>OV179142.1:1390000-11390000 GCA_921972225.1 Euplexia lucipara | reverse complement strand
GTAGACAGTTATATCGTTCAAGGGTAATTCGATATACCGTAAGGGACTCGCACCAAATAGTGCCTTTATAAATAACTAGCAGACAACACGCAGTTTCACCCACGTTGTACCTGTTCCCGTGGAATAGTGTAACTTTCCACCAGTGCATAATTTTTAAAAAATTTCATTTGTTCCGAAGATTACCCCTACATTCAAACTTACAAATAAAGAAACAAATTTTACCTCTGAATAATATTAGTAGTTATAGATAAAAAATAATATGAAACAAATAACTTGGATCACTATACTTAACCTGATGTCTGAGTGTAAATGGCGCCCAAAGGCTTCGGATTACGCTTCTTTACGAGAAATATTTTTTAGGCATTCCGGTTTCCTCTCGATGATTTTCTTCGAAGTTTTTGAAACAAGTGATAATAATTATTATTTTTTAGTCAGGGTGTCCGGTTTTCAGCCTATTGACTAACCGTGACCGTTATCAAAAATCAACAAAATGGCAGACGTGATCAACGCTGTATGTGCTTGCTGAGAGGTGCCAATATGAAATGAACTACCCATCTACGGTTAAGGCTTAGGTTATATTATAACATTCATCTGAATTCGTCAGTTAAAGTTTTCTGCACACATTCCCCGTATTAACTTTTACTATCCAATTCACAAACTTTTCCGTGTTCACAATATCTATGCAAAGTTTTTGCATATTTGTTTTGACTGGTTGGTTTAGGAGTCAGTAGCCCTGACTGCTATACACGAGGTCGTGGGTTCGATTCCCACCCAGGACAAATATTTGTGTGATGAGCACGATCATTTGTTCTGTGTCTGGGTGTATTTTATCTATAATATGTATGTATTTAGGAATATATAGTATGTTTAACAAAAGCTCTGCTTAGCTTGGGACTAGATAGCGTTGAATGATAGTTGTGGAATTTGTTTAATTTTGTGGAATTTATATAGAAGATATTTGCTTTCGACCTATATTTTCGATCACATATCAATTCACTGTTAGGTTTAATCAGTGCTTGATTAAGCACATCAACTAAAATATGTTCCATTATTAATAATTGTATGGCTGCATTGTTTTTGACATATTAATACATTGAACGCAATATCCATGAATGATAGTTGTGGATTTTGTTTAATTTTGTGGAATTTACATAGAAGATATTTGCTTGCAACCTATATTTTCGATCACATGTCAATTCACAGTTGGGTTTAATCAGTGCTTGATTAAGCACATCAACTAAAATATGTTCCATTGTTAATAATTGTATGGCTGCATTGTTTTTGACATATTAATACATTGAACGCAATATCCATAACGGTGTCTGTATTATGTGTAAGGTTTATATTATAAAAGCAACAGCTATATATGATGTAATAGATACATTCTACTTTTTCATGCTTGAAAGTTATCGTTTAATTACAATTAAAATTATCTCCCTGCTACTGACAAGAATGACTTACGACTGCTACGGCGTAGCTGATGTCGAGATTACGCCGCTACGCACGCTACGGCGTAGCTTATCTACAATCCACTACGCGTCAAGTCACTATTGTTTCTTGTGTTCAATTTCCTAGCGGTTACAAATGAGTGTTTGTTATAATTCTAGTTTAAAGAATGGAAAACGATTTCTGCACCAGGCTTTCAAGGGTATAGCAAAAACATCATCTACATCATTCCCATTTGTTACGATTTAGTATTTTCAATTATTGTCTCTTCACGTAGACTTCAATTAGATTTTGTTTAAACTAATATTATAGAATAACATCGAGGGTTTTTTAAGGTAATCTTTAAAATTGTTCCACAATACGTTCAGTTAGGATCAAAACAGTAATATAATTCAAAATAATGTGTTTAAAAATACCAATTTGTGTACAGGACATTCATTTCTTCTGGACTGCTGAAGTAATTATTCTTTTATTGTGTGTGTTACATTAAATGTGTCTATAATATAGTTATTAGATTATTTATTGTTACTAACAATTAGATAATATTTTTATGGTTGTATTGTTGTAAAACCTACTTACTTGCTAAGACACTTTTTGTTAGGTTTCAAAATAAGATCTTTTTGCAACGTCAATAAAAATATATTCTCGGTTCAAATATAGCAACTTTGTACGATAAAAAGTGTTTTTTCATTACGATATTTTCCACAATATTTATTTAGGAACTCAGATTACAATTACAACAAGTTATCAGCACGAGGCTCTGTATATTTTATATACGATCGAATTTAAAAGGAGATTAGTGGTGAATTACATAATAGCTAACATGTCGTCTGCAGTTTCTGGTATGTCACTAAATGGAATTCCGATTCTCTGTAATAGAGAAGGATACACTGTGTGGAAAGAACACCGGCGAGGGAATTGTTGATGAAGTTATTAAGCGCCTACGTATGTCACCGTAATAGATACGAAGGAAATAATTTACTAAGTTTGATCAAATCAATCATAAGGCCTATCAAAGTCTGGAAAAAAAATCTTCTTAATTGTGAGCTTAATTGACTAAATTATTGATGAAATAAATAATCATGGCTTTGTTTTTTTTCTTTCTGGCTTGACTTCATGGCTTTTGGATTAGCTATACTTTTAATGTTGCCATGTAGTATAAATCTTAGTCAAGTTGCTTAAAATTATTGGTTTTACATAATGCATTAATATACTTAGGAAATACACGTCTGCATCAGAATACAAATGTTAAAATAAACACGATCGTCTGTGCTAAGATTATAGCGGACTTAACCTATTATATAGACATAAACTATTAAACTTAAAAATAAGATATCTTTCTAATAAAATAAGTATGTTCATCAGCTGTTTAGTACCCATAACACAAGCTCTCAAGCTTAACTTGGGACTAAATGGCGTTGTGTGAAAAGTTGTGGAATATTTATTTATTATTTATGTGGAATATATTTATAATGAAAAAATATTACTGGGTCTGCGTCTTATGAACGAACAACTTTCACTACGAGAGTAACTGTGTAATCTCGGAAAACTACAAGCTGTATCATACATTTTGGTTAAATAAAGTGACATAATAATATGATGAACGCAGGGTTTTAGTTGACTTTTTTGAGAAAAATGACACCTGTGCGCTTTTTGTGTTCAATATATGCCTAGGTATGTTCAATATCTATTCCGAAGTATAAGACATAGTGGTCCACCAGATGTTGCGTGAACTATAATAAACGTAATACATACAATCATACATCGTGCCTTTTCCCATGGGGGTAGTCATACAGATTAGGCTTTTACTTCGTTTTCGTTCATTCAAGCATTACAATTCCATCATTATTTCACAATTAAATTGTGCAAAATTCTACCGATCGCTATCAAACTTAGATATCTATTATTAGTTCACCTCCACAGTGCCCAAGAGCATAGCTTAACTCAAGTATACATATAGGGTGACTTGTAATTAGTGACCGATACTTAAACGCGTGATTGTATTCATGATTTCAATAAACTTTCTTAAATAAACTTTTTTCATATACACAATAATTTATAACACAATAAAATAACAAAACACACACATTGGGGTAACTCGATGTGCTGGCGTCTGTACCCAAAGTCACAAAGTACTTTGGTAACAGAACACCAAGCAAGAGAACACCATACCTACTGAACAGTCTGCCGGCAGACATAAAGAGTGCAACAAACACAAAAAAACGTAAATTAAAATTATATTATTAACAAATGGTAACTTTTGGTTAAGTTAAGGTTAAGTTTCGTACAATTGAAAGTTAAAATAAAGTTTAGTTTCAATCAAATTTTTTTTAAATAAATAAATAATTTATTCACATAATATCGGTAAATAGGTGGCATGTAATATATAAACGTTGGATCCTCATATTGACCAGTGTTGGTATGTGAAACTTAACATTATGCATGATGTATAACTAATCTTAAAATAACCGCTTTATTTATTACACTACTACATATTTTTTTTAATAAGTCTAAGGTAGTTATTAGTAGTAGTGTAAAAGCATTTCTTGACTAGCCAGGTGTACAATTTTTTTTGGAACAATGTAATAGGAAGGTCTATAATTTCGTTAGGTATTTATAAAACAATTTAATTGACATGGGGTAACGTGGGGTATGTTTAAAGACTTATCGACCCCAAATTCAAACCATTGTAACGGTTTTGTGGGGCTTAGTTTATTTATGTTACTTACCTTTTTTGATTAAAGATAAATAAATAATAATAATTTTCAGTTAGATTTGTGTCTGTCTTCATACGCAGTGTAAGTTAGTTTTTAAAGTGTTTCGCCTAGTTTCTACGACAAACTTCTTGGCAGTGCCAACCGGTCGGGAACGGGAACCGTATGTCCTCACCAGCTGCCAGGCTTAGTACTTGCCACTCTAATGGCAGCGATATGTTTTTATACTGCCATAAAAGCTGTCATGTCTGCGATGTTGCACGATTAAATTGTGGTTCTACATGCATTTGGTGAGAACTAAAGAGTATGATAGTTTAGTTTATTTATTTATTTATTACTTAAAGAACACTAATGTATAAAGGTGAACTTAATGCCATAGGGATTTTCTACCGGTCAACCTTGAAAAGTAGTGGAAGGTGCAATTTAAAAAAAAATGCAAGCAAGCAGAACTAATAAATGTTCAGTATAAATATAAAATATGTACACTCTAGATATAATATATATAATATCTACAATACACAATAAGTGAAAACATTAGCACTGTGAAGATACTACTGCCAACTTCTTACGAATATGCTCACGAACTTTAATCTTACATGAAAGTCGGTCGGTTGGTTGGTAAATCTATGACGTTACGCTTGTTCCTTAATCAGGAAGGGCAGAGTTGAATCAGTAAAAACACACAAACTTCACAAATCACATTTAAATCCTGCGTAATAAGGGGCATTTCTGTTATTATTAAGTAAGACACCGAGCTGTTATTGAAAATAATAATGAAATGCTTAATGGCAACTAATAGAAACACTCAATATCACTTTGCCCAAGCTGCAAATGGAACCCAAGGCTTCAGCAGTCACTTACGCTTATCGCTACATATTATAAAACAGAGTCCTGTGCCGCGTCTGTCTGTCTTTTCGCGACAAACTCAAAAAGTACAACACCGATATTCATGCGATTAACACTATTAAATAGAGTAGTTTCTGAGGAAAGTTTTAATATATAATTTCTTTAGTTTTTGTATAAATTGGCTAAAATATAATGATATTTGTTGGAGGTGTCGGGAGAATGTAAACCTGGAAATGCCAACATGTTTTGAGTAAGCGTAATAGTTAAAAGACACGTTTTCCCTGCAGTGGAACAGTAACTAGCTGATATTGTTTTTGACATCATTATGTTTACGCATTCAATTTACATTCAAAATCAAAAGATTCATTATGAGCAAAATTTTGTGTGTGAAGGTGATTAAATCTGGGCAATGTGACTTTTTCAATTTATTGTATTTTATTTTAGTTATCATTGACATTGATAAGAGAAAACGTCGTAAAGAAAGCAGCAGGCCTAGCCATATTACAAATTCTATTTCTTTTCTATTACAGAAAGAAAATAGCGTATATGGAATCAGCTGTTTGTCAACTGTCAAGTGTAGGTATTTCATTTTCAGCCTTAATACAAATTCTTCTCGTTAACATTGACAGTTGACAAACAGCTGATTCCATAAACGCCATTTTCTTACTATTGTCGCATTATCGATTACGATAATAGAAATAGAATTTGTAATATGGCTAGGCCTGCTGGACTTAAAGTGTAAGTGTGTGTGTGTGTGTGTGTGTGTGTAGTGTGTGTGTGTGTCTTAGTGTGTGTGTG
This sequence comes from Euplexia lucipara, assembly GCA_921972225.1. Classification (NCBI taxonomy): domain Eukaryota; kingdom Metazoa; phylum Arthropoda; class Insecta; order Lepidoptera; family Noctuidae; genus Euplexia; species Euplexia lucipara. The sequence goes on along the minus strand of OV179142.1, from coordinate 11,384,196 downwards.
TGTGTGTGTGTGTGTGTGTGTTGTGTGTGTGTGTTTGAAATTGGATTGGCAATTTCCAAAAACCTTGAGCAAGCGTAGCGATCAATGCACGAGCATTGATATCTACGCTTGTTCAAGTTTCTCTTTTTTCGCAAACATAAGAATTTTAATACTTACCAAAACGCCTTGTTATCTCTTTAAATTTTTTTTTTAAACTTGGATTAGGGGTACAATTACATGTAGGTGTCGCGTAGTGTCAGTAGAAACGAGCATAACGATGATATTGGGTGGACACCATTAAGTGCCCTGGAAGTTGCGACCACAACCACGGGATGCCCTACTAAACCGGCGCCATTTGCTAATTCGAGCCACCTACTATATCAAAGGCAATAAGCACGCTTTTAACCGCTAACGTGTTCTGAGGTTGCGAACTTTTGACATAAGTTCAGGAAAAGTTGATATTGCGTTGTTTTTGAGAACAACAGTTCAATTTCCATTTTCATTGCAAAAATCAAATATAGCTGAAAACTGGTACTACAAAAGTAACATAATAATTAGTTTCACAGGACTTATCTCTTGAGAACCTTACGTCAGGAACAGTGAGAATAGCTTTTGTTTTAAATAGCAAGACTACTTATTTAATACAAGCTGTACCCTGCCACGCTTCGCTGAGGCACATTGATATTGAATGGATAAAAACAATCCTCGATGCGGATTATAATATCATGCTAAAATTTCAGCTCGATCGGTGCAGAACTTTTTCGAGTTTTTGAAGCGTACACAAACCAACATAACATTTTTATATCTATAGAAGATGTGATCGCCATTTCCTTTTTATCTTTATCCTGTGGCGTTAATACAAAACCATTATTCTAAACAAGTGAAAGCCCGGTATGCTATTCACAATCGCAACTATGTTTAGATCGTGGTGATCGTGAACTGTTTTGTATGCAAATCCCTACAATGCACATTTGCGGTTTAGTGAATAACAAGTCGACTCAGCTGCTGTTAAATCGTATGGTGGCAACAGCCATGTGTTTAGAACAGTACATACAAAATTTGCATTTGATATCTCTGGGTTCTGCATCTACCTTCGAAATAGTATTGTTAAGTTATCAGGATTTCGTAACAAAATAACTTAAAAAAAGAACCCTAATGGTACGACTTCGTCAGCCTGTGTGTCATGGGAGTCTGCTTTGGGAACCACCCATTACTACTATTTTGAATTTGGATTAATACCAGGACCAAATATTAATTATTAATATTATGTTTTGGAGATACGGCCGGGCTCCCGATAACTGCAGGTGCAAGGGTATCGCGCCACTTTATAAAAGACTAGCAGACGTCCCGCGGTCTCACCCGCGTAGTTTCTGTTCCCGTAGGATTCTAGGGATAAAAAGTAGCCTATGTCATCCGGGAATAGGGTAGCTTTTCACAAGTGCAATAATTTTTAAAATTGGGTCATTAGTTCCGAAGATTACCCCCTACATACAAACTTACAAACAAACAAATTTTACCTCTTTATAATATTAGTATAGAAAAGTCTCACAGCTGGAGTGTAGAAACTTATAAGCATTAGGCTTTTGAGCGTACTTGGCTAACTGTACGCAAAGGTTCTGATTAAAAGAGTGATCAGACTATCAGACTGACAGACGAGAAAAATGGGGACGTGTAGGCAGGCTTTTGTGTCTTTGGGTGTGTGTGTGTCATGTATAGATCAGATCTGGTCATCTGTGCATGCTCATAAAATACCTGGTGAAGCACAATAAAGTTTACTGTACTTTCGTTGACTTGGAAAAGGCCAATGACAGTATGTGTAGGGATAAACTGTGGTCGACACTACTTGGTGTGGACTGGTGCTTGGTACCGATAATAAAATCTTTAAAAAGGGATTCTGATACAGTGTCAGGATAATTTTGCATACAACATGGGTTTGGCATCTATTGGAGAGTTAGTCAAGGCTGTGTACCGTGGCCATGGCTGTTCAATGTATACTTGGACAACTCAATACTCAACATCTTACTTTCCATTTTCTATTCTAAGGTGGTAACTTTATAAATGATATCATTATGGACCCTGTCGTGACAATCTGAATTCGTAATCTTTTAGTTTTTAGCAGAAAACCTAAAAATATAGGCTTAGATAATCAGCCGGGAAAATATTAAATGAACTGAAGCTCTTTTCAGACTACGCTATAATAGCATAAAGTTCATAGCATAACAATATTGACATATTCACACGACTCTACTATATGATCTATATGATTGGCTTACTACTATTTACTACGAGTATGTTGTTAAAACAATAGTGTACCGTAGTCTGAAAAGAGCTTTACATATAAAAACAATATTTTCCTGGTAAGGAATCTGTAGGTGGGTGAATCTAACTTAAACTACCTATTTCGTATTTTCTGAGTTATTGTATTGCAAAATATATGTTTCGGTAGAGTGAAGTTCTCAAGCAAAAGTTTGCTAGTTTCGTTGATACGATAACAGATTTAGGTGCCAGCTGCACGAAAAACTTCTAAGACTCTCTGTGTAGATTTCAGACCTACAGGAAAATACGTAAATAAAATATAAATCTATACATATAATAAAACAGTAACGACAGAAAAACTGTACATTGAGAATTTTCAAGAAAAAATAAGTGGGTTTTGTTAGAAAAACGTAACTGGTGACAAAAAGTGACTTTTTAGAATTTTTGTCTGTTTGTCTGTTTGTCTGTTTGTCTGTTTGTCTGTTTGTCTGTTTGTCTGTTTGTCTGTATGTATGTCCGGGGTGAACTCAAAAAGTACTGCATGGATTTACTTCAAATTTTGCATGAATATTACTAAGAGGTCGGGTCAACACATAGGCTATATATTATCACGCTATCACCTACGGGGGAGGAGCAGTAAATCTTTATTCTTCTTACTCATTCTGTGGAAGCGTGTAATCAAAGGACGCATATTTAAATGTTGGTTTTGTGTAAGCTATGCTATTATCTAGCTTTACACTATAAAAACTTCGCCATTTAAGTAACTTTGGCAGAGAAACATAGTTTAATGAATGTTAGTAGTATAAAGACAATTTGGAATCAGCGCCATCTATGAGAATGTATAAAAATCAAATCAAGTAACACATGAACACTTTTTGAAAATCACACGTACTAACACATGAACACTTTTTGAAAATTAATTTAAATTTTGATCGTGTTGGTGAGGTTAGTAGTTAGTTATTCTTTAAATTCATAGATGGCATTGTGCATTTTTTTCATCTACATATAATAAAACAGTAACGAAAGAAAAACTGTACATTGAGAATTTTCATGAAAAAATAAGTGGGTTTTGTTAGAAAAACGTAACTGGTGACAAAAAGTGAATTTTTGGAATTTTTATCTGTTTGTCTGTTTGCTATCACCTACGGGGGAGGAGCAGTGAATCTTTATTCTTCTAACTCATTCTGTGGAAGCGTGTAATCAAAGGACGCATATTTAAATGTTGGTTTTAAGTAAGCTATGCTATTATCTAGCTTTACACTATAAAAACTACGCCATTTAAGTAACTTTGGCAGAGAAACAAAGTTTAATTTAATGAATGTTAGTAGCACAAAGACAATTTGGAATCAGCGCCATCTATGAGAATGTATAAAAATCAAATCAAGTAACACATAAACACTTTTTGAAAATTAATTTAAATTTTGATCGTGTTGATGAGGTTAGTAGTTAGTTATTCTTAAAATTCATAGATGGCATTGTGCATTTTTTTCATAAAAGTTGTATCGTATAATTCGTTTTGACAAATTGAAGTTCCAACAAAACCCTCAAAATCTTGAGCAGAGTTCGGATCGTATCACATGGGATCGTATCAGTGTACGATTTTCAAAACGAAGGCATTTGAGGCCGTGGACAGAACCCTGCAGGGCATCTGAAGGAACGAACATTTGATGGGTAGTGTCACAGTTCTGCTCAGTGGCGATTTCAGGCAAACGCTTCCCGAGTTGACGCGGGGATCGAGGGCTGACGAGATGAATGCTTCGGTGAAACGATCTTCGTTGTGGTCACAAGTTCGTACGCTGCGCTTGACCATTAATATAAGAGCTCCGCTCGGCGGCATTGCACGCGCTCAAGAATTCTCCGATGTCCTTCTAAGTCTTGGCAAAGGCACTTTACCAGAAGAGAGAAGTGGACAGGCGGTGCTTTCAGAGTCTCTCGGTAGAGTGGTATCCAGCTTCGAAGAACTCATTCGCTGTGTGTACGTGGACATCAGTCGTATAGCGCACCAGCAGAATTCGTGTGAGAGGGCCATTTTGGCGCCCAAAAATGATCATGCTGCAGCAATTAACGAATGCATTCTCTCGGACATTGAGGGGAATGAAGAGTCTATACGTCGATAAGCACTGTCGTCGAGCAAGATGACGCCACACATTATCCCGTGGAATTTTTGAACTTCCTGTCAGCAAGTTGACTTCCAGCGCATACCATCAAGCTGAATGAAGGTCGGCGTCCCGATTATGCTTTTTAGGAACAAATCTGCTCCAAAGTTGTGTAACGGGTGGTGCCTTAAAGTCATCTCTCTCCACAGACAACATTGAGGTGGAAATTATTACGGGTTGTGGCGTCGGCAAAGCAGTATTTATACAACGCATTCCCCTTATACTTCATAGCTTCCCAATCCAGTTCGAGCGCGTACAGTTCCCCGTGAGTGTTTGCTTAGTGATGACAATCAATAAATCGCAGGAGCCGATACTCAGAGCAGCGGGTGTAGATCTCAGGACGAGTTGCTTCTCACACGGGCACCTGTACGTCGCTTGCTCCCGCGCCACCAGTCCTGACTATCTTTACATTTTGGCTCCTGGCAGTATAATTATCAACGTAGTTTATAGGGAAGTGTTATAAGGTATATACGATATATACGTATATATATATATATATATAAATAAACTAAAAATTGCAAAATAAAAAAAAATACAAAAAAACTCTCTTCATGTAACTTTATTTTAATGCTATTATAAAAGTTGTTAACTTATAATGCTATAGCGCCACTGGAATTTTAGGTAGGTATATTTGGTGCTGTAGAACCTTCACGCAGACGACGTCGCGGGCAGCAGCTAGTACCAAATATTACTATTTTTAACGACCCGAGTACTATTTTAATTATTATTTTCTCTTCACCATCCATCAAACTATTTCGCTCCATCATCCTCTCTTCTATTAAAAATAACTTTGCTGTGCCCAAAAGGGGCCATAATGGGCTATTTGACAAAAATTTAAATTTTAGTCTCTCATCTAGATTTCAAGAAAATAACCGTTCTTGAGTTATACTGGCCTGTTGGTCTAGTAGTTAGTGACCCTGATTGCTATGCCGGAGGTCGTGGGTTTGATTCCTATTTCCCGTTCAGGAGAAATATATGTGTGATGCAGCACGATTATTAAAATTTGTTCTGTGCCTGGGTATAATTTATCTATAATACGTATGTATTTAGAAGAATATAAGTATGTTTATCAGCTGTTTAGTACCCATAACACAAGCTCTGCCTTAGTCTGGGACTAGATAGCGTGTTGTGTGGAAGTAGAGGAATATTTAGTTATTTATATCATATCTGGGAAGTCTATTTACAAGGGATGGAAAGATTGATGCGGATGTGGAAAGGAGAGTGAATGCAGGAAATAAAGTTAATGGCGCTATACATGGCGTTGTGACCAGCCCGTATATATCCGAAAAAGCACGACTGGCTGTTCACAATGGTGTGCTGGTGCCTACACTAACGTATGGAAGTGAATGTTGAGTGTGGCAAAAGAGACATGAAAGTAGAAAAAATGCTGTAGAAATGCGTTCCTTGCGAAGTATGTGTGGTGTAACAATTAATGACAGATTGAGGAATGATGATATAAAGCAACGTTGTGGTTTAAAAGAAGATGTAGTAACAAAAATTGAAAAGAGTACTTATGCTTAGATGGTTTGGTCACGTTGAAAGGATGGATGAAAGGCGACTAACGAAAGGTATTTACAAGGCAGATGTAAGTGGGAACGCCGGGAGGGGACGCCCTAGAAGGACATACTTAGACCTTATTGGTGAGGTTCTTCAGAAAGGTCAGGTGCGTAGTACTCGCAACCGGCGTGTGTGTATGACAACATGTATGAATGTAAACGAAGCAAAAGAAGTATGTAAGAATCGTAGCATATGGCGCTCTGTAGTTTCTGCCTACCCCCATGGGAAAAAGGCGTGAGTTTATGTATGTATGTATGTATGTTATATCTCTTTGTGATCAAAAAGATACACGAAATAAGCAGCCATACGTTTATTATGCCACTATGGGCGCTTTGTGACATCTCTGCGAGTGCGTACGATGTCATCTTAGATACATACTGATTAGCCATAACGAAATTAGCTGTTTTTACAGTTATTTGTTGAACACTAGTTCCAGTAATCATCACTATGATCTGTGAATGGAGATACGCAAGACGCACGATACTTGGAGTTCCGCAGGGTCATTGCCCTGCAGAACTCCAAGTGATACCAAAATGCCGATCGCCGTCATTTATTTATTTGGGTCTACCAACAATAATTGTTTACACTTCATACATTGACATTATTCATTATTAAAATTAGGCTACAGCGCAACAATTACTTAAAGGTAAACACAGCATGCACAAAACAATAAATTAGATAGCTAAGCTAACTTAGTCTACCAAGCGCCATTATTCAATTAAATAACAATACAATTAAAATTAAAAGTGTGAAAATATAATTATGACAAGATTGATTAAAATAAAATTGATCAATTAATTGGTGAACAAAACAAATTCATAAACAAAAATCGACACAAATAGAAATAAATTGATGAATTGGTAAATTATTAGATATAAAATAAAATCATGATTTTTGAATTTATACAATGAAGTTATACAATTATAAGTAATCTTAATGTCATCTCAGCAATTTAACTATTATTGTCAAAGACTTGTTAAAAAATATTGTGTAAATTAGACGTATTATTCTCGATAGACTAAAATGCAATCGGTGCATTTCCCTCTGCGTGTCCTAATACCTGCACTCTACAAGATTTGATAAACGCTTCTGACGTCACAACACTAATGGCTAAGTTCTAGGATGACTTCAAATAAATGACTATCTCCACACTTAAAAGGAGAACACATATTTGATGTCAAAACACAGCTTGTGTGCAATGCATCATGCAATTAGTACGATCGATGCCAACAGATTTGCATTACCATCGAACGTTCTAGATAAAGTTGTAGCAAACGATATTTTCCTTGCCCGTGCAAAGTTGTTGGAAACTTCAAAGATTGAGCTACATGTCGGGTTTGTAGCTAGTTACACTAGTTGGCTGAACTAATATTAAAAAATGATGCTATGAATACAGTGTCTATGATGTCATGTACGTTTATTAACAGTGAAAGTTATTCGACATACCTAACACTCTTACAAACAACAATTACTTAAATTAAAGTCAATTGCCACGTGTATGAAAAATTAAAAAAAACTCAGTCACATTTCTTTGTAGTTCTGGTTGCCAGGACGTGAAATTTTATTTTGAAAAGTCCAGCTTATGCGTAAACATTTTGGTTGGAAATTAGGTATTAAAACGTACAAGGTAAAAAGCGGCCTATTTAGAACTGTCGCCGCTTGTATTAAATGTAGGCCTAGAATTGTTATTATTATATAATTCGGCCTATCATTGCGGTGTCTAAGATTAGTTTAGAAAGCACTAACTACTAATTGAAGAAGTTCCATTGATGTTTTCCGTATTTAAACCTAGAACCTAGGTTATTTCATATAGCAGTAACATGATGACAATTATCTTTATCAGAGAGACAGTTGAACCAAAAAGATGTGTCGAAGGTTGTACGTTAGTTAAGTGACTATGAACATTAAATTAATCTGCAGTACCATTCAGTAAAACTCACCCCGCAAAGTGAAGGCGAATTGAGCTCGTCATTCCATAATAATGCTAGACATTGACTGGCCTGTTGATGAAGTAGTTAGTGGCCTTGACTGCTATGCCGGAGGTCGTGGGTTCGATTCTCACCCAGGACAAATGTTTGTGTGATAAGCACGATCATTTGTTCTGTGTCTGGGTATTATTTATCTTTTATATTATGTATATGTAATTAATAATATATAAGTAGGTTTATAAGTTGTTTAGTGTCCATAACATAAGTTCTCCTTAGCTTGGGACTAAATGGAGTTGTGTGAAAGTTGTGTAAAAAAAATGTTGCGTTCACTTTACACGAGTTTTCGGGGGATGATTTCTACCAAATCGACTGGCTGTATTCAGACTTATATTGCTTCATCAAGGAATAACATGATGTTTAAAGCTACCCCTTTTTGTAAGTTAGGTAATAAAGGTACCTATAAGATAATTTATTGTCGTAGGCTTCTATCGATTACCCTGACTGGCGCACGGTTACAGTTAAGTAATTGTATTGAACGGTGGGTTACTTTAAGAGTGATTTTACTTTTAGTTTTTCTTTTTTAGTCTTTAGATAGTAAATAAACATGTTCTGGAATTTCCTAATAATTGTAAAATTACAAAACGAAAGTAACTAATTACTTAATAAGTTAGTTTCGTCCACGTTATATAAATCATTACACTAACTTTTACCGCGTCCGCGTAGAAGTAGAAAATGCTTCTAATAAGTGGTTTTTTTTACGTTATTAGTAAATAAATAATAAAATATTGCACAACTTTTTCGCCATTTAGTCCCAAGTTAAGCTTGAGAGCTTGTGTTATGGGTACTACTAAACAGCTGATAAACATACTTATATATTTCTAAATACACACATATTATCTATACTAATATTATAAAGAGGTTTGTTTGTAAGTTTGTATGTAGGGGGTAATCTTTGGAACTAGTGATCCAATAATAAAAATTATTGCACTGGTGGAAAGTTACACTATTCCCAGATGACATAAGCTTCTTTTTATTCCCGTATTTCTACGGGAACGGGAACTACGCGGGTGAAACCGCGAGACGTTTGCTTGTTATAGATAAATTACACCCAGACACAGAGCAAATGATCGTGCTCATCACACAAACATTTGTCCTGGGTGGGAATCGAAACCACGACCTCCGGCATAGCAGTCAGGGTCACTAACTAACCCCTTAACGGGGTACTAATCTAGACTCTATCGATTTTTTTAATGACAAAAAATCTTAAATCTGTTATTTAATTTAATATGTGTTGCACTTTAACGATCACACAATAAATGTAGTTTCTCATGCTTAATATTGCGACATTAAATGTACATTATATAATGTAATTAAGAATATAAAAGTTTATAAATGTTGTATTTTTCAAATTGAATATGATAGATTAGAAATGTGTTTTTTGTTATATTGGGAATAATTGTTTGTTTATTATTTGTGTGTACCTACTATGTAAATGTGTAGACACAAAAGTATTTTTGATGAAATAAATAACTTGAACTCCGGGCTGTTACTAAAACTTTTTCTGATGGATAAATCCAGCAACACTTTTCTCGATTCAAAAATCGAATTCTAGACCTTATGCGCAGTAAAAGCTAATGCGACCACTAGGTCGAACGAGGCAGTCTACATTACGTACCAAAACAATGACCCCTTACAATAACAACTGTTCCTAAAGGAGTAAAAACTAAATAAATAACATTTTATTCAAACTTAGAACTTCTAAGTGATACCCCGTTTAAACACGTCATACACAGTAGCGTCTGTTTGTGAAAATCCCACTCAAAATTTAAAACAATACTGCTCGCCGGATGACGTGACGGGCCGCTCGGGGCAACTAGTTATGGAGAGGTTACATTCAATACAACTATGACTTTAGGCTTAACCACAAAATATCGATACTTTGCATTCGATTATCAATTCTTTCTTTTGGCGTTATTTATGTTACGATGTAAAACGCTCATAACGTAACACGAAATATAATTTTCTAACAATCATTATTAAAGCTAGAGTATACTACAAAAAATGGAAATTATGCACAATTTAGTTAACTGCGGTTCACGTAAGTTGAGAACAGCTGTTAATAGGCATTTTGACAGTGTATGAATTTCAATATTATATTCAGTCCATCAGTTAGATACCTAATAGAAAATAAAAGACAAGTATTTTCATGCCTTTTCAAATTGATAGAAATCTAGGAATATAGATTAAGCACATAAAATTAAAGAGGCTCGTACCGTTATAGTTCAGTACAAACTTAACGAAATCCTGACGTCATGCCATATTTTAAATCGATGTATCGTCGTTATGAATAAACATATAATATGTCTAAATTATTGTCTAGTAAAATGAGGGAATGAAAACTAAAATTTTGTCGAATTGCCTTTTAAGTTTGTCCCAAAATATCTTGAAAAAATCGATACCTACGTTTTATTTCGATACTTTTAAACGTTTTCGACTTCCCTAGACAACCTCGCAAACATTGGGTGTGAGCACCCTTATCTGTCATTCTACAAGTTGTTGAAACTGGGGAACGTCCAACCGCATGCAACAGACTTACGAACTGCCGAGCAGTACTAAAACTGTTTGTTGCTGCAACGGGCACCGCTCAGAAACGGGTGATACCAAGCGATTGCGATCTAATCTGTTGCCTGATTTGTTGTTGGTTAGGTTTTAAACTTCATTGCGATTCTGTTAAAATCACCGCGCGAAAGTAAAGATAAAGCCTAATTGAGCTGTCATTACATATCACCTCGTTGGCGTTGGCAGTTCACTTCAAATTCAATATTCTTAAAAAGCTGCATTGTAAATAATAATATATTGCTTATGCAAGACCTGTCTTTGACAAAGCCATGTTGCTCCTTTATTAGAACATGACGATTAATTGGATAAATCTGCGCATGGACAAGCCTTTCGAAAAGTTTAGACAAAGCAGATGCTGCTGTTTAGATAATGCTTGATATTGTGGGCTATTTGTCGACTGAAGAAACGACACATTTTTTCTCTTTATTCCTGACATTGCCGTGCTCAAAACAAAACAAATGTTTCTATAATCTGTCACTTTATCCACTCTTCTGTAGACGAAATGCGCTTCTGCGATGATCATAGCAGACGCAACCGCAAAAGGATTTGGTTAATATTGTATACTAGCTTTTGCCCGCGGGTTCGCCCGCGTGGATGTCGAACTTCCGTCTCCTATGTTTTCTCTTTAAGGGTCGAATTTCCAAAAATCGTTTTTTACTGGATACCTTTCACTAAGAACACCCCTTCAAGTTTTATGTCTCTAATACCAGCGGTTTGGGCTGTGCGTTGATATATAAACGTAATAATTTTAGCATAATACTTCCGGATAGACTACTTTCAAAGTTGATCCTTCTGGTATGTATGCATAAAGATTTCTGGAACTACTGACCCGGGAAAGAGCGGCGTACAACTGACCATGTGTAAAACAACTGAGACTAAGATCAACCTGCCCTGGCTATTGATTACAACCGTACCAAGTTTGGTTGAAATCTCTATAATAGTTTTTGAACTATGCGTGCACATACAGACAGACAGACAAAACATTTACTGATTGCATTTTTGGCATCAGTATCGATCACCAATCATCCTCCAATATTAATTTTGAATATATTATTTATTATCTTAGTAGTGTGTGATAGTCCATTGAATTTTATGGCGAACTATATTGTATCTTAAGATAAAATATTATAGTATCTTAGCCGTGTGCAGTGCCCCTTGGTGAACTCCACTGCGGGTGACGTAACCTACGACAAACTTATAATTTGCGGTTGGTACAGTAGTTTGTTTTTATTCTATATACTTTTCCGAGATAAAAAGTACCCAGTGTTGTGCCCAGGATATTAAAGATTAAGTATACTAAGTTTCATGTAATCGAACCGGTAGTTTTTGCGTGATACCTGAACATACAGACAGACAGACAAATTTTTTTTAAATATTTTTTTGGGCTCGGTGTCGGTCTAATAACACCCCCTGCTATTTATTTTTTTTATATTTTCAATGTACAGAAATTTTACTTCTACAGATTTATTATAAGTTTAGATTTTTTGGATATAGGTAGGTACAGACGCCAGCACATCAAATTACCCCAATGTGTCAAATTTTCCCAATTGAATATGAACCTTATTCTGTTTGATATAAAGTTGAAAATCGGTCAAAAAAAAATTGACACATTGGGGTTAAGTGATGTGCTGGCGTCTGTACATATTAATTACATTTTAAAATATTTAAATATATAAAAAAACAGGTTCATTATGATGATGAAATATAATTTTAAAAATATGTCACATTGGTACTTGCCCGGATCTGAACCACAACTTCGTGCGTGAGAGGTAGCTACGTAAGTAGCTAGGTAAATGTTCCTAGCACACTGTAGGTATTACAAGGACTATATTATTAAACACGTGGCTGTATGGAGGTCGAACGCATCACAATAGAGAGCCGGCTCAGTGAGTAGAAAATCTTATCAAGGCTAATACTGATACGACACTTGCATCCGGTTACTGTAACGAATTTATTGATGTAGTATTAATTAAACGCCAGTGATGCGATCAATAGTCAAGTGCATTAAATTTTAGTTTTTAATCCCTCATCTAGATTACTAGACAATATTCGACACATATTTTTTCTTTTTTCACGTAATCATAAAATAACGGCGATACATTGAGTCAACATTTTGCATGTCGTCACTGTCATGTAGGTACAGTTTATACTGAACAATGACGTCACAAGCCCCGTCTCATTAACTTTAATGCGCTTAATCTATAGTTTCCCATAAATCTGAAAAAGCAAAAAAAAAATTTGTGTATTATTTTTCATAATCTAACTGATAGAAGAATAATTATGTTTTGAAATTCAAACTCCCTCCGCTATTGCAATCATTTATGACAGAAACTAGTAGTTTTGGTAAATAATTTTACTATTATGAACTTGACTGTTTAGTTTGTTCTAGTTGTTTCTATTATATCCAAACACAGCTGTTGTGAAACTTTTTGTACCACAAACAAAATTTTAATGAGGATTGATTTTTAGGGTTCCGTAGTCAACTAGGAACCCTTATAGTTTCTCCATGTCTGTCTGTCCGTCCATCCGTCCGTCCTCGCTTAATCTCTGTGACCGTTAGCACTAGAAAGCTGAAATTTAGTACCAATATGTGTATGAATCACGCCGACAAAGTGGTAAAATAAAATTGAAAAAAAAATGTTTTATTAGGGTAGCCCCCCTATATGTAAAGTGGGAAGTGATTTATTTTTTAATTTCATTCCTAACGTGTGATATAGTGATGGAAAGGTATTTAAAAATAAATAGGGGTTTACGAAAATATTTTTTTGATATTGTCAATAATTTCGGATATAATCGCTCCAAAAGTTAAAAAACAATGTGTCCCTCCCCTCTAACTTTTGAACCATAAGTTTAGAAAATATGAAAAAAATCTGAAATGTAGAACTTTATAAGGACTTTCTAGGAAAATTATTTTGAACTTGGATGGAAACAACAGTTTTTGTACAAAAAAGATAAAAAGTTATACAAAATAATTTCTGGACTAATTTGTACCTATTATAATCGTATATGCAAGCATTTTGAACACTCATTGTGATGGACGGGAAACTACGGAACCCTACACTGAGCATGGCCCGACACGCTCTTGGCCGGTTTTTTTTCATGCTGACTCCATGAAGTCAATTTAAATAGTAAACCATCCTCATATACAGTTCTCCATAAGTATAGTCAAATTGGGCAATAGAAATGCAGAGTTACTACTAGAAACAAAACTTGAAGTGTCAGTGGCAGTTTCTAGCTAAAGTACAGTGGGCAGCACGGCATCCTACCCTAAACTCTCAAATTTTCCCAATTAAACATAAACCTTATTCTGTTTATTATAAAGTTAAAAACTATCAAAGAAATTTGACACATTGGGTAGCTTGATGTTCTGGCCACTGTACTTTAGTTACTGCCAGTGACACTTTAGGGAATACTGGCGTAGTAAAATTATGTTTGCTTTTGCGGTATTTTTTACTAGTTATACTGGGCTCCTAAACACATAGTTTAGAACTTTTAGGTAAGCCTATTGTTTTGACATTTACTATACAACGTGACCTATAAATAACCATTATATCGTATTCATAGTCCAACTAAGGTGGAAAGTATCGCCGCATCGCGTGACTTGTCTCATCTTGCCTATATGAGGCTATATGAGGCACACTCATAATATCATTACCTGTCGGTACTATCAACTTATATGTAATAGGGTACCCTCACAGTCCTCCGGCCCCACTAATGTGACCCTCTGCGAACTAATCGTTGTACAGCGCGGCTTTTACTTAATTTAACATATTCACCTAATGGTATCACTACAACTTCGTGACTCTTGTGTCAGAGGTCATAAGTAAGTAAGGAGACATAGAATCTTATGTATGGAATCTTTTATGAATTAAACCCTCATTTTGTTGGTGTTTTGTAAATTTTTAACCATTTGTCGTAAGTGGGTGCGTCTGGTTTTGTAGTGATATGAATAACTTGCGGTGTCCGCTGTGTTTCACCAGCATATACTCGTAAGTATACAGATTACATTGTGAAAAACGTAATTGTTACACGTAGTATAAGCACCTAGCTTAACAAAATTTATCGCTGATGGCAGAATTTTACCCGATTTGTGTGATAACTTTTGTTATAATTTGGTTAATTTAGCCAACACTATGTTATTCTGATGTATAAGCAACATTACTGTTAAGTTTCAATAAAATATATTCAGTAGTTTTTGTCTGAATGGGTGACAAATATTAATCTTCATAAACTTTGACATTTATAATAATTTCAGTAAGATTATTATGTTTGAATGTCTTGGGATCACACTACTCGTATGTTTAACCGACGTTAAACATACGAGTAGTGTGATCCCAAAAATGAGTGCAGAAGATAAAGTATCAAATGCCGACGCATTTGATACTTTATCTTCTGCACTCATTTTCTGTGCCTGTTTTCGGTCGTTGAAGTACGCGACTGACATGCAGTGAACATTCGAAAAAGTTTTGTGAGTTTACTTGGATATCTTAGGTAGGTACAGTACAATTTGACTGGCCTGTTGGGCTAGTAGTTAGTGACCCTGACTGCTATGCCGGAGGTCGTGGGTTCCATTCCCACCCAGGACAAATGTTTGTGTGATGAGCGCGATCATTTGTTCTGTGTCTGGGTGTAATTTATCTATAATATGTATGTATTTAGAAATATATAAGTATGTTTATCAGCTCTTTAGTACCCATAACACAAGCTCTTAGCTTAGCTTGGGACTAGATGGCGTCGTGTGAAAAGTTGTGAAATCTATAAAACTTTAAATTAGTTTTTTCGTGTAATCTACAAAGCCTCAGAAGAGAAGGCCGCAGAAAAACGTACAAAACTGGATCATCTACAACTATAACAATATCTTCGAATGGCCTTGGTTTATTGTTCGTTAGTACGTCGGGGCTATCCAAAATCAATGAACGTATTGTCTCAAACTGACATACCTAGTGATATTTATTTTTTGCCATCAACTTCCGAATCTTCAGTAATTTTATTTTTTTTTGTTTTTTTTTTTAAAGTCAATTGTGCTTATTTTGTATATAATATGTTCATAAATCAATGTGGCTGATAGAAAGACCTCACCAATATACTTTAGAGTATTGCAGAGGACTTTCGTGTAATGCAAAAGTGAAACGTATTTTAGTACGCGTAGTTCTGTAGTCTTGGCGTTAAAAAGGAGTTTTTATAATAATCTGTAGGCAATAGGCATGTGTGAATATAATTATGTGTTAGTAAAATGTAAATAAATGCAAAACTTACATTTGTCCGATGGTTAAGATCCATATTATTGTTTCACAAAATTGCTTGAGTGTAGTAGGCCTGTAACAAAAAGATAATTAGTAGGTGTTTATTACAAAAGTGATGAATTAGAATGGGTGCTTTATCACGTGTTAGTAATGGGAAACTTTTGTGGTGGTTTTCGTGAAAGTAGTGACAAGCAGGTTAACTCGTATGGTTTTTGCGCTTCGGCAAAAAAAGCATGTGCTGCGATTGTGCAGGCAGAAAGTTTTATATGGCTGATTCATATGTCACTGCTCACAGCAAAACGATAGTAGCTCTTATAATAAATAACAGCAGGTGGTTGATAAACGTATAGTTATCTAATTTCTTACCGTTTAAAATAATTCTTACCTCAATTTAATTCCGGTGATATCTTCAATGTAAGACTGCTACTGCCTGTACTGGACACAAACCACAAACATACAAGGAGTAAATAAAAAACAAAATCGGGCTTAATCAGCAAAATAATGGTGATAGCTCAAATAATAATTATTTGTTCTACAAATTATTCTCAGGTACTCGTTCTATTTTAGAACTGATAATATAATTCTTGTACGGTTGCAGCTTAAAAAGAGTAAATTATGTATGCAGAGGCAATTCGGAACTAAACTAGACGGAATGTTAACGTAACTTCAATGCATTTGGTAGTAAACTATCGAAATTTTAATTTTAATTAACAACAGATCATTTACAGTTCGAGGTAGGTTGATGTGCTGGCGTCTGTACTAAGATTCTGGACGCCACAATGTGGCAATTTTAACTTGTCAGTTAGTTCTACTTACTTCACTCTTAATAATTAGGCAAAGTCAACGGAAAAAGCTTCGGTAATCAAGTTGGTTTTCAAGATAAAGAGGCTTTGCTTTCAACACAAAATAAAGCGACATCTTAAAGTACCTAGATTGAGAAGTCAAACATTGAAAAGAGTATGGTTAGAAACTTTGATCACGTTGAAAGGATGAATGAAAGACGAATAACAAAAGATATTTATAAGGCAGATGTAAGTGAAGACGGCAGGAAAGGATGCTCAAATCACACATACACCTAACACCATAGACATAATTAGTAAAGTTCTTCAGAATGGTCCTACGCATCTTAGTCGCTACTCGCAACCGTGTGTGTATGGATAACATGTATGAATGTAAACAAGGCAAAAGAAGTATGTAAGAATCGTAGCTAATGGCACTCTGCTATATCCCCTTCAGAAAAAGGTGTGAGTATATGTATTTAAAAGTATTTGACCTCTTTAAATTACAAAATATTTCACATTGCTTAAGAAGATAGAAAATTTTACGTGTGCGATGCTGAAAATTCTCTGAATACGCTGTCGCTTCGATCTACTGCAGGAATTATTAAGTACAAATTTTCATGTTACCTCAGCTATTTAATTCTCAGATAAAGCAAGTGCACAATATCAAAATTTGTGAATAACGTAAATTACGATGTTTTATGCTATATGGCATGGGAGGGATGCATAACGTTGGTTTAGACGCATTAGGGCAAATTCTCATTTTGGCAACCGACTCGCTAATGGACTACTTCTGGTTATGGGTGTCTCATTGAGACTTGCCAAGAAAATCAATTATTATCTTACTATTACATAAATACAAATCCTTAAAAAAATAACTAATAATTAAAAGTAGACGTCTATAAATAAGGTAAAAACGGTGGAATACAAAATAAATTAAAATAAAAACCTTAACTTGCCAAAGGAGAAGGGGGCTTCTGGGCCCAGTAATTAACTAGTCGAAATGTATATTAAAAAAATTGTTATATTTTTCTGAAGAATATCACAAAATATGGTACCACGATTCTACCTGGGTAGCGAGAAAATTTAAATTAAGTTAATGAAAATAAAAATAATCGATTAAATGATACCTGAATTCCTAGTAATCGATTATGAGTAAATAGGTATGCTGAGAATATGATTGTATGGAACTCGAGTGAGAAGTTCTTATCAAGAGTTTTGTGGAATTGATCCATAATTGAGTAGACTTCCTTTAATTTTTCTTCTGGCAACACTTGTGCCTGACATCCGTCAGTCACCGACTGACAGAAGTGACAGATGCACTCGTTCGTTTTCTTTCGTTATGTGTGCACCTATTTTCCTTCTTTTATTGTTTAACCTTTCATTCGTGTCAGTTAGAGACACAATAGAAAGACAATGACAGCGAGGGTGCCGGCGTCCGCTTGGGGTTTAATGAAGTAATCCCGCGACCTCGGCTTTGCGTATTATAAAGGACTATTTGACGGATCTTGCTATTCTAAATTACTTGGCTCTATATTTTGGACAACTGTTTACGCCTATCGATTGGATATTGACGACATAGATCGCTGTTGTAAAGTGTACGATTGCGACTGGTCACATTAACGCTATTCGTAGAAGTTTCGTAGAAGATGAGGCGATTTTATTAATTAATTGTCAGTAGCGTGCATCTCAGCCTGTAAGTTTTTACCTATTTTTTACCTATTCAGATCTTGCTTTTAGACTATTAAGACATACAAAAACTACTATGTTGTAATATAACCTCACTTTCACTATAATTCATTTAACTTAGTCCCTGGATAGCCAAATTACACCAAATTTTCAGTGAGGCATTGTTATTACATCCTGCTAAAAATAAGGCTAGTTTGATTTAGTTAACTCCTGGGCCCAGGAACCTATGGAGTCATTCCCTTCTCCTTTCACAGTACCAAATCAATGGAAAATATCCTATAAATTATCCTTTTTTTGCGGCATAAAGTTCTGTATCTTTTTTTACGTTAACTTATTAGATATTTTTTCACAGCTTCAGGAGACTTGAGTACATGGCTTTATTTTGAAACTCGATACCTTAACGTGTTTCTGAGATTGACATACAGACGGAAGGACAGACAACAAAGTGATCCAATAAGGGTACCGATTTTTTTTTCTTTTGAGGTACGGAATCGTAATAAGATCACAATTTGGAATGACTCCATTGAATGGGATTTGTATGAGAAACAAAGTCAAACCACTGGGTCACCTCGATAATTATTTAGGAGCACCAAATATTTTTTTAAAAGTTTCAGTGTTACAGAAATACCAGAGAGGATGACTTTTACAACCTTATAAGAATTCTTATGACTATGATAATAATAAATAATTGTAATAGGAATAGTAATTTCTTTAATTGATTATTAATAAAATGCTTTTACAAGTCAGACAAAATAGAAAACTTTAAAATAAAATAATACTATAACTGGCCCAAATGTGTGTAGGTACTCGTTCCTTTACTTAAACCTTCGTGAATTACAGACGTGTTGTTATGTAATGTTTACGGTATAGCGATTCTGATCTCTCTCTTGGAAACTCTATTCCATATTCCACTATTTTTGCTTTTATCAACACTAACCCTAGAGTTTAAAAAATACAAGAAATTCTAACATTGAGGGCGAAACCCGAATTACGAAAAAACTATAAAAGTTCTCTCATACGTTCAGTGAACAAACAAATCTGCACGTGAAGGCCACGCAGTTTTTAATTAAATATAACTCACACACACACCTACTTGCATACCAACACACCCCTACATTAGTGCATGCACACTGATTGACGTAACGATTTGGATTGACAAGTGAATTTATCGCATGTCTACACCGCAATCAGGGGTAACCAACTACTTTTCGGCTGTCAATTTGATTTGGTCGTATAGTATGTTTGGTATAAACAAATTTATACAATCGCAATGCAACTCTATCGTATTTCATATTTGTTAAAAGCTTGGTTAGTAAGATTGCCCAGAGGTTAAAGCACCTACCTCTCATGCACGAGGTTATGGTTCAGATCCGAAAAATTCACACGTACTTTGTAAGTATATCTTGTATACCAGTGACGTCGGTAAAAGAAAACAACCTGGAGGAAAGCTGGACTTCTAGTTAATAATCATAATTCTGGAATTTCTGGAATCGCCGTGAAATGCTCGTGCAATATAATTTAATCAATTTAGTTTAAATTGAAAGAGTTTCAAGTTATGTTTAGAATTTATACAAACACAAAATTCCCTTCTTTAATCTAACATATTATAAGTTTCAATGGAATCACGATATGATTATAATTTAAAGTAAAAATAACATCTGGTAAAACTTGGAAATAAGGGAAAGCTGACATAAAAAAAACCAAGATGATGTAGAAAACTTATGGTTTCCGAATGTTGTCCTAAGTCTCTAACACTCTGTATACGAGTATAATGTATATTTCTTAATATAGAGAAATTCACGCACAATAAAATAATGCACAATAAAATAAAACTTCAGTCAAAACTGACGCCAGAAGCAGTTAACCGTCTTGTCGCTGTCGAAAACGCTCGGTTCATTTCCTGATTCCAGGAGATTCAATAAACCGAACGTGGAAAGCCTTGCAACCGGCGACCCGTTATCATGACAGTTGCAATTTGATATAATCTCTTTCACCTTACCTTACCAGACTGTTAAGCAGATATAACACTGCACTGGACACCGTTCCAGTGTGCAGTGTTGTGGATTTTAACTTTACACTATAGAATCATGATTTGCATACAAAAACCGCACGGTACAATACACTGACACCGCATCTCCGTGCGGAGGCGCGGTTGCTAGACGGTACCGTTTTTTGTCTCCGTAGCGGGATGGAGTGGCAATGTGAAAGCCGCCTTAGTGTCCCACTGCAGGACACAGGCCTTTTCCCATACAGAGAAGGCGCGGGCTTTGACCATCACGCCAAGGCGAATTGGCAATTTTAAACTTACATTACCTATAATAATAATAAAAAAATAAGTGGGTTTTCTCACGATGTTTTTCTTCACTGATGTCAAAGATATCTAAGATACTACATATTCATTGAAAACGTAGCATGTATACTTCTTACTACGCCCAAATTTGAACCCAAGTTCTTGTGCATGAGAGGCGCGAGGATAACTTAATTATATTAACATTACTTATATTAAGGTTTATTTGTCATTGTTAATCTTTTAAACGCCAGAGCGTAAACGCATCGGTGTCCCTCCCAAATATTGTTTCTTAGCTTACGCAATATAAGGTATTTTTCTTGTATTTGTATTACCATTTCCATGATACTTTCATATTCATTAAGTTATAAAAAAATACCCAATCTTATAAGCTAAGAAATTATACAGTTTATAATATATACTTTTATTGAACAGTTGTTACAGCGATGCGATATTATTTTATTGTTTTCTTTAAATATCGTAACGTCGTGCTGAGATAGAGGCATTTTATCCACGCACAGATATTTTGTTATTTTTTTTTTTTGTTTTTGTTAATTTTCATGTGCTTCTTCCAAATGTACGTTGTTTTCTTTTAACTGCAGCCTATAATTATCCAGAAATTAAAGGATTTCCCTGTAATGTAAAATAAACATGTACCTATGTAATGTAACGTAGCAATCAAATAGTGTTCACAGTAATCATCGTTAGCTTGTTTTAAACATGCATCGCTGCTTAATATCAGGTTACTAAATATTCAACTAACTGAACTGTACACAACAGCTCAGAGTTGATTCATAATAGCTATTATGCTCGTGTTTAGTTATATACGCATGTCAAGTCATGCACGAGTTTGTAGGTTCAACTAATTACAATTAATATTAGTCTGAAATCGCCAATCCAGCTTAATTAAACATTTCTCTTGTTTGTTTCTTGATGTGCATGCATTCTTTATGAGACAAGTTCGATACCCTGCACAAGGAGAAGAAGAAGCTGATATTATTGTTTTTCACCCGCATCTCCGTACACAGGTACGGCGCGCGCGACGGTCCCGTTTTTGGAGTATTCCGTGTGAGCACCTATTTATTGAGCACCTATGCATTTAGCACCAAAGGTATTCCCATGGAGTATTCCCGTTTGAGCACCTATTTATTGAGCACCTATACATTAACCTATGGGAAATGGGAATACCTTTGGTGCTAAATGCATAGTTGCTCTAAAAATAAGTGCTCAAACGGGAATACTCCATTCCCATTTCCCATAGGTTAATGCATAGGTGCTCAATAAATAGGTGCTCAAACGGGAATACTCCCCATTTTTGTCTCCGCAGTGGGATGCGTCGGCAATGTAATAACCGTTCATCAGACTGGACGCACAGCAGATTTATGACCTTCAAGTTGGTAAGTAGTAACATTCTTAAGCTTTATGCACGCCTTAGCTTAACACTTACCCGCCGCCGGCTACTAATATCATCTGCATCCTGCCAGGTACGCTTATGCTCGGTCCGTGAAGATAATACCATTGCTTAAGCCATTTTGTATTTGCAGCTAGCAAGTATCACTCACGATCACATTAATGCTTACACTTTATTATTGGATGGTTGAGGTTTCTTTTTGATTGATGCACAATTCTTCACATTTTTTTTAACCACTTTCACCAATTTTCTGCTTTTAATCCACTTTTTTATAGTTTATCTAGACACACACGTAATATTTTCACCTTTTAATCCTGCATTTGTTAATTAGATTAGATTCGGTCAATTCATATATGGATCAACAGTGTTGAAATGCTTTAAGTAGGTTGACCTAAGGCTGAGTCGACGTTAGTATTATGTAATTGGTAAATACGTATTTATAGCGTAGTAGATACTGGAAATAATAGTTTCAACCACTACGGATATCTATGGACTAACACCTAGAGAAACTACCGGCTGGGTCAAGAGGTTTTGTAATTCCTTATATTTGCTAGAACATATATACCTATACGGTTTTAGATATTTATTTTCTCAAAAGATTTACATAATCATTTACAGAGAAAATACAATGTTTTATTCGCAAGTTAAAATACATAAAGCCGACTGGGGAAGTGGATTATTACTATGACAAAATTGTATTAAGATTCCAAAAACAGTTTTGTAATGGGGTAACTAAGTGTACAACGTCGATCGTATGGCGTATCGCCATTTCGGGTAGATGTGCATAAGTCGAAGGAACAATACATGTTTATTTAATGCCCATGACACAGTGACCGTTGATGTATAAAGTGTAAAATTGTTGTTTGCATAAGTACATGAATGGCGTTCCTTCTACATGTAAATCAAGTGATATAGAACGTGTTTTTTTTTTATATCCCATAACTCTAGGGTATGATTGAGACCATATCAAAGAATCAACTGGCATATGAATTATGTTTCAATCGTCCTTTTTTTTTTTACACAAAATAATTCGACAAAGTCACGATTATTAATGTAAAACACCCATACGTGAAAGAAAGGTGACGTTAGAAAGAAGATTCGTCTTACTGGTGACATTTTTTGAACTAATTAGGTAATAAAAATAATATTAATAATACTTAATATTATTATTCCACGACTATTCACACAACGCCAACTAGTCCCAAGCTAAGCAGAGCTTATGTTACGGGTAGGTACTAAACAACTGATAATTTAATTATGATTGATGATATCTCCGAAACTATGCATTTTTGGACCATCTATTCTAGAAGTTTTAGTATTATTTTTACCTGCAGAATACAACCCCAGAGTCATGGGATATCAAAAAAATCACCTTGTATATCTCTTTATTTCTTGAATACCTACTTGAAGCACACTAATGTACAGTGGTGGGCTTAATGCCATAAGCATTTTCTACCAGTGGTATCCAGCGTATTTTAATTGACACTAAACAATTTGGCACTTTCGAGTTGGAAAAATACACATTTTCGTTGGCAACATCGAGGTGAATGGTGCGACTGCGCCAACAAGTGATTAGTCGAGCGCTGATAGTGAAGAAACTTAAGATTTTTTTAAGAGTAAAGTTACTGATACTAGGTACGCTTACCATTTTGGCACATCAAATGAGTTGCATGCGTCGCTTGATTTCGTCATAGCTCCTCTAGTTTGCCGCAGAATTAACACTAAAAACTTGTTTTACTTTAACGATGCATCCTGCCTCGCGGTATATTCTTGTGGTTTACGATGCAGAGTAAGAGAACTTGTTTAAATACAGTGAACTAGCTGCACTGCTCTGCAAGCGTATAAAGTTTTTTATTACGTTCCTTTTCCAGTGTTTAAACTACCTCTCGTCTAAACTTCATCAAATGCAATGCAGTGGTTTAGTAGTTGAAACGTGACGAATAGACTGACTTGGTTATTTTTCTGCATTTATGATTTTGGTGCATAATTTTGATAGACTGGGTTGCGTTGTGCTTTAACTCCGTTTTCGTTCTCGACATAAAAGTCAATTTCACAACTGTAATGAAATGAATATTTATTATTATAAATATTATATATATATTATAAACTAGCTTTTGCCCGCGGCTTCGCCCGCGTGGATGTCGAACTTCCGCCCCCTATGTTTTCCCATTAAGGGTTGAATTTCCAAAAATCGTGTTTTAGTGGATACTTAATCTTAACTAAGAAGTCCCCTTCAAGTTTCATGTCTATAATACCAGCGGTTTGGGCTGTGCGTTGATATATAAACGTAATAATTTTAGCATAATACTTCCGGATAGACTACTTTCAAAGTTGATCCTTCCGATATGTACCTATGCATAAAGATTTCTGGAACTACTGACCCGGGAAAGAGCGCCGTACAACTGACCATGTGTAAAACAACTGAGACTAAGATCAACCTACCCAGGCGTATTGATTACAACCGTACCAAGTCAATCCCAATCCCTATAATAGTTATTGAACTATGCGTGCACATACAGACAGACAGACAAACAAAACATTTACTGATTGCATTTTTGGCATCAGATTCAGTATCGATCACCAATCATCCTCCAATATTAATTTTGAATAATATATATTCAATGTACATAATTATCTTCGTAGTGTGTGATAGTCCATTGAACTGTATGGCGAGCGATATTGAATCTTAAGATAAAATATTATAATATCTTAGCCGTGTGCAGCGCCCCTTGGTGAACTCCACTGCGGGTGACGTAACCTACGACAAACTTATTATTTGCGGTTGGTACAGTAGTCGGGTCTAGGGGTCGAACCGCAAAATTAAGTTTGTTTTTTATTGTATATACTTTTCCGCGATAAAAAGTACCCAGTGTTGTGCCCAGGATATTAAAGAATAAGTATACCAAGTTTCATCGTAATCGAACCGGTAGTTTTTGCGTGATACCTGAACATACAGACAGACAGACAGACAGACAGACAGACAGACAGACAGACAGACAGACAAAAATTTTTTTAATCATATTTTTGGGTTCGCTGTCGGTCTAGTAACACCCCCTGCTATTTATTTTTTTGATATTTTCAATGTACAGAAGTTTTACTTCTACAGATTTATTATAAGTATAGATATAGATATAGATTGTGAACGGTCAGGCGCCACTGGTACCAACTTTAGGATATTTAGTTCTTAAAATTCTAAAACTTACTAACAGACAACAATCACTTAAAAATGATTGGTCCAGATTCTAGACAGATCGGAGTGATCTATACTTCATTTACAAATGCATTAGACAAAAGTTAAAAAAGATTATTTTTAATGCACACTTTGTAACGAAATTCAATAAGAATGTTACAATTACGTATTAATTAATATAATCTATTTTCACTTCAGCTGCTTAGTTAAAATTATAACAACAAAGTATTTTAAGCAATGATGTGGATTTCATTCGTTATATTATTTAATTTTAGATGAACATTACAGTGTCTATAATATAAACTTAAAAGTAACAGAAATAGAATTGTCTATCCCAGCTTCTTTTAGGTTTTTAACATTTTTATTTAGATGATAATTTAAAACTATTTTATTAAAATTCATTCCTCTTAATTTAGTATTAACATTATTATTAAATAAAAAAGAATAGAAGTAACAATTTGTACAAAAGTAGTTTTAACTGATCTTGCGAAGGGTGGGTCGTTTTTGGGGGACTGTCTTTATGTATTTTTTTTGACGTTCAAAATATGCTGATTCTCATCCTTGTTTGATTTTTTTTTAAAATAAAATGTTCTGCATGCCTGCTTTGATGACCCCCTTTTTTCTAATACTATTTGTAAATTGAGTATACATGCATGAAACTTTGCACACGCACTCCATATACAACGAAGGTGAGCACTGCGGACGAATCCCGGAAAATTCTACCTGGATTTTCATCACTTTTGTCTTCGGAAAATCAAAAGGTCACGGACGCTAGAAAGGCTAGTACTAGTCACCAACGTTTACAATTTTATGTCCATATTCCAAAGGCACCATGACATAACATAGGTATGAAACGTTCGTATATTAATTTTCCGTGGCCATAAATTAAGACTAAACACAGTTGGCTCAGGGTAAGTTCCATTTGTATAATTAAAACAGGCTTTCATTACGGCCGACTGTTATTCACGATGACGTCAGAAGGTATATCTAGTTATCAATCACTGTTATGAGCTGTTTTTTATCCTTTTTACTAATGAGAAATATATAAGTGCTGTGAGTAAACACTCAAGGCCCGGTTATAAAAAAAAAAAGCCGCGACTCACCGGTGAGTCGGTCGGGGGCCAACCGGTTAAACAAAAATATCAAGCAAGAACCTTGGAGGTAGTCTAAAAATTATAAAAAAATACCACCAGTCACACCTATTAGGCAGGTATTCTGAAAACTCACACCTGCACAATCAACTTTCACATTTGCAACTGCCTTACAATAACTTACACCCACACAACTAAGTACGTCGGTTTCATTCTTCACAAACTTCAACTTTTTCTTCTTTGCTTGTCGATGGTAAACCGACTGTAAAGCTTCTAAAAGTGACAGCTGAGACTAACTTACAGTTAATTACCGCTAAATTTTACTCGTAATCATACAACTGCAATGGAATTCTGAAGACTGTTGCGGATAGGATCTCTTCTCCGATGTGGAGATTCTTTATTAAGCGGGTAATTTAATTTAATTTAATTCCTAAGTTTTTTTTCTTTAATTTTTTTTTTTAATTTTAATGGTCATTTGTTTTAATTTTTGATTTTAATGTTTTTATATGATTTTAGTGTTAATTTAATTTATTTCTAATTCTGAGATGCTGTTTCTAATGATATTTTATTTGTTATTTATGATGTTATGTTACTCAATTTTATTTATTTTGTTTCAATTTCAAATCAGGCTGTATGGATCTAGTTATCTGAAATAAATTATTTTAATTTTATTTATACAAATAATGCCAAGGTTAGATGCGTAGAAAACACAGAGACACATTTAAAATTAAGTAACTCACTTCTTTGTACATTGACCGGCGCGCCGGTCACCGGTGTGCCGCGAACAATTGTATTTATGTCTCGAAGTCATGGCAGTCAACGTGTTAATCACGTTCTTTGTTGTGTTCACCCATCCACAGACTGACCTTAGCATAAACTTCGATCGACTCGTGTGCCTGTTATTATTTAATCCCAAGCACAATCTCAGTTACATTAATCATCATATTTTGTATTACGTATTCACATTGGACTGTGAGTTCTCGAACGTGTATTGGTCAATACCATTTATATTTAACTTACTAGACGACATAAGTAATGGATAGCTATTTTGCTTGGATTGATATTGATGCTAATTCGTTTAGGGTTGGTGAAATTAACGTGCGATTTTATTTAAATCATTGTGACTTTTGAGTGTAGTATTTTTGTAACCAGTGATTTAATTTAAGTATTTCATTTTTTGCACGAAGAAAAGAAAGAAAATAATATTAAGTGCATTTGTGTACAATAATAAACAGACATCGCGGAAACAATACCAGGAGGCCATACAAATGTTTATTCCGAGCGGGAATCAACCCGCGACTTGCAGCCAATCGCTGATATTCAGCACTTTAAGCGCTGTCAACTGTAAGGATCTCGAGTAATACAAGTAATTCCCGTGTTGTGTGCTTGTAACGAAACTCCTCCGAAAGGGCTTTATCGATTTTTATTAATTTTTGTGTCTTGATTTTGTTAGTCTAAGAATAAAACGTAAAGTAATAAAAACAAATAAATTGATTCTAAAGTGAAACAAAATTTGCCAGGTCAGTTAAAGTTGTTAATTTTGGACCAAACCTGTGGGATTTACAAGATTTTTACACAGACCTAGGTTTTTACACACTTCGTGAGTCATTGAAGCTAACAGCCAACATTCCTATTTAAAGCATCCTTTATGTTTTCAGGTACGAATTAAATAGTAAGATTTTTCTTAAGTAAACATCATTTCGGTAAATGTTTCAACCTTTTTAATTTAGGGTAAGGCTTTTCTTTACTTTTATTGTGATTTCTAGTATCCTTCTGTAGTTTTTAGATTAACGTAATTGCGAGTTTATCTTTATGTAGGTATTTAATTAGAAAACATTTTTAGATTAGCTTGTGGCTACAATAATAACAGCTTCACGTGTCGAAGGAAGGTTAAGCTACGCTTGACGAGGTTGTTCCGTGGATGGGTTGATTCATTACGAATCAAGACTCCTCTGTGCATCGGAAGCACGTAAAGCCGTTGGTCCTGGCTATCATTTGTAGTTCTTTGACTGTCGTTACAGAGGACTGTCTTGTTGGTTGGACTAGTTAAACTAGTAGACTTGGTTAAACTAGTTGTCAGCTTATGGGCTTCTAGTCAGAAGCCCGAAATCTGACAACCAATTTGACCACAGGGTATCCTGTTGCCCTTTTATTGGGTTGTGGAGGTCAGACAAGCTAGGCTATTATTATTCAGTTGCATCCGGTTAAACTAGAAGCCGACCTCAACATAGTTTTTTTTTATATACCACGACGGTGGCGAACAAGCTTAAGGCCCGCCTGATGGTAAGCGGTTACCGTAGCCTAAGGACACTTGCGACTCCAGAGGCGCCACACGCGCGTTGCCGACCCTTTAAAAACCTATTTACTCCCCTTCTGAAGAACCCCATACTGTAGACCTCTGAGAAAACCTCGGCAGGGAACTCATTCCACAATCCAAGCGTACGCGGGAGGAAATTCCCGCGAATAGTTGCAAATAGGCAAGGCAGATAAATGATGATGAACAGCAAAAGCATTCGTAAATAATGGAAGGTAACTGGGCACTGCTGGGCAAAACCTCTCCAGCTAAAATGGACCAATGTTTGTTGGTTTTGTCCAGCTTGTCCCGTCATTTTCTATGGCTAATGGAAGGGTGAAGATAATAATATACATTTACTAGTCTTGCAGTTTAGGTAGCTTATTGCTTTTATAATTTAGTTTTAGTTGGGATAGTTCAATATAGTTTGTTCACTATCGCTGATTTTCATTCTAATCCTGAGCTCAATTTAACTAACGCGTTACATCGCTGCATGGTTATCAACACGAACAAAATTTGGCATTTGTTGAACATAGTCTAGGTACTTTAATATGATCCAGCAGGCCTATTACTAATTCTATTTCTACTATCGTAATCTATAAGGCGACATTAGAAAAAAAATAGCGTTTTTGGAATTAACTGTTTGTCAACTGTCAAGTGTTATCGAGTAGAATTTGTAAACAGCTGTTTCTACGCAATTTTCTTTCCATTGTCGCCTCATGGATTACGATAATAGAAATAGAATTTGTAATATGGCTAGGCCTGCAGATCTTTTATATTTTTAGTAGTTAGTAGTTGTTTGTGTTTCTCTTTATTTTCTACGGCATCTCTTGACAAAACATAATGAACATAAATTCTCTAAACGTTTTATCTGTAAACGTTGCATCATTTATTATAGTTGGTAAAACATACGTTGGTTAACCAACGTATGTTTCACCAACTATAATAAATTATTTGATTTTAATTTGATTTAGTTTTGATGTAGTTTTTGCAATATTTTGTAAAACACACTAATTGGTCGTGTATTTTAGCTGTAATTAGGTAAACACTGCCATGGTCTTGGTCACTCCGGAAAGTTAAAATAATTGTATAATTATCACTTGCTTCAAAAACGGTGAAGGAAAACATCGTGAGGAAACCGACATGCCTGAGAGATATATGTCTCGACGGCCTGTGATGCCAAGTCAGAGGCCCATAGGCGGCATTTGACACCAGGTTAGTTACTAACCACACGATAAGAAGACTCCGGAAAGCGGTAAAATAAATTGTTGGAAAAAAATTGGCCTACTGATGCAGTGTCCTTGGAAAAGTAAGTAGGTATTATAAGTTGTTTATGTCTGGTCTTTGTTTTAAATAGTTTCTGGTTAGAAAATTGGTCCCTATAAGTTCATAAACTATAATCATAATGTGTTTTCAAGTGTAAATATCGCCACGGAATTCATCCCACAGACATTTTGACAATTTTTGTAGTTACAGTTGGAAGATCTTAACCAAGAATTTGGGAAAGGAGTCTTACGAAAGGAAAAAGGATACCTACAGTAAAACATTCATAAGTATAACCGATCACATTATAAGGCTTTTATTGTAGGATTTGTCAAGCGTAAAAAGCTTGGAAATAATTATATGCATGTCAATATTTAAATTGTGTAGCAATAAACTGTAAATGAAATTGAACTATATAAACTTTACCTAGGTAGTTATTTGCGTTATTTGCCTTCTGGCTTACGATGCATGGTTTATTTTCGACGAAATACAAATATTTAAATGTAAGTAATATGTTTGCCAGGTTTGCAGATTAAAACCAGTTAACAGCATTGAAAATATATATTTTTTTATAACCTTCGTATTTCGAATCTGATCTGAAAGGAAAATAATCATTTTGTACGAATATTAATTAATATTAAGCCGAGATTCATGCAGGTGTTATCGCGTGGTTTGGCCATGAATTGTTACGAATAAATCCAAGATTTACGTATTACAGCATTGATAATATTTCCAATTAATTTTAAATTGAGGATTTCATTGGAATCACTTCATTACGAGTATGTTATAGTAAGTTTCACTTACACTAATACATATGTATTAGTGTAAGAAGAATTCATTAATTAAATTTTAATAATAACGAATACATTTATAGTACGTTTTAAAATAAATACAAATATTGGAGTATCTAAACGACCAATCATCACTTAGATTAGTTTAACCGATTATATTGTTTAGGTAAATGTTAGGTTAAAATTAAAGTTTTTTTTGGAAAACTTATTGGAGATTTGGACTTTATTATTATCTTTATTTTTGAGTAACAAACAGCAAGTTCGTCATGCTGCCTTAGACGTTACTGCTTGCGGTAGCGTCGAGGATCGGGTGACCCCCTTCCCCCAAATATGGCGACGGGGGTAATGGCTGATCTTTGCGTTATGCTCGTGAACGGGTACTGCTTGTGGTGACTGGTCGACTTGCTTACATATGGTTTTTTTATTTTTGTATTTGTTATAATACTTAACTGCTTATTGGTTTCATTTCGATGGTCCTAGATTATCATTTTAAACTTAGAGTCACAGCCTTATGAATATAAGCCAGGTTTGCACCTGTAAGCGGGTACGCCTTTTATACCTGGTGGCTGTTACTTTTTTTCAGTTTTGTAGTCATTTTGCTTGAGTTTAGATTTAAATGTTCATGTGAATATTTTTCTGTAAGTACCTACTCTTTTTTTTCTTCTTGGTATATTTTAGTGTGCTAGCTAACACGTGACAAACATGCTGAAATGTAATGTTTTACAAAGTGTATAAACCTTAGTGTTATTTATTGAACATTTCATTGTATAGATTCTTTGTATAGTGCTTCAAACGAATCAGGCAGATGTGTTGCTGGGGAGTTTGTTCCGCCACTTCTTCTTCCCAGCAAGAGCACTAGGAAGTGGCGAAGGGTGGGCGTTTTTGGGTGACTGTCTCATGTCAAAAAGTGCTGATTCTCAGCCTAGTTTGAATAAAGACTTTTGTGTTGATTTTTTTTTTAATTTATGGTATTTTCGGGAGAAAAACCCAATGAGTAAAAATTGGGCACATACCTACGTAGCCGGGACGGGTCACAAATATATTATAATAAACATGTTAAAAGAGGCCATGCCACATGCCTACCATACCATACAATGGGCCCAGTACATAGTTGTGGTGTTTGTTATTTAATAGGATTGTGAATCCTAAATGGTTAAATAGAAATCATGATTTTAGACAATTTCCTTTGCATGTTTTTTTTACTAGAACTAAAATGTCCTTTGTATGATGAAAAAAGATCATTTTGTGTGGAAGATCGTGCGTAGACAGTCGGGGTTAACGCCGAGACGCGGAGGCGCCGGGACGTCCAGACTGACTGACGCCACTGCCCACCCCCTTTCATCCTACACAACCAGGGATAATCAATCAAGGTGCATATTATTATGGACTGTATCTTTTCTCAGAATTACAAAACAATGTCTGTATTTTTACTAATGTCTAATAGAAATAGTTTGTATTTTATGTTGTGGTTTTGTAACTTGTATTTCTTTGATATTTTTTTTAACAGAAATTAAAGCATTTTCTTGTTTTTTTTGTTGTAGAATATGGTTATGGTTATGAGTGTCTTCAAATACTACCTTTATTGCTATCATGAACTTTTATAAGTTTTTTAACTACTTAATTCACGGTTGTTAACTGTTACTGATTAGGTATGTGTGTTGTGTTTTTAAACATAGTGGCCTTAAGTATGTAGTACGCACTTAATGCCACACAGTCATTTTGCTTGTAGATTTTTGGCACTATATCGATGAAAATGAGAGGGAATGCGTATTAGGCGATTAACACACGGCACCGCGCACCGCCGCAGTAGGCGGTGAAGCGGATCTCTCGCATTGGCCTCTAATAAATCCGTTGATACCTTACACACGTACACCGCCCGACTGCGCGGTCGAGAAGTGCGCCAGACCTTCATAACCACCTCGGTGCGCGGTGCCGTGTGTTAATCGCCTTAGAGAATAGCCTTGTTTGTATGTCACTTTTCCCCAAAGTTTATGATCGTTCAATAGTTCTGTAATTTATTTCATACCTTTCACGATGAAAAAATATTGTTCTTTACTTTATGGCCACTAAAGGGCGCTGAGACGTCACATAGCCTAAAACCAGCGAAAAAACAAGGCGCTTCCAACGATACTTCATTTGTCGTTTATGATTAGCAGTTACGA
The DNA here is from genome assembly GCA_921972225.1 of Euplexia lucipara. Lineage (NCBI taxonomy): Eukaryota > Metazoa > Arthropoda > Insecta > Lepidoptera > Noctuidae > Euplexia > Euplexia lucipara. The sequence continues at coordinate 11,351,502 of OV179142.1, read as the reverse complement.
AGTTATGTAGGAACAATGAAAATTCATTACAAACAAACAAACATACATTGCGGTCAAAAATCATAACCCTCCTTTATGCTTCGCCGAAGTCGGGCGTGTAAAATTCAAACTTATTAGTTCAAGTTTGAATTTCACCGTTTCTTTTGAGAAAAACTAAATGGGTGAAAAGATACGACACAAAGGTTCAATGTTTGTGTTGGACCACGCCATGGGACTTGGCATTATATTCACGCTATGGGATAGCCATAGTGAGTACCTACTTAAATTGAAAGAGGAAGTACCTAACTATTATCTAGCGAACGCGATGGATGTCAGGAAGCTAGTCACTTACTACTCACTTAGGGATTGATGAAACTAGTCGTTTCAGGACAATTTAAATGACATCCATTAAGAAAATAACTGCCAACTGAATTTGCAACGAACAAAACATTCTTCACCTCCTATGAATTAAATCCTTTGTAACAAGATGAGACACGTCTTCAAAAACATGCAATCGAAACTAATCACTATTCGTAGGATTTAAAATTCACTTTCGCTATATACTATCGAAGCTTGACGGTGTCATAAAATTTCCATATTTAAATTACGTCATCACTGAGGTCCGTGGTATTGGACGTGTAGTATTTTCCTGGCAAGATTTCCTACACAAATTGAACTCCAACTTATATCAAACGTTTTTACCATAACACTTATTGAATGGCTGACACAGTTACATATGTTTATATTCCCCCATGTTCTTATTATGTTGAGAAAGCCTACTTTTATGTGGAGGCAATATCTTCGTTCTTATGAATTGTTATATTTTATTAGCTATAGTAGATAAACATAGTATTTGGTTATGGACCCAGTTTTGTTGGCAGCGCACTTGGAATTGCTTTATGTAGGAACCGGGAGTTTTGCTTCATAACTCGTTTGAATGATTGATTAACTTATGAACATATTTTTTATGTTTTCAGAGTGTTTCTTCGTAGTTTTCCAACGCAACTTTAACTTAGGAAATTTAGGCGTAAATATTATAGTCGGGTTCACAGTGACTACTATTATATTATGTCCATAGGGATCATTGTATCCAGTAAATGAGCAGACCTCCTAGAGTCACAATATAACTGGCAAAAGACGAGATTAAGATTCTTAATAATAAATACGTGGGGATTTTGAGAGTTATTTTCGTTAGAGTCGCTTTTACCTGGGTATATGTGGGAGTCTAAATAAAGTGACCAACAGCTAATGCTATTAGCTGGGTTCAAATTTATTTTGTTTATTAACTGAGGTTCAACATTCTAAACTTCTCATTACGCAATGCAAACACAAGCGCGCTCTGATTGCCAGGCACAAGGCATCCTGTGGCTATGTGGCTTAATTAACACCACACCAAGGTCGGTCGAGTAGAAGTTACCTTTAATCAAAGATATTGACAATCCTCACAATGTCATGTTATCAATAACGCGAATAATAATTAGATGCTGATTCTGACGAGTACCATAACTAACAATAATAAATAATAATTAATATTCCACAACGACATCTAGTCCCATGCTAAGAGCTTGTGTTATGGGTACTAAACAGCTTATAAACATACTTATATTTTTCTAAATACCTACATACATATTATAAATGAATTACACCCAGACACAGAACAAATGATCGTGCTCATCACACAAACATTTGTCCTGGGTACGAACCCACTACCTCCAGCATAGAAGTCAGTGTTACTAACTAGGTATTAGACCAACAGGCCCGTCACACTAATGGGTCATGGTTGACTAAGTGTAACATATAAAACCATGCTTAGTCATGTAGGGTGACTGGTGATTAGTGGCCGATACTTAAACACGTGATTGTACTCATGAATACGAATAACAAATTTCAATTAATTCAATTACCTCACTACTGCACAACGGGAGCGGTGAGGGTGGCGGGGGAGCGTGTGACGCTACTACTACTAGTAGATTTTGCCCTTTCCGAGGTCAGACTATTAGCTGATAGATCGTCCCGTTTCGTGCCTACTGTGATCGATCACAATCGATCGATCGGGAATTTCAAACAGCGTTTTTGTTTATTTTGTTGTGTTATAAGTTATTATGTCTAAAAAAAGTTTCTTTGCGAAAGTTTATTGAAATCATGAATACAATCACGTGTTTAAGTATCGGTCACTAATTACCAGTCACCCTATATATAACTGCGTCGCATATATCTTAACCGGTGGCGTAAAGGCTATCATGGGTTCTGATAAAAAATGCAAGTCACACAACGCCATCTAGTCCCAAGCTAAGCTAAGAGCTTGTGTTATGGGTACTAAACAGCTGATAAACATTCTTATATATTTCTAAATACATACATATTATAGATAAATTACACCCAGACACAGAACAAATGATCGTGCTCATCACACAAACATTTGCCCTGGGTGGGAATCGAAACCACGACCTCCGGCATAGCAGTCAGGGTCACTAACTACTAGACCAACAGGCCAGTCACTAAGTATGTACTTATAAGTATCTAACACTAGTTAATGTTATAATTTAATCTTAAAATTACCTAAACAATTTAAGAGCGCTCTATTTTTGGCCTGCACCACAATTATTTATTCACTTAGTCCAAAGAGTGCTCATTTAGTTTAGTTGTTTGTAGGTATTGTTATCAGTAATTTCATCTTTGTAACACAATAAATGTACCAACTCAATAATATGTCCCAACGTTAAAAAGAGATCACGTTGTCATAAGTCAAGGGTTATGTAATGTTAACCTGCACAACATACTACTATGGGTCGCGATAAAATCATAGAGTGGAATCACATTGTGACGTTGTCAGGTTACCACATAAACCGTGATTAGATAGAACAGTTAAATTGAGCAGCAGTGTACTATGAATCAATTGTTACGTCATGAAGCGTAAAGCCCTAGGTTCAGGTAAAAACAAGACAGTACTATAAGCGCAGTGAAATGTTCCTGCAATATAGACGGGAAATTGTTAAATGTTTTTGCATTTGATTGATGCATTTTATGTCTTTGTAAAAAGGTTGATTCTAAGTCACGAGAGAGAGAGACCCACATGAAAACGGGTGAAGATGGTGAAGGAGGCTTAGGGAATGCTGTGTAACGACAAGTTGGTATTTATGGCGGATTTATCTCAGATTAATTTATATCAAACTGCCCGACAGGGGATTTTATACTTTGGGATGCCACGGCATGCCAGACTGCGCCAAAGGATGCCGAAGCTGGCTGTGCGTATCAATAAAATGTGTGTCTTAACAGGATGCCGTCAGGCCTAAAAGCCCATGAAGTAAACTTTTGCCCAGAAAATGGTAACTAAAAAAATATGTAAATGATTGTCTTTTAAAGTTAATGAAAGAAATCGTTATACTTACCTAGCATTTACGCAACTATATTATGGTCGGCAATCAGTCTAACTAGATGAGGGAAGATACTAGATGGTATATTGGAATTATTGACTGCCTGTCTGACTTACAGAATCTTGTTTCTAGGAAAAACGATACCCAATACCCGCCAAAGATCTACGGTATAACAGTTGATCGACTTACATAAGTGAAGCATGAGGTTCGCTGATTATATTTTTATTTTTAACCGACTTCAAAAAAGGAGGAGGTTCTATGTTCGTGTGTAGGTATTATTATTTTTTTTTTTTTTTATGTATGTTACCTGATTTCTCCCCCATTTGTGGACCGACTCTCAAAATTATTTTTTTATTTGAAAGAGTATACTTCTGAGGTGGTCCCATTTTAATTTGGTGAAGATCTGGTGCTGATCTTCGGAGATATACAACGGAACTCTTCAAAAATAGACGGCAAATCTGTCGTGATTGCTGGAATCGCTTGAATGTTTATTGTTTATACAACATCATGACGTATCATTACGCCTGTATGCTTTGAGGGGTACGCAGATGTGTACAATATACCTAGATAGTTAGGTATGTTAATTTTTATTTATTAGGGATAAGTGGATAACCCTATTATCATGACATGTATTGTAAACAATTAACAATTTAAAAAAAAATCATGGCCAATATTTGTATGGGAACCACTAAAAATGGAAAAATAAAAAACTTTTTTGCAAAAAATTAAACCTACTTCAAAAAAACACTAAACGGTGTAAAATAACTCTAAATTCGGAAGTCGGTGGCCCATCATGAATAAGACAAAACCACCAAAGCCACAGACTTCCGAATTTAGAGTTATTTTACACCGTTCAGTGTTTTTTTGAAGTCGGTTTAATTTTTTGCAAAAAAGTTTTTAATGTTTATTGTTTAGATAATAAGCATTTCGGTGTCTTTACAATTTATAAGCTATACAATGCAAAATTTCAACCTTTATGCTTTGTTGTTATGAGTCAACCGTGTTTTGAGGATTAATTGAAATACCTACATTCATTTAGAACACCTTAGAATTAATTATCACCTGTACTGGTCCGAAGTGATGAAATTTTCACTATACAGCTGATGTTAGAGGCACTCAACACGTACAGAGTGCCAGGGAGAGCGGATAGTTTAGTAGGTACTGAGAACTTTATATTTCTATGTTGAATGTAAATTAAATAGTGAAACTCTCGGAACTAACTAACAAAATGCATTTAGTGGCAAAACTAGAAAGCGCACACGGAAAACGCAACTTTTCTGCCGGATGAAATAAATCTTAACGTTGAATGTAAAGGTGGTTAATTGTTTAAAGCTTCGACGCCACAAGTTTAGTAACACGCTTGTTAGCGCGCTCATTATGTTTACCAAAGGAATTCTACTAAAATGGTGACGCAAAAGTTTGGACATTTCTGATAACTTACTTATTCTTTTTTCAAAAATACTGAGGTGTTCGTCGTAAAAACTGCGATGAAACGTAAGTATCAAATAGTACATATTTTGATTCGATGTAGCGGACCAACGATTTAGGGTACTGTCGATGTAGCGTACCATCGATTTGGGGTACTGTCGATGTAGCGTACCATCGATTTGGGGTACTGTCGATACATTAGCCAGTCGATGGAACGTTTTCGATACAGCGACCATCGATGTAGTGATTGTCGATATTATGAACTAGACCCGTTAATCGTTGCTGCTCTTCTGAGACAAGAAATATTGAGAAATCGTCGTAAAAAGAGGTGTTGGATCAAAAAAATGGATAGCAAGAAGAGGAGTTCTTGGAGAAGGAGTTGGAGCGTCTAACAATCTTTGTGTAGAATTACAAATAGAAAATGAAGATGACTTTAAGAACATGTTTCGTGTCAACAGAACCCAGAACCTCATATTTTTTAATAAACAGACTCTTTAAGCGCCATTTACATGATGCAAGTTTCTTGCCTGTTGCATACAATAAAATTGAAGCAATAAATTACCTGCATGGTCTAAACAGTATGTAACATTTTGATCTTTTGCGCAAGTTTTGCTTGCCAAAATTTTCTTGGTGTAAACAGCACATACAAAAATTTCTTAGGCGATTCTTGCATTCAAAGTTTTCTCTTCATTTGCCAACATGAGTGCAGTAAGTGAAGGTGTGTTAATCGTGGGGCTAGTTCATAATATCGACAATCACTACATCGATAGTCACTGTATCGAAGCGTTCCATCGACGGGCTAATGTATCGACAGTACCCTAAATCGTTGGTACGCTATATCGTTAGACAGATTGGATCCAGATTGGTCCTATTTGTATCAAAACTTATATCTGATTAGGGATCCTCGAAGAATTGAGGGAATTTGGCTCAGGTCGGGTAGTCGATGCAGCGTACTATCGATTTGGTTTACTGCCGATGTAGCATACCGGCGTTTTAGTGTACTAACGATGTAGCGTACCAACGATTTAGGGTACTGTCGATGTAGCGTACCATCGATTTGGGGTACTGTCGATACATTAGCCCGTCGATGGAACGTTTTCGATACAGCGACCATCGATGTAGTGATTGTCGATATTATAAACTAGACCCGTTAATCGTTGCTGCTCTTCTGAGACAAGAAATATTGAGAAATCGTTGTAAAAGGAGGTGTTGTATCAAAAAATGGATAGCAAGAAGAGGAGTTCTTGGAGGCGGAGTTGGAGCGTCTAACAATCTTTGTGTAGAATTAACAAATAGAAAATGAAGATGACTTTAAGAACATGTTTCGTGTCAACAGAACCCAGAACCTCATATTTTTTAATAAACAGACTCTTTACAAAACCTTCCAACACTTGAATGAAAAATTTGACAACGCAAATACGTGCAATACTTGAAGCAACCCGCCAAAGAATGGTACACGCACATACAACTCTCTATTTAGACAAGTCAAAACTTGAAAGCAATAATCTCCTAAACATTATTGTATTGGTCTAAACAGAAGACATTTGCAACTATTTTTTGTCAAGACTTGCATTCAATAATTGCTTTCAATTTTTTTACTTTTATCCACGTGTAAACAGTTGCGTACAATTCTTGAAGGGCAATTATCGCACTTCATTTATTGCATTCAATAATTGCACTTGAATGTACAAGAAAATTGTATCGTCTAAATCACGCTTTACAAAACCTTCCAACACTTGAATGAAAAATTTGACAACGCAAATACGTGCAATACTTGAAGCAACCCGCCAAAGAATGGTACACGCACATACAACTCTCTATTTAGACAAGTCAAAACTTGAAAGCAATAATCTCCTAAACATTATAAATTGTATTGGTCTAAACAGAAGACATTTGCAACTATTTTTTGTCAAGACTTGCATTCAATAATTGCGTTCAATTTTTTTACTTGTATCCACGTGTAAACAGTTGCGTACAATTCTTGAAGGGCAATTAACGCACTTCATTTATTGCATTCAATAATTGCACTTGAATGTACAAGAAAATTGGATCGTCTAAATCACGCTTAATATTTGATTTCCAACTCGTTTAGTGAGAAGTCGAGAATCGTTTGAAGACTGTTTCCACTAACAGTGCGCATCAACTAAATGCAAAACACAGTAAAAGTACGATTCATTAAACTTGCTAACGCATTACACAACGGACAATCGGTATCTATAATACAGATTATCCGATGTGTAATGTTCAGACAACTGTTGCAGGTTGTCTACCAACATAACATCTTTTATATTTATATATAATTATTTATAATGCAATTAAAATCTAATTTTATTAATATTTCTTGTCTTTTAAAGAAAACTTGCTTCGCCCTAGGAATTTCTTCTTAATGAAGGTGCGTTTGCAAACATAAACTTATATACACAGCCAGACTCGAAACAACTATGAATAACTGTAGACCATTCAAGTATTAAACCTTCATACCGTATTTTATTGCCTTGACTTCATGATAGTCGTAGCTTGTTGTACCACCAATTAATCTGTTTAGTAATATTGGTGTGAATCTCACCATACAATTAGACTAGACATGTAAAGTTCTCAGATTTCTTAACAGTATCGTTCTTAATGCACATAAAAAATGCAAAATCTGGAAAAAAAGAGTTTTACGATTTTTCTAAAACAATATCATGGGATTTGAACTCGCACCATTTAGTGCGGTAAACAGTTGCCTGACTTTACCGCTAAATTACCGAAAGTTGAATAGCTTTTCCCTTGCAATTTATAATATTACTGCCCCGCTTCGATGAAAAATAGCGCAATTATTAAGTTCCCAGAGTTATTTTTTTATGAACTAAATAACATGTCCTTTTGTGCATTCAATTTTACGGAGCTCAACGACCCGGCCACTATTTAAATGCTGGTCACATCAAAAATACATAATTAATTACCAGAAAGGAGAAGGACCTATCTATTCTATCTAGCCTGTACGGTACTAACATTTACACTACTTTCACTTGTCCAGATATTTTGAACCTACAATCAGAGCACAAGAGGAGAAGCTAACAAATAAGCAATATAATATCTGTATAATATTAATTAGCGAGCTTTATAATATACACAGACCAGTATTCTGGTTCTTCTAACAACATAAGCAATTAGAGTATCAGCTTTAGGTAACTGATACTCTAATTGCCTTCGTAGTTAGAACCATCAGAAATATAAGTACCTACTTGTCGAATACCTAATGGTCTCCATGCTGACGTTAAAAATATAGAACCGATCAAGCGTTGGACTGCCGATGGTTTCTAACCTTATTATGGCCATGAGCGCAACTTTTAGCCACAATTAAGGGCGGGTAGACCAAGCGGTAACGTCCCGCTGGACACTGAGAAGCGACGCGTGGATCGAAATTTACTTGAAATAATCGTTAAAAAAAATGATAAATTCAATGAAAAAACGATCGGGTAGAATCGATTCTAAAATGAATTACCTATAAATTGATATTATTTATAAAATATGGTGGTTTATAGTACTCGTTTAAAATGTAATTTACTTGTAAAAAACTGCAAATCGAAGTTACTTCAGTATTTTTTTCTATCAAGAAAATTGTATTGCATCGTGTTTTGAACGGGTACATGGTAAAGAGATAGAATGTGTCCTAAATATATATTTATTTCAGATTCAAAATGTTATAATTTGCCTACTAAAAGTGAATTCTAAAACAGGCAAAACCGGGAACACAGGGCCTTAAGTAACCAAATTAGTAACCTTTTACGGCAATACTGTTGGCTGTAAAGTTTTGGGGATAGCGATTTATGTTTATTTATTTATTTATTTATTTAATTTTAAAGAAAGCTTACAGACTAATAACAATTTAAATATCATGCATAAATTCAGATACAATTGCTAATAACAAGCTTCCACATGTATAAATCTATATAATTATATGTTACTTGCGTTGACCAAATTGCAGCGATTATATGATTGTTTACAGTTCATAATAATATTAGCCTACATCATCATCTGCCTAGCCTTTTCCCAACTATGTTGGGGTCGGCTTCCAGTTTAACCGGATGCAGCTGAATACCAGTGTTTTACATGGAGCGACTGCCTGTCTGACCTCCACAACCCAGTAACTGGGTAACATGATACCCCTTGGTTAAACTGGTTGTCAGACTTTCGGGCTTCTGACTACAAGTAACGACTGTCAAAGATCTACAAATGACAGCCGGGACCAACGGCTTAACGTGCTTTCCGAGGCACGGAGGAGTCTTGGTATGTGATAAATGGTCACCCATCCACGGACCGACCTCGTCAAGCGTAGCTTAACCTTCGATCGACCCATGCGGCTGTTATAATTTAGCCACAAGCTCCTCGATAATATTAGCCTACATAAACTAAAAAAAAAAAACAATATTTTAAATACTTTAAATACGGCTAGTCGTGCAAAATCAGATTTGAAAAACTATCTATGGTTGTCACCAAAATAATCTCTATTTAAAATCTTCCTAATATTGTGTGCGCTAGTGCAAAATAAATCAATTTCCAGATGTGATGGTAAACTATTAAAGGCAATGGAACTACGTATACAGAAAGCGTTGCGCCTGTACTTGGTCGATGCGTATGGTACTTGGAGTATCGGCCGTTTCCTTAGGTTATTTATATTAGTGCGAAGAAGAATTTTGCTAAGTAGTTCAGGACAGTCAACCGAGCCATTTGCGATGTTCACTAAAAAACTGATATCACTAATATTACGTCTTACTTCCAACGGTAAGAAATGATATCGTTTACAACGGTGTTCATAGTCGACTGAGGATTGCCTGGCCCTAAAGTCCAAGTAACGCAAAAATTTCTTCTGAACAGACTCAATACGAGATTTGTCTGTTCAGAAGAAATTTTTTTATAATATGTTCAGCAGGCTTTTCTGCACCTTGCTCACGTTAATGACATTGACAATCGTAGTTGTAACGCTTGTTATTTTGACAGTCAGCTCATTGTGCATCATTGATACAAAATAAAATTGTTCTATAAATAAATTTATTATCCCCAATAGAATTAACGAGGACCGATGATCTGGTGAGTATAACAGCAAACAAAGTCAGTTAAGAACTTTTGAACGTCAAACTTACAAGTAAAATAAATTAAGTAAATTATTCTGTTATGTTCATTTAAAAACATGTTTCATAAGGAGAAAAATGGACAGCTAAAATGAAATGAAATGAAGGTATTTATTATGCAAGTAGGATATGTAAATCACTTTTACATGTATTTTTTTCCTTTAAAGCTAGTTGAAGTCGGCATTTTCTTACTGACTACCTCTGAGAAGAAAAGCCGAAACAAACTCAGGGATCATCGTCTCTTTGCAAGTCCAGACATTAAAAAGATTAACAAAATTTTCGTGTAACGAACCAAGCAGAACAGTGTTTGGTTTAGCCTTTTGAGGAAAGTGCCAGAAACAATTTGGGTAAGCAGCATGTATGTGCCAGCCATCGTGAGCTCAACTAAAGAATGAGAATTGTAATTTTTTGTTGGTGACGTTCTGCAGTTTCTGCCTACCCTGCGTGAGTTTATGTGTGTGTAGATAAAGGATAAGGTACTAAACATTTTCTGTTATGATTACCTTATTTGTAGAGACGAAGTCGAGAGTTGAGATAGAACTCTGTTTGAGGATGTGGCGCCAGGATACGCTTTTGGTTTCTGTTTTATTTCTTAAAAACGGTATCCTTCACTAGGATTTACTTTCCTCCTGGACTTATGAATGCGCTTATTGAGGTTTAGTTTTACCTTTTGAGGTCGGAACTTTACAAACGTGGCCCTATTTTTCGCATCACGCACCACACTTTAATAGTATTCATACCTGTATTCCCCTAAGTGGAGGAAGTGGGGCTTAGTGTGTCTCAGTGGCTCAGTATATCTTTACTGCTTGTAGATTTTCAAATCCAGTCTCAGGGTCAGTACCGTGAAAATTTTCTCATGGAGTACACAACCAAATCAGACGTTGTATTTGTGATTCTAATTGGTTGCACATAAACAATTAAGTATACAATAAGAGATTAAGAAAACAAACAACCACTAAGTTTTATAAATATTAAAGTTGTAGGGTGGTACCACAATATAAATATAAATACAGTAGTACGACGCCTTTGATCTCTGGAAAAATGCCGACAACTTCTACACGCGTTAGACTTGAATAAAACCCTCGCACTACGAACATCGGTTTGCTCGCAGTGCGGGAGCGGCTTTCCCGCGTCTCGCCCCTCTCACCCCGCACGATTGCCCTGTCTAGACATCTTCGTCGGCCGACTGTATGTTTTTAGACTGTGGTAGTACTATGTATTCTATTATTCGAAAAAATAGTTCGTTAGAAGTGTACATTTTACGTGACAGTTCACTTAAATGCAAATGTTTAAATCAGTTTGGTAGTCAGAAGTTAAAATACAGGGATTCAGCGTTACATCCAGTTTACACTAGAAACTGACGACTGACAACATATTTCACTGATTTTTATCACATGAGCAAAGTCGCGGTCACAGATAGGGGTAAAATAAGACACTAAATAAAAATACCTACCTAAATACAATTACATAAACCCTGATACATTCACGAAAAAAATATAAAATTTGGTAACCATCGTGTTACTTGAAAATATATAATAAAAATGGATATTTGCCGAGTTTCATGCGTCGACCCCGCGCAGAGGCACCGTGCCTTGTACCAAATCGTTTCGGCAACGGGAAACAATAAAATCCTTTTTTTTTACAGTTGTGTCTATTGTAACAAGGCAGGCAAAATGTCTTAATTCTACGATCCAGGACAGTTCTTAGCAAAGTTAAGAGCTAGTTTAATGTTCTAGGTTCAGTTCTACTATCGAAATTGGTTGCAGTTTGTTCAATGTTCAGTAATATGTATACTTTCACGACATGACGTAGAATTTATAATAGGTGCAGCACGGTTCGTCTGATGATCTTCTTACCCTGCAACACAAATGCAAATACCTTGACTGGATTCAAAGACAAAGATTCCAGCATTTCAAACTAATCTTTTGAATATATTTAGAACGTGTCGATTGCTTAATGGTCGTTTTTGTTTTAAAGATGGATTCAGTGAAGCCCACGGGTGAAGCCCAATAAAATTATTGGTTGTGAATAGCGCTCGACATGCTGCTGTAAGGAGTGCTGCCTGGCTGGCAAATTTATTATTACAAATGTTCGTAATAGTTCTGACAAGGTTACTGGGAAAAGATAAATTGGAAAAGTTGCTCGGAAAATTGGAAAATTCGGGAAAAACTGAAAGTGCTCTTTTATAGGATTATTGTACGAATTTAAATTTGAACAGGACAATGTCTGTTGGGTCAGCGAGTAGGTTATAAAAATTCTACCAAGGTCGAGTCGCGTTCTCTAATTGAGGGTTCCATAACAAGTTACACTGGATAGTTAGTAGGACCGTATCAGGTCCGCCATAATTACTTTTTTGCGCTTAATTGGTCCAACTTAGCTTACCTAGCACCTAAAATTTACAATAAGAAAAAAAACTATACTTACCGTAAAAACGACACTCTTAAATTCTTCTGTAATAGTTGCTGGAAAAAAAACTATAAAATGGTACTTGTTCTAGTAACTGTTACATTATAGGACACGACACATACGCTAGTGCAGTTGCTACATTAACTTAAAACTGAACAACAAAATAGTAATCCTTTTAGTTCAAATTATAGTTATTAATTATTAATTATATTCTATAATTTGATTAATAATTTGATAATTTGATTTTAACTATCCAGCACTGCATCATCAAAAAAAGCACAAGAAATATGTTTCCAGACGACATCTATTTCGATACATTAATAAATTTAATAGTGTTTTTTGTATAACCCGATCGATTTAGTGTGTGACTGTGAATCTCTCATGGAGATCTAACATCCTAATTAATATTAAAAATTGAGAAAAAAACTCTGTTTGTGTGCTTGACCACTTCTCACGATTAAACGGCTGAACAGAAATTTGGCATGAAAATAGATCATATCCTGAACACGGACGTAGGCTATCTTTTGTCTCAAAAACTAATGTGAAGAAAATTCATTTCCTTAATTAAAAAATTTTCTTTGATTTCTTAAAAAAAAAACCAACTGCAGCGCCATCTTTGATGACACGACAGATGGTGATAAATGTCTTCCCAGTCTATTTTTAGGAGATAATTTGACATTTGACAAGTCTAAAGCTAAAACTGAAAAGGTAACACAGCAGACATTGACTTTGAAGCATTGATTTCGAAGTTTGCCAAGGCAGCAAGTACTAAATAAATTGTTAATCTTGAGCTGCATAGATTTTGCGAAAAGCCTATGTGACAGACGGACAAAAAGTGATCTTTAAGGGAAGGTTCATATCTGTCGGAACATACGCCGAGCGTTTGCGACAATGTACCTCGACGCACTAACGCATCATCTGTTCAGTGTGAACCGTCAAGTGTTTTTCTGTACATTTGTCTGTTATGGCGTTACGCGACCGATAATACGCGACGCATGTTCCGTCAGATATGAACCTTCCCTAAGGGTCGGTGCATATGACGCGGAAGATGCGTGGCGTATGATCAGTTACGTTAGTCACGTTACGTCAGAACAGACAAATATATAATAAATCATTCAAACTTTCACACTCAACCGATGATGCGTTAGTACGTCGAGGTACAGAGGCCAGCGCATTAAGCAATGAGTCAAATTTCTTTGATAGTTTTTCAACTTTATTATGAAACAAAATAAGGTCACATTCATTTGGGAAAATCTGACAGTTTGGGGTACCTTTACGTGCTGGCGTCTGTACCTCGACGCACTTATATTAATACGCGAAAATATGACAGTTTGGGATACCTGTATGTGCTGGCGTCTGTACCTCGACGCACTAGTACTAATACGCTCGGCGCATCTTCCGTATGTAACGGCCCTAAAAGGGTTTTCTTTCTAAAATCGGAACTCTATTAATATGTTTCACAGAACTGCTGACATTCAAGTACAATTGACCAGTAGTTGCTGTTGCATTTCTGACGAGCTTATACAATAGTTCAGAACACGCAATGATAATAAATTTGTTATCCGAGGCCACTGAGTATCCGTTTTATATTGGTACTTATTTGTACAGCGTGATCCTCGAAGTTTTTTTTTGTTTTAAGGTTTGATTGGAGAGGGAAATCCTCATGGACGCCCACACTGACCCACTGGGAGCCAGTCTGGGCAGTGCCGGACTCTTACCGGCTAAAACCCACTCCTGCCCTTGCTATAGGTGTCCTCTAACATGATCACAGTCCTTGTTATATGTTTTAATGTTTTGATCATGTTTTAGTTTGGTTAGGTGATTTTCTTAGGTTCATGGTGATTCTACAGTAGTTTGTCAGTTTTGGAGTTATCAAAATTCCATTAATATTACTTTGTTACTACTATTTAAAAAAAAAAATTATGGCAGTTTAATGAAGAGGGCGAGTTACATCTAGATTTATTTCCTACTTGTCTATTTTTTTTTAAGTTTATATAGTAGGTTCATAATTATGACATATATATTATATGCTTATTATATATTATTACGTCATATTTTCTTCCTTCTTTGCAATTTTATATTTATATATATCAATCTATTAAATAATGAAGATTTGAAATATACATAAGAAAAAGAAACATAGCCTCAAAGAAGCCTGTGTCACTGGGTAATAGTGTAGCTATCTTATATATATAGTGTATGTTATATAGTGTAGGTATCTTTCCCATTGGTGGTAGATTTTTTTAGACCGGGCCAGTAGTTTTAAGTTTATTCGATAAAACAAAATACAAATCCTTTTTCGTTATAACATTTAGGTGCTTCTACACGGTGCAAGTTGCTTGAGCATATTGAGGCATTTGCTCAGATTGCATGCATCGTAAACTTTACCATTTAAAAACATTTGCGGGTCTAGCGACTCGAGCATGTACCAAAGCGAGCCACCCGCGCAACTAATCCGTGACTCTATGGCGCGCGCGCGGGTCATTTGCGCATGTAGGTCTCAACCCGCATCATGCACCCTTAGCATAAATTAACAATCTTAAAAAAAAAACTAGTGGTCGTTCTCCAAATTGGTCATCCTGTAGTAGGAAATTGATTTCTTGATGATGCAGTCGAACTTATTTAAGGCACGGAGGCCGGCGGCACACTTAAATATTAAATGACTATGACTATAAAACCCTAGAACTGCTTTGGTTTAAATTATTTATTTTTGCTGTGATTCACCGTACACATTGAGTCACTATTAAAGTTTGACACAATTCTGTATTTCAATGTACTTAACTGTTTTTCTATATCTTTGAACGACGCTGGACGCTTTCCCTATCAGTTAAAGCGAAAACATATTAACTAGGACCTTTTCGTTTTAAAAACGTCTATGGTCTCTCCCACGTTTGAGTAACTAAACATTGACAATCATTGCCTCCTCTTCTTTTAGATTCCAAGGCACACTAGGGAGATCTTATCGTACGTAAATATTAAAAGAAATAAGTACACGTATAACAGTGTATTCGTTAAACAGGTAGTAACATATATAGTTTAGTTTAGTAGTATGTGTTAAAAGCTTCTACGATCGTATAAAGTTTTTTTGAATTTGTTCAATACATAATTGAACGAGTGACTTAACACACAAATTAATACTTGTATTACCGAGAATACGGTTCTTGTAACACAAGACGATGTTGCTGCAACGCAACGTTTTCGCGTTGCTATAACGCAATGAACACAGAGGGTAAAAGATAAGATTTACAATAACGTTCAAGCTAATGGAAGAATAGTTAATAAGGAAAATAGAATTACTTGTTTGTCATAGCAACTTGAGCGGGCCCAATACCTACGCACAGTTGGCTCGTGTCCAAAATGAGGTTTTTCTGAGATTTTATCCGTCGCTTCTACTTCATGCTATGTGGCTCAGTATTTTGTTATCCTTGCAAGTCCTTTAGGTCTGAATACTAAAGCTCTGTATCCAGCTTATCGCTGTCTGCAACTAGATGAATAAGCTATCTTGAATGCAATATTAAATCTTTGACTGCCACAGTCATGAGACAAACAAATTGGACCTAGCACGCCACGCACCATGACTGTCAATTGAGTAAGTAAACACATCAATAGCGAATTGAATTGTATAAATGCTTTTTACACAGGTGGAAAATTAGTCACTCAAGGTTTTTGGAAAACCAATATGTAGAACGTTCTTCTATCTGCACCACTAAATATCATACTATTAAAATTGGATAAACTTTTTAGGAGATTATTCCTCAACATCGGCACTGAAACCTCGTGTTCAGTATGAACAAAACCGGCTCGAAGTTGTAGTCATAGCCCGAGGAGGCAAACATACTTATAAATGGTAATAGAGTTTTGACAGTAAGCTAAAACGGGCTATTTTTATAGTTTTATCTTTTTTTTAGTTAAAAATGTTTCTAATGTATATTTTATTTGTTCCAAAGAATGCTCTTTTTTATTATAAATTTCTAACTTCTATATTTTAGAAAAAAAAACGAAGTTTTAAAAGTGTAGTAGGTACTTAGTTTTGGAGACCCGTGTATAATAATCTCACATTGTATGGTTTTGAATATGTAATGATTGTGGTTAAATTCATTTGAATGGTTTGTTTTTGTTGAAATAAAAAGAAAAAAGATCTTGTTAGTTGGGATATTTGGTTGTTAGATATTTATGGCGTTGTATTGTTGTTACTCGTATTGCAACAAAACAATAAAGTTTGCAAGCTAGACTATGAAAAAATACATAACGGATTATGCATAGTTAAACAATGGACTGACTAAGCAACGTGTCAAATAACAAATTTTCTTTTATTATTTGTGTTTAATAAGAAGACCTACCTACATGCTGTGAAAGTACATAATCATAAAATATCTTGAACAGAAATTATAATTTCGAACACTAATATCAAGGAGCGTCATCATCCAGTTATATAACCGTTTTCGCAATACATACAGGAATATGTTACAGATTAATTTTACTGGCTGCTGAAATGTAAGCATATTCAGAACGGGATTTGGTGCGATATATTTTATTATGTAACTGCATTAAACAACAATGTTACGTAAGTATTGGTATTGTCATCAAAAGTTAAATGACTTTTTAAATCTGTCACATCATGTCTGTGTACTCGTACTAACACTGAGTTGATAAAGACAAGTAAATATATGGCACGATCAGTAGGTAGACTGCCTATTAGGGATTTGATGCGGGCTCTCTGTTTGGGAAGCTGACCGAATACTCCTGGCCGGTAGACGTTTAAAGGGATGCAATTAACGCTACGATGATGACAAACAATGACGGTAACGCAGCCAAGCCATGATAACTGGAAATTGTGTTAACTCAGTTCTTTATGTTATGTTGGTCAACTACATAAAGGTTATAAAGCCCTTGCCTAGCTATCAACAGCCGTGTGCGATTGATGTTCAAAGTAAAACAAGAAGAATGAACACATGAGTGTTTTCAAAAATATGTGACTGGTTTTGCGCAACAATGTGTATTTATTTTTGACATAGTGACTGAGTGTGTAACAGATAAAAGCTCAATGCATCACTGTCACACTAATGAGAGGTATCAGTGAAAATATTCAATAGTAAACTTTCATGTTAATGCCGTTATGGCCCTGAGGTAAAGGCGCCTACCGCTCATGCAGGAGGTTATACTTGCCCAGATTTGTCTGGGCAAGTACCAATGTGACTTCTTCAATTCATATGTACTTTCTAAGTTTATCTTAGATATCAATAATATCGGTGAAGGAAAACATCGTGAGGAAACCTGAACTTATAGTTAATATAAGTTTGAAATCGCCAATCCGCCTTGAGCAAGCGTGGTGATCAATGCTCAAGCCTTCTCTGTATGAGAAGAGGCCTTTGCCTTGTAGTGGGACAGTAACGGGCTGGTATTATTACTATACGACCATACAATATTCGAAATAACCAGTGAAATGTGAGTTTGCCACAAGATCTCTGCATGAATTTCGAGAGATCTTACAAATACAGCTGCGTTATAAAAGTTTTACAGTTAAGAATAAAAAAACCCGCTTGGTTACATGCGAACAAACTTGTAGAGTTTTGAAGACGTAATCTTGAGGTATCTTGAAGCAGAATGTAAAGGCGGAAATATGCTGCGTCGGAGCTCTTCACAATGTTCTGGTACAACCGGCTATATGGTTCCTTGGAGATAAACTTTAAATAGGAACTTGTCACCAACGGAAATGAGAGATTTTAACATATTGATTCCTGTAGTTGTACTCATAAGTTTATAGAAATATTATGTGAAATCTTTTATTTCTTTGAAGATAAAGGCAGTTGAATACCTAAGCAATTTGAGTAAACCTAATACATGCCTATCACGCTTTTTTCCCATTAGGGTACACCGAAAGTATAGAGCGTAACCTGCTATGATTCTTACATATTCATTTTCTTTGTTTACGTTATTTTTATCAAGTGTTCACACATCGGTTGCAAGTTTACACAACTGAATTTTCTCAAGAACATCACCCATAATCGTAAGTATTGAATGTCTTTGACCAGTAAAGTTTGTACAATACGTGTAGGGTTCAATACATATCACAATATTATAGTTTTGTTATTTACATATTTAATTAAGAAGACAGCAGATTACGCGCACGCGAACTCCTTGTTTAAGCAAGGAGACGATTAAAAAAGACTTGTCAAAGCGACACACACAAAAATAACTTCTCATATCTAATCACTTTTCTCAACATACTTCTTTTACACTGCACGTAAACATATTATTCACGTTTACTAAATACGATTATACGTCGTTCTAGGGTGTCTCATTCTCGGCGTCTCTAATTACATTTGTCCACAACCTTTCAGTGTATTCTGCAATAGTATTAATTCTAATGTGTGTGTAATATGTAATTTATTCAGTTTAGTATGAAATATATCCGTATATTTAAACCGAGAATTTATCGTTATCGTTTGAAGTGGAACTCCGAATTATTTATATATCAGAAGTACCTTGTGTTACATTGTGGCTTCATTTTCACTAGCATCAAGATGTGGCGAGCGAAATATCTACAAGACTTTAAACATAATCATTTGTAACCGATTCACAAAAAAGAAGGAAGATCTTAATTCGGTTTTAAGTTCTTTTTCTTGTGTATTGTTAACCTCGTAACTCCGTCATTTATGGGTATACTTTCTCTGTGATCCTATTTGAATTTATTATACATCGGTGTAGTAGCATGATTTTAATAGTATCGAAAAAACTAAAAATTATCTTTGTATACAAAAAAAAAACTCATAATTTTTGCAATTTTGAGTTTTTTTTTGTTTATCCAATAATTAAATAGTTCTCATCCCGTTATATACAAATTGCTGTTTACAATTATTTTAACAATTAGTTGATCAATACGACACCAAATAATAGTTAGTTATTTAGTCAGAGGTATATCTCTTTATTAATACGAGTACAGTCACATTTTGCCAGTAACATTCAAGTCATTCTCGGCGTCTCTAATTACATTTGTCCACAACCTTTCAGTGTATTCTGCAATAGTATTAATTCTAATGTGTGTGTAATATGTAATTTATTCAGTTTAGTATGAAATATATCCGTATATTTAAACCGAGAATTTATCGTTATCGTTTGAAGTGGAACTCCGAATTATTTATATATCAGAAGTACCTTGTGTTACATTGTGGCTTCATTTTCACTAGCATCAAGATGTGGCGAGCGAAATATCTACAAGACTTTAAACATAATCATTTGTAACCGATTTACAAAAAAGAAGGAAGATCTTAATTCGGTTTTAAGTTCTTTTTCTTGTGTATTGTTAACCTCGTAACTCCGTCATTTATGGGTATACTTTCTCTGTGATCCTATTTGAATTTAATATACATTGTTGTAGTAGCACGATTTCAATATTATCGTGAAAACTAAAAATTATCTTTGTATAAAAAACTCATATTTTTTGCAATTTTCAGTTTTTTTTTGTTTATCCAATAATTAAATAGCTCTCATCCCGTTATATACAAATTGCTGTTTACAATTATTTTAACAATTAGTTGATAAATACGACACCAAATAATAGTTAGTTATTTAGTCAGAGGTATATCTCTTTATTAATACGAGTACAGTCACATTTTGCCAGTAACATTCAAGTCTCATGTTAAAAGGGGCAAGCCTATGAATTGCCAACCAGGTACCCTGAGTTTGGGTTACCGCTGAAGTCCCAGATCACAATACCATTTTGCATAACCAGGGAATTGACCTGTCAGAGACAATAGAAAAGAAGCAAGACGGAAAAAAATATATTTGAAATCACAACGAAAACTGAAATACTATGTAAAAAAACAAAAGACCTGTGCGAGGCCAAAAAAGGCCCAATACATACCGCACCGGTATGTATTGGGCCTTTTTTGGCCTCGCTGCAACGACGAGAGCGGGTCGTCAGTTGGAGGTGGGGAAAAGGGAACGTGGTGCTGATGGCCGCTGGCATGCACCAATCATTAAACAGGGAACTTGGACCTAGGACGCGAGTTCTTACGTTCTAATGTTACTATTAACTACCGAAATAAAAGGCGCTGGTTCTTGGTAGTGAAAACAAAACTGTAATAGGTAAGTCAATCAGAAAGACATAAACAATAGGTATCAAAACCCATACAAAAGGTATAAAAAAGACTTCAAAACATTATGCCTATTGCAGACTTGCACAGTTACAGTCCGCTATTTTATTTAATAACACCTCGACTTACAGAGTAGCTATTAGTACTGGCCACTTACAGTAATAATATAATGGCTAATCAATTGCCTTAGAATACTAAGTATTCATAACTTAAAATAAAAATTTGTCTGCAAGAACTAGTAGATTTGAGAGTCGTTCTCAAGGATCAAAAACGCAAAGGCCAGTTGAGTCCTTCAAACATTGTGTTTTCTTTCTGACAACAACGAAGCTTTCGATTACTCCGTAACATATCGAAACTGTGTTGGGTATGCTATTTACAGGAAATTCTTCACAGCCACCGGCTGATTAAATTGGCGAAACGTCTTTCTATCTGGGGTTATCACTACTGTCTAAAGTTTAGATCTGTCTGGTACGTTTGAGACGAAGGTGAAAAATGAGTGACGTAGGTTGAGCTTCAGTTTACGCATGTTTGGTAATATTTTAAATGGATAGTTGTCTCGGTCCACATGCATATCTTTGGGCGGTATACTAGTATAATACAAATAAATAATATATTTGTGTCTGTTTTTAACTCCCTAAATAACAGTTTTTTTACTTTATGTCAGTACATAGGGTTTGTTTGTTTGTTTGAGGTAATCCTCAAAATAGCGAGACTGATTTTGACGGAATTTTTACTACGAGATAGTTGATGTTTTATGAAGTCATTTGAGTTAGTTTTAAATTTAAAAATACTTGGGAAATAATAAATTGTTAAGGGGACGAAGTCGCGAGCAGCATGCTTTTATTTAAAAAAAACGCAGTTTAGGTATTTATGTGTAAAACATAAAAACCGTAAAAAACCGACGAACTCATAGTGTTCGTGTGTGCGTCGATGTCCCTTCCACTCGTATTGTAATAAGTTCTTCAAACATATTAGATTCAGTCAAACGAGAAGAATAGGAACAAAAGTTTGTGGAGAATATTCACGTAAGTTTAAAGAATTGTTGGTTACATACGAGGAGTACCTATATTGTTTTTGATTTTTTAAATTTATAAATTTGACATCATTTTATTAAAAATAATCTATATTACAAATATTTTTTCTTTTTTCACGTAATCAAAAAATAACGGCGATACATAGAGTTAAAATATCGCATGACGTCATTATCCTATACAGTTTATACTGAATAATGACGTTAGTAGCTTCTGTCGTCTTCTCAACTTTAATGCGCTTAATGTAATTTTCCATCAATTTGTGAGTTTTTTTTTGTTTTGTTTTTTTTTTTGATGATTATATTATTTTTTATAATTTAACTGATGAACAAATTATATTATGAAATTCATAACATATTCTGTCAAAATCCCTATTACACTTTAAACTGTCGGAAATAAAACACGACGCTCGAAACTTCATTTTCCGTGAAGTCTGGAAGAGAACTACCCCCGGATCAGTGCCGGACTGGTTCTACACAATATTGTACATTTTTAACGACCGCCACGTGAGAAGTATCTGTCCTTGTCCCGGCGTGCAATTTTCGCTCACATTCCGCATCTTTGTTGCGGCCGCAATCAGGAGATCGCACTGCTAAGTAGCTAGACGTACTTACATACACAAACATAGTTATATAACACCACGCTTGTAATCCCCGAAGGGTTAGGCAGAGGTGTACTACTTGGTAGTATACACACATTTCACCAGCGAGTCTATTGTCATCAATTGGGCACGAATCCAGACTCCAGGCTGCTACTGAGAAATTCCAGGTGGAAAAACTCAATAACACTTTGCCTGACCCGGGGATCGAACCCAGGACCTCATGCTCAGCAGTAGCACTTGCGACCACTAGGCCAACGTGACAGTCGTTTGGCATACTTACATGTAGTCAACATACTTTTCTTTTTTCAATTATGGCGGCTAATTCTCTCTCTTATCCGGCTTTACATAATATCCGGGTAAAATGGCCGGCTCATCTGCGTCCATCCCATAAAAAGATATTTAGTGGCATAAATGTAACATGCTGTTTCGAAATATCGATCGGTAAGGCTTATTGGTACACAAAGCAAAGTTTCTAGCTAAAAATTAGAAATGAGAATATCGCCATTTTGTTTGTTTCCTTAGCGGGAAAGAAACTACAAGTAGTTTTTGCATTTTTGCTCATTCATTCCTACTTTTTGTAAAACGGTTAATCTTTCCCTTTAAAAAAAATAGAAAAACAGATTCTAATTAAAGTTCACATAAGAAATCTCGCTCGTACCTATATCGAAACAAAATTCTCAAAAAAATCCCGCAGCACTTTACCGTGTTGGTGAGAAATGTCGGAACGTTTTAAATACAGAGCCGAATAAAGTAAAAAATAGAGGTAGAAGCAGTATGGAACGCTGCGTTTGAAGTGCCGAAATAAGTGAGGAGAGAAGGTTTTTTTAAATTTAAAAGTGACATTTTAAAATAAAAAAAATCTTCCACCTGTTAGATGTCTACGGTTCTTGACATACATACCTCCATTAATTCACGTGATGTTCCCATAGGCGTAGATTCTTAACCTACTTAAAAAAAGGAGGAGGTTCTCAATTAAGTTGTTTTTTTTTTCTTTAGGGTTTGTTACCTCAGTACTCCGTCATTTATGGAGAGATTTTTTTTATTTAAAAGAGTATACTAGCAAATTGGTCGCATTTGTATCAAAACTCAGATCTGATTAGGGATCTTCGAAGATTTGGGGGAACTCCTCAAAAAGTATAGGTACACACGTACCGATTTCTGCATTTTTTGTAACAAATCAAGCATTTTCATTTAGAAAGTATCGTTTTGTGAAAGAAAACTGATGAAGAAGACATGTGATGGAACTTTTCTACGCATAACAGTAAGTTATTCGCGATTGCTATAGTCAGATGTCTATGCAGAGTTTTAGTAATTCCATAATATAACATTACACCATTTTATTTTAAAAGGGCAAAGATGTACAGACTTATGTATAAAAAGAACTTCTTTAGCAATTGTTAAACAATTTCAATGATTCTTTGAAGTTTTAAAAGATCTTCTTAACATACGAAGAAACTAAAAATTGCAAACTTTTTTTTTGTAAAAAAGTTTTTAGAAATTACAAAAAGTCACCTAGGATTCTTACACACTTCTTTTGCTTCGTTAACGATCATACATCTGTGGAGCATAACATTCCTTTTTTTTAGTATAATATTAATCCGTCAAAAATATCCGAGATTAGACTTTTATCTAAGTTCCCTACATTCTGATTTTTACGTTAATTGACTTTCACGTCATACATGCACACAACCTGCGAGTCCTACTACTTCTAGTCTTTCTACTTACATTTGCTTTTTATTAGTCGTCTTTGTAACTACTAAAAAATGAAAAAGACGTACCTACTGTTTTCAAACAAAATATCGATTAGTATAACGAATTGAAAATGTTATTCTTTCATAAACATAGTTTGAAATTTATAGGCAAGTTGGAAACTATGTTATAATTAAAACTTTAACAAGTGTTTTGTTTTGTCTGTTAAATACCTACGAGTATATGTTCGTAATTGTAGTCACATTTTTTAGACAAACTAAGGGTGCTTCTACACGGTGCAAGTAGCTTGCGCATAGAATACTAGTGTCTACTTACGCAGGTTGTATGCAACGTAAACTTTACCGTTTAAAGACATGTGCAGCGGGTCTAGTGACTCGGCATGTACCAAAGCGAGCCACCCCCGCAACTAACCCGCGTACTGTGGAAAGCACGCGCGGTTCACTTGCGCATGTAGCTCTTGACCACGAACAAACTGCTTGCGCAAGTAGTCCAGGTCTTTACTTGCTCCAGCTATTTCCATTATGTACAAGTACAAGCAAGTAACTTGAACAAGTAGCTTGCGCATGTTACTCACGCTTGTATCCCGCATCTTTACTTGCTCTAGCTACATGCACCGTGAGGAAGCACCCTAAGGTTATGGGCGGGATACAACTGAATATCAATATTTAACATGGAAGTAGCTTCCTATCCACACAGTGGTTATAATACACGTAACACGGTATCCCCAGGTAAGTATCGTGAACAGGCCTTTGATCAACGGTAACCACCTTGAAAGATTGCTAGAAAAATTAAAAAGTTTCAAACAAAATATCGACTAAAACTATTTTATTCGTTGTACAGACGCCAGCACATCAAGTTACCCCAAAGTGTCAAATTTTCCCAATTGCATATATTATGAACCTTATTCTGTTTGACATAAAGTTGAAAAACGATCAAAGAAATTTGACACATTGGGGTAACTTGATGTGCTGGCGTCTGTACATAGTATAAAGTTTCTTGCCTATCCCATTTCATACGAATCTGCAACAAAATGTTGTTTTGTTATTATATTAAATAGTAGAATTGTCGCTTCATATTGTTTTTTCCAGCCTAGTAATTGTTTCAAAGAGAACAGTTGTCCGTTATTTATTTGTCTTCAATCATTTTATAGAAATACCAATTAATAACAAAAGGAGCTGGTACGATACAAGTATCTAATAACAAAATTGCAAATGTGACTCGTTTATCCAACATTATCAATTGCAATCAACTTGAATTTACAATTGTGTAATGATATACCTTGACGAACCTGACATCGCTTCAGTAATGATTCGGACGTGTGTGTGTGTGTGTGTGTGTGGGTTGTATATTATGCAGACTTACCGTCATATTAAAGACAGAAAGTAGTGTAAAAAGTAAGGGTGCCGTCTCAATAATAACATATATATAAATATTTTTAAAATGTAATAAGTACATCCGAAGAACATAATTATTTCAAAAACTTCATTTTTGCACTATGTTCCTTAACTACACCGCTTTGTTGGTCTAGTGATCGAAAGTGCTACTGCTGAGTGTGAAGACCTGGCTTCGATTTCTAGGTCGGGCATAAGTATCGAGTTTTAGGTCCGTAACCGTTTTTGGGTTTTCCTATCTGGAATTGTTTACTACGGCTCTGGTTCTGGATTTTTACCATTCGATGCTAATAGGCACACTTTTTATTGGATTCAAATACAAAATTATGGGATCATCTTACTGCGTATGTCATGTTAGGCTGTTCTTAAATAAAAATATTAAATTATAATACAATGCACACAACGTCACAGTATAAGACCCGCAAAGTTGGCCCATTGTGCATGGACGGGAATTTCATAGAGGAAGGTCCTTTAGCCTTGTCTCCAAAATTTGTGGGTACACAATGTTTTTTGATCTTCCGACCCGAGCCTTTTCCCACAATTGATATAATGATAACCTTATAATAAATAGTAGACTAGTTAGAAGTGTAATGTAGCCATGTTTCGCCGCTGATGAATAAAAACTAAGTATTTCTGCAATGTGTCTGTAATTTTTTCCATACAAACCATTTTCAAGTAAAAGACGAAGACTCGAAGCGATGTTATGTAACACAACGTGTATTGCATAACGCTTCTTTTCATGTCAATCAACTAAGTTAAAGGAAGAAAGAAAATCTAAAATAGCCTAGTTCTCTATAATCAAAGTCTATTAGAACGAATAGGGTCGAGAAATTATTAACAAGTACTATCATTTCCCACTGACGTTGATTGACGTTGCCCACTTATTTGCAATAAAATGACAAAGGGCCTGTCATTTTTCTGATGGCATCAAAGACTTTTAACTGGAAAAAATGTAAATTGCCTTTGATTTATTTTCAATTCACGATATCAGCTTGCAACTGTCTCACGGTAGGGCAGGGCTTTATAAGTATGAAAGACCAATTTAATCGAGGATTTTCCACGATTACTTAAATGGTTTACTAGGAAATACTGGTACCTATTCAGTTGCATCAGATTAGACTGGAAACCGGCCTATACCAATATCAATATATCAATATAGTTGGGAAGGGTTAAATAAAGGATGAAGTCAAAAAAATTAAAAGACTATAGAGCGGGCATGACAAGGAAATGTCATAGAAAACATTGATCCCATGTCTCAGTAACGCCATCTAGAATAATATATGAATTCATATTGGAGCGGCAGCGGAGCGTACTCAAAAATAACTCATAGACTTGTGTCCGGCAGGACACACTTTTTCGGACTACAATTTTGTTCGTGATGTCCGGTCTATAGGTTTTGAATGTCTTTGGATGAAGTCATCTCATGAAGTAAAATGTTTTGAACGGTCGTCATACTTTTGAGCTTATGTCTAACCTTCCAACGTTGCTGGGATCGGCTTCCAGTTTAATCGGATGCAGCTGAATACCTACTTTTACATGAAACGACTAACTGTCCGTCTTTCCTTTACACACACACACTTTCACGCTATCACACACGCACTCACACACACACACACACATACACACAAGCACGCACACGCACTCACCCAACACCGCATCACACTACAAACATACATAAACAACAGCTTTCTATTTTATTTTATTTTACTCATTTCTAATTTTGTTGAATTTTGTTATGGAACGACTTATGTAATCTGTTTCTGAAGGTGGGCTTTGATAGATGCGCCACAGTTTTTCTTTTAACTACAGCGTCTATTATCGTTTCATATTGTATTGTTTGTACCTTATATGTTCCAAATAAAAACTTTTATTACTTATTATTACATTACTTCAGAACCCACTACCCGTAACGACTGTCAAAGGTCTCCAAACAGTAGTTTTTACTCAGCCTTTATTAATATTACAGAACAGATTAGAATTAGGTATACAGATGACAGATGATAACTGAACAGATGATGTCACATCGGAGACGTTTGTTTGTTAGATAATAGGTTAGATTATAAGTTACTAGCAGACGTCCCGCGGTTTCACTCGCATAGTTCCTGCTCCCGTGGGATTACAGAGATAAAAAGTAGCCTATGTCATCCGGGCAAAGTGAAGCTTTCCACCAGTGCAATCATTTTTAAAATTGGATCATTAGTTCCAAGGATTACCCCCTACATGCAAACTTACAAACATACAAACTTACAAACAAAGAAACAAATTTTACTTCTTTATAATATTAGTTTATTAGATACTAGCTTCTGCCCGCGACTTCGTACGCGGATCCTGTTGCTTATGCCAGCGACAACGGGGTCGTCAAAATCGAAGATCTGAAACATCTGATGTCGAATTCTATAAGCCCGGGGACGGGAAATCAAAGGGATGCGCGAGACGATTCAAGATGTACCAGATTTTTTATTTTTGTTGGTCAACAGGAAATGCCATCAGACTTAACAACTTTTGCTAAGACGCCATTTCTATTATGTATATGTTATATTGTCTCTGGGCTTTGGAGTTCCCCTAGAGGTGCTCCAGATCTTCAAATTTAGTCTCACAGCATAAAACACTCTTCACGTGGAATAGTTTTTGCAATGGCACCATTTTTATATCTCTTTTACTTTAGGTGTTCCATTTTCCAAAATAAAATATAGCCTATAATTATGTTGCGTGACGTTCACGATCAGCGGTCAGTCGCGCATCTCCTTCCCCCACTTATCTCTAGAGTCGATGCGTATATACGCTGAAAACTCAAGCGTCATGCTTTTTCCGTGAACGTCTCCAACTCGCGAGACAGTGCATGATGTTCACGATCAGCGGTCAGTCGCGCACATATTCTTCACTGGTCTCTAGAGACCTGGATGTAGATGCGTAAATACGCTGAGTATGCAGGCGTGCTTCGCGATCCCAAGAAGTTTCCACGGAGCGAGTTGCAGCCTCATGTTCTCGAACAGCACCAAGTCTCTCCTAACGCTCTTCGGTAGATTGTTGGGATCTTATGGTCTTTAATCATTTAGCACCTTCGGAACATTGGGAAAAATTTGACCTCTTTCTAGGCATGGTTATAGTTTTATTGTGATGATACCTGATCAATTAAAGTCTAAGTGGCTGCTCCCCTGCGTTACCGGGTAAGCTACCGTGTAACGAAGTTTAATGGAAAAGGAAATTAAACACTCAAATAACATAAGCCCGAAGGCATACGATAAAAAAATGGGAGTTTTAGCCAGTAGAGTCTAATTTTCAACGATATACCATCGTCATCGAAAATTAGTTCTGAACTGTTCCCGCCTTCACCGCGTAGTAACTCCTACTTATGTTATTTTATAATTATGCAATGAAATTAGTGATAGTTTTAATTTCAATATCAAATGTTTCTGATCTTCGATTTTTATAAGTCAACTGGAAATGCCTATCAGACCGAACAACTTTTGCTAAGACGTCATTCCTATTTGAGTTATGGTGTAGCTGGGCTCTTGGAGTTCCACAACAGGTGTTCCAGATCTTCGATTTTTATACGTCAACAGCGAGTGCTCATAAGGCTGAACAACTCTTGCTAAGACGTCATTCCAATATATGTTATAGTGTAGCTGGGCTCTTGAAGTTCCACATCAGGTGTTCCGGATCTTCAAATTTATTCTCTCAGCAGAAAATGCTCACAACGTGGAACAATTTTTGCTATGGTACCATTTTTGTATCTCCTATAGTTTAGCTGGTCTGTTGCGGTTCTGCATCAGGTGTTCCGGATCTTCAAATTTATTCTCTCAGCAGAAAATGCTCATCACGTGGAACAATTTTTGCTATGGGACCATTTTTGTATGGCCTATAGTTTAGATGGTCTGTTGCGGTTCTGCATCAGGTGTTCCGGATCTTCAAATTAATTCTCTCAGCAGAAGATGCTCATCACGTGGAACAATTTTTGCTATGGTACCATTTTTGTATCTCCTATAGTTTAGCTGGTCTGTTGCGGTTCTGCATCAGGTGTTCCGGATCTTCAAATTTATTCTCTCAGCAGAAAATGCTCATCACGTGGAACAATTTTTGCTATGGGACCATTTTTGTATGGCCTATAGTTTAGCTGGTCTGTTGCGGTTCTGCATCAGGTGTTCCAGTTTCCAAGATAAATTATAGCCTATGTGTTGACCAGACTTAATATCTATACAACAAAAAAAAATCATTCAAATCCGTTCAGTAGTTCCGAAGATTAGCGTGTGCAAACAAACAGACAAACAGACAAACAGACAGACTTTTTTTTTTGGATTTGTGCTCTATTACTGTTTCTAAACCCCCCTCAATTATTATTTTTTAAATATATTCAATGTACAGACACAGTTTTTTTACAGTCTTATTATATGTATAGATGTAAGTATGTCACTACACTATTGCATTGGGTCACTGTAATAATAGTGATTATGTTTTTGGTAATACATAAATAAATAATAAATAAATGATTTTTACACATATTTTTTGGGAACTTTTAATTTAATTCTTAAAGTTTAAATATTTATTTGTAAACATATACTGTGACCATAGTTGATTTGACCAATAACAGTACCATTGCATTATGCATAATATGCATGTCTATGCATTGGCAAATTGTACCAAAAGCTAATTATATTTTTTGGCTAAGCAATTTAAGTTTGCTGACTAGCAATATTTAGTTTAACTTGTCATTAAATCAACGGTGTAACGAATTCTTCCAATTAGAATGCAATAGAATTTGATTGATTTGTTGGCAGAAACCACCACCAATATGTATTTACCTGTCGCCCCGAACGATAGAAAAGCAATTAAACATAATACTCGCTACGGTTCTACCAAGGGCAGAAGTTGTGGTTCAAACATAACACAACATCACCCCTAGGGAAGGGTTAGAGAATAGTACAGTCACATTTCATCAGATTTTTATGTTATTTTATTTGGGAAACAAACAACTGTACTTTGTATATTATGTTAGGATACACAGACACACACACACACTCACATACACACACACAACACAACACACACACACACACACACACACACACACACACACACACACACACACATACACCTAAACACAGACACATATACACACACACACAGTACACAGTATGCTATAACTAAATGTAAAATCTACTACGTTTCCCCATGTTACTAATTTAAATTAGATACATTTTGGCACGCAAACGACAAAAAAAAGGAAAGAAAAGAAAACATCATTCTACGAAACAATAATAAAAAAGAAAAAATGTAAAAAATACCTGATAAAAAACTTAAAGTTATGCAATAATATATATCCTAGTTACCTATATTTCTACGTAATACATATTAATTCATTAAAGTCAGCAAGGGGCTTTAAAATTCATTTCAGATACTTATAAGTCCCACGTAATAGGCCCGGCTGCTAGTGAGAAGGTCCGGACGAAACAGCCAATATAATAATGAGGTGATTCACAGACAAAACAAGGTCGGTGACATAACGGGCCTAGTGTACCTAACAATTATATAATTCCTCTTTATATAATCTGGGAATCAAATCTAATCAGACAATCATGCTTGTGTTCACTTATGCATAATTAACTATATTTAAGGAAAAAGTGGATGACATAAATAATACAGCAGGAGGAAAATGGTTAAAAACTGCCAAAAACCGCGAGGAATGGTTCAAGTTGGATGACGCTTTAACCCAAGAGGGACTACATAAAACAAATACATTCTAATATTGTTATAAAATTTGTTAACTATGTAATACGTAGAGAAATAATACTTTATTATTATGATTAAGTATAATTAAACGTATGAAATGATCGACTATATTTGCTGTTAGATGTTCAATCAATAACAGTTGCTAAATAACACAATGATTACAAATACTGCTTAAATTGATTGCAAATTGACGCACGTAAAGTTTCATCATTAAATTTATCGTTACAAAGGCTAGCCACCAATTGAATATGCCCCGTGGTCCACCTATGCAAGTTTACCTGGGTGATCCACGGATTATTTTTCTTCCCGTGGTCCACTTAAGTTTACCTAGCTAGAGAAAAAAACAAATTTCAAGATTTTTTAACAAATAATGATTTACAATTAAAGCATCTATAGTTTTTACCCATGGGCTGTTTTCCATGGGAAAAAGGTGTGTGTTTATGTACGTGTGGACTTATTTAGAAAGCATCCGCTGATTTGAGAGTTACCCTAGAGTAATTCTACAACAATACTTACAATAATGAATAGGGTATTTATTTTAAATACCTATGTATTTTCTCTAAATATGTATGTGTGCAATTATTTAAGTTTTGGCAAATGTCTCAGTCCAAATTGCTATGCTAATCCAGTCATAAGACTCCTACAAGATTAATAAGGGGAAGTATTCGAGCTTCGCTTTTGAACGACTGAATGGCAAGTGTCCAAACACATTATGTTGATTTTATGGTGTGCTTCTAGTGTCTGTGATTGGGTCCTATCTGAACCAATAGCTGAATTAATGATCGGAAAATGAAGTCAACGAACTTGGATCAAATGCGCCAGTTATTTGGCATTTTATAGGTTAGGAAATTGAGTTTATTAGTGCACAATTTATTTTTTGTTGGCATTGTCCAATATTTTCATACTGTTATCTGCAATAAACTATGATTTTTGTCTAACCCGACGAGATGATGATTTGAAAAGAATTATTTGGGAAAAGCCGATACATTTTTTAACGCATTATGCACTTATTTTTATTTTCGTGTGTGAGCCTGGCGTCAGAGTTTTAATGCCTCTCAATAGGCCTCTGACTTGGCATCACAATGTCATCGCGAAATATCTCTCTGTGCCTACTGCAAACTTAGTATCGAGATGTGCGTGGAGGTCTCATCTACATTTTTTATTATGCACTAGTAGTCTGGTCAAATTAGACCAAAAAATAAGAATGAAGTTACATAAATTTACAACAAGCTTAAATAAAATTTGAAAGTTCCCCATCTTTCCCCTGTATAGAAAAAAAATATTGATGGACAAAGGTCAAATAATTATATATTTGACCTTTGACCTTGAATATTTGATTTACTTGATTTCAGCTATAATAATGTAAATAAGAATATAGCTGAAATCCTGATAAATCAGAACGTGACTGAATTACAATTTTATAATTTAAACATAAGTTTTCTAAGAGAAAGAACCTTCACAATAGTTTTAGTATTTGAATGGATACCAACTCACAAAACTTAATAAAAAGCAATGCAAAAGAGAAGAGAAGTAAGAACACAACCTTGTCGCAAAATAAAATAACTTTAGAATAATAGATCCTCACAAGTTTTCATAAAAGCGAGACATTTACGGATTTCCCAAGGCTGCTGCTCTGCCGAGACCTATTAAAAGTAAATAACAAGACTTACATTTTCTTGAACACCTTGAATTTTCACAAGTACACATTTATTGAGAAACTTTTAGTGCAGCCATTTTACAGAATCACAACATTTTAAAAGCAACAAGTAGACACAATGGAGACAACTGACAAAGTTAAGAGTGTAAGCGTCGGGTTGACTGTGTTAAGATTGCGGTTGCTGCAAGTATTTCTAACTATTCGATAAAAGCAAACACGGACTGTGACATCTGTGAAAAGTAAATTATAAGCCTCATTTTAACATTTGCTGGAGTTGCTGACGTTTCCAAAGCCTCGAAATTGCACAGTACATGTCAAAAATCATTTGTTGGACAAAATACATTTTTCGAATGATATTTTCCTATTTACTCTTCACTTTATTATGCAACTGTTAACAAACTACGTCCGTTCTAATTTACACAAATTGGTACTAGGGGGCCTTTGTCAAATTAAACCATTTAAGCATACTGATATTTCAAATCTCTTATTAAAAACATAATT
Source organism: Euplexia lucipara (assembly GCA_921972225.1). NCBI lineage: Eukaryota > Metazoa > Arthropoda > Insecta > Lepidoptera > Noctuidae > Euplexia > Euplexia lucipara. The sequence continues at coordinate 11,318,487 of OV179142.1, read as the reverse complement.
TATATAAGGATTAATATCAATTTAAATAAAAATGATCGAATTGACAATACGCTGTCGTCAATCAGTCGTGCAACTAATGAGAAACACAGATTTTTTTTGTTCTGAGTCCTTGTACCGAAAACTATTGACGGAAGTCTTTTTGCTTTAATATGCATAACGACATATTTTTATATCATCGAAGTATCATCGGTCAAAGGTATTATTTTACTGACCTTCATTTTGCCGATTTACAAAATTACTTTTTTCTATTGGCCGATGCCAATAGAATAAAGTGAAACTCTTCCGAAATGGCTTTACAAAACTTACTTTTTTTTTTACAAAAGCCGGAGCTCAGTTTCCCGAGTCGGCTAGTTAAAGATCTAAATAACGTAAACGTATTTTTCATCTCAAAAATCAGTCGCGCATTTTCTAATATATGTAAAATTCTCGTGTCATGGTATTTGCAACCAAACTCTTCCGAAACGGCTTTACCGATTCCTATAAAATGGTGAGTTTATATTCAGAAGGCGGAGCGAAGTTTGCCGGGGTCGTAATCGCACTTATTATTTCAAAAATAAGTCGCGCGTTTTTCGTCTCCATTCAAACTGATGATGCAACGTACTCGTACCCGAAAGTGTTGTATTATGCTTTAGAAAAGCTGCTGCAATTACCAAATCCCTCGCAAACCGTTTACACAGAAGGCATCGTCAGCTCATCTTTTAACGAGATGTCCTTAATTTGTGCTCAAGGGATTTGTACCGAGGCCAGCACATCAAGCTACCCCAATGTTTCAAAATTTCTTTGATAGTATTTCAACTTTATTAAAACAGAATAAGTTTCATGTTCCATTGGGAAAATTTGTCAGTTTGAGGTAGCTTGATGTTCTGGCAGCTGCCAATAAACCGCGGTGCCCGTTGGCGTTGCTTGCTCTCAAAGTTGGAATAATTTCACTTACCAGTCTACAGGCAGTCTACAAGGCACGTTTATAACAAAATTTACCCCATTTTGTCAACTTTTAACGTAAATGTCAAACCAGAATATATTGTTGTGTTTTCAACGTAATAATCGTAGCGTATACATCGAAGAGTGTACGACAGGGTTTTGTTAGCGCTGACTTCTGTTGTCTTTACTGGAGAGCTAAATGTGAGTACATTTATTTTACAAATGGAATGTTCAAAGGGAAGATAATATTAGCGGTGTGTGTACGGGAAGCGGAGTTGTTGCCGACATCTGTTACGCGTCCTCGTACGGACGTCCGCATCATTTTTGGACTCGCAGCCACATCCGTGCTCGTTAAATGGTATATGGTTCAATGCGAACTTTTTTTTCGTTTTCTGCGCTACCATAAAAAGCTATGTTTGTTTGTGGGACTAAAATGTATTGTATAGGAGAATATTTTTGCCATATTTTCTATGACATAAAGGTCTGTTGTTGTTTTGCGTCGACTAGGAGATTGTGTTAAACGAGTGTATGTGGTGATGGTTTTGTGTTGCTTTAGCTTTGAACATGCGCTTTGCCGATTTGTTTGGTGCTTAAAAGGTTAAATGTTACCAACGAAAAGACAATGCCAAAAATTGTATGAACCTGTGCCCAGGCTGTACATAAATGAAATCTATGTAATTTAATAGTAAAGATCTTCTACAACAAAAGTATAAAAGGCGCATATTGCTCAGCAGTCGAGGACAAAAGTTATAAAGGTTTAAAGAAACCGTTTTTGTACCTACCGGCTAAAGTATTTTTATGTTTATTGTAAACATTAAGGTATAAACATGTTTAGATATCTGTTCCAGGCATTAATATACACAGTGTATTCGTTTTAAAGCACTGGGAGGGCATTATTTTTCAAAGTAAATCTATTATGGTTAGCATCATTTGTAGACAGAATATTTTGTGACATAATGACATTTGACGTTTGATCGAAGACTTGAGTGTTGCCAAAATAAAAGTAAAATAATGTTAGATATGAATGCTCAGATTATTTTAAAACTATTAATCTAACAATATTACAGTTCGATTTATGGATAAGAAAACTTAAAACACTAATAATAATGTATTACGTTTTAAGTTACGCTAACTTACAAATATTTAACATTTTAGGCCAGGTATGTGTTATGATAGTTTTTCCCTGTTTTGCTCTTTGTTAATATTATATGGCAATGTTGAGGGTACTTTCAAGTGAAATAAAAAGAAAGATACTTTTTATTGTGAGTTTTTTTCCACGTCTGGTATGGAATGTTAGTTATCTTCTAAAATTCGTAACTTATTTTATTATTAGTATTTGTATTACAATGATCTCTGTACACTTTGGGGCAGAAATTGGCATTCTCCTTTGTTTTTTATTATCTTTAACTCGCAAAGAATACTATTTGTTAGATCGGAAAAAAATCAGGACTTTTAGGAAATAGCATAGTCTGGATTTCTGGGTACCATAAATAAATAAAAATAAAATAAATAAATATTCCAAAACTTTTTCACACTACGCCATCTAGTCCCAAGCTAAGCTAAGAGCTTGTGTTATGGGTACTAAACAGCTGATAAACATACTTATATATTTCTAAATACATACATATATTTTTATAGATAAATTACACCCAGACACAGAACAAATGATCGTGCTCATCACACAAACATTTGTCCTGGATCATTGTTGTTGGTTGGTTGGTTGGTTTGTTGTTTGTTTGTCATTAGGATTATGAATTCGATTTTTCGTTTTTTTACGTAGAATATACATGCAAATTTGTTTGTTGCGACACAAAAAAATAGAAACGTCAAAAACATCTTAGATAGTGACGGTTTTGTTTCACCAATATTAATATTGACTGGTTATAAAGTTATACTCTATGTTTACTGTTAGGTATATTTAATCTTATTATAGGTTGATAGTGATTATTGAGACAAATAAAATTGGGAAGTTAACTTTTAAAACTGTCATTTCACAAATCGTGAATAATACTTGATAGATGTTTCTGAAATAGTATAAAGAATCTAGTACCTGAATGACTGGGCTTGGTATTTTTTTTTGTACTAATCCCGGCTACATCGATTTATTGCCCCCAAAAGTCCCTGCATTTTTAATTTCATGAAAATTGTTGGAGCCCTTTTTGAGATTCAGATTTTATAATTATATAGGTATGCAAGAATAGCGTTTAATGCAATACCTTTAAATAATTATTTAAAGGTATTAGAGAGAAAGAAAGAACGAAATAAGATGAATGAAGTATTAGATGTATTTATTGTTATTAGATACCTGCGGGAATAGTATCTTTAGTAAAAAAATGAACGTTGAGAATGAAAAAGATGTTATTTATTACAAAGATTTTTCAAAAGATTATGTAGACTAGTTACTTTATTTCTTTTTGGTAAACATTTTCTACAGTTTCTTTTTAAATTGTCTGCACTTATTTCCGTCTTTATAATCTCCATAAAACATAAAATTGCATTGTCAAAAAGAATTTATTTAGTGAGACATCCTTTCAAAATCTTCAGACGTAGCTCTTTTTATTAGTTTTTCAGTAGAGACTGTGAAGAAATACTAAAAAGCATTCACGGGAGAGTTTTAATTACTACTAGGTGCTTTAGACAACTCGAAAGATTCACTAAATTCATTTATCAAGTAGTTTTTGTGTCAAAAAATACAAAACGAATAAAATTATGAAAAGTGCAAGTTAGCTAAGAGTTTGCATCATTTATAATAATATTATTCAATTCTGGACGAAGAAGAATGTTAAAATTAAATTACGTGAAATCTCTTATTTGATTAGTCTCAGAGAGTAGAAGTTATTGTTGAAAAGTTTTTACTTTTGTGAATGTTTACACCAACGCACCATCTTTTGTCCCAAACTATGTATGACTGCACAATATTATCGCATTTCCATTAGAAATATACGATCGTCAGTTTCAACTCGATCAGCTTATAGGAAGCAAGTAATAAAATCGATCACCAGATCCAATCAGTCTTCGTGGAGGAAGCGTACTATTTGTAAGTATCGTTAGGTTAGTTTAGCTGTTTTTGCTTAAATGAGAAAATTGCCTAGTCTTTTCGCAACCAGTTCGGCGGGTCGGCCTTCCAGTTGCAACTAAACCGAATGCAACTAAATACAAGTGTTTTATATGGAGCGATAGCCTATCAGGTCTCCACAACCCAGTGGGTAACACGATACCCCTTGGTTGAAGTGGTTATCAGATTTTCGGGCTTCTGACTATCAGTAACGGCTGTCATAGATTTACAAATCACGGCCGAAACAAACGGCTTTATATGCTATCTGAGGCACGAAGGAGTCTTGACATGTAAGAAACGGTCACCCATCCACGAACCAATTTGTCAAGCGTAGCTTAACCTTAACCTAAAGCTCCACGACAAAATAAAATACAATTCTACATAAATTTTAAAGCAGTGATACTTCAGTGGCGTCACTCGTCCCCAAGTTTGAACCCCCAAGGCACGCAACTCTAACTTTTCCAACTCATATGCGAATTGTTTAATCATCACTTACTTTAGAAACGGTGAATGAAAATTACGGTGAAAGAGATATGAGATATACTATATAGGTGGCATAAGCTTTGACACCAAGTTAGTCACGAAATACACAAAAATATAAATAATAATAAAATAAATATTCCACAACTTTTCACACAACGCCATTTAGTCCCAAGTTAAGCTTGAGAGCTTGTGTTATGGGTACTAAACAGCTGATAAATTTACTTATATATTTCTAAATACATACATATTATAGATAAATTACACCCAGACACAGAACAAAAATGATCGGGCTCATCACACAAACATTTGTCCTGGGTGGGAATAGAACCCACGACCTTCGGCATAGCAGTCAGGAACACTAACTACTAGACCAACAGGCCAGCCAAAAAAAAGAAGAAGATCTCGCACTATTATAGTAACAAGCCAAATTGCATCAACATCTACCCTACTTTGGACGAAAGTAAGGAAATTCGCACTTGCCAAAACTAAAATTAGCACCAGTTACTTACCGACTGCAATTGCCAGTGATAAACTGAAGATGTCGAACTCAGACACTCAGACGCAGGCATTTATTTATCATTGAGTGCTGTTCATGTGTTGAGAAACAGCCATTATGAATAATTATTATCGTTCCTGTTTATTGTATTAGAGTCATTATTTTCATGTAAAGCTTATTGCTAAAATGATCATAAATTGATCGACCGTGAAAAAGGATGACTAGCAAGGGCCTATGTTTTGTTATTCGTTTCTCTAATGCTCTCCAAAATTAGAGAGCCGGGCAAAAACTCGGTGCAATTCTATTTTAATGTATTTTAATTATTTCTATATTATGAAAAACGTGTAGATCTACATTTTAATTTTACATGCATCATTGATAATAAACAGAGCTTGTTAAAACCTAAAAATAAGAGAGAAAAAGCAGCTTAAAACCAAAACTAATGTTGGTGTTAATACTAATCTGTCTTGAGCTGCATGCCATAATATCTTGTATGTACTTTTACTGTAGATCCACACACACATGGTTGTTGACAAACACTTGTGATCGCTTCCTAATATTATTACGGTTTCTTGATTTCAATATAATTGGCGATTTGTGGGTGTACGACAGGTAGGTACAAAGCGGTCTAAACCTTCGGCGATTACAAGCGAGATGTGTTGTTTAAGGACAAGATAAACCAGCTTTTAGTATATAGCATGAGGCACAAAGTAGTCGTGGCTTACTAACAAAGACATTCAATACCTATAGACCGGACATCACGAACAAAATTTTCGTCCGAAAAAGTGTGTCCTGCTGGATACAAGTCTATGAGTTTTTTGTAGTACGCTCCGCTGCCGCTCCAATATTCATATATTATTCTAGATGGCGTTACTGAGACATGGGATCAAAGTTTTTCTATGACGTTTCCTTGACATGCCCGCTCTATAGTATTTTAAATCTCTTTGCTTTCTAATAACAGAGGCACTAGTCGATTGAAAGTTCAATAACGATTCCCGACGTAAGTCAACGAATGGGTGATCATCCTACACGAATAGTGACTTCTCCGTAAGCCGTGGGTCCTGGCTGCCCTTGTAGATCTCTGACAGTAATTTTTGGTCAATACCTTTAAGGGCTTTAAACTAATAACTGGGTTATGGACGTCAAGCAGGCAGTCGAGCCTAAAGTAAAGTAGGCAGCGGCATCCGTTGAAGCCGCTGCCAACAAGGTGTCCATACTTGTAATTTTAAAATTTCTAGTCACAATCTCATCTCAGCGACGATCTAATGTCAAAAACTTGACAATAATGTTGGGTAATCACACATATCTTTGACAGATATGGACTATAATATAGATTAGAATTTGATCGTTCTTTAAAATACGGGAATTGCACATTAGAGCACGTTCCGGAACATTAAAAGACCGGATACATTTGACACGGAAAATCTTTAATACCATTCAAAATGTTTACAAGTTAACTTTATCCCGTCTCGTACAAAACCCTGGGCGGAGGGGAGGGTCTTGACCTTTATAAATGTAGAATATAGTTAAGGATTATTGCTCAAGTAATGACAATAATACTTAGTAAATATACTCGTATTAAATTGGTTTAACCTTTATATTTCACAAACAACAAGGGAGCGTAGTTTGTTGTTTTCAACACAGAATTTTCTTTCTTAATTTTATATTATCTTTTTTCTTTTCTTTTTACATTTTAGACAGAACACGTTTTTTGAGGAATGTTTTACGTCCCGCGTTGATTTCTGTTTTCTCGGATTCATTCCTAATACGTAATAGTTTTTCCGTAAAGTGCTTAGAAGACACATATAGTTATTTTTGTGCATCGGCCTTAACGACGACTCAGCCTTTAGAAAAATTCACTTGACGTCAATAATAGTTATAAACTTTTAAGAACCGAATATATATTTTGAAACTATCAAAAGACCGAAAAAAACAAAGTACCTAGTTTACCTGAAAATCCATCTGCTGATCCATCTGCCGAAATAACCAATCGAAGCAAATATTTAATTGTTCCGATTAGAACTATTACTATTATTTTTTCTTAAGTTGTATAAGTAAATACAATTAAGTACGTAACAAATATAAAAAAACGCGACCACACACGCTAACTGGAGTCTAAGTAAACGTGGCGAAGGCCTCATGATTTCGAAAAAGTACGTATGCGATGGTGAGGAGGTAAGTAATTTGTGAAACTAAGTACGGCGTAGATTTACGCGCGAAACCCGGCGGACGAAGGGACGTCCGTTCTGAGCGGCACCGATTTGTTTACTATGTCTCTTCAGTATGTGAGGCACGGAGCTTTTTAGCGCATGCGTACTAAGGTTCCCGTGTGATATTTAGTGACGAAACTAGTGTTAATTAACAACTTGACCATAGATATACAGCTGTAATTTTTGCTTAATCTACAGCAAACGATCTTTTCTTCATAATATTATGAATTATTTCGAAAAGGTCAACCAAAAAACTTTTAGTTGAAACGTTTTGTTTTTAATGTTCAAGTTCTTGTTTGTAATTAAAACCAAATAAAGGTTACAATTACATATAGTATTACAATGCTCATCAACTCTTTATTTATTCGTTGTGTGACTGAATCACCCACAATTTCACAAATGTTACTTATTTTCAAACCAGTCTGAACCCGTCTAACTGTGAAGTCACAGTTACATTTAATTGGGAATTTACAACTACACACATCAAAAGTGTCTAGGGATCAACATATATTTTTGCAATAACTTTTCTCCTGATTGATATTAATTAAAATTTTCTTTAAGAATTCATCAAAGAAAGTGTTTTCGTTTGTCACAGTAACGATAAACCAAGTCACCTTTGCATTAATAAAGAAATTTGCCATTTTCCTAATAAAAGGATTTTTGACATTTGAACCACTAACATTAAAGTTCGAAAAAAAGACTGAAATAACAGTTTTCTTTAAAATTTTATTGGGTAACTTAAACAATTAATAATCCGTGTTTCTACCGCGAACACTAACAACACAAGAACATCGGTTTGGCATACTCAAAATGAGTTCATGCAAATCACGCTGTGGAATGGCCGCCCATGTTCGTTGCAACAACAAAAAAAGGTCTTCTTGCGACTGGATACCCTCCATATTCGGCAGAGCTCTTCTCTGTAGCATATCCCATGCATGCTCAATCGGGTTCAAGTCTGGCGACTGAGCAGGCCAGGGCAGGACATTGATGTTAGCTGCGGCGAGAGTCTGTCTTACAACTCTTGCGGTGTGCGGTCGTGCATTATCATGCATTAACTGAAATAAGGGACCGATTTGCACTTGTAGAGGAACGATGACGTCTGATACAATCGTCTCAGCATAAATTTGAGCGTTGAGGTTGCCTCTGATCCAAATCAACTCAGTTCTTCCGCCGATCCAAATACCCGCCCATACCATGATGGTTCCACCACTATAAGGATGGACTTCCTGGCAGGATTTTAATCGCTGTTGGCGTCCAGGGGTTCTCCAGTGTCGTATACGTCTTGTATCCGGTCTCATACCAAAACGAGACTCATCAGAAAAGCACACGAAACGCCATTGTTCTTCTGCCCAATTTCTGTGTTCAAGAGCCCATTGATATCGAATCCTACGATTGTGCATTGCTATAGGTGGTACCCGTAGCGGTCTTCGGGAATGAAGGTTCACTTCATGCAAGCGGTTTCTGACTGTTTGGTCGCTAATTAAGTTCCCTGAAGAGTGATGAAGCCTCACGGCTAACATCATGGCGGTTATTGTTGGAGCTCTTCGAGTTAAGATTTGAATGTATCGGTCTTGTCTCCGTGTGGTGCAGCGATACCGTCCTCCATGGCGCTCAGCCACGGTACCAGTGCTTCGGTAACGTGTCCAAAGTCAACTGATAACACTCTGACTTGTATTCAGAGCTAAAGCCACAGTACGTTGCCGGGAACCAGCTTCTATCATTCCCACGGCTCTGGGCATTTCTTCCCTGCTTAAATGACGTCGCCGCTCCATAATAACGTTGGTTTTAATCAGTAGTAGGGAAACAGTAGCACTAATAATGTCTTCAATGCGTTGTATGTTTTTATAGGGAAAATATTGACAGCTGATTTTCATCTTTTACTCGAATTTGATTCACAGTTCCAGATTCAAATTATGAAATGCACCAAAAAGGATCCATATAAATTTATAAAATCATTTATTTATTACAAAGCCACATCTCAATCTCAAGAAATCCGCATAAAAATGCTTGATCCCTAGACACTTTTGATGTGTGTATATCCTTCGAATTAATGTATTTGTCTATAAGGTGACGACAAGGTAAGAAGATGACATTGAGACAACTCCGCTAGCCCAACCGCGAGTTCTTAACATAATCTTAACTCCAATTCGAACGAATTTAAAATTTGAAAACTACTAATTTGCAGCATTGTAAGTTTAAATTCCTTTAAAACACATTAAGTTTCACCCATAGACATGAATCACAGGGTTATTTTTAGGTACCTGTGCAATTTTACTAGTTTTTGTGTTTTGTTTTAATCTATATTTTGTTTGTTTGTTTTACTGCTACTGAAAGTGTATTGTATTTTTTACAAAATGTTTAGTATTCATAATTTTAAAATTTACGTTTTTAGTTTTGGTTTTATTAAAGACATTCAATACCTCTATAGACCGGCGATCACGATCAAAATTTTCGTCCGAAAAAGATCAAGATCAAAACTCTGTGAGTTTTTTTTAGTACGCTCCGCTGCCGCTCCAGTATTAATATATTATTCTAGATGGCGTTACTGAGACATGGGATCAAAGTTTTTCCATGACATTTCCTTGACATGCCCGCCCGCTCTAAAGTATTTTAAATCTCTTCGGGTTTTCTAATATTCTTTTCGTACCACTTGCACGAAAAAGTGTCATTCTATGCCACACAAAGCGATAATAATAATAGGTATTTTTAATCTGTTAAAAACAGGGAAAGAAAATTGTACTGAATTTCATTCATCCTCTAGGGGGAGAATGTGATTTAAATTTGGAATACTTACCGAAATTTATACTGAACTTCACCTGTGTTTACACCATTAAGTTTGTATATAAAGCATTTAAATACATCTTTTTGAAAAAGGAATACGCATATAATATGCAGTTATGATAATTAAATAAAATTACGAAAACTGACGAGGCCGCATGAGCTTGATGCCTTTGCTTTTCCGACAAAAAATGCTTATCTCATATTATTATTGTGTTATTTTTTTCGTAAATGGTATGAAAAGCAGAGTATTTTCCTCGGTGATAAAACTGTCTTAGTCTTGGGTGAACTTAAATCCCTCGCTACACTCAGGACTCGTCTTAAATACCTCCCTTCACTCGTGATTTAAGTTTTTAACACCCTTGCTACGCTCGGGAGTAAACCTCGAGTCCTTGGTTACGCTATCGATTTAAATCGTCACCCGCGACAGAAGACACTGCTTTATCCCCTTGGTTAATAATCTACTATTGACTTCTTGGATCGGGAAGACATTTTGTCACCATCTTTCATGTCATCAAAGATGGCACTATATTTGAATAATGTTTTTACTCAATTTTTTTCGTGATATTTCCATTGTTCTAATAGACAAAACCTTAGCCTATGTCTGTTTCCAGGATATGATATAACTCCTTGCTAAACGTTATAATCCGTTCAGCTGTTTGATCGTGACAAGCCGGCAAACAAACAAACAAATAAATAAATAGTGTTACTTTCCCAAGTTTAGATAGTCGTTTACCGACATGTAACATACAATGGTCTATATATAAATTATGAATACGTGTAAGGAAAACTTTGTATAGTAGGTACCTTTTAAAGTTCGAAGAGAAGTGAGATTTTGCTTAGTTAAAATTTATATAGAAAAGGAGTTTATAACTATGACGGACGATTTTCAACCATTTGCTGACCTTTTGGTACTTGGTGCTACTACTTGATGATTCAAGAATAAACGCAAGTTTTAAAGTACTATGATAATAGTTTATAAACCTGACTGGAATATGTTATGAGTTAATTATTATTGAGTAGCAGTGAAGAAGAAAGGATTTGTTTCTGAGATTGCCCAACCACATTCAGCAAAGGTGCTCACGACACGCACATTAACAGATCTTCATAAGCTCCCTTGCTAATATGGTTTGAGGTTATTTTGATGGTAAAAGCGGTAGTAGTTGACGCCCTAGTAGAAGATACTTCCATTATTCAATTATTACTTAGTTGATGATCTTCAGATCGGTGAGATTACCATAACAAGTGTATGAATGGACGTAAACGAAGATAAAGAGTACGTAAGGATAGAAGCTGGCAGACGTTCTGTAGTTTCTGTCTACCCCTATTGTAAAAGACGCGAGTTTTTTTTTTAAAGTTAAGATGGTTTAAGGGTTTTATAAATTACTAGTAGTCTTACGAGTGCAATAGGTGGAGATGGAATTCACGAATCCTCAATCACCAGGTCAACCTAAGCCATGGCACCTAACTTTGTATGTAGTTTTACACACACACAACGTCACGCTTGTAAACCCCGAAAGGCTAGGCAGAGGTGTACCTGGTAGTACACCCACATTTCGCCAGTTATGTTTGAGTCCCATGTAATAGGGGGCGAACCTATTGCCATCAATCGGGCACAAATCTAGACTCCGGGCTGCTTCTAAGAAATTCCAGATAGAAAAACTCAATAACACTTTGCCCGACCTGGGGATCGAACCTGGGACCTCATGCTCAGCAAGTAGCGCTTGCGACCACTAGACCAATGAGGCAGTCAGTTTTATAAAAGGAATAAATATTGATAACTAAAAGGTTTAAACCTTTAAGGCACGTCGCCTCATAGTAGGTTTATAAATGTTACTATGCTGATATCTTACAACAGCACCATACGTGCGCAAATCGTGCAATTACGTTAAGTGTGGCGAGCATGCCATATTATCGTGTTTTACATATTCTATACCCCGTGGATATGGTTAATGCTGGGTTAATTACTCGTAATACGTAATCGATTGGCACCCAATTTCGTTTTGATCGATCGACACAGTTTCGCCACCTCTACAAAACATTACATCTACACTGTAATATTTTGTACAGGCGATTCAAGTTATCTGGGCACTCGACTTGATAAGGGCTAAAGAAAAATTAACATTATTGGGTTTCAGGAACAGTGATACTTGTGCGCGTTGGGAATGTTCGCGGGCCTCTCGGTTACTGTAGTCGACAGGGTGAATGGTCTAATAGTGTCTCACTGCATGGTGGTACACAGACCGTCATCCAGATATGTGATGTAGGTGTATATAATAATATATTTTTTTTGTATAAGGTAAAATTTATCCCACCAAAACATTTCATGTAAAATGTTGCCAAGACTACCACATAAGGTTTGTCTTGTGAAAAAGATATCAGATCTCATGTAGAGCCAAGCTTCTGAATCTACACGGCCTAACCTACTGACCCTAACTTCACAAATTCTACGTATCAGTATAAATGTATGGCTTCGCCGTTTTGCTACCGCCGTGGAGGAGATGCGAATATTTGAAAAAGCGAGCTGTGAGACTCGTCGACGATCCCGAACTCACAAGCGGTATTGAGCCCCTAAGTCTTAGGAGAGACTTTGCCTCCTTATGTGTGTTCTACCGGTTTTATAATGGGTTGTGTTCCGAGGAATTGTTTGGTATGATGCCTACGGCCACTTTCTATCATCTTACCGCTCGCCGTCGACAGGGAGTTCATGCTCACACACTGGAGCCGAAATGGCCCCGTACAGTGCGGTTTCAGAGGAATTTCCTCCCGCGTACACTTGGATTGTAAAATGAGCTCCCTGCCGAGGTTTTCTCAGAGGGCTACAGTATGGGGTTCTTCAAAAGGGGAGTAAATAGGTTTTTAAAGGGTCGACAACGCGCGTATGGCGCCCCTGGTGTTGCAAGTGTCCATAGGCTACGGTAACCGCTTACCATCAGACGGGCTGTAAGCTTGTTTGCCACCTTCGTCGTATAAATAATAATAATAATAATAATTTTTGAAGTATTAAGTAACGAAACAGCCAAGTCATACTTTTTATAATTTTTAACCGACGGCAAAAATTCTTATATTTTTTCGAAATACATAAAGGCCAGTCAAATGAACACTGTCTACTAAAATTATGTTCCTGATGCCCCTGTTACTTCTTCGTTCTTTTACGTCGCGTTGTCACCTGTGATGTGAATCCAGCTGGCTTGCAACCTGAACCTAGATCAAAATCAACGCTGTGGCCACAAGCGCACCACGCTTTTTTAATCCTGTAGTTAGTGACTTATAACCTGCAGGCCATATTACAAATTCTATTTCTATTATCGTAATCGATAAGGCGACAATAGAAAGAAAATGTCGTATATGGAATCAGCTGTTTGTCAACTGTCAAGCGTCAACGATTAGAATTTGTAATATGGCTGAATATGAACTACACTTGACAGTTGACAAACAGCTGATTCCATATACGACAATAATATAATTATTCAGACGGCAAGGTTTTAACAGATTACAGCTCTATTTGTTTTTGGCCAGCACTTTCATATCTGGACCGAAAAAGTTTTTCTAATAAGCATTTTGTATATATGGAGGCGGTTGGAAGCCGTATTCGACCTTTAATCTTGAATTGTTATGTAAATTATTTTCAGGGGTTTTCAGTAAAGTAACACCTGATTTTATAACTTATCACTTACAAGTACCTCGCTGATTTAGGTACATGCATGATAGATTACCCGACTGCCTTCCTAACTACGACTTGTTGATTGAGTTTGGCCTCATGAATACGGGCTCAGTATAATTCCTACTGACACTAGTTCATTAGAGTATGAACTTATGATCAAACGACTGAAAAAAGTTAAACTTTTTTAATTTATTTGTAACATGTTGAAGTAAGAGCTCTAAAATAATAAAGAAAGAACGCAATTGAGTTAAGCAACGTCGTTTGTATTGCGATTAGTTCTATGTCAAAAAGGACAAGTTTACAGGAGAGCAACAAAACAGAAATGAACTGCTTGCGTCCGTAGGAGTACTTGACTTTTGACCACCCTACACGTGTCCCCTGGGTAGTGCTAAACGAGCAGTAAATACGGTGGTAGGCCATAGCATTGGCTGCCGGCTTAAAGGTTACCACCCACCAGACAAAGTCATGCCGCCAAGCGATCCGTCGTGTTCCGGCATGTTGTCTGGTGAAGCCGTATGGTGGAGGATGGGTCTGAGCAGTTGTGTTGCGATGTGCGCCGGGTATGATGCACCAGTTGCTGTTGTGTCGGAGGTTTGATCGTGGAGGGTAGCGGGATCCGAAGCACGGTTCTCCGCTGGCCGACCGTAGATAGTTGGGGGCCCAAGTAGTGTGCCAGCCACACACGAAAGGCTGCCCCGCCATCTGCGAAAAATCCCAGGGTGGCTCCATCGTGCCGGTTGGCGACCGGGTGAGAGGACCCGATGGCGATCTCTGGGGGGGTTCGGGCGTCCCCGCAGTCTCCAGATCAACCCTTCATTGGCGTAGCAGCTCTGGTAGTGTTGTTGGGTTTAACATCGCATCACCTCGCTCAACTGCCATCTTCCACCAACCCTATTCACTCCAAATAATTTATTTATGAAAGGTAAAAAGAAGAGTAAGTGTGTACAGCGGATGCACGTCCTCTCGTTTCATGTGCACCTCTCAAACATACGAGGACTGCACTCCAATCTCGATTCAGTCCACCACCACCTCGAGACTGACAAGCCACACCTACTTTTCTTGACGGAGACGCAGATCAGATGTCCGTCTGATGCGGCGTATCTCAACTACCCGGGATACTCATTGGAGCACCATTTCCTGCAGCGTGCCGGGGTCTGTGTATACGTCCGCAATGACATCTGCTGCCAGCGTCTCCGTCACCTTGAAGACCCCAGTTTCTCAACCTTATGGTTGCTGGTGGACACCGGTGTGGACAAAATTGTCTACACCTGTGTTTACCGGTCGCACAGCGGCGACCAGGAGACGTCTCGACTGTTTGGCCACCTCAGTGAGGCCGCCGATGAGGCTCTGCATCGGCACCCTGATGCGCAGTTTGTCGCTCTGGGGGATTTTAATGCCAGCCACCAAGACTGGCTTTTCCCATACCAGAGGACCGACCACGCTGGGAGAGAAGCGCGAAACTTTGCAGTTTCGATGGGCCTCTCTCAGATGGTAAAGCAAGCGACAAGGGTGCCTGATGTAGTTGGTCATACTGCCAATTGTCTGGACCTACTGTTGACCACCGATCCGGACAGATGTATCGTAATAGTTTCCTCACCACTTGGAACTTCAGATCACTGTCTGGTGAAGTCTGTATCGTCCTTCTCCCCACCTGACCACGACACACGTGGTGAACGGCGAATGTGGCGTTACAAGTCAGCAGATTGGGATGAGATGCGGCACTTCTTTGCGTCTTATCCTTGGCAGCAGGTCTGCTTCTCTTCTAAAAATCCGTCGAGCTGTGCGGATGCTGTAACCGATGTGATACGTCAAGCTATGGAGTATTTTATCCCTTATAGTGACGTACCCATCGGAAGCTCAGCTCACCCATGGTTCAATGCTGATTGCGCTCATGCTGAAGAGCGTAAGCATTCGGCGTTTCTAACCTGGGTTGACGCTCGTGACCGCAAATCTCCGGATCTGAGCTCAAAGAAGAGAGCCTTTAACCGTGCTGCCAAGTCCTGCAAAAAGGCACTAAAGAAGGCACGCTTCGACCGCATTACCCATATTGGCAAAAAGCTCTCTGCACAGCCGTCCGGTAGCAGAGCATTCTGGTCCCTTGCCAAGTCGGTCGAGGCGAACTTCTGTCGGCCCACATTGCCTCCGCTGGTAAAACCTGATGGAACACTAGCTCATACGGCAAGAGAGAAAGCAGGTCTCTTTGCATCTCTCTTCGCCCATAATTCTCGTCTGGACACTGGCAGTGCTACTCCACCGACTCTGCCTCATTGTGACTCGTCAATGCCCGAGGTTCACATAAGGAACAGAGAAGTTCTGAGAGAGCTGCGTCGTCTAGACGTGAATAAAGCTAGTGGACCAGATGGCATACCAGCGATTGTTCTCAAGGCTTGTGCGCCCGAGTTGTCTCCTGTACTGATGCGCTTGTATCGCCTCTCATTTAGGACTGGTATAGTGCCCAAGTCCTGGAAGCTTGCCAACGTGCAACCCGTGCCCAAAAAGGGCAGTCGTGCCGATCCTGCCAACTATCGGCCGATTTCAGTAACCTCCATACTCTGCAAGATTATGGAGCGTGTATTGAACTCGCGCCTCATGGCATACCTAGAAGGTAACGATCTCCTCAGTGACCGACAGTACGGATTTCGCCGCAATCGGTCTACTGGGGACCTACTAGTGTATGCCACCCACTTGTGGGGCGAGGCCCTCGAGAAGAATGGGGAAGCGATTGCTGTTTCCTTAGACGTCTCGAAGGCCTTCGACAGGGTATGGCACGCTAGCCTTTTGAGTAAGCTTCCAGCGTACGGCATTTCCCCTGGTCTGATTAACTGGGTAAAAGACTTCCTGAGTGAACGGTCTCTCCGAGTAGTTGTCGACGGGTGCTCATCAGAGCCCATGACGACTAATGCCGGAGTTCCTCAGGGGTCTGTTCTCTCTGCAACCCTATTCCTACTGCATATCAACGATCTGCTGGTGCCCGGTATCTATGGGTATGCAGATGATAGCACAGTTGTAGAGAGATACCTGCCCGGTGCTCGGGCTAGTAAGGAGCTAATCCGGTCCGAAAGAGAGGCTATGGTGGAGCGTACGAATAGCTCACTGCAGGCAGTCTCCAAGTGGGGTGAAGCCAATCTGGTGGGATTCAACGCCGCCAAAACACAAGCGTGTCTGTTCACCGCCAAAAGGAGCCCGTTTACCTTAGCTCCTGCTTTTCGTGATGTCTCCCTGGAATGCACCGATCGTCTTCAGCTTTTAGGAGTCGAAATCTCCTCAGACCTGAATTTTGGGCGGTTCATTGAGTCCAAAGCCAAGGTAGCAGCTAGAAAACTTGGCGTTCTTGCAAAGGTCCGGCGGTACTTCACACCGGGACAGCTTTTAATGCTATACAAAGCACAGGTCCGTTCGTGTGTGGAGTACTGCAGCCACATATGGGCCGGTGCTGCAAAATGCCACCTGGCAGCTTTGGACTCGGTGGAAAGGCGTGCGAAGAGACTAATTGGTGATCCAGATCTGGTTGAGTCCAATCTACAGAGTCTTGAGCACAGGCGAAGGATAGCCAGCCTTTCGGTGTTTTACAGGATGCATTTTGGAGAGTGTGCGCAGGAATTACATGATTCGATTCCACCATCTCACTTCTACCATCGGACAAGCCGACGTACGGCGAGTATCCACCCTTATGTTGTTGAAACCTCTACGACCCGGACCAAGCGGTTCGCCTCGTCGTTTATACCACGTACATCAAGGGACTGGAACAATTTGCCTGCTGCGGTCTTCCCGTCCGATTATAATTTGGGTGTCTTCAAGGCAAGAGTGAATAGGCTCCTAATAAACTAGTGCGCCTCACCATCAACGATTGCATCACTGCTTACCATCAGGTGGGATTGCAGTCAAGTACTAGTTTATAATATTTAAAAAAAAAAAAAAAAAAAAAAAGAAAAAAAAACTTGAAAGCTCCAAAATAATTTTGAACTAATGTTGGAAACATTCGTTAAAAACCATTTTAGTATCATAAAAGGCTCCTTTCCATTATACTGTTTTCTCATTTTTTACATAGAACTAATTGCAATATGAACGACAATAAGTACTTTGGCGGATTTGGTAAAGAGGCTATAACGACTTCTGCAAAGTGAGGCAGAGTTACAAGGACACAAAAGATATCAGGAATATCTTAGTTACAAATCAGACATTGTCAACTTTTATTTTATATGGACCTTTCATTCCATCTTGCTTGCTTGCGCGAAATTTAATGTAATCGGCACTGTAGGGGTACTAAAACTACTAATGAACTGCACTAAATTTAGGAAAACCAGCGTGGTGACATGTTCTTAAACACTCTTGTCCCAAAAAATAAATATTAACCCCTCAACCACCCTTAAGTCACATATTAACAGAGTGTAAAACAGTATGGAGCGCACGTGTACTCGAACCGTACTAAGTGGTAACTTATAAATGTATAGGAAAGACAGAATACGAACAGCTACAGCAACACAATTAGTTGTGTAATACGACTTATGTTTATGCCCGATTAAAATAGCACTCAGGAGTGATTAAGTACGCGTAGGTACCCACGCCGTATGCATCAAGGGAAATAAATGCATACTGACTAATTTTTGTACTACGATGCACGATGTGACCTAGATTTCTGTTTATCTCGTCAACACTATTCGGACTACTGTTATTTTTTATCACCATCGTTTTAAAATATATCACTTTAAAAGTTTAAAGAAATAAAGATGTAAAAAAACAAAACTCATTCAAAAATAAAAAGCTTGATGTATTGGTGTCTGTACATGAGTTAATAATATGTTGAATTCTTTCAAGATAAATAAAGAAGCTGGATTATAATCATAAGTTAATCGAAGCTTAAAATAATAATCTAGGACCATCGAAGCTAAACCAATAAGCAGTTAATTTTATTAAAATAAAAAAATAACCACATGGCTAGCAAGTCGACCAGTACCACAAGCAGCACCCGTTGACGAGCATAACGCCAGCCATCACCTCCTTGCCATATTTGAGAGAAAGCGGTATTTAAAAGACCCGATCTTCGACGCTATTACAAGCAGTGACATCTAAAGGAGCATGTCGAAAAATATGTTACATATGTATATCTAGCTTAAGGCAAATACCAATAAAACGAAAACTATACAAAATAAAATTGTTCGGTCCAAGACAGCGAACAAGGTGCTAACGCAGCCATTTTTTACAATCATTGCACTTACACCTAAGTGACAATATTATTCATACTTCAACGTCAGTGCATTACGAGACAACAAACGGACCGGGTACATTCCACTAACATACTAAACATTAAAACAATAATTAACGTAACACTTTACATAATATCCTTATGTAAAATGTTACGTTAATTATTGTTGGAATGTAGTCTTTGAAGTACCTGCTTTTAATAAACTTTTTAACATAAAAAACCAATCTGTTCATTTATAATAACTTACAACCCACACCCCGCACAAAAATGTAATTTGGATTTAGTGAAAAATGTATATTGCATTTGATGTATTCGAATACCCTTTTCCACAAACACCAAATTAAACTTAAATATGCGTAATTAGGTAGGTATAATAAACTTACACGAGTATATGCTGTTTTCCCCGAAGAATTGAAAGATGGGCTATACACGCACGCGCGACCTTTCCGAAGAACAACTTTAATAAAGACCAAGTTTGTTCTTCTACTCTTAACTGTGTAAATATAACGCCAGGATTCCTATAAGCTTCAAGATTTGCATTACTCCACGGCAGCCGGTGAAAAAATTAAAAATAAATTTTAATTACACATGTTTAACGCCAAGTACGGTGATACCAAAATAAAATAAACTTAAAGAAAAACACTGAAAGGTGTATTAAAATCATGGATATCTGGAAGTCGGTAACAAAACATTAATCCAAAAAAGAACTTTATACTTCCAAAACTTAATTAGTTTTCGTTGTTTGGCTTTCGGGACCATTCAACAATAGTTAATATAGTTATTGAGATGTGTTTGGGACCGAAAAAAAAAATAAAGTCAGTCTTCTCAAAAATTGAATGAATTACATAACACCCATCGTCTTCGCTTTCGTTGGCATTTGGAAAATAGACCAAATCAATCGGCTAAGTTGAACCAACCGCCTTACCGTTAAACTTGAAGGTTTTCGGTCTCCATAACGTACCCATTGTCCCATTGTAATGGGAGACGATAGCATCACTATTTATTGGCGACGTTTTCAATTTCGGGATAAAACTGAATTGTTGGAAGAAACCCCAGTCACACTTCGGACTGGTTACTGCTTAGACGAAAACATGTTTTGACCGACTTAAAAACAAGTGAAGGTTCTATAAACATGTGATATTGTGTCACGGAGTTAAAAAAAAATAAAACCGACTTAAAAAAAACACTAAACGGTGTAAAATAACTCTAAATTCGGAAGTCTGTGGCTTTGGTGGGTTTGTCTTACTCATGATGGGCCACCGACTTCCGAATTTAGAGTTATTTTACACCGTTTAGTGTTTTTTTTAAGTCGGTTTTATTTTTTGCAAAAAAGTTTTTTATTTTTCCATTTTTAGTTGTATACCTAACTGACGAAATCTAGGTATATTGTACCCACCTGCGTACCCCTCAGAGCATACAGTCGTGATGATACGTCATTATGTTGTATAAACAATAAACATCCAAGCGATTCCAGCAATCACGACAGATTTGCCGTTTATTTTTGAAGAGTTCCGTTGTATATCTCCGAAGATCAGCACCGGATCTTCACCAAATTAAAATGGGACCACCTCAGGAGTATACTCTTTCAAATAAAAAAAGAATTTTGAGAATCGGTCCACAAATGGGGGAGAAATCAGGTAACATACATAAAAAAAAAAAAAAAAAAAAAAATACATACACAGGAACATAGAACCTCCTCCTTTTTTGAAAGTCGGTTAATGAAAATGAAAGCACTTTAACGTGAAAAAGTTTTAAAAGTTATCCTGTCATGAGGATATAACTAATGTTAGTACTGATAGAAAAGACAAAGATTCAAAACTTCTAAACTGAATGCTCACGTTCATACACGGGAGTGGAACGTGTTACGATTAGGTTAATCGCTTGCAAGCGTCAGGTTTTATTTAAATTATGTAAGGAGCGTTTTTATAATCATCACGCATTGCTATGCGTGATGATTATGAAAACACTCCTTACATACCCATACTCTTTGTTCCTCCTCAGCCCTCCCTTACCTTCTTGAACTATTGAGTCTTATAACACTTGAGTCCTCACTTGAGTTCTCTTGAACTTTTGAGTCCTCACTTGAGTCCTCTTAAACTCGAGTCTAACACTCATTAACCCTTATTTTCCTCCCTTTAATACGATTTTGTCTACAGAAGAATAGACAAAGTGACATATTGTAGTAACAATACTTTTGTTTTGAGCACTACAATGTCAAGAGTGAAGAAGAAATGTGTAGATTTTTCAGTCGACATAGGTACCCGTTTCTATGGTGATCGTGCTACGAGTGATGATTATTAAAACATTATTTATAATATTTTTAACGCTCGACACAAAAAGAGGGGTGTTATATAGTTTTACCCCTATGTGTGTTTGTCTGGCTGTCTCTGGCACCATAGCGCTTAAACAGGTGAACCTAGGTAAATTCTTGCGATGGCTCTTAGACATGATTCATCGAAATCGGTTCAGCCGTTTCAAGGTTATCAGCACTTTTGTGTTAGCTGCCTATTTTGATTTTGTGATTTTAGACGCCATTGGGTAACTTTACTTACAATCTGTGTGTGGCTTAAAATCTATAACACCCATGTATGTTATATTTTAAATGCGAGCTTTACTTTTTGGCGTTGGATGTTTTAAAATAATTTTTGTTAAAATTTTATTATATTTAGTCAATGGTCCTTCGAATAATTTTACTATTTCGAAGCATATATTCCACATAGGGCGTTTAATTTTTTAAATCATTTTGCTGAAATTCTATACGAATATCGCAATACGTTGAAAAATAGAATTTTCAATAGAGCCAAGAAACGTTTTAGAAAATACATAACTCGTAAACTAGCTAAAGCAGAGTTGCTGTATGGAATACGTTTTTTATATGAAACACTTCAGTTTTTACCAATTTACCAGTGGACGACCGATTTTCGTTTTCGGTTTTCCATATTTTCTAGGTGTAATTCTATTTTTTTGGCGCCATCAAATGTTTTATGTTAATATTGTTAATAAATATTCCTTTTAACTTTTCACACAACACCATTTAGTCCCAAGTTAAGCTTGAGAGCTTGTGTTATGGGTACTAAACAGCTGATAAACATACTTATATATTTCTAAATACATACATGTTATAGATAAATTACACCCAGACACAGAACAAATGATCGTGCTCATCACACAAACATTTGTCCTGGGTGGGAATCGAACCCACGACCTCCGGCATAGCAGTCAGGGTCACTAACTACTAGACCAACACGCCAGTCAAACGTTAATGTTACTGTTAGCGACGCAGGCACAAATAGTTGAGGATAAAATAGACAAAACTTCCGTTATATTGAATACACATAGTTGCACAAAACAAACCTCTATAAAACTGGGATTAGTTTTTTCAATTTTATTTATTTTACTACTACTTTAAATGATAAGAAATATCCACGTCGATCTCATAACAGCATTGTCGTACGAGAAAAATTACCTCAATCACCCGCACATGAGTGAACTATCGATAACGCATCTCCACTCTACGAAACTGAACGGAAACGTCAGCAATAAAAATTGTATTTCTGATAAATCAATAAGTTTAGGCTATACCTCGTCTCAGCGTCGCGGTTGTCTCGTGGCCGAGACAGTTGTTCACAGAACCGAGTCTTATTGAAAAATTGGATTTTAACATGTACCTGACAGGTGAGATTGAAAATTTGAAATTCCCCGAAGTTTTTGTATAGTGCACTAAAATTTATAGGGATTGTCTTGAATCTAGAATTTCTGACGGAATATTTTTCAGCTTTTTCTGCTTCCATATTGGATGTTTAATCAGACAGCTTCAGGTCGAAGGCGGTTTATTTCTACTATTTTTACAGCATGCAATTTTTTTTAAGAATACTACAGCACGGCAAATTCGATTGCTGCAAACAAAAAACCGGCCAAGAACGTGTCGGGACACGCTCAGTGTAGGGTTCCGTAGATATGTAAACGAAGTTAAAAAAATGCTTGCATTTACGATTATACTAAAAACTTAGTCCAGTAATAATTTTATACAACTTTTTGTCTTTTTTGTGCAAAAACTGTTTCCATCTAAGTTCAAAATAATTTTCCTAGAAAGTCCTTATAAAGTTCTACTTTTCAGATTTTTTTCATATTTTTTAAACTTATGGTTCAAAAGTTAGAGGGGCTTGTTTTTTACTTTTGGAACGATTATTTCCGAAATTGTTGACATTATCAAAAAATGATTTTATAAACTCCTATTCATTTTTAAATACCTTTCCAACAATGTATCACACGTTGGAGTTGAAATTAAAAAAAAAATCACTTCCCACTTTACATATAGGGGGGCTACCCTAATAAAACATTTTTTTCCAATTTTTATTTTACCACTTTGTCGGCGTGATTAATACACATATTGGTATCAAATTTCAGCTTTCTAGTCCTAACGGTCACAGAGATTAAGCGAGGACGGACGGACGGACAGACAGACATGGCGAAACTATAAGGGTTCCTAGTTGACTACGGAACCCTAAAAATGATTGTGTGCCATGATCATATTGAACGTTTACCTTATTTGTAACCGCGCGTCAATAAAACACCTCAGTGAAGCCACCCACAAAATACTCTTGTTATAACTGTAAGAAATATGAAATGGCTCACAATATTACAGCGTATACTGCTCTTCATAATAATTATATAAGAAATGGTCGTCGTACGACATACTTCTACAAATAATTGGCCGATTCTTTGACGTCAATGACGTAAGTTTATAATATTATTGTTTGGCGTTCTATCACGAACGATAGACTGCTGCGCTGCGGGTTCTATACTCACGCGGAACATCTGGTCCAACAAGTTTTATTTGTGATTTTAAATGTTGTTGAACGCAACCACAACGAGTATTTTGTGTGTAGCACAACGCTAGAAAAAAAAACCTAGGACGCCTGCCATCGGACTACAATGTACTTGCGGATGTTACGGCACCCGCGGGACTTAACTAGGTGTTATATTAGATACTGGCCTAAGGTGTAATAAACCCAACGTTTTCCGCACCTTATGTAAGTAGATAACAATGTAGGGACACCTCTTATTACCTCTTAATGAGGTAGGAGGAGAGATTCGGCTACTTGGAAAATAAACTATCTAAGTGCAAATCAGACTTGCAGACAAAAAGTTTTGTATTATCGTACATTCTCTTCATCTAGCCTACTCTTTTCCCGACTATGTTGAAATTGGTTTTCAGTTTTAGCGTATGCAGTAAAATCCGTGCTTTACATGGAGAAACTGCCTATTTGACATCCACAACCAGCAATAAAATTAGGTCATAATTTAATGTTATCGTTACGAGGATTAGCTATATTCTTTTGGGTAAGCTCGTTCCATTGTCGACCTCATTTCGGGCCGCAGGACAAGACTGAGGTCAAGAGCAAACCCATTATTTGTATATAATATATACGAGTATAAATATATAAGAAAAGGCATTAAACAAAAATAAAATAAACTAGTTGTCAGACTTTCAACTGTCATAGGTCTACGAGTACCAATGACAGCCGCGACCAATAACTTAACCTGCTTTTCGAGGTACAGAGGGGGCTGATTAGTAATGTAAGTCCTATCATCTACAAACTGACCGCGACAAGCGTAACTTCACCATCAAGTAACCCGTAGTAAATATATCTTTTTATTGTTTTATCACTAATTACTTATTCTGAATTGTGGTCATTACGGTAATACAAAATCAATGAGAACTTCAACCGTCTACCTATATTACGGTTCATGACATACAGTCCACTGACAGACAGGCAAATGGGCGGACACAGCCACTTAGTAATAAAGTTCTGTTTGAAATCATTACGTATTGAACCCAACAAAGGTAGACAAAGTTATAAATACAATGAGATTTTGACCGTTACTTGGAGTAAACTTGCAGGAAAAATTGTTACGTCATAAAATTACATTGTGATGTATTTCCACTGTACCTTAAAAGCGAGAGCTACAATACTACATATCGCCCCACGTTGATAACTTACGGTATCTATGACTGCCTCATCGGTTTAGAGTCAGTTCACAGCGAAACGCGACGCCACGTGATATTGAGAGAATTCACAAAAAACTTTTTTACAAAAAATAAAACCGACCTCAAAAATAACACTAAACGGTGTAAAATAACTCTTAATTCGGAAGTCGGTGGCCCATCAAGAATAAGACAAAAGTACCAAAGCCACAGACTTCCTAATTTAGAGTTATTTTACACCGTTTAGTGTTATTTTTGAGGTCGGTTTTATTTTTTGTAATTAAATGTTTTACTTATTTGCGGTGGGGGTTTTTTGAAGAGTTCCGTTGTATATCTCCGAAGATCAGCACCAGATCTTCACCAAATTAAAATGGGACCACTTCAAGAGTCTACTCTTTCAAACAAAAAAAGAATTTCGAGAATCGGTCCACAAATGGCAGAGAAATCAGGTAACATACATAAAAAAAAAAAAAAACATACACACGAACATAGAACCTCTTCCTTTTTTTGAAGTCGGTTATTGAAATGTTGCAGCAAGCAGTGCTGCGCCTCGAGATGCCTCGCGGTGTAGTACGATGCATTGTGATACAATGGTGCAGCGGCGGGACACGCGGCGTCCAAGAGCGGCGCTGAGCCTCATAAAGTTACGGATTTGATTCTTTGGTACAACATTTATTTTATTCGGTTTTACATCTTAAACTTTGAATAGTAACTGGAGTTTATCTCGGTAATTAATCGTCCCTTTTTACCTTTTTAGATTTAAAATATGGCTGGCAAAGTGTGAGTCTAATACACTGCACACCCCTGCCAACTCCCCGGTCAATGAAGACGTGATATTGTTTAGTGAAATAAATTGTGATGAACAAACAACTTTTTTGTAATGAAAAATGAAATTCTTTTATATAGAAGTAAGGAATACGACAGTCTTAGGAACTCTTTAAACTTTGTTTTAATTAAACCTATTCTCGCTATCAGATTGTTAACAGTACAAAACTATAAAAAAGTTCACAGTATGAAATTCAATGCTCCGAAAGACTTGCAATAAGTATGATTTTTTGTTACTGTTTATTCTACAGTATTTCTTAACAATGCTTTTGTAAAGTAACAAAGACGGAGTCTTGCATTCTTTTATAATATTATTTTTTTAACCTTCATACTAAAAAGAGTGACGGACTTGCACAATAAGCACTGAAATAGTGTTGAAAAATACTCACAAGCATAATAGTGAGCAGTTTTTAGGGGAACTTTTATTTAGATTCCCTTGGGACTTTTATTGATCACTATAAAAACTTACGAATTAACTGCCGACAAATTGCTTTGCAGTTTGGCAGATGCTATGTTATGTTATAAGACTGTTTTAATTTAAAAAAAAAAATAAAAAAAAAAACTACATAGGGTGATACACCATATCGATATACGGCATTATCGATAAAAGCGATCTCTTACAAACAAACTTCCTTAATTTTTATTTTTATTTATAAAAAGTACATCGGTCTAGTCTTATTCATATTAAATGATAGTAATCTTGTTTGAGAAAAAAAACAGTATGATTTTTGAAATCCTTCAAAGTTGAAACAATAATATTGATATCGGGAAGAAACATCATGATCACACGTAGTGACGTGAAATTGTTCGAAAAGACTGGCTCTCAATAACTTAATGAGTCTGTTGCTCTCTGCATTTTATAGGTTCTACCTAGGTTTGCCAGCTTTCACACTGTAATACACACGTAATATCAGAATGTGTACAATTTTTCTCTTATGGGGCAAATCATTTAAACATACTATAGATACTATAGTTCGTTCGCGTTAAGAATGCAGTGAGTCATCAGTGCAACTGCAAGATAAAGGTGTATTCCACAGTGGTGTTAAATTCAAACAATTTATATTTTAAAAGATTAAGTTTAATGAAGTTATAAAAAAATATTTGATTGGTTAGGGGGCGGGGCTATGCCGACGGATAATGATGACTCACTGCATTCTTAACGCGAACGCACTATAAGTACAGATCTAAAAATATACTTGTGAAAATGACAGAATAAAAACATTAGAAAAATAAAGTTAGGTACATAAAATCACGTTTAATATTCGAAGGATTAACCAGAAGTATACCGGTCAGTTCACCTGCATTTCACGTGTTAAAAACTTTTCAACGCTGCAAGCTAAGGGGTCATGTATAGTTCTTACTAAACTCATAGTTTTAGGTTCAGCGGCGATGTTTCTTCCACATATGTTTATATGTTTACATACTTAGCTAATGTCACTCGGAAAGCTGCCAGACTAAATTGGAATTGGGTTGGTTGGACACATTTACCACATGTTAGACGATCAATGGGCCAAACGGACAACCTAATGGCTGCATGTCAAGCGACATCGCGACACTAAAGCATCGCCTAGCGTTAGTGGAAGAGAAATAAATATTTAAAGAAAGAATGCGTGTGTGTGTTTTACTGTCATAGCACGTAGGTAGCGCTCATCAGTTACTGCCTACCCCCAAGAAAAAAAGCGTCAATTTATGTGTGTGTAAGAATTTCCAAACAAAATAATTTATTTGAAAAAAAACCATTACCAAGCTGAACATGTACTGAAAACTTACGTAATAAGTCGCACGGAGTTAATTTCAAAATCACTTGGTTTTACATATAATTGAGTACTTTTAAATCTTCTTATGGCTACTAACTATATGGAAGTATCAAAGCTTATTTTTTAAGTAAAATAACTTGGTTATTTCGTGCCGTTTTGTCGCAAAAAGTTTAGATTAATAAGTTCCATCGATTGGTTAATATAAAGGAACAGTTGTTCTACGTACAAAACCAAGCCTCGTTAAAATAATTACATCAATAAAAGCCTTTGCCTAGGCCCGCCTGCTAGTGTCCCACTGCTGATCAAAGGCTATCCTCATACCGAAATGGTACGTCCAGCGATCACCAAGCTTACTCAAGACGGGTTGGTGATTATAAACCAATGTTAGTGATGTCTAAGATAAATTTAGAAAGTAGGTACTGTTATAAGTAAACATTTTATAAAATAGGTGCATTCTGTTAAACTTTACGTCTAAGTAATAATGCGTCGAGTCCCTAAGAGTGACAAAGTTTCAAGTGAGCTAAACTAGAAATACAATGAAGTACAACATAAGCTAGTGTCAAGTTTGTGGTTGCAGCTACGAGTTACCAACTTTTAGGTAACTGCAGATTGTTAAATTCTGTAGACGAATACACAGTTGTTGTAAGGCGACATACTTTGTTCAAAAACCAAAAATCATTTATTTAAATAGTTGGCTGAGGAACAGCACTTTATGAACGTCAAAATTACATAAGACAACACCCCATAAAGCTCGCCCTTCCACTTTCTAGTATTTTGGCAGGGAAGAAGAAGTGCAAACTGCGCAGCAACACGTCTGTCTGATAAGTTGGAAGAACTTGAGTTTGTACATTATTCTCACTAACGAATTGTGTTTAAGTTTCTTAAACAAGTCGCGACAACTACTTCAATGTGCCTAAGCACGGACCATGTTAGACAGTTTGCAAAAGAGCTAGCTTTTGTTCATCAGCACACTAAGGAGTTCATAATAGAAAGCGAACAATGGCTTTTGAATATCCTCGTTGCTGAGATCCTCTACGCTGGATCGTGTCAAAACAATTTACTTGCAAATTTATAACTTTAAATTAACACTATTCAAGCATTTTTCATTAAAGAGAAACGCAAGTAAAATTTAACACCAAGAATAAATCTGCTCATTCAATTAAATTGAAATGATAACAATAATAACATGTAAATATGGACGTTTGACCGACAACGTCTTGTCCAATCTGGAAAGATAGGCAGCCATATGGCGATACTTGGCCAGAAGGATTGGCATTACCATCGCACGAGTGTGCCAGACGAGTGGGCACGTACCCAACTGGCAGTGGCACATGCTTCTGTTCCATATAAAGGTGTTCTTACTATGTTTCGTTTTCTGCATGAAGCCAAATTCACACATTGAGAGGTCAAAAACCGCATATGGAGTGCTGTTTTGTTTAGTGGATTGTGGAAACAGCTGTTTATGTTCAATCGTGAAACGAAAAGGTTAAGCACGCATTTATTTTTTATTTTTAATAACACAGATAAATTAACATGCAAATTATGTTCTATGTATTGCCAGCCCTTCCTTAAGCTCGTGTTAAATTGACTGAGAGTCGTGATGCTCTCGACGCGCATTCATTAGACGATTTAACAGAACAATAAAATATATACACGCTTGCGATCCTGTAGTCGATTTGTCAATTACTTAACTCTTTGTAACGCGTTTGTTCCTATCTAGGTTTTGAGCTCCTAACTTTCATGGCGTTTTTTATTTTGCTATGGTATTCCTTTTTGCAATCCAATTCTGGTATTTGATTTGTGAAACTCGCATCGCGCGTTTGACGTAACTGAGTTGAACGAAAAATAGGTGTCTAAAACTTTGCCCATTGCAATTTATTTCGAGGAATATCCGGATACACACTGAAGCTTTTACCGTTTTTTAGTTTGTATCAAAGCCTGAGTGGGACATACGTGAAGTTATATGGAATGACGTCAAAGGATTCTCGCATAGAAACTCACCGAATAATAAAAATAAATATGCCGATAAAATGTCTGTCGTCGATTTCAGAACTTGCGGACTACAAGTTAGTTCCAATTTGTTACGGCTTAAAAAAGCAGTGAAATGGTTACAAGAGTCTTAAGAGCAATAAATGGTAAGCTGCTTGTTGGCCGATAGATAGCTTTAATGTCGTTGCCAAACACAACATTGAAACGAAAATGTGACGAGTCCATAAGATTTTATTAGCTCCTTTTTTATATTTTTAATTGGGAATAATACATTGAACTTGCTCATATTACGTTGCATTTTTTTTATTCACATTACAATATCATAACTTAGTTAATAGGTGCCAGATCTTACACGTCATATTCTTAACAGACTTAATCAATATATGTTTTTGTATGTTCTAGTGTGAATTATGGCTACGATGTTACGCCTGCAACAGGGCACGTAGACTTTTGTATTAGGTATGTATGTAGTTCAATTATATTGATCTCAATTTTCAACTGTTGCTTCCGCTAAATATTCATTATTCAATAAAAACAATGGACATGTTTGCAGACAGGTTTTCACTTTGACTCACAAACGTGCGGCACCAATATTTTGTTTTATTAAAATTGATATTAAAACGATTCCATAAATATTTACTTCACGTTTCAATATCTCTTTGTACCAAATATAAAACTCATGTAAAAATAGTTTTCTGTTTACCTTCCATAATTGGAAATCGTAACAACCGACGCGACGGTATAAAATTTTATTTGTATGCTTATCCGTAACAGAAACCATGCCTGTGTATTTAATACTGAGAGCTTCATTATTTAAAACAGGTGCAATTACAAAATATATTGCCATAAAACGTTCTATCAATCGATGCGAACGTGCTCTTATCAGTACTACAATCGAAAGAAAACGGCACAATCCTGTTCAAACCATTACTAATGCAGTAATTACGTGTGTATACGCATTCAATTGCATTTCAATATTGTAGTTTATAATAGCATAATTCCCATTATGGTGACGTTTAACAACGGATAACGTAATTAACATTTTTGTTCGCACGTGCGTGGAAACTTTGAAGAAAAAAATAATAATGGGGGCGTGGTAAATCGAATTTGTCAGGTCAATAGAAAATGTTTAATAATCAGGACTATAGTTATTCTTATTCTTGTTTTTTAAATATTGATATAATTTATTTCTTTTCCCAGAGCACGTCCTCTTCATTTGAAGCATTAAGTACTTTTCTACGAAGTTAGGAATGTGGGGGTGTATAATGTGTAGGTATATGTATCTTTTTGATATCAATATGTTAACAAAGTTTTGTACAGTAACTGTACTAGTGTACAGACGCCAGCACGTCAAGTTACCCCAATGTGTCAAATTCGTTGATCGTTTTTCAACTCTATAGAAAACAAAATAAGGTTCATATTCAATTGGGAAAATTTGACACATTGGGGTAACTTTATGTGCTGGCGTATGTACATTGGAGGTTTTCCTCGCAAAAAAATGATATCTAGTGTAAACATTAAATTTGCCGTTTCAAAGGGGGTGAGGTTTTATTTTCCATTAACTAATTGCTCTCGTGCACTGAGTATGATTTTAATATTTGCGATTGGATTCGTCTGAGTTTCGTCTCTTTGAAACTGGTTTTTTTTTTAAATAAACAAACATTCTCCGATGAATTGCAGTGAAGGACTTTTCATTGACCTTTAAAGAAAATCAATTTTTGACATACCTAATGTATGATTATCAATATTAGTGACGGTCGTTACGTAGTCCAAATTAGACTGATTTTTCCTAAACACAGTTGGAAAAACAATGGGTTCTGATCTGAAGGAAATTTAATCTAATAATTTATATTTCTAAGAGCAAAATGTTTTTAAAAAATCTTGCACTATAATTTAATCTTAACGGTTAGTAGAATAAAAAAAACATGTTTTTTTAATTATTTTGTTAGTTAGTTGATTCGCGGCTTTGGGAAGATTGTCGAGAAATCCGTGAATGCAGTTTTGTTTCTTTAGAGAAAATAAATGTTTCTTTTAGTGTAATGATCCATTTTGAGGATTAAAAGTGTAAAATAAATAACATAATAATAATAATAATAATACAGTGGCCCGACTGTCAAGCGTACTGTCATAAAAATATTTTCTCCGATTTTTCCATTATTTTAAAATTAAATTTATACTATTTAGAATGTCTGTGAATATAAAAGAACTAAGAAACAATAAACCAATCGTCATGTGTGATAATCCAGCAACAGCAATGAAAATAGTAATTCAAAAATGTTGACCACTAAAATAATATCTATGCAACAAACAGTACCTATAAAATGTTAACACGAAGCCGGGCACGAAGACCTATTGCACCAACTCCATCTTCGGGTTCGTCGCTCAGCTCCGCCTCGCAGTTGCCAGAACCTGCCCCAGACGTCCATATAGGGACACCGGCCGCTGCAGTTGCGTCGAGCTCGAGCGACGAATATTTCTCACCGCCGTCGACACCACCACCATTAACAACGCGTCGTCGCGGAAGAGGCCGACCACCGGCCAGCTTAGGACTCCGAGGCCCTCCGGTCTCTGATAGGGTCCCCGCTCCCGGTGGAAGTGTGCAGCGCATGCGATGGACTCAATCCATCAATGAAAACGTCATGCGCTCATACTTTGGGGCTACAGAGGGGGGAAGTAACTTGCCTGCGTACCGTGGTCGGATGCTCTCTCTGTTTCAGGTGCTTGAGTCAGCTGTCAACGTGTCGGCACAACGACTGTCGGATCAGGTGCGGGTTATCCAACGTAACCGTATGTTGGATGACGCCGTACTTGATAGACTACGCCTCGAATCACGGGGTAGCCGTGTTACGTCTGCTTCGCCACCGGTCGTGGTACAACCACAGGGTTTACACAATGTTTTACCGCGACCCGACTGCGTCAGTGAAGAGGACGATAGCGCGGCTATTTCCGTGAGTACCCAGTGTAACGTACGTTTGAGGAGCGCTTTGGAGGATGCTTTCCGAGCGTATCGCTCCACACCGCCCGAACTTAGACCACGTTTACCTCGTTTGCCCATGCACATGAAAAATAAGGCGCTGATGTGTGCTCTAGACTCAGAGCTGTCAAGTAGTTTTGATAGCAGCAAAGACTTAGCCGATACCCACTCAATCTTGTACTGTGCGGCTGCAGCGGCATGTCGTGTAGCTAACGTAAAATTTTCCATCACGGAGAAAGCTGCACGACCAGCTATACCAGCCTGGCAGTGCAGGATTGAGCGTCGTATCGATGGGGCTAGAGCACTCATCGGCAAGCTTATCTGCTTCAGGGAGGGTAATACTCGCCCTAGAGTGATGCGCTTTGTGAGACGAGCATTCTCGGGTACTGATGTCAGTCCCCAAGACTATATGTTCCGTGTCACAGAGCGCATTGACTTCCTGAAGCAGAAGGTGTGTGCATGGGCAAACCGTATTCGTCGGTATAAGCGACGAGTGGAGCGATACACTCAGAATCGCACATTCCGAAGCGATGAAAGGTGGGTGTATAGAAACTGGGAGCGACCGAATCTGGGTGTGACTGATACGCCTCTGCCGGATGATGACGCCATGTATTCCTTTTGGCGCAACATCTGGTCGGAGCCTGTCAGTCACACCGAGGGCGACTGGACTCGGGAGATCGAACGGGCGTGCGAATCATTACCAGAAATGGGGGCAATCAACATCAGCCCCCAAGATGTAGCACGTGCAGTTCGTCCGTTACCCAACTGGAAATCTCCAGGACCGGACGGACTGCACAACTTCTGGATTAAATGGCTGCAAAATTCGCACGCACGTTTGGCATCCCAATTCCAGTCAGCTTTAGAATCAGGATCGCTACCCCAGTTTCTCACAACAGGAATAACCCACCTGCTCCATAAAACAGGTAGTACTGCGGAACCCAAGAATTATAGACCAATCACTTGCTTACCGACGGTCTATAAAGTTCTTACATCCATTTTGAGATCAAAAATTAATAACCATGTTGACAGCAACTCGATCATGTCTGTCTCTCAAAATGGATGTAGGAACGGGTCCCGCGGTACTAAGGAGCTACTCCTCATAGATATTGCCATTAGCCAACAGGTTCGTCGTTCCCGAAGGGATCTGTCGACATGTTGGATAGACTATAAGAAGGCCTATGATTCGGTGCCGCATACATGGCTCATGAGGGTGCTGGAGTTGTACAAAATAGATGCAACTCTGCGCACCTTCCTGATGTCGTGTATGGGGCAATGGAGGACGGTCCTTCACTATCCAGGATGTCGACAGATCCAGTCAAACAGCGAACCTATAAGGATCGAGCGTGGCATTTTCCAGGGTGACAGTCTCAGTCCGTTGTGGTTTTGTTTAGCCCTGAACCCTCTAAGCACACTGCTGGAGGGTTGGGGTCTAGGCTATAGGTTGAGAAGAGGTGGTCATGTCATATCCCACCTTCTTTACATGGATGATCTGAAACTCTTTGCCCCCAGCAACTTGCAACTGATGAAGCTACTAAAGTTAACAGAAACCTTTAGTAGTGGCATCAGGATGGATTTTGGTGTGGACAAATGTGCGGTCATGCATGTAAAGCGAGGGGAGATTGTGGAATCCGTAGGAACCCATCTTTCGGATTCCACATGCCTTCGATCCCTCTCCTCAACTGAAACCTACAAATATTTGGGTATGTCGGAAGCGTTGGGTATCAATGCTGCCGGCATGAAACAATCATTGAAGGAGCGCTTCTTCGGCCGCCTGAATAAAGTATTAACTAGTCTTTTATCAGGCGGCAACAAGGTGCGCGCCTTTAATGGTTGGGTCATGCCGGTCTTGATGTACTCTTTCGGCATACTCAAATGGACTCAGACTGAGATTGACGCCCTGGACAGGAGGGTCCGCACACTGTTGACTGCAAATCGGATGCATCACCCACGATCATCGGTGATGAGACTGTATATCCCGCGGAAGTGTGGAGGTCGAGGTTTCCTTAATGCCAAGACCCTACGCAACCGCGAGGTATGCAGTCTCAGGGAATACTTCCTAAAAGCCGACGTGGGGATGCATCGGGATGTAGTCGCGGTGGACAAGGGCCTCACACCGCTCTCCTTGGCTAACGAGAACTGGCGCAAACCTGTAGTATTAGATACTGCTGACCGCATGGATGTATGGAAGAGCAAAGAGCTTCATGGACGCTTTTATCGGGCCCTTCATGGACCTGATGTAGACCTATTAGCGTCCATATCCTGGCTGCGCTTCGGTGACCTCTTCGGGGAAACCGAAGGTTTTGTCTGTGCGATAATGGACGAAGTTATCATGACGAATAACTACCGGAAGTATATTGTAAAAGACGGTACGGTTGACATCTGTCGGGCATGCCACCGTCCCGGGGAATCAATCCGCTACATTATTTCTGGTTGTTCTCGTCTTGCTAACGGAGACTATTTGCACAGACACAACCTAGTAGCCAGGATTATCCACCAGCAACTTGCTCTTAAATACAACCTTGTGGAATCCGAAGTACCGTACTACAGGTATGTGCCCGACCCAGTTCTCGAAAATGGCAATATCACGTTATACTGGGATCGATCTATCATCACTGACAGGACTATTATCGCGAATAAACCTGATATAGTGGTGATAGATCGATTGGAACGTCACACGATGATTGTTG
The DNA here is from genome assembly GCA_921972225.1 of Euplexia lucipara. NCBI lineage: Eukaryota > Metazoa > Arthropoda > Insecta > Lepidoptera > Noctuidae > Euplexia > Euplexia lucipara. Next base: position 11,283,456 of record OV179142.1, on the reverse strand, counting down.
ATATAACCGTCCCGCATGACGAGAATCTCGTGAAGGCAGAGAAAGATAAACAACTTAAGTATCTTGATCTGGCTCGCGAGGTTGTCGACATGTGGGATGTGGATACAGCAATCGTCGTGCCGATAGTCGTGACGGCCAATGGCATAATAGCCAAGAGCCTCGACCAACACCTTAAGAGGCTCTCGTTAGGCAGCTGGATCAAGGGCTTGATCCAGAAGGCAGTACTCCTGGACACGGCGCGCATTGTTAGGCGTTTCCTCTCTCAGTAGCCCTGACCACCGGTAGCTTGGACCCTGTTCCCGATACCGGTGGGCTACTATTTTTTATATTTTTAAATGTTTTTTTTATTTTTGTATTTAAATATTTAAAAATATAATTTATATGTATTATAATGAAATAAAGGAAATAATAATAAAATAACAACTACTGTACAACTTGTATTCACTATTACAAATTTAACACTTCGCTACACGTAATAATTATCGATATTGATTGAGCCGTTAGAACTGTCAGTTCCCCGTATTGTAGTACATTTTCTTGAGACAGGTATAACTGTTTGGAAATACTACTTCATCGAAATAATAATTAGTCGGCCTTCTATTTTCTATACAAATTGGTGCTAAGACCCTGATATAATATTTAAGTCATAATACGCCGAAAGCAACTTTCATCGTAAACAAGGTATTTTTTCCCAGAAACGTTATTATGTTACTTCAATATTGTAGAGCTTTAAAGACCTACATAGGGCAAAGTGTAGCCCGTTCTCATAAATGCATTTTCCCCTTAAATTATAAGTTTTTTTATGACATATTCGTGTACAACTTTACGGAGCATCGTGAGTTAGAGTCAGCGCAGATAGAGAGGAACGCAGCGGAAAGAATTTTGTTAAAAATTACATTCTCTAGAGAATGGAAATTTTGTATAGCAGGCCTTAAAGTTGATTTTCGAGTGTCTTAATGTCGAATGTCCTTTCGGATGCACTTCTTGCTGTCTGCGATGACCCTTAGGCGATTAACACACTGCCCCGCATGATGCAGCGTAGCGCGTGGATGCGTGTTCTTCCGTTGCTTGTAAGTATCTCCGTTTGTATGGAAAACACGCACAGTCCACCCCACATAAAATGCATCCACGCGCGTTCAATTCAGTTCAGAGACACGCAACATGCGGCGTGATGCGGGGCAGTGTGATAATCGCCTAAAGCGTCATTTACACGGGGACCTCGTCGACACGATTATGGAAAGACGAAAAATAATAATTAAATGAATGATTGTGTGAATTATATAAACGATATCGTACATGGAAGGGCAATTATCGCCTCTACTTTGAATAATGGATGTCACCGTTTAAAAGAAAGCAAGAATCGTATTACGAGTTCAGCCAGTTTGGCTTCCATCATCCTTCTCAAGCGTCACTTTTAGCTGTCAGTATGTCTCTGACTCCTACTTTGAGTCATCCTTATCTGCACCCGTGACGAGGTGAGCCTAGTTTGCGGATGGTCTCGAATATGTCAATATCCGTGATGACTGTAATTGGACGGCTTAACATGTCATCGATTAGCCATCGATAATGTAGCCCTGTTCACTCAGGTTCATACTTTTTGTGGGTTCTGCGGGCATTCCTCACAACCACTCTTTGCTTATTATACCTGGTAAAAACGCACCCTAAGGTCAAACGAGTTCTTCAGAGGAATCTTTGAATCAAAACACGTCGCCTGGCACACTCTCTGGCTAAGATGAATTGACTAGGCGGGCAGTTCGGAGTCAAAACTCGGAGAACCAAATGCAGTGAACTTCGGAGAATTTGATACCTTGTGATGGACTGCATAAGATAATATCACAGTACAATTAATATTAATACAGTAGGACAACGCCTTTGATCTCTGGAAAAATGCCGACAACGTCTACACGCGTTAGACCTGAATAATATCTCCCGCACTACGAACATCGTTTTGTTCGCAGTGCGGGAGTGGCTTGCCCGTGTCCCGCCCCTTACACCCCGCACGATTGCCCTGTCTAGACAGCTTCGTCGGACGACTGTAGGTTTTAGACTGTGATAATATTCAGTGAAATTTTAAATTACTGCTTTTTTTTAAACTATCATCGTGTTTGTATTAAACGGACGGTAAGGCAGTGTTTATTGTATTTCACACATCATTTGCACCCGCCTAGATTTGTTCAATCAAGTCAGCTTACAGTCTACTCAGACGCAGCTTACTTGTGTTTACCGCGGAGCGTTGGTCCATCCGACGTTTTGTTTATTTGACACAAATATCGTAATGAAATCCTTTTATGAAGAAGCCCATTTATACCGTAGGAGAGATTACTTTGCGTCGGTATTTCCCAATACTGCAGGTAGTACCTACACCAAGAACTATATTTTGGGAGACAGAAATAAATGTTGACACCTTATTTTGGGGTGAATCCTTATTTTCTTAGTGTCAAGGCCGGCCATATTGCTCCGCATTGCGGTCTACGTCCTATGCGGGCTAATACCAATAAAACAGGAGGATTCGACACTTTTCTGTTTGTATTTTGTATTATTTTTACCGACGCGCGACGATACGAAGGTGAAAAGGAGTAATCATTTTTATAGAGACTTACTTACCTACTTGGAAAAAATGTGGAAGCTTAGTTAGTGTAAATAGGTTTCTCAAGTAGGTACATATAATTGTGAAGATAGCCGAGTTGGGATAAAGCTAGGGAATGCAATCTCGAACCGAGATTAGCAAATCGAGATCTTACCTGTTGAACCTGGTTTCGACATCGGCAGTTTCGAGATTTCGTGCAAAACAAGTCGAGATCTGGCGAGATTTCGAGATCATCGAGATTTTGGTTTTTAAACTCAAACACCATTAAATCGATACAAAACTCGAGGAATGCTATTAGATTAAAAACTACATTAATTAGAATACTCGTAATACTAGTTAGAATATCGCTGTAATATCTTATGAAGTTATGAATAATACAAAACAATGGAAATGAAATCTATTTATTTAAAAATAGTCAACAAAATTAAACCTGACCAAGCAAAAAAAATATGGCATCAAGGCGCGTATCTTTGAAATATTAAAAAAAGTAGTCATGTAGGTGCACAGTACACAAACACTCATTAATTGTGATTTTGAAAATAGCTTCTATCTCGATACAAATCTCGATCGATTTTGTCGAGATCTCAAACGAGATTAAGAAAACGAGATTGCTTATTTTTGAGATTGAATATCGAAAAAATGGCCGAGATCTCGTGTTTTCGAGATCTCGCGATATCGAGATTGCATTCCCTAGATAAAGCTAATTCTATGTATAGTTAAAACACATGCATCATGGTTTTTTAGTTTTGAATGTTGTGTACAGTTGTAACTGGACTTCAGGTTCACTCAATTTTTATTATTAAGGGTATTATTTTGTACTGTTTTGATCTGTTGTCTGTATCTGTACCTATTGAATAAAATAAAATAAAATAAATAAATTTACGTCGCCGGTCGAGTTTCTATTTAAACAGTAGGTACTAAAGATAATTCAATAATTTGTATGCTTGCGAGCAAATTTAATTAACATAGGTAATATAACGCCTGTAATTCCCGAAGGCCGAGCTGTACCTATAGTACTCGTATACACACTCAGTTTGCCGGTTTGGTTTAAGTCCCATGTAATAGGGGGCAAGCCTGTTGCCATCAATCGGGCAGAAATCCAGACTTCGGGCTGCTACTGAGAAATACTAGAAACTATCTTATTTAGCATTTTTATGGTTGGTCTCGTGGTGACAAGGGCTACTTTTAAACACGAAGCCCTTAGGTTAGATTCTTAAGTCGGAAAAAGGTTTATTGGAATGATTCAGCTGGAGTTTCTCAGTAACGGCTTTGAGTCATCGGTATGTGGGTTTATAACATAACTGGTGCCTAATAAAAATCTTAGTTTTATCGATAAATATACACATTTTTTATTTCGTTCTGACAGTGATGGATGTATTAATATTAAAAGGATGTATAGATGTAATGTAATTTAGTTTTAATAGGTAATTGTGTACTTTTATCATAATTTTTAACAGTGCGCCATTCGTCATCTGCCCGGCCTTTTCTTAACTATTGATGGGGTTGCCTAGAAGTCTATGTATATAGATGCAGGTAAATCCTTTAAAATGGGGCGAATGCCTGTCTACTACCTTCACAGCCCACTGAATAATACGATACCCTATAATATAACAGGTATTAGACTTTCGGGCTTTTTGTCAAAGATCTACAAAAGAACGGACGCTCGTAGAGCTTTTCGAGCCACGGAGGGATATCGACATGCGTTAGAGGTCACCCATCTATGATTGACCTTAGTAAGTTTACCTTACCAAGTGGCTAAACTTCTTTTGAAGAGTGTAGTTTTTAATATGTAGCCATGTGATTCTAACAGGTAATGGAAAACGTGTCATCATCATCTGCCTAGCCTTTTCCCAACTATGTTGGGGTCGGCTTCCAGTTTAACCGGATGCAGCTGAATACCAGTGTTTTACATGGAGCGACTGCCTGTCTGACCTCCACAACCCAGTAACTGGGTAACATGATACCCCTTGGTTAAACTGGTTGTCAGACTTTCGGGCTTCTGACTACAAGTAACGACTGTCAAAGATCTACAAATGACAGCCGGGACCAACGGCTTAACGTGCTTTCCGAGGCACGGAGGAGTCTTGGTATGTAATAAATGGTCACCCATCCACGGACCGACCTCGTCAAGCGTAGCTTAACCTTCGATCGACCCATGCGGCTGTTATAATTTAGCCACAAGCTCCTTAAAACGTAATGGAAAACGTGTATCGACGGTTAATCGCCAAGACCTAACTGACATATTTTGTTAAAACGTTTTTCCCATCAAAATATTCCAAAAAAATCTACCCTACACAATACTAAAATCTACTATGTGGAATTCGCAATATTTTGGGTACTTTTCTGGCGTGCCAATAACTACGAAATACACGCGTGCAGTATTTAGAGGCAATTGCTGCTCAGTGTGAGCCTCGCCACTTGTATAAACGCGTTGCTTGCTTCGCACGCTCTCCACTTCAAAGTAAGTTTTATTGTTTTTTTTTCTCACACTCAAAAAACAACATGCTAGTAGAACTATATATCTCACAAACAATTTTTTTTTTTTTTTGATAGGGGTCGTCTCGCAGTGCACCCTACTGAGGGGTGGCGCTGCTATCTGCTCAACCGGTCAAACCTGTGGACGACCTCAATACACAAGGCCTCCAGCCAGGAGCATTACGTCAGAATTTAAGTGACACTCGCTAAGGGCGCCCCCTGTGGGGCTCGGACCTCGGCTTAGGGTGTCACTGATCGAATAAAAAGGGGACGGCTGGATCTGAGTTAGATTATTTAGGGACTGTTTAAAGCTAGCGGCTCAGCACCCTAGTAGCATTTTTTGTTGGCATTTCGTTGGGCCACATACCTCTGTTTAGTTGGCAAATGCATACAATTGGCGGGCAGTTTGCGGGTTGGCCCCAAAACTGATGGTCTACGTGGATTTGCCTACGGAGGCCCAACTTGCATTTAGCCTACTAACTACCTACTAAGAAAAACGCAGGCGCACGCCGCACAAATGAATAGAATAACAAAATGGCGGGTGCCGCGGCGCGGCGCCTCCCGCGCTTGCCGCTACCGCCCGGTAGGAGTAGCAGTAACAGGCCCATTGAAGGGTTTTTAAGTTGCCCCAATGTTGTTATCTATACATATAATAAAACAGTAACGACAGAAAAACTGTACATTGAGAATTTTCAAGAAAAAATAAGTGGGTTTTGTTAGAAAAACGTAACTGGTGACAAAAAGAGACTTTTTAGAATTTTTGTCTGTTTGTCTGTTTGTCTGATTGTCTGTATGTATGTCCGGGGTGAACTCAAAAAGTACTGCATGGATTTACTTCAAATTTTGCATGAATATTACTAAGAGGTCGGGTCAACACATAGGCTATATATTATCACGCTATCACCTACGGGGGAGGAGCAGTGAATCTTTATTCTTCTTACTCATTCTGTGGAAGCGTGTAATCAAAGGACGCATATTTAAATGTTGGTTTTGTGTAAGCTATGCTATTATCTAGCTTTACACTATAAAAACTTCGCCATTTAAGTAACTTTGGCAGAGAAACATAGTTTAATGAATGTTAGTAGTATAAAGCCAATTTGGAATCAGCGCCATCTATGAGAATGTATAAAAATCAAATCAAGTAACACATGAACACTTTTTGAAAATTAATTAAAATTTTGATCGTGTTGGTGAGGTTACATACATACATACATATCGTCACGCCTGTAATCCCCGAAGGGCTAGGCAGAGGTGTACCTGGTAGTACACCCACAAAGGAGAGGAACATAGTTTAATGAATGTTAGTAGTATAAAGACAATTTGGAATCAGCGCCATCTATGAGAATGTATAAAAATCAAATCAAGTAACACATAAACACTTTTTGAAAATTAATTTAAATTTTGAACGTGTTGATGAGGTTAGTAGTTAGTTATTCTTAAAATTCATAGATGGCAATGTGCATTTTTTTCATAAAAGTTGAATCGTATAATTCGTTTTGACAAATTGAAGTTCCAACAAAACCCTTAAAATCTTGAGCAGAGTTCGGATCATATCATATGGGATCGTATCAGTGTACGATTTTCAAAAGGAAGGCAGTTGAGGCCGTGGACAGAACCCTGCAGGGCATCTGCAGGAACGAACATTTGATGGGTAGTGTCACAGTTCTGCTCGGTGGCGATTTCAGGCAAACGCTTCCCGAGTTGACGCGGGGATCGAGGGCTGACGAGATGAATGCTTCGGTGAAACGATCTTCGTTGTGGTCACAAGTTCGTACGCTGCGCTTGACCATTAATATAAGAGCTCGGCTCGGCGGCATTGCAGGCGCTCAAGAATTCTCCGATGTCCTTCTAAGTCTTGGCAAAGGCACTTTACCAGAAGAGAGAAGTGGACAGGCGGTGCTTTCAGAGTCTCTCGGTAGAGTGGTATCCAGCTTCGAAGAACTCATTCGCTGTGTGTACGTGGACATCAGTCGTATAGCGCACCAGCAGAATTCGTGTGAGAGGGCCATTTTGGCGCCCAAAAATGATCATGCTGCAGCAATTAACGAATGCATTCTCTCGGACATTGAGGGGAATGAAGTGGTCTATACGTCGATAAGCACTGTCGTCGAGCAAGATGACGCCACACATTATCCCGTGGAATTTTTGAACTTCCTGTCAGCAAGTTGACTTCCAGCGCATACCATCAAGCTGAATGAAGGTCGGCGTCCCGATTATGCTTTTTAGGAACAAATCTCCTCCAAAGTTGTGTAACGGGTGGTGCCTTAAAGTCATCTCTCTCCACAGACACCATTGAGGTGGAAATTATTACGGGTTGTGGCGTCGGCAAGGCAGTATTTATACAACGCATTCCCCTTATACTTCATAGCTTCCCGATCCAGTTCGAGCGCGTACAGTTCCCCGTGAGTGTTTGCTTAGTGATGACAATCAATAAATCGCAGGAGCCGATACTCAGAGCAGCGGGTGTAGATCTCAGGACGAGTTGCTTCTCACACGGGCACCTGTACGTCGCTTGCTCCCGCGCCACCAGTCCTGACTATCTTTTTGGCTCCTGGCAGTATAATTATCAACGTAGTTTATCAACGTAGTTTATAGGGAAGTGTTATAAGGTAAGTATATACCTTTGAACGTATTTTTAACCGATTTAAAAAAAAAGAGGAGGTTCTCAATTGGACGGTGTTTTTTTTTTGTGTGTTTGTTACGCGATTACTCCGCCATTTATGGACCGATTTTCAAAAATCGTTTTTTTATTTGATAGGGTATACTACCAGGTTGGTCTCATTAGTATTGAACCTCAGATCTGATGAGGGATCTTCGAGGAATTGAGGGAACTCCTCAAATAATATAGGAAAACATGTACCGATTTTTACATTTTTTTTTGGTGACAAATCAAGCATTTACATTTAGCAAGTATCATTTCGTGTAGAAAAACTGATGAAGAAGACAGGCGTTGGAACTCTTCAACGCATAACAACAAATTACTCGCAATAGCTACAGACACATGTCTGTGCATGGTTTATGTATTTCCCATAACATTACGCCTGTCTACTTTAAAAGGTTTAGAAAGAACTTCTTTTGCAATTATTAACCGATTTCAATGATTCTTTCAAGTTTTGAAAGACTTTCTTTACATACAAAGAAACTAAAAATAGCAAAATAAAAAAAAATTACAAAAAAACTCTCTTCATGTAACTTATATTTTAATGCTATTTTAAAAGTTGTTAACTTATAATGCTATAGCGACACTGGAATCTTAGGTAGGTATATTTGGTGCTGTAGAACCTTCACGCAGACGACGTCGCGGGCAGCAGCTAGTAATAAATAAAATCCCTACAAAAATCACTCAACAGTAGAAATACTAACAGCAGGCCCGTTGATGGCTAACCGTTGGGCAAAGAGTATATGACAATAGGCCTAAGTAATTTAAGTTTAGGTTGACGGAATAACTAACCGTCTGCCAATACATTCCCAACTGTTGGCGTATGGAAGCCAACGGCAATTGCTACTAGGGCATCGCGGGCTGGCTCATACAAGGGTCGGGGAGGGAGATTAACTATATTTCGCGACGGGCCTCGACGGCGGGGCCGGAAGGCGTTCGGTTTGTAACTGTAATGTTTCTTGACTGTGCTAGTTTCCCTATGACTTTCCTGGAACAGGGTGATGGGGTCGTCGGGGGTAGTAAGGGCATGCCAGGGACGGCGAAGCTTATTAATTCGTGAAGGGGTGTAACTGACTGCAGCAGTTATAGTGGGTTGGGGTGTTTGGAGGCACATTCAAAATAGCGCTTGGAAAGGCGCTTCATGAACTGTTGAATAGTCGGAATTCTAAGGTCAACGTGTTGCTCGTTGCGAACGAACCAGGGGGCACCCGTTATTCTACGGAGGTAACGGTTCTGCAGGGTCTGCATTTTACGAAGGTGACTAGGCTTGGCGTGTGCGAAGACAACGCAGGAGTACCTAAGTCATAATCGGACGGATGACTCAAACATATTTTTACTTGAGAGTTTTATAGTGCACGACGTAACAAAATAACTCCAATTTTAAATTGTCTATGTACTCAAGATTATGTAATATGTGATAATTTGATGTTAGAATGATTTAACAACGGAGTTGTATGATTTAACAAAAGCGGTATAAGTCTAGCGTAAATTGGCACCTAAAAAGAAATAGATAGTAAATAAATGCACAATAGATCGCATGTTAGTAATAAAACTGGAGCTGGCGTAGCTTTAATACACAACTAATCCTCACATGATCTGACAAAGATGTTCTTCTGAACTATAAAAAAGGCTGTGATCTCTGTGTTTCTTCTCAGAGTAGTCAGAGAGTATGACACCGGCCTCACCTCAGTAGTTAAAAAACCCTGTCCCATGAGTCACATATGACTCATGTTGATTGTAAAACTAATATGTCTAGGTACCTACTTTGTGGAGAGTGAAAGTGTTACATTGATTACCGGTCTCAGGGTTCTTTACTATTAACGTACGTCCTACTGTACCAATAATTGAAATGGGATTAAAATAAAACAATGAAAAAAAAATAAGAATATAACACGGAAACATGTATGTATGTACAGACGCCCAAACATTAATAAGCTATCCCAAACTGTACTTGTTCTCAATTTAACATGAAAACTGGGGCTCGAAACTGCTATTGCAATCGTGTCTCAATGACCGGTCATTGATAGAATTTTTGACAACTTTGACAGTTTTTGTTTTTTTTTTACTATAGTTCCTGACGGAACAGGCTAAGGTCTGAGACCATGCTGCCTAGTCATCAGTTAACATTCTTCTTAAATGGTAGATCCAGTTCAATTCATCTGTATGTAAATCCGTATTCGAGGTTTTATATGATAGTTAGAGACATTAGTATAATATGACAGTTTTTGGAAGGGAAATGTGTCATAAGTTTGACGTTAAACGTAAAAAATCGATTATTGACCGGTCATTGAGACACTATTGCAATAGCAGACTAGACCCCCTGAACAAGACTCTTTTTCAATAAAGACATAAAACAATATCAGATTGAGGTAACTTGACATGCTGGCGTGTGTACTTATTTGTGGATTAGATCCAGGGTTCTTCTTTATCCATGAAGGTCGCTTTTCCCGTCGATTCAGCTTTCCTTATTACGATTAGGTCACCACATTAATTATAGGTATTCCTGACTTACCGTGATGCAGACACGAGACTATGAGTATTATAATATATTTAATAATGTTTATATTAAAATAAGTAGTTCTTGACTTACCTGAAAAGAAAAGAAAATAGGAATTAGTTATACAATTTTACGTTAGGTTTAAATTCTTTTATTTTAACTAGCTGATGCCCGCGGCTTCGCTCGGGTAAATAAAATAAAATAATAAATAAATATTCCACAACTTTTCACACAACGCCATTTAGTCCCAAGTTAAGCTCGAGAGCTTGTGTTATGGGTCCTAAACAGCTGATAAACATACTTATGTATTTCTAAATACATACATAAATTAAACCCAGACACAGAACAAATGATCGTGCTCATCACACAAACATTTGTCCTGGGTGGGAATTTAACGCACGACCTCCGGCAGAGCAGTAAGGGTCACTAACTACTAGACCAACAGGCCAGTCAACAACAAGTCAGGATGGATGTCGGTTATCGCGCCCAGATCCCAGAAGGCTTATTTTTTACCTCCAAAATATATACTAAAACGTTCCTTGAGAACCACTCTTTCCATAGGTGAAAACATTGCACATTTTTTTGTTTAACGCGAACAGACAGACAGACAGACAGACGGCCGTGACGAAAATGCGTTTCCACCGTAGTGGGCACTATGAGTGTGGGCATGCCCACAACCCTAATTTTGGTCTGACAGAACATAATAATATGATCCTGCTCATCATACAAACATTTGTCTTGGGTGGGAATCGAACCTGCGGCATAGTAGTCAGGGTCACTAACCACTCGATCAACAGGCCCGTCAAAGTAATACTTTATGTATGGATGTTAAACCAATCGAGTTAAATTCCTACTTCAATTATTACCCTACTAAACCCTTGTATTGTATTGTATGTTACATAGAGTCACGCAGCGAAGTAGTTCAGTTTAAAATTATGTATTTTTTATCTTTCATAAGGTAGATTACATTAGGTAGTTAGGTTAGCTACAGGATAGGTGTAGTAAGTCAGGTTACTAAATCTGCACCCCTCTTTTACCCCCTTAGGGAAAGAATTTACAAAAACGGATTTCGGTAATAATCATTATTAGAACCTTATAACCCAAATATTACATTTTATCGAAAGAACTTTGAAAATCAGAGAACCTTCATACCAACTTTGCACCCCTCTTTTACCCCCTTAAGGGATGGTTTACGAAAAAATATTTGTTACAACACGTAACAAATATTTTTTCGTAAACCATCCCTTATAAGTAATCATGACTTTCAATGAAAAACCTTCATACTGGATTTCATTCGAATAACTTCAAAAACGTCATTTTTTTTTTCTAACTTTGCACCCGTAATATTAGCACTTTTTGAACATTAAAAATAAGAAAAAGTTCTTTTAAATGCCCACTTTTAGGTACCACTTCCTTCCTTCCTTCCTTCTTTTGCTAAAAAAAAATGACGCAATAAACTCCGCAGTATCTCATCCGTCTATTTTTATAATTATTGTAAAACGAGTACAAAATTAAAGGCTATATATTTTTTGTAACACTTACACCTTATTATTGCAAACAAGCTAGGTAAATTTATCAAATTGTTAAAATTGGAAACTCTGCCTGACAACTACGTTTTATTAACCCTGACTACTGAAATAACGAATTGAAGTCGACATGCATTCAAAATACGATGCGATATAAAATAAAAGTTATTCTTGAAGTGCAGTGACCAGTGGTGCCACCCTCAGGCTTAGTGTGGTAGTTTTAGAGCGCAATGGTGGATTTCAATAGTAAGGTAGTGTATTGAAAGATGGCGCTACTTGTTCCGTTGCACTATGAAATACGAGTAAGCTTTGAAAACTTTCAGTCAACCCTGTTAAAACTTTACTGTTCAGTATTGAATTTAAAAATGGGAAAAGAAGATAACATGCAATTTTTATGTGAAGGTACAAAATATGAATGAACGGAAAATAAATATCAAACAGAACGTTTGTTTTTATAAATGTAGATACGAATGGCTGACTACATTACCTACGTCCCCAGGCAGTAAGTCGGTAATCGTAAAACTCAATTCTGACAGGGAAAATGCTTACCGTTTTGGTTGAATATATTTTCAACGAGTCGGATTATCGGCATCATTCATAAACACACATTTGAAAGTGTACTAAATAGTTTATGTCAAACGGGAAATAAGTCGTAGGTTAAACCTCAAGCTTGACTGTTGATCTACATTGACAGCCGGAATCAACGCTTAACATTCTTTTTAGAGTTCCGTAGTCAACTACTGTACTGAAAAAATATTTTATTAGGGTTTTTAATTAAAAAAAAATCAAGTGTGAGAAAAAGAAGTGATTTTTTTTTATTTCAACCCTGACGTGTGGCATATTGTTGGAAAGGTATTTAAAAATGAATAAGGGTTTACTAAAATCAATTTTTTTGATAATGTCAATAATTTCGGAAATAATCGCTACAAAAGTAAAAATCAAAGTGTTCCCCTCCCCCCCCCCTCCCCCCCCGTCTAACTTTTGAACCATAAGTTTAGAAAATATGAAAAAAATCTGAAATGTAGAACTTTACAAGAACTTTCTAGGAAAATTATTTTGAACTTGGATGAAAACAACAGTTTTTGTACAAAAAAGACAAAAAGTTATACAAAATAATTTCTGGACTAAGTTTGTAGTATAATCGTATATGCAAGCATTTTGAACACTTATTGTGACGGACGGGAAACTACGGAACCCTACACTGAGCGTGGTCCGACACGCTCTTGGCCGGTTTTTTTATGTAGGTATTCAACTTGATAATCATACAACCAAAGGTCAATGTTTCCCAGCGTGGTTTAGCTTCTGATCGACCTTTGTTACTAACAATAATTATAAAACATCGTAGGTAGTTCAGGCTTGAGTGTATGTAATAATTCAAAATAATATAAGTATTAGCGTTTACCAATAACTGCATGAAATTATGAAATTTATAATCTAGATATGTACCTACAATAAAATCTTTATTATAAGTAAGTAGATGAAATACCTATCTATCTTTTTACACTGAATTAGGCAGAATAATAAAAGTCTATAATAGTAAATTATCTACAAACTTATTGCTTGGAAGCGTTGAGACATAAATAAACTAAAATATACGGAGATCGAAAAAAAGAAGAAAAAGACAGATTTGGTGGAAAAAGTGTCACATTTTGATTTCACGGATCATTTCATTTAATGTTCTATTCCAGTAAGCACAGCAGCATCTTTTCGGCTGACTTCAAAGCTCATTACAGTGGTTTTGGCAAAAGTCCAAATCTTTACTGATTTTCCGTTTTACCGGCCTAGCTTGGCCTTGAGTGGCCTTGAGCTACTTGCATGTATTCCATTGACCCGCTGCTCGGTGACGTTGCGAATTCTATTTGGTTCAACTTCTTTGAAAATCTTGAAATAATTGCGCTGTGTGCGGCAAACAAATAATATATTATTTAAGCTACCGAGATAACGCTTTCTGCTATGTTATTACTGGTTTTTGGCAGTGGCCCAAGTCTCAGAATTTCCCTTTTACTGGCCTGGCCTTCCGTGGCCTTCGGTGGCCTTGAGCCACTTACGAATACGAACAATTTCCTGACCTCCCGCCAGGTGTCGCTACGAAGGCTACATATTCGCGATGTTAGCTACAACTTTTCCAATCACGGTTAGAATTTGTTTTCGCTAATCACAGAGAATGGAACCGCTGCGCTAGCAGCAAGCAACTGCTTTTACTAACATGCATATTAAGCTAGTTGCGTTGAGAGTAAGTTTCTGCTGTCGAAGGCGTAATCGGTCACAATCACACTGATACACTACGTTCTTCTCTTCATAAATGCTTCCTCATGTTGAGGGGAGTAGAGGTGTTCCAATGTAAATGGTCAGCAACAAGTGACTTTCGCTTAGGTATAGAAAGTTTACCGGATTACGCTTTCATTAATAAAATTCTTTGTAGCTCTAATGTGTGGACTTATAGATAATATTATGTTACTTTTTAAATTTTACTTTTAGATTTAAATTACTAATCCACCTTGTGCTAGCGTGGTGATCAATGTTCGTGCCTTCTCTGCGTGAGAAGAGGCTTTTATCTCGCAATGGGGCAGTAACAGACTGTGCACAATGAAGATTATTTTATTATAAGAGTTGTGAATAAGAATAGTCTTACTCACAATATTCAAAGGTTTCCGACAAGGAATCAGACTGCTTTTATTTATTTATTATTTATGTAATAATGTTTGTACCTTGGTCGTTCCTTTAAGGTTAGCCAAGTTTTGTAGTCTTTTGGAAAGTAGGATTAAAACAAAACGGGTTTATTTAAAGAATGAGTACCTACTTTGTTAGTCTAGTGGTCACAAGCACGATTCCTACACCAATGAAGTTCTGGGTGTGACACCCAAGTTAAGCAAACATCCGTTGGGAGTATACATAAAAACCAATCTCAGTAGCAGCCTAAAGCCTTCACCTATGCCTAATGAATGGCCTGGCGTGATGTTATTTGAACAGTTGAACACATAAGACTATTATTTTTTGCCCGTAACTTTAACAGTATAGGACAGAAGAAAACCAATGGCACATTAAATTATGTATAATAAAATTAATCTCATTTCATAACCATTTGTTTAATTTGCATTTTCAAACTAAATTTAAAGAAATTTAACAATAAGGGCGTAAACTGGTGCTGTGAAGAAGTAGTTAAAATTATTGGTATTGCTTGACGTCTATGTGTTGTCAGAATGTATGATTTTAAAATTGTAAGTACTTGTTTCGAATAGTTTATTATGTATGTTGTGAGATACATATTGTTGCAGGGTAGTAGTTGTATTTTGCGACTTAAAAATAATTCAAATTTACGTTACGCCAATGTCAAGAATCCGTGCTAGCTGCACTATTGCTTTTATTTGTTGCTAGTTAGTAATAAACGTTTACAAATTATTATTAAACATTAATTTTACGGTAAACCCACTTCAAGTTAAACCTGTCGTATCTGGGTTAATGAGGTTTATAGAACTGTTGTAGGCCATATCGCTCACAAGCAATACTGACCTAGTGAACAAGGTA
Organism: Euplexia lucipara; assembly: GCA_921972225.1. Taxonomy (NCBI): domain Eukaryota; kingdom Metazoa; phylum Arthropoda; class Insecta; order Lepidoptera; family Noctuidae; genus Euplexia; species Euplexia lucipara. The sequence goes on along the minus strand of OV179142.1, from coordinate 11,268,187 downwards.
AGTATAACATTTTCCTAGAATAGGTGGTAATTCTTCGTTTTAATTAACTTTTCCTTTTGCTATTAGTACCAGTTTATTAATAGAAACCAGGAATGTTACGTAGTTTCGATTCTGAAAGGTAGGAAATTCCGATTGATTTTGCACCTCGATTACGGTTTCGATAAATTTGAATCAAAGGCGATAATCTGAGGTTGACGCTAAGCGGCGGCGGCGGCGGTCGCACTCAGCGCATACAAAAAACTTCCGAGGGAAAAGTCGGTTTTCCGTGTGTATGTCGATATCTCTTTCACTGCGTTCACAAATGTTTCATTCAATTAATACAGACTTTATTCGGTTTCGGTGCTAGTTATTTCGGTTATTAGTGCGTAGTAGGTACTGTTAAAATAGAAAATTTCAACCATACCCCGGTACGTGTATAACAAATATATTTAAAACAGATAAATAAATATTATTTGTAATTTTATTTTATCAGACCTGCCCTTCTAAACATCTGTCTATTGCCTGCGAATCCGATTTCTGTTTCGATTTCGTTTGATTCCAAATTGGGTTTCCATAAAACCACCTATGTTACATTCCTAAATCGGTGGTGACCGGGAAATTATGGCCCCCACTTCAGTTTCGCTGTACATTGCTCTCCATTGAAAAAAAGAAGAAAAGAAGGCAAAGTGCGACTGGGAATTTTCATTCCCATTTGCATCTGGTGGCAATCCTCGAATCAACAACTCCTCGTACTTACTCTATTTATTTAATAAAACTGTATGCACAAGTTAATAAACAAAAATGTACAAAGACTGACTTAATGTATTCCCATTTGCCTCCGATGGGATGGGATTTGCCAACTGGGAATCAACGCGAGGAGTGCGTGAGTGAGTGAGGTTGTAGTCGGGGTGGCTAAAGATCGTCTGTTCCCGTGACTCCAGCTCGGGGTTGAGACGATACAACGTAGTAGTATTTAGTCATTAAGAGCATGACAGTGCTCTCCGCACTCTTTAGGGTGGAGGACTTTTATGTGGATCTTCCGACCCCGAACCAAAAAAAAGGAAAAGGTAACAATAATGATGACTGATACTCAATACTTTTATTGCATTCCACATATATTCTTAGGTGGTAAAACTTAAAATTAGATCATGACATGGACCCTGTCGGGGACAGCAAAATAAGTGAGTTTAGGAAAGACTTCTAGACAATATTTTATTAAATTAAAAATAATAAACAAATCTATATCTATATACTTATAATAAATCTGTAGAAGTAAAATTTCTGTACATTGAAAATATCAAAAAAATAAATAGCAGGGGGTGTTACTAGACTGACACCGAACCCAAAAATATGATTAAAAAAATTTTTGTCTGTCTGTCTGTCTGTCTGTCTGTCTGTCTGTCTGTATGTTCAGGTATCACGCAAAAACTACCGGTTCGATTACGATGAAACTTGGTATACTTATTCTTTGATATCCTGGGCACCACACTGGGTACTTTTTATCCCGGAAAAGTATATACAATAAAAAACAAACTTAATTTTGCGGTTCGATCCCTAGACTCGACTACTGTACCAACCGCAAATAATAAGTTTGTCGTAGGAAACGTCACCCGCAGTGGAGTTCACCAAAGGGCGCTGCACACGGCTAAGATATTATAATATTTAATCTTAAGATACAATATCGCTCGCCATACAATTCAATGGACTATCACACACTACGAAGATAATAATTATGCACATTGAATATCTATTCGAAATTAATATTGGAGGATGATTGGTGATCGATACTGATGCCAAAAATGCAATTAGTGAATGTTTTGTCTTTCTGTCTGTATGTGCACGCATAGTTCAAAAACTATTATAGGGATTTTAACCAAACTTGGTACGGTTGTAGGTAATCAATACGCCTGGGCAGGTTGATCTGAGTATCAGTTGTTTTACACATGGTCAGTTGTACGGCGCTCTTTCCCGGGTCAGTAGCTCCAGAAATCTTTATGCATACATATCGGAAGGATCAACTTTGAAAGTAGTCTATCCGGAAGTATTATGCTAAAATTATTACGTTTATATATCAACGCACAACCCCAACCGCTGGTATTAGAGACATGAAACTTGAAGGGGTGTTCTTAGTGAAGAGTAAGTCTACCATAAAAAACGATTTTTGAAAATTCAACCCTTAAAGGGAAAACATAGGGGACGGAAGTTCGACATCCACGCGGGCGAAGCCGCGGGCAAAAGCTAGTTTTAAATATTACGACATATTATTGATGTTTACCCACCCCAATGTGTCAAATTTCTTTGATAGGTTATCAACTTTATTCTAAACTCAATAAGGTTCATGTTCAATTGGGAAAATTTGACAGTTTAGGGTAGGTTGATGTGCTGGCGTCTGTACGTTGATGGAAATTGGAAAAACCAATTTTCATTTATTTAATCCGAGGTCTTAACACAAACGCAATACGCAACTTAAATTCGAACGACTTTTTTATTGAAAACTATCTGCTGCCCCGGCAAACTACTATTATTCTTTTTTTTTAAATTGTTTACGACCTATTCAGACCTATTGCATACAAGCCGTACCAACGTAACCAACCCTTTAACACGAGAATTGTATAAATTGGAGAATATGATACCCATTTAAAAATTATGCAAGCAATATTGGGTTATCCTCATAGATCTTAACTAATATACTAAAGAAATCAAGCATCATCTGCCTAGCCTTTTCCCAACTATGTTAGGGTCGGCTTCCAGTTTAACTGGATTTAGCTGAATAATACTAAATAAATTAATGTAAGGACTTCATTTGTATCCAAAATATCTCCCATGTTCTTTTGTAATTTTGTGATCATTACTTTATACTTTGTACAACATCTTCCAGTTGTCTGTGCGGTTCTTTAAATTGTGATGACATGCCTACAAATCTGCATTGTTATTTTAGTTTAATACATGTATACATACCTAAACTTACGCTTTTCTACATGTGGGTAGGCAGAAACTATAGAGCGCTATATGCTACGATTCTTACTCGTACATACATCTTTTGCTTCGTTTACATTCATCCATGTTGTCATACACACACATCGGTTGCGAGTACTATGATAGTAAGGTTCTTCAGAAATTTCAGGTGGATAATCCACCTGAAATTTCTGAAGAACCTTACCAAAAAGGTCTAGGTATGGCCTTCTAGAGCGTCCCCTCCCAACGTTCCCACTTACATCTGCCTTTTAATTTTGTTCACAATATTTTGAGAACGTTCGAGTTTCAATGCACAAATTGTTAAAAAGCGAGACGAATACGAAAGAGAAATACGAATTAGGTCTTAAAAATCAAATAAATAATATAATGCAAAATGTTAAAGGAAAAAAACTTATTTTCTTGTTGGGCTTAAAACATTTCTTTCGTCTCGTGTATCGGTGCAAGCAGAACAACCTTGGCCTGTTATGTAACAGGATTACTCCGACAACAAATTGCATTAGCTGCCTGCAACTGTATTCTCCAGTTTTTTTTTCAAAATTAGCTTTGCATGTCTTTCTTTGTTGGACAGCTGTGGTTTTAGGGTTCTGTGGTTGACAAGAAACTCGTATAGTGCGGTTACGTTTTGTATAAACGTCTAAATAATAAATAATAATAAAAATAATAATAATAAAAAGGATTTATTTCTCACCACAACATAGCACAATTTAGTTTTACGTAGCTAAATAAACATTTACATATTGTGGGAGACTGGTGCCTAAACTAGGCGGTGAGCCTGTATTTCAGGACACCAGGTCTCCACCCCGTCGGAGATTTTACAATTGTTCAATGTACATATTAGATAATTGAATACATAACAATGCGGTAAGATAAATAAACAATTTAATTATAATAAGTACATTGTTTATTTATCTTACAGCATATATCTTCAGCAAACTTTTGGCATACAAATTATTCACTTCAACAATGTGGTATAGGTACCTATATTTTTTTAAATATGTGTCTTATTTTTTTCGTCCATCCAATGGGTGTTGTTGCTTTTATTTGTGAAATATTAAACTTCAAACTGCAAACTTTTGCTGTGTGCGTTTACCAAAGTACCATTTAGCTGACAGGAGAGAACCCCTTCAGAGAGGTTTTCCAGAGTCTCAAATAATTGGTAGTTTAAGGATATTGAAAAAATACGGTAGGTAGTAATGGGTACTTATAACGAAGTTTAAAGAAAGGTAGGATTTACAAGTTTACGAGATAAACTAGTAGTCAAATTTTCGTATAAAATCCATTGAAAATGTATTAATCGTTAAAATTGTGTTACTTGTGTAAAATAGATAGTCAAAACAATAAATGAGATACAAAATATATATTTAAATTGAACATTTTAAATGTAAATATTTTTTAATTCAATGCAGTTGGTTGAACATTATTTAATTAGTAGTCTTGTTAACCCTTCCATTTATTTTGTAAAAAAAAAATGTTTACTTACAAATGTTCAACCTCAAGAATAGGTCTGTCTGTTGAAATGTATACTTAATAACGTGTACGCCAAAATCGTCAGCGTTAAATGTTCATAGTAAACACAGCATAATGCCGTCTTCTGCGTCAACATTATAGTTATTTTTGCTGTCATGTATCAACTATAATATATATCAAGTAAATAATAACTATCTTAATAATATATTAAAATTACATTTATTTATTTTAAAACACGGCTTATGACATTGGAGCTATGGATACGTTGAGTTTGAGGTCTTAAACCCGTTTACGGCAACTAAACTCGTTTCAAAACACTACCTTCTCACACTAGCACTTACTTCGGTTTTAAATACAACCTGGCTTCAAAATTCATTGCTGACAGGGGATTTTTGCACGATGTTTCCCTTTTACGAGAAGTATGTTGTAAATAACTTACACTCAACCACGAACGACTTACATTGCGGCAGTAACTTTAAAATTTTGTACTACATGTAACCATGATTTTTCACATGAATATTTTCTGTCCTTTTTTAGGTTTGTCATACAGATGATAAACCTAGTTTGGACTAGGACACTAAGGAATAGGAAGGAGGTTTAGATTTAAGAAACATCGTACAAATAGATCAGTTAGAGAAGAGAAGATGACCGAAGTAGACGTATCGGCGTCAGCTCAAACATTACCATCATTAAAAAATTTACCTCTCTCTTAAAGTCGTTCGTTACTTTGCAAAAGATGAGTTTTTACGTATTGTATTTTTTCTTGTTTATACTTATTTTATATATTTATTCAAACAGTTTTGTATGGTTTATATATGTGAATAGTACACCACAAATTGCCTGCTCAACTATTCTTCTCCACTATCAAGTCCATCCAAAGGTTGTCTGTAAGCAATCGCTTGTAGCGATAAGGCCGCCCATTGTATCACAAAGTATTTTATTCTATTCTATTATTTGACCATTACATCAATTTGGGATCCAACACTGTATCGTATCTGGCCTCTCGATGAATTCGGTAACGCAAGAAAGAAAAGTGCTCGTGGACACATTCTTAACTTTGTGAGTTTCTAGCAAATTAAGTTAGATTTAAATTACTTATTAGCCTGTAGGTCTAGATTGAAATTTTTATGAGTAAACGTCTAATACAGATACATCATAATGGAAAAAAAATATGATTACTATAGTGAAAATCATTTTACAGTCAGAATATTTTTTTTTATAATATATTTCTCTGATGGAACATTAATATTTTAGCTTTACAGGGAATGAGGGAATTGAACGTTTGTCAAAAACGCGAGCAATCTCAAATTATCGATACGCCGAAAATGCTAAACAACTATTTATGTTTTAATATTTGTTTTACGAAAATGTTAATAGTTTAGTAATTTATTTCTATTTTTATTTCTTTATAATAAGGCGTCTTAACCTAAATGTACAAGGCACTAAGTAACTAGGCAGAAATTGGCCGTGTCATTTATCTTTTTAGTTCGCATAATTATCGCTTTGATTTCTTTTGTCTGCATCACCTTTGGTTAGTTAACTGCTAGAAATGCCTATTGCATTAAGTCTGCTGTTGTATATTAGTGTGCTTGATGATAATAATAATAATACCAGCCTGTTACTGTCCCACTGCAGGGCAAAGGCTTTTTCTCATACAGAGAAGGGTCGAGCATTGATCACCACGCTTGCTCAAGGCGGATTAGCGATTTCAAACTCATATTAACTATAAGTCCAGGTTTCCTCACGACGTGTTTCCTTCACCGATGTCAATGATGTCTAAGATAAACTAAGAAAGTACATATGAATTGCAAAAGTCACATTGGTACTTGCCCGGATTTGAACCACAACCTCGTGCATGAGAGGTAGGCGTCTTAACCTCTGGGCTATCACGACAAGTGTGCTTGATATATGAAAAATATGAAAGATTAAAAATATCGCTATCTTAAACCAGCGTATCTGCTGTAGCCCATGAATAAAACATTTATGCAATATTATACCACTTTACAGCGCATAACAAGTAACATACTCGGACCTTTAATATAAGTTGCAAATAGAGAAGAAGCATTGCATTGCACCTCATTTTGTATTAACATTGTAATTATTTGTAGAGCAAGACTACAATTCCAAAGTTTTATGCTGTAAGTACCTATTGTTTAATATTATGATGTTGTACAACATCAAGTCTATTATCCTTCCTACCTTTTGTATTGCTTCTGAGTGCATTGTTTTCCGAATTGTATTCATGAATATACTTATTAGTTTACGGCATGTTATGAGATAAACATGAAAGTATATTCAGAAGAGGATAGACAGACAGCCGTCGGCTGACAGGCGGGGTAGGTGTAATCCTAAGAAAATCCTAAAGGAATAAATATATTTTACCTATTAATACAGCTGTAATAAAGAGAAGGGAAGAAAAATGAATTTAAGGAGAACGCTTGAACGCTTTGCTTGCGACTTCTTACTATAAAAATCCCCTTCACCCACTCTTAATTTTGAAAATAAAATATAGCTTTTGAACAATGATTATGGATTTTGCATTCCACCTTTTTTCCTTAATTTATAGTTAGTTTAGGTTTACACTAGTAGTTAGTTAACCTTTCAGTCGTGTCAATTAGAGCCATAATAGAAATACAATGGCAGCGCTTGAGGTTTAATGAATAAATTAGAACTTTTTAAAATTGTGTTATAAAGATTTGTTGTTTTAAATTGATTGGACACGAAATAATAATTTCGTTAAGATTTATTAAAGTTAAATTGTAATATTTAATGACTAAAACCCTAAATTTGGGACAAGATAAATCAGTTTAGTTAACCGTTTTAAATCTCCTAGAAAACTTAGGTTAAAAATAATTAATTGAAAAAAGAATCTATCAACACTGCAGTATTCCAAACGGAAAAATTTCAGCGAAAGGAAAGTTCCAATCTGTCAGTTTTCAATGCTCTGTTTACGTAGGTACCTATGTGACTTTTAAACACAATTTAACACCCCGTTTTTTGTCGGCGGTAAAGAGTGATGGGCGAACTTCGACCTCATGCGTCATTGAACAATGTGTGAAGCTAATAAAGCGATTGCACGTTCATGTGAGTAAGCATTCTTGGCATGCGTCACGCACGAGGTTACGGTTATGAGAAAACAATGCTTTTAAGTTTTACATTTTGAACTGAATTCAAAGACTTCGAGGTTTACTACTTTTGGCGAGAATTTACGGCTAATATTATATTTAAAGCCGCTAGCGTTAATAAACTCGCTTAGTAAATACAGATAATCCCCTTTGAATGTCATGATGGCCCCTTTGAATGTCATGATGGCCTACCTCTTACGCACGATGTTGTGGTTAAAATCCGGGCAAGTAAAAATATGACATTTTTAATTCATATGTACTTTAGATTTTCCATCGGTGAAGGAAAAACATGGTGAGGAAACCTGGACTTATAATTAATATAACTTTAAATTGCCAATCTGCCTTGAGCAAGCAATCAATCGATCAATGCTCGTGCCTTCTCTGTATGAAAAGAGCCCTTTGCCCTGCGGTGGGACAGTTAAGGGCTCGTATTATCATCCCTTTTAACTGTTTTTTAAGTAAATAGTATTTTTAAGAAAAATCTACCAGCTCAATAATGTTTGTGTTGTAATATGGTTTTTTCTGAAATAAATGTGATTATTATTTGCTTTTATTTCTCGGAACCCTTGGGTTCCGGACCTTTGGAAGGCGTACGAAGGGCCAAAACCAACTCGCAGAGGCCCATTGTCATCTTTAATGAAATAAGGCACCAACCGCAGATTTTCCCTGTATGCACTACACAAGTACATCCAAGGAAAACCTACGACTGGAGTAAGACTATTGTAGACTATGGTAATATAGCCACCCTAGCCACCCTACCCTATGGTAGGGTGGCTAAGATAGACTGGATACTTGGAACTATGAAGTACTATGGCCCCTGCCTCACCAATGTTATATATAAACACGGATTAAATGGAAGGGGGTGACTTGCACACTCAATAATGGGCCCTCTAAAACGGCCGCTAGCACATAGTGACGTAGCGACAAGAGAGCAACATCTCCTGAGGTGCTAAAGTAGTGGAGCGGCATTCCACGGCTATCAGTACAATCCCGGAAGTACTGTCAAGATCCCTACCAGCACCTTACTGGAATGCTTCCTTCTTCCGAGCACGTTTGCTCTTGCTAATCTCCAGTCTAGCCGGCCAACTAAGGCAAGAAACAAGGCTCGCCACAAGCTGCCCTGCGGGGTTATTATGTTTTATTTTATTTAATTTTATTTTATTTAGTAGGAACAACAAACAGTTACATTATATAATATTACAAACAGAGTAACATATGTAAAGTATGGTAATAATGTGACCCACGGCGCTGTTCACAGGTTAACATTAATAAATAAGGCCTTATTCACTAGGAGATGAACTGTGCATGCATGACAGTTACGCCACTATTCTAAAAACAATAAAAAGAGATAAAAATAAAAAAAAATAACAATTAGTCTGACAGTTTAAGAGTTTCATATAAAAGGCTACGAAACCTATTCGAAGAGCATGTAAATATATCGATATGTCGAATGCTTCATTATAGGTTACTGCCATTCGCCAAACTGGTGAACGTAAACCAGTGTTAGATCGGCAAGTGCCTACAGCAATTGTTGTATTATTATTATTATAATAATAGAACACTCGGACAACGGTTTGTTATAGAATAATGGTTGGCTGTTTTATTGTTGTAAATACAAAGCTCAATCCTGTATACACTTTACTTGGACTTGTAAATAAAAGGCCTTTCGTTGAATCAAGAAAAAAGTTGGCAGTTGTACCTTATGAAAATGTCACAAGTTTTGTATACCTTACAATACAAGTAGAAAGTTTAACTTGGAATACATTCTAAGGAAAACTGCTCAACCGATCAAAACTTTGAACTTCGCATTTTTGAATTAATTTAATCTTGTTTTTAACAAAATGTAAGAAGGAAGGCTCGCACACGCAAAACAATTGTTTGCGTTTTGAGCACGATTATTTATTCTGTGTCTGCGTGTAATTTATCTATATGTTTGTTTTTAGAAATATATAAGTAGGATATTATCAGTTTGGGCCTAGATAACGTTGTCTGAACGTTATGAAATGCTATATTACGAGTAAAGTAAACGGATGACCGAATTTTGCTTAGTATTTGTTTTATAACCAATCTTAGCTAGATAGATTTTTCTCCCCCTCCTGCTGAAATTTTATAAAAATCGTTGGAGCCGTTTCCAAAATTTAGATTAAATAAAAATATTTACAAGAATTGTTTGTTTAAAGGTATTAGATTATTCTTATTATACTGGCTGCCCCGGCAAACTTCGTTCCACCTTAGGATCAATTTATCAGTTTTATTTAGTGCAAAATTTCAAGATTATAACCCTCAATGAGGAGATCCGTAGAAGAACCAAGGTTACCGACATAGCCCAGCGGATTAGCAGGTGGACGTGGCAGTGGGCAGGGCACATAGCAAAGAGGACTGATGACCGATGTTTAAACCTTTCTTAGACTTCCACAAAAATTTCAAGATCTAAATTAGCCAAATCGATCCAACCATTTTCGAGTTTCAGTGAGACTAACAAACGTCGTTTCATTTTTATGTTAAAAGATTTTTCTTTCTTAGTTTGAAGTCAACTCAGCCGTCAATCCCAAAATTTATAAATTGGAAAACGTACAGCAGGATAATGACTTAAAAATTATAATGTGCAATAAGTATGTGCAATTGTGCATTTTCGATAGTGACCGGATTAACGGTTTTTGTTCGTGGAGTTTTATAATGAAGCCTCAATCCGGCACAGGTTTTAATTAAACTTTGTGCCGAGAGTGACGAAAGGGATTTTTGCAAAAAAAAATTGAATTAATTTTTTAATGAATTTCAATCATATTCATCAATAGGTTTAATTTAAGGAGTATTCCCGTTTGAGCACCTATTTTTTGAGCACCTATGCATTTAGCACCAAAGGTATTCCCATTTCCCATAGGTTAATGCATAGGTGCTCAATAAATAGGTGCTCAAACGGGAATACTCCTAATTTAATGCCACAGTTTCATTTTGAGTATATGAAATAATTGGAAACTAAACGCTCTAAATAACGTTCTTATTTTTGCTACCTATCGTTAACAGTCGTAACAGTCGATAAAAAAATTGAGTATTATTTCGAAAAATCCATATTATTAAGATCGTGTATATCATAATCTCTCTCAATATGTTAAATACACATCTAATTTCGCTACGTTTTCAATAAATTTTAGATTTGGTTGTAGCAGACTACTGAGATTGGATTGCGACTAGATTTTGAACAAATTGAGGGGAATTGGCCATTTAAATCAAACCAATTAGTATATCATCATATACATAAATCTAATTGTAGAACGTTATTATTAACACCGTAAGAGCTTCCCAATAGTTTCTCCAACAGTCTATCAAATGATTTACCACGTAATCCTTGTTCACAGTATTCCATGTTTTCCGACTAGTATCTGATAGTCGGATCAAAACTACTTCGGAGAAGTTCACTCGTATTACAATATAATACGAGAGAACTTCTACGAAACAGTTTTCATCCTTCATCCCAGTTTGTTAGTGAATTATAATGCATCGAACTAGTTATCAAAATTGTAAGTCTTCTGCGTGACTGACTGTTACACAACGCAAAAGACTCTTATTAAGTAAAGGTTTGAGCATCAGTCACCACTTTTGCTCAATGTGGATTGAAGACTTACTCATTATTTGTTTAGATTTCCTCTGGACGTTTTCTTCACCGAATAAGTGATTTCTTAGAAGTCAAAGTACCGCTAATCTAAATTAACGGTACCCCAACGTGACATAAAGTTTCATGGCTCAGCATTTTCTAAATAGTATGCATGTACAGACGCCAGCACATCAAGTTACCCCAATGTGTCAAATTTCTTTGATCGTTTTTCAACTTTATGACAAACAGAATAAGGTTCATATTTAATTGCGAAAATTTGACACATTGGGGTAACTTGATATGCTGGCGTCTGCACATACCTACTTTTTAGGAAGATTCTTTACTTGACCGGTACCCCGACGCCACATAAAATTTCATGGCTCAGCGATACAAAAGTATTATTTTTAACTTTTTAAAAGTGAGCTGTGTTTTTGCGTTGGGGGTCTGTTAATGTTCCATTTAATTTTTATTATATCTCTATAAGTAATTGTTCTAGTAATAACTCTGCCTCCAAAAATGCTTATCGTAGAAATGCGCTTGCTAGTCGTCAGTATGACTTTGTTTCAATATTTACCGTATCTTTAAGGCAAATCCTCAAACTTACCAAGTGAATGGTGGTAAAAGTTCGAAATAAGCTACAATCATAAAACGGTTCGGCCTTTTATTACAATAAGCAGCGATAGCCTAGTGGTGTGACCGGCGGATTGCCAAATCATAGGTCTCGAGTTCGAACCCAAGGCACGCACCTCTGACTTTTCGGATTCATGTGCGGATTGTATAATTATCACTTGCTTCAAAAACAGTGAAGGAAAACATCGTGAGGAAACCGGCATGCCTGAGAGATATTTCTCAACGGCATGTGATGCCAAGTCAGAGGCCCATGGGCGGCATTAAAACTCTGACACCAGGTTAGTTACTAACCACACGATAAGAAGAAGAAGATTACAATTAAGAATGAGTAAATTTTAGGATTTACTGAGTTCAGCAGTGCGATTCTGGTCAAGTCACCATGTGTAGGTGTAGTGAGGGCGAACTGAGCTGTCATTCGATAATAACGCAAGGCATTGGCAGTTACTTCACTCAAGTTTTCACGGCGTGACTTTTACTGAATCGTCCAGCCGGTGTTAACAGTAACATTATAAACGTAGGTACTAATAATAATTTATTATTAATATAATGTTAAAAAAATCATAAACTTGTATTTATGTACGAGTATGTAACGAATAAACTAAAAAACTACTGTCTAGTAGTTTTTTTTACATACTCGATTTGAAAAATTGTTTCATAGTTGAAAAGTAACACAATTCTTGAGTAAATTAGGTTTTTTTTATCCCTCTATTCTCAAGGGAAGGGGAATTACGCGGTTGAAACCGCGTCTCGCTCACTAGTACTTTTAATAAACTTATAGTGCATGAATGCGTAATTCATAAATAAGTATCCTTTTAAATTAGTCTTTGTAGCCAAGGCTCATATCAAGTGTAATGTAATAATTAAATTTTTGTTTTGTAGGATAGAAAGTCAATGTGATCCTTAAACTTAACTTTCTGGTAGAGAAAGGCTAATTTTAGGATCACTTCGTGAGCAATTTAAAACTTGTAATACCAATTATCCTAAAATAAAATATTTATCTAAGTATTCAAACAAATGAAATGAGAACTAATAAGAAGAATTATTATTTGGTAACCAACAACAGATACAATAAGTGTATAGGAACTACGTCTCATCCGAAGTACTCACCTTTCTTAAAACTTATAAAACTGCTCATAGAAAACATAGGTATTTATGTTGGTACTTTAGCTCAATTTATTTTCCGACAGTACTGTAGATTGAAAATGGAATCGCTACCAGAAGTAAGTTCTGTTCTAAGTGGTTCGGACTCTTAGGTATCGATATTCCATCGTTTAAGGTGACTCCTTCAATCTTGCCAGCAAAATCTATTTCTGTTAAATATTAATTTAGTTATTTAATTACTACGGTTTAACCAATTATAGTAATAAAAATTACAGACTTAATATACAAAATCATACAAGTTAAAGATATACAAAAACAAAAAATAATCTATATCTATAATAAAAACTTCATGCATTCTTCATTCAAACTTATATTCACAAACAACAAGACCCGAAACCACTACCTGTAGGCCATACAAATATTTTGTTCCACGGGGGAAGTCATAATAAACATAAAAACTTTATTTTCAAAGCAGTGATCCATACAATGAGCAAGATATTAAAAGCTTATCAACTTAAACAAAAAGACATGCGCATAAATATCTGATTGATGGTCTGTGTACCGCCGACCATGATATACCATCCACTCTGCCGGCTACAGTAGCTACAAGGCCGTTGGGGAATCAAGATGTGTGGGAAAATTTCTTACTCTACCCGACTAATTAGGGGGTTGTATCTCATGAACTAATAACTCAGAAACTACACAACACCTCCTGCTATGACCATTATTCATAATTTTCAACTAATAAATAAAACAAATGATTCACTAAGAGTATGATTAGCGTTACTATCTACATCAGGGTCATACAAGTACTACGGTTGGGCTGCTAGTATCTAATTTGTGCTTATACAGATTCGAAATGGTTTTCAATAACTTTTTTGTTAAATTCCAACCTTATTCTGTTATTTAATGCTAATATAAAGTGTTAAAAGTACCAAAACACAAAACAAAAGAATTTAACATGTTACTCTGGTGCTTGCGCCTTAAGATCTTGAAAATGTGAAATGTTGAACGACTATCTCCTGTTCACGAAGTGGAGCCAATATGGAATTCAATGAACCGACAACGCAGCCTCAAGTGTGCCGCTTCAGAACCAATCTGACCAAATGGGGTAACTTCGACCAACGCCAAACATGCGACATGTGAGTGTAAAGCCCTCACAGGAAATGGCGCATTAATCTCTATATACTGTCGAAGAGAACTAAGGAAAAGAATAAGACTCTTTGGTTTCGTTAGGACCACATTGCATTTCTTGGGATTTTTCCATCAGAAAGTAATCGGTGCCAGCCTGAGGTTTAGACGTGTACCAAGTTGATTGACTTACCCCGTATTTTATAGGATAAAGACATAACTGGCGAAATGTGGGTGTACTAGATATTATACCTCTTCTTTCAGCTACACAGATGAGATATATTCATATCTATCTCATAACTTTAAACGTGCAATTACATATATAAACTCATACCTATTTCCCGTGAAGGTAGGCAGAAACTACCTATAGAGTGCCATCTGCTACAATTTTTACATGCTTCTTTTGCTTTCTTTACATTCATACATGTTGTCATTTGTCATACACACGCGCTGGTTGAGAATACTACGTACTGTCCCGGCACGGCGTTTCCACTTTCATTATATACTCGTATACCTTTCGTTAGTCGCCTTTAGAGCAATTTTTAAATATATTTTATTATTGTAATCAGAATCTCGAAAACGGCTCCAACGATTCTCATGAAACTTAATATGCAGGAGGTTTCGGGGGTAATAAATCGATTTAGCTAGGATGAATATGTAAAAAAAAAAAACATTAACGGTTATCCAGGTACTTAAATATTATATTAGCAACTAACTTCGTCTTTGACTTCGTCTCCGTGCATTTTGTTCTTTCATCCCTTCCCCTGCAACCCCGCTTAGTTTTGAAATTTAAATATAGCCTAAGACACTCACAAAATTAAATTTATTATATGTGGCTTCCTATTGATAAAAGGTTTTTTTTTTACATTGCTTTAGTAGACCCAGAGATCTTCTTCTTATTGTGTGGTAATTGACTAAACTGGTGTCAGAGGTTTCATTGGTTTGGATCTATTTGCTACGATCGCACCTAATAATTATATTAAATTGTCGTGTCACAGTGTAGGTAACAAAACTCCTCCCATGACCTATAAATAAATAAATTAAAAAAAAATACCGATCGAATTGAGAACCTCCTCCTGAAGTCGGTTAAAAAGTACCATTTGAATTGAATAAGTCACATGTGTACGTGGCCGGATATCAACCCGTCTTCAAAGAAATTCTTAATGTCCCATTAATTCCATTGAAACATTGATGAGGATTAAATGATTCGATGTGAATTAGCAGGTCTAATGGCTCCGTTCCTTTTCAAAGTTTCGATTGGAAATAGCTAAAAGTGCTCTAAAAAAATGTTTGGTAAAGTCTAATTGGAACGCCACTGGTCACGCTGTCTACAGCCTGATTTTTTTAAGCTATTTCGAAATTCGACAGTTTTAAATGTCCGAATATTTTATTACTAAAAGGACTGTTGAGAAATAGCCGGCTGTCTATCCATGCTGGTAAGTACTTTTACAAATGACTCAATTTGGCTTTTAACATTTCACAGTTATAACTGCAGCGACAGGTTAGAATTGAAATCACTAAAAGAGTTTCAAAACTTCGAAGTTTGATACTAATGTATGAATATTTATTTATTACAAAAGCATTTTAGAAATCACAGGTCCTTTAGCTTGGGCCCATTTATAAATAACTCAAATTCGCTTACAAATTTAGCGACATTTTAAAATGGAACTTGTCAAAAGTGTCTAAATATAAGTTTAGAAAAGCTTATTGAGGACGCCACTGATCATCCTGTCTGCATTAGTTATTTTCCAAGCTACCTATTTTTGGGATTACACATTTATAACACCAGTGACTAATTATTTTAATGGTTTACCTACAATTGTTGCTCTAATACACATAAACAATACAATCACAAAGATTTCGGCTAAGTTTACAATTTAAGGCGCTAAACACAGATGGCAAAAAAACAAGCAAAAGTAAAAGAGACAAAAATTGCACAGTATAACAAAACAATTTATTTGGGTAGGACGAAAGTTAAGTGTAAGTAATTGAATATAATTGCATAATTTTGTAAGATATTTAATTATTTTGGTGCATATTTAATTTGGCGCTTGAATGGTAAAAGTGAAGTGCATTAAATATCGATGTTTATCGACAATTAGAAAAGAAATCCCTGAAAGAATTCTAAAAAAATATTAAGAAAATCTTATTTAGAACGCTGTCACCTATATTTTTAGAGTAACTTTTTTTGTTCTATTTAAATAACTTGACTTAACTTTTAGTGATTCATATTTATCAGTCAGCGACAGGTTTAATAACAATGGAAAGGGTTTTAAATTATAATTATTAGCTTCATCGGGTCGCCGCTGTGTGCAGCTTTTTTTAGTATTATAAACTAGTGATTGACTGCAATCCCACCTTATGGTAAGCAGTGATGTAATCACTGATAGTGAAGCGCACTAGTTTATTAAGAGCCTATTTCACTTTAAAGAAAGAAAATACATTTATTGGCAACAGCTGGATACACGCACAGCAAAAACACAATAACTCAAAAAAAGAGACAAAAATGGCATGGCAAGACAGATGCTGAGATCCTGCCTGACGCTGATTTTCAAATGAACCTTTAGGACAAGTGACGGATGAGTAGCAATAAATATACTTCATAAATAAATAATATTTTACGTATATAGATGGAATGTAGCCTAAGAACCTGTTTAAGGAAATCTAGCCTTGAAGACACCTACATTATACTCGGACGGGAAGACCGCAGCAGGCAAGTACCGCTTTGCCCCAATCGTTGAGGTGCCAACCATGTAAGGCTGGACTTGCCGTACGTATTTGTATTTGTATTTTTCATGCTTTTTAGATGCTCGACTCCCTTGTTAGTCTAGGGGTCGTAAGCGCTACTGCTGAGCAGGAGGTCCCGAATTCGATCCACGGGTCGGCCAAAGTGTTATTGGGTTTTTAACCGACTTCAAAAAGGAGGAGGTTCTATGTTCGTGTGTTTGAATTTTTTTTATGTATGTTACCTGATTTCTCCGCCATTTGTGGACCGATTCTAAAAAATCTTTTTTATTTGAAAGAGTATATTCTTGAGGTGGTGGTGGATTTTGTGAAGATCTTGGTGCTGGTCTTCGGAGATATACAATGGAACTCTTCAAAAATAGACGGCAAATCTGTCATGATTGCTGGAATCGCTTGGATGTTTATTGTTTATACAATTTCACTTATCTTATCATCACGCCTGTATGCTCTAAGGGGTACGCAGATGTGTACAATATACCTAGACTTCGACAGTTAGGTATGTTAAGTTTCATTTATTAGCGATAAGTGGATAACCCTCTTACCATGACATGTATTGTAAACAATTAACAATATAAAATAAATTCATAGCAAATATTTGTATGGGAACAACTAAAAATGGAAAAATAAAAGACGTTTTTGCAAAAATAAAACCGACTTAAAACAACACTTACCGGTGTAAAATAACTCTAAATTCGGAAGTCGGTGGCCAATCATGAATAAGACAAAACCACCAAAGCCACAGACTTCCTAATTTAGAGTTACTTATTTTACACCGGTTAATGTTTTTTTTTAAGTCGGTTTTATTTTTTGCAAAAAAGTTTTTCCATCTGTATTTTTTCAGTAGCAGCCCGGAGTCTGGAGTTTTGCCTGGTTGATGGCAATAGGCTCGCCCACATTTCAGCTAGTTATGTTTAAGTCCCATGTACCTATTACACTGGGTGTACTACCAAGTATACACCTCTGCCTAGCCCGTCGGGGATTATAGGCGTGATTTATGTATAATATGTATGTATTCGAAGCTCGACCGCTAGAAATGTTTGATTATTAACACAGTCATTTCAGAAAAAGCGAGACTGTTAGTTCGGTTCTTTGATTAAATAATTTAACTAACATTCGAAGTATGGATATGAAAAACGTTATTTAAGAATTCCCTCCATATTATTTATTAAAGACAAAAGGTAGCCTTTGTCCTTCTTAAAGACATGATTTATCTCCATGTCAAATATTTTATTACATTCTTTCAGCTGTTGATTTTGATTTTGACAAACATCAAATATACAAACAAACAAACAGAAATACTTAACATTTATAAGTATTATTAGTTTAGATATCCGTTGCTGACCTTCCTACGTTATCAGTAACTCCATGACAAAATCGTTCTCCCATCTTCCTCACAAGCCAACCCACCTGTTATCTCTTAGTCACCTTTCAAGGAGAAGGGTAACCCATTATTTACAACGGCATGAAAATCAAAGTTAACTATCCTATCCATCAACTTTAGCTTATGGACTTGTTGAATGTCTTTCGATTAGACAGCAACTTTGGGAATGGCCCACCGAAGGGAAATAACACAGAAATTCAATACTTACTAAGTATAGACGGGACATCATGAACAAAATGTTTATCCGTTACTTGTTTTCTTGTGAACACAAGCGTTTGTTCCCAACGAGTCACACTGTAACCTGTAACAGTGTGACTCGTTGAGATTTTTTTCCCAACCTGTCACACTGTTACTTGTTGGGAAAACTTTTCTAAAGTTCGTTCCCAACGAGTCACATCGTAGCGTGTTACAGTGTGACTGGTTGGGATTTTTTATTAATTGTTCTCCCAACCAGTCACACTGTTACAGGATGGGGCAACTTTTGGGACTGGTTACCCGGACCGCAACTATTTAGAATAAGTTAATTTCTCCTTTAAAATGGGTAGGTTAGGTAAGGTTAAAACAGTGACCTCCTTCGCCAGAAACGACTTGCCAATGTAAGTAAATTATAAATGATAATAAATATATTATTTATCTTCACTTATAGTTTACTTATATTGTTTAATTTTTTGCCCCATCGAGTAACAGTGTCACTGATTGGGTGAAAAATTAAAAAAAAAATCCCAACCAGTCACACTGTAACACGTTACGGTGTGACTCGTTGGGAACGAGCTTTAAAAAGTTTTGCCAACGAGTAACAGTGTGACTGGTTGGGAAAAAAAATCCCAACGAGTTACACTGTTTCAGGTTACAGTGTGACTCGTTGGGAACAATGGGACACAAGTCTATGAGTTAAGTTTAGTACACTCCGCTGCCGCTCTAATATTGCTATATTATTCTAGATGGCGTTACTAAGACATGGGATCTAAGTTTTTGTAAGATATTTCCTCGCGTGACCACTCGATAGTATTCTCTCTTTGGGAAACAATAAATTAGCAACGAAAGTAATGTCGCTGGAACAGCTGCTCAACCTTTATCAAGCACAAGTTCAATCGTGTATAGGTACAGAATTGCTCTCATCTTTGGGACGGATCCGCCAAATACCAGCTTAATGCGCTTGAGTCTATTGAAAAACGAGCCAAGAAGATCATCGGCAATGATGCACTCGTTGAGTCAAAACTCCAAAGTCTCGAGCATCGACGCAGAGTTGCTAGCCTTTCGGTTTTCTATCGGTTATATTTCGGAGAGTGCGCATAGGAATTGCACGATTTAATTCCGCCAAGCCCTTTTCATCATCGGACCACTAGACGTACGGCACTACGCCACTACGCCATGTGTCGGTTACATGGAGAACATTCCACCCATACGTACTAAACATTTTGGAAACACGTTCATTGTGCGTACAGTTAAGGAGTGGAAATCCCTGCCAGGGGCGGTGTTTCCTGATAGCTACAACCTAGGGGTCTTTAAGTCAAGAGTGAACAGGTTGCTTCTAGGGAGGCGTGCTTCATCGTCGACCACATCATCGCTTACCATCAGGTGAGTGGTCAAACGCGTGCCTTTCAATACTAATAATAAAAAATATAATAGTAGTTTTTTTTTTTTTTTAATTCACAACCATTATATTTTTATGATCGTCTCGGCGGGAATATATTTTTTCCTTTGCTTTGTTCTGAAATAAATAATCACTAGCTCACCTAATACTTTATAATTGAAAATGTTGGGTGAGTACAAAACAATAATTTCTCCTATTTTTTACAGTTCTAAGTAAAATACTTTTAAAAAGAAACCTGAAAATTAGGGAAAAGTTAAAAATATCAACTTCAGAATCTATGCTTAGCTATTACATTGATTTCTTTTGTAAGTGAGAAACAGGCATGTTTCAAATTGCACAAATTAATCCTTAGTTTTGTCTGACCATATTCAGAGTTTGTCGAAACCCTTAAATATTTAGAAACAATAACGAGCCGTAGTGTGACGATCTAGTTCGACACTCCTAAACCAGTCTACCCCCCAATATTGTTTCATACCATACCTATAGCTACCTAACGTACACGAAATCGCCAAACCCGTGAATAGCTTTGCTCACCTTGTAAGGAATCGTCTCAAAACCTTGAAAGTAAGTTTTAGTGTTTAGTTTGCCGCCGTAACAAACAAGTTTCCAATAAGCAAGCCAATAAGTACGCGCATCCTGCCATTTTGTGTCAATAGCCACTATTTCAAATTAAAAACTTCAATATCGCAGGAAATGAGTTTGAAGAAATGAAATATAAAAGTGTGCGCAATATTTTTTGCTTAGGTCTTTTAATGATGGTTCGGTTGAATAGTTTTATCGGTTTTATGCGGTTTATCTCGCAATAACGATTGTCAACACGTAGATAATTTTGCCTGATAAAAATCTTGAATTCACTGACGAAAGGCATAAACTAAAAACCGCTTTGTAACTATTATAACACCTTATGTAGCTCTTTTAGTTATATCTTTTAAGCATGTATGGTGTCCAACAAAGATAATTATAGCTTTTTCTGAACCACAGAACTTAGTAGCGCAAAATTTTACATAAAGATAAAGTCTTTAAAAATTCATGCCGTAAAGGAGAAAAAGCGGGTGATAAAAGTTTATATTGGAAGTCCTTTTTTACGATGGGAAACCTCATTAGGCAACAGTTTGTACTAAATTAAAGATCAGCTTTGGTTGTTTGTTGCTTCCTTTGTCACATTTCAACGGAATGCTTTTAGAAGAAAACTTATTACAAACCCGGTGAATGTTGTTGTTGAAATATATAACACTGCATTGATGGTTTATATTCAAATTCATGGAAATTTTCGTTCAATCCGATCCGCTGTCAGTGTGAACAAGGCTTTGCATAACCCATTAATAGTTGCTTAGATTTAGTGCATGGATTACCATTAACCTCTGAATTGATCATGATGCACTAACTAGCTATTTGTTTAATTAGTTGCACTCAGGAGTATTTGATCAACCACTTTCACGGTAGTTAGACTAATCATTATTACTAGTGATCGAAGCGTACATTAGCGTATTAATATATAAGTATAGGCAGAACCATAGACTAGAGAATCGACTGAGCAATATCCGCACAAAATTTACCACTTCCTAGAAAAAGACAGAGGGACTGTGCGGCCAATACCTGTCTCTTTTCTATAGGTCTGTGGTTAAAGAAAGAGATTACTATTGGCCGCACGTTCGCTTTATCTCTCTCACTTTCTTACCAGTCTTATTAGTAGAACCAGTGATATAAAACGTCATTGGATAGAACCTCCTTTAAAAGAAAATTGCAACTTTTAATGTTGAATGTCATGTAAGTATTTTTAAAATAAATGTAAAATAACATTAGGTTTCGGCACTTCTCCTCCACATAAACTATCACTTTGCCGAGTCTCACACTCTTCCTTACGCGCTATTTTTTTTAATGGGGTCCAAATATATAGATGATTTGCTATATTATATCAACAAAAAATTAAATAAATTATATTGGAGTGAATTGGTTCATCACGATTATAATATTATATGTTTATTTTTTTCTTTGATTATCACATTTTAAATATGATAACGGTGCACTTGAATTATTATTATTCTTGAAATGAAAGTTTATTTAGTCGCATTAGGCATTCTTGAGATGGGAAAAATCCATTGACCTCGTAACTTAAACCGTCACTTCTGAATATAAGTAAATTTATGTTTTAAGTAATATACTGTTTTTTTTTTTGTTTTCTGACAATAAGTTTTTACTTCTGTCGACACTCTCAGTCTGCCACTGTTTTTTTTTATTATATAAGCCTGAAGTCTCTCTGCATGATTGATGTTATATCAACAGGTAAGTTTGCTGTGACGAGGAAGTTTCGCCGCGTCACGATTAGACCGATTTAGCAGCCGACCCTTTAGGTAGCCAACCCTTGGCTTTTAATAGTCTATTTCAATGTAATCCGTTTTCAAATCTCATAATGTCATCTATTTATAATTTACGTCGATCTCTCTCGTCGGTATCTCGATTAAGGAATATTTAGAAGACAAATTGATTGGTCCATAATAACGCAAAAAAAAAGAAATTCAAAATGGGAATGTGTAAAAAAGTAGGTACTTACTTACTACTAATTTGTTACAGTGTTAAGATACTTAACCAATGTTAAAATTTGTATACCTTGCATGATGAAACATAGTGTTGCACATAGAATTTGATAGTGTCACCAAGACGTATACTTTTTACCTATGTTATACAAATAAATTACTTTGACTTTGACTTTGACGTCTTTAGTCAAGCGAAAACAACATTTGTACCTTAGTTGATTTTACTCTAGGTAATCGGTCGATTAGTTCGATTCCTAGGAACCATTACCAAGCCTTGACTTTCATGTCAATACTTTGAAAACTACGCTCATTTCATTAGAATTACAGTAGTAGGAAACGTACATAGAAAATGGAACAGTTTAAGTTGCACTCATTAATAAATAAAAGACAAAAGAAAGTACTTTAACTTGTCGCACCCAACACGCGACGTAATTCCTTTCCGACAGCTGGAAAACAATGAAGTCAGCGTTAACATCGCTTTATTTTAACACCCTGTCTAGTCTACGTGCCAGATTAAAGCGCTTTCTGCTGAATGGTGCCACTCTAATGAAGGGGCACCCGCTTCATGAAGCGTATGATGCTTCCCACTTTCTGGTTTACGTTTCCGGTTTATTGCTTATTAGTAGGTAGAGATGTATAACGAAACTACACGGCCAAATTTGGGCATGATTACGTCATCATAAAGAAGGATATGAAAGAAAAGGAAGTTGACAGGATGGAATGGAAGAAAAAGAAGTGTTGCGCCGACCCCAAATGACACGGGACAAGGGATTTGTGTTTTAAAGTATTATGACGATACGACACTTATTCAGTTAGTTAATTTTTTATCGATTAAGTTGGTTTCTATACTTGCACTAAGACTATATACCTATATATATACATTTACATAGATAAAGATAATGCAATACTTTATATATAATAATATATATATATAGATAAAGTTGTATTTTACGAACGAAGATAAATCAAAAGAAGTATGTCAAAGTACTGCAGGCAACATTCTTAAGTTTATTCTTACTCCTTAAGGAAACGTTTTGTTCGTCACTACGTCTATATTACGTCACTGTGATTTTTAATTTATAGTCAACTATTTTTTACCGAGGATTTATACTGACTAAAATGTCTTTTTCTTTAATCATCAGATTTAATCTCCTACTAAAAGTCTTTTGCATTTATGAAAAAGGTACGCTCAGCCTCGAATAAAAAGATTGCCAATGAATAAAAAGTCAACCTGCAGTCAGTTTTCCTTGCAATAATTAATATTCCAGGCTGCTTTTGAAAGATATTTTTCTATATTTTTCGCAAAATGAAAACCAAAACATATTTTGTTTGAAGGAGTCAGTAATCAGGAACAAAGTGAAAATAACAAAACCGTTTAAGTTAGTGTTTGGTGATAGTATATAGTATAATGTAGTATAATAGTACTGCCTATTAACTCAAGGACGAAGTGTATTTGTCTTAATAGAGACAATATTAAAAATGCTATTGGACACATTCCTAGTAAAGACAATTTATTAGTTTACAAGGAAATATTGTTATAAATGTTAGGGTTTATATTTAGGATGTACTCTAGAATAAGGGCTTAAAAAGTAATCATAGTAAAGACCGTTAATTCTTATGAATGAACGAATGAATGATTATTTGCGAGAATATAGGTACATAAGTTGTTATGTTCGACGGTTAATTATTCAAATACTAACATTAAAAGATTTCAATATTATTAATAATATTTCTACATCTCATAGTCGTAACAAACAAGTTCTACATTTTATACTCGAAATACTAATTGATGGAATAAAAGCATCTCTCACACAACCAGTTGTATATATTTTTACTAAATGGGCTATTTGACAAAATTTTACAAGAAAATATTCGATACCTACATATTTTTATTTTTTTTACGTAATCAAAAAATAACAGCGATACATCGAGTCAATCAGATGACGTCACTAGCCAGTACAGTTTATATTAGATAATGACGTTAGAAGTTCCCACTCCTCAACTTTAATGCGTTTATCTATGCAGTTTTCCATCAATTTGAAAAAGAATAAAATACCAGTCGAATATTATTTTCTTGTAATCTAGATGAGGGACTTAAAACTAAAAAGTTGTCTTATAGCTCATTCTAAATTTGTAGCACTTCTAAATTTTTCAGCTAAGTGATTATATATTTTTACGTTCATGGTATAAAAAATATTGTCGCATAAGTTTAGTCTATTACGCGGGACTACTAGTGGTTTTTGTGTTATTTTTCTCTTTGTCATAGCCTTTTCATCTTTTTTAAAAAGCGAGTAGTTGCTTTTTACAAAATTTGCAGATTTCAAATATATATAGAGACGGGAGGGTACAACTAATTAACCTGAACTCACTCTCTTGACTCTTCGGTATACATTGTATGCCTACCGAAGAGTCAAGAGAGTGAGTTCAGGTTAATTCTCAGAATCAGATGGAGAAAAGGATGGAGGAGCATCGTGGGAAAAAAAGTGATGAAGCAGGAAGGTCACGACCCTCGCGGCATTGAGGAGTACGACGCAAGGAGGAGGACCCTGAACGAGTTTTTATTATGGCATTCCAGACGAATTTGTGACATGAACGATGACGATGTAAATGTAACGTTTACCGAGCGTGCTATCATCAGTGTAAAAACCTATTTACGACGCGACGACGTAGGTTTTAATCAATGCACTGGCCACTTTGTAAGTTTTATTATTTTTAAATAGTTTTACAAATTGAAAACGATACAGTGTGACTCGTTCGGAACAATCGAAAATTTCCGATTCACTTGATATCTAAATAATTAAATCCTTATAATAAACTTTCCATAGGTATACTTAAGAACGTTCACGAACTAACATCAGTTTCAATTTGTCAAAACCTGTGGAAAACTTAGAGCTGATTTTTCAATAGTCAGCAGGCCTAGCCATATTACAAATTCTATTTCTATTATCGTAATCGATAAGGCGACAATACAAAGAAAATTGCGTATATGGAATCAGCTGTTTGTCAACTGTCAAGTGTATTTCATTTTCAACCATGTTACAAATTCTACTCGTTAACACTTGCCAGTTGACAGACAGCTGATTCCACATACGCCATTTTCTTTCTATTGTCGCAATGGAATAGAAATAGAATTTGTAATATGGCTAGGTCTGCAAATAAATTTTATCTGAAGAATAAACATGGAGGTTTGACATATGGTCTGTACAAACGCTGTACCTACTTGTATAAACGCTTGTACCAACCGCCATATTTATTCCTCAAGAAAAAGCTTACTGCAGTGCGATTCTGGTCAAATCACAGCGTGAAAATGAAGGCGTAGTGAGGGCGAGTTGAGCTGTCAATCCATACTAATGCTGCCATTGTCAGTTCACTTCACTCAAGTTTTCACAGCGTGATTTTCGTGACTGACTCGACCGGCTCATTTAGTCGCATGAGTTTGCGACTAGAATTTTAACGCTTTTAAGGATGTGAATTGGCCTTCTGTTTACAATAGCGCCCTTGACAGAAAGGTTTAGTGGATACAACGGTGGAACATTCACACCTTGGCGAGGCGCCAACTCTGATATTTTACTTCAACTTACTTAATATAGATGAACATTAAAGATACACCGCCCAGACGGCCGTATACAGTGTCTGTACGGTGCAAGATTGCGTGAAACACAACATGTTTTCAGGGTCAACAAGCCCGATAATGTTGTAGTTTGCCAGACCATTTTGACCTTACTGCCTACCCGTTCCCGTAGTGGATCTCGAGGTCAAACTGGGCCTTTTTTCGCTCGTTTTCATTTCAATGTCTGAATTTAGTAGGTACTGATAGCAGAGAACATGAGACTCGTGTTAACGGAATTACGATACCCTTCTTCATTGACGTTATAGTTTTTTATTTAATGATGTCAACATTAAAATGTTTTCTACAAAGCGTAAATTTTAATTATGCCTTGAAAAACGTTGGTGGGAAATTTGAGTATATTTTTTAAGGTATAATGAAACTGACAGCAAACTTTCAAAGTTATGCTGGAAATTTAAATAATTACAAAAAAAACTGTTTGCGACACACCAGTAACGCAGTAATACGGAACCATGAAAACCATTAGTTGAAGGTTTTTAAAGGTTGCAGTGAAACCCAAACAAAAATAAACTATTACACCATTGTAGGCAACACTGAAATGATATTTTCAAAGAACTATGACTATCGAGGATATAAGTTTAAGACTGAAATATGAAATAAATATAAAATACGTTTTACTCCTCGAGTCTAATAGAACTAAAAATAGCTAACTTCCTTTAGCTGGTCGTAACTTTTAATTGTACCGATAGAAAATAAAAGTCTATGGTAGTTAGGTGTTAATAGCGCTTTGATTTGACTGAACAGTTCGTTTATTGCTAAGAGCTCTGTCTGTCTGTCTAAACCGCTATTTCATAATTTTATTATTGACTTAATGAAGGAGCAGTTTCATGGATATTCCACACTTTTTCCCATGAGTGACCCAATGGGAAAAAAGGTGTGAGACAAATCTTTACAAATTAAATATTTATTGAAACAAAACATGATTCAATTTTTGTGCACGTTTATATTTTATTAGTTTAGGTATTTAGTGTGTTAGTTTATTTATAAGCACCTTTTGTTTTGCAGCGTAGAAGGTCCTCATGGATGTCTTCCGCCCCGGTGAGGGCGGGGGGCTATGTCAGACCGCTGGTGCTGGCCCTGCGGGCCTCACCAGTCACCCAGTCAGCATGGGGAGTCCCGAGTCAGGTGTTAAATGCTTCTCGCGACTAAGAGAGGCGCGCGTGAAACACGACATGTCCGTGGTGTCAAGTTTGCATCCTCCGCCTGCACCGGTGCGTCTGCTGCGGGTGAGTGGAAGTAGTCTCTCTGTCCCTTCTGCAGCCTCCTTCTGCGAGTCGACCGTTTCGCAGAAAGACACCACCGCGTCCCAGGACGCTTTGCTGCCGACCATAGCCTCAACTACGGCCGATAGCGACAAGCGGTTATTAGTACGCATCCCAACAGATAAAGACAACTAGGCTCTATAATAGCGATAGGTCCCTACTATAAATTAATAAAAGCAACTTAACTTTTGCTAGTAACAGTTGTAGCAGAACATTATTTAGGTGTATGATAGTGAGTGCGTGAGAGAGTGAATGTGGATGCGTGCGTCTGTGTGTGTGTGTGAGGTGTGCGTGTGTGTATTAGGGGGATGTGATATGTTTATGTAATGTATACAAAGTTGGTTGGTATTTTCAGCGTAGTGTGTAAGAGACATTATTATGCTCAAACAAAAACACAAACGCACACTTGCATAAAATAAACTCGCACCTTTTTCTTATGGAAGTAGGCAGAAACAGAACACCACCAATACGATCCTTGCATACCCCTTTGTCTTAGTTAATATTCAAACACGTTCAAATTCTTTTCTCAGCCTCAATCTATTAAAAATACATTTAATTTCCTGCATTTCTAACACGTTCATAACAATAGATTGTCACTGAGATAGGATTGCGAACGTTTTTAACAACGGGAATTGGCTTTTTGGTAATATTCGCAAGCCGTATACGAGCACAAGCATCTGATTTTTCTAAAGAACATCACCTTAAGCGTCAATGGACTGGCCTGTTGGTCTAGAAGTTAGTGACCCTGACTGCTATGCCGGAGGTCGTGGGTTCGATTCCCACCCAGGACAAATAATTGTGTGATGAGCACGATCATTTGTTCTATGTCTGGGTGTTATTTATCTATAATATGTATGGATTTAGAAATATAAAAGTATGTTTATCAGCTGTTTACCCATAACACAAGCTCTTAGCTTAGCTTGGGACTAGATGGCGTTGTGTGAAAAAGTTGTACAATATTTATTTATTATTATTTATTTAATGTATTCATTACGTAATGTACGTAATTACACGTAATTAAACATCTGGAGGATGTTCCCTCCTGGTGTTTTCACTCATATCTACCTAATAAATACCTTTTGTTACTTGCCATTCATTTACCCTCTCACCTTCAGCAAACCATTTAAGTCTCTCACATTTTGTTAGTACGTCTTTTAAGTCTTTCAAAAAACCCCGATAGGGAAGTTTCCCTACTTGGCAAAAAAGCCATGCTAGTTAAATACGTTATTAAAGCCGGTTTAATTTCCAGTTCATTAACATTCGCTTTGTGAAGCAAAGTGGTTGTCAGTTAAAAGGAAAATGGCTTGATCGCCGTCCGATGTGATAGGTGCTAATCTATGCAAGTGGGATGCAGGCACAATCTATTCCAGTCTTTAAACTAACAGTTTGGAATATTATGGGCGTCTATATCATAGTTTGATGGATTACCTACTATCGATTTGTGACTTTTCATCATCATCTGCCTAGCAATTTCCCAATATACATAATTATGTTGGAGTCGGTAGAGCTAAATACCAGTATTTTACATGGAGCAACTGCCTTTCTGACCTCCACAACCCCGTAGCTGGATGATACCTACTATTCGACTTGGACCTTTTATGAAGTACTAACGACCCGCCCCGGCTTCGCCCGGGTGCAATTAACCGCAATGCCCCTGCATTTTAAATCGGCAATATCTTCGAAAATATTCATTTAAATTACATGCTGTAAGGGCACTAATAATCTATATTAAGTAAACAATTTATTTAAGGTACTTAATAGGATAAGGATTTATTCTATATTGCTTAAAATAGCTTCGGAAAAAAGTCAATGAAACGAAATGTGGGTTATCCCTAAGAGATAAACATATACCATTTCGGACTTTTTTGTAGACCTTTTCAAGGTGTACAATACTGTAGTACATTATTTTGATCTATCTCGTAAGGTTTAGCTAGCGTTTGCAATGTTAGCTCGAAAAAAGAGTTTTATTACGATATCTCATTAGAAACCTCTAAAATGATCTGTGTTTCTCTGCTATATTATGCATGTTTTATACATATAAACCTTCCTCTAAAATCACTTTATCTATTAAAAAAATCCCCAACAAAATCCGTTCCGTAGTTTCAAAGGTTTCAATGTCACAGCGGGAGCGACTTTGTTTTATACTAGTACTTTGGTAGTGATGATGATTATTGATTCATAAAAAAAAATACGTTACTTGGAACCAAGTAAGAAAGAATATACAAGGATTTCATGCCGCAAGAAGATTACCAAATAAAGTGTTGCTTTTAGGTAAACAAAAAGATTTGTATATGTTCTTTTTGGGTATTTTAATCTAAAGTCAAGTCTAGCAAAGTTCACCTATATCTATCTCTAAACATATATAACTCAAAAGTGATTGGCTGACTGACATAGTGATCTATCAACGCACATCCCAAACCACTGGAAGAATCAGGCTGAAATTTGGCATGCAGGTAGATGTTATGACGTAGGCGGACGCAAAGAAAGGATTTTGATCAATTCTACCCCCAAGGGGATAAAATAGGGAATGAAAGTTTGTATGAAATTTTGACAATTTTAAACCGATTGGGCTGAGACGTTCCATGCATAAAGCTACTATGACGTAAGCATCCCCAAAGAAAGGATTTTGATAAACTCCACCCCAAAGAGGATAAAATAGGAAATGAAGGTTTGTATAACTGGGGATCCGTCACACAGGGTATCCTAGTATGGACGCCAGTCTCTCACAAAGGAACATATATTATGATTTTTATCAAATGTTATTGTTATAAATATATTTATAATAACTATGTGAACCTCTGTGAAGAGAGAAATAAAGATATTGTATTGTATAAATCTTTTTAGATTTTCGACTGTTTGAACTGAAATTAAAGATTAGAGCTACTATGATAAAGACGTCCGCTTAAAAAGGATTTTGTAAAATTAAATTCCCATGGGCATAAAATAAGGGATGATGGAGAATGTATACCTAATGATATCCCGTTCGAATTTAAACGTTTACAGTTTGCCCTAAAAGTCTGCTTTGCCATGACAATAAACAAATCTCAGAGGCAAACTCTCAAATTTGCGGGTATTTACTTGAGAGAACATTGCTCCTCTCATAGTCAGTTTTATGTCACTTGCTCACGAGTAAGTTTACCCAATAGCTTGATAGTTTTAGCGCCTAATGGCAGATTAAGAAGAATATTATGTACAAAGAAGTTTTGTAGGCCCAAATTTTTTACACACGCTAAACAAAATTAAAGCCGCAAAAACTATACCTTATTAATAATAATACTTCTTAACGCGAGCGAAGCCGCGGGCAAAAGCTAGTAATACATATATTGGCATTTAAATTTCTTAAATTTCAACTATTAAAAATACTAAGCATAATATATTTATTAACGAACCTACAAATATTATTTACAAACCTAAAAAAGAAATAAACGCAACGAAAAGTAAAACAATTTTTTAAGTCATTAAACACCTTATTACCAATTATATTACGAGTAGAATAAATTCCGCCAAGTAATACCGGTGTTTTGTCTGATGGGTTAAATGCTGTCGGGATCTTGTACAATGTTCAATTGTGCGGAAAACTTCACTTTCAAGATCCAGAACACGTTAGTTGAGTTCGTGTGTACAATATGCTATAAGAGCATAACGCTCTTGAATAGTTTTTGGATCCCACTATGAGCATCAGGCAGGTCAAGAACACAGATAACATATTTGTTGTTAGTAACCTTGGCTGTTATAGGTACTAGACGTGGCGCGTCGTGGGATCGATTCCCACCGAAGACAAATATTTGTGTGATGAGCACGATCATTAATTTATCTATAATTATGTATGTATGTTTTTCAGTTGCCTAGTACTCATAGCACTAGCTCTGTTTAGTTTAATTGTGACCAGATAGCGTTGTGTGAAAGTTGTGGAATATTTATTATTGGCAATATATTTATCTAAAATCCCTTTTTAAAACCAAATAAGACATTCGATTTTTATAAAACAATCTGTTAGCCCCTTATTAGGAGCCAACTCTCGATCTCAATACTACCGCAGCGGTCCAGTCATCCACGTTAATTGGACGAATCGGATCGGTAGTGCTGGCAGCGCTTACATTATTAACTGAAGGACAATAGAAGCGCTATTCCACAGCGCTGTCGATGAGGAATTGTAAGCGACAGTAACACTGTGGTGACGCAACGATATAGTCGGGTGTAACTAAAGCAGATACTGGTAATTAACCATCTTGAAATCGGTCTGCGTGTAGGATATAAAAAAAATATAATATGAGGATTATTTATTTATTAATTTATATGTTTATTTATTTATTAATTAATTAATTAATTTAGTTGTTTATTTATTATCCTCGCATCAGAACGCCGTACAGCAATTACACCTATGGAGCTTAATTCATAAAAAAATAAAAGTAATAGGTATCATGTGCTCCTTAAAGTCAAAGTCAAAGTCAAATCGTTTATTTCAATTAGACCCATAACAGGCACTTTTGAACGTTAACTAATAAAATAAATTAAGAGAATGATTCTAGTTGCATTACCCTGTGTCATCGAACGGGCGGTGGCTGCTGTCGATGAGACATGCATCGTGGCTCTCTGCATTAAACATGTTATGATAAAGGAAAAAAATGTTATGAGGATCCTTTAAAGAAACGCCTTCTAGTGTTTTGCGGGAAAAAAGAACTGACCCAAACACAGACAACTCACAGCCAAGCTCTGTGAGTTGATATAATTATGTATTTACCCATAGGTACGTACTTAAATGTAGTACGCAACACATCTAAAGGGACATCGTGAAACTTCGTCGAATATCGCCAGACTTCGCTCAAACACTTAGTTGACGAAAAAAGTTGTTCAACATATGGCTCGAAAGTTGTTCGATGACCGGCGGCGTTCACTCTGCTGGATGTCTGGCGTCCTGAGTATCGAAATAGGAGTTTAAAAATAAATATGTTGAATATTGACTTATATCTTCTCTTTGAAAGCGGAGCCTTTAATATAAGTACTAACTACCCCAGAAAACTTCGTTCCACCTTAGAATCAATTTATTTGTTGTATTCAGTTTTTATTAAGAAAGAAAGAAAAGAAAGAGACAAGTCATATTTATTTGGAACATGCCACAAATGCACAAAACAAAGTAAAAAAATATTAATAAAAAACTAAGTACTATTATATACTAACTATACAGGGTGTCTCATTCAAATCGGTCAGTATGGGAAAGTCTGAAACTATAAGACATACGAAGATCTGTTCTGAGGAAGCATGTCATCGATTTTAATAACAAGAAAAACTGCATTCATACATTTTAAAAAACATTTGTTCTCCGTTCGGGAATCGAACCCGGTTATTTTGAAAAAAAAAACCTACACTATTTCTATTTAGATATCGATTGTGTAGGTCTTAAGCAGTATAAATTATATTCAAATCTAAATAGTAGTTCAAGAAATCAGAGCGTTACAACTAACAAACCAGCAAAGTCTTCAGTTTCATTATAGTGCGAGTTAGGATTACTTAGATCATTCACCAACATAACGCTAGTTTTGTTAGAGAAATACGTGGTGATTTTATTACAACAGGGGACAATGCGGCCACACAACTTGTGGGCTAATGAAAAAATAATGGAAATCCGAATAGCAATTTGCATGACCTAGGAATTGAACTCAGAACCATCATCATCATTACAATCATTCGTCTTATGTTCTGGTATACAGAACACGCTAACGCATTAAAAATGAATTCTCTTAAAGAGCGTGTCAAAG
This sequence comes from Euplexia lucipara, assembly GCA_921972225.1. Lineage (NCBI taxonomy): Eukaryota > Metazoa > Arthropoda > Insecta > Lepidoptera > Noctuidae > Euplexia > Euplexia lucipara. The sequence goes on along the minus strand of OV179142.1, from coordinate 11,235,286 downwards.
GCAGTATAATAATTATACATGAGTGGCATAAATTAATTAGGTACAGGTGTCACTTCATCTAGGGCGCCATGTCACATCGATGCCGCTACACTGGTTACTTGAACCGCTTACGATTACGTGGAAGACATGATGACAGACCACGAACTACTCACACCATAAATTTACTGAGCATTTACTAAAGGGACCACATTTCATCTGGCAAAGACAGTGTCTCTGGTGGTTGTATGCAATTAAGTTCACGTCAGTAACGTACATACATACATACATAAACTCACGCCTTTTTCCCATGGGGGTAGGCAGAAACTACAGAGCGCCGTATGCTACGATTCTTACATACTTCTTTTGCTTCGTTTACATTCATACATGTTGTCATACACACACGCCGGTTGCGAGTACTACGTACTTGACCTTTCTGAAGAACCTCACCAATAAGGTCTATGTATGTCCTTCTAGGGCGTCCCCTCCCGGCGTTCCCACTTACATCTGCCTTGTAAATACCTTTCGTTAGTCGCCTTTCATCCATTCCAACGTGACCAAACCATCTAAGCATACTATTTTCAATTTTTGTTACTACATCTTCTTTTAAACCACAACGTTGCTTTATCACATCATTCCTCAATCTGTCATTCGTCAGTAACATACATTTAAATATTTCACATGACGTCTGAAGTACTCTGATTCTGCATTAATTGGATAACGCCAAAATAATGAGTACGTAGAAAAAATATTTGAGCATAACATTATCATAAAAACTTTAGCATTTCCTTAATTCCTGTATTTTTTAATAGGTACTTATTAAATATGGAATAATTCTTTCAACTTGCTTGTTAAATTTTTATCGAAGTTCATAATTAATAGTTCCCAAAAGTAACAATAACGCATTGTTACGTATCAGTAAACATTGTGTCATACACAAATACCTTGTTCACTGCACTGCCTCGGGCAATTTGGAACGTAGCGCATAAAATGGGAAAACTATTGGAAAATTCTACAATTCCGACAGAGTTCTACCTTCGGCTTTAATTAACAAGCTTTTATTAAAGCCTGCTGGACCGGGATGTGACCATGTCACTGTACTCTCAACAATCAGATCCGGTGGAATATTTTTTTGTTGATCATTCCCTTTGTAACTCTCCAGTGACAAAGGGAAAATTCAACGAAAAAAACGTTTTCAGTGTCAGACAAACAAGCAAGTAACTTCGTTGCTGTACCCGAGCCATTTTTGGCTTCACTATACAATTTGATTTCGCAGAACTCTATTTTGAATTAACAGAGAGATATTGGAGAAACATGTAAACAATCCTTTTTTATTGTTTTACGGTGGCTGCGTAATGAAATAGTCAAAAATATGTAGTCTACTGTCAGAAGTACAGCTACACATAATTCTATCTTCCACAACTCCTCACAAGATTTTTGTGGTAGTACTGTTAAAAAAAGTTATGCTATTGTTGAAGCTTTTATAAAAGTGTCAGTTGATACATCTTTTCGTTTGTTTACTACCACTTTGGTAAGAAGCTGCTTTATAAACCAATCTCTTTAAAGTACACCCCACATAGTTCATGGATCAATGCTTTGAACATTACCTTATTACTAGTGAAGAAGTAAATAAATTCACCCTTTGAAGACAAGATGGGTGGATTGTGTGAGGAATGAAGGAAAAAGGAGTAAATAATAGTATGACAAAAACCGAAGAGAATGGAAGAAAAAACGTGTTTCGTCGGAGATGATAATGAAGAATTGACTGCGATTCCTCCTGATGTTAAGCAGTGATGCCATTGCTATATTACGCCAAAATTCCTCAACGAAATGGGAAGATTATATTTTTGCTACCAACATTTAAAAAAAACTAAGTCCGAGATGGTTACATCTCTGTTTTGTTTTTAGAAATTTGGCCTTTGATTCAGTTCATGCGCTATTTAACCACTACCTGAAAGTAAAGATAGTTAGATAATGTTCTCTTATCAACACTAAGCGTAAGTCCGTCTCCATCTTGTCCTAAGTGATATATATTTATTTACTCTCCTAAGACTCAACCTAAATAAAGATTTAGTAGGTACTTAAATTATTTTCTGTGATCATTTCTAAAGGCGAGACACTCCGAAGCAAGATCGATAGAAATGCTTTATTACCACGAGCTATTTTGGTTAGGGCCAGTACTGTGATTAATGCTCTGATTATGAAATGAGATATCTAGATTTAGTTAGTCTATTTAGATTTGGCAAGTCTACAGCTAAAAGCTAATTTCGATCCGTTGTCCAATAATCGACGTACAATGTTGCAATCAATAGGCTATATATACTATATACCTACTACTTAGGTGCAGCGCAGACGACAGACTATTCGTGACGCACTTTTTAGTCTGTGAAAATAGAACCTATGCAGTTATATGCAGTAACGCACACGACGCGTAAACAGTCCGGCGCACAAAAAATCCGTGTTATTCGGGCAGACCGCACCGCGCCGCGCAGAACCGCTCGGCACAAAAAGTGTGAAAAAATTGAACGTTTGCTTCAACGCGCGCTAACGCAGACGGCGCACACTATAGTCAGCAATCTGCATTTGCTAGGGGTGGATGTAACGCACGCGATCTATTATCATGACGCCAGAGGTCGATTGTTCATTGTTGTTTCTGAATGAGTCAAAGCAGGTCTTAAAATAAATAGCAACTCATCAAAATAATGTAGTTACAGACATTTTATAAAATATGAAAAAAAAATCCGGATATTGTTTAATATGGAACTGTACCTTCAGTAGTATTTCCGAAAGTATAGGATGTACCCAAAATTCTCTATTTCTTCTTCTTTTTTCTGTAGGTACTTCATGTACAAAATAATACTTCGCGATCTCTGCACGATTCCCATAGCGTCTACAGCTCTGCCGACAGAATGATCGAAGATCTGCGTCGTGTGCGTTGAGTCTGTGAAAAATCCGCGACCGACTTTTTGCGCGCCATGCAGACTTTTTGTGCGCCGCATACTCGATCGCACAAAAAGTGTGCCGTCTGCACTGCACTTTAGCCATAGACAGTGACACACGTGACAATGTCATTTTGAAGTTCATAATTTGATGTGACAAGCAACACTGTCCGAGTAAATTTCTGTTTTGTATACCTAAATTAGTTAAATCCAGTCAGACATTCGAGCACAAATTGTTTGGGCGTTATGTTAAGGGGTAATCTAGTGTATTTGCTACCGGTTTGAACAGATGTATAGGTAAACTTCTTCGATTATCACTATTACTGATCGTAGATAATCTTATAGAAAACTGAAGGAATTAAGGATAGTAAGGATCGTTTGTAAGATTCATTTTTCCTAAGTTACTTTCTGCATTTGCTTTCGAAGATCGGACAATTTGAAAATACCGGTACAATTAGTTTTAAAAAAAACGACTTGTAAAAGTAACTGTGAAGATACTACTATCTCGCTAATATTGTACAGGAGAAAGTTTGTAAGTGTGTGAGTGTGTATGTTTGTTACTTTTTTGCGTCTAAACAGCTGAAGGGGTTTGTATGAAATTTGGCTCACAGATAGTTTGTAACCTAGACTAACACATAGGATATTTTTTATCCCGAAATTCGCACGGCATCGAGACTTTGGCGAGTAAAACCGCGGGGCGCAGCTAGTATATTTAAATAAAGTATCTTACAGAAATAAATATCATTTAAGTTCCTAATAGTGTTGGCTGACGCTGAGTTTACAAGTATAATGTTTATGTAAGTGAACCGTAGCCAATGCTTACAGTAGATAATGATAATAAAAATGAATAAAAGTAGTGAACAATATTTTTTTAATGAGAGTCCAAATATTGATCACCACGTCTAATTGGCGATACCTTTACTAGCAATAAATACTTGATTTTACTCAGTGTTTTTTCCATTGACGTCTTTGACTTTTAAAGGTAAACTTAGAAAGTTTCTGTGAAAATTGCTTTAATGTGGGGTCCACAAGGATTTCATAGCCTAGCATACCACGGGAATTTAGGAACTTCACCATTGGATACTTATCTCATTATTATACTAACAACACGGCATTCATTCTTTCAGCCCACAAAGAAAGGCAACTCTGAAATTCAAAGAATAAAGATTTTAATCGAACTAACATTGTTTGATAGCAAAAGTTCTTTTCACGTTTGTTGCTTTGTATGAAAAACAAATAAAATGAATGCTTGCTTTTTCTTTGACGTCAGAACAAGCGACCTTGGTCTAGTTACAGATACAATAAAAACTAAGGTTGTTTGTAATAAAATTAATTATAAACTAATTGTACTTTGTCTTTCCTATTTCAATGGTTGAGTACGTTTTTTAATTCTATCTTCTTACTTATTTCAAGTGTTGATGACATTATAACATATCACATTCTACACTACATTACACACTCATTTGAATTGCGTTCAAGTTAAGACTTTTTACGTGTTGATTGCTTTTATGCATTAATGCGTAAAAGAGTATTATAAAGCACTCTTAGTTTAATCTGAGTCTTAATCTTAGTCAAGAACATGTTATAATAATATTATCTGAGTGTCGACGAGATGGCATTGTGAATATGTGACTACGTTTTTAACTTCTGTAATGCGGAAATTAGCTTTGAATTCAAATAAAACGTTATCCAGGCTTACTTTAAGAGCGCGAGAAAAGAAAAGCAACAGTAAAGTGGTTTCTGGTTAGCTCTCGTTATAAGCTTCGGAGCATTCTTAGATTGACATTTCAATTTGTAGAATAAAGCACTTAGCATTTATCGCCAGTTAAAAATGGCGTCCGCATGACAGTTGTTTTCTTTTTAAGCGACTTTTAGAGAAGGTTTTCAATTCGTTGAATCCTCAGTGCCAACTTAATTGAATAAGTGTTTTTTTTATGTTTTGGTTAAGCAATAGGTCGTTCTATTTAGCGCTTTAAATATAACTATGCAACACTTTATTTTATTCTTTAGCTCTTTCTTGTTTAATTTAGTCGTTCGTATTTGTCTCCCTCTCGTGCCCAAGGTCGTGGGTCAAATTCGGGCATAACCATTACAAAAATTGGTGAAATGGAACATCGTAAGGTAACCTGGTCTTATTTGTACATAATATTAAATTGAAATCACCAACCCGTCTCGAGTAAGCGTGGTGATTAAATTTTGTGCTTTTCTGTATGACAAGAGGCTTCTCACTATCCTGCAGTTTTACAAAATTTGATAGTACTGACACTGAAGCAGCCTGTTTGGTTTTAATTTATCGTAAAAGCTAGTAAATAAATAATAAAAACTTAATTAATATTTGTTCATAATTCAGATAATTGTCACCTTTAGAAAGAGGCAAAAATAAATTAAGCCTTTTAATTTCTGACTGAAAATATTTTTTTCATTCCACCACCTCGGAAAGAGTATTTTTAATCTTCAATATCTGAGTGGACAAGCCGTTTTTATTCTCTAGAGGATAAAGTAAACTGAATTTAGAACATCGTGTGCACTAAGTTTGTGAATTAAAAAAAAACATTAAACCTATTTACTGCTAACTCTATGGTGCCGAATATATCATACAACTTTTTTTTAATTTCTTAAAAACGCAGACTCGGAACCTTATTGGTGGTCTTTTTTCAATTTGCTTTGTACGCGGTTCTTTACGCGGCATTTTTTCACGTCATTCTTAAACCTTATATTAAAAACAAGTGAAAAAACTAAAATTAGTGATTCTAGCGACGAGGAAGTTTGTTTGACGCCAACAGAATTGACTGAAACTGTTAATTATGCGCAAATGAGCTTTCTCCTTCAACAATCACGCGAGAAGTATTTAAAACAGTACGATATGTTCAATACGTGGCGACTAGCAAAAGGAGCCAAAACTTTCTCAGAAAACGTTTTTTTTTGCATTTAGTCATTTTCTAGCTGAGGTGGAATGAAAAGAAATTTTAGAATCCTTCGCTTGTTCGGTCATCAAAATTGAACACGCGGTTAAAAAGCAACTTTGCACTCTTGTATAACAAATAACTATTTATTTACTTATTGATGAACCAAATAGTTATTTTCTTGCAGAGACATCGGGTGTCGATTCTATCGATTTTTCATCTGTGTTTCAATTTTATGAATAGGTTCCACGATCGTTTATAATCACGTGGAATTAGTATTTTATTAAAATAGAACCATCCCTCACGCACTGGGTCCACGAGGAATATTTAACTTCATATCATTGTTTGTTTATTTCCCATTCACAGTAGTAAAGTTTAATTCTTAGAAGAGGCAACAATAACGCTAATTGTGTAAAATAGTGTTGAAGGAACATCGTCACATCCAGACACCATATCTACATGATTAATTACTTACCCAAGGTTTTTCTGATGTTATTTTTCATATAAACTGCATAAAATCGTAATAAAGAATAAGCATTGGCATACAAGGTCGCAAAGCCGCTAGTCTTTTGAGTTCTACTCCGTCATTTATGGTCCGACTTTAAAAATATTTTTTATTTGATAGGGTATTACTAACAGATTGGTCCAATTTGTATCAAAATTCATATCAGATGAGGATCCCCGAGGAATTGAGGGAACTCCTCAAAAAGTATTGGTGGTACGCACCGATTTTTAAATTTTTAGTAACAAATCAAACATTTTCTTTTAGAAAGTATCATTTGGTGAAGAAAAACTAATACACTAACAGGTGTAAAATAACTAGTTTCGCAAGTCGCTGGCCAATAATAAATGAAACAAAACCACCATAGCCACAGACTTCCAAAACTAGAGTTATTTTACACCCGTTAGTGTGTTTTTTAGTCAGTGGTTTCTTTACACCCGTTAGTGTGTTTTTAGTCAGTGGTTTCTTAACACCCGTTAGTGTGTTTTTCAGTCAGTGGTTTCTTTACACCCGTTAGTGTGTTTTTTAGTCAGTGGTTTCTTTACACCCGTTAGTGTGTTTTTTAGTCAGTGGTTTCTTTACACCCGTTAGTGTATTTTTTAGTCAGTGGTTTCTTTTGTAAAAAGTTTTTTGAATGCTATATTTTAAGGATTTTGAGTTATTTGTTATTGATTGTCTTAGCTTTGAATTACTTTCTTACTACAGTTAGAATAAATTTGTGCTCGTGAAGGCGTACAGTAACTTGTCAAACACATTAAGGCACTGAGCATGTGCTAGACAGGTTACCGTTTCTCGTTTTAACGCACAGACAGTCAATGCAACTGATACTATCGCTATGTAAATTGAGCAATAGATTGTCAGTATCGCCTGCCACTGGACTTGATTAGTTTCTGTTTATTAATTAATTCGCGTTTGCTTGCAACTTTGTCTACGCAAAAGCCAATTAGTTCACGAAACATATCCAATAGCACTCGGCAGAAGTGTAAGTTTTCTGTATAGAAAGATTTAAATGAAATTGAATGAGAGGTTTCAGAAATAACTCAATACAGTATACTGTGACTATAAAACTGAGACCATATTATTATCTTTTCAATATTAATGCAATCAAGTCATAGGTCTCGAATTCAACCCCAAGGCACGCACCTCTGCCTTATCGAAATAATTATCACTTGCTTCATAAATGGTGAAGGAAAACATCGTGAGGAAGCCTGAGATTTATTTGTCAAAAGCATGTCAGAGGCCCATGGGCGGCATTAAAACGGCACCATAAGAAGAAGCAATTATTATTATGATAATTTTAAGGCGATTTTAATTCTAATATCCATGTTATATAACTTTGTGTATCTATATGAACACTAATGATTTTCGAATAAAACGTATAAAAAGCAAAACCAAGCTAAGAGAAGAAAAACCAATGTGTGACCTATTAATCTTGCCCTAAGACAACATCTGTTTTTAATTTCGTGCTCTAATACACACATATTAACTAGTAATACAAATGTAACTAAACGTGATAAACTCGCCCAATTCTATTCTTTTCTTATAATATAAAACAAAATGTGTCTGGTGCAACATTTAAACAGATTTACACAAACAGCCAGACTCAATCATGTGCCAGTAAGCTAGGCAAATTCATTTTGAAGGTAATTGAACCCGCTACATGCAGTGCAGCAGCCAATCGTTCCGCCAAACATGCAGGCAATTACACTTAATTAATAACACCCTCGAAAAATGTATGGTAATTTTTAAATGAAACTCGTTGTCTCTTCACTACGAGTTTAATTTTAAAGCTGCACTGTTCTTAATGCACATTGTCAAGACACTCTTTTACGAACTCGTTTTTAAAAAACAACAACAGTTGTTTTAAAGTGGAACATGGTACCTTTGGGTTAATAATTCCTAACATAATAAAGATACTGACATAACATCACGCCTAATAAGTTCATCGATATTTTGTCAGTTTTGTTTTAGTCCCATGAGCCTAACGTCATCAATCTGATAGGTACCTTCTGGGAATGAAACCCGCATTCTCAGGAGTAGTGTTTGCGACTACTTAATACTAACCATGAACTCAAATCTAGGCCCTATTACCCTAAATCCCGGTTCCACCTGAAAAAAACATCCTGTATATCAAAAGTTTTAAATAATATTAAAGTTTGTTATTACAAATTCAAATTAGGGTCGAGTTTTAATTGCCCTCTACGGTATAAAGCAACACGTGCGTTAGCAACATTTCTACGTAATAAACCACGTAATTTAATAAATTACATCCCAATTATTTTGGCCTTAAATTATATTTCAGGTACTGAGTAGCTTGAAAATGGGAAAATCAAATATTGTATCGTGGTTTACACAACGTTATATACCTACTCCAATCATTATTCCTGTGGGCATAGAAACCAAGCCGTATTTTAACGAGTAAATAATACTATTTCACCTGAAACAAATAAAAAGTCTAAGTCTAAGTAATTGTTTTAGTGTATTTTTATGTGTTTTCATGTATTTATCTCTGTTTTATGTATAAATTTGTAATGTGTGTGTGTATTTTATGGACTTATGGTCTGAAATAAATTTTGTTATTATTTTTATAAGTCAAAGTCGATTTATCAATGACTAGTACTATTGACAATCATTTGAAAAAAAAATACTTCTGTCTTCAAAAACCACTAATTGTGTAAAAAAAACATCTCACTCTCAAACAGACAATCGGAAATCAAACGTTATTAATACTCGTGTAAAAACGTAGTTAGCAATACTTTTAATTAATGAGGCCTCGAGCGGAAGCCGGCTTCCACGAAATTAATCGCGGAATTTAATTGCGTCTGCATACCGATTGTTGACGAGTTAATAAATCAATTTCGTTTGTACAGACGCCAGCACATCAAGTTACCCCAATGTGTCAAATTTTCCCAATTGAATATGAAGCTTATTGTGTTTTACATAAAGTTGAAAAACGATCAAAGAAATTTGACACATTGGGGTAACTTGATGTGCTGGCGTCTGTACATATCATTGAATACACTACAGCAGCTTTCATTTAGTAATGCATGCAAAGCTAACAGGCTTAAAGTAATAATAGTAATTTGTACATGTTTTGGATATAAAGAAGAGCGGTGAAATAAACGGCAACAATAAATTCGTCATTCAAGCTCTATCAACAAAAGTTCTTAACAGACTGGTAGCATTGCCACATTTAAAGTTTATAGTTCCGAGTTTTACCAAATCGCTTCAATTTCATAATTCAAACCACAGCCCAAGATAAAGCAGCTCTCCATGGGTGGCCGCATCAGCTTGAGTGTGAGTGTAAGTGTTGTCAGACTTGTGCAAGGACACCACATTATGATAATGTAAGGCTTTAGTACGAATGCATCGTAAGCCTTCGGTACTTCGTACAAAGCCAAAGAGTATATAAAGCTATTTGTGGACTTAACCACTTACGACGCTACAAAGTGGTTTAGTACTTTTTTTAAGTGGAATTAGTGTTTGTTTCAAGTTGTTGACGTCATTGTAGTGTGAAAAAGAGATGAACTCACACTGTTGAAAATTACATAGTTGTTTGAGTATTATATGAATTTAAATGCTCGTAAACGCACTCTCAGCGCAGAAGAAATTTCTAGTGTGCAGCGAAGTTTTAAGAAAAAAAATAACAACTAATTCGTTTATTGAAGTTAATGCATTGCATAAGAACCTGGGTTCAATGAATAGGCTGGTGCAAAGTTATACAGTTCTTTTATCTAAAATTACTTACTAGCACTCTGAAATATGTCTTGTCGTATGATACTACTCTGTCATGTTTTGTCAGAAATTCAGAAGTGATGATATGTAGTTTAATACTCAATACTCAATACTCAATATATTTATTGCATTCCACAATGTGAACTTAGGTGGTAGGTACATAAGGATATAATAATAATATGCATCATTTAGGGCCCTGTCGGGCATAACAATATAAAAATTAGGAGAATTACGAGGAGGGCTATTATAAATATTTCAAATTTTTATATTAATCTCTACTACTCTTTTGTTTAGTGTAGGTAGGCTGAGGTAGGCTTATAAATAATTGTATACATATAATTTTACTACCCATGTATTGAACTTATACATTTATATTTGTTTAAATTATTATAAGTAATTATTATATTATTATTATTGGTAAGTATTATAAAATAGTTTTGCTTTTCTTTTTGGTATTATTGTTTATTTATTAAATTTATCGTTTAAATACTCGTTTATATTATAATAACATTTACGGATTAGAAATTGTTTTATTTTACATACATACATACATACATAAACTCACGCCTTTTTCCCATGGGGGTAGGCAGAAACTACAGAGCGCCATATGCTACGATTCTTACATACTTCTTTTGCTTCGTTTACATTCATACAAGTTGTCATACAAAATATGTTATATTTTTGAACATTTTTAATTTCGTCTGGTAATTTATTGTATATTTTAATTGACATTACTAAAGTGCTTGTGGAGTGTATTTTCAGCTTAGAGCCTGGTATGTTTAGTCTATTTTTGTGTCGTAGTGTGTAGTGAGTCTGTATGTGTTCGCGTGTAGTAAACAAGATCATGTTTACATTGTTCCATTGAGGAGCTTGTGGCAAATATATAACAGCCGCATAGGTAGATCGAAGGTTGACGAGGTCGGTCCGCGAATGGGTAATCATTTATTACATGATACCAAGACTCCTCCGTGCCTCGAAAAGCACGTTAAGCCGTTGGTCCCAGTTGTCATTTGTAGATCTTTGACAGTTGTTAATTTTAGTCAGAAGCCCGAAAGTCCAACAACCAGTTTAACAAAGAGGTATACTATGCGTTTCAAATGAGAATAGGAACGTCAATGACCTCTAGCTGTCAGATGTCACTTGAAAAGTACGGTCTGCAACGAAACCTTATTCGCGTAATCAATTTTTTTTTAGTTTTTTTGTTTTATCGAGTCGCAGTTATTCAAAATAAAAAAAAAACGTCTCAAAAGAATTAGTCTTGTGGACCGTACTTTTCAAGTGACATCTGACAGATAGAGGTCATTGACGTTCCTATTTTCATTTGAAACGCATAGTTATGTTACCCAGTTACTGGGTTGTGGAGGTCTGTCATGCAGTCGCGTCATGTAAAGCACTGGTATTCAGCTGCATCCGGTAAAACTTGAAGCAGACCCCAACATAGTTGGGAAAAGGCTAGGCAGATGATGATGCTTACATTGTCCCAAAGTCTAAGTCAATCATTTATTTCAATTAGGCCATTAAAATGTCACTTTTATTAAAATATAATGATTCTATTTGCTCCTTCCAAAAGGTAGTTTCTTCCCCTTAGTGCTTATTGTTTTAAATTCAACTGTAAAAAAATACCCATTTTGACACTCAGTCTAAGAATTATTTGGCACGAAGTTGAATTATGTCGTGACTGTCACTGAAATAAGTGAGAGCGAATTCGAACTAAATTGATTTTTAAACCGTTTCTCATCTTCTGCCAAGCCTAGTCTCAACTATATTGTGGCTGTTTTCTCGTCTGGCCAGATGCAACCGAATATCAGTGTTTTTTTTTAACAAATCGACAGCCTATCTGACCTTCACAATTTACACTGGTAGTCAGAAAACCGAAGCTCTGACCTTCAGGTTGGTAGTCAGACCTTCGGTTTTCTGACTAAACTCGCGTCTTCTGTCAAAAATATACAATAGACTGCAGGATCAACGTTTTTACGAGATAATGTGGGATCTAGATATTTTCCATAACGAAGTTAAAGAGAAGACTATAGAAAATAGCAGCTTTATGACTTGATAATAGGTATACAACAATTGTTATTCCTTAACACACTTTACATCGGTAAGTTTAGTCATGCACGATTTCAATAAAAATCCACTATCGTGAAAATATTTCTCATTTGAATTAACTCGTATAGCAGAAACGCTGGACAGCAGTATCACATCAGTGCACCCTTTCAACGTATTAACACAATCCAAGTTAACAGCTTGTATAGAATCAGACTATTCAAAGACAAACTAGATTAGGCAGATACTCTGAGCTATGCTACAAAGCTCTAACTCGCCGTGTATTGGAGCGTTGTAGCATTGCCTAGCACGGAACAATAAAGCCATTATCAATTGGACACGCCGACACACTTGACTTCCTAGTAGGTATATAGGATATTCGATCAGTCAGGTGCAATGATCAATAATTAGGTACTCAATGTCAGGATGCCTATTGAAATCCTATAACTATGGATATTGCAGATGTATTTTATCTGTTCATTACTGTAAAGCAGTGCTTCAAATCGTATTAATATTAATAAAAGGAAATTTATTTATTTTATGCTTCAACGCATCCACAGAAGCAAACTTACTATATTTAATAAAATGGTGAATACGATCGTTCTTTGTATAAATAAATATAAGTATTGCCATAATGTAGTTAATTAATTAGCGAGCTCATTAGTTTAAAATCATCGCAGATTCTCATATTGACACTGTTAGAATTACAAAGGAATAACACAGAAAAATTCTGCTTCTCTATATGCAAACATTTGAACAATATAGTTACACTCATCATTTTAGATGCCTTATTTGTTATAAATAGGAATATTATTGCACAGACAAGCCAAATGAACAGTTCATTCGGACACAATATTTATCTCAGCGTTTGAAATTTGAATTTAGTCAGAACCAAATTGCAATTAGGCTCCCTTCTAAATCGTTAGACGACAAAATACGCTTGTATTGAGCCTTTGGAACGACAATTTCTATTGAAATAGCGACATCACAGATATCAAATCAGTACTCTGCCTCCCAATACTAGCGATAGTTTCGGCTAAACCGAGACGGACATTTCAACTTAATCTCACGGTGAAGCTTTCAAAGGCAGCGTTCCGTTTCTGTCAAAGGATGGAATAACCACCTACCCCTGATTGCAGTAATGAAAATGGTTCAAAACAGACTTCGAGCAGTAATTAATACAAACGCTACTTAAGCATTACCTGTCTTTGTTTACCGCATGTTGCTGAATCTGAAATTTGTCTAAAGTATGTTAATATGTAGAATAGGCTAAGTAGTTGACTAATTTTTAGTTTTTAGTCCCTCATCTAGATTACAAAAAAATATTCGACAAATATTATTCCTTTTTTCACGTAATCAAAAAATAACGTCATACATTGAGCCAAAATGTCGCATGACGTCACTATCCTATACAGTTTATACTGAATTATGTCGTTACAAGCCCCCTCTCCTCAACTTTAAAGGTTAATCTAAGTAGTTTACCATCAATTTGAAAAAGAAAAAACAATACTTGTGTATTATTTTTTAAAATCTAATTGATGGACATTATATTATGATATTTATATTCTGTCAACATGCCTATTAAACTCAAAAGCTATCTATATCAAATTCTTTCACCACGAGAAAGCTACAAATATTAGAACAATTAATAACGTAGGCTATATTTTATTTCCTAAACTATTACAAGGAGGTGAAGAGACGTTTAAACTCGAAGGGGAAAGTAAAAATCCACGCAAATTATTTCGCTAGAGAAATACTACGACTACTATTTTATAAATCGGTATTAAGCAAGGGTAATCTTGTATTTATACACCACTAATTTATAATTAGTATAAATACTTAAACGGCTTATTCTAGACGGTCTTTTCATTATATTTGTAAAGTATCAGTAAATAATATTCATAGACAGCAAAGTTATTAGCGTTTGTTTATATATCCTTAAAAGTCACCCAATTAATGGAAATATTGTACAGGCTATTCATGACATAGTAGCATACGTTTTCGTTATTTAAGTCTAACTTCAAAAAAAAAAAAATATTTGAAAATTTAATTTCGTTTTTTTTACTTTTGATATAATATAAAAAAATATGATTAGTAACAGCCCATTTTTTGTACTAATTAAAAAATAGTGGTGAATATTATATTTCTATATACACACTTTTAATTTCACTGTCATATTATACCCTAATTTATTGAAACTTCGTTCATAAAATACTTTTGACCCCGTTATTCAATTATCTTGTTGCAGTATTATTTGAAACATGGTGAGTGCCAACAGCTGTTCACTTCGTGTGGGCTACGGGAATTCTGTGTACATATATTATAGGTACACTGGTAAGAGTAGGTACATGAATATGTATTATTTTAACTGCGCTTTTTAAACAACTTCATTTGTTGCTTCGTTTATTTATCGTCGTTATTTTTATGAGCGCTTGTTTTGTTTGAAGAATGAGACTTTATTTGTAATTGTCAGAGATCCATACTAATATTATAAATGATAAAGCCTGTTTTTTTTGTCGATTTTGCGACAAAACGGATCGTAATGAAATATGGCGTGGAGATGGATATCCTGGAGATGGACGTAGGCTATCTTTTTTCTCAAAAATGATTCGATTCATATACATCATGTTTAGTATAGGATTAGTAGAATTTATTTATCACACATTTTCTTAGACATTATGCTAGCCGAAGAACTACATTAGAAACCTCGCAAAATAACTTTTGAGGGGCAGCTAAGCTCAGCCGATTGTGCTGCTAAAAAGATAAGATATTAAATAGACATAAAAACCGCAAGTTTTGTCTATTTTAGCCGATCGGGCAGTTATGTAACGTAACTGCTTTGCAAAAGATGGCAGTGAGACCCATAGGTATTTAATCTACGTCACCACAATTTGACAAGAGAACTACTTCAAAGTATTACATGACAGTGTGAATTACTTCATATAAACCAACAATAACTGCATCTGGTCAGATTTTAAGCCCTTACATTAGTTGAGAAACGGCTGGACAGAAGATTACAGCCTGAGTTACTTTTCGTGTTTTTTCTCAGAGAAGTCAAATAGTGAAACACAGATCTGAACTTCTAGTTAAAAATAATGTGTTTAGCTTATTTTTAGGGCTCTGCTAATATCTATTTCGATAAGATCACTTTCTTGGCCGTCTGTCTGTCTGTCAAGACCCTTTATTTTGGGAATGCGTAGAGGTATCAAGTTGAAGTTTAAACCGTATGCTCAAGTTTACGGTCCCATGGAGTTGTGAAATAATCAAACTTTTAGGTTTCCTAAAAAAACGGCCGTTTATTCAGCCAAAAACGCATATTTCGACACTCTCAAGGGAATCAAAATTCATAGGGTACTTTTCGTTGACCTAGAACGAGGCAAGTTACATTGTTATAAACTACAAGTATAAGAAAAAGTTTCAAAACTATATTTTTGTAAATAACTTTAAAAAATAGGGATCAAAATTTTTATTGAAAGCCGAAATTTCAAATTGAAGCGTTTAGTTTAAATGGGGTATCATATGAAAAGGCTTGATGAGCACACTGCAAAATATATTTTATTTATTTTTTCTGACGTTTTTTTATTTATCAATGACAAATATCAAAAAAATACCGCTTTTTTCTTTGTTTCCAAAGTCCGTGACTCTAAAAATTAAAAAATAATTACATATAAGTACCTACTTACCTAAATCTAAGTAAATTTTAATAAAATTCGATTCCATTCCTGAATTATTTATAATCCCACGTACGGAACCCTCGGTGGGTGAGTCTGACTTGCACTTGTCCGGTTTTTTTAATACGAGAGACTGTAACTATAGTATCCACCTGTAGATTAATATGGATGACGCAATTTTTTGCTAATATAATTGAAATACATTAGGTACATTAGGGACTTCGAGTTGATTTTGACTTCAACAAATAATTGTCCGTACAAACATGGTTTTTTCTTGTCTAAGGAATAAAGTATACACAACTCGAATAATAACATACATTTGCATATTTGATTAATAAAAAAATGAACACAGGATTTCCAGAAGTACCTACATTTTAAACAAAAACAATTTATGTAATGATTGCGCAGTTAGCCGACGTAATTTCCCTCTTTCACTTATAAAACTTGTGATTCTAATAGTTAGCCTTAGTTAGTAAGGATAGTTTTTTTAGTATGTAAAAATACTTAAACTCGTATTTAAAAAAGTGTGTTTGTGTGTATACGCGCGTTAGAAATTATACCTACTCCTTTGGCCTGACAAGATAAACTAAAAATGTTGTCTTTCGCCAAATCTTACGTTTGTAGAAAAAGCGACACTAATATTAGAAAAAAAACTAAAAAAGTTGACCATAGCTCAGCTCATAGCATAGCTTCAGGGAGTCGGTTTATTGTGACATCATTTTTCCTTAACGTGCCAAAAGAAGTATAACATCAAAAAAACAGTTAACGTCACAACGCAAAATGTTTTTTATCATGTTTGAAAACGTATTAATAAAGTTTCATTTGAAAATTCTTGTAAATCGTTCTTATTCATTGTGACTTATTTAAGCCCTACTCATTGATTTATAAGTTGGATTTCTGAGATCCGTCAACTAGATTGAGCTACTCGGTGATGATAAAGGCCTACCGTCTTTTGGAACAAGCTGACGAAAAAATTTACGATTACTTACCAGTAGTAGAAGACTACGACTCTACGTTGTTATACTAACACGACTTCGGGCTACGAAGCTTGGATTTTAATCAGGACCATGATCTCTTTATTTACTAGCCTTTGTTTGAAAAAATAAATAGGAGGAGGTATAGTAGGATTTTTTAAGATTCCTAAATAGTCTTGAAAGAGTAAATTAACGTCAATTTCTTTACAAAAAACACTAAGCTTGTTGTAAAATCCTACTGATAAATAATCAAAAATAATTTTGTTTTCGAAAGTTTATGAGTTTGTCATTTTTGTTTGATTATTTTTTTGCTACCGACTCCTTTAGTTGGAGTAAGTTCCTCCATCAGATCCCAGATTGTTCCCTCTCTATTTCATCAATATATTACCACTCTTCAGAATTTGACTAAAATTCAATGCGACCATTCTTGCATCACTTTTTTTTTCATTATAAAGAATTCCCAATGTATGTGGTTAGTTGCAGTACCTACTGCTTTATTTTAGTAGAGGATTTTAAGGTAAGGCTCCTCGTTGGTCTATGGATGCAAGCGCTGCTGCTGAGCAAGAGGTCCCGGGTGTGATCCCTGGGTCGGGCAAAATGTTATTGAGTTTTTCTATTTGGAATTTCTCAGTAACAGCTCGTAGTCTAGATCTGTACACGATTGATGGCAATAGGCTCGCCCCTTTTTACATTGGACTTGAACATAACTGGCGAAATGCGGGTGTACAATACTACAGGTACACCTCTGCCTAACCCTTCGGGGATTACTGGCGACATATTTGTTAAAGAATTTAAAGTAAATATCAAAACTGCTCTTTTAGAAAAATCGTTATTAAAAGATTTATTTTTCCGAAACATATTTATCAAAAAAACCCATGGGTCTTTAAAAGTTTCCATGATCAGATAGATAAACCTAGTAAGTATCATACGTAGGTAGGTATTTAAACACAGTAGTCGTGTTAAACACGATAACATCATAAAATCCGCTTACATGCTTCCATTTGAGTGAACAGATTGATGAAGCTTCCAGCTCATCATGCTATCGCAATGATTATGCTTCATTACGCAAATATTAATGCAGTAAATTTATGAGGATTGCAAAAATATGTACATCATTATGAGTTTAGCAGTTGTACTGGACGTTGCGTTGTAAAGTAGTGGACTTTTTCTAATTACCGTGAAATGTGGTGAATAGGGACTCAAGAGTGAATAGAAACAAAGTTTTGAGGAAAATATTCACGTAAGTTATATTTGCAAAATAAAATTATCTCTATCTATATTTATCATAAAGTTAAAAGTTGTTTGTTACATACGAGAACTCTTATTCCTTTAAATAATTGAGATAAATAGTTTTGACACCTTGTTTAAGTTATATTTCTTTAGGCGCGTTAGGGAAAAAATGATGGTGGTTAATTTTTGACACACCGTCACGAAAACTCGACACCCTGAAGTTAGCTATAGTCAACACTTTAGTTTATTTTTCTATTATTATTGTCGTCATTATAAATTCTAAATGACTCAGTGGAAGTAGCTTATTGTCTTGTTGAGATATTTATTTATTTGCATGCAAAAATAACGTAACAAAACACCACCAAAGCAAAGACAAAACCAATAAAAACTTCAACGCGGATCATCGAGGATCATAAATTGAACTCATTGTGTCGGCATGTATGTTACGTGTGGACTTAATGACGCCTTTTTACCCTGTATAATACGTATAAACAACCAGTTATTGGAGCCTGTATTTGCATTATGATACAGTCACCACAGTTGGCATCATGCATTTTAATAGTAACTTTTTCTGTTAATTCGCAGCAAGGCTTTCTTAACCCTAGAAAGATAACGTTATTTTTTGGTACTGAAAAGATAAAGGCTCAAGTTTCGATATCGATTTTTTATACGTATTTAAGTAATTATTAAACTTCTTATAGCGTTGTGAAATGCTACATTATTACTAAATAAATAAAACACAAATTTAAGTTATTACTTTTTAATTATAAGAAAAAAAAATGGGATTTTAAAAATCCCTTGCGAAAATCAACAAAAATAAAAAGTCTTCTGTATTAGGGTACATTTTTTTCTTAAAAATATAAAGTTTATAGTTTTTTATCTTAATCACTAGTGAGTTATTAAATAGTCAGTCTCAAAAACATGAAAATACAAAAAAAAAATATTATATAAAGTTGTTGCAAACATCTTTTTTATGTTCACCACACACAGACTTTCTACATTTGGTACACTTCATCTTAGACATTCTTTTCTTTTTTTATGTGCATAGGCTTCAGTAGAACCATATTTTAGCTGGAGGTTCCTCATCAGCTTCTACAGGTACCTCTTGAGTAGTTTGTGGCAGAATGTTTTCAATTTTCTCCCATAAAGACACAATTTGAGTCTCTTCCAATGTTCTTCTCTTCGCCATGATGTTAAAACTATCCTAAAACCTATAAAAATAATTAATAAATACATACCTACTTTAATATTTACCGTATATAATTAGAAATAAGTAAAAAACAACAAAAACCAAAACTCAAAAAAATGTTTGAAAGTTGCACAAAAGATAAAGTGGCGCCTATCGAGCGCAACGTTTCGCCATAGCAACGAAACTATGCTACTTACCGAACAGGAGCGGTCGCCTCTCGGGAGTGTTGGTCGCCGACTGAGTTGGCGCGGAAACACAAGCTTGTACGCACGTTGGTTATAAAAACACAGCAATACATTTATTTCGCGGGCGCCTCTGAAGCGCACGTTATCTTTCTAGGGTTAATAATGAGGTGTTATTAATTTAAAATCTCTCAGATACCTAGTGGTCTTACTATGTCGTTGGTGTGAATCGAGGTCAGATCTCAAACACGAGTAATGGTGGAAAAGGTTAAATAATTATACAAACCTAGTAGTAAAAACCTAAATAATAAGGCAACTTTTGATAATTGATGAGCTATTATGTACCTTTTTCAATAAGTTAATAATAAAATTAAAAAAAAGATTTTGAGGAAAAAACCAATAACTAAAAAAACAACTTAATCTGTAAGACGAAATACTAAAAATGAACTGAGACGTTACAATTTCTTTAAATAATATCTTGATCATATTGGTCATTTCACGAGGGCCACAGGGAATGGTATTCGAGTTAGTTCTTTAAGAATAAAACTACACAGATTATAGTAAACCTGTTCAGAGTGCGCACAACTGTCAGTAACCGTTCCGTAGCGTTGTGTTAGATTATGACTGTGTGTTTGGATAAATTCAATTCAATGTAACTG
Organism: Euplexia lucipara; assembly: GCA_921972225.1. NCBI lineage: Eukaryota > Metazoa > Arthropoda > Insecta > Lepidoptera > Noctuidae > Euplexia > Euplexia lucipara. The sequence goes on along the minus strand of OV179142.1, from coordinate 11,215,283 downwards.
TTGAATATTTGTTTCGGAATAACACCTGTTGTTATTTTTAACCGACTTCAAAAAAAGGAGGAGGTTCTCAATTCGACGGTATGTTTTTTTTTTTTTTTTTTTGTGTGTTTGTTACGCGATTTCTCCCCCATTTGTGGACCGATTCTCAAAATTCTTTTTTTATGTGAAAGAGTATACTCCCGAGGTGGTCCCATTTTAATTTGGTGAAGATCTGGTGCTGATCTTCGGAGATATACAATGGAACTCTTTAAAAATAGACGGCAAATATGTCGTGATTGCTGGAATCGCTTGGATATTTATTGTTTATACAACATCATGACGTATCATCACGCCTGTATGCTCTGAGGGGTACGCAGATGTGTACAATATACCTAGATTTCGACAGTTAGGTATGTTAAGTTTTATTTATTAGGGATAAGTGGATAACCCTATTACCATGACATGTATTGTTAACAAATAACAATACTTATAAAAATAAATTCATGGCAAATATTTGTATGGGAACAACTAAAAATGGAAAAATAAAAATCTTTTTTGCAAAAAATAAAACCGACTTAAAAAAAACACCAACCGGTGTAAAATAACTCTAAATTCGGAAGTCGGTGGCCCATCATGAAAAAGACAAAAAAACCAAAGCCACAGACTTCCTAATTTAGAGTTATTTTACACCGGTTGGTGTTTTTTTTAAGTCGGTTTTATTTTTTGCAAAAAAGATTTTTTTACTATTGGTATTGAGGTTAGAGAAATCACAGTCCGAATAGTAACTCAAAAAATATATATTTTTAAAACACAAGTCATTTGCTGTAGTAAATCTGTACTGTTAATAAATCGGACGGTGCTTATCATGTGCATTTGTTATTAACGTCAAAAACTCCAATTACACTGCTGAAACAAATGGAAATAGCGAGTGCAATGTAAGAAACTATAAAATTCGATTTTCTTTGATAGAAAAGCCAGTAATGATGTCATAATGCAACGTTTTGCCACTGCACTGGCAGAAAAGGAACAGGAAATAATGATGTTACATAACATGTATTAAGAGCAAGATAATATTTCATCCTATTCCTGAGACTTAAATCTTGCGAGCTCACGTCTCTTAGTTTTATTATAATAATATGCAAGCCATGTTGGAAACGTTATTCAAAAGTTTAATAACTATTTAAAAAGACTCGTATCCTTTTCCAATAAATGTTCCGATAGTGTTCGGAAATTTCTTGTTAAAGTTTTGCTAAGCTAGGTCTCCGTTGAGTCCAACTAAACGTGACACGGCATGATTTGACTGTTTTTTCTTCTTTTTGAAGTGAAAACTTCTTTAGCATCGTTGTGATTTAAAAGTTGATGAACCGAAAAAGCGACAGTAAAAAGAGACAAACACATAAACTTAAAAGATTTAACGTGGGAGAAAATGAGATATGAAACATTACTGTGTTTTTACATTTTTGGTTCTCAAAAAATTTAATTGAAAATTTTTGAAGGTTTCACCTCTTCCACGTGTGAATTGCATTCATGTTTATATTTTATTGTACTTCGACATTCAAATGTCCCGTGACTGGCCTGTTGGTCTAGTAGCTAGTGACCCTGACAGCTATGCCGGAGGACGTAGGTTCGATTCCCACCCAGGACAAATGTTTGTGTGTTAAGCACGATCATTTGTTCTGTGTCTGGGTGTAATTTATCTATAGTATGTATGTATGTAGAAATATTTAAGTATGTTTATCAGCTGTTTAGTACCCATAACTCAAGCTCTCAAGCTTAACTTGGGACTAAATGACGTTGTGTTAAAAGTTGTGGAATATTTAGTTATTTATAATGTACTCATAATTTAAATAGTTCGACAATCAATTGCGTGAAGTCACTTGAGTAAGGTTCAAAGCAAAAGGAAAATGCTCATTTGTTGAGGAAACTGGGGCCAAGGGACGCACAAACGCGCATGGAAGAAAGAAATTATAAGCATTATAATTGACATCACATATAAAGAAACAACGGCTATTTTTTTTATTTGGTGGGACTTTTTTTATTATGAATCGTAATCCTTACTGTGATAGTACTGACTACTGACCACCGAAAGGAAACCAATATCCGTCGGTGGTCAGTCAAATGTTTGTTCTCGAATTTTTATTGCATTCTTATTTGCAATGAACATTTTGAGTGTGTTTAAAATCGCCTTTTTACTCATTGCAAACTTGTAATAGCCATATTTAAGTCACTATATTAATGTTTATAGTATTTATTACTTGAAGTAGTAAATACTAAAAAGACAAGGCCAGAAATGAGCGTTTTCCTTTGTCAAGCACTATAATATGGAGTTAATATCGAAAATTTTACCCTTCAACATGTCTGTACCATTTGCGTCACATGAAACATTATAATCAGCTCATAAAAGAAAACTGCTAAACATGAGGTCCCAAGTTGATAGCCCCAGCCAACGTTTATTCCCCATGAATTAAATTAAATTGGTACATGACGAGAATTTTCGCCGTTATCCCAGGGAGGTTGGTGTGTAACTTTTTTGAATTCGTAATGTTTTACTTAATAAAGCATAGCTGTATTTAAAGGCAGGCCACAATTTCAAAATATTGATTGCCAAAAAAAAAACAATTCTGATTATAAGATTTGTGAATAATCTAGGAAATATTCAGATTTAAAGAATTTTAAGTTAAAACCAAAAAAAATCTTCTCTGAGTCTTCGCGAGATCGATAAAGCATAATAATATTTTCCACATTATGCTAGATCTCGATGACACCGACATCAATCTTTGGCCTAATCTATTATACTTATTTATTGATGGATGGCATAATTCTGTTACAATGAAAAAAACTGATGTTGACCTTTTTCTGAGAATGCTCAAAATAAGATTCATTAAATGATGTTTAGTTCAGTGATCTGGATCATCTCTTTTTTGCCAATATAGAGCCATGTTTTGTAAGAAACCATTTGCGTCCGATGGTAAAGTAGATAGTAGCTGAAAAATTGTAATATTATTCTAACTTAAATAAGTCCAATCATAGAATAGATATTAAAATAAAAATATAGTTTGGAGCACATTGAACGAATCCAACTACAGTTTGCGAACGTCACCAGTGGTTTATGGAACCTTTTAGAAGATTTAAACAAAAAACACGTGTTCGCATCATGTTCACTAAAGTAATTAAAAAAAATAAAGTCAACGAAAGTTACAAAATTAATAAGGCGATGCCAATCTAAAGAAAAGACAACTCTTTGAAACAAAGCCTACTCATAAATGTTTGCTTATTCTCTTATTGTATAAATTAATTGAAAAAATTGCAAGACATACAAATTGAAAGCCAGCAGAATTTAACAAAATTCGTTAAAAAATCACGTTAAGCCATTTTTACATCACTTCCATTCCGTTCAAAAGAAAACAAAAGCTTATTCTGTAAACAGAGCACCTGTTTACAGAAACAGCTTTTGTTTGTTATTATAATAAATTATGAGAGGGTGTGTAAAACATCAACTAAAATTATCAAGAAGATTTCAACATTGAGTCCAAGCCTTTACATAGTTTGTAACACAAAAATAAATGTGTCACTATCGTAGAATAGACAGAATGTGTTCAGTTTCATCATATGATACTTCCAGAGCCACTGAGATGCCGATTTTTATAAAGCTGGTTTATTTACATCATGGTTATATTTAAATATCACTTAAATTATTATTTAAATATAAGCTGTCGACTGCTTCGGACACCATGGCCTGTCTTGCGGTAGAAGCGCTGGTCGCATTGCTCGTCACGCCAGCATAAATTACATCATCCGTCGTGCTCTTGTCACCGCTGGGGTGCCAGCTATTTTAGAACCCAACGGCTTAGCACGTGACGATGGAAAGAGACCAGACGGTGTAACCATATTGCCTTGGAAGTTGGGTAGGCCTTTGGTGTGGGATGCAAGTTGTGTCGATACCCTTGCGCCATCCCATCTTCCTAGTACGGCGGGTTGAGCTGGTGCGGCTGCTGCAGTTGCTGAAAACCTCAAACGGCGAAAATATAACAACCTTATTGGAAGTTATATATTTGAACCGTTTGGGGTTGAAACACTCGGGCCATGGGGTCCGAATGCCCATCTAGTTTTCCGGGACATCACCAAGCGTTTGGTCGACTCTTCACGTGACCAGAGGGCTGGCCTTTATTTCGGTCAGAGAATCAGCATTGCCATACAACGTGGCAATGCGGCCAGTCTTCTGGGCACTTTTCCCATTGATAGCGATGCGGATGAGTTTTTTGATGCCCTCTAATTGGTTTACTGTTCTTTTGTTTGTTTATTTTTAGGTATGTATGTATATAAGCGCATTAATATCACTTTACATTGACACTTTTGTTCCGTTTTAGAAAATCAGATCATTTTTATGACCAGCAATGGATGCAGTTTTTGTAGGATTTCTATGTAACCATAGAAATTCAACAAAATATATCAATACCTCAGTTTTTTTCTACCTTTACGTTATTTACACAATGTCATAACTAATGTCAATTAAGTTCAATATCACTTATTAAAATTCTAATAGTTTGGTGCTTGGGGTTACATTACAACTAAAAATTTAATTGTAAAAGTGTTTCTATGAATCTATTTACAGAAATAAATATAATTTATCATTTAGTGTACAGATAACATAGTCATTAATTAGGATTATGAATTTCATTTTTCAATTTGTTCCAAAGACAACAACAAATATACAAAATTAACGCAACACAAAAAGAGGAAAACGTCAAATTGTACTTTTTAGATTGTCTTGAAAAATAGGTTAGTTTTTGTAGTACGAATAACAGACCGATGCGGAAAATTTCCTAGATAAGATCTCGTCTTTGACAGTATCGAGTGCAATCTGTGACGACACGTATGGAGTGAGGGCTTAGCTGTATCAGATCGGGGGCAAATATAGGTTCGGACATGGCGGTTTATGAAGTTAGCAACATAGGATTACATATCTCTATCCAACGGTATTCTCGGTAGAATACATGCTAGCTCTCACACCGTCCTGAGTGTACCTATTATTTGATAGGTGGGACGCTCTCTTGCTGGCTCACTGGATACGGCTGCACACATAGGTGTCAGTAGTATCAATGTTTATACATTATTATTATTGTTCTACTGTTCTTTTGTTTGTTTATTTTTAAGGTGTGTACATAATAGTTACTAATATTATTTAGTTAGCAAAAATATTTTTTTTTTCATATTAGTATTTTGATCTACATTGTATTGGATATCACAATGTTTATACATAATATACATACTGTGTGGTTATTATTTAATATTATTATTTATTCTATTTCTTTTAATTCAGGAAAAACTAAATAATTTTGTTTTCCTACATTCACTACAATGAACGAGCTCCTGTTGCATGTCATACAGGCATCTAACATTCATATCTCTGTAAGTATTATAAATGAGACTTTTATATTAATATTTTACCTATATTATTATAAATTAATTTATTAATTAATATTATTTAATTCTGTTGCATACACGGCTACACATCAAGGCATACATTTCCAGTATAATCTGATCTCGCATTATAAACGATTTCCGTAAAATTCGAGGTCAGCGTAAACTGGAAATGTATAGCTTGATGTGTAGCCGTATATACGATAGCACAAACAAAATACAGCTCAAAACATGTATTGTATTTAACTTTTCAATTTGAAAATCAAATGTTCCTTCTTTAATGACCCGACTGAAAAAAATGCTTTGATTTTGACTGATTCAGCAATGCTATTCTCATCAATACGAACTTAATATTGTACATTGAACGCTTACCAACACGACTTACTTTACGACTACGTCTACCATAAAAATAAAATATGGTATCACTCGGTACATCGTTCACTAGCCACGTAAAGGGTTCGTGTTGCCGGCGCCGTTGCCGCTGTTTACCGCATCGGGTAACCATGTGGACTGACCGAGACAACCGCTTGTCCATATCACTGTACATTGCTACTCACAAACGTCACACGTGATGTCGTCAATCGCTGAACATCAATGAATAATGCATGACGGTATAAAATCTACATACGTGGTTTATACATGGTAGTGAAGACAACGTCGCGCGTCGCCCTGACCTTCTACTGTCACAAGCTTTCACTAAGTGCCATCACACAAATTACACGCACTCGTAAATAAGAAAAAACCTAAAATACATATTCTTCTTTATCCGGTTTAAACCGGGTATAAGTATAGGAGAAATAAATGTTTTCTTTGTCTCGTAAAGTAACTAGCATAAGAACAAAATAAAATTTATTAAACAAGTTTTGTCAATTTATTAAAAATTATGTAAATCTATGAATAAATCATTACATTAGTTATTCGGTAACTTAATCTGTCGATTTATCAATCCAGACTTAATCATGCAAATAGGCTTTCTATAGTCTGACATTGAAACAAAGAACTGCAAAGTCAAAAGAGAGTTACGCAACGTAGCACTCTTGCGTAACGCTACGATCTGGCTACGGTGCTACGCGGCTACGGCGTAGACGTCTCGGTAATGTCGAAAGAATTTTTGAGCATCTCTCTATTTTCGTGTTTCATTTTGTTCTTGCTTTACTATTGAATGAAGTTTAATATTGTATAATCTCAGTTTTGGTGAATACTGTTTTTTGTAGAGTTTTAATGTATGCAATTTTAATATTCTTTAAACGATTAAATTAAATTGAAGTGTCTGTTTGAAGACTCTAAATAACAGTTAATTACAAATTGAAAAATACGCTAGGTATATTTTGTCTGTCTGTTTGATTTTTCGAAGTAATTTTCGGAACTACTACAAAGATTTTTACGGGACTGCCACAGATAGCGAATGACATAAAATAATAACATTTCACCCAAAACAAAAAAAAAGTTTGTTTTCGTATGGACGATGTCGCGGGCATCAGTCAGTTATAAATTTATTTAAAACTAGCAACTAGTCTGTTACAAGTCCTTTGAAAGAATACCGCACACTTAAAGTTTCTAAATGAATGTATAAGGATACAAACGAACCTTCCGTTTGAATCCCTTTAATAACAATAAATATTTAAAATAATAATAATAAATTACTTTATAAGGCAACACGGTGCTGCGGAGAAGCACAATCAAGAAATAAATAAAAAGATATAAAATAAAAACTACCTATGTAAGTCGACGGAAATAGTCCACTGACTGTTATATACTTAAAGCAGGAAACTCGCTCTTATAAGGGTGAGAACACAGGTTGTGAACTATGCAATAAGCGCATAATAGCTCAACGGTGTCCAGTGAACATTTTCTTAGAAACTACAATGGTTATCCAACTTAAAAAGTACTGAATTCCGAGAAATTCTACTCGTTTGTCCTCAAGTCTCAGTGAAATAAGAAACATTTTCAGTTCTATTTTTAGAGTGCTTACTTCAATCACATAATTTAATACGAAATAAATGCTGTTATGCTTTGTGAAATTTCTTTGTTGGTTTTGCACAAAGACATTCAATACCTATAGACCGGACATAACGAACAAAATTTTCGTTCGAAAAAGTGTGTCCTGCTGGATACAAGTCTATGAGTTTTTTGTAGTACGCTCCGCTGCCGCTCCAATATTCATATATTATTCTAAATGGCGTTACTGAGACATGAGATCAGTTTTTCTATGACATTTCCTTGACATGCCCGCTCTATAGTATTTTAAATCTCTTTGGTTTTGCAGTTTCAAAGCTTTACCTTGACATGTGTTTAATACAGTCTAGCTATTAAAAGTTTTAAATTAACTTGCGATGCTATGACTGGCCTGTTGGTCTAGTAGTTAGTGACCCCGATAGCTATGCTATGTAGGTTGTGGGTTCGATTCCCACCCAGGACAAATGTTTGTGTGTTGTGCACGATCATTTGTTCTATGTCTGGGTGTAATTTATCTATTATATGTATGTATTTATAAATATAGAAGTGTGTTTATCAGCTGTTTGGTACCCATAACACAAGCTCTAAAGCTTAGCTTGGGACTAGATGAACTGATGTAAAGCAAAAGAATCACAAAAATAAAATTAAAATGGTCGCGATAATTCATAATTTTGATATTATATTGTAATCTGGGTAATAAAGGAAGCCGATTTTACAATGTTGCTAATTGTGTTATGCTGAAATTGCACAGTTCACAAAATGGTGGTAGTACTGTTGACTAAGTATGCCATTGTTAATTTAGGCTCAATTCGGCAGACCAAGCATATTTATTTGGCTGGGTTAGCTTTGGCTTATTAGAGAACTAAATTGTACTAAGTTTAATAAATAATCAACCCTGCTACAATGACGAATAAATTGAAATTATTAGAATTGAAAATATGAAACTGATGCTTGTACTTAAAAATAATAAATAAATAAATATTAAAAAAAAATAACTGAAATGTTTGAAGATATTAGTAGTATAACTTTGTGATAAAACCCTTAATTTGATTACAATATGTAAAGACGCCAGCACATTAAGCTACCACAAATTTTCAAACTTTCCCAATTAAACATGAACCTTATTCTGTTAGTAATAAAGTTAAAAGACTTTTAAAGATATTTGTCACATTGGGGTAACTTGTGCTGTCTGTACAGCGTTACTTATGTTTACTGGTACTCGTATTAATAGGAGGAACGATTTCAAACTTTGTTGGTTGGAAATTATGTATGTTATTTTCAAAACTAATAGAGGGTGGGAGGTTGTTGAAGTTATAAGGGAAAAGTACAAAATTCTCAAGAACGACGTCGCGAGCAAAGTGACGTAAAAGCTTCAAACTTTACCGGTATTTGGCGACCCGCACGCAAAACGTAAACCAAAGGCAATCCATTAGGGTTAATACAAGCTGAGTTCAAAGCTGAGAAATTCTGTGAATGCAGAAAATAGCGCTTTTCCCCCATCTAAGTACGTCACTCGTTGCAGTAAGCTAATAGTAATTATGTTCCGTAGTAAGTCACAAACAACTTACTAAAGACTACCTAATCAAAAGCCTCGTATGGTAAACTGAAATAGACTAATTAATTAATGAATAAAGCTTGTTTTGTAACACACTTCTTTCTAAATAAGGAGTTATTTTTGATTGTATAATCCTTAGATCAATAATAGTACTAGATTCCCGATAAGCGCTTCAAAAACGGCCCGAAAAATAAGAGCACAAATACTGTTGTGCTCTTATTTCTAATTAGTATGGTCCAATCATAGCCAACGTTAAGACGTCAAAATGCCGCAGTGCGCGTTGAAAAATTGTGTAAATAATCACCGTAACACCAAATTTTCGGAAGGAAAATTTTTTTTTCGGTGAGTTTATATCAATATGTATTTATCATAAAATAAAAACTGAATTAAATAGTAAATAAAGTCTTTTAGCAAAAATATTATGATTGTTCGACCAATGTTTGCTACAACGCGCCAACTATTGTAACAAACATCGACTATTCTGGAAAAGGGAATGCATGGAGTAGTATTGTTATTTTCTGTTTCTTTTTTTTTAATGAAATTTTTGTTTGTAAATTTCCTAGCGACACATTTCGCTGTGCAGAATGGGTATCTATTGTCGCGAAAGAAAGAGGAGAAGAATTATACAAGCGGTCCCCAGACACAACGATGCTTGGATTAAAATATTACTTCTTTTATTAAACGTAAAGGGATATTATTTTGTTACTTTTTACAGGATACTTTTGCGTTGGGGGATTGTTTTTTTTTTTTGCTGCTTAATTTTTATTATCAATAAGTAACTATTAATATATATCCGGAAATACTAACAGATGTCGATTGGTTAGAACATCAGTTCCAAAATTACAGGTACACTCATTAATGATTCACAATCGAAACGTTTTACAAAATGACACCTACTTTCTAAATGAAAATGCTTGATTTGCTACTAAAAACGTAAAAATCGGTACGTGTGTACCTACATTTTTTGAAGAGTTCCTTCAATTCTTCAAGGTTCCCTCATGAAAATGACAGAGTACTGAGGTAACAAACACTAAAAACAAACATAAAAAAATAAATTAATTAGTCAAACAATCATTATATTTGCTAAAAGACTTTAAAAGTAGTAGTTAGTAGTTAAAAGTAGCCTATGTGTTAATCCAGGATATAAGCTACCTACATACTAAATTTCATCCAAATCTGTTCCGCCGTTTGAGCGTGAAGAAGTAACAAACATACAAACACACACACACACACTCAGAAACTTTTGCCTATAAAATATTAGTGTGGAAACTTCTAAATCGCATACAAAAGTAGGCGCATTCATTTTTATTAATAGCAATGTCCTCATATAAAATAGCTATTGTACTAATTTAGCCCTACTACTTTTTTAAAATGGGTCAAATGTAATTATTTGCTACCATATAAAACAACCCTTTGCTCGCTATATAAATTATTATTCTGCAACTCTATCTTTCAATTTTTACTGTGTGCTGAGCATTGAAATGTCATACCAAGAACAATGTCTAGTTCCAAAATAGAGTAAAGACGAAATTGTGAACAAAACGTTTTTAACCGTATTTACTAGGTTTTAAGTTTCATTTTAGAAAAAATATTTTTGTACTTATTATAAAAATGCCTTTTATTTTTATGTGACATTTTAAATTTATTCCTTTTACTTTTCTACGATGACAGAAGGATTTAGGCATAAATATTTTGCAATTGAAATTAAACTTTATGCTTGAGTGTCAAGTTTTATAATAAACTGAACTTGATAATATTATAAAACTTTTTTCAATATTTCGTAGTAAGAAATGTAATTGTTTATGTGTGTGTAAACGTGGACACTTTAGCGACGTATTTTTGTTCCTGATCCTGTATCTAGTGCTATTATTGATCGAAGGTATAATCGTCATCTGGTTAGCTTTTTTTCAACTATGCAGAGGTTGGATTCCAGATTAGTCAGATGCAGTTGAATACAAATTTTACATGAAGCGTCGGCCTGGCAGACCTTCTGACCTCCACAACCCGGTAACCGGGAAGCCACGATACCCCTTGGTTGAAATGAAATAAAACGATGAAATGATATTTATTTCTGTAAGTAGATCTTCCCAGATACTTTTACAAGTCATTTTTTTTTAAACTAAATGGCACTAAATGGTATTTCCAAAGTGACTGATCCCTGAGAAGAAATGCCGAAAGAAACTCAGGGGTCATAGTCTCTTTGAAAGTCCAGACATAAGATTGTATTCTTGTATTATGCAAGTCTCACGATGCAGGGCAAAGTCTGGAAAGGCCTTTTGAAGAAAGAATCAATTCAGCTTTGAGTTGACCTGTCCCGACAGACTGCAAACGGCAGACGGTTAAGCTGGTTGTCTGAGATGTTGCTGAGACATACCTACTTAACGTGTTTTCTGAAGTACGAAAAAGTCTTGATATGCAATGAATGGTCACCCATCCACGGACCTACCCCGTCAAGCGTAGCTTAACAAGCACAACCTCCTCAAAGATGATGAAAAATAAAATCATCACGACATTTCATACCGTACATAGAAAACTACAAAATTCTCACCTGCCATGTTCTACCCCGATTTGCCTATAATTTCCGTTAAATGCCAAGGAAAATTTATATACCTCAAAATAGTAACATGGTCAGGGGCTGGAAGTGTAATTGAAGTGTATTATTAGAAAAAATAAACGAGTTTCAGTTCATGTTATTTAAATAAATTTTCGAAATCGTTGTACTTATAATAAACTAGACTTAAGGCGCTCCACCCACTGCACCGCGCCCCGTCGCGTACCGCGGGATGACAGATTTTACCATTGTTTGCAAGTATCTCAATTTTTATAGAAATTACGCCTAGCACAACACACTGCTGACGCGGAAATGCGCGGGTAGGCGCCACGGTAAAATCTGCCATCCCGCGCTACGCGACAGGGCGCGGTGCAGTTGGTGGAGCGCCTTATTCTCGCATATTTTTATAGGTAATTTGGTTTCAAGACCACGTAATGCGACATGTAATGTTGTGAGGTCAAACTTCAATCTTACACTGTGTTACAATAGAAACATGGACTACACAAAAGTTTCATCTTGTTTCAGTTTTAACTAGCGAACTTCCAACAAAAACAACATCCGACGTAAGCAATAGTTTATTACGAATATACTAAATGAGCGACTATGGAAATCGTGACCAGAACGAGACAAAACAAACGCCGCCAAGCCACTCTGTCATTTAAACTGTGGAATAACAATGTAAACGTGTTTTCATTTGTTGCAGCGCTCATAGTCTGCGACACTTTTGTGAAGAGCTCGTATTGTTGTAACAACTTTTGACTCAGACATCTGTTGCGAATGGCAACACTGGTTGAGTGGATGAGCGGCCGAGACAAGGTTATTTATGCATCTGAATATTTCAAAGATTATGCAGTTAGAAGAAAATTTCCCTTTGACGAGGATTAAAAACAAATTAATGTATACATTTTAAAGTCAGTAATAATATTTCTTGTTAGTGTAGACAAACTTCCTTTGAAATGTTTCCTCGTCAAAAAATAAAAAAATAAAAAATATATGATGAGATAGAGTCAGAGGAATTAAAAGTCTAGTTTTGCTGTTTGTAGAAACTCAACTTTTGAAATAAATTAGGTTGTTCGGAATTCTGCAAGAACCAATTAAATTCTCCAATTTTGCTAGAAAGTTATATAAACATTAACGTTTTAGTTGTATCAATCTAGTTGTAATTTGTTTGGATTTTATTTTAAAACTAGCTCCTGCCCGCGACTTCAATCGTTAGGCTATAGCCTTCCTCGATAAATGGGCTATCTAACACTCAATTATTTTTTCAAATCAAACTAGTAGTTTCTGAGATTATATCTTACCTACCAAGAGGTGCAATATATGAATTCATAAAACATTCTGAAGGTTCTAATCTTGTTACAGTAACTATTTTCATGAAATTAATGTTGGTGTCATGTCGAAGAATTGCATTACTAACGTAATCACATTGAATCGTATCTAAAATTTTACAAATTTCGTTTGGCGGCAAGCCAGGCATCAGCCAGATGTGCATGCTGGATATTGGCGCTCCCTGTGGCGACATAAAATATACATACCATAATAAAATCTTAATTTATTATTTTAGGTAAAATATACATTGTGGATGGGGTATTAACTATATCCGGACACTATCAGTTCGTTACATCACCCTGTACCCCTAGTGTTAAACTTTGTGTCAGCTTTTCTGTATTTCCAAGTTTTATCCGATGTTCTTTTAATTCTATAATTAAAAGAACATCGGATAAAACTTAAAATCTCGTTGGTTTCGACAACTACTACTATTAGTAGTTGTCGAAACCAACGAGATTTTAAATAAAACAAGCATAATAAATAATATTCCACAACTTTCACCCAACGCCATCTAGTCCCAACCTAATTAGAACTTGTGTTATGGGTACGAGGCAAGATATTAGTGTTGAGTTTTCTTGTTGTGTCTGATTTTACTAACATAGTTTGCAAGTATTCTTGTTACTAACCCGTGAACCTCTGATGTCTTTTAAATAAATTATTATTATTATTTTTATTTTTTGTTATTGCTCGGAACCCTTGGGCTCCGGACTTCTGGAAGGCGTACGAGGGGCCGAAGCCCCTTGTCGTTTTTAAAGAATTAATGCACCAATCGCTGATCTTTCCTATTATAATTATTATAATTTTCTAAATACATCTATATATATAAAAGACAGTAGTGTTAGTTCCACCACTTATAACTCAAGAACGGCTGGATCAATTTGAATGATTTTGGTCTTTTTGGATTTGTCTTTGTCCGGAATAGCATAATAATTAATAAAAAACATGAAAAGTCCTCGAAAAAATAAATATCAAGAATATTCGTTGTCTCAAACATTATTCAAACGCAGCGCCATCATGGATGACATGACTGGAGTCAAACTTCTCAGTTCATTATCAGGTGAAAATTTGACATTGACAAGTCTGAAGCTAAACGAAGGTAAGGTTGTCAATTTATACGTACCTACGTTCTGAAATTTATTTTGTTACTAAACTTAGAGGTTTTATGTAGCATAAAAAAGTCTTATATTTCAGAAATCAATTTACGTAATTAACAATGACGACAGAGACAAACTTTAATATTTCTTTGCAAAAAGAACTTATTTTACTGTTAAGACTTTAATTGAAGTAGACCGGGAAAACTATAAGTATAAATTATATGTAAGTATACAATACAATACAATACAATATCTTTATTTTATCTCTTCACAAAGGTTCACATAGTTATTATAAATATAATTGTAACAATAACATTTGATAAAAATCATAATATATGTTCCTTTGTGAGAGACTGGCGTCCATACTAGGATACCCTGTGTGACGGATCCCCAGGCTCTCACCTCGAATTACATGAAATTTAACTAGAGGCAATAGTTCAGATTAAAATGATGAATTTAGTATTTTTTAAATCAATGCATTTTAGTAAGGTAGTTAGGTTAGCTATAGGATAGGTATGGTCAGTTAGGTTAGGTTATATAAACATGTTGTAATTTTAATTCTATCGAACACAAAATGTTTAAATAAGATCACAGTAGAGACTCGCTACATAAAAAGTAGTAGTAATAGTTATTATTGGTTTGGATTTATTTTTTGTCGTCTTATTAAACGTATGTAAGTATTAGATATACATACGTTTAATAAGACGACATGTAAAAAAAATGATAAGAGCAATAAATTGACTCTAAGGCACAACGAAGTTTGCCGGGGAAGCTAGTACATATTAAAGACAAATTAGACCCAGACACAGAACAAATGATTTTTGCTCACCACACAAACGTTTGTCTTAAGTGAGAATTGATCCTACGACCTCCGGCAAACTGCTAGACCAACAAACAGGCCAGTCACAAAAGGCAAATCAAGTGACTAATTTAACGAAAAACCTCACAAAGTTAGACAGGAATATATGTTCATGATTCTTAACAATTTTAACCAAAAATAACATCAGATAAACATCGAATAAAAAAAATCCAGAATCATGTACTTGACTGGCTTGTTGGTCTAGTATTTAGTGACCCTGACTGCTATGCCGGAGGTCGTGGGTTCGATTCCCACCCAGGACAAATGTTTGTTTGATGAACACGATCATTTGTTCTGTGTCTGGGTGTAATTTATCTATAATAAGTATGTATTTAGAAATATATAAATATGTTTATCAGCCGTATAGTACCCATAACACAAGCTCTCAAGCTTAACTTGGGACTAAATGGCGTTGTGTGAAAAAAAATTGGAATATTTATTAATTATTTATTATGTACAGAACTTACGTTATCAGTGCGTGTTCAGACGCTAGCACATGAAGTTACCCCTATGTGTAAAATTTCTTTGATCGTTTTTCAACTTTATGTAAAACAGAATAAGGAATAAGGAAATATTCAATAAGAAATAAGGGAATATTCAATTGGGAAAATTTGACACATTGGGGTAACTTGGTGTGCTGGCGTCTGTACTTCTACTAAAACGCGCAGGATGATCACCATAAACACAGGTATGTCGACGCAAGAATAGACAAAGAGACGGATCGTAGAATTATTACTGCCGATTTTAGAAAAAAATATGCTCGATATTGTAGACTATTGTCGACTCAAGACTCTACACATTTTATTCTCTTCATTCTTGACATTGTCGTGCTCGAAATAGAAGAAATTTTTCTACAATCTGACATTTTGTCGAATCTTCTGTAGAGAAAATCTCTTTTTTCAGTGGTATTTTAAAGAAGTAGAAAGTAATAGAACGAGTAATAAATTGTCGTCACGAACGATCTATATTTACTTTCTTCTATAGATTTCATCCAAAACATATTATGTAAGAGATAGTTTTTAGCAACAAGGCACCCTTTTAAACAACTTACGTAGAAATATAACCAACGATGGCTATATTTCAAGTTTTTATCATTTATTATTTTATTTGGCATTTGGTGGTTTGCCCCTGTAACATATTAAAAAAAAATTGCTTTGTAAAAAATTCAATTCTCAATAGTTTCAGCAACAGGACAACCGAGACCAGGGCTTGATTGTTGGCAATAAGATACTTATATTATTGTTCTACATTTAGATGTATTACAGAATTAGAATAATAATGAATGTTTATAGAAATCACCCTAAAACAAACATGAAAAATGCGTATTTAAAAAAAATACAATAAAATTGTAACTTTGGTTCGCTAACATATCAACTTGATTGTTTTTGCTTGTTCCGCCGTAAAGCTGCCCATTTACGAGCCAAGTGGATCAAATAGCGTGGTCATTTTTTAAAGTTCCGTTCTCGTAGCCAGCAGCTTTGCCACTCGTAGCCGTATCTACGCCGGGTTATAAAACTACATACCTACAAAATGTATAATCTCGTAGCCACTGTAGGTCAAAAAAGCTTTTTTACAAAAAAAAAACAACTGACTTCTTAAAAAACACTAACAGGTGAAAAAAGAAAGGCGTAATGTTATGTTATGGAAATACAAAAGTTTGTTTTTATTGTATAATATACTTTTCCGGGATAAAAAGTACTCAGTGTGGTGCCCAGGAAATTAAAGAATAGTTATAACAAGTTTCATCGTAATCCAACCGGTAGTTTTTGCGTGATGCCTGAACATACAGACAGACAGACAGACAAAAAAAAATTAATCACATCTTTGGGTTCGATGTCGGTCTAGTAACACCCCCTGCTATTTATTTTTTTGATATTTTCAATGTACAGAATTTTTACTTCTACAGATTTATTATAAGTAATAATAATATAGATCAATCAGGTTTCCTCACGATTTTTTCCTTCATCGATGTCAATGATGTCTAAGATAAACTAAGAAAGTACATAATGAAGTGAAAAAGTCACATTGGTACTTGCCTGGATTTGAACTACAGCCTTGTGCATGAGGTAGGCGCCTTAACCTCTGGGCCATCACGAAATTGAAAGGAGATTATCTGTCTTTATTGAGCGAGTTTATAACTCGACTCGCTGTTTTTTTTTTAATATTAGCCGTAAATTCTCGAAAAAATCGGTAAACCTCGATGTCTTTGAATTCAGTTCAAACTGTAAATTTTACAAAAACCGTATTTGAACATTTTATTATTGCTTAAAAACAATATTTATACTCAGAAACATCACAAAAATCTTAGTATGCACTACTAATATATCCATAAAATAACTTCTCCCAGGGACGCTGTTCAAATCCGTCAGCTTTTATTCGTCATTTATCTAGTAGAGTGAGAACTCAGTAACACTTTTTGTTTTTATAGAAAGTATTGATAATGTGGTTGACAACATTAGAGTCACCGAGATAGGTCTTTGCTTTTGTGCATACACGTTTTTGTTCCAACTACACATTGCATATTGTGTAAGACAATGTGACGTCCACAATCATAGTTTTACTAGTGATAAAGACTCTTGTTCTAATAGAAAAATTCTTCTCAGCAAAAAACAAGGAGGTGGTGACGACTGGCGTTTTGGGGGATTATATACATTTTGACGTTCAAAAAGCCTATCTAAGATCCTGAGTCTAATTTGAATGACTTTTGATTTTAATACACCGTGCTAATTTACCTACCTACATTATTGTACATTCTGTACCCGTGTCAAGTATAACATTTTAATATTATTTACCGTTTTATTCGCTGCTTTATTCGTCAGCCTACAACGCTTAATATAACCTTCCTAATAGAGTTTTGGTAGATTTTTGTGATGCTCAGTCTATCGGAAACAAGGTGGCAGTCTGGCAACGTTATGAAGTTAACCACATCACACCCAAAACACTAACTACATATTAAACTCACGCCTTTTTCTTTTGTAGGCAGAAACTACAGAGCGCCATATGCTACGATTCTTACATACTTCTTTCGCTTCGTTTACATTCATACATGTTGTCATACACACACGCCGGTTGCGAGTACTACGCACCTGACCTTTCTGAAGAACTTTACCAATAAGGTCTATATATGTCCTTCTAGGGCGTCCCCTCCCGGCGTTCCCAATTACATCTGCCTTGTAAATACCTTTCGTTAGTCGCCTTTCATCCATCCTTTCAACGTGACCAAACCATCTAAGCATACACTTTTCATTTTTTGTTACTACATCTTCTTTTAAACCACAACGTTGCTATAGCACATTATTCCTCGATCTGTCATTCATTGTTACACCACACATATTTTGCCAGGAACGCATTTCTACAGCATTTATTCTACTTTCATGTCTCTTTTGTCACGCCCAACATTCACTTCCATAAGTTAGTGTAGGCACCAACACACCATTGTGAACAGCCAGTCGTGCCTTTTCGGACATCGACTGGCTGGTCACAACACCATGTATGGCGCCATTATTTCCTGCATTCACTCTCCATTCCACATCCGCATCAATCTTTCCATCCCTTGTAAACAGACTTCCCAGATATACAAAGTCATTCACTTGTTCTACACTCATATCGTTTATTTTCACATTGAGCAACGACACGTTTCCGTCTCTTTCAAACACCATTACTTTCGTCTTATTCACATTTATATTCATCCCTTTCATCTTATATGCTTCATTCATCTCGGTCTGGTGACCGAGATGAATGAAGCATATAAGATGAAAGGGGGGGGGGGGGGGGGGGTGAAGGGTCTTGCAACTGTTCCGCTGACGATGCAAGAAGAACTTGATCATCTGCGTAGAGGAGGCATTTGACAGGCAACTCATTCATCCTCAACCCACAGTCACTCTCTTTTAAATCTGTCAGACAACTATCCATGTATAAGTTGAACAGCCAAGGCGACGCTATACAGCCCTGTCTAACTCCCCTAGAGATGTTAAACCAGTCTGTGTATGCCCCGTTTATCCTGACACAGGCACTGGAATCCTTATGTAAAGATTTCAGTGCCCGTACCAAGCACCAGTCCACACCATACATGGATAGTGTTGATCACAGCTCATCCCTCCACATACTATCATAGGCCTTCTCCAAGTCAACGAAAGCACAGTAAACTTTCTTGTGCTTAGCCAGATATTTTTCGGCTATGCACCTCAAGGAGAAGATCTGATCCATACATCCCATTCCCTCTCTAAACCCTGCCTGCACGTCTCATAATTTCTCGTCTGTTAGTCTGATCACTCTTTTAATCAAAACCTTTGCATACAGTTTACCAACTACGCTAAAAAGGCTAATGCCGCGGTAGTTTTTACACTCCTGCTGTGAGCCTTTTCCTTCATACAGTGGCACAATTACAGCCTTGCACCAGTTATCTGGGACTCGGCCATATCTCCAACACATATTAAAGATCCGGCACAACAGGCTTGCTACTACCCCGTCTAAAATTTTCAACTCGAAAATATTATTCCAAACCAGTTTTTCCCTTTGGGTTGACCGCGGGTGATCCGTGTTGAATCTAGTTAGTGCCTGGCGCATGTTTTTTATGACTGGTAGCCGTCGTTGCCCATAAGTGCAATTGCTAGTGATGTGTTGCCAGGGAGTTTATTCAACCACTTTTTCTTCTCAGCACAAACGGAAAGTCTTGAAAGACGGGACGGGTTTAGAGTGACAGCCAGTGGATTTAGTAAAAGTATCCCCGTGTATTTTTTTTTAATATTATAAACCAGTGCTTGACTGCAATCCCACCTGATGGTAAGCAGTGAAAAAAAAAAATTGAGTGAATGGAACTGTCATTGCCTAGCATTCGAATGAAATGACAGCTCGCCTTCACTTTACTTACATTTTGACGGGGTGATTTATACAAAATAGTAACTTTTGATTAAAAAAGACTTTCAATCTAATTTTATAAATCAAAATTTTCATTTTAATATTTAAGTAGTTAGCACTATACAATTGAAATAGCAATAGGTGTTCTCTAACTTAGTATCGTTTGCTGATCTTGTAGTGCGTTTACAATTACGTTAATAAAAACTTATTTATATTTGCCAATTTAATGTTTCTTTTTTGTTTTATGCTTATTATTATTTCTAACACTATTTTGTAAGCCTTCAGCCAGCGTCAGACAGCATCACTTGTTTGGTATGAATGCTGAAATGGACCTTTTTGGCGCAGCCGTGAGGCACACAGCACACAATGTGTACCTACTATTTTATAATATTTTCTATTGTTTCATAACTATTGTGTGTATGTGTGTTTTTAATGTCTGATGTCAAATAAATATTTTTCTTTCTTTCTTTCTTTCTTTTCTTCAAATGCACTAACGAATATGGATTCAAAGGTTATCTGAAATAAAGGTTTTTTCAAATTATTATTATTATTATTTGTGAAATACATATTGCTTTTTCATGTTTAACATAAGTGTGCGCTGTAGTACTAGTAGGGTGATTACTATCTAAATATACATTACTTAAAAAAAAAAATACAACACACATATAAAACATTTCACTGTAAAAAAAATAGCTCAGGAAAAGGTAGGCAACGTAAATAGTTGTTTAAATTCGTGCTATGTTGAACTGAGTATCTTAAAATATTTAGAATTACCATTACAACTTTGAAATGAATGCCCTACTGAAATCTGATCCGACGGTTAATGGTAAGAAGACTGGTATACATTTTGAGTTTTTTACCAAGAATCACTACTTATAGCTTTACAAATACACAGCAACTCTAGGAAAGTGATGCACTAATAAATGTACCACACGATTCAATCGTAGCGCCCCAGGAGGAAGTTCCTTGAGTCCTTGGATACGTAATGATACGCCTTAACCAGTGATGCCTAGTGACCATAGACTGGCCTGTTGGTCTAGTAGTTAGTCCAGTGGCTTTTAGAACTTGATTATGAAGAAACTGAAAAACTGCTTAGTATATTATCATAATCTAGCGTTTCTCATAATCACATACTGCCACCCCCTCACGCACACATTTGTATACACATCCATCTCTACACGTACACACGCATTACACTATCTTAATCTCGCTCTCACTCATACACACACACAACACCACACCACATACGACACCTTCCACTTCACACGCAAACACACACATGCATTTTTTTCTTTAATTTTCTATTTTTGATTTTATTTCATGGGTACTTTTTGTTGTAATTTGATTTCCACAATAGTACTAAAATGACATGTCCAACGCTTTAAAATTCGTCATTACCTATCTCAACTCTTGGCGTAGGGGGGCCAGGAGTTCATAGCACAGGGTATCCTAGTTTGAATTCCTGACTCCCACAAACCTCCAATATTTGTAACACCTCTATATTGTAACTGTACTTTGTGGGAGATAAATAAAATGTTATTATTATTATTATTATAGTTAGTGACCCTGACTGCTATGCCGGAGGTCGTGGGTTTGTTTCCCACCCAGGACAAATGTTTGTGTGATGAACACGATCATTTGTTCTGTGTCTGGGTGTAATTAATGTAAAATATGTATGTATTTAGAAATATATAAGTATGTTTATCAGCTGTTTAGTACCCAAAGCACAAGCTCTCAAACTTAACTTGGGACTAAACGTTGTGTGAAAAAGTTGTGGAATGTTTATTTACTATTTACTATAGACGCGATAAATTCACGTCTTACAGTATCTAAAATATACTGCAGGCCTAGCCATATTACAAATTCTAATTCTATTCTTTTTCTGCTATAGAAAGAAAATGGCGTACATGGAATCAGCTGTTTGTCAACTGTCAAGTGTTTTTCATTTTCAGCCATATTACAAATTCTACTCGTTAACACTTGACAGTTGACAAACAGCTGATTTCATATACGCCATTTTCTTTCTATTGTCGCTTTATCGATGACCATAATAGAAATAGAATTTGTAATATGGCTAGGCCTGCTGGAAACATTATTCTGTCTGGTAAGACAACAGATACAAAAAAAGGGAAAAGGTTCGTACGATCACATTTCAAGGACAATGTTCTTATGTATTGGTTGCCCTTGACCGAGTAGAAAGTATTGTGAGATCTGGCGCTCGTATGAAACCCTCTTTCATATTTTGTTTCCAAAGATTTTAAAACTTATCATTATAAAAAATGAATATGGTTAAAGAAAAACGACTTGTTTGGTCAAACAAACAGTAGATACATTCATTTAGATTTTAAAGTTAAAAAAAAGTCATTGCCAAAAGTTTAAAAGAAATACTTAACCGATATCAATTTTAATTAATTTGAAACAAATCAACCGTTATTCTTTTTACGATTACTAAAAAGTCATTCAAAGACTCTCGATCGAGAGTTAGGGGGTCCAAACAAAATGATAAATCACGAACATAAACAAATCCGCAATGTATGGAATTTAGCATTTTGAAAGCTTCCGCCAATTTCATACATTTTGGCTTTAAACAACTTCTTTATCGTTAGTAGTCTAGTTAGTTCGTGTGTCTAGAACTGTAGTGAATAATTAAATATCAGAAAACATCATACTGTAATAACCTAACCTAATCCACATGATTCATCAACAATAGAAGAGATCTGGCGCTTGGCGGCCGCTGCCGCGGCACGCTCGCTTCGCTCGCTCGCCTTCGCGCGCTAATGGTCATGGCTTTAACCTAACCTTACCCACATGATTTGCCAACCATAGACGTTTCAAAATTATATTAAACGTTACTAGAGGGCTGGCCTTTATTTCGGTCAGAGAATCAGCATTGCCATACAACGTGGCAATGCGGCTAGTCTTCTGGGCACTTTTCCCGTTGATAGCGATGCGGATGAGTTTTTTGATGCCCTATAATTGGTTGACTGTTCTTTTGTTTGTTTATTTTTAGGTATGTATGTAACCAGTTAATTTAGAATAGTTTTTTAATTAAATAACTTTAACGTTACTATAGAATTTAAACATTATACTATCTAAATATTTTACTAACTGAATATTAGTTCAAATGTGCATTATAGAAAATATTTATTATACCATTTTAAATTGGGTAAACTGAAATTATATCAATAATTCATTATATCATTTCACCGTTATACTAAACAAAAATTATATTAAATGAAGTTAGGTCATGTGATCGTTAGACCTTTTGTTATTATGGCAAATGGTACGCATCCGTAATTTATCTATAATGTGAATGTATTTTGAAATATACATATAAGTTTGTTTATCAGCTGTTTAGTACCCTTAACACAAGCTCTTAGCTTAGCTTGGGACTAGATGACGTTGTATGAAAAATTGTGGAATATAAAAAAAATTGTAATAAAGAATTACTTACATTTTTTTTTTATAATATTTCTTATGTATTGGACTAGTCGAACACATGAAGGCGTAATATATCGGATTTATAATTCAATCTTATTCGAAATCAAACGGCATTTAAATGTTAAAACAGTTTTTTTTTTAAATTTACTACTCTAAAATACGTTTTTTTTGTACTCGCTAAGTCATTCTGCAAATTTGATCATAACAACAACATATTAAAATACGAATATAAAAATTAAATTAAAAATTTAAAAAACCCCCACCGCAAAAAAGTAAAACATTTAAAAAGTTAAAAATAACACTTTAGCCATGAAATTTTACTTCACGTCGGGGTACCGCTTAAGTAAGGAATGTTCCTAGTACTTGTAGGTATGTAGGTACTTATTTTAACGGTACCCCGACGTTACGTAATATTTCATGGCTAAAGTGTTATTTTTAACTTTTTAAATGTTTTACTTTTTTGCGGTGGGGGTTTTTTAAATTTTTAATTTAATTTTTATTTTAAAAATTTTAAACGCATTAATTTGTTATAAAGATTATACAGTTATGAGAATTTTTCAGTTCATTGTATGTAGAGTTAAAACGAATCCAAACATGACATATCTGCTATTATTTTGTCACGAGTCTACCTACTGGTGTGCTGAATAGCCTGGCTGCAGCATCAGCTCGTCCTGTTGCCATCAGTGCATTGTGTTTAGAATCAAATGCTGGTTGAAATGAATCCAAACACGACATATCTGCTGTTATTTTGTTAAGAGTCTACCTACTGGTGTGCTGGTAGCCTGGCTGCAGCATCAGCTCATCCTGTTGCCATCAGGACATTGTGTGCAGAATCAAATGCTGGTTAAAATTAATCCAAACACGACATATCTGCTATTATTTTATCAAGAGTCTACCTACTGGTGTGCTGGATAGCATGGCTGCATCATCAGCTCACCCTGTTGCCATCAGTGCATTGTGTGTAGAATCACATGCTGGTTAAAATGAATCCAAACACGACATATCTGCTGTTATTTTCTCAAGAGTGTATTAGTGTGCCAGATATCCTGGCTGCATCAGACCAAATACACCATAATGTTGCTTATTAATATTACACACATGAGTCTTTGAAATTCTAAGCCACAAATACGTTTGTAAGTAAAGTTAATACCCGTAGACGTCTAAAATAGCAACGGTAGCTAACACAAAAGAGCTGATAACCTTGAAATGGCTGAACCGATTTTGATGAATTATATCTAAGAACCATCGCAAGAAACCCTGCTTTCAAATAAAGAAAACCGCATCTAAATCAGTTCACCCGTTTGGGCACTACGGTGCCACAGACAGACAGACAGACAGACAGACAGACAGACAGACACACACACATAGCGGTGAAACTTATAACACCCCTCTTTTTGCGTCGGGGGTTAAAAAATACAAGTAGATTAGTAAATGGTTAATATCATTTTGTTCGACAACAGGAACTCTGTTACAGAATTCGTAAAACGCACGAACCCCCCTTTTATCGAACGACGACACGTGAAGAATATTAATGCCTTCGCTTTTCAAACAGAGAGACGGAACAATCGGATAAGGTATTCTTTTTTTATGCCGGTTACAAACTTATTGTTTTTAGAAAAAGGTTGAAGTTTTTGTATGTTTATACGAGTATACAAAATTACATTTCCTTCTTATCTATAAATGTCTATAAAATTAATATTACCCTGTATTTTAACAGTTAAACTTTATGTACGTTAAAAAAGACCTGAACACAAATCCACTTAGGAGTCATGAAACAAAAACGAAGATAAAAGTTTGGCTACCGACACATGAATACAACGCAACTGAAAATATATAGCAATCAGCGTAAATATATTTATAAGAACACAAATAAATGCTATTTACACACATCCACACATTACACACACACACCCTGCACCTCACACACACAAACGCCTCCATCCACATGCATGCACATTCACTAACCTGCACTCCCTATTTCTAATTTAATTTTGTAACATCCTGGCTGTATTGTAGTTTCTTCTATTTTAATTTGTATGCAATAATTATTTTTGAATTAATGTCATTTATAACTCATAATATATTTTAATCTAAAATTATTTTAATCCTGATTTTATTCCAATTTTGCTTAAATTTAATAAGATTATTTGCTATTTTTCAAAGTTTATCTAGCCCTATGCTTAATGTGTAAATTATTTAATATAAACGAAAAGTCATTGGCTCCTCAAATATAGGAAGTTGTTTTTAGGAAATAAAGAAATAAAAATACTAAAAACATAATCGACTTTAAAAAATGTTTAGCACTACATATCGTACAGACCGACACTCTTTCGAACATGTCGCCTATGGTGCCTGCTGAACTGAGCCGATCCGAACTTTTTTCGTAGTAGGACAACAGTGCAAACTTCGGTCATATTTCGGGTGGTCGAGTACGTTCGTTTGCGTCCTTTCAAAGAAGACCCTCTGAACTTTTGTCTCTGTCTTCCATGAAGCACTGGCTCATCCAATTACTCGAACGTGTTTTCTACTCATTTCAGTGGATAGTCTGTTCAATACTGGTATTTAAACTGGGATTCCTAGTACTTACTCGCACTATTATTATTTCTAGTATGTTCTATTTTAATTAGCAAGTAGTAACTGTCTTGTTGGTTTAGTATTATCCAACCCTGTGATAGTCGCTGGCTAGGTACTGTCGCAATTTCGCAATGCATTTGAGATTATTATGCAAATGCCAATGTAATATAAAAAAAAATATTCAGCTGGATCCAATAAACCCGGACGACGATTCCAACTTGATGCAAATGCAATTTATACAAGACTTTCGCAATCAGATTATCCAATTTAATAAAATGCACTTGCGAAAATTACTTTCGGAAATAAATAACATTTCCGGAATTAAAATCCTGCGAAACTGTTATATCAATGTTATTGTTGGCTGTTTTTGTTAAAATTTGTAATACCAATATTAATAGTCAGTTCGAAATTAAGGGAATCGAATTTGCAACATCAATCAATTTGTGTAGTGCAGTCTTTATATGTACAATAAAAGCTTTACAAATGCTACACACGTAATGGATACTCTGTTGTCATTTAATGTGACGTATCGACAGGATGTGGTGGAATTAAAAGCACCAATATATACTGCCTGTTTATTTTCAGACTTCATAAAAAAATTACCAGAACTTAATGTTAAAAGCCAGTTGGCTGCCTATCAACCGTTTCGTGCCTTATGACAAAAAATATTCGACTTCCAATTTCAAAATTGAATGACTGAGGAAAGAAAAGCAAAAATAGTGAACGTTAGGTGCAGCGCAGACGACAGACTATACGTGACGCACTTTTTAGTCTGTAAAAGTAGAGCCTATGCAATTATATGCAATAAGGCACACGACGCGCAAAAAGTCCAGCGTACAAAAAATCCATGTAATTCGGGCAGACCGCACCGCGCTGCGCCGCGCCGCTCGGCACTAAAAGTGTGTGAAAAAAATTGAACGTTTGCTTCAGCAAGCGCTAACGCAGACGGTGCACACTTTTGTCGGCAATCTGCATTTGCTAGGAGTGGACGTAGCGCACGCGATCTATTATCATGGCGCCAGAGTCGATTATTCATTGTTGTTTCTGAATGAGTCAAAGCAGTTCTTAAAATAAATAGCAACTCATCAAATGTACAGACATTTTATAAAATTAAAAAATAAATCCGGATTTTGTTTCAGAATTGAATGTTTAGTATGGAACTGTCCCTTCAGTAATCTTTCCGAAAGTATAGGATATACCCAAAATTCTCTATTTCTTATTTTTTTTCCGTACTTCATGTACAAAATAATACTTCGCGATCACTGCACGATTTCCATAGCTTCTACGTCCCTACAGCTCTGCCGACAGAATGATCGAAGATGTGCGTCGTGTGCGTTGAGTCTGTGAAAAATCCGCGACCGACTTTTTGCGCGCCATGCAGACTTTTTGTGCGCCGCATACTCGATCGCACAAAAAGTGTGCCGTCTGCACTGCACCTTAGCGCTCAGAGTATTTAGAACACATAATAAAGACAAAAAAAAATGGATATTACCGGATAAAAACGTTCTAACATATGCTGAAAAGTATCTACTATGAAATAAAAAAAAAGTATGTGTGTAGGTATTTATGTATACGCGTTACAAGATAAAAATCTTTTTAAATATTTTACCTTTCACCTTAAAACTCTTTTAACTAAACCTCTATGTATTAGAGAAAATTACAACTTTATCTTCAGGGTGTCTATAATTATGTTGTTATTTATTTATTTATTTATCAACTTACATTTACCATTACAGCTAACCAATGCGGTAAATGGGCCTTAACTAATTAATAACATACTTATTTTACTTAGAACTAATGCCTGTAACTAGTTACAAATAAAGCATTCCTTGTGAATTCACCCAGAGAACAACAGAATAAGTCCGTCTCACTCGCTACAAGGTTAAGCATGAGGAGTGCACTCGTCAGCGGCGCTTCCTTTAAAAGGTAATAGTAATAATAATCGTATAAATTCATAAACTTATTTTTGCTCTTGCTACAATCGCCAAACAAACTTTTGTAATGACTGATAACAAAACCTTTTACGGCGCGGATTCCGATACATACTCAGTTCAATGTATCCTGACAGGAGAGCAACAATTTGATTAATTGCGATTTTCGTGATTCCTGTATATTTGTGATTGTATTGTGAAGAGCGGACACTGGTATAATGTTTCAACTGTATTGAATTTGTGTTTTGTTTACTATCTAAAATAAACACTGCTGGTGCAATAGGTGAATTGTTTTATGCTGCACGTACCTAGAGTTCGCCTAGATTCTGTTTTGATCTAGTTTGTATTAATTTTTGTTATTAAAACTAACGTAGGTACTGAACGGAGTCCTTTACAAATAACTTTCAAATAAAGATACAACTTTCGCACTTCCGTACCTACTAAATTTGTGATGGTTAAATTTTTCGGTCGGTTAAAAATACTTTCTGTTATTGTAATGATTTGAAGGAAGTTTGTATCTATTTCTTCATCAATACGTATAATAAATCTATTGAAGTAAAATTTCTGTACATTGAAAATATCAAAAAATAAATGGCAGGGGGTCTGTCTGTATGTTCAGGTATCAGGCAAGAACTACCGGTTCGATTACGATGAAACTTGGCATACTTATTTTTAAATATCCTGGGCACACCGGGAACCACACTGGGAACTTTTTATCCCGGAAATGTATAAACAATAAAAAACAAGCTTAATTTTGCGGTTCGATTTTTTTAACCCGACTACTGTACCAACCGCAAATAATAAGTTTGTCTTAGGTTCCGTCACCCGCGGTGGAGTTCACCAAGGAGCGCTGTCAATTTTTTGTCTGTCTGTCTGTATGTGCACGCATAGTTCAAAAACTACTATAGGGATTTTAACCAAACTTGGTACGATTGTAATCAATAGGCCTGGGCAGGACGATCTTAGTCTCAGTTTTTTTCCGGGTTCTAGAAATCTTTGTGTTTATGAATGCACAAAGATTTCTGGAACTACTGACCCGAAATTGACCCTTCCGGTATGTACCGGAAGGGTCAATTTTGTTTTAGTCTATCCGGAAGCTTTATGCTAAAATTAATACGTTGATAAATAAACGCACAGCCCAAACCGCTGGTATTAGAGAAATGAAACTTGAAGGGGTGTTCTTTGTGAAGAGTAAGTATCCACTAAAAAACGATTTTTGGAAATTCAACCTTTAAAGGGAAAACATAGACGACGGAAGTTCGACATCCACGTGGACTAAGCCGCGGGCAATAGCTAGTATTGACATATAACTTAATGACGAGGTAGGTGCAGTGGTTGAGCGATTGGTTAATGCGCGGCCAGCGTTTCCCAAGCTTTATTCCTATACGTAACCAGTGTTTATCTCTACCTATGTACTCTATACACAGGAGAAATATCAGGTGTGGGCCAACGCTTTAAAAAAATACTAGTCAACAATGTAAATTATAACATAATTAGTTTAATTTAATTATTATAAAAATAGTAAATAACCGGCGATGTTATCCGTTAACTACTAATAGTCACACGTAAATAGCCTCCTCCCTTTTGGAAGTTGGTTAATAAGACGAACTCCCATTAACAATTACGCTGAAGGATATATTTTGAGGCCCGAAAGGTTTATTTACGGTTTCACGCGTGGGTCAGGGTCAAAGGGCTCTTTAGGGTTCGCCCTTAAACAAGGTCAGAGGCGCTGACAGCTGAGTGGACAATTTAACAGATGTTTAAGAAACATTCCTTTTATTCTGTGATTCTACTATGTTATTGGGGTTAGGGTAAGGTTATAAGTTCAATACACTTATGAAACTTCGATAATATTGATTCTAGTATTTGGTGCTGCACTGACAAATGCTTATATATAAATATCGTCAATGCAGTATAACAATCGGTTTCCATACCACAGATTATCCTGTCTGATTGTAATCTGGCTGATTGAAATCGTACCGATAAGTTGTAGCTTAAATTAAATATCGTCAATGCAGTACAGTCAACAGCAAAAGTAGATGATCAAAATCAGAAATTCAATACTAATGAACGGAGTTCACGCCAGAACTGTGTGGCGTCGAAGTGATTCAAAAGTATGTGATTGTAAATTTTACCAAACATTTACTACCAGTACAGCTGCCATATGTTTGTGATCAGTTTTGACTCCAAAAGTTATAAACTCAATTTGCATCAGAACTAAGAAGTGAAAAAAAAATTCAAAACTAGTGATCAGCTAAAATCAAAAATTAAATGATGAAACTGAGGCCACGTAATCGTGAAGCAAATAATTCATCCATACGCATTTTTTTATTAACCCAGTAATTTAATTTGTTATGTTTATAACAGCTGAATTTGATAAAAAAAATGCATATTTAATATATTTCATCCAATTGAACTCCTAAAAAAAGCACAATGTTCATTAATAAAAACTTATGTACAAAAAAAACAACCAACTTCCAAAAAAACACTACAAAGTGAAAAATATTAAAGTTATTTTTCACTTTGAAATGTTTTTTTGGAAGTAGGTTGTTTTTTTTTTTGTAAAAATGTTTTAATTTTTTACTTTTAGTGGGTCAGTTTGTAATTTATCTAAGTTACAATAGCCCAATGACAACTGCTCATCACCTCTTACAACATATTGCTTTTCTCGATACAGGGACGTTAATTGTTGAGGAGTTCTCCTAGTAAGATCCAGGAGAACTGGAGCTCCATGGTGAAGGCTTCATCACCACTATGCATTTTGACAAGCTTAAATTACTTAGCAACTACATTAAAGTACCTAATCGAATCGCAACCCGTGAAATACTTAGGTATAATTGAGTAGTCCCGATGCCCATCTGTGGTCTTCATCATCAGTTCCACTTTAGCAAACGGTGCTTTCCGAGAGCGAATGCACGAGTTAATATACAAAATACCCAAATCACTATAGGTGTTCCTATAAAATTTGAGGTTTTCCCTCGATTTCCATAGGATCCCTTCATCAGATTCTGACTTGGTGACAATGAGACCACAGCGAGAGTATACCCCTTCAAACAAAAAAATAATTTTGCAAATCCGTCTATATATGACGAAGTTATGCACAAACATACATAAAAAATATACATATAAACATCCGAATTGATAACCTCCTCCTTTTTCAGAAGTCGGTTAAAAATATTATAATTCAAAAACTTTAGTATTTAAACTGTTTCTTTTTTTGTAACTTCTGTCAAATGTTTAAAAGTAGCTGATGTGATACTAAACGATAATTGAATAAATATTATCATCTTTGCATGTTTGTGAATTTATGTCAATGTTCAAAAGTAGCTGATGTGATACAAAACGATAATTCAATAAATATTATTATCTTTGCGTGTTTTTGAATTTATGTCAATGTTCAAAAGTAACTGATGTGATACAAAACGATAATTCGATAAATATTATTATCTTTGCATGTTTCGAATTTATGTCAATGTTCAAAAGTAGCTGATGCGATAAAAATCATAACTCAATGATTGCTTTTGCCCAGTCGGCTACAATATATTAAAACTGGAAGGTAGATTGATTTTTTCAAAAATTAAATGATGAAACTGAGGCCACGTAATCGTGAAGATTACGTGGCCTCAGTTTCATCATTTAATTTTTGATTTTAGCTGATCACTAGTTTTGAATTTTTTTTTCACTTCTTAGTTCTGATGCGAATTAAGTATATAACTTTTGGAGTCAAAACTGATCACAAACATATGGCAGCTGTACTGGTAGTAAATGTTTGGTATAATTTACAATCACATACTTTTGAATCACTTCGACACCACACAGTTCTGGCGCGAACTCCGTTCATTAGTATTGAATTTCTGATTTTGATCATCTACTTTTGCTGTTGACTGTACAACAATCGGTTTCCATACCACAGATTATCCTCTCTCTTGGTCTTTTTATTATTATTTTTTTTTATTTTTGTCTTTAGTTTTTAATCTTTCTTTTTTTTTATCTGTATTGCTGTTCTTTTGTTTTATGTTCTGTGCGTCCAAATAAAATTTTTCTTTATCCTGTCTGATTGTAATCTGGCTGATTGAAATCGTACCGATAAGTTGTACCCTTCTTGTAGTTTAACGTCTGAAAAATTCCTGCAAGTTAAGCAACGCATCTATTGAAATAGTTCATGGTTGACGGGCTAAACTACACACCGGGGAAAAGACTGCTGCTATATAAGTCGCAGATTCGGCCCCATATGGAGTACTGCTGGCATCTCTGGGCGGGAGCACCGGGATACCACCTTGGGCCCCTTGACTCGGTTCAAAAGCGAGCTATGAGACTCGTCGACGATCCCGTACTCACAAGCGGTATTGAGCCCCTAAGTCTTAGGAGAGACTCTGCCTCCTTATGTGTGTTCTACCGGTTGTATAATGGGTTGTGTTCCGAGGAATTGTTTGATATGATGTCCACGGCCACTTTCTATCATCGCACCGCTCGCCGTCGACAGGGAGTTCATGCTCATACACTGGAGCCGAAATGGTCCCGTACAGTGCGGTTTCAGAGGAATTTCCTCCCGCGTACACTTGGATTGTGGAATGAGCTCCCTGCCGAGGTTTTCTCAGAGGGCTACAGTATGGGGTTCTTCAAAAGGGGAGTAAATAGGTTTTTAAAGGGTTGGCAACGCGCGTGTGCCGCCCCTGGTGTTGCAAGTGTCCATAGGCTACGGTAAGCAAACGAGCTTACGGGCCGTAAGCTTGTTTGCCACCGTCGTGGTATAAAAAAAAACCTATATACCTAGGCAGAAAGTAATATTACAAACTTGGCACGCTAACTGTAACATTATACATAATTGTATGAACGTAAAGTGCCTATTTCATTGTATAAATACCTTATAACTGTTATTCCCTCACTAGTCCGTATTCACAGCCACACAAATAAGTAGTAAGTACCTGCCATTACACATGACCCGATTTGTAATGAATTTAAAATGTGACACACACTAGCCGCCACAAACTTAAGCTGCTTTTAATTAGTTTTAAACACGAACACTAGTATAATCAAAGGTTTCGATTTTACCTGCATCAGAGACTGAACTGCGAGTTTAAAATACAGAGTGTTAACACTTCATGTGGCTGAGTTTATTTAACGTTTATCTGCTGTTAAGTATCTTTTCGGGGAGTTTTGGTTACCGTTGAAATTGAAAACATTTTTTAAATAAAAGTAAAACAAATAATGGTTAATACACAATGTTGTGATGGCCCAGAGATAAAGGCGCCTACCTCCCATGCACGAGGTTGTGCTTCAGGGACTTAAAGTTAATATAAGTTTGAAATCACCAATTCGCCTTGGGCAAGCATCGTGATCAATGCTCGTGAATTCTCTTCATGAGAAAAGGCGTTCGTCTTGTAGTAAGACGGTAACAGGACTGTTTTATTTAATACATACTTGTGCATTATAATTCATGTAATTACTATCAGTAACTGAAGATGAACCGTCGGCGATACCCACCAGCACACAAATAGACAAGTCCATTACCTTAATGGTCTTTTACCCGTATGTGCAGTTGCTAAGCATAAGGCCTAGGGTTAGATTACTAGGCCGGCAAACAGTTATTGGGTTTTTTCATCTGGTATTTCTGATTAATAGCCCAGTGTTTTAATTTGCGACTGGTTAACAAAATTTGACACCTATTACATGATGGCTGGTACAGTCAGCGTCAATAATATTGGAAGGAACAGAGGGTCCAAAATGATCTTAACAACTAAAAAAATAAAAAAGGTACTAACACAGTGAGTTATGGAAGTTTCCAAATGATGACGGTTCCTCTCAACTGTAACTCTGACAAGAACATTATACTCTGTCCCATCCTTCAAGGAATACAGGTGTGATGTATGAAACACTTTTACATTCAACACACCCTACGTTCACAAACACGATTTGGTAAAATATGCTATAATATCACATATTTTTTTAAGCAACACGCCTACTGGTTTAATAGCAGGGTTACCGTAAACATTTTTGCATGCGATTGTATTGACCTTGCTGTGATGGGCTGGTGTCACGAGATGGACTCTGATCGATACAAAGGCATGGGACTAAGATACACCATTGAAGGCTTACCGCCCTACTTATTTTATTTCCCATTGTACTAACCAGGTCTTGCCTAACATGTATTTTATTTTTTTTAATTATGCCTAGTATAATCGCTTTTTTAAGAAAATAAGTAGTAAAAACCAAGTTTATCCTGCACACCAGCACACCTTCAAGACAGGTAGCAATAACGAGTCTTTGTTGCATTTTCAAAACTCACAGGCCTAAGATCTTCTCTAACGAAGACCAGTTTTAGAAGTTCCAAGAATGCCCAAGCTCATAAGTTAAGATGTAATTGGCAACGAGCTCCGAAGAGCTTCCGATCCTGAACACACAATAAAACGATGGATTGGAATTCCTTAGGAATAAGAAAGCGTGGCAGGCTGCATCAACCCGAGGTGTCATCATGTTGGAAGAAGCGATGAGCATCCGAATGACGTGAAATGAGATAAGGTCCAAAGAACAGAATCTCTGACTGGCTGACTTTTATTAATAGTAAGTAAATTCTAACCATACGAAATACATGCTGCGTGCTACAAGTTGTCAAACTCTAGTTGAAATTAAATAAGCGCAGTCTTGAGCTAAAGCAAAGTTAATCCGCACTCCTTCTTAACTATGTAGTTCTCACAATATATCGATACAGAGCAAACTTATGGAGCCAAGATTCTGTTTTTAATCATATGACTTAAACTAGTATTAATTGACGTGTACAACAACGAAGAACGTGAACAAGAATTAAGGAACAAAGCTTTTAATAGAACAATATGATCGTAACATGCAAGGTGGAACATAGTTTGAAGTGTATGAATATAAGTTAACGTTGGTTTGATGTCAAGAATTCAACTTTTTGATTTGAGAAGCATCTCTTGCAACTACAATTTGACGTGTGCGCTATAAAACTTTTAATTAGGTTTTGACGAGAAGGTTATATTTCCCATGAAGTTTCTGCTTGTTAAGCTTTCCCGCGATAATTACTTGTTTGCAGCGAATAAAGACAGTGACTAAACTTACACTGTCGCGCTGTACGGTAAAGAAAGAGATGCGGGATTACACGACACTTGTATCTCATTGATATACTAAAACTTGACTGGTCAATTTAATATTATATTAGAAATAAAATAAGTATTAGTATTATTTTAATAGAAAATAGAAAAAAATTCGTTAAGTCGTCAATTGCATTTTTATTAAGATTACCTTCTTCAATACAAGAATACTGAATTCATCTTAATTCATATATCAAGTTTGCGTCAACTTTCCTTCCACTTTTTAAGACAAACGAAATTTTCCTCGCTACCACAAATTCAAATAGGCACGAATTTGGGAAACATGTGAAACAACTACCTTGTCAGTGCTTCAAAATTGCCTGTCATATGCAGCGTGTTCGACTCATCCGAATATCTACACTCTATTGGCACTGCGAATGGCTACTCGAAACGAGTTGTATGTAACACGTCCTGCGCCAGAGCTATGATTGCGACGAGTAATAGGTACGCTCTTGGTGATAAAAAATGTTCAAGTGCAGGCCAGCAGTTTTTGCCAAGCGACTCAACTGCGACCGACATTTAAATTGATTGAAAATGTGGAATAAAACAGTAGGCTACTTTATTAAAGTGTCTTCTTTTCTTTAGTTAGCGTGCGTTTTGTAGTTTTAGTGTGACTAACTAAAACTAGTACAAAACGTTTGTAAACTTTAAATGTGTGAAGTATAGAAAATTCAGACTAAGATATATTTTTCGTTTTTCCTTTGCTTTTATTTATTTCATTTTATGCAAGATGTACCTACACAATAGGCTTAAAACTAATGAGTACATGACCCTGTAAGGGCGCAGCAAAATAACTTACAACTAGGTTACAAATATTACAATAAAACTTAGCTTAACATTATATCTATCTTGGTTTTAAATAAAATATTATTATATACTTATGAACTAATTAACAATTGAATAAATATTTGAAATCTATTATAATTTAGTGTCTTCTAAAAATTCTTGAATACTATAATAACATTTATCCAAAAGCAAAGCCTTTAACCTAGCTTTAAATATGCACAGTGTTTTTGTGGATTGTATACTTTCAGGTAATTTGTTATATACTTGTATGCTTCGGTATTCTGGGCTATGTTTATACATTTGTAGTCTAGATGCTGGTAG
Organism: Euplexia lucipara; assembly: GCA_921972225.1. Lineage (NCBI taxonomy): Eukaryota > Metazoa > Arthropoda > Insecta > Lepidoptera > Noctuidae > Euplexia > Euplexia lucipara. Next base: position 11,179,520 of record OV179142.1, on the reverse strand, counting down.
ATTTAACTTGGTTTTGCGGCGCTCGTTCTTGTCAAAATTAAATAGTTTTAGATTTTTCTTGACAAAAGTGGCTATTTCGAGTGTATAAATGGAGGGCAGAGTTAACATTTTTTCTTTTATAAAGTGGGGTTTACAACTATCTCTTGGTTTTATTTGAAATAATATTCGCACACATTTCTTTTGTGAAATAAATAAATCATTGGCATCTACACTGTGTCCCCACAAGATGATACCGTAGCCATGAGTAGGCGTATGCGTAGTATGCAGAGAGCGCACAGTGAGTTTTTGTATTTGATTTTAGCACACTAAGACCATATGAAAACTGAGAAAGTTTTATTTTAGTTTTTTCGACATGATTTTTCCAATTCAAATGAGAGTCTAATGTAATACCTAACAATTTGAATTCTTCAACTTCTTCGATTTGGATAGCGTTTTTTACATTTTCCAGGTTTATTTTTTGTTTTTGGTAGGGTTTAAATTGTATAATTTTTGTTTTTTTATTATTTACTTCAAGATTGTGATTCAAGAGCCAACATTTTACGACGTTAAAAGTTTCACTAATTTGGAAATTATATAGTAGGCTGTTATTAGGGCTTTTAAAGAGAATTGAGATGTCGTCAGCGAACAGCACACATAGCTGGTCACATATTTCTGGCAGGTCTTTAATGTAAATGAGAAAGAGTATACATCCTATTACACTACCTTGCGGAATAGACCAGTTTGTGGTTAGTATAGTCGAGCGCACGTTTAGTAACTCACACGTGTTTTCATCTAGGTGATCAATCTGTACATACTGTTTCCTATCAGCCAGATACGATTTTAACCAGTCAAGTGCGTCTCCTCTGATGCCAACTCCATTTAATTTCGTTATGAGGATCGAGTGTGATACCTTGTCATAGGCTTTAGTCATGTCGAGTAGGAGACCTATTGCATAGTTTTTGTCTTTGATTAATGTAAGTATCTCTTGTGTGTATTTATATACTGGGTCGTCGATCGATTTGCCCGAAATCCAAATTGATTGTTGTCGAGTATGTCGTTAGATCATTGTAATTAGATCATTAACACTCTCATAATAAAAAATTGCAATGAGAACGAGATAAAGACAAAAAGTAATAGTCTTACAATAATAACAACAAAACTTTACGAGGTCAATCCGTAGATGGGTAATGGTGGGAACCACACATAAGTTTTAGTCTCTATTGAAGAATCGATTACATACTGAAACTTATCTGTACTTAGACAGTTAGACCCATTAAGTTATTGGTCAGAATCCGGATAATGTAATAATCACTCCTGTCAGGGAGTATAGTGTCACCCAGCAACTGAGTTGTCGCAGTCAGAGTCAAAGTTGTGGAGCGACTACTAAAATACAACATAAAATTATATTCCATCGCAATGCGACTTGCAATTGAGAGATTTCCAGATCATGTTCAATGTGGACGGGGAAAATAGATTTTGTAAATGCAGGTGGATTTAGCCAGGCACTTTCCTTACCTACGTTGTTGGGTGGAAGCCATATGAGGTCCTGGGTTCTATTACTCGGTCGGTTTGTAAAGCTTTCCTATCTAGAATTTTCCAGTAGCCGTGTGAAGTCTTATTTAGTGCCCGACCGATGGTCTCGGATTCTTTTTCATGTTAACCGTAACTCGCAGTCCTCCAGCCCAATTTTCTATCATGGTGGCCTATTTCAGAGGAGATTTGTCATTTATGCTAGAGTATTATGTACACAAGTGTTTGCGGACAGAAGACCTACTGCCTCTTTCCTCACTTTAATGGTCTGAACCGATAGAAATCCGACACGGCTAGGGAAAAGGAGAGGATTTATGGGGTTTCCGAGACACAGGGGTATTACACCGCTCCTGGCCTCGCTACAAAAAGTAAAAATGTAAAAGTTAAGTTACTGTGAAGAGATGACAAATTGAGCTGTCATTCCATACTTATTGATACTTCAATTCATTCAAGTTTTCATGGTGTGACTTTTACTGAAGCGACCAGCGGCTAACGAGACCAACTTGGTAATGAAAACCACGAACACATAAGAAGACGACATAATAAGTGTTAGCTTTCTATTAGATAAATCTACTTTATTCTTAGATATATTTATGCAGTTTAACAGCCGATCGAAGGTTAAACTAGACGCGATAGATAGTTGACTAGAATTGACTACATATCAAGACTACTCCATACCTCGAAACGCATGTTAAGCCATCCTCACGGCTGTCATTTATATATTTAACAGTAATCGTTACGAATAGTTAGAGCCCTGAAAGTTTCTGACATCCAGTACAATATAGGGTTATCGTGTTATCGACGCAGTTCCTAGGTTGCAGACGTCGAATAGACAGCCACTCTTTGTAAAATGCTGGTTATCAGCTGTATCAGATTTAACTGAAAGCCGATCCCTACATAGTTCGAAGAAAAAGGCCGAAAAGACACCAGGTAATTTAACAGAGACTAACATTTTTCTACTAAAATAGTCATTTTAACAAAAACACTCAGCAGCCACGTTCAGAAACACCAAGACGTATACTCAATCTGCTGAGAACTATAGATCGGGCTGTAAATCAAGGAAGGCGTTTCAGGAATCTTAATAGATATCGGTATTCTTGGATGCCGTAGATAAGGAACCTCGAGGGAAAGGTTGGAGGTGTTATAATCGAATTCTACCTCAAGTTTTCCAAATGTTTGGCAGATATGGACAAATAAACTAGTTTGGTGAGATTATAATTGAGGAAGTATTTGCTGTATCCACAATATTAGTTAGTTTCTTTGTCATACATTAAGTTAGTTTCGTGATATAGTTTTGGTACCGAATAATGGAAATGGACATAAAAGTCACTTAGTTCAGTGATGATGATGAACTATGAAAATTGTTAAAGAAGTCGGATGAAAAAAAAATGCCTGCAGCAGAGATGACAATGTTTAGACTGTGTGGTATGACTAAAATGGATAAAGTTAGAAAAGAGCATATGTGAAGAAGTTTGAAAGTGGCGCTTGTTACAGAAAAAATCAAAGAAAATGCCGTCTGCCGTGATACGGAGAGGAGAAAGGAGTAAATGATAGTATGATGAATGACTTCAAATATCATGGGACAAGAGCTGCAAGATGATGATGAAAAAGTAAAGAAACTGTACAAGACTTAATGCCATAGGCACTTTCTACCAGTATATCTGAAGGTGATTCAGAGACAGAATATGGTAGACGCAACAAAGTAACATAATATTAGATGATGATTGGTGATATTAGTTCAAAAATAAACTCTTCAGCTTAAATAGTATTAGTATTTGAAATATAGCACAAGGATATTCAAGACATGTAAATGTATGCACGAATCGACCAGTATATCACGACAATTGTGTAGTAACTTCATGCACTCAATTGTGGGCAACAATCTACATTCGTAAAAGGTCACACGAAATACTTCAATGGCCTTAGCGAGAGTTTTTTACCAGTTAAATCGCGTTGAGGTTTAATTTGTACTTAAACTATAACTTTTACTCAAATATGCAAAATGTAAAAAAAATCCTCAGTATAAAAATACTGCATGCACGGAGGAGAACAAAAAATGTTCTAAGTATTAAATTAATATTATAGGGAATAAGTAAAGACGGACAGCCGTAATTGGTAATAATTAATACAAAAAAACTTTTTTACAAAAAATACAACCGACTCAAAAAAAACACCAACTGGTGTAAAATAACTCTAAATTCGGAAGTTTGTGGCTTTGGTGGTTTTGTCTCATTCATGATTGGCAACCGACTTCCAAATTTAGAGTTATTTTACACCGGTTAGTGTCTTTTTGAAGTCGGTTGTATTTTTTGAAAAAAAAGTTTTTTATTTTAGAATATTTAGTTTTTTTATTTTTATATACCTAGATGATTCATTATTATCCATTTCTACAACATATATTTACAAATTACAATCAAACAAATACACAACAACTTATCGGTGAAATCAAAAAGTAAAATTCATGAACAAAAATTTTCATAAAATGAAAACTACCAGGTCAAAAAATGATATTTTTTTATGAGACCAATAAGAAACTAGTCGGCATCAAACTAAAAAAGAATCACGTAAATTGGTACATAAATCTCAGCGTAATTGGTGAACATACATACAAAAAAATGTACTGGGTCAAACTATGTCATACTTTTATGGGACCAAATGACAGCTATTCCGCAACGAACTAAGAAATAATCACGTAAATCAGATCATTAATCTCGGGGTAATCAGTGTACATACATAAAAAAATATATATACCGATCAAATTGAGAACCTCCTCCTGAAGTCGGTTAAAAACGAAACATTTCTTTCTAAAAACCATTGCGCCCACGGTGGAGTGTGAGATTTGGCATGCCAATTTCAATTTCAACCACTGAGTGATGACTAGTAAACGAAATTGATTTAAGTAAAATAATATATTAATATCTTGAAGAGTTGTTATATGAAATTATATAATAGTTATTAATAAAAAATATTACGGTATTGCTACCAGTAAACTTAAACAGGGAAAATTCCTAAAAATTAAACATTATGAACTAGTATTAGTAATAGTAGTATTACTAATTCTAGTTCATTTGTTTTATTTTCTGAATTTTAATACTTTCAAACTAACGATATTTATCGTACAAATTCTTGTTATGTACATGTTATAAACTACTTTTTAATGGTCGTATTATAAAATGTTTGACTTTTACTTCAATTGTACATCATTATTTATTTCTACTTACGTAACCACACACAAGTGAAGTCAATTTTTTGACCTACCAAGACGGAATGTTTACCCTAGCATAATTATTTCCACGCTATTAAAACTGAAATAACGTGTTAACTATAATCTACGACCACTAATTTACAATTACTTTTCGTTTTGATTCATACAATATATGGGAATTTTATATTTATATATTTTTTTATATTTTATGTATGTATCTAATATTCGTATCATAGATACGCACATGGTTACTCATACATTAACAAGCCCTTAATTGTAGAAAGTACCTAAATAAAAATATTAATAACTATTAATTGCCCAGCGAATTAGCAGGTTGAAGTGGCAGCAGGCAGGGCACATAGCACGGAGGACTGATGACCGATGGGGTCGTATCGGCCAGCGCAGCGTAGGGCGGTTACCCACAAGGTGGACAGACAACCTCATTAAAGGCCGCAGGAAGGCGATGGATGCGAGCCCGCTTCCAACCGGTCTTATTGGAGATCTATAGGGGAGGCCTATGTCCAGTAGTGGACTTCCTATGGCTGAAATGATGATGATGATAATGAATCTTCTCAACCTCGCCATACCATATAAGCTTACTCTTTATCTCAAATAGGTTGTGTGTTTTTTTTGTGTTTGTTACGCTATTTTACTCCACCTTCGTCTTATCGTGTAGTAAATGACTAACCTGGAATCAGAGTTTAAATGACACCCATGTGCCTCTTGGCATCACATCATACCCTCGAGAAATGTCGGGATTCGAACTCGAGACCTATGATTTGGCAATCGGTCACACCACTAGGCTATCACTGATTACTCCAACAATCATGAATTTGATTACAACGGGCTTTATTTTAAAATCGGTATGTCATAATTCAGAGGTAGTCCCATTTAAATGATCGAAATCAGTTCTGTAATTTGTTTTTAATATTAAAATAACTCCGAAGCTAGAGCTATTTTTATTTTACATTTTAGTTACGTGTTTTTATGAAGTCGTTAGTATTTTTTTGTCACTACACCTTCTTTCAAACCACCACTGTTAAAGAATAATGTTTACCACAGAATTCTTCAATCGTACTTGCGTGTTTTTGTAGTTCGGCCTGGCCCTTGTATTTGGCATGTGTGTGTATATATATCAGTCAGGAAATTTAAAGTAAGTATTATAAAAGTGTGTCCGAACCAAACATTGCGCCAACAAGCCATAATCAAACAATGATTATTAGCAGTAGCATGTGTGTTGTACATAAACAAAATGTTGCACCGCAATCAGCAAACATGGGCGTCATCACTCCAAAATCAACATGTACGAATCTAAATTTATATTTCGAACGAACGGCATATTAGCCCGACAAACTGCATGTCAAGTAGCGCACGACGACCGAAGATCTTTGAATGGAGAACTTGTTCGAACAGCTGAGTTGGCGAAATATTGAACGAACAGGTTAACCACGATTCATATTCCACTAATAAAAGCTGTCATTTTGAAAATATTTGTTTGAAAGCAGAGTTAAAGCTGAAGTTACTATTGTTAATAAAAACGAGAAGACTGAAACCTAAAAATGTGTCCTTAAATTATTTTAATACAGCATTTAAAGGTCATTGAATAACAACATCGTACCTATGATAGGTACCTTTGAACAAAACAGGTAATTGTAAATTGTAATTGTATTGTATAAATAGTTTTAATATTTGTGTTTCAAAACCATTTTAACCGATGACGTAGGCCTCGCTACTAAATATATCCCATGTGGAAAATTACAATGAATTTTGCGGACGTGTAGGTATACGAATCACAAAATGTTTAACAACCAACAACATTGCTTGCATTTATGTATTATACGAATTTGCACCTGACAAGTTAATCTATTTTCCATGTAGATGTACCGCAATATCAAAACATCAAACCTGTTTCGTTGATAGAATGTAATTAGTTGTTGTAACTTGTTTTGGTCTCGCTGTGTTTACTAATACAGTTTTCAAAATTTTACAATGCAGTAATGAATAATCTTAGTTTTTAACAGACTTCAAAAAAAGGAGGAGGTTCTCAATTCGACGGTATGTTTTTTTTTTTTGTGTTTGTTACGCGATTTCTCCCCCATTTCTGGACCGATTCTCAAAATTCTTTTTTTATTTGAAAGAGTATACTCCCGAGGTGGTCCCATTTTAATTTGGTGAAGTTCTGGTGCTGATCTTTTGAGATATACAATGGAACTCTTCAAAAATAGCCGCAAATCTGTCGTGATTGCTGGAATCGCTTGGATATTTATTGTTTATACAACATCATGACGTATCATCACGCCTGTATGCTCTGAGGGGTATGCAGATGTGTACAATATACCTAGATTTCGACAGTTAGGTATGTTAAGTTTCATTTATTAGGGATAAGTGGATAACCCTATTATCATGACATTTACTGTTACATTTAACAATATAAAATAAATTCATAGCAAATATTTGTATGGAAACAACTAAAAATGGAAAAATAAAAATTGCAAAAAATAAAACCGACTTAAAGAAAAACACTAACCGGTGTAAAATAACTCTAAATTCGGAAGTCGGTGGCCCATCATGAATAAGACAAAACCACTAAAGCCACAGACTTCCTAATTTAGAGTTATTTTACACCGGTTAGTGTTTTTTTTAAAATCGGTTTTGTTTTTTGCATAAAAGAATTTTTATTTCTTCATTTGCCTACTTACTCACTTGGTAGCTATCAAGCCTAGGTCTATAACATAGGTGTTTTATTGTGAAGACATGTCGTAGGTGTTCCTTTTAAAAATAAATAAGTAAATAAAAGCTTCATATTCTACACTGGCCTGCAAAACTAAGTACCTATCACACTTTTAAAATTGGAATAAATTACTGGGAGAATATTCCTCAACATGGGCTCCGAAAACTCGTGTTCAGCATGTCAAACTGGTTCAAAGCTGTAGTCAGAGCCCGATTAAGTAATACCAGCTATTCAAAATTAAATAACATGTAGTTGTAGGTACAACATACAAATGCTACTTATGATTTTTGTCACTAAGCTAAAAATGGTTATTTATGCTGTTTTATCTTTTTTAAGTTAAAAATGTTACTAATGTATAGATAACTATTACTAGTTTCAAAGAAAGCTTATAAAATAAACTATTAAACTTTTTTTTTAAATTTAAAGCTCTAACTCATATCTATTTAAGAAAAAAAATAAGTGTTGTACTTAGTTTTGCAGGCCTGTGTATTATAATATTTGGCGATAAGTCAGTTCCAAGTTTTTTTTTTTAATATTATAAACCAGTGCTTGACTGCAATCCCACCTGATGGTAAGCAGTGATGCAATCAATGATGGTGAAGCGCACTAGTTTTTTAAGAGATTATTCACTCTAGCCTTGAAGACACCTTAATTATAATCGGACGGGAAGACCGCAGCAGGCAAGTTGTTCCAGTACTTCGATGTACGCGGTATAAACGACGAAGCGAAACGCTTAAAACAGTTTTATTTGTGTAAATACACTTATGAATATTATGAAACAATTTTTTTACGATAAAGCTGCCCAGTTAGCTACCGAAAAATGCTATTAAAATGAACAAGACGCACCTGGATCTGTTGCACATTTCAAAAATCACTCTCGAACTATACTTTTTCCTATTCATGTTTTTATGTGTCACAAACTCGCTACACAGGTTAACACTGCACTTTTGTGCATAACACGTTTAAAACAGTACCTAACAGAGACAATAATCCTTGTTAGTCGTTGGAGAGCAAACGTTAGACTGTCAGTTAGAACGTACATTTTGTTTTTAGCAAAGATTTTACCAGTATTTTTTTAAACTATTCTTCAGACGTAAAATGTGAATTGAAAGGCGTAACCAAATAGGTTATAGAGCTCTGTCACTAGGTTAGTGTTGAGACGAACGAAACCGGTGTTAACAAAAGCGAAAATCTTTTAACATTCAAATGTGCGGTTAAGAATTACTCGCGTAAGTAGTTTTTTTTTCTTACTCATAAGCATTCTTACGTGCCTCGCCGTTCCTACAGATGTTTTTTTCTTAAGTTGTCTGATAATAATAAACGTATAAAAATAAACGTATAACATGATTAATAAACGTAGAAAGATTTTTCTAATTTTATCGTTAAACTAGATTTGACTTTTCTAAGATTTTTAAATAAGTCTATTTTTTAAGTAAGTATGCAGTACTTTTATAGAAAATCTGTTTACGTTTAGGGTACCTTGAGTTGTTCGCAGTTTCCACCGAACTGTGGTCTCCAGTGTTAGCAGTGACGATGGATTTTGTGAAGTAAAATGCTGTTGTACTTACTCTAAGGCGCCCCTGAAAACAAAGGTAAAATTAAAAAATCACGATCAATGTTCAAACATTGGTTTAGTCAATTATCTTCATGAAAGTAATCGTATGAAACTAATGATACCTATAATATTTTTTACAGCTGTTCAAAAAAATGTTAATAAGCCGTATCACAAAACATGACAAATGCGCTATGAGATATGTTATTGTTCCATTTTTTTACCTTTACCCTTGAAACAGAAAATTATCATTATAATATTAAGTTCATTGTATGTTATTAATTATTAGCACAATATGCTAAATGCGTCGGACTCAGTCGTATTATTTTAAACTAGCTCGTGGTCTGGCTTTGTGAGCTTAAGAAAAAATATAACAAAAACAGACTGAACTAAGACTAGGCATTAGATTATTATTAGAGGAGAAACTGGTAACCGTACAAGATGTGCTTCTTAAATCTACAGTTTACCAATTTTATAAACCCAAAATTTTTGCTGAGCTGTTTTACCTTAGCGGCCCACTATTATCTCCTAAAGTTAATTTATTGACGCATAAGTCTATAACATTATAGAAACACATAAATATATACTTTTGTTGCAACTTACGAAAAGGTTGGAACCTGACAAGGATTTTTTTTACAAAAGTACGCAGAGTCAGCCTCATAAGTCGATATACATATCCATATTTCCTAAACTCATGAACACCTTAGCTTACACAAATTGCTAAACAAGACTAGTGAATTTTGAACCTTTATGACGTTAATTAAATCTTGGCACTAGTCTTGTTTAGCAATTTGCGTAAGCTAAGGTGTTCATGAATTTAGGAAATATGGATATGTATATCGACTTATGAGGCTGACTGTACTTGTTACTCCAAACAGGGACTCTACATAAATACCTAGATAATATTAAACATGAACAAACTAAATCACACCAACTTCACTTATAGACACGAAACGGTAATAATAATAACTGTTGACGACTATTTTCATTAATTATTATAGTCCAAGGTCATCTTGGTTCAGTGCTCAAGGTCAAGCGCTGATCGTTATCAACACCGCGTTCGCCTTGCCTTCAGGTAAATGGTAGGTTGTAATTTCAGTGTTAGGTACCACGAATTATTGCCGCTGTAACTTTCAAAGAAATGGGTTGAACGTATTTAGGTGATTGTATTTTAATTTTGCGGGTAGAGTTAGGTGGAACTGTCAAGGTCGATGGTAATAGTTGAGAATTGTGAGTTGTGAGTGAGTGTGTGTGCCAAATCAATTAAAATTAAAAGTCGTTTATTCATGAAAGGCTGAGGACCGGCTTTTTGAACGTCATAAATTATCCCCCGAAAGTCGGGACTTTCGAGGGATAATTGTGGTGAAGTGGTGAAGGGCCCGCCCTTCACCACTTCACCACAATTATACAATTGAAAGATTGACTGTAGTGCTACGATTACAAATGTGTTTGAAAATAGAAAGAAAATTGAGTTTATTGGCATCACAGCAAAGAATACCGTAAAACTATAAAATACAAAGATTATTAAATGCCAAAAAGGCCTCAGCTCGACATAATGTTAGACGGGAACACAGGGTGCTATAAAATGAGATGAGGAGATGTTGAGTGTTTTATCTTATTTAGTTATTAAAAACCTGAAATACAGCTCATATTATTTGTATTGTATGTAGTCCCATGCAATAAGTTCCCACCACGATGGCCGTCAAAAGCAACACGTGTTTATTGCCAAAGTCAAATAAATCACTCAAACAAGAAAATAAAACTAACTTAAAAACACACCACAATTAATTAATTCTTATTGTCATTTTCCGGCTATTTAAACCTCGATATGCCCTCTTGTCGGGTGACAGAATTTTCTTTATGAATTCTTGCTGTGTTCTATTTCCTTCTAGCAAAAATATGAACGCTGGAAAAAACTTCAATATTATTATTGGCTGTGACGAAAAAAAAGGGGTGCTAAGCATCGCTCGGACCATCTTCGTTGGATTCTCAGGTCAAATCAAGTGTTACTGGGATTTTCCGACCAGAATCGATAAGTAGAACAAATACTTGAGTCTGGATTGGTAAATTATTATCTGCAACTTTTGTTTATGTTTTAAAAAAACATGCTTTCAGGTTTAAATACTAACTGAACTATGGAATATTTGCAAGTGCAACTGCTGAGTCTGAGTTCGATTTGCTGAACAAAGTTTTGGTGGGAACTCCACCTGGGATTGCTCAGTAGTAGCCTGAAGTCTGTATAGGATGTGGACCTCAACTTGTTCATTTGGACAAGTAATTGTGTCAGGATGGCACTTTGGTCGCGAGGATTAGGATACCAATGTTTTCTTGTGAAAAGACCTTTTTTCTATTCTGTATTCGGTTTCAGCGTCAAGTCCTATCGACTGTGTGCATGGTCTTCTTACCAAAATATCATCTCAGAAACTAGTCTGCATGGTTTTCTCATGATTGTACAATTTATTTTTCTTTCCTAAAAAGCTTATAAGCAATGTGGTTTAAAATCTAAAAACTAAATCTAAAATATGGCGTCAAAAAACTCATCCACATCGCTGTCCACTGGAAGTGTACCCAAAAGACTGGCAGCATTGCCAATTTTAGATTTAGTTTTTAGTTTTTAAATTTTATTTTCATTTCTAGTGTATAAAGTTAAGTAATGTGGTATACACATTACAAGTAGTCTTGTTAACCCCACCAACTAAGCTAAATATGCTTGTGCCTGGAGAGGGTTCTCGTCAATAGTGCATTGGGTTGGGATCAAAGTCATGGCCTCGATCGCCAAACTGACCTTAGTTAATGGGCTATTGCATTAAATAGTAATGTGTTGATGGGCTACACCTCTGTCTAAACCTTCGTGGAATTGAGGCGTGTATTATGGTGATACGAACTGAACTATAAAAGTCACCTTGTAACATAGTCTATCATATTTGAAGTAGCTATTAGCTACTTTCCTTTTCACTGACACGCTATGCACTCATTGAGCACAATGCTATGGGGTCTACCGCCCATTAAATTACTTTTCAATACAACACTGTCCTTCATCGCTTCATCGGAAGGTAGTGATCGTATTCATGGTACCTACTGCGAACTGGAATGTGCACCTTGACCCATTAACCGCGTACCCATTAATCGTGAATTCCGTATATTTACGAACAATTTTACAACGACTCGCTCGTGAAATAACTATTGCTACTATACTTGTAATAATTATGGTTTTTTTCTTATTATTATTGAAAGGCTCGCGACCACTATCCCACTCGGACGGTAAGAAAACACGAAGAACTGATTGATAACGAGTTATGGTCTTAGTTGCATGCAAGTACGTATTTAGGCAATCACAATAAAATACTTCTTAGAGGATTATAGTGTGCCACAGTATCTATATTAGTACACAATGACAGATGGAGCTAAAGCTTAATGTTTAGAAGATTTTACCTCTGAAAAACTCATATTAATAACAAATTGGAAAATGTTCAGTTACAGAATGATAAAATTTTCTTGTTACAACGCTATCATAATTTACTGTATCAAATTTGCGCTATATGTCATTTGAAACGGAATCATAATATATTATGTAAAATTATAGTTTAATTCTGCTCAGAGTGAAAAGAAAGAAGAAAAGGTCTATGGAATTAAGTCCGCTTCTGAACATAAGAGTGCTTGAAGGAATTAAGTAAAGAATGCGGTTGAACTAAATCTCTTAGGTCGGTCTAGTTCTAGGTCGCAATGTTAAATCATCATTATTTTTGTTTTTAGTTGATAGGTAGGAGTAATGGGATTTTCCATAGTTATCGGCCCGAGGATTAGACTTGTGTTGTCCCTGACGATAACAAAAGGCTCACCCGCGCCTCGCTTTAGCATTACATCTTACACCTTCATTGGCAACGTCCTCCTGTCGCTATAACGCGATGCATGCTCGATTCAATATTACCACGTGGAATGAGGTTCTTTGTGTGGCGGACGTGATCGTTGGATGAAAATCGGAACAGTTTATATCGAAATATGTTTAAGCAAGGAAGTTGGCATTTATGTAAGTTTTATATTTTATAACGGTGGAAATGCCTTTATTTCGGCTTGCAGACAAAAATCATTTATTTTATAGCAAACATGGGTAGGCTTATAGGTGTTGTTTCGACACTCTCTCCATGCTCTCCCGATATATAGGCAAGCAAAATTTTACACATCAGAATTGCATGTTCAAAAACAATAAATATTACAACAATATTAAATTGGAAAAACATCAACATCATCACACAATCATTTTAATTTTCAATGTCAAGGATAACTGTTAATAATTAAAATGTCAGAGAGAATAGTTAGATGTCAATTAATTAAAGAAAAGTTCTATATAAAACTAATTACAAATACTACGGAATACAAACATTATAACAACATAAATAAAGACATTCTATAAGTTTTCGGAAACTTCGTTGACAAACTCTTCCTTTCCTATTTGAGTTAAAATATGCTATACTTATATGCAATTGAGGAGTGCTTAATGCCAGCTAGCAGGCAAAATTTGAAATTTTGAAAACCTTGGAAAAATTACATCTCTAGGTCCAGAATCATAAACTAAACACATGTATGCAGGTTGCATTTCAATTACTTTTTCAGCCTGTATATGCTCAATCAACTCATGACATATAAATCATAAAATCAGTTGGAATTATGAAATGTCTATAATTTAACACTTGTAGTAACAAATATAGAATAAAATGGCGTGGTTGTTGCCGTAACATAGGGGAGCATGAATAATATCTAAAAAGTAATCATCTGCCTTTAATTTTTAAAGAAATTGACTAATTGTTATATTGATGATGAAGGATTTACCAATATTTGAGTGCGAAGCTTAGCCTCGTATATTTTGTACGGCTGTCTCCTTTTACCGTGATTTTTTAACTTTTAGTATTACTTAATTTTATTATTTAAATCCAAAACAAAACCGCTGAAAGATATTTTCTGTCTCGAAGCGCGGACACATATTGCGCCGCAGTTGACAAGAGAATTCTTTGTCCGCCACTTCATAACCGGGTAAAATGGGGTAAATAGATACTTAAGGGTGAATAGAAACAACATTTTCAGAAACTTATTCACGTGAGTTAAAAGTTGTTTGTTATATACGAGGACTAAAATGCTTTTAAATAATTGAGATAAATAGTTTCGAAACCAATAACCACCAACCATCATCAAACAATATTAAACTAGCGTGAAAATCCACCTCAAAGTTTTGTTTCTATTCACCCTTATGTTTCTATTCACCCCGTTTTACGGAGTATAAAAAGTCACGATAACAACGTATCTGAAATATAATATAGATTGATTTTGGCACGATACACCATTATTATACAGATAGCATGGCGTTATCATTCTATAAAAAACTCTATGACCGACACAAGCCAAGCTTGCCAGAGCAGAAAGAAATCGTTTTACATTAGAGTCAGGATGGACCAATTTTAAGTATGTAAATAGCTTGGGCACCCGTTTGGATGCGGTTTCTATGTTCCTTTTCTAAAGGTTTGAGCTTGGAATAATATAATAATTATTATGTGTGTTTTTCTTAAACTAAATCATTTGGTCACATCGTGACTTCACCTTGTCTGCATTCAGGCGTACATTTATAGGTAAGACCTGGCCATATAGAAAACCAGTCAAACATGAAAAAAAAATAACATTTTATGAAAGCTGGACAAGGATAACTATCATCTCACTGATCTCTGAAATGCCTTATAATATCATGCTAAGTTCACGACATGCTACAGCCAACAAATTGAAGTAGCACTATCAGTGTTTGGGTTTTTTCTTCACAAAATTTATTAAAATAAATTTATCTTTAGAAGTTTTACTTTTATGTACCGGTAAACCGAGATTACTTTGAATCTTTGGGTAACTTTGATAGATAAAAGTTTTTACTAAAAAATACCACCTCACCGAATTATGTTTATTGCATTCGGTATATTTATAAAGCTGCCTTTCATGTGTTTTTCAAATATGCATGATGCATTGTGTGCCCAAACAGCAGCTACAAACTACTGAACTTATATTGGAGTGTAATGGAAAAGTTTGTAATGAGTTGTGTTGTACTTGACTCCGTGAACAAAAATAATTGAATAAAAGTGAGTAAATTTTTGTGCATGTTTAAGCTCGTTTTAGTGATAAAACAATAGTAAAAGGTTCAGTGATTCTGAACCTTTTATTCATGTTGCAAGTAATTACAGAAATATCATTATACTCCTATCGCGCTCGTAAAATATGTATGTGTGTGAAAATCACTCGTTAATTCATGTCCAATTAATACAAATGTTTAACATAGGTACTGTTTTCCTCCAACAGCTAAAATAACACGTAAAAATTTTGGGCTATCAAACGTATTTTGTGATTTTCGGTAGAACAATCCGATGGAATGCATTAGTTAAACGCACAGTTGCAATGCACTGGTCTAATTCACCAGTGGTACGCTGGCATACCCCAAATAGAACATAGTCGTTTACCCTAAATAGTCGAGATTAGACCACAAAACTAAGCTTAGCACAACAAGGCAAATACTTTGAATATGTGCATGCCACTTTCTACCTATAATTGGAATTTTCTCATTAATTGTTAAGGCCAGGGAACTAGTTCATATGCACTATAAATGAGCTGGCCCAGTTTATTTAATTCCATCTTGATTTTAATTTAAATAGGCTATGCCAGACTCTCTGGACGTCAGTTAAATAGCTAGATATACATAAATACTAGCCTCAAAACATATTATTGGAGATCTCATGTTAACGGTAGACCTACGAGTAGTAACTTAACAGTTAGATATTTCACAAAGATTAGTTTTTTCAAGAGTAGTCATAAAAATCACTCATAACAAAAAGTTCAATACTCGCTGATTTGTTAAGAACAGTTTTTTTTTTAATTTCGCTCAATGGTCCTAGTTTATTTTTTGTGATTGAATGTCACGACATAAATAAACATGTGATCCAGTTCGGCACATGTAAGCGGGCACGTCCTTTTTACTTGGAGGCTTCTATTTATTCAGTTAGTTGTAAGTTTTCGCATGAGTTTAGTAATTGTCAACGTCGGTACTTACTATTATTATTACTACTATAATGTATATTAGTGCTAGCTAGCTAACATGTAGCAAATTATTTAATCTAAATGATTATGTTTATTAATTACCAATGTTGTTCAAACTCATGTTCTTCTAACATACCAGACAGACGTGTTGCTGGGGAGTTTGTTCAGCCACTTCTTCTTCCCAGCAAAAACACTAAGAAGCGGTGAAAGGCGGGTGTTGTGGGGGCCTGTCTTATGTAATTTTTGAACTTAAAAACATGTTAATTCTCAAGCTAATTTGAATAAATGACTTTTGATTTTGAGTGCCCCTATACCCGCAGCACATCTCCGGAAATTTAAGATTTTTTTTATAAAATACAACTTAAAAATCCTCCGGTAATATCCAAACGAAGTTTTTCGTATTTGATAAATTACTAGATCACTAGTAGTATTCGGCTACGCACATTATTTTGCACAAGCTAAGGGGCCATTCTTCTCAATACATGAACCTTATTCTGTCTGTCATACAGTTTAAAATCAATCAAAGAAATTTGACACATTGGGGTAGCTTGATGTGCTGGCCTCGGTACCCATATTATTTTGCAACATAGGATGAAAAAGAGTGTGGATTATTTTTATTTGAAATCCGGTTGCAAAAGAAATTTGAGGAACCGAGTACCTATATGGAATACGTCTTTCACTTAGAAGTGGAAACATCGTGGGCTTGTGTGAAAGATGATAGTTATGGCTAGAATTCCGCGGTTCATAGATCCGTCGAGGAGCAACGTAGCCGGTAACACTTCCGAGACCTTCAATGGGAATTTCCCCACGATTAAAAATGATGCGGACTGGAAGAAAAAACTTTTTGCGGTGATTCTGAATAAATTGGGATAAGGGCAGGATTTACCGCTGGACAAAAGCCTTTTACAAAATACGTAAGCACTAAAGTCCTGCCTATCCGCGAAATTAATTTACTCGATTAGGATTCTGTCCAAATATAAAGACCGACGGAGTGTTCTCATTCCTTTATACCATGCAAAAAAGAGTAGGCCCAAAAAAAATAGTTACTAAAATATGTATACTTGTAAATAAATAAATTATTCCTAAGTTAAGTCCGTATTATTTCTTATTTTAGCCTTGACTTCTTTTCAAACTAAATTATGCAGGAGCGTGAAGTAAATGTCTTTTACAATTTCAAAGTCGAGGTGAACGAAATTTTCCCAACCTAACAAGGAGGTTTTGCAAGGACTTTCAAGTAGTGTGGTCGATCGTTTTTCTTCTTAAGAGAAAGTTAGAAAACACAATCTGGAGCTCCGTTGCTGTGGTTTACAATAAAATCGAGATTACACAAGAAAAAGTTGTGGCTGTATTAACAAGACAACTCCCTAGTAAAATAGCATCAAGGTTAACTAAAACTTACATTTTTTAAGCCCCATTTCATTCCCTCGGATTTACTAGTTTTCGAGGTTTAAGTTTTGCTTGAATTTAATCCTCGCTTTTTTTATTTTAGGGTGAGAGTCCGTACGGGTGGTGAACGACTGGTTGGTGCGTTACGTGCTTTAGATTAAATACACGTACACGTATCACATATTTGTATGGATTACTGGTACTATGGGAGCTTGTGTGTTTAAATGTTTGCAAACGTACCCACAATACAGGACAATACCTAAGATTTTAATAGGAAATTTGTAAGATATGAATGATGTGCCAATTGACCGCGAAAATTTTACAAAACGAAAGGTGTGCGAATATAACAACGTTTATGCATGTAAACAAAGCAAAAGAAGTATGTAAGAATCGTCACAGCGCTAGCGCATAGCGTTATGAAGATTCTGCTTACCCCTATGGGAAAAAGGCGTGAGTTTATATATAAAAATATGTGAATGTATGTCTGTAAAAAAACAATGAACACCTCTGATACATGCAACGTCGCATGCCGCCATAGACGAATAAGCTATAAGCCATAATGTTTGATCCACACATCTAAGATACAAAAGTGTGACCTAACTCTTCTCAGTAGAGATTATAAAAGATGTAATTTATTTCCCAAATATTAACAAAAACTTTTAGGAAATCTTTAGTAGAAACCTAGATGTTCTTTTAAAGCACAAAAAATGCAAACTGTCTATCATAGGGGTTGGCATCATGGTAAAATTGTGTTTTAAATTTACAGGAAAATTACATGTTATATCGGGTTACTATCGTGCTAACACCGCAGTTTTGTTCATACTGATTAAACACCTACCTACTGTCTTAGTGTCTCCTAACAAGTAACTGGACCTCATTGTTCCCAATAATTCTTATAGAAACAAGCGTCTAGACTGGGTGTCAAAAGAGCTGGTTCACCAAAGGACTGTTTAAAGTATAAGTAGCATCAACAACATGTTTGTTTAGGTATGAAAAGGCTCAAATGAGGACCCTTTTGCTGACTCCTGCTTTTAGTCTTTTGTATAATAAAAGCTCGGCTTGTAGGCCGATGTTTCACAGCAGATTTCAGTCGACAACTACAAGTTGTATACCACGCACAGTATAATGTATCCAAGTCTCTATTATCACAGATCACGTTCGTAGTAATGGTTTAATTGATAGCAAAAATTGTGTTTAATATGTTTAGTATTTGGAAGTATTTGTTAAATAGTAAATACTTGTGATTGTATTCCTCCCTTCTTGCGTTCTACTCCTCCATGCTGAGGGTCGTGACCTTCCTGCTTTATCATTTTTTTTTTCAACGTGCTAACTGACTGAAGAATTGCTATAGGCAACAAAAAAAAATTATATGAAATCTCCAATGTTTTATATATGTCGTTCGCCAGACAAATATGTTAACTTACTTTGAAAAATATTGTTAGAAAAAGTTTTCAAACAATCTAAGTTTTTGATTAAACATTATTTGACTTAGTTTCTGTTTGGCATTGTAAATCCTTAGATCGAACTACGGTAATATAAAGACTAGAGAATTCTTTCACAAGTTTGATTGCCGTTTGAAGATATGACTTGATGGGACTTAATGTAGGCCTTCTGGACTTAAGAAGAGACTGTCATATCTGAGTTTGTTTGTGTGTTTCTTCTCAGAGCCAACAGATAGGGCAACACCGAGCTGAACAGTAATTTTTTATTTTACATAATTAACACAACCGTCTTTAAGAAAACCACTAAAAAGTGTAAAATAACTCTTTTTTTGAAGGTTTTGAATCGAACTCAGGACCGCACGCTCAGAAGTCGCGCTTGCGAGCACTAAACCAATGAAAACAGGAAGAAAATTATTTTTAACTATCAAAACTCCTAATTCCAAAAAAATAACAATTAATTAACATTATTCCTTACTTCCTTTTTCAATTCCCTATTTTTTAAAATATCGGTCAACAATATTATTAGTGATCACTAGAAAAACAAAATAAATAGTAAAAAAACAAAATCAAAAGTCATTTATTAAAATCAGGCTGAGGATCAAAATTTTCTGAACGTCAAAATTACACAAGACGGTTCCTCAATAGCACAATCATCGCAAGAGGGTTCGACTGCCAGATCGAGCACAATGCCCCGATCCGGCCCGGGGATCGAACCCGGGACCATTTCTTGATCTATTATGTTATTGTTATTTATGTTTTTGTTAGTTAATATGAGGAAACGGGCATGCCAGAGATATTTAGCGATGGCATGTGAAGTCAGGTCAGAGGACCGTAGGCGGTATCAAAACAATTACAACAGGTTAGTTACCTAACAAAAAGAAAAAGGTGTACTGACCCTAAAAGCCTAACTTTTCGGGATATTCTACTCGTAACAGGCGTGGTAGTTAGACGACTATGTTTTTTTTTAAATAATAATGGGTCTACTCTTGACCTCAATCTTGTCCTGCGGTCAGAGATGAGGTCGACGATGGAACGAGCTCATCCAAAAGAAGCCTATTAACTCGCGACTACTATGATATTTGTATTTTTTTTGACTCGTTATGATATTTTAATAACAAACTCAAGGAAATCTAGGTATTTGAAATAATGAATTGTATAAAATACTAGCTACCCCTGCAACAGTTCGTTACGCTTTAGAATGAATTCATTAGTTTTATTTAGTTTTTATTAATTGACGTCCTTTTCTCTGATCTACTAAATATACACTCAAAATTTCATAAGAATCGGTCAAACCGTTTCAGAGGAGTTCTGTAACGTAACGAACACTGCGATACGAGAATTTTATATATTAGAAGATAGAACAATTGTCAGTTGTCTTTGTAACTTCATTAAATATTAAACACATCTTTTACTAAACCATTTTATCACTAGTTACGGCAATAATTAAGACTACGTTTGGGAAGAGAAAACTAATTACTTAGTCGCTTGGGTCCAGACTATTCATCAAAATTATAACTTTGATGAATTTTTGACCTTAATTTCTTACTTAAGTAAGATAACTGTTTGATCTTTAGTTTAGTTTTTTTTAACCCAACTTAAAGTTCGGCTGGTATTATTAAGCCACAAGCTCCTCAGCTTGTGGCTTAATAATACCAGCCGCACGGGTCGAGAAGCACGTTATGCCATTACTCCCAGCTGTTATTTTTAGATCATTAATAGTCGGTAATAATAGACGTAGTCCGAAAGTCTGACAGCCAGTTTTACCAAGGGGTATCGTGTTACCCAGTAACTGGGCTGTGGAGGTCAAATATGCAGTCGCTCCATAAAATTAAACTAGAAACCGACCCCAACAAAGTTGGGAAAAGGCTAGGCAGATCATGAAACTAAAAGTTATTATAAGACTGCTTAGATTGTCTAGTATTCAGAAATGCTACAGCCGAGCATAAGATTCTGGGTTTAATTTCAATGTCGTATAAAGTGATATTGTTTTATTCTATTTGGAATTTCTAATTGGAAGCCCGGAGTCTGGACTTGTAACCACGCCGATGGTAGTTGGCCCGCCGCGCGCCGCCACTACCATAGTTAACTTGCGAAATGTGGGTGAACTTAAACACATCGAAGGGGGGGCTTTTTAGGGGACTGCCTTATGTAATTTTGACGTTCAAAAAGTGGTGTACATATCGTGGTGTAAATCCTATACAATAAAAATACTGGAAATGTATAGTTTGATGTGTAGCCGTGTGTACTAGAAGAGGTCTGCAGTGAGCCAGTAATTATTAGGTATTATCATTATTTTGTACAAACTACCTATATTGAATATAAAAGCTTATAAGTTAAATTCAAGTAATAAATTTGCTTTCGTAATATACCTATCTATTTGTATTAGTTTTTAATGTCTTGATGGTCCAGAGATTAAGGCCCTACCTCCAATGCACGAGGTCGTGGTTCAAATCCGGCAAGTACCAATTATAGTAACTATTATAAATTTGAAATCATCAATGCGCCTTGAACCGTGGTGATTAATGCTCGTGCCTTCTCCGTATGAGAAGAAACATTTTCCTTGCAGTGGGACCGTAACAGGCTGGTAATTTATATTTTAAATAGTAATATACCTATTTCTTTGTATTCATTTAAATGCTTGAATTATGATTTTAATGGACTTATTTTCTGACAAGCTTACTTACTTAATTAACAAATGCTACACAACAAGTCGTTTTCATAAACAATGCCCGTGTAGCGCCAACAAATCTGTTATTCATAAAGAACTTGTGGGCCCTGAGTGAAAAAAGTATTCAGAGTTCAGTTAATTGTTTTCAATTTAACAATCAATTATGTAAAAGTTGGAAATTAGAATAAACAACTTATTACAACTACTAATAAAGTCACTATGTTGATAAAATATCAAACTATGCGTTTACTGGCCCCTAACGAACAATAATTAAAACATCAAAGTCTTTAAAGTAAAAAACATTCCGTGTTTGATTGAAGCGTTCCGTACATCATTTGATACCGTAGTACAGTAAGTTTATAACTTGTAAAAAGTTCGGTTCGCGTGTTAAATTTCAAAGGAGTCTCCCAAATTGTTCAGTATGATAATTTAGTTGTAATAAAAAACTTAGAAACTGCTAAGGTGTGGGTAGAATGAGGTCTCGCTGAAATCGATCGTCTTTGGAGGCCGATGCGGTAGACCCACCGATCTCGGAAACAGATCGCTATTCCAAGGTGAACACTACATAAACATTTTTACGTTGAAATTGTTCAATGTCAGAACGACCGCAGAACTAAATTGGTCACAAAATTAACCTCAGGTCGCACGCAGACGCTATAATTTTCTGTTTCAACACGCCAAGGATTAAGTTAACATTAGCTAACACTGTGATACAATCGTTGAATTTTGAATACAATGTGTATGATGCTTAACAAAAGTTGAAGTGTGAGTGTACTGATGAAGTTTGGGGGGTTGGTTGGACTTACCGCTTTTGGGGCCTGCGGCGAGGCCGGCGTGCCTCAAGCTCGTTGTCGAGCCCTCGACGACGCGGCGCTGCTCCTCGGCGACGCTCCATCTTGCGGTCTGGCGTGACGTCTCCAATATCATCACCTACGGCCACTCGAGGCACGCACTCATCTTCCTCTATTGGTTTTGGTGTCTGCGGTGCGCCCATCCGAAGATGGCGTTGTCGCCACCACAGCACCCACGAGCTGATGTTATCGCGAATCTTGAAATTGAGCGGTCCAGCTCCGGTAAATTCGACGGCTTCACGTCCACGGTATCTAATTGTTGCATTTCAAAACGGTTCAGTCTTTTGGCTCTCATGATAACCCCTAACTTAGGACTAACGAAGGCAGCTGCAGTGAAAGCGTACGATAAGCGATGATTGCTTTATGACAGCTATGCGATCCTGCGGTATACCCAACAAATGAACTGAAAGGGCCATCTTCACGTACAGTTTTATCACAATTTAAGCAAAGCTCACTACTAGGTATGTTGTAAAAACTTATAAAATTGGCAGGAATGTGTGGCAGTTAAGTTGGTGGTAGTTGCTACATTATTTTAACGTATCGGCGCTCTGGTGTTCTTAGGTAGCCATGGCGACGGCTTCGCTATCAGTCGCGGTGCCGGCATGCCGTGCGCGCTGTGAGAGCGGTGAAAGCGTGCGCGCGGAGGCTTGTACTCAACAGATGTTAGCAAGCCGTCAGGACGTTACGTAACGAGTTCGTACCGGGCGCACTGCGTGGTAGCGCGACGACGCTGAGCGCACGAGTGCGGAGGCTTCGCTCTGCCGCTGCGAGCCGCCCGCCCTGCCCGTCCGCCGCCCACCCCGCGCCGCCTAACCCCTCTACCTGTTACCGCGCTATTGTCCTTACTAAATCATTTTTTGGTCAAAGTGTTTCTGCAGAATTAATTTTTTACTTTTGTTATAGTTGCCATGTATTGCAGTGATCGTAAATTAAGCCGCATCGGGCGGCTGGAGATACCGGAGAGAGTAAGCAATAATGTTTTTATTGGGTCAGACGTGCGATCTTAATTTTGCACAGAGAACATTCACTTCGATTTAGTTTACGAGTTCTCTTAACAACCAGACGTGTATAATGTTGGACGCAATGCGTAACAGTTCAGTTAGATGGTATTGGAAACAAGTGAACAATGAAGCCATTAACTTAAATCTTAATCGTTAAAAAACCTATTTAATTAAAATACTCTGTATTTTATTCCTTGCGCTATTGGCAAAGATTTCATCTTTTGTAAATTAAAATCTTAGTTTATCGACATTCTCCGTTAACCGCAAATTTTATTTGAAAACGATATTAATCTGGTCAATAAATAATGTTCATTGTTCATAAAATACTCTTTTAGTGAAAATACATTGAAATATTAGTATGAGTAGGTATGTGCGGAAGTTTGGGAGAAAGCTACTTCTACTGGTGTTGTTTTACGATTGAATAAATGTTTTAACATTAAATGAAACAAGTCGAAGTCGTTTTCGCAAACGAAAGGTTCCGTACAATATTTACCAAAAATTCTTCGGGGATTTTTGGTAAATATTGTTTACTTCTTATTTTGCAGAGAATTTGGAATTATTTATCTTTGATGCATACCATAAAAACTTACCTCTAAAAGGTTTCGGCACTCGAATTGTTTTATGCGTGGTCGCAGATAACTACGTCGTTTATGAAACGATTTTAATGATATTTTTTTGTTGGAAAGGAAATATTTCAAGTGTGGTTTCTTATCAAGAAAACTATGATCTGATTACAGCATCCTAGAGAAGTTGAAAAGGACTTTTAAAAATCGTTGTGGCGACTTAAGCGTTTGTTTATTTTTTCAATAGGTATTTTAAAACACAACAATTAAATGAAGGTCTTTAGACTTGATTGATGCAAGAAAAAAGAAATAAAGAGAGAAAAATGCCTTTATTGTCATTACAGCAAAATAAACACCTTAGAACTAAAAAATACACAACATAGAAAGATTATAATGCCAAAAGAGCCTCAGCTCCGCATAATTTCAGATGAGAACTCAGGGTGCACTATCGGACGCTTTTTAGCTGCAACCCACGAGTTCCATACGCAGGAATAACAAACACATACATAAGTACGTAAGGCACACATACGTAAGGCTCTTGTTTGCAGACTTTAATCTTCAAAATGGTAAGATTTATTTACATTTTTAACGATCTGATTTATTTTCTTTTTGAATTACACCATGGGCTATTAACTCCAATAGTCTCATACACGCAATAAGTATACGGTGAAGTAATAAATGCTTGCGAGCGTATTATTTACGCGCACCTGAGTCATATTGCCTCAGAGAACACTTACGAAGTCTTATCCGGCCAAATTATATCTGCACACACATGCACTCGATTCTTTAAACAACATGCTTTAAGGAAGGAACACGTTTAGATTTTACAGCGATAACTTAAATATACAGGGTTATTTATCAATTACCGGTCAAATTTTCACAGGGTGTTCTACCCATGAGGGTAGGGTTTTTTTTTTTTATTTTGAATTTATTTTTTTCTTTGATTTTTTTTTTATATACATATATGAGCAACTTTCCCTATGGGACCAACTCTGAAATCACAAAAAAAATTTAGAACACCCAGTGAAAATTTGGCCGGTCATTGAAAAATAACCCTGTATTCAGTGAGCTATTTTGGATCTCCTGTACCATGGGCAGTTTAAAGTCTATTTGTTATTACGTGCCCCTTTATTTTCAAAAGGCATCTGCTTTTACATTTTAATCTTTTACATTGTTTTAAATACATACATTTTACATATAATAATATAACATCGTCGTCGCCACGCCTGTAATCCCCGAAGGGCTAGGCAGTAGTGTACCTGGTAGTACACCCACATTTCGAAAGTTATGTTTAAGTCCCATGTAATAGCCATCAATCGGGCACAAATCCAGACTCTGGGCTGCTACTGAGAAATTTCAAATAGAAAAACTTAATAACACTTTGCCCAACCTGGGGATCGAACCCGGAACCTCAAGCTCAGCAGTAGCGCTAGCGACTACTAGACCAACGAGACAGGGGTTACTAGAATCAATATATTTTATTTTATTTGTTACTTTGACGTTTAAAAGTGCCTTTTTTAAATGGCTTAATTGAAGTAAATGATTTCACTTCGACTTTCAATGATAACCCATCCATACATACTTGGGCATGCGTGTCTTAACTTTCAATCGACCCGTTCGGCTTTTATGATTTGGCCTACAAGCCCCCTTTATTCACTGGTTAAACTAATATTTCGGCTAGGATATTGGCAACGCCAACAAGCGCGTTATTGAGTGAGTACGTCGCTGTCTAGGGTGCGCGTCGTGGTGCTAATTAACTCACAAGTTTATTAAACTCCAGCAGTGCTATTCTAAATTATCCCGTGAAAGTGTAAGTGAAGTAAAGGCAAATTAAGTTGTTATTTGTTAATAATGTCAGGGCTTTCAAAAGATATTTATTTTTGTAAATAGGTTTTCACGAACACTTTTACACGGTCCAACAGTTATAAAACTTGACTGCTTATTTCCTTCTCAACAACGGCTCCTATTATAATCAATAATATGTTAGGCGATTCATCTCCCTGGAGCCTTAACCGCCTCTAGCTTGGACCCTGTTCCCGATACCAGAATTATTACATTTTGAAACGTTTTGTTTTGTTTTTTATTTTACTGAAATATGTAAAAATATATTTGATTTACAATAAAAGAACGGAATAATAAAAATCCATTTATTAATCAGAATATTAATACAGAGATAAAAGTTTAAAAATTCATAACATTCTACCGCTTGCGGCGTACAAATACATTTATAGTGTTAAGGTTAGTTTTTACATATAAAATGGAATTAAATGAACTAGGATGACATTCAAATTGAAAAAAAAAAAACAAAAATTTGTAATACAAAATATCTAACAGTTTAAATTAAGAGATTATAAGAAGAAAATAAAATAATTATTTTGTAATAGTAGTACCATTTATTTATATAACAATAGTTTAATAAGTTACTTTTAAAAGTGTCCTAAAGTTAAGAGTTTTATATCAATTTGGTAGTTTATTATTGTTCATGTTGCTGCGTCCTGCTATTCTATCGACGCAGCTCTACGTGTCACGGCTACATCACTCCACGAAGGTAGAGGAGGTCGTGGAGTATATAAAGTTAAAGACCAACTTCATCCTGAGAGTCGAATGTTTGGAGTCGCGCTACAAAATTAATTTTAAGTCTTTTGTGGTGCGGGTTACGACCCACCATCTCGAGACTTTTATGAAGGAGGAATTTTGGCCGACGGGTATCGTGTATCGTCGTTTCCGCGGAAGGCTACATGACACCACGACTCAGCGCAAAAGTCACCGACCATACGTAGACTTTAATTTCAGCTTATTTTTATTTTTATTTATTAGTTTATTAATTTATAAGATTGTAGTGTTTATTTTGTTTGTATGGGCCACAGATGCCTGAAATAAAGATTTATTATTATTATTATTATTATAAACTTTGGTAGCCATACAAAATAGTCATAGCAAATAGTATATTATTTCGTCTAGGTACACGAAGCATGTGAACTTATTACAGGAAAGATTTTAATTTGCTATAATATACGAATATTAATGTCAATTAATAATAGAGATACAAATTATCCTGCCTCATAATTGAGACAAGTTTTTATACAGTGGTTGTACCTAGTCATATTTCGTGAAAGTTTGTTAAGCAGTTCCGGAGTTTATCAGCGACAAACATCGAGACGCGCGATATGACTATCAGAGTGGAGAGAGATGTTTCGTACCGCCACCTGCTGGATCTAATTGTAAATCTTAAGTAAAATCGATCAAGACATTTAACAGTTCAATCACATAAACATTTTTAATCACTTTAATGAATTATTCTGATATATCATTCAGAAAGCTTGTGTAATGAGCTATTATGAGACAGCCACTTTGGACACTGATGTTTTGTTTCTGTAGAAACTTCTGCTATTAAAATTATTTTTCTAGACGCTGATTACCTCGTGCTTTGATCAGATGTTTTACCAAAGCTTGGGATTATTATAAAACTGGTAACTAATATTAGTATTGTTTATTTTAATATTGTCATTACAGAAATTTTTAATATATTCACACACACATATTAAATCTTCCATAGCACCAGGTATTCAGGAGTTGGCTGTACTCAGTCCAAAGCCAACCTATAAGCGTTGAATTCGGCTTGCTGGTTGAACTTGGCAGTTTATCATCATCGAAAGAGCTTAATTTCCGTAAGACTGAATTGACGGGATATACACGTCGCAGCGCCAGCGGTTCCAGGCAGTCACGATTCTATAAAGGTGGGCTTAGCAAACCCAACATTCTCTGAGTTTTGGGGTCGGTTGCCAAGTGCAGTGGTAGGAAGTGTTGCGATCAGCATTGTTAAGTTTACCTTGTAGTGCTTAACGTCTACAATCGGTATCGGGTGGTGAAATAAAATCGATGATGCGGAATAGTTGCCATCAGTCTGATCCCATAAAAAAAACATTAAAAAAATCATCTGCATAAAAACAAAACTAAAATAGCAAAATAAAAAAAAATATGAAAAAATACAACCGACTTCATAAAAACACTAACCGGTGAAAATAAGACTAGTTTTGGAAGTAGTTCGCCAACAATGAATGAGACAATTCCACAAAAGTCACTTCTGAAACACGAATTATTAAATTTAACACCGGGAAGTGTTTTTTATGACGGTTGTATTTTTTTTTAGAAAAAGTTTTTTATTGTTTATACATATAATAAATCAGATTCTGGAACCCTCATCACCAAGGTCAAGTTATTTTATAATCTTTTATATTTTGACGAGGTCTTCAGGCGTGAGGAAAGTGCAAAGCAGACTACAGAAAGGTAATCCAGCTACATAAACGGCGGTTAGTTAAACAGAAGCACAAAAATTTATATTGATTCACTGTAATAAATTAAGGTGTTAAAATGCCTGCATGAAAATACTACAATGTCTATTCACCTCAAAAACACATATAAAAAAATTAAAATGAATCCAGAGACTAGTAATAAAGACTCTTCTAGTCACAAAATTTCACTGGAAGGCTGCATGGCACCCAGTGTGCAATGGTTATAGTTTATTCTTTGCTCTATGCAATCAGAAATGAAAAGATCCACAGGAGACCTATGATGTTGACAGAAAACACTGAGTTGTCAACGGCAGCAGGCAAAGCACAATGTTCGCAGAATGAAAAGTCGGTGAAGTCTAAAGGCCTTTTTGGACTACGCTACCATTTAATAGCATATAGTTTATAGCACAACAATATCGCCATACACTATAACGGACACTTTATCACGTTCCAGAGACTAGGTATTACATCACAGAGCATGAAACTATGCTTACATAGTCATAGGGAAAGAGAGAAAGATCGCAGTCAACTGAACTTGCCAAATGCTTTAAATGCTTGCGATTGTATCGTGAACATCATGCTTTATAGTATAGCATTAAGTCCTAATTTGCTAAACATATCACAAGAACAATGCCTGTGTTCAACAACTTCGCAGCTATAGGTAATTACGAAAATGAATTAAGTATTTTACGGCTGTCCTCTTCTGTCGTGATGTACACTGTTTGCAGCTAACCATCCTCCTTTCTCAACCGGGCTTTGGACCGGCTATGGCGGAGTTAAAATAATCTAACTAACTTTAATAACATTATTGTAAACTACACAGTTTCATTGATTTTTACGAATATTTTGATTAGTAAATCTCGTAAATACATTGACCGCTTCACCCAGTTTTTTAAAAGTTGAAACGCTTCAACCAGTTACTGTTAACATATTTTATTAAATGCAGGTAACATCTTTAACCTTAGAATGGATACATTAGTAACTAGTAACATATTATTTTAAAACCAAGGATCATGACCAAAAGCAGGGTAGCAAAGATGGATAAAAAAAAAACTTTTTTGCAAAAAATAAAACCGACTTCAAAAAAAGCACTAAACGGTGAAAAATAACTCTAAATTAGGAAGTCGGTGGCCCATCATGAATAAGACAAAACCACCAAAGCCACAGACTTCCTAATTTAGAGTTATTTTTCACCGTTTAGTGCTTTTTTTGAAGTCGGTTTTATTTTTTATATTGTTAATTGTTAACAATACATGTCATTATAATAGGGTTATCCACCTAACCCTAATAAATGAAACTTAACATACCTAACTGTCGAAATCTAGGTATATTGAACACATCTGCCTACCCCTCTGAGCATACAGGCTTGATGATACGTCATGATGTTGTATAAACAATAAACATCCAAGCGATTCCAGCAATCACGATAGATTTGCCGTCTATTTTTGAAGAGTTCCGTTGTATATCTCCGAAGATCAGCACCAGATCTTCACCAAATTAAAATGGGACCACCTCAGGAGTCTACTCTTTCAAACAAAAAAAGAATTTTGAGAATCGGTCCACAAATGGCGGAGAAATCAGGTAACAAACATAAAAAAAAAAAAAAAAAAATTACATACACACGAACATAGAACCTCCTCCTTTTTTGAAAGTCGGTTAACAAAATGAAATTAACCTAGAAATTATTTGATAATTTTTTTACAAGATTTTCACTTCAGGAATGTCGTTCTCGTATTATATATATATATATTATATTATTATATCCGGAATTATAATTTTAAGAAAAACAGTAAATTAACGATTGCTAGGTACTACAATTCCATAGAAAGTCATGATTGACGTTTTGTTCTCTTCATTTGTACGAGTGACGTAAGTATGCACCTTTAGACCAAAACATCACAAAAGTGATATCAAACTCATAAACAGCTAAATTATTAGTAATAACATAACCATTACGTACTGTATATTAAAGTTATGTATTTTATCGTCCCGATAAGATGATATTTTATTTTTGCGTTTCGTCTCACGCAGATGCAAAACTACTGTCAAGCCAGATGACGGATAGACGGACCGGCCGATAGGGATTCTGCAAAGCCGCTGTAAAGCCATTAAAAGCATGAATTGTACATTTTATTTTTAAATTAGCAACTGTTCTCTTGTTTTGTTTTAAACTAACATTGTTGTTTTGTACTACATGAGTGATCTGTGGGCACTTTATAAGTTGCGGGTAGGTAGACATTTTGTAGGTTATCTCCATATTTGTTTGATTACTTCAAAACTCGGGTATTTTATTTATGCTAAAATTAGCACTTTAATTTAATTGTATATAAAGCGTAGTCTATAATAAATAAAGGCTTGTTGTGTTTTAACTTGAGATGGATTTCCATACATTTTTGGTCATGATCCTTTAGTAACCTTCTACATATTTTTTTCATAAACAGAGCCACAGTCTGTTACTGGCACAAAAATTGATCAGCCCATTAGATAAATTAAGTTATTAATAAATAAATTAATTAATAACGCATAAAGCAGTCTTCCTCAGTACTGACTTTTGGCCGGCTGGAATAGTTTTCAGACGCTTTAATGAAGCACGACCTAAACCTAGTGTGGTTTAAATATTATTTTTATTTATTATTACTGTGTTGCTTGATATGGGTTTTTATAACCTGAATTAAAGATTATTATTATTATTATAAATGCGGTTTGGCCTTTTCAGGTTACTTTAATTAATTAATATTAATAATAATATTATAATAAGCTGGCAACTCTGACTGTCATAAGACTCATCTGAAAAAAATCTTCAATAATATTTGATATAACTGTTTTACACGCAAAATTACTACAAACAAACCAAAACTCAAAATATACAAAAAAAATAATATTCAGAGAAAGTATATTTAGAACTCCGCGATCAACAAAATATACAAGATGCAAAATATTGGAAAAACCAGAAGGAAAAGTGACACATGTCACATAATACAACAAATTTACAGGAAAAATGAGTGATTTAAAATGATAACCAGAGCTGCTTCACGACGTGCACGCCTACCAACCCCGGACTCGTCGCTTAGCTCCGCCTCGCCGCCGCCGGACACCGGATCATCTGTGCCATCGGCGGTTGCAGCCGCGTCGAGCTCCAGCGACGAGTATTTTTCCCCGCCGACGTCACCAACACCTACACGTCGACGAAGAGGACACCGGCCGCCGGACGGTTTAGGACCTCGAGGCCCACCGGCCTCTGACAGGGTCCCAGCTCCCGGCGGAAGTGTGCAGCGCATGAGATGGACGCAATCCATTAACGAAAATGTCATGCGCTTATACTATGGGGCTACAGAGGGAGGAAATATTCTGACCGCGTACCGTGTCCGGATGCTCGCTCTGTTTCAGGTGCTTGAACCAGCTGTCAACGTATCGGCACAACGACTGTCGGATCAGGTGCGGGTCATACAACGTAATCGTATGTTGGATGACGTTGCGCTTGATCGCCTCCGCACGGAAATGCAAGGTAACCGTGTCATTGCTCCTCCGTCACAGACTGTGGTACCACCACTGTCCATTTTAACATCCAATAGTGTTGACGAAGGATGTGATGACAGGGTTACAAATGTAAGTACGCAATGCAGTGAGGAATTGAGGAGCGCTTTGGAGAGTGCGCTTCGGGAATATCGCTTCATGCCGCTCGATCTTAGACCACGCTTACCTCGTTTGCCCATGCATAATAAAAATAGGGTGCTGGTGGCTGCTCTGGATTCGCAGTTGTCAAAGTATTTTGATGACTGTGATGACCTCGCTGATGCTCATTCAATCTTGTACTGCGCAGCCGTAGCGGCATGTCGCGTAGCTCACGTCAAATTCTCTAATGACAGAACTACGCGACCAAAGCCAGCTGTAGCGGCTTGGCAGTGCAGGATTGAGCGTCGTATCGGTGAGGCCAGAGCAGTAATCGGCAAACTAATCTGCTTCAGAGAAGGTAACACTCGCCCAAGAGTAATGCGCTTTGTGAGGCGGGCATTTTCGGGGACTAATGTCAGTCCCCAAGACTACATGTCCCGTGTCACGGAGCGCATTGACCTCCTGAAGCAGAAGGTGTATGCATGGGCAAGCCGTATTCGTAGGTTTAAACGGCGAGTGGAGCGGTATACTCAGAATCGCACATTCCAGAGCAATGAAAGGTGGGTTTATAGGGCTTGGGAGCAACCAGAGCAAAGTGTGACTGATACGCGCCTACCTGATGACAGCGCCATGTGTTCGTTCTGGCGTGACATCTGGTCGGTGCCTGTCAGTCACACTGAGGGTGATTGGACTCGGGAGGTCGAACAAGCGTGTGATCCAATACCAGAAATGGAGGCAGTTATCATCAGCCCCCAAGATGTGGCCCGTGCAGTTCGTCCGTTGCCCAATTGGAAATCTCCAGGGCCGGACGGACTGCACAATTTTTGGATAAAATGGCTGCAAAGGTCCCACGCTTGTTTGGCATCTCGATTCCAGTCAGCCTTAGAGACAGGGTCGTTGCCCCAGTTTCTAACGACAGGAATAACCCACCTGCTCCACAAATCAGGTAGTACTGCGGAACCCAAAAACTATAGACCAATAACTTGTTTACCGACGGTCTATAAGGTTCTTACATCCATTCTGAGAACTAAAATTAATCAACATATAGACAACAACTCTGTCATGTCTGCCTCTCAGAATGGATGTAGGAACGGGTCCCGTGGTACTAAGGAGCTGCTCCTCATTGATATGACCATTAGCCAACAGGTACGCCGTTCCCGAAGGGATCTGTCAACATGTTGGATAGACTATAAGAAGGCCTATGACTCCGTGCCGCATACATGGCTCACGAGGGTGCTGGAATTGTATAAAGTTGATGCAACTCTACGCGCCTTCCTGAAAACGTGTATGGGGCAGTGGAGGACGGTTCTTCGCTATCCAGGATGTCGACAGATCCAGGGGAACAGCGAACCGATTAGGATTGAGCGAGGCATATTCCAGGGTGACAGTTTGAGTCCACTTTGGTTCTGCCTAGCCTTGAATCCTCTAAGCACACTGCTGGAGAATTCAGGTCTAGGCTATCGAATGAAGAGAGGTGGTCAGGTTATATCCCACCTTCTTTACATGGATGACCTAAAGCTCTTTGCCCCCAACAATTTACAACTGATGGAGCTACTAAAGGTAACTGAAACCTTTAGTAGCGCCATCAGGATGGATTTTGGTGTGGACAAATGTGCGGTTATGCATGTAAAGAAAGGGGAGATTGTGGAATCCGTGGGAACCCAACTCTCGGATTCCATAAACCTTAGAGCCCTCTCTCCGATCGAAACCTATAAGTATTTGGGTATGTCGGAGGCGTTAGGCATTAACACTGCTGATATGAAGCAATCGTTGAGGGAGCGTTTCTTTGGCCGCCTGAAAAAAGTATTTAATAGTCTTTTGTCGGGCGGGAACAAGGTGCGCGCCTTCAACGGTTGGGTCATGCCAGTCTTGATGTACTCCTTCGGCATACTCAAATGGACTCAAACAGAGCTTGACACCCTGGATAGGAGGGTCCGCACAATGCTGACCGCATATCGAATGCATCATCCACGATCGTCGGTTATGAGACTGTATATCCCGCGAAAATGTGGAGGTCGAGGCTTTTTAAACGCCAAGACTCTCCACAATCGCGAGATATACAGTCTCAGGGAATATTTCCTAAAAGCCGAAGTGGGGATGCATCGAGATGTGGTCGCGGTAGACAAGGGCCTCACACCGCTCTCCTTGGCGAAAGAGAACTGGCGCAAACCTGTAGTGCTTGACACTAACGATCGCAGGGAAGTGTGGCAGAGCAAGGAGCTTCACGGACGTTTTTTCCGGGCCCTTCATGGGCCTGATGTAGACCAATTAGCGTCCGTGTCCTGGCTGCGTTTCGGTGACCTCTTTGGGGAAACCGAAGGTTTTGTCTGTGCAATTATGGATGAAGTTATTATGACGAGAAACTACCGGAGATTTATTGTGAAAGATGGCACGGTTGACATCTGTCGGGCATGCCACCGTCCAGGAGAATCAATCCGACACATTATCTCTGGGTGTTCTCGCTTAGCTAACGAAGAGTACTTGCATAGACACAACCTTGTCGCCAGGATTATCCATCAGCAACTGGCTCTGAAATACAACCTCGTTGATTCGGAAGTGCCGTACTACAAGTATGTGCCCGACCCAGTTCTCGAAAATGGTCATATCACACTGTATTGGGATCGATCCATCATCACTGATAGGACTATCATGGCTAATAAGCCCGATATAGTGGTGATGGATCGAACCGAGAGGCGCGCAGTGCTTGTTGACATAACGGTCCCACATGACGGGAACCTCGTGAAAGCCGAACAAGATAAAAAAATCAAGTATATTGATTTGGCTCGCGAGGTTGTCGACATGTGGGATGTGGACTCAGCAATCATTGTGCCGATAGTCGTGTCTGCCAATGGCTTAATAGCAAAGAGCCTCGACCAATACCTGAAGAGGCTCTCGTTGGGCGGCTGGATCAAGCGTTTGATTCAGAAAGCAGTGCTTCTGGACACGGCTCGCATTGTTAGGCGATTCCTCTCCCTGGAGCCCTGACCGCCGGTAGCTTGGACCCTGTTCCCGATACCGGTGGGCTACTATTTTTTATATTTTTAAATGTTTTTTTTTTATATTTAAATATTTAAAAATGTATTAAATAAGAAATCACAATAAATAAACGGAATAATAATAATAACCCCGCAGGGCAGCTTGTGGCGAGCTGTTGGGCAGTAGCGACCCCACGGACCCGATCTCCCGGGAGAAGTCTTGTTCCTCATCTCTGGATTGCCTTTATTGGCCGGCCAGAGTGAGCACTGACGAGGAACGGAGCTCCCACCTCTTTCTTGCCTTAGTTGGCCGGCTAGAGTGGAGATTCGCAAGAGCAAACGTGCTTGGAGGAAGGAAGCATTCCAGTAAGGTGCTGGTAGGGATCTTGACCGTACTTCCGGGATTGTCCTGATAGCCGTGGATTGCCTCTCCACTCCTCAAGCACCTCAGGTTATGTTGCCCTCTTGTCGCTACGTCACTGTGTGCTAGCGGCCGTTTCAGAGGGCCCATTACTGAGTGTGCAAGTCACCCCCTGCCATTTTATTCGTGTGTTATAAAGCATTGATGAGGCAGGGGCCATAGTCCTTCCATAGTTCTAGGTAACCAGTTTACCATAACCACCCCTAACCTATAGCCCAATATATTTGTTGTTTCAATCTACAATAGTCCTGCACTAGTCGTAGGTTTTCCTTGGGTGCATTTGCATAATGCATACAGGGAAAATCTGCGATTGGTGCCTCACTGCATTAAAAACGACAAAAGGCCTCTGCGAGTTGGCTTAGGCTCCTCGTACGCCTTCCAAAGGTCCGGAACCCAAGGGTTCCGAGAAATATAAGCTCATAAGATAATAATAATAATATATTTTATTCAAGCAATGTTACAAAATAATACAAACATCTTTTAGGCTAATTAATTAATATTAGTACAGGTTTCCTTACGATGTTTTCCTTCACCGATGCCGTCAGATATGTAGTATGTATGTGGCAGTAAAGAGATCAAACGGAAGGGCCACTGGCTTTTGGTTTTTACGCCTATCAGTTCGTCTTCATCATGCGATCATCATTAGGGAGCATTAATGAAAATTCAATCATATTATGGTGACTACTAGCCGCCATATTATTGTGAAAAATAAAAAAAATAAGTTGGATACAATGATATAAGGTATACTTAGTTAAAAATGGGTTAAATTATAGTAAAGTTAAAATTATATAATGGGTTTACTCATGACCTTAATCTTGTTTTGAGGACATAAATGAGGTTGATGATGGAACAAACTTATCTAAAAGAAGCCTACTAACTCGGAACATAAACAGATTGGGGTGATATTTGGATATATTCCTGGAAGATAATTCAATGAATAAAACATTTGTTACATTTATCACAAAAACATTCACCAAATTAATAAAACTGACAAATACGAATAACAAATAATATATTATTTTTACTGTAAAATACTTTAAACTTAACTAACAAATATAGAAAGGAAAAATCTTCAAATCTTTGTACTTATGCATGTTTCGACAAACATCGACCGATGTTAATTTTCTACCGACCAGAAAAATTAAACACAGGTGTCGTAGAAAATGAACACAGGCTAATGTTGATCAACTGGTCAGGTGAGTTTCGCGCGGTTTCCTAACTAGACTGCCACAAAAATATACACCATTAATAATTTTACATTTAAACTTTACGAAGAGATCTAAATAAAAGTCAACATGGTGATTTAAATGTAACGTGAGCACAGCCTGTGAAAATAATCCATAAAGTTAATAAGAAGAGAAAAAGACAATAGTATTTGCTGAATGGTGGGGTGCTGGTCCTGTACTGGTCTTGTTAGTTTTCTTCCTTCCTTGTGCGTGTCCCAATTGAATGTATTTTCTTTTTTTCTTGCTTTCTGTCTTCAATTCGTCGTCACTGTGTTTGTGCACTGCTGATCCGAATCCCCTCAGTCATACTCATATTTGTTCAGAGAAGATCGGCTAACAAAATGAGAGCGTTGTGGTTTACTAAAAACAACGCAATACAAATTGTCAGTCGACTTTCACTTGACAGTCCATTTCTTGCATCGTAGCGTCGGCTGATAACTACTGATCCTGACGTAAGGAATTTTACGACAGTGAATTGAGTCTTCAGTTGAGGTGGTTTCGACCCACTCTGGCAAGCAAGTTAAATGTTTAACGTCCTAACAACCATATAAACTGATTTTAAATTAAGTTGCTACTGCCAACTTCTCGTATAGGTAATATTTTTTACATTTGTTAAAACCATGTTCAAGAACCCACGCAATCTTAAACTGCACTCGAAAAAA
This sequence comes from Euplexia lucipara, assembly GCA_921972225.1. Taxonomy (NCBI): domain Eukaryota; kingdom Metazoa; phylum Arthropoda; class Insecta; order Lepidoptera; family Noctuidae; genus Euplexia; species Euplexia lucipara. The sequence goes on along the minus strand of OV179142.1, from coordinate 11,142,365 downwards.
TTACGTGACGTTGATCATACAGCAATTCGTTTCTGTCAGTAACTTTTGTAGCACGATACTATATTGACTTTATAAGATACTTAATATTTATTTTAAATTAAGGTAAGAAATAAAATATAAAATGTGTTTTTTATACAAAATGCAAAATTAATAAAATTTACAAGATATTTATTATTACATTTTTGTTGAAACAAAATGCCATTGAAAAAACATGAATAAAACAATACTGGTTAAAATAGTTATTTAACATTTCTTTCTGTTTTATTTTGTATGTAGTAGAATAATTTCCTACTTGAAAATAAAGTTTTTTTTAATTTAGTTTGTAAAATGAAAAATACTTCGGTTTGTAGAATTTAAAAAAATGTGTAAAACAATATTTTACATCTTTTGTTGTTACTGATATTGTGTTGCCATTCAATTTTTTACTTAAAAGCTAAGCAGCGATAGAGATTAGATTAGAGCGAGAGATTACTTAGTCAAAAGTGCCCTAAGAGTACTAGCCTACCATCACGCAGAAATCGGCCTTAATTAGGCGCTTTTATTAAAGAATTATATGCTGTCGATTCGAAATCCTTATTTAAATGTGTTCTTTTATTTGAGGGGAGTAAACGACGCGATGGGACAAACATCGATAGCAACAGATTATATGGGTAGGTACTTAAATTGTTATTTTTCCTACATTGGTCACAATTTTTGTACATTTGTTTCACCGTTAAAACATTTCATTTCACAAATATTTTAGGACAAGAATTAGCCAAATTGGACTTGCCATTTTCGAGTTTATGTGAGTCTAACAAACGTCATTAAATATATTAGATGATGATATTTTCAGCGAATGAAAAAGGCTTTTGCTACATTAATCACTACAAAATTAAATTCAATAAAATTTAAAGAACAAAAACATCAACCAAGCAAAATATAGAAGGGTAGAATCTTCAAATGTTCATGATCCATACTGCAACAAAAAACACAGAAATTTGCCAATAATAATTTTAAATTCGTTACATAGTAAAGTTAACGAAGAGATCTAAATAAAAGTCAACATGGTGATTGAAATGTAACGTATGCACAACCTGTGAAAAAAGAATCCGGAATCAAAAAAGGAGGCAGAATCTTCTAATGTTCACAATTCTACAGACACCGGCCCGTGTCAATCTTCTCCCGGCTAGAAAAATAAAAACTAGTCGGGTAGAAATTAACACGAGCTAATGTTGATCGACTGATGAGGTGAGAGGAGATCCGGTGATTTTCTTACTAGACTGCTACAAAAATAATACAGGTACCTTAAAAAATATAGGTAACTAAAAAAATATTAAAACATCAGCAATACATTTGAAAACTTTAAAAAAGGTAACAAAATAATAGTCTACACGACGTTATTTAAAATGTAAAGCAAGCTCTGCATAGTCGTAACACAAACTCTACAAAGTACAAAATGTTACACAAGCTCGGCATACCATTTTTATTTAGAAACTAATATTATAATAACTATACATTCATAAAAAAAAAAACACTGATTAGTATAAAACTTTGTACAACTAGATACAACCCCCGAAAAAGACAATAAAAAGTGTGTGTACCTACTTGTTTTGTTTGATATATTAATGTTTGCCACCGATTTTCAAACCTATAATTATTATCGTATTCCTTTAGTGCTTTTTAGGCGGCTGTATTTTGTTGTAATTGTAGCTTTATTACACGACTGCCCCAAAAAAGGAGTGTAATGATTTCAGGGTTCATGTATGTATGTGAGTTTCTTTATTCCACTATAATTTCTAAATTACTGAACTGATTTAAATGTATGGGGTATCGTTAGAATCCTTGCATTGACGCGAGTAACATAGGCTATTGACAAAAGAAAAGAAATGCAATGCGGTGGCTACCTATAATAAATTGATGAAAACACATCCATCGTTTTTAATTTTTAATCTGTTAATGAATGTTATTATCGTTTAGGATTTGACGAGTGGATTCTAAAAATATAATTACATATGTTACATTGTAAATCGAAACTGTCAAGTAAAAAAATATTTTTCGTATCCGGCAGTTGACAACGAAATAAAGCACGCCATAGATGGGGTGCTTTATTTCGTTTCGGGGACTTTTTATACAAGTAAGTATTCTACTGGTTGGTCCCCCGACCGCGATGATAATTTCCCTTTTGTCTTTGTTCCTAGCACATTCCACCAGGACAATTAAATGTAACTATGTAATAACTTGTTTATTTTTTGCTTTTTTTGTATTTTTTTTTGACATGGCAGTCGTGTTTTTTTTTATCAGAGGGTAGAGAGGGATTGCAAATAGCTAAATGGTCCAATTTTTACCCATACGCGACCATTTGCATCAATCAAACTAGAAAACGAATTGTAAGAGACAAAAAAATTGCGGTGTTACCTCCTAAATGATATTATACAGAAAATCGTGGATCACCTGATTAATAGATTATACGTTTCCTAGATCATCATTTATTGTTTTAATAAAATAGGTTCTTATTTCAATCTTATTGCACATAATTAAAAGTTTTGGTATTTTCTTAAAAAAACACTCAAATAGTAATAACTTGTAGACTTGTCTTAAGTGCTCCGCCACATAAATATTTGTTTACTGCAAATAACCCCAATTATCGCCCAATTTTATTTGATCTACAACTTTTGACCAGCCTGTATAACGATATAATATTGTAAATAGGCATTAAAACTTAATACTTACTGTACACGTAAAACAGATTAAATAAGGAATATCTTTAAATCTTTACGATGTAGCCATTCAACAATCACCAGCCCCTGTCAATTTTTAACTGTCGAGAACGAATTACACGCTAGACAGGTAGAAATTAACAAAGACTAATGTTGATCAGCTGGTGAGGTAGGTTTCCAGTGGTTCGCTTACTAGACTGTTAAAAAAATAACACAGGTATCTAATTTTTACAAGACACAAAATCAATCGGATATAAAGATTACAAACGGATCCTAATAATAAGTCTACATGGCGTAATTGTAACACAGCCTGTACAAAATGGGCTAGTGTGTCTGTGAGGTGCTGGTCCAGTTTTACTTTGGCTAGTAAAAAGCAGTTTTTATAAACCGCACAAAGCGCGAATTGTCTAAGATAGCAATTATTATATGTTATGTCTTTTATGTTTATGATATCGTTAACGGGTAAAGCTACACCTTTATAATGTTCTTGTCCCTTGTGTTCCAGGTTCTGGAAGAGCTCATAGCATATTCGAAGCTTAACTTAATCCAGCACCACGTTAAACATACCAGCTGAAGGAGACTACCCTGAATTATTATGCGGGATGACTTGCACCTGATTTGACTGTCGATACGCCAACACGTTGGCACGTTGGCAGGTTGGCAGCTAGTTCAAGCATCTGAAGCAGAAATAACATCCGAACACGGTACGCGATTAGGTTATTTCCTTCCTCTGTAGGGCCATAGCATGAGCAATGGTCTTTGAGGTTCAAAGCAGGTGGTGGTTTCGTGGGGAAATACTCATCACTCGAGCTCGTCGCAACTACCACGGCCGATGTCACAGCACTACTATGCTCTACAGCTGGGTACCAGGTGGCAAGGCGAAGCTTCGAAACGAGGCTAGAAGTAGGGGCACAGGTTAGGTTAGGTTAGGTTTAACGGGCAGATGTCCGCAACTCCACGACCAAGCAGTTATGACAGCCGTGAGTATTTGCAGCTGTTGCTATGTCAGCCGGAGAGCCTATCTCGTAAAGCGGCCATCAATTGAGGAAAGTGCTTCCCTGGCCTGCCTGCACTCACTTTGGTCCGACCATAGCTTGGCGTGTTTATCCATGGTGCGTTTCCTTACCAGGGTGCGTAGGTATCCGAAGGGGAGTGGTACAACAGGTTCAGGTCCCATTGCCACCATGCTTGAACCAGTAAGGCGAGTTCATCAGCGGCGTCATTGCCGCGAGAGTCGCTGTGTCCTTTGATCCATTGACTGATCCACCTGATTTAGTCGGTGATGGCATTCGTTAAGGAGTCCCGAGTTGGTTGTGTGACTATTTAGGGCTTGCAGGACTGACATGCTGTCCGATAGTATGCGGATTGAATGTACTGTACTGTACCTTCATTGCTGTGATAGCTGTGGCCGCCAATGCAATGCCCAAGCACTCGGCCTGGATGACCGTGTTGTAGGCCCCCAACGGTGTAGCTATGTGTATGTTAAAATCCTCCGAGAAGATACCAGCCGTGCCAGTACCTGTCTTAGATCCGTGAAGAGAAATAAGACAGTACGCGACTGTAGGGCGTAACCCCTCATAACTGTGATCGTAGTGTAGTAGTCGTGGTGGTACTGGTGTCACACTGACTTGGATGTCAAAACGGATCCACCTGTGATCCGAGTAGGAGTCTTCTTTAGAAACCTGCCACCCGTTGGCGATTTTTGCTGCTCCCTCTGAAGCCAGAGTCAGGTCAATGATTGTGCCGCTTCTTCCGGTAACGAAAATTGGTTCGGAACCTGTGTTTTGTAGAGTAAGGTTAGTTGTAAAAAAGTAATCAACCAAGGCCTTACCTCTTGCGTTATGTGTATCCATACCCCACAATGGGTGATGAGCGTTGGCATCGGACCCGATGACGACCTCCAACCCGCTTCGTTCACGAACGTTCACGAGGCGGGCGAGATCATGCTGTGTCACCACGCATTATAAGCAGCCTAGCTGTAGAGACATCTCTGCAACAGAAATCTGTTAAGAGCTGTGCTTCGATATTACCTTTGACATAGATACACGACCTGGGATGGTCGTGGGCTAAGGTGACTAGGATCTTACCGCCAAGATTGAAGAGTCCTTGAATGTGGCCCGCTCTAATCCACGGCTCCTGGATCAGGGTAATGGCAGTGTGTTGAACCTCCATCCACTTGCGGTGTTGAACCGTAGCTGTTTAACTGTGGTGGAGGTTAGCTTGCAAGCCTTTATAGTTCGACGAAAGGGATGCCATCGCTGGTCAAACCCCCTCATCGTCCCCCCCCAAGTCGCAGACCGGCGAACAGGTCAAAGTCTTCATCGAGGCCGTCCCATCCACTGGATCCGTAGCTGATGACAGCATGATGTCGTCGAACTCCCCACTGCCTCTTCCGGATCTAGCTTCTGCGTTAAGGTTTATCTGCTGGTCTCTGTCGTAGTTCCCCCTCCTCGAGGGATTTCGGTAAACCTACCGTTTTGAACCCCGGAACCTCGCGTACACCTTTCCTAAACCCATTGAGAGTCGGCGTTCGGCTTGCATCAGGGTCGGAATTTGGTCCTCGGGGATTCCCACTACCACAAACCATGCTTCGGCTTGCTTGTCGATGGACAGAAGTACCCACCTCTTAATGTCGATCCAGGCGTTCTGATAATTCAGAAGGCAACCGATGTTGGTTGGCTCTCCGTAAACTCCGTGCTCGTCTAGGACCACGATTCCACATCGCGTTCGCTTTATGATTTCCGACTGGCTCTTGACGACTTGCGAGGTGCTAGTTGGGAGAGTCAGCCACGCTAAGGTGTGGTCGTCACCGCACCACAGCTTGAGAACTCCCTCGGCGTACAGCGGTTTGGCGTTGAAGTTGGCTTCAACTTCAACGGCAAACCACTGTGCTTTGTAATGTGGCTTGGACCGGCTGTAGTATAAGTTGTTGCCGTGGTCCTCACCTGTTTGAAAGAAGGGTCGGTAATGGTCCCAGGCAGTGCCGACTTCCTTTGCGTGTATTGAGACTGAGGTTTGGTCTTAGCTGCGGTTGTCGCCACAGCCCGACCGGCGCCCGCGCTAGCACCTGCAGCGTTAGCTGCAATACCTCCAGGGGCAAGCGGAGTGCTGAGGGCACCTCGCTTAGGAGTTTCATTGGCTTTCGCCGACTTCACTCCGGTGTTGTTGGTGTTTGATGGCCTAAATGTATCCATAGTTGTAGATGAAATATATTCGTCTCTCTGGCTTCCCATCCTCCATGGAGCCCGCAACTGGGGACGTTTCGCTGTCAAAAAGCTCGAACGTTAAGATTACCAAAGAGATTAGAGGCGTAAGGCTGGTTTACAGTGCGACATCGGGTGTTTGATCGGACTGGCGTAGGGGGCCCACCTCCCATGAACTGATCAACCCTCACTTACACCGTCAGCATGACCTTTACCTACCGCTTAAGCCGTCCGAAAATGACCTCAGTGGACCTCACGCACCTCGCCTGTGGCTCTCTGACGGGACATTGTGGCCATTTCCTTACCCCCGGCTACTGGGTAGGGCCACCGTTTCGCCTGAAATCCAGACCAAAGAGGGCGTATAACCGCCAGCTCCGATTGTCGGATTTCAGCAATAACATTTCTTTTTCTTGTCCACCGTTTCTTCAAGTTTTTAGTGGAGCTATACCAGTGTGTGATATTTAAATAATAATGTCACACACCAGTACAACAAGAATACAGGAGTGAATACGTATATTTGGATAGTCACTTTACAAGAAATGGCCAGATTTTAGTACTAATGTGAAAAGAAGAGTAAAATGCAAGGAACAAAGTGTATGGCGTTTTGACCATTTAATCGATGCCAAAGAGCCTTGACTGGTAGTTTGTGATTTGTGCCGGGATAATGTGTGAAAGTCAATGTTGTGTATGGCTAAAAGAGTATTAGATTACACGATACCCTTGGTAAGACTGGTTTTAGTTTCCCAGGCTTCTGATTAGCCGTTACGGGAGACGGCTGGTAATTAAATAGATCTATGAAGGACAGCCGAAAGCAAGGGCCTAACGTGCTTTCCACAGACCAACAATATAGATCTGCATGCTTTTCTGTGTCTTAGATGAAATATCTGTTAATATGAGTCGAAAAAATAAGCTATTTTATTTCTGTTTGTATTGTTTATTTTGATTTTACCTCTATTGCTACTTCCTAAAGACTACCGCCACATCGAATCTAATTTTAATATTTTAGGTGAACCAAAACTATTGAACGCAGAAAATCAATATACTTTTAACTAAAAGGTTATGATGGTATTAAGTGAGTGTTCAAATCTCGCTTGTCACATACATGAGAAAATTACATAGAAATATCAGTTATGGGTATATTATTTCATAATGTTTGTTCATAAGGTTTGCTCCCTCATACCGCTCGCTTCCCAAATTGATGAATGATAGTATTTGCCCGGGACCAGCGCATGAAGCAATCCTTTTGTTTTCACCCGGCAAAATTGCAATTTTCCTATCAAAACAACATGATTGGTACATATTCATACGTCCAAAACAACTGAAGACCATAACAATGAGTTATTGATTAGAAAAGATGCTGGCTTTTGTTATGTCGTCCTGTGCATTCATTTCGCTTTTCATATTAATAAGAGTGACCGAGTTAACAGCTCTATACATTGAAACTAGGTACATTTTAAGAGCAAAGTGGTTAAATTAAAGCAAGAACATTATTTTTTCCTAGAAAACTTCTTTCTTGTTACGATATAAAGGTATTTTGTGCCTCATTAAATTTATTTTATTTAATAATTATCCAAAGAAAGTTATAATATCTGTATTTGCAGTAGGGCTTTTGGCAGTTGTATTATTGTAGGTAAAGTATTTTCATAAATACATTAAACCTGAACTATTTATATCTACAAAGTCAATTATAGCGTCTCAACGCCGCTGTCTGTTTGGTTGGTCCAGAAGCCACAAGTACATATTAGGTACTGCTAAGAATAAGGTACGGTAAGGGGCAAAATTTTATCGAGTTACACTAAATATCAAGACCTCTCCGTGCCCAGAAAATACTTTAAGCTGGTCCCAGCAGTCTTTGATAATCGTTACTGGTAGTGAAAAGCCCAAAGACCCTTTTGATTGAAATAACCTAGTCACTGGGTTGTGGAGTACAAGCTAGCAGTCGCTCTATGTAAAACACTGGTATACTGCTACATCCGAAAAAACTAGACGACCCCAACATTATATTATGTTGTTGGGAAAAGGCTAGGCCGATGATGCGATTAACGAAGGGGTCGAGTCTGCTATTGCAATCGTGTCTCAATGACCGGTCAATGATCGATTTTTGACGTATAACGTCAAACTTATGAAACATTTCCCATACAAAAACTGTCAAAGTTGTCGAATATTCGATCAATGACCGGTCATTGAGACACGATTGCAATAGCAGACTCGACCCCCTGGTGTGAGAGTTTTGATGCGGCCTCTGACTTGGCATCACATGCCGTCGAAAAATATCAATCAGGCAAACCGATTTCCTCGTAATGTTTTCCCTCACCGTTTTTGAAGCCAGTGATAATTATAAAATACGCACATGAATCCGAAAAGACAGAGGTGGGTTCGAACTGCATACCTATGATTTAGCAATCCACCGATCACACCACGAGGCTACCAAGGCAGATTTTGAACTCAGTGTTATTCTTGAGCTAGACAAAGAAAACATATTTGACGAATTCTAATGAAGGTTCTTTCATTATTATGCACAACAACACGAAACAAGCAACAAGCCCGTTTTAATAGTAACTAAGTGCATGTTGTAAGTCCTAGCTTTGCATGGTAGTGTTTCTAAATAGCTTTGCGATGTCGACTACATCGTTGGTGGGTCGTGGGTGACCCCGCTAGGCCCCAGCAGGTCATGGTCGCATGTTACTCGCAAACTTTATATTACGAATTTTAATTACACAGTTAGATTTAGGTTGTTCTGTATTTATTGATCGTTCATTAGAACTATAGTTCAAAGTTTGTTGTTTAATTGACGATGGTGTATACACTACTAATTTTTAATTAGTACAAATACTTAAAAGGCTTATTCTAGACGGTCTTCTCATTATATTTGTAAAGTATCAGTAAATAATATTTATAAAAAGCAAACTTATTAGCGTTTGTTTATATCCCAAAAAGTCAACTAATTTATGGAAATATTGTACAGGCTATTCGTGACGTAGTATTGTTCATTAATCGTCATCTCTCGCTCACGTTTGCGTGATCTCGCTCAAGCATGCCCCGCCACCATATTGAAAAAATTGAATTTCGTTTTTTTACATTTTATTACGCAAATATGAATAATAGTCAGAGGTATAGATGCAGGTACAGGTAATATATAGTAACAAGTACAAACACATCACCGTTTTTTTTTGTACCAATAAAATAGTAGTGGTGTATGTAAAGCTATTCCAAACTGTCAAATTTTCTCTATTAAACATGTGCCTTGTTGTTTTGTAATAAAGTTGAAATTCAATAATATAATAGTAATATTTCTCACAACCACATCAAGTCCTAAATTAAGCAGAACTTGTACAAGATACCTGATACACACACCTACTTATATATTTCTAAATACGTACATATATTAATTATAGATATATTATACTCAGACACAAAACAAAAACCGTGCTCATCACACAAACATTTGTCTTGGGTGCGACCCACGGCCTTCAGCATAGCAGTTAGGGCCACTAACTAATAGACGAACAGGCCAGCCACGAAACTAACAAAAATATCAAAATATGATGTGCTGGTCTATAACTTACGTGATACTTTATTTTTGATGTCACGATATGTGTTTCATTTTTTTTTCCCTGGCGCCCATTTAATAATAATTAACTGTAAGGTTGGACCTTGATTTTTTTAGTAAGATAACTATTTGTATAACTAAAGGAATAGTGCCTGGGTTATCACCAACCCCCCACCACCCTAGTTCTACCAACTGAAATTAAGCTGGCTGGCATTTACCTTGTTTAATATTTAAATAAATAAATAAATACTATATCAAATAATCCAATATTTTTTAGAAGTTTGTTGTTTCCTTGAATAGCAATACCAACCCACCTTGCGTTTGGGCTTTTGTTCCCCTATTACTAGAGGGACAAAATCTCAAATGTAACAGTGGCTGTCAGGTTCTTTATTTGAACCTTGAGGTGGTGGAATTTATTAATATGTAATTCTATTTTTTTTAATGTGTTTGCAGGAAGAAAGGTCCACCACATTGATACCTGCAGAGCCCAAGATAGTTTCTAGCACTTTGCGTAGTTCCAATCAAAATGAATGAAACTTTAACTATGTTTACATTGCTTGATATGTTTTATCAAGACAGCAACTGCATGTTGATCACCATTGATTGACCACCTATTTACATAAAAGTTTAAACATTCTTTCAAAACTTGACGATCTCTTTAAAGAGCTAGAGCAAATAACTTTTACGTCAGAAATAAGAACGGTGGTAGAGCGGTCTGACAGTTTTCGTATAAAAATATGTTAAGCCGCCATGTCGAATTATCACATAAAAGTAATCTCACTATTGAAAAAATCAGGTTTTAAAGCCATTTGACCTTCAGAAAAATACTAAGTATAGTTAAACTGGCCAGCAGTTAAACTAGACTTAGTAACGAGTGACTAACTTAGTGACGTTAAAAACTTTAGGCAGAATAGGCATGTTGACGGTGTATGAATGTCTAAATATACATATATGTATATAGTCAATCAGTTAGATAATAAAAAATAATGTCAAATTGATTGAAACAACTTAGATTAAGTGTATACAAATTAAGAAGAGGAGCATTGTGACGTCATAATTCATTAAAAACTGTATGAAATCGAATCGTAATGCGACAATTTTAATACCCGACGCAAAAAGAGGGGTGTTATAAGTTTGACCGCTATGTGTGTGTCTGTCTGTCTGTCTGTGGCACCGTACCGCTTAAATGCGTGAACCGATTTAGATACGATTTTTTAATTGAAAGCATGGTTTCTTGCGATAGTTCTTAAACATGATTCATCAAAATCGGATCAGCTGTTTTAATGTTATAAGCTCTTTTGTGTTAGCTGCCCGTTGTGATTTTAGACGTCTTTTGGTATTAACTTTACTTATGTACAAACATAATATGTTTGAAAATATTATTATGTGTGAATTAAAATTTAAAACACGTATGTTTTATCAATAAACAAGATTAAGGTACTCTTGGTCTGATGCTGCTGCCGGATATCTAGCACACTAATACACCATTGAGAAACTTGTAGCAGGTATGTCGTGTTTGGATTCTTTTTGATTCGCAAAATGCACTAAATAATTATAATTACTGTAAAGTCTAATAATAATTACTGTAAAAAATATTAAAATTAAAATTATTTTTGTATTGAAAAATTAAAAAAACCCCTGTAATTTTATGTCACGTCGGGGTACCCCTAATATAAGTTGACCTACCAACTAGATTCTTACTTAGGCGGTTGGTACCCCGATACGACATAAAATTACATGGCTCAACAAGAGGAAAAAGCTATTTTGTACTTTTTAAATATACCTAACAGCAATTGAAACCACTACCACAAAAAGTAGCTTTTGTGGTAGGGGTTTTTTTAATTTTCAATTTTGACTCGATGTATCGCTATTATTTTTGATTACGTGAAAAAATGTGTTTAAAAATGTGATTAGGAAAAATATGTGTTTATTTATTTATTTATTTATTTATTGCACTCCAACGACTTATTCACTAATACATTTTAGGGGTACAGTTACAGTGAAACTTAAAAACTAGAGTGAATTTGTCACTTACAGGTGTGCACAGCACTTACTTATCGATATTGTTTGAAAGTTAATTGAATATTACATGCTATAAAACAATTAATCTAAAAATAAAAGTGTGGAAACCAAAATGTAAACTTAAAAAATTGGTAAATAATGTACAGACGCCAGCACGTCAAGTTACCCCAATGTGTCAAATTTTCTCAATTGAATATGAACCTTATTCTGTTTGACATAAAGTTGAAAAACGATCAAAGAAATTTGACACATTGGGGTAACTTGATGTGCTGGCGTCTGTACCTATATAAAAATATTGAAAAGTAGCAGAATATTTTTTGTTGATGTAAAGATATTAACTGTGGCCACTGTGGATCAGTAACAATAATTTGCGAAACAGCGATAGCTTGTTGGCATGTGTTTAATACGAGTAGTTTAACAGTTTCTAGTAATCTAGATGAAGGACTAAAAACTTAAATTTTGTCAACTAGCCTATTACTGTTTGTAACGCAATGCCGCTGGCTGTTAGTTAATGGTCGAGATGCCCTTGAGAAAAAGCCGGCCAGCTGTTATGTTGAATTTGATAGGGATTTCTATGAAGGTAGCACATGCGAGAAGTTGGCACTACTTACAAAAAATAATTCCAAAAACGAATTGATTCTTCCTTTCGAATAATAGCTACAAACTATAAACAAGACAAAAATAGATATTGCGCCTACATTACCGCAAGGGATAGACAGACCTGTCTAGATATTAAATTGTACCTTTCATGAAGAACAAGCTCTTTTGTGAAATCGTTTACACCCTCCATTCGACCTAGGGGTCAAAATAAGGACCTCATACTCCGTCGCTGCTCTTGCAGTCAACGCGGCAAGCAACTAATACAATAATCGCAAGCATAGGGTGATAACCAGTGTACGGATAATCGGATGCATATTTACCTAAAGTGTAGGTGTTGGTTATTATGGAATGCACTTTTGTATCGAAAAAATCCATCGCGAATTCGGAATAGACAAATTTAGTTTTTTTACTATAAAATCAAATCGGGTGTAGGAATATTTACTTAGTTTAAGGTGTTGGATAATTTAATGGAATGCCCTTTTGTATCGAAAAACACCCGGGAATTTGGATTCAACAAATAGGTACTGTTTTTATTATAGAATCAAGTCGGGTGTAGGTATATTTACTTATCTAAACTCTTTTATTTTAAAAAATAACTTCAAGTAAACACACATTAATAATGATGTAATTCCCCTGTTTTATTTAGAAATACCACATGGTAAAGACGACGTTTCTTCACCATGTTACAGACTAGTTTCGCATTCCCGTATTTTCTGGAATCCCAGGATGTATATTTAAAAAAATATGTTTTAAGAAGCCGCTTCCATAATTTTCTAACCAAAAATGAACTTTAGGTAAATATGCATCCGATTATCCGATCGCAGGTGATAATAATTGTACTAATCGTTCGAGCTTCTTCTATTTTAGTTTGATTTTTAGATTCTTTAGATTACCTCAAGTATTAGTCTAATTGAATTAAAAAAAAAAACACTGTTTCATACACATATCCAAAAGTAAATAAGTAGAACGGTATCGATCGACATTTACTTTAGTACATGCGGAAAAAAGTATATATATATATCTGCATATAATTTACCGGTACCGATTGCATGACAGAATGGCCTCGGTACTGTTATCCCTGACACAGTTACCTAGCAGATAATAATTATATTTGGACATTGTCACATAATGCCTAACTTCACTCTTCAGCGCTATACATCTATATAATGTATCTAGATTTCAAGAACGATTCAATAATTCAATCAATAATTGATTTGGTTGTCGGTAGCGTTTTTAGGAAACCTGAATCTTCGCGCGCTAAGCATCTATATAATGTACCTAAATTTCTAAAAAAGTAGGCATATTGATCGAGTTGTTGGTTGGGTTATTCGCTCCGAGAGGAGTTACGCGGCGATTACCACGTCGGCGTTGACCGGTTTACTCAATTTCCTACCACATTCTACGGCGACAGATTTAATTAGGCGCCCCTTAGACGATCAATTACAGCTTGGCAAAAAAGTGTAGAAACGGAACTAAATTTTTGTCTGTTGGCAACATTTCCAAAATAATGACATCTCATAATAAACAAAGTTCATGGTTTCGTAAAATTTTAATTTCGACCACCAAACGTTGATTAATAAAGGTAAAAAGTGAAGAATAATGAATAAAACCATTCGGAGTGCTGGCAGGGAGGTTATTTATAAGGTGTACAGGCGATATCTGGCGGAACATGAGGCCCAAACTATTCTTTCTAAATTTCACAATGTTTACCAAAGAACCGCTGATAAGACAGGTAAGTAAGAGTTTGTTTTGTTGATTTTAGTTGAATCAAGTGTTAATTGATGAATACAAAGCTATATCATTTGATTGCAATAAGAATAACTAGAGATTTGAAACAAACGAGCACATAGGTTATGTTTACATTTTTTCTGCATTACTCTGGTATAGCGCGCTGAGATAAATTGATACTTTGGTGACTTGACTTTTAACTGAATGAAAATTCAATTTCTACGTAAATTATACTTAAAGTGCGATATCAAGGGAGAGAATTATTTGTTCTAGCGTTTGCATTAGAAATGTAAAAGAAACTGTCGTACCATAGTCTAAATCTATTATTTAATTCAGGGAAATCGTTCTAAGCAAAATCGTGCTGGAAGGAGATAAACAAAAGGGTATTTTCTACATCCGGCTTATTACCAGTATGTGATAAAAAAGTTTTACTTTTAATATTGTTAGGGATAAATGAAATATTTCGTCTTTACAGGAAGCAGCTAAACGTGCATTCCAAGCTATTACCGAGGAGGATTGGAAGAACTCGTGCTAACATGTAATAAAAATAAAAAGGATTACTGGAGAAAAAAAATAACTATGAACGAGGAAATAGAGTGATTAGTAATAAATCTATAAGATGATAGCAGCATCACCTCTGAACCTGAACATGACTCAGATGAGTTTGCGGCCTACGCGTTCGGGGTAGAATATTTAGAGGAAGTTTACTAGAATAAAATATAAAAATTATGTTATACAATGCAATGTTTTTTTTTTATAATTCCTTACTGATTTTAAAAAATAATACATAATCAGATTAATTTGTCTAAAAAACAGCTAAGTATCAAGACAAGGTTGGTACGCTATGCGTTTGCTACGGGTTGCCATACGAAGAGCACAGTGGCGCCTCCATTATTTTCTACTCTTTTTTGCCAAGCTGTATACTCGTATTGCACAATAATACAAACTAATCAGAATTAAATCAGAACTAATCGAAATAGCTGCGACACAGTTTGTAACTATTGTGGCTATTTACGTACGCAAGTTTTTTCTGTAAAACGTGTTTTAAGTTCCAATACAAAAAAAAAAATGCACAATACAGGCCCTACACGATGCAATAAAAAAAATAATGGTGAAATATCAATTAAACAAGCTCAAACTTCAAGTCTCATTTTTCAATTCTCAATAAATAAAATTAAAGTGGTAGGTAATTATATTTATGTTTAATTTATGTCAAGCTAGTAGTTTTTAGGGTTCCGTAGTCAACTAGGAACCCTTATAGATTCGCCATGTCTGTCTGTCCGTCCGTCCGTCCTCGCTTAATCTCTGTGACCGTTAGCACCAGAAAGCTGAAATTTGGTACCAAAATGTGTATCAATCACGCCAACAAAGTGGTAAAATAAAAATTGTTAAAATATGTTTTATTAGGGTAGCCCCCCTATATGTAAAGTGGGAAGTGATTTTTTTTTAATTTCAACCCTAACGTGTGATATATTGTTGGAAATACCTTTAAAAATTAATAGGGGTTTACTATTATCATTTTTTGATATTGTCAATAGTTTCGGAAATAATCGCTACAAAAGTAATAACAAAATGTGTCCCCCCGTCTAACTTTTGAACCATAAGTTTAGAAAATATGAAGAACTTGGATGGAAACAAAAGTTTTTGTACAAAAAAGACAAAAAGTTGTACAAAATAATTTCTGGACTAAGTTTGTAATAAAATCGTATTATGCAAGCATTTTGAACACTTATTGTGACGGACGGGTAACTACGGAACCCTACACTGAGCGTGGCCCGACGCGCACTTAGCCGGTTTTTTAATTAAAGATCTAGCCAATGTTGCAATAAGTAACATGGTCAGCTTTATCTTATAAGTACTCTAAGAAACCCTTGAAACCCAAGAAATTTTAGAACAACTTCCGATTCAAATAGGGTAGTAAATATCGAATTTATGGAAACGTAAACAAAATAGCTGGGAGCCTGTTCAATGGTGGTACATGTTATGTTTTTTTTTCCACGACCACCACGCCTCCGTGTCGTATCTGATGGTTATTATCAATAGGTACACACAAAATAATAGTCGTGGGCACCACGTGTTGATAATAAAGTACACTACTGACATCTAACTTTATTCGGAGGTAAAGTTTTATATGAAGTGTTGTGTTTGCTTGAAGTAATCTTTAAGAATACGTCCGTCATATTGAACTTATTTGTTTACCAATCAAATCTTTAACAGATGGAAAGCATCACTTTTTTTAAACTAGGTGTTTTGCTTTACAAGCAAAATTATTTCTTTTCAAGGGAAAGCTGTTACATGTCTTTTATTTTTTTGGTAAACACGAGGATAGGTACCTATACTAGTATATTTTAGCTTTTGAGGACAACTCGCATCTGCGGGTCGTCTTATGTTTACTTACGTCTACTTACGAACTGTCTACTTATATCCTAAGTTAGGAACAAAAAGATTACAATCTTGTGCACAATTTTATCTCCTGTGTAGGTACTGCACTAAACTATTCTTCGTTAATATTGTTTTGACGTAATCCTTTAGTAACCATAGCGTGTTTTGATGTTATTTAGAGGTCGTCTATTTCTAGCAATAGTGGACTGCGGTGAACGAGTCTTTGCAATAAACCTAACTTGTGAGGACTTTCTCATCCATCTATATAGGTATAATGTATCAGTGACTCAAGGGCAAAGGCTAAATAGTTTCATTTTGACTGGCCTGTTGGTCTAGTAGTTAGTGATCCTGATTGCTATGCCGGAGGTCGTGGGTTAGATTTCCACTCAGGACAAATATTTGTGTGATGAGCCCGATCATTTGTCCTGTGTCTGGGTGTGATTTATCTATATAATGTACGTATTTTAAAATTTATAAGAACGTAAATCAGCTGTTTAGTACCCATAACACAAGTTCTTCTTAGCTTGGGACTAGACAGCGTTGTGTGGAAGTTGTGGAATATTTATTTGATGTGCACGTGTATAGAATGGAATACTTTTTATTGCACACCATAAAAACTTACAAATTATAAGGGATACGTAAGATGATAATTATGATACATTGGGCGGCCTGTTCATGAATGTATTAAGGCTGTAATCTATACTTTTAAACTAATATTATACAGAGGTAAAGTTCGTGAGCTTGTGACGTGATAAGGGTTACATTTTTGACATTAAAATATCACATTATTTATGAGTATATTCAGTAGGTCTGAGAATAGGTCGTAAATCATTTTTTTTAAGGTGGAATACCAAAATATGTAAATAACCGATGAATCGACCACTTATGGTTCGTAAAGTGAACTATTATGTGATATAACATTTTATTGTTCATAAATATTACTTTGTTCAGCAATCAAAATACCGCCAATCGATTCCTTTTTGCCTGGATGTAAAGTATTGTTCTTACAGCTCAGTTAGGAGCTTGCCTGTACCTACTGGATATTTCATTACATTTTAGCGGTGAAAACCGGTTGGCACCCAAGTTTATATAAAATGTTTTGGTGGGTTATTATTTATAGTACCTACGGAAACTAAAATGTTATTAAAATTAGCTCGGTTATCAATGAGAACAAATTATAAAATAGTGTATGTTGATATTACGCGTTAGTAGGCATTATGGCCCCTGAGTGTACACTATAAAATTAGAAATTCTTTATAATAAAGCTGCCTCGGCAATTTTCGATTTGCCTTACAATCAATTTATGTAGTTTTTATTTTTAGCTGAAGACTTTTTAATATCAAATTGTCACCTGCAGTGCGATTCTAGCCAAATCACCGCGTGGAAATGTATGCGTATTGAGGGCGAATTGAGCTGTCACTCCATACTAATGCTAGGCATTGACCGTTCATTTTACTGAAGTTTCCACGGCGTGACTTTGACCGGCTGAAAATTGACTGGGAAGACATTTGTCATCGGTCATGTCATAAAAGATGGCGCTGTGTTTGAAAAATGTTCAATTTATCGTTAAGTTGTCATACATTTACTAATGATCAACTTTTTTTTTCTTTCATAAGGACCTTCTCTTGACAAATAACTAAACACTACAAAAAAAGAATTAGCGTAATTGGTCCAGCCGTTCACGCGTGAAGTATTGACCAAGGAAAATAGGGATTCATTTAAATACATTTCTACTCGCATTAATTCAATTTGTCATATATTCGGCTAATTTTCCTACATGATTGACAAGTTTTTGACTTTATATGTATAGCTGAGATGAGACTAAATTCTGAATGTTTTTAATAACGGTTTTTTTTTGTTATAAATCAATTTAGTTTAGTTATGTTTAATACTTTTAACTTGCAATATGAACTATTGTGGGTAAACGGTGTATTAAAAAGTCCTGCCACGTAGATTCCCTTTTGGTTTGTTAAACGAAATACATAGAAAACCGATCAATACACGAATTAAGTTGGTTTTCTAGTAATCTGTTCTACATATTGCATTGTTTGGTGCATAGCAAATGGAAATGGGTGAACGTATCGGTAGCCTGCATTGAATAAACGCTATCATTATTTTAAAGACAATGGTAGGTTTGATTTCAATACCACTTGAATTCATCAGACGCATAAGCAACCATTTGATTTTTACGGGCCTGTTAGTCTAGTAGTTACTAGCCCTGACTGCTATGCCAGAGGTCGTGGGTTCAATTCCCACCCAAGACACACATTTATGTGATGAACAAACTCATTAATTATTCTGTATCTAGGTGTAATTTTTCTATAATATGTAAAATATGATTATTATATTATTATGTATTTAGAAATATGCTATGGGATTACAGATAAAGTTTATCAGTTAATCTTATGAATAGTATTGAATTTTTGACATTAATTTGTTCTTACAGCTTGGAATCGAAACTCAAGCGTGTCATCGGGAAGCTTTCTGGCACAATTGCAGTTTGCCGCGCATCTTAATACTAAAAATAATAACACTAGCTTGATAATATGTCATGCAGGGCAAAAGGCCACTATTTATTTTAAACTTACTCAATATTTTTATTTTCTTGAAGTTATTCGACGATAAATTTTGCACTGGTTTTCCAGAATCATTTACGAAACTCATGTTATCTGGTTGTGCATAGATTTCTGACCTATATTATATGCCCTAGTTACCTGGGTTGATATCAAAGTATAATCGTAAGCAAAATACGTGCGCATAACGTGAAGTTGCGGACACTCGTTCGATAAACCTTTTTTTAAGCTATTGCATAGCTTCTATCGCGGGCCTTGAGCGCGGGGGAGGGGAGGGGGAGGGGAAGGGGAGGGGCGTGTGAGGGGTGGGGAGGGTCGGGAGGGGAGGGGGAGGGGAGTGGAGGGGAGGGGGAGGGGAGGGGAGGGGGAGGGGAGGCGTAGAAGGAGGTGAGAGGGGAGGGGATAGGGGGACGGGTAGAGGCAGGGGTCGGGAGGGGTTAGGGAGGGGAAACAGAGGGAGGGGTGAGGGAAGGGGAGGGAGGGGTGATGGGAGGAGCGTGGGAGGTGTGGGAGAATGGGAGGGAGGGGGAGAGGGGGAGGAGAGGAACGGGGAAGGGGGAGGGGGAGGAGAGGAATGGGGAGAGGGGGGGAGAGGAATGGGGAGGGGGAGAGGAGAGGAGTTGAGCTATGCAATAGCTTTACCGCGGCAGTCTCCGAGTGCCACACGTCATTTTTTTGGAGCAGGGTGGAAAATCATTATGGATGTCCTTCACCTCAGGGAAGGCGAAAGAGGTCTGTCCATTTCTTACTGACTAAAAACCACCTCGGTGTCAAGTTTCATACTTTCGCGACCCCATACTGCCTCCGCAACCCCAAACTGTACACGATTAAGCTTTTTTTTGGATGGTGAAAAATACACATAGATGTCTATCGCCCCGAGGAGGGCTGAGGGTTCAGTCAGATTCTTACTCGCTAAAAACCACCTCGATGTGCCGTCTTAGACCTACGCTGGGGGTCTGGGGAACAGAAGACACTTCCGCAACACCCGGATTGCCCGATAAACCTAACCTAACCTACTCATCATCGTTAGGAATTGGATTCTTGCAGTAAACCACTTTTAGCTAAATGTTATAATAATATCACCGCCCTACCGGGGTAGTTATATTATTATAACTTCTATTACACCTGATTTTGTCATAACCTTTTAAAATGATTAAGCTATGCTTGACAAGGTTGGTCCCTGGATGGGTGACCATTAATTACCTATCGCGACTCCTCCGTGCCTCGAAAAGCACGTTAAGCCGTTGGTCCTAGTTGTTGTTTGTGGATCTTTGAAAGTCTTTATGGGTAGTTAGTCTGACAGCCAGTTTTTCCAAGGCGTATCGTGTTACACAGTTACTGGGTTGTGGAGGTCAGACAGGCAGGCAGTCTCTCGTTCTTGTAAAACACTGGTATTTTACAAGAACAGCTTCCATCTTAACTGGTGCATCCAGCTTAGCTGAAAACCGACCACAGTTAGGAAAAGGCTAGGTAGAGCATAAAATGGTACTAACTAGCTTGATTGCGCTAAAGCAACAGCTGCATGAAGTAGGTCACGGTCGCTTGGTTTCATTGTGGTCGTAATATTAACGAGGATTTGCGGAGTAGGAACATTGTGTTTGCCAGTTCTAAGCTTCTCGATAGCTGTACCGCATCATTTTCCGCACTTATTTTTCCGCACTTATTCTTGCTAGGCAAGTTTATTTTGTACTAGCTGGTGCCAGCGACTTCGTCTGCGCAGGATTAATATTTTGAGTAGCTTATTTTCATCTTTAAGGTCCATATATCTTTATCAAAAAAAAACCGATCGAATTGAGAACCTTCTTCTGCAGGGCTAGCATGGGCTGGGGATATAACTTTTATCCACCGGTTATTTCCACTGACAAGGGATACAATTATCTTATCCACCTGCCATAGCACGGCAACAGGGGGAAAGAGAATTATATCACTTTTTGACATTAGACGTGGATACTCATCCACGGCTTATAGCATGGCGACTAGTGAAAGATTTCGCGATTCGAGCAATCCCAATTGGCAACAAAACAAAATAAATATCCAGTACAGATGTACTAAAACGATGAAAGTACTTTAGTTTACATGACATTCTTGACTATTGTGTAATTTCATGAAAGTTTTCTTATAATGGCAATAATTTCGAGGACAAGCGTTTCCCCTGGTTTATCCCCGTGAATAGTTTATCCACCCATGTCGCCATGCTCGGAGGGTGGATAAAAATGACAGAGGGGAATAGTATTTTATCCTCTCCCCGTGGAAAGAATATCTCCGGCCATGCTAGCCCTGCAAGTCGGTTAAAAATTAAACAAAATTGTAATTTTTATTGTATTTAAGGCTCACTGTTTTGGCGATAATGGCTTACAATAAGGATATAGGTTTTTTATAAGTATTTTTTTATAGTAACCGTGTCAAATATCACACTAATAATTCTTGCGCAAAACTTAAAAAGGATCTGAAGTACTCGTATCTCGTAATCTTAATTAATCCACAGTTATGGCCTCATCCACCTACAACTGGTCTTCTAGTAAACGGCCCAATATCACAGCCCAGATGCAAAACTTTTATGTAAATACCTGCTTACTGATATATTTATACGGCTCTAATTTACGCGCAATACATTATTGTGAATTTTTATTACATCTCGACTTATTATTTACTTAAGTACCTACTTAAGTAATTAAAATTAAGGAACGTTTTTAAGCGAATATGAGTACCGAGACGAACCGTCCCTAGTTTCAAGGCAAAAACAACATGTATAAGAAATTCTAAATTTAACAGCAACGTGGTAATGTCAATCTTGCCCGTGGATTAGTGTACTTATGATTAAGAGAAGAGCAGAGGTGTACCTGGTGGTACACCCACATTTCACCCGTTATGTTTAAGTCCCATAGGGAGAGTACATTATAAATAAAAAAAAAGACGTGTGGCACTCGGGGACTGCCGCGGTAAAGCTATTGCATAGCATTTTGTATCAACTTATGCAATTATATTTTTTTTTATTTCCACTCCCCTCCCACTCCCCTCCACATTCCTCCCCTGCCCCTCCGACCCCTCTCACAATCCCCCCTCCCCTCCCCTCCCCTCCCCTCCTTCACCCTCCCCCTCCTCTCCCCCTCCCCTCCCCCTCCCCTCCCCCTCCCCTCCCCCTACCCTCCCACACAACATCCCATCTAATCACACACAACGCCGTGTCGAAGACTGCCGAACTGAAACGACGTTAGACGATGCACGGCCTTCAAGCCACACCTCCTTGCACGTCGGAGTGGGGAGCGTGAGGTTTTTTTCGTTACGGAATTTCTGGATTCGGTCCCCGCGCTCAAGGCCCGCGATAGAAGCTATGCAATAGCTTAAAAACTCTCAGATAAAAGTTGTTGTGGTATCAAATCTGGGCAAGTATCAATGTAAGTGTTTCATGTAAATGGATGTCCAAGTATAATTTTGTCAGAGACTTTGCTAACATTGATAAAGGAAAATTTCGTGGAAATTTAGTTTTAAAATCACTGTAATTCTGAAATTTCGAACCCGTTTTGAGAATTAGGTACTTTCTCCTCCTACATTGAGGCTTTTGCCTTACAGTTGCTCAGTGGTTGCCTGTAATTATTTAGTATGTTAGATATCCTTGTATTGCTGTCGACGTGTTTTTGTTTGGTATTACCTAGCAAAATGTGGTTTTCTTATTGTTGGTGAGCGTGTGGACTGTATGACTGACGATATTAAAGGAAATGATGGCGATTACTAAGTAGCTTTATTATTTTAGTAAGTAAAACTATGTAAACCAAATCTAGTACGTTGACACGCAAGAAAAAGTAAAGTCACAGTTTTAAAATTATAAAAGAACAAACCATAAAAAAAACAAATAATTAAAAAAGGTTTATAACAAAGCTCCAGCCAGTCGCCAACATAAGCAGATGGCTAAAGATGAAACGTTTGCGTCAGAATATAAATCTTTCATAGACGGTATTTTTCAAAAGGTTTATAACAAAGCTCCAGCCAGTCGCCAACACTTATCATGTGGTTGGTGAGTGTCAGAGTTTTGTTGCCGCCCATAGGTCTCTGACTCGGCATCACAATAGGTATCTCCTAAATCACGTTTCCTCACGATTTTTTCCTTTTCTACGTTACGTTAATAACTACTAAATTCTAATTTGTATTTTTTATTACACATAATAATATAGTAGGTATGTATATCTTAAAAAAAAGGAGTTCACAGAGAATGGTTTAATTTAGTAGTTTCCTTCGTAGTTGTAATTCATATTCGTGTAACTCTTAAAGTTTTCGCAGCGCACGCCAAAATACCTCGCCGATTACAAGAACTTTATCCGACTTGTTTGACATTTCCAATATTTTGACCTATATTTTACACTCTATTTTACTGTAATCTATAAACTATTGGCTTATGTTATTGGCATATATTATTTGAAAGTCAGTTTTTTTTATGAAGAAGAGTGGTCAAGAAACTCCATACTTACATAAAAGCCACGTAACGCTTAAGTTTCTTATATATGTTTAAAAAAGTAGTTTTGGTGTGTGTGTAAGAAACATTTACATCCTTACAAACTTTTACAATAGTATCATACTATGTATATTAGTACTTACATCATTTTGATTGGATAATTTTTTGCCTTCGTTTATTACTGTTCATAATAGCCGGGCATAACTAATCATTATAATACCTACTACATATGTGTGTGTTTTTACACACGAGAATTTTCGTTTAGTTATTAAAAATCGCAATAACCAATCCCTGTATAACTACATATTTTTTAAACAAAATGATTATATTAATGAGTAATGAAAATACGTTTAACGAAGACATTGAACCCCTTTTTAAGACTATTATTGCGCGCACAGAAGATTGAGAACTTTCTCAAAGTTTAAGTTAATATGGAAAAGAAGAGATAACTAGAATCGTCGAATTTGGACCACTAGTAATATTATTATTTGCACACTATCTGCAGCAACAGTAGCCCAATGGCTAAGTCAAACTGGCAACCGATAGGTTGTGAATTAAATCTCCACCTATTTCACTATTCACATGGACCTACTCCAGCTTACAGCTTTGCTTAGCTTACTTAGCTTAGTAGGAGGGGAAGGAGGGGGGAGGGGATTTTCTTTAGAAGAATATAATTATACACCACTATTTTTTAATTACTACAAAAAAAAGTTGGGCTGTATCCGTACATGTTACTGACCATATTTGCGATTACGCAAAAAAGACTGGCCTGTTAGTCTAGTAGTTAGTGACCCTGACTGCTATGCCGGAGGTCGTGGGTTCGATTCCCACCCAGGACAAATGTTTGGGTGATGAGCATGATCATTTGTTCTGTGTCTGGGTGTAATTTATCTATAATATGTATGTATTTAGAAGTATATAAGTATGTTTATCAGCTGTTTAGTACCCATAACACAAGCTCTTAGCTTAGCTTGGGACTAGATGGCGTTGTGTGAAAAGTTGTGGAATATTTATTTATTTATTTATTAAAAACGAAATTCAATTTTAAAATACCTATGCTACTATTTAGTTAATCTTAAATAAGAAAAACAGCTGTTGGAGTCGGGGCATGCTTGAGCGAGATCACGTAAACGTGAGCGAGAGATGACGATTAATGAATGCTGCTATGTCATGAATAGTTTAATTTAATTCTGTGAAAATATATTTTTTATTTTGTTGACCTAGTTGAACCATGTGAACCTAGTTATAAGAGCATGCTGTGGTCTCATGTAACTGAAGGAGCACACTTAATTGAACAATTGTATCAGTGTCTTATGTTATATCTGTGTGTGTATCCTTTGTTGGAGATCCAAATAAACAAATAAATAAAAATAAATAAATAGCCTGTACAATATTCCCATAAATTGGGTGACTTTTTGGGATATAAACAAACGCTAATAACTTCGCTGTTAATGAAAATTATCTACTGATACTTTACAAATATTATATTATGAGGAAACCGTCTAGATTAATCTTTTTAAGTAATTGAACTAATTAAAAATTTGTGGTGTATAGAAATCGAAAACGTTAACCTATTTCAAGTGCAAAAATATAAATATTTGGTTTTAAAAATGGGGATTTCTTTTTCGGAACGGTACAGAACCCTTACAGCTCAGATAACTTAATTAACTTGCGCTCTCTTTGTATCTCTCCTATTGGTAGAACCTACTTACCTACGTCAGAAATTCGCTACAGACAATAATCTCTTACAATGGTATTGTAAACAACAGTAACGTATTTTTTTAGTTAATCTTAGTCGATGGAAAAAAGGACGTTCAGCGATTTTACTGGTTGGTTTACTTCGTTTTTTCGTTCAATTAAAATTATCGTAAAATAAGATTTTAATGTTTTGATGCATTTAATTTATGTTAGCACAAGTTGCTATGATTTTGATTTGTCGTATGGATGGCAAATCTAAATCAAAAGTCATTCATGAAATTTAAGCTAACGATCAGGACTTTTTGAACGTCAAAGATTGTATAAGACAGTCCCTCAAAATGCCCGCCGATTTTGCTGGGAAGAAGTGGCTGAACAAAATCCCCAGCAACACGTCTATTTGGTATGTTAACAGAACATTTTTTGAGTTTACATAACATTGGTAATTAATGAAAATAATCAGTTTATTTAGTAATTTTAATCCTGTAGATTTACGCCATAAAATTACTGTTTAATTTATTATTTTTGGATGTTACCAAATTCGATTCCCGAGTGAATTAAAATTTTAGAAAAATCTTTGAAGGTCGATTGTCTTGAATCTTTGAAGGAGAAGTCGTATTGTTCTCAAATAAAAATAAAAGTCTATATTTAATAAAATATTCTATCTACTGCCTTTATGGAACTGTGCCTACATGTGGTAAAGTCGTGGGACGCCCTTTAAAATTAAGACCATTGACTGGTTACTCTGTGACTCACTCTGGTTGAATCCACAATACCATAATTATGATCAATAATTGAATTAATAATCATATATTATTAGCGCAAACAAGAGTAAGATTTTAATATCTAACAGATTATTGTCTGTACCCAGGGTGCACCGGCCCGACTACAACTCATCTCCTAAAATTAAAAATCACAAAATTAAATATTATCCACCTTAGATAACTTTGACACATTACACGATGAAGACGACTAAGTCATTATACTACTAACTAACTAAGACTAAAATATTATAATTACCATTAAAATAATTACCATGTGTAAACAATATAAGCAGGTCTAGAGCTCACACCGGCCATACATTTCCTCTACTTAATATTTTCATTAAATGATTTTATCAGAAGGAGATTAGCAGTAGTTGAGCATACGAGGAGGTTTTCTGAGAGCACCCCATCGGCTTCCAAAAAGAAGAAGAGACTACTTCCAGTACATCAGTAGTCCGGTAGAGCTTGACCTTGATTGGCTACTCTTCCACCGATAGCAATTCATTCCATACATAAAAAAGAACAAGAAACAAGTGAAAATAGTGCGTTTACTAACATCAAAACAAAATACGTAGACACAAAATAGAACACCTCAAATATAAAAAAAAAAACAGAAAACTTAAATTTTAATGCCAAAAGCCATTTAAATTATATAATTTGATAGCTAGCACACACCAATATACAAGACAGTAGTAATAAGAATAGTCAGTACCGTATTGACAACTAAACTCATGCAAAAAATAAAATCTAACTAGGTAACTGAATAAATATAAGCCTTCAAGTAAAAAGGGCGTGCCCGCTTACATGTACAAAACTGGAATGCATGACTAGGTCTACGACATTACATCAAAAATAAATAAAAAACGATACAATTAAAAAAAAATAGAAAAAATTGGTACACTAGGTCCATCGAAGCTAAATAAAAAATCTGTTAATAGTTAAACAATAACAAAAACCAATGTCAGCAAGACGACCAGTCACCACAAGCAGCCCCCGTTCACGAGCATAACGCAAAGATCAGCCATTACCCCCCTCGCCATATTAGAGGGAAGGTGGTAACCCGACCCCCGACGCTACCGCAAGCAGTGACAACATGACGAACTTGGTTCCGGTTATTTATGAAAAAATAATCTATTAATAGGCTAGGTCAGTAGTTAACCATGTAATTCAATGCAACGCATTATGAAACAATATAATGAGAACAAAATTTCATAAAAAAAAAACTTATTTATTATAAAAAAAATAAATATAAAAAAAAGATCAAGCATTAAGTTAATTACAGTGAAAGAACATTATAACTTTGTCTTGCATTCAACAAAGCGACCAACTATTATTATCATCTAAGTAGTCGTTAATGGAGTAATATTCCCTAGAACAAAGGATAGATTTAATTTTTAATTTAAACGCACGCAAGGCAAATCCAGAAATGAGAGTGGTAACTTGTTATAAAAGCGAATACCGAGTCCCACAAATGAGTTATGTACCTTATGAAGTCGGTGAAAAGGTGCATGTAGTTTGTGCTTATTATTGTGATTAACACAAGGCGTTAACTAGATTGAAGTCTCAAAATCAATCGTCATAACATGCAGGCAAAAAGAAAAATGTATATAAAAATATAAATATTCCACAACTTTTCACACAACGCCATCTAGTCCCAAGCTAAGCTAAGAGCTTGTGTTATGGGTACTAAACAGCTGATAAACATACTTATATATTTCTAAATACATACATATTATAGATAAATTACACCCAGACACAGAACAAATGACCGTGCTCATCACACGAAAATTTGTCCCGGGTGGGAATCGAACCCACGATCTCCGGCATAGCAGTCAGGGTCACTAACAACTAGACCAACAGGCCAGTCATTTATAATGGCATTACAGCAAAATATATACACTATAACTAACTCAACTATAAACAGAAAACAAAGATAAATTGCCAATAGAATGTTAAGCAGCTCAAAGTCAAATGAGAACACAGGGTGTGCGTGTCCGGCTGCGCTGCACTCAATAGGCTACTTGACAATTTTTTAGTTTATAGTCCCTCTCTAGATTACTCGTAGGTACTAGAAAATATTAGACACATGTTTTTCCTTTATTCACGCAAACGTATATCAAAATGGTCATTATGTCGCATAACTTCACGATTTTGTACAGTTTATACTGAATTGTGAAGCCACCTCTCCTTAAATTAATTACGCTTTATCTAAGCAGTTTTCCATTCATTTGAAAAAAGCAGAAAAATACTTGTCTATTATTTTTACTATCTAACGAATTATTTACTATCTACATACATACATACATACATACATAAACTCACGCCTTTTTCCCATGGGGGTAGGCAGAAACTAGAGAGCGCCATATGCTACGATTCTTCCATACGTCTTTTGCTTCGTTTACATTCATTTTTACACACGCCGGTTGCGAGCACTACGCACCTAACCTTACTGAAGAACCTCAGCAATAAGGTCTATGTATGTCCTTCTAGGGCGTCCCCTCCCGGCGTTCCCACTTACATCTGCCTTGTAAATATCTTTCGTTAGTCGTCTTTCATCCATCCTTTCAACGTGACCAAACCATCTAAGCATACTCTTTTCAATTGTATTATATAATTATAGTAATAGTGTCTTAAAAGTAAGTGATAATCAATATATTTTAGTGGACTTGTCTCTAGTGTACATACGAACAAACAAATTAAGAACAAAAAAATAAATGATTAGTCTTTCACCAATTATGTTCGGCTTTGGCTGCAGAGTTTGCTTCCAGTCTAGAACTGGATGCAGCTAAGTAACAATAATTTACTTGAAGCGACTGCCTATGTAACTTCAACGAGTAACATGCGGTATAATGTCCTAGGTAAGGTAATGTATGACGATGTCCTAGGGCGTACGCTGGGTAACTGTGTCAGGGATTCCAGTTCCGAGGCCATTGTGCCATGCAATCAGTAGGTACCAGTTATTGTTTTTTTTTCCGCATGTACAAACATAAAATACGATCGGCATTGTTCTACTTACTATGAACCGATAAGTGATTTAATTTGTAAAAAGATTTTATATCTGTGTCAAATTAATTCTTTATTGTATTTTTTAAACACAATAATAATACATGACCATACCTATGTCGTTGACAAAATTAATGAATATGTGAGCTTTAATTTTTCTTCCCGAGTTTCTTCAGGGGAAAGCTTCGCGCTCCACCATCCACACAGCCCTGTAGAGCTTGTCACCAGTTTGGGCACTGTCTCATCGAATACAGTGTAAACTTCACAGCGTAAAGGAACTGAGGCACTGGACTCACGAAGCGGACTTCTCCCGCGGTCGCCGCGGCAGGAGAAACGGCTATTTTAGTTAAAAACTCACGAGACGGTAGATTTGCCGCCACCGCGACGGCTGCGGTTTTCGACCGCGGCTCTAGTGCAGCGGGACCCGTGAACAACCGCGCACACCGCAGCCGTAAACCACGTCATGAAAATTAAATTTGCTTGAACTTTTTACATAATTATATATTGAAACTGCAACCGTGGCGGCCGCGGGTAAAACAGCTTTGCGAGTTCTCTCTCTTAAACGGCAATATAGGGTAAGAAGAAATGACAGTTAAACTTGAATAATACATGTTCATGACCACGGCTCCCAAAATAAAGCCGAATTACTGAAAAACACATTCTAAAAAGTTTAAAACAAGAAAATATTCACGGTCATATATGTGCCTTTGCCTTATAATTTTATGATTAAATACTGCGGTTAAATTGTTTTTTAAGAGCAGGTGGCATACGATCATAGCCATCATATAAGAGAATAATTATCCTGATAAGAGAATATTATCTTGGATCATACTTTTTAGATCATGGTTTTCCAGTACAGTACAGTCGGGTTTTATTTTCTGAATTCATTTTATTTGATTTATTTTGTGATATTTTATTGTTGTATCGTTCTATCTTAGAATCAGTTTGTTACTTCATTAGCATATGTCTTCTTCTCAAACCTACTGGATATACGCACTAAATTTCATAACAATCGGTCAACTCGTTTCGGAGGAGATTTTTGCAAATATTGTGACACGAATATTATAATTATATTGGACTTAAAATGTACTGATCAAGCCCTTTCCAACAACACTTCATTTGTTAAAAAATGATAAGCAGTGTTTTCTATGTTAAGCAGTTAAAAAGTTATGAGGGAACAAATTCTAATAAAGATACATTCATACATACATCGCCATCTAAATCACCTTCCTTTTGGATTTGCCCTAGTCGGGTAGTGATTTTTTTATGTTATATGAATGTTCACAGCAATCTGCACAATTCTGTTCACTCGGCCCTTATTTGAAATTCTTCCACAGACAAAAACAATCGTAGTTTATAAAGATAATCAAGTTTCTACACAGCCAATTTTATAAAGAGTGTATAAAATATCGTAATATTAGGTTTTTGAGTGTTATGAACAATAATTGTCCACTTTGAATGTTATTATTGAATCAATTCGATTACAAAAGAAAATAAAATGATATTTATTTCTGTAAATAGGTTTTCACAAACTCTTTTACACGTCTGTTTTAACTAGTAAATGAGATCGGTGTTTCACTATATGACTACTCTGAGAAGAAACATCTAAAGAAACAAAGAGGTCACAGTCTCTTTTAAAGTCCAGATATTATATTGGTTAAATAATAACCATGCAGATAAGTATCGGAAATGGTATGAGGGACTAGATCAGTCAGTGCAAGCATTTGTCAGTAATCGTAAGCTCAACTCGGAATTTGAGGAGCTCCACTGCAATTCGTAGTTTATTAAACAAACGTATCAGCTATACTGGAGCGCGCAACGTACTGGGTGAGTGTATGACCTGTTTCGTCACCGCACCTAGCGCGGGCCGCCCGTCACTCGCGCTCTTTGAAATTCAATATCTTGGGAACTAAGTGACATATCGAAATATTTTTTACACACACTTTTTTTATTTCATATTTCATATAAAAAATCTTAAATAGTCAACATTCTCCATTCCCTCTAAGAAGCATTCACACATGCAAACAAGAATTCTTAAAATATGCAAAGTATGCAAGCTGGCATGCAACATGCAGCAAGTATGCGACATGCAACAGGTATGCAGCATGCGACATACAGCAGGTATGCAGCATGCAAGCAGGCATGTAGCATGAAGCATGCAAGCAGGCATGCAGCATGCAGCCGTGTTCTGTCACGGCTCCGGCGCTGCGGGGTTTGGGCGGCCCCACGCAAGCTTATCGTCACAGATGGTTTCAACACTCACCACCGCAGCTGATTTTTGGTGAATGTTTGTAAAATAAACTGTGACTACCTAAACCAGCGCGTTTTAGTTACAGTAGCTACGATCAGTAACATTTTGGTCCTTTCGGCTTGCTGGCCGGCCGTCCCGGCCAGCCTCAGCCGCAGCGGCGGGCCTTAAAACTGCCAGCTCTATAGAAAGAAACCATAGTGCTTACATCGACTTTCCCTTAAGAGGAAAGGAAATGTGCCCCGCCCCGCACAGTTCTGTAGAGCTCAGCCCTGACTGGAAACCCTTCCACCGATTGTAAAAACCCCCACCAAAATACAAAGAAACCAAAGTGTTTACATCGGCTTTCCCTTCAGGGGAAATGAAATGTGCCCCGCCCCGCACAGTTCTGTAGAACTCAGCCCTGACTGGAAACTCTTCCACCATTGTAAATGCCCTACCAAATACAAAGAAACTATAGTGTTGACATCGGCTTTCCCTAAGGGGGAAGGAAATGTGCCCCGCCCCGCACAGTTCTGTAGAGCTCGGCCCTGACTGGAAACTCTTCCACCGATTGTAAAAACCCTATAAAATACAAAGAAGCCACACTGTTTACATCGGCTTTCCCTTAGGGGAAAGGAAATGTGCCCCGCCCCGCACAGTTCTGTAGAGCTCGGCCCTGACTGGAAACCCTTCCACCGATTGTAAAAACCCCTACCAAAATACAAAGAAACCAAAGTGTTTAGATCGGCCACCGATTGTAAAAACCCCTACCAAAATACAAAGAAACCAAAGTGTTTACATCGGCTTTCCCTTCAGGGGAAATGAAATGTGCCCCGCCCCGCACAGTTCTGTAGAACTCAGCCCTGACTGGAAACTCTTCCACCATTGTAAATGCCCTACCAAATACAAAGAAACTATAGTGTTGACATCGGCTTTCCCTAAGGGGAAGGAAATGTGCCCCGCCCCGCACAGTTCTGTAGAGCTCGGCCCTGACTGGAAACCCTTCCACCGATTGTAAAAACCCCTACCAAAATACAAAGAAACCAAAGTGTTTAGATCGGCCACCGATTGTAAAAACCCCTACCAAAATACAAAGAAACCAAAGTGTTTACATCGGCTTTCCCTTCAGGGGAAATGAAATGTGCCCCGCCCCGCACAGTTCTGTAGAACTCAGCCCTGACTGGAAACTCTTCCACCATTGTAAATGCCCTACCAAATACAAAGAAACTATAGTGTTGACATCGGCTTTCCCTAAGGGGAAGGAAATGTGCCCCGCCCCGCACAGTTCTGTAGAGCTCGGCCCTGACTGGAAACCCTTCCACCGATTGTAAAAACCCCTACCAAAATACAAAGAAACCAAAGTGTTTACATCGGCTTTCCCTTCAGGGGACAAGAAATGTGCCCCGCCCCGCACAGTTCTGTAGAGCTCAGCCCTGACTGGAAACCCTTCCACCGATTGTAAAAGCCCTACCAAATACAAAGAAACTATAGTGTTGACATCGGCTTTCCCTTAAGGGGAAAGGAAATGTGCCCCGCCCCGCACAGTTCTGTAGAGCTCGGCCCTGACTGGAAACTCTTCCACCGATTGTAAAAACCCTATAAAATACAAAGAAGCCACACTGTTTACATCGGCTTTCCCCTAAGGGGAAAGGAAATGTGCCCCGCCCCGCACAGTTCTGTAGAGCTCGGCCCTGACTGGAAACCCTTCCACCGATTGTAAAAACCCTATAAAATACCAAGAAATCACACTGTTTACATCGACTTTCCCTTCAGGGGAAAGGAAATGTGCCCCGCCCCGCACAGTTCTGTAGAGCTTGGCCCTGACTGGAAACTCTTCCAACGGTTGTGAAAGCCCTACCAAATACAAAGAAACTTTAGTGTTAACATCGGCTTTCCCTTAAGGGGAAAGGAAATGTGCCCCGCCCCGCACAGTTCTGTAGAGCTCGGCCCTGACTGGAAACCCTTCCACCGATTGTAAAAACCCTATAAAATACAAAGAAACCACACGGTTTACATCGGCTTTCCCTTCAGGGGAAAGGAAATGTGCCCTACCCCGCACAGTTTTGTAGAGCTCAGCCCTGACTGGAAACTCTTCCACCGATTGTGAAAACCCTATAAAATACAAAGAAACCACACTGTTTACATCGGCTTTCCCCTAAGGGGAAAGGAAATGTGCCCCGCCCCGCACAGTTCTGTAGAGCTCGGCCCTGACTGGAAACTCTTCCACCGATTGTAAAAACCCTATAAAATACCAAGAAACCACACTGTTTACATCGGCTTTCCCTTCAGGGGAAAGGAAATGTACCCCACCCCGCACAGTTCTGTAGAGCTCGGCCCTGACTGGAAACTCTTCCACCGATTGTAAAAACCCCTGCCAAAATACAAAGATACCAAAGTGTTTACATCGGCTTTCCCTTCAGGGGAAAGGAAATGTGCCCCGCCCCGCACCGTTCTGTAGAGCTCGGCCCTGACTGGAAACTCTTCCACCGATTGTAAAAACCCCTACCAAATACAAAAATTTGAGAGGTGTCAAGGGGCACCCGGATGGAACGAAGTTATATAGTTAGTTATATTATTTGGTATGTACAAAAAACCTGTATATACTCAACAAAAATAATCGTCGCGACACCACACTGTTCAATAGAAAGACGAAACGAAAATAACTGGCTTTCTTTCTATGAGAGAGGGAGACAGAGAAACAAATTTATGTCATAGAAGATACAACTCCCGGTCTTAATCCTCTCTCTCTCTTCCTCCCTCCCTCTCCCCCTCCTCATCCCTCCCCCTTACTCTCTCCTTCCCTCTCCTTCTACCCCTCTCTCCCTTCCCCTTTCGGCCACCCCACCCCCTCTACCTCTCCTCCTTCCTCTCCCCCCCCCTTCCTATCCCTCCCCCTTTCTCTCGCCCCTCTCCTCTCCATCCCCCTCCCTCTCGCCTCTCCACCCTTTCCCCCCTCTCCCCTCCCCTCTCCTCTCCCTCTATTATCCTCTCCACCCTCCCTCCCTCTCTCCCTCCCACGACTCTCTATCCCTCTCCCAACAACTGGCACACACACAACAGAGAAACACGCGCACGCCGCACGGACCACAACTATAGCAAAAAGTGTCGTTCCAACTTTTAGACTTCTTTTTTTCCGTCTAGCCCCCTTTCGCAACGCGCGATAAGGAACTTCGTTCCAAAAAAAAACATGTTGTTTACATCGGCTTTCCCCTAAGGGGAAAGGATATGTGTCCTGCCCCGCACAGTTCCATACAAAAACTGAACTAGTCTAAACTAAACCTAAAAACTAGCAGTTGGACACTTTAGCCTTTCTTAACTATTCGAGACGAACTACAGTTAGCCACCATAGTCATGTATTTAAGGGTCATTATTGACAGTAAATTAAACTGGGATAGGATCTAAGGCAACAAACTTAACTGGGTCTGTATCACCTTTTACAAGTGCAGAAAAATTAAAGTTATGAAGTAGAACCTATTCCGACAAAATCATACATAATCTGAGAAGTATAGATAACATACCGATAATTACTTACGAGGGAGTAGTATGGTGCCCTACACCAAACTTGTCATCTTTAAATTAATACAAATACATTGAACACTGTTATGTTCTTAAGACTGTAGTTTTATACACAATACTTTTTACACGATTTTATCTATACATATAATAAGACTGTAAAAAAACTGTGTCTGTACATTGAATATATTTAAAAAATAATAATTGAGGGGGGTTTAGAAACAGTAATAGAGCACAAATCCAAAAAAAATCTATACATATAATAAGACTGTAAAAAAACTGTGTCTGTACATTGAATATATTTAAAAAATAATAATTGAGGGGGGTTTAGAAACAGTAATAGAGCACGAATCCAAAAAAAAAAGTCTGTCTGTTTGTCTGTTTGTCTGTTTGTCTGTTTGTCTGTTTGTCTGTTTGTTTGCACGCGCTAATCTTCGGAACTACTGGACGGATTTGAATGATTTTTTTTTTGTTGTATAGATATTAAGTCTGGTCAACACATAGGCTATAATTTATCCTGGAAACTGGAACACCTGATGCAGAACCGCAACAGACCAGCTAAACTATAGGAGATACAAAAATGGTACCATAGCAAAAATTGTTCCACGTGATGAGCATTTTTTGCTGAGAGAATAAATTTGAAGATCCGGAACACCTGATGCAGAACCGCAACAGACCAGCTAAACTATAGGAGATACAAAAATGGTACCATAGCAAAAATTGTTCCACGTGATGAGCATTTTTTGCTGAGAGAATAAATTTGAAGATCCAGAACACCTGATGCAGAACCGCAACAGACCAGCTAAACTACAGGAGATACAAAAATGGTACCATAGCAAAAATTGTTCCACGTGATGAGCATTTTTTGCTGAGAGAATAAATTTGAAGATTCGGAACACCTGATGCAGAACCGCAACAGACCAGCTAAACTATAGGAGATACAAAAATGGTACCATAGCAAAAATTGTTTCACGTGATGAGCATTTTCTGCTGAGAGAATAAATTTGAAGATCCGGAACACCTGATGTGGAACTTCAAGTGCCCAGCTACACTATAACATATATAGGAATGACGTCTTAGCAAGAGTTGTTCAGCCTTATGAGCACTCGCTGTTGACCTATAAATATCGAAGATCTGGAACACCTGTTGTGGAACTCCAAGAACCCAGCTACACCATAACTCACATAGGAATGACATCTTAGCAAAAGGTGTTTGGTCTGATAGGCATTTCCTGTTGACTTATAAAAATCGAAGATCAGATACATTTGATATAGAAATTAAAGCTATCACTAATTTCATTGCATATTTATCAAATAACATAAGTACCTCCACGCGGTGAAGGCGGGAACAGTTCAGGGCTGATTTTCGATGACGATGGTATATCATTGAAAATTACACTCTACTGGCCAAATCTTCCATTTTTTTTTATCGTATAAATATGCCTTCGGGCTTATGTTATTTGAGTGTTTAATTTCCTTTTCTATTTATCTTTGTTACATGGTTGCCTACCCGGTAACGCTGGGGAGCAGCCACTTAGATTTTAATTGATCAGGTATCATCACAATAAAACTATAACCATACCTAGAAAGAGGTCAAATCTTTCTCAATGTTCCAAAAGTGCTAAATGATTAAAGATCATAAGATCCCAACAATCTACCGAAGAGCGTTAGGAGGGACTTGATGCTGTTCGACAACATGAGGTTGCAACTCGCTCCGTGGAAACTTCTTGGGATCGCGAAGCACGCCTGCATTCTCAGCGTATTTACGCATCTACCAGGTATCCAGGTCTCTAGACACCAGTGAAGAATATATGACTGACCGCTGATCATGAACATCATACACTGTCTCGCGAGTTGGAGACGTTCACGAAAAAAGCATGACGCTTGAGTTTTCAGCGTAAATACGCATCTACTCTAGAGATAAGTGGGGGAAGGAGATGCGCGACTGACCGCTGAGCGTGAACGTCACGCAACATATAGGCTATAATTTATTTTGGAAAATGGAACACCTAAAGTAAAAGAGATACAAAAATGGTGCCATTGCTAAAACTATTTCACGTGAAGAGTGTTTTCTGCTGTGAAACTAAATTCGAAGATCTGGAGCACCTGTAGTGGAACTCTAAAGCCCAGCGACAATATAGCATATACATAATAAAAATGGCGTCTTAGCAAAAGTTGTTAAGTCTGATGGCATTTCCTGTTGACCAAAAAAAATAAAAAATCTGGAACGTCTTGGATCGTCTCGCGCATTCCATTGTTTTGCCGTCCCCGGGCTTTTACAATTCGACGTCAGACGTTTCAGATCTTCGATTTTGACGACCCCGTTGTCGCTGGCATAAGCAACAGGATCCGCGTACGAAGTCGCGGGCAGAAGCTAGTAACTAATAAATAGCAATACATTTATGTGAATTATTTTTATCAGAATCAAAATACCATGTATGGTCACAGAAAACCTAAATAAAGAGTATTACAAAATAATACTTTCACCACACTTTTCTATAATAGGTCAATTGCAAGTAGAAACTTTAATGACATATGTAAACAGCATGATTTTGATCCATTCGTGACGAGTGTGTTATCGGCCAGAAGGTGCCTGAGCCTTCGCTTTTTTAAAAAAGATTTTGTTCATTCAGGTTTGTTCTTGTATTGAATATCATATGTAAATTTAGTTTAAGCTTTACTGATTTCCTTTTTTGATAACTGTGTTGTGTTGTTCACACTATCTTTTTTCCAACCTGTTTTTTATAAGTGATGACTTTTAATTGGCTGTCAGTCTCACATGCTATTCTTTTATTCTGTTTGCATTAGCTGTAAGTCATCCATAGTTGTTAAATAAATGAATAAATAAATAAATAAATTACAATAAAAATACCCCGTTTGAAAGGGTACATACGTAAATCAAAATGGATAAGGCTTAATTTTAATGTATTTAGATAGTCCCAAAATTAAGATTACAGGGCTGCTTACGAATTTCAATCACTTTAATTATTTTTTTAAGGATTAAATAGCCTATGTCTGTGTCCAGGATATGAACTATCTCGGACCGGTTTCCTTCACCATTCGCAATGGTGCAGATGAGACCATACAATCAATACAGTTATGCTTGCACGATTAATGATACAACCAACTCTGCACCATTAATGATACAACCAACTCTGCAACTTTGATGCTGCAAGTCAATGGTGCATACAGTACAGCGTGGAAACTGCAATGTATGCATATTAAGCTAGTCTGCATAGTACTTCTACTTTTCTAAGCGAGTCTCTACTGTGATCTAATTTAAACATTTTGTCTTCGATAGAATTAAAATTACTTGTAATTATGTATATAATTATAACCTAACCTTACTTACCATACCTATCCTATAGCTAACCTAACTACCTTACTGAAATGCAATGAAATAAAAAAATACTAAATTCATCATTTTAAACTGAACTACTGCGCTGCGTGCCTCAATGTTACGTACTTGGTCTACTACTATTCCTGCGCAAACAAAGTCGCGAACACCAGCAAGTCGTCAATATAAAAAATATCTGCCATCTCGAACTAAAAGATTTTGGAGCACAGTATTCAAGTCCTGTTCTAAGAAAATTAATATCCAGTTGATAAGTAAGTTTTCAAACTTATTGGCCTTAGTTTACTCTATTTAAAATACATTAAATACATTTAAATATTTTCGAACATAGGAGCTTAAATAATTATACCTTATCAATCCGATAGCATTCTACCAATGAGCACGCCTACTAGCGATACAAACTGGAAGCTTTTATTTGGTCGGGACTAAATTTGAACGTCGATGTCGAAGCGATGTGAATAGATGGCACTGTAGTCGCCTGGAAAACGTGATTCTAATACCCTGCGCCAGATGGCTATTTAATTAGAAACCCAAAAGCACAAATTGAGATTGAGGGAAATTATTGCAATTTGTATAGCGCGCCAACTAGTGGCGCTAACTGGAAATGACTAAACACAGGTGAATAGATAAGACAGCCACAATTAGTGTTGCCGCGACCCTTCGCAAGATGGCGCACAAATATAATGTAAAGACTAAATAGTAAGTTCCGTTCGTTAAGATACGTTGACGCTGTAATATTATGATTTTATATCTAAGATATTAAAATAACATAACATCACGCCTGCAATCCCCAAGGGGTTAGCAGAGGTGAACTTGCAGTACACCCACATTTTGGTAACTGATTTGTACTAGGTTTCAGGGTAACGCAGACAACAAGGAACTCTTTTAGTTTCACCATGGCAATTCTTCTACCTGGGACTAGATGGCGTTGAGTGAAAAGTTAAGGTTTTTTTTTATATTTTTATCTAGGGAAAATAAAATAAAATCTAAATGAAAGAATCACAGTATGTAGTAGCGATACATCCTCTTCTTCGCATTATTGTGATAAGTAACTATGGAGCCCTACATTATGGTGAATCCTCGACAAGCACTTGGCTTGTCTTTTTTAAATTTAAAAACCTATTATATTTTTGTTCCTATATAGGGTTGCCTAACGTTAAGAAAAAGTAACTTTTATTTAAAAAAACGTGCATTATACAAGGAAGTACTTTCTTAGACATCCTTGACATCGGTGAAGGAAAACATCGTAAGGACACCTGGACTTACAGATAATGTAAGTTTGAAATCGCCGATCCGCCTTGAGCAAGCGTGGTGATCAATTCGCGAGCCATCTCTGAATGAGAAGAGGCCTTTGCCCTGCAGTGGGATAGTAACAGGATGGTATTATTGTGTTTTTTTTTTTTTAAGTAAGGCCATCATCTGCCTAGCCTTTCCCCAACTTTGTTAGGGTCGGCTTCCAGTTTGACCAGAGGCAGCTGAATACCAGTGTTAACATGGAGTGACTGCCTGCCTGGCCTCCACAACCCTGTTACTGGGTAACACAATACCCCTGGTTAAACGGGGTGCCAGAATTTGGGGTTTCTCATTTCTCGTGACGACGGCCACGACTAATTACGACAAGACCAACTAACAGCTTAATGTGCTTTTCGAAGGGTGATGGGTGGTCCACAGATCCATACATCGACCTCGTCAAGAGTAGCTTAACTTTCGATCGACCCATGCGGCGGTTATTATTTAGTTCCTCGCAGTAAAAAGGCAATTCAAGGTATTTGTTAAACAATAGTTTACCAAAACAGGACAGTGTTGAAAGCAAAATCTATAATACTAATATTATAAAGCAGAAGAGTTTGTTTGTTTGTTAGTTTGGTTGGACGCGCTAATCTCAGGAACTACTGGTTGGAATTGAAAAATATGTTTTGACCTCAAAAATATTGAGCGTTATTTAAATGTAATTGTTTAAGTATGCATGCTAAAATAAATATTTTTTTTTTTACCATTATCGCGAGTTTATTTTTAACCCCCGACGCAAAAAGAGGGGTGTTATAAGTTTCACCGCTATGTGTGTGTGTCTGTCTGTCTGTCTGTCTGTCTGTCTGTCTGTCTGTCTGTCTGTCTGTGGCACCGTAGCACCCAAACGGGTGAACCGATTTAGATGCGGTTTTTTTTATTTGAAAGCAGGGTTTCTTGCGATGGTTCTTAGGCATAATTCATCAAAATCGGTTCTGCCGGTTCAAGGTTATCAGCTCTTTTGTGTTAGCTACCGTTGCTATTTTAGACGTCTATGGGTATTAACTTTACTTAAAAACATATGGGTGTCTTAAAATTTCAAACACCCATGTGTGTAATATTAATAAGCAACATTATGGTGTGTTTGGTCTGATGCAGCCAGGATATCTAGCAGACTAACACACTCTTGGGAAAATAACAGCAGATATGTCGTGTTTGGATTCATTTTAACCAGCATTTGATTCTGCACACAATGCACTGATGGCAACAGGATGAGCTGATGCTGCAGCCAGGTTATCCAGCACACCAGTAGGTAAACTCTTGACAAAATAATAGCAGATATGTCGTGTTTGGATTAATTTTAACCAGCATTTGATTCTAAACACAATGCACTCATGGCAACAGGATGACCTGATGCTGCAGCCAGGCTATCCAGCACACCAGTAGGTAGAATCTTGACAAAATAATAGCAGATATGTCGTGTTTGGATTCATTTCAACCAGCATTTGATTCTAAATACAATGCACTGATGGCAACAGGATGAGCTGATGTTGCAGCCAGGCTATCCAGCACACCAGTAGGTAGACTCTTGACAAAATAATAGCAGACATGTCATGTTTGGGTTCGTTTTAACCAGCATTTGACTCTACATACAATGCACTGAAAAAATCTCATAACTGTATAATATATACAACAAAATTAATGCGTTTAAAAAATTTAAAATAAAAATTAAATTAAAAATTTAAAAAACCCCCACCGCAAAAAAGTAAAACATTTAAAAAGTTAAAAATAACACTTTAGCCATGAAATTTTACGTAACGTCGGGGTACCGTTAAAATAAGTACCTACCTCCCTACAAGTACTAGGAACATTCCTTACTTAAGCGGTACCCTGACGTGAAGTAAAACTTCATGGCTAAAGTGTTATTTTTAACTTTTTAAATGTTTTACTTTTTTGCGGTGGGGGTTTTTTAAATTTTTAATTTAATTTTTAATAATGCAGATACCCATAATGTGTGTGTAATCTACAGCAGCCACCGCCTGCTCGATGACACAGGATAAAATGATTTAAAGAAGCCGTTGATATTAATTTATTTTTCTCCATAGGTATGTGTAATTGGGGTACGGCGTTTTGATGCGAGGGTAAATAAATAAATAAATAATTGTGTTCGCATGCAATGCATATAATTTGCAAAAAGAATTGTCTATATAAAAAAAATCTAATGTAAAAAAAAAAAAGATGCCGTGTACTCGTACGATGCTCCTTTAAGAAACATCTTGCCAATAGACACGCACCACTGAGTTGTCCAATCCATGTGCGTATTGAATATTTAGCGTGCTTCCAAAACGGAGGAGGAAAACATCGTGAGGAAACCGGAATGCCCGAGATATCTTTTTCGACGGCATGGGAAGCCAAGTCAGATGCCCGTGGGTGGCTTAAAAGCTTTGACACCAAGTCAGTCAATAACAACATGAATCAAGAATAGAAAAAACAACCAGTTAGTTCATTAGACAAAAAAAATGTGTAAAACATTTGCTCGTAAAGGGTATATTCCACCAAATTCAGTATCGTAATGAATCTCATTACGCACTTGTGCGTAATTGTAATGTAAAACGCACGGTTCGCAAGATGCTCCGACTAATACGAACGGTTCCTTTTGTAAAATCTTAGCAAAGAGTTTTTATGCCAGAACAGTGGTAAAAATTGAATAAAATTAACTTTGGGAGATAAAATATAAAAATAAACATTTAATTCGTTAATTTAATTAATTTTGACAATAAATTACAACCATTTGTAACAAAAACAAAAAAAAATGAAAGTACTATTATTTATTTTATTAGTAATACTGACTACTGTTTTTGTGCCTTTGACTTAAATTCACTTAGCACTTTTCAAATTTGTGGTGAAGTAAAAATTATTCCGCGCGCTTTTTCTTTTCGCTGTATTAATTGTTTTTATTTGAAAATTTCAGTCCGTGTTTTATTTATTTCCTCGAAATATGTTATAAAGCGTCGTATGACATACGTGCGCTTTGATAATTAGAGCCTCTGCTTTCTTGTAGCCCTCGCAAAAATAATGTACTATTACCTTTTAGTTACCTACGTTAAAAAGATGCCAACAAAACTTAGTCACTTTTTGTGTTAGATGGCCCAGCACATAAAAATAAAAGACAATTGAACACCTCGGCAACTTCTGATGATGAAAGTCAAAGTTCCATTACTTGTCACTGTTTGTTCCGAAAAGCCACTTTTAATTTTGATTAGCCTAGCTGTTGGTCTAGTAGCTGGTGGCCCTAACTGCTATGCCGGAGATCGTGGGTTCGTTTTCCACCAAGGACTATTGTTTGTTTGATGAGCACGATCATTTGTTCTGTGTCATTGTGTAATTTATCTAAGTACAATATGTATATATTTAGAAATAATTAAGTATGTTTATCAGTTGTTTAGTACTGATTATACAAGCTCTGGATAGCTTGGGACTAGATGGCGTTATGTGAAAGTAGGGGATTATTATTATTATAATTTATTAATTTTGAAAACTGAAAATTAGATCTACGACCTCTATACTCAACACTTTATTGCATTCCATAATAGGTATGTACCTAAATATTTATAATAGTTGGTATGTTAAAACATTGAATTAATTATTGACCCTGTCCTGTCAGGCACAGCAAAATTACTTTTAATAGGAGAGAGGATGAAAGCGGTTTTTATTAAGAGAAATAATACTTTAAGTTGTTTCATTAAAATAGTAATATTTGGTATTTTTATTTTATTTACGTAGGTATATATATATTTTATTGGATAATTAGTTTACGTCCTATTCTCAAACCTAATGGGTATCTACTATTCTTAACCCTAGAAAGATAACCTACGTCTCAGAGGCACCCGCGTTTGTTTGACATCGCTGTATCTTTCTAATGAGCGTACCTGTCCTTCTAAGTTAGCTCAGCGGACGTTGCAAAGCGTCGCAGGACGGCTGTTTTTACGCAGTAAGTACCATAGTTTTGCAGTTATTATAATAAATATACAAAAAAAGATGTTATTTTTTATACTGTTCCTGTAAACAGAAGACTGTTAATTTTGTTGATTTTTTCTAGAGGTGTTTGATTTAAGTTTAATGATTAAAATATGTAAAATATATTTAGAAATATTATTAGTTCATTAACTGCACGATAAAACAAATAAGTAAAAATAGAATAAATAGGTATTTAAGAAAAAACAATAGTTTATCGTGCGCCTCCGAAGCGCATGGTTATCTTTTGTGGCCGTCAAAATATGGTTATCTTTCTAGGGTTAAACTTAAAGTAGAATACAAAACTTTCTTCATAAAATAAATACTTTAAACCGCAGTAAAAACATAACTACAGACATAACAACGGGGCACTGTATAACTTCAAGTGTTCTTAATAAAATACCGTGGTCTTAATAAAGATGACACTACAATGTAAGCTATTGTTTTCTGGAAGTGTCAGTAATTGAAAAATAAACCGCGGCGTTAACACTACTGTCTAAACAATAAAACATTTTTTTTTCGATTACTACACTACTTTTTTATATCTATTATACTTGTTTTTGTTAAACTGATGAACATGTAAAAACCCTCATTTTTCAGTTTACATTGATAACTCAATTCGCTGACTGAGCGTAAACAATGTTTGTAGCAATATCACAAACTCACAAAATTACTAATAAAATCTATTAAAATATCTGCTGTTGACCCGAATGGAATACACAGTAATATTTATGGCCAAAGGTCCTGTAATAACAAATCAGGTTTTTTTTAATAATCACATTAAAGAATTTTGCCATTGTTGTTGTTACAAGACTATGGACTGATAAAACCTAATTTCTAGGACTTACCGGTTGTATGGGATGTCAGCGCCGGAACTGGCGTTGGTACTCTCCCATGGTGGTTTCGACTGCTTTTGGAAACCGGCACCACCTCCCGCGAACATATTGCACAGATAACACTCACTGATAACACAACACTTCGCTACTACTGACACCGTTTAATAGAAAATGTCACAGAACACTTATTTACAATAAATTGAACTAATCACAACATCGACTTAGATTCGCGTTTGTTTATATCGTTTCGCGTATTTTTTTTCGCTAGCGCGTTCGCTGCTCCGGCGACGAGCGCTCTCTTTCAAACGTTATCTTAAAATATTTTCGGAATACGTAAAGTATTCCTGGATTACGGAGCGCGTCTTACCACCGTGTCTGTGACTGCTGAGTTTTATTTTTACTCTGGACAGTTTTTCTACTCCGATTTGCGTAATTACAAAAACTCGGTTTTATAAGTGGACAATTAAAGACGGTTTGTATCATTAACACCGCGGGTTTGAATAGACGGTGAAGTTAATAATAAACTTATTATTATTACAGTTTTCGCGTCATACGTCGCGCATTAGGTCAATGTCGGGACTAAATAGCTTCAGTGGATCGTTTCTGAAATTGTATAACGGTTTTAC
Organism: Euplexia lucipara; assembly: GCA_921972225.1. Classification (NCBI taxonomy): domain Eukaryota; kingdom Metazoa; phylum Arthropoda; class Insecta; order Lepidoptera; family Noctuidae; genus Euplexia; species Euplexia lucipara. The sequence goes on along the minus strand of OV179142.1, from coordinate 11,097,902 downwards.
GTTGAGGAATAAAAGTTAATTAAATTGTTTGCAACAAGTTCATTTACGTGAGAATCAATGTTTCGATTTTATCTAAAAATCAAATACTTTGTAGAATGAATGTTAACATTGTATATATGTTTTGTTCATTCATGAAGCTGAAGTGGTTAATCGTGGTGTTGAAAGTTTGTCCCTGACATTCATTCGTTAGTCTGGGTGTGTCAATATAGTACTACTTACATACTGCTAATTGGAATATTTGTTAAGAAAGATCGCGTAATTAAGTGTTTTATCGACGTTGGAAAGCAATTTGATCGTGTGAACATAAAACGAGAATGAAATAAGATAAGAAAATACGTGTTATCCAGCAGGAGCTGAGAGCTGGTTGTAGAAATTAAACAATTTTCGTCTTTTGTAAGTTGCACCGATAAGTTGAGTTGAGATGTTCCAAATAACACAATCCGGGTATTATATTTTTGTTTCGAAAAATATTATCTAAGTTTTTTTTATATTTATAGTAATCTCGCGTTTTCATTGATAATTGTAACTTGCGTTTTATAGCATTTCGTTCAAAACGTTGCCATTACACCGTTATCTACAACACAACATTAAGAAACTTTAAACCAGTTTATCAGTTTTGAAAATATATTTATTAATGTTAAAAAATACATTATTATTATTATATAATTGTTCGGATGGAATACTCTAAGAAGAAATACCGAAACAAACCCAGGAGTATCTTAAAAGTTCATACAATATTAAGTAAGTTAAGTACATACATATTTTTATGGTCCGATCATCATTTTTAATCATGTTGATACACGTCATAGTTTGTGATAAGGATCGTGGCTCAACTTATCGCTATGTAGCCCCTAACGGTCCGTCACAAAACACCAAAAGTAAGAACGTTGAAGGAAATCTCATACGGTACTGAACTTATGAAGGCTATACCCATAGTAACAATTATAATAAATAATAACAATATCATTATTGGTCTACATGTGTAACATTTTTGAAATGAAGAATGCTCATCTTGGATGTCTTTTTACTATGGTAGATTTATGTCTAATATTGCCTAGATAAAATGCACTAGCTGTTATTAATTTTGAACTTTAAATTTTTGGAACGAAGTTCCTTATCGCGCGTTGCGAAAGGTGGCTAGACGGAAAAAAATTAAGACAAAAAGTTGTAACGACACTTTTTGCTATTGTTGTGGGCCGTGCGGCGTGCGCGTGTTTCTCTGTTGTTTGTGTGTGTTTATTGTGTGTGTGCCAGTTGTTGGGAGAGGGAGAGGCAGGGAGAGGGAGAAGGGGAAAGCAGAGGGAGAAGGAGGGGAGAGGGGGCAGGGAGGGTGGGAAGGGAGGGAGAGTGTGAAAGAGGTGGAGGGAGAGGGAAGGGGAGGGGGAGAGGGCGGGGGATAGAGAGAGAAGATTGGGACCAAAAGTTGTAACGAAGACGCCCGGATGGAACGAGGTTCCTTTCGATTTATCTTAAAGGAATTTACAATTCCTTCACTAAGCAATCGAAGGGAACTTCTTTCCATCCGGGTGTCCCTTGACACCTCTCAAGTTTTTTTTCTGTTAAGGTATTATTGGATTATTTTTGTAATCATTAACAAATGAAGTGTGTTGAGTAGACTTGAGTAGGAATTGCCCAATGTTCGAGTACGTCGTGCAAATGGAACTGAGACGCGCTGTATAACCTGTGTCTGTGTTAATCTATTTCGCTCATACTGAGCCACGCACGTGCACGGCGTTTGTGTGCATGCCGACATGTTCGTACTCGTATACGTCGCGTAGATGGAGCCACGCACGTACTCATGTACGTCACGCTGGCAAACCCCCGCTTGCGTGGCTCTAAAATGTGCGAGATACGAGTACATAAGCATGTATCTCGCACATTTTAGAGCCACGCACTTTTGGATTCGTTGCATTTTGGCAATACACTCATCCGCATACATGCATTAAGAAAAGTAAAATGAAGTACTTAAGAGAAAAGTTGAAAGTGGCGTAGGTGATCGTTAAATACGCTTATGCGAATGATAATCGACTGCCTCACAATTATACATGTCCCTAACTCCTTTGTATCTTATGATACAAAGGAGTTAGGGACATGTATTGCCATGAGGAAAGTTTTTTAATATTATTATGGGGGGTTACAAGAGTAGAGGTAGACAAAATAAACGGCGCGGCGGCGCAATGGATTACTTGTATGAAACAAAATGTATGGCTTGAATTGGGATTATAGGTAAGTACCTACCTCTACCGAGATGACAACAAATAGATCTATAAATATTAAAAAATAAATGAAAATAGAAGCAGGAGAATATTCTTATAGTTTCGCTTAAAAAATCTGAATAGTTATATCTAATATTCATATCCAATACTACCCTAATTAACTTCAATAATGCAAGCGGTCATTCTAATAATGTGCTATGCTAACTTAATTAGTAGCAATTAGCGAAATTTTATTTTAAAGATGGACGATAGCTTCTACAATCCATGACAGAAATGCAATGAAAAAAAAAATGGCAATGCCGCCAGTTTTGTGCCTTCACTTCCAGTCGACAACGAATGAATTTTTTGACGCTATAATTGAGTAAGAAGTTTTTATTTTAAGTTAAGTGTACTTATAGAGGTAACTAAATACTAGAAACGGTTATAAATATCTTTGTTATTAAAAATACAAATATAACAAAACGGTAAAAAAATTAAGAAACTTACTCATTTGACTCGATATCCAGTCTTCTCTCTTCTTTTTGGCTTCAGGCTGGCATCTTATAAGTAATTAATATTCCACATTTTTCACACAATGCCATCTAGTCCCAAGCAAACTTTATGGGATACTTATTACCACAAAATTTTAAAGATTAAATTTTAATTCAAATAGCCTTTACGCAGAGTTATTCACTTACCTAAGTTTGTTTGGTCTTGTGTATATTATTTTTTCTTCATGTTTGTATTACTTATAACTTTATCATTTTATCACATATTATATGATTATCCTTGTAAATGTGATAACAAATATGTTTTTAGTTTACTAAAACTGTACTGAGGGTTCCAAACCTGTGATGTACGATTATAATTAAGGTGGGTGCGAACGAACTATACAATACTAATAATCGTAATACTAATACTTGTATTTGTATTATTTCTCAATTATATCTATTGGTTTATTGTGATTTCAGTACTAAATATTGTATCATTTTATCATTTGTAATGTATACCTAAAAATATTTAATATAAGCAAGAATTATGTTTAAGGATGTTATTCAATTTATTTTTATGTTATTTTGAATTCAATTGTAGGTAATCTTGCTTGTTAATTAATGTTGCTAAATGTTGAAGAAATGATGATAAAATGATATTTATTTTGTAAAATTGCTGTCTTGTATAACACTTAGTTCCCTAATACTATGATGATCATGACTGTACCTACTCAATAAATAGATATATAATTTGTATAATTTTTAAATCTTGTATTACCGGCAGGCACCTTTTACAAGACGTAGGATTCTTGCAAAAATATTATTTTTCCGAAATGCGTACTGAAGGACCAGACTATTGAAAAAAAAACCTTTTCTTTTTGTTAATTCAAATATAATTTAACTTTTTACTAGAATTTATAACATCTCTATTCTCGAACACACGGCTACGCATCAAGCTATATTTTCCACTACAAGCTGATCTCGCAAAGTTAGGGAATTCCGTACAAAACGAGGTCAGCGTAAACTGGAAATGTATAGCTTGCTGTGTAGCAGTGTGTACTAAGGGAGGCACGACATAATTTCTTTCATGTAGCTGTACTAAATATATATATCAGAATCTCTGCCATATCCATGTAGATGACGTTGGCGTGCTGAAATAATTTCACTTTGCCTTTTTTTATCTTGTTTATTTTGGATGTGGAATCAATTACAATTTTCTACGCTATTACGGATAAAACTGATATAAAGAGGATGATTAATATAAAAACGGTAAGAACTTTAGATTTTTATTTACCAAAATTAAAACTAAATTATTACAAGACAGGCTTCCACGAATTAGTCAGTTTTTTGAACAGTAACTCAAGTCCGATTATTTTTTGGACATAAGAATAATTATAATTATTACAATTTTATTAGACAAAACTTTGCAAATGTGTCGTATCGGTTTCTACGTCGTGTAATATATAACTTTGTATGCATTCAGTTTTATTTCAAACTATCAAAAACAAAGTTTTTGTTTTGTTTTTTTTTCTGTGTTATTCTTAACGAAATCCAATGTGTATTGCATCAAAATTATTATGCCAAAATTAATATTTTGTTTATGTACATAAAGAACTTGAGAAATTTAATTTTCATTAAGTATATTAGTTTCTTAACAGATTCCATACCATACCAATTAAACCTAATTTTTCTAAAGTTATATTATTATTTAACCTTAATTCTTACCTACATGTTTAAATTTAAAAATAATTGAAAACATATGAATTTTTTTTAATAAAATATTTTTTTTTAAATTATTATGGTTGTTAATTATATCGAAAACATCAAAAAAACATCAAAAACATCAAGAAATAACATCTTTTCATCCGAATATCATTATAGAATAAAACCAATCCGATTGATCGGTCCATTTTCAGAAGGTTTAAAATACGAAACACTATATTTTTTTTTCTTGTTTGGAATAGATTTATCTATTGTTTAGTCATGTTCGAAATTTGTTTCATCATGGGTTACCAATAAACTAGCTTAACATCTCTCTATTTAAACAATTGGCGGTGCAGGTCTTACAGCGTTGCGGCCGCAGCACTTAGACTTACTGTAAAGAAAACACCGATATAAAATGTTTGTTCTTGAATGTAAACAGATATGATGTAATAAACTATTTCATTCAAGCGTATACGTACCATGTTATGTGAACAATGTACCAGATAACAAATATCACACCAAAGCATAACTGAAAAGATGAAAAATAAACATTATTTCTGCAATTTGCAGTATTGCATTTCAGTCTAAATTATTCAGTATTTAAAGTTCAATTAATGAACCGATTGGAATTGGTCGTGACTTCAGAGGGACAAAGGCACTGAAAGTACTTTTCAATTCTTTCGTACGGAGTACCCTTGAATACTCTTCTCCAGTTTGGAGCCCAATGTACAGAGTGCATATTGACCGCATCGAACGAGTCCAAAAACAATTCACCAGATTCCTTCGATACAAAGACTGCGGTTGCCCCTACAGGGCCGACTACTCACAGCGACTGACTCACTTTGGTTGGCACTCGCTCGAACAGCGTCGTATGTTTACTGACATCACAACGATTTTTAAAATTTTGAATGGTCAGTTATCTTCTCCCGAACTGCTTTCTAATCTTTCCCTAAGTGTGCCCCGCACGTGTCCTGTTAGGTCAGTACGGAAACTCGAAACTTTTGCTGTCAAATCGTCTCGAACTAATCTTGGTCGATCCGCTCCGATAAACCGAATGATGGTTATAACTAATAAGGTCATCTCTGCCAATTCCGACATTGACTTATTCGGTGACAGCATAACTGAATTGAAAAAATCATTATGTGTTTGTGGTGGATCTGTGGTAAGCTCCCAAATACTCAACTTATAGGACTAGTCATTAGGTATCTATTTTATAATTTGAATATTAATTTATCGTTCATATAAATGTATCGCTCTTAACAACCTTATTTAATACAATTTTAATTTAATTTAATTTAATAATTTAAAATCTTATTTTTTTTTATCCAATGTGTATCCAATAATAATTCAATTCAACTAATTTTTAAATATTTATTTCTATGGAATGTATTGTCATATTGTATAAGCTGTGTACGCCTTTAACTGACATACTTACACAGAATTGGATGTCTATATAATTTGTACCTGTATAAGATCTTGTAATTATGTCGTTGGTGTTCCTTTAAAATAAATAAATAAATAATTTGAAGGACAATTCCCGTAGCTCAAAACGTACAAAATTTGTCACATTCTCATCTCAACGCAAACAATGACAATGAAACGAATGCGAACGTTCTAAAACCTTCGAGAATTGCTCCTCATTGTCAACCGAGTTCAAAGCCAGATTCTGAGCTGCTGCTTAGAAAAATCATTTGCCCGACCCTCAAAATGAAAATACAAAAGCCCCTATAGAATCACTTCGTTGTCTATCCGTCTGTCGAGACTTTGTTCCTCGGAAACAGATACAGGTATAATTTTCATTAATAATAAATACGCAGTTAACTATCCTTTTTTTTACTAGGGATCTTTGTCACAATAATTATTAAATATGTTATTCCATCATAATTAAATATTATTTTTTAAGAAAGAAAGAAAGAAAAACACACACGTTAATAATAAAAATAGGTAAAAAAATTAAAAAAAATGATAATATAGTTTTCTTGCCTCGTCCGATAAAGGCTCAGGCACTGTTGCAAGTACCGACTCTAATTCTGGATGGTAAATAGATTCCCGCGTTAGCCCCGCTCACACTCCCCCAGGATATGGTGTCTCCTTGATCAATCCACATGTTTCGCTATTAGGTGGAGATATGAGCCCACAATTAACGTAAACTACCTCAATGGGATGTGACCGGATCGAAACCTACTGGCAGTAACAATATTTTATCTAATGGGTGCATAATTATCTAGCCAGAGATTTTGAATGGCTCAGGTTGAGTCATGTTGAATCAGATACTTTTCTCCCATGATCTCTCATCATGACTTTCTTTCCACAACTTATGTTCATTGACCTTTTTAAAGTTGTCTATTTTGGAACACCCTCAACACAGGCTCACTTAGCAAAAATATGTATCTACCATATCATTGGCATTAACCCCAATGGGATCCACTGCAGTGGAAATTCTACAACATTTTCAATAAGTATGATTTAGATTTCTTTTGTTTGTTACTTCAGGACTCCTTAATACATGGACCGATATGGAACATTATTTTTGTTTGAGAGTGTACACTAACCGTGTGATTAGGATGTTATCGAAAGCGGTTTAGTAGTTTGGTGTTTTAAGTCCAAACATTATGTTGGTCAGGTTATGTGACATCACTGTTCTACGTGGTCCATGCAGATTAGTGCCTGAGGAAGTCTTTTGAAGAAATAACTAACAGATAATAATGGACTACTTAGCACACGCATTTAAAAGGAATCTAGAGCTAAACTCAGAACGTACAAAACTTAACTCAACGATTTGCCGTATAAAGTATACAAAAATCCAAAATGGAATGTAAAAAAAAACTAAGAAAAAATAACTAGTCCTTACACGCGTTGAAAGAACAAAAAAGCTAATGTCATAATTATAATTTTAACACTCTTCACTTAAAAGCAAGTGCATCAATTATAAGTGCAGTAAAGCTGCCTATGTTTGATGACGGTGATAGTCCTAAAAGCCAAAGACCTGACTCCCACTTACCCACAACCTAGTAGGCGAGCCTGCAGTCAATCGTGTTAATTAGGCTGTTAGTACTGCTCTGCGGGGCAGCTCATCCCAGTGTCTCTGGGATGATGGGTTCATAGTTGGATCTGGATGCGCGTAAAAGAGTCTCTAGGCATCCTATTTATTTAGTTACATAATTATGGAGAAGCAACAGCGTTAGACAGATTAAATGAAAATTTGTTATATCAGCCTGTTGCTGTCCTACTACAGGGTAAGGCTTCTTCTCATGCAGAGAAGGCAGGAGCATTGATCACCACGCCTGCTTAAGGCAGATTGGCAATATTAAACTAATCTCAATAAGTCTACACCCTTGCATTGTTTTCTTGTACCGATGTAATTGATTTAAAAGACTACAAATGAACTGAAAAAGTTACATTGGTACTTGCCCGGATTCGAACAACAACCACGTGCATGGGACATCACGACATGTGTGTTTTCTGAAGATATTTACAGGTTCTCCGGTCTAGAAATACAATAATTATATAAATATCGTTAACCCAATGGATCACTAGCAGCATGCAACGTAATTCGCCACAGATCGAGCAAGACTATCTTATGAAAACAAAGATTATGCTGTTTTTATACCATAGAATTACTTATGTCGCGTTTCGTTCGCAAATTAGAGATAGAGACAAAATGAAATTCGCTGAATGTCAAGCTACTTGCATAACTTCTATTTTGCTAGATGTAGGTAGGTATTTAAGCTGCATTAAGTGCATAAAGTCCTTTAAATTCACAACTCATTATGTTCACCAGTACGCGTGAAACTTCCCATCAAAGGGTTTACGTAATGCCTAATTAGAAATACCTATTCAAAAAACCTAAAAAAATGCACAAAGCAAAATAATGATTAGGTTACTTCATTACCTAAAAATATTCTACTTGTATGATAAAGCGAAAGTTTGTAAGTATCTAAAATTCGCGATGGTTGTTAGTATCATATAATATGTGCGCAGGCACAATGCAATCAGGGGAGATACAGAGCGCACAGCTTTTAAAAAAACTGATTTAAGAAATATTACAGGACATAGTTTATCTGACAATTACCTTTACCAGTGCCTTCTAGGTAAACGTGTTTGCAAGATAAGCACTGCCCTCCACCAGAATTAATGAAAAACAAATTGCATGAACCAAAAGATAAAGAACAAAATATCGAAATAGAGAAAAAAGGCGATTAGATAATTCATTTTTAACCCCCGACGCAAAAAGAGGGGTGTTATAAGTTTCACCGCTATGTGTGTGTGTCTGTCTGTCTGTCTGTCTGTCTGTCTGTCTGTCTGTCTGTCTGTCTGTCTGTCTGTCTGTCTGTGGCACCGTAGGGCCCAAACGGGTGAACCGATTTAGATGCGGTTTTTTTTATTCGAAAGCAGGGTTTCTTGCGATGGTTCTTAGACATAATTCATCAAAATAGGTTCAGCCGTTTCAAGGTTATCAGCTCTTTTGTGTTAGCTAATGTTGCTATTTTAGACGTCTATGGGTATTAACTTTACTTACAAACATATGTGTGTCTTAAAATTTCAATCACTCATGTGTATAAAATAAATAAGCAACATTATGGTGTATTTGGTCTGATGCAGCCAGGATATCTAGCAGACTCATACACTCTTGGAAAAATAACAGCAGGTATGTCGTGTTTGGATTCATTTTAACCTGCATTTGATTCTGCACACAATGCACTGATGGCAACTGGATGAGCTGATGCTGCATCCAGGCTATCCAGCACACCAGTAGGTAGACTCTTAACAAAATAATAGCAGATATGTCGTGTTTGGATTCATTTCAACCAGCATTTGATTCTGCACACAATGCCCTGATGGCATCAGGATGAGCTGATGCTGCAGCCAGGCTATCCAGCACACCAGTAGGTAGACTCTTGACAAAATAATAGCAGATATGTCGTGTTTGGATTCATTTCAACCAGCATTTGATTCTTAACACAATGCCTTGATGGCAACAGGATGAGCTGATGCTGCAGCCAGGCTATCCAGCACACCAGTAGGTAGACTCTTGACAAAATAATAGCAGATATGTCGTGTTTGGAGTTTGGATTCATTTTAACCAGCATTTGATTCTAAACACAATGCCCTGATGGCATCAGGATGAGCTGATGCTGCAGCCAGGCTATCCAGCACACCAGTAGGTAGACTCTTGACAAAATAATAGCAGATATGTCGTGTTTGGATTCATTTCAACCAGCATTTGATTCTTAACACAATGCCTTGATGGCAACAGGATGAGCTGATGCTGCAATCAGGCTATCCAGCACACCAGTAGGTAGACCCTTGACAAAACAATAGCAGATATGTCGTGTTTGGATTCGTTTTAACCAGCATTTGATTCTACATACAATGCACTGAAAAATTCTCATCACCGTAAACTCTATAAAACAAAATTAATGCGTTTAATAAATTTAAAATAAAAATTAAATTAAAAATTTAAAAAACCCCCATCGCAAAAAAGTAAAACATTTAAAAAGTTAAAAATAACACTTTAGCCATGAAATTTTACGTAACGTCGGGGTACCGTTAAAATAAGTACCTACATACCTACAAGTAGGTACTAGAAACATTCCTTACTTAAGCGGTACCCCGACGTGAAGTAAAATTTCATGGCTAAAGTGTTATTTTTAACTTTTTAAATGTTTTACTTTTTTGCGATGGGGGTTTTTTAAATTTTTAATTTTTTTGCAAATTTTAAGACAAATCACAAGACCATTTTTGGTAAGTATAAATATTTTAAATTTTTTAAAATATTTAAAAGTCAAAATGGCGTACGGGGTTTGTATCCCAGGTCGAGCAAAGTGAAAAAAGATTATTCATCTAATTTTTTTTAGTAGCATCTCAAAGTCTGGATTTCTGTCCAGTTGATGGCAAAAGGCTGGCACCCTTACTACATGGGCCAAAACTGGCGAAATGCCTGTATTCTCCAAACAGAAAAGAATACAGGCATGATGGTATGATGTTGAATTTGAATTTGAATGTTGAATTTTATGTTTATTTGGAGCCTTTTTATACATCAATAAAATTATAATATTAGTATGATTTTAAAACATCAAATTGATATACAGATACGTAATGTGAATCACACAGGAGGCCGTCTACCAAACGCGTACTACTACACGATGCCGACTACGATGTCGGTAAAGTCCAATTATTATTAAGGTTACAGCTCTTACACACGAGCGGCATTTCTCGTGCAGTTACAATAGGCTAATTGACTAAATTTTAGTTTTTAGTCTCTCATGTAGATTACAAGAAAATATTCGACACATATTTTTTCTCTTTTCACGTAACCATCAATCCAAAATAACGGCGATACATCTAGTCAAAATGTCGCTCAGTGTCACTATCCTATTCAGATTATACTGAATAATTCTTACAAGCCCCTCTCCTTAAAGCTTCAAAGCGCTTAATCTAAGTCGTTTTCCATCAATTCGAAAATAAAATACTTGAAAAAAAATACGTGTAAGTATATCTATACTAATATTATAAAGAGGAAAAGTTTGTTTGTTTGCTTGCATTGAATTGGCTCCGAACCTACAGGACCGATTCGAAAAATTCTTTCACCGTTGAAAAGCTACAATGTCCCCGAGTGACATAGGCTACTTTTTATCCCTGCATTCCTACGGGAACGGGAACTACGTGGGTGAAACCGCGTGATGTCTGCTAGTTTTCTATAAATTAACTGATGGGCTAATTATATTTTGGTATTCATTATATTTTGGTATTTATAACCTCCAATAGGCATATTGTCAGAAGACAATATGCCTATTGGAGGTTATAAAGGAATTTTGGAACAGGATTATTTTGGCGCAAGCTTATTAAAACATACTGCAACAGAAGAAAGTGGCTCATATAAACAAAATTAATACTTAAAGTAGCTAGAACGGCCCGGATGCTTTCTGCTGCGTGAAAATGTGGTAGTAAACACTGTGTTCATAGCCTTATTAGACAATCGAAGAGCTTTAGCATATAGTTAGTTAAATCGAACCCAATTTGCGCCAATATCGTAACTTGTAATAATTACAAGTTACGAATTAAGAGCACATTTATATTTTAAATTTTAGGACAAAAACTGTCGTAAGACCTAACACAATAACGTTAAACACGATAACGTTCTAAAAGTGCTAATCCTTTCAATCCAATCGCAATCTCATCTCAATGACAGTCATTGTCAAAAATGTAGAATTTTTTGTATGGGTGGGGATCAAGCTCACGACTCTTCAATCGCCAGGACAACGCCTTAGCCATTGAACTATTGCCAATTAATTGACAATATTGAGATAAGAATGGAAACTGAAAAAAATGCAGATGGAGAATAGCCATATTTACAAACATGTTTTTAAACGGATCATTACGAGTTAATTTTAAAAGTTAAAAGACTGTTTAAAAAATAACACTTAAGTTTTCATTATTATTATTTTGAAAATAAAATAATATTCCTTTTCCTTTGTTATCAGTTATTACTATAGCCAACAGTCTCGACATTCAAAGCGACACTGTCAAAAACTAGTGACCGTTATGATACCGAAAGAATACGCTTGGCACAAGAATTGAGCTGTTGTCTCGACATATGTAATCGATATACGACCGAACTCTAACGCTACGTATTAAGGCTTCAGATAGACTGATAATATAATTGATAGTAGGTCTACTGCACGCAAATATTATATATAGGGTGTCTGGTAATTAGTGACCGATACTTAAACACGTGATTGTACTCATGAACACGAATAACTTTCCCAAAGAAACTTTTTTTATACTCATTAACTTTCAATTAATTCAATTACATCAGTACTGCACAACGGGGCGGGGGTGGCGGGGGAGCGTGTGACGCTACTACTAGTAGATTTTGCCCTTCCCGAGGTCAGACTATCAGCTGATAGACCGTGCCGATACGTGCCTACTGTGATCGATCACAGGCGTTTTTGTTAATTCATTGTGTTATTTAAGTTATTTTGTATAATAATATACAAAAAGTTTATTTTGGAAAGTTTATTGAAGTCTTGAATAACAATCACGTGTTTAAGTATCGGTCACTAATTACCAGTCACCCTATATAAAAGATTACAATTTTCTTTATGAACTTAGCGTCTATTTTTGACAGACTGATAAGTGAGCCGCGTCTAATGATAAAGTTCTATGCGTTTTATAATATAATACGTTCGAGCCAGCAATGCTAGTGTATCATTTAATATAGTATCAAAAATAGATGCAAGTTAAGCTGGATGTACTAGCGTACCCAAAAAAAACTAATTTTCTTGTGTTTTAACAATTTGCCGTTCCTATCATAGTTTAATCAACATAAATATATATTCATACATCCGCGACCGTAACAATATGGTTTATCTGATTTATAATAATGAAATCACTAATACAATCCTTTAAGTTAATTTAATCCAATTAAATGACTATCTCATGAAACAATCAATCAATGGGATTATATGAACTAGAAGGATGTCGTAATGATTTAAATGATTATAATTCTGTAACTAAATGCTATGTTACGGTTATTAATGATATTTAATCTACCTTGGCACATCCACCTTAACGTTCATGTAGAAAATCGTGAAGTTAGCAATTTAATTTTAAAAAAACCTATGACACCTGTCAACCTTAGAAACTATCAAATATCACTCTTTTCTAGGACTCGAAACTTGGAAATGAAACTGAATCATCATAACGACAACGTATGCTTTTTTTTTCAAAGAGATTTAAAATACTATAGAGTGAGCATGCCAAGGAATTGTCATAGAAAAACTTTGATCCCATGTCTCAGTAACGCCATCTAGAATAATATATGAATATTGGAGCGACAGCGGAGCGTACTAAAAAACACTCATAGACTTGTGTTCACTTAGTACACAACTTTTGGATGAAAATTTTGTTCGTGATAATATGTCCCTTCTACTAAAAGTATTGAATGTCTTTGGCTTTTACTAAACTAGTTTTCAAATTATCCTGCTTGTAAAGATTAAAATGTGTGGGCTTACCACATGTAGAACCAACAGGCCGAACTTCTTCAAACTTTGGATGTACCAATCATCTGGAATGTTGTCTTTTAATAACTGCAACAAAAAACACAATTATTATAGTTTCAATCCATCTAAAATGTTGGCATTCAACCACCACCAACTAAGGCAAGTGACAAAAAACGGTTGAAATCATATAACACACATCGACGCACAACTTTAATGAGTTTATTATTGAAAAGTAGTGAGTAAAACTGCATGTAGTAGTACATATAGTACACGGTTATTCCGTAGTTTATTCTGGACTGTTCGGTCCGTTCGCGTTGAAATAATTAAATCACAGGCGCGCCTGCGTACGAAAGCATAACTATACAAACTTCATAGTACATTTACACCTCCACCCTTAACTAGATTAAGGGTGGAGGTGTAAATGTACTATCAAATCACTAATACAAAACACATTACATTTATGATCACATAAACTACATACTCTAAGTTGCCACTATTGGGAACAATAAAAAGCAAGATATTCGACAACTAATAACTTCTAATATAGTTCACACACTGACACTACAAATTTCATAACTCCAGATAGACCTAGTGCTAGAACCTACGCGGCAGTGGTGAATTTCATTCTCTGTCTTTGCCTTTTTTCTTTGATGGTTTACTGATTACCATAAGTGATAAATCAGGGCGATATTTCGCTCTTAAGCGATTATATTCAACTATTACCACGAGACTCTTGATAAAGGCGGAGGTTCTTGTAAGTACTTATCAATAGGTTTTTTACTTACTGTCTACAGTCCCGTGTAAACTTTCATGTATTAATGCATAAAATTGGTGAAAGTCTCATTCAAACATCCTCCCTCCCATTTTAGGGAATGGGGGGGCGAAAGTTATAAGTTTATGAATTTTTTGTTGGCTGTATACTAAACTCAGATTATATACCAAATTTCAGCTTTCTAGCACTTCTGGAAGTAGCCCAACGTTTTTATGATCATCAGTGTTCCAGTGAGAGTGTCAGTGACGATATCGGTGTATTTTAGATATCAATCAAATCTAAAGTATTAGAGCTATTCGATTGAGACTTCGTATGTTTAATAAGTGTAATTCCTGAGACATCATAAATCCTGAGAATATGAACTATCTGGTACATCGGAAACCAACTCTATGAGGGTTCAAAAAAACGACGAAACACTTCGAAAAAAGGTAGGTATTGCCCTTGCGCTTCGCTTGGCTCGTCTTGGCGGGGGCACTACCGTGACTCCAGATTAAATGTACCAAAACTATACTTACTTTCTCTGCACTCGCGTCAGTAATATTGGAGTCCAAGTTGGTAATGGTCGGCAGTGGTGAGGTAAAAGCTGCTTTCCGTTGTCCTTCCTATTATAAAAATACAAAACATTTATTAGCACTAACGAGATAATGCATGAATAGTAATTCCGCTAGTACGACGAGCAGACGACATTTTGAATTTGCGCACTAACAAAATTGTCGAAATTCTCGCGTAGAACTCGCTGTGTGTGATAGGCAGGCAGCAAATTATCGTTGTGATCATTAATTGCAGCGAATGCACATACAGCAAATTTAGCTAATCAAATTGCCGTCGGCTTTATCTTGCTGCGGAGACGAAATTGATAACTACACGCGCGCCGCTCATCAGCTAAGAGATGCAGTGTGAGTGTGATTGCGTGCTCCCCTGCAGATTTTGTAAGAAAATCAAGATTCTACAGTGTAATGATAAAAACCGCAGCACCGCACACTGGAATGGTGTCCGTTGCAGTGTGATAATCGCCTAAATGCTTCGACATACCCATAAATCACACAAACTAAATTTTATAATTGACAGTGGATATATACAGGACCGAACCACAAACGCCATTAACCTTTCAATCGTGTTAATTTTATTAGAGACACAATAGAAAGACAATGACAGCACGGACGTTTTTGATATTTCTTTCGTTGTTGACATTTTAATTCTTTATTTAATCATTAAACATTTTTTGGAACGAAGTTCCTTATCGCGCGTTACGAAAGAGGGCTAGACGGAAAAAAAAGAAGTTTAAAAGTTGTAACGACACTCTTTGCTATAGTTGTGGGTCGTGCGGCGTGCGCGTGTTTCTCTGTTGTGTGTGTGTGAGTGTTTGTTGTGTGTGTGCCAGTTGTGGGGAGAGCGGGAGAGAGGGAGGGGGGAAGGGGTCAGGGATGAGGGGACAGAAGGAGAGGGGAGAGGGAGGAGGAAGAGGAGAAGAAGATGGAGGGGAGAGGGGAAAGGGAGAGGGAGGGAGGGAGAGAAAGAGGATTAAGACCAGCTGCCTTATTCTAAACCGTTCGATTGGTTTCCGTGTCGGTAAGGAACCGTTTTCGACAAACTCATTCCCGAGCCGAAGAACTGCCAAAACGCTATTCACAGATCCGAACGGATACGTTTTTTTTTCTATACGATTGATCATTGTATTTATGGGGAACGCTACAAAATGGTAGTAAAAGATCAGCGTGGTAGAAAATTTAAAGTAGTAAATAAAATTGGTTTATTTGAATGTTTCGATCCGTTTAATTATAGACTACACAGCTAGTAATTTAATAGACAGCAAACGGTACAAAATGATTTTATTATCAATCAAACAAACTTTATTTCGAATAAACTTGCTTTGTAAACAGCCGTCTGTCAAACTGGCATTGCCAGTTTGACAGACTTTTTTCATTTTTAAACTTTTTCCGCATTGCCAGTCTGGCAATGTGGAAAAAGTTTGTATTTGAAATAAAACTATGGATTAAAATTTCTTTTATTATAACTGTGCTTTAAAAAGGCTAAATGACTGTAAGTATTTGATATCAATACACAAATCTTGCTATTTGCTTATTGTCAAACAATAACACGTACAACTATACGAATAAAGTAATTCAAAGTGTAATTATGTAGTTCTACATAATTATTCTTTGAATTTATGTAAATGCGAAAGTATCAATGAAATACGGTCAATACAATAATAAAACTTCATTTACGTAAAAGTGCAGGGTTTTAAAGGTTTACAGTGTTTATATTTCTCTGAAATAACCTAGATTTATGAAAAAAAATCGTTTAAATTTTGTTCGGTATGGCTCCCGATAGCAAACAGCTGTCGGAAAGATTTGAGTCTTCTTATCGAATTTGAACTGTCAAAAAAAATCGGTTTCGGATTTGTGAATTGCGTTTGGATGACATCTTCGACATCTTAGACGTTCGATTCGGTACGGAATCTAGTCGAATGGTTGTGAATAAGCCAGCAGGAGTTGTAACTTCTATGACATAAATTTAAGCTTCTCTCTCTCTCTCTCTCTCCCTTGCTCTCATAGAAAGCAAGCCAGTTATTTTCGTTTTGTCTTTCTATTTCGCATTGAACAGTGTCGTGTTGCGACGATTATTTTTGTTGAATGTATACAGGTTTTTTGTACATAACAAATAATATATAACTTCGTTCCATCCGGGTCCTGACACCTCTCAAGTTTTTTCTGTACATAATGACATGAATATTTACTTGTAAAGTATGATATTGTATTCTTTATTTAATTTTATAATTGTGAATGCAAGGACTATGTAGGGTTTTATTTATTTTCTCTTCTTAATTCTTTTCTTCATATTTTACGTTGTTTTAAGATTTTGTCTGGCAGTTTGAGGATTTATTGCGACCAACCCAAATGTTCTCTGTTTGGTATTGTTCGTCAGAACGTGGAGCTCCTCAAGTTCCGAGTTGAGCTCACGATTTCTGACAAATGCTTGCACTGACTGATCTGGTCGCCTCATATCTGTGTGGTTCTTTCCTCAAAAAAAAAAAAACATTTCAGGCACTGATCTGCATGGTTCTTACATGATCTGATCAAGATAACGTCTGGACTTTAAAAGAGACTGTGACCTCTGAGTTTCTTGCGGTGTTTCTTCTCAGAGTAGTCAGGTAGTGAAATACCGACCTTACCTTCTAGTTAAAAAATGACATGTTAAACTGTTTGTGTGTGAACCTATTTACAGAAAATAAATATGATTTATGATGATTTATGACGCCGGCGTCCGCTTGGGGTTTAATGAATTAAGGAAGAGTTGAAGTTGAAAAATTGACGGGCAACCTAATACAGTTAGTTTCAATATTGGATCTAAAGCTCTATTTTATGTCTTTACGTGATGTTTTTGTTAAATTTTACAATATTTAAACTCAATAATAAAATTTATTCATTAATTATAGACGACTAACGTCCAACTGTTATTTTTCGTCATTAGTACTACAGAAATGAAGTAAAGAAAAGAAAAAAAAACATAAATGGTGTATTCATTATTTATCAAAAACGTATTATTAAGTTTCAATAATGTTTGTCTTACGCCCTTAAACTCTTTATTCCAAATCTGGAAATTGTCTTATTTCACATTTCCTTGCATGCCTTATAGCTAAATGTGTTGATACCATCATTCTAGGTACGAAAGCTTTGTTTTGTTTGCAAATGCATTTTATTTTGTCCAGTTTCATAAAAAAAATTAAGTAGCCTAAGTTAAATTGAAAACATTATCATGTAGGTATTTTATTTAATACTCACCTCCACTTTTTTAGGATGAAACAAAAGTTTCCCAGGCAGATAGTACTGCAAAAAAAAAAAACATTAAGCTATACCGAAGTAAAACGTATACCAGGCATGTGCACAAATTAAAATACTTTTTGTTTAATAAATATTGACTAAACTCAAGTACGATAAATATTTTTTTTTAATTATTTTTAACATTTTGGAATATCAAATTTAATTTCTTTTGGTAATACAAAACACAAAATATCACGCCTAAGGTGATTTACATATTCGATTTTAATCAAAATTCTTAACCGGTTTCAAAATAATTTCTACTGGTTTCTTCAAAAACCACTCAAAGTTTCTAGCAAAAAAAAAACTTTTTACGCTTGTAAAATTTACGATCTTTACAGTCTAAAATAAATTTCACCGTAACAAAATTAAACCCAATACACAATTTTATGAATAAATGTTAGTTATGCACATGGTTTATAAGACCGACTGTTTTTCAAAAGGTGATTTCGCCCGTGAAGAGTTTTGACGTTGATAATCTTGAACGCTTTTAAGGACACAAAATGAGGCATAGTTATTACAATATTACAAGTTTTAGAGTCAGGGAGTAATAATAATTATGAAGTGTAATGAAAAACATAATTTCGGTATGTGTATTGTATTTTATCTGTTTATTTGTTCACACATAGAGTGAATGCTCCATTTCCAAAAAAAATATTATGGTTTACAATTATTTTCATTCACAAAGATTTAAAATAAGTATAATATATATAGGGTGACTGTTTATTAGTGACCGATACTTAAACACGTGATTGTACTCATGACTACGAATAACTTTTCCAAAGAAACTTTTTTTTATACTCTATAACTTTCAATTAATTTAATTACATCAGTACTGCACAAAGGGAGAGCTGGGGGTGGCGGGGGAGCGTGTAACGCTTCTACTATTAGATTTTGCCCTTCCCGAGGTCAGACTATCAGCTGATCGATCACAGGCGCGCGCGCGGGAATTTCAAAGAGCATTTTTGTTATTTATTGTGTAAGTTTTTGTGAATAAAGAAAAGTTTCTTAGTGAAAGTTTATTGCAATCATGAATACAATCACGTGTTTAAGTATCGGTCACTAATTAAATTACCAGTCACCCTATATATTTAATAAAATAACAAAGGGTTTTTTAAATGAAATAAAAAGTGTTGAGACATCCCAATTAAAACTAGTTGGCAACATCATTGTTTGAGTTTGCCATTTGCACTTGGCAAATTGCTATCGGGGATTAAAAAAAAACATACTGTGCAGTCAGGTAGTTTTTGACAATCCTCTGATTGACTTTAATTTAGACCTTGCTACGAAAATAGTAACAATAAAATTTAAGCTACAGACAGATTTTTGTCACATCTCATTTTAATCGCGATTAACCAGGGCCTTAATTCTGCTATTTTTATAAATATTGTCATTCCAACACGATCCCATTGTCATTTTGCTAAAAGTTTGTAATCTGCTAATTCATAATGGTCGATCATTGATGGGTCAGTGGTCTCGTAAAAGAATTGTGTCATAATGACACTGTAGTGCTGCCATTATTATAACACCCGTTGGTAAAAATGACTTTCGAAAAACTACTACGATGTTTGTTCATATATTTATGCCAGAGGGGAGGGGAAAGGGAGGGGAGGGGGAAGGAGGGTGAAGGAGGGGGAAGGTGGGGGAAGGAGGGGGAAGGAGGGGGAAGGAGGGGGAAGGCGGGGGAAGGAGGGGGAAGGAGGAGGTGAGAGGGGAGGGGATAGGGGGACGAGTAGAGGCAGGGGTCGTGAGGGGTTAGGGAGGGGAAACAGAGGGAAGGGTGAGGGAAGGGGAGGGAGAGGTGATGGGAGGGGCGTGGGAGGTGTGGGGGAATGGGAGGGAGGGGGAGAGGGGGAGGAGAGGAATGGGGAGAGGGGGAGGAGAGGAATGGGGAGGGGGAGAGGAGAGGAGTTGATAAAAAATGCTATGCAATAGCTTTACCGCGGCAGTCTCCGAGTGCCACACGTCATTTTTATTTTTATAGGCCGGTACTAAGTTTATTATTTATCTTCATTTTGTTATATAAAAAGGTGCTATGGACGCATCTTGCTTAATCAAAAATTATAACAGAATTTTATTTGTTAATGCAACGTTAGGATGAATAACTTAATAAAAGTTTAACTTCAGGCACGTTCTGTCTTGGAAAACTATATTTGGTTGAAAGTTGAAAGTCTTGGAATACAAGTAAACATTTTTAAACTTTAAACCGTTTTTTTGGACTAACAGACTAATCAATACATCTTATATTATTAGGCAGAAAAAGACTACAATTTGCGCGTAGCTTATTTTTCTTTGCCTCAATATTTTAACTTCTTATGAAACTGAACTGGGTTGCAAAACTTAGTTCCCAATGCAGCCGAAAGGGGTTGATTGACCCCAACTTGACCAACTTCATGTTTGTATCCGTTACAAAATACAAAATGCTCTAGTATTTTTAATGATTATTTGAGATATTATCATCCAAGTAATTAGATAATAATTAGGTAATTAATCAATTCCCATTAATCAGATCATTAATATTTGTCAACCGACGAGCTGCGCAACGAAATAACTTCAACTTCAACTCTTCTCTATGGACGCGTAACGAAATAAAAGCAATGATTGCACAATGACGTTACAGTGGTCGGTCACTGATCAAAGCAACTGTCAAAATTTTAGCAGATTACCGTATACGTCAGTCATTCAGTTGTCATTATGTACGAGATTACCATTTATGTCATTTCTTTCAATGGAGTGTCAGTGGTCGATCATTGGAAAGTCATAATGACGCCATTTCATTAGTAGATTAACAAACATGACAAAATCAACAATTATGAAATCAATGATAGACCATTCTGACACTATTGTAATAGCAGACTTGAGGCCCAGGTAATCGTCATCAAGTGCCAAAAATACTCATACAAGTGTATGTTCGACCTAGGAGATGACTGCTATTGCCTCAAGTAACGCCCTTTTCGACATTGCAGATGATTGCTATTGCCTTTTCTTGTGTCCTTCAAAGCTTTAGTATTTTCGCACAAAAGCGTTTTCATCACGTAAATGGGTCAAAATTCTTTTTTTCCGCTCTGATTTCATAATAATTACCACTGCATTACCAGTCCCTATGTTTTCTCAACATTAATGTGCACTGGCTAACCAAAGAAACTGGTTAAATTTTGTTTTCTAAATTAGTTAATTGTATAATATTATATTTTTTTAATATGATTCTCAAAATTTAACAGTGCGTAAAAATAGACAAGGGACATTTTTATAGGCTTCAAAAAGAATTCAAACCCAAATAACCTGATGCCTTAACAAAACCTATCCACACATCTGACAAAAAATAAAAATACTCTGCCGACAAACATTTGCAAAATAAGGGTTGATCCCTCTGTTAGTTTGAATTTGTCTTCTTTGATGCATGTGTAGTCGCGTGTAATGTCATCCATCTGGTAGTGAGCCTGATGCTGATCCAGCGGGCGATTGCAGAGCTGCACCATGTGCACGTTTCTCCACGAAGGGTCGAGCAGAGTGTTAACCGTAGTTTTTATACCCATCTGAGAGGGACCAATCCTTACTTCCATTTTTAACCCCCGACACAAAAAAGAATGGTGTCATAAACTTACCGAGTGTTAATGTTTATATGTTTGTCTGTGGTAATGTAGCTCCTAAACGAATGCAGTTTTTTTTTGTTTAAAAACTGACGTAGTTGAAAAAATAGAGATTAGGCGTATGAAGGGTTCATCAGCTTAGTTTCTACTTGACAAAAGTATATTAACATTTTTAACAGGTTCGATTGATTAAAGAATTACTTTGTGGTATTTGTAAGATATGGCAACCTTGAACTGATGCTGCAGCTTTAATTTGCCTGCGTTATAAATATTATTTTGTACATTCTGTTTCGTGTCGAGGGTTTTTAATGATTGTTAAGTTTTGAATAACATCTGTTTTACTGACACTTACTATCATATTCGGCACTAGCAAGCGATTTTGTCGTATTTTTTTATTATTTTGTACAACCAAAACAAAAATACTTTTCAAAGAGCGTTTCACAAAACATATTTATCAAAGTATAAGGTACAACGGTGTATGTTAAAAACAAAACAAGCTACACAGATTTTGGTGTGTAACTTAATTCAATTCAAATCGCTTTCCAGTCTCGAAATACTGATTGTATGTTGTCAGAAAGAGATTCAATTTAGCTAAACACTCTTTAAGATGCATGGATAGATAAACGAAACTAGGGATCACAGTATTATCTAAAACTCGTTTAGTGTATATATATGAAGCCAGTCGTGCAAAATACTAGATCACAAAATTTGTCAAATACAGAAGCGATGTTAATGCATCACGCTTTTATTTCTTTATGGGCTCGGCAGCTCGGCGGCTAGTAGGTACAGCCATTTCCCAAGTTCAAAAGGACTTAAAAATAACTGGCGACAAATTTGTAGAATACGGGGCTCCCTATTCCAGACTCCGTACTACTACTAACAATCAAATGGCAAAACTCAATTTCATATGCTAATGAAAAATGTTGTGAAAGACTCAGGAATCGAATCCAGGAGCTAATGCACACCGAAATCGCTTGCAAACACTGGGCCAAGAGGCAGTTCAAGTATCGTTACCGTGTCTTTAAATTAAGACGTTTTAACGCTTCATACCATCACACTTGATCCCCAAAGAGTTAGGCAGAGGTGTGCTTTGTAGTACACCCACATTTCGCCAGTTATGTTCAAGTCTCATGTAATAGGGGGCGAGCCTGTAGCCATTACAGAACACTCAATTACTGTATCTAATATAGATAATTTAAGTCCAATTGTAAATTGAGGGGACCTGGTGACCCGTAACACAGGTATCCAGTACCTATCTCGGGCACCAGTCTCCCACAAATGTTGCAAATATGTATTATTATGTTAGATTTATCAATATTTTCTGATGTATATGCCATTTGTGGAGAGAAAATAAATGTTTTATTATTATTATTATTATTATTACTCGGGCACAAAATCAGACTCCGGGCTACTACTACGAAATTCTAGACAGAAAAGATCAATAAAGATTAAAAGATTAAAGATACCGGGCTGGTATCCGCAACTCCACGTCAAAGCGTATTTTGCGTATGGGCTATAAACTACCACGCGGGCCCAGTGTGAATTGGAAGATGTCACATGTCTTCGAATTTTTAGTTCTAAGACATGCCGGTTTCCTCACGATGTTTTCCTTCACCATTTTTGAGAGCAGTGATGATGAAATAAATTACACGAAGTAATGCGCCTGCCTGGGTTCGAACCCACGACTTACTGTTCGTAAGTCGGGGCCGCCACCAAAGGGCTGCACTGCTCTCAAAAAAAAAAGATAAATAATTCATACTTTCACGCCACGTTTCAGTTATTACGATACAAATCGAACTTCTAATCGATTTTTTAAGCCAAACCAGTGTAAGATAGCTGGATGATAATTACAAATGTTAGCAAACAGTGTTCACGGAGCAAGCGCTGTGAACAGTCCCCTTTAGTGTTTGAAGGGGCGGACGAGGCGCAACGGGTGGTTGTGGGCCGCGCTTGCTCAGTGAACGCTTTTCACGCCCCCGCTATCGGCCGTAGGTATTCGACTTGGCTTCACAAAACGCACAAAACGAGTTTCGGTTCTGTTGCCTTTAAAACGATTTAAAACGACAATTAGTGAATTATTTTTTAAAGTATTACCTCATCAATATTAGGACCCCGTCTTCGTGGTTTCGAATCGTTTTAAAAAGATTAATTTACAACTATTATTATAGGCTTAATATACTGTCTGTTTCGTTATTTAACGTAAGTGGCATTGGTGTAGATTTTTTTAAGTGGCTCTTAATAAATGGAAGCTTTTTGTAGGTCTTTGGTAAATATTTTTGTAGAACCCTTCATGAGTCATGGACTCTTAAGCTAATCGTATGACGTTACACGAAATACATAATGCAGTCGTATCTGCGCTGGTGTTTGGCACGCAATCCACCGTCACCATCGCAAAAAAATAAATACAAGGCGACAGAGTCTTTTATACAAAAATGTTTGTAGAAAATGTATTAATTCCAACCAATAAAGGTCATCAGTTTTTTTTATTAGAAGTTATTTGGTGAGACCGTTTTAATATTTTTAATGAGCTTAGCTTTTTGTAAGCATAAAACAACCTCACCAATGATTGGTGGGCTGGTCTTTGGCCTTTATTGCATCGGAAGCTGACTAGATAAATAGCTTAGTTGATTTAATAAATTATCTTCACAAAGGGTCTGCTAGCAATACATACAGTGCCCACACTTGCTCATTTATTATTTTCGTGATAATAGTAATTTTAAAACAGATGCTTTGGAGCTTACCTTCCTCGGATCTAAGTTAGCTACAGCAGATTTTTCATTCGAATATTTGGGTATTACTCTGGCATGAATGCCAATTATGCCTATAATAGCGCACGTAAATAGTAACATTTTTACAATAAATGCCATTTTTGTCTAATTCTGAAACAAAAACTATAAATTAAATTTTGTATCAGGCACGGTCTCTCATACGTTCACGATCAACAAAACAACATTGACAACGCCTTTATGTTATAGCATTAAGGTCTATTTTCGTAGTTCAAGTGTGCCCAATGAGTATGGTAGACTGTACCTGCTAAGAATTACATACCTAGTTCCTTTCACAAATATTTGAATAGATATAAGATATTTCCGCAAAACTGTGCTTTGGTTAACGTTGATAAGTGGCATGTAAGAAGATGATGACAACGAACACTTTGACAATTACGGTATGATGACAATTGTCACACTGAATCTGCTAGGTCTAGTACAATTCTGTGGCCCTAGTGAAAAGGGGTATAAGTCCAATTTTGTCGAAAATGAGTTAAGTGTACCAAAGTGATCAGAAAACCGTTTTTTACAGTTTTTTTTGGTGTCAGTTGGACCCTTTTCACAAAGT
Source organism: Euplexia lucipara (assembly GCA_921972225.1). Classification (NCBI taxonomy): domain Eukaryota; kingdom Metazoa; phylum Arthropoda; class Insecta; order Lepidoptera; family Noctuidae; genus Euplexia; species Euplexia lucipara. The sequence goes on along the minus strand of OV179142.1, from coordinate 11,072,991 downwards.
AACTTTCTTATTTTTAGAGATAGCTTAGATCTGTCTTCATCAAACGATAGAGCATTTTTTTCTGATCACTTTGGTACACTTTACTCATTTTCGACAAAATTGGACTTTTACCCCTTTTCACTAGGGCCACAGAATTTGGAAACTCATTATTATGGGTAAGTGTCAGACTCCTACTCAGGGTTCCACCAAAACGTATTGACGTCAGTTTTTGTAATAAAATCTTGAAGTTTAAAACTTGATCTAAGGATCGATTACCTTGTTTAGTTAAAAACCGTTATTGTTTTGTACCTTCTTTTCATTACTTGCCATTAAAAGTTGTTAACATTTTAAAACAACATTATGAAAACAATACGAGTTACGGTTAAAAAGACTCAGACAGCCGATAAAGCCTTAAATGATATTTCTCTAATACATGAATAAGTCGCTTATACCTATCCTAAATAAAGTTGAAAGGAAAAGTTAAGTAAATACAAAATATATTTAAAACAAAACAAGATTTCTTCCTTTCTTGATATCTGTCAAAAAATGTACTTATTAATCTTAGTAGTTGGGCTTATTAATTAATTATGTTATCACAAAGATGGGGTAGAGGTAAAATTTTGTGCCGTTTAGTCTGTAAGCGTGTTGTACAGACGCCAGCACATCAAGTTACCCCAATTTGTCAAATTTTCCCAATCGAATATGAACCTTATTCTATTTGTAATAAAGTTGAAAAACGATCAAAGAAATTTGACACATTGGAGTAACTTGATGTGCTGGCGTCTGTACGTTGTACCCCGCCACAAACAGGAAAGTATAGATGGAAATTTAAAAAAAATATCGTTTGTGTTCGAATGAGATGTAAAATGAACTGATAGAAAAATATAATAATGATGAGAACTGTTAATAAAATAATCATGCTTAGTAGATAATTGACCTGAAAAAAAGAATAGTAATGCCACATGTGACTGGGAAAAATTCTCGGCCGAGACATGAATAAAAAATAACATTTTCGTTTAAAAATGTTTAAAATTTTTAATTCCTTTTGAACATGCTTAAACAAAAAGTGTTATTTTTAAGCAAACCCTTTCTTATCCGATTTTTTTTAGACACAGGGACTATTCACGTTACATAATAATATTAATTACGCTCTACATTATCTCCTGACCTTAACTAATTCGGACTTTAAGCAGTTTTGGACCGAGAGGTCGGCTTTCCTTTACCTAGCCTTTGACGTTGCAATTGTTTAGTGGTTGCAAGCACTACTACTGGCCGTGAGTACGATTTCCAGCTTGGACAAAATGCAACCTATGTAATATGTATACCTGTACTCTGCCTGTCCATTCCAGGCGTAAAATTAAGTTATTTATTATTAACTAGTCCGATAAATTTATAAGAATTTTAAACGACAAATGTTAATGTTTGACTGTTTTATCAATGGTAATAATTGTGACCTAATAAGATGGTAGTCGAAAGCTTGTCACCCGCGCCATAAATATATATAGCAATTGAAGCTTAGCAGTACAGTAGTGTTTGCCTCCGCTAGACCAACTAAGCAGTCTAAATAACTATTAATTAGCCCAAAAACTAGAAATCTAAAATACTTCTTTTTCTCATGCGTCGTGAATCATGCTGACTTAAAATATATACATCTATCTGTAATAGTCAGACTACTATTATTGAAGCAATATATAATATATATACAGTTACCCCTTAAATAGATGAAGTCAAAATTAACCTAAGAACGGTTACAAGAACACGAGGCAAACAGTAGTTTCTGAAAGTTTAATCCATACAAAAATAATACTGACAGATTGTCAAACTCATATTATAATAATATTTCTTGGCTCCTACTTTACTTGAGTTGAGTCTTGGCAACATTTCACCCAATTTTTGTGTTGATCAACCTTTCAAAAACCGGTAGGAATATCTAAACTAGAGTTTTAACTAAATATATACAAATTTATTTAGTTATATAAACTTAACGTATAAACTTTAACTATGTAAAAATTCAGACACCTCCGAGCGCACAGTGTGCATAAAATGACGAATTTAAGAAGTTAGTTAGTTATTGTTAAAAAAAGGCTAATTCACAGTAAAATTTTAATAAATTACATAACATAAACTCACGTTCCTTTCATTAATCACCTTTCATTCAACCTATCAACGTGACGAAATCTAAGCTTGCTCTTTTCGATTTTTTTAAATACATCTGTTTTTCACCACACATACTTTTTCAAATTAGTTTTCATATAACTCAACCGAATCAGCGTATCAGGTTGTAGGTACCGGATAAACGGTTTACGGTTAATAAAGAGGATTATTACATTAACTATCAATACAATCCACGTTATTATAACTAAACTGATTACAGCGTTTCAGTATTTATGACGTCCGAAATATTAACTTGATTAACAAACGGCCACCTATGTATTTTTATCAATCAATTAATTGTATACTGAAGTACTATTAGTAGACCAGACCCGTTGGCTTTTAATTATACCTTTCATATGAAATCAGAATGAACGGACATTCGTAAATACAGAATGCAAATTATTTGAGGATTTTTGTATTTGTTTTTTACTTTTAGTTTTTGTATTTCGTTTTTTGGTTTTGTTTCATTTTGTATTCCACCTTTTTTAATTTATGTACGCGTAGTCAGTTTTAGTTTATATTTGTAGTTAGTTACTACAAATGTTTACGTAAAGTATTTTTGAAGTATTTATCAGTAACACTTTTTTACTAAAAAAAAGCATAATTATGTATCTTCCACAAATTTTGATCTAATTGGTTTAATTACACTTTAAGCGTTAGTACATTTTTATACGTACATTCGTTTCATTAATTGTTCCAAAAGTTAATTTAAACTTAAAAGCCTTTTTTAAGTCGGTAAAAATATAGCGCCAGGATGCAGTGTCAGGAATTTGTTGAACGGTAAATTTATTATATGAATAAAGATAACTTTTTGTAAGAGGCATTTCAGGTACTACCTATATCACTGTAATAGAAACTTCTGTATGGAAAAAAATATGATTGCAAGCAACTAAAAAGTTTGCTATGGCTCTCAACGTAAACATCTTTTAATCCTTCAGTATAAAAATGGCAGCTATTCTGCATCGAACTAAAAAAGAATCACTTATATCGGATCATAAATCTCGGAGTAATCGGTGTACATACATAATAAAAAAAAAAAAAAAAAATACCGATCGAATTCAGAACCTCCTTCTGAAGTCGGTTAAAAAGATGTTTATTGCATTGCAATCCGTCTATAATAATTATACAGAAAAGCCGCGTGTAAATCAAAATAAAATAACGTTCGCGACAGACCAAAAAACAAATTTATAATGGCGAAATTGACGGAAGTCTTGCGCTCAACGACTTTCCACTAAAACACCAACTAAACAACTTACCTTTTTTAAAACTGTCGATATTTTACTTCCCCCTATGTAAAGTCTGTAAGTTATTATTTGAGCTACTCACCCCGCCGGTAACAAGGTGTCAGCCTGGTAACGTTGAAAATCACGCTGTGCCGGTAATCTGACCACATAGTAAAACGACTTAAACTCAAGATAAACTTCCGCACCCTGAGTTTCACCTTATAAAGGAGCACGTAAATAGGAAATCACGTCTGCGCACTGTGACTGGACAGTGGGTTAAAATTTAGTCGGTTAAAGAATTTTATTATAACCCATTTCACCTAATTTTTTAACTTCATGTGCTTAAAAATTACTATGGAAATGCCAAATACAGACCTAAAAGCACACGCAAAATGCGTGTAACATGGAAAAATTGTACCTAAAACTATGCTATTATGCACTAATAACTACTACGTTTATCCCGAGATATTAACTATTTTTCATGCTGGTTGAGATTCAGCCTTTTTTTATAAATATTGTGATCAAGTCATTCTGGTGCAGTATTTTCTTTGAATCAAGCCAAAATTTGTTTTATCAAATGCTTAGTTTAGCAGAGCACCTTCACCATCTAAATGATATTTCAGAATAACGGGAAAACATCAAATCTTAAAACTCTCAAATTTAAAGGGCCAACAGTTAACATGGAAAGCGTCGTAACTAATATAGATTTGGTCTTTAATTTATAAAACGTCAGCCTTAATGAACAATTGAAGCTTTGTTTATGACTTCATTATCTAAATTATACAGTAGATTAACCCTGAAGATAATATTATAGAAAACGAAAAAAAAACAAGATTAAACCATGCGGGTAATTTTTTTCCAGCAAATAATCCACTGGGGAATAACAACGAGAACGTTCCATTAATTTATTGTTTGGGGAAATCGGTGGAAAATTTCCAAAAAAGAAGTATTTTGATTGTTCTTTAGAAAAAATAACGTCACGTTGTTCTTATTGTTCGACAGAAACCCACCGCGTCACGTGGCCTCACCCCTATCACGTTGAAATGACTTATACAATGGTCTTTTCTCAGAAAAAAAATGTTTGGTCCCGTGTCGAGGTTTGCGCAAGTAAGGATATAAAAAGTTATAATTAAGGTTTTGAAATAATGTTTTGTTAAGAAATAAAGGTGCTTCTTGATTGCGTCATCACCTGCGTAACCATTTTCCAGCAACATTGGGGTCGTTCTCCAGTCTAATTAGTTAAAACGAAATACATGTGTTTGGTGTGTGTGGTGTTTGGCTTTAAGCGACTGCCTGTTTGATCTTGATAACCTAGTTACTATGTAACATCATAACATAGCATTATGGCTGTAATCCCCGAAGTGTTGGGCAGAGGTGCACCTTGTAGTACACACACCACAATTCGCTAGTTATATTAAAGTTCCATGTAATAAAACAATCTGTTACCTTGCCATCAATAGGGCACAAATCTAGACTCCTGGCTAAGAAAGTCCACATGGAAAAACTCAATAACATCATCGTACGGAACCTTTGACACACGAGTTTCATTGCACTTGTCCACTTTTGTTATTTATTTAGTGGTCCCCCAATGCAATGGTGCGGCGCTTAAATCAAAATACTTGTGGGGACACCACAGCCACAATCGCAGCCCGTGAGGTGCGCCGGAGACGGCCCGCGTATAGTTCGGCAGTCCGGCGGCTGCTATCCGCGATGGCGAATTCACGCTCCATTCCCTTACGCCCGCGTACGACGCCAGTTAACCGTAAATCTAGTATTCTATGGTACTTAACTTTCATCCATTTATATTTTTCGGTCTCTTCCTAACTGCACCATATTCTTTGCTCACGAGTGCTTATTACAAGGTGGGACTAAGGCTTAATTATATCTAACGGAAAATGCGTGGCGTATTATCAGTCGCGTAACGCCAGAACAGGCAAATAAAACATTGAATCTTGCACACTCAAGCGTTGATGCGTTAGTGCTTCAACGTACAGCGTCGCATACGCTCGGCGTATGTCCGTCAGATATGTACCGCCCCTACTTATATGAACTGTATAAATATTTCGTAAGTGTTTTTATTTAACGGACTCTCGTTAGTTTCCTACATAGTACTGAAATATGTTCAACTTAGAGACATATGTTTTTTTCTCTCTTTGACATTCGGGATACTACAAGTTGCAAGCTCTTTCTTAAAACAACTCTTAAAAGCAACAAAGAGTGTTTCAATCAAGTACCAAATAATAACCCAAAAACTAGGAATTCATTCCGAGTTATATGATCAATCAGTACAGTAAATCAATTCTGGACCGAGCGTTGAAATTTAAGGTCAACTTTATCCCGATTTTACGTTTTTATGTGGTAGGTAACCACCATTAGTTTGATAAATCTGTTTGCTGAACGCACTGTAATCAAAAATGTACATTATAAAATCAATGAGATTCTGGGTATGATTCGCTGTGAGGCTTCCAATGCTAAACCTATTTTTGATTTGGTTTTTTAGTACCTACTCTTAAAATATTTCTAAAAGAAAGGAAATTATATAATTATTGTGTTTGATTTGCAAAGGTTGAGAAGTAATAAAGTTTTTTCTTTGCCCATTGTTAATCAAGGAAAATGCTGCCAGTACAACTTTATTTGCCTTTCAACACGTCATTCATCTGAGTTTTTCTATAAATAAAAACCTCTGACGTTGTGCTATTGTGTGGCAGAAAAAGTATTGCTTAGAAATATAAATCAACGTAACAGTTATTTTTTCTTTTCTCCGTAAGCAACGACTTAGTGCGGATGTGTACAGTGAATCAATTACCAATGGGTACTTGGATTTATTTTATTATGGATATATTATGGAGTTCCTCTATGTTAGGAGTTCTAGACTGAATGAAATAAACTATTGTGCATAAGTGAATTTAATCATCAAGTAAAGAAACATACAAAGACCCCGCGGTTAAGCAGTGCTACGCGAGATTGTGCTACGAGTGCTACGAAAAGGCGCGGGCTACGAACCAGCTACACAGCCCGATAAACTGCGTGCTAAGGTTTTTGCTTTTTATTTGCTTTTAGCGGACTTTTCTTTCCCTCTGCTACAATCTATGTTTTATTTCAGAACTTGCAATCTCGTATTTTAGAGATCAAAAATTCAAAACCGACATTAAAAATCTTTTCTTCAATCAATTACTTAGATAATGGGACGTCAAAAATGACAAAGATAGTCCCCCAAATCACCCGCTCTTCACTAAATAACTTTCAGAATAAATTAAGATAAAGTAACTTTAGTAACTATAGGTGCCGAAGTTGTAGTAAAAGTCATACGTTTCAAAAGTTTTCTAACATAAAACTAAAAATAATGTGTTTAATATTCATTAAATAAATTAGCTACTCTTATTTTGCTCATTAAATTTTCAATAAAAACCTATCTAACCTAATTAACTGATATAATGAAAAGGCCACACACATGAATGCACTCTTAAGAGGCACTGCCTGTTAATTATGACCGGTGTAAACTGAGCTTCCCCTCATAGTTACTTCAAAACATTTGAATACCTACCTACAGGCTCCCCCATGTCCAGACAGCGCATTGTTGAATGCTTACTATAATAACAGACGCATGAGCGGACTTACGTTTCATCTACTGATCAATACAGTGATTAATTTGATAGTAGGTTAGTTTAATCATTAACAAGCTGCCGCAACAATTATTAGAATACCCAGGTATTCTAATGTTTGTTGCGCGGCGCACTATTTTCTCATATTAAATAAATGACGATTAGTGACGTTCGGTTTTTCATACAACCAAAGATAATATGAAATGTGAAACAATCGTTACTAAACATCGACGTTTATCCATGTGTGAGAATGTATGCGTAATTAGAATGTATGTGTGCGAGTAGCCTTATAAAGTGCACAAAAAAAACTAACCTGAAGTAGCGCTAACAGTCCCAATGTGATACGGCTCGATGACGTAGCTTGAAGGAATTTGTATAAGCCTCAGCCTTTCATACACGTTCTTTGAAGAAAAACACATTTTTTACTGACGTGATTAAACGTTGTGTCAAATAGCGTTTATCAAATTATACGTATTATAACGTTGCTCAGCTCAAAGTGTTAAATTGTGTCTTAATCAAAATTGCTGGATGGGTTGCTTTCGACCTGATTCCCTTCACTAAAATACCTTGAGATATACGATATAATTTATCGTTTTATTGTATGGTGCTGGAACTAAACAAGTCGATGGTTTTCCCATTTTTTAAATGTCAACAAATTTAAAAAACAGTCTTGACAAAAATGATCTACCTCCCTTCCCTGTCATGTCATCAGAGATACCGTTGTATACGAGCACGAAAAAGTATGGGAAAATGTTTTTTTCTTCCATTTCTTCGTCATATTTTTAATGTTTTAATAGTTAATCTGCTATTTGGGACGAAGACAAATCCTACGAATTAAAAACCATGAAAATCGGTCTTGCCGTTTTCGAGTCATAAGTGTTCCAAAAAACCCAACTATATTATATATTAAGATTCACGACACTCCAATGACTTTAACTAACTAGATTCGATTTTAACTCCATTTGCATCTTGTCTGGCAATTGTGAGTACTTTATGTGGCCTACTTAAATGTTCTTTCGTAATGTCATTATTCGTCGAGACACTACAATTTGCATAGTCCTCACTTCAGTTGACCAAGTTAATGTCTAGACTTTAAGAGAGACAGCGGCTTTTCAGTTTTTTCGAATATAGTGAAACAACGACCTTATCTACTAGTAAAAAAAAAACGTGTTTGTAAAAACCAATTTATTGATATAAATAATTATTTTTTATCATATAATACATTTTTGGAACAACTTATTGTAGCCAAACTAAAAACCTAGGCTGAATTTAAAAGGTTGCCCAATAACAGAAGATGTACTCGTATATGATAATCAAAAGAAGGCGCGCTGAACAATCCTAAGGTTCTTCTAATGTGGGTAGAGTCACAATTAAAATAATTATTATTTATAAGGCATACTACACAATAACTATGATCTACAGTCGTACAATAAAAAAAAGCATTTTTTGCCTGAAACTTATTAAGTTGATAGTTTTGCTTTTATTTAGGTATTTAAGAATCTAGTAGGTCATATTGTTTTTCAAAAGCTGTTCTTTGACGGCACGGTTGGCGCCGGCTGAGCTATGGGCTGCGCGCCGCGTGTCTCGGATTCGATTTCAGCACAAATAAATATTTGTATGGCATTTTATGTATGGAGTATGAGACTAAAAATGTTTCTAAACCCACCCACAACCACAATAGATAGGACAACGTCTTTCAAAACAAAAAAAAAGCTAGCTAGCTAAAAAGCTATATACCTACTTATTTTACGTCATACTAATATAATGATTATTAAACACAGTAATACGATAACCTAAATGAAATGCAGTTAATGTAAAGCTACAACTATAGTTATCGAATAAAAGCTTCTGCAAATACAAGCCGCCGTTTGGTCGCCGTTTACAGAGAGAGCACAAAGGTATTTGTTAGTACATACTCGTATGTGTAAAATGCTTTTGTGACACTACTGGGATGTACGCAAAATTGAGCACTTTTAAAATGCAATAACGTCCTTAATGCCATCGCCACCGCCACCGTCGTCGACGCTGGGAGTGAGTTCTGGCAACTCCACATTACACTTTTTTCCTTATTCTCATTCATAGTGAGGGTAACGGTTCAGTCTGCATTACGGCAGCGAGTGTTACGGTGAATACAAGTCTATCGTTCGTGCGCAAGCATGATACATAGAAACCGGTTCGCGAATTTTCAATTTTCGGGTACAAATCTATTAAACAAATAACGGTTATTTTTTACCAGCGAATTTTAGTATTTCTGCGCATTGCTAACGAAGTGAAACTATGCGATGTTTAATAACTGACTATTATTTGTTACAAATCTGATTCGCAGAAATGGAGCTGCCGACCGCTATAGCAGGTACCTAAGTTAATAATAATTTTATAAATATGTTAGTGTAAAGTTAAATAATATGAAATATTTTATAAAATTATTCAAGTTCTAATTGTGTAGGTTACTTAAGCTGAGATAAAATATGATGTCTAAAGCAAGGGGTATCCAGAAACTGGGTCGTGAAGGTCAGGCAGGCAGTCGTATAATTTAAAGCACTGATATTTAACTGCATCCAGTTAAACTGAAAGCCCAGCCTAATATAGTTGGGAAAATGCTAGAAAGATGATGATTTAACTAAAAAAAAAATAGTTCGGTGAATTGTGTAAGTACATAATATATCAAAATCTTTAGGAACCCTAAGAATTGAAAATTACTTACTTTAAAAAAAAATGTAATAAACTTACAGCTAAATTATTAGACAACAGAATTCATATAGTCACTGGATCCAAATACAGAATAATAATCCCTTATGATAATCCGATAAAATTAATATTTTCACAAACAGATTAAAATCGGTTAATTTTGTAGATAGCAGCATTCTATTTTTGAGTTTATATTACGAGTTTATGTTATTAACGATGAAAAATCTTTTTCGATAACTTTAGCTAATTGAATGGTATTTTTATGTGCCGTTTCCGATAAATATAAGAATTTATTCAGACCTCTCACATTTCAATCTTTACAAAGATTGGTAAGACGACATATTTGTAGTTTTGTATGACGCAATAAATAAACTTAAAAACTACCGACCGATTTGAAAAATTCTTTCACGGTCTCTTTGGGGAGCTACACTATCCCCGGGTGACACAGTTTACTTTTCATCTCTGTATTTCTACGGGAACCGGACTCATGCGGGTGACACTGCGTGACGTCCGTTAGTATTAAATAAAAGTCAAATTTATCAACCAAAATGCGTTTATCAAAAAAAATGTTATATCCCTTTTATTTTCTTTAGATTTTCCAATAGGTAAAAGTTAAGATGCCGCTTGTTTTCAGGGCGTCCAACAACGTTTTTTTGCGGAGAGCATCAGATTTTTGCCTACCTCGAATACTAAAGACAGAAAATTTAACTGATTGAAGATGTTCATTTCATTAAGTACAAACTGCATTCAAAGAATTTTAAATATTCACCTGCCTGAACCGGAACTCGAACCCAGTATTAATGAACCCATTCATTTCTATTTGAAAAAAATAGAAACTGCATTCATGGAATTATTAAATAATCGTCTGAACTGGCAATCAAAGCCGGAATATATGTACACCTTATTGTTTAGTTATAAACAATAAAAACAGCATTCTTCAAAGAATTTTAAGCAATCGCCTGCATGAACCGGGAATCTAAATCTTCTATCTTATTTACACTTCCGTATTAAAAAGTCAGTTTAAAAACATAACTATTTTGCTGTAATCTGTAAATAAACATTTGTGTTCTTTTAAACTTTTGATTTTGCGCCCTAATTACGTGTTATTAACTGACCGCCACGTGCCGCCCTCCTTTGAGTGAGCTGAATGCACATCATAAACATAGCATGCGGTTCAGACGCCTATTAATAGTGTACGTAGTCAAACAACGGACCCTAAATCAACCCTCTTGCAATTCAAAGAGTAAGTGCAATGCGGAAATTAAATATTTGCATTGCTCAAATAAATATTTAAACGAGAGGTAATTACGGTTACAACTGTAAAATAAAAGATTGCAACTGTACAGTAGGAATGCTAGTTCTATGACTATAAAAAAATTATAAGTATGGAGTTTCTTGCACATTCTTCTCCACACGAAACTACCTTTTGGAATGTGCAACTAGAATCATATTAATTTAATTTATTTGTAAGCATAACGTTCAAAAGTGCCTGTTTTCAGGCCTAATTGAAATAAATGATATACTTTGACTTTGAATAATAAATTACCAGCTGCCCTGAGAAAGTAACCAAAAAATTAATTTAAATTTGTTTTGTTTGCATGAATGAATATTGAAATCATAATTTTTGACATTGTAATTAATATTTTAGGTTATTAGTACCTATTTTGACTTTATAATTAATTCTTTGATATTGGAGCATATTTTCAACAATACCTAGGTACCTACTTATTGTTTTTTGACTATGATTGGATTTTTTTTAAGACTTACTATAATTAATTAATATTTTGACATTACAAATAATATTCTGAAATCTCAATTTGCTATAATTCTTGTAATGTGTCTATAAAATTTCTACACCAGTAATGGTAGTGTGAGATGCAATATTTAAAGACCTTAATGTACCTACCATATGCTTGGAAATAAATAATCTTTATCTTTAAAACGTTACTTCCTTTTCTTTTCAAAATTAAGTAGTTGCTTTGAGAATTATTTGCGTAATTAATTATGTGATTCCTCCGGCTGCTGTGTACCTGTTTTCTATTTTTTTCTTTTTCCGTCTCTGTGATTCGTGCTTTGTGTTAGCTTCCCATGCCATTCCATTTGGTGACTTATTGTCAAAGCCAGTTCTGAATTTTTCCTTGTAATTGTCGTGTTTTATAACTGGAGTTGGTGGGCAGCTAGATTGGTAGAAAACCGTATAGGTATTTCAGTTTGTTAAACAGATCGTAAGATACATTTTGTGGACACAATGAATTGTTCTGTAAGCACCTTATTGAATGACCATGTATAGTTTTTCCTTTAAGTCAGTATTAGGTTCTTATCATTTTAAAAATAAGTCTGTAGTAGGTAGGTTTTGTGAGTACTTCACTTCAACCATCATCATAATGTTATAAGCTAGGGCTATCCGTCCGTTGGTCTTTCTGTTCGCGGATCGTATAGGAAATGCCAGTTGAAATATTCGGCGTTTCTTCTTCGACATTAATAATTACTGTATCGCTGTGTGTTTTTCGACTTTTTACGACAGTATGGAACTGATGATGCAAGTTGTAGTTCCACTTGGGTTGGGTTGTAGTTTTCAAGGTTTCATAGACTACAAGGAGCTCTTAAAGTTTGGCCGTGTGAATAATTTCGCTGTAGGTAAATCTAATAGGCAAACCATCACAGTTGACTAAGCTATACAAAAAAAAATATAACGATCGAATTGGGAACCCCCTGAAGTCGGTTAAAAACGAGAAATAGTCGATCTACTTGAAAAGTAAAAGTTTCGTTCGTTTCTATGAAAAAAACAAAAGTAAATACCTAGCACGAACATGAATTTTAGACTCCACCGCGCACGGAGATAAAATCTAAAAAATATCCTGGCTCAAGTACTGAACATAATAATTATCATGAGTTTACTAAAGTTAGAATATTCTTCCCAATCACACTGATTAAACTCTCCCTATAATGCCTGTAGGTCATGAAACTAAAATATAAAAAAAAACAAAGTCATAAACGTTATCTCTAATAACCGTTGTCAAAGTAACAACTAATTAGTGTGTCCATCCGCGCAATATGTGAGAATCACCCTCCCCGGGCAATCCTCACATGCCTATTCAATACCCGAGAGTGCATGCTTTGATGATGTTCAAGGGCAGCAAATCAAATAAAAGCTAAGGGGAGTTTATTAACCATTTTCGCGATAGGATTTCACTGTACTCTAAAGGGTTTTCACAATTCCTATTTGTGTTTTGCATTGTCCCACCAGTCAAAGGCCGGTGTAGAGTTTTGCTTTTTTTCGTTTCAACTTAGCATTGAGGAAAAGTTGGGATTTGGTAAACAGATAAAATGCATGAATTGTCATGAATTGAAATGTTAAATTGCGAGCAAAATTTGCACAGACAGGGTTGCCAATGAAGTAACGTAAATATTAATAAAATAATAATAAATAAATAATGCGGACGGTTTTCAGTACATTCGAGTGCAATTGAATAATAGTATTTTACATACAGTGACTGTCTGATCTCTACAGTCCAGTTACTTGGTTGCTTAAGATTGTCTGTCTGACTGTCGAGCTATCGAGTCTAATATGATTTTCGAAGCACGGCGCGGTTTTTGGTATGTAATAGGTGGCACATCCACAGACTTAACGCGGTAAGAGCAGCTGAACCTTAAAAAAATATATTAAGAATATAATTATAACGTATCAATTTCACACCAAGTGATCAATACCATATACATAGTGATGGATGGTTTCTGAGCATAAAACTACGCTTTAGTTAGAAGGTACTTTACTAATAGGTTAAAAGCTAATGATAGTATGAAACGGTGCGTAATCTGTCAACGGATTAATTAAATGCGCTTTAAGCCCGGAGGGGAAACTTTGTTGCGATGGCTTGATGGACGGCGACGGCTGCATATGTGTTTGCACCCCAACCCCGCCGATGTCAAGTATTTACGGCAATATTACCCGTGTGGCTCAACTTGTTATGACTTGTATCCTTTATTGGGTGGGCATTCGTTTCATTTTTTTGATCGTTTATTACAGTGGGGTCGTATTGCGACTTTGTTTGTAACAGATTTGTGTACATTTTTTGTTTGCCACGCCGTTTTCTGATTCTACGCGGACAAAACGGCAATTAGGAAGATTGTTTGATTACCGTATGGCTGACAGAATGGAGCTTGCTTGATTACTGTATGACAAATAGAATAGGTAACTTAACATGTAATTATAGCTAAACTGATACTTGTAAGATTGAGTGAGATGATATTGACAAGATACAATAAACTTTTACTATTGTTTGTTACTGATCTATATTTGGTTTCAACACAAATTAAGAGTTATGCGAAGGCGAAGTTCAGAAACAGAAAACTACTGCTCTAAAATAGATACAAAGAAGTACAAAAAATAAGCAATTTATTGATTCAGTGACGCGTATTTTCGTCACACACATACGAGTGGGGGGTTCATAGATGTTTTGTGTATGCGCACGTGCCTGCACGTTTCGCATCTCAAACAGCGTCCCTTTATTCACTAAGGGTGCCTACTGAACTTGACTTGAGTTCAAAACCGAAAAGCCTTCTGTGTCAAGTTCAACAGTATTGCTCTTGACACAGAAGGAAGAACGTTTTTTTCATTGGCACAGTTCGTCTAAACTGTACGGTAGCAATGAATGAAATTTGCTAGTAATGTGGGTTCCCGATACGAATGACCTGATAAGCTTTATTTATTTTTTGCTTGTTTGCTGCCGTTTGATTTGATTGGTGGCAGCGCCAACAGCATCCTGTCTATGATAGCGAGCAGGCTAGATTGTGTGTTTGTGAATGATTTTGCAGCAATCATTTCGGTTTCGGCTGGGCCTGTCACCTTGCGGCAATGATGTCACATTCTGTTCCTGTTATTGTCTTTGTATGTTAGGTACTAACGTAGTATGCAAGCGTGTTACTAACACTGCGAGTCCTGTTACTTGTTTCAAATAAACTGTTATTATTATTATGCTTGTTATGAGATATCAGCTAAATGAGTTGATCTTAAGGGTTAAGCCACGCTTGCCTAGTTTGGTCCGAGTATTTGTTCTAACCTTATGTAGGTCCACGTACATCTGCCTTAAAGTTACCTTTTGTTAGTCTCCCTTTTGATGTATCTTCTTTACATTCAAAACATATCGAGAAGTTTTCACTTTCCGAAAAGCAGGCGAATGTACAACGCACGGTTTTACATTACCAAGATGGTCCGCAAAAACGAACGGTGCTTTTTTAAAATCTTAGAATCTTACCAAACAGATTATTTTTTTCAAGCATTGACGAAGTAAAGAATTTTCTCATATTGCATCATATATAATAATTATTAAAGACTACGGTGCCTAATACAATTTACCCAGTTTTTCCTGTATTTCCAGTCAGTATTCAAAAGGTTATAGAATGCAATATGAGAAAATTCTTCACATCGTCAATGCTTGAAAAAAATTATCTGTTTGTGAAACAGTTTCAGCATATCCGTGGCATTTCCTGACAAAATCAATATTCTCGGAAAACGTGAATGCCATTGACAATTATTTGTTCTCGTAAAAACCCTTTGTCCACTAGGTAGAATATTTAAAACTGAGATGAAATTGAGAACACACTGGTAAAAAATGACAATGATATTGCTTTCCTTTATTGTGGTCACCATTATTCGTTGAATAATATTGTAAAATATTAACGCAGTATTGTTACGCAGTTAGGTGGGGGTGATATCAACAGTTCTTTATGTTTGGTCCAGAATAAACGATTTATCTTGAAAGTAACGATCGTAAAATGTTATGTATCATTAGTAAATTAAACCAACAACAGAATTTTAGTAACATAAAAGATTTTGAATGTATTAAGTTTGGATAACGCTAAAACTATGGAACCTAATATCAGTTGCCATTTCGTGCCCCGGGGGTGGAGGTATTTCAAACACTAACTCTAAGAAGCTTAAGTAATGGAAACCATACATACATACATAAACTCACGCCTTTTTCCCATGTCCATGTGTCCATGTAGGTAGAAACTACAGAGCGCCATAGAGTAATGGAAAAATAAGTAATTGTAATAGTTTTTGCGCGCACAATTGAGTGTGACTTTTAACATAGTTAAAGTTTATAGAAAATAGTATTTCAATAACTCTAGTCACGCCATGCTTACCTACTTTTAATAATACTCAAACCTATGGTTGATATATTTCCATTGTACGTATTTATTTATTTTTAAACTCTCAATACCTGTTTGATAATAAAAACTGACCTGTTTTCGCCCCAATGTCACAGCCGAGCAAAAAAGTATTTAAAATCATCGTAATAGATGATGATGCTGAAAAAAAAATCATGGTATGCGATGAGCATGAATGATTAATAGATTGTGTGAAAAAGTAAATGTGTAGATCAATATATATAGACTATTATATGTACTTTCGCAAAAATAAAGGTTAATTACTTGCAAATCTGCTTTCAGCGAGATTAAAATTAATAAAAATATAATATAAAGGATGAAAAGGACAGAAGACCACATCCGAACTTCTTTACATAATCCGCGAACCTTAAATTTTTCGTCGGTTTTCCCTTATTTCCAAGTTAATAATAATAATAACAATCTTTTATTATCAAGAAATATGGTGCTTGAAGATGTCCTACTACGCTATATTATTAGTCATATTTTATTATATTGATTAATTATATTATTTATTACTTTATACATCAAATTGACCCTGATGTTCTTTTTACTTTAATTTGACCCCGAACAGAAGTCGGCTACCACAAATAATATAATTATTAAGGTAATGAGTAAGATAATTTAATTGTGTCCGGAACTCCGGATATTGCCCAATAAGGCGTAAGTCCAGACGGACTTACGACAGTTGCTTGACCAGCTCTGGATTTTATCAACGTGAAACTCTTGGACGTAGGTAAATAATATTAGGTAGAGTATTAATTCTGTTGGATATCGAAATGAATTGACACACTTAGTTTACTTAAATACCCACATACTTTTCATACATATACGACATCAAGCCTATATTCCCCGAAGGGTTGAACTGTATCCACAAATCTTATGATTTTTACTAATTACCTATTTGAGAAGATGGACAACCGCATCCAAGTTGATGCAGTGTACACGGATTTTCGGAAGGCTTTCGACAAAGTGGACCATAAATTGCTTTTAGACAAAATTGCCTTCAACGGCATCAGAGGTAGTTTGCTCAGGTGGTTAGCGTCTTATATATTTAACAGAACTCAAAAAGTTGTTATAAACGGTTACGAGTCAGACTATATTGTTGTGGAATCTGGTGTGCCCCAGGGATCCGTGTTGGGCCCACTCCTCTTTATTCTATTTATTAATGATATTAAATCCTGTTTTATTAACTCAGCCTTCCTAATGTACGCCGATGATAGGAAAATTTATAAATCTTGTTTGAATATTCATGATTGCCTACTACTTCAAGAGGATCTCCATAGACTCTCTCAATATTGCCTAGATAACAAGTTACAACTCAGCTTACCTAAATGTAATTCTATATCATTTACCAAAAATAAAAATATAATTCATTTCATGTATACCCTGCATGGCATTGCCTTGAAAAAAGTTGAGTCCACACGAGACCTTGGAATATTGCTTGATTCGAAATTACACTTTGATGTTCATATTGATAATGTTGTTAGCAAGGCCTTTCGGATGTATGGTTTCGTCATGAGATCGTCTAAGGACTTTAAAAAAAAAACTACTTTCTTATTTTTATACAAGACCCTGATTCGCTCCCAGTTAGAATATGCTGTTCCTATTTGGAGTCCTTTCTACGACAAATATTCACACAGACTTGAAATGGTTCAAAAAAAATTCCTACGTAACGTGCAGTATAAATTATATCACTCGAGAATTTCTTATTTAGAACTACTCAAACAGCACACCCTGTTGAGTTTAGAGTCCAGACGTACGCTCCTCATGGCCATGATGCTGCATGGCATTTGTAATAATAAGTTTGATTGTAATGAACTTACCAATAAATTATGCTACGTAGTACCTAGAACTGTTATACGGCGGGAGGTGCGCGTTCCTCGTCTGTTTCACACTGTGAAGTGCAAAACAAACGCCGGTGAGCGGGCACCTCTCCGCCGCCTTGTAGTAACTTATAACACACACTTTACCGATTTAGATATTTTTGCATTTTCTCCTGCTAAATTTAGAAAAATGGCTATAGCTTTGCTTACCGACATCCTGTCATAAATTGCTTTTCCTTTTTCTTTTAATTCACAAATTAATATGAGACCGTCCGTCCTTTCCTCTTTTAGAAATTTTTATTTGAATCCGTGGACAATAGTGTGGGTTATGCGTTTATTAAATGAATGTAATTAGCTCCGATATTCAAATTGTAACGTGTAACTGTTTTTTGTCCATAAATAAATAAATAAATAAATAAGTATCAAAACGTGATATATGTCAAAACTAATGAGATTTTTAATGAAAGAAGTAATGTACAGACACCAGCACATCAACCAAACCAAAGTGTCAATTTTTCCCAATGGAACATGAACCTTATTGTGTTTAGAATAAACCCACAATAAAGTTGAAAACTTATCAGAGAAATTTGACACATTGGCGTTGTTGTTCTTTAAAGATTTAACCAAAACTGACATCAGAAGAATCGTAACCACTAGGAAAAAACCGACGAAATATTTTAATGGTCCAGAATGATGTACAGAACTCTTAACATCAGTATGTGCGACGATTCTTCTTCTACCCTTCAGGGTTATAATCATAATAAATACATAAGAACAGTATGTACGCAACGTGTGGTTTCTTCTATTTTTTCATGAACATTAATGGTAATGAAATTCTAATCTCGACTACAGGGTTCAAGGTTTCATTTTATTTAACTTTCCTGTGAATTGCTAGGTACATTTCTTTTGTCTGTCGGTAATGTTTTTATTGCGGCGGTAACTTCATTAGTTGCATGTTTTGAGAATTTTATGCTTTATCCGTTTATGAGGCACAATTATTTTTTTAAGACAATCATTGTCTTTTATGATGATTTGCTCATTGTTTTGTTTATGAACCGGAACGTTAACTTTAAAGAAGTAACAAAGAATGTGGATGGTTTTGTAAAAGAAAGTAATTCGTTTACTTAATAATTATTCGTTTGAGTTGCCTGGACTAAAGGCCTGGACTAAGGGTTTAATGTTCAGCAAAACGCTATTGTCAAGATTTTGAGTTTATTTTGAGTAAGAGCTACAATATTGTCATCATCAACTTATAGCTGTATATCATCAAAATTAAATTCAAAATTTTGAAAAAGGAGTTTGGCCGTAAATACACATAACATAACATTTCATGCTTGTGACTTACACACATTTAAGCAAGTATGGTCACATTGACATGCAAAATACTTGCGTATGCGTAGAAGTTACAGGTATGCTAATTAGGTACGTGATTCATTAAAACTATCAAAAGAAAATGGGCAGATCTGCCTTACACCCCAAGGTTAGATATCAATGTGGCCTTGCGCCTGGGCTAGCACTACATTGTACACTAATAGGTAAATAATCATTCAATAATACGTTTTCTATTGTTATATTTTTTTATTTTAACTTTGTTTCAATGTATATGCATTAAAATTAACTTGGTCAAGGAGAGCAACACAACATAAAATTAAAGATCATGTGAGGTTTATCAGATCAGCAGTATGCTAAAAATTTACTGACATTTGATCGCCGTGTATCGTTATATTTGCGATTAAGAATTAATCTTCTTTTCCGGTTAGTAGCAGAAGACTGGGTCGCAAAGTAAAAATAATCAAAAACAGACTCACAGACAGTCACTTTTTAAGACTGCCAAAGTTGTCAAACGTCAAACAAACCCATCTTAGAACAATTTGAAAATTCTCTTACTTTTTCCTATTATAGGAACCATGTAGTGTACATAGCGGTGGCCCAAAATAGAACAGTTCTTTTAAATTTTCTAATAGGGTATATGCACGTACTTTTTATATTTTTAATTCACTGTTTACAGCGTTATAACATAG
Organism: Euplexia lucipara; assembly: GCA_921972225.1. Lineage (NCBI taxonomy): Eukaryota > Metazoa > Arthropoda > Insecta > Lepidoptera > Noctuidae > Euplexia > Euplexia lucipara. The sequence goes on along the minus strand of OV179142.1, from coordinate 11,053,330 downwards.
CAAAAATATAAACATGTTTGAAAATACAGTAATGAAGCTTAAAAAAATACAGAATAAATTTGAGCTGTTTGAACACCGCCACTTTCACGCGCCATTTCGATGACGTTATTTACTATGATCCTATTACTATTACTTTGGGTGTTTTCGTTTTTCTAACCATTTTACCATAAAAAAAAGCTCAAAAACCAGTTTACAGGTATTGTTTGTACTCGAATGCAAAAACATTATCAGATTTTGCTTTTACAAAACCACTCACTTCAGTCATTTTCTTAAATGTTTTATAACCGTAATATGAAGCTAAAATTGCACTTGAACATTTCACAATACATGCGGCAATAATTATGGTTTCCGATAAAAAGTCCATTCCAATACTTAATGTCATATTTACACATTGTATGTTTTGTAGGCGTAACTTGTTGTCGTAGTATTTGACGTCACGTTTCGTTAAAACCAATGGTGATGTGTTTTTTGAATTTTCCGCGCTGAATTCGCACTTTTATTTTTAATTTTAAATAATTATGACGTTGGTAAAAAGTAAAATCATGATTTAGTTCATATTTTCTGCCATTAAAGATTAGGACAAAAATTTTTCGAACCAAATTTAAATTACATGCATATTCCCTATTATCTTCCTAATAATTCAGAACGAACTAAATAACTGTTACTATAAAATGCATTTTATAATTATAATTATTATGTTTGTAAGTGGTGCAAGGAGTTTTTTCTGTCCATTCTCTTTTTTTGGTTGTAGAAAGCAGAAAGCAGTAGATTTTATTGATATTTTGTAAAAATTTAAGAACACAAATTATTTATTAAAATTGTAAATTACTTTAACAGTACATAAATCAATATGGGTAAGAAATATCCCAATTGAAATATATGACTAATTTTATTACTTAATTTATATAAATAAATTTAATATTGTCTGTAAACTTTAATCATTATTTTATACAACAGATTTTTTTTAATTTGTCTGTACTATTCTCTTCCGTCGTTCGTTTTTACTTTATTTACTTTACTTCCACTGTTTCTTTCTATTTTTTTCTTAATCGAGTTTTGCGAGTAAAAATCGAATAAAAAATAGCCTGTTTCACGACTAACGAATTAGTTCCAATTAATTTATCAACCAGTTTTAATTTATCTGGCTGATAAATTAAAACTGGTTGATAAATTAAAACTGTGAACCAGGCGACACCACGTGCATGCATTCATCCAAGTTAATGTAGAAGCATAAATACAAATGGATGATCAGCGATAAAAAAAGTTTCTATCATTATCCATACCCCATTTACATAGCATTAGACAGAAGTTAAAAAAGGTTGTTTTTAATGCACACTTTGTAACGAAAGTACAATTAAGCATGTTACAATTACGATAGACCTCGAATTTATTATTATCTATTTTCGCTGCTAGAAGCTCTCGGTTATAACCATTGCAACTACTTAGTTGCAATGGTTATAACCGAGTGTGAGAGCTTCATCATTTCTTAAAATAATGACTTAATTATTTTAAGAAATGATGTAGATTTTATTTACTATTATTATTTCATTTTAGTTGAAAATCACAGTGTCAATGATAAAAACCTCAAACAAGCAGGGATGGAGAATACGTTGACTTAACACGTTCTTCGTTTCACTTTTATTTTTCTAAATTTAAAATAAAACAATTTGATTAAAATTTGTTTTTACTTAATTTATTTAAAATTAAAATGTTCTGCATTCCTGCTATTACGAACTTCTTTTTTATAAATGCTATGCTATAAATGGAGTATAATTGCGAGAAACTTCTTTACTTTTTTTTTTCAAAATGTTGTGAATGATTTTTGTATGTCTGATAAAACGTGGAATAATTTTTTTATCTCATTGTCACTACACTGTGTCGAGCAATCGTCACTTACCTACATACAGAAAACTTTTTTTTTTTAATTTTTAACTTAAATTCTTTTTTTTTTGCAGCGTTATTCCAGATAACCTTGTGCCATCGCAAAGGCACTTTTTTCATTTATTTTTTTGTTAGTTTTTCACGTCGTAATTTTGGGCGTGTTCCCAATAAATATTTATCTATTTTCTTTTACTATTTAGTTAAAAGAAAAGTTTCCTGAAATGGATAGACGCATGGCCGTCTTTTAGCTAAGGTGATAAAAGAATAAAACTATAATCCAGTGAAGTTAAAATCATGGTCAGCATAAAATACTTTTATTTTAGTAATGAATTTGTTTTAGGCAATTTTGAAATGTCAGGGAGTCGATTAGTTATGTTTGTTCCCCGGGCTAAAAGAGAATAACTAAGACGATATTGACTTTATTGTTAGAAATTAATATTAATTAGAACTAAATATGGATGAAATGATACCTATTACTATTATAGTTAACGACAGTGAACCTTTATACAGCAGTGCAATATTGTATAATTATCTTCGAGTACCGACTAAAGATGAAAAGATGTAAAGATGTGACACGTGTGTGTGCACATCTTTTTGAAGTAAGACACACGAGCGGCATGTTGCAACGGCAGAGGCAACTGCTAACGTCGCAGACTGCAAATATTGCGCAATATTTAGCCTACACGATGCAATTGTTAAACATGGTGCAATCAAAATTAAGCTCGCTCATACTTTGTTTCAGTCATTGCGCATTTTTCAAAACGAGTATTAACCCTATACGGTAAATAAAATTGGGCAATATAATTCATTGTCTAGGGGGCACCTAACGCCTAGATCAGCGATTAGAGTAGTAAACCTAGCGACGAAGATTTGAGCACTCGTTTTGGGGCTAAAAAGGTACACTGTGGTTAGACTATCGCAGATGATTCACATTTATGTAGGTACATAATAGAAAGAGGTCTATTTGACAAAATATCATGTTTCTTGATTTTACGGTCCTTGCATCGTATACGTTGCAAAAATGACAAATATTTTCACTTTGCGTTTTTGAAATTGAATACAATCTATTCTGTCTTTTATGTATCTACATCACAACATTTATGTAATATTAGAGTAAAAGACGTATGTTTCACTAGCACGCATTGTTCACCGAATATTTTAACAGTTCACAGTTGCAAGCGTACAAGCAAAACTAGACTGTATCTCGTTAACAACACGTGCAACTTTCGTGAAACGCGCGTAATTTACTTAAGTTCTGGCTCTTGAGACTCACCCCTAGTACTCCGGTTGCGTACGGATAGCAGGAAATAGAAGAATCTGCAATAAAGTTAGCAACATAATAATCGACATTAGTACGGCTTTAGTTTTTTACCAACATATATTATATTCCTATTGTTTCAATCATATTAAAGTTCTAATAACGTAGAAATTGCGCTAAACATATTTCGAAGTCAATTTCTAAGTTGTTTTTTAAATTCATTTTTAGTGTGAGTTATTATTCATACCCATTAATAACCTACTCGTATTTGTAATTACTCCCAAAATTTAAAAAAAAAAAAGAAAATAAACAGGACGTCAAACTATTCTTTGGCTGTAAGATATAAATCGACGCGATATTTTTTTTATACTACTTAACCTGTAGTTAAGTCAAGTCAACTTTCTTTGTTAATCTCATAAATTTTGCTTATAAATGACCATTCAGTTTAACGTGAAATTGTATGTATTTTTATGCATATTAAAGTAACTCTAGTCAATGAATTGTATCGTCGTGCGCCCTAATTGTTCCACTTATTGCAAACTTTTAAAGAGATTTTGAATATAAGTTTTATATTATTACCAGTAACATGACCATCTGACAAAGCAATTATTTTCACTATAAAAAAACGAAAGAGTTATATTGGTTTCAAAAGATTTATGGCAAAAGTATTGGCACGTTTTGCATTGCCTTCTGACTTTATTCATCAATTTCTCTATAGCAGTTTCAAAAGGTTACACATGGCGCTAGCTGATGTGTTTGAAAAATGCGTTATTTCATATTTACACTTTTAACTTCCGTAAATAAATTATGGCTCCTACCATACGGAAATAATATTGTTACCTGTAAAAGCCATAAAGCTACTTTTTGGTGGTTCAACTAATTGTATTTTTTGTCGGTTGATTTGTTTATGACAAGTTAGACAGGTTCACACCCCCAGTGCGATAAAGGCATAAGTAAGAATACGTAATTTTTTTATTGCAGTTTCGTATAGCGCGGTTATAGATACACAATGAAAACACAATTTGTCCGTTTGAAAAATTAAGCCATTATACCAAAAAAGACATTTGTTGCGTCTTATAAGTTTTTTTTTCAGATTAAATAGTCCTTACACCTACTTAACTACATAAAATTTGACAAAAATATACTTAATTTTACATACGTATTTGTTTCCCTATATCAAGCTGAAATTTGTAAACGTACTTTCTAAAATGACTTGACTCTAACGACATAAATATTATGTCATAATATAAATTATACAAAACGAAATAAAGCAAAAAATTAAAAGTTCGTAAAAGGCATAACCACGAGCAGTTACAGTGTCCAAATAAATTATTATAGAACGATGATTTTTGTAAACAATATTACGTTTGAGAATTTGTACAAATTAAATAAGGAAAACGTGTGTAAAACTTAAAGTATTAATAATTCTTAATACACGACGATTTGAGTCATCTGAAATATTGTTGAAAAAAAGCTTGATTTTATACTGTTTAGTGGTATATAACAAAAGATCTGATCAAATGCTAAATAGATATACCAGACCAAACATTTTTTTAGCTCTCCTTTAAAGTTTTCATATTCTTCTTACGCCTTTGTCGTACTGGGGGTGCGAGGTGATGTACAAATTAAAATCACCACACGACTGAATGTTAGTGCCGCAAGAGATCCCGATCTATCCTCGATGGCGACTAGACGTTCCCTTTGAGTCATTGTGTGCTTACTGATAATTTGGTTGTTTAACTATTAACGCGAATTTAGCTCAATATGCATAAAGGTATTAGTAGTGGTTTCACGGCAATAGTGCAATGGGTGGGGATCGAACTCATAATCTATCGATCGCCAGGCCGATGCCTAAGCCATTTGGGGATTGCCGCAAGTATTATAATGTTACTTTGCCATTACTGTAGAGAGGAACAAAGTAGGTTAATATTAGCTGTGGCATTCGGGTACAAGAAGAATTTATGAACAGTCTAAACAACAGTGGTAGGGTCTATTTTAGTTGAAATTTCTATACAAACCAATGAAAGTTATCGATTGAAAAATAACTTTATCAATTAACTATTTAATATTTATAATTATGTATCATTTATACTTGGTTTTACCCTTTTTTTAATTTAAATGTTTCCACATTTATAATTTGAAAGAATAATTCAATAATATCTGACCCTTTGGCCCTTGTCACCTATCTTTTTTGTTTACTGTACCTGACTTACCTGATCTGTAAAAAGAATCGGATGTTAGGTTCTCTCCGACGTGGAGAGAAGTAAGCGCAGAGATGATTCTGAAACAAAACAATTCTGAATTTAATAAACGCACAACGCCATTAAGTCTGACAAACGGCAATTAAAAAAAGAACAATAATATTTATTAACGAATTAAGCACCAGTAAAATGGACGATTTGGTACAACCAATATATTGAAGGAGAATTATACGTTAAGTTAGTGGTCTCATATTAGACGAAATTCGACCACTTTAGCTATTCGAGCTCCTAGACTTTTAACTCGTTTGCGTAAGCTACCGTATTACTGAATATTCGAGGCTCAACTGTTCTATATAAAGTCACGGTAATATTGAAAAAATAGAAATTCATCCACACACTCGAAAACTAAAAATACGAAGAAATAACCCTAGTCTCGGAAGTTTTAGGCAAATAATATTAATGAAGCAAAACAACCAAAGCTCGTCTATCTAGTTCCGAAACTAGATTATTTTACAACTTTTAGATTTTTTTTATTGAGTCGGTTGTACATTTTTTAAAGTTTTTTATTCATCATTCTCGTAGTAAATGAATGGTAAAGCTGCCAGCAAATAATTAACGTAAGAATAATAGGTTAGGTTAGGTTTCACGGGCAGGTGTCCGCACCTCCACGACCAAGAGCGTATTTTGCGTACGGTAATAATATTTTACGTAAGAATAATAAACATTCGAATAAAATTAGGGTAACCTTCTTTATTTTAGCTTAAGAATTGTCAAATGTTGAATTGTCACATATTATATTATTATTATTATCACATTGATCTAGAAAGATATTTTGTCTACTGTCATAGCATCCTTGATGGCGCTGCATTTGAACATTGTATAGGAAAATGACTTTTCTACATACAATTTTATTGAGACGACAGATAGCTCATGTCCGTCTCCAGGATACCTATGTATCCATATCCTTACCAAATTTCATTATCAATCCGTTAAGCCATTCAGTCGTCGACAAATAAATAAACAAGCAGAGTTACTTAATTCTCATTCAAACATAATAGTATGAATAGTATGGTAAGTTAGTATGGATCTAATTTGAACATAATCGTAACGAAACATCACGTCTGATTTTATACGTTTGAGAAAGCGGATGAATTAATTTAAAGATACACATACATCACATTCACGCACTGCAGATCCATGTGAAAAGAAGCGCGTCTAAACCTATTGTTGGACTTGTAATTCAAATGGACTGATACGTGAAGTGTAAGCTATTGACTGTTAATGGACGTAAAGTTTAGCAGCTGGTATCGTGTATATCGTGTATCGTATATCTTAGTAAAATATGGTGAATTTTGACATACTTAAGCTTTGGTGTAACAATAAAACCCAATCGACAACAAACAAACATAAAATATATAAGTAAAAAAACTTATTTACAAGAAAAAACAACCGACTTTATTAAAAAAACACTTACATGTGTATAATACGAGTAACTCTAGTTTTGGAAGTCGTATGTTTAATTTGTGTGTTTCATGTTTTATTCGTTATAGCAGACGTCCCGCGGTTTCACCTGCGTAGTTCCTGTTCCCGTGGGAATACGGGGATAAAAAGCAGCCTATGTCATCCGGGAATAGTGTAGCTTTCCACCAATACAATAATTTTTTAAATTGGATCATTAGTTCCGAAGATTACCCCCTACATACAAACTTACAAACATACAAACTTACAAATTTTACCTCTTTATAATATTAGTATAGATATAGATTGACCACCGACTCCCGAAACTAAAGTTATTTTACACCTAACAGGTGTGTTTAATAAAATCGGTTGTTTTTTTTTTCTAAAAAAGTTTTTTTTTTGCAATTTTTAGTTTCTTCATATGAAGTCCTAAAGAATATGTAGTCTTTCAAAATAAAAAAAAATAATTGTTGAAATAGGTTAACGAATTGCTAAAGGAGTTGTTCTTAAACATGAATCTAAGAATGCTGGGGAGTTTGTTCCGCCACTTCTTCTTCCCAGCAAAAACACTAGGAAGTGGCGAAGGGTGGGCTTTTTGGGGGACTGTCTTATGTAATTTCGACGTTCAAAAAGTGCTGATCCTCAGCCTAATTTGAATAAATGACTTTTGATTGATTGAGAATCTCTGCCGGACCCCTTCTAAAAGTGACAGACTTAATATTATGTATGTACTTAATATGTGTATGTACCTCCGGCATAGCATTCAGGGTCACTAACTACTAGACCAACAGGCCAGTCACTAAAATAACGCGGTAAAATATAATATTAAATGGCCTGGATACAAGTCCTTTGGGTATCGCCTTATGTAAATGATTACACACGTTCTTGAGACTTAATAGTTGAGATGTTACGTATTTAATTATTAAATAGGCATTTTAAATGTAATGTTTGTATTTAAATGTAAATAACTAGGGTATTACAAAGGATTATTATACCCTAGTTGTTTTAATTGATTGGCTTGTAGTTGCGGGCAAAGCAATTCATTACGGCCTAATCATCGAATTGTCTAGTAGACTAGAGCTAGGTTTACTGTTTCAACGCTTAATACACATCAACACCTCCAGATTAATTGGTAGATACGCTAATGAGTAGATAGTAAGATTACACAACAGAGGATTTCTGATAATAATATTGTATTGGTATTACTAATTAAGATAATGGTATTGACAGATAGAATTATGTATGTGTTTTGCCATCAAATGCCCATAGGAATAAATTACCGGTTCAAAAAGTATTCATTGTGTTAGTCCAGGAAATGATCACTGAAATAGCCTTTGCGTGTGCCCATTTTTATCCAAATCCGTTTAATGTTTTATGCATCATTGAGTTACAAACATGCAAACATCCAACAATGCTTCAAAAACTTTTACATTTATTAATATAAGTAGGATTTGACGTTCAATGGTAGATTTTGATAAAATAACTAACATTTAATAACGCATAACATCACGCCAGTGTTTACTTCTTGAAAGTTAGGCATAGGCGTAGTTACCTACACCTATATTACCTCAATTATATTTATGTCCTATGTAATAGGGGCAAGCCTATTGCCATCAACCAACTGGCCACAAATCCATACTCCGGGCTGCTACTAAAAACTTTTAGAAAGAAACACCCAGTAACTCTTTAGCCGATCAGGGAAATAAACCCTGTTGAACCCTCTTAACGGACTAATCAAAGTAAGCCATTTTGTAAGTTTTATTATTTTTAAATATATTTAAAAAACTGTCACATTTTTTCTCTTCTTTATTACACCACTAGCTAATGCCCGCGGCTTTGCCCGCATGGATGTCGGTTATCGCACCCAGCTCCCAGAAGGCTTATTTTTTACCTCCAATAAATATTATTATATTTTGCCAATGTACACAAAATCTTTACCAATTATATACTAACTAATAACTTCTATGAGAAAAACTCTATCTATAGGTGAAAACAGCATCGGCGTAGTCATGTTTGAGTTTATTGCGAACAGACAGACGAGCGCGACGCAAGTGTGGATCCACTCGATCAACCAATCAAAGTACCTAGTACTTTATGTATGTATGTTATACCAATCGTGTTAAATTATTACCTCCTACTACTACTTCTTCAAATACTACTACCTACTCTAGTATTGCATGCAAAATAGAGACACGCAGCGCAGTAGTTCAGTTTAAAATTATGTATTTTGGATTTTTCAAAATCAATGCACTGCAGTAAGGTAGTTAGGTTAGGTAGTTAGGTTAGCTATAGGATAGGTATGGTAAGTTAGGTTAGGTTATATGTATATATACTAAATTTGTACCCCTCTTTTACCCCCTTAGGGATTGAATTCACAAAAAACTTATAACCCAAATATTACATTTTTTGGAACTTTCATAATAACTTTGTACCCCCGTTTCACACCGTTATTTTCGAAAGAAAAAGTCGCTGTTGTTTTTAGTGAAAACCTTTCCCTTCAACACACACCTTTAAAGTAAAATTTTTTTTTCTGCTTTGTTGGTATACCTACCTCTACCAGGAACCAAAGACGCGCAGTAGCGCTTTCTAATAAGGCTGACTATGTCACTAGAACAAAAACATTCAATACTTACAAAGGGCGGGAAATCACGATCAAAGTTTTCATCCGATACTTGTGTCCTAGTCAAACGGCACTCCGTCTAGTTTAGTACGCTCCGCTGCCGCTCCAATATTGCTCTATAATGCTAAATGGCGCTACTGAGATGTAGAATGTCAGTTTTTCAATGACATTTCTTTGACATGTCCTTGCTATAGTATATTAAATCTCTTTGCACTAGAGCAACAAGACAGTGAATAGAAAGTTCCCTGCCGGAGTCGGTGTTTCCTGATAGCTGCAACCTAGGAGTCTTCAAGTCAAGAGTGAACAGGTTGCTTCTAGGCAAGCGTGCTTCATCGTCGACCACTTCATCGCTTACCATCAGGTGAGATAGTGGTCAAACGCGTGTCTATCAATAATAAAAAAAGTCAATTCAGTTACTTGAAATGAATTGTTTGATTTTGACTTCGACTAAAATTATATTTCACTAGCAGATGTCACATGGTTTCACCCGCGTTGTTCCCGTCCCCGTGAGAATACAGGGATAAAAAGTAGCCTATGTCACCCGGGGATAAAGTAGCTTCCCAACGGTGAAAGATTTTTTCAAATCGGTCCAGTAGGTTCGGAGCCTATTCAATGCAAACAAACAAACGATCAAACTTTTCCTCTTTATAATATTAGTATAAAAGTATAGATAAGCCTCTTGTAATATTATAATGGCCAATACATACCTAGTATTGGTTGATATAATTATAATGTCTAATGCATAACTAGAATTGGTTGATACAAATACGGAGAATTCGATTGATTTGTGAACATGTAGCAACATGATGATTTGTGAACATGGAACACCAATTGTAAGCATACAATTAGGTGTTCCACGACAATAGATAATGATCTTTTGTCTAAACCACTTGATCGTGCTTAATTAATGATTATATTATCTTACTACTAACGATATCGCAACAATACCAAACCGTGTGCGCATTGTTCTTAAAATTGTTTCCGTAGTTTTCCTTTACGCCTAGATTTACCCACACAAGGTGGCGCAAAATTAATTACCCATTCGGAAGGTATTATAGTTTTTGCAAAATATGACGTCGTAAGTCAACCGTATTTGACATTTGTAATATAGATAGCTGCGAAGAGACTGGAACCGCACTTGACTACTTGAGCCCCAGAGCTCGTTTTAGGGCCATTTTTAAAGTCGTGGGCTTATCATAGGCCTCAGACAATCGCAGCCCTTAAGGGGCCGTGCCTGAAATCGACTGATTTTGATCAACTGTAATCATTTTTTGTGAAAGAGAAGAAGAATTTATACAATCCTATTTGTGATTTGAAAAGACGAGTTCCTTGCTTTGCATGTTGAGGAATTAAATTTCAGTTTATTATATATTCGTACTCTTTTTAACTTGTGTACTTTAACATGTGTACCAACATAGTAAACAAATTTGTATACACAAAAATTCCGGAGATTTATTTCTCAACCGTGTTAATTTACTTAAAAACTCAAAATATGATATAAAATATTAAAACAGTTTTAGTGATCACTACGCTCGAGCTTTACGCGTGTGTTCGTGAACGGTACACACAAATATAGCATCGCAATGATGTTACCTAAACTCCAGCGAGCGATTTATATGCACGGCCCCTTAAGTAGAATATTCGGCAGAACTGAGAAAAGTTATCATATGAAATCTTGCGGAAAGTCATATAAAATGCGATAAAATGGGAACAAACTATGTATAACTGGTCTGGTGTCTTCGAAGCTAGAGTGGATAGGCTCTTAATAAACTAGTGCGCTTCACCATCATTGATTGCATCACCGTTTAATATCATATGGGATCGCAGTCAAGCACTACTTTCTAACATTAAAAAAAAATCCTAGCAGCAGCCACTTGAAGGATATCGTCTTTTTCGTTTAACAGAAAAACAATGTAAAGGTCCAAATAAAGATTTCCGTCGATTCAAAAACCAAATTGGATGATAAATATTGCACTGCCTTATATAATTATTAAACAACAGGACGCGGTGACGTGTGTCTGCACAAAATGTGGATATCGCCGGAAATATTAATTGAAGTTCCTGGTAATTGCTGGTTCGAAACGCAACAAAAGCCTTCTCACAAATCTAGATTGATTCTAAGAACGAAATATATTTGTGTGGAAGATAGTAAAGGAGGTAACTATTGAGTCTACGTCAAATAAGGATAATATTGAAGCAGAAGATATTAAGACGACTTTCAATGCATAGAATAAAAGCATAAAGATGCTGATGGTGATGACTCACAAGTTATTTTCTGAATAATACCTTTTAAATACAGGGTGTAAGATATATAGTCACATATACTGATACCATGTGTTTTGTAAATGATTCTAGTTAAATAATATCGTACATCGGATGTTAAAATATTCGAGAATAATTTAGATACGTTACACTTCTAATTTTGTATTACGATAAAATATAATGAAACTAAAAACGTAAACAGGTTAAAAAAAACAACTTTGTCTTAAAATAACTCTTAATCTTCCGAATTTATTCAAAGACCGTAAACAAAATCATTGAGGGCTTATTTTTCAACAATCAGATATTTTTAGGATGAAGAACAAATATGCCTGTTTGATATATTATCCATAGAAAAGTTGTGTATGTGCTGAGACGTGACAATTAGTTTTGAGACGTAATGATTTACAAAGTTTACAAAACTAGGTATAAGCTATTTACTAGCAAAAGGTTTTTTTTTACTCTTTTTCAATATTTCATAGCCTTCAATTGACTGGCACGTCGAGCCGATAGACATTCGATGATAGACATTCGATGGATATGAATATCGTTTTTCGGTGAACCGGATATTCGGTCTGATGACTTCGGGGAATTAGCCATTAGGCATAATGAAATACTCGATCGTCGTCGTCAAAATCGAGCAGTAAACCCGGCTGTCTCAACGTTTACATGACAAAGTTAGTGTTGTGTAAACTTGTCACGGTAAACCATCATTGTCATATCTGCCTAGCCTGTTCCCGCTATGTTTGGGTCGGCTTCTAGCCTAGATGCAGCTGAATACCAGTGTGTTACATGGAGCGAATGCCTATCGGACCACTACAGCCTAGTAACTAGGTAACACGCTACCCTATGACAAAACTGGTTGTCTGACTTTCGCTTGACTTGCTTGCTACTCGTGACGACAGTAAAGAATCCAGAAATTGCAGCCGTAACAAACGGCTTTTCGTGGTTTCATGAGGCACGGAACGATAATTCATTGATATGTAATTAATGGTCACCCATCCACGGATCGACCTTGCCAAGCTTAGCTTAACCTTTAGTGGGCCCAGCTAATGTTTACCCACAAGCTCCGCCTTGGCCGTTGTGAGAATCATTTGGAAAATTAAAATGGAAGTTTGATCTGTTAGTAAATACCTAGTTATAACAAAACAGATTTTTCGCTAGGGACGAACAAGAAAGTTATAAAGTGGTGGTTCTGTCTTTGTCTTTCATAAAGCGCTGCTAAACAACCTAATTTGAATAAACCTAATTTTAATTTTGAGCATCATCACCTAACTCACATACAAAATACATAACCAAAAAAATAACTCATAAACAAAAAAAATACTATATTTAGTTTACTAACTCACATACACGGAAATTCCTATATTTAAACATATAGTGATCATATCCATTGCACCAACATTTCTTGCAGGTAGGTACCACCTTGAATAAGCTCAGAATGATAATAAACAAGGACGCAAGTAAATACTCAGAATGTTGTCAAACATCAGTTTCATAGAAGTTATTAGGAAATTCATTCCACAATAAAATTTTAAAGTGTAAATACGGAATTTAATTCATATACGAAACTATACACGGAAAACTAATTTTCAAATGGTTACTGATGAAATTAGTTTCAAAATACCAGGATTATGAAAATATAAAATTATTTGATTGTAAAACAGGTAACAACGCAGACTAGCCGTGCAAGGTACATAAATAAAGTTGGACTCGTATTGTTTATGAAATGCAAAACTATTTCGCATTTCATTTCAATTTGTTTTGTGAATAGATAAAAATAATCCTGTTAAAACCTATGTATTTAATTTATACGAGTGACGTAATTAAATGTCATGAGCTCCATTCATTCATATAACAAAAAACAATCTTTTAAACAAATTCAGGACCGCTCAGCTCCTGCATTTGTTTAAAAAATTGTTTTTTTTTTTATTTCTAAAGGGCTATTCAATATGTAGGAAATCTAACTAAGAAATCGATACATGTAATCGCAGTTAGAACAGATTGGATCTGATTACGGTAAATAGGAGGTTTAGACCGCTCAACTTCCTAAATAGTCTACGATCTAGGATAGTGTTACGTGACATCCTGCGTGGGCGGATCTAATCGTGAACGCGAAGCGGTGCGGCGCGTCGCGAATACAACAAACAGTTGAAACCTATTGAAGTGTCGTTCGTGACTAACGCATGTGGCGTGCGGTGCGGAGCGGCGCAAAATTAAGAGAACGCGATCAGTTGGCTTGATATTTTCGCGCGAACTGGATGCGGGACGTCTATCGTGCACTAACGCGGTGTCCTGCGTGAGCGACGAACGCGACGCGATGCGACGCTGGGAACGCGACGAACGCGATCAACTCAACGGCATACCCTACTTGCGGCTTATATGACCGTCTGCGACGAGACGCGACGTAACGCGGACTTGTTTTGAGGGCGACCAGATGCGACACCACATTAAATATGAACTTTCAAGCAAAATTGTACTATACTTCTCAATGATTCGAGAAGTAATGACCAAAATCACGTAGGACATTTGTCGCGTGTAGCATCGCGTCGCATTACGTCGCGTCGTGTTGCGTCGCGTCTCTTCGTGTTCGTCGCTCACGCAGGACACCGCGTAAGTACAGAGCCACCGCGTCGCACCGCATCGCATGAATTTGCGAGTCAGTGTCACCTCGTAGAATCGCGTCACAGTCGCGTTTGCTTTGAACTGACTACTTAGGACGTAGCGTAATCACGGCATAAGTAGCAGTCTGAAATTGTCAAGAGCTTTGATATGTATCAGGTTGATAGTTTAAATCTAGCCTCTATTTACTTAAAAGTCAAACATACTGTTTTTCAGAGAAATTTAATTAATTATCGTCTCAATACGAAGACTAGAGCATGCTTAGAATGATTCCACAAACTTAAATGATTTTGATAGAAAAAACTTACTCACTCATCATGATTTTTTGTTATTCAACACAAGGGGAATCAATTTTTTTTTGTGAAGCCGTTCCCCATATAAAAATAATGATGTGTGTTTATCTAAGCTTACTCGTGAACCCCTTAAACATTTTTCCCTATATCATACCGACACGACCGTTATTGCTCACTGATAATTTGCTTAGCTTTTTCCCACTTACGTTGACGTAGGCTTAAAACTTACTAGACGAGGAACAATATAGTATTAGTATTTTGCAAAGATCGATTGTCTATGTGACTTCCACAACACGGTGACTGGGCACGCCTTGGTTAGTTTATGTATTTCTCAGACTTTTTGACTTTGGGCTACCTACTCGTAACAGCTATGATCGTTCAGGCACAAAGGGATTTAACTGCTCCACTACCGGAATACCAGAAACAATTAAATTACCCATTGTTCGTGGACGCCGACTCGTACTAGGGGTTTGATAAATTACTAATGACATTAATGATTACCCATCCGCGGGCCGACCTTAGCAAGCGTGCTTAACCTTCAATCGATCCGTGTTGCTAATATTACATACCCATCCACTTGATATCCTGGTATTCCATACTATTCTTAGTACCGGCTGACTGTGCACAGCACTGCGCCGAACTGATTGGATTAAACTAATTCGTGTTAGGTTTAATGCATATTGACAGTTGGCATTACCATCAGAAATTAACATCGACACTGCATTGCGTCGAATGCATTCAATTAATCGATTTAAGCTTCCGTTACCACATTTCAGCCATCAGACTACCCGAGGGCCACACGTTAATGATAAAGCAAATAAGGATAATAATACCTATATTTGCAGAACAATAAAGGCATGGTATTTGATTGAATAAATTCAGACCAGAGTGTTATACGTCAGTTAAATACCAATAAAGACTTGGATGCCATTTAATTACACTCAATCATGTTAACTTAACGGTTTTTTTTATTAAAATGTTTATAAGCGATTTTGATTGAGAGCTTTTGACTTCGACTACTGACAGATCTCCTATATCAGTTTTGTTTTGTTATTTTCTTTTGCGTGTACAAAAAATAATTATTTCTTTCTGAAAATTTCCTTTGTCATAATTGGAACCTTAAAAATACAATCATTAACCAGGATTATGATGCTCAATTATTATCCAGGATTATGTTTTTATGATTGTATTTTTTTGTTTCCAAATGGGACCTGAGCCCACTTGACTGCCCCTTCACCCAAGTTTTCAAGGGGCTATTTAAAATTAAAAACATATTTCGATTTGTATTATTTGTTAAGCTCAGTTCTCGAGATTGAGTATAATTAGGCTGAGAATCAGCACTTTTCGCTCCGTTTTATTGTGCGGTTTTACAAACTTCTCAGTTCTTTAGACTAGTGCAAGTAATCATTTTCTAATATTTCGAAGCTAGTATTTAAATCTCTTAACGTTTATATATTATATACGCTCTGTTTTAATAAAAAGTTACAGTCATGTTCATCACCCAGCGAATAATAAACTGAATGTTTGTCGCTATGCACATTTTTTTTGTTATTTTGAACTTAGAGTGAGGAAGAACCTACCATTCTTTATACCTACAAAGACCTTTGAGCCAAGAGTTATTCATCAACTCGCCCTCAATAAACTCGCCCGATCGGGGGAGACTGCACATTTTGAATTTACCTATTCTTATATTCGTCAACTCGCACGCCGGTTTAAAGTACAGTCAAATACAAAATACATTTCACACAGAATCGATTATTTATACAAGGTTATTTGTAAAACACCAACAACCTCGCAGGAGTAGATCAAAACCTCGCAGGAGTAGATCAAAATAAAAATATTATATTTTTATTCCGCGAAGCGCAACCATGATTGAAATTAGAGAGCGAGGGGTAGGTACGATGGATTAATCAAATATATCGATAGACAGTTTTTAACGACTGTCTAAATTTCTTACCAGGCGAACATAAATTGACTGGAACTAAGTGTTAAGCAACTTTTGGTCAATTAAGTTATAGAGACATACAGGTTCTTTAAATTGAATTATGACTGTTAATTTGAAAGTACCAGGGTATCAGAAATGAACAGAAAATCGACTCCTATAAACAATCTGGTTACCAAGTTATCAAGAGTGTAATAATTCATACAAAATCAGCGTAGGCGAAGTGATCTTTATTTGTGATTTTGAATCAGACTGTCAGGTCATTATAAAACATTTTTAAATAATACTAAGTGAGAAAACGAAATCATTTCTTTTTTAAATATTTAACTTCACTAAGGTATTGTATGATTTGTTACACTCTCTTTTTACGCATGCCTATAGAGTCTTATTGGTGATTGATAAATTTGTAACCAGATTGATTATAGGCGTCAACTTTCTGTTCATTTCTGATACCCTGGTACTATTCAAAACAACGGTCATAATTCAATTTAAAGAACCTGTATGTCTCTTTAACATAATTGACCAAAAGTTGCTTAACACTTAATTCCAGTTTATTTATGTTTGCCTGGTAAGTTAGTTTTTTGTATTGTGATTTTTGTTAGATACTTTTTGAGTATGTAATGTTGATTATTATAAATAAGTAGTATTTTATTCTAGGTTGTTGATTATTATATGTATATTATTTAAATTATAATTTTGTTTTATTTTATTGTAAACTACATTATTTTGCTACATAAAAGATACACTCCAATTGACTTTTATAGCTCACTGTACCAAATCAGCAATGATTTTAAGTGTCGTGCGAGTTGACGACAAGAAAAATAATTTAAATAATTTTGTGCCATCTCCCCCGATCGGGCGAGATTTGGTCGGGTGAGATGACGAATAACTCTGAGCCAATTCCCCGATTGAGATGTTATAAATCTCATCTCATGACTGTAAAAGCTTGTCCAACAGTATAGTGAAATTAGAGGTATTTTTGATAGATTATGACTGAGATTATAATGCGAATGTTCTAAAAAATACAGTGATGGTCCGTGCTTAGAAGTAGCGATTACTGTGATGATTGCATCACAATAATCAAACATCGGATAGGTTGAATTTTGTGGCAGATTTATTTAGTTATAGAACCAAATGAATGTATTCAGTATAGTTTTATTAGTGTGTCAATTAGAGATTGAGTTAAAAAAGTGGTTTCGTCCCTACTTACACCCATCCCGACTCTACACGATTTAAAAAACCCAACTCTACACATAAATAAATAGGTACAGTCAGGATGAAAAACGTTTAGACAAATTAAAAAAAAAACATCACTTAACTCAAAATTAAAAGTTGCTTTTTTCAAAGATAGTCGTTGTTAATAATTTGAAAGTCAGAAAGAAATACACCCAAGATCGCAAAAAAAAACAAGTTTTCTTTAAAAAACAAACTTTGTATTTGTTCAAGGGTGGAGAACACCGCCACCATTGTGATTTTTGTGAAAAATTACTTGCCATTTAAGTACGGTTTTTTTTTATTATTGATAGGCTCACGTTTGACTATCTCATCTGATGGTAAGAAAATAGATTATGTGGTCGATGATGAAGCACGCTTGCCCCAGAGGTAACTCGGGACTCTAGATCTAGGTAGATATCGGGAAACACCAAAACGGTGAAAGTATTTCGTCCAAATGTTTTTTATTCAGACAGTACAATTATATTGTTTCGTGAGTTAGGATTTTCAAATTGTGAAGAGTCGGAATTCGTGAGACTACGGACAAAATCTCTTGTATATTGCTGGCGAAGTAATAACTCGACACAAACTACTATATTATACAGCCCAATGTATGTATGTGGGTTTGAAAAATTAACTTGACTTTTTATTTTTCTAATTAATTATTTTATTAAAATTGCTTGATATTTATTTTTGTACACTTTAACATAACGTATAATGTATGCAAAGCGAACACATTGCGTTCAATACTTACTGTATAATGTATTATATTTGTACAGTGCAAAGCACGCACAAAATTGACATCATTGTGTCAGCACTTTACATGCTACGTGCGGTATATACTTTAGTACCCAATTATCATTCAAATCGCGTGCACTCATCATCATACAATTAAATTCTATTATTACGTACTCTTGCGTATTAATCGAACTATTATCATTAAAAGTTGTAAAGACCCTACATCTTTTTGGTCCTTCGAGCCGGATTGTTAATTATCATCTTGTAAATCATAATCCTTCATCTCATTCACATTTTCTCGGGCCCCGGAGCATGTAAAGTGAAAGAAGAAATGAAGAAAATGAATGAAATGAATGGAATGTGGATGTGAAGTGAGTGTGTGTAATGATGTCAATATTATTATGTTAATTAAAGCGAATGCGACTTGTTATTTTATATTTTTAACGCTCAGATTTGATTTTTTTGCTGTCTATTTGTCGTCTTTATGCAGCCCAGCTATTTTATTTCTTTAATATTGTTTTGTTCAATTAGTTAAGCTTCTTAACATCCGAGTTAAGCCCTACGATTAAGGAGAAATGCGTGCTCCGATTCAACAGGTCTTCATAGTATTCAATGTTTTATTTCAGAGGGGCCATTTCCGTATTTTTAAGAAAGTTCTAATTCTAATTCTCAATCTGTCAAAAATAGGTCTATTTTCTTTACTTTTTGACATTAGATGGCCGCTGAGATAAGATTGCGACTAAATTCGAACGTTTTGTAATTAACAGAAATCACCTTCTGATTTTTCATCCCCAACCCTATAGCTATGCGAACCGTGGAAATAAATACACAACAATAGGTACGTATTATTGAGGAACTAGCTAAATAGCTAGTTAGATCGACCCGTGGGTCGATCGAAGGTTAAGCTACGCTTGATGAGGTCGGTCCGTGGATGGGTGACCATTCATTACGTAATTATCAAGACTATATCTTGGAAAGCACGTTAAGCCGTTGGTCTCGGCTCGAAACTGCTAAAGTACTATACTCCATTTACAATAGCAATAGACAGAAGTTAAAAAATTATATTTCTAATGCTAACTTTGTAACGAAAATACAATTAAGCATGTTCCAATTACGATAGACGCCGAAATTATTATAATCTACTTTTACTGCAGATGTCACACTTAGTTGTAACCATTTCAACAATTTATTTTTTGAAAAGATGTGGATTTCATATAGTTACCATATTATTTCAATTTAAGTAGTTGAAAGTTGTAGTGTCAATGATAAAAACCTCAAACGTTCTTCGTTTCACTTTTTTTCTTCTAAATTTGAAATATAACAATTTGAATAAAAACTGTTTTCACTTATCTTTAAAATAAAATGTTCTGCATTCCTGCTTCTAGGTACGAGCTTCTACTTTCTAATACTATACAATAGCATTTATTATATTTAATATAGAATGAAAATCATAAATTAATGATTCTTACTTTTCTTTTCCAATTCCTTACAGAATTACTCTACGACCTATTTGTCTGTGCATGACAAAAAAGTTGACGAGTAGAAAATGACTACTGCATTTAGTCCGCAGTATGCTTAAACTATTAAATAATAATTAACTGAACAGCATATTAATTAAGCACGGTATTTTAATAAGCGTTAAGAGTTTTTCTGCAATGCGCGTCGGTGTCTGCAAGGAACAAAATAATATTTGTGCAGCGTAGGTAGGTACAGGTAGGTGATTGGTATGGGGTTGACCGCGCATGAATATAAGATTAAGTATTTGTAAACTCACCCGACAATGCAAATTTCCTAGTGTGTTGCAAAAACTACATACCGCAAAGACTCTGTATTGTGAGTAGTCTGATTCCGTGCGGAAATTAAAACTAGATTCCACTTTGACAAAAACAATACAATGTACAAGTATTATGACAATGGGTCCGGTAATTTATAATAAAGTACCTCATGCTTTTAAGGATTATTCTGTAAAGATTATTAAATCTAAAGTAACTGCACTTCTATTATGCAAATGTTTTTACTCAATAAAAGAATTTCTAAATGACATGAAATTATCAAGATTGTGATTGTTAAAACTGGCTCCTTTGACCATGTACCTGACCATAGTATTATTATTAATTGACATAATTTTATTTTCTGTTTTTGTTTTGTTGACATTGTTTACTTTAACTTATTTAATCATTTGCACGCCTTAAGGTAGACTGTAGCTGATTTCTTTAATTTCCTTACAACATCTTATGTCTGTACCTACATTCATGACAAATAAAGTTCTGATTCTGATTTTGAAATTGAATAAATTTTTTTTGGCTCAAAATAAGTTAAGCTAAAGCTAAGCTAAGCGAACTTCGCTCACAGACGCCGTTTCTTTGTATTGTATTTATTGCGCAGATGTTCAGAAAACGCTTAACGACGCCGACGGTTCATCCCTTGTGAAAATCAAACTCACTTTACTTAGAGACAAACATAAGCATGACAAAAACCCTATGCCGCCACTAACTAAAAGAAAAATTCCCGCGTATTGAAAGTTGAAGCTAAACCCTGTAATATGTGATAACAATTTTTTTTTTCTACGCGCGACTCTGATGCGACGCAAATAAACATTACATAACTTCACGACTGTTATACCCGAAGAGTTGCGCAGAGTGAACCTGTAGCACAACCACATGTCGTAAGTTCTGTTTAAGTCCCGTGTAACGCCTATTGGCATCAATCGGACACAAAT
Source organism: Euplexia lucipara (assembly GCA_921972225.1). Taxonomy (NCBI): domain Eukaryota; kingdom Metazoa; phylum Arthropoda; class Insecta; order Lepidoptera; family Noctuidae; genus Euplexia; species Euplexia lucipara. Next base: position 11,032,127 of record OV179142.1, on the reverse strand, counting down.
CCAGACTACGGGCTGCTACTGAGAACTTTAAGATGCAAAAACTTAATTATGTTTAGCCCGACCCGAAGATAGACCCCTGGACTTAATGCAACGAGGCAGTCAACGCAAATGAATAGTTAAGTAAGTTAAAAAAACGGCACTAAAATCAATATCCAATTAGTTTTGTAAAAAAAACCATCCCGCTCCGAGATCAAACTGAACTGAAGTCTTACATGTAAAACGGTGTATATATACATCACAGAACATGCACCTTCTTTGTCCAGAAAAAAACTAAGTCCAGTCCAGTCCAGTTAAATAAATAAATATTCCACAACTTTTCACACAACGCCGTTAGTCCCAAGTTAAGCTTGAGAGTTTGAGTTATGGGTACTAAACAGCTGATAAACATACTTATATATTTCTAAATACATACATATTATAGATAAATTACACCCAGACACAGAACAAATGATCGTGCTCAACACACAAATATTTGTCCTGGGTGGGAATCGAACCCACGACCTCCGCGAAGAGAGTTCTAGAAATAACGAATTTTACCTTCAAATGGAACAGATTCAGCAGTTGAAGTGCCGCTAATAATGTGTGCTGCCACCAATTGACACTGATTTTATAATCTCGATGATTAAACTGGATAAAGGACACGATTAGAAAAAAAAGGTCAGGGTCAGCCGTCTAAAGTCTTACCTGCAGAACGTTATAGGTGTATAAAAACAGCGATTACCTTCCTTGTCCAGATAAATCCTTCCACTTCTAAAAGTGGTAGAAATAACGAACTTTACCTTCAAAACAACAGGAATAGCAGCCGAAGTGCCGCTATAAATGTGTACCGCCACCAATTAACACTGATTTTATTGAAGGACACAATTCAGAAAAAAAAAAATTCAAGGTCAGCCGTCTCTATCCGAGGCTCGGACTGGACGAATGGCTCGCACGGATGGTCCCGAAGAACTGGGAAACTTAGCGCTGTTCACTCTGCGCAGATAGGATCTCCCCGCGCCCCCGCAGGTTGCCTACCCCACCCCCCTTGAAAACTAGTACTGACGTTTCATATTGCTACTGCGTAATTGATAATTGGAATCTATAGGACTGCTGAATTTATTTACTAAGCCTTGTCTACTCCCACACAGAGAAATATGTTGAGACAAATCAATGAGCTCCATCTTATTCTTTTGGAGTGGTCCTTAAAAAAATTACATTACTTTCATTAAGTTAAAAAACTCATGAGACTGCTGGGGATTTTGTTCCGTCACCTCATCTTCCCAGCAAAAACACTAAGAAGTGGTGAAGGATGGGCGTTTTGAGAGACCGTCTCATGTATTTTTGACGTTCTAAAAGTGCTAATTCACAGCCTTATTTGATTAAAGGACTTCTGATTTTACCGACAGGCGAAATGTAGTTTTATCTAAGTGAAACTGCAGTTATACTCTGTAAAAAAAACAAAAAATCCGTAGACAAAGTTAAGGCAAAGTAAACTGTTACCTAATACTACAAATAGCAAGGAATGGGCAGTTCACGTCGTGTGCACCTTCGCGTGAACATTTTTAATAAAAAGGCTTTAAGAAAAAGTTTGCTGAGGTGACAATATTGACGACCTTCAGGTCATCTTCCGAAGGCGGTCTGTCGATTATGTTGCGAATGCGTCAATGCGTGTCAGTTCTGCGGCCTCCTGAGCGCGTAGTATTGTCCAATACTGCGCCACTGAATCCGACTTCTACGAGTATGTGCTAGATACTACGCGGTTAACTAGTGTGAAGTTCGATCTAAGCTATTGGATAACTATTATTTTTGGTTTTTTTATTGGATTTGCTACTGTAAATTATTATTAATAGTTAATAATTATTATTTTTAAAGATATTAATATCCGTTTTTAAGTTTTTACTAATACAATTTAAAGGATTCGTTGTGGTCTGAATTAAATTACGGTGCAATTTTAATATACTTTTAACACATCGTGAGTTTGCGTGCCTAACTATCTAAATAAAATGTACGAAAACGATTACCGTGAACATAAGAATAGTAGTATTATTTTGTCGATTTAATGTCTTACGTTTCATATTTCACTATACTATTTTTGTAAAAAGATGTATTCATTTTAAAAAACGTACAATTATGAACTCTAACGCTTAAAATTACTCGTAAATTAGAATATAAAAATAGAAAAAAACAAGCTAAAATTGGTAAATTTTAATATGTTTCTTCCATATTTTATCCAAAATTATTATGACACAGTATTATCAATGTTTAACACATATGAGTCTCGAACATATTTATTTCTATATAATATCCAACAGCAATTGTCGTTATGAGATAGAATATCGGTTACCGAAATATTAATTTAGAGTATTTTTTACCAGGTGTTTAACAAAGTCTGGACATAGAATAAAATGGCACACTCACCATCCAACAGTCCTGTTATAGATAACATTGACCAACAATGCAACTTAAGTATTTAAGCGATTATCGATATTAGCAAATAAATTTATATAATTATGATGCTGTTTGATAGCATAGAATTATTTACTATTTCAGAATTCGATAGAGTGCTCCGATCCCGTTCTTAATCTATTTTACTATGAGGAACCCAATCAACGTTCTTTTTTAAGGGGCCATGTGTATCGATGATGGTACAACAAAATGGAGGACAGAATATGGTAGTTAGGACGATATGGGTTCCCTTAGGTAAAACAGTGAGGACTCTGTGGTGACAGCAATCAAGTTATTTTTTTTTTACTAGGTTAAAATATTGAGCATTACTCTACTGTCTTGAAGTGATAAAATAAGAAAGAAAAAGGGGAAAAAAGAACAATTTGAATAAAAGATTACTTTGAAGAAAGAGATCGGGGATTTTGTGGGAAAATTACTATATAAAAATTTTACTAAAAATTGTAAATATGTCCAGGGCGATGGTTAACTGGTGTGGTTCAGAACTTAAAAAATAACAAGAACGAAGAGAAAAATACGGATTTTTTGAATTAGGTCTGCTTTTTTTCAAATATCCGTGATTTAAAGAAATGTAGAACGTCCTTGAAATTTCTGATTGGTCGACACAACGCATGCACAAGAAGGCTCCGCCTTCTTAAGCAATGGAACTGAAAATACTGAAAAAAAATTAAAAATATGTTTTAGAAAGAAAAGAGAAAAAGTGCGCCGTGACAGCAATTAATTGATATTGTACGTACAACATTCAATCAACTGCAACGCATTCATAATAAATCTACAAACGTAATTAAATATACCCATACGACTTAAAGTGTTTGTACACGCAACTTAGATCTTCTTAATTTTAAATACTTACATGATTCAGAGCAACCTTGGCAGAGTACGATCTATACCACTTTGAAGTAGATGCTGTAACCATTTGATTGAAACGCCGGGCAATAATAAATCATGTCAACTGTAGCTCCTAGCTCTATCTAAACTTGGATCATGCATTACCAGATGAGCCTTGTGTGTGTGCACGTACAGTCATTGAATGGATGCTCCTTTGAACTGCGTTCGGTCAAGCTGTTTCTGTCCGCGACTTAGTGAGTTTCTCAATATTGAATTGCGCTATTCCCTATTGAGTGCTCTCACTAAGTGACGTATACAGCTATTGCAATGCAATTTCGTATTTAAATTAGGGTGTTCAATGGATTAATTAAATTAGGCCACTCGTACATTTTTGATGTCAGTTATGGTTGATGGATTCTATTTTCTATTGGCCGTCTTGGCTTAATTTTTTTTTATCTTTAGAAATGTTCCTAACATGTAATTTTCATAAAAATGTTTTCTCTCACTCTCTACTGTACCGCTAAAATACCTCTATGTAACAAACTAGCGTTTATTAATGTTCTCAATAAAATACACTGCATTTATAATAGATAGCAACTATATTTCAACTCATTTTCAAAACACCGTTTTTTCAACCAGTACTTTGTTTCGTATCGTATTTTCGTATCCACCATTTTTTCAGTTTCTTGTAATATACTTGTAATAGTTGTGGCGCGAACATTTGTTAAAAAAAGAAAACTGACTTCCAAAAAACACTAAAATATATCGTAACATTCTGGGTTCCTAGCACGATTATTTGACAAATAAATGTTAAGTACATCAATTTTAACGACAAAATCAAGTTAAACATTGAAAAAACAGTGCAATATCTTTACGATATTGTAATAGTTTTATTTTAATGTTTTGTTGTAATGGTAATTGAGGTTAAAATTTTGGAAGATCAATAATATTCGAACTCAATTTGTTTATTGCATTCTTGTGTGTATTCAAGACAATTGACGTTGGGGGGTTCAAAATAATGTATTGATCTTAGGCTTACCCAAATTTTCTTTCTGTGGTATTGTCCGTCAGCACGTGGTGCTCTCCGCATGTTCCTAGTTGAGCCCACGATTACTCAAGAACGCACATAATTTCGTGCTAGTGAAGTGTTACTAACATAGTTTTTAAGATTTTACTAACAAAAGTGTTATTAGTATGTATTTTTAGGTTAAGGTATTTATCTATGGGTCTTTGTTACCAGAAATAAATGGATTATTATTATTATTTATTATTACTGATAAATGCTTGTACTGACTGATCTGGTTTTGGTGATTCTTTCCTCAAAACCATTTCAGACACTAATCTGCATAGTTCTTATTTGATCAGACTAAGATAATATTTGGACTTAAAAAGACTATGACCTCTGAGTTTCTTTCGGGTTTCTTCTCAGAGTAGTCAGATAGTGGGACACCGACCTCATCTATTAGCTTAAAAAAATGACGCGAGAAAGTGTTTGTATGAATCCACATTTACATTTTCCTGTACCTACTACCATGTCACACCGGGTCAGCTTCTAATGTTATACAAAGCACAGGTCCGTATGTGTATGGAGTTATACTGCAGCCACATATGGGCTGGTGCTGCAAGATGCCATGTGGTGAGCTTTAGACTCGGTGATGAAGCGTGCGAAGTGGGTCATTGGTGACCCAGATTAAGTTAAAACAAATCTGCAAAGCCTTTAGTCCAGAAGTAGCTACCCTTTTTCTGTACTAAAGGCTTTGCAGATTTGTAGCCTTTCGGTATTCTATAGAATACGTTTTGGAGAGACTGCCCGGGAATTATATGACTTGAGTCTGCCATCATCTTTCGGACAACCGTGACCATTGTACGGCAATTGTCCACTCTTAAATCGTAGTACTATAATGTAGGTGTCTTCAAGGCTAGAGTGAATAGGCTCTTAATAAACTAGTGCGCTTTACCATCATTGATTGCATAAAAGCTTACTGTCAGGTGGGAACAGAGCCACGTTTGAATCGGGTGCGTACCATTTGCCATTATAACAAAAGTTCTAAAGATCACATGACCTAATTTCATTTGATATATTTTTTTTTTATAACGATGAAATTATATATTGAATTATTGATATAATTTCAGTTTTCCTAATTTTATATGGTTTAACAAACATTTTCTGTAATGCACATTTGAACTAATATTCAGTTAGTAATAATATTCAAATTCTATAGTAACGTTTAATATTATAATATTGAAACGTCTATGGTTGGCGAATCATGTGGGTCAGGTTAGGTTAGAACCATGACCAGTAGCGTGCGAAGACGAGCGAGCGAAGCGAGCGTGCCGCGGCAGCTTCCAGATCCCTTCTATTGTTGGTGAATCATTTGGATTAGAGGTGGTTATAACAGTTTGATGTTTTCTGATATTTACTTATTCACTAAAGCATTTGGGCAGGAAATGAGTAAATATGAAAATTAGGTCAAATGAAAATTAGGTCAACTGAACGTTATATGAAAAGAGCAATATACGAACCGAAAATTATATGAGATGCACGTTATACTAAATCTTGTTAGAGCCAAAGGAGTTTATATGAAAATAATGTAATATTACATCACATTAAATTAGGTTATTTGTTTTTATAGCATATGAAAATTATATCATGTGAACGTTATTTCAAGTGATAATATATTATCTGTAATATTGTGTTTTTTTCTTGTTTTGATTGATTGTAAACAAAAAAAATAACTATGATAACAAATAATCAACCGGAATGTCATAGTAATTTGATTGGCCCATTTCGAGGTGTTTTTGAACGCATTTTGAATACGAAACTGCTCTGTTATTTTTTTGTTTTGTCGTGCTTTAGACATGTAAATAGAAATTAACATATTTTTTTTTAACCGACTAAAAAAACAGAGGAGGGTTATCAACTCGACACGTATATTTTTTTTATGTATGAGCACGTTATTTTTTACAGTGTAGTCCGATTTTGGTCATTTATTTTTTATTGGGGTCCCATATAAATTTTGGAAAAAATATTCCAACCCTATAAGTTCCTTCCTCAGTAAGTTCTCCTAAAACTGACTAAAGAATGACTGAATTTTCACCTGAGAACTGACTCTGTTGATACGTGGAACACTTTATGTAGTTTAGATGACACAACAGTATAATAGAAATCTGGAGTAGGTAATGCAGGCCGAAAACTGACGTGGGAACTCCTCGGCGGTTTACAGCAGTTATCTTAATAAATTAACATACTCAAATAAAAAATGAAAGAATAAACTCGTTACAAAAAGTAGAACCACCTAAAAACACTAAAAAGTGTGAAATAGCTAAGTTTAAAACAGATGGGCGTTTCGGTCGTAAAGTTCTGTTGTGGCTACCACGTATAGGTAAACGCAGCGTTGCTAGGCCTCCCACAAGGTAGACCGACGACCGGTCATTGTGGAGAAACTTATGGAGAGGCCTATGTCAGTGGACGTCTTTTGGCTGAAATAATGATGATGAGGTTCGGAAGTCGAAAGCAAAAAATTATTATCAAATAAAATAAATAAAACCACAGACATCCGAATCTATACTTAGTTATTTAACACTTTTCATCTTATTTTTTTTGTAGGTAGTATTTTTTTGTAAAAAAATTACGTATGTTTGTTTTCAAAACAAAATTATCCTACTATAGTGTAAATGTCAAAGTTTTGTGGACGTATGTGTATTTTTATCTAATGAAAAGAGTGTGGATTATTGTTAACCTTTTCGCAAATACTACTAAACGGATTTTAATTAAACATTACGATTATTAAGCTTATACACCAAAATCACTAAAGGGCTAAATAAAGGTATTATTGGTATTGATAAAAATCTGTCATCTGCTAGAGTTTTTGGTACGCGCTGCTAATACCGTAAGATTTACCTACACAAATGCGGGTGAAAACGCAGGGCACAGCTAGTTTGAAATGAACTCGTTTTCTTCTTATTAACATGAAAACGTCAATTGTTTAAAATCTATTTGTAGAAAAATTCAGGTTTATGTTAAAGTATTTAATCTACAAAACGTGAACGATGGAAAGCTCGACTTGTTTGCACAATGTGTGTAAACACGTTGCATCTGTCATGTGTTGGCAATTAAATACAACACTGCATGGGGAATGAACGATGTAGCTATAAACACTCCAAACATAAACCAAATAAATGGCAGTACAAACAATTTCGAAACTGAATAAACTCGGCGGCAAAGGGGTTCAAACATTTTTTTACAAAGGCCTTTTTTTTTTGTTTTATAAACGTAGGTTTTTACACACAACACCGGACACCAGCAGACACTATATAATCAATAAAAAACCGGCCAAGAGCGTGTCGGGCCACGCTCAGTGTAGGGTTCCATAGTTTCCCGTCCATCACAAGAAACTTGTATCATGTAAATGGCGCTTTAAGTGTTCAAAATGCTTGCATATACGACTATACTACAAACTTAGTCCAGAAATTATTTTGTACAACTTTTTATCTTTTTTGTACAAAAACTGTTGTTTCCATCCAAGTTCAAAATAATAATAGAAAGTCCTTAAAAAGTTCTACATTTCAGATTTTTTCCATATTTTCTAAACTTAGGGTTCCAAAGTTAGAGGGGGGGGGGGGACACATTGTTGCCCTTATTCCCTAATAATATATAATAAAAAAAATAAAAAATAATAAAAAAATAATTCCTTACTCCTTAATAAAGGCAAAAATTTACAAATAACAAAAGCACTACCAAGTGTGTGCAGAATTCGTTTTGGTTACAAATGGGAACAATGAAAACTCTTTACAAAGAATATTAAAGTCCCTACTCGCTCACACCAAGTATGAGTACTGCCCGTATTCGATGAGAAAAAAGGAATGAGGATAAGCGAATTAAGTCTAATTGATCACTGGGGTACATTGAAATTCAGTTTATGCAGTAAATCAGGACATTCAAGCTAATTATTTATTCAATTTTCAAAAGAAAAGTACAAACAGCTAATCGACAACGCGATGATCTATAGTGCTTTTAAATGAAATTTTAAAGATTTATGAATGTCAGAATGGTATGAAATACGTAACCAAACTGAAAAAATTGTTTGGTATACACTCAATACGATATAAGTACCTATTTGCCGGGTTCCAAATTTGTGACGCATATTCAACTGAGATGAGTACTGTCAAAAGAGCAATAGCGAATCTAGAGAGTTTTGGATTTCTTACAACACCCAGCGTGTCTCATAACAAAGCCTAGCAAATTCCAAGGTTTTTCCAGTATTTGCTCAATATGCGCGTGAAATAAAAGTTTTGAATCGTGAAAAATGCCTAAGTTCCGTACACCGTCTTATTTCTGTAATAGCTACTCTTTATGTAAATATGTTGTAGGGTAAGGCAGGGTAAGGTGGCAAGAAACGCTAAAGGCGATTACTAAAAATTTAGCAGGGTTCGATAATTCGTTGATATTTTCGATAAAATTGCCGACAAAATCTTCAAATTATCTGCAAAACAAATTAAATTTTAGTTGTAAAAAGTAACGGACCCGTTAAAGAACCTTGAGGAACACCACTAAGAATTGAAACCCAGCTCGACATGTAGTTACTGATAACGACAAGTTGAGATCTACATTAAAGGTATGAGGTAAACCAACGAAGTAGATCTCCTCAGATACCATTATTAAAAAGCTTGGTTTTAAGAACGCTGTGATCGATTCTATCAATAGCCTAACTAACATAATTTTGTTCGTAAGAAAGTTATTGAGCAAAGCCAATTTTGAAACAGTTGAACGACCCATAAGAAAGCCATGTTAGGAGACGCCAAAATACTGACTGAGTGCTGCATAAACTTGATCATACATAACCATCTTACATAACATAACCCCTTACAATGATTTTTTTGTTTGAAAATTTTGATTGGACCAGATGAAATGGTCATATTTTGTAGTTACTTACTATCCCTGGTTCAAAGCATTGTTTCATGACTTATTTTATGTGTGTAGGAAAGCAAAAATATTAAACATTTAATTGAAAGAGAAAATTTTATGTTAAAAATGGTGTTTCAAGAGAAGAAAATGTGTCGATGTGAGATGGGAAAATAAACTGTATGAGTGTACCACAATAGAATGAATTTATATATTTAGAGAGTCTGTTTACAAGGGACGAATAGGTTGATGCTGATGTGGAAAAGAGAGTGAATAGGGGAAATAAGGACCATAGCGCTACACATGGCGTTGTGGCCAGCTTCATTACTGCAGTTCACAATGGTGTGCTGGTACCGACACTAATGTATGGAAGTAATTCTTGGGTTTGGCAAAAAAGACAAAGCAGAATAAATGCTACCAGCGTGTGTATATGACAACATGTATGAATATAAACGAAGCAAAAGAAGTATCCTGGTCTCCATAGATTCCGTGCAAAAGCATAAATTCCCCGATTTAATACTCAATACTCAATACTCAAATCTTTATTGCATTCCATATGTATTACATAGATGGTGTTATCAAAATAATAGACATCAATGTGGACCCTGTCGGGCACAACAAAATTAGGAGAGAGGAAGAGGGCTAAGTAGCAAATAAGAATAATTATGCAAAAATATTTTATAATTATTAGGTCTGTGTATTAGGTATAATAAATTATCTTAATAATTTTAATTATGTATTGTATAAGAATAATCTAGATAATTATTATTTATGCAATTATTAGAACTATGTTTCATTATTATTAAATTATATTATTATTTATGTATTTATAATTTTATATTTTCATATTTATATTTGGTTTCCTACATTTAACGTGAGCGAATCATTTTATTTTGCAATACATTTGTCATCCATAAACTCCTTTACTGAGTAGTAAGCCTTGGATTCTAGAAATTGTTTCAATTTATTAATAAATACATTTGTTTTGTATAGTTCTCGTATGTCATTTGGCAATTTATTATACATTTTCGTTGACATAACTAAAGGGCCGGTTGAGTGCATTTTAAGTCGGGATTGAGGTATGTTTATTTTGTTTTTATTGTGTCGGAAGGTGTACCTAGTTTGTGTTGTTTCACAAGTGGTGTAAAAATCTAGGAATTTCCGGACAAATTTACATAATTCAAAAATATATAAACAGGGAAGTGTGAGTATTTTGTGTTTTTGGAAGTATAGTTTGCAGCTATCTGTTTGTTCAATGTTTGTTAATATTCTAATTATTATTTTTTTGTAAGATAAATATGGTTTTCGAATCTGTACTGTTTCCCCACAGCATGACTCCATAGCTGAGCTATGCCTGAGCATATGCATAGTACGTGACAAGTGCCGTTTGATGGTTGGTAGTTTTTTTAATTTCGCGTAGGGCGTATGAAAATTGTGATAGTTTTGCCCTTATTTTCTGAATATGAGATTTCCAATTTATGTGGGTATCTATGGACAAACCGAGGAGAGTAAATTCATTTACTTGTTCCAATTTTGCATTTTTAAATGTGAAATTTAGTTTTAAAGGGGATTTTTGATGTGAGTGAAAAGTTATTAATTTTGTTTTGGCGAAGTTAATTTCCAGGTTATGGTTATCCATCCAGTCTACAGCTGTAGAAAGAAGGGAGTTTAATTTGGCGTTAATATTTTCATGGTTTTGGCATGAAGTAAGCAATGATATATCGTCAGCAAAAAGGACACATGGTCCGTTTATAATTTTAGGAAGGTCGTTTATATATATAAGAAATAACAGGCAGCCTACTACACTCCCTTGAGGAATTGACGCATTTACTGCTTTGCTGTCAGATCTCATTTTAATTATTTCATTTGTAGTTTTATCTAAGTATTCAATTTCTACCAGTTATACCCTATCTTTTAGGTATGATGTAAACCATTCATGAGCTTTCCCTCGTATTCCTATCCCATGTAACTTGTCTCATAGTATTTTAAACTGCACCTTGTCATAGGCTTTGGTCATATCAAACAGCATGCCTATGGCGTAGTTTTTATTTTTAATAATGGTTAGAGCCTCTTGTACGTATTTATAGACTGCTAAAGTTGTAGACCTTTTTTTGCGGAAGCCGTTTTGGCAGTCGCCAAATATTTTATATTTTTCACAAAATGAGTATACGCGGTCACACATAGCCTTTTCAAATATTTTAGACGCAGTTGGAAGCAGCGCGATGGGGCGATAGTTGTTAGGGTTGGTTTTAGTATTTTTCTTGTGAATGGGTTTTATCAGTGCGGTTTTTAGTTGAGTGGGAAAAGTTCCCTCTTCAAACGATTGGTTAATTAATTTAAAGAATGGTAGGGTTAGTTCGTCTGCACATTGTTTAAGTAGGAATGGGGGAAGTTCGTCCACTCCGAAGCTCTTTTTATTTTTTAGATTTTTTATTATTTTGTTAACTGTATAGGGATCGACAGGACTGAGAAACATTGTGTTCTCTGTGGGGCACATAACAGGGGCTCCTTTTGCTGATGAGGTTTTTCCCCAATTGAAGCAAAGAAGTCATTAAAAATATTTGTTCAGTTATCAAGTTATTATTCATATGTAATTTTATGTTTATTTTTTCGCTTTTTATTGATTTATTTGTTCTTTCATTTATTATGTTCCACATAGTTTTTACTTTATTTGTTGATTTTTTCCTTTTATTTATGTATTGAAGTTTTTTTGCTGTAATTACAGACTGTTTCAGGGCTTTTTCGTATTTTTTATAATATTTTAATAGTATGGGATTGTTTGTTTTAATGGTAAGTATTTTAAGTAGTCTTTTGTTTCTGCAAGATTATTTAATACCCTTTGTTAGCCAGTACTTCTTATATATCGGTTTTATTTTAATCTGCTGCAGCGGAATACACGCATTGAGAATTTTATTTAATATATTATTAAACGCAGAGTAATTTTCATCAATATTTTTATCTGATTGTATTATTTCATTCCAATTTTATTTTATTAGTTCAGATTTAAAGTTTTCTACATTTTGGGTATTATATAATCTTTTTTCGGTAAACCAATTTGTTTTTTATTAATGCTGTCGCTAGGTAATTTCATGTGTAAGATAGTTGCGCAGTGATCTGAGAAGATTTAATTTCCTTTATCTAATGTTCTGTCCCCTTGCATTGTTTCCATTACAATTTCATATGCTTTGATCTAAGAAGCCACCCAAAGCAGTTAATACTAATTAAACTATACAAAACCGTCCTTTGTTAGAACTTTTTACCATAACTAAAAATGAGCTTCAACATTTACTTAATATTCTTTAGTAAAATATTTACTTATTCTTAACATAAGATTACTGAAATGAACCACCAAAGTCTTTGTATTTCCACGCTACGACACGCGACGTAACTATCCGCAGAGCTACGACGTAGCTTTACGTAGAGCTCTGTGCTACGAGCTTCGCGCTACGTGCTTCGTTCTTTGTAAGAGCTACGAGTATTCGTAATACAAAATATTTTTACGTGATTTTAATTTTAGCTTCCACGTAGGTATAACTAATGTTGAAAACTTTTCTGAATATGTTTCTTTATTTTATTTGTATTATCTTTGATACATTGACTAGATTTAACTTCACGTTATTTTTTAAACCAAAGCCTATGTCTGTCTCCAGAGTATGAACTATCTCTTTGCTAAGTTTCATAACCATCCGTTTGCCATTTAGTTGAGAAAAGCCTTCAAACAAACAAAGAGTGTAAAAGGTGTTAGCGTGAAGTCACACGTGACAGTGAATAGCAGGCGGAAGTCTTCAGGTGCTTTAATAATTACTGACAGCAGCAGTAACAATAGTATAGATTACAGTGGTTCCGGTTTGGATACAAAATAGGCGCAGGTCCACTCGACTAGAGATGTGTCCTTCACTCATGAGGTGCCTCGTTTGAGGTACTCGTGATCGCAAGTTGAAAGAGTTACTGGAATTTCAAAATTGATCTACCTCACTCGTTCACTCGTCCTCACTTAAAAATTGACATTGGCATTATTGACGCGAGTAATTGCGAGTAGTCGCGAGTGCTCGCAGAGTTTATTCTGTGCGAGGCGAAAGTGAGTATTGAGGGAATGAGTGAGTTTAGTGAGCGAATGAACCGACTTATTTAATAATTGTACGGAATTTATAGAATTATTGTAGTGAGGTCTCGAAAGTTGAAAACACGGCAAACAATATGATTTTAGTTTGTACAATGAAATAATGATGTTTGGTACGTGTGTGTGATACTGATGTTTTGAAGGATTTTATTTAGATTGTGAACATCAACAAATGTGTGAAATGAGTTGCAGGGTAAATAAAACACGAGAAGCAAATTCGGTTGAGTTCGGCTCGGGCTCGGCTCGTGAGGTGAATACGCCTACGAACGACTCCTCACCTCAAATGAGGGGTACCTCGTGAGTAGCTCGCGAGGCAAAATGAGGTACTCCCACAATCTCATTTAAAAATGATGAGTTACCCATCACTACACTCGACCAAGACCTAGTGAAGGACGAAGGTCGGGAACGAAGTCCTCTATTCAAAAATATCCAGAAGGGAATGTATATTTTCTAACAACTAACAGGTGTCCCACGTAACCTTTACAATTAGGACGAGATCCGCAGACGCACTAACTGAGTGGTTTTCTTACTTCATATTTACTGATCCGACGAGGGTCATCATAATACCGCGATTCAGAAATGCGCGTCATCGGCACAACGCCATCTAGCGGTGAGCGGTGGAAGTTTTACGACTGACTAATCAATTAACTTCTGTTGAATGCTGTGTTTACAATAATTGTCAATCGAATGGTGTGTTACAATCTCCCCCTCTGTTCTCAAAGACGTCTTGGCGTGAAGGACTGGATAGAAGGTTTAGTGTTTCCAAGGACGTCCACGTCCTCGGATGGCCCAAGTGAACGCTGGTTGGCAATCTTCTCCTTTCTAGGTCGTCCTCAACGAAGGGCTTGCACAGGCTCTGAAACCTTTTCGGGGCTTCCAGCTTTTGGATTCAAAGTGCAAACATAAAAGAACCCGATCGACTTTGTAGAATCATTAGTATAAACTACTTTAAAAGAGGTGGGTCGATGTTTAGCAACGATGACGTATGGTCCATCTCCACGTGCTGCCAATTTGGCGATAACACCTCGAGCTCCCTTGCTTGCGGGGTGTAGGTTATCAAGTACCAAGTCGCCTGGTTGGCACTGTGGGTGTTCACGCGTATGCTTATCGACATATGCTTTGCGTGACTTTTTTTTTCATTTCTTAACCAGTGGGGTCCCGTGAGGCTATTCCAAGTAGGACGTAGTCCACAGATGCTACACTAGCTGATTTACATTGCTTTTCAGCAGAAAGCTAGGGTCTGGATATAATTATAGGCGCAGTTCCACACGACCAAGACCTAGTGAAGGACGAAGGTTGCGGAACGAGGTCCTCTTTCCAGAAACATTCCTCAGTGAATTTTACTTTTGTTACGACTAACAGAGGTGTCCCACGTGATCTTTCCAAATAGGACGAGATCCGCAGATGCACTCTCTGATTATTTTTCTTACAGCACTCACAAACGCATTCCACTCCAATAGTGTCTGTTGGCTATATTCCTGTAGGTTTGAGTTCCAACGGGATGCTCTTCTTCCTTCTCCCCCTGGACTAAAGCTGCTCCAAGCGCATAGCTACTTCGGCTTGTCTTTGTGCCCACATTTGGTCGCTAGATGGTAGATGGAGTTGGTTCTCTGCTGTCCTCCTTTCTGTAGATGTCGTTGTCACTCGTATGAATCTTGTGAGGTACTTCGCTTTGTCTTCCTGCCCACAGTTGGTCGCCTCGTTCCCCGACCTTCGTCCTTCACTAGGTCTTGGTCGAGTGGAACTGTGCCTACATAGTATCCATTATCTAAACCTTTCTCTATGCAAACTATTTGCAAACCACTGTTACTAGCGCCAGCGTGGGGCATCGTCATAACTGACACCTTTTACAAGTGGCGACCACCAATCCACGAATATACTGTTAGTTTAGTTAGACTAACAAAAACTAATGTTCTAGCGGAGGTCATTAAGTCACGGAGAATCTTAACACCGCGATTCAAGATCGTGACGTATTTGTACGTGCATTACGAATTAAAATTAAGATTTTTATGTCATTTTAAAGGAAAAATTACGCATCTACAAATGACGTCTGAGTAATACAAACAAAGTGTTATATAAAAGTCGCGAACTTCAAGCTCAAGTCATAAATAACGAGATAGTTACCTATTTGTACACAAGTACATAACATCAAGCCTGTAATCCTTAAAGGGCAGAGGTGACTTGTGGTACACCCACATTGTCTTCAAGGAACAAGATTGTTCTTATCTGAATATTTGGACGAAAACGCAAAATTGGAACGAAAGGAAATGCGTGAAGAAATGCTGAAAGCAAGGAAAAAAGGACTATATGCATTAATAAGAAACAATCACTTGTATATAGAAGTTAAAAAAACAGAAATACAGAAAAAGCAATCTGAAATATACACTACAGATTAACAAGTAATTAATGAACAGAACCAAACTCAACGTAATATAAATGAGGATAGCGATGATCGTACCTTTCGTACTTTTCGAAACGTCAGAGTCACCAGACCCCCAGTTTAAAATTTTGTTCCAGAATATACAAAACATTTATAATAAGCAAAACCTTTTAGAGGCTTGCCTCAGCGATCAACCCACCTACAAAGCAATATGCATGTGCGAGACTTGGCTTACCAAAGATAAATTAGAAACTGTGCAATTTAGTGGATTTAAAACTGCAGCATCGTATTGTCGCTGCTCTCGAAGTGGTGGTGGAGTCTGTATTATTTTAGAGGATAGTGTAGAATGTACAGAATGTTGTGATATTAGAGAAATGAGTATTGAATATTGTATAGAAGTATGCGCATGTAAACTTCCAAAGCAAAATTTGTTAATAGTCGTTATGTACTGGAATAGAAGAGAGGAAGTAATTTTTATTAGTCAACTAAAACAAATAATGCAATATATAAATAATAAATACCGAAAATTTAACATCATAATAGGAGGAGATCTTAATATAAATACCTTAGAAAATAGCGTTAAAACAAACCAATTCATCAATCTCATGCTAGAGTTTAAATTTGTACAACATATAAAGGAACCAACGCGTATCGCACAAACCACGTCTACAGGCTTGGATTAAATATTTACAAATTTTCATTATAATAAAATGTACACGACCGTAGAAGAATTAGGCTTCTCCGACCACTGCGGAACAATATTACATATGATATTGGAACAACAAAGTAAACAATCCCTTTGGTTTGCCAATAAAAGACTATTTAATAAAAGTAATATTCAAAAATTCAAATCCAAGCTAAAGACTCTAAACTGGAGCGATATTATACAGCCGAATAAAAATATCGATGAGAACTATGAGTCATTCCATAAAACTCTGATAGATATTTTAAATGCATGTATCCCTAAACGTAAACATAAACTAAAACCAAAACGAAATAATCTCTGGCTAACCGTGGGTATTAAAAAATCTTATAAAAATAAAAGATTTCTAAAAATTCTTACGTGTAAATTTAATAATTCAATGTTTACGAAATACTATAAAAAATATGAGAAAATCCTTAAAAAATCTGTAACAGCTGCAAAACATTACGTAAATAAAATTAGAAAATCATCAAATAAAGTTTAAACCAAGTGGAATATTGTAAAAGAACGGACAAATAAACAAACTGAGAAAGAAAAACAAAATATAACATTACAAACAACAAACCTAGTAAGTGAACCTAAGCAAGTACTTAGCTAACGTTTTCAATAACTTCTTTGCATCCATTCGGAAAATACCGCCCAAACATCCACCAGTGTTTAGAGAGGAACATCAGTGATTAACCCCACTGAAAACACAATGTTTCTTACCCCAGTCGACGGATACGAAGTAAACCAGATTTTAAAGAACCTTAAAAATAAAAATAGTCTCGGCATAGATGAACTCCCACCGACTCTGTTTAGGCAGTGCGCTGAAAAATTACCTTACCGTTCTATAAATTAATAAACCAATCCTTCGAAGAGGGCACTTTTCCTAATCAACTAAAATAAGCTTTAATAAAACCTATCCATAAAAATAACGCTAAAACAGACCCAAGCAATTATAGACCAATTGCCCTTCTTCCAACAGCATCCGAAGTCTTCGACAGAGCAATGTGTGATCGCGTTTATTCCTTTTGTGAAAAATACAAGATATTCGACGACTGCCAAAATGGATTTCGCAAAAACAGATCCACAACGCTAGCTGTCTATAAATACATCCAAGAAGCATTAAACATTATAAATAATAAATGATACGCAATAGGCATATTACTCGATATGACAAAGGCCTATGACAAGGTGAAATTTAAAATACTATTGAATAAGTTAAATGGAATAGGAATACGCGGGAAAGCCCACGACTGGTTCGCTTCATTTTTAAAAGATAAAGAGCAATTAGTTGCGATAGAATACTACAATAAAACAACAAGGGAAGTACAGCTCATAAGATCTGGTGTTAAATCAATACATGCATCAATCCCCCAGGGAAGTCTCATTGGCTGCCTCCTTTTCCTCATATATATTAATGACCTCCCCAAAACCATAGATGGGCCATGTGTACTTTTTGCGGATGACATCTCGATATTGACCACATGCCAAAAAAATGATAATTTAAATGAACAACATAAAACCATTCTTGAGAAAGTTTTAAACTGGATGAGCGACCATAATCTCGAAATAAATTTTACAAAAACTAAATTAATAGCGTTTCACCCTTGGCAGAAAAGACAAATAAATATAGACTTCACCTTTAACCAGCAAAAATTAGAATCAGTTAATAAGTTCACTCTTCTAGGCCTAACAATAGACACCCATATAAACTGGAAAACACATATACAGATAGTAAAATCTAAAATTTCAAAGTTTTCATAATTATGCTCTCCGCGAAATTAAAAAGACAACAAACCTACAAACCGCACTAGTCACATACTACGCGTACGCCCGCCCACGCTTGGTTTACCTATAGCATTATCTTAAGGGGAAATAGCACAGACGCTCCGTCATTATTTACCCTCCAAAAAAGCTTGTACGAATAATTACCAATATAGAACCAACAGATAGTTGCAAGCCTTACTTTCAGAAACACAAGGTTCTCACATTAGTTAGTATATACATTTTGGAACTTTGTAAACTAGTCCGCAAATGCCCAGATGCTTATAACACACGGGGAGACATCCAAACAAATAATATTCTCTGCGCCATAAAAACATATTAAATTTGCCCCCGTCTCGCCTTAAATCACACTCATCCAGCCCATATTCCATGTCAATAAAAATATATAATAAATTACCGAAACCAAAATAAAACCAGTATATTTTTAAATAAACTAAAGCAATACTTAATTAAAAAAAGCTATTACACAGTCCACGAATATCTAACGGATAAATAAATCTAAATTCAATCATAATATGTAATAACGAATAACAGATATTTATTTATTAAAATAACAAATATAAATTCTACTAAAACACTCATTTTAACTATATTCTTACTGCACTAAAAATAATTAACATTTTTAAAGTGAGTAAACAAATAAGCATATTTTAAACACAATTAAATAAGAAAATAATAGATATTAATATATATAATAATAATAGATATTAATAATCATCATCATCATCATTTCAGCCATAGGAAGTCCACTGCTGGACATAGGCCTCCCCTATAGATCTCCAATAAGACCGGTTGGAAGCAGCTCGCATCCAGCGGGTGCACTTCTGGGTGGACGTACTACGCTGCGCTTACCGATACGTGGCCTCCACTCGAGAACCTTTGGACCCCATCGGTCATCAGTCCTCCGTGCTATGTGCCCTGCCCACTGCCACTTCAACCTGCTAATCCGCTGGGCTATGTCGGTAACCTTGGTTCTTCTACGGATCTCCTCATCTCTGATTCGATCTCGTAGAGAGACTCCGAGCATAGCCCTCTCCATAGCTCGTTGGGCTACTTTGAGCTTACTCATAAGGCCCATAGTGAGGGACCACGTTTCAGTGCCATACGTCATCACTGGCAACACACACTGGTCGAAAACCTTCGACTTGAGACACTGAGGTATGTCGGACCAGAAGACATTACGCAATTTTCCGAACGCTGCCCAGCCGAGTTGGATTCGGCGACTGACCTCTTTCTTGAAGTCGGACCTACCCGACCGGACTACGTCGGACCTATATTAATAATTATAATAGATATTATTAGTAGATATTAATAGAATAAGTTAATAAATGGAAATATAAAATACATAATAGGATATAAAACATTTTAAACTGAAAATCAATAAAGCGCTCTTCCTCTCTACATATTGTAAAAATTTGCTGTGCCCAACAGAGTCTATAATTGTTTCTATTTTTTATTTACCACCTGTGTATATTATGGATTTAGCAATAAACGATTTGATTTGATTTCGTCAGAAATGTTTTCAAGTTTCATTGAGTTCACAGTGGGTGTTACTCGGGTAAGAACCCCACGCCGGGCGTCTACTAAGAAATTCTAGCTGTTAAAACTTAAGAACACTTTGCCTGACGAGGACATAGAAGCTAAGACTGTTTTGCAGCAGCGCTTGCGACCTCTATTTCAAAGAGGCACGCAAATTCATAAAAGGATATACTTATTTGAAAACTGCTTATAAATACACTTGTCAGAATTTGACCAATTCTAAAAGGCCACTAGAAAAGTGTATCGTCCTTTCCAAATATAAAAAAAAAACATATCAATCCAGCCGTCTTGCACTTGTTACTTGAGTACTAAAACTCAAGTCAAGTCAGAAAAAAGAAATGTGTCGAAAAGTGTACCTGCTTCTTTTAATGAAGTCTGTTAAAAAAGGTTAATTATAAAGTACCGATTGAACAAAGCTTCTTCAATATTTTACATTTACACATTGTTATTGATGTGGCCGAACGTGGAAGGACGTAATCATTAAAGGTTGACGTTTAAACCTTTAAACAATAAAATCTGATTTCTTTTTCTAGTGAAATTCAACCATTCGTGTTTACAAGTTATTAAGTTGTCTTAGCTTAGATATTAGCTGCAACTCTAACATACAACTTACTTTATGGCTAATTATGCAGTTTTTCTTTTACTGCAAACTGTATTTTTTTTACTTCACGGTGCATAGAGGTCTCTTCGCGGTTACTTCTTTCACCGATGTCAATGATATCGAAGATAAACCTTAGAAAGCGCATTTGAATTGAAAAATCACATTGGTACTTATCCGGATTTGAACCACAATCTCCTACATCAGAGGTAGTTGATAAAAAGTATTATAATAAAAGAAATGGATTATCTGTTGCATATTTACTCGATCCTATTTGATCACATGTGTCACCTTTAAGAGTTTACCACATACATTTGTAATATTCATTAAGGCAGAGAACCTTAGATTTTTTAATATTTTTCTACTAATCAAAGCTTGTGCAGTGAGTACTAAACAACTGATTAACATCTAACATGTTTCTAAATACATACACGTTAAAGATAAAGTTAAATTAACTTAATTTTAATTAAATTTGTCGCATTAGATTTAATCTGTAATGGCAAAGAAAACATGTTTTGTGAATAAACAACAAATAAATTTTATAGTAAAATACGCAGACACAGAACAAATGATCGCACAAACATTTTTATGGAGTGGAAATCAAACCCGGTTAACCACAGGCCAGTATACAAAATTACTTTTTGAGTATTCAATTTCCACTACCAAATTAATATTCCAATTTTATAATCTGTAGTCGAATAAAACTGATACGAAATGACATGTGTGTGTGGATATTTATCTACATCCATAGTTTAATATAATAATAATTATTACCCCGCAGTGCAGCTTGTGGCGAGCTGTTGGGCAGTAGCAACCCCACGGCCTGATCTCCCGGGAGATGCCTTGTTCCTCACCTCTGGCTTGCCTTCATTGGCCAGCCAGAGTAAACTCTGACGAGGAATGGAACTCCCACCTCTTTCTTGCCTTAGTTGGCCGGCTAGAGTGGAGATTCGCAAGAGCAAACGTGCTCGGAGGAAGGAAGCATTCTAGTAAGGTGCTGGTAGGGATCTTGACCGTACTTCCGGGATTGTCCTGATAGCAGTGGAATTCCGCTCCACTCCTTTAGCACCTCAGGAGATGTTGGTCTCTTGTCGCTACGTGACTATGTGCTAGCGGCCGTTTTAGAGGGCCCATAATTGAGTGTGCAAGTCACCCCCTGCCATTTAATCCATGTGTACTTAGCCACCCTACCCTATAGTCCAGTACTTTTATTACCATAGTCTGCAATAGTCTTACTCCAGCCGTAGGTTTTCCTTGGATGCACTTGTGTAGTGCATACAGGGAAAATCTGCGGTTGGTGCCTCATTTAATTAAAGACGACAATGGCCCTCTGCGAGTTGGCTTCGGCCCCTCGTACGCCTTCCAAAGGTCCGAGAAATAAAAGCAAATGCAAATAATAATAATAATTTATCCTGGCTACGTTTTGGTGACCTTTTCGGGGAAACTGAAGGTTGAATATGTGCAATTATGGACGAAGTTGTCCTAACGAACAACTTCCGGAGACATATTATGAAGGACGGGACGGTTGACGTGTGTCGGGCATGTCGCCGCCCTGGTGAATCCATCAGACATATAATCTCTGGTTGTGCTCGTCTGGCTAACGGAGAATACTTGCACAGGCATAATCAAGTAGCCAGGATTATTCACCAGCAACTTGCTTTGAGATACCAGCTTGTGGACACTGAGGTACCGTACTAAAAGTATGTACCCGACCCAGTTCTCGAAAATGACCATGTCACGTTGTACTGGCATTATTACTGATAGGACTATTGTCGCCAATAAGCCAGAAAAGGTAGTGATAGACCGATTAGCGCGCCTCGCCATGACAGTTGGTATTACCATCCCACATGACGAAAATCTCGTGAAAGCTGAAAAAGATAAACAAATAAAATATCTTGACTTAGCCCACGAGATTATCTACATGTGGGATGTGGATTCTGCTGTCATTGTGCCGCTCGTTGTTACGGCTAATGGTCTTTTTGTCGACGACCATCTGTCGAGGCTTTCGTTACGCGGTTGGATCAAAACCTAATACAGAAGGCAGTACTCCTCGATACGGCTCGCATTGTGAGGAGGTTCCTGTCGCTGAGATTCTAACTACCGGTAGCTGGGACCCTGCTCCTTCCATCGGTGGCCTACTATTTTTTATATTTTTAAATGTTTTTATTTTTATATTAATATTTAAAAATGTAATTTATAAGAATTTGAAATTAATATAAGAGATAATAATTTATTTGAAACAAGTAACAGGACTCACAGTGTTAGTAACAATATACTTACAAACTATGTACGTTAGAAACATGCAAAGACTAAAACAGAAACAGAATGTGCAACATTGCCGCAAGGTTACAGGCCCAGCTAAAACCCAGCAGCAATGGTTTACAAACACACAATAAAGCCTGCTCGCTATCATAGACAGGATGCTGTCTGTGTGCTATTTATAAGCCACATAATTAATAAAATAATGAGAAACTGTCCCGATAATTAAACAAGGAGTATTATGTGGTTTGTTTTCATCTCATTCAAGTTCCTAGAAAACTCATCACTGTGTAATGTACCCGTACTACCCGTATTTATAAATTTATTAACAAAATAACTTTGCATTTACACAAGGTAAATGCACAGTTATTTTTTAGTATTTATCATATTCGACGGCAAGGTGAGCGTAAAAGCTAAGTGATTGGCAGCTGTATTGTTTGTCGCTTCTTTGCTTCCTGACATATTCCTGACATATTGCATTTGTCAAGAGTTATTTGTATCTTTAAATATTTGTAGACCTATCTCAGATTCAGAAGGAATTCCCAGTATGCGACAACGTTCTAACAATAAAAACAATAAAATGTTTTTTCAAACGCATTCAATTTCACCGTCAGAGATTTTTTTACGAAAAGACCAAAACCAACGAGACCGACCAACTAGAGTGTTTTGTATGTACATTGCACATACATTACGAAAACCCAGAATCATACTCTAAAGGGTCGTCCAAAATTAAAAATTAATTTATTCAAATGGGCTATTGAAAGCATAAACTGTACTGGCTAGTGGCGACATTTTAACACGATGTATCGCTGTTATTTTTTAATTACCTACGTTTAAAAAATAAAAATAACGTGTCGAATATTTTCTTGTAATCTAGATGAGGGACTAAAAACTAAAATTATGTCAAATAGCCCATTAGATTGGGAATTAGCCTTTGAACGTCATAACTAAATATTAAGACAGACAGTCCCCAAAAACTCCGCCTTTCACTACGTCCTAGTGTTTTTAATGGGAAGAAGAAGTGGCGGAATAAATTCCCCAGTCCATTTTACCATCCACGTTTTAACCTGCTTTGTCGATACGTGTTTGAAGTTTCAAAATATTTAATAACTAAGACACATGATATCGCTACATCTCCTAAAGCCCCCCCCTCCCTCTCCCCTAATTTTACTCACCCCATTGCCGCATTGCCATACAACGTGGCAATGCGGCCAGTCTTCTGGGCACTTTTCCCGTTGATAGCGATGCGGATGAGTTTTTTGATGCCCGATAATTGGTTTACTGTTCTTTTGTTTGTTTATTTTTAGGTATGTTAGTAACCAGTTAATTTAGAATAAATAATAAGAAAACTCCCCTTGATATATCGTGAAATGAAATGAAATGATGAAATGAAATGATATTTATTTTTGTAAGTAGATCTTCCCAGATACTTCTACATGTATTTTTTTTAAAAACTAAATAGTATTTCCGAAGTGACTGATCCCTAAAAAGAAATGCCAAAGAAACTCAGGGGTCATGGTCTCTTCTAAAGTCCAGACATAAGATTGTATTAATTTATTATGCGAGTCTCACGATGCAGGGCAAAGTCTGGGAAAAGCCTTTTGATGACAGAATCAATTCAGCTTTGAGTTGACCTGTCCCGACAGACGGCATGCATGTGATTTCCGTGACCTTATAGAAAACCGCACACAAAGGTCTTTCATGTTAATTTCAACCCAGTAAAGATACCTGTATACCCTGTAATAATTTAATGGGCCCATAGAACAATTAAAGATAATATTTTTTATAAAACATTATACACGTGTAACTCAAGTGGCAGTATATTTTCCTACTTACTAAAAGATGTGTCTTTAGAAACTTCTGTATTTTTATATTAGTAAGTATTTGCTTTTTTCCCATTCGTTTCTTAATACACATGAAGTTTTTCTAAGGCGTATTTTATAACATTTCGCCTACTTACATATTATTATGTTGTTTGTTTATTTTAGTGGATAGATACAATGAACAACAATAAAAAAGTCGATCACTTATTCATAAATGCGATGCGATACGATTTAAGCTACCAAAGATCAATAGGCGTTGTGCTATATTTAAAAGGAGCACCAATGAGAGACGTAAGACTTTCATTTAATTAACCTTATAGCTTTGACAAGAGGTACACCCATACAAATCTCTTTTATTCATTTTCGTTGAAATATCGCTAGTCTTCAATCATATTTATCGTTTCAATTTTCCTTTTAAAACTCCGATTCTGAGAAATGGTTGTTGCAATCATGAGACTTACACGGGCGTTTCATAGAATCGGTCTTGAAAGCAAAACCATTTAATTAATGGAAAGTCAAGTAGGTCATCAATATTAAGTAACAAATAAAACCAAATATAAAACACCTATCTTGTTTGGTACAAGTTCAAGAAGCGTTAATTTTTTCGACGGCTTGACTTTGATAATCGTTGTATAAATTTATTTATTTATTAAAATTTTGTGCACTATTAAAAAAAACCTTAAGGTGATGCAGAGACAGAACATTGTAGGCGCAAGAAGGTAACAAATTTAAAGACATATGTAGTACTTATTTGTATATCTTGACTGGTGTAACGAAACTCTCTGTATTCGGGTTAACTCGCACTTGGCTGATTTTTTTTATCCAAAACATATTTAAATAAAATCATGTACCTCTATGTACACACGGCTACACATCAAGCAAAATCTTTCCAGTGACCCCGCATTGTACGAAAATCCTATACAATGCGAGATAGTTTATACTGGAAATGTACAGACGCCAGCACGTCAAGTTACCCCAATGTGTCAAATTTCTTTGATCGTTTTTCAACTTTATGGCAAACAGAATAAGGTTCATATTCAATTGGGAAAATTTGACACATTGGGGTAACTTCTGTACATACAGCTTGATGTATAGCCGTGTGTACCAGGTGTACCTATATTTTCCCAATTATAAAGACTGTTACTACTTTGCCACAAAATTGTATAACGCAGATACAACTAAATAAACCTAAACTTCAAAGTTCAATTCAAATCTAAAATGTTATTTTTATTTCACAATACACAGCTTCCCTTCTTTTCTGAGAAACAAGCTCACCAGCGGATGTTAAAATTATTTTTCCGTCTACTCTGTACAGGGTTGCTCTATAAGTATATCAGCGGTGCAGCCAACCGAGAATTGTTTGTTCATCGCATATATCGACCTTTTGATATTTTTTTATTTAGATCTTCTAGTAAAATCAATTCAAACTTTAGTAACAGCATGAGTATTTTTTTGTTAAATAGATCCATCGCTCGCCATTCTAAGCTTGATTAGATCTTCGAAATAATTAACACGCTAATTTGCCTCTCACTTTCCATGTACAGACGCAAGCACATCAACCTACCCCAGACTGTCAAATTTTCCCAATTGAACATGAACCTAAAAGCCTATTCAGACCTAAGCGGTATTCGCTACCGTCTGCGGCAGAGAAAACCCAGTGGGTATGCAGTAATATTACTGTTCAGACCTAAGCGGTATTTGCTACCGTCTGCGGCAGAAAAAACCCATTGGGTATGCGGTTATATTACTGTTCACACCAAAACGGATTTCGCTATCCTTGTGGGTAGAATAACGCGCAGTAGTCGAGTTTCGCTCAGACCGCGCGGTATGTACCTCTACCCACAGGGGCAGCGAATATCGCTCAGGTCGCTCTAGCCGCGGTACTTGATACTAAATACCTGAGCAAAACCCGCGCGGTATGTACCTCTACCCACAGGTTTGAATAAATAAAGTTGAAAACCTATAAAAGAAATTTGACACATTGGGGTAGGTTGATGTGCTGGCGTCTGTACTACGACGATGATATTGAACTGAATAAATTACGTAATTATAAAGTGTCTTCTGAAATTGTTAGATTTAGCTGAACTTAATAGGGTAGAATATAGAAACAAATAATTAAACAATATTTACGACGTGGAACATACAAATGAGATTTATCGAGTAGGTAGTTGGAATGAAGCATAAATTAATGTGTTTTAAATTTGCTGAAGCTTTGTGTGCACTTGAATCTGGTTGTATCCAGATTCAAGTGGACACAAAGCTTGTTCAAAATGTTCAATGATGGAATTTAATGACTGATTCTCGTACAATTAAGCGAAAATAACGTTTTGTTGTGAGCGGTGTTTCATTAAAATAATAGGTAAGTACTGTAAAATTAATCCTTAATCACTCAAAGCATTTTCCTTCAATATTCCTATTGTATTTAAAAAATAAACATTATTGGTTTTAACATTGCACTTCGTAGCTTTACTAAAGAATGATTTGGTAGCCAGAGTTTTCCACAATTCTGGGTAAGTACCTGTTCTTATACAGAAACGGAATGAGCATTGGTTACACCATTTGATTAAGGCGTGTTGGCGATTTCATTGTTATACCTATTAATTAGTTACCAGCTTTTTCGTTCAATGGCGGCAGTGAAGTCTAACATGTAACATAGAAAGTACATAATTATGAATTGAAAAAGAGTGATATTAATAATAATCATCCGGTTTTCTTAATGCAAAGCGGATGCAACATCCTTGGTTATGAGACTGTACATCCCGCGGAAGTGCGGGGTCGAGGATTCCTAAATGCTAAGACTCTCCACAGTGAGGTGTACATCCTCAGATAATACTTTTTGTATGCTGACATGGGGATGCATCGGGTCGTGGTCGCAGGGGACAAGGGCCTCAACCCGCTATCCATGGCTAACGAGAACCGCAGGCAGGTATGGCAAGGTATGGATGTAGATTTATTAGCGTTTATATCCTGGCTACAATTAGGTGACATTTTTAAGGAAACTGATGGTTTTGTATGTGCCAAAATGGTAAATCATCCTAACGAACATCTACCGGAGACATATTATATTATAAAAGACGGTACGGTTGACGTCTGTCGGGCATGTCACCGTCCAGGTGAATCCATTAGACATAGTAATTTTTTTTTGTTTTTTTTTTTTTTCTCCACAACTCTCACACAACGCCATCTATTCCCAAGCTAAGCAGAGCTTGTGTTATGGGTACTAAACAGCTGATAAACATAATTATATATTTCTAAATATGTACATACATATTATAGATAAATAACACCCAGACACAGAACAAATTTTAATGATCGTGCTCATCACATAATCATTTGTCCTGGGTGGGAATCGAACCCACGACCTCCGGCATAGCAGTCAGGGTCACTAACTAATAGACCAACGGGCCGGTCTAATACTTTTTAAATACAGGGTGTAAGAGATATAGTCGCGTATATTGATACCATGTGTTTTGTATATGATTCTAGTTAAATAATAGATAATAACATCGTAAGTTAAAATATTCGAAAATAATTTAGATACGTTAACACTTCTAATTTTGTATCACGATAAAATATATGAAACTACTTTGTCAAAAAATAACTCTAAATCTCTGGTTGTTCTATAAAAATAATACTTATGTTTATTTATCCAAAGTAATACAAAGACACAGGTTGAGCAGGTTGGTAGACATATTAACAAAATATAATAATTGTTCGTACAAAAATTAAAAGGCTGCAAATAAAATATTTAACAAAATATAAACCCTGTCTCTTAAACTAGGAGGCTTGTATAATAACAGACAGTGTTCGGCCAGATGGGTTCTCGTCTGGCTAACGGCTGACCAGCAAATTGCTTTGAGGTACAAGCTTGTGCATACTGAGATGCCGTACTACAAGTATGTGTCCGACCCAGTTCTCGAAAACGACCATGTTACGTTGTACTGGGATCGGTATATTATAACAGACAGGACCGATAAACTGACCTACGTCACATAAAGAACACACCCTCCAAGTTTTAAGTCTCAGCAATCAGCGGTTTAGGCTATGCGTTGATCCGTCAGTCAGTCATTCAGGACAGGGCATAAATTTATTTGTAAGGAAAGTTTTCTTATATTATAGACTAGTACTTGACTGCAATTCCACATGATGAAATCAAAGATGCATTATAATACCCACTTACTGTTTTCTTTCTACCGCAATATCTAAAATCACTGCGGTATTATTTCCTCGAACTAAGTACACTTACGTACGTCTCAGTGCATATTGACGGTATGAAAGCTCACTGTTGTGTGATAAATTCACCAGTACTGACTAGACATGTCACATGAATTTAGTAACATTGTTAGTCAGTTCAATGGAGCCAAAACCACAAACAAGGGTTGCATTCGAACGACCGCGTGTGATATCATAGGTCCGCTAGGACACGTCGACACTCAGCCACGTGCAACGTAATTAACAAGGCCGTTTGACTGATAAGCAGCCACATCAAATGCCCACCTTGAGTGATAATTACCGGCAACTGATATGCCATGAAATTTTGGGGTAACTAATTGTGATTTGAATTCAGCCCGCTGCGTGTGCACACGAACAAATAATTAAATTAATAGTGTTTCCATTTCTAATACGAGACAGGATTCAACGGAAGCCAACGTAGATTAGATGAGATAGACAGATTCTCTAGATTAGATTGGATTGACAAATTCTACATTGAATTCCCAGATGATAATAATTGGGTACTAATTGAAATACCGTCTTTGTATTTTCAAGTAATTGACCGAGGCAGGGTTTTGTGTTCATGTTGTGTAAAGATTTTGTTAATTTATTTGTTAAAACTTTATGCACAAGTAAAACAACTTTACAAAGGCGGACTTGATTATATAGGCATTATCTACCAGTCTGAAGGTGATGCAAAGACAAAATATGGTAGGCACAGCAAAGTTACAAAAACTATGTTATCTTGTTGTTTTGTGAGTCACCTTTATTATTTATCCAGCTCAAGATACTTTATAAAATCTTATTGTCTTTAAAATAATTCTGACTCCCATTTAAAACCAAATGGCGTAGAATAGGAGATTTTGAAACCGATTTAAATTGTCTAAGTGTTCGGGATAATATAAGATTCATTTTTTAATATTGATCTTTTAAGATATTCAAAACTTTATTATAATAACCATATTATTATAATTTGCAATACAGGCAATCACATGAAAATCTGAGTAATTATATCAAAGTAAAATCATTTGTGAATATTTATCTACGTTTGAATGTCAAATATAACATTAACTCGTCAACTACCAGAATTCCAGACACAATTAAAC
Organism: Euplexia lucipara; assembly: GCA_921972225.1. Classification (NCBI taxonomy): domain Eukaryota; kingdom Metazoa; phylum Arthropoda; class Insecta; order Lepidoptera; family Noctuidae; genus Euplexia; species Euplexia lucipara. The sequence continues at coordinate 11,002,445 of OV179142.1, read as the reverse complement.
TACTTATTGTCTTTTGCCAGGGCCTGTAAGTTATATAAAAAAAAAAAACATTCCAGTTTTAGTTTTGTATGGAAAAAAATGGACAAGAAGCTCGGTACTTTATCTTTTTTAAAACTTGCCATGGGTGATCCCAATAAATATTATTAACAGAAAATTGTTTTTCACGAAGTGACATTTATTATTATATATCATTTTATTTTTTTTTTTTTTATTTTTTCATTTTTTTTTTTTATTTATTTTTTTTTCATTTTTTGTCAGGGAGGTCACGACCCTCAGCATTGAGTACGTCGCAAGGAGGGGACATTTAGTGCACATCTCTTGCACTTGACTAAACTTACACGTGGAGTTGGCCATTACATTAGCTTAAGGTCATACAGCCTACACGTGCACTCTCGAAATAGCTTGAAAAGCGGTCCAGTGCTCTAGCATTCTTGGAATAGATTATTCTACCATGTTCTAATACGAGTAAGGATTGGCGCATCCTGGATATGTTTGAAACTGCATGAATGGATAAAAGGGCTTATTTATTACAATGCTGTCTATACGTTCCTTTGTCTGTCAACGGTATGTCACTCATGAACTATAATAGATAAACTGGTGGAATTTTCAAAGGGAGTGTTGATTTCTATTTCCACGAACATATTTCTCTAAAAAAAAACAATTATTTTCCATTTTGTCACTGAACAGTTGTATACTCTATCAGTTGTACAAAGAAAACAATAATAATAAATCAGATCACGTATTTTTTGACATTGGATACCTGTGGAAGCTGCGCCTGTATTAAATTTCTACCTGATAATGATTACCGAGAAATATCGGATCAGGCCATATTTCTCGGTAACCACCTTACGGCCGGGCGGCCTCCGCATTTCTCACACATCATAGACGAACAATTTAATGTACACATTCTCGTTATCAAATCGCGATAAACCGTTATTGATGACCGACACTGTGACCAAAACTCAGATCTGATGATGGGATCCTCGTGGAATTGAGAGAACTCCTCAAAAAATATAGGTAACACACACGAAAAAATATACTTTCAGGATAATAAAATATGTAAACTAAGTCAAAAAAACTGTTTCCATCCAAGTTCAAAATAATTTTCCGAGAAAAACCTTATAAACTTATAAATATGAAAAAAACTGAAAAGTAGTTCAGTTTTTTTTCATATTTTCTAAACTATGATTCAAAAGTTAGAGGGGGGGGGGGACGCATTGTTTTTTACTTTTGGAGCGATTATTTCCGAAATTATTGACATTATCAGAAAATGATTTTAGTAAACCCCTATTCATGTATAAATACCTTTCCAACAATATATCACACGTTAGGGTTGAATTTTAAAAAAATCACTTCCAACTTTACATATTATAGGGGGACTACCTTAATTAAACATTTTTTTCCAATTTTTATTTTACCACTTTGTCGGCGTGATTGATACACATATTGGTACCAAATTTCAGCTTTCTAGTGCTAACGGTCACAGAGATTAAGCGAGGACGGACGGACGGACGGACGGACAGACAGACATGGCGAAACTATAAGGGTTCCTAGTTGACTACGAAACCCTAAAAAATGCAAAATAAAAACTTTCACACTACAGTTTCGGAAGTCGGTGGCCAATAATGAAAGAAACAAAAGCACCAAAGCCACAGACTTCCGAAACCGTAGTTATTTTTCACCTGTTAGTGTTTTTTTTAAGAAGTCGGTTGTTTTTTTTTTGTACAAAGTTTTTATATTTTAATGTGTTTTTTTTTCTACAGAAATCTTACAGCTAGGATACAAATAGTTTACAGATAGTGAAGGAATACCAATTAAAAATTTTAACTGACAATATTTAAGGTAGCACAAAGAATAGTAGATGCACGTCACGTACACGTACGTCAAGGCGGTCGTCATCTAAGCATTGTGTATCGGTTCAAACAAAGGAGCACATAAATTTCATAACATTAAGACTTTAACTCAATACTGTGCTAGGTGTACCTGCCTGTAGTACACCCACATTTCGCCAGTTATGTTTAGGTCCCATATAAAAGGGGACGAGCCTTTACCATAAATCGGGCACAAATCGAAACTCCAATACGCTATTCAGAATATCCAGATGAAAAAACTCAATAACGCTCGCGGGTCGGGAAAAACGCGATCGATCTCGACACCTAATGATCAGCTGTAGGGCTTGCGACCACTAGACCAATAGGGCGGTAAAGAAACATAGTGGGTACGAAAAAGTATGGTGTGATAAACGATGTTTTTAATAAGGGAATTCACACGAATTGCCAGTGAAAATTTTGTGTCAGTTCATCGGAGACTTTTGTCTGTTTAGATAAAAGGTTAGATTATAAGTTTCAAGATGTAATCTGGGGGCACGGGAGTGCCCCCGCCAAAACGAGCCAAGCGAAGCGCAAGGGCACTACCTACCTTTTTTCGAAGTGTTTCGTCGTTTTTTTGAACCCTCATAGAGTTGGTTTCCGATGTACCAGAGAGTTCGTATTCTCAAGATATGATGTCATTAATAGACTAATTTAACATACAAAGTCTCAATTAAATAGCTTTAATAGTTTAGATTTTATTGATATCTAAAATACACCGATTTCGTCACTGACACACTGATGATCATCAAAATGTTTGGGTACTTCCTGAAGTGTTAGAAAGCTGAAATTTGGTATGTAATCTAAGTTTAGCATACAACCAACAAAAAAAATCGTAAACTCGTAACTTTCGCCCCCCATCCCTTAAAATGGGGGGGGGGTGGAAGTTTGTATGAGATAATATAACCGCTGAAGAGCGAAATATCGCCCTGATCTATCGCTTATGGTTATCAGTAAACCATCAAAGAAAAAAAGGCAAAGACAGAGAATAGGCTATGAAAACCGGCACTACTGATGTGCAAGAAATACACCCAAAAAAAAAACTAAAAGACTGCCTAGCAACTTACAAAAAGAACTGAAATCCTACCAAAACATTTCATATAAAATGTTTGCCAAGACGACACGGCCTAACCTACCGACCCTATTTTAGGGTCGGTAGAGTTAGGCCGTGTAGATTCAGAAGCTTGGCTCTACATGAGATCTGATATCTTTTTCACAAGGCAAACCGTATGTGGTTGTCTTGGCAACATTTTACATGAAATGTTTTTGGTGGGATATATTTATACAGATACCCCAGAAATCAACGTCAAGCTGAAAACAGTCGATAAGTCGAGTGGTTACAAGGATCAGAAAAAAAAAACTTAGTCATATTAATATTGTAGACAGAAAACAAAAATCTAGAAATCTGTCACCCTATGACGAAATCTTTCATGTACCTACTGTGACCGCTGATTTGTATTTTTCTTTGTTTTTTTTTTGTAATGCAGCTCTGTTGGCAATTTATCTTAAATGATGGTCTGGATACCAAAATGGTTCCTAGAAAATCTCTTTATTGAGGAGTTTTTCTTGTTTAATTTGGTAAATTTTGAAAAGATGTTTTTGTTTTTTACGTATTAGTGATACGCCTACTTAAAGAATTTATAATAAAACACACAACAAAACCCACAAGTCTACAAATTCTTGGAACTTTTAGTAAACTATTAGCCTAGCATTTTCGCTTGGCAACGATATTATATTAAACTGTCTCGTATCGTGTTATATTCTAAAACATTTTCAAGTGAACCAGACGCTTTTATTAAGTAAGTTCACTTTGATACTTCGACACAATTATTTATTGGGTGGAAAATACACACGGGTCGGTAAGTTAGGCTAACTGGACGAGTATTGAACTTAGTCGGCTCAGGGATCTGGGACTCTTTAAGTCCCTGGCGCCCATTTAATCATAATAAACTGGAAGGTTGTACTTACCTTGATTTTTTTTTGTAAGCATAAATACTTTTAAACTTTAAAGGAAAAGGACCTGGGTTATTTCCAACCCCCGACCACCCTAGTTCTACCAACTGAAATTAAGCTGGCTGGCATTAACCTTGTTATTATTTAAATCTTATGTATAATAAACTTATTTTGTTTAGAAGTTTGTTGTTTCCTTGAATAGCAATACCAAACCACCTCGCGTTTGGGCTTTTGTTCCCCTATTACTAGAGGGACAAAATCCCATATGTGACAATACACACACAAAATTTCGCGAAATTCGGTCAAACGGGTTCGAAGAATTGTATTTAAATTTACTTTACAAACCCGCTTCCCCATGTATCTCACTTTACAGTTTCAATATTAATGAACTCTTCACACAATGAACCTCTTCGTTCCACGAATCATAATTTGTATTCTACAATTCCCTTCCTAATTTAAACACAATTCCAATTCTGTACAGACGATATTTCTTTGTTGTGCTTCTGAGAATCCGTACGAAAATCAGTTGGTTAGCATTTCTAGTGAATGCACGTGAATATAATATCGACGACACGGTTTGCACAGTGGCTGAGCAATTAGCTGCTGCACTCCGTGCCGCGGGTTCTGTTCCCTCACGATATAAATACTTTTATGGCCTATAGAGATACGGGTCTGGCTGTTTGCTTAAAAAGGTTAAAATGTAAACGCACGTAAGATGTCAGTTCTCAGTGAAGATCAACGTTTAAATAGTCCTCCCTTTTAGTTTGTGTATAAAATAAATAAATAAAATAAACAAAAATTCCACAACTTTTACACGTCATCTAGTCCCAAACTAAGCAGAGCTTTAAATTTTGCTATGAGTACTAGACAACTGATAAAATTAATCATACTTATATATAGATATATAGATATATAACACCCAGACATAGAACAAACGATCTTGCTCATCACACAAATATTTGTCTTAGATTCTAATCGAACCCACGACCTACCAACTTGAACAAAAGGCCAGTCCATAAGTCCATCTGAGTATGTGACCTTGGATGACTCTTATCTTATTTAATTCCAAACTGTTGTTCATTGTTTTGCACCTAGGTGGGTGCAACTTACTATGTTAAGTATCTGCATCACCTCAAGGCAGACAGGTGCAAAATACCTACAGCATAAAGTCCTCTTTTAGACGACGATGTTTTAATAGGAAATAAATTTAATTAAATAGGTACCCAAATATAAAAACAGTTCATACAAAAACGGAAAATATCTGAATACCCAGACACAAATCTTAGCCCGGATTGTTTCAGAGTACCAACCAAAACGGTAGCGTTTTGGTTGGTACTCTGAAACAATCTGGGCTTATAATTGAGGGCCGTATCATTCAAATCCTTACAACAGACCCTCCAGTTAATTAGTCGATTTTTGTTAAGTACTGGAACACTGTACTGAAAAATGATAATGTGCGCGAATGTATTATAACTAGGTACTTGAAAGTCCGGCTTATCGTACATTCTCGACGCACTGTAGTGCCTAACGTTATCGTGTGCTATGTATTTACATAACATTATTTTTAATAAGTTCAATTTTTCTCTAAGAAAACTAAAGTTAACGCGATTATACAAGACATACATACTTACTTCACGCTACCCCAATGTGTCAAATTTCTTTGATATCTTTTAAATTTATAAAAAACAAGATTTAATTTAAAAATCTAATTTTCTTATATTAAGATTTTAGTTTTATATTTTTTTTATTACTTATTGTGGATATTTGAATTTTGACGTAATTTATTATTACGTTGCCGTGACATTACCGGTCTCATGTTGAAACTATAATATATTATTTTATTAATGGAACAACTATGTATATCACATGAGTGAAATAAACAGTTAGAATTTCAACTTTATTACAAACAGAATAAAATTCATGTTCCAAATGGAACGATTGAAGGATACACTTGCCGAGGTCAGTCTGTGGATGGCTGACTATTCATATACATATCAAGACTCCTCCGTACCTCGGAAAGCACGTGAAGCCTTTGTCCCAGCTGTCATTAGTAGATCTTTGACAGTCGTTACAGGTAGTCAGAAGTCCTACAACCATTTTACCTTGTAATCCACTGACTAGTGGGGTAGTCTACCCTGTAGACTACCCCGTCTATTCCTAGGCCGATGTTCCGGCAACTTTATGTCCTTTGTTCAATCCTGTGGACACACTCCAACCTTCCATTAAAAAAAACTGCTAAGTTTCCCTATATCTAAAACAAAGCCCTGCATTTTGCATGTAAGTCGATAATTGTTGGCTCTAAGTTCACGCATATATAACATACTCTTATACAGAACAAACCCTGAAAATATGCCCTTATACTGAAATAACTTACACAAAATTAAATTAAAATAAAACTATGGCTTTGATTCCTTAATATATGATGAAACAGAAAATATATTGGCTGGACAATCATATCTTTAAGAAACCTACTTTGAAAGAACCTATTCAACCCCTCACATTTCATATACACACCTCTTTACACACACACAAACACTCATTTACACACCCCTAAAGACACCAACACAATAATTCTTTTCCATTTGCTTTGTTAACAACCACTGTAACCAAACAAAAATCACAGTTGTATTTTAAAAATTGAAGCCGCAATTACTCCAATTACAAAGACGTAACGTAAAAGGACCGTAAAAAACATATTTAATGAGCCCGGAAAGCTGACAAAAATTTTAAACTTGTAAAAACAACCCATTGTTTTCTTAAGTACATTAAAACAACAACATATTACATAATGGGTTTTTGTTTGAATAAATAAATAAACTAATCATTATTAATATTAACTTGGTTTTGGGGTCAGACAGGTAGTGGTTCTATATAAAACACTGGTATTTGGCTGCATCCGGATAAACTGGAAGTCGACCCTAAGAAAGCTAGGAAAAGGCTAGGCAGATGATAATGAATAATTTTTTTAAGAATACGCGTTCACTGATATTTGGTAGAATAAAAGATCACAAAGCCAAGAATAATTTCAAAGATGTTGAATCAAAACATGACTTCAAAACATAAACATTATTCCCGCTACCTTTTAACTCCACAAGAAGAACACATTACTTCCTAACTATACACAACGATAAAGTCACATGACGTTAACAGTATTCTTCTCTTATTCAATTCATAGAGAATCTTTACACCATTTAAATAAAATACTATAAAAATAGTTTGATTGCTCACCTGCGTCCTACGTGATCGGGAGCGGACACTGAATTTCACAATACACACATGCAACCGTCAGGAAGGCTTTCGATCTACTGTGGCTGAGGGGGTAGTGGTGGCTTGGGGTACGCAGACAGGGTAGACAGACGGAGTAAGCAGATAAGCATTGACGCAATATTATCATCTGCATGTAAACACAAACAAATGAACTGATACTGTGTTGGATAATTACTTAAGTGACCTTCGAATTAAATTATTGCGCGGTTTCACTATTATCTATATTTTTAAAAGCTGTGTACGTTATTTTGTTTTGTGCACGGATTTAGTGGTTGCTTGCAAAAAAAGAAAGAACGATAAGATATTTATTACCCGCAGCAGCCTCGTTTATCTTCTGCGGCTTATAAACATTATGTAATGTAAAAAAAACATGGTACTAGGAATTTCTAAAAAGAAGGAAGAAGATAGGGTAGTTGTGTTTAATTATTTAGTGAAGACAAAATAAAACTATAGGTTTAACACAGAAAAATTGGTGGCCGGCATGTCGTGACTGTGAGAAAATTGATACTACTATGTATTATGATATACCTAGGTACCATGAAAGACAGCGATCTTCTACACACAATAAAGTATGGAATCTAATCGTAAGCGTACTCAGATTTAAATAACGTTTTTATTTCAGATCTTAGAAATTTCGTCTCATTTGACGTTCTTGACTAATTTCCTTGAAATTAGGGTTAGTTATCAGAGGTAACATTGTTTCCTTTATGATCTTAGTATGATACCTTACATATTTTAGGGATCCTGACTCAAAGTGTGCTAACGGAACCCTATTACGAGTAGTATCTCTGCTTTCTATTAGATCTGTCTTACCTCTTAAACCGTAGCAGTTAAACAATTCAAAATACAACAGAGTGTGTATTTCGGCTAAAATGACGAATAACAAAAATGTGCTAATTCTCAGCTGAATTTTCAGTACAATAGTTGGTATAGGTTTAAATGAAATCAATATTGTCTACATTGTACTATTTGTACTCGTATGTATTACTAGTATAGTACCGCGCGCGTGGTGCACTTACTTTCATCACGGATCGTTATTGACAGCGTTATTTTTTTTGTTTGAATATACCGTTTCCGGAACCAATCAATAAAGAGATTAACTACTTTATTTTTATCCTGAAACGTAATCTTTTTACAAATTTGCGCGACGATATCTCTGCGACTTAGTACAGGAGGTCTCCTACGTTATTTTCAAATATTTTTATTTGTTTTTTTTTTTTTTCACTTGGAGTTATTGTAACCATCAGATAAAAGAATCGATTATTTTATTAAGAATACTGCTTTTTAGGCACATTTTCCATTAACAGGCATGCGTACGATTTATTTGTGTCGTACGGCTCTTTTACCCTTTACCTTTTACATGTGCATTACCTTTTAAATGTAATTATAAATAGGTATTTAATTAAGGCCAAGATGGCACCTAACATTAACATGAAATGAAATGATAAAATAATATTTATTTCTGTAAGTAGACACCCAGACACTTTTATATGTCCATTTTTTTAAAACTAAACGGCATTTCCAGAATGAATGATCCCAGAAAAGAAATGCAGGAAGAAACTCAGGGGTCATGGTCTCTTTTAAGTCCAGACATAAGATTGTATTAATGTAATGCTGGATGCTGGGCAAAATCACGAAAAGCCAGGAACGCCATTGCTATTTTCTTGAGTTACAATAAAACAAAATCGATGAAGACTTAGAAATTACATGGGCATGTAAAAGATTGTGAAGATAACGAATGCGTTCAAAAATATAATAGGTTCTATCGTGTGTTCTCGTTACACATGTATGTGCCTATGTATATGGTTTTTTTTTAAAGCCATTTGCCAACCATAATTTTAAATATAATTTGTTATTCGACGACTATAGAACTATTTACTAGTGATCAGACTAAATAGAGTTTAGCAACCAGCGGACGTCACAATGTTTAACCCGCGTAGTACCCGGATAAAAAGTAGCCTATGTCACCCGGAGATAGTGTAACTTCCAACGGTGAAAAAATCAAATTGGTCCAGTGCAATGCAGACAAACAAAAAGGCAAACAATTTTTTTTTGTCTTTCCTCTTTATAATATTAGTAAAGACAAACACGCACGTTGCCGCGCAATTCGTCGTATTCCAGCCGGTCGATTCAGTAGAAGTCACGCCGTGAAAACTTGAGTGAAGTGAACTGTCAATGCCAAACATTAGTATGGAATGACAGCTCAATTTGTGCTCAGTACGGCTGTATTTTTACGCGGTGATTTGACCAGAATCGCACTGCAGCGCCGCGAGTTCCATGTTTGCGCCAACATTTATTTTGTTTTCTGAAATGGTTAAATGTTATTCTGTACTTTGGTATTCAAACGTAGTGCCAACAAAATGGCGTTTCTTTAATTTCGTCAACTACAACAACAAAACAAATACAAGCTTCTTATAGAATTAATATACAGAGTGGAAAGAACATCGTCGCAAATACTGATATCACGAGTTTTGTACATGATTTTAGAACCCGCACCATTGAACCATTTTCTTATAATTTTTACGTTTTTATTGGTCCTTTTTTTGATAAAAACTGTATAAAGCCATAAAAAACCATTATTCCTATAAATTAACTTATTGAGATATTTCTTAGAATATGAAAAATAACTTTTATAAGTCAGTAAGTTAAGTCATTTATAATTAAGTTAAGCAAAGAAAACAGTAGGAAAACAGTACGGAAAACATGGACATTAAGAAAAGCCCAATTGAATGATGAACTTATAGTGCCCGAAAGTACAGACGCCAGCACATCAAGTTACCCCAATGTGTCAAATATCTTTGATCGTTTTTCAACTCTAAGTCAAACAGAATAAGGTTCATATTCAATTAGTAAAATTTGACACATTGGGGTAACTTGATGTGCTGGCGTCTGTACATCGATCTTCTATTCGCTCTGTAAAAAATAACTTTCAAAGTCAAATGATAATATAAGTATATAACAAAATCAAGCTCATAAACCCTTAAAACCAAATTCTAAAATAACAACATGCTCAAATGTGAAAAGTACGAAATTATCACATAATAATTCTACTACCTTGTTGTAAAACTTCGCAAGTTTCAAAATAATTAGAAATGATACGATATAATTATGTGTACACATGTCGTTTCCATTAATTGTATAGCAGTATATAAAATACAACCCGTCCTCACCCATCCAAATGTTAACCTGATTTAAGTCAAAGTCAAATCATTTATTTCAATAAGACCCATAAATGCACTTTTGAACGTCGGACTTATAAGTTTTAATTATATGAAATTTTTCGGCAGTTCTCCGAATATTTCTTTATAATAAATATTTCAATGACACACTAAACAAGGTAATAACGAATTTATTTAATAAAAAGAAATAAAAATAAGTTGAATAGATTAAGTAAATGATTCTAGTTTCACATTCCAATAAGTAGTTTTTATGGAGAAAACGGGCAAGTACATATCTCCATATCTACTCTTTTAAAGAATAAAAAGTACTATACTGAGAACTATCTTAGTATAGTAGATTTTATTCATAGCATACAAATTGATGTAAAATCACGAATATTAAACTATAGATTATTATTGAACTATAGATTACCATTTACACAAAAGTACCAGTAATGAAAATAATAAACAAAACATAACATAACATCACGCCTGGTTAAGCAGGGTGTACCAGGTAGCAAACCCACACTTCGCCATAAATTAATAAAATAGAAACAAATAACGGTGTGGTTTTAGAGAAAAAACAAACATTCATTTAATTACTTTAGCAAAAAAAAAAATTTGAAAAAAAATTCAAAATAAGTTTTCGTAGTTCTATTGAGCAGGACCAGCATGTTTCTAAACATTTTATCTTCAACATAATCCCCTAATTTATGAAATGCCAGTTTACAAAGTTTATTTTTATTGTAATTTTTTAACTTTGTTTGATTCAGTTACAATATATCACAAGGTAATTTGCTGTTACATAGATAATTGTACAGACGCCAGCACATCAAGCTAATTTTGTTACAAAGTTGAAGAACTATAAAAGAAAATTGATACATTGGGGTAGATTGATTGGCATACTTTGGTTAGTCGGAAAGTGTTTCAGCTATTTTATCTTTATTTTGAGTGTCAAAGTTAGGGCTGTCACTTATTTTTCTAAAAAGATGCGGATTATTTCTAAAATACATACATACATTCGTAAACTTACGCCTTTTTCTCATATTCTTACATACTTCTTTCGCTTCGTTTACATTCATACCATGTTGCTATACACTGACGCCGGTTGCGGGTACTACGCATCTGACCTTTCTAAAGAACATCACCAATAAGGTCTATGTATGTCCATCTAGAGCGTCCCCTCTTGGCGTTTTAACTTACATATCTTGCATTAGTTGCCTTTCATTCATCCTTTTAACGTAACCAAACCATGAATGCATACTATTTTCGATTTTTGTAACTACAAATTCTTTTCAACCACAATGTTTTTAGAAGTATGTAATAATCGTAGCGTATGGCGCTTTGCGTGATATGTAAGTCATAAATGGCTCTGACAGCTCTCTAAAATGATCTGTTAATAATACTCATATTCTTAATCAAATTATTTACACAGTATGGATAAGATACGACGTTGAGAGGGTTTTAACAAAAATGCGACCTCAGATGATTGTTTTTGACTTTTGCATAATGTTTAAATAAAGTAAATGTTTACTATTATTATATAGAGTAAAAGTTTGTGAGTTTGTGCGGGAGGGTCTGGACCTACCGAAAATAAGGTATTTTACTAATAGAAACCAAAAACGTTATTAATTTGTGAGTATGTGACACTCACTCGGCTTCATTTTATTTTCAAAACTAAGACGGGGTGGAGGCGATATTTGAGTACTTAAAAACGAAGTATTGTTAAATTATTATACTAACCAATTGTATCGTAACGGTCTAGTATAATATTATTTTAAGTACCTATATATTCAATTTAGTATGTTAGCACATCCTTATAAAAAGCCAAATGATCAGGAAAAAAACTGACCACAAACTACGATGGAATGCAAAAAGATTACTAGGTTCATATATTGTGTTAAAACCTCAAATCACACAATTACGCGATATCATTATCATGTATGATGCTATATACATGTGTTGTTATTTCCAACTTGTACACCAATTACTATTTGACGACACGGTCAATTAGGTAAGTAAGCTTATTAGGCGATTAACCATTGCGCGGGTTTAAATACACGCATGAAATAAATATTTGTTTGGTCTACAGGTAGTTTTAATGGATCTGGTTATTAGTGCACATGAGTTTAATTTTTGTAAACGTTCCACGATACAGGAGAATTTCTTTGCGGTTTGATAAACTATAAAGTTAATTAGTCTTTAAAGGCAACGATAACTAATAGATCATAAATTCTGTGTAACGCTCGAAATGTAAGCAGTATAAAATGAATAAAATGGGGGAAGAGAAAGGTCAAGGGTGGATGGAAACTCAGCATTACATTCTTAATGATCAAAATTATTGAAATGCTAAAAGATATCAGGAAAAGTCCTTTTATCTTTTAGCATTTAAATAATTGAGATACATAGTGTTGAAACCTTGTAAGTATCAACAAAATTAATATTAATCTATACTCCATTTATAATAGCATTAGAAGAAAGAGGTAGGAGGTTCGTAGAAGCAGGAATGCAAAATCATTATTTTTACGAATACCACATTTAAATTTGAGATAAGTGTACATTTTAAATTGTATTATAATACCAATATCACAAACTCGAGCGAGCAATAAAACGATGTTTCCTAAAAATCAGTTATAAGCATCCTAAATACAATAGTTAGGCTAATTGACTAAATTTTAGTTTTTAGTCCCTCATGTAGATTACAAAAAAAAAAACAAAAATAACAGCGATACCTACATCGAGTCAAAATGTCGCATGACGTCACTATCCTATGTACAGTTTATACTGAATAATGACGTTACAAGCCCCTTCTCCTCAACTTGAATGCGTTTAATCTAAGTAGTTTTCCATCAATAAGAAAAGGAAAAAAAAACACTAGTAGTGACAATAGTTTTTAGTAGTAGACTAATAAATTATGATATTCATATTCTGTCAACATGCTTTTTTTATGATTTCGATATCTTGATTATTTTAAATCGGTATGTCTCAAGAATCGGATATGGCAACAGGTTTTTTTTTCTTCTCACTACACAAAGTATTTTGTCAGCTGTCAAATAGGTAGTTCTTTGATTTCCGCAACTTTAGGCTGCTTTTAATAGAACCTCGCATGTAACATTTTTTTCTTGTTTCAGAACTGCATTGAGCTGCTGCTGTTCGCGTTCTTCTCGTCTCGAGTATCAAGTAATTATTCAGTCTCTCTTTTCTTTTGTGTCTTTGTTTTCCACTGACCATTCTGTTCATTTTGTGTCTGCGATACTGTAAGTGTAAGTAGATATCTATACATTAATACAAAGAGGAAATATAATTATGATTCTTCGTTTGTATGGATTTCAATCAAATACTGCTCAAGTGACTTTAAAAATTGTTTTACCATTAGAAAGCTATATTTTAACTAAGTTTCGTACGTTATCTTACACATACATAACTTTTTTTTTAATATCAATAAAAAAATATTTTTAAAACTGTGACGGGTGGAGGGGTTGTGGAAGTTTGAAGGGAAGACTACGAAATTGAGTCCGTCGATAAAAATCGTAAAGTTATCAAAACCACACAAATATAGGTAGCGGTAGATACCTACCGCTAATAATAATTAATAAGAATTTCTAATGTCAACTATTTTCAAAGTAAAAACTTCTACAAACTATTGTGCTTTCAAACCAAAGACATTTAATACCAATAGACCGGAAATCACGAACAATATTTTCATCCGAAACTTGTGTGCTGCTGGACACAAGTCTATGAGTTTTTTTTAGTACGCTCCGCTGCCGCTCCAATATTCATATCTTATTCTAGATGGCGTTACTGAGACTTGAGATCAAAGTTTGTCTATGACATTTCCTCGCATGTCCGCTCTATAGTATTTTAAATTTCTTTGTATCAAACCAACCACACAACCCGCACTCGGTCCCATTTCGGCTGTCAAACGTGGAATCTGTTTCGCTTACGCTCATCGTAAACACCATTTGTGCGAGCAAGATAGAGAATGAGTTGTCGCGGAGTAGCAAAGGAATAATTTATACTAAAAGTTAAGGTATTACAAAGTCGCTAGTCGGTAAAATTTTGGATTTTGCCCATACGTCATCATACAAAAGTACCTTTTAAAAGGTAACATTTTTATTATTTATTTTACTAGTTTAAATGATGTGGTTTAATGAATTAAGGCAACGATGAACATTGCCTTAATTCATTAAACCCAAAGAGGATACCGGTGTCCGCGCTGTCATTGTCTTTCTATTGTGTCTCTAATTCACACGATTGAAAGGTTTAAAAGGGGAAAAAAATTGACTTGAATTTTTAGAAACTTACAAATGTATAAATAGCCGTTTAATATGCGACACATTGGATACATTACCTTTTCCTGTACTCCCCTACTCCAAAATTACGATTGCCCTTTTAAACGCGCCTTCCTTCGCGGTCAACGTGTCTCAATATTACCCTATTATCTCTACTCTATTCCAAGGTCAAGGGCACCCCTATTTATGTCGATCTATTTTCATGAGGACTGTTTATTTGCTTTTATCGCAGACAAAAATTTCCTTGTCGTAATAACGTGTCGTGCAGTTTAACCGGCGTTTATTTAACTCTTATATAAACTACAAATTTGTTACAGATTTTTTTTTAATTATAATGCATACGGTAAACATGTTTATTTTATTTTGTACCATTAAATCAGTGATGGTGTGTCTTGGTACTCACATTCACTTAAGATATGTGTAGCGACATACCATCTAAAGACTGACATCCAACATCGCGATGTTAAGTCACCCGCGCGATTGAACGTATTCAAGATGTCTACAACCACTTCACTGTCAGGGAGACGTAGTCCATCAGACATAATGACACCAAAAAAACGAATTTTTGTTTACACAATAATCAACAAAGGGACAGATTGTAGAAATATGTCTTTTGTTTTGAGCACGACAATGTCAAGAATAAAGAAAAGAAATGTTTAGATTCTTAAGTTGACAATAGTCCACAATATCGAGCATTGTACCTTCTATATTCGGCAAAAATATTTCTACCAGACTTTGTCAATTATTCTGCAGACAAAATTCGTTTCTACGATAGTCATGGTCGGAGGAAACTAGCCTTCGCTGTCAGTCTCTCAGGTTATCTGTAACTTAAAAATAGAAACTCTAGTGTAGTAAAAATTTTAAAAAAAAATTAAAAGGAAAAAAATATGGTTTTTTGAGATAAAGCTTTTAAGGTTAAGTAACAATTGCCAATGGACTGGTGACCAGTCATTTCATATCAAGATCCTTCCATGTATCAGAAAACACGTTTAAAAGTCGGTGACAGCTGTCGTTACGAGAAGACTACTAGTCCTTCGAAGAGGCTTTGTGGTACTTAATTCCTCATTAGGTGTTCATTCATCTTTGTTATCCCAGTTTACTTGAGGTCGATGCAGCATAATTTTCTTCTTCCATACCGTAATTGATGTAATCTCAATCATTTTCTCCTTCTCAGTATATCATCTTTCATACAATTCAGCCATCGCTTTTTAGTCGCTGCTCTTGTGTTTTAAGAAGAAAGAAAGAAAGAAAGAAAAAAAAGTTAGTTGGAATAACCTGTTATTTTGGCATTGGGATCGAACCAATACTATGTCAATATTTTCTAAACAAACAAACTTACATAATTAATTAAAAACGCTAGGCACCTTTTGACTAAACTCAAGTAGGTAGAGATTTATTTCTTCATTTAAGTACTTTGCCGATTAACTTTGGGGGCTACGTTTCTTATGGAATCATAAATCAATTATGCAATCAATTCAAATAAGATCTTGGGGATTTGTTTTTTATTCGTGGGTTTCCTTCATTCGTTTTATTTTTTGTCTGGCGAGTCAATTAATAGCGCTAGCTGTTATTAATTTTGTCTGATAATGGTTACAATTAAATACTTATAGCGGTTTCATCAGCACCAGATTCTATTTTTGAAGAAAGCCGGATCTTGTGCGTAAACTACCATAGCAATAGTTCTACGACTACTCCGTAGCGTATAATCAGGAGTTTGGATCGGACGTACTGCTAAACCGATCTTAGTTAGAACTTTTAAGACAAAACGTTATTTATTATAGTCTGTAACTTTTAATAATACTGTTTGTTCGAGACTTAACCTGTTTACAATTATTGGACCTTAAAATAAGCCATCTATCAAGATAGTGGGATATAACAAAACCTGGGCTTAAACTAGGACAATTCTTGTATCTGGGCGGCTGACCTGACGGCCGGCAGCATCGCTGTCCTGCGGAGACCGCAGCGAGCGATGGCCGTCAGAGTCATCAGGGGCTATCGCACGATCTCCTACGAGGCGGCCGGAGTACTGGCCGGATCCCCGCCCTGGGACCTGGAGGCGAAAGTACTCGCGTCACTGTACCGGTGGCGCGAGGAAATGCAGGCGCGCGGCGAGCGACCGATGCAGCGACACATGGAGTTGCGTCGGTCGCAGCTGCGCGAGGTCCTGGTGGCGGCATGGCGGGACAGGCTTTCGAGCCCTACCGCCGGCCTCGTCACTATCGAGGCGGTCCGGCCGGTGCTCGAGCGCTGGCTCGGGAGGAGGCACGGCTCCCTGTCGTTTCGGGTGACGCAGGTGCTTTCCGGGCACGGTTGCTTCGGAAAGTACCTGTGTCGCATAAACAGGGAGCCGGACGCCCGGTGTCACCACTGCGTCGACTGTCGGGAGGACACGGCGCGGCATACGCTGGCAGAGTGTGCCGCTTGGGAGGAGCCGCGCCGTGCTCTTGTCTCTGGAGTAGGCAGTGACCTGTCGCTGCCGGCCGTGGTCGAGAGGATGGTCGGCAGCGTCGAGTCCTGGGACGCGGTGGTGTCCTTCTGCGAAACGGTCATCTCGCAGAAGGAGGCTGCGGAAAGGGAGAGGGAGATCACCTCCACTCACCCTGCCCGCAGCAGACGCACCGGGCGCAGGCGGAGGGCGGACAACGCCCTCTTCCAGCCCCCCTGAATGGGTCCAGGGCGACGGACGCGGGGATGTCCGCCGCCCCCACGTACATGGACCCGAGGTGGCGGCGCGTCGTGTTCACGCGCGCCCCTCTTAGACGTCGCGAGGGGAGTCTAACACCTCACTCCCCTCGCAGACTTGGCGAAGCCCGCGGGGCCGGCACCAGTCGGGGGTCGCGGAAGTATCTTCCGTTCCCGTGACCCCCGGCGCAGGTGTGAGAAGGAACACGGGGTGGTTTTTAGTCAGTAAGAGTCTGACAGACCCCTCCGCCTCCCCGGGCGGGGGACATCCATGAGGATTTTCTACCCCTAAAAAAAAAAAAAAAAAAAAAAAAGGACAATTCTTGTGCTATAAACACGAGTTACTTCTGTCACCGTGATGAAGCTGCCATTACAAGTGTGGTGCGGTGCTTACTGAAGGTAAGTATTAAAGTTTTATTAATTTATTATAGTGCGTGAGTGTGCTTGTGTGTTGAAACATATATGTTAGTGGGTGTGTAATTGTAGTCTGATGACTGGTGTATCAGCGTGTGTATATGTGTTTGATTGTATGAATGGGCTGTAGCGTATTCATTTTGCTTTATACTTTTTAACATATTTATTTATTTATTAAAACATTATTCACAAGTAAAAAAAACTGTATAAAGGCAGGCTTAATGCCTTAAGCATTTTCTACCAGTCTACCTTAAGGTGGTGCAGAGATGAAACGAGGTAGGTGCAACAGGGTAAAAATTAAGGACAAAAAGTGATACATAAAAATAAATACACAGGTACATACATACTGAAACAAAATAAATACGCAGATACATAGGTACCTACATACTGAAACAAAATAAATACATAGATACATACATACATAAACAGAACAAATACACGGTCAAGAGAGATAAAAATACGTTTTTATCGAACAACCATTCAGAGTACCAATCAACCCAGCGATGAACCTGCCAACATCTTATGCATACGTTCACGAACTTTCATTTTAAATGTGAACCGACTAGTTGCTATCCTGATGTTCAGAGGGAGCGCATTCCAAAGGAAAACCGCCTGGACGAAGAAGGAAGAGTGAATAAAACTAGCGCGGCGAGAAGGACATCGTAGAAGACGATTATTCGTGGACCGAAGATTCAAAGCCTGCGCAGAGCATAAATATTTAAAGTGACTAGTCAGCTAAGAGTAGTAGGATTGTTAAGTAGCGAAAAAAGGGTTGACAAAGCTCTCAAAGCTCTGCGCTGACGGATAGGTAGCCATTTCAAAAGTGCCCGATGTGCGGAAATGTGGTCATACTTACGTAGGTTGAAAACGAATCGAATGCAGTTATTTAGAAGCCGGTCAAGTTTTTTGAGAAGATCTGCATTCAGGTCATAGTAGCACACATCACCATAGTCAATTATGGTGCATTGTGTGCATTAAAATTATATTAATGTTATGGGTTTGTTATGAACTTCAAATATAACACATCACAGATCAATATTATCTTCGTCTCTGCCAGTGTACCTGCCGTGTGACAACATTGTTATTAAAAAACAGGCATACGCATGGCTTCGGTGTAAATCAGAGAATATCGCTAAACTTCCACAAGGGATTCAATGATTCCACAGTTATTCGCAATGTGACAAGCCATTTTGAATTTACTTACAATCAATTGATACCTCGTAATTTCATCTCTGCAAATATGGTCACCACCGCGTAGATGCATTGTCGCGTCGGACAATATTTAGCCTAGACGAAACTCGCTGGACAAAATTAATTATTTTAGGTTTTTATTTCTTTTCTAACCCGAAAAACTGATAATTTTAAAAATATATAGGGTGACTGGTGATTAGTGAAAGATACCTTAACACGTGATTGTATTCGTGATTCCAATAAACTTTCCCAAAGAAACTTTATTTTTATACACAATAACTTATAACACAATAAAATAACAAAAACGCTGTTTAAAATTCCCGCGCGCGCGCCTGAGATCGATCACAGTAGGCACGAATCGGCACGATCTATCAGCTGATAGTCTGACTTCGGGAAGGGCTAAATCTACTAGTAGTAGCGTCACACGCTCCCTCGCCACCCCCACCGCTCCCGTTGTGCAGTACTGACGTAATTGAATTAATTGAAAGTTAATGAGTATAAATAAAAGTTTCTTAGGGAAAGTTTATTGAAATCAAGAGTACAGTCACGTGTTTAAGTATTGGTCACTAATTACCAGTCACCCTATAGATATAAACCTATATTTTTTCTTAAAATTTCATTTGTTTGCTACGTAACTTTACGGGTCACAGGAAAAGGAATAACATCATATTGTTATACAGACTGCCACGTTGGTCTAGTGGTCACAAGCGCGACGGCTGAGCATGAGGTCCCGTGTTCGATCCCCGGGTCGGGCAAAGTGTTATTGAGTTTTCCATATGAAATTTCTCAGTAGCAGCCCGAAATCTGGATTTGTGCCCGATTGATGGCAATAGACTTGCCTCCTATTACATGGGACTTTAACGTAACAAACGAATTGTGGGTGTACGACAGTTAAAGTGTTAATTTGCAATGTCAAAAACTTCAATATTAAAGATATTTGACACTTGGCTTCTTCAATTTTGACAAAGGTTTGTGCACGAAGCAATATATTTAATTAAGAAATATGGATAGAATCGCCACTGTCGACATTACCTTTAATCAACAAAGCATTTTAAATTACTTGTATGTTATGGAATGTCACATTTCAGAGGCATCCGGCATTAAAACCGGTTCGATTCGTTCCGTACATTTCCAAATAACCCAACCCTCTAATGAACTGTTTGATCTTCAATCGAGTACAGACGGTCGAGTCGTCTAAATCTATATTTTGATGCAATGAAATGAGCATTTAGCATTGACGTCGAACGCATTTTGAAATGTGGATTTGTCAACTTTTGTGTAGCGTGGCTATTAAGTTAAAGAAGTAATTAAATTAAGTTTTTGGATGCTATAAACTATTGTGTATAAAAATATAGAAGTGATTAAGTTCATTTTCGAAGTTTAGTTAATCCTTATTCATTTTATTAACTCGAAAGTTTGTAGGTATGGCCATATGCATGTATGTTTTGTTACTTTTTCCCAAAAAAGACTACTGAATGGATTTAAATCAAACTTTACAATAATATACCTAATATATTAGAATAACACACATGCTATAATTTATAAAGATGTTGTGTAAATTATCCATAATAGAACGATAAGTGCCTGCCATTTACGAGCTGTTATGGCATGCGCTGCAAAAACTGATCAAATTACACGTACCTATATATAATGTACCTACTAGCTGTTGCCCGCGACGTCGTCTGCGTGAAGTCTCTACAGCACAGAAAATACCAGTGTCGTTTGTCGTATTACTTATCCTTAATTAGTAAAAAAGGGTGAGTAAAATTAACATTTAAATTTATTAAAAGAAAAGAGTAAAATACAGTGGTGGTATAAAACACGGACAAATAAATATCACTCTCTACAGAAGTTACATAAAATTATTTTTACAAAAAAAAAACAACCGACTTCTTAAAAAAACACTAACAGGTGAAAAATAATTCTAGTTTCGGAAGTCTGTGGCTTTGGTGGTTTTATTTCATTCATTATCAGCCACCGACTTTTTGTAAAAAGTTTTTATTTTGCAATTTTTAGTTTCTTTGTATGTAAAGAAAGTCTTTCAAAACTTGAAAGAATCATTGAAATCGGTAAGCAATTGACATTAATCTCCCAAACCATATAATGGGCAAAAAAGGTCACTAGTGAAGAGCGTGGGTATATTCGCAGTCGGCGTTGTGATCGCTAGCGAGTGCTCCGGCCTCGAAATAATGCCCGCGATGCCGCATTATACAAAACAATTATTTCGTTAAATTCTATTCTAATAAGTTACAAGAGTATCAGAGTAATTATAGGTCTCGAGTTCGAACCCAAGGCACGCACCTCTGACTTTTCGGATTCACACCAGGACACCAGGACACCAGGTTAGTTACTAACCACACGATAAGAAGAAGACAAGAGTATACATCAAAATGTTAAATTATTTATTGTTCTTTCCGCTCGTTTCGCGGTCAGTGTTTGTCAACAAAGAAAAATTTGAAGTAAATCCATGCAGTACTTTTTGAGTTTAGCCCGGACATACATACAGACAAACAGACAAAAAATTAAAAACTATATTTTTGGCTTCGATATCGATTGTAGATCACGTCCTAAGCATTGTTTTAAAAAAATATTCAATGTACAGTATTGACTTTCCTACAATTTTATTATATGTATAGATTATGGAAATGTTTTTCTTAAATACTCTAATCTACAAGAAAACTTCCTAAAGCAACATCTATTTTTCATTCTTATCTGTAAGCTATTATGGCCAAAATAGTGAACCATAAATACAAAACAAAAAGATAATTTATTTCTAATGCACATTTGGTAGTAACAAATAGACTGATATTAAATAATAATTGTGCTATAAATATAGATAGGAATGAAAATAGACTGCTTGAAAAATTAATCCTATGTAGACAAAGTCTCGACCACCACCACCTAAGTAGCAGTACAAACAAAATCTTACACTGTAATACACTTTTTAACTAAACTGCAGCTACACCTCTGCTTAACCCTTCGGGGCTTCCAGGCGTAACATAGTAATGAAATGTACTTTAATACAATCCTGTTTAACTGCCGCCCTATTCGAAAGCTGGCATGCAAAAGGGTTCCTTACTAAATAGTTCAATACTTATTGGTGTACTGGTGGTGGAGTTCGAAACTAGATGAAATCAAGTAGATTTGCGTGTTAAGGGTTCCTTAATATAAAGTGAGTTATTTGCAATTTAAATAAGTGGTTTTCAAGTTTAGAGATCCCTGATTATTTAATTAGAACCTGTAATCAAAAGAAGAAAGACTCCCTAAATGTTGCCTTATTCAAAACCAACATCTTTTATTTAATTTATGAAGATGAGACCTCGTAGTTATTTGTATATTTTAAGAACCAGAGCAGACTTACATAATTGTCTTAATAATATTATGTTTCTGTTGTTACATAAAAAGAAAATTTCACGTTCTTTATAGTGCTACGTCGTAGCACTTATGAAGTGACTACGCTGTATCATCGCTGTAGCTAATGTGCTACGCCGTAGCAAGCCGTTTGGTTGGTTGGCAACGTGCCAAAATACTATTTCTTTTACAACAAAATGTAGTACAGTACAATGGTGAGTCACACGAATGGCTGAAAATCAGGCAACCGCCCCCTTCATACCTGGTTGAAGTGAAAGAAATAGCTAATATCTAAATAGTTCAATTTATTATTATTATAGTATTTTATTTAGTATAATCTCTTTTTTTGTATAATTCGGATTAAAGTTTAATGATAACAAAGACATGGATAGTATAGTATTAATTTTATTAATAATCTCTTTTTTTGTATAATTCGGATTATAGTTTAATAATAACAAAGACATGGCTAAATTGACCAAAGCGTCTCGATGTGAATTCCAGGAAGTGTAACTATCCATTACAATATGAAAAGATTTTTTCTTTTTTTAGATAGACTCGGGTTGAGCAGCGTTTGAACTATTAAGCGAGTATCAGGTTCAATTCCTGCACACAATACATATTATATGGCCTACATGTAGCTGTTTCAAGTGTGGTTATTTGAGTATTTATGTTTAAAAAAAAACACAAAAAAAAACTTAGTCATATAACCTTGACAGTCTGCAGCCCGAAAGTTTGACTACCATTCTTACAAAACGTAAAACGAATAATTCTTACTAGAAAATGGGAAGGAAACTAATACTATAAATATAAACAGTCTTAGAATGTTAGACTTGAAGCAGAGCCAACAAATTATTATCTCTTTTTTGCGCTTTCACACAGAATTACTTTCTTTTACGTATCACGTTCTAATCAATTTCAAACAACAATAAATATTGTTTCAATAGAGCTATTAATTTCTTCTACAGTATCGCTGCAATTAATAAATGTGAGCTACAAAATGTATCAATTAAAAATAAAACTGAGAATCGTTCGTACATTCCATTAAAAGAAAACAATGAAATAGCCACGGCGTAGCCGATGGAATGTTTCACATAGCTACGCGGCGTAGTGGCTCTACGATTCATCATGCTCTTTACTTTTTGATTATTCATAAATTGTTTGTTTGTTTTACCGTACTTTAAAAACGATTGCTACACTTTGACACTTAGTTATTATTGTGTCTTAAACGTCATCGCGATACGAATTATATGGCATAAAATTAGGTCATACTTGTACTACATTACATTTTCACCAGTTATGTCAATGTTACCGGGGCGACTGTCATCAACCGATAGCACTAATTACCTGACTACGGGCTGCAACTGAGAAACCAACTGAAAGAACTCAATATTACTTACCTGAATATTAAAACCTAGATCTCAGCCTCAGCTGCAGCACTTGCGTCTACTTGACCAACGAGGTAGCCTCTATTTTGTGTACTAATGCCAGTACCTATAGTATTCATTTTATACGCAGAATACATTTTATTACTTTAAAATGGAGCCGAGAGTACAATTTTTGTTTACATTTCAAACTGGAATTGAAAAAGTGATTGATCCTGTGATATGAGTGAAGCCCCCGAGCCAAGCTTATGGACAGTGCTATTAGGGTCGAAACACATAACCGTGTTGCGGCGCCGCGCCGCTAAAATTGGTAGTGACGCCCGTTGCTACGTAGACTTTACGAACGATTGAACGTTCAGTAACGCGTTGCCGCCACGCAGTTGTGTGTTTCGGCCCTTAGGGCGCGAGTCCGAATTTGCATTCATCAAAAATTGTATTCGATATTTTAACATCACCCCACCGCGTTTGGTTGACTCATGCCACCCTTTTTCCTGGACTGCGGTAATGCAACACATAAACGTCTACACTATTTTTTTTTCGTAAATATGGATTTTATTTTAAAGTTGGTATTTTGTATAGAAAGAAAGAAAGAAATAATATTTATTGGCAATAGGTAATAACGTGCACACACTGTTAAAACATGAAGTTATCAAAAAAAAAAAATGGCATGTCTCACGGCTGCGGTTAAAGGCTCATTTCAGCGGTAATGCCAGACAGATGCAGCTGTCTGACGCTGGTTTTCAATGCACCTTATGTGTAGTAACCCCATAACTTCGTAGTCAGTTTACCGATTTGAACAATGTTTTTTGTATACTTTCGTGTCGTCCCATTAGATTCAGTTTGGTAATTTGGTTGTAATATCACAACAAATAGAAAAAATATTGCATCACAAAAACTTTTCACAAAACAATCCATAATAAATATACGACTTACGTTATAGGTTCGCAAGTCGGTGACTAATAACAAATGAGACAAAACCACCAAAATAACAGACTTCTGAAACAAGAAAAAAAATGAAGACGGCATTATTTAAAAAAAATGGATTTTATGGAGTACTAGGTGTACACGTAAAAAAGTACACAAAGTCTTATTTCACTAAGAAAAAGAGAACAATAGTGACGACGACGCAAAGAGATTAAAAATACTAGTTATTAAGTATTGAATGTCTTTGCGACGACGCTAATTAGTTGAGCTCTATAACACACGTGACTCAATTCAACGCAATGTTACCTGCGCGTCGCGACGCAGCAACTCATAAGCTGAAGCGATTACTGGATACCGTGAACTTAACTCCACAACACTAACAAGTTGTTAAATAAATAACGTGTGATACCTCAAGAGTAGGTCCAGTATCGATAAATGAACTCAGTTAAAAAAGGAAACTAAAAAAAACATTGCAAGATCAACCTAAGTACCTACTAAATAAAATAGCGATTGCTTAGTATTAAAAATATTTTGTTTGTCTAAATTCTTTAATTAATTAATTACTTACCTACTATCGAACACGTCGTCATACTTGTTCTTCACCTTTTGCATCCCAACACTAAGGGGCCGGCGCATTATTAGAGCACTAAAAATGGCGCAAGAAGCGTACACCAGCAGGCTGCGTACGTACCATGCGTATCACTGAAGAAACGCGTATGTCGACGGCGAGCCGTCAATGAAAGACGGGGTTAGCAACAAACTGTTTATTGGGGCCAAATTACCCGTTCCATTTTTTTTAGGGATGGCAAATCCTCATGGATGTCCCCCGCCCCGGGGAGGGCGGAGGGGTCTGTCAGATTTCTACTGACTAAAAACCACCCCGTTTTCCGTCTCACACATGTGACAGGGGTCACAGGAACAGCAGTGCGATTCCGGTCAAATCACCGCGTGATAATGTAGGCGTAATGAGGGCGAATTGAGCTGTCTGCTAAGCATTGACAGTTCCCTTCACTCAAGTTTACACGGCGTGACTGTTACTGACTCGACCGGCAGAAGATACTTCCGTGACCCCCGACTGGTGCCGACCCGTGGGCCTCGCCAAGTCAGCGAGGGGAGTGAGGTGTTATATTTATATTCCCCTCGCGACATCTAAAAGGGGCGCGCCGCCACCTCGAGTCCATGTACGTGGGGGGTGGCGGACGGTCCCGTGTCCGTCGCCCCTGGACCCAACCCGACACTTATCCTACGCTAAGACATACAAGTGTACAAAGGTTACATCTCTCCTTACTAAGCTAAAGATATATTATACGTATTAAGAATGATAGAAGATCATTATTAAAACTTAAATATAAAATATAACCTAAAATGATCTTATTTCGAACTTATCAAAAGTAAACTTATTCTAATCTAAATTATCATAACGTTAAAGCTCGATTGTAAGCACGCAGTGCTCTGATACACTAGACGTTGACGGTCCTGGCATAGGCTTCCGCTTGTCTGGCTCAGCTGCTTTTACTCTATCTGTCCCATTTGCCACCTCACCGTCACCGCTTATTGCATCCTCATACACATCGCCGTCGGCTCCCTTATCGACCCAAGGTTCTGGACTTGAACTCTGACTGTTGCTGTCTATGGCTACCCCACTCATTCGCGTTAGAGAACATCTATTTTTATTTACGTTCACTGGGATAATCTGGTCAACATGACGGCGCCATTCTTTCCCGTTCCCCACATTAACTTTATATGATACGGGGCCAGTTTGTTTAACACCCTTTGCTTCGGTTCATTTTTCTCCCCTTGCTGTATAGTCACGAGGTAATTCCAAGTCTTCTTCGTCGACATTTTAATCGGTACCGGAGCAGCGCGCGATTTGGCGCTCCTGCTTAGTACGCACCGTGGCCGCCACGTCTGGCCGCAGCGCGTCTAATTGGCTTCGGAGCCGCCACCCTTGCAGTGCCACAGCGGGTGATACACCGATCGTCGCGTGCTCGCAGTTACGATATCGAGTTCGGTCTATAAGGAGCCGACGTTGTGTGTTTTATGCAGTTATTTTCACAAAAAGCTTTAAATTCTTGAGATGTAAATGGTGGACCGTTATCGGTCACGAGCTGTGACGGCAAACCAAAACGCGCGAAAATACTTGTTAATGCTTTTATAGTTTAAGCTGCATTTGTGCTTTTTATTGGGAACGCCTCGATCCACTTTGAGTGTGCGTCTACCAAAACAATCAGCAAAGTCGGCATACACACGCTGCCACGGGTACAGCGCCAACTCCCAAGGGTGTAGCTGCGCATGCGGCGGCACGTCGTGAACTACGCGACACGCGTCGCATAACCTTCCTAATTCCTTGATATCCTTACCTAAAATTCGCCCAATAAATATAATTTCGTGGCAAACTTTTCATTTCATTTATACCTAAATGACCCTCGTGCACTTCTTCTAAAATATTCTTTTATTAGGCATAAGGCACTACAATTCTGTATTTAAAAATGACACACCCTTGGTCTACCACGAAATCTTGTTTTCTAGCATATTATAATAAGCCATTACCGCGTCACAGCTCCGTGCCGACGCGACGGCCAGATTTCGGCTGAATTCCACCTTTTTCCCAAAAGTATACGTCAGTGGTTGGTGATCCGTATGCAACGTAAATCCGATAACACGAGTTCGCAGCCCTCCTCAATCATAGTGTGCTAGTACACGTTCACTCAGAAGAATTCGCTTGGCTTCTACAAAAACCTTTCCACACTTCGAGTCCCATCTCCAGCGGACCTCTTTTTTTAATGCATTGGTTGCAGCAATGTACTCAGATTCTGAATGAATTGCCCATAATAATTGATCATTCCAAGAAATTCTAAGTTGCGTTACGTTTTCAGGTCTCAGTGCGCTGGAAATGGCCTCTAGTTTCTCAGGGTCTGGCCGCAAGCCATCTTTATTAATAATGAAGCCCCCATTTTACACGGTCCTGTAAAAAATTACATTTACTTAACTTAACCGTAAATTCCATATTACGCAATCGCTCGAGTACAGTTCTTAATTTATGTTCTACCTTGTTTGAGCCTGTCACACAAATGTCATAAAAAACACTACGCATCCGGGCACCCCGCGCAACGTTTCTCCCATGATCTTTTGGAATTTCTCAGGGAGAACATTTATTATGTACCCATGTGTGTTGTTATCGCTGTATACGGTTGAGAATCCTCGCTTAAAAAAACATTGTTAATACGCATGTCTTAAATCAATTTATATGTAAACTGTTCCCCACCGCTAAGATTAGCAAAAAATTCTTCAATTCGTGGTAACGGATAATGAGCCCGTTCACACGCTCGCACGTAAACTGGTTCGTTATCTGTGAGCTGTAATCGGATGCGTTGTTTACAAGTCCCTAGCTTGTCACAAAACACTTCGGGGAATTCATCACGTAATTGCGTCACCAAGTCCTAATCTATTATTTTCATTCAAGGTAATTTATACCTACATAAAACAAAACAGTAACGAAAAAAAACTGTAGGTACTTTGAGAATTTTCGAGAAAAAATAAGTGGCTTTTGTTAGAAAAACATAACTGGTGACAAAAAGTGACTTTTTAGAATTTTTGTCTGTTTGTCTGTATGTATGTCCGGGGTAAAAGGAGCCCCTTCAATCTGGCTCCTACTTTCCGAGGTGCATCTGTACCAGTTACCGACGGCCTCGAGCTTTTTGGCACGAAGTTAAGTGCAAATCTTAACTTAGCTCTTTCCACCATCTCCTTTCTTCCATCGGGATCCAGACGTACTGCAGGTTATCACCCATTCCTTGTAGATGTTCCACACATTCGCACAAAGCTCTTTGCCTGTTTCTTAATTATGCTCACAGCCAAGGAGTGGAATTCCCTGCCTGCATCAGTGTTCCCGAGTTCATATGACCCCAATCTGTTTAAGTCGCGATTTAATAGGCTTCTTTTGGGTAAGCTCGTTCCATCGTCGACCTCATCTCTGACCGCAGGACAAGATTGAGGTCAAAGTATTTATAAAAAAAAAAACAAAAAATCTCAAAAAGTACTGCATTGATTTACTTCAAATTTTGCTTGAATATTTCTAAGAGGTCGGGTCAACACATAGGCTACATACTATCACGCTATCACCTGCGGGGAGGAGCTGTGAATCTTTATTCTTCTTACGCATTCTGTGACAGCGTGTAATTTAAGGACGCATATTTAAATGTTGTTTTTGAGTAAGCCATGCTATTATCTAGATTTACACTATGAAAACTACGCTATTTAAATAACTTGGGCAGAGAAACATAGTTTAATGAATGTTAGTAGTATAAAGACAGTTATCAAACAGCGCCATATCTATTGAGATTTCATAAAAATCAAATCAAGTTACATGTTCACACATTTTGGAAATTAATAATTTAAATTTGATCATGTTGGCGAGGTTAGTAGTTAGTTATTTTTATAATTCATAGATGGTCATGTGCATTTTCTTCATAAAATTTGTATCGTACAGTTCGTTTTGACCAATATTCAAGTTTTAACAAAACCCTCAAAATCTTGAGCAAAGTTGAGGAAGACAATTTAAAAATAATACGGTGTGACTGTGTGAGGTACCTATTACAAACAAGTTGTGTTCATTGATGATCATCAATTTCATGTTATTAGTACAAAATAAACATTGACTGTTAATACTTTTGTTCGGTGTTTATCTGTGTGATTATTGCTTGTTAATTAATTTACTCTCGAAACTTAAGGGTTTCTAAGATGCGCAGGTTAAGTAGTTTGATCTCTCGAAACCGAGGCAGAGCGTGAACAACGGCTACGTGCTAACCGTGAGAGTAATGCACTAAGTTTGTCCGCAGAAACTATCACGCAGCGCTAATTACGACTAGAATTAAACGAGTCCGCACTACTGCTTCTCAATCTCAGGAATCGTGAAACAACTAGAAATGCGTTTAGCTATCGACCGGATCGTCATTCTTTGTCTCGCGCATTCGAAACGGTTACACAGAGGGATCAGAGATTGAGTATTGTGAAATCTTCTTCTGTAAACAGCATGATTTTTATCCATTCGTGACGAGTGTGTCATCGGCCAGAAAGTGCCTGAGCCTTAGCTTTTTTAAATAAGATTTTGTTCATTCAGGTTTATTCTTGTATTGAATACCATAATATAAGTTTAAGCTTACTGCTTTCCTTTTTTGGTAACTGTGTTGTGTTGTTCACACTATCTTTCATTCCAAGCTGTTTTATATAAGTGATGACTTTTAATTGGCTGTCAGTCTCACATGATATTCTTTTATTCTGTTTGCATTAGCTGTAAGTCATACATAGTTGATTCATAAATAAATAAAAACGGCGGCAGTGGTTTAACAGTTTTCGTACATCATGTAAAATGTTGTCAATCGGTTTCATTACAATAACATTTTCGAGATCACGTGTTTTGAGATAGGAATGCAGAATGGTAGAATTGAACACTTTTTCCAGATCACTAACGGTTCAACTTAAATTTCAATTCCCATGGTCTGAAAACTATTTATTCCAATAAAGAAATATAGATTTAAGTCATCTTTTCGTTTTCAGTATAAGTTTCACCTCAATTTCTCAGAACAGTATCATTTTGAAATGTTCCATTACTGTTTCCGACTGACGATATCATGTCAAACCGCAATTTTTATTCATCCAATTTTTCAATAGTCAGATAACTTGTTAGAGTTTGGCCAACGAAAGTTGACCACGGGTTATTTTCAAAAGTTTTAATATGGCAATATTTTAGGACTGTCAAAGTTGTCACATTGACGTTTTATACTTGTGTCATGTTGTGTTTACGTGCATCTTAATTTCGTTGGTTTGTTATAAATAAGGTTGAAAACAATAAAAAGTTCGACGAGGAAGCTTTTGTTTACCTTGATGGACAAATCTTATTATTTAATAATAAGATGTAAAAAGTGATTAAATCAGAAATCTACAGAGAAAATAAGGCGACTCGATTCAATCATACACTTTTAGGTTTGTTTTTTTAATTTCTTTTACAACAACTTGATACTTGTAGACTATCTATTTATAAAAATCGCAATATTTTTCACGGTGTATCTACTTTTCAGGAAATTTTAACGACGAAGTGACAAAACTTGGAATCTTGGAAACAGTGAAGAAATTGAAAACTCTCGAAATAAATGAAATGTCCACTTGTGATCGAGCTTGTATGGAAACAGGTGAAGAGAAAAGTAGCAAGCAAAAATTAGGATTACCAGGGGCTGAAATGCATATTTAAATAAAATAATGATTTCTATTAATAAATGATAAGTGATATTTATGGGTGTGTAATATATGCCATAACAACAGATGATATATTATCACTTGAAATAACGTTCACATGATATAATTTTCATATGTAATAAAAACAAATAACCTAATTTCATGCGATGTAAATTAACATTTCATATAAACTTCTTTTGTTCTAATAACATTTAGTATAACGTTAATTTCATATAATTTTCAATTAGTATATTGCTCTTTTTATATAACTTTCAGTTGACCTAATTTTCATTTGACCTGATTTTCATATTTACTCATTTTATGCCCAAATTCTGTAGTGAATAAGTAAATATCAGAAAACATCATACTGTAATAACCTCATCTAACCTAAATGATTCACCAACAATCAAACAGATCGTGCGCACGGCGGCCGCTGCCGCGACACGCTTGCTCGCCTTCGCGCGCTAATGGTCATGGTTCTAAACTTCTAACCTAACCTAACCCACATGATTCACCAACAATAGAATGGATCTGGCGCTTGGCGGCCGCTGCCGCGGCACGTGAGGCTATTTCAATATCATCAGGTGTAGAGTTTTTGGAATCCGATTTCGACTATGACTCATATCTTCCCCATCATATCAGTGGTCTCTATTTTATTAAATAAACGTAAAGTGATCACTTTTTGTTTAATGCAACCTTTTCTGCATAAGTCTGGGCCAAGAAAGTTGAGCTTTGAACTTCAGTGTGCAGAAGTTAAAAATACGAAGCTATTTTCGTTTAAAGCTTAACTTTGGTACTGATAATGATGATGCTCAATGTGAAACATTGTACCTAATGCTAACTTGAGTTAACTAACTTAACCTTTGCGCGAATACGTAATTGTGGTTTAACAGATTCCAAGTAAATTTCAATGGTAATAAGGTTATTATGGTCTTAGTACATAAACATGAAGCACTGATCTAAATATTACATAGTAGGTATAATATGTCTTGAATAATAAATAGTATCAACTCCGTTTAAGCGGTCTATAGCCAGGGATTCAAGCTCTTGATTTTTTTAAATTCCCGCCTTTTAGCTTGGACAGCTTTCGTTAGTTAGACTCTATCTGACTATTTAAAAATCGGGCCTTTGTCGCATTTCTTTCACTGCCATTCAATACCCATAGAACAGCAAAAAAGCATAGACTAGCAAAATAAAGAACAGTAAAGCATTGTTTGTGCGGCGCGCTCAGTTTGCATTTGTTTCATTCATTGTACTTCATATTATCATTAAAACATGGACAAAGAAAAACCGAGGTCCGGTATGTCGCCACAAAAAACAAACAAAGCTACTAATAATGCACCGGACACTTCTGTTTGTTAGCATTCCATAAATTAATTTGTTGTCGTCAGATTGATACAATAGGGAATATGCATGTAATTTTAATTTGGTTCGAATATTTTTTTTCCCAATCTTTAATGGCAGAAAATGTGAACTAAATCATTATTTTACTTTTTAATAGTGTCATAATTATTTAAAATAATAAATAAAAGTGCGAATTAAGCGCGGGAAATTAAAATTTGTGAAACACATCACCATTGGTTATAACAAAACGTAACGTCAAATAGTATGACAACAAGTTACGCCTACAAAGCATACAATGTGTAAGTATAACATTAAGTATCGGAATGGACTTTTTATTGGAAAACATAATTATTGCCGTGTGTCTTGTGAATAAATTTAATGTTAAACTGTAAGTTTAGCTTCACAGTAAGGTTATAAAACATTTAAGAAAATGACTGAAAGTGGTTATGTAAAAGCACAATCTGATATTTTTTTTGCATTCGGGTAGGCAAGCAATACCTGTAAACTGGTTTTTGAGCTGTTTTCATAGTGAAATGGTTAGAAGAATAAAAAACACCTAAGTAATAGTAATAGGATAATAGTAAATGACGTCATCGAAATGGCGCGCGAACATGGCGGCGTTTAAACAGCTCAAATTTGGCGCGGAGTTTGAGTTACACAGCACTGTATTTAATTGAAATAACGGACGCTGTTATTTCGATAAGAATTAAGTACATAATTAACAAAAACATCGAATAACGAGATGGTCTGAAATTTTGCATCGCCAATAAATTTAATGTTTGAAGTGACTGATAATGTTAGGTTTAAGGCTTACGAAGAATCGAATTAATAAAAAAATATACTACCGAATAGAGAACCCCCTCCT
This sequence comes from Euplexia lucipara, assembly GCA_921972225.1. Taxonomy (NCBI): domain Eukaryota; kingdom Metazoa; phylum Arthropoda; class Insecta; order Lepidoptera; family Noctuidae; genus Euplexia; species Euplexia lucipara. The sequence continues at coordinate 10,969,523 of OV179142.1, read as the reverse complement.
TTTTTTGAAGTCAAGGTTAATAAACACGCACTTGTGAGTGGGACAAAGCGTTCAAAAGCGGTCAAGATATGATGGAATATTTACCTCGCTCTGGTAGGCCATCAACGTTTTCATCTAAAGTAAACTTTGCAAAGGTTTTTGACATAAGATTGTCCTTGATATGAGACTGCAACTAGATTTGAACGTCTTATATTTCGATAATTTGCCTTCAAAATGCAACCGTTGTTAAAAATACGGGATCCTCCCCCCAGTTTACAAGTGGTTATCAAGAGTACGTAGTTAAGTTTTTAATGTATGTGTATTTTAAATCATTAATCCGGATTAAGTTTAGTTTAGGGGACACGGTTCTGCTAGGATCAACCAGCTTAATCTATATAATAAAATTATGTTGGATGAGACTGCAGTTGATTTCATTAGAAACGAAATAAAGTGTGTCCATGTTGTCCCGTCCTAAACTATCGCAATCCTATTTCGACTGAGTAATGAGCAAGAGCGAGGCTAATGGATGTATTCAGAGTAAAGTCGAGCTGTGAAGCGGTAGACTTAGCTCTTGAGGTGTTTTGAATGAAATTTATTTCTGTAAATCAGTTTCTACAATTTCCAAAAGGCACTTGAAGGTTACAGTCTCTTTGAAAGTAATAATAATAATAAGTCGGCCTGAGTGAACTCTGATGAAGAACGGAGCACCCACCTCTTTCTTGCCTTAGTTGGCCGACTAGAGTGGAGATTCGACGTTAGAAACGTGCTCGGAGGAAGGAAGCATTCCAGTAAGGTGCTGGTTGGGATCTTGACCGTACTTCCGGGATTGTCTTGATAGCCATGAAATGCCGCTCCACTACTTTAGCACCTCATGACATGTTACTCTCTTGTCGCCACGTCACAATATGCTAGCGGCTGTTTTAGAGGGCCCATTATTGAGTGTGCAAGTCACCCCCTGCCACTTAATCAATGTAAATTATATGTAAAACATTGGTGAGGCATAATGGAATAATCAGAGCAGTAGTGGGATATATTAGAATATAATATACATTCGTGGTTCACAATCATAGGTTACAAGTTATAAGAATATAAACAGTCCGTAACTATGTCAATTTCAAATCAGTGACAGATATGTGTTAAATATGATTATTCTCACAAGCCAGTGCGTATACATAAATATGCGACCTCCAATAAGGCACGGGCCATAGTACTTCATAGTTCTAGGTATTCAGTCCATTTTAGCCACCCTAGCGTACCAGTACTTTTGTTACCATAGTCTGTAATAGTCTTACACCAGCCGTAGGTTTTCCTTGGATGCACTTGTATAGTGCATACAGGGAATATCAGTCTCTCGGATATCGGTCTCATTAATCTGACAATTTGAGAGTGACGTAAAGAAAGGGGAGGGCTACAAAGTTGTAAAAAAAATCGTCCTCTTGACATTCTCGAGCGTGGCTATTTATTTTTTTATTTTGAAGGAAATAATTAATAATAATAATAATAAATCTATTTATCTCTCACATCTATTACTTTCTCACTCCGTCCCCACTCTGGTTTCTGTTGCCATGACGACATCACAGCTGATCACACAGACTCATTTGTGGCATGATATTATTGAGAACCAGAAGAGGAAGATGATTCTACTGATGAAGATGATTTAATAATAAATAAATATTCCACAACTTTTCACACAACGCCAGGTAGTCCCAAGTTAAGCTTGAGCTTGTGTAATGGGTACCTACTAAACAGCTGATAAACATACTCACGGCCAAAAAGCGAACACATTTAGTACTTACACGCTGTTTATTAAAAAGTATTACAAATATAAATTTTTAAGCAGAAAACAAACTCACAAGCTTTCACAGGTAGGTAGGTGTACTTTAGGTAATTTAGCAACTGCCCGCGGTATCTAGCAGGTGTTAGGTACCCGTATAAATATACCACAGTATATACCACAGTATGCTAGTCCAGGTCATGAATTACATCTATTCTAAGTTTCATTCAAACCAGTTTTACCGTTACGACGTGATTGAACAAAAAAGAAGGAATATCCCCCATGAACCACATGCACCGAAACGAAGCAAATAGGTAGCAACTTATTTGTTATTTTTTTCCACACAGTGGGTATTGTTAGTTAATAGTTAGTTAGTTAGAATATTTCATAAATACTTAACTGTATCACACGTTAATTATCGAGCAAAAAATAAAGAGTAAGGTGTCGATACACAGTTCATACCAACCGTCGGCAGCTCTAGGTAAATGTAAAGTTAATCGGTGACTTGTGCCAAAAATGAACGGGTAGCGGAGGGCAAAGAACAATGAGACGGGTGGGGACCTACGAAGCTAAAAAAGCATAAGTTACAAAGAAATATTGTTATGCTTTTTTTTGTTATGATCAAGTCACTTCGTTCAAATCACGTACTGACATAGAAAGACATATGTGGGTACTTAAGTAGTTTACTGCTTCTGACGACAGGGTTATGTTTTTTCTTCTTCAAACAGGAAGAACTTTTGAGAAAATGTGAGGTACTTGTGCTTGTCTAACTTGGCTTCTATGGAAAATCTCGCCAAGATTCCTAGACAAAAAAATCACATTTTTGTTACTGAACCCGGGAGTGTATATAACTCAATTTCTCAAAAAATTTTGCATATGCTTTTTCTTCTTAGGAGGGCAGTATAGGACTCGCCGGGACTCAATTTTGTGTCTATATGAACGAACACCTGACCCTCAGTTACAAGGAGTTATTTCGTAAATGCTGTGATGCTGCCAAAATATACAAATTTAAGTATGTATGGGTCCGTAATGCCACTGTGCTGGCCAAGGAGAATGATGACTCACCTACGATTGCGATCCACTCGGAAGACAATATTCTTATCAAGTTTAGGTCAAACAATACATCCTAATGAGCTGTCGGTATTTATAACCAAGCGATCTCCTTATTACATAATGTACCTATATAAAAATGTTATGTTTTTATCTCTGTTTGTCATATTTTTTTGCACACAGGTTCTGTGTGTTTATTTCGCTTATGAGTATATCGCATTACACTGTTTACAATAATAATTTCCATATCCTTGTATCTGTAGATATCTGTACCGTATAACAATAATAATAGGCTTATTAATGTTTACTGGTCATATTTTTTCGCTTACAATTTGTAAGCCTAATTGGTTTAATATTACAATTCCATGTTTACAATATCTATCATGATGTTAACATTATTGCGTCTTACTACCTATACTTGAAAACAATCTTTATGTCTTTGCTTGTGTTTTTTTATGATTTACCATGTGGATTATGTATACCTTTTAATGTTTTAAACGTGAACGTACTGTGTGAGCTCTAAGCCTTGGTTTGTTTTAGGTATACTTATGAGTTCCAAAGTGAATGTTATTTTGTTTTTGGTTTATTTTTTTGTACCCTCGCATTTACTTAACTAGTCAAATTTGTGTATGACTCGATATTTTTTTATATACTTAAGAGTTTTGAGATGAATATTTATTTCCCTTTGTTTTATTTTTATGTACCCTCAGATTTAAATAATGTCTAAAGATTGTAAAATATCCTTATTTTATCAAAACTGTCGAGGAATCAGGAATAAACTGAATACTTCAATATTATGTCGCATGCATAATTATGTAGTAATTATTTTACCGAAACCTGGTTGACGCTAGACATATCTGATAATGAATTTATTGATCAACGCTATTTGGTGTTTAAGTGCGATCGTAATCGTTTACTCCTTTTAGCCATATCTAAAGAACCAAATCCCTCTAGAGTATTTTATTTTTACCCCCGATAACCTTGACCGAGCATGTGATAGTGAAGGTCCCCGCGAAATATAATAAACATCATATAATTTGTGCCACTTACATACCTCCAAACGCCGTTGATGATACATACTTACCTTTTCTTAATTCTCTGTCGGTGTTATGTGAAGACTCTTCCGTAGAAAGTATTGTTTTAGCGGGTGACTTTAACTTGCTCTCGCTTGCTTGGGTAAAAAACAAGTCATACATGGAATATGCTACGAACAATAAACTGACTAATATCACTCGTTCATTATTACATCTCTGTTCGCAACATGTTTTGAAACAATAAAACCACTTTTTCAATTCTAGCTGATATATCTTAGACTTATTTTTCTGTAATACTCATGCAGTCACATTCTCACCTGCCATTCCCCTTATACCTGTTGACGCCTATCACCCGGCCTTCTATGTACACATATCCTTCTCTTACCCCACACATATTTAAAAATGTACGGCTAATAACAAACTAAATTATCACATAGCTAACATAACAAAATAAATTCAGATTTAAGTGACGTGGACTGGAATGTTTTACTGGATAACTTAACGCCTAGTTAATCTGTTTCTATATTTTAGGAAAAAAAATCTGACCAAAAAATGTTAATTTCTCCAATTGGTTTTCCAAATCTCTCATACATACTTACAAAAAGAAGACTCAAGCCTGGGTTAAGTGGGAGAAGTAATGGAAATTTATGTGACTATGAAGTATTTTCGAGTAACAGGAAAATATTTAAAAAGGTGGCTGACAATAGCTATAGTAAATACATAAATGCAATTGAAAATAATGTTGATACCAACATCAAGACATTTTGGACGTACGTTGCAAGCCGTAAAACGGCAAATAAAATCCCATCCACAGTTCATAACAATCAAATAACATCCAATGATCCATAGTACAGAAACCAGTCTCTCACATAGATCACAGCAATTATCACTAATGTTTTTTTTTATATTATTTATAAAATCTATGTGAGAGAAGAACAATAAACTTTATTATTATTATCCTTTACTGTCTGGATATGAGCCATCCACTTTTGACTTTAACTCTATGGAACCACCATCTAGTAATGCTGAACACGATGTCTTTCTATGCAAACTGCAACTGGGTCTTTATTATTCATTTTGTTCATTAGTGACATAAAAGATTGTTTCCAAAATTCAAAATTTCTTCTATGAGCGGACGATTTAAAGGTTCATAAAATTATTTCTAATGAAGTCGATTGTCTTAATTTCCAGCAAGATTTAGACCGCTTCTCTAACTACTGTTCTTCCGATAAGCTTTACCTTAGTCTTTCTAAATATCATGTTATAACATTTACCAATAAGAAAAATGTAACTAAGTTTGACTATCGTCTTGCCAATATGCCTATTAATAAAGTAAGTTGTCTCCGCGATCTTGGTGTTCTGTTAGATTCAAAGCTCCATCTAGATGTTCACATTGAATAAAATGTTAGCAAGGCCTACCAAATGTTTGGTTTTGTAATGAGATCGTCCAGGGATTTCCGTCGACCTTCTACTTTTTACATTTATATAAATCTATTATTGGGCCACAGATAGAATTTGCAGTACTCATTTAAAACCCATTTTACACGAAGTACAGACGCCAGCACATCAAGTTACCCCAATTGCTTTGATCGTTTTCAACTTTATGTCAAACAGAATAAGGTTCACATTCGAATGGGAAAATTTGACACATTGGGGTAACTTGATGTGCTGGCGTCTGTACATAGAAACGTTAGAACTGGTACAACGTAAATACCTTCGCGCTGTGAATTTTAGATGTTTTCGGAAAAAATGTCATACCACTTACTTCTAAAAAAGAATGACCTCTTGACCTTAAAGTCAAGACGTAAACTTCTGGAAGTTATGGCTCGATATAATGTGTGCCGCAATCATTTTGATTCTCCGGACTTAGTTAAGAGTCTGTGTTACCTGTTCCTCGACCAGTTTATGTACAGACGCCAGCACGTCAAGTTACCCCAATGTGTCAAATTTCTTTGATCGTTTTTCAACTTTATGTCAAACAGGATAAGGTTCATATTCAATTGGGAGAATTTGACACATTGGGGTAACTTGATGTGCTGGCGTCTGTACGTAAAATACGAACTCGTTGTCTTTTTGCTACCACCATCTGTTAATCCAACGCATGCTCGCGATCACCGCTTCATCGTTTGGTTGAGACATACAACAATCAGTTTTCTTCAATCGACATTCCTTTTTAAAGAAAAAATGTATTTCGAAAGCAAATCCAAGCAACTCTAAAGGATGAGCAAAATACTGGGTATTAAACTTAGTAGCGTAATGTTAAATACGCACACCAATTTACGATTTCTTTTGTTATTTTGTGTAAATACGCTTAATAAACTAAATGCTACTTCCAGTCTCAGCCTGTTGCATTTTATGTACTCGTGTCTAATCTGTGGAGAACGTAGTGGGTAGCAATAGTTATTTAAAATGTTAGACTTAAGATTTTATGACTTATTTGTACTGTGCTACTGTTTGTTTTTCCTAAAATAAAATAAATAAATAGCTAGTAAATAGAAAAATAATAATTATTTGCAGGAAAATTTAACACATCAACCAACACAGGCAACAAATGTAATCCCCTTCTATAGAAAAAGCGCGCGAAAAAGTTATGTTATAACATCACTTTTTGGTAACGAAAACATATCGCGGTCTAACTCGACGCCAACGCCGTCTAATTAGAAAACGGAAACTACATATTATTTACCCAAATTAACATGTGAAAAAACAAAATTGTCGTTTATTCAACAGACAACTATATTATTATTGCACATAAAAAATATGGTATCAGCAGCAAGGAACAAAAGTAGTAAGAATTACATACTTAAATAAAAAAAAAGATTTTTCTAAAACAATATGGGGTTTGAACTCGCAACATTTAGTGAGGTAAACGGTCGCCTGACCTTACCGTCCGTTGACATATTGTTGAATAGCTGTTCCCTTGCAATTTATAATATTACTGCCTCGCTCCTTAATAAAAATAGCGTGATTATTATGTTCCCAGAGTTAATTTTTTAACTAAATAACATGTCATTTTGTGCATTCAATTATGAACAAAAACCTTTTAAAATTAATATTGCTTACCTTCCATAACATAGGGCGTGATATTATGTAGACTAAAGCCTTCCTTGGTTTACAAAGAACATTGTGCTGAATTTAAATTCAATCTATACAGTAAGTTTTGGCGTGAAGCCCTACAAACAGACAGACAAACAGACGAAAATTCTAAAAAGTCACTTTTGTCATCACTTACGTTTTTCTAACAAAAGCCACTTATTTTTTCTCGAAATTTCTCAAGGTACAGTTTTTCTTTCGTTACTGTTTTATTATATGTATAGATACTGTTAGAATAATAAAGAGCGTGTTTGTCGGAAGCATAGATATCCGTGGTCGGAAATCATTCAAATGTCAAAAAATATCAAACTTGAAGTTTTGTTATAAATAAAAATTTAAATAATTGAAATGTCGCCATTCATTGTGTTTAAATGATAATATAATTAGAGCAACGAAAATCGCCGCTTAGATTCAAAATTTTACTTTTGGTAAAATTTCGCAATCGAGACACTAGATGACATAACTGCTGAAGATTGAAACCGCTTATCTTCCCTTTTCCCATCTAAAATTCACAGCATTACCATTGGTTCATCAATGGACATTAATATATTATGACAACAGAACTGACCCACCTATTTGATTAAAAGCCTGCCTACGCCCGGAAAGTGTATCGCATTTCGGGTGTAGGCGGGCCTTTGTTTGTTTTTGAATTTTCTTTACTCATCGAAAAGTTTAACTCTAGTTAACAATTTTCATGGTGTTGTACTGTTTGATCGTTAGTATGTACAAAGGCCAGCACATCAAGCTACCCCAATGTGTCAAATTTATTTGATAGGTTTTAAACTTTGTAACAAACTGAAGTAGGTTCATGTTCAATTGGGAAAGTTTGAGGTAGCTTGATGTGCTGGCGTCTGTACCTTACTTTTGAATATATTTTTTTCATCACTTAATATTTCTTTAATTAAAAGGTATTTTACTTGTTATATTACAAAAACTTTGTTAGAGTGGCATTACCTAGGTCAGGGGCAATGCCGCTCAAACGTGTTTTTTTTATAATGTTCTCCAACTACTTGTCGATCCAAGATATTTGCTTTTGTTGTTTAATTATTGATTACTCGATAATTGAAGAATTCGAAACTTTTGTAAATTTTGATTTATCATGAACAATTAAAAAAGACATATTTTTCCTTAAGTGAACGTCATTCTTAACGGTCCATTTAGGTTTGTAGTCAGCAACTTACTGAAGTTTGAACGTGATCAAGAAAATACTGTATGCAGCATCGAGATGTCGACTGCTCCACACAATTTGACTGTAACAACCTACTTATAATGTTGGTTTGCAGTCAGCAACTTGCTGAAATTTGAACGTGATCAAGAAAAATACTGTGTGCTGCGTCGAAATGTCGAGTGCTCCACACTATTTGACTGTGATAACCTACTGATAATATCGTGTCTATGTGCACGATATGCGGTTTTCACAGCAAATAGTGTGGTGCCAGGCATTTTTACTTACTACGTAATCCTGGCGGAGTACGAGTCGAGTTCGCACACAACGGGTTTCGTATCATCTATCAAGATACGTAGCACATGCTGAGTACCGAGACGAGAACTTGTTTAATGATAAAGTAATTAATTTTATTTAAAATCAAATTTCAATTTCAATAAAATATTCAATGACAATTACAACTATAAACCAATTACATTTAATTGCACAACGATTTCATAAAATTTGATTTAAATTAAGGTTTTGGACATAGAAGTATAATAAGTTATAATAATAAAATATGAAATAAATACTTTAATAAATATAAATACAATATAAAGTACAACAAATAGGTATAATAACTAGGTAATAATTTAATGTATTAATATTTTACTAATAATTAAGACTTTTTGTAATGCTTCTCTCCTACAAATTTTAACTTTGCTGTGCCCGACAGGGTCTATTAATTGATCCTCGAAACTTTTAAACCTTCCACGTGTATGTATATTATTATACAATAGGGATTGCAATAAATACCTGAGTACTTAAACACTTGCAGTATATTTATATATCTTTAAGTTATTGAAATCATATAACACAAATGTATAGTTGTAAATTGTAATTGAATATTAATTGAAATTGAACTTTGATTATAACTAAATTAAATTATGATTCATGTAATTTCCATATATCAATTATTCGATGTAAGCAAAGTTGATTTTGAAGAATTTGTACTAGGTATTAGTTTTCTAAGCTCTAGTACTTATTAGAACTAAGTATTTTTTCTTCTAAAGGTACACCTTTTGTTTATTACTTTGTTAATCTGTGGTCATTGATATTTGAGATTTGATATTTTAATGTTATGTTTGTTATAAATTGTATGTTTTAGCTGATTTTTACCCCTAAATAAATAAAATTGAGTCCAATTCAGGTTTCAAGAAGTGAACATTGAACGTGATCAAGAGAATACTGAATGCAGCATCGAGTTGAGATGCTCAATGCTGTTGGAATGCAATTACTTGCGAAATAGATGATATAATGTATCAGTCATTCATTCAAATAGTTTTGAGCACGACACACTGTACAAGGGGTGGCGGAAACGTTAGATATGCTGGATATAATGACAATATTAAGAAATGTACAAAAATATCATTGCTTACGTCATGTATGATTTAATAAAAATGATGGAGTCAATAATATTGTATACGTTTTATTAGATTTATTGGTTTTTAAATCTGGATAGCTAATATTACGTGTCTCAGATATGTACTGTAATGTGTAAATGCTACTGATACCGGAGACCCATTTAGAAATCTATTAAAATATATTTATATCGCTTTGGTGCAGTCTGTTTTGCTGTACTGCATCCCAATTTGGGGAGGAGCAGCTAAATCCAAATTTATTGCTGTGGAGCGAGAGCAACGAGCCCTAATAAACATTATGTTTTTTAAAAGAATCAGATTTCCCACCGAGAGACTTTATCAGATAAGTGATTTGCTTTCGGTGAGAAAACTCTACATTATTCAAACTTTTTTGAAAAAACACAAAGGGCTGTCTTATGAAAGACATTATAGCACCGATTCCACAAACAAAAACCAGGTTTTGTAGCAGACAATACGAGAAACGGTCATCTCAACTCTTTAATAAAATTAATAAAGTAATATATGTTTACACCAAACCATTCTTTGAATGTAAAAAACTTGTAATACAATGGATAAAACCACTATCATATGAGGACACTGAGGCTCTCCTGCAGCACACATCATAACTCACTCATCCACGCACACACTTACTCACATGCACATTTTTACAATTACACACATACATCTCACACACACACATCCTACACAAACATTCATACATCAACACATCGCATATTTTCATCGCACAATATTGCATACACAAAACGCACACTAAGTTATATTTATTTTTAATCTACTTTCCTAAAATTGTATAAATTATAATTATAAATAGTAAACACTGGCATTTCTTGTGTACATTATGTAAATTTAAGTTACGGAAGAGGGAAGTGTCCTAGTACAGGTATTTACTTGCTTAAAAGGACACTGCTATCACTAGTATGTAGTACAAACTTGGTAAAGAAAATAAACTATTTGTATTTGTATTGTATTGTATGTCAGCTTCGGCGGCAGTCCCTGCATACGCGGGACTGCTGATCTCAAGTATTATCACGTAGGGCTGGGGTCTGACATACTCTGTAACTGAAGCACTCACCCAAATGCATTTACTCACTCACTCACATATACACCCACGAACACACACTCACATCTACACAAAGCGGCCCACACACACAGTCATACTCTCACCACACACCCACCATCCATTCCCACTCATAATACCTAAGTTGATATCAAAGACATTCAATACCTATAGACCGAACATCACGAACAAAATTTTCGTCCGAAAAAGTGTGTCCTGCTGGATACAAGTCTATGAGTTTTTTGTAGTACGCTCCGCTGCCGCTCCAATATTCGTATATTATTCTAGATGGCGTTACTGAGACATGTGATCAAAGTTTTTCTATGACATTTCCTTGACATGCCCGCTCTATAGTATTTTAAATCTCTTTGGTTGATATCCATCATTATCATTTATTTGTATTGATGTAAGTACTCTTCCATAAACAGAACATTAAATTACTGTATCTAATATAGTTAATTTAAGTCCAATTGTAAAATTGAGGGGACCTGGTGACCCGTAACACAGGTAGGTATCCAGTACCTATCTCGGGCGCCAGTCTCGCACAAATGTTGCAAATATGAAGTACCTATATTAGATTTAACAATATTTTCTGATGTATGCACCATTTGTGGAGAGAAATAAATGTTTGAATTTTATTAAAAATTATTTATTATATTTCAGTTTTTACATGAATAAATTTGATTAACTTTCATAGATGTATCTGTTTAATGACACGTAAAAGTATGGTAGTTGACGTTTAGTTGCGTTTTGTAAAGTTAAAACCGCTGACAAAACCGCTGAAAATATCTTCTTATATATAAAATTCTCGTGTCACAATGTTCGTTCCCATACTCCTCCGAAACGGCTTGACCGATTCTCATGAAATTTTGTATGCATATTCAGTAAGCCTGAGAATCGGCTACTATCTATTTTTCTAACCTGTAAGTGGTAAGGGGTGTTCACCCCAAATTTATATTTTTTATTTTTTTGATAATTTTTATTTTTTTTATTTTTTTATCATGTGGCATCAAAAAATACATACAACTCTAAATTTGCACTTTTTTATCACCAACCCTTGCTTTTTAATAGTCATAGCAGAACTTTTAATGACTTTTTGAAAAATCACGAGGAGGGGAAAGAGGGAGGGGAGTGAGAGGGGAAGAGGGGGACAGGAGTCAGAGTGGGGATCGTGGGAGGGGGAGATTGTGAGAGGGGAGGGAGGGGCAGGGGGGAGGGGCAGGGACAGTGGGAGGGATGGGGAGGGGAGTAGGGGAGGGATGGGTAAGGGAGCGGGGAGGGATGGGGAGTGGGAGAGAAGGGAGGTCAGGACAAAGGGAGGGAATGAGAGGGGGAGGAGAGGAGAGGGGAGGAGTATGGGAAGGGTGAGGTGAGAGGGGAAGGGAAAGGGGGAGGAGAAAAGGCAGGAGCCGGGTGGGGGAGGGAGGGGAAAGTGAGGGAGGGGTGAGGGGAGGGGGATTGGAGGGGTGAAGGGAGGGGCGTGGGAGGTGTGGGGAAGAGGGAGGGAGAGTGGGAGGGGAGAGGGAGACGAGTTGATAAAAAATGCTATGCAATAGCTTTACCGCGGCAGTCTTCGAGTGCCACACGTCATTTTCTCTTTTTTTTTTTAACCATTCAATCACAATGTGCCACAGCGAAGCGTGGCAGGGTACAGCTAGTAATAATATAGAAACCGTATCGCGCCAAAGTGCGTTCAACATTAATGAATCCCCTTTGAAATTCACAGCCGACAGTGTACTACGATTGGCTCAGCAAAAGTCATTAATATTCATGACAACCGTACTGCCCTAAAATACGTATACAACGCTTTCCGGCTGTGGGCGGGGCCTTTGTACTGTTCTGAAAACGAGACACAGAAGGTAAGGCCTTGTCTATGATAATATTATAAAGAGGAAAGATTTGATTGTTTGTTTGTTTGCATTAAATAGGCTCCGGAACTACTGATCCGATTTGAAAAATTCTCTCACCGTTGGAAAGCTACACTATCCTCGGGTGACATAGGCTACTTTTTATCCATGTATTCTTACGGAAACGGGAACTACGCAAGTGAAACATTGACACATATGTATATACATTTATGTCTACTTTACTTAGCGACTTGATATTCCCGAAATGATTTCCATGAAAAATTACATGCTGTTGTATTGATTCATCGTTGGTTTGTACTGAATATGACTACTTTAAGCTTACATAATTATATTATTTGTACAAATCACCAAGCCCTTTTACGCACCTTTTTTTAAGGTTTGAATTATTAATTAATGTTAGACGTAACAGTTGGCGCAGCAGCTGAGCGATTGGCTGGTGCGTCGCGAGTCTCGGGTTTGTGTCCCACATAGAACAAATATTGTCCTGGTTGTTTGTGTATGTGAGTGAAAATGTTTGTAAACGCGCTCACAACACAGGAAGAAATTCCTAGCGTGGTACAAGACTTTTAAAAAATCCTTAAAACTGGATAAAATGCGACACTGATGTTGATAAGTACCTACCTGAAATTATGGTTATATGGCATAATAAAATATCATGGTGGACTAACCCCCCTAAACCGATCACTATGTACGGCAAACCAATCCCTTGGGAGAAGGAAGCCAAATACCTAGGTGTCACCCTAGACAGATCCCTTACCTTCGCTCAGCACATAAAGACGGTTCGCTCGCGAGCCGCTTTTGCTGCGGGTCGGCTCAACTACATAACATCCGCGAATAGCAAATTGTCACTCAAGTGCAAATTGCGAGGTATTCCTCGAAGCGCTACTATTTTGAGGCGCTCCTAATGAGGCGCTCCTATTTTATTCCTCGGAGCGCTCCTAATAAAAATATTTGTATTTTTTTCCTAGAAAAAAAAATATTTTTTTTTAATTTCTAACGGGAACGCTCCTAAAAGGTGCGCTCCGAGGAATAAAATAGGAGCGCCTCTTTAGGAGCGCCTCAAAATAGTAGCGCTTCGAGGAATACCTCCAAATTGCGACTGTATACCGCGGTAATCCGTCCGATTATGACTTACGCCTGCGTTGTCTTCGCACACGCCAAGCCTAGTCACCTTCGTAAAATGCAGACCCTGCAGAACCGTTACCTCCGTAGAATAACGGGTGCCCCCTGGTTCGTTCGCAACGAGCAACTACACGTTGACCTTAGAATTCCGACTATTCAACAGTTCATGAAGCGCCTTTCCAAGCGCTATTTTGAATGTGCCTCCAAACACCCAAACCCACTTATAACTGCTGCAGTCAGTTACACCCCTTCACGAATTAATAAGCTTCGCCGTCCCAGGCATGCCCTTACTACCCCCGACGACCCCATCACCCTGTTCCAGGAAAGTCGTAGGGAAACTAGCACAGTCAAGAAACATTACAGTTACAAACCGAACGCCTTCCGGCCCCGCCGTCGAGGCCCGTCGCGAAGTATAGTTAATCTCCCTCCCCGACCCTTGCATGAGCCAGCCCGCGATGCTGAGCCACTAGCTTTAAACAGTCCCTAAATAATCTAACTCAGATCCAGCCGTCCCCCTTTTTATTCGAACAGTGACACCCTAAGCCGAGGTCCGAGCCCCACAGGGGGCGCCCTTAGCGAGTGTCACTTAAATTCTGACGTAATGCTCCTGGCTGGAGGCCTTGTGTATTGAGGTCGTCCACAGGTTTGACCGGTTGAGCAGATAGCGGCGCCACCCCCCAGTAGGGTGCACTGCGAGACGCCCTCTATCAAAAAAAAAAAAAAAATCATGGTGGACTAACAGTGGTAATATGCCACTGTTATTGGATTCCTAAAAATCTTTAATGTCACCTCGAAAGGTTCGTATGAAAATTATTATTCTATCTTGCATATGACTGGCCTGTTGGTCTAGTAGTTAGTGACCCTGACTGCTATGCCGGAGGTCGTGGGTTCGATTCCCACCCAGGACAAATGTTTGTGTGATGAGCACGATCATTTGTTCTGTGTCTGGGTGTAATTTATCTATAATATGTACGTATTTAGAAATATATAAGTATGTTTATCAGCTGTTTAGTACCCATAACACAAGCTCTCAAGCTTAACTTGGGAATAAATGGCGTTGTGTGAAAAAGTTGTGGAATATTTATATATACTGCAGTAATTCTTATTCTAACTTAGATTTATCGTTTTGACTACATTATGAAAAGTTTCGTTTAAACGTTTGAAGGTTTACAGTCAAATGAGCAACTGAACGTGATCAGATAATAATACAGTATTGAGTACCGGGTAAAACGGGGTGTATAGAAACGCAAGGGTAAATAGAAACAAATTTTGAGGAGGATTTTCACGTAAGTTCAACGTTGTTTGTTACATACGAAGACTGTAGTGCTTTTAAACAATTGAGATAAATAGTTTCGACACCTTGTTAGTATCAAACAATATTAAATTAGTGTAAAAATCCTCCTCAAAGTTTTGTTTCTATTCACCCTTGAGTTTCTATCCACCCCGTTATACGGGGTATGTAGCGTCAAAATGAGTTGCTCATTAATATTTGACTTTAACGCGTGACCTAGTTGTGATAATGCAGGTTCAATTCAGAAACGTATGGTGTCGGATCAAGTGGTGCGTGACACAGTTCACTTCACGTGGCGAAAACGTAAAACATATAATATTTTAATACTTTTAATAAGAGTCCCATTTAGGTTTACAATGAACAACTGGCTTGTATGACATTAATAAAGAAATGGATATTAATAACATTGCTGCCAGGTAAGATGCGGTAACAATAAAACAGTCAATAGTAGGAATTGTCATGTACGCTTTATCAGATTAATTTTGTACTTCAATAAATTCGATTGAATGTATTTGGATAACTGTTACTGAGGCTTAAAAGGATGTCCCATTTCATAAATTGGCTAGTACATTGAGGGCAGAAACATCAAGTAACTTACATGTACAGTCTGAATTAACCAATTCTTTAATTCTAAGTAAGTTACTTGACTTCGTTATTGTATTCAATTACTTATCATTGCAGGTTAAATAACAAGCTGTGAACTGTTTCTAAATACATTTTCAATGTGGAAAACCTAAAATAACTGGCTACCTAATATATTTTATTTACAGATCTTTATTCTAAATCAGAAATATTTCAAAAAGCATCAAACATACATTATTTTTGTTGTTAAAGACGAATGGTTAGAAGCTTGTGAAACTGATTAGAGTCCATTTAAGTTCACAGTGAGCAACATGAATACTAAAAGTGGTCAAAATAATACTGTTTGCTACGTCGAGATGAGATGCTCAATACTATATAACTTTATTAACACTGTCTTCAGTGAAAGTACACAATTTAGCGCAAATTTGTCAATAAGTGTGGTGCAATGCACACTTCCCAAAGCGTGGGATAGGTAAAAAAAAATCGACATGGACATATTATTAAATTAATGCTGACAGGTAAGATGTAGTTATAATGATAGATATCCATATTGTGTGCCCTTGATCAGTTTTATTTATATTTTACATGAATAAATATGGCGAACTGTATTTGGGTAACTGCAAATGAGGCTTAAAAATGTAAAATTGAATTGAAAATCTGTTTGTTGTTCCTAAAAAACCGAATTGGTTCACAAAACACTGAATTTTGTCAGATAGGGTGGTGCATGACACAATTCACACCACGTAGTGGATCCGTAAAACTTGTTGGATACCATAAGATCAAGATCGTGTGCATGCTCACATTTTGATAAAATTATACCAAATAGTGTGGTGCACAGTTCACAACGATAATTATAATAATAACTGGCGACACTGAAGTGTCAAAAGCGCCCAATATTTAAAACCCATATTTATGGCTAAAACATTTGTATTTATTTATCAATCCAAGAAATATTTGCTAAATTCAAAATAAAACCGACCTATTATCACTCGTCTGTGGACACTCATTAGTGTAGTACGCGTCGCTCAAAATAATAGATCTTTAACTTTTTTATTTTAATAATACTGAGTGCTTCAACTATGAAAACGTGCACTATGAGTTTGTGTGGGTAAAGCATGGGAAAATTCACATACTAAAAAACGCTAATTCTAAAATAGTTATTATTCGAAAAGAATCAGATTTAAACAAGATTGTGTAATATGCTTCCTAATTATTCTCTTCTAAATAATTGTTTAATTTTATTTAATTGTTTTACTTTATTTCGATCTCACATAAACATTCTAAAATATTGTAACGATATAGTACTTGTTTACAAAACGTTTAGTACCTTGGTCGCACTAATGAGCTTGCCACTACTCTGTTGCTCAGATAAAAAATTCTTAATGTTTCTTATCGCGCTGTTTACTTCAAAGTTCCATCGCATGTATATACGTTTGGCTCCCTCGCACTTGCGCGCACTATGGATTACTGCTTGCTTATTCGCACATTTGTTTACTACTTATTGTCGTATGATTATGGTTCTCGCGCAAACTTCTTTCGACAGTTTGCCTTCATAACATATTTATAGTTTTGTTTTACCGCATTATGCATCACACTAAAGAGAATCATTGTACTATAATACAACGATTCACTTTACTTTTCTATTATAATGACTTGTATTCAATTGTTTACCGCATTCTCAATGGCTTATAACTTAAATATATATTACCAAAACGTTCGCGGTCTTCGAACTAAAACACATACTTTCTATCGTGAAATGCTACTTAATTCATACGACATCATAGTAAAAGTCAAAGTCAAATCATTTATTTCAATTAGGCCATTTCAATGGCACTTTTGAACGTTAAACTTACAAGTTAAATAAAATTTAATGATTCTAGTTGCCCCTTCCAAAAGGTAGTAGGTGAGGAAGAGGAGGGGGTGGGGGGGGGGAGGTGGGGGGTGAAGTAGGTGGTAGGTGGTGGTAGGTTGGTGTACTTACTGAGACTTGGTTATTAGATGGCATTTTTAATTCTGAGTTTTTTGATGAGCGATACATTGTTTGGCGCCGTGATCGGGATTACGTTATGGCCGGGCAATCGCGTGGTGGGGGGGTACTTATTGCTACTCGTAGAGAATTATCAGTTATCTGGCAACCTAATTTTCACTCTACAGCGGAGGACCTCTGGCTATCCATACGCTTAAAAAATTCTACTAGGAATATAACTTACATATTTATGTTATTTACTTATGTCAACAAAACTTAGGTCTTTCTTTTTAACCGACTTCAAAAAAAGGAGGAGGTTCTCAATTCGACGGTATGTTTTTTTTTTTTTTTTTTTTGTGTTTGTTACGCGATTTCTCCCTCATTTGTGGACCGATTCTCAAAATTCTTTTTTTATTTGAAAGAGTATACTCCCGAGGTGGTCCCATTTTAATTTGGTGAAGATCTGGTGCTGATCTTCGGAGATATACAATGGAACTCTTCAAAAATAGACGGCAAATCTGTCGTGATCGCTGGAATCGCTTGGATATTTATTGTTTATACAACATCATGACGTATCATCACGCCTGTATGCTCTGAGGGGTACGCAGATGTGTACAACATACCTAGATTTCGACAGTTAGGTATGTTAAGTTTCATTTATTAGGAATAAGTGGATAACCCTATTACTATGACATATGTATTGTTAACAAATAACAATGTAATAACAAATAACAATATAAAAATAAATTCATGGCAAATATTTGTATGGGAACAACTAAAAATGGAAAAATAAAAATCTTTTTTGCAAAAAATAAAACCGACTTAAAAAAAACACTAACCAGTGTAAAATAACTCTAAATTCGGAAGTCGGTGGCCCATCATGAATAAGATAAAACCACCAAAGCCACAGACTTCCTAATTTAGAGTTATTTTACACTGGTTAGTGTTTTTTTTAAGTCGATTTTTCTTCACAACTTTCTAATTTTCTTGATAAATTTAACCAAACAGTTATAAATAAAACTTCTGATACTTTCCTGGTTATTGGTGACTTCAATATGAGTGGTATTAATTGGGTCCCATCTGATAATAATATGTCGCTCGTTCCATCGAATCCTAAAAGTAGTGATGAAATTTTACTTTGTGATGAATTATGTACTCTTGATTTTGGTCAATATAACGTCGTGTCTAATAAGTATGGTAGACTCCTAGATCTAGTTCTTTCTAACAATGTGGTGAGTGTGACTGAATGTTCCAGTGCACTGGTGCCTATAGATGCCTATCACCCAGCATTAATAATTAATTTGGACTTGTTCGTGATACCTCTGCTTGAGTGTGCACCTCGTACACAATTTTTATTTGATAAAGGTGACTTTGAATCCATCAACAGAGATATTATCATGACCGACTAAGAAACTGAGTTTTCATTAACCAATTCATTTTAGATTTACAAATCAAATATATTCCACAGAAACTGTCTAGAAATAAAAATACCCAACGATCAACGATAAGTGACGAACTATACCAGTTCGTCACTTATTAGAAAGATCAAAGAAAAATATAAATACCTAAAATAATTCAAAATATACGGTAATAAATCTGACGAATTAACATTTCAGCTTCTTCGTGAAAGACTAAAAGAATTGGAATCTCAATGTTACCGAAGCTATTTAGAGCTAACTGAATCGTCTATAAAAAATAATCCAAAATAATTTTGGACATTCGTAAAGAAACGACATAGTTCAAATGCGGTCCCAAGCAGTTTTTACTATAATGGGGATACTTTGCAAACAGGGGAATCTATATGTCATGGTTTTTCTGAATACTTTCATTCTACTTTTCTCAATCCTAGTGTAGGTCATTTAAACTCTCCTCTTTTTCCTTTTACTGAATCGTCAAACCTATCATCCGATATCTGGAACATCAATGTTAATACTGAAGAAGTAATTAAGTTGCTTCAAACATTGGACACGTCTAAAACGCCGGGTCCCGATAATAGCTCTTCCAAATTTCTTGTACCGTGTGCACCTTCAATAGCGCAACCTATTTCGTTTTTATTTAAAAAGTCCTTAAATAAGGGTGTTGTGCCGCTAGTATGGAAATCGGCGTTTATAACGCCTATCCATAAAAAAGGCACAAAAACAGATATCGTTAATTATAGGCCGATATCTAAACTGTGTATCATAGCAAAATTATTTGAGAGAATTATATACAACCAGGTTTATATTGCTTTAAAACATTCATTTAGCTCGTTCCAGCACGGTTTTCTAAAGGGGAAGTCTACTGTTACGAACCTCATTATACTTAATGATTTTATCACAGCCGCTATGGATAACGGTGAGCGATGTCGTTTAAACGGACTATAGCAAGGCTTTTGACCGAATTGATCATAACATTCTAATAACAAATTTATAATAGCATGGGAATACGTGGTGATCTACTCAGATGGTTTTCGTCTTACCTTGAGAACAGGTCTCAAGCAGTAGTACTTAATAATTATATTTCCAGCTGGGTTCCTGTTGCTAGTGGTGTGCCGCAAGGTTCTTTGCTCGGTACTTTACTATTCATAATCTATATAAACGACATCGACTCTTGTTTGACCTCATCCAAACTACTTTGTTTCGCTGACGATATGAAAATTTACGCCACAATATCGTCACAAATGGACGTATCAGTACTCCAGGATGACCTGCGTCGTCTTGAGTACTATTGTCAACGAAACAAGCTGGATCTCAATCCCGCAAAATGTTCGGTTATTACGTATTCCCGGAAACGTTCAATTATCGCTGCGTCATATACCTTAGGTGACCAAGTTCTACCCAGATCAAATTCCATCCGTGATCTGGGAGTTTACCACGATTCCAAGCTCAGTTTTGAAACACACGTTGATGCAATAGTCGCAAAGGCGTCCAAATCTATGGGTTTCATAATGCGGTTGTCCAAGTGCTTTACTCAAGCCAAAACACCAAAAAATTCTATATTGTACTTTTGTTAGAAGCCACTTGGAGTACGCGTCTGAAATATGGAACCCATGTTACCACAAATATATTGATCGCTTAGAGAGTATTAAAAAAAGATTTATTAAATATTTATGTTTTCATCAAAAAGTCCCGTATCAGTCTGTAAATTACCTAAACCTTTGTAAAAAATATCACATATTACCTCTAGTTAATCGCCGCGAGATTTCCGACTGCGTTTGCTTGTTGAAAATTTTCAATAATAGTATGAACTGCTTAGATATTTTGTCCAAATTTTATTTTAACACCCCTAGGAATTCAAAAAGATTTAATCCACCTTTGCGTATGCCATTTTCCTCGACAAATTATCGACAGAATTCGTACATTGTGCGTGCAAGTCGAAGTTTAAACAGGTTGTGTAAACAGCATGATATAGATCCATTTGTAACTAGTGCGTCCTCGGTCAAGAAGTGCTTAAGCTGTAAATTTTTCATTAAGTAAAAGTAAACTTAATATTAAGGTTCATATTGTAAATTAATAGCTACTATTTGTTCTTTTTCTGCACCTGGTGTCCATGGAATTTTGTAATATCCTGACCTTTATAAGTGAGGACTTGTTATTGACTGTCAGTTTAACTTACTGTTTCTTACCTGATTTGTTTTAGCTGTAAGTCCTCCATATCATTTAAATAAATAAATAAACTATTATATTTATTTACATAAAACCAACACACAAAGGAAAACGAAAAATCAAAATATGTTCATTCAAGAAAATACAGTATTGTACATGTGTCATAATTATACATTTTACAATTAAAAACGAATCACTATGAAGAAGAAGAAATATTGGACGAGAGAATAATGTTGACGAGAGCCAGAAGTCAAGAGTCGTCGCTCAGCTCCGCCTCGCCGCCGCCGGACCTCGGATCACCAGCGTTTCTGGCGGCTGCAGCTGCGTCGAGCTCGACGTCGCCAACACCTGTACGTTGGCTGGGGAGAAGCCGGCCACCGAGAAGCTTGGGACTTAGGGGCCAACCGGCCCCGAGCCGGGTCCTCGCTGCCGGTGGTTGTGTGCAGCGCATGAAATGGACTCAGACTATAAATGAGAACGTCATGCGCGCATATTACGGGTCTACAGAGGGGGGAACTAACCTTACTGCGTACCTTGTTAGGATGCTGTCTCTGTTCCAGGAGCTGGAACCAACCGTCAACGTCTCGGCCCAACGATTGTCGGATCAGATGCGGATCACCCAACGTAGTTACAGGTTCTACGACGCCGCACTTGATAGGATGCGCTCAGAGGTGCTGAGCAACCGTATCGTCTTTGCTTCGCCACAGACCGCGGCGTAATTGCATTGATGAGGCAGGTGACAGGGTTGTCACAGTAAGTAGCCAGTGCAGTCATAGATTAAAGAGCGCTCTGGAAGATGCGTTTCGCGAATATAAGTCAACACTAACCGTACTTAGACCCCGGCTACTACGTTTGCCTATGCATAAAAGAAATAAAGCGCTAATGTGTGCCCTGGTTCGCTGGTCACGAGTTTATAATTCGAA
This sequence comes from Euplexia lucipara, assembly GCA_921972225.1. Taxonomy (NCBI): domain Eukaryota; kingdom Metazoa; phylum Arthropoda; class Insecta; order Lepidoptera; family Noctuidae; genus Euplexia; species Euplexia lucipara. Next base: position 10,947,614 of record OV179142.1, on the reverse strand, counting down.
CACAGCGAAAATCTTGTCGATACACACTCGATTCTGTATTGTGCGGCTGTTGCGGCATGTCGTATAGCTAATGTTAAATTTCTAGACAGTGACGTAGCTATGCGACCAAAACCAGCCCTACCAGCCTGGCAGCGCAGGATTGGGCGTCGTATCCATGAGGCCAGGTACTCATTGGCAAACTAGGGTAAACTACTAGTGATTGGATACTTAAGTGACTTTAAATAGGAATAATCATTTTGTGGGTTCGTTTTTGAAGTTGAATATGTTAGGTAAGTATTAAAAAATTTATAGTATAAGGTACTCTATCATTGTTACCTTTGTTTAAAGTATAGTGTAATGATTTATACTTAAGTATATGAACTACAAAATAAAATAAAAACTGTATTATACTGTTATTGGACAAAAATTCTAATATTGGACAAACAATACCAGTCAATGGACAGATATTCTAACGATGCTTTATGTATAAAAAAACATGTTTATATAGCCGCCAACGTCGAGGCTACGTTAATTAATTTCGATTTTCTAGGTACCACAAACGGCGTCTTTCCAAGCTGCTTTTACAGGCTTCAAAAAAATATTAAAAAAACCCCCAACGCCAAAAAGTCAAGCTTAAATATCTATGTATTTAAAAAGTTAAAAATTACATTTTCCTTTCGTTGAGCCATGTAATTTTATGTCGCGTCAGGGTACCGCTTAAGTAAGGAATATGCTAGTAGGTACGTACTTATATTAGCGGTACTTTATATTACATAGCTCAACGAGAAGAAAATGTTATTTTTAACTTTTTAAATACCTATAAGTTTTACTTTTTGGCGTTGGGGGAATTATTAAAGTTTATTTTAATATTTTTAAACTTGTTTTGTTTTTTTTAAAAGAGTTTACAGTTATTATAATTTTTCAGTGCATTGTACTGATCAAAAAGAATCCAAGCACGACATATCTGCTATAAATTATTTTGTCAAGAGTGCACCTACTAGTGTGCTGGATAGCCTGGCTGCAGCATCAGCCCATCCTGTTGCCATCAGTGCATTATATGTACGTAGAATCAAATGCTGGTTAAAATGAATCCAAACACGATATACCTGGTGGGTCATTCTTCTAGACACGTTTTTCAAGCAGCATCACCTTAAAAAAAATAGAAATCGAAAAGTCAGCAAGCCACTTTTTTTTTCGGGCAAACCGTTAATCCTCTCTTAACTGGGTTATTGATTATTATTCAATTATCTATACATAATAATAACATTTAAAAAAAATAACCCCATTCTTTGATTTTCGCGGAGTGTCCCAACCCCCGATCTAGTCACTTAGTAAATAATATATTATTTTAAACTAAACGGTACATGCTTACCAGAAAAAAAACTAAGCCCTAAGAAGCTGACAATGCTATGAAAAATTAGACCATAGTTATAAAAGAATCACAGTATCCAAAATAAAAATTGTGTCTATTATTATTATCATTCACTTGTACATAGGGATGTACAAGTGAATTTACAATGATCCACGAACTACCCCGGGACAGACACATTTTTTTTAACTTTAACGTTACGTAACGTTAAATTCGCGACCCAATTTTGCGTCATCCTAATTCACGTTACAACTAGTCGCGCTCTGACGACCGGGCAGAGTGCTTTTGTGACGATGCATCGAATTTCCGAAAAATTAAGATAAGAATCTCATTGCGTGGGTATTGTTTCTCAAAACTTTGATTTGCGTGGTACCATTTTCTCCTTTGTCTGTGAATTTATTTATTGAATAAAATATTGTAGCGAAGGTAAAGTAATTTTAATTCAAAACACAGTTTATTTGCTTGAAAGGTTTATAAATATTTTTAGGTTATAGGATTTATTTTGATATCCGTGGTCGTGATTTGCGTGGATAACGTGGTAGTTTTGAGCCACAATTATTGGCCATAAAAATGAAATAAGTTTGAGTTTTGTAATATCTGTGTCTTGTAAAATTGTAATATTTGTGGTTTAAAGTTTAAAACACCCATGTATGTTCTATTAATAAGCAATATTATGGTATTCTTGGTCTGATGCTGCAGCCAGGTTATCTTTCACACTTATACACTCTTGAGAAAGTAAAAGCAGATTTGTCGTGTTTGGATTCGTTTATACCAGCATTTGATTCTACGTACCTACAATGCACTGATGGCAACAGGCATGAGCTGATGCTACAGCCAGGATATACAGCACAGGCAGGCAGTAGGTATACTCTTGACAAAATAATAGCAGATTAGTCGTGTTTAAGTTCGTTTTGATCGGCATGAAAAATCATTCTACATAGCCAATGCATTGAAAAATTCAAATAACTAAAAACCAACTATAACACAAAATGAATGCAAGTTAAGTCAAGTAAACGCTTAAGTCAAGAATCTTCCTAATGGGTATGTACTTATATTAGCGACCCCGACGTCGCATAAAATTTCATAGCTCAACGATAGGAAAGTATTATCTTTAACTTTTTAAATGTTTGCTTAACTTTTTGGTGTTGGGGGTTTTTAAAATTTTAAATTTAATTTTTTAAATGTTTTTATATATTTTTTATGTTTAAAAATGTAATTTTTATATATGTACAAATAATAAATGTACATAATAATAATGTTCTACGACTTTTTCTCACAAATACAGATACAGAAACATAAAATAAATTAATCTATTAATAAGAGTCCTATTTAGATGAACGTGAACAAAAGAATGCTGTATGCAGCGTCGAGATGAGATGCTCAATACTATTTGGTTATAATTCTTATCCAATTTGTGTACAGGTTCACATATTGATAGAATTATGACAGATAGTGCAGTGCACAGTTCACAACAGGAGGCTGGTAGTGACACATGCTGGATACAATAACGGCTATAATTATCCCATTAATAAGAGTCCCATTTAGGTTCGCATTAAACAACTGAATAATTATTGAACGTGATCAAGAGAATACGAGTACTGTATGCAGCGTCAAGATGAGATGTTCAATACTGTTTGAATGTAATCATTGCCAAAATTGTTGTCAAAATGCACATTGTGGCACTTATTAATTCAGATAGTGTTGTGCATGACACACTACCACGGGTAGCAGATATGTTAAACATGCTGGAAAGCATGACAATATTAAGAAATGGATATAAATATCATTGCTGACTGGTAAGCTGCGATTACAATGAAACAATCAAAAGTTTTGTGTACGCTTTATTTATTAAACTTTATGCACAAGTAAAACACCTGTAAAAAGGCGGACTTAAATGCCTTTAGCATTTTCTACCAGTCTACCTTAAGGTGGTGCAGAGATGGAACAAAGTAGTAAAAATTTAAGGACAAAATATAAGTGACACATAAGAATAAATATAAAGATACATACATACAACCCAGCAATGAACCTGCCAACATCTTATGCATAAGATGTTAGCAGGTTCATCGCTGGGTTGATTGGTACTAAGAATAGTTGTTCTTTATTTAAGTACGTATTTTTATTTCTCTAAACTATGTATTTATTTTGTTTCAGTATGTATGTATCTTTGTTATTATTCTTATGTGTTTCTTATATTTTGTCCTTAAATTTTTTTGGCGGTCCCGGTGCCCGATGCGCGGAATTGTGGTCATACTTATGTAGGTTGAAAACGAATCGAATGCAGTTATTTAGAAGACAACATAGAACCTCATAGAACAACATAGAACCTCCTCCTTTTTTTGAAGTCGGGTAATAAAATTAGGTTCATGTTCAATTGGAAAAAGTTGACGGTTTAGTGTAACTTGATGTACTAGCGTCTGTACTCCTTTTTCCGTCTTCGAATATTTTTTTAAGATAAATAAATTATGTTCATTTGTTTACTTTTAAAAGTACGAGAAAAGTATACTTCGCGTTAAATTCATTATCTTTATTTTGAAAAACATTGTGTGTGTCAATTATACCGTCTAAGAGACAAGCAATTCTTTAAATCTAAAAAAGTTGGTTGACTCTGATATTGTATTTAATTTATGAAACATTGCAGGCATCAACATGCTGTGTACTATTTCTAAACAACTGTTTAATGTGTTAAACCGCAAATCACTGGTTAGTATAGTTCATTTAATAGTCCTTATTCTAAATCAGTATGTAATTAGTTTAAAAAAATCAAAATAAATTATTTTGTTGTTAAAGACAAATGATTAGAAACTTGTGTATAGAGTCTATTTAGGTTCACAGTGAGCAATTTAATATTAAATGTGATCAAAAGAAAACTGTTTTTTGTGTCAAGATGAGGTGTTCAATACTATTTTACTTTATTTACACTGTCTTGAGTGCAAGTGCACAATTTATTTGTTAAATTTAATTCTGACAGGTAAGATGTGCTCTTGATCAGATTTAATAATAAATTACATGAGTAAATTCAGTAAACTGTATTTGGGGCTTAAAAATGTGAAAATGAATTAAAAATTTGTTTGTTGTAAGTACCTAAAAAACCTAATTGGTTTACATAGGAAACGAATTATGTCAGATAGAGTGGTGCTGGCAAAACATGCAAGACACAAGAATAAATTTAATTAATCTTATCATAAGAGTCCCATTTAGGTTTACAATGAGCAATTTAACTTTGAATATGTTCAAGACAATGCCGTATGCAGCTTCGAGATGAAATGTTCAATACTAGTTGGATAATTCTTATTGAGATTGTGGGCAAGTTCACATTTAGATAAAATTATAACAAATAGTGCAGGGTGTACCCTGCACTATTATACCAGCTAACTGTTGTGAACTGTAGTTCACAACAGTTAGCTGGTACGTGACGCATACTGGATACAATAACAAATATTTTTAATCTTTTAAAAAGAGTCTCATTTATTTTTACAGAAAGCAATTTAGCGATGGATGTGATCACGAGAATGCTGTATGCAGCGTCGAGATGCGATGCACAATATTATTTGATTATAACTCTTATCGAATTTGTGTACAGGTTCACATATTCGATAGAAGTATAACAGATAGTGCGGTGCACAGTTTCACAACAAGAGGCTGGTACGTGACACGCATGCTGGATACAAAAACGACTATTATAATAATTATCCCATTAATAAAAGTCCCATTTAGGTTCACATTAAACAACTGAATATTTAATGTGATCAGCGTCAAGATGTAATACTGTTCGAATCTAATAATTGTCAAAATCGTTGCCAAAATGCTCATTTTAAATTAACTCCCGACGCAATAAGAGGGGTGTTATAAGTTTGACCGCTATGTGTGTCTGTATGTCTGTGGCACCGTAGCGCTTAAACGGGTGAACCGATTTAGGCGCGGTTTGTTTTTATATGAAAGCAGAATTTCTTGTAATGGTTCTTAGTCATGATTCATCAAAATCGGTTCAGCCGTTTCAAGGTTATCAGCTCTTTTGTGTTAGTTACCGTTGCGATTTTAGACGTCTACGGGTATTAAGTTAACTAAAAAACATATGTGTGGCTTAAAATTCCAAACACCCATATCTGTTAAATTAATAAGCAAGATTATGGTATATTTGGTCTAATGCCACCAGGATATCTACCACATTAATACACTCTTGGGAAAATAATAGCAGATATATGTCGTGTTTGTATTAATTTTTAACCCCCGACGCAAAAAGAGGGGTGCTATAACCAGCATTTGATTGTGAAGACAATGCACTGATGGCAACAGGATTAGCTGATGCTGCAGCCAGGCTATCCAGTACACCAGTAGGTAGACTCTTGACAAAATAATAGCAGATATGCCGTGTTTGTATTCATTTTAACCAGTATTTGATTCTTCACACAATGCACTGATGGCAACAGGGTAAGCTGATGCTGCAGCCAGGCTATCCAACACACCATTAGGTAGACTCTTGACAAAATAAAAACAAATATGTCGTGTTTGGATTCGTGTTAACCAGCATTTGACTATTTATTCAAATGCACTGAAAAATTCTCATAACTGTAAATTCTATAAAACAAAATTAATGCGTTTAACAATTTCAAAATTAAAATTAAATTAAAATTTAAAAAACCTCCGCCGCAAGATCAAAAACATTTATGAAGTAATAAATATCACTTTTAGACCTGGGGCGAAGCCTTCAAAAGTGGTAAAAAATAAAAAAAAAATACATTAATTTTTGACTGAGAACATTTACTATAGTAATGTAATTTTTTTTTACACCATCACAAAGAAGAGACTTCAACGAACAAAAAGCCTCCAGACTTTTTTGGGAAAAACTGATATTTTGACGCGAGAATTTTTGATTGAAAATTACGATGCTTTTTTATATTAAGTTAAAATAAGGCGAAAAAATAAATATTTTAAATCAAATAAATTACAGTGTATGTGGGACATAATAAGGTAAGTTTCCAAATTTCGTAAATAAAAAACATTTTTGTAAAGGATAAAAATAAATAACCAAAAAATTGGTTATTTGAATTTTTCACCTAAATTTTGAGGTTATGTGAAAAAATTGGAAAAACAAAAGTTGTAGATCTTTTTATTACCTACAACTTTGCAATTTAACTTTTTTCCATAGGACTTGTATTTTTCTTTAATTTTTATCATATTCGATGTTGAGAGTTTTAATTCGATTCCAGATTTGACATTAGCTACTGTCATTTTGTGAAATAATGATACCACATATAATAGTGTAGTGATGAACACAAAAATCGATAAACAATCAGTGTGTGTGCCATCAGTGTGCCAATTAAAGACTAAATTATTGATTTTTATTTAAATAAATACATAATTATTCATAATAATTATTTATTAATTAGTAATCGCTGCTCTATTTTATAAAAAGTTAATATTTTTGTTTTTATATTAAAAACAAAACTTATAATAAAAGAGCCTAGATAGTTTTCAGTATTGGCAACCCGTGCGCGCTCGTGCAGCTATCGCCATTTTGTTTATCGTGTCATTCGGCTTCATTCTCCCAGTCTGACTGCACGAATATCTTATTTCATTGCGAATCGATATTTTGTTATTATGTTGGGTTTTTGTTAAAGTGTTGTTACGTTGTGTTTGTTGTTACGTTTATAGTTTTTTGTGAACTTTGAGTGAATCTATTTGTTTTGGTTTTCCATCAAAATGGATCCTCAGCCAAGTACCTACATCACAAAAAGACGTGGATGTTTTCTTGTCCCCAAGAAAACGCGTCCACGAAAAGCTTTCACTGTTACTGAAAAAGTAATGATCCGCAACGCCTACAAATACGTGAAAAATGAAATTTCTGCGCAATTGGAGGCCTTTGAAGTTGTGGAAGAAAATGAATGTATGAGCAAAGTCGCTGACATATTGGAAATAACCTCACGCTCTGTTTGTAACGTTTTGAAGGAAGTAAATAAAGGTGCGCCGCCAACTCCTCCTAAAAAAACTGGACCAAAGCAAAGTTTCAAAGATAAAAATGATGAATTTACATTCTCTGCAATACGAAGAATTGTTCATCAGTTCTTTTACCGAAATGAACCTCCAACCATTGCAAAGGTTAGTCAATCAGTCAGACAGTATTATTTTATACCTACATCTTTTATATATAAGTAATGATTCCAAGCTATTATAAAATTTTAGATTTTACAAGTGATGAACGATGATTCAGAAATGCCCAAGATTCCCAAAGACACCCTCAGAAAAATTTTGAAGCATCTTAATTTTAAATTTGTTGCACGGTCACGCAAGAGCACACTTATTGATCGAAATGATATAATAACATGGCGCCAGTGTTACTTGCGATCTATATGTCAGTTTCGACGAGAAGGGACATATAATTATATTATCAAGATGAAACTTGGGTTAACGCAGGTAAGGCTAACATTTATACACAAAATTAATTTATATACATTTTACATTAAAATTAATAGTAATATTGAATGTTCATGTACTATATTTATTTTAAGGTCATACTGTAAAAAAAACTTGGGTGGACAAGAAAGTCACATCATCTCGACAAGCGTTCTTGGAGGGACTGACCACTGGATTAAAAAATCCATCTGGAAAAGGCAAACGTCTCATAATTAGCCATATAGGTAGTGAAGAAGGCTTCCTGGAAGAGGGGCTCATGATTTTTGAAGCAAAGAAAAATTGTGAAGATTACCATGATGAGATGAATGCAGTTTGTTTTGAGGAGTGGTTCGCTGGAGTCTTACCAAAATTAAGACCAAACTCAATTGTGGTGATGGATAATGCACCTTACCACTCCCGAAAATTGGAAACGGCACCAAAAATGAGCTGGAAAAAAGCTGCCATTCAAGATTGGCTTTTAAATAAAAATATTCATTACGAACCAGATATGGTTAAAGCTACGCCTTTAGAACTGATTCCACATAACGAGTCTTTTAATAAGTACGCTGTAGACGAAATGGCAGCACAACATGGGATCACGGTTTTAAGACTGCCCCCTTACCATTGCGAGCTAAACCCTATCGAATTGATATGGGCGCAGGTAAAGGGGCATGTAGCTCAAAATAATAAAACCTTCAAATTGACAGACGTGGGAAATTTATTTCTGGAAGGCATTCAAAAAATTACGGCTACCGAATGGTCTAAATGCGTATCCCATGTTGTCAAAGAAGAGGAAAAAATGAGTAGGCTAGATATGTTAATTGACAATATCACTGACACATTTATAATAAATGTTACAGAAAGTGACAGCGATAGCGAAAGCGATGACGGCGACAATTTATAAAATAAATTATTACCATAATACATCTGTCTGTTTTATTTGTCATGTTTCTTCATGATCACATTTTTTTATTTATTTCACACACAATTATAAAAGAAAAGTCTCAGATCGTTAATTAATCGTCAAAACTAAATTATCGGTTCAGAAATATTTAATTTCCTGATATACTTAGTTTACTAGAGTAAAATTATAAACGAGAAGAATCGATCCGGAAATATTCCATTTCCATATCGAATAATTTCGCAACGTCACTATTTAGTACTTGTCATAACGTTGCAACACTGAAATTGTCAAATCTGGAATCGAATTAAAATTCCGAGTTTATTTCACAATTTAGCGCAAATTTGTTAATAAGTGTGGTGCAATGCACACTTCCTAACGCAAAACGGATATGTTAAACATAATGAATAAGTCAAAAATATTTCGACATGGACATATTAATAAATCAATGCTGACAGAAAAGATGTTGTTATTATGATAGATATCCATAATACTGCGTGCCCTTGATCAGTTTTAACATGAATAAATATGGTGAACTGTATTTAGGTAACTGCAAATGAGTCTTAAAAATGAAAAATTGAATTGAAAATCATATGTTGTTCCTAAAAAAACCTAATTGGTTCACAAAAAAAAATGAATTTGGTCAGATAGAGTGGTTCATGACACAATTCACACCACGTAGTGGATCCGTAAAACTTGTTGGATACCATAAACAAATACAAACATGTTTTAATTAGAGTCCCATTTAGATTTGGAGTAAGCAATTAGCGTTGAACGTGATCAAGAGAATGCTGTATGCAGCGTCGAGATGAGATGCTCAATACTATTTGGTTATAATTTTTATCAAGATCGTGTGCAAGCTCACAATTTGATGAAATTTTATACCAAATAGTGTGGTGCACAGTTCACAACAGGTGGCTGATACGTGACACAAGCTGGATAATAACAATAATAATATTCTACACTTTTTCACACAAATACAGATACAGAAACATATATAATTAATATTTTAATATGAGTCCCATTTAGATTTATAGTGGGCAATTTAACGTTGAACGTGAACAAGAAAATGCTGCACGTCGAGATGAGATGCTCAATACTATTTGGTTATAATTCTTATCCAATTTGTGTACAGGTTCACATATTGGTAGAATTACACCAGATAGTGCGGTGCACAGTTCACAACAGGAGGCTGGTACGTGACGCATGCTGGATACAATAACGGCCATAATTATCCTATTAATAAGAGTCCCATTTAGGTTCACATTGAACAATTGAACAATGAACGTGATCTAGAGAATACTGCATGTAGCATCGAGGTGAGACGCTCAATACTTTTCGAATGAAATCATTGCCAAATCGTTGCCACAATGCACATTTTGCAGCAATCATTCATTCAGATAGTGTTGTGCACGACACACTACCCCGGGTGGCCGATACGTTTGACATACAATGATAATCCTTAAAAAATGGATAGAAATATAATTGCTGACTGGTTCACTCGTAAGACGTAATAACAATCCCACCAAAACATTTCATGTAAAATATTGCCAAGACGACCACATAATGTTTGCCCTGTAACAAAGATATCAGATCTCATGTTGAGCCAAGCTTCTGAATATACACGGCCTAACCTACCGACCCTAACATCACAAATTCTACATATTAGTAAGAATGTATGGCTTCGCCGTTTTGCTACCGTCGTGGGGTGATGCGAATGTTTAGTTTCTGAAGTAAGTAACGAAATGTAGAATTTGTGAAGTTAGAATCGGTAGGTTAGGCCGTGTATATTCAGAAGCTTGGCTCTACATGAGATCTGTAGGCCTACCATCAACTTTTAGTTAGCCAATCAATTCCGATGCAAACCAGTTTAGGTTCCTAAACTGATTCGCTAATATTCATACCATGAAGTGCCTATAACTGAGTGGCGTTTGATTCGCTCATGGAGGAATGAAAGAACGAAATTTGTCGGTGGTCCGCGGTGTGAGAAAGAGATGACGCTAGACAATTGTTGCTACGACGCTAGACAATAGGTTGGAGTAAAAGAGACAAACTTATTGTCTCTTTTACTCCAACCTATGCGTTGCGTTCCGAAACCTAGTAGTTATGATTTTAGCGGTTTTATTTGTGTATAAAATATCAACAAATATATTTTAAAATTGCGCTTATGAGTCAAATTATATTCCATTAAGCCCAGTTTTACTACTCATTAATGTAATAGTAATTTAAATAATTCTTTAAAATAAAAATTAAAGGTTTGCTTAGTGTCGTCGTAAAAGTAAAATGATTATGACGAGTTTAGAACGCAACACACGCGTTTTGAAATATATACAAACTTTTTTGATAGAACTCAAGGAGTTCTAATTAGGTAGGTAGTACTCAAAAGAGTTTTTAGTTTTTAACGTTTAACTTGGATAAAGTAATTAGTAATACGAATAATGGCGTACATTTTACATTGTTACGTAAGAAACACATATTTAACTGAAATACCTTGAATTTGGTACGTATATTTCCACATTTTTTCAAAGTTTATTCCAAAACGATTCAGTTTACGCCACGAAACTAGAAACTTTTTTTGGATCGCTATTTTTGACACTATGCGAACCAATTTAGGTTCAAATGTCACCTCATGGTACGAAAAATGAACGAACTAAAACAGCTTGCGATTCAAGTGCCGACTTGATTTGGCGTCAACCTAAACCGGATCGTTTTAATGACGTCTTAGTATGAAATTGCAAAGCAGTTCATTTTAGGTCGTCAATTGAATCGTAATATTAGTTCATAGTAAGCCTCCTGAGATCTTTTTCACAGGGCAAACCTTATGTGGTCGTCTTTGCGTTATTTAACATGAAATGTTTTGGTGGGATGTTAGTTCTTTTTGTATATTTACATAAAATACCACCCAATAATTTAATAACTTAAAATTATATTATTTTTTATATTATAATTTTTTAATTCAAAAACTTTTTTACAAAAAAAAACAACCTACTTCTTAAAAAAAACTAACAGGTGAAAATTAACTCCAGTTTCGGAAGTCTGTGGCTTTGGTGGTTTTGTTTTGTTCATTATTGGCCACCGACTTCCGAAACTGGAGTTATTTTTCACCTGTTAGTTTTTTTTAAGAAGTCGGTTGTTTTTTGAGTAAAAAAGTTTTTATTTTGTCATGTTCAAAGAATCATTGAAATTGGATAACAATTGCTAACGAAGTTCTATCTAAACATTAATCTGTACATCTCTGCCGGCCCCTTTTAAAATAGATTGGCGTAATGTTATGTTGTGGAAATACAAAAGCTCAGCATAGACATCTGACTATAGCAATCGCGAATAATTTGCTGTTATGCGTTGAAGAGTTCCGTTGCCTGTCTTCTTCATCAGTTTTTCTTCACCAAATGATACTTTCTAAATGAAAATGCTTGATTTGTTGCTAAAGATGTTAAAATCGGTGCGTGTGTGTCTATATTTTTTGAGGAGTTCCCTCAATTCCTCGAAGATCCGTCATCAGATTGATACAAATAGGACCAACTTGTTAGTATACCCTATCAAACAAACAAAGAATTTTGAAAATCGGTTCATAAATGACGGAGTACTGAGGTAAAAAACACAAAAATAAAAAAAAAACATACCGTCGAATTGAGAACCTCCTCCTTTTTTGAAGTCGGTTAAAAATAGGACATAGGGCTGAGTAACACTACAGCGAACATGAAGTTCCCAAGCGAAATATGGTATGATGTTATTGTTTATCATTTTATGTTAAAAAAAACTAGGCCACTTTCATGTACCTAAAAGACCTTCGATGTATTGGTGTGAAAAATAAGCTTCTCCGAGTACTATTTCTGCGCAGAGAAGTCGCAGGCACCAGGGCCCTATCCAATAAAGCTGACAATCCGACATATATGTCAAAAAATGACAAAATTGTAGAATTGACAACATTTCAAAATTGACATGACCCTAAAACAAAAATAGCGTTTCTTCATTTTTGTATGCTGAGTTCAAATATATATTTTTTTTAAATTTTTATAGCTTAATTTCTGAGAAAAAAAATAAAAACCAAAAACCATGCGATGACGTCACTTATACGGTGGAATGAGGTGTTTACTTTTGCGAAAGCAAGCTAATTTTTAAGATGAAAATTATAATGTCAAACAAGACATTTCTGTCAAAAATTACGTATCTAATGTCAAAAAAGACAAATCTAATGTCAAAAATGACATATCTAATGTCAAACAAGACATGTTTAATGTCAATGTGTTACATTGACAACTGTTAAATGACAGTGACATCTAAGAAACTGATTTTTTTTGACATATCACAGTAAAGCAAAGGAATTATCGCCATTCCACCGTATGAATCGTCATTTTTTAGAATGCACCGAATTTCAAAGTTAAAATTATGAATGAAAAGTACATAATTTCGAAAAACCAAAAAATATGGGTCCTCTAGTTTTGGATTTACTTTTAGATAACGTATTAAAACATGGAGGTTAACATTTTGAAATGTTGTCAATTGTCGCACTTAAGCTGTTTAATAAACGTGACATATATGTCAAAAATCGACAGGTGAAATCTTGACATATTTTTAATGTAAAAACACGTTAAAACTCGACATCAAAAAACCACAGTCACAATATTTCTGACAATTGTCGGTGACAATATTGTCGGATTGTCGTGACAATTGTGTCGACTTTTGACATATATGCAAAGAATTTTGTTTTAAGAAGCTGGATGAGGGTAAAATTGAAAACGATATCAAAGTACAAGAATAAAACAATCACTAGTGCAACTTCGATTGTGTTATGATCGCGTGTAAGATGGAAATGCACAGAAAACTTACCATTTTGGGCCTTATTTACGAAATTAAAAATATACTTTTTGGGAAGTTTAGTGACCAATTGACCCACGATGTGAAAATAAATAAATGGAAGGAAATAGCCGTATTTTCAATAAAGACTGGAAATACCTTCGTGACACTATATGGCAAAATTGGCGCAAAAGGACCATGGTAAGGTTTTTTTTATTTTAACTCGTTTATCCTTCATCAATCCGTAATTTTTTTTTTATTTATTTAGACCGTTATCCAATAAAGAAGTTATAAAATATGTATTATATTGTGCAGGTATGTATGAAATATTCGCATTCTGTATGTAGAAACGATTTTTAGGGTTCCGTACCCAAAGGGTAAAACGGGACCCTGTTACTAAGACTCCGCTGTCCGTCTGTCTGTCTGTCTGTCCGTCTGTCACCAGGCGTTATCTCATAAACCGTGATAGTTAAACAGTTGAAATTTTCACAAATGATGTATTTCTGTTGCCGCTATAACAGCAAAAACTAAAAAACAGAATAAAATAAATATTTAAGGGGGCTCCCATACAACAGACATGTTTTTTTTTGTCGTTTTTGTAGATAATGGTACGGAACCCTTCGTGCGCGAGTCCGACTCGCATTTGGCCGGCCATTTTTTTTTTCACTTTGTTTGATTGTTATAAATCTTTCAGGAAAAGAGAGATAATCGGCTGCAGACTGGTTCTGGGGGAGGAAAAAAATGTAAATATGACGATTCTGATGAAATTATACTAAAAATCATAGGAATAAGAAAATCATATCCCCCAGTTGATTTATTGTTGTGTGAAAAGTTGTGGAATATTTATATTTATTTATCAAATGACTTATTTGATTTTAAGAAACTAAAAATGGAAATAGAAGTAGATATTGAAAAAACTTCAAATTTCAAAAAGAGAAAAATACAAGCTAGATTTGGAGCTACTCAAACTTGAAAAAGAATTAAACATACAGCCATCAGAATTTACACTACCTTTGTAATTACATAACGTTCGGGTTATTGATGTTTGTAATGATCAAATTGAACAAATTGTTCGAACAACAGAGTCAGGTGCTGATAATGAACAAGTCAACGATATTGTAATAAGTGCTATGAATGAAAATCTTTAAGTATAATCGACCATGCATTAATTAACAGGATTAAATAAATTATTCATTCAAATAGTTGTATTAATGACTGTAAAACTGCAATCGCTTCCTCATCAAATACTTTGTCCACATTGTTATTATCTACAACTCTATCATTGTCATTTCCGCTAATATCTTGTTCTAAATAGGGTGCATTTGAGCCTAAGCGGTTTTCAATGTTATGCATAACAATGCAAGATAATATTACATTGCTTGCAATTATTGGCTGAACTCTAAGATGATTTAGACACGGGAATTTTTCTTTTATGATTCCCAAAGAATTTTCTACCAATCTTCTCGTTGACTTAAAAGCACGCAAGAATCTTTCTAGTGATACTGTCCTTGGTATTTTTATTGGTATATTAGGCGTCATAAGCCACTTTTTTAAACCATATCCACTGTCTTCCAGGATTATTGCGTTTGGGAATGGTCTCCATTCACTTTCCCATGTCCGTGCTAAAGAAGAGCCTCTCATCACTCTGGCATCGTGAACAGAGCCAGGCCATCTTGCAGATGCGTAGAAAATTTCTAAGTTTGGCCCGCACACCACCATAATATTAATTGAATGGTTTCCGTTCCTGTCTACAAACGCATATTCATTTTGATAAGGCGCATCTAGATGAATTAACGAACCATCCACAATACCAGATATTCTAGGTATCCCATTATGCCTCATGAAAAGTGTTGGTATTCGGTTACAATTATCAGGCCAGCGAACCTCTTCTCCGAGTAATTCAGTAATCACGGCTCCACACCCTTCGTATGCAATTATGTACGGTTGTTTTACTAAGCCCATGTGCATCACCAATAACGTGGTACTGTGAACCACAACCCATCCAATGCAAAGCGCGTAAAATTTGTTTATTGGGTGTAAGTGCTTGGTTTCTGCTTGTACCGTGTTCAAGTCGATGAGCAATTTTATCAATTAAATATTCTACGGTAGATTTACATACCTACCCGAAATTTTTCTTTAAAGCAGAAATCTGTTATTGAGAAGGAGAAATTGATTCTGCTTTTAAATGATCGTCGTTGCCTCCTCGTTTGTATTTGATCCAAGTATTCATCATCACTACTCTCACTGCTCGATGTAAGTACCATTTTTTTGTAATAAACTTTTCAATACACTTTTTAACACCTTCAAAATTCAAAACATGATTTTGCGACAGAGGGTTCGCGCCTGTCAGAATTGTCGGACAATTCTACAAATATGTCAACATGTCATGACAATTTTCTGTTTAATAAAGCAGATTTGACAAGTTTTTCACGACAAATTGTCACCTGTCACCTGTCGCATATAAAGTTGTATAAAACAGAAAAATGTCAAGAAAAAAAAGAGTCCGACATATGTATTTGTGAATTTTCCACCATGACAATTTTGTCGCCTGTAAGTTTTATTAAACAGAAAAATTGTCGAGTTGTCACTTTTTGACATATGTCGGACTTGTCGGATTGCCAGCTTTATTGGCTAGGGCCCAGATAGTTGGTAATAAGTGTTAATGGTTTATGTCCTATCTGCGAGGAAATTGTTGTGTGTATTGATAAATAGCAGCATCACTTGCGGAAGCAGGCACGGTTGCAGAGAGGATTGAAAACCTGCGAAGTAATTAGCTCTGTCCATTAGCTCAATCCGAATGTATGTATTTAAAAAGAAATATATGCATCGGCATTGAGTTAAAGGACGAAGTTACATCACAACGAACATGGAGTACTAGAGCAAAATATGGTAAGTTGTTATTATATATATTTTGATGTGAATATTGCTATGCCCTTTTCGTGTAACTAGAATTCTTTCATAGTATTTGTGGAAAAAATAAGCACATTTCAAAAAATACGAAATAATAAAATATTCTCGTGTGAAATTGTAATGTATAATTGAATATTATGGTTTAATTAATATATAAACAACCTTTACGTGTTATTACATTCCATTTTGTTTAATAAGTAATTATTCATAGTGATTTTTAGAGGATAGCCGTTATCATTAGCAATGCAGTAAATGGTCATGGTTTTTCAGAGTTATAAATAAAAGAATTTTGAAAATCGGTCCATAAATAGCGGAGTAATCGCGTAACAAACACACAAAAAAAAAAAACATTACCGTCGAATTAAGAACCTCCTCCTTTTTTTGAAGTCGGTTAAAAATCAATAACATACTCTTTTTTTATTTATAAAGGTTGGCTTACATTGTTTTGATATTTAATTTTCTTGTTATGTACACAAATTACAGGTTGTTCTAGGTACATACTCGTAATATTGACCTAGCGATATACTATATTGCTAGTTCAATTTTATGTAACTAGAACGCCTTCGATGTATTTGTGTGAATAATTAACTTCTCCGAGTACTAGTATTCCTGCAAATATATGCATCGGCATTGAGTTAAAGGACGAAGTTACATCACAACGAACATGGAGTACTAGAGCAAAATATGGTAAGTTGTTATTATATATATTTTGATGTGAATATTGCTATGCCCTTTTCGTGTAACTAGAATTCTTTCATAGTATTTGTGGAAAAAATAAGCACATTTCAAAAAATACGAAATAATAAAATATTCTCGTGTGAAATTGTAATGTATAATTGAATATTATGGTTTAATTAATATATAAACAACCTTTACGTGTTATTACATTCCATTTGGTTTAATAAGTAATTATTCATAGTGATTTTTAGAGGATAGCCGTTATCATTAGCAATGCAGTAAATGGTCATGGTTTTTCAGAGTTATAAATAAAAGAATTTTGAAAATCGGTCCATAAATAGCGGAGTAATCGCGTAACAAACACACAAAAAAAAAAAACATTACCGTCGAATTGAGAACCTCCTCCTTTTTTTGAAGTCGGTTAAAAATCAATAACATACTCTTTTTTTATTTATAAAGGTTGGCTTACATTGTTTTGATATTTAATTTTCTTGTTATGTACACAAATTACAGGTTGTTCTAGGTACATACTCGTAATATTGACCTAGCGATATACTATATTGCTAGTTCAATTTTATGTAACTAGAACGCCTTCGATGTATTTGTGTGAATAATTAACTTCTCCGAGTACTAGTATTCCTGCACAGAGAAGGCGCAGGGACCAGATAGTTGTTAATAAACTTTTACTGTTAATGGTTATAATGTTCTGTCTGCAAAAATGTTGCTGTGTGTATAATAATTTACGAAAGCAGAGACGGTGATTAAAGATCTGCGAAGTCATTTAGCTCTGACTTTTAGCTCAATCCGAAGAATTATATTTAAAAAGTAAAATATAACTACCGCCATTGTTTTAAAGGACAGAGTTATACTACAGCGAACATAGGAAAAGTTATAAAAAAGTCCAAAAAGTTATACAACCCGACCACTGAAAAATTACGCTCAAAAAGTATGAAACAAGAAAATATTCTTTTGTGAAATTTTAAAGTAAACATTTAAACATTTATTGTCAAATTAATAAATAAGTACTACATCCTACTAATATTATAAACGCGAAAGTTTGTGAGGATGTTTGTTACTATTTCACGTATCTGATCTTATTGATATGATTAAATAAGGTCAATTTTTGTTCTCTTCTGAGGACAAGACAATCTCTTCTGTAGACGTAAAAAAACTAAATACGTGATTTATTACTAAAATATCCAAGACTGATCTCGACTGATATTTTTGTAAGAATAATATAATCGAACCCTAAATAAATATAACGTTTCATAATAATTCGTGGAGTTTTATTATCAATATTTTGAGTTGTTCACTTTTTGCGTATGACCCAGCTATGTTTAGTACTCAGAGGTCTGAAGGAAAACAAAATATTTAGACGTAACTGAGTACGAATACTTTAAATTGTACGAAGTACTTACTACTCGAAGTACTTACTACTCGAAGTACTTAATACTTGAAGTACTTACTGCTCGAAGTACTTACTACTCGAAGTAGGTGAAAACAGGAAAATTATCTTTTTTTTCTTACCTGTCTCAGACTTTTAATCCCGCCCATGGGCCTCTAACTTGGCATCACATGCCTTCGAGAAATAAATCTCAGCGTTTTTAATACTAGTGATATATGCACATGAATGCCCCTGGTGTCACAAGTGTCCATAGGCTACGGTAACCGCTTACCATCAGGCGGGCCGTAAGCTTATTTGCCACCGTCGTCATGGCAAAAAAAAAGGTGAATCCGAAAAGTCACAGGTGCGTGACTTAGGTTCGAACTCGAGACCTATTTTTGGCAGTCCGCCGGCCACACCACTAACTAGGCTCTCACTGTGTTTTTAGGAAAATAATGATCCGTCCTTTATGTAAGAGATTTGTGAAATGATAATAATGAATGTGCAAACGAAGTAGGTAAGAATCGTAGCATATGGCGCTCTGTAGTTTCTGCCTATCGACATGTGAAAAAGACGAGAGTTTGTGTATGTATTTGTATGTATGTATGTATAATAAATCCGGATAAATATTGCAACTGGAAAGTATACATTGAAAAATTATGCACTAAACTGCAAAGATTTGTATTTGTCTTAAACAGACTAATTCGGATCGCGTAGCTGGTACCAATGCAGCAATTTACGCTTATCATGGTTACGTAGCATCAATTCTCCGCTACGGTATATTATAATATGGGGTAATCTTGTTGATATTATTAATAAAGTTTTCCGAGCCCTTAAAAAGTGTATTCGATCAATAGCTAAAGCCCAAACACTAGAAAGATGTGACCCACTCTTTAAAAAATAAAAAATATTACCTCTCCCATCTTCTTATATATAAAATTCTCGTGTCACAATGTTCGTTCCCATACTCCTCCGAAACGGCTTGACCGATTCTCATGAAATTTTGTATGCATATTCAGTAAGCCTGAGAATCGGCTACTATCTATTTTTCTAACCTCAGTGATAAGGGGTGTTCACCCCAAAAAATTTTTTTTTATTTTTTTGATAATTTTTATTTTTTTTATTTTTTTATTATGTGGCATCAAAAAATACATACAACTCTAAATTTGCACTTTTTTATCACCAACCCTTCCTTTTTAATAGTCATTTTAATAATTTTATCATTTTCTATCCCGCTCGATAACATCAATTATTTACCAGTATATGTATAAAAATGTTATGTTGGTTTGTATACGCTTCAAAAACTCAAACAGTTCTGCACCGATCGAGCTGAAATTTTAGCATGATATACATATAATCCGCATCAAGGATGGTTTTTAGTTTTTTTTTTGTAACTATTGCATAGCTTCTATCGCGAGCCTTGAGCGTGGAAACCGAATACAGACCGAATACAGAAATTCCGTAACGAAAATAACCTAACACAGCCATAGTGGTGATAGTGGGGAGGGGAAAGAGGAGGGGAGAGGGGAGATTGTGAGAGAGGGAAGTGGGGTTGTGAGCGGGGACGGAGCAGGGGAGGTTGTAGAGGGGAGGGGGAGGGGAGGGGAGGGGAGGGGGGAGGGGGAGGGGAGGGGAGGGGGGAGGGGAGTGGGAGAGGTGAAGGGGAATGGGAAGGATGAGGTGAGAGGGGAGGGGTGAGGGGGAGGGGAAGAGGCAGGGGTCGAAGGTGAAGGGAGGGGTGAGGGAAGAGGAGGGAGGGGCGTGGGAGGTGTGGGGAGAGGGAGGGAGGGGGAGAGGGGGAGGGGAGGAATGGGGAGGGGGAGAGGAGAGGAGTTGATAAAAAATGCTATGCAATAGCTTTACCGCGTCAGTCCCCGAGTGCCACACGTCATTTTTTCTTTTTTTTTTAACCATTCAATTTCAATGTGCCACAGCGAAGCGTGGCAGGGTACAGCTAGTCTTTATATATAATTGAACTTTGTATCTTTGCACAAAAAAACAAAACACTATTTCTAGGACACAATGATACTACTATAAGAACATCTCGTAATAATACACAAGATATTAAATTTGTCCCCCAACAAAGAATTACACTGTTTTCTAATAATTCTTACTGTGTAATTAGTATTTATAATAAGTTGCCCAACATTTTTAAAAACCTTAACATTGTGTCTTTTAAAAATAAATTATTCTACTTTCTGTTGCTTATGTGTTGCTATACAACAAATGAATTTTTAAATGGAAAGTTTGATTCTAAATTTAAGTTTGATGACGATTTGTCGCTATATCCCTAATGATTGAATAACAATTTTATTATTATCTGTGAGTTGTGTTGTTGTGACATCTCATTGGAGTATACATTCCATTCCTTACATTATCTTCTTATAAATAAAATTCTCGTGTCACAATGTTCGTTCCCATACTCCTCCGAAACGGCTTGACCGATTCTCATGAAATTTTTTATGCATATTCAATAAGCCTGAGAATCGGCTACTATCTATTTTTTCTAACCTCTCAGTGATAAGGGGTGGTCACCCCAAATTTTTTTTTTACCTTTTTGATAATTTTTATTTTTTTTATTTTTTTATTATGTGGCATCAAAAAATACATACAACTCTAAATTTTCACTTTTTTATCACCAACCCTTGCTTTTTAATAGTCATAGCAAAACTTTTAATGACTTTTTGAAATATCACGAGGAGAGGGAAGAGGGAGGGGAGTGGGGGGAAGAGGGGAGGGGAGTCGGAGTGGGAATCGTGAGAGGGGGGGGAGATTGTGAGAGGGGAGGGGTGAGATTGTGTGAGGGGGAGGGGGGAGATTGTGAGAGGGAAGGGAGGGGCAGGTTAGGGAGGGGAGGGGAGTGGGGGAGGGATGGGTAGGGGAGTGGGGGAGGGATGGGGAGTGGGAGAGGAGGGAGGTCAAGACAAAGGGAGGGCGTGGAGTAGGAGGGAATGAGAGGGGGAGAAAAGGGGAGGGGTAGGGGAAGGGTGAGGTGAGAGGGGAAGGGGAAGGGGGAGGGGAAGAGGCAGGAGCCGGGTGGGGGAGGGAGAGGAATGTGAGAATGTGATGATGAGTGAGGGAGGGGTGAGGGGAGGTGGATGGAGGGGTGAGGGGTGGGGCGTGGGAGGTGTGGGGGAGAGGTAGGGAGAGGGGGGGTGGGAGGGGGAGAGGAGTTGATAAAAAATGCTGTGCAATAGCTTGACCGCGGCAGTCCCGAGTGCCATCACGTCATTTTCTCTTTTTTATTTAACCATTCAATCGCCATGTGCCACAGGGAAGCGTGGCAGGGGTAGCTAGTCTTATATCTTATCTTATCTTATCTTATATCTTATCTTATATATAAAATTCTCGTGTCACAATGTTCGTTCCCATAATCCTCCGAAACGGCTTGACCGATTGTCATGAATTTTTTTATGCATATTCAGTAAGCCTGAGAATCGGCTACTATCTATTTTTCTAACCTGTAAGTGATAAGGGGTGTTCACCCCAAATTTTTTTTATTTATATTTTTGATAATTTTTATTTTTTTATTATGTGGCATCAAAAAATACATACAACTCTAAATTTGCACTTTTTATCACCAACCCTTGCTTTTTAGTTATAGCAGAACTTTTAATGACTTTTTGAAATATCACGAGGAGAGGGAAGAGGGGAGTGGGAGGGGTAGAGGAGGATGGGAGTCGGAGTAGGATCGTGAGAGGGGGAGGGGAGATAGTGTGAGGGTTGGGAGGGGATGGGAGGGAGGGGGTAGCGGGAGGAGCAGGGCAGCGGGAGGGATGGGGAGTGGGGGGAGGGATAGGGAGTGGGAGAGGAGGGAGGTCAAAACAAAGGGAGGGGATGGAGAAGGAGGGAATGAGAGGGGTAGGGGAAGGGTGAGGTGAGAGGGGAAGGGAAAAGGGGATGGGGAAGAGGCAGGAGCCGGGTGGGGGAGGGAGGGGAAAGTGAGGGAGGGGTGAGGGGAGGGGGATGGAGGGGTGAGGGGAGGTGTGGGGGAGAGGGAGGGAGAGGGGGGAGGCGAGGGGGAGGGGGAAAGGAGTTGATAAAAAATGCTATGCAATAGCTTTACCGCGGCAGTCTCCGAGTGCCACACGTCATTTTCTCTTTTTTATAACCATTCAATCACAATGTGCCACAGCGAAGCGTGGCAGGGTACAGTTAGTATTTAATAATAGTTAACGTTTTCCCTACCTTTGACTTTGTTTAGTTTGTACTGTAATTTTAATAAATTGTTTTCATACATATTTAATTCTAATCCTTGGAAATTCAATATTTGTACTTACGCTGGAAACAACGGCTGCTAGTGGAGCCGCGAGCTCGGACCAACCTTTTAAAGGAAGCGCCGCTGACGCGTTCACTCCGCACGTTAAACTTTGTAGCGAGTGAGACGGACTTATTCTGTTGTTCTCTGGGTGAATTCACAAGGAATGCTTTATTTGTAATTAGTTATAGGCATTAGTTTTAAGTAAAATAAGTTTAAGTTATGAATTAATTAAGGCCCATTTACCGCATTGGTTATCTGTAATGGTAAATGTATGTAGAGGTATGGACCACCGTAATAAAAATGAAAATATCTTTATAACTTCTTTATTAAAAATATTATAACTTCTTAAGTAATAAAAAACGTCTTTACTTCTTGACACTCGCTCGTCATCCTTTTTCCTTCTTCCTTATTTAAAATATTCAAATGCTTCCTCTTTCTCCTTCCCACATTCATACTCTCTCATTCATCCATCACTGCATTCTAAATTAACATCCCACATGTATGTTGATAAATAAATAAATAAAAATAAATAAACAGAATATTATGGACGTCATATTATGTTAACACCTTTGTAACAACAATATTCTGACAAATAAATGTTTTTATACAGCTACAACTGGTCGGAAAATTTATAGCGCTTCCAAAACTGTTGGACGAAAATATATCAGAGAATGTTCTAGTTTAGAATTAGGTTTCACTACTTTTAAATTAAAATAAGGTAGGCACCTACACAATAGGTCGAAATAGTGGGTATAATCATACAATACATACGCTGGCTTGAGAAAAAAGACATAAATATGGGATGCCTGTTTACTAGGGTGGAGTGTAAAAAAGTTCTAAAACTTTGGACAGAAAGTGAAACAGCTGGAGTCTTATAAACATAACTATACTCCATCAAGAAAAGAAAAAAGAGGCTCGTAGAAGCAGATATGCAGAACATTTTACTTTAAAGATAAGTGAAAACAATCTTAATTCAAATTGTTTTATTAAAATTAAGAAGAATAAAAGTGAAACTAAGAACGGTTTTTATCATTGAAACGTAATTTTCAACTAAAATGAAATAGTATACCTAACTAAATGAAATCCACATTTATTCTTAAAATAAATTGTTGCAATGGTTACAACAAAGTGTGACAGCTGTTGTAAAAATAGATTTTATTAAATTATACGTCTATCGTAATGTAACATGCTTAATAATTGTACTTTCGTTACAAAGTGTGCATTAAAAATAACCTTTTTTAACTTCTAATGCTATTGTAAATGGAGTATGCAACGACAAGAAGTTAAAGACATTTACCGCTAAATTAAAAAACTCTTTCAATAAAATACATTGGATCAATTATAAAAAAAAGCTGCAGTCTCTGTCTTTGTTAAGAGATACACACGAAGAACAATATAATGCTGAATGCAGAGACCACACGCCACCTCTCCTTATAAAATAAATATGACGCGTACTACAATTCAATGTGATTTGGTTCCTTAAAGAGGATCAGGCGACCATTATTAACAGGCCATTAACGCCGTCCTTTAACATCCATTTTTGATGGCGTTAAAAAAATTAATTTTAGTTTTGTTCTAAATTACCTTAGCATGTTCCTGATAGAAGTTTTATGTAGTTATAAGATACCGCCAATGCCAAAGAGACACCAACTTACTGAACAATTCGATAATACCCGACCATGTACAGACCCAATACCTACAGCGCCATCTCTCGGGGAATTGGGTTACTAATTAATACATAGAAGTTTTCGGTGGTAATTTTGGATTGCGAGAACCGATTTTAATAATTCTTTTTTTGTTTGAAAAAAGATACGTTCAAGATAATAAAATATGTACTTAAACGAAGTTAAAAAAATTGCTTGCATATACGATTATACTACAAACTTAGTCCAGAAATTATTTTGTACAACTTTTTGTCTTTTTTGTACAAAAACTGTTTCCATCCAAGTTCAAAGTAATTTTCCTAGAAAGTCCTTATAAAGTTCTACTTTTCAGATTTTTTTCATATTTTCTAAACTTATGGTTCAAAAGTTAGAGAGGGGGGGACGCATTGTTTTTTTACTTTTGGAGCGATTATTTCAGAAATTATTGATATTATCAAAAAATGATTTTAGTAAACCCCTATTCATTTTTAAATATCTTTCCAACAATATATCACACGTTAGGGTTGAAATTAAAAAAAAAATCACTTCCCACTTTACATATTATAGGGGGGCTACCTTAATAAAACATTTTTTTCCAATTTTTATTTTACCACTTTGTCGACGTGATTGATACACATATTGGTACCAAATTTCAGCTTTCTAGTGCTAACGGTCACAGAGATTAAGCGAGGACGGACGGACGGACAGACAGACATGGCGAAACTGTAAGGGTTCCTAGTTGACTTCGGAACCCTAAAAATCGACTAAACATGTAACAGTCTTAAAAAGACTAAGAATACTTATGAGAAGAGATTAGAATACTTATGTGTATACTATAATACACCATAAAAACTTACAACTTTGAGGGCTACATAGGGTGTTACAATGGGCGGCCTTATCACTAAAAGCGATCTCTTACAGACAACCTTTGGATGGACTTGATAGTGGAGGTGAAAAGATGAGTAGGCAGTTTGTGGTGTACTATTTACATAAATATATACCATCCATGACTATTTGAATAGACATTTAAAATTAGTATAAATAAGAAGAAAAAAAAAATACAATTCATAAATACGAATAATATAACTGTTCAGGGTTCGTCGTAAGCTCAGGGTTTCGTTGTCTAAAAGAGTGGAAACTTGTGATAATGCTCTCATTACTACTGTATTTTGTGTTGTACCTACGCATAGGTACTAAGGAAGTAAGAATAAATGTATCTTTCAAATAATAGGGAACGAAGGTACTCGTTTTGGTTTGAGGAGAGGTTATTTTGAAGTTATTGTTTCTTTGTTTACTTTATTTACCTTTTTTTAAATCTTTGCGTGTCTTTTTATCGCGCTACCGCGGGTTAAAACCGACATTCACGCGGGCGAAATTGTTTGCAAAAGTAAGTGTTTTCATTTAGCTATCGTAATTAATAAACTATGAGTATATAATTATAGATATATAATGTATAACAAGAGCATATACAGGACATTTTAGTAACGTTACTTACGTCGGGGCTCATAAGCGCATCTATATTAGTGATCCGTAATTAATATTTAGACATCAGTGAACCGTAAGTTCAAATACACGGAGTAATAACATGTACTATAGGTACGATATGCAGGCGATACATGTCGTAGGTCTGAAAACCATAAGGGTGTATACGCAAAAAATAACGTTTCTAGGTATTAACGCCATTAGATTGTGCTATTGGCTATTCGGAACCAAAATATTGTTCGACAACCTTTTCGTTGCTTGATAACTCTGTCCCAATCCTGGGCAAAGCCTCCTACCACTCCTTCCGTATTTTACAATTTCGCGCTCACCTTTCCAGGTCTGGACAAATCTATCTAGTTCGCCCCGCCATCTCCTTGTGGTGTGCCGTGATCCCGTCTTCCTTTCACAGGGCACCAGCTCAGTCAAATCCTGTTCGGTCCCCTTAAATTGCGTTCTGACCCACTTCACGTTTCAGTCCAAGACCAAGAATGCGTGCCATAGATCTCAAGTAAATGTATTCTTGGGCATTTTGTATTGGGCGACAATACAAAATGCCCAAGAATACATTTAGTTCTTATAAGTGCCCAAAGAATACTTTCTACTTTTATACTTAGCCAAAGAGTGGAATTCCCTGCCGGTGTCGGTGTTTCCTGATAGCTACAACCTAGGGGTCTTCAAGTCAAGAGTGAACAGGTTGCTTCTAGGCAAGCGTGCTTCATCGTCGTCCACATCATCGCTTACCATCAGGTGAGATAGTGGTCAAACGCGTGCCTATCAGTAATAAAAAAAAAAAAAAAAAAAAAAATACTTTTTGGCGTCATGTACGTCATTACTTGGTCTTTTACATGTTCAGTCCTAACACAAAGCATGCATCGCTCATATTTTGTAGCATGCGTTCGAGGTCGATGGCTGTTGAAGAAAAGAGGACTATGTCGTCGGCAAAACGGAAATTTGTTAATCTTTTCTTGCCAGGTATAATGCCTCTTACCTTCCAATCCATTACCAACTTGATTTTGACTGGAAACGTCAAAATCAAAAGTCATTTATTTAAATTAGGCTGAGAATCAGCACTTTTTGAACGTCAAAAATGGCATAAGACAGTCCCCCAAAACGCCCGCCTTTCGCCACTTCCTAGAGTTCTTGCTGGTAAGAAGAAGTAGCAGAACAAACTCCCCAGCAAAAAGGAGTAAGTAGTTAGTGGCCGTGACTGCTTCACCGGAGGTCGTGGGTTCGATTCCCACCTAAGACATATGTTTGTATGATAATAACGATCATTTGTTCTGTTTCCGTGCGTAATTTGTTTAAAATATGTATATATTTAAAAATATATAAGTATGTTAGTACCCATAAGACGAGCTCTGCGTTGTGTAAGTTGTTATTTGTGATGCCTTGTTTTGCTTTTTTTAAGGAACATTTGTTTTAGGAAACTATCTATTTTTAGAATTCCTAATATCAAATTCATACTTGGATAAATGCTAGATGATGATGATAGATATTTTTCAAATAAATATATAGGTAAGTACTCCATATGTTATAGCATTAGAAATAATATAGTAAAAAACCGGCCAAGAGCGTGTCGGGCCACGCTCAGTGTAGGGTTCCGTAATTTCCCGTCCGTCACACTAAGTGTTCCCACTTATGAGTACAAAAGTTGGTATCCATTATGTTCGCGCTCCAGCAGTGCTCCGCGCTCCTGCAACTTGAATTACGAATATGTTTAAGTGCATGCTTTCTTTACCACGGTAGGTCATGAAAGCACGGAAAATCTTAACATCGACTTTAAAAAAAATGACATCATTGCGCAACGCCATCTATTGAACCATTTATGAACTGGTTTTTTTACCTTAACATTTTGATGGCGTTAATAAAATGCATTTTAGTTTTGTTCTAAATTACCTTATCATGTTCCTGATAGAAGTTTTATGTAGTTTTAAGATACCGTCAATGCCAAGGAGAGACCAACCTTACCGAACAATGCGATAATACCCGACCTAAGTACCCAAAGCGCCATCTCTCGGGGAATTGGGTTACTAATTAATACACAGAAGTTTTTGGTGGTAATTTTGGATTGCGAGAACCGATTTTAATAATTCTTTTTTTGTTTGAAAAAAGATACGTTAAAAAAAATGCATGCATATACGATTATACTACAAACTTAGTCCAGAAATTATGTTGTACAACTTTTTGTCTTTTTTGTACAAAAACTGTGTCCATCCAAGTACAAAATAATTTTCCTAGAAAGTCCTTAAAAAGTTCTACTTTTCAGATTTTTTTCATATTTTCTAAACTTATGGTTCAAAAGTTAAAGGGGACATTGTTTTTTACTTTTGGAGCGATTATTTCCGAAATTATTGACATTGTCAAAAAATGATTTAGTGAACCCGTATTCATTTCTAAATGCCTTTCCAACAATATATCACACGTTAGGGTTGAAATTAAAAAAAAATCACTTCTCACTTTACATATAGGGGGCTACCCTAATAAAACATTTTTTTCCAATTTTTATTTCGACACTTTGTTGGCGTGATTGATACACATATTGGTACCAAATTTCAGCTTTCTAGTGCTGACGGTCACAGAGATTAAGCGAGGATGGACGGACGGACAGACAGACATGGCGAAACTATAAGGGTTCCTAGTTGACTTCGGAACCCTAAAAAGAGGCTCGTAGAAGCAGGAATGCATAACATTTTATTTAAAAAAAGTAATATAATCTCAAATCAAATTGTTTCGCCTTCGGAATGCGTACGAGGGGTCGAAATCAGCATACATAGGCCTATTAACGCTTAAATGCTGCACCTATTTTCCCAATTTATGCACTATGCAAATGTTTTTGTTATTATGAAATACCTGTAAGGACCAAAACCTAGTGTAATGAACGGCATAACTTAAAAACAAGCAATCCGGATATACTAACGTAGAAATATATGGCCACATGCAAAAACACAAACATCCAGTTCAATCACAAGAAAAGATAAGTTTTCTGTCTTTACTGAAAAATTACGGTTTCGCGGATACGCCCTTGTCGTTTCAGATCTGCTCTGTTTATTCGTCGTATATCTACGTCACAGGGTGAAATAGATATCGCATGCAGTTGTCCCGAGCCTTTAGACCCGGTCAGTTCAATTCGGTTAGACCTCGCGCGGTCACCTTCCAAAGTTCATAATTTAAAAAATGACATCACCGTGTTTGCGGTGCCAGTACTTGCACGCCCTTCAATTTGTTACGGACTTCCCTGAGTTCTTGAGCACATTGGAATCTGCAAGCCGCGCCTCAACTTATTTTCAAAATCACATATGTAAGTAACGAACGGCCAAAACTTTTATGATTAATTTATTAATCGTTTCTTTACCCTTAGCTACTCGCACAAAGGAAATCACGTAACTACTTACATCGGATCGCAAGAGACTAAAATAGTTCGACAAAGTTGAACTAAAACATATGTGAGTAAGATAAGTACATTATGATATAAGTTCGGTAAATTGAAAATTACAGCCGAGGCTATATGGCTAGCGCGAGCCGTAGGCGAGAGCTACAAGCATGAAGAGGCTGTAATTAAAAGCGCACGTATATCATACGACGTTTTATAACATACCTACTAGCTGCCCCGGCCAACTTCGTTGTGCCTTAGAGTCAATTTACTGCTCTTATTATTTTTTTTTATATTAGATATAGGTAATACGTTTAATAAGACGACAACAAATAAATCCAAACCAATAATAACTCTACTACTTTTTATGTAGCGAATCTCTACTGTGATCATAAGTCAACATCTTGTGTTCGATAGAATTAAAATTACAACATGTATATATAACCTAACCTTACTATACCATACCTATCCTATAGCTAACCTAACTACCTAACCTAACTACCTTACTAAAATGCATTGTTTTAAAAAATACTAAATTCATAATTTTAATCTGAACTATTATGTTACATACAATTTATACTTATAGTTTTCCCGGTCTACTTTAATTAATGTCCTAACAGTAAAATAAGTTCTATTTGCAAAGAATTATTAAAGTTCGTCTCTGTCGTCATTGTTAATTACGTAAATTGATTTCTGAAATATAAGACTTTTTATGCTACATAAAACCTCTAAGTTTAGTAACAAAATAAATATCAGAACGTAGGTACGTATAAATTGACAAGCTTACCTTCTTAGGTTTAGCTTAAGACTTGTCATGTCAAATTTGTCACCTGATAATGAACTGGGAAGTTTGACTCCTGTCATGTCATCCAAGATGGCGCTGCGTTTGAAAAATGTTTGAGACAACGAATATTCTTGATATTTATTTTTTCTAGGACTTTTCATGTTTTTTATTAATAATTATCCTATTCCTGACAAAAACAAATCCAAAAAGACCAAAATCATTCAAATTGATCTAGCCGTTCTTGAGTTATAAATAGTGTAACTAACACGACTTTCTTTTATATATATATGTCGTGGAAAACGATATTCTTGAATAATAAGTTGTGAAGTTGATTAACTTAGTACAGAGTCTATGGTGACCAGCGTGACGTTACTTGTCATTTGAAAATGGCGCGAATGTGTTTTCGGTAATGTCACGTGGACAGAGTCGTGCTGGTGCGTGGGAGCTGGGCAGAGCTCAATTTGATTTGAGACACCGACGAAGACACACATCCAGCACGAAACTGTCAGTTACCTAGATTTGAGTTGTTTTGTGATTAAGATTGTTCAGTGAGGTTATTACTGCAATGAAGATTGCTATTCTACGTTATGAACTCTGTACCACGAAACCCCCATCGGTGTCAGCTCATCGCTCAGCCATCGCTGGCCCCGACATCAGAAGTGGAATAAAGAACTTATTGCTTCCAACTTTACTGGCGAGCTTCACCGAGATGTGATGAGATCTTCGTCGTGATGCACCAGAAGAACAAGATACAGTGATTGAAGTCTGCTTGCTACATCGGGCTCCATCAAGAGAGTTTGCGAGGTGCAAGATGCGAGGCTCCTGCAGCGCGGGTTGACAGCGCGGCGGCGCGCGGGCGGCAGCGCGGCGGTGCAGCGTGGCGCAACTACAGATGTGCAGTTGTGCATGAAATAACTGGTATTTTCTGGTAGTAACAACAATCCGGTGAGTCGCGAAATTTTTGTTTTGATTTCGGTAGGTACCGGATGTTGTCTTGCTAAGTTGTAATATAGTTGCAATTTTAGAGGTCAATGCGAACGTTTGTGTAAAGGGCATACCTAGGTAGTACCTAGTAGTACCTACAAACATAGACCTAGTACCGAACGAATTATTTACGAAGTTTTGAATAGTGGCAATAGTTTATTTTACATGCGGGTAGCGCGTACAATAAGATAATTAATCATTTCAAATAGGTGTGTGATGGTAATGATCGTTCGAGAAATGTTTTAAGGAGGGTATTGCAATCAACAAAATGTTTGTTGGTTATTTCGAAACAAAAATGTGTGGTGGAATGGGTGTTAACCCAATCAGTTTTTTTGTTTTAAAAGTGTCGATACTGCGGGTATGTACAGAGATCCTATGATTACTTTACGTTATGAATATTGCCATAATTTTAATTAGGGAATGGTTTATTGTGCAGGGGTTGAGTACCTCTTGTGAATTGAGAATTAGACTTCAAACTCAAACCTTATCGTCTATACATCCACCATGTTAGGCGGTTCATAGGTTTTTCGTATAGGTTTTCGTTTTTTTTAAATTTACCCTCACTGTTTTTATTGATGACTAGTAAACAATTTGGTCCATTTATTTGGAAATTGGGACACTGACAGATAAGATAACAAATAATTTCAATTTTACCGACTATACCTGGTTGATTAGTTTCTTATTATGAACTCTCAATTTAAATGAGATTGAAATTCAAACTGATGCAAGTGCGGCGCTATTCCCTTTATTTTGTAAATCGTATGGAAACCTTGTTGATATTACCACGGTATCAGAAAGTTGGTTGTTAGCCTAAATTTAAATTGAGCAAAGATTAAAATCGGTTTGACCACAATATTAGGACCAGGTTTTTAAATTAGCTTAATGATTGTGTTTTAATTAAAAATGAGGAAAGAAGTCTAACTAAATTAGATTCAAGTATGAAGGCCTCGATCACAAAGTTCCTCGAGAACTGAATGTCATAGTTAAGACAGAGGTAGTGAAACCACGTCTGGTTAAGAATAATAGCTTGTATACTCATACTCGAAGCTTTGGACCGCACCTCATGAGTAACATGTGGCGATGGGTCTATAAGGAATCGTTGGTGCGATTCTTGTCTGTGTTGGTGAACAGATCTTAATTAAAGTTTTAGGAGTTGAGTATGCATTGCTTATAAATGATGACGAATAGTAACAGAACTGTTAGAATTACTGCGTTGTAACTTATTGGTCGGACCTTTTCTAATTACTAATGTAGTGCGCAGTGCGCTGTGAACGAAGGCTAAGCAAGGTAGTGTAGTTATCAGCAGAGTTCAATACTGTGCTTAGACATGTGAAGTACCAATAGGTCATCTCGTTTATTAATGACAGAAATTAATTTGAATAAACTTAAACCGATGTTTCGCCGACTAGGCGACTGCCCAAGATAGCCGTGAGTGTCTATTGACTGAATTACAATCGCGATTAATGGATGGTTTACCATTTACGCTGGTAACTTACAAAAGTTTCAAGTCGTACTCGTGTTGTTTATCGCTGTCATTAACAACTCGATCTTTGCGAAGTAGAGATAGTACGTACGACTATCCGACCGAGTAGTTCCCGCTTTTCTAATATGTTTCTTCTTCTGGAAAAGCGTGATGGTTTCGAGCGTATGTCAGTAGATTATTGACAGTTAAATCTACTAGGTACTTTGGGTGAATTCCCACTATCGTGTAAAGAGATCAAACTTCTTGGGTCAATGGTAATGAAAAACGTTTCTCTAAGTCCCGTTTTGATAGTACCTACTAAAATGAAACTTAAGTGTTAGTAACTTGGTTTACATTAAAAATGAAAAGCCTAGCTTAACTAAACTTGACCCGAAGTAAAGGTTCTTTTAAACGCTTGCGGGCGACCAGTATGTTGTAAAGTCAAGTCGTAAGATGCCAACCTGTGAAGTTCAAACGAGTTAGAAGAAGAAAACAATGTTTCTGAGGGCAAAGGAACCTCGACAGACCTATGATACGCTTGTTGGCTATCCGGTAAAACCGCATCCATAAGATGCAGTCGAAACTGCATACGTTGTCGTTCAGGGCATGATGAGCGGCTTGTGGTCTAGCGGGGACCTGGGCCTTGAAAGAGACTAGGTATTTGTACGGTCATGTAATGACTTGAGAGTCGCGGACTCTAGATGAAAAGTGTTGGTCGTATCACGTGAGGTGATAACGATATGGGTGGCAATACCGAATTGTCAATAGCTGAGGCAGGAGTAGTGTGTTTATTTTTGAAATTTGATAATTATGAGGCTTTAAAGAACTTTCCGTGTTTAAGTTCTTAAAATGGCTTAGTTAAAGTTCGTTTAGTTATTGTGAGTACTGAGTAGTCATTACTAATGATTATCTGTAAAGTTTTGGAATACAATTCGTCTTACTTAACGTATACTCTATGGATTAAGTGTGAGTGTTTGGTGACCGATCCAGTTGCGCCGGAGCATGTAAGAGGTGCGCGTGGTCTGCTTTTTATGCGCAGGATATCCTTTCCGAGGGGTAGCACTTACGCGGCTGAGATGGTTAGCTTCTGGGGTTGGATCACAAGCCGATGGCCTGTGTGGCAATGACTAGCCTTAGTGGCAATGACTAGCCTGAGTGGCAATGACTAGCCTGAGTGGCAATGACTAGCCTGAGTGGCAATGACTAGCCTGAGTGGCAATGACTAGCCTGAGTGGCAATGACTAGCCTGTGTGGCCCCCGTGAGCCTGTGTGGCCCCCGTGAGCCTGTGTGGCCCCCGTGAGCCTGTGTGGCCCCCGTGAGCCTGTGTGGCCCCCGTGAGCCTGTGTGGCCCCCGTGAGCCTGTGTGGCACCTGTGAGCCTGTGTGGCACTCGTGAGCCTGTGTAGCACCCGTGAGCCTCCGTGGCACCAGTAAGCCTGCGTGGCACCTGTGAGTACCTATGTGTGGCACTCGTGAGCCTGTGTGGTACCTGTTAGCTTTAGCCTGTGTGGTATGTGAAAGTCTATGTAATACCTACTATGTCGTGCATTTGCATAGCACTATCTTAGTACACTTTCAGTTCTAGTAATGTTATCGGTCTTAGTGACGATTCATTCTGCCTGGATTTGTTTCGATTAGAGGTGTCAAGGTTTGACATACACCCTTGAAAACTTAGTTGTGGTCAGAATGACCGAGTTTTGAAGTATGTGAAAAATGCGTGCGTGCGTGTTTTTTTGAAGTATGTGACCAATACGAGCGTGCGTGCGTATACGTGTGTTCTGTGTGTGTGTGTGTGTGTTTATATTTTTCACAAATATTGAAGAAAGTAGACACGAGGACGTGTGATGGTCATGATGGCCGTGTCGTGGAAAACGATATTCTTGAATAATAAGTTGTGAAGTTGATTAACTTAGTACAGAGTCTATGGTGACCAGCGTGACGTTACTTGTCATTTGAAAATAGCGCGAATGTGTTTTCGGTAATGTCACGTGGACAGAGTCGTGCTGGTGCGTGGGAGCTGGGCAGAGCTCAATTTGATTTGAGACACCGACGAAGACACACATCCAGCACGAAACTGTCAGTTACCTAGATTTGAGTTGTTTTGTGATTAAGATTGTTCAGTGAGGTTATTACTGCAATGAAGATTGCTATTCTACGTTATGAACTCTGTACCACGAAACCCCCATCGGTGTCAGCTCATCGCTCAGCCATCGCTGGCCCCGACATATAGATTTTCGAGGGAATAAATAAAACTCGCACTGACATTTCCAAATAAAAATAATACAGCAATAATAAAAGGCGCGCGAAATAATTTTTACTTGTTCACAAATTAATTGTAATTAACGATGCGCGCGCATCAGCGCTTCTTTTATTTTAAGGTCACGAAAACAGCCAATATACTAATAAAGTAAAAGAATATTTTTTCTTTTTGTAACAAATGGTTGTAATTTATAAATCAAAATATAATTACTTACTTAAATAATTAAACGTTTATTTTTATATGTTATTTCCCAAAGATATTTTTATTCATAAAATATTGACCACTTTTCTGACATAAAAACTCATGCTAAGATTTAAAAACGTACCGTTCGTTTTAGACAACGCATTTTGATAAACCGTGCGTTTTACATTACAATAACCAATAACGGACAAATGTATTATAATACAATTTGTTACTTCTTGCAAAAATAATATAACATTAATTGAGTGAAACAGTTTCAGCATTAAAAAATGACAAAAACAATCATCTTCTTCCTGACCTTGTCTTGTATCATTTGGGGTCGGCGGAACACGTTTTTTTTAGTTCCATTCTATCCTGACACCCGTCATGCTATCACAAATTTCCTTTTATTTCATCTCACTCTTCGTACAATCCATTCATCTATTAAATGGCAAACCTGAAAAAAAAAATCGGCAAACAAAATCCAAGAAATGATTGCGAAAGCCATTGTCATTTTGTTTCTGTAAAAATCTGCAGTCCATTTACAGGTATAATATTATGTAAAACTGATATGAAATTGAGAACACTGGTAAAATTACAAAATTGAATGCCAAATAAAGCTGATGATGTTTTCCGTTAATTAAGTCTCCATTATTCGTTGAACATTAATGTGAAACAGTGACGAATTACTCACAATCTCTTGGAAGTAACGAAGTGTAATTAATAAATTAAACAATAAGCCTCACGCTGCACAATTGTATATTAAATAACGCTAAATAAATAAAAAACATTTCACTACATACTCCAAGTTGATTGAATATACCTTTTAGAAGTTATACTTCTTTTGGCGCATTAGGGAAAAATGGAGAGAGTAAATTTTTACGATACGCGAGTGGGGATCGAACTCACGGCCTCTCGATCGCCAGGCCGACGCCATGGCCATTGGGCTATTGCTGCTTCAAATTCTATTACAATTGCGTTCATTCTAAGGTGAACAATAGTGACTTAAAATAGGATATTGGACATTGAAATGCCTTTTTCTTTAAATATTGTGTCTAGGGCGCGCTATATATATGGCAAATAATGTTTGGGTATAGCTAGCTGACTCCGAAACTAGGCATAGCCCCTATCTTCAGAGTCAGTGGCCAAATAAGTATAACTTCTACCACTTTTTTTTTAAATTCTTTATTAATACTCGTACAGGGTGGAAGGGACATCACCGCACATCAGCACTACATGAGTTCAGCCAGTGACCCCTTGGCGTCGAAATTTTTCGTAGGCTTTTCCTGATTTACAAGATTTTTCTGATGTTATTTTTGCTTTCAAGCCTCCTATCTAACAAAATTAGAAAAGTGGCTTTATCTGGGGGCACGGGAGTGCCCCGCCAAGACGAGCCAAGCAAAGCGCAAGGGCACTACCTACCTTTTCTCGAAGTGTTTCATCGTTTTTTTTTTAACCCTGATAGACTATGAACTCTCTGGTACATACCAGAGAGTTCATAGTCTCAGAATATGTTGTTATTAATAGACTAATTAAACATACAAAGTCCCAATTGAATAGCTTTAATACTTTAGATTTTATTGATATAAAATACACTGATTTCGTCACTGACACACTGATGATCACAAAATGTTTGGGTACTTCCTGAAGTGCTAGAAAACTGTTTGGTATGTAATCTAAGTTTAGTATACAACCAACAAAAAAAATCATAAACACATAACTTTCGCTCCCATCCCCTAAAATGGGGGGTGGAAGTTTGTATGAGATAATATAACCGCTTAAGAGCGAAATATCGCTCTGATTTATCACTTATGGTACCTAATCAGTAAACCATCAAAGAAAAAAGGCAAATACAGAGAAAGGGCTTTGAAAACCGGCACTACTGATGTGCAAAAAATACACCCAAAAAAAAATATTGAAAAACTGCCTAGCAACTTACAAAAAGAACTGAAATCCCACCAAAACATTTAATGTAAAATGTTACCAAGACGATCACATAAGGTTTGCCCTGTGAAAAAAAAAATCAGATCTCATGCAGAGCCAAGCTTCTGAATCCACACGGCCTAACCTACCGACCCTAACTTCACAAATTCTACATATCAGTATTCAGTATAAATGTATTGCTTGGCTATTTCGTTACCTACTAACTTCAGAAATTAAATATTCACATCGCCTTCACGACATTTTTACTGATATGTAGAATTTGGCAATACTAGGAGTATATTGGCCGGCTGGAATAGTATTCAGACGCTTTAATGAAGCACGACCTAAACCTAGTGCGGTTTAAATATTATTTTTATTTACTATTACTGTGTTGCTTGCTATGGATTTTTATAACCTGAATCAAAGATCATTATTATTATTATTATTATATACTAGCTGCTGCCGGCGACGTCGTCTACGTGAAGGTTCTACAGCACCAAAAATACCTAAGATGCCGCTATAGCATTATAAGTAAACAAATTTAAAATAGCTTTATAATATAAGTTACATGAAGAGAGTTATATGGGAATCCTGCTGAGTTCAGTCATACCATGTGACTGAAGGAAATAGAGCAAATAATGCAGGAATACATTCCAGGATACAAAAGAGTAAAATACGTACAAAGGTATTATGATACCTCTGTACGTATTTTTACTCTGAATACCAACGTATTTTATAGGGAAGTGTTATAAGGTATGCCTTTATAACACTTCCCTGTAAACTACGTTGGTAGTTATACTGCCATGAGCCCAAATGTAAAGAGATGACTCTCTGTACCTGACGGACTGAAGACGCGGGAGCAAGCGACGTACAGGTGCCCGTGTGAGAAGCAACTCGTCCTGAGATCTACACCCGCTGCCCTGAGTATCGGCTCCTGCGACTTATTGATTGTCATCACTGAGCAAACACTCACGGGGAACTGTAAGTGCTCGAACTGGATCGGGAAGCTATGAAGTATAAGGGGAATGCGTTGTATAAATACTGTCTCGCCGGCGCCACAACCCGTAAGAATTTCAACCTCAATGGTGTCCTTGGAGCGAGATGACTTTAAGGCGGGTCCCGTTAAACAACTTTGGAGGAGATTTGTTCCTAAAAAGCATAATCGGGACCTTCAGCTAGATGGTATGCGCTGGAAGTCCACTTGCTGACAGGGAGTTCAAAAATAGTGTGTGGCGTGGCGTCATCTTGCTCGATGACAGTGCTTATCGACGTGTAGACCACTTTATTCCCTTCAATGTCCGAGAAAATGCATTTGTTAATTGCTGCAGAATGATCATTTTTGGGCGCCAAAATGGACCTCTCACACGAATTCTGCTGGTGCGGTATACGACTGATGTCCCCGTACACACAGCGAATGAGTTCTTCTAAGCTGGATACCACTCTACCGAGAGACTCTGAAAGCACCGCCTGTCCACTTTTCTCTACTGGTAGAGTGCCTTTGCCAAGACTTAGAAGGACACGGAGAATTCTTGAGCGCGTGCAATGCCGCCGAGCCGAGCTCTCATATTAATGGTCAAGCGCAGCGTACGAACTCCACAAAGAAGATCGTTTCAACGAAGCATTGACCTCGTCAGCCCTATAACCCCGCGTCACCTCGGGAAGCGTTTGCCTGAAATCGCCACAGAACAGAACTGTGACACTACCCGTCAAATGTTCGATCCTGCAGATGTCCTGCAGGGTACTGTCCACGGCCTCAACTGCCTTCCTTTTGGGCATCGTACACTCATCCCATATGATACGATCCGAATTCTGCTCAAGATTTTGAGGGTTTTGTTGGAACTTGAATTTGTCAAAACGAACTATACGATACAACTTTTATGAAAAAAATGCACAATGCCGTTTAGGAGTTTGAAGAATAACTAACTACTAAAATTGCCAACACGATCAAAATTTAAATTAATTTTCAAAAAGTGTTAATGTGTAACTTGATTTGATTTTTATGAATTCTCATAGATGGCGCTGATTCCAAATTGTCTTTATACTACTAACATTCATTAAACTATGTTTCTCTGCCAAAGTTACTTAAATGGCGTAGTTTTTATAGTGTAGAGCTAGATAATAGCATAGCTTACTCAAAAACAACATTTAAATATGCGTCCTTAGATTACACGCGGTCACAGAATGAGTAAGAAGAATAAAGATT
This sequence comes from Euplexia lucipara, assembly GCA_921972225.1. Lineage (NCBI taxonomy): Eukaryota > Metazoa > Arthropoda > Insecta > Lepidoptera > Noctuidae > Euplexia > Euplexia lucipara. Next base: position 10,908,651 of record OV179142.1, on the reverse strand, counting down.
CACAGCTCCTCCCCCGTAGGTGATAGCGTGATAATATGTAGCCTATGTGTTGACCCGACCTCTTAGTAATATTCATGCAAAATATGAAGTAAATCCATGCAGTACTTTTTGAGTTTACCCCGGACATACATACAGACAAACAGACAAACAGACAAAAATTCTTAAAAGTCACTTTTTGTCACCAGTTACGTTTTTCTAACAAAACCCACTTATTTTTTCTCGAAAATTCTCAATGTACAGTTTTTCTTTCGTTACTGTTTTATTATATGTATAATAATAATAATATGTATAGATACTAGAGGTGTAAACCAAAGGTGTACTGGGGTGGCAGGTGGACCGATGACCTCATGATGGACAACAAATAGCGACACGAAAACAAAGTTACTATTTAACGGCTTCCCTCTTTAAAAAATTACCCGTCGTCACTGGTATCTAGGTATAGGTATACATGTATTTTCGCCCACGGCATTACATAAGGACAACTTATACCATCAAAACCTATTGCATAATAATATAATGGCGGGGCTATCGATTTTAGAAACAGAAATACGTAGTTTGTTTACAATTTGATACACGTAAGTAGGTAAGTGTTTTTATCGTGTGGTTAATAAATAGTAAATAACCTGGTGTCAGACTTTTAATGGATTAATGGTTTGTTTAGGTATTTATTTAGTTTTAATGCCGCCCATGGGCTATAGTCCATTACCGTCTAGGTTTCTTAACGATGTTGTCAATCGCCGATGTCAATGCTGTCTAACATAAACTCTAAGTAAATATCTAGTTGAAAAAATTACATTGTTACTTGCCCGGCCAATACGCTAGAAACTTAAGAAGGGACACATCCCCGAGTACCTACAGAGACATAATGATGTGCTCATAACGTTGTTAAGGCGATATCTTATTTTATAATATTTGATCACAACAACAAGTAACAAAAAGTGTCCACTCAATAACTTGTAACTAAATTACCTGAGTCACGAGCTAACATTGGCTAGGTACAGGAAAAGTATTGAATTATGTTACGTAGAATTTTGGGCGATCACGGTCGATTACTCACCATACTTGCCTACAGCAATGGATATAACTGGTCCAAAATAAAGACTAGGTATTCCATTTTTTTTTATATACTCGTATTTACCTACTTTCGCTAACGAGAACCAAAAAATACACACATTCACATTCACGTATTTATATGATGTATTTTGTTGTGTAAACGTGTTGTAAAATAACACGACTACATTTGAATTTGCTATAATAATAATAATTATAATAATTTTAAACCATTTATTTCAGATAACAAAGACCCATGGGGAAAAATAGCATATATCTAAGGTATATATATATATGTACATACGGATCTATGGTTATTATCCATTCATGTATCCTACGAACTTTCTCTTGGGCACTTTATAATTCGCTAGCGGTACGACGAAATAATGACCCGAATAATACTATGTGCAATATTATGCGAGAAAAACTTGATGCCCCTGAATTGCATGGTGAACTTCTCCACTTGATTGCCCTGGTTAAATATCACCGAAATAGAACCCATAGATTATTTGCTGTGCCTTTAAGGCGCACCCTCGTTCGTGCCCAGTCTCCCATTCCGCGAGTACTACTTATCCGCGCTTAACCCTCTCCAGCAGTGCTATTATGTAAATGGTAAATCACTTCAAAAGTCATTTCGCAAAGCATCTCGAAAGTCATACTTACTACGCTTCTCATGTCGCCTGTACAAGTTTCAGTATTTACATATCGCGTCAAAATACTCACCCGTTTTAGTTCGTTTCACTATGATCATCACTTGGTGGCGCCAGTATCGAAATCACTCCATATAAGAATACGATATTTTAATTTCACATGATTTCGCTTACCTTCAGAAAGAACTGCGAGAATATCAAGCAGAAAGTGCACACCAGGAATAACCTGCTACGCCGCCTAACCTCCACCAGATGGGGGGCGTCTCCAAAAGTCCTGCGAACAACTGGAATGGCACTCTGTTTCTCCGCTGGTGAATATATGCTTGTCCAGTATGGAGCCGTTCCACCCACGCAAACTTGGCGGATACAGCTCTAAACGAAACGTGCCGGATTTCAACTGGCTGCCTCAATCCGACACCGCTACGTATGCTGTATCCTCTCATCGGCATTGCGCCCCCTGGTATACGTAGGACTGTGGCAAGCCGCACAGAAAGGGCGAAAGTATAAGAGGATCCACGCCACCCGATGCACGATTACACTCCTGTTACTTACCAGAGACTAAAAAGTAGGAAAAGTTTTCTTGGATGCGTGAATCCATCTACTACCAACAGCACTTCGCAAAGATGTGACCTTTGGCGAAAGATACTTAAGCCTCCTGATGAATTCATCGAGCCATCAGAGAGACTTCCACCTGGGCACACATTGCAATGGCCGACTTGTAAAACTCTGAACAGACTCCGCACCCAGGTCGGCCGCAGCAAGGATAATCTTCTGAAGTGGGGTTTCGCAGCTAGCACCGACCTTCAGTGCCTGTGCGGTACCTCTCCACAGACCATGCCACCTTTTGTCTTGCGCCGCGTGCCCTGTCACCTGCACACGTGAGGATCTTATGGTTGCGTCGGTGGATGGTGTTGCGGTAGCCGAATTCTGGGCTAAACATACAATTTAGAATATAGTGTCTTTGTTTGCCATCAACACGCTAAGAAGAATAAGAAGACTGCGGTTTCAGATGTGATTTCGCAAATAAACTTTTCAGAATAGCACGGCTGAACGCTAAACCCGACTGTGATGTGTTCGCGGATAAAAGGACGATGATTTTGTCAGTATGCTCGAAGTATTTGTGTAATTTATGTTATGTATCTCTGTGTATTTAACTAATGTAATTGGCCAATGGTCGTTTTATGTTAAATAAATAATTAAATAATCTTGGTGATTTATGTCCTAACCAATGACATTTTAAAAGAAAGAAGCAACCTATTCACTTTAAAAAAAAACATCTCATTGGGTTAGACGGAAATGATGATTGTTTCATGGATCTTTACAGTTTTAACTTGTACTTTTTCTGGTATAAATCTTCCTTACGTCCAAAGTCCGAGTTCCGTTTGTCAGATTTATTTTTCTCCCATCAGGTAATCAGCAACAATCGTCTGGATTGAACCCATATGGACATGAATCAGGGCAATCGCACCACCCGCACCAGCATCAGCAACCAAACCAGCCACAACAACCCCACCAGCCACAACAATCTCACCAGCAACAGCAATCCCACCAACCACAACAAGCGCACCAGCCACAGGTCATCAAGCCTTTACCTGTGGTGCCACCAGGGTTGGGTATGTATTTATTTATTATTATAATTATTGAAAGCCTTGCGTCAGGCATCAGGTGATCAACACCTGATGGTTAGCGATGATGTGGTCGATGGTGAAGCACGCTGGTCTAAAAGTAACCTATTCACTCTTGACAAAAAGACCCTAGCTATCAGGAGACACCGACTCCGGAAAATCCACACCTTAGCTGCACGCACAATAAAAGGGTTCCCAAAACGTTTGAATGTCCGGTGGGATGTCTAGCATGTACCGGTGGCACCAGCATCGTACGATGATGGAATGTCCTTGCCGGAATTAAATCATGCAATTCCGTTGCACACTCCCCGAAATGTAAACGAATGAAAACTCACAGACTCAAGACTTTGGAGTTATTATGTAATAGAATAAAAATGGTACAGCAATAGTACCTACAGCACAGTGAGTTTGTTGATAGAATTATCACGCAAGTTTATATAAGTCGGGTTTTAAACCAAATCTTGATCATTATATCTTAATTTCTTCGAAGTCAACGCAGTAGTCTTCTTCACCTTTTCAACAACCTTTTCACAAAAAAATATAACTGCCTTCATGAAAAACCGGACAAGTGCGATTTGTACTCGCCCACCGAGGGGTCCGTTCGTAGGACATTATAAATAGTTCGGTAATTGATAGCGCAGTTTTTTTGAGTTTTTCCTTAGTTACCTAATTTAATTACAAATGTATAGTTTTGAGATGTTTTTTGTACTTGTGGTTTATAACACTGTTACTTGCCAAATTTTGTAGTTCTATGCAACTGGAAGTACTATAGGAATATTGATTCCCTTGAGAGTGACCGAAATAAGCGTTTTTGGTAAACAAACGGCCTTATATTTTTTGTACGTAGACTTACAAGTTTGATTATTTCACATCTTCATGAGACTGGATACTTGAATATGCAGTTTAAATTTCAACTTGATTCTTCCACGTGTTCCCAAAATAAAAGATCTTGACAGCCTGACAGACAAAGTGATCTTATAAGGGTCTATTAATTGGGAAAAGTAATACCCGCTCAAACAAAATAATTTGAAAATAGTTTAATAAATTACGGACTTATGAGGTAACCCACACAAGAAAAAAATCATATAACCGCATTGAAAACCTCTTCCTTTTTTGTAAGTCGGTTTAAAAGTCATTTTTTTACCATAAATCATCTTTCACACATCCGTCCATCGTTTCGTTGGCCTTACTTCATTTTTGTTTCGCAACACCCTTATGTATTATAAAGTAGTATTAGGTATTAATATCTTTACTATATATAATTAAATCTCTCACTAAAGTTTTTCAGGAGTTTTGCCAGTTTTCCCGTCAATTATTTTAACTTTCGCAGAGCTTCAGCACCAGTCACAAGCATTCACCCCATTTGCATCTGGGTTAGAGCCATTGCAGTTACATCAGCCACCGCAGCTACATCAGCCACCACAACTACATCAGCCACCGCAGCTACATCAGCCACCGCAGCTGTTTCAGCCACCGCAGCTACATCAGCCACCGCAGCTGCATCAGCTACAAGTTATCCAATCTCAACCGATGTATCCACCTTTTTTGTGTAAGCCCTATTATTACGAGTATAAACTTACAACCAATGTTTCTCATATTCCCATACTGGGTAGGTAAGTGTACTTTCAATCTATTTAGGTTAAGTTAGGCGTGTGTCTATATTAATCGTAACCTATTCTTACTGTATTTAGCTTATTTATAATACCTTCCGCATAAAACATGTGGTGATCTAATTACATCTTGTAAACTCTATACTTACTGTTGTGACACTCACACACCACCTTGCTTTGTTTATGCTTTAGTGTCGTAATCAGCGGAGATTTTACCGGTCATCTTTTGACATGCTGGACCATAATGCCAGGGTTTAAAGTTTCGGCTCACCACTAAATGCCTAAAGTTTTCATTTTTGCCCGCGTGTTGCGTTAAGCACGCATCGAGGAGAGATGAAAACATTCCCAACCGGCCTCTATTTCTGCTGGCCTACAACTTACTCTGGTTTTTAATATGTTGACTTTCTCCGAGGATTTTATTCAAAAATATTCTCCACGAAGACAATTCCGTCACAGAGTACACAAAAGTAAAGTTTTGCTCGTAGTCAAGCAGAGCTGCGGTGACGTAAAGTTAAGCTAAGTACCTAATGGCGTTTGCCAATTCTATGCCCTAATTTGGAAATCAAGAAGGGTAACATCGTAAAAATAATAGAAATACAACGATTGTTAGAGCTGAGCAAAATCACGGAAAGAACTCAAGGAAGTTTTACAAACCAATTTATATTTATTTTTATTACTCGTAGTTAAAACGGCAGAAGAGAGATACAGCCCGCTGACAGATGTATGGACGGACGGCAAATTTATAGATAGATAGGCAGAATAAAGCCTATTCTGTAAAAAATAGAGTAAAAGTGTTACGGAACCCTAAGAGAAAGCGTGAAAAGCCCGTAGTCAAACAAAACGGAGATGTTTATCTGAATAAGTTAAGTGATCGAAAAGATAAGTCTTACATTTCATATTCTTTTAACTGTTGCAGATCTGCATCAGTCGCAAGCATCCAACCCAAATACAGCAGAATCAGGGCCATTGCAGCAACAGCAGCCGCACCAACCACTGCAGCCAAGTCAGCCGCAGCCACCACAGGTTATCCAGCCCCACGGTGTGCGTGTCCCGCCTTACTTAGGTAAGATGTATCCTGCTAATAAACCTGATGAAACCTGTGTCAGCGTGACAAAAAACAAAAAGTTCCAGCCGAGCAAAATAAATATTGTATGTTCTATTAATTTAACAATCTCTTTCATTCCTTTCATCTAATTGTTTCTTTTTAACGGGATATAACCATTTGCTGAGGAAACTTCGGCCAAGTAAAGGACATGGACGAACCAAATGAGGCTTAATAATTAGCATTAGGATTAGGATTAACATCACACTTATATAAAAAGGGCTGTTTTTAACATAAATGTTACTGGGACATTTGTAATAAGAGTTTAAATCTCTACTTTGATAGTACCTATTGACCACAAAACGGAAATAATATAATTCCATAAACAATGAATGTCATAAGAAAATCGGGTTTGAATACCATCATTACAAATGGGTAATAACAATATTGAACTTTACTAAATTAATAGGTGGGTACTAACAAAGCACGGCCAGAAATGACTATTTCACTGAAGTAGGTACTAACGAATACAATATTGTAAGCTATTGTTTTTTTAATAAGCAATATTTTTACTTTTATTCTCAAAAAGTGATTTGATGTGAAAATCTTGTATTTCTGGTTTTTTAACAGATCTATCTTCTTTGAATGGGATAAGTCAAAGTCTGGCAACACTACAGAACTTCACCGATACTTATGGCCGAAAATCAGGCTGCCTGCGTCACAGCTACTCAACCACGAGCGCCGTAAACTACTTTGCACAAAACTGCATACACACTGATGCTGCACCAACGTACATAGCTACTAAAGAGAACCCAGTTCCGGAGTAAGTTAATAATAATATTCCACAACCTTTACACAACGCCATCTAGTCCCAAGCAAAGCAGAGCTTGTGTTATGGGTACTAAACAACTGATAAACATACTTATTTATATCGAAATACACACATCAAAAGTGTCTAGGGATCAAGCATTTTTATGCGGATTTCTTGAGATTGAGATGTGGCTTTGTAATAAATTTATGATTTTATAAATTTATATGGATCCTTTTTGGTGCATTTCATAATTTGAATCAGGAACTGTGAATCAAATTCGAGTAAAAGATGAAAATCAGCTGTCAATATTTTCCCTATAAAAACATACAACGCATTGAAGCCATTATTAGTGAGTTTATGGAGTGGCGACGTCATTTAAGCAGGGAAGAAATGCTCAGAGCCGTGGGAATGATAGAAGCTGGTTCCCGGCAACGTACTGTGGCTTTAGCTCTGAATACAAGTCAGAGTGTTATCAGTCGACTTTGGACACGTTACCGAAGCACTGGTACCGTGGCTGAGCGCCATGGAGGACGGTATCGCTGCACCACACGGAGACAAGACCGATACATTCAAATCTTAACTCGAAGAGCTCTAACAATAACCGCCATGATGTTAGCCGTGAGGCTTCATCACTCTTCAGGGAACTTAATTAGCGACCAAACAGTCAGAAACCGCTTGCATGAAGTGAACCTTCATTCCCGAAGACCGCTACGGGTACCACCTATAGCAATGCACAATCGTAGGATTCGATATCAATGGGCTCTTGAACACAGAAATTGGGCAGAAGAACAATGGCGTTTCGTGTGCTTTTCTGATGAGTCTCGTTTTGGTATGAGATCGGATACAAGACGTATACGACACTGGAGAACCCCTGGACGCCAACAGCGATTAAAATCCTGCCAGGAAGTCCATCCTTATAGTGGTGGAACCATCATGGTATGGGCGGGTATTTGGATCGGCGAAAGAACTGAGTTGATTTGGATCAGAGGCAACCTCAACGCTCAAATTTATGCTGAGACGATTGTATCAGACGTCATCGTTCCTCTACAAGTGCAAATCGGTCCCTTATTTCAGTTAATGCATGATAATGCACGACCGCACACCGCAAGAGTTGTAAGACAGACTCTCGCCGCAGCTAACATCAATGTCCTGCCCTGGCCTGCTCAGTCGCCAGACTTGAACCCGATTGAGCATGCATGGGAAATGCTACAGAGAAGAGCTCTGCCGAATATGGAGGGTATCCAGTCGCAAGAAGACCTTTTTTTGTTGTTGCAACGAACATGGGCGGCCATTCCACAGCGTGATTTGGATGAACTCATTTTGAGTATGCCAAACCGATGTTCTTGTGTTGTTAGTGTTCGCGGTAGAAACACGGATTATTAATTGTTTAAGTTACCCAATAAAATTTTAAAGAAAACTGTTATTTCAGTCTTTTTTTCGAACTTTAATGTTAGTGGTTCAAATGTCAAAAATCCCTTTATTAGGAAAATGGCAAATTTCTTTATTAATGCAAAGGTGACTTGGTTTATCGTTACTGTGACAAACGAAAACACTTTATTTGATGAATCCTTAAAGAAAATTTTAATTAATATCAATCAGGAGAAAAGTTATTGCAAAAATATATGTTGATCCCTAGACACTTTTGATGTGTGTAAATACAAGTATTTTACTTAAAAAATATACACACTTTTTATTTGCATGTTATTTCCTGAGCTTTTCAATGAGTAAGTTCAATGATTTAAAAAAATAAGATAACATTTTGTTTGTTGTGTACATGCATTTTAAAGATAAATTACACCCAGATACAGAACAAATTATCGTGCTCATTACACAACCATTAGTGTTGGGTGGCTGGGCCACTAACTACTAGACTGTAGCGACATCTATCTCGCCACCTACGAACTAATGACTGATATCCTAAATCGCGGTATTAAAGTTGTCTGTGCGATTTGAACGCATACAACAGACCGGTCAGTTACTTCGTTATTATGACTGACCTTATACATTGAGGAGCTTGTAGCTAAATGGTAACAGCCTCACGGGTTGATCGAAGTTTAAACTGCGCTTGGCGAGGTTGATCCATGGATGGGTCAGCAATATTCATTACATATCAAAACTCCTTCCTCCGTGTCTCGGCAAGCACGTAAAGCCGTTGGTCCCGGGTGTCATTTGTAGATCATCACACAGTCAGACAGACTGACAGTCAGACAGTTATTACAATCAAAAGCCTAGTGTTACCCAGTACCTAACTGGGCTGTGAAGGTTCAACAGGCAGTCGCTCCATGTAAAACATTGGTATTCAGCTACATTCGGTTAAACTAGAAGCCAACGCTAACATAGTAGGGAAAACCTACCAATAATAAAAATGATACTAATTTTAATTTTTGTATAATGTCATTGAGTAATATTTTTTTTTTTGGTAATTTAATTTATTCTTTTTTTCTGACGTAGTATTATTATTATTTCATGACATTTTGATTATTTTTAATTGATTTAATTGAACAAATGTATTATAGCTGACATGGTTTTTTTGTACTATTCTATTTTAATTTATAACAATTCTCATGGTCTGACATTGTTTATGTATGAGATTTTGTACATGTTCACAAATAATTTAATTTTAAAAAGTATATTATCACTATTTTGTATGCCTTTCGGCGGAACGTGGGATGGGCTAAACATTATAAGATCATTTTACCCTGTGTTCACAAAATTAATAAATGAATTTGAATTTGCATTTCTGGTTGTATTTGTAATATTGGCATGTCCAAAGTGCGTATTTTAATGATTTTCAAAGATTTTCAGTCATTGGGTCGTCTTAGAGGTGGATATTTTTGGTATTATACAAATACTTGTTCAAAGAATCGCACAGTACAATATTTTACTTAACCTGTTGCGTTCCTAAATGTGTAGGTACCTATTATATATGGTTGTTTCTGCATTTGTTCTACTATTACACTGTCAATTGTTAACAGCAACACTCTTAAGTCTTGAAGTTCAAACTTAACAGTTAAAACTTACCACCAGCATACCGATTGTATTTAGTGTTACCAATTTTGTTTTAATTTTCAGATTAAACGCCAACTGTGTCACTGCTTGCCAAAGCAACTCTCTTGCTACCGCCTCCTCGACCGGCAGCTCACCTAGGCACTTAAAAAAGGGTGGTGCCAACCGGTTACATGCCACCGCTACTGGGCAGCGGCACGTGTACCATGATTTGCGACAGTCACCAGTTAACATGTAAGTCTCACCTAAAAGATAATTCTATTACATGAGATAAGAGTCTGTTTGTTGTCTGATAAGTTTTGTGACTTTTCATTCGCGGCAATACCTGTTGTAGTTTAGAATAAGAGCAGCTTTCTTGAGAGACACATTCGTGTGGTATAATATTATATCGCGATAGATTTCATTGTTGGAAAATTTGTATATTATAAAATACAAACGATAAAACAATTTCCAACAATGAAAGTTATTAGTAGTATGAAAGTTAGTATTAGTTGTATGGTAAAGATGTATTTAGTTTTATGAGTTTTTAGTTTTTTATTTAAATTGAAGTCAAAATATTGGCTTGGTACCATTTCTCTACGATATCAAACCAGATTGTGCAGTATCAAAAACCTTTTCTTGTATTTTCAGAGAAAACGAGTGCAGTATCGAAAGGTATTATTTCGCCTTGAGGCAGTTCTGATTCGCGAGATCGTTTATATAGACAAGAAATAATTCCACTTGTGTATAAAGTTGCCAAAACCCATGTTGCTATAAAATTAAATATTGTACTGTTAATAAAAAATACTTGCTTCTAAGATATAAAGAGAAGGCCGTACGACGACTAAAACTGAGATACCCACTACCTAATCTAGTTTTGGAACCAAAATATACCTACCTCGTGTATAAAGATACACTAGGTAGGTATATTTTGGTTCCAAAATTCTTCATTAGGACCAACAGCAACAACATACCTTCGTGGACCTACTAGTAGGACAGAATAGTAGAACCACGAGAAAACACCCTTGAACCTATCCTGGTGTAGTAGTTATACATCGTCTTTACTATTGTAAAAAAATATTCAAAGAGCAAGTATGGAGTTTCTTGTCCATTCTTCTGCATACCAAACTACCTTTTAGAAGGGGCAAATAGAATCATTATTACTTATATATTTTTAAATTTAATTTTGACGTTTAAAAGCGACTTTTAATGGTTTAATTGGAAAATGTGAGTTGAATTTGACTGCGTATTTATTAGCGATTGATATTTTATGCTAATCTCTTCCTCATTTAGTTGCAACCAAGAGGGTTCTCGAAATAACAAAGCGCGTGTAGGAAGCTCAGACACGACTGGAAACTTGATTAGGCTTATGAGAAAACGCAGTGCCCATCACCATACCAGGGGGTCGAGTCTGCTATTGCAATCGTGTCTAAATGACCGGTCAATGATCGATTTTTGACGTATAAAGTCAAACTTATGACACATTTCCCATACAAAAACTGTCAAAGTTGTCAAATATTCGATCAATGACCGGTCATTGAGACAGGATTGCAATAGCAGACTCGAGCCCCAGCTCTTCTGAACAATCGCAGCCGCACCGTCATGCGCATGCATTACCAATTAAGAACCCAGAGAACTTGTAAGTAGTAATTCTCAAAAACCTTTTAAAATTTGCTTTAGGTACGTCATTACTGACTATTTTACCAAACGTTTCCAAAAGGTTAGAGTTGGTGATGAGCATAGTGTCTTTATTCATGGAGTCCCTCAGGGCTGTATTCTTGGTCTAACATTATTTTTAACCCTCGCTATCTAATAAATTTGTTTGTCTACAATTGATTGATTCGTTTTGATTGATTGAATGGTTAAATTAGAGGCCTGAATGACTTTGAATGGTTAAATGGTTAACTTGCTACACAAGTTATTGTCCAAGAACACTTATCAGCGATGTAAAGCACCAAACTTTTTACGGTAATATAATTTGTCAGTGTTTTGTGATTCTTTTAGTCGCAATCGTCAAGAACGTGGTGATCGGGACGACAATGTGCGTTTACGCAGTGGCACTACTGGTCATTCAGCTGGGATTACAAAAAAAGGCCACCAATCTCAACATTCCGGCACTGCTGAGCAGCCGAACCGTGATGACAGTGCACCACAGGAGAATTTGTTAGTGTCACACATTCTCCTCATCATCTTCCTGCCCTTGCCTGGTGTTATTGTTACTTGCCTGGGGTCGGCGCAACCCGTGTTGTTTCTTCCATTCTATCCTGTCACCCGTGATGCTATCACTAACTTCCTTTTCTTCCATATCACTCTTCATATCATCCATCCATCTTTTCTTTGGCCTCCCTCTCCCTCTTCACCCATCCACATATACATACACACCATTTCTATTTAACATAACACGTTGTTTACATTTTAGTCAGCGAGTAAAACAAATGATATTTTTGGAGTATTAGGTATTAATTACGTACTTGACTTATAAATCTGCATAGCAGTTTTCTCCTATTCTCTTAACTCGTCTCACTTACTCATTGAAAGAAAGGTAGGTAGGTACTGAAACCCACTGCGTACGAAACATGTTTTCAAAATTTTAAATCGTTACGTTCAAAACGGCACCATCCACCTTTGCATGTAGGTATTATGCCATCTTGATCACGTCAGCTGAAAGTTTAATAAAATTGTATTTTAAGTGTTAGGTATTATCGCTTTTACTAAAATAGCAGAACTTTTTTCTGACGTACCTATTCAGCTAATACGACACAAAACCTATGTTTAATAAGTACCTACCTACGAGTATATTTTTGGAGTTATAGAAACTTCTTTTGGTCATTAGGGAAAAATTACGAGAGTTAATTTTTATAATGCGCGCGCACGCCACTCCGTCACGAAAAACCGACACCCTGAAGTTAGCTATAGTTAAAGACATTCATTGTATTTTAAATCTGTTTGGGCCTATAGTCAACATTTTAGTTTTTTTTTCTATTATTAATGTCGTTTTTTTCTACAACTGTGAGCTATCACGAAAGATATTTTTTTTCGGAAGATTTTTATCTTGTTACACCAAAGAAGTATAACTTCTAATTCGTGTTCATAAATAATCGTCACTGGAAAGGCAAAATTACTTCTGTCATACAAAGTGGGCATAATTGAGTTATATACATATTCGGAATCAGCGATTTTTTCTGCGTCGATCTGCCTAGGAACCATTGCAATCAGAGCATTTTTGTGGCGTTTAAGTAACCTAAAAAAAGGTGCTGCTTTTTTTTCCTAATTACTGAAGCGACGCGTTTTTTGGCCAATTTTTCACTCATGTCGCTCAAGAAATATTTCCTGAATATTAAATATTAAGTTTGGCGCTTGAATAAAATTGCCTTTGTGTAGCCTAAAAAAGAATGGCCTTTAAGTAATTTGTGCTTACCTTGAATGTAATAAAAATTCAGCTAAAGAAATTTTGGTTTACGTTTATTTCAATGATGCCTGGCGTTTAAGTAATTTTGCTTTCATTATTTTTAGAGTGTATGGTGGACAAGAAATGTTGCCGTCTTACTTTTGAAAAGATGCTGGCGTATAAGTAATTTACATTTGCTGTCTGTAAAGAGCTTGTGAGTAAGCAGTAATTTTGCTTTGTATTGAGTTCTTTACAAATTAAACAAACGTATTTTTGTTTTTCCATCCAGATAAACAACAAGTACATTAAGTACATTTGGTAATCTCAAGTTATTGAAAAAAAATCGGAAAAGAAAAATGTGTTGCGTTGTCAAATATTAATCAAAGAGCTAAAGTAATTATTACGGACTTCGATTATTTTTATTTTTTCAAATAAGATTAATGAAATACTCTGATAAGTAACTTCAGTAAAATATTAAGGTATATGTTTTGCTATCGTCGTTGCTAAAGTATATTGTAAGCAGCTAATTGGACGAAATATTCTTCAATGTGTAAAGATTAGGTAGCATAAAATGTAACAAAACCGCGCGCGCGCTGGCTGTTCCGCCATCCCCATCCGATTTGCGCGGGCGTCCCTCAAGGCTCCGTGCTCTCCCCTCTCCTCTTCTCACTGTTCACCAGTGACATTCCCATCAGTAATAGGTCCCAGTTAGCTCTCTTCGCCGACGATACGGCAATCTACTACACTGGCACCAATCCAGTCACGATAGCTCGCACTCTCCAATCTTCCGCAAACGCCCTAGGCGATTGGTTCCGGAAATAGAGAATAGAGGTCAACCCCGAAAAAAGCCAAGCGGTCCTCTTCACGAGACCGCGTCGCACTGTCCCAACCCCCGATCCAATTACTATGTACGACACCCCCATCCCTTGGGACTCGGAGGCAAAGTACTTAGGAGTTACTCTCGACCATCACCTTACCTTCGCGAAGCACATAAAGATGGCTCGTTTGCGAGCCGCTTTCGCTTCCAGTAGGCTTCATTTCCTCACGACCCCGAGAAGCAAATTGTCACTCAAGTGCAAATTGCGTCTCTACACCGCGGTCATTCGCCCCATCATGACCTATGCTTGCGCAGTTTTCGCACATGCGCACCCTAGGCATATCCATAGGATGCAAACCCATCAATCCAAAACCGTTTCCTCCGTAGGATAACGGGAGCCCCCTTCTATGTCCGAAATGAGATTCTCCACGTAGATCTCAAAATCCCTACAATTCAGCAGTTCATGAAACGCCTCACCAAGCGTTTCATGGACGTAGCTGAAAAACACCCCAACCCCCTCGTGGTGTCGGCCGCCCGATACACTCCGTCCCGCATCTCTAAGATACGGCGACCGAGACACACCCTCACCGTCCCTGATGACGCTATCACCCTCCTCCAGGAGAGCGATAAGTCTACCAGCACAGTTCGCAAGAACGCAGCCCGATTCCGGCCTCGCCGTCGAGGCCCGTCGCGACGCCCCCGATAATTACCCGTCCTCCCGTCCCTTGCTTGTGTGCCAGCCTGCGAGCTGAGCAGTAGTTATAATAAACTCGCTGCCCCCAAATAATAACCACACAGATCCAGCCGTCCCTTGCTGTCCTCTCCCAGCGACGCCCTAAGCCGAGGCTCGTACCCCGCAGGGGGTGCCCTTAGCGTAGTCGCTAAGTTTTTAAGTTTTTATACTCTGGCTGGAGGTCTTAATTTTTTGCTTAAGATATCTCTACAGAGACGCCCGGTTAAGCTATACACGTCCTCTTCAAGGGCACGATATGCGATACGCCCCTCAAATAAATTAAAATTAAGCTGTTCCGCCATTCTGCTCGACCGAGCCACTGCGGAAGGACGTCAATTTGTCGTTTTTGCTAGCGTTATCAATCTATTTTAGTGAATCAATGATTGGGATCGTGCAGTTTCGAATTTATAAAGAGGTAAGTAGTTATTTATTTCCCTTGCAATCGTGCCGTTTTTGTTCAGATTACGTAGTGAATGAAAAGTCAAAATTTCATTGATTTTAACCCTAGAAGCCCAATCATATTTTTGAGGCTATAAAACCCAATCATACGTAAAAATGACGTATATAAATCAAATCGCTGAATTTAATTATTTTATTTTAGATATTTATTAGTTTTTGGATTATTTATTTAAAATATGTTCTTATGAAATAAAAAAACGTATTTTAAATATTTAAAACTTTTTATTTTTACCTTTACAAAGTTACATTAAGCAAAGTAAAAAAAATGTACAAAAAATGAGATTTTCTTATAATTAAATAAATTTTACAACAATCAACCAAATCACTTTTTTTTCTAAAAATTTAATCAACTCTTATCAATACTTAGTACTTTAATATTCAAAAATCAGCTTTTATACACAGTCTTGAGAAATATCAATATTGTGTTCACCGCATATTGCTCTTTTGCATTTGGAGTATTGTGTTTTGGTCATCCTCTTCTTTTGTACGAGCAATACCCACAATATCGTCGTTTCTTTGGTTCGGGCTTATTACAGGAAGTCTCTGTTGCTGTCTCTGGCACGTCGTCTTGAGTCACACAATCTTCTTGTTCCGAGTCAGTATCGTGCGGAGAATAATCGTCTTCATTTTCCAATACTGATGCTATTTTGTCTATATTCAACCGTCGATAGGACGCCATTGTACATTCGTTCCTAAAAATAAAGTACAGTTTGAAAATTATGGAAAATAAAACAATAATCGAACAAAAATCATAATATTACAAAATGAAAACAATTCGCAAAAGTTACACAAAGCCCAAACATACGTCAAATTTACGTGCAACATTGTAATAACGAAAAAATGGCGGTACTTACCGAAGTGATGCAGCCATCTACTGTTGGTTACAGGTGTTCATTACAGGTGGTGAGCCGCATACGGCGCCTCGGCCTGGAGGTGGCCCTCAGCAAGACGGAGGCTATGGTTTTCCACGGCCCCCGTCGGGCGCCACCCGCCGGATCACACCTAGTGGTCGGTGGGGTTCGAATCGCTGTCGAGTCCACCATGAAGTACCTGGGATTGGTGCTCGACAGCCGTTGGGATTTCGGACCTCACTTCCGGCGGCTGGCGCCCAAGCTGTTGGGCGCGGCCGGGGCGCTATCAACGCTGCTTCCCAATCTGGGGGGCCCGAGCGCCGCCTGTAGGCGGCTCTACGTGGGGATCGTGCGATCGATGGCCCTTTACGGGGCCCCGATCTGGGCGGCTGACCTGACGGCCGGCAGCATCGCTGTCCTGCGCAGACCGCAGCGAGCGATGGCCGTCAGAGTCATCAGGGGCTATCGCACGATCTCCTACGAGGCTGCCGGAGTACTGGCCGGATCCCCGCCCTGGGACCTGGAGGCGAAAGTACTCGCGTCACTGTACCGGTGGCGCGAGGAAATGCAGGCGCGCGGCGAGCGACCGATGCAGCGTCACATGGAGTTGCGTCGGTCGTAGCTGCGCGAGGTCCTGGTGGCGGAATGGCGGGACAGGCTTTCGCGCCCTACCGCCGGCCTCGTCACCATCGAGGCGGTCCGGCCGATGCTCGAGCGCTGGCTCGGGAGGAGGCACGGCTCCCTGTCGTTTCGGGTGACGCAGATACTTTCCGGGCACGGTTGCTTCGGAAAGTATCTGTGTCGCATAAACAGGGAGCCGGACGCCCGGTGTCACCACTGCGTCGACTGTCGGGAGGACACGGTGCAGCATACGCTGGCAGAGTGTGCCGCTTGGGAGGAGCCGCGCCGTGCCCTCGTCTCTGGAGTAGGCAGTGACTTGTCGCTGCCGGCCGTGGTCGAGAAGATGGTCGGCAGCGTCGGGTCCTGGGACGCGGTGGTGTCCTTCTGCGAAACAGTCATTTCGCAGAAGGAGGCTGCGGAAAGGGAGAGGGAGATTACTTCCACTCACCCTGCCCGCAGCAGACGCACCGGGCGCAGGTGGAGGGCGGACAACGCCCTCTTCCAGCCCCCCTAATTGGGTCCAGGGGCGACGGACGCGGGGATGTCCGCCGCCCCCCACGTGCATGGACCCGAGATGGTGGCGCGTCGTGTTGACGCGCGCCCCTCTTAGACGTCGCGAGGGGAGTCTAACACCTCACTCCCCTCGCTGACCTGGCGAGACCCGCGGGGCCGGAACCAGTCGGGGGTCGCGGAAGTATCTTCCGTTCCCGTGACCCCCGGCGCAGGTGTGAGAAGGAACACGGGGTGGTTTTTAGTCAGTAAGAGTCTGACAGACCCCTCCGCCTCCGGGCGGGGGACATCCATGAGGATTTTCCACCCCTAAAAAAAAAAAAAAAAAGGTCTTCGCGGCTACTGAGTTGGCGCGGGGGGGCGCGGCGATCCGAGCGTGCATTAGAAAAAGACAACGTATTTTCGTTGGAGTGTACGTCAAAATGACGTAGATTGGGCTTCTAGGGTTAATGAATGAATGAATGAAAAATGAATATTTTGTTTAATAAGACATGCCAAATATTAAGTTTTTATAATTTTTGTTACTTGTTTTTGCCAGAAGAGGCTTTTAATTTTTTATTTGTTTTTACTTTAATATGTTTAAGTTACTGAAGATTAATAGAAAACATTATTAGATAATAGTAGACTGTTCCATTGAGTTTTCGTTAATAACAAATCATTTTTAGATCTAAGCGCGTGTGTGCCCTGGTTCATAAATATCATGATACCTATGTTTTTTGATTCAATAAAAGTTTATTATGCTACCACTTAGGTACTGTATTTTAATTAAAACATTTTTTTTATTTACAGTTATCATTATACCGTGTAAATTAATAAACTGGCTTGCCCAGTGATTACACCTACGTCTCCCGGTCCAACCCCCACGTTACCCTACGCACCCTACGCCACCCTCCTTACCTCTACCAAACACCCACACAACCTTCTAGAAGTAATTTTCGAAAACACGAATATGAAAAATTTTTAAATACCTAAAGGGAACAGTAGTTTTATCCCAGTTACAATAAAGTGTGATTGATCCTTAACGTTACTTTGCTGAACAACTGATTACGAAAAAAAAACATTTTAAGTAATTTTAGTTGAAGTTACTTAGTTATCCTATCGCCTCATGAGTCAAAATCCTAGACATGAGGAGTATAAAATATTTCCCTTGAAGTTATTTTGATACAACAACACGACACTAAAATTTATGCTAAAGAAATTTCATCCTACTCAAATTTACTAATAGTATTGTGTTCAGTACTTTTAAAATACAATCGTTGTTGACATTGGTGGCGTTTAAGAAAATTTGGCTTACTAAGTTATTGGGTCAAAATTACTGAAGCGCCACTTATCTTGGAAAGTAGTAAAAAAAACGAATTTCAACCACTTCCAGTAAACGCATGCTACAAATAGAATTATTTATAAAGTTATTTCATTGAAATCGGATGATTGTGTAAAAAGATATGATTTTTTTTCTAAAAATAAAAACTTTGATCGGCTTTATCTCGAAACAACCTATTTTCACTTCAGTAATTTTGCCTTTCCAGTGACGATTATATATTTTTATTTTTACTATCGTTATTACAGTAGTTTTTTGATCTTTTAGAGCCATTGACCAAATAGCTGCTCGGAATGACCATGCGAGTTTACGCGAAGAGTCGAGTGGTCACTCGGTTAGCGGTAATGGCAGTGCTTTCCGGTCGCAATATAACAGCGGTACGGAGCAGCCACAAGCTGATAATCGTGTATTCCCCGAGAACATATTGTAAGTGTCGCAGATCATTCCCATTCTTTGAATTATGTAGTGAACGAATTTATTCTTTTTAACCGACTTCAAAAAAAGAGGTGGTTCTCAATTCGAAAGTTTTTTTTTTTTAGGGTTGACACCTCATTGATCCTTCATTTATGGACCGATTTTCAATATATTTTTTTTATTTAATAGGGTATACTTACAGATTGGTCCTATTTGTATCGAAACTCAGATCTAATGATGGGATCCTCGAGGAATTGAGGGGAACTCCTCAAATAGTATAGGTACACACGTACCGGTTTTTACATTTTTAGTAACAAATCGAGCATTTTCGTTCAGAAAGTATCATTTGGTGAAGAAAAACTGATGAAGAATCCAGGCAATTGAACTTTTCAACGCAGAACAGCAAATTACTCGCGATTGTTACATTTACACGTCTGTGCATGGTTTTTTTTTTAAACTGCTAGGTATCGTCGGGTGTTTACCCAAAAGGGACTACTACGTGTTGCCAAGAAAATAGATATTGAGGAACTAAAAGGTTGTACATGTACATACATTAATGTACAAGATAACAAATCATTAGGAAGCAATACACAGCGTCAATGGTTCAGTGGTTCATAGTCCATTAGAATGTCACGTAAGCGCATCTTGTGAAGAGTTCGATTAAACGACTGGCCTGTGGAATATTTATTGTTAAAAGTGCAAGTCTATGCAGCACGTGATCTACAGACCCGTATTTTATCGAAAGGCTGATTGTTTCTAAGTATATCCCATTACAGTGCAGTACAGTGCAACAGAGTCACTGACCACAGATAAAGAAGAATATTTAAATAAAAATTATTCATAATTAAGAAACAAATGCAACATTCACTTATGTTTCTTTTTGTTGCGCAGACAAGTACACCCTTACCTATACCGCTTGGGGTGTGTTCTGTGAGTTTTTACCCTCCGGCACTTTATTATGATCACCTGTAACTTTACGCCAGGCACGCTGCTGGTGAAAAGAAATAAGGAAAAGTCGACACCGATGTTAGTCCTCCGCATTTCTATTTCTATTAAGGTAGGTTTCTTTTTTACATTGCACAACATTACAGATTAACTTAGGACTAATTTAGTCATAACATTGCCTCAAAATCCACTCAAAACGACATTTTGTCCTTTATAAAAAATTACCATTAAATACAGGTCGTTCACACACAGACTTTAGTAAGTCTTGTAGGTATTGTTTGTGTCAATTCGGGTGGCAATTGAGGAAATCTTATGACCAAATTCAATCAAGTGTTAAGTCCGAAAACCGTGGCAACTAATCTACTACGACTCAATAATGTGCCAATTTGATAACACATCAAATAAAATAAACTAAATAATTATGTAGTCTTCAGAGCCATCGAGCGGGAAAATGAGCTACAGCAAATCATATTATGTTTCACGGGTAACCATAGGGTCGGTATTTAGCTGACGGAAGATGCGTCGCGTACATGCGTCTGCGTATATGCGTCGGACGTGTAACGCCAGAACAGACAAATATATAATAAAACATTCAACCATTCTCACTCAACCGATGATGCATTAGTGCGCTAAAATCGATACGACACGGCGGAGCTGAGTGTGCTATAGCCCCGTAATAATTACTCACCGAAACAAACAAATCACAACTATGGTATTTAAGGCTACATTATCCATCAAGTAACTTGCATACAACTTGAACAAATCTGCATACAAACTCAACCAATTGAGGTCAATGATGTTATAAGTAAAAAGGCGTAGATAGGTTATAAGCGCTCAGCAAGTGACACGTTAAAATGTTGCTAACTAGCCACACTTGACCTCAGCGTCGCGTCGCGCCGTCAACGGACGCGTGCTTGCGTTAGTGTGCCGTTTTTAAAGATCAAAATGTTGTTTATGTAACTATCTACACCTTTTTACTTATAATATCATTGTGTGAGGTAGTTTGAACTTATTTGTGTTTAGTCAAGTGACGTGCGATTTGAACTCGCAAACGTTTGTTGCACATTTTGAATTGCGAACGATCACAGCAGCACATCTTCCGCCCATGATAAATGATCGATGTAGAATATAGTTGTATATCCTCACTTGTTTTACCTACTTGTAGTAGGTACTTACCATTGCGCACACAGCACACTACAGTATTTGTCTCACAAACATTTAATATTCTCAGGATCTTCGAAGCCAGACCTGCCAGAGATCATCTTTTTCAGACATTAGGTCTACAATATTGTGTATTTTACTACGTGTTGTGGTGTTAATTTGCTACATGGTGCTTTTAGCAATAGGTGCACTTGCTATTTAAATTTATTACCTTAAGGTATAAGTACAGATGCCAGCACATCAAGTTACCCCAATGTGTCAAATTTTCCCAAGTGACCATGAACCTTATTTTGTTTGCCATAAAGTTGAAAAACGTTCAAAGAATTTGACACATTGGGGTAACTTGATTTGCTGGCGTCTGACCTACGCGTGTTCAGGTAGACGTTTTTTTTCTTGCGACCATGCCTAGGAAGGAAAAAAATCAATTTCTCATGTGTTTTCCAATTTGCCGTTCATTGTCAGGCTATAATTATGTTGAACAGAATAATAATTATGATTTGCTTGTAATTGTTATCAAAACGAACAGAATTTGATTAGGATATAAGCAAGTAACGCCATCTATCTTCCGATAACTGAAATGAAATAGCGCCATCTAGCGGATTACTTCTAATCGTCAACGACAGATTTATGTTGCAAATAGTAATTATCACTCACTAGATGGCAGTAATCTTTACGGGATGTCAAATTTTTCTTAGCTTATTGTTTTTAGGTTGAAGTTTCCACTTTGGCCAAAAGCTGAAGGGGATTACCCAAAGACATTTAATACTTACTATAGACGGGGCATCACGTACAAAATTTTCGTCCAAAACTGGTGTCCTAATTGGACACAAGTCTATGAGTTTTGATTAGTACGCTCCGCTGCCGCTCCAATATTCATATATTATTCTAGATGGCGTTACTGAGACATGGGATCAAAGTTTTTCTATGACATTTCCTAGACATGGCCTCTCTATAGTACTTTAAATCTCTTTGGGATTTCCGTAATGTAAATAAAAAAGTTAGCATTATATATTTACTACCTATTTATAAAACCAATATTTAGATTTAAGGTTCTATCTAGTCAACCCACAGCACTATTAATAATCCAACATTTTAGCGTCACTGAGGTACTTACTGTTTTGAAATAATTGTTGTTATAATACGATACCCACGTTTAACCTACCATATATTATTAAACTTTACTACGTAGTTACTTGTCACATGTAATTTTTCTGGTTTTCAATCAATATCCTAGTAAGTTTCCTATTTGTTGTACATTTTTTATCATGTTATAATACATACCTTCATAGAAAAGAATAAAGTCTTTTATTTCTGCAAACTGAGCAATACTTACTTAACAGCAAGCTTGACCTCAGAGGCCGGTCGATTCAGTAAAAGTCACTACTTACATGAAAACTACTTTTAATGTTGGGCATGAGTATGAAATGATCACTTCACCTGCATTTTCACTGGGTGATTTTATCAAAATAACACTAAGCTGTTATTGCCCGCTTGCCCAGGTCTGTCTGTGGATTTGTTACCAGCAACTGGGGTTGCCTATAGGTAATGTCGAGTCATGTCTCTGGGAGATATTTTTCGACGGCATGTGAAGTCATAATTGCTTTAAATAAGATACCGCTAATTGGCTCAGTTCGTTGGTTGTGTCTTTCTTTAACCTTGCAATCGTGTCAATAGACACAATAGAAAGACAATGACAGCGCGGACACCGGCGTCCGTTTGGGGTTTAATGAATTAAGCTGTCCGATGCCATATAAATACACTTTACGTTTTTTTTTAGATATGTACCGCTTTTGAGCTTAGTACGGCAACACTGGTGGCATCATAAACCACAGAAATGCTTTGGACATCAAAAAACACAAACAAAACGTAAAAATATTCACTGAAATGAAAAATTAAAATTGAGCCAAAATGACTATGGACATCTGTCATTGTTCTTTCATCGATAGTTTTTCAACTCTATTGCTAATAATCTAAGATTCATATTCAATTGGGATAATTTAACAGTTTGGGGTAGGTTGGTGTGGTGGCGTCTGTACAATTACATGGCTTAACAATATTTTGAAAATAGAAACATCACAAAATAATAGTATTAATAGCGAATAGTAAAAGGGTAAGGGGGCGAAGGGTATTGGTAAGTGACGTAGATGGTAACCGTAGCGGTAGGTTATAGGTAGAAGCGATATTTTGATTATTATGTGTATTAGAGGTAGTCAAAAAATTCTACCAGGGGGCTCAACACAGAGGAAAGTAATATATCGGGTATATACATGGTATATAGAGCCCCCTAGTAGAATTTTTTGACTACCTCTAATGTCAATTGATCGGCCAAACAGCACCATCTATTATCACCGTCCACAAAATTACGATATGTTATAGCTTTTTACCTAACTATAGGCATTGTGTACAATAGAACCTATTCTACAGCATCCTTATTATTTTACTTGTTCAGTAGTAAAACATCAAATTAAACACAAGCAAATTAGTAAAGAAGCAACAATTTCAAAACGTACATTCAAAATTATGTATTTATGAGTCTGTCTTTTGTATGATGAACTAGAAGCTCAACTCACACAATAATAATCGGAAAATTGTTACACTTTACTACGGACGAGAGGACTTAACTCAACGCGGATCAGTGTATTAATTTTACGTAGAAAAACACGGAAGGGAACTACAAACAAACGCAAACGCACGGAGCAGTCACTATACATTTTGACAATCAAATCAATATCAAAACCAATAATTTTATTCACTTTGTTGCTATCGTAATTAGTACGCAGCTTGAAATCCACTATAAGATTTGTAAATATCTGAAATACAAGTTAATAAATTAATAAGGTTATGAAATAATTAATAAAAAGTAAACAAAGCAAGCAAGCAAGTTAAGTATTCCTTAAAATTCCTTTTTTTGTTTGAAATTATAATTGTATTGACGGTTTTGCCATCTATATAAACATAAAGTAACCAATTGTTTTGGATGGAGATCACAGATGTCGCTTTTTTAAAGAAATTTCAACTAATCTGCTAATGTATGGAATTGTCCTACCCCTGACAGGAACTTAGCAGTGAGTTTTAAAAGTTGTTATAGCTTTAAAAGTTTAGAAAAATTACATTGATTGCTTACTCTTGGTTTTATTATTATTTTATTTTATGCATTCTGGTTTACCGATTATATGAATGTGTTTTGAAGTCCTGGCTGATAAATTCTTTGATCATGATTAAATTCAATACAACGCCATCTAGCACCAACAGCTATACTTACTCACTGTTACTGTTTAAACCTCGAAAAGGTTGACGTACGAAACATCATAGTGGAAAGAGAGATGGCGGTAATATATACCCAAATTTGAAGAACATAAAATGTACATAAACAAAAATTGCCGGTGCAGATAGTATACAGGGTGTTTTTGACAGCCCTCCACAAAAACACAGGATTGATTCAGCTCCTTATTCTGAATCATATACCACTGGAAATTTTCTCAGGAAAAAAAAAAATTGTCGTTTTTTCTGCTGATATTCCTTTATTTCAATGTAAAATTACATTCTCTGTATGCAACACTCCATTTATGTTAATAAAACAGCTGAATTAAAAAAAACAGCAATGGATGTTTAAATAACGTAATAAAAGACGCGGCCCAGGTGCGCCGGGGAGCGCGCGGGGGGCGGGGGCAGCTTCGCTCAAGCTCGCTGCGCTGCCGTCCGCTACGTGCGTTTTGCCACGGTAACGATACATTGCGTGTGAGGTAATAAAACAAATCTGGTTTTTTGGATTCCCTTAATGTTCCTGAAAGAATTTTATGTACCGGTCATCTTAATATGATGTACTGAAGCCACCCTATCAGTTTGCGGAGGGTTGTCAAAAACACCCTGTATACTATAACTAAAGATAATAATACATTCTGCCGTGCAGACGCACAACTAGGTATTACAATTTTATTTCACAATGGTGTAATGGTGTTTATCTATTACACTATGGGTACAAAGGGACGGTTGCGCAACATGCAATTCAACTCACTATACTTATCTGAAAGGTACAGAAGCCAACATCAAGTTACCCCATTAAGTCAAATTTCATCGATTGTTTTTCAACTTTATTGAAAATAGAATAAGGTTCTATTCAATTGGGAAAATTTGACAGTTTGGGGTAGGTTGATGTGCTGGCCTCTGTACATTTCTACAAAGTGTTTTCTGGTAGATACATACATACATACATAAACTCACGCCTTTTTCCCATGGGGGTAGGCAGAAACTACAGAGCGCCATATAATACGATTCTTACATACTTCTTTTGCTTCGTTTACATTCATACATGTTGTCATACACACATGCCGGTTGCGAGTATTACGCACCTGACCTTTCTGAAGAACCTCACCAATAAGGTCTATGTATGTCATTCTAGGGCGTCCCCTCCCGGGGTTCCGACTTACATCTGCCTTGTAAATACCTTTCGTTAGTCGCCTTTCATCCATCCTTTCAACGTGACCAAACCATCTAAGCATACTCTTTTCAATTTTTGTTACTACATCTTCTTTTAAACCACATCGTTGCTTTATCACATCATTCCTCAATCTGTCATTCATTGTTACACCACACATACTTCGCAAGGAACGCATTTCTACAGCATTTATTCTACTGTTGCCACGCCCAACATTCACTTCCATACGTTAGTGTATATAGGCACCAGCACACCATTGTGAACAGCCAGTCGTGCCTTTTCGGACCTCGACTGGCTGGTCACAACGCCATATATGGCGCCATTCACTTTATTTCCTGCATTCACTCTCCTTTCCACATCCGCATCAATCTTCCCATCCCTTATAAACAGACTTCCCAGATATACAAAGTCATTCACTTGTTCTACACTCATATCGTTTATTTTCACATTGCACAACGACACGTTTACGTCTCTATCAAACACCATTACTTTCGTCTTATTCACATTTATATTCATCCCTTTCATCTTATATGCTTCATTCATCTCGGTCACCATGTCTTGCAACTGTTCCGCTGACGATGCAAGAAGAACTTGATCGTCTGCGTAGAGGAGGCATTTCACAGGCAACTCATTCATCCTCAATCCACACTCACTCTCTTTTAAATCTGTCAGACAACTATCCATGTAAAAGTTGAACAGCCAAGGCGACGCTACACTGCCCTGTCTAACTCCCCTAGAGATGTTAAACCAGTCTGTGTATGCCCCGTTTATCCTGACACAGGCACTGGAATCCCTATATAAAGATTTCAGTGCCCGTACCGAGCACCAGTCCACACCATACATGGATAGTGTCGACAACAGCTCATCCCTCCACACACTATCATAGGCCTTCTCCAAGTCAACAAAAGCACAGTAAACTTTCTTGTGCTTAGCCAGATATTTTTCGGCTATGCACCTCAAGGAGAAGATCTGATCCGTACATCCCATTCCCTCTCTAAACTCTGCCTGCTCGTCCCATAATTTCTCGTCTGTCAGTCTGATCACTCTTTTAATCAAAACCTTTGCATACAGTTTACCAACTACGCTTAAAAGGCTAATGCCGCGGTAGTTTTTACACTCCTGCTGTGAGCCTTTTCCTTTATACAGTGGCACAATTACAGCCTTGCACCAGTCATCTGGAACTCGGCCATTTCTCCAACACATATTAAAGATCCGGCAGGCTTGCTACTACCCTGCCACCGCCCTTCAGCATTCCATCTAAATATTATATCTATCTTAACATTATAAAGAGGCAAGATTTGTTTGCAGAGAATTAACTAGAAAAATGCTTCACCGATTTTAGATATTTTTCATGATAAGAAAGCTAACCTATAGATATCTACTTATGATCACCGTAGTAGAAACAAAGGCTATAATATATTTTATTTTTAAAACTACGAGAGGGTTGCGGGAAAGTCAAAGTTTAGAGAGAAGAGTACGAAAATTAAGCGGGCGATGTCGCGTGCGTAGTCCTAGTTACTTATTTATATAGGGTGACTGGTAATTAGTGACCGATACTTTTTCGTTTTTCACGTAATCAAAAAATAACGGCGATACATCGAGTTAGAAAGTCGCATGACGTCACTAGCCAGTACAGATTATGCTAGCTAATGGCCCCACTCCACAACTTTAATGCGCTTAATCTAAGCAGTTTTCCATCAATTTGAAAAAGAAAAAAATATGAGTTTATAGCCCATTATTTTGTCGGTTTCCCTCTCAAGAAATTTGATCCCTTGCCACTGAAAACTAAACTGCCTACTTCGTTCGCTGGTCTAGTAGATAGACGCAAGCGCTACTGCAGACCGTGAGGTTCAGGGTTCGGTTTCCGGGTCGAGCAAGTGTTAAAATTTTCCCAAATGGAATTTCTCAGTAGCAGCCCGGAGTCTGCGTTTATGTCCACTTGATGACAATATCTCACACCTGATATATGAAACATATTAAATGTAACAAGGGAAATGTACAGACGCCGGCACATCAGCCTACTCCAAACTGTCAAATGTTCCCAATTGAACATGAACCTTATTGTGTTTAGAATAAAGTTGAAAACCTATCAAAGAAATTTGACACATTGGGGTAGGTTGATGCGCTGGCGTCTTCTGTACCTAGGTATACGAGAATACACGTGATATAGGTTTCCTTTTGATGATTTAGATCTTTTAATTCGTTTGTCTAACTTATCAGAAATACGTGTTGCTGGGAAGTTTGTTCCGCCACTTCTTCTTCCCAGCAAAAACACTAGGAAGAGGTGAAGAGCAGCCTGCTTGGGGGACTGTCTTATGTAATTTTGACGTTCAAAACGTGCTGATCCTCAGCCTAATTTGAATAAATTACTTTTGATTTTGAATTTCAGGCGTTTTACAGGGTGTGTTTTTTATCATAGGACAAATCACAGAGTTCACCCATGAATAACTTTAAATAATAGGTAACTTCACTTTGGGACCAATTCGGAAATTGCGATAAAGAAGTCGGCTATTTCATACAAGAATTTGATACGTATATAAATAAATAAATATTCCACAACTTTTTCACACAATGCCATCTAGTCCCTAGCTAAGCTAAGAGCTTGTGTTATGGCTACTAAACAGCTGATAAACATACTTATATATTTCTAAATACATACATACATACATACATAAACTCACGCCTTTTTCCCATGGGGGTAGGCAGAAACTACAGAGCGCCATATAATACGATTCTTACATACTTCTTTTGCTTCGTTTACATTCATACATGTTGTCATACACACACGCCGGTTGCGAGTACTACGCACCTGACCTTTCTGAAGAACCTCACCAATAAGGTCTATGTATGTCATTCTAGGGCGTCCCCTCCCGGGGTTCCGACTTACATCTGCCTTGTAAATACCTTTCGTTAGTCGCCTTTCATCCATCCTTTCAACGTGACCAAACCATCTAAGCATACTCTTTTCAATTTTTGTTACTACATCTTCTTTTAAACCACATCGTTGCTTTATCACATCATTCCTCAATCTGTCATTCATTGTTACACCACACATACTTCGCAAGGAACGCATTTCTACAGCATTTATTCTACTGTCATGTCTCTTTTGCCACGCCCAAAATTCACTTCCATACGTAAATACATACCTATTATAGATAAAATACACCCAAACACAGAATAAATGATCGTGCTCATCACACAAACATTTGTCCTGGGTGGGAATCGAACCCACGACCTCCGGCATAGCAGTCAGGATCACTAACTACTAGACCAACAGGCCAGTCAAAATATGTATAATCAAAACGTATAAAATAGCTGATTCGCGGCTTTCGAGTTGGTCTGATAGTGAAAGTAGTTCATATTCATGGTGACAGTTTGTGAAAATTAAAATTTAAAAAAATAGACCAATCAAAGAGGTTAAAGATAGCTTTACCTACTATAGAAAGCTCACATGCGAGGAAATGTCATAGAAAAACTGTGATCCCATGTCTCAGTAGCGCCATCTATAATAATAATACCAATATTTTAGCGGCAGCGGAACGTACTAAATTAAACCCATAGACTAAAACAGCATTTAGTCACAAATTTTACCCCTTTCTAGGTCCTTACATCTATAATAAAATTATTGAAATACACTCGATGAATAAAGCAACTTTAGAAAAATCGGTAGGTACGTATCTCAGTGGCTCCGGAAGTTATCATAATATGATGAAACTGAAAACATTCTGTCTATTCTACGGTAGTGACAAATTTACTTTTGTGTCGCTAAACTATGTAAAGGCTTGGACTCAATTTTGGAATCTACTGGAAAACCGTATAGTTGATGTTTTACACGCCCTCTCACATACACACAGCCATACTTTTCACTTTACACACCCAGAGGACCGCAATCACATTCAATTTTAAATTTGGTTTCCTAGTTTTAACTCGCTATTTTAAGCAAATTTTTGTATAAACTGTTTTCCTTGTTTAACCTCATATGGTCATTCAATATCTGAGGGCTTGAGGCACTGCTTGCTGAAGCACAGGCTACAAACCTAGTTCGGCAGCAGATGCTTATAGTGAGACACAATATTGTTGATAGGGCTACCACGTAACTGTTTTATCTTGTAAGCAAATTGTGTAAACCTGTTTTAATTTCTTGTCTAATAAATAATTTTATTATTATTATTATAAAATTCCAGTCCACTAGGATACAAGTAAGTATCGGATGCAAATATTGTTCGTGATGACCCGTCTGTAAGTAGTTAAATATTGAACGTCTTTGGACCAATTAATCAAAAATCCTACATTGCAGAACCGGAAAAAATAATAATCAAGGAAAGTAAGTAACGAAAAATTAATCTACTAGACAAACTCACATCACAGCACACTTACTTATGAAATATTTACTCACGCTACACGTAACATTTTGTTTATCCACAAGAAATCGATTCGATGCGAAATGCGAACGACAATTTTGTTTGGAACCCTCTTCTTCACTGACTTTTCTCAATCTTACTACGAAACACGGAGGTCATCTACTACACTGGTGGTTATATATAACGACCACGTTAAAAAGATCTTTGAAGTCGAAGAAGTATTAGTAGTACAAAGCTACAACTAATTTGGTAATGTTTTTGCCACACCTAACCCTAAAACGGCCAGGTGTGTTCCGTGTGTTCCCTAAATCAATGTGTTGATGTATCTGACGTCAATTAATTTGTTATAGGGTAGCTAGCATCGGTCTTCTGTTTTTTTTTCTATTGAGTAAGGGCGTTGGTTGGTCGACGCTTTTAACTTGTTTTCTGAGTCTTGGTATTATATAAATGGTCACCCATCTGTGGACCGACCTCGTCAAATAGGTATAGCTAAATCTTCAATCGACCCGTAAAACTGTTATTATTTAGCAACAAGCCCCTCAAAATTGATTGATTAATTAATATAATATGAGTTCAGTTGTCAACATTTCAAAATTGACATGACCCTAAAACAAAAATACCGTTTCTCCATTTTTGTATGATGAGTTCAAATATATATTTTTTTTTATTGCTTAATTTCTGAGAAAAAAATAAAAACCAAAAAACATGCGATGACGTCACTTATACGGTGGAATGAGTTGGTTACCTTTGCGTAAGCAGGCTAATTTTTAAGATGAAAACCATAATGTCAAACAAGACATATCTAATATCAAACGAGACATCCAATGTCAAAAATGACATATCTAATGTCAAAAATGACGTATCTTATGTCAAATAAGACATATCTAATGTCAATGTGTGACATTGACAACTGCTAAACGACAGTGGCATCTAAGTATATTAGGTACTTTAAAAAAACTGTGTGCTCTAATAAAAAGTATTCGATTCACTCGTCTTATCAGTCGGTAAAAGTCTCCTCGTGACAACTTCAGTGAAGTGGACTGTCAATTAACTACAAGCCTTAGTCCTGTTTTGTGAATGAAATTCGTATTATTAAGTTTAAAACAAAAAAAAGGATTATTTTTAAAGACAATAATTTCATTTTTATAACCTACAATAGATAACTAGATAGATATTTATTAGGTACAAAATTAACTTACATAAGTGCGACCCGTCTTTATTTTTTTCCACTATTTAGCCCATGTCTACCAAAACGTTTCCGTTGCGACGTGGTAGAGACTGACAGTTCAATTCGAGTGCTAGATAGGGCGGCTTAGGGTGCTTCTATACGATGTATGTAGCTGGAGCAAGTAAAGATGCGGGTTACACGCGTGAGTAATATGCGCAAGCTACTTGTTTAAGTTACTCGCTTGTTCTTGTACATAATTCAAATAACTGGAGCAAGTAAAGACCTGGGCTACTTGCGCAAGCAGTACGTACAAGTTATTTGCTCGTGCTTAAGAGCTACATGCGCAAGTGACCCGAGTGCTCGAGGTGCTAGACCCGCACATGTTTTTAAACGGTAAAGTTTTAGTTACAAACAACCTGCGAAAGTGCCTCAATATGCGCAAGCTACTCGTACTTGCACCGTGTAGAAGCACTCTTACACTTCGCTCACCTCTCATATTTTCACGGTGTGATTTTTACAGAATCGCACTGCAGTTTTGTTTTAATGTAACGTCAACCAACCTTTAACTTTTAAGTTTATATAATACATTTCGGATACCGGTGATGGAAATAGCGTGAGAAAACCTGGGCTAATTAAAAAATTAAGTCTGGCTACCTTAAAAATAAAGGCGAAGTCTAGTCGAATAAGTACGGATCGAGTCGTTTTGATTGGTATATTGCTTGTTCTGGCCGAAGGTCGTTGGTTCAATTCCCAACTAAGCTAAATGTTTGTGTGATGAGCACGATTATTTGTACCGAGTCTGGGTGTATTTTATCTATAACTAGCTGTCCCAGCAAACTTCGTTTCGCCTTTAGAATCATACAAATAGATCCAAACCAATATAACCAATAAAACTACTACTTTTTATTTAGCGAGTCTCTACTGTGATCTTCTTTAAACATTTTGTGTTTGATAACATTAAAATTACAACATATATATATATATAACCTAACCTAACTGACCATACCTATCCTATAGCTAACCTAACTACCTAACCTAACTACCTTACTGAAATGCATTGATTTAAAAAATACTAAAGTCATAATTTTAAACTGAACTACCTACTGCACTATGTGCCTCTATGTTACATACAATTTATTTAGTATTCCCCATCTACAATTTCGTCCAAACAGTACCTACTTAACGTAAAATTAATAATTATCTTTTTGCAAAGAATTATTGAAGTTAGTCTCTGTCGTCATTATTAATTCGTTAATTTATTTATGAAATATAAAACTTTTATGCTACTTATAACCTCTTTCTTAGTTTAATAACAAAATTCAGAACGTAGGTAAGGAGCACGAATGGGTTTTAGTCAGTAAGAGTCTGACACTCCCTTCCGCTTTACCCAGAGCGGGAGGAGTCATTTTTCGCCGTTTCGCTACCGTCGTGGACGTAATGCGAATATTTAGTTTCTGAAGTACTAAGTAACGAAACAGCAAATTCCTACATTTTTACTAATAATGTAGAATTTGTGAAGTTAGGGTCGGTAGAGTAGGCTGTGTAGATTCAGAAGATTGGCTCTACATGAGATCTGATATTGGCAACATTTTACATGAAATGTTTTGGTGGGATTTCAGTTCTTTTTGTAAGTTGCAAGGCAGTTTTTTAGTATTTTTTTTAGGTGTATTTCTTGCACATCAGTAGTGCTAGTTTTCATAACCCATTCTCTGTATTTGCCTTTTTTCTTTGATGGTTTACTGATTACCATAAACGATAAATCAGGGCGATATTTCGCTCTTAAGCGGTTATATTATCTCTCATACAAACTTCCACCCCCCCATTTTAGGGGATGGGGGGCGAAAGTTATGAGTTTATGATTTTTTTGTTGGTTGTATACTAAACCTAGATTACATACCAAATTTCAGCTTTCTAGCACTTCAGGAAGTACCCAAACATTTTGATGATCATCAGTGTGTCAGTGTGTCAGTGACGAAATTGGTGTATTTTAGATATCAATAAAATCTGAAGTATTAAAGCTATTCAATTGAGACTTTGTATGTTTAATTAGTCTATTAATGACATCATATCCTGAGAATATGAACTTTCTGGTACATCGGAAACCAACTCTATGAGGGTTCAATAAAACGACTAAACACTTCGAGAAAAGGTAGGTAGTGCCCTTACGCTTCGCTTGGATCGCCTTGGCGGCACTCCCGTGCCCCCAGATAATAATATGACATGACATTTTTATTTGTTGTGTAACTTAATTTTTACCTTTAGTATATTTAAAAAATCATAATATTATAAGAATTAACGTGTTTTGCAAAAGCTAGTTCACTTATAAATTAATCTAAGTTTATTTATTTATTTACTGTACTATCCTATTGGTTGCCTAGTTACATACTTTTTTTTCAATAAAACTATTCTAAATTAATTTAACTGGTTACATCATACATACCTAAAAATAAACAAACAAAAGAACAGTAAACCAATTATAGGGCATCAAAAAACTCATCCGCATCGCTATCAACGGGAAAAGTGCCCAGAAGACTAGCCGCATTGCCACGTTGTTTGGCAATGCTGATTCTCTGACTGAAATAAAAGCCAGCCCTCTGGTCACATGAAGAGTCGACCAAACGCTTGGCGATGTCCCTGAAAACTAGATGGGCATTCGGACCCCATGGCCCGAGTGTTTCAACCCCAAACGGTTCAAATATATAACTTCCAATAAGGTTGTTACATTTTCGCCGTTTGAGGTTGTGTTATCTAAGTTATTCATTAAATAAATTATGAACACAGAATTAAAGTTAAAATTCCTTATTAACCCAAAAATGGACTCGAATGTCTGGTACCTACGTCACCACGTGAATAATAAATGTTTTAAAAAACGGTGAGCATTAGTCGTTATCGCCTAGAGGCGTTAAAGAGGGTGCCCGCCCCGGGCCACCCCCGCGATTACGACCCGTTCATTGAGCCTCACTAATTACCTACGATTGGTAGATTTGCCATTCTTACTGGTGTCGATTGTATTTATCGTAGGGTTAGGCGAAGGTGTAGGTATACAACCTTATTATTAGTATATATTAAAGGTCTTATTGTCATGCGTGTCTGCGCCCGCATGCTTGCCGCTCGCATGCTTGCCGCCCGCAACCTATAGTGCCATTCATGTTTTTTTATCATGCATGCCACACGCACGTGGGATACCGGTGAAACGTGACTCGCATGCTGGTCTGGCTACATCGGTCTGGACGTGCAGTCCAGTGCAGTGGGCGCAAATACGTTTGATTTTGAAAAGGCTCTAAAGCCGTAAAACCGCACGGGTCGATTGATGGTTGAGGTTTGCTTGACGAGGGCGGTCCGTGGATTGGTGACTATTCATAACATACCAAGACTTCTCCGTGCCTCGGAAAGCACGTTAAGCCGTTGGTTCCGGCAGTCATTTGTAGATCTTTGACAGTCGTTACGGGTCGTCGGACGTCCGAAAGTATGACAACCAGTTTAGCTTTTGGATAAAAAATAAATAAATAAATAAATATTCCACAACTTTTTACGCAACGCCATTCAGTCCCAAGTTAAGCTTGAGAGCTTGTGTTATGGGTACTAAACAGATAACTGATAAACATACAGCTTGGCAAAAAAGAGTGTGGAATAAATGAGGTCGCTAGTATCGCGCATGTGGCCACCCTGAATAGCACGACTTAACAGGTTTGATACTTGTTATTTTTTCCCAAAGCTAAGTGGGTGGTTCTGTCTGTCGGATGCTACGCAAACACCATGGAAGGCTTCAATGTCCAGTATTAACAATATTAATAGTGGGCAAATGTATACGAAGCATAAGAAGTATGTAAGAATGCATACATGCATATGCTACGATTCTTACATACTTCTTTTGCTTCGTATGCGATCTCTAGTTTCTGCCTACCAGCGTGGGAAAGAGGCGTGAGTTAATATACCTATGTATGTTATAGTGGGCACTTGCCTTGCACGAAAGTGATGCATTAGGTATACACAGACAGATAATAATCATGCCCTCGAGAGCAGTCTAACCGTAAGATTGTTAGGAAGTAACGACAATAGTTTGGGATAAGATAATGAAAGAACACGTTTTTTTTAGTTTTATTTTAATACCAAAAAATTAATCAGACGAATCGAACACACTACCATCAAACATTCGGATCTCAGAAAAGCTCAAATGTTGGCTAGAGCTTCCTGCAACTTCTGAAACACTAGTATTTTCTAATTCAATTCAATTTTTTCTGATAAATCACTGCTACTGTCATCTGTGAGATTTATTACTGTCATGATATTATTTTTCTATTTTCATTACAATATCCTTGCATGATTTTTTCCAATCTTAGTAATGTTTGCAAATGCTTGTTCAGCAGCCACCTTTAAAAACAAAAAATAATCATAAACAACGGTTCTAACATAGCAAATTTAAATATGTATAAACTAGGCTACATACCTTTATATCAATGGATCCAACATTGATTGAAGCAATTTAATGTTTTGCAATGCCCCATATTAATTCAATTAGATTCACGTCACAATGATAAGGTGGTAACTTTCTTCAAGCGACCTTTGAAGTTTTCCCGGTGTTTAAAAATATCTTATTTTTTACCTTCCTTAAACATTTTTCTTACTGTGTTGACAGATTTACCTAAAACAAAAAGATACAGTACCTACTTTATTATTAATTCCCTATTCTTTATCTTCAAGTATCAAATATGGGTATACGAGGCTCTTTAAACTACAAAACATAACCTTAAATTTCAATTTCTGTAAACAAGACAAATAGCTACTTAAATCTGTATATCAACAAAACTACGCATTGAATACATTTAGAAAAACTTATTTAATGTACAATGATTTAATTAGGGTAGATAAATACCTGTCCTAGCGGCAGTTCTTCGATAAACATTCCCGATATCGGACAAAACTTGTCCTGCTTCAGATTTGGCCAAACACCACAAAAAGACGAGGTAAATCACTGCTCTGATACAACTACGAATGGTTTTATTAACTTTTAATCGTTAATTTTGCAACGCAACTTAATAATTTTGTTAAATCTATGAAAAACGACGAGGATTTACGCACTTTTGACACATGATGTACTAGCACTAGACAAATAAATCAATGTTGCCACAATCATCCACTTTTAGTTTCAACTGTCACCGCGTCAGACTCTTTTTTGCCAAGCTGTACATCTATATTTCTAAATATATACATACATAATTATTATAGATAAATTACACCCAGTCACAGAACAAATGATCGTGCTCATCACACAAACATTTGTCCCGGGTGGAAATCGAACCCACGACCTCCGGCATAGCAGTCAGGGTCACTAACTACTAGACCAACAGGCCAGTCAAATCGAGTCAATATCGTGTTATCTAGTTACTGGAATGCGGAGGTCAGAGAGGCAGTCGCTTCATGTAAAATACTGGTATTCAGCTGCATTCGGATAAACTGGGAGCCGAACCCAAAAAAGTTGGGAAAGAGCTAGACAGTTGATGTCTTAAGCCGTAAAGAGCAGTAATGGCCTAGTGGTGTGTCCGGTGCGCGGTGGACCGCCAAGTCTAGGATTGACTGGCCTGTTGTTCTAGTGGTAAGTGGCCCTGACTTCCATGCCATGGTCGTGGGTCTAACCCACGACCATGGTCATCTTCACGCCATTTCCACCCTAGAGATATAATTTTGTGTGACAAACACGATCATTCATTTGTCCTGTGTCTGGGTGTAATTTTTCTTTAGCTGCCCGGGTAAACTACGTTCCGCCCTTGTTTAAAAAATAGTTTACGTCCTTTTCTCGTCTTTTCTTCTGAATAAACACAAAAACATAAGGATCGGTCAAGCCGTTTCGGAGGAGTTTTTGGTCACTAACTAAACCACTAAACAAAAAACTAATAAAATGTGATGGCAAAAGACCGGACGGTATGTCTTTATTCCCTTGGAAGATGGGTAGGCCTTTAGTATGGGACGCTACTTGTGTCGATACTCTTGCGCCATCCCATCTTCCTGGGTCAACATGCTGTGCTGGCGCTGCTGCTGCGGCTGCTGAGAACCTCAAGCGGCGGAAATATAGCAACCTTGTTGGTAGTTATACTTTCGAGCCGTTTGGGGTTGAAACTCTTGGGCCGTGGGGTCCGAGTGCTCGTCTTCTTTACAAAGACATCTGCAAACGTTTAGTTGACGCTTCCCGTGACCCAAGGGCTGGCCTCTACTTTGGCCAGAGGCTAAGCATTGCCATTCAACGTGGCAATGCCGCCAGTCTTTTGGGCACTTTACCAGCTGGCAGCGATGCAGAAGAATTTTTTGACGCTTTGTAGTTATTTATTGTTAGTTTTAGTTATTTATTTATTTTAAGTTTTTGTTATTAATAAATAACACACATAAAATGTTGGACAACTATGAAGAACAATGCTATGATTTCTATGAAAGAAAAATACTATACTAAGAAATTAGACAAATCAAAACAAAACTTGTTATGAAGAAAAGAACGCATAGAGAAAATGTAACAACGAGAAGGTGCGAGGTTTTTCCCACTGGTCACTCTTTGGAGGTATGAGGAACAGGGTGTAAAGTTCCTCGTCCACCATTGAAAAGGGAGGATCCTCCGACCAGACGGGTGTTGTGTCTGGTGGGCTAACTACTGCCCAACGATTGTTGTCGGGAACTTGTATACGTTCAAACTGCGCGGATAACTTTAATAGCGCGATGTAGGATAGTTCGTATGTGGCGAGATAGATGTCGCTACATCACTCCTCTCCGAGACCGGAGGTCGATAGCAGATTGAGTCTTGAAGTGCTTGCCAGGCCGGTAAGGTGTTCCAGTGAGTCGGAACCCGATGCCGCATAGTTCTCGGTGAGTCGGAACTGTCTGCAGTGATGCCCCAGTGTGTCGAGGTGTTGCTGCTGCTGATACCCCAGTGAGTCGGGGTGATGCTGCATACGCTCCAGTGGGTCGGAGTGGTGCAGTGCTGTGGAGTGGCTGGCTGCTGCGTCGACCAGGAGAGAAGTGCGTCTCTGCTAGCTGACCGGCCGAAGTGCAGTGTGCTGTGCTAAGAATTCTTGAGGTGGCTGTGGGTGATGACCAGGTATGCGCGGCTGCTGCATTCTGGTGGTTAGGATACCCGTAGAAGCCGTAGATGCTGGCTGGCTGGGTGACTCGCTGCTCGAAAGCTTGAGGAAGTGATGATAACGTCTCGGTGTTTGACGTTGTACGAAGGCTGCGCTGACGTTCATGCTCGGAGTCACCAGTATGGAGGTATGAGGAACAGGGTGTAAAGTTCCTCATCCACCATTGAAAAGGGAGGATCCTATACCCTATCAAATAAATACGAATTTTGAAAATCGGTTCATAAATGACGGAGTACTGAGGTAAGTAACCCTAAAAAAAAACAACCGAATTGAGTACCTCCTACTTTTTTTGAAGTCTTTTAAAAAACACAGATATTTCTCTCAATGCCAGCTCTTTTTCGGCACTCTAACTATAGACTCAAATAAGTAGGTACTTCTATACTTTCCTCCAACTTTCAGTTTTTTCGAAGGTTTTTTACCTTATTTCCTATCTATCATTGACCTAAGTGCCCTAATAACTAAACTGAATGACGACTATATTTTAATGCCTTGACCTAGATTAACGTCGCCAAGTGTAGCTTGCTTTCTACCTCATACCTTTGGCGGAGGCTTTTGAACTCTTAATTTACGTAGTAAACGCAGAGTGAAGAATCGTCCCTTCCCGCCACCCCTGGTGCAGGAGTGAGACGGAACTCTAGCATGATTTACGTAGAAACAGATTTTGTACACGGAAGAATCGACAAAGTGACGTAATATAGTAGAATCACTTCTTTTGTTTTGAGCACGACAATTTGTAAAGAAGAAATGTGGTCGATACTAAAGTCAAGAACAAATGTCTACATTGTCAAGTATTAATTCTACAATAACAATCGGTAGAAATGTTTCTACATTGTCATTTTGTCGATTTCTCATAACCATAACCCGTTTCTACTGAGGTCGTGCAACGCGTGCTAGGTGATTTTTAGTCAGTAAGAGTTTGATAGTAAGAGTTTCACCTCGAATAGACATTAGGATTTTTACACCACAAAATAAAAATTAAACTATTTCTTTGGTATAACTTTACTCTACTTTTATTTACAGGATCGTAAGGGTTTACTACCCCGATGTAGGACAATGTCGACCGTCATCTTCAAATTAATCAAATACTTCAATACGAAATTACTCCATTATATGACAACCGTTTCCATATAGGTGTGGTTAACCAGTATCAGGGCTGTGGAGGTTAATAAGGCAGTCACTCCATACAAAATACTGGAATTGAGCTTTGTCCGGCTAGACTGGAAACCGACCTTTACAAAGTTAAGGAAAAGATTTGCAGAGATGACCGACCGCAGTCCACTTAAATAAAAGAATCCAAAATTATTAACTTGAAATATGTAAATATGCTAAAAAAGTACCTAATTAGGTTTATTTTTGGTGACTATCACGTGACGAGGAAATAAACATACCCGCCGCACCGCAGTCAACGGGAAAAGTGGCAATACCCTAAGGACTGGCAGTTTTTCCGCATATAATCGAAATGCCAATTCTCTGGCCTAAATAAAAGCCAGCTTTCTGCTGACGTGAAGAGTCGACCAACCGTGTAGCGATGTCCCGAAAAATAGATAGGTACACGGATTCCCGTGCTATGGTATTTCAACCCCAAACAGCTCAAATATATACCTCTTAATAAAGTTGTTGTATTTTCGCTGTTTGAGGTTATCAGCTACTTACCTACTTTATATTTGCCGGTAAATCTCTGCTTAACGATTTAGGTAAACAGAAACGAAAAATTAAAAAAAAATAACTTATGAGTATCTAGATACGTAAATACAACATTGATTTATGTTATGTACAGCCAATGTCAGCAGACTGGGATAGAAACATAAAGTTCAACTTTCAAGTGTGTTAGTTTCACCTTCAAAAGATGCGCAGTGTATATCTCATCTCTATCATGAGTACAAAGAAACCAAAAAGTTGGTACTTGATACCAGTTGGTAAGCGGAACGTCTCTGCTGAACTACCATTGAGCCGGCCCGGGATAACCCGCGCAGGCGAGCCCGGGCCCCGCCTAGAGGCGTGTCCGCTGCATCCGGCTGCCACCCCCGCAACCCTCCCTTCGTCTCCGACGACCTGACGAGGCACCTCGCTTTTATCCCGGTTTCCTGTCGGTGGACGCTCGCTTTGCTCCGGTCTATCGATTTGTTTATTTTTTTAACAAGACAAATAGGTCAGACGCGTCCTTTCCGAGTGCCGTGTCGTGTCCGTGTTGCGTCCGGCGCGTCGCCGGTGCCGTCGGAGTGTTAGCGATGGACTGTGTCCGGTGTAGGTGCGGCAACGTCTGCTCAGTGTCTGTGGCGGACATGGAGGCAGTTGAATAAAGGTGAGTGGACAAACGTCTCCTCAGGATGTCTGAACGGTATATCGTGCTAGTCGGAAGATGATTCGTCATGGGAGCAAGCCTTTGTGAGTGTTGGTGAGATTTTCTGATGTTTGAACTATAGAATTTTACTTTTCATCACACATCACGTGTGTCGATCGTGTTTTTTTATTACATACTTTATTTCGATTATGTTAACAGTATCATTACTTGCGTACTTTTAGAACAATATATTGCGTGATGTTGTTATTTTTATTGGGGAAAAATAATTTTGTAGTTTGACTACCCTGTTTTGTAATAACAGTAAGTTCGATTACAGTACTGGTAATAGGCTTTCTATTAGGTACACCCTAGCCTAATCTATTAGGTCCTACATATTTTTATTTTTTGTCGTACAAATAAAAGTAAATATATTTGAATGAATCGTGAGTCCCCTATGGGATCATTTAGCATTTAATTAGCGTTTATGGACTTTTAATATACTGCAAATGATGACTTCAGAGTAGCCATATAGTAAAGATCTTCTCAATTGTCTCATAACTTATTACCAACAGTTTTTAATTGAAAATCCAACAGTTTTTTCAGCAATTAGGGATTCAGGATAATTTTATTTTATTGTGTTTACGGTTTTATTTCTCAGAACCCTTGGGTTCCGGACCTTTGGAAGGCGTACGAGGGGCTGAAGCCAACTCGCAGAGGCCCATTGTCGTTTTTAATGAAATGAGGCACCAATCGCAGATTTTCCCTGAATGTGCTAGACAAGTGCACCAAAGGAAAACCTACGACTGGAGTAAGACTATTGCATGTTAATTATTACGGTTTATTTAAAACACAGTTAGATACACATACACTCTAAAAAAAATTTGGTTGCTCCTAACAGGATTGTGATTATTGCAATCAAGCATCTTGATTCCATACGAGCCTAACAAGACGTTAGATAAATCAAATAAGGTGATTTTTATTGCTCTTACTATCTGCTTCTTAACTAGAACAATTAGAACCTTAGTCAAAGTCAACATGAAAATGACCATTATGACGAATTCAACATAATAGATTCATCTATAATCTTGGTCAATATAAATCTGAAAATGACTACTATAACTACTTATGATTACTAAATTTGACTAAGGACTTGGTCATTGCAACAAATGCATCTTCGTAGATTCGACTAAGAACTTGGTAAGTTTAACTAATTCATCTTTGTAGACTCAGCTAAGACCTTGGTTATTTTAATTATTTGAATTACTATTAAACTATTTTACCATAATCAATTCAACTATGACTTTGTTCAAGTTAAATCTCTTTATATTCATAACAATCAATTTGTTTATTTGAATAAGCTACTAATCTTGTTAGTTACTAATATGAAACATTATTAAGCCAGCAAAGTTACTCTTAATCGAATGTACTGAGACACTTTGTTTCACTAACTAGCGCCAATCTATTAATTGGGTCAGCACTTCAAATGCGTATTTAAGAGCCAGTATTAGTGTTTTTTTATAAATACAACCCTTACCTCCGGTTTCTGAAATCCCGGTCAAATTTTAATATACCTATGAGTATCACCTCTTGTGATTCGTTAATTTTAACGATGATCAAAATGACAACCAATCATATCACTTGACATGAGATTTAACATTTCTCAAAATTTTACCGGCATTTCAGAAATCGGGGTTAATGGTTGTATATATAAATATCACTAAACACTGTGCTCTTATTTACGCATTTGAAGTGCTGATCCAATTAAAGAACCTAGCACCTCAAGATTTGACCAAGAATACTGTCCGAATTGAGAGCAATTTATTAATAAAAGATATCAAAACATGATCGTTTTTTCTCTATTCCCAAAATACGAATGTTTACCTTACCTACTCTATTTGGATATTTAAACTGTCTCGATAGGTAACTATTTTGTCTAAGAACATTTTTCTAAGTGGCTGACATGTTAGGCACCTACAAAAATTTGGTCAAAATGAAACAAAAATATAATTACAAACAATAAAATATATTCATGGAATGCTTAAATAGTACAGCGCAGAGCGGTTAGCTTTTTTTTCCATTACTTAAAGTACATAGCGGGTGTAAGTAACAGTAGCCCAAGGAACTTTGACTAATGACTTATTTTGACATATTTTCAAAGTGGAGCAAAATAATTGTTTCTCACCTAGATTTTTTGAAAACGAATCTATAACAGGACCTGTGCGAAAAATGTCATCTAGTTTACCTTTTTAAAAAAAAATCTTTTAGTTGTAGTTGATGCTGAAAATTA
Source organism: Euplexia lucipara (assembly GCA_921972225.1). Classification (NCBI taxonomy): domain Eukaryota; kingdom Metazoa; phylum Arthropoda; class Insecta; order Lepidoptera; family Noctuidae; genus Euplexia; species Euplexia lucipara. Next base: position 10,866,005 of record OV179142.1, on the reverse strand, counting down.
AATTTTTTAAAACCCTTTTGTACGAGTAGTGGGTATGTGTCGATGCCATACTCTGCATTTTAGGGCTTGATTGCTTGACGGATTTCTGCACTCGATTTCACGTGCTTTATAAAGCCTTCTCGGGCTTCAACTTTACTTGGTTTCCAGCTTTGACCTGCATCCGAACTGCGTTTCTTCTTTTGTTTAACTGCCGCAGTGTTTAATAAAAACGATGAATCTTCTTTCGATGCTGAAAAAAATAGAAGAAGTAAGCAACAAATATTATCATAATAACAAATAAAATAAAACTTTTGTATTGTTATATTATAGAGCAGTTTCCCATCGGCAAACCACCTATACTCCATCCGAGTAGGTAGTTAACTAAAGGTAAACAATCTTGACAAGTCTTTTTACATAAACGCTTATTAATTAAATACAACTACTGTTTAAAGAATTTTTTAAATTGATCATGTAATCGTTTTTGTTGTATCTAAATTTGTTTACAGCTGCATTTTATTTTTAAACTGCGTTATTAACTAAAAATACATGTCAAAATTGTTTACCTTTTGTTAACTACCTAATCGGATGGAGTATAAATGTATATAGATATTTCTTTCATACTTACAATTGGTAAGAGTGACGGAAAAATGGTTCTGTTGTTTTTTTCTTTTAAACAGTTCCTGTAGCTTGATTTTCAATACTTAATGGAAAATTAATAAACAAATTGTCTTTGTTAATACCATGTGCAGCATCGAATTCTAATGCATCTGGAAAATAAAAATGCATATTTATTAATACAATGAACATTAACAGAAAAATACACTTTTATTTTTAATTTTCTGTCAGTTATATCATGCCAAAACAATACTGTATCAATTTCAATGAATTATAATTGGGAATGCTTATAAACAATTATTACGGCTAATTATCTTAAAATTAGACAAAGCAGATCATGTAGGTATTTAGTGACTGATGCAAACATAGTTTTTTTATGTATTAATATATGGAGCAAACTCGAAACAGTATGTGATAGGGTACCTACCTATTTCCCTACACAACATGAATATCAACCGGGGGCCTCCGGGTTTATTACATTTTCAATCAGCACCATAAAAATAAACTATCGAGTGAGATACTTACGGGTGATACTGGTATTAGAGCCTCTAACTCCCATGTCTTGAGGAGATCGCTAACGTTTTCCATTTCAATCCCCCATAATAGCATCTATGTTACACATTTAATTTATTAGTCACTGCACTTGTAGCTAATTAGTTAATCTAATCGACGGTTATGCCAAATACTCTTTAACGACATTGATAAACACTGAAATTACTTGATACTACAAAGATGCTTAGAATAGGAGCACTGGGAGCACAGCAGAACTGTTACTAAGCGGCGCGTGCGGAGCTCTCAGCTCAGCCGCGCGCGCGCGTGTGCGGGGCGGGGTAGCCGGTAGGAAGGAATAGGGAAGGGTGGATCTCTTGAAGTCTTGAATAAATAGATCAATCGAATGATTAATTTAACAAATATGAAAATCGATTCAACGTTTTAGTTATAATAGAATGTAACATTAAATTTTAGTTGATGTAATTATCAGATCTTAGTTAAATCAACTACGACATGTTCGGTAATTTTATAAATAAAATTTATCGAAACTACCATTTGATTTGATTGCTTTTACTATTTTATTCTGAATTGATTCAACAGACGTATTTGTCTATGTTGACTAAATAAAAATGAATAAGTCATACAAAAAAGTTTAGAGTGATACAATCAACAATAATACATGTTAGAATTAATAAACATACCTATATTGTTCGTTCAATCACAAATCAACTTGCTGTTGTAATTAATCAGCTATGGTTGAGTCGCATAATATCATAGTTGTGTTATTCAATTTAACGTCAACTAAGAGAAAATCTCTCTTAGTTGGCTTCAATTTTTTAGAGTGTAGAACACAAAAAAAACTGAACTCATACGTCGATATCTCTTACACTCTGTGTAATAACGGGAAGGAACTTGAGACATACTACACGACGTGAGATCCTTAATTTTAGATTCCTTTGCATCATCATTCATAATTATAATAATTATGTTTATTTCGAACTAGTACTTCGCCCGCAACTTTGTCCACCTCAATTTCACAATCAAATCAATTTCCTCAATTTCTTACTTCCCTCTTCGAATTTTAATATCCCCTTCTACCGCTTACAGTTTTGTAAACAAAATATAGCCTGTCTTGCTTGACCTTAATAAAACTTCTAATTCGATTTTATGAAATTGGTTGTGTAACTTATGAGTTAAATCTTTAGAAACGAACAAACAAACAGAAAATCATAATCAAGTTTCTCCTAAATCTTAGTAGCTATATAATTAATGATTTTACACATCGGTTGCACAAAAGAGTGATTTAAAAATCTTAAAGATACCTACCCCGGCAAACTTAATTTCGCTTAAGAATAAATTTATGTTGTGTTACCTTAGCTTAAAACTTGTCAAATGTCAAATTGTCACCTGATAATGAACTGCAAACACATTTGTCATCTGTCATGTCATACAAGATGGCGCTGTTTTTGAAAAATGTTTAGGAAAACAAAAAAAATAACTAAATTGTCGTAAATTGTTCAATGTTTTTAATAAACTAAAGATAGCCTTTGTTCGTCTCCAGGATATTATGATCTATCTTCTTGCTAAATTTCATTAGGATCCGGTCAGCCGTTTTGTTGTGAAAAGTCGACAAACAAACAAACCAACAGATAGACGGAGTTCCTTTCTCTTTTATCGAATTATGAAACAAATTTTATATTATAAAATTAATGTAATGTAATCAATGAGATCATTGAGTGTGGCGCGAGTGAGAGCCTAGAGGAGTAAAGGCATAGCGAAAACAGTCTACTTTTTGTTAAGTAACAGTATATAGTCAGGGACAGAAGAAGCGAGCCAACATAGTACGTAACTCTATATTGTACATAGAAGATAACTGGAAAATCACAGACTTATTTCCCACATAAATATCATAAATCCTCTAACGGGGAATAAATGTAAGATAATCACTGAATCCAAATAAAAACAAAAGTCTTCTGCGCGGGTTTCATCATCTACCTAGCCTCTTCCAAACTAAGTTGGGGTCAGCTTCTAGTCTAACCGGATGCGAGTGAATACCAGTTTTAGATAGAACGATTACTTCTGACACCTTTTGGTTAGACGATTGTCCGCCTTTCGGGGTGCTGACAAATAAGTAACGAACGAATTTCTGATGACGGCAGGCTGTTCAACGGCTTGACATGCTTTCTGAGGCACGGATTGGTTTTCATACATAAACTCAGAAACTTTTCCCATAGGGGTAGGCAACAACTACAGAGCGCCATCGGCTACCATTCTTACTATTTGGTTTCGTTTACATTTATACATGAGTCGCCGGTTGCGAGCTCTATGAATCTGACCTGTCTGTACAAGTATATCATCAAAAAGGCCTGTGTGTGTCCTTCTAAAGCTCCAAAAGTATGCTAGGTTTGGAATTTTAACTTACATCTGCCTTATGAAACTTAGAAGCATAGCTTAACCTGCGGTAATCTCGTCATGGGAGTATCCTACCGAATAAAGTCTGCGAACGTGAGTAAATTTTACCTAACTAGATAAAGACGTTATAAAGGCACTCGTTCCTACATCAGGACGCATTCAAGAACCATTGTTATCAATAACGAACTGAATCTAGGCCATGCATTCGTATTGTGTGTGGTTAATGCATTTGTGACTGTGATCCGGTTCTTTTGTGCCACATTTGAGGGCCAATTATCTTCGGCTGGCGAGCTAGATTATTTGTTACCGTCTTCAACTCTGTCCACATGACGGTGGAATAAGAACAACGTTTTGATAACTTCGCGAGCGTTGTAAAGGTTGAACGAAGTTCAAAAGTGTAAGAACTGTATTCTATGTTCCATAAAGAAGAATATTATGGATAATTCCTGACCTTATTGGTTTGCAAAAGTCACATCATTTGTGAGGATCATAGGCAATACAAAACTAAAACATTATTTCTACCCTAGAGCGAATGTTTCAGTACGAATAAGTCGCGGACGAAATCACAAGCGAAATGCTACTTGCACTTCGCGACTTCGTCGTTGCAACCGCTAGAGGCAGAAATAATCAGTACAAAGTAAACATTCATAAGGTGAAAACAAAAGTGCACTTATACAAGAATTCAGCTTATTTGACTCGGCTATTACAGTAACAAAATATAACTCTCATAAAACAAAAATATGATTTCCCAAACATGCACTTGTTGTGTTCACTAAATGAGTTAAACGTGTTATTAGCATGCCAGTTTTATGGCCGGTTTGGCACACTCCCTGGAAATACAACGAATGGCAAATGAATTGCACGCGAGGCAGCCGTCGTAAGTCGGCATGTAAAGCTAACTAAAGAAAATGCCGAAAAAATGCAGCGATTACCTAGTTTATCATTTTTAAATTGACTCATGTAGAAAATTTAGGCGTTTTAGACAGACACATAAAGTAACACTTTAATTTAACAGATCACTTACCATAATAGTTTCTACGTCACCTAAATAGAAAATAATTATATCGCTACAGTTGTATTAAATGTTGTAAGAAATTATTTTTAGTGAGATGCTATTTTATCACAAGATTATTCGTAGTAGGTATATGTAAATAATCATTGGCCCATCTGCCAATTCACGATATTACCAATTGAAATGTAAAGCACTAGTATCTGTGTATTGATTTGTTGAGACTATATAAGTTCTCATTCAATTGTCAACTGAAGTGATCATCTGTCACATGACTGGTTAAATTATCATTAGCCATCAACATGTATTCCGCGTAAACGTTTTAACTTTTTAACCGACTTCAAAAAAAGGAGGAGGTTCTATGTTCGTGTGTATGTTTTTTTTTTTTTTTTATGTATGTTACCTGATTTCTCCGCCATTTGTGGACCGATTCTTGAAATTCTTGTTTTGTTTGAAAGAGTAGTCTCCTGAGGTGGTCCCATTTTAATTTGGTGAAGATCTGGTGCTGATCTTCGGAGATATACAACGGAACTCTTACAACGGAACGGAAAATAGACGGCAAATCTATCGTGATTGCTGGAATCGCTTGGATGCTTATTGTTTATACAACATCATGACGTATCATCAAGCCACAGATCGTGATCGTGCCATCAGAGGGGTAGGCAGATGTGTTCAATATACCTAGATTTCGACAGTTAGGTAAATTAAGTTTCATTTATTAGGGTTAGGTGGATAACCCTATTATAATGACATGTATTGTTAACAATTAACAATATAAAATGAATTCATGGCAAATGTTTGTATGGGTACAACTAAAAATGGAAAAATAAAAAACTTTTTTACAAAAAATAAAACCGACTTCAAAAATAACACTAAACGGTGTAAAATAACTCTAAATTAGGAAGTCTGTGGCTTTGGTACTTTTGTCTTATTCTTGATGGGCCACCGACTTCCGAATTTAGAGTTATTTTACACCGTTTAGTGTTATTTTTGAAGTCGGTTTTATTTTTTGTAAAAAAGTTTTTTTGAAGGCATTTAATCGACAATATTTGAGTGCACTGTGGAGCAATGTTTCATAATTTCTTTCAGCATTAATACTCATAATAAATATGGAATACTGGATTGTTGGTTTACAGGTTGCAAGCGCTGAAACTAAGCATGAGGTATAAAGTTTTTCATCAGAACTTTCTTATAGAATCTCGGTCTAGATCTGTGTTAAGTACAAAGGCCAGCACATCAAGTTACCCCAAATATGTCATATTGCAAATAGAATACGTTTCATATTCAATTGAGAATATTTGACAGTTTGGGGTAGGTGTGATGTGTTGGCGTCTGTACATAGCAATAAGCTAAAACAAACTAATATAATAAGGGTGAAGGGTGTACTAGATTCATATTATAGTGAAAATAGGGGTAATGTAATGTTACTTTTATACTGATATGAACACAGTGAAACATATAGAGGAATAACTAGAAGAACGTAAAAATAATTTGTCACCAGGCCTCTTCAGAATCATGAAGTCTGGTGACAAAGGCGTTTTCAACTAAGTAACTTACAATGTCTTAACATCTTTACATCTCGTAGAGTTGTAGAAAGGCATTACATACACAATCTAAAAGGTTTAGCAAGCAAAAAACTCCAAAATCACTCTATAACCATTACACAAATAGCATTCCCTTACTTAGGCAAAAACCAAAGAATTTTACAAACTAGAACTTTAACAGTTATTAAGTACCTAAATGAATCACAAAAAAAAATGCACCTGAAAACGAAGAAAATTTTTAAAATCCACTCGGCAAAGATAACGTCGTGTCGTTTTTATTTATAAACGCAAATGTATTCCTTGTTACATCAGCATGTATTACCATAGATGCATAAATCTAACGCGCTGTAGACGCTCGGAGCTGGGGCTGACTGTACATGTATATGCTCGCATAATATTCGCATAAATCACATGGGAATTAATTATTACTTCTGACTGTACTACGTATGGGGTGAGGAAGATTAGGCTTGTTTATGTTGTTATGTTCATCTCTTTTCAAATGTTACTGATTTAGGGAAATCCTTGAAACTTCCAATGTGAAACTTCCCATGGATTTCATCCATTTCGCAATCGTAGACTATAGCAGCTCTTCAAGCCTGGCTCGTTCTCAACTGGCTTGGGGTCGGTTTATAGTCTAATCGGAAGCAGCAGAACTCCAGTGTTTAATAGGAAATGACTGCAAATCTGACCTCTACAGCGTAGTAACTGGGTAATACAGCAAATAAAACCGGGTAATAAAGCGTTTTTAAACCGGGTAATATACAAATTCTGTTTTTTATATTGTGCCCATCATAAGCACCGCACTCACACACATCACTCTGACAAACAAAACACATACATACATTTTACCTGTTGTTATATCTTTTGGTTTTAGTTACACAACATTTTCTCATGATTAAAAACTTCTTCTCTTGCGAACATCTATCTATAGATAAAATTAGCTATCAAGTCATAACCGGGGTAATATTATTGTGGACGATGGAGGATCACACTTTTTAGATGTATTTTTGTTTAACTGTCTATTTTTGCCATCATTTGTTTACTTGTACCGATATGTGAAGAGTAAAATGACATCGATTTATTATTATTATCGATTTATTAAAATACGATGCCTCTTAGTAAGAACTAGTGCGAAATCTCCGACTCTTTTCTTTAAACTGAAAATATGACAGAGTGTATATCTATGCTAAAACCTTTCTCAGAGTTTCTGTGTCCAATCTTCGTGTAGCTCTACTTCTTTGATTTAGTGTCTTCAAAGCTTTCTATCTGCTGTCTATCAGATGCCATTCAGCGGCAGTCTTGCTATGTACTTTATTGGAACATAGCTTTCCCCTTTTAGAACTAAGTAGTCAGGTAAAATAAGAGTTCCCTGTGTTTTCTCGGATTTAGAAAACACAAGGAACTCTTACTTTTCAAAAAGTCAAATGATATTTGATTAGGGGCATCACAAATGTATCCCTCGAAGTAAAAGGCAGACATACAAGATACACAAGATTCTCTACCGATAGAGAAGAACGTGACGAGAACGAATGAGGATTATATTGTAAAGAAAGTTTTGAGTATGAACTTGGAGGTTTAATTTGGCATCAATTCTGGACACATCTTGCCAGTTTTACCCAAAGGCATAGGCAGAGGTATGCCCAGAATACCCGAGACTTGCTATGATGCAGTTACATATGGAACCCCGGACCGTATGCTCAGCTCACGTCCATTCCTATCACATTTCTGTGTATTCACGACTCCGGTGCCAACACAAATGTTTTTTCAATAGCTTTTATGTATCGTGATGTTATATGTATTTCAGGTAAATGGCAAAACTCCTCAAGAGGAACCTAAGTGACCATGAGAATTGTCACCAAATCGTTGGTGTCTTGTATTTTATTTTTGTTTAATTGTTACTCTTTGAAAAACCCTACTGAGTTATCAAGCTACAGTCTAACCAATTAACAAGGGCTCAGCCCTTTCAAAACAAAATATTTTCCTTATTTTTCAAGACAAAAATACATCGAGTGTTTCGTTTCGTATGCCTACAAAAATAGATGATACTGTGTATACCTACTGTATTGGAAGCGAAGTTCGGGCCGATTTCTCGGTCGATTAGGCCTGTGATAAGTAGCCAGTGGACCTGCAGGGTGAGGGGGATGAATTCACTGTGTCTACTATTTTACTAACATATGCTAAGGAAAGTCATGGGTTAAGAACTTTCATCATCATTTATTTGCAAATATGGTAAAATGGTTAGAAACCACGTAGCAACATATACAAATCCCTAGTAACCTACCGGACAAAGAACCTACGGAGTACAACTACATTTGAAATAGACAATATTTAGTTCCTACTAATTAAACAGTTAACAAAGCAGTGGCGTTGATAGAAGACAAATTGTCCTGATGGCAGTATTAAGAAATATACCAGGTCATACGCTCCTTGCCCGCGGCTAACAGAAGGCAGTAGACTTTAGTTAACTGTACTACCGCATGTAATTTCAACTATGGTCCGTCCGGTCACCGAAATATCATAACTGAACCACGGGCAAGGAGCGATTTATTAGGTGTAGATAGTATTGTTTATATTGTGTTGAGCTCTTTTTGAGGGGCTGGCATCCTAACTAGGAACAGTTAGGAAGCAACCAAGCGGTCGGATTCAATCTGTTCTAATTGCGTTTCCATCCACCGATTTCCTATTTGGTTTCCTACAAATTGAACTTATTTTATCTACGTAAGTAGGTATTATACTAAATACCAGTAGCCCTATTATATACTTCATTTACAATAGCATTAGACAGTTCAGAAGTTAATTACAATAGCATTAGACAGTTCAGAAGTTAAAAAAAGGTTATTCTTAATTAATGGTTTTTTAATACACACTTCGTAACGAAAGTACAATCAAGCAAATTACAATTACGATAGACGCCACGATTTCAATTACGATAGATTTATTCAAATCTATTTTCACAGCAATTGTCACACTTAACTGTACCTAACCATTGCAACATTACTTTATTCCGTTTAGTTACATTAGTTTATTTTAGTTGAAAATAACAGCGTCAATGATAAAAACCCTAAAGAAGCAGGGATGAACAATACACGGGCACATTCTCCGTTTTACTTTTATTCTTTCAAATTTCAAATAAAACTATTTTAATAAATCTGGGAGCACGGGTGTCCCCGCCAAGACGAGCCAAGCAAAGCGCAAGACACAAAAAAAAACACAAATTCTACATATCAGTATAAATGTATAGCTTGGCTGTTTCGTTACTTACTTTAGAAACTCAATATTCGCATCACATCACGCACGGCGAAGCCATACATTTTTGTACTGATATGTAGAATTTGTGAGGTTAGGGTCGGTAGGTTAGGCCGTGTAGATTCAGAAGCTTGGCTCTGAAGAAGTTCTCTTGCACATTAAGTAAGAAAAGTCTTAAAAATAAATATTTACTGTAATAAACACGAGTATTTTCTATTTTAAAATCGTGACATTATAACGTTTACATCTAACATTTGTGCGAGGTACTGGAACGTCGTATATGTAGCCGTTTTTAGTGATGCGAAAGATGTCACGGGCAGATTTAAGTTATATCCGTTAAATAGCCTAACTCCTTCTAACTAGACGATGTCTGCCACAGACGTATGTCGTATTGTCTGTTATTAGAAATTGGCTCCGAGGTTGATCCAGAGGACGGACGACACACACTGCATAAGTAACAGTACCTGCGAACTTTTCATCAGTATTTTTTTTTTGTACCAATCCTAGCTAGTTCACATGCTAAATTTCATGGAAATCATTGGAGCTGTTTCCGAGATTCAGATTTTATATAAAAGAATTGTTTGTTTAAAGGCATGAGATGGATATAATTATAACAGCATATTTAATATCCGCTTTTTACTTTTCCTGCATGTTTTATAACACCGACAGCTGCTGTAAACCCCATTTCCAAGAACTTATGATACTACATGCTTACTACATACTTCCCCTGTCTATATATATATATTAGAAATGTGCAAATATCTGCAAAATTCTATTCTCTATACGACAAGAGAACGCATACAGTCAAATTTTACATTAGGTACGTTAATCTAATCAAGCCCTAAGCTAAATGTGCACTCAACAAGTACGCACCAGAAATAATTAAAAAACAATAAAAAAAAACGAATATCTAAAAACAATTTATAGGTATAACATTAATAAATATTTAAAGGTAAAAACATAGGTAAGTAAGTGAATGTTTTTTAGAGTTACTTTACAATAATTTAAATCCACGTCGTCCACGATGATGTTTTGTAAAATTAATATCTTTCTTTAATTATTGACCGGAATTGTGTCTGGGATGGTGTGACGATACCTGATTACCTGGGCTAACAATTTCACTTGGGCCATGAGTTAGTAACCTAATTGCAACTAAATATTTTCTTGAAGGCAATAATTCAATTTTAGGGACAAAACCGTTAAAGTTATCTAAATACATATCTACAGTGTATTTTATGTAGATCAATTGTCTCTTATGAAGGCCGCCACCTGTTTGGCCGACAAGCGGATGACACTTTTACGGGATATAATAAGGTAATGTATAGACTTCCTGTGGCTAAGTGGCGCGCGCGCCGGTCCTCGCGCCCACATGCGCGCGTCAATTTTAGATGTTCATTTGCCGGTTGGTAGGGTTACGTAGACGGTGGCGATGGTCTTATAGAATTAGATGACGTTTTTTTATCTGTTGTACCACGTAGATCTTATTGAAGCTGGGTTATTAATACAGGTGTAAAATTGGTAGACATTTTGGACACGTCAGATTGGTCTGTAAATATATGTTGCCTGTAAGAAATCACTTTGTGTCAAGACCGCCCATTGTATACTTGATTTATAAATTAATTATTTGTAATTATATAACAGGTTTGACAGCTAAGAGTTTCAAGAAAAACCTAATGAATTTTTGCCAGATACCTGACTTGAGAAGCACACGTTGTGAGGAGGTTCCCCACTCTAGATCTTTAATCGCCTTTTGATTGGGAAAAAAATATCAAAAGCTATTCATAAAATTAATATGTATAAAAACAGTGCAGCGAGGTGGTGCTGCACTGTTTTTATACATATTAATTTTATGAATAGCTTTTGATATTTTTTTGTTGAAGCAGTGACTCTTCAAACAAAATACAGGTACGTTTAAAATGTTCAGTCTTTATTTTCAAGGACTTTACATGAAAAATTCTAAAACTATGCGTAAATAAATTATAAAGCACAACTAACTAAAACGCGTTTACATCATAATTTCACGACTGTGGTCAAATCGAGTGGTACATTTAAATTGATTGTAGGACTTATTTCCTTGATGCCGGATGCATTCAATTGGCATCAGCGTAGTGCGCAGGCGACGAACAGTTCGCGATCGACCGTCCTGTCACTCTCACCGCGGTATCGATAAACTGGAATCGAGATATCGATGTGTTGTGGGAATTTACAAAATTCTTGTGTCACTATTTAAATAATAATATTAAATTAACTACATTTGAAAAGGATTTTCTAACGATTGTGTTTGTGAATTTCCTGTGATAATATATTTTTAGAGTAGGTAGTTGTTGGACAGTGAAATATTTAGATTAAAAAAATGGCTTATTATGAAAATTGAGTACCTATTGTTGAATAGTGAAATATAAATGATTTCATCAGATTATTGAAGAGTGCTAGATAGTCTTGCGACTGAGTTTGTTAGACGTGTGTGGTGGTATCACTGACATGTGATACCACAAAACAGCTGTCACGACGGAAAAGGACGGGAAAAAGAAAAAGCGAGCTAAAAGGAAAAGAATATCCGATATGAGGTGAGAGCAACGGCAAAGCAAAGGTTAACAATAAACAAAGAACTATTAATTGTGAATTCTTGGATGATTAAAGTTCAGCCAGGGGGTATTTGAATCAGCAATTTGATATCATTTATCTGTTCAATTTATTTTTCATCCTTTATCGAATGATAATACGATTTAATTCGATAAATTTGACACATTTAAAACCTAAAGAACATGATCGACCCCGCGTTAGGGCGAATCATATAAATTGAACCATTGTTAAGTCATTAGATTCGCAGTACCTCTCTGACTGCTTCGATGGTATAATGGTTGCCAGTGGTAACACAAGTTCTTAGGTACGATTGCAAGTCGGAAAATGTTTTTTTTCGTTGCTTCTAGCATTGTCGAATCACTTCTAGTTTTACTAGAGTTTATGTGTGACATAAATCATGTTGATGACTTCAAATAAATTTACAGAAACAGGGATAATTATTACAGTTTATGATAATTTATTATTTATGCTCTCTTTACAAAGAGATAAACCTCGCAGTCGCTTGTATAAGCTATAGCGAATATATAAAATATTATTTGTAGATTCCTTTAAATCGTGTATAGACGCCAGCTCATCAAGATACCCCAATAAATTGTACATGAACCTTATTCTGTTTGTAATGAAGTTGAAAAAAAAATGTTTCTGGCGTCTGTACATAAGTATAACACTTAGTGCCATAATCCTGTGGCACTTGGTAGGTTCCAGCATCAATCTGTTATATATACGACTCTGTTAAGCTCTGGGAGCTTTTAACAAAGACGCTGCCAATTTCATGATTTTTTTGGTCGCGATAACCGACATATACGCGGACGAAGCCGCGGGCATCAGCTAGTATTAGATATAATAGCACAAGAAACTACTGACTTTGGTTTACATGAACTTCATCAAAAATGAACTTGAACCCATCGTGTGCAAGGTCCCTTAAGTGCATGTCCAGCATTCAATCATGCAGTCGTCATTATCTAATTTATCTATATAAAAAACACAGATTAACCAATCACTTTATTGCTTGAGTTTCCTATATGACCATAACAAGTTACTTCTGGTTGTTTATTGTTCAGTGGATAGCTTGTGTCCGCGACTTTGTCCGCGTGGAACTATACCTACTGTGTTCATCATCATCACCATCATCATTATTGGGAGTTGGTTTTTGCACTTAGTCCTGAATTGGACCATTGTTCAAAAATGAGTCAACTATAAAGAATACTGTTTTTCAATATTTTTGGATATGCGACCCCTTACAAGTCAAAAATTTTAGCGCCCAGGATCATGCACCATAAACAAACGATTTTTTTGATATTTGACAGACCGCGTTTAAAATTCTTTTTTGGGAACCTAAATGTATAGCCCTACGACACTCTAAGTAAGGCTTCACTGTAGGGGTCGGGACCAACAGTTTGAAAAACATTGCTAAGGAAAATATCTTTAGCACCCAGCAACATTGTAGTTTTGCATCAGTATTCAATCGTCCTAAAAAAACAAAGAAATAAACAATTAAAAAAACGTAATTATGACAATGTACTTCTAGAACGGTGTCGGAAGTGTAATTTTATTTACGTTGAAGTCCCACGCAATAAGGGGTAAGTTTATTGTCATAAACCTACCACGTACCCAGACTTCCATCGAGAATCCCTTTAAAATATTTCTTTTAAAAGTTTTTTTTAAATGCAATTTTAAAACTTCAGTATTGTTTCACTAAGCTACATCTACCTCTACTCGTGTCATAATGTTTGATACCGAATTCCTCCGAAACGGCAGATCGACTCTTATAAACATTTTGTGTGTACATTCAGTAGGTCTGAGAAGAAGACCGAGGAAGCTAGTAATTTTATTTTTTGTCTTTGCCTTTCGTCCAAGTCACAAGTGCCTTACCTGGTGTCTCTCGAAGTGACCACCGCCTTTTTTAACCCCCGACGCAAAAAGAGGGGTGTTATAAGTTTCACCGCTATATATGTGTGTCTCAGACGTCAGACGTCTGTCTGTCTGTCTGTGGCACCGTAGCGCCCAAACGGGTGAACCGATTTAGATGCGGTTTTTTTATTTGAAAGCAGGGTTTTCAATACAATATTCAACACGTTTAGGTAACGATCTTACAATTGCATTTTGTATCTTCATGTAGTGAATTTACGTTAAAATTGTCACTATGGCTACTTTTAGGTCTCCAACGGTGTCATAGCTTGTTTTGTACACTTCATCCTTAACGTAACCCCACAAGAAATAGTCCAGAGGCGGTATTGAAAAAGGCGGTGGTCACTTCGAGCACCTACTAAAATAAATTAAAGCATGTGGAAACAATGCATTTTATTCATTTTAGACATCACGTTTCATACAGACATTTACTGCTTAAGACCTACACAATCGATATCTAAATAGAAGTAGTGTAGGTTTTTTTTTCAAAATGACCGGGTTCGATTCGCGAACGGAGTACAGATGTTTTTTAAAATGTATGAATGCAGTTTCTCTTTTTATTAAAATCGATGACATGGTTCCTCAGAACAGATCTTCGTCTTATAGTTTCAGACTTTCCCATACTGACCCATTTGAATGAGACACCCTGTATAATTGGGTTCGTGTTGATATATTTAATTGTTTCTCCTATCATTAAGTAAAATAAACATCATGATTTTAGGCATTTAAGTGCTGAACGTCAGTAAACACTTCGAAATTAGGCAAAATTGACAAACATTTTTAAAGCTATGAAGTCCAGGATCATTTACTTAATCCAGGGCATCCGGATGAGCGTTTATGGCCCTTTCACCCTGTTCAAAGTTCTATGTGCAGAACACAGCATATCAAACTTACATAGATTATTTTTTTCCCAATTCAACAGGAACCTTATTTTGTATGCAATAAAGTTGAAAAATAAAACAAATTGAAGACATTGGAGGAGCTTGATGTGCTGGGCCTCTGTACCAAAATACAATTAGATCAGACGAGTGAAACTAGTAAAAAGGAAAAAATTATAACTCAATAGCAGAGATCCCTTCAGCCTACACCAATCAGAAAAGAGCTGGTTATTTTTATATTTAAATTTGAACAGATTTGTTACTAAAAATACCAGTACCAGTTTCCGTAAAAAAAGGTTTTAGCTAGACCATTCACAATATAATAGACAGGCTGACATAGACGACATTGTTATGCGTCATTCTGTCTGTCTGTCAACGTACGTCGCGCGTCGATTCGATAACTTTACTCCTTTACTCAAAGTGAAGCTGTGACTACACCGGTAATTTATCAACAATATTTTTTGTCCGGCAACAGTTTTCTTAGATATTATTTGAAAATCACTTTGACCTTCCCTAAAATTTCAAAGAAATACTTTGATTTTTTTTATCAGGATTCGGATTGCTTTGGCACATTGCATTTTTGTATTCCCAGCATGTTACCGTTAGATAATTTTAAAAAACAGAAGCATGTCAGTTAACTACGGATTAACGATTTCAGGCTAATTATTAAGACGTTGTTACAAAAATTGAAAAGAGTTTGCTTAGATGTATAGGTCACGTTGAAAGGATGAATGAAAGGCGACTAACAAAAGATATTTTTAAGGCAGATTTAACTGAAAACGCTGGGAGGGGACATACACATACCTTATTGGTGAGGTTATTCAGGTGCGTAGTACTTGCAACCGGCGTGTTTATATGACAACATGTATGAATGTAAACGAAGCAAAAGAAGTATGAAAGGAATCGTAGCATATGGCGCTCTGTAGTTTCTGCCTACCAGGGGAAAAAGGTATGATTATGTATGTATTAACTATAAGGCTATCCACTTTTTTTTTAGGGATGCCTAAGACTAACTAAGAACGTCTATTGACATTTGCTCGGTTATGTACCAAGAACCTCGTGCATAAGAGGCCAGCTCCTTAAGCACAGGACCACCCCAGCCCTTGTGTTTCAAAGTGATCGGAAAACAGTCAACAAATTTCTTTTATTAACGACGTTTTTACAACATTAGCATTATCTACTTTTTGGAGATGCCCACACATCACCATCACTATGACACGGGACATGTTAGCATTTCCTGCATTTGTGTTTATTATAATAGTGCACTGAGTTCTGAAACCCTTAATTTAGTTTGTTTTTGTTCTCAGGGTCGATCTCCGCAGTCTAAAGTGTGCTTCTGCACTTCGCGCTGGCCTTAAAGCTGCAATGTACGAAAGCAGCTGCTCCTACGCAGGAGCCTTGGAATTGAAGAGAAGCGCACTTAAGGAAGAGCCATGGCCTGCAGCGGAATGGCCTCCATACCGACTCCATCAGTCCACTTTCGAACAGCTGAAGCAGAGTGTGGAGAAGGCCAAAGCGGCCTTACAAGACAGATCAGGTCTACTGGGTTCCGCAACGGCTTTCGGTGACTTCTATGGAGGGCAGCTGGGTCAAGATGCGACCAGCTCCACGCTAGGGTTTGGAAGGACAACGAGGACTGATGACACAATGCTCGGAACTATGGATAAAAGTAAATCTATTGGTAAGTAATTTTAATGGGTCATTTTACTTCTGTCCTAAACAAATTGGTATGTGGGTTTATATGTTACAACACCATGTCTTTATCAATCTTTAAATAGTTTCATATTTTTGTATGCATGGTGAACTATACACTATCTATATAAGATTACATAGGTATGTATAGGTACATACCTATGTAATCTTATATAGATAGTGTGCATTTGCATATAACCAGGAGAAAATATAGCAGACCTTCGTTTCACCGCAATCGGCTAACGTCACCATTATGGCCCATAACAAACTGCACTACGTCAAGATGATAAAATTTGTTACCAAAACGTAAACTTTTACACCAACCATTTTACATTCATATCAGAATTTAGGGTCCTATTGTAACATGCCTTAACCTCGCGACGATAACGCGACGGTAGACACGGCTGAATATCGATTGGTTTCGGCGCCAGCGTAAACTCGCCCTTAAAATAACAAAGCACGATCACATTTCGCGTGTAAACTAAACCCTTTTAGATTACTTTGATGTAGGTAGAAGAGGCTTGGTAGGGAGGCATCTTCAGATAACAATCAAGGGAGAGGGGCGTACGGGATTTCATCCCCATGGTTGCTATAGAGACGCGCCCGCCCCTTAACGCCCCGCGATCATCGCGCAGTCGGGTAAATAGTGGCGAAAAGATTTTTTTATTATCCCACCGTTCATTATTGTGGATGTAAGCCGACGATTTTTTCCTCTTAACGAGGGTAGAATGATAATTCTGTTGCATTTTTCGTGCATTGTCGTTTATTATAAGAATTTTGAAAAATTTAGTACAATAAATTTTGTTGCAACGCTGGTTTTTGATCATAAATCTTTTTTTAAAGATCAGTAAATCTAGCAAGAACGCGAAATAAAGTATTGGAAAATCGAAGGATTTCAAATTGACTAGGGCTTTTATTATCCTAATAACGTTCCTTTACTTTGAAGTTTCTCAATTAAAATATACTTAAGTACTGTCTTTTCTTTTTTCTTTTCCTGAAATAATCGATTATTCTTTATTGTACAAAAGCTTAATCATAAAGAATTAAAACCTTACTATTTATGAAAGTAAAAAAATAAATAACTTTATTCTAATCATTTTAGCTAGATTACTTCTTTATGTATGGTTATTACCTCTGACACTAATATACGAGTACGTGTTCCTTGTAAGCTTGATCTAACAAAGATAAGAATCTCAGAGTTTGTTTCACTGTTTCTAATTATACTTAGGTTAGGAAGCTTGGAAACACCGACCTCTTCCTTTCTACTACCTACTTAAAATTTACAGTACTTTTCGTAACACTATTAATTACCTACTAAAATAATTGCAAAACTTTGTGCATTTGGTTAATATAATTATACTCTCTCACAGTGCAGTAAATTTATTCAATAACAAAAAGTAACATTGCTAGACCTTCAAGACAAACATATTCTAATTGTTATAAAAATCCTTTGGCCCGCCAGAGGTCGCCATAAAAACACAGGCACAAAGGCGGTGCTCTCAAAAAAGACAAAAAGTCTTTACCATTAAAAAAAAGTAGCGCAATTCATAAAAAAAAAATGTAAATTCGAAGCGAGCGGCCATTGTCTTGACTTGACTGCGCTGCGGAGGAGAGATCGGGCCTTTCCGCTTTCGTTAACTAGATGGAAACTTTTACATTTTGGGAGGTATTTTGTACGATTTTGAACGTACAAAATACCTCCCAAAAATTTGTTTCACTCGTTATAGTTGGTGTATTAAGCATTGACGCAAACCTAATGTCATTTCGAACACCTATTTCGAAATTCAAAATACTGGTTTCGAATGAAGTATTTAAATTTTTAAAGATTTGATTCATGTCTATGGGTGATACTAATTACGATTTCCCTGTTAAATGTACCTTAATAGCAGTTGATTATTTCAACATTTATAAAACTTATCCTCATGTACAATTTTACCAACGTTTCATAAAATAAAATTGACTGCAACCTCTCATTTAATTTGCCAGTAACGTCTGCTTTGGCGTGCAGAATAATGTGCGCCGTGAAAGTTCATTATTAGCCGAAATTCAAATGAGGTAACATAGGGCATTCAATGAACAAACTTAGCTAGACTTTTCATGGATCAAAAAAACGAAAAATTGTATCAAAATACTTAATCTAATCTAAAATATAAAATTCTCGTGTCACACAGTATTTGTAACAAAACTCCTGCTCCGAAACGTCACCGAACGACGAGGTCGGAGAATAGGACGAAAATAAATATTTTTGGAAAAATAAAAGCAAAACGAAGTTTGACGGAGCAGCTAACTTTAAAATTACATACGTTTGTAATAATAACTTTTATCTTAAAGTTATAATTACAAATATTCCAAAATAGATTTATATTTTTTTTTTTTACAAATAATTGTGATTTATAATAATTTTGTTTCGATCACAATTGAACATTTTCTTTAAATTTAAATAAGAATTTGCATGCCGTCCTTGGAAGCATGTAGCAAAAATCTACAATGATATACCATCTTATACCTATTAGCAAATCTAAATAATAATATTAAGTTATTGAAAATAACTTAATGCCTCCAGATCACGGTTTATATCGACCGTAAAGCTTAAAAATTAAATTTAAAATTTAAAAAACCCCCACCGCAAAAAAGTAAAACATTTCAAAAGTTAAAAATAACTCTTTAGCCATGAAATTTTACTTCACGTCGGGGTACCGCTTAAGTAAGGAATGTTCCTAGTACCTACTTGTAGGTATGTAGGTACTTATTTTAACAGTACCCCGACGTACGTAAAATTTCATGGCTAAAGAGTTATTTTTAACTTTTTAAATGTTTTACTTTTTTGCGGTGGGGTTTTTTTAAATTTTTAATTTAATTTTTATTTTATCATTTTTAAACGCATTACTTTTGTTTCATAGAGTTAACAGTATGAGAATTTTTCAGTGCATTATATGTAGATTCAAATGCTGGTTAAAACGAATCCAATCACGACATATCTGCTATTATTTTGTCAAGAGTCTACCTACTGGTGTGCTGGATGGCCTGGCTGCAGCATCAGCTCATTCTGTTGCCATCAGGGCATTGTGTGCAGAATCAAATGCTGGTTGAAATGAATCCAAACACGACATATCTGCTATTATTTTGTCAAGAGTCTACCTACTGGTATTCTGGATACCCTGGCTGCAGCATCAGCTCATCCAGTTGCCATCAGTGCATTGTGTGCAGCATCAAATGCAGATTAAAATGAATCCAAACACGACATACCTGCTGTTATTTTCCCAAGAGTGTATTAGTCTGATACTAGATATCCTGGCTGCATCAGACCAAATACACCATAATGTTGCATATTAATATTACACACATGGGTGTTTGAAATTTTAAGACACACATAAGTTTGTAAGTAAAGTTAATACCCATAGACGTCTAAAATAGCAACGGTAGCTAACACAAAAGAGCTGATAACCTTGAAACGGCTGCACCAAGTTTGATGAATTATATGTCTAAGAACCATCGCAAGAAACCCTGCTTTCAAATATAAAAACCGCATCTAAATCGGTTCACTCGTTTGGGCGCTACGGTGCCACAGACAGACAGACAGACAGACAGACAGAAAGACAGACAGACACACACACATAGCGGTGAAACTTATAACACCCCTCTTTTTGCGTCGGGGGTTAAAAATGAAAAAGACCACCTGAAAACACAATAAAAGCTTACGTCTCTTATTGGCTGCTAATCTGCTCTGTGAAAATCAAAAATTGAGACGTAAAGAATGCAATAAGTCTTATAGTATACGGGAACATTAAATCTAGAGCAGCAGGCACCTTTAAAAAAATCATCGAAAATGGCCGCGTTAACAACAGACCTAAATTCAAATTAGTCGTTCACTAAAACCAACAGACTATTCACAAAATAAATTATTTATTAATGTTAATTCACATCCAAGACTAAAGTAAGTTTAGGTTAAAAGGCTTGCAACAACATCCATTACGGGGGCTTTGATAAATACACGAGGCAAGCCAAAAATACTAAGCAATGGGCGTCTATTTACATAATATTCAAATAAGTGTAGTAAGTAAATCACCGTTTTAATCTTAGTCATTAAGAGGAATGTATTAAAAGTAACCCCAACGATTGCATTAAAGAGTTGTTAACATGAAAATGATTGCAGAACGCCCCGAATACCAGTTCCGAGGCTATCGTGCCCCGGGATCGGTTGGTACAAATGTCATCAATTATGACGCCACACTTTAGATCGTATCGCGATAAAATATATATCAATAAATCATGCTCCAAATGCGCTGATACGAGTTTATTGATTTTTTTTTAATGTATTTTGCCAAAGGGCTAGGGGTTGTTGTTTCTCGATTTATATTCATTACAGACGGGGTTGGTGTGAGTAGAATGTAGATTATGAGAAACGTGTAGGTTGAATCAGAGCATTTTAAGGTTTTAAAGCACGGTAAATGGGCAAGAGCTATCCAGCTCAGTTTCCAGCTCAGCTTGATATGGAGAGTAAAAATAATGCCTTTTGTATGTTCTCTTCTGTTTTGATTTATTATGTTTAAAAATTGCATAAAATAAATGTTCAGTACCGTTTCTTTGCGACTTAACAATCTTCATGGCCTCCATGATTTTTTTGTGGATGCTCCTGTTTATTTTGCCTTTCAGGAGTTGCTATATTTGAAAAAAAAAACGACAGGCTTTTTCAATAAACCAACGCTCTTCTTGTAAACCATAGAAGCATTGAAATTCCTGATAGATAATCTCATTCCCAGAATTGGGTTTATATTGTAAATTCTTAATAAATTAGATATTAATTTTATGTTATAAATAAATATTAATATTTTGTATTATATATAATATAATATGTAAATATGTAATGTATATAATATTAATAATAATTATTAATATAATTAAATAAGTGAATAAATATTGTATGTTCCAATAAATATATTATTAAATATAATTATTTGGTTAAAGATGTTAAAACAAAGTCTTAGCCCGACTTTGAAATGATACCTAAGCGTTCATACGCAGTAGTATCGGATATTCCGACTAGACCAATAAAGCAGTCCACTAACGACATGAAATAACAAAAAATCTAAAACTACACTATACCCATAAATATTCAAGGACTGTATTATAGATAAATAATCTACAAAGTAAAGTATCGTAAATCGGTGTAACGAGTGTGAAAAGTGACTCATCACGGGGCGCCCTGCTGTCTACACCGGTTTTATTATGTTTAATAGTCCCTCGGCCCCAAACGGTTTGCCTTTTAATTAGTTATCCTTATTGTAATATTATAATCTGACTCATGGATGTTTGATGTAACGAAACTAATAATTTTGAGGGTTGTTTTGATTTTTTTTTATGTCCTAACGTGTTTCATTTTTTGCCCGATTTTGATTTAGAAGAACAGTTTTGAACATAGATGCGTTATTATTTCCTTTGTTTATATTTGCAGGCGTCTGTAAATATTGGAATGATGTGTGGCTGAACTATGCCGTTTTAACTGGCATAGGGGGGTTTGCATGAACGTAGAGTATTGGTAGCAGTGTAAGTAGCACGAAGTAAACTTATCGTAATACCTACATACAAATGTTTTCAAAATGAACGAATATGGTAGCGTTTGGGGTTAAATATTAAAAAAAGACAGGTAATACACATTATGTAAAAAAAGTCTTAAACATTATATGTAAATAAATATAAATATTCCACAACTTTTCACACAACGCCATCTAGCCCCAAGCTAAGCTAAGAGCTTGTGTTATGGGTACTAAACAGCTGATAAACATACTTTTATACTTCTAAATACATACATATTATAGATAAATTACACCCAGACACAGAACAAATGATCGTGCTCATCACACAAACATTTGTCCTGGGTGGGAATCGAACCCACGACCTCCGGCATAGCAGTCAGGGTCACTAACTAATAGACTAACAGGCCAGTCAAATAATATAACTGACTTGATGAACCCAGTATATTCGTTTGAATTGACTTTACGATGCGATCGTGGGCCAATATTTTCTGGCGCTGCTACGCGAGTCTTACTCTTCAGTGTATCCCAAATAATAAAAACAAAATCTTTTTTAGGTACCTACTTCCGACGAAGCAGATTCTTACCAGTTCACACAAAAGTATGAAAACTGGCTGCGTTGCTGGTCACTTTTGACAAATTGCGCCAATCAGCTTTTGTTAGCGCATGAAAGTCGCCACCATCTACCACCTTTCTACATAAATGCATCCAAGAGTAACTTTCAAAATAACTTTTAATTTTAAAACATACTTAGCTAAAATATTTAGTAATAATATTTGTAAAACCGCACAAAGCAATGAATACATTACTATCAACATTCTAATTCACGGTCTCAAATTGGATAATTATACTGTAAAGCCACTAACCCTCTCGTGCCACCCAAACACTTCACATTAAGCCAATAAGCCAAATTCCCAGTCCCATGGGGGGATCCCAAGTAGTACCAAACAAACAATTATTGCACAATCAATGGCCATTCGCGCGAATATTATAAATCAGCGATAATGGTTCGCGTTACGGAGAGTGACATCGCTTTTAGTTCACTGCTCGGGACAATAGATGGCACACGTCAGACGCGCGCCCGCGCATCTCGTAAACACGCCGCGGCCTCGAAATCAGCGGTTCGCTCCGAGTGGGTACTTTATAACTTTTTGTATTGAGTTAATCGTAAAATTTGAATTTTAGTCACCAATAATGATAATGATTGAATAGTAATACTAAGTATATGGTATTATGGAATCACTGCTACATTGAACAGTGCAAAAATTGTAAAGCTGCTGGTGTAGTCAACAACACTAATCTGCTATTGATTTTCTCATTTTTATAACTATCTTACAAAACAAACCACTTTTAACCATTAGCACAAAAAACAGTAGGTAACCGGTAAGTCACTGGGATCGATTTACTCGCTGTTTTCCCAGCCCCATCAATGTTGCTTACCATTTCATGGGAACCGTGGCCGAGACAATGCGAGCTTAATTGTGCGACAGATACCGGTAATGATGAGACCACCCCATCTTTTTTTTTGGATTTATGGATATGCCGTGACCACGCGACGTCACCCCAGCGTTATTTTCAACAAATAAATTGTTCAAAACATATTGTGTTCGGCAATTTGATATGTTTGACTCTTAGCGTGGGAGAGCAGAGATTTTATTTTTTTATTTTATTTGTTTATCAGATTTTTTGCAAATTTATGGGGTTAAATAATAGGGAGTTGATCGATACATACTTCGTTTGCCAAGCTCGGCACGTAGTTGGGTGATTTATTAATTTATTTTATAATTTTAAGGAACTACAAAATATAAAACACTAAGTCAATCATCATCTCAATGACATTATTTTAATGTTAAAAATAGACGAAATTACTTTTGACAGATTGTGGCTGAGTAATGCAAACGTTCTTTAAAATACGGAATTTTAGGGACAAGAAACAGTTACTGAGTTACGTGCTAAACACAATACAAGAAGTAAAAACACGTAATCCACACCATTGTCCACGTATTATTAAAATAATGGGTAGAAGTAAAAGATAAAACGTATGCAAAGGCAAATAATGTGTGCCATAAAATAATTTTAATTTGAACTAGCCCCACTAGGTACAATTAGTTTAGACTGTATACACGTACACGTATTTACAGCCTTTCTGTTAGTCAATTTTTGAAGCATAAAACAATAACACCACGGGCTCATGGTTTTTTACGTTATTTGGCGGTTTGTTGGTTTACCTACTATATGTTTGTATGTTTAAGTTTCACCTCTACCCAACTCACACCAATGAGGAATTTAAGCTTGATATTAATTATACAATTTATTAAGATATTTTCATTTCGATTGTCTCATTATATTATAATTTTCAGTCCCAAATAGAAACATTTTTGTTTGTTAGTAAGATCCCTTCCCCTGTTATTTGGTAATTATTATGTAATTTTGGACGCGACAGGTTCAGACAAGCTGTCTGGTGGGATCGGTAAAGGCTTCTCCACACCTACCCTGTCCGACACGCTACGGGCAACGAAATGTTCAGGTATGTTCCTTTATCTTCGTTAGATCAATAAAGAAAGCAGAGCCTCTGTTTCTCGCTCCTGATAACATGCGAGTTTGATATAACTGAAAAAGTGTTGATGTATCCCTAGATACATATATACCTCAGCTTAACCCTCCGAAAAATACAAGCGACGGGTGTTTAGATTTCCAACCGATAAAATCAATGTTATTATTTTACTCGACTACGGAAGCCTTCACTTTGCATTGCTCGACAGCCTTACACAAGCTTGGCCGGATTTTATTTTAATTTGCGTACCGCACCTCACCAACTGAAAGTTGCACCTAGTTCCGAAGCCGAGTAGGCATTCGCGTATCAAACACACTTAGGAGTCTCAAAAGAATTTCCTTGGCCGTACGAATGCGTGCTACTTTTGCTTCACAGACTAGCATCGAACGGATATTAAAAAGAACAAGTGGTTAGTTTATACTGGACTCGTAACCAATGACACACAGCACAACCTATTGATCCGACCTGTATGACCTACCAACAATGAGATCCTTCAAAAATTCTGAACAATTTAACTCATGACAGTTGCTATGTCAGACGAGGCGTGAGTTCAAAGGATGCCAGCAGAGGGCGCTGGGGAGCTGCAATTAAAAGTTACCGCCTTAACATCAAAGCGGTACTCATTACGCTCGGTAAAGCGTTAAAATGGTTGTGGTGAGGGCGATAGCATTATCTGCATCGGTAACGAGCCGAGATAACTGTTCTGTTGCAACTTGCAGTAAATGCTCTGTGCATTGTGTGGAAGCCAGTTAGTAAAAAGTTAAGGCTGAGAATGGACATCTTCTAGACTTGCAGCCTGCTTTGTAGCCTGCACCAATGGGTAACAATTTGACCAGGAACTGGCTTATCATAATATGGAGTTTCAATAGGATGCAAGATCAGCTTGCATTGGTTTAATTAACACATAGGTGCAGTACCGTAGTTTTTGGCTTAGGTGAAAACGATAAACGTGAACGGTTGACTAAATATATTACATATTCCATACTCATTACTCAATAACTCAATACATTGCCTTGGTCTAAACGCACACGTATCTTAGTTACAAGTCAGAAAGTAAATATAGGTTCCTAACTGAACATTTTAGAATATTATGTTGTCAGTTCCCTATCTATAGATCATTAAGAGTAGTTTCGTACTACGTACCTATCCGATCCGGATTTGTGAAGATATGGATCAAGAAAACTTGTACCGTATTCGGATATTGCTTTTTCCACGTGGTCACGCATTTGGAAAAAAGACTGATTTCGGTAAATGCATACGACGCACCAGTCAATAACATTCTACATTTATTGACGTTTCTTTAAAAATTCAAATCACCGGCAACAGCGTGATTTGCACAACTACGTCGTCATTTGTTACACAGCTCATTTTAACAACAATACTTCATGTGAATTAGGGAACGCGCGCATTTTAGTTTTACAGGCTCGAAAAACGGCTTAAATAAGCAACATTACTACTTCGAGTCCTCTAAACACAATGCATACTAGTGCCGTGACTAAAGGCGCCACGCGCGGGTACATGTTACGCTCTTAATTAGTAGCTTTTGCCGTCGCTACGACCGCTTTGTATGGCGCGATTCGATACCGTTTCGGATATATCTGCGCATTTCTATTCATTGATACTCGCTTCTCGATTAAAATCGATGAGGTTTGCGTTCATTTGATGTTATTGTTTCACGCTGCGGACTGTCTGGACATTTCAACTGACGCATGAAGGCCTGATTGTTGCTAGATAGGCGTAGTTATCCATTTTCTTTTGTGCTATGATGTTGGTCTATTGATAAAGTGATATAGGCGCTTACAGAACTGTTTTTTGCAACGTTTTGTTTTGTTTTTTTATCTATTGATTTTCCAATCGCAGAACGATAATGAATTGCAATTACAAATAGAACTCTCCAACTGACTTAATGAACAGTTATTTAACAACCACTGACTGCAAAGTTATAAGTTACTAACTTTGAACGACTTGAAGTTCGATTATACAATTAAATAAGCTGGCATTCTTTGTTACTGTCTTATAACCATAAATTACAACTTGGTGAGTTTACGATTATGTAGACCAAAATCATGGGAACGTCTTTGTTTTCCTGCTTCATCATCGGATACCTGCTGTTCATTTGTATGTCATTTGACAGCACTCTTGATGCAGGGGCTGAACAATTGACTGCTGCGCAGATAGTTGTTCCAGGTCTGGCTATTCATGTATGAGTTTTCAATTGTACTGGAATAAATCCTAGTGTAGAACAAAGTTAAAAAAAAAGTCTTAGTCAACTGCTCATTGATTCTAGACAACTAAAAGACCCCAAATTAAAATTCTATTGTAATTACGTTGGTGATGTTTGAGTAAGTCAGTTTGCTGATTGTTCTGGATGGAGATCGGGTCGATAGGACGAAAGACTCTATTTCTACCTTTAAATCAACTTTGAATCTTCCTGGTTTCATTTATTTTGGCAAGTAATTATTATCAACTAGCTGGCCGCGTTTAACACGGTCTATTCATATTTTCTCTCAAAATACTTTTCCGTTATAAAGTAGTCAGTGAAAGCCTATGTATTATTTGTGAAAGCTGTTTTTAACGATAAAAACAGTTAATAGATTATTATTATTATTATTTTACAATAGTACCTACATTTAAGTTATAGTTACTACAGCTCAGGGGGTCGAGTCTGCTATTGCAATCGTGTCTCAATGACCGGTCAATGATCGATTTTTGACGTATAATGTCAAACTTATGACATATTTCCCATACAAAAACTGTCAAAGTTGTCAAATATTCGATCAATGACCGGTCATTGAGACACGATTGTAATAGCAGACTCGAGCCCCAGTGCGTGTGTACAAAGAGAGTAAGTAGGTACGTTGATTTGTGAAGTCATGTGGTAGCTAGATAGCTTAGATTAAGACCTAGTCCTGGATGTGATAAAGCGTCACTAATACCCAAATTACGTCTCGTCTTCGTAGCATTGTCATACGAACACTCGGTGTTAGGCATCAAGCATTATTGGTATAACCCTGGAGACCCTTTTAGACTTTCGACTGCACTCGTCTAACACAGTTTACGTATGTATCCTAATTGAGGGGTCTCTCACACCCAACAGTAAGCAAGTCGAATAAGCGCGCTTGATCCCTGCGAACATCGGATGGTTGATTACAAATCTGCGGTGACAACCGTGCATTATACAGATTTTGGGGTTCCGTACCAAAACAGTACGTATGGTCTTGTTTCGTCTGTCAGTTCTTATTTTGGAAATTGGGGACTTGAAATTTAGAATACTGCAATGCCAATGTCCTTGAAAATACCATTTAACCTTATCTCTGAAGATTGCAAAGCGTAACATTTTAAATAAATATAATCGATGGCAGTCTTCGTGAGTATAAAACTATTGCCTGTAATCTGCAAAGTCCGTTTTGTTAATCTGCTACATTAATTATTAAAAAAAATCACATAGTTATAAAGACCGAAAACTAACTTTAGAATTAATAAATATATTTCCTATCAAAGTGCTGAACCCGCAGTCCGACTTTGCCAGTTTTTTTCGCATACGGAACCAAAATTCACAGAGTGATAATTATCTATCATTGGGTTGAATTAATTGCGATAGTAATTACTTCTACGGCGTGTTTTTTCAAGACCTACATAATTATGTTTGTCAAATTTATTACACTGACACTATGTTTTTAAGAACATTGACAATACTTTGTAGTTTAACGTTCCCGGTGTTAAAAGTAAAGTTTTAAAATTATTGTTTTAGAAAGTTAAACTAATTAAATAAGAAACTGGATCTTTCATGTTGTTTTAGGACCTACATATTTTTGACAAATTATACTACACTGGCACTACTTTTTTCTAAAACATTGACAATACTTTTTAGTACAACGTTCCCGGAATAAAAAAGCTTCTTAACGTATTTATTAGAGGGTTATAGGTACTAATTATATGCGACTCTGGCTTCCACACTAGGATTTGTTGTGGGATCATCAGCCTCTTTCGACAAGTAGTGGATCCGATAGTCGTCGCCCTGCCCCGAGAGCGCCACTTGCCACGTCCAATTGTATATCTAAGCCATTTAGGGACTCACCAAACACATATAATATAGGTATAACTATCCGTTTTCAAAACTCATTTCATCAAATTAGGCTCAGAGTCAGCACTTTTTGAACATCAAAAATACTTACCCCAAAACGCAAACCCTTCGTCACTTTGCAGTGTTTTTGCTCAAAAGAAGAAGTGGCGGAAGAGCAACACGTCTGTCTGTAATAGTAGGTAATAAACTAATAATTACCAATAGTTAACTTAACTAATACTATCCAATTGCACTGCATGCCCTTAAATACAGAGAAGGCATTGATCACAACGCTTGATCAGATAGATCTGGCAATTTCAAATTTATTTTAGTATTACGTCTAGGTTTCCTTACGACGTTATCCTGTACCGAAAGGAAAAACCTTCATAGAGTCGATAAACACAGAAAGTACAACTCCAAAGACGAAGACAGGAGAGGCACTGCCTTAAACACTGAGCCACAATGTCACAAATAAACTTGTCATATAATATCTAAAAGCAAATAATAAATAATCCTGCAACATAAATAGACACTTCGGCATTCAATATTTATTTACATCGCAAAGATAAATACATCAGGATCACCCCTGCATGGTACTAGTCTATTTCCCAGTCAATCATTGTGCCGTTCGGTTCCGGTGGTGGGCCCTAAATGGGTGGGTGGAGTGGAGCCCTGGCGTTACTAATTTCTGGATTATCCTTACTTCATAATATAGATGTCACCCCGTGAGAAAGTAACTGGGGCTACAATGAATTAGGCGGTCTGGAGATAGATATCAAAATGTATACAAACAGTTGGTCCTACTACGAGTAATTGCGCTGAATAAATAACTTGGCAGTATTTACTAAAAACTAATGAGGTTTTTGAACCTGTAGCTTTTGTGCTTTTTTATATTTTTTGATGTTTCGATTTCAAACATGTATGTTTTTAAAGTAGAAATTGACTCTCACCGTTTAAAACCCAAGTATAACTTTGATTATTCATACAATACTCGTACTAAATAGAAACATTAAGATAACAAACTATACGTTTACATTGATCTCTTAAAATCGCTCCCTCTGCCTAGTTTATTGCCCGGGACAGAGTTAACAAAATAAATGGCTTAAATTTCTACACCAGTAATGAATACAGCGAGGGTTGCAGAATAAATCATTGTTACGTTGCATTTTGGGGATGCTCTTATACTCCAAGATAAAGGAAGTAGCGGGTTAGGGGTGATGGAGTAAGATAGAAAAGGCAGCGAGTCTGACAGAAAAGTAGACAGTTACACGTGCATAAATATCTTTATATTAGACAACATTTGTTATTAAATAACATTTGTTATTCAATAACTCAATACTCAACTCATACTCAAGTTCATTCTCAGCGTATGTTTATAACTCGTGAAATTCTGAACTCTCCTAGGTTTTAGAATATATTTTTAAAACCCAGTCAATTTATTGAGTTTACCAGTAATGCAAAAAGAAATGTTGGGCTGTGAAAGAATTTGGAGATAATTCGTGCAAGGAGCCAATGGACCTAAAGTAATTTAATTGAGATGGGACCAATAAAACACGCTCCGCCGACCTCAACTACATAAACTAAGTTATGGTCAGGAGGATAATAATTATCAAGTTTGTTGGTCACAGTAAAACAATAAGTTTTGAAAGTTCGTAATAAATCACAAATATTTTCCAAGATTCTAAGCCCGTTGCCGCTTATCGCTCAGCCCACCCCTAGCCACGCGCCACGGACCGGACGTAGGTGACGAGCGGGAGCGCGTGCGCACACCATTCAAATGTTCAATGGAACGTACGGAGGCACACTTAAAACATTTTTATTGTTACAGTTCATTGTTAACCAACCCTTAGAACTTAGAAGGTACGGTATTTTTAGTCATCACGGTTTTGATCATGTATACAGGGTGTCTCATTCAAATCGGTCGGTATGGGAAAGTCTGAAACTATAAGACATACGAAGATCTGTTCTGAGGAACCATGTCATCGATTTTAATAACAAGAAAAACTGCATTCATACATTTTAAAAAACATCTGTACTATTGTAGTAATATGGTGAACGTGGTCACTTCGAGCACCTACTAAAATAAATTAAAGTATGTGGAAACAATGCATTTTATTCATTTTAGACATTATGTTTCATACAGAAATTTACTGCTTAAGACCTCCACAATTGATATCTAAATAGAAATAGTGTATGTTTTTTTTTTTCAAAATAACCGGGTTCGATTCCCGAACGGAGTACAGATATTTTTTTTTAATGTATGAATGCAGTTTTTCTTGTTATTAAAATCGATGACATGGTTCCTCAGAACAGATCTTCGTATGTCTTATAGTTTCAGACTTTCCCATACCTACTGACCGATTTGAATGAGACACCCTGTATACCTAATAGTTGTCATGTAGGTTCTTAACTATCGGAACCTTCCATATGCTTATCCAGTTTAAATTGATGGTTAAATTTACAAATTATCATGAAATAAGTATTGCTTAATCACGATTTAATAATTATTAATATTTAGCTGTTTGATTGTTTATGTTTAGAGTATACGCCTTTAAGGTAGACTTTTGAGGAACGAATTATTTATTAAGATCTCATATAAAATGTACCAAAAATCACACCAATAAATGAGTTTGAATTTGAATTTGAATTTGTGTGAGTCTCAAGGTACGGTTGTCTTCGCAGTGGCTAAGCGATAAGTGGTTACGCTGTGTTGGCTCGCTGGTTTGACTCTTTCACAAAGCAAATAATTCCTTTCTTTTATCTTTATCCTTTAGAATCTGTTGCAAGTTACATAACATTATGCCTGTAATACCCGAAGGGTTAGGTAGCTGTGTACCTATAATAGTACACCCACATTTCACCAGTTATGTGTAAGTCCCATGTAATAGGGGGCAAGCCTATTGCTATCAATCGGCACAAGTCCAAACTCCGGGCTGCTTCTGAGAAATTCCAGATGGAAAAACTCAATCTTACTTTGCCACTAAACCAACGAGGCAGTCAAGACAGACGGTCGAGGTGTCTGTTGTATGTTATTGGGGAAAAACAGTTTCGGATCATTAAAGATACGATATATTTTTTTTAAACCATGAAACTTGATAGTTAGGTTAGGTTAGGTTAGAAGAAAATATCTTACACATATGTTTTGAATGGTAGAAGATAACATGTTCTAGAAAATGTGACATTGAATATATATTATTGTGCGTGATTGTACAAGGTGGTTTATGATCTGACCTCCTTTTCTCAACCTTTAGCTCACACCCAAAATATCCAGCTTTAAACCAAAAGGGTACAGGTTTAAGCTAAATCAGGATCATGTGACATTCTTGTTAGTAAACAACCAGCGCAATTCTCTATTTAAGACTAAAATCACCAGCACCCTCATACGTCATTTTGACTAAACTGACGGCTAATAGTCATACTAATGAGGAGTAGCTTCTTAGCAGAAGAATACCAGTTCCTACATGTATTCTAAGAGAAAATGATGATCGGTTTCCTTTTAAAAGGATTGTTTATTAATTTTAAATAAAAAATGGATGTTACTTATAATTTTAATAGGCTGGTGTTCATTTGTCAATATTTTAATTGAAAGTTAATGCCGTTCTAGTGTCTGAAGGGGGCATTATAATTTGAATACAGCTTTTAGATCAAACTTTTTGTTCAAAAACCTTCTTCGTTTAACGTATCCTTGTGTATGTAAACCTTTGCTTGAGGCCACTTGTGGCAAAAATCAATTCAATCATCAATGTTATTTTAACTGTCATGACTATAGAGAGTACGAAATATTTTTTTCTAGAATTCGATTTTTTTATTACTATGTTTGAAAAACCGCTCAGCAAATTATAAAGTGATTAAAATGTCTAATAAAGACTACTACAAGCGGTGGCTTGAAGTTAAAGAGGAGTTCAAACTTGCACTAGCAGAGGATGTGCGCTTACAAGAGTTGGCTATAACCAGTGTTGGTATCAAGCCTCAGGCAACCGCTGTTGAAGTAGTCAGTAGAGTTTATAGCAAGTATTGTGAAATTTATAACAAATTATGCGATTGCTATGATCAAATGGAGCAAGTACAAAGAAGGCCATGCATAAAACAAATTATTGATAGCATCACTTGTCGAATTATCGAGTTGAAACAAACATTAGAGGAAGTAGAAGTCTTTGAATTTACATACCCCGATAATGCGTTCCAACAATTGCTTATACAACCTCAGGATATTGAAATATTGTGTCCATTCTTCTATCCGTTTGAAATACGCGTGGCTGAAATGCAATACATAATGGACCAAATATTTGCCGGCAACCGACTGGGAGACCCGCCTCTTACCGAGGAACAATTAGAACAGTTAGCAGCTGAAAAACTTGAAGAAGAGGAAAGGAAAAAAGAAGAATTGTTAAATAGCAAAGTATTTTGGGATGACACCGAGAAAACTGTTTTTCTAACACCAGAAGAGAAAGAAGCAAAAAGGGTTTTAGATTTACTCAACAGTCATGCTTTTATTATTCAAAGAATGGAAAGATCACGAATGGTCACAAAACAGATTGCAGAAAAGGCTTTTAAAGATCAAAATTTATATTTAGAATTAGCGGGACTAAAAAAACCAGAGCGTCCTGAAAATTTAAGGATCTCAGCTGCTTTACTAATACAAAAAACTTTAAAAAAGTTTATGGAAATAAAACGGGTTAATTTGCGAGAGACTAAGCTCAAAGAAAAACTTGGTATGGTTATTTCTTCTTATCGACCGCCATCTGCAAAAATTCAGTTGGAGAAGGTAAAAGAGGTAAGACGAAAATTTAGACGTGCATATTATGAGGATTTTTTGAAACAGAACATAAAAGAAAAATCACGCGTGCTAAAATTAAGAGAAGGAGACATAATGAACGATATAACAGATGAAATCAGGCAGTGGTTTGATGAATGGTTCCGAAAAGTTCATGTGTTTGATGAATTTCCTTGGCCTGACGAAGGTGGATCCATTTTGATAGTAAAAGGTGAAACATTCACAATTGAAGAATATATTGAATGGCGTACTATCGAAGAAAAAAGGTTAAAAGCTCAAGGAGCAAATGAAAAAAGTGCTGATCAGATAAAAGCTGAGAAACAAGCGGCACGTGAAGAAAAAAAAAGGCTTGCTGCAGAAGCTAAAACAAGAGAAAAGAAAAGGCTTGAGGAATATAAGAAATCTCGAATGAGTCCCGACAGTGACCCCGGGATATACATTTTAATTGGAAAACATCACGATAACTTAAGATTAAATTGGCTCGATTATACGTGTAGATGGTCCTCTATAGATACACCTGATGCGGGTTTAGATGTTATCAAAGGTCATCTTATGCAACTTATCACAGAAGATGCATATAAAGACATACAACTTGATTTACGTCCTATTGCAGACCAAATTATGAGACTAGAACTAGAAATTTTAAAAAATGCTTTAAAAAGTGACTATGCAAACTTTGAAACGAACGTACCCTTGGTGCAAAAGAGGAAAAAACCTAAAAAGCAAAAACGTCCAAAACCTGAAAAAATTACCCCTGAAGCCATGTTCCAGTGCTTAGCTGATAATGGTATTGTGAAACAGTATCCTCGTGTAACTCTCGATGACTACTGGGGTGACAGGAACTATGCTGCTGCTGATTTTAGAGCCGTACTTTGGACACCAACATTTTCACCTCCTTGCATAGGTGATGTAAAAGAACAGGTTAGAATTCGATGTATTTTGACTCTTGGATCTGCCTGTTCAAATGCGCAAAGATCACAATTATTTATTGGCCCTAAAGGCACCGGTAAAAAAACTTTGGCATACGCCGTCGCTACAGAAACCAACTCCCTTCTGATCGATCTCTCACCTTTCAATGTGTATAATAAATTTGTAGGAGCAAAAAATCAAAAAAGAATGTTTACATTCATAAACAAAATAAGTCGATTAATGCAACCGACGGTAATACTTGTCGATAACGCAGATAAATTATTTTACAAAAAGGTACCAAAAGAGGAGAAGATGTTTGATCCGAAGCGTCTCTCTAGAGACTTTTTTAAAGAAATAATCAAACCACTTGGAATTGAAGATAGAATACTGGTCATTGGCACGGCGACTGAACCGTGGTTGTCCAAAACTTCTCTTATGTACAAAGCGTTTCCATCTACTATTATGATTCCCAGTACTGATTATGGTAGCATCTCTTACACTCTAAAACATATGCTGATGAAGTTTCATGGTGTCAATCGTGACTTTGATGTCAATTCCGCAGCCCAAGTGCTAAGAGGCTACAGTATAAGCTCTATTAAACATGCTGTTGAAAACTTGATGAATGGTAAACGACTGACTGAGTTGTATTACAAGCCTCTTCAACCTAGTGAAATTTTGAAGTGCGTATTAGATACTGAAAATGTCACATTTATGGGTCAATTTGAAAAAGACATGTATACGTCTTGGTATTTGTCTTACTCGCCTTGGGGCCAAAAGTTGATGGATTATATGAGTATGTTGGAGTCCCAGTATGTGCTTAAACAGAAAGCGGACAAGAAAAAAAAAGCAGCGGGGTAGAGTGATCGAGAAGTATATTTAATATATTTTGTGCATTTATTCTGTAAATGCAATCCGAAAGCAATAAATTCTAGTAATTGAAGCTTATTTATTTATTTGGCGTTTCGTATCTAATACGCTTATTTAGTAATGCGTATTTTTCGTCTCGATTTTCATAGGTTTGTTTGTCCATTCTCCTCCCCAGTTTTTACCTAGGTACCTGGATGACTGCAGCTTTGCTCGGTATTTTTTATACCAATCCTAATAAGATTGATTTATCGCCCTCGAAACGCCCTGCATACTAAATTTCATGAAAATCATTGGAGCCGTTTCCGAAATTCAGATTATTATTTATCCACATAATTATGTACTAGTTGCCCCGGCAAAGTTCTCTCCGCACTTTAAAAAACATAGTTTCTCTAATCTATTCTCGGACCTACTGAATATACACACAAAGTTTAATAAGAATCTGTCTAGCCGTTACAGAGGAGTTTGGCCAAAATTAATGTGACACGAACATTTTATAATTATTAGATTAGATAGAAACAAGAATTGCTCGTTTTAAGATGAGAGGTTAACAAGAACATTTTAGATCAGTTGCGCTAAATAAATTAGACATGGATGTTGGCAAAAATATGACTCTTTTTATTTATTTCCACTTTGTTGCCGCTGAATAGATGATTCATCCGTTGAAGAACATTGACCCTTACCAATTTTTGTATAGAAGTAACTGTCAACAGTTCTAAATAAATTATTATCATTTGTACCTATAACAATTTCAGTAGCCCTTATTTTTACGACCAAAAGAAGTCATTTTTCATAGTATCGCAATGTGTATGGTAGATGGGGTGGCCATCTAGCCTACAAATGTTAGACACAATGGCACAAATGACTTATGGTCCCTGGGTTTCGCTGGTACTTTGTAACCCCTCTGTACGTTAGTTCACCATAGCAAAGGTAGAGGGCGACTTTACCCCTATGAGAAAGAACTGCCGTTGCTATTAAAGTGTACATTTCTCGTTAGATGGCGTTTAGCAGTATTTCGAAGACCGCCATGCAATAGTGGCGATATAGGTTATAATCAAACACTTTTAATAATAAATAGGTATTTTTATTATTATTATTATACTGTCTATAAATTGGTATGAGAAATCGTCTCGACATGTCCAACATTGCGAGGATAGAGTGTTTTTACTGATAATTAGGAATAAAAATGGAAAATCCATAAGAATTAGGTACTTAGAAACACTTTTGCAAAATATATTCAAAAATGTGTCTTATTGTGTCAAAATATCTTAAATCTATTAAAAATACGTCTAATTTCCATAAATTTTTGACAAGGTTTTGGAATAAGATTGCCGTTGCCGCTGAGATGAGATTGTGACTAGATTTAAACGTTTTTAATTGGACTTTAGTAGGTACCAAAAACGTGAACAGTAAATGACGCAATGTAGAGGCGCTGTTACAATTATAGTACCTACAATTAATGATTGCATCGGCAATCGATTACTTTTCGTGCTTGAAGTACGGGACATACAATAAGTTCGTGAATTAAATATATCTTTTGAGTTTATTAAAGCAAATCGGCTTAAATTATTATGTGTTAGAAAATTGACGTAGAAAGTTCAGAAAAACGACGGCGGCAGATAGGCATCGCCTTGAATTTGTGTTTGTCGTGTTTACATGCACATAGAGAAGTTGTAAGTCCATTAAATGAATTGTCCCTCCCTTGTTTATAATTGAAAATAGAAAAAAATGGATGCTAATTAGCTAAACAAACTTTTAATTGCTGCCAAACCTTTATTACAAATTAAGAAGATATGCTGTAATAAAATGCACTCAAAAACATAAATTGGGTGTCAATGGAGTCCAAAAAGTCGTCGTAATTCGTCAGAGTGGCGGATAATAACGGGTATTGCTAAAAGTGGGTCGTAGGTGGGTGTTCGTCCGACAATACCCGGGCTTACACTGAACCGGGCACCGCTAGCTTCACCTCTCCGGATGTCGCTGTCTCCGTTCTCCGCCGCCATTTCCGCGCAGCGGGGCGAAGAGAGGCGCAGAGAGGCGAGGAGGTTCCGACTCTGCCGCACTACAATGGACCCTTTATATCTTTCTACCGCTAATCTAGGAGCTGATAATATGATTAGGCTCTTTGTGCTCCCTTCATATGTTAATCGTTTGGGTGTTTGAGCATCCGCGGCTCGTTTTGTAAGGTTCTTATTAAAGGACAGGGGATTGATGTTGTTTTCTTTCAGTAGATATCATTTTTTGAATTTTATTTTTAACTTTATTTTTATTTTCCAATTGTAAATAGTCCTTAGATTTATTATGATCAGCTTAAGCTTAATCTCTGAATGTCTTAATTAGATTCTTAAGTGGCGGGTCGGCTTAGTTAGGGAAAGTCCTTGAATACAGTATTAATCACTCGCGTTGCCGTGCTTCCCATCAGTGCGTCAGTAAAAGCGAAACTGGTTACCTGATGTCCGACGGAGCCGTTGTCATGAAAGTGTGCTCTTTAATTTGCTCGCGTATTATTATATAATACAGCATATTATATGATATACGATACGATCGTTTAGTGGTTCGTTAACCACCAAACGATCGCATAAACTGTATTATTTTTGCCAGTTGTTTTGTTTGTTAGTTGTTTGTTAGGATCACTGACAAACTAACTGACAGCCAGCTACACTCGTAGATGAGACGAATGCTTTTGTTAGTCCATCGTTACGTAAGTTAATACCAGCTTGTTACTGTTCTACTGCAGGGCAAAGGCCTTTTCTCATACAGAGAAGGCTCGAGCATTGATCACTACGCTTGCTCAAGGCGGATTGGCGATTTCAAACTTATATTAACTATAAGTCCAGGTTTTCTCACGATGTTGTTCTGCACCGATGTCAATGATGTCTAAGATAAACGTAGAAAGTACATATTAATTGAAAAAGTCACATTGGTAGGTATTTGCCCGGATTGGAACCACAACCTCGTGCGAAAG
This sequence comes from Euplexia lucipara, assembly GCA_921972225.1. Taxonomy (NCBI): domain Eukaryota; kingdom Metazoa; phylum Arthropoda; class Insecta; order Lepidoptera; family Noctuidae; genus Euplexia; species Euplexia lucipara. The sequence continues at coordinate 10,827,987 of OV179142.1, read as the reverse complement.
AGTTAAGTGCCTTAACCTCTGGGCCATCACAACATTACTTACTGCTTACATCGCTACTTACTTGCTCTTTTACTGTGATGGACACGAAAGTACCTCATTTTTACATAACAGGTGGAATGTTATTCTCGTTTATACACATATCATGCCTCAGCAGTTCACTGTGGTTAGAAAATAAGTTACAGAAATATTCCTATTCTTAAGAGTAGTTGGGGGTGAAGGGTGGGGGGTGCTCCGTATAGTGGTGCAATAATTACAAAAAAAAAACAAGAAAAACATGTACAATATTTGCTTCAGATGTTCTCAAACTCACGCGGTTTCGAGTTCCTCGTGGTCAAAGTAACACCGTTGCTGGTATGCAGGGTATCCGAATACCATGAGCTCAGCCCATGATTATGAACCATCTAACGTGGAAATTTTCTTCGGTTTTGACATATTTTTACGTTTCTTTCTTGTGTTATTTTTGCTTAAAACTGTGAACGCCCTTAAAGAACACACAACTTTCAACTAAAATAAATAAAATATTTCCTTAAAAGGAAATCCCATTAAAAACATTTCATGTAATATGTTACCAAGACGACCACATAAGGTTTGCCCTGTGAAAAAGATAATTATAAGATCTCATGTAGAGTCAAGCTTCTGAATCTACACGGCCTAGATATCCATAAAATCTAAAGTATTAGAGCTATTCAATTGAGACTTTGTATGTTTAATAAGTTTATTATTGACGACGATCGATGTCCCTTCCACCTTGTGTACATAAAATAATATGTATACAAGTACCAACAGCACCTAAATAAAATAACAAAACCTCCCCAAACTAAAAACAATTTTGGGCTAGTACTGAAATGCCTTTGATAAAATTTAATACCCCGCAGCACGGCGCAAAGTCCAAGTTGAACCGACTGAAGGCGCTTCGTCGTTGAGTAAACTAATTTAAGTTTTCGCAGCTTAAAGTTTTTCAATGGAGGCAGTGCCTTTGTCTGAGACCCACCAGACCGTAATGTTTTTTTTACACCCCTTAGGCTTATCCCTATTATATAGGTACATTCGCACCTGCAGGAATATAGGTATGCGGCTAATTGGTTGGCGTGTAGGGCAGTCTCGTTGTTTTATAAATGGTGACCTCTCTTTGTTACGAATACTCTCTGTGGAATATTTTATTCTTATTTAATGCAATGCAGTTTTATCAATTTTACCTATGATAAAATATACCTTCAGGGGTAGACTGAGTTGGCCATTTTCGGAGATGTGCATGTTGGTTGTTGCCCAAAAGTGGCTCTTCTGTGATGAGTTAACATACATACATACATAATACATTTGGATACATTTTGGAGAGTGTGCACGGGAATTACATGACTTGATTCCGCCATCACCTTTCTACCATCGGACAGTACGGCGAGTGTCCACTCTTACATCGTTGGCACTCCCACGATTCGGACAAAGCGTTTCGCTTCGTCGTTTACACCGCGTACATCGAAGGACTGGAACAACTTGCCTGCTGCGGTCTTCCCGTCTGATTATAATTTAGGTATCTTCAAGGCTAGAGTGATTAGGCTCTTAATAAACTAGTGCGCTTCACCATCACTGATTGCATCACTGCTTACCATCAGGTGGGATTGCAGTCAAGCACTGGTTTATAATATTAAAAAAAAAAGAGCTAGGAGTTAGGCAGCTCTAACAGTATCATAAACAGATTTCTTTGACTGTCGCCTTGACTGTTTATACGAGGGTGACTTTCACAGCGATGATCAACAAATCTTACTTATTGTTTTGTATGTTATGTTTTTGTTGTTTTCTGTTTATTGTCAGTGCCTACTAACTATGTTAGTTGTAAGTTTTTACTAACCATTTATACATTTTGTGGTGTTATTATAATTTATAAAAAAACTGAAGTAATAACAGGAATTCTCCAAAGGGAAATACAGGCCTTTCATTATGGTTATGATTAATCTTATGTTCTAAGAGATTTATTTATCTTTTTTGTATCATTATATTAACATCATCTACCAATCCCGAATATTTAAAAAAAATCTTGCCATAATAATACCGTATTAAATTTTGCCTTATCGTGAAGATAAAACCTGAGACACCTTTGCTGCTACCAAAACGTAAGAGCACTATTTAGACGATAGCAACGAGTAGCTACAAACTCAAAGTTTTATGATTACCCACCATCCGTTATATGCATGAATGTCAATAGACGATTGCCAATTTTCGGCGGATATCCAGCAGAATACGACGCCATACCACCCTGTTAGCTGTATCATTGAGTCACAGGATGAATTATGGAATCGGTTCGCAAGGTACAGTTGTAGAAACTGTGTATGAAGCTAATAGGGATGTCCGTTCAAGAATCAAATAGCTACATATCCTCACGACTTATGAAGTGTTGCAATCAGAATTTATATAATAGCTCTAAAATAGGAAGTCAGGGCGATAGTTGGTAAGGTAATTAATAAAATTGTTTAAAAATCTGTAAAAATCAATTGGATATACTTCCTTCTGATTTCCTTAAGCAATTATCTGCCTATTACTGACCAAATGCTGGGTGAAGGTTTCGTCTAATCGCAAAGAAGAAACAAGCATTAATCACTTGATACAAGCCAGGTCAGCCATTTTTATATATATACAAATAATAACTTTAAGAGCTACCTAGGTCTAAATAGGACGGCTTATCCCTAAAAACAATCTCTTACAGACATCTTTTAGATGGACTTTAGCGAAAAGGAATATTAATACTAAAGATATTATACTACTATTTATGTTATTATAAGTAAATCCAATGTATTATTTAACTTATAAGGGTAAAAAAACAACCATATCTTAGGTGTGTTTAATGCTCATAATAACAATATTCTTTTATTTACTTATTGTGTGGTTAGTGACTAACCTTATGTCAGAGTTTTAATGCCACCCATGGGCCTCTAACTTGGCATCACATGCTCACGAGAAATATCTCTAAGGCATGCCGGTTTCCTCACAATTTTTTCCTTTACCGTTTTTGAAGCAAGTGATAATCTATACATATAATAAAACAGTAACGACAGAAAAACTGTACATTGAGAATTTTCAAGAAAAAATAAGTGGGTTTTGTTAGAAAAACGTAACTGGTGACAAAAAGTGACTTTTTAAAATTTTTGTCTGTTTGTCTGTTTGTCTGTTTGTCTGTTTGTCTGTTTGTCTGTTTGACTGTATGTATGTCCGGAGTGAACTCAAAAAGTACTGCATGGATTTACTTCAAATTTTGCATGAATATTACTAAGAGGTCGGGTCAACACATAGGCTATATATTATCACGCTATCACCTACGGGGGAGGAGCAGTGAATCTTTATTCTTCTTACTCATTCTGTGGAAGCGTGTAATCAAAAGACGCATATTTAAATGTTGGTTTTGTGTAAGCTATGCTATTATCTAGCTTTACACTATAAAAACTTCGCCATTTAAGTAACTTTGGCAGAGAAACATAGTTTAATGAATGTTAGTAGTATAAAGACAATTTGGAATCAGCGCCATCTATGAGAATGTATAAAAATCAAATCAAGTAACACATGAACACTTTTTGAAAATTAATTTAAATTTTGATCGTGTTGGTGAAGTTAGTAGTTAGTTATTCTTTAAATTCATAGATGGCATTGTGCATTTTTTTCATCTACATATAATAAAACAGTAACGAAAGAAAAACTGTACATTGAGAATTTTCAAGAAAAAATAAGTGGGTTTTGTTAGAAAAACGTAACTGGTGACAAAAAGTGACTTTTTGGAATTTTTGTCTGTTTGTCTGTTTGCTATCACCTACGGGGGAGGAGCAGTGAATCTTTATTCTTCTAACTCATTCTGTGGAAGCGTGTAATCAAAGGACGCATATTTAAATGTTGGTTTTAAGTAAGCTATGCTATTATCTAGCTTTACACTATAAAAACTACGCCATTTAAGTAACTTTGGCAGAGAAACAAAGTTTATTGAATGTTAGTAGCTTACAGACAATTTGGAATCAGCGCCATCTATGAGAATGTATAAAAATCAAATCAAGTAACACATGAACACTTTTTGAAAATTAATTTAAATTTTGATCGTGTTGATGAGGTTAGTAGTTAGTTATTCTTAAAATTCATAGATGGCATTGTGCATTTTTTTCATAAAAGTTGTATCGTATAATTCGTTTTGACAAATTGAAGTTCCAACAAAACCCTCAAAATCTTGAGCAGAGTTCGGATCGTATCATATGGGATCGTATCAGTGTACGATTTTCAAAAGGAAGGCAGTTGAGGCCGTGGACAGAACCCTGCAGGGCATCTGCAGGAACGAACATTTGATGGGTAGTGTCACAGTTCTGCTCAGTGGCGATTTCAGGCAAACGCTTCCCGAGTTGACGCAGGGATCGAGGGCTGACGAGATGAATGCTTCGGTGAAACGATCTTCGTTGTGGTCACAAGTTCGTACGCTGCGCTTGACCATTAATATAAGAGCTCGGCTCGGCGGCATTGCACGCGCTCAAGAATTCTCCGATGTCCTTCTAAGTCTTGGCAAAGGCACTTTACCAGAAGAGAGAAGTGGACAGGCGGAGCTTTCAGAGTCTCTCGGTAGAGTGGTATCCACCTTCGAAGAACTCATTCGCTGTGTGTACGTGGACATCAGTCGTATAGCGCACCAGCAGAATTCGTGTGAGAGGGCCATTTTGGCGCCCAAAAATGATCAAGCTGCAGCAATTAACGAATGCATTCTCTCGGACATTGAGGGGAATGAAGTGGTCTATACGTCGATAAGCACTGTCGTCGAGCAAGATGACGCCACACATTATCCCGTGGAATTTTTGAACTTCCTGTCAGCAAGTTACTCAAGCGCATACCATCAAGCTGAATGAAGGTCGGCGTCCCGATTATGCTTTTTAGGAACAAATCTCCTCCAAAGTTGTGTAACGGGTGGTGCCTTAAAGTCATCTCTCTCCACAGACACCATTGAGGTGGAAATTATTAGGTACGGGTTGTGGCGTCGGCAAGGCAGTATTTATACAACGCATTCCCCGTATACTTCATAGCTTCCCGATTCAGTTCGAGCGCGTACAGTTCCCCGTGAGTGTTTGCTTAGTGATGACAATCAATAAATCGCAGGAGCCGATACTCAGAGCAGCGGGTGTAGATCTCAGGACGAGTTGCTTCTCACACGGGCACCTGTACGTCGCTTGCTCCCGCGCCACCAGTCCTCACTATCTTTACATTTTGGCTCCTGGCAGTACCTATAATTATCAACGTAGTTTATAGGGAAGTGTTATAAGGTATATACCTTTGAACGTATTTTTAACCGACTTAAAAAAAAAGAGGAGGTTCTCAATTCGACGGTGTTTTTTTTTTGTGTGTTTGTTACGCGATTACTCCGCCATTTATGGACCGATTTTCAAAAATCTTTTTTTTATTTGATAGGGTATACTACCAGGTTGGTCCAATTATTATTGAACCTCAGATCTGATGAGGGATCTTCGAGGAATTGAGGGAACTCCTCAAATAATATAGGAAAACATGTACCAATTTTTACATTTTTTTTGGTGACAAATCAAGCATTTACATTTAGCACGTATCATTTCGTGAAGAAAAACTGATGAAGAAGACAGGCGATGGAACTCTTCAACGCATAACAACAAATTACTCGCAATAGCTACAGTCACATGTCTGTGCATGGTTTATGTATTTCCCATAACATTACGCCTGTCTATTTTAAAAGGTTTAGAAAGAACTTCTTTTGCAATTGTTAACCGATTTGAATGATTCTTTCAAGTTTTGAAAGACTTTCTTTACATACAAAGAAACTAAAAATTGCAAAATAAAAAAAAAATTACAAAAAAACTCTCTTCATGTAACTTATATTTTAATGCTATTTTAAAAGTTGTTAACTTATAATGCTATAGCGACACTGGAATCTTAGGTAGGTATATTTGGTGCTGTAGAACCTTCACGCAGACGACGTCGCGGGCAGCAGCTAGTTATACAATACGCACGAGAAGTCAGGCGTGCGTGTCTATTGTAATAATATTAAAATGTAATGTATGTAATTATAAAAATACCCACGCGTACTTTCCCATGGACTTGACAATTACCCCAATAAATGTATCACATGGCACTGCACTTCATAAAACCATATATCCCAACACGATCCAAAATGTTATATGCAAACGCTATTTAAATTATAACGTGGACCGTTCCTGAACGTCCACGTTCGAGATTCGGATATCTATTATTAAAGCGATTGCTTACTGCGCCTCGGCAGCGATAGCAACCGTTCGATAATACCTATATGGAGGTAACGTGCGGGAAATTATTAGATGGTCTTGATTGGAACATGTCGTCTGTTTGAATGCATGTATTTGAATCGGTTGCAGTGGTCTGTGTTTGATAACTTGGACATTATTAGGTCTTTTTTTGAATGTAAGCCAGTTACGGATATTCAGCGTACGTAAGACAATTCCACGCATCAGAAGAAGGCGTAAATAATATTGATATTTATTTCTGTAAATTGGTTTATACAAACCCTTTCAAGAAGGTGCAATGAGGTCGGTGTTTTACTTTGAGAAGAAACACCAAAATAAACTTAGAGGTCACAGTCTCTTTTATTAGTTATTAGTATTATTACAGAACTTAGTTACAGAAATTAGTTTTGAGGCACTATATGCTCCTGTAAATATCTAAAATCTCTTGATTATGTTCTTCATTGCCAAAGCTCAATGTAAGGAATGATTATGTCCGCCGGAGCTATATTGTCTATCAAGTTTCCTCATTGTTCATTGGGCACATTACATAAGAGAACGCCTGCATTGTTCAACGCGCTTGATATTTTGTGATTTAACAAAATATTCAGCCTTATTTAAATACGGGACGATATCTTAATCTATAAATATTATTAAAACGAACTTCAGCTCCCTTTTAAAGTATGTTACGTTCACGGAGGAATGTAGTACTTAATAATTATAATGTCGTATTTGAAACGTGTAATATTGAGGAATGCAAACATCTAGAACGATTGAATTCCCCATCCATGGTCATTCATTGGCCTTTCTTACATTCGATACGGCGAGTGTCCACCCTTGCATCGGTGGGTCTACAAAGTGTTACGCCTCGGCGTTTATACCGCGTACATCGAAGAACTGGCACAACTTGCCTGCTGCGATCTTCACGTCCGATTATAATTTAGGTATCTTCAATGCTAACTAATAAACTACTACAACTAGTAAAGTCATGTTTCTTTAACTATTTGTACCTATTGTGACTCTAAGTTGTGCCTTAGTAGAGCTTAAAATGATTAAGGCTGCGCAGTTATATTGCACGACGCGATATCACGACACGCCGAGTCGCTCGTGATTTCAAATAAATGGTTCAACGGAAAAACTGACACAGTATCGTGTCGTACGAGTAATTTTGCGACGCGCCTTAGTGAGGGTGCCCTTTAACTTAACACGACTACGTATAAGTATTTTATTAACTGCAAGTGCTAAAAACTGAAGTATCTAATACGTGCAGGGCGTGTAATACTGTAAAAACTCACTTCAGAACTCACTTCAAAACTCACTTCAAATTTGATATTTATTTAAAAACTCCCCTTAAATTTATAATATGACCAATCTACTTTGAAACGTTTGCAAACATTAAAACTTACATACACACCCACATACTGGTACCTACAACTTGAGTGTGTGTGGTAAAAATGTAAGTGAAATGAAGTGAATAGAGTTGTCATTCCATACAAATGATAGACACTGACAGTTACTTTACTCAAGTTTAAACGAGGTTATTTTATCAGAATCTTCTGGTAGACTTAGAACAACTATCTGTAGGCTATAGGTACATTCCGGGAATCGAACCTGCGGCACATAACGCAGAAGCCAATTCATTAACCACTGTGCCAACCGTGCCGTCTTTACCGTACTTCCACTAAATCCAAGAATCCTGTAAAAATCAAATTACGAATAAAAAAACATCGCAAAGTGAGTATTTTGTGCGACACAGGCAATGGTTATCAAATTACAGCGACGGCTCCGTCTAATTCGGAGGTTGGGCTGCCCTCCCCTCGCGTATCGCCCCCACCCCCCTATAGCCCCCTTCAGCTCTAAGCTCATTTCCTGTGTGCCGGCTGGTTGTATTAATTTTAAATTAAGTACAGATAGAGCTCGTCGTCGCGTCGATCCGGTGATGTAAACAAAAACCGGCAAAGTGAGAATCGTACTCGCCTAGCGAGGGTTTTGGAGCTTACTAGGAAATAGATAATTATCCACATCTACACTAATCATCACTTCTACAATAATATATTATAAAGAGAAAGATTTTCTTTTTACTAATGTTAGACTCACGTTTGTTAAGCGATAAGGTAGTACACTAAATGTCTTTCATCGCATGCGCTGCAAAAACTTTTGATGATAGAACAAACCAAAGTACCTACTACAATATTAAAGGATTTAGGTATTGATGCCTATAAAAAAGTCCGCAACAGCAGATGCCTGTCTCCGACTCACAACTCTAACTTTATTTCCTATTAAAATTTTAGATTAAAAAAAAAACGAAGTGTAATTAACCCATCTAGTTTTAATCTAAGTAGGTATATCGAAATAAATGTGTTTGGATGAACGGTATTTGTGTTCGTAATATAGTTTTTACCAGATTTCAATACAAATACTACTGACACTATTGTTACTCTTTAATATGTTTTTGTTCTTGTTGCATAATAGTTGTTCGTAAGTGTTTGATTGTACGATTTTTTTAGTTTAATAATCAAGTTATTATTTTATTGTTTATTTTGAACAAATATCTAAGAAGATATCGCAATATTTAATAAATATGTATTCACGCGACAAATAATTATGTGCGCGATATTCATTCGGTCCGGGCAGACGCGCGGCGCGGTGTCGCGTCGCTTCGCTATGTGTTTGTAGGAAATCTGACATTTCTGACTTCCGGGCAACACAAATTCAAAATATTTATTGCACCATAATGTTAAAAAGGTCTTATTGTTTATTGTATTAATGTAAAAAGATACTTAAAGTAATTCTCACTTAAATAAATTCTACACAAACATTATAAGGTGGTAAAGTTTGTGAGTTATCACTGGAACGACGACGCCGATTTAAAGAAAATCTTTTACTAATACAAAACTTCAAAATTTAATTTCAAAACTGAGAGAGGTGGACGGGGCGTTAAATTTCCAAATCCACATAGACGAAGTCGCAGGCGAAGTAATAGTACCTACCTATATTATTTAACTTACCTTTTATTCGATCGCAAAACTTTTTATTTCTTAAACACTTTTGCAACTTTTTCAAACGGCATACTATTATGACCCCTTTTTGGCTTTTACTGTAATTTAAATATTATTATATTTATACAACTTACCACGCCAATTTATTCGTATGCATGCATTTTCAATCCGCATGCATTTTAATGCAAGGTTTCATCATAATAACCACTCCGTATAGCTTTCTGAAATTAGATATCTTCTATGTTTCATTATTCTTCATAACTTCAACGCGATAACATTACAAGAGTTAGGTTTTATCATTTTATTACGGAACCCTGAAGGTCTACGTATTTGTAACAGATGTATGTGTGTGTGTAGACTTATGTCACAAATAGGTACGTACTACACGCTTACGTTGGGAATTAAACGTTGGATTTTCTCAATACGAGTACGTTTCAGATCTTATACAACGAATCCGCGCTTGTTTTAATTGGTTGAGTTTTCCTTTTGCAAAGTTAATTTTACGCTGAATAAGTTTTCAAATTAACGAAAGCATCCGTAAATACGATCGGCATGATTATAAGTAGGCTATTCCTAAAACTATAGTCTTGTTTTGCAGTTTGTCTTCCAAAAGTATTATTATAATACGTCGACCTACCTGAGCAATAATTAAAGAAATAGTATATTTAAACGTGATGTGTATGTGTGCGTGTGCGTGTGGGTGTGTGTTGTTGTGTTTTCTTTATTTTCTTGGCTTTGTTAAGTCTCAGAACAAAAGTAAGAAAACTATAGACATTCGCTAATAACAATAGACAGGATATTTTTATCAGAAACGTGTGTTGTGTCCTAGTGGACACAAGTCTCTGAGTTTAGTTTAGTTCTCTCTGCTGCCGCTCTATTATTGCTATATTATTCTAGATGGCGTAACTGAGACATGGGATCTCAGTTTGTCTATGACATTGCATCGCATATTCTCTCTATAGTATCTTAACCCTTTACGCTTTAACCTCATCCTCAAACACGGAAATACTATTTTAATCTAGTCTAGAAATAACACGGAATGTTTTTTTCTAGATATAGGTACCTCTAAACTAGGTAGTGGGCACTAGACGAGGACCGAATTTTGAAACCACTCACAGCTAGCAACTAATGCATAAGCCACGTTTTAACCTTTCAATTGAGTCAATTAGAGACACAATAGAAATACAATGACAGGTGGACACCGGTGTCCGTCCGGGGTTTAACAAATAATAATTTTGATGGAAACCATTTATTTGTCTAAAGATTTTGAAACACATACAATGGTAAAAATGACGCGACGGCTGTGCCTAAAAGGTCTATTTCAGCGGTGATCCTATTTAGCTATCTGACAATGGTTTTTGAAAATGAACCTGTGACGAAAGTGTAACAAAACCGTTTTTTATTAATGAATCACCATCCTGAGGCTACATAGCTACTTATTAATACAATCTCAAAGCTTGATACTGAAGCAAGATCGCATTTTAATATAACAAAATAGGTAATCGGATACATTGACTTGATAATAACGTTTACCCACCTGAATATTCGTACAAACTGTCCCCATCCGTCTCCATTGAATATTTTCACTAGCCGACAGTATTTAGATTGCGGATTTGCGGTATTGGATTGGTTTTCAGTACAGTCTGCATAATCATCATTGGTGCACGTGCTAATAATTTGTCATAAGTATTCATTTTCAAACTGTCAAAATAAAACAAGACATTAAATAACGTAGTACCACGTATCGGCCACATAATTATGACGTTAAAAGAAAAATAAAATTAAGAATTTCTATTGAAAGCGATAGTCAATAGTTTCCATAATTTTGGTATGAAACACAAATTAAAAGAACCACTGAAAATTGTCAGGAATAATAATTTATTGTACCCTGTCTTGATTGTAGACAGAAGAACATAATGCTACAAAGCTCCATGCTTGCGTGACTACTACTTCGTACTATCTTTGATACCATCCGGTAATTATACTAACTAAGGCAAGTTGCGCTTTATCCCGGTACAATCAATATCTAATCAAACCCTTCCGTTATGCTAACTGTCTGCACAAATCAGTTAGCATATTAGGGTTAGAGGGCGACAGGGCTAGGTAACCAGCTAGCGGGTTCCGAATCAATTACCTACATTCCTACAAAAATAACATCTAGAAATTCGACGATAAAATGGTAACAGTTTCATATTTGACTGGCTGGTCCTGATTGCTATGGTGCAAGTCGTAGGTTTCCAACCCAATTCTCACCCAAGACAAATGTACCTATGTGTGATGATCACGATCAGTTAGACAATGTCTGGGTGTAATTTATATTACGAGTTTTATAAATATGTAGGTATGAATATCAGTAGTGCAGTACTCATAGCACAAACTGTGCTTAGTTTGGGGCTAGATGGTGTCGTGGAATAATAACAAACAATATTTCTGACTACAAATAAGAGAGAGCAATTAGAAAATGTACGTACCTACATACTTACACCATTTTACAAATAATTTATGAATGACTGATGCCTAAACCAGAATTTTATCAAAACCCTTAGATGTCAGGCCACCAGGCTCCATAAACATTTTTTAAAGTTATCAGTTATTTACTAAAGACTTTAAGACAGATTACATATTGAAATATTGATTTATTTTTTCCTTTATTGACAGAGACTTGATGTCATAGCAATGAGGGTGATTTTCTAGCGCTGTGCGGTTGACAAAACTATCTCGTCTTCTGTCTTCAAACCAATCACGGCACCACAGGCCAAGGTTCACTCACAAGCTCCGTCATAATAATCCGCTTTCCGTTGTCCTACTTCTTGGCAACTGAATTACGTCCAAGGCAAACGCGTGCGGCGCGGCGGTCTGATTAAATTTTGTCGATGTTTGCACTCACGGGTTTTACAGATTTCGTTCAAGTAACATGAGGTTTTCAAATCAACATCTGCTAATTCTTCATCATTTAAAGAATGCTTGCTCAAGTCAATAGTTTATTTTTAAAGCGCGTTGTTCACCACGCTAAATAATTAATACACCTTCGGACCAGTCAGTATAGTATAAAAAATATCCTGTAGGTAAGTCAAAAAAGTAGCAGAATGTTTGCACCAACCCTACTAAATTACTTTTTGATTTAATTGGAGCTACATGAGAAATCTGACGATTTGATTCGCGGGCAGATGATTTATCCGCGTGGTTCATTTCCGATTATTGCATAGCGTTCATTTGGATGTCTGAATACTCAAATAAAAAATTGGAAATTTCTTTCTTTATTGTTTGGTGTTAAATCAGGTTAGAGTTTTTTTTAACTTAAGGGTATTTAGCGCCGTGCTTATTAACTAACAATGAAATGGAGTAGAGTTGGTAAGACACTTCGTACATAGTTGATTAAAAAAACTGTCCAAGTAGAAGAAGGACTTGCACACAAAAGGTAGGTACCGTGCCATTGTAGACGCCAGCACGTCAAGTCACCCCAATGTGTCAAATTCCTTTGATCGTTTTTCAACTTTATGTGAATCAGAATAAGGTTCATATTGAATTGGAAAAATTTGACACATTGGGGTAACTTGATGTGCTAGCGTCTATACATAATCAGAGACCGTACGATGAATGTTTAAGGAGCATAACGAAAAACAAAACGTTCCTTGTACTTGAATAAATTAAAAAATAGTGGCAATAGAAATTCACACTGCGAAAACTTCTAGTATCTACTACGACTCAAAACGTTCAGCCATTATTAAGATCGAGCAGTAACAAAAGTTTCTTGGATTAACCTTTAAATTGTAAATGTTATTATTTGGTGTAACAGTCACTATTAAATAGTGTTACTCGCTTTAAAACGAATCACGTAAATACGGTTTAAATATCACAGATATTGTTAAAATCATGTAAACAATACTGATCAGTTCAGGTTTCATCTATATTTTTTCTTTTTAGGGTTAAATTAATTAATTTTTATTATCAGTTGTAATAGCGACAATAGACCATGACAATATTACGACTGATTACCCATCATGGTTCTGTTGGTAGGTAACTAATAATATTTTGCTTATTTCATAACTTGCACAAAAAATAACTGCTTTCTTTTAATTTACCTAAGTGCCTACTTCATATTTTTAAGCTGTTTAAATAAATCACATGCTTAATCATTCAAAGCCTTAAGTTACTGTCTCCCGAAAATGGAATGCCAATAGCAAAAAGCATGAAAATAAAAAAGTGGGTAAGTAATCCACATTTTCAGTTTTACGCAGCCTAGCGAGGGCTGGCGGCGTCGCAACCGGATGTGCGCGGAGCGGCAACGCCGCACCGGCATCGATCATGGCTGTAGACACACACAAGCTTACACACACAGTCACTGGACACACACAAACACGCGTTGTCTCAGAGCCTTGAGGTGTTTGGTTGTTGTTTAAATTATTATTTTTTACCCTCCTTTGATATATATGGGGTGAAACAGATACGAGATAAGATTTGAGCAAATAATAAGATGGTGTATGATTTGTGTATATTTTTAGTTAGAAAATATATGGCAGGCTGTAGATTTTGAAGGTAATTCCAAAAATTTGTTTACTCTGGTATTTTTATACTGAAGTGTATAAGGTTACGGGGCTTATGTTAGATTTTAACTTGAGGTCACACAAAAAATAATTTTATCATTACGTAGTTTCAACTTTGTTTAATCTTTTGACTAATTTTGGTATGATATTAAATTAAGCACAAACTTCTAGTGGATGCAAGCGATACAGCTGAACTTGACGGACTGGGTTCAATTACCGAGTTGGGCGGTGTTACTGGTTCTTACATCTGAGTTTAGTTAGTTACAATAATAATTCTGAGTCTGAATCTGTCTCGGTGAAAGATTTTTTCGAATCGGTCTAGTAGTTTCGGAGCCTATTCAATGCAAACAATCAAACCTTACCTCATTATAATATCAGTATAGATAACATACATACATAGAAACAAAATCAATATCAATAGAAGCATTACAAGTTACCTATTGGAGGTCGCATATTTATGTATACGCACTGGCTTGTGATAATAATCGTATTTAACACATGTCTGTCACTGATTTAAATTAGCTTAGTTACGGACTGTTTATATTCATATATAACTTGTAACCTGTGCTTGTGAACCACTAATGAATAATATATTCTACTATAACCCACTGCTGCTCTTATTATTCCAATATTACCAACTAAGTATAACGTCAACATCAATTATTGTTAGATCACTGAGAATCAAATCGATTTGTGGACCTTACAGTTGGCTGCCCAGCTTCCGTACTACGAGTCGTGGGTTCGATTTCCGCTTCAAACAAATATTTGTATAAGATAAACTGTTCCTTGTCTGTAGAGGTACTGCGGGACTTGTTACTGCAAATCCCCTTATGGTATTGGTGGCAAATTCAGTCTCAGGTCAGTAAACCGAGTATTCACCAAAACCCGAGCTCAAAGACATTCAATACCTATAGACCGGACATCACGAACAAAATTTTCGTCCGAAAAAGTGTGTCCTGCTGGATACAAGTCTATGAGTTTTTTGTAGTACGCTCCGCTGCCGCTCCAATATTCATATATTATTCTAGATGGCGTTACTGAGACATGGGCTCAAAGTTTTGCTATGACATTTCATTGACATGCCCGCTCTATAGTATTTTAAATCTCTTTGCCCGGGCTCATGTTACGTGTTCTGATTGGTGGACTCAATATCAGAAGTTAGCTGTAAGTAATAAGAACGTTTCTACAATTAAAAACAATACCTCGACTTACAAAAAAGAGGAGACTTTCAATTCAGATGTTTATTTATGTGTTAAGTACTTCATAAACAGTTTGTTTTTGCTAGAGAGGGTAGGTACATATATTTAAATTTAACCGAAATCGATAAAGTAGTTTGGTTGTAATAATATATTAAAACCAAGGGAAAAAACAACAAAAAAAAAACAAATTAGAAAAACAACCGACTTTATAAAAATACATTAACAGGTGTAAAATAAATCTAGTTTCGGAAGTCGGTGGCCAATAATCAATGAAACAAAACCACAAAAGCCACAGACTTAAAAAACAAGAGTTGTTTTTTTTATTGTTTGGTTGTTTTTCATCCCGGTTGATTAAAAAAAAACAGTTTTTTTTTAAGTACTAAAAATTGTGTTGAGTTACTCAGCTAACTTAACACTATATTTAGACAAAATGTAGTTTTAAGTTAGCTGAGTAATAAACTACTCGCGACTTCGTTTTCGTGAATGTTCACAAAAAACACTGTAGGTACACCCTCCATTAAATGAAAGTAAAAGTCACGAACGTAACAATGAATGAAATCCAGAACGCAACTTATTCATTTGCGCCACTTTACAGCGCTGCCTACAAATATATTATTTTTTTTATTGTTGGCTTGTGTCATTCTTTTAAATACCCCTCAAACGAGCTTGGAACCCAATATAGAAACACGCTCCTCGATACGACAACATACAGAAAGCACAGCTAATAGAAATCTCTATTCCTAGACAGCACGGAATAGGCTTGCCCCCTATTACATGGGACTTAAACATAACTAGACTCATACGAGCATGGAACCTAAGATAGAAACACGCTCTTCGATACGACAACATACAGAAAGCACAGCTAATAGAAATCTCTATTCCTAGACAGCACGGAATAGGCTTGCCCCCTATTACATGGGACTTAAACATAACATGCGAAATGTGGTTGTACTACCAGGTACACATCTGCATAACCCTTTGGAGATTACAGGCGAGATGTTTTGTTAAATGTAATCTATACATATAATAAGACTGTAAAAAAACTGTGTCTGTACATTGAATATATTTAAAAAATAATAATTGAGGGGGGTTTAGAAACAGTAATAGCGCACGAATCCAAAAAAAAAAGTCTGTCTGTTTGTCTGTTTGTCTGTTTGTCTATTTGTTTGTTTGTCTGTTTGTTTGCACACGCTAATCTTCGGAACTACTGGACGGATTTGAATGATTTTTTTTTGTTGTATAGATATTAAGTCTGGTCAACACATAGGCTATAATTTATCTTGAAAACTAGAACACCTGATGCAGAACCGCAACAGACCAGCTAAACTATAGGCGATACAAAAATGGCCCCATAGCAAAAATTGTTCCACGTGATGAGCATTTTCTGCTGAGAGAATAAATTTGAAGATCCGGAACACCTGATGCAGAACCGCAACAGACCAGCTAAACTATAGGCGATACAATAATAGCCCATAGCAAAAATTGTTCCACGTGATGAGCATTTTCTGCTGAGAGAATAAATTTGAAGATCCGGAACACCTGATGCAGAACCGCAACAGACCAGCTAAACTATAGGAGATACAAAAATGGTCCCATAGCAAAAATTGTTCCACGTGATGAGCATTTTCTGCTGAGAGAATAAATTTGAAGATCCGGAACACCTGATGCAGAACCGCAACAGACCATCTAAACTATAGGCGATACAAAAATGGTACCATAGCAAAAATTGTTCCACGTTATGAGCATTTTCTGCTGAGAGAATAAATTTGAAGATCCGGAACACCTGATGTGGAACTTCAAGAGCCCAGCTACAATATAACATATATTTGAATGACGTCTTAGCAAAAGTTGTTCAGCCTTATTAGCACTCGCTGTTAACGTATAAAAATCGAAGATCTGGAACACCTGTTGTGGAACTCCAAGAGCCCAGCTACACCATAACTCAAATAGGAATGACGTCTTAGCAAAAGTTGTTCGGTCTGATAGGCATTTCCTGTTGACTTATAAAAATCGAAGATCAGAAACATTTGATATAGAAATTAAAACTATCACTAATTTCATTGCATAATTATAAAATAACATAAGTAGGAGGTACTACGCGGTGAAGGCGGGAACAGTTCAGGACTGATTTTCGATGACGAGGATATATCGTTGAAAATTAGACTCTACTGGATAAAACTCCCATTTTTTTATCGTATGCCTTCGGGCTTATGTTATTTGAGTGTTTAATTTCCTTTTCCATTTATCTTCGTTACACGGTAGCTTACCCGGTAACGCAGGGGAGCAGCCACTTAAATTTTAATTGATCAGGTATCATCACAATAAAACTATAACCATGCCTAGAAAGAGGTAAAATTTTTCCCAATGTTCCAAAGGTGCTAAATGATTAAAGACCATAAGATCCCAACAATCTACCGAAAAGCGTTAGGAGAGACTTGATGCTGTTCGAGAACATGAAGCTGCAACTCGCTCCGTGGAAACTTCTTGGGATCGCGAAGCACGCCTGCATTCTCAGCGTATTTACGCATCTACATCCAGGTCTCTAGAGACCAGTGAAGAATATGTGCGCGACTGACCGCTGATCGTGAACATCATGCACTGTCTCGCGAGTTGGAGACGTTCACGGAAAAAGCATGACGCTTGAGTTTTCAGCGTATATACGCATCGACTCTAGAGATAAGTGGGGGAAGGAGATGCGCGACTGACCGCTGATCGTGAACGTCACGCAACATATTATGATGACCTAAAGTAAAAGAGATCTAAAAATGGTGCCATTGCAAAAACTATTCCACGTGAAGAGTGTTTTCTGCTGTGAGACTAAATTTGAAGATCTGGAGCACTTGTAGGGGAACTCCAAAGCCCAGAGACAATATAACATATACATAATAGAAATGGCGTCTTAGCAAAAGTTGTTAAGTCTGATGGCATTTCCTGTTGACCAACAAAAATAAAAAATCTGGAACATCTTGAATCGTCTCGCGCATCCCATTGATTTCCCGTCCCCGGGCTTATATAATTCGACATCAGATGTTTCAGATCTTCGATTTTGACGACCCCGTTGTCACTGGCATAAGCAACAGGATCCGCGTACGAAGTCGCGGGCAGAAGCTAGTGTTACATATTTTTGCAGAATTAGTCCCCAGCATTTGATGATCTATCATAGTACGTTCGTGGAAAAGGGAACATAGTGGTACACTATAGAAATATGGATACAGCACTTAATTTCGTATAATCTTACTTGAAAGACAGACAGGTTAAAGTTTAGGTAAGCGGCGTGAACTCGTTGGGGGCTGAAATGACAATGGGTGTTCCCCAAGGTTCAATACTGGGTCCGTTCCTGTTTTTAGTGTACATAAATGATTTGCCCCAATGAATGCATCAATTAATTGCATGCATCAATTAATTCATTAATACAAACGCTTCTAATAAATAGCTGATCTTTGAAGTTAAATTTCGTGTTTTGGAATTTAGTAGATTAAATACGCATTGGCTATTTTAAACTACCCACTCATCTACACTGGCGCCTAATATGTCTGTACCTACCTAGGCAGTACTAGGTAGGTACAGACATACTAGGCGTCAGTTGTATGGCCCGTAAGGGGGACAAAGGGTGATCTATGGTGAAGATAATGGCGTTTCGTATAGACCAACATCCATTAATGCCACTTGAATACAGTACCCCACTCAATTAGCGTCATAACTGTACGATCTTTGTGCAGGGAAAGAAATAAGGTGAATCAAAAGGGGGGTTTATTAAAAACTGTGGTTAGATGCGAATGTCTTTTGTGTGTCTTATTTATTGTATTTGTTCTTTCTTTGTTTAATAGTAGTGCCAGTAACATTAATGCAGCTGTGGAGACATTTTAATACTAAATTTTGACGGCAATTCTTAGTAAAAGTAGTCCTTAGGTTTTTTTTTCCACAAAAATAAATTTGTCTGTCCAATACAGGCGCGATTTACTGTACATCGTTTTATACATAATTTAGGATTACAAGAAAATAAATTTTCCTCCAAAGGTCATTTTCTTAAGCTGTCTACGTACCTATGTCAGTAAAAACAAATCAAATCAAAATGATTTATTTTAAATCAGGCTGAAAATCAGCACATTATAAGAGTTTCCCCCAAAAACGCCCTCCACTACTTCCTAGTGCTTTTGTGGGGTAAAGATAAAGAATAAACGTAGGTATTGGCGGCACTATCTTTTCTTTTATATTATTATCTTTGTTTTGTTAACTATACCTGTTTCATTTTCAATTGTTTGGCCAGTCATTCAATAGCTTCATTGTGACAGCTACATTTTGTTCACTATAGATGGTCGAGTCTTCAATGGTTGCATTGTATAAGTCTTTAGACTACTCACCGTTGAACAAAATGACCAACTGTACCTACTTATGGAGAGATAGACGACCAATATTACAACATAACTAAAATGGCCAATGTCAATAAAAAATGTTATGTTCTGAATTATAAAATATCCCTATATTAGAAAATGTTAGGAGGTTCTCTTAGTAGTTACACTTTTGTTTAAGATATTAAAATAATACATCCCAATTAGAATGTTACTAGTAACATAAATAAAATTAAAAAATATAACTTAAAAATTACCTACGGGATGTAGGTGCTGTAGCATTTATTTTCGTAGCCATTTTGCTACGGTTCGTAGCGCAGGCGTAGCAAGACGTCTACAACGTTTTTCAAAACTACAAAGCCGTATAGACGCTTGAATAAATTCAGAATAACTACTTATTTTTACTGCATTTTGATTACTTTGACTTCTTTTTGGTCCTCATTCTACTCAAGTGACACTAAGAATTGGATTACTAAAGAAATAGGTCAACCATTTTTACTTTCTTGCTCCATGTTAGTGTTTAGTCGATTCCGAAAAATCCGCTATTGTAAATAATATTGTTGGATTTCGACAATAACAATAATTTTAAGTCCTAATTTCGCAGGTAATTCGTTTGTGTTTTTATTCTCGCGGGTGGAGACCCGGAGAGCACCGGTCGACCGTAACCCCGGTGGTATAAATTATAATAAATTGGCCACCCAGACCACGATTCTGTTATAGTAAGCCTACAAATTCTTCTCGTGTCACAGTGTTTGTTACCAAACTCATCCGAAACGGCTTAACCGATATTTATGAAACTTTGTGTGTTTCTTCAGTAGGTCGTAAAATATTTTTTTTAAAAAGGTGATACGAAGTTTGCTCGAGCAGCTAGTCTCAATATATAGATTCCTATGTCACAGTGTTTGTCACCGAACTCCTCGGAAACGGTTTGACCGTTTCTTGTGACACTTTTTGTGTATTTTCAGCAGCTATGAGAATAAGACGTTAACTATAAAACGAATAAATTGATTCTAGGTGGAACCAACCTTGCTAGGGCTGCTAGTTAGCTTACATGAATTCTTATATAAATTATAAAATCTTAAAGTGTAGAAGTCTTGGAAGCTGTCATCTCTAACTGTCAATCCACTGTCAATCCACCAGGTATTGACAGTTCTTTTCATCTTACTTTTCGTGGGATTTATTTATAATATAATAAAAATGCGTAGGTAAGTGTTCCTGGAAAAGTTAGACTTTTTAAATTAATATGTATGTTAAATTAATATGTAGGTATGTAAATTAATATCTAAACTCCTATTTTTAATTAGTAATAAAAAATTGGGCTGTATTCGTACCTGTTACTGATCATATTATTTGTGTAATCAAAAGTAAAAAAATCGAAGTTCATTTTAAATACGCCACTATTTAGTTAAACTTAAATAACGAAAACAGCTGTTGAAGGCGGGGCATGCTTGAGCGAGATTTCGCGAACGTGAGCGAGAGATGTCGATTAATGAATCCTCTATGCCTGTATAATATTTCCACAAATTGGGTGACATTTAGGGATATAAACAAACGCTAGCAACTTTGCTGTTTATGAATATCATTAATTGATACTTTACAAATATAATGACGAGACCGTATAGAATAAGCTCTTTAAGTATTTGTACAAATTAAAAATTAGTGGTGTATATAATGTTCTAAGATTAGCTTGACTACCACTGATATCGGTAAAGAAAGGCATTCATTATGAAGAAACCTACACTAGGCGTATTCAAGAATCGTAGCAGGTGGTGTCCTGCCTACCACTATGAGAAAAAAGCGCTAGTATAAATAATGTAGGTACATGTTCGAAATCACTTTGATCAATGGATTACTTAGAATAGAAATAGTATTTTTTTTTAAGTTTCTATGTGTTAGTCATACACTGTAAATTACTGGTTATATGGAGGTACGCTACAAGAGAACACTGACTCATACGAATAACCATTATTTATGATTTTCATTATTCACATTTTTATTCATATAAAAGTACGATTACAAATCATGAAATATTTTATTGTTGCCAGTGTCAAAAATTGAGATATTGAAACCCAAAAGGGGACAGTGCTATAATATAATATACCGAAATATGTTCACGCGCAACAACACCTGAAAAGTATTGTGCCAAAATTCAAAGCACAATATGCCTAAACCCAGCCAATTATATGGACAATTATCGAGATAGAAAAAGGCAGGCAATTTATAAAAAATAATACAAAGGCACAAAGGCACCCATTGTTTGTGGACGAAATTCGAGCGCGCGAATTAATAAAAAAAAAATACAATACGGGACTGACAAACAAGCCGAAACCAGTGCCAACTTCGATAGGCAATAGGCTTTTAATAAAAACGTTCTCTGCTCTTTGTAAAAAAGGATCGAATGGTTCAATTTTCTCAAACTGTGTGTTGGTGGCGCGGGGCGTTGGTGCCACAAAGCCTGATTATCGCCGCTCCGCACGTCATTATCTACCGCCCACCGTGTTTATTTTTCTCAGACAAAGATTAGCAGGAGTGTTTGCTATTGGCGGGGTGGTGTGTTGAGGTGAGAGGGGGCGTGTGTGGGTGTGGCTGGCTTTGTCGCCGCCCCCGTCGGGCCGGAGTCACAGAGTGAGTCGCAGGCCGCGCCGTATGCACCGTCATGTGTAGCTGCGCGTGAATCATGCTCGATATCAAAAGCTCCGCCGACTATCTGAGTCGGTCGGGCACATTCACCAACTTCTCTATGTTATTTGCGGGTGAATATTGTCTACCATTTCTATATATTGTTATTTTTTTATATATTGTGCAGTGACACGTGAAGTGTTTTGTGATTTTGTCGAGGTTTGGTCAAAAGGTCGTAAGTACAACGGAAAGTGTGAATGGGATTCTTTCAATTCCAATAATTCTTGGCGGTCGTCGTCAAGTTTTCTATATGGATTTTTGCACGCCTGTAAGCACTGAGATAGCACTAGATTGGAAGCTGCGTTTTAATGTTAAAAGGAACTTAATTTATAACATAATACTTAATTTTAATTGTGAAACTCAGCTAGACCGAGACAGTTAGTTATGTAACGATATTTAAGTAGCCAATGGCGGGGAAGACAAAAAAACGATTCCCTATCCATTTGCATAAAATTTTAAGACCTAATATAACTTAGCATAATTTTGTTTGGCATAATTATATTTTCGCATAATATAATAACGCATAACAACTTACGCATAATTTTTTAAGCATAATTTCTCTAACCATAATAATGATTAAGCATAATATTCTAAAGCATAAATTTATTAGAAATTTAAAAAGCGTAGTCGACGGAGCCCCGCTACGCGGGGATCCTTTATCCGTTTTGAGGGTTTAAAGGAAGCTATCTAACCTAACGTCGGGGTGACCCGAGTCCTGATTATGAGAGCAATAGGCCTACTAACGTTATGCGAATCAAATTTATGCCAAAACAAATTAGTCTTTAAGATGATTATACCAACATAAAATGTAAGTACCTATGCCTAAAAAAATTATGCCGAAGTATTATTATGCGAAAACAAATTGTGCCAAAATCGTTATGCCGAAGTATATTAGGATAAAGAACATTATGCGAAAAGAAGGGATCCCAAAAAAACGTGTGGTGCTTAATTAACTTATTGCCGATAGTAATTAACTTACCTATGTGTTTTAAAATAATGGTGATTTCTACTTAAATAATCTTCTATTCAAAAAGTAGCGAAGCGTGCTCGAACATTATATAAATTGGGCTAGATTCGATTTTTTGGGCCATTTATATGTTGATAAATTGGATAAATACTACTAGTAAAAGTACACTTGGTATTAAATAAATCAAGACACTTCCATTCATCAATATTTTTGGTAAGCAATACAGAACAAAATTCTCAATTTTGAACCTTACCTATATGGCCTAAAAGATGGTTTGGGAGGTAAGTTGGCTTGAAAAAGTCTTGAAAATGTGGTTACTCTAACCTCATTGTCAAGACTTTGCCGACGATGTATGTTTCAAACCCATGCGTTTCAAATTATTATTAAAAATAAAAATCTTATTGCGTAAAAAACTCAAGTCTCTCTCGATTTATTTGCTCCCCAGTGTATTTTTACGAAAGAAAATGTTAAAAGAATGTAAGTAGGTAAACTGTAATGTAAAGCAAGAACAGGGCGTTCAAAATAACGTAACGTACTCGAACTCACTCTTCTTGGACCTAACTCAGTGTGCCTAATATATGGCAACAAAAAGCTTAGGTTAATTTTGGAACTTAGGCATAAACATGGTATAGGAATACCGCAGCCAATATGTTTGTTGTACAGCCAAGCTATTACTTATATCCTACACCGACTAAGCACAAAAATGCAATGCAAAAATGAATGAAGGCAGTAATAGCCTAGTGACCGGCGGATTGATAAATCATAGGTCTCGAGTTCGAACCTAAGGCACGCACCTCTGAATTTTCGGATTCACGTGCGTATTGTATAATTATCACTTGCTTCAAAAACGGTGAGGAAAACATCGGGAGGAAGCCGGCATGCCTGAGAGTTATTTCTCGAGGGCATGTGATGCCATTTCAGAGGCCCATGGGCGGTATTTATACTCTGACACTAGGTTTGTCTTTTGCCACACTATGAGAACAAGTGCAACAGTTCATAAGAAATTCAGGTAATCTTTAATAATTTTAAACGGCTTCACGTCCTATTTTTTTTTTAATATTATAAACCAGTGCTTGACTGCAATCCCACCTGATGGTAGGCAGTGATGCTATTGCGGTTATTGTGAAATAGGTACGTCAATATCCATTTTTTATCCGAGTAGAATCGATTTTCCCTAAAATATATTATTTAAAAATGAGATAAATGTGAACAATATAAAAATATTATTTCATCAATATAACGAAGTAGAGCGTGCAATAAAACGATATTCCTCAAAAAACAGCTCTAAACAATCTTGATACAACTATCAATAACTATCTCTTGATTATCTCAAATTAGTATGTCTCAAGAATAGGATTTTATAGTTACTGATATTTTTGACCGTTTATTTTTTATTTATTTGAGCAGCGGATAGATTCTGAGCGGATATAAATATATCCGCTCAGCACGCTCAGCGGTGTAATTTATCTATAATATGTATGTATTTAGAAATCTAAATACATACATATTATAGATAAATTACACCCAGACAGAGAACAAATGATCGTGCTTATCACACACACATTTGTCCTGGGTGGGAAGCGAACCCACGACCTTCGGCATAGCAGTCAGGGTCACTAACCACTAGACTGACAGGCCAGTCCAGTTCCTCATCTATCTTTAAGTTCCGGTGACTATTAGATAGGGTATGGGGCACATAATATCTCTGAGTGCGCATGACGTTATCCTAGATGCACACTGATTACGCCAATACGAAACTAGTTGTTTGACTGCTAATCGTTGAATACTTTGCCCAGTGATTATCACTATGAACTGCGGGTTTGACTATCAGTACGTTTGCAAACATTAGACCCACGAAGTCTGCTCAGTCAGTGCACGCAGAATGTCTGTCCTTATAAAAGAAACCTGCCGGAGTATCGTCGCGTTCTTTTGACATGTCAAACACTACAATTCAGCTCCATTGTCCTTGATGGCACATCATCCAGGCCGGTTGGAAAATGTAAAAAGTTCTGCCGAGAATGTGTGGAAAAAAAAATGAAATTTGAATTCATTCCTAGCTCAAAACGGAAATAGAACTTCCCGCGTAGACTGCTGTCATTGGCCAACAAAGGAACCATACGTGTTTTGTAAAAGGCCTTTGGGCTTTGGTACATAACGCGCTGAGTTTTAATCCTCCATTAGCTTATACGATTGGGTTTTCAATGCAGGTCTATTCTTAGAAGTCTATTGATTTAACAATTTGACGATTCCTTTATTGTAATTATTACAACAAAATACTAGATAGCGTAGGTACTCGTTATTCCTTACATTATGTTAGTAGTCTATTTTAGGGTGTTTTATTATTCAGGTAGATATGTTTAAAATGTGCCAATCCATCCCCTTTATTTGATATCTAACTTGACATGAAAATACAGTTAATACTTTCTTAAATATAAGATTTTTTAGAATTGGTTGAGTAGTTTTTGAGCTAAGTCGTTTGAATAAACAAATAAACGAACTAAAAATATTTATAATATTATTATTATTATAATATTTGCGATACATCACCTGCTTCCAGTATTATATACAAATGCATTTACCCAATGCACAAGACACGGATCATACGATTATTATAATCCGATTGTATTTCAGTATTAAACTTTCTATACTAAAGAATAAATACAGTTTGTAAGTCTTTATTTCTAGGAACATGATATAGTTGTCTTATTTGTAATTTAAATTTAAACCCTCACTGACATTAAAAACGCGATTTTTTTTTTATGATTGGATGTTTGTTACTCTTTCGCGCAATACTAAACTTGGGAGCGTGTCAAGCCAAGCGTGACCGCGTCTAATTCTACACGAACCATTTAAAGCCACTTTCGACCCCGTCGTAACTCAAAAACTATTTCACATAATAAACATGTCAAATTGGCTCATGTATTGAGACCAGATAAACCATTTGAGCTAAAAAAAAGACTTATCTCAAACGGTTATTTAGATATTAACGTCCAAACATCGTCATTGCAATGCATTTTTATCACTGACTGGCCTATAGATCAAAATTCTAACCCTGTTTCTGATGACCTAGAAAGTTCAAATTCCGCATCCAGATAGGTAGTTGGGTGAATACCAAGGAATAAATCCGAAACTCGTAAATTAGTTTTATATTATTATATTTTTTCAAGGTGTTAGTAATTATTGGGACTGATAGATGGCGCTGTTCACAAAATGAATAAATGAATTTTATTTTAATTTGAGTTCAACATTTACATCGCGGTATTTAGATTATCCACCGAGAGTATAAGGGATGCACGCTGTAAAATCACCATTATTTGATATTAGCCCACTTTATAATCTTGCTCAATAACTAGCCCAGTCAGACCGTAGGCTTCAACCAATGAAATGTAAGTTATTATAAAATGTTTTACCTATGTTTTTACAAATTTCAGGACTCACCATTGAACTTACCATCCATTTTGATCTCACTTCTTTTGTCGTTAAAATCAACAACCAATCATCATCTTGAAGTTGGCTCTCATTTTACATTTATTTTTTTGATGGGATAGTACTTAGGTACCTAGTATCCCATACGCACATAGGTACTATAGCTTATACATCAGAATAACACATAGGCTAAAGTGTATACAAATATTGTGTGAATTGTAATAAATATCAAGATTCTGCCTACTGCGATCTAAAAGCTTGCGATGAAAAAAATGAGTTCCACGTTTAAAATTTGAATATAATAGGTACCCAGTGGCCAAAACAAAACCAATTTAAGCTGGCCTGGTATTCTTTATTTCTTTAAAATAAGCTAGGTCAGCTAAAGATCAATGTCTTACCACTAATTTCCGACTATTCATCTCATTAATATACCATGAACTTTTAATAATATATCTAAGAACATATATAACGTAACATCACGCATATATTCCCTGTAGGGTTAGCAGAGTTGTACCTATAGTAGGCACCTACAGCCACTTTTGCGCCAGCTATATATGTTTGTCCAGCACCCAGATCGTGTACCCTTTTACTTCCTCTTAGGGATGATTTTCAGTAAAATGTGTTACATGTTTTTCATGATGTTAAATAAAAAAACTTCATACTGAATTTCATTCGAAAAACTTCAACAACAGCAAAGTTTCGTAATAACTTTACACCCCGGTTTTACCCCTTTAGGGGATGAGTTTTCAAAAACGCTTTCTTAGTGCTCCCCTACGTTATAAAACGAACCCCTGAGCAGAATTTTAAGTGACTAGCCCTTACAGTTTAGGCCCTGCGTTGATATTGTCAGTCAGTCAGTCAGTCAGTCAGCTGCTCCTTTTTTATAATTTTAAAGATCCCATTATGTTTCCTCATCAGCGGCCACCTAGCCTGCTCATTAAAGTCACAAAACCATGTCTGGCGGATAGAAATAATTAAGTCGCGGGTCATATAATGTTCTGTTATATAAGATAGATATTGATAACTACGCTTGCTGATGCTTAGATTAGTGGTTTCACCGGCGGACTGCCTAACGGCTGCAATCTAAAGTACGCACCTCTCACATTTCGGTTTCATGTGCGTATTGTTTTATCACTTGCTTTAATCGCGGTGAAGAAAGAAATATTTCTCGACGGCATGTAACGCCAAGTCAGATGCATATGATCGGTATAAACTCTGACAGTAGGTACTGTCAGAGTTTATACCGATGAATTTTAGGTTACTGTTATGATAATGATAAATAAATTATTTTTTAAATTGTATTAGGCACGCTCCTTATTACGTGGTACTTGAACTTAACTGGCAACGTGTGAGTGTACTACAGGTAAATCTCTGTCTAACACTTCGGACATTACAGGCGTGATGATGTGATGATATTTGTTTTGTTTAATACACACAAGAGATAATTGATAAATTATATTTATTTCTGTAAATGGGTTCATATTAACACTTTTAGTGGTCATTTTTTTCTAAAAGAAAATAGAACGGTATTTCGCTATCTGACTGAGAAGAAACACCGAAAGAAAGTCCAGACATTAACTTGGTCAGATTATGTAAGAACCATGCAGATTTGTGTCTGATAATGGTCTTTTGAGGAAAAAACCACACAGATATTAGTGGACCAGATCAGTCAGAGCAAGCATTTGTCAGTTAAAACAATCTATTGGTGTGGTCGGTGTTCCACAATCTTACTACCTACTACTAAACGGATAATACAATACGCACATGAAACCGAAATGCGAGAGGTGGGTACACACACGATGAAAAGACTTAACTACGCGTGATTATTTTGTGTTTACTTCTTTCTTTCGAAAATTTAAACGCAGTTGAGTGATTGGTTCCTGCGCTACGTGTAGCGGGTTTGGTTAGCGCACGGTTCAAATACTTGCATGGCTTACTTATTAGCAATTGTTCCGTGTCTGGCGGTTTGTGTATGTGACTTTTAATACTTAGAAATGTACCCATAACACAGCAGAAATACCTAGTATGGAGCAAAGTATTTTTTTAAAAAACACTAAGTGTAAAATAACTCACAAGTCATAGTCGCATTGGGTGCTTTTGGTTAATTTATCACGTGCCTTTTTTATTCTTTAACTCGGTTTATACTTTTTGTAGAAACAGTTTATTTTTCTTTGATAAGGATGATTCCTTTTTATACAGTAACATTGCTATTAAAATCAAATTACAGAACCCATTCTAACGAATATCCTAAAAATAGCTTATCAAGAAAATTTGTTTTTATTCATATCGGTCCGTAACTGACGAAGTTATGAGAACATACAACCGAAATGAGAATCTCCTCCTTTTAAGTCGGTCTCCGATAAAGCTAGAGATTTCTTTAAAATATTTCTATCATCCTTATTACCGCCGGCGCGTGCAGCTACTGTAGTACCCTCTCACTATCTCGTTGCTTATTACTTTTCCGTCAGCTCCGTGGATAACTCGCACTCTCGGTTCCCTTCAGCCTTTCATCACCTGGGTACTTAAATGTCTACTTAGGGGTATTTTGGAACCTTTTAAGGACAGAAAACCCTTAGCAGTAGTTTTCCCGGTCTGAAGGGGTTGAAAGCTTTCCAGTGAAGTAGGGGATGAGCTGCACTGTCTTCCCTAAATCGTTAGATAATCTCTTCTGAAGTGTTGAACGAGGCTAGTGAGTCAGCTTATCTTTTAAAATATTGGTAGAATTTTGTTTTGTCTTTGTTTTGCCTTGAGTTGAAGCCCGTTAGACATTGAGCATAGTGACACAATTATTAACCAGCGCCATCTAGTCCCAAACTAAGAAGAGCTTGTACTTTGAAAATTAGACATCAACTGATAAACATCCTAATATAGTGATTTCGATAAAGTAATACAAAAAGAAAATGAAAAAAGGCTAGACTTAAATAAGTGAAGCCTTTAAAATACCAAATGAAAAATAAAACCATAAAAAGCGTAGTACCTAGCTCAAATTTACAAAGTTAATAAAAATAAGAGTATGATTCTAATTGGCGCGAATATAATTTTAAATTAAACAAATAAACTTTATTTTTATAAAAACAAAACTGTCATGGTCATGGTAGCATGAACTGAAGTACCTACAGCGCGAAGTGACTCTTTGTTAAATACATTTTACAGTATATAATATACCTGTTTGCAAAGAATTATTGAACTTCGTCTCCTATCGTCATTATTCATTACGTAAATAGATTTCTGCATTACAAGATTTTTTTTGTCAGCTTAAAATCTCTTTCTTAGTTTAGTAATAACATATATTTCAGAACATACCCTTAAATTGGCAACAAAAAAACGTTGATCCGTTTTGTCATGGTGACACTATTTTACTTTCGTATTTTTTAAATCTAAATACTAGATATCCGTACCGACGCCGACGACGCGAGGAACATCAAAAGTTTGACATCCGTCAATTTTTTAGCAACAGATTGTTTGGGTACTTAAATTGATGTTTTAATACTTTCCATATTTTTTTTTATATTGCTTTACTGTTTATACCTTCATTAGACTTTTACAAATATTTCAAGACCTAAATTAGCCAAATCAATTCAACCTTTAACGAGTTTTAGTGAGACTAACAAACATCATTTAATTATAATATTCTATAGATTACCTTCTCCGGACAAAAACAAAACCAAAAACATAAAAATCATTAAAGTTGGTCCAGTAGTTCTTAACCCTCTGCGACTGACGTGACTCAAATTTTACAATTGTACTGGCGTGGTAGTACACGAGACACCATTTCAACAGTAAATATATTTATAGAATTAAATGATGTAGTTTTTTTATTTATATTTATTAGATCTTTAGCCTATGTTTTATGTTAAATGAACTTTAAATAAAAAAAACAATTTGTATTTTCAACATTAAACAGTGTTTATTGACTACCCTCAATTCAGTCTATGAATCTCTCCCTAAACATTGATGCCATTGAAAAAATAACAAAATAAACTTTTTTATATTAAACATTAGACATTTTAAAAATTAACAATTACAATAATCGATCTTGAAAACATGAGATATATTCATTGGTTGAAATTAAAATTAGACCGTTTTCAAATCACAGCTTTTCTTGACAATTTTATATAGTGGCTTGGAGCACTGAAGGCAAATTTGCTTCGAACAATCAAAGGAACAATATTTGGTTTTTGGGTGTTGCATTTCTGGCTCGAAAGTCGGATCTTCATCTTCATCACCAATAGGTAGCGCTAAACTCATGTTCACTTTCCTCTTCCAGCCACTCTTTTATTTGATCTTCCTGATTTACAAAAGTTTCAGCCACCCTTCTCTTAGGAGTAGAAGAAGTGCCTGGCCTAGGGTTGTTACTTGAGTTAGCCATCTAAAAAACAAGATTTCTCTTGTAAAAGTAGGTAAAATTATCTTTCCACCACGACTTCATCCGCGTGGATTTTAGATACTATTTCACCTTATAGCCAATCTTACTCAGTGATGATATAGCATTCTATTAGTGAAAGATTTTTTATCCTCTTTATAAAAATAGTATAGAAACATGAATAAATTATGTAAATAAATTCAAATTCTAAAATAACGCAAATGAATACAAAGAATACCTTATTGTTAGATAACTAAATTTATTTACTGATGTGGTTGCTTAGGAGACACTATGAAACTATAAACATTCTACTGAGGTGGTAGTATACTAGACACTTACCTTAACACTGATATGGTAGTCTCGTGGACACCTTCCTCTCGCTACGCACATGTACGCTCGCTATGACCGCCCCCCGCGTACTGACCGACGCGCAAGCTCACTACAGTAAGGTACTGAAAGCGGCGGCGTTCAAATTTGAAAATCAACGGTTATGAACTGAATTTAATAATTCGCGGTGTCTGTTGGACTACCACGTCAGCCGCAGACGGTTAAGATATAATTTGTGTAATTAACAAGACTTTGTTTTCTATATCTATTATTGATTTATTTAATACCGACTTCAAGTACAATAATTATCATAGGCATTCTCTACAACTCAATCGTCAGTCAGTTGCCATGTCCGAACTGTTTGAACTGATTGTACCAGCATAAAGTCAATTCAAACAGCCGAACATTTGTGCCAGGTACACTGGTCAAGGCGGTGTTTATCCCATGCACACAGTGGGTACGTGAGCACAGACTAACCAACCGTTGAATTCGATTCTGTGTCACTTGGCGAGTACTTTCACTAGATACAATGAACGACATGTCTGGTCACTGGTGAACATGTTTCCGTACTAAAACATATTATATTTTTTCAGATGCCTCATACAAAAGTTCTTGGTCTACCCACGCCACGTCACAGGCTTCACAAGGTAATCATTTTCAACTTATTTTAAAGTACTTCATGCAAGAACAACTTAATTTTGCCTCGCCGTCGACATGTAACACAATATCCAATTAAAATAATTTTTAAAGCCTGTTGTTTGGTAGTATTTAGTTGGCAAATGAAAATTTTGTTGTAGCATAACATGTAAAGAACTCAGCAGTTACTTGTTAGCAATCCGAAGTAGTTTTCTGAGGGTTTTTTTTAAAACAATTACCTTCAAACTGTGTTTTAAATTTTCCGCCTTTCAAGGGCAGTTTATTATTGTAACAGCTCGGAATGATCAGTATATTAATTTTGACATACAGTGTAAATTAATGTTCTGACACAAGTATATCCGTTTTGTTTTAACTTCAACTTCAACTCTTCTCTATGGCATTTGTGGAAGAGAGACACCACAATTTTGCTAATAACACGTAGGTACTATGATAGACCATCAAACGCTGGAGATTAAATTAGTAATTATTGTTGATCTAAGAAGAGTGAAAAGAATATTTTTAATAACCAAAAAAAAAACATATAAAACCTTATTCTGCACAGATATTTCAGTGTTGTAAGAGAGAGAAAAAAAGGGGGGAGATGTTTTTTTTTTTTCTTTTAACTTTTAACTTTATTTTGTTTATTTCAATAAACTTGCACAACTTATATACAAAACGAGAAAACACAAGGGAGAGGAGACATTTAATGGACCGTTTTGTTTTAATTAAAATCTTTATCAGCGATGGATGTGCGATTCGATCAAATAGATACAATATGTCAAAGCTATTTCGGAGAACAGATCCAGATGTACAGTCATTGCTTGACCCTTCTTCCCCTTATTTTTTTTCTAAGATGGATCAGGTAATGCAGAGCACTGACCGTACATATTACTGTTCACCTTTATTGTGGTACACCTTGTTTATTGCCACAGAATAGTTTGACAAAGCTTGTTACGGATGAATAATTCCGGCTGATAAGTTTCATCCGGAGGTATGTCGCTCCACATAGATTTGCTGTATGATGGCATATCCGACAGACGTCAACCATACCTTCTTTGCGGATGTAACACACAATTAATTACAGTTTATCTTAATCGATATCATGACATAATCCAGTTCAGACAGAATTGGGATATATGTCAGCTCAAACCACAGAGCTAATGACAACTCATCTCCGCCGGTGATCGGAAGCCTGGTGACTGCTTCGAATAACGTGTCATCATCAAGTGTCATCTGATAAGAGAATGTAATTGGACACAATATCATGTTATGTTGCATTTTGCGAGCCATCATAATGAATTGAGTATGCTGTTTGTGAAGTTGCACATAACAATGGAGGCGTTTAAATGCGAGTTGGTGTAAAAGATTTTGATGATTCGATTAATATATTTTAAAATTATAAAAAAAATTCTGCACCTCACACATAAAACTTTTTACTACCTTTGCCATGCCAACAGAGCAGTGCGAGAGTTACATACTCCTCCGTGCGCGCAATAAACTTAAAATAGGATGTAACATTTCTGCGTGACGTATACTGGGTAATTGTGATTCATCATTCATTCTAAAAACCTTTCACAGGGTGAAAGTGACTACTGATAATCACACGCCTTTATTAATAGTATGTTACCTTTCCGCCAAATAACTATTAACGCAGGGCTATCTTCCATTTTACGCTTCATTGTCACCTGTGCACGTAATAATCGTATTACAGCACTCTGAACGGCATTTATGTAGCTAGCTGTAGTCGTTCATGTTTAAACTAATTACCATCAATTAAACGACAAAATAATTGGACGCAAAGCGTAGCCCTGAAACCGATGAATCTATCCAATGTGACGCATACCTACGTGTCATTTCACGCGCAAAAATCTAAACAATTGGCCCCTAAAATGTTGCATGCGAGCGCTCAGCGAAGCGAATCCGCGCGTGGCCGGCGCGTGGCTTGACAATACAGACTTAATTCTTTGATTGACACTTACAATATTTCGATAACTGATGCAATATTTTGATGATTATCACTTTCGCGCTCCCGCCATTTATTATCGCGTGCACGGTTCGGTTCCTTCATGTTGATTGACTTTTGAATGCAAAATATAGTGTATTGTTTATATGTAGACTGGAACCATGTGTGATGCCATTTTAGCAGCCATGAAATATCACATTTTACGTTGTTTTACTAAGATAGTACCTACGCTAATAAACTGTTTTTATTCATAGAAAATAGGTCATAGACAATAGAGTTGTTAGAAAATTATGTATATTCCAGTACCAGTATCCAGTAGTCCTCCACGAAGTAAATAAATAAATAAATTGATAATTAGGACTGTATTTTATGATTGTTAATTTCCTTAAATTTAAATTGAAATCGCATCCTTATTGAGGGAAAAGGTATTTAGAAGATACCCAGACATGATGTGTAAGCTCTATTACTTACTTGCATCAAAATGTATCCGTAGGTATTAAATAGCACAGTATTGTTTCTTGATGAATACACGCCACCGCGCCGCACGCGACGGTAACACCCCATACTTCGCTCCGAACAATTTGGTCACACCCTGGGGAATACTTTTTAATAGCGCATTTAGACATAAATACGTAACGTTTACGAAAATAAAACTCAATATATCTCACCTTTAATTACAAGACTTTTGACATTTATAATATCAGATTTATTTCAAGACAAGAATTAGCGGCGACTTACGGCATTACCCTTTAAAGGAGATTCATACGATTTTACAATTAATATTGTCGAAGTGAATTTATTCTAAATAGGTAACAAAGAAAACAAGTTCTGGTTATGTGTAAAAGTTATACGAGTATCTTTTCCTTAATAAAAAAATAAAGTAATAAATAGCGATGTAAAGGTCCAGGAATATTTTTACATAGGTAACTATTAAAGGAACCACGTCGTGTGTAGGGCTTGCAATCCGGATATCCGGATATCCGTATTATCCGGATATCCGCCGATTTTAAAATCCGGATTTTACTTGCATGACAATCCGGTTTTTTCGGATATTACGGATAGTTCTATTTCACTTTCAAATATTAAATAAAAAGCTGTCATCTGTAATGAGCATTACTGTTATTACGTTATTTATTATTTCAATATAGTTAATCACTCTCGCTTTTGTTTTTTTACTTCCCAAATCATACATAAATACATAAACGCACGCCTTTTTTCATGAGGGTAGGTTGAAATGAGAAAGTACAGAGTGCCATGTGCTACGATTCTGACATAATTCTTTTGCTTCGTTTACATTCATACATGCTGTCATACACATCATAATATTGAGTCAATTTAGTGGCAGAGATTATAATTAATTCCAACATTCTATATACATAGCCAAAATACAGGCTTTGCTTAGCTCTGCTTGGCTACAGATGGACACTCCACACCAATTAGACCGACCTAACTTAGCTTGTACAAATATTATGCCTGAGTTTTCTTTTAACAAACATTATTATTAAAATTAATGACCACTGGCCAACTTTATCAATCAATCAATTCATTTATTAAATCAAACAAATGACACACATCCATACTGCACGCATTTTCAAGATTGTGTTGTATTTTACGGCAAAAGAAGACTGGACCAGAGTTTCAAAATCAATCGCTATAGTGGCATTTACAAAACCTCTCACATTTTTATTAAGAACAAAAAAACTTCCAACGAATCTGTGAGACTAGCGATTATTAAAATTATATCCACGTTTAACACACAACAACCAAATCAAACAGTCATAACTTCTACGGACAATACACGATATAAAGAAGGTTGCTCTTCTTCAACTGAAAACGTATCAATCAAAACATGTTCAAGTTTCTTCATGACACACATGATATATCTGAGGTCATCAAAAAACTTGAATCTTTAGGCCCATGCATACCACTAATTTCTACGAAAAATTGTTCTCAGTGGAGGCTATACAGTTATGGAATGCTTTGCCTGTGTCAGGGAGACAAGATCAAACATTAGCATCATTTAAAAATATATTATTATCTTTCTTCTTTCTTTCTTTCAACACCAGGGGCGCGTTGCCGACCCTTTAAAAACCTATCTACTCCCCTTTTGAAGAACCCCATACTGTAGCCCTCTGAGAAAACCTCGGCAGGGAGCTCATTCCACAATCCAAGTGTACGCAACAGCTGTAATAGATGGTTAACAACTAAATAAGCAACGCATAGCCAATTACAGGTAGAAACAAAGTATGTTACAGAAATCTTAGGATTACTAACAAGCACGGTAATAACAGAAAAAAAATTGAAAAAAATACAAAAAGCACTCACATTATAATGTTTTATACAGGTCGATTGGATTGCGATGTTATGATTTGTAATAAATGTAAGATCTCATGTTTAATTAGAATTGTTAGTATGAGAAAAGTACATTCGATTGTATAGTGCGATATCGGTGTTTTAAAGCAAAATTTTAGAAAGTTAACAATTTTGTAATTGTTACTTGAAATATTGGTATAGTTTAATATTTCTTGTCATTTTGCCTGAGAGACTAATTAGAACGTGTTACAAAAGCTTATTAATTTAATTTATAATAAAAACAAAAAAATATCCGTATTATCCGAAATATCCGGATAATCCGGATAGCAATTTTTTAAAATCCGTATTATCCGGATAGTAAAAACGAACGGATATTGCAAGCCCTAGCTCGTGTGAAAACTTGAAAAACATTGGAGTAAAGTGTTAAATTATTGTAGTAAATATCGATTACTAGACGAACGCCGCCGTCGCGAGTTGTACGTCGGCTCGAGCCAGTCCGCATCGCTATCGTTCCGGTTACAATGGCTACAAATGATTTAGCCGCACCCAAGGGGTCGATTGCGTTTACCTACTCAACATGGTAGAGGGAGAGATATTATTACAATAAAATTAATGATCAATCTTTTATTCGTTTAGATCAGACGTACAAATACAACATAGGTAGACACATTTTTTTAAGACATTATTAAAACACCACTGGGTATCTAAACTACAATAACAAACTCGTCTAGGTACACCAGTGGTATTACTTAAGGTTTTTTTTATTTTGGTTTGTAATGTACAAATTTAAATTATACGTTACTGTTTTATTTTTACCTAAAGGTGCTTCTACGTAGTGGAAGGTGCTTGGGCATATTGAGGCACTTGCGCAGGTTGTATGCATCGTAAACTTTACCGTTTAAAAACATGTGCGGGTCTGCCGACTTGAGCATGTACCAAAGCGAGCCACCCGCGCAACTAATTCGCGTACTCCGTGGGGCGCGCGGGTCACTTACGCATGTAGCTCTTGACCACGAGCAAATAACTTATGCGTACTGCTTGCGCAAGTAGCCCAGGTCTTTACTTGGTCCAGTTATTTGCATTATGTACAAGTACAGGCGAGTAACTTGAACAAGTAGCTTGCGCATATTACTCACGCGTGTAACCCGCATTTTTCTTGCTCCAGCTACATGCACCGTGTTAAAACACCCTAAATACACTACATTTTCAGCAAGTAACTTGTGTTTTTTAAGTTTGATGATAATCGCATGACTTTTTACAATTCAATTGCAGTAAAATAAACATAAGAAATAAACTTAGAATTTAAGAAAAGTCAACAGATAACTTTGCCGCTTCTGTACAGAATTATTTTCTGTTTTCGGGCTGTATGTTGGTATCGTACCTACTCTGTATACACGGTATAACACACAAAATGTGTAACGTCGGGTGATGCTTTACCAACGCGAGGCGATGTCGATCAACGATCTGGTGCCTAGCTAACTATGTAGGTACATATGTGCTGTATTCTCGACGCCTCCTTATTACGTACAAGGTAAATTAAAACCTAAACAAAACCCAGTTTTCTTTAGAACGTAACATGCCATGCTTCAATTGGGCCCACAAACAGAAAATGTCACAAAAAAGTTAAATCGTGATATACCTGACATCTGAACTGGGTTTAGTATGCTTTTGTTTTGTTCAAAGTGTAATGTCGTACGATATTCTCTTGTAAGGCAATCCCGTTGAAATTTAGACTCTTCATGTTTGGCAGAAAGTAAATTCACCGAAAAACCTTCTATTCGATAAGCTACTTACAAACATAAACTCATGCCTATTTCTCCTGGGGTAGGCAGAAACTATAGCACGCTGAATGCTTCGATTCTTACATACTTCTTTTGCTTCGTTTACATTCATACATGTTGTCATACACACACGCCGGTTGTGAGTACTACGCACCTGACCTTGCTGAAGAAACTTACCAATAAGGTCTATGTATGAACTTCTAGGGCGTCCCATCCCTAGTAGATTCAGATTCAGATTTTAGTTTTTAGTCCCTCATCTAGATTACAAGAAAATATTCGACACATATTTTTTTTTTTCGAATTGATTGAAAACTGCTTAGATTAAGCGCATTAAAGTTGAGGAGAGAGGGCTTGTAACGTCATTATCTAGTATAAACTGTACTGGCTAGTGAGGTCATGCGACATTATGACTCGATGTATCGCCGTTATTTTTCGATTACGTGAAAAATGATAAAAATATGTGTCGAAAATGTTCTTGTAATCTAGATGAGGAACTAAAAACTAAAATCTTGTCAAATATCCCATTCATCTTCATGCTTGCTTAAACGTATGTTCAAAATCCGTTATATTTATAATATTTTTAGTATATTTATGTTTGACTAGCAACTACACTATAAGGAGAGGAAAATAAAAGTTAATGTAACCTCTCCTAAAATAGTACCTATGCAAGGTATTGTAGATCGTAGCTGTAACTTGTGATTCTACAGTAGGTTAGTATACCTAAATAAATAAATCTAAAATACGCATGAATAAATCTATGGTTAATAATTTTATTTAGAGGTTGCGGAATGGTATCTTTTTTATTTTTGGTTACCTATACTCCATTTACAATTGCATTAGACAGAAGTAAAAAAAAAACTATTTTACAAAAAAAACAACCGTGTAGAAATAATATTTATATAATTATTAAAAATTTAAGAAATAAGTGAGGCCAAATTTTCTACTTAATTTATGAATTAGCGGGAAAAATCTAGTAAGTTAAAAATTATTATTAATAAATCTAAAGGAACGTCAATAACAAAGATTTGAATTTGTGTTAACATATTTAAAATATTTGGCTGGACGTTGTTTTAATAGCTTTAAAGTGACGTCACAACACAGTTAGCACATTAATGATTATTTAACTGTTAGCCTCCCCTCACAATTCGGCCCCTTGAACTGAACTTTAACCCACCGGCTACCTAAATGTTATAAATTAACGCCCCAAAGTTAATTACAAACGCTTTAGATTTGTTTTACTTACATTAAAATTACATCAGCGATTTAGGGAACTTACTTAGTAGTTGGTACTGGTGAATCTTTGGACTTTTATTCTGAATCTCTTACGTTACAGACAAGCTGTAGATACTGTAAAAAATAGAAGATTCTTATAAGTTTGTCTGTTTATAATGACAGAGCCTTTGAGGATAATCAGCTTCGCGATCACAGGTCTGTGATCTGTAGCGGAGGTATCTCGTAAA
Organism: Euplexia lucipara; assembly: GCA_921972225.1. Classification (NCBI taxonomy): domain Eukaryota; kingdom Metazoa; phylum Arthropoda; class Insecta; order Lepidoptera; family Noctuidae; genus Euplexia; species Euplexia lucipara. The sequence continues at coordinate 10,788,745 of OV179142.1, read as the reverse complement.
CTTTTTTTGGATGCACTCTATTCTGTCGATGTGGACACGATACGCGGCATTCCAAACAGGAGATCCGTAATTATTCCAGGGTACTCCTCACCAGAGAGTTGTGTAGAGAACCTTAAGGGTGCCACTTGACCGGAATCCCTTGCAAGTTCTTATTCCAAATCCAAAAATTTTACTTGCTTTGGCGACTATAGTGTCAAAGTGATTTACAAAAGTTAGTTGACTATCAAGTTGGACTCCTAAATAACGAATGGTATCGACTTTTTGGAGAGTTATGCCGTTTAAGTAACATGCTAAAGGCTGAATCAACTTTTTTCGTGTAAATGTTTTAAGATAACACTTTACCGCATTGAGAGTCATCATGTTAATTCATGTTTCTATGACACCACTCATGAATGGACTCATGCCCTTCACTCATGTCCTTCTGAAGCAAAGTACTCTGGTACTTGATTCAATTTTCTTGTAAAGTTTTAGATCATCCGCAAACATAGTGAATTTTGAGATAATAATAGAGTGTATGTCGTTCTCAAACACCAGAAAAAGAATTGTTTATGGTTATATTGTGTTGCATGCCCATCGTGGCGACTTATTAACCGCGGCTCAGAATATCAATTCCCATAATTAAAAATGTTTTAAACCTAGATTCTATTATATCTCAGCCTCAATCAATGCCAAATGATTGTAAAAATATAGTTATGTAAAACATAGGTATTTTTGAATATTAGTAGTGAAACTAGAATGCAAAAGATCTTAATAAAATACGGGAATTTCTATTTTCTTCTAGCCTTTAGACAGTGCACGCGGTCGTTTTAATATTATGCTTTTAAAATCTGATCAATGTGAGAATTTAGTGAGTTGACTGAATCCAGTTGGTCGAAACAACCAAGAGAGTAGGTATAAGGCAGCCATTTTATTTATTTGTAAGAAACAATGTTCAGAATCACTAAGCTGATTACTATACCGAGTGTCAGAAATATGTTTTAAAACTATGTAGGTACAACGCTAGGCTAGTTTCAGGTCAAAGTACCTACTAACAAATGTTGTGATTTTCAAAAAGGTTTGCATATGAATATCCGCCGTGTAATGAAAACTTGCGTATTTGCTCTTCTCAAAGCAAATTCTAGGTGTAGGTAGTTTCCCTTGTTATCAGAAATTGAGGCAATACTTTCTTTTACTACTTAATTTCAAAGTTAGACTAATCTCTTTTAGTTGTGTCATGTTTGAAGATTATATTGTTAATACCAAGGCACATAAATAGTTAATTTGAATCTATCCTCGTATGACTTGACTGCCTCGTTGGTCTAGTGGTCGCAAGCGCTACTGCTGAGCATGAAGTCCCGGGTTCGATCCCCGGGTCGGGCAAAGTGTTATTGAGTTTTTCCATCTGGGATTTCTCAGTAGCAGCCCGGAGTCTGGATTTGTGCCCGATCGATGGCGATAGGCTTGCCCCCTATTACATGGGACTTAAACATAACTGGCGAAATGTGGGTGTACTACCAGGTACACCTCTGCCTAGCCCTTCGGGGATTACAGGCGTGACGTTATGTTATTATATGTTATCCCCGTATGCTAAAAAATCCAGCAACCACTATTGGCTAAAATGGCAAATGATTTACATTTAAATTTCCCAAATCTGCATTTTTAAATCTGAATCAGAATAAAAATCACAAATTATCCCGCACTGAACACAGAAAGTCAGTTTAAAAACGAACCAATATTTGAAGTCAGGAGTTTGCACGTCAACGAGAACCGGCGAGCGTCGCCGAAAATTAGCTAAAAGTGGCTTTCGTCACCGTCATCCATACTCCTCGCACTTACTAAGCGAACAATGGGTGAGAGCGGGACGGGAGATGCAGGAAAAACCGCTTCAGGCATCAGGAGGGAAGCGGTAAGCACCCTATTGTTTTGCACTCCCTGAAGCGAGAATCGTTTGTAGTTATACGGGTGTATAAGAATTGTAATTTAGAACGAAAATTTCGCGCTTATGTATTGGGGTACGTTACATTATATAGTTTAGTTACAGTCCGTTAATGTGAGAGAGATTAATCTTATAATGATAAAGCTATAACTTAAGTTTAAATAAGTCCTGATATTTTATGAAATTGAATCAAGGTTACGTAATGAGACTTGACTTGACAACAGCATGCTGTTAAAATCACCGCGTGAAAATCTAAGTGTATTGAGGAAGAAATGAGCTGTCACTTCATTTACTATTGCTATGCATTGACAGTGCACTCAAGTTATCACGGATCGGCGTGACTTTTGCGGGGCAGATTTAAAAATAACATCGGTTTAATGCATAATTAACTTTTATGGATAGGTACTATACAGGGTGTCTCATTCAAATCGGTCAGTATGGGAAAGTCTGAAACTATAAGACATACGAAAATCTGTTCTGAGGAACCATGACATCGATTTTAATAACAAGAAAAACTGCATTCATACATTTTAAAAAACATCTGTACTCTGTTCGGGAATCGAACCCGGTTATTTTATTTTAGTAGGTACCTATGTACCTACTAAAATAAATTAAAGTATGTGGAAACAATGCATTTTATTCATTTTAGACATCATGTTTCATACATACATTTACTGCTTAAGACCTATACAATCGATATCTGAAAAGAAATAGTGTAGGTTTTTTTTTTCAAAATAACCGGGTTCGATTCCCGAACGGAGTACAGATGTTTTTTAAAATGTATGAATACAGTTTTTCTTATTATTAAAATCGATGACATGGTTCCTCAGAACACATCTTCGTATGTCTTATAGTTTCAGACTTTCCCATACTGACCGATTTGAATGAGACACCTTGTATAGGGTGACTGGTTATTAGTGACCGATACTTAAACACGTGATTGTATTCATAATTTCAATAAACTTTCCCAAATAAACTTTTTTTTGTACACAATAACTTATAACACAATAAAATAAAAAAAAAACGCTGTTTGATACTTCTGAGCGCGCGCCTGTGATCGATCAGCTGATAGTTTGGCCTCGGGAAGGGCAAAATCTACTAGTAGTAGCGTCACACGCTCCTTCGCCATCCCCACCGCTCCCGTTGTGCAGTACTGACGTAATTCAATTAATTGAAAGTTAATGCGTATAAAAAATAGTTTCTTTGGGAAAATTATTCGTATCCATGAATACAATCACGTGTTTGCGTAGCGGTTACTAATTACCAGTCACCCTATATACCTACTATACTTAAATAAGGGTCCAGATCTAACAGAAATAAAACGAATCTATTGTGACTGTTTTTCTCTCACTTTTGAAAGTAAAAATATGCAGTGGAGTTAGCTTTAAACGTGAATAATTCGACGTCCAAAAACTTTACACAGTTCTCATTGTTAACGTTAAATATTCTCTTTTCAATAACTTTTTTAATTCAATTGGTATTGTATTTCGCCGGTTAATATCTTAACATGTTTATTATATCTATTGTCTTAGTGCCGTTGCTTGTTGATTTCCATTCAACAACAACAGCTTTATTTATATTTGTTTTAAACGTGTCTTTTTATGTAATAAATGTATAATGTATACGGATGATATATTTAAGAAGTAAATAAATATTTGTAAATATTATGTTAAGTAACTTTACACGCCGCGCGCCGTAAGCAAAAATGTATCGTAACTCTCATCAAAATAACCATCGTAATGTGTATGCCGAAATTATTGACAAATAAATGATTTGTATTTCACACTCAACACTAGTTCAAATTCGGATTTAATAGGCCCGTCTTTTACTGGGTCGATGGTTGGCATTTAGAAATAAATACTTTTTTGCTATAGGTATATAATCTGCTGGGTATTCTTTGCCAAGTTAAGCTGTAATGTTGCTTCAGCCTATTGATTAAAACAACAACATAAATCACAATTTAATCGTAACAAAATTATAAACTACTCTCATCAAAATTGTTTGGTCTTCAACGTTCTGAACTTGGTCAAGTCTAACGTAGGCGACAGGCTACTCGTGCTATTTCTGTAAGTTCTGAATCCGCCATCAAAGATGCTATAGTACCAGTTAAAATAATACTATAAAAGTAAGTTTTTATTCTTAATTATTATAAGTAGTTGTTTTTTATGTTAAAACTAAAATACTGTACACTTTGTTTCTTTAAAAAAAAATATTTATGCTGTCCTAGTTTATCTCTGTATTTATTTATCGTTATCAGTGTCACTTTCTGACACAATATATATTTATTTATTGCATTTATACATTATAACCGACCTCTTGAATACACATTTAACTGATTTGCTCGTTTTTTTTTATTTCTAACCATTTATTTATTTACATAATATGTTTGAAACTCTTTTTCCCAATTATTTTTTCCATCACTGAGTACCTCTCAAGGTTCATCGGAAGAACAGCGTCAGACAGCATCACCTGTCTGGCATGAATACTGAAATCTGAAATGGACCTTTTTGGCGCAGCACACAGCACATAATATGTACTCTTGTATATTTTGTTTCTTTCTTTTTTTCCTTCTCTCTTTCTTTCTTTCTTTCTTTAGAGAATTATTTTCCGCCTGCTCTTACAATTTGAGGCCAGTGCACCATGTCTTCGCTATTTCTAACCAGAAGGCTATTGAATCTTTTACACACCCTCTCAAATACATACATACAGGTCCATCTGCTCACTACGTTTATATTTTCATTACCTTTTCTTACTAAGCCAAAAACAGTATCTTTGTTATACAGTAATTAAATTAACTATTTAATAATAAGTATCAGAAGGGAGTGGTACAGGTACTTTGAAACACAGGTTTTTACTTAGTTTGGTAATGAATGCTGTTTATTGTTATTTAGGGTTACATTTCCTAGTCCATACATGTGAACAATCTATGTAAACTTATATGTTGGAAATTCAGTTATTTTTTTTTTTATTATTATCTATAGGTACCTGAATCTGTACTTGCTGTCATCTCTATAGTTTAGTCTGTTCTAATGATAATCATCTTCTATCACACATTTGCTCGTAAAGGGTCTCTTATTTTACCAATTTCAATATCGTAATGTATCTCATTACGTACTAGTGCGTTATTGTAATGTAAAAAGCACGAGTTTTTTTTTAAATTAGGTAAAACGCACGGTTTATCAAGATGCTCCGTCTAAAATAAACGGTACTTTTTTTAAATCTTAGCAAAGAGTTTTTATGTCAGAAAAGTTGTCAACATTATATGAATAAATAAATCAACTATGGGAGATAAAAATATTAAAAATATCATTTAATTAATAATTTTAATTAATTTTGATAGTAATTTTCAACCATTTTGTAACAAAAACAAAGATATATTAATTTACTTTATTAGTTATCCTGGGTGCCTTTGTGCCTTTGCCTTGAAAATGAAAAAAGCGCTGATGCGCGCTCTTGGCTAATTTGTGAAGAAGTAAAAATTATTCCGCGTGCTTTTTCTTTTCGCTCCGAGTTTTATTTACTTTCTTGCAAATATGTTACAAAACGTCGTATGACAAACGTGCGCTTTGATAGTTACAGCCTCGACTTTCTTGTAGCCCTCGCCTACGGCTTGGGTTAGCATAATCACCTCGGTTGTAATTTTCAACTTACCGCACTTATATCATAATGTACTTTTACGAAATCCATCAACAGTTTCTTTGATCTTCCTCTGCTCTTGTATCGCTCCATATTCACACTTAAAACTTACATAATGAAACTCCATCCCTTGTATCACATGACCAATAATTTTCACAAAAATTATCGGACACCAACGCGACTTTAAACTCCTTATTTTATCCATTCGCGTATCAATCATCATCATCATCATCCACAGCCCAACTTCATCCACTGCTGGGTATAGGCCTCACGTCCCTGTGCCATTCGCATAATTCTTATATACTTAAATTAAAATAGATATTGCTCAACATAAAATGAAGAAAAGGAAAAGAAAGAAAAATCATTTATTTGGCACAACACAGGCACACGATACTAAATCAATATTAAAAGCACAAAAGAAAAGAATTTACTAATAGAAATCAAAAATAATCTCGGTCGAATTAAATGAACATTTATGGGTTTTAGTATACCTAGTAATAAAAGATTAAAATATCGAGTGCATAAACCATGCCACTTCAAACAAGACTTCAATCTCGGCAGGCGGAACATTCACTCGTTCGAATTGAAAATGCAGCATTGCCAGAAATCATTTTGCAATGCCCTCGTCCAAACAGATTCCTGGTGACAGAAGCCTTTGATGTGGTGTAATGAGATATCTAATATGTGGTCGGGTTGTTCCAGACTCCCAGCGGTCTTATTTAAATTGTTTTTGGTGTAAGTTTTGACAACGAGGGCGTTTGGTGTTTGTAATCCGGTGGTGCGAGATTTTAGGGGACTCGAAGTGTTTGATTTTGAAGTTATTGCTTTGTAATGAGTACCTAAAGATAATGATAATGTAGTGGGCTGCAATATTGTTAATATTCTGTATTATCTGTACTCTGTTTAAGCACATATTGTAGCTGTTTATTATCCCTAAATAAATAAAATAAAATAAAATAAAATAAAATAAAGGTGCTGGTGACAAGAATGATTAAAAATAGGTTTTTACTTTTAAGTTGTCCTTAAGATGACATTTTGGATTACGGCAAAGAGAGACGTGTGTAATAAGAATATTATATGTACGGTGCAGAATGTTGCGCAGAATCCTTAGAAATTATAACTTCAGGCCTCCTGATTATAATGATGATCCGTTTTTCTTATGTTGCTCGTTTTGCTTTTAAAGAAAAAAACTTTTTAATATGATATAATTTGCAATACTTTTTTCCCTCTTATTAAAAGTCAACTGCAAATTGATTACGAATAGAAATGTTTAAAATGTCGTGATAGCTTATCTGTCATGCATGAGGTTGTGAGTTTAATTCCATAGAGACACAAAGACTTTTTCTCTTTTTCTGATCGGTGAGTGTTAAGATTAAATCTTGACATCAATCAATCAATCTTGGCAATTTCAAGGCGTTTGTGGTGCGCATCCCAACGTGTATGCTCCATTTGGTGCTGGAAGAAAGTTTTTGGCCGCAGGATGTGGTTTTCCGTCGCTTCCGCGGACAAATTCCTCAAGAACGCAAATAATTTCGTGCTAGTGAAGTGTTACTAACATAGTGGTATGTATTTTTAGGTTAAGGTATTTATTCATGGGTCTTTGTTACCTGAAATAAATGGATTATTATTATTATTATGGGCTGATATTTCTCGGAACCCTTGGGTTCCGGACCTTTGGAAGGCGTACGAGGAGCCTAAGCCAACTCGCAGAGACCCTTTGTCGTTTTCTTTCTTTCCCTTTGCAGTGAGGCACCAATCGCAGATTCTCCCTGTATGCATTATGCAAATGCACCCAAGGAAAACGACTAGTGCAGGACTATTGTAGACTAAAACAACAAATGTATTGGGCTATAGGTTAGGGGTGGATAAGGTGAACTGGTTACCTGGTACTATGGAAGGACTATGGCCCCTGCCTCATCAATGCTTTATAAATACACGAATAAAATGGCAGAGGGTGACTTGCACACTCAGTAATGGGCCCTCTGGAACGGCCGCTAGCACTCAGTGACGTAGCGACAAGAGCGCAACATAACCTGAGGTGCTTGAGGAGTGGAGAGGCATTCCACGGCTATCAGGACAATCCCGGAAGTACGGTCAAGATCCCTACCAGCACCTTACTGGAATGCTTCCTTCCTCCGAGCACGTTTGCTCTTGCGAATCTCCACTCTAGCCGGCCAACTAAGGCAAGAAAGAGGTGGGAGCTCCGTTCCTCGTCAGTGCTCACTCTAGCCAGCCAATAGAGGCAAGCCAGAGATGAGGAACAAGACTTCTCCCGGGAGATCGGGTCGCTACTGCCCAACAGCTCGCCACAAGCTGCCCTGCGGGGTTATTATTATTATTATTATAAATTTATACAAGTCACAAGCAAGCTTAATGCTCGTGCCTTCGCTTTGAGAGAAGAGAGACAGGTGTCCTACAGTGGGACAGTAACAGGCCGCTATTGTTACATCGTATCACCTTTTTTAATTAACAACAATGCCATTGACTACCTATTCTCTAACTTCTGAAGAAATCTTCAATATAGAGAGAGATAAAAGCTGAAACAATCGCCAATCAATACAAAATGAACAGAAAAACGACAAATTACCGTTTTTTTTTTCAATCTTCGTACTCAGTTGGAGCCATAACGATATTATTGTCGAGCGAAACAACAAACTGGTAGCTCACTGGATTACAAACTTTATTGACACGCTCTTGCTTGCAGTTATGCATCAATGTCGCTTGCCATTACCGTTTTGTCATTCGATTAAATGTAAAGGCAATGATTGGTTTACGACAGACGATGACATATTGGTGATCTATGATTTTAAAACAAAACATTGTAAGCAAAATTTATTGTAGTCTTTTGGGTTAAGAATCGAACATTATATCAATACTGGTAGAATACTGATAATGATTAGAGACAAAAAATACAAAATAGGTTAGTCTGTATCTCTGGTACCGGTAACCAATTCAGTTGGCTTACCAAACCTACATTTTCGGTAACAAAAGAAAGTCAATTTTATTATAGGTTTTCCTTAATTTACTTAAACAAAAAAAAAGCAAAGTAAAAGAAATATCGATGTTCTAAATAAAAACAAAATATGCTCTTTAACATTAGTGTTAAAGAGAATATTTTCGTTAATCGTAAATTAAGTTAATGTGAGTTTGGGAGTGGTGTTTTAAAGAGATTGCAGCTATGTAGGAAACAGATCGTGAGACAATAGTTAATATACTATGTAGGTACACGGAAAGAAGATCTACCGTTTAAATAACTTAACTTATATTGAACTAGATGAAGAAACATTTTATATTATACTCCATTTAATAGCATTAGATAAAAGAGGCGAGAAGTTGTAGGAATGCAGAACATTTTATCTTGAAGATAAGTGAAAACAATTTATATTCAAATCCAAAGTCCGTGATACGAAAATTATCGTTATTTATTATTGAATCCTATTTATTCTAAAACGGTTCTTAATTAACCCGACTGTCATCGAACAAAACGGCCGGATTATCATTGACAATGTTAGTCATTTGTTTCTGGGGGCCCAAAAAAGCCCGAGGCGTTGTATGAGATGCTGCTGTTTCAATTCCAACTTTGTTTGTTTCAGATAGAGTTGATTTTTTAGGGCAATAAATTTGAAGGATTAAGCTCGCTCTCTCTTTCTCTTTGATGCTCTCAATAGGATTTCACGCATAGTTAGTGTTGGAGCTATATTGTGAAAAGTTCTTTGATTCTGGGTGTATTTTTGATTCCATGTTTCACGCTATTTGAACTATTCTGGGGGAACGTAAACGAGTGGCGGGAGACAAAAATTGTTTTAGGACGTTCGTTTATCTTTTTGTTTTGGTATTATGATCAACATTTCTTTCAGCATCATATTTTCTGACCAGACTAGATTTGCAATACTTTCTCCCTCGTAGTAACCTCTCGTTAAAAATTAAACGAGTAACAAGGCTTGGCATAAAACAAGGTATTTGGGAATTCGTTTTACGAATGATCGTTTCGTTTTATTTTTTTAATAATGTGCGTGTTTCCATATTTTTGATTGTAGGTGCATACCTACCTACAATAAAAATTATGGAAAACTTCTGTTGAATGCTTAACACGTCATCTTAATTCCTCTGTTAGTTATTCTGATAAAATAGCCAAATCAAATGTTGTAAATTTAAGCTGTTTAGTTTGTGTATCATTCATTGCCAAAATTTAAGAATTTAAATTGTTATCTAATAGCAAACAAAGTTGTTGAAAAACGTGTTTATATGTATTTTTTTTAAGGCAAAGTCGACCATTACGAATATTCCTAATACAACGAGTTTTAGGAATATACACTTATCTTTTTGATGAATCATTGAATAATTACTTCAAACTTAAGTACAAAATCTTTAAACTAAGTTATAATAATGAAATAAACCCTTAGCATGGCCTTATAAATCGACAGAGTTATTTCTATCTAAAGATATTCTAAGCCAATCTCCACGATCGTACTATCCCAATAATGTTACCCACTGATGCGTCCATAGGACTCCGGTCATATTCGTGGGCATCGATCATTCGTAATGCGATCCTCGTCGTTCACGTAAAAGCACTATCTTTGAGGGATTATCTTTTAGTTGTGACTTGTGCGATAGTGGCGGCATAGTTTTGGTATTATTATGTAATTTATTACATAATAATATCAGGTACATTTTAACAACATTAAACGTAAGAATTTGAATATATTGAAGTGCTTGATTGTAACGTCGAAAGATACTCCCGCCTTAGGCACTGTGTAATTTTAAATCCTTTGTGTGTGTCTTCTAAATTCTTGATTTGGAATATAAAGAATTTAATTGCTCTAGTCGGTATTGGCTCTGCTCACGATATCTTCTGTAACGTAGGTATGACATCTAATCATAATAAAACATACACAAAATGAACAGTCACTTACATACGGAAAAATACTGATATCCACTTAGAACACCAACACAAGTGACATTTTTTTTTTAAAAGATTCACGCACCAGTCTTATTTTCATCTTCTTAGATTAGATAAGCTGGAGAAGCTTGTGGCTAAATTACAGCCGGACGGGTCGATCTAAGGTTAAGCTACGGCTGACAAGGTCGGTCCATGCACTGTTGACCATTTATTACATACCAAGGCTCCTCCATGTCTTGGAAAGCACGTTCAGCCGTTGGTCTTGGCTGTCATTTGTAGGTCATTTGACAGCCGTTACTTGTAGCCATGAAGCCCGAAAGTCTTACAACCAGTTTATCCAAGAGGTGTGTTATACTCAGTTAGTGGGTTGTGGAGGTCTGACCGGCAGGCGCACCATGTAAAACACCAGTATTCAGCATCATCAGGTTAAAATGGAAGCCGACCCCTGCATAGTTGGGAAAAGGCTAGGCAGATGATGATTAGCACAACACTGAACGTAAGAACTGGGATATTCTTAAGTACATCTTTGAAACGTCGAATCGTAAATTCATGCCTCATGCATTATCATAAAGTCCTTTGTCCTCTAAATTCTTGATTTTAAAGATGAAAAATTAAATTCATCTTGTCGTGCTAGGCTTTACTCACTAAAACTTCTGTAACGTAGGTGCTAAAAACATATACTAAAATTGTACACTCACTAGCACATACAGACACCCACAGCTCGTAACACCAACACAACTGAAATAAAATTTAATAAAGATTAAACGCACCTACATTACATTTATTTTCATAGATTAGATAAGATTTAAAAGTCCAAATTCGAGATGGGCCGTAAACCGCAACCGCTGGTGACACTGCGGCCAGCAGCCATGATTGTCCGCCGTGCTGCTTGCGGTTACGGTTACTTCTATTCCAAGCCCGGTGGTATGCCACGGCTCCACAATGCATAGAACATCTCCTCCCAACACAACCTTAATACCTTTTTTATTCAAAGACGATTGAACGTGTGAACCAGCTCCCTCAGCGCCCTCTGCGGTTCGCAGTACCACTGGTGCTGCTGTTTACGATTCATACGAACCGCGGCTGCAGGCTTCGCGCCGTACAAATCCATTTCATAGAGATTCATGATAGCCGGTGGTGTCCTTTGCATTTTGAGGTCTGCGCCCCATCTTGGAATTATACCTTCAGATGAGATAATAATAATAATAATAATACCAGCCTGTTACTGTCCCATTGCAGGGTAAAGGCCTCTTCTCACACAGAGAAGGCTCGAGCATTGATCACCACGCTTGCTCAAGGCGGATTGGCGATTTCAAACTTATATTAAATATAAGTCCAGGTTTCCTCACGATGTTTTTCACCGATGTCAATGATGTCTAAGATAAACTTAGAAAGTACATATGAATTGAAAAAGTCACATTGGTACTTGCCCGGATTTGAACCACAACCTCGTGCATGAGAGGTAGGCGTCTTAACCTCTAGGCTATCACGACATGTCAGATGAGATATGTAACCGAAATGTATGAAGCTAATGTAAATGAGAGCCTGTAGGTCATAACACAGGGTATCTAGTAAGAGGTATAAAAAACCAAACCACCTGGCTGTATCTTTAAGGCAATCAAAATGTATTCCGTTTTAATAAAGTTTTAACCTCAAGTGAGTAAAGACTTCTAGGTAAGTATGTCGGTGGAATAAGTATGATATGTACGAACAAAGGCTTATCAAATGAAAAACAGTAACCAAACAGCGATATCCAAAAAATCTTACTTTTTTGTGTAAATCACGGCGTTTTGTTAATTGTATTTTAATTACGATCTATAAGGTAATAAAAACTTCTCTTTCATTGTTTAGGTCGGCCATCAATACGACTCTGGAGACTATGAGTTACATTTGTGTAAACATGATGAATTACCTGCAGATTTTAATTTTCAAATTTTGTATCTTAATGCACAAGGTGAAACTGTGCTAAAATTGAACTAAACTAACCACTTTTGTTCCAGGCTATGGCACCAATTCATTATCGGCTATGTCAAAGTCGACACTTGATGCCCACACACATCTACGTCAACCAGGTTAGTGAACGTCCCTCTAAATTGCATAAAAGCATTACTAATTTAATACATATATTAGCTAGATAACTGCTAAAATAATTAGAAAATTCCATCTACACTGATAAAATAGAAAAACTTTTGTTTAAATCATTATGATCGTAAACTGAATTGTTGGAAAGTGTAACGAACTATAAATTTACGAGAGACTGAACTTTAACATTCAGTCAATGTTTGTTGGCCACGGTCAGTTACACAATGTACATCCAGTATATTCGGGGACGGTCGCCGACCGGCATTGCTTACCTACCAACGTAGGTAAATCGCACTATTTCCATAAAAATAAAAAGACTCGCGTACCCGCCGCGCGCCCGGAGGCTCGCAAATTTTTGCTCTTAAAAATGTTTTTTTTTATGCATTTTTGGAACCTGCAAAATCTCTAGGTAGGTAAAATATGAATTGTTACCAAAATAATTGAAATGAAGCATCATAATTATTATAGGTAATTTAACAGGTGACAATCACTCTGAAATGTAAAGTTTTACAATGTGTATAAACATTAGTGCTATTTATTGAGCATTTCATTGTATAGATTCTTTGTATACCTCGTTCTTCAAACGAATCAGACAGATGTGTTGCTGGGGAGTTTGTTCCGCCACTTCTTCTTCCCAGCAAAAACACTAGGAAGTGGCGAAGGGTGGGCCGTTTTTGGGGGACTGTCTTTATGTATTTTTTTGACGTTCAAAAAGTGCTGATTCTCAGCCTAGTTTGAATAAAGACTTTTGATTTTGATTTTGAAAAAATTCAAATAGTGAAATATTTAGCTAATAAAACAGTGATTTAAAAAATAATACTAGATTAAAACGTGATGAATGGTAGTTGTAAGAAGAGTTGCAGTTGTTTGTCGTCAGAAAAATCCTTTTGTTAGATAAATTCTTAACAATGAAAATCATGAATAATATTTAGGAAACTGAACTAGCAGCAAATGGTAAGATTCTAACAAAATTATCTCAATTCGTCAGAAATGAGGAAACTATCTAGTTCACTAATGAAGATCGCCACTCAAGTGCTTTCAGATATGGACCCCCCAGACGTGACTCTTATACCGATTAGTAGCATAGCTCACACTAATCTACTCTGTTATAGAGCACAAGACAGATGACGAGTATAGATTTTTTTTTGTGACAAATTAGGTAGCCTGGATAGTTACCACTATGATTAAACATTTCTTCATTCTTTTTTAAATTCACGTTCAATTTTTTAACAGAACAACTACAACAGATTTATTTTTTCGTGTTATCAATTGGGTACGAGGTATAATCTTACAGTGAAGCATAAACATCTACTAAAAGCAATAACTCTCGTCCACTATATTCTCATTTCTCAAATAAAACTAAAGAGGCGTAAAGCGAAAATCACGCAGTGTCAAAGATCAAAGTTTATACACACTACAAAATTACTTTCCTTACCGCTTTGTATTAATCTTTTAAACAATTCACATTCAATTCATAAACAAAACACCTCCTAAAAATTTATGTTTTCCTCTTAATCAAATGAGTACTGTTTATCTGAAAGTAAAGTACAGAAAGCAATAACTCTCGTCCACTACATTCTCAAATAAAACAAAAGAGGCGTAAAAGCGAAAACCGCACGGTGTCAGAGATCAAAGTTTATACAAACCACAATATTGCTGAACCAAGTGAGCACAGTAACTCGACCCTAGACTGTCGCCAGGCACGCGGCGACAGCAAACACCGGAACCCATGTTTTCTAATGAAATCGAGAAGTGACGCGCCTGTGTGCTGTCACTCATTTTGGAACTTAGGGACCTTGGACAAGATTGACTGACTTCGAGCTTGAGCTAACACGGACATTATAAAACAGACATTTGTACCTGTTTTTTTTATATTGATAGGCTCGCGTTCGCTATCTCAACTGATGGAAAGCGATGATGTGGTTGACAATGAAGCACGGTTTCCTAGAAGTGACCTATTTACTCTTGACTTAAAGATCCTATGTTGGTCTTTAGAGTGGCAATTTTAATTCAACAATTTCTTGGTTGTGATAAACGTTAGACGAGTCTATAGGCAGGCAATTATTAAAACATTTTTACTTAACAAAGTACTGAAATTCACCAAACCAATCGAATAATGACATACATTCAAAATATTTGTGAGGTGAATATAAAGCTGTCGCGGTGGCATGGGAGTCAAGAATGCCTCGTTCAGGCACTTTCCTACATACTCGAGTTCGGAACAACTGTACCAACTGCTTATTAACATGCGATCTCTTATCGGCCGCGTATTTTTCTTCGATTTATATGTGTTAGGTATGTGTTACCGATTTTTTGTGAAAATGGGGTTCAAATAAGGGCTTTTTATTCCGATGTTTTAGGGTAAGTAGGTCTTTTTTATTCCATGATTGAAATTATATACTAGCTAATGTATTGTTACAAGCATTGTTGCTGCGTTTTTAGGATTTGGCTAAAGTGATCGGCCTTAATTAATAAATAAAACAGACAGTTGAAAAACCATCCAATTGCCTATTACGCACAGTTTCGTAGTCGCACGAGTTTTTGTTGTCTTTAAAACTAACCACTACTTTCATAGTTTTCCACAAAGAAATTGCGAAATACAAAGATCTCGGGTTTAGCCAAAAAAAAATGTTAACTTGATTTAAAAAATAGTCGCCTGGAACCATAATATTTCTTGCAATAAGATAAATCCAAGTAATAATTTAATGTTTATGGACGGACGACAACGGCGAAATTAAAAGTATTGTTTTTTTTCTATTTCATTACGGTACGTACCCTAAAAACACGTTTACGGCCGATTTTTAATTTGTAAACTACTTTAAAATCCATGTTGTTTTCACTACCGAAAACTATTGGCCAAGTTGTTTATTTCCAAAAAAATCACTAGCCCTGGCTAGAAAAACATGTTTGCCTACCGTTTGATCGGTCGCACCCATCTCCACGCAAACAGGGGTAAGTAAAAATACGAAGGAAATCAAAACGTTGTTTTCACAGGCGTGCGTGCGGTGACGGTCGACACTGTCTTTTTTGTGCCACAGCCGTGTTGTAGGGGCACACGTCATGCGGAACTTATCGCTTTTGACGCTAGTCAACCGAATTGGAAAAGTATAAAAGAATTTACTAGAAATAGATATTAAATCGCCTAAACCACTTTGAATTAAAAAGGAAATTATTGAATTTTCTCTTAAGCCTAAATTACGATGTTACAGAGGAGATAGAAATAGAAATCGTTTATTTGCCAATAAATCAGGTATTCTACTAATTAATGTCTAAAATAATTTTACTTCATACTCTGTTTACTGATTTTTCAAGGTTAATAGCAAAAAGTACAATGGCTGTTCAATTTCATGAACTTATAAGTACAAACTGCACTGACTTGGTTTGAATAGATACATCGTGTGTATCCAGCCCTGACTGAATTAGATAATTACATTGATTGACTGAATTGATTTGATATGAAGACATCATTGAAACTTGTAGTAGTTTTTTATAACTCCTACGTGTATTACAGGTTTAACTAGTGGAGCTTTTTGAATTCCACCAGCAATTTTCTGCAGCAGCAATTCTTTTTTGCCTAAAGTCACTGTAAGATTGAAAAAAACGTTGCTGCACACTTCGAATTTCTCCTGTATAATAGTCGGTGCAATTAAGAGATTTAAAGTCACAAAACAAACGGCCAGATCCGGAAATTACCTATATGCCTTACAATTACTTGTTCCGTTTGTGAATTGAACCCAGGACACGAAGCGCAGCATTCAATCGATCAGCCACTGCGCCCTCCGCGCCGTCAACACATTGCGTAAAATTTACATAATTTCTCTCCCTTAATTTTCTATCTGACACTGATATTGAATAAAGCAAAACTTATGATCGATTTTCATAGTCTAGGTGCCTTATAAAGTAAGACTAAAAGTAGACAATGGAACATAATGATCTTCTCAAACTAAATTTCTCGATTGATGTCACAAAACAATTACTAACCAATAATCATACGTCTTAACAAATAGAAATGTCAAAATAAATCTGCCGGGGTGAACATTATTGAATCCGGGAGTGGGGACCCAGGATTGCAATCAAACGGCTAATGCTACAGGGGCCCGGAATTGCACTAACGACTCACTGGGGGACTGGTAATGCACTGAAATCGATTAATTATCCTTTTATTATTATTTTATGGCCTTTTTGCTACTTCTGAACTAGTATCTCTGAATCACATCTGTATAAGACAGGTTTTGCGGTAAGTAATATTTTTACTTGAGGTTCATTGAAGAGCTATTGAACCTAATTTTTACTAACCAAAATGTGGTTTTGCAAAAATGATTTCTAAGTAGGTACAGGCTTAGATCTATTTTAACTTGGCTATTTCACGATTTCTAATACAAACGTGTATAGAAACGAGTTTACAATACCAGTCCTAACAAACCATTAAACACGTAAAAACTGGCTTAAAATGACCACCTTTTATTGATCGACGGATGTCTATGCTGGCGTCATAATTGGAATACAAATTCGCTCTTTGACGCCGCGGCCGCACGTCGGGCAGTGATTTGGCCCTTTGTGCCGCACGCATTAACTCCTTCAGGCCTCGAGCAACACCCCACACTTTATCACACCATAACCGAATAAGAACTTTAACTTAAAGCACTAAGGCACAAAATTGCTAACCAACCTGGAATGCCACCAATTTTCGATTTTCAGCTAACGCAGTAAGAACTATTTCTCTTTTGTCGTATGACGCACATCATTGGCTCTCAAAGTTCCCCGTCGTAGGAGAATGCTTCTTATTACGTGGGCAAAAGAGTTTAGATTTAGTTCTTGAATGTGTTCCAACTGCGTAAGATTAGTGGTAATGGCGCGTAATTACAGTAGAAAAGACTAACACCGTAAGGTTCATTTGCCGAGCACCAATCAGTTGTAACGTGAAGGGGTTTCACTTTGAGTGGCGCTCTGGGCACGAACTGATTCATTTAACGGCAAACACTTTGGGCCACTTGTTCAGAGGACTTAGGCTTCTTTAATCAGACCTTTATTTTGGCAAATTACTTCTTGAATGTAAAGCTGACACGTTCAAGATCGAAGATACTTGGGGTATATACGGTTTATTTAGTTGGTAGAAATGTGAACTGCCGTCAAGTATTTATTATTACCTGTCATCCACGAATCAATAAGAGGTGTTAAATCTTAAGTAGAAATGTAATACAGCAATGGGTGAGTGGCTTGAGTGGTATGTCCATAAAAGAAGAACTCCTGGAGTATAATACGCTTTCAGAGCTACAGCTTTCTAAAAACTCTAACAAAATGGTAAAGTGACAAGAAGCCTCAACAAATATTCAACATCTCTGTGACGAATTTTCTCTACATTGGCTCAATAAATTTTATATGGAGTTCACCATGTTTGCTATAAGAATGTATTGTTGACAGAGAGTCGAGGGGAAGCGACAGACCGTCCCGGCAAACAGCGGGGGACATATTGTCCACTAGCGAAAATAAAAACAAGAAATATGTTCGTCCTAGTTTATCATTTAGAAGAAAATAAAGACGGAGTAATATCTTAGGAGAAGCTGAATATAAAACATTAGGAACTGAGAAAACCCAAAGTTGGATACACTAAAGAACTTTTTGGAATCAGTTAAAGACTTTAAACCGTGTCTTCGTCCACGCAGAATTTATCAATTTTAAATATGTTTTACGCGGAACCCTAATTCAATCTTTTTCTATGAAAGTAGTTTCAGATAGTTTTTGTAATCCATCCACCAGTAGAAATTAGGTCCAGGTTGGTCGAGCAGTTTTTGAGATAACCTTGATCAATCAGACAGACGACACCAAAATGTTTACTGGTAATATTACTACTTTAATTAAACTAAGAATCTAAATTATATTATGCATTATGCAAAAGCTGGAAAATTTACATAATGCATGTTATATTATTTGTTATACTATAAGTTACACTCTACAATTTTATTATTTACAGTGCTGGAGTAATACTGATACTCAAACAAAAGACCGTTTGTAGCTCACGTGATTGTGGATTGAAACTACAAATCTTACTACTTACTTATGTTAAAAAATGCAAGTTCGCAAGAATGTGTTTGAGTTAGCGCCCTTTTACCCAAAAATACCAACACCGATTTCAATAAAAAATTTAGTATTATATTACTATGGAATACCACACAGGCATTGGTAAAATGTGTAGAAGTAGACTGTGGCGGTTCATTACCTGGTTATAATCTATTCTAACAATCTAAAGAGGAAAGATTTGATTGTTTGTTTGTCGGTTTAGGCTTCGAAACTACTTGACCGATTTGAAAAATTCTTTCACCGTTGGGAAGTTACACTATCTCCGGTGACATAGGCTACGTTTTTCGTGTATGGGAACTACGCGGGTAAAACCGCGTAACGTCCGCTTGTCTAATAATAAATCGAATCTTTATTCATTCACCACCACACATTTCACCACATTCTTAGCTATATGATTTAAAATAGAAAGCAGATTTCAAGATACCCTCGGAGAGCAAAAATCAAATAATACACACAGAAACAATCAAAGAAGCAATAAATGGTCACAGTAGTATCGGCGGGGTGCACCTCCCACCAATTTTGATCGCAAATGGAAACTGTTATCGCTTTTCGACAATTCTATTTGGGACGTTCCAAACTTATAACTTCGTTTCAGGTGATTTCAGATATTGATGATTCAGTTGATTAGTTTTAGATTCGGAATCAGTTTTAGACATTTATATTCGATTTCAATCTGGTTTCGTTGATTCTTTAGTTGTTTTGGGACTTATAACGTTAGTCAGTTTGAACGATAATTTATATACTTGCCTTGCTTTGTCCATATTGTATATACAATTTTCACGTCAGTTAATTCATTATAAAAAATATCCTATTTAAACTAATATTATGAAGAGGCCGTGGCCGTGGTCGTGATGGCCCAGAGGTTAAGGCGCCTACCTCTCATGCACGAGGTTGTGGTTCAAATCCGGGCAAGTACCAATGTGACTTTTTCAATTCATATGTACTTTCTAAGTTTATCTTAGACATCATTGACATCGGTGAAGGAAAACATCGTGAGGGAACCTGGACCTATAGTTAATATAAGTTCGAAATCGCCAATCCGCCTTGAGCAAGCGTGGTGATCAAAGCTCGTGCCTTCTCGGTATGAGAAGAGGCCTTTGCCCTGCAGTGGGACAGTAACAGGCTGGTATTTTATTATGAAGAGCAAACTTTTGTATTTTGTGGAACAAAAACCTAAAAACAAATGGTTTATTTAAAAAATATTTCACCGTTAGGAAGCTACACTGTTCTGGCCCTGGGTGATATCTCCGTATTCTCTTAGGAACGGGAACTACACAGGTAAAACTGCGTGACGTCCGCTAATGCTTGATAAAATACAAGTTCTATGGATTTAAAATAGTCCTTCTTTTTCAAATCAATTTTAATTAACTCATATTCATTATCTTATTGACGCAGACTGATTTCAAAATAACTTCTACTTACTTTATAAATATATAATCATTTGACTCATCCTTCCAAAAGCGAATCAAAACGGGTGTACCGTCAAACGAATGGAAATTGGTCACCGTTTTGAAGGGGTGGCGATTAGAGCAGATTATTAACTTGTGTCGAGTTCTAAATTGTGATTCAGAAATTATGGGGCATTTAAGAGTTCATAATAAAATGATTTAATAGAATAAGGATTTGATTTTGATGATAATTGGTCTTTGTTTTAAATGGATGATCAAGTAAGAATCAAGATAGAAACAATAGTATATAGGGTTGTAAGATTTTGTACCAAAGCAAATAACAATGTCGCTTCGCACGACAAAAACTAACATTGATCGATCAGTCGCATTCTGAAACCGATATAAACATACTTTGTGAAGATGAGTCAATTCCTATTCTTCATTACTGATCTAATGTAACACAAAGAGCTTAATGTTTCAGAGTGAGTACATACAAAAAAAACATTTCGAACAAGAGCATCTCAAAAATCCCGTCTCGATAACCATGAATCATCATATAATTATCATGAACCTTTAACAACATTACACTAAAATTGAGTACTTACTGATATAGCAAGCTTTCTGAATGGTACATAAGAACAAATCCTTGGCCTGGAGTTCAAGATTACCGGTCTAGAAAATGAGCTTGCTGAGATGTTAACCCTTTTCTCGTTACTTGACGAAAAGATCGACACACTGGAATAAAACACGTCCGCACGGTTGTTTAGTGAAGCAACATACAATATTTACCATTAAATAGCAAAATATAGACATAAAAGCCGCGTATCATTGTATCTGAAATCAAAATCCTATACTAATTGCATCTAACAGTACCTTGGTGCTTA
Source organism: Euplexia lucipara (assembly GCA_921972225.1). Lineage (NCBI taxonomy): Eukaryota > Metazoa > Arthropoda > Insecta > Lepidoptera > Noctuidae > Euplexia > Euplexia lucipara. The sequence continues at coordinate 10,767,862 of OV179142.1, read as the reverse complement.
TCCATCCACATCACTTTACGCTCGCTTCGTAACGCATCGAAACGTTCAAAAACGTTCGCCGATCATTTATCATAATCATCTCGATTGGATCGCGCCTCGCCCCTTCGAGCGGCTATTTACCCACCCTCGATTTAACTATTATTGTGAACATTTTTTTATGCTCAACTCGCTTTTTGACGGTAACAGTGAGTTGCGATATTCCAAGTCTTTCATCTTCGTTAATAGTGCTTTGACAGACTTTAATAGGCTCTTCTTCCGCTGCATTCATGTTGCAAATAACCTTGTATTTAGCTTGTAATAGTTACACGGCTCTTTTCATTTGTATTTGTGCAAGCATAATTAGATTCTTGAAATTTTAACTACTTTGTGGATGACATTCTGACTGCTATAATGTAATAACCCTATTCGATAAAAACTAACACCTGCTAGTTTTTTTCACCTGCTAGTTTTTTTTTAAGAAGTCGGTTGTTTTTTTTGTAAAAAAAAATTATTTTGTAATTTTTAGTTTCTTTGTATGTAAAGAAAGTCTTTCAAAACTTGAAAGAATCATTGAAATTGGATAACAATTGCTAAAAAAGTTCTATCTCTAAACATTAATCTGTACATCTCTGCCGGCCCCTTTTAAAATAGAATGGCGTAATGTTATGTTGTGGAAATACAAAAGCTCATCATAGACATCTGACTATAGCAATCACGAATAATTTGCTGTTATACGTTGAAGAGTTCCGTTGCCTGTCTTCTTCATCAGTTTTTCTTCACCAAAAGATACCTTCTAAATGAAAATGCTTGATTTGTTACTAAAAATGTTGAAATCGGTGCATGTGTGCCTATATTTTTTGAGGAGTTCCCTCAATTCCTCGAAGATCCCTCATCACATATGAGTTTTGATACAAATGGGACCAATCTGCTACTATACCCTATGAAACAAAAAAAGAATTTTGAAAATCGGGTCATAAATGACGGAGTACCTACTGAGGTAACAAACCCTAAAAAAAAAATAAAAATAAATATACAACCGAATTGAGAACCTCCTCCTTTTTTTGAAGTCGGTTAAAAAGAAAAAAATCGCTAGTGTCGTAATACCTCAGTTGTTAGTTTGCGATCAATAACTACACCTCGCAATAATTAGGTATTCTGTTAGTAGTGACGCAGACAATCAGACAAACAATGACACTGGTTGGTCAGACTACTTTAGACATGCCACATCTTTACAGAACACTTTTTTACTGTCATATCTGCTAGCTTTATCCTTTTGGCGGAGTCTGGTCTAGACTGATTTATTCTTCCCAGTTCCGGAATTTCTATACTAACTTTTTTACCATTTTTAAATAAGACATTTGGAACTTTTTTGCTAAGATTTTTCAACTGTTTTGAAACTTTAACTACATATTACTACTAACTTAGATTAATGTTATTTCCTATATGTATTTCATAAAAAAAATGATATTAGTTTCTGTAAATAGCTTCATACAAACACTTGTACCTGCCATTTTTGAACTAGGAGGTGAATACTGTGTTTCACTATCTGACTACTTTAAAAAAAACATCTTAGGAAACACACAGTCTCTTTTTAAGTTCTAACATTATCTTGGCCAGATCATATAAGAACCATGCAGATTAGTGTCTGAAATAGTATTTTGAGGAAAGAACCTCATATATGAGGGGCTGACTGATCTGATGATCAGTCAGCGAAAACACATTTTAGAAATCGTGAGGACCATTCCGAACTTACTATTATTTCTTAGACCTTTGCGGAGTTCTTTAGAGGTTGCTATTAATTTTGCTGGAGTTCTGTGATATAATTGTCTTGATATCCTTTGATTATTTTCTTTCTTTTTATACATTATTTTAAATTAAATATCTATTGTGCCTATCATCATCATTCTTCCTGGCGAAAATAAACAAAAATTATATACCAATTCAAAAAAATAGAATATCACCATTTGGCTGCGACTTTTCGCATTTCCCGAGTTCCCGAGTTCATATGACCCCAATCTGTTTAAGTCGCGAGTTAATAGGCTTCTTATGGGTAAGCTCGTTCCATCGTCGACCTCATCTCTGTCCGCAGGACAAGGTTGAGGTCAAGAGTAGACTCATTATATATATAAAAAAAAGAAAAAAGACTTTTCGCATGGAGGTCTATAAAAACGTAAAACATATCATGCAGAACAATTTAATGTAGTTTGCCACTATTAAAAGACTTATACTAAATCGGGTCAGAAGCTCTTCCTCCCCTACATTCAAACCAAGGAACTAAAAATAAATGAGAAGAACAAAGCATAACGATCTAAATAATTTTGGTTAAAGATGGTACTGTAAGGCATAGTATACAATCTATTTCTGTATAAAACCCACCATGCTAGCATGTTTACTTCATACGGTACCAATACCGGTATTAAATTATGACCGGCAGAATTTGACATTTATAAAAATCTGTTCTTGTCTGAATAAAGATACCAATTAATTTGATTCGTGTTTATTTAGTAGATTTATAAGAGACTTGTTAATAAATAATAAGTATCAATAGTCAGCCGCAGAAGTATCAATACGAACCATAATTATATCACCTAAAAGTTTATTGTATGACCTTTACAATGAAGGTAATGTCTTGAATTAGCATCTAAACTAAACGTAACCTTACAAATGGGAAATATGAGCTAAAAATAATACGTGAATAAGGAAGTGGCTCCATTTAATTGCTCCCAAGTGTAGTTATACTGACTCTGTGTGACACCCATGTCATACCGGTATTTCAGGAAACCGGTATATAAAATGTGAATATTATTAAAATACACTCGTAAGAAGTGAAACTTCTTTATGACATCTTCGATAAATGATCTACTATATACAACTTTACAGAAATTGGTTAGATAAAGCTAAATTAGATAAAGTTTAAGCAAAATGCTTTGATTATTATAGAAGTTGATACAAATAAATATGTCGCGTAACGGAAAAATGTGAATTAGAAATAAAGATGGTCCGTGATAGAAAAATGTTATTTTTTTACATTGCTATAAAATTTCTCCTATATAAAGTAGTTTCACTTCAATAAGAAAGCGTAGTTAATTACTATTGGCGCGTTTCAATATTGGATACCGGTAGTTTGGTGGTTCCATACAGATTTGTTAAGATACCGATATGTTCTGATATCTTAATGTAATAAGTCAAGTTATTTATTTGTATCAGAGTATTTTAAGGCACATTTAAAGTCAAACCTAAATTTAAAGTAAAATTATTCTGTTTCAAAGGGCACTTTCGTATGAAGACAAATGAACAAGAGACTCCATACTTATTCTTACTCCGTACTTACTCCATAAAATACATGTTTCTTTATTAAGTTGTATTATGCGCGTGAAAATGACCTAGGAGTCTTGACAAAACCATACTTCCATTAACAATAACGAAGTCCGGAAATCCGAAATGCATGGCATTCAGTATTTCGAGCCATCTCATCTATACATTTCAGTTTTATCAAACTTTGATATCGTTATTGAAAATGTGACTTTGTGTACTGGTATATTCGATACCGAATCAAAGGCTGCACCTTAAATATAAAAATTTGCAGTGATTTTCACAACATTTCTACTGATTATAGAAGCAATAATGCTCGATATTGTAGACTATTGTTGACTGAAGTATCGACACATTACTTTTCTTCGTTTTTGTGTTGCTCAAAACAAAAGAAATATCTCTTTATTCTGTCATTTTGTCGAATGCGTTTCTACGATGGTCATGTTACGCGTGCAGTTGTAGAATCACATATACGCAGGAATGAATAACATAAAAACATCTTTAAAATCGGAACTTCCCTAATTACGCGACTCTTTTATTTCAAACCGTAATTTATTGGGGCGAAATCTCTTTTATTATAATGTTTTAATAGTTTCAGTAAGGGTGTCGATTCGTTACATTCAGTCTGCTTTATAGTCCGTCCAGCTCGAGTGTCATTACCATTGCCACTTCATTATGGCATTAACAAAAGGCGAGAACTGTCGTTAGGGGGCGCTATTGTTTCAATTTGAATGTGCCATTGGAATTATTACTACGATTTGCATAGCTGACGCTCGTATGTATGAAATTATGAGGGCGATTTTTTATGGTCGATTTTGAGAGGGAGAAAGTGCGGTGGGTGACTTGAATGAGTGTTGGGTCTTGGAGTTAGCGTGTTTTTTAAACGAATAAGTGGTTTTCGTAATATAACAAGAAGCGCGTAGAGCGAAAAACTGGATCAATTTGCCAGCTGTTGTCTTCCTGTCATCTGGTAGGATTGCATTCTAAACACTAGTTAGGCAGAGGTGTAAGTATCTACTGCACACACAATTATGTGGCCTGTGATGAGTTTATTTTTTAAATTCCGTTGTTCTTTTCTACCAAAAATGACTTTAGACACAAGTCTTTTTGCTTAATCCTTTGTGGTTCATTTGGTCATTATCTAAAACAAAAAATGACTACATTATCACGACACACAAGTCGTAGCAGCTGTACCACTATTTACCACTTATGAAAAATGAAATGGCAACACTAAGCGAATAAAAATTCACGAAAATAATCATTTAACTTTTCATTGAAACTTATTTTTTTTTGTACGGCCATAAGTAGTTAGTGATGTAATAAACGTAAAGAGTTATTTAAAATTCATTTGTATGTCACTGCTGGATTCTAGAATTTAAGTCTAATAAGATTCCGTCATTGTCCTTTCCACGGATATCTATGGTCCTTTCAATGCTTCTGCAGTTCTGTAGGTACATGGTTTTGGAACCATGTGCAGAACCCATGGGTATTAGAATATGCGACAGTGGCTTTTCCATCCTGTCAAGATCAAAAGCGCAAAAAAATACCATAAATACATAAAAAACTTAAGGAAATTCCCAGCGAAAAATTCAAAGCGTGTAAGGCCGCCGAAAGTCTGTCGACACCGACGTCTACCCGACGGCCGACTATCTATGCAAATTGAGATAGTTGCACACCCGGCTCATTATGCCTGTTTGTAATGCAATCTATGCAATGTATCTGGGTTTTTTCGGCCGGCATTGTTTGCGGTTCAGTTGTCAGGGCAACCGGTTATCTTTTACGATGCCAGGTGATCTACAGCGAAGCGTGATTTGCTGTCTCAAGATAGTTGTCGCGATTGTAGATAACCTTAGGTGTGTCGATGATTAAATTTGTTGAGAAACATCACTACTCGTTACATGGCACATCACTACTATACAGACAATATGTTATCTGTGGCCGCTCTCTGCTCTCTGACCTCCGGCATGAGTACATCTAATAATAATTGACTACTAAGAATATGTAAGCTTTATTTAAATAAACAGTGTAGATTAATTCATTCAGTGTTATTAATCAACCACCTACCCAAAAACTTAACATGGTAGCAGAGCGTGGTTGATTTGAAGTGATTGTGAAGATAAAATTGGGTTGCGATCCACGTAGAAAAAGTGAAGAAAAATGGCGGACGCTGCGGTGTCTAATTTGCCGTGTTTGGATGAAAAATCAAATTTCAGTACATGGAAATTCCGACTAAAACTAATTTTGCAGGATAAGCAAGTGGAATACGTAATAGGGGAAAGTGAAATTACTGAAGATAAGTCTAAGAAAGACGATGCTAAAGCTAAGTCGATTATAGCACAAAGCGTGTCCGACAAATATATAGAAATTATAAAGAATGGCAGAACTGCTAAAGAAATGATGGGCTTACTTGAAAATATCTTTGAGCGAAAGAGTGTTTTTAACAGATTTCACCTAAAACGGAAACTGATTTCTTTAAAATGCAATGAGCCGCTGCAACAATATTTAATAAAGTTTAGTTCCATTATCAGCGACCTGGAAGCCATCGACGTTAAAGTAGATGAAGAAGATCAAATTTGCTACCTACTCTCATCACTGCCGAAAGAATATGACCCTGTAATTACCTCAATAGAAACAATGGCCTCAGAAAAGAAGTTGAGTTTTGATTTTGTCAAGGCCAGGCTGTTAGATGCTGAAACTAAGATCAGCACCAATACAGTGAACCAGGAGAACGCATTTATGATGTCCTGCTACACATGTGGGAAACCAGGGCACAAGTCTTATGAGTGTAGTACTGGTAATAAGGAACAAGGAAAATACAGAGGAGGAAAAAGCCAAAGTCAAGGTCGAGGTTATGGTCAAAATCGCAGAGGAAGAGGATTTCAAAGACGAGTATCCCGAGGCCGAGGCTTCCCGGGACAAGGTGCTACTTCATTAGTGAGTGAATCGGAGATCGGTTTTATAGCCAGTGAAAGCGTTTTAAGTGCTAAAAATATGGACAAACACTATGATATCACCTTTATTGTGGACTCGGGATGCACACAACATCTTGTAAGTGAACAATTTGAAAAATACATGACAGACATTCAAATACTAGATAAAAGTGTAAAAATATTAGTTGCAAACGGTCAGTATATACATACTAATAAAAAAGGTAATTTAAAAATAAAATACAATAACTTAAAAATAAATGTTGAAGCTTTAATTGTAGAAAACATAACCTACAACTTACTTTCAGTCAAAAAGATAACTGAGGCCGGATTTTATGTAAAGTTTGATAAATATAAAGTTGTTATTACAGGAAACAATTCAATTGTTACTGGTAATTCTGAAGGAAAATTGTACAAATTAGATGTTAATGTATGTCATGAAGTGTGTAATATTAGTACAGGTAAAAACCAATGTGATGATGCTCTTTGGCACAAACGTCTGGGCCATTTAAATAGAAAATGTTTAGGTATTATGCATTTACCAATAAGTAATAAAGCATGCAGCCCATGTATGGAGGGAAAGGCGACCAGAGGACCATTTAAGCAAGTACCAAGACCAAGATCCAAGAGAGTAGCAGAAATGTTGCACACAGACATAGCGGGACCTGTCAAGGAGTGTGGACTAAATGGTGAGAAATATTTCATGACAGTATTAGATGATTATTCCCATTTCTGTGTGGTGTTCCCTTTAGTAAACAAATCAGAAGCAACAGATAAATTAATTGACTATATAAGAAGGTTAGAAAATGAAACTGGAAATACAGTTCAGCGAATCAGGTGCGACAATGGCGGGGAATATACGGCCAGCAAATTAAAAGATTTTTGTAAGCAAAAAGGAATAAATATAGAATATACATTACCCTACACAAAACAGTCCAACGGAGTAGCGGAAAGATTAAATCGTAGCTTGTGTGATAAGGTGAGAACTTTATTTGCAGATACTAATTTGCCCAAAACTTTATGGTGTGAAGCTATACAATGTGCTGCGTATCAGCTGAACAGGTCACCTTCTTCAGCAATAAATTATAAAACACCATGTTTCATGAAAAATGGCACCTGTGACTTATCAAGACTCAGAGTTTTTGGAGCAAAGGCGTGGGCCACTATTATACCTAAACAAGACAAATTGAATAAAAGAGGAAAAGAGACAAGAATGGTTGGCTATAATACAGTAGGATACAGATTGTGGAATCCAGAAGAAAATTCTATATTAATATCAAGGGATGTGAGATTCGATGAAAGTGATACAGTATATAAAAATGAAGAAAACAAGGAAAGAAGATATATTCAAGAAGAAGAAGAAAACCAAGATGATAAAATAGAGATGAGACAAGAAAGTAACCAAGTGCAAGAAAAAGGAAGCAATGATAATGAGGGAAATTTAAACGAAGATGCAACAAGAGAAGAGAAAACTACAAGATCAGGAAGAATAGTAAAACCACCCGTGCATCTTGATGAGTATGAGACAAATATAGTTATTTGCCTGAGTGCAAATACACCTAGCTCCTATAAAGAGGCAATAGGTCATACAGACTGGAAAGAAGCTATCAATAAAGAGTTACAAGCACTTAAAAAGCTAGAGACTTGGGAAGAAAAAGAATTACCTAAAGGAAAGAAAGCAATTGATACCAAATGGATTTTTAAAGAAAAAGATGAAGGAACCAAAAAGGCTAGACTAGTAGTGAGAGGATTCCAACAGCAGAAAGGAGATATTTTTGATAACAATTATGCACCTGTTGCGAGACACTCTACAGTGAGAATGTTCCTATCAAAAGCAGTCCAAGAAGACTTAATGATTACTCAACTTGATATACCTACAGCGTTTTTGAATGGAAAACTAAAGACAGATGTATACATAAAAGTTCCTCAAGGATTGAAATCAAAGAATGAAAATACAGTATTAAAACTAAGAAGAGCATTGTATGGATTGACTGAATCACCAAAGTGTTGGAATGAGACAATAGACAATTTTGCTAAGAAAAATGGATTTCAGCGATCAGAATATGATTACTGTATGTACTACAAAGCTGACACATGGATGCTAATTTATGTGGACGATATTTTAATAATCGGAAATGGACAAGATACAATAAATGCACTGAAGACTGAATTTAATGCTAAATATTTAGGCGAAGTAAGAAAATTTCTAGGCATGGAAATTGAACGAAGTGACAACACCTTGATAATAAAACAAGAAACCATGATAGAAAAGATACTTAAAAGATTTAATATGACCAACTGCAAAGGAATAAAGACACCAATGGAAATACAATATAATGTACAAGTTAATGAAGATGATGAAGTACTGGATGTGCCTTACCGCGAATTAATAGGATGTTTAATATACCTGACCGTGACATCACGACCGGATTTGACATTTGTTGTATCATATCTCAGTAGATATCTGGATAAGCCGAATGAGAGTCTATGGAAGGCTGGCAAAAGAGTTCTGCGCTATCTTAAGGAGACTAAGGACAAAGGGCTTGTTTTTAGAAAAATGGAAGATACAAACTTATATGGATACTCAGATGCGGATTGGGCTGGTGATAGAAGTGACAGAAAGAGCGTAAGTGGAGGCATAATCATACATGGAGTAAATCCCATAGCCTGGTTTTCGAAGAAACAGTCATGTGTTGCTTTGTCGACAGCAGAATCTGAATACATAGCTGCTGCTGCCACCGCACAAGAGTTGGTAAACCTTAAGGGCCTGAGCAAACATCTGAACAACAACTGTGATGCTTTATTACTCGTTGATAACATAGGTGCCATCTCAATGTCTAAAAGTTATGAAAATTCTAAGCGAACCAAACATATAGATATTAGAGCCCATTTCCTTAAAGACCTTGTTGAACGAAGCATCATCTCAATAGATTATGTAAATTCTAGCAACAATCTAGCTGATTTGTTCACTAAAAGCCTGTGCAAAGAAAAGTTTATAAACATTGTTAAACAAATCATGAGTTAATTTCAATTTTATTTTATTAAGAGTCTATCTCAAAATACTTACTGACTTGAGTTGTGACTAGAGTTTAAGACTCACTAAGTTTATTTTAAATAGTATTTTGTTGTACTACTGAAGTTTATTTTTTTATGGTTTATAATTATGTGCTCATTTCATAGGCAAATTTAAAATGTTTTGAGTTAAATTTGAGGAGGAGTGTTGAGAAACATCACTACTCGTTACATGGCACATCACTACTATACAGACAATATGTTATCTGTGGCCGCTCTCTGCTCTCTGACCTCCGGCATGAGTACATCTAATAATAATTGACTACTAAGAATATGTAAGCTTTATTTAAATAAACAGTGTAGATTAATTCATTCAGTGTTATTAATCAACCACCTACCCAAAAACTTAACAAAATTCTTTGGAAAATACTCTTATTTAAAATTTGCGCCCCATTTTGATAGCTCACGTATTATAGTAGCGGTTTGTAATGTTGTTTGCTTCCAAGAACTGCCAACTAGCAAGAACAGACATTGTGGTAATCAGAATAAAAAATAGAAAGAAAATGAGACAGATATATATATTTTTTTATTGTTTCTTATTGATAAGAAAACAAGTGGAAAGAAGTTTAATCCTAATTCATTCATGCGCATTCCAAGTCACATTAATTAAGAAACTCGTTGAGCTTCATTGAACGACGCTTTTCTGGTGGTCGCTACCACTGATTTAGGCTTTTAAAAGTTGCAGTGTTTAGAAATTAATAGTGTAGACAGCTGCCGGTCGATTCAGTAAAAGCCACCCCACGTGAACTTGAAATTAGTGAACTGTAAATGTCTAGCATTGATTTGGAATGACAGCTCAATTTGCCATCACTTCACTTACGTTTTCACGCGGTATTTTTTATAGAACAACACTGCTGATCCCAATGTAAAACAAAAGAGAACTTATATTACGCAATGTTGTTTGCATTCAGATAGAGATTTTTATTAAATTGCAATATTAGGTACTTTATTTTTTTTACTAATTACTAATTAGATTTATCGTTTCCCCCCAAAAAGGAGAGCAGATACCCTGGCAACATTGTAAGAAATTATTTTAATTAATACTTTGTTATTAGTGAGTAAGTAATACAACATGTTGATTGGTTTTTAAATTGTTACAGATCCATATCAAATGTTTGGACCAACAAGCAGTCGGCTAGCAAACTCAGGTTGGTAACAAAATATTTTATTTTGTGCGTAACTTAGGCATGACCAATCTAAGCTGGCCATGCATTTGATTAATTTTGATCACAGCACACATATTAACTCAGGAGCGGATCGTCACCGCCTCGCCTTTTACCTAGGCGTCAAACAGTGGTCCACGTAACGTATACGTAACGTAAGCGGATCAGCAGCTCCAGCACGACGACTCGACTACAGCTACGACGCGACGCCGCGCTTACGGCTTGCCATCCGCTGGTTGACTAGGCGGCACTAGATCATTAATTTTGAATCTGAACGTTAAGTAACGAAGAGACGTTAGCAAGGGTACGGAGAGTCGTAAGCTAGGGCACGGAGACCCGTAAGCGCGGGAACTGCAGGTCGACCACGCACCGCGGTTTGTGAGCTTCTCCCCAAGCGAGGCGATTACGTTACGATTCCGATTAGTGTGCGTTGCAGTAGGGAGTTTCATACAAATAATAGGTACTGAACGGCTCGAGTTGATACGGTGACGATCCCTTTCCGAGTCTATACGTGTGCTACGACCTAAAACGTACTACGCTGGGCCAAGGCAAGGCCCGAGGGGCACAGTCAACCTCGGGAGTGCTATATTTCATCATTGCTGAACGGCCCATTCTCGTAAATAAAAACGAAATAAATTTAAAAAAAAATTGTAGGAATTTTGATGTAGATAGGTATTTTTAAGAGATTGGGACTGTCATTACAATGCGAACGGTTTGTAAAATACGAGTTAGTACTTACTGCGCACATCATGTTTCTGAAGGCCAGTACTAGCAACTGCCGTACGTGTATGACCACATGTATGACCATAAACAAAGCAAAAAAAATATATGTAAGAATCGTAGTAGGTCGCTCTGCAATTTCTGTCTTCCATACTGAAAAAAGTGCGTGAAATATAGAATAGAATAGAATACTCTTTAATGAACACCATCAAAACTTACAAATTATAACTTTAAGGGCAACATAGGGTGTTACAATGGGCGGCCTTATCACTAAAAGCGATGATCTCTTACAGACAACCTTTGGATAGACTTGATAGTGGAGGAGAAAACCACAAACTGCCTATACATATAGATTGTGGTGTACTATTTACATAAATATATACCAAAGGCACATGATATAGATGCATAAAATAAGTAGATATATGTATGAGACAAAGAGATTAAAAGAATTAAAACACTATAGAGAAGACATGCTAGGAAATGTCAGAGAAAAACTTTGATCCCATGTCTCAGTTCTAGAATAATATAGCAATATTAGAGTGACAGCGGAGCGTTCAACTGCTACAGAAAGCAGTGACATTAAACACGTGCAGACAAACTCACCTATATCTTTCACATAAACTATAGCACAAAACCGACTTGTACCTACCTGTTCCAACTATTTCATGGCTTAACCCAGCTGATAATTAGTTTTAGGACCGTGCTATCAAGTGTTTTATGAGTGCACTTGCACAGTGCAAACAAGGAAAATCTGCGGATGGTGCCTCATTCAAAGCATCGATGGGCCTCTGCGAGTTGGCTTCGACCTTTTGTATTCCCCTCCAAAATCCGGTACCTCAGGGTTCCGGAAAATGTGCAAAGGATTATTCTCAAACATACAAGACATAATAAATTAATCACCTCACTTGGTCTTGCTGGTTGGCATTTTCAAATTTAAGTTACTTAATAAAATAATAAGTCATTCTCAGTATGTCGACAACGATTTCCTATACCAACATCTGGGGCATCTACATAAGATAAACTTACAAAAAACAATACGTAATATCACGCCTGTAATCCCCGAAGTGTTGTGGTGTACCTGGTAGATCACCCACATTTCGCCAGTTATGTTTAATTCCCATGAAATAGGGGGCAAGCCTATTGCCATCAATTGGGCACGACTCCAGTCTAAGAGTTGCTACTGAGAAATTCCAGGTGAAAATCTTAATAACACTTCAAATCAGAAAGAACAGCTCAATTTTTAATGAAGCGTTGTCTGCCTAATGAGCAAATGTGTACCAACTAAGTACATACCAAATTAACATTAACTCCGAAAGTCAAAAGGGTCTGGTGACCCGAGAATATAGGGTGACCAGTTCTCGCAAGGAAATCACGCGAGATCTCGATAACGGCCCCCCGATACGTTTAGGGCTTAGAGGGTTGGGGTCAAATAGGCATTAACTGTATTTTATCACTGCGATTTAGGGTTACCTATGTGGTGTGCAGGTACCGTGAAGTTGTTTGTAAGTGTACTTGTAGATACGGTTGTGGAGTGTGGGAACTTCTAGTATCAGCTTAAGAGATCTGAGTTTTTGAATAGTGAGAATTTGTGTGGAGTCGTTGGCGCTGAACTCAAGCAAAAGCACTACCTATGCAGTACATCTTCTACATAGATAGTGCTTTTGCTTGAGTTTAGTCAAAAAAATAGGATTGAGATTATTTCCTTTAAAATAAATAGGTCATTACTGTAATTAAAATTATCATTAGTTTGGACAGAAATCATGATTCTGCATCATGATTCTGCATCGTCCCACTGCTGGGCAAAGGCCTCTCCTTATGGCTTCCAGTTTTTTTCGATCCTGGGCTAAAGTTAGCCGTAATTAGAGAAAGCCGACGAACAATTTCTACGCTGCAGCGCGAGGTTGTCCAGCAGAATGATGGAGAACACTCATTGTCTGCATATGTGCCAGCTTTTATTTCGTGTATTTAATACATAAGGCAAATTTGTGGTCGTTTTTTTTTCGATTTTATTTACGAAACCCTTGGGTTTCGGACCTCTGGAAGGCACAAGGGGCCGAAGCCAACTCGCACAGACCTTTTGTCGTTTTTAATGAAGTGAGGCACCAATTGCAGATTTTCCCTGTAGGAATGCATTATGCAAATGCATCCAAGGAAAACCCACGACTAGCAGGACTATTGCAGACTAAAGCAACAAATGTATTGGGCTATGGGTTAGGGGTGGATAATGTGAACTGGTTACCTAGTACTATGGAAGGACTATGGCCCCTACCTCATCAATGCTTGGGCTCAAAATGGCAGTGGGAGACTTGCACACTCAGTATTGGCCTCTGATACTGCCGCTAGGAACGTAGCGACAAGAAGGCAACATCACCTGAGGCGCTTAAGGAGTGGAGAGGCGAGAAAGAGGTGGGAGTTCCGTTCCTCGTCAGTGCTCGCTCTGGCCGTCCAATAAAGGCAAGCCATGACATGCATGCATGCCATGGCATGAGGAACATGACTTCTCTCGGAAGATCGGGTCCGTGGGGTCACAACTACCCAACAGCTCGCCACAAGCTACCCAGCGGGGTTATTAATATTAGTAATAAATAAAATTAGACTATCTAGAAATCCATTAATTTAGTTGACACCAAATCGTTATAATAAAATCGTGTTCAGAAGTGACGCTGATTAGATCAGAAATATCATCATGAAAAAAAACTTTTTTGCAAAAAAATTAAACCGACTTCAAAAAAAACACTAAACGGTGTAAAATAACTCTAAATTAGGAAGTCTGTGGCTTTCGTGGTTTTGTCTTATTCATGATGGGCCACCGACTTCCGAATTTAGAGTTATTTTACACCGTTTAGTGTTTTTTTTGAAGTCGGTTTAATTTTTTTGCAAAAAAGTTTTTTATTTTTCCATTTTTAGTGGTTCCCATACAAATATTTGCTATATATATTGTTAATTGTAACAGTACATGTCATGATAAAGGGTTATCCACTTATCCCTAATAAATGAAAATTAACATACCTAACTGTCGAAATCTAGGTATATTGTACACATCTGCGTACCCCTCAGAGCATACCAGGCGTGATGATACGTCATGATGTTGTATAAACAATAAACATCCAAGCGATTCCAGCAATCACGACAGATTTGCCGTCTATTTTTGAAGAGTTCCGTTGCATATCTCCGAAGATCAGCACCAGATCTTCACCAAATTAAAATGGGACCACCTCGGGAGTATACTCTTTCGAATAAAAAAAGAATTTCGAGAATCGGTCCACAAATGGGGGAGAAATCAGGTAACATACATAAAAAAAAAAAAAAAATACATACACACGAACATAGAACCTCCTCCTTTTTTGAAAGTCGGTTAAAAAGTAAACAAAACAGGTCTGGTAAAATACATTTTGTAATTTCTCGTACTTTTCCCGTGCCGTGTACTGCAACCAGGTCTCAACAGCTAATGGCCGATAAATCTGTTTCTAATTTTCATAATTTCGTAAGTTCTTGGATCAGAAGCTCAAAACAAATATTGATTTTATTAAAGCTTTGTAACTAGTTCCAGCCGCTTTTACGCTCAGGCCATACATTTTTTTGCAAAACAGTGAATAGGCCAATGGTGTAAACAGAAGACTGCCAAGTTATAGCTCACAAGATCGAACTCTAGGCACACACCTCTGAATTTTTTGATTACTTACGTACATAAAAAAATCACTTGCTTCAAACACATTGTAAGGAAACCGGATTGTCTGAGATATATTTCTCGACGGCCGATGAAGTCAAGTCAGAGGCATAGGCAGCAAAAAATCTGTGACACCAGATTTTTCACTAAACACACAAAAAGATAAAGAAGATCTTGGTGCAACCGGACCTTGAGCAAGTACTCTCTTCATTACCAAACATACTCAAGTGAGGGTTAAATTTACAATTCACATATTTCTTTCTCCGACTGTGAATGTGGCACGCTAAGGCGCGGGAAAACGTGCCGACGTCACGAACGTACACAGCTTTTTATGTTCGTGTTCATATCGTTCATGAAAGCCATATTGTGACCGCTCAGCCGCTTTTAAAAGGGAGTAAAACAAAAAAACGTTGTAAAGAAAGAATATTGGAGAAGAATTGGGTCGGGCAAAGCGTTATTGAGTTTTGCCATTGCACCCAACTGATGCCAATAGGCTCACTCCTTATCACATGGCTCTTAAAAGTATTTGTCGAAATGTGGATGTTAAGTAATGTGAGTGTGTAACATAACATCATTACACCAGTAATTCCCGAAGAGTAAATAGCCAGTAATGTTTAAATCTCATGTAAGGTGGGGGCGCGTTTTGTCATCAGTCTGGTAACTGTTCGTCTTGCTATTGTTTTAACTATTACCTGTTTTTTGTTCTATTTAACTTCGATGGAGCTAGTTCATCATTTTGTGACATTGTCTCGCAGATCTATGGATATAATCCCACTCTGCACATGTAAGCGGGCACGCCCTTTATACCGGGTGGCTTCTTTTTAGTCAGTTACTTTTGCTTGTGTTAAGTTAATATTAATGTCGTTCGCTATATACATCTAGTATTCTGTATATTGGAGTGTGCTAGCTAACATGTAGCGAATAACGTATTTTAATTGTTTTTTTTATAAATAACTAATTGCACTGTTTAGATTAAAGTTCTTCTAACTTATCAGTCAGACTTTTAGACAGAGTTTGTTTCGCCACTTCTTAATTTGACTTTCAAAACGTGCTGATTCTCTCATAACTTGAATAAATAAATGTCTTTAAATTTAATTGATTTGAGTCGGGCAGAACTCCAGATTCTAGGCAATCAACCATCAAGTCGATAACACATGTAGCTTGTTTTTTTACTTTGAGCCCCACATCTGTCTATGTAGATGGAAAAAACTGACGGACAGTCAATCGAAATTTCACTATACCTAACAATTTAATACGCTAAATACGCGCTTTGACGTGGAGTTTTGTATACCAGCCCGGTAGCTTTATCTTTATCTTTACCCAACGATTCATTTTTTTTTTGCCACTTTGGAACGAAACCTTGAAAAGAGTCAATTTTTTAATTTCTCTACTACAGGATAACATTTTATGTACAGGTTGAATGACTTATAAATATGAACAACTTTCACTATAGGAATAATACGAACTCTGAAATCGCGAATAAAAAGAAAGAAAAAAAAAGAAAAAGAAAAGGTACTAGGCTGGTATCCGCAACTCCACGTCAAAGCGCGTATTTTGCGTATGGGCTATAATCTACCACGCGGGCCCAGTGCGAATTTGTAGATGTCACATGTCTTCGAATTTTTGGTTCTAGGACAAGCCGGTTTCCTCACAATGTTTTCCTTCACCGTTTTTGTGAGCAGTGGTGATGAAATAAATTACACAAAGTAATGCGCCTGCCTGGGTTCGAACCCACGACTTACTGTTCGTAAGTCGGAGCCGCCACCACTTGTCCACCGCTGCTTCAGAGCAGCGGTGGACAAGTCAACGACAAGACAACAATAGCAAGACGACCAGTTACCAGACTGATGATTGTTAATCTGTTTTGGGCCAAATAAAAAGCATTTATTTGGCCCAAAACAGATTAACAATACATTTTCGTCGAGTAGGTACCAATTTTTACATCTTGTATTTTGTGTTTAAGTATCAAATTAGCATCTAACAAGATATATGAAAATCAGGGCTGCCTCGTACTATCTGTACGATCAACCCTCCAAAAGTCAAAATGGTAAACTGTCTGACTGACACGGGGACCACTACAGGCAACACTTAGATTTATGTAAATCGCACGTTATTATGGCAACATCGAAGGGAAATTATTTATGTAGGGTAACTTTATACTGTTAGTTATCAACGATAAGTAGAATTAAATTGGTGGTAGGGGTGAAATTTTCTCAAGGTTTTTAGAAATTATTTGTTTCATTCATAGAGGACTATGTATTGCTATATATGTTGTTATATGTTTTTAAACAAAAGATAGATTGAAATCACGAAAAAAGGGGCAATTAAAAAGTGACTGCAATATTAATTTTGCCCTTCTGATTTGTATATTCTTATGAAGACTTAGGTTGGCCTGACTGTCCTTTTTTGAAAAGAAAACTATTGCAAAATTAATGTGACAAATTGTTGAACCCCCGCCCGTGATATGATTGCCAATCGTAATTTCAACAACAATAATTTATTTCTATAAACCAGGGTGCCTGATATGGTAAGTAAAGACCATAACACAGGCAAACAAACGCTGTACATTTTTATTGGTAATTTAATTTATTTCAATTTTTAAGGTACAGGCAATGAAAACACGTTCATAATAGATCAAGGAAATGATTACACATATTCATGGGTCGCTGCACTGCACCTTTAAATCACACCGTATAATTTACTGACAGTAAATCTTAGTCCAGCGCACGCGCCGTCGTACGAAAAACAATTAGAGCCACGTGCCAACCCTGACTCGTAATTATTGCCGCACCTTACCTGTGCACGCGATTGTGGTAGCCCTAGACTGAGAATTGATTGGTCCCTATGTGTAAAATATCAGAAAAATGTTTTCAGTAAAACAAAGCTTTTAAGCTGTTTATATAAAACAACTAAAGGGTTTTCTTCATTTGAGCAAATAAGTTAAAATCAAGGCCAAAAAAAACATATCAGCAAAATCGAGTTATCTATACATATAATAAGACTGTAAAAAAACTGTGTCTGTACATTGAATATATTTAAAAAATAATAATTGAGGGGGGTTTAGAAACAGTAATAGAACACGAATCCAAAAAAAAAAGTCTGTCTGTTTGTCTGTTTGTCTGTTTGTCTGTTTGTTTGCACACGCTAATCTTCGGAACTACTGGACGGATTTGAATGATTTTTTTTTTGTTGTATAGATATTAAGTCTGGTCAACACATAGGCTATAATTTATCTTGGAAACTGGAACACCTGATGCAGAACCGCAACAGACCAGCTAAACTATAGGCGATACAAAAATGGTCCCATAGCAAAAATTGTTCCACGTGATGAGCATTTTCTGCTGAGAGAATAAATTTGAAGATCCGGAACACCTGATGCAGAACCGCAACAGACCAGCTAAACTATAGGCGATACAAAAATGGCCCCATAGCAAAAATTGTTCCACGTGATGAGCATTTTCTGCTGAGAGAATTAATTTGAAGATCCGGAACACCTGATGCAGAACCGCAACAGACCAGCTAAACTATAGGCGATACAAAAATGGCCCCATAGCAAAAATTGTTCCACGTGATGAGCATTTTCTGCTGAGAGAATTAATTTGAAGATCCGGAACACCTGATGCAGAACCGCAAGAGACCAGCTAAACTATAGGAGATACAAAAATGGTCCCATAGCAAAAATTGTTCCACGTGATGAGCATTTTCTGCTGAGAGAATAAATTTGAAGATCCGGAACACCTGATGCAGAACCGCAACAGACCATCTAAACTATAGGAGATACAAAAATGGTACCATAGCAAAAATTGTTCCACGTTATGAGCATTTTCTGCTGAGAGAATAAATTTGAAGATCCGGAACACCTGAAGTGGAACTTCAAGAGCCCAGCTACACTATAACATATATTGGAATGACGTCTTAGCAAGAGTTGTTCAGCCTTATGAGCACTCGCTGTTGACGTATAAAAATCGAAGATCTGGAACACCTGTTGTGGAACTCCAAGAGCCCAGCTACACCATAACTCAAATAGGAATGACGTCTTAGCAAAAGTTGTTCGGTCTGATAGGCATTTCCTGTTGACTTATAAAAATCGAAAATCAGAAACATTTGATATAGAAATTAAAACTATCACTAATTTCATTGCATAATTATAAAATAACATAAGTAGGAGGTACTACGCGGTGAAGGCGGGAACAGTTCAGGGGGTCTACTCTTATTCAACGAAAAACGAAGTTTCGTTAGAAATTTCGCATGTTTCCTACCACGGTTCCATCCGTTCCGAAAATTTCGTCAGAACGAAAATCATTTGACATTTAGATTCTCTAAACCTACTCTAAATTCTTAATGATACGAACGAAAATTTGATTTTGACAGGCGAATATTCGGAATTTTAACCTCAAATTTGACGAAACCAAAAGTGTTACCTTTTGATTTTCGTTTGTATGTATTTTGCGATTAAATTGCTGAAAACGGCAACAAGAATACTTTTAATTAATGCTGATCTACGTGAAGAACGTTTAGAACGTAAAAGGAACCGCCATCACCTGCGCAATCAACTTCTATTATTCTCAAATTCCCGTCTTAGCTTGTAGGAAGTTACAGACACAGAAATTATTATTAGAAGAGTATTACCTCCAAACAGTGGAGTAGTGAAGGGTGAGAGGTCTGGTGGACAGTCTTTAGTGAGGATGTAAAAAATCATAGGTACATAGATGTAATATATCATTAACATCCATATTCACATAAGACATGTTTGATTATGTACTTAAATCAGTTTTAGTACTTAATCAAACATGACTTTTCCCTGACTAACAATAATAAATATTCCACAACTTTTCACACAACACAATTTAGTCCCAAGTTAAGCTTGAGAGCTTGTGTTATGGGTACTAAACCGCTGATAAACATACTTATATATATCTAAATACATACATATTATAGATAAATTACACCCTGACCCAGAACAAATGATCGTGCTCATCACACAAACATTTGTCCTGGGTGGGAATCGAACCCACGACCTCCGGCATAGCAGTCAGGGTCACTAACTACTAGACCAACAGGCCAGACAAAAATAAAACAATGAAATGAACATAAACTTAACATATTTTTATTTTATAATCCTTTATATTAGGTAACAAAACATAAATATCAATTAAATGTAACAAGAGCTTGATTTCCATGGTCAAACATTTTATTATGCCCTGCGGGGAGTTTAGTATTCCTAACTTGTTCTCTCTTCATATTCATACCTCCTGCTTCGGACATAGATGCTGAAGCTGAATGAGTTCTTTCGAGAAAAGTAGGTTGTGACCCTGCAAAACAAAATTCCAATTTAAATTTGTGTGGGTACCTACCTAATACACTTGAAAGGGTAAATATTGTTATCATAATAATTATTTTTGTTTTTAACCATTCAAGACACACAATAGAAAACCAATAACAGTGCGGACACCGCTGCCCAATTCAATTAAACCCAAAGAGGACACCGGTGTCCATGCTGTTATTGTCTTTCTTTTGCGTGTCTAATTGACATGATGGAAACGTTAATGAATTAATGGACACATTTCACAGTGTTAAAGTAAATACAAGTAAGTACCTATCAGTAATCACTATAATAAACCTCATAACTTTGCTGTAGAAAACAATTAAACTCTTGTTTAATCTGTATTATCTGTTACTGTAAATACCACAGGAACATTAAGATTTATTGTCACTATACTATAATGTTAATAATTAATTAATAAAACACTAGGTACCTTTTTGCCACTGCTTATTGGTTTTAGTGTCACCGCCTATGGAAATGAGAATACTTCACAATTCTTTTCACAGCTTCTTCATCACTCCTCAATAATCCCCTGGCTGAATCCTTTTGTTCATCCAAAATTTGAGAACGGCTGATTAGATCCAGAGTATAGCCAAACATTATTAAAAACTGAAAAGATGTAATAATGGTTATTATTAAGAAGAAGTAATATAATATTTAGTGATAGTAAAGAAACAAATATATGATATTAAGTACCTACTTACTTGTCTTTATACTTTTTAAATCCAAAACAAAACTTGTGGAGACCCAAAATATAGACTGCGACAGTTTCACTTGAAACTTAATTATAGAATATGTATCACGATTGCAAAGCTTGCACTTGGCATCCAATAAACTTCAGAAACATTTTCTAAGAACCAAGAATGTTAACAAATCAACAATCTTAACTTGACGTGTTATGATTAAAATGTTTATATTACGTATGATTACACAAATAGTTTTGGTTGTCACACTTTACCACCATTGTTAACGTTAAAAAGTTCTCTTCTATTTAGTCGGTTATCATGACCGTCAAAGATTGTTATTTTAATGTCTGGGTGACCATTTGTCAAAAATAGTATTTCCATCTTTATATTTGAATTCTTGCATGAATATTAGAAGAAATATTTAATAAACTACTTGTAATTAGTAAATAGAATAAATAAAGTCAAATAGTTTATTAATTCGAAGTTAAAGTGAAAACCGTAACTTAGTTTAGATGACATCAAGAAAGACCCACACTATATTGTTCATTTCAGTCGGTCACGAAAATTGTCTATGGATCCGAATTTCGTGGGCCTGTCCGAAAACAAAATAGAGTAGGTTCACTAACGAAACTTCGTTTGGATTTCGTTCGTTTGCGAAGTTTCGTTTCGGAGTATAAGAGTAGACCCCCAGGACTGATTTTCGATGACGATGGTATATCGTTGAAAATTAGACTCTACTGGCTAAAACTCCCATTTTTTTATCGTATGCCTTCGGGCTTATGTTATTTGAGTGTTTAATTTCCTTTTCCATTTATCTTCGTTACACGGTAGCTTACCCGGTAACGCAGGGGAGCAGCCACTTAGATTTTAATTGATCAGGTATCATCACAATAAAACTATAACCATGCCTAGAAAGAGGTCAATTTTTTCCCAATGTTCCAAAGGTGCTAAATGATTAAGACCATACGATCCCAACAATCTACCGAAGAGCGTTAGGAGAGACTTGATGCTGTTCGAGAACATGAGGCTGCAACTCGCTCCGTGGAAACTTCTTGGGATCGCGAAGCACGCCTGCATTCTCAGCGTATTTACGCATCTACATCCAGGTCTCTAGAGACCAGTGAAGAATATGTGCGCGACTGACCGCTGATCGTGAACATCATGCACTGTCTCGCGAGTTGGAGATGTTCACGGAAAAAGCATAACGCTTGAGTTTTCAGCGTATATACGCATCGACTCTAGAGATAAGTGGGAGAAGGAGATGCGTGACTGACCGCTGATCGTGAACGTCACGCAACATATAGGGTATAATTTATTTTGAAAAATGGAACACCTAAAGTAAAAGAGATACAAAAATTACGCCTTTGCAAAAACTATTCCACGTGAAGAGTGTTTTCTGCTGTGAGACTAAATTTGAAGATCTGGAGCACCTGTAGGGGAACTCCAAAGCCCAGAGACAATATAACATATACATAACAGAAATGGCGTGTAGCAAAAGTTGTTAAGTCTGATGGCATTTCCTGTTGACCACCAAAAATAAAAAATCTGGAACATCTTGAATCGTCTCGCGCATCCCATTAATCTCCCGTCCCCGGGCTTATAGAATTCGACATCAGATGTTTCAGATCTTCGATTTTGACGACCCCGTTGTCGCTGCCATAAGCAACAGGATCCGCGTACGAAGTCGCGGGCAGAAGCTAGTTAGAAATAAAAAACTCATTACACATTTACGCACAATTACATTTCCAACTCTATAAATTTAACGAATAAATTCATAGAAGCTTATGTTACGAAACACGGGGCTACTTTCCACATACATTCTAAGGCGGTGAGCACAATATTTTGCCGATCGACGAATTAATTGCGAGTCATAAAATCGATGAGCCATACACCCAACAATGGATCAAGCGAGGCGAGATGCGCCGCTACAAACGTTGTGACGTAAGAGTCGATCCGCGTATAAATCACGTGAAGGCACGCTCGTGTGCACCACCCTTAGTGTACGGTCCGTAGAACAAATGGGCGTTAGGGATGGAAAAATATTTAAATGTTATATACAATTATTCGTTGGATAAGACTGATTTGTTGTTGTAGTTATGAAAATTGAATTCATAAAAAACAGTTGTAAATATTATAATAATGTAAGATACTTCCATTGCAATAAGTTACTAAAATAATCCGTGTTTTTCTCTTCGACGTACCTAAGTGATTTTTTCTGCTATTGACAAACTTTAGTACTTACTATGACTAGCCTATGACTGGATTTGTAGATTTGTAAGTAAGATAGGTTAATTTAAGTTACTTTTGTAGTGATCTCACATTTTTTTGGGGTTCTATGGCCCCATATATCTTCCGACAAAAGTAACCGTATCTAAATCATTTGTGCTGCCCTTACAAGGCCGGTTCCACACGAGTGCACTCGTCGTCGGTCGTGCGCGGATGTAACACACCACCCAATATCGTCGTTCCGACCCTGCCCATTAGCCCCAACTATACGCCAGTGTAGGACGCGCCGATTTTGTTGTGTGACTTTTTTTGTTATTTCTATGAGCTGACGTGTAGACGTGCGATGTTTTTAAAATGTATTGTAGACATAGATTTTATTTTAAAGAAGAGTCGGTGGTCACGCTACAGCTCAGCTGAGTGCGAGTAGGTAATTCCAAAATTTTGTAATTCGTTGCAACAACAAAAAACATTTTTATTTATTTGTTTGTTTAATCCGAAACGGCTAGACCAATTTTGACGGGGCTTTCACTAGCAGACATTGATGTTATAAGGACTTATCGACAGTACGTTATTTTAAAAACGTAAATTGGATTCCGGCCGTACAGTTAATTGTCTAATTTTGGGCGGACGGACAGAGTCACGAGCTCAGCTAGTATGACAATTCATATATTTGTGACCCATGCTTAGACAACTCTTTCAGGTGAAGTCGACAGTTGAACAAGTCAATACATGAGAGGCTACGTTATTTAGTTAAGGACTTTCTAATATTTATAAGTATTTTTGGAAGGTTGTTAATATAAAAATACAGTTTCTGTTAGCTTGCAGTAATAAGAAGTATTTAGTAGGTACCCTTAGTAAGCTTTGAAAAAAGCGAAATGATTTAAGTTAAATTAATTTTATACCGTAATAACATGATAAAATAGATGATTACTCTATTTGTCTGATAAAATTATACTTAACAGACTTTTAAAAAAGAGGAACTCTATATTCTGCTCGTATGTATTCATAGTCCGCGATTTTCTCAAAAATTGCAGATCCGGTTTTAATAAATATTAATAAATAAATAATAAATAGTGTTAAAACATAAATACAGTATAACATAACAAAACATAACATAAAAGAACATAATAACAGTTTAAAATAAGTATTAAAATTATTATTTTAACGCATCTATTGTAAATAATAAACAACAAAAAATAGGTATCTATAACAATTATATTTATAATTTTTCTATATTCTTTCACAGAAGTTATTGTACAGGTACAGTCACGAGCAATAATATGTATACATAGTCACATTTACTAAATATCTTAACTTTTACCATTCCAAAATACGTGTGCGATATTTTCATCCAAATTATCATAAAGTATCTAAGATAATTTAAAAGAAAATATCGTACACATATTTTAACTAGTATAGCTTTTATGGACTAGGTTATGATGATTCTTAATTCTGTGGTGGTAAACAATAAAACTATTTTTCTACGAATGCCCGAGACCCTTGATGTGAAAATTCGACTCGCTCAAAACATGAATCGACGTAGAGGGAACAATATTTTCTTCTTTTCTTCTTTCAACTCCATCTTTGGCTTGTCCACTGCAACACCTAAATTAACTTCTACAACTTTATCACTCCAGGATCAGGCCAGATTCAGCTATGGCAGTTCCTCCTGGAGCTGCTAAGTGACTCAAGCAACGCCGGCTGCATCACCTGGGAGGGTACTAATGGGGAGTTCAAGCTAACAGACCCTGACGAGGTGGCGCGCCGGTGGGGTGAGCGCAAGTCCAAGCCCAACATGAACTACGACAAACTCAGCCGTGCCCTGAGGTAACCACTACGTAACACTGCGAGCACTAGCGACTGCACGGGTACCCTTACTCTCCGATGCGACTTTGTGTTGCCATGCGATTTTGTACCGTATAATCACACATAATGCGACCGTCAAGTGTTCTAGTTGATTTTAACCTTTGAAACCTATTTGATAATCATTTTTCCAATACACAGATATTACTACGACAAAAACATAATGACAAAGGTTCATGGCAAGAGGTACGCCTACAAATTCGATTTCCAAGGCTTGGCTGCAGCCACGCAGCCGGCGGCGAGTGATCCAGCGTATAAGTACCAGAGCGATCTATTCATGAGCTCATACCATCACTCGGCCAAGCTCTCGTCTTTCATGGCCCCACACGCAGCTATGCCAACATCCACAGGTAATATTTATTGTGAATAAGCGATGTGCCCTAGCGACGTTTTTTTTTTAATATACAATGCAATGTGATTATTTGTTTCAGCTTGGCTGAAGATATAAGCTTGACTTTCCTAAAATAGCGTGGTACTAGATCATTTCCTCTGTGTTTTTTTTATTTATCTTGTAAATTATTTTAGTTACAGAAAGTAAATAAAGACATTAGAGGCGGCGTTGTCAAATGACGAAAACATAAATTAATATTCAGTTCACTCAACTCAAAACTTCTATTTAGTATTTCAGTCTATGGTTTGTAGTAACAACCGCCAACGTTTGACGACATCAGCGTTTCTCCGAAATTAACCAATATTCTTTTTGTGTAACCAATCAGTATGTAGTTTTATATTTGTCCATGAAACGATTATAACCGATAGGTCTGTGTAGTTTTAACAGCAAATTGAATTTGAACCTATCTAAGAATATTATATTTTACCTAATTTTTTTATGGTTTAACACTTGATAGTGTCACTAAATTGCGGTCGAAACTACGCTTTCATAAGAAAAGCATTATGTCCTAAAAATAAGACATTAGTAAATATTTATAGTGTTTTCAAGTAAAACACAGTAATAAACATAATGAACCGGAATATTTTTGAATTGATTTATTCTACAAAATCTTATTATGCATTTAAAACTAAAATGTACGTCCCTCAAACTCGCCTGAGTTAAATATCATATTATAGGTACCCTTTAAACGTGCGCACGACACACTGTTGTACTGGTAATCTGCATTTCTCTGCTAATGCTTCGGTACACTTGCGTGCACAAATATTTGCACGCCGCTTGAAAGGGGTTGTCATTGGCACGGACTGAGCACACTTGACTTAATGGAACATACTACTTAAACTCGGCAGTATAGAAACCGTATTGGAAAATTTAAGGAAGTATTTATTGAAGTTTCTATTCTAAGTTTTCTTCGTAACAGTACATAAAGTTCTTTAGAGTCCAATTACAGAACATTTCTTATCTAGTTTCCAAACTAATAAACAAAAAACCGGTCAAAAGTGAGTCGGACTCGTGCACGAAGGGATCCTTAGCATTATCCATAAAACATTATTAGGTATACTTAAGTAGGTATCAATTTTAAAAGTAAATATTAATTTAAAAAATCTGAGTCAGATAGTGAAACACCGACCTCACCTTTTAGTTAAAAAATGACAGTGTTTATTAATATAACTTCTGATATATGTAATATTCAAGATATAAGTAATATTCAAGTTTCTACCTTATTTCGTTATTAAGATCGGAAAAAGCGACAAAAAGATCACGTTTGTTGTATGGGGGCTCCCATATTTTATTTATTTTTAGTATAATTATTGATTTATAAATTGAATATAAACTCAGTATGCTTGAAAACTTAAAGCTTTGCCTGTTGCCGTGACCAACGTGTTGTTTTACGGGAGCCCCACTTAAATATTTATTTTATTATGTTTTTAGTATTTTTGCTAAAGCGGAAACATAAATTAAATAAATCATCCGTGAAAATTTCAACTGTCCAGCTAATCCGGTTTATTTGATGTTGACATCTTGGTGGCAGACAGAAAGACGGACAATGCAGTAATAGTAATAGAGTCTTGTTTGTACCCATTGGGTAGAGAACCCTAAAACAGAGTTATGAGTAAATAGGACAAAATTTACAATAAATAGAAAATATTCAAATAATATAAATATTTTTGTATTTTAAGATATTTTACATATCTCTTGCTCTGTAAGTACACCCTTACACCCCTGAATGCCGGGGTGTATGACTATCATTACAGCATAGGTTTTGGAATTTGAAAAAAGAACTGTCATACTCATACTGCACGAAGAATATTTTTAAAAAGTTAATTTTTTTTTTTCGGTATCGATTAATTACTCGAATCGGAATCTAGACAATTTATTTTATAAAGATTTTATTTTAAATATGGAACTATTTGTTTCCACATCGTATGTTAGATGGAATCGATTTAAAAATCAAACTGGCCAGCAAGATTTGACGCGCTTGCGTGCGTGAAAAAAAAAAGGCAGTCTACTAGTAGGCGCGAAAGCATCGCGAAAATAATTAATTTTTTTCTTCTTAATAAATGTTCATTGAAACCTGCTGTCTTGTTGTTTACTTACCTCACAATCGATATGTAAAGCAGAGTATTTATCTCGGGCGTAAGCATCAATTGCATACTCGGGTTAATTAGCGCCTTCGCTTCGCTCAGGCGCCAAAAACCTCGTATGCAATTGATGTCATACAGCCCTTGGTTAATAATCTACTATTGTATGCGCTCCGTTGCACACATATATGGTCTGCTAATAATTATCAATGTTATAACCGACTTCAAAAAAAGGAGGAGGTTCTCAATTCGACGGTATGTTTTTTCAACATGCGCTCACTACAAACTGGTCTTATTTCATTTTGTATCATATTTCTTGGAGACCGACAAGAACGTATCTCAGAAATAAAACTATACTACGGTATAGTATTAAGTCTGAAATTCAAAATGCCTTTAAAATAAGCTTTTTGAACTTACCCTTGAAAAATATAATTATTGCGACATCAATCCTTTTGTTGTTACTCCTAAGATTTTCAACATTTTTATCTTACAAGTCTTTGTTCAGAATTTGGAAAAGCTGATACGCCCTTGTGCGTCACTTCCAAGCCTTTACAATTGTGGTAAGAAAACTTTTGTTTCAGCATCAATATTCCCGTCTGCGTCGTGGGGTAACTGGGGCGGTGGCGGGAGCAATCTATACTCACCGCACTCTATGGCCCCGCCGCATGTGACGTCACACCTCGGTTCCTACCCGCACTACGCATGACCAGTCATTTATTAAAACGGCGACTGATATATTTTGCTTTTTTATTTACTGTTACCAATTTTTTGATCGATCGTTTACGATTTTTATATTTTAATACGTGTTTTCATAAAATAATTTGAATGATCGATTTGATCAAGTCTGTGGTTCAACGACATTCATAATTATAATATTATTGAATATTTATATTGTGACGATCACATTAAATGACCCTCTCTGTTCACTACCATTTGTTTGAAGGAAGGACGTTTTAGAGATATATTTTGTTGTTATTATTTACCTCAGTTAGATAAATGTAATATTTTTTTCATGACACGAGTCAGGTGGACCGCATCCCTAGTCTTTTATCAAAGAATGATGTAAATAATAGATACTCATTAAAATTAAGTAGAATTATTTATTTAGGATAACAAAATAATGAAAAATTTTATTGATCGTATGAAAATTAATGTGAAAATAACGAATACTTCTCGCTTGTATCTGATCTTTGCAATAACATTCAACTAGAATGTATTAAAACAAAATATTGCGTCTGCATTCGCAGAAAGATTGTGCAAAGGTGTTTCTGTTTTACCAGAAAATTATAAATTTTAGTTTCATGTAAATGAGATCGAGCTATTGTTATCAATTGGGCACCAATCCAGATTCCCGACTGCTACTACGAAGTTCGTGATAGCTACACCCCATAACACTTTCCTAACGGCAAAAGTGGACAAATAAACTTAGATAATTATGCTTACTGGTCTGGGACTCCAAGATTTTTTTATTTTTAACTTTAACCAAACATAAACATCAAAAATGTGTAAAACTATAATCCACAATCTTGACTCTAATCAAAGTATTTGTTTTATAAAGTTATTGCAAAACTAACTCTGAAAAGTATTCGCTACACAAAAAAAAAAATAAGCACATTCGCCACGTATAGTTAACGATTGGTGATATTATACTCAGTATTAATAAACATGTAAAATACATTTTACTTATAAGCAAAGATATTTCAGTGTATTCCTAATGATTTTTTACAAGACCGTCGAACCAAGCTCGTTATGAAGAATAAAATAAACTATTTAAGCTCAAAAACTTTGTGCCATTATGTAAGTACGCATGGATAAAAATCGGCCGATAAATATTATGATTTTAGGCAGATTGCAATGGTTGAATAAGTACAGTAAATGAACTTTTTGTACATTACTATTAGCATCAGTATTATAAAGAAGCAATACTTTGTATTAATATTTATGAAAGTAATATAAAAAATGGATCTAGTTTAATTTGGTGTTATACTTGTTATTAATAACTATTATTTATATTATATTCCTAATAAAATATTTATTTTTTTGGTCAAGTGTTTATAGTTTAAAACCTCTATGGGATCACAAACAAATGAGTTTTTTAACTAACTTTAGCATCAGCTTCTTTGAGCAGGCTCACGAGTCATAAGTCAGGCTGTTTATGGATTTATTTTAATACTGAAACAGTTTTACTCTATTTAATATTTTAATTACAGTCTTACCAGTGTTACCCCCTATTGTACCTAATAATTCCAACTGTGAATTATAATAATAGATATGTATATAATATTAGATTATTTTAAAAAGTGCAATCGTAATAGTTATAGGTCTAGTTTAGATTTAAATTATTCATGTAATGTATTGTTTACATAAAAGTATTACCATTTATTTTATTAGTTCGTAATCTAATTTATGTTAATGTTTTGAACTGATTTGATATTGGGTATCGTCATGCTAGTTTTTTAAAACAGTATTAATGCTTTAGAAATTAATTCTAAAAGATTTTAATGGATTTTTTTAAAAGATGTTTGTCTGAAACATGTCTTCAAGACTGGTCATTTTACAACTAAGCTCAATTTGAACCTTTGGAGGCTTAGTTTAATAAGGTATACTTACTAGCATGAGATGCCCTATTGAGTGAGAAATAAATAAGTACACATTGCATAAAGTTCGTCGAACTAAATATGTCAGCATAATTTATTTGAACATATTTTTTTAGAATATATTTAATTGTCCTATGATTTACGTTTTTAGGTGTACTATCTAAGTCTTTTTGTAAATCAGTAAAAGTGATTTGCAAAGTGATTCCAGTCAATAGATTTTTTATTTATTTCTATGTGGAATTGTTTATTTAGTGTTTTTCTTCTCAATATAATATATTTTATTTTTAATGCATGTGTCAATAATAATAAAAAAAAACATTTAGTCGTAGAATACCAATGTATAGATGTTATTGTATTTGAAAATAAATAAAACAAATGAAATGTATATTTTGCTTATTTCTTTTTAAATATTTCACTCTAATCAAAACATGGAAAGCAGAACAATAAGCCGAAATGGTTGTACTTACTGTCAAATTAAAATATACTGACATCTCCATTGTGAGCGCCGTCTAAATTCTGTTGGACCCACTAACACTACGTAGTGGAAGAAACACTTTACCCTTAAAGCAGGCCATTGTAGTATAGATTTTCAATAGAATAAGAGGCTAGCTTTTACTGGTTCTTGTACCAGCTGGTGCAGTCTAAAGTTCACGATCATACTGAGCGCCGTTTTCGAGTTACACTACATACATAATTTAGACACTGAATGAAAAATTTAGACATGAATTAATGGCTATAAATGCCACCCTGATTTTGCTATGGAGGTAACCTAGATTCCTAAAGGGGATGTTTCATTTTTATATGGGGCTCCATAATCTGCCTACCTTTTAGCGAAGCTGCGAAACTTACCCCTGAATAGAATAAAGTATTTTTTTCCCTAATATGAAATGGTTTTTAAGTACAAAATAACATGAAAAATATTTGACAATTGTCCTTAGAGCTATGACCGCCAAGTCACGTTGTAAAGATGACGTTTACGTAACCTAGAAATAGGTTATTTTGAATTCGTTCAGAAACACACTTCAAAAATGGAGACTAAACATTTTTGTAACGATGAAATCGTGAAACTTAATTATGTTTACCCCAAATACGTACAAGAGAATAATAGTCATTTTAAATTTTTAACACTACAAGAATACTCAATCACAATCGCAATCAAACGAGACGCCATGATGAATAAAATTTGTCAATAATTAAAACACTATTATTTAATCAGACTTAAATTCACCAGATGAGGAGGAGCTTGTGGCTAAATTATAACAGCCGCATGGGTCGATCGAAGGTTAAGCTACGCTTGACGAGGTCGGTCCGTGGATGGGTGACCATTTATTACATACCAAGACTCCTCCGTGCCTCGGAAAGCACGTTAAGCCGTTGGTCCCGGCTGTCATTTGTAGATCTTTGACAGTCGTTACTTGTAGTCAGAAGCCCGAAAGTCTGACAACCAGTTTAACCAAGGGGTATCATGTTACCCAGTTACTGGGTTGTGGAGGTCAGACAGGCAGTCGCTCCATGTAAAACACCGGTATTCAGCTGCATCCGGTTAAACTGGAAGCCGACCCCAACATAGTTGGGAAAAGGCTAGGCAGATGATGATGACTTAAATTCACCAGATAATATTTTTCCCCAATTTGTGTTATTTTTTCCTCTTTTCGATAAATGTACAGACGCCAGCACGTCAAGTTACCCCAATGTGTCAAATTTCTTTGATCGTTTTTCAACTTTATTACAAACAGAATAAGGTTCATATTCGATTGGGAAATTTGACATATTGGGGTAACTTGGTGTGCTGGCGTCTGTACATCTGATGGCCGAAAATGAAACATCTCCTTTTGTTCTAAGACACTCACAGGTCATTCCGGTTAATTAGCCGATTGTCTTCTTGGGTTGAGATGGAATACGCCACTACTAGAACATAAACATTTCAGCGCTCTAAGAGACTACAGGGGACACCACGAGGCCTACGCTACGGAGAGTTCTCATACTTAGGTAATGATGATGATAAAAAAATGATAACTCGTTGTGAGTAACAACAACGTTAATAACCTTAGTGCTAGACCTAGGTTCAATTTCTAGAGGTAGGGCAATTTCATTGGATTTTCTATCTGACATTTCTAAATAACAATGCGGGGCTTATAAGTACTTTATGTCCGATTGATGGCAATAAGCTCGTCCTATCACTGGCAAATTTGAAAAAGTGTGCATCTGGCAAATGTTTACCTGGAAGTAGGCACACCCAGAGGCACACTTTTGCACCCTTCGGGGTACAGGCGTGTTGTAAATAATGTAAATGTAATATTTTCAAAATAAATCGCTGTTCAAAATTATTTACACACAAAAACAAAGTAGTCGAAAGAAAGGACTTTATTTTCAAACTGAGACTAAAATAGAAGCTGTGTACCTACCTAATTAATGGTTTATATTACACTAGCAGACGTTCCGCGATTTCACCCGCGTAGGTCCCGTTCCCGTGGGAATACAGGGATAAAAAGTAGTATTTGTGTTAATCCAGGGTGTCAGCTTACTCCATACCAAATTTTATTATAATCCATTCAGTAGTTTTTACGTGAAAGAGTAACAAACATCCATCCATCCATCTATCCATACTCACAAACTTCCGGGATTATAATATTAGTAGGGTAGGATTAGTATCAGCAGTTTAGAATACACCAAACTCGTCTATCCTAAGAGAATCAAAACTCAGCAATAAAAATAATCTACAATACACAAAATATTAAATCCTATCGTAAACTGACAGACAGAGTCATCTAGCGGATTATTATGGAGCAAATTTTTCTCACCCCAAGATACATTAACCCTTCATTTTGTGCTCGACCAACCCTCTTCTCGGACCTACTCGAATGATATCAGATATTGTTGGTAGATGGAAGTACTGCAGAACACCTTTTACATTATTTTTAACTGAGTGAATAATTATGTTACAGCCAAAGTAATAAATCCGAATATTTTACACTAGCATTTTTTATGCATTAAGGTTACCTATTATTTTTTAATAAATAAAACGCTTCGATTTGACCCTTGCAAGGCTTAAAAGGTTAATACAATAATATTTTCGGCAATAATTAGATTAAATTAAAACGTTCCATATAACCAACAATATTTGATAGGTACGTGTTTTTGTAAATATGAAAATTGACTTAAGAGGGACTACGAGAAGGGACCACGGGCGAAAAAGGGACATAAGTATGAATATTTGACATAGTAGGTACTTTATTACATTTAAGTAGTAACTATTTGCAATTTGATAGACGATAATATTTTATCATAACTTTTGATGTTATTTTGTGGAGTAGGTACTGTAATAAATAATTTAATGTACAGACGCCAGCACATCAAGTTACCCCAATGTGTCAAATTTACGCAATTGAATATGAACCTTATTCTGTTTGCCATAAAGTTGAAAAACGATCAAAGAAATTTGACACATTGGGGTAACTTGATACAGGCGTTTGTACAGACGCCAGCACATCAAGTTACCCCAATGTGTCAAATTTTCCCAATTGAATATGAACCTTATTCTGTTTGCCATAAAGTTGAAAAACGATCAAAGAAATTTGACACATTGGGTAACTTGATGTGCTGTCGTCTGTACAATATTCAAAAACAAATTGTAAATTGTTGTGCAAAGGCATTTTATACTTAGGTACTATATAGACGGGACAACACGAACAAAAAACTCGTCCGTTACTTGTGTCCGAGTAGACACAAGTCTATGAGTTTAATTTTGTACGCTCCGCTGCCGCTCTAGTTTTGCTATATTATTCTAGATAGCGTTACTGAGACATGGGATTACAGTTGTTTTTCTATGACTTTTCTTCACATGTCCTCTCTATTCTTTAATCTCTTTGTTGTTATGTGAATAAATAAATATTATAATATGTTAAAATAAAGAGGCTCGATTTATTTGCCCTCAAGCTTCGCTTCCAAGTAGGTATCCCTTTATTGCGTATCCTCTTCGTAATACTTGCTTACCGTTTTCAATAAAATGACGGGACAATTCACTTTAGTTCATAGACTTTACCACAGATGGTGCGAATACTAAGTCCGCTTACGTTTTTTCCGGATTTCCTCGTGGAAAGTGCAATTCAGCGTAAATACAAATGTTAAATACTACGAATATACACCTTCGCTGATAAGGTGTAGGTATATTCGCAGTATTTAATAACTGTAGTTTTACGGCATTGCACTATCCACTACTATATTTTATAACAGTCAAGAAATAAATAAACATGTCACGATTCCTGGCGAAACCACCTTTTCCTTTTCCAAGTAAAAGTAACGTAAAAAAAATATACGAAGAAAACGGTGCCTCAAACTAAACGCCTAGAGGACAAAGCAATACAGAGACAGACAGACAGATGGATTAGAACGAGATTTTTTCTTGAAGTAATATTTTTTGCGTTTTTTTTTTGGCGCCTACCTCCCGTGCACGTTGTTGTGCTTCAAATCCGGACAAGTACCAATGTGACTTTTTCAATTCATTGTATGATATTAAAATTTGACGTAAATGTTATTTGTTAAGAACTTTAATCTAGACACTTAGCGATTATTTCGAAGACAAAGTTTGAGGCACCGTTTTCTTCGTATATTTCAATTAGATTGAGAATTTAGGGGTGTTAGTTCAATATAGAATTGTTATAGAATTATGTATTAGATACTATATATCAGCATATATTAATATTTATAGTAATTAGTAATGGAAATAATAAGGTGGTTTCGCCGGGAAGGATACTCCACAGCGCAACCACTTTAGATAAAAGTTTACGTCGAAACTAGAGCTATAGACTTTTTTTTAATAAGATAGAATTTTACAATGTCCGTAAGGATTTGATCGATTGATTTTTACGTTACTTTAGGTACTTGGAAAAGGAAAAGGTGGTTTCGCCAGGAAGCATGACATCCATCCATCCATCCATTTAGCATGGCTGCTAAATCTAAAATTCGTGCTGCGAAATAAGCTACATTGCTGTTATATAATGGTGAGATCAGTGTTTAAAAATCTGATGTGGCTCCTCAATCCTTACGTACGTGAGCGGAAGAGTGACGCAGAGAAGAGTAGAAGAAGGGACATTTTGAGAAAAAGATATTTTGAAAGAAGTACACATTGAGCCTGGACGCTATTTTTCTACTTCACATTAAGTAATAATTGCTTTCCTGCAGTTATTTAACACATCCCTACCATTCAAGCATTTACTATTTTTTAAATAAAACTAAGAAGTTGTAGGAAATAAATATCAATACTTTTATTTCATAAACACATAATATTATAAATTAATTAGTGATTAATAGACCCTGGGTACTGGAGGGATCCATTTAACTTCATTATCGTCCATGGTTTTATCAATCACCGGCCGGTAAGTGATGGTAACCTTGCCCGTACACAGATTGACAGTGGACAACGAATGTTTTCTCCAATGCTTCTCGTACGGCAACTTTGTCTGAAAGCACCAAGATAATAAAACTATATTTTTGTATAAATTATCACTCGCTTTATAATGAAGAGAACCTCTTGCGGAATATATACACAATATAGGCTCGCTGCATATTATTCGGGAATTAAACATAACTGGCAAAATGTAGGCGTTCTACCAGGCACGCTTAGGCCTTTGCCTTATCCATGGGGGAATACAGTGTGTAATAATGCCTTAAGGTAGAAGCACCTGGGTAGCTTACGAAATTCAAATTTTCTCGTGTTTCTTGCAATATGCCGTTCACTTTCAGATGATACTAATGTTGATTAAAAGATAATTCGCGACCGTAACAATTATAGTTTATATATATATATATATATTCCACAACTTTCACTCAACGCCATCTAGTCCCAAGCTAAGCAGAGCTTGTGTTATGGGTACTAAACAGCTGATAAACATACTTATATATTTCTAAATGCATACATATTATATATAAATAACACCCAGAGACAGAACAAATGATCGTGCTCATCACACAAACATTTGTCCTGGGTCCTTGGTTTATCTGACTTATGATAATTAAAAATGGCCAATACAACCGTCGAAGTTAATTGAATCCATCCATCCATTATTGACTTTTTCGTAAAATAATTATTTAATGGAAATAATATGAGGTGTGAAGTGTGAAAGGTCGTGATGGCCCAGAGGTTAAGACGCCTACCTCTCATGCACGAGGTTTTGGTTCAAATCCGGGCAAGTACCAATGTGTCATTTTCAATTCATATGTACCTACTTTCTAAGTTTATCTTAGACATCATTGACATCGGTGAAGGAAAACATCGTGAGGAAGTTTGAAATCGCCAATCCGCCTAGAGCAAGCGTGGTGATTAAAGTCTTTGCCCAGCAGTGGGAGAGTAACAGGCTGGTATTAATATTATTATTATTATATGAAGTACTCAGTTCATAATATAATCCCATTAAATGATTATTTTATGAAAATAATTATTTTGGGTTGACTCAAGGCTTTGAATGTTTTCTGACTTAATAAATCAAACTTTTCAAGTTTATTTACCTGTCCTTCTGTCTTCTTGCTGTAGTCAAACTCATCAATTCGTTTAGGGAAATCATCCCTGAAATGGGCTCCTCTGCTCTCAGTCCTGTTCTTAGCACAGGCGACCACCTGGACTGCAGTTTGGAGCATGTTCTGCAACTCCAGTGTCTCAACAAGATCACTGTTCCAGTTCAAACGCTTATCAATAACTTGAATATCTTCGTAAGCTTTGAACCATTTTTGTATTTCCGTGTCAGCTGTAAAAAATATCATTTATTTACAAACACATTCAATACTTACTACTTCGATCATTAATAGCACTAGATACAAGATCAGGAACAAAAATACCTCGCAAAAGTGTCCACGTTTATACACGCATAAACAATTGCATTTCTGACTACGATTATAGAAAAATGTTTTATAATATTATCAAGTTCAGTTCATTATAAACCTTGACACTCAAGCATAAAGTTTAATTACAATTGCAAAATATTTATGCCTAAGTCCTTCTGTCGTCGGAGAAAAGTAAAAGGAATAAATTTGTAATGTGACTTAAAAATAAAAGCAATTTTTATAATAAGTACAAAAAAAAATATTCTAAAATGAAACTTAGGCCTAGAAAATAAGGTTAAAAACGTTTTGTTCACAATTTCGTCTTTACTCTATTTTGGAACTAGACGTAGTTCTTGGTATGACATTTCAATGCTCAGAACACAGTAAGAATTGAGACGTAGAGTTGCAGAATAATCATTTATATTTCTTATGCGAGCGAAGGTTTGTTTTATATGGTAGCAAATAATTACATTTGACCCATTTTAAAAAAGTAGTAGGCCTAATTTAGTACAATAGTTATTTTATTAAGACATTGCTATTAATTGTCTGCGGGTTGGCTCATTATAATCAAATCAACCCACAAAAAAAAAATGCGTCCACTTTTGTATTCAATTTACAAGTTTTCACATTAATATTATAAAGGCAAACGTTTCTGAGTGTGAGTGTGTGTGTGTGTTTGTATGTTTGTTACTTCTTCACGCTCAACAGATTTGGATGAAATTTAGTATGTAAGTAGCTATCCGATATCCTGGATTAACACATAGGCTAAGGCTACTTTTAACTACTCCTGGTTTACGCGGGTTAAACCACGGGGAGCAGCTGGTTAAAAATCATTGAATGAAATGAAATTATTTTAACCGACTTCTAAAAAAGGAGGAGGTTATCAATTCGGTTGTATTTTTTTTTTTAGGTTTTGTGACCTCAGTACTCCGTCATTTAAAGACGATTTTCAAAATTCTTTTTTTATTTGATAGGGTATATAAACAGATTGGTCCCATTTGTATAAAAACTCATATCTAATGACGGGCCCTTGAGGAATTGAGGGAACTCTTCAAAAAATATAGGTACACACGTACCGATTTTTACATTTTTAGTAACAAATCAAGCATTTTCATTTAGAAAGTAACATTTTGTGAAAAAAAACTGATGAAAAAGACAGGCGACGGAACTCTTCAAGACATAACAGCAAATTGTTCGCGATTGCTACAGTGAGATGTCTATGCAGAGTTCTTATATTTGCATAACATAACATTACGCCTGTCTATTTTAAAAGGGGCCCGGCAGAGATGTACAGATTAATGTTTAGATAGAACTTCTTTAGCAATATTGTTAAGCGATTTCAATGATTCTTTGAAGTTTTGAAAGACTTTCTTGACACACGAAGAAACTAAAAATGGCGAAACAAAAACTTTTTTACAAAAAAATAAACCTTCTTAAAAAAACACCGCCAGGTGAAAAATAACTCATATAATAAAATAAATAATAAATAAATAACTAAAATAATAAAAATAAAATAAATAATAAAATAATAATATAATATAATAATAACAGTTTCGAAAGTCGGTGGCCAATAATGAACGAAACAAAACTAAAGTAGCATTAACCGAATTTAACCAACAATTTTTTAAGTATTAGTAACAAATTATTAAAATGATTACAATACAAATCTACTCCATGCATCTGCTGTTCAGTTAAACAAAAGTTTGTGCAAATGTTGGCGAGCATTGGTCAAGCATTTGTAGCAGTGGTTTAAAATCGGTAATTGTGTTAAAAAATTGATATTATTTGTTAAATTATAGCTTAAAATATAACTTATTCTTCATGTCCTTACTGAAAGTAAAATACTCCGGCCGAATAATTACGTTTTCGGGGATTATTTTTGCAACTGTTGAATACAAACTGCGGCATTGTGGGACGTGTTTACATTGGCCGTGTTTCTAGCAAACAAAACAAAATACCAACCCCGGTTTCTATTGAGCTTATATTTACCGAGACGGATTTTTGACGCCGACCCGACATCTAGTGCTATTATTGATCGAAGACTTACTATATGTATAGAGGATATAACAAATAAATGTTTGATTCGATAACTAGACTAATGAACTTGTGTCCTGGTGGACACAAGTCGATTACTCTAGTTAAATACGCTCCGTTGCCGCTCCAATATTGCTATTTTATGATAGATGGCGTTACTGAGACACAGAATTATAGTTTTTCTATGCTGTTTCTTCGCATTTTCCATTTGTTTTAATATTACAACCAATCAGCTGAACCGATTTCAATGAAATTCTAGGGACCAAACGAGAGGTGTGCTCTCTCGAAACGAAACGAATATTTTTTCAAATCAGTCTATAAATGACCAAGTAAGTTAGCAAACACTAAAACAAAATACAACTGAATTGAGAACCTTCTTCTTTTTGAAGGCAGTTGAAGATAAAGTGCACGCTAGGATTTAAATTTACGATCTTCAACCTGGGGGCTGGTTGAAGTCTTTCGTAAGTGTGCTATTATACTGAAATATCTGCCCTTCTACCTTCATCCAATAGTTTAGCGTCCCTGAAGACTCCGCATTTGTTCTGCATAGTGTGCCTCATCGCTTCCCTTAGTTCGTGCGTCGGGGCACAGCCCGAGGCGTTCTTTATCTTGTTTAGATTGTCCAGGGATGCATCACATATATTCTGAAATAATGAAGTACTTGAATAAGAACAAAGTCTTGAAGGATATTTTCACGTTAATTCAATATTATTTAAGTACTTATACGAAAGTAAGGAGACAAAAGTATTAATTTCAACTCTTAGGGATGTGTTGGTTAATTTATAGACGTATTCATTAAATGTCCTTTTATTTTTCATGCAGTACTAATGAATAGATAAAATGTAACTCTAATATATCTTGTTTAAAAGCACTTGTTTGTGGCCGGTCAGTTCCGTTTACGTTGCAGCCCGGCCACGTGTACATTTTCTGGTAGGATGCTCAGAATGTTCTCGAATATTAACCAAATAAATGTTCCTTTTGGGGTTTCCTAAGATTAAATTATTTAATCATGACTAATGAGTAATGACTAAAAATATTCAATCATGTACGGTGATTGAAGATTGATTAGTGTTAGTGTTAGTTATTTAATCATGACTAAATTTCTCATGACTAATTTAATATCTAAAATTACGCCGTTGCCAGTTACACAAACAGTTGCGTGTGCGGCGCACGAGTTGTGGGGGCATGAGGTCTACGACGCTACCTATTGCGTGTGTCATGTGATCAATGTGCAAGAATCTCCTTCACCCTTTTTTGCCTTTTATCTACTTTCAACTTTTTATCGTAGTAGCAGTTATAATAAAAAAAATCATGTACAAATACAAAAATGGAGAACGCTATCAATCAACATATAGTGATGAATAATTTAAATAGCGCGATAGATGTCTCACGAAACAAAAAATGGAGTTAGCCAGCTTAGCATTTTTAGTTTAGTCATCAATAAAAAATAATGATTGAATGACTAATGACTAATTTATATAGTTATGATTATGATTAACTAATTTAGTCATGATTAAATCAATCACGACTAAATTAGTTGTGACTAAATTAGTCATGACTAACCAATTGATTGAAAAAATTAGTTGATTGACCCAACACTGCCCGCCAGTAGGGAAGGAACGCTATAAAACGCGCGTGTTTATCGAACTATCGATAGCCGCCCGATACACTCCGTCCCGCATCTCTAAGATACGGCGACCGAGACACACCCTCACCGTCCCTGATGACGCTATCACCCTCCTCCAGGAGAGCGATAAGTCTACCAGCACAGTTCGCAAGAACGCAGCCCGATTCCGGCCTCGCCGTCGAGGCCCGTCGCGACGCCCCCGATAATTACCCGTCCTCCCGTCCCTTGCTTGTGTGCCAGCCCGCGAGCTGAGCAGTAGTTATAATAAACTCGCTGCCCCCAAATAATAACCACACAGATCCAGCCGTTCCTTGCTGTCCTCTCCCAGCGACGCCCTAAGCCGAGGCTCGTACCCCGCAGAGGGTGCCCTTAGCGTAGTCGCTTAGTTTTTAAGTTTTTTTATACTCTGGCTGGAGGTCTTAACTTTTTGCTTAAGATACCTCTACAGAGACGCCCGGTTAAGCTATACACGTCCTCTTCAAGGACACGATACGCGATACGCCCCTCAAATAAATAAATAAATAAGAACTATCGATACAGACGCGCCGCCGCCGGTGTCGCGCGTTGAACCGATACAAACGACAACAAACTGCTGTTTAAAAACGTTCAGGCCCTTAAGAATTTAAATTAATAATTTTGGATCGTAAGGTGTAAGGTGGCTAAGTGGCAAAAACAGATGGTGATATATCTATAAATTTCCAGTTGCGTTGGCAAAAAAATGAAATCCTTTTATATGTATTCAATTACTGTTGTTTAGTGGATTTTAAGGCGTTGCCCCACGTAGGCCTGGCACATGTTTTTTTTCTATAACGTGGGTTTAATTTGCTAACAATTAAAACTGTCATACAAAAACAGCCAGACCCGAAAGAACTATCCTAATATATGGGAATGTCATACAAATATTTGTTTCGTGTAGGACTTGAACCCACGATTCGCGTACAGCAGTCAATCGCTCAAACACTGTGCCAACCGTGTGTTCATCATCAGCATGTACCCACAAGGGCAAGTTTAGTAATACGAGTTCTCCCGTTCCGAGCGAAAAGCCGGCTTTCGCAAACAATACGTAATTTATAAAAATTGTGTCTGGAATTTCGATAGTTGACGAATTAATCGGAAAACGTAGAAAATCGTAATACTTATTTACTAACGTCTTTCAAATCCTTTTGTTTTTCTCCTGGTTTATGGTTAGCTGCAATTGTAGCGGCGAGTGATTTTCCGAACACTACGACATCTAAAATAGAGTTCGCTCCAAGGCGGTTTGCGCCGTGAGCATTGCTGACCGCTTCGCCCGCCGCGTACAGACCAGGGACCGGGGAGTCCTTTCCATTCTTATGTATTAAGCACTGTTGAGGATTTAACACACAAATGACACAAAGAAGATCACCAACCATTTTGATCGGAAATTTGAAAATAAAAAAGGGTGTGCAGCAAAGAAAAAAATATCTGGGGTATTCCTCGAAAAACAACCAACATTTTCCGGTCAATCTAGACCAACAAAAAATGAGAATGAAGATGCATAAATCACAACAAGCAGAAAGTCAGTAAAATGGTTCAAAACATAAATAAATAAAAATGTTAAGTTCCCCATCATTCCAATAGTTATGTTTTTACCTTGTTGTTATTTTATGCACCTTCGAATGTCTAGATTGACCGAACTAAACCGTGAAGCATAGAGTTCACGAGCATGAAGGATTTGTTTTAGACGCTTTAAAATTGAAATTATCCAATTTTGTAAATTAAAATAACTAGGATTGCTTGAACTAACCGGAATTTAATGCATTAAGCTACTTTAGTTTAATAATGGCAAAAGTACTAAAAATAAAGTCTTAACAATATTCTAAATGAGTATTTTAAATGTTAATTTTTTACATTTTAATGTTACTTTTGCGTCAAGATTTTGTGATAGAGGTACTGAATAGAAAAGAAAAACTTACCTGTCCTTTATAGTTTATGGGTATGCCTCCCATAGTGTAGTGGACTGTGGGTAAGACTGGTACAGGTTGGGTGTACACATCAGCTCCGGTGAACGTGAAAGCAGACTCTGAAATCCCTGGCAGCTTATCTCTCAGAAGCTCTGCGGGGAGATGGTGCAGCTGAAGGTAAACGTGGTCCTTCCGAGGTCCTACCCCGCGACCTGGTGGAGGATATCTTTTTTGAAATTCATGGTTATGTGCCAACGTTTAAATTATCTACCCGTACAATCCGTTATCTATTTCGAATCAAATCTCAAATCTCTATTATAAGTAATAATTAATAATATTCCACAACTTTTACACAACGCCATGTAGTCCCAAGCTAAGCAAAGCTTGTGTTATGGGTACTAGACAACTGATAAACATTGTTAAATATATTTCTAAAATCATAAATATTATAGATAAATAACACCCAGACACAGAACAAATGCTCGTGCTTAGCACACAAACATTTGTTCTAGGTGGGAATCGAACCCACGACCTCCGGCATAGCAGTCAGGGTCACTAACTACGGCCAACAGGCCAGTCTATTGCAATATATAATGTATACAGGTGGTAAGTAGTTATTGGATAGAAATAATTATGGAACTTTTTCAGGCACGCTATACCTACGAGTATAAAAGATTAAAAAGATTAAAGATACCGGGCTGGTATCCGCAACTCAACGTCAAAGCGCGTATTTTGCGGCTATAATCTACCACGCGGGCCCAGTGTGAATTAGTAGATGTCACATGTCTTCGAATTTTTGGTTCTAGGACATGCCGGTTTTCTCACGATGTTTTCCTTCACCGTTTTTGAGAGTAGTGGTGGTGAAATAAATTACTTAAAGTAATGCGCCTGCCTGGGTTTTGAACCCACCACTTACTGTTCGTAAGTCAGGGCCGTCACTATTTGGCCACCGCAGCTGCTCTATCTTCCTACGGGTAGGTATATCTATTCTATATTAATATTGATTAAAAACAAAAATAAAAAAATGTGTAATTTATTTACTCAAGCTTCTTCAAAGTGTCGAATTTTCACATCGTGCTTTAGACACCCCACCATCTATTTCGATGTTTATTTTGTCAATCAACAGTCAATGTTTATTTTGTACTAACAACATGAAATTGATGATCATCAATGAACACATTTTTTTTGTAATACTTCACACCGTATTTTTTTTTAATTTGTGTTCCTCAACTCTGCTCAAGATTTGAGGGTTTTGTTGGAACTTGAATTAGTCGGAAACGAACTATACGATACAACTTTAATGAATAAAATGCACATTACCATCTATGAATTATAAAAATAACTAACTACTAAACTCGCCAGCATGATCAAATTTAAATGATTAATTTCCAAAAAGTGTTAACATGTAACTTGATTTGATTTTTCCAAAATGTTACTGATCGTATCTACTGGAACTAAAACGCGCTGGTTTAGGTAACCACAGTTTATTTTTTATGAAATCTCAATAGATGGCGCTGTTTCATAATTGTCTATAAACTACTAACATTCATTAAACTATGTTTTTCAGCCCAAGTTATTTAAATAGCGTAGTTTTTATAGTGCAAAGCTAGATAGCATGGCTTACTCAAACACAACATTTAAATAAAGATTCACAGCTCCTCCCCCGCAGGTGATAGCGTGATAATTTGTAGCCTATGTGTTGACCCGATCTCTTAGTAATTTTCATGCAAAATTTGAAGTAAATTCATGCAGTACTTTTTGAGTTTT
Organism: Euplexia lucipara; assembly: GCA_921972225.1. Taxonomy (NCBI): domain Eukaryota; kingdom Metazoa; phylum Arthropoda; class Insecta; order Lepidoptera; family Noctuidae; genus Euplexia; species Euplexia lucipara. The sequence goes on along the minus strand of OV179142.1, from coordinate 10,723,689 downwards.
ACAACATTTTAACAGACATTTTAAAAAGTCATTTTTTGAACCAGTTACCTACGTTTTTCTAACAAAAGCCACTTATTTTTTCTCGGCTATTTTCAATGTACAGTTTTTCTTTCGTTACTGTTTTATTATATAAAAATGTATAGATCAGTCAATTGCGACAAACTTTTTTTTGCAGTTGTAATTTACCATTTCATTCTCCGGAGCAAAATGTGATGCCGACCGATGGATTTCTCGTTTTCTACAATATTTTTGGTTTATTTAACTATATTTTCTCGAAATCTTCTACACTAACTTGCCTGCTAAAAAGTTTGGAAATTAATATTATTGTAATCAGCGCCATCTGTTGGGTGGATGCTGAATTACTAAGCTTACATCACCAGCAAAATGACGTTAGTTCATAACAACCACCATGAGAGGTAGGTGTGATGAATATAATAATAATAAGACTAAACGTTTATAAACACAAGTTTTACATATATATACTTACAACAAACATTTTATGTGACGAACGCAGAGCTAACCGTTGGCTAAGACAGATTAATAAATTAATATAGGTAGTTAATAATAGTAATTACGTTCCTAATGTTTGAGGTTTTTTCACTATTAATAAAATTTATACAAAATTATTACACCTACCAGCCATAGTATTGTTATGATGAACTAACGTGACTAACCGGTGAGTTGCTTAGTATTTCAGCATCCACCCAACAGATGGCGCTGATTACAATAACAGTAATTTCTAAAGTTTTCAGCAGCTAAGTTAGTGTTATAGATTTCGAGGTATATTTCAATGGTGTTAAATTAAAATACAAATGTTTGTTGAAAACGAGAAATAAATCGGACGCTATTGCACTTTACTATGAATCGCAACCCCCAAAGTTAAAAAATTGTGTGTCCTACCATCGGTTAGTAAAATCTAATTATATTCTCATAATAATTATGAGACTGATATTATATTTTACAAATATCTTATTGTAAAATGACTTTGCATGTCTGACGCTAAGTTTTGCCATCTGCTGGCTTATTCACAACCATTCGACTAGATTCCGTACCGAATCGAACGTCTAAGATGTCGAAGATGTCATCCAAACGCAATTCACAAATCCGAAACCGATTTTTTCGACAGTTCAAATTCGATAAGAAGACTTAAATCTTTCCGACAGCTGTTTGCTATCGGGAGCCATACCGAAAAAAATTTAAACGATTTATTTTGCATAAATCCAGGTTATTTCAGAGAAATATAAACACTGTAAACCTTTAAAACACTGCACTTTTAAGTAAATGAAGTTTTATTATTGTATTGACCGTATTTCAATGATACTTTCGCATTTGCATAAATTCAAAGTGTAATTATGTAGAACTACATAATTACACTTTGAATTACTTTATTCATATAGTCGTAGGTACGTGTTATTGTTTGACAATGAGCAAATAGCAAGATTTGTGTATTGATATCAAATACTTACAGTCATTTAGCCTTTTTTTTTAGCAAAGTTATAATAAAAAGAAATTCATAGTTTTATTTCAAATAAAACCTTTTTCCGCATTGCCAGACTGGCAATGTTTAAAAAGTAAAAAAAGTTTAAAAAGTAAAAAAGTCTGTCAAACTGGCAATGCCAGTTTGACAGACGGCTGTTTACAAAGCAAGTTAATTCGAAATAAAGTTTGTTTGATTAATAATAAAATCATTTTGTACCGTTTGCTGTCTATTAAATTACTAGCTGTATATTTTAAAATATTAAACGGATCGAAACATTCAAATAAACCATTTTATTTACTACTTTAAATTTTCTACCACGTTGATCTTTTTACTACCATTTTGTAGCGTTCCCCATAAATACAATGATCAATCGTATAGAAAAAAAACGTATCCGTTCGGATCTGTGAATAGCGTTTTGGCAGTTCTTCGGCTCGGAAATGAGATTGTCGAAAACGGTTTCTTTCCGACACGGAAACCAATCGAACGGTTTAGAATAAGGCAGCTGGATTATCTAGCATCCCGGAGTCTAAACTTGTGCCCGGTTACATGAGACTTAAACGTATCTGCCGAAATGTGGGTGTACTACAGGTACACCACCGGCAAACCCTTCGTGGATTACAGGCGGGACAACATGAACCATGTCGAGAAATTCAGTTAGTTATACATAAATAACTGATTTTCTCGACATTTTGAGCAATAAAGAAGAACTAGTTCTTCATTTTTTACGGATCGTTCGAAAAGCAAACAACAATTGAAAAATTCATTATGATTTCAGAATACTAAACGAAATACCAATTTTTTTACCGGATGTTAAAAAAATATATTACTGTCTCGAACCTACCTATCCTAAACCTATCTCGACAATAAACAAGAATAGGTACTTATGAACGTAAAGCACACTTTGCAACCCTCGTTGTATGTGTGAGTGCTGCCATACCGTACAGTTGTTTGCCGTGACGGGAAGGATTTGATACTTTTAAGGTATTGTTAGATGAATGACAACACAAACGTGTAATTGTAATACCTACCAAACTGTCATCATAGACGTGCTGTGCAGCACGTCTACTGAATGACACACAAAGAAACTCCTTAGATAAAAACAGCATGTCGTCGTAAAAAATGAGTTGTGTGTATTATTTATGATTTATACGCAAAGTTAACTGGTGAGATAACCTCGATTAGCCGAATCTAAGTACATTTGCTTAGCATTTTAATGACAATTGGAAGATGAAAATAATGAGCTTGGCAGTCGCGCATAATTTCCGGACGACTGCAACCAATTCGATCATTCTTATTTTGTTAGGTTTGTGTTGGGCGGTGAGTGGTTTAGATTAACAATTAGATGCGGTAGGTGGCGCTGCGATCGGGTTAAAATCAACGTTCGGGCAGGATAACGTCTGCCGGATCCGCAAATTAAAAATAATACTAACCCCAAATGAAATATTAGTAATAAAAACAATAAACGGTGTAAAATAACCAAAATTTAAGAATTCGGTGGCAAATATAAACATTCAAAATAACCGAAGCCACAGAATTCTTAAAGTGTAGTTTATAGTCAATTATAACCTTCAAGTGTTCGTTTTTTTTTTGTAAAAAGCTTAAAATAAACAACAATTAAGTATCAAATACGTTTTCAAAGTTGCAACTTACAATATAATATCACTAAATCAACTTAAATCTAATTAAAAAAATATATTAAGGACCAAGATTATTTAAGTGATGTATAGAATCGAGCGTCCAGTGGTTTTAATGTGTGCTTTCGCGCGTGCGTCAGAAATGTAACAACATCATCAGTTTTTCAAGACGACCCACGTTAGAGAGTAGGCTTTCAGTAAAAATGGATAAAATAGAAGTATTCGAACGTAGCAAGAAGAGTGTGTATATAATATACAATACCTTGCCGTATCTCTGTGGCCATTGATCTGGACACGACGTCACGACTGGCCAAGTCCTTAGCTTTGGGGGCATACTTTTCCATGAACCGGGTTCCTTCACTATTGACCAGATATCCACCTTCACCACGGGCACCTTCGGTCATTAAACACCCTGAACCATACATACCTGCAGAAGAGTTTTAATTAGGTTAGTGTTCAATTCTCGAAGTAACAATGTGACTTTTTCAATTCATATGAGCTTACTAAGTTTATCTTAGACATCATAGGCATAAAGCATTGTGACGAAGCCTGGTCTTATATGTAGTTAAATAGTGACGGATTACTTCAGGTAAAACAGGCATCACAGATCAATCGGTAATCAATCGGAGAGATAAAAAAATAGATTGTCAGCCAGGGATATATTACATTCTGATTGAATTGTCTTCTTCTTAAAATTACACCAGTTTATTTAGTAACCACACAGTTAATGAATAACCTGGTGTCAGAGCTATAATGTTGACTATTGTGCCACTAATTTGGAATCAAATGCATCAAGAAATATTTGTTAGGCATTTTTGCTGGCGATAATTTCCTTCACCGTTTTTTAAGCAAGTAAGCACATACTTAAATCCGAAAAGTCAGAGTTGCGTGCATTGTTGTTCGAACACAACACAAGACCTAAGTATGGTTTGGCAATCCATCGGTCACATAAATAAATAGCCTATCACTGCTATTTGAATGGCAGCAAGCGGCTTAACATCTATTTGTATTACGACCACGCTGTAATGAATATGCGCACAAAAATACCCACCAGTCAATAGTGCTTTCATTGTTAACAAAAACTCATGACGAATGAAGCTTCGATTCGAGCTCCCTTTTGTGTATAAACTCAACATCTTGCTTAAATATGGCTTTACCGTTTTGTCATTGCACAACGATTGTTTAAGAACTAAAATGTTATATCACGTACCTAACCGTTCCGAGAACTGTATGCGGCCAAGTCATACTTATATTAGTTTTTCATCCCACTTGCTCAATAAATAATAAATTATATCAGACTGTAAGAATGTGCTACGGGCTTGAGGAAAAGTGCAAATGGATTCTTAGTTATTTACAATATCTGTTACGTAACAAAATATTGACTTATAATTAAATTGCTTATTAGTCTTATAGGCTAGATCGTAATTTATAATTATTATGAATATTGTTCTTACTAATATAGGAAAAAAATACCACTTGCTTGATACTGTGTTAAAAATTATCATGTCATGTAATCCTATAGTAAATACTAGCTGTACCCTGCCACGCTTCGCTGTGGCACATTGTGATTGAATGGTTAAAAAAAAAAGAGAAAATGACGTGTGGCACTCGGAGACTGCCGCGGTAAAGCTATTGCATAGCGTTTTTTATCAACTCCTCTCCCTCACCCCTCCCTCCCCCACCCGGCTCCTGCCTCTTCCCCTCCCCCTTTCCCTTCCCCTCTCACCTCACCCTTCCCCTAGCCCTCCCCTCTCCTCGCCCTCTCATTCCCTCCGTCTCCACCCCCTCCCTTTATCCTGACCTCCCCCCTCTCCCACTACCCCTCCCTCCCCCACTCTCCATACCTCCCTACTCCCCTAACCATCCCTCCCCCCACTCCCTTCCCCGTCCCTCCCGCTGCCCCTGCCCCTCCCCCTCCCCTGCCCCTCCATCCCCTCTCACAATCTCCCATCCCCTCTCACAATCTCCCCTCTCCTCTCACAATCTCCCCCTCCCCCTCACACAATCTCCCCCTCCCCTCTCACATTCTCCCCCTTCCCCTCTCACGATCCCCACTCCGACTCCCCTCCCCCTCACTCCCTCCCACTCCCCTCCCTCTTCCCTCTCCTCGTGATATTTCAAAAAGTCATTAAAAGTTCTGCTATGACTATTAAAAAGCAAAAGTTGGTGATAAAAAAGTGCAAATTGAGAGTTGTACAGACGCCAGCACGTCAAATTACTCCAATGTGTCAAATTTCTTTAATCGTTTTTAAACTTTATGGCAAACAAAATAAGGTTCATATTCAATTGGGAAAATTTGACACATTGGGGTAACTTGATGTGCTGGCGTCTGTACGTATTTTTTGATGCCACATAATAATAAAAAATAAAAATTTAGGGTGAACCCCCCTTTATCACTTACAGGTTAGAAAAATAGATAGTAGCCGATTCTCAGGTTTACTGAATAGCATAAAAAAATTCATGAGAATCGGTCAAGCCGTTTCGGAGGAGTATGGGAACGAACATTGTGACACGAGAATTTTATATATAAGATGTCATTATGACGCTCAGTGCATTGGCGTTCAATTGTCCCAAGTAAACCGGTATCGTATACCCAATACTAATGTTAAATTTGATTATGCAATGCTGATCAACTAAAACATTTAACCCAACTAACCCAACTAGAAATTCGAATGACAACTATTACTAACTTGTTGGAAAATAAACTTTGGCCGCCGCGAGTAGAACACAAAATAAACTAGATATACCTTAACTATATTCCTGTTCAGAATATTCATCAAATTGTTATGAAACTTTGTTAAGTGGTTGTAACTGAACGCCCGTGAATGTTTCTGTCTGGCATGATAATGTTGGTACTACCTATTCTCTATAGGTAGTACCTACCTACTGTACAGTAGTCAATATGTATAGGTACATAATTATAAATACGGTTAAGTTAAACTTTATGTTGAGAAAATGCACTGAAAACACGAATTCATCTTTGATTCATATTCTGACAGGACGTTACGAGTATTGCAATGTTATTTCGTCGCGTTATACCGTATTGTGGTAATGGTGATAGTTTTTTAACCGAATGTTGTTTTGTTTTTAAATTGTTATTTTTGTGTCGATCCATTATTTAATTGCGGGTGCAACATTTAGACGCATGTTTTAATGTCATGTAGAAATAAAAAATCATATTATTTAACTTAATTTCTGAAGGATTACATTTTAATATTAAGTATGTTCTTTTAATATTTGTTTACAAGGATCAAAAAAAATGTTTTAAAGCCAGCAGGATGACAAAAAATTTTCAAACGTGCTAATAAAGTAAACAAGGAGTAAAATTGAAAAAAAATGTAATAGTAGTAGTTTGACTTTCTTTTTAGTACCACTGACAAAAAAAAGCAACTGATAACGTGATTTTAAAATTTGTCAGTAATCGACTACAGCGGAATCGCCCTTTTACTACAATTCAAAATGAGATACTTAATTGTCTACAAAAAATAGTGATTTGTATTATATTTTAAAGAATATCGTTTTATTACACGTACGAGTTTGAAATATTGATAATTAACATAATTACAATGTATTATACATTAATCTCATTTCTTAAGTACTTACTTAACAAATAAATAACGAGAATTCATTCGGTTAACAATACCTTTTAACGGTCACACATTGCAGTAACCAACGCATCGATAAAACATTGTAATAACGTCCTGTCGAAATATGAATCAACGATGAATTCGTGTTTTAAGTGCATATTTTGAATTTATATTAAACTAGCTGCCCCGTCAAACTTCGTTGTGCCTTAGAGTCAATTTATTGCTCTTATAATTTTTCTTTTTTATATTAGATATACATGCGTTTAATAAGACGACAACAAATAAATCCAAACCAATAATAACTACTACTACTTTTTATGTAGCGAGTCTCTACTGTGATATTATTTAAACATTTTGTGTTCGATATAATTAAAATTACAACATGTATATATATAACCTAACCTAACTGGCCATACCTATCCTATAGCTAACCTAACTACCTAACCTAACTACTTTACTAAAATGCATTGATTTAAAAAATACTAAATTCATATTTTTAAAATTTCCCGGTCTACTTTAATTAAAGTCCTGACAGTGAAATAATTTCTATTTACATAGAATTATTAAAGTTCGTCTCTGTCGTCATTGTTAATTACGTAAATTTATTTCTGAAATATAAGATTTTTTTATGCTACATAAAACCTCTAAGTTTAGTAACAAAATAAATTTCAGAACGTAGTTACGTATAAATTAATTTGGTCTGCATTTTAACATAATTTAATTTAAAGAAAATTTAATTGCAATTATAATTCTGTTTAGTTGATTACGTTGTTCCGTTATTTTTTTGTCTTTAATTATGATTCTGTTCTGTTTAATTTATTTTGATTATGTTCTGTTTACTGTTGAATGTTAATTTTGATTTTGCTGTTTAATTTTAATTACTATTTTGAATTTATTTAACTTTAATTTTACTATGATTTTAATTTATTTAGGTTTTCGATTATAATTTTATACATACATACATACATAAACTCACGCCTTTTTCCCATGGGGGTAGGCAGAAACTACAGAGTTATATAATTACTATAATTTTATTTCTGCCTGTGATTTTAATGTTTTTATTTCAATTTTTAGTTTTAATTTGGCCCGAGGAGCCGTTCTGTTTGTATCAAATATCCTGTAATTTCAAGTATACTTATTCAATATGTAGTGCATGATGTGCTTACCTGTAAGAGATTGATGCACTAGACCCGAAGTGATAGATGTAACCCATAATTGTTTGAGTGTACTCAATTGTTGGTGAGCCAAAGAAATAAATAAATAAAATAAAATAAAATAAATTGACAACCTTACCTTCTTAGGTTTAGCCTAAGACGGTTTAGCAGTGTCAAAATGTCACCTGATGATGAACTGGGAAGTTTGACTCCTGTCATGTCATCCAAGATGGCGCTGCGTTTGAAAAATGTTTGAGACAACGAATATTCTTGATATTTATTTTTTCGAGGACTTTTCATGTTTTTTATTAATTATTATGCTATAAATGCTATTCCGGACAAAGACAAATCCAAAAAGACCAAAATCATTCAAATTGATCCAGCCATTCTTGAGTTATACCTAAATGGTGTAACTCACACGAATTTCTTTTATATATATAGATTTAACTGTTCAATACTCAAACTTTATTGCATTCCATAATTTGTGTATTTATAATACACTTCTCGTCAGCAAAATCAACACACACACACAAACACTTCCGTTGATATATTTTCTGTCCCACTTTAACACGAAGAGTTTTCATACCATGAAAAAAATTATATGATTGTACAGCTGGCAGTTTGGCTATTACAGTGATAAGCAAAAATTCAAAATTAGAATTTCATTTTTTTTTCCTTTAAACTAAATGATTCACTGTTTTGAGACAAAATAATGTTTGTTTAGAGTTAGAGTACATTTCACCTTTGAAAACTAAAAATTAGCGCTTAAATCTTAAAACTTTTTATTCTGTTTTCTGTATACTGTGTGTCCCCCACACAGCCAGCTGCAAAATGCAATCCAAGAGGAATGGAATGGAATGCCACAATATCGTGACCCTCATCTGATCGATGAAAAACCGTATGGAAGCAGTAATAAGAGCTTGGGGAGGGAATGCAAGTTATTAAATACGTTTCTCAACTTTTTTTTTTCATTGACGTGTTTTTTATTAATTTCCTTCATCATGACTAAAAATTACTTGTTACCAAACCAAACCAAATACGAAAATTTAATTTAAATTCAGAATTTTTAACATTAGGATTTGGTTTTTTCAGTTTAACCGGTGCAGTCGTTTTGGCGTAAAAGCGAGACAGACAGATAGACAGGCAGAGTTACTTTTGCATTTAAAATATTTAAATATAAAGTATAGAAAAACAATTATTTGTTGTTTTTCAGTTAGTCTTTTTGTTCCATTACGCCATTCATATATTTACCATAAAATATCAATGTTAGTAGGTATCAATGTGTTAAAAATCAGTTTAAACAATCATTTTTAGTATTTCATTAATAAAATAAAATTCTAAATTACGAAGTTATTAATTACATTAAACAACACAACTCAAAGAAATAATAATTTTATCACTTAAATTGTAAATCTCTGTTGAACACTGTAACCCCACCCTTTCGTGGCTACCAAACAATATCATAAGCAAGCGAGCCTCGCGATGCAATAAGTCAATTGCTATTACATTGCTTGTTTACTGACACATAGTTTCTAGCTCTTTGATTTCGAACACGCATTGAAAAAACAATTTACCCGTCGTGCCGTACTGTTTGTCGTTTGTTTCTGGGCAAGTGTTAATGTGTGTGTAAGGTGTGTAGCGCGTTGCTACTGTGTAAGTGGCAAATGTCAATGAATGCGTTCTAAAATAAGTTCCCACGCTCGCAGACATCCCTTCTAAGAACTTGCACGGTTCGTGCAGTGACTAAGGGATTCGCTGCTGTGCGGCGCATTGCGGGTTCAATTCCCGTGCTGGACAAATATTAATCCTTTAGGTAATTTTTCAGGGTCTGGCTGTTAGTGTATGTGATTTTCTAACGGTTGTAAACGCACCCACAATACAGGAAAATTCCCTAGTGTAAGGTAACGTTTAAAAAACCCTTTTTCTTATTACTGCCGGACTCATTGGACCATCGTTTTTGCCATATTTAAGCGCGAGTTTGAAGCTTTTTGCAATAGATGCCCTAGTAAATAATGTATGCAACATTCATAGCAACATACTTACAGCTATCACTTGCTAAATACACAATTAAAAAGAGCATACTCATTGCGTGACCTCGGTGTAGGCTTTAAACTTCACTTCAATATTCATGTAGACAATATTATCTACAAAGCTTTTAAAATGTACGGTTTTGTTATGCGCAACAGCAAAGATTTCAAGCGTCCATCAACGTATAGATACTTATATATATCGCTGGTTAGGCCTTGTCTGGAGTTTTCTACTGTCATATGGAATCCCGATTACGATAAATATATTGACTCGATTGAAACTGTCCAACGTGAATTCCTAAGAGCCTTGCGTTACAGATGTTGCCACAGCCACCGTTCGCAAGATATGTTGCTTAAGAATTACAAGCTGTTAACCCTAGAATCCAGAAGACTGCTTCTCAGAACAATGTAACTTCATGGTATTGTGCTTAATAAATAAAATAAATAATTAAATAAATATTCCACAACTTATAACACAACGCCATTTAGTCCCAAGTTAAGCTTGAGAGCTTGTGTTATGGGTACTAAACAGCTGATAAACATACATATATATATTTCTAAATACATATTATAGATAAATTACACCCAGACACAGAACAAATGATCGCGCTCATCACACAAACATTTGTCCTGGGTGGGAATCGAACCCACGACCTCCGGCATAGGAGTCAGGGTCATTAACTACTAGACCAACAGGCCAGTCAATAATAATAAATATGATTGTGCAGACTTGACCAATAAACTTTGTTACATCGTTCCGAGGACAGTGGTGCGTAGACAAGCACGTCCATACAGCTTACTATCCATTAATATCAGGCACGTCTGTAACTCCAATGCTGGCTCTCGTGCTCCTCTGCAACTTGTGGACTATTCTGCCGTGGTATAACTAAAATGCCGTTATCCAACATCTGGTCGATTTTCAACTTTTGATGCTACATTAATGAGAAAAAAAAAATCTATCGATCTGTGTTTGCGAATTTTGAATATCTTGAATAGTTATGGAAATAATTATTTTAAAAATGCCGTTAAGTACATATTTCTCACGTGTGAAATAAGCAAAAACAACATTAAGTAACTTTGTGAGTCTATAAAGTCGCTAAGGTTCATTAACTCATATTTTTATCACAAAAAATCTATATATGGTTACTTGTCTAGATTGCCGTTAGCAGTCTTTTGTACATTACAAAGCGGTTAAGGTACTGTAACTGTTTTATAGGTATTCTTTTATTAATAAAGGAATTCGCTTTTTTTAAACTATAACGTCGTTAATTGAAAATGTTAGACTTAAACTTGACTAACGATGTTTAACGGCATTATTGCTTCATATTTGAGATACTTACATTTTGACTTAACATATGTTACAAGTAAAGTAGCGTAGCGGCATTTTCAAAACTAAACAAAAATATAATTGTCCGTCATTATTAGACTAAAACCACGCTATCCCACACTAATACACTACAAAGCCTTTAACTGATCTCGCGCGGGGCGGGGGCACACCGGCTACGTAACGATCCTGTACCGAAATCAAGGGTGCAACGATCGCGATATGGCGAACCATCAATTTAGGTAAGTCAGTTTTTATTTACTCCTGTTCAGAACAATGTTGAGTTTATTATGAATAGGTACCTACTTAATATTTGCACTTTTATTGAAATAAACATTCAAAATAGGTTGCTTGCTAGTAAATTCTACTAGTATTATTTATGATACAAGTTTGCTTGTTGCATGTAATAACTTATAAATCGATTGAGATGAAACTTAGCATGTAGATATCTGAATATTATTTTTATCGCATTATAAAAGTTCAGATGATCAACTTGTCGGGCATGATTTTGTTACGATATGTTTAATTAAGAGATAGTTGGTTAAACACTTACATACACACACTCAGCATTTTATTTTCTTACTTCAGAAACTCTGTGAGCAGAGCCAAAACTATTTTCAAAAAAAAATGAAAAGAAAAAGCCAAACTAAACCGAACCTTTTTTTTTTTTTTTGTTTTTTTTTTTTTTTGACGCTGGGGAAAATGCATTACGCATACCCTCCCATCGGGGGATGGGGGGGGGTATGTGGGACTCCCCGGTTTGACCCGGTATACCCACTAAAAACCCCAGCGTTGTTCCCGCTTCGTCGGAATGGCGGGGACTGGGAATCCGGCAGAGCCATTTCGTCCAGTCCCCGGCGACGATTGCCCGGCAGAGGTAGTGACGGGTGCAATGCGGGCGTAGGCGCCCCCGCGCCTATCGCCCGCCCGTCGCCACCATGAGGATGATCCTCAGGATCCGCAGGCGACGCGGCGGCCACGTATCCCGGTCCCCTCTCCAAAACGAGAGGGGAGGGGAGTCCGCGGAAGACCACGACGCCGGTGCGATGTGATGTCCGACCTAAATCAGTCGGACATCGCACCCTCCTCCGCAAGTGCCGCAGGAACGACTGCGCCAGCGGCAGCAGCAGCAGGCCCGATCGGCACCTGCGCTTTGCCCCGCTTAGGGGGAGGATTGCATTTCCTCCCCCTCATGACGTGCTCCGCGGGGCAGCCACCGGCAGCACATCACGCGCAGTGCGGCGTGGCGGCCCCGCAGGTGGCGGCTTTGTGGCCCTCCCTGCCGCAACGGTAGCAGGTGTCCGACCTGTCCACCGCGGACGGACACAAGGGCCGGGTGTGTCCGATACCGCAGCATCGGAAACACCGCAAAGGCTGTTGCTCGAGTGCACGAACTGCACCCGAGCTGAGGCCGAGGGTAAGCCGTCCCTTGGCAAGGACGGCTCGGGCAGCGACGACTGGGCATTCGAGGCGGACGGCGCCCATGCCGCCACGGCCGGGCCTCACGTCACGGCCTTGGACCGCCGTGACGCTGCAGCCCCCCGCCGCTGCGACTGCTGCCACCACCTCCTCTGTGGTGACGGTGTCGTCCAGCTCGGACACCTCCAAAGCCGCCAACTGGACCGGCCGGGCCACCTTCGCCGAATCGGCGATGGCCTCCTGCAGCTTCTCCGCGAAGAGGTCCGCATTAGCGTTCCCCTCCGCCCCCGGGAACTCGAATAATCGAGCCCCGGCTTGGGTCCGCCGACAGGAGACCTTGCCGATCCCCAGCTGTGTGGGATTGGCATTTGCGCGCGCCCGCACCAGGATTGAGGCGTAGGTCTCACCGCGCCCCGCAGCCTCCGTGGTGAGAGTCACCACGACGGCCGCAGTTTTCGGGAGGACCAGCCGCCTCTTTCCCTTCCCCCTTCCCTTTACCCCTTTCTTTCCGTTGCCAGTCGTCTGCGACCGGCTGGGAGCGGCAGTGGCGGGGGCGGCAGCGACGGCAGGGACGGCCGCCGCTGACTTCTTCCCCTTCTTTCCCTTGCCAGTCGCCTGCGACTGGCTGGGAGCGGCAGTGGCGGGGGTGGCAGCGACGGCAGGGACGGCCGTCGCTGACTTCTTGCCCTTGCCCTTCCCCTTACGCCTCACCTCCGTCCAATCGTTGGACGGGGTGGTCGAAGGGAGAAGGGCGTCCTCCGCATGGGCGCCCTCCACCCTGGCATCCTCCACCCGGGAGGTGGACGGCTCCGGCTCGCAGCGCCTCTTATCCGCCGCAAGCGGCGGCCGGAGGCGCTTCTCCGGCAGGAGCCGGTCTTCGATCCCCGCCAGACAGGACCTTGTGAAGGCCCTCTCCTCCATCACAACCTTGCGGATGATATCCTCAAGGTTGCGGCTGGAGGCAGGGCCCTCCGCCGCAGGGCTCGTCTCGGCCTTGTGTGGCCGAGCCATGACCTCAGCCAGCTTCGCGTGAAGCCGGCTAGCCTCCGACTGCAGGCGATCCGCCCTCGCCTGCTGCTGCCGCGTCTCGTCGCTGGCCTGACGCTGGACCAGCTCCGCGACGATACCGCGCAAGCTCGCGGCCCGGCATTTGAGGGCCCTCTGCAAGGTCCCCTTCAGGTTGGAGGACTTGGAGGCGACCTTCACAATCCCTTCATCGTCCTCCGCCGCCATCTTCTCCAGTTCGGCCAAGGAGAAGTCCCCGTAGAGAACGCGGGACGCACCGCCTCCGGACTTAGCCTGGGCGGCGAGCGCCCGCTTCTCCCTGGCCGCAACCCGCTCGTCCAGCTCATCCTGGGCCTGAGCCCGCCGGGCAAGGTCCAGCTGGCGTTGGGCCTTCGCGAGCCCAACGTCATGGGTCGCCGGGGCCACCGGCGTCGGCTTTTTAGCCCTCGGCAGCCCCATCGACCCCGAGGAGACCCCGGAGCCACCGCTCTTGTGCGGTCGTTTGCGCGACCGACTCTCCACCTCCGCCTCCACCTCACTCAACGAGAAGTCGATGAGGCCCATCAGAGAGTCGGTGTCAGACGACTCGTAGGCGCTAGCCGCAGACGGCGCGCGGCTGGCCTCCGACGCCGAAGCGTCCGAGTGGCCCTGAGAAGGGCCTTTTGGTTGGCCCTGAAAAGGGTTTTTTTTCCTCAAGAACCGCCCGAAGGCGTCCCGCGCATTCTTCGATTTTTCAGACATTCCGCTATTTCGTTACTCGACAAGGCAATAAGATGAGCAACGAAGCACAGTGCACTTTAGCCTACTCAGTCTGCCACTCCGTTACGGTGGTCAGAACTGGGCAGTTACCAGGGGACACGACGAGGACGTATGCACTGTGGGGGGTCCCCCAAAACTAAACCGAACCTAACCTAACCTAATCTAACACCTGGCCCTATGGTCTGACTGAGTTTATTAACAGAATATAGGTACGAGGAGCCCTGTATTTTTACTTTGAAAGTATATTATGTATTTTTTTATTGTTTATGTAAGGACTACGTGGATTCTTTTTTAAATTTTCTTTTCTAAATCTTTTTAAGTTCTTTTATTTATTTATTTTACATTTTTTGTCTGGCAGTTTGAGTTCTTAATGAGACCAACGCAAATGTTCTTTCTTTGGTATTGTTCGTCAGCACATGGAGCTCCTCAAGTTCCGAGTTGAGCTCACGATTACTGACAAATGCTTGCACTGACTGATCTGGTCCCCTCATTCTGTGTGGTTCTTTCCTCAAAAGACCATCTCAGACACTAATCTGCATGGATCTTACATGATTTGACCAAGATGATGTCTGGACTTTAGAAGAGACTATCACCTCTGAGTTTCTTTCGGTGTTTCTTCTCAGAGTAGTCAGGTAGTGAAACTCCGATCTTATGTACTAGTTAAAAAAAAGACCTGTAAAAGTGTTTGTGAAAACCTATTTACTGAAATAAATATCATTTATCCCTATTCTAAGACTGGTAGCGTTTTTGATACATTTGGCGAGACGCAAGTTACGTATAATTCACATCATCTTTTGAGTTTAAGTACACAGCCTCTATTCAACCAATTTGAAATTTCACCCCACTTTCACCAAGTGCATCACCAGGTAGAGTTGGCTATGAAGAAAGAGGTTTATGATTTTACAGATTTTGAAGAGTGTGTATCGTCCATAAACAAATCAAAAGTCATCGTTCAGTCTATGTTGCCAGAAAACTTTTTAAATATACAGTCTAACTACGTGTCCCAAAGAAGGATTCAAACATCCAATTCAAACTCAAATTCTTTTATTTATTGTAAAACATAGGTATACATTAAAGTTGTGAATACAGTTAGAGATTTAGCGCGCTATGTTTTGCCTCTAGGGCGTACAAAAATTTAGTATTCCAATCCAAGAACTTATTTAAAAAGTATAGTTGAGTTGGGTATGTTTCGTATCTACGTATATAATTTCGATGGTGCATCATATACAACTCTTCGTTGATTTTAACTAATTAATAATTTCAAATAATAATTTTTATTTTTGTAACGTAACTGTGATACGATTTTGAATAGGTACTGTGTTTTTAAGAATATATAATTTTTTATCAAGAAGGCTGTAATAAATGTAGGTAAAAAGTTAGAACTACTTAAATAAGGAAAAATATTTTTTGTTTTTCAGTTGATGGTTGTTTTTTAAATGATACTAGAAATATAAAGTTTTGAGAAATAATATTGCCAAATAACTGATGTGATTTTAGTGTTATTCTATAGAACTGAAGGTTCCTGAAAACTCTAGTTATAGGTAAAGTTTTGTGAAAGTTTAAGTTAAAGCATAATTACATATTATTTGAAAAGCAATAAAAAATATTGTCAATAAAGACAAGTTGATTGATAAAACTATGACTTTTAATTCATTTTGTGCAAGAAAATAGTTCACTATTTTTTTATATTATAACGCTATAATGTCGTTAAACTGTAAGGTTTTAAGTTTAACCACGTTTTAGCTAAACAATGATTCAAGTTTATCCTTTTAATTAATACGCATCTAAAGGTTACCAGACTAAAAAGCAGTAAAGTAACGTTAAACGCACTAAAGTTTAACATGAATCAGTTCTATAATACATAATCGTAAGTTAAATTGTCGTTATGTGCAATAACGCCGTTTTAGTTAATCATTGAAGTGATGATTTTTTTTCATTTTAACAAACAATAATTTACTATGAAATAGATACACTAAAACGCCGTTACGCTATACGTAACGGCGTTTTTGTCGATAATCCATTATGGTTTCGGTTAGATCTTTGATGAGCTAAAACACAAAAGAAGCTTTTTCATGAAATTAAATTATATTAACGATATATAGGGTAAGTAGTTCGAAAGTATGCGATTTCATCTATGTTTTAGTACTTTCAAATCTCTGATAGGTGTTGTCATCGAAAAATTATATCAGTTTAAAAATTTGCCGCGGTTTTTTTGCGTTATTCGAAAATATTACTTTAGCAGATAACGGCATTACAGTTATGCCACGGCAGTATTACAACGCTAGACATTGATATTTTTAATTTAACAGCGTATCAATTTAAGGAATCAGTAGGTAGTGGATTCCATCTTAGCTTTGTAAATTGTTAAGTTGTTGTATTTTTCCTTTTTCTTTTGCGCATAATATGTTATGTTATCTATGTAGGTACTTATTCTGTTTTTTTTTCACGCGTAGCATTAAAAATAACAATTTAGTAATAAGTGGATAACGTTGTTAGTAGTATGATAAGTACTTTGTTTAATTGGTAATATGGCATGTATAACATTTAATTGTACTCCTGTTTTTTATTCCGATATAAAATAAAATAAAATAGCATTGTACTTCAAATCGTTCGAATTCATACCTTCTGGACAAGGACTAAAAGCGTTTGCAATTGGATCATGTTTCATGTTTGCCGTATCTATTCCGATTGTTTCTGTGGGCTACGGTTGCGATACTTGAACTGGAACAAATATCGTGTGAAGGCATATCTCCGTATATTTATGGGTACGCGTCGTACGTGGTGTTACCTAGTCATTAGCTTTTCAAGGTCAGATATGCTGTCGCTCTTTGTACAACACTGGTATTCAGCTACATCCAATTAGACTGGAAACCGAACTCAACGCAGTTGGGAAAAAAACTTGGCAGATGATGAATGATTTGGTATACACTTGGGAGCAAATCAATAGAGCCACTTCCTTTTTTCACGCATTATGGTTATGATTATTAGTATACTAGCTGCCCCGGCAAACTTCGTTGTGCCTTAGAGTCAATTTATTGCTCTTATATTTTTTTTACATGTCGTCTTATTAAACGACATCAATCATAACTACTACTACTTTTAATGTAGCGAGTCTCTACTGTGATCTTATTTAAACATTTTGTGTTCGATAGAATTAAAATTACAACATATATACAGGGTTACTGGTAACTCGACGTATTCCTTGCAGGACGTCATAGTAGGGTTAAAATGCAACAAATTAAGCCACCAAATGTTCTACCGAAATTCAGTAGTTTTTGAGTTAGTTCGATTTTTAGAGTTTTTATGAATAATCCCAGATTAAATCATTTGAAACCAATTTAAAAATTATTTACGGCGCGACAGTACAGAAATTTTAAGTTATTATCGTAGTTGATGCCGTAGCAGATCTTTGTTAATAATTAAAAGTTCAAAAATGCCTTAAACCTTGGCAAATATCACTAATCAAACATTTTTTTTTTTGTAATTTTTGTTATTACTCCATACAAATTGTTGTCTAGTGCAAAAATAAAATACTACGCCTGATGTACAAATTACTAGGAAAATATCCTTATCTTATCAGCTATCCAAAAAGGTATGAATGTTAATACAAAGTCATGGACTACATTATGAAAATCGTTTTTGATTTAGTACAGGAAGACGTGCGTCTCACAAAAAGGTGATTATTCGGAAAATCAAATAAAACAATTTCGTGAATGTTATTATTATTTTTAATAAATTTCAATTTAATAACTTTTATGACATACATTTCACACGTCTTGTTCGATGTGCTGCCCTCGGTTTCGAATACATGTTCTTATTCGCTTCCTCATTTCAGTTTTTGTGATTCTTGATGTGATTGTTGCCCTCATCTGGTCCGCCGCATCTGTTATTCTCTCCCTTAGTTCTTCAATTGAATTTACTGGGGTCACATAAACTAGGTCTTTCATATGACCCCAGACGTAAAAGTCTAGGGGCGTCAGATCAGGGCTTCGCGCAGGCCACGGAATCGGCCCACCGCGCCCTATCCATCGGTTTGGATAGTTTTCATCCAGCAATTGTCGAATTGTGATTCGGAAGTGGGCTGGACATCCGTCATGTTGATAAATCATGTTTGCTCTTCTTTCTTCCGGTACATCCGCGAGCAGTGGTGTTAAATGATTTCTAAGGAAATCTTCATAAAGTTCCCCATTTAGTGTTCGGGGTAAAAAATGTGGGCCGATCAATTTGTCGTCGATAATACCCATCCAAACATTAAGCGAGAACCTACGCTGGGATGCGGTTGGTTTCAGTTTTTTAGGGTTTGCTTCTGCTTTCGGTGCCCAGTAATGTAAGTTGTGGTAGTTTGTGATACCATCACGGTCAAAACATGACTCATCGGTCCACAGAATGTTTTTTAAAAAGTTTTCTTCTTCGGCGTCGGCACTCAGCATAAAACGACAAAATTCAAGCCGTCTCGGCGGATCTCCCTCTTCTAATGACTGGACTGGTTGGTAGTGATATGGATGTCGGCCTGACAAGTGAACTACAGACCAGACTTTCCACTGTGACATACCAAGCTCACGCGCTACGATGTTTGTCGATATGTTGGGGTCGTCAATAAAACGTTGAAGAATCAGCTCTTCGTCGTCAGCCGTGTATCTCCGGGAACGACCAGTGTCAATTTGCCTGGTTCTTTGGACGCTGCCAGTTTCAGATATTCGCCGATAAGTCGATCCGAAGACACTAACGTGTGGGAGTCGGCGGTTGGGAAAGCGAAGTCCATATTCTCTCCGCGCTTCAGCAGCGTTACCGTCACAAAGTCCGTAACAGTAAATTATGTCAGCGTATTCAGGATTAGAATATGCAGCCATAGTCAGCACTTATGAAGGCACAGCACAGCACGAGAGCAAGATACGCGATAGGGATAGCCAGATAACAAAACACGAGCTTGCGCGACGTAGAGTTGAGACTGACTAACGCTGACGACCAGAAAATCGCACCCCGAGTCATGCCGAGAGAACAATAGTAACCAATCACAAAGCTTACCGTGTGTTTGGAGTTCAAGCTCAGGTAAAACTACGAATTCTACGAATAACAAACAAAATGTTGATTGTCTCACAATTTTACCTGCTCCCCATAAAACTCTTCTCTACCCTGTCATACATGCAAAAGTATTGACAATCACCTTTCTGAATAGCTGATAAGACAAGGATATTTTCCTAGTAATTTGTACATCAGGCGTAGTATTTTATTTTTGCACTAGACAACAATTTGTATGGAGTAATAACAAAAATTACAAAAAAAAAAATGTTTGATTAGTGATATTTGCCAAGGTTTAAGGCATTTTTGAACTTTTAATTATTAACAAAGATCTGCTACGGCATCAACTACGATAATAACTTAAAATTTCTGTACTGTCGCGCCGTAAATAATTTTTAAATTGGTTTCAAATGATTTAATCTGGGATTATTCATAAAAACTCTAAAAATCGAACTAACTCAAAAACTACTGAATTTCGGTAGAACATTTGGTGGCTTAATTTGTTGCATTTTAGCTCTACTATGACGTCCTGCAAGGAATACGTCGAGTTACCAGTAACCCTGTATATAACCTAACCTAACTGACCATACCTATCCTATAGCTAACCTAACTACCTAACCTAACTACCTTACTAAAATGCATTGATTTAAAAAATACTAAATTCATCATTTTAAACTGAACTATTGCCTTTAATGTTACATACAATTTATACCTATAGTCTACTTTAATTAAAGTCCTAACAGTAAAATAAGTTCTATTTGCATAGAATTATTAAAGTTCGTCTCTGTCGTCATTGTTAATTACGTAAATTGATTTCTTAAATATAAGACTTTTTTATGATACATAAAACCTCTAAGTTTAGTAACAAAATAAATTGCGGAACGTAGTTACGTATAAATTGACAACCTAACCTTCCGTTTAGCTTAAGACTTGTCAATGTCAAATTGTCACCTGATAGTGAACTGGGAAGTTTGACTCCTGTCACGTCATCCAAGATGGCGCTGCGTTTGAAAAATGTTTGAGACAACGAATATTTTTGATATTTATTTTTTCGAGGACTTTTCATGTTTTTTATTAATGCTATTCCGGACAAAGAGAAATCCAGAAAGACCAAAATCATTCAAATTGATCCAGCCGTTCTTGAGTTATAAGTGGTGTAACTAACACGACTTTCTTTAATATATATAGATTAAAACGCATATTATTTAGGTTCGAAACACATATCATCTAAAAGGTTATTTTATCAGCCTTTACAATGGAGCTTTACCCTCTTTGTAAGGGATATTAAATAAACTTTTAGGCAACGTAAAATTCAAATTGATACGTTTTTAAATTGCTAGAAATATTGCGTATTACTTCAACATACGTAAAAACCAGAAAAGTGCGAGTCGAACTCGCCCACCGAGGGTTCCGTAAATAGGATATTGATAGAAAAAATAATTAAAATAACCATTGCTTTAGTTTAATACATAAATATATTTTGTAATGTACACATCAAACCATTTTAATTGATACCCCATTTGAACTAGAAGCTTCAATTAGAAATTTCGACCCCCTTTAAAGATTAAGACCCCTATTTTTAAAAATTTAATCACGAATATACCTACAGGGTTATTTGTAAAACACCAACAACCTCGCAGAAGTAGATTACTAACATCATAAACAACAACATTTTGTTCTACTAGTTTTTCGAAAACAGACAAAAAAAAATCAACTTTCCATACATATGTATAAAGAACAGTTGATCGAGTTTTGTATGAAGAGTTGTTTTACAAATAACCTTGTATAGTTTCGAGACTTTTTTAATATTTGTCTATAAGAAAAAGTCTCGGACCTAAATATTTTTTTGGTTTATAAGGATATTACTTGCCAAATTACATAGTTTTAGGTCAACGGGAGGTACCCTATGAATTTTGATTCCCTTGCGAGTGTCGAAATATACGTTTTTGATGAATAAATGGTCGTATCCTTTTTGACGTTAACTTAGAAGAAGTTTGATTTTCAGCCTTGTAACACCTTTATCTGACATTATGGTATGCAAATAAAAGAATATGAATATATATGATATGAATATGAATTCATGGGACCGTAGACCTGAGAATACGGTTTAAATTTCAACTTGATACCTCCACGCATTACCAAAATAATGACAGACGGAGTGATCTTATAAGGGTTCCGTCTTTTTCTTTGTAGGTACGGAACCCGAAAAAAGGAAGTGGTTTGATTTATTTGCTCCCAGGTGTACTTGGTTTTTAGTTGTATTGCTTGCCTTTATCTCACAGAAAGTGTGAAAAGTGGAGTGTTCACCTCGGGGATAAAATGTGTTTTAGTCTGGAGCTAGCTGAAATCCCTCGCTGCATTCAGGATTCTAGTCTTGACTCCCACTCGTCGCTCAAGAGCTTATCCATTAAGTCATAGTGTCTTGAAATTTGGAGGGTGTATTTGTCTTTAAGCATGCAAATGGTTTTAGCAATAAACCGCGTAAGGAACGATATTTTTATAAGTTTTCATCTGTTTTCGCATTTCGGTTGTAAAGTTTGACACTGTTATTATGATAGTTCATTTAAAATAACATTAGTTTTCTTATTATTTACGACCGAAATTACTAAAGGAGATGGAAATTACGAAAATTATTGATGTGAACTCTCTTTACACGTAAATAAGCACAATGAAGCAAGGGAAGCCAACACAACAAAAAGGTTGTGTTAGTGTATTTTTGCCGCCATCCACGCGGGCTAATAGGCGGGCTAGTGAATAAATAATTGTTAAAAAAAAATACAAGGTCAAAGGCCCCTTTGCGCATTCAGGACTAACTTAGTTGTGTAGGTATATTGCTCAATATGGAGGAAGAAAAAATTATGTGTTTTTATAACTTTTGAGCGTCTGATAATCACTGCGGTATTGTTTTGCAAAGTTTAATAGGTTAGTTGACAAAAATATTAGTTATTAGTCCCTCATCTAGATTCCTGAAAATATTCGATACATATTTTTCTTTTTGTACGTAATCAAAAAAAAAACGGCGATACATCGAGTCAAAATATCGCCTGACGTCACTATCCTATCAGTTAATACTGAACTAGCAGATGCCACGCGGTTTCACCCGCGTAGTTTCCGTTCCCGTGGGAATACAGGGATAAAAAGTAGCCTATGTCACTCGGGGACATTGTAGCTTTCCAACAGTGAAATAATTTTTCTAAACGGTCCAGTAGGTTTGAAGCCTATTCGATGCAAACAAACAAACAATAAAACTTTTCCTCTTTATAATATTAGTAATAGATATGACGTTACAAGCCCCTCTCTCCTCAACTTAAATACGCTTAATCTAAGTAATTTTCCATCAATTTAAAAAAGAAATCGTGTGTTTTTAGAACTAAATATATTTTGATATTCATATTCTGTCAAAATGCCTATTTAAATAAATGATTTGACTTCGTACACTTGATTTTTTTCATCGTTTTTCGATTAAGGAAAATTTGAATGATGTGAACTCTCAATGTCTAGCATTAGTATGGGAAATGAGAGCTCAATTTGTCTTTCACTTCACATACATTTCCACGCGGTAATTTTAAGCGCATCGCTCTGCAGGTCATGAAGAAGGGATAATGGTCTGGAAATAGTATACTTATAATATGAATACATATTATATGAATACATAATATAAATTTTAATATATATTCGTTTAGTCTAGTGGTGTCACCGGCAGATTAGATTAGAAAGAATATTGGCAACAGGCAAAAACATGCACACACTGTAAAAACATGAAATTAACAAAAAAAAAACAGTAAAAATAAATGGCATGTCTCACGACTGCGCCAAAGGGCTCATTTCAGCATTAATTACAGATGCTGTCTGACGCTGGTCACCTTTGACTTTTCGGATTCATATGCATATTGTATTATTATCACTTGCTTTAAGAACGGTGAAAGGAAACGCCGTGCGGAAACCGGCATGCCTGAAAGATTTTTCTCAAGGGCATGTGATGCCAAGTCAGAACCCCATGGGTGTCATTTATCACTAACTGCACGATGAAGATATTCATTTATTAATTTAAAAAATAATAGACTGTTTTGAACATGAAATATCAAATCAAAGTCTACTTACTAACCAGTTGGGTGGAACTGTATGAATTCCATATCCTGGAGTGGAATACCAGCCCGTGATGCCATAGCGACTCCGTCACCAGTACAGGTGTGAGCGGCTGTGCACGAGAAGAACATCCTCGGGTAACCTCCAGTAGTTATAACCGTATTCTTGGCTTGAAACCTGTTTAAATAAGCAAATTAAATTTAGTTACAGTGGCAGTAAAGATAGAGCATGTAGTGAGAAAAGTTTTGAGTACCATGCGTTTCAACTAAGAATAGGGACAATGAAAGCAATAACCAATGACCAATTGTCAAAGACTTCTATCTGTCAGATGTCACTTAAAAAGTAAGGTCTGCAACGAAACCTTACTCGCGTATCAATAATGTTTTATTTTTTGTTTTACAGAGTCTCAGTTAACCTCTCAAATTAATTAGTCTTGTGGAGTGCTTACGTTTTATTAATTATTTCTGTTTGTTACGCGGTTGTTTCGTTGTTATTTGTTTTTGTTGTTGTCTCGCTAACTGCTCGAAAATGAGTAAACAAGGCGCTGTTTTGCATGAGAGGGCTCGAGATATTATCACCAATGTGGACAAATACTTTAAGAGCGAGAATCAGCACAATTTAGAAAATTATTCGTGCATGATTCGTAAATAAATTATGTTTAGAAAATATCTTGTTTTGCTGATCTTACCTAATTCAGTCGAATTGACAGCTACTACGCCAAAACATGGCGCAAAGTTGATCTTATTTCTCATTTGAAATGCATAGTATGAATCTTCTCTTAAAAGGTTACAAAAATAGTGAAGAAGACAGATACAGACCAACGAAACAATGGATCGGTTTGTGTGACAGATGTCAGTGACTACCATGATGACGGCAAGCATATTTGAATGGAAAACAGCATCCCTAGTAAATTGAGATTTAATAGTTCCGCCCTAAAATGATAACACAGAAACCCTTGCGATGAGATTCCGTTAGTCAGTCTATCGGTCAAAGGTGCTGATATCAGGAACTACAAATTTTAAGTTTGTGGCAAACTTAAAATTGGGTTGGAATGTTCGAACAAAACTCTTAGTGGAAATGCACTGTTTGCAACTTTTGTCATGACAAGAGCGAGAAAATTACTTTTTAACCCCCGACGCAAAAAGAGGGGTGTTATAAGTTTCACCGCTATGTGTGTGTGTCTGTCTGTCTGTCTGTCTGTCTGTCTGTCTGTCTGTGGCACCGTAGCGCCCAAACGTGTGAACCGATTTAGATGCGGTTTTTTTTATTTGAAAGCAGGGTTTCTTGCGATGGTTCTTAGATATAATTCATCAAAATTGGTTCAGCCGTTTCAAGGCTATCAGCTCTTTTGTGTTAGCTTCCGTTGCTATTTTAGACGTCTATGGGTATTAACTTTACTTACAAACATATGTGTGTCTTAAAATTTCAAACACCCATGTGTGTAATATTGATAAGCAACATTATGGTGTATTTGGTCTGATGCAGCCAGGATATCTAGCAGACTAATACACTCTTGGGAAAAGAACAGCAGATATGTCGTGTTTGGATTAATTTTAACCAGCATTTGAATCTGCACACAATGCACTGATGGCAACTGGATGAGCTGATGGTGCAGCCAGGCTATCCAGCACACCAGTAGGTAGACTCTTGACATAATAATAGCAGATATGTCGTGTTTGGATTCATTTCAACCAGAATTTGATTCTAAACCCAATGCACTGATGGCATTAGGATGAGCTGATGCTGCAGCCAGGCTATCCAGCACACCAGTAGGTAGACTCTTGACAAAATAATAACAGATATGTCGTATTTGGATTCGTTTTAACCAGCATTTGACTCTACAAACAATTCACTGAAAAAATCTCATAAATGTAAACTCTATAAGTAAAACAAAATTAATTCGTTTAAAAATTTAAAAATAAAAATTAAATTAAAAATTTAAAAAACCCCCACCGCAAAAAAGTAAAACATTTAAAAAGTTAAAAATAACATTTTAGCCATGAAATTTTACGTCACGTCGGGGTACCGTCAAAATAAGTACATACCTACAAGTACTAGGAACATTCCTTACTAGGTACCCCGACGTGAAGTAAAATTTCATGGCTAAAATGTTATTTTTAACTTTTTAAATGTTTTACTTTTTTGCGGTGGGGGTTTTTTAAATTTTTTTGTCATTTTCATTGCAACAGAAAAGGAGGTGGACTTTTTGAAGTGGGGTTACTAGGACAAGTTAGGACTTGACCTAATAACACCACTTTAAAAACTACACTATGTAGAGTGTACTGTGTTTTTAGTGTGTGATAATATATCATTCCTTACTAAGACCCCATCGTTACTCGAACTGCACGTTATAGATAGAAAAACCCTTTAACATTTGCCTGACCTATGAATTAAATGTCACGCTCAGCAGTTGTTTGTTAACACTTGACAAACAAGGTAGTTGAAATCAAACAAATAATACACAGGTCTTAGAAAAAAAATTGGATGTTCAAAAATAAATATTGTTCATTGTTTTAGTTTTCGGTACAAAATCTACAAGGCAAATTGCCGCCTCTATAACGCTTCTTAATTAATGTGGATGGCAGGCTGAGCGCACGTCTGCTGCCATGGTAACGCTTTCAGCCTTATGCCACGGGCGTTGTGTACTTAACCTAAGAGTATAGTATAACAGAGATGTTATTTAAATCACTCACACATTTCTTACCTGCAGGCATAGCCATATTACATTTTTTTTATTCTATTTCTATTTATTTGATTAATGTAAAACAATGTGTTTTTTGGAAATTAAAACAATAACTTTCGAAAAATATGCTCTTATTTCATAAATACGACGACTTTTGTACGGAAAACTGGGAAAAAGTCGCTCACCCTACTTTCAACTTCGAATTAGCAATATATTACAAGATAAAACTATACTAAATTCAATATAATCAGATAGTTTATTTAGTAACAATTTCAATGGCATTGGGTTTGTGGAGCTACGATGCGTAGTTTCTGAGTTATCGTAGTTTTAGTGAACGCGGCGAAATCCCGTTATTTCGGCCGGGCGCAACGTTACAGCTGTGTCCACAGTGGCGCCACAAGACGTTACATTAGAGGAAGAAAATGGCAGATATCTTCGATCAATAATAGCACTAGATGTCGGGTCGGCGTCAAAAATCCGTCTCGGTAAATATAAGCTCAATAGAAACCGGGGTTGGTATTTTGTTTTGTTTGCTTGAAACACGGCCAATGTAAACACGTCCCACAATGCAGCATTGTGTATTCAACAGTTGCAAAAATAATCCCCGAAAACGTAATTATTCGGCTGGAGTATTTTACTTTCAGTAAGGACATGAAGAATAAGTTATATTTTAAGCTATAATTTAACAAATAATATCAATTTTTTAACAAAATTACCGATTTTAAACCACCGCTACAAATGTTTGACCAATGCTCGCCAACATTTGCACAAACTTTTGTTTAACTGAACAGCAGATGCATGGAGTAGATTTGTATTGTAATCATTTTAATAATTTGTAACTAATACTTAAAAATTTGTTGGTTAAATTCGGTTAATGCTACTTTAGTTTTGTTTCGTTCATTATTGGCCACCGACTTTCGAAACTGGAGTTATTTTTCACCTGGCGGTGTTTTTTTAAGAAGGTTTATTATTTGTAAAAAAGTTTTTGTTTCGCCATTTTTAGTTTCTTCGTGTGTCAAGAAAGTCTTTCAAAACTTCAAAGAATCATTGAAATCGCTTAACAATATTGCTAAAGAAGTTCTATCTAAACATTAATCTGCACATCCCTGCCGGGCCCCTTTTATTTATCTATTTATTTATTTATAGTTACTTAATACGGTACAACACCAATTACACTAAGTAACATAGAGACAATTACAATTACGAAAAAAAAAAACTAACATGGAACAGAAGACTCCCTGGCATACTTACTCTCACAGAACACCAGGCATACATGCATTAGTTTAATCCATTCATCCGCAAACACATCACAATCAGGGTTGGCAGCAAGAAGGGCATTCAGCACCTTTAGAATACGACAAATTGGGGATTCCGCTCTGGCTACGGTTTTGGCTGGCAGTTGCGTATACAGGTTGTGCCGACAGCTCTGACGGTGGCCTATGTATTTGTCGGGCACAAATAGTCGACAGAAAAGACCATGGAGTTCAGGACAGTCGATACGTCCCCGTAGGGTTTTGCAGGCTATAGTGAGTTGATCAAAACCTCTTCTCACCTCCAGCGAGTTAAAGCCTAACGTCCCTAAAAGATAGTTTAGGTAGGATACATGTAGGGAAAGAAGTAGTATATCTTTTGGAAGAGGCATCTAAGGAATGTTTTTTGTACCTTTTCCAGCATCAATGTTTGGGTCGCGTTATAGGGGTGCCAAACACAAGCACTTGACTCCAGCTTGCTTCGTACCAAAGCCGCGTACAACAGCCTAACAACATTAGGATTGCGAAAGTCTCGAGCATTACGTAAGACAAATCCTAAGCGCCTAAAAGATTCCTTCGCAAGTGTAGAGACGTGGTCTCGAAAAGTCAAACACCGGTCAAAAGTCACTCCCAAATCCTTTATGGTGACAACACGGGTAATAGCGTGGCCACCCAAATTGTAGTTATAACGAATTGGCCGCAACCCTCTACCATAGGTCATAACAAAGCACTTGCTTGTATTAAACAGTAGTTTGTTCGCAATGCTCCACACATGGATGGCGTCGATGTCTCTTTGTAGGAGTTTGCAGTCCTCCTCCGTTCGGATTTGTGCGACCAGCTTAAGATCGTCAGCATATAGCAGGCATTTGGCAAACTTAACCTTGGAAATGAGTTCATTGATCGCGATCAGAAGTAGAAGCGGCCCTAACACTGATCCTTGACTTACTCCCGTAAGGTCCCGTCGCAGAGCACTAAATTCCGCGTATAAAAGCTCACATCGTGAAACTGTCCATTTATGATGGAGTTTGACTTTACGCTTAGTATCATTAATAAAATAGCCAGGCGTAATGTTATGTTATGCAAATATAAGAACTCTGCATAGACATCTTACTGTAGCAATCGCGAACAATTTGATGTTATGTCTTGAAGAGTTCCGTCGCCTGTCTTTTTCATCAGTTTTTTTCACAAAATGTTACTTTCTAAATGAAAATGCTTGATTGGTTACTAAAAATGTAAAAATCGGTACATGTGTACCTATATTTTTTGAAGAGTTCCCTCAATTCCTCAAGGGCCCCTCATTAGATATGAGTTTTTATACAAATGGGACCAATCTGTTTATATACCCTATCAAATAAAAATAGAATTTTGAAAATCGTCTTTAAATGACGGAGTACTGAGGTCAAAAAACCTAAAAAAAATACAACCGAATTGATAACCTCCTCCTTTTTTAGAAGTCGGTTAAAATAATTTGATTTCATTCAATCTGCTCCCCGTGGTTTAACCCGTAAACCAGGAGTAGTTAAAAGTAGCCTTAGCCTATGTGTTAATCCAGGATATAAGCTACTTACATACAAAATTTCATCCAAATCTGTTCAGCCGTTTGAGCGTGAAGAAGTAACAAACATACCAACACACACTCTCACACTCACACTCAGAAACTTATGCCTTTATAATATTAATGTGAAAACTTCTAAATCGCATGCAAAAGTAGACGCATTAATTTTTTTTGTGGGTTGATTTGATTATAATGAGCCAACCCGCAGACAATTAATAGCAATATTCCACAATTCCACAACTTTTTCACACAACGCCATCTAGTCCCAAGCTAAGCTAAGAGCTTGTGTTAATGTCTTAATAAAATAACTATTGTAATAATTTAGGCCTACTACTTTTTTAAAATGGGTCAAATGTAATTATTTGCTACCATTATAAAACAAACCTTCGCTCGCATAAGAAATATAAATGATTATTCTGCAACTCTACGTCTCAATTCTTACTGTGTTCTGAGCATTGAAATGTCATACCAAGAACTACGTCTAGTTCCAAAATAGAGTAAAGACGAAATTGTGAACAAAACGTTTTTAACCTTATTTTCTAAGCCTTAAGTTTCATTTTAGAAAAAATATTTTTGTACTTATTATAAAAATGGCTTTTATTTTTAAGTCACATTTCAAATTTATTCCTTTTACTTTTCTCCGACGACAGAAGGACTTAGGCATAAATATTTTGCAATTGTAATTAAACTTTACGCTTGAGTGTCAAGGTTTATAATGAACTGAACTTGATAATATTATAAAACATTTTTCTATATTCGTAGTAAGAAATGCAATTGTTTATGCGTGTGTAAACGTGGACACTTTTGCGAGGTATTTTTGTTCCTGATCTTGTATCTAGTACTATTATTGATCGAAGGCAGATATGGAATCAGCTGTTTGTCAACTGTCACGTGTATTTAATTTTCAGCCATATTATAAATTCTTCTAGTTAACACTTTCTTGACAGTTGACAAACAGCTGATTCCATATTCACCATTTGCTCGGAAGGTCCCATTTGTTCTATGGAACATGACGTAATAGAACAAATTGAGAAAATATTGTCCCTATTTGTACTATAGAACAGTTTGTACTTTTGGTCTCAAATTGTTCTATAGAACAAACTAAATTTATTTTATTATTTTATTTTATTGCTTTTATTTTTCAAAATAAAAATATTATGTAACTAGTACTTTCATTTTTTTTATAGTGAACTGCACCTGGTATTAACGTCAGTGATTAATGTCATTCGCGTCTTATATATCTCATCATGGAAGAATTTGGGAAAAGCGATTCCCATTTAGTTCTGTGCATTCACAGACAAATAAAAACAGGAGCAAAAGCTAGTATGTAGTTCTATAGTACAAATAGGGACAATGTTTTCTCAATTTGTTCTATTACGTCATGTTCCATAGGACAAATGGGACCTACCGCATTTGCTTTCTATTGTCACAATAGAATAGAAAAAGAATTTGTAATATGGCTAGGCCTGTAGGTTCTTAAATTAACGTGATAGGTAAAATAATATTGGTAGCAAGGTATGTAAAATGTGTTTAAATGAAATGTTTTAAGGTATGCGAGTGCGATGAATTTATATGGAAAGCGTAAAGTAATAGCCACAAAAATAAACGTCTGACTAGCTCAAAAGTTTCGCTAGAAAAAAAATCGGATTAAACATAAATTTTGTAGATGATTGTTGAAATCAAATAGAAAAGCCCTAAAATCTAGCTAAAAGCACAGCAATAATATATAGTAATGCTGTGCTTTTAGCTAGATTTTAGGGCTCAGATAAAGATCAAATAGCTGGTGCCTGTGATTTCGTCTGCGCAGGATTTATACTTTGATTAGTTTATTTTATTTTGGAAGGTATCTTATCCTTATATAATTATATACTATCCACCTTCATACCATGCATTGGAAATAAAATAAGTACCAACTTTTGTTATATTTTGAACCATTTTCAATTCAATATCTAGATAATTATATTATAGCTTATGTTTTAGTTTGATGTATAAGCTATATTATTGTTAAGTTTCATTAAAATCCATTTAGTAGCTTTTGCGTGAATGAGTAACAAAAATCCATACAAACTTCCGAATTTATAAAATTAGTAGGATAGGATTTAACGTGAATACAAAGTCACCTAATTAATACTATATACCCAAAGACATTCAATACTAATAGACACCGGACATCATGAACTAAATTTTCATCCGAAACTGCTGGCCAATTCTAAGAGTTTTTTATGAGTACGCTCCGCTGCCGCTCCAATTTTCAAATATTATTCTAGATGGCGTTACTGAGACATGGGATCAAAGTTTTCCTATGACGTTTCCTCGCATGTCCGCTCTCTATTTTAAACCTCTTTGTATATACCTAAATTAAGAAAACAGGCGACTAGTTAGCTCAGTACCTACAGTTTTCCGGTTTCCAACGGATTTCAGGATTTTAAATAAAATATTTTTCGACCGAGAATGGAACTATAATAAAACATCAGTCTGCCATCAACGCGAGAGCACGTCGTTCGAAGAACAATACTCGGCAAATTTATCCTGCCAGTTGCTCTGTACACAAGATACCAGCACTGTGAGCTGTGATGGTAAGCAGTTACCGCAGCTTATTAACTTAGGCAACACCGGAAGTGACGACAGTATTGACGATGGAGACTTTGAAGACAACTTTTAGAGCGCCAAAATGAAGATCTATTAAGACCTCTTCGTCAATCAGTTTACATTTGCCTAAAATTATTATGAAATTAATTTATAATTATAATAGTATAATAAAACAAAATAATAAAATAAATAGTTACAGTTGAGTTAAACAAGAGCTAAACAAAACTGATTTCATTTGAAATAAATAAAAACACCTTCACACAAAAAACCCGTACCTCTAGTTGAGTCAGTCGTGTCGTCGGCTCGGTTACGTGACTGGTCTATGAAAGTAACCCCCCGATCGTCAACATGATCTTAGTCAATACCCCACTTCGCGAGTCGTCCAATATGAATCAGATTTATGATTTAATAAACTAGCAGGTCGACCCGAGTTTGCAAAGGTGCATCAATATTTGCATTAATTTTCGTTTTTTGTATTGTGTTTTTTGTACAAAACTACTATTAACGAACTAACTACTTTAAACTTTTTGACAAAAATACAACCAACTTCAAAAAAAACACTAACTGGTGTAAAATAACTGTAAATTAGGAAGTCTGTGGCTTTGGTGGTTTTGTCTCTTTCATGATTGGCCACCGACTTACGAATTTAGAGTCATTTTACACCGGTTAGTGTTTGAAGTCGGTTGTATTTTTTGTCAAAAAGTTTTTATTTTAACATTTTTAGTTTTTTATTTTTATGTAGATGATTCGTTATTTTCCATTTCTTTTTGTATTACAATCAAACAAATAATATACAGATTTCGACGAAATCAAAAAGAAAAATTCATGAAAAAATATGTTCATAAAATGAAAACTAACAAGTCAAACTTTGTTATTTTTTTATGAGACCAAAAAAACAACTATTCCACATAAAATTAAAAAAGAATCACGTAAATCGGTTCATACATCTCAGCGTAATCGGTGCACATACATACAAAAAAAAGTAAATTAAATGTTCATAAAATGAAAACTGGTCAAACTATGCTAAATTTTTATGGGACCAAATAGCAGCTATTCTGCATCGAACTAAAAAAGAATCACGTAAATCGGATCATCAATCTCCGAGTAATCGACGTACATATAATTATAACAAAAAAAAATACCGATCGAATTGAGAACCTCCTCCTGAAGTCGGTTAAAAATAGATATGAAGCGATACTCGGATTTTATAGCAGCCGAATTCTTCTTTACTCACTACACAAGCCGTCAAACCGTACTTCTTAGATTGTCGAATAGATGAAATTAGACACCTGTCAATGTTATATTCGCCACATTGCACAGCGATTAGACATGTTGTGACAAGTTCAGTCAGAACATTTTCCGCCGTAATAAACAGCTCATTATAATATATCTCGGTAAAATAATAAGGCTGCGTTTCCATTAGAGATGTGCGGGGTGGCCGAGCGGTGCGACGAAGCGTAATGAAGCTTTGAAACAATTTTGTCCTATCTAAAATCTGTGATATGTTCTGTAACTCAAAGATGTAGTCATAAATTCCGTGACCTCGTGCCTCCATTGGTCCTTGTTTTCTGTAAGAGTACAGAAAATAACACAACTCATTTAACAAACTGCTCGCGGTTTCTCGCTCGCATCAATACCTAGCACATAATATCCTAGAGCTCATCTCTAGCACCCATTTCTTGCTAGTTTCGTACGTATAAAAACTGCGAATCGCTAAGCTACGAGACTCGCACTGAGCGAAAACGAAATGAAACGGTTTTAATAGTTTTAAATAAACACATCTCAAGCTACACACCCCCGCACATCTCTGGTGAAAATGCAGCCTTAGTTCAATATGGACACCATTATGTATTTTTGACGTTACTTTTTTAATTGAGTGTCAAAACCATTGGAGTGTAATTATTGATTGCCGTGTGTGACCAATTACGATGCAGCATTCGCTGGCTAGTATCACGGCTCAGCTCACTCACTCAGTTTGCAAAGGATTGCTCACATATTAATTAAACTGAAGGGATTGGTTTTTATAGCACGCACTACTAAATTCAGTAATTGTTAGTAATATTGAAGAATGAAGTGTTATAAGTATATAAATAATACATTTAAAACAAATATTTTCAAGTTTAAAATCCTTTGAATAAACTTAAGTTTACTTCAAGCAACGTAAAATAGGAAAATATAATATTAATTATGTAAAATACCTGAATTTAAATTAAGAACTTATTGTGACAATGGCTAGATAATAAATTTAATGTGCATGAAACTAATGACTGAAATCGTATGAAATGCTTCTGCCTTCGCTCTCAATAATGTTAATATTCGGGAGAACTCAAAACCCATAAAAAAATTACGCGGATTATTTTGGGTCGATATCTTGAGCACTCTTCGCTTTTGTTATTAGATCCGGCCGCGATGTTCGAACGTAGCTTATCTATTCAGCGATAGTATATTAGGAAGCTTCAGGCTCTCAGGTTTCGGGGATGTAAAAGGGTCTCGCCTCAGCTTTACTATTTACGGCAAATCGTAATCACTGTGCCTCCATCTTTGCAGTGGTCTGATCTAAGATCTGGGGATCTGGCCATAGTGAAAGTCATTAACTAACGATAACGAGTTTTAACAATTGCGCATAATTTTGGAACTTCGTTATTTCGAAGGCTTGCGCTAATAGGCTAGACGACTATTTTAATTTTAGTCCCTGATCATCTAGATTACAAGAAAATATTCGACGAATGGTCATTTTTTTTTTCTTTTTTCACGTAATCAAAAAATAACGGTGATACATCGAAAAATGTCGGATGACGTCACTATCCTAAACACTTTATACTGAATAATGACGTTACAAGCCCACTCTCTACAACTTTAATGCACTTAATCCAAGTAGTTTTCCATCAATAAGAAAAAGAAAAAGAACTTGTGTATTTTTTTTATAAGTAATGTAACTGATGAACTAATCATATATTATTTGGATATTCATATTCTGTCAACATGCCTATTATTTACATATCGGATTCACCAAACGAAACGAAATGAATTAAATTAAATGATACGTTAATGAAACGCGACCCTGTCTATTATAGACCCGTTGATCCCATTGCCGTTAGCGCCGTGTACTACCCAGACGTAATTGACACCACTGCACTGGTATCAAATTATTATCCTACACTCGAGAGCAATGAATCCGCTTCACTCAAAGAAACCTATCAATCTAGGAAACTAAGAATGTTAAGTAAAAAAAAAATGTGTTTAATAGACAATAAAATACTTCTTAAATGAAAGTAATACAATTTATAAGTTACTACATTTTATTTACTAACGAGCAGAAGTCACGCGGTATCAGCCGCGTAGTTCCCTTTTCCGAGGGAGTACAGAGATCATAAAAAGTAGCCTATGTCACCCGGAGATAGAGTAGGTTTACAACAGTGAAAGATTTTTTCAAATCGGTCCAGTAGTTTTGGAGCCTATTCAATGCAAACAAACAAATGCACACGCAGAAAGCCTAAGTGGAGCAGAGCGTTCTGCAAACTTAAATTTGGTAAGAAGGCATTTTCATATATTGGGCCGTTTCTGTATGAAAAGGTTATTAAGAAATTAAACATCCCTCCATTAACTAAGTTTGGATGCAAGAAACAGGTTCAGGATTAGATGCTAGGACTTAATTATACCGAAACGGAAAACCTTTTAACTATTAAAGTGTAAAATACTTGTTAACATTGAACACACCTACTTATTTATTCCGCACTTATTCACAGTCATACATCATATATACATACATTTGGTTACCTTTGGTCTTTACTAAATTATATTGAAACCGTTGTATTTGTTGGTTACTACCCTGTACTTAAACAATAAATATTGTTTGTCGAAAGAAACTGGATCCTGCGACACAGGGTATCCTAGTGCGGGATCCAGTGTCACATTTAACTTTGTAATACTGTTTATGAACAAATAAACCTATTACATTACATTACAAACAATCAAATCTTTCCTCTTTATAAAATTTGTATAGAAGTATAGAAAATTACACAAAGAAAAATAGGCATTACCTTAGATCAGCATCTCAACTACAAAACACACATTGGCATTCTCATTGGTCGAGTCAGAAAACTTATGTATATTTTTAAAAACCTACGGCATGTCGCTAAACAATCTGTTATACGCAATGTTTACTACGCTTTATGTCAATCGTTAATTATTTACTGCATTAGCTGCTGGGGTGGCGCAGCCAAAACTACTCTCAGACCATTGGAAGTGTCCCACAGAGCTATACTGAAAATCGCAACATTCCGACCCATTCTGTATCCAACCACACAACTCTACCATGACTGCAACGTCCTTAATGTAAGACAGCACTTCATTCTTCAAACCACTCTCCGCCAACACTTACAGACACCTTTTACTACAATTACTAAGCGTCGGAAAGATATTATTTGTTCTGTTCCGCCACCTAAGTTCTCTTTCACAAAAAGATCTTTCATATATCTCGGCCCATATTTATATAATAAAATTAATAAGTACTTACCTATTTACAATTTACCCTACACTAAATGCAAATCTGCCCTTCGTACGTTCCTCCTAGATAAAACCTACGACGAAACAGAGGGATATCTTCCGACCATTTGATTGTTGTTTATACACATACTTACACACCACACCACACCACACCACACCACACCACACCACACCACACCACACCACACCACACCACACCACACCACACCACACCACACCACACCACACCACACCACACCACACCACATCACACCACACCACACCACACCACACCACACCACACCACACCACACCACACCACACCACACCACACCACACCGCACTATACCACACCCCATCACACTACATACCTCTTTCATAGCCCACACATACTCGTTTTACAAGTTGTTCATTCATCCATTCTTTCATTGTTTTAATGCTTTTTTCCCTTTAAAATCCCTGAATATTTATGTTTTCTTTTACCAATTATTTTATTTTGGTTTGTTTTGTTTCATTTTACACAAATAAACTTTTGGCTGTTTTATTGGCGCTTATACGCCTATATTGTGGGCTCTAAAACATGCAGTGTTATTGTTACTCCACTAGGGAGTGGTTTTCTGCTTCTCCTTAACACAGATTACTTCGTAATCTAGCTAGGAGAACAGGGCTTCACCCATTTATTTGTTAGTACAACATGTTTTTTTTTCTGTAGTTCTGTATTTCTTTTATAATGTATAAGCTCATCCATGTACTACAAATATCTTTGTATTGTTTATTAGCATCAATAAATTATAAATTATAAAATTAAATTATAAATTAAAAATAAACTGCTGATATCGCCTTAAAACCAAAATTAAAATTCAATGCTCGCGAGTGTAGATATGTAGGATGCGGATAGCCATAAAACTTATGCATCCAGTATTTAATAGTACCTATTCAAACGGTCCTGTTTCAGGGCATGACATTAATTGGTATAAAAAAATCCGGCAGTCCTGTGCCCACTCGTATGCCGATGCCGTAATTATACAACCAATTAAAAAGCAATTTTGTTTCGTGTAGAGCTACGCTCTGGCACATGTTGGGTTAATATGAGAGTTAATAAATGGTACACACGAAAGGGCACAGTTTAAATTTTTGGATGGGGTTTAGGTTGAACATTTATTTTTCACCGTAGAACAAAACGCGTTGCTTTTCCATGACTTTTTTATTTTGCTTAAGTATTTTAAAACCAACGGTTGATCCAGTGACATCGCTATACACCGCTCAGACCCATCCTCCACCATAAGGCCTCACCAGACATCACATAGGAACAAGATGAATCGGTTGACGGCATGCCCCCAGACAAAGTCATGACTTTGTCTGGGGGTGGTAACTTCTATACCGCGCAGCCGATGTTATGGCCTACCACCGCTAGTACTGCTCGTTTAGCACTACCCAGGGGACATGTGTAGGGTAAGACTCTAGTAAAACTCTAGTAGATCCTACGGACGTGATGGAATTATGTCCAACTGGTTGGACCACGGGGATTGGATGATCGTGTAAAACAAATGAACGTCTGAAACACGGGACTTGGGGCATCCCGACGTTAGGTTAGTTAGGTTCCTTTAAACCCTGCAGACAGAAATAGGAGCCCCGGATAGCAGGGCTCCGTCGTCTACACTTTTTAAATTTCTTCGTTGTTAAGGCACTTCAGCATTGATAGATAACCTTTTCCTGTTTATTATCAGTAGTTGTTCCATAGATACTAAAAAAAGAGATTTCCCCATAGAACAACCAGTTGAACCATGGGTAAATTTACTTCTCCGTAGTACAACCAGTTGGACATCGCAGTTATACTTCGGGTCGGGAGCGGATTTTTTATAGTTGTCGTACATAAAAAAAGTATTTTACTGCTACATAATATGGTACTTTTAGGTAACCAAATGTGAATATGAATAGAATAAAGATGAAAGAATAGAAGAAAATTTATATCTACAAGTTTGACTGCTATTCTGTGCTGTTACTATGTATGGTCCACGTGTGTACAGTCCCTCTATCGACTTATCAAAGAGTTCAAATATTACTTTTGCGCAATA
Source organism: Euplexia lucipara (assembly GCA_921972225.1). Taxonomy (NCBI): domain Eukaryota; kingdom Metazoa; phylum Arthropoda; class Insecta; order Lepidoptera; family Noctuidae; genus Euplexia; species Euplexia lucipara. Next base: position 10,685,558 of record OV179142.1, on the reverse strand, counting down.
ATGTTATTCGATGTCCTCTAGAAGCCAAGTCAACCTTTTTCCCCCGATTAGTCATGTCACCAACTTTCTTACTAGACTATACTCCATTTACAATAGCCTTAGACAGAAGTTAAAAAGTTATTCATAATGCACACTTCGTAACGAAAGTACATTATTAAGCATACAATTACGTTAGACGCCGAATTTTATTATAATCTATTTTTACTATATCACACTTAGTTGTAACCATTTCAACAATTAATTTTAAGAAATAATGTGGATTTCATTTAGTTATATCTATTATTTCATTTTAGTTGAAAATTACAGTGTCAATGACAAAAACCTCAAAGAAGCAGACTTGAACAATCCCACCAAATCATTTCATGTAAAATGTTGCCAAGACGACCACATGAGGTTTGCCCTGTGAGAAAGATATATATAATTTTGTTCAGGTAACCTATCTACACCTTTTTTACTGATAATAAAATTATCATTGTGTTTTGCTCCAAAGATTGTGACTAACGCTGGATATTAATAATCTATCTCGGTTGCTATCTTGATCCCGATCTTTGTCTGTAACAAATCAACGACCGAATTCGCCTATCCGAGTCTTAAATATGTCCAATCAGAAGCAGCCGTCAAAAACAAAGGATCGGGATTTGGATTGAGATAGAATATTAATATCGGGCGTAAGTCTACCAACCCTAACTTAACAAATTCTACATATCAGTAAAAATGTATGGCTTTGCCGTTTCGCTACCGTCGTGCGAGTATTTAGTTTCTGAAGTAAGTATATTCTGTCATTGCCTTTTTTCTTTGATGGTTTACTGATTACCATGAGTGATAAATCAGGGCGATATTTCGCTCATAAGCGATTATATTATCTCCTACAAACTTCCACCCCCCCCCCCCCCTCCCATTTTAGGGGATGGGGGAAGAAAGTTATAAGTTTATGATTTTTTTTGTTGGTTGTATACTAAACTTAAATTACATAGCAAATTTTAGTTTTCTAGCACTTCAGGAAGTAGCCAAACATTTTGATGATCATCAGTGTGTCAGTGAGTCAGTGTCAGTGTATCAGTGACGAAATTGGTGTATTTTAGATATTAATAAAATCTAAAATATTAGAGCTATTCACTTGAGAATTTGTGTGTTTAATTAAGTGGTATATTATTGACATTATATCCTGAAAATATGAACTATCTGGTACATCGGAAACCTACTCTTATGAGGGTTCAAAAAACCACGAAACACTTCGAGAAAAGGCAGGTAGTGCCCTTGCGCTTCGCTTGGCTCGTCTTGGCGGGGGCTTTACCGTGCCCCCAGATACATGTAGAGCAAGAGCCCGTGAACCCCAGACATACGTTATTTTATAAAAGCTGAACGTTTGTCTGCGCATGCTCCCAACACAGGTATGAACGATGGACCATTATGAAGTTAGGGTTGCCCTGGCCTGGCTTTGGCAGATAAACGGTAGGTAGGTAGAGGTGTGTAAAATACCGATCAACTTCATCAAATAATAAAGTGAGTATCAACTCATTCTATTCACAGAGTAAAAAGAACCAGCATGCGAAAGGTGGTTCCTCAATTGATCGCCATAAGTTCACATTGAGTGGAGATCACAATGGAATTCCAACTTCACATTTATATTCTATCTTCTCGGACATCATTACCTGTGAAGACTTCCGTCGTCCATGTCTATAGCTATGCAGCCGACCACATCGCCGTCCTGCACCAGTAAATCCATCACAAAGAACTCTGTGAAGTGTTGGATGTTCTTAAACTTCGTGGAGTATCCATAAAGAGTGTGGAGTAGGGAATGCCCCGTCCTGGAACAAAATTTATTTATTTATTATCTTTGGAAGACATTTCTGACAGCCAAATACCTGGATGAAGTTTGCACAGGGAATTTTATCTATGTGAATATACGATACGTTAGGAGTTTTGCACATAAAATATCTTCTTATCATGTGGGTAGTGACTTATTACCTAGGGGTTGAGTCTGCTATTGCAATCGTGTCTCAATGACCAGTCAATGATCGATTTTTGACGTATAACGTCAAACTTATGACACATTTCCCATACAAAAACTGTCAAAGTTTTCAAATATTCGATCAATGACGGGATTGACCAGTCCATTGAGACACTATTGCAATAGCAGAATCTAGCCCCTGGTGTAAGGGTTTTAATGGCGCCCATGTGCCTCTAACTTGTCTTCTCAAGCCTTCGAGAAATATATCTCAGTCATGCAGACACCTACATATGACTTTTTGGATTCATTTGCGTATAGCGTTATTTCAATGATATTATTCGTAAAAAGGTGTAGATAGATTATAAGCGCTCAGCAAGCGCCACGTTAAAATGTGACTAACTAACCACACTTGACCTAGTGTCGCGACGCGCCGTCGGTCGCTTACGCGTGCGAGCGTTAGTGTGCTGTTTTTGAAGATCGAATTTTGTTCAGGTAACCTATCTACACCTTTTTTACTGATAATAAAATTATCATTGTGTTTTGCTCCAAAGATTGTGACTAACGCTGGATATTAATAATCTATCTCGGTTGCTATCTTGATCCCGATCTTTGTCTGTAACCAATCAACGACCGAATTCGCCTATCCGAGTCTTAAAGATGTCCAATCAGAAGCAGCCGTCAAAAACAAAGGATTGGGATTTGGATTGGGATAGAATATTAATATCGGGCGTATGAGAACAACCACGTTATCTTCGCCTGTCCTATTTAAGTTCTACGTTACAGAGAGCGAGACTGCTAACGAGAAGTAGCAGATGAAAAAAACCAGCGGCGCAAATGTTATAAAAATTCGCAATAATATATGTTATTTATAACATACCTAACAGTTAGATTCGGGACATTCTAAGAAGTCCAATTTGACGTATCTCCCTTTTTGTGTCCCGATAACTTTGTATGTACATACTTCTACGTAAGAAATTGAAAAATCAAATTCATAATCTTGATTGCTATGTAGCTTTGATACCATTGAATTAGAAAAGCTATGGAAACAGCATTGCACTCAAAAAGTGGCACCACGAATAGTACGTCTAAGTAGGCGGGGCTTTAAAAGTACGTCTTTTTTGAGAACTAGTCTACTGCGCACTCAGTGACGGAAGGTCGCATTGATCAAAGCGTTTGACGTTTCATTATTTGGATAAAAACATTGGTGGAATTATAAAAAAAATACTTCTTGTGTAGTAAAGTGGTGCAAAAAATGCAAAGAAAGGCGGAAAAGTGATACTGGAATAAGTTTCATTGGTGAGTAAAAAGAAATCCTTTTATTTACTGTTTTACCAGTTCTAACAAATATTTGAATGACATTGACACTATAACCAAAAAATAGGTTTATTTAGTCAGCCTAAAAATAGGCAATTCTAAATTGTGTCTGGATTTTCCCTTATTGGCGAGTTATTAAGCGGTTAGAGTATAGCATTTAAATATTATGTATACTAATAAATACCTTGTTTTTTGTAAATTAAATTGAAATAAATGATTTTCACTTTCACTTATTGTTAACACTCGTTTGAACTAACATTGCAACAAACCGCGATGAGTGGAAGGACGGAAGGGAAGCCTTTGCCCTGTAATGGGACACAACAGGCACATAATAATAATAATTATTATTGTTAAAATTCTTAATTTGTCAATAAATATATTTTTACTTTATCCGAATTTTATTTATCTTCATCGACCGCTTTAAAGTGATATCTTGAAAACTTCTAAACCAATTTTGATATATCTTGCATTTATACCTAATTACTCGTACCAATACCTGATTAAGGAATTTTGGGATAGAAGGTGTCCTACGGTCTTATCCAGGTGATAACATATACATGTGGTACATGGACTATATTTTTTTAAATGTAAAAGACGTGTTGATTTGCTAAATAAATAGTAATATTAATTAGTGAAATAAAAAAACAACAAATCTCCCTACTGCTCTGGTTACGTATTATGCCTATGCATACGCATGGTTAAACTATGGCGTAATATTATGGGGAAATAGCACAGATGCACCAACACTTCACACTACAAAGAAGACCTGCATACCCCATTTCCAAGAACATAAAATTTTAACACTTCCTTGTATATATATTTGTCGCCGCCAGCGATGGCTGAGCGATGAGCTGACACCGATGGGGGTTTCGTGGTACAGAGTTCATAACGTAGAATAGCAATCTTCATTGCAGTAATAACCTCACTTAACAATCTTAATCACAAAACAACTCAAATCTAGGTAACTGACAGTTTCGTACTGGATGTGTGTCTTCGTTGGTGCCTCAAATCAATCTGAGCTCCGCCCAGCTCCCACGCACGAGCACGACTCTGTCCACGTGACATTACCGAAAACACATTCGCGCCATTTTCAAATGACAAGTAACGTCACGCTGGTCACCATAGACTCTGTACTAAGTTAATCAACTTCACAACTTATTATTCAAGAATATCGCTTGCCGCGACATATATATTGGAATTGTGCAAATTTGTCAGAAACAATCAAAAACTGTTTACTACACGCGAACACATACAGACTCACTACACACTACGACACAAAAATAGACTAAACATACCAAGCTCTAAGCTGAAAATACACTCCACAAGCACTTTAATAATGTCAATTAAAATAGTAGTAGAGATTAGGTAATATAAAATTTTTAAATATTTATAATAGCCCTCCTCGTAATTCTCCTAATTTTTATATTGTTATGCCCGACAGGGCCTACAATGATGCATATTATTATTATATCCTTACGTACCTACCACCTAAGTTCACATTGTGGAATGCAATAAATATATTGAGTATTGATTAAAAAGAAACAATAGTATAGAAGTATCAATATAATTTGTATGTATGTATTGTATATAGATCATTTACATTTATATTCTGTCGGAATTCATTAAAAAAGTCATTGTTAAATATACACAAATAATTTAATTTAGCTAAGTATCTACTGCATAACACCATCCACGCTCGGCTCGCTGTCATTTTGACTCCGCCCAGTGACCTTGATGCACCCAATCGCGCACTAGCTTCGTCTATTATAGTGTGTCAGTTGTTTGCGTAAATGGAACCAAAATTGAAGCGTTATTTGTATGAGAATTACGTTTCCATAGCTTTTCTAATTCAATGTTTGATACCCATACACTATAACTGACGAGTATCATTAGTAAGCGTTAAGTTATACTTTAACTTGAAACAATGCACTTGCAAACAGTAATTCATCGTTGATGAATATTCCGACAGGCACGACGTGTGTACAGACGCCAAGTTACCCCAATGTGTCAAATTTTCCCAATTAGATATGAACTTTATTTTGTTTGAAATAAAGTTGAGAAACGATCAAAGAAATTTGATACATTGGGGTAGCTTGACGTGCTGGCGTCTGAACAAACGAAACGATTCCTCAAAAATTAGTTTCTAGTATTCTAAATCGACTTTTGTAAGTCGACTACCACCTCGTTATTATTTTGAATTGAAATGTCTCAAGAATCGAATTTTATAGCAACTCATTTAATTTCCTTCACTACATAACGAATTTTGATAGCTGTCAAATCGTACTTCTTAGCTTGTAGCAACAATAGTTTCCAGATTTGATCATACTTTTCTTAATCAATTCTACTATAAATATAGTTAAAATTTATTATAATACCGGTCAGCAACCGCACAAGTTCTCTTGGCAACTGACTTCCCAAAGTTGACGGTCCCACCACCAAAAGGTCGCTGGTAAATTTTTCCTTCCTTTGTCCTTGAAAACGGCATGCCCATGTTTTCTAATTCCAATACGCATCTAGGAGCTTCTCGTGTTAAGAAGTGAATGGAGTCCTGTCGAAAATCAGACGATCTCAATGGTGGATGTCAAAGTTAATATTAAGGTGATTATTGCTAGCTGTTATTATTGTTTATCGACCTAAATAATCAAAATCAGATTGACTGATAGTAGCTGGTGCCACTGACTACTACGCCGGAGATCGTGGGTTCGATTCAGACGCAAAACAAATGTTTGTGTGATGAGCACAATCATAATGTTCTGTGTCTGGGTGTAAGTTGTAAGTGTTTATCAGCTGTTTAGTACCCATAACACCAGCTCTGCTTAGCCTGGAACTCGATGGCGTTGTGTGTAAGTTGTGAAATATTTCTTTTATTTATTTAAAAGTGATAAGTGCCTTGTTATCGTTATATTTAATTCAGGTAAATGCCTTATCAGGGACTTCTTCCATCTAACAACCACGTGTCCGTGAAGTCTTATATGAGACGTCAGCTTTGAGTAAATACTCTCATAGATTTCATATCCTGCAGTGCCGAAAACATTAGAATATCTTTAGGTTTGACTTCTGCTGAGACTACATCACCGATAGCCGTGGTATCTTTTACTGATGCTGTGCTGCGCAGGTTCCACATTTATTTATCAACTCTAAGATTATTGAGTGAATTCGACATGCTGTCATCATTTCACTCTGTACAGAATAGAGGTAGTATGGGTCCTGGGTTTAAAGTTTTACCTATTTTAATACATTACTAGCAGATAGCTCGAGACATAATTCATTAAACCCCAAGCGCACGCCGGTGTCCGCGCTGTCATTTTCTTTCTATTGTGGCTCTAGGGTATATGCATGTATTTTTTTTATATTTTTATAACAACGTTTTAACACAGTAAAAAAATATAAACATGTTTTAAAATGCAGTAATGAAGCTTAAAAAAATATTCAAAATACAGAATAAATTTGAGCTGTTTAAACGCCGCCATTTTCGCGCGCCATTTCTATTACGTCATTTACTATGATCCTATTACTATTACTTAGGGTGTTTTCGTTCTTCTAACCATTTCACCATGAAAAAAGCCAAAAACCAGCTTACCGGAATTGCTTGTTTGCAATTGCAATAAACATTATCAGATTGTGCTTTTACAAAACCACTTTCATAAATTTTTCTTAAATGTTAAATAACCTCACTAATGAAGCTAAAATTACACTTGAACATTAATTAGTTCACAACACACACGGCGATAATTATGTTTTCCAATAAAAAGTCCATTCTAATACTTAATGTCATACTTACACGTTGTATGTTTTGTAGACGTTGAGTTGTTGTCGTAGTATTTGACGTAATTTTTCGTTCTAACCAATGGTGATGCGTTTCACTAATTTGAATTTCCCGCGCTTAATTCGCACTTTTATTTTAAATTTTAAATAATTATGACGCTATTAAAAAGTAAAATAATGATTTAGTTCATATTTTCTGCCATTAAAGATTCGGAAAAAAAATATTCGAACCATATTTAAATTACATGCATATTCCCTATTGACACGATTGAAAGGTTCGTCCGCGTGCATTTCGTACTTTAAGTCCCGTTGAAAAGTAACCTGTAGCCTGTGACACTCACAAAAACTGTGGCTTTACATTGGTGAAAAAAATCCAAAATCGGTTTAGAAGATTTAGCGATACCCCCCTTCAACGTCACAAACCTTACCTCTTTACAATCTAATATATGTATATAAAATTCTCGTGTCACAATGTTTGTTATAAAACTCTTCCTTAATGACTCGACCGATCCTTAATTAAATTGTGTGTTAAACATTCAGTAAGTCTGAGAATAGATTGTAGACTATTTTTTATTAAATATCATTACCAAGTTTGCCGGGGCAGCTAGCATTGAAATAGATTTATTTACGGTTTAAGACTATGTTTATTTCCTGCCATTATCTACAAAATCTACAGGAACATTAAAAACTATTTATGTAGGTTAAGTACCTGGTCGCCAAGCCAATCTGATCCTTTGACCGTGTCATAAAAGTGGAATTTCCAATCGTCTGGATGCATACTTCCTGTACGAAACAAAACAGAGCATATAATCGAAATCCTAAATCATATTTATTTCTGTAAATAGGTTTATACAAACTCTTTTACATGTCATTTTTAACTAGAAGATGAGGCCGGTGTATCACAATCTCACTACTCTAGAAACACTGAAAAAAACTCAGAGGTCAGTCTCTTTTAAAGTTATCCAGACATTATCTTGGTCAGATCATGTAAGAATCATGCAGATTGATGTCTGAAATTTTCTTTTGAGAAAAAGAATACTTAATTTTTTGTACACCAATAAATTAGTAACAAAAGCCTATGATTGAAATCATCGTTAAAGCGTATTATGTCCTATTCGCAAAATGCCCAGTGGTAGAAAAAATGTCAAGCTCGCAGAATGTCCAATTCGCAGAATGACTAATTCGCAGAATGTCCAGTTACCACTGCAGATTTTGCGGATTTGACATTCTAATAATTGGGCATTCTGCGAATTTGATTTTTTTTACCGAACGACATTTTGCGAATTGGACATTCTGCATATAAATGGAAATCATTTCAAGTGGCTCATGCGTGCTAAAACATGCCGCTATTTTTTAAAACCCAAAGCACATAGGGAATACGTAGTTTTGAACTTACCTAGAGCAGCATTCATGCCTCCCTGTGCAGCTGTCGTGTGGGATCGAGTGGGGAACAGCTTGGAAACCAAGGCTATTGAAAACTTAGCTTCGGCAAGCCCAATGGCAGCTCGAAGACCGGCGCCTCCTGCCCCGATGATCACACAGTCGTGGCAGTGATGATGGATCGTATATGAGGCCTCACGGTAAGTATCTAAAGAAACAACATAATTGATGTGATGCGAAGACTAAGAAAATTAGAGGAAGGAATGGAATCCTTTGATCAAAATACAGGGTGTAAAAAGACCCTTAACGTAAACGAAAACTACATATTCTACCCATCACTGGGATAATTTTTTTTCTTCTAGAACTTACTGGGAGTTCACTGGTTTTGGAGATATTGAAGGTCAAAGTGCAATATTTTTCTTCGTAGTTTTTCAAAACCGTATTCCAAGTATCATTAGTAAACTTTCTTCCGAACAAACTTTATCAAAATTATCGATTTTACAAAACAAATAACAAATTACGCATTTGAAGTTACAAATATATAACCTAAGTTAAAAAAATATAGACCAATAAAGTCTATGTATGTCATTCTAGGGCGTCCCCTCCCGGCGTACCCACTGCCCCGTACCTTTCGTTAGTCGCCTTTCATTCATCCTTTCAACGTGACCAAACCATCTAAGCATACTCTTTTAGATTTTTGTAACTATATTTTCTTTTAAACCACAACGTTGCACAAGAAAATTAATGTACCTTTAAAATCAATCTGCCTTAGACAAGCTTGGCTTACTTCGTATCCCTTTTTAGAATATTGAGCGCACGGATTGTGAGATGTATATTATAATATCGGATTGAATAGTAACTTAAGGGTGACTGAACCAGAACTTTGAGGAAGATTTTCACGCTAGTTAGAAAGGAAATTATTTTTGCTAATGACTACAAGTAAACAAAGGGTGGATATTTTTCGTTAAATTAAGTAGTTTTACTATGCGGAACAGAACAGAAGACTCGTGGTCAAATCAGTTTGGCCATTTAGTTAGACCACAAGGAAGGAACGAATATTATTTGATATTAAAGAGGTGACGAAGCTATTTATCTATTTTTGTTTAAAATTGATACCTAGAGTCCGCGTATGTTATTACTAGCTTCCGCCCGCGACTGAAAGTTACAGCAAACAAAAAACCCCGATTTAGAAACATTCTTTGTTGGTGCTCCGCTCCTATTAAACTTAGCGTAACGGTAATTAACCTATGGCCTTTCTCGATAAATGGGCTATCTAACACTGAAATAATTTCAAAATCGGACCAGGAGTTCCTGAGATTACCGCGTTCAAGCAAACAAACTCTTCAGCTTTATAATATATGTCGTGGCGAAGGATATTCAGAAATAAGAAGTTGTGAAGTTGATTACATTAGTACAGAGTCTGTGGTAAACGCCGTGACGTGAGCTGTCATTTGCAAATGGCGCGAGCGATATCACGTGGATGGAGTCGTGTTGGGAAGTGGAAGCTAGGCAGAGCTCAGTTGGATTTGAGACACCAACGAAGACACTAGTCCAGTGCGAAACTGTCTGTTTACCTATCTGAGTTACGTTATGTGATTACTTTTATTTAAGTGAGGTTATTACTGCAATGAAGATTTAGCTTTTTTTATTAGTATAGATAAGCAACTTTTAACTTACTTGAATATCCTCCTTAAAGTTTTTGTTTCCATTTACCCTTGAGGTTCAACTCACCCCATGTTACGTTAGTAATAAGTTTTATATGACGAAATGCAGAAATTAAAACTACTGGGTTTATTAGAGATCATTAATACAAATAAAAATAAAAAAGAACCCACGCCTGGTCAAAAAGGTTCTCCCTCTCTATGTCTGTCTCAGCAGAAAGTTGCATTATTTTGAAATTTTCCCAGCATTTGCTTTGCATTACTTTGAACCCCGACTGTTATAATACTTACTTTTCATGGGTATTTGGGCGCAAATCGCATTTGGGAACCGACCAAATTTCTGAAATGAAACCATATTACATTAATTTTATTTAATGTGTGCCTCTAATAACTTAAAAACGTTGTGTTGTCACGATTTTCCATCTCTTACTCTTTTTTTTAACTACGTTGGGGTCGGTCGCTATTCAGCTAAATACCATTGAGTGACTGCCTATTTGAACTCCACAATTCAGTGACTGGATAACACTTACCCCTTGGTTAAACTATTAAAACTTTTAGGGCGCCTTCAAATTAGCCACAAAGAGCCTCGCGGTGGCAGCGCGGCTACAGCGCTGCCGCCGCGCTGCAACCGCTAGGTTCGAGCATCATAGTGTTGAACATTTAGTTTCATCGATAAAGTGTTCAAGCTGATTTTCGTTCATGTCTGAATAAAAACACGTACGCATCATCACTAGTCGATTGATGAACCGATGCACGGCCACAGCGCGGTTGTAGCGCTGCAGTCGCGCGTTTTTTATTTATATGGATAAACAAAGCAGCGCAACGGTAGCGCTGCATCCGCGCTGCCGCCGCTGGCACCTGGCGGTAAATTTGTAGGCGCCCTAAAGGTTCTGGTTGTTCGTAACGACTTTCCTAGATGTACAAAAGGACCAACCAACGGCTTAGCGTTCTTTACGAGGCACGAAAGGGTGTTGAAATGTAATCAATGGTTATCCATCCACGGTTCAATTCGATTGACACGTCATACAGTTGTTTTTATTTTGCCACAAGTTCTTCATAAATGTATAAATGGTCGAAATTCGATTACTAGGCGACCTATATCTCAAACAGTAGTAATAATATTTACGTGAAAACAGTGAAAATTAAGTAAAGATATTGGGATAACAAATTGTGAGTATATTATGTGGGCAGATATATCAAAACACAAACACGACCATTTTTAATTTTACACGTAGTATTAAAACACTAAGGCGTAGGTTTTAAGCCATTGTTTATTTGAAATTATGAAGAAAATAAATTATTCCCATAAAAAAAGCAAGAGCTTTCTTGATTTATTTGGGATTAGTCATGCATGCACCGCATATCTATACTTTCCTTCATCTCAATACATGGAACATAATATTATCTCTTTCAAATAACCCATTCATCATTTCCCTGGTCTTCCCATCTTTTCTTGTACAGACGCCAGCACATCATACTAAACCAAATTATCAAATTTTCCCAATTGAATATGGACCTTATTCTATTTGCAATAAAATTGAAAAACTATCGATGAATTTTGACATATTGGGTAACTTGTGTGTGTAACTTGTTTATGTGCTGGCCTCTGTACCACATTCATACTATACTCAATACTTTCCATCATGCACAGTGTCCCACACTGCATCACATAACCACGAATTTCACGACAAGACAGGACATCACGAACAAAAATTTTCATCCGATTCTTCTGTCCGAGTCAAAGAGATTTAAAATACTATAGAGCGGGCATGTCAAGGAAATGTCATAGAAAAACTTTGATCCCATGTCTTAGTAACGCCATCTAGAATAATATATGAATATTGGAGCGGCAGCGGAGCGTACTACAAAAAATTCATAGACTTGTATCCAGCAGGACACACTTTTTCGGACGAAAATTTTGTTCGTGATGTCCGGTCCATAGGTATTGAATGTCTTTGGTCCGAGTCTTTAGTCCGAGTGGACGCAAGTTTAATTTAGTACGCTCCTCTGCCGCGCCAATATTGGTACATTATTCTAGATGGCGTTACTAAGACATGGCCGGATGACAGCTTTTCTATGACATTTTTTCGTATATACCTACTCTCTATAATAACAAAGAGATTTATAAGACTATAGAGCGGGCATGTCAAGGAAATGTCATAGAAAAACTTGATCCCATGTTTCAGTAACGCCATCTAGAATAATATATGAATATTGGAGCGGCAGCGGAGCGTACCTACTAAAAAAAACTCATAGACTTGTGTCCGGTAGGACACACTTTTTCGGACGAAACTTTTGTTTGTGATGTCCGGTCTATAGGTATTGAATGTCTTTGTATAATAATATCTTACATCTATAAGCAAATATGAACAGCGAAAATACGATAGATACAGTTATTATCAAAATCCTTACCTTTGCGCACAGAAACATAATTTTATCTCAGATTTGTAATAAAACTATTCTAAAAATAAGAAATAATAATCGCGTCACAACAAAATTATTATGAGTGACATCAAAAGAACAAAGTTTCGTTTCATTTGTTTCTTCATCACTTTTTTTCGTTTTTTTGCATGCCAGTATTTAAGCCAAAAAAAACCAAAAGCCAAAAAGGTTTTGACTAAATAAAATATAAAACCTTTTTCTGATTGTTCATCAAAAGAAAAAAGTATTATATAGTCGCCGCGTCGCACCACGTGTCGCATTGAATTTGCGTGTCACCGCTTCATGATCACTTTCCCTTTGAACCGCTACGTAGGACGTAGCGCTACTAGATTAACTGATGACCGCTGAACTATGTTTAAGTTCCATATGGAGACCAAGCCTATTGCCATCAACTGGCACGAATCCAGACTACGCGACTACTGAGAAATTTAATCTTTGCGCGACTTAGTATTCCTAGCATATTATAAACCTAATTTCAAAATACAATAGGCCAACTAATTATATGCTGAAACTAACAACCTGTACCTGTAAATAAAAAAAATCAAATAAAAAAAAATTGAATACAAAGTAAAACCTGGAAAAAAAGATCTCAAATACACAATAATATTTCGTTTTATACAAAAATATTCTGAGCATGTGTTTGTAATTAAACTCCTCCTTAACGGCTGAACCGATTTTGATGGAATTTTTTGTGTTTTCGAGTGGGTTTGAGAATGGTTTAGATTTACGATATTGGACTCAGTAGGTGGGTTTGAAACCAACGCTTGGGCAGGATAACGTCTGCTGTGTCCAGTCCACTAGTAAATATTAAATAACTAGTTATCCCGGGAAACTTCTTCCCGTCTTATATTCATTTTATATTGTAATACCTTCTTAGTTTAAGGTTAGGACTTGCCGCTTACTAATCACAAATTTGTCACCTGTCTTTCAAGATAATGATGCATCTGGGGGCACGGGAGTGCCCCCGTCAAGACGAGCCAAGCGAAGCGCAAGGGCACTACCTACCTTTTCTCGAAGTGTTTCGTCGTTTTTTTGAACCCTCATAGAGTTGGTTTCCGATGAACCAGAGAGTTCTTATTCTCAGGATATGATGTCATTAATAGACTAAATAAACATACAAAGTCTTAATTGAATAGCTCTAATACTTTAGATTTTATTGATATCTAAAATACACCGATTTCGTCACTGACACTGATGATCATCAAAATGTTTGGGTACTTCCTGGAGTGCTAGAGAGCTGAAATTTGGTATGTAATCTAAGTTTAGTATACAACCAACAAAAAAAAATCATAAAACTTTCTCCCCCCCCATCCCTTAAAATGGGGAAGTGGAAGTTTGTATGAGATAATATAACCGCTTATGAGCGAAATATCGCCCTGATTTATCGCTTATGGTTATCAGTAAACCATCAAAGCAAAAAGGCAAAGACAGAGAATGGGCTATGAAAACCGGCACTACTGATGTGCAAGAAATACACCCAAAAAAAATATTGAAAAACAACTTACAAAAAGAACTGAAATCCCACCAAAACATTTCATGTAAAATGTTGCCAAGACTACCACATAAGGTTTGCCTTGTGAAAAAGATGTCAGCTGCCTTATTCTAAACCGTTCGACTGGTTTCCGTGTCGGTAAGGAACCGTATTCGACAATCTCATTTCCGAGCCGAAGAACTGCCAAACGCTATTCACAGATCCGAACGGTTCCTTTTTTTTCTATACGATTGATCATTGTATTTATGGGGAACGCTACAAATGGTAGTTAAAAGATCAGCGTGGTAGAAAATTTAAAGTAGTAAATAAAATTGGTTTATTTGAATGTGTCGATCCGTTTAATTATAGAATATACAGCTAGTAACTTAATAGACAGCAAACGGTACAAAATGATTTTATTATTAATCAAACAAACTTTATTTTGAATAAACTTGCTTTGTAAACAGCCGTCTGTCAAACTGGCAATGCCAGTTTTTTACTTTTTAAACTTTTTCCGCATTGCCAGTTTTGCAATGCGAAAAAAGTTTTTATTTGAAATAAAACTAAGTATGGATTTCTTTTCATTATAACTTTGCTTAAAAAAGGCAAAATGACTGTAAGTATTTGATATCAATACACATAACATAACAAATAACGTCACGCCTGTTTTCCCCGAAGGGCAAGGCAGAGGTCAAAGTCAAAGTCAAAGTCAAACCATTTATTTCAATTAGGCCCCTCTAAGGCACTTTTGAATGTCGAACAAAAATTAACTTTAAAAAATGATTCTAGTTCCAAAAAGTACATTTGTTTGGAGAAGAATGGGCAAGAAACTCCATACTTACTCTTTTAAAATCGATTTTACAATACTTTGTATACATCAATAAGATTATATGTGAGGACGATGCACCTAGAATAAAAGTACTATACTAAGATAGGTTTAAGCAAAAAAAAAAAGCAATGGAATTGATAATTACATGTGGTACAGCTAGATACATTGTGCTCACATATTTACAAATGTAATAACATTATCCTGAATAAAATCTTCTAGTTTATAATAAGCCAGTTTACAAAGTGTACTTTTAATGTAAGTTTTAAATTTTCTTTCATTTAGTTTTAATATATCACATGGTATTTTATTATAACATTTAACACAATACCCCATAAAAGATGTTTGTACTTTTGCTAATCTAAAGGAAGATTGAGCTACTTTATCTTTATTTCTTGTATTAAACTGATGTCTGTGCTTGTTTTACTAAAAAGTTGAGGATTTTTTCTTACATACATTATATTTTCATAGATATATTGACAAGGTACTGTCATTATATTTATTCTCTTATATAGCTCTCTAAAAGATTCGCGGCGCGGTAAATTATAAATGGCTCTGACAGCTCTCTTTTGTAAAATGAAAATGGGTTCAATGTCAGCAACCCGGCCCCACAGCAAAATGCCATAAGACATTATGCTGTGAAAGTAGCTAAAATAGACCAAACGCGCTGTTTCCCTGGTGTACCTGGTAGTACACCCACATTTCGCTAGTTATGTTTAAGTCCCATGTAATAGGGGGCGAGCCTATTGCCATCAATCGGGCACAAATCCAGACTCCGGGCTGCTACTGTGAAATCCCAGATGGAAAAACTCAATAACACAAATCTTGCTATTTGCTCATTGTCAAACAATAACACGTACAACTACATAATTGCACTTTGAATTTATGTTAATGCGAAAGTATCAATGAAATACGGTCAATACATTAATAAAACTTCATTTACCTAAAAGTGCAGTGTTTTAAAGGCTTACAGTGTTTATATTTCTCTGGAATAACCCCTCTAAATTTTGTTCGGTATGGCTCCCGATAGCAAACAGCTGTCGGAAAGATTTGAGTCTTCTTATCGAATTTAAACTGTCAAAAAAAATCGGTTTCGGATTAAGGATTAGTGAATTGTGTTTGGATGACATCTTCGACATCTTAGACGTTCGATTCGGTACGGAATCTAGTCGAATGGTTCTGAATAAGCCAGCAGATATCATAGATCTAAGAGCCAAGCTTCTGAATCTACACGGCCTAACCTACCGAGGGTCGGTAGGTTAGGCCCTCGTCGTGGAGGTGATGCGAATATTTAGTTTCTGAAGTACTAAGTAACGAAACAGCCAAGTAATACATTTTTACTGATAATGTAGAACTTGTGAAGTTAGGGTCGGTAAGAGTTAGGCCGTGTAGATTCAGAAGCTTGGCTCTATATGAGATCCTTTTTCACAGGGCAAACCTTATGTGGTTGTCTTGGTAACATTTCACATGAAATGTTTTTGGTGGGGTGGAATATATTTTGTTGTAAAACACGAGTGTACAGCAAACAATTATGTGTAAGGACTTAGATTAACAGGCCCTACAGATAACTGTTTGCTGAATTTCACATTATATTTGCATGGCACCGTCCAGTACCGGAGAGAACCCGCAGAAGGCTAGAAGTGGTATAATTGGTTCAGAAGTCACCACTAAGTATTTAAGTTTTGTTTTAATGTATGAATGTGGTATGCAAGGAAGAAGTGGGAGAAGAGCAGATCGGAACGATAAGTCTCGCTGGGATATCGTTTTTGGCCCACACCCGCTCCCTTACAAGGCTGTTTCTGCTTTGCCTCCCCCGAGCCAGGTTAAGGTCCGGAGTGCCTAGGATGTGATGTGTCACCAGCCGGTCGATTCAGTAAAAGTCACGCCGTGAAATATTGAGTAAAGTGAACTTTCAATGCCTAGCATTAGTATGGAATGACACCTCAATTCGCCCACACTACGCCTACACTTTCACGCGGTGATTTGACCAGAAACGCACAGCTGAACACCTTGTTTAAGGCTACAGCCTGCTTACCCTTTGATTGAACAAGTCGAGGTTAGTCGTGGCGGTGCGTGTGTGTTCGTACGGATTTGGTTGTCATCGCCAGCAGGTTCTGATTAAATCTAAGGCGTGACCTGCTAGGTTTTCCCTTCGTGTAACCTGCGCAACTTCATGTGCTAGTCTTTGATCGCCTGATTCTACGACCAACGGCTTTTCAAGCTGGGTAATCATGTTTAGTATTTACGGCTGGTCGCATGCTTTGGTTTGGGTTGTTTTGGTCCTGCAATATAATAAATGAATAAATAAATAAAATAGAATTCATTTAATTCAGGCAATCCACACTCATTCATAGTAAAAAAAAGCGTGCGTGCTTGGCGATTCCCAAGCACGTGGCCACAACTAAAAGACTTTTCAGAATAAAATTGAATTGAGGTGGATTGTTTGGCGAAAAACGTAGTGCAATGTTACTAAGAAACTTTTCCGTTTTTGAAGTTATTCGAATCAAATTCAGTATGAAGGTTTGTAACTGAAAGTTATGAAACATGTAAACATGTATGAATTTTTTTTTTCGAAAATCATCCCCTGAATGAAATTGGGTTGCAAAGTTAGCACGATTGCCATTTTGAATGTTGTTCGAATGAAATTCAGTAAGAAGGTTCTTCATTGAAAGTCATGAAACACGTAACAAATATTGTTTCGTAAATCATTCCGTAAGGGGGTAAAAGGGGAGTGCACAGTTAGTATGAAAATTCTCTGATTTCGATAAAATGTAATATTTGGGTTTTATGTTTTTTGTGAATTCAATCCTTAATGGGGTAAATAAAAGAAGGGTACAACTTTAGTATAAACATATAACCTAACCTAACTTACCATACCTATCCTATAGCTAACCTAACTACCTTACTGCAATGCATTGATTTTGCAAAATACAAAACTAAAAATTACAAAATAAAAACTTTTTTACAAAAAAAACAACCGCCTTCTAAAAAAACTAACAGATGAAAAATAACTCCAGTTTCGGAAGTCTGTGGCTTTGGTGGTTTTGTTTTGTTCATTATTGGCCACCGACTTCCGAAACTGGAGTTATTTTTCACCTGTTAGTTTTTTTTTAGAAGTCGGTTGTTTTTTTTTGTAAAAAAGTTTTTATTTTGTAATTTTTAGTTTCTTTGTATGTAAAGAAAGTCTTTCAAAACTTGAAAGAATCATTGAAATTGGATAACAATTGCTAAAGAAGTTCATCTCTAAACATTAATCTGTACATCTCTGCCGGCCCCTTTTAAAATAGAATAGCGTAATGTTATGTTGTGGAAATACAAAAGCTCAGCTAGCTTTTCTAATTCAATGAGCTCAGCATAGACATCTGACTATAGCAATCGCAAATAATTTGCTGTTATGCTTTGAAGAGTTCCGTTGCCTGTCTTCTTCATCAGTTTTTCTTCACCAAATGATACTTTCTAAATGAAAATGCTTGATTTGTTACTAAAAAATTAAATTTAAAACTTAAAAAACCCCCACCGCAAAAAAGCAAAACTGTTATAAGCTAAAGTGTTATTTTTAACTTTTTAAATGTTTTGCTTTTTTGCGGTGGGGGTTTTTTAAATTTTAAATTTAATTTCGTATTTTGAAATTTTTAAACGTATTAATATTTTTTATAGATTATACAGTTATCAGAATTTTTCAGTGCATTGTATGTAGAGTCAATTGCTGGTTAAAACAAATCCAAACACGACATATCTTCTATTATTTTATCAAGAGTCTACCTACTGGTGTGCTGGATAGCCTGGCTGCAGCATCAGCTCATCCTGTTGCCATCAGTGCATTGTGTTTAGAATCAATTGCTGGTTGAAATGAATCCAAACACGACATATCTGCTATTATTTTGTCAAGAGTCTACCTACTGGTGTGCTGGATAGCCTGGCTGCAGCATCAACTCATCTTGTTGCCATCAGGGCATTGAGTGCAGAATCAAATGCAGGTTAAAATGAATCCAAACACGACATATCTGCTGTTATTTTTACAAGAGTGTATTGGTCTGCTATATATCCTGGCTGCATCAGACCAAATACACCATAATGTTGCTTATTAATATTACACACATGGGTGTTTGAAATTTTAAGACACACATATGTTTTTGAGTAAAGTTAATACCCATAGACGTCTAAAATAGCAACGGTAGCTAATACAAAAGAGCTGATATCCTTGAAACGGCTGAACCGATTTTGATGAATTATGTCTAAGAACCATCGCAAGAAGCCTTGCTTTTAAATAAAAAAAACCGCATCTAAATCGGTTAACCCGTTTGGGCGCTACGCTGCCACAGACAGACAGACAGACAGACAGACAGACAGACAGACAGACAGACAGACAGACAGACAGACAGACAGACAGACAGACAGACAGCAGACAGACAGACAGACAGACAGACACACACACATAGCGGTGAAACTTATAACACCCCTCTTTTTGCGTCGGGGGTTAAAAATGTTGAAATCGGTGCATGTGTGCCTATATTTTTTGAGGAGTTCCCTCAATTACTACATGGTTTTCTGGCACATTCAACTAAACTTACGTCAAATCAAAATGAAGGTGTAATAATTTACACCAAAACGGGGCTAAACGTCTCAGTCTGGGAACCAACCATAACAAACGCCAACTCTCTTGTATGTCAACTTGATTCTAAGCTTGCCTTGGTTGCTGTTTACCGCTCCCCGTCTTACAGCAGTATAGACCGTATAGACAATTTCCTGTCCAGTTTGAATAATGTCTTGGGTGAATTATCTTCTTTCCCAAACATCGCACTTATCGGTGACTTAAATATCGACATTAAACAAGGTAACAAAAACCCTCATAGTTTTGAATATCTCATTCAGAATGCTTCTCATGGGCTACTTCCTACCCACCTTATACCCACAAGGCTAGAAAACTGTCTTGATCATGTTTTATTAAAGTCCAAATTATCTTCCACTACATTAATCCTGGAGTCACACATCACTGACCATAAACCAATTATACTTACGTTGGAGAACGCGAACCCATCAAGAAAGCAAAAATACACCATATCCCGTCCAAACCTAGATGCCATTAAATCCGAATTGGAAAACACGAGTTTCTGTGATATTTATAAAAATAATGATACAAATAAAGCATTGGATAAGTTTATATCAATAGTTACTACTGTAATAACGAAGCACACTACTCACATTACAATCCCTAGGAAGCAGAGGACCTTAAAACCCTGGATCACTCCAGGCATGTTAAAATGTATTCGAAACAGAGTTATGCTGCATATGAAATCCAATAAATCTCCAAAAAATGTAATTCTAAAACAGACTTATAAGCGTTATAGGAACTTCTGTAATGATTTACTCCATAAACTTAAAATAGCCTCTGACAAAAGTGAAATTGAAAAATCAAAAAAAAATCCCAAAGCTCTTTGGAATACCATTCGAGAAATCACTAATACTCGTAAACCGAGCAACCATCCTGATGAACTGCTAAAACTAGGTGATGATCCCCAATCTTCCGTAAACCAGGTATGCTCCTTTTTCAGTAATATTGGCAAAAATTTAGCGGCAAATTTATTAAAATCGCGCGGTCCGGATGACGTTCCTGACAGTGCCAGTTCTAAAATATTAAGTTCACCCCCAACTAACTCCCTCGTTTTACTTGACACTGACGAAGCCGAGGTGAAATCAATCATTTTGCAACTACGAAATGATTGTGCCGTAGGTTGGGACGGAATAACATCTATCTTGCTGAAAACTTGTCGCCACGCATTAGTGCCACCTTTTACCTACATCTGCAATCTTTGCTTACAATCGGGAACATTTCCAGACGGACTCAAAAAAGCAATAGTCCATCCAATACATAAGAATGGGAACAGAACCTGTGTCAACAATTACAGACCAATTTCCATCCTACCTTCACTCTCTAAAATTATGGAGAAGATCCTAAACAGGCGGCTCCGAGGATTTTTACATAAGCATAGCTTAATTGCTGAAAACCAGTATGGCTTCAAGTCTGGGGTTTCAACAGAGGATGCCGTACTGGATCTCACTCAATTTGTAGCAAAAAACCTTGATAGTGGAGCTAAGTGTATGGGTATATTTCTGGATCTATCAAAAGCGTTTGACACGGTTTCTGTTCCCAAACTAATTTCAAAATTGGAGCTTCTGGGTATACGTGGCAAAACGCTCGACATTTTCAGGGATTACCTTGAGAATCGCTCTCAGCAAGTTAAAATAGGTGCGTATCTCAGTAATAACGAACACGTGACTTATGGTGTGCCCCAGGGAAGCATATTAGGCCCTACATTGTTCCAGATATATGTTAATGACCTGTGCAAAATGTCGCTACCAAACTGTAAGATATATGCATACGCTGACGATACTGCAATTATCATTCATGGTTCCACTTGGGAAGAGGTCAAAACTAAGGCAGAATTAGCACTAAATAGCATCATGAACTGGTTTCATCAAAATTTACTCACCTTAAATGTAGATAAATCGTGCTACATTCCCTTTGCTATCCGACGAAATACCAAGCCACCGGATAGCTTTGTCGTAACGGCTCATTCCTGTCCGAACTCGTCGGCACCGTGCGTATGTCCTACACTAACTAGAAGCAGCTGTGTGAAGTATCTAGGCCTACAAATAGATGACGGTCTACGATGGGATAAACAGCTAGACATGATAATTAGCAGGACAATGCGCCTAATATACGTTTTTAAATCCCTTAGAGAATCGGCTGACATAGACACATTGAAAATGGTTTATTTTGCACTGTGTCAGTCGATTATCGGCTATTGCATTCCTGCATGGGGTGGTGCTGTTAAAACAAACTTTCTGAGGGTTGAGCGAGCTCAAAGAGCGGTACTTAAGGTAATGCTTAGGAAGCCATACCTTTATCCGACCAAACAGCTTTATGAGGATTGTGGAGTATTGACAGTTAGACAGCTGTTTATCCTACAGTCCGTCCTCAGAACCCAAAGAGTCATGCCCAGATCCAACCCGAAAAAACGCACAAATGTCCCATCTGGGGCAACACATTACATTTGCCAAACGCCAGTTTTACGTGATAAGCAAGCATATATATAAGAAACTACACAAATCACTTAACATACTTGATCTAAACCGATACTCACTTAAACACAAAATCACTCAATGGCTACTACAACAGGATTATCTCTCAACGGAGAATCTTCTTACGTACATCTCTTAGATACTCACACACATCCTCGTACATACACATACACACACTCACCCTCACACATATATACTCACAGTCACTAACTCACACACACGAACTCTTACACACACACTTAAAATTCGTAGCAACCTTCCTTACTCTTATTTCATTATTCATTATTACCTTTGTAACATCGACACTGTTTCACTTGTTTTAAAGACACTGTTATTGTAATTACTATGACTGAACCCTATTCCTTAAGATACAGGCTAGACCTAGTTTAAGGAATAGAGTCAAAAAATTGTGCTTCTGATGACAAATGTTTAAAATTATTATTTACAATGTATCAGTGCAATGTGATTCCTGTTTTTATAAATAAAATATTATTATTATTATTATTATTATTATAATTCCTCAAAGATTCCTCATCAGATATGAGTTTTGAAACAAATGGGACCAATCTGTTAGTATACCCTATCAAACAAAAAAAGAATTTTGAAAATCGGTCCATAAATGACGGAGTACTGAGGTAACAAACCCTAAAAAAAAAAAAAAAAATACAACCGAATTGAGAACCTCCTCCTTTTTTTGAAGTCGGTTAAAATACATAATTTTAAGCTAAACTACTGCGCTGCGTGTCTCTATAGTTCATACAATACTAGAGTAGGTAGAAGTATTTGAAGTACTAGTAGTAGTAGCAGGAGGTAATAATTTAACTCAATTAATATAACATCCATACATAAAGTACTACTTTGACTGGTTGATCGAGTGGTTGCCGACAACGGTGGATCCGAACGGTGGATTTGTTGAACCTTCTGGGAGCTGAGCGCGATAACCGACATCTATGAGGGTGAAGCCGCGGGCATCAGCTATTTAACATAAAGTCGTTTCTAACATTTGTAACGTTTACTAAAGTCAGTTCGTATTTGAATTCGCAGAACCAGTTTCTAGCAGTAAAATCATAAAATTATTTAATAAAAGAAACTAAATCCAAATTGAGATGATTCTTTTAAATATGTACGCAATGTCTCTATTATAAATTAAATAATCTCGTGAAGCAATTCCTCTCTCCTATCATTTTGCTGTGCCCTACACGGTCCATAATGATCTTATTTATAAACTTACCCCCTAAGAATACATAATTATGGAAAGCCATAAAGATATTGAGTATTGAGTTAACAAAAAATAATAATTATATAAAAAAATCAAAGCGTGCGAGGTTACTGTCACATTTAAATGTTTTGAAGGGCCGTTCTTTTCCTAATGAAAGTAATGCGCATCATAAAATAGGTATTTAATAAAATTTGAACATACGGTTAACGGATTGTAAATTAGTAACATGATAACAAACAAAAACCATCCACATAAAAATATCATAATATTAATAACAATAAATTAACGTGTTCAACTGTAACATTTTTAACCGACTTCAAAAAAGGAGGAGGTTTTATGTTCGTGTGCATGTATTTTTTTTTATGTATGTTACCTGATTTCTCCCCCAATTGTGGACCGATTCTCAAAGTTCTTTTTTTATTTGAAAGTGTATACTTCTGAGGTGAACCCATTTTAATTTGGTGAAGATCTGGTGCTGATCTTCGGAGATATACAATGGAACTCTTCAAAAACAGACGGCAAATCTGTCATAATTGCTGGAATCGCTTGGATGTTTATTTTTTATACTTTATTACATTATCATGACGTAACATCACGCCTGTATGTTCTGAGGGGTACGCAGAAGTGTACAATATACCTAGATTTCAACAGTTAAATAAGTATGTAAAGTTTCATTTATTAGGGGTAAGTGGATAGCCCTATTACCATGACATGTATTGTTAACAATTAACAATATAAAATAAATTCATGGCAAATATTTGTATGGGAACAACTAAAAATTAAAAAACTTTTTTGCAAAAACTAAAACCGTCTTCAAAAGAAACACAAACAAAAACAACTAAAAGAAAAACACAAACAAGTAAAAAATAAATACTTCAGAAGTCGGTGACCATTGTTCGATTGATTTAGTGTTTTTGTCACCAACTTCTGAAACTGATTATTTTTGTTTGTGTTTTTTTAAGTCGGTTTTATTTTTTGCTATCAAGTTTTTCATTCTTGTTAAATAAAGAACACATTTTGTAAAACAGGTAGTGCAACTAGTCGGCCCAATGCGCTAATGTAGGGGAAATGTATGATTTCCCGGGCATTGATGCATTTGGACGTCAACAGCTTCATCCGACATTCTGTTTCCGATTTTCGTAACATTGCTACCGGAACAAGAAAAACAGTCTCGTTTTTAACAGACGTCGATTTTATTGTATAATAAAGCTAGTCGTAGTTTGTGCACGCTTTACGGTTGCTTCAAACAACTGCAAGTGCTTTTATAATGTTTTGCTCACATACAGTTTTGTTCTTGATTCTTTTGCAACAAACTCCTAAACCTTTTTTTGTGGTTTAATTACGGCGTGTTTCTTAAGGTTTTAAAACGACTCGTTGGGTTTGTTGTGTACAGAGGCCAGCATCAACAAGCCCAATGTGTCAAATTACTTTGATGGTTTTTCAAGTTTATTACCAATAGAATAAGGTTCATGTTCAATTGGGAAAGTTTGATGAGCTGGCGTCTGTACAGTAGAGCTCTT
This sequence comes from Euplexia lucipara, assembly GCA_921972225.1. NCBI lineage: Eukaryota > Metazoa > Arthropoda > Insecta > Lepidoptera > Noctuidae > Euplexia > Euplexia lucipara. The sequence continues at coordinate 10,660,926 of OV179142.1, read as the reverse complement.
CTATATATAATATACTATACTCCATTTACAATAGCATTAGACAGGAGTTAAAAAAGGTATAATGCACGCTTTGTAACGAAAGTATAATCAAGCAAATTACAATTACTATAGACGCCGAATTCATTCAAAGCACATTCACAGCAGCTGTCACACTTAATGTGAACTAATGCAACAATCTAATTTGAGAAATGATGTGGATTTTATTGAATTACCTATATTATTTGTTTCAGTTGAAATGATCAGTTTCTATGATAAAACCTCAAAGAAACAGGGATGAACAATACACGGACACATTCTTCGTTTCACTTTTATTCTTCTAAATTTAAGATAAAACAATTTGAATAAAAACTGTTTTCACATAATTTTAAAATGAAATGTTTCGCATTCCTGCTTCTTCGAGCCTATTTTTTCTAATGCAGTAAGTAATAAATGCAGTAAGTATAGATATTTGGTATCACAAATGGTTTTACATCTACGAAGTGAAAAAAAAATATTTGTACTCAATACTCAATAATGAGTATTGAGTACAAATATTTTTGTCCACTTCGTAGATGTATCCGATGATTGACCTAAAGGTGCAGGCTAGTCAGAAATAATGTTAATCATGAACAGGCCGCCGACTTGGAGTCTTTTATGTGAACTTGCATACGAAATATTAGTAGGTCGTAAAAACAAATACAGACAACAGGACACAGGTGGAACGACATCGTTCTCTTTTCGAGACCAATTGAGGACAGCGAACAGACATAGCAGGCATGAGGTTAGGGTGCGGGGTGGTAAACACGTGTCGTGAAGGGTGCTGGGGGGGGGGGGTTGACAGCTGTTTAAGACAGTAAGAGTAACAACTCGTACTTCAAGAACGACATGTTGTGACAAAGTTTTAGTGTCAAGTGCATCATAGCACGGCTGCGTTAGATTTTTTTATTATTGTTCTTAAAAAGAAAATGTTGTCCTGTACTAGAAATTTTTCCCATATTGTGGGTGCGTTAACAAACATTTAAACTCACAAACTACCACACCGAAAACGACTATCTGTATTTGTATAGTGATGTTGAAAACGGACCCTCGCAAAAACTGTTGGGTTTGTTGTTTAATAAAACTTTCACAATGTAAAAAATAATTTCACTATTCTTTATTTACATTTGCATAAGACAGAAGTAAAAACGAGGTTATTTTAAATGGACACTGACACGAAAGTACAGACGCCAGCACATCAAGTTACACCAATGTGTCAAATTTCTTTAATCGTTTTTCAACTTTATGTCGAACAGAATAAGGTTCATATTGAATTGGGAAAATTTGACACATTGGGGTAACTTGATGTGCTGGCGTCTGTACAATAACCATGTTCAACTCAACAACGATAGACGCCGAATTTATTGTAATCAATTTTCACTGCAGCTGTCACACTTAGTTGTATTTCAACAATTTATTTTATGAAATGATTTTTTCATTCCATTCCATTTAGTTACAATGAAACTTTAGTTAAAATTTACAGTGTTAATGATACAACCTAAAAGAAGCAGGGATGAACAAAACATGGAAGGTTAATCGTTTCACTCTTATCCTTCTAAATTTAAAATAAAACAATTTTGTTAGAAATTGTTATAATTTTTCTTTAAAATAATTCCAGCTTCTACGAGCCTCTTTTTTCTAACGTTATGTTAAAAGGAGTATAGGTACAGACGCCAGCACATCAAGTTACGAATATGAACCTTATTCTGTTTGACATAAAGTTGAAAAACGATCAAAGAAATTTGACACATTGGGGTAACTTGATGTGCTGGCGTCTGGACCTACCTACTTCAATTTTATTATACGGCTTGTTTGGTCAACATGAGATATTTATTTGAATGAACGTGGTGCGCGGTGAAGCGAGGGTTTTTGAAGGGGGCCAGTGGTAGTGCAATCGCTCACGTTCATTGAAATTACGCGTCGCCTTAAAAATGACAAAAAACAATCAACTTTTCGTAGCATCCATTTTTTATCTGGATTTGGTACACAAAACTTAATACAAATTTGACAATTTAGGAGCCTACCATCTTGGATTTTAATTTTGCTCTCACTTTTGTTTTGATTTCATCCCAACAATCGAACATTTTTTTTTATCTTCAATTAGTGTTTCCTTATAGTTATGTACGTAAACTAAAGACCTGCGTTGACCGAGCGGTCAAACTTCATGAATAACTTAGTATGACCAGTAGGTAGGTAGTTCACCATAATAGGGAAGTAGTTAAAACACTCCCAAATCATTTAATTTACTCGTTTTACATAACTGCTGCATTTTACCCAACCAAAGTTTGAAAAAAAATATCTAGACTTTTAACATAATAAACTTCTACTATAGTTTGGTGTATTTAATTTTAACCGACTTCAAAGAAAGGATGAGGCTATCAATTCAATAATATGACAAAATAATAATAACTGACCTAAGCAATGTATATTAGCGTAACCGGCTACCTCGGTTCCTATGGTTGTCATAGGAACCGAGGGAGCCGGTTACGCTAATTTCAAACCGATCGATACGCAGAAAAGTATAAAATGTTCCAGGAAACTTCAAAATTGTAAACTGTTTCTCAAACTACCCTACAACTCAGTTCAAAACAATTCAAAAGGAACCGTTATCTTACTTAATTACAAAATACTCCCGGTGCCTGTGCGGTACAACATCTCTTTTGAGTTTTCATTACTAATAAGTCTAGTAACAATTGGAGAGTTTACCCTAATACTACCATGACGTCACTCATTGGGGGATCAACGACAGGGGCAACTAGGGCGCGGCAAGTCTACTATTTCGCGCTTGCGCCAACCGGTCAAAGGACCCGCGACGCAGCCAAAATGAGCCATTTGTGAATTGTATACCCTCGCTTCAAAGACGTTTGAATAATATTTTTCGCGAATATTATGAACATACTTTAAACAAAATTGGGCATTAATTAAAGTAAATAAAACAAGCCAAAACCGTGAGTTTTAAAGTAGTAGCAGTAATACCGTGTGGCGCGTGGTGAAACAACGCCTTACTAGCTACCGACACCGCGTGCTGTACCCATTTCAGTAGTGGTATCGTGGCTTCGCTTCGGAGTAGTAGTCTAAAAATAGCACAGCAACTATTTAAAGTTTTATCTTTTATTAAACTTTACTAAAATTATGGACAGTATTATTATTATTTTTTAAACGAATGGCACAAAGTTATAACGCGTGAAATAATAGTTTTGAGTTTGACACTTTTTTATTTATAAATGTTCTGGCGCGTAGAGTGATCGTCGCGGATACAATTAATAGTGCGGGTTCAATCAGTGAGTGTAGTGAGAAAATAAGACAGTGCCTTATTATAAAGTGTTAAAGTAAATTTATTGGTTTTAAATGGTGAAAACTATCGTATTGTAAGGGTGAGTCATGGTATATCAAAACAATAAATTACGGTTTTAAATTTAACATTCAAACTGTAATTTATTAATGATTATGCTAGTATTATTAGCTGTGCATGCTATTTTATTATTTTTCAGCAAACCTTTTTCTCCATAGGTACATACATATTTAATTTTAAATATTGGAAGTTAGTTCTAGGTATTACAGGGGTCCCTCATCATTCATGAACAAACGGTCGATATTTTTGGCGTATTGAGGAGGTGCTTTTTAACTGAGCGTCCGATTTAAGTTGAAATTCTTAACACTTTTCCGTGTCACAATTGTTGTAATGATACCATATCCACACGACATTTTAGTTCACAATTGACTCTTCGCGTTACTTACGAACGATTAAATTGTCGAACGTTAATTATTGATGAGATCGCGGAGCGAGAATAGACTCATTCCTGGAATACGTTTTATTGAAATCGTAAATATTTTTTATTAATTAGAACTAGTCACATCTATGTTCTTAAATAAACGTAACAATTATTATTTTTTACATTGAAAAGGACAATTGATTACTTCGAATTTTAGTCGGGACTTTAGTTAGGCGGGTTAATTTGATTGTACGAATTTTGTTTAGAAAAGCTTCTCGGACTGCTGTTTTCATTTGGGTTACCTTCTTAATCCCATAGTTTACCAGTATTACAAGTCCATAGCAGGAGCAAATAATTGTAGAATGTTTATTTAAAAAAAAAAAAATATTTCGTACGAAGTATCTTTAAAACACAGCTATTATTACCCATTTATTTTTCATCACGTTTTAAACTCTACGAAATAAATACGAAGTTTACTTCCACACATTATGGTAACAACATTGGTGAAGATAATTACGTAACTGTACTGCGGATATTTTTGCGTTAGTCGACTTCGAATTTGTGAATGAATATTTGGTTGTTCTATGCGGATTGCGGTAAAATTTAACACTTGAATTTGATATTTGTATCGAATATTAAAATATCCTTGTTCTTGTCAAGAGTTTGAGTGCCGGGTACGAGTTATGAGGTTTTGTTACTTCAGTTTTCAGGAGTTATATAAATAATTCAACCAATGCAGATAACTGCATTGCCTTCTGAGTTGTTTATACCTACATTATAAAACTGAAATAAATACCTCTTATCATACAATGATGCAGAAAGAATGTCGATTTAATTTGTTAGTTCCATGAAGGCACATTGTTTTTATTTGTGCTATATTATTTTATTCGTACAGGAAAATTACATTATTAACCGCCTTTAGCGAACTAAAATGGAGGGTTATGATTTAGACCGCGAAGTATGTATGTATAATTATCTGTTCCCACATAAGTTTTAAATTCTTTATTGTAATTTAACAAATGAGGTGTTATTAGAACCGTTTTGCTCGTGAGCTCGTTATAGGCTTTGTTTCATTAAATTAAATATAGCGTTCTTTAGACGACATAAAGTAGTGAACTAAAAAGATAAAAATGTAATGATGTCATGTTGGGTTTCAAATGAAACGGCTTGATGAGCACATTTCAAATAAGTACAATAATAAACCCCAAAGTAATGTAAATAAAAATAAGTTCAAAAGACAAAACGTGACTACTGAAAACTACGTACGTACGTATTTGATTTTTTTTTCAATAAGTACCATGTAATTTTTTGTGGATATCTCAACGATTCATCAACTAGATGTCAATGACTTCCACCATTCACTCTAGACTTAGATTATCTTACGATTTTCCAGACAAAAGGCGGATCAATGTCTAACTGGAAACAAATTCTGTAGTCACGTTATGTAGATTTATCAATATCTATCTGTCGTTCCTCAATTTGTAAAAGTTAGTACCTACTTATTGTACCCAAATGACGGTACTAAGAAAACCACGGTTTATTTAAGTTTTGTAATACGAATAAATTTAGACCTTGGTTCTACAGATAAGCCTGGACTTGATAGTATAGGTTTAAACCTAGGTTTTATTCGTTGTTTTTTAATAATACGGTGGTAGTTTAATATTCTAGGCACATTGTTATAATAGTAAAAAAATAATCATACCACCCACTAAGTAGATAAGAAAAGTAAGTAAGTCAGTAGTTGAAATATTTTTATATTGTATAGAATTCATAAAAAAAATAACTTCCATGGCTGCGTTAAATAGGTTGGTTACAATATGCTACAATATCGCTGAAAGCGATCTCTGACGTCAACCTTTGTATCGGCTTGGTAGAGAAGAAAAAATATGCAAATAAAGACTAGTATTATATCTTTATCATTACTTATTTCTCTAACAATATACTAAATGTAACTAGAATTCAGAAAATGTAAGCAATCATTCTAAAGATTACGTTAGAAAATACGTTGATTTGAAGTAGGTACCTACTTACTGGAACTATTTCTTCATTTTTTAGGAATCTGATTTGATACATAAACGGTGTAAATTTTTACAAGATTTACTGATATTGTTTTCAATAAGATATACCTACTTTATGTAGCCGTTGTACTACCATTTGCCATTTAGCAATAAGTAAAAAATATAAATTGCAATTCCACCGTTGTAATTTATTTGTTTTTTTTTTGTATTTTTTAATAATTAAGAACTGTACAATGGCGGTATTGTACATTTTTAATTTACTAACAAAGAAACAAATCTTTGGCTTGATTAAATAGTTTAAATAATATGTCAAAAGAGCCCAGGAACAGTACTCTTGATAAATCACTTGTGTCTCAAGTCTTTAAACGACATGAAATATCTAAAATAAAAATATCTTTTTTAAAAAGACTTCATGATCATTTAAAATGGGATAGTTTTTTGAACAATAATTAGTACTTTTATGTTTCCGACGTTATAGAACGCCATTTTTTACTATCAGCTGTCAATACTAGGGATGTTTATTTTTAACCGCCTTCAATAAAATAATTTTACGTTACGTTTTTTTCTTTTGCGGGTAATGTGCATACCTACCTACATAAAATAAAACGATATCGATTTTGTGTTGATTGTTCAATCTATTATTGTAAAGTAGGTAATAACAGAGTTCTAAGTATAGTATTTTTAATATCAGTGGTTGTAAACGACGGCATCGGCACCAAGTGGTATTCGTGAAATATCACTGGCTGGTTTACGGAAATCTATCTCTCATCAGTATGGGTACAACCTTATTTGACATTTATTGCGTCTGTCATATTTTTGCAATACAATACTGTCTTTTCTACTGGTTTTGGTACGTTGTGCGTCGAGTCGAGCCTTTTAGTTCCTCCGTTACTGCTGCCAAACCTTTGAAAATAAACATAATTCTAACGCCGCAGCTGCACCGTGTGTGTTGTTTATTACGAAAGGCAGGACTTTTTTAGTTGTGATCATGGCGAGTGCGACTGTGATGCAATGTCTCAACTACTCTTTGAGATTAACGCCACTTAGCCGCAGACGCATGTTGTCGGAGATTTCGAATAACATCATGAACATTTTACGAGTCTGGATCTCACCAACGCCGGTAAGAATGCACATTGTCTCTTTAACGTAGTATGATTTGAGTTGCTGTGTGCATGTAATGTGCATAGTGTGGTATTTGGGCTGGGCTTTATAACAATGTTAGTGTTCCAGCTCTATTTTTGGATAACGTATTTTTAGAAGAATAAATTGCAGGTTTAAGAAATAATCATTCTTTTATTTTTTGTATTTAGTGTTGTGTGTTTTTCCTTCCCTCTATACTTACGAAGACAATTTCATGATACCTACCACATCTATGATTTGAGTACCTAGGATCTCTAGATCCTGATCAATCGCTCAGTTTCATATCTATATAACACAGCAATTGACTATCTTAGTAATGATTTTTTCCACGCTTTGCAATTTCATGAAACGAGGGAATAAGATTTAAAAATGCGTAAAATCTAAATCAGTAAGACTTGGTGAGGTAGACACAGATTTACACAAATATGCTTCAAAGACACCAAGCTAACCCGTAAACCCATTCAGACCCTTTTAAATAACTTTTTTCAACTAATTTTTGGTCTAACATAACCTCAAAATAGTAATTTCATTTTTGTAAATATCTCGGAAATGCCATTGTCGTTTGTGTTAAATCTTTTGAGGTAGTATATAGACATGCCATCGAGTATTTTAAAGATAATTTGATGAAGACACAACAATGTTAAATTGAGTACATTTGTCCATAGCGCCGTGGGCATTGTCCTTTATTTTAAGTGAAGTATGTAATATGTATGTATTTAAAAATGTATTGGTTTTTTTATCACTCGTTTAGTTTACCCATAACACAAGCCCGGCTTAGCTTGGAACTTGATGGCGTAGCGTAAATATTCTATTCAACAAAAAAATCTCTGTCCAAGTTTTTTTTTTTTTTATACCACAACGGTGGCAAACAAGCTTACGGCCCCCGCCTGATGGTAAGCGGTTACCGTAGCCTATGGACACTTGCAACACCAGAGGCGCCACACGCGCGTTGCCGACCCTTTAAAAACCTATTTACTCCCCTTTTGAAGAACTCCATACTGTAGCCCTCCGAGAAAACCTCGGCAGGGAGCTCATTCCACAATCCAAGTGTACGCGGGAGGAAATTCCTCAAGTAGCAGGAAAAACTAAAAAAGAATAAATTAATCCGATTTCAGCAAAAAAAAACCATGAGATCATATCAATATTCCGCATTTTTTTTTAAATATACAAAAAACGTATGAGTTCTTTTTTTTGTGTACCAAACTTTTTCAATGATTGAAAGAATAAATGAATGAAATATTTATTTGCGAAAATTTAGGTAAGTACCTACATAAGTTGTTTTCTTCATCACCATTTTTTTTTCATATTCACGTATTCAACCATGACCTACACTTGTTTTATCCTGTTGAGGTGGGCCAAAACAGAGTAAACCAATGTTTACAATAACCTGAACTCGCTATTTAATAAAAGAAATGGTTTGTACAAACAACGGAGCGCGAGGTCTCATATGTGGAGAAATTACTGGGAAAAATACATATGCTACTTTTGTTTTTATTTTATTATACTTACGAGAAACTATTTATAGCCATCGTGTGTAGAAACATGAAAACGTAAACAAAATCTGTCTTTGTACAAGAAAGTTTGGTTCGACCACATGAAAACATTTTTTTAAATCAGGAATCTCAGTCAGATTACAATAACTGCCTTCTCAGTAATACCAAAACTATAAATTATCTTTAGAGTAGTACCATACAATCAAAAAACGTGTTTGAATTCAAATGTAGGTAATCTAAAGCCAGGTTAGCGTTAGAAGTGACGAGAACTGTTCCACACACTTCAGCTTTAAACGTCAACCTCGCTAAAACGCCTCGACCCCTAATTGAATTAGAGTTAAGCGTTTGACATCGCATAGCAAGTCGAAAACATGAAGCGATAATGAACAAAAAGAGTCGGCATTTTGTTATAACTTACTTAAATACACTTTCAACTTTTTTTCTCATGAATGTAGACAGAGAAAAAACATTCGTGTTGCTTTATTTTACAGGCATCTTGAAAAAAAACAATGGGTACCTATTTTAATATTTTTTAGCCACTTAACTTATCGCACACAGTACGAGTATGTGCAGTAAAACCTAGTAAAGTAGGGGAGAGCGGGGCTAAAAGTTACCGGGGTAAGTTGTTCCGATTGAAACCACTCCGCGAGGAAAAGAGATAAGAATATTGAATAAACACGTCACGAAATGCAATGCCACAGCGCACTGACGGCGGCCATCTTAGACAGGCCAGTGGAGCTGGGAATATTGGATCCGCAGGACGTGCGTCGCTGATTCACGTAAGTAAATATTTTCGTAATTAACATTTTTGGTCTGTTTCATGAATTTTAACAATTTGCGTTTAGTGTTTTATTGTTTCGATTTGAGGATTTATCTATTGTTGTGATAAACTATGCGTAAATGACGTATGTTTTGTCACCTAATCTTTATTTGGTTTGTTTCGTCAACTCGTGTGATTGGGGCAAGATGTTCCTTTTTTCTGGGGCAGGTTGTGACCTCGGAACAACTTGCCCCAACTAATTTGTTCCAGTAATGATTCATCATCATCAACCTACTGCTGGACATAGGCCTCTCTCAATGAGCGCTATAATGAGGTATATATATTGTTATTTTCTTTTACAGTATGCGGACTTACAAAAGAAAAACTACTGAGGATTACTATCCAAAGAGTTCCTGCAAACTGCCGCGAATGGAGTTATTAATGATGGCAAAAAAATAAAAACTACAGATTTGTAAAAAAAAGTAACAAATCGTGAAGAAAATAACCACAACTGGCTACGAAAAAAACAAGAGTTGTATTTACGGAAGAACAGGAAGATAAGTTGGCAGACTATTATTTTTAAGTTTAGCTCAATTTTCTTCGGCCTTCTAACAGAAGAACTTAAAAAAAATGGTGTACAAATGTGCAGTAAAATTCAGTGCTCCAATATTTCACCATCTTGGCATAAAAATAGTAAACCTGGTCGTGATTGGCTAATAGGTAAAATCTAAATCAATTTTAATGCTTTCTAATTAAACTTCAGAAGATATATCATAATCACAGTTGTTTGTTTTTTGCCTATGATGGCATTTTTTCATTATTATTATTTTATTGATATGTTTCAGCCTAAGACAAAGCAATGTAGTTAATTACTGAAATAATTATCAAGGCTGATTAGCTGCAAGTTATTTGATAAGGTCCTAATGACTAAATGTTCAATAATTGATTAAGTACACATTAAAGTTACTTGTTAAAACATACAAATGTTTACTTGATAACACATAGGATATTGTTGATTATTTACTGCTGAATAAACAGACTTGGCCTAATCGTTTATTGTTGTTTATTTCACAAATAAAACCTTTAACAGATATGGTAACAACTTACCCCGGCTTGTTAACAACTTGCCCCGAGTCGGGGTAAATTGTTACTTTCCGACTTTGATCATAAAAAAAATTATAAAAAATAAATCAAACAGTAAATGACCCAGTTATCTATCTTAATAGCAAAGTTAAATATGTAGGTTAATATTAATCACAAAAAAGGAATATTAAAATCAAGTATTCTTAACAAATTTTGAGGTTAACTGAAAATCGGAACTTCTAGCCCCGCTCTCCCCTACCTTTAGTTTATTTTTCGCTGACTGTAGTTCGTTACGGCAGATTATTAAACATTGTCCGTACCATATTATTAATAGCTAAAAAAAAAGACAATTTCACGACATTTTAATACTTCAAATACCACTACTTACTCTAGTGTTAACAAAAGACACGCAGCGCGAGGACCCCGGCTCCTCTCGATAAGCATCGCTCTCCCAAGTATCTCACAGTGACAAACTCGTTACCTTTATCATTTGGATTCTCGTAAATACATAAGAGTTTGTACCATGTACTGAATAACCTAGCGCGGATGGTCACTAGACCATTGGTATAAGTCAAAATAATTGATCTCTATTTTTGCGGCTATTATTAATAAACTACAGGGCCCTTTACGCCACTTACGTGTCTATCTAAAATTAAAAAAAAATACTGCCATTATTTCTGTATCATTCAACATCCATTAAAATTTGACATTTCAATGTGATTCAACAAATTGTTACTAGGCACTCCACAAAAAAAACCCTTACGCCCGTTTGTTAGTAGCCAAACGTGTAAACGTCCGAAACACGAAACGTCCAAATTGAAAAACATAAAAATCGCAAAAAGCCTCTCCCGGGGCTAATTGAGCTGGCGGAAACGCAGTGTCTGGCTGGCCTAAAAGCTTTTACAGCCGAACAGGGATTAGCTCACAGGCCTAAGTTAACATTCAATCACGAATGGTGAAGGCAACGTAAGGTACAAATGATTAATGAAATATTGAAATCGTATATCTTAGAAAACAAAGTCTTATCAATTAATAACCCTTCAATATTTTAAATTAGTCCAAAGTGGTTAAAAGGAGTCGAACCACTCACACACGTACAGAAGAATGTTATAATTAAATAATGTATAAAGGTACACAAATAGTTATATATTTGTCGTAGTTATCCTATTAACTATTGCACTTGACCGCTTCCTAGAAACACAATTAACTTAAAACGGCCGGTTAGTTTCAAGCTCATTGTATTCTTAACAAATATTACACAGTTTATAAAGCCCCATATTATTATGAACAAATACAGGGTGGGGAGAAGGCTTTTTCTGCATGCTCCCGACATCAAAGCGCTAATCAAGGTATTACGTGTTTATTCAAGCGTGTTTCAATAGTTCACACAAGCGTTAACAGCAACCGTATTTAATTTTACACTGATTACGTACTGTGTAGTGTGATATCTAAGGGCCAAAACGTTCTTGTTCTGTAAAAGACTCGCCAATTTCTCAAAAAACAAAATCAAATCACTACAGCGACACAGATTACCGGAAAACAAATAGATTTATTATTTATTCAGATCATAATTAAGCTGAGATATAAAAAAAAATAACAGCTATCGAGAAGAATGAAAACAAAAAAAGACGACGAGGTTAAAACATGTTTACTCCGAATGCTACCTTGGTCTAAAGTCTACATAAAATCACCTGTATGGATTCTACATTTTTGAAACACATAACACAGGTAATGGTTAGGAACAAACACATATATGTAGGTACACGCAAGCGAACTCACAGAATAAAACCCATCTATCACTTATTTAGCTGCCGGCTTTCTAGTAACTGAAACGTGAGCTCGTAAAGGGTATCGCTGCGGCGTTCAATCAATCATCGTTATGAATTAAAAACAAGAACAATGAAAATGCATCTATCCTATAGCATTTTGATGGATATGTATGCGGCAGGGCCCGTAAATATCAGCCAATTATGAACAATTGAATATCTTACAACTAAATTGTGCGAAATTATAGTATTTTCTAATGTAGAATCCTTCGATTTTAAACAAAGTTCGTCACCGAAAACAAATTAGCACTATCTATTGTTTATAAAAATGAATCCCTATAGTTCTTGGTCATAATGGTCATGGCATCACGCGTGAACGGCTGGACCAATTCACTAATTCTTTTTTTGGTGTGTTTGTTATTTTCACGAGAAAGTTCTAATGAAAGAAAAAACTGGTAAAATTGAGCGTAACATTGGAAAAATTAAGTTAACTTAACGATAATTAAACATTTTTCAAATGCAGCGCCATCTTTCATAACATGACAGATGACAAAATAAATGTCTTCCTACTCCATTTTCAGCTGACAATTTGACATTTGAAAAGTCTCAAGCTAAAATAAAAATTAAATTAAAAATTTAAAAAACCCCCACCGCAAAAAAGTAAAACATTTAAAAAGTTAAAAATAACACTTTAGCCATGAAATTTTACTTCACGTAGGGGTACCGCTTAAGTAAGGAATGTTCCTAGTACTTGTAGGTATGTAGGTAGGTACTTATTTTAACGGTACCCCGACGTTACGTAAAATTTCATGGCTAAAGTGTTATTTTTAACTTTTTAAATGTTTTACTTTTTTGCGGTGGGGGTTTTTTAAATTTTTAATTTAATTTTTATTTTAAAATTTTTAAACGCATTAATTTTGTTTTGTAGATTATACAGTTATTAGAATTTTACAGTGCATTGTATGCAGAGTCAAATGCTGGTTAATACGAACCCAAACACAACATATCTGCTATTATTTTGTCAAGACTCTACCTACTGGTGTGCTGGATAGCCCGGCTGCAGCATCAGCTCATCCAGTTGCCATCAGTGCATTGTGTTTAGAATCAAATGCTGGTTGAAATGAATCCAAACACGACAAATCTGCTATTATTTTGGCAAGATTCTATCTACTGGTGTGCTGGATAGCCTGGCTGCAGCATCAGCTCATCCTGTTGCCATCAGTGCATTGTGTTTAGAATCAAATGCTGGTTAAAATGAATCCAAACACGACATATCTGCTATTATTTTGTCAAAAGTCTACCTACTGGTGTGCTAGATAGCCTGGCTGCAGCATCAGCTCATCCTATTGCCATCAGTGCATTGTGTGCAGAATCAAATGCTGGTTAAAATGAATCCAAACACGACATATCTGCTGTTATTTTCCCAAGAGTGTGTTAGTCTGCTAGATATCCTGGCTGCATCAGACCAAATACACCACAATGTTACTTATTTATATTACACACATGGGTGTTTGAAATTTTAAGACACACATATGTTTTTAAGTAAAGTTAATACCCATAGACGTCTAAAATAGCAACGACAGCTAACACAAAAGAGCTGATAACCTTGAAACGGCTGAACCGATTTTGATGAATTATAGCTAAGAACCATCGCAAGAAACCCTGCTTTCAAATAAAAAAAACCGCATCTAAATCGGTTAACCCGTTTGGGCGCTACGGTGCCACAGACAGACAGACAGACAGACAGACAGACACACACACATAGCGGTGAAACTTATAACACCCCTCTTTTTGCGTCGGGGGTTAAAAATTATGACGGTAACACTACATAAATTGAATTAAACGCAGAACGAAGTTTGCAGCTAGATAACAAGAAATACCATGGGTAAAGCACAAAGCATCTTCAGCAATATCAACAATAACATTCTATCACATAGCTTTCAGTAAGAAAAAAAGTCTTTTACGTTGCCTTCATCTCTCTTATTAAAATCTTACGACCCGTCTCTGCTTTGGATGGGTGCAATTTAGTTTAAACCTATTTTTCCTGGAACACTCAGTCTTTCAATTAAAATTGCATTAAAATCCTCTGCGTTAGACGTAGTTATAGACGGCGAGGAACAGCTTTATTTATTAATACTAATTAAAACAACAGTGATAGCCAAGTGGTGTGATCGGGGAACTGCGAAGTAATAGGTCTTGAGATCGATCTTAAGTCACGCACCTCGGAAACTGCGAAGTAATAGGTCTTGAGATCGATCTCAAGTCACGCACCTCGTGTATAACAACGGAAAAAATCGCGCCTCTTATCCCCAAAGCGACAGCAAAGGTGTACAGTAGTACACCCATAATTTGCCAGTTATGATTAAGTCCCATGTAATAGAGGGTGAGCCTATTGCCATCAATCGGGCATAAATCCAGACTACGGGCTAATTCGCTACTCGTGTATAATTCAAAAACAGTGAAGGAACACATCGTACGTAGGAACACAAGGTATATGCGGCCGCGTCAGAGGCCAATGGCCGGCATAAAAACTTTGGCACCAAACCAGAAGAAAACCAAAGACTTTATAGACAAAAAATATACTCTTCACAAAATTTCAGTGCTTAAAGTAATCAGCAATATTAAAATAGGCATACCATTAATATTGCATCACACGTAAGTCGCCAGGTTGCGACCTTATCTATTGGCGGAGTGGAATGAACATCCAGGACAAGGCGCTGCCGCTTCCTGCTACACAGACTTTCAGGCGGAACCCAGCCCATGTATATACCTACACAGCATGGTACTAGGCTACACAATATAGCGAGTATAAGCTGATGTTGTATAGGATTTCCGTGCAATGCGACGTCAGCATAAACTGGAAATGTATAGCTTGATGTACAGACAAGTTACCCTAATGTGTAAAATTTTCCCAATTGAATAAGAACCTTATTCTGTTTGCCATAAAGTTGAAAAACGATCAAAGAAATTTGACACATTGGGGTAGCTTGACGTGCTGGCGTCTGTACTAAACGATGGTACACGCAAACATAGAGATTTAAAATACTGTGGAGAGGACATGCGAGGAAATGTAGAAAAACTGTAATCCCATGTCTCAGTAACGCCATCTGGAATAATATATCGAAATTGGGGCGGCATCAGAGCGTACTAAATAGAACTCATTATAGACTTATCTCCACCACGACACAAGTTTCGGATAAAAATTTTGTTCGTGACTTCCCGTCGATAATAAGTAGGTATTGAATATCTTTGTTCGCAAATTAATAAAATAATGTCGTTATAGACGTCCTCGCATAAATCTGATTAATGTGTACAAAGTATTGTAAAATCTATTTCAAAAGATTAGGTATGGAGTTTCTTGTCCATTATTATCCATACGAATCTACTTTTTGGAAGGGGCGACTAGAATCATAACTTAATTTTGACGTTCCAAAGTGCCTTTTAGCAGCCAACTTTAAATAAATCGTTTGACTTTGACTGTGAATGTAAGAAGACAGTTTACAAAAAAATCAGCAGGCCTAGCCATATTACAAATTCTATTTCTAATCTATTGCGACAATAGAACGAAAATAGCGTATATGGAATCAGCTGTTTGTTAACTTTTAACGCGAGTAGAATTTGTAATACGGCTGAAAATGAAATAAAATTGACAGTTGACAAACAGCTGATTCCATATACGCCATTTTTTTTCTGTGGTCGCCTTATCGATTACAATAATAGAAATAGAATTTTGAAATACGGATAGGCCTGCTGATCCTTTTTATGCCTACTGTATTTATCCTCCATAACAGATTTTGAACTGATTCAGTAGTGTCATATTCAAATATATTCTCGAGCAATACAAAACTATATTCTTGGAGTAGTCTGAAGTGCCGTTCAGCATGAGGCACTTAGTTTGTAGACAGATCAAGTACCCTACAAGATATTAGGTAGATGAAGGTCCAGAATAGTAGGTAGCAGTGGGCGTCACGTAAACATACCTTTCGCGTTTGCCTGCTTTGGAGATCTGCTTCACCTCGAGAGCATTACTTTTTGTAAAAGTTAAAAAACAATCACGACATCTCATTTTGGGAGAACGATAGCCTGGTAGTGTGACCGGGTGACTGTAAAGTCTTAGGTCTCGAGTTCGAACCCGAGGCACTCACCTCCGGCTCTTTGGATTTATGTGCGTATTGTTTAATTAACAGTTGCTTCAAAAACGATGAAGGGAAACATCGTAAATAAAACCGGCAAAAGTCTAATTAAATTACCGAAATGAAAAACGTTAAAAACCTAGTCAGAATAATACAACTTCAAAAAATACTTACAATTGAGTAAATACTTAATATTAAAAACAGAAAGACAGAAACAGTACCTACTTTTCTTTTTAAATCTAAACTAAAGAAGTAACTTTAGTTTTAAGCCATTTTGTGAGGTATCACAAATTCTTAAACAGAGTCAGTTTGGCCTGGCTCGGCCCGAAATATTGTTCGCCATTTCATTCTATAGATATTATATACAGTGACATGGATACAGTTCACTACAGGGCAAGGCCCCGTTTGTAGGGGCATTGCACCGTTGACCTGGCCTCGCCCGGGCCAAGCTCGCGTGAGGGTGGCGCGCGCAGTCACACAAAGCGAGATGAATTCACAGCCACCATAGTCTGCAGCGCCATCTGTGTACATGTGTCATCGCGTCCCGTTCTAGTTGAAACTTCTACTACTACAACATCGCAAACCAATGAAGTCTAGTAGTTCGAGCAGTATACAACAGGTGGCGCCTCTCATCCATTACAACTGGTTTGAGGGAAAACTTCAGATGGTACTTTCAGTAAGTTATACTTGTGATTACAATTAAGAGCGTTCGATAGATGTCGCTACGTGCAGTTGAGTTTAGTCTGCACCCGGTCTATTCAGTAAAAGTCAACCTGTGAAAACTTAAACGATATGAACTGTCAAGGCATATCATTAGTCTATACCAAAGACATTCAATACCTATAGACCGGACATCACAAACAAAATTTTCGTCCGAAAAAGTGTGTCCTGCCGGACAAGTCTTTGAGTTTTTTTTAGTACGCTCCGCTGCCGCTCCAATATTCATATATTATTCTAGATGGCGTTACTAAGACACGGGATCAAAGTTTTTCTATGACATTTCCTTGACATGCCCGCTCTATGGTCTTTTAAATCTCTTTGGTCTATACTAATATTACAAAGAGGAAAGGTTTGATTGTTTGTTTGTTTGCATTGAATAGGCTCCGAAACTACTGAACAGATTTAAAAAATTCTTACACGGTTGAGAAGCTACACTATCCCCGGGTGACATAGGCTATTTTTTTTTTCCCTGTATCCCACGGGACCGGGAACTACGCTGGTGAAACTGCGTGACGTCTGCTAGTATGGAATAAAGGCCTATACGCACACGACAGCGGCGACACGTGCCGATTAGTAACGTATTAACACGTGTCAGTGAAATAAGATATTGTAACATATATTTCGTACGTCGCCGCCGTGACGCTTTCCGTAAGTTAGTCAGTGACAGTGACGTTCAGTGGTGTCTCACTGGAGAGTACGGATAGCGTCGTACAAAATGTATGCTACAATATCATTTTTCACTTACACTGATGGTTAAGGTACTGTTCGCACTGCGTCGGCACTGTGCCGGTACTGTTGTGTGCGGATGAGCATTTACATTTCTATTTGTGTTCACTCCGCTTACATTGTCACGGGCCGATTATTTACCAAAAAAAAACATTGCCGGTCATAACGTTACTCATTCAACAAAATATCTAAACTTAGCAGATCATTTTATTATTCTTGAATAGTGTTAAAACTTAAAAATTGCTAAAAAGCGATTTAAGTCAGTATTGTTATAACCAAAGGGTCTTACAATAATTAAATTACTTCTGACTTCACACGCAAAACCTTTTTCATTCCATTTCCACGAGTCGACAAACTTTTATTGCAATCGGATAATACGGACTGGAAGCGCATGAAATACGCGCACAAACAGACATTGAATTTTATAATTGATTTTCAAAACTAAGTAATTGAATTTTTCTGATGCAATCATTTTCCTACGTACTTGTGGATATTCGGATTAATGTAATTATTTTTCAATAAAACATATAGCAGTTATTTCGCAATACCAGCTCAAGCGAACGTAAGTTTTAATTGGAACGTTAATGTGCGTCAGTGTGTGTGTGTGTGTGTGTGTGATAGGTGCAGCGCAGACGGCACACTTTTTGTGCGATCGAGTCTGCGGCGCACAAAAAGTCTGCATGGCGCGCAAAAAGTCAGTCGCTGATTTTTTACAGACTCAACGCACACGACGCACATCTTCGATCATTCTGTCGGCAGAGCTGTAGGGACGTAGACGCTATGGAAATCGTGCAGAGATCGCGAAGTATTATTTTGTTTATGAAGTACAGAAAAAAAAGAAGAAATAGGGTATTTTGGGTACATCCTATGCTTTCGGAAAGATTACTGAAGGGACAGTTCCATACTAAACATTCAATTCTGAAACAACATCCGGTTTTTTTTTTTTCAAATTTTATAAAATGTCTGTTACTACATTTGATGAGTTGCTATTTATTTTAAGACCCGCTTTGACTCGTTCAGAAACAACAATGAACAATCGACCTCTGGCGCCATGATAATAGATCGCGTGCGTTACGTCCACCCCTAGCAAATGCAGATAGCCGACTAAGTGTGCGCCGTCTGCGTTAGCGCGCGTTAAAGCAAACCGTCGCTGCGCTTGCAAAATCCGCTATGTATTTTTTTTTGTAAATAGGTTTTTGATGCTAATTTATAGTATTTCTCAAGCCACGTGCGCCTGTAAAATCCGTTTTCTCATAACTCATTTGGCTACGAAGATAACAAAATCAGCTATGTAATTTTGGTCAAAAACGAACTTAAAAAACCCTCTATGTGTGCAGGAGACACATAGCGTATTTTCGTTTCAAAGCGAGACCTTTGGAACTGCGCCTTGAAATGACACATAGCGGGTTTATCAAACAAACAGGGGCTCGAGTCTGCTATTGCAATCGTATCTCAATGACGGTCATTAATCGAATATTTGACAAGTGTGACAGTTTTTGTATGGGAAATGTGTCATAAGTTTGACGTTAAACGCCAAAAATCGATCATTGACCGGTCATTGAGACACGATTGCAATAGCAGACTCGACCCCCAGGAGACGTGCGTGACACGTGGCTTGTGGTGCAATGATTACGAGCGTATTTTATTTTAATTAAATAGTTTTAAGTGTTAGATAGTGTAACAAAACTCATTATTAATGTAAGTAGCCTCTTTTATTACTTACTAATAGGTTGATCACATAGGTTCGCAATTTCTAACCTATAATTTGTGAAGCGCTTGTTCAAAAATAGCTATTTTAAGTATAAAATAATATCTTCAAGATCATTAATAGGTATAAAGTGTTGTAATGTTGACGGGCCTTCTTACTTTCTCGTACGTATTAGGTTTTTTAATTAATTGAGCGTCACTTGGTCACCTGGGCACGGTATCAGTAGGTAATTATTTGTATCTCATCTATCTATCTATCGGGATTTGGTTTCCGCACTTAATCCAAATTTCGACCATTGTGCGTGAGCCATGGCAGCCGTTTTGTTGGGGGATTACTCTAACCAGCCCACCTCCTTCCAGAAGCAGATTAAGCCTCCCAAGCATTTCAGTACGTCTACGAAGAGTTCCGGTGAACCGAGAGTCCTCTTCCGTATCTCGGCGACACCCGTGCACTCAAGGAGCACGTGCGCCACCGTTTCCTCCTCCTCCATACATGCTCTGCTCAGAGGACTATCCGTTACGCCTATAGTATGTAAGTGTTTGTTTAGTAGGCAGTGTCCTATGATGGTCCCGGTCACCAGACGCAAGCTAACTATGTCCAAGCGCAGAAGGCGTTTGGTGAGTTTCCTGTCCAGGGTAGGCATGGCCTCCTTTGACTGTCTGCAGCCCGGGGACGAGGATCACCATCTTTCTGCTTGTGTGTGGGTAAATTCTTGCAGCTATCCGCGTAGTTGGTTGAAGGGGATGGGCACCACGGGTTTGGACCCGACGGCCACGGTGTCCTCCTGGCCAATTCGTCCGCTGCATCGTTACCTAGTGATCCACTGTGTCCTTTTATCCACTGTAGTGTTAGGTACCGTGTTGTGGTATAGTGTTGTGATACGCTCTATAGTGCGTTGTGGCATTCTAGTATTAGTCCCGAGGTGATGTAGTTTTTCTCAAGGGATTGAAGTACTGACGCACTGTCAGAGAGTATGTGAATGTGGGTGTCCATGACTTTCCTGGATTCTACGGCATGGGCCGCATGGATGATGCCCAGACATTCCGCCTGATAGACAGTGTTGAGTGTGCCTAGCGGTCTGGATATTTTGATGTCATTGGAGCACACTCCTACTCCTGTTCCCTTATCACTTTTTGACCCGTCTGTGTAGATTCTTAGTTCTCTTGGACCTGAGTGGTCACTCCGTTCTTCGGTTAGTTGTACGAGGTAGTGTTTTTGGAAGCAGTGTGTCTTGGGTATTTTGTCGTTTGGTGATACCATCATGGGTTGCCACTTGATGGCATCGTCTTTTATACGTATGTGTTTGATTCTGGAGTCGTTTTCTAAGGTACCACATTTACCTAGCCTGAAGACTGCCATTGCCGCCTCCTCTCGCACGATAAGGTGTAGAGGTGGTAGCCCCAACATTGCTTACAGGGCAGCAGTGGGTGCTGTTTTCATACTGCTAGTGATCGCAACGCAAGCAAAGCGTTGCAGTTTGTCGAGTTCTTTTTGAGCCGTGCTTAAGTTGGTCCTGGGCCGGCAAACTATGGAGCCGTACGTGATTGTTGGTCTGATGACCGTGGTGCCCGTGGGTGTTTTTTGGGTTGATGCCCCAATTCCTACCCAGCAGTCTTTTACACTGCCACAGGGATATGCTGGCTTTTGTTGTGGAGTATTCTGAGTGCTTTGCCCAGTTTAGCTGTTTGTCCAAGTAGATTCCCAGGTACTTGACGTCACTTGATAGGCTTAGTGTTGTTCCAAAGAAGCGGGGAAGCTGTAGTGTTGTCAGTTTCCTTTTCTTTGTAAGTAGGACTAGTTCGGTTTTAGCAGGGTTTACTGCTAGGTGGTATTCTTCGCACCAGTCCTCTACTATTTTCAAGGCCTGACGCATGAGTGTTTGTGGTCTATCGCGCATTCAATTTTAGAGACTACGCTGTGCAGTGCGGATTCTGTTGATTTGCCAGTTCAGTATGCGTGTTGTTGTTTGTGAATGGGTTTCTTGCGAAGGGGTCCATCACGGATATGCCTATCGCACAGCCTCTCGAGGGTCTTTAGTAAGAAAGATGTCAGGCTAATTGGTCTATATCTATAAGCCTTTGGTTGTGTGTAATCTGATTTGCCAGGCTTGGGAATGAAAATAACTTTCACTTCACGCCATGCTAGTGGTACATATCTGTGGGCTAGGCAGGATCGGTAGATTTTCAGCAGCCAAGGGGTCAGTGAGTCTATTCCCCACTGTAATAAGGCTGGGAAAATACCATCATATTTTTATTTTACTGTCTTTTGATTTAATTTTGTTTAATACTTTTCTAATTAAGTATAATAAATACTTTATAAGTGAATTTAAACCGATTCCATTATTTTAATATAGTTTGGTGAATCCGCTAAGTGTTCTGGAAAGCGCAAAAATGCAAATTACTTCGTAAAAACAAAAATCCGTCATGTGGTGAAAAGTCAGGTAGCGGTATTTACGACCTGAAAAAAAACCGATATGTGCCCAAATTCACTTAAAAAAATTCTAGCCCCTGAAATGTCAGAGTAAACGGCGTAAAATATATATTTCTGAATGTCCCGACATGAATTCTAATTTTCTACATATTAAGTTTTAAAATAATAGTAACAGTTTGAATAAAAAACTGTTTTTTGCTTCTCCTGAAAAGTTCGGTTTTTATCCATAGCGGATTTTGCAGGCTCAGCGACGAAACGTTCAATTTCTTTTACACACTTTTTGTGCGGAACGGCGCGACGCGGCGCGGTGCGGTCTGCCCGTTTTACACGGGGATTTTTCGTGCGCCGGACTTTTTGCGCGTCGTGTGCGTTACTGCATATAATTGCATAGATTCTATTTTCATAGACTAAAAAGTGCGTCACGGATAGTCTGTCGTCTGCACTGCACCTTATACCATTTATACGTATAAAGTACCTATATGAACTCACGCCATTTACCAAGGAGCTAGGCAGAAAGCACAGCGACGACACCTGTAGCGTTAATCATTACGGATTAATTTATTAACAAAAATAAACATAAAGTCACACCTGTAATCCCCGAAGGGCTAGGCAGAGGTGTACTTGCCTTTATTACACCCACATTTTGCCAATTATGTTTAAGTCACATGTAAAACAAGGCGAGCCTATTACCGTCAATCGGGCACAAATCCAGACTCCGGACTGATACTGAGAAGTTTCAGATGGAAAAACTCAATAATACGTTGCGCAACCCGGGGATCGAACCCGGGACCTAATGCTCAGCAGTAGCACTTGTGACCACTAGATCAACGATGTAGTCACAATTAATAATTATAAATCCCACATTTCATGTAAAATGTTGCCAAGATGACCACATAAGGTTTGCCCTGTGAAAAAGATATCAAATCTCATGTCAGTGAGCCAAGCTTCTGAATCAACACGGCCTAACCTACCGACCCTAACTTCACAAATTCTATATATCAGTAAAAATTTATAGATTGCCTGTTTTGTTACTTACCTCAGAAACTAAATATTCGCATCACGTCCACGGCGACGCCAACGAATGCCCAGACGAATAATATTATCAATAATTTATTATGAATTATATTATTATTCATTTATTATTATGTTAGTAAAACTGATTTAATAGCAGTCACGATGTTAACAAAAAAGTCACGCCGTGAAAACCTGAGTGATGTGAACTGTCAATACCTTGCTATAGTATGGAATTAAAACTCAATTCGCCCTCACTACGCTTACATTTTCACGCGGTGATTTGACCGCACTGCAGAACTGAAAGTTTTTAGAACCATTATATTCATACAGAAAACATTGAAACCTTTTTGAAGAATATTGCACGAGTCTTATAAATGAGTTTTAAGAGTCTTATAAATGCTGTAGCAGAAATATATTTTTGTTATTGATGTTAAGTTAACGTTAAGTACTCGTGCGGGATACACTGGTGTTATAGTAGGTATATTTCATTACAAGTGCGGAAAGGTTGTCATTGCTAAGAAATCCGACAAATGTCTACGCGAGTCGAGGCGCAGCCGAAGGCGAGGGTTGACAGTCGGAACAAGTTGCAATGACGGTTTCGCACGTGTACTGAACGACTATTTTTAATACAGTTGCGAAAAATGAAGCAATTTAATAAAATAATAAAAACACAATAAACTCGACTAACTAGTAATTTATTTCTTATAAAAGTTATAATTTACATACACATTGAAATTGGTACAGTTTTTATACTAACTGGGGAAGTTTTCGGTTGCATATATTCTGTTTGAGACAAACTATTGTTAATTTCGTTTGATTGTTCATGTATATTTGTCATACAATGGCGTTTGCTAGTTGATGGAGTTGAATCTGATGAATTATCATTTTGTGACACAAACAACTAAAACTCGCAAAGATAATTTCTGAATAATGGCGCCAACCGTAGAAGTAGAATATAAGCATAGATTTTTTTTTCATCACCCATTCGGGTAGGCAAAGGGATATGCCCAAACAGCCAAGTCTTCAGTAGATTTTTATAATTGATATGAAATGAAAATGAAATTGAATGTGATAAAATGAAATGAAATCTACCCTAACTCATTCAATCAAATCATTAAATCTGATATTGAAACAAATTAATTGCTTCTTTTTAGAAATATACGTAGGTATTTGCATGAATCATAAAAACTTCTACAATTTATTTAGTTAAAACTTCATGGCTGGTTTTTCTTTTTAATAGACATTATTTTGACAGTTGGGAAAGTGAACGCACGAGTTCGGGAAAGGTAAAAAAAGCACGAGTATGTAATAGCCCACATCCCGAACTCTAGACGTCCCTGCAATACGTCACTTTTTGAGCAACTGTATTAAAAAATATTTTTACGAGTCGTAAGTACAACATACGATGCTAAGAAATGGTACAGTAGCTGCGTAGCTAAAAGTGTAGCTGCGTAGCATAAAACGTAGCCGCGTAGCATACAGTGTAGCTGCGTAGCATAAAGCGTAGTCGCGTAGCACCAGCAGTTACAATTACTATAAGCTGTAGCCTTGTAGTTAAAACCACAGCCTCACAGCGGGAATAATTTGTTTAAGTACATACCTACCTAACATTAAGTAATTAAATAAGCATGTATGTTTATGTAATTTTTGCCTTCTATGAGAATGAGTATAAACGCACAATCTTGGCTAAGTGCGTAGTTGCCACAAACCGTGATTCGTGAACGATATTCTATTCTTACTCTTATTATTCTAAAAAAGTAAAGGACTCTTTTTTTGTAGACTATTATTATAAATAGTCAACAAAAAAAGAATAGGTGAACAAAGATAATTTAGTCAGGAATTATTCGGGCATACATGTTTTGCTTAGACCATAGCACGCAAATATATAATATAAATATCATTTGCATTACAAAATATTATATGTCAACGAATTACATATCAAAAAAAAAAAAAGTAAATTACATGCAAAAAATTAAATAAAAAATATCTATTACATGTTAAAAAAATAATTTGAGACACTCCTTCGTGTATGTATACGAAAAGACGGCAAGGTTGGCACAGTGGCTGATTGATTGGCTGCATTGCTTGTTGGGGGTTTTATTCTCGCACGGAACAAATATTTATTTAGCCAACGGGGTAGATGTTTTGAATCTGGCCGTTTATTGTCGTGAGTTTAAATGTTTATAAATGCACCCTCGATACAAAATAAATTATAAATAAATATTCCACAACTTTTTCACACAACGCCATCTAGTCCCAAGCTAAGCTAAGAGCTTGTGTTATGGGTACTAAACAGCTGATAAACATACTTATATACTTCTAAATACATACACATTATAGATAAATTACACCCAGACACAGAACAAATGATCGCGCTCATCACACAAACATTTGTCCTGGGTGGGAATCGAACCCACGACCTCCGGCATAGCAGTCAGGGTCACTAACTACTAGACCAACAGGCCAGTCTCAAATTCCTAGTGTAGAGCAATTTTTTTTATCTCATTTCATAATTTGATCTAACGATCAACTCACAATTTAATACAAAATAAATCTTGGGTATAAAATATTAGCTTATTATTTTCCGAGTGACTAATAACTTAAAAGTCGACTAAATGTTTGCAACAAATAAAATAACTTGCCAGCGATTAAATAGTTTCGCGACTATTATATTATGTAAGGTTCAAAATTAAGGGTGTTATAAAAACTAAAAACTAGCAGCTGCGTTTAGGTAGCAAATAAACTATACCAGTCAATTGAAATATTAGGCGAGAACCTATAAATAATGACTTGGCGACTAATAATGTTAGTATAATGTGGAGATGAGTCAGTTAGAGTTAAACAGATCGTATCGAATATTCAGTTCATTAATTGTTCGGCCAGGTTAGGTTAGGTTAGAACTGTGACCACGCAACGTTCCCCCATTATTTTAAATAGAATTTGATTTGTATTATTTATGAATGCCCATTTTCTATTTTATTTTCATCATTAAGTTTTCGCTTAGATATTAATTCAGTTCCCAAAAGTAAAACTTGATGCTAGTTTAAATTAAAACGGAGCTTATAACTGATATATTTATATGCTACCTTTTACTTATTACGATACTCCTTATAAGCTGCCAACCCATTATATATGTTACCCACTCTATTTTATTTTAAAACCTATATTCATTTTACTTAGTTGCTGCATTAAATACATGCCTAAAATATTTAAGCACCTATTTCAAAATATTGTCAAGCACAAAAGTCAATGTCGTTAAATCATTAAGCTGCAGTTTGTCATTAAGGAAAGACACGTTATAAATAAAGTAATTATAATATATCATCACTGGTCAAAACACACACAACTTTTACAGTATCGTCCAACTGTTAACGAATCACATTTCAGAGACTATATACCACTCACCGCTTCGTTCATTTGACTATTGACACGAAAATTGTACGCAGAAATTCGTGTTAAATGGGAACGTTTGATTCTGGTACCACAAACGCTCAAAAGCAATTTATCGCCAATACGCAATCCTGGAACGATGTGGCCGCAAATTCGTGTGTGTGTTCTCAGTTTAAATTATTGCGAAGAGGAACGAAGCAACTCCAGCCGCAATCATGGATTTACGGCTAGTCTCATACACACTTTTTATGTCCAAAAATTTACCAGCATTCCACGCGATGTAGCGTAACGCGTTGAAGTAATGGAAGCAGAACGGTGCACCAAGCATTAATTTAATGATGAATATCGTGAAACCACCCATGTTTAGGCTTTGAATTATGGATACGTAGGTATCCACGCCGTTGGAGAGGAACAGTGAGCCCCAGGCCAAACCCAACGCGTAGAATGTTACCAAAGCACCTGAAACATTAAGAAAAACGAATAAGTTAAATAATTTGTTGAATAAATTTTATTTACTTAACAATAATTTATTTTTTCTTTTTTTCTTGTGCGTGACCAATCAAAGTCAACATAAAACACCGTCTAGGAATTTATGGATGACCAACTTTTGAAACGACATTACAATAACAACATGACAACGGGATTCCCCCTATCCTATTTATCTTCATTAGACCGGAAAACTTATTTAGAAGTAAGCTGTTGTGGTATGGTCACGCCCCATACCACAACAACTTACTTTTTAAGAACACCCTAGGAAGAGATGTGAGATTTGGCATAGTGAAAGTTAATGTGGAGGAGTTCAAACGCGATCGCTGTGTGGACAGGCCCTTAGATTGTCGCATTGAACAATAATATAATTTCTACCATCAGTTACACTTATTTCTAGTTTATAATTACAAACATGACTTTTAAACAAATAACTTTTTATTCTTTTTAAATACCTATTTGCTATTTTTTTTACACAAAGAATTTGCCTTGTCTTGAATTGTGGGTGCTTTTACTGATTCTCGTATTTAAACTCACTTTTACTTTCAGCCAAACCTGGTATAACTATCTGTAGGCCAGGTGCAGTCCATGATTGCCAACAAAAGACTTCACGCATGCGATAGGTTTTTAAAAACTTTGCAAACTAGCGGACGTCACGCGGCTCCACCCGCATAGTTGCCATTCCCGTGAGAATACGGGGATAAAAAGTAGCCTATGTTACTTAGGATGAATGTTGCTTACCAATGGTGAAAGAATGTTTGAAATCGGCACAGTCGTTTTTGAGTTTATTCATTACAAACATACACTCACAAATTTTTACTCTTTATAATATTAGTGTAGATGTAGATAGCAAAATTTTTATTTTCTATTTATTACATTTTAATGAATTCGTAAAACAGTATATTTATTTTATTTAAATTTCAAATGTTAAACGGATTACTGTCCGATTCCCTATTAAAAACGTTCGAAATCTTGTCGCAATCTCATCTCAGTGACCATCAATGTCTAAATCTTGTCAAAAATGTAGGGATACTTGACGCAATTTTTACAGCTTCAGACTGAATTTAGTATAATAATAATAATAATAATAGTAATATTTAATTCAGGTTATAAAAACCCATAACAAGCAGCACAGTAATAATAAATAAAAATAATATTTAAACTACTCTCGGTTTAAGTCGTGCTTTATTAAAGCGTCTGAAAACTATTCCAGCCGGCCAAAAGCAAGTCAGTCAGAATGCGACCGTTCTTAAAAATACGGAAATTTCCCCTCAGGTCTTTTTACAACTTTGATAATGAACCCTGTAACCGCTCCAGATGACAACATTGTGTTTACTAACGGCTCCCCAAGGGATATCAACCGTATTTGTTTACGAACAACCCAACACCAACATGGAACCTGATTTATGAGCTAACTAGCTTACCACCTTCAAGCTAAAAAAATCCTGCAGCTTAATTACTAGGTGTAAATTGTGCGTTTACATAATTAAAGTAGTATAATAAAAAGTCGGAAGTTGGTGCAATGATGTCATGGAGCACCTGGTTTTGTACCCTTGTGTACCTTTCAACGGCCAAGTCATACAACATTAACTATAAATCGCAGAAAGTAACTTTACACTTGGCACGACTTCGTCTAGATTTCATTACTTTTTAGAGATAAACAAGCAGCTCCATCGAGACTTGGCCAGTTAACAATTAAATAGCTACAATTTTAATTTTCATAAGCATTTCTTGGCTGAAACTTCTTAATCAAACGGCGTTACTCTTCACTATGATGTTAACGCCACATAATAAATGCCCTTATGACTAACACTGTTCAAATAAACTGTAATTTAATCCTGGCTTTGCCTTTCTTTATCACAAATAACTGAATGAAATGGAGAACTTCTTTTATAAATAAGATTTGATCAGCCATGCAGCCTGATTAGTGTTTCTACATTTGCTCAATTTACAAACATACTCAGTATCGGTATCGCAAACACGCCTTAGGCGATACTAATTCGAGCTAATTGGACCGTTATTCTAACAGCGTCTGTAATTAATTTAAAATTTACCTGTGATCGATCACAGGCGCGCGCTCGGTAATTTCAATCAGCGTTTTTGTTATTTTATTGTGTTATAAGTTATTGTGTATACAAAAAAAAAACCTTTGGGAAAGTTTATTGAAATCATGAATACAATCACGAGTTTAAGTATCGGTCACTAATTACCAGTCACCCTATATAGATGATCGTGCATCGGCAGTGAGATAACCAAAATATATTGCTTACCAGTAGCCCTTTGGGCTATCGATGTCATAGCCGGTAAGGTTGGCGCATAGTGGGTGACATGAGGAGACATTGGCCGCTTCAGTTTCATGTTCTTGTGGTCATGATCTGGGTCGTAGTGATGAACGTATGGCACGTATTTTACACTATTCCCTCCAGACTTACTGCACAAAGAAGTAAGAATGCCAGGAGTCACACGAAGAAGGCCTCCTCTGAAATGATTATAATTAAGTACATTCAATTGTTTTTATGTTAACAAAGCGAATTAAGAATGCGCCCATGGGCGGTATAAAAACCCTGACACTACAGTACGTTCGCGTTAAGAATGCAGTAAAGTCATCATTATCCGTCGGCCTAGCCCGGCCCCTAACCAATCAAATCTTTTTATATTCATTTTTATAAATTCATTAAACTTAATCTTTTAAAATATAATTTGTTTGAATTTAACACCACTGTGGAATACACCTTTATCTTGCAGTTGCACTGCATTTTTACTGCATTCTTAACGCGAACGAACTATAGGTTAGTCTTTAACCTCACGGTAAGAAAAACAAAATCTTAGCAATAGTTAAAACTTTTCCTTTGTTTATCTTTTTTTGACGACATGGATGAATGCAAAAACCATAGTGTTCTCTGGTGTTACTAATGCATTCCCAATTATAACCATTTTTACTGGCCTGTTGGTCTAGTAGTTAGTGACCCTGACTGCTATGCCAGAGATCGTGGGTTCGACTGTGGCACTCAAGACGAATGTTTTTGTGATAAGCACGATCATTTGTTCTGTGTCTGGGTGTAATTTATCTATAATATGTGTATATTTAGAAATATAAAAGTATGTTCATCAGCTGTTTAGTACCCATAACAAAAGCTCTCAAGCTTAACTTGGGACTAAATGGCGTTGTGTGAAAAGTTGTGGAATATTTAATGTATTCCCAATTATAACCACAGATGGGAAATGGTAATGTTTATTTGCCTAAACTTCACGGAACAGAGCCCAGATTCGACATTACGACAGTATTTTCTTGCGAGACATTTTTTCCGACTGCCGGGACATCATGTCTAAAGACAACAATATAAAATAATAGGTGGTACATTTCTAAACATGTTTACAAAAATATTTGAGTAGATCGATGAACGAACATCAATACGTTTCAAATACTCATCGGATAACTGGTCTCTTTGCAATCGAAGAGGTCTCAGACTATCCAACACAGGAAGTATTCCATTGGATCACGAGTCAACCAGATCTACGCGGACGTATAGAATCTAATCGCTGTTACTAACTGACATAACCATTTAACGTAAGCACGTAAACAGTAAATGTCCTTCAGATTAATTGTGTTGTGCAATGCATCATCATTGAATTTCCAATAGTCCATGCATTTTTCCAGAAGTTTCGATAACCGAAACGTCAGTTAATACAAAATACAAATACAAAAAAATACAAATACCTTGCACGAAAATAATGTCATGCATCATTATTAAAGTTAACAGATCTGCCTTTTGTGTAAATGATCGATGGCTCCATGAAAATAAATAATTATGCGACTGTAAAATTACGAATTGCCCCTTTGAAATGTGTCTTTTGGCTATTGGTGATTAGACATTGCTAGCATATTGTTGTGATACAGAACATAATAATAATAAAAATAAGTTTATTTGTTAGTACAGACGTACAGACGTCAGCACATCAAGTTACCCCAGTGTGTTAATTTTTCCCAATTGACTTCGATCAATAATAGCTCTAGATGTCGGGTCGGCGTCAAAAATCCGTCTCGGTAAATATAAGCTCAATAGAAACCGGGGTTGGTATTTTGTTTTGTTTGCTTGAAACACGGCCAATGTAAACACGTCCCACAATGCCGCAGTGTGTATTCAACAGTTGCAAAAATAATCCCCGAAAACGTAATTATTCGGCTAAGTATTTTACCTTCAGTAAGGACGTGAAGAATAAGTTATATTTTAAGCTATAATTTAACAAATAATATCATTTTTTTAACAAAATTACCGATTTTAAACCACCGCTACAAATGTTTGACCAATGCTCGCCAACATTTGCACAAACTTTTGTTTAACTGAACAGCAGATGCATGGAGTAGATTTGTATTGTAATCATTTTAATAATTTATTACTAATAGGTACTTAAAAATTTGTTGGTTAAATTCGGTTAATGCTACTTTAGTTTTGTTTCGTTCATTATTGGCCACCGACTTTCGAAACTGGAGTTATTTTTCACCTGGCGGTGTTTTTTTAAGAAGGTTTATTATTTGTAGAAAAGTTTTTGTTTCGCCATTTTTAGTTTCTTCGTGTGTCAAGAAAGCCTTTCAAAACTTCAAAGAATCATTGAAATCGCTTAACAATATTGCTAAAGAAGTTCTATCTAAACATTAATCTGTACATCTCTGCCGGGCCCCCAATTACACTAAGTAACATAGAGACAATTACAATTACGAAAAAAAAAAGTTATAAAAAGAAATTCAAAAATAAATAAAACTAACATGGAACAGAAGACTCCCTGGCATACTTACTCTCACAGAACACCAGGCATACACGCATTAGTTTAATCCATTCATCCGCAAACACATCACAATCAGGGTTGGCAGCAAGAAGGGCATTCAGCACCTTTAGAATACGACAAATTGGGGATTCCACTCTGGTTACGGTTTTGGCTGGCAGTTGCGCAAACAGGTTGTGCCGACGGCTCTGACGGTGGCCTATGTATTTGTCAGGCACATATAGTCGACAGAAAAGACCATGGAGTTTAGGACAGTCGATACGTCCCCGTAGGGTTTTGCAGGCTATAGTGAGTTGATCAAAACCTCTTCTCACCTCCAGCGAGTTAAAGTCTAACGTCCTTAGAATTAAGATAGTTTAGGTAGGATACATGTAGGGAAAGAAGTAGTATATCTTTTGGAAGAGGCATCTAAGGAATGTTTTGTACCTTTTCCAGCATCAGTGTTTGGGTCGCGTTATAGGGGTGCCAAACACAAGCACTTGACTCCAGCTTGCTTCGTACCAAAGCCGCGTACAACAGCCTAACAACATTAGGATTGCGAAAGTCTCGAGCATTACGTAAGACAAATCCTAAGCGCCTAAAAGATTCCTTCGCAAGTGTAGAGACGTGGTCTCGAAAAGTCAAACACAACACGGGTAATAGCGTGGCCACCCAAATTGTAGTTATAACGAATTGGCCGCAACCCTCTACCATAGGTCATAACAAAGCACTTGCTTGTATTGAACAGTAGTTCGCAATGCTCCACACATGGATGGCGTCGATGTGTTTTTTGTAGGAGTTTGCAGTCCTCCTCCGTTCGGATTTGTGCGACCAGCTTAAGGTCGGCAGCATATAGCAGGCATTTGGCAAACTTAACCTTGGAAATGAGGTCATTGATCGCGATCAGAAATAGAAGCGGCCCTAACACTGATCCTTGACTTACTCCCGTAAGGTCCCGTCGCAGAGCACTAAATTCCGCGTATAAAAGATCACATCGTGAAACTGTTCATTTATGATGGAGTTTGACTTTACGCTTAGTATCATTAATAAAATAGCCAGGCGTAATGTTATGTTATGCAAATATAAGAACTCTGCATAGACACCTTACTGTAGCAATCGCGAACAATTTGCTGTTATGTCTTGAAGAGTTCCGTCGCCTGTCTTTTTCATCAGTTTTTTTTCACAAAATGTTACTTTCTAAACGAAAATGCTTGATTTGTTACTAAAAATGTAAAAATCGGTACGTGTGTGTACCTATATTTTTTGAAGAGTTCCCTCAATTCCTCAAGCAAGCAAGAGTTTTTATATAAATGGGACCAATCTGTTTATATACCCTATCAAATAAAAAAAGAATTTTAACAATCGTCTTTATATGACGGAGTACTGAGGTCACAAAACCTAAAAAAAAATACAACCGAATTGATAACCTCCTCCTTTTTTAGAAGTCGGTTAAAATTATTTGATTTCATTCAATCTGCTCCCCGTGGTTTCACCCGCGTAAACCAGGAGTAGTTAAAAGTAGCCTTAGCCTCTGTGTTAATCCAGGATATAAGCTACTTACATACTTACTAAATTTCATCCGAATCTGTTAAGCCGTTTGAGCGTGAAGAAGTAACAAACATACAAACACACACACTAACACTCAGAAACTTTTGCCTTTATAATATTAATGTGAAAACTTCTAAATCGCATGCAAAAGTAGACGCATTATTTTTTTTTGTGGGTTGATTTGATTATAATGAGCCAACCCGCAGACAATTAATAGCAATGTCATAATAAAATAACTATTGTACTAATTTAGGCCAACTACTTTTTTTAAATGGGTCAAATGTAATTATTTGCTACCATTATAAAACAAACCTTCGCTCGTATAAGAAATATAAATGATTATTCTGCAACTCTACGTCTCAATTCTTACTGTGTTCTGAGCATTGAAATGTCATACTAAGAACTACGTCTAGTTCCAAAATAGAGTAAAGACGAAATTGTGAACAAAACGTTTTTAACCTTTTTTTCTAGGCCTTAAGTTTCATTTTAGAAAAAATATTTTTGTACTTATTATAAAAATGGCTTTTAGTTTTAAGTCACATTTCAAATTTATTCCTTTTACTTTTCTCCGACGACAGAAGGACTTAGGCATAAATATTTTGCAATTGTAATTAAACTTTATGCTTGAGTGTCAAGGTTTATAATGAACTGAACTTGATAATATTATAAAACATTTTTCTATATTCGTAGTAAGAAATGCAATTGTTTATGCGTGCCTAAACGTGGACACTTTTGCGAGGTATTTTTGTTCCTGATCTTGTATCTAGTACTATTATTGATCGAAGCCAATTGAATAATAAATAAATAAATTAATAAATAAATAAATTTATTGCTTCAAGAATTACAAATATATAACAATTACGTAGAGGTATTACAAATATGAACCTTACTTTGTTTAACATAAAGTTGAAAAACGATCAAAGAAATTTGACAGGTAACTTGACGTGCTAGCGTCTGTACATAAAAGCGACGACACATAACATAACATAGAGGAAGACTAAGTTGATCAGTTCAGTCAAAATTAATGTTGAATTCTCGAGCTCCTAAACTCGGTGCGCAGTACCTGTAGCTTGGGAGTTGGGTATTTTGAGGTTTAATCTTATAATGTAACTAGCTTATCCATGCCCACTTCGTTGGATGGTAAAAAAAATTGACTTGTGATGAAATCAGGTGCGTGGTATGGTTGGTATTGCGTACTATTATTTATTTCCTGACCGCAAGAAGGAAGACTGCCGAATGAAGTACAAAAACATGTTAACTCACTACAAAGTTTATTTTGGCAACGCAAGGTAGTAAAGATTTAATTCTTCGTTCTGGACACAGACTAACTATATTTTTATTGCAATCAAAGACATTCATTGCCTATAGATCGTACATCACTATCAAAATTTTCGTCTGAAACTTGTGTCCTGCTTGGCCACAAGTCTATGAGTTTTTTTGAGTACGCTCCGCGGCCGCTCCAATATTCATATATTAAGATGGCGTAACTGAGACAAGGGATCAAAGTTTTTCTATGACATTTCCTTGACATGCCCGCATTGCCCGCTCTATAGTATTTTAAATGTCTTCGATTGCAATAAATGTTTAACGTAATCGATCTTCGCAATTCAACTCGCTACAAAACTAAATTATTTTTAACCGTTAGCCTTAACTAAAAGTTGGAAGATCCTAAATTTAAAACTTATGAACTTTCATATAAACTACTATCCCCTTTTTTACCTCTTTAGGAGTAGGATTTCCAAACCTACTTTCTTAGTGGATACTTACTTTTCACACTCTTAGTTTCATGAATCCAGGACAAGTGATTTGAGCTGTGCGTTAATTTAAAAAAAATATGCCTTATTTCACCGTTTGGGGTTGAATTTATAAAAATCCTTTCTTAGTGGATGCTACGTCACAGAAAAGAATTACGTGCGCGAAATTTTATTTTTTTGCCTTTAGGGTTTTGCATAGAATAGGTACTTAGATGGCTCGTTTCAAGGTATTAGATTGAAGAAACATATTATTGATTGATTCTTAAGAAATATATCTGAAGAATCTCTCCACAACCATGGCATTTCCAGAAACTCATTACAGATAAATTCCGGAGAATGGAAATATTTTACTGATATTTCCATTAATCTTTTCAGTCTTCATATTTTCGTCCCTGGAAAACTCATTTTGAAATATTAAATTACTAAGCTTTCTTGCGATACTTGTCTAGTGGCAAGCAACGGGAACATTCTGTAGTTCATTTCAAGAAAGCTTCACTTCACAATCAAGCCTTGTTAAATTTACTAGATAAAAATACCTCAAGAGACTCTTGAAAACTGTACAAGCCTGAGATGCGATGTATCGCGTGCGTCCTTGAATGTGCTCTAGGTAAAACAAAGATATTCCAATATCAGTCATAAGATGTGATACCTAAAAAGGTCTAAAAATTTAAAATTATCTTCCTATTTTTAAAAGTTGACTATACTCCATTTACAGCATTAGACAGAATTTAAAAAAGGTTATTTTTAATGCACACTTTGTAACGAAAGTATAATTAAGCATGTTAAGAAGATTTTAAAAAAGATTAAAGATACCGGGCTGGTATCCAACTCCACGTCAAAGCGCGTATTTTGCGTATGGGCTATAATCTACCACGCGGGCCCAGTGCGAATTGGTAGATGTCACATGTCTTATTTGTTTTGGTTCTAGGACATGCCGGTTTCCTCACGATGTTTTCCTTCATGTTACAATTTTATTACGATAGAGGCCGAAATTATTATAATCTGTTTTTACTGCAGATTTTATGGTGTGGATTACATTCAGTTACATTATTTAATTTTAGTTGAAAATTGTAGTGTTAATGATAAAAACCTCAAAGAAGCAGGGAGAAACAGTACATGAACACGTTCTACGTTTCACTTTTTTTCTTCTAAATTTGAAATAAAACAATTTAAATAAAACTGTTTTCACTTATTTTTAAACTGAAATGTTCTGCATTCCTGCTTCTACGAGCCTCTTTATTCTAATGCTATTGTAAATGGGTGCTGTAAAAGTAATGCTATTGTAAAAGTTAAAAAAAAAAATATTCATAAAAATATATTTGAAGTTAAATCTATACTAGATTTAACTTCAAATATATTTTTATGAATATTGCGCGCCCGGGGAGTATGAGATTCGGAATGTATATCTATTTTTATGGAGAAGGATTGCAGATAGCCAAAACTGTTGAGGTTTGACCTACTGGCCGTCCACAATTTTAATAAACTAGATAATTTGCAAATAGTGCTAATAAGTGGCCTGTTGGCCTAGTAGTTAGTGACCCTGACTGCTATGCCGGAGGTCGTGGGTTCGATTCCCAACCAGGTCAAATATTTGTGTGATGAGCACGATCATTTGTTCTGAGTCTAGGTGTAATTTATCTACATTATGTATGTATTTAGAAATATATGTATAAGTATGTTTATCAGCTGTTTAGTGCCCATAACACAAGCTCTTAGCTTAGCTTGGGACTAGATGGTGTTGTGTGAAAAAGTTGTGGAATATTTATTTATTTATTTATTTAAGTAAAATATTGATCTACCTATCTATAGTCCGGTCTATTTAGACATTCGAAGTTACATAAAGTCCCAACAAGCTGAATTTCTGTGAAGTTGTTCGAAACATAATTATAAACAATGTCTAGAAGTTCCCCATCATTCCCCTGTAAGGAAAAAAAATAATTCAAGGTCAAAGGTCAAAAAAATGAGTTTTTTCGCGATTTTCAGCAAAACGGTAAGTTTTATCATAAAAGTACCTCAGACAAAAATTGTAGATCATAAAATTATCTATAAAAATTTTTTCAATACTTTTTTTCTTACGAACCACCGTTTCTGAGATATAACGATTCAAAAAGTTATAAAAGTCGTTATCGTCATAATATGCACACGTTTCCACGCCACCTATGAGGTAGTGTACTTAGCGCGTTTTTTTTAACGTGGTTTCCCAAGTAGGCCTACTCCACGGGTCAGTTGTGATCCTGTTTAATGTAAAACTATTGCAAAATAACGGAAATTTTCAAAGATTGGGAAAGATAAAAGCGATGTAAATGAAAAAAAAGTGTTGAAGTTTATTCGTCTTATTCGTAAGTTTCAAATTCTTGTTCTTCTTCTTGATCTTCTTCTTGTTCTTCTTCTCCTGCTTCTTCTTCATCTTCATTTTGGATGCAAGTAAATTGCGTCAATAGCGATGTATCGCATGATACTTCGTCGGAGTCAAACGAATCCTCCATTGTTTGTGATTCAATATTAGAGCACGACCGGGCTTGACAATTTTTGCATGCCAAAGAACAAGACAGTCCAACTTTTTTGCAACCACATTTAGCACTGCATCCCTTTTTGCAGTTGCAAAAAATAGTGTTCAGCAGTTTTTCTGGCGCAGGTGGAAGTAATGTTTGAACTGGCTCTAATATATTGTTGACCAACTTCCAACCCCAGTCTGTAGGGTCTAGCTGATAACCAAGCCACACTTGAACTTAGTAATATACTCGAAAAAGATGTTGGTGAGCAGCAACTGAGGTTGGAGGAAGACAAGCTAATTGAAATTGTTTTTTAT
This sequence comes from Euplexia lucipara, assembly GCA_921972225.1. Taxonomy (NCBI): domain Eukaryota; kingdom Metazoa; phylum Arthropoda; class Insecta; order Lepidoptera; family Noctuidae; genus Euplexia; species Euplexia lucipara. The sequence goes on along the minus strand of OV179142.1, from coordinate 10,623,459 downwards.
TTTTAGTATTTTTAACGAAACATTCATATCGATGCTTATCTAAACAGGTAGTTTTTTTAGGAGCTCCGTACATAGAAAGAAGAAAGCGGATGCCGTTGGTAATAACTTCTTGTTGAGTTGAATTACTCTTTTTAAAAACTTCAGCACATTGAATTAAATCTTGTTTTTCAAACATTTTGAAAACTGCTATTTTACCCCTCCTGTAAAATGCAGATGTCGTATCACAGCCAGTTATTGCGTGTAAAAATAGTACATGATCTTTACACTTTACTAAAGTAAATAAACTTTTTGATGAATATATATCTGATGGTTGCTGAGCTTTTCCTGGTTTTAAGAAAAATGTCACAGATGTCTCGATGTTACACTGGCTTAAAGATTAAGGGACTGGGTTTCATTTTACCTGATATTCTTGTAGTTAAAACTTATGTATATTTTATATTGTAAGTATAAGTTACAATGACCGATAGAAAAATATTTAAACATTTAATATATAATACATATATGTATTTATATATATATACACATATATATATTATATAAAATATTACAACTCTAGATGTATATACGGTACTCATGCATATTATGACGATAACAACTTTTATAACTTTTTGAATCGTTATATCTCAGAAACGGTGGCTCGTAAGAAAAAAAGTATTGAAAATTTTTTTATAGATAATTTTATGATCTACAATTTTTGTCTGAGGTACTTTTATGATAAAACTTACTGTTTTGCTGAAAATCGCGAAAAACTCATTTTTTTGACCTTTGACCTTGAATTTTTTTTTTCCTTACAGGGGAATGATGGGGAACTTCTAGACATTGTTTATAATTATATTTTGAACAATTTCACTGAAATTCAGCTTGTTGGGACTTTATGTAACTTCACTCTCATTTTTTGGTCTAAATAGACCGGACTACTATACAATAACAATTTAATTATTTCGTTACTTTATTATTGTTTTGGTTTCCATTGCTTTTAAAAATACCCCTAATATTAATTAGTACGTACAAATTGTATGCCAATATAAATGTCGGTGTCAGCGATGGTTGAGCGATGAGCCGATGGGGGTTTCGTGGTACTGAATTCATAACGTAGAATAGCAATCTTTATTGCAGTTATAACCTCAATCTTCGAAAACAGGAAATAATACCACGAATAGATAGCGTCGATCTTCTTTTAATTATTTTACAAACTTTTTAAATTACTATAATCATGAATATCGGAGATGGAAATGGATTTAGGTTGCGAGATCATTTGCATCGCTTATGAAATGAAATGATGATGAAATGAAATGATATTTATGCATCGCTTATGAAATGAAATGATGATGAAATGAAATGATATTTATTTTTGTAAGTAGGTATATCTTCCCAGATACTTTTCTTTTACATGTATTTTTAAACTAAATGGCACTAAATGGCATTTTCAAAGTGACTGATCCCTGAGAAGAAATGCCGAAAGAAACTCAGGGATCAGGTCTCTTTTAAAGTCCAGAGATAAGATTATATTAATTTATTATGCGATTTATTATTCTGGAGTAAGAATAAGTCTGGAAAAGCCTTTTGAAGAAATAATCAATTCAGCTTTGAGTTGACCTGTCCCGACAGACGGCATGCATGCTTCAGTCATCGTGTAGTCAAACCTATTTCAGGGAGCTTGATGACCCACCACGCGACGCTATCTGCCGGTCATTTGCGTAGGCCCAACCAGCGGCATCACTTAACCAGCGGCATCGCTAAACCAGCGGCCTCGCTTAACCAACGGCGTCACTTAACCAGCGCCATCGCTTAACCAGCGGCGTCACTTAGCCAGCGGCAACGCTTAACCAACGGCGTCACTTAACCAGCGCCATCGCTTAACCAGCGGCATCGCTAAACCAGCGGCATCGCTTAACCAGCGGCATCGCTAGTCCAGCAGCATCACTTAACCAACGGCGTCACTTAACCAGCGGCATCGCTAAACCAGCGGCATCGCTTAACCAACGGCGTCACTTAACCAGCGCCATCGCTTAACCAGCGCCATCGCTTAACCAGCGGCATCGCTAAACCAGCGGCATCGCTTAACTAGCGGCGTCACTTAACCAGCGCCATCGCTTAACCAGCGGAATCGCTTAACCAGCGGCATCACTTAAACAGCGGCATCGCTTAACCAGCGGCTGAGTATGTGCGTATTTGTTAGTACTGGTTGTTAAGTTACCCCTTTGACCTTGAACGGTCTCAAAATCGTCATTATCAAGCTAAATCAACCGGAAATATATTAAGTTTTGCATTTGCACGATTCAACCTCAGTTTTACGTTTGATTAAGTTCTACCTCAAAAATCGAAATTCATTCATTCTCAATCTTAATTTTGATTAAATAAACGACCTGATCAATTATACACATGCTAGCAGCCTCTAAAACATACTAAGAACATCACATAAACAAAACGTAGAAGTTGGTATCTGCTACCAACTTCTACCGGACTACGGCTACGAGGGGCTACTGGTACGGTCTGACCAGCCGGCCTAGGATTCCCCACTATCACTCGATTCAACCTTTTCTATTTTACATAGTATTTGGCCCTCAGGCATCCTATCATGGGCGTACTTGCGAATACGTTATGAATGAACCCTAATATTTGGGGTCTAGTTAACTTTGTTTGGTTATGACTGTACAAGAAAGTACAGTTTATTGCTAACTGAATTACAATTTACGAGTCTTGCTAAAAACAACTATCGTCCGTTTTGATTGCTGTAAAGCATCGACAAAGAAACTGCCATAACACGTTAAACCTGATTGTTGACCCTAAATAAACCAGTAGCGTGTGTAAATCAATGTTACTAGAATGACAAAACCCTTGAACGCTTAACACGCAAAATATTGTCATGGATCCGCAATGTACGCGTCCGGGTACCAAATAAAGCTCAGATATCTTTAACCGCCCTCATAGTACTACGAGTAAACTACTCGTTTCGTTAAACCGGAATAAACCAAAGGAACTTTTTTGGCTAATGCATCTCTTAATACGAAATGATGATAATCCTTTCAATCTTATTTATTTATTTATTTATTTATAATAACCAACTTGAATTTACAGTATAAAACCACACATACAAGTTATTGGTCCGTACGAAAGAACAAAAATCATTAAAAAAGAACAAATTAAACATACTGCAAAACTAAATATATAAACAGAACAATAGAAATAAAAGTAATCATTATGTCACAGAGAAATTATTATGCATGCACATTAAAAATGATATAATAATACAATAATAAAAAAAATAAAATAAGATAACAATAATCAACTGTATAAATCAAGAAAATAAACAAAAAATATTGCAATCAAGCTTATTAAAAAATTAACACAATTAAAGTGGAATTGTACTAGAGGCAACAATAGACTCCAGGTATCGAGTAGCAGTGCTAAGGAATGTCAGCTCAGCAGTCGCAAAGATATCCAATGTGTCATCAAATGATAAAATGCTGTTTATGAGGGTGAGTGCAACGTATAATGGACTGGTCTTGAGGGATTTGGATGTTTGGGGCACAGAGAATAAAGGACGTGGCCGAGGGCGAAGAGTCCTACGGATAGGTAGAGGGATATTGAATGAAACATACTGTAATAGCGAAGAGTTGAAGTGGAAACCACGAATAAGGCGGATGAAATATTTAACCGTGGCAAGATTTCGCCTGACTTCCAAATATTGGTAGGTTACCATACCTAGCACAAATGGTGTAGGATACAGGTACGGATAATACCCATACAGTTTTAAATAAAGATAGCGTATAAAAGACTTTTGGACCTTCTCAATGACTAATGTGTAGGTTTTCTCATGCGGGTTCCAGATTACACTATTGGTTTCAAGTATACTACGAATGTATGAGTTGTATAAGAGGGTTATTGCTTGTCTATTGCTGAAAATTTTAGCCTGACGCAAAACAAAACCTAAGTTTTTGCGAGATTTGTTACATGTCTGAAGTATGTGTTGGTTGAAAGTTAGGTGTGGATCAAAATTTGTACCTAGGTCACGTATGGTTGTAACACGTTTTAAGGGCTCGTTATTTAAGGTGTAGGTGCAGTTTATGGGTTGTGTGGATTTTGAGAACGTCATGATAGCGCATTTACTAATATTAAGATTGAGGTTGTTCACCATACTCCAAGCGTGAATATTATCGATGTCAAGCTGAAGTATGGCTGTATCACTAGGGTTAACTATTGGAAAAGCTACTTTGAGATCATCAGCGTACATTAAAACGGTGGAATGTTTTATATATGTAGGTAGGTCATTAATAACTATTAGAAATAGTAGAGGTCCGAGATTAGTGCCCTGTCCTATGCCAGAAGTGACCGAGTAGTGCTCGGAATTGGCATTTTGATATGTTACATATTGCTTGCGTCCATTTAGGTAATTAGCAAAAAAATTAAGCAGTGATGTGGAGAAACCCGCCAGTGCTAATTTATTTAGAAGAATGTCGTTATCAACCCGGTCAAAAGCCTTCTGGAAGTCAAAATAGGCTACATCAATTTGCTTTTTGCGACAAACATTTTCTGCTAATAGTGTAGTTATATTGAGCAAATTGGACGTGGTTGAACGATTTGGCAGAAATCCATGCTGCTCGTCGACGAACCACCGTCGAAGTTGTTTATATATTTTTTTGTAAAGGACTGACTCAAATATTTTACTGAATATGGATAATACTGCTATTGGTCTGTAATTTTTTATTTCACTTTTAGGACCGCTTTTATGAACTGGGATTACTCTAGATGTTTTCCACTCAGTTGGATAAATATTGGAAGAAATAGATAGGTTGAAAATAAATATTAAAGGTTGTTTAAAGATTTCGCACCCATCCTTAACTATAAACTGAGGTATACCGTCCGGTCCTTGAGTTGATTTGGGGGGTAGCCGAGCTATAACACCACGCACATCTGATTCCAGTATATGTTCCAGATTTACCTGCTGAGATGGACAGTTAAGAGATTCATTTGCCGCCGCAAGAGCGACTTCGGGATCTAATGATGGTAAATTAGGCAAGAAAACGCTGCTAAAATATTTTGAAAATGCGTCTGCTACTTGCGTCGGCGACATGTCACCAAAAGTAGCCTGCTCATTGTTCTGTCTATTATTTTTTACGAACGTCCAAAAAGTTTCCGGATCGCGCTTGATGTTGGATTGGATGCGATCAGTATAAGAGGCATAATCTGCTTCCGTACTTCTCTTTAATAAACGTCTGTAATAGGAAAAAAACGCGTAATTTAATTGGTTTTTATTATTTTGTTTGTAAAGTTTGTGATAATGATTTTTTAGGTTATTTAGTTTAATAGAGGCAGGTGTAAACCATTTTGGGTAGTGCAATCTTACTGCTTTGTTCTGTTTAAGAGGGACGTTTCGACAGATAACATTATTAATTAAACCATAAAAGGTTTCAACAGCGATATTTACGTCAACACAAGAGCGCACTGGCTCCCAGTCTATAGCAGCTAGTTCTGTGTATAACGATACAAAGTCTGCCTTACGAAAGTTTCGTATTAATCTTGTATTAGTGGTTAAATTATTTAAACTGTGGGTGTGGGTGTCATAGTTGGTCGGACTGGCATAAGGTGTGTTTATATTAATGGATATATCTAAAGGTTTGTGATGTACTTCAGGTGACACTGTAACTGAGACTCCCGCCACACATGAGTTAACCAATATAAGGTCTAACATTCTACTAAGGTCATTCAAAATTGTGTTTTGTTGCAATAAATTACACTCCGAAAGAAACAATTCAAAATCATTATTTACAGTTATACTAGCTGAGCAAAGATTAAAATCACCTAATATTATTAGAGGTAGTTTGTTTATGTTACCTATAATAGTTCTTATACAATTGAATATAGAATAATATCTAGAATCAGGTACATTGGGAGGTAAGTAGACAACACAACAGACGAAACGTAAACGACCTGTGGTAACTATTGCACTTATTATTTCGTCGCACTGTTCCGATTTGCAGTCCAAGCATGTGAGTGAGTAAGGCGAGCGCGCGGCCAGCAGCACGCCACCGCCGCCCCGCCCCACCCGGTCACAACGCAGGACGGCATATTCTTGCGGGAACACCTCGGAGTCAAAAACGCTATCATCAAGTCTAGTTTCTGTTAAAGCGAGTAGGTTACTTGGGAAAGTGTGTAATACATTCTTAGTTTCAGAACGCCTCGATTTCAATCCCCGGACGTTTTGGTAGAAAATCATATCAAGCTTTTTAGTTTTCCTCACGAAAAAATGATTTATTCGTTTCGGTGGATTGCGTTTTCTTCTTCGCATTCCTGTATGTGAACCATTCTTGAAGTGATGTATTTAAGGGCCAGTTGTCAGGTGATAGGTAATAATCAAACAGGTGCGTTGGGACACCCAGTATGAAGCAGTTATGTCTGGAGTGCTCGGGGTCAGGCTTTTTGATGGAGAAAGTGCAGTTTGGGTGCCTTCTCTGAACATAAGACTTAATGGTCTCTTCTGAAACATCTGGATGAAAGTTCCAAGCATGAATGTACTTGACAGGTTCCAGCGTTTTTAAATCCGTATCAGGTGCACCGGTCGCGCGAATTACAGATCGACGAGAAGAACGAGGTTGAGTTTTCCCCATTGAAAATATTCTTGTATTATATAAGTTTGTATTACATGAGTTTGTTGACGGCACCTCGCTGCATAATAATGGTTGCGACCTGGTGTCATGGACATCTGATGATGACAAAACTGGGTGCGAAACATGCAGAGACGAAGCCGAAGCTATGGGGTCCGGGAAGTCCAAAGGTGAGTGGTGATTATTATTATCAAGCGAATTGGATAATCTGCATGATAAATTTGTATTGACAGTTATTAGATTTTCAATTTTATCTATCCGCTGCTTCTGAATCATAATTTCACAATGATAATCATTAATTCCTGAATCCAATATATTTTTTGCGTTTTCATCACATTGCAGCTGTAGTGTAGCAAGTGCACCAGAAGCAACATCAGAGGACAACAGTAGCTGGTCTACGTCCGTTCGAAGGATGTTATAATTATTGTTCAGAGTGGCTATGGAACATCGTAATTCTTTAACATTTTCAGCCATTTTATTTATAGAGGTTAAGTTAAGAGGTTAGGTTAATCTTATTTCCCGCTTAATTTCCTGTCATACCAATGTGTACAGTGGGCTATTTATAGTGTAACTGTTTAATCGGAATCCGAAGTATTTATGCCAATATCTTACCAGAGTAGGATTATAAAACTTTGTAGGTACGTAACGCAGTTGTCAACCAACCTTTAGACATACCGCGCCGATCCAAACCAGACCATCAAACCAATATAAATCATTAAAAACCATTGTAATTTTTTATCATAATAACTTAAGACAAGTGAGTCGGACACAATACGCGCCATATAGAAATCTGAATCCAGTTTCGACATTTAATAGTTCGGGTTTATCATTCCTAAAAAGAAATTAAAAGAATGTAGGGGGTACTTAGTTGCTAATTGTTCACTGCGATGATTTCAAAAGTAGTAATGCGATAGATAATATGATAAGAGCCGTAATAATGAAATATTAAAGTTTTCACGCATAGGTACTCATTATTGTTACACATATTGTTTGCTGTATACTCGTGTTTTAAAATAAAATATATTCTATTAACGGAGTGTATATTGAAGAAAGTTTGGACCATAATGACGATGATGTCTTTCGGTAGAAAATTTCAGAGCTATATAAAAAACTAAACTTACTAACTAAAGTAAAAATATCAGGCAGAAAAGACGTTAACAGACACACTGCTACGAATAGACCAACTAAAGATGAGATGGACTGGACATATGCTTCGCTGCAAAAAGAAAAAGTGGAGCAAACAGGTGACAATTTGGTACCCCAAACATGGCACTCGGAGCCGAGGTCGCGAGAACATGGGAGGATGATCTAAAAATTACACTTCTAGATAAGAGTAGCAGGATATCATTGGAGGAATCCTTATTTGCCGTAAGGCACACTGAAACACGCGATGTTTTGTACTTGTTCATTTTAACTTTTTAGTCACAATGTTTCGGAAAATAAAGGCTTTATTATTTATTATTATAAACTAAACTTACCAATACTCCATTACAATAGCTTTAGACAGAAAAGGGTTTCTATGTTTTATTAATTTGAACATTTTTCATAAACACAGCTTGTTTCCCAACGAATGATTGGTTATATGATCTAAAACTAGAAATAGTTACTGCAAGAAAACAATTGCTAGGAGTAAAAGTTTTTGATTGTTCTCGGGAATTGAAAAGGCGCTACTTGCTTTGTAGAGGTATAATTGGTGTTAAATATCAGGTTAGTAATTGCAGGAGGTACAATCTCAAACTTTTATTATACTAATTCATATTTTCACTTGTATATTTCCCTCCTGTTTAGAAGGTCTAAATAGCAAAATGTCCAACAACACAAAACGTGTAATGAGCGAAATCAAAATCAAAATTTATTCAAATCAACGTCAATAATTACTTAAGATCGTCCACCAAAACGCCCGCTATTTCTGACTTCATCTAGCCTGTTTCTGCTGGGAATAAGAAGTAGCGGAATAAACTCCTCAACAACACATCTGTCTGATATGATGTGTAATTAGCAAAACTTCCAACAACCTGATAGTCACTGATTCAGAGGCGGCCAAATCAGTGTTCCCTCACTTTTTAGCAATACCATGTGAAACGAGTTCCGCGACAATGGTAAAGTCTTATTTTGTCTGTATATTAATTATTGTAATTGGTATGGTATTATAATAATGAACTATAAATAACCTTTGCTACTGATTAATCTTTCAACAGAGGTAATTAGAGACACAATAGATAGACAATGACAGGCGGACACCGGTGTCCTCTCGGGGTTTAATGAATTAAATCGGTAGTTTGGAGAATTATAATATTTTCATCTATTCTAATAAACCCAGACAAAGTAACATGTCCACTGACGATAACGAACTGTATCATCTCCGAAATGTATAGAATTGAGCATTTCGAAAACTAATGCCAATTCAAAAAAAAAGGGATCGTTTAAACTTCATTTTCGTAAATGAGAACGTGATTACATTTGCACTGGCCTGCAAAACCAAGTATCGCACTTTTAAAATTGGTTTATATAGGTAGTTGGTTTATTTTATAGTGTTTATTTATTTATATGGGCCACAAATGCCTGAAATAAAGAATGATTATTATTGTTAATTCATAATTTTTATTATTTTAACTTTTTCAGCCTCGCTCGAGGAAAATCCTCTGTATCGTGGGTGCGTTTACAAACGTTTGAAATTCACGTACACAAAAAGCCAAACCCGGAATAACTATCTGTAGGCCATATAAATATTATTCTGCGCGTAAATCGATTCTGAGGCACGCTGCAGTGCAAACAGTCGCTCAGCAACTTCGCAAACCGTGCAACCGTGCTTTATTAATCACTATCTGTTAATTAGTGTATTCGCAGTTCTATCTTAATCTAAAGCTGCCTGTGCACTGAAGCGGAGCAAGGCTGTGGATCGAAGAAACGGAGACATAATAATATTTATCCATTTCGATTTTGCGAAAAAGGTAGTATGGCGCTCGGCAGTAGTTGTCGCGGCACGCTCGCTTCGCTTGTTCACCTTCACGCGTCGTATGGTCGCAGTTCTAACCTACCCTTAACCTTGCCGTTTTGATTTTGCGAAAGAGGAAAAAGAACATACCTACTGTGAAATTAAGTAAACCACGAAGTTGATAAAATATTACCATTTGCAGAAAGAACCTTGTCGTATCGTCAAATATGTCATTACGTCTTACAAAATTACGGTATAAACAAACTGTTAAGTACCTTAATGGTAAATGATAAATGGTATTTATTTCTGTAAATGGGTTCATACAAACACATGCCATTTTTTAGATAAGATGATTAGGTCGATATTTCGCTATCTGACTACTCTGAGAAGAAACACCGAAAGAAACTCAGTGGTCACAGTCTCTTTTAAAGTCCAGATATTATCTTGGTCAGATTATGTAAGAACCATGCAGATGTATGTCTGATAATAGTCTTTTGAACCACAAAGAACCACACAGATATGAGTGGACCAGATCAGTCGGAGCAAGCATTTGTCAGTTATCGTGAGCTCAACTCGGAACTTGAGGAGCTCTACGTCCTGACGAACAATACCAAACAAAGAACATTTGGATTGGACGCATAAAATACTCAATAATGGTATTGAGCAAAAACCGTGTATCGAATTCGCGTAAGTTAAAGTATAATTTCGCATACATTGTTTTTAATTGGGCCCGTTTTTTGTAGAAGAAAGAAGAATCCAACGCAGCAACAAATAAACAATGTTTGGCCCGTGAAAGTCCAAACAATGACAATAGTAAGATATTTGAAAAATAGTGTGGGCCCGGCGTTAAGTCTACATAATATGAGTTGTGAGCAACTCGATCTCAAATCAAACAAAAATCGAATCAACGTTATTTAAAAATGGTGTAACTTTAAGTTTGAGTATATCAGGGTAACGGAAATTAAGGATTGCAGCCAATTTGAGTGACGATCACTTCCAAGAAATAAAGAATTACTTTGACAAGAATATACGAGAAACATTTTCAACTTGGTAATTTAGCATTTGGCTGCTTGTACTACTGATATTTCAAAGCAACTTTTTTTTCGTTTTTAACAGTTTACATATAATAATGGCTAATATATTGCCATTCAGTAGCGAAGGGTACATTTTCTTATAGCGGAAGCCGACAACTTAGCATTCACATTACTGTCTGTTGTCTATCTTGAAGTCGTCGGTCTACCTACCACCCTGTATACCTTTGGTGTAAATACCTGGCAATACTAGAGTCTGGCTGCCATCATTCAATAGCAGGAGAATTCCTCTTTCGAACCTAAATAGGGAAACCGATAGGAATCGAGTTCTATGGACACTTCGCTACTCTTGTCATCAGAACATGAATGGACTCTTAGACAAAGGGTGATCTACCACACATGTATAGATGCTTTCTCAAACAATGGGACATGGTGTGCATTAAACTGTTTCACTGAATACATTACGCCTAATTATGCTTTAGCTATATGCTCGATTAAACAAATTAAAAAGGGAAATAGGTAGTTACTTACAGTAGGTAGTTGATAACTATAATAATATTAATCGATAGCAAAAAAATCTTACAATGTATGAACAGAGACCCAGAGCAAAGTAAAAGAATATTTACAATAATAAAAATTAACGTCCACATTAGTACATTTTTGTTACAAAAAAAAACAAAACGTTACTTTATAATATCAACATTGATCGAAAACATTAGTTATTGTAGTAATGATAAGTTCACTATATAACTGCAAATTTAAATTGCCCAAGCACAATGAATAAACGATATTTTTCTAATGTTTATTTACTTACTAGCTGCTGCCCGCGACGTCGTCTGCGTGAAGGCTCTACAGCACAAAAAATACCTAAGAGGCCAGGTGTTGCTATAGCATTATAATTAAACGACTTTTAAAATAGCATTAAAATATTTAAAAAATGCAAACGAAGCAAGTGAAGAGAGTTATATGGGAAGCCTGCTGAGTTCAGTCATAAGATGTGACTGAGGGATATAGAGAAAATAGTAATGGAGGAAAACATTCCAGAACACAAAAGAGTCAAAAGACGTACAAAGGTATCATAGAAACACTTTCCAATAAACAACATTGGTAGATAAGCTGCCAGGAGCCAAAATGTTAAGAGAGACAGGAATGGTGACGTGGGAGCAAGCAACGTACAGTTGCCCGTGTGAGAAGCAACTCGTCCTGACGTGTCGACACCCGCTGCCCTCAGGGTCTGCCCCTACGACTTATTGGTGGTCATCGCGAAGCAAACACTCACGGGGAACTGTGAAGCGCTTGACCTGGAACGGGAAGTTATGAGGTATGAGGGGAATCCGTGGTATAAATGCAGCCGCGCCGAAGCCAAAACCCGTAAAAAAATCCGCCTCAATGGTGTGTCTGTGGAGCGAGATGACTTTAAGGCGGGTCCCGTTACACAACTTCGGAGGAGATAGGTTCCGAAACAGCATATTTGAATTGGTCAAAACGAACTATACGATACAACTTTTATGAATAAAATGCATTTTACCATCTATGAATTTTAAGAATAACTAACTACTACTCTCGCAAACATGATCAAAGAACAATGTCAGATGTCCATAGTAACTTTGGCTCAATATTAATTTGTCATGGACAGTAAATATTCTTACGTTTGTTTGTTTAATGTCTAAACCATTTCTGTGATTTCCACTTTTACTTTGAACTTCTAAATTTTATTGAGACATTTTAAATTGGAGGTTAGGTATTTTACAGAGAGTAAATTGAACAACAAATATACAGTTGAATAAAAAATAAAAATAAATAAATAAATATTCCACAACTTTTCACACAACGCCATTTAGTCCCACGTTAAGCTTGAGAGCTTGTGTTATGGGTACTAAACAGCTGATAAACATACTTACTTATATAATTCTAAATACATACATATTATAGATAAATTACACCCAGACACAGAACAAATGATCGTGTTCATCACACAAACATTTGTCCTGGGTGGGAATCGAACCCACGACCCGCGGCATAGCAGTCAGGGTCACTAACTACTAGACCAACAGGCCAGTCAAAAAAAAAAAGAAATAGAAAAGAAAAAAAAAAGGAAAGGAATAGTTTTATTCTTTTACCATTATCATTCATTATCATCAATTTCGCTAAATTCAATCAACAATTCATCAAGAAATTGTGCAGGGGGCACAATATTATTTTGATGCCGAGCCCAACCTAACTACCATAAAATGGTCATAATGTGGGAACAGCATCCTACAGGTTGTTTATCTACCTTACAATTGCATTAATATAGACTTATAGACTCTCTCCCATTTGAGCTGTTTTTAACACAAAATATGCTTTGCTACAGATATGACGTCAACTTTGAATTTTGGCAAACAAAGGAAACAACTGTAAACAAATGTATCAATGTTAGTTTAAGCGCTCGCGATCTTTATTTTTTAACCGACTTTCAAAAAAGGAGGAGGCTCTATGTCCGTGTGTATGTTTTTTTTTTTTTTTTTTTTTTATGTATGTTACCTGATTTCTCCCCCATTTGTGGACCGATTCTCAAAATTCTTTTTTTGTTTGAAAGAGTATACTCCTGAGGTGGTCCCATTTTAATTTGGTGAAGATCTGGTGCTGATATTCGGAGATATACAACGGAACTCTTCAAAAATAGACGGCAAATCTGTCGTGATTGCTGGAATCGCTTGGATGTTTATTGTTTATACAACATCATGACGTATCATCACGCCTGTATGCTCTGAGGGGTACGCAGGTGGGTACAATATACCTAGATTTCGTCAGTTAGGTATGTTAATTTTAATTTATTAGGGATTGGTGGAAAACCCTATTATCATGACATGTATGGTTAACAATTAACAATATAAAATAAATTCATGGCAAATATTTTTATGGCAACAACTAAAAATGGAAAAATAAAAAACTTCTTTGCAAAAAATAAAACCGACTTCAAAAAAAACACTAAACGGTGTAAAATAACTCTAAATTCGGAAGTCGGTGGCCCATCATGAGTAAGACAAACCCACCAAAGCCACAGACTTCCGAATTTAGAGTTATTTTACACCGTTTAGTGTTTCTTTTTAAGTCGGTTTTATTTTTTTAATTATGTAGTTCATGACCATGGATACAAAACGCGCGCTATCTTGGCAGCAGGGTTGCTATTACAAAGCGATTAAGTTATCGATCACAAATCAAGAAAATCGATTTCATGAATTTCTTTTTCTGTAATATTCTTTACAAAATACTAATTTAATTTAAAATAAACACGATAAACGTTTTAATTAAATATAAAATAAAAGACAATTATTTAATGAGGTGGTATATAAAAAGTAAAGAGCATATTTTTATTATTTAGAATTATCGATTACCTACAGTAGCAAGACTGCCAACTTTTTTATTTAAATCTGAAATTCAATAACTTGAGTATTAAAATCATTACTTATTAAAATGATTTTCTTTTCGAGAAGCTCTCAAAAAGCACAAAATATATTTTTATGAGTTTGTATTTTATATTTAAATTGTTGGCAGAAAAAACTTTTTGTCATGCAAAATTTGAAGTAAATTTTTTGAATTTAGCCAGGACATACAGTCAAACAGACAAAAATACTAAAAACTAAATATTTGGCTTCGATATCGGTTGTAAATTACACTCCAAGTATTATTTAAAAAAATATTGAATGTACAGTTTTCACTTTCTTACGATTTTATTACATGCGTCGGTTTCGAGAGATCGAAATAACCTGCGCATCTTTAAAACCCTTGAGTTTCGAGACAGGTTTGATATTTTTCTGAAATGCATTGCTATAACTCCTTCTTAATCCGATACTAACGATATCGTTAGCACCTATCGCTGACTCTTATTCGATTACTCGATTCATTGATTTGAATATTCAATTCAATGAATCGAGCAATCGAATAAGCACGTAAGAATTGCTAGTAAGTAGAAAAATAATAATTATTCGCAGGAAAATTAAACACATCAACCAACACAGACAACAAAGATAACCCCCGTTTCTATTGGATGAGAGCGGCACATCGGCCCCTACAACATCACTTTTTGGGAACAAAACCATAGCGTGATCTAACTCGACGCCATCTATAGTCAAAAAACGGAAACAAGATAATATTTACCCAAATTAAATTATGAATAAAACTAAATTGTCATTAATTTAGCAGACAACTACATTATTTTTGCGTTTACAAAAAATATGATAACAGCAGGGTTTATTCCCATCTCGGCACCTTCCCATCTCGGCACCCATGAATTTATTTATCTTGTCTACGAAAAATTCCCATTTCGGCACCCTCTCATGAATCATTTTAAGGTACACAAAAAGAAACGGAAACACAGTATCAGTATAGTAAGTAAATCAACTTTATTATTTACTAGCAGTCGTCACGCAGTTTCACCCGCGTAGTTTCCGTTCCCGTGGGAATACGGGGATAAAAAGTAGCCTATGTCCACCGGGAATAGTGTAGCTTTCCACCAGTATAATATTTTTTTAAGATTACCCCCTACATACAAACTTACAAACTTACAAATTTTACCTCTTTATAATCTATATATATAAAAGAAAGTCGTGTTAGTTACTTCGCTTATAACTCAAGAACGGCTGAACCGATTTAGCTGAAAATTGGCAGGGAGGTAGTTTAGAGCCAGGAAAAGGACATAGGATACTTTTTATCCCGTTCGACATCATAAAAATAAATATCAAGAATATCGGTTGTCTCAAACATTTTTCAAACGCAGCGCCATCTTGGATGACATGACAGGAGTCAAACTTCCCAGTTCATTATCAGGTGACAATTTGAAATTGACAAGTCTTAAGCTAAACCCAAGAAGGTAAGGTTGTCAATTTATAATACGCACCTACGTTCTGAAATTTATTTTGTTACTAAACTTAGAGGTTTTATGTAGCATCAAAAAGTCTTATATTTCAGAAATCAATTTACGTAACTAGCAATGATGACAGAGACGAACTTTAATAATTCTTTGCAAATAGAACTTATTTTACTGTTAGGACTTTGATTAAAGTAGACCGGGAAAACTATAGGCATAAATTATTGTATGTAACATAGAGGCAATAGTTCAGATTAAAATTATGAATTTAGTATTTTTTAGTAAGGTAGTTAGGTTAGATAGTTGGGTTAGCTATAGGATAGGTATGGTCAGTTAGGTTAGGGTATATATACATGTTGTAATTTAAAAGTAGTAGTAGTTATTATTGGTTTGGATTTATTTGTTGTCGTCTTATTGAACGTATGTATATCTAATACAAAAAATGATAAGAGTAATAAATTGACTCTAAGGCGCAACGAAGTTTGCCGGGGCAGCTAGTATTAGTATAGATTAAATCATTTTTGTTTCTTTTTAAATTACCATTTTCACAGACAAGCCTTGAATCGCTTTTTAGAGGCTCCATTATCTCTGCCTTGGCAGTAACATAACAAATTTAAAAAAAAATAAATATGAAAAAATCACGGTTCGTAGGAATAATTGTTTTAAAATCTTTCCAGCAATTATGTAAAAACATATTACAAAAATCAATAGTTATTATGTACAATTAACGTTTAATCAGTATAACCGGGACGTAGGCAAAAGGGCGTCCATACTTTGAGGACTTTCATACTGGTACTAAATGATACGAGTAGGCTTGATTACGCGTTCACTGTACAGTCATAGCAATTAGCTGATCCCCCTTTGCAATTTGTTTTATTTATTCGTTCAAATAAATAAAATACGAAATAATTGCAAAAGGGGTCAGCTAATTGCTATAACTCGCTGCACATTCATTTTCAGTCTTAATTATCGCATAAATCGGAATTGTATATTTTTATATCTACATAATAGGTAAAAATTCTTAATATAAAAAAATGTTAGTCTTTAAAATAATAAAATCACTGCAAGTTGTTACTCTTCATACAAAAAACAAACTAATAAAAAAATATTCCACTAATCAACAGTTGTAAATAGACTATTTTTTAATCTTCTATCACAGAGAAATCAACATTGTACATAATTTTCTTACAATAATAGCAATATTTTTAAACATTACTTATCAAAAATAATAAAATCACAGTTACTTTGTCGTCGTCCACGAAACAAATAATTATGGCAATTATTGCAGACAGTTGTTATATGCAGCTTTTTAAATTTATCGAACCATTTTCATAATTTGCTACAATTTGGTTGATTTCGGAATGGGACTTTACGTATTTCTCTTTTTTCTTGGAAATAGGAATGCTAAACTTATTTTATAGGTACTTTTTTACATTTATTAGTTTTGAGTCAATTTGATTTACTCACTATACTGATACAGTGTATCCATTTTTTGATGACTGTACTTAGGAACGACTAATGACGGAGTGCCGAGATGGGAATTTTTCGTAAAGATGATAAATTAATTCATGGGTGCCGAGATGGGAAGGTGCCGAGATGGGACTAAACCAACAGCAGCAAGGAACAAAACTAAGAATTACATACTTAAATCAATTACCTACAACAAATGTGCTTGGTAAGTTAAAACTTAAAACCAAAACTTCGACTTGACTTCATGATAGTACAGCTTGTTGTACAACCAATGAATCTGTTTAGTAATATTGGTGTGAAATTCTCCAGACAATTATATAAGACATATACACAGCAAATAGGCAAGCACATATCGATCCTTAATAAAAAAACTGAACCAATATTGGTACGCTTTACACAACTTAACTAAGGTAGCTAATTGCAGTACATTCCTTACTTACATACCATGCATACGTTTCGACCACACTGCGATATGGCGTGATATTCTGGGGTAATTCTACCGACAAGGAAATGGCAAGTCCAAAAAGAGTGTCTACATGCAGTATGCATGATAAAATACACAGAAAGTTGCAAACCTCATTTTATTCATCTCAAATTATTGACTCTACCCTCTAATTCTAATTCCCTCTAATCTATTTATGAAGTTGCTTCTTCAAAAAGTTTTCTTTGAATGGCTCCAAAAATAAACTGAAGAAGTTATTGGGTGGAGTGTGAGTTCACACTCTTGGAAAATACTTTATACAATAGAAGGAAAAATCAGCGGACAGAAGAACAATAGAGATATGTACACTTTTATTTACATAGGTACAAATAACATTAAAATCAGCTTATTTAAGCGAGCACACCAAAGATATTCAATAAACTATCGAACAAAATTTTCATCCGTAACTTCTGTCCGAACGGACAGATGTCACATAGTCTTGTGTAGGACAAGAATTTTCCAAATCGGTCCAGTAGTATTCAATGCAAACAAACAATCAAACATTTCCTCTTTATATATTAGTATAGATTTATACTATCAAAATATACATTATTTGTCCATATTAATAACTTACCGACTGTGATTAGAAACATGCAACATACTTGTAGCGCGAATATATCGAAAATACATGATCACTGAATTAAAAGTTTCACAATTTTAAAAATAGCTATGTACAGTGGGTGACATACACAAAGATTTTTGTCCTATTGACATTTCAAAAACAATACAGTAATCGGTAAATAAGGTTTAATAACTTGTGAAAAGTAAAATGGTTAAAAAAAGGTTTCATTCAATGTTATGAGCATAGACTATTTAGGAAAGGATAGTTATGGATCTTACATAAAAATAAAAACGTTCGCAATCCCATCTTAGCGAAAACCAGGCAATTCAGACGTATTTTTGACGTAAAGTTCTTCAAGATTTTAAATAACATAAGCAAATTGTTCACACGTCCCACATTGAAGAATGTGGGACGTGTGTCAGCGATATCAGAAAAGTTACTGTCGAAGTCAGATTATTAAGGTGCTTACCTGGATTTGATACAACCACGTGTATTAGAGGCAAAACCTTAGCTACTGGTCTAAAGACAAAACAAAATATTAAATTTAGAATTGTTGGATAGAGTAACACGAGTAACATGGTAACACTATCTTAATAATATACTATTAATAAGTACTTAGTTAATTAATAATACGGGCCAACGAATCACGTGTTAATTAGGTATATAAGGCAAAAATGATTCCAATAAAGATTAGTCTAATAACGCCGGTCTTGAGTTGACTTTCGCGACCCTTTTCCTGGTACAGCGGTACAAAGTCACCTGTTCCATGCGTAGTGTTGAACTTTGTGAACAGAATACATAAACGAAACTACATAATTACTATTCGTGATTAAAAACAAAACGATTTTTAAAATATTTTTTTTTTACAACAAAACGACTTTTAAAACAAAAATAACCGGGGAAAATCTTATGAATGAAATAAATTCTGTGCCATCACAAATAACCAAATAACTGATAAAAAAATACGTTTAAGTTAAGATTAAGCAAAGACATAGAATAAGTCACTTTAGCGGCGTCATATTCTTGTCAAAAGCTGCGTGCGGCTTAAAATGTAAAGTTTCAAGTCAATAATAATATTTATTTTACGATCATTACTCTCAAAAATCGCGCAATTGTGTTGGGCAATTAATAGATAATAATAATAATAACAATTTATTTAAAAGACAACAGAGGTCCACGGGTTAGTTACAGGAATACTTACAAACTATGTTAGTAAAACCAGACACAACAAGAAAACTTAAAAACTAATCTTGTCTCACCAGTATTCGCATAAAGTGATGCAGAATAGGTGAGTCAAGTTTATTCGATAACATCATCAGAATACTATTTGAGCTTAACCGCGCCCTGAGCAAAATGAAGCGGTCTTTAGCCTCATCAGGGCGTAAAAGTCATTTATGTGAGCCTGTGCGAACATGCCCGAGGCACTACAGAAACGCGGCAAACCCAAAAGGACTCTGAAGCTGTTATTGTACTGGATTCGCAGTTCATCCAGTACTCCACGCGCATAACTGACCCACAGATTACTCGTGTAGAAAGTTTGGCAATACGCTTTAAACAAAGTTAGTTTTACCACACCACTACAACGAGCAAATCTGCGTGCCAACATATTCGCTCTCACAGCGAGAGCTCTGCGTTCCCGCTCAATGTCTGCATGAACCCAAAAGTCTTCCGTAACACAGTGCCCCAAGTACTTAAAAAGTGAACTCTTTGCATTATCTGCCCATTAAGCAAAATGACGGGTCGAAGATAAGTTTTTCTGCCGACGCGGCGACGGCCTTAAAGATCATGTGGACACTCTTTTTACAGTTAAACAGCAGACCATGGATAAAACCACTGCTCGCAATTTAGAATAAATGAATGACATTGTAATTTACTTTGTATCTATAAGAGGCTGATATCTAGTAAAAATATATTATGAGTTTAATCTCTTCGCTATTAACTATTAATGAAATCCGAAATTCTCTGTGTTAATACGTTCAAGTTTATTGAATATGAAAGTAGGTATTGATTTAACAATGATATTGAGTTTTGTTAAAAGTTAATAAACCTACGTGTTCTGCCCTCGTGCCTCTCTCTCTCGCAAACAGGAATTTTACTAAATGAATTTTAATATGAATCATATTTGATATCCGTGAATAGTGCATGCGAATTTCGAGGATATCAAGAAGGTAATAATGTAAATTATATTTTTGAAATTGGTGAAGGCTAATAAGCATTTCCTTAAAGAATTTCTTATTTTTGTTGTTTAAATGCAAAGTTTCTTTAAATATTACGGTACCTACGAGCATATTTTATACACACTCTAAAACTTGATTCAAAATGTATAAATCTATATAAATAAAAATGTATCGCCAAAATGTATAATACTTAAACCAAAATTATAACAATAAAAAAATAGTAATAAAATAATAATAATATTTTTTTTGTATTTGTTCCTGTTTTGAGATAGTATTAATTACAAATAGACCCGGTAGGTGGCGTTGCGAGCGGGTACAAAGTCAAAATTCGGCAGAACAACGTTTGTCATGTCCGCTAGTATTCTAATATGATGAACTTGTTGTTTAAACGCGCAGACTTCCCTGAAGAGTAGACAAAAGCGCGGGACACAGATATTTTTTTAAATAATCTAACGGCCAATATTGTGGACTATTTTAACATAAATGATAAAAAATAAGCCGGCAGTTTTTTTTAATAGCCAATATCAAAAGGAGTTAGGAATACACAATAGGAAAGCACAAAATTTATTGATTGATACGTGATAGCCGACGCACTCGGGTATATGGACGTGAAGCCACATCCGTACCGCCTGCAGTAAAATGGAATGCTGTAGGTACTTGCAATAAAATGGTAAAATAATATTTTTAGTGAACTTTTTATTCAAAAAAAAAATTTCTAATTGGCATCAAAATATTATTTTTCATTATTCGTTTAAATAAAACCGACCACTTTTAGATGTTTCTGTCTGACTGAATACCTACTCGGATGATGAACGAGTTAGGCCGCATATGACGAGACGCGACGACCCGCAACAGTTAATGTGCTTAGGATAGCGAGCGCGATATTATTATGGCTCTAGAAAGTGGTAGACAGGCGTTGGGAGCGGAGTTGGTTAGTAAGTTATGATATGCTGACCCTGCGTTCCATGAATAGGATTTTTTAGTTATTTACTTATATCAACCTCGTTGAAAAAAACTTAGCTTTAGACGGATATGAAATGTATTATAGAAACTGGTAAATTTCGTAATATTAATTATAGTTATATTCCTAATTTTAATTAAATATTTTAGGTACAAGGAATTTTAGAAACGGGTGCTGTCCCTATCTTCTGAAATTTGGTAGGTAACTTTCCAAGAAGACCAACAACTTCTTAAGTAAGGATACACTTTCGAGATAGGTTGTAAAATGTCCGTTTAAATTTGTAATTGCTAAAATATTAAAAATACACCACCTGTCTACGCGCAACCCACAGGCTCCGGCGCGCAGGCGCGCCACCCTCGCACCGCCCGCCTCCCGCCGACGTCGTCCCCTCCCGCCGCACGCGGCTCGCGCCTGGCGACAGCGCGCGACCTCGGGCTCCGGCGATCTCTCGTCCACTTGCCCTGCGCGCCCGACCGAGACGCACGCGTTCAACGCCACAATAACTCGCGATAGAATAGATGTCGGGGTGTAACTTTTGTTGTAAAACCAGTAACCTAACCTAATATATTATTATACAGTCCACTATTATTTTATTCCGCAAGGATTCAGACCTAACACTGGTCCTTCAAGGAAACAATAAGTTACATTTTACCGTATTCTCGTCGGCGTCTACACGTTGCCACGCGGTTGAAAGAAAAAACTCGGCGCGGCGCGGCGCGGTTGGAAGAGAGCTTCAGTCAGTGGAATCTACGAAAAAGCGGGTCTACGGCATAGATACTGCAAACATCGTCAGCATCGTGATCTCCATCTGCCTGCATTTCCGCCGTGCAAGTCGCAAAACATCGCATACCTACCTACCCAACGGCCACCACGTGAAGAAGACGCACCACGTGCACCGGATACGGCTGGTATTGTGAGTTCGTTCCAATTATTATCCTTACCATTACTATTCATCTGAAACTCCAGTAAATTCCTATTCAGTGAATATTTGAGTGAGACCTATTTTCATACTATTCAATACCTTTTTTCACATTCTTATACGTTGCATCTCGCACGCAGTCTGCTGGGGCAATCTTATAATATAATCTGCTTGGTGTGTGCACATTATTAGCCTAAGTACCTACCTACCTATCGCACGTGCTACGCATGACCACGCCTCTATTGCATCAGCAAAATGACTGACAAGAATGAACGCATCGTTAAGCTAAAAAAGGCTAAAGCTAGCTTAAAAGCAAAGCTAACCCAATTTGAGACATATTTAACAACAGCAAGTTCACATGAAGTGCTTAGCGAGCTCCACGCTAACGAACTTCAATCTCGCTTTTCACGAGTGCAAACTATAATATCTGAATTTGATACTTTACAGACAGAACTTGAGTACCTCTGCGACCCTCCTGACGAACAGTACGCTGACAGAGAAAAAACTGAAAGCAAGTACTATCAGCTCGTCGCGCAAGCCCAAACTCTTCTTGCTGCCTGCGCTGACAAAATTGGTGAAAGACGGCGACAGCGTTTTGGCTCAGGCTCCGAATCAAACATCAGTGATGCCAAATCAGGTGGGACTTGCAACCATAACCATAGTTTTCATTTACCAAAAATTAAGATTCCAAAGTTTGATGGAACCTATCAAAATTGGCTCGAGTTTAGGGATACATTTGTGTCAATGATCCATGGAAATGATCAAATAGATAACATCAGTAAATTTCATTACTTGCGAGCTTCTCTCCATGGTAGTGCCGCAGTAGTTGTTAAAAATATAGATTTCACGAAAGATAATTATTCAACAGCATGGAAATCATTATGTGAACGTTATGATAACTCGAGGTTACTAGTTAACAATCATGTTCAAGCATTATTCAAGGTAGATAATATTTTAGAAGAGTCAAGTAAGTCAATTAGGCACTTAATTGACACTATAAACAAAAACATTAGAGCGTTAACTATTCTTAAACAACCTACAGAGCACTGGGATACCTTAATAATATACATCATGTCTAGCAAACTAGATCCTACAACTAAAAGGAAGTGGGAAGAGTATAGAAATACACTCTGTAATCCACCAACACATGAGCAATTGTCTACATTTCTGCGTAACGGGGCAGACCTGTTAGAATCCATAGAGGATAATAGTACAACAAATAAAAAACCAGAAAGTCGAAAGGCAAAATCGTTTCTAGTAGTGTCAAATGAAAACAACTCACAAAACTCAAATCATTTCAAATGCCCTATGTGCAAAGAAAAACACACAATGTTTCACTGTGACAAATTTAGAGAATTGACCATTGAGAACCGTTTACAAAAGGCCAATGACCTTAAGGTATGCCTCAACTGTCTACGTCCTGGTCACTCTCACGTGAAATGTAGATTTCCACACTGTAGGTATTGCAGGTACAAACATAATACATTACTACATAAAGATGATGACAAGCCTATATCCTCTGTGTCAAATCAAGAGAATGTTGTGTTAGCAACCAACATCAATGAAACTACTACAGATTCTGATAACTCTAAAGAAAATATCACCCTGTCAACCGATGCCATACAGCCCACTACTTCGCCACATGTACTTCTGTCCACAGCGCTGGTGAAGGTCCATGACGACAATGGCGGTACACTTACAGCACGGCTCCTGTTGGATAATGGCAGCACGGCTAACTTTATCACGGCCGGGTTGTGCGGTAAGCTGGGGTTGTCGAGACGCAGTACAATGTCCATGGTATCAGGTATCTACAATCAGTTTTGTAAGAGTACACAATCTTGTAAGGTTAAGATGGAATCACTTTATAGTGATTATAAAGTTGAGATAGATTGCTTAATACTACCTCAAATTACTAAAACATTGCCGTCCAAATTAGTGGCGATGCAAGGCATTGCTATACCATCAGGTATACAGCTGGCAGACCCATCATTTAATATTCCGGGTTCTGTAGATATTCTAGTGGGTGCTGAACTATTTTGGGAGGTCATATGTAATAATTCCATTAATCTAGGAAAGAAACAACCTAAATTATATGAGACTAAGCTTGGTTGGTTAGTGTCTGGTCCTGTAGCTAATATACAAAATAAGTCACTACACCAATGTAATTTTGTCAATTATGAAGATAGTATTTCAAAATTTTGGGAACTAGATTCTATTCCCTCTAAATATTCTTTAACTAGCGAAGAACGGGCCTGTGAAGAAACATTTAAAAAGGATACTTACCGTAATAAAGAAGGCCGCTTCGTTGTCAGTATGCCCTTAAAACAAGATCCTCAAACATTAGGTGATTCATATGCTAGGGCAAAGGTTAGATTTCTCTCTCTGGAGCGTAGATTTCAAAGAGACCCTAATTTCAAAAAACAATACTTAGAGTTCATGCAGGAGTATGAACAACTAGGTCACATGGCTGAAAACATAACTCCCATTGCCAGTAGTTCTAATTCAGTTGATTATTACTTACCACATCATGGTGTTATCCGTGAATCTAGCTCGACTACAAAATTGCGTACAGTCTTTGACGCATCTGCTGTTACTACTTCAGGGTTATCCCTCAATGATATTCAGATGGTAGGACCTACAATTCAAGACGACCTATTGTCGATTCTTATTAGGTTTCGCCAACATAAATATGTGATATGCGGAGATATTGAAAAGATGTATAGAGCTATTGAGCTTAATCCTACACAGCGTTCACTTCAACAAATTATATTCAGGCCAGACCCTTCAATGCCACTTAAAACATACACTTTAAACACAGTCACTTATGGTACTGCATCAGCTCCTTACTTAGCTACAAAATGTCTATCCAGTTTAGCAGAGACAGTGGATGACCCATCTGTAAAATTTTCAATTTCAAGAGATTTCTATATGGATGATTACCTTAGTGGAGGGAAGTCCAAACATAGCGTCATAGAACAAACTAAAACAGTAATGTCTGTCTTATCTTCAGCAAAGTTTAATTTAAGAAAGTTTAAATCAAATAGTACTGGTATATTAAAAAATATTATCGGAGACCAATCAGAATCAGATCATGTTTTAGAATTATCAGAGAACAATAGCAGCACAATAAATAAAACTTTAGGTCTTAATTGGATCTCAAATTCAGATACATTGTCCTTTTTTATAAATATAGAAAAACATGAAAAATTCACAAAGCGTAACATATTATCAGTCATAAGTCAAATCTTTGATCCCCTAGGAATTGTAGGCCCAGTTATTGTGGAAGCAAAGATTATACTTCAAAGACTATGGACTCAAAAAATAGGCTGGGACGATGAAGTTCCTAGTGACATAAAAGTATCATGGACCACATTCGTAAATAAACTATCATACATAAACAATGTAAATGTACCGCGTTGGATTTTACAAAATGATGATGTCACAATAGAACTACATGTATTTTCTGACGCCTCGGAACGTGCTTATGGAGCTTGTATCTATGCCCGCTCAATAAATAATAAGGGCATGGTTCATACCCAATTAATAATATCAAAAAATAAAGTAGCACCAATAAAACCAACCACAATACCACGTCTTGAATTATGCGGGGCCCTTATAGCGACAAGATTGTGTACTAAAGTATTGCAGTCAATAACATTGCCAGTTACATGTAGATATTGGTGTGATTCGACAATAGTTTTGGGCTGGTTGTCAACACCTGTGCAACGCCTTAAACCTTTTGTACGCAATAGGGTTAATGAAATAGTAGAGAACACCGCGGGGTCCCGGTGGAACTATGTGCCGTCTCTCGACAACCCCGCTGATCTCGTTTCCCGAGGGGTGAAGGCTGATCTGATCAGCTCAGCTTCTCTGTGGTGGTCTGGCCCACAGTTCTTAAAACATCATGAAAGTACATGGCCTAAAATGCCGAACCCTAAGGAGGAGCGAGACCTACCGGAGATAGTGTGTCATTTTACTCATAACTCAACTAATAATAATAGCACAGATAGTAATCCTATCTCACTACTTATACAAAAACATTCTAACCTCACACGTCTAATTCACGTAGTAGCGTACATACAAAGATTTGTATTTAATTGTAAGAATAAAGGCAGCAAATTAATAAACTTCTTGTCTGCAAATGAATTACAAAAAGCCTTGTTTTCTATTTTAAGATTATGTCAAATTGAAATGTTTAAAGATGAATATTTTATTTTGAAATCAGGTAAAGTACTGCCATCAAATAATAGGTTAATATCTTTATCTCCATTTCTTGACTCAAATTATATCATAAGAGTTGGGGGAAGGTTAGATAACTCCCCATACACTTATGACCAAAGGCACCCTATACTAATATGTAGTAAACATCATATAACAAGATTAATATTTTATAAACAGCATCTAGAACTTTTACATGCAGGGCCACAGTTGCTCCTTGCTAATGTTAGATTGACTTACTGGCCTCTAGGTGGAAGGAATCTAGCTAGGTCTATAGTTAAAAAATGTATTAAATGTTTTAAGCTTATAGCACAAACAGTGCAACCTATTATGGGACAACTACCTGAATGTAGGACTAAATTAGAATTCCCATTTTTACATAGTGCAGTAGATTATTGCGGGCCAATTTTGATAGCAGATAGAAAAGGACGTGGTTGCAAGTTACTAAAATCCTACCTTTGCATTTTTGTTTGTTTGACAGTAAAGGCAGTACACCTGGAGCTTGTGACGGAACTGACCAAAGAAGCCTATATGGCTGCACTATATCGTTTTATAAGCCGTCGAGGCAAGCCTCGCAGCCTCACGTCTGACAATGGAACCAATTTTGTTGGCGCATGTAAATTACTGCAATCCTTTCTCTCTAAGCTAGATATAGCTGATAAACTAGCAGAGGAAGGTATCAACTTTCTCTTTACGCCTGCCTACTCCCCTCATTTTAACGGTATGGCAGAAGCCGCGGTTCGTTCTGCAAAGCACCATTTACGTAGAATTTTAAATTTAACTCATCTAACTTATGAAGAAATGTCTACTTGTCTTACTCAAATTGAAGCTATATTGAATTCTCGACCCTTGACCCCACTATCTACTGACCCTTCTGATTTCTCTGTCCTAACCCCATCTCATTTCCTAATTGGACGAACTCTAACTACTGTGCCTAATCCACAGGTGGCCGAGATTGAAGGCGTCAACTTACTACAACGCCATAAGCGAGTAGAAGTTTTAAAATCTCATTTTTGGAAAAGATTTTCTAATGAATATGTTTGTATGCTACAGCAGAAAACAAAGTGGAAGACAACTTGCGATAGAGACAGCATCAAACTGAATTCCCTTGTTCTTATTAAGGACAAGACCTGTCCACCTTTAAGGTGGAACCTTGGAAGAGTGGTGCAGGTATACCCAGGCATTGATGGTATCAACAGGGTCGCTGAGATCCGAACCAAAAGGGGAACTATCAGAAGAGGATGGAACAACCTCTGCCCCCTGCCGTTAGAAGAGGACAACAACCCTTGAAGATCATCAGCTCTTCAACCCGGGGAGCATGTCTACGCGCAACCCACAGGCTCCGGCGCGCAGGCGCGCCACCCTCGCACCGCCCGCCTCCCGCCGACGTCGTCCCCTCCCGCCGCACGCGGCTCGCGCCTGGCGACAGCGCGCGACCTCGGGCTCCGGCGATCTCTCGTCCACTTGCCCTGCGCGCCCGACCGAGACGCACGCGTTCAACGCCACAATAACTCGCGATAGAATAGATGTCGGGGTGTAACTTTTGTTGTAAAACCAGTAACCTAACCTAATATATTATTATACAGTCCACTATTATTTTATTCCGCAAGGATTCAGACCTAACACCACCAGTTAACCAATTTATGCATTTAAAGAATTTCGTCTTAGTTACAGTATTTACAAGTCATGGGCAGCTGCATAGGTTTTTATAATTATTAATCCGTTGCGTTTCAAGTGTCTGCCCCGAATTATTGACCAACAATTATTATAGCTTTCTCTTTATGTGGCCATTAAACCCTAACTCTGTACCAAATTTCAGCTCTCAGAGTTTATGAGAAGTACTAGTTCTATGCTGATGATCATGAATGAGTGAGTGTCATAAATGCGAAACTTTGCAAATATTTGTATGGTCTTCTGGTTTGGCTGTGTTGAGTCTAAGAAACAACTAAGTAGTAGGTACATTCGGCAAACATGTAAAACAAAATTGGTTACTACAAATTTTATCGAAATTCGTCCCATTTTCGCCACATTCTTAACGTTTTTTTCTCTCTTCTCATTCCAATCTTTCTGATATAATAACCACACACATATATACTGTAAAAACACTGGTGTGTATTAACAGTATCGGTGTGTGAAGGTTTTTATGAGTTAAGAAAAAACAAAAAAAAAACCATGGATGGATTGTGTAAAAGATGATATTGGCAAAAAGGGCGTGACTACTGAGATGACGGCCAAATAGAGATGCATGAGTAGGTACCTATAACAATCAAAAAGGTTATGCAAAGTTACGATACTAAACATAAATGAAGGAAAAGTAGTCCTTATCGTTCGCAATCAAGATATAACCTACACTGTCAAGTTACCTCTTGTTATCACCGATCATTTAATTTTGTCCTGTCTTTCCGAGAGTAATCATGCATTAACAATTAATTAGATCGAGCCTGTATTCTTGGTAACAGGACCAGCTTTCTTGATAGACAGCCATGATGGCACATTCATTTTCCTGGAACTTGTTGCATTGAAAAACTGCTTTAATATTAATTACCTATTAAAGTCCGTTTTCCGTACCTCAAAAGGAATAAAACGGAACCCTTACAGGATCACTTCGTTATCCGTCCGTATAGCCGTCAACTTACATCTTTTAAGTAAAGATTTAAATGCGACTTCAATGAATAAGTCAAAAATACCTCATTTAATTCAATTATCAATTTTAAAAGCGCTTTTGAACGTCAAATTTAAAACTTATATAAAATACAATGATTCTAGATACCCCTTCCATTTCAAAAGGCACTTTCGTATGGAGAAGAATGAGCAAGAATTTTAATACTTTCTGTTTTAAAATGTTTTTTTTACAATATTTTGTAAACAAAAATAAATTTATAAAATATTAATTTATTATAAACCTATTAATTTAAACGATATAATGTGAATACGATGTACCTAGAATTAAAAAAACTACTTACCTAGATAGGTTCAAGGTATTTCAAAATAAGGAGATAAAATAATAAAGAAGTTTTCAAGTTCCTAGATGGGCATTTGTGCCTGTTTACAAAGTCTACTTTCAATTTAAGATTTTTTTTCCGACTTGTTTAATATAATTACACAAAGTTATGTCGTTTGGTTTTGGTCGTCCAACTGTGAGTCGTTTACTTAAAGAGCTGATTCGAAGAACTGTTCCAATAGTAATTTGTTACGAATAGCATATTACAATCTGAATTTGACCGGGAATCGAACTCGCGACGATAAAGCCATATCTTGTATTGAGTTTGGGAAACAAGAGCAATGAGAAGTGTTATTTTATGTTTTTTTTTTTTAAATTGTATTTGTACAACCGCAGTGTATTTCAATGCCAAGACTTTCGTACTAGCGTACCATTCGAGCAGTCATATAATACTATAAATATAAAACTTGTGGCTTAATATTAACTGCCTAACGGGTCGATCTAAGGTTAAGCTACGCTTGACGAGGTTGGTTCTTGGATGGTCGACCATTCATTGCATATCAAAACTCCTCCGCGCCTCGGAAAGCACGTAAAGTGTTGGTCCCGGCTGTCATTTGTAGATCTATGACAGTCGCTACAGATAGTCAGATGCCCGAAAATCTGAGCACCAGTTTAACCAAAGGGGTATCGTGTTACCAAGAAACTGGGATGTGCAGGTCCAACAGGCATTCGCTGCATGTAAAACACTGGTATTCGGCTGCATTCGGTTAAACTGAAAGCTGACCCCAAAGAGACTTAAAAGACTATAGAGCGGGCATGTCATGGCAAGGAAATGTCATAGAAAAACTTTGATCCCATGTCTCAGTAACGCCATCTAGAATAATATATGAAGATTGGAGCGGCAGCGGAGCGTACTAAAAAAAACTCATAGACTTATGTCCGGCAGGACACACTTTTTCGGACGAAAATTTTGTTTGTGATGCCCGGTCTATAGGTATTGAATGTCTTTGGCTGACCCCAACATAGTTGGGAAAAGGCTAGGCGAAAGTTTAAAAAACACAAACAAAATCAGGATACTTAATGTGTTTCATGATTTCGATCCAGTGCGAGAAAATAGATGGCTCAAAAACTCGTAGCTGGTTTCAAACGAAATATATTTTTCCAAAATCAGTCTCCATGGCTCAAAAAAAAATGCTTTTCACGGAAGTCAAACAAAGGTGTTTCAATTTTAAAATTGGTTTTGCAAATGGACAGAATGATGGATGAAATGGACAGGCGTGGACACAAGCAGAAGCTCAAATACGGTGAAAGGATTAAAAAAAAACGGATTGTCTTGTTTCTAGGTATTGCGCTTTGATTCTAAAACTTTTTGTGTGTGCAATGAAATAGGTACAGGTAGGGCTTTTAGCTCGAAGCTTTACGTGGAAATCAGGAATTATCGTGCGCAACTTGGACTTATAATTACTAATGCTTATGACTTATCTGTACGACAAGGACTGTTAAATATTTGTTTTATAATGAACAAAATAAATTAAGTCGAAAAATTTTATTGAATGACTGAAGAGTAGAAGTATACCAGAAAAACAATCGATGCAGGTGGTGGCAAATAACACTATTCCTTTCACTTATAATTGCTTCGAATGTACTTTGAGGCACTTATTTTCATAATCATCATTTAAACGAAAGACGAAGTCCACTGCTTGATACAGGCCTCTCCCAAGTGGCGCCACAGCTAGCAGTCCTGTGCGTTTCGTATCCGTCGGATTTCTGCGACCTTATAGGAAGTTTTCCAGTAAGTGTTCGCAACTCCAGACTCTATTTTCAACACATATTTTGTCATTCTCATCAAGGTGGTGCCGACATGTAGGTACCAATTTATAAGGAGCTCTGTGTTATTGAATGTTTTCGATATTACTTTCAGAGAAACCACTCTTGGTTTCAGTGCAATAGCTACCCGAAGTTATCTACTCGTACCAAACTTAATGCTACGGAGAAGCATTACGCAAATTTTCCGTCTCTGGAGTATAGTGTATTTTCTGCACTCAAAGCTTCGAAGCATGTTCTACGACAAATTACTTGATTTACTTAAATTACATACAAAATTTCTACCATACGAGACATACGAGTATAGTTCTAACTGCTTCATTGTTTCAATTTTATTGATAATTGGATCGACATTCGGATATTTTTAGGACCTACATATTTAATGGAATTAGTAGTTTTTCCGGGAAGTAAAAAATTTTCAAAATCAATAAAAAAAAAATTCTATGTTCTATATTGCTATTTATTTCTTAAGACTTCCAGCAGTGCGATTCTGGTCAAATCACCGCGTGGAAATGTAGGCGTAGTGAGCGCGAATTGAGCTGTTATTCCATACCAATGCAAGGCATTGACAGTTCACTTCACTCAAGTTTTCACGGCGTGACTCTTACTGAATCGACCGGCTGTTTTGTTTTGACTATATTTTGTTTGAACAGATATGGCAAATATATTATTAAAAAGCGCTATTAATATAATAACAGCCCCATGGGTACGATCGAAGGTCAATCTACACGTGTAGTTTTTGTTGATCGAGATCCTTTGTTCGAGGATGGATGAACGTTCATTACCATTGTCCATCTATACTAATATATAAAGAGGAGATGTTTGATTGTTTGTTTGCACTGAATAGGCTC
This sequence comes from Euplexia lucipara, assembly GCA_921972225.1. NCBI lineage: Eukaryota > Metazoa > Arthropoda > Insecta > Lepidoptera > Noctuidae > Euplexia > Euplexia lucipara. The sequence goes on along the minus strand of OV179142.1, from coordinate 10,591,635 downwards.
CAAAACTACTGGACCGATTTGGAAAATTCTTTCACTGTTAGGAAGAATAGAATAGAATAGAATAGAATACTCTTTATTGTACACCATAAAAACTTACAAATAATAACTTTAAGGGGTACATAAGGTGTTACAATGGGCGGCCTTATCGCTAAAAGCGATCTCTTACAGACAACCTTTAGATGGACTTGATGGAGGAGGAGAAAAGATGAGTAGGCAGTTTGTGGTGTACTATTTACATAGATAATTAACATACAAATATAAAATAAGTAGGTATAAATAAGAAAACAAAAAAAAAGAAAATAAATAAATACAATACATACATACTAATAATTTACAGAGTAACAGACTGTTATGACGTGTTAGGAGAAACGTAATAATTTTTAAGCATTCCTTTAAATGATGGAAGCTACACTATCCCCGGGTGACATAGGTTACTTTTTATCCCTGTATTCCCACAGGGCCGGGAACAACGTGGGTGAAACCGTGGCACGTCTGCCAGTTACATATAAAGTTTGCTGACAATAAAATTACCTATAGATCTTTGACAGTCGTGACGGGTAGTCTGAAAGTCCGACTACCAGTTTAACCGAGGAGTAACGTGTTACGCAGTAACTGGGCTGTGGAGGTCTGACAGGCAGTCGTTCCACTGAAAGAAAAGAAGAAAGAAAGAAAATACATTTATTGGCAACAGCTGGATACACGCACAGTAAAAACGCAATAACACAAAAAAAAAGAGACAAAAAATGCCATGTCTTACGGCTGCCCCAAAAGGTTCATTTCAGCGGTAATGCCAGACAGATGCTGAGATCCTGCCTGACGCTGATTTTCAAATGAACCTTTGGGACATGTGACGGATGAGTAACAATTATCATTATACTTCATAAATAAATAATATTTTACCGAAAGCTAACCCCGTTACAGTTGGAAAAGGCACAAGATGAGATACGGCAAAATTTATGATTTTATTATATACATCTACGTGTAGTACAACTTACTTTTAAGTTTAATTAATTTAGAAATTAACAATGATCCACACAAATCATCCCTTTCCTTAACCCTTCAACCGCCTAAGTCGGATTTATGCGACAACTATTTTCGGGTCCATTCCGCTTGAGTCGTAATTTATACTTACTACAAAAAAAAATGTTTGTCCAATTAAATTTTTTGGATCTACTTTACATTCTTCCCAAAAATAGGCTAATTCAGGCAACATGATAAATGTATTGACGATTTATAAATAAGGCGCTGGGTGCACGACAATCGATAAAAAGCCAGGTGGTTAAAAGGTTAATGAAGTATTATTGAAAAAAAATATAAAAGTATCAGTGAATGAAGTTAAATAGAAACAGCTCTATACATGCACAAACATGTGTACCCAAGGCACTTCGCCACTAAAAGCCACATTGTTAACACCTTTATACCTTTGTTGATTTTGTTTTCCACCACCGAGCATGACGTCATGGGTTCAATACCCGGGTCAGGCAGAGTGTTATTAGGATTTTCATCTAGAATGATTCAGTAGTAGCATTCAGTAGTAGGATTTTGGATTTGACTTTAACTCAGGTATTACTTAAATATATAGTCTGTTGCAGGTTCGATTGGGGTAGGTAACTGTAAGAACACTTAAAATAAGTTGAGTTTACGGTAATATTTAAAGAAATACTTGTTTTAAAATTTGTTTAACAACACATTATGGTTGTAAATTTTTCACATTTCCTTACTAAATAATTCTTTAACTGAATACGTTACCCCTTTGCACAAGTCAAATAGTAGTATTGCCAGCCCGGAACAATGTAAGTGTCTTGACAAACAGGTGACAAAAGGTAAAAACCAAAATGTCATCTATACTAATATTATAAAGAGGTAAAATTTGTAAGTTTGTATGTTTGTAAGTTTGTATGTAGGGGGTAATCTTCGGAACTAATGATCCAATTTTAAAATTATTGTACTGGTGGAAAGCTAGACTATTCCCGGTGGACATAGGCTACTTTTTATCCCCGTATTCCCACGGGAACGGAAACTACGCGGGTGAAACTGCGTGACGTCTGCTAGTCACCAATATTTTACAAATATGTTTTTGGCATCGGTTGAGTGGGTGAACTGAGGTACTTACTGATTTCCTATTGTAATCGAGTACAAAGTGTAATGTAGGTACAGGCAGCAATAGGCCAAGTTGCACGAAACTGACACCTCTCTTCAGATTAACTTTTAAACTTAACTTTAAGTAAATCGAAGTCAAACTGGTGTTACTGTCATAAATTTCAAAAATACTTGTCGTACTCGTAACTTATATTCATGAATTTCATATTTAGACTGTAAAGTTGGTCAATTTGACGCAATGCTCCCAAAACAGATCGAAAAAAGCCACTTAAAAATAAAGCCAACTAAAATCACAAAAGTATAAAAGTAAAAAAGTATAAAGTATATTTTAAGTACTGAAAAGTCGTGTTTTTTTTAGTTATCCCAGTTAAACTGGCGACTAACGATATCTTTAATATAAGAAGCTTACAAAATAATATGTAAATGACACCACATTATTATTTTTAAAAGCAAACGATGAGACTTTTTGGGCCTGACTTACCGACGCCAGCAAAGCAGACATGACGATAGATACGTAGACATGACATAAAGCAACCAACAATATAAACGGCGCCACTTCAGGTGCCATTTTCTTAGTAGGTACTCCCATCTTATTAAAGAACTACATCACGTAGCAACATGTTTAAAATTGAATAAGCGACTACATAATTATTCACTAATATTCAAAAGATACTGCTCAGATAGCCGTTTTACTAACTAACTTGACAGTAATTTCAATTGGTTTTCTTGGCGTATTGATTTACCCGTTTAATTGTTGATAATGTTCTCCATGTATTACACCTTCCGAGCTGAAATAGTGTGATTTTTGGTTTGGCCGTACCATACATGAAGATATTTACAGCCTTGGCCTTCCTTTAAATTAATTCACCTCATTTCTAACAGTTGTACGGTAATATTATGTTGTCTCACATCTTCAGCGTTGCAAGTACCTATATCACGCAAACAAAGAGATCTTTCTCTGTTTTACTTGACATGAACATAATATTTTCTAGAAGATAAGGAAAAAGTGTCCCAATAATAAAATGCCGACAATTTCTAAAAATAAACATTTGTTGTCCAGGTACGTAGATCAATGTTTGTAAACTCAACCGTTAAGTAACAGACAATGGATAACCAAGAGCTCCCAGCCCGGACAACCGATTAATAGTTTTTATTTATTTGTACAAACCGGGTGTTCTGGGTAACCTGCAGATACTGTTAATAACCAGTGTTAAATAATAATGTGATCAACACTGTAATTTTTATATATTTACGAGTTTTACTTTCCCATTTTTTATTATAACCTTCATGCCCTTAGCAAACAAAATTTAGTGAAGATGTTTGCAAAGATGACGGAATCCTGTTTCGAACACATTTAAGCTAAACGCTTATTAAAATAAATAATAAATTGTTAAAAACACATTTTACGTGTCGTATTTATGTTAACGGCGGCGTGCGGAGTTTATTTAGCATTATTAATACCACACTCGTGTATTAAAAGCTCTTTACGAAGATGGCGACCGCAACCGATAATTCTCTGAGTGAGTCCTTAGCGTGGAAATTTATATTTACGCGAATGTCGACCTAATTGTATTTGAATGTCTGTATGAATAGAAGTTGGGAAATAATTCAAGTTTGACGATTGTACAAAATATCTACTATGCGTTTCAAATAAGAGTAGAAACGTCAATGACCTCTATCTGTTAGATGTCACTTACAAACTACGGTCTGCAACAAAACCTTAGTCACGAATCAAAAAATTTTTTTTTTGTGTTACCGAGTAACTGCGACTCGGTAAAACAAAAAAAAAACAAAAAAATATTTTTTTTTTATTTGTTTTTGTTTTTGTCTTGCTGACTGCTCGAAAATGAGCAAACAAGGCGCTGTTTTGCATGGATAGGCTCAAAAGATTACTTTGAAAGCGAGAAACAGCAAAATTTAGAAAATTATTCGTACATAAATTATGTTTAGAAAATACCTAGTTTTGCTGATCTAACATATCGATCGTCATAGCTGTCAATTCGAATCTACATTGTATTCGAATTGACAGCTATGACGTCACAACATGGCGCAAAGTCGTTCCTATTCTCATTTAAAACGCATAGTACTTTCATTTACACAACCCACCATCGTTTTTATATTATATCATGGACCAGTTGAAGGCAATGTAATTTAAACTAAACCCTGGAAACAATTTTATTTGTTTAGAAATAGAATAGAATAGAATAGAATAGAAAAATATTTATTCAGCACAGACACAACAAGCGCACAGCAACCAAGAAAACAGAAGTAATAAATTAATAGCAGGTACACAAATTGCGCTGAGCGTGCCCATGCCGAAAGGGTAACCATCTCAGCATTTGCTGGGCGTCAGACACCCAGCGCTGGTTTTCAGTTGGCACCCCGCAGTGACACACGGACGAAGGTAAATAAAATAAACATAATAAATATTATTAAATAAAATAAACCATTAAAATAAATACAGTAAAAAGTGTAAAAACGAATACAGTTAAAAGTAATATTTAAATAAATCTGTGTAGTGTGTATCGAGTAAACGTGTCTTACTGTCAACATGGCGCATCAGTCGACCAAATGAAATGATCATTCGATCTGTGTTTCATCATGTCTAGGATCTGGACTGACCTCATGTAAAAATAGTCTTGCTTTAATTCTACGTGGTTTTATTAATTCCTACTGTAAAAAGTTAAAAACAATCATAATACATTTCAGATAAGGTAGCTTATTTTATTATTATCAGCGGTAAAGACAGTAAAAATACTCTGCGTAAAATACCCGCACAATGGCGATTCGTGGAATAGTACAGACGCCAGCACATCAAACTTCCCCAAAGTGTCAAATTTATTTGATAGATTTTCAACTTTATTTTAAACAGAATAAGGAAAATTTAACTGTATAGGGTAGCTTGATGAGCTGGCGTCTGAACACTGAATTGTCTTCTACTTAGTTGACTAATAGTATGTCATGCACGGATAGGTATCTATGATGTCATGCTCCTTTGTTAAACCTCGTTACCCATCTACAAGGTAATAGGTTTGAAATCAAATCTGGCAAGTAACAATGTGATTGGTGTTACAATGGTACTAAACGACGATCTTTAAAATATATGTTATAGATCGTTGCACTATGTAAAAGACGGGTATTCGACTGACAAGAAAGTCTCGATACATGAAATATACCAACATCCAGATCGCTTCGCTATTAGAATTACCACATGGACATATGTATGACCAAAATAATACTTATAACACTTTCTGCAAACTTCTATTAATCCCATACAGTTCACAAAAAACATAAATACCACTTGATTAGACAGATGTAGACGGATTAACAATTAATAGAAACGCGGTGAATTTAAACCAAGATGGCGAAAGAATATTTCGGACCCGTTTACACTTACAGTGAGCTCGACTCGAAACATTTAAAAGTGTTAAATACCAACCGACCAATGGCAGTTGTGTATTAAATTTTGACACTTCCTGTATCGACACAACTTGTAGTTTTTAGTAATCAATATTCGTTCAAATATAAGGATAAACATTACAATTGCCGCCGCGTCACATAAATAATAATCAATTGCGCATTATTTTTATTCGCGCATCACTTCAAAGCGGCTAAATTTTAAGTACCAACTTAAAATTATGCTTTGCTTACAAACAAATTGCACTGAGCTTTTAACTGTAAATTATATATCCCATATTGTATGATCATGTAAAAAAATATCTATGCCATAAACAGCACGGTTTCATGGTAAAAAAGTCAACAAATACAAACCTTGTAACTTATATCACCGAATTAATGTGTGCAGTCGATAAAGGTTTTCAAATAGACGCTGTATATACTGACTTTTCCAAAGCTTTTGATAAAGTGAATCACAACCTATTGTTACTTAAACTTCGGTCATTTGGTATTACAGATTCTATGCTAGACTGGTGTAGATCCTATCTGTGTAACAGACCATCTTCAGTGGCCGTAAACGGCAGTGAATCAAACCCTTATTTTGCCACATCCGGTGTACCTCAGGGATCAAATCTAGGACCGTTATTTTTTAATATATTTCTTAATGATATATCGCAAGTGTTTATCTATTCAACACCGTATTTATTTGCAGATGATTTAAAGTTAACTCGTGTAATTTGTGATGAATCAGATGTCAATCTACTGCAATCAGATATAGATAGATTAAATCGGTGGTGTCTAACTAACAAAATGTATCTAAACTGCGCTAAATGTCACCATATAAAATTTACTAGAAAGCGAAAAAACAAAATCTTATCAGAGTACAATATTCAAGGAAATAAATTAACTGAAGTCAACACGATTAGAGACTTAGGTATTCGTCTGGATAGCCAATTAAACTTTATACAACACTATGATGCTATAACAAACTCAGCATATCGAGCTTTAGGTTTTGTTCTGCGGTCCTCTAAACACTTTAAAAAACCCTCTACCACGCTCCTCTTATATAACAGCTACGTAAGAAGTCACTTGGAATACTGCAGCACCGTGTGGAACCCAACATACCAAGTTCATATAAACAGGATAGAAAATATCCAAAAAAGGTTGGTTAGGCATCTAGGTTTCCGGTTTAGGGTCAGAAATACAAGAACTTATCAGGATAGACTAACTTACTTTAAACTCACACCTCTTAAGACTCGTCGTACTATCTCTGATCTAGTTTTTCTATTCAAGTTATTTAATAATGACATTGACTGTCCAGATCTCCTAAGTCAAGTTGGCATCAATGTTCCTGTTAGAATTCCACGTTATCCTCGTCCATTATTCAGGGTTCCCCGCTGCCGCACCAATTTAGCAAAACATGCACCCATTGCAAGGATGACCTATGAATACAACATTGTTTCGAGCTCTTCAGAAGACATAGACATCTTTTCTAACAACCTTGCTAAATTCAAACGTTTGATTCGGGCACGAATTTCAGACCCTGTTTTAAGTTGACGTATCGACAGGTCACATACATTTATCTTATTATATCTTCTATTCTATACTTATAACTAGCTGACCCGGCAGACTTCGTACTGCCTAATTAAATTGCAATAAAGTCCTGTCAAAATGATTTGTAATGTGACATTTTTTTGTTCCTATATATTTTATAGTCAGGGCAATAAATTCTCCTGAACAGAACCGTCACCCTGGTGATAGGGCGTTGTAAATAAGAAATATAATTAAATAAAACATAAGTAATCTCTTTATTGTTAATCATGTGAATCATAATTATTAACAAAATCATTTTTATTTTCATTGTAGTGCTTTGTGATATACGATATTTTTTTTTTTGATTATCTGGCGCTTAGACAAACAAATCTGATGGTTTTCCAACACGGGAACAGGCCACATACAATTGACCATGTGAGAAACATGGGTTTTCCAGATAAACACCACAAACACTTAATGATTGCCCCTGGGACTTGTTTATGGTCATAGCAAAAGCAAGCCGAACTCGAAACTGTAGTCGTTTAAAGTCAAACGGCACATCATTCGGATTGAGATGCGCGGTATGAGAACGTCTTCTCCTTTATACTTTCCTTTCAGTTTAGTTGCTTCTATCACATGTGCCGCTAACCGTGTGCCGTTGCAAAGATGCGGTTGGTTGGTATTTCTCAACATTATAACTACCGATCCTACCTTTAATTGAAGTTTGTGAGGTGGCAATCCTGGCAAATCCAGAGAGTTTAAAAATTCTGGTGGATAGTTCACTACAAAATCTTGGTTAATAGCCGAATCAACTGATTTATATATCCTCGATTCGCCTGTAATTTGTTCTTGTATTTTTTAATTTAATTCATTTACATCTATGTCTTTTGCAGCCAATATAGCTCATTCGCTCAACCAATCATGGTTCCTGTAATTTTGAGAAACATCTGGAAACCACTTCTGAATAAGTTCATCTTTTGATCGAGTTTACCAAAGAGATTTAAAATACTATAGAGCGGACATGTCAAGGAAATGTCATAGAAAAACTTTGAACCCATGTGTCAGTAACGCCATCTAGACTAATATATGAATATTGGATCGGCAGCGGAGCGTACTACAAAAAACTCATAGACTTGTATCCAGCAGGACACACTTTTTCGGACGAAAATTTTGTTCGTGATGTCCGGTCTATAGGTATTGAATGTCTTTGGAGTTTACTGACAAAAACTTTGAGGAATGTTAATGCAGCCAGTCAACATGTCTATAGGACTACCAATATCAATGAGTTGTTTATAGAATATGTTTCCAGATTGGTAATTTTGCAACTTGACACGCATATTCTTGCTTAAATGAAGTACTTTGACATGTTTCTACAATTGGAGGACTTTTGACATGCATTGAGTTCATCAGCTGGTGTTGATCGGGAATCACTGGCAATGTTTGACGAAAATCTCCTGCTAATAAAATCATTTCACCACCAAATTGGTTATGATTGCTCCGTATATCTTATAACTAATGTGCAAATTGACTCTTTGACGTTAGGACCATACCTACATTGTTTAAACAACAGTGAGTGCTTGTAATTCAATATGAACTTTACACAATAGCAATAAAGCTCATTTTAGTTAGAAATCGTTTGTATGGGAAAAAGAAAAGGGCTGTTTTTAGGGTTTTTTCGGCAATTATTTGACAATTTTTCTCGCCGTAAAAACCATCTTTGAACTTCAACGAACATTAAAAAAAAAGAATTGGCTAAATTGGTCCAAGCGTTGTTGTTTAGTTATGCGCTTACCAACACATTTTGCGATTAATTTATATAATATAGATTATTAGTTATTAATAATTAATTATATTCAATAATATTAGTTATTAATAAATAAATAATAAAGTTACTCGAGAATATATTTGATATCTGTAGTTCGCAGTGGGATCATATTGGAATGCCAAGCGATTGTATGATGCCAATGATCTTCGTGTGCTTACGCGTTGTCTCAATCGGGCATTTTCTCTTATTATATTTTGTCTTTCTTCACTTAAGTTCTGTGAATACACTTGTTGCTGGTTTGCATGTCTTGTGCGGCGGCCGATGTTCGCACGTCGTCGTCTAGGCATTTTGGACTATGGACAGAGTGGTGAATTTAACCTCAAATGCACGATCCACATAATTGACACAGTTCAACTTACCACCATAAAGACAAATGCCTGCTGTTGAAATTCAATAAAAATTGTACAACACACGTGATTGATTTGATGGTTTCCAATTGAAATGTTAGGAAACGAATAACTTATTTTTTTTTACTTTTTTTTCACAATTTCACAGTGAACACAATACCGTAAACCCGACTTATTTTTATATAGTAGACTTATTCGATTGTAAGACTACGATTTTGCTGAAATAAAATATTAAATTTAATAATTTTCAATATTTACTTTTTGCCTGACATTACCTATGTCAGTTGTCAAATTTAATTTTCTCTAATTTTGTGTCTTAATTTTTCATAGTGACTATGAAGGTTGCATCTGATTTATGTAATTTAATTTATTTTAATTAGTATGTTTAATGTAATATAATGCTATTTTTCCTGAATTTTCTTTGCTATAAACCTCACGGAGCCCGAGACCTTTCCAACGAATGCAAAACCGTGCAAATCGGTTCGTGCGTTCTGGAGTTATATCGTCAGGAAGGAAAACCCGACTTATTTTTATATAGTAGATAAATCTGTAGAAGTAAAATTTCTGTACATTGAAGATATCAAAAAAATAAATAGCAGGGGGTGTTACTAGACTGACACCGAACCCAAAAATATGATTAAAAAAATTTTTGTCTGTCTGTCTGTCTGTCTGTCTGTCTGTCTGTCTGTCTGTCTGTCTGTATGTTCAGGTATCACGCAAAAACTACTGGTTCGATTACGATGAAACTTGGTATACTTATTCTTTGATATCCTGGGCACCACACTGGGTACTTTTTATCCCGGAAAAGTATATACAATAAAAAACAAACTTAATTTTGCGGTTCAATCCCTAGACCCGACTACTGTACCAACCGCAAATAATAAGTTTGTCGTAGGTTACGTCACCCGCAGTGGAGTTCACCAAAGGGCGCTGCACACGGCTAAGATATTATAATATTTAATCTTAAGATACAATATCGCTCGCCTTACAATTCATTGGACTATCACACACTACGAAGATAATTATGCACATTGAATATCTATTCAAAATTAATATTGGAGGATGATTGGTGATCGATACTGATGCCAAAAATGCAATTAGTGAATGTTTTGTCTTTCTGTCTGTATGTGCACGCATAGTTCAAAAACTATTATAGGGATTTTAACCAAACTTGGTACGGTTGTAGGTAATCAATACGCCTGGGCAGGTTGATCTTAGTACAAGTTGTTTTACACATGGTCAGTTGTACGGCGCTCTTTCCCGGGTCAGTAGTTCCAGAAATCTTTATGCATACATATCGGAAGGATCAACTTTGAAAGTAGTCTATCCGGAATTCCGGAAGTATTGTGCTAAAATTATTACGTTTATATATCAACGCACAGCTCCAACCGCTGGTATTAGAGACATGAAACGTGAAGGGGTGTCCTTAGTGAAGAGTAAGTCTTCCATAAAAAACGATTTTTGAAAATTCAACCCTTAAAGAGAAAACATAGGGGACGGAAGTTCGACATCCACGCGGGCGAAGCCGCGGGCAAAAGCTAGTTGTTAATAATTTCTCTTTATAGTTCCTATTAATTGTTCCCTCTTTCATTGTATTATTTGTGTTTTAGAATATTTTAATGTTTTAATTTAATTGTTCACTATTTAACCCGTGTTTTAATTTCAAATGTTTAATTTAATTTTATGTTCATGTGTTGTTTAATTTAATATTGTTTAATTTTACTTTGATTTAAATTTTATTCTGTTTACTACTTTAACTTATACAATTCTAAACTATGTTTAAAATGATGATGTATGCATGATGTGTTCTCCTATAACTGAAGGAGCACAAATCTTCAAAGAACTTGGTATGATAATGCATGTAATGTGTATCCTTTGTTGGAGTTCCTTTCTAAATGAAATAAAAATAAAATAAAAATTATTTTCGTAGCTCGTAGCTCATAGCTCCGTAATTCTTACGTCGTCGTAGAGCACGTGCTACGAGTTACTTTATAGATACTCGCGTAGCACGGCATACGAAACTGAGTTTAATTGTTTTTTTTTTGCATTTGGTAATCCTCGCATTTTACGGAATTTTTCACAATCACGATATCGATACTATAATGTCACTTTATTGAACCTTCTGGCCGTGTTTAGCATTTCTGTAAACGTACGAGTGTCAAAAATCTTCGAACGATAGCCAAAACTGGCTATTTATGTTTATGAATACAAATGTTTACGATACAGGAGCAATTCATAGTGTAGGGATTTTTTTTAAACCCAAATAGCCAAGAACTATACATAGTTTTCATTAAAAGAATATTGCTTTCGCGTCCCTGTGCTAATTAGCCAATAATCAACACTACTCCTTGTTAAAACGCAACTTGATCCAATAAAACGGCAGTGTTGAAAATACAACTGTAGACTGTTAACTGTAAATGCACCGGCAGTATTATGTTTTTAAATTCAAAGGAATTACTGACAACCAGTTAAACTTTGTTTACTTTTGTACAACAGCTAAGTAAAATCTGGATCGACATCTGATTCTGGGTTTATTCCAGTATTTTCCGAAGGTCGTAAAGTCCCAGTTCCTGAGTTTACAAACTAATACAAAGAAAGTTTATTACCTACCTGAAAAAAGCAATAGAAAAAGTGTTGTTTATAACGTTTGGTTCTATTATAAATACGATTCTCCGTCGTCTAAAAAATTGAAGAAAGGAATTGAAAAAGTCGGCCGCATTACTATCAAAAAGTTTCCTAAACTGTATCATCACTGCCAAGTTGGATGTCAAAACAGATACTTGAGCCAAAAAAAAGCCAGGCATCGGTTAAAAATCAAAGTCAAAGTGTTAATTTAAAAATTATTTTTGAACGCCAAACTAACAAGTTAAATAAAAAATAACGATTCTAGTTGCCACTTCCAAATCATAGTTTTAATAATAATAATAATAATAATAATAATCATTTATTTCAGGAAAGTTCCCATAAGTTTTGTACCTATGTAAAAGATCACGTGAAGAGTCGACATACCGCTTGGCGATGTTTTTTTTTTATATATACAGGGTGTAACGGAAAGGGTATATACATCCAAACAGGGTGAATAGAGTATTTAATAACGAGTCTTTCCTCAAAATTTCAGCTCCCAACTAATAACTTTGAAACTTCACGATATTATTTAATATCGATAGTTTATTAAATGCAAAATCATAACAAACGTGTCACCGCACTATGAGGGTCATAATCCTGTCCGGCTAGGTTCAAGTATATCTATCTCGGGTTCTGCGCGCCTAGTACAGACCTATCGGGCTCTGCCTAACCGACGAAGGCGCGACGGCGCGGGTAGGCGCAACCTTACAATTATGTATGTATATGTATAAAAACGTTGCCATGACATTTCTTATCACCAAGAGAATCCGTGCCCTTCGTATGTATATACCCTTTCCGTTACACCCTGTATAATGGGTCTATTCTTGACCTCAATCTTGTCCAAAAGTAGCCTATTAACTCGCGACTTAAACAGATTGGGGTCATATGAACTCGGAAACACCGATGTAGGCAGGGAATTCCACTCCTTGTCTGTGCGGAATGAAGGAACAGGCACGGCGCTTCGTGCGAATGTGTGGAACATCTACAAGGAATGGGTGATATCCTGCAGTGCGTCTGGATTCCCGATTGGAGAAAAGAGATGGTGGAATGAACTCGTGGAGCTCTAGAGCACACTCACCGATATACAGTCTGTAAAAGACCGGCGGACATGCAACTTTGAGAAGAGCTGAAAGACGCGGACTTGACCAGACAGCGGTCGGATGTTCCCAGTGGGGCTGATACTGATACTGAGTGCCTGTCTGGGTTGGTAGTCAGCAGCAAGTCCAAACAATTGGCAGTGTATCTGTCAACATTTGGTACTAGGGTAGCTTCATTCACCAGCTGGGTGAGATCTAGCGATATTGTAAATTTACGCGCCTCTCTCCCAGCATGGTCAGTTTTCTGGAACGGGAACAACCACTCTTCGTGGTGGGCATTAAAAGCCCCCAGAAAGAGAAGCTCCGCCGTCACCATAAGGTGCCCAAAGAGCCTAGTCGTCTCCTGGTCGTCACCACTATGCGTCCAGTAGACACCGACGTAGAGTGATTTCTCCACCCCGGTATCCACCAGTATCCAGATTGTAGATAACCCGGAATCTTTAAAGCAACGGAATCGCCGAAAGCATATGTCGTCGCGGACGTAAACACAGACCCCGGCCCGTTTTGCGAACTTATGTTCAAGCGAGTAACCTGGGTAGTTGAGGTACGCCACGTACGACGGGGTTGCAATTTGCGTCTCCGATGTCCTAAAAAGCTTCTTATTTTATGTTAACCAAACACATAATCGGCCATTGCATTACTACAACGATAGTGTGACTTTTTTTCTTCAATAAACAGTTAACAATTTTGATTACTGGATACTGGCCCCTTAAACACCCTGAAATGGTATATTACACGCTAAAAATGTCAGGAAAATACCCTTGAATCAAGGGTCACTTAGACTAACTGTGAAAAAAACTGAGAAAATCATTTAATTGGACAAGAAAAAAAGGCAAAACAAAAAAATACAAACAAGCAAAACATAAAAAAATTAATGAAAATAGTAAACTGAAAATTGCCTTGATCTCGGCACTGTTAAAAATATATTTTATATAATTACGATTTAGATAAAAACAGCGCTGTTATTCTGGCTTTGTTATCTATGTTGAAATATGTTGGTTTGGCTTGATCCGAGCGGGCGCGAGCGGCACCTTACTTTTAGCGTCTTTAAAATGCTTAATAAAAGAATCTCAATTAAATCAGAAGAGATAATGTTTAAAAGGCCCTATGTTAATGTGTAATACAGATCATGAGCAATTCAACAAGTGTACAGGGTAAATTCAACCGACTCATGAAACATTATGCAGCCAATTTCAGTAACACGAAATAAATGGCAAAATAAAGACAAAAGTTGGGCCTACTGTCGACTAAGTGTTCCGACAGCGAAATGTACATTAAAATATTAGAACGGAAGCTCTTTCAAAATCAAAATTAATTCATTCAAATTATGCTGACAATCAGCAATTTAAAACATCAAAATAACATAAGACTATCCCTCAAAAAGCCCGCATTTTGCCAATTCCTAGTAACTTTGCTAAGAAGAAGTGGCGGAACAAAATCCTCAAAAAAACACGTGTCTGATAAGTTGAACGAGCTTGAATGCGTAAACTTTCAAGTATAATTTGTTAACAATATAAATACCATTATACCCCAATATACATAATACAGAGAGATCTACAATAATAAATAAACTCAAGCAAAAGTTAACTTATATAACTACATACTTAACTGATAATAGAAGCCTCCAAGTATATAAGGCGTGCTTGCTTACATGTATAGTACCGGATTATATCAATGGACACGAAGTCAAATTAATAAGCAGTTAGACGACCCTTTAGCATAAGCAGCACCCGTTCACGGGTATAACGCAAAGATCAGCGATTACCACCTTCTTATTATGTCAGGGAAGGTGGTAACTCGACGCTACGGCAAGCAATAACAACTAAGGAGGCGTGACGAACTAGACTATACGATGAAATTGTATAGTCAAGTTTACCACATAGTGTTATACAACTCAATGCATATAAAACATTTAAAAGAGATGATCATGTCAATAAAATAAAATAAATAATAAAAAGGGAAATATCTTTATAACATAGTCTTGCGTTTAACAAAGCGACTAAGTATTGTTATAATCTAAGTAAGTAGTCGTTACTACCTACTAACGTGAAGGCCGGACCGGTAGTTATTATCAAAATCAAAACAATCAACAGGTTGTTTAGTTGATCTACACAGTTTTTTGTGTCTATTTATCTTTTAACTTGTGGTTTAGTGAACAAATATGGCATCCTAAGTTACTTATTGGCTTCCTGATTACATATAAACGCGTGGATCAGTACAAGGTTAAGCCATGTCGATTCGTGGATGGGTGACTGTCCAATTCTTATCGCCTAAAACACAGGATGACCTAGTTCAGGCACATAATATAACATATATAAACTTTACGTAAATTTAAGGCAAAATTGTATTTATTATTTACCTTATGATTGATGAATAAACATTATAATTTTTATCAAATATCAAAACTCCTCTATGCGTCGGTTAGCATGAAAATCATTCAGGTCCAATTTGTATTCGTAAACCTCGTAACGGATAGTCAGAAATCCTAAAGTTTAGACTCCAGCTCTATTAAGGGGTATCGTGTTACTCAGATTCTGCGAATTCATTCATCAAAACGCAGTTTCTGCTCCTGTGGTGGGGTTCCTAGTATCATTCAATATTAAGAACAAAAACTGATATTCAAATCTGTTTTTTAATGTAATTGTTCTTGTTTAAACCCCAAATGTTCGCACTTCGCTGTTTACCTAAAGTTTTTAAACATAGAAAAACGATGTGTCAAACTCGAAACTGAATTGCAAATTAATTTTAAACCTCTAAGAGTTCTTACGGAAACGCCTTATAGTATTATTTACATTTTCACAAAAAATATATATGTTTTCGATAAATGTACGTTTTGGTTCTAATCTGTGAAGTATGTGCCTGCCTGTATAAAACTTATTAACAGAACCTTCTCGTTAAAGTTTTATCTGAAGTTCAAATAAAAAAATGAATTATACCTACATCCATTCCTGGAGCAAAAAAATAAAGATGTCTGGTCAAAATGTCTTTCCTCATTTAATTTTTTTTTTATTTTTATTTTAACGAGCGTAAAAACTTTTCTAAACGTAGAAAGTATCTTTAGTTAGTTTACATAATACCACACACAGTAACGCCACTAGTACGGTATACAACTTAGTATGTTTTTATTTCAACTCAAACAAACAACCTGTTATTTGTCTAAATTGTTGAATAGACTCCTGCTGACTCATCATTCGCAAAATGTCTTTTAAAATAATGCTTTTTTAACATCTTATTTCACTCGACTATAGAGTTGTTTTCTGTACGTCTTATATTTAATCAATGCTTACTAATGTGGTTAATTCAGAAAACATTCAAACAATTTTCCTAAAAATATATAATACTACACACATCAAAAGTGTCTAGGGATCAAGCATTTTTATGCGGATTTCTTGAGATTGAGATGTGGCTTTGTAATAAATTTATGATTTAATAAATTTATATGAATCCTTTTTGGTGCATTTCATAATTTGAATCAGGAACTGTGAATCAAATTCGAGTAAAAGATGAAAATCAGCTGTCAATATTTTCCCTATAAAAACATACAACGCATTGAAGACATTATTAGTGCTACTGTTTCCCTACTACTGATTAAAACCAACGTTATTATGGAGCGGCGACGTCATTTAAGCAGGGAAGAAATGCTCAGAGCCGTGGGAATGATAGAAGCTGGTTCCCGGCAACGTACTGTGGCTTTAGCTCTGAATACAAGTCAGAGTGTTATCAGTCGACTTTGGACACGTTACCGAAGCACTGGTACCGTGGCTGAGCGCCATGGAGGACGGTATCGCTGCACCACACGGAGACAAGACCGATACATTCAAATCTTAACTCGAAGAGCTCCAACAATAACCGCCATGATGTTAGCCGTGAGGTTTCATCACTCTTCAGGGAACTTAATTAGCGACCAAACAGTCAGAAACCGCTTGCATGAAGTGAACCTTCATTCCCGAAGACCGCTACGGGTACCACCTATAGCAATGCACAATCGTAGGATTCGATATCAATGGGCTCTTGAACACAGAAATTGGGCAGAAGAACAATGGCGTTTCGTGTGCTTTTCTGATGAGTCTCGTTTTGGTATGAGACCGGATACAAGACGTATACGACACTGGAGAACCCCTGGACGCCAACAGCGATTAAAATCCTGCCAGGAAGTCCATCCTGATAGTGGTGGAACCATCATGGTATGGGCGGGTATTTGGATCGGCGGAAGAACTGAGTTGATTTGGATCAGAGGCAACCTCAACGCTCAAATTTATGCTGAGACGATTGTATCAGACGTCATCGTTCCTCTACAAGTGCAAATCGGTCCCTTATTTCAGTTAATGCATGATAATGCACGACCGCACACCGCAAGAGTTGTAAGACAGACTCTCGCCGCAGCTAACATCAATGTCCTGCCCTGGCCTGCTCAGTCGCCAGACTTGAACCCGATTGAGCATGCATGGGATATGCTACAGAGAAGAGCTCTGCCGAATATGGAGGGTATCCAGTCGCAACAAGACCTTTTTTTGTTGTTGCAACGAACATGGGCGGCCATTCCACAGCGTGATTTGGATGGACTCATTTTGAGTATGCCAAACCGATGTTCTTGTGTTGTTAGTGTTCGCGGTAGAAACACGGATTATTAATTGTTTAAGTTACCCAATAAAATTTTAAAGAAAACTGTTATTTCAGTCTTTTTTCGATATTTAATGTTAGTGGTTCAAATGTCAAAAATCCCTTTATTAGGAAAATGGCAAATTTCTTTATTAATGCAAAGGTGACTTGGTTTATCGTTACTGTGACAAACGAAAACACTTTATTTGATGAATCCTTAAAGAAAATTTTAATTAATATCAATCAGGAGAAAAGTTATTGCAAAAATATATGTTGATCCCTAGACACTTTTGATGTGTGTACATTTGGCGAAATGGGGATGACATTTTGCCAATTTCGTTTAAAGACTAAGTAAAGGCAACACGAACCAGACTCTGGAATACTACTGTGAAATCTTAAACAAATAAACCTGATAATATCACTTTATCCGACCTGGGAGTCGAATCCAGAATGCTTGCAACCACTAGACTGACGGAGCAGTCAACTCAGACAGACAATCCTACTTTCAGTATTGGTTTAGATTAAGAGAGATTTAAAATGTTTTGAAAGTTAATTTTTAGCTAGTTAGGCAAAAAAGTCTTCGGACCTTCATAGATAGTTTTAAATTATTTGCATGCCATAAAATAAACACTTATATTATAAGATTAAGACGTGAGAAGAAAGTCAACCGTTGAAAGTAGGTTTGGTTCAACAAAATAATAATATAAAATAAATAATAACAGCTTGTTACTAGGGCTGCAGGGCAATGGCCTCTTCTTATACAGAGAAGGCATTGTTCACCACGCTTGCTCAAGGCGGATTGGCAATTATAGACTTATAGGCATTGACTATAAGTTCAGGTTTCCTAACGATGTTTACCTTCACCGTTGTCAATGATGTCTAAGATATACTTAGAAAGTGCCTGCATTACTGAATTGAAGAAGTCACATTAGTAGGTACTGACCCGGATTTGAACACTGGTTCATTAAGTATCCTAATAATTAATTACGACAACGAACGTAACAACGAACGTAAGGTTGCTATAGTACAGACGCCAGCACATCAAGTTACCCCAAAGTGTCAAATTTTCCCAATTGAATATGAACCTTATTCTGTTTGACATAAAGTTGAAAAACGATCAAAGAAATTTGACACATTGGGGTAACTTGATGTGCTGGCGTCTGTACATCTCTATATGATCACATAATGTATGTGTACATCTTACCTTAATGATACACACATTATATCATTAATAACATATTTACATAATCCCTATTTTTTCCTTTTTCCTTATTTGAATTTTCTTTGATGAATGTGTTTATAGACAGTTCAACTTTTGAAAGCCTGTAGGCCATACAAATATTAGCTACGTGCGGGAACTGAACCCACGACAAGCAGTACACAGCCACTCGTTCAGTGAGATATAGCTGCTTTATAACCTTAGCCGTCATGGGTGGGGGTTTTCCAGCGTCGCGATTTTTTTATGGTAACAGTGCCGTTTTATTGGTCTTCATAACGAGGTTGTTGAGTACAGCTTCTTCGGTTATGCTAGAGCGCAAGCAAGAGCACTATGCAAAAGCAAAATGAGACTACAAGCAGGAGCGGACTCCAGCTTTTGCGGTTAAATGAGACTGTAAGTGTTGGCGACCAGCTACCAAACTCTTTTAATATATTTTTTTCTCTGATATGCTTAAAAGTCTGGTTGTTTTATTTTTTTATGAAAAAGTCAGTCTGTAAAAATATGTGCTGCGATAATAAACTAAAAGCTGAACTTGTTGTTTCTTTACTCTAAAATTCATCCTGTTCTCAACAGTAAGCAAGAGCGGGCTGCAGCTTTCGCGGTTAAATAAGACTAATAACAGGAGCGGACTGTAGCTTATGTTCTGAAAGTAACACATACCTACTTGAAAAATTACGCTAATAATTGCAGTCGTTCACATACACCGACGCAATTATTAAAATAACTTAAAAAAAATATTCTAACACTAAGTTGTATTCTAAGTTTTCAAGTTTTAAATACGATTGTGGAGCTTTACAACACATAACGTCACGCCTGTAATCCCCGAAGGGCTAGGCAGAGATGTACCTGGTAGTACATCCACATTTCGCCAGTTATGCAAAAAGCTTTACAAATGTAGAGGAAAACCAAATACATTAATTTATTACGGACTGGGTTAAAGCTGATATGAATTAAAATACGATTATGATGCTAGAAGCAAGTTATCATTGAGATGGCGGCAAATAAAAATGTTCTTAAGAAGAAGACATGCTGCGGCGATTTAAAAAAAATAGGATACGGATAATAGGAAATGAACTAAAACCGAAAAAAACATTAACTTAAAAGTGATGTTTTCTTGTGGATAATATCACCAGATTTTAATACTACTTTCAATTATCACAATTTATATTTAGGCACAATACAATAAAAAACAATTTACTTCGAGATTATTCCGGGCTGGGCGGAGTCTGTTTCAACATTTGTTTTGACCAATCAGAACAAAGTGCAAGGCGTGTGAGACAACTTCTATAGTTTTAGGGTTGTCAACGTCACAAATTACTATTATTTTACCTATTTTTTTTAACGCTTTTTGAAACTGACTCCTGGGAGACACATACTTAACCTTGAACTAGCGTTGAATGACTTGGAAGGTATTTATGAAAACTTAGGCAAATCAACATCTTTCCTTATATCGGAAACATTTAAATTTTTAAAAAAAAAAAAACAAAATCTTAAAATAATTATTAACAAAAAAGTCCAAACCCTAAATTGTAGGCGTGACTTCTAGTGAAATAGGCGGGACTAACTAGTAACGGTCCACAACAGAGGTAGTGTAATTCCTTACTTCTCTATACAGTAAACCTGATATTGAAATCTGGAAAGTTCAGTCGCCGTTGAAGCGGCTCCAGAGAATCACGCGAGTACTCCGCGTATTCGGACAGTAGTGTACCGACGGGAACATCTCTCTAAAATCTTTAATTCTTGATTAAACTCAATTACGTGTTAAAATTAATAATTCAGTTATTTGACTAAAACTTTGCGTTTTTATTGTTTTTTTAATCGTTATCAGTGAAAACGAAACTTTATTCAAAACTAACAAACTTTGGCGGACAATAATAAAGACAGTTGCAAACTTTTAGCATTTCACAGCACACACCCGTGTTAAAGAAGGAAATAAAAGTGACTTTTTTTTTAACTTTCGTGGTTATTTTTTTTGGTTAGAATTTTTTTTTCGGACATTAGAAAAATATTTTCAAGACATTAAAACCGTGAAAATTATCGTACTTAGTGAACTATATGTAATTAAATTTTGGTGAAATGGCCAACGATGATTTCAATACTCCGCCAATGTGCATGTGCTGTGCTTACCTTTACTATCTGTAAATACCACGTTTATATAAAGTAATTATATGAATACGATAAGTATAGATTATTAATAGTGGTTTGTTGCATTTTAGCTGGATCGAGCTACGTTACAGGATAAGCTTTTTTATCGAAGAGCGTAAGTACTAGTAATATGTTGGATAGGATTATGTAACCCAATGCAATTTGAACGTTGTTAAAATTTAATTTTTAAGCACTTTTATGTTTAAATTTATCTGTGTCGTAGTAAATTGTTGTCTCGCAGTTTAACTTGCATGCGACTTTTAGAGACGACACGTCCTAAATTTTCATTTTTGCTTTAAAGCTTCTAAATGTGCCTGAAACATACGTAGTTTTTTAACTTCGTAAGAAGTAAAACTGATTTACTGGATACACAAAGACTTCAGAAGAACGCGATTAACGCCCTATTTCGCTGGTTCCGATGGCTCAGTAGTAAAGTTTCGGTTTCCTAAACTGTTAGCTCACCGGTTGTCACCAACAAAGTTGAATAAGCTGTAACATAAAAAATTAAAGAATAGGCGGGGTTTCATAGAATCTTCATTGATACCCTCCGTGTAGGTACTTAATGGTAATTTAACAAAAATTGTTTAATTCGATTCTGTAAAATAGTAAATCGAAAATTTATTAATGTTGCGGGTAATTTCGTGATGATTTGTTTTTTTTTTTATTTTTATACCAAATTATTCGCAAGGATAATATTCAAGGCTATTCCGACTAATAGTTTATTTTATGAACTACAGACAAGTAGATAAAATTAAATGCTGTTTATTTTTCAGTGCGAAAATATTGGATATTAAAATTGTCTAAACTTACGTTAACTCGATTTAATTACTAGCTAATCTCCACCAAATGAGTGACATTTTCTTACACACAATATTAAAACAAATACCGACACATTTTTATTTCAACGGGTGTACAATGTCACCTTCTTTTTGGTCAGGCGGCCACATGCGCCTGTTTTGTGCACGGGGTTCGGTTCCCGAGTCTGAGAAGTAATTATTGGATCCTTTCCAAAAACCCATATTTGTTTCCGGTTAAACAGAATAAACTCGATCTTATTGCATGGGGCTTAATTAGAACAAGCGAAATGTGAGTGTTATATTAGGTCACCTCTACCTACTTCTCCAGAGATTACGGGCGTAATTTTGACATTTCAGAGAGGCACCTATCCAGGTACTCTGTGTTGAACATCTATATTATACATAATAAAACAGTAACCAACGAAAAACTGTACATTGAGAATTTTCGAGAAAAAATAAGTGGCTTTTGTTAGAAAAACGTAACTGGTGACAAAAAGTGACTCTTTAGAATTTTTGTCTGTTTGTCTGTATGTATGTCCGGGATAAACTCAAAATGTACTGCATGGATTTACTTCAAATTTTGCATGGACATTACTATGAGGTTGGGTCAACTTATAGGCTACATATTATCACGCTATCACCTACGGGGGAGGAGCTGTGAACCTTTATTCTTCTTACTCATTCTGTGACAGCGTGTAATCTAAGGACGCATATTTAAATGTTGTTTTTGAGTAAACCATGCTATTATCTAGCTTAACACAATAAAAACTACGCTATTTAAATAACTTGGGCAGAGAAACATAGTTTAATAAATGTTAGTAGTTTAAAGACAATTATGAAACAGCGCAATCTATTGAAATTTCATAAAAAAAAAATCATGTTAACATTGGAAATTAATCATTTAAATTTGATCAATTTGGGGAGGTTAGTAGTTAGTTATTTTTATAGTTCATAGCTGGTAATGTGCATTTTCTTCATTAAGTTGTATCGTGTAAGTTCGTTTCGACTTATTCAAGTTCCAACAAAACCCTCAAAATTTTGAGCAGAGTAGAGGCAGACATGGCTGTCGGTTATCGCATCCAGCTCGCAGATCCATGCGGGCAAAGCCGCGGGCATCAGCGAGTATTACAATAATTAGACCGCCTTTGACCAGCGCGGCATCAACGAAATTTTATATACCGATAATTACTATGTTATGAAGTTCACTGCAGTATACTCATAAGTCTCACATTTTAATTAAATTCTGGTTATGTACAATTATAAGTATTTTGCTATCCATAATCATTGACTATTTTTACGTAATTTTTGAGGAAATATTTTCATTATATGTATAAAATTAAACCAAGTTTTGCGCGCTTCTTCTAATCGTGTGGTTAGTAATTAAACTAGTGTCAAAGTTTTAATGCCGGCCATGCGGCCTCTGACTTGGCATCACATGCCCTCAAGAAATAACTCTCAGGCATGCCGGCTTCCTACCCATGTTTTCCTTCACCGTTTTTGAAGCGTGTGATAATAATACAATACGCACATGAATCCGAAAAGTCAGAGGTGCGAGCCCTGGGTTCGAACTCGAGACCTATGATTTGACAATCCGCCGCGCGCCGGTTACACCACTAGGCTATCACAGCTTTGCGCGCTAATTAAACAGGAAATCTACTTAATTGTTTCTCGTTTTCGAGTAGTAGAGAAGCACTAGTAGAGAACTAAGTACCTAGTAATAATTCATTAATTAGTAAGAAAATATGAATACTACACACTGAGTTTCATTGCTAACTTATTACTCCGTTTTCATTCTAACATCATAGAAAACCACGACTCATAGGATACCATAGGCATGTTTAGACATATTATACTGACCTATTTTTGTAGGAAAATGTTATAAATTGACTACTAGACGAATATACTGCCTTGTTGGCCTAGCGGTAGCTAGCATAACGTCCCGGGTTTGATCCCTGGGTCAGGCAAAGCGTTATTGAGTATTTCTATCTAGAATTTCTCATTATTAGCCTGGAGTTTGGATATTTGCCCGATTGAAGGCAAAAGGCTCGCCCCAGTTTCATGGGAATAAAAAAATCAAAACAAATGTGGTTGTTCCTACTATTGGTACACCTCTGCCCAATCCTTCAGAAATAATAGGCATGATGTTATATTACGTTATGATAATTATGTTTTAAATTTATTTTCCGTTACGCCACGATGTGGAATGAAGCCTGTGAAACACCTTTCTAACAAAATGGACCTCATATTGATTTTTCTTCCTAGAAATCCCGGTTCTCTTTTCAACTAAATAATTGTCTTAATAAGTCGCTATTAGTCTGCTTTTTTGCAATAAGTCGTCCTTCTGACTTCGTAACAAGGTTACGAATAAAAAACAAGCTACAAAATATTTATAGCTAATTTTGGCAAAATACTGTGTTATTTTCGGCTCTTCTCTAAAATTTCGAAATTACTGAGAAAGTATGTCTAATCTCAGAGTTTTTATTCCTTTTTTAATTGCAAAATGTATCCTTAAAGTCTTAGAATATAAAAGATTATTTTCGTTTTGAGGAATCAGTGTCGATATATGTATATACGATATCTACACTGATTTTCAATTTTTTTTTTATTCGATAGGGTATACTAGCAGATTGGTCCCATTTGTATCAATACAAATATCTATGAGTTTAGTTTAGTACGCTCCGCTGCCGCTCTGATATAGCTATATTATTCTAGGTGGCGTTACTGAGACATGGGTTCACAGTTTTTATATAACATTTCTTCGCATGTAGGTACCCTCTATAGTACCTGTTTTAACAAATCTTTTTTGGCCATTATTAATATTAGTCAGAAACAATGGAGGTGTTTCGTAGGTATTTTTCTTGTTGGTTCCTATTTCCTAAATTCCAAAACCATCACGGTTGCGATTGCGAAGGTATCGACGCGATACCTCGATATTGTTTTTCTTTTTTTAAAGTTTACTAGCAATGTGAGTTGCACATAGTAGTCTTGTTAACCCCTCCAACTTAGCTAAATATGCTCGTGTCTGGAGTGGGATCTCGTCAATAGTACGGTAGGTGGGGATCAAACTCACGAACTCTTGACTGCCAGTCCAACGCCTCAGCCACCACGCCTGTTTCCGCTTTTAACTGAATTATCTATTTATCATAATATTTGCCTTTACTATTTTTTATAAAAAACTACTCATTATGAAGTCACCATTGCATTGGTACCTAGTGTTTGTAAAGAGCTATTCACAGGATTGAAAAGAAATGAAACTGAGTACAGGGAATAAATAACTTAACTATCTTACTTCCCCTTTGTTTACGTATTAATATTTTCTAATTTTTGTTTGCAAACAGTCCAGTTAACAATACAAAGTTCTTCATTGTTTATTTATTAAAACATGAAAGACTTACGGCTTGATAAAAAAAGAAGTAAAAGACAAAGTTAAAGTAATTTACTTGTATAACCTAAGTAAAAAGTATATTTCTTGGTGACAATATCAAATTCTATGTGCAACAATATTTCACCGTGCAAGGTATACAAATATTATAACATTGGTTAAATATCTTAACACTGTAACAATAGTAGGAAGTAAGTACCTACTTTTTTATACATTATCATTTTGTTTTTTTTATTATGGACCAATCATTTGGTCTTTTTTGTAATTTTTTCATTTCAACTTTTGTTGTTTTGTCCTTTGCTTAAATTACATAATATGAGTTTTGCCTAGATTAATTTTAAGATTGTTCATATTTAACTAGATTATTATTTCGTATAAACTTTGAAAAATGTCTGTTTCACATAAATCTTTGTTTTTTTCCGGTGTACAAAATCGTGCTGTCATCAGCAAACAAGGTCATAGGGTTTTGGGTGACTTGGGGCATATCATTGATATGAACCAGGAATAATAATACATTATGAGAACAGTTTTTTTTTAAATTATAGTTATTTTATTTCTACCGTTGAAGTACGAGTTGATTAGACTAAGCACATTGTCACGGATTCCGTACTTTTCCAATTTAGTATGAATAAAGGGATTGTCGGTGTACGATAATTAATCAATTCCTGTAATCACTTTTTCTATGAACCAGTAAATGGCCTTAATTACATTTTTCTATCTGAACCCATATTATTCGGTAGCCAAAATGATATTTAGTTCCAAGTAAGCGTTTAAATGGTTGTATAATTATAATCTTTTCTATAACTTTAGAAAATATTGAAAGCAAAGCAATTAGTCGGTAATTTTTAGGGTGATGGGGGAGGGGTGGGGTGGGTGGGGGGTCTTCTTTTTATACATGGATCTTATCAACGTTATTTTAAGCTACAAGGAGAAGTAGGTACCATTTTCTCTGCTTAGATTTATCACGTAGCTTATAACTGGAGATATTTCAGTGGCCACATACTTAACTACCTATGTAATTATATCACCATTACCCTGCGCTGTTTGTATTTTTTAAGTTATTCATTATTTTATATCTTGAGGAATCGATAAAGGCATGAACATTGAGTTCAATGTACTATTTATTGATGAAAAGTTATGGTAATTTACACTACGCCAATTACGGGCTTTACTTGGTTTATGTCGTACTTACCTATTGAATTCTTCAGCTATTTTCTCTGGAGTATTTATATATTTATCATCAAAATTCATTTTTGTAATATTGTATTATCTCTAGGAGGATTGTATTTATTAGTATTTATGATTTTCCATGCGGCCCTTGCTAATGTAATAGCTAATGTATTAGCATTGTTAATGTAATAGCGA
The DNA here is from genome assembly GCA_921972225.1 of Euplexia lucipara. Classification (NCBI taxonomy): domain Eukaryota; kingdom Metazoa; phylum Arthropoda; class Insecta; order Lepidoptera; family Noctuidae; genus Euplexia; species Euplexia lucipara. The sequence continues at coordinate 10,565,205 of OV179142.1, read as the reverse complement.
TCTCGCGATTTCTGCGTTAATTTAATTATTCTCGTTAGCCGTTTAGCGTAAATTTTAAGTTTGATCTTATTAACCGGCTTCATTTTTAGTTTGTAGGTTGCAATACGAAACTATTGTTACAGTAAAGCAGTTTGGTTGGCAGATGTAACTTCCATTCACAATTTTAGGCTGCTAGGCGTTTATGACTAAGCTCTACTGTTGTACACTATCAGAAAGACTCACTGTTACGTAACGCTAAGTTTAATTAAAAACAAAATCAACACACACTCACTTACAAAAAAAGAAAAAAAATTACACAACCTTCAACCCACGCAACGCCATCTCATCTAGCCCCAAGCTAAGCAGAGCTTGTGTTATGGGTACTAAATAATTAGTAAACATATTTATGTATTTCTAAATACATACATAATTACAATAAATCAATTACACCCAGACACAGAACAAAGGATCTTGCAGTCAAGGCCAGTAACTACTATATAGGTCAACAGGCAGGTCAATTTTAAATGCGTGCTGCTTCATTCAATTTCCATACGACGCCGACGCTGAATTCTGCGAAATAAGATTTGAACGAACAATATTTGCTATGCAGCCTGACCTTTATGTGCTACCGAGGCACGAAGAAGGAGTCTTGATATGTTATAAATGGTCAATAATTTGTGATGGACTTTTGCATCTGTTGTTATTTATAGCCACTAGGTCCTTTGTTACCTTGTTTGTTTGTTTTTCAAAGCTTATTATACCATTAACTACGTGAGTCATAGATAATAATAATACAACATCACGCCTGTAATCCCTGAAGGGTTAAGCAGAGGTGTAGGTACCTGGTAGCACACCTACATTTTCCCAGTTATGTTGAACTCCCATGTAAGAAGGGTGCTTATGCATATTATGGCCACTAATCGGGCACAAATCCAGATTTCGGGCTACTACTGAGTAATTCCAGATGGAAAAACCCAATCAGACATGGCCCGACCCGGGGATCGAACCTGGGTCATGCTCAGAATTAATAATGCACGGCACGCATTGTTAGGCGATTCCTCTCCCAGGAGCCCTGAGCGGTACCTTGGACCCTGTTCCCGATACCAGTGGGCTACTTTTATATATATATATATATATATATATATTTATATATTTATATATATATATTATATATATATTATATATTTATATATATGTAAATATATATATATATATATTTTTTTACACCACACAAAATTATTTAAGACGTAGTGATCCACATTAAACGAATTTAAGTATTTTTTTAAGATGTGCAAAATTACACTAAATGGAGTGTTTTATGTCTTAATTCTGAAAACACTTTAAAGAATAGAATAGAATTTTATTTGGAATAGGATTGAATAGAGTAGAATAGAATTTTATTTTGATATAGTTTTTTTCTATTATTTTTTCTTCACTAAGTGATAAATAAAATATACTTGTTGATACGATTAGTCAGAAGTCTGAAAGTCAGTCAACCAGTTTAACTCAATTCAATTCAATTCAATTCAATTTATTTGTCAAAAACACGTGTAGGTTCACAATCAGTTGGAAAGATTACAAAAAAAAATATCGTTTCAACATGTTTTGCCTATAGAGGCGTACAAATATAACAATAATACACACATCAAAAGTGTCTAGAGATCAAGCATTTTTATGCGGATTTCTTGAGATTGAGATGTGGCTTTGTAATAAATTTATGATTTTATAAATTTATATGGATCCTCTTTGGTGCATTTCATAATTTGAATCAGGAACTGTGAATCAAATTCGAGTAAAAGATGAAAATCAGCTGTCAATATTTTCCCTATAAAAACATACAACGCATTGAAGACATTATTAATGCTACTGTTTCCCTACTACTGATAAAACCAACGTTATTATGGAGCGGCGACGTCATTTAAGCAGGGAAGAAATGCTCAGAGCCGTGGGAACGATAGAAGCTGGTTCCCGGCAACGTACTGTGGCTTTAGCTCTGAATACAAGTCAGAGTGTTATCAGTCGACTTTGGACACGTTACCGAAGCACTGGTACCGTGGCTGAGCGCCATAGAGGACGGTATCGCTGCACCACACGGAGACAAGACCGATACATTCAAATCTTAACTCGAAGAGCTCCAACAATAACCGCCATGATATTAGCCGTGAGGCTTCATCACTCTTCAGGGAACTTAATTAGCGACCAAACAGTCAGAAACCGCTTGCATGAAGTGAACCTTCATTCCCGAAGACCGCTACGGGTACCACCTATAGCAATGCACAATCGTAGGATTCGATATCAATGGGCTCTTGAACACAGAAATTGGGCAGAAGAACAATGGCGTTTCGTGTGCTTTTCTGATGAGTCTCGTTTTGGTATGAGACCGGATACAAGACGTATACGACACTGAAGAACCCCTGGACGCCAACAGCGATTAAAATCCTGCCAGGAAGTCCATCCTTATAGTGGTGGAACCATCATGGTATGGGCGGGTATTTGGATCGGCGGAAGAACTGAGTTGATTTGGATCAGAGGCAACCTCAACGCTCAAATTTATGCTGAGACGATTGTATCAGACGTCATCGTTCCTCTACAAGTGCAAATCGATCCCTTATTTCAGTTAACCTATCTAAAACTTTATTACTTATCATTAGAGTTCTTTACAGGACTTTGGACGCTCCAGAATTCAAATTCTTCGTCGGTTTTTCCTAATCTTATATTCTTTGTTTTTGCTTAAAACTGCTGAGTGTCGATAGCCATTCCACTCTGCCTATGCTCTGGAATCTTTTAATGCATGATAATGCACGACCGCACACCGCAAGAGTTGTAAGACAGACTCTCGCCGCAGCTAACATCAATGTCCTGCCCTGGCTTGCTCAGTCGCCAGACTTGAACCCGATTGAGCATGCATGGGATATGCTACAGAGAAGAGCTCTGCCGAATATGGAGGGTGTCCAGTAGCAAGAAGACCTTTTTTTGTTGTTGCAACGAACGTGGGCGGCCATTCCACAGTGTGATTTGGATGAACTCATTTTGAGTATGCCAAACCGATGTTCTTGTGTTGTTAGTGTTTGCGGTAGAAACACGGATTATTAATTGTTTAAGTTACCCAATAAAATTTTAAAGAAAACTGTTATTTCAGTCTTTTTTTCGAACTTTAATGTTAGTGGTTCAAATGTCAAAAATCCCTTTATTAGGAAAATAGCAAATTTCTTTATTAATGCAAAGGTGACTTGGTTTATCGTTACTGTGACAAACGAAAACACTTTATTTGATGAATCCTTAAAGAAAATTTTAATTAAAATCAATCAGGAGAAAAGTTATTGCAAAAATATATGTTGATCCCTAGACACTTTTGATGTGTGTACAATATGTCACACAAAAATTTGTCAAAAAATACGTAATAATTAAGTAATTGTAAAAAATAATATAATAAAAAAATAATCAAACTTAAATACACAAAAAAAAAATATAAAGATGATCAAAATTAAATTACGAAAAATAACAAAAGAAATCATTTAATAAATAGTAACAAAATTAAATTAGTAAAATAATCAAAATTAAATTAATATAATAATAATAAATAAATAAATTAAAATTATAAAAAAAAGTCTAAATTACATCATTTAAATAGTCGACAATTTTATAGTAGCATTTATTTACTAAAAATGTCTTCATGTTTTTCCTAAAACTATTAATATTTAAATCTTTTTAACGAAGGGGTATCGTGTTACCCAGGAGCTGGGTTGTGTAGATCCGAAAGGCAATTTGCTTTATGTAAAACTCAGGTATTCAGTGGCATTCGGTTAAACTGGAAACTGACCCACACATATTTGGAGAAAGGCGAAGCAAATGTGACTGCTAAAATCATTCCTAATAAGATAAAGTGTTTTTGTGTTATTAGTTTATTTCAGTAGGTGTACTTTTTAACTTTAAGTATTAACTATGATAGGCATTACTGATATCTACACCTATCTGTGTACAGTGTAACAACTGTAACAAGCTGTACTACGATATTCATATATTATCAAGAATGCTGTCCTATAAGATAATATTGTCACACATGTTCAAATTAAATTTAATACACTGTCCTGCTAAACGAAGTACTACTACTACATAACGCATTTTTTTTTCTAAACTATAGAAGTTAGAGATTTAAAATAAATACTTAACGTTTCATAGCATATCAGCTTTCTTTGAAACCAGTGAACTATAAAGGAGACAGTTTTTTTTGTTTGGGAAATAGGCCCACCGCAAATTGTGGCGTTTAGCAATGAAATGCACGTTAGTTTATTCCTTATAATCTGTAGATTACAGTGGTGATATTAGCAAAACTGTATGTAACCGGAATACTGTGAAATACGATAGTCAAAACTTGACTCTCATAATAACCTAAAATCTCAGAAGAGCGATTGTTGAATGAGTGGATAGGTATCCTTGGTATTTTAAGTTAAAATAGTACACTGTTCAGTGTTTAATCATATAAAGTATAAAACAAAGACACGTCTGTATTGATTTTGATGTGATTTACACGATTTGATGGGCAGAGATATTTACGAAAATAGATTAGATGTATTCATTTCGAAACACACTTTTTCCGGCCACAGATTGTAGATAAAGACATTCAATATCGAAAGTAGTATGTACGCCTTAGTACCTTTAGTATTTTAAATCACTTGGACTGGAGATCTATAATAATAAGGTGGTGTGTTATAAGCTGGTTGTGTCAGGAGATAAAAAAACACATTATAGTATGTCACAAGAAGTATTTTTTACTGTTCGTCGTAATTTTCAAAATCTTCTCTTAAAAGCTTTGTTGAGCCACCTGCATCTTTTTAGATGAAATACTTTCATCTAAAAAAGATACAGGTGGCTCAACTTTAACTCGATGCCGCGCCCAAGATAAAAACCACACTATACACATCACATGTGCACAGCAGCCAACAGTGCCTCTGCCCACTAAACAACTACAACAGTATCCAGCATTGATCCAGCAAGAGCAGCCCCAATTCCGTTGAAATGGTGCTGCACAATTGCTTGCAATGGCTTTGTAGTTTATGCACTATATCTACAGATGCCATTTTCATAAAATCTTTAGAATAAAAATACGAAAAGATCAGAAGAAAAATGCAATTATTTAGTAATCGGAAACAATAATATCGGAAATAATAATGTTGTTTGTCAATAATTAAAACTGATTGAAATTGGACCACAGAGCATCTGCAACGTGCTATTAATTACTTTTCGTTCCACTGTGTTTTTATAGTACGTTACTTGATATTCCGTTAGTAAAAGAATTAAAAACAAGTTCACTGTATCAATTAATAATTATCTCTTTAAACGCATATAACGCCGATGTCATTACCGCTGCGCACCGGGGTAACATATTTGTTTTCACATTAAAATAATAGGTTTATTTTAATGTGAAAACAAATATGTAAACGTTCCTAAACAAGCATTTTTTGCCGTAACACTTTTTTACTATTATTTCAGTATTCCGGTTACATTTATATATATAATTTTTGGTCTGTTAATAGTAATAAGATGATCATTTTCTTTAATAGTGGGCCCAAAAAAAACTGTCTCCTTTAGTAACATTTTTGATTTAAATAAAATTAAAAATCAATAAAATAGCTAGTGTCTAAAAACATTTAAGTAGTAACATTTATAAGTATGATATTTATTTTTTTATAACTGATAGTGCCTTCTCAGGCTCTGACTACAACTTCGAGCCGGCTTCGCATACAGAAAACGAGGTTTCGGAGCAGATGTGTACATAATAGTTATTCCAATTCGTGTGATACTTAGTTTTGCAGGCCAGTGTATTTTGATTGGATGTGATAAGACTCAAACATAACTGGCGGAAAGTTGAACACCTCTGCCTAACATTCGGCGAGTAAAAGCGTAATGTTGACTTAAAATGGCCACTACAAATCATTCTGTAGTATGGTTTTGAAAAAACCATGTCAACCATCAATTTGCATAATAATAAATTGTTTCTTTCCTCCACAATATTACTCTTAATTGCTAGCCTTATTTCTACAGTGACATAAAGGTGGGGCATTATACTGTGGGAGACTGGTGCCTAAACTAGGCTCAAGGCACAGTATAATGTTAATAAAGTAGGACGACGCCTTTGATCTCTGGAAAAATGCCGACAACGTCTACACGCGTTAGCTCTGAATAATACCTCCCGCACTACGAACATCGTTTTGTTCGCAGTGCGGGAGTGGCTTTCCCGCGTCTCACCCTTCACACCCCGCACGATTGCCGTCTAGACAGCTTCGTCGGACGACTGTTTGTTTTTAGACTGTGCTCACGGCCTGTATTTCAGGTCACCGGAACTCCTCCATTTAAATTTAATAAAATGATTTTATGTACTTGTACAAACTGTAAGGAATAAGGAAATGTTAACATTTAGGCTTAAGCATTCTATTAGTATTTTATAGTAATAATAAATTAGTTAGTATTGTTAGTATCAGGATGGGAGTACGGTTGAGTCTGTACTGCGTGTGTGTGTAGTTTGTGTAGTTAGAAAAATGTGTGTACAGTGGCTGTGTGTGTGGGTAGGTTGAGTGAGTGTGTGACTGTTCTTTTTTTGTTTTTGATCGTAACATATTGGCTTAGAGATGTTTATGTTATAACTGTAAGTAAGCTTTCAGTGTGATCGTAATTCAGTTCCTGAATAATGGAAAAAATATTCTCCGTGTAACTTTTCTGGCTAATGTTTAATTCCACCTCACTGCAGTCAGTTGGTAGAATAACAAAAGAGTAACATTATGTATCTTAACTTAAGGGTATAATAACTATACCCAAAGAGATTTCAAAACTATAGAGTGGGCATGTCAAGGAAATGTCATAGAAAAACTTTGATCCCATGTCTCAGTAGCGCCATCTAGAATATGAATATTGGAGCGGCAGCGGAGCGTACTACAAAAAACTCATAGACTTGTATCCAGGAGGACACACTTTTTCGGACTATATATTATTCAATATATGTATAGTCCGAAAAAGTGTGTCCTACTTTAAGTTAGGTATAGTCAAAGACATTCGTCTTTGACTATACCTAACTTAAAGTAGTATTTGGATTTAAATTACTATATATCTTTATGCATCACATCTCGATTTCTCATGCAACAAAGTAACCCAGGCGTCGCCTAACGGCCCGTTCCCAACCTTACCACTGTGAGCGGCGGCTAAGCGCGGACGGCGAGCAGGTGATTCAAAAGTATGAAAATATATGAAGCACACCACAAGTCGCCGCTAACGGACTAAAAAACCGTCACAAAACCATGTATAGCGCCACTCACTTAATTTCCAGCATTCACTGTGCTTTCCATATCAGCATTAAACTTCCATCCCTTGTAAACAGACTTCCCAGATTCATTCACTTCACTCACTCATATCGTTTATTTTCACGTACTTAAGAGTTATTTTTTTATATTTCAAAAGTTGAATGTATTGTTAAACGAGGGTGGTCGGTATATACAAAGATGACAGACAGATTTCTTTGCTTCCATTGGATGTTTCCTTAGGAAATGATGGAGTATAAATGAATACTAATCTGCTGCACTCACTTTGATCTCATTTTCTTGGCGCCCGTAGAGAAATATAGAATTTAACACCAGTATTTGGACCGTTCAGTAATTACCAATTCAATATAGGTACCTCCAAAAAATTTAAGAAATATCAAAGTATATCAATTAGTTTGTGTTTTACACAACACATAAAACTACTATAGGTATGCCCATTATGCAGTTCCTACGTAGCGAACGGACCAGTCACATTTAGTTTACCTCTGACAAGTGGCATGGTTCTATCCCTTGGGCTAGGAGCAAAGAGATTTAAAAGACTATACAGGGTGTCTCATTCAAATGGCGGTGGTCACATACTGACCCATTTGAATGAGACACCCTGTAGAGCGGGCATATCAAGGAAATGTCAAAAAAAAACTTTGATCCCATGTCTCAGTAACGCCATCTAGAATAATATATGAATATTGGAGCGGCAGCGGAGCGAACTAAAAAAAACTCATAGACTTGTGTCCGGCAGGACACACTTTTTCGGACGAAAATTTTGTTTGTGATGTCCGGTCTATAGGTGTTGATTGTCTTTGGGCTAGGATCACATGCTGCTAAGTAATTCGTTTAGGACCTCGTATTTTTCCACGTGTCGGCAACAATTATTGCGCCCATGTGAAGGGGATTTTAGCTAGTTTTTGTTCGAGATAATTGAATCTTCGCTAACGGATATTCGCCATGGCAGGATTTTGAAAAGGTCTGCCAGCTGTAAATTTTTCACCATAGTTATAGTAACCGGCACGTATCCACTTTTTATTTAGTTTTTACTAAATAAATAGTACCTAAATAATAGTAAACCCTTTTATCTGCATAAAAGTGTTGGCTTGATATTATCATGTGCCAATTGGCCCATTCGACGTCCCAAAAAGTTAATGTAAAAAAAATCGGTTGTCTGTAAAGTCGGTTAATCGGTTTACTGACGATAGTTGAACGTCACAACGTCAGAAAATACTGATGGAATGGATTCATTGTTAAAAAAAAAAAATGTTTCATAGATTTGTTTTCACTGCACTTCATACTTGACGAATACATGTAAATGTGTAAATGTTTTTTCGTGCGTGCAGCCGGCTCCATCGTATTATAAGACGTTGTCACGTCAAAAGTAAATACGACGACTCAGATCTATTAATAACTAGAAATAAATTTCTGAAACTCAAAGGAAGTTATTGGCAAAATTGAAAAAAATAAATAAACCGGACTACTAAAACATCACGTTATAATAAGTATAATAAAAGAAGATAATATCCTTCAATGAGGATATTTTCTTTGAGGATAGGAGTAGCAGTAGTCAATGACCACACTAAAAGGAGAATTGCATAGTAAAGTCCTCAAATACTGGTAAAATAACCCTCAAAATTTACTGACATCATCATCATAACGCACCATGAAAACAAAAGCCACCTTTTTCAGTATGGCCATTTCAAGTTTTTTTGTTTCAACATTTTGGTGAATATCTCAGCAAGTAACTTAATAAACTGCAATTAGTTCCACTTATCAGTTAGACAAAATTGTACTGTTAGTTTTGTACTAAAAATATGCCAGTAAACTATGGGGTTATTAGAAAAGATAGTGGTAGAAGAAGTTCAGCATATTCACTTTTGTTATCAAGGTTACTTATGATGGCGACTAAAAAACTTAGTATTGGTACTGTGTTGTCTCTCTTGAAATCATCGGTCTACATACCTCCTTGTATGCCTTCACTGTAAATACATTTACTACATTTGGCAATACAACCATCTGGCTGCCTTTATTAAATACCGGTAGAGTTGCTTTTCTGAACCTCCAAAGAGAAGCCGAAAGGAATCGAGTTATATGGACACTTAGCCAATGGAGTTTGTGTGGCGCAAAGGTTACTTATCAAAGTAACCCTTTGCGCCACACAAACTAAATCATCACGGCACTCAACAAGTCACTGACTCACTCACTCATTCACTCACCAAGTTGGCTCACGATTTCTGACAAATGCTTGGAATACACCACTATTTTTTAATTAAGAAGTACAAAAAAAATTTGGCTGTATCCTACCTGTTACTGATCAAATAATCATGACCATCAACGGTACTGGTTTTTCTCATGCATCAAGATAAAAATTATATTACAATTATTTTCTTTATTTTTGAAGTCATTCTGCAATAAGAATGCCAATTTTGAATAGGGGTTATTTTGTAAACTTAATAAGTTATGAAATTGTTTTGATAAAATGAATTACCTACTGCCGGCTATTCTTACGTTAACGTGTTGCCATAATCAAAATAAGTAAATATATTGACAATTACTCTAATCGTTTTTTTTTGTATACGTTTACAAATTAATATAAATGTAAAGTCATTGGAAAGGTAAATCGCGGGGTTTTTATAACTAAAGATGATACTACTGTGGTGTGAAATAATTAGTATTTCACACACACAGTAGTCTTATTATTTTGCTTTCAAAACTTTTTAAAGCAATTTCACTTTGTTGGCTAACGATACACATGAATGATTGCATAGATTTTTTTTTAATATGTGTCGAATGTATTTATTCGAGTAATCGATTTTCATTTAAAATCTAAAGTGGCAACATTGGTGTTGGTGTCTCAAATTGAATTGTCGTTGACAAAAAGTCCAATGTCAATTGCGCGTGGTGCATGCTAAGTTTGTTTATTGCGATTTAAGTTTTACAGTTTTTTTGTGTTGATCGAGTCCTACTCTCCACAGTAATTGTGATATTCATTGTAACTATTTGTTTATTTCTTGTTTTCAATCACTAACGCTAACTTTAATGTGAAATTGTGAATCTTACGCCAGGACGTTTTTACGCCAGGAAGTTTTCACTTTGTTTGAAGTTTGTGTGTGATTCGTATTTTGTTGTACTGTACTGTACCTACTACTTAGCGACTACTGAAAATGTCGACCACTTCGCGTGAGGTACCGACAACAAGAACAATCGACCGGCGAAACCGGTGTATCAACTGTTTTTTTGCAATCCTAAGAAACCAAAGCAGGTATTCTTTGGAACAAGCTACTACTCAGACGATCTGCTCTCCAAACTACGACCTTACCTCTATACACGACGGATATTTCATTTTGAGGTTAAGTTACGTTTTCTTAAAAAACTTGGAAATGCGGGTTTTGATTCCAAAATGGCGATTGTAGATGGTTATTTGGTTAATTTATAAACCATCTAAAACAACTTTGGAATTGACGCAACTCTGTACCGTGGTCCATATAGTCGTGGTCATTGTCCTTTGCGTAATCAAAAGTAAAAAAACGAAATTCAATTTTGAATTAAGCTAAATTCCATAATATTTAATGAGGGCTATGGAACTTTATTATACTTCAGTACTTCAGCATACGCATTTCATTTGTTGGCAATAAGTGAGGCTTTGCGGCTCTGGAATCTAGAACTTCTTGTTATGATTGCAATTGCAAGTCTGAATAAAAACTAACTTTTACGTAGTCTTTACTCGTTTTTGTGATATTAAATGGGTGTGTTTGTGAGATTAAATGTTTGTTTGTAAACACACCCAAGAAAGAGAATTTCCGGTGTTACAAACAAATAAACTGGCTGCATGGGTGGCTAAAGAGGACTGTTTACCTAGTAGAACCTTCTTAGTTTATACCGGTCCCGCCAATTTTATGTTTGTACACGGATAAATGGCACGGGCAACTTATTCCAGAATAAGTTTCTGCCACTGCTCTAACCAGCTAAAACACTAAGTAGTATTGAAAGGTTTTGTGGGACTGTCGTCAAAATTTAACTAAGGGGAATACCCCTTAGTCCTCCCTTAGTTCCTGGGTAACACAATAGTGTTATCCAGGAACTGGCCAGGTTAGACAAAGCAGTCTGACCTCCACAGCCCAGTTCCTGGGAACATAATACCCCTTGGTCGGCAGTCTTATTTTTGACTTTGGTGATTCTCAGCCTAATTTGTATTATGTTCGTTGAGACAGGAACAGCATCTGTCAATCCAAACTGATCAATCACTTGCTCGATATATATCGTTTGATCGATTGAAATGCAGCAAGCAATCCTTTAGAGAACCTAAGTCTTTGATTATTAAGGACTTTTTAAATTCTTCTTTGAAACTATCTTTCATCTTCTTGTCGTTACTGAAGATGAAGAAATCATCGACAAACACGGCTACAATTAGCATTTTAGAGTCTTCGTGCTTGTGGTATATGTTCTTTTTCGGAACGTTTAAATGACAGTCTGTTCACTAATTCACAAACCTTTTTATTCTATTGTAGTGGAGCTTGTTTAAGTCCATAGAGAGACTTTTTCAGTTGGCACACTTTTATTGTCTTTAGAGAAGCCTTCTGGTTGATCCATGTAAATTTCCTCCTCAAGATCGCCGTTAAGGAATGCTGTTTCAACGTCAAAGTGGTCGATTTCTAAATTAAGTTTAGCAGCAAATGCCAATAACAAACGAATGGAGGATAGTCTTGCAACCGGAGAAAAAGTTTCATTGTAGTCAACTCCATAGACATGAGTGAATCCTTTGGCTACAAGTTTTGCCATATACTTAACAATTACTCCATTGGTATTCCTCTTCACTTTGTATACCCATTTATTTTTAATAATTTTCCTATCTGCAGGTCTATCTACAAGTATCCACGTTCCATGTTTATGACATATATTCAACTTCCATAGCATTCAGCCATTCCCGGCTGTTATCGTCTGCTAGGGCTTGTTTGTATGTTTCTGGTTCAATGTTAATATTGACTGAGTTAACACTTTCCATGTACCTATCTGGAGCTCGTCGTTCTCGAAGAGGATATCTTCGTGTAGTGATACCTTCTGACGTATCTAACGAGATAAGGACATCTTGAGCATCAGAGAATACTCTAGTTGTGACTGAGAAACAGAAGGTTCCTTCACCATTGGTTCCGGTGTAAGTAAGACCTCGCGTGAAGTTTTCACTGTGTAGGCGGTGTAGGCTGACGGTGAGGGGCAAGCGAGGAACCTGGAGCTAATGGAATAATGACTTCTTGATTAACGGGTTGAGATTCATCTGAAATCGTTTTTATTTCTTCGCCAGCTTTTATAGTTGGTAATTTTTCTTCGATGAAAACAACATCTCTCGCGACAATGATTTTTCGTGGATTCTTCAGTATCTGCTGAACAGCCAACGAAGATACAGTTTTGAGTCTTGCATTCGAGTTTGTTCCGTTTCTCTTTTGGAATCAGAACATGTGCTTCCCAGTCAAAAAACTCGCAGATGATGTTACTTAACTCACCTTTTTTCCAGTCCACATCTCTTCAGGGATTCTGTTATTTAATGCATGAGTTGGCGAGAGATTTTTAAGGTAAATAGCTGTAGAAACAGCTTCACCCCAGAAAGGTCGTGGTAAGCCGGAATCTTGGAGCATAGATCTGTGACGTATCTAGCCTAAACCTGCCTTTATGGTTTGACGCTGTCGCCACGACATAATTTTAATCTGAACTATTGCCTCTATGTTACATACAATTTATACTTATAGTTTTCCCGGTCTACTTTAAATAAAGTCTTAACAGTAAAATAAGTTCTATTTGCAAAGAATTATTAAAGTTTGTCTCTGTCGTCATTGTTAATTACGTAAATTGATTTCTGAAATATAAGACTTTTTTGCTACATAAAACCTCTAAGTTTAGTAACAAAATAAATTTCAGAACGTAGGTACGTATAAATTGACAACCTTACCTTCTTAAGTTTAGCTTAAGACTTGTCAATGTCAAATTGTCACCTGATAATGAACTGGGAAGTTTGACTCCTGTCATGTCATCCAAGATGGCGCTGCGTTTGAAAAATGTTTGAGACAACGAATATTCTTGATATTTATTTTTTCGAGGACTTTTTTATGTTTTTTATTAATTATTATGCTATTCCGGACAGAGACAAATCCAAAAATACCAAAATCATTTAAATTGGTCCAGCCGTTCTTGAGTTTTATAACTAACACGACTTTCTTTTATATCAAAGTCATTCAATACCTATAGACCGGATAACGAACAAAATTTTCGTCCGAAAAAGTGTGTCCTGCTGGTTACAAGTCTATGAGTTTTTTGTAGTACGCTCCGCTGCCGCTCCAATATTCATATATTATTCTAGATGGCGTTACTGAGACATGGGATCAAAGTTTTTCTATGACATTTCCTGGACATGCCAGCTCCATAGTATTTTAAATCTCTTTGTTTTAGTTTGATATAGATTTGCGAGGAAGTAAATTAAACTCAGACTGAAATTTACGAATAAAAACAATACAGCCAAAAGAAAAAGCGCGCAGAATAATTTTAACTTGATCACAAATTGGCGATGCGCGCACTTCAGTTTTTTTTAAGTCAAAGGCACACACAGGCAGTATTACTCAAGATTTTGAGGGATTTGTTGGAACATGAATTAGTCAAAACGAACTATACCGTACAACTTTTATGAATAAAATGCTCATCACCATCTATGAATTATAAAAATAACTTACTATGTACTAACCTCGCCAAAATGATCAAAAAAATATTAATTTCCAAAAAGTGTCAACATGTAACTTGATTTGATTTTTATAAAATCTCAATAGATGGCGCTGTTTTATAATTGTCTTTATACTACTAACATTCATTAAACTATGTCTCTCTGCCCAAGTTATTTAAATAGCGTAGCTTTTATAGTGTAAAGCTAGATAGTAGCATGGCTTACTCCAAAACAACATATAAATATAATTCCTTAGATTACGCGCTGTCACAGAATGCGTAAGAAGAATAAAGATTCACAGCTTCTCCCCGTAAGTGATAGCGTGATAATATGTAGCCTATATGTTGACCCGACATCTTAGTAACATTCATGCAAAATTTGAAGTAAATCCATGCAGTACTTTTTGAATTTACTCCGGACATACATACAGACAAACAGACAAAAATTCTAAAAAGTCATTTTTTGTCACCACTTACATTTTTCTAACGAAAGCCACTTATTTTTTCTCGAAAATTCTCAATGTACAGTTTTTCTTTCGTTACTGTTTTATTATTATGTAAAATAAATATAGATATACCTTAATACGAGTAAAAAGCAAGTCACTCGATTTATAAGCTCCCAAGTATATTGAATGTGTATGTCTTACGCTTACGTTGCTCAGTTGCTTTGACCATTAAATCGGTAAAAAATCTCCTCCGTAACATATAAAGCTTTGTAATTTTATAGTCATAATAACATTACCTACGTGATTTGTAATGGTAAATGCTACTAAGCAATTTTAGCGCATGAGAATATATATATTTTTATTCCCTGCAGGAAGACAAAAAAGTGGGCCAGAAAAAATAAAAAAAGTACTAATACCTCGTAGGATTGCAAGGTCGGAGGAAGTGGGGACTGACATTTTAAACAGGGTCCGATACGAAAAACATCATAGCTTATACCCGGTCGGCCAACTAGAAACAAAAGTAGAAGTACACGAAGAAGGGCGGCAGGATAAAACGAGTGGGTTAAGCCCACCACCACCTGCACCGGGTAGTCCCGAATCCAAAGTTTCTAGACAGGTAAGTTTTTATCATAATATAAGCATGATAGACGTTTAAGTATAAGGAATAGGTAGAAGGTGTAGTGTTCACATTGTATCACTAACACTATAATTGTACTTGGCTCGCCTACGCACCATCACGTGCTTCCTCACTGACGGTCGGACAGCGACTGACTCCCACTTTATTTATTTATTTATTTATTTGAGGGGCGTATCGCATATCGTGCCCTTGAAGAGGACGTGTATAGCTTAACCGGGCGTCTCTGTAGAGATATCTTAAGCAAAAAATTAAGACCTCCAGCCAGAGTATAAAAACTTAAAAACTAAGCGACTACCCCCTGCGGGGTACGAGCCTCGGCTTAGGGCGTCGCTGGGAGAGGACAGCAAGGGACGGCTGGATCTGTGTGGTTATTATTTGGGGGCAGCGAGTTTATTATAACTACTGCTCAGCTCGCGGGCTGGCACACAAGCAAGGGACGGGAGGACGGGTAATTATCGGGGGCGTCGCGACGGGCCTCGACGGCGAGGTCGGAATCGGGCTGCGTTCTTGCGAACTGTGCTGGTAGACTTATTGCTCTCCTGGAGGAGGGTGATAGCGTCATCAGGGACGGTGAGGGTGTGTCTAGGTCGCCGTATCTTAGAGATGCGGGACGGAGTGTATCGGGCGGCCGACACCACAAGGGGGTTTGGGTGTTTTTCAGCTACGTCCATGAAACGCTTGGTGAGGCGTTTCATGAACTGCTGAATTGTAGGGATTTTGAGATCTACGTGGAGAATCTCATTTCGGACATAGAAGGGGGCTCCCGTTATCCTACGGAGGAAACGGTTTTGGAGGGTTTGCATCCTATGGATATGCCAAGGGTGCGCATGTGCGAAAACTGCGCAAGCATAGGTCATGATGGGGCGAATGACCGCGGTGTAGAGACGCAATTTGCACTTGAGTGACAATTTGCTTCTCGGGGTTGTGAGGAAATGAAGCCTACTGGAAGCGAAAGCGGCTCGCGAACGAGCCTTATGTGCTTCGCGAAGGTAAGGTGATAGTCGAGAGTAACTCCTAAGTACTTTGCCTCCGAGTCCCAAGGGATGGGGGTGTCGTACATAGTAATTGGATCGGGGGTTGGGACAGTGCGACGCGGTCTTGTGAACAGGACCGCTTGGCTTTTTTCGGGGTTGACCTCTATTCTCCATTTCCGGAACCAATCGCCTAGGGCGTTTGCGGAAGATTGGAGAGTGCGAGCTATCGTGACTGGATTGGTGCCAGTGAAGTAGATTGCCGTATCGTCGGCGAAGAGAGCTAACTGGGACCTATTACTGATGGGAATGTCACTGGTGAACAGTGAGAAGAGGAGAGGGGAGAGCACGGAGCCTTGAGGGACACCCGCGCAAATCGGATGGGGGGAAGAAAACGCCCCTTCGATCCGGTAGCGGAAGGAGCGATTCGACAAAAAGTCCCGTAATATGAGTACGAGACGATCCGGCACACCGAGTTTGTACAGCTTGTATACTAAGCCGTTGTGCCAGACCTTGTCGAATGCTTTCGCTATATCGAAGAATAGTACTCCCGTCATCCTGGAGCGCATGAAGCCGAGGCTTATGTGCTCCACTATGCGGTGCACTTGTTGGACGCACGACTGGGTTCGAAAACCAAATTGCTCGAGAGGGATGAGACTCTTTGCTTCGACATAATCTTTGAGTCGCTTATAAATAAGTCGCTCATAGATTTTGCCGAATACGTTGAGGAAACTGATGGGGCGGTAGCTGGAGGGCGCGGACTTGGGTTTGCCTGGTTTAGGGATACCTATCACGGTGGCATTTTTCCACGTTTGTGGGAACATGTTGTTGGATAGAGCGCCATTGAAGATGGCAGTCATCAACATGATGAGGGGGGCTGGGAGGAGTTTAAACACCTTATTGGTGATACCGTCAGAACCAGGGGCTTTGCGAGGTTTAAGACCTTTGATGAGATCGTGCACTTCGTCGGGAGTGACGGGAGGCAGAGGATCGTCGGGGTCTTCTACGGGGGGCAGGGCTGCTCTACGTTCGACTTCGGCGTCGACCTCAGAGAGGTGGCTTTGGTCTACTGGTTGAGTGCTAGGGGTGCATTGGGACTCTAAGCTGGCCGCAAGGCAGTCGGCTTTGTCGGTGTTGTCAAAGGCGACGCTCTTGTCGGGGCGTACTAGGGGGGGCATCGTGGCTTCTTCAGTGGAGCGTAGTTTCCGTTGAAGCTGCCAGAAAGCTAAGTGGGTGGGCTCGAGTTCGCTCAGCGTCTTGTCCCAGGTTGCAGAACGAAATTCCAATATGCGTCTCTTAGCAGTTTTCTGCAAGCGGCGCATATGGCGTTTGTTTGCAGCACAAGGAAAAGCACTGTAGGCACGGATAGCCGCGTTCTTCTCGGTCACGAGAGCCTGTACATCGTCCGGCAGTCGCCAGCGGAGGTGATCCTCCGCTGGCACTGTCCGTGAACAATCGTTCAAGACTGATTGTACGTGCTCTGTGAACGAGTCGATCGCGCCCGTCGTGTCAGCGACTGAGGCTATTTGGTCGGGGATAGAGTCTAAGAGAGGCGACGTGGTGGATTTCAGACTTTCGCTTACTTTCCTCCAGTCGGTCACTATTTTAGTCGGGGGAGGCAGGCTGGGGTCAAAGGGACCCGAGCGAGGGACTAGATACAAAATGACCGGGCGGTGGTCAGAGTTGAGCTCGTGTATAGTCTCGATTGACTGTAAACGGAGGTTTACATTCTTAAGGAGAGCTATGTCGAGAATATCCTCACGTTGATCGGGACAGTGAGGGAAATGAGTGGGAGACATCGGAGCGATGACGTCATAATTGAGGGTGGAACCTAAGTTAAACACTATTCTACCCCGGGTAGAGGTCGTGTTGCTATTCCAAGCGGGATGTTTGGCATTGAGGTCGCCCGCTAATATAACGGAGTCACTCAGGCCGAAGAGGGTTGTGAGATCATGGGATATAGAGGTAAGGTCCTCTCCGCCACCGGACGGCGGGAAATAACCGGAAATGATGGTAATGGGCTGATGGCCCGTCATACCGAGTCTGCATACCGAGCACTCCAAGTGAGAAGTGAGGGTGGGAGGGTCCATAGGGGTGCAATAGAGTTGCTTCCTATAGTAGATAAGAGTGCCGCCTTTGTGACAACGGGACCTATCGTTGCGAATTAACCGGTAATTTGCAATTTTGGGATCGCGGTTGTAGGGTTTGAGGAAGGTTTCCTGTATGAGGAGGATGTCTAGCCGATGGTCGCGTAGGAATTTAGCGATCTCATCACGTTGGCCGTTAATGCCATTGGCGTTGAAATAACCTAACTTAAGGGATCGGGGTTTGTGAGTACTAAGCCTTTCATTATCCATTGATTATTTCTGGCAAAGGTTGAAAATGGCTTCCGATACGGAGGGATAAGCCCTGAATATGTCTACAAGGGCATCGGGGTTGGTTTTAGCCGCGATTTCGACCTCTGCTGTCATAGCATCGGCCGCGGGAGTGAAAAAGATCTTAAAGGCTCCGAGTAGGACCTTCATGTTGTGGTAAGCCTTGTCTAGGACAGGGTTGCCACTCGAGGGCGACGCGGATGCGGGGGAGGGGGTAGTCACTGGGACTGTCGGAGCCCTAGGGGCGATAGGGAGGGAATCTCCATCAGAGCTGGGATGGAGGAAGCGGGGGTTTGAGAGGGCACCAGGGCCGGGAAGGCCTTCTGGTGGTTGAGCTGATTCCAGGGGGAGGCTCTCTGGGGGCTTAGGCGAGCGGGCATCTGTGAAGAGGGGACTTTCACGGATCGGCTTTCGCGTTGTTGTTTGGCGGCAGCGAGCTTAGCGAGTCTCGCGGCGGAGGGTTTGGGGGCTTTGGGGCAACCACGGTAGTTAGCCGGGTGCCCAGACTGACCGCATAGGATGCACGAAGGCGGCTCTGTGCAAAGGGAAACATCTTTTGGACGGGAACACTCAGCCGTGCTATGGTCACCCAGACACTTGACGCATCTGGGTTTCGCGTAGCAGTGGGCCTGCGAGTGGCCGTACAGTTGACAGCGGTGACACTGACCAACTATAGTGGGACGGTAGGGTTTCTCTACGGTTATGCCGATGAGATTGCAGAGGGACTTAATGTCAAAGATCGGATGATGGCCTTCTGTTGGATGACAGATGACAAGGACCATAATATCGTATTCTGCTCCACCGCGTGCTCTATGCAAACGGTGGACGGAGATGACGGGGATGTTTTGTGCCACTAAATCATCATAGATTTCTTGGACGGGCATTTCAAAAGGAATGCGCCTGATAACCACACGGGTGGGCTTTTCCTCCGGAAGGGAGTAGGTGTGAAAAGGAATTGCCTTATCACGCAGGAGACGGGAGAGACCCCTGTAGTCGTTAGACGTAGGGACAATGACTTTAACGCCTTGTTGGCAGGAACGCGCGTTGGTGTAATTGATCTTTTGATCTTTACACCAATTCGAGACGGTGGTCCACTTGGCCCTTTCTTGGATGAAAATGGG
Source organism: Euplexia lucipara (assembly GCA_921972225.1). Classification (NCBI taxonomy): domain Eukaryota; kingdom Metazoa; phylum Arthropoda; class Insecta; order Lepidoptera; family Noctuidae; genus Euplexia; species Euplexia lucipara. Next base: position 10,545,676 of record OV179142.1, on the reverse strand, counting down.
CGGCGGTGGTTTTTGCTTCTTAGAAGCAGACGAAGAGGGATTAGCACTAGGGCTAGAAGAGGGACCCTGAGACGCGGGGGAGGGGGAAGGCGCGGGTTGGGCAGAGGGTTTCTTAGCCTTAGTGGCCTGAGAGGAAGAGGCTTTCGTCTTTTTCTTCTTTCCTCCCTTACCGACGACTTGAAAGTCATCTTCAGAGGAGGATTCGGAAGCGGACTCGGCTTCTGAAACGGATTGGGAGTGAGGCACGGTAGTGTCCATGCGCTCAGAGGGATCGGGGTCGGCGACGGGAGTAACGGCGGTGGGATCTTTTGTCGGCTTTGCGATAGCCGGCTTAGCGGTCGGGGGCTTTTTGGATACAGTCGGTGTTTCCGAGAACGCGGGCATAAGGGACGGTACCGACAATGCCTGGGGAATTTCTAGAGAAGGCATCGAAGCCTTCTGAGAAATGCAGCCTTTGTCGGCTAAAGGCGGCGATAAGGGGCTATCGAGTACGTCACTGAAATCAGTGACGTCACGGTCGCATACCTGAGCGCAGGTAGCCGATAAACCGGTTTGACGCTGCAACGCGTCGAATTTCTGGCCATATTTGGCCGAGAAATCGGGGTCCTTTAAGAGGACCTCTTTGAAAAACGCTATTATTAAAGCGTCCGACATGACTACATGAGGAGTTTACGCGGGAAAAATTGCGGTGGGAACCTAACAATCCTAACCCTAACAACCTAACTTCGCCGGGTGGGTTTTGCCCGGGGATGTGTAACCCTCCCTGCCGGGTGTAGGCAGGGAGGTGAGTACCTAATGATGAGCCCTAAGCTTGTAACCCGTCGCCAGTCTTATTGTGCGAACGGGGCCCTGACCAGTCTAGTGCGAAGGGGTTGAAACACCCAACCGACACTAGGTGTGTAGCTGTGAACGAAACCAGAGACTAGATTTGACTAGGAGATCCCCCAAGGCCAAGGTTCTAGCTCTCGACTCCAATTGACTGCCTCACCCTGAAGGGGATCGGCGGGTGTGTCGGGTCAACACCGCACTCGGCTTCGTTGGCACCGTAAGGGATCCACCGAGGACCACGAAACTGTGGTTTTACCCAGAGGGGGTCAAACGTTTAGACGATGTGAGTTGATCGACCGCTGCCTTGAAAAAGGCGGCTTTGGATCCGTGGTTGTAGTCAGAGACTACGAAGATCGTTGCGGCGAGTGGCAACGGAGCGAAGTAGCGGCCGTACGGCGGGCGGCGGACAGTCGTGGAGCGAAGCGCAGCACGTCCGTGCGCGGCGAGCGTCGAACGGCGAGTGACTGACTCCCACTCAGTGCGCTCTACTTTATATAGACTATGGTCCGCACCACGTGACGTTGTGACGTATGCGCCCGAGACAAATCATAAGTAAATTTGCATACACTACATTCCTTCCTTGTTTTAATTTATTTTATTTATAAGTCAATAATCTGTAAGTATTACGTGTATAGATCAAGGTATTAATACGTTATAAACGTATGCATTTATTAGAAAGTATTTATAACATTACAAATACACATATCAAAAGTGTCTAGGGATCAACATATATTTTTGCAATAACTTTTCTCCTGATTGATATTAATTAAAATTTTCTTTAAGGATTCATCAAATAAAGTGTTTTCGTTTGTCACAGTAACGATAAACCAAGTCACCCTTGCATTAATAAAGAAATTCGCCATTTTCCTAATAAAGGGATTTTTGACATTTAAACCACTAACATTAAAGTTCGAAAAAAGGACTGAAATAACAGTTTTCTTTAAAATTTTATCGGGTAACTTAAACAATTAATAATCCGTGTTCCTACCGCGAACACTAACAACACAAGAACATCGGTTTGGCATACTCAAAATGAGTTCATCCAAATCACGCTGTGGAATGGCCGCCCATGTTCGTTGCAACAACAAAAAAGGTCTTCTTGCGACTGGATACCCTCCATATTCGGCAGAGCTCTTCTCTGTAGCATATCCCATGCATGCTCAATCGGGTTCAAGTCTGGCGACTGAGCAGGCCAGGGCAGGACATTGATGTTAGCTGCGGCGAGAGTCTGTCTTATAACTCTTGCGGTGTGCGGTCGTGCATTATCATGCATTAACTGAAATAAGGGACCGATTTGCACTTGTAGAGGAACGATGACGTCTGATACAATCGTCTCAGCATAAATTTGAGCGTTGAGGTTGCCTCTGATCCAAATCAACTCAGTTCTTCCGCCGATCCAAATACCCGCCCATACCATGACGGTTCCACCACTATAAGGATGGACTTCCTGGCAGGATTTTAATCGCTGTTGGCGTCCAGGGGTTCTCCAGTGTCGTATACGTCTTGTATCCGGTCTCAAACCAAAACGAGACTCATCAGAAAAGCACACGAAACGCCATTGTTCTTCTGCCCAATTTCTGTGTTCAAAAGCCCATTGATATCGAATCCTACGATTGTGCATTGCTATAGGTGGTACCCGTAGCGGTCTTCGGGAATGAAGGTTCACTTCATGCAAGCGGTTTCTGACTGTTTGGTCGCTAATTAAGTTCCCTGAAGAGTGATGAAGCCTCACGGCTAACATCATGGCGGTTATTGTTGGAGCTCTTTGAGTTAAGATTTGAATGTATCGGTCTTGTCTCCGTGTGGTGCAGCGATACCGTCCTCCATGGCGCTCAGCCACGGTACCAGTGCTTCGGTAACGTGTCCAAAGTCGACTGATAACACTCTGACTTGTATTCAGAGCTAAAGCCACAGTACGTTGCCGGGAACCAGCTTCTATCATTCCCACGGCTCTGAGCATTTCTTCCCTGCTTAAATGACGTCGCCGCTCCATAATAACGTTGGTTTTAATCAGTAGTAGGGAAACAGTAGCACTAATAATGTTTTCAATGCGTTGTATGTTTTTATAGGGAAAATATTGACAGCTGATTTTCATCTTTTACTCGAATTTGATTCACAGTTCCTGATTCAAATTATGAAATGCACCAAAGAGGATCCATATAAATTTATAAAATCATAAATTTATTACAAAGCCACATCTCAATCTCAAGAAATCCGCATAAAAATGCTTGATCCCTAGACACTTTTGATGTGTGTATATAAAATGAAGTTGACTGACTAATATCGCGAGATAAAGAAGGACGATCCCGGTTTTCCACGATTCCTGAGATTGAGAAGCAGTAGAGCGGACTCGTTTAATTTTTAACCGACTTCAAAAAAAGGAGGAGGTTCTCAATTCGGTTGTATATTTTTTATTTTTTAATTTTTTAGGGTTTGTTACCTCAGTACTCCGTCATTTATGGACCGATTTTCAAAATTCTTTTTTTGGTTGATAGGGTATACTAACAAATTGGTCCCATTTGTATAAAAACTTATATCTGATGAGGGATCTTCGAGGAATTGAGGGAACTCCTCAAAAATATAGGCACATATGCACCGATTTTAACATTTTTAGTAACAAATCAAACATTTTCGTTTAGAAAGTATCATTTGGTGAAGAAAAGCTGATGAAGAAGACAGGCAACGGAACTCTTCAATGCATAACAGCAAATTATTCGCGATTGCTATAGTCAGATGTCTATGTTGAGCTTTTGTATTTTTTACAACATAACATTACGCCATTCTATTTTAAAAGGGGCCGGCAGAGATGTACAGATTAATGTTTAGAGATAGAACTTGTTAGCAATTGTTATCCAATTTCAATGATTCTTTCAAGTTTTGAAAGGCTTTCTTTACATACAAAGAAACTAAAAATTACACTATAAAAACTTTTTTACAAAAAAAAACAACCGACTTCTTAAAAAAAAACTAACAGGTGAAAAATAACTTCAGTTTCGGAAGTCTGTGCCTATGGTGGTTTTGTTTTGTTCAATATTGGCCACCGACTTTTTTTAGTCGTAATTGACGCTACGTGATAGTTTCTGCGGACAAACTTAGTGCAGTACTCTCACGGTTAGCACCTAGCCGTTGTTCACGCTCTGCCTCGGTTTCGAGAGATCAAACTAACCTGGGCATCTTAGAAACCCTTGAGTTTCAAGAATATATTAATTACCAAGCAATTATCACACAGATAAATACCGAACAAAAGTATTACCAGTTAATGTTTATTTTGACAACATGAAATTGATAATCATTCATGAACACAGCTTTTTTGTAATACTTCACACCGTATTTTTAGGGTTCCGTAGTCAACTAGGAACCCCTAAAGTTTCGCCATGTCTGTCTGTCCGTCCGTCCGTCCTCGCTTAATCTCTGTGACCGTTTTAGCACTAGAAAGCTGAAATTTGGTACTTATATGTGTATCAATCACGCCGACAAAGAGGTAAAATAAAAATTGGAAATAAATGTTTTATTAGGGTAGCCCCCCTATATGTAAAGTGGGAAGACATTTTTTTTTAATTTGAATCCTAACGTGTGATATATTGTTGGAAAGGTATTTAAAAATGAATAGGGGTTTACTGGAATATTTTTTTGATAATGTCAATAATTTCGGAAATAATCGCTCCAAAAGTAAAAAACAATGTGTACCCTCCCTCTAACTTTTGAACCATAAGTTTAAAAAATATGAAAAAAATCTGAAATGTAGAACTTTATAAGGACTTTCTAGGAAAATTATTAAGAACTTGGATGAAAACAGTTTTCGTACAAAAAAGACAGTTGTACAAAATACACACATCAAAAGTGTCTAGGGATCAAGCATTTTTATGCGGATTTCTTGAGATTGAGATGTGGCTTTGTAATAAATTTATGATTTTATAAATTTATATGGATCCTTTTTGGTGCATTTCATAATTTGAATCAGGAACTGTGAATCAAATTCGAGTAAAATATGAAAATCAGCTGTCAATATTTTCCCTATAAAAACATACAACGCATTGAAGACATTATTAGTGCTACTGTTTCCCTACTACTGATTAAAACCAACGTTATTATGGAGCGGCGACGTCATTTAAGCAGGGAAGAAATGCTCAGAGCCGTGGGAATGATAGAAGCTGGTTCCCGGCAACGTACTGTGGCTTTAGCTCTGAATACAAGTCAGAGTGTTATCAGTCGACTTTGGACACGTTACCGAAGCACTGGTACCGTGGCTGAGCGCCATGGAGGACGGTATCGCTGCACCACACGGAGACAAGACCGATACATTCAAATCTTAACTCGAAGAGCTCCAACAATAACCGCCATGATGTTAGCCGTGAGGCTTCATCACTCTTCAGGGAACTTAATTAGCGACCAAACAGTCAGAAACCGCTTGCATGAAGTGAACCTTCATTCCCGAAGACCGCTACGGGTACCACCTATAGCAATGCACAATCGTAGGATTCGATATCAATGGGCTCTTGAACACAGAAATTGGGCAGAAGAACAATGGCGTTTCGTGTGCTTTTCTGATGAGTCTCGTTTTGGTATGAGACCGGATACAAGACGTATACGACACTGGAGAACCCCTGGACGCCAACAGCGATTAAAATCCTGCCAGGAAGTCCATCCTTATAGTGGTGGAACCATCATGGTATGGGCGGGTATTTGGATCGGCGGAAGAACTGAGTTGATTTGGATCAGAGGCAACCTCAACGCTCAAATTTATGCTGAGACGATTGTATCAGACGTCATCGTTCCTCTACAAGTGCAAATCGGTCCCTTATTTCAGTTAATGCATGATAATGCACGACCGCACACCGCAAGAGTTGTAAGACAGACTCTCGCCGCAGCTAACACCAATGTCCTGCCCTGGCCTGCTCAGTCGCCAGACTTGAACCCGATTGAGCATGCATGGGATATGCTACAGAGAAGAGCTCTGCCGAATATGGAGGGTATCCAGTCGCAAGAAGACCTTTTTTTGTTGTTGCAACGAACATGGGCGGCCATTCCACAGCGTGATTTGGATGAACTCATTTTGAGTATGCCAAACCGATGTTCTTGTGTTGTTAGTGTTCGCGGTAGAAACACGGATTATTAATTGTTTAAGTTACCCAATAAAATTTTAAAGAAAACTGTTATTTCAGTCTTTTTTTCGAACTTTAATGTTAGTGGTTCAAATGTCAAAAATCCCTTTGTTAGGAAAATGGCAAATTTCTTTATTAATGCAAAGGTGACTTGGTTTATCGTTACTGTGACAAACGAAAACACTTTATTTGATGAATCCATAAAGAAAATTTTAATTAATATCAATCAGGAGAAAAGTTATTGCAAAAATATATGTTGATCCCTAGACACTTTTGATGTGTGTAGTTTCTGGACTAATGGCGTTGTTGGGGTTTTACAAATAACCCTGTATAGAAACGCAGGGCCTAAACTGTAGGGGTTGGACAATTGAAATTTTGCACAGGGGTTCCTTCTATAACGTAAGGAAGCACTAAAAAAGGGTTTTTGAAAATTCACCACCTTAAAAAAACGGGGTAAACCTAGTAAAACGGGGGTGCAAAGTTAGTATGACACTTTGCCGTTTTTGAAGTTAAGTAATTGAATGAAATTCAGTTTGATAGTAACCATAATGCCTTGGAAATTGGGTAGGTACGCCTCTAAAAAAAAAAAAAAAAACTTTTTATTTCAAAGAAAGAAAGAAAGAAAGAAATCATTTATTTGCTGATAATGTAGGTATACATATAAGTTGGAATATTATTTAAGTGTCCCGATACATTTTACCTTACGGCATGCAAAATATTAGGTTCGAATTATTAAATAGTAATATAGATACAGCTATTACGATCATTATTAGCCACAGTCGAATTTAATAGGTTGTTACAGATCAGACCACAAAAAAAAAAACAAAATAATTAATGAATTACATATAAAACTCTCACAATATAATTTACAAAGAGAAATCATATAAATGCCGAAATGTATAATGTCAAAAAGCTTAATGTCAAAATATTACAAAACATTAACAACAATCACAATTATTAATAGTTAAAGAATTTAGATAATATGGTAATGTCAAGATCTGTTATGTCAAATTACAATATATACCTAACAACAACCACAAAAAAAAAAGAAAAAAAATCGCTAATAAATAAAAAATAACAATGTCAATATGTCAATGTCATCTAAAACATTCGAATTTGAAAAGGCAACGTACATTTATCAAAAACATTTTCCTATATAGTTTTGTCATTTAAAAAGTCTTTAACTGTGTAATAACATTTCTCCAGCAATAGTTTTGTTAATTGTTTTTTAAACATTTTTATGGGTAGGTCTTTTAAATTTTCAGGTAATTTATTATATATAAGCGGTCCCATGGAAAGGATGCTATTTTTTAATAAGGCTGTTTTATGACCACCTGTGCGCAATTGGTTTTTATACTGGGCCCTCATTGGTGCTGTGCGTTGTCTTATGTCAATCATTGAGGTAAATTGGTGTTTATTTAATTTAACGAATAGGGCCACTTCTAGTATATATAAACAAGGTAATGTCAGAATTTTTAAAGAAATAAATACAGGTTGACAACTTTCGGTAAACTTAAGACCTGTCATTGATCTAAGACATCGTTTTTGGGCCCTAAATATTCTTTCCCTCTCACTGCAGTTGCCCCAAAATATGACACCATATCTCAATAATGAAGCAACTAATCCATGATAGGCTATAACTAATGTATTCATGTTTAGTTTATTTGAGAGGTTATAGAGTACATATGAAGATTTACTAAGTTTTTGGCACACATTTTCGGCCTGAGATTTCCATGTCAATTTATCGTCAATATGCACTCCTAAGAATTTAGTCACTGAAGCTGTGTCTACGATTTGGCCATTATATTTAGTAGTTACTTTTTTTGGCTGTAACCTCTGGTGAAAATGTATGACTTTAGTTTTTTGTAAATTTATGACTAGATTATTCCTATTAAGCCAATCTATTATTGTTTTAAGTGTGCTGTTTATTTCATCTTCGTAGTTCGTCTCATTCATACATTCGACAATAGCAGTGCTGTCATCGGCAAATAAAGTCATTGGCTGACGAATTTGACGGGGTAGGTCATTAATATAGAGTAGAAACAGTAATGGACCGAGTACACTACCCTGTGGAACTCCGAACTCTGTTACTCTGCAATTAGATAGGTATTTCAGTTCACGCTTAGTTTTAGTACAGATTCTCGATAGTTCTGTGTACTGTTTTCTACCCGTGAGATATGACTTAATTAAGTTTAGCACGTTTCCTCTTATGCCATAATCGCTAAGTTTATTTAAGAGAGTGTCATGTTTTACATAATCGAATGCCTTTGTCATGTCTGTGAATATTGCACAAATAGGGTTTTTTTTATCCACATAATTCATGATTACTTTCAAGAGATCAAATATTGCCATGTTGATATTTTTATTTTTTCGAAAGCCCTTTTGTTCTTCACAGAGAATGTTATTTTTAGCTATAAAGGTGTAAATAGATTCATAAATGATTTTTTCAAAGATCTTAGAGAATACTGAAATAAGAGCTACAGGTCTATAGTTTGTCATGTCTTCCTTGTCATTCTTTTTGTGTAATGGTTTTATGATCACAGTCTTTAATTCATCAGGGAATATACCTGAGCTTATACACACATTAATTATATGACTTAATGGTTTTGCGATAATATCAGAGACAAATTTGACTACAACGGTTGAAATGCCATCGAATCCGAAACTTTTTTTATTTTTTAAGTTTTGTATCACACGTGTAATATCTTGGGGGCCTACCGGCTGCATAAACAATGAATTACGGGTTTTGGTAATTGCAGCTGTATTTCCCGTACAATAGCTGGATACATCATGTATTTGGTCAACAAAAAAGTTATTAAATGATTCAGCAATCTGCCTAGGGTCTTTTATTAGCTTGTTTCCTTCCTTAATTTGCAAAATTGGTTCTTTAATTAAATTATTATTATTATTTATTATTTGCCATGATGATTTTGATTTATTTATTGAGCTATTAATCAAATAATTATTTTGGGCTCTTTGAGTTAGTTTCACAATCTTTTTAAGTTTATGTGCATAGTTTTGAAATGTATTTTTGTTCTCACTTGTAGGTGATTTTCTGTATTTCCATAGCATATTCCGTTGTTTTCTGCTACAAATCCTAATTCCGCGCGATAGCCATTTTATTTTTTTATCAGATTTTACATTTTTTAATTGCATCGGGAAGCATAAGTTATATAATAGACTAAAGAGATCAATAAAATTATTATATGCATCATTAGGGTCGTCATCTGTTTCAAGGACTTCTGAGAATGATAGGCATTGAAGGTGCTTAAAGTATAACATTAGTTTTGGTTAAACCCACTTCGCTTAATCTTAATTTGAAAGATTATGTGCGAGTGAGGCTGCGTCTCGATCGTTTACATTAGAAAATATTGTTTTGAACATTGATGGTTACATTATTCATATATTAAGTTTGTGAAAGATCTGGAGAAACTTTGTACAGTACTGATCTACTGTAAGGTAATATTTTATTGCTCGTTTAGTTGCTTTGGGAGTTTATTCAACAAGTTAGGTAATAAGTACCTCCAGGTCCTTCTTCCATATTCATTGTTACGTTTAGGCAGACTATATAATGGTAGGTATTCTAAACATCGTAAGGTATCGCTTTGGTGTGGGATGCAACATGTGTCGATACCCTTGCGCCATCCCATCTTCCTAGTACGGCGTCTTGCGCTGGTGCGGCTGCCGCAGGTGCTGAAAACCTCAAACGGCGAAAATATAACAACCTTATTGGAAGTTATATGTTTGAACCGTTTGGGGTTGAAACACTCGGGCCATGGGGTCCGAATGCCCATCTAGTTTTCCGGGACATCGCCAAGCGTTTGGTAGACTCTTCACGTGACATGAGGGCTGGCCTTTATTTCGGTCAGAGAATCAGCATTGCCATTTCTCGTTGATAGCGATGCGGATGAGTTTTTTGATGCCCTATAATTGGTTTACTGTTCTTTTGTTTGTTTACTTTTAGGTATGTATGTAACATTTGTTTACTTTTAGTTTGAAAGTTTTCACTAAAAGTTATGAAACGTACAATTTTATTTTAGAAAATCTTTCCTTAAGGGGGTGAATGGGGGGCGCCAATTTAGTATGAATGTTCTCTGATTTAAAAGTTCTTTTGGATAGAATTAAGTATTAGGGTTTTTAAGTTTTTTTGTGAATTCAATCCCTAAGGAGGTAAAAGAGAGGTATAAATTTAGTATATATACATATAACCAAATCTAACTAACCATACTTATCCTATAGATAACCAGTGCATTGATTTTGAAAGAGTCAAAATACATAATTTTAAACGGATACTGCGCTGCGTGTCTCTATTTTGTATGCAATACTAGAGTAGGTAATAGTATTTGTTGTAGTAGGAGGTAATAATTTAACTCGATTGGTATAAGATCCATTGGATACATAAAGTACAAGGTATTTTGATTGGTTGATCGAGTGGATCCGCACTTGCGTTGCGGTCGTCTGTCTGTCTGTCTGTTCGCGATAAACTCAAACATGACTACGCCGATGCTGTTTTCACCTACAGATAGAGTTTTTCCCAAGGAAGCAGCCGCGGGCATCAGTTAGTTTACAACAATAGTATTGATTTCGGCATTCATTTCAAAATAGAAATAAATAAACAAATTAAGACAAATCTAGAAACCTTTTGGAGGGAATCGCTTTTGTAAATATTATATATCAGCTAGTTGATTTCCTGTGGAAATAAATTCTAAATTTATTATTTTACTAGCAATTTGTTCCCTTTTAAAATGGTAGGTATACAGTATCTATATGTTTAGATTTTTTATGGTTTGTTAGATTATTTGCGATACAATTGCAACTATTGTTATCTTGGAATATTTTAATAGGCTCTTTTATTGGAATCGAAATACTATTTAAAAGCGATTTAATCCAGACGGCTTCCGTTGATGAGACGGCGACAGTTTCCACGAAATTGTACAATTATCAAAAGCTTTAAATAAATAGCCTGTTGTAATTTTACCGTCGTTAACATCACCTCCCCAATCGGAATCCGCATAGCTACTTAATTATTAATTGCTGAAAGTCACATTTATGGTAAGTTAATTTTATACCAACTGTGACATATAAGTACCTATCGCAAAAGATGTTTTAAACTTTTCCACAATTCTTCATTACTTTAAGATTGGTATCTACTCAATATACTTATAGAAGCACAAAGATCAAAGCATTGCATACGTAAGGCATCCAATTACGTTTCTACAAGGTGCGTCATAGTATATGTCTGAATATTTAAACTATAGTAGTCTAATTTACAAGGTAAAGGTGATTTAGAAGGGTTACAATCACTCATGGTTTTTTTTTGTAAATAATTAGATTGGTCCAAAGAAATAGTATTATAAAAAAAAATATTATAAAATTATATTTTATATTATAGTAATATATAAACCCGAAAACTCCGAAAAATTTAAAGCTGCCGATACCAAGATTGCCTTGTTTATATCTAACGTACGAAAAGGCGTATCGAAAAAAGACATTGCCAACTATGTTTACAAAAATACAGGTGAAACAGTTTCTTTGATAAAGATAAAAAAAAAATTAAATTAAAAATTTAAAAAACCCCCACCGCAAAAAAGTAAAACATTTAAAAAGTTACAAATAACACTTTAGCCATGAAATTTTACGTAACGTCGGGGTACCTAGTAAGGAGTGTACTTGTAGGTTTGTACTATGTACTTATTTCAACGGTACCCCGACGTTACGTAAAATTTCATGGCTAAAGTGTTATTTGTAACTTTTTAAATGTTTTACTTTTTTGCGGTGGGGGTTTTTTAAATTTTAAATTTAATTTTTATTTCTAAATTTTTAAACGCATTAATTTTGTTGTATAGAGTTTACGGCTATGAGATTTTTTCAGTGCATTGTATGTAGAGTCAAATGCTGGTTAAAACGAATCCAAACACGAGATATCTGCTATTATTTTGTCAAGAGTCTACCTACTGGTGTGCTGGATAGCCTGGCTGCAGCATCAGCTCATCCTGTTGCCATCAGTGCATTGTGTTTAGAATCAAATGCTGGTTGAAATGAATCCAAACACGACATATCTGCTATTATTTTGTCAAGAATCTACCTACTGGTGTGCTGGATAGCCTGGCTGCAGCATCAGCTCATCCTGTTGCTATCAGGGCATTGTGTGAAGAATCAAATGCTGGTTGAAATGAATCCAAACACGACATATCTGTTATTATTTTGTCAAGAGTCTACCTACTGGTGTGCTGGATAGCCTAGCTGCAGCATCAGCTCATCCAGTTGCCATCAGTGCATCGTGTGTTGAATCAAATGCAGGTTAAAATGAATCCAAACACGACATATCTGCTGTTATTTTCCCAAGAGTGTATTAGTCTGCTAGATATCCTGGCTGCATCAGACCAAATACACCATAATGTTGCTTATTAATATTACACACATGGGTGTTTGAAATTTTAAGACACACATATGTTTGTAAGTAAAGTTAATACCCATATACGTCTAAAATAGCAACGGTAGCTAACACAAAAGAGCTGATAACCTTGAAACGGCTGAACCAATTTTGATGAATTATGTCTAAGAACCATCGCAAGAAACCCTGCTTTCAAATAAAAAAAACCGCATCTAAATCGGTTCACCCGTTTGGGCGCTACGGTGCCACAGACAGACAGACAGACAGACAGACAGACAGACAGACACACACACATAGCGGTGAAACTTATAACACCCCTCTTTTTGCGTCGGGGGTTAATGAAAAGAGAAAAAGACTAACGCATGTAAAGTCCTTGTTGCCAGAAGTAAAATGGAACTATTCCTGAATATGAATTTGTGGCCGTCTGGAATCACGTTCAGACGGTTCATGAATTATAGAGAAAGCCAGTTCAATGAGGATTGTTTGGCTTTGGCAGAAGCTACTAGCTCTTCATTATAAGATTATAGTAAAATAGTGACAATAAAGTTATGTACTAACTAATATGAGTAGGTATTGTGCTTGAAATAAAGTTATATTATTTTATTTATTATTCGACCTTTCAATTTTGTTACCTAGAAATAACTTTTTTTCTTTTAAATAAGTCATTTCAAATGTTCGCATAAGACTGTTTTTATAAAGTTGTAATGTATCTGGACTTTTAGTGGAAATAACTAAATCATCGAAATATAATATTATATAAACGTTTTTATCTAATACATATAGACAAGGGTCTACTTCAGAATATTTAAATCCCATATCTTTAAGAACGAGATCTAAACGCTCAAACCAGCAACTGGACGCAAAGGGGTTTCACTAACTTCCTCAGCATTTGAACACATTATGTTATTTATATTTGCGCCTCGTTAGATGTTGGCATTTCGTAACTCTGGTAACCGTTGCTAAGAGAACAGCAGTAGGCGTCGCGTGCAAACCGCGTGACTCCACTCACTGTTGGTACACTCAGCCTTCTTTGCAGATAAAAATTAGTGGACTTAAAGTAACTTTTTTTTAATTCTCTCAAGTAATGCTAGATGATAAAACCTGATAACATGATGATGACGATGACGCGGGAAAGCCGCTCCCGCACTGCAAACAAACCGATGTTCGTAGTGCGGGAGGTATCATTCAAGTATAACGCCTGTAGAAGTTGGCGGCATTTTTCTAGAGATCAAAGGCGTCTCCTACTGTATTAATATTTATACTGTGGTGTGGGTATGAAAAATGGCTCAATATTCATGTGGTTTTATCAACATCTTTGTATTAGAGATATATCATACTAGCTTCTGCTCGCAACTTCGTCCGCGTGGAATAGGTACTTTGGGCTAACGCTAACTTTAACCCGCGACTTCGTTTACGTAGAAGATAAAAATGTTTTTTAAAAAATACGTACGCTAAGGAGTTTAAATGTTCTGAACTCCTTAGCGTTGAAGGTTAGCCACTCCTAGCTGATACCCGCGGCTTCGCCCACATGGATGGCGGTTATCCCGCCCAACTCGGTGTCAGTCATGCCAATGTACACAAAAACTTGACAAATTATAAATACTAAGAGCTCTCTTGAAAACCACTCAATATAGTAGTGAAAACAGCATAGGCGTAGTCATTTTTGAGTTTATCGCGAACGAACAGACAGACAGACCGGCAGACAGACAGACGGCCGCGACGCAAGCGCGGATCCATTGTTGTGGGCACTGTGGGCATAGGTACCCACAAATCCAATTGTGGTCAGACAGAACAAATGATCGTGCTCATCATACGAACATTTCGCTTGGGTGGGAATCGGACCCTCCACCTCCGGCATAGCAGTCAGGGTCACTAATAACTCGATCAGCAGACCAGTCAAAGTAGTACTTTATGTATGGATGTTATACCAATCGAGTATAATTATAACCTCCTACTATAACTAATACTTCAAATCTACTACCTACTCTAGTAGATATTTTATGTAACATTTGTTCAAAACGATATACTTGTGATGATTAACTTATTTATTTGGGGATTAATATCATGTTAGTAAAAACTTCCTCGCAAATAATGCATTTCCATAAAAAGGGTTATAGTGAGTTAACCTTAAGGTATAGACATAATAATATGCTGTCGAAGACTTTTTTTAGAACTTTTAAAGAGGAATTATTTCGTAAAACTTGATTTTTGCGTAATTTAAACTGTTTAGCGCACGCAACGGAAGCTATTTTCCCACTTGCAATATTTCTTATTGCTGCTCCGCTCCTATTGGTCATAGCGACGATGATGATGTTATAGCCTTTCTTGATAAATGGACTATCAAACGCAAAAAGAATTTTTCAATTCGAGCCGGTAGTTCCTGAGATTAGCGCGTTCAACTAAACAAACAAACTTTTCTGCTTTATATTATTAGTATAGATTGATAATTTACAAATATAATGAGAAGACCGTCTAAACTAAGCCCTTTAAGTTTTGTACTAATTAAAAATTAATGTTGTATATTCAAACTACAAATCGAGATAAAACAAAGTCGGATTTGCTCAACCACTTATAACTCAAAAACGGCTTGTACTATTTCATGGTTTTTGATTTATTAGTTTTATCTCCGTCTCGAATAGCATACTAACTATTGAAAACATTGAAAAAATTATTAACAAAAATGTTAAATTAGAGAAAAAAATCAAATAGATTTAAAATACTATAGAGCGGGCATGTCAAGGAAATGTCATAGAAAAACTTTGATCCCATGTCTCCAGTAATGCTATCTAGAATAATATATGAATACTTATACCTTTTTTATTTGATTTTTTCGTGTTAAATTAGTAAACCTCGACCTACGTTTGTTTTTCTTTTTTTCTAATAATGTCACAGACTCAGATAGGGACCATAAACTTCTTATTAAATTTTCATCATATTTTATTGAAGATACGACATAGGTGAATGTTCACGCTCTAAAACAGGTACCTCCTGACAACCCTTATCAACTTAAAGTTGCGAGGGTGCATCAGTTCCAAAATCATGTTCTTCTACAGTTATCTGCATACGACGCCGAGTAATTTTCTGTGCTGCTATGGGAAGATAGGCATCAAAATACCCGCTGGAAAAATCTTGGCTGAATCATAATCGCCTTACCGGATGGTTGTTAGATCCAGATTCAGTATATATGAGACCGTTTCTATAAACTTCAAACTTTAATGGGAATATTAGTCCTGCTGCTATTAACTCACAAAATCCGCCATAAGTGGCATTTTTCATCATAATCAGCAAACTATTCGTCAGGTGTTGTGTATTCCTGTCGTGGGTCATAATTGAAAACTTGCTCCAGTTACATATTTGACAATTTCTGAACGCACCTCCATCTCTCTATCTTGTGTTCTGTACATTAAATAAGAGAGAGCATAAAACAAACATGCACCGTTACCAACAATAAGGACGACAGTACATTCTTCAACTTCGCCAGAATCGTTCAGATTTACTTTAAGCCTAGACAAAACCTATGCTGAAACCAAACGAAAACAAAACAAATGCCAAATACAAAGCAGCGTCTATAACCATAACTACCAAACCGAAACAAAGCAAATGCAATCCAAAATATGCCAAGAAAAGAACAGCCAAATATAATCCGCTAGAAATATTTAGGTATAGTATGTACAGACGGCAGTACATCAAGTTACCCCAATGTGTCAAATTTTCCCAATTGAATATGAACCTTATTCTGTTTAACATGAAGTTGAAAAACGATCAAAGATATTTGCCACATTAGGGTAACTTGACGTGCTGGCGTCTGTATTATTAGATACGGCGGCCACTCATCATCGGGTATAGGTATGTACCTAACTCAGTGAAAACAACGATAGCGCGTTTTAAAATACTACTAACGCCATCTATTGTAAACATTTAGAACTAAAAATAATTTGGTTCTTAATTTATTCGTTCCATTAGGTACTGATAGGTTCAAAAGAACTAATACATTTACATCCTCCATCACCCCTTAATTTATCCCCATGGGGGTTGAATTAATCAAAATCCTATTTAAGTAGACGTCTTCATCATAGTAGCTCCAATCTCTAATTTCAGTTCAATCACCCGAATATCTAAGATTTTTTATACAAAATTGCATCCCCTATTTTATCCCCTTAGGGGTGGAATTTTTCAAAATCTATTAGGATAATATTGTCATGTTGTATATTTATAATATTATGTATACAAATAGTGCGTTGATATATTAATATTTGTAACACGACGAACACAGCGCGACAACACTGTCCCCACGCCGCCTGACCGACCCGGCGAGTCATCATCTCCTCCCCGCGCTACGCGACCCCGCCGTGGCCTCCACCGCATATAAAGCACCTCTCAGGAGCTAGCAACGGCAGTACTCTGGCTGGAGGTCTTAACTTTTAAGATATCTCTACAGAGACGCCCGGTTAAGCTATACACGTCCTCTTCAAGGACACGATATGCGATACGCCCCTCAAATAAATAAATAAATAGCAACGGCAGTACCACACAGATCCAGCCGTCCCTTGCTGTCCTCTCCCAGCGACGCCCTAAGCCGAGGCTCGTACCCCGCAGGGGGTGCCCTTAGCGTAGTCGCTTAGTTTTTAAGTTTTTATACTCTGGCTGGAGGTCTTAATTTTTTGCTTAAGATATCTCTACAGAGACGCCCGGTTAAGCTATACACGTCCTCTTCAAGGGCACGATATGCGATACGCCCCTCAAATAAATAAATAAATAAATAGCAACGGCAGTTCGAGTTCAGCACGATCCGAGAGTACGCTTCGCATCGACCTAGGTCGGTCACGTTTACCTCGCTTCTTGCTGGACTTGAGCTAGCGGCGTGTATCGTTTGTTTGACTGTGTTGGCTCGTTAGCGAACCACACACCACTCAAATTATATACGACGCAAGTAGGGTTTCGCGTTGTTAGACAAATCATTTTAACTGTACATTTACTTGTGTTAGATTAGTGTGACTTTTATTGTATTTAGAATCTTTTCCGTAATAAACATTATTATTGTTGTAACCCTTGCTTTTAAATTATCTCCTCGCACATACCCTGTTATATCTGGCGTCCCACCGCGGGCTAGTTCTCACATTAGTCGTTAGTTAATAGTAGTTACTTAATTTTGTTTACTTGTTACATTCGGTTTACGTAAAGTAATTTATTTTTCTCTCTACCCCCATATTTAGTTTTTTTTTATTGTTAAGATAGTTTTGTTTATGTTATTAAAATACCACATTATTGTATGAGTTAGTTTATCAGGGTATTTGTATAGTCCAGGAGTTAGGTTTAGTAGCTCGTGAGCTGCGATAGTTTGTTATTTCTTTCATTTATAGACTAGGAGTTCGGTTGTAATTATAGTTTAGGAGCTAGGTCTATAGTTCGATATTCTTAAGTTTGAAACAAAATTCAGTATGTATCATAAAACAAACATGACAATCGTCAGCTATACTGATGATCAGTCATTATTAAGATCCACTTTTGCGCCAGCGAGGCCGGCCTACAAGATTTATGATGACATTGTCATGGATAAGCAACTGACTACGTCAGGTACCAAATTGTTTGTCACAAAGAAGCGAGCATTAATGGCAGAGTTACCTAAACCGTACTTGGTGCAATCGCAATGCCTTGATTTATTGTATACGTCTCTGCATAACGACGTAAGAGATATGATACCCCGAGACTCCGTCGAAACGTTCGACGATTTTCTGGTGAAGGCGCGGTATCTGGAAGAGGTTGGTGCTGAACAAACAAAAAGCCATAAAAGCACCACACCAATGGCGAAAAGGCAAAGGTGTACATTTTGCCGCGCGTTTGGTCATGGTGAGAAAGGATGCCGGAAGAGAGCCGTCAAAAGTGAGACGGAGGTAACAGAAGAGCCTTCCGAGTCTACCTCCAGACCTGGGCCAAAACTTACTTGCTATGGCTGTGGCGAACCCGGCATAGTAAGGAGCAAATGCCCAAAATGCATGAAGACAAAGGTTGGAGCAGCTGAAGTGGGATTTTATGCCTTGAGTCCCACAGCTGCAGTAGGAGCAAGATCAAGACCAACGATAAAAATCACGATCAAGGGTGTCAAAGGTCGAGCTCATATCGATACAGGAGCAAAGTTAAGTGTTGCATCAACTTCTCTGTATCGCTTACTACACCAAAAGGGTATACGATTCAAGACTGAGAATGCTACGGTCACCCTAGCTGATGGCTTGCGACGAAGACAGCAAATCCAGACTACCCTGGTGCCAGTGACATGTTGTGGACGGATAATCCCCACAAATTTCGTCGTGTTGCCAGAGTCGCAGGATAACCGGACCCTCTTAGGAGTTGACTTCCTCCAGGACGCTAACATTGCACTTAACGTGCCACAGTTGTTATTCCACTTCTTGGATGATCCTGGCAGGAAGTACGATTTGTATCCAGAGGAAGAAGATGGAGCACCCGTGTCCACGGTACAAGCGGAGCCTGGGAAAACCGAGACTGTACTTAAACAACTCGCCGAAATGTCGTCTCTGGAACCGATGGTGAGCCCAATGCTCATGACTCCGTCCCCATCTTCAAACCCTCCCGAGGAATGCCAACCAAAAGATTCATATGGGCCACTGCCCTTAATAGAATTCTGCACTCCTCCACATTCGCCCTCGCGACCAGAACCCAAGCTAACTGGCTACTCACCAAGATTTGTCGGGTCTCTGTTCCGAGATGCGCAATCGAGCATCAACAGCGCTGTGGTGAACCTATCACCAAAGAGTAACGCGCTGTTTGGTCCAACAAGCAATCTTTAGTAGATCATATAAAGAAATTTTGGTGCAGGGGGAGGGCATAGACCAGTGCCTGGTAGAGGATGCCAGCAGTTTGTTGGCCAAAGCGGAAAGGACTAGCTCCTCTGCATCTACTGGTCTCCTCGTCGGGACGTCTTCGGGACCAGAGGGGGAGACTGTAACACGACGAACACAGCGCGACAACACTGTCCCCACGCCGCCTGACCGACCCGGCGAGTCATCATCTCCTCCCCGCGCTACGCGACCCCGCCGTGGCCTCCACCGCCTATAAAGCACCTCTCAGGAGATAGCAACGGCAGTTCGAGTTCAGCACGATCCGAGAGTACGCTTCGCATCGACCTAGGTCGGTCACGTTTACCTCGCTTCTTGCTGGACTTGAGCTAGCGGCGTGTATCGTTTGTTTGACTGTGTTGGCTCGTTAGCGAACCACACACCACTCAAATTATATACGACGCAAGTAGGGTTTCGCGTTGTTAGACAAATCATTTTAACTGTACATTTACTTGTGTTAGATTAGTGTGACTTTTATTGTATTTAGAATCTTTTCCGTAATAAACATTATTATTGTTGTAACCCTTGCTTTTAAATTATCTCCTCGCACATACCCTGTTATATATTGTATTAAATGTGACACTTAGAACGGAGGACCGTCGACTACCCAAGATACGATATTTTTCTGTTATCACTCTGCTGTTTGTACTTTTTGGAAAAAAAAATATTATTATTATTTCCATTTTTTTATTTTAACATACATTATATAATATTACTATTATCATAAAACTACAAATAGCCTCATGTCTTTACATAGAAACAATTTATTAAAACTAACTGTTCATGAATGATCTTTTTTTGTGTGTCGTTGTGGGAACTTGTTAATTAATATGATGGGTTTTTGTAAGAGCTACTAGCATGAAATTATTCCTAAAAATTTAAATGTTTTGCCTACTTCCACTTGGCTGAAGGCGGGGTCAAAGGTTTGCTTTCTATACTTAAACAGTCATTACTTATTGAAATTAGCAATTTGCTTACATATTAATTATTATAATGCTTTATATCTATAAAAACTGCTAATAATGTGAATTAATATACTAATATAAATTCTTTTATTTCAGATAACTGACACCCACCGCAAAATAAATAAATAAAAAATACAAATAAAATCACCATCATCATTAAAATCATTTACATAAAAAACAAAAAAAAATAAGTAGAATCTAAATAATACCTATTCACATTATATTATGGCAAAAAAAATAAGTAATAAGAAAAAAAAGGTTTGGACAATTTCTAAATAACCTTATTACACTTTAGGTCAATTTTGAATACGGTGACCAGTCGTCTTGCTCTTCAGCCTGGGACATATACCCGTATTCTGAACCTTGCATAGGACCCGAAACGCCACTAGACTCTCAGCGAGAGTCAGTGGCATATTTTGAGCTGGACCACCGCCGCCCAGTGTCCACCGCGCAACGCAGTAAAAGCCGCGAACGCAAGCGTAGAACTATGAACTCGCTGGATGACCATGAGCGAAAGATCATCATTGAGTTTTGCCATCTCCTGGAGAAGTCGAAGCAACTTTTCAATGGACTACGGTAAGTGATAGACTGACGAAATTACCTACTAGTTACCAAAGCGAATATTATAACTTACAGTAATTTCTGTATAGTAAGCGTTCTGTGTCTGATATATATTCACAATATGTAGTTACTTTAATTATAATACGATAAAAAACAATATGTTACTTTCTTAGCGAATATTTTGGTGAATCGGTAACCTACATAAAATAATGTAGTTCAAAACTTTGAAGTCGTTTTACGCTGCGTTACGATACCACAAGTTACACTACATAAAAAAGTATAAGAAAGGAATTCGATAGAATAAAACGAGGTAGTACAGTGCTTGGACGGGACGAAGGCACGTCTCACGAGGGTGCTGACACTTGTTACGTCTAGCTTGAAGTTGTCCGCACCGAACGAACCATTTTCACATTCTTAGTGTTACATAATAACTAGATTTTGCTCATTGTTTCGCAAGCGTTAATTTATTTCACTGGCATGTTGGTCAAGTAGTTAGTGGCCCTGACTACTATGGTAGAGGTCGTGGGCTCAAAGTTTATGTGTAAACTAAGCATGTTTATCAGTTGTCTAGTACCCATAACACAAGCTCTGCTTAGCTTGGGACTAGGCAGCGTGTGAAAAGTCGTGGAATATAATAATAACAATCAATTCGGGTTTTTTTACTCTGCGACTTCCATAAAGACCTAAATTTTCTGCAGGGATCTCCACACTAGGTGAAGTACAGTCATCTGTTAGTCTTACTTACCTGAAAAGTTTTCCGAGAGTTTTTAAACATGGGTAGTTTTATAAATTTTGATGTGGTCTTTTCGAATTTCAGCCGCTAGCGCCGCCATTTTGGGAAAATGGGTCCTAATGCAATTTCTTCACAGTTTCTCCTTATTGGCTGGATTTATGATAAAAACATTTATTAGAATATTAAATAATTTGTTAGTGTACGAGCGCCGCGAAATGTTATTTAATAATTAGATTATGGTAGGATATAGGATGATAGGAAACATAAACTTTGGCTCAAACAGAAGATCGGCCTTCAGGACAAGGAAGTCAGTAACGTTGTCCTAGAAATTTAGCTACGAATATATGTATTTAGAGCGCATTTACGCGTCTACCAGTGGGAACTTAACCACTGCGTGAGCAATCTATTATCCATTAAACCAAATAAAACAAGATACTTCTAATAGTCTTAATTCTAACATAAGATCAATCGCGGATATAATCAAGGAACAATGATCCGTAATTTGGTAGTTATGTTTACGCCTCTTGTAATACGGGGTCATCCTATTTTCATCTAAGTAATTCTGGATGTAAAAACTTTATAACGCTTTGCCCGATCTTGGAACCGAAATCGAGACCATGCATTATGCCCAATTAACCAACGACGCAGTCAATGATAAATAAGTATTATAATATCTGTAAATTTTTTTTTTTTTATCTTTTATTATAAAGAACTAGGTTCTTAATAATTCATTACAATCTAGCCTACAAGACTAATGAGCAATTTAAATCTAACCTATTTTTATACGTGATAATTATTTTAAACTTAGAATAGTGTTAATTGTACTTTACACAAGTCCGTTTCACTTTCTTAGAGTCTGATATTATGATGATATAAGCACTTTTGTCATGTGTTGTATGTGTGTCATTGTCACTTTTGTTTATACACTTTTTACACTACACTAACTCGAAAGGTTTTGTCCGTTTTAGCCTTCGCACTATGTTTGATTGGTCTAACAGCTGAATTGCTTCGATGTTCACGTGTCGGTGGAGTCGGTGTTCATGAGCTTCAGCAAATTTTTGGATCATGTTGGCGACGGGTTCCATTTTGAGGTCACGATGGAGGTCGTCATTTCTTATATACCAGGGCGCATTAACAATACTCCTAAGTACCTTATTCTGGAATGATTGAATAATTTTGATGTTCGTTGGCTTAGTACAGCCCCACAGTTGGATGCCGTATGTCCATATTGGCATTAGGATATGCTTATATAGTAAAATCTTATTGGGTATCGATAGACAGGAATCCCGTCCAATCAACCAATACATATTTTTAAAGCGTATGTCGAGTTCCTGTCTTTTCTTTTTGACGTGCGCTTTCCAGCGTAGTTTCGCGTCGAGCGTTATACCAAGGTATTTGGCTGTATTTGCGTATGGCACTTGTTGACCATTTATGAAGATTGGATGGTAATCACAATTTTTGTTGGTGAAATCAATGTGGAGTGACTTGGATTCATTTAATTTGATTCTCCATTTAAGTGCCCAGTCATGAACTTTATTCACAGCTATTTGTACCTTTTCTGTTGCTTCTGTATGGCATGACCCTATAGCCATAATGGCAGTATCGTCCGCAAAGGTCGCAATAGTATTATTATCCAGCTCTGGTATATCACACGTGTACAGCAGGTAGAGGATTGGGCCCAGCACACTGCCTTGAGGCACGCCAGCTTTAATCATTTTTAACTCAGAAAAAGCATCCTCGTGTCTTACACGAAACATCCTATCCGTAATGTATGATTGCAGTAAATCAGCAAAATCTTTGGGTAGCATTAGATTCATCTTGTAGATCAAACCCTTATGCCAAACCCTATCAAAAGCTTGTGCCACATCTAAAAATACCGTGGAGCAGACTTTTTTGTCTTCAAGCGTTCTTTCGATGATGTTGGTAATTCTGTGTACTTGGTCTATTGTTGAGTGTTGCTCTCTGAAACCAAACTGATGGTCAGGGATCAAGTTTCTCTCGTCTATAATAGGTTTTAAGCGTTTTAAAATCATTTTTTCAAATAGCTTTGATAGTATAGGCAATAGGGAAATGGGCCTATATGATGATGCTTCATGGGGTGGTTTACCGGGCTTTGCAATCATAATCACTTCAGCAACTTTCCATGGCTCAGGTACATGCTTTAACAAGAATGCAGCGTTGATGAGCCTAGTAAGCATAACAATGGCTTTACGCGGGAGATGTTTTAGGATTTCTCCCGTAATAAGGTCATATCCTGGGGATTTTTTAAGGCTAGTCATTTGTATTTCCTTCGCGACTTCTTTCGGAGTCACAAGCTTAATTTTTTGATCTTGCTGGATATTATCAAACTGCAGGTTGTCTACAGGTCCGTCATTCGGTTGAAATGTTTCTTCTAAGTGTTGCGCAAATCTGAGAGCTTTTTGTTTATTGGTTATGGCCCACTTTCCAGTGCTGTCTCTGATAGGAGGGATTGGAGTGATTGGCCTTTTGAGTGACTTTGTCGCTTTCCAAAGAGAGTATTGCGTTGTGTGGTCGCTGCTTAACTGGCGTATGTTAGTATTGAGGGCCTCATCTTGAAACGTTTGTATTTTTCTCTTCAGTCTTTTAGTTAGGTTATTCAATAGAGTTTTATCGTGCGGGAATCTTGTTTGTTGCCATCTTTTTCTTTGAGTCCTTTTTTCATACAATAGGTCTATTATTTCCTTCGGGTATGTATTTCCTTTATATTTTTTAATAATTTGAGGTGTGTTATTCCATGCGCATTGTTGAATAATGATATTAAACTTGTTTACTTCAGAATCGAGCTGATCTTTGCTTTTTATTGAAGTTTTTAGGTCAATAATATTTTGCATATCTGAGCTAAAACTTTTCCAGTCTGTAAACTTATTTACTAACGTTAAGTGGTTTTCTCTTAATAGTATTTTATGACTTAGTTGTAATAATATCGGAGAGTGATCGGAATTCATGTGGTATCCTTCTGCCACACTCAGATAATTAGTAGATATTTTTTTGACAATGAAAAAGTCGATAAGGTCTGGTAGTTTCTGGGGGTCAGTTGGCCAGTACGTAGGTTTTCCAGTACTTACAACCTCACACTGCATAGTTTTCACTGCACTTAGTAGTTGTCTACCCTTAGTTGAAGTTAGTCTCGATCCCCAATTAATGTTTTTGGCGTTAAAGTCACCGCCTAATATAAACCTCTGCCCAAGGAGTCGGAAGAGGTGTAAATATTGCTCTTTGTTTATGGTGTGTTTTGGAGGACAGTATACTGCCGCGACTGTAACATCAAATTTATTTGTTTTTACTGATATCGCTACAGCTTGCGTGTCTGGCTCTTCGTATTTACATTTTTCGTAATGACAGATATTTTCTCGAATAATAACAGCGCTACCTCCTCGGGCCGTGTTGTTAGGGTGCAGCGAGTGATAAACCTTATAGCCCGTAAACTTTACAAAAGACTGTCTAGTGAAGTGCGTTTCAGAGATCAAACACACATCAATATTTTCTGTGTCTAGGACTACTTGTAACTCAGGTTGATGTTTCAGCAGTCCATTACAGTTCCATGCCATTATCCTAAGTTTGTTATTCATGATTGATTTTTATATTGTTTGTCTCTAATTTTTCTAGTCTCTTGTCAAATGATGATATACACATCAGGATCTGGTTGAGCTTGTCCTCAAGACTTGATGGTTGTTTGCTTGGTTTTACGGCTTGTGCGTAAGATGCACTTTTGGATGGAGTTGCAGTTATTGCGGTTGTCTGTGCGAAATGTGCATTTTGTTTTGTAGTCAGCTTACCACTGTTTGTAACAATTTGCTTAGCGGCAGGGTTACTAGGCGGGTTCGTTTTCGAGTTCTTGTTCTTTAACATTTGCATCTCCTTAGCAACTAAACACCCCCTGTAGTTGGCTGGGTGAGGCAAGCCGCAGTGGACACACTTAGGTTTTTCTTGAGCAGGTTTGTTGCAATCAGCTGTGAGGTGTTTACCCGTACATTTGACACACCTTGGCTCTTTTGAGCAATACCTTTGGGTATGACCGTAAGCCTGGCATCTCTTACACTGCGGTATTATTTTTGACGTTTTAAGCGGGTTAATTTCAACCTTACACCCTAAAATATGTTTAATGCCGTATATTTTGCTGACATCTTCATTGTTTTTAAACGATAATATGAACATGTTAAGTGGTTCTTTTGTTCTCCAGCTTAACTTGTTGATTACGTTTTCTACATGGAATCCTTGTGACATTAAATCATCTTTAATCCGATCCGGTAGACAGGAAGAATGTAATTTTTTCGCTACTACTCTTATTGGCCTAGTCTGTTTATCCTCGTATGAGTGCCATAAACAGTTATTTTCAGTCAAGCGTCGTGCAATAACTCTGTAGGAATCTTCAGTTTTGGCATTTATTTTCACGCTATTACCGCTTAACATTTTGGCGGTGAATGTTTCGACTGGCTGAGATTCAGTTAAAAAGTCGTAGAATGTTTGGTAATTCTTAACACCGTCCACTACGATTGGAGGCGGTGCTAAATTTTTTTTTTTTGTGATTGGCTTCTCTTGGTTGTTGAGTTGCTGCTGCTGAGCGCTATCTCTAGACTGTTGCAATGGTGGTGGAGTAAGTGAGGTGTTTAACTTCCTTTTCTTCCTGTTCTTGGCCCTAATCCACCTAGTTTCTTTGGCGAGCTCATCCTCATCCGTGCAGTACTCGACGTCACTTTTAGCAGGCTGAGCAGGTGTTATGGTTTCACTGACCTGTTTTTCTTTGGGTTCTGATTTTTCTTGTGCCTTTAGGCTTTTTAATTGACCTTGGAGATCTTGTACCTGTTCCTGCAAGGTTTGTATGTGGCCGTTTAGTTGACGTACCATTTGTTGCAGATTTTCTCTGTCGGTTTTCTCCTGGATGTAGCAGTCGTACAACTGCTTTTCCAGATCAGTTTTAATTTTAATTGACTGTTTAGCAGCCATTATTTACTTTTAAGGCAATAGTGACACTTAAAACAATTTAATAATCACTTCATTATGATTTCCGCACTTGTAACTGGGTCATCGCGGAGGCCCCGATAGGTCGACGTACATACACCGCGACGACGGTGATGTGATGCGTCTGCAAAATACTCTTAACTAGAGCACAAGCGCGATCGGTACGTCCGTTCACAATAGAAGTCAGACTTACTATGTGTAAATTAGGAAATAAACTTTTCTCTTCACTTAATTTAGTATAGTTCTCATTAGTTAGACTTCTAAGAGATTTGTTCTTATGTAACTTAAGACAAACACTGCGATTGTGATGAAATTGTGAGATGCAAATGCGACTGCAACAACATGGTTTGTTAGCTTCACAATATTTTAGGAGTAGTACCTAAGCCGTACGTTAGTAGCAACAAAACCAGCTAAAACAGGCCTATTAAATTATTAAAATTCCGTACTACGCCAGGCCAGGTTAAGGACAAAGTATTACCACTAGCGTGCGGCCTACTGTACTTGCAAACTATGATTATCGATTAATAAAGCGAATAATGTATTTAGGTACCTAATTTACCTTCCTTACAGTGATTTTTCTCTTGCAGCGAACTTCCGCAATATGGTCACAAGCAATGGCACGCTTATTTCGGAAAAACGTTCGATGTGTACACTAAACTTTGGAAATTCCAACAACAACACAGAGCTATTCTGGATAGCAAATACGGACTTAAGCGCTGGCAGATTGGCGAAATCGCATCCAAAATTGGACAACTCTATTATCATTTCTAGTAAGTATCTACGTAAATTTTACCAAAATCGCTACCGTTATTTTTAAGAATATTTTTCAAAACTATTTTACTTTTCAGCTTGAGGACAAGTGATACAGTTTACTTAAACGAAGCGTTCTCTTTCTACTACGCAATCAGGGGCAGAAGCTATTACACTCAGGCATGTAAGGAGGACAAATGTGAACTAATGGTGAAAAAATTGCGCTACTATGCTCGGTTCATAGTAGCAAGCCTGCTACTGAAGAAAGGGCACCTGGTCAGTGAACTACTACGAGAACTCGACAAGCAAATCATCGAGTACGGCAATACTTACGAGCCTGACGATAGAAAAGAATGGGAAATCGTCGCTAACGAAGTAAGGACATTTATAGAGGTTGAGACTGTGGTCGACGTCATCCACCCTAGAGACTACTCCTGCAATCTATCGCACCGGTAAGTCAATTGTCACGTAATTGATCAGACCGAAATG
Source organism: Euplexia lucipara (assembly GCA_921972225.1). NCBI lineage: Eukaryota > Metazoa > Arthropoda > Insecta > Lepidoptera > Noctuidae > Euplexia > Euplexia lucipara. Next base: position 10,518,023 of record OV179142.1, on the reverse strand, counting down.
AACGGCATACAATTATGTTGAGACTTGTATCTTCGTGCATAATCTAAATACGTGTTTATTTTCAGGCTAAGTGCTCCATTAGGACCCATAAACTCGACGCACGAAAAGTCGTCGCCAGTGACTCTGACACTCCGCGAAGCTGTGATTATCGGCAGCAACTCCACTCAATTGAAATTCTCAGAACTAACCATGGACATGTATAGGATATTGCAAACCCTAGAACGAGAGCCTAATACCGATGTTAATCATCTGTACGACGAGTCACCGCGACAACGTAACCCGCCCACCCCGAGTGCAATCAACAACAAAGGTAATTGTCGACGCTATCGTTATTTGGACATGTTTAACTTGTTTGTACAAACTTTCAAAAAGCTAAAGCAAATTGATTCCGTGTATCTTTGCGAAGTTCAAACTGTTGCTGCTGGTGCAATTAACTCATTAATTAAAATGTAAAAAAATGCTAGACTTTCTTTACTTTGAAAGTAATATGACATGTACTACATCATACATGTGTTACAAAATGTACACACGTACATTTGGCTGCGCGTCAGTTGTCACAAACCAATATACACTGGCCTCGTATACTAATAAAATTCTATACTACGCTAGGCTAGCTTAAACTCCAACATGTGACCTGGTGCACACAGCCTGTGATAGATAAGTATATTATTATGCTTGCGAAGGTCTTGCTAGTAAACAGAACTTTGTCGTTTCTATTTCAGTATTTTAGTAAAGTAGTAGCTGTAGAAATAGGTTCTATGTTGATAGTTATGGTGGGTGTACCTACCTAAAAAGTAAGGAAGAAGACGTAAGCTTAAGATATAAGAAATAAAACATGGAACGGTTTATAGCTATAATATTAACAATTAAAAGGGGTTGTTGGGGTGACGGTAAACCAGTGAGATTTAGTTTTATGTTTAGTTACGCGACAAGTCCTTTGTTCAAATGACAACAAAATATATACATATTTCATACTTGATTGTTCTAGGGTATAACGTAGACGGCACTTTTAACACAGGCGAGGCTCCCCACAAGCAGATGCTGTTCAAGCCTTCGCCGAATCAAATATTCCTGTATCTATCAAGTGCTGTTGATGACCTGCCACCTGATGGAGTTATCCTGCTGTACATTTCCGCCGAAGGACTGATCGTGCAAAATTCGAAGCATGGTGAAGACGGTAAGTGTAAATTTAAACAAGAAACCTTATACGAATATATGCAAGGGTCACACAAAAAGTAAAAAAAAAACAAATGCTATTTTTATACAGTATGGATACCACTCATATACAATAAATAAAACCACATACTTGTTACCACCTTTTCTGACGATTTTGAAAAAATGAACGAAATCGGTCCAGTAGTTTGGTCAAAAAATGGATTTCTAACTTTGATCAAATTTGAACATTTGTATAATCGAACTACTAGGTCAATGATTCAATGAACTCCTAAAGCGACGTTGCCCTTCCGTGCAAAATATCCGCCTAAACTTATACTAAACATCACATGACCTGCGGCGCGGTGACATCATTGGCTGATCATAATCAGCACCTTTCTTACTAGTTAATACTAAAAACTTTAACGTGGGGACCCTTGTACCATGTTTCCTAGTTTGTGTATAGCAGTGTGTGCTAGCTTAACTGGTTGGAAGATCTCCAGGTTCAGGCGACCGCATGTCGGTTGTAAAAATTAGAATTTCAGCTAGCCTAAAGTATTATGAAGTTTTAATGAAATAAGAGTTCAGCTTCTACTGGTTTCATGACTTGCGGTCGACTGTACTGCACACAGAATTGTACTATAGCATTACGTACAAGCTACGAACAACCATGGTTGTGTCCTACAGGAAGTGGCTACGACGTTGGTGGTCTGATCACCACCTCCAAAACGGATGTGCTTCAAAGGGAAACATCTACATCCAAGGAGGGTAAAGGCCCATCTTCAAAACTGAAGGAGTCTCCAGTTCTGCACCCAGGGGATCTGTACCCCTTCACTCGTCGTCCGCTGTGTATCATCGTGGATTCAGACAACTCCTACATCTTCGGCAGTCTCCCACGATTCTTCGGTCAGCATGTCATCGTTCTGATGTCACCGTTAGAAATCCCGGCGTCGTTGTATCGTAAGTAGTAGTAGTAGCAGTCGATTTATTCCACAGGGTATTTGACGTAAAGAAAAAAATATAAAATGTTTTTTATAAAGGATAAGGGTGCGGGGTGAAATGTTGAAAAGGGGCTCGGAGGGCCAGTACTTATAATATAATAATTAGTCGAAGTAATCAATAAGTTCTATTTATAGAACTCCTTTCTAGTCTTTGAAAAGCCGCGAATCGATCAAAGAAATGTTAAAAATTAAACATCTGTATTTTTATGACATCAACTCTAAGGATATTCTTTTAAAATATAATTTAATTTACAAGAGGTGCCAAATAAGACATGAACTAGGAGTATGAGATGTATTAGATAGGTGTTCAGATATGTCACTTCGAGCACCTACTAAAGTAAATTAAAGTATGTGGAAACAATGAATTTTATTCATTTTAGACATCATGTTTCATACAGACATACTGCTTAAGACCTACACAGTCGATATCTAAATAGAAATAGTGTAGGTTTTTTTTTCAAAATAACCGGGTTCGACACCCGAACGGAGTACAGATGTTTTTTAAAATGTATGAATGCAGTTTCTCTTTTTATTACAATCGATGACATGGTTCCTCAGAACAGATCTTCGTATGTCTTATAGTTTCAGACTTTCCCATACTGATCCATTTGAATGAGACACCCTGTATATTCGGTAATGCCATTCATTGACTTCTTTGTCTACTTATGTAGTAAATATCTTAACTAAAAGCCATCCTCAATTTTAAATAAAAAAAATACGTTCAAATACCCTATAATTGTACAAATTGGCTGATTTTAAGTAGGTATTCATATTCTTCGGGGCGAATAGAACTTAGCAGGCAAATCATTCCATTCCATCATTCCAACCTTTTCTATTACCATAAAAATAAACCAAACATCTACTAAAACTAAAACTTTCTTACTTTTTAATAACTTATACTTACCATATAGGGACATCTTGTAAAGACTATGAGTTTAACTTTATTAATGATAAATAATAACAAATAACTGGTATATTTTTGAATGCTTAGATCATTAGCTCTTTTAGAGTTGTTGACCAACTAACAATTGCTTTCAAAATCACTCATGATAGGAGTTATGTTAGGTACTAATCTTTCTTCTAGCGAGTATATAAAATACTTGTGTCACAAATTACAAAACTTATTTGTTACAAAACTAGTTCGAAACGACTTGACCAATTCTTATAAAATGTTGCGTGTATATTCATTAGGTCTTAAAATAGGACGTTAACTATTAAAATATTAAAACTAAATAAAAACCAATAAACTAATTCTGAGACGAAACGAAGTTTGTCGGGGATAGTTTATTTGTAAAATTTAGAATTTAGTTTCTTTTTGACGCATTTTAAGTAGCTCGATCTACCTCCCCTATATCGCGTAAATTGATGGTGTTCAATATGTTCGTGGAATATCTACCAAGAATTGGACCTTTTTTGCTGATGAATAGAGGGACAATACAAATAATGTGAGAATGTTTGTTATGCTGTGATAAATTCGAACGTCAGGAGTACTATAATAAAGTATTGTGTTAATTAGCTGAACTTAAAAATACATAATCTATATACATATAAAAAAAATGTGTCGGCACATTGAATGTATTTGGAAAAAATTGAGGGGGGCTTAGAAAAACGAATTAAAAATAATCTGTCTGTTTGTTTCTGTGTCTGTTTGTCTGTTTGTTTGTACACGCTAATCTTCGGAACTACTGGACGGATTTGAATGTTTGTTTTTGTTGTGTAGGTATTAAGTCTGGGCAACATATAGGTTATATTATCCTGGAAACATGAACACCTGATGCAGACCAGCTAATCTATAAGAGATACAAAAATGGTACCTTAGCAAAATTGTTACTCGTTATGAGCATTTTCTGCTGAAATAATAAATTTGAAGATTTGGAACACCTGTTGTATAACTCTAAAGCCCAATGACACTATAACATATATAGGAATGACGTCTTAGCAAAAGTTTTTTGGTCTGATACTCATTTCCTGTTAACTTACATAAATGAAAGATCTGAAACGTCTCAAATCATCAGAATCAGAATCAGAGCTTTATTTGCTAAGAATGTAGGTACATATATAAGATGTCGTAGGTATATTAAAGAGCATATATTTATTATTGAGGGTAGGTATATATTATTGAGCGTCTCGCGTACCGTTGTTTTCCCGTCCCCGGGCTCTTAGAATTCGACATCAGACGTTTCAGATCTTCGACTTCCCCGTTGTCGCTGGCATAAGCAACAGGATCCGCGTACGAGGTTGCGGGCAGAAGCTTGTCATAAAAAACAAACAACTGGAAATTTATTTTATTTATTTATTTATTTTATTTTATTTTATTTTTAGGAAGGCTTACAGACTAACAATCCAGTGAATGAAGAATATAATATTCTAAAAAATAGCTAATAACAAGCCTCCACATATTACTCGCAATGCAGCTCCAGAGTAAGCCGACATGGCAATTTTCATTGTAGAATCAACAACAAAGGCATATTCAATCCTTTTGAAGGGTACACATAATAAGCTTACAATATTAAATCTTTATACTGTAGAAAGGAAGTCTTACACTCTGTACAATCTTACAAAATATTTTAGCCATTCAGTTTACTAGCCTAGTATACCTAGTAGTAGTTTAATATCGACACTAAAAAAATTACAAATTAATGTGTCAATTATGATTACACATAACTGCAAAATTATATTTTTAACAGAAAAATATTAATTAACAGAATCTTTCAAATCTTTCCCTACCAAATTGAATTATTTTTTAAACTTTATTACATAATCATGAATCAAATGTTTTTTTCTGGATTATTATTAATTGAAATTTCTCATTACATTTGCACGTCACCGCGTCGTAGCTTTCCAGTAACAATGGTAATTTCATAAAGGTGACATCCGTAACTCGTTGTGGCGGTATTTATAGCAAGACTTAATAATATTAACGATAAATTTAATAATAATTTGTTGTCAAAGCAGGTTACATAATTAGGTTGAAGCCCTAGATCACACACTAGGATTCACTGTGTCATGTGACCTAGGCTTCTTTATTCCGTTACATTTATTCGTTCGTTCGTTTTACATCAACCAAGATTACAGTACAATTTTGTATGCTTAAAAAAAGATACTTAAAAATAAATAGACCTTATTGTGTGCACGAGAAGTGTTTAGGGTGTCTGTGGATCTACATGTGTGAGGGGGTGTGTAAAGATGTTTATTGTTTAAGGAGGACTATGTTTATGGTTGTCTGAATAGACATCTCGTTAGACTTCACAACTCAGTGAAGTCTGACGAGAAACGGAGCTCCCAAATAGTCAGCCAACTAAAGCAAGCAAGAGCCCGACTAGAGAGGAGATTCAATAGAAATAAAATTGAGATCAAAACTTTTACTCACCTAATGTGTTGCGGCGGGTAATTATTTTCTTTTTACTTTACACAATTTCACGATGTATTAAATTTAAGTAGCTTACCCAGTCTACTAAATTTAAATTGCGAGGATACTTCGATAGGTGATGATCTATTACATGAATACCCATTGGACATAGACAAATAGTCTTAGTAGAATTTTTGTTTAGATTGCTTTACATGTTGTATATGTAGAAATATGACGACCTATTAAGCTGTAGCACCCATTGGACATAGACGTATAGTCTACTAAATTTAGATTGCTTTAAATGTATATTACTATGATCTATTAAGCCATAGTATTTTATCCATTGGAGAAAGTCAAAATGTCTTCTTAATTTAGATTGCTTTTTATGTATTTATTTGTAATGTATATCTTTTGCTCATGGGAAACAGACAAAAAGTCTTAAAAAATTTTATTGCTTGACGTATCCATTTATATGTATATCAATTATGGAACTAATTGGACATCTAGACAAGAAGTCTTCCAAATTTAGATTGCTTTACGTGAAAATTTTATTATATGACGACACATTAACCTGTAGTATTACCGTACCATTAGATATAGACGAACTGTCTTCCAAAGTAGATTGCTTTTGGTGTGAGTTGCTATTTATGACGATCTAAAAAGTTGTAGTACATCACGTATCCATGCCATATAGACAAATAGTTTACTAAATTTGCGTTGCTTTACGTGTGTATTTCCTTCCATACATAACAGTATTTTAAGCAGTTGTGCTTGTTTGGCTAATAGGTGTCCCTATCGAGGTAATCATCCTTTATAAATAACGAAGTTCTGTAGTATAATAAATAGATGCCAGCATAATGTGATCAGTTCGTCTCGGTCTGCTTTAAACAAAGTCACGACAAACGTTCGCGTTGTCTCGTTTGAAAGAAAAATCTCAAAAGAAGAATAGGATACAATATAATCCGTAGATCTGAAGGAACTTTTTGAAAGGATAGAGGTAACTGATGTTAAGTCGCATTTGTATTGTTGTGAGTATCAAAGCTTAGAAATGTATGTTTACAAAATAAATTGCAATCGAATTCAATCATTGCTTCGTTGACGGAAAACCTAATTAGTTGTAGAGTAGTTATTAGTTAGTTGAATAAAACAGCTTAACAGGATCCTTTGGATCCACAGTACGAAAAAGTTCACTATTTAACACAGGTGATAGGTATTTTTATCTATTCTTTCCTTACATAATCTCTCTACAAACGTTAGAGTTTAACACATTGTCAACGGCACCGATTCCTGAGTTCAAAAACTGTAATGAAATCTGTGAACAATAATGATGTCGATAGTTAAGATGTAAGTAAAATAAGATATCAAATTAGTTATGATGTCTCGGAATTCGCCGTGTTATTGGTTGTTTAAAATGTATGTTTCCTATGGATTTTTAATTTGAATTTTGAGAAACGATAGTTATCAGTTATCAAGTCAAAAATGTATCGCGTATTGGGTACTACTCGGGTACCTTGTGCATGTGCGACTATATTTAGTCGTATACATATGAGTATTCATGTTTAAAATACTTTTTACTCAACACGGTGCAAAGTAACATATTTAAAAACACTAACATACTTAAATAAAGTATATTTTAATGTTACTTTAAGTTTTTGTTTAACGGTACTCGGCTTAAAGAAAAACAAGCATAAATATCATGATGTTCGCAAAAGAATGGTCTTTGTGACTCGAAGTAGTGGGACTCGACGTAAAGGGAATGTGCTGTTTGAGGTAGAAACAATGACAAGGTTTCCTTCCGAGCTTTAGTTTATCTAAAATAGACAGTTCTTATAAAAAGTTAATCTTAAACGGATTCTTCTTTATATACTAAATAGGAAAATAAATTAAGCTGTGCTTAAAGTGTCTCATAATGAACCATCATGTACACACGACACCTATTTTAGAAAAGTATTTTACAAGTAGATCATTTTATAATGAGGACAAGCTGATGTCATTAAATAAATAACTATGTATACTTACTTTAAAGTGGTATTCAATAGAAGTAATAATAAATTAAAGGCAATCAACCAAATGAACATTCTGTGAATTTCTTAAGTAATTAACATCACCTAAATGTCAAAGTTTGTGACAATGGCTACAGTATGTGTCGTAGTAGTAGCAAACATCAACACTGGATGTTTGCTACTGAACGTATTTTAATGAAACTTAACAGTTTTGTAGTTTGCACATGTCATCAAATATAACTACCCAACTAATAATGTTTTCAATTTCTTATATTAGTCAGCCATTTTATGAAATGATGGTGGCATTATTTGAAATAATTCACTATGTTCATATTGTCCATATCTTGAGTGACATAAAAACATCAATTGGTATCGTTTGACCATTCAAGCTAACTAAAACACACGCGTCCTACTATAGATGCATAAGATCAATTTAGTTGAACGTTGACTTCGCGTAGGATTATGTAACTACCAGTGCGATTTCCGAATACTCCACGTTTAAAGAGTTAAAAGTGCCCTCCGCTTCAACTTTACCATCACCTTCTAGGTAATTCTAGAAACTACATATCATAGCCCGCTACCTCTAGTAATCTCCACACCCTGCTATTATATGTACAACTGTACAGACACATTTTGTCTGTTCTAGTGTTAAAATAAACACAAAAATGAGTAATATGAACAAAATGTAAATAAAAAACCGCACGAGAATAATAAAATTGCTGTTCGATTAAAAAACTTTAAAAACTCATAAATAAAATTGATATTCTGTAATTGCAATATACACTACATTTATGTGTTGTACGTAGTTATTTTAAATTTTATGATCCATGTATTATGCTGTAGTACCTTACCCATTGAATTTGGCAAATTGGTCTTCTAAATTGCTTCAAGTGATTTTTGTGGGTAGCTAGTTCGACACCAAACGTTTAAGGTTTATTCCAGCTAAATCAGACACCTTAAAGAGGTTTGGTTATTTAGTGTTCATACAACTAAACTCTCTAAGATTACTTTTCGCAGCAGTAGGTAGTGCATTACCCATTGAATATAAACCAAATGATTTGCAAAATAAAACACACCACACCCCACCCACAACTACCTACTCGAGAAAGTACTAGCCCAGTTAGTGTTTTTACAATCCAATCGTAAAAAAATTCGTTTCCAGAAGCTGTAGTACCCATTGGACACAGACAAAATATGGTCTTCTAAATTTAGATTGCTTTATGTGTATATTCTACCCATTGGACACAGACAAGAAGTCTTCTAAATTTTAATTGCTTTATGTATACATTTCTCTACATGTATATAAATCTTCACATTTGACACAGACCAATAGTCTTCTAAATTTAAATTGCTTAGTGTTTACATTTCAATGTATACATCTCACCTATTTCACATAGGCAAAATATTTTCTTCTAAATTTATATTGCTTTATGTACAGACGCCAGCACATAAAGTTACTCCAATGTGTCAAATTTTCCTAAAACGAAAAACGATTAAAGAAATTTGACACATTGTGGTAACTTGATGTGCTGGCGTCTGTACATTTCATGTATATAACTTACCCATTGGATACAGACAAATTGTCTATCTAAATTAAAATTGCTTTCTGTGTATATTTTAGTGTACTTGATGTTCTTAGATATAACCAAACCTAAAAAACAATACTTTTCACAAGCTGTAGTACCCCACTAATTGGACATAGACAAACAGTCTACTAAATTTAGATTGCTTTATGTGTATGTTTCTATTGAAGATTTTCATATTTTGTCAATCTGGGCTGTACTGTAAGTAACTTTCTCATTAGACATAAAATTCAACACACAACACAATCATCACACCCATAGCTATATACTCGACAAAGGTCTGTCTACTTGGTGTTTTTGTAACCAAACCCTTAAAAATATTTTTCACAAGCTGTAGTACCCTACTAATTGAACAAAGACAAGTAGTCTAAAAAAATTAGATTGCTTTAAGTGTTTTTTTCTACTTTGACAATCTTGAAAGCTGTAGTACTTTTATCCATTGGACAAATGATCTACTAAATTTAGATTGCTTTACTTGTAAATTTTCACATTTCGCCAATCTGAGCTGTAGTACCTTCTTTCTCGACAATGAAAAGTGGTCTTCTAAGTTCAACACACACCACATCACACACATGGGTGTGTGATGTGGTGTGTAGCTATGGAGCTACCTACTCGACAAAGGTCTGTCTACTTGGTGTTCTTCTTCTTATAACCAAACCCTTAAACATATTTTACATAAGCTTAGTACCCTACTTATTGGACAAAGACTAAATAGTCTACAAAATTTAGATTGCTTCGGGTGTACCTATGTCTCTATTTATGACGATCTTAAATGCTGTAGTACTATATACTTTGAACAAAGACTTTTAATAGTCTACTAAATTAAGATTGCTTTGGGTGTCTTTTTATGTGTTTATCTAGTTATTTACAACAATAATTAATTTATTCCAGCTATACCGATACTTCAGAGTCATCTGGCTAAAATCGTTGTTCATATAACCCAAACTTTTTAATTTAAATTTTATTTTCACAAGCAGTAGTACCCCACCAATTGGTCATAGACAAACAGTCTACTAAATTTAGATTGCTTTGGGTGTCTGTCTCTATTTATGACGATCTTGAAAGCTGTAGTACTATATACATTGGAAAAAGACTTTTAGTAGTCTACTAAATTTAGATTGCTTTGGGTGTCTTTTTATGTGTTTATGTAGTTATTTACAACAAAACTTAATTTATTCCAGTTAAGCCGATACTTCAGAGTCATCTGGCTAAAATCGTTGTTCTTATAACCCAAAATTATTTATTTTATTTTATTTTCACAAGCAGTAGTACCCCACCAATTGGTCATAGACAAACAGTCTACTAAATTTAGATTGCTTTGGGTGTATGTCTCTATTTATGACGATCTTGAAAGCTGTAGTACTATATACATTGGAAAAAGACTTTTAATAGTCTACTAAATTTAGATTGCTTTGGGTGTCTTTTTATGTGTTTATTTAGTTATTTACAATAATAACGATTTAGGGTTATTCCAGTTAAACCAGACACTTGAGTCATGCTGGCTAAAATCGATATTCTTATAACCCAAACTTTATTAATTGAAATTTTACTTTTCACAAGCAGTAGTACCCCACCAATTGGTCATAGACAAACAGTCTACTAAATTTAGATTGCTTTATGTGTAAATTTTCATATTTTGTCAATCTGAGCTGTAGTACCTTCTTATTGGACATTGAAAAATGGTATTCTAAGTTAAACACACAATACATCACACCCATAGCTACCTTCACGACAAAGGTCTGTCTACTTGGTGTTCTTATAGACAAACCCTTAAAAATATTTTTTACAAGCTGTAGTACCCTACTAATTGGACAAAGACAAATAGTCTACAAAATTTAGATTGCTTTATGTGTTTTTTTCTACTTTTGACAATCTTGAAAGCTGTAGTATTATATTTATCCATTGGACATAGACAAATGGTCTACTAAATTTAGATGGCTTTACGTGTATATTTTCATATCTTTTCAATCTGAGCTATAGTACCTTCTTAATGGACTTTGAAAAATGGCCTTCTAAGTTTAACACACAACGCATCACGCCCATAGCTACCTATTCAACAAAGGTCTCTCTACTTGGTGTTCTTATAGAAATTCCCATAAAAAAATTTTTCACAAGCTGTAGTACCCTACTAATTGGACAAAGACAAATAGTCTACGAAATTTAGATTGCTTTGGGTGTCTATTTATGTGTTTATCTAGTTATTTACAACATTAACGGTTTTAGGTTTATTCCAGCTAAACCAGACACTTGAGGGCGGTCTGGTTGTAAGTGTTCTTATAACTAAAACCTTTAAAAAATACTTTTCACAAGCAGTAGAATCACATCAATTGGACATAGACAAACAATTTTCAAAATTTAGATTGCTTTATGTGTTTGTTTCTACTTTTGACAATCTTGAAAGCTGTAGTACTTTAACTATTGGGCATAGACAAATAGTCTACTACATTTAGATTGCTTTGGGTGTCTATTTATATGTTTATCTAGTAATTTACAACAATGACGGTTTTAGGTATACCTATTCAACTTAAACCAGATACTTGAGAGCGACCTGGGTTTTTGGTGTTCTTATAACTTAATTTGTAATCATTACATTTGACAAACTCAAGTTGTACGACAGATTGTAGCTAGTATATATCGACAATGTTGTTCTAGTGTACCAATTCATGACTGAAGTTCCTTAACCATTGGGCACAGACAAATAGTCTACAAAATTAAAATTGCTTCATGATGTGTTTATTTTCACATATGACGATTTTAATGAGCTGTATTTATCTTACCCTTAAAATTGGATCCAGAAAAATAGAAGAGAGAATTTAGATTGCTTAGTATAATTCTATACTATGCCCCCGAAACCCCCTGCACATTAAATAAAGGGAATTGCTCAGTTTGTTAGGGCCATTTGGCTTAAGGTGAACATTTAATATAATATTTAATGACTGTGGTTTTTAATAGTTTATACCTCAAATAAATTAATTATAGTAATAAAGTTGCAGGAGAGTGTTTTTTTTTTTTTTTTTTTTTTATTTATTTCAACAAAGTTACATGAATGGGTACATACAAATCTTCTGCCAAACTGCAGGACAGTTTGTCGGCAGTGTTCTCGTGAATACAGCTCTTAAGTAGTTAAAATAACATTAAGTACCTACTACTTACATCATAAAGTTTAACAATACACTTATTATTATTATTCTAATACAATTTAGGTTCCAGCGCTAAGGACACAAACCCAAATAGTGCTTGCGCAGGATATTTTTTAAGGCACTTTTTGATATTATTTCGGTAGACAATTGCTCAGGTAGTTCGTTTAACAATGTTGGAACTAGCCATTGCCGCGTTCTTTGACCGAAATAATTCCTCACCTTAGGTACCGAATATTTGTTTTTCCGTGATACTTTACGGGTTGGTCGGTTATACACTTTTTTTACTTTGTATTCGTTATTGTTGTGTTGTTCCAAAATTATAGTTGATTTTACTTTTTCCTGTATAGGTAATATTCTACAAATTTTAAATAATTTTTCGTACTCCTTATTTATGCTATCTTTAGTTTCTCTGTTTACTAGTAATTTTAACAATCGAATTTGCAATGTTTTAATTTTATTTAAATGTACCGGAAACGCCAGTCCATAACCACCCAACCCGTAGTTTATTGTTGCCTCTACAAGTGCATGGTAAAGGATGTACATTACTCGCCTACTGACTATATATATTTTAAATTGTTCAGTTTCCCTAGTACGGAGCGCAGTCTATTACATACTGTGTCTATGTGTACGTCCCAAGTGAATCGCTCATCAATTAATAATCCCAAGTATTTGTATTTCGCCACACGTTCAATATCCTCACATTGACAGTTTGCATTGTTATCGTGAAGACATTCGTACGAGTGGCCTTTTATTGAGATATTGGCACTTTTAGCTGTCTGGTTATACGGAGACGATATCAACATACACTTAGTTTTACTTATGTTTATAAGGATACCATTATCGTGCGCCCATTTGACCAGATTATCTAGGTCTTCTTGCATTGCCGACTGGATCAGTTCACAGTCCCCACCGCTGTATGTCAGGCACGTATCGTCTGCATACATATATGCCTTACAATTTTTTACGACATTGACCATACTGTTGACGTGCATGATATACCCTACCGGTCCATAAACTGACCCGGTCGGCACTCCGTAATCGACTTTACCGAGATCACTGTCTACTCCTTTAACCCTAACTTTTAGATACCTATTATGTAGGTACTGCCTGAACCACTCTTTTACAGGTCCCCGTATCCCACACTCATCCATAGCCTGCAGCAGGCCCTCATGCTCCAAAGTATCAAAGGCTTTTTTAAAATCAATAAAGATTAATAAAACCACCTCCTTTGAATTTAATGAGTTGTTTATTTCATCTGTAAACTTACTTAATGCCGTTGCTGTGCTTCTACTTGGCCTGAACCCGTGCTGAATATCTGTTAATATACTATTATTTTCTAGAAATGTTGTAATCTGTCCTATAATTAGTTTTTCAAAGATTTTATTAATTACACTCAATATCGCGATGGGCCTATAGTTTGTGTAGTCCTTGTGTTTCCCCCCCTTGAAAATTGGTCTAATAATTGAGGTCTTTAACTCATTAGGGTATACCTGTCGATCTATGCACTTATTAATGAAATTTGCAAGAATTTGGCTGATCGGATACTTAATAGTTTTTAAATCCTGTATTCGAATGCCGTCAGAGCCTGGGGACTTGCTGCAGCTTAGCTTATCTATTATTAAACATATATCTCTAGGGCAGGCCTTTTTAAATCTAAAACTTACAATACTTTCTTTTACATATTCACTCCTGTTATGTGTAAAAATAGTTTATATTTAGCATATCTACTAATGTTAGATAACAACCAAAATAAATCTTAATTATACCTAAATACTGATATTCTCTAACTTTTAATGCAGTAGTAACATATCCTGAGGTCATCTAAGTAAATAAAAAAATAAAACTCATCAAACGAATCATAAAATAATAAAATGTTTTCTAAAAACTGGGCATGCGGCATAATATTACTTTCGTGCCTTGCCCAGCTTACTATATTATGGTCATAACGTGAGCACAGATACTCACCGTTCTTCGCCCTACAAGGCAATTGCAACAATATTGAGTAAATTGCCTAGGTTGTCATGCCAGTTCGATAGCACCAGGATCATTGTCATGAGTAGATTCGGTGTCCATGGGTAAAGCCGGGTCTTCAATTTAAAGCGGTATCGGAGTTCATCATAACAAAAACTTTTTTGCAAAAAATAAAACCGACTTCAAAAAAAGCACTAAACGGTGAAAAATAACTCTAAATTAGGAAGTCTGTGGCTTTGGTGGTTTTGTCTTATTCATGATGGGCCACCGACTTCCTAATTTAGAGTTATTTTTCACCGTTTAGTGCTTTTTTTGAAGTCGGTTTTATTTTTTGCAAAAAAGTTTTTTATTTTTCTATTTTTAGTTGTTCCCATACAAATATTTGACGAATGAGTTGATTAAAACATGAATTTATTTTATACTTATTGTTAACATTACATGTCATGATAAATAGGGTTATCCACTTATCCCTAATAAATGAAAATTAACATACCTAACTGTCGAAATCTAGGTATATTGTACACATCTGCGTACCCCATCAGAGCATACAGGCGTAATAATACGTCATGATGTTGTATAAACAATAAACATCCAAGCGATTCCAGCAATCACGACGGATTTGCCGTCTATTTTTGAAGAGTTCCGTTGTATATCTCCGAAGATCAGCACCAGATCTTCACCAAATTAAAATGGGACCACTTCGGGAGTCTACTCTTTCAAACAAAAAAAGAATTTCGAGAATCGGTCCACAAATGGGGGAGAAATCAGGTAACATACATAAAAAAAAAAAAAAAAAAAAAAATACATACACACGAACATAGAACCTCCTCCTTTTTTGAAAGTCGGTTAAAAACAAAAAACTTCGCGAAAGTAATCGAAACAACATTCACAATACACAGAGGCAAAACATTCGTTTCATAACATAATTTCATTATTTAACTCTTTGATTTCATTGTATGCATTTGTCATTATTGACAGCTGGTGTTGTCAGAAAATTAAAAAAAAAACGATTTAAAAATCGATTCGACAACAACCGAATCAATATTAAAATCTACTATATAAAAATAAGTAGGGTTTTCCTTCCTGACGATATAACTCCAGAACGCACGAACCGATTTGCACGGTTTTGCATTCGTTGGAAAGGTCTCGGGCTCCGTGAGGTTTATAGCAAAGAAAATTCAGGAAAATAACAGTAAATTACATTATTAGAGCTAATAAAAATAAATTAAATTACATAAATCAGATGCAACCTTCATAGTCACTATGAAAAACTAAGACACAAAATTAGAGAAAAGTAAATGACAGATTGACAACTGACATAATGTCAGGCAAAAAGTAAATATTGAATAGTATTGTGTTCACTGTGAAATTGTGAAAACAAAGTAAAAAAATAAGTTATTTGTTTCCTAACATTTAAATTGAAAACCATCAAATCAATAACGTGTATTGTGCAAATTTTTATTGAATTTCAACAGCAGGCATTTGTCTTTAAGGTGGTAAGTTGAACTGTGTAAATTATGTGGATCGTGCATAGTTAGGTAATAGAAATAATATTAATAAGTAATCTTCTTTCTAATCTAATCTATCTAATATATAAAATTTTCGTGTCACAATGTTCGTTCCCATACTCCTCCGAAACGGCTTGACCGATTCTCATGAATTTTTTATGCATATTCAGTAAGCCTGAGAATCGGCTACTATCTATTTTTCTAACCTCTAAGTGATAAGGGGTGTTCACCCCAAATTTTAATTTTTTATTTTTTGTTTTTTTGATATTTTTATTTTTTTATTATGTGGCATCAAAAAATACATACTTACAACTCTAAATTTGCACTTTTTTATCACCAACCCTTGCTTTTTAATAGTCATTTTCATAATTTTATCATTTTCTATCCCGCTCGATAACATCAATCAAATCACTTGGTAAGTTATCCCCTCCATGTGCCTACCGGTGTCACTTCTCACCCTGTAAACAGCACGGAGTAGGGATGTTACCTCTTTTTCGGCTATTATTAGTGTCTAAGCTTCAAGCGTTGTAGTTCAACATTTTTACTATTTCAGTGTAACTCTCATATCAATTATATTCTCGAGTAACTTTATTATTTATTTATTATTCTATAATATAAAAATGAATCGCAAAATGTGTTGGTAAGCGCATAACTCAACAACGCCTGGACAAATTTGGCCAATTCTTTTTTTTATTGTTTGTTGAAGTTCAAAGATGGTTTTTACGGCGAGAAAAATTCGAATAGTTGCCGGAAAACCCCTAAAACAGCCCTTTTCTTTTTCCCATACAAACGTTTTCTAACTAAAATTAGCTTTATTGCTATTATATAAATTTCATATTGAATTACAAGCACTCACTGTTGTTTAAACAATGTAGGTATGTTCCTAACGTCAAAGAGTCAATTTGCACATTAAAAGATATACGGAGCAATCATAACCAATTTGGTGGTGCGAAGATTTTATTAGCAGGAGATTTTCGTCAAACATTGCCAGCTGATGAACTCAATGCATGCCTAATAAATAGTCCTCCAATTGTGGAAACATGTCAAAGTACTTTATTTTAGCAAAATATGCATGTCAAATTGCAAAATAACCAATCTGGAAACATATTTTCTAAACAACTCAATGACATTGGTAGTGGCAAATTTCCTATAATATATAATAGACATGTTGACTGGCTGCATTAACATTTCTCAAGGTTTTAGTCAGTTAACTCGATCAAAAGATGAACTTATCCAGAAGGTAATAAAAAATAATAAAAAGATATCTGGTGTTTCCAGATGTTTCTCAAAATTACAGGAACCATGATTGGTTGAGCGAACGAGCTGAACGAGCGATATTAGCTGCAAAAAACATAGATGTAAATGAATTAAATTTAAAAATGCAAGAACAAATTACAGGCGAATCGAGGATATATAAATCAGTTGATTCGGCTACTAACCAAGATGATGTAGTGAACTATCCACCAGAATTTTTAAACTCGCTGGATTTGCCAGGATTGCCACCTCAATCTTCAATTAAAGGTTGGATCGGTAGTTATAATGTTGCGAAATATCAACCAACCGCGTCTTTGCAACGGCACACGGTTAGCGATAAAAAAAATACTAAACAACGTGATAGAAGCAACTATACAGAAAGGAAAGTATAAAGGAGAAGACGTTCTCATACCGCACATCTCAATTATTCCGAATGATGTGCCGTTTGACTCTAAACGACTACAGTTTCCAGTTCGGCTTGCTTTTGCTATGACCATAAACAAGTCCCAGAGGCAATCAGTAAGTGTTTGTGGTATTAATCAGGAAAACCCATGTTTCTCACATGGTCAATTGTATGTTGCCTGTTCCCGTGTTGGAAAACCATCAGATTAGTTTGTCTATATGCGCCAGATAATCAAACAAAAAACATCGTATATCACAAAGCACTACAATGAAAATAAAACTGATTTTTGTTAATAATTATGATTCACATGATTAACAATAAAGGGATTACTTATTTTTAAATGCTTATATATGTTTTATTTAATTATATTTCTTATTCACAACGCCCTATCACCAGGGTGACGGTTCTGTTCAGGAGATTTTTTTTGCCCCGACTATAAAATATGTAGGAACAAAAAAAAATCACATTACAAATCATTTTGACAGGAATTTATTGCAATTTAATTAGGCAGTACGAAGTCTGCCGGGTCAGCTAGTCGGATATAAAAATGATTTGAAGGCCAAAAACGATGAGTGTTTTGTTTGTTTTCAATACGATTATACGAAAATAAATATCGCCGTTTGAAAATCACTTGATTACTGATTTTCAAGAAAATGTAGTCATATTATAACTTATATTTTGAAATCGATTATTATCTTTCCCGTAAGAATAATCACAACTGTTATTAATGTGGCAACACAGAATCAGTTTCCAACTATAAAATGGCGACGGTTTTGAAGTCAATCAGCTTCAATACTTATTATACGAGATATTTTTACATTTACTTTCCGGCGACAACAAATAAAAAAATATTAATTTTAGATTTAATTATATTTTCTCTTATGAATACTTTTTACAGAACAGCTTGTCCACGTTTCAGCCAAGAATGAGCAATTCCCTTTCATGTCGTTGGAGCCGTTTCCGGGATTTAGATTTTATTTACAAGGATTGCTCGTTTAAAAGATTTGATTGGATATTTTACTATTGGACATATTATTTAGACAAAAACATGGTCTACTTACTTTGGATTGCTTTATACATTATATTTATTTCAATGTATGTCACTCATTGGACTTAGGAAAAATTGCTATTAAATTTAGTATGTCTATAAGTTATTGACAACATTATGAGTTTGCTATTTAGCTACTTGTTGTAATTATGTTTTTACAAGCTCTTGTAGTATAATAGATTGTTGCCAGCTAATTATGTTTTGGTCTACCAAGTCATGACTTTGTATACCTACCGGTTTTTGAAATGATTTAAAATGACGATGATAAAATTTTACATGCTTTTACAATCAGTCTGTATAACTCTTGGTCAAAATCACTGGACGTCTGAACGAGAAAAGGGTTACCAATATTACTTCAAAGTACCCTTAGTTATACATAATTATAATTATTAAACCGCACCTACAGCGGCGTAAGCGACAAAGCCGCTTTTATTGCACATAGCCTTAAATTATAAATTCAATTGACTAACTCTTACACCCACTGATAGGTACACCTACTCTTACTCTCCTACTCGTACACCCCCATTCAATCTTAACCTACCAATGCTGATTTGTATCCAAGACTTATGTAGAATTTAGTTTATTTTTATTTTATTGTAGTTGTCTCTTAAAAGTGGTTCTTTCTTTTTTCGTGTATACTTTTTAAATTACAACAGATAAAAGTAGTGCCCAGTCAGTTGTCCAATGAAGAGTAGGCTTAGTGATCTAAATTAGACGTAGGTACCTATACCAGATACAAGTCTCTATCTCGGATCTACCTTTTGATCTGTATTTAATGCTTACACACACAAAATATATGAACCATTATAATCTATGAATACAAAAATGCTCTCTTATTTCAGTTTAGTTATTGAACAAGGGAGTCGGTATAGATAATAGATAAAACATTTATAAGCACAAAACAACATTTAATAAAAAAAGAACTAAGAATAACATAAAAATAATATAAAAATAAAGAGTGTGCCAATAATACAAAAAGAAACAGGACAATTAAAATCTGTCACACTGACTAAAAAGGATATAATAAACGAACGAACGAATACCCAATGTGTGGTGTGCGTCTCCAGGTTGTCCTAAATGGAAGTCCAGCTTAGCATGTGCCAGGCAAATGTACCTGAATCTGATATTCTACTGGAATCATTAACAGAACTGCTGTATTCATATATATACGTATAATTAAGTTTATTCGTTCAATGTGACATGTATGGATGTGAGTTGTATGAGTCGCTCTTTCGGGAAAAACAATAGAACAGTTTGTATGTACTTTAACAATACGTAACTATTAAAAAAATACATAAAATGAGTTTAACATGAAAATAAAACATAAATACCATGTGATTAGTAACTATTTTGCAGAGATTCTATTTTTGAATCAAGATATTGTTTTAGCTTGTCTCACGGACACTGGAAAATCATTTTATAGGCGTGCTGCGTCCACCGAGAACAATTATGGGCATCTCTAGCCTTAACATTTAACCTGATATCCTTAGATTGTTAGCTATTAGGTATATGTATAGTATGCAACTTGAAACGTTCCTTAAGATAATTGGGCAGTGTGTGGTACGCAATTTCTGAGATGTATAGCTTAAATAAATAACAAAAAATAATGCCAACAAGTTCAGTGTTTAATACCTATTCCTATACCTATGCCTATTCACAAAGGCATCTTTGCTATTTGTCTTTTTCACTTTTGTGTTTAGTAAACATTTATTTCATCTCCACAGTCCAGTGTACAGTCACAGTCATCCTAAAATCAAAGTGGAACATAATCGTAACTTCTCAGCAAAGAAATGAGAGCAGACGAGCATTGCTTGGCACCTGATCCTACACAACGAATGCCAGTACTTCACAATCGTCAGGTCAAAGTGTCATGGCCGCACATTTCGTATGCGTGCGCGCTCATTTATAATCCGTCAAACAGCATTGTAGTTTCCCACCGCTTAATCTTACATCTGGTTACCAACATCGCCTCAGATGTCTTCCTGTTTAATCAATGCCACGTTACTTTATTTGTGAAGAATTTAGTACATCATTTAGCCAATAAAACTGAATTAAGTTATCTCTTCCATTCCACCTTTTGACAAAATTGCTAACATTTTAACGTAATCCTTTCATCGGCAAACATGTCCAATCCATGGTTCACATCCACAAGATCGCGTTGGACATTGTCAACATACGTGATAGACAGGAGAATCGAGCTACAGTGCAATAAAATTGGAAGAAAGGTTAAATCCTCTAAATTGCACAAAATATCAAACTGCAGTCTTAAAATATGTACGAGTACGCTTCTTAATATTACGACTTAATATGATATACTTATTGTTTTAAAAGTTAGCCTTACTCTGATGCCTAGTTTAATAAATATACATAAAACAAACTAAACAAAATAAAATAGTATCACTGTGATGAAAAAATGAATGCAATGTAAACGACACCTCTACTGCATCGTACGCTGAGAGTTAATGGAGGACCTGTTTAAAATCCCCTCGTAGGTTTTGCTGCACATATTTATAGACCATGTCAAAGTCAAATGTAAAGTTACTGCATGACATGGCTCTCTATGAAGATGACTAATAAGGGAACTACTCTAAATTTCACCGTATTCGGCAGGCGTTCGAGACCTTGGAGTGCAGTTTCAAGGTAAAATAATGAAGGCATTGTTTGTGATAATTCTCTATAAAAATAAATCAAAAGATAACAGTTTTATGCGTAACGTAACGACAAGTCACACTTTAAAAAAATCCTAAGAGTTCAACCCAGCCACTTAAAAGCACCCACCACACCATAAGACACTCCATACGCATACCATTCGTTTGTGATTGAAACCAAGAGGGAATATGAGTAGGCTGCCGCAGGTCGAATGATTCCAAAGAATAAAATTGAAGTCGTCGATGCGGCAGTGCTGGTAACTGGCTGGAATGGTTGCTGCTAAGTATCACGGATTCAATTGCAAACAATATATTTGTCTGCGCTTACTGATAGTAGGAGAACTATCAGTAAAACCGGTGTCTACAGTAATGCGTTCGTTTTTAAAGTAATTCAAAGCTTTCAAATATCCTATTCGCCCCGCAAGTTATACCCGAATCAAAATTTAAATGTTTAGGAATCATTTTAAGATATTTATATAACCGACTGCAATAAAGATTTTGGTATGATTTTAGTTTCTTTCTCGGATTCTGACGCTGAGTTTGTTTCGGCGTTTCTTCTCAGTAAGTCAGTTAGCTAGGAAACACCGGTAAAAAATAGAATATAGGGATCGCAGAGTAGCTGCATAGTTGATAGAATAAAAAATGTCTAAAAAAGAAAAACAATTCGTGACAGAAGTTTACTAATATTGAATAAAAAGAGTAAAACCGAATGCTACTTCAACATTGTTAAATTCATCAGAAATAAGTATTGAGTTATGTGAATTCAAAGCTATACGACAAAGAAAAAAGCACGCGGATAGACTTAGATTAAATTATGCCATAGAACACATTTTATTTCGGTTAAACAATCTTGTAGTTTTCGTTTTAACACGTGTACGCAGGCAATGCAAAATCGCATTGCAATATCCGACGTATATCTATTGAACCGTATGGTCCGGATAATAATTAGATATCACACATTATTACTGATTGAACGGCTATGCACGTTGATTGATAGTAACGGAATGGTTCTTTTCAATCGATATTTCTCTGTGTTTTTAGAATTGATAATTTATTAAGCTTAAAAAAAGATTATTATTTAAAAAGACTTGTCGATAAGTAGGTTGTAAAACAAATGTGTTAAATATGGAATTATTTGCTCTCTCCTATCTGAATATTCTAATGTCCTACTTGACTCCTAGGCCACAGAAAATATAGTCAGTAGAAATAAACCTCAAACAATGACATAGTTTATTTTAAAGTATTTAACCATTCAGTACTTACTTTAACCAAGAACCGGGTGAGTTGCACTAAAGCCAAAAAAAAAGTGTTTTTGGCAGTTAAAATTGGTTTTGTTAATTGTTAATTATTGTAAATCAGAGAAAACTATTAAGTACCAAATACATTGCAAAAGTGGTGCACCTTACCCATCGTAGGCCAGTTAGGTCTGGAGGCTGGTAGACTTAAGTTGCCACGGCAACTTAAGTCTACCAGTCTCTTTAAAAAAATTACAGCTGGGACAAATGACCAGCGAGCAGAAGGAAGCCTCTTCACCCTGTTCCTACACGACCCGCTTGCGGCCGTTTGCCTCTGCTGCGATATCAAGAGGATGCCTTTAGAGGAGTGGGAACGTGCCCAGGCTACCATTGATGGATTCTTGAAGGAAGCAGCAATACTAGTGTCAAGGATACGTGGTAAGTTATCATTATTGTTATTTTTTAAAACGTTGCCTGAAATAGACATTTCTCCCAGATCAACTCGCACAAGCCCCACAAATAAAAATAAATAGTTTATAAGGATAAACTGGAAGTGAGCACTAAGTTTGGATAACAATGAATTTCCAAAAAAGGGTTAATCGTGAAAAATCTTGATGTTAACTACTCTCAAAAATAAATATCCCTTACGGAGCAAAATGAAACAATCAAGTGTTTTCTTTTTATAAGTGAGGGTTAAATTACCAGGTTATGGGGAATTGATAAATATGTATAGAATAATTAAAGTAGTAACTACGAAACCAGACGTCTACTTTATTGGTGCCATCTTCAATAATTTAATTTTGCCTTCTTAATAGTGATTAGCGGCCCCAGAAACCACGAAAATAACACCCATGACAATATATCAGCAAATTTCGTCGACGCCATCTTCGATTCTAATTTTGACCACATAACCGTCGTTATGGACCCCGGAAACCACAATACGGCTACCATGACGCAAAGGCAAATTTCCTCGACGCCATCTTGAATTGTAATTAAACCCCCATAAAAGATATAAGTAACCCTAGAAATAAGTTAGCACCCATGATGAAATTTCAGCAAATTTTGTCAACGCCAGCTTGGATTCTGATTTTTACCCCATAACCGTTATCGTTGACCGCAGAAACCATGAGAACGGATCCCAACACGCAAAGTCAACATATTTCCTCGACGTCATCTTGGATTCTAATTTTGACCCCATAACCGTTAAACCCCGAAAACGGCTCCCATGACGTAAAGTCTACATATTTCTTCGACGCCATCTTGGATTCAAAATTTGACCCTACAATAGTAATAGCGACCCCAGAAACCACAAAAATGACCCATGATGAAGTGTCACCGACGCCATCTTGGATTCTGATTTTGACCTCGACGCCATCTAATTTCAACCCTATTTAGCCAACCCAAAAACCACGAAAATGACACCCATGACGAAAAATCTGCTTATTATGTTGGCGCCATATCTTAGATTTAAAAATTCTTCACAATACTGTACCGCGGTGGCATAAGTTTTGCCCTCACCGAAAATCATGTGTGGTGAATGAAGGTTTCCGCGAAACTTCCTGCTGAGAGTTCCACTGAGTAACTCTTGAGAAAATAAAACTGGTTGCTAATATAATAATATACCTTTTCGTACCTCTTGCTCAAAAGAGTGAACATAACAATAGTCATTTTTAATCTGTTGAAAACAGGGAAAGAAAATTATACTGAATTTCATTCATCCTCTAGGGGGAGAATGTGATTTAAATGTGGAATACTTACCGAAATTTATACTGAACTACATACATCTGTGTTTACACACACACATTGAGTTTGTTTAAAATGCATTATAAATCTTTTTGAAAAAGGAATACGCATTTATTATGCAGTTAATATTATGATGATGAAATAAAATTACAAAAACAGACGAGGCCGTATGAGCTTGATGCCTTTGCTTTTCCGAGAAAAAAATTTAGTCTAGGAATTTGCAGCGTTTTTGTTTTCTTCAAATACATAAACCTTAAGTTTTTTTACTTTTAATTGACATTATTTAAAAAAAATGCTCCCATATTAATATTGTGTTATTTTTTTTGCAAATGGTACGAAAAGTAGCTCTTTTCTCGGTGATAAAGCTGTCTTAGTCTTGGGTGAACTTAAATCCTTCGCTCGTGTTTTTAACACCCTCGCTACGTTCGGGAGTAAACCTCGAGTCCTTCGTTACGCTCGCGATTTAAATCGTCACCCGCGACAGAAGACACTGCTTTATCCCCTTGGTTAACAATCTAGGGACTATTGTATTGTATATTTTTGATGTATATTTTTGACTGGCCTGTTGGTCTAGTAGTTAGTGACCCTGACTGCTATGCCGGAGGTCGTGGGTTCGATTCCCACCCAGGACAAATGTTTGTGTGATGAGCACGATCATTTGTTCTGTGTCTGGGTGTAATTTATCTATAATATGTATGTATTTAGAAATATATAAGTATGTTTATCAGCTGTTTAGTACCCATAACACAAGCTCTTAGCTTAGCTTGGGACTAGATGGCGTTGTGTGAAAAAGTTGTGGAATTGTGGAATTGTGGAACTGTTTTCTTTTTTCGAACTTTACTCACTATTTCTCAATTAATATTATTACATTTGTAATTTTTATTTTTTTACCTATGTTAGCACCAACAAATGTATCCACCAACCTAATCATGTAATTATCAACTCCATTGCTTATTTTTTATTACCTTGAACATAGTACTTGAGTATAGTACTTTTTATTCTAGGTGCATCGTCCTCACATATATCTGATTAATGTATACAAAACCTATTTGAAAAGAGTAGAGTGTTTCTTGCCCATTCTTCTCCACATAAATCTAATTTATTGATGACCACTGAAATAATTTTTTAAGTTAACTTTTGCTTGACGTTCAAAAGTGCCTTATAATGGCCGAATTAAAATAAACGGTTTGACTTTGACTAACATAAATGGGTGCGTAAGCGTAGCAATCGCTGTGTAAAAACCTCTTTTTAATGCCTAATTTTCTCTCATGCTTCTGTGATAGCCGAGCCATGAAATTAGATATCAGTAATATTAGTCAAATAATGGAATCCCTCAAACATAGTGGTAGGTTCTTAGAAATGTTGATGTTAATTGAACTAACCCACTTACCTAATATTCTGAACAACAATTTCAGATTGCGTTTACACGCTGTTCCTGAGCGATGACTTCCTTCGCCTGTTGATCTTGCGCTTCATATTCTGCGAGACCGTCCTACGCATGCATCGCTTGTTCCGGGTCCGATCGCAGCGCACTCTCTGCTCACCTTCCATGCCTGACGACCTCTACGAGCATCCGATACTCACCCGCATTGTCATGGACTTAGCTGCCAAATTGCAGGTAAATGAGCAATTTAATTGACCTTAAATAAATTCTGGAAAATAAGTAATAAATCTTTTCGAATTGTCATCACTTTATGAAATCATCAAAATTCGTTTATTCAAAGGATCAGTACTTTTTTTAAGTCTCTCAAAAAGTTCAACTTTCATTACAAAGCATGCCGCCTGTATTTCCCGGAAAGTTATCCAAAGCTGTTTTCTGAACTACACCGTCATTTTGATAAGGTCCCATAAGGGCCTTAAAAGTCCATTAGGGCCTTGCTATTAATCGGGTACAAATCCAGACTACGGGCTAACAATTAATGAAAGAATTGTTATGGCAAAAACTTCCGCCCAATCTGGGAATCGGCCCAGTAACTCATGCTTATCACTGGCCCTAGCTACCACTAAGTTTAATGAGGCAGTCACTTTATGTGGAGCTCCAACGAGTAGCGTAGACACTGTTGAAGACATCAAAGCATTACTATTTTTTATATAGGTATTTAAATGCTAAATTAAGTTTTTTTTTATTTGTTTTAATATTTTTTATTAAAATTAAAGTACAATTATTATAAGGCATCCAAAAATTCGTACATTAAGTTGTTTATATACAGCCCCTGGAAACACTACGTCGTATTAATGTACCAATGCTGCCATTTTCAGGTCCGAGGACAGTTTCACGACCCAGCTGCAGTTCAACGGGAATGATACACCAGGCCCTCGACTGTGTCGTTCGCTGATCAGTGAAGCGACAGTGCATGGTGTCAAAATGGCAAAAATGCCAATCTGATTAAGACTGTTAATGTCCAATGTTTACTATAAAAGCGAGGACTAATGAAAAATTGCTATGGCATTGTAAATTTAAGTGATAAAAACATGTTAAATATTGATCTACTAAGAACCTTCACTCAATTAAACAACGACAAGTTAATTCGATAACTTATAGGTTTTTATGATATTTTACTCCCATCATTATTAACGTGTATATTTAGGTTGGAGATAAAGTCTTTTCGCATTATAGCATGTATGAACTTGTAATAAAATCTCTTTGGCTACTTACTATTATATCTGGCTGGTTTTGGTATAATTGAAAGTTTAAATTGTAAAGAACATAATTCCAAATGCAAATTAGAAAAAAGGGTGATTTTCATTTTTTCGTACTGTCAAGATGTGTGAATCTAATGAAGAAATTCGATACATTTTATTATTATTGCCGCAAAAATAAAAATTGCGATGTTTATGGACCTAGTGCAGTGTCTGTGAGAGTAGCACAAATTTGGTTTAAGCGTTTTCAATCCGCAAATTATGATGTCAAAGATGCACGTCGCTCTGGTCGCCCTATTACGGATAACATGGATGCCATTTTTGAAAAAGTGGAGCAAGATCGGCATATCAGTAGATACGACGTAGCTGAAGAACTGGGAATTGACCAAAAAACAGTTTTGGCGCATTTGAAAAAAACTGGCTATTTACACAAAAAAGCTCGATATTTGGGTACCTCACGAGCTCACTGAAAGAAACCAAATGAACCGTGTACTCATTTGTGATTCATTATTACGACGTAATGAAACCGAACCATTTTTGAAGAAGCTGATAACTGGTGATGAAAAGTGGATCACGTACGACAAGAACGTGCGAAAAACCTCGTGGTCAAAGGCCGGTCAGGCTTCACGGACTGTGGCGAATCCCGGGTTAACTCGCAATAAGGTGATGCTGTGTGTGTGGTGAGATTGGAAGGGCATTATTCATTATGAGCTGTTATCACCAGGCAAGACTAGCGATTCTGAACTCTACTGCGAACAACTAATGAGATTAAAGCGAGAAGTTAAGAGAAAGCGGCCGGAATTAATCAACAGAAGGGGTGTGGTTTTTCTTCATGTAGCGCTAGACCTCACACATCTTTAGCCACTCAGCAAAAATTAAGAGAGTTTGGCTGGGAGGTGTTAATGCATCGGCCGTGTAGTCCTAACCTTGCACCTTCAGATTTCCACCTGTTTCGGTCTCTTCAGAATTCTTTAGGCAGTGTCAGGTTAACATCACGAGAGGACTGCCAAAACCACTTGTTGCGGTATTTTGATCAGAAGTCCCAAAATTTCTATAGCAATGGGATCATGTCCCTACCTACAAGATGGCAAAAAATTATCGAACAAAATGGTACCTACATACTTTAGTTAAATGTATACAAACTAGGTATATTAAAAAATGTTTTGAATTTTCTTAAAAAATGCGAAGAAACTTTTTCCCCAACCTATTAATTATCATTCTTTGGCAATTACCATTTAATAAAATAATTATATTTTATTGGTGAATTTAAATATTTAAGGCAGTAGTTAGGACTATCTCGCTAAATTTCCCCCCGCGGCCCCGTAGATAAGTGCATATATCTAACAAATTGATTAACGCAGTTACGAAAAGGGTGTACCTACAGCACACTCGCATTTTGTCAGTCATTATTCCTAAATTAAATATATAATATTAAAACACTTTGCATGACTTTCTGCTAAAGATTTGTATTTTAAATGCTGGAAAAATATCTTAGGTAAGGTAGATAGGATTTGTAAAAAATACTCCCGCTACGGGCTTCCTCGACTTATGTGGGTAGAGGCCCTAGCAGTGATGCCCGGCCAGGCTGGGGCGTTAAAAGGCACGGCGGTGGAGGAACCTACGGGGTCAAAGGCGCCGTCCAGGCCCCACACAGGGTCACAGCCTTGGCGTCAGGTGGTAACTGCCCCTTAAATCAAATAGCCATTAATAATTCTTCTTGGGCTAATAATACTGGCCCCCGTGACGCAAATGCAATTACGGCGATAAAAATAAATATTAGGGCGTACCCCAAAAGCCACAAACGCTTGGATAAAAATCGCCCACCTTTGAGCTGATGGCCAAATATTATGAGAGAACTCAAGCAAACCGAATTGCCAAAATCGACAACCCTTGGCAGATCAATTTGGCGCTGCAAAGTGAGGAGACCCGACCCTAAATAACGCTACAACGGAGGAAAGAAGAAGAAGATGATCTTGGATAGGATATCTAAAATATGTCATGAACGACGTACGCATATTTAGTTAAGACTTGAATACGATATTAATATGCTACGTCGCTTTACCTTCACTCCGGCTCTGTACCAGCAAGTCAATGTGGACTCCGCAGTTTGACTAAGTCACTACGCGACATTTTTTTGTCGTCGCGAAGTTCCACATCATGACGTAATTATATAGAGACTAAGGCTGAAAATATATTAGCATTATCGTAAGAGATTTACGTTAATTGGATTCTTTATGATATATTTTCAAGCCTTTGTTTATTACGATAAGTAGGTGCGTAAACAAAAGACAAAATTATTCGTATATAATTAATTAATACAATCCATACTTTAATTGATTCTAGCAATCTCAATTATAACACGAATAACTGACAGATTGAATGTGAATTACGACGTTCTAAATAACGTGTGACGGTGTGACGCTTAAGCGCCGAACAGTTACATTTTGTAAAACAATGGTCTGTTCACCAATTTCTTCATCGGCTCACTATAACTTAACAGCAAACATGTGAAATTTTATCTCCTAGCAGTAACTGTTTGTTCATTGATGTGTTCGACGTATTCTATGTACATTACGTCTGGAATCCCTAATATATACTAGTAGAATTTAATAGGTAATTGTTAATAATAATTTTTGTCTAGCTTTTGATGATTAAGAATCATATTTGAAAGATGCTTAACGTGGAAACTATAATGTTCAATAGACTATCGTTTTATAGTAGATATATGTATATTTAAAAATAAAATAATATTACAAAAGATTATATTTGGAACACTCTAAGTAGTACGATTCGACATTCCTCTTTCTCTTTTTTTATGTCACGATAACTATGAATTTTAGAATTAAAATTTAAATTGTAAAATCATCAATCCAATCAATCATAATTCCAATGAATTACTATGATATCCATACACTACAACGACGACTATCATTAGTAAGCGTTAAGTTGAACTTTAAATTGAAAAACGGCACTCAAAAACACTAATTCAACGTTGATTAATATTTCGACAGGACGTTATTACAATGGTATGTCTTTGGGTTGGTGTAAATACCCTTGCCTCTCTCACTTTCCACTGTTTACAGTGCCTGATACACAGTTAAGTCAGGAATTTCTTCTGCATATGACAATTGAAACATCTAAAATTGTTAAATGCATCTCTGTACCTTTTCTCTCAAGATGCACATTTTTGCATCTCTTCTTACTTTACATTTCAATCAAATATAGCAATCCTATTTGTTGAGTTCAAAAGCTGAGATTTACTTCCTTCAAAATGCTTAATTATTGCGCACACAGAATAACGAAAATAATATCTATAGCTATCTACATATCTTGTAGTAAATCTGTATAGTGGTTTGGTTTTATTTTTGTATGAAATCATAGATTAAATGTAATAAGTGATAATTGTGTACAATTTTGAATTACTAACTTCACATTCCGTACATTTTAGATAACTTAATACACGGTATTACATTTAAGGTTCTTATTTTCATATTTGACTTCAAGTATCAT
The DNA here is from genome assembly GCA_921972225.1 of Euplexia lucipara. Taxonomy (NCBI): domain Eukaryota; kingdom Metazoa; phylum Arthropoda; class Insecta; order Lepidoptera; family Noctuidae; genus Euplexia; species Euplexia lucipara. The sequence continues at coordinate 10,487,835 of OV179142.1, read as the reverse complement.
CATGATTCGTGATCAATTTATTTTGTTGTACAACGTGCCGTTTCTCATCCTCGTCAAATTTAATGTAACTATTATTAAAGACCTAAATCAAATAAAATCAAAATAGTTACCTGCTCAATAATATTATTGTTTTTTAGTCGTTTCACTTTGACATTGTTTCAGAGTACACCTCTCTAAATTAACACAATCGCCCCGTTGCGTTTACAACAGGCAGCGTCGCATGACTTTATTGCTGGATAGGTCTCAACGACTGGCAGGCTTTATTGATTTGTGGCGAGAATTATCAAAAGCATAGTTACCTCCTTAAATAATACGAGGATAAAAAACGACACCTCACAAGCAAACAAAAGTAATCACCATCATCAAAAGTCGACCACTTTACATGTGTTTGACCATTGTCTGCTTCTGTCTAACACCCGTATTCACAATCAATACTTGTATAAATTAAGTTCCAACACCATTAAAAAAAAAATCAATTCGTTCCTGTTCCCTTGTGATTGGTTAATTTGTGTAGTTCGCTTCCCTAACCGACATTTTATTTTAATATCGTTTATTTATTCCTTAAAACACCTGCCTAAGAACTACTTTTTCTTTGTGTTTATTGTATCAACGTCTTATAGGGATATAACTATATCTTTAGACATCAAGCGTAACTGTCAGGTTGGTACGAAAATCTGCAGTGTCGCTTATATTCATCCGAACTGTCAAACCAAATCGAACTTGGAAGTCCCGTATCTTTTTTCTGTTACTTAATAACTTGGCGCATTGCTCGAATTATCATTTTTTTCATTGTAATTGCAATTCATTGTAAAGGAACGCCTCTATAAATTAAAAAGTCCTCAAACTAAGAAAATCACACGTAACCTTCTTGTTATAGTGTCGATTGTCACTTAAGTTTAGTCTTATTAACCTCCTACCCTTATCCCAAATTATTTAGGGTCATCACAGCATGTCTTTTTCTCCCATACATCTCTATCTGCCGATTTCTCACCTTCTTCCTAGTCAAATCGTCTTTCACACAATTCATCCATGATAAATCTTTGGTCTCCCTCCCCATCTCCACATTCATATTCAAAGGTTTTCTCACTACATATTCCTCATTTCTTTGCATCATAGTCATGCTCACACCACGCCAACGGACTGCTATTAAACTGCCCTTAAGTATCGTCTACGAATATATTTCATATTTGAATCACTGTGTGCTTGCGCGCACTTAGAGACCGCGTTGTAAAGTTTGTGAATACGGGTGTAACATCATCATCATCATTATTATTATTTAAAACTTTGTCATTTCTGTGTACGTATTGTTCAACTAGGTACTTATTCACTATCTTTCTGGTAGATTTATTAAGTTAAGCTTGCCGCGTGGTCCGGCTACAATCCGACCACCGCCCATATCTTCCCTTGGGGGTCGCATCGACGTAGGGATTGTAAAAATACCGATAAGGCAAGCAATGGTTACTGCTCAGATCGCCTATCAAACCGCAACTAAAAGACAAATGAACTAATCCTCACTAGCCAAATATTTAGTTTGGATCTTATCCAGATATTGCGGTGAACTCTGGTAATACAAAAAAAGAGAGTTCGCAGGAATATAAGCAGTTTCAAGACTTGATAAGTATGAAGATGCTGTATTCCTCTACATTAATCAAAAACATTCCGTGCAGGCTAATCAAACCCAGGGGCTGGTTTAAGTACCGGTCCAAAGGGTAGGCCTGTGGTCTGAAAAGCGAACCTATGGTTCGCGCAGACCGTGGTCCAAAACTCCTTGGGAGTTGGGCCAGCCAGGAATGAAGCACCAGTATACAAGAGTACAAAGTTTCCAATGTCAGTTCACTCTGTTCTGATGTTGTCTCCTCCCTCTATTCAATATAAAAAATTAGTTGAACTACTTCCGCACTATGCTTAAGCACGGGAATTTCCCACTATTTCCATCTTCCCTTAGCATATTTTTTAGTTGTTAAAGTATCGGTTTCCAATGTTCTTAGTCTCTTAAGAAAGGGCTTCTAAATTGGCTCCGTTTGAATTTGTTTGAAGAAGCGACACTAAGAAAACAATATAATAGTTTTTCCAATAGTTGGCAAGTAATTGAGAACTTTGGAGAAATAGAGAACGGCTACCACCTTTTAATCGATAATCGGTAAACGGGGTTTTTTTGAGCCGTTAAAAACTTATTCTTTTCCCTTTCTTGCAGACATTACTTCTTTTTAATCATTTTTGTGTTAGATTATGAACATGTTTATGTTTATTGACCATCATTTCATGTTTTCTGCCTCACGCATTAGATATCACGCTTTGAAAACCATAAAAAATCTATTTAGATTTAGATAGGTTAGATTAGACTAAGGGTGGAACGGACATATACACTACTTACATCCGTCATCACAGACGCCGAGTTGTCCAGAATCATGTCCAGACGCCAGCACTTAAAGCTACCCCAAACTGTCAAAAATTCCTTATTGAAAATTAAACTTATTCTATCTATTCAAATAAAAATGAATCTCCGAAACATATACAGTACGCGCTTAACTACCGGACAACTGCACCAAATTGGATAACTATTTTTTTATTGTGTTGTATGGTTATATTAATGACGGCACTGCGATCGGGTTCTAAGCCCCCGCTCGGGCAGGACAACTTCTGTCGGGTCCGCTAGTTTGTAATAAAATTTAAAAACTATTAAAGTGACACATTGGGATAGCACGAAATGCTGGCTTTTGTACGCAACTCAAGCTGTCCGGATAACAATCGATGTCCCTTATCTTCTTTATAGAGGTAGTAATATAAAATTGTACAACAATTGATTTTGTATTGTCTGGTTAATAGAAATCATAATTATTATAATATCTAGCGCTTATTCTGTCACAACCAACGTTTCTTCAAAAAAAAAGACTTACAATAATTTCATTTCAAGTAGTTTTATAATTCTTTTTGAAAAATAATAGATATTAAATAGGTAATTGTAAATAATACCAAACGTTAAGGTAACATATGTACCTACTCGATTTTTTTAGATATTAGCGACATCTCTTCCTTGATATACGAACCAAATCTGTCGACAACGCTACTTCGTTGTATTCGTTAAATGTTGTAGTTATAGACATAATTATTATGATATTAATGAGCATAACTTATTTCAATTTATAATAGCATTCCATGTGTTTCTCCTCGTAATAAGATATTTAAGTACCGTGACGGTAAATTTCAAAGCAAAAAATGCTACTAAGTAGGAACTATCGTTTATTTTAAAAAGTATTAAGATGTTTAACTTTCTACTATAATTTTAAATCAAATCTGATGTATATTTTTACTCTACGTTACTTATGTTTTAAGTGCATAATTTATGATGTTAATTATTTTTTTTATTTATAATAGCATTCCATTTGTTCCTCCTCATTATAAGTTGTTTATGTAATTTGATTGTAAATTTCAAAGTAAAAGATGCGTTTAACTGTCAGCATGAATATAATTGAAAAACATATGTATAACTATATTATGAAATAATGTAATAAAAATTAAATAAAATGCAGTTGCTTGTTCTGTTTTAGAACCCCTTTTTTTTTTTTTTTTTTTTTTTGTAGGGTTGTTACCTCAGTACTCTGTCATTTATGGACCGATTTTCAAAATTCTATTTTTGTTTGATAGGGTATACTAACTGATTGGTCCCATTTGTATCAAAACTCATACCTGATGAGCGATCTTCGAGGAATTGAGGGAACTCCTCAAAAAATATAGGCACACATGCAGCGATTTCAACATTTTTAGTAACAAATCAAGCATTTTCATTTAGAAAGTATCATTTGGTGAAGAAAAACTGATGAAGAAGACAGGCAACGGAACTCTTCAACGCATAACAGCAAATTATTCGCGATTGCTATAGTCAGATGTCTATGCTGAGCTTTTGTATTTCCACAACATAACATTACGCCATTCTATTTTAAAAGGGGCCGGCAGAGATGTACAGATTAATGTTTAGAGATAGAACTTCTTTAGCAATTGTTATCCAATTTCAATGATTCTTTCAAGTTATGAAAGACTTTCTTTACATACAAAGAAACTAAAAATTACAAAATTAAAACTTTTTTTAAGTCGGTGGCCAATAATGAACAAAACAAAACCACCAAAGCCACAGACTTCCGAAACTGGAGTTATTTTTCACCTGTTAGTTTTTTTTTAAGAAGTCGGTTGTTTTCTTTCCTCGATTTTCCCTTTGCTTCTACTTCCCTAACCCTTTTTACCCGATTATTTGAACATTTAGGTACTTACAGAAGCTATCAATAATAGTTATGTAACAATAAGTCGTCAAACATGTGGAAAATGGAAGCCAAGATGGGCTAAGTATGTAGTTTATTACAACACATCTCAGAAATACACACACACACACATACCTCACACTACACACAAGTTAACACTTAACAAAATCCATTTATTATACTACCTCATACCAGCATGTTACTGTCCCACTGCCTCTTCTCATACAGAGAAGAGGCCTTATACATTCTATTTTATTTTATTATTCTCTAATAAAAAGTAAAATAGTTTACCTGAATTTTAATATTTTATGATAATCTTTTACAGATCGATGTTTATAGATGTAAGATCAATTTTATACATGTACAAATAAATTTTATTTTTATTCCTTTAACTAGCTGACCCGGCAGACTTCGTACTGCCTAATTAAATTGCAATAAATTCCTGCCAAAATGATTTGTAATGTGACATTTTTTTGTTCCTACATATTTTACAGTCGGGGCAAAAAAATATCCTGTACAGAACTGTCACCCTGGTGATAGGGCGTTGTGAATAAGAAATACAATGAAATAAAACATATAAATAAGCATTTAAAAATAAGTAATCCCTTTATTGTTAATCATGTGAATCATAATTATTAACAACAATCAGTTTTATTTTCATTGTAGTGCTTTGTGATAGACGATGTTTTTTGTTTGATTATGTGGCGCATAGACAAACAAATCTGATGGTTTTCCAACACGGGAACAGGCAACATACAATTGACCATGTGAGAAACACTGGTTTCCAGATTAATACCACAAACACTTAATGATTGCCCCTGGCACTTGTTTATGGTCATAGCAAAAGCAAGCCGAACTGGAAACTGTAGTCGTTTAAAGTCAAACGGCACATCATTTGGAATAGTTGAGATGTGCGGTATGAGAACGTCTTCTTCTTTATACTTTCCTTTCAGTATAGTTGCTTCTATCACGTTGTTTAGTAATTTTTTATCGCTAACCGTGTGTTGTTGCAAAGACGCGGTTGGTTGATATTTCGCAACATTATAACTACCGATCCAACTGGCAAATCCAGCGAGTTTGAAAATTCTGGTGGATAGTTCACTACATCATCTTGGTTAGTAGCCGAATCAACTGATTTATATTATCCTCGATTCGCCTGTAATTTGTTCTTGCATTTTTAAATTTAATTCATTTACATCTATGTTTTTTGCAGCCAATATAGCTCGTTCGCTCAACCAATCGTGGTTCCTGTAATTTTGAGAAACATCTGGAAACACCTTCTGGATAAGTTCATCTTTTGATAGAGTTAACTGACAAAAACTTTGAGAAATGTTAATGCAGCCAGTTAACATGTCTATAGGAAATTTGCCACTACCAATGTCAATGAGTTGTTTAGAGAATATGTTTCCAGATTGGTCATTTTGCAATTTGACATGCATATTCTTGCTTAAATGAAGTACTTTGACATGTTTCCACAATTGGGGGACTTTAGACATGCATTGAGTTCATCAGCTGGTTTTGATCGTGGAATCACTGGCAATGTTTGACGAAAATCTCCTGCTAATAAAACCATTGCACCACCGAATTGGTTATGATTGCTCCGTATATCTTTTAATGTGCAAATTGACTCTTTGACGTTAGGAACATACCTACATTGTTTAAACAACAGTGAGTACTTGTAATTCAATATGAACTTTATGTAATAGCAATAAAGCTCATTTTAGTTAGAAAACGTTTGTATGGGAAAAAGAAAAAGAGGTTTTCCGGCAATTATTCGAATTTTTCTCGCCGTAAAAACCATCTTTGAACTTCAACGAACATTTAAAAAAAAGAATTGGGGAAATTTGTCCAGGCGTTGATGAGTTATGCGATTACCAACACATTTTGCGATTCATTTTTATATTATAAACAGGCATTTTCTTTCTTCGCTTATGTTCTGTGAATACACTTGTTGCTGGCTTGCATGTCTTGTGCGGCGGCCGATGTTCGCACGTCGTTCTCTAGGCATTTTGGACTATGGACAGAGTGGTGAATTTAACCTCAAATGCACGATCCACATAATTTACATAGTTCAACTTACCACCTTAAAGACAAATGCCTGCTGTTGAAATACAAAAAAAAATTGCACAATAGGTACACGTTATTGATTTAATGGTTTCCAATTGAAATGTTAGGAAACGAATAACTTATTTTTTTTACTTTTTTTTCACAATTTCACAGTGAACACAATACTTTTCAATATTTACTTTTTGCCTGACATTATGTCAGTTGTCAATCTGTCATTTACTTTTCTCTAATTCTGTATCTTAGTTTTTCATAGTGACTATGAAGGTTGCATCTGATTTATCTAGTTTAATTTATTTTTATTAGTATGTTAGCTCTAATAATGTAATTTATTGTTATTTTTCCTGAATTTTCTTTGCTATAAACCTCACGGAGCCCGAGACCTTTCCAACGAATGCAAAACCGTGCAAATCGGTTCGTGCGTTCTGGAGTTATATCGTCAGGAAGGAAAACCCGACTTATTTTTATATAGTAGATTAAAAATACTAATAATCTTTATTGACATAAATTAATACATACATCTTAATGAATTCCCTAGCTCCTGCGCTAGTGTACACTGTGTTACAGGAGCTAGTGTTTTCCCAAAAACAATGTTAGGTACAAGTCATTTATGTTAACGAATATTAAAAAAAAAAAGATAAAAACAAACGAAAGTACTTTGGTATTGTGTGGTCGGGCAATATGAGCTCACACAGTGTTAGTTGTGGTGTTAATGTGTAGGGAATGGGGGAGGGAAGGGAAAGGAAGAGGAAGAGTGTGTGTGTGTGACGAGTGGTAAGATGTGTGTGTAAGGGGGATGTGTGTGTGAGGGGGGAGGGAGGAATAAATACGTCAAGTACTGTACGCTTGCCAATATTAAATTGTGAATGGATGACATACCGGAATTCTTCAGTGCTGTGCCATGCAGTGGAAAACACGCTTAGGCCGATAGTCCCAGTTGTCATTCGTGAATCTTTGACTTTCATACATAGAAACCTAATACCTAATAAGCTGCAGGCCTAGCCATATTACAAATTCTATTTCTATTCTATAGCGACAATAGAACGGAAATGGCGTATATGGAATCAGCTGTTTGTCAACTGTCAAGTGTAAACGAGTAGAATTTGTAATATGGCTGAAAATAAAATACAATTGACAATTGACAAACAGCTGATTTCATTTACGCCAATTTTAGGGTTTCGTAGTCAACTAGGATCCCTTATAGTTTTGCCATGTCTGTCTGTCCGTCCGTCCGTCCTCGCTTAATCTCTGTGACCGTTAGCACTAGAAAGCTGAAATTTGGTACCATAATGTGTATCAATCACGCCAACAAAGTGGTAAAATAAAAATTGAAAAGAAATGTTTTATTAGGGTAGCCTCCCTATATGTAAAGTGGGAAGTGTTTTTTTTTTTAATTTCAACCCTAACGTGTGGTATATTGTTGGAAAGGTATTTAAAAATGAATAGGGGTTTTCAAAAATCATTTTTTGATAATATCAATAATTTCGGAAATAATCGCTGCAAAAGTTAAAAAACAATGTGTCCCCCCCCCCCCTCTAACTTTTGAACCATAAGGTTAGAAAATATGAAACAAGTCTGAAAAGTAGAACTTTATAAGGATTTTCTAGGAAAATTATTTTGAACTTGGATTGTACAAAAAAGACAAAAAGTTGTACAAAATAATTTCTGGACAAAGTTTGTAGTATAATTGTATATGCAAGCATTTTGAACACTTATTGTGACGGACGGCAAACTACGGAACCCTACACTGAGCGTGGCCCGACACGCTCTTGGCCGGTTTTTTTCTATTGTCGTCTTATCGAATACGATAATAGAAATAGAATTTTGTAATATGGCTAGGCCTGCTGGTTGACACTGTGACGTTGTATTTTCCATTTGCCTTCCCCATTTCTCATATTTCCTAACCTTTTCGTTTTTGGCAGTCTAGGTTTCTCCACTACATTTTTCGGCATCAATGTTAGTGATGAATGACCCTCAAAGCACTCACTTGAGACACAATTTTTTTATATTACTATTCTCTGTTGTTGTGCCCAAGGTTAAGACCATGCTTTCCATATTCTAAATTAGAAGCTCTTCAAATTAGATTCTTAAAACTACTTGTTACTAAAAAAACTAAAAGCAAGCTGTAAGGGAGATTATGGAAAATTATTTAAATATGCAAAATCCTACCGATCACTAACAAACAGAAATATCTACTATTAGTTAACCACCATAGTACCCAAGAGCATAGCTTAACCCACGTAGACAACAACCATAATACACGATCTATGGCTGCTGGTAGATTTAATGTACCCAGAGTCACCAATTACTTTGATGACAGAATATTAAACAAAAGAATACCATACCTATTGAACAGTCTACCTGCGGGCTTAAGAAGTGAAACAAACGCTAATATTTTTAAAAGTAAACTAAAATTATATTATTTAGAATTGTCTTAAGTTTTTTACAAGTGTAAGTTAATTATTGTTTAGTTTTAGGTATATTTAAGTAGGCATGTCTAGAGACTCTTCGCCCCCACAGTCAAACCATTGCAACGGTTTTGTGGGGCTTAGTTTATAAGTTACTTACTTGTTTAATGATAAATAAATAACAATAATACAAGTTTTAGATTCAAATCCAGGTAAATACCAATGTGACTTTCCAATTCATATGTACATAGGTACTTTCTTATTAAATCTTAGTTATTCTTTTCTGTAAACCAGGACCTATAATGAAAATAATTATGTACTTAATCGCCAATCCGTATTGAGTAGGATATCTCTATTCATTTGTACCTTTGACCTTAAGAGAGGCATTGACCGGCTAAATTATCTGAATCAAAAAGTCAATAATATTAAATTATGCATGCAGCTTTTTTGCTTTATGTCAACAATGCCGCAGAGGACGCGTGTAACGTGTAACCTGACTTTACAAAGAGGAGGCTTGCAGTTGGTCCCATGATAGCGTCGAACAACTGTTTAATTGCTAGCCTTTTCGTTGGGTCTGGCTTTATTTACTGCATAAACCATTAAGAAATCATCTTAGAGAAAGTTTTTGGGTGATGTTTTAGTAGTTAATAAATTGTACCAGTCTGTCGCCGTAAAACTGATATTTTAACATAAGAAATCTGTTTACCTATTCTATTTATTTTAGTACCAACAGGTTTATTTATTTCTTTAATAAATCTCTCATTTTGCTTTTTTATTGACCACATTTTCCTCGTCGACGTTATCTTAAGCTTCCAGAGAGATCAAGCCTTGCACCTCTACCTCCGTCTTTGCCAAAATGACCTTTGTCAGGTTCTAATATAACCTTGGTTTTAACCAAGTAGTAGTTTATACAGTTATCACACTATTTCTATAGGTACTAAGTACCAACCTCATACAGTACGCTTCTACAAACCTTAAAAAATGTTATTCTACCTGTTAAATACACACATACTCTTACATAATGCGTGAGTATGTATACCAATCATATACATAAATAAATAAATGTGTGAATGTAGCAGTCACGCGCAAACAGTGCCCGCGGCCCAACCGCACCAGACATTTGGACTTCGTTCAAGGTGCAAAAGGTAAGTCAACTCATTTCTAACTCGAATGCACTGCTGACCTTTCCTTTCACTAACCTAACTCCAGCATCTCTGATTACAAACTACAGATAGCCTCCGAAATCGAGAACGGTCCTATAGTTTTAACTGATGACGCGAAATACTCACCAAAAATAAATTCATGCTCAATCTTATATTTAGCGCGCCTGCGCGGACTAAGACGTGCCGGCCAGTTGAACCGGGATTCAGTGTAGATCGCCAATCGGTTTCGATCGGAAAAAAATAAAAAAAACAAAAAAAAACGCGTCTAGTGCATCCCATGTCAACAAACAAACACCAGGGATGGTGAGCTGAGAGGACTCACGAGACAAGTGCCCTATTCGCTTCAAGGTAACCTCGGTGCATTAGTCCAAAATAATCTGTTGGCCAATGATCATAGTACACAACTTATTCACACCTATTTCTACACGAGCCCACGCAAACATAACGTGTTTTCAGTCAGAGATTCTCACATTGAAACGAAATGTTGTGTTATTAGTTTATACGGTGAAAAAGTGAAAAAAATTGCGGGGTTCGTGCATTAATATTTCAAAATTATCATCAAACCCCTTACAAACATTGTGTCCGGCAAAACTTTCCTTTGAAAATATTTTAAAAGTTAATTAAATTCAATAATTAAACATATGGAATCTGAATTGTCACCAGATAAAGGGAAAGATTTACCAGCAGTGCCTATAAAAACATATCAATGGGAAGATTTGAGAAGAGCTCGTGAAGCGGGAGGGTACCCATGGACGCACCTACTAAAGGAGCCACTTCAAGGTGAAATAACTGCAGAAGATATCATCAGAGAAACGACGCCGAGAAGAAGTATGTCACGAGAATTTTCACGGTCTCGGACACGTTCGCCGGTGGGCGATGACGTGCAAAGGATACTGAACCTTGATTCTTCACCTGGGAGTAGTCGCAAGCATGGAGAAGAAGGTGAAGATGAGGGAGTACATGTACCAAACTTTTCTAAAGAAATATCATTAGACTCCGAAGAAGATGCCATAAATCAGGCCCTGAAAGCTTACGTAGTTAAACTTCCCGAAAGTCAAGCAAGTACCCACTTAGCTACGCCTGTTGAAATACCCAAAAATGTATCCCCTAAAGGTATACTTAAACGACGAGTGCCAGAACAACAATATAGTATAGGAATAACATCAGAAACAAGGGAAAAAACTAAATGTTGTCACCCTTTGGTTAATAAAATAAAACATTTAGCAGATAAAACTTTACATAAACTTGAACGAAATGAAAATGAAAAATCTCCCACTTCAAAACGCAAGAAAAGTGAGGAAGGTCAAGAAATAAGACAGCTCAGATCGTCTCCTGGAGCCGTAAGAAGACAAAAATTTGGAGCAATTAAATTAGGAAGCTCTGATGAGATGAGTAAAACTATGATTGTGGATACGCCACCGTCAAGAAAGAAAAAAGAGCACATTTATGAAGACATAGAGGAAGGCAAAGATGTGCATTTCTCACCGGATGTGGATAAACAGGTTGTTAATAAAACGGATGATGAAAGTCGGAGTAACAGCAACAAGGAAAACGAAAGTCTGTTGGAGAAGAAGTCGATTGCTTCTCAAGATCCAAGCTTAGTTATGGAAAATACTAGTCTTAAATCCGAAGATCACGTCATGGAAAAGTTGCATAAAATAGATAATGTTATCAAAGAAGCTGTCATTTTAGATGAAGAAATGGACCCAGATGAACCCAATGTAGACGAAATATTTCAGAATCAACTTGATGAAAGAGGACCAAGCAACGAATCACCTAACATTACCATTACAGAATTAACAGGAGAAGATGCAGAGGTGATTGGAGACCAGCCTACTGCAGCGCCCATTGAATCGTCACCTAGCCCCAGCCCTCACGACAACAACGATCGACAGAAAATAGAATACCCGAGAAAATGGTCTAAACCCAGCAGGTAAATATTTATTTATTTAACGTAACTAGACAACTCCTTTGTAAGCATTAGTACATCATACGTAACTGTGACATAACAACATGCAAAGCGAACGCGCAAGCTTCTGACTGTTTGATAAATATAGCTCGGTTCGACCGATCTTCCTGCACATTGGGGAAGCTCTTTAAAATTGTCATCAGTGATCAGTGCTCGCGGCTGCTTTCACGTCTGTGATTAGTTCATTTACTATCCAGCTTTAACAAACACGCCTTAATGACTCATTGCCTACGTGCAAATGACAGTTCGTGTAGTTTACGGGAAACGAGTTACTAAAATAAATATGCCCTGGATTCGGTAGTCAGTAGTTATGACTACACTTCGGCGATGGACATCCGAAGGTGGTGCTCCTATAGAACGGTCTGTAAGGCCGACCCGTGAAGGCAGTGCTCAGATATTTACTCCAGATGTCCGATGTGGATGTCAGTTCTTTCAATGTGACTCGCTACTCCCGGAGAGAGTGAATCCAGTGGGTACTAGACCGACCTCGCGAGCTAGTAATTTAATTTCGTACGAGAGGTAAGTCATCGCATTAATTCTCGACGGTTTTGATGACATTTTATAACAAATTTTACAACTGCAAAATAATATGAACAACGTCTTTTGCCCGGCGGCTGCGGCTAAAACGAGCGGCGGCTGTTGGCCTAATTGTGAATCGAGCAACGTGTGTGTCGAGTTTAAATATAACTCAAATCTTCTGCGACGAATAACGATTTTTGCGATTTGCATTTCTATTTTATATGCTCTTTACTCCACTTTATGCTCTGCGACAGATTTACTAGATCACAAAGTATTTTATTATTAGTTTTGCGAAAGTATGTACTTATCTCATAAATATGCGGAATTATAGTTATAGTCGTATGGATTATAAAAAAATATTGTTTTTTTACAGTGATCACGAATATGAAATCATCGAAAAGCCGCCGCCAAATATTATTTACACTGCTCCGAGTGTAGACAAAAAACCAATTCAATTGGATAAAACCGATGATGAGTTGTCAAGTACCACTTCACTGGAAAGAAAATATTTACAGAATACATCTGACGATGAAGAACAATTAGATGAAAATCTACATTTGAATGATGATAAAAACGAAGAAATGATAAGTGCTGAAGCACTTCAAAGAGACATTGAAGACAGGTATTTTGTAAACACTCCCTCTTCAACATCGCGCACAGAATGCGAAGTAAGTACTAGTCAAGTTGACTCTTCTGCACTAGAACAGTTACCTCTAAAGCGTGACAGCAGATCAAAGAATTCTGAAAACACTGACAGCAAAATTCAGCAGCGCATCAAAGAAGGTACTGGTAAATTAAAATCGCAAGCTGGAAAGTTGAAATCAAAATTACAAAGTATCAAATCAAAACAGTTCAATATGCCTGAGAAACCAAAGTTCAGTATGCCTGAACGGCCTAAATTTAAAATGCCACAAAGGCCTAAAATATCTCTTCCCGATCGACCCAAATTCACGTTACCAGATAGAAGGAAATTTAGTTTACCTGATAGGCCTAAGTTTAGTATAGCCGAAAAACTAAATCGATCGAAGTTTACATTGCCAGACAGGCCAAAATTTTCCGTTCCCGAACTTCCTAAGTTTAGGATGCCCGATAGACCAAAAATAAACTTTCCTAGTCTTGGTAGGAAAAAAGAACACAATGTGACCAATGACTCCACGGATTCAAATGCAGAGACTACAGACGTTGCCACTGTAGAGTTTGAAACAAGAACTTACCCCAGGCTATTTAATAGAAAGAAAAAGTCAGAACTACCAAAAACATCATCATCACCTACATTAAACAGGGAAGACACCCCACCACCCACGTTTACCTTTACTCGAGTTAAAAAAAATAAAGAAGAACCAACTTATATACCTGATAGTCCTGAAGAACCTCGCGAATACGGAAATATGGATAATGATGATGATGATGCTAACTTTGACCTGGAAAATAACAGGCGAATGGAGACTACTTATGATTTTGATAAAGTGGATAGTGAATATATGAACGATGAAACTGAACCTTCTAACTTGGCGGACAACCGTAATGCTTCATCCATACCTGATATTTCACCGTCTAAACAAGAATACACACATGTCATAACCGAAATTAACAATGACGAATTTTTTGTTCGACCGAGAGGTATTTCTCGTGAAGATATTCAAACAAGGGAGTATTTAAGCGACGAAACACGAAAAGCGTTCCAAAACCCGAAAAATGTTCTCTCTCTGATAGGGAGCAATTCGGGGATGAACGACGACAATATGTACGTCAACGATCCTGATGCTGATCCTGAGCTGATGATCGATGACAACGAACCGATGAGGTATTCCACTGAAGATTTGAATGACAAGGATGACGGTTATTACACTTTTCCACCTGTAAGGCCATCGAGAGCTAAGCGGAAGAAGAAAGAAGGGGAATCAACTCCATATATGGATGACAGTGTCAACGCCAGCATGCAATTCAGTGAGGTAGACTTAGGGATGTTAGAAGACCATCAAGATGACCGTATTCATTGTGACATGGGAGACATCATCGACATGCACGTCAACAATCATCTTGATTTCACTCCTTCTACTGACTTGCATTCTATACACGAGTATGCCAACGACGATGTCATCCAATACCCGGAGAATGTGCCTATTCAGTCACAAACTCTACCGATGCCCCCAAAGAGGAAAAAGAGGTTTTCCAAGAAAGACTTCCAGCATTCATCTATGAGCGACTTCAATAATGTGGCGGCTTCGGAACTGTGGGAGCAGCCGCAGGAACATGAGAACACTGATGATGTGAGTATTACCTTTATTTATACAATTTACACTATATCAACCTGTACAAGTTCAGTTAATCACTTGTCCGTAACAAAAATAACTTTGACAAAATCTTATTTCCGGTAAAAGTTCCTGCTAGTTTTGGTAGGTCAATTGTTACCAGTAGCGTGTGTTTGGCGTACAAAAGATCATCGTCGAAACGTTTACCGGAAAACACATTTGGTTATTGCAGTTCACATGGTAACGTCGGAACTCATTTAATTGCATTTTTTTATGTTTTTTTGCAAATTCCCTAAAACATTGCGACAATAAACTAAACGTTGATCTATTTCCAAACGAACGAACCAAAGGTTTGTAATTATCAATACTAAACCTTTTAATAATGCTACCAACAGAATAAAACAAGTAAAATAATAATTAGGGATAGAGGTGCAAAGTACGTACAATATCATTACCAAACGTACCAAGCTATTGTAAAAAGTACATAATCTCCAAATTATAAAATCCAAATTAGGTATTTCTCTATTTTTAAATTACACTCATGAACTTTTAAGCATACTGCACTGCGCAGGCTGCTGTATAGAAAACTATATTGTATCACTAGAAAACAAAGTTCAAAACAGCATGAACATTTCACCAATAGCTATTTTACATCAAACTAATACCACTAAAAACCTCATAGAAATAAAAATGAAAACCCTTATTTATCTATCGTATGTGTTACATTTTTGTCAGTACTGTCAATGTTTAAACAACAACAAATAACAAATAAGTTACGTCAATACTGAGTAATAACTTTGAAAGCTGGCCTTTGTTTAAGCTAGAGAATCAGCACTACCATTCAATTAGACAATGCCGCCCGTCTTTTGGGCACTTTTCCCATTGACAGCGATGTGGATGTTCTTTTATGCTCTATAGTTTTACCTTTTCTTTTTGTAATTGAACGTAGGTACAGACGCCAGCACATCAAGCTTCCCCAAACTGAAAAAATTTCCGTAATAAAGTCAAAAACTATCAAGGAAATTTGATATGCTGGTGATATCTACATAGCTTGATGGGCTGACCTTTGCACATATTAGTCATAAGTATAGAATTACTTAATTAATTTAATCATATTAGAATACATGAACTCAAATCTAGACTCCGAGTTATTTCTGAAAATTCCCTGCATGATAAACCCATTAGCACACTCTCTGAAAGGGTTCGGACCTAGGACACTTCACTGTTTAAAATAATGTCAACGGATCGTTGATTATTATATTCCTGATTAACCGTGTCTCTCTGTTCCGTCTGCTCCTAAGAGGCACAAGATGATGTTAAAATAGCCGTAGTTAATCGGGCAATCAAATTATCTTCCTGAAACTAGCTGTCGAATCCAACTGACAGTTTAATTGATGAAGCGCACTTACAAACTTTTCAGCTCATGGCGAGGTTATGAAAACTCTATACTTACATTATTTTTGTTGTTTAAACAGGATCTGTAAGTCAATTTTATTATCACAGTAAAAAACGTTAAAATCGAGTATCAGTCGCATCTCAGTGACAATAAATTTCAAAAACATATTGTCAATTAATTGAATGTATAAAAACTAGATGTAGGTATTTTGACTGATTTATATTAAGATTAGAATGCGAATATTCTTGAAAACACGGAAACTGCCCCTTAGATCCTAGCTACTAAAATCATCAATTAAAATCATGATACTGGTTAAATAATAATGTAATAAAGTCCAGTATCAATTCTACTAAACTGTTAAAAAACTAAATATTGTTATTATTCAGGTATCTTCGGACCAAATGCTCAAAGTAGAAAAGTTTTGATTGTATCGCTGGTACGAATAAAATATGATGTGAAATCATAAAATCATAAACAAAAATACCTTATAATATTATGTTCTATCCAACTGAATAGACGTATAACGTACCCGTATAAAACCTTATGTAAACTTACAATTAGATTAGATTCGGTTAATTGTAAAATTCGCATCGACTAGGTGTTATTTAATATTCATGAAAAACAATGGGAGATTTATATAAAAATAATCTTTTTGATTTAAAGTTCAAGATAGTGACGCCATTTAATTCGTGGGAAGACAGTAAAAAAAATGAGGCCACTAAAACTGTATTCACGGATCACCTACGATTTCAGTGGCATTTACGTCATCTAAACAAATAATACAATTATGTTATACAGGCGAAAAGATAAAGTTAGGTAGAAAACCAGATGATATTCTCTGCAATTTATTCTGGCACACTTCCAGTAAATCTATACGTGATGGACTTGGATTGTATTTTTGGACATTGTGTTTCATTTGGTTTGTTGACCTAGATAACGAAAATACAAACAAATGGCTACTGCTAATTTAAGTTTAGTATTCATGTTAGATATCGATTTACTGTGAAGGGCTAAAATGGTTGCATAATAACACACAAGCCGCTCGAAGATTCAGTTATGCTTGTTGGTGAGCGTGTGGACTGAATACATGACGAAATGGAAATAATGGTGGTTATTACGTAGTGTTATTATTATTTAATAAGTGAAACTATACAGCTCAAAGCGTTTATAAGTATAAAAGAAAATACACAAAAAAAAAAAAACAAATAATAAAAATGGTTCAAGACAGAAAGTTCCAGCCATTCGCCAACATTAGAGGATGGGTGTCCATCCGCAATATGTCATGATTCCTCCGTTCTTCAACGAGCACTTTAAGCCGTTGAACACTGCTGTTTTTGTCAGTTGTCTATACTTCTATACTAATATTATAAAGAGGTAAAATTTGTAAGTTTGTATTTTGTAAGTTTGTATGTAGGGGGTAATCTTCGGAACTAATGATCCAATTAAAAAAATATTGTACTGGTGGAAAGCTACACTATTCCCGGTGGACATAGGCTACTTTTTATTCCCGTATTCCCACGGGAATGGAAACTACGCGGGTGAAACTGCGTGACGTCTGCTAGTAACGGATAATTTTAATGACTGGGAACTGTGAAGGTCGGCCAGCTACCGTCATTACGATTACAGGATAAAAGGACATTATACCACTACCACTATGTTTAGAACTGTCGCATTTGAGATATCTGTAAAGACAATGGGTTTACGTTTAACAATAAATAATAATAATAGTCTCACATTCAGACACAACACACAGACATGATTCTGGATTTTGACCAACTTGTTATGTTCTTTGTTTAAATAAAACCGCATACCATGAAAATCTTAAAGTTTCTTGTTAAGCCCTAAAACATTTTCTTTTAAAAGTTAATATGCTTCATTTAGAACTCATTGGGTTAAGTAGAAAATAATCATGATTTTATACAGACGCAGTGCTAGTAGGTATACCTACTAGATCATTAGCAATTCGCTCGCAACATCGCCCACGTCACGGTACTACAGGGTGTAAGGGACAGCCCTCCTCAAACTGATAGGGTGCATTTAGTTCCTGATTTTGAATCATAATCCACCGATTTTTTTCTCTTATTATAATATTTATGTATAATAACATTATCTGAAAGTAGCACTCCATTTATGTAAATTATACGGCTAAAATAAAAAAACCAACAATGGATGTTGAAATACTCTACGAACGATTTGACAGGGCATTTTTAGTAAAAAATCGTGCGGTTATTGTAAAAACAACAACACACCGTCCGCGCGTCCGTCACTGCGGCACAGTCGCGATTGGCTACATGCCGAGCACCGGCCGAGATCGAGGCACGTAGGTATAACTCGCGCTTCGTCCGTTTGTGTGAAGTTGGAATACTGTATGATAATATTACCGTGCCCACGTTCGTATTTAACCTTTTAAACTTAAACAGCCCGTGCACCCCTTCGTAGTTAGTTCCTCGTTCTACATAATAGCCAAAGTCACTCGGTAATAATATAGGTTTATAATGACGAAAGTTTTTTTTTGATCTGTTAAGAAGTTTTTGAGTTAAATCCCTGTAAATAAACCAAAAATTTAATCTTTCCTTTTTATTAGTGATGATTATGAATATAGGTAGGTACCGTCCTCAGTGGCCATTTTGTAAGCTTACTTTCAGCATTTACAATAATTTTAAATGTATTTGGCGTAGCAAGTAGGTATTGGTACAATAGCAAGGTTTATTTTTCCATTGATGTTAACCAACTCTGCTCCTATTTTTAAAAATAGTCAGATAAACTTAAAATTAAACACAAAATTAAACTTTTAAGACAAATCAAATCAAATCAAATCAAATCAAAATAATTTATTCACATAATATGGGTAAATAGGTGGTACGTAATATATAAATATTGGATCCTCATATTGACCATTGCTGGTATGTGAAACTTAACATTATGTACTATGTAAGACTAATCTTAAACTAAACACTTTATTTATTACACTACTACTTACATCATTTTTTTATTTGTAAGTCTAAGGTAGTCATTAGTAGTGTAGAAGCATTTATTGACAAGCCAGGTGTACAATTTTTTTCGGAACAATGTAATAGGAAGGTCTCTGATTTCGCTAGGTAATTTATTAAATAATTTAATTGACATGGGGTAACAGTTTCTTTTAAAGAGATCAGTTTTTATGTTTGGTAATGGAAGGTTATTCGGATAACGGGTATTAAAATTACAATAATCCCCAAAGGATTTGAACAGGTATTGATACGTTTTAACAAATAAACAAGATTCAAAAATATAAATGGAGGGTGCAGTTAATAAGTTTAATTTTTTGAATAAAGGTTTGCAAGACGTCAATGAATCTACATTACAAAGTGCGCGAATGCACTGTTTCTGAGCCAGGAATACTCTATTAAAGTCTATTGAGCCCCCCCACAACATTATACCATATCGTAAATTGGACGCAACGTAACCATGATACGCCTGTAATGCCGTCTTTAAACTGGAGATTCTAGTTAGACGCCATAGTGCATAAACGTATCTATTTATTTTATTACATATTTTTGGGACATGTAATTTCCATGATATTTGACTGTCTAAAGATATTCCAAGGAAAGTTATGCTGTCGGATTGTGCTATGGTGTCGTTATTATATGATACTATTAATTTATAATTATATTGTTTTCTATTAAAAAATTGAATTACTCTAGTCTTATCTATGTTAACTTTTAAATTATTAGTCTCCAACCATTTGATGACGTTTTGGACCGCTTCGTCAACTTCCTCATTGTAGGAATCGAACGTAGTATTAGGTTTTTGAGGAATTACAAGGGATATATCATCTGCAAAAAGAGTACAGTGATGATTCGTTACGTTAGGTAAGTCGTTTATGTATATTAAAAATAGGAGCGGGCCTAATATGCTACCTTGTGGGACACCGACTCTATTATATACTAGTTCAGATTTAAATACAACCTCGATATTTTTGTCATTAATATTGGTTATAACCATATGATAACTTTGTAACCAGGTATATGCTACACCACGAATGCCATATGCGTATGCTTTTTGCAGAAGTATGTCATGAGAAACAAAGTCAAAGGCTTTGCTCATGTCGAAGAATATTGCACAGGTGTTTATTCCCTTATCAATATTTTCAGAAACTTTTTTTATAAGTTTGAAAGCAGCCAGTGTTGTAGACTTTCCTTTCTGAAAGCCATGTTGTTCGGGTTTTAAGATATTAAATTTATTAAAAAAATTCGTTAGACGTTTGTGCATAACTTTTTCGAATACTTTCGCTAATATTGGTATGAGGACAATAGGTCTATAATTATTAGGATCAGTTTTGTTCCCTTTTTTATAAATAGGTTTCACAACTGATATTTTGAGTTTTTCTGGAAAAATACCCTGCGATAGCGATAAATTAATGACATGACATAGTACGGGTGCTATTAAATGTGCAGTTTGTTTGAGAATGTGAGTGGGTAAGTTGTCATACCCTACGGATTTTGTGTTTTTTAAAGACCATAAAATTTGGTAGATTTCATTGTTTGTAACTGGATCTAAAAATATGCTAGCATTATTAGGATATATTGATCTTGGTAAAGGTTTTTTATTGGTATTATGTGGTTGACATTTTGTGAGATCAATAAAAAACCGATTAAATGTGTTAGATATTAGTTCTGGATCAGTAATAGTTTCTGTACTTAAATTAAATTTATTTATTTGTTGCCTATTATTTAGATTACTTTCTTGACTTTTAATAATATACCAGGAATCTCGACAAATGTTCTTAGATTTGGCCAACAAACGATCATTGTTTAGTTTCTGTGCTAGATTTACACTTTTTTTTAGTATTTTATTGTAAGTGCGGTATTTTGTTTTATAAAACTTGCGTGAAGATTTACAATTGTAAAGGTACCTGAGCTTTCTTTTTGTATTGAATGCCAATTTTAGACCTTTAGTAGTTCAAACTAAGTATTACCTACTTACCTAACATCTAATAATTATAAGAAAAAGAAAACCACATTATGAAACTTAATAAATCAAACACATACATTTAAACAATTGAAATTAATAACCTTTTAGTAAGTACTTTTAAACTAACAAATCTGTCTAACATTATCAAAAAATAATAAACCGTTTGCAAAAAAAAAAATTGAAGTAGCTAAGAAATCTATGTTACATAAATATTTCTATTGTGGTCTTACAATATATTATTTTACAAGGTGAACCAACAAACTTCCTTCAATTGGCAATAAATTATAATAGAATAATTTTATGTTGTCATGCTAACTTTAGAAGCTTTGTATATAGTCCTGTCATATTATCGGAGATGTAGTTTCTGGCATGTCATCAGAGATGGCGCTGCATGCGAAAAATGAATGAACTTTCTTTGTATTTTTATTTTTTCGTGATTTATTTGTACTCTTTATTACTAATTTTAGTATTCTTCTATTGTGGTGGACAAATCCAGTAAATATAAAACCATTTAAAACTATGCAGCCGAGTTAGAAATGCTAGAACTAACACGACTTCGTTTAATGAACAATGATAGAAGATAGCCAAAGACTTTCAATACTAACTATAGACAGGACATCACGAACAAAATTCTCATCCAAAACTTGTGTCCTAGTCGATATAAGTCTATGAGTTTTATTTAGTACGCTCCGCTGCCGCTCCAATATTCATATATTATTCTAGATGGCGTTACTGAGCCATAGGATGACAGTTTTCTATGACATTTTCTTCGTATGTCCTCTCTATCTTAAATCTCTTCGATTATAGCTTACAGATGACCATTATAGGTAGGTACCTACTTACAAAAACAAGTACGAGATTAATTAAGTAATGTTATTTTACTTGTCTCGTTATAAAAATACAAATAGTGGCGTGAAAGGTTCAACATTATTGTTAAAAAGCAAACATTTCTCAAATGCAGCTCTATCTTGGATGACATGCCAAATGACAAATATCTTCCCGTCCATTATCCGGAGACGATTTGACATTTGACAAGTCTTAAACTAAAATTGCTAAAATTAAGGAAAAGAACCAAAATTTTCCGGGCAGCTAGTTATAGACATTTTAATCAGTTGATGAATACCATAGATATCCATGACGGATACATTAAATAGAATTACTTTGAATAAAGCAATCATCTGTCAGGCAATATCCGTCTGTCTGAACCTGTCTGAACAATTTTCATTAGTGACGCGTGATATCAACTCTAGGCAGTTTGTGGCTAACATTCAGTGACGGATTAACCCTTAATCAAATTAAGCAATTGCCTAGGGCATCACGTCTGGGGGGGCACCAGAAGAAGCACATAAAAAATCCGTCCTTAGGGCATCACGAATCACGTCTCACTCTCACATCACCAAAAACCACACCAAAAAAAGTTTCTGGGACTAATTTAAAAATTCGCGCGATTTAAGTTGACATAGAGTCCGACCTAGAGTCATAACCCCGCTCCCGCTTGCCCACTCGCTGCCCGCTAGTGCATTCGGCAATTCGAATGTACCGGAATTGCGATCAGCCAATCACACGTGGTTTTTTTTTTGAAAATATGCGGTGCGCCTTTGATTCTTTAGAAGCCCGCGCAAAAGAAAAGTTACCAGATATGTAATACAAAGACACCCGTCAAAGACGAAGAAAGAAAATGGCCAATGATGGTTCAGCTCCTGAAGTAAGTTTCAGCCCAAGAGAACAATTTAAAATGACGTGTTATTATAGCATCATTGATAAATTAAATGCAGAGGTGCGAAAAAGAGGAGAGATATACAAAGAAACAGCAGAGAAATTCTCATTCTTGAATAAAATACCCGATGCCGATAAAATTATGCATCCCGATCAAACTCAGCACAGTACAAATCTAGTAAACACATATCCAGAAGACCTTAACACCGAATAAATAACAGAAACTCAACAGTTTCATTCATATAATATGTCATAAGTAAAATGAGTTCCAGACCCAGTGACCCGGCTCGCACAAGTTTACATCAAACTCACGCACAATTGTATAAAATAATACTTGATGATAAAATTGAATCAGCTTTCCCTAATGTGGAGACAGCCCTGCGTATATTTTTATCGCTTATGATTTTTCAAACAAATTTCTAAGCGGAACGTTCTTTTTCAAAATTAAAAAATATTAAAAAATGAAAAAAGGACTAAGATGATACAAGAAGGGCTCAATAATTCATCGATGAAAACTATTGTTTAAAGGTTTAAAGACCGATTCTAGTTGACATACGGATAGGGGGCCCACAGACGTGGATTGCTTAGGGCATCAAGTAGTCTTAATCCGTCACTGCTGATATCATAACATGCCATTTATCTATAATGTTTGTAATCATGGCAAGTAGTAATCAATCAACAAGGCCGTGTTGATCGGTATTTGGTACCTATGGGTATCCAAATCGCGAGAATGGTTTGAGTTTCTCACATTTTGTGAACAAATGAGTTAATCAAGTTAGCCGAAACTGAGAATTCCTGTTAGTTGCCTTTTGGCTAATAATTTTATAGTCATATCTATTTATATGAAGCATGACGTTTAATATTTAAAAAGGAAAAGACTTTTTACTAAAATACTATCTTCCCCGGAAAACTTCGTTCCGCCTTAGAATCACTTTTTTTGTTTTATTTCGTTTTTATTAGTTTACGTCCTATTTTAAAACCTACTGGAAGTCTTGTAACAAACACTGTGAACTGTTTATTACAAGACTCTTTCGAAACGGATTGACCGATTCCTACGAAATTTTGTGGGTATATTCAGTTGGTCTGAGAATACAGCATTATATATTTATTATGAAAAAAAAAGTTGTTTATTTATCTCAACTGACTAAAACTAAGCTTATAGATATAATTGTTAAGCTTCAACGTTTCTGACAAACACAATTTCCGATGATTAGGTAGTCATTCAAAAAAGACAAAAGAAGTGTCCTAATGACCCTACAGTAGTTTTAAAACGAAACTAGCTAAACCAACTCCACCCTGGGTATTTTTTTTTAGGTTGTCATATTTTCTTTACAAGGAATCTTAAAGGTAATAAAATAATTACGGCGCGGTTGGCGCAGCGGCTGATCGATCGGCTGCTGCGCTGATTGAACAAATACTTAATGGCCTTCAGTTTAAATGTTTGTAAGACATGAATAATTCATAGTGTGGGACGCATACACAATAAAAATGTACCTACTTATATGATTGTCACCTATTTACCAGTACGACATCAACGACATACAATCCACATAATCAGCTGTCATTCGGTGTGTCGTGGAACAATAATCGAGACCATTCGATACCTACCAATCTTAATAGAACACAATTAAACTCTACTGCTGTTACATTATTGGCCCCATTAGATATAATTTAAGTGCTAGTTCAAATACAAGGTCAAGGACACCACTGTCGTCACTGGATTTGAACCGAACTGAAAATAACTCAATACTCAATACTAAATACTCAATACTTTATTGCATTCCATAATGTGTACATAAAAGTTGGTATGTTCTAACATCGAATCAATTATGGACCCTGTCGGGCACGGGTGTGTAACGATTATCATAATAACAAAATATCTAACGTTCACTTGACATAATTTCAGTTAACATAATTTTGTTTAACATAACGATCAGTTGACATAATTAATTGTTGATATAATTTCATTTTACCTAATTTCATATGACATAATGAACATTTCCTATAATGCACATTTCACATAATATTCATTTAGCATATTATTCATTTACTATAATATTCATAATCTCTAAGTAACTTTAACGCGCGAAGGCGAGCGAGCGAAGCGAGTGTGCCGCGGCAGCGGCCGCCAAGCGCCAGATCCCTGCTATATTTGGAGAATCATGTGGGTTAGGTTAGGTTAGAACCATGACCAGATGGCTTCTATTGTTGGAGAATCATGTTGGTTAGGTTAGGTTAGAACCATGACCATTAGCGCGCGAAGGCGAGCGAGCGAAGCGAGCGTGCCGCGGCAGCGGCCGCCAAGCGCCAGATGGCTTCTATTGTTGGTGAACCATGTTGGTTAGGTAAGGTTAGAACCATGACCATTAGCGCGCGAAGGCGAGCGAGCGAAGCGAGCGTGCCGCGGCAGCGGCCGCCAAGCGCCAGATCTCTTCTATTGTTGGTGAATCGTTTAGGTTAGGTGAGGTTATTACAGTATGATGTTTTCTGATATTTACTTATTCACTACATAGTTTGGGCAGAAAATGAGTAAATATGAAAATTAGGTCAATAATGAACGTTATATTAAAAGAATATTATACATATTGAAAATTATACAAAATGAACGTTATACTAAATGTTATTATGTTAAATGAATATTATATGATGTGAAACATTAGGTCATATGAATTTATGTCATTTGATATTATGTCATATGAAAATTATGTCATGTGAACGTTAGTTCAAGTGAAATTAGAGCATTTGTTATTATGCCAAACATTACACACCCGTCGGGCACAGCAAAATTATAAAAGTAGGAGAGAGGATGAAGGCGCATTTTATTAAGAGAAATAATAATTTAAATATAATTTAAATGGAACATTAAAGTAGTAATATTTGGTATAATTTATATTTTATTTACGTATTTATATATGTTATTGGTTGTTTTGGTTTACGTCCGATTCTTGGAGTTAATGTCTATACACAAAATATTTCATAAGAATCGGTGGAACTGTTTCGGAGGACACTGTGATACGAGAATTTAATTTAATTTAATAATAATATCATATTTTTACACTTTCCCTGTCCACAAAGTAGACACAATATTTAAACAATCACATATTTGTGACTCATGGGACGGGGAAGTGGTTAAGTTAAAGTAATATGTATTGCACGGTTTAAATATTATTGCATGGTTTACTTTATACATTATTAACATTACAAATTATATTAAACTAAATATTGACAAACTAATAACTTTTAGAATATTGCCATTCACATTCGCATAATTATATAAATGTTAAGTAGACAAAACATATTGAATATTATGTACCATTCATAAGTTAGTACTTAAATAAGTACAACCGTTCCTAGAGACACTTCAGAATATTTGTTTGCATTAGTGTTTTGAAAACAAAGGCATTAACTTAAAATTGTTTACTTTCCAGATAATTGTTTATCGCACTGAACATGAATATATCGTGCCGCAAGAGTACGTGCAGTCTACGACCGGTCACAGTCCAGTACCTCCCAGGCGCACACGCTCCAGGAGCTCCAGAGGCACCTCTCTCTGCGATGACGACCGCACGTCGCACGGCGCTGAGTCTCTCATTCTCGACACTAACATTGCACCAACCGAAGACATCCATATTGAAAGAGAAATACGCCACGAGAGCCCCGGATATGCAACAGTTGACAAAGGTCCCTACGCACCGAGCAAAGGTGTAAGACGTTCTAAAAGCAAAACCCCACCGAGACACCGCAAGAGCAATAGCTCAGAACGTAAATATTATACGGTTGGACCCACTAAACCTGTTGGACCTGACCGACCACCCCGCAAGAAGTCATCTACTAGCCTTGTGACACTAGACAGTTTTACTAAACGCTCTGTAAGTGGCGATTTAACGCAATATGTTGAAATTGATGAACCATTTGAAGAGGTCCATAAAGACTTAAAATCTGGGGAAGTTGTAAATAAAATGAAAGATAGACCGCTTCCTCCGCCACCACGTCCACCTCGAGGATCTAGGCGAAGAAGAAGGGATAAAAATGATCTTCAACGTAGCATATCTACAGATGCAGAGTCAGCAATAGGAGTATCACGTGATTTTGACGAAGATCAAACAAAGGCCGATGATGTTATAGAAATTGAAGTTTCTACTCAGACTGATCCTCTACCTGACGATGTAGAGTTTGAATTAGGTATGGACGATAATCTAGAACTGTCGATGTCTAGCTCATTAAGAGACATCATTGATGAAGATTCTATGCTTTCTAAGAGTCACGCTAAATTAACTGAAACCTCTCGTGATTCGCGGCCTACATCCCGCACTGATAAATCATTTCAATTTTCTGATCCAAAAATATCTGAGTTATCTAAACCAAGTCTTGGACGAACATCACCTACAGTTATATTGGTGGAACGACGTGTATCGAGTCCAACTAGGATTAACGAACGTGAAGTAATGCTAACCGAAGCTTCTCTAACCGTTCAGCCCATAGATATTGATGAATCTCAAATCCCAGACGTTCCTCCACTGCCAAGGTCAAGAGGCGTTTCAAACACCAGACCAAGACCTAAAAATATCGCACAGCTTGCTGATGAGCAAGCTCTTGAAAAACTGAGTGACGCAAGCAGAGAAGTGCAGTTAGATAATTTGGTAACACAACGACTACAGGTGAAAGATTTAGATGTAGGTCGGCTTAACGTATCCGAACTTCAAGCGAATAAGATTTTGGTTTCAGATATAGAAGGAATGACGTTGCAAGTTTCCGAATTAGATTCCAAGTCAGGGCACATTTCTGTGAGTGGGATTGAGTTTTCTCAGTCAGTAATTGACGAGATTGTCAAAAAGTTTGCTGAAATATCTACAGCGCACGCTCCTCCTCCACCACCTCCAGTACCAGCAACCCTAGAAGTTATTGAAACTCCGAGGCCGATTAGTAGAGAGGAACATACGCAAACAGATGACCTGCTAGTTGATAAAGTGGAGGAAATAAAACCGGAAGTAAAAGCTTCTCTTGAAGACGAAGCTCCGCAAATACCACCCCCACCTAGACCTCCTAGCGCAGAGGAAGCTGGGTCTCCACCTCAAAGACCACCGCCTCCCGATTTGACCCCATTGTTATACTCATATTTGCAAGACATAACCATACCTCCTGCATCTTTTATCCCTGCTCGGGCGCTACGAGATCGACCTCATTTTGATTTTCATGATTCTCAACACCAGACCCCTCCACCGCCTACCAGACGTGCTAAGAGGAAGCCCACAGCTCCACATTCAGAATCCAGTTCCGATGAGGGTAGACCTCGACCATCCCCTCGACGCATTGCTCCCCCCGTGAGAACGCATGAGCCCACGATAACAGAAGCAGGCGCGCAATTTTTGCGCGTCTGCCACTCATCAATCACCAGGACTATAAGAAGTATATTCAACTCCTTCATGTCGTACATTAGCGGCGCTGAAGACAAGAAAGACATCCAGATGGCGATGGTTATATTCCTCGTGTTGATTGCGGGGCTTATCATGTTAGGACTGAGTGACAGCCGGGCGGTGCACCACCATCACTGGGAGTTTTTCAACCCACCAGAAGGCAAGCCGTGATCCTCATCGTATAAATTGGTATATACTCAATCTACGTAGAGAATACGAATTAGTTTTAAGTTCGACGGACTTGTTAGACGCGTATGAGATTTTTCTGTAAATTTTTATCTATGATGAGAATCACCATTTGCAGAGTCCCTCTCCTGACAAGGTCATGTATATAAATTATTAAGAATTTATTTATTTATTTTGTAAATTGTGATATCTAGTCACCTTTTCAAACTGTTATATTTTTTTTTATTTAAGTGAGTGTCAAAGATTTTTAAAGTATCGTCCTAACAAGTCTGGTTTATTGTTGTGAACTGTAAGATGCAAACGTTTTATGAAAAGAAGTAAATAAGCATTTTATGCAAAGCAGACTTTCCACTACAGTTTATTTTTAATGAACACTTTAGTTTTTATTTAATGTATAAGTGTCTTCGTTTATAGATAAATCCACATTAGTTCCTGCTGGTGCTTGATCCTACGGCGATAAAAATAATATATATAACAAGGAATCTAATAAATCTAAAAATTAAACGCTGTAATCTAAATATTTAGTAACGTTTCGTGTATTGTTGCCGGTATAGTAGCAGTTACAAAGGTAATACGGTTTATTCTAGTCAATTTTAGTTATCACAAACTACTTAAATCAGGCTTCAAACATTGACATAAAGTGAAAATTTACTCAGAATACTGCATTTCATTGCTTCAAGTTATAAACAAGTATAGATTAAAAGAAAATTGCAACTGTAGCTAAGATGTTCTTCTAAAATGGTTTATGTAACCAATTTTCCTGCAGAAATATAAAAGAAGTAAACGAAAGAAGTAAAATGTTGAACCGAAAATGACAAGACCTGTAATTATGTCAGCAGAATGGAAATGCAGCGCTGCACTTGTCACAATTAAGCATGAACACCACTTCGGATCTGTTTGGCGACTAAAATACAACCTCAAGCCCTGAGAGTTTTTTATAATACAAAATATAAAGCTTGTAACTTTATTAGGTGACAATACTTTAAGGCTATTCAATTTACATAAATACGTTATACAATTACGCGTACACGTAAATACTAAGTTTCACGACAACATTTAATTTAGCATTATTTTTCTTGACTTCACAGAATTCTGGTAGATCTTATCGAACTCACTTACATACGTTTTATTATTGGGTATGTAAGGTAATGTTATGTAATAAATATTGTAGCAATTTTAAAACGCAAACGATTTCCACATTGCGGTATAATGTTGCCTATGAAAACTGTTAAACATTAAAATATAGAGCTATGCCTTTGCTGTTAGTATTTATTAACACCAAACGCATGTCTATTTAAACAAAGATCAATGTAACATCTTTTTTTACTCTTTTGGTAAGTTACATTGCCGTAATAGTTCTTGAAAAAAACGTATTATTTCAAATAGATATAATCAAAACACTTAATTATGAAACTAAACTGTCCTGAAAATATTAGCACCTAATAATGTTACATCATATTGTATAGGTAAGATAACCATTATAAGTTCGTACAGATGATAATAAAAATTTTGACAGTAGGAGAAATTCTCACTAGAGCACAAAACTGTTGAAGTTGAAACATATTATGTAGCGAGGCTAAAGAATGTCCTACCTTAGCATCTTGGTTTTTATTACCCTCCTGTATATTAAAGTAGATATATATTTTAAAACTCTTTATTGTTACCTAGTTATTTAATACATATACTATTAACCACACTGTTAACGTAGTGTTTCAGATGGCGTTACTGCATTTTGTAAATTTCCTTTTTTTGTTGTGTAATCGTAAAGGAAAATAAAATTTGTTAAATAAAATTATACGAGGTTTACTTTTATAATAACTAGGTGATGAATATTTATTTTGCCTGCCGGGGTCGCGGAATTTGTTCAAAAGAGTCACCGTGGCCCTGGAACGCAGGAATACGGATGGGTTCTCACCTAGAGCGGGAGGAGTCATTTTAAAAAGGTGATGAATATTTAAAACTGTATTTCAAATTTATTTACTTAACAACTTCATTGCATTACGGGGTGGAAGTGCAAAAGAGAGACTGAAACATGGGTGATATAAGGTCGTGACCTTATATCACCCGGTCTACTTAATAAAAATCACACAGTGATAAGTTAGGTGACGTGAACGTGAAATAATTGTTAATAACATTAACATTGGATGACAGGTCACGTCGCCTACACTTCATCTAGATTTAGTTGAGAGATTTTTACAGAACAGCACAACCGAGTTTAGGTACTACCTACCTAGTTTAAAAAATATTTGGTTTGTTTAAATGAAGTGATATATAAACCAATTTAAAAATAAATATCAGTAATAAAATTATTGTCCTATCTTAAGTGATTTTAAGAGTTCCCTTAAGATATTATACCTTTATTTTTATTCTGTTTATAACAAACAGAATTTAGTTATTTAATGTATTTATAATATACCTAATAAAATAATTAGGTTGCAACAGAAAAAAAAATATGCTGTTCATACCTGATTGATGGCAATACGTTCGCCCCGTATTTTATGGGAATTTAACATAGCTGGCCGGACGTAGGTGTACTGTAGATAAACCTTTGCACTTCGGGGTTTAAAAAACATACTGCGTGATGTTCTGTTGGTATCAAAAATATTTTTTTCTGACTAGTTTTACAAAGCACATACATCTGTCAGGTTAGCTAAATAAAATATTAAATATTCCACAACTTTTAGACAACGCCATCGTGAGCGTCAAGATGGCGAGATCAAACCCACTATTTTGAATTTAGCACATTAAAGCGTTTGTACTACATATTTATGTACTATTTAAGGAGTATTCCCGTTTGAGCACCTATTTTTTGAGCACCTATGCATTTAGCACCAAAGATATTCCCATTTCCCATAGGTTAATGCATAGGTGCTCAATAAATAGGTGCTCAAACGGGAATACTCCCTATTTAAACCCTAAACAAGACATTTGTACCTCTAAAGGTAAAGGAAGTACGTCAAAACGTTCCTGGTCCCGCCACTTTGACGTCAATGTGGCATGACTTCCTGGAAGCGCTAGAAGCGCCCAGTCGCAGAATGTTCCTTTCGCAAAATGGGGTATATTTTGCAAAACGTACCATTCTCATAATGCACCTTTCTTATTATGCACCTTTTGTATAATGCACCTTCCGCTTATCGTACCTATTTTCTACATTAACTCTTTTACAGTACTACAGGTAGGTAATCAAAATGCAAATTAGGGATTGATAATTGTATATTTATAATCAAACTAGCAGACGTCACGCGGTTTCACCCGCGTAGTTCCCGGTCCCGTGGGAATACAGGGATAAAAAGTAGCCTATGTCACCCGGGGATAGTGTAGCTTCACAACGGTAAAAGAATTTTTCATATCGGTCCAGTAGCTTCGGAGCCTATTCAATGCAAACAAACAAACAATCAAACCTTTCCTCTTTATAATGTTAATAATAGTAAAGATAATAATTTAAAATGTCACAAAGTCGAACTTAATAATCAGTACCTAGAGTAGTGACCCTTTATCAGCATTTAAATTAAGTACAGATAATTTAATAAAAATAACTAAAATTGTATTTCGTAATCAAATAAAATAAGAAATAATGTAAAATATTGCAACGACGAACGAGATATTTTTCTAAATTATTAGATATCTTTGGTGCAAAGGTAGATGGTAGGTATATGTGTTAAGTAAAAAATAGCTGTTTATAACTTTGGAATAAAATAGGATCAACACACAGAGAGACACCACACAGACACACAGTGTCATCATCTGCCTGGCCTATTCCCAACTAAGTATAATAAGTTGGTTAAGATCAAGAATCATCATCTTAATAATCCGTGCCACTAGCATGTGCATTCGCGGCACAAGACATTTAAACCATTAGTCAAATTATTTGGCTTCGATGATGGAGCAGCCCTACCTGGACAGAACTAATATGGACCCGGCCGACAAAACAAGAAGAAATAATTATTATATCATCTATACATATAATAAATCTGTAGAAGCAAAATTTCTGTACATTGAAAATATCAAAAAAATAAATAGCAGGGGGTGTTACTAGACCGACAGCGAACCCAAAAATATGATTAAAAAATTTTTTGTCTGTCTGTCTGTCTGTCTGTCTGTCTGTATGTTCAGGTATCACGCAAAAACTACCGGTTCGATTACGATGAAACTTGGTATACTTATTCTTTAATATCCTGGGCACAACACTGGGTACTTTTTATCCCGGAAAAGTATATACAATAAAAAACAAACTATATTTTGCGGTTCGACCCCTAGACCCGACTACTGTACCAACCGCAAATAATAAGTTTGTCGTAGGTTACGTCACCCGCAGTGGAGTTCACCAAGGGGCGCTGCACACGGCTAAGATATTATAATATTTTATCTTAAGATACAATATCGCTCGCCATACAGTTCAATGGACTATCACACACTACGAAGATAATTATGTACAGACGCCAGCACGTCAAGTTACCCCAATGTGTCAAATTTCTTTGATCGTTTTTCAACTTTATTTCGAACAGAATAAGGTTTATATTCAATTGGAAAAATTTGACACATTGGGGTAACTTAATGTGCTGGCGTCTGTACATTGAATATATATTCAAAATTAATATTGCAGGATGATTGGTGATCGATACTGAATCTGATGCCAAAAATGCAATCAGTAAATGTTTTGTCTGTCTGTCTGTCTGTATGTGCACGCATAGTTCAATAACTATTTTAGGGATTGGGATTGACTTGGTACGGTTGTAATCAATACGCCTGGGTAGGTTGATCTTAGTCTCAGTTGTTTTACACATGGTCAGTTGTACGGCGCTCTTTCCCGGGTAGTTCCAGAAATCTTTATGCATACATACTGGAAGGATCAACTTTGAAAGTAGTCTATCTGGAAGTATTATGCTAAAATTATTTCGTATATATATCAACGCACAGCCCAAACCGCTGGTATTAGAGACATGAAACTTGAAGGGGACTTCTTAGTTAAGAATAAGTATCCACTAAAACACGATTTTTGGAAATTCAACACTTAATGGGAAAACATAGGGGGCGGAAGTTCAACATCCACGCGGGCGAAGCCGCGGGCAAAAGCTAATATTTTATATAATGTGTTTTAAATGTAAAGGAGATTGACACAAAGCAGGTCCCTTTTGTGGAATCGTGTGCCTGATTGAAACAATAACCTAAAAATATTATGTATTTTATTATGTGCAGGGTATTTTTTATGCAACTTCTTTCACCCTGGGAATAAAGTTAAAGTTAATTAATCGTTTAACATTACGTCAACATCCGTTTGATTCAATGTTGTCTGTGTTTTGACTGCTATACCAATAAAAGTGGCCTGGTATCAAAGAACTAAACAACAATGACGTCTTGTTTTAAAAGAGTATTCGATATCCAAAAAAAATGATAATAAAACAATAAAAAAACAATTAGATTGATACATAGATAACGATTTATAAATAGATTTAAAAATTGATCTGGCAACATTTACTTGCGCATGACACAGAACAGACTTTGGTCTGTGGTACATTACGTGTGTGATTGCTTTGTTTACATCCGTTGAGTTATGAATTCCGTTATCTTTTACTTAGTTACTACTTCGATACGTGATTTTTCTGCTTCTATTAAGTTGAGCTAATAAGTTCCTTGAGTGCATTACGTTTTGTGAGATAATTGGCTCACATTAGTGCTGTTTTCTTTGCTCGTTGCACTTATTAGTGTGTGTATTTTTGTGTACTGTGCTAAATAAAGTAGCTGAGACATAATCTCATCTTCAAAGTGATGTATAGGATAGGTAGTAGAAGTAGGTTCTTAACCTAAATAAAATAGGGAGGAAATGTCAACGTCAAATTCCTAATTATAACCTAGATTTCTACAACAGAAAAACGATGATATCTCTTGAACCTGGGTGAGTAAATGAAAAATGGTTTCTGATTATGGAAATACTATGTTTTTACTACAATGCAAAATAAAAAAATTCAGGGCACAAGCATTTTCCACTGCGACCCAACTCTCCTTACAAAACGGGCATTCTCCTTTAATATAATTTCATGTATTTTATGGATTTATGTGGGAATAAAGTGTATTCCCAACTAAATATGTTGGGTCGACTTCCAGTTTAACCGGATGCAACTGAATACCCGTGTTTTACATGCATTCAGCATCTGTGAGATATTGATTATCTTTTATAAAACAATACCTTTTCATTCTACTTCTATTAAACTACATATTATATATTGCCGGATTGACTTAGTATCTTTGGGTTGGAACCTTAGATTTTTCTCTCACGTGTCACGAAACAGAACTCCCTGAAATAGGTTTGAGCTACACGATGTGAAGCTGCATCCCGTCTGCCCGGACAGTTCAACTCAAAGCTGAATTGATTCTTTCTTCAGAATGCTTTTCCAGATTTCGCGATACAGGTATCGTTACACTCGCATAATAAATTAATACAATCTGAAATGAAAAGAACTTAAAAGAGACCACGAGCCCTGCCTAAGTTTCGTTCGTCATTTCTTCTCGGGGATCAGTCACTTTGAAAATGCCATTTAGTTTAAAAAAAATACATGTACGTACATGTATTTTTGGTAAAGTGGTTAAGGTGTCTGGGAAGATCTACTTAGAGAAATAAATATCATTTCAGTTTATTTCATTTTATTTCATTACTACATAAAATTTGAAAATGCTTGATCCCTCACGTTGACGCACGTTTACTGTGGCGTGGTGACTAGGAGTATGGAGACCTTAGTCCTGCGAATCCCACTACAGAAAGTTTTTTACCGCTTAAGTAAGGAATGTTCCTATAGTACTCGTACCCCAACGTTACGTAAAATTTTATGGCTCAACGATAGGAAAGTGTTATTTTTAACTTTTTAAATGTCTAACTTTTTTGCGGTGGGGGTTTTTTAAATTTTTAATTTGTCTTTTATTTTTAAATTTTTAAACGCATTAATTTTGTTTTATAGAGTTTACAGTTATGAGAATATTTCAGTGCATTGTACGTAGAGTCAAATTCTGTTTAAAACGAATCCAAACACGACATATATGCTATTATTTTGAAAAGAGTCTACCTACTGGTGTGCTGGATAGCCTAGCTGCAGCATCAAATCATCCTGTTGCCATCAGTGCATTGTGTGCAGAAACAAATGCTGGTTAAAATGAATCCAAACTCGACTTGTCTGCTATTATTTTGTCAAGAGTCTACCTACTGGTGTGCTGGATAGCCTGGCTGCAGCATCAGTTCACCCTGTTGCCATCAGTACATTGTGTGCAAAATTAAATGCTGGTTAAAATTAATCCCAACACGACATATCTGCTATTATTTTGTCAAGAGTCTACCTACTGGTGTGCTAGATGACCTGGCTGCATCAGACGAAATACCATAATCTTGCTTATTAATATAACACACATGGGTCTTTGAAATTTTAAGCCCTAATTATGTTTGTAAATAAAGTTAATACCCATAGACGTCTAAAATCGCATCGGTAGCTAACACAAAAGAGCTGATAACATTGAAATGGCTAAACCGATTTTGATAAATCATATCTAAGAACCATCGCAAGAAACCCTGCTTTCAAATAGAAAAAAAACCGCATCTAAATCGGCTCACCCGTTTAAGCGCTATGGTGCCACAGACAGACAGACAGACACACACACATAGCGATCAAACTTATAACACCCCTATTTTTGCGTCGGGGGTTAAAAATAAAACCTTGTTGGTTGTAACCTCAACAGGTGACGGCAGGCGATAATATCCTCTGTAGAACCCCATCGAATTAGATCAAAAGGGGTTGGATACATGGGGGTTTACATGGGTTTGTAGCCATCTTCCTTCGGAGATAATTCGAAAGAGTCAGTCACTGGTGGTCTAGATTTTGGTTTTCGTGATTTCGACCCTGTTGCAAATTTTGCACTAGAGGGAATTTAATATTTAAAATTACAAGAAAAATATATGAGTCAAAAATATATCTAGGTGTCAAATGTTTATTAACCTGGGTCCTCAGACCAATTTATAAGGTTTTATATATTTCTTAACCAGATCTCGTACTATAAATAGTACTATTGATTATGAAAATTTTGCAAGAAAATGTATTATTAAAGCTTGTGATTTGCATTCCTCGCGGAGAAATATGGTTGGACATATTCGTGGGTTGAACTGTGCTATATTTTTTAATGACTTTATGTAGTTACCCTTATTAGCAAATAAATGATTATTATTGTATAATATTATAACCATAAGCAGAAGGTATTTCAAGAAAAAGCTAAACAGCTTTCATTGTCTCCATTATTTTAACACACAAATAATACGTATTATGTGTGTGAAATTTGACGTAGTTAAAATTTCTATGAAGAAGAAGTATAGAAAAATAAAACAGCATTTTTGGACCACTAGGCGACCCTACCATATATTCAATCTGTTTTTTTATTCCATAACTCGAGGTATATAAATTCTCTAGTAAACATAATACAAAATGTCCTCGAATATGTGGTTCATAAATGCATAATTTCGAAGATATTATCAATCATAGTTAATTTAGAACTATAGATGAATACGAGAAATTTATTTTCATTCTAACAAATCATTCATATTTTAAGAAAATGCGACGTTCTAATATTTTACATAAGACTTGAGTGTTTTACGTTAATAATCGTGTTTTAATCGCATTGTTTTGTATGATAAATGAAAACAAGAAAATAAACATAGGAAATAGAAAAATAATTCGATTTAGTCAAAGTCAATTCATTGACTTATCTAATTGTAAAACACTTATGCAAGGAAACGAATGTGTTTTTGTAAGTAGGTATGTTCTTTGTCCTTCGTTTTATATACCTTGTAATTATTACATAAAATATTAAGAGTAAATGTATCTTTGGGTGAGCTACACAAATTTACTAAAGGAAAAAATACGTTATGGATGAAAGTGCGAAAAAATCATTTTCTCTAACATGGGCGCAATATTAAGCGTTTTGAAAAACAAACAACTTCTACCCCCTTCTAACCTATCAAGTGTTGTCTCAAAATTAAGGACTCTAAAAGGTGATTACAACAATCATTAGAAGAAGAAAAACTGTTAGAAAATCTTCTAAGTTGTAAACTTACAAAATTAAACTGAATTTGGAAAAGGCATAAGATTGAACCTTTGCCCTTTTATTGCAGTACCTTACTTTTGAAACAGTCTGTTGATGTCATCTAATCATTTTTTTACTATTTTAACCGCCCCAACAAACTTTAACTATTTATCAATTTGCGTCAGCAAATCAAATTTTCAAAAGACCCAGTAGGAAGTCCCAGTCTCTAAAAAAATGTCTAATAAAATTATTAGTAGTTAGTTAGTTTTTCCTATACGCAAAATACGCGCTTTGACGTGGAGTTATGGATACCACCCCGGTTTCTTTTTTTTAGTAGTTAGTTATTTTGTTATGTACTTGCATCATTTCTTAATTGCCTTTTGTTAACAACAGTTGTTCTGATTTCAACAGCTGATCGATCTTTACAGCAGTTACTGTTGTAAAAGTCGATCAATCGATACCCTCATTATTGCGTCTTTGAGTTGTAAAATCCCATCACTGCCAAGTGTTATCAATCTTCTTGAAGCGCTGGAACTGAGTCCGGTGTCATCTTCGATCTCAAATGGTTCACTTGGGTCTATTTTGTGATCAATCATAAGTTCTGTGATATTAAATTTTGACCGCAATCGTTCCAACTTTTCGATTAAATCCTTGCTTTCTCGAGCATATTTTTTCTTACTCTTTTCAAGAATTTTAAGTGCATCTTCCACTTTGATTTTTGAAGGACCTGAACCTGCTACCCCTGTTTCTTGTCTTATTGTAGCTTTTGTTTCACCTACTTTTGATTGCTTTACTGTGTCTGTTATTTCACTATTATCAACAGGATCTGCTGGATCAACAGATTTCACGTAGTCTACCGCAGGATCTACATCATCTTTTGTATATGCAGCGTGTGTTGCTTTTCTTGGCCAATCCAACTTCTTGACAAGGGCAAGGGCATATTGAGTATGAGTGTCTTCGATTATTTTATCTGCATCTTCCATTTCAATCATTGTATTGCCTGTATTGTCAGTTGGTTTTTCTGGTTTATCTGATTTTTCTTCATCATTTGGTTGCCCCAAAGCATGTTTTGTATCAGCAGCATTTGTTGTATCAATAGCATCTTTGACTCCTATATCTTCTGCTCGCGCAATTGTGTATGGTCGCTCTTCATTGTTTTGTAGTACTACAGCTTCTTGTTTATTTTTCTCACATTTTAGTGTATGGGTAATGTACCCTATTAAGATCAACAGTGTGTATTTCATTATTGTTGGATTATTGACTTACAATTTCAGGAGAATGTTTCTTAAATCATTTTACATTATGAACAATTTTATGTAGGTAGAAGCGATATAAAAATTTATTCCGTTTTGTAACAATATTTCAATTTTTATTGGCGTTGTTTATTCACTTAAAGTAAACTAGTAAATACAGTTTACTCTGGGGTTATTGTTTTGCAGTAACAGCACTTGACAACGGTAAGTCCATCTATGTTTATTTGTGTGCTTGAAGTATTTAATAAATAAGTAAAAAAGAAAATAGAGACGTATTAAATTTTGCTCTAAGGAAAAAATACAATAAATCGTTATTTGTATCATTTTTCAACAGTTTTATGGTGTTCAGCCGTGAGCAACGTCGGAATACTTCCGTTTTCATAACAAGGGACATTCCATGCCTCTAAAATTTCTTGAAATAAACAGCCACGACAGACGGTTAGTCTGAGCCTAATCGACTTTGCAAACCAAAAGCATTAGCAGAGTGGAGTCATCGAGCGCAAATCTTATTCACTACTGAGCGGCAAAACGTGCATTTTCTACGCGACGCTTTGGGCCTGTCTCTCGGCAACGGTTGCCGGGGCTGCGCCGAAATGCCAACGAGGTGCCCTGTAAGCGTGACTTCATTCAAAACAAGTGTCAAAAACTGTGTCAATTTTCTTTGCTTTTTATGATTTTCATCTGTGTTTTAGTTTAATTTATTTATAAGTGAGTTTACTTGTAAGTTGTATATTTTCTCTTTTTTATGAAAAGTAATGACGACAGTAGCAATGCCGGACCAAGTGCCAGTCAACCTTCCACATCGCTGGATGGTTTTGTGAGTTGTCCTCTATGTACCCAAGCACGCTTTTTTAAGGGTGAACGAGGTTTGAAGGTACATTTGGGTAAAAAACACAAGCAACACAATGTACCTTCAACTTGCCCCACGTTACCAACAGCTCTTACACCTGATTCACCCACTCAACCCCTTTGGAAAACACTATCAAAATTAAAAACATCTACCCCAGTTTTAAAGAGAGTCCCTCGCGGCGCGAGGCCATCCGTGGCATCAAGTTTAGCGCGCTGTATTCGCCTCGCCGTCCGAGAGAACTCTATAAGTGCATGGGAGCAACTACTCACCTTTCCGTTTAGAGTTCTGCATGTGCAAAAAAATTTGGCTAGTAAAAAAACTTTGACAGCCCAAATTAAAGAGAACTGTAACTTTTCGGCCCAAAATTTTGAACCAAAATTAACAACGCACCCTACACAAAGAAGTTTATTGCACTATGTAGAGTCTAAACTGAGTGAAGGTGACATCAGAGGTGCAGCTAGGATCATTTTCAGCAGCGATGTGGTTGCGCCGTACTCTCCAGAGACACTTACAGCTCTGGAGAGCAAACACCCCGCCCCTGCGGATGACCTTGTCTTCCCTGACCCCCCCGATCCGTTAACCAACTCACTTGTAGTTACAGCGCACCAAGTGAGTGCGGCCGTGAGCTCATTTCGATGTGGCTCCGCCGGTGGACACGACGGCTTGTCGCCTCAACATCTGAAGGACCTAATGTGTTCAGGTGCCGGGGAAGCTGGTGAGTCCCTTTTGAAGGAGCTTACGGCCCTCATTAATCTAATGCTCTCCGGCAATGTGAACGAAGCCATCATTGATATTTTGTACGGGGCAAATTTATGTGCCCTGCGCAAGAAAGATGGTGGCATTCGTCCCATTGCCGTAGGTTCCGTTTACCGTCGTACCGCAGCTAAAATTTGCTGTGCCTATTACAGCGAGTCGCTGGCAAGCAAATTTTAACCCCTTCAGCTAGGTTTCGGGTCTAAAGGGGGCTGTGAGGCTGCGGTACATGGTTTAACAACGTATCTAAATAGCAATGAAGGTGAGGTCATCCTTAAGGTTGACATTAAGAATGCCTTTAATTCCGTAAACAGGGATACCTTGTTGACAGAGGCTCAAAAAGAAATACCCAAAATTTATAGTTTTCTTTATCAATGTTACAGACACCCCTCTAAATTACTTTATCAGGCCAACCTTTTGGATTCAGCCGTGGGATGTCAACAAGGTGACCCTCTTGGGCCTGTCATTTTTAGTTTGGCAATAAATCCAATTATTCGACAACTAAATTCAAAATTCAACGTTTGGTATTTGGATGACGGTACCTTAGGAGGTGAAGTAGACACTGTTTTGGAAGACCTAACCTTTTTAAAAGAAAAATTTCATTCTATTGGACTTGAGCTTAACATTTCAAAATGCGAACTATATATCCCCCAAACCACTGACAGACAGACCACCATTGCAAAATTTAATTCAATAGCACCCAAAATATCAATTACAGAAAGGAATTCCCTTCACCTCCTGGGGTCCCCAATTTTCGACGAATCCTTTCCAACGTTTATTGAAGAAAAAATACAAAGTTTTAATGATGTTTCGGAAAGACTTTTCAAAATAAACATTCATTCGGCATTCACACTTATTCGATACTGTTGTTTTGGACCAAAATTTACATATAGCCTTCGCTCCTCTCATCTCTGGAAGTACCCAAAACTTTTAGAAAAAGTCGACCAAATTATTAGAACTACTCTTACATCGATATTAAATGTGGCCTTGGACGACCGAGCGTGGCAGCAAGCCACACTTCCCATTCGCTTGGGTGGTCTCGGCGTCCGCAAAATTTCAAGTTTAAGTTTACCGGCCTTCCTCTCCTCGGTCCATGGTACCGCTAAATTAACCAGGAATATTTTACCTGCGTCACTGGTTGATTTTGAGGTACCATGTTTGACCGATGCGTTGAACGCGTGGAAAATGACTTGTCCCAATACGGATTTACCCGACAACTTGTCTTCCCAGGGTCGGTGGGACGGGCCGCTTTGCAGTGCTATTCGTAATTCCCTTTTAAATACGTCATATAGTGCTGCTGAGCGTGCCCGTCTGCTGGCCGTGGGAGAATGGGAGTCGGGTTTGTGGCTTCAGGCACTTCCGTCAGCCACCATAGGCACTTTGATGGATGACACTTCATTTCGGCTCGCTACGTGTCTACGCTTGGGTGCTTCTTGTGTTGCTCCTCATCGGTGTCACTGTGGTGAAGCTGTCGACAGCTCCGGGCACCATGGCCTGTCTTGTTGCAGGAGTGCAGGTCGCATAGCACGACACGCCAGCATTAACGATATTATTCGTCGTGCTCTTGTCACCGCCGGCGTACCAGCAATTTTGGAACCTAACGGCTTGGTACGAGACGATGGAAAGAGACCAGATGGAATGACGTTGTTGCCTTGGAAGATGGGTAGGCCTTTGGTGTGGGACGCAACCTGTGTCGATACCCTTGCGCCATCTCATATTCCAAGTACGGCGAGTTGTGTGGCGCTGCTGCTGCAGCTGCTGAGGCCCTCAAGCGGCGCAAATACTGTAACCTCATTGGAAGTTACGGTTTTGAGCCGTTTGGGGTCGAAACGCTCGGGTCATGGGGTCCGAGTGCACGCAGCCTTTTTAAGGAGATTTCTCGCCGACTGGTCGACACTTCGCGTGACCAGAGGGCTGGCTTATTCTTTGACCAAAGAATTAGCATTGCCATCCAACGTGGCAATGCTGCCAGTCTTCTGGGCACGTTTCCAGATGACAGCGATGGGGAGGAGTACTTTGACGCCTGAGTGTTCCGATTTTTTACTATTTTATTTGTAGTTAGTTTAAGTGTACATATTTAATATATTTAAATTAGTTTTGTGTTTTCTGTATTTTACATTACTATTATATCAATAAATCTTTAAAAAAGTAAAAAAGAAACACTCATTTTAATTGATAAAACCATAATAAGATTACCCAGTATTATGGGCACAGCGGTAAGTCCTAGCCCCAAAAACTTTGATGTAATAATGGATGGTGGCATCCACTAACGCACACTATATAGATAAAGAAGCTATGTTCCAGCAGTAGGAACATGGCCATGCTTTAAAACAACCGATAAGATTGGTCATTGCAAAATGTATTTCTTTTTAAATAGTTTGTAGTACCACCATACACAGTATTGCTCATCTTTGTTACCAGACTTTGCTTGTAGATTATGGTTTTAACAAACTGTCTGTGTAGATTTTACGTACTCTAATACTGTTTTCTCTATACACTCTCTGGACCCCTCAGCGTCGGAATTATTTGCCGGTTTTTACAATTTTTTTGCGTTTCTATCTGCTGTCGTTATAACTGTTATAATATTGCGAAAATCTCCATTCCAAACTCTTCTCCGTTATTTTAGGGGTCAGAACCTCTTTTCGGAACCTTAAAAATAACGAATATGGAAACCTTATAAGATCACTGTGTTGTACATCTCTGTCTGTCTGTTAAGACCATTTTGTTTCCGGAAAGTGTGTAGGTATCAAGTTGGAATTTCAACCGTAAACTCAAATCAATGGTCTTAAGAAAATGTAAAAAAACAAACTTCTAAGTAACAAATATATTTATTCAGCAAAAAACGCATATTTCGACTTCCTATTAAACTAGAACTATGAAATTTGGCAAGTAATGTCGTTATAATCCACAAGTATAATAAAACATGATCTCAAATCTATTTATTTGTAAAAAAAAATATAGAAAAATAGGAAGTCTATATTTTTACAGAGGTTCAAAATTTCCGTTCGAGCGTGAAAGAGTAACAAGCATCTATACACCCATACAAACTTATAGGCAAGATTATAAGTGTTAGGAGCTGAATTTCAGAAACAGTTCGAAAAAACCTGAGCGATTCGATTCTTGAACTATTTTTAATGATCCTGCACACGGAAACCTCAACGAGCGAGACTGACTCGCACTTGTCCGGGTTTTTACTTGAAAAACAAGTAATTTCTTTCCACAAGCAGGTGCTTGTGGAAAGAAATTACTTGAAATTACTTGGAATTGGATTAGATAGAATCATGATTTCAAACAGTTAAAAGTAAAAATTCTAGTTTCGGAAGTCTAAGGTTTTGGTGCTTATGTTTCAGTCATTATTCGCCTCCTACTTCCGAAACTAGAGTTAATT
This sequence comes from Euplexia lucipara, assembly GCA_921972225.1. Taxonomy (NCBI): domain Eukaryota; kingdom Metazoa; phylum Arthropoda; class Insecta; order Lepidoptera; family Noctuidae; genus Euplexia; species Euplexia lucipara. The sequence continues at coordinate 10,444,244 of OV179142.1, read as the reverse complement.
TATACATGTTAGTGTTTTTTAATGAAGTCGGTTGTTTTTTTTTTTGTATAAAAGGTTTTATATCGCAATTTTTAGTTTCTTCGTATGTAATACTAAAGATTTGTCTTTCAAACATTGAAAAATCATTGAAATCGGTTAGCAATCGTTAAAGAAGTTTTTTTAAAACATGAATCTATACATCTCATGTTCTGAAAATACGTAAACCATGCAACAATTGTACCTACCACAGACAAAGAGCGAGTGAACTATACTAATCAGGGCAGTTCACTTGGTCAGCAATCATTTGACTGGCCTGTTGGTGTAGTAGTTAGTAGTCGTGACTACTATACCAGAGGTCGTGGGTCTGATTCCCACCCCGGGAAAAATGTTTGTGTGATGTGCACGATCATTTGTTCTGTTTAGGGTGTTATTTAACTCCATGTATATACTTACTTAGATATATAAAAGCATATTTATCAGTTGTCTAGTACTCATAGCACAAGCTGTACATTCTTAGTTTGGCGTTGTGTGAAAGTTGTGAAATATTTATTTTGTTTATTTATTTATTGACGCAAAACCTGGTGAGGAAACCTGGACTTCTACTAATACGTGCACTCGCCATACCACGAAAAGAGAGACAAGGAGAAAAAATAGTATCGCAAAGCCAAGTCAAGCTACGAGTACTTACATATTAAATGTTTCATAACCACTTCACTAGATGCGTATTCAATGACTCAAAAGAAGAAGACGTAAAACTGTCAACTTTTTGATTAACAGTCTTGCTCAATAACAAAATATAGAAATTAATTAATTTTCGCTCACGTTGACATTTTGTCAGAGAAATCACCTCCAAACCTCAGTAGGAAGTAATAAATCCCCATTCCGAATTTTTACATAAATGTGAAAATGTACCTACTCTGGCTAAACCAAAAAAGTTAAAACAAAAGTTCCACGCCAGGCACGAGTTATTAAGAAATTGTATGGTTAACAAAATAAAAAATAAATAAGCTACAATACACTTCCGCCAAACTTGTGCTTGGTACTTTATGAAAAACAAGCGTTCCTCACGTTTTAACGCACGTTGCAAAAAAAATTGATGAAATAGGGAGGGAGGCTCTTGCCTCCCTGGCTCACTTACAATGGTGGTCACGTGACCACCTTTTTAAGGGACCCACTGTTGGGTCACATGGCGCACCGCAGTGGTTGTCCTATAGCAACATGATAATATAAAAATCTTACTTCACGTACCTACGCATTTAAAGGTAAGTAGGTAGATGTTTGTAGACAGAATAGCCCTAAAATTCTTTTCTAACAAAAAGAGTCTTCCTAGATCGAAGGGCCGCGTGTTGCAAAGTTGTTGTTTGTTAATAACGTAGGTTAAAAAGTTAGCAGCGCAAAAAAGACATTTGAGCAACCAAAACAATCGTAGCAGGCTGTCTAAAATAATATTGAAAGCAATCTAAGTAGTTCAAGTAAAACTTGAATGAAGTACTAAACACTTTTACGAAAAAATTACATACAATCGATTTAATAATAAAAAAACACGGAAGCTTAGCTTGGGGCTTTGTGTGAATAATCGTGGAAAGATCTTATATATAAAATTCTCGTGTCACAATTTTCGTTCCCATACTCCTCCGAAACGGCTTGACCGATACGCATGAATTTTTTTATGCATATTCAGTAAGCCTGAGAATCGGCTACTATCTATTTCTCTAACCTCTAAGTGATAAGGGGTGTTCACCCCAAATTATATTTTTTATTTTTTTGATAATTTTTATTTTTTTATTATGTGGCATCAAAAAATACATACAACTCTAAATTTGCACTTTTTTATCACCAACCCTTGCTTTTTAATAGTCATAGCAGAACTTTTAATGACTTTTTGAAATATCGCAAGGAGAGGGAAGAGGGAGGGGAGTGGGAGGAGGAGAGGGGGAGGGGAGTCAGAGTGAGTATCGTGAGAGGGGGAGGTGGGAGATTGTGAGAGGGGAGGGAGGGGCAGGGGAAGGAGGGGAGGGAGAGGGGCAAGGGCAGCGGGAGGGATGGGGAGGGGAGTGGGTGAGGGATGAGTAGGGGTGTGGGGGAGGGATGGGGAGTGGGAGAGGAGGGAGGTCAGGTCAAAGGGAGGGGTCGGAGAAGGAGGTAATGGGAGGGGGAGGAGAGGGGAGGGGTAGGGGAAGGGTGAGGTGAGAGGGGAAGAGAAAGGGGGAGGGGAAGAGGCAGGAGCCGGGTGGGGGAGGGAGGGGAAAGTAAGAGAGGGGTGAGGGGAGGGGGATGGAGGGGTGAGGGGAGGGGCGTGGGAGGTGTGGAGGAGAGGGCGGGAGAGGGGGGAGGAGAGGGGGAGAGGAGTTTATAAAAAATGCTATGCAATAGCTTTACCGCGGCAGTCTCCGAGTGCCACACGTCATTTTCTCTTTTTTTTTTTAACCATTCAATCACAATGTGCCACAGCAAAGCGCGGCAGGGTACAGCTAGTCATTATATATCATTAGCTAATAGGTACCTACATTAATGTATCCATGGTTTCACATTGACCCATATTTCGAATTTACGTTACGCATATGATAAGCGTTGAAAGTTATCTCAATGCACCGGACACCGCTTCGGAGTGCGGTGCTGTGGTTTTTAACTTTTCACTGTAGTATCTTGATTAACTTACGATAACCGAACCACGCTCACCCCGTTGACCGCATCTCAGAACGGGGGTGCGGCGCGCGCGAACGTACCGTTTTCGTCTCCGCAGCGGCAATGTGTTAACCGCCTAAGTAAGATTCGAAGTTTATCTTAGACATCATTGCCATAGGTGAAGGAAAACAGCGTGTGGAAACCTGTTCTGGCCAATCCACCGGTAGTAGTGATCAATGCTCGTACCTTCTCTATATGGGAAAATGCTTTTTCCCCGTAATGGAACAGTCAACAAGCTGGTATTATAACTATATTAATTTTAACATAATTATTATGTTATAAAAACCGATTTGAAAAACACTAAAGGGTATAAATTGACAAATAAATTGGTTGTAGGTAAGTATTACTGGATTAGAATTATGATTTATTTCGTTGCTATTCCTACTTAACAGATAACACTCATGTAGGTATGTGATCTGGTCAGTTTTCTAAATAAATTCGTTTCATGCTGTATTTCGTCACATTCCTAACTCGTCCAGCACAAAGTAAGTAAGTCACTAATTAAACTCCGCGCCGGGTACTTATTTTGTATGCGTCGAGTATGCATCGGGTCAGACGAAATCATGCCTCCTGCTAGCGTGTCACACCAAGTTTAACCAGAAGAATACTGGACTACTCCCAAGGCTCCAAATATTAAATCAGTTTACCGACTACAGTAAACTCATAAAACGAGTTTTTGTTTATATATTATTATAAATACGATAAAGATTATCAGAGTCGTCTTAAGTGTATTTGATTCTCCAGAAAAAGGAACGAAACTAATCGATTATTAAAAAAAACCGTAAGATTGTATACATTTCAATCGATCTTTCTAAATATCGAATCGTAATATCATCCCTAGTTCATCTCATCACGCACGGATAACCTATAAAAATTAAAAGTTTATCTATACATATAATAAAATTGTAGAAAAGTGGTGTCTGTACAATGGAAATATATAAAAAAAAAGTAGCAGGGGTTGTTATTATATCGGTGCCGAACACGAAATTGTAATTATTATTTTTTTTGTCTGTTTGTCTGTTTGTCTGTTTGTCGGTTTGTCTGTTTGTCGGTATGTTTGTGCACGCTAATATCAGAAACGGCTTATTCGATTCAGATGCGGTTTTAACTAATATATTGTTGTAAGCTTCACTTAACATTTAGTGTTTATTTCATGTTAATCGGTTCATAAATAAAAAAGTTATGTCAATTTAAAGAATCACGGCGAACATTTTGTTAAGGTATTCTATCAGAGTACGTACACGCCTCGCGTCTGCGGGGCCGTGGCTATATGTATAAAGCGCGCTGAGAGCCGCGCCGCTGCCATTGGCTGGAGGTCTTAATTTTTAAAGCCATCTCCACAGGAATGCCCGGTTATGCTGTACACGTCCTCTTCTACGACACGACAGCGAGATGCCCCTCAAATAAAAAAAAAAAAAAAGCGCCGCTGCCATAAGGATTCAGTTATTCGTAGCGAACGCACCTATCCTGGAGAGTATTATCATCATCTATGTATGGAAACGCAACGCAAATACCAACTCGCGAAAATTGCTTTACGAAAGAGCTATTTTGACGCCACGAAACATCCAAGCAGCAACAATAAACGCTGAAATTTTGAGCTATGTTCTGGGGGATTATGTTGAGTAAATCTCCATTAACAGAGTCATGGAAGAAGGAGAATCTACAAGCTACCCAGTAGACTTTTTAGAATCCCTCAATGCTCCTGGACTACCAACACATAAAATAAAATTAAAAGTAGGCGTACCCTTAAAAGTAGGCGTACCCTTCCCTTTGCAATGGCACCAGGTTAAAAGTGACCAATTTACAACGAAATCTGATAGAAGCAGAGATTTTAACAGAGTGTGGAAAAGGTGAAAGTGTTTTCATTCCTCGGATTCCTCTCATTCCAAACAATTTTCCATTTAGTTTTAAACGAGTCCAGTTTCCAGTCAGCCTATGTTTTGCGATGACAATTAATAAAGCCCAAGGTCAGACGCTATAAGTTGTGGGTGTAGATCTAATTATCAGCTGTTTCTTGCACGGTCAGTTGTACGTGGCTCTGTCAAGGGTAAGCAATCCAAGGAGCCTGTATGCTTTCATCCCCGATGACCATACAGAGACCAATCATGTTCAGAGACCAATCACTGTAAAGTAAATTTTTAGCTACCCAAACGACGGTATATGTAATTCAAAATATGCTGCCCGAAAGGTCACTATTCCACGTGGACGAAGTCGCGGGCACAGCTAGTGTTAGAATATCTTTATTCTCGGCTTTCTCTAACAAACATTCTTATATAAATGTTGTCAGGAGCTGATGCTTAGTAAAACAGCACTTTTTTTTTATTTCAAGACATTGAAATTTAATTCGAAATAAATCAATGTATGGAGAGCTGCCATTGTTCTTTAAGTACGTACTCATCGTCGTCTGATACCTGGTATATTATTATTAATTCAACATCAAAACGTTATTTTAAAAGCCTTAACAAGTAAAACACAAATTATTGAAAAATGCTTAAAGTTACAATTTTGATGACTCGGAACGCCATTGACGTCTCGGCTCAATGTTGCCACAAATAAAATATAACTGTTATTGAATATTTTTATACAGGTTAACTGATTTCGCATCATTATGATTTCAGCTGTAAACTAAAATATACTAATGGAGAATTAATAAATACTTTTAATTTAATATTTTAAATTGAGTTGGATCTGATATTTTAATGCTCTTAGCAACATTACGTTTAGCGCTTGTCAGGAGTTTTTTGACATCTTACCGTAAATTGTTTGTAACTTTGTAAAGCAAACGTACCAAGTCTAATATTAAAAAATTTGGTTTCCAAAACTATAATTTTTTTCTTTAAATAATATTGATCATAAGTAATTTTGTGTATTTTGATTATGTATTAATTGAAATAATCATTGTGATTCATAATAACAATAATTTTGAATGACAATTAGATGATTATTTTGTACCAATCTATCATTTAATTGTTTGTATTAAGTACCTACTTAAGTTCTAATTTTCGGATTTATCGTTAATTTATTAATGAATCGTTTCATTAAATAAACTATGCATATTTAAAACAAATAGGTAGATACGTAAAAGCTTCAAAAAGAGATTGATTGGGTTTTGCATAGATTATGGTATATTTTTGCTTTGAAGCTAAAAAGTGGTCCCACAATAAAATCCAATATTTTTAGGACATGAATGCTTAGAGACTTGGTTGTTAGGTGGTGCATTGGATAATGCCATGATGATGATAATACCAATTAATGTTAATACTACCAACTAATATCCATTGGTCGGTAGTATTAACACTTATTCTGAGGCAAGTAGTGCTCTTGGTAAAATTGAGAACTAAAAGAATGTTATGCACGCAGTATTTGTGTAACTTAAAGACGGGTAACAGAGACATCTATGTATACAAAGCTACCGTACGACGAGACGTTAGTTGCGTAAATATACAACTAGATGTCACTGTTCATTAAATTGCATCTACAATTGTTTTTGTTGGCAGTATAATAATATATGATAATAGTTTGGCAGTATTGTATTTGTTTAGATTGCATTTATTTCATTGAACTACTAGTTGACCTTAGGAAAATACTACCGATTTCGAAAACCAGAAGTAGGTACTATATCACCAAAGTAAACCATATAGGTAGGTACCTACTTATGTGCACCGTGTCGTTCGTTGAAAAAACAGTCTTCTCACGTCGTCATCGTCACTTGATGAACGCAATTTACACTGCTGCAACCCATAAATCATATTGTATCGTGAATCGTACCTGCATCGTTTATAAATAACCTACCCCACATGAATCTATCAAGGTAAGTAGTCCACCTGCAATTGGTGACCCATACAATGTACCGTCCTGTCCCTGGCTGGAATAATGTGGATCCTTGATACCTAGTTCTAATAGGTAACTGCTTGAAGTTTAATACCCAATAACAAGCTTACGAAAGAATATCTTAAAACTCATTTACTTTTTTGTTGAGGGCATATATATTTAGAGATGTGAGTAAATGATTTAATTCAATTATAAAATGGTACCTTCTTGAACCTCTAATTTGTCTCAGATTGTAATAGGTACACTTTTCTCTATATAATAGTTATTTGTAACCTTGGAATATGATCTCAATAAATAAGTGTTTATATTAATATTACCAAATTTGTAATAAGTAAAAACATTTTTATTTTTAGAATTGTTACATTACCATTAATTGACTTATTTATGTTAATGTTATTGACTGTTTTTGCTGTTATTTAAATTTTAGTTTTCTACGACTTAGATTTTAAGTAAATGCTGTGTATTTAACAGTAATTTTGCTGTGCCCCTTACAGGGTCTACAACAATCTTGTTTATCTTGTGGAACGCATATAAATGAATAAATAAACAGCTGATAAACATACTTAGGTATATAGTTCTAAATACATACATATTATAGATAAATTACACCCAGACACAGAACAAATGATCGTGCTCCTCACACAAACATTTGTCCTGAGTGGAAATCGGACCCACGACCTCCGGCATAGCAGTCAGGGCCACTAACTACTTGACCAACTGGCCAGTCCAGTTATATTAATAATAATAATGGAATGGAGCTCCCACCTCTTTCTTGCCTTAGTTGGCCGGCTAGAGTGGAGATTCGCAAGAGCAAACGTGCTCGGAGGAAGCATTCCAGTAAGGTGCTGGTAGGGATCTTGACCGTACTTCCGGGATTGTCCTGATAGCCGTGGAATGCCTCACCACTCCTCAAGCACCTCAGGTTATGTTGCTCTCTTGTCGCTATGTCACTATGTGCTAGCGGCCGTTTCAGAGGGCCCATTATTGAGTGTGCAAGTCACCCCCTGCCATTTAATCCCTGTGTATAAAACATTGGTAAGGCAGGGGCCATAGTCCTTCATAGTTTTAGATATCCAGTCCATTTTAGACACCCTAACCTATAGTCCAGTACTTTTGTTTTCATAGTCTGCAATAGTCTTACACCAGTCGTAGGTTTTCCGTGCACTTGTGTAGTGCATACAGGGAAAATCTGCGGTTGGTGCCTCATTTCATTTAAGACGGCAATAGGCCTCTGCGAGTTGGCTTCGGCCCCTCGTACGCCTTCCAAAGGTCCGGAACCCAAGGGTTCCGAGAAATAAAAGCTAATGAAAATAATAATAATATTCTTTATTTCTCAGACAACGTGATCCTGAAACAACAGTAAAATAAATGGGTATATATTTATTTATTGTACTGTTATTATTTTTTATTTAATTAATTTAAATCCTGATACTACGTTTTATTATTTATGAAGCTGTGAGCCGATTCAAAGAAACCTAATTTACATTTACCACTTTATTAGGTACTTCATCCATAATTAACATAGATCTATCCCAACCCCAGCTATCTTACCTATATTATTATTCTTAACAGTCTCATTAGAAAGCCTTATTATGCAGTTAGGTAGGTACCTAAGTTAATATAAAATAACATACAGTCGAATTGAGAACCTCCTTTTTTAAAGTCGGTTAAAAATAAGTAGTTAGGGTAGATATCTACCTATAGTTTATTAACACTGCAGTTTTGAATCCCTAAAGTTGGGAAATGACCGACATATTTTACTGATGTAGATAATTATATAATTATCTACATCAGTAAAACAAAACTTCTTACAGAAATGCTTTAAGCGCGCATGGGGTAAGCAAGAAAGAAGAGATGGTAAATTTCTTACAAACTAAGTGTATATCAACGTTGGTATAATAATAACCGACGTGAGTGACTTTATGCTCAGACCTTATTGGTCTGAGCCTTTATGTGGAACTTATACGTAGGTACTTAAGTTGGTAAAACTATCAAACCATTCCAATATCATATTGCAAACAAGCTTGATAAACCAAGCAAGCTTGATGAACCATATCACAACTCGAAAACTACTGGGGAACATAGCTTGCATAAGACTATCTCGTTCTGTTGCAGGTCTGCAGCGCATATTCCCGTTCTCTCAACAGCCAAAGCTCCGGTTACGCTGGTTTTCCACAAGGCAAACGACGAACCAGAGGCGACCAGAGCGAACGAGAGAGTGAATGAGTGAGCGAGGCGACGAGCGCCCGACCGTGGATAGAATTTTAGTTTCATTCGGTGCTTGTTCGTTAAGTTGTCAGCATTTCGCTGGCGGCTAGCCGCGCGCTGTCCGACTTCGTAGTCGTTCGCCAGCACTGTAATCAACTCTTATCGCGATCGCGTGTCCTACCGCAAATACAATAAATTCCTTCTAAATATTCGAAATAAACATAAGAAACGCTATGTCTTCTTAACATCTTAACTCATAAAAACTATCATGATTTTTGATTTCCAAAAACGTTACCCTGAATATAAGTTCTTGAGGCGTATGAGATAAATCTCTCGACGTTTTTGTCAGAGAGACTTTAAACTCTGTGTTCATTTAAAGCCGTCAAAATTGATAATAATATGCAACGATGTGGTTTCTGCTCAATATTGTCTGGAGTTCTGAGGAGGGTGATGTGTGTCGGGAGCCGGAGAGACAGTAGTGAATCGAATTACAGAGAAATCGGTGACCAGGATACACTGGTAAACATTTTAATTAGCTTTAACCGCATTTAAACATCGCTTTAGTAGCACCGAGCAGGTTTTGTTCATTCATAATATTGTTTATTTCATTGTGTGAACGTGTCGTGCATTGCTGACCATCAGATCAACATGTTTACCTGTCTGTAATTAATGTGTGCTATGATATTTAGATTTATTAATGTAAACCCGTAGTATGCTAACAAAGCATGTGTTATTTTAATTAGTGCTAATATTTTGATGAGCCACACGCATTATTTTTAGTAAATCAGTTTGAAAATGCATGATAGTATTGTTGTGACATTGCCTCTGTAGTGTTTATTCATATAAGTAAATATGTTGTCTATGCTTTAAGTGTAGTGAAAGTGTAGTTTCTCTTTATGTTTAGTCACTGCTAATTTGTTGAACAGCCTTATGAATGTAGGTACCTACACTGTAGTATTTATGTGTACATAGAAAAGATAATTTAGTTTCTGCAAAAGGTTACTTACCTATGAGTTTGCAATATTTACAGCCTCCACAATTTGTTCTCATTTATTGTCATTTTTTTATTTAAAAGTACCTACTTACTTACTTTAATTTAAGTAGATACCGTCATACAAGTGAGATCAAATCATTACTAATGATCTCCACGACCTGGGTCCTAATTATGGAGAATTATATTTCATTCCAATGAACTTGAGAAGATTCTTAGTAAAATGGTTTTACCTATTTGGCATAAGCACAAACATTAGTAAGGTTAAATACTGTCCATTTATAACACTTAAAATATCCAAAAACATTCAAAATTTGATTTAGTTCATTATGGTAAGTTACCCAAAATCTATTTAGTAATGATTAACTACAGTATAATCATTTCTAACCAAACAAGGTATTTGTTATGAATCAGAGAATACAAAGCCGTGCAGCAGCACAATTGTTTGATATTATTATACCTAAAATTTTACATAGAAGTCACCATATTATACTCCGCACACTCAAAACTTGGTAAGAACTGCTATATTTATTAATTATCAAGGACATAACCATGCTTTATATTTATTTTTAGTCTGTGAATTAAAAAAAAATATTCTTAGGATCTTAGTATTTTCCCCACTCCCAACGCTTTACCCAAATAACTAACCTTCTTCTAAACAAATACAAGAATGGATTATTAAAACTAATATTCATATTTGAAAATAGAACTGCATTGCAAATGAGGCCTTGACTGCCTGCTTGTCTGCCAGCCAGGACTCATAAAGTCATGTTAAAATGTAATAACCGTTTAATACAAGGTACAATTGAAATAATGTACCTAGCGTTAATCCGTGAGGGTTAGCAACAATCTGGTAACAATTACTTGGCTCAGTTTTAGTATTTGTCATTACACATTAATGTTAAACACAGTTCTGTGTAAACAAGTTTATTAGAAAATGTATTTTTAGAGTGTAATATCTATGTTAGATACCGTTATGCCACTGCGCTAGGTTTGGACCTCGCACAGGGGCATAGGATTTTGTAAGTACCTAATCAAGATATTAAAACAAAATTTGTGGCATTTCAACATAATATATTTTTATTCTTTGTAATAATAATTATGTTTTACCAGTACTGACATAAATTTAAAATAATGAAGGTACCATAATAATAACCTAACAAGAATAATATTGGAATAGTGAAAACACATTAATTTATCTAATGTTAATAAGCTATCCTATCATGTTATGTGAAACTTTATTATAGGTAAAGCCTTTATAACAATACAAGCTCTAAAACCGGCGTACCTATAATATTTAAAACCAAGCTAGATTAGCTAAAATACAGAAATTATAATGTATGAAACATACATGCCTGGAATTAATTTTACTGCCGAAATTTCCTAAACGGCATGTTGTTAAGTTAGTGTTAGTAGTACAATGGTGGCCCATTATGTAATCATACATAGGTAGCCTTTATTCAGATCATCATAACCTAATAACAATATCTAAAGCAAACATATAACTTAAAGCTAATTTAAGACTAATTCCACTACCTATTTGCTGGTTTTTATCTGTTTGCCAAAAGAGCAAAGGCCTCATTCAACCTTTTCCATTATGGTATTTCTAAAGTCACTCTATTATACATCACTTCTGCCACATACTTCTCCTGCCATTGATGACCTAAGGGAATTGCAAACTTTTCCAACTGATTAGGTAGAAAAAGATCTTAAACAACTTTCCTGCCCCATGAGTCACATAGACTCATGTTGATTATTTAACTATTGTGTGTATTTTGTGGGCAGTGAAAGTGTTAAGAGAACACACCAAGAAACATTCAGCGACCGTAAAACGGGGTGGATAGAAACTCAAGGGTCAATAGAAACAAAACTTTGAAGAGGATTTTCTAACTAGTTTAATATTATTTGATGTTAGCAAGGTGTCGGAACTATTTATCTTAATTTTTTAAAAGCATTAGAGTCCTCGTATGTAATGAACAACTTCTTACGTGAATATCTTACTCAAAGTTTTGTTTCTAATCACCCTTGAGTTTCTATCCACCCCGTTTTACCGATACCTATTAACATGGAATAGTAGGTAGGTACCTACCTTAATTTTAGAATCAATCGGAAATACACCCCAACACATATGAAGCATACACCCCATACGAGACACCCCAAAGTAACCCTCTCTTTAGGGTGACTCTGGCAGACTCTGACTCATTCAGTAAATGTAATCTATACTTACCTTCTCACTTACATGTATTTTCTGATATGGTTGCACACTAATTTTAGGCCATACCATAGACTTTTTCGAATAATACGAATATTTTCGAATCATCAGTCTGTTTATGTATATTACCTAGATATTTACTACACGCTGTTACTACGCGCATAACTGCTTCTGGCGTAACCTCCTCCCCTCAGTGTTTCGACTGCGTGCGCCTACGTCAAATTTTGGTCGAGCGTATGACGTCAATGTTTTATTAAAGCATAGTGCTTACAAGATTACATTTTACAAAAACAGTCATTCACTCCAACGTCTATGCATATGTATAAATAATAGAATCATTGATAATTACATAAAAGCAATTTATTACGGTTTTTATATTAAGGAAAATACTCATAAACTATCATCCCATTGTTACCTACTTAGGTACCTAATAAACAAACCGGCCAGTGCGTGACTATGAACGCAAAGTGAAGAGGTCCATAGCCGGGTTACGAAATTTAGGTACGCATCGACAATACAAAACTATTACTGATTTTGTTGACAGCACAAAAAGTAGCTAATCTATAGCATCTTAAAGCAACTGACAACAGAGTTGTTTCTGCGGTTATAACCAAAAATTAACTTAGTAGGTAGTTTATAAATCGAAAACTCATCATCTACCTAGCCTTTAACAACTAGGTATGTTGCGGTTGACTTCTAGCTTAATCGTATGCAGCTGAATGCCAGTGTTTTACTTGGACGACTGCCTATCTGAACTCCACAATCCAGTTACTGGGTAACACGATACGGGATACTCTTTGGTTGTCGTTTATTATGTCGTTTAACCCATTTTTGATCACGTCACTGCCCCGTCGGTGTGTCAAGATACCATATTTTTCAAGCCCAGTACAGCCGGTCGATTCAGTAAAAGTCACGCCGTGAAAACTTGAGGTATTCCTCGAAGCGCTACTATTTTGAGGCGCTCCTAATGAGGCGCTCCTATTTTATTCCTTAGAGCGCACCTTTTAGGAGCGCTCCCGATAGCAATTAAAAATATTTGTTTTTTTTTCCTCGAAAAATTTTTTTAATTGCTATCGGGAGCACTCTCAAAAAGTGCGCTCCGAGGAATAAAATAGAAGCGCCTCAAAATAGTAGCGCTTCGAGGAATACCTCGAAAACATGAGTGAAGTGAACTGTCAATGCCTAGCATTAGTATGGAATGACAGCTCGATTCGCGCTCACTACGCCTTCATTTTCACGCGGTGATTTGATCAGAATCGCTTCATCGCAGCATCGCAGAATCGGTTTCAAGCCCAAAGTAATATCAAACACTAGGGTCTGCGGTTACTTTGATAGGTGAAGAAAATTTTAATTGAAAAAAAAAGAATTAATGCTTGCTGTTGTTTGGTAAACAGACAGTTTCATATAGGTTTTTATAATATGGCCCCAAACTAATAGTCTCAAAGCATAGCTAGAAATAAAACCCACCGAAAATTAACGCACTTTTTTGGGTTTACAAACTGCTTAAGACTTTTCAGTTGGAGTATGTAGAACGGTTTATGTGACTTCGACTGTTTACTGCAACATTTAGTCATTAATTTTTTACAATTTGGACAATCTACACTATCGAAGGGATTTATTTGTAACTGCAAAATAATATTTTTCTATCCGAAAATGGAAGCTCACAGGACGTGTCATTTGAGTAAAGCCGCGGGCGATCAGGTAGGCTTCAGGCTGAAACCCTCAGAAGGCGAGTCCTACTCACTTTTTACCCGGATAGAAAAATCCTAAACGGCATTTTTGTTTTAAGAGTGTTAGAGTTTTGAAATATTTTCAACTGATAGGATCTTAACACTACTATCCACAAAGAAGACACGCTATACATGTGCGCCAAAGACGAACATGGAAATAGTTAGTTGGGTGATGACAATATCAAATCAATCTAATGAACTTAAACGCAAATCTTCTGCAAATAATCATAACAATTCCATATTATTAGTTTTCAAACAAAACAATTCTCTATAAACAATTCTGTTTCGCGGAAGTGTTTGTTGAAACAAACAACAAGGATTAAACGTTGCTGCTAGGTGAATTGTATCGGAGTACATTAGCTATATACTCGTATGCCCGCGATCTAGACAAATCTGCAGATAAGTACATCGTACACAGCACATATATGTCAATATCCGATCCGTTACGGAGATAAACTTCAGGTAATAACTTGGTGATGTGTTATAGGTTACATACACAGTTTACCTGCAAGTTATTGTCAAACGCGTTTATACCTACATGATTGTTTTTTAAAATAATGTTAGGAAGCTGCTGCGCTAACCGCTCCCAGAGCTGGAATAAGAAACTTATGTTTCCATATTAATTAATTGCTTGAACCTTTGTGTACCCGCCGAGCCTCAGAAATAACTTTGACAACCGGTGCCGGTGTCAGTATTCAGCTAACCTAATCTAATGATGATTAGGGAATGCAATCTCGTACGAGATTTCCGCCTAGCGAGATCTCGCGAGACTCAAAACCCAGTCTCGCGAGATCTCGCAAATTACGGGATCTCGCGAGATTGGGAGAATCGCAATTAAAACATATGCAAATGCTTGTTTTAAGAACTAGTAATTAACATGATATGTAATTAAATAGAAACTGCGTTGCTTAGTTATAAAAATAATGTAAGTTTTATTTTAAAAATCAACAGAGTACTTATTATTTTGTCTCTAACTCTAATAACATTTGTTTATGTCTATAATTATTATACCTACTGCAGCTAATCAGTTCAAATTCTTACAATATTGATAAATAAAGCAATAATTATCTATATTTAGTCTTTTGTAAATTATTACTTTAGTTTCAATAATTAAGAGTAATAAGAACATTACTTTTATGGTAAATAAATACAACAAAACAAAAACTTAACTTCACAAGTTCTTAAATAAATGTTGTGAGGTCGTATTAATCAAATAAAAGAAGTTTAAAGTAGAAGTCAGATGAAGTTATCAAGGTACGGAAAGGCAAGTTAGTTTGTCTGAAAATGGCTTCTCAAAAATCACATCATGTCGAGAGTATCATCTGACAGACGACTTCTGATTTTGCAGGGTATTTGGCATGCAAAATCAGAAGTCGTCTGTCAGATGCGCCAGGCGCGGCCGCAGGGCCGGCCAGGATTCAGTTCGCGCGTGGCCGCGCTATGAAATACACATCGTCTCGCTGCATTTGTCGATCTCGTTATCTCGCGAGATCTCGTACGAAATTTGACGAGATTCAATCTCGTAAAATATGGCCGAGATCTCGCGAGATCGGGATCTCGGCGAGACGAGATTGCATTCCCTAATGATGATGTTCGAAAGCTCAAGATCAGGGTGGCAACCGTTTCGTGTATAAATAAAGCCAAAAAATGAGACAAGGGTTGGCAGGTAAAGACGAAGTTTAATCCAGATTTAGTAATTAACCCAAACCCGGAAAAATACTGATAATATTTATAGAAACGAATCCATACCAACATTAAAACCCCTGACCTTTATTATTTAGTAACTTAACACTTCCAGAACCCTGTTTATTCCGGATGCAGTTCTATCGAGAGTCTGGTACTTATTGGTTAATCCGCTTACATAATATTATTTCCTCAGTGCTGTATTGAATTTTACCGCTTTGATACCTATCAAATATTTCCCAAAAAATAGTTGATTGCTGCGATGAACAAAAAGTGCTGAGTCAATCATAATGATGATAGACTGCTGATTATTTTAATGCTAAAAATTGTAAGACTACTTGATACACTGAAATTTATACTGTAGGTACCACCTATAAAGTGTTGAATATTATATATTTTCATACCTATTCTCAAAAGTTTAGTGGCTTCGCCAAAAAGACATGATGAATCGATAAGCCTGACAAATGATTCTAGAATGGAACTTCATATTGGTATCTAGCCTAAAAAATATAACTTTGTGAAATTCTTTACTTTCAAGCTTATGCTGTTTTTGCTTATAATTTAAAGTTATTGTTTTAGTGTTCATCTTATAGACTTTGTTAGCCGGTGAAACACTGGAAATATAAACGTTTAAAATGTAATAGCTAGACAAGAGAACGCGATAGTTAACTTCCAGTGAAGTCATTTGGTACTAGACAGTTAGACACCAATCATACATTGTAATATGTTCTTTGTTAGTACGATGCAATTATCATCCGACATAACCCGAACTGCCAAAATTAAGTGGCAGTAGGTAGGTAACCGATGGTCGTTGGGGCGAAAGGGCTCTCCTGTTGCAGCCGCATACTGAATGACGCAACGTGGGTATTTAGCACACAGGCAGGGCCAACAATCCAATGAAGATTTAAGGCCTGTCGTTGTAAAAATTTTTAAGGCAAGCCTTTGTCCAGCAGTGGACGTCTCCTAACTAAAACGATGATGAAAAGCCACACAAATTCGACGTATTTAAATATGTATTGTAAGGCTAACCGCATTTGCTTAAAAAGTTAGAGGTACCTTATCCACCTAAATTACCGTGAATATAACCGTTGTTAATAAGCCGCAGCAGTAGCAAAAAATTTTTTTTTTAAAAAATATGGCGAAATCCCTTTCTAAAGTACGCTTAGTTATTTACGCAGCCCAGGCCCAAAAAATGCGTTATTGACGTGCTTTCCTTCTGATTAGTTAACCTGTATTGCTAGGTCTCCTACTAACAATGGCGACGTGTGTGTAAATCAGCCGTCAGAGTCCTACCTCAACGTAACTTATCTCATGTTAGCCATATTTATCGCTAATTTTTTTTCGCTTGACAAATATAGTATTGTGTTGATTTAAAGTTCGCTTCACCTTCTAGTTGACAACGGCGCATAAATTGCGCAACAAGTGATCTGGTTTTATGGTTTTAGTTTTGACTCAAACACGATGATTAATAATAACAATAGTAAGTTTATAGTATAGGTACCTAATAAGTTTAATTTTATTTAAATAAATTGTTAACAAAGGTATAAGTAATGGGATACAATATAACTTGCATGATATAATTATCTCTTGGTCCCCAAACTGTATTTAAATAGCTTGTGACTTGGGGACCAATGAAACATTAAATTTAACTTGCAAAAGTAATTATTTAGGGAGATTGATTGTCTACCACCTTCATGAAGTAATGAAATTGTTATGAACTGCGTTTATTTTGAAGTGCGCGGGTCAGCAAAATGTAGGCATATTTTGTGGTCTTAGTCAAATTACGTCCAGTCAACAGGGAATACCCTATTGGGACTGTTTCCATGCCTCGTGAAAGATGTTTATTTGTAATAAACATCTTAACAATTAAATTATTTTGTAGAATTCAAGCAAACGTGAAAGGACGAATGTAAAGTATACGAATACGGAGGCTTCCGTAACCTAACTTAACTTAGTACTACTCTCGTTTTCAACAAGCTACGTACTGCTTTACCAAATTAGACCCACTCTGTAGAGCCTAGAATTTCTACAACATACCTATATTAAGTTTGGTTCAACATTTTTCATTCCGCTAGCTGGTTTAGGTACTGTAGGTCTTCACATTTTATTTATTCTAGGTATTAGATATTGTTTTCCGATGCAATTTAAAAAGCTTTAGGGCTATAGGAGTAAATTCAATTTTAATTATTCGTATTATCGCCATAGTAAGCGCTTTATTACTCAAGGTACAATGTCTTTTGCACATCGTAAAATGACGACGAAAGGTAATTTTTTAACCGACTTCAAAAAAGCAGGAGATTCTCAATTAGGTTGTACCGATTTTCAAAATTCTTTTTTTATATTCTAGAGTATACTAGGTACCAGATTGGTCAAACTTCAGATCCTCGAGGAATTGAGTAACTTCAAATAATATAGGTAGTGTTACATTTGAGGTTGTCCCTATAGTGTTAGGTGAACCCAAGCCCAAACGCAAGGTGGATTGTTATTGCTATGCAAGGAAACAACAAACTTCTAAACAACATAAGTTTATTCGATTTATTATTTAAATACTAAACATGGTAAATGCCAGCCAGCTTGAGTTTCAGTTGGTGAACTAGGGTGGTGGGGGGTTGAAGATAACCCAGGTACTATTCGTTAAGTGTAATCAATCAATGATGACAATGACAATCAATGTCATACAACTGTGTAAGAATTTTTTTGGACGGATTGAAACTGAGATTAGAATGCAAAATGTTTTTAAAAATACGGGAATTGCTCCCCGGATCATGGTTGTCCTAACGTTAGTGACACAATTCAATTGATTACTATGTAAAGTACCAATAAATTAAACAAAACTTTTTTTTTTTTTTTCAATTCTGACCTTGTCTTATTTAGCAGCTTTGGCTTATCGAAAATTTTTAAGAGGGGTGAGGGGAACAAGAGAAAATTGACAGATATCTTAAGTAAATGGTTTCAACAGTCAGTCTTATCATTAGATTATTATGCGCGGTAGTGTGTCGAATTTGACTTAGTTTACCTATTCAAAGGAGAAGTGCAGATAACTAAAGCGGATGAATTTAGAGCACTAGGCGAACACAGTTTTGTCGCCATCGTCGGAAGAAGACACCTTATGGGCTTCTGGTAATCGTAGCTCACTATGTAATATAATAAAGTGTAAAGAAGGAGTACTATACCAAGCTAAAACGGAAAAAAAATTACCATCAGGCGACGATTAGTAAGATTCATAAAAAAATTACATGTTCTGAAGTCTTATTTTCTCATATTCCTGCGAATATTCATTTGCATACGAGTCAGTGAGCGAAATAGAACGAATCATACTGAAATGTATGAATGCCGACACGTCTTGGACGCGACCATTTCCGGCTCCCGATCGTCAATAGAAAATAGAGATGTATCCAGTGCAAACTTGCCCCTTAATGCTGCTCTAACGTGGTGGGAAACTTCATTTCCGTAGTTAGGAGAACACGAGAGCCCGTGAAATAGGCTGAACCCTTTTGAGGCAGGAAATTACATTAATGTCTCTTTCTTAAACCAAACCTGCGGATTGATGGAGAACCCATCAAATGCAACGGCTTTTCAGTTAATTTTCGTTTTAGTCTGCATTTTCCGGCCCTGGTTTAAGTAGACTACACTTATCAAAGCAAGGGACTTAGTAAATTCGTTACGTCGGTACTTAGGTATACTTATGTTGGCAATACGAGTACAAGACTAGTAACGTTGAGGCTTCCTTTACGGTCTCGGTTTTCCGTATCCCAGATAGTTCTAATATAATTGGGTTTTTCCTGCTCGGTTGGATACTTGACAGTAAACTTCTACTTACTTACCTGCACCGCTTGAGGACGTTATCACTAAACCGCTCCGTTCACGGTTATATTACCTATTACGTTGTTAGTCGCCATGTCTGCCAGCACTTGTTTTAACAGTGTTTATTGTGTCTCTTCACTTGAAAGATAAGTAGAGCTTCGATAAAGTAATGACATTTTAAAAGATCTTCTTATAAAACTAAGTAAGTAACCTTATTTTTAGGAGAGGTAAGCTATTGGTGAACCCGCCTAGCTTCATCAGTTTGTGTAGTTAAGTAGTGACTAACTTGGCCTGGTCGTTTTGTGCTGACTTTTTGGACCTCTGAGTTGGCTTCACATACCGTTTCCTCACGTAGTTTTTTTCCAGCACATCAAGTTACCCCAATGTGTCAAATTTTCCCAATTGAATATGAACCTTATTCTGTTTGACATAAAGTCAAAAAACGATCAAAGAAATTTCTTTGCTGATTCATGTACAGACGCCAGCACGTCTGTACATGAATCAGCAAAGTCTTAGGCCTTAGCTGGTCATCAGAATATCACTGCTATGCTATCTTAGCGTAGTACGTAGTTTTAATTGAATAGGTACGAGGATATAGCTGGTTTCGTAATCTCTGCCGTGTGGCTTATCATATCCTTTACATCTTAGAATACTGAACACCTCAGTTCACAACTACTAATGTGGGCTTCAAAAACTACTTTTGCTGTACGATCCGGTAACCAACTGGGTAGCCTATCAATCTTTAGAGTGGGCACTTTTGTGGTGTTACCAACTACAACAACTTTTGGCTTAAAAGTAATTATTGGTAATCTGAATATATATAGGTACTACGAACTCAATGAAAACTATCGGGCCTGAAACCAAAATTAGTAGGAGCGCGGCGTAATTATAAAGTTTTATAGAACAATAACGACTTACAATGCAAAATTAACTTGAGTTTTGTTTTTGTTTTAATGCATGTGGCTACGCAAAGGGCAAAAACGGTGAAAACACAGTATTATGGACCTGTTAACCTTTTCAGCGCTTGGCTAAATATTAGTTGCCGTGCCCAGCTAGCGCCGGGCCAATATTGCTACAAATCAATAAAATAAAACCTACAGTAAATAAGGAGAAACAATTGTTGTATCGATTTTTAGTTTTTGTTACATAAATAATATCTCATTTCGATAATGGTTTTAGTTGTACCACACAGTCAGTGTTTTGAAAATAAAACGAAAAAATCATCCATGTTCTCTGTCGCAGAAATACGACACGAGTGGTAGGGACACGGAAATATGTGTCGCATATATATGCGACACAAGCGGTTAAAAGGTTAAACACCGGTATTCTGTAGTCCAGTTGCGAGGCCGCGAGGGTCAAATTTTCATAAGAGGCAAGCCAACAAGGAAACTTAGTGTTCATATCGCTCTTTGTTGTCTCTCTTGAAGTCATCGGTCTACTTACCAATGGTAAACCTTTGGTCTGGCTTGTTCAAAACCCTCAGGAAATTTCGAGTTAACAGGATTTATTATGTGCTAAAACTTTTATTTTATTCTCTGACAAAACTCTTTGATGTTATCTGTATTAGTTATATTCATTGGAACAAATACGATTCTATGCCAATGCCGTTACAGGGAATTTACATTCGCCAAACACCAATATTATTATCATAAGTAACATTATAAATAAATCTTGGCTTAAAATAACAAAATAACTTTTACATATAATATACTATACATAATACACACCAATGATACCTAAAACACAGTGACATTTGTTTTCGTAAATAGGAAAACATACCCTGTATACTTTATATCTATTTACACAAGTACTTACCTACCTACATAGACTGATGAATTCTAAAATAGGCATATTGACAAAATATGAATGTCAAAATATAATTTATTAGTTCATCGGTTAGATCATAAAAAATAATACACAAAATAAAACTACTTAGATTAAGCGCATTAAAGTTGAGAATAGGGCTTGCAAAGTCATTATTCAGTATAAACTGTATAGGATTGTGACGTCATGCGCCATTGTAACTTTATGTATCGCCGTTATATTTTGATAACGTGAAAAAAGAAAAAATATGTGTCGAATATTTTCTTGTAATCTTGGTGAGTGACTAAAAACTAAAATTTAGTTAACTAGCCTATTCTTTTTATTCAACTATGTTCGACTATTATGTTTCCCACCTTCGTTTAAATAATATATATACTGTATAAGTGTACTCTGAAGCTAAATATGTAACCACTTAGAAAACAGAAACAAGTAGAAAATAAATTAATATTGGCTATGAAGGACACTTAACTTGATCGGACAATAAATAATACTAATAAGACCTCAGAACCAGTATATAGAAGTCTGGACCTAGAATATAATTGTGTGTGTGTGTGTTAGGTGAGTTAGTGTATACTTAATATAAACTCTCTTTTTTCCAACTCGGCAGAAACTACGGAACGCCACCTGCTTCAAACCTTTAAATTATAATAATACTCGTTTTAGTTTTAGTTTGTTTCATTCGTAAAAGCATTCAAAATCTTGTCGCAATCTATGCTCGTATAATCCGTAATCGCTAATAATTAATGTCAAAATATTACAAAAAGTTTGATAAATTTGACTAATTTCTGACAATTTGATCTGACAGAACGTTTTTAACAGAACGGGAATTATTGCCCTTTGGTCATAACGCACTATGGTGAACTGGTGACTAACAAATAATAATGAAAATGTAAATAACCTTTATCAAATAGGTACTGTACTTACTACCTACGCACACTTATTTTAATTTACTGGAAATACTTCTAAGAGCGTTCTAAATTTTTTTGACTGCTGAATCAAAATTGAGCGTCTTTCCAAGTTACGTATTTTTAGTATCGTCAAATCAATTCAATCAATTAATAATTCATATCAATTTTTTTAATGTCAAAAATACGTCTAATCTCTACATTTTCGACATGCTTTTGACATTAATTGTCGCTCGGATATGATTCGACTAGATTTTACTTAAACATTTTTAACCCCCGACGCAAAAAGAGAAAAATAATAGCAGATATGTCGTGTTTGGATTAATTTTAACCAGCATTTGATTCCGCAAATAATGCACTGATAGCAACAGGATGAGCTGATGCTGCAGTCAGGCTATCCAGCACGCCAGTACGTAGTCTCTTGACAAAATTATAGCTGATATGTCGTGTTTGGATTCATTTTAACCAGCATTTGGTTATACACACAATGCACTGATGGCAACTGGATGAGCTGATGCTGCAACCAGGCAATCCAGCTCACCTGTAGGTAGACTCGTGACAAAATAATAGCCGATATACCGTGTTTGGATTCGTGTTAACCAGCATTTAACTCTACATTCAAATGCACTGATAAATTCTCATAACTGTAAACTCGTATAAAACAAAATTAATGCGTTTAAAAATTTAAAAATAAAAATAAAAATTAAATTAAAAATTTATAAAACCCCCACCGCAATAACAAAAACATTTAAAAAGTTAAAAATAACACTTTCCTATCGTTGAGCCATGAAATTATACGTCTCGTCGGGGTACCGCTAAAATAAGTACTTACTTACATACCTACGATTACTAGGAACATAGTACTTAAGCGGTACCCCGACGAGACGTAACATTTAACATCGATGTACCTAATTGTAATTTTGATAACTTTTTTATTTCAAAACAAATTTTGGCATGCAATTAGCAGCTAACCCAAAGCATAACATTATTACATTTATTACTTAACATATTAGCACGTACCAACCTAAACTTAAGTTTATTTCATAAGCTTATTAATTCTAACAGCACGGTTCATGAATTGACATATCAAGACTCCCCCGTGCCTCGGAAAGCACGTTCATCCATTGTTCGCGTCAGTTATTTGAAGATCTTTTTCGGTCGTTACGGGTAGTCGGAAAGTCTAAAAGTCTGGAAACCAGTTTAACCATAGGGTATCCAAGGGCTATCTTGTTACCCAGTAACTGGGTTGTAGAGGTCAGACAGGCAGCAGCATCATGTAAAACACCGGTATTCAGCCGGATCCGGTTAAACTGGAACCTGACCCCGACATAATTGGGAATAGGCACATGATGATGTGGTGTTACCCTAACAGTAGAAAATGTACCTTTATTAATATATAATAAGTAGATCTCTGAATGTACTTTTACGAATTTCAAACTTACTTTTAAGCGGGCATGTTCGTCTTCGTATCCAGATATCCGTAAGCGAATGTGAGCAAGTATTTCAATATGTATATTAACTTACTTTGTTGGCGCAAGGATTTATGAAACTGTTTAACCGACTTCAAACTCGACTGTTGATGTGTTGTTTTGTAATGTTTTTTTTTTTACTTGTGTTTTTACGCGATTTCGTCGCCATTTATTCACCGATTTTCAAGATTCCTTTTTTATTTGATAGGGTACTACCAGCTTGGTCCCATTTGTATCAAAACCCCGATCTGATCATGGGATTCTAAAGGAATTGAGGGAACTCCTCAAATAATTTAGGTGCACACGTACCGATTTTCGCATTTTTAGCAACAAATCAAGCATGTTCATTTGGAAAGTATAATTTGATGAAGAAGACAGGCAACGGAACTCTTCAACGCATAACAGCAAATTATTCGCGATTGCTGTCTGTTGTTGTTGTCTATGAAGAGTTTTTGTATTTCCATAACATAACATTACACCTATCTTTTAAAGGGGCCTGGGAGAGATATACAGGTTAATGTTTAGAAAGAACTTCTTTAGCCATTGGTACCCGATTTAAATGATTCTTTCAAGTTTTGAAAGACTTTCTTTACATACGAAGAAACTATAAATTGCAAAATAAAAACTTTTTTACAAAAAAAAAACAACCTACTTACTTCTTAAAAAAACTCTAACAGGTGAGAAATAACTCCAGGTTCGGTAGTCGGTGGCCAATAATGAATGAAACAAAACCAACAAAGCCACAGACTTCCGAAACTGGAGTTATTTTTCACCTGTTAGTGTTTTTTTTAAGAATTTATTTGTAAATTTCACAGACTAGCATTTCTGATTGTTTTCCGACCCATAGATAGGTATCCATCATAATTATAAGCGCTTAGCCAATAGCTCAACGACTTTAATACGTCCAATTTTCTAACATGACTCTCACCGTTCTAACATGGCATCAGTATAAACCTAGTTACTGCTGCTCGTCGAACGTACCATAGTTCTGAAGGAGTCGTAGGAACAACTTTTCTCTTCAGGTCTTTATTTAGTACTTAGGTACCTATATGGCTTGAAAGGACGTGACTAATTCGATTACGGAAGAGATAGGGAAGTATGGCAGAAGAGAACAGGCTGCGCCGAAGCCAAGTTAATTGGGATGAGGGCAGGAGGACAGTTACTCAGAAGGACTAGGTACATATTATTTGCGTTAAGTCGTTAAAAATAATTAAATATGCCGAATGGTACTGATAAAAGCGCATTGCGGGAACATGCTGCTTGTGCTTGACGCTAGAGCAGACAGTCGCCGGATAAGTACCTGTATATCAGCAAGAAGATTTTAAAAGATCGATTTCCTTCCCGTCAAAGCCAACAGATTATCTAAACCCCTTATAATCTATTCATCCGTTTTAAATAATGTATCAGAGCGTCTGCATCACGCAGACAAAAGCCGTGTTGTTGTCTTATCGCAACCATGAGACTGTATGTCTCCACGTTTATCAGATACTGTCTAGTCCACAGTGCATGCATTATCCAGCATTGTACCACAACAATGTGGCGACGTAAGGCTGTCTAAAATAATAATCAAGATAAAAATTTGACACGTGTAGTCAGAGCTGGGCTAATGCCTATATTTATTTTTGAGAACACGAGTTGAGTTGTGGAGTAAAGCTGTCCTGTAATAAAATCAGATATTTTCTATTTATTAGTTTAGTTTGTCGTCTGTGATTTAAACCTACGCACAACTAAGTAAAGCCATCTAAAAATAATTTTGATGGATGAATATTGCGATTCAAAATCGTTTCGCTCTCGTCTGATTTTAATTTTAACATTTGAATATTTTCGAGGAGCCCGCTTGTTTGTCATACACGAATGCGTCAGTGTTAATTCTTTGATTTGTTTAAGTACTTGTGGCAGGCGACATAATACATAAACTTAAACATTAATATTGGTAATTCGGTTCCAGTCTTGTTTCCCAATTGCGACCAAAATCAAAATTGAACTATGAATTCCCTTCCGCCAAATATCTGGGTTAAGGAAGCTGGACATATGCCATAGAAAGTTTGCAGCCGTTTGAAGGAAAATTGGTTTTGATTTACCTTCTGCATTCCATCTAGCATTGCTCCTGGAGCGACTGGTTAGAAACCTTTCATTGAAATTCTTACTGAAGGATATTAAGCACTTTAGGGTTCTGGTTTTAATACCTGACAAGAATAGTATACAAACTTGTATGCGAGTTCTGACTTTCTTTTGGTGTTATTGAAGAAATAACAGCGGGGTTCCTCGTGTCCAAGTGAAATTACGCTCCTAAACAGCGTAATTGAAGTATCGTACCATTAAGCAAAACTGTTTCTGTCGACAATTCAACGCTTGAGGGCTCTTTTGAGACGATTATTGAACGGTCTTTGGTTAATTTATTGTTTGTTAAACGCGATAAGTAGAAGCTCAACACAATAATTAAATAAGTAGACACTAATTTAAAGCTCTGTTATCTCATGTGAGCTGCTGTTCTTAAGTAAATCAATCATCACTAGCTTTTACTCTCTCTCATAATTAAGTACTGAATATTTCTTTGGTTTCCAATAATCCAGGCACTTTTGCGGTTACCGCAAATTAAGTTAAACCGACTGGGGTTCTTAATTCAATCGGTTTTTTTTTATGTATGTACACTGATTACTCCGAGATTAATAGTCCGGTTAACGTGATAATTATTTAGTTCGATGCGTTCGGTTAAACGTTCATAAAAATAATAAGTTTAAAAGAAAACTAGTGGGCCAAACTATGTAAGCAACAACTCCTTATCAAACTAAAAAAGAATCACGAAAAGCGGATCACAAATCTCAGCGTAATCGGAGTAGATAAATACAAAAAAGTGTTCAAAAATAAATCAAAAGTTCATAAAAATGTCCTTATAATAAAAACTTCTGGGACAAACTATTTTAAATTTTTATGGGACCAAATGGTAACTATTCCGCATCGAACTAAAAGAATCACGTAAATCTCACACATAAATCTCAGAGTAATCGGTGTAACTACATAAAAAAAATAACCGATCGGAATGAGATCCTCCTCCTGAAATCGGTTAATAAAACGCGATGTAATTTGTTAATGTCACTATTTTAATTAAGTGGTCATCATCTACTTAATTAAAATTATAACTTTTCTCAACGTCTAGTGCCGCTAAGATCGCTGCTGAGTGGCATCGGCTGCAGATTTATCTATCATGAACTATGGGAAAAATATTAATGGCCTATTCGATTTGGACTTGAGTGCCACAAGAGGCGATGCTTCTGAAACGTTCAACGTCAGTTTAGCTAGCAGTCAGTCTAGCTTGCTGATGGGATATTTTAGCACGGCTTTTTACAGTAATAGTAGTAGTTTACTTAGTAAGATATATTATAAAAAAGGTAGTAAATACATGGTTTAACGCAACTTTGCACCACTGGTTGGCATTCTTAAATTCAGGATGTTGATATAGTGATAGGTATTTACCAAATATAGTTTCAGAATGGATATTGTGACGTTTACATACAGCGCTGTGTACATAATACCTATAACTATAACGTTTTATTTGAAATATCCTCAAGTTTCAACTCAGCCAAGGTTTGTAGCCATAACGTACTGATATAATAATAAACAAAGGAGGTTCTCATTAAATGGTAATTTATTCGTAACTATTATGTACATAATGCCTGTTTTGGTGTTGAGAATATTCTGCACTATGTAAAGAAGTTACTAAGCCAAGTAGCCATGGTCTACGCCCAAACTGAAGGAAATCGTGCTTTATTATCATCAATCTTTGTACGAAACATTTATGTAGGGACTTAGATTTCAATGATTATATGCTATCCTTTAACAATGATGCTTCTGAACGGTATTTTATCTATCTAATCTTTAGTTGAGTATGTATTTAGAACTTAAGAACTTAGTTGCTGGAAGGAAACATAAAAAAAAAATAACTTTATTGCATATCATTTTGGCTTAAATTACATGTCAGGGAGTCTTCATAGAAATGCCTGTAGTTGAAGACTCCGCTCTTCCCTTACATTATAAATATGTAACTAGGCAAATGACAAAAGGAAAATAAAAAATAAATAAAACAAAAAGTAACAAAGAGAACAAAATCATAAATAATAATAAAGGATCTATTGTATATTATGTGTCTGAGTGTATTTGGGTGTGACGGTGTGCGTGTGTGTGTGTTTGTGTGTGTGTGTGTGTGTGTGTGTTGTGTGTGATGGTGTTTGCGAGAAGGAGGTTTTGCGTTTTATAATTAAGTTACACGTTGCAGAAGTGACTCCGTATCATCATATTTTAAATTTTGAAGCCATATTGTACACACTACACAACAACAACAACAACAACACAACAACAACGTAACATACTTACTTAAAAGCGTTTTCTTTTTTGCAGCGCTTCGAAGATAAATCTTCGGATCTCTCCGAAGACTGCCAAGAGGAGACCAGTAAGTATTTTTAAATATACTAAATTTACGATACGTACGTTCGTCCGTAAGTCCGCTTGCACTGTGGCGAACATAGCGTTAAACGAATTTAAAGCATTGTTCTGTTTCTGTCAATCGTATGGAGTTAAAAGAGACGAAATGATGCTTAGGAGACGTTTAGCGCTAAATGCATTTTCTGGTTAGTGGTGAGATCGGGCCTTAATTCTCAAGCTTACAAGTGACCTAGTCTTGGTGTTGGGCAGTTACCCCGCTACCAAAGACATTCAATACTCACTTAGACAGGACATCACGAACAAAATTTTCATCCGATACAATTCTGTCCGAGTGGACACAAGTCTGTGAGTTTAATTTAGTAAGCTCCGCTGCCGCTCCAAGTCCGGCAAGCGAGTCGTGTCTACGATAGACTGATTTCTAATTGTGGCAATACTTTTATCTGTCAAACGGACTGTCACAAGTTCGTTTCATGGTTTGATGGTTACAACATCTTGATACTTTTAGCTCAACTATCTAAATTTTATTTATTTTACTGTGATGTGATCACGATTTCGGATTTAGATTAGAGTCTTCTCTTAGTTATGACTTTGAATCTTACTGGGGCACTTAATAATAGGTCTTTATTATTATAATTCGTCATTGTCGACCAAAGTCTTCGGACGACCGCGAGGTTCATTTTTCAGGTCGAAATTTCCAGAACGGAAGCGAGCAAACCAATAACAGGTGGTGCGTTGGTTTGTAGTGTTAGCTCCGTAAACGTCGTTGATGTTGCGTGCCGCTTGTGCCGCGTTGCTGCCACGACGGTACTCATATTCCATAATTACTCGAATTTTTAACGTATCCATGATGACGAAAAAGATTGAAATGCGATGAAAATGTAACACTAATCAATAAACAAATGACTACTAAACATGTTTTTAAAATAAAATTAATTTGAAATTAGAATTCTTAGCCAAACTAAAATTATTATGATTTGAAATGGCCAGTACCGCAGAATGGCAATTTCATAGGTAAAGACCTAATATTGATAGCCACTTCAAGATATTGCTGTTTGAACAGAAAATAACTGTTTTTCTGCATTTTAAATATCATACAACTTTTGTCAGCCCCCTTAAATGATGAAGTAATAAAAAGTACAATTGATAATTTAGTTAAACAACTCATGACATACAAGACGGTATCAAAATTATCTGACGAAAATTGCTGCTAGAAGTCAAGGATAATAGATTCTGATTTTCGGTCTGATTGTGACTAATAATAACCTACATTGAAATGCACTTTTTAATTTATCCCAAAGATATTTTTTATTTACAAATAAGTTCAAGTATGAAAGACGTTAGTGGCGTACGATACCAGTGTTGACACCTGTAAGATTTTTAAATTTGCCGCCTTTCTCCAGGGACACCACTCGCTTGACAGACTCTATTAGTATATTATTCTAAATGGCGTTACTGGCATCCCAGTTTTTCTTGGAAATTCCTTCACTTGTCCTCTCTATGTATAGTATCTAAAATCTCAATGCCCGCTACCAATTTAACCGGCAGGTGGAGGCACTTTTTAATTATTCTTTCAACCATAGTTTAGAATATGCACGTTTGCTTATTATAAAGTCCTTTTAACCACCTTTTGGTTTAGCTAGTGCGACATTGTTGTTGTGAATATCATGCGTTTCAAATTAATTATTAGAACGTAACATAATTTCCTGCCATTGTAGTGGTTTAACTTTATAACTTTCTGTAGGTTTTACATTCAAAGCGTGTATGATGAAGCGATTTCCAGGCTTTTCGGCGCTCCCTGCTCGCTTTTAGTATCTACAAAGCACGGACGACCCTACCTAATGGACTATTCATACCGCCACGCGTCAATCGTTACCAACCATTGGACTAAAATATTCTTAGGAGGCTTTTATATGAAATGCTTAACATAGTTCTTGGTCTAGGCGTTTGATATAGTACCTAGTGTTGTCTCTTGAATTAATCTTAATGCAAATAAGAATACTTCATCGCAATGGAGGTTAGCGTTCAAGTCATCAATAACGTCTAAAAGTGTTGGTTCGTGTAGGATCAAGTACCTTACAGCATACCAGTCCTTTAGTTCAGAGCATACCAATCGTTCATTTTACTTTCAGCATATTATAAATCATTCATTGAATCGTAAACATCCTTATTTTGATTGCAAATCCATCTTGTAACACGTTAACATGTTGCAACCTTGCAACCGACGAAACATATCGTATTTTACGTGTCTTGATCCTGATCTACGCCTTACCCTTACCAGGCCGGAGGAGAACGCCACCTCTTTTTTGCTTTCTTTGCTCGGCTTGAATGAAAATGCACCAAAGCAAATGAGCTCAGAGAAATGAAAAATCCTGTAACATGGTGATAGGGTGATAACACGGGTATATAGAAATCTTGAAAATACAGACCTTGTCTGTATTTTCAAGATTTCTATATACCCGTGAAATACTTCGTCACTCCTCAATCCACTCAAGATACGTTACCCTCTAATCTCAACGTCAAAATGTGATTGCGACAATTTCGAAAGACAAATTAGGTATATGTGCAAGTTACATCGATTTAGCTGAGCTGTTCCACACGTAGAATCTGAGCTCGGCTATCATTGTGCCAATTGTCGTAACAACCAATGGCATCATACCCCAAAGTTTACCATTTCTCAAGACTCTTATGAGGCGGCTGGATTGCGCGCTGGATTGGGCGCTTGATTCATAAGGCACTGTAAGCGTAGGTACTGCTTTTCTTCAACACTGTAAGCATAGTGAGAAGAGCCTCTCGAGCCCTAACTGCTGTCAGCTTGGACATGCTCCGGATACCAGTAGATCCCTGTTCTGTAATTTTTAAATGTACGAGTATGGGACCACTCACAATTATTTAGCTCCATTCAGCTTTTGTTATAAAACACCAGTTTTGTATGAGACACGTACGCGTACTTTCAGTTGAACGGACGTGTACGCGTCTCAACCAAAACGGGTGTTGCCGAATGGAGGTAAATAAGTGTTAAGTATTCAGTCCCAATATAATATTATGTATGTATATTATCGTCTCGCTCGTCGTCAGCTGTCGTCGTGTGTATGTCTATGTTAATGTGTAATCTTTTTCACATTAAGAAATTTTATTGAATAGGTATTTAACAAATCTAACGAATTATTACGCCTGTTATCCCCGACGGGTTAGGCAAAGTTCTGTTGTACCTCGTGGTGAGATGTTTTTAAAAATATAATTTATTTGAGTGACCACAAACTAATAAAATACCTGCCCGTAATCTATTAATTTTAAAATCAAATTCACTAATGTTACGTTCCACTTGTATTTCAACCATTACCAGAGATGCACTTTTGACTCACATTCAGCTATTAACGTTATTAATTTCTGTTATTTTCATAAGATCGTAAGTGCATTCTACTGAAGTGAGTTTTGCGTCATAATTCTAAATGAAATATCGTTGCGTAGGGTCAGCATGGTTCAATTCGATTGACTGAATAAGTTATTTATTGATCATTGCATAGCTGTAATTATTAGATTGCGCAAATGGATATCGAAGTATAAGAAGTAAAGTGTTTAAGTTAAACTAAATACGGATTGGTATTCTGTGGATTTTAAAAGTTATTTACTTAATTGAATTCATTCATAGGAATGTAGAAGTCAGATTGGCTCGCTCCATGAATTCAGCTGCCGATATAGGTACCTACCACGGATATCGAGTACCTACCTATGGTTGCACCTCTGCCTGACCCTTCGGGGTATAAAGGTGTGACTTTATGTGTGGTTATTTTTCCACAAGTATTTCATAAATGAGTTGTTAGTAGTGTGCACAAATACGACGGATTCATTCCAGGCGTTTGGGATATTGGCCGTCGCATCGAAATATTTAAACGTCTGTCTAGACTAGGTGGACATATTTGGAGGTGCAAGACCCCTTCAAACAAGAAAAATAAAAACATTCTCAGTAGCTGCTCGGAATCTGGATTGGTGTGGTGGCAACAGACTCGCTAGGCCTAAACACAACTGACGAAATCAGTAACACCTCAGCCTTACTCTTCGGAGTATGCCATGTTATATTGTTGACTAAACAAATAGGAACTTCTAATTTTTTTGGCGATATTGCTAAACATTACTTACTTTATAGAAATTACTCATCAATCCTAGCAGGTAGGCTCAGCTCTGCCGCCTATGCCGTCAGGTCAAAGTCAAAGTCAAAGTCAAACCATTTATTTCAATTAGGCCCCTATAAGGCACTTTTGAACGTCGAAAAAAATTAACTTTAAATGATTCTAGTTGCCCCTTCCAAAAAGTAGATTTGTATGGAGAAGAATGGGCAAGAAACTCCATACTTACTCTTTTAAAATAGATTTTACAAAACTTTGTATACATTAATAAGATTATATGTGAGGACGATGCACCCAGAATAAAAAGTACTATACTAAGATAGGTTTAAGCAAAAAAATAAAAAAATAAACAATGAAGTTGATAATTACATGATTAAGTTGGTACAGCTAGATACAATGTGCTCACATATTTACAAATGTAATAACATTCATTTTAAAAAAGTGAAATAATAAAACAATAAATAGAAAACAATACGTAGGTACATAATAAGATTAACAACCAGGTTGATTTTGTCAAGACTCCAATGATTGTCCTATGGAGCAGGACCAGCATGTTTCCAAGCATTCCTATCTTGAATATAATCTTCTAATTTATAATATGCCAGTTTACAAAGTGTACTTTTAAATTTTAAATTTTCAAAGGTTTTAAATTTTCTTTCATTAAGTTTTAGGATTAGTTGTTAGTACTTATATTTATAACAAAAACTTAAAATAAATAAATAACTATAACAATAAATGACTACAAAGCGTCAAAAAATTCTTCTGCATCGCTGCCAGCTGGTAAAGTGCCCAAAAGACTGGCGGCATTGCCACGTTGAATGGCAATGCTTAGCCTCTGGCCAAAGTAGAGGCCAGCCCTTGGGTCACGGGAAGCGTCAACTAAACGTTTGCAGATGTCTTTGTAAAGAAGACGAGCACTCGGACCCCACGGCCCAAGAGTTTCAACCCCAAACGGCTCGAAAGTATAACTACCAACAAGGTTGCTATATTTCCGCCGCTTGAGGTTCTCAGCAGCCGCAGCAGCAGCGCCAGCACAGCATGTTGACCCAGGAAGATGGGATGGCGCAAGAGTATCGACACAAGTAGCGTCCCATACTAAAGGCCTACCCATCTTCCAAGGGAATAAAGACATACCGTCCGGTCTTTTGCCATCGTCGCGTGCCAAGCCATTGGGTTCTAAAACAGCTGGAACGCCGACGGAAACAAGAGCACGTCGGATGATGTCATTAATGTGTGCATGCCGTGCTATGCGACCCGCACTACGGCTGCATGATAAACCGTGATGTCCGAGGCTGTTGACAACTTCCCCACAGTGACAGCGATGAGGAGTAACACATGTAGCTCCTAGACGAAGGGAAACAGCAAGGCGGAAAGTAGTGTCATCGAAAAGAGTGCCTATGTTCGACGACGGTAGTGCAAGAAGCCATAGTCCCGACTCCCATTCACCCACAGCGAGTAGGCGCGCACGCTCAGCAGCAGTGGTAGAAGAGTCAATTAGGTACTTCTGCACCGCTCTGCAGAGTGGCTCATCCCACCGACTCTGGGAAAATGGGTTTTCGGGAAGTTCTGAATTCGGGCAAGCGAGTTTCCAGGCATCCATAGCCTCGGTGAAGTACGGCACATCAAAATCAACCAGTGTGGTAGCTAAAATATTCCTGATTAATTTCTCAGTGCCGCAGATCGAGGATATAAATGCCGGTAAACAAATACTAGAAATTTTGCGGACGCCAAGGCCTCCCATTCGAATAGGAAGACTAGCTTGTGCCCAAGCTCGGTCGTCCAAGGCCACATTTAAAATTGAGGTTAAAGTATTCCTGATAATTTGGTCCATTTTGCCCAGAAGGTTGGTGTGCTTCCATAAATGGGAAGCACGAAGGAAGTATGTTAATTTAGGGCCGAAACAGCAGTATCGAATTATGGTGATGGCCGAATGCATGTTAATTTGGAACAAACGTTGCGAAACATCATTGAAGTTTTGAATTTTTTCTTCAATAAAATTGTGGAATGAATTTTCGAATATTGGAGACCCAAGGAGACGAAGGGAACTTTTATCAACCGTTTTGATTTCTGGGGCTATTCTATTAAATTTGGAAAGTGTCAGTTGTCTGTCGGTACTGTCGGATATATATAATTCACATTTGGATAGGTTGAGATCTAGGCCTGTGGAATGGAGTTCATTTTTTAATATCTGAAGGTCATTCAAAACTGTGTCCACATCGCCTCCCAGGGTTCCATCGTCGAGATACCAGACGTTAAATTTAGAATTTAGCTGCCGAATGATTGGGTGAATGGCTAAACTAAAAATCACTGGCCCGAGGGGGTCACCTTGTTGACAGCCAACAGCTGATTCCAGAAGGTTGTCCCGATATAATAATTTAGAAGGATGTCTGTAACATTGCCAAAGAAAACTAAAGATTTGTGGTATTTCTTTTTTAGCTTCTGTCAGCAAGGTGTCCCTGTTTACAGAATTAAAGGCATTCTTTATGTCAACCTTCAAGATGATTTCTCCTTTGCCAGAATTTAGGTAGGTCGACAAGGCGTGTACGGCAGCCTCACAGCCCCCTTTGGATCCGTAGCCTAACTGAAGGGGCTGAAATTTTTCCGAAACAACCTCACCATAGAATTTACAGCAAATCTTGGCTGCCATACGCCGATATGTAGTTCCTACTGCAATGGGACGAATGCCGCCATCCCTCTTGCGCAGGGCACACAGATTGGCTCCGTATAAGACGTCGATGACGGCCTCGTTCACCCTGCCGGAGAGCATTAGGTTAGTCAAAGCCGTAAGCTCCTTCACAAGCAACACACCAGCTTCCCCGGCGCCTGAACTGGTAAGGTCCTTAAGGTGCTGAGGACTCAGGCCGTCGAGGCCGCCGGCGGACCCGCTCCGGAAGGAGCAAATGGCTGTGACCACCTCTCGACCTGTAATGGTGAGGGTATGATAATCCGAATCAGGGGGGTCGGGAAAAGAAAGATCACCTGGTGGGGCCGGGTGTTTGCTCTTAAGAGCTGCTAGGGTATCCGCAGAACACGGAGCCACCACATCACTACTGAAAAGAATCCTGGCTGCTCCACTAATGTCACCTTCACTTAACTTCGTTTCCACAAGATGAGATATACCTCTTGTAGAAGTACATCTCTGGGTCGGTAATTTTGAATCTAAATTGAAATCCGAAATATTACAATTTTCTTTAATTTGTGTAGTTATAGTCTTTTTGCCTGCCAAATTCTTTTGTACATGGAGAACTTTGTAAGGGAAGGTGAGTAGTTGTTCCCAGGCATTTAGCGAGTTCTCCTGGGCTGCAAGGCGAACGCAACCTGCCAGATGTTGTGCTACAAGCGGTCTAGCACCACGGGGAACTCGCTTTAAAACGGGAACAGAATTTTTGAATTTTGAAAGGGTTTTCCAAAACGGATCGAAAGTGGATGTTGCCGGTATTAAAGGTGATGTTATGACAGGGTCTGCTGCAAGTGCATTTTGCGGTTTGTGTACTTTCCCAATGTGCACATTCAGACCCCGCTTACCTTTAAAAAACCGTGCCTGGGAACACAGAGGACATCTTTCCAATGATGTTGAAGGTTGATCACCAACATCACTCACCGCATCACTGCTGCCACTTAACATTTACTTAAAAGTAATAAGTAATATAAAACTAAAAACTAAAAGTTAAAACACTTATAAATTAAATTTACAGAAATATTAAACTCAACAAATCAAAAGGAAAACTGATGTGACGTTGACGTTTGAATGACGGGGTGGCGGGCGGTGCGCCGCACCGCAGATGACAGCATTGTGGCGCAGCCCTGGTAACCGTTGCTGCGAGACAGGTGGACTGGCGTCGCGTCCTCAATGTCACCACCCAAACTGCACGTCAGCACCAGCAGACTCAAACCACCGTGGAAAACGGGCGGCGGAAATGGATGATATTTTCAAGAAAGTTCGTCAGTCAGTAATTGGTTAGCCCTGGGCTTATTATTTTATTCAATGCAATTATTGTTACAAATATGGCAACGATATCCACACCCAACGAGATTTTCAATTGAGAGAAATTATATTTCAATATAATTATAAATACATTATTTTATGTATGTTATAATTTGACAGTTCTAAGTATAGTATATCTTTCATTTAGTTTTAATATATCACATGGTATTTTATTATAACATTTAACACAATACCCCATAAAAGATTTTTGTACACACATCAAAAGTGTCTAGGGATCAAGCATTTTTATGCGGATTTCTTGAGATTGAGATGTGGCTTTGTAATAAATTTATGATTTTATAAATTTATATGGATCCTTTTTGGTGCATTTCATAATTTGAATCAGGAACTGTGAATCAAATTCGAGTAAAAGATGAAAATCAGCTGTCAATATTTTCCCTATAAAAACATACAACGCATTGAAGACATTATTAGTGCTACTGTTTCCCTACTACTGATTAAAACCAACGTTATTATGGAGCGGCGACGTCATTTAAGCAGGTAAGAAATGCTCCGAGCCGTGGGAATGATAGAAGCTGGTTCCCGGCAACGTACTGTGGCTTTAGCTCTGAATACAAGTCAGAGTGTTATCAGTCGACTTTGGACACGTTACCGAAGCACTGGTACCGTGGCTGAGCGCCATGGAGGACGGTATCGCTGCACCACACGGAGACAAGACCGATACATTCAAATCTTAACTCGAAGAGCTCCAACAATAACCGCCATGATGTTAGCCGTTAGGCTTCATCACTCTTCAGGGAACTTAATTAGCGACCAAACAGTCAGAAACCGCTTGCATGAAGTGAACCTTCATTCCCGAAGACCGCTACGGGTACCACCTATAGCAATGCACAATCGTAGGATTCGATATCAATGGGCTCTTGAACACAGAAATTGGGCAGAAGAACAATGGCGTTTCGTGTGCTTTTCTGATGAGTCTCGTTTTGGTATGAGACCGGATACAAGACGTATACGACACTGGAGAACCCCTGGACGCCAACAGCGATTAAAATCCTGCCAGGAAGTCCATCCTTATAGTGGTGGAACCATCATGGTATGGGCGGGTATTTGGATCGGCGGAAGAACTGAGTTGATTTGGATCAGAGGCAACCTCAATGCTCAAATTTATGCTGAGACGATTGTATCAGACGTCATCGTTCCTCTACAAGTGCAAATCGGTCCCTTATTTCAGTTAATGCATGATAATGCACGACCGCACACCGCAAGAGTTGTAAGACAGACTCTCGCCGCAGCTAACATCAATGTCCTGCCCTGGCCTGCTCAGTCGCCAGACTTGAACCCGTTTGAGCATGCATGGGATATGCTACAGAGAAGAGCTCTGCCGAATATGGAGGGTATCCAGTCGCAAGAAGACCTTTTTTTGTTGTTGCAACGAACATGGGCGGCCATTCCACATTTTGAGTATGCCAAACCGATGTTCTTGTGTTGTTAGTGTTCGCGGTAGAAACACGGATTATTAATTGTTTAAGTTACCCAATAAAATTTTAAAGAAAACTGTTATTTCAGTCTTTTTTTCGAACTTTAATGTTAGTGGTTCAAATGTCATAAATCCCTTTATTAGGAAAATGGCAAATTTCTTTATTAATGCAAAGGTGACTTGGTTTATCGTTACTGTGACAAACGAAAACACTTTATTTGATGAATCCTTAAAGAAAATTTTAATTAATATCAATCAGGAGAAAAGTTATTGCAAAAATATATGTTGATCCCTAGACACTTTTGATGTGTGTACTTTTGCTAATCTAAAGGAAGGTTGAGCTATTTTATCTTTATTTCTTGTATTAAAATTATGTCTAAAAAGAGCTTGTTTTACTAAAAAGTTGAGGATTTTTTCTTACATACATTATATTTTCATAGATATATTGACAAGGTACTGTCATTATATTTATTCTCTTAAATAGCTCTCTAAGCGATTCGCGGCGCGGTAAATTATAAATGGCTCTGACAGCTCTCTTTTGTAAAATGAAAATGGATTCAATGTCAGCAGCCCGGCCCCACAGCAAAATGCCATAAGACATTATGCTGTGAAAGTAGCTAAAATAGACCAAACGCGCGGTTTCTACATCTGTTAACTGTCTTATTTTTCTAACCGCATAAGCGGCTGAGCTTAGCCGCTCCGCAAGAGATGTTAAATGAGGTCCCCATTGTAATTTTTCATCTAGAGTAATACCTAAGAAAACTGTTTGATTAATAAATTGCAGTTTTCCTCCATTTAACATGATGTCACATTCGCTACTTTTAACATTTGGTAAAGTGAATCTAATGCATTTAGTTTTTTTTTCATTAAGTACTAAATTATTTACCGTAAACCAATTTTGTACCTGAGTAATTGAGTTATTCACGTCGTCAAGATGGGGTGACCGTCTGTTTATTTTAAAGATCAGTGATGTGTCATCTGCAAATAACACCATCTTTGGTTGATTATGCATTAATTGGGGCAAATCATTTATGTACACTAAAAATAGGAACGGACCCAGTATTGAACCTTGGGGAACACCTATTATCATTTTAGCCCCCAACGAGTTCACGCCGTTTACCTGAACTTTAACCTGTCTGTCTTTCAAGTAAGATTTTACTCAATTAAGTGCTGTATCCTTAATTCCATAGTGATTCAGTGCAATAGAAGTGTTTAATGGTCAACGCAATCGAACGCCTTTGAAAGGTCGCAAAAAATTCCAATGGCGTCTTGAGCTTCCTCCCAGGTGTTAAAAATGTTCTTAATTAGGGTGACACCGGCATCAGTTGTACAGCGCCCTTTGGTGAAACCGTACTGCTGTTCATGAAAGATGGAATTTTTATTAAAGTGACGTAACATTTGACTGAGCATCAACTTTTCAAACACCTTACTGAGAACTGGCAGAATTGACACAGGTCTATAGTTGTTGAGGTCTTTACTTTCGCCGGATTTGAACAATGGAACTACTTTACTGTGTTTCATGAGATCCGGGAAAACTCCTTGGTCCACACTGAGATTAAAAATGAAAGCTAAATAGGGCGCAATAGTTTCAATAAAAGACCTACAGACTTTAACCGACATTCCCCAAAGATCTTCTGTTGATTTAATTTTAAGATCTTTAAAAGCTTTTATAACAGCTTGGGGGTTTGTGTATTGAAATCGAAATTGCAAAGGGCATGCCTTTACACAGGAAAGTAAGACAATACACTGATGTTGACACAGCTCGGTTAGTCTATTTTAGTTACTTTCATACCGTTATGTCCTACGATATGTTATTATAGGGAAAAGCAGCGGACATACAAAATATATTTATTTGTAACTTTTGATTTGACATTTTTTTTTTGTTTTTACATAACATAACATAACATAACATAACGTCACGCCTGTAATCCCCGAAGGGCTAGGCAGAGGTGTACCTGGTAGTACACCCACATTTCGCCAGTTATGTTTAAGTCCCATGTAATAGGGGGCGAGCCTATTGCCATCAATCGGGCACAAATCCATACTCCGGGCTGCTACTGAGAAATCCCAGATGGAAAAACCCAATAACACTTTGCCCGACCCGGGAATCGAACCCGGGACCTCATACTCAGCAGTAGCGCTTGCGACCACTAGAACAACGAGGCAGTCCTTTGTTTTTACAAAATTACAAAATCCTCTCATTACAGAATTTACAGTTTTATAATGAGATGAATTGCAATAAGTGGTGAACTAGCGACCTCGACGGTTCTTTATCTTTATTTCTGAGTAACCAGAAGTTCGTCATGCTTCCTTAGACGTCACTGCTTGCGGTAGCGTGGAGGATCGGGTTACCCCCTTCCCCCAAATATGGTGACCCCGGGGTAATGGCTGATCTTTGCGTTGTGCTTGTCAACGGGCGCTGCTTGTGGTGACTGGTAGACTTGCTTACCAATGGTTTTTTTTTGTTATAATAGTTAACTGCTTATTGGTTTCACTTTGATGGTCCTAGATTATCATTTTAAACTTAGAGTCACAGCGTTATGAATATAAGGCAGCATTGCACATGTAAGCGGGTACGCCTTTTATACCTGGATGCTATTATTTTTCAGTTTTGTAGTCGTTTTGCTTGAGTTTTAGATTTCAATATTAATATGAATATTGTTATTTACTGTTTTCTCTTTTTTTCTTCTTGGTATACTTAGTGGAGTGTGCTAGCTAACACGTGACAATCATTCTGAAATGTAATGTTTTTTTCCCGTATTTGTATCCACTAACCTTGTTGTCATTTTAACTTAACTTTGTGTAGTGCCATGCCGTATTAAGTAAAGATTTTCCTCGCAGTCTCAACTCTGTTTGACAAGTTTGTATGCCAATTATACTAAGGTACCTACATGATTTTCAAGATGTCGAAATCGTTATTAGGAAAGCAGACTTAACACAAAGCCGCAAACAGTACGATATAAAATCTATATACCAGTATGATATAAAATGAGCCGTGACGTATAAATGCAGGAAATTATTAACAGAATAATATAGTATCAATGCTTTCCGGTTGCTATCCATTAGATTATCAAGTTACTACGCTAATTGTATGCCCCGGCAAGTCAGGTTCAAAACGAATCGTATGAAATTGTCTGCACGGGCAACTGCTGAGAATTAATTGTAAGGCGGTGCATTGTATAAGCGTGAGCGATGCGTTTAGAATATTGGTGGTTATATTATAATGCCAGTAGCGTCACAGTTCAGCCACAATCTCAAAAATGTATGTTAAATTTATTACAAAAGATAGGATGTTCCCAAGGGATTCATTAAATGTATTACAGTAAAATTAACAATTGAGTAAAATGGACTAAATAAATTACATGAAATGCTAAATAGCTAGAATCTGTAGTTTTGCAAAATCTTAAACTGCCCATAAATTATGCGAGATCACGTGAGTAAGGAGAGGTTCAGAAAAAGTTTCAGCCCAACAATTCGACAGTCAGATTTTTTTAGTTTTCAATGGGAAACTAAAAAAATCTGACTGTGCCAACAATGTTGATTTTATTATTTATAACTAGCTCGAACCGCACTGTTAGGTAAAAACGTTCCTCCATTCCAAGAGGTAGCTTTTTCCAATTCTTAAGGAATACTTACGTCCATCTCCTGCTTGAAAAATCACAAGCCGCGATCGCTTTTGCTCCAAACCATCGCCGGCACGTCGTATGTAATATATCTTGCAGCTACCGTAGTAGGTACGTATACTGCTTAGAGAAATAGCTAATAATGAAGTTATTAAAGCCACAAATAGAAACTGCAATAGAAACGTAAGTTTAGGGTTAAATCCGGAATATTTCTATTTATTTGTCACGATACACACACAGTCGATTTTATCGGAAACTACAACTGGGTTTAATACGTCATCCCGTACTAGTCGGACTTGAACAACGTCAAAACACATGACGAATATGTTATCAACCTATCTTAAATTTGACATAAATTACATCTCTGTCAGTGTACCTAATAATTATGTGTAGACTGAAGTTAAAAAAGGTTGTTTTTAATGCACACTTTGTAACGAAAGTACAATTAAGCATGTTACAATTACGATATACGCCGAATTTATTATAATCTATTTTCACAGCAGCTGTTAGTTGTCACCATTGCAACAATTTATTTTAAGAAATTATGTGGATTTAATTTAGTCAAATTATTTTATTTTAGTTGAAAATTACAGTGTCAATGATGAAAACCTCAAAGAAGCAGGTATGAACAATACATGGACACGTCCCTCGTTTCACCTATATTCTTCTAAATTGAAAATAAAACGATTCGATTTTTTTTCCTTGTCTCTAAATTTAAATGTTTTGCATTCCTGCTTCTACGAGCTTCTTTTTTCTATTATACTAAAAAAAAAATACCAGCCTGTTACTGT
Organism: Euplexia lucipara; assembly: GCA_921972225.1. NCBI lineage: Eukaryota > Metazoa > Arthropoda > Insecta > Lepidoptera > Noctuidae > Euplexia > Euplexia lucipara. The sequence continues at coordinate 10,402,522 of OV179142.1, read as the reverse complement.
CCCACTGCAGGGCAAAGGCCTCTTCTCATACAGAGAAGGCTCGAGCATTGATCACCACGCTTGCTCAAGGCGGATTGGCGATTTCGAACTTATATTTTACTATAAGTCCAGGTTTCCTCACGATGTTTTTCCTTCACCGATGTCAATGATGGCTAAGATAAACTTAGAAAGTACATATGAATTGAAAAAGTCACGTTGGTACTTGCCCGGATTTGAACCACAACCAACACTAAGTGCGTATTTTGCGTACAAGTATTTTAGTTTACCAAGCTAACAAAACGTATAAATTAAAAATAGTAAAAATAGATAACTGACGGAGTATTCCCGTGTGAGCACCTATTTTTTGAGCACCTATGCATTTAGCACCAAAGGTATTCCCATTTCCCATAGGTTAATGCATAGGTGCTCAATAAATAGGTGCTCAAACGGGAATACTCCTAACTGACGCTGTCAACTGATAAAACACCCAAAAATGTGATGACATTGCTACTTTGAATGGCAATACTTAATCACTGGCCAAAATATAGAGGGCAGGTTTTTAGGAATAAATTATTTATTTATTTAAAAAAACTTTATGCACAAATATTAAAAAACTGTACGAAAGTGGACATTTAAGTCTTAATCATTTTCTACCAGTCTTCTTTAAGGTAACGCAGTTATAAGACTTGGCAGGATCATAAATATAAGGAATACGACATACTTATAAAAATAAATGTACGCAACTTCGTCCGCTTGAATTTCGTATTGTAACGTGTTGTGTTTGAAACAATATGTGATGCTTCCAAATAATGTGGATTTTTAATTGGTAAAAGAGTTTTCTAAATCTGGTCAGTAGAGCCAGATACATATTATCCCCTACAACGTCACAGACTCGCAAACTTTAAGTACCTCTTTATAATATTGATAAAGATAAAAGTAGGGCGTTACTTCTTTATTAAATCAGCTATATAGCAGTGAAAGTCCTATCAAGATCGGTCCAGCCGTTTTAAAGATAACCCCAAACAAAGAAACACCTAGAAAAAAAATGCTTTTTAAGTACTTATAATAACAATTGTATACACTATGAAATGCATTTAGCTGATATTTTGATGCTATGAAAAGAATAATTAATTTTATTTACATAGTTCTATGTATTTAGGTATGTATGCATAGATAGATATTGAAAACAAAAGAATAACGGATAGACAAGATGTCACCGTGTTGACATGAAGTGGCTTTGTTTGTCAACAATAGCAATGAGTGATAAGCGTTTCCATTTTGGTCCGTTAACAAATCTTAGCAGGCTGCTCCATGCACTGTTTTCATAATTGATATCACGTGCACCCTAAAAGTAAACTTACTACATAGCGCATGCGTTCGTAAATTTGCCCGGAAACAATTTCTGATGTTCGTTCATATACTGGCAATAAAGAAACGTCTTACTGCGGTACATTTACGGAAGTCCGAATCAGCATTTCGTACTTCAAAATCTAATCGAGAAAACGGAATAGTGCTATAGTAATAGTGCAATAAAATTGCATGTAATTAGTTTTTTTTCAATATCAAATAACAGCTTTTTATTATTTTTATATTATTATACCTACATACTTAATTGAAAGGTGGCCCAAAATGTTTGTTTTTTGTCTGGTTGCTCATCTTTGAACCGGCTGGACGGATTTTGACGGGACCAATAGATGGTTGATGAAGGCTGATGTTATAAGAAGTAACTTAGCCTACTTTAAATTTACAAAAACAATTAGGGTTAACCGCATTAAAAATTAAAGACAGCTAAAGACTAAAGAAATTCAAGACATTCTTTTGAACTAGTTATGTGTCGCTAAGTGTTAATGAAAATGGACATTGAATTTTCAATAAAATGGGTACCAGTCTCAGACGTCAGTCGACTTTAATTACCTACCACTCAACTGATCACACCTGTACCTTAAACGGTTGCTAGTATGACCTAGTATTTCAAGCTATTTGTGGCAACGTACCTTCTTTGTATAATCTACTATATTTACAAACTAATCGCTGGCTGCTCGGATCATGACCTCGTCCTATAAAATATAGTTTTATCTTTTACTTACCTTATAAGGTTAACCACTTTGTTTTATACTCCTTGCTTAGGTTACTTACATAAACCACGACACTTTTACGACCGGAAGAAGCATTTAATCGCTATAATATGTGTAATCGACTAATCAGTTTATCGTGACTCGATATGTGTAGTTATCGATGACACGAGATAGGTATTCAAAACAAGCAATATGGCGATGGCACCGCGGCTCGAAATTTTCTAACAAATTATTGTTTTGTGACGTGAAATGTTGACAAAATGACATTTATTTTTCATCAATTCCAGACTCCAAAGCCACAACAGTGTAACTCTAAAGCTGAATATAGACTTGAGCATTTTATCGAGCATTTCTGTGTAATGTAACGTTCTTACGAATGGTACATTACAGGTAAAAGCTCAGTTTCCAAAGCATTTCTAGTTCGTAAAGGGTGATACACTAGAACATATTATTTAAATATTTACAGACGGACCGAATTTGAATTTAAATGACGCGAGTCCAAAATACTGATTTTGAGCTTACAAGTTGGCCACTAGAAACGAATGTCGAAAAACGGGAGTAGTGGCTTAGGAAGCTGGTAGACCAGTCAACAAGTGAAAAACGAGTTTATTGAGTTTATTTATGTTTAAGCTTTTAAAAATATGTGTATGTAACTAGGTATAAATACGTCTAGCAAAATGAATCTCGAGGATTTTTCAACACACCGAAAAATAAGTTATAAACATTTAACAAAAAAAAAATCTGTTTATAGTGTACAACTCAACAACTATTCACATTTAAAAAAGAACTTGAAAACAGATCCTTTAAAAAGGAGGAAGGAATTTTATCTCTATTATATCATTTATATTTAACGTCGATGATACGGCTTCCCATAACCGTCACGGCATGAGTGCAACGCCACTAAAACATGAAATATTATTTTATAGTATTAAATATTAATTTTGTTATAATTGAAAAAATATCGTGTCACCAGAACACATAATAAAATAAAGCCCTGTTAGAAAAAAGTATTATGTACCTACTAACTGACTGACTTTCGCGAAACCGGAAACACTAAACTCGTATCATTTCGATCATCGTAGTGGCACTAGTGGCTATTTTTAACCGACCAAATATTATTACTGGCGTTATATCTATATTTATTCAGTAACCATTCAATAACCATCTTGCAGACGATATTAGATTTCAACTGCGACTTTAAGAGTACCTAGGTAGGACGTTCACTTTTCAAAAGCCGCGGTGAATTTAATAAAATAAACGACATTCTAAGTAAGTACTATTTGAGTGTATTCACATTTTCGAATGGCCCATCAATTGCTTGCTACGCCACTATGAATTTCATACAACAATCTTAATGATAACACCCATCAAAATGATAAGAGATACGCATAAAAAATTGTTATACGGTTTTAGCGTAACGTTCGTAAAATTGTCTGTTTAAGTATTATGTTATAAGCCAGCTAGTTCGACGCGGCTGTTCCGTATCATTTTCTAAGTACTCTATTTTATAAGTACGTGTAGGTATTAAGATAAAATAACAATGAAATAAAATCTTTGTTGTGATTGTGACCGAGTGCGAGGATTTTGAATGACTGCAAATATAGAGTGATGCTGTGTTCTAAAGACAGATGCCGCAATAGCACTAATACATTATTTTATATTTAGAATTCTGTGCGCGTTCGGGGCTATCCCGTTCTGTTAGTCACGCATACGAGGCTCACATGGATGCAGACCATTGAATGATCGTCAGGCAATCAGGACACCGTAGTCACAGTTACATAAATACTTGTATTATTTTAGAGCCCCGTTGGCATCCTTTCCCTACGAAATCAGAAACAGATATGGTCGATATTTACAGAGAGATTCAACAAAATATGGAATCCTAAAAGTAGTGTGCACCGATTACGTATCAGCTGGTTGATAACAATTACTATCAGTAACACTTATCGATACAAATCAGCCTTGCTTTACTAAGTCTATGAGTTGTAACACTTGTTACGATTTAGCGTGATAGCGCTGTGTAAAGATAAAATAGTACGAAATAGTAGCGATTGATGATATCTTCACTGTATCGGGTTGAGAACTAATTGGGTAATAATTCATCGATTGTTGAAGCGCTTCCCGCTTGCTGTTATATCAATCAGAATCAAGTATCCGTTATTTTACTATCACGCAGTAGCTTTAAGTGGATATAAAAAACTTAGTACAACTACGAGGTCTAGTTATATGTACTTAATTTAGCTTCGGATAAAGGATTGTCTTCTACCTACCGATATTGTCTTCATGTGCACGTAGGTACTAAAGTTTCATAAATATGTAAACAGTGCTAGTCGTTATCGTCATGTACGCACATTCGTAGCAAGGCTGTGAATTAATTATTCCGCGTTAAACTAAGTACCTAGTTCTACTTAAGGAACAGATTATTTATGTCTAAGAGGTATGTGCTCATGTGAGAATATAGCGCAGCCGATGACGAGCTGTGGTATTCCTGCCAGACTCTGCCGCTCGCCTTCCCTGATATAAAAACTTCATAAGTTGATAAACTCTCATCCAGTTGAATGATATCATCCTCCTTCCACTTCAACAATCGGAAAAAGGATGCTTTATTGCACATATTTAATGTTTGTTTGTCGGTGGCACACTATCCTACTTGTTGGAAACTGACGCGGGTGGTACTTATACCGAAAGGTCGAGGTGGTACGGATGTCAGCGACTTTAGGCCGATTGCGGTACTGAGCGCGCCAGCTAAGATATTCGAGATGGCTATTCACAACTACCTTTATGCACAGATTGGCCCTCATTTGTCTGATACGCAGCACGGCTTCCCGCCTAGACGCGGTACAACGGGGAACTTGCTTCACTTAATAACACAGTTGGTACCCGCTGTTGACGCAAGGCTCCAGGTTGACGTAGCCTATCTTGACTTTACGAAGGCATTCGATACAGTCGACCACGACATATTCCTGTTAAGGCTGTACAGTTCTTTGCCTGTTATCTTCGAGATAGACATCAGTATGTGTACTATGGCGGTCACCAGATCGGGTATCCATTAGGGTTCAAATCTCGGACCTTTATTATTTATTATTGTGGTTAATGATTTACCAAAAGTAGTCATGTCAACATGCTTGCTATTTGCTGACGACCTTAAGTTTTCTACTCGCACAGTCATAAAAGACACTACGGATCGTCACATGCTGCAGGACGACTTACAAAGGGTTACTGAATGGAGTCACTACAATAAGCTATACTTTAATGTGTCAAAATGCTCAGTGCTTTCAGTGCAGAGCGGTGTTGTGGGCTTCGTGTGCGTGTGAACGTATTTTACGGAAGGGGAGCCGCTGCACCGCGTCACGGAGGTTAGGGATTTAGGCATTAATTTCACCAGTGATCCGCAGTTTCGCAAACACTTGGTACTCGCTTGTAAAAAAGCGTACAGGAATCTGGGATGTATGCTGCGTCAGATAAATGAGTTCACAAATATAAGTGCTTTACGGGCTTTGTATGAATGTCTTGTGAGAAGTCATCTGGAGTGTAATGCAGCCGTCTAGAGCCCGAGTTAAATAAAATATGTAAATATGCTCAACGGATACATAACCAGTTCGTCAGATTTATTTACTTAAAGCTGTATGGGAAATACCCGGGTAGGTACCCGTACTGTATCCTACCTTATTCTGTATGGTAGCTTACTATAAATTGGAAGTCAGGCGTTGTAGTTTTAAGAGGTATTATACAAAACACAGGTATACTAGCAGAAATGGGAAAAATCACTCCAGAATTGTATACATACTTAGTTTTAAGTTCAACCTTTTTTTACTATTTTGTATAAGCCTATACCTTCACGCTATAGAAAAATGCACCCAGTCAAAATTGAATCTACATGTCCGATGGGTGGGTGATCCGTAACAGGCATCTCACGCCTCTCACGGACACCAGCGCCTCACGTGTGTTACCCATACTAGACTGAGTAATTGTACCGTTTTAGCTATAAACAAAATATTGTGAGTTTTTTTTTTTTTTATTAGGTATTATTATAAACCAGTGCTTGACTGCAATCCCACCTGATGGTAAGCAGAGATGCAATCAGTGATGGTGAAGCGCACTAGTTTATTAAGAGCCTATTCACTCTAGCCTAAAATAAAAAAAATCTAAATAAAAATCTTCTCTAAATTATTATTATTATTATCTTTATGCGCTGATATTTCTCGGTACCCTTGGGTTCCGGACCTTTGGAAGGCGTACGAGGAGCCTAAGCCAACTCGCAGAGGCCCTTTGTCGCTTTTTATGCAGTGAGGCACCAATCGCAGATTTTCCCTGTATGCATTATGCAAATGCATCCAAGGAAAACCTTCGACTAGTGCAGGACTATTGTAGACTAAAACAACAAATGTATTGGGCTATAGGTTAGGGGTGGATAAGGTGAACTGGTTACCTAGTACCTACTATGGAAGGACTATGGCCCCTGCCTCATCAATGCTTACAAATACACGAATAAAATGGCAGGGGGTGACTTGCACATTAATGAGTGTAATGGGCCCTCTAGAACGGCCGCTAGCACACAGTGACGTAGCGACAAGGGGGCAACATAACCCACGGCTATCAGGACAATCCCGGAAGTACGGTCAAGATCCCTACCAGCACCTTACTGGAATGCTTCCTTCCTCCGAGCACGTTTTCTCTTGCGAATCTCCACTCTATCCGTCCAACTAAGGCAAGAAAGAGGTGGGAGCAACGTTCCTCGTCAGTGCTCACTCTAGCCGGCCAATAAAGGCAAGCCAGAGATGAGGAACAAGACTTCTCCCGGGAGATCGGGTCCGTGGGGTCGCTACTGCCCAACAGCTCGCCACAAGCTGCCCTGCGGGGTTATTATTATTATTATTAATCTACGCACCCATCCACGTGGCGGCGCGTGGTTGTTGGTGGTGCCGCGTGACAGACTCGCGCGCTAGTCTCTTAACAAGGTGGCGAATACCATTGACCTATTCACCTGTACACTGGGTTAGTTCATATTTTTAGTTACTTCGTCGCATTAGTTTTAATCGGTAATGGCAATTTTGTGATTAAATAAATAAAATAAAAAAAATATGAGATTGGCAAAGCAGGTCTTCCATATCACATCTCTGACCTCCTTTGTAGCCATATCATTTTTCACACCAACTATCCATAGTTTATTTTTGCATGGCATAAGGTGGCGTAGGCATCTATTTAATTGGGAATGTTCTAAATGGCTGTGAGTAGAACACATTACTCCGATCTCTGACCTGGTAGCGGAAATCCTCCGGATGCGAAAAGCACGTGGTCTGTCGAAGTGGCGGCATTTTATGAGCTAATACTATCACCTGTAATTAGAAAACACTCATAAGCACCTACACAAACTGACTGCATCTTTAGGCTTTGAGTTAATTTTTATTTTTAAGGATAGCAAATAGCTACAACAAAATAACAAACATAACATAAAACTATCAAATATTTAACAATGTTGCAGCCTACTATATTATCCACATATAACTAATTGGAAAATAAATATAATAATAATTGGAGTTAGTAAAAAACCAAATAGTCTGCTAGGAAGAATTGACATATTTATTGTTGTGGTTGTATTGTTGTAACGATACTTGCTTACTCGAAATTCCGCGAAGAAATGAACGAAAATACTAATGTCCATCGCAGCACTGTTTTATCTTAAAATAACAAATGTATTGGCGATTTGCCTAGATACTTAGCTCTCGTTTGCACGAAGTTAGTGAAGCTAAGTTGTCTTAGCCGATCAAAAGCCATCTAGCCCATTATCTGGGGCCAGAGTACTCCCGCCAAGACTTACAAAAGCAAGCGGTGCACTACTTTTTATTTTGTCGAAGTGTTATAAGTCTTAATTTTGTACCGTTATTGCTTCGGTTCGTATGATGCTTGAAAGCTGAAATTTTAATGATCTGATGGTACACATCATGCAGAATATAGTTTTAAATTGATAAAAGTTATAATTTTCGCATGATTTTCTACAATTTAGTAAAAAACTTGTTTACTTTTAATGTGAATCATCATCTGCCTTTTCCCAATTACTTTGGGGTAGGCTTCCAATTTAACCGCATGCGGCTAAATATTAGTGTTTAACATAGAGCTACTATCTGACTTCCACATCCAAGTTCCTGGGTAACACGATACCCCTTTGTTGTCAGACTTTCAGGCTTCAGACTACCTACAAAGCAAGTAACAACTTACAAAGATCTACAAATATATTATTTTTTTAAAGTGAATATACAACTAAATATTCTGTGAATATTTCAAGCGACTACCTGTTGCCGTTACATCTATCGAGCATAAAGCGGCAAAAAGTCACATTCGTTTTATGGGAGACCCGCTTAGTTATGATTTTAATCTGTTTTTAACCCCCGACGCAAAAAGAAGGGTGTTGTAAATACTTCAACACTTTCTAGCTATCACGGTTCGTGAGATACAGCTTGGTGACAGCAGACCGACAGATAGACAGACGGACAGTGGGGTCTTAGTAATGGAATCCCGTTTTACCCTTTGTGTACGGAACCCTAATAACTAAACCAGTTTCAAACTATCAAACAAATATGTTTATACCATAACTGCAGTAAGTTTATTTATATCTACGTTTAATTACACAATGTTTACAATGATACTGTGACGTCACATTTTTCAATTCAATTTATCCCCACGTAAAGTGATACCTATCCTCAATTATTCTAAAAATAATTAACATAACATCATACCTGCATTTCCGAAGGATTAGGCACAGGTGTAACTATGAAATATAATGAATACACCCATATTGCGCTAGATATCCGACTACATCGTAGGGTAATATTGGGATAGACGGCACACTTTTTAACCCCCGACGCAAAAAGAGGTGTGTTATAAGTTTGACCGCTATGTGTGTGTCTGTCTGTCGTGTCTGTCTGTGGCACTGTAGCGCTTAAACGGGTGAACCGATTCAGATGCGTATTTTTTTTATTTGAAAGCAGGGTTTCTTGCGATGGTTCTTAGACATGATTCATCAAAATCGGTTCAGCCGTTTCAAGGTTATCAGCTCTTTTGTGTTAGCTACCTTTGCGATTTTAGACGTCTATGGGTATTAACTTTACTTACAAATATATGTGTGGCTTAAAATTTCAAACACCCATGTGTGTTATATTAATAAGCAAGATTATGGTATATGTGGTCTTATGCAGCCAGGATATCTAGCACACTAATACACTCTTGGGAAAATAATAGCAGATATGTCGTGTTTGGATTCATTTTAACCAGCATTTGATACTGCACACAATGCACTGATGGCAACAGGATGAGCTGATGCTGCAGCCAGGCTATCCAGCACGCCAGTCTGTAGACTCTTGACAAAATACCATAACAAGACAGACGATTTAGAATTGACTACCTATGTTAGAATTGGTCCCATAGTAAAAATTGAAAATAGTGTGAACGATGACACCATAAGAAGCTTTCAGTTAATTCTACTCTTTTTTTTGAGCGCAGAAAATGCTTAATGCATACCACTCCGTTCGGGAAGACGACGTAGTTATGTAGGGCTTGCACCCACTAACAACTTAGCCTTGATGACTGGGCCGCGAGCACTGCTACGCATGACATTCACGACAAGTACAGACGACCTTGACAAAACCCACCTGAACCCTCAGTCACCCTGACTCTTAACCGTGAGTCAGGAGGGTGCAACACAATGCAAGAAATGTTATAAGTGCACGGGATCCTGCATGTATGTGCATAAACCGATTATTTTTTATGTTGGGATATAAGTAGGTATGTTAGCACATATGCATTTTATCGTCCTTCACTGTTGTAGCTTTAAAGGATAGCCTTTTCCTTTGTACAGATGATGGAAAAACTTGTTCACCGCCACACAACAATTTACAGCACTAAACATAGCAACACGCGTGCAAGCTGGTAACAACAATAATTAAAACCAATAGGTAAATGAATAAAAACGAAACTAGTAAAATTGGCTCCGTTCTCTCGTCACAACGACCGCACGGGTAACGTGATTAAATATTGATTTATGAAAGTACAGCCGTCACCGAAAGCTTCACACATTAAAGCTTATGTTAAATAAAAAAAAAACCACGACATCCACACAACGCCATCTAGTTCTAAACTAAGCAGAGCTTGTGTTGGGTACTAACCAGCTGATAAACCTGATAAATCTGATATACCAGTTAAACCTGATACACCTGATAAACCTGATAAACTTAATAAACCTGATAAACCTGATAAACATACTTATATATTTCTAAATACATACATATTATAGATAAATTACACCCAGACACAGAACAAGATCATGCTCTTCACACAAACATTTGTCCTGGGTGGGAATCGAACCAAATCGAATAAATGATATTTATCTATGTAAATTAGTTCTTACAAACACTCTTTTACACGTCATTTTTTAACTTTACGGGTAGATGAGATCGACGTTTTACTATCTGACTACTCTAAGAAGAAGAAACACCTAAAGAAACTCAGAGGTCGGAGTCTCTTTTAAAGTCCAGACATTATCTTGGTCAGAACATGTGTGAACCAAGCAGATTAGTGTCTCGACGAGCAACAAAGAAATAACATTTGAAAAGGCCACATAAAGTACTTTCTACTTTTGAAATAGAACGTAGAGTATAGCTAAAAAATGGTTTTGTAAGTGCATACACTTTTACACGCTACGCCAGTAAAATATTTCTTAGGTGAGGTCGGTGCTTTACATCCCCACCTCACCTCACTAGTGAAAGAAAGAAAGAAACTCAAAGGTTGTATAGGTACAGCACCTACCCTTACCTAAATCTAGATTAAATTGCACGCAACTTTGATTGCTGACATTTTGTCAGGTTTAGTGCAGGACATCAGAGCAACGGACTCTGAAACGAGATATGATAACCACCGGCTGGCGTCACACGCGAAAATCACAATTCGTGTCAGTTTTTTGGTACAACCACCGCTGAAATATCGTGTTCTCTAAAGCCTGTACAAACCTAGTGTTTAACCCTCCACGCAAAAATGACGGGGTGCTATAGGTAAGTTTCACGCGTTTGTGTGTGAGTGTGTGAAAGTGTCTGTCTGTGGCATCGTAGCTCCCGAATGCATGAATAGATTTTTATTTTGTTTTTTTTAAAGGTGAATTTGTGTTGTGTTCATAGCTATGTTTCAAGAAAATTGGTCAAAGATGGCCGCCGCCATAAAATGGCGCATTACATATTTTATCACAATTTTCTAAATATTAGTATCAAATGAAAGGGCTTGACTAGTAGAATACTATTAACTATATAAATTTCAAATCAAAGATGACCGCCACCACACACATACGGCGAGTTACATATTTTTTACTAGCTTCTGCCCGCGACTTCGTACGCGGATCCTGTTGCTTATGCCAGCGACAACGGGGTCGTCAAAATCGAAGATCTGAAACGTCTGATGTCGAATTCTAAAAGCCCGGGGACGGGAAATCAATGGGATGCGCGAGACGATTCAAGACGTTCCAGATTTTTTATTTTTGTTGGTCAACAGGAAATGCCATCAGACTAAACAACTTTTGCTAAGACGCCATTTCTATTAGGTATATGTTATAATGTCTCTGGGCTTTGGAGTTCCCCTACAGGTGCTCCAGATCTTCAAATTTAGTCTCACAGCAGAAAACACTCTTCACGTGGAACAGTTTTTGCAATGGCACCATTTTTATATCTCTTTTACTTTAGGTGTTCCATTTTCCAAAATAAATTATATATATGTGCTTATATATATGCCTATATGCCTATGCGTGACGTTCACGATCAGCGGTCAGTCGCGCATCTCCTTCCCCCACTTATCTCTAGAGTCGATGCGTATATGTATACGCTGAAAACTCAAGCGTCATGCTTTTTCCGTGAACGTCTCCAACTCGCGAGACAGTGCATGATGTTCACGATCAGCGGTCAGTCGCGCACATATTCTTCACTGGTGTCTAGAGACCTGGATGTAGATGCGTAAATACGCTGAGAATGCAGGCGTGCTTCGCGATCCCAAGAAGTTTCCACGGAGCGAGTTGCAGCCTCATGTTCTCGAACAGCATCAAGTCTCTCCTAACGCTCTTCGATAGATTGTTGGAATCTTATGGTCTTTAATCATTTAGCACCTTTGGAACATTGGGAAAGATTTGACCTTTTTCTAGGCATGGTTATAGTTGTATTGTTATGATACCTGATCAATTAAAATCTAAGTGGCTGCTCCCCTGCGTTACCGGGTAGGCTACCGTGTAACGAAGAAAAGGAAATTAAACACTCAAATAACATAAGCCCGAAGGCATATTTATACGATAAAAAAAATGGGAGTTTTAGCCAGTAGAGTCTAATTTTCAACGATATACCATCGTCATCGAAAATCAGTCCTGAACTGTTCCCGCCTTCACCGCGTGGAGGTACTTATGTTATTTTATAATTATGCAATGAAATTAGTGATAGCTTTAATTTCTATGTCAAATGTTTCTGATCTTCGATTTTTATAAGTCAACAGGAAATACCTATCAGACCGAACAACTTTTGCTAAGACGTCATTCCTATGTGAGTTATGGTGTAGCTGGGCTCTTGGAGTTCCACAACAGATGTTCCAGATCTTCGATTTTTATACGTCAACAGCGAGTGCTCATAAGGCTGAACAACTATTGCTAAGACGTCATTCCAATATATGTTATAGTGTAGCTGGGCTCTTGTAGTTCCACATCAGGTGTTCCGGATCTTCAAATTTATTCTCTCAGCGGAAAATGCTCATCACGTGGAACAATTTTTGCTATGGTACCATTTTTGTATCTCCTATAGTTTAGCTGGTCTGTTGTGGTTCTGCATCAGGTGTTCCAGTTTTCAAGATAAATTATAGCCTATGTGTTGCCCAGACTTAATATCAATACAACAAAAAAAAAATCATTCAAATCCGTCCAGTAATTCCGAAGATTAGCGTGTACAAACAAACAGACAGACTTTTTTTTTTGGATTCGTGCTCTACTACTGTTTCTAAACCCCCCTCAATTATTATTTTTTAAATATATTCAATGTACAGACACAGTTTTTTTACTGTCTTATTATATGTATAGATAAGACCTTACAAAAACTGTGTGTATTTTTTAAATATATTCAATGTACAGACACAGTTTTTTTACTGTCTTATTATATGTATAGATAAGACCTTAATTAAAATATGTGTTGGGAGCTTATTTTTTTTTTAGTAGGTAGGTATCGCTTAAGATGTTGTTGATGAAATAAAGTTTTCGTATATTTTATGTGCCCTTTGAACAGATTACTGAACAAGGAGCTTTTGCATACATTTTTAATCACAATATTTTTAAATAAATAAATTACAAAAGAGTACGCGTATGAGTATTGTCAGTTGTCATTAGGTTTATGACGTAGTTTTAATTTAATTTGCAGAAAAATACATACTTCATTTAATTACTATCTAAGAACATAGGAAGTCTACTGCAGTGACGTTCAAAACATTTGTATTTTATTAAGTGATACCTACTTTCTGCGGCTGAACACTGAGTCCCATAATACAAGCTCAGGCTTAGCTAGGGAATTAGTAGCAGTACCTCTTATGAAATACATTGATACAATACTTAGATGAACCCTAAGATCTTCTTATCGTGTGGTTAGTGAGAGTTTTAATGCCGCCCATGGGCCTCTGACTTGGCATCACATGCCTTCGAGAAATATCTCTCAAGCATGCCGGTAACCCTAAGATGTTAAAAATGTATTAACTGGCGACATTAAAACATCTTTTATTCAAATTGCTTCTTTAACACTCAATACAAAAGCGAGAGATTTTATTTGTAAAAAGGACCTAAACTTTGTTTTTTTTTATTAACAGTGTAAAGTATTTATTTTATTTAAATGTCTATAGTATTAGTGATTTTTGAGAACCTATACATTTTGGGACTATCTATCCCATATAGGGGAGTGTTGCCTAATCCGTTAAATTACATTTAAGACCCCCATAAACCTATCCTGCGAAAAATTTGTTAGTAACTTCTCTTCACCTTGCAATCTCGCAAAGACACGGGGCACGGAAAACTTAGTTTCTCAATAGATACATAAAATAGCATGCAATTCATTTGCGAAACTAGATTACCTAGTTGCAATCGGGGCACCTTTACCTATCCCTGGGGCATCTGTCCTGGTTACCGGACACAACCCAGAGTCCGGGCTGTTACTAAGGGATTTTAGTACCGCCAGTCGAACTCTGTTGTGAATAAAGGTTTAAAGCGTCCGATAAGACACTTTTTACCTGTAAAACTAACGCCAAGCACTATCACTCCTCAAATCACAATACCATAATATTCTGTCTGTAACAGTTATATTGTTACCTGCTAAACATTTGTATAATATGTTTTAAAATAGTACAAATTTGATACGAAATAATCTGCCAGACATTTTAATTGGAGGTGGTGAATAAGGTATGATAAAACGAAGCCGCCTCTAATTAAACTCGCTTTTAATTTAATCCACAGCGTACACTGTTTACATTCCGTGGCGGATAATTGTGTTTCCTGTGCCCAGTGCTTGTAGGCTGGACAATATATTTTAATAATAAACCTCTTCGATGAATAAATTTCAGAAGGTTTTATCCTATAGATTTCGTCACCAGGAAGGAAAATAAGGAAATCGGACACTTTACGACTGAACATAGATATTTAAGAAATTTATTTTTGGTGTTAGTTCGGGGTCATGACCTCACGTTGTTAAGGATAAGGCATTCAGATCAAGGAAATGTGTTTCTTGGTACTCTGCCTTTTCGCCGAAAATTGTTTGCCAGATTTTCACTTGCCAACCAACGTTTCGCAGAATTTTGTTTCGCCGAATACCTAATCATTTGCCAACTTATCATATAATTTTGTTTTTTTTCCCAACCTCACAGTTACCAACTGTACGTTTGGTATGCTTTTCATAATGACACTTTTTTTTAAATGCTAACTTTTAAGTAGCAGAATGTTTTAGTTTGCGTAATACTCATTTAGTTGTTTTTTGTTTGCCAAATCTAGTTGGTGGTTAGTGTTAGGTTCTTTTGTTTGTGCACTAATAAAGACAAACACACATATGACATAAGGTTTTAACTAATTATAGAATACGGCAAAGAATACGGTATTAATCTTGCACAAAAAGTATGTGTGTTAGATTTCGACAAAGTTGTAATACTAAGTATTCGATCAAATTTTGAAAAAGAAAATATTTTAGAAGCATGCCATTTTCATTTGGGAAAAATTATATACAGGTTGTTATTATTATATTGTTATTATTATTATTTGTTTACTTTATCTTTAATGTAAGTATCCTAACCCAACTTAACTGTTCGCTTTTACAAAAGTGATTCGCTTCTGGCACATCGCCGGCCGCTGCCGCGGCACGCTAGCTTTGCTCGAATCTAACCTGAAACCTAACCTAACCTAAAATTATTGCTGTGCATTGCTGGCAATTTAAAGATTCAATGTTATTTCTGAGATTGTTAAATAAAAAATGTATGTAAAAATTTGTTTATTTTTTATCATTCAGCTCCTCTGCGCCAATTTGTGGACTATTACAACGCTAGATTTGAAAAAATTGATATTTTTAATTTAACAGCGTATCAATTTAGGAAATCAGTAGTCGATTCCATCTTGGCTTCGTAAATTGTTAAGTTGTTGTATTTTTCGTTTTTCTTTTTGCTAATATGTTATGTTATCTATGTAGGTACTTATTCTGCTTTTTTTTCCCTCGCGTAGCATTAAAAATAACAATTTAGTAATAAGTGGATAATGTTGTTAGTAGTATGATAAGTACTTTGTTTAATTAGTAATATGCTATGTATAACATTTAATTGTACTCCTGTTTTTTATCCCGAAATAAAAAAAAAAAAATAAAAAAAATAAAATTATCATTAGGTACCTATATCAATATATGAAAAGGGAACTGTTACACTGACAAAACGTCATTCGTCAAATAGTTGTGTGGCCTAGTGAAATGACAAATGATAAATTTCCCAAACGTTTTGTGTCATTACAATAATCAGCTTTTAACAATAATTCTACCAAATGAAACGTTGTCATAGAAAAATTTGCTAATCGTTAGTTGTCAAAGTGATACATCGGCGAAACGTTGGTTGGCAAGTGATAATCTGGCAAACAATTTTCTGCGAAAATGCAGGACACCGTGTTTCTTGTTTACGTTAATGCCGAATTTGATTTATATTTATTTAAGTTTACATAGACACAATCACAAAAGATGATATTAAGGTGGAAGTGCCAGGGTAGCCTGCGAAATTAAAATTTTCTTGTGTTTTTGGCAATTGGCCGTTCAGAGTGATAATATGATTCCCGACCGTACAAATATGGTTTATCTAAATGATAATAAGTAATTAAATTACCTATACAACCGTGCTACATGTTACTTTCGCAATAGCCTGAAACTAAACGACAAATTGCAAAAAAAACAAGAAACTTTAAATTTCGCGGCTACCCTGACGCCTGACTAAGCTTGTTCAATGCCGATGTTCTTGTAGTGTTGATTCAAGTCTTGTAGTGAACTATGCCGTATTCTCAACATCTCAAATATCGAACTATTTTTTTTAAATAGTTTGCCTAAACAGCCGCCGCGTAGGATGGCCCTAGCCTAAGCCGCACTTATCGACATGCCAACGGTCTGTTTATAAGTGACCATCCATCACATACCGAGACCCCTACGTGCTTCGGAAAATTTAGGATGTTGACAGTGTTGTTACGGGTATTCAAAAGTCCGAAAGCCTGACAACCAGTTTTACTTAGACGTATCGTATTACCTTGTAGCTGGGTTGTGGAGATCAGAACTCTATGTACATATTGTACTGATATTCAGCTTGTTACTTTGTTTTTTTATGTACCTAACATTTACCTGTGAGCATACGTTGTAAATAGTAAGGTTTCCAATATTGATCTCAGTGGTTTCCAAGTGAAATTTTCGTTGTAGTTTTTTCAAATGACTTTGGCTTACGATCTATGGAAGGAGAGGAGGATCCCTTTACCTGTACTTTGCCACTGGATTCTTTAGTAAAATTTTGTGACGATAAATCGCTTTCCAAAACCCTATTAAACAGTTTTTCACAATAAATTAGATCCTTCATAAATCGTATTTAAATCGCGATTGTTGACACTCCAAATGACATTAAGTTAAACGTCAGTCTTTGACTGTTGGAGGCGACATCTAGCGGTTGCCGATTACCTACCTGTTGTAGTTTTAATCGATATTTTTTTTTTAACAAATTGATTGGAAGCCATCGAACTAATATCGGGTAGACTAATCGTTACTAATTTTCTGCTTGTGGTTAAAATACTCGATTGTCTATTTATTTTATCTATGACGATTTTTCATTATAAACTTTATTCTAGAATCTTCAAAAACACAATCCAGTTTTAATGTATGGTTTGTCGATGTGTCTTAGTGTGACCATGTTGTGCATTCTAAATTCGCCAAAGGAATTAAGCGAAAACTTACCCTACTCAAGACCAACTTCAGTGTTGAAAATAAGCAACAATGAGTTTGTTAGCTTGGATCCTGGAAAGGGTTATTGTTTCAGAGTATGGACGTTATTAGGTACATGCTTCACAGTTGTTCGGGATTTTCCAGATAATATAAATATAAATACCTAGGTAAGGTGATTCTGTAATCGGTGCTTTTTACCTAGAACAGGGGAGATTCCGGTTTGGACGCTTGATAGGGCAGGAGAAGATCAAGGGCGTTCATTTGCGCTTGACCTCGCTTGTGAAACATTAAAAACCTTATCCCAGGATTTTAAAGGTAAGGATCTTAGTGTATTACTGCTTGAAAGTGATCTCCTAGTCCTTCCCAGGTCGTTAAAAGGATATTGTAGTGATCCCTGGATATTTATTACAGGACTAGCACTAGTAGCAAGATAATCCAAGTTAAAGTCAGTAAAGTTCACATTTTGGGTCCTTTTCTATAAAATTGAGAATTTTTGATACTGGCTAGATGGTCGACATTTAGCATTCTATTTAATTTAGAATTCCAATTCATTTTCAAATATCGCATGCCATTTCAAATCTTTATTTATTTTCCTGCCACCGTTGGAGTTCCCTTAACATTGCTGTTTCAGCAAGAATAGACAATCAGATTATGGGCATTTTTTTCGACTACGACTTCGGCCGTGGCACCAACAAAGTTCAGTCGGCACGCAAAGTTAATGATGTGTAATTTTAATCTCATCAATGAGCCCAGTAGCGGCTGTAGCCCACCGGAGATAAAAGTCATAACGCACAATTCAAAGCCATAATAGAAGTAAGTAGATTCGTCTCAAACCAGGTGGAAACATGCTGCAGCCTTTAACGGAAGTGATAAATAAATAAATTGATTAATTTACGACATATTCGAAAGTTAAATCAAGGCATAGTTATCGAAGCAAAATGTATTTATTCTATAAAAAGGCAATGTTTTAGGTCAGGGCCTAATAATAGGGTTTTTGCTTATTGTTAAATCACATTTATTGGTTTAGGGTAATAATGAATGAAAAGCGGTCTCGCACAGACAAACTTTGTATGGACTTATAGTGAAAAAGAAAAGATGAGCCGGTAAATTGTAATGATAATAATTATACAAACGCGCTACGTGAAAGATGTCATAGCAGATCAGTGTCCAAAGTGAATCAAGATAAAGATGAGATTTGTCCCACTAACAAGTGGGTTATATTAAAAATAAGATAAGATAGTCTAGATAACGTGTTTATGTACTTACTTTCAAATTACACAACCGTGTGAGTCAGTTGGTCTCGTAAAACAGGTCATTCCCGTGTTTAATTTGAACAAAATATTAAAATGTTCAGTATCAGTAGGTGGATATGCTAAGAAATGTTTACATTGAATGTAACTAATCAAGCTTAAAATCCTAAACGTGTGCGCGCACTTAAAGAGGTATGGGAAGGTTTGTGTAACGATTATGTTGGTGTATTTTGTGGTTGCGCATGTGTGTCAGGTGAGTTTCTGAAAGAACTATAAGATGTCCAGGTCCTGGACATCAGCTAGTGTCACACTTGATCGGGTTACTTTTGTATGTCTGCCTGCCAGCAGTAAAACTTACGTGAGAGGAGCAATCAGCGTACACCTTGATTTCCATTTTACACAAATATTGACATAGGGTTCATTGTTTTAGACGAACTCTAAATTGTAATCATCTACATTGGTTTCGATAGAATTGATAATATTAACAACCCTCAGACAACCAATGCATTAAAGTAGAGCTGAAGTCTTTAAGTAATTATAAAACCCATTCACGGACGATGTCACCGAATTAGCGCGTGGCAGTAAACCGGACGTAGACAAATACAATAACTTACTCGAAACTCAAGCAAAGACTCATTTTAAGTCATTTGATTGTTTGAAACTAGTCTGAAGTATAATATTTGAATCTTTAAAGGCTCTGTTATACGGGCGTTAATCCTGAAATCTAGATCATCAAATATAGTCAAAAATATTATTGCAAGAGGTCTCCGCGTTATTAAAACGACGTCGTTTTATCTGTATTAAATTCTTGCTAAAGAACTTGCCATAATTAGTTCATCTTGAAAACTAGTGTAAAACTTATAAGCTCAAGTTATTAAAACTAGGCGGAGAATCAGAGGAAAGTTAGCTTGTGAAAGAAGCTTGTGGAATCAGACCGAGCTGATTTATATCAACAATATTGCAGCTGGGGGATTTAATAACTCTCCTTACATTAACATCAACCGAACGGCTAGAGACATTCTTAGCCTTCCTCTCGGCTCTTGATTGAGGCTTTGCGACTCCAATGAAAATGATTCGCACTTTCCGAGTAGTATTTCTGCGAGGCATGGCCATAGTTAAGCATAATAGAAGAGAAGTCATAGTAATAGGTACTTGTATAGAAGGGAAATTATTAGTGGACCCTTTTTCTTGTATTTTTGTTTGTCTATGATTAGAGATATGCTGTCCACGCGTACCTATTATATGCTAGTCCCAATATGCCTTCTAACAATTTATAAATTAACTATTAAGTCATAAATTTTACTCCGATTTTTTCATTTTATAAAATTATCAACAAATATCTGAAAAATAACAATAAACTAATCAATTAATTGCAGACATAGTTCACGCAGTGATAGTTATACGTACAGTGTGATTGTGACGGTGAAAACCTACTCTTTAATTTAGTGCTGTTGTAGCTTAATGTGCTTTGCTATCTCACTAAGAAAATATACAAGAGTAATGGCTGGAAAGGTGGGCCCTCAGGGTGGGCCTTCTAACGGGATGCTTGAAGATCAACGCCCAGCCTCTTGCCTTCTCTTGACCGTGGCGATCCTGCGGCCGTTGTTATACCGCGGATCCGACATCAGCTGGAACCTCGAGTTTTTACGTTTTATATTATGATTTCACTACTTTAAATAATGCAGACACGACGTATGTGTAAAATCTACAGCAGCCACCACCAGTTCGTTGACCCAGGATAGATGGTGCAAAGAAGCTGTTGATATTTTTTTATTTTTTTATTAATTTTGCTCCATTAGTGTAATTGCTGTAAGGCGTTCTGATGCGAGGGTAAATAAATAAATAAATGCTTACCTAAACCCATTGAAAGAAGCTCGTGAATTAGGTAAATACCTACATACATGTCCATATACGTCTGTATTATAGATAAATAAGTGTAGGTATTCGTCATAACCAAAGTACTTATTATGGATCATATTTGAAGCGATGATCTATAAAGTTATCAAAACACAAATATTAAGTTAATTATTATTATTATTCAAATTTATAAATAAAACATACCTAACAAATAGAACTTGTGCCATTTTCGAACGCAGTATTTTCCTACATGTGAAATTTTGCACATGTTCTTTATTATAGGTTCCTACTATCATTTTAGCTAGTGAAACTAGCTGTGACTAGGTTTCTTCCAAGCACAGGGCCAGCAAATGCAATAAAAAAAATAGGTAAGTACTGGTAGTTCCAGAGAACAAAAATAAACAAACGAACTTTTTAGCTTAATTTTATTACTGTACTTAAAGGCAGGTAATAGATATTTGTAATATTTAAGCACTGACTGGAAAACCTAATTAGATGCAAGTCAAATTAGAGAGTAGGTATATACACGATTTCGGGATAGATTAAAGGGCTTAAGGGCGCAACAGTTAGTTAGCATTGGCCCTCAAGAAATCCATTTTAGGACTATTGTTTCGAAGGCCAAGGTTTTAACTGACTTCAAATTGAATTGTATAAGTATGTAAACAAAGCTTAATTAGGTAGTTCTGAAATTACAATGATGTCAATTTGTTGTGAACAAAGGCCTCATGAGAATACAATGTAGGTACAGAGCTAAATAAAATCGGTGAAGAGCTAGTCTAGTGCACTTCACAGAAGTTTTTGTACCGTCAAAAAATAGCGCCCATTTTACTAACACGAGACAAAGCTAAGTCAAAACGAACCGTTGAATTTTCAAGCTTCGACACAATACCAACAGTCGAAAATCCAACAATGCAATAATATTTAGGCATTTATTTCAGTAGAAAACGTGTACCTAGTGTTATTCAAAACGGGTCATACATAAATTAAGTAAAAAATACACGGGTTTTATGTAGATAAAATGACGCGTTGTTGATTTCCAAGAATTTTGTAGTTTCGTATTATAATTAATAGGTATTGGTGCAGTAAATAATCAGATACTAAAATGTTTACAGTGTCCACAAAAACAGACCTTATACCTCAACAAGTAAACAATAAAGCATCCATGTGTGCAGTAAAGGAAAAGATAAATATTTAGTCAATCTACTTAATTGATATTTCGCTTATCAAACAGTGGTGATAGATATTAACCAATTAAGTAATCGAATTACTAGTTGTGTGTCTTCGGCATGGAGTCAGTTTTAGGATTAATACTGAAAGGAAGAAGAAAGAAATAAAAACATTTATTTGGGACACAAGTAGTTTTTGGTCGTTGTTGGAGCCATCAAAAACAAAAACATGGAAACAAAAGCAGATCATCTATTCCTGATACAAATAGTATCAGGAATAGACAGAATGTTGATGATTCTTCTGATATAAGGTTACGTTCCACTACCCTACTCGTGACGACTTTCAAAGATTTTCAAATAACTGCCAAGATCTGTTACTTAACGTGCTTTTCAAGGCGCAGCACAAGCACTGTCACTATTTTACGCAAACTATCGAGTTAAAACGTACGCCAATTTGCATGGAGTAATAGGTAATGGTGTCCACGGAACGACGCTAATTCAGATTCAGTATTAGTTCACTTTTAAGTTACTACCTCGTTGGTCTAAGTTCCTACCTACTCGGTTTTGATTTTCAATTCTCAGTAACTCGGAGTCCAGATTCGTGCACAGTTACCTAATTGACAAACAAATAATATAAACATATAATATAATAGATCCATAGGTTATTATTTTTCTTAAATATGTTTTTAGGCTACATTCTATCTATTTAGTTTTATATACGTAAAATATTATATATAAGAAGTATAATGATAATTGTTACTCATCCGTCACATATCCCAAAGGTTCATTTGAAAATCAGCGTCAGGCAGGATCTCAGCATCTGTCTGGTATTACCGCTGAAATTAACCTTTTGGCGCAGCCGTGAGACATGCCATTTTTTGTCTCTTTTTTTTTGTGTGATTGTGTTTTTACTGTGCGTGTATCCAGCTGTTGCCAATAAATGTATTTTCTTTCTTTCTTCTTTCTTTCTTTCTAATTGCTTAATAGCACTTAAACTGATGAAATGTATATGGGTACCTACATATATTGTAGGTACTTCTCTGCCCAAACATCCGGGAAATACAGGCGGCATATTGTTATCAAAAGTAAACGCAATCGACTGGCTATTAAAATCCACTCTAAAGCCACAGATCAACAACACATATGCTGCACTGCCCAATATGAATCTAGTATTGATCCAATAAACGTAATTTGCCAATGTTTGCCAAACGGTAGAGTTTGCGGGACAAATGTGTGTTTTGGGCTATCTACTCTTAAGTCCACATTGATAGAGCTTTCAATAGTAATTAAAGTCATCCGTACACACAGCTCACTCTTATCGTTACATTCATTGTAAATAACTTCGGTTGAGGAGATAATTGTATAAAGTTATTGAATCATTTCCCTTAATATTATAAATGGAATGCATACTCTTCATATTGTGAGTAATTTCCTAATGCACACGCTCACTGAAAATAAAGCTGGCCATTTTAATTAATTAAGAAAATCCGTAGTATTTTTCTTGCAACATATACCACGAGTAACCACGATGCAAACAATCCACATATGCGTTACGTGTACAGTTTGTATTTTTCAGTTCTTAGATACTGTTATTTCACAACTTTATTTTTATGCTTCATTGAATGTCCTTCCTGCTAAATTCATTAATCAAATATCTATGAAATATGTGGGAAGTTATTCGTAATTATCCGTATTTGCCATTTGGAAACGGAATCGGGCGGTGAAAAATACGAGCTCAATAAATTATAAAGTAACATAAGCTGCTTTCATAAGTTGAGTAGTTCTGGAGCACTCCGCGCAATCATCCGCGCAACCAATTTGCTGCTATCTTGTGATAACCAAGCAGTTTTCTAAAGGTCTTCTTTGAGCGAGAGCTTTAAAAAAATTGCTTGCAAAATCCCTTTTGATTAGTTATGTTTCTAGTTGCTCCAGACGAATAAAAGATAACTGTTTCATAAATACTAGCTGCCCTGCAAACTTTGTTTTGCATTTGAATCAATTTATATTGTGTTTTTATCGAAATTGCTGGTTGCATAAATAGCATTTATCGTTTTATTGTATAGTGCTAGAACAACCAATGTCGATGGTTTGCCGAGTTTGTCTAATGTCAACCAATTTAAAAAAGTCTTGACAGATTGCATTTGTCCTCTGTCATGTCATCAGAGACAAGACAAGTGGTGAAAACTATCTTGAGCAAGATGGGAATAAATAATTATGCACGGCAAATTGATGGTAGATTTATTATGAGAATAAATTTGCACTAAGAAAGTGATAATAAGTAAAAGCGTCACTGCTACGAACGAACGACGCACAATCTATATAATAATACGCTTAACGAAATCGTTGGATGCCTTTTTAAGAAAAACGTCAGATAAGATTCGGCCATCTGCGAGATATTTTAGCATTCGCTGTTAAAAACTTTAAGAGCGTTGTCAATAAATAGATAATTTTAGAACTATTATTTCGTTGTGTCTCAACTAGTACTCGTATAATATTTTGTCCTCCTAATAAAATATTAAGCATTTTGCCCTGAGCACTAAAATAATTCAGATTCAGTAGCATTGTTTAACCATGCTTTTTAATTCTATTTAGGGCAAACTCCAGCACATCCAGCTGTACCTGTCGTTAGTTTTCCCTGTTTAATTTTCAAATGCTGTTTAAAATAAACTTTATGTGTTGGCCTTTGTACTTCGCGACGCGATAACGTCGACAGTTAGATTGTGCCATTTGATTAAAGTTCACTTTGCTACAGTTAATTGAATGATACATGAATTCCAAATAACCTATGTATATACCTATTATGGAGAAAGTCGATAAAAACTAAATTGAGGTAGGTACTTAGTGACCAGTGCAGTTTTGAAGTCGGGTATGATTGATATGAAGATTAAACTGTCTTCATAAGGTGCACTGACAAGCCCCGAAAAAATACATACAAGACATAATAAGTATATTACCTTGGTTATATTCAACGGCGTAAACTAAAGGAGTCAGAAGTTTCATTAAAAGCGCCCGGAACAATTTTTTTTGGATTTCCACCGTCGAATAATATTGTTAGGGTGTAACCACACGGGCGGCGCCTGAGCGGCGCCGCTGCGGTTTTCTACATACAAACATGCATTGTAGCCACATGGCGCCGTGCGGTGTGCTTCGGCGCCGCGCCGCGCGCGCATCGGAATCGAGACGAGGCGGGGAGGGGTGTAAGCAGAGCGGAGCCGGAGCGGCACCGCTCGCAGTTGTTTGTTTGCGCAGCATAGGGAAGGACGCATGCTGGATTAGGGCAACCCCTCATTTTGCCGCCGCTGCGGCGCCGCCGCGGCTCCGTGGAACGTTGCGACGCCGCTCTGCTCGTGTGGTCGCCAGCGCGGCGAAATGGCTTGCGGTGCGGCGCCGCACCGCCCGTTTGGTTTGCCTCTTAGGTATAAACGTCTGCCAGACACCACAAATCCTCTTGAATTTGAAACAATTGCACGCTTTTTACAAAAACCCTTTCTAAAGCCTAACATTTTCATAGACCACACATTGAGGCAATTTAATGAGTAAACTCATGGTATCGTAGACACGTGTAAGAAGCAAGGATTTTCATATTAATAAACAGATGATTCACAAACGATGAATACTTTTAGAGTCGCGACAAAATACTCGTTATTTATAAATGTTGCGATGTGTGTATTTCGTATAATAACGGTGTTCACGACACACCCACGACGCGATGGCATTCGCTAGCGTGAGCAATTAAAAATAAGATCGCAATGAACTTGAACACTGTAACTGAAAGCTTTTAATAACTATGAAGATAGTAGAGCCTCTGGCAGTAGGCACGTATTAAGTTTTTTTTGACTGGCCTATTCGGTCTAGTGGTTTGTTTTCCTGTCTGCTATGCCGGAGGTCGTGGGTTCGATTCCTACCCAAGACAAATATTTCTGCGATGAGCACGATCATATGTTCTGTGTGTGGGTGCTAGTCTTTCTAATAGATACAATTCTCTTGTCACAGTGTTTGTTATCGAACTCCTCCGAAACGGCTTGACCGATTTCTATAAAATTTTGTGTGTTTTATTCAATAGATCTGCTAGTTATTTCTCACGGCTTCGAGTTTTCGGTCAGTTTTATTTTTACTTTTAAGTTAGAAGTCGTTCCTACTTACCTACTTCTCGTATTGTTTTAGATACTTAGTCGTTAAAAGTATGTGCTACAAAAAGGATGAATGAAAGGCAATTGCATACAGCTGAGATGAGATTGTTTATGAGGATGGGTGGTGTTACGTAATTGATGACGATAAGTCTGAAATCAGTGGTCAAGGAATAGGCATATATATGATACGAAGGATTGAGCATCATGTTATGAAGAAAGTGTTGAGTTAAGATTAAAAAATGCCAAAAAAACTAGCTTTTTCTCTCTGCAGTATTTTATAATATTGTCGTTACATCTGCAAGCAAACATCTGCCAAAAAAGCACGTCACACGTGACATTTCTTTTCACGTTTTATGTAGCACAACATCATAAACGCATTATTTCCGGACAAATTTTTTGAAGTAAACTTTATCCTAGTATATAGTAACTGTTATCTGAGAAATAAACAATCTATCTGGTAGCTTTTGTGAAAGTAATAAAAATAAAAAAATATTAACAAATGTCAAACTGCCATACTTAGGAATACCTAAGTATGGCAGTTTGACATTTGTTAATATTTTTTTATATCGTATCTAAGTTTCATTTGAAGAATACTTCAAATGAAACTTAGATACGCAAAATCATTGGGCTGGATAGCCTGCAATGAGCTAATTATTACAGAGAGCCGATCCCAGTGGGAAACTGACTCTGAATGACAATCGTTTCTGGCAACAAATCTGTTCATAGTCAATGGACTGATTGTATGATAATGATACCCAGCAAAAAAAATATAAAAAAAAATCAACTTGGTAAGTACTTATATTTTTCTCTACCGTAAGACCTATACTAACATCTATCTAACACCTACTCATTAAGACTATTCTAAAGCACACAATCACGCTTTATTTGCTGTTTAGACAAATAGGAAATGAGCTGATCGTGTTCAAACGACATAACAGATACCTCATAAATTAGTTATAGCTCGATGAAGCCATCAACCATCTCGATTAAGACAGTTTTAAAACAAAACCGCACCATAATCGATACATTTGTTTAGAAGCTACGATGCCACCGACAAACACACAGGTACACAGTTACACACGTCAACCGTATAACACCCCTTTTTGCGTTTATGTGCGGAAGTCCGTTGACATTCGACATTCTGCTAACTGGACATCCAGTTAGCAAAATGTCTGATTCGCATAATGTCCAGCGGTCGCAGATTCCAATACCATAATATCGTTGTCACCATCGATCAATTACTATTTCATGTCCATTGCAGATTTAAACGAACAATTTGACTCATTAAAACCCAATTCATAATTGTATTAGTGATTGAAAATTTCCAATTTTAATAATAACGTTGTCACACCCCCCTGGGTGACAACGTTATTATTAAAATTGGAAATTTTTCAACCGCTAGACATTTTGCGAATTTGACATTCTGCGCCTAAATGCTTCTTCTGCGTCGGATATTTGACGATTGATAAATTAGCCCATAGTTAAGCGCCGTAAAGTAGGTACCTACTTACTGTAGTGAAACGATACCACTTAGCATAATGTGTCAGTCAACCGGCCTAATAATCAATTGCATAGTAATATGTAATTGATAATTAGGCTGGTTGACTGAATTGACAGTTCATGATCACTAATTAATACTCAAATAGCTGCTTGTTTACATCTGTACATCTCTGGATAAAGGGAACATAAGACTATTTAAAGTAACTATTACCATACGATCAGGGGCTCGAGTCTGCTATTGCAATCGTGTCTCAATGACCGGTCATTGATCGAATATTTGACAACTTTGACAGTTTTTGTATGGGAAATGTGTCATAATTTTGACGTTATACGTCAAAAATCGATCATTGACCGGTCATTGAGACACGATTGCAATAGCAGACTCGAGCCCCTGGTAGGACACTATAAAGCCTACTTGTTAATCGTACGTTATCAGTATCACGCATAGTATAACTAGGTATATATATATAAATATACATTTATGTACGTAAGAGTTTCCAAGGTATTAATAAGATAAAAATATGAAATTTAATTTTGCCTCGGTACAAAATCACCAACCATCCTCATCCTTTACCTGTTTTCTATTTAAATACTCAAAACACTATCACCATATTTGAGAATTAAAATAACTCATTGAAATATAACATGAGAGAAGGCTTTGATAGGGCATAAGTAATTAAATATGACCTACTTACTTGTAATTCTAGACTACAGCCAATAAACGCTTTCAGCAAAATAAGTCTTGTACTACGCACGTTATTATTTCTCGTTTTATCTTAGAAATCAGAGATATGCAAGGGTGCGCGGTTGAAAAAGTTCTATGTCTCCATACGTAGTTCTTTATCTTTCAGGCATATGATTGATGATGATGAATGGTGTAATAATAATATGATGTACTTAATAATTTGATAATTAACACATAACATAACATAACAACATCACGACACCGCACTGAAAAAAATAAGCACTAAAAACAATCGAAAAAACATTGAACTGTACTGCTTTAAACAGTAAAATATGAGCCTAACGATCAAAGTAGTAACTTTTAATGAGCCGAAAACAGTAAAAGCTTCACAATAAATTTTAATGTTTTATGTCGATAAAAAACATTTAACTGTTTAAAACATTAAATATTTTTTTTACTGCTTTAAACAGTAAATTCTTTTAATGTTTAAAACATTAAAATTTTTAATTTCTTTTAATGTTTAAAACGTTAAAAAAAATAATGTTTAAGACAGTAATTTTTTTAAATGTTTAAAACATTAAAAAATTCCACTCTATAAAACAGTAAAAAAGAATGTGCATACACAGTAGTGGATACTGTAAGTGCACAGTTACAGGTAACGTTTAGGATAGTACTTTTTAATGTGCGTGCACAGTAGCGAGTAATGAATTTCACAGTTGCATTTAACGAGAAGGATAGTACTTTTTAATGTGCATGCACAGTAGCGGGTAATGATTTTCACAGTTAAAGGTAATGGGAAGGATAGTTCTTTTTAATGCGCTTGCACAGTAGCGGGTAATGAATTTCACAGTTATATTTAACGGTAAGGGTAGTACTTTTTAATGTGCATGCACAGTTGCGGGTAATGAATTTCACAGTTGCACCAAACGAGAAGCATAGTACTTTTTAATGTGCATGCACAGTAGCTAGTAATGAGTTTCACAGTTGTACCAAATGAGAAGGATAGTACTTTTTAATGTGCATGCTCACTAGCGGGTAATGAGTTTCACAGTTGCATTTAACGAGAAGGATAGTACTTTTTAATGTGCATGCACAGTAGCTGGTAATGATTTTCACAGTTGCACCAAACGATAAGGATAGTACTTTTTAATGTGCATGCACAGTAGCGGGTAATGAATTTCACAGTTAAAGGTAACGAGAAGGATAGTACTTTTTAATGTGCATGCACAGTAGCGGGTAATGAATTTCACAGTTAAAGGTAACGAGAAGGATAGTACTTTTTAATGTGCATGCACAGTAGCGGGTAATGAGTTTCACAGTTGCATTTAACGAGAAGGATAATACTTTTTAATGTGCATGCACAGTAGCGGGTAAGGAGTTTCACAGTTACAGGTAACGTGAAGGATAGTACTTTTTAATATTCATGCACATTAAAAAGTACTATTATTCACGTTATTTGTAACTGGGAACTAACCGTACCCGCAACTGAGCATACACATAAAAAATATTATCCTTCACATTACCTGTAACTGAGCAAATACAGTAGCGAGTACTGCACGTGTACAGTAGCAGGTGGCGTGAAATAAAAAAATATGTTCTTTAGGACATTTATTTTAAAATAATCATACGTATTAATGTAGTAAAATTCTTACATTTACCACAAAATAAATGGAAAACCAACCAAAACATTAACACTTAGATAATTTAAAGATACTTATTATTAAAGGTCTATCTATTCATGATACACGACATCTCTTAAGGGGTCATTGTACTCGACATCATCACAGCTTTTACTATGAGACAAAACCCTGAATCGAGAAAAAAACAGCTATTCCATATATTTTGACAAGTTATTGCGAACATATTGTAGAGAACAGCATTTTTTTTCGTGATTCAGGGTTTGGTCTTATAGTAAAAGGTGTTCATAATGATGAGTACAGTGACCTCTTAAGAGATTTCGTGTAGGAACAGATAGACCTTATATGCACATAGTCATTTCAGTCAAAAATGTAAGTACAATATTTATAATTTAGTGTAATACTAAAACAATATTAAATCCAATATGTTTAAGTCTTAAGGGTAATTCCTACTGAACTTAGTCTGAAAATAATCATACATATTAAACTGGTCAATTCTTATATTTACCACAGAATAAATAGAAAACAAACCAAAATATTTACACTTCAATAATTTAAAGATACATAAATAACACAGGGTTATTTGTAAAACACCAACAACCTCGCAGGAGTGGACTAGTTACTAACTTTTTCGAAAACATCCGAACAGTTGATCGAGTTTTGTATGGAGAGTTGATATGTTTTTGTCTGTTTTCGAAGAAGTCACAGAACAAATGTTGTTGTTTATGATGTTAGTAATCTACTTCGGAGAGATTGTTGGTGTTTTACAAATAAACCTGTATAAGGTCTATCTATTCATACACAAAATTTCTTAAAGGGTCATTGTACTCATCATTAAGAACAACTTTTACTATTGGACCAAACCCTGAATCGCGATAGAAAAAATCATTTGTTCCCTACAATATTATGTTCGCATTATATTAAAACACCTTTTGAAGAAAGGTGGTACTAAAGTTTGAATCTAAGGGTAATTGCTACTGAACTTAGTCTGCTATAAATTAAATATCCACCTACTTACACTAAATTCAAGTACAATGCCAATACAATACAATACAATAGGTCTTCAACATGTAAAATAAAGCTTTTACGCACTTCTGCAGCGTAGATTCTCTTCTTTTTTAAGTGAACTGGTCCAATTATGTGGGGAATAAGGAGCATACAGCGAGAACGCTCGATTCAGGATCTTGATCTGTCAAGCAACAAGAACAAAAATTAGTCAAGTAGGTACTGTTATTTTTAATAATCATTTTTAGTGAACCATGAATTTCACTGATATTTTTAAGTGTCTGGAAATTAATGTTAAATCTACATTACACTATATCTACACTACACCACTACACCCCCCCCCCCTCACTCTCTTTCACTATATCTTATCTCTCTATCTTATCTTCACTATATCTTATCTCTTTCTTGTGTAAACCCATGAAAATCAATAAATATTCATTGAATTGACTATTTTGACTTTGAAATTGGCAGTGCTCCGACCAACCAAAATTTTATCTTGACTAGAATGATTAATTTAATTGAAGCATGGCAGGCAGTTAGTTATACAACGGTATTTATTAAGGGGCTAGAAATAAAGTAAGTAAATAAATAAATAAGTCAGCCCAGCCAAATAAATGATTGACACGTTACTTTATTTGGTAGAACTATATAATACTACGAGTATAGCAAACTCACTTTGCACTAGTTCCTTAAGTTCCTCTTCAAATGGTGATCGTCTTGATAAGGTTTTAGATATATTGAGTAATTTGCTCTATAGCAATGGTAGTTTATCATCTAATGAATGTTCATTTTCAGGATACCAGTGATTGAAGTCAGCAGGCAGCTGAAATAAAGAGATGTATTTTGAGAAACCTTAAAAGTTTACGACTAAAGTAATACATTAAAAAATCATAATAAGGTAGTGGAAAAATTTACCAATTCGTGTCCCCAAGAGAATTCATTTGAGA
This sequence comes from Euplexia lucipara, assembly GCA_921972225.1. Classification (NCBI taxonomy): domain Eukaryota; kingdom Metazoa; phylum Arthropoda; class Insecta; order Lepidoptera; family Noctuidae; genus Euplexia; species Euplexia lucipara. The sequence goes on along the minus strand of OV179142.1, from coordinate 10,370,812 downwards.
GAACACATCGCTTCCGATTCTGGTTGGTGCTTTGCCACTTTTCTGCACACAAGGCATAACTATCAGAAGAGCAATGTATTTATTATTATGTAAACTAACACTGTTACATGTAGATGTAGACAGTTCTGGAGTTAACGTCTTCTCTAGAGAGTGTTGTGCTCGCGGCTGATACACCTTTTTTCTTCGGTACTTGGCTTTTAAATTTACCACTGCGTCGTAGAGCCGGCTGTGAGCTCGTTGTTATCCAGCTTTTGGTTTGGTGTAATAACAATGTGGATTTTCTGAAGGAAATAACCGTTCTGAAAACATAAACAACAACAAAATATAAAAAATAAGACCCCAAAAGAAGTAAAATCCATTAAAAGTGCCAGTGAAGCTTACTTACTTATCTCGCTAAGCCAACTTAAATATATATCAGCAGTTACATTTGACCTGGGGTCATGTCTAAGAATTTCCTTTGAAATTACTCGTACTTATATTTTTCTGAATTGTTCTCCTAATGTCTTTTCATGATCATGTTGAAGTAGCAGTTCACCACCTGGAGTAGTTGCCAAGAGCAAAGCAAGAACCTAAAAATAAAAACATGTCACCAATCGTCTTATATAGTTTTATACAGGATGTTTGGAAGCTAGGTACAAAGCTCATAATGCTCCAAATGGTGACAACACCTTAAGGCTTTGCACCCAGCTTCCAAACATCCTGTATTATTGTATAAGCATAAATTAACTAAAAAAAATAGTGTGTATCTTCAAATTCTACCTTATATAGAAAAAAACTAGATACTGGAAAGAAGTGTTACTCAAAAATGCACAGTGTGGTATAATAAATAAGTAATATAAATATATTTTCGTTTGTGTACATTATCCAGGGTCACACTGTATTGCATATGTACCGTCGAATTGCTTAACTCCTTTTTTGAAGTTGGTTAAAAATAGGGGATGGTGAGTTGATATTACCATGTGTACCGTCCGGGCGACTGTGGTTGTGGGGATTTTGCAGTACAAATAAACCTACTTACAAAATTGCCATGTGAAGACACAGACACTGAAGATCATGATGAGATGCTAGGTGACACTGGAAGGGATTTGATCGGGCTCGTGGAACTCTGCGTCAGTCCTTCTAAAGTCTCCGTATGTTGAAATTATTTGGTCTAAATCGTCATCAATTTGTGAGGCCTTGCCACTCTGTAATAAACACTTGTAAATAACTATGCAGGTATGTTTTCCTGACCTTTGACATGGAGCTTAGTCAAGGTAAAAACTCAGAAAATATTATTGTTAGAGACTTATTGAGACTGTGTCTTAAATTACCTTTTCAAGCGACACCTTCCACTCTGACAGGACTTTTTTGAATTTTGCTTGCGGTCCTATTGCAGGAGTTAATGCTCACTTGCGCATCATCTAATAATTTTAAAACAGACGCGTCTACTTCGTTTTCTGCAAACAGTAAGATAGAAAACTTACAACAATACACATTCTTAATACTCCATAACACATGCACCCTTAAATCATTTAAGTGTGTCAACAGTAGCATGGTTTTGTACTGGAGGTTTAAATTGAATGTATTAATAAGATTGACCGTTCTATGTGCAATGTGCATGCATAGCTTAACTCCGCCCCTAAGGCCGAAAATATACGTCAGTTTTTTTCATCATAGTCTGATCTGGCTTCAAACATTCGGAAACAAAATCCGACGTGTATTTCCAGCCCATTTTGAACTGTCTGCCCTTGATTTACAGTATTTTTAAGCACAAACAGAAACATTCTAAGCAAAGACACCATTAACCACAACACAATGATCACTACCTACATAAATTAGAAAACTAAGTCCTCGTCACACTAGTCATGAAAAAGAAATTCAATTCAAATTATTACTTAATAAAGGGTGAACTGTTTTTGAACAATCTACCTCGTACTTTTTGCCTTCATAGTAGCGGCGGGTAATGAATGTCACATTTAGATTTAACGAGAAGGCTATAGTACATTTTAATGTCAACAGTAGCGACCTATAACCTTTTTTTTCCAGATCCATCTGGCTACGATTACATAATAATTATGTAGTAGGTACAATCATGATATCTCAATATTAAACACATAATACACCTATCATTAGCAAAGCCACACAAAATAACAATAAAGAGGTAAACTATTTAATTACCTAACCAAAACCGTTTTTCCTAAAATTTTCGTGTGGCTAGGTTATATTCTTAAAGGTAGGTAATTTAGAATGAGCTGTCCTTTCGTAAGTATTTCCATTTCAGTAACTTATCGGTCTTATGGAATGGTTAAATATACCTAGTTATACCTATTTAAGTAACAAAGTTCATGAAATGGCTTACCTCTATACACATCAATGTATTTTTGAAATTCCCATTCCCTGAGGAGCATCGCTGTGGTCTCAATCTCGTCACTCATGATAGATACTTCAATTAAATCAATTAGACGAATACACTGCACTTCACTGCAGCCCCAATTTTTTCTGTGCACGACTGCACGTAAACAGTACGCGTAGCTGGCACAAGATTCAAATGAAAGAAATTAATATGGCGGCCGGCGGGGAACGTTAATGGTGTTGCTAACAGTTAAAACTAACTCTCCACCAGATTCAACATCTCTGAGTGCTTACATAAATAATGCATTTTTTAAAGTACTGACTTATCCGTATACGGGGCAGTACCGATCGGACAGGGTTATACATAGAAAATCAGGTGAATCTGTTCATAGTGTCCATGATGTCTTCGAATTCGTCGGACGATGAGTTTTTTCTCCTCGAAAGTGTTCATTAAAAAATAAAAAAGGACAGTCGGTGTTTCTAATATCAACGTCAGTGTTTCTGTTACATTGATATTAGTTTTAATTTCTTTGCGGAAAGTATTTCTGTTTATTATTTTTTTTTTTTGTAAATTGTTAAATTTAAAAACTAATAAGTATTAATTTTATTTTTATGTGCTTGAATTGTTTTGTCAATGTTAGTAAGGTAATACTTATAAGTAGATTGTTATTAAGGACCACACTATCGCATTGGGAAAACCTGTAAGGATAGTTGCAAGGGAGATTTTTATAAATAAATAAATAAATAAATAAACAGTAAAAGAAAAAAGAAATATGGATCGTAGTACCAATTATTCCTAAAATATATAATAATAATAATAATAATTTAACGAGCCTGTTGGTCTAGTAGCTAGTGACCCTGACTGCTGTGTCTTTTGTCCCACAATGGTGGCTTAGCAAAAACCAATGCTATTAAAACTTCGCAATCCAAATCACCAAACACCACCAGAAAACCACTAACGAAAAACTGCCCTACTCTCATAGTTGCAAAATTTACCACTAAACAATTTTTAGTTATTATGAAAGAAAAAAATAAGTAGAAAATCATTGGTTTTTTTATGATTACGTAATCCTAACAATTAATAAATCAACATTCTTATTTTAACTACTAAAACCCCGGGTCGAAACCACCAGTTTTAGTGGAAAGTCCACTAGGTTGGCAACACAAACTGCCGCAAATGACGTGACGTTTACCTAAGAAAGAAGCGCGTTTCGACTTGTTTCATTTTGGTTTAATCAAACAGTTATTTTTAATGTCAAGAGACAGTAATTTTTATCGTTTCAAATATTCATTGTAGGTATTGTTTTGTTTATGATTGGTTCAATCAAACAGTTCTTTTTAATGTCAAGACAGTAAATTTAATCGTTTGAAATTCATCGTAGGTATAAACAAAACAATCAGTTTTCAATTTACATAGTATTTAACTCGTTGCCAACAAATCGAAGTTAGGTTCAAGTTCAGTCAGTTCAGTCGCAAACTCGCAATATCATCTCAGCGACAATCAATGTCAAAAATGTAGGTATGAAAATTGATTGCATTTAAGTACCTACCTTCTTACTTACCTACTTTGTCGGTAACGAAAATGAAAGGAGTCTCTTTTTAGGGTTCCGTAGCCAAATGGTTACTATGGAACCTATATAGATTCGTCCAGTCCATCTGTCTGGCCGTATGTTACAGCCATTTTACTTCGAGACTGTTGACACCACACAATTTGTAGTTAGTATGTTCTTGAACCGATACACAAAAATTATATAAGAATATGAAAAAAAAATGGGGTGGCTCTCCATACGTACATGAACAACAACACACCCACACCAGTTTCTTGTGGTTGTGTTGTTTTGTGTTAACTTTTAACGAAATTTGGTTTGATTAGATAGGTATTTAGTTTTTGAGATATTATGAGACTTTTTCGTCAAACTGCAGTGACAACTTTGCTATTCATTTTAACATAGGTACCTACTTAGAGTATGAATTACATTTACTTACGAATGAACGTTAAAAATATTGTTAAAAAGTATATTGTTTCACCATGTCAGCCGAAAGACGTCCACTGCTGGTCATAAGACTCCCCAAAAGGGGGGGTTTAAATTGCTATAATCGCCACGCTTATGTACCTAAGTAGTGTGGTATGGTAGAATCCCACCCACCTTAAGGTAACGCTCCAGGGTAGCCCGCGAAATTCAAATTTGTTAATGTTGTTTTGCAATTTCCAGGCCAGTGCTAGGTTGTATGTTGAATAAAATATGATTCGCGGCTGTAAGACGTATGCAATAACACAATTATAATCATCATCATCATCATCAATACAAAATTCATGAAAGTCGATTGAATGAAAATAGTCCAACTTATTGATAATATCTACCGACAAAAATAAAAAATACGAATCCATGTTTTTTTTACCTTTTTTTGTTGAGAATTACGTGGCAGGAAGTTTCTTAAGGGGGATTTTTTTTTCATTATTTTTGCGATAGGACGCACCGTTTTCGAGATCTAAGCAAAAGATGGTTGGCGAAAGTGGTCCAAGCGCCGCCAAGGATGAATCATAAACCAAATGAAAGGGTACACAATGTACTGTTCCTTTTATTTGGTAAATAATGTTTTTAACTATAAACAACAAGAGAAAACTATAGTAATACTCGATAATGAAGCAAAATAAAAAATCCGTAGTGAGGCAAAATGCTATCATTTCTCGAAATCTCTCGGACAGATTTTGATGCCCTTCTGCATGTTTGAACAGTAAGTATAATTGTACCCTTTTATTTGGTATTTATGGTTCATTCTTGGCGACGCTTCGACCAACTCCCATTCAATTTTTCCCACTGTCTTTTAGAACCTGCTACGACTACATGACGCGCGCTAAGCTCGTTTTACATTTAACAGTACACACAATACACACCCACTCTCTATCACAAATGTCGGCGTCATTTTTTCAGTTAGTTCTAATGTGCTATCTGTTAAATGAAATGTTTTATTCGATTAGTTTAACCGATCAAACCATTACAATTTACTGCCACATAACGTTAACTTTTTGTCGAATCATGATCAGTTAGTTTTACTGTACTATCTGTTAAATTAAATGTTTTATTCGATTAGTTTTAACGGTCAAATCATTACAATTTACTGCCCCATCACGTTAACTTTTTTGTCGAACCATGATCAGTAAGTTTTAATGTGTTATCTGTTAAATTAAATGTTTTATTCGATTAGTTTTAACGGTCAAATCATTACAATTTACTACCACATCACGTTAACTTTTTGTCGAACCAATGATCATTTACTTCTAATGTGCTATCTGTTAAATGAAATGTTTTATTCAATTAGTTTTACCGATCAAACCATAACAATTTACTGCCACATAACGTTAATTTTTGCCGAATCATAATCAGTTAGTTTAAATGTGATATCTGTTAAATTAAATGTTGTATTCGATAAGTTTAATGCTCAAACCATTAAAATTTACTGCCACATAACGTTAACTTTTTGTCGAACCAGGATCAGTTAGTTTTAATGTGTTGTCTGAAAATTAAACGATTTAATTCGATTAGCTTTAACGATCAAACCATTACAATTTACTGCCACATAACGTTAATTTTTTCTCGAATCATGTTCAGTTACTTTTAATGTGCTATCTGTTAAATGAAATGTTTTATTCGATTAGTTTGACCGATCAAACCATTACAATTTACTGCCACAACACGTTAACTTTTGTCGACCCAACGATCGGTTAGTTTCAATGTGCTATCTGTTAAATGAAATGTTTTATTCGATTAGTTTGACCGATCAAACCATTACAATTTACTGGCACATCACGTTAACTTTTATCGACACAACGATCGGTTAGTTTCAATGTGCTATCTGTTAAATGAAATGTTTTATTCGATTAGTTTTAACGATCAAACTATTAAAATTTACTGCCACAAAACGTTAACTTTTTGTCGAATCATGATCAGTTACTTATAATGTGCTATCTGTTAAATTAAATGCTCAATCATTAAACGTTACTGTTTTGTTTTTTAATGTTTTACAAACATTATTTTTTACTGTAAAAAGTCAGTAAATCTTAATGTTATAGCTTTAATGTGCGGTAGTAACATTTTATTTTTTTCAGTGCGGGCTACTGAGAAATTGCAGATGGTAAAACTCAATAACACTTTGCCCGACCCGGGAATCGAACCCGAGACCTCATGCTCAGCAGTAGCGCTTGAGGTCAATAAACCAACGAGGCAGTCAATAATGTAATAAAACATACATTACACATATATTTGATATAATTTGTACACTTGCTTGTTAAGGCTATAAGATCCTCCCTTGTAAAAGATTTGTTTCTTACAAATAAACAATTAGAATAGGAATTGAAAAAAGAACGGGAGTCGTAAATGTGTCCCACAATCGCGCAATTCTAAACAGTTATCGAAACTAGGGACACATTTATTACAGCTACATGTGACTTGAAAGTAGAAATAAACATAATAACGTGGGCGACTCAATGAAAAATGTTGAAGGAACTATTTCAGTACACACGCACGCGACTCGACCGTACGACTGCGACGCCGCGACTTCCATGAATACCGCTCTACTACGAAAAGCCGACGTATTTTTAGCTGTGCCAAAATAATCCTGGACTGGAGTAAGCTAATAGACCATCGTTTTGACTGATCGAGCATAAAGTATGGTAATTGTCACTTTGGATTTGTTAATGATGTGGTGTGTCATGTGCAGGGACTGAATTACCCAAAAAATAAGGAACCTTTAAAAATCGGTATGACGTCCTACCGTTAAATAAGGGTTAATTAAATATTTCGACAGTGTTTTTTTTTCAGTTGTGGACTTTTAAAGTTGGGAGTGCACACCGGTATGTTTCGGTAGAAGTACCCTTAACCTTTAAAAATATATCGGTAGCGGTACTTAACCTTAATAAATAGGAGTTTTCTTTTTCGCGAAATCGAACCATCATCGGTCGGCCGCTCACTACAAATTACACAAGTTCTGAACCTCTTACGTGTTTGATCCGCATGTGTCTCATGTTTTCGGTACCACAATCGTGTAAAGGTTAAATAACGGTATAGCCCAATCTTTATTTATTAAGGTATCGGTATAGCCCAACCTATATTTAAAACCGGTACCGGTACATTTTTGAAGTGTCTTAACCTTTAACCGTAACCGCTTTCAGTCCCTGGTCATGTGTGCAGCTAAGTGGATAAGTATGGCTTAAAGCCATTTTGACTGTCACAGTTAAGGGCCAAGCTACCGGGGATACTACAGTTTTTAAGCGTTGAGCCTCACTTGGGTTAAATGAGCACCCAAGATATCCCGGGCCCATTCAAGACTACCAGGTCACAGTATTGCAAATTCTAGGTCATTAAATTCCTGTACTGAAAAACATTTCCGTCCTAGTGGTAATTGTCGCAAAACAAAATACTCAGTCTTAAAAAAAAACCTCTTAAACACTCTTTTTTTTAAACGCATCTGCTCAGCATGTGTTTTTATTATTAGTTCGCTCAAAAGCTTTTTGTCCAAACGAGCACTCCTTGTTATTTAAATAAGCAGTGTCTTTATTGTAATCGTTTTGAAATGCAAGTCATTTCAAAGTAAATGCTGTTAGTTGTATAAAGGAAAACGACTGTCGGCGACAGTGTCTGCTGAGGGGTGAACTAACGAAGCGTCCGCTAGCATTATGAAGCAAATAGGAAACCTCATTTTATATAGTTTTTTTTTTCAGCACTCATTTAAATCAAATAAAACGCAGAGCTTTATTCTTCAGTTTGTTGAGTTATGACTGAAGTAGTTAATTGACGTCACAACAGTCCTATAACGGATTAGACCTTAAACGGTAGGTAACATTATCGGGTTACAAATTCAATCCCGTCGATTTCTATTTAAATCGAAAACTGACTGAACATTGTTTTATTTTGCTAGTTTCAAGAGAAATAACAGTCATTAAAGTTGTCTATCATTTAAGATGTATGTTAGGAATTTGCGGTCAAATACATAGATAAAGAATAGGAAGCTAGCTAAAATGTTCTAGGTTCTATTCAGATGGCTTTGTCCTGTCTCTGTTTTCGACGTCCAATACTCCAAACTCCCAAACCTCGTCGCAATACACGTGCATGTCTATGACGATGAGTTTGTGTGTGTCTGATGTAGATATTCTGAAACCAGCCCGGCAGGAACGGTACGGGAGCGCTTGATAATTGTTTGTGGCAAATCTGTACCAGGTCACGTCAGTGCTGATCTATACTACCTACCTATATATATAAAAATTAATGTGTGTCTGTATGTCCTTCATAGAATCGTAAACTATGCATTTGATCTTGTGATAATCTTTAGCAAAGTTGTTGTGCATGAGCTAAAAAAAAATCTGAGTTGGTACGACCAATTTTCAAATTTATTTTAGTTGGTGGCGTAGTACTTAATATAAAATCGTTTCATTAAACATTTTTCAATACAGCGCCATCTTGGATAACATAACAGGTGGCAAATATCATCCCAGTTCATTATTAGATGACAATTTGACAAGTCTTATGCTGTAACTAAGAAGTTAACAACGTATAACTTGATTCTAAGGTGAAACAAAGTTTGCCGAGGCAGCTAGTTACTACGAGTAATGATATAAAGAGGAAAGATTTGTATGTTTGTCTGTAACGAATAAAATTTAAAACTACTGGACCGATAGGAAAGAATTTTCACCGTTTGGGAAGCTACACTGTCTGTCCCCGGGTGACATGAACTACTTTTTATTCCCTGTATTCCTATGGGAAGGGGAGCTATGGGGTGAAACCGCGCGACGTTTACTAGTATTTGATGTTGGAATATATTGTTTTTTAAATCCACACAATGTATTCGCTAGAAAGCTTATGAGTGTCAGAAATCAAAAGAAAATTCTTTGTGTGGGTTGTGCAGTGCAGTTTAATTTAAAAGCTCCTCTTATTTAATTTTCTCAAATCAACGCTAGATGAAAGTATTTAACACGTTGGTGGACAGTACTGTCTCACTGGTTGTCACCTGTAACTACGACGCCCACGCGCGTAGTGTGTGTAGGGAGGGGGGACCATAAATCGTGAATGTGTGCGTGGATGTAGGTACTTTCTTTGACTAATTTTTGAAAATTGTGTAATGACAGTTTGAAATTCTTAATTATACTTGTGGTTACAGTAGGTACAACATGCCGTTCCTTATGATAGTATGGAAAATCGGTCGTCGTGAGGCGTACTGTTTTTATGCAAGTAAAAACTCAGACGTTGACAAGCGTACTGTAGTATCATTTTAAGCTACATAAACGTCTGTGGTCGTTACTGTCCGCAAATGTGTTAAGATTTTTTGAATGGCACTGGGTTTAAATACTGGTCTCAATTATTATCGGGAGTTGCCCGTGGTCCACCTACTTTAGTCCACCTGGTGGACCACGGGTAAGTTTTTTTTACGTGGTCCACCTGCATTACCAACATCACCTACATCTGGGTGCATATTTTACATAAATCAAATCAAATTGGGGTAATGGGGTCCCATTATGAAATGTGATTTTACCGCGTTTTTGTTCGACCATCACTTTTTCACGTTAATCACTAATTTACACGTACCTACGTGGGTATCCCTTTCTGTGCGACTCCAACCCGCACTTCGCTAGTTTTTTAAACATTATTTTGTTTTTACGGAATTCATTTGTTTCTCTGTTTTTCAGAAGGAATAAAATACCTAACATTTACAATCGTCTGGGTATGTATATGATAGGTGGGCCACGGGCAATATATTTTAAAATGTAATCACTTAGGTGGACCACGTTAAAAAAAAAATACCCGTGGTTCACCAGGTGGACAAACGTAGGTGGACCACGATAGACGTAAAGGATAAAAGTGAAAGAAAAATAATCGCGTGAGCTTCGGAAAATATTAAATGAAACGAGTGGTAAAACCAACACTGCTAGTTCTGTAATTATTATTGTATTTTATGCTTTTAGTTTTGTTAATTCACTTTCTTATTTAACAATGTAGTTTGATCTGTACGACATGATATCAGTGTCTTATTCACCAGGAGAAGACACTGTCTCCTGTAATACAGTGTATACTAGCACAGGAGGCAGGGTTAACAAATCATTGTATTCGCAGTAGTGCAACAATCCGATTGATGTCGACTTAACCGGGTCAAGTTCAGTAAGTACTTACTATTGTACGTCGTAGGCCTATTTATGCAGCTCACACATATCCGACATCAAACAGCTTAGTGTTAATATTAGTAATGTAACATTTAAAACTACCCGCAAAACATGTAATAGATCTGTAAGTACTTAATATTTCACAAAGTAATCTCTGTGTATGACAACATGAATGAATGTAAACGAAGCAAAATAAGTATGTAAGAATCGTAGCAAATGGCGGTATATCGTTTCTGCCTACCTCCATGGAGAGAGGTTTGAGTTTATGTATGTATTTCATGAAATATCTCACCTTGAGTAATGCAAAGTTTGTTTAGTTAATTATGTGTAACGCCGCTGTCATAATTAATACTTTTTTATGCTATCATTTATAACAGATACGTACCTACAACGTTTGATACTACTTGAAACTTTTACATTCTCACGCAAACCCTATTATCTCGGTACAAAATTCACAAATTACGTAAATAAACAAATCCTGACAAAATAATGTTGTGGATTCATGTGGTTAACTAGGTTTGGTTAGGTTTAACGGGCAGGTGTCCGCAACTCCACGACCAAGCGCGTATTTTGCGTACGGCAAATAATAAAATAATATATAATAAAAAAATAATAAAGAATAAAAAAATAATAATAATAAATACGTGGTTAACTAATAAAATACTGGCGGACCGGTAAAAACAAAATAGAATTGAATGTTTCAGCTAAAAAATCGAACAAACAAGTTGAAACGGTAAAAAATTCGACACTTCATATTTTAAACTCAATGGCAGGCTGAAGCCACTTCAGCCTGCCATTGAGTTTAAAATATGAAGTGTCGAATTTTTTAACTGTTTTTATGCAAGTAAAAACTCAGACGTTGACAAGCGTACTGTAGTATCATTTTAAGCTACATAAACGTCTGTGGTCGTTACTGTCCGCAAATGTGTTAAGATTTTTTGAATGGCACTGGGTTTAAATACTGGTCTCAATTATTATCGGGAGTTGCCCGTGGTCCACCTACTTTAGTCCACCTGGTGGACCACGGGTAAGTTTTTTTTACGTGGTCCACCTGCATTACCAACATCACCTACATCTGGGTGCATATTTTACATAAATCAAATCAAATTGGGGTAATGGGGTCCCATTATGAAATGTGATTTTACCGCGTTTTTGTTCGACCATCACTTTTTCACGTTAATCACTAATTTACACGTACCTACGTGGGTATCCCTTTCTGTGCGACTCCAACCCGCACTTCGCTAGTTTTTTAAACATTATTTTGTTTTTACGGAATTCATTTGTTTCTCTGTTTTTCAGAAGGAATAAAATACCTAACATTTACAATCGTCTGGGTATGTATATGATAGGTGGGCCACGGGCAATATATTTTAAAATGTAATCACTTAGGTGGACCACGTTAAAAAAAAAATACCCGTGGTTCACCAGGTGGACAAACGTAGGTGGACCACGATAGACGTAAAGGATAAAAGTGAAAGAAAAATAATCGCGTGAGCTTCGGAAAATATTAAATGAAACGAGTGGTAAAACCAACACTGCTAGTTCTGTAATTATTATTGTATTTTATGCTTTTAGTTTTGTTAATTCACTTTCTTATTTAACAATGTAGTTTGATCTGTACGACATGATATCAGTGTCTTATTCACCAGGAGAAGACACTGTCTCCTGTAATACAGTGTATACTAGCACAGGAGGCAGGGTTAACAAATCATTGTATTCGCAGTAGTGCAACAATCCGATTGATGTCGACTTAACCGGGTCAAGTTCAGTAAGTACTTACTATTGTACGTCGTAGGCCTATTTATGCAGCTCACACATATCCGACATCAAACAGCTTAGTGTTAATATTAGTAATGTAACATTTAAAACTACCCGCAAAACATGTAATAGATCTGTAAGTACTTAATATTTCACAAAGTAATCTCTGTGTATGACAACATGAATGAATGTAAACGAAGCAAAATAAGTATGTAAGAATCGTAGCAAATGGCGGTATATCGTTTCTGCCTACCTCCATGGAGAGAGGTTTGAGTTTATGTATGTATTTCATGAAATATCTCACCTTGAGTAATGCAAAGTTTGTTTAGTTAATTATGTGTAACGCCGCTGTCATAATTAATACTTTTTTATGCTATCATTTATAACAGATACGTACCTACAACGTTTGATACTACTTGAAACTTTTACATTCTCACGCAAACCCTATTATCTCGGTACAAAATTCACAAATTACGTAAATAAACAAATCCTGACAAAATAATGTTGTGGATTCATGTGGTTAACTAGGTTTGGTTAGGTTTAACGGGCAGGTGTCCGCAACTCCACGACCAAGCGCGTATTTTGCGTACGGCAAATAATAAAATAATATATAATAAAAAAATAATAAAGAATAAAAAAATAATAATAATAAATACGTGGTTAACTAATAAAATACTGGCGGACCGGTAAAAACAAAATAGAATTGAATGTTTCAGCTAAAAAATCGAACAAACAAGTTGAAACGGTAAAAAATTCGACACTTCATATTTTAAACTCAATGGCAGGCTGAAGTGGCTGGCTACTCTTTGTTGCGATTTCCTGCATACACTGCAAACTGATATTCTTTTTTTGTCGTCAAAATGAAGGCTGAATAAAATTTATTTTTAACCGACATGAAAAAAATAGGAGGAGGTTCTCAATTCGTCTAATACACTTTTTCGGGTTTGTTACCTCATTACTTCGTCATTTATGGACCGTTTTTCCAAATTCTTTTTTATTTGATATCTTAGCAGATTGGTCCCATTTGTATCAAAACTCAAATCTGGTGATGGGATCCTTGAGGAATTGAGGGAACTCCTCGAAATTATAGGTACACACGTAGCGATTTTTACATTTTTAGTAACAATTGATTTGTTTTTTCTTTTAATTTTCATTCAAAAAGGTATCATTTGGTGAAGAAAAACTGATGAAGAAGACAGGCAACGGAACTCTTTAACGCCAGCAAATAACTCGCGATTGCTACAACCACATGTCTGTGCATAGTTAATGTATTTCCTTAACATAACATTACGCCTGTCTATTTTAGAAGGAGTCCGGCAGAGATGTAGGTATAGATTCATAGTTAAAAAGAACTTCTTTTGCAATTGCTGACCGATTTCAATGATTCTTTCAACTTTTGAAAGACCATTATTTAGTGCTACCTACATACGTAGAAACCAAAAACTGCAAAATAAAAACTTTAAACCGACTTCCTAAAAAAACACCAACGGGTGTAAAATAACTCTAGTTTCGGAAGTCGGTGGCCAATAATGAATCAAACAAAACCGCCAAAGCCACAGACCTCCGAAACTAGAGCTTTTACACCTGTTAGGGTTTTTTTATTGTAAAAAAAGTTTTAAATGTTTAGATAACTTGATAATTTTACTTATGTGTGATCTATCGCTTATCGCTTATATAATCAAGGTGAAAGTCCGTCCAGCTAAAATTTGGTCTAGAATAGGTTCTCTTCTGGAGAAGCCTTTATTTTTCAAAGGGACATTGCAGTTGGACTTCTTATGCGTATAACATGCATTCAGTTGTCAAGGTTTTAATAAATCCATTTACTTACTAAAACGAAGCTTCAGACAGGCGAACAAACCAAGCAACTCGATGCGCGTTTCCATGAATGTGATTTGTGACACCGCTAGCCATCTTCAATTTGATTTATTAAGCGTTGTGTAATTTAAATAAACTTTGAATCAAGATTGGAATTACTAACACGTAATGTTTAAAACTAGAAAGTTTATCAAAAAAAGGAACATTTGCAAATTTTATCTTAATTATCTGTATCTAGTTTAATACATAAGTCTCTTTATGTTTGAGTAACAATATAATTAAAAAGTCACATTTGATTGTAACTTGTGTATGTAAGTAGGGGGTTATCTCCAGAATCACTCACCCGTATTCAAAAACTCTTCCACTGATAGAAAACTACACAATTGTCTTACCTGGTTTATATATAATCTGCATAAGTACGATACAATAATGAAAATAGATTCAATTAATATACTCATATTAATTGATTCTATTTTCATTATTATATCGTAAGTAAGTAAGGTAAGTTTAACTAGGTGCTTCTTTATCCTAATAATCCCCACGCACAATGGTCCAATCCGGGATTAAGTGCGGTAAACAAACTTTATAGAAAGATAGATCCTAATAATGCCTTTGTATTCGCTAAATAAACCATATATCTTCAGATTATGAATTGCAGATAATATATCTTGCATCATTCTATAAACGAGGTAATCACTATGCTACGAATCCTTAGTTCTCAAAGGTGGCACGTACATTCCGAATGCACTACAATATAATATATCCGAACGAACACATTTCATGGAAACTGGGATGCCAAGACTTACAAGATCACAATGCTTTTACTGTAACGCAATTATGAAATCTCTAGTAGAGCCAATATAAATTTGTATATAAACTCGACATCTTGACATTAAATAAGGCTCGTCCGTTTCGTAATTGTTGTACAAACTATGTTTATGAACGTAAATATTATACGTAAGAATGGTTCCACGCACATGATTTTTTTGCACCCCCTATACGAGGGGTTGGCGGGGAAAAACTTTTGATTCATTCCGTGGTTTAAACGCAATTTCTAGCGTACACATCAAATTTCAGATGGTGAACGTTGCGTGAGTCGGTCACAAAATCGACGTACAGACGCCAGCACGTCAAGTTACTCCAAAGTGTCAAATTTCTTTGATCGTTTTTCAACTTTATGTGAAACATAATAAGGTTCATATTCAATTGGGAAAATTTGACACATTGGGGTAACTTGATGTGCTGGCGTCTGTACATCAGATGTTACCTACTCGTAATAAATCTAAAACCATAAAACTTACATACTTGTTAATTAATATGTCTGATAGTAGATGTCCTAGTCTTACTATAGCATCATTTGGACCGAACTGATGGTTCGAAAATACGACGAACGAGAGGCAGTTTTCTCTGCTAAGTCTCGGGTATTGTCGTGCCCCCACATTACTCGAGGGGTTAAATGAGAACATGTTTTGCGTTCCTGAAGCGACGCTGCACACAAACATTCCTAGCGTCTCTGTTGACATTCACCCTCTTCAGAGTATTGAGTATAATTAATGTCGTTTATAACGTTCACCTAATTGATCTAGGTAAAAGTAATTGGTAAGGGTAAAGGGCTGAAGGGAAGAAATAAATAAAAGTTGCCGTCTTCTGTTCAATATATTTAATCAAATCATGTAAAATAAGTAATCCTCTATAAACATTATTGTTATCAAATTAACACGAAATTATCGCGAGATTATTCGCCAATTAACGATAATTTGATTACAGAGATATTTTTAGTATATCACGACACGTGGGTCCGTGTCCGTGGGCTAAAAATATAGAAATTCCTGATAAAACTACAAAATACCTACATATGTATTAAGGACACATATGTGCGTCTCTTTATCTTTTCTTGACGGCTATACTAAATTGTATGGAAATAGATACATCGTATTGTATACCGTAGGCTGCTGCAATGGCTTCCGTTCCTTCTGTTTAGATACGCAATTATACCCTGCTCGTAAAGAGTCAAGTGTCAATATCGGCATCTACCAGCTGCCTTGCAATCCCTAACGCCAAGCCGATTTGAGCGCAATCCGTTTCAATTTAGATTTGTTCATTGCCTATCAATGTAAACTTCGCTAATCTACTTACTAAATAACATCATCATGATCATGTATATACACTGCTAAAATAAAATAGAGAAAAAGGCTGACAACTTAATTTTGCGTTACATAATTAAGTTTGTCGGCCTTTTTCTCTTCTGCAATACATCATTTGTCTAAGTATTTAAATTAGGCATTAGGTATTGTATCATATTATGTAAATTACATTCAATTCGAGGTGAGAGAGAGAGTCTGGGGATCCGTCACACAGGGTATCCTAGTATGGACGCCAGTCTCTCACAAAGAAACATATAAGTATTATGATTTTTATCAAATGTTATTGTTACATTATATTTATAATAACTATGTGAACCTTTGTGAAGAGAGAAAATAAAGGTATTGTATTGTAATATATTTTGTTGCGGGGTTACACGAGGTAAGCGGATTATAGGACCAATGGCAGCATATCTAGTTATACATTTCTCACTGTGAAATGTTGTTGCGGGTTTATAAATACCTTCTTCATTCCTTCCTTCCTTACTTGTCTAAAGCTACGTAGGTAGTAAGAAAAATCAAACTTTCTATTTTAAACGACGCCAATAAAAAAAATAATATTACAGATCTTTTTTTTTCTATTTTAACGCAACTGACGCGAAGTTTGTTTTCATTTCAATGTCTAAGAAAAAAAAAAGTAAAATACAGTAGTGCGAATAGAAGGCCGAGTCCCAATGAACATTTTTTTTACGTTTCCCGTCAGTCAATATTATGTGTTTTGATTTCGACTTCCGAGCTTTTAATGCTTCACGAATTTAATGTTGTGAATATAGTAAGTTACATCTAAATATACCAATGGTACCTATAAATAAGAACGATTGAATTCGTCCTTCCGTAGACAATTGTATTGAAAGTACGTGAAGAGACTTAGTACCTCAAACCTTTTTCGTACGCAAAATACGCGCTTGGTCGTGGAGTTGCGGACATCTACCCGTTAAACGTAACCTACCTACCTATACCTACCCCATAAACAATAGCATTAGACAGAAGTTAAAAAAGATTATTTTTAATGCACACTTTGTAACTAAAGTACCTACAATATTTGTAAATACGATAAACGTCGAATTTATTATAATAATCTAGGTATTTTCACAGCAGCTAGGTCACATTGAGTTGTAACCAATGCAACAATTTATTTTAATTAACGACTTAAAAGAATCAGGGATGAACAATTTCAACACGTTCTTCGTTTCACTTTTATTCTTCTTTTTAAATAAAACAATTTGAATTACAATTGTTTTCACTTACCTATCTTTAATATAAAATTTTCTGCATTACTGCTTCTACGAGCCTCTTTTTCTATTAGGTACTGTTATAAATGAAGTATAAGTTTTATCAGTAAGTTCCTGCTTCACGCTAGAATCGTCAAAGGTCCCCCATATAGATAAAATACTTAACCTTTAACTTACTAAAGTTTTTGATGATAGTATTTTTGATATAATGCACTCTTATATACGTATTATAAAAGTTTATAGTCATGCGCCCTATATGTCTAGCAATCACACTAAACGTACTTAGGTAATAAAATATAGTGCAGAAAGTTAGTGCACGTTTTCATTTCATGGCTTGCGAGGTCGTTCTGTTTCTGATTTCTTCGCATGAGGTTCCACAAATTCCTGGAGAACTTTCTCTACTTACTTTTTAGTTCCCGTCCCCGTATACACGTCTTTAGAACTCTTGTGAGGAACTACGAATGCACATACTTTGAAATCGTGAGTTCGTGGAGCTTCTTTAATCTGTTAGTTCATTATTTACCATTTATAGTTTTCATTAAAATAAAAATAAAATAAAATTATATAATTTTTAGAAAATGTACTTACGTAAAAAGAAAGAGCTCCTTAACAGCTCTTTGAAGTAAAGTGTCGACCGCTAATGTTGTTAATTATGTAAGATAATAATATACCACAGAACTGCGAGGCCAGAGCGTTCATTCCGCGAACTTAACAATTATTGACGTAAATCAGTGTCAATAAAGCTCACTTATAACCCTACCCTACCGCAGAACGAAAACCAGACTTCTTATTTCAACGTTAACGTTTTCTTTAATGAATCAAGGAATAAATACAATCAGCCTAGCCTTTTCACAGCTAGGTTGGGGTCAGCTTCCAGTTTAACCGGATGCAGCTGAATACCAGTGGGCACCCATTCACTGGGCAACACGATGCCCCTTGGTTAAACAGTTTGTCAGATTTTCGGGCTTCTAACTTTCTATAACGACTGTCATATATCTACAAATGACAGCCGGGGCCAACAGCTTTACGTGCTTTCCGAGGCGCGGAGGAGTCTTGACATGTAATGATTGATCACCCATCCACGAACCAACTTCGTAAAGCGTAGCTTAACCTTCGATAGACCCGATTTAGCCACAAGCTTCAAGGAATAAACACAATAATATGTACCTACCTTTGATGTTGCATTAGAAAACAAAATCAAAAATTTAACTTACTCTTTAAATCAAGTATGAAGCAGTACAGCTTCTTATTCTTTTTGTTGAAACAGTTAGCTTGTTTATTGACTAGCCTAAAATAAAAAAAAAAATCGCTACACTACGCTTTGCATCGCTGTTTATGTATTAATGTTCGCCGCGCAACAAAATCTTCAGCACCAAACGATTGTACAACAAATACTCGTAAGTTCGGCGACTGCTCTACTATAAGTGTATAGGAACCAGTTATTCTAATCGACATTGTCTTACGTAAGTTATCTAGCATCCCTGTCCAATTTGACAGCCCGTGCCCTAATCGATAGCCATACTGAAGATGCCATGATGTCAGAAGCACGTTTATGCAAGTGCACCGTAGCGTTTAGGCGAATAGTTATACAAAGTTAGTTATCGTTTGGATTACATCCTACTTCGTTACGTAATTAAGATATCTTTAAGTTGAAAGCAAAGGCTTGGTTGCAAGTGTCGAATAAACATCGTTTTAGCGTTGCCTTATCGTCCGTCCCTGTCTTAAACTAAAGCTACAGTTGAGAAGTATTGCTCTAGTTCGGATATTATATTAGTAACTCAATTAAAGTTTGGAACTGTTCGGTTATTTTATTAAACTTCTCAATCATATATAGGAACTGTGGTATAAATAATCCTTACTCATTCAAATACTGGAGCGGTATATTATAGGTACTGCATGCCGTAATTCTGTTTGTTCACGCACATTTTGTAATAGTTAAGAGGTTTCCAATTACTTTTGTATACAATTTGCCAATGGCTAATATAACAATTTCTCTACAAAGACTAATTTATATTACCGGATGCCGTTTGATTCTTGTAGGCAATATGTGTATACTTAAAGTTGTTGCTAATTAAATTGTATTCATTGTTCTTGCGCAAGTAAGTAGGTAGGTACTGGTGTTTGAAATCATCGTTTTTATGTAGCAAAGACAAGATTCTTTTCATAGCTTCAACGGTTGGTAATTTAAACAAATTGATTTGTATATTCAAAATAATATGCGATGTAGTTAATGTACGTTTTTTACCACCTCGTCAGTACGAAAGCAACTGTAGTAAGCTGAGATAGGAAGGTACCTATCTCTACTACGATTCTTACTTAACACGCCATTTATAAAATGATTAACCCCAATAATTAAAATATTCAAAGTTGCCAATTGTTTGTTAATTTTAACAACACGTACCTATACTGTATACACGCAAATACCGAAAATGCATCGTCGAACGAATTTGTTTTAATAATGAATCCAAACCGAGCCTAAGCCGATTACAGCATTATGAAAGCCGACAACGTGACGACGGTAGTCAAATTAAATACTTCTGCTGTTAATCATTCACAAATGATACATTATAAGTTTGATGTCTTTACGCCATCTAATTTAAATAGGCATAGCCAAAAGGTTTTGGTTTCATGATGTTTACGTTAAGAAATTATGTTTATTTCCTGATAATGAAGAGAAGTCTATTAAACCTTAATTCAACTTGCTTTTTATGATTGATCCGATGTACATTCATGATGGTCAGTGACAGCGACTTACCTATATTAAATAAATCTTTAAGTGATGCTAGTTGACTGCTACGTCCACCATTGCTGACGTGGCAGTTTGTATTAAATCCAAACACTCTCCATTTTATTAAATACCGATTATTATTGTTATAGGTCTCTGCGCTCGATGCCTAGAATCACCCCAAGTGAGCCCGCGCCCGTCGCGTCCGGCGTCCCCGCTAATGTCTGCTCGGCCATCGCGACAGGCATCCCGGCGCACGTCCCCACGACCATCCCGAGACGCGTCCCCGCGGAGGTCTCCACGACCTGCTGGACGTTCTTCGCGACCTTCACGACAGGCCTCTCCGAAGACGTCACCGCGGTCGTCTAGGAATACGTCACCGCGACCATGCCCAAGATCGTCCCTGAAGACTTCTCCGCAAACTTCCGGGCAAACATCTCCGCAGACAACCCCGCGGACTTCACCGCAGTCATCTCCAAAGACTTCTCCACCGTCGTCCCGGCGGACCTCCCCGAAGACGTCACCGTGGTCTTCTCGGCGGTCGTCCCCAAGCTCGTCTTCTAAGTTCTCACCACGGAAGTTTTCGTGGTTGAGGTACACACGAGGGTTCCGGCTATATTATTTACGTGAGTAACCTCTGGATATATTTGAAGTAGTAGTGTGTTTTAATGTTGTAGGGTTTTGTTTGGTGGGTATCTGAAAACCAGCAGCGTAAACATGCTAAAAAGCTGCAAATTAGATGCGCTGAAGTAGTCGTTTCAATTATAAGTAGTTTGAGTGCTCTGACTTTTTTGTGTTTCTATTGCTTTTTACTATGGAAGAGGAGAATATTATAATTACTAAATAAATATTTAAGACTGGTCTCCGTAAGGCAATTCAATTTTTTTTTTCTTCGAAATAATTCATTAGATTTGATAGGGGAGCCCAAGCGGGGATTTCGGGATTTAGTCAAGCGCGGCAGATTTATTTACAGCGAGATACCTTGCATCTGGTTAAGTACCCACACTAAATATGAGCCCCATAGCCGCGTATCAAGGATAAAGGATCAGATTAGTAAAAAAAATTGATCATCAGAAATTCTCAAGTGCGTCAGATTAAGGTAGGGTGAGCTAATTAAATACTTAAAAGTGTATATGCCGTTAATCTGACAATTTAAGAGCGACGTAAAGAAAGGGGAGTGCTACAAAGTTGTAAAAAAAAACGTCGTCTCGACAGTCTCCAGCGTGGCTATTTTCTTTTATTTTGTAAAAAATTATTCAAGGATAACGAAAAAAATGTACTGACCATTTACATAGGCCGAAGTAACAAAAATTCTTCGATAAAGTTTAATGCGTGCAGCTTTGTGATGCCTTTGCCTATATTTCCCTCTCCACGTTTCTATTCATCTCTTACTATTTCTCTATCTATTACTTTCCCATTCCGTCCCCTTTCTGGTTTCTGTTGCCATGACGCCAACACAGACTCATTCGTGGCATGATATTTTTGAGAACTAGAAGAGGAAGATGATTCTACTGATGAAGATGATGATTACCCTATTAAACAATTAATTAAATAAAAAAAAAATGAGCATTTATTATTAGAATTAATTTCTTATAAATGTAAGTATTTTACATAAAAAACATATAAGTACACTTTTTTATTTGTATACTATTTCCTGAGCTTTTCAATTAATTAAGATTAAAAAAAAGTAAGATATTTTTTTTTTGTCAGATTAGGCGAATCCCTCTAGATAATCGTCAGATTATGAGACAACACGTCTAAGACATTAAGATGAACCACGCTTGAGTATTTCAAAATATCGATTTTTTTTGCACATTATAATAATGACTGCGAAATGCGTCATATCCAAATCGTCAGATTATTGAATGGGGGCTTCTTTTTAGGTTTACTTAGCACCCCTTTAGAAAATCTGACGCGTTTAATAAACTTTATTATTTTTCATTTTCAACCCTTATGTACAACCACACCCATCATGCAAACGATCAGATTAACATAAGCACATTATTAACCTTTTAAGCGCCTGGCCAAATATTACTTGCCGTGCCCAGCTAGCGCCGGGCCAAAATTGCTACAAATCAATAAAATAATACCTACAGTAAATAAGGAGAAACAATTCGATATGTAAAGTAAAAATTAACCCACGCTGATTCCAAAACCATTTGGAGATTTTAGGGCATTATTTTTTTATTTTTAGCTCTCTATATCACAAGATTGTGATTATTTTCACAATAATACTTGTAACCATTTGACTTACATTTGACCTCTATATGACGTTATAATGTAGCCTGAACAGACTACTTCCTTCGTGTGTTTCAAGATAAAATAAAAAAAAAACAGTTGTCGGTCTAAAAATCGTATCTCTCAAGTGTCAACTGTTGACAATGTCACGTTTGAAGTTATCTATTAGTGTTTTTTGTATGTACTGAAAACGAGTTAAAGCTATTCAGTCTACGAAATGACGTCATTACGAATAATACTTTAAAATATAATTTAAAAAAAAAAAACCGTTACTTGGACAAAAAGCTTCAAATTAATGGCTTAAAATTAAATGTTTTACGAAATAAAAATATAAAAAAAATACCTAAAGATTACTTTACATACCGAGTTGTTGTTTCGATTTTTAGTTTTTGTTACATGAATAATATCTCAATTCGACAATGGTTTTAGTTGTACCACACAGTCAGTATTTATGCATGATTTTTTCGTTTTATTTTCAATTTAACGAAAAAATCATGCATGTTCTCTGTGTCAGAAATACGACACGAGCGGTAGGGACACCGAAATTACGTAGGACACCGTTAACACCGTCAAAAATACGTAGGACACATTGATGCTATCAATATCTGACGCGCTCGAATATGTCCATGCAACAGTATTTATTTACATTTAAGTATGGTACAATATTTTTAATTTGCGTCCCTCGAGCACAAAGCGTTGAATCTATAATTCGGCGCTAAACAATTCGGCCAGATCTTACGCGAAGGTGCTAATATCTGATAAATAAACACTTGATTTTCTAAAAATTGCATTTCACTATTGTGTCTTTTTTTTAGTTTAAGTCTTTCTAAACTAAAATATATTTCACTAAAATTGATTAGTAGGTACTATTAATTATATATTCAAACTTAGGTATTTCAGTCAACTTACACCGTACAATATTTCACTTAACAGTAATAAAAAATAAATTTACAATTATTAGGGATCGCCTGTAATGTTGTTTAACAGAATACGAGTATCCGTTTACCGACGACGGCGTTGCACTTTTTTGATTTTAACATTTCAAGATTCAGAAGTAAGGACTCGAACTTAACTAGATAAAGTTGTGCATTTTTTTACTCTGTGTCTCAGCTTAGTTGTAGGAATCTGTGGCACTGGAATTAAGTTAGAATCGTAGTCACTCGTCTATCTTGGTCCTTTAATGCATTAAAGTTGCAGCCAGTCCCCAATTAAATTAATCTTAATAAATAAATTTATCTTTTATTAATCTCTTCAATAGTGTATGAATTTATAGTTCTTTTATCCAGCTCGTTGCCTCCCTTAATCATTGTATAGTGCCATGCCCTTTTTTTAGTTCTGCCAAGTGTGTAAAACTGTTTTTTTTTTGTATTTTATAAAACAAACAGTTCCAAATGTTTAAAACAAGTGTTGTATTTTTTTTTTACTTTTTACCTTTAGGTATGAATTTCAAATCAAACAATCGAATAATAAAATAATCCATTTCTAAATTATTTACTAATTCACATGAGTAAAAATTTACCAAACGATAAATATTTACTTTTTGTTGCGTACCTCAGTAAGTATCTCTAAACTAATTATTATTTATTTTATTTTATTTTATTTTAAAAAAAAATTAAAAAAACAAAAAATTAAAAATTAATTTTTTTTTTTTTTTTTTTATTGAAAATTATTATTATTAATCAATACAAAACACTTTACATACACCTAGTATGTAGTGTAGGTAGGTAGAGAACTAGAGACAGAGCGGGGAATACCCACTAATCCAGTGAATTACTTTCTTTCGGCGACCGACAGTTACCTAACCTATGCAGTGTGCAACTGAGCAGTGTATAAAACGGCTGACATAGGGACTTTCCCTGCGGAACTTTACTGGCGGGGAGTTACCTACGCAGTGTATAAATACCACAGCCTGTCTGTCCAAAACTTTAAATACTTCATTTCATTTAATTATTAATTGTGTGAAGATGTCAACTCCAGGCCGTAAAAAGCATGCAATTTTTGAAAGCCTTAACTTGCAAATTTATTTTAAGCTATTTTAGAGTCCTACATATTTATTCGTTTGGATTTATTTCCATTCATATGCAATTAAAGGTAAATGACAACCCTGTTTTTTTCTTCATGTTTTTAAACTATGTTTTGAAACACTTAAAAAAAGAGTTTTAAAATAAACTGTTTTAAACACTGTTATAAACACGTATTTTAAATAACTTCTTTTAACCATGCCAACCCTGGTATATATACCTATTAGTCACGTGTAAAGTAAGTACAATTTAGTATCACAACGTGACTAAAACAAAAGGCTGCAAAACTTTATAGCACGACAACGTCGTCTCAAGCGATCAGAGCACCTACGTTCATGTGAAAACAAATCCCTTGATGCTCATATTATTTTCAAATTCCTCTCAAAGGAAAGCTGTAAGATATCTTATGATTTCCTTGTACGGACAAACACGACGCGTTTGCAGAACTTTCAATAAAATAAAAAATTACAAAATTTATAAACTGCATAATTCCGAAAAACCTCGCAGCGCCCCGTTCCAAAAAGGGGTAAGGTTTGGTGACGCATTTTAAGCGGCAGCTTATGCATCAGATCCGAATATCTTATGATACAAAGGTATAAGCACGGACTAGCTGTTTCCTAAGTCGGCGGAAAACTGAGAACGTCACGTACGACTAGATTATGGATTTTTAATACTGTTGAGCTATTGTTACATATTTGTTTTAGAGAAACCACTCTTCAAATTAGTCAACTAATAATGAATACTTTTTGCATAGGTTATCCCATTTTATTACGAGATTAAACAATGTTAAAATAAAAAAGTTATTTATATGTGATCTTGATAATTCCTTTACGTAACTTTATCACTTCCTGATTTTATACACTTTGAACTTATCTTTTACTATGCAAAATAAAGTAATAATTCGTAATTTCACAATGATATTAGATCATACGAGGTCGTCAGCGAGAGAAAAGTTTTTTTGCAGCAACTGAAACAATGTGATATGTACTGGCTCATGAAGCAACTGTAATTCATAAATTATTTCGGATAAAGATACTAGTAAATTTAATATTTACCAAGGCTTCAATTTTCGCAAAAGGAAAGTTTGAGTGGTAGCTAAGTAAAGGAAATATCTTGGAACTACAGTACCTATTTCTTTGCTTGGATCATTATTGTAAATATTAAATTAAGTATGCTTATTGCTGTAAATATTGATGTTGTAAAACACTCTGAAACGCACGTCCAAAAAAAATTAAAACTAGGAACATAGTAAATATTTCACAACTTTTTCACACAACGCCATCTAGTCCCAAGCTAAGCTAAGAGCTTGTGTTATGGGTACTAAACAGCTGATAAACATACTTATATATTTCTAAATACATACATATTATAGATAAATTACACCCAGACACAGAACAAATGATCGTGCTCATCACACAAACATTTGTCCTGGGTGGGAATCGAACCCACGACCTCCGGCATAGCAGTCAGGGTCACTAACTACTAGACCAACAGGCCAGTCAACATAGGTACTTACGGACGGTCTTTCCAAGGTCCATGACAACTAGGTACTTTAAGAAGAAATGCCATAACAATCTCACGAGATCACAGTCTCTTGTAAGCACTGACTTTGTCTTGGTCACGGTATAACATAATCTCGGAGTTTAGTGTAAGCATTTGACAGTAATCGGGTAGCTTCAGAACTTAAACCGCTCAAAGACTCACGAACAATAACAAAGAATTACACGAATTCAGACATGTCTTTCTATGTTGTTAACTTCTTGTGAAAGGTATACGTACCTACGAGTCACCTAGATCCGAGCACCGCGATCTCTATTGAATAGTTTTCCCTTGAATATTTTCTTCGTATTTCGCAGAGCGAGGAGATAAAAGGTGTGGAAACCGGATAAAACGCAGCTACATTATTTTTATGTCTTATTTTTCTCAAAGTGTTAGGTTCAAAAATTGTAAGAGGCTTTGGTATCCCGGATACCAAGATGCAGTTTACCTTCTTTCAGATTGATTAAACTGTAAGTGCAATATGACTTTAGTGTTGGAATAGAAGAAAAGGTTTCTTCCTGCTGTTTACTTTTGATCTATTGGAATAGAATAAAAGTGTCTTATCGGTGTTAGGATTAGCTCGTCTTTGCCATAAGGAAGCATTTTGTGTTTAAATTCCTGACGCGACTGCCTCGTTGTTTCAGTAGTAAGTATCTTGGCAGCCAGCTGACGTTTAGGTTTCCTGGTACCTGTATTAAATTTAAAAGGACCATGCAAAAAATCGTCCCATACCACCAACAGATTTCAAACGTATCTCAATCAATTCATCTTGGCATCATGATCATTTTTTATTATGACCACATCTTCGTAAGTCATAGGGGTATCGCACAAAAAAATATTTTTTATACACACTTTTTGGTACAGTAAATTGTAAAAACGTACAGGAACACTATTTAACTATAAAAAAAACTATTGATAGTGAACAGCCGTGAGATGCACAGGATAAAAAACCAGTCTGGCGGTGCGCATAATATATAGTCTCAATTTTTTGGTATATGGAGAAAGGTCGTCACACTGAATTTAATCTGCCGGCAGAAATGCTATCTACTATAATGATAGACGAATCATTACTAACTTACAAAACTGGATAACAGTTCTGTTGACATAAATATGTTTGTACATGAACAATAACAAAAAATGTGATTAATACTATCCCAAAATGTTGTTATTTCATAAATTATACATGTTATAAAAACCTAAAGTGTTTAGTTGATCAATTGTTAATTGTAAAATGTCTAAAACAAGGTTATTTAAAAAAAAATAAGTACACCCTTTTTAAGTAAACACTTTTTTTTTAATTAGGTACCCCATATATTTACGGACTAAAAATTGTTATTTGTGTTTTTATGAGACTTCATAATAATATTGAAACAAGTCCCATGTCTGTTGGTGGGTTGGGACAGCGCCCATACAATCTTTTGCATGGTCCTTTCTTAGTGATAAAGAAATTAAAACGGATTCCAAATTTTTCGTTTTGAATCATATCGTATATAACAGTCATAGGTACCAGTTACTATCCCGCTACAAGGTAACGCCGCAACGGCCTCTTCTCATACAGAAAAGTCACGAGCACCGATTACCTCGCTTGTTCGAGGCTGATTGGCGATTTCAAACTTATGGTTTCCTCGCGAGTTTTCTTTCACCGATGCCAATGATGTCTAAGATAAAGTTAGGGTCAGTTCACACCGATACGCTTCTCGAGGCAATGATACCTACTGCAGGGCTAGCATGGCCGGAGATATTCTTTCCACGGGGAGAGGATAAAATACTATTAAAGGGGTCAGTCATTTTTATCCACCCTCCGAGCATGGCGACATGGGTGGATAAACTATTCACGGGGATAAACCAGGGGAAACGCTTGTCCTCGAAATTATTGCCATTATAAGAAAACTTTTATAAAATTACACAATAGTCGAGAATGTCATGTAAACCAAAGTACACTTTCATCGTTTTATTACATCTGTACTGGATATTTATTTTGTTTTGTTGTCAATTGGGATTGCTCGAATCGCGAAATCTTTCACTAGTCGCCATGCTATAAGCCGCGGATGAGTATCCACGTCTAATGTCAAAAAGTTATATAATTCTCTTTACCCCTGTTGCCGTGCTTTGGCAGGTGGATAAGATAATTGTATCCCTTGTCAGTGGAAATAACCGGTGGATAAAAGCTATATCCCCAGCCCATGCTAGCCCTGCTGGTAGAAGCCAGTGATTCCGCCCTGCGCCGCGCGCTGCGTCTAGACGTATATTGCATTATCGCAAGGAGTAGGTATTATTAATTCATCAAACCCCAAGAGGACACCGGTGTGTGCGCTGTCATTATCTTTCTATTGTGTCAATTTGTGTCCCTAATTGACACGATTGAAAGGTTAAAATTTTTACTCGAGCACTTAACCGAACTGCATCAATTCTAACGAAGTCTAAATGGATTTAGGAGACAAGTCGCCACGATGAGGTGGCCTCAAGCTGGGCGCAGCGCCGCGCCGCTCTTGGTCGCCGCGCTTATACGCACCGCTACGTATCGATACATCGCTCTACGCCGAGGCAAAGCATCTCGAAGCGCAACGCTGCGTTGTGCAACATATTCCAGAGAATTTAGTCACAATTTGTGTGTCTTTTCGTGTTTTAAATAAAGTCAAGTCTTAATTGTTTCGAGTCGCTCTATTAAAATTTGGGCGCAGCCTCGCGTCTTGAACGGTTTGAACTGACCCTAAGAGAGTAGGTACCTACTTACAAAATAAATAAATTGTAAAAGTCACATTAGTTTCCTATTTGCACGGATTTGAATCACAACCTCTTGCATAAGGCTAAGAGTTTAAGGCGCCCCTAACTTATGGGCCATCACGACATGATGTCGATAATATACCAGACACCGATTGATAGTGGGTACAGTCGGACGCACAGCATTGAAAATGTATCCTCTATAAACTGGCCTCGTAATTTAGTAAATATCTTTACTACGCTAGGCCAGCACAAGGCCGAAGTGTTATTATTTACGTGACCCACGTGACCCAAGAACGTGGTTTCATGTTATCAGGCATTCAGGCGTGCTTTCTATCTATAAAATATAAATAGGCTATTGTTGACATTTAAACTTTAACAGCAAAATGAAAAAAGCTTGCTAAAGTATAGAACAACAAAGTCAAGAGTTTCATTCAGTGTTGTATTTTTCCATCAGAGTCCTCCAGACAAGTTAAATCTGCCTGTTGTGTTGATTCGAAGCGAAGTTTGTTGTTGCCAACTCAACATAGATACCTGAGTAAATAGTTTGTTGCCGTGAACAGTTTTTCAACTTTTAGGTACTTATCTGAAAAAAGTTCAGTGCAAACTACTACAGTAATAGTTATATGAAACCCGTTTATAATATTTAATTAACGTAGATATACGTGTTATAAAACGTATTATTGGAACCAAATTGAGACGCAGTTAACTGAATTAAAAAACGGTCATGCAAGTTAGACTTGCGCACGAAGAGTTCCGTAAATGGACCAGATATGATTGGATGTTTTTGGGATGCTGCCGGTTTGCCAAAATTATTTTGACAATATTAAACTAATTATTTAGGGAGTGATAATCAGTATTTTTTTAGGAGGGAGAAGCGTAACCTGTTTTTTGCAATCTTATTTATTTGGTACCAAATACAATTAAACCCACAAAGTTGGTATAATCGCTTCGCGATCAAAGCCTTTTTCAAATAATGATATAAACAAAGCTACAAAGGGAATAGTTTATTTTGCAGCTTGTGAATATATATATATATGCCCATTATTAAACACCAGTGTAAACAATCTTCCAACAAGATGATACGGTAGGTACCTCCCCCCTAGATATGGTTAAAACTGTAATTAGTCTGGGATCTTAAGTTACAAGTCCACAGTAGATAATTAGCTGTCACTGAAGGGGCTATAAAACAACCCAATACTTTTGAGCAAGCTTTGTTACGCTTTAAGCAATAGAATAAAAATCAGAGAGTCCAGAGGCCTTCTGATAAGTTAGAAGAACTTGAATTTATACAGTTCTACTTAAAATTATCCATCAATCAAATTCAATTATTTGCTCCATGTTAGCTAGAATAGAACACTCTCATACATATACACACTAACTAAACTCAAGCAAAAGTAATCTGTCTAAAAAGAAGATTCCCGGTATAAAGAGCGTGCACGCTTACATGTGCAGTGCAGTATTGGATTATATCCATGACAAAATGATAAACTAGGACCACTGCTTTCCAAGCATTAAAACAACTGCGATAAGTATTTGTTATTTCTTCGTGCTGTTTTTCCTCGTTGAAATTTATTAACAAATGTTGAATTATCCCCGAAAAGCGAGACAGAGTCTGTCCCGCACATCCCGCCCGCCACTCAAAAATTTGAACGTCTGGTAACGTTGTTTCTACGAGTAACTCACCATCTAGAAACTTTCATAAAGGACGGATGTTGTGTATCGGCGATTTCGCGAAAGGCTTAATGACAACGATGATACTAACTTTTCCACTTACTTAACTTTGAACCGTGAAACTATTTAAAACAGTTTTTCTGTAACTGCTTTATTGTACGAAAGGTATATAGTAGAACTGTGTGGCGCGTAGTGCGGCTTTGTGTTCAGGTTGTCTTAATTAAGACTCCACTTATCTTCTGCATCCCGGACTCGCAAATAGAGGTTCAAGAGTAAGAGTAACCGCGAAAGAGTCTCTTTGATCCAACTTCGACTTCGTAAAAATGTTTCAATTGGATCGATCAAGTAGTTTTAAATTGCATAATATTTCGGGTTGCATTAAATTAAATAATGTTAATTAAAACAAAACATTGTTTTAAAGCGCGCTATGATTTTGTTTACTTTTTTGTCTTTTGTATCTTTTCTAATTCCATATCTTAAACTTATTTTGTTTCTACACGTGAGAATCTGTGATTGGTTTTGTGTTACCTATTTAATTGTTAACCATCTGTTACAGCTGTTGGTTCTTTTATCTATTATACAATAATTAATAAACAACCTTTTATGCGCAAAAGCTATTAAGTTCGCGGTTTTATGTTTCGAAATGTTTAATTAGAGTTTCATAAAAGCTTTTAGTGTGCAATTTGTCAATATCTTCATGTGGTTTTCTAATTAACAATCACTAAGGGATGTGGTTTGACATGAGCCGTCAATCTATACCTGTGGTAATAATTTACGATATGAAATTGGTTAGATGACACTAATTTAAATCAACAGTAGGTTGATAAAATTATCATGTTATAAATTGTTAAATCTATCTAAGTTCAATGATTTCTACGATGAATCTTACTATTGCCTGTCGGATGCGCCTGAATTAAAAACTTTAATTTTCTTATAATATTTTTTTTTTATATGACCATCGATATTCGTGACTATGCGGGCAATAACACACATAGTTTGAGCAATCAGCAGATTAGATTGGAGTAAAAGGATTGCGGCCGGATTTTGCAAATCTCATGAAATCTCAGGATTTTTAAAATTTTCAATTAAATACAGCTTACATAATACAAAATCTTTATAACGAAAAGTTAAACAAACTAAAAACAACCATCATGCGGTAATATGTTATTGCACAATTGAAATCAATACTTATTTATCCAATCAGTCAGCTTACATTTAAAAAATCTCTTTAATAAAAAAAACCGCAGTGCATAAAACCGATAATACTACGACGTGTTTAAATTGTTAACGGTACGAAATTCTTAAACTGCTACAAATCTCAGGATTTTTGAATGGAAATCAGCCCTCAGGACCAGATGAAAAAATCAAAAGTCCGAAGAAATCGGTCTTTTGATTTCTTCATCTGGTTACCCTATAAAATTTACGAGTCGTATAATTTTTATTAATGAATGGAAAGTAGTCCACGATGAATCAGCTGACATCACAACATTAGAATTCTATAAAACAATTACAACTTCGAGTATGGTAAATAAATTTAGTGTCACCGTAATGCGTGCTTGCACATTAATTGATGTGCAACTATAGGCAATGCAAAACAATCTCTTGGATTCTATCTTGAACTCTTGAACCACATCCCACCGTTCAGCTTTAGCGTAGCAGTAAAAAACTTCCGTTTGAATCTTGAATATATGCATCACATTTTGCTTCCAAAGTCTTATATGCGCAGCTCTGCTACATTTCTCACTAAAGTTTATTTTCAACCTTAGTTTACTTCACCTTTTTGCAGTTGCCTATAAGCTTCCAAACCGTTTCTCAAAATTGTTTTTAATTATCTTTGAATGCAGTTTCCCGTGCAATGACGACGTGGATCCTCAGAACTTTCTCCTCGTGTAATAGTTTCAGGTTTATACATTCTATACTATTCTCTTTTTATATTAATCTTAGTTAGATTTTTATAATAAAAGAGTAGATATTGAAATTTATTTTGATTTACATTAAATCCAGGATGATTCCAGATTCCACTCTGATATTTTTGTTAATTATTGCATTTACAATAATTGTAATACAATAAAAAGTGGAATTTTGTGCGCCAGGTCCATAGTTATATAATTTTGCATAGAATAATAGTATAATAATTATGCTATTATTCTATGAAAAATTATATAAACCTATGGACCTGGAGCACAAAAATCCACTTTTTTGGGTCCGTTTTTTTTTAATTATTCTATGCAGAATTAACTTAAGCTATGGACCTGGCGCACAAAACGTGTTATCATGGGTGACCAAAAGGACAATAAACCAACCAGGAACCAACGAACTTCTGATAATGAAAATGAACAGGTATGGCGAAAGAAACCAAAAGTTCAAAGACTAAAAGACTTTACTCTCGAAAAATGAATTGCAATTTGAACACCTATTTAAGCAAGAAACTAAAAACAAGATAGACGTGGCGCTCGCCAGGCGGAGAGTACAGAAACGAAATAGATTGCATTTTGTCACACAAACCTAGCGTGATCCAAAGCATAGATCCAGATATTGCAACATTAACAATAACTAAACTTTAAAAAAATCGAATTAAAACAAAACCTATCAAAACTCTATGCGGAAGAACGAAGAAGAAGGAAAATTACATACAGAGCGCATTTTATATCATTTAACAGACCTAGAGATAAAAGAGGATAGTTAAGTACAAATATGTCACGATACAAAAATAAAGCCTATCATCACCCAAAGCTTCAAATTCGAATTCCTAGTTGCAAAATGTTACTATACAATTAACTATTATTTAAATGAAAGATACTAGACCTGCTAAATCCGATTTATTAAATTAGCAACAAATTGACTTTAAATTACATTATATTATTATTATAAAACTGTAATACCCGCATTTGTATGACATGTAATCATTTTATCATTTTACTTTATATCAATTTATATTAAAATTAAATTGTAATACCGCATATAATATGACATGTAATCATTTTACTTTTTTATCAATTTTACTTATATTAAATTCTATTATTAAAATTAATTTTGTAATACCTGCATATTATATGACATGTAATCATTGTAATCATTTTATCATTTTACTTTTATTAATTTTATATTCATAATAACTATTATTCGACATTAACATCTCTTCTGCTAGAATATTTAATTTGCATAATATTTTAAAAACTGATATTATTGACTATTATGCATGGATTTATATTTGTACGCTTCAACGCAAGACGTAGATGGATTACTATATTTTATTTATTTGTAACACCCGTGTACAACCTATGTTTGCAAATAAAGATTTCATTTTCATTTCATTTTCAATAAACTAAGAGTAGGTATAAAATAAGAGCACAAGCGAGGGAGTACAGTAAGCAAGGTGATACCTACATTGTTACGTTTCAGAGCGCCTCTCGCCATCAAACGTAAAAGTTTGGCGAGTTTAGTTTTTAAGGAACACTTCTGTATTAAAATATCATAAAATTTATAATTAAAAACGATAATAAGGGGAAGTCAAAAAATCTTATTTTATAATATATATTATACAATAACACTTATAAAAAGAGGTGACGTGCTGCAAAAACTAATAAAAATAAAACTTAATGATATACCTACATTAATTAAATAACGTGTATAACTGTAAACGACTATTTAGGATACAGAGACAATTAGTAGCTCATAAAAGCATTAACCGAATTACGAAAAAATATAATAAAGCGCATTAGGATCTGTTACTATTATTATGGTTTATTTATAATGTAGAACCAAAAAAAGGAAAACATTAAAATATGTTGCGCTTGAATACCTCCGGCTTTTAACCGATTCGTTGCGATGTCCAATTTGTTAAACTTATATCTGTGGCTGAAGTAATTTGAAGGAGTTATCATCGATTTAAGAATGACACGGCTCCCGTGCCTAACGCCACATGCAAAAAAGAATGATGGCACGGGAGACGTGCCATCCGCAACGAATCGGTTAAGGTTATTAGAGTATCCAATATTCCAGTCTGTAGTTGGAAACTAATTAGTTTCAACCTGGAGTTAAAATTAAACTTCGTATTAATATGGTGTCTAGTTTCCAAAGAAATTTGCAAGCGATACTTCCTACAAGTAAAGTCTCACCATATTTGCCAAAGCCAAAACCACAACGTCATATGAATCTATGGATCTTGAACGAAAAGAGGTCCAGAGCAAATTACTGGTTTTTCGGGTTCCGCAACCAAATGGCAAAAAAACGGAACCCTTATGGATCCGGCATGTCTGTCTGTCCGTCCGTAGGTATGTCACAGCCACTTTTTCCGAAACTATAAGAACTATGCTGTTGAAAATTAGTAAGTCGATGTAATCTGTCAACCGCATTAAGATTTTCCCACAAAAATTTAGAAAAAACAATACATTTTGGGGGTTCGCCATACTTCGAACTGAAACTTATTTTTTTTATCAAATCCTTACGTGTGGGGGGGTATTTATAGATAGGTTATTCACAAATGATATTTATTTATTTATTTATTTATTAAAACTTTATGCACAAGTAAAAAAAACTGTACAAAGGCGGACTTAATGCCTTAGGCATTTTCTACCAGTCTACCTTAAGGTGGTGCAGAGACAGAACATGGTAGGTGCAACAGGGTAAAGAATTAAGGACAAAAAAAGAATAAAAAGTTACACATAAAAATAAATACACAGATACATACATACTAATAACAAAATAATAGGTAGTCAAGAGAGATAAAAATACGTTAATAGAGAAAAACTAGTCTGAGAATCAATCAACTCTGTGATGAACCTGCCAACATCTTATGAAGATGTTCACGAACTTTTAATTTGAATGTGAACCGGCTGGTTGCCATCCTGATGTTCAGAGGGAGCGCATTCCAAAGGAAAACCGCCTGGACAAAGAAGGAAGATTGAATAAAACCAGAGCGGTGAGAAGGACATCGTAGAAGACGATTGTTCGTGGACCGAAGATTCAAAGTGTGCGCAGAGCATAAATATTGAAAGTGACAAGTCAGATAAGAAGGAGAAGTGGGTTTGTCAAGTAACGAGAATAGGGTTGTCAATGCCCTCAAGGCTCTGCGCTGACGGATAGGCAGCCATTTTAAAAGTGACCGATGCTCGGAAACATGGTCATACTTGCGTAGGTTGAAAACGAATCGAATGCAGTTATTCAGAAGCCGGTCGAGTTTATTGAGAAGATCTGCATTCAGGTCATAGTAGCACACATCACCGTAGTCAATTATGGGAAAGATAAGGGCTTGTACAAGCAGTGCCTTAATGTGCGGCGGGAGAAGATTTTTTAACCGGTACAGTGACCGCAACGTTCCAGTGACCTTTTGACTAACAGTCGCCACCTGCTTATGCCAGTCAAGGCAATTGTCAATACGTAAACCAAGATTCTTGACGTCGGAGCTAAACGGAACTATTAATCCATCAAAGATGACTGGTGGCACAGTCAGACCCTTCAGCCTCTTAATGCTGTGGCAGCTCCCTATAATGATAGCTTGGCACTTGGTAGGGTTAACCGCTACCCCAAATCGATCAGACCATTCCTTGATAACATCTAAATCCCGGTTCAGCTCATCGATCGCAACAGAAAGGTTGTCAACACTTGCCTGACAGTAGAGCTGTAGATCGTCAGCGTAAAGATGATACGCACACTGAAGCTGAGTAGTTATAAGATTTATGAAAATAGAGAACAAAAGGGGAGATAAAATACCGCCTTGAGGGACACCAGCTTCGAGATCACACCAAGCGGAGAAAGAGTCTCCAGCATGAACTGACTGCTGACGTCCCTGAAGATAAGATGCAAACCATTCAACCGCCTCCGGAGAGACCATGAGATAGGAAAGGATGGATAAGAGGACTTCGTGACTGACGGTATTAAAAGCATTAGAGAAGTCGATTAAAACTAAAACAGAAACCTTAGTATCTTCCATACCTCGCCCAATATCGTCAGTCACTTTAAGCAGAGCTGAAACAGTACTGTGCCCAAGCCTGAAACCGGATTGAAATAATAATAATAATAATAATAATAAGTTTATTGATTCATAAAAAGGTTTACAATTTGAAGGAGTGACACTGAATCCCGCACTAGGATACCCTGTGTTGCAGGATCCAGTCTCTTTCGACAGATATTATGAATTATAAAAAGGTAGGAACAAATGCAGCGGTTACAAAATAATTAATTAATTAGGTAATTAAACTTAGGACTAAAAGGTAACGAGGTTTTTATGTGTGTATATGTGATGAGTGTGAATGTGTATGTAAAGAGTGTGGGTGTGCATGTGATAAGTATGAGTGTATATGTGATGAGTATAGGTATGTAGGTTATGAGTGAGAGTGTGTGTGAGACGATTGTAAGTTAAGGGTTATGATTGTGTGTATGTGATGAGTAATAGGTACTTTAATGGTTGAACGCTAAGAAGTTTTCCGTTTCAGCATAATTAAGAGCAAGCAGCCAATCCTGTACCTGCTTTTTACACCCAAACTTTGTCAAGGGGAAGATTTGGAGCTTATTGTTGATAAATGAACTTATGAGAGCATTGAGGTGAATAAAATAAGAAAATTGTTTATGTACACAGGCCTCGAGGACTTTAGATAAAAAGGGAAGAATGGAAATTGGGCGAAAGTGACAAGGAAGACTAGGATTTGAAATCTTAGGCAAGGGACGCACGTGTGCCTTCCGCCATAAGGTAGGGAAAACACCGATATTGAGGTTTCTAGAATATTTCTTTTCCAAACTGAATAGTTTGCGCGAGAGACCCTTCCAAAGGGTAAAATGCCAACCCCCCCGCCCTCCCCCTCCCCCCCGAAAACTTCTAAAATCTATACTTAGAATAAATCTGTAGAAGTAAAGATTCTGTACAAAGAAAATTAAAAAAAAATTAATAGCAGGGGGTGTTACTAGACCGATACAGAACCCAAAAAAAAAATTTGTCTGTCTGTATGTTCAGGTATTACGCAAAAACTACCGGTTGGATTACGATGAAACTTGTATAACTATTCTTTGATATCCTGGGCACCACACTGGGTAATTTTTATCCCGGAAAAGTAAAAACAAACTTAATTTTGCGGTTCAATCCCTAGACCCGAATAAAGTTATTTTTCACCTGTTAGTGTTTTTTTTAACAAGTAGGTTGTTTTTTTTTTTGTAAAAACGTTCTTCATATGGTCAGTTGTACGTCGCTCTTTCTCGGGTCAGTAGTTCCAGAAATCTTAATGCATACATACCGGAAGGGTCAACTTTGAGTATAGTCTATCCGGAAGCTTTATGCTAAAATTATTACGTGATATTTCAATGCACAGCCCACACCGCTGGTATTAGAGACATGGAACTTAAAAGGGTGTTCTTTGTGAAGAGTAAGTATCCACTAAGAAAAGATTTTTGGAAATTCAACCCTTAAAGGGAAAAAATAGGGTACGAAATTTCGACATCCACGCGGGCGTAGCCGCGGGCAAAAGCTAGTAAGAGAATAAAACTAAAAAAAATATATGATATACATTAGGTACCTTGCAAACTTTCACCGAAAATTGGTTTGAACGAGATCTAAAAAGTAGTTATTTTTAATACGTCATAAATCGTAAACCGCAATTTACCTTTCATTCAACCAACGTAAATATATTTAAAAAAATATATCTATGTACGGAACCCTCGGTGGGCGAATTCAATTCGCACTCGTCCGGTTTT
Source organism: Euplexia lucipara (assembly GCA_921972225.1). NCBI lineage: Eukaryota > Metazoa > Arthropoda > Insecta > Lepidoptera > Noctuidae > Euplexia > Euplexia lucipara. Next base: position 10,332,785 of record OV179142.1, on the reverse strand, counting down.
TCATTCACGTATTATAAGAGGTTCCGTCCTCGCCCTTTGAAATAACGGGCTTGAGTGCTACCAAGGGTACTCCGTCAAATACTTGCCGACTGGTAATTAGACCTTTATTGGTGTTTGGAATTCTTATTTGAAACTTGTAACACCCTTCCACGTTTCTTTGGAGCGTTCACGAGTATATATGCCACAATATCGCATTGACACTTTTGTTGCTGGCAAGCAAAGCATGTCCTTAAAAATAAACATCTAACGATCCAAGGAATATTTAGTAAATTTTGTTAATTTTCCAAGCTAGATTGTCGAGTTATCATTAAACGAGCGCCCTCAAGCCGCGTCAGTGCCTGTTTGTCGATGGAAAAGAGGGAGTCTATAAGATCTTATTACAAAATGTTAAAACCTAGTTTCTTTTGATATCTCGTTGCATATAAACTTTTAATAGCTTTTACCTGACTGATACAGTTGAAGCGTCAGTGGGTTATCCTAGCGTCTATTAAAGTTTTGACTGCTCTTCAATTTAACTACCGTTTTCCTTTATTAGTGCTGCCTGTCGATATGATAAGTAAGACAAAAGAATAGATTAGCGGTTGTTTATAATGTTTTGATCAGGCAACATCGTATCTATTATGTACACGTTAGTATAAACATCTATCTATTCAGAAGTTTCACAACAGCGTAACCATTTTACTTTTACTATAGTTTTTTGTGAGGTGTTGGAAATACTGCCCGGCTGTTTAAATTAGTATTGTAACTAGCCTTAAAATAAAAAGTAAACGCTGCCGTGCTTATTTTACCTCGTAGATTAAGTGATTGAGTTACAAAAAGCTCGCCGCTTCCTATAGGTACCGGTTGCAGAGATAAAAAAAATGTTTTTGAGCAAGCTTTCCTTTGAAGTTTACAATGCAATATGTTTCACACGTGTGCTCTGATTTAAAGCCAACATATTGTTATACACTAAGCAGTATAATATATAAAAACAAATTATGCGAATAAATGTATATTTAATCGAATTCTTTAGTTATTTAACATTAATTATAATTAATTAGTGTTCAATAAAGTTATGGCGCATGAAAAGAAACATCCGCCAGCCATTTTTCACTAAATATGAATACCAATATTTCTAATGTACTTAATGTGTGTGCTAATGTAGGTACCTCTGTATTCCACGTGTCGAGTTACACAGGATTTCTGTAATTGATTAGCATGGTACCTACTCAGAAACGTAACGTTATTTAGAGCGCTTCGTAAACGCTTTTACTGGATTTTTATCAATGCTTTTGTAAACAATGTGTTTGATAAACTGCTATGTTCCTCGATACACATACATACTGTTGATATCATCATTCATTGTATCGCACCTCTTTGGCCGTTTTGGTTATCCATATTGCGTTGTCGTCTTCCATTTACTCTCGCCGAGTAAGTTTAAGCCTCGCTTGCTGCTTTAATTTCACAAAAGAATCTTGAGACTTGGAATCGTATATACTAAATGCTCGTATTTTCTACAGATTCGGATGTCGCGACAGATTCAATGGAGGAAAGGGATCCGGAACACTACCAAATGAAGCTAAAGAAGGCAACGCCGGGCCGGTTCCTGACACTGCACAAACGCCGAAAGCGAAAACTTATAACACGATGCTTGTTAAACGACCAAGCATTACTGGACGATCTCAGGATGGGACAGGTACGGGTAAGTGTAACCGCACGCAGGACACTTGGCGTGACCTGCGCGGACGACTGCGGACTGCGCTCACATGCGTGGGAGGTTAATCAAACGCTGGTTACATATCAAAAAGTGCATAACACATAAGTGCTGTTTACATCCAGTTATAATTTTAGAGCTTAAACGATGTTGATAAACTGATAATACCTCGCGTGGGAAATCTAAAACAGTGATTGGATACGTGAAGCGTAGATGGCGCGACATCCATTACTAAGTATGTTGCGACAATGTGAAGTACGTCGTGAAGTGTACACGGCGCATAGTTAATCGGCGCCATAATGGCCATGTTTAACGCGGCGACGTCTCTCATTGTTTCTCCCATCATGGTCATTCCGCAGTCCTTCGCTACAGCGACTCTTATTGTTTCTAGCTCCGCCGCAAATTCAAATGTCGTTTGTTTGTATTCAAGAGTCGTCCTCACGCACTATTTGTAGGTATGTTCTTGTGACATATTGTTGGACGCTTTGCGTTCAAAGTAGCCGAAGCAAGGACGTCTTAACATGAATAAAAACTTACGTCGAGGCTTCAATTTCTACAGAGCGCTATGTTAGTTGATGCCGTGTTTGGAGCGCCGTTATCGCTCCTGATTTAGTTTTAGCTTTACTAAATGGTAACAGCGCCTTATATGATGCTAGGGACCGCCCGGTTATATAACTTCACAAAACTGCATCATAATACTTTGTGTAGGTTAGAAAATCTAAGCGACCACACTGACTAACACAAACGACTTCATTTTATTCTCTGTATTTTATAGATAGAAGAATCTAGACTCTCATATTACTAACAATCACTATCTCGTAAATTGCTGGCTACACGTAACACAACCTATGAAAATCATTCTACTCTTATAAAATTATGGTTTGTGCCATAGACGCTCGCGCAGTCTTGCTAATTGAATTGAATGCGCCTTGCATTTTCATTGCGAAGGAAACTGTTGTTTCTCGGAGTGTGCGCTACAAAAGATTAAGCTAATATTAGTTACCTCATACATTTGGCGGTCACACAATGTGTTACTTGTTTTCTGGGTGAAAATTAAGCGAGTTTAACCTAGTAAACAACTGCTTTATCCGTTTAATGTATGTCTATGTTATGTACAAACGGAAATGTTGCACGCATATCCGACTGTATTGTACAGATGTATACGTGTGACTTTGACAAGTATTAAAATTCCTACCCAATGTAATGGACATTGACGATGGGCCAAGATTCCGCGGAACAAACGTGCATTGTTGACAAATCCAACTTTCCTTTAATCTTGCCATAAGGTCATTGACTCATACAGCCCTCGCGACGTTTCGACGACTTTTATAGCCATACAATGCATTGCGAATATTGCGACGCGCGGCTATGAAACTGCTACCTAATCTGACGCGAATTTTAAGAGAAGCGATTTTTAAGGTGGTATAAAGTGTTGCTCTTGTTACAGTGCATCCTGAAGCATTCAGCGGAATGGCAATTTAATGCATTTGCGCTTGAGGTCGTCTCTGGAGGTAATGTTGTTTTTAATTTATTTGTATTTAAAAATCGTTGAAAAAGCCAAATGTTGTGTGCGCCTTTCTACCTGAAAGGCGCAATAGAAGACCGAAAACATGAAAAGGGCAAAATATTGTAATTATTATAATTTACTGCTTTTACCAAGGGACATTTTTATCCGGTATTAAGAAAGTGTAGGTATCTACCTATATCGTTGTGATTACTTACATAAAAGACGGGCTTTGATTTTCGAAACTTCGAATTATGACGCGAGTCATTGTAACTTCTATAGGTAAGTACCTACTCGATACCTAGATACGAGTGACCGGGAAATCCAAACAAACAATACCAACTGCATTTACAGAATACTCATACCCCATCTGCCGATAAATCTCCAGGAGATTTTTGTCTATTGTCTTACTGTTGTGTCGGCCATTGACCACAAATGAGTAGATATTACCTACTCATAATAGATAATAGCGAGGAGCGACTTAAATCCAAACATACAAAAACACGTCTTTCACATAGGAAGGCTAGGAAGTGCCGAACGACGCCTGCTTTGTGTCTCTGGCAAGCATTAGTTGAATTGCCATTAAGGGTGAAAGTGTCATAGGCCATAGTGTCGTAGGTAAAACTATAGTATTAAAATTTTCAGAAGCCAAATGTATGATTTCTTAGAAATTAAAAACGCGAAACGCTTTGTCCGAATCGTAGAGGGCCCAACGAATGGGGTAATGGGCTATTTGACAAAATTTATTCTTTTATGCCCTTATCTAGATTACAAAAAAATATTCGACACAATTTTTTCTCCTTTTACGTAATAAAAAAATAACGGCGATACATCGAGTCAAAATGTCGCATGACGTCACTAGCCAGTACAGTTTATACTAGATGTTAACGTTACAAGCCTCCTCTCCTCCTCAACTTTAATGCGCTTAATTTACTTAAGCAGTTTTCCATCAATTTGAAAAAGAAAAAAAATACGTGTCGAATATTTTCTTGTAATCTAAATGAGGGACTAAAAACTAAAATTTTGTGAAATGGCCCATTCTAAAAGTCGTTACGTTACAAAAATTGTTTTCTAGCCGTAAATTAAATATTTGGCTCCACATTTCAAACTTATTGAACTCCTTAATAGTTATTGACTTAATTACATCTATTCGGAAACTTCATTTGCATATTAGACGTATTTTACACTGTTACTATTCTCATTTGAATTCAAACTGACTTCAGCACACAAAGAGCATTGAAGTCGAACTGCCGCTCACTATTAGTTCGTAGTTGACTTTCGGCGCTTTGTAATTGAGTTTGAACCAATCAGCTGTTTACTGAACAAATGATGAGGCGAAACATTTCTCTCTGTTGTTGATGCTTTTGTTTGATAAACGGTTTTAGAAAACGAGTTATCGTGTTCATCACCTTCTTACCCTTTTTCCAACTATGTTGGGAGGATCGTAGTTTAACCAGAAACAGCTGAATTACGTAGGACGACTGGCTATTAGACCTCCATAACGCAATTACTCCCGTGATACCAAGACACTAATGCAAATAACCTGCTTGACAACCGTTCTCTCAATTTCAAATTAAGTTTAGCACACTAAGATAGTTGTACGTATAGTATTCATCCACGACATTTTTAGCTTTTTACTTACAAACAGCAACTGCATATTTCTACTACCCAGTTACTGGGTACGACACCTTAATAAGACTGTTGCCAGATTTTCAGGCTTCTGGCTTCTCGTAACGACTGTCCACAATCTACAAATGGCTCCTGGAATGTACTGATTGGTCACCCATCCCCGGATCGACATTGTCAAGCTTTGCTCAACGTTGGAGATTGTCCCAAGCGTCTGTGTTCTAACATTCAAACATTAAGATTACTATTTTACACTGTTAGACGATCACGATCTACTCGTATGTTAACTGTGTGGGTCCAATGGTATTGAACATCTACATGGGCACAGTATAAAATACCAGAATAGAAACCCTATTCTTTATCATAATCAAAAATCATTATATTCGTCAGGACATGGTCAGTATATGTATATATACTACATGGTCTTAAGTTTATATAGATTGCCTCAATACATTCTACCAGGAGTGGAATTTCTAGAGGTCAAATCAATACTGAATAGTTTACTTCTAAGCAAACGTGCTTTATCGTCGACTACATCATTGCTTACCATCAGTGAATAGTGATCAAATGCGTGCCTATCAATAATAGAATAGTACATTATGATATAAGTGCGGTATGTTGATAATTACAGCCGAGGCGATATTAATAGCCCGAGTCGTAGGCGAGGGCTACAAGAAAGCATAGGCTGTAATTATCATAGCGCACATATGTCATTCGACGTTTTATAACATATTTGCGAGGAAATAAATAAAACTCGGACTGAAATTTTCAAATAAAAACAATACAGCGAAAAGAAAAGCGCGTGAAATAAGCGATGCGCTCGCATCAGCACTTTTTTATCAAGTCAATGTAAAACCGTGCGTTTTACATTACCATAACGCACAAGTGCGCAATGAGATACTCGTACGTTACGATACTGAATTTGGTGGAATAAGAGACCCTTTACGAGCAAATGTGTTATGAATAACATTCAACCACATGGGCGTACATAAATGTTAAATAGGTGCATGTATAATTGGTGGCAATTTATGATAATAATTTAAATAACAACATAACATAACATCACACCTCTAATCCCCGAAGTGTTAGGCAGAGGTGTACCTGTAGTACACATACATTTTGTTATTTTAAATAGTATGTTACTAAGTAAGTCGTAAGTAGTCATTCAAATCGATAATTACTTTAGTGCCATTTAAGTTGTCATCCAAAATTATCGTAAGTAGCATTTACTTGGTTCTCAAAAAAACATTAAATTGCTTCTTAAATGCAGGCAAATTTATCTTTATGGGGCTCGCCAGAATAGTATTTATAAATGTGCTGTACTTTGCAAATATTAACTAATTTAATGAACAGCTCTTAGATACCGCACCTTATTAGTTTTAAAACGTCAACCATTACAACATACAATAATACAATATATGTGTAAATAAGATAGTCGCTGTAGTTTTCAAGTAACTAGCCTTATTTCATACAAGTCAAACAAAATCTACCTTTCAAACACTAATGACTATGAAACATTTTAACATACAATATACCAGACTGTTCTTCAAATTATATGACTCAATCATTTTCAATGACTATAATATTGTACAGCTATTGTCTACACTAGAGATAAAACACTATATTCTCTAAACAGTGTTCGCATAATTATTGTGTATACCTCTTTCAAAATAACATGTAAGTCGTAGGTGAGCGACAGGTGTGTTGGCGACAATTGTGACATGCTCATGCGCCTGTATGGCCTGTCTAGCCTTATTCATGAACATATGTTTCGCTTCGTCGTTTATACCGCGTACATCGAAGGACTGGAACAACTTGCCTGCTGCGGTGTTCCCGTCCGATCATAATTTAGGTGGGTTAATAGGCTCTTAATAAACTAGTGCGCTTCACCATCACTGAATACATCACTGCTTACCATCAGGTGGGATTGCAGTCAAACAAAAAAAAATTCTGAATATTTGTGACGGTTTGTGTAAAAACTTACAAAACTGATGGTACAGTACACACACACACACACACACTTCTTCTTATATTTTACATCGATGTGCTTGACTTGGCGAGGTTGCAGTGATTTTTAACTTTTGAAAGTTTCCATGTTTTGTTTAGCAACGTTGTGGTTTAACAGAAGATGTAGTGAATAAATTCGAAAAGAGTATGCTTAGGTGGTTTGGTAACGTTGAAAGGATGAATGAAAGGCGACAAACGAAAAGTATTTACAATTATCCGTACTCATCTTCGATATAACTCGACCGTTTTACTCCAAAACTAGTAAAAATTGACTCGTTTGTAAACTTTTATTCGCTTGGACCGCAAAACTCACAACTTGAAGGCTCTCATCGAGCCGACTCGATGGAATTAAATAAAAGTAAATTCCTTCGCACATACTTGAAGGGAATAAAAGAATACTGAACGGCGCGAGTCACTCGATAGATGAATACTGAGTGTGTGGACGTAACCCCATACCGTGGTTTTTACTCGGCATGTTAGCACGATCGAGTAAAGCCGTATGTGAGTACTTAGCTTAAGGCAGATACTATGTGGCAACGCCAGGGTGTCCCTAGAAGGACATGTGAACTTTATTGGTGAGGTTCTTAAGAAAGGTCAGGTGTGAAGTACTTACTCGCAACTGTCGTGTGTGTAACAAGTAAGAATGTAAACAAAGCCAAAGAATATGTAAGAATCGTAGCAGATGGCGCGAGTTGTGTATGTATGTATTTTTTGTGAATGTTAAAAAAGCGTAAACAAATAAAATTGAACATGCGGCTAATGCATTTGTAAAGGTTGTAACATGATTTACAAAATTTGGTTTGATTGGGAAAATCGTATACTTACTCGGATTTGTTACGTAATCGCTACTTAAAACGCGTTCAACTAATTCAACAGTTACACTTATATTATGAAACCCTGAAGTTTAAACTTTAATAAATAACTCTTGTTATATAGCCTTATAAAGCACGTTCTATAATTTCTTTAATATTTTTATAAAAATAATTTTTTGCAAAAAATAAAACCGACTTCAAAAAAAAACACTAAACGGTGTAAAATAACTCTAAATTCGGAAATTAGGAAGTCTGTGGCTTTGTTGGTTTTGTCTTATTCATAATTGGCCACCGACTTCCGAATTTTTCCATTTTTAGTTGTTCCCATACAAATATTTGCCATGAATTTATTTTATATTGTTAATTGATAACAAAACATGTCATGATAATAGGGTTATCCACTTATCCCTAATAAATGAAAATTAACATACCTAACTGTCGAAATCTAGGTATATTGTACACATCTGCGTACCCCTCAGAGCATACAGGCGTGATGATACGTCATGATGTTGTATAAACAATAAACATCCAAGCGATTCCAGCAATCACGACAGATTTGCCGTCTATTTTTGAAAAGTTCCGATGTATATCTCCGAAGATCAGCACCAGATCTTCACCAAATTAAAATGGGACCAGCTCTGGAGTATACTCTTTCAAATAAAAGAAGAATTTTGAGAATCGGTCAACAAATGGGGGAGAAATCAGGTAACATACATAAAAAGAAACATACACACGAACATAGAACCTCCTCCTTTTTTGAAGTCGGTTAAGAAAAATACAAAATAGCTGAGCAAGCGCTCACATCGGTCATCATAACATTCCCCGTACCTTGGTGCACCGGGCGGCCCTTAAGTGATTGATTTCATTCATATCACATCCATCTCACATTCAACTGTTTAAACTATAGTCGAATAGAATTTTGTTCGATCTATAAACACTACGAGTACCTACGTCGCCGACCAAACATAAGTTTTAACTTAACGTGTTTTTCATTTTTCTATGTACCTATTACTTTATTTTTTTTATGATTATAATGTGTGAATTAATGCGTTCCTTGCGAAGTATGTGTGGTGGTGTAACAATGAATGACAGATTGAGGAATGATGTGATAAAACAACGTTGTTGTTTAAAAGAAGATGTAGTTACAAAAATCGAAAAGAGTATGCTTAGACGGTTAGGTCATGTTGAAAGGATGAATATAAGGCGACCAACGAAAGGTATTTATAAGTCAGATGGAAATAGTAAGTGGGAACGCTGGGAGGGGAACACCTAGTAAGACATACATATATACCTTATTGGTGAGGTTCTTCAAAAGGTCAGGTGCGTAGGACTCGCAACCATGGGCGTACCGATTTTAAATAATTGTTTAGTCCTAATTAGAGGAAAATTGATCGATAATGACAAACCCGTATGTGGTTTTCACCAGTCCTGGCTTTAAGAGTTTTGGAGGCAAACGGGACGGTTGCCCAAAGAGCCAAGTTAGTAAAGGCAGCCTTCCCCAGTCTTGTCTGAGGTGAAGTAAACATTTTTTGACCCGCCCCCCCCAAAACCTAAAGCTGGGTACGCCAATGCTTAACCGACGTGTGTAGGATATGACAACATTTATAAATGTAAACGAATCAAAAGAAGTCTACTAGTAGCATGATAGCGTCTCATAACGTAGCCCGTCTGCTCAGAACATCATTATACCTATCTTTGCACAAAGCATAGTAATTTTAAGTTCTATTGTACCATGTGGTTTAAAGATATTACTTATAACTTATGTGATAGCTAATACTCAACGAACATACATCCACTTTTATTTACTTATCTAAATCACTCGAAGTATACCGTATGCACATACCCCTAAAAATACAGGCAGTACATACATACAAACATACCAATAAAAACTGAGTCACATAAGCGAATTTACGGTACTTATTATTAATGTGTGGTATTATACTTTAACTGTAAATCCCCTTTTTTCAATCAAAATATTCGAAATTACTACCAAAAATACACAATTGCACACTAAATTTGCTCATCAAATAAATCAACTATACTATACTGCTAGATCTTTAAAGCTTAACTGTTTCACTGAATGACTAACTGTTAACTAAAGGTAAATCTAATAATTCTTCGAAAATATTTAACTGTTATAGGTATATTAATATCTATACTTATAATAAATCTGTAGAAGTAAAAATTTCGCGACCAATTTCGAGATAGCAGTACGTAGTAGGTCACAGTTCTAACCTAACCTAACCTATGGATCCCTTCCACATCGTTTTTAATTACGACAAACGGTTAGTCGGAGACATAAAACACCAAGACACTTTTAACCTAAAAGCTACACTCAAACCACACTACCTGCCAAGATGTGTAATACGTGTTGTAATATTGAATAATTTGTGTGCAAATCAGTAGTTTTGGGTGTGCAGTAGGTTATTAGTGGAGAAATTTTACATAACGTCACGCCTGTAATCCCCGAAGGCAGCTAGACAGAGGTGTACCTGGTAGTACACCCATATTTCGCCAGTTATGTTTGAGTCCCATGTAATAGGGGGCGAGCCTACTGCCATCAATCGGGCGCAAATCCAGACTCCGGGCTGCTACTGAGAAATTCCGGATAGAAAAACTCAATAACACTTTTCCCGACCTGGGGATTGAACTCGGGACCTCATGCTCAGCAGTAGCGCTTGCGACCACTACACCAATGATGCGGTCAGAGGTGCAGTTAAAATTCCCCATTATTAATCATCACCATTTGCCCGCCTTTTCCCAACTGTTGGGGACGAATTCTAGTTTAACCAGATGCATTTGAGCACCAGTTTTTTCATAGAGCGATTGCCTGTCTGACCTCCACAACCCAGTTACTGGGTAGCTTGATACCCCTTGGTTAAACTCGTTGTCAGTCTTTCGGGCTTCTGACTACCTTAATGACTGTAATGATCTGAAGCGACAGCCGGGAATGGTTTTACGTGCTTTCCGAGGCACGGAGGAGTCTTGAAATTTAATGAACGGTTACCCATCCACATACCCACCTTGGCAAGCGTCGTTTAACCTTCGATCGATCCGTGCGGCTGTTATTATTTAACCACAAGGTACTATTTATGTTTCTAGAAAATACTTAAACTATCAAAGTTGAATGAAGACAGTTAGGTTTAGTTACTGTAAACAATAAAGCCTTGAGTTCACACTTTTCAAGTTTTCAACCTGTTGAATTTGGCTCTTTCAATGACGACTAGGTTAAGAAATACTTCTGAACTCGTTACAAACTTTAGTATTAAGTACCATATCGTACTGAATTTGATTGTTTCAATCTCTTTTGATGAAATGATTTCTGACTTAAACATTAATCAATCTATTGCAAATGCAAACATCCGAAAATATTCAGGGGCTTTAAAGAAGAATCACTTAACTATGTTTAAATAGTTTTAAACATAGTTAAGTGATTCTTCTTTAAAGCCTTGTTTCTACATTGCAGAGTTCTTAAAAATGTAAATAAACGTTTAAAGAAGGTAGGTACCTGTTCAGGTTAGAAGGCAGATCCACGCGCATTTATTTTTGGTATTGACTTTTGAACATGATTCTAGAGCCCACAACGTTGTTTTTCGGTGCTCCCGATTTATTTTACCACCATTTCAATCTAACCTAGTGTTTTTTTTTTCTTAGTAAGTAGGTAAATAGGTAACTTTTTCATTTAAAATCTCATTAGACAAAAATATGCTTTCAGTATACAACGGGTAATTTCCCTTCCTCTGCTCCACCTCAGTTCACCTTGCTTATACCTTCCTACCTTATGTGTTTGTACTAATGTTTTATCATATGAAATTGTAAAGCTAATATAACTTTTAAATACTCATATTAGTTAATACATAACTTCATTGTCACTATTTTACTATAATCTTATAAAGAAGAGCTAGCAAGCTTCTGCCAAAGCCAAACAATCCTCATTGAACTGCCTTTCTCTATAATTCATGAACCGTCTGAACGTGATTTCAGACGGCCACAAATTCATATTCAGGAATAGTTCCATTTTACTTATGGCAACAAGGACTTTATATGCGTTGTAGTCTTTTTCTCTTTTCATTTTTGTCTTTACCAAAGAAACTGTTTCATCTGTATTTTTGTAAACATAGTTGGCAATGTTTTGTTTCGATGCGCAAAAGTTAATATATTATTTGTATGTTACCATAATACAGGGTGTACACCTGTAACGAAACATACCCTTTGTACAGCTAGGTGAACCGCTGGAAGAAAAAATAATCCGTGGAACACGCAGTAAAACAAGGTGGACCACGGGAAGAAATATTATGGACAATGTCCGAGAATTTCCACGTTAGAGGGCCCAGAATTGTGAACTAAATTCACGGTGTCCAGATATCCCTTTCATCCTGTATAAATTGCCAAATTCTCGATTCAACACTAATTCGTTCGTTCATTTACCAAGGCGCGTCTACTTGCGGCGGCGGGATGTAAGCGTTAACATTCATTTAAACTTTGACCACAGCTTTGGGCATATTTAAATTGAAACCAGAAGTTTAACCTATGTTTACGTGGGTATTTTACTGGTAAAATATGCATGTTTTGCAAAATTAATCCAGATTAATTAACTTTATCTACCCTACGGCACGAGGTCACCGATAAACGTAATTATAATATGATGTTGCAACGGATTCCTCGAAGCTTGTTACACGCTGAGCTTGGCCTGAGTTCAGTGTTGTCAATTAAAAGTTATCAACACACAGAGTTATCGTAGTTGCTAGTCAATACGGCATTTTAAGGGTGCCAAAAGGAATAAATGGAACCCTTATAGGATCACTTTGTTTATCCGTCCGCCCATCCTTCTGTCTGTCAAGAACTATAATTTCAGGAACGCGTGGAGCTATCGAGTTGAAATTAAAACCATATACTCAGGTCTACAGCCCCTTGAAGCTGTGAAAGCATCAAACTTCTAAATTATCATAAAAAATATACGCAATTCCCTCAAGAGAATCAAATTCATAGGGTGTTTTCTGTTGACCAAAAACTATGAAATTGGGCAAGTAGGTAATACCACAAGTACTACTTTACTTTTACTTTATAAGTACTACAAGTACAGGGAAAAATCAGAAAACAGTATTTTTTATTTCATCACTTGATATTAAGGTCGAAATTTTAAAGTCAAACAATCTTGTGATGTGGGATATGACAGACTTCGTTACAAGCTGAAACTAGTTTTTGATTATGTTTAGGATAATTAACGATTTTTTTACGGTATTTTAAAAAAACCAATACCATTTACATACCTGCTTTGTATAAACCCCTCGATGCGCGTGTCCGCCGCACACTTAGCTCGTTTTATATAAATCTCTCAGGTCACAAGCTTACATTCCTCCTGATGGCAAGCAATTACTGTAGCTTTTGGACGTCGGCAACACCAAATATACTCGAATTTCCTTCTTATTCATATTGTGTACCACTTTTACTGCCTACCCTTGCATCTCCGTCTCAACAAACACTAATATCTGTTACTTCCACAGGGAGATGCCTGCCAATGCTCTGCGTGCACCTCTTCCAAATGTATGGCCTGTTGAACCACTTCCATCTTGATGCGGCCAAGGTCTGGAAACTGTTCAGCCTGATCGAAGAAGGATATCACAGCTCCAATCCTTACCACAACTCGATCCACGCGGCCGATGTCACGCAGGCAATGCATTGCTTCCTCCAGCAGAAACGCGTAAGTACATTCTTTGGCAAATAAGCTGCTGAATATTGTTTTACTACTAAACACCATCAATAAACCATATTTGCCTTATCAAATAGTTATACACCACATCAATATAAAATCACAAAACGACGAATCTAAAAATTTCCAACTAACGAGTTATTGGTGATTAACACACGGCACCGCGCACCGAGGCGGTTGGCGGTGAAGCTGATATCAATGTCGCATTAGCCTGTATTAAATCCGTTGATGCCTAACACACGTACACCACCCGACCGCGCGATCGAGCGGGGCGCCGCCGTGTGTTAGTTGCCATAGATCGGTATTAAAACAGCCCCATTGTTTCAAAAATCAAAAACTCAAGTGACATCCACCCACCCAAACCAGCGACAGGCACGCGTGTTGTATTATGACCCCGGCCCTCTTATGGCGAGGACAGCAGCAGTGCGAACATTATAGGCTGATTGTACTTGTGTTTGCCATTATTCGAACTTTTAGTCTAGCCAATGAAGTGCTTTTCCACAGAAGTCCTCAAGAAAAACTCCGATTTTAACATCTCCTCCGTTTTCTTTTAATTTTATTTAATAAATCAGAAACCTTTTGTAGCGGTGCGGTGCGGTGTTTAAACAATACCAGCCAGGTATTGTTTAGGGGCACAGTAGTGCCCCCGCCAAGACGAGCCAAGCGAAGCGCAAGGACACTACCTACCTTTTCTCGAAGTGTTTCGCCGTTTTTTTGAACCCTCATAGAGTTAGTTTCGGATGTACCAGGTAGTTCATTTTCTCAGGATATGATGTCAATAATAGACTAATTAATCATACAAAGTCTCAATTGAATAACTCTAATACTTTTGATTTTATTGATATCTAAAATACACCGATTTCGTCGCTGACACACTGAGGATCATCTAAATGTTTGGCTACTTTCTGAAGTGTTAGAAAGCTGAAATTTTGTATGTAATCTAAGTTTAGTATACAACCAACGAAAAAAATCATGAACTTATAACTTTCGCCTCCCATCCCCTAAAATGGGGGGGTGGAAGTTCGTATGAGATAATATAATCGCTTAAGAGCGAAATATCGCCCTGATTTATCGCTTATGGTAATCAGTAAACCATCAAAGAAAAAAGGCAAAGACAGAAAATGGGCTATGATAACCGGCACTGCTGATGTGCAAGAAATACACCCCAAAAAAGGAAGAAAAAAATAAACACTTAAAAGACTGCCTAGCAACTTACAAAAAGAACTGAAATCCCACCAAAAAGATTTCATGTAATTTGTTGCCAAGACATCCACATACGGTTTGCCTTGTGAAAAAGATATCAGATCTCAGGTAGAGCCAAGCTTCTTAATCAGTAAAAATGTATGGCTTGGCTGTTTCGTTACTTACTTCAGAAACTAAATATTCGCATCACCTCCACGACGGTAGCGAAACGGCGAAGCCATAAATTTTTACTGATATGTAGAATTTGTGAAGTTAGGGTCGGTAGAGTTAGACCGTGTAGATTCAGAAGCTTGGCTCTACATTAGATCTGATATCTTTTTCACAGGGCAAACCTTATGTGGGTGTCTTGGCAACATTTTACATGAAATGTTTTTGGTGGGATATATTTATAAAGATACCCCAGAAATCAACGTCAAGCCGAAAACAGTTGATAAGTCGAGTGGTGTCAATGATCAGAAAAAAAAATTTAGTCATATTAATAATTCATAGTAAAAAATAATTTAGTCATAGTAGACAGAAAACAAAAATCTAGAAATCTGTCACCCTATGATGAAATCTTTCATGTGGCCGCTGATCTGTATTTTTCTTTGTTTTTTTTTTGTAATGTAGCTCTGTTGGCAATTTATCTCAAATGATGGTCTGAATTCCAAAATGGTTCCTAGAAAATCTCTTTATTGAGGAGTTTTTCTTGTGAAGTATCCTGATTGATCAAACAATTCTGTTTAATTTGGTAAATTTTGAACTGATGTTTTCGTTTTTTACGTATTAGTGATACGCCTACTTAAAGAATTTATTAACACACAAGAAAACCCACAAGTCTACAAATTCTTGGAACTTTAAGTAAACTAATTGCCTAGCATTTTCGCTTGGCAACGATATTATATTGAGCCGTCTCGTATCGTGTTATAATCTAAAACGTTTTCAATCGAACCAGACGCTTTTATTAAGTAAGTAAGTTCACTTTGATGCTTCGACACAATTATTTATTGGGTGGAAAATACACTTGCGTGCAAAAAAATCGACCCACCCTGTAAGTTTCGATTACAAATAATAAAAATCTTTTTTGCAAAAAATAAAACCGTCTTAAAAAAAACACTAAGCGGTGTAAAATAACTCTAAATTAGGAAGTCTGTGGCTTTGGTGGTTTTGTCTTATTCATGATGGGCCACCGACGATTTTTATTTTTCCATTTTTAGTTGTTCCCATACAAATATTTGCCATGAATTTATTTTTATTTTGTAATTTGCTAACAATACATGTCATGGTAATAGGGTTATCCACTTATCCCTAATTTATATATAAACTTAACATACCTAACTGTCGAAATGTAGGTATATTGTACACATCTGCGTACCCCTCAGAGCATACAGGCGTGATGATACGTCATGATGTTGTATAAACAATAAATATCCAAGCGATTCCAGCAATCACGACAGATTTGCCGTTTATTTTTGAAGAGTTCCATTGTATATCTCCGAAGATCAGCACCAGATCTTCACCAAATTAAAATGGGACCACCTCGGGAGTATACTCTTTCAAATAAAAAAAGAATTTTGAGAATTGGTCCACAAATGGGGGAGAAATCGCGTAACAAACAAACTAAAAAAAAAAAACATACCGTCGAATTGAGAACCTCCTCCTTTTTTTGAAGTCGGTTAAAATAAAGATCAGGCACACGAAAACTAATAATGTAATTTGAAGATATGTTTCATAAACTTTATTTTTATATCCCACATTTCAATAAACGGGATGTTGTTAATGAAATTGACTCGTTTACTTACACCCTCAATTCCCATTTTTAATAACGCAATCTCAGTGACATTGCATTGTGTTAAATTTACTGATTTAGTGACCATTAGTCTAAAGATGTAAAGTTTTTACTCTCTTTGAAAATGGATACTACTCCACCTGAGAGCGCTTAAGTTGTATCACTGATCCAGGCTGGATTGAGTCAGCGCGAGTGGCTATACGTCTTCACCTAAGTCGATCAGCAGCAAGACAAGTGTACCGAAAGTCTTTAGGGACTGGAAGCTTCAATAGACGCGATCGTCTATTGAAGCTCCCAGTCCCTAAAGCCGATGCTTTGGGAAGAAATCAGGCTACTACAGAACGAGATGGTCGATTTATGGAGTCTGCAATTTAAAGAGTTCAGCATTAGCCTGGCGTTTAAGTACAACAGCAACTTATAGGTAATGTTTGCGGTGTAGCTGTGTGTGAATGGATTGCATCCTCACAAACCCGCTAATGGTCCATATTTAAACCCCGCGCATTGCCAAGCACAGCTTGGCTTTACACATGCTCACTTTGAATGGACAATCGAACAAAGGAAGGTCTTACTGTTCTCAGACTACTGTAAAATTAGTCTTACGCGGTGTCCGCCGTTAGCGACGAACACGACGCGACGCGAAGCAAGACGACGCGACGTAATACGACGCGATGATACACGCGACAAATGTCCTACGTGATTTTGGTCATTACTTCTCGAATCATGGAGAAGTACAGTACAATTTTGCTTGAAAGTTAATATTTAATATGGTGTCGCATCTGGTCGCTCTCAAAACAAGTCCGCGTTACGTCGCGTCTCGTCGCAGACTGTCATATAGGGCGCAAGTAGAGTATGCCGGCCGTTGAATTGATAGCGTTCGTCGCGTTCGCAGCGTCGCATCGCGTCGCGTTCGTCGCTCACGCAGGACACCGCGTTAATGGATTGAAATCAGTTTTGGTGGGCGTAGAAAAGCTTACCGAAGAGAAGGAGAACAATTTGCAGAAAATTTGCGGTTGCATTGAAAAACTGGCTTTTGGTTCGTTGACTGTTCGGGTTCGAATTTTTATGGAAAGAAAAAACGGATTTCCTGATGGTTTTCGGACCTTATCTAGGTAATTACACTGCACAGCAATGCATCCAGGAGATGCTAGAACAACATGCCATGCTATACTCCGGATTTCACGCTAATGCAGGATAACGCCCGATAACATACAGCCACGATAGTTTTTAAGCATCTACGTAAGGTAGATATTCCGGTCATGTATGGCCAGCAAGGATCCCTGACCTTAACCCCATTAAACATCTGTGGAATGAGCTGAAGAGGACTGGTGGAATGGTCAGGACCAAACATCATCCCCCAGAAACCTTTCAGGGACTAAAGGTAGAAATTCAAGAGGAGTGGGATGTTCTACCCCTAGAATTCATAACAGTACATTATGATATAAGTGCGCTAAGTTAATAATTATAGCCGAGGCGCTATTGCAGCTCGAGCCGTAGGCGAGGGCTACATGAAAGCAGAGGTTGTAATTTTCAAAGCGCACGTATGTCATACGACGTTTTATAACATATGTGCGAGGAAATAAATAAAACTCGGACTGAAATTTTCAAATAAAAACAATACAGCGTAAAAAAAAGCTCGCGGAATAATTTTTACTTGTTCACAAATTAGCAATGATCGCGCCTCAGCACTTTTTTATTTCAAGTCAAAGACATAAAAACAGCCTGTATTACTGTCTGGTAAAACTTCCTATCTCATGAGCACTCATGTTTCTTTGGGCATGTTTGCAAACCGCACATTACCCCGCTTGAAACTCCTGTCATGACTTTTTAAAGTCTAACTTCAAAATTAATGGGTAGATATAACTATAAGAGCTAAACATCAAAAGTAGCCACGTCATTTCGACGCTGAAAATGTTTTACAGATCTTTCCAAATTTTTCCGTATGTATTGAATGGTCTTTGTTAGAAAGTTTCGTACAAAAGACGCTATTTTCAATGGAGAGTTCAGTCACTGAGGTTTATTTATAAATCCCAACAAATTGTATACTTTCGTACATTTTGTTGCACTAATTTACGCATCACAGTTTATTTTGGTGAAAATCAAACAAACGGTCACGAAAACAGAAACTGAATTGGCGCCAAAATAACAATACACGCGCGTTTAATAAAAACGCTTAGTTTATTAGTTCGTCACTTGAAATAAATTCGCTTCGTCCGCCCTCTTTAGTTTATTTGAACTATTTATGGTTGCTTTTAGGTATCAAGCTTGAAAACCGTTTGACGAATAAGCATAATGTTCTCTTTATTCTATAGAGCAGAAGATGTTTCTCTTAAAAGTATTTCCGGAACGAAGTGCCAATGTCAATTGAATGATCTCGGAACACCTACGCGTGAACTTCAGCACTACTCGTGGTGTTCCATAAATATGTAATTATGTACGTTATCGGAATACCGCAAAAGTGCTTTCTGGATTTATGCATGAAATCCTTGCCAGAGAAGTAAGACGGATACGAGAGATCATAATCTAGCCCTTTGAGCAAATGTTGCTGAATCACGTCACGTCATAATATCACGTAAGTGATGGATTTTCGGTCAATATTTCTGTAGTCTAAATTCGATTGCATCTTCTACGGAAGTAAGGAAAACTGTTAAACGTTAACTATCAAATATCCACCGGTAAGTTTCAATATTAATGATACCGAAAAAAAACCTTCAACGTAAATTTATTTAATTTACAAACGCTGCTTCTCTGCAACTCTGATCTGTGTCTTAAATAAATAGAGCACTCTCTGAGACATTTGTCAACATTTACTTTTACTTGGATCAAAACAAAAAAAAAGCGCTATAGTCAATGAGACCTCAGCAATGAATATAGTCATATGAAAACCTTGGAGTAGGTATCCCCGAAAATGTAGTATTTTACCACACTTGTAATAAAAATAAAAACTATAAAGCTAAAACAAAGCTCAACCGTATCTCATTTGTGTAACATATTCAGACATAGTTGTTCACTCTCAAAGCTGTTTTCATATAGGTACAGGTAGGTTATATGGTATTTATTTGGACACCGTGTAGGACGTGTGCGTACTCAATGAATACCCATCGTCCAGCGTACATTTTGCCAACGTCGAGCTGAAATGTGAGGTTATTGAAGGGTTGTAGAGGCTTCAAATTATGTTACAAATAGAATCTATTCTGACCCCCTAGCTAGGTTAAATTTTCAATCACGTAGCGTAACACTGAGGCGTCCGCTGCAACCAGAAATATTCGATGCTCATATTAAATGCATGGAGATTGGACGGCAGTTTATGTAACGCTTTTATGTGTTCATACAGTTTTATAATAGAAGATTTTTAATAGGCATTTCAGCATTTTAATAAGATGTTTTTTATAACAACTTACTACGTTACTACTAAGTGGTGTAAGTATTGCACGTGTTCCTAAATAATTGGCATAAAAACCACAGGACACTAGAGTCACGCTCGACTCGTTGCTGTTCTAAATGGTCTGGTCACCACAGTTTAACTTAATACAAGGACTTCCGACACCTCGCCGTGATAAAACGCATTATTTTTTACTTTTTAGTCGTTGACTCGGCGTTCAAGGCGCAAGTAAATAGAGTTTATCCTGACAGACGTCCTGCCAGAGCAAAATTCCTACCATTGTAAAAAGGTCTCTGCTTTTTCCGGAAAGAGTATTAATTTCCTTTTCTTGTAAAATATTGTTATTGAACAATGAGTTTTAGTTTGTTTGCTGAGTAGGTATTTCCAATTCGCTGTCATTATGAAACGGTTTATTAACTAGTTATGTACTTAGTAAGGAGTTTTCCTTTTTTTTCGTTTTATCTAATATTTTTATACATTAGTTGTATGTTTCAAGATATTTATAATCTATTTACACCTTATATACTTACAATAAAGTATTACTTATAATGTAAGTTAATGATAAAAGAAAGCGTAATTATTTGTAGTGTCCCAAGTCTTTAAAACATCATTTTCAGTAGGTATATATTTTCCTACGATAACCAATACAGACTAAAACGAAATATATATGTAGGCCACCTTTATTAAATTTCTGTGATACGAAGTTACGCAGGCGCATCCCGCCCAGTGATGAGCGGTCGGATAGGCAGTGCATACACGATCGGAATATACCAACCGTAAAAACTCGGATGACTGAGCAGTGGTCCAACGTACATAGTAATTAAGAGGATTACTTACCGCAGTACGAAAATTCGGATGTATAATTCAGTTATCTCTAACTGACAGGTAATTATTGAACTGCCAACAGTCTGATATGCACACAAGTTGCGGTTGATTTATAATCGATATTATTTTTGTGTTCCCTCTAAAATGCCGTACATGATTGTCGCGTTTAAAACTGGTGTTAATGTAGGTAGGTCCCGCTTCAAAGCACTACTTAGTTACATAAATGTAAGTTAGAAGTCGTTTCAAAGGCTTGAATATTTTCTTCAGTTCTGGTTAAACAACTAAGGTCAAACTCGCAAGAATGATGAGAAGTAATCAAGACGCACGAACAGTATACCGAAAACACCTTATTATTTCAAAGAAGTACCTAATGTCAGAAAACTTTCCGTTTCGGGCTCTATGCTGTTTGCCTTAAATTGTTTCAATTCAGTTCCTTTAATCATTTGTAAGATAGATATTAATGAAAAAAAAATGGAATTTTGATATTGCGATTTACCTACGTGTCCACGACAATGGTTTTAAATTAAATAGTATGCGATGAATAGCTAAGCTTCATCATTATGTTTGTACCTGTTGCACTAGAATCGCATGTTTTAGCAACGCATATTTTTCCATGTAAATGTACGTCACTGAGAAGCACAAACTATGCTATGCAATAAAACTAAAGATTTTATATGTGTCGATTTAATAAATCCAATAAAAACTTTTTTTACAAAAAATATACCTGTAACCGGCTTAGAAAAAACACTAACAGGTGTAAAATACCTCTAGTGCTAAAGTCTGTGGTTTTTCTTCCTTTGGATCATCCATTATTGACCACCAACTTCGAAACTAAAGTTATTTTACAACTTTTAGTGTTTCTTTTACTCGTATTTAGTCGGTTAAAATTATATTGTTTTTAAAAGAGTGTTTATTATGCAACTTGTGGTGACGAAATAAGTTTTTAACTATTTGGCCATTTCACCACTGCCCAGACACTATCGGTTCCGCCTTCCGACGTAGGAATTACTCACGGACAGCATCCACCTGCCGACGGAAATTTAGTTTCCGTTCTAGATAACATGTTCGGTTTGCTCAGGAGGTGTACCTAAGCCAACCAGCCGTCTCAGAGCTTAAATTAAATTAAATTGTTATCAAATATGCACATATTTTACAAGAAATTGTTGAATTAAAATATAGGAATTAGTCTTCTGGAAATACAGAATTTGAAAAACAGCGTTGCAAATTAGAACGCACTTAAAGACTTTTAGAAAAGTTGTTTGTACCGAAAACTTCGAAAACAATGTCAAAGAAATCGTTGTAGGTACCTAAGTGTTCAACTAACTTATAGATCTTTCGTAACTTTCTTACTAATTACAGTATAGGTACTGCTACTTAAACCAAAACTTTTTTACAAAAAAAAAAACAAAATCGACTTCTTAAAAAAACACTAACAATAACTCCAGTTTTGGAAGTCTGTGGCTTTGGTGGTTTTGTTTCATTCATTATTGGCTACCGACTTCTTTCAGGAAGTTCCTTCGTTCAGAACTGGAGTTATTTTTCACCTGTTAGTGTTTTTTTAAGAAGTCGGTTGTTTTTTTTGTAAAAAAGTTTTTATTTTGCAATTTTTAGTTTTTTCGCATGTAAAGAAAGTTTTTCAAAACTTAAAAGAATCATTGAAATCGGTTACCCATTGCTAAAGTTCTTTCTAAACATTAATCTGTACATCTCTGCATAGACAACTGACTAGCAATCGCCAAATAATTTGCTGTTATGCTTTGAAGAGTTCCGTTGCCTGTCTTCTTCATCAAATTCTACTTTCCAAATGAACAATGAAAATGCTTGATTTGTTACTAAAAATACAAAATCGGTACGTGTGTACCTAAATTATTTGAGGAGTTCCCTCAAAAGGGTATATGCATATATTTTTTTAATATTTTTAATTCCCTGTTTACAACGTTTTTACATAGTAAAAAAATATAAACATATTTAAAAATGCAATAATGAAAATATTTAAAATACAGAATAAATTTGAGCTGTTTAAACGCCGCCATTTTCGCGCGCCATTTCGATTACGTCATTTACTATGATCCTATTAATATTACTTTGGGTGTTTTCGTTCCTCACCATGAAAAGAGCTCAACAACCAGTTTACAATACTAATACTGTTTTGTAGGCGTAACATGTCTTGTTGTCGTTATTTGACGTCACGTTTTGTTATAACCAATGGTGATGCGTTTCACAAATTTGAATTTCCCGCGCTTAATTCGCACGTTTATATTTAATTTTAAAAAATTATGACGCTATTCAAAAGTAAAATAATAATTTAGTTTATATTTTCTGCCATTAAAGATTCGGGAAAAAAATATTAGAACCATATTTAAATTACATGCATATTCCCTATTGCTCGAGGATCCCATCATCAGATCGGGGTTTTGATACAAATGGGCCTAAGCTGGTAGTATACCCTATCAAATAAAAAAAGAATTTAGAAAATCGGTCCATAAGTGGCGGAGTAACCGCGTAACAAACATAAAATAAATTTTTTTGAAGTCTGTTAAAAATACATATGCTATATTATCTAGCTGACAGTTCATTTCAAATTTGCCTGAAAAATTCTTAATTTTGGTGATGGAAATCCTTTTGATCGTTTTTATAATTAAACCTGTCAGAGTGAACAGAAATAATCGCATTCGATTTCAGCATCAGCCGAAAAACTGACGTGCAACTTTAAATTGAACTGGAACAAGCAATATGTTTGTCTATGTGTGTCTGCAGCCTTGTATTGTTACTTTCCAATACTATATCATAGGTGTCAATTATTATTTAGATTTCTATGGTGTCAATAGACTACAATGTAAAATTCTGAAAAGGGAACTTGGTTGCTGGGAGTTGTGATATCGCTCTTTAATATAGAAAGCTTTCGTTTTAATTAATGAATTTGTATTTTATCATAAGGAAATGTATATATTTAGTTACTTTATTTTCTGCCTGCAGTAAATTTGTATTTTTGGTATATCGTTAATATTCCAAGAAATACATAATATTCCGGCCGTAATGACACTGTCATTGTTGTTTTGACAGCCGGGCCGCAAGTAATTATAGTAGTTTATAATGCCGACTGCGGGAACAGCATCCTTTTAATATTATACCTATGTATAATTTTATTATATTGCCTGGTTACTTTTGACAACCTCAAGATTCAAAGTTTATTGCAATTATATGGTTAAATAGACTACCTATGCTAACTAGATTTAAAGTCACTGAGCACGACGAAAATCTTGATAGCGGAATGTACGAGTATGAACAGCCGGTCGATTCACTAAAAGCCTAGCATTAATTAGTATGGAATGACAGCTCAGTTCGCTCTCACTACGCCTACATTTTCACAAATGCATGACACGTGAATATAACGTTAATTTAAACGATTTTAAAATGAATGAGACGTGCTTCGAATGAAACATTAAATATTATATATACACATATTATCCACATCATACCACACCCTACACAAATACTCTACACACTTCAGACTCTGAATGCTCAACTCCCTCTTAACCTGTTTTTAAATTTCCGTTAATTAAGCGATTACTCTGTTTGATGTTAGATAATAATTTAATTTTTGATGATTAGTTTTGTGTTACATCAGCTTGTTTGCTCACAATTCGCTTAACCGTTACTGCACTGTAAATAATGCGAAGACACTGCCTCCTAAGATACAGGATCTTCCTAGTTTAGGAGTCAGGGCTCTAATTTTGTATTTCTGTATTCGAGAAGTGTTTGTTCCCTTACCTGTGTATCGAGCAATGTAACTTTTCGCTAATAAACTATTATTATTATTATTATTATTTAGACTTAATTAATATCTGTGGGTGTTACAAATTGCGCAGGCTTTACAAATTTAAATCTAAATGCAACAGGATAGTTAAGATATGAACGGTTTGATCAGTATTTGAATTAACGTTACGTTTTCTCGTTTGCTTCGGCTGCAGATTCTGTAAAATTCCTTCCGTGACTATTTTAGAGCAGTTAGTGTACTAACTAAGTAAACTGACAATCTTTAGCATTAGTATTAGATGACAATTCACTTCGCCTTCACTGATTTTTACAACACTTGTGATCGCCCAGTGGTCAAAATTCCACCGTATATCTATGTTTAATAGAAAATTGCAACTTTGCTTTGCATTTTCGTGTATAGTATGTCAATGTCAACTCACTTGTTATTAAACCTGTCATAATTTTGTTGGGTTTTTAAAGTGGATTGCTATGGTTACGTTATGATGTTGGCAGAATGGCTAAACGTGTAAAATTTACGAAAACAATGAACATGTATTTTATTTATTTAACTTTTAAATATTTCTCACATAAATGTATTTGGATTTTGCACTTCTCCTGCACATTTTCTTTCACAACGGTTAACGTATTAATATATTATTAGCAATACAGTTTCGTATTGGCTCTGCAATGTCTAAATGCTTCTACGGTGGAACACCCTGATCTCGCATTGTACGGAAATCCTTTACAATGCGAGATCAGCTTATACATATGGAAATGTATAGCTTGATCTGTAGCCGTGTTCCACGTAGGTATTAAATAGGTAGTTATAAAATTTTACAAATTTTATACTCTGCTGCACACACATTTCAGTAACTACTAAATAAATATTAATGCTTTTGCTGCATTTAACAATGTAAATAATTGAAACTACGAACTGCGTTAATAATCTGAATTTTGTTGTCCATTAAAATCCGGGCTTTTGAACTAGCTGCGGGTTATTTTAGTGTTTGCAAAGCGTTCTACGAAAAACAACTATGTACATATTGAATGTTTAAGATACCGGCTAGTACTAATTTAAAAATTAAATTTAAAATTTAAAAAACCCGCAAAGCAAAAAGTAAAGATCACATTTAAAAAGTTAAAGATTTCATTTTCCTATCGTTGAGCCATGTCATTTTATGGTACGTTGGGGTACCGCTATTATAAGTACATATCTACTAGGAAGATTCCTTACTTAAGCGGTACTTACCCCGTATGCGTTTTGGTTTTTCTTAATACCTATTCAATATCATTCACAATATATAGAAAGCAAAGTGGTAGTAAAAATCTATTCCATTCTCGATGTGCTTGCGTGCTTTGCACATAGCAGAAATAAAGCAATGAATTTCCACGCGGAATGGAATACTTATAACATCTCCTTGAATTTGAAACAAAGAGTTCCAATAAAATAATGAGTGTAAAATTGAATACATTTATTATGATACATTAATGATTTATAATTTTGAAATGCGTTCAATGAATTTTCGTCACTGAACAAATACTAAAAAAAAGCAAAATGCTAAATATAGGTAATCAGTGGTTAGTTCATCCTACTTATAAAAATTCAATGTATCCTCATTTAACCAGTCATTATCTTTATGGAGACATGTATTTTGAAACGTATTATTTAGTAGTAGCTAGATATTGTTATTGTAAGGTTACTCAATGTAATTCTGAGTAAAAGCAGATCAATCATTGAATTGTCCACCCTCAGGTAGCCGTCTCAGCACTGAATACGTTCAAATGTTTAAAGACTACGTTAAGTAACCAGATTTGTATAGAATTTCAATATTGTGTAGCGCGAAATTAACATACTCTGTAGCGTTCCAATGGTATCTTTAGTGAACTGGAAACTGCGATAACATGAGCACAAGTGATTAACAATCAGCCAATTTGGAACGACGATGATTGGTAAGATAGGCATATTATTTTTCAATCAAATATTGCGCAACGAAGTGCATCCGTGAACAGGATAAGGCATTGATTGCGCTCTATATGATTGAATAATGGGCAGCGGTCAGCTCTGTTCAAAGTATTGTATGACTTGTCTTATTGCATTGTCGGTTCTAATGTCCTTTGACTCAATCATAGTAAGTACCTCTGATCTACGAAGTTCCTATTTGAAACGAACAAAATCAAAAGGGATATTTGGTCCGACATTCTAAATTTTATTTCCGCGGCAATGAGAGATATACAAACAAAACTTTAAATGAAAAATGCACAAATTATATGTGATTTATATACAATATAGGTATGCTAACGTAGTTACATTAAAACATATTTTCTCAGTTCTCTTTCATCATGCGCTGACACGGAAAAAAAGTAAAACGGCGTCGGTTCAAAGTTGCAAGGTTTCATAGAAAATATTCGAACCCCTTTCATGTGATATCAACTGCCCGTCACTGTAGTGTTGGCTGTCAGTAGCTGTGCTATCCAAAAAGAGGTGGTAGGTTTTGTCGCTGAATTTTAAAACAAGCTTCACGCTTGGTGGCCGTAATGTTTTATTGACGGGCTCAGTTCGCCTTTGAGTTGAACTCAATACATACCTACATAGTAAGTAAGTGAAAAAACTTTTTCGGAATCAAAACGGATTTGTGGAAAATCAACTGGAATTGTTTTTTTTTTCCGACATCACACGTTTAAACTACAAATAGAATTCCGTCTTTTCAGAAACATTTCGGTATGAGGTTAACGTTTATATTAAAAACGTATCTATCAGTTACCATTTACCGAAACGGGAACTGCACGCCTATAAAATGTCAGAAGGTTTAGGCAGAAGTGTACCTGTGGTAGGTAAAAACACATTTTGCCAGTTATCTGTACTGCCGTCAATAGCATAGTTGCAGTAAGTCGGGTTTTTGTCAAAACTGAGTTAGATATATAGCAGTGATCACGATAACGAGATCTACATTTTCATCTCACCCATTCGTTTGTATCGCTTTTTAAACCAAATTTAACAATTCAAAATTTGCAGTAAGTCGAGCATTTTTTTACGTCACAAAGCATGATTACAGTGGGAACACTTACTGCAGAAGTTTTCTGCAGAGTCTCTCGGCCAAAGTACAGTAAGACATCTATACCACTAATATATTAAGTGATTTACTGTATAAACATTGGATATAAGCCTAGCAAATACACATTAAGAAGATATACTGTTTTGATCTTAAGCAGTTCCCCAATATTTACTAAATTAGTGATCTAGTCTTAAAAACAGTATGTTGCGATACTGCATGTATGCTTAGTAATGATCATAAACGTAGGTTTCAGATTACTTACTACAAAGACAGTTCGTCGCGATATTGCGCAGATCTCACATAAGGTTACCTACTTATTATACTAACAGCATGTAGCCATCCTGTGTTCATGTTTAAACAGCAGTTGTTGCGATAACTGTCAAGTGTACTTACCATAGGAGCAGTAAATCAGCTCTTCAAAAAATGAAAAATGTTTGCCACTTTAATGACTATGTAGAAGCCTTTCGATCTTCTAGCTCAGGATTCTAAAATTAATGGATGTCCGTGACTTATACAAATTTTGTGACTTTCACTCTGAACAGAAAATGCGTGCCTTGAAAGACCGGGAATAGGTACGTTAAGAATATTACTGTGGTCAAAGTTGTCCGTGGAGAGTTCAATTTGTTTTACAAAAAATCTCACGCTGATGAGGAGTTCAGGACTTTAAACTTTTTAAAAGCCAAAATGAAAAAAAAAAACAAACAATTCCCTTGTGCTGAACAGAGAAGTTCATTATGGGGTAAAGGCCGTTTACTTTTTCATTCAAACTAACTAAAAATTGCAAAATAAAAACTGTAAGCCCAAGCGCAGACCACACCGCCAGCTAGCAAGCGAGCGAGCTAGCAGCATCTTCGTTTATTTCGTTCGCAGCATTTGTTTCGCTGACATCGCGGTGTGAACCGAAGCATTAAAAAAAACTTTTTAACAAAAAAATACAACCGACTTCATTGACAAACACTTACCTACGATAGTGCTAAATAACTAGTTTCGGAAGTCTGTGGCTTTGGTGGTTTTGTTGCATTCATCTTATGGGCCACCGACTTCCAAAACTATAGTTATTTAACACTTGTAGGTTAGTGTTTTTCAATGAAGTTGGTGGTAATTTTATGTAAAAAGTATTTTTAATACTTTGGTTCACAGTGCGAGCTACAGAGATAAGCTACGTAAGCGAAACAAATGCTGCGAACGAAATATACGACGATGCAGCTAGCTCGCACGCTCGCTAGCTGGCGGTGTAGTCTGCGCTTAAGGGGCTACCTAATTGTAAGAATGAAGTTCAATTTAAACTAAAAGTCAATTTCATTCACTAAACATAACATGATTTGCCAAATTTTATGGCTAGGTTATTTTCAGCAACAGTTAATTACAATATATCTAAAACAAGATTATTAAGTTGTTCAATTACATTAATTAAAACCAAGAACTAATTGTTTTATAATCACTATAGCCCAATAAAATTAAATTTATAAACCATATAATTAATTCGTAAATTTATATGGTTACTTAGCATTAATACAGTAAAAAACACACTTACTATGTTTATGCTAAGTATTACTTAACAGAGACTCTCTAGGAGATACTTAATATAACTAAAATAATGAATTTATTTTGTCCTTCAATTACTCAGTATAGATTTACAAATTAGTAATAGATAGGTGCTGAGATCCTCTTTCATTTAAGGTATCAACCATTATGATCTGATTACAAACAAAGGATTTATGGAAGATTTTCTCACCAAAACTTTAACCGCGTTTTTCTCGAAACCGTCTAGAGCGTACTTACTGCAACTATGCTATTGACGGCAGTGTAAGTCCCAAGTATAAGGGGGCGAGTCTATTATCATTAATCGGGTAAAAATGCAGGCTGCTACTGAAAAACTCAATAATACTACCGCCTTACTTTACCACCAGGCCAAACAGGCACAGCCACAAAAGGCAATGACCAAAATGTTTGTCTTATTTTTTTACGCCTAAAACCGTACACAATCAAAAGCTATATTTTGTATGCTTCCATACATAATATTTTCAGAAGTAATCCACGTCACGATTGACCTAGGTGCATTTACAAATATCATGTCAAGAAAAATACCGACCCGCCTCTTTGCAATATGTCTGATGTCTGTTTCTTTGATATCTGTGATTTAAGACACCAAAAACTTAAATTTTCGAACGCAAGTAGCGGCACGCGTGCCCAGGACACCACTGCAAAAATTTTAAAATGAAACAGGTTAAAAACCCGTAGCAACCCCTCTGAAAATCTTGTTATGAAATGAAAATTGGGCTACTGATGAAAAACATTTTTTTTAGAAGTATGCGATGTCATGATTATGCTTTTATACCATTTTAAATTTTGAACTTGTTGATAAATTTTACCGAAATGTTTCACAGCTATCTATCTGACATTACTATTCAGGAAGGAACCAGTGAGGGTTATTTCTCACAATTAAAGCTATTTCTAAGATGTATAGTGGCTGACAGCTGTCAGTAGTTTTGATTGTAAGTTGTTTGGTGTTAATAAAGTGTATTCTACTCTATACTATTTGTGAAGAAACCCGAAGACGGAATTTGTAGAATAAAATTTTACTAGTCATGACCTAAGAATATTAAATAGGTACCTACTATTCACGTTACTAGTCCGTAAAATTATTCAACAGGTTGCCTTTAGACATAACAAGTGCTGTCTACAGAATAGTATTTTACAAGTGGCTATATATACTGTAGAAGAACTGTGTTTTATGTTATTAATTTATGTTTCTTGTATTGAATTATGTTAATTTAATAAAAAAAAGTTAAGATATATATTTTTTTTACATCAGTCATAATTTTCTGACATGCCTTTATTTTTACAGAAGAGAAATGCCATCCCATAGAACTTAGACGTTACTTACCTAGTCGGGGTTTAATTTATTCGGTTTATACCGTAAACGATGTTACATGGTTTGGTGATGTTTTGATCCATGGTAACCAAGAAACAAAATTCTGTATCGAATAAAAGTAAATTACATTTTCGATCATTTAAAATTCTGATGAGAGTGACTCAAAATAGACAGGAGTCTCACGTCTACTTCGCTGTGGTTACTGGCAGCGCTTATTTATTTATATTTAGTACAGCGAAAAACCATTAGCGAAAAAATAAGTACAGCAAGAGCGGGCTGTCAATGTCAAATAGAATAGGAAAAAGTTTGTGCCGCAACGTAGAGCGCAGGTTTAATTACATTAACTTATTAAGTCCTGGTTGCACCACGCCACAATACGGGAAATTTATGATTGCTGCGGGTGCTTTAACCAGTAAGTTTGTGACTTTTTACAAATAAATCTAGCCGCCGGAAAAACACTTAAAAGTGACCACTAAGTTAAAGATTCGGAAGTCTGTGGGGTCACTGTTTGATATTTATTTTTTGCCACCTATTGATCTATTTACACATTTTAGTGTTTTTTCGGCGGCTGTATTTTTTATAAATAGTTTTTGTTTTTCGTTTTTAGTAAAGTAAGTAAATTAAGATAACGCAAGCACGATTTAGCTGCTGTAAACCGTAGAAAAATTCTCTCGACTGTCTCCAGTCGGCATCATCAGATATACTTGAGGTCTCCACTATGTTGGTTGTGTCACCTAAACAACATAATAAGTGTTCCAGGTATCAACAGATACGAGTATTATCACAATCAGACTAGTCAGTTAAAAGTTATGTGAGGTCATACATAAAAATACGCGTCCACTTAAGAACCCTCTCTCGCGTTTTTCGTCAGTTAAAAATAAGAACGAAATTACAAAATGCGTTTTTACCAATCCCAAATAAATAGTAAGCCCTAATTTGTTACCAGACCCTACTAAATATTAAGGTAAACCCTATATTGTAAATATAAAGTATTTACAATATAGGGTTTACCTTAATATTTAGTGGTTCATGGTTTCATGGTATCATCTCTGATAAGTGTAACAGTTGAAAACGTATTAAGAAGTTTCAAGAAAGTTAAAAATTACTACAATCATGCTACGAGTATACAAAATATTTACTTAGTTGTTTAAAGCTCTTAAAGTGCATTTTTTAAATCCCATTTGAAATGATAAAATAAACACTACACAACACATAAACGCACATACAATCGTTTTCCCAGTTCTTCGTACAACACGCGGATGGAAATGACGCACTGTCTAGTTCGTATCGATCGCTGAAGGGCATTAACCCACCTAACCGAATGTGGTTATTATTATGTTAAGACTCCTCCGAACCACCGTGTTCCCAGCTAAACACAGTTTAAATCAATTATTAAATTTCCTAGAACAAGCTCATTTATGTAAAAGGTTGTTAATGAGTAGAGCTAATTTATTTTGCATCTCTTTGAAAGATTTCGTCTGCCATTTAAATACTTTAATACGCTTCAGTCTGTCGAATAAAGATTAAAATAATTTTGATTTCAATCATTGTTAATTTCGATGTTAAGCCAGATGCTCTATGACTATGACTGGCCTGTTGGTCTAGTAGTTAGTGACCTGACTGCTATGCCGGAGGTCGTGGGTTCGATTCCCACCCAGGACAAATGTTTGTGTATTGTCCACGTTGTTGTCGATTATTTGTTCTGTGTCCCAGACACAGATCAAATAATCGTGTAGTTTAACTATAATATTTATGTATTTAGTAATATATAAGTATGTTTATCAGCTGTTTAGTACCCATAACACAAGCTCTCAAGCTTAGCTTGGGACTAAAATGGCGTTGTGTGAAAAGTTGCAAAAAAAAAAGATAATTCCAAAGACATAGCAATATAATTGGCTTTAAATTTATGCTCAGCTGTTACATTTCTACAATAGTATTTCTTTTTCGTTTAGATTCGTGACCACATCACGCCACAGGAGATACTTGCATCGCTGCTGGCTGCCATCGCTCATGACTTGGACCATCCCGGAGTGAACCAAGCGTTCCTCATCGCGACATCCAACCACCTCGCTGCTTTATACCATGTAAGTTTTAGAATCTTATACTTCTACCCTGAATTTTATACTAAGGGGGGTATTTTACAGGAATACTATAACTACCCGAATAAGGCAAATTAGGGTGGTTTAATGGGCCTTTTATAGGGAATTTTATTGACATACGGATATGCGTTCGGGCCCATGAACAGTTTTTTTATGTTAGGTTTTCGTAAAAACATCAAAAACAGTAAAAGTAAATTCGCACAAATAATTAAAATAAATATTAATAATTTTTGAAATTCAAAAGTCGACTTTTTAAAGCTCACTTTGTAATGTTCACTGACTTGACATCGCGTTTAAAATATATAAGTAAAGCAACGTGCAACGGACATTAGCAAACAAATTATTATGGTTCAGTTTTACTAAATAAATTCTGAACTAAAGTTTTTTCATCGAATACTGCCGCTCACTTATAATAACCCAGGATTACTTCAGCCTTTTCAGCCACTTGCGACTTAAATTTTAATACACATCTCACGAACTTTGTGATCAGGCCTTTAATCCTAGAAAGATAGTCTGCGTAAAATTGACGCATGCCTGTTCGTAATATTGCTCTCTCTCTAAATAGTGCAAATCCGTTGCTATGCATATAGGTCATCTCACTCGTCGCTTGGACTTCAATATAGTATAATGTACTCTGTGGCTTGAACCTTCCGTTACCGATTTTGAGATATGACGACCCCATAAGTCAAAATTACGCATAATTATCTTTTACGTGACTTTTAAGATCATAAGTTAAATGGTAATTGTATTGTTTTTCAACTGATTTTGTTTTGTGAACTTGTTATTTCATTTTGTTGTTTTAGTAATAAGTAAAATAGGCTGATTTAAGTAAAAAAAATCTGATTTATAATTAAAAAAAAAAATATTCCTATGTTTTGTTAATTTATAGAAGAGGTTCAAAGATTTTGTTATTTTTTATATTAATAAATAAATTTAAAACAGAACATCACATTTTAATTATTTCATAGGGATGTAAATAAATAATTATGTTTGGTTTATTAAAATTACACTTGACATTATAGCTTATTAAAACTCATGCGTAAATACGCATGATTATCTTTAACGTACAGACGCCAGCACATCAAGTTACCCCAATATGTCAAATTTCTTTGATCTTTTTTCAACTTTATGTCAAACTAAATAAGGTTCATATTCAATTGGAAAAGTTTGACACATTGGGGTAACTTGATGTGCTGGCGTCTGTACATCACAATATGATTATCTTTCTAGGGTTAAGAATATATAGGGTAGTTGGTTTTGTTATATAAACGCAACTACTACCGTGTTAGCCAGATGCACTCTAATTGGGTCCAGCTAGACTGGAAGCTGACCCTAACATAACTGACAATTACTTGAACAAAATTAATTGTTTTTATTGCAATAAGACTTGTCTAACTATAAATTCAACAGTTCAGTTTGCTGGACGGGAAAATTCATTCTAATTAATATATTTAGTACTAGCAACCGGCGTGTGTGTATGACAACATGTACCTATTAATGTAAACGAATCAAAAGAAGTATGTAAGAATCGTTGCATATGGCGCTTTGTAGTTTCTGCATACTTCAATGAGAAAAAGACGTAAGTTTATGTATGTATGTATGTATATTATTCTAACTCCACAATGAGTTACTAGATAAGCTTTGACTTTGTCACCTGAAGTCGTTTATTTTTTATTAAAAATATGCCAACCTTAGGTAGGTTTTGTCAGTCGGGATTTTTTCCTGATCTATTTTTGTTAACGTTAAAGAAACGGAATGGTTCAAGGCAGCAACTGTGGATTGTCTCTGACCGGTTTTTTTATTCCAAAACTCTAAGGCACGATTATTAATGTAAAACACCCTTACGTAAAATATGACATACTCGCATTTTCTTAGCTTAAAATAACTCATGATTAATTGGTTAGAATGAAAATTAATTACTCGTATTTAATTATTAAACTTAGTTAATTAATTAAGATTGATGATGTCTTCGAAACTATTTAGAACCTCATATTCGAGGACTTTTTGTATTATTTTTACTAATAGAATTTGAACCTTGAGTTATGGGATATCATAAAGACAGGTTGAAAATACATGTTGGTTGGTTTTGAGATACTAAAATATTTGAAAATTACATTTATATGTAATTATTGTTAGTATGGTAAGGCATTGTATTGTTAACCTGGTCATCTCTTAAATCGATCGATCGATTATCCGAAGATGATGATAATGATCAATTTATTAAAAATCTAAATCTAGATTATAAAAAAAAAATATTACAAATGCGAGTTACACTCGCGTACACAGGATTCTGCAAGATACAAATGCCGTTACCTTGTTACCATTTTAGCATTATAATAATAATAATAATAATAATAATAAATCATTTATTGCAGATTAGGTACATCCATATTTGTTAGTAGAAGTGCAAGCTTACAGACTAGTGTTAGTAATCATTAATTAACTCACAATAAATAGTTACACACTAAATGACAGGTCCGGGTGGACTTCCCAATGATGGTGGCGAATCACTATACGACTGCGTGCAGCCGTATCCAACGAGCCAGCACCGGAGAGTCCCACCGGTCCGCCAGCGCGCACAGAATGTTGTTGGGACTGTCACGCGTGCGGCGCATGATAGATGCGCACCGTTTGCGCATGATGGCCGCAAAGCCGTCTGTGTCAGCCGCCGCGAACATCGCGGAGGCGCTGCAGTAGCGCGGCAGTCCCATCAGCACCCGGAACGCGTTATTGTATTGAACGCGCAGATCGCTGTATGTCCGCTGTGTATAGTTAACCCACAGGCTGCAGGTGTAAAAGGACTGACAGTACGCTTTAAAAAGCGCAACCTTGACAGTCCCCGTACATCGTGCAAACCTGCGGGCCAACATGTTGCAACGGACAGACAGCGCTCTGCGCTCCCTTTCGATATCCACACAGTCCTTAAGGTCCTCGGTGACCCAGTGACCCAAATACCTAAATTGCTCGACTTTATTTAACGCAGTACCACTTAGAGTGAAATTCGGAACGAATGTGTAACGCTTGTTATCCGGCCTGAATATCATTATTTCACTCTTTTTCGCGTTGTATTTGAGCCCATGAGCCACCGCATAGGACTCACACATTTTCAAGAGCCTCCGTAAGGCACCAATCGATGGGCTCAGCAGCACCATATCGTCTGCGTAGCTGATATTGTTCACGCACACTCCATCTATATGACAACCTATGCCGGTGCTGCTGAGCTCATCGATCAGTCGGTTGACGTACAGGTTGAAAAGCGTCGGGGAGGTCAGCCCCCCCTGCCTCACCCCGCATTCCAGCCCATACTCCCCCGAGAGAGAGCCTGCCCATCTTACAAAATTCTTTTGTCTATTGTACCAGTGCATAAACAATAACACAATTTCCCCAGGTACACAAGTTTCATCTTTTAATTTATCCCAGAGAATATCGTATGAAACAAGATCGAACGCCCTCGATAGATCAAGGTAGCATGCATAGACTGGGGTCCGTCTACTCGTGTAATACTGTACAGTCTGCTTGAGGCACAGGATAGCACTCTCCGTGGAAAGCCCAGGCCTGAAACCGAACTGCGCGTCATTTAGCGAGATGTGTTTATCCAGGTGCTGACCAAGCAGACTGTCCAGTACTTTGGCGGCCACTGTGGCTAGAGAGATCGGCCTATAGTTGTTTACATCAGATGTATCACCAGTTTTATTTTTGATGATTGGTACAACTATGGTCCGCATAAGATTGTCAGGCAGGTGCGAGTGGCCTAAACACAGGGTAAAAAACATAGAAAGCACTCTGGGTAGGTGTACACCTGCGTTCTGCAGGTGCTCGATGCTAAGGCTGTCGTGACCCGGAGATTTACCCCTCACCATGCCTCTGATCACCGCACGCACTTCTTTTGTAGAAAAATAAATACTACGGTCACCACCCTCCTGAGCATCGGGCACCCGCTGGGCTGGCCCCAGAGGCGAGTCTACCCTGAAATGGTGGGAGAACATATCGGCAATCTCACTCGGCTCATGCACCCCCGCCACGCTAACGGGGAGGCCCGGCTTATGATTCAATTTATTGGTGTTTTTCCAGAACTGACCGAATTTCTTGTTTGAGTGATGTTCAGCAATAATATCCATTTTTATTTTAAATTTTCTTAAATTTTATTAAAAATTATCGTTGGAAAAGTTTGTTAAATTATTTATTCATTCATTTACGTTACACGTTTCTTATATATGACAGACACGAGTGTTTCTATAAATGGTCCGTTTTTTTTTTATTTGGACGAACCTACAACAATCTAGTGAGAATTAAGTATCTATTATTAGCATAACGAATTCCAGTCAAAGGGAATAGCTAGATCCCGTTGCTGTTTGCAGCTATTCGCTTTGAGTCGTGTTGCTCAAAGCCGACTGTTCTTTGGAGCGAAGAGGAGCAATAAACTCATAAACCAGTGACAGACCATTCCCGAGTTACCTCCATTTTCAGTAATTTCGAGTCACACATAGAGGGTGTAAAAAGACCCTTAACGTAACCGAAAACTACATATCCTACCCATCACTGGGATAGTTTCTTCTAGAACATACCTGGGAATTCACTGGTTTTAGAGATATTGAAAGACAATACGAATTTTTATTTTCTTTTTTTTTTAGTAAACTTTCTTCCGAACATACGTTATCAAAATTATCGATTTTTCAAAACATATTACGCATTTGAAGTTACAAAAATGCAATAGATACTGAACATAAGCGGGCGGACGGGTCAACACCCTGCGCGGGGGGCAGCGGCCGGCCGTACGCTCAGCTGATCGGAAGTTGCGTTGCGTTGTCGCACTTTTCATTGGGCGCAATGAAAGGCATCTCTTTTTAAAGATGGAAAGAAAAAATATTTTCCCTGCAATATTTTTTGCTTAAAGTTACTCAATTATATGTTCAGAATCTGTAGTTATCGGCTATGTGATCGGTCTTTTTTACACCCTGAATAATTATGTTGACAGCCTCGTCGGTGTACTGGCTGCTAGCTATTTTGCATGGGGTGTCCGTTTATTTCACGGGTCGGGCAATGTCCTAGTGAGGGTAGGGTTGGCCGATGTCCGGCTATTTGCCATCCGTGTCCGTATCCGTGTTAGACTCCTGGTTAATCTCGTCCTGGTAAAATGTCGATACGCTTAATAGAAAATAATAGAAATAAAAATAATAATATTCCACAATTTTCACACAACGCGAACGTCATGTATGTTATGGGTACTAAAGAGCTGAAACACATACTTATATATTTCTAAATACAAACATATTAAGTATAGATAAATTACACTCAGACACAGAACAAATTATCGTTCTCATCACACAAACATTTGTCCTGGGAGTGGATCGAACCCACGACTTCCGGCATTCAGTCAGGGCCACTACTACTAGATCAACAGGCCAGTCAAAATGACAAATAAATAATAGCATGAAATACATTCTATAAATAATAGGTTTATTTTACCGGCTTTTCAATTTTCTTATATCTTTGACCGGCTTTTCAATTTTTGGTCTTGGCAGCCCTAAGTGGGGCGACTGACGTTAGGTTAGGTTACTCGTCGGGAAATTCAGTCGTGGTGTTATATTTACGAGTAGATTCACTTATTAGTTATAGGGTTCTGACACTTCTGACGTAATCTTCACACAAGTACTTTTTATTTCATTACAAATCGTTGAGCCGTTGGATTTGTCCGCCGTAACGGGTAGAAAGTCCGTAAGTCCCGCAGCTCCTCCAGGCTGTTGACTGATAATCGTTTTAATTTTCAATATAGAGACGTCTCGATACGAAAGAACTTAGTACTTGCTGCTCCCGGAGCTCGTCCGGAAAGGCTTCGTTTACCACTAAGGAGCTTAGCTTTGTTCGTGGGACGGTGCTGAAAGCTATTGAATTCTGTGTAACTGGTGGCAAAACTTTAAAGGTTTCCTTTGAAGTTTTATTTTATGTTCGCTTTATATAATATTAGTGATACCGTATTTTTATAGTTAATAGAAAGTTCAACTTCAACTCTTCTTTAATGGCGTTTGTGGAAGAGAGACAACAATTTTGTTTTAAATTTCCGTGTCCATATGTCAATGTCAACTCGCATACTGCTGTCATATTTATGTTTGTTGAGGTATATTATCTAAGTTTATTACTAAAAGGTTGATCAATATGTTTACATTATAAACTTAATGTTGCCAGAAAACGTGTTATAAAATGAAAACAATTAATATTTATTTTATATATTTCTAACGTAAATATAAAAATATTAGGTTTCTGCATTTCTCCTGCACATAAACTTTTACCATGCCAAATCTTACACTTTTCTTTGCGCCCAATTTTCTTAAAAAGGGGTCCGATAAGATTTCTCATCGCGTATTATTAAATATCGTAAAACGGGGTGGATAGAAACTCAAGGGTGAATAGAAACAAAACTTTGAGAAGGGTATTTACGCTAGTTTAATATTGTTTGATAATAACAAGGTGTCGAAACTATTTATCTCTATTATTTAAAAATATTACAGTCTTCGTATGTAACCAACAACTTATAACTTACGTGAATATCCGCCTCAAAGTTTTGTGTCTCTTCACCCTTGATTGTTTTATCCACCGTGTTTTACCCGGTAGGTTGTTAGTTAGTTAATTAACGTGGACATCCTATTCAGTGCTTTGTTTCTATTCACTCTGTTTTACGATGCATAAGTCTTTTCAGCTTTGATTCTGGGATGGAATAGTTGGCGACCACCCTTTACCATCACCTGTCACTTAGTTTGATTATGGAACTTGGCATCTGTATCTTCAGAGGTCTCTCTGAGTTCTAACATATATACAACAGTAGAGATTTCTCCTGTATGGGTCCAATTACAAACATTCAAAGTCACTTACATTAACAACCAGACCTGAATTAACTGAAAGTAAAAAAAGAAAGATAAAGCATTTGTTTGGCCCAACTGCCTGTATATTACTATTATTGCCATACAAATACTTATTGATCCGTGCGGGAATCGAACCCGATGCGCAACGCAGCAACCTATCGCTCAGCCACTGCGCCAACCGTTCCGTCAAATTATATGGCCTCAATTTGTTGGAAGATACTTGAGTGTATCCGTATCCCCTAGATATCTTAAAATTTCTTATATTACATGTAGTTTATTACCCATAAAAGTTACAAAATCCTGTTGGATCACCGAATTTTGTAATTAAGCAAGTAAAAACACCATTTAATCTTTCCGAGTAGCTACCTACGTCAATCTGAAAGTTAAATTTGAAGTTTCATGAATAAATAATCCAATTTATAAGTGACTGTAGGTATTGTCTGCCCAAAGAAACGTAGTACCTTGACTTGTATTTCCGATAGCCGTCATTCCAACGAATCTCTTGACGTATTTCGCAGAGTCAAAATGACGCCCACGCCGCACGGCCTACGCTCTACGCACTACGCAATAGGTACCCACTATTGCAATCAGAATGGCAGAATTTTACTCTGTTACCGAAGGGTTGTTGACAAGGCTTGTTCAGACGCTATTACATGTACTCCTCTATAATAGAACTCATATTATCAACTGTGCGAGAACCACAAGAGCTTATCCATAAAAGTGCCTTTTTGGCGTATATTTCACTTGTAAATGATACAAAAGCCGCCACAACACCGTCATTTACTCATTCTGATTCTATACTCGTTCACACATCAAACTCAGTAACAATGTACTAAAATAAATTACTGGGTAACGACCTATATTTTTGGTGTAAAAAATCGTTTTTTCGGCTCCGCTCAATGTAGGGCACGCATAACATTGTGTTTATGGGTATGCAAAAGTAAGGGGTTGTGAGACTATTTAATTTAAACATTTAAATATAGTTTTAAATGTTTAAATTAAATAGTCCCACAACCCCTTTCTTTTCACTCTAATGTATGAAACTTTAATCATCAATAAGTTTTTTTAATTATTTCAATTTCTATAATTCCATTTTAGTATATATAACTTTAAATCTTAGCGTATAACTATTTTTAAGTCCCTACACTAACTATAATTAAAGTAAAAAAGTTGGAATACACAATAAAGTAAAATAAAACCAAGAAAACCGAGGTGTCACAATACTCTTCGGAAACGTTCTCAGAAAACTGGCAGCATTGCCACGTTACATGGCAATGCTTTTGCTTTGGCCAAAGAATAAGCCAGCCCTCTAGTCACGCGAAGTGTCGACCCGTCCACGTAAAATGTCTATGTGTGCACTCGGCCCCCATGACCCGAGCGTTTTAACATTGACTCCTGCACCAAAAAGTTCTCAGATTATTGGTCCGATCTTAAGATATTATCAATTTATTGTGCGTAGCAACTACTGACCTACTCTGTTACTGTCCCACTCAGAGCAAAGGGCTCTCCTCATACAGAGAATACACAAGCATTATTTTTTCACGCTTGCTCAAGGCATTGGTGATTACAGACTTATATTAACGATAACTCCAGGTTTCCTCGCGATGTATTCATCCACCGATGTCAATACTATCTGAGGGCAAGTTTTTTAACGGTTATGTCACTGCAAATTGAGGAATAAAAATGACGGTTTGACAGCTTTTTTATGGATAGTATCTAATTATGTCAAACCGCTATATTTTTGCTTTAGATAAAAGTTATCTGACTATTGAAAAATCAGCCCTAAGATAAACGTTCAATTGAAAAACTTACATAGGCAGGTATTTACCCGGATTGAACCATTTGAACCACAACCGTGTGCATGAGTGGTAAGCGCCTTAATTAACCTCTGGGCCTGCCTAGCTGTAGCAATTTCAATCAAAGCATTAATTTTACTGCACAATTCAGATGTATTAAACCACCAACTAACACAAGGCGCTGGAACTACCGGTCGCCTGTCGGTTCCAATTATAACAATACTACCAGACGGGAAACTACAGACAAACCTGTTGTGTGTTACGTGTTGTGTGCCTAAATTGTATTTATTCTGTGGTCTTCATTGCTAAATGCCTTCTATTCTGGTACATTAATTTATAACTAACTGGTATACGACTACAATAGGGTTATGGCTTAATAATAATAGCCGCACGGTCGATCAAAAATTATGATACGTTTGCCGAGGTCGGTTTTTGGGACTATTGATTACATATCAAAACCCCTCCGTGCTTTCAAAAGCACGTTAAAACCCGAAAATCGAACTATCCGTATCCGTTCTACCAAAGGGTATCCAGTTATTGGGGTGTGTTAGTCAGGTAGACAATCGCTTATTTTAAAGAACTGATATTCAACTGCGTCCAGCATGCGTAGCATGAACACATTGAACACCGAAGAAACGGCCTTTGTCTACAGACGAATCGGCAAAGTGACAGATTATATAGACAGGAACCTCAATCTGTCAAATTTCTTTCAATACACCTGCCTGCGTAGCATGAACACTTAATTTCTTTTCTTCCGAGACACGACAAAGACCGTTTTTTCGGTGATCATGCTACGCGTGCTGCATGCGTCGCATGAACACATTGAACACCAAAGAAACGGCCTTTGTCTACAGACGAATCGGCAAAGTGACAGATTATATAGACAGGAACCTGAATCTGTCAAATTTCTTTCAATAAACGTGCTTGCGTAGCATGAACACTTAATTTCTTTTCTTCCGAGACACGACAAAGACCGTTTCTTCGGTGATCATGCTATGCGTGCAGGTAGACAGAGAGCCAACCATTGTTCGGAAAAGGCTAGGCAGGTAATAAGGTTAACAACTTCAAATTTTACTTAAATGTGATACCTACGTAGGTAGGTAATTTTAATATCACATACCAAATAGACCACCAAACATTGGAAATTAACCAATAAACGTTTAAGAATGAATGATGATTCACACCGAAATAACATCCTTTTTCCTGTGTTACCAGAGAGAGAAAAAAACCTTTATGGTAACTTTAGACAACGACAGAAGTTGCGACATAAATGTCAGACAGTATAATGTGTACTTTTTACAATAGACACTACTACACTAGGGAACAGTGTATTCAAACATCGGCAGATGCGACACTATTTGACACTAATTATCTTGTGACAATAAATTGTGCAATGACTGACACTCGTGTTCATACAGTCAGTAGGTATATACTCTGAGTGTACCGTATACATATAGTGCCGTAACTTTCGTCTATGTACGAATAGGCAATAAGTACAAGTAATTTATTTTTGATTGAGTAACTACTTTTATTATCTAAGTAATAGACACACATCTTGTATGTGGCCACTTCAAACAGGGTCATTAACTACGCGTCAGTTACATTAAGTTGCATTAACAAAAAATAATGGTCTCCTATTTATTCTTACCAGTGATCGCCCAGTGGTCAAAATACTCCCGAATATGTATGTTGTGAAAAAAATACAACTTCGCTTTGTATTTCCGTGCATGTAAATATCAACTCAAATATTGCTGTCTTATTTTTGTTTGTTTCCAAAGGTTGATTGATAACCATGGTTACGTTATAAACTTGATATTGGCAGAATTGCCAATTTAATTGCCTAAAATTTACGTAAAAAGTGAATATTTTATTTTAATTAACTTTAAATATTTCTAACATAAATGTGTAAAACTATTCGGTTTCAGCGCTTCTCCTCCATATAAACTATAACTATGACAAATCTTACCCTCCTCCTTGCGCGCAATAAAAATGTATCCAAAGAGTTCGCTTAGCGTGTTAACATTACGAGGCGGCCGGAGTACTGGCCGGATCCCCGCCCTGGGACCTGGAGGCGAAAGTACTCGCGTCACTGTACCGGTGGCGCCAGGAAATGCAGGCGCGCGGCGAGCGACACATGGAGTTGCGTCGGTCGCAGCTGCGCGAGGTCCTGGTGGCGGCATGGCGGGACAGGCTTTCGAGCCCTATCGCCGGCCTCGTCACTATCGAGGCGGTCCGGCCGGTGCTCAAGCGCTGGCTCGGGAGGAGGCACGGCTCCCTGTCGTTTCGGGTGACGCAGATACTTTCCGGGCACGGTTGCTTCGGAAAGTACCTGTGACGCATAAACAGGGAGCCGGACGCCCGGTGTCACCACTGCGTCGACTCTCGGGAGGACACGGCGCGGCATACGCTGGCAAAGTGTGCTGCTTGAGAGGAGCCCCGCCGTTCCCTCGTCTCTGGAGTAGGCAGTGACTTGTCGCTGCCGGCCGTGGTCGAGAAGATGGTCGGCAGCGTCGAGTCCTGGGACGCGGTGGTGTCCTTCTGCGAAACAGTCATCTCGCAGAAGGAGGCTGCGGAAAGGGAGAGGGAGATCACTTCCACTCACCCGGCCCGCAGCAGACGCACCAGGCGCAGGCGGAGGGCGGACAACGCCCTCTTCCAGCCCCCCTGAATGGGTCCAGGGCGACGGACGTGGGGATGTCCGCCGCCCCCACGTACGTGGACCCGAGGTGGCGGCGCGTAGTGTTCACGCGCGCCCCTCTTCGACGTCGCGAGGGGAGT
This sequence comes from Euplexia lucipara, assembly GCA_921972225.1. NCBI lineage: Eukaryota > Metazoa > Arthropoda > Insecta > Lepidoptera > Noctuidae > Euplexia > Euplexia lucipara. The sequence continues at coordinate 10,289,044 of OV179142.1, read as the reverse complement.
TTAACACCTCACTCCCCTCGCTGACTTGGCGAGGCCCGCGGGGCCGGCACCAGTCGGGGTCGCGGAAGTATCTTCCGTTCCCGTGACCCCCGGCGCAGGTGTGAGAAGGAACACGGGGTGCTTTTTAGTCAGTAAGAGTCTGGCAGACCCCTCCGCCTTCCACCCTCCGGGCGGGGGACATCCATGAGGTTTTTCCGCCCCACAAAAAAAAAAAAAAAGCGTGTTAACATATCTAAGTTATCTTGAAAAAGTATGTTGGTATGTATTTTGCACTTTGCATCTAGATGTGACGTCACAAGTCCCTTCTGAACTTTGATGCTTTTTTTTCAGTAATTTTATTGATTTAAAAAAGCAAAAAATTAGCGTCTAATACTGCAGTTTATATGTGTACAGACGCCAGCACATCGAGTTACCCCAATGTGTCAAATATTCCCAATTGAATATGAACCTTATGCTGTTTGACATAAAGTTGAAAAAAGATCAAAGAAATTTGTCTGTAATAACGGGGCAAATATTGCAACGGTATGTAAAAACAATAGGCTTGAAACCGTATTGTCAGTATTCCACCCTGTGATGAGGTTTTCCGTTCAACGTAAAAACACATTCTTCTAGCGAAATAGCGAGCGATAGAGCAAACAACAATTTTAGCAATTTGATGTGAACAATTTTAGCTCCAGAATTAATTTGTCGTTTTCCGACTGAGTTGTATTCGATATTTGGTAAGTATGCTGTGGCAACCTAAATGATCGACCGCTGCATAAATGGGATGAAATCCTCGTTGTTTCCGTTCAAATTAAGCGCAACAGCCCAGACACCAGCATATTTTCACCAGCTTAGTTTTTAGGTACCTACTAGATTACTAGTGACAAACAACCCACACTGCTAGTAAACTTTTAAAACAAGGAATTATTAGAATAGAGACATTAAACAAATTTTGACTGCCTAGTCTGCCTAGTCGCATTAGGTCCCGGGTGCGATCCTCGGGTCGGGCATATTGTTATTGAGTTTTTACATCTGGAATTACTCAGTAGCAACCTGGAGTCTGGATTTGTGCCCGACCGCTGACCATAGGCTGGCCCCCTATTACATGGGGCTGACATAACTGGCGAAACCCTTCGGGGATTACTGGCGTGACGTAATGTTATGTTGATGTTAATATAAACCAATGAGCTTGTTGCTATGGTTAATTCTAAGGTCCTAAGAAATACATTTATAGACAAACAAAAGTTTAAATGTAACTTTATTTTAACTATAAATGTTTTTCTTAAGACCTTTTTCACTAACACTACGCGACACCTTATATATAAAGATGTCGCGTAAAAAGTGAGAAAGGTACAAACTTTTTAGTTTTAGGTAAGTAGGTAATACTAGTACACACTGCTATATACATTTCTAATTTACGCTGATTTCCCATTGTACGGAAATCATATACAATACGAGATCAGCTTATACTGTAAATGCATAGCTTGATGTCTTATTGTTGAAAACACAACACACCGTTCGTCACTGCGGGCACAGTCACGACTGTCTGAATGCCGAATGAAGCGCGTAGGTATAACACGCGCTTCTTCCGTTTGTATGAAGTTGGAATACTGTAAGATAATATTACCGTGGTGTAGCCGTGCGTACTAAAAAGTTTGTAACTTTCGATAATGGACGCTTTTATTCAGTTTTGTATTTAAATTCCGTCTAATTTAGGTGTAGAAATCAATAACGGTCGCGGAAACTATCCCGGAGCTTCGACAAAATTAAACTGGTTTGAAATAATACTTAACTAACCGTTTATTCTACATTAATATGTTACATTCACGCGTTTGTCCGACGAGGATAGGCAGAAACATCGAAATGGATGATCCCAACCTAAATTCTCTTTTGGCATCACCACTATAGCTCTTTTCCGACTACTCTGAAATATAATAGCAATTATAGGATATCGCGTTACGTTTAGACGAAACGACATAATACTTTGCGTAGTTCCTCGTTTACAGAATAAATTAATCTTGTGTGCACATTCCCGCCGGCACAAAGTACCAACTCACAAACAAACGTTCCTCATTTCTGTTCTGCAATAGTTTTAATACATCTTGTTTTTAACCCCCGACGCAAAAGGCTTTCTTGCGATGGTTCTTTGATATGATTCATCAAAATTGGTTAAACCGTTTCAAGGTTATCAGCTCTTTTGTGTTGCAGCAGATATGTCGTGTTTAGATTCGTTTTAACCAGCATTTGATTCATCATACAATGCACTAATGGCAAAAAAAAGTTTACGAAATTGAAAAAAAAAATTAAATTTCAAAAAACCCCCCATGCTAAAAAATAAGCTCACATTTAAAAGTTACGAAGGAGTAGGTACCGCTAATAAGTATACACCTACTAGGAAGATTCATTACTTAAGCGGTACCCCGACGCGACATAAAACTTCATGGCTTAACAATAGGAAAGTATTATTTTTAACTTTTTAAATGTGAGCTTTACTTTCTTGCGTAGAGGGTTTTCTTTAATTATTTAATATTTCAAATTAGTGCTTGACTGCAATCTCACCTGATGGTAATCAGTGATGCAATCAATGATGGTGAAGCGCACTACTTTATTAAAAGCCTATTCACTCTAGTCTTGAAGACACCTACAATCGGACGGAAAGACCGCAGCAGGCAAGTTATTTCACTCCTTCTATTTACGCGGTAGAAACGACGTAAACGATCGTACAGCTGCCAACGATGTAAGGGTGGACACTCGCCGTAGTCCGATGGTGGAAAAGTGATGGCGGTATCAAGTTATGTAAAATATAGCTACAACATTGTCGTGAACGATGACTTTATAAGTACAATATAATGTAGACAACCCTCTGTCTCCCCCAGGGCAGAGAGTTTCCATTGCAAATTCCTCACGAAATAGGGAAATACAGTAATAAATCGGATTAGTGTGGGTCAAACAGTTGACCACACTGTTCTCGTTTGACAGTAACGCCAGGCATTCCTCTGAGACTGTATACAGCCGGACCTTTTATTAGGCTTTAGACCGCTATGCAGTAGGTACCCAGCAAAATCAACATCCAAGCTTTTACACAAACAAATAGATTAAATATGCAACCTTGCTGAACTTTGCATTCGGAATTGACAACGATTACAGTCAGAAGACGTTCAAATTTAAAGTTATACTAGAGACGGCCACAGCTGATTGGTACTGAGGTTAAATCCTATTGAAAATATAATTATTAATTGAGCCGAAAGACTTCAACTTCTTCTCCTAATGCCCGTCGCCTTTACCAGGTTTTAGGCGCCAGCTCTGGTCTACCAACGCTTCATCTTCCGTTACGCGCTTGTCACTCGAGATCTATTTGACCCAATTGGCCATCCGTTCTGCGAACATTGTGTTATCAATCAATCAACAGTCATTTATTCATATTGGGCTGCAGATCAGCACTTCTTGTACGTCAAGATTTACATAAGACAGTCCCCCTAAACGCCCGCCCTTCACCTCCTACTATTTTTGTTGATAAGAAAAAGTGGAAGAACAAACTTCCCAGCAGCACGTCTGTTTGTTATGTCAGGCCACCATGTAATGCGTATCACTCAATTATGTATATCTGTGTGATTTTTTCCACAAAAAACTATCTTACCTGCCCAAGATAATGTTTGGTGCTTAAAGGAGATACCTGTATCTCCTTTCCTACCTACTCTGAGAAGAGCCTTAAAAAACCTGTTTTTTAAATCCCTTCTCAGAGTAGGTAGTTGCAGAGAGAAACATTTAACTAGTTTAAAAATATTTAGCTTATTTCACATGTAAAAGTGTTTGTAAAACGAAAACACCTACGAAATAAATATGATTTATCATTAAATTTCACCTGCAATCCAGTCTGCTAGAAAACTATTTTAGTTCAACAACGAACAGTTATGTTCGTTTTATGTGGCTGTTGCTAAACGTACTAATACCCCTTTGATAAACTTGTCGAGTACGGACACGACCCCTCTTTCATGAGTGTTCTCCGAACTCGCAATGAGCTCCCAAATATGTTTCCACATAAAATTATATGAATTTCTGTTCAGTAGTAACAGATTTAGTTACATTCAACGTGAAAAGCTTTGTAATACACATATTTATATGATTCAACGTAAAACTATATGAATTTCTGTCCAGTCGTAATAGCTTTAGTTGCATTCAAAGTGAAAAGTTTTGTAATAGATATTAATACCAGGATTTTGGATGTGGAGAAGTTCCCCAAAACGTGCTGAATTAAAATCTAGTAGTTTAAAGGTAGAAATTTTGTTACAATCCCACATAGGTAGGGCAGGTACATCGCTGAAATCGTATGAGCAGACCAGTTTTTGAGAAACCGTTTTCACGTATTCTCCGAAAAAAACCCAGAGGTGTATGTACTTACCTAGTTACCTACTTATATTATTTTTTATTTCGCAAGTGAAAGTCATGTTCAAAACCAATAATAGCTAAGTCTATTGCTATAAACCGCGCACAAACTCAGACGATTCGTAATAATCTCATAATGGTTCCCATTTACCGATGCTTTTCTACCGAATTTGTCTTGTAAATAGTGGCCAATGTAGAAAATTGTAACGGTGCCTAAATCCTGCCACACGTACCTACTTACAAATGATCGGCTGATTTTGGATACGTGTCCTTTGTACTTTAACGGTAACTCGTCCTTGAATAGCTGGTGCACCGAAAACATTGGACGAAAAAATATAAATAAATATCATTGTCATAGAATGCCTTAATATTGGCTAAGTGAGTGAACATTGAAATACATAGATCCGAAACACTCTTTAAGCATCGAACTAAAATTATCTCATTGATAAACTTCTGAGCTTTGTTCGACTTGTATGAAACATAGGCTGCTTGCCCCTGCCAGCGCTCGTACGGATTTACATAATATAATACTTCATTTTAACCTGAAAACAATTGCGTTGGTTCGAAATTCTCCAATAGGTTTTCAAATTTAAACTTACAAAACCCCTCTTTTTCTCCGTGCAGAATTCATCGGTACTCGAGAACCACCACTGGCGTTCGGCCATGAGCTGCTTGATTGAGAGCGGCATCTTGGACCAGCTGCCGCCCGTGCCAGGTTTTCGAGCCGCGCTAGAGAAGCAGATAAGTTCGCTGATCCTTGCCACCGACATCACTCGCCAGCAAGAGTACCTGACCCACTTTAAGGTGAGTTGTAGTTGTATATCATATATCAATCAATAGGGATCTCCGGAATAGTACATTTTGCTGTGCTTATGTCAGTGGCTCTGATGCTCATAGGCTCAGCAAAAAGTATGAGAACAGCTTGTCCTGATTACATGGGCTGTTCCGCGCTTTCAAGCGGTTTTAGCATGACCTCAGCCATTTCGTGAATGCACCAAACTCGCGCGCTAAACTTACTGTGTTTTTAACTTATATCTTAGCGTCGTATAAAGAAATCTATTGAAGCAGTAAATGCTTACGTGCTTTATTCTATAGTTTAAGCCAACTTACTATAAAAGAGTAGGTTCTCAATTTGGCTGTATATAATATTGTTTATGTTACCCCATCACTCATTTATGGACCGAATTGGAAAAATTGTCTTTTTGACTGAGAGGGTAAATTTCCTGATCAATTCATATGGAACCAGCACATGAATTTGATCGAAAGTTCAGTAGTTAGATTGTAATAATATCAAAATTAATGTAAAAGTAACTCATCTACATAAAAACTATAAATTGATAAATACTTTTATATGTTATTTATAAATACAATTTGCTGTCGTAAAAATAATTAAAAATCACTTTCCGCTTGTGCTTTCTTAAGATACCCCGCATGACAAAATCGTTTCACTTAAAAAATTGGAACGCCATCACGAGAGATGTAATTAAAAATTTTCTTAAACTTGTTAAGCCTACTTAGCTGTAATAGTTTTTCTTTTAACGTCGTCATATAGGTAAACTTTCCTAATGGCCAAAAACAACCATTTTGCAGTCAGGGGGACGGCATTTGATTCTAACAAAAAATAGCACTTTAAAGCATAATGCGAGGTCTAACATCATAGAGTACGAGTATACACCCTTAACTTTTTAGAAAGTATAGAAGTCCTTTGATCTACCTGATCTTTGTCCGGCTTTTTGACAGGACTTTTCAAACTTCGTAAATCGAATCTTATTCCGACCACTTCGCCTTGGTCTGCCGATGTAAAATAAGACTTCGGGAAAGAACTCAACAAGCGATTTTCTCCCGTGACCGCCAGTTCTGCGCGCTAAATCGTGCGGGCGATTTAGCGCCCGCACGCTCTCTCAAAAATCGCAGTCGTCTCGGCGACGGCAGCGTGCAGCGGCGCGAATCTACCGTCTCATGAGTTTTAAAATAATGATAGCCGTTTCCTCTACCGCGGCGGCCGCGGCAGAGAACCGCTTCGTGTGTTCAGTGCCTAAACTCGGTCGTTTTTTTACTTGCAGCTGAGCTGTTCTGTAAAAAGCACTACTGAAAATGTAGGTCTAGCGCCGAGAAAGTGATCTGTAATCCCAAGCGTGAGTGCGGGATGACGGCTCACTTCGTCTTCACTTCATTTCCATGTGGTGATTTTTACAGAATAAATAATAATAATAAAAAAAAAATAGCAAACGTGCTCGGAGGAAGGAAGTATTCCAGTAAGGCGCTAGTAGGGATCTTGACCGTACTTCCGGGATTGTCCTGATAGCCGTGGAATTCCTCTCCACTCCTCAAGCACCTCAGGTTATGTTGCCCATTCAGAGGGCCCATTACTGACTGTGCAAGTAACCCCCTGCCATTTTATTCGTGTATTTATAAAGCATCGATGAGGCAGGGGCCATAGTCCTTCCATAGTGCTAGGTAGCTAGTTCGCCTTATCCACCCCTAACCTATAGCCCAATACATTTGTTGCTTTAGTCTGCAATGGTCCTGTACTAGTCGTAGGTTTTTCTTGGGTGCATTTTGCATACAGGGAAAATCTGCAATTGGTGCCTCACTTCATTAAAAACGACAAAGGGCTCTCTGCGAGTTGGCTTAGGCACCTCGTACGCCTTCCAAAGGCCTGGAACCCAAGGGTTCCGAGAAATATAAGCGTATAAAATAATAATTATTTTTATTCAGATATTAAATTGTTAAATACAAATTAAATCCAAGAAATAATATAGGTATAACAAAGAATAATGCCTGTTCTAGGTTAAAACCTGTATCACAGGCGACATAAGATCTTACAGTACTATTAGGACACCTGGTTTCGTTACAATATTTAACAGAATTAATAATAGTTACATAGTTAATGAGTTATGCTATAATTTACTAATATAGATAATTTTTCACTTTACACTTAGTTACACGAATTAGAATAGACTGGCTTCTCAAATAAATCAAACGTAGCAGACAATCCCGAATCACAAATCCGCCTTTAACTTAGGTACCTAATTAAGCCATATTTTGACATAGGATGGATGTTTAAAGCATTAATAATTACTGTCTGACTTAGCAATAACAATAATTAATTGCAGTTATGAAAATATCGAATAATCATAGGTAAATTGAAATGCAGTGATGAGTTACCAGTTCATCTCCGGTCCATTATGACCTGTTGTTCATGGATGATTGTGGTTGCGTGCGCACTATGCGCAGGGGTAGTTGCTTAATTACTCTGATGGTCGTAATATTGTCGGCCATTGTTTGGCTTTGATGACATGAAAGATCCATCTTGGTCCTACAATCCACGTTCCATGGCAGGAACTTTGAAGAATGCTTAAAAAGTTGGTAAAGCTAAAGTGAGTAAACAAAACAATGTAGATTTGTTTTCAAATAAAAAAAAAACTAGTAAAACTTACAAATGAAAAAAAAACCTGGTCAAAAAGTGTTGTGTAATTTGAACTGAAAAGGGTGTTGATACAACTCCGCATTGTCGGAATAATATCGATACGAAATGTGACATTTAAAGAAACCTCAAATACTTTTTATGAAGTTTCAACTGTTTGTAAAAGTTTTTAACCGACTTCAGCTGCCTTATTCTAAACCGTTCGATTGGTTTCCGGGTCGGTAAGGAACCGTTTTCGACAATCTCATTTCCGAGCCGAAGAACTGCCAAAACGCTATTCACAGATCCGAACGGATACGTTTTTTTTTCTATACGATTGATCATTGTATTTTGTAGCGTTCTACAAAATGGTAGTAAAAAGATCAGCGTGGTAGAAAATTTAAAGTAGTAAATAAAATTGATTTATTTGAAAGTTTCGATCCGTTTAATTATAGAATATACAGCTAGTAATTTAATAGACAGCAAACGGTACAAAATGATTTTATTATTAATCAAACAAACTTTATTTCGAATAAACTTGCTTTGTAAACAGCCGTCTGTCAAACTGGCATTGCCAGTTTGACAGACTTTTTTACTTTTTAAACTTTTTTTACTTTTTAAACATTGCCAGTCTGGCAATGCGGAAAAAGTTTTTATTTGAAATAAAACTATGGATTTCTTTTTATTATAAGTTTGCTTAAAAAAGGATAAATGACTGTAAGTATTTGATATCAATACACAAATCTTGCTATTTGCTCATTGTCAAACAATTACACGTACAACTATACGAATAAAGTAATTCAAAGTGTAATTATGTAGTTCTACATAATTACACTTTGAATATAAGTAAATGCGAAAGTATCAATGAAATACGGTCAATACAATAATAAAACTTCATTTACTTAAAAGTGCAGTGTTTTAAAGGTTTACTGTGTTTATATTTCTCTGAAATAACCTGGATTTATGAAAATTAAATCGTTTAAATTTTGTTCGGTATGGCTCCCGATAGCAAACAGCTGTCGGAAAGATTTGAGTCTTCTTATCGAATTTGGCTTGTCAAAAGAAATCGGTTTCGGATTTGTCAATTGCGTTTGGATGACATCTTCGACATCTTAGCCGTTCGATTCGGTACGGAATCTAGTCGAATGGTTGTGAATAAGCCAGCAGGAGGAGGTTCTCAATTCGATCGGTATCTTTTTTTATGTATTTACATCGATTACTCCGAGATTAATGATCCGATTTACGTGATTCTTTTTTAGTTCGATGCAGAACAGCTGCCATTTGTTCCCATAAAAATTTAGCATAGTTTGACCCGTTAGTTTTCATTTTATGAACATATTAAATATACTTTTGAACATTTTTTTTATGTATGTGCACCGATTACGCTGAGATGTATGTACCGATTTACGTGATTCTTTTTTAGTTTGATGCGGAATAATTGTTTTATGGTCTCATAAACAATTAACATAGTTTAACCTGGTAATTTTCATTTTATGAACATTTTTGTTCATGAATTTTTCTTTTTGATTTCATCGAAATCTGTTTATTCGTTTGATCGTAGGTAATATTAAAAGAAATGGAAAATAATGAATCATCTTCATAAAAATAAAAAAACTAAAAATTGTAAAATAAAAACTTTTTGACAAATAATACAACCGACTTCTAAACTAACTCTAAATTGGGAAGTCTGTGGCCTTGGTGGTTTTGTCTCTTTCATGATTGGCCACCGACTTCGAATTTAGAGTTATTTTACACCGGTTAGTGTTTGTTTTGATGTCGGTTGTATTTTTTGTCAAAAAGTTTTTTATAAACAATGTACTAAGGAGAGCAACAAGTGAAAAAAACTTTTGTTAAATTAATTAGTAGCTAGAGAAACATAACAGCTGTTTAATAAAGTGCTGTTTTATCGCGATGTTGTGTTAAAAATGTTATATATATCTATTTTTACAACTTGAGATGTTTGTTTTTGTAATATTAACAAAGTATAGAACTACAGCAGTGCGATTCTGGTCAAATCACCGCATGAAAATGTAGACGTAGTGAGGGAGAATTGAGCTGTCATTCCCTACTAATGCAAGGCATTGACAGTTCACTTCACTCAAGTTTTCACGGCGTGACTTTTACTGAATCGACTTTTGCGCATAGTTCAACAATGAACTGTTTTGTACAAAAACAGTTCATTGGCATTTCATGTTAGGAAAATAGTTTTCCTAACATGAAATGCCTTGGTTAGGTATACCTCTTATCGTCACCTATCGATAAGTGAAAATCTTGTCAAGATCGGTCTAACGTTTCTAATTTTAGGGATCAGTGATTCTATGATAAGTAGCTCAGTGTTATAAAATAAAATTAGCCTTTTTGAACTCTGGAGGTAATTTTGATCAGGTTACATTAATCAGATTAAGTGGTGGGCACTTTTAATCCAGATATATGTTGTACCGAGTTCAAAGTGTAGAAAGGAACACTTACGCAGAACTTGAAACCGTGAGATCAATAGATACGTGATTTGTTATATTAATCCGTGATTTAAATATTTGTAAATGTGAGAGTACCATGTATCTATCCACATAATTATGTACTTATCTACTAAAATGCTTAATCTATCTTAGCATAGTATGTTATTTTTTATTTATTTTTTTATTTTACTTTGTTTATTCTAGGTACATCGTATTCACATATAATGTATTTTTTATTGTATACAAATATTGTAAAAACTATTTTAAAAGAGTAAGTATGGAGTTTCTTGCCCATTCTTCTCCATACAAAACTACCTTTTGGAAGGGGCAACTAGAATCATTAAATTTTATTTAACTTGTAAGTTTAACGTTCAAAAGTGCCTTTTAAATGGCCTAATTGAAATAAATGATTTGACTTTGACTTTGACATGTGTCCAAACCCCGAAACTTAAAATACTCCGTAATATAACACAGACCATAATTAACGTTTTACCGAATTTTGTCTTAAATAGGTATCTAAGTCTGCTGTTAAGAGAAAATATTTGACTCGACAAACCAAATAGTCGAGTTGGTTCTATTTATTTACTCGTATACTTAACGTTTAAATATTTTGGCTTAAATGTTAATCTATTCTGGTTAAAAAGAAAAGGATGCCTTGGCCTAGTAAAACTTGATAAATGATATATCAATACCACCTTTCTATCGTCTCAGAAAATAGTTTTATATGTTCAATATGAATACGAAATGTATTAAAATTGTGATAACGCATATTTCTCAATGTTGTTGGACAAAATTGACTTCACAATCACAATACAAGTAGATTATAAAAGCTGAGCTCAAATCAGAGAATTGCACCCCTGCACCAATATTTTTAATTAAATATTTTGGAGGTAGTATTTCCTTTCAATATTTGTTCCCTGAATTGCGTTTCATTTTACGAATTCCAAACGTGCCGTATACAGAGTGATGCTTTTAACTACATTGATGATTTTAACTACATATCATTCTACCCCGTCTGCCTCGTTGGTCTAGTGGTCGCAAGTGCTACTGCTAAGCATAAAGTCCCGGGTCCAATCCCCGGGTCGGGCAAAGGGTATTGAGTATTTACATCTGGACTTCTGGACTGTCTCAGTATTAGCCCGGAGTCTAGATTTGTGCCCGATTGATAGCAATAGGGTCGCCCCCTATTACATGGGACTTAAACATATCTGGCGAAATGCGGGTATATTACCTACTGGTACCTACATATCTGCCTAACTCTTCGGAATGACAGGCATGATATTGTGTTATGCTTCATCATTCTGCTGCCTTTATCAAAATGCCGATTTAATTTAAGTCGTCGCAGTATATTTTCTTCTATGCGAACGTAAAACATCAAATTACTTATTATCATAACTTTAAATTAAATTGTAATGCAGTAAACTTTTGGCAACATTTCAATTGCTCGTAATGTCAACTTTTCTTTTTCACATTTCAATTGATTTCAATATTATTTTGCATGCTGCTGTGTTAGCTAGACATGAAGTTTTTTTTAAACTTAATTTTACAACCTTGTACCGTGTTTCTGACAAATAAATAAATTATTATTATTATTAAAAAAGCATTGCTTTTGTAAAATTTTTACTTGATCTGTTTTTAGTAAATTAGATTGTTTTATTTGTTGCTGTACGTTTATTACAATAGTTTAGGCATAATGCATAATAATGTATTTCTGCTCTCTCATTCTAATATTTAATTTGACTGTAGTTGACATACTTGATTACAAATGCAATATTACACCCAAATCCCATCACTGGCTGCCAGTACCAGCCTGTTTTTGTCCCACTGCAGAGCTAAGGCATTTTCTCATACAGAGACGACACGCGCATTATTCACCAAGCTGCTGAAAGCGGGTTTGCGATTTCGGACTTATATCTACAAAATTATATAGGCATCGGCACAGATAGTATTAAATATATAATTTCTCCAAGAAACCTTAGGTGTTACACTCGTCTGTCGTACAAGATATCCATGAAATGGTTTAGTACAAAAAATAACCTAGACTGAGAACCCTTTTAACAAGTATTAGACACGTTATATTTTCTTAAAATTCTAATATCCAAAGACATTCTATAAAATGTGTGGTGATTTATGTCATAGTAATATGTTCATTTTGGCCGAATTTTCAATAGACAAATAACTTTCATCTGAGGAATAAAAATTATGAACAGACAGATTTCGTATATGAGACTGATGCTCAGTGGGTCAGTGGCCCCGGAGTATTTTACCATTGCCAAATTAAAAAACAACCTTAACAAATGTGAAATATTAAAAATCCACAAAAAAATGGGAAGAAAGTTCATTTTCTTAAACATTTTGTAAAACAACATAAGTTGGATCTAATGCGGAACGAAGTTTGTCGGGGCTGCTAGTCCTATTACAAATAAAAGTTTATGGATGTTTGCATTTCATGCAAAAAGCACTGAACTGACTTGTAGTGAGACTTAACTGTTACGTAGCATACACCTGAATATAAGCATTGTGTAAATTGGCCGAAATAAAACCAAGAATGTGAAATCGGATAAAATTTGGCATATTTGATGAAATTGCATAGCACGGCCAGCTAAAGTATACAGGGTGTCCAAGAACCTGGCGTCCAACTGGATTCCCACGATGCCCCAAGTTCTAACAGTACTCAGAAAAATATTTTAAAAAATCCACCCCATGTACTTACAGAATTATACTGATTTCAAAAAAAAGGGGGAAATGAGCACCCTGTGACATACTTTTGAATGCTGTGACTGCTAATGCTGATAATTTCGATATTTCTTGGAGGTTTTGTAATCTAGGGTATTGCTGTGTCTAAATAGAATGTAAAAATAAAGTACTTATTGTACCATTTTAAAATAAAATATTATTTTAACTAAAGGTGATATGGAAAACTATTGAATTTCGCAACTTTGACCGACTGTAGTGTAAAAAAAATGTACCAAAATAGTATGGCAAGTGACGTCAAATTTTGACGCGTTTATTCCTCTTTTTAAAAAGGTATAATACTTACACATTAATTTGAAAAAAAAAATTTTTGATAATATTTTTACTCAACAACCCAATTTTTACGATGTCTTACAGAATTCTTAGAAAGAAAAATTTACGACGAATTGAATCTAAACTCTAAAGAATTACTATTGTATGCTCATAAAAATAACAACAGGCCTCTCAAAAAACAGGTTAGACCGTAAGGGACGGTATGTGCATGCATCTCACCATAGTGATTCGTTATTACAACAGGAGGGAGCAAGACAGAAACTATCTTTGCGATTTGCTGGTTCTTCTTTATGGTACCCCATTATTCAGGTAAGAGTGAGGGAGAAAAAGGTTAGAGGTGCGAGTGAGATAGATAGTGACGCTATCTGGGATCGTGCTATTTAGGATAACAGTACGGTCAGTACGCGTCACTGCCTCCTGCCGTTACTACGCACCTCTCTCTTATTGTTACCATTGATCACGTACTACGATTTAAAGCTTTGTTTATTGGACTCGATTACTCTTTGTGCTCTGGACTTTGAAACGAACTCTTTACGACGACCTTTGCCTGTGTTTGGACAGTTTGTGTTTTGTGTGTGCTACCATGGCGACCTACACTCCGCAAGAATACGCAAATATGCACTACATTTATAGAGAATGTAGAGGTAATGGACGAGCTGCAGCGAGACTTTACAGAGAAAGGTATCCGAGGGCTACGCGATATCCCGACCATCGAGTTTTCATTAATGTGCACAGATCACTATGTGACGGGCGGTTCCCCAATCAAGTAGCTGGTGAAGGACGACCCGTAAATGACTTCATACGCGATGAAGTTTTAGAGGCGGTGTCGGCAATTCCAAGCATCTCTGTGCGAGGAATAGAAGCTGATACGGGGATACCGAAGAGCACAGCACACAGTATTCTCCAAAAAGAAGAATATCATCCGTACCACGTACAGCGAGTGCAAAGTCTTTTACCTCGAGACTATCCGAGCCGAGTCGCGTTTTGTGAAACAATCCTGCAAAAACATCGAGAAGACGAAAACTTTATCGACAAAATTTTGTGGTCAGATGAATCAACATTTAAGAAGGATGGCTACATGAACCTACACAACTTGCACGAGTGGCATGTGGAAAATCCGCACTTGATGCGAGAAGATAGATCCCAGTACCGGTTCAAAGTGAACATGTGGACCGGTATTCTCTGTGGGAATATTATTGGTCCATTTGAGATGCCCGAGAATTTGACTGGCGAATCATATTTAAATTTTCTTCAAAATGATTTGCCAAACTTACTAGAAGAGACCCCACCAGATATGTGGTTCCAACACGACGGCTGTCCAGCACATTTTCGCGTATCCGTTAGAGAGTTTTTGGACGAGCAATACCCGAACAGGTGGATTGGGCGATCAGGAACAATCCCGTGGCCAGCCCGCTCACCTGACTTAAATCCGCTGGATTTTTTTTTCTGGGGAACTATGAAGGAGCTCGTTTATGCGAAGCCCATTAATGACATCGCTGACCTTCGTGAGAAGATAACACAAGCAGTGCAGGTGATACGTCAAAAAAGTTACTCGCGAAACATAAAGCGGTCCTTTTTAAGGAGAGTGAGAGCTTGTATTGCCGCGGGTGGTCAACATTTTGAACATTTATTGTAATAAAATATCTTTAAACTAACATTCTTTGCTTTTATTCTACTGGGAACCCATCTACCTGTGTGTATTTCCTTCTTGCTCACTCTTGGAACCGAAGTAAATAATAGTAGTAACATAACAGTTTCTAAGATAAGAAAGGGTCCGACAGTTACCGTTAGTAGGTAGGCACTTCGTAAAAATTGGGTTGTTGAGTAAAAATATTATCAAAATTTTTTTTTTCAAATTAATGTGTAAGTATTATACCTTTTTAAAAAGAGGAATAAACGCGTCAAAATTTGACGTCACTTGCCATACTATTTTGGTACATTTTTTTTACACTACAGTCGGTCAAAGTTGCGAAATTCAATAGTTTTCCATATCACCTTTAGTTAAAATAATATTTTATTTTAAAATGGTACAATAAGTACATTATTTTTACATTCTATTTAGACACAGCAATACCCTAGATTACAAAACCTCCAAGAAATATCGAAATTATCAGCATTAGCAGTCACAGCATTCAAAAGTATGTCACAGGGTGCTCATTTCCCCTTTTTTTTTGAAATCAGTATAATTCTGTAAGTACATGGGGTGGATTTTTTTAAATATTTTTCTGAGTACTGTTAGAACTTGGGGCATCGTGGGAATCCAGTTGGACGCCAGGTTCTTGGACACCCTGTATAATAGATCCAGGTTTCCACGATGTACTAATCTAGTGATGTTTATATTAATATGACGTCACATTATTACCTACTTACTCGGATTCAGTACGAAACTACGAAAACAATCCGAACTTTAATTTATAACTAACAAAACATACCAATACAACCTGCAGCGCATGTCAAACCGCGCGATAGCCTGACTTTGACTTCTAGTTTAACTTGCGAGTAAGTAAGTTATAACGACAGCTCTCAAAGCTTTAGTACCTGTGAAGCTATCACTAATTTATACAAATTACTTACACTAATGGTTTTAAGTTTAACCGATAAATATATTAAACTCGTCTGTGTACTTTACTTTTGATGTAATATGTAGAGGAACTGCAGCATATTTGGGATACTGCAGGTAACTTGGAATACTTCGATATCTAAATAACTACTAATGCCATCTATTTATTTTCACCGTAAACCTTACGTCGTTAGACACACTATGACATCTAGCATTAAAACAGGACGTCATTTTGACATTCCGGCTACCAGCTTCGACGGAACAAGACGATAGATTTAAAAACTTGTTTGGTAAGTATGCAAACAATGATAATTATTTACTCTCATGCGTAAAATATTTAGTGTAATAATTCAATCTGCTATGTGCCATTTTTGGTTAATGATTTAACTTTGATTTTGTGAATATTTGTAGAATTGAAAATGTGACATGCCGTTTTTGGTTAGGATGGTATGTTGTTAATTTGGGATACTACACGTGAACGTAATTTGGAATATTCCAAATTTTATGCACATTTTATAAGTAGATATTAATTCGCCTGTTTTTCTTGATGCTATATCAGGTAATAAATAACACAGACTCGTCCGACGATGTAGCTGCGAGAGATGAGACTGCAATCCCTACTGACAACGACGCCGTTTTACTATAACGGAAAATATAGTGAAGATAAAAGGGGTGAAGAATAGGTGCAGTGCTTAATGTGCGAATTGTGGGTTCATGGTGCTTGTGGTGGTTATGAATGGTGTTTATATTTGTGATTACTGCAAAAATACTAATTAAGCATAGTAACACTAAAAACTAAAAATTAACAATTTTCTGTGATAATTGTGACTGATTACTTTGTTTAAAAAGTAATCAGTCACAATAATTATTTTTGATATTTTGTTTAAAAAGATTGATTATTTAGATAACTCAAGACTGTAAAACTGTTACAAAGATTAAAATTTTATTCGTTTTTAAGTTAAAATGTTAACAGTATATAATTAATGAAAAATGTGAATATAATTTGGAATACTATATTCCAAATTACCTGCCCTCTAAGTCAATTCACAAAATTTACAATTTTGTAGATTTTTTGTTTTTTCATAAGGTTCCTGACTTTTGTTCTTTATGATAGTTATTAATATTAAAGTTTAATAGGTTTTTAAATAATAAATGTATTTTTTACTGAGCTATCCCTTTTTTCTTTAAGATTATTCTCAAAAAACAAACTGGTATTCCAAATATGCTGCACTTCCTCTATATAAAACTGTATTATTTCTGTAAATAGGTACATACAAACACTTTTACATGTATTTTTTTAAGTAGAAGGTAAGGTCGGTGTTTCACTATCTGTCTACTCTAAAACAAACACTTTAAGAAACTCACGAGGTCACAGTCTCTTTATAAGTTCTAACATTATCTTGGCCAGATCATATAAGAACCATGCTGATTAATGTCTGAAATGGTCTTTTGAGAAAAGAACCACACAGATTACATTTTTGGTTAGGTTTTTGTAACCGATTTTTAGGGTTACTTGTTAAATTGGCAACAAAAATCGGTTTAGTAAACTTCTAAAGCGGAGGTATCTTTGTGGACACTATATACATCAACGATGTTTTTTGTCCGGAGTGGTAACAGGATTCAATTTTTATTCCTGGATCGCAGCATGTTTGGCAAACCAGTCATTGCATCCCTTATTTTCCGCCTGCAGTTTCTTAGCAAAACAATCTTGTATAATCTTACAAAGTTATACAACTGTAGATCTGTACAATATTTCGAACGACAGATTAGAAATAGCTGAGATAATCGACCGTGCTACACAAACGGACCGATGGCTCTCCTATTTGTGGCCGGTCCAGTACAAAGGTACCAAAATAGGTATTTTGGGATGGAACTCCGAATAGAAGCTAGTTATTAATGCAAACGTTGGAGAGTTATGTCGGTTTTAATTCAAAACCAGATATAATTTATTGATACAAATTATTAACGATACGAAAATAGAACTTTTAATAAAAACTCAATACTCAATACTTTATTGCTTTCCATAATGTGTACATATAATAGTTGGTATGTTAAAAACATCGAATCAATTATGGACCCTGTCGGGCACAGCAAAGTAATTTATAGTAGGAGAGAGGATAAAGGTGATTTTTTTTAAGAGAAATAATAATTCAAATTGTAACATTGTAATAGTAATATTTGGTATTTATACTATATTTACGTAAGTATTTGTATATTTTATTGGTTGTTGTAATCTATGTAGGGAACGTAATCTTCTGAGTATTTAATAGCGATATTAAATGAAAAAAGTTTTGCCGTTGTAATCTTATCAATCACGTAGGTATTAGCATTAATTATTCATTGAATAGATATTACGAATTAATATTACGAATAAGTATGTCACTACACTATCGAATTGGGTGACTGTAATGATAGTTGTATGTTTTTTTCGAAAATAAATAAATAAATAAATGAATTTGTACCCACACCTTAGAATTTCGATTAACTATGTATAGGTTTCTATAAGTAATGATATTATAAAGAGGTAAAGTTTGCAAGGTTGCAGGGATCTCTAGATCTACTCAACCGATTTTGAAAATACTTTTGCCAATAGACAACCACATTATTTGAGAGTGTCATGGTAATTATTTTATTTTCAAAACTCAGATGGTGTAGAGGGGATGTTAAATTACGAAATGCAGGCACGGCGTACCATGCCGAGAATTGCTAGTTAATTAGGTAGAAAAAAATATAGGGTACCTATCATCCAGGACAAAAATCTGTTGCTATAAACTATACCAACATTTAGAGCAAAACACAGAGTGAAGTCGTAGGTAATATCTAATCTGAAATAGTTTAGAGCACCAAAACCTTCAGTTATTTAAACCTCGGGGTGGGCTTAGCAGACCGTTAAGTGTATTTTTTAAACTTCCTGCTGTATCATGGGTGAGTTTACAAACTTTTAAGTCAAACACAAACAGCCAAATCCCATTCATTGCTCCTTTATTTGGTTATGTGCAGTGCCTAAGGACAACACCGTTGAATTAACAAAAGCATGAGCTGAACTACACTTACTGATCGGAATGTAACATAGGTTCATTCTATTAATAATTTAGGATTATAATGCCTTGGGTACGTTGTTCAGAAAGGTCAGTACTCGAAACCTTGCCATAAAAGTAGATATCATCAAATCAAACGATTTTTGAATCCAAGTACCTACAACTATCTTGTTGCAATAAGGTTTAAATGTATGAGGAAAGCACAGTTAGTAACCCCCAATATGAACGATGTGTTAAAATTACTTTATTAATATAATTTTCGAAACCAGTATTTTCAATTGTTATGATGTATGGACGTAAAGGAAGCCAAAGAAGTGTTAAGGAATAATGCTGCTGGTGTTATGCAGCCAGCACACTTTGCACTTTGCACAGCTTTTAAAATACGAACTGTACCTGTGTAATAAAAATCTTTTTGGCGCAATGCTTTAAAGGCGAAAGATTTTTAGGTACGATATTTTATTTTACAGTCGATACTTGTTTTGAAATGCATATTTATGACATTACAAGAACAAGAACATAAGTCATAAGAAAGTACACATTGAACTTTATTATGATAAGAATAATTTAAATGCTACATTAGTTGACTTGTCGCTTAGAGCATACAAATTACTAATACGAGCATCTTAAAGCCATATAATCTAATGATTTATATACTTAAGTATAGAAATGTCTACTGGGTTTTGACCATTAATTTTTCGAGTAAAGTTGAAACGCGCCTCTAAAAACTTTGGGCAGTAAGACATTACGGTGCATCCAGCATAATATGTAAGGTAGATATACCGTCATTTTGTTACTTCTGGTTAATAGATTCGTTTTCTTGATATTTAGTAGGTTTTTTTTATACGTCTTAGATCTTTTACATACGAGCGGCATGTTGTCAACGGCAAAGGTAACTGCAGCCGTCGATACGCCTCGGCGGCTGCCGTTGACGCGTCGACGGCGACCGTTGACATTCCAACTTGAAAAATAAAACCGACTTAAAAAAACCACTAGCCGGTGTAAAATAACTCTAAATTCGGAAGTCTGTGGCTTTGGTGGGTTTGTCTTACTCATGATGGGCCACCGACTTCCGAATTTAGAGTTATTTTACACCGTTTAGTGTTATTTTTGAAGTCGGTTTTATTTTTTGTAAAAAAGTTTTTTATTTTTCCATTTTTACTTGTTTCCATACAAACATTTGCCATGAATTCATTTTATATTGTTAATTGTTAACAATACATGTCATTATAATAGGGTTATACACCTAACTAAATGAAACTTAACATTCCTAACTGTCGAAATCTAGGTATATTGAACACATCTGCCTACCCCTCTGAGCATACAGGCTTGATGATACGTCATGATGTTGTATAAACAATAAACATCCAAGCGATTCCAGCAATCACGATAGATTTGCCGTCTATTTTTGAAGAGTTCCGTTGTATATCTCCGAAGATCAGCACCAGATCTTCACCAAATTAAAATGGGACCACCTCAGGAGTCTACTCTTTCAAACAAAAAAAGAATTTTGAGAATCGGTCCACAAATGGTGGAGAAATCAGGTAACATACATAAAAAAAAAAAAAAAAAAAAAAAAAAATACATACACACGAACATAGAACCTCCTCCTTTTTTGAAAGTCGGTTAAAAATCAGCGGCAGCCGTCGTCGTCAGCTCTCTCAGAATAGGAGTCAGTTGGGCTGCCGCCGAGGCGTGTCAACGGCAGTAGTTTCCTCTGCCGTTGCCGTTTCCGTTGGGTCTTTTGTTAGAAGTTCCAATATCAGATTGGGTCAATAAAAAATTGGGAATTAACTTTCAACTTTAAAAACCCTGCCCGGGTCATCCGGGCAGGGTTTTTAAAGTTGAAAGTTAATTTGTATCCGTAAACTGTATCTGGATATAGTCCGGTACTGAAGAATAGTCCATGTTTGTATCCACGTACAAAATGTTCATTTTTAGAATTAGTTTCGTTGCAACACAAAAACTCGTGCTACGAATGTTCGCAAAGCGAGTTCTCCCGGTCTATAAAATCCCTGCAGTTTACAAAAACTTGTTTAAAATGATACGTTTATATTTATTGAAGTATAAAATATTTATAATTAAATCAAACGAACTATTGAACTAACTATACAAACGAGTGATCGCCTATTGATCGTAATTCGACCGTTTATAGTTAACTAGCTGCCCCGGCAAACTTCGTTGTGCCTTAGAGTCAATTCATTGCTCTTATTTTTTTTTTATATTAGATATACATACGTTGAATAAGACGACAACAAATAAATCCAAACCAATAATAACTACTACTACTTTTAAATTACAACATGTATATATACCCTAACCTGACTGACCATACCTATCCTATAGCTAACCCAACTATCTAACCTAACTACCTTACTAAAATGCATTGATTTAAAAAATACTAAATTCATAATTTTAATCTGAACTATTGCCTCTATGTTACATACAATAATTTATGCCTATAGTTTTCCCGGTCTACTTTAATTAAAGTCCTGACAGTAAAATAAGTTCTATTTGCAAAGAATTACTAAAGTTCGTCTCTGTCATCATTGCTAATTACGTAAATTGATTTCTGAAATATAAGACTTTTTTATGCTACATAAAACCTCTAAGTTTAATAACAAAATAAATTTCAGAACGTAGGTGCGTATTGTAAATTGACAACCTTACCTTCTTGGGTTTAGCTTAAGACTTGTCAATTTCAAATTGTCACCTGATAATGGACTGAACTAATGAACTTTGACTCCTGTCATGTCATCCAAGATGGCGCTGCGTTTGAAAAATGTTTGAGACAACCGATATTCTTGATATTTATTTTTATGATGTCGAACGGGATAAAAAGTATCCTATGTCCTTCTCCTGGCTCTAAACTACCTCCCTGCCAATTTTCAGCTAAATCGGTTCAGCCGTTCTTGAGTTATAAGCGAAGTAACTAACACGACTTTCTTTTATATATATAGATTACAACTTTGCTTTGAATTTCCGTGTATGTCAATATTGTAAATGTCAACTTAAATACTGCTGCCATATTTCTGTTTGTTTTAAAAGGTTGATCACTATGATTACGTTATTAATTTGGGGTTGGCATTGGAATTGCTATACTGTATCTAAAATTTACGTAAACGATTAAAATTTTATATTTTAGATATTTCTAACATAAATGTATAAAAATATATTTTAGTTTCAGCACTTCTTCACATATACTTCCACTACGCACCCTCCTTCTTGCGCTTAATTTTCTTAAAATAGGATTCACATATTTCGCTTAGCGTAATATACTATACATAGATTGAAAATGCTAACACATAAAATAACATGTAAAATTAATTTTTTTTTTTTTTTTTTTTTTTTTTTTTTTTTTTTTTTTTTTTTTTTTTTTGTAGTACAAATATTTATTGATTCATAACAAAAACTTAAAATAAATAAATAACTAAAACTAACAATAAATAACTACAAAGCGTCAAAAAATTCTTCTGCATCGCTGCCAGCTGGTAAAGTGCCCAAAAGACTGGCGGCATTGCCACGTTGAATGGCAATGCTTAGCCTCTGGCCAAAGTAGAGGCCAGCCCTTGGGTCACGGGAAGCGTCAACTAAACGTTTGCAGATGTCTTTGTAAAGAAGACGAGCACTCGGACCCCACGGCCCAAGAGTTTCAACCCCAAACGGCTCGAAAGTATAACTACCAACAAGGTTGCTATATTTCCGCCGCTTGAGGTTCTCAGCAGCCGCAGCAGCAGCGCCAGCACAGCATGTTGACCCAGGAAGATGGGATGGCGCAAGAGTATCGACACAAGTAGCGTCCCATACTAAAGGCCTACCCATCTTCCAAGGGAATAAAGACATACCGTCCGGTCTTTTGCCATCGTCGCGTGCCAAGCCATTGGGTTCTAAAACAGCTGGAACGCCGACGGAAACAAGAGCACGTCGGATGATGTCATTAATGTGTGCATGCCGTGCTATGCGACCCGCACTACGGCTGCATGATAAACCGTGATGTCCGAGGCTGTTGACAACTTCCCCACAGTGACAGCGATGAGGAGTAACACATGTAGCTCCTAGACGAAGGGAAACAGCAAGGCGGAAAGTAGTGTCATCGAAAAGAGTGCCTATGTTCGACGACGGTAGTGCAAGAAGCCATAGTCCCGACTCCCATTCACCCACAGCGAGTAGGCGCGCACGCTCAGCAGCAGTGGTAGAAGAGTCAATTAGGTACTTCTGCACCGCTCTGCAGAGTGGCTCATCCCACCGACTCTGGGAAAATGGGTTTTCGGGAAGTTCTGAATTCGGGCAAGCGAGTTTCCAGGCATCCATAGCCTCGGTGAAGTACGGCACATCAAAATCAACCAGTGTGGTAGCTAAAATATTCCTGATTAATTTCTCAGTGCCGCAGATCGAGGATATAAATGCCGGTAAACAAATACTAGAAATTTTGCGGACGCCAAGGCCTCCCATTCGAATAGGAAGACTAGCTTGTGCCCAAGCTCGGTCGTCCAAGGCCACATTTAAAATTGAGGTTAAAGTATTCCTGATTATTTGGTCCATTTTGCCCAGAAGGTTGGTGTGCTTCCATAAATGGGAAGCACGAAGGAAGTATGTTAATTTAGGGCCGAAACAGCAGTATCGAATTATGGTGATGGCCGAATGCATGTTAATTTGGAACAAACGTTGCGAAACATCATTGAAGTTTTGAATTTTTTCTTCAATAAAATTGTGGAATGAATTTTCGAATATTGGAGACCCAAGGAGACGAAGGGAACTTTTATCAACCGTTTTGATTTCTGGGGCTATTCTATTAAATTTGGAAAGTGTCAGTTGTCTGTCGGTACTGTCGGATATATATAATTCACATTTGGATAGGTTGAGATCTAGGCCTGTGGAATGGAGTTCATTTTTTAATATCTGAAGGTCATTCAAAACTGTGTCCACATCGCCTCCCAGGGTTCCATCGTCGAGAAAATGAAATTATATAAATAAAATAAATTTTATATAATTATAATATATATATTATAATAATAGAATAAAATTTTAAAAATAAAATTAATTAATAATAATATTTTATTGTCAGGCATCAAGGCCCGTAGGGGGTTAGTATTACATCTTCCTTAAAGACTATGTTAGTAACATGCAGGGACAGTAAAAAGAAGATACACAGAAATAATCACAAAGGAAGGTTTAACAAGCTTTGTTGCCAACGTGTAGCTTGATAAACCTCCCTATTGTAGGCATATCGAGCCTCTCCGCAAACACTCTCAGAACACTATTGCTGCTACCCCTCACTCGGGATATTACTGAGGCAACTTTATACCGCATTAAGAAAATTTGTTAATATTGGCAATCACTATACTTATGCTGAGCAGTTATTATTAAAAGAAAAGCGACTGGTCCAAAATATGTAAAATAATACATATTAGACACATTATATTATGTAAATTACTACTTATGTTGATAGACACATGGCACCCATACATTTACATACATAACAAACGTAGATTGTACCAAATAAAAAAAATACCCCAATACAATACTTAACACTAAACCAAATATAGAAAACCGTAATCATGACATAATTACAATCGTTAGCTCTAAACACTGAACATTTTGGTTATAACAAACTCAAACAGTCTGTGTATGGACAGAGACAGCCTTCTGGCCAATAACCTGCAGTATATTTTCAAACCTCTAAACACCAAATGAATGCATTGCATCGTCCACATTACATTGGTTTTGAACTATGGATGCATCGCATTATGGAATTACCCAAATGAACACATGAGATTAATCATCAAAGTCGATCATTTATAATAATGTTACGTATTGCCTTAGTTTGGTGCCATCCATCGAAATCAACACTGTTCTGTTATTAATGCATTAACATTTACACGATCAACTCACAAAACCATAATTTGAAATCTGTTTAACGTACCTACTTGTATCATTTGGAAAATAAAAAATATCACCGAATTGATAAAAATCCCGTGCGAATGTGGAGGTATTCAACCACAAAGCTTTTTGCTGTAGGTATTCTTAATGATGAAATTTTCTGAAGAATGCTACTGGTATTTTCAATTAAGAAATTAAATGATAGAATGATTATTTCTGTAATTGTAGAAATTTCCAGATACTTTTACATGTCTTATTTTTAAATTAAATGGCTTTTACAAAATTACTGATCCCTGAGAAGAAATGCCGAAAGAAAGTCAGGGGTCATGGTCTGTTTTAAAGCCCAGGCATATGATTGTATGAATATATTATGCGAGTCTAACGATGAATGTCACCGAGAACCTAAATTGATGTCTATAATAAATTCCTCCCATGCTGATCTGGGAGCAAAAGAAAAACATAGAATCTATCAGCTGCTTATCATCCCGCGCAGGTCGTAAAAGTCGACTAAGGGAAACGTTTTACTTTAACATCTAGTTAACCCGTATGATCCCGGCCTTAGAATAGGGTCACCCCGCTCCCCCCATGGGTGTCGTAGGAGGCGACTAAGGGCAAATTGTAGGTGAATATCATATATACCTACTATAAATGGGTGCCATTTCTTAACCCAATCTCAAGGTATCCGAGGGCTCAGGAATGAAAAAAAATATTTCCTTGAGGTCCGGATATAACAGTCGACATCAGAGCAGGATGTTGACTTAGGGCGGTGAAGAAGGAACGTCTAGTACTCCAACGACGGCGCCTATGAACCCAGTCAGGAGGTTTACTGCTCACCCATCAACCCGCATTAGACAAGCGTGGTGGGTTAAACTGTCTAAACCCCTTCCTAATATGAATTACAACAGTAAAGTCAATCCCCAAGTGCTCGGCGACTTCAGTCAGTGCACGGCTATTGGCAGTACGCAGGTGCACCCTGGGGTCGGGGTGAATAATCTCCGAGCGGGAGTCTACTGCCAAACAACTACGGAACGCAAAAAGGTCACTGATAAACTCAGAATTTTATCTTTCAATGTACGCACACTGCGAACTGAGGAAAGAATGTTAGAATTGGAGCACGCATTAGAAAATGTTAACTGGGATGTGGTTGGTCTGGCAGAGGTGAGAAGAGAAGGTGAAAACACAATGGAAAGAGTAAATAACATCTTTTATCATAATGGTGAAACCAAAACTAGATATGGTATTGGTTTCTTAATCTCAAAACGTTGGAAGAACAATATCATAGAATTTGTCGCTTATTCCAATAGAATCGCTTTGCTCAAGTTTCGTGTGGCAGAGAAAAAGGTCCTTACAGTAATCCAGGTGTACGCTCCAACATCCTCGCATAGCAATGATGAGGTGGAAGAGTTTTATGACCTGCTTAACAAGGCATGCGATGAACACCGAGGAAATTGGACAGTAGTCATAGGCGATTACAATGCTAAGATTGGTCTAAAAACAACATCCGATAACGCAAACATTTTAGGACCACACGGCTTGGGATATAGGAATGAACGTGGTCAACGCCTTCTAGAATTCGCTTTTGGGCAGAACTTAAGTGTTAGTAACAGCTTTTTTTACAAAAAACCACAACGTCGATGGACCTGGCTCTCTCCAGACGGTCACACGAAAAATGAGATTGACTTTTGTCTCTCCTCAGACAAACAAATAGTAAAGAATGTCGAAGTCCTCAATAGCATAAAATTTAGCTCAGATCATCGTCCACTTAGAATCGTAGTTAATTTTGACATGAAAATTCACCGCTGCAAAATGATGAAAAAATCAGTGAAACGTATAGATAAAACTACATTAATTGCAAACAAAGAAAAATTTAATTTACAAATCAAAAACAGTTTCAGCATTCTAGAGTCAAAACAATCTGAAGACGTGCAAACACAATATAATAACATAAAACACGTCATAACAACAGCCAGTCAGAACATAAAGTGTACCAAAAATAAACAGAAAAAACTAACGAATCACACTGTCCGTCTTATAGACGAAAGACAGAATCTGCCCTAT
Organism: Euplexia lucipara; assembly: GCA_921972225.1. Taxonomy (NCBI): domain Eukaryota; kingdom Metazoa; phylum Arthropoda; class Insecta; order Lepidoptera; family Noctuidae; genus Euplexia; species Euplexia lucipara. Next base: position 10,262,257 of record OV179142.1, on the reverse strand, counting down.
CAGTCCTTCGAGTACAGAGAACTAGACCGAAAAGTCAAGCGGAGCATACGACAAGATATCAGACTTTACAACACTGAACTGGCTCACTCCGCTTTAAAGAACAACCGTTCCTTGAGATCAGCCATGCGTGGGATGAATGCAGGCAGATCTACTATAACACACTTGAAGGACAGTAATGGTGTGCGACAAGGTGACAAAACTAAATTAATTCAAATTTGCACGCAATTTTATAAAGCTTTATATTCAGACGACAACACCAATTTCCAGCTCGCAAATGAAGTTTACTCATGTCCTGAGGATATCCCAATGATAACTGGCTATGAAGTTCATGGGGCTCTAAGTGCCATGAAGTACAACAAAAGTCCAGGAGAAGATGGCATTACAACCGACTCACTGCGAGTGGGGGAACAATTTTTAGTACCACACATTTGCAATTTATTTAATTCAATTTTGAAAACAGGCAAATTTCCACGAGACTTCTGTCACTCCAATATCATTTTACTCCATAAAAAAGGGGACAAAACAGATATAGGCAACTACCGTCCTATTAGCCTTGTCTCACATTTGTACAAGGTTTTCATCAAAATCCTTGAAAACCGTATTTCCAGCCAGCTAGACCTCCACCAACCTCCTGAACAGGCTGGTTTCCGCCGCGGCCTATCCACTACCGACCACCTACATACTTTGAACCAACTGTTAGAAAAGCACGAAGAATTCAACATACCATTATACCTCGCGTTTGTAGACTACTCCAAAGCTTTTGATAGTTTATCACACAAGGCCATATTCACAACATTAAATAAACAAGGAATAGAACCCACCTATATTCAATTATTAAAAATAATATATTTAAACAGTACTGCTGCTATACACTTTGATACCGCTGGCCCATCCTTTCCAATTCAGAAAGGAGTCAAACAAGGTGATCCGCTATCTCCAAAGCTTTTCACAGCAACGCTGGAAGAAGTCTTTAAACATGTTAATGAACACTGGCGAGACAAGGGCATTGTCGTCGGGGAAAGAAGATTAACCAATCTACGCTTTGCGGACGACATTGTCCTATTCTCTTCTTCAGCGGCTGAGCTAAGCCTTATGCTCGACCAACTGAGCCATGCTAGCCTCGAGGTCGGACTCAGAATGAATATGACGAAGACAAAGTTAATGACGAACAGCACGGAAAGTAAAGTAGACATCGAGGGCGTGCAGGTCGAATATGTCCATGAGTACATTTACCTTGGCCAAATAGTTTCTTTCCAGGCGAGACAAGACAAAGAGGTTGCTAGACGCACCGAGAACGCCTGGAAAAGCTATTGGTCGATGAAACACCTGATGAAAGGATCACTTCCACTTTCCCTTAAAAAGAAACTCACGGACATGTGCGTCCTTCCCACCCTCACCTACGGAGCGCAAACGTGGTCATTAACGAAACGTCAAAAGTCCGCACTCGGGGTCTGCCAGCGAGCAATGGAACGAAGTATTCTCGGGGTTAAAAGAACAGACCGCATAAGGAACAGTATACTTCGTTCCAAAACACAAATCGCAGACGTAGGCAACTCAGCCGCTAAACTAAAATGGGACTGGGCAGGCCACATCTGCCGCATGTCGCCACAAAATTGGGCGAAGGTATCAACCGACTGGATCCCGGACAGCAGGAGCCGGCGACGCGGTAGGCCCAGAAGGAGATGGCGTGACGAGTTGGACTCCTTTCTGAAGGATTGGCCAAAAGTGGCTGAAGACAGGAAGGAGTGGAAGAATGGAAGGGAGGCCTTTGCCCTGCAGTGGGACACCACAGGCTCATAATAATAATAAATAAATAATAAATTCATCACATTTCTCAAGTTAAATAATTTAAGTAGAACTTCAATATTGAAATTACATGTAATAGGGGCCGAGCCATTTGCCATCAAAACGGCACTAAAGCGACAAACTGATTTAGGAGCTTGGCAGACTTGTGTGCTTTAACCGACTTATACAAAATATAAAATAATAATACAAAATAATAATACAAAAGAAGGAGGTTCTCAATTCATCTGTATTTTTTTTAGTGTTAAAATTGGGAAAATTTGGCACATTGGGGTAACTTGATGTGCTGGCGTCTGTACGTAAGTCCGTCATTTATGAACCTACTGATGTGTTGTTTTTTCTTTGAGTTTGTATAATGTGTGGTCTCATATGTTTTTTGTCGCATTAATCGGTGTAGCTATTTGGTTGGAATATCAAAATAAAAGAAACAAAAAACTACTATCTACATATAGGTACAATATGTACATACAAGTAGATATATCAAAATATTGTAGGTATGAAATAATGAAACTTTAAAAAAAGGTTCTCAATCTAGGCTGTTACTAAAAAAATCCAGATGGATACCCCAATAACCTACCTGACCCGGGAATCTTACTTCATGCAATCCATACTATACATACTCGTATCTATTATAAATGAGAAACTAACGCTTTCTGTTTGACACTTCGTTTATTTTTTGTCGGCTTCTCACGACTAAACGGCTGATCGGATCTTTATAATTTTTTTCAAAGGGGATAGATCATATCCTGGAGACAGACATATAAAACTGTCAAAAAAAAATAAGATAAATCGAAAAATGACTTCCCAGTCCATTATCAGGTGATAATTTGACGTCTGAGTACTCTGACGCTAAAACTGCGAGAAATGTTAACAAAGGCGAAACGAAGGTTGCCGGGGAAGCTTGTTAACTACTTTTAGATAGCGTATTCGTAATTATCTGGTGACGTATTTAATGCAAATGCAGACTGATTCTTGTCAACTAGTAACCTAATCATTTATTATTATAATTACTAACTCATTCTTAGCTTTAGGAAAGAAAGGATAAATGAGTGGAATAAAAATGTATCTTATGTCTTGGAAAGCAAAAAGCCTTCAAAGTAGAAATAATGTAAAGTGATTACTCGATTTTAACGCTGCAAAATGAGTTTTGAATTGTCTTTTTTCTCGTAGTAGCTCGGCTATGTACTTTAATAAAGTAAAAATGTAGGTACCAACTGAGTCTGGGAACCCTTTGAGGTTTTAGCTGTTTGACCTGCAACGTTATGGAAGAATCATTTGGCTAAGTGAGCAAGGATTCGTGTCGTGTCGTTCATTACCATTATTTAATTTAAAACCTAGCATGAGAAAGAAATTTAAATGACTATAGTTCCGTACAAAATCAGAAAGTCAGTCATGACAACATTTATGTATACGTAAACGAAGCAAAAGAAGTAGGTTAGAATCGTAGCAGATGGCGCTCTGTAGTTTCTGCCACCCCCATGGGAAAAAGCCGGGAGTTTATGAATGTATGTTTGTACAAAAAGAACTAAACGTTAAATTGTGTGCTCATGTCACATAATAGGATTAGGAGACCCGCTTGTAACCAGTGTAGGGTGGGTCAATCAACTATTTTTTTTACAATCAATTGATTACTCATTTAGTCATGATTGAAACAGTTATTCACACAGACTAAATGAATAAATCATCAGTCATTAAATCATTATTTATAATTGATGACTAAACCAAAAACGTAATAAAAACGTTTTTATAATAACTTGTTATTTATCTATAAAGTTAATAAAAATATCAATGTTGAAAATTAATCAATGAAAATCGGTCCATAAATGACACGGAGTATTTAGGTAACAAACCCTAAACAAATATACAACCCGACTTAAGAACCTTAAAAACAAGAGGTTCTGAACGGTTGTATATGATTTTTTGTTCTTTCTTTTGGGTTGGTTACTTCGTTACTCCGTCGTTTATGAACTGATTTACAAAATTCTGTAAGATATGTTTTTGTTCTTTTTTTAGGATTTGTTACTTCATTACTTCGTCATTTATAGACTGATTTTCAAAATTATTTTTTATTTGAAAGGGTATGCTACCAGATTAATCCCATTTTTATCAAAACTCGGATCTGATGATTGAATCCAGGAGGAATTGAGGGAGCTCCTCAAATAATAAAGGTATACTTATACGTACCGATTATTACATTTTTAGTTACAAATCAAGCATTTTCACTTAGAAAGTATCATTTGGTGAAGAAAAACTGATTAAGGAAATACTTTTATTGTACTGCATTATTATGTTCGTTACTTTGTATCTCATTATAAGCGGACTGTATGTTTTTATGACAAATACATTTCTTGAACCGAAGAAGACAGGCAAGGGAACTCTTCAATGTATAACAGCAAATTACTCGCTATTGCTACAGTCGCATGTCTGTGCAATTTGCATGGTTGATGTATTTCCATAACAAAACATTACGCCTATCTATTTTAGAAGGGGTCCGGCAGAGATGTATAGATTTATGTTAAAAAAGAAGTCGGTGGTCAAAAATGAATAAAACAAAACCACCAAAGCCACAGACTTCGGAAACTAGAGGTATTGTACACCTGTTAGTGTTTTTAAATATAGTCGTAATTTTTTTTGTAAAAAAGTTTCCAAATTAGCATTATTTTTAATTTATTTTTTTAGTTATGTAAAATATAATCATGATTAAATAATTTAATCATCAATCAACTTAAATTTGGCCCAACATTGCTTGTTACTTCATCATTCAGTATAAACTGTTTAGGATATTGACGTCATGCGATGTATGTTTTGAATACGTGAAAAAAGAAAAAATATGTTTCGATAATTTTCTTGTAAGGTACATGAGGGACTAAAAAACTAAAATTTTGACAACTAGCTAACTAATTAATAACTGGATGTCAAAAGCCTCAATGCATGTAAAATTAAAAAAAAAAAACAAATATTCCACCAGTTTTTACACAACGCCATTTAGTCCCAAGTTAAGCATGGGAGTTTGTGTTTTGGGTACTAACCAGCTGATAAACATACTTATATATTTCTAAATACATACATATTATAGAAAATACATAAATATATGTACATATATATATATTAATTTCGCCTTGAATTATGCTTTGAGTTACATAGTTTACATAGTTTGGTACCAATTGCAAATTAATCCTTAATTCGAATTCGTGTTTCACTGAACCGAGATGCAAGTCATAAGTGGATAGGCCGGATTCGATAATTGGGTGGTGGCCGAACGCTTCTAATTAAGATGAGTCAAAGCAAGATAGTTGCTCTGTGCAACTGACACCTTGATTGGAAGTAGGCACTTCAAATTTAGTCAAGGAGAATGAGATAAGAAATTGATGTTTTAATAAATAAATAAATAAATAACATACAGCTCGAGTAGGAATGTTTTAAAAGTTTACCCTTTATCTCGAGAACGCGTGGAGGTATGGAGTTGAAATTAAAACAATATTCTCAAGTCTACATAGTCTCTTGAAGATGTGAACAGGTCAAAGTTCTAAGTTATTGTAAGAAATGATGCGGCCGTCCATGCCGCAAAAACGCATATTTAAGAAGTTAAAATTAATAGGATATTCTTTGTTGACCTATGATTATGAAAGGAGATTGCTTTCCGCCCATACATTGTTGGCCCTGTGGAGCCAAGAGCCAAGAGCATCGAAATATTATGTATTGTATTCTCATGAGTAAACTCCTATTGGATCTTATTTTTATAGCGGACCAGCGGCAAAATAGACATATTTCAAAAAAAGGTTCACATTTTGAGGTTATATTTTAACCATAACAACGAATATTAGGTATGATTTTTCATAACGCTGAGTGATTTTAAGAAACTGAAAACCGATACCATAATACATTTAGCTGCTGTTTGTACCGACTTTGATAATTAGGGACCTATGCAGTTTATCTTTTCTAAAACCTAAGTGGATAACACCTAAGCGACTTTGGCAATGATAAAGGAACATAGTTACGTCCAAAATAGGGATGAGAAATGCGACACAATTAATCGACATTTCTTAAGATTTGGTATGCAATACATTACGTAATGCCATTACTAACATCAGTATCTAGTTTGCAATATTGTTTTTTAAATTAAACATTTGTAGTGTTTTTTTTTAATAGGTTCTAAAAGGAGGGTTACCTTTATCGAAAATAATCGTTTAGTTAGTTATAGTCACAAACTTTTCTAAACGACCTCTAGAAAACCCTGAAAAATGATCATGGTGCAATAATGGGTTTTGATCACTTGATCATTTATTCTAACTACCTACATATGTAAAATACCATAACAGAATAAAACATCAATTAATCGCTGAATTTTTAATCGATCGATTAATGTTTTTTGATTACAATTGGTTGGGCATCCCTAGTGACATTTGGCATAGATGGCGGCTGGTGGATGTTATTAGTCGCTTAAAATACTTACATTACAATACGTACATTTTGGCATACAGCTAGTCCGTGTTGCAGAAGTATTTGCAACTTACATAATAAAAAAGACAATTAATTATCGTATATTCCGATACTCTTTTATGCACAGGGCTATAATTTTCCTTTAACAAGTAATATCGTCTTATCAAGGTCCGAAAACTGTACATTTTTGTTACATCGCTCGTAATGGGAGGTCCAAATTTTAAAGTGAAACGATCTTGGGGTTTCATTTGAAAGGGATTCATTAGCACAAGCTCAAACTGATTATGATAATTTTAACACTAAACAATTGTATTAAAAAAGATATAGTCTAAGATCCCGTTAAGACTGAATTTTTTTAGACAACCCTATGTAATATATTTTTTGATATATTAAATTAAATTATAAAATAGGGTTTCATCGATTAACCAGCTCGATGAAGGTCGTTCTTAACGGGATACCAAACCTACTAATGTACCAATTACATGGGTTAGTACGGAACCCTAGGTGCGAGAGTCCGAGACGCACTTGGCCAGTTTTTTTATGTTATCATAATCTTCTTTTTAGCATGTTTATTTTTTATTAACAAACAAGTGTATCATTACATTAATTAATTAATATAGGTATTGATTGAAATAGAAAATATTTTTACTCGTTTTATTATTCTGTAGCTTATTATTGTAATTAATGTTTCGCGATTAAAGTCGCTTTGGTTAGTTAACCCATAAAAAAACCTTTTAACCTGAAATACATCTTATCGTCGACAATCAAATGTAGGTCGTTGACCCGAGCTACTGGTACGGTGACGCTGTGTGTATACATAATCCTAATCTATACTCTAAGAAGTCGGCATGTTTGTTTGCCTGCTCTCAATCCGTGGATACTTCTCCCGCTAATCTATTTAAGATAGACTCCAGTGGGTCACCATTTCGCGTTTGGTATGAAACGACTAACCGACCAACCTGCATACGTATTTTTAGTTTCTTCATAGAAGTGACGTCATGTCTTCGCGCATATACGGACTGTGGCGAATAGAGTTTGATTAGACTTTAGAAGGTAATCGAACTTGTTATTGTTGTAATCTGACAAAGACTTATTTGTGGTCATTCTTCTCTTCTTATCGTGTGGTTAGTGACTAACCTTGTGTCAGAGTGTTAATGCTGCCCATGCGTCTCTGACATGGCATCACATGTTCTTGAGAATTATCTCTGAGGCATGCCGGTTTCCTCATGATGTTTTCTTTCATCGTTTTGAAGCAAGTGATAAATATACAATACGCACATAAATCCGAAAAGTTAAAAGTGCGTGTCTTGGGTTCAAACTCGAGACCTATGATTTGGCAATCCGCCGGTCACACACCACTAGGCTATCACTGAACTCATCATCAGTCATCAGTTTAGGCAAATTATATTGTGTCCTAGCCCTCTGAACAACAAAACGTTTAGTCCTCCCCAGATTAGCACGGTGTTGGGATATAATTCTCCAAGTGCCAGGTTCTGTAGGGTTCTGAATAGTTGTAGCTATACAATCGATTTCCACTTTGATTCTCTCACCAACCAGAAGTCAACATGCTGAACTGTTTATGTCATTTGTTGTAAACCATATTAAAAAAAAAACGAAAAAGAATGTAACAAAAATGTAAATGTAACAAAAAGAAAGACAAGTGACTGTGATGACTTACGTATTAGTTTTGAGTTAAAATAGTTCATGCGGTGTTTACCTTTAAATAATTGTAACACTGCTCAAAGTTTGAATGTTATTCTTTTAAGTGCAAGCTGTTTGTGAGCTTTGGTACTTAGCTTACACAAAATAAATAAATGAAAATAAGAAATAAAACCTTTAACCAATTATTTATGAAAAGAAAACTAGCAGAATCTTGTCTTTGTGCAAACTGCATCTGCTTTGAAGAAGGTAATGTTAGCAATAAATCGAAAGTTGTTAACAAGTCACAACGGTAACACAGTCACGTAGACAGCACTCGGCACGATTCCTTTTACTCTCATATCGACATTGAGGATCAATTTAAATAAATCAGTATCGCTAAAGGTTATAAATAAAACCTGCTTGTTTTATTCACTACCCAGCCTTTTCTCAACTATTTCGGTATCGGCTTCCAGTTTTAACCTGATGCAGCTGAATACTGACCAATGTTTCAAATAGAGCGATTGCCTGTCTGCCATTCGCAGCCCAATAACTGGGTAAAACGATGCGTCCTGACTATCCACGTCTACTAAGGACTAATAAAGAACTACTAATGACAGCCGGGAACAACGGCTTAACGTGCTTTCTAACGTACTGAGGAGTCTTGGTAATTAATTGTCACCAATCAACGGAGTAGCCTAGTCAAACGTACTTATTGATCGTGAGTTATCTAGCCTTAAGTTTCACCAATTTAGAGTAGAGGTCATCCAGTATCAGCTGTCTGTTTTCTATAAACTCTAATTATGCGAAATCTCACTCTCCTCCGTCCGCGCATTTATAATGCTTAGTTTATGAAAAGAGTGTATAGTGAATAGAAAGCATTGCACATTAAATTATGAGTAAGACATCTTCAAAATGGACCTTTATTTACCGTCAAAGGTTGAAGCTTACTATTCAGGAAAATATATTTAAAATTGTACGAAGCTTCCCTCTGTGTTGTATTATGCGACATCTTCTCTATTTTCTGCATCATTTCTTGTTGCAATTCTTTTTCTAATAAAACTGCAAAGGCAATGGAGTGGCTTTACATTTTCCAGTGAACCGAGTTGACGTCCACTAAGAGTCCTCGAGGAATGAATCGAGGGCTTATAAATGTAACATTTAAAAGAAAAACTTTTCCGAGAACACTTTGTGCCCTCTGATGTCGCATTGAAAAGTGGTTTCATAAAATAAAGAATACAATTCAGTCGCTGTTCGCCGCCTCTTGTGTATTTTTCTGTTTCTCATGCCTGTCTTGTTAGTACAACTTCGCCACCAGTTTCTCTAAATCGACGTCATATTACAAACATGAAATGCTTTTCTATGCGTTCACAGCAGCTACTGGACCGTGAAGGCTTATTATCTGAACGTGTTCGAACATGATATGGTATGGAGCTTACAAATGAATGGAAATCTGAACCAATTTTTATCTGTGTTCACACTATTCACTTGTTTGACCAATTGCGTCAAATAAATATGTTTCTGAGTACTTTGACGTTAATTCTACTTCTGTTTACGCCCTAGCAGACGAAGTTGGTGATTTATTAGCTAGGTTATAGATTAAGTAGTTGTTATAAGTGTAGCGATGTTGTCAATATCGTTTGCAATTCGAAAACGTTTTATTACTGAACGCCGACGTGGGTTTAAATAGATCACGCCATCTTAATCCTTTTAATTTATTTAGTGATGAAGGTACGTTGTTTCACCGGTAATCTGTTTTATTTTGCAGTCATTAGAGTGTGAAGTGATAACGTCTTCAGCAAACACTTTGCTCTCATTTTCGATTTACGAGTACCTACGTTAAAAGAGTATTAGGTCCCCACTCATTGTTCTTGTCAGGTTACGTGTACACACAATATTTATGTATTATCTCCTTTTAAACGCAAAGGGTACGACTATCAATGCGGATAACAAAAAAAATAGTCCTGTGCCATTCATGTATAGCGAGTATAATAGCTTCGCGAATACGAGTAGCTACAGCCTATGTATCAAGAGGAAGTCCGGATGTCTGTATCTGATATGCGGGGAAAAGTTCCTCGGTTTAACTTTGTAACTGAGCATGCGAACTGTGGCAGGTCGACTGCCGTCGCTAGTACTTACACGTGAACTGACTTTTGTGTATTACCTACCTTAGTTTGCAGACTGGCTCATATAAAAGTTTCTATCGCTGCTAATATAATGTAAGTCTGTTTCTTTGTAAGATTAAATAGTAAGTGGAGACTACAATTTACTACCTTATAAATAGTAGTTGCATGAATATCATGACGTCCTGGGTTCTAAAGTGTTATTGGGTTTTTAGATCAGTGTTTTTTTCTCAGTAACAGTCTGGAGTCCGGATTTGTACTCCAGTTCAATAAGCAATGCTCGCTCGTTATTTTATTGTAATACCTGGTGCAATATAGATGTACTATATCTCCATAATCCTTCAGAGGATTACTGTTGTGATGTTATGTAATGAGACGAAAATTCAGAGACATATGTGAAAGTATGCCATCGAGTTTGAACATAGTTCTTTCAGGTGCCACTCACTTGCAAATCGGCAGGAAATATTTTGAGCCTTAGTTTACCAATATGTTTGTAAAATGGATCCATTTTCCAATTATTCGCAATTCATAACAGGATGACCGACGAGGTTTTTCACGTAAAAGCTCATCGGTCACCACAACCGCTAATTATGACAGGCGATGTCCGCACATACGAGTACCCTAAAAGCCAAAACCCTAAAAAACACACATGCAAAATCACACACACAACAACCAATCGCTCATAAACGACTCGACACTATTGCCGGATACTGAATTTCAGATTTCATTACTGGCAATTATAATGAGCTTATGAAATGTGGCTAATCATATGTCCGATATGGCGCTGATAATGCGGTTATAATTATGCTAATTGGCTAACAGTCATCAATGTTTCATGCATGCACAAATTAATCCTTTAATCTATAAATACATGCGAGGAGCTCTTGGTTAAGTTGTAATGTTATATATTATGTGCATAGAATGGTACATTATACACTTACGGAGCTAGTATATTAATAGCCCTTGAAATGATTGTTATAGGTGGAAACATTATGCTACGAGTATAAACGTGTCATAGACCAAAAGTGTGAGCGCGCAAATCAGTTAACATAATAATGTGTTATGCAAATTGAAAATTCTTTTAACATAATAATACGGAACGGAATGATTTCGGAAAGATATCATACATCAGTGGCTCTCACTATAGCCTATTTATGTTTGTAAGGTATTGTATAAGATACGAGTGCGGATATATCAAAGCCGCTCAATTCACTGCACGAAATAGTATTCTAACGCTTCTAATATTTATAAATGAGAAAGTATCTCTGGTTGTCAGCTTGTCACGACTAAACCGCTGAACGTATTGAAATTTTTCATGGAGATAGGAGATAGATAATATTTTGGAGACGGACATAGGCTATCTTTTGTCTCAAAAATAAATTAAGAAAATTCGTTTTCTTAATCATTTCTCAAATACAGCGCCATCTTTGAAAACATGGCAGACGGTGACGAACGTCAGGATCACAAAGTAATCAAGGCAAAAGTCTCGAACTTAGGAATCAAGTGAAGTAAAATAGTATCCATCCAACGGAACTTACTCATCTGCACCTCTTCGACATCTGCAGCTGGATACTATAAAGTTCTAAGTTTTTAAGTAGCCAAGTTTTGCGTATTCTATTTATTTTATAATTGTACTTAACTTATACTGCTCTTATAAAACTACAACCACACTCCAACAAAATATCTACAACCGACTCCATTAAAAAAAATTCCATAACAAGAGTAAAATAACACTAGTTTAGAAATTCTGTGGCTTTAATGGTTTATTTTAATTAATTATTAGCCATCGACTTCCGAAACTAGAGCTATTTTACATCTGTTAGTATTTCTTTATGAAGTAGACTGTGCATTGTCTGTTAGACTCATACAACACAACACATCAACTGCATCTAATTTTGATCAACACAAATTTAAAGGGCTCTTCACTCTGAAATTTCACCGTTCCAATCCGCGTATTTCACACGTATTTGGTAGGTTGAATATTTCTGTTCATGCATTTCGGGAGGGCTTAAGAGCTTCGGCCATTGTTAGAAGGTATTAAAGAACTTTGTTGTTCCAATGAAGACGCAGTATCACCACCGCGCGTACAATTTCCGAGGGTAGACAGAATAATAAAGTGGATTCAACATGCACCAATTTTGACCCAATACAGATTTCTTTAACTGTGTTATGTTTAAAAATGACGTCTTAAAAACTGTTATAAAGTCAGAATAACGTAGCTACGAGTATGTACAGAACGATAGAATTCGGATGTGCGTCCATGCCTGATTCATTTTTATTAAATTGTTTATACTGGCCTTTACCTACCTACTTAAATGTCAAACTTTAATCTATACTAATATTATAAAGAGGTAAAATTTGTAAGTTTGTATGTAGGGGGTAATCTTCGGAACTAATGATCCAATTTTAAAAAATATTTTACTGATAGAAAGCTACACTATTCCCGGTGGACATAAGCTACTTTTTATCCCCGTATTCCCACGGGAACGGAAACTACGCGGGTGAAACTGCGTGACGTCTGCTAGTATAAAATAAAAAAATATTATTTTAAAACTCGTTCTCAGCTAAACAGATTTCTCGCCATTTGCATTATGAAGCCTATTCTAAGTATGGTTAAGATTTTCTTAAGCCACTATACTTACCACCTACAATCAACTTCTTCATAGGAAAAATGCGACGCACTCACAACCAGTACGAAAATCGCCAACCCTCGTTATTCGAATTAAAATCGATTCAACGAGAACAGTGCATCATCGAGTTCTGATAGCACCTACCTAGTGATTAGTAAATTATATAAACATTGCATCCACAAATCAAATTTTACTCGTGATCGATAATAGCTTCACGCAGTCACACTGCCAAAGCACCACTTGAGACTACATTGGCATAAATATACATAAGCTACAAGTTTGCCAGTATTAGTTGTTGATCGAATGCCAACACATCATTTCCATTTTTAGAGAAAATGGGGATAATGTATGTCCTGCATATGTTACAGTCATGGTAATTAAATTATACATAACGGCTAAATAATCTAGACAATGTGACATTAATCATTTTATTCGGATAATATTCATAATAGCAGGTCAAAGTTAGTCAAAGTAATAATTACAAAGATCCATGACTTTCAGCATTGCCACTGTATATGAGAATTTAATTTAACATAACATCATGTCAGTAATTCCCGAACGGCTAGGCAGAGTTGAACCTGTAGTGCACCCACATTTTGCCAGTTATGTTTAAGTCCCATGTTTTAGAGGCGAGCCTATTGCCATCCATCAGGCTGAAATCCAGTCTCCGACCTTCTACTAGGAAATTTCACATGGAAAAACTCAACAACGTTTTGCCCGTCTCTGGGATCGAACCAATAGACAAACGAGGCCGAAAATTTCTTCATTCGAAATTGTTTCGTGTACTTAGTGACTAGTGAGTTTTTTTAATTATTCAAGTTAAATTAAATATAGGGCGTTTCGTCTTTATTTAAAATACTAGCCGTTCCTCCCTGTTTCACCCGCTTGAGTCGTAGCTTGGGACTATCAAATGCTAATGTTTTCAAATATTAGTTTCAGAGTTCGGCGCGTACAAACAATGAAATAAACTTCTTTAGCTTTATTAATGAGAATAAATAAATAATAAATATTCCACAACTTTTTACACAACGCCATTTAGTCCCAAGTTAAGCTTGAGAGCTTGTCTTATGGGTACTAAACAGCTGATAAACATACTTATATATTTCTAAATACATACATAATATAATAGATAAATTACACCCAGACACAGAACAAATGATCGAGCTCATCACACAAACATTTGTCCTCTGTGGGAATCGAACCCACGACCTCCGGCATAGCAGTCAGGGTCACTAACTACTAGACCAACAGGCCAGTCAAATGAGAATAGATAGTTCCATCCAAAAAAATACTTACATACCTGTTTTCTGTAAAATTTACGGATGAATGACCTCACAGGTTCCACCTAGCATTGGGGTCATTGATCAAAACTCTGTACACTTGTAAGTGCTACGCTGAAAATGCGGCGCATATCTAACTTCTATAAGTAATACTTAAGGAAAAAATAAACTATTATCTATTATAATAATAAATCCCTTAAATCGTCTGATGTGCTGTAAAGCCAAGCAAAGCCTCAGCTTACAGGCAGCATTGTAAACAAAAATCAGTAAAAACCTAAATATGTACCTATATACACACATTGACTCGTCAGTTATTACTTACCCAACTGTTTAAAACATCGCATGCATGCCAGTGAAGTATCTTAACATCGGAAAAGTTCGCTCTTGAGAAGTTTCTAAGCCCTCGTCAACAACTATAATGGCAAGTTGACTGATCAAAGAATTTAAACCCACAGCCTTGTCTAACATGAGTATAAGAATCATTGATAAGCCCAGCTCATCTTGGATTCCTTTTAAGGAATATTGCGTGCACGAATGTGTACTTCTTCAAAGTTAAAGTTTATATTAATAATGTTCCTGCAGAAAGCTAAAATTCGACTATAAAGCGACCACTGATTTCTCTCCTTAGTTTTAGAAAAAGCCAATTATAGCCTCTTGGTAACCATAGCTTGATACATACTAATACTATATTACACATGAGAATGTAACAGTGCTTGTTTTTTGTTGGCTTTTCACGACTAAACGGCTGAACAGATCGCAATGAAATTGGGAAACGCGATAAATCATATCCTGAAAATGGTCATTGGCTATATTTTGAATTTTTACCACTAGTGTCCGTTTAACATATGTAGTTAGTTAACATTCAGCTTAATAACTGTTTTAGTAAACATGTGAACTCTAACGAACACGAGGTAAAGATTTTTTAAATTAATTATGTACTTTAGAGGACAGAGACCCCTCTGCCGTCAGAAGTTTTTGTTTGTCGTGACAATGCTTCACATGTGTAAGTTTGTGCGCTAACGTGCAACATTTTTCTGTAATGCAATTTGCATAGACTAAAAATTTGTCGTAGTACTTTTTTTAAAATTTGCACGGTTTGTTACATTTACGAATTTCGGTTGAGTAATTTTTAGTTGATATTCAATTAACCGGAAATATTCTATTGAAGTGTTTTCCCATCTGTTGATGGATATTTTTTGTAGGAGGAATTTCAAGAAAAGGGACGGAAATGTGTGAAACCGATGAAGCGCGCGCTATCCGATTTGACCAATGAGCGCGCGCTATTTGATTTCACCAATAAGCGCGTGCGATCGCGGTGTGATGGTGCCAATCCATTTTACGTGAGGTTGCTAGCGTAGGTTTGTGCGGTGTACGACTGGTGTTAAGGTTACGCTTTTAAAAACGTACTGAACATCGCTATTTACGTGTAGTGTGTGGGTTGACTATAGTGAAAGGGCATACAGTGCCTCCGAATCCAGTACAACAACGCGTTACGGGCGGTGTTGGGGCTGCCTCGTTTCTGTAGCGCATCAGGGATGTTCGCGGTGGCGGGCACTGATTGTTTCCACGCTACAATGCGTAAGCGGTGTGCATCCCTGGTACGCCGGGTGCGGGCCAGCCCCAATGCTATCCTGGCAATGTTCGGCAACTGACTGGTCTGCCCATATATCCGACATTTCTGTGGCAGTCATGTTGCTAATTCAATGCGGGTAAGAAATTTTTAAATTTAATTAATGTATTTATTTGTATGTCCAATATTAATGTATATATGTATATGTGACATGTGAAAGTAAACTTCACAGTTTCTTATTCTATCAATAAGCAATATCCTATTTTTTATTGCGATATTTAAACACTGCTTTAGGTAATTTCAATTCTCCATTAGCCTCTCGGTTGTAGGTAACTCCTAATCTTCTGTAACAACTTATAAGCCTGCATTATGCGTCAGGATTTGATTTGGGTGTACCCGTGTACTTAATATAGGTATTCCTCTACTCTCCCCTTTGGGAATGCGAAATGGTGCATGGTGTTTTTTTTTCTTTTTTCACGTAAACAAAAAATACATCTAGTAAAATGTCGCATGACGTAACTATCCAATACAGTTTATACTGAATGACGTTACAAGCCCCCTCTCCACATCTTTAATGCGCTTAATCTAAGTAGTTTTTCATCAATTTGAAAAAGAAAAAGAATTCTTGTGTATTATTTTTAAGCTATTGCATAGCTTCTATCGTGGGCCTTGAGCGCGGGGACCGAATCCAGAAATTCCGTAACGAAAAAACCTCACGCTCGCCACTCCAACGGGCAAGGAGGTGTGGCTTGAAGGCCGTGCATCGGCTAACGTCGTTTCAGTTCGGCAGTCTTCGACACGGCGTTGTGTGCGATTAGACGTATTGTATAGACGTATTGGATAGTAGGGAGGAGAAAGGGGAGGGGAGGGGGAGGGGAGATATTGTGAGAGAGGAGGAGGTGGAGGGAAAAGGCAGGGAACGGGAGGGGAAAGTGAGGGAGGGGTGTGAGGAGGGGCGGGGAGGTGTGGGGGAGAGGGAGAGGGGAGGAATGGGGAGGGGGATAGGAGAGGAGTTGATAAAAATGCTATGCAATAGCTTTACCGCGGCAGTCTCCGAGTGCCACACGTCATTTTTTATAATCTAACTGATGGACTAATTATATTGTGATATTCATAGTCTGCCAATATACCTATTTTTTGCAAGAACACGTTATTGTGAGTACATTTTCCAATCTTCAGTTCAGACTTCCAGCCGCTCTTCCTCTTCCCACCGCTTCCATTATTTCTCACTATTTCTAAAAATTGTCACACTAATTTATCTTTACTCCTTTCAAGACAGACGACCTCGTAAATTCATAGATCGTTTTAATGTCCTCGATATTCGACGAAACTTTGTTTAATCCAAAGTTTAAAATCGCAGTAGGTTTGCACTCGAAACTTTTTCATGACGACTGAGTTCGCTAGTGGAAAGTTTTCAGGGTTGTTCTCATCGACAGATCTAAGTTGTTCGAGAGAGTTTGTAAATCGGAATTAACAATGACTGATTAATGCAAATCAAATGTAATGCTGTTTCTGGCAAATAGGGATAAACATTGTTACAATTTGCTCATGTTGATAGCACTGGCTACTATTTCGCTGGGTTGGCTGATTCCCGCATTCAGGCAAAGTTCCATTTTGTTTTCTTTTAGAAATATCTCAGAAGAGTTCCATCATTATCATCAGTCTAGCCATTTCCCAATGTTCGGTTCGGCTTTCAGTGTAACCGAATGCAGTTGAATACCAGTGTTTTACAAGGAGTGACTGCCTGCCTTAACTCCACACCCCAATTACCTACTGGGTAACACGTTTCCCTATTGGTTAAACTTGTCAGACTTCTCAGAACAGTTCCAGTTTCCTTTATGTTTTTTTCTGGAATTATTCAGTATCCTAGTAGTCTGCATTTCTGGCCGATTGGTGACTTGCCCCGTTTTGTAAAGCTGTTAAACATACATACATACATACATAAACTCACGCCTTTTTCCCATGGGGGTAGGCAGAAACTACAGAGCGCCATATGCTACGATTCTTACATACTTATTTTGCTTCGTTTACATTCATACATGTTGTCATACACACACGCCGGTTGCGAGTACTACGCACCTGACCTTTCTGAAGATCCTCACCTATAAGGTCTATGTATGTCCTTCTAGGGCGTCCCCTCCCGGCGTTAAACATACCTTGTGTAATATAGGTGTTCTTCACTATGTATGCAATAATAAGTTTATCCTGTCCCAATTCTAAAAAATACACTGAAATTCCATACAAAAACGCGTTTTCAGTTTTCCCTATTATAAAAAAACAATGAACTAACTATATCTAAATTGGTCCAGCCGGTTTCAAGTGATGCTGTTTATATTTTATTTGCATATCCTAGTAGGAGTATAGTGTATTATGTGGTGAATATCCAGTGATTTTTATACTAGGAGCCGCTTAAATAGAATCACACCGCTTTAGAATTGTGCAATTGTGCAACCTACATTAAAACTGAGCTAGCTTCTGATTCTTTTCAGGTTTGACAAATCAAATCAAATCAAAAAATATTTATTTGCCAGAATATGGTATAAAAGGTTTTACAATGGTTTTGTTTCGGCATATCCTGCCATAACATGGCGTGCAAATGTCTTCACAATTAGCGATGTCAATTAAACGAGCTTACAAATTACAGAATCTATTGATTTGTCTTCTAGATACTCCTTAATAGTATAGTATCTTAACGACTTAATGACTTGCAATTTAGATTTAATATGTACCTATTAGAATATACCAAAACTGCCCGAATGGTGCGCTCTAAGTCGGATATTTAAAACAGAACTACTAAGAGAAACGTACACAAGGTTAAGGAAGTTTGTCATTTATGCCGATGGGAAATCCCGTCGGACAGACACATAGATATAATAAAGAAGATATTATTATATATATTATATTACTATTTTTTAGATTTCTATGGACATACACTACTAGAAATGAATACTTTTTGAGAAATAAAGTTACTAAACCATATTTAGATGTGTCTGCCCGAAATTGGCGCCAGATCTTTTAGAAATCTAAACTGTGCGCAACCTAAGAAACTTTTACGTCTGACTAAGTTAATTCCAAGAAATACTCGTATATGTATAACTAGCAGACGTCACGTGGTTCCACCCGTAGTTCCTGTTCTCGTGGGAACACAGGGATAAAAAGTAGCCTATGTCATTCGGAAATAGTGTAGCTTTCCAACAGGGCAAAAAAAATGGATCATTAGTTCCGAAGATTACCCCCTACATACAAACTTACAAACAAATTTTACCTCTTTATAATAATATTAGTATAGATGAGCACGCTATTGGACTAAATAATTTTTAACAACAATGATATTTTCTATTTGCTCGTTTAGTTACCATCGAGACATCGTAAATACCCGATCTTTTAAAATATGTTCTCTAGGTACTACAGCTAGAAAAGCCGATTCCAAGTCCGCAGCACTGCTTATATCTAAGTTATAATATTTTTATTTCTCTTCTCGAACGTACGTTTATTATTTTTATACATATATAGACTGCTTTGAATTTTGTAGTAGGATTTATAGATTTTCTCATGACTGTGCCGACTACAGCTCTTTGCAGTTGTAATGCCTTCGATAGATAGAACATTTTATTTGAGAATGAAAGACAACATCCTTCAAGGCATTTCAATATTTTACTTTTGGTAACTCCTTGATAACTTCTAAGTTCAACCCTACAAACTCATACTGCACGCGATGTACACTTCGGAGCAAACAAATCGAGCCACTTCCTTTTTTTTACGTATTATTACTACCTTTTTTTATCATAAAATTCTTTTTTGCAAAAAATAAAACCGACTTCAAAAAAAACTAAAAGAAAAACACAAAAAACTGAAAAATAAATAGCTTCAGAAGCCGGCGACCAAAACACCAAATCAAGCAAATAAAGTTTAAGCTACGAAGGTGACCTTTGTTCGATTGATTTAGTGTTTTTGTCACTGACTTCTGAAGCTTTAACTTTTTACAACACAAAAGTTTTTTATTTTTCCATTTTTAGTTGTTCCCATACAAATATTTGCCATGAATATATTTTATATTGTTAATTGTTAACAATACATGTCATGGTAATAGGGTTATCCACTTAACCCTAATGTAGTATATGAAACTAAACATACCTAACTGTCGAAATCTAGGTATGTTGTACACATCTGCGTACCCCTCCGAGCATACAGGCGTGATAATACATCATGATGTTGTATAAACAATAACATACAAGCGATTCCAGCAATTACGTCATATTTGCTGTCTATTTTTGAAGAGTTCCATTGTAGATCAGTAGGTACCAGATCTTCACCAAATTGAAGAAACCAGGTAACATGCATAAAAAAAATACATACACACGAACATAGAACCTCCTCCTTTTTTGAAGTCGGTTAAAAATTACTATTTTTCTTTCAGAGCTAGATTAATCATGTTTAATTAGGTTAGGTTATGTTTAGGTGGTAATTTAATAATTCTATCCTCATTTAGTCAATAAACTTTTAGGCAATGCTTTTATAGCTATTTAAAAGCATTGCCTAAAAGTTTATTGTAAATGCGTATATACATCGAAACTTGAACGAGCAAACAATATTATTAGTATGTGTTATAAATCAATTAAAAAAAGCCTTTGTTTCTAGAATTCATATTTATGAACATCACTGTATTTTTTAAAAAGATTTATATGTTTATGTGCGAACATAAGATTTATTATGATTATACTGATAAAGAACAATTAATTCATTAATCTCTTAACTCGTAATTTTTTAGGAGAGTGTCTCTGATGAAATATATCGAATAGCCCTATTCTGCTTCCCTCACAATAGAATACCGTATTAGGGTCGGTATATATCTGACGGAACATGCTTCGCGTATTATCGGTCGTGTAACGTCAGAACAGACAAATATATAATAAAACATTTTATTTTTTATTTTTTTTTATCTGATATGTACCTACTGAACCTTAAAGATCAAAAGCCGGGACAGAGGAATCTGTCGCCGATATATCTTCTATATATATAAAAGAAAGTCGTGTTAGTTACTTCGCTTATAACTCAAGAACGGCTAAACCGATTTAGCTGAAAATTGGCAGGGAGGTAGTTTAGAGCCAGGAGAAGGACATAGGATACTTTTTATCCCGTTCGACATCATAAAAATAAATATCAAGAATATCGGTTGTCTCAAACATTTTTCAAACGCAGCGCCATCTTGGATGACATGACAGGAGTCAAACTTCCCAGTTCATTATCAGGTGACAATTTGAAATTGACAAGTCTTAAGCTAAACCCAAGAAGGTAAGGTTGTCAATTTATAATACGCACCTACGTTCTGAAATTTATTTTGTTACTAAACTTAGAGGTTCTATGTAGCATAAAAAAGTCTTATATTTCAGAAATCAATTTACGTAATTAGCAATGATGACAGAGACGAACTTTAATAATTCTTTGCAAATAGAACTTATTTTACTGTTAGGACTTTAATTAAAGTAGACCGGGAAAACTTTAAGTATAAATTGTAGTAAGGGAGTTAGGTTAGACAGTTGGGTTAGCTATAGGATAGGTATGGTCAGTTAGGTTAGGTTATATATATGTTGTAATTTAAAAGTAGTAGTAGTTATTATTGGTTTGGATTTATTTGTTGTCGTCTTATTCAACGTTATAACTAATATAAAAAAATAATAATAAGAGCAATAAATTGACTCTAAGGCACAACGAAGTTTGCCGGGGCAGCTAGTTTTATCATAAAATGTTTCCTGGTATCGAAGAGTGACGTCCAAAACATATTTTAATGCATTCATTTGGAATACTCGTATTATGGTATAATATACCTAATATTAAATAAATTAATAATTAATTATTAATAGACTGCCTCGTTGGTCTAGTGGTCGCAAGCGCCACTACAGGGCTTGAAGTCTCGGATTCGATCCCCAGGTCGGGCAAAGTGTTATTGAGTTTTTCAATCTGGAATTTCTCAGTAGCAGCCCGGAGTCTGGATTTGTGCCCGATTTATGGCAATAGGCTCGCCCCCTATTACATGGGACTTAAACATAACTGGCGAAATGTGGATGTACTACCAGGTACACCTCTGCCTAGCCCTTCGGGGATTACAGGCGTGACGTTATACCTAATATTATACCACTACCACATTCCTCAGTTCTCTATTTGTATCGCATTTATTATTACTTAGTGGTCAAAGTTTGACTGTTTTAGCTTCCTGCCCTTATTTTCCATATAAACTTTAACTATAACAAATCTTACGCCCCTTCGTGCTCACAATATGTTTCAAAAGGGATCCGAAGTTTTCGCTTCACGTATTAATATATAGTACATACAGAATACTAAACGCGCTGATACTGGGCATTACCCTCAATGTGCCTTACATAAATAAATATACAGACAATGAGATCTAACATCTTTAAAAATAGAATCACTCGCTAATCAGAGACTGTGGGTGCGCTCGCATTTCTTGTTCATATTTCTTTTGGGATAAAAACTAACGTTCTCCATCATTACCATTACTGGGAAAAGCAGGCTTAAGCAGTGATAACCTAGTGGTGTGACCGACAAACTGCTTTGTAATAGGTCTAGAACGCACCTCTGACTTCTCGGGTTCATGAGCTTATTGTAAAATTATCACCTGCTTCAAAAACGGTGAAAGAAACCAGCATGCCTGAGAGATGTTACTCGATGGCGTCTGAAGCCAAGCCAGAACCCTTAGGCGGCATACAAACACTGATAGCAGGTTAGTCACTAATCTCACGATAAGAAGAAGACTGCTGAGAAATATCTATATACGTGCCTGGTTAAGTCGTTTTTTATATTAAATATTTCCTAGCACATGAGTATTGCTACAAAAAACGTACTTAGCTGATAAATAATTGAATCTTTTGAACTGTTACACCTAGGGGCAGTAAAACTACGAGTATATACAAATAAAGAGATACAATACGTTGGAAGTAAATCCGACAAGGCGTGATGATGATGATGGGAACTTTAAAACCAGTCAAAGTCAAATCATTTATTTCAATTAGACCTGATGACAGGCACTTTTGAACGTTTTACCTACTTACAAACTAATTAAATTAATTGATTCTAGTTGCACATTCCAAGGGCTAGTTTCGTATGGAGAAGAATGTGCAAGAAACTCCACAACGGTAACCTAAACTAGAACTGCAGCGCCATCCTGTAAAAATCTTCTCGTTAAAAGTTCGGTGAAGTAAAGGCGAAGTAAACTGTCATAACATAATAATGTTGGGGATTTACAGTTCACTTCGCGCCTACTTTTCTAACTTGTCAAGGGGACATCAGCACTGCAGTTAAGGTTTTTAATGAACTATAATTGAAATCACAATACTCGTATCGGAGCACATTATGTGTCCGCACGTATCAATGATGCATGTGTATTTGCACTTGTTTCATATAGGCGTGTAATCTTGCATGCACGAAATTTAAAGTAGGTATTTGTTTAAATTTCTACAAACATTGGGATGAATATTACTTACGCATTCAGAACACGAACATTAGTGAAACTGAATGTACCTAATAGTAGCAATCTCCAAAGTTTATTGATATTTTATATAAATAGTAAATGAATATTCTAAATAATTGTGTAAATTTTGAAAGTATTATTTACATAATCAGAAAGTGGAAAAAAGTTAGTATCATAGTGTAAAGTAAGTGTCGTTTAACCAAGTTTCCCGTAAATAAAAGCTAGGCGATTTTTGTAAGGTATCAAATATTACAAATTTGCCAATACTTTGCCAAAATACTACAACAAACTCCGGGCTGCTACTTATTACTCCTTGTGGGAAAACCTAATAATTCTTTGCCCGAGCCGGTAATCAAACTCAAGATTCTGTGCTCAACAAAATCGCAAATCATCAATCACGAAAAAGTCTAAATCTTAAATATGAACAGTTATATATTTATTGCCCAGTCACCTCAATAAACGTCGTAATTTACACCAAAGCCAACTGTTATACATATATTTTTCACAAATAAAGGTGCTCAAATGCAACTCAAACGCACATAAACTCGGAAAACAACAAAGGAGTACTTGTAAAAATATAGTTTCTCTTAGGAGAGCGCGACCCCGAAACAGTTGTTTGCACTCTGTGACCGTGTTACTCCGAGATATTCGGCACATCAATGAGTCAAATGCTGTTTAAACATCTCCACGTGCATTCGAGCTGGTCTTGTTCTATTCTATTTTCACGAGTTTTTATTGTACTGGCAACGTGTGTATATACTCGTACCTAAGTTGTTTTTATTTTTCATTTTGTAATCGTTTTTCGGCTGTCTACTCGCTGGCTGGCTTTCGTACATATTTGTTTTTTGCTCTTTGTGAGACGATGCCGCTCGGATGGCCCCCACCTAGTGGTTTACGCTCCTCCGTTAGCCACAGGGGTACCGATGGTAAATCAAATAGAACAAAATGGAATTCGGATCGGGTGATACAGAACCTATGTAATAAATAATAAAGCCGTTACTTAAACAACTTAAATAGCGACTAAAATTACTTTTCTCAACTACTTTAGAGTAGGATTTCAGTCAAACTGGATGCAGATAGGCATATTTCACATAAAACGACAGGCTATTTGACATCCACAACCTAGTTAGTAGATAACACAATAGCTTTTGATAAGACTGGTAATCAGACAATCGGATTTCTCACTACCTGTAACGTCAAAGATCAAGCAGTCATGAACAACGGCTTAACGTGGTTTAAGGAGAGATCCTGTTATGTTATTCAAAATCACCAATCCGCGGATCGACTGTAGCCAACCTTCAGCCGTTGTTATTGGGGCTGCTATCATTTAACCGCAAGCCCTTCTGGAGACGAGTAGTCGTTTTCTGTTACCCTATAGGTACAAGCTCTATACGACACGCTCTCAATGTTTCTCTTTTACGAATATTTTATCTGGGTGACATGTCCAGCGAACCGAACTACTTTAGTTCTCGGAAGGGCTGGATGTGACACATCTTCAATATCTGAAACAACAGATGCGATCCATTTTCCTTTGTCCTTCGACTACATAATCGCCTTACTTGCCAATACATAAAACTAGAACAGTTGGTACGCCTTACTTTTACCTTCGCGTCATCGTCTTTTGTTATTTATCGAATCATAAATAACAAGGGACGACGACGCGTAATAATACAATTTTAATGTTTCAATCGATGCATAGAACTGAGCTTTCTTTGATGTGCCTTATATATTAATGAATAACCTTCTAGGTGCATTTCCAATGATGAGACATGGCATGCCATGTCAAGGGTTTTCGTTCTTGACATGGTCTGTGATTGATCAAATAATCATACTACTTACTGGCCTTTTTGAAAATGCTCTTTTGTATTCCTATTCGATTCTGAGTAATATAGTGAATAGATTTCCATGTAATATGTCTGATATGGATAAATAAATGTAAAGTAATATTTGCCTTACTTCCCCACTTCGTCCTCTTTAATTTGAATTGATTAATCCCAGTGTTGAAGTTATTCGTTGGTTTTTCATAATTATAAAGTTTGTATAGTTTATATTTTTAAATCTTCATAGCTTTTAAAAGAACTTTCAGGGCGCTTAGTTGACACATCGCGTGACCCAAGGGACTGGCTTTTACCTTGGTCAAAGGATAAGCATTGCCATACAACGTGGCAATGCCGCGACTATTTTGGGTACACTTCCAGTGAACAGCGATTTATGGAAATCTGTCTCAAGTTGAATTACAATAGATCTTTATTTATTATAGACTACGCTTTATATACTATTAAATTAAAGTGTTCATTTCAATATAAATACCGGAATTTTGAAGTAATTCAACAAATATGGAGATAACCTACAAATTGTAAAACTCGCAACTTACAAAATGACCACAGATCACTCATGTAGGTACAAAACAACAATGTTAGTTAAAAACAAACAAGAAAACAGTTGCTAATTTAAAAGTACAATGTAATATTCATGTTTTTTATGGCTTTACAGTGGCTTTGCAGAATCCCTATCGGCCGGTCCGTCTGTCTGTCATATGGTTTGACAGTAGTTTTGCATCTGCGTGAGACGAAACACAAAAATAAATATCGTCTTGTCGTAAAGATAAAATACATATAATATACAGTACGTTATGGTTATGATATTACTAATTATTTATCTAGTTATGTGTTTGGTATCATTTTAGTGTTTTTTTTTGGCAGAAACTACAGAGCGCCATATGCTACGATTCTTACATACTTCTTATGCTTCGTTTACATTCAAACATGTTGTCATACACACCGTTTAAGTAGCGAAAGTGATTAGGTATAATTTATTTTTATTTCTGGTGTATATAGTTAAGTATTTAAAAGACTTGTAAATATTTATGTAAATAAATATGATACTGTTACTCTATATTCTTTTAGACTAAAATGTATAAAATCAAAATTTCTGTTGTAAGTCGAGATTTTTTTCAGTTTGTAAATAAGTGCCTTACCTATTTACTTTTTAATGGCGTGTCATATTAAATTACATAACAATTTCGTTTTTCTTTTGGTTGATTTTATGTAGAAATATTATGATAGATATAGTAAAAACGACGACATTTTTTATGCTCAGAAGCATTTATGCAGAACACCTGGTTTTATATTATGCTATGATTATTCCATGCCGTAAAATGCATGCTGTTTGTGATATCTATTAAAAAGAATACCTGACATACAAGTTTTGTAAAAAACTTAGCTTAGGCATCAGTCTTCCACAAATTAATTGTAATATTGTGTCTGTAGACTATTATTTAATTTCCTGTAATTTGTGGTAAGAAATAAATAAAAAATATATTATTATTAAAAAATAATAGGTAAAGTAAAGTACCTGAAAGATTTAAAGAAGACGTGAAATTAAAACCTTTTAATGTTGTTTCTTTATTTACAAAGTAAAATAATATTTTGTACAGCAATATAAAAATGCACTTGAGATTATTTATAGAGATGTAAATTGCCTTAAAAATAAAACTTACTAGCTGTCCCGGAAAAGTTAGCATGAGAGTTTTTTGCACGGGAGTCGTCTGAGTGCTCGCGGCGCTGCGGGCGGCCGCGTGACCTCTTCATTTTTTTCAAACGAACGTTTGAAACGTTTTATAGTAATAAAAATAAAGTTTAAAATTATATAATACTGAAACTGCTCGCCGCTTCGCTGCCATTCCAGTGTGCCTCGGCCCTTAGACTTGACAAGTAACAAATTGTCACCTAAAATAAACTAGGACCATGTGGAATTCTTGGTAAAAAAAAACCGCTGTGTCATACATATCGGTCAAATAGGTATCAAACTTTTCTACGCAATAGCTGATTTTTTTATCATGATTTTGAGTTGGTCCTTTAGTGAAAGTGGTTCATATTTATTGATAGAACGCCCTGTATAAATTTGGTCCATGAATAAGAAATCACTCGGTCACGAGAATCTAAAATCCATTGAAAAGTAGTCTCCCTTCAGATTATTTTCGGTCAGTCAAAATGAAAAAAAAATATTTCTATTAGACTGTTACAAGGCACTTTTGAAAGTAAAAACATAAGAAACTAGTTCCCTTCCAAAAGGTAGTTTTGTATGGAGAAGCATGGTCAAGAAACTCCATACATCTTTTAAAATAATTGACTATGTGTGAAGACCGACGAAGACGATGCACCTTGAATAAAATGAACTATACTGAGATAGGTTTAAGGTAATATAAAATAAGCAATGTAGTTGATACGAGTAATTAAATTTTTATGTTGGTATAATAGATATATTGTGCTCACATATTAACACTATACATTGTACATTGTTATTGAAAAGGAAATACTCATCAAATAAACAAATGAATTAAGTTAAAATCAAACAGCAAATTCAAACTAGTTTAGGTTGATTTCGTCAAGGGTGAATTATAAGTACCCTGGATGCAACAAGGGAAACCTGTTAAACGTGATCGTGAATGTCTCAAAGATAAATTTTTGTCAATGAAAGTTCTCGTTGTTCGTTTATAATTAAGAACAACTCGTATTGGTTGCTACAGAGTTCCAAAAGGGTTACATTATTATGTTCCTCAACGCTTTTAACAATCCCTTTCATTCTAAGTAGTGGTAAACAATCCCTATCAATTAAGTGTTTCAAAAATTCACAACAGTAGCGTGTGTCGCGTGAAAATTACTAGCCACTACATGACGGAGCGGTTCGAGCTATCCTATTTTAATTATTGTTTTGTACAAAATATCGCAGCATAACGAACAAAACAATAATTAAACACTACCTCGAAGAGACACTTTAATTACATCACCTAAATATCACCTAGGCTGACTGAAATCCGTACGTAATAATAGAGTACCAACTCGGCCGTTTTCATGGTATTTTAACCGAAAAGGTTCAGCTACACCTATGACTTAAATATGAGTAAAGTCAGCCCCGGACAGTATCGAGCACATCGAACCATGTGCATGTCTTACCACGCCGGTTAAGTATGTGACTCCTTAATAACTAGGTATATGACAAGCCTGAGGGCGAGACAGTGCTTCAGTGCGGTCGATTGCTTATGATAGGTGCACCCTGCACTGTCGAACGATTCTGTTTTCATCGTTTAAATCAAAGGTTCAAATGGTAATATTGTGGGAGTTACTTTTTCATCAACAGATTATTCATTCCATTTTATATAACAGCTTGCTTTACGTACTTATAATTACAAGAAGAACAGAAAACATTATACATATATATGTAGCTTACTTATTGGTATTTTTACCTAGATTTCAGAGAAAATCTTTTCCGAGTAGAAAGCTTTGAAAAGCAATAACTCTTCGTCGCAGCTAAGCTCTTCGAAGTTAAAGTACCTATTCAACTCGGTGTCTGTTTAAAATTATATAATTGCGCCATACAACATTTTACTATTTCACATATTTATTTATTAAAGGTAAACCAACAGCTTCTGTATACAGCATTACATTAGAAAAATAGTAATAAGCATCAGACTTATACAGTACCCAATATTTTAATCACTTTAAATAAATAAGAAAAAAAATAGTTTTGCTAACCGGTTAGAGGAACACATGTAATTTATTTCATTTTCTTCTGTAATTTTGTTTAAAGACACATTGCGTCCTTGATACAATATTTACAATTAAGAAAACGATTCACTGTCATCCATCCCCAACGTGCAAAATGTCAGCTTAATCGGTTGGAGATGACTTGTTTCAAGATTTGATCAACACATACATTTACTTGTAGTTAAACATGACACGGGAAATAAAAAGTTGTTACTAAGCCAACTAGAAATCCCACTTTAAATATCGACAAACTATTTGAGCCCCGTATCTACCCTTATTTCCATTATCAGTCTACAGCAGCTCACTTATTTCCATTATCAGTCTACAGCAGCTCACTTCTAGATATAGACTCTCCAATTGCACGCCATTTATCTCGATTGTTGTCGCAACTTATCCAGCTGGTACTTTTAATTGCAATATCGGTATGTACAGCTGCCTACCGCAAACTGTCAGATATTTGAATTGAATATGAACCTTATGCTATTTGCAATAAAGTTGAAAAACTATCGATGAAATTTGACATACCTATTGGGGTAACTTGATGTGCTGGCCTCTGTACTTGACCAAGTATTACTTAGAACTCCAAATTTTAAGTCGATGAACGAACTGATACATAAAGTCGCACCATTAGAATTTCTATGTTATCGGTAGAACTTATATGTTCATATTCCTTCAAAATGCTTGCTCCTATTCGCTTACTTAATACGAATATGAGCATGTTAAGCATAAAATTAACGGAAATCCTTTGAAACGAGTAGAAAGCAAAGCAAAATCAAAGGCATGTCTGTTAGCCTTATAACATCGAATAAAGGGATGAAAGAAAAAATAGTGCACATATTAAGTGTGTAACAGTATCGTTGGATCCCATAATTAAACTTCAACATCAGCTCTCTATATTGAGGGCGGCGTTTGTGGAAGAGACACCACAATTTTGTCACTATCACGTAGTTAATATGATACACAATCAAACGCTACAGGTTTATGTTGTATTTATTACGGCCAACGAAAAATAATCTAGTATGTTTAATAAAACAAAAAAAAATCTGCACAGTCATTCATAAATTTCATTGAAGTAGCTGAATTAAGGTTGTATTATGACGGTATCTTATACAATGGCTTACCTAGTCTATACTTCTATGTCTATGTTTGTTTGCATTGAATAGGCTCCGAAACTACTGGACCGATTTGAAAAATTATATCACCGTTGTGAAGCTACACTATCCCCGGGTGACATAGGCTACTTTTTGTTTTTTTTTGGGACCGGGAACTACGCGGTTGAAACCGCGGGACGCCTGCTAGTCTTGAATAAAATATTAACCGCAACTGATATTTTCCAAAATATCAGTTGCGGTTCTAATTAATTTACAAATCTAAATTGATACTTTAAAGAGATAACAGGAAACAACTGTGACCTTGATCGATTTTAAACGAAAGACAGAGACGGTTTATGAGTATATTAAACATATATCAATATTGGATACAGTCAAGAGCACTTACAGGTAACATTTAGGTACTTTAAACTTGAGACATGCCCTGTGGGCTATGATTCGCTACGCAATTCGGATCTTAGGGCTTAAATTCGGTAACCCCGCGGCTACTAGCGGCTTGCCGCGGTCGCAGGCTTCAATTTCGTATAGATACCCGTGCAGTTAGCGGTCTGGATCTCGGACTTGTAGCTTTAAACATTAAAGTTTACAGTTAGATCGACTACTGGATCCAACAGATAAAACAAATAGTTTAAAATCAGATATATTACTTTCGGAAGATGACTACCATTACCAATGCAAGAGGAAATGACACGTAATATTTTTGCGTTTTCAATGGTAATCGATTTCCGCCCCCATACTTCTCTTTTGCGTCGAACTCTTTTCCTACAAAGTCTCTGCCAGTAGATAACCAATAGTATGAGTTGTGCAGATGTACTATTAGTATTGTGGTTAGATCAATTGTTTGTGACGGGTATTACTGTACGTGCTCCTTTGACAATGCCTTCGGGAATACAGACGTGATATCGTGTAAGATAGGTGCGAGATGCACCCGGTGTAGCAATATAGATGCGATACCTACGGTGCTTTGTTTTGTCAATTCTCGAATATTCCAAGGCGCCCGTATTCCACACATAGGAACACAATCAGACAGTATTGATTGGTGCCAGAAACGGGTGTGATAGTGGTTGTTGTATTGGCCAGCCGCTTCAGAAGATCGGATAACAATTACAACAACCGATAGCAATATCGAGGTAGATGCAATATTCACTTTGGACTCTCAGTTGTTTACGTAAACAACATAGCTATGTCACAATAACGTGCCTACGTGTAACGGCTTGGAGCCTTACCACAGTATTTAGAAAAACTATTTACCTTCTTTTTCTGAAACCTAACATAAAAACCGGAAAGTGGGAGAGTGAGTAGCCCACTTAAGGTTCCGTATTACATACCATATTTTCATCAAAACAATTAACAATACCTACTGAAGGTCATAAACTCTGAAAGCACCGAACTGTTTATAAGATTGAATGACAAACTCATTTAAATAATTAATTTTTAAAAAATCTCCCAATACATCAATAAACATCGGGGACAATTCTCTAAATGTATTTAGTGTATGTATGTAAAGTCGTGAATACGTTCAATTGCGTGGATAACTTTAACTTCGCGATGTAGATGACGTCATGTCAGATAAAGTTCGTATGATTACTTAGAAGCTTGATTTTTATATAGAAGCTCCAAAAATCAAGCTTCGAGATTCAACCGCAGAGCTATGTATTTGACATAGTTCCTTGACAGACCGACAAACAGAGTAAGAGACGGAGACGAACGCACTGACAACGAAAGGAATCCGTTCTTATTCTTTTGATTACAAAAAATTAACAATCAACACTCGTATTGCTATTGCAAAGCAATAACTATTTAATTAATATACCGAATGTGTATGCTATATCGGACGCGCGGAATACCGGGCCGCACGTCATACTCACGTACTCCGGCAGGACGCGACGGCTCGTAGTAAAATATATTTAAATGCGTTACGCAACACAACGTGGAAGAAAAGAAAATGTTCGGTAGGCCCACTATGTTAAACCACTACTAGTGTGTGAGGTGCACATTTTTGACGTAAACGTTCAGTACCTACACAAAAACACCATTAGGTATATTAATCTATATTTTAAAAAACTATTTATAATCTCAGGAATCCTAATTATGCTTGATTTATGCATTTTAACCTAATTCAAAAACCTAACGTTTCTTTTTATGAATTGTTACTCGACAATAACGCACACATATAAAATAAAACCTCAATTTGTTACGATATTGAGATAGATTCCTGATAGAGCAATATAGTACGTTCGCGTTAAGAATGCAGTAAAGTCATCATTATCCGTCGGCCTAGCCCGGCCCCTAACCAATCAAATCTTTTCAAATTCATTTTTATACATTCACTAAACTTAATCCTTTAAAATACAATTTGTTTGAATTTAACACCACTGCGGAATACACCTTTATCTTGCAGTTGCACTGCATTCTTAACGCGAACGAACTATAGTTTAAACGTTAGTGGTTTTTGATTGCTATTTAACTTAAATACTGTATTCTTCTGTAAAATGATAAATAAATAAAAATAATAATTTAAAAAAAACTGTTTAGCATTAGTGTAACATGTTTAGTTATAATAATAATTTTATAAATTGAACATATTATTGACTTTACCTTTAACATTAGTGATCGATCGAGAGAAAAGTCGCAAGAAAACATAAGCATGAAGTAGCCACAGCTACTCATTTCAGGAATAATTAATCATCTTGCTAATGATATCGACTTGAAAATTGGGAATTTTGTAAACAATGGTTGTCCACTTACGCAGCCCGTAAGAGAATTGAAAAAAATGTTAAGAGGATCTCAGTTTTAAAGTGGGGTAACTAGGTCAAGCGTGGTTTTATAAGAAACGGTTTAATTTGCAGATTTAAATACTTTTTTTTAATTTCTATTACGGCAATAAGGGTTTGATTGTAAAGAAAGTGTGTTATTAACTTATTATGTACTTTCAAGGTACAGACAACGTCATCAACCAGTATGTAACCGTTCCAAACCCTCGGTACGTGAGACCGAATTGTTCTTTACAGGCTCTGTTCTCATTCACATTTCCACGACACTAACATTTTCATTCATTCAATCATTTCATTCTATTATTAACCACCGACATAAACAGTGTTATATAAGTGAACTGGGTTGTGCAGGTCAGGAAGGTTGTCACTTCGATGTAAAATTAAAATAACGGTGCTGCTGCATCTACGGAACCTTCCGTGTCTAAGTCGCACTTGGCCGGTTACTTTTTAAATATTGGTGGGACTTCTTTATGCATTTATTTGGTGACTCGGTTGATGCTTAAACGAAAGTGGGTAACGTATGATGATCACATACACATACACAGAATGCGGTTTTGTGGTATTCCAATGGATTTGACTTTGTCTTCTTTTCAGTCCACTTGTTGGTCGTTGATTACACATTCTCTGACGTAATTTTACACCATTTTCTTCCAATCTAGTCTTCAGTTTACGAACATATTTGGTAGCAATTTTCTTACGAAGCATTTTTTGTCAACTGACTTGACTACAAAAATGTAAGTTTAGACTTCTATCTAAAACTAAAGTTCCTATTTATTCTAGTTGTGGAAAATATGAAATATGGTCGGCCACATCTTAGACGTTTTTTTTTAAATCATAGAAAATAAAGTGTAGCTCGCTAACCGCCGTCAACTTGCGTTAAATTTCGATTAAAAGATTATGGCTTTTCTACGAATACTCCTCAGTAAATAAAGTAAACCTGTTTATTTACAGAAATGAAAATATTTAAATGCGTTTGTATACTAGCCGAGGCTTAGATCTTTCTCAACTCAGTGGGTCGGAACGTGAGCATTTCATTCACATGTCGTTAAATATAGATAACTACAATTTTGCAAGCGTTTCGCAAGGTATGCCTGCGCTGGCGCCGTCGCGGACGCCTTGAACATATTGATAAGGGTCTCAAGTTTCTGTTATCATACTGATGGCTTAGTTTGGTTGCCTAATCCATAATTTTGTTCCTGTTTTGCTTTATAATTTTGTGCTCGTTGAACTTACAGGTACGTGTGAAGTCTGAGTATTCCCTACTACTTATAACCAGAATTTCATCTTCGACTTCCAATTTAACAAATGCAGCTGATAGGTACCTACTGTTGGCGTCCCAACACAGATAATAAGTTTTATGTCGGGCAACATTAGTTGTATAAAGCAGTCTATGACGGTTTCTTTTGTTTTTTAGTCGGTCTCGTACGGTGGCGTCAGTAGCCACACTTACAATTTATTACCTTGTTTTAAATATACAAATAAAAGAATTAAGTCCAATCAAGAAGTGTTTTCTGTCCAAGGAATTCTTCATCCTCAAGTAAACTAGCCTACAGATCCTAAAAGGCACAACAACAGGTACTTACTTACCAGTTTATAAGCTACAACCTAACTGACCTCTACCACCCTTGGTAAAACTGGCTGTCAGACTTTCGGCTTCCTGACTGCTACTGCTGCGTCAAATGTCTACAAATGACAACCAACGGTTTAACGTACTTTCTGGGGTGCAGAGTTACTAGGGCTTATATAGGTATAATGAATTATCCACGGACTTCGACAAGCACAGCTTAACCTTCGATCGAATCGATCGGCCAATATTATTTAACCACAAGCCCCTTACGATCAGAAATTCAAAACATATAATGGCGACTAAATAAACGGAATGAACAAAATTAAACCCCTATTTTAAGACATCATTAATGTGTTGCTAAATCCAACCTAACGGGCATACTCATTCTAGATCAGAGTCCTTAAGTGCATTTAAATTTAGCTCATCGACAACCGTGTGCCTAATTCAACCGGCCTGAGGCATTGGCACTCTAAACTTGTCACATACCAATAATACCTGTGTACTGAAATCGTACCAACGTTGCCATTGACAGCTGTTGCCATTAGGTATTATAATTAGTAACCCTAATTTTTGTCAAGGGTGTTTACTGTCGTCGTAAAGATAATTAGTTATGGTCATAGCTGCCACGTGAACGTCGTAATGCCTTCCAGATGTGTGCAGTCTACTAAACATTCTGAACATGATGGCATACATTACATGACCCTTCAGAAGCTTATTGTGGTTAAATCAGAACCAGCCCAGTGCGATTCGGCCACGCACACTATAGCAATAACATCATCAACTATTAACACAGGACTACAACTCTGTGTGTAAATTCAACATTGCGATTTAACATTAGTTTGTCAGTTCGTACATTGCGAGATAGATGCCGCTGCACAATAATGGGGACTATGAATAGGATTCTTTTTGCAGTTTCGTAACATGAACATTTAACGTTAAAGAATTTTCTCCCCCGATATGGTCGTCTGCTAGTCGTAAACTTGAATAACCTACTTAGCTGTGATATTGTGTGGTGATGTGATATTGACTGTGATTTAGCTGGCAGGGGACATTTGACTAACAATCAAATCCCAACTCGCAAAGCCATGGGGCAGACAGAAAAAAATAAAAGCAAGGAAAAGCAGAAAAAGAACCCAGAAAATAGAAAAAATAATATACGTGTGTAGGATAGGTTTCAAAAAAATATAAAAGTCTGGGACACATAGTTTAATTGATGTTTCAACAGACAAGTGGAATTCTCTCCCTCCGCCGCTGTCGCATCCACCATGCGTTATATCGTCTACCCCCTCCACGCGGCCGTAATGGGTTTTTTTGACAGAAAAATCCTAATGGGCTATAGAGAAGTTTCAGTTCAAAAAACAGGATTTTACTGCACCCCGTTGTCGGCGTGACTAAATCAAACGCTTCGGATTTATTGAACTTCGTGGTGGCATGCGACTATGAACTTTCTGAAAAACACTTTTTGGGTTCTAAACCAAAAAGGAATTGGAACGGTACCAATGGGACCTTACTAAGTCTTCGTTATCTCATAAACCGTAATAAGTAGACAGTTGAAATGTACGCAGTGTTTCGTCTAGCTGCCACCAGCCTTCCTGCGAAGATCGGCTCGTATCAGAATCAGATTTTTTATTTGTGAAACATAGGTACAGTGGTTTGTCATGAATTAGACAAAAGTGCGCTATGGTGAGCCTATTATAGGCATACAAAGATAATTACTAACATTTTTTACAGTTAACTAAAAACATGCTTTTAATAAGAAAATAAATGAATTCCATTAATCCTTATATTATTATTTCATTATTCTAAAGGCACAAAGATTTAACCAATCAGAACCAGCCCAGTGCGATTCGGCCACGCACACTATAGCAATAACATCATCAACTATTAACACAGGACTACAACTCTCTCCCTCCGCCGCTGTCGCATCCACCATGCGTTATATCGTCTACCCCCTCCACGCGGCCGTAATGGGTTTTTTTGACAGAAAAATCCTAATGGGCTATAGAGAAGTTTCAGTTCAAAAAACAGGATTTTACTGCACCCCGTTGTCGGCGTGACTAAATCAAACGCTTCGGATTTATTGAACTTCGTGGTGGCATGCGACTATGAACTTTCTGAAAAACACTTTTTGGGTTCTAAACCAAAAAGGAATTGGAACGGTACCAATGGGACCTTACTAAGTCTTCGTTATCTCATAAACCGTAATAAGTAGACAGTTGAAATGTACGCAGTGTTTCGTCTAGCTGCCACCAGCCTTCCTGCGAAGATCGGCTCGTATCAGAATCAGATTTTTTATTTGTGAAACATAGGTACAGTGGTTTGTCATGAATTAGACAAAAGTGCGCTATGGTGAGCCTATTATAGGCATACAAAGATAATTACTAACATTTTTTACAGTTAACTAAAAACATGCTTTTAATAAGAAAATAAATGAATTCCATTAATCCTTATATTATTATTTCATTATTCTAAAGGCACAACTAAGTATTTTTTTTTGACAAATGTCAAAACAATTCGGATTTAAATAATTAATTACAGTTTAACAATTACAATTATGTCAAGAAGCAAATTTCGTAATATGGCAAAAAATACAACTATAATAAATTAATTATACAAGGTGATGTGAAAATCGATCTATTAAAAAATCTGATACACTACACATTTATGACAAAGCATACTTCTCCTTATTATTATTATTATTTATTTATGTATTTTGAAATTGTGAATGGGTTTCAGCTTAGGTTTAAAAATTGTACACAATAACAAACTACCTACGCGTAGGTTCAGTTAACAACAATAAACTTTGTTTACAGTACAACACAACAGGCATATCTAACTCGCCTGGTGAAGCCTGATAGAAAAATACAACACTGAATGAAACTCTTGACTTTGTTGTTTTCCATCATACTGTGAAAATATATACTTCAACAATCGCGTAGTTATTTTAATAAATAGAAAGCTCGCCCGATAACACGAAACCACGTTCCAATGTTGGTAAAATAAATTGTTATAATACGAGAGAAAATTTCACGCCGATGTGTTTTCTAGTGCAGCTAACAACAAATACAAAAACGTGATATATTAAAATCTTATATGATGGTGCGGAACCCTTCGTTTGCATGTCCTACTCGCAGTTGGCTGGCAGTTAATAGAGAGGTATTTGAATACGATTTCATTTAATGTTGTTGAAAAACTTGCGCTTCGATCACGCTTGTCAACCGTCTGTCTAAAAAGGAGGTTGTCGATTCGGTTGTATTCCTCATAACTACGTCAATTTTTTTTCAGAGAATTTACCTTCACTATGTTATCATTTGTATTACATTGCAATCGCTTAAATTAAAAGAAAAGTAATAAATCCTCTTCTTCCACTAACACAAAAGCTAAAAATTTCAATGGACTTCCAAAACTAGAGTTATTTTCCACTTGTTAGAGATTTTTAATTTGCACCATCCTTATTAAGAAATTGATTCATTAGAGTTACAATAAGATTAAAATTCACTATTACACAAGGGGAGGTCGGATAACAAAGTTCACCAGTTATGTTTGAGTATAATCTCAGTACCAAAAACAACCACCACAACAAGGCAAGGCAAGGTGTTAGCAATAAACATGCAATACTCGTAACACCGAGGCAACGTGTGTGGTTATGTGCCAATACACGTTGGTATGACAAACTGCGGGGCTCCAAACGAATGTGCTGTAACGGAAATGCAACTGTTGCGTTTGCACAATGTGCACGCAGTGACATCGATGGACCTCAGCTAAAGAATGACCAGAGGTGGCGGGGTCGTAGCCGTAGTTTTTGTTTCCTCTTTATTACTTTTGGCATTTTTATTCACAAGACTACGCCAACCCCATTGTATCCTAAACCTATTAATTATGCAAAACTTGAAATAAGAGGAACTTTAGAAGTAGTTATTGGTATAATTTGACGGACGTACGATTGTGACGTTTTGGAGAGTTAGTTAGGAACCGTCCCCCAGCTTTTAAAATTGTCGTCGCTTTTTCTTTCTAATTTTAACGGTTTTTTATCCTATGATGTAAGAGTAAAAAAAATAATTTGGCGGGCTAGCTTACGCATTCACCATAATATACCCATGATTTTTTCGTGGTTCTTCACAGCGTTAACCAAGGTGTTAACGCTGTGAATAACCACGAAAAAGTTTTCGTTCCTATCTGACCCTTTGAGATTATTCCTTTAAACGTAAAAAAGCCACTTCTTTCAATAAACATCTCTTTAGTTTAAACAGAAATCACGATTGTATACAGTTTAAAGAAAAGAAAGAAAAGAAAGAAAGAAAAATATTTATTTGACATCAGTCATCAAAACACACATACACACAATAATTTATAAAACACTAAAAAATATACAAAGTAGGTACTACATATCATGTGCTGTGTGCCTCACGGCTGCGCCAAAAAGGAAAACTTAAAAAAGGTTAAAAGGGGAGGGGAGGGGGGGGGGGGGAGGTTTAAAGGAAAACTTATAAAAACTATTTGTTTTACTCGGTATTTTTTTTGACCTGCGCTTGCTGTCCTTACTCTTTAAATGCTGTGATACATAAATACTCGAAGATACCATCTTGTCTCAATGGTCTAAAAAGAAATACATTCTCACTAACTATTTTTTTTTGGATGAAATCAATAACGTACCTATGTCAATATGAATGAAAATAAAGTTATGCAAACATTTCAACACAATAATGCTACTCAAACATGTTAATGGCTGCCACAGTAGTCATAATTAAAGTCTCATTTTCTGTGTCGTAAATAATGTAAACTACATGTTTCCGCGTCTCAGTTCAGCAGTGTCAACGTGCACACATTGCGGAAATTATTTGCGGATGAAATGAAATTTGCACCTCGTATTTTGTGGCTAAATAATGTCAGCCACAAGGGTCGATCCAAGGCTAAGTTACCCTTTTCGAGGTCGGTCAATGGATGGATGCCCATTTAATGACAAGAACGAAGACAGCAAAGCACGTAAAGCTATTGGTCCCGGCTGTCATTTATAGATCTTTGACAGGCGCTACAAGTAGTCAGAAGCCCGAAAGTCAGACAACCAGTTGAACTAAAGGCTATCGTGTTACCCAGTTACTGTGTTGTGGAAGTCAGATAAGCAGTCGCTCCATGTTACACACTGGTATTCAGCTGCATCCGTTTAGACTATAGATAACATTAATTATTTGTTAAAAATCGGATCTCAGTAAACTAATTAGCACGAATCAATGGGGCTACAAAACAACATTACTAAATTCAAAATAAGCTCTCTTTAAGTTTCTTTGGAGTGCATATTTATGAAGATAGTTTTCTCCTACAAACAAAAACTTTATAATTTAACTGAGAAGTCAGCGTTAAAGCGGCAAAGCTAATCCTTCCCAAACGACACGACAAACCGTCTTCGATTTATTAATCAATTTATGTATTTGGTTTTTTAGTCATTTTAGCTATACTTTTTGTTCACAGAATCATCTCGACATGAACACCCTGGATATGACAAAGAGTGAGCATCGTCACCTAGTGCTCCAGATTGCTCTGAAATGTGCTGACATTTCCAACCCATGCCGCCCTTGGGAGATCAGCAGAAAGTGGAGCCTCAAGGTGTGCGAAGAGTTCTTCCGACAGGGTGACTACGAGCGACTACTCGACCTCCCAGTCTCGGCCCTATGCGACCGATACGCCACCACCATACCGAAGATTCAGACTGGTAAACTTACATACTTACATAATAAATTAAACTAAAATGCACATTTACCAATCTACAATGATCGTTTCCTAATTACAGGCTTCTTCAAATTTGTGGTGACACCGCTTATAACCGAATGGCACAGGTTCCTAGAAAATGACCTGTCCGGTCAAATGCTCTATAACCTTCTGTATAACCAACACAGATGGGAAGATTTAATGATGCAAGAGGCAAATGAAGAAAGTAGGACTGATATATCGGATGCGGATTTGATGGACGATGAACTGGAGACCGACAGCGAAGGTCATAAGACAGAGAGCGCCAGGCTACTCCCACCACGTAGAGCCTCGCTTAACCCTGCCAAGAAGATAAACCCTCTAAAGCATCAGCTCCGACGGTTCTCCGTTCCTCTGAACGTATTTCAGGATGTCAGATTTAGGACCCGGGACAGGAGCCGAGCATCATTGCTAGCGGACAGCCGTGCGCGCCGCATTGCCAGCGCCGGTACTAGCCAGCCGTCTATACACTCGCAGCTCAGCGTTACTGGCCCTAACTCACAATCACAGGAACCCGATAGACTTAACTCTGAAAAACTTTTACCTGACTCTACCATAGCCTCTATCACGACTCCCGCGCAGGCCGTACGCCTTAACACTGTAATCAAAGATGGCAGCAACCTCAACAAACTGGTAAAACAAAAAACTTTCCCACCTTTGGAGTCAACGTCTCGGGATTCTCTCGCGTCACGACCTTTACGCAGAAGCAATGAAGATTCTGACCTCTTAACATTGTTCAGGCCAGACTTTCAAAGACCTGTTCCGGAAACAAGTAAGAAAGAACGTAAATTATCTTTACACGTAAGAGATTCGGATGACACTTCTGAAACTAGTGCAGATGTAATGCTGCAACGTAAGCCGAGCCGAAGAGAGTCAAGCGCAGTAGGCAGTCAACTGCGCGACAATTTGACATGGATGCCGCTAGAACTCGACTCAG
This sequence comes from Euplexia lucipara, assembly GCA_921972225.1. Taxonomy (NCBI): domain Eukaryota; kingdom Metazoa; phylum Arthropoda; class Insecta; order Lepidoptera; family Noctuidae; genus Euplexia; species Euplexia lucipara. Next base: position 10,221,612 of record OV179142.1, on the reverse strand, counting down.
ACCCGCTGCTGCAGCGGCGTAGGAAATCGATGCCTACTGAAATTTTACCATTTAGTGAGTTATTTTATGACACTTTATTAAAATATTTTATTTCGGATCACAAAATTATTATTACAATTTTGTTAAACCATTAAAACTAGTAAATTTTACAGCTCCCAAAGAAAAGAAAATTCGTGAGGTGCCTACAGTCCTCCCGCAGTTCGTTCGTCGCACCTTCTCTGGCAAGGAGTCTTGGACGAAGCGGCGCGGCTCGGCTCCGTCGCCGGTAGCGCCCTCCGAATTGCGAAACCTTGCCGCGCCGGGGTCCATGCGACACAGCGTAAACGGGGGCCGCAGGAAGCCCAGCTTCACTGTAACATGCCACCAATGGCTCGCCAAAGCTACCTATGGAGTTCAGGAGCGAACTCTTCCGCAGTTCCCACGTAGAAGCTCACTGCCCGTTGAGGTGATGACAGGTGCTCGATAGCTTGGCGGCTTTTTTATATTCTTCTTTTTGCATGTTTTTATAACATTATTTTAGCACAGGCGTTGTTTTATTTTATGATGTTTGATTTTTTACTTAAATTTAATTTATCGCTAATCAATGGAATAATTTTCGAGCATTTTTTGTGTTTCATGATAGATGCATGTATTCGGAGCTGTGTGAGGGAATGATACGACATTACTTATGATTGCAGCGTTTTCAAGTCTCTTCGAGGAGATATATTTTATTTGATAACAAGGCTTGAAGTATTACACACAGACACTATTTTTTGAGGTGAATGCGTGAGCTAGCCCGCAAAATTATATTTTTCTTGCTATTTTTACTAAATCAAAGTCCTCATTTAAACTAGACTGAAATCACCACTTTTTGAACGACAAAGATACAAGATAGTTCACAAAGCGGACATTCATAGCAAATATGTATTTACCGTACAACAGGTAATACAACAATACAAATCGTCAATACAACTGCCTACGTTAGAATTGGTCATAAATGTGTTCAAGAGGTTGCAATATTGACAATGCATAGTTCTAACGATAATTTTATTTTAACTAATTACTCCCAATCATAATGGAGTTTGTTTCATCACGACAGATCAACAAAGATATAGTTACACCGTTTTATTGACACTTGAATCACTGTAACGAACAATTAAAAAAAAAACAATAAAATAATTTGAAAATGTTCAAACTTTTTTGTAAAAAAAAAAAATAAAATCAAGAAAAATTTTATTTCGCAGGCTAGCTTACTCGTCAACAAATTAATATGAATAATAATTGAAAGAGCGATTTCTTCTCCAGGTATTTCAACCCACTAGTCCCGGTGACGACACATAATATTTGCTTGAGCCTGAAGAGGCTCATTATGATTCATCTGATGATGAAGACTCGGAACTGTCTTACTACAACTACGATGCTGATGACGAAGATTTAGATGAAGAAAGCTCATACGACGAAGATTACACCAGTGAGTTCCACGAAAACATGGTTTTTGAGCGTTCAGATGAAAACATCAATGAAATACAAAATGAAGACGATACAACCTTACTAATTAATCTACCATTCGTTAGTCGACATCGTGCGTCGTCTATTTAAACGATCTCCTTAATACTAAAACTCTCCCATGTGTATTTACTGCGAACAGTTCACTAGTCCCACCACTGGTAAAGAAAATTGATTATATATAGATCTTTCACTCCTTCTCGATCCTACCTGACATGACATGTGACCGCGGAAATGTGACTTCATGTGTTGTTGGTGTTGATTTGAATAGTGCCACTCAATGACTGAAAGTGTTGTTTGGAACGTTCGTCTGCTGGTGTTCGTATATATATGTCATTGTGTGTACTTCAAAGTGTTGAAGTTGAAATGTTTGACGGTCATAGCAGTCAGCCTCTCTCTAATCGCACTACCTACTGAACGTTTTGCGTCAAAGTGATTACAGTGAAATCGAACACTAAAAGTTTGTGATTTTTAAAAATCCCTTCTGATGATAAATAAACAATGTGAAAAAATCTTAACTCTCCCACTTGATTGCGCTATACAGGTATTATATAAATACATACTACATCGTATGCGCAGTGGTTAGTTAAACAGTTACAGTACATATTACTAAATGTAGTAGTGTAGATTTATGAAAAAAATGTCTTGAGCATAAATTAATTGTGAAAACCTTAAAAACTTCATTGAATGAAAATATCCTTGTACTATATATACATATATCAATGTATGTCGTTGTCTATATATGATAATAATATCAAAATCGTAATTTTTTGTCGTATTGCTCCATGAATTTCCAACAGAATAAATTTGTCGTAAATATGCTTGTCACTTTGAGGATGGTACATTTCGTATGGCACAAAACGATTTTTTTAGGTAATCAACGGATTAACTACGACTTCCGAGAGTGTATGGTACCTACTAGACGCGTCATAGATGTTAAATCAATGATGCAGTGACACATTCAAACAGTACAAATAATTTCTACACAATGAATTATTTTTTAATTATTTTTATTCATAGATAGGAAATAAATTTGCATTCATTGCTTGTCTCATAGGTTAACCGATCATATTTTTTTTTGTAATTTCCTACAGATTTTAAGTGTGTTTTGCCTACTTTATGAAGAGTAAATTATGATACCAAAAAATATGCTTATTCTATTTGAAAAATGGTTGGTTTAAATTTTTCACAAAAATGAGTCTCAAATTATAAGTTAAATATTCATAGAGTACCTATACGTACTTAGTTTATAAGACGGAGAATGACGAAGAGGTAGACGCTCTTTTTGAGTGAAATGCGTGAGGATGATTGTGAAGGTGTATGGTTAGAGAAATGTTCAGTATTAAATGAGAAGAGCGCAGGAGCCGTACCTACTGTTGATCGCTTTTACAGGATTCATTGAAAAAACAGACATGTATAAAACTGAACTCGTTTGACAGTGTCAGTTAGGCATTTTATGGAAAATGCTGGTGATCAGTTTATATGGTTATCACGAAAATCAATAAGAACGAGAATGTACAATTTAAAAGAGCTCTTTTGTATATATTTCGGCCATTTCAAACTTAAAGATATTTTAATATTGGGTTGTTTGATGTTTATTATAATTTGTATAATACGAACACGCGGTCAACAGGAAAGCGGCAAGGTGTGGACAATTCGTGAAATATTTTACTAAAGTATTTTATCGCTATAACGTTTATTTGTATATTATGTTTCTTTTTAAAGATATTATTATTAAGTCGGATTAGGGTTAAAATCGCGGTGAAACATTTCTTCGGAATTATTTTAAGAAAAGTTTATTATATAGTTAGATTAATTTCTTCCAAAGATCTTTCATGGTTGTCCACGTCTAATATTGGGCGCAGTAGGTGACCCGTGCCATTTCATTCATAATTTGGGCCTGTAGTAGTTTACTTTGCAAAGTTCGGGAGGTCCAAGAAAATGTCGAATAAGTACTTAATTTTTCAAAACATCAGTCTGCTGACACCTTTTTGCTGGAAACGCTAAGAGCTGAGATTGCGTAAACGTGGCCGTACAGCGGCAGGTCCGTAATGCTTATGGTCACACTAGAGGTCATATTGCTGAAAGCAACACTTATTTTATTTGTACCTTTGTCGATACAATCGACGGCTGAGCGAACTGACAAAGCTGACGGACACTGAAGCCAACAACCGATAAGTGTTGTTTTCTCAACAAAAGAAAACTTTTCTCTAAAAGGCCGAAACATTTTTCAATCAAAGTAAGGACCTACGGACTTACTTTACTTGTGAGTGGTGAATTGTAGATGCCCGGTCACCAACAAATAGGGTGTGAGCACTCACTGATATAACGCACATAAACCAAGTGCAATCGTGCATCTAACATTAATAGATCCAAGTGTTAGAAGCTTTTAAGCTGTTATAGACACTCAGCATTTCTGTCGGCGCTCAGTTGTCGCTTACTTCGAGGTAAACCTTGTCGGCGCTGGCTCGCTGAATGATTATTACCTATACTCTCAAGAGTAAACAGTCCAAGAACTTTTGGTAAGGACGTATTTTCGTATTACGGTAGCAGGAGCTTTCGGATAGTAAATCTAAATTTGACTTTTGTCGATTTACGATTATGAGGGATTATGAACTGATGCTCATGAATAATATTTTTGTATACTTTTTCTAAAGTCATCAGTCGATGTCTTTGAATTATTTAGTACTCTTAATTTATTATGATAGCGGTAAGTTAAACTAAGGACCATGATAGTAAGACGATCCCTACAAGGGACGAATCGCGTAGGTTTCACACCAAGGCTCTTCATTTCATATTATAGCGACCTCTAGTGTCCAAAAGCAGTTGTTAAAAGTTCTATTTCAAATGTGAATAAGCATTTTGTTTCTCTAAATGTAAAGTGTTAATTTATTTTGTGATTATGTCCCGTAGGTCTCTTAATTGCTTTAAGTTTAACTTGAATAGTGTGTGACGTGTCAGGGTTTCCAAAGCATACATTGTCATCAAAACAGTTAATGTCATGATTTCATGAATGATAACCGTGTGTCTTTGAAAATAACGTATTAAACGAAACGATAATTTTACTGAGACGACAGGAGAACCAATTTTGATATGATTCCTGTTTCCTCTGCATAATATTAATCTGTTAATAACGACAATGTTGTTGCATAAGATTAATCTGTAAAATACGAGTGTTTCTTCATAACATACATCAGTAAACTGCAACAATGCTTAGCCATTTGAGAGTATTTGTTAGTGGTTAAGATGGTAGTATTGTTGTGTGTGTTTGGTTCAATAGTTTACTACCCGCTGTGACACGTTTGGTGCGATAATCTAACATAATCAAGTACTCGTAGTAGCAACAATGTAGAAGTTCTGGTTTTGCACTGTGTACCTACCTATTACAAATAAGTAAATAAGGATACTTTAATAAGTAAATAACAATAATAAAAAAATGTATAAAAATAAATAAAAAAATATTGTATGCTTTCACGTGACTTTAATAGATCCCACAATTTCTACTTGATGTTTATTAAAAATGTGCCAAACGTATCAATAGCAGCGGGGTATTTTCTGTAAGCACTGTACCTACCTAATTTTAGTAAATAGATTGAAAAATAATGTGCTCAAGAAAAAAGGTCGTTAGTATTACTAAGAAGGGACTTTTCCTTCGAAATGTTTAATGCACAACGCTATGTTTTAACTATAACCTAAACATATCGCAAAACGCGGTAAATAGAAACGCAGGGGTCAATCGAAACAAAAGTCTGAAGGATAATTTTTTGTTGCATACAAGCGATACTTATTTTACTGAATGTAAATTCAATTAAGTCAGTAACAATTAATACTGTGGTAACGTGAGATTTCTTGTTTCGCTTGAGCACTACGTTGCTATTCAGCCCATTTTACTCGACAATATCTTGTAACTTGTCGTGTATCTGCTAGAATGGTACTTGTTCAAATCGGGCTCAATGTTCATTATATGTTTAGTCTTTATTACATCTTAAATCTGTGTGATACGTTATGATAATAAAGTAGTTTCAGTGTCTGAACAATATATTCAGTGAGTAGTTCCGCAATTTATAGTGAATGTACTTCCCCATTTAGATGTAGAGCCATAGGTCTACCTATCTCACTACTAGGATGCCCCATTCAACTTGTAGTAACATGAACTTTAATGTATTTTGGTGTTAGATAATAATTTAAATAAGTATATCGTCTTTGACGTCGGCTCACGTTACGAGTTCTTAGTTATAATGTTTTGAATTAACTGGTGTATGTTCAATAGATAAAATGTCCCTTCCTAGAGTGTTTTGAGGAAATATGTAATTGCCTTGCTTGGAAGAAACTAACCCGGTGCCCCTCCATGTCGTATTCAGTTCAACTACAGGTTTCATTGAGAAATACATAATTATAAACTGTGCTTACCGTGGTTCAACTGTAAACGACTGAATATTATCAATTTAAAGTAGGGTGTCTATTAGGCGATATATTTGTAAGACTTACAAGATATTTTAGTGGGTTTACTTGTAGGATGAAATCACTTCTGGGTCGAAAGATTGCATACAGTTGGTCTGACCTCAGTGCACGTAACAATTGTAGCGTAAAATATATAAATTATAGCAACAACAAAAAATATTTAACACTAAAAGTATTATGTTGATGAATAAAATTATTGTGTCTGTCTATAAATCTGTGTACCTACTTGCTTAGAAAATAATGAAAATATTTAAAATGTTAAAAGAAGTTAGTAAATTCTTAATAGAAGATCTTTCAATGTAAAATGTATACCACCTAAACATACAGGGTGTAAAAAGACCGATCACATAGCCGATAACCACACATTCTGTACATATAATTAAGTAACTTTAACCAAAAAATAATCTTATAATACTTTTTTTCATCTTTAAAAAAGAGATGCTTTTATTGCGCGCATTGCATATCGCAACAACGCAACGCAACTGTCGATCAGCTGAGCGTATGGCCACTTGCGCTTAGTCGTTGACCCGACCGGCCCGCTTGTTGAGTATCCATTGCATTTTTATAACATCAAATGCGTAATTTATTTTGAAAAATCGATAATTTTGATAATTTTTGTTCGTAAGAAAGTTTACTAATGATATTTGGAATACAATTTTGAAAAAATAAACGAATTTGAATATTGCACTTTGACCTTCAATATCTCCAAAACCAGTGAATTCCAAAGGTATGTCCAAGAAGAAAAAAACTATCCCAGTGATTGGTAGAATATGGAGTTTTCGTTTACGTTAAGGCTCTTTTTACACCCTGTATCATTCGCGCGTATAGAAACCCTGCTTTATATGTTCATGTTATACGGTCCTGGCTTTATAACTGCACCTGGAGTCATAGACCGAAGTATGAAAAACACTTTTCGCATAATTAGTTTCGTAGAACTAGATCGATTGACGGTTCTCAAAATCTGTGTACTTTTGAATCCGTGGTTTTCATAGCTGCGATCTTTACCTAACCTCCATAGTCTATTTGCAACACAAAACACTATGAAGACAAACCAGCAGGCTTGAAATGATTATTATTTTCCTGTCAAACACAGCCGCAAATAAAATACTTTTATGGACGAAATAAGCTTTGAGAGGCAATTTCAAATGTAGCTCATTATTTTCATATTAATCTTGTACTAACATTAAAATATTTATTAATTGATATAAACCCAAGTTATAATTTCTTTAAATTATGGCTTACGGGGTTAGCGATTCTGAAACCAACAAAAAATAATATGCTCCCAACCCTAAACTTTAGCTGACAAACTTAAAGCAGCTTTTTCAATAAATTGGAAAATAAAAAAAGAGTAGGCACTGTATTTTTTTTTTTTTTTTGAGTTGGTGTATAAATTTATATGTTACGGGGCTTTTATATCAATAAATTAATTCAAACAGTTTTCTCCTTTCACATAGTAGATGCACAATGATAATATAGTGATAAACGATCGCAACATTAAATAATATTGGTCTAACAAACTCATTACGCGAAGATGTGAAGTTAATTTTTGAAATATGGATGTTGTACTTAAAATTTGTTTTCGAAATAAATGTTTTTTTTATTTGATTTGTTTTTATATTCCTTTCCTTAAAAAGTACTTCCTGCTTGCTCTTTTAATTTTTTTTATTTTTTGTCTATCTTCAAGATATGCTTTCAAAATTACACATACAGAATGCAGGAGATTTTACTTTTCAAAATTTTCAACTTATTTTGGTACGTATGTTTATTAATCTATCTGTAAGTTTGAAGACTGCAATGTTTCTAAGAAAATGTAGAAATCTTTATAATTCTTAGAACAGACGCCACGCACATCAACCTCCCCCAATGTGTCAAATTTCTTTGATAGGTTTTCAACTTTATCTCAAACAAAATAAGGTTCATGTTTAATTGGGAAAATTTGACAGTTTGGGGTAGGCGTCTGTACACTGTAAAGGGATTATTTAGATTTTAATATTTAATTTCTAGCTACAACCACGGCACAGTGTACGCTGTACGATGTACTTTATCTACTGACTATTGTCAACGATCTGTGTTTCCTCAGTTGTAGTGTAATAAATACATAATATAAATGTAAACTGTATCGATGTTTTATTCTCTGACCCTAGCTCAGCACTCAGGTAATTCGTTGTAATAGTGAAATAGCTATTATTTTTTAAATAACATTAAAAATAATAATAACACCAGCCTGTAACCGTATCACTGCAGGGCAAAGGCGTCTTCTCATGCAGAAAAGACACGAGCATTGACCAAATCTTCTGGCTGGACAAATCTTCAAAATAACTCGCATTTAACTAGGTCAATAGGGCACTTTATGTGACGGCTAAACACCTTTAATTATTTCAGAATTTGTGACACTACTGAATCTTAGATAATTGATCGAAAACGTGTCCAGCCATCTTGAAAACTCACTTTTTGCTGGTCTCTCAATCTTGTTAACGGAATTGATTTTGACGACTTTTTGCATACCAACGGGCGTCACATAAATTTGTGACAGACATCGAGCTAAAAGTTTTGTGATACGTACAGTGGTTTAGTAAAAAATGCAAAAATCTGTGTCCAGCCATCTTGAATTTACGTAGAAAACTTTTGGCTGGGACTTCTGAATCTCAATAACGGGTGCGTTTTCGAATATGGTTCCTTTACGAACATTTAGTGATGCAATTTGTGACAGTAATAACGTTTGATTTATGGCGTCACAATATGTAAGGGTTTACGAGAAATCAATAAATACTTAGTGTCCAGCCAGCTTGAAGGTTGGCTGGACACATTTTGAAGGTCGTAGATCATCAGATCTACGACCTTCAAAATGTGTTCAAAATTTAGTGACGGGGACGATAATGATAACCTGAATTTGTGTCGGAGAAACTTTGCGTAGTTTCAAAGATATTGATCATTTAATTTTATCCATACAAACCCTGCAGCAGGGTTACCAATATTGTAGGCTTTCCTGTATTCCCACGCGGGTGAAACCGCGGGACGTCTGGTAGTTTTGAATAGACAAATTTCCATTGGTACCTAGGTACTTGCCTAGATTTGAACCATAACCTCTTGAATGAGAGGTCGCTTTTAATTCTGGGCCATCACGACATGACATTATCGGATAGCTTTACAAATCAAAAGTTTAAAAAACAACGCACGCACTGGTTTAGCACACACAAAGTGCGTGATATTTGAATGAACGCGTAACTTTGCGCGTTATGTGGCAAATGGTGTAAAAACAAGAACGCACATTTGCGTCCGCTGTAATAAACGCGGTAATAATAGAATGGAAGGTGTGTTTATTTGGCCATTAAATAGACAGATGGTGATGTAGGTTAAGAGACTCGATAACACAATTGTGACTAGATTATAGCCTATTTGCAGACTTCCTAGGTGCATTTCTGCCCCTTGGTGACACTTGGGTCATACGATTTTATAAACGAGCCATTCCTTGAAAAATTGTACCGTTACTAAGGGGACCAAATGGACAATTTTATTTTTATGAATCGATGCGGCATTTATCAAAGTTTAGGAAAAATATATCGTATTAGCACAGTCTAAAAACATACATTCGTACGACGAAGCTGTCTAGACAGGGCAATCGTGCCGCACTGCGAACAAACCGATGTTCGTAGTGCGGGAGGTATTATTCAAGTCTAACGCGTGTAGAAGTTGTCGGCATTTTTCCAGAGATCAAAGGCGTTGTCCTACTTTATTCAAAATCAAAATCAAAATCAAAAGTCTTTATTCAAACTAGGCTGAGAATCAGCACTTTTTGAACGTCAAAAAATACATAAAGACAGTCCCCCAAAAACGGCCCACCCTTCGCCACTTCCTAGTGTTTTTGCTGGGAAGAAGAAGTGGCGGAACAAACTCCCCAGCAACACATCTGTCTGATTCGTTTGAAGAACGAGGTATACAAAGAATCTATACAATGAAATGCTCAATAAATAGCACTAATGTTTATACACATTGTAAAACATTACATTTCAGAATGATTGTCACGTGTTAGCTAGCATACTCCAATATACCGAGATTAGGAAAAAAAAAAGTAAATTCATATTAACATTGAAATCTAAACTCAAGCAAAACAACTACAAAACTGAAAGATAACAGCCTCCAGGTATAAAGGGCGTACCCGCTTACATGTGCAATGCTGGCTTATATTCATAAGGCTGTGACTCTAAATTTAAAATGATAATCTAGTACCATCGAAGTGAAACCAAAATGTATACTATATAATATTTGTATAATATTTGTACTGTGGTATTAGGTTGGGGAAAAAGTCTTTTCGCATTAAAGTATGTACGAACATGTAATAAAATCTATTTGGCTATACTATTTGTATCTGGCTGGTTTTGGTATCATTGAAAGTTTAAATTTTAAAGAACATAATTCCAAATTCAAATTAGGAAAATGTGTGATTTTCATTTGTTTTTCGTGCTGTCAAGATGAGTGAATTTAGTGAAGAAATTCGATACATTTTAAAATTTGACTACAAAAAAGGTAATGCAAGCCCCGCAAAAAATTTACAGCACTTTGGTTTAAGCGTGTTCAATCCGGAAATGATGGTGTCAAAGATGCACGTCGCTCTAGTCGTCCTATTACGGATAAAATGGATGCCATTTTTATAAAAGTGGAGCAAGATCGGCATATCAGTAGTTACGACGTAGGTAGCTGAAGAACTGGGAATTGACCACAAAACAGTTTTGGCGCATTTAAAAAAACTGGGTACACAAAAAAACTCGCTATTTGGGTACCTCGCGGGCTTACTGAAAGAAACTTAATGAACCGTGTACTCATTTGTGATTCTTTATTACGAGCGACGTAATGAAACCGAACCATTTTTGAAGAAGCTATTAACTGGTGATGAAAAGTGGATCACGTAGGTACGACAAGAACGTGCGAAAAAGGTCGTGGTCAAAGGCCAGTCAGGCTTCACAGGCTGTGGCACTTGTCGCGGTATTTTGATCAGAAGTCACAAAAACTTTTTACAAAAAAATACAACCGACTTCAAAAAACACTAACCGGTGTAAAATAGCTCTAAATTAGGAAGTCTGTGGCTTTGGGGGTTTTAAATTTTTTCATTCATGATTGGCCACCGACTTCCGAATTTAGAGTTATTTTACACCGGTTAGTGTTTTTTGAAGTCGGTTGTATTTTTTTGTAAAAAGTTTTTATTTAACAATTTTTAGTTTTTTATGTCACTTTTGTGTTTTAATTTTTATGAAGGTCATTTGACAGAAAAAGTGGCATGGCGTCAGGGCTTTGGCGAAACGTTTAATACCCTGGCGTTCAAAAGGTTAAACAAGGCGTAATTTAAACAACTCAAAACCTGTACCTACCTGTAAAAACGGAAAAACAGTACTTGAATTATAAGTATTTTTGAGGTTCATTCCCTTAGTTAACCCATTAACCGCCTAAGTCGGATTTAATCGACAACTATTGTCGGGTCCATTCCGCCAGTTCAGCCACGATTTTGGCATAAAGACATTTTCTGTAGTGTCCATAGTTTATCAGAGAGAACCAAGGGCTCAACTTTACAGTCCATAACGCGGTTATTTGATTTTCACTAAAACAGATTCCCACTTTCACAATTGTATTGGAATGTTCACTAAATCCTAATCACATTTTTAAAGAGTTTTAACCAAAGTGACCCTCACACCACACGCACATAAATGTTAAGCAAACCTGCACCTGTGAACAGTACCCTCTTTTCATATAACTGTGGAGAGTCCCACTTCACTACTATAGTCTGTAGGATATCTGTACCTACCTATGATCCACAATAAAACATTTTGAATTTAAATTTGATGGTTGTGGAGCCGACTAGAAGTAGGTGCGCAGAGCAACAATGTACATTTCTGTCTAATGATAGAGTTACCTACGAACTTGTCTAGGTAGGTATTGGTAAAACGCACTGCAGAAACGATGCAACAGCAACATCCTAAATCCATTATTATATTGCACTCTGTGGGCAGAATAGTGCAAAAGTTGACTAGTTAATTTTTGGTAATTCATTTAGGTACCATGATCCAACACAAAAAACCAAGAACTCTCAGTTACTCGACGAGATTTGTTTTTCCGAACGATTATCACTGTAGCGACATCTATCTCGCCAAATACGAACTAACGACTGACATCCTACATCGCGGTATTAGAGTTATCCGCGCGAATTGAACGTACAAAAGTAACAAACGTCGGGCAGTAGTAGCCCACCAGACACAACATCCGTCAGGTCGGAAGATCCTTTCTTTTCTATGGGGGATGAGGAACTTTACACCTTGTTCCTCATACATCTAAAGCACTAATCAGGTACCGGTAGTCCTAAGTGAGAATAAAAATTAACTTCGAGTCACAGGATTCAGTGTGAAATGTTGCGAATATACGCAGAAAGAATAACTCTTAACATATTGTGAGGATGAAGGTTATGTGACGACTGTCATGCTGTATATGCTCAACGGTTAGATCGTCCGGTCGTGACGTTAACACTTACTTCGAAGAATAAAGAACCACTATCATCTTAAGCAGAAACTACAGAGCATCATTTGCTACTATTCTTACACACTTGTTTTGCTTTTGCATACATCGCACGCCGGTTGCGAGTACCAAAGCACCAAACAATTCTTTTCTCGTTGGCTCATACAGTGTCATCAAGCACCGGACCAGTTGATGAAGCAACGGTCAGGAGGAACTCTCTTCGGATGATGATGGCCGTACCATCTGCGTCAACCAAAGAGATTTAAGATACAATAGAGACTATGCGAAGAAATGCCATAGAAAAACTGTGATCCTACCTAGTAACGCCATCTAGCTTAATAGGTATATAAATATTGGAGCGGCAGTGGAGCATAGATACTAAAGTAGACTAATCGACTTGTCCACTAGGACACAAAATATCGGAGGAAAATGTTCGTTATGTCCCTTAAAGTAAACAGTTTCGGAACGACCAGACTGTTAAATAATAGTAGATAACTCAATGAAATAGGGAATGTTCCAGAATGAAGGCAGTACACGACAGCTGTCATTCTGACAAAAATTAAACAATGAGATAGTTTAATTTTCTCAGTTCTTGAAATCATTTTGAACTGTTCGTCTAGATATTTATGGCACTGACTGTACATACAATGAATTGGTCGCATGCGTGAGTAAGGCATGCGACTACTTCGTTGTATGCGATGCGATAACTTACAGTGACCAGATAACAGTATTTGTTCAACTGAAGTTTGCGGTTCCAGTGAAACATTCGTTTCTGCCATTTGAACAATTCACAATGAAACGCAAATGTCTAACTAACATGATTTAATTTATGTGTATTTTTTTAATAAACTTAAAACAAACAAACTACTATAAATTATGTACATTTAAACGCGCGGGGACTTCGCTGAAGGTGCCCCTATGGGTGTGGTACTGGTGTCGGGCATGGCCGCTGACTCCAAGTTCCTCAGACTCGTTTCAAACTCAACGGGTTCAATAAACTTCTTCTTTGGGAACGGCGTCGGTCCCAGAATACGTTCGACATCTTGGAAGTTTAACGTTTCTTTTTTCAAAAGTTCTTCGGCCAACTGTGAAGTATTGAAATGTTTTAGACTGGGATAACTAGGAGAGAACTAAACATAATTTAATATCAGGGACTTTATACCCGAAGGGTTAGGCCGAAGTGTAGGTGACTGGTGTGCCCGAAGTGCCTGTCCCACTGCAGAGAAAAGGCCTCTTTTCATACAGATAAGACACAAGCATTGATCGCCACGTTTGCTCAAGGCACATTGGAGATTTCACACTTATAATTAACTATAACCCCGACTGCCTCGTTGGTCTAGTGGTCGCAAGCGCTACTGCTGATCATGAGGTCCCGGGTTCGATCCCCGAGTCGGACAAAGTGTTATTGAGTTTTTCATTCTGGGATTTCTCAGTAGCAGCCCGGAGTCTGGATTTGTGCCCGGTGGATGGCAATAGGCTCGCCCCCTATTACATGGGACTTAAACATAATGGCGAAATGTGGGTGTACTACCAGGTACACCTCTGCCTAGCCCTTCGGGGATTACAGGCGTTACGATATGTATGTATGTATGTAATTAACTATAAGTCCAGGTTTCCTCACGATGTTTTCCTTTCACCTAAATCAGCGAGTGTAGAACTTGGAAAGTACGTAATCTAAATTTAAAAAGTCACATGGAACCTTGTATACGAGAGGTAGACGTCTTACCCTCCGTGCACATTTAAATGTTCGATCGGTAACCGTTTTCTTAACACAGAAATACTGGAAATGTAAAAATATTTGCGATGTACCATGATGAGTTTGCCCTGGTTGTCTCTCAGCAGCTTCTCAGTCCTGAAGTACGCTTCACCAATCAGTTTCCTCGCTTCCAGATCGATGAGGTTCTTCAAAGTCTTACTGAAGGGACTATTGCCGTGTGCTTTTAGGTCAGGAAAAGATAGGAGCCCCACTTTTTTCGACATTCCGTAGACACGAACCTGAGAAACAATTAAAAGTATTATTAAAACAAGATTTGATACATGCGTAACAAAACATGGTCGCAATGCTTTAACATCAAAGTCGCTATAGAAAAGAAGAGCTGCGAAATAATGGAAATGACAATAATTCGCGTGAAGGCATTCACATTCTCTGTTTTCATTAGATAAAAAAAAACTAATCAGCCTAATTGTGGCCCTATTTTTGTTCAGACAATTTGAACATAACGCAATGGCGTAGTTTGTTTGGTCTTTCTACAGCGTTATAGACAAAACAATTTTAAGATGTCCAATAAATCTTTAGGGCTCAAGTCAGGGCTGTAAGGCGAGAGATCTAAAATTTCGACATTTTAGATCAAACGAGGCATCCATTTTTTTTAAGTGCACCGTGAGCGTATGACTTTAGACGGTTTTGGCTCATCTTGGAAGACCCAGACAGTTGACTGCTGCTTAGAATCTGGATCGTAAGCAACACGGGCTGCTTTTTGGTCGTCGCTAAGCAAATGTGGTATCCAACGAGAGATCAACTTTCTTACACCGAGTTCTTCGTGCAGGATTTTTTGGATAGTAGTCCCTGAAATGCCCACGGCATCCTTTAATTCACGGTATGTCACATGACGATCTTCGACGATTAGTTGCCGCAAGGCGTCGATATTCTCTTGCGTCATGGCGGTTTTTGGACAACCTTCACGTGTTTTGCTAGAGCTAGAGAGCCCACGATGAAATTCTAAATACAAGCTAACTACAGTCCTGAGACACGGTGCTGCATCACTGAAGACAGAATTGATCTCTTCAAAGCACTGAAGTCGCGTTAATCCCCTTTGAAAGTTGTAGAAAATTATAGCACGCATATTGTCCCTTTTATAATTCCATTTTTACAACCGACTTGTCACCTTTGAATAGACGCTACAATAAAACTATTTGATTATTAAAACAAATTATAAATTATGTTGACTAAGTTCCTATTATTATTATCTTTTTATGACTACTATATCTATAATAGACATAGTAGTCTTTAGGCTGAAATAATAATAATAACTAATGATGATGATGGTGAATACTTTTACTTATCCTATGATACCTGAGCGTAAGCGATTTTGGTGACTTTCTCCAGGTCGTTCTGTGCGCCGCTGGTGATGGAGTTGAAGGTTAAGGCCTCGGCCGCGCGTCCGCCCAGCGCCATACACATGCGGTCAAACAACTGACCATGTAACATAACATGAGATGAGAATCAACAAGCGTTAAATCGCTAATAAAATCTATTGTATGGTAATAAAAGTTTATTCGTAATCGTAACAAATCTGCATTTAACGAAGTGACATCATGAAAATCGCTAATACAACTCTCTTAGTTAGTCGGACTTAAATGTCATGAATTTAAAAACATTCTTTCAGGTAATTTAAACTCATAGGGTTGTTTGAATACGTTTTTTTTACGTTATTTTTTAGCTAGGTGACACGCCAACCGTTTCACTATCTGACTACTCTTAGAAGGAACACACTCAAAGAACTCAGAGGTCTGTCTCTTTTAAAGTCCAGACATCATCTTGGTCACATCATATAAGAACAATGCAGATTTCGTTTCCATACTGTCCATGTTTATACTCTGACTGTACGTACTAGTCTCGGTACGACTTTTTACCGGAGATAGCTAAATCCTGTACACTTGTCAGTTTCCTTACCTCTTCTTTATTATAAAGCTTCTGGTCGGAGGTAGTGTACTGCGCGAATCCCAGCGCCATGTTTGTGCGCGGTACGATGGTGACCTTCAGCAACGCGTCCGTGTGTTCGAGCAACCAGCCGGCAACCGCATGCCCCGCTTCGTGGTACGCCACTATTCGTTTCTCTGCTGGAGACATCGCGTGACTACGCTTTTCTGTGCCTCCTGAAAATGTTTTAAAGAAATTAAACAATATAAATAAAATCAGACTAATACAGGCAGGAGCTACTGGTCCATGAAAGAGCTTATGAAAGGAAAAATGCCATTGCCACTAAAGCGCAATATTATGGGCATGTGCACCCTTCCCATTCTGACCTACGTATCCCAGACTTGGTCTCTGACAAAAGTCCAAACTCAGGACTTGCCAACGTGCATTGGAGCGCAGTATTCCTGGCGTCAAACTGACAGACAACATTCGCAACACCGCACTGCGCTCCAAAACACAGATCACTGACGTTGCTCGAAAAGCCGCCAAACTGAAATGGGACTGGGCTGGCCACGTCTGTCGTATGCCCAATGAGCTGTGGGCCAAAATAACCACCACGTGGCGCCATCACACAGCTAGAACGCATCGCGGCAGACCCCGAAGAAGATGGCGGGACGACCTGGACATGTTAAACGACCAGTGGGCCACTTAAGCCCTGGATTGAAAAAACTGGAAGTCATGGAGAGAGACCTTTGCCCAGCAGTGGGATGATGCAGGCTAGCAGTATCAGTATCAGTATCAGCCTAGTAGTAATAACTCCTACATTTATATACATTTTATTAGAAATTTCAATAAATATCACATTTTAATCAAATTTTTGTTTATTTGATTTATAATGTTATGTTAACTTATTATAATGGACTTTATCCGGGAATAAATTAATTGAATTGAATAGAATATTGCGGGATATAGAAACAAATAAATACTTTGTTTTGAAGCAAATTTTTGGCACCTATACTTTAACCTATAATAAACCTGCGCTTTATATTTAACTAATGGCGTTGCGCTTAACTAAGGAGATGCCAACGGTGACTGCGCGGTGCGAATGGCGTGTGTTTCGCTACGTCATTAGACGCGCGCCTTCATTCGGGCGGCGTCGCTGCGGCTGTAGTCGGTGTCATGTTATTTTGACAGGCTGATTCGAGCAAAACGCACAAAAGATTTGCTTTCGCTGATGAGTCCGCCGATGAAGGCTACCAAAACAATCATTTTAACGACGCGAAGTGATCATGGATTTACGTGATGGACAATCAGATATTGAAAGTGATTCAAATCCTAAAGACAGGGATTCGGATAGCGATATAGATTCAGCTTAATCTGATTTGTATTTAATAATTCTGTTGAAAATATTACTTGTATTTATTATAACAATCATGTATTCTCACACGTAATTTTTACCCAATTTAATTAGTAAATACTTAGTTGTAGGTACATATCTTAGGAAATATCTTTGTTAATATCCATCACATGTATAGCGGCACAGTTACGTCACATGTCACCCTTCTCCGCCGCACACCTACCGCAGTGTGCGGCGCATGATCACCGAACGGATTATGTCTACAGAAGAATAGACAATGACAAATTGTAGAAACATTTCTTTCGTTTGGAGAACGGCAATGTTAAGAATGAAGAGAGGATATATGATTCGTCAGTCGACAAATAGTTTACAATTTTTTCTTCCATAATGAACAGAAATGATCTTACAATCTGTCACGGTGATCATGCTACGGATCCTCCAGAGTTAAACGCTTTTATTTATTTATTTATAACCCAATTTAAGATAAGTACATTATTTCTTACCGGGATTTGAACCACAAAAAGTAGAGACTGAAACTAGACTTCAACATAGTTGGTACTTTTTCTAACTATGTTGAGGTCAGTTTTTAGGTATCGATGATAATAATAATTACTGACCAACGACTCTTTCGACGGCGTACTCCAGGTCTGTGTGTCGCACGATGTTCTGCTTGTGGCGCGCTGCATGTAACGCTGCCTCGTTGCAAACGTTCGCGATGTCGGCACCACTGAAGCCAGGCGTGAGGTACGCGAGCCTACAAAACGTGAAACATCTTACGTTAGTACCCTGCAGTAAGGTTGGAGAAATCCAGAGAGCCAATTCCCGTGAACAAAATGTGTTTTAGGATGAGTAAAATTTGAAAATTTGCCATGAAGACTCTAAAGTCTTACTCTGGAGTCTTAGTCAGACGAACTGCATTTTAACCGAATTTTTTTAGGTTGTACGACAGCAATAAAATTGCCGACTGTTGTTTGTACAAAATTACAGCCGGAGTACAGTTGAAATACGGTCCGTCTGACTAGCTACAGCCTAAGATATGAAAAATTTGAAGCTTTACCTTTTCACATAATAGTCGGGCAGTTCTTCAAGAACGATACTTTTGAGATGCCTGATGAATATTTCCTCTCGCTCGATCAGTGTGGGCAAGTCAATCAGGATGTGGCGATCGAAGCGTCCTGGACGCAATAACGCCTGAGGGAAAACCATTGTGATAGATTAAATTATAAACTGAAATACGATGCAATTACCTAAAGATAAATAGATTTTTTTCAGGGTTACGCCCATTGTATTTTTAAAGCCATATAATTATGAACAAGATCTTCAACAAACTTTTGGTTGTTATATACAACATTCAACTGTAAACTAGCTTAGCATTTTTAATTTCCTTCATTGCATGGGGTGCTTATAAAGTAAATAAATAATATTCCACAACTTTCACACATGCCATCTAGTCCGTAAGTAGGCAGAGATGAATACTGGACAACCAATAAACTTACTCATGTATATTCCTTAATAAATAATTTAGATAAATTAAAACGTTTGTCGTGGCCACTAACCACTAGTGGTTAGTGGCCACGACAAACGTTTTAATTCAATATATATAATAAAATATATATAATAAAACCACGGGTTCTTAAACTTTAAAATAACGGAACACCAAACAAGTACTTTTTATTTCATGGAACCCCATATGAAATGATTGAAAAAAAATCTTATCCCGCAATAGTTAGCCGGCGGCCGGCGGCCGGTGGTTAGTCGGCGTAGTTTTGTCTTTTTATGGTGTACAATAAACAGTATTCTATTCTTATATTTCAGAAATCAATTTACGTAATTAACAATGACGACAGAAACAAACTTTAATAATTATTTGCAAATAGAACTTATTCTACTGTTAAGACTTTAATTAAAGTAGACCGGGAAAACTATAAGTATAAATTGTATGTAACATAGAGGCAATAATTCTGATTAAAATTATGAATTTAGTATTTTTAAAATCAATGCATTTTAGTAAGGTAGTTAGGTTAGGTAGTTAGGTTAGCTATAGGATAGGTATGGTCAGTTAGGTTAGGTTATATATACATGTAGTAATTTTAATTCTATCGAACACAAAATGTTTAAATAAGATCACAGTAGAGACTCGCTACATAAAAAGTAGTAGTAGTTATTATTGGTTTGGATCTATTAGTTGTCATCTTATTAAACGTATGTATATCTAATATATTATGTATAAAAAAAATTATAAGAGCAATAAATTGACTCTAGGGCACAACGAAGTTTGCCGGGACAGCTAGTAATGTATAAGAACCGTAGCAAGAAACTCTGCTTTCAAATAAAAAAAATCGAATCTGAATCGGTTCATCCGTTTAAGCGCTACGGTGCCACAGACAGACAGACATACACACACACACACACACATAGCGGTCAAACTTATAACACCTCTCTTTTTGCATCGGGGGTTAATAATAAAGCAGTTTCAGCGAACTTGTCACTTAAAATCAACACATAAATTTATATGGAAACATTTTTTTTTAAGAAATTGGCTTTATAATTGAAACACATTATCCTTAAGTTACAAGTTTTAATGTGAAGAATGAAATTATTCGTTTTTTTTAAATGAAAATATTATTTCCGACAATTATATACGTATTCCTGAGATAATATCCAATCCTTACCTGTATGTTTTGAATTATTTAAGAGCTAATAATAAATAAGTTTTGGCGGAACCCTGATGAGTAACCTACGGAAACCCTAGGTTCTCTCAGAACCCATTTTGGGAATCTCTGCACTAAACCAACAGGCCAGTCAAAAGAGGTTGAAAGTAACTGAAAAAACAACATTACCTTATCCAGCACATCTGCTCTGTTAGTAGAGGCTAGCACCACCACCCCCTCGCGACTCTTCATGCCATCCATCTCAACAAGCAGCTGGTTGAGGGTCTGTTCCCCCTCTCCACCCCCCGGGCCGAAGGAAGTGGGGCCCGATGCACGTGCGCGCCCCACAGCGTCCATCTCATCTATGTAAATAATGCACGGGGCCCGGGAAACGGCTTCCTTGAATAGGTCTCTGGATAAGAAAATCATTATATTTTATAATACGCTAGCGAAACGCGCATGAAGGAATGTGAACTTAATCACAATTACAGTTTATATAGAGAAGGAATTCAGAAAGCTAAAACGGTCAAATTTCTACCACTAGGCGACGCACTAGTTGAAATTAAAGCCTTTAGCCACACTAACGCTACGTAGGCGGTTCAAAGTGAATGCGATTGTGAAACGATTTTATGCGGTGACGCGCGAATTCTGTGCGATGCGGTAATGTCCTACGTGCACGCGAATCGTTCAGCACTGCCGCCACCGGCAACAAAAACACGACGGCACCGCATCCAGTTCGCGTAAAAGTATCTGCGCTTACTGATCGCGTTCGGTTCATTTCGCGCCGCACCGCACCGCGCCCACGCGCGTTTGTTCACATAGGACATTTTAATAGGTTTTGACGTTTCTACTGATTTGTTGTTTTTTCGCCGCGCCGCCCCGCTTCGCGTTTGAGTCTAGACACAAGACGTCGCGTAAGGCGAATACCGCGCGAAATACGACTATAATTACACTAAATACGGTTGAAACATTTTCAATCGCCTAGGTACATGCATTTCTTTATTAGGAGATCTCAGGTTTCTGCCACAGCGTGTGTGAGTACAGACACTTAGGTATATAAACATTTGAAAGCAAATAAATAACTATGGGTGAGGTCTGGAATATAAGACGTGATGTGGTTAAGTACTTCTCACGCCTGAAGTCAAAGGGTCGGAGACTCAAGGTTAAAATCCGGCCAAGTACAAAAGTGACTTTAAAAGTAAAGTATAAAGCTTACTAGCAATGTGGGTTGTACATTACTAGTTGTCTTGGTAACCAGCTAACTAAATATGCATGTGTCTTGCACGGTTTCACGTAAATAGTGCAATGGTGGTGGGGATCGAACTCACGACCTTATAATAATATGTCGCTACGTCGGGGTAGGAAAGTCGTAAATGCCAAAATAACCACTTTACAGGAGAGTGAAAATACATAGATGTATTTTTTGAGTCGTAACTTTTTATTCCATAAACTTGTAATTTCTAGGTATATTTTAGACATCGCAAATATAGATGTTATTATTACCTGACTCTAGCTGCCCCAAGGCCTCCGATCATCTCTATGAATTCTGATCCGTTCATAGACAAGAATGGTACGTTGGCTTCAGTCGCCACCGCTTTCGCCAGCAAAGTCTTGCCACAGCCAGGAGGACCTAGTAACAGAGCGCCTTTCGGGACCTGAAAAAATAAATAACTTTTATAAATGCTGATATGGGGCAACCTCGATTGCTATAATTGTAAGAAAAATGGAGAGGGGTAAATCCCCGGGATATGATGGCCTCAGCATCGAACACCTGAAGTTTGCGGGGGTTCACCTACCACGTGAGCTCGCTTTGTTTTTTAACATGTGTATGAGTCACCACGGTTACCTAGATAATGACCGTATGTATACATTGGTAGTGCCTATTGTTAAAAATAAGACGGGGGACGCCTCGAAACTTTCCAATTACATGCCAATATCATAGGCCACTGTAATAACGAAAGTGTTGGACAGTCTGCTTGAAAAACAATCACTTAAACATCTCGAATTACATGACGCCCAGTTCGGTTTTAGGCCTGAGCTGTCAACTGAGAGTGCAATCCTTTGTCTCAAGCGGACTGGACAATCAATACTACACAGATAGGAAAACGCCTATTTTTGCCTGTTTGTTGGATCTTTCGACGGCGTTCGATCTCGTATGTTAAGACGTTTTGTGGAGTAAACTACAAAGTGTATACAACATTACCACCTGAGATAGTGTAAATTTTTAAGTACTCCTATTGTTGTCAAAGTAATAGTGTGAAGTGGGTAGGCTCGCATTCTGACGTGTACCGGTTTGAATGCGGAGTTAGACAAGGTGGGCTCACATCGCCCAGGCTCTTCAACCTGTACATGAACAAGCCAATCCATATGGGCTCAGCAGCACCAGTATAGGATATCATATTGACGGTGTATGCATTAACAATATAAGTTACGCTGATGAGGTGGTGTTTTTGAGCCCGTCGATTGGTGCTCTGAGGCAGCTGATTGCAATGTGTGAGGTCTATGCAGTGAATCATGGGCGCAAATACAAGGTGTCTCTAAAGAAATTTTATATTTATTTAGCTTACTGCGTGAACGCAACGTATCCGAGGGGCGCGGGGGTTATGTCAATCGGTAGCCTGGCTCTTGGGAATTCAGTCGCTATGGAGCGGTTCTCGGGAGCAGACCACGCTTTGTGCGTGCGAAAGTTTTACAAAAACGACGATTCGGCGACTGTAGCGCGTAGAAAATTCTGGAGTATTCGAGGTTTTCGCTTCACTTAAATGATGCGCCAAGCATTCCTCTCATTCGACATTGGGTTAAAAAGTTTAAAGGGACTGGTACAACGCTGGATAAATCAAAATCCGTGCGACCTAGATCATCAAGAACGGTAGAAATGGCAGCCATCCCTGAGTCCACCTGCCAAGCCGTTATAAGTAATTTTACTGTTCGATTAAATGAGTGCCGAGAACGCGAGGGCCTGCATTTAAACTATATGATTTTTAAGAAATAAATCCCCAAAAAGTGTATTTTAATAATTGATAAAAAAAAAATCTATATACGGCTTACTTTTTTTTAAACGATCCACTAAATATAAAATTTCTTTTGAGACACCTTGGATAACGTCACAAAGAGTGAAATAATGGTTTTCAAATTATATTTACAACAATTTTATTACAATTATACAATTATACAAGTACTCCTGACGTCACATTGTGCGGAGAATCCTTGCTACGGGTGAAAAAGTTTAAGTATTTGGGCCATTGGATCACTGAGAACCTCAAAGACAATTGTGATATAGAGAGGGAACGTAGATCGCTGGCTGTCCGCTGCAACATGCTGGCTCGCAGGTTTGCACGATGTACGAAACTAGTAAAGACGATGCTATTTTAGGCGTACTGTCAGTCCATCTACACGTGCAGCCTGTGGGTCAGTTTCACTCAGCGGACATACAGCGATCTACGCGTCCAGTATAATAACGCGCTGAGATTGATGACTTAAAGACACAGTACCCTAGCTCCCAGGCTTTTATAATGCTCGGGTCTCTTGAGATAGTCCACAAACTCCATGACTTCGATCTTGGCTTCTCGAAGTCCAGCCACATCCTCAAACTTGACTCCTCTGCCCTGGCCACTCATAGAGTCTACTAGAGTGAACTTAGCACGACCAAGCTGACTCTGAAATCAAAAAGTCAACATTTAAAGTCATTCATTCAAATAAGGCTGAGGATTCCTTGTCGACTGCCTCGTTGGTCTAGTGGTCGCAAGCGTTGCTGCTGAGCATGAGGTCCCGGATTCGATCCGATTTTTTGTTTTTGTTACAAATGGTTTAAATCAAATCATGTGACCACTTTTCTGACATAAAAACTCTTTGTTAAGATTTTAAAAAAGGAACCGTTTGTTTTTACCGGAGCATCTTGCAAACCGTGCCTTTTACATTACTAAAACTAATGAAATGCATTACGATACTGAATTTGGAGGAATAAGATACCCTTTACGAGCAAATGTGTTATAAAAGGCATTTACACCAAAGGTATACACGGTGGTAGGCAGACTGATGATAACTTCAACTAATAGTGACACGAATACGAGTTTTTTTTTTGTCGGCTTCCCTATTAAGAAAAAAGATCCCTCGCTGGTGCTCACATATTTACATATTTGAACCATAAAGGTCAAGGAGAATACTCACAAACCCTCCCAGGTTGATGTTCATCCTCATTGTCTTGGTAGAATATAGGAAGGAGAGAATGACGGCCGCTATCAGGAGTGTCGTTATCACCTTTCCGGCCACGCTACCGTTTCTATCGTATATCACGCGAACTCCTGCAAACAATCAAACACATCTATACTGCCGTCATACGGTGAAAACGCGTTCCTTCTATTGTTGCCAAAATTGAGTTAGGCGATTATCACACTGCCCCGCATCACGCTGCATGTTGCGTGTCTCTGAACTGAATTGAACGCGCGTGGATGCATTTTCTGTGTGTTGGACTGTGCGTGTTTTCCATACAAACGGAGATACTTACAAGCAACGGAAGAACACGCATCCACGCGCTACGCTGCATCATGCGGGGCAGTGTGTTAATCGCCTTAATGAGTGATCCATAATCAGCAACGAAAATTCATTTTTATTAACATCGCTCAAAAGAGTTTGTAACTAAAATTACTCAATGTTTAAAAGTGTACTTGTACAATGTCTTTAGAACGAAATTTGAATTTACTGGATTTTAAGTTTTAGGCTTTGAATGAGGGCAGTATTTAACCGACCAAAAAAAAAAGAATTTTGATTTCTACTCGTTTGTATAGATTTTACTCTAAAACTAATTAACCGATTTTACAATACTTTACCTGTGGGAAGCATTAGTAAGTAACATTATAAGCTATCCACTACTTTTTAATTAGTACCTACAAAAAAAATGGGCTGTATCCGTTACTGATCATATTTGCGTAATCAAAAGTAAAAAAACCGAAATTAAATTTTTATGTATGCCACTATTTAGTTAAATTTAAATAACGAAAACAGCTGTTGGAGGCTCGAGCGAGATCACGCGAACGTGAGCGAGAGATGACGATTAATGAATACTACTATGTCATGAATAGCCTGTACAATATTTCCATAAATTGGGTGACTTTTTGGGATATAAACAAACGCTAATACCTTTGCTGTTTATGAATATTATTTATTGATACTTTACAAATATAATGAGAAGACCGTCTAAAATAAGCCCTTTATGTATTTGTACTAATTAAAAATTTGTGGTGTATAATATTTTTAAACTTGCGATGGGTGGAGAGCAAAGACATTCAATAAACTATAGACCGGACATCACGAACAAAATTTTCATCCGTAACTTCTGTCCGAACGGACAGATGACACATAGTCTTACGTAGGACATCTGCCTGTCAAGACGCATTTGTGTCAACTTTGTGGAAAGTTGAAAAATATTATTTTCCACGAAAACATGCATGGTTGCGCCTTACGTTATTGCAAATCCCGTTACGACAAAAATAATGGACGTCGCTACGCTTTATTTTCGTAGGTATTCTTTGTATTTATTTAGTAATTAGAATTAAATCATTTTCATAGATTGTTCTAGAACATTTGGCAATTCTGTATTTAACGCCCTCTTGTGTTGAGTAGCTAAAGTACTGTTTTGTAGAGATGGGATAAAGTTCATCGATTCTGTTATCGATAAATGTCAAAATAATAATAAATAGATAACTCAACAAAATATTACAATATTAAATTAAATTTATTAAAATATTATTCTGTATGAACATTTCAAATAGGTTTCTGTTATTTAAGGTTTCCTAAAGAAAATTGTTGTGAACACGAGACTTGGATACGGTTTTTTGTGTGAATTAATATGCATAATTTAACATTTCTCATCATCTTTTACATATCGTATTAAATATTTTAACAGTATTGCTAAGCCAGACTAGGATTCATTTCACCTCAAAAAATTAAAAGATAAAAGATATTTATTTCCAGATAGATTGTACAGTTCCACTTACAGACTAATAATATAATCTATTAAATTTATATAACTCAAATTTGTAAAAAGTATAATGAACTCTGGTACCCAAGGTAAGATTTAACTTGTGTTATGGATACCAGTGCTCTCTCATGGTTTGCACAGAGTTACATTAAATATTAGATGGAGGACGTGGTTTTAATGTAATTAGTAGAAAGCAGTAAGTATTTTTATACATAACAGTCTACGCACAAATTTTAATAACTAACAACAAAGATTCATAGGCACCACTTACTTTAGCGGCAAGAAAATTGCAGTCCGGAGCTTTATTAGATTTTTTTTCTATGTTCTTATTTCTATGCATTAATTTTAGTAAAGATACGAGTTTTGCGTATGTTTCAATATGCACGTTATGTTTTATTTTTAAAGTAGCTTTCAAAAATTGGGTAAATACTCCACATTGCAGATGATCGCCTCGTATGTGATAAATCTAAAAAATAAGATAGCAACACAGTCTCCTAAAAACTGCTTGCACCCTTTGTAAGTCTCCATTCATTCAAGACATGGTATGCTTTCAGATATTTCTCAGGTAGGAAACTTAATTCTGCATTAATAACTTGTTGTTTCAACTCTTCCGGTGTTATAATACTGTTCTCGTCGCTAGTTTCACTTATATTTACGATTATTTTAATATTTTTTAACTTATTCAACTCTTTTCGCCAGCCAAGAAATTTTATTCCCGCTCTTTTATTTAAATTAAGACGTGTTTGGAAATAGCACCCATGATATTTTATTAAGTACTCAAAACATATTACGTAACATTATTGAAACTAGAAATAAATATTTACAGGTTAAATATCAGTTTTATTTGCATTAGATACTTATTTTCGCTTAAATACAACAATAAGTTAATAATTCTATAAATTACATTACAAGACATAATTATCTTTTTGCAAAATTTCTTTAGTTAGTACGAAATTCCGAACGTGTTTGTCTTTGAGGTCGAATTCAAAATCAGAACTTCGAAAGGGCTGGTCTTTGTCTCTCTCTCTCTCTTTCTAATGGCGGGAAAGAGATATAGTGTGAATGTTTCAAATAGTATGATTAACCCGAGGCTGATTAAGATATTTGCGGCTCTAAAACAAAAATTAAAAAGTTACTTGGTCTCACTGATTTCAGGCAGCAAAACCTACATGTTTGAGCTACTGAAGTGAAAAAAATATTATAACTTTTATCCATATTATCGATACCTTAATCTAGATGGTAACATCCCTATCACAAGTTTCTACTTTCTACTTTACGGCACGTGGTACTGCCAGACTTACGATTTATCCGTTTATCTACGTATTTTCGACCTTGCTTCGGATATATCATAAACGTATACATATAAGATTCATAATCTATATTTTCTTGGTTTATTTTTTAATAGAACATACGTAAGGAATACTGCGCTATTAAGTAGGAAGTTTTAATAATTTTCTACAATATACGGCGCCAGCGCTGAACCAAACACAAGGTCGTAATAGTGAGCAGACCATATTAATTATTATAAGCATAATAATGAAACTGGATTTATTTTCTAAGTCAATAGTTTTGTAATTAGTACCTAAGGTAAGACGATAATCACTTTCTCATTACGGTCCTCTTTTAATTTCAGTTACAAATGTGTTTCTTTTTTTATGCCTGGCTTAATTTGTTTTGTTTTAATACCTGTTTATTTAACTGATTTGAAATATTTTTAATTTTTCCGGCATTTTCCTTTGATCTGACAACACTAAAATTTAATTCGGCTATAGCTCGCTTGGTGGCCACCAACCAGAATTATTATTTTAGTCAATTTCATTCTTGAGTTTGCCGTTGCCGTTCTAATATCGCTATTTAATGCTAGATGGCGTTACTGAGAGATGGGATCACAGTTTTTGTATGACATTTCTTCGCATGCCCCCTCTATAGTTTTTAAATCTCTTTGGTGGAGAGCAGTTTAGAGGCATAACATAACATATTCATAAGAAGTTGGCAGGTTCCACACAGAGTTGATTGTTACTCAGATTACTTTTTCTCCATCACCGTATTTTTATCTCTCTTGACTAACGTATTTATTTTGTTTTAAGTATGTATATATCTGTGTATTTCTTTTGATGTCTCACTTTGTTTGTCCATAATTCTTTACCCTGTTGCACCTATATTATTCTGTCTCTGCACCACCTTAAGGTAGACTAGTAGAAAATGCCTAAAGCGGTGTCCTGCGTGAGCGACGAACACGACGAGACGCGACGCGACTCAACACGACGCGACGTAATGCGACGCGATGCTACACGCGACAAATCTCCTATATGATTTTGGTCATTACTCCTCAAAACGTGGAGAAGTACAATTTTGCTTGAAAGTTCATATTTAATGTGGTGTCGCATCTGGTCACCCTCAAAACAAGTCCGCGTTACGTCGCGTCTCGCCGCAGACTGTCAAATAGGCCGCAAGTAGGGTATGCCGTTGAGTTGATCGTGTTCGTCGCGTTCCCAGCATCGCATCGCGTCACGTTCGTCGCCCACGCAGGACACCGCGTAAGGCTTGCAGATTTTTTTTAATAGTGCATAAAGTTTTAATAAATAAATAAAACTGAAATACACGTAATTTTCAATTACCTACGAAACGTAGTTAGTTTTTATCCCTGTATTCGCATGGAAACGAGTGACGTACGCTAGATAAAACACGAGCTCAGTGCTAAAACCCAAAGTGGCATATGTGAGCAGTGTGGCATAAAATTACATACCTTCTTTAACGCCTAAATTCTTTTCAGTATCCCGGAGTTTCTCTTCAAAGCGATGGATATCCCCCACATTCATATGAAATACCCGATGATTGGACTGTGAAATTATAAAAAATAAGAATAAGTACTTAAATATAACATATGTAATAACGTAATATATAAATATGTCGGAGACGGACAATAGTATCAAGCGAAAACGAAACGCAGCACGAGTTTCGGCTAACTTCGTGCTACGATGGAGCCTATAAAACGAAGAAACGTTACGACGACAGTCCCTTATCATCCTGCCGTCGTGGAGACAACACTACTTCCACTACAGGAACTGTCGTTTCGTTGTATTTTATTATTTGGAGTGTAAAATGATAACGGTTAAGTCATCCTAAAGAAAAGTTTCTGCTTTTAAACCTTAACGCCCTGATAATCATACTCGGCGACGAAGATTCAACCCCAACCGATGCCTTCTCCGTCATATGATTGGTCGGATAGACGTGGGCAAGCGCAGTTTAACTTTTAATCGGCTCGAGCGCCTGTTATTATGTAGCCAAAAGACCCTCTAACTATTGGCACGCATAGAGTAATTAGAGTAAGGGTCGTTACCTACATATCTGAAGGAAAATGCGCCAAGCGTATGCAACACTGTACCTCGACGTACTAACGCATCATCGGAGTGTGAAAGGTTGAATGTATTACTGAATGGAAGGCGACCAACGAAAGGTATTTATAAGGCAAATGTTAGTGGGGATGTCCTAGAAGGACATACATGGACCGTTAGAGAGGTTCTTCAGGAGGGTCAGGTGCGTAGTACTCGCAACCGGCGTGTGTGTGTGACAAAAAGTATGAATGTAAGCGAAGCAAAAGAAGTAGGTATATGTATAAAAATCGTAGCAGAAGGCACTCGGTAGTTTCTGTCTACCCCCATGGGGAAAAAGCGTGAGCTTTTTTTTTTTTTTTTTAATATTAAAACTAGTGCTTGACTGCAATCCCACCTGATGGTAAGCAGTGATGCAATCAGTGATGGTGAAGCGCACTAGTTTGTTAAGAGCCTATTAACTCTAGCCTTAAAGACACCTAAATTTAATCGGACGGGAAGACCGCAGCAGGCAAGTTGTTCCAGTCCTTCGATGTACGCGGTATAAACGACGAAGCGAAACGCTTTGTCCTAATCGTGGGAGTGCCAACGATGTAAGGGTGGACACTCGCCGTACGCCGGGTTGTCCGATGGTAGAATGGTGATGGCGGAATCAAGTCATGTAATTCCCGTGCACACTCTCCAAAATGTATCCTATAGAAGACCGAAAGGCTAGCTATCCTACGCCTATGCTCAAGGCTTTGCAGATTGGTTCTAACCAAATCTGGGTCACCAATAAGCCTCTTCGCACGCCTCTCCACTGAGTCCAAAGCTGCTAGATGACATCTGGCAGCACCAGCCCATATGTGACTGCAGTACTCCACACACGAACGGACCTGTGCTTTGTATAGCATAAGAAGCTGACCAGGTGTGAAGTACCGCCGGACCTTTGCAAGAACGCCGAGTTTCCTAACAGCAACCTTGGCTTTGGACTCAATGAACCGCCCAAAGTTTAGGTTTGAGGAGATTTCCACTCCCAAGAGCTGAAGGCGGTCGGTGCACTCCAAGGATACATTCTGAAAAGCAGGAGCCATGGTGAACAGGCTCCTTTTGGCGGTGAACAGACTTATGTACGCATGTAAAATAAGTAGGAATCAGCACATACCCGTTTTCCTTTGATAATGGCACCTTCGTGTAGAATGATAGTCACTACCTCTAGGTCAGGTCTCACTATGAGCTCCTCAACCTCACCTTTGGACAGCATGCTGTAAATAAACTCGTTCCAAGACACATAACGTATCATCTGAAAGTAAGTAAAGTATTAAATAATATTATTATTTATATTTTTATATATATTAAATAATAACTATTATTAACGCAGTTTCACCTGCATAGTTCCCGTTACCGTGGAAATATGGGCTTAAAAAGCGTAGCCTATGTCACGGGGGGATTATGTGTTTATTATTATGTCAGTTAAATTTAATCCATCTAACTCCATTCCTTTTTCCTCATCAAATTACAGACAAAAATCATACTTGGGGCGAGCGAGTAGGGACTTTAATATTCTTTGTAAAGAGTTCTCATTGGACCCATTCGTCACCAAAACCAACTCTGCTCGCACTCGGCTGAATGCCAATTTCTTTAAAAGTGCGGAGCGCTTTTGTTTGTTTAATATTCTTTGTCTTTGCCTTTACTCCGTGTCTTAAATGCCTAACCTGGTGTCTGAGTGTATTTAGTGCTTATTGTATCTTTCTTATTTCTATTATTTCTGTTATTTATCGATCTTGTTAGTGATCCTAAGATTTTGGTAACTTATTCTGTATTTACACGTGAGAACCTGTAAACGGCTTTGTGTTGCTTATTTAATTGTTAACCATCTGTTAAAGCTGTTGGTTCTACTTTAAATAAATAAATAAACATTCCTTAATAACTATCATACTCCTAGCAGATTGACAGACCGGATAATTGAGAAATCAGCATAATAACTGTTCTTCGCTTCTCAATCTAACCTTGAGGAAGGATCATTACTTATTAAATTAAAAGTTATTGCACAAACAATATGAGTGTTGAAATACAGACATAACAAAACAAAAAAAGTTGTTTCCCTTGATCTTTAAGAGCTTTGTAAATTTGTTGTAAACAATAGTGATGTTTTAGGACCCGCTAAAACATCAGTATTGTATATAACAAATACGTTCCAACTTTGGGGGACTCGTCATAACCCTATGACACCCCTTTCGTTAGACCGCCACAGGTAAGATCTGCCTAGCTAGCATTTTCGCAACTATGTTTGGGTCGACTTGCAGTTTAACTGGATGCAGATGAACACTAGTGTTTGACATGAAGCGGACCTCCACAACCCAGTTACTGCGTAACACGATATCCCATGGTTGTCCGATTTTCGGGTTTCTGACTTTCTGTAACGATTGTCATAGACCTAGAAATGACAGCCAGGAAAACCGCTTTACTTATTTATTTATTATTTACCTTCGCATCAGAACGCCGCACTAATACTGGAGCTAAATTCATAAAAAAATAAAAGTAATATCATCTGCTTCTTAACATCATTCTATCCTGTGTCATCGAACGGGCGGTGGCTGCTGTAGATCAGACATGCGTCGTGGCTCTCTGCATTATACATGTTATGAAACATAATTGTTTCAAATGTAACAAACACGAGGTCCCAGCTGATGTCGGACCCGCATGCCAACGACTGCAGGATCTCCACGACGTGCTTTCCGAGGCACGGAGGAGTCTTGATATGTAATAAATCATCCACGGACGAACCTCGTCACGCGTAGTTTAACCTTCGATCGACCCTTGAGGCTATTATTATTTAGCCACAATTGCTCCTCCACAAGATCAAAAAGTAATATTATTGTTTAGATCGAATATCATACCTCATTTTGACTGTTATCTCCTCCCGGTACAATAAGTGAGCTCATAATAATTAGAAAACAAGTAGTGATCATCCAGAAAGCGGCCTTCATCATCAGCGACGACATTTCTTCATTCTTTTTCTTTTTATCCTTATCATCCTGAAGTTTGAAAAAAAAAGTAAGTTACAGGAACCAGTCTAATTTATGTTTATAATACTCTAGTATACACTAGTTGTCGTACAGGTTTAGTGTTGTGATGGTAAAGTATGTGCTTTGTGACTGTAATAGCAGCAATAAGTAGCCCAATGGCTAAGGCGTCGGCCTGGACCTCTCTCGTGATCCCCACCCATTGCACTATTCACGTGAACCCACTCCATACACGAGCGTAAATTTAGATGTGCAACCCACATTGCAAGTATAATTTTAAAAAAAACTTCGGTTTAAAGAAATTTCTTTCTCAACAAAAGAACATAAGTAGTAAATTACTTGTGGTTCGAACAATCGAGTGCAAAATGTAGGTAGTGGTATATTATTGTTGGTTGGCCAAATACAACTTTAACCTATTTTTAAACATATTAATAGATGATGATGATGATGAATCCCTGATTTCCCTTATCCCTTAACTTAAAAAAATACTTGTATAAAGAAAAATAAATATTAAAAAAGCAAAAACGTGCCCTCGACGCCAACATACGAAATAGACTTTTAAATGCGTCATGCAGTTGTGGAGCGAGGCGTGTCGGGAAGATTTTGGTTTATCATCTAACCATGACTGTGGTGGTCAACGGATTAATAAATGTAACATACCTTATCATGTTTTTCATCTTGTCGGTTATTATTTGAAGGAGTAGAATGAAATCCCCGGATATGGTTGTTAAAGAAAGAACTTATAGTTGGTAAGTTAGACCTCTTGATCAAAGCACAAGCTGCTTTGTATTCTGCATTGAAATGACGGAGTCGCTGTGAAAAGATGATATGAAACTATAAGATTGTGCGGTTGTTGCTATACCACAGGACCTGAGACCTCGAATTTGTTATTTTTGATAATTTTTCACTACAATACTAATGCTGAGATCCCTGATGTGTTTGTGATTGACAGCCATTACCCCCTGTTTGATGTCCACACAAGGTAGATAGAAAGTACATTATTTTATTTAATGTTGAGGTTATCTATCATTCATTCATTTGCAGGTCCCGTGGCAAGGCCTTTGCATCTTCTCATACAGAGAAGGTAAGCATAAGTTTACATTAGACATCATTGAAATTGGTGAAGGAAAACAAAATTACAATGGTGCATACTTCCTATATTACCCTAACGTGGCGAGGGGTCAATTTTGTTAAAAGGGAAGCCAACAAAGTTCTCTCTCAAAGTCAAAGTCAAACCATTTATTTCAATTAGGCCCCTATAAGGCACTTTTGAACATCGAACAAAGAAAGGAGTCTCTTTTAAAGTCATTGGTCTACCTACCATCCTGTAAACCTTTGGTGTAAATACCCTTAGTATATTTGGCAGTACTAGATTCTGGCTGCCACTAATCAATAGCGGGGCTCATAGAGTTTATTGTTCGAACCTACAAAGGGTAGCCGAAAGGTATCAAGTAGTATGGACACTTTGCCACTGTTACCATAACTAGTGATAGCAGTAACGATTTTTGTCCAGACATGATTTAAAGTTCATCATTAAACAGCAGCATACACGTTATGCTAGAAATAATCTAATCATCTGATTAAATTTTGTACAAGAAACTACTATGACAGCGGAATCACCCACATAGGTCCTGTTCCCGCATCCGCATCCAAATTTTATTAAAACCCTTTCTGTAGTTTTTACGTGAAAGCATCCATCCATCCATCCATCTATCCATGCATCCATCCATCCATCCATCTATCCGTACTCACAAACTTTCGCGTTTACAATATTAGCAGGATTATTCATAGAGAGTGATACCTATGTGTCCATTAAGATGGAAAAATTGAATCTCCAAAGGTCCAAACCGAGAAGTATTCACGTGAATGGAAGTCATGCCTAATGTTTCAGCCGATAATTTTACTCTTCATGTTTTCACACTATAATAGTGTATCTCTCATCATCATCTGCCTAGCCTTTTGGCCGGCTTCAAGTCTGACCAGATGCTGTTAAATACTTCTGTTTTACATGGAACAGCTGCCGATCTGACCCTCACAATTCAGTGATTGGATAACATGATACCTCCTGGTTATATTGGTTATCACAACTTTCAGTGTACAGAATACTCCCAAAAATTGTCACAGATCTACAAATAACAGCTGGGACTAGTAGCTCAACCTGCTTTCTGATAGGAGGGCCTTTGTTTTGTTATCAATGGCCAACGTTAGCTTCAAGCTACTAGTAGCTTAATCTTTCATTGACTTGTCTGGCTGTGTGGCTTTTTTGTACCGACGCCAGCACATCAAGTTACCCCAACGTGTCATATTTTCCTAATTGAATATGAACCTTATTCTGTTTGCCATAAAGTTGAAAAACGATCAAAGAAATTTGACACATTGAGGTAACTTGATGTGCTGGCGTCTGTAGCTAGATCACCTTTGTTTTAGAAATCACTAATAATTATAATACCAGTTTAAATTTTATTATTTAAATACTGAAAGACTGTTGACTTATACTATGTGCTAATTATTTCTAGTTGTCTGACTAAGATAAACAATTTTATATACTTGGACATCATCATGATATTGCAAGTGAGATTTCACAACATAGCTACTCAATTGCAACAGAAAAAGTTCATCAATAATATTTTGTTAAATGACCTTTAAAGGCTTAAGGATTGTGCCAAAATTGATTGAACGTTAGTATTAGAAATTAAACTATCCAAAATAAATGTTTTCGTCATTAGGTAATGCTTTTTAAATTGTATCCTTAACCTAAGGAATAAAGCGGACATGACTATAAAACAATATTTGAAAGTAGTTATCTTACCGGGTGCTTCGATTTACTTGATAAATTGTGTAACACAGAGAAAGATCTACACAAATTCATTAAATCATACTGGCACTGTTTATTTATTTGTCTTTCAAGAACACTATTTCGAAGAAGAAAGTTATGTTTCGGCTGTATTTTAGATGCTGATAAGGCCGGCAATCGTTTAATTGAAAGCATTTTTAAACATTTGTTTTAGTTACTAATTTTAATTAAACTATGTAGACTTAATTCTTCTAATATTCATCTTTTCTGTAACCAAAGTGAGGAGATACCTATTTTAGTTAGAGTTAGGTTATTCTGTCACTTTGATTTTGACATACCAAACAACAAAGATAGCTCTATGGCTACCTTATGGCTACCATAGTAAGGCACTATCGTGGTACAGATTCTTTAAATGTCTTGGTGCTAGGTACCGGGTAAAACGGGGTGGATAGAAACTCAAGGGTGAATAGAAACAAAACTTTGAGTAGGATATTCACGTAAATTGAAAGTTGTTTGTTGCATACGAGGACTGTAATGCCTCTAAATAATTGAGATAAATAGTTTCGACACCTTGATAATATCAAACGATATTAAATTAGCGTAAAAATCCTCCTCAAAGTTTTGTTTCTATTCACCCTTGAGTTTCTATCCACCCCATTTTACATGAACATGTTACCGATTACTATATAAAATAATTACTATTTTGTAGGGACATGAAAAAAAAAGGAAAAGAAAGAATGAGCATCAAAACGTGAATAATACCTAAAATGCTGGTGCATTGGTATTTAAGGCTATGCTGCTTGAAGAAGAATGTCGTTTTTTAGGCCAAAGAATCATTAAAAAAAGGCCTAGTTGCGTAGGGAGTCTCAAAACTATAAGCACATGAACCCCTATACCTAGTGTTTTAATTACAAAGTCTCGCTGGTTCTTCCAATCGAATACCTACTTAGTTAAATTATAACAGGCAAGGTACAGACGCCAGCACGTCAAGTTGCCCCAATGTGTCAAATTTCTTTGATCGTTTTTCAACTTTATGTAAAACAAAATAAGGTTCATATTTAATTGGGAAAATTTGATACATTGGGGTAATTTGACGTGCTGGCGTCTGTACATTACATAAATCATTTTACCAAGTTGTAGAGGCTCAAAAGAAGTGAAAGAAAGTGAGCCTTATATAGAGTTAATTTCACATTAATTGTTTTTCGAGTTTCCATTACGTTCTTCGCGATGGCCCAGATGTCAAGGCTACCTTTCATCCATGAAGTTGTGGTTCCGATCCGGGCAAGAACCAACGTGATTTTTTCAAGACTGTCCTTTTTAAGTTTATCTTAGACATCATTGAGGACAGACACCGGCCATCACGAACAAAATTTTCGTCCGAAAAAGTGTGTCCTGCTGGATGATGATGAGTTTTTTGTAGTACGCTCCGCTGCCGCTCCAATATTCATATATAATTCTAGATGGCGTTACTGAAACATGGGATCACAGTTTTTCTATGACATTTCCTTGACATGCCCGTTTTATAGTATTTTAAATCTCTTTGAGGACAGAGAAGAAAAACATCGAGGGGAAACTGGAGTTATAGTGAATATAATTATTGTTTATCACCAAATAAATATGTAAAACCTTTTTAGTTTATTGAGTAACAGAATTTTGTACACATAACAATTATTATTTAGCTTGATAGCTTAGACATAGACATCTAGGCTTAGATAATACATATACCTCGTATATTATCTAAGTAGACATCTAAGCCTGATAGGCTTTGATCAATAGTGCTATTATTGATCGAAGCTGATTGGCAAATAAAAGGAAATGCTACTGTCCACCATTCGTACCTACAATATTTTTTATACCTACCTACTGGAATGTCATCTAGATGTCAGGACCTAAGCTATCGAAACAAAAGATTGTTGACCGTTATTACGTCAATAGCATAGCTACGCAGTCACTTTAAAATCCAGTTGTGCAAGTAGCGTTATTTTCAAAAGTATTACTAACTAAGACTGATGGTTGGGTTACGATCTTTAATTGCAGGTAGTGTGCGAGCAAGAAGTGTGCTATGTCTTGCAAAAACACCTGGAAGAATGCTAAAATATAGATGTCATGATTGTGGACCTCCACAGCCGTTTGACAATATGCCGTTTAGAGTACTAAATCGGTTAGATTTTATTCTTACCCTACAAGTATTTAACCTAAGTTTCCTGCAATTTGTCTTGACTTCGCAAAGGTATTTTCCTAATTTATACTGTTTCACGTAGCCATACATGAACTTATGTACCTACCGACAGGCAATAAAACAGGGAGTGGTCTTTAGTCAATTGTCCATGAAATTAAGTCATGTTTCAATGATGGAGTAGGTAAAGTTTAAATCCAATTTTGTAGTAGGGAGCTATTGTAGCGTAGTAGCAGTTCTATGAAGTTCTGCCTTCGACTGTACCTGGGTACCTTTAACCATCAACTGGGCGCATATGGAGATTCGTGCTATACCTACCTGATTCTACCTGATTCTAAGAATACCTACCTACATGTGAATAACCCCAATAACATTTTACTAACCTAACCTGGAATCCAAACCAATGAAGTCTCAAGTCAGGATGAAAGTAGAGCCTTCGCGCTGGCCACTTCTAGGCCTCCGAGGCAGGAAATTTCAATTTACCTTAACGTCAATGCTTCATTGGTTATTTCTAGACAAGTTGACTCGAACCGTACTCTATCGATTCATTAAAATCCGCCTTAAGGTAGGTAGTAGTTTTGGCGTGAAAGAGTAACAAACATCCATACAAACTTTCGCGTTTTTAATATTAGCACAGTCTAAAAACCTACAGTCGTCCGACGAAGCCGTCTAGACAGTACAATCGTGCGGGGTTTGAAGGGCGAGACGCGGGAAAGCCGCTCCCGAACTGCGAACAAAACGATATTCGTAGTTCGAGAGGTAGGTTATTCAGGGCTAACGCTTGAAGACGTTGTCGGCATTTTTCCAGAGATCAAAGGCGTCGTCCTACTGTATTAATATTTATACTGTGATATTAGAAAGGATTTAGTCATTCTGACACTTTTGCGCCAGCGGGAACTCTCCCAAGTCACCACGATTCGTAAAAGTGCCACTAATAGTCCAGTCAATTTAGACATCCAAAATCCTGAAAATCACGAAAAACCCGTTTTTGTGACCTTTGACCCCGAGTATTTTTTTTGCACGTGCCGGATCGATGAGGACTTTTCACATTTCCTTTATAATAGTGTATAACAATCCTACCAATATTCAGCTAAGTGGGAAATTTTGTAACCTCACCCCTATATTTTTTAGTCTAATTTGATCGGACTAAAATGTCAATACTTTTGAGAAAGAGAGAAAGCATGCTCGGTAATCATCGAGATCACCTACCTAGCCCCCCTCCTCTCCCCTGTAATATAACTATGTTGGGGTCGGCTTCTATTTGAACTGGATGCAGCTGAATATCAGTGTATTAATACACGGTGCCACTGCCTGTCTGACCTCCATAACCCAGTAGGTACTGGGTAACACGATACTCCTTGATTAAACTGGTTGTCAGAATATTAGGCTTCTGACTACCTAGATCTGTAAATGTCAGCCGAGTCCAACGACGGCTTAAGGTGCTTTCCGAGGCACGGAGGAGTCTTGATATGTACATAATTGTCATTATACATCCACGGACCAACCTCGTCCACTGTAACTTATTCGGTAAGGCCGGTAATGCTTTACCAATATTCTTTTTTCAGGTACGTAGCTACTGTGTTCTTTTCAATCTTCTTTGGTGTTGGTTTATGGGCTCCATTCCTTATAGTATGGTATTCAATGGCAAAGAAAACTTTGTAATTATGATTAGAACAATAAATAGAAAATAAAAAAGACAATTGTTTAAATTTAGTTTGAGCCCCAAATCAATAGAGTTGGAGAATCAATAATCTTGGCTTCAACCGATGTCATGCTTCCTGGCGAAACCACCTTTTCCAAGTAAAAGTAACGGAAAAAATTCTATGGAATGTATATAAAATTCTGGTCTTAATAAAAAAAAGTCTATAGCTCTAGTTTCGACGTAAACTTTTATTTAAAGTAGTTGCGCTGTGGAGTATCCTTCCCAGCGAAACCACCATAAGGCCTCGGCCTCGAATTTTGCGGGCAGCGGGGTGGCGGCGGCGGCGGCGCTGGAGCGGGGCGGGCACGCATCGCATACCTGTTCTCTAAACCAGCGGGCAGATTGCGCGGCGCTATAGCGGTGTAGTGTTGTGGGCAAAAGAAGAAGTGGATCCCTACCAAAGGGCAAGAAAAATAAATGGCGAGTTTTATCTAAATTATGAAGAACTGAGACAAAATCCCGACAAATTCTACGACTACATCATCAGAATGAGTGTAGAAACTTTTGACTATATTCTTGAAACTAATTAATTATTATTCAATTTTATGGTTCACATCTTTGCTGTTCCTCAAAGTCTTTGGGTGCCCTCTCAAAAATTGCCGAAATAATTTGCCCTTGCACGTCCGAGGACATTTTGATACGTCACAAAAAAATGTACAACACTATACTACAATGCAGACGCGCAATGCGGGCGGCGGGCGGTCACCGCTTGACTGGAGTGCACCGCTCGTTGCCCGCCCCCGCGCCGCTGCCACGCCGCTGTTCTCGAGAACCGGTCCATTTGATTTTACGCATAAGATCTTGCCGCTCCCGCCCCATCGCCCGCTAAATTCGAGGCAGAGGCCTTAGGCCTCTGCCTCGAATAAAACATTGAAACTAAATATTCAAGGTAATTAAAAAACATTTATTATGTCAAATAGGTACTTACAATATTTATAATGTTTTACCTCAGACCAATAAAAAAGTATTTACTTACTTTTTTTATTGGTCTGAGTGTTTTACAAATTAATTAGCATTAATTAGTAACTAATGCGATTATTCACAAAATATTCTTTGAATTTTTCAAGTACCTAGGTATACAGGGTGTCTCATTCAAATGGGTCAGTATGTTAAAGGCGGTGGTCACTTCGAGCACCTACTAAAGTAAATTAAAGTATGTGGAAACAATGCATTTTATTCATTTTAGACATCATGTTTCATACAGACATTTACTGCTTAAGACAACCACAATCGATATCTAAATAGAAATAGTGTAGGTTTTTTTTCAAAAAAACCGGGTTCGATTCCCGAACGGAGTACAGCTGCCTTATTCTAAACCGTTCGATTGGTTTCCGTGTCGGTAAGGAACCGTTTTCGACAATCTCATTTCCGAGCCGAAGAACTGCCAAAACGCTATTCACAGATCCGAACGGATACGTTTTTTTTCTATACGATTGGT
Organism: Euplexia lucipara; assembly: GCA_921972225.1. Taxonomy (NCBI): domain Eukaryota; kingdom Metazoa; phylum Arthropoda; class Insecta; order Lepidoptera; family Noctuidae; genus Euplexia; species Euplexia lucipara. Next base: position 10,181,099 of record OV179142.1, on the reverse strand, counting down.
CATTGTATTTATCGGGAACGCTACAAAATGGTAGTAAAAAGATCAGCGTGGTAGAAAATTTAAAGTAGTAAATAAAATTGGTTTATTTGAATGTTTCGATCCGTTTAATTGTAAAATACACAGCTAGTAATTTAATAGACAGCAAACGGTACAAAATGATTTTATTACTAATCAAAAAAACTTTATTTCGAATAAACTTGCTTTGTAAACAGCCGTCTGTCAAACTGGCATTGCCAGTTTGACAGACTTTTTTACTTTTTAAACTTTTTCCGCATTGCCAGTCTGGCAATTCGGAAAAAGTTTTTATTTGAAATAAAACTACGGATTTCTTTTTATTATAACTTAGCTTAAAAAAGGCTAAAAGACTGTAAGTATTTGATATCAATACACAAATCTTGCTATTTGCTCATTGTCAAACAATAACACGTACAAGTATACGAATAACTACATAATTACACTTTGAATTTAAGTAAATGCGAAAGTATCATTATAAACGGTCAATACAATAATAAAACTTCATTTACTTAAAAGTGCAGTGTTTTAAAGGTTTACAGTGTTTATATTTCTCTGAAATAACCAGGATTTATGAAAAACAAATCGTTTAAATTTTGTTCGGTATGGCTCCCGATAGCAAACAGCTGTCGGAAAGATTTGAGTCTTCTTATCGAATTTCAACTGTCAAAAAAATCGGTTTCGGATTTGTGAATTGCGTTTGGATGACATCTTCGACATCTTAGACGTTCGATTCGGTACGGAATCTAGTCGAATGGTTGTGAATAAGCCAGCAGATGTTTTTTTAAAATGTATGAATGCAGTTTCTCTTTTATTAAAATCGATGACATGGTTCCTCAGAACAGATCTTCGTATGTCTTATAGTTTCAGACTTTCCCATACTGACCCATTTGAATGAGACACCCTGTATATTATTGTGCTTGATAAGACGTCCGGGCGTTTGTTTGTTTTCTTTGTTGATTCGTATGGACAGTAATATAGGTAATAACTCCGCGCTTAATAAAAAAGCTACACTATTGCAGAATAGGTAGGTACCTTAGACTATATGTAGTATGCTTTACACAATCAATCAATTTCGGATACCAGTTTTTAATCCACGAAATTGACTATTGTTTAGCTAGAATTCGGGGTATACCTAATCCAACTCTAAGTAGGTATTCATTCACTCACCATCTACCTACTTACTTGAGCACCATAATATTAAAGTCGATGTTAAAATATAGTTAAGTAGGTAGGTAGGGTAGACCGGGGACAATTGAAACAATTTTACTTAAACCGTGTGTATGTATTTTCTATGGTACCTACATCCCTCATATTTGAATTGTTGAAGGGGTTGTTATCTAGTTCCTAAATTAAACATGATCTGTAACTCTATTTCAAATAGTTAACCAACAATCAGTTATTAAAGAAGACAGTTATTAGAGAAGGGTTCTATTGACCCCACCCCAAGGACGGTTGAAACAGTACCTACGTAGGGTTAATTGAAACACTGAAAATATTTTAAGAACTACTGGAGCTTTTTAATCAATCTTAATAAGATAACATAGCACTAAATTATTTATTGAGATCGTAACAAGACCGTCATCGAATCTGGCCCGCAATGTATGTAGATGGCCATTCTGCAAGTCGAGTGTGGCACCCAAGTGGCACCTGAATCACACCTCGGTCTCAGGACTCAACCCACTGTTGTCTTTAGACTCCTTTTTTATCTACCATACAAACACGATAGGCATAGAATCAATTCATTATAGAACGTTTTATCACAACATGTTTCGAGCCCTCCCTTGCACAATGAAGTAGGTATATAGGTACACTACCTACGTATTGATTGGTGTTGGTGTGTCTAGGTAAAACGGTGTGTTTGATGTCTGGTTGCTATAGGAGATAATAAAACTGGACCTAGGTTTCAAAATAGTGCACAACGCGCTTTCAATCGATAGCTTTCGACCTGCGCATTTCGCGCACGCTACATTATTAATGAATATGATACACCTCGACAATATAGGTAGGTAACTACCTTTCTCGAATACAAGCCCTGTGAAAGTGAAAATTAATACGGTTTCGTTTACCGACCGGGCGGCAAGTGCTCAGCGGACCAAAGACACAGTAATCTTATAAACTGCGTTGATTCCCAGTCGCCCCCGCGGGGATTGCCACCGGAGGCAAATGGGAATAAAAATTCCTAGTTGCCACCGGCGGAGTCTGGGAACTCATTGCCCCCACTTCAGTTTCGCTATAGGTACATTGCTTGTTGCTGTTTCTTGTGAACAATAAAATAATAAGGTTTATTCCAAACCTGCATCTATCTACGACATACAGTCTAAATCAGCATGCATGAAGTTATATAAAACAGAGGTGCAGCGGTAAGAAAACCAATAGACCCTCCAACAAAGCCACTTGGGGTCCAATAAATAGGAACTTAAAGAAAACGACATAAAGTGTAATTTAACATGTATGGCGTAATTTTACATAGGACACTTGCTTTGTGTTTAAAAAGCAAAATAAGTCGTAGGTATTTGCATTAGTGTATCTTAAATCATGTCAGAACAGGGCGGTTATCTTTTAGTTCCGGTCAAAGTGACCTAGTGTATATAAAAAGACGGCATGCATCGTGCATGTTATTTTTGTCTTCTTTTATTCTCTACGATGGAGAACGGAATGTACAGCGAAACTGAAGTGGAGGCAATGAGTTCCCAGTTACCGCCGGTGGCGACTGGGAATTTTTATTCCCATTTGCCTCCGGTGGCAATCCCCGCGGAGGCGACTGGGAATCAACGATAAACTGTTATGCCTGTAGGATTGTTTCTACATTTCCAGTTTACAAAATCCTAGGTGTAGGTACCATTAACTTAATTAAATATGACATTGCTCATGCACAATATTATCACAATATAAATATAACAATAGTTAAACTCAGTTCGGATTTTGTTCATACAACTGACTTTGTAGGTAACGGCTTTCCTTTGAAGGCTTAAAAGAGGAACTAGATACCTACTCGTATAACGCGGGACGCCATTCTCTCACTACGAGTTGTTAGGTAGCAGCAAGCACGCAGACACTTAACTAGTCGCTAGGTTGGAGCGATGCTGTTGCCATACTTGCATATGTGCCATGACATTTAGAAGCTTGATTACTCACTGCACTCCTGATCTAAGGGGTTAGTAACTACCTATTTCATATGTGACTGAGGTACGAAACCCTAAACAAAAAAAAATAATCGAACTAAATAGGTACAAGAACAGAAAGTTTACCCTAAAGAAGGAGGTGATTGTAAGCAGGTAGTATTGAAAAGAACCCTACACACAGAATAAGTGAAACATTTTAGCCTCCTAGTAGATTGCTGGCTGACTCGTAAAAACACCAGACTGTGTAAGTCAGTGAAGTTATGACAATTCATAGTTGTAAGTGATTTCAATAGAGTAGGTACACACTTATCATTAGAATGTACCTCAGCGCAACTGCTCGTAGTCAGAAGACTGATTGCTGATAATTATAACACATACATAATTCTATAACTAGGGCATACACACTGAACTAGGGGACTGTGGTTTGGCATTATAAAACAAACACCAAATATGATCAATAAGGCTATTTAATTACAACTGAAACATAATCGCTACAATTCAAATAACTTCAAGGCCAAGATGGTGGTCCTTCCTTGTTCTTGCGTCCGTAGAGTTGAGACTTGTCCCTGTAGCCAGTCATCCTCAGTGTTTCTTGGTCATCCAAGTATTTACCTATGAAGAAACCCCCTATTGGAACAGCAAACCAGGCGTAACGTAGAGTGATGCCAAACAAAGCCATCTTAGTTCTGTTCTTTCAGTTGTAATTTCCAGTTCCTAGTGTGACTCCAGTCAAGATAAATGAATGTCGCAGTCAAAACTGGGAAAGATATGCTCACCAGGTTACGGCGAATGAATCTTATCACCGCCATATACCTGTGTAGGATAAATGACAAAATAAATCAACAAGTTTCAATTTATAAACTTAAAAGTTCTAGAATAAACAGAGGAATTCTCACTTTCGATGAAGAGAATAAATTGATATGATTAGATCAGTCACATTTGGTAATAATTAATACTTAGTATATTCTACACAATAATCATATTTATCACCCAGAAAGGGGGGGGGGGGGGTGATCAATATGATCATTATTATCTCAACAGAACCAAATCATGATAAAAAGAAATCAATCCATTTAACCATTCTATTGTGTCAATTAGAGACACAATAGAAAGACAATGACAGCGCGGACACCGGTGTCCTCCTCGGGTTTAAACGTGAATGCCAAACATACACACATAAAAAATCAAGTTATTGGCAAAGAGATTTAAAAGACTATAGAGCGGGCATGTCAAGGAAATTTCATAGAAAAACTTTGATCCCATGTCTCAGTAACGGCATCTAGAATAATATATGAATATTGGAGCGGCAGCGGAGCATACTAAAAAAACTCATAGACTTGTGTCCGGCAGGACACAATTTTTCGGACGAAAATTTTGTTTATGATGTCCGGTCTATAGGTATTGAATGTCTTTGGTTATTGGTCTCACAGTAAGTTTCATGAAAAGATTTATTTTAAAAAAAAATCTCAGTAACAATTTATTTAAGGCAGTTGTTTGTAATGCTGTACGATTTATAGATAACCCGCCTTCTGGCCGTATACCATATTACCCACCTACAAACACAATAAAAAACATTTAATGTTTTCAATAACTACAAGCATATGGCTAAAGGTAAAGTAAGTTACATAACATGGTTCTTTAGATCATTCCAAGCATTTTAAACTTTGTTAATTATCTGATAAAATCCTTTTAGTAATAAAGTAAAAGTTTTATCTGTTCAATCACTGAAGTCATTACACAAAACTTGATAAATCAATAGAGGAAATAGCTCAAATACCAATAAACACAAGCACAAAAAGGAAAACAACACAAGGAGAAAACTGTCCCGTAAAATGCTAGTGGGTTAGATTTTCTAACAAAGACCATTTAAAACAGAAAAAGATGGGAACAATCGTTCAAGAATATCCCATAACAAATTTATAAAGGAAAAAAATAATAATCTAACCTAACTCAACTGGCGATTCTGCAATATTTTTATTGACGTTTTCCAGACATTTCCAGTGGTGGGTGAGTGGTTTCGAACGTCATAGAGCGAGGTCGGTAGATTCGCAAACTATAATCGGTATATTTGTACCCAAAATCGGTATTTGTACAAAAAATACAATTATTTAATCAAATTCGATAATATATTGAAAAAACACTTAATATAAAACAATCATACTTAAGTAAGTATAATTTATTGTATTCCAATGTTCTTTAGCCATAGCCGCGCGCGATCATATTCGAATTAATTTCAAAATCATAACATTTAGCTGTACTGCTGTACTAAAGAGTCGTATGACGATGACCTACCTAACAAGCACAAGTGTGTTAGTAAGAAGAAACAAATATCTAACAAAATAGAAAGAAGAATCTTCAGGCTGGCAGCAAGATAGTCGTATAAAGACGAAAGCTATGCCTTTTCTATGAGTTGATAATACAACTCATAGAAAAGGCATAGCTTTCGTCTCAAGATATCAACATCACATCAGGAAAAAACGCTATAAATAAAACATAGTCCTTCACAAGAACATTCAGTATTATCAGAAAGTATAAAATCACAACCGAAGAAATAATCATATACCTATACTGTGACCAAAACTCAAGAATCTGATACTCTGGTAACAGATACTTCCCTTAAAAGTGTAAAATCGGTAGAAAAATCGGGTGAATTTACATTTGTGTACTCTGAAATCGTAGAAAAATCGTTATGTTTCGGTATTACAGTAGAACAAAGCCCGGTAAAAAATCGGTTGGTTCGAGACCATTGACGTTTTCTTTGACTTGACAGAACTTTGACTGTGACCACAGACTACAATATAGGGTATGTGTATGTGACTTTTAGTTTGCTCTTCGTCGAGTCTTTGTTTGAGTTTGATGATTAATCATTTTTTTTTCTTTTTTAACAGTAAAATTAAAATAATAATAGTATATTTCAAAGGGAATTTCACCTTACCTTGCAAGAATAAATTGATGACTGATTTAACAACGACTGAACCTACATTTTTCAATGACCGCCTCATAAATTGTTTCTTAAGTTTATGATACACACGATACGGTTGTTTGATTGTACCAGCACAAAGTGGTTCGATGTGAATCTTAGATAATCTAAGATGTGAATACTGCATTCCTGCTCCAAAAAAATATTAACCATTGGATATTATCTCGCGACTTGTCACGACTCGGCACGACTGGCACATAACCTCAGATAGGTTTGGATTATGATGGCGCTTAGTCGAAAACACCCTTCGTTTTCGACTAAGCGACCTGGCCGCCGGTCCCGGTTGCCCAGTATGCCCAGTATTCCTAAAGCCGACTCTGCTTGTACAAATATGTGGCTTTGATATTATCTTTGATTAGGACATAACATTAATTTAAAATATTAATTGCTTTTGGCGACCTATACCGTAGGGCCAAAACAGTTTGAGCGAGCAAAGCGAGCTCCAATTTTTTTAACACTTTGCCTCAGGCTAGTTTGGGGAAGGACGCCCTTATGCTCTATGGTTTTGGCGTTCTGAGTGCCGGTATCATTGCTCAAAAAGCCAGCATTTTTTTGAGTATGCCCTCACAATTGTTTTGTTTTAATAATAATTATTTAATTGTTTTTTTTTGTTTTTTTTTTTAATTTGATTGTGCATGTGCCTATTTATATTTATTCATTAATGATGTGAAAGTTAGTGTAAAGTGAATTATTAATATTTGTACGCCTCTGGGCAAAATATAGAGGATCTATATTGTACATAACTTTAGTTATAATTGGACCTATGTTTATAAATAAAATATTCTGATTCTGAATATTATTGGAGGCAATTTTTGGCGAATATTTTTAGCACTAGCCGAGCCGTACAATCCGTTCAGGCGCCAGTCTTTAAAACTATCTGAAGGTTTAAAGACTTTATTGATTATTATTATTATTATTATTATATGAAAACCGCATGTGCAAATGCCGGCTAAATGTGTATTAAGACACTGCTCTCCATGAGCGTACCCAACTTTTAGTTCAGGGGGGGCAGCCCAGTTTTTTTTTATTTGACTTATAATATATAGATCTTTTTGATCGTTGTAGTACAGCACACGAATGCATCCACATTTTAAATTCGCAATTGTAGCTAAAGCTTTAAACATGAGGGTACGAGGTGCGGTACTTTGCAAGGTTAATATGGATAGCCTTCAACATGATATACATTTTTCACAGCAAATATGAAAACAATTAGAGCAGCAAGTCCCACAATAATGAAAACCAGAGGTTAAAACATGAGCGAGCAAAGAGAGCTCGCTCAAATTTTACCAGATCGATCGAGACGATTTATCAAGACGAGAATTTACCAGAGACATAATAATAAAAGATGGCACCGTGGACATATTTCGTGATTGTCACCTTCTCAATGAACCTATTTGTAAGGCATATCGTCTCTGGGTGTTTTCATCTTGCTAACTGCGAATACTTGCATAGACACTTCCTTGTCGCCAGGATCATCCACCAACAACTTGCCTTTCAATATGCCTTTGTGGACATGGAGATTTCAAAGTGCGCGGATAACTCTAATACCGCGATGTAGGATATCGATGATTAGTTCGTATGTGGTGAGATAGATGTCGCTACATACCAATGCCATCGACCCTGTTCTCGACAATGGTCAGGTTACGCTCTACCGGGACAAATTGATTATCCCTGACAGGTTTTTTCTGCTAATATACCTGATTAGTAGTGGCATTAATTGCAATAATTGTTTTTAGCATGATGTTACTATTCCCCATGATGAGAACCTCGTGAAAACTAAAAAAGAAAAACTTATAAAGTACCTATCCAGATCGTTTTCATGGGGTTACCAGCATGCGGAATGTGGGCTTAACATTTATAAAGCCGAAAGTCTTTTCAGTTAATAGATATAGCAAAGAGAATAGGCCAACATCGTGAGAAACTTTCTATAAACAGCCGGATTAGGAATCAGACGCAGAAGGTAGTCCTCATGGAAATGACACGCATTCTGAGGAGACCCCACACTCCCGATCGTTAACCACCGTTAGCTTGGGTTTTACCACCTCGCTGCGGACGCAGCACAATTTTTTAATCATATTTTCACGAAAACAATATTTTTTGCAGTTCATCTTAGATAGATTCAGAGAGAGCCTTTACCAACTTTCCGCCTCGGGCGCCAAGAACCTAGAATAGGTAATCTGAGTAAGCGAAGTGAGCTCGAAAATTTTGAAAAATGGAAAAATGCGTCTTTAAGCTGAGGATCCAGGGGGAAGCAGCCCCCCCTCCCCCTAGCCCACTCCCCCTGAGTACGCCCTGCGACTAGAAATATTTACAAGGCATCGTTTCTAACCGACTGCGTTGGTTATTATAATAATTAACAAACCATATTTTAATTTCACAAACTCATGAACGTGATTCTAAATGAATTTAGCCCAGAAGTAGAAGTAACAATTCTGTACAATAAAAATATCAAACAAATAAATGGCAGGGGGTGTTACTAGACCGACACCAAAGCCAAAAATGTGATTAAAATTTTTTCTGTCCGTCTGTATGTTCAGGCATCACGCAAAAACTACCGGTTCGATTACGATGAAACTTGGTATACTTATTCTTTAATATTTATATTGTGCGTGCAAGCGAACAGTTTAATGGAATATGTAAACAGTATGACTTGGATCCTTTTGCAACTAGTGTGACAACTGCTAGAAGGTGCTTGAGCCTTAACTTTTTTAAATTGCCGTTGAATTAAATTTGTTTAGGTTATTGTCTTTATTTTTTATAGTTTTTACTTTACCATAATTGTTTTAAACAAACTGTAGCTGTATTCCCTTTTACCATAAATGCAATGCGTGATTGATATTGTTGCTTGCTCTCTTTACAATTACCAGTCAACTTCTACACGCGAAGACTTGTAATTGGCTTCCTGTCGACTATACTTCTATTTTTTATTTATTAAGTTTTTAAGCTGTAAGTCTTCCACATTTTGATAAACAAATAAATAAATAAGTAAATAAATATCCTGGGCACGACACTGGGTACTTTTATCCCGGAAAAGTATTTACTTACAATAAAAAACATTCTTAATTTTGCGGTTCGATCCCTAGACCCGATTACTGTACCAACCGCAAATAATAAGTTGGTCGTAGGTTACGTCACCCGCAGTGGAATTCACTAAACTTGAAAAAACATAGCTTGATCTCAAGGACAGCTGTCAGTAAAATGGCGCCTATGAAGTTCTGAATTTAACAGTGCGGACAACGGGACAAACGTATAACAGTCAATGGCATACTTTATGGGCATGCTGAGCTAATTACAGCTTGGCAAAAAAGTGTAGAAACCTTATCTAGAGCTATATTATCTAAGGTAGAAACGGAACTAAATTTTTGACTGTTGGCAACAATTCCAAAATAATGACATCTCCTAATAAACAAAGTTCACGATTTTCATTTCGACCACCAAACGTTGATTAATAAACGTAAAAAGTGAAGAATAATGAATAAAACCATTCGGAGCGCTGGCAGGGAGGTTATTTATATGGTGGTTATTTATAACATGAGGCCCAAACAATTCTTTCTAAACTTCACAATGTTTACCAAAAAACCAGCTGTTAAGACAGGTATGTAAGAGTTTGTTTTGTTGATTTTAGTTGAATCAAGTGTTAATTGATGAATACAAAGCAATATTAATTCGCTTGCATAAGAAATAACTAGAAATTTAAAACAATAAATGTCTAGCACATAGGTTATGTTTACATTTTTTCTGCATTACTCTGTAGGAGTGAGGCGTATTTATCGAAACAGTTAAAAAAAACAGGTATTTCAAAATAACAACATGAAACAGATATCTCAGAACCGAAACAACAGTTCCTGCCTGTTTCAGCTGTTCCACAACCAACCTACAACAAACAGCCGTAACATTAGCTCTTTCCATCTAACCTAAGGATGTTTACTTTGTTAGAAAGAGATACAAACGTAACGATTTGGAACAGTTTCAAATGAAACATGCTCCTTTCTCTTCTGATTTATTATTATAGAAAGAGACAGCATCTGTTCTTTGGAACAACCTCTTTGCTCCTTTAGTTCATTGTATTAGAAAGAGGTAGCATCTGTTCTCTACCTATCACTGTTGCTCCACTTTTCGGATACACATACAAATTATAAACTTACCGTTGAACAAAAATGTTACTATAATTTTACAATATCTCTTGTTAAAATAATAATAAATCAAAATTTAGATGTTTTTTTTTAAACCCAAACATTATATTTACGCGCTAAGAAAGAAACAGAACGATTGTAATATTTATTGTGTATGTGTTTCCAAAGGAACAGGCTGTTATTTTGGAACAGGATTTTGAAACTGTTATCTTCTTGGAACTGAAACAGGTGGAACAGGTTTTTAATTTTATCTGTTCCAGCCCACCTCTACTCCTGGTTATCTGGTATAGCGCGCTGAGATAAATTGATACTTTGGTGACTTGGCTTTTAGCTTAATGAAAATTAAATTTCTACCTACGTAAATTATACTTTAAGTGGGATATCAAGGGAGAGAATTATTTGTTCTAGCGTTTGCATTAGAAATGTAAAAGAAATTGTCGTGCCATAGTCTAAATCTATTATTTAATTCAGGGAAATCTGTTATCGTTCTAAGCAAAGTCGTGCTGGAAGGAGATAAACAAAGGGGTATTTTCTATATCCAGCTTATTAGCAGTATGTGATGAAAATGTTGTACTTTTAATATTGTTAGGGATAAATGAAATATTTCGTTTTTACAGGAAGCAGCTGAATGTGCATTCTAAGCTATTACCGAGGAGGAATGGAAGAACTCGTGCTAACATGTAATAAAAATAGAAAAGGATTACTAGAAAAAAATAACTATGAACGAGGAAATAGAGCGATTAGTAATAAATCTAGAAGATGATAGCAGCATTACAGCTTGGCAAAAAAGAGTGTGGAATAAATGAGGTCGCTAGTATCGCGCATGTGGCCACCCTGAATACTACGACTTAACAGGTTTGATACTTGTTATTTTTTCCAAAAGCTGCTGTGTTGCAAAAGTGGCTGTTTCTGTCTGTCGGATGCTACGCAAACACCATGGAAGGCTTCAATGTCCAGTATTAACACTATTAATATTGGGCAAATGTGTATAACAACATGTAAAAATGTATACGATTTGAAAGAAGTATGTAAGAATCCTAGCATATGGCGCTCTCTCGTTTCTGCCTACCAGCGTGGGAAAGAGGCGTGAGTTAATGTACCTTAATGTATGTTATAGTGGACACTGAAGCCTTGCACAAAAGTGATGCATTAGGTATACACAGACAGATATAATCATGCCCTCGAGAGCAGTCTAACCGTAAGATTGTTAGGAATTAACGAAAATAGTTTACAGGGAAAATGAAAGAACACGTTTTTTTTAAGTCTTATTTTAATACCATAAATTTAAACAGACGAATCGAACACACTACCATCAAATATACGATCCCGGAAAAGCTCACATGTTGGCTAACTAAACACTTGTATTCTCTAATTCTGATAAATCACTGCTACTGTCATCTGTGAGGTTTATTACTGTCATGATATTATTTTTCTATTTTCATTACAATATCCTTGCATGATTTTTTCCAATCTTAGTAATGTTTGCAAATGCTTGTTCAACAGCCACCTTTAAAAACAAGAAATAATTATAAACAATGATTCTAACATAGCAAATTTTAGATATGCACATATAAACTAGGCTACATACCTTTACATCAATGGATCCAACATTGACTGAAGCAATTTAATGTTTTGCAATGCCCCATATTAATTCAATTGGATTCACGTCACAATGATAAGGTGGTAACTTTCTTCAAGCGACCTTTGAAGTTTTCCCGGTGTTTAAAAAATATCTTATTTTTACGTTCCCTAAACATTTTTCTTACTGTGTTGACAGATTTACCTAAAACAAAAAAAAGATACGGTACTTTATTATTAATTCCCTATTCTTTATCTTCAAGTATCAAATATGGGTATACGAGGCTCTGCAAACTACAAAACATAACCTTAAATTTCAATTTCTGTAAACAAGACAAATAGTTACTTAAATCTGTATATCAACAAAACTACGCATTAAATACATTTAGAATAACTTATTTAATGTACAATGATTTAATTAGAATAGATAAATACCTGTCTTAGCGGCAGTTCTTCGTCGATAAACATTCCCGATATCGGACAAAACTTGTCCCGCTTCAGATTTGGCCAAACATCACAAAAAGACGTGGTAAATCACTGCTCTGATACAAATACGAATGGTTTTATTGACTTCTAATCGTTAATTTTGCAACGAAACTTAATAAATTTGTTAAATCTATGAAAAACGACGAGGATTTACGCACTTTTGACACATGATGTACTAGCGCTTGACAAATAAATCAATGTTACCACAATCATCCATTTTTAGTTTCATCTGTCACCGCGTCAGACTCTTTTTTGCCAAGCTGTACCTCTGAACCCGAACATGACTCAGACGAGTTTGCGGCCTACGTGTTCGGGGTAGAATATTTAGAGGAAGATTTACTAGAATAAAATATAGAAATTATTAATAAATAATAAATTATTGTTATACAATGTAACGTTTTCTTTTTTTATCATTCCTAAACAATGTTGTGAACTCAGGAGTATTTACCCAATTTGTTAATTTTAGGTAAATAATCAGTTGCGTGTCGAGAACACGTCCTTGTTCAATAATTAATTACTGATTTAAAAAATAATACATAATTAGATAAATTTGTCTTAAAAACTGCTAAGTATCAAGACTAGGTTGGTACGCTATGCGGTTGCCACGGGTTGCCATACGAAGAGCACAGTGGCGCCTCCATTATTTTTAACCGACTTCAAAAAAGGAGGAGGTTCTCAGTTCGACGGTATGTTTTTTTTTTTGTGTTTGTTACGCGATTACTCCGCCATTTATGGACCGATTTTCAAAATTCTTTTTTTATTTGATGTATGGTATGCTAGCAGATTGGTCCCATTTGTATCAAAACTCATATCCGATGAGGAATCCTTAAGGAATTGAGGGAACTCCTCAAAAAATATAGGTACACACGTACTGATTTTTACATTTTTAGTAAGAAATCAAGCATTTTCATTCAGAAAGTATCATTTTGTGAAGAAGACCTGATGAAGAAGACTTGCGACGGAACTCTTCAACGCATAACAGCAAACTATTCGCGATTGCTATAGTCAGATGTCTATGCAGAGTTCTTGTATTTCCATAACATAACATTACGCCCTTCTGTTTTAAAAGGGGCCCGGCAGAGATGTGCAGATGTACAGATTAATGTTTAGAAAGAACTTCTTCAGCCATTGTTAACCAATTTCAATGATTCTTTTAAGTTTTAAAAGACCTTCTTTTCATACGAAGAAACTAAAAAATGCAAAAAAACTAAAACTAAAAATAAAAACTTTTTACAAAAAAAAACAACCGACTTCTTAAAAAAACACTAACAGGTGAAAAATAACTCCAGTTTCGGAAGTCGGTGGCCAATATAATGAACGAAACAAAACCACCAAAGCCACTGACTTTTTTCTACTCTTTTTTGCCAAGCTGTAGTGATGAGCGATGAATCATCGTGACCACAGACTTTAAACTATCGATATTTTGTATAAAACTTAATTCAAAATTAATTTATCATTTAATTATATTGTATATTTAAAAAAAATAATAATTTTTACAATAGTGTGTAAATAAAATCTAAATTCTAATAGGAAACCTACTTATGTAACATATTTCCTTCCGACAACTTTGGGGTTCAAGAGAAGTTTGGCCGCGGGCGTGTCTTCTTCCGTAAACTAACGCGCGGCCATCTTATATTAATATCGATATTTTTTTCTGTATCATAACAGCCCTATGAATGTCAGTTTGACAAATGTCGCAGAGATCAAGCTATGTTTTTTCAATTATAAGGGGCACTGCACACGGCTAAGATACTATAAAATTTTATCTTAAGTTACAATATCGCTTGCCATACAATTCAATGGACTATAATATTATAATAATCTATACTTCTATACTAATATTAAAAAGCAGAAGAGTTTGTGTGTTTGGTTGAACGCGCTAATCTCAGGAACTACCAGCTCGAGTTGAAAAATAAATAAAGTATTTTTGCGTTGGATAGTCCATTTATCGGGGTCATCGAGGAAGGCTAGCTATATAACATCACGCTATGACCAATAGGAGCGGAGCAGCAATAGGAAATGTTCAAGCGAGAAAAAAACTTCCGTTGCGTGCGCTGCGTAAACGGTTTAAATTACGCAAAAATCATGTATTACGAAATTATTTCTCTTTAAAAGTTCTCGACAGCATAGTTATGTCCCAGGTTAACTCACTATATTAATTTTCATGATAATCATAATCATAATCATTTATTTATTTGTTAAACATAGGTATCATTATTATGGATCTTAACAGTAGTAAAAGTTCTTGCTATGTTTTGTCGTTACTGACATACAAATTAAATGGAAATAAAATTTGTTCTAAAATAATGCATTAATTTGCGAGGTAGTTTTTATTGACATGGTATTAATCCTTATCCAAATAAATTAGTTAATCATCACAAGTACAATTTGTACCTATTTCATTTTGAACAAAATGCCATTGACATTATTTGATTTCAATGAATATCTTGAGAGATATCATAGTTTTAAAAAGGTTGTCTGTAAGAGATCGCTTTTAGCGATAAGGCCGCCCATTGTAACACCCTATGTACCCTTAAAGTTATAATTTGTAAGATTTTATGGTGTACAATAAAGAGTATTCTATTCTATTCTATAACTCCGCATCAATATATAATACTCAGTGCGCGAGTGGTGCGTGAGGGGGAGGGCGCCTGACGCTCGCTGCGCCGGTAGCTCGGCGAGGTACCATGCCAATGTACTCGGATGCAAAAGTACTCGGTTCGGTGCTCTGCGAGGTACCACGAAGTCGCGGGCAGAAGCTAGCTATACTGAATCTACATCATATTATTACATGAATCCACATATTCGTATAAATATTTCTGTCCCCGTGACATTTTTTGTTCCACTCATAAATAAATTATATTTATACCATGCATATTAGTCGAGCTAACACAATTTAAGTTTAGCAAGCCGGAAAAGGGTATTTATAGCACATCAGGCGATGCGATGCGATATCAAAACTTCACGCGGACGAAGTCGCGGGCAGAAGCTAGTTTTTAATATATTAGGTACTCACAACAAACGTATACAATTGAGCACACATGAGTTTTTCTCTTGTTCATTATTTGTTGAATTACCTACTTACAACTTGTACCTACCAATTTTGCTTTCAATAAAAGCACTAAAACAATAAACTAAACACTTACATAATCAGGTATTACATGACCTTTAAACTTAGCTAAACTTTAAACTGGGTTAAATTGAAGTTGCAGAAGAAGCATGTAAAGTTAACTGAAAAAAAGTTCATGTTTCAGTTGGAAAAGTTCTCAATGGGTATATTTATGATGAACTTGAGGAAAATGTAAACTTGTGATTTAAAATTAGCCTAGCAACATTATTTAGATTGATTATGTTGGCAATGCGAAACTGGGAAACCATTTTCGACTTTGTGGTAGTTTTTTAAGGCCAACAGTGTTGCCAACTTAGCAGAATTTTGCGCCAAAGCTGGTGGTTTGGGAAAAAAGCGGTGCCAGTGAAATTTCGAAGTACAATGATAATACTTCGAAAAATATAATTTTTCATCAGTGGTCAGGACAAAAATAAGTAGAACAATAAATTTTGGTAGAGCAAAAAAGTCGCCAAAAAAAGATACCAATTTTACACAAAGTCAAAGTTTAATCTAAAAATGTAGGTAAATAATTATGCGTACCTTTGATTACTTCGTATTGCAGGATAAGTTTGTGCGGCAGAACTGCTGAGGCTGCAAGCGATTGCTAACATGCCGTGCTAACTTACTATTGTAGTTTTAGCTCTTGGCTTTGTCGATTCAGAAGCTGATGTGAAAATTTTGTTTAGCATGACGAATTTAGTGAAATCGAAACAGAGAAGCCGAGTGAAGCTATCACTTCTAAAACAGATCAGTTATTATGGTAAAGGCCAACTGCCACAACAAATACCAATGGCTTGGTTGGTACCAAGGTATATTCTACAAAAAATTAACCTAGATAATGGATTCATTTTATGTACTTACCTCTTCATCATCATCATCATCATTTCAGCCATAGGAAGTCCACCACCGTCCATGTATGTACCTACCTACGAGAAAATTATATGACGGCAATTATTTACTAATGACATATTTTATATTACATTTTACTAGTTTTTGCCCTCAGAAATTGACTAAGTTATGTTTAACTCTCATTCTCAAATCCTTAACGGGATCTCCAAAACAGGAAACAATTTGTTCGTAATTGAAAAATAATAATTTGAGGAATACAGAGGATTTCACAGTTACATATCTCATAGCCCCGAGTACGAGTTTAGTGTTGTGGTCTGTTGATGAGCATCGGGTCGCTTCTGTAACATTTAATTAATGATATTATTATATTATTATTATCCATTGGTTGGACCGCTGTTTGTAGATTCGGAAAAAAAGGATGGCAACACTCGTGACAAGGTGGTTGGTTAGAGATTTGTGCGTCGCGACGATCGCGAGCGAGCATGGAGCTAGCGAGCGAGTGCCTTCGTCATCGTTTTCTGATTTTCCAAGTTAAAAATTGCAGTGTAGGGTGCTAAAATTATGTTAACGCAGTGAACAATAGAATTGGTGATGTTGGCCTTAGGCTTATTGTTAGTTCGGAGAAAAACTGTTAAAGAACATAAGTTTACCGTAGTAATCCGTCGGAAATCCAGAAAGCTTCAAACGTGTTTGAAGCTTTCGTTTTTGCATTAATGGAACTATGAACCTGGACCCTTTAACGTTTAGCTTATCGCAAATCAATTATCTCGTTGTAAATTTAAGTAAGAAGAACTTCAAGCAGACGAATCAAGAGTTGTCTCAGGTAAGATATTGCTACTTCAGCTATTCTTTGTTTTCTGTTGTCGCCATATTGTGCATACGGAAAGTCATGATCGTTTGGTATATAGCATTGACTGGTTTTGACTGTCACAATTTACTACTTTTAATTATTGGTGTATTGTTACGATGCACGTTTTTGGTTGCCAAATCATCTATTACGTGATTTTCGTCTTCGCCATACGGTATGTTACGGATGTGGTTGGCTGCGTGCTTCAGCCCGCCACCGTTACTTGCTTACCTAGTTTTATTTTTCGATTTCTATATTTAATTTCTACCTGGCAGAACGGAACCATTTATTTTATTGAAGTATTAGTTGAAGCGTAATAAATTACTCATAACACACAATACTGGCTCTAGATAAGAGTCAAGATATTTTCGTAAAACGCAAAACTCAAATAGGCTGATCAGTGTTATCCAGGTAAGAAGCAAGCAAACACATTATGGCAGCTGATAACGCTAAGGACGTGTGATGAATTGAGTTTCACCACACAAAAGTATGAAATGGACATTAAAAGACGTGTTGTAACTAATTTTAATATTTATTGTGAATACTACTAAAAAACAAAAATTATTGAAAGTATTTTCTAATTATTAAGTGTTTGACTAGTGAAAGTAACAAAATGCTATGTATACAGGGTGTCTCATTCAAATCGGTCAGTAAGGGAAAATCTGAAACTATAAGACATACGAAGATCTATTCTGAGGAACCATGTCATCGATTTTAATAACAAGAAAAACTGCATTCATACATTTTAACAAACATCTGTACTCCGTTCGAGAATCGAACCCGGTTATTTTGAAAAAAAAAAAACCTACACTATTTCTATTAAGATATCGATTGTGTAGGTCTTAAGCAGTAAATGTCTGTATGAAACATGATGTCTAAAACGAATAAAATGCATTGTTTCCACATACTTTAATTTATTTTAGTAGGTGCTCGTAGTGACCACTGCCTTTATTTTTTTACTTACTATACAGTGTGTCTCACCCTGTATAGTAAGTATCTTGTAAGTAACAAAAAGTTGAGTAAATTAATGTTTGAATTCAGCAAAACATAGTGTCCGACCGAAGGTGCAATTCTAGCCGAAGCCGAAGCCGAAGCCGATTAATCGGTATTCACCAAAACCTTCGGCCGAAGCCGAAGCCGAAGCCGAAGGTGTCATTGACCTTGAGAAAAACGATAGTTACTTTGATCTCAGAATATACTAGATACATATTGTGAGAGCTTTAGAGATTTAGCCCAATAACGAGCTGAGTGACCAACATAATACAAGTAGGTAATAAAATATTGTCTAAAATAAAAGTTTCAAATATACAATGTTAATTAAATATTTATTTACTTAAAGTAATTTTAACAAAAATAATCAAATAATCAGTTACATTTTTTTAATTATCAGACTAACATAAAATATTTTAAACCAGACAATACTTACGGTTTTTTTGGTTCAAAGAGTGCCTCACAATAATGAACGTATCACCACAGGTACTACTCACAGTAATAAATAAAATAATTTAATTTGTAATAACAAATATGAAATATTTAAAAACAAAACACATAATAGAATTTTAAGACGCGCTCTCGAACTTGTTTTGACTCGTTTACTTGTTACGACTCCGGTGCGGCGGCGCGGCGAAACTCTGCTGCTCTGCACACTCTCCGTCTCGCTCTAGCATCGTTCAGTAAATTTCAAATTTTGACAACTAGCAAACCTTCGGCTTCGGCCAAACCTTCGGCAAATTTTTGGCCGAAGCCGAAGATTTGGCCGAAGGTGCTTTTTTGGCCGAAGGTGGCCGAAGCCGAAGCCGAAGCCGAAGCTTCGGTCGGACACTAGCAAAACATTACAATCTCAGAAAAAAGAACTACTTACGGTTTTCTCCACAATAATATTTTTGATTGAAAAACATTTTGCTTATGGAGCATTATTTTGTTTATCATTAAATACCACTTATCTAACTACTTATAGGTACCTACTAGATTTTCTTTAATGTTTTATATGTACCTACCTAAACTTTAATTTTTATGTAAGACCAAATGGTAAAGGATTGAGTTTACATGTTATTATGTTGTAAAAATGGGTTGTCCTTTTTACATACATAAACTGATGCCTTTTTTCCCATGGGTGTAACAGGTAGAAACTACAGAGTACTTCGTCCTTATTTATGCTGGAAAAAGCGAGGTCACCAAGTTTTTGGCTGCTCATGCTAGATCTGGATTGGAATTTTCTGAATAATCTTTGCTTGAAATCATATTAAAACAGCTTTCCCGCAAAACCCCCTTTCTCGAAAAGAATCCACA
Source organism: Euplexia lucipara (assembly GCA_921972225.1). Taxonomy (NCBI): domain Eukaryota; kingdom Metazoa; phylum Arthropoda; class Insecta; order Lepidoptera; family Noctuidae; genus Euplexia; species Euplexia lucipara. The sequence continues at coordinate 10,161,691 of OV179142.1, read as the reverse complement.
ACTCAGATTTTGTAAGTGCTAGTTAGATTAGAAAGGTACTAAAGTTTAATTTATACATTTGATGCAACAGAAAACTTTGTTCCGCCTTAGGATCGATTTATTAGGTAACATCCTATTCTAGAACCTAATGAAAATACATACAAAATTTCATAAAAGAATTGATCAAGTTGTTTTGAATGAGAAACACTGTGGCATGAGAATTGGTAGATTGACATAAGCGAACTTACTTAATTATAATTATAGAAAACCAATTAAACACTTACTTATTCATTTGTATATTTACTTATTAACATCACCCTAAGCCTGTCAACTGAAGCCAAGTACCTGGGGTTTTACTTGAACAAACAACTGGTCTAGGGGAAAACACTGACTACACAACCACACAGGTCAGCATACTATTATTCTTGAGGCCATGCAAAATACTGCTTGGCAGAAATTGGGGCATTAAACCCAGAATCACCCATTTGCTAGGCTCCACAATCATCAGACCAATCATTATTATGGCTACAATGATTTGCTTGCATTGTAATAAACAAACAACTAAGAATATACACCAACGGATACTCTAAAATAGAATAGTCACCACTGCCTCTTAGGGGGTGAATCTAAAAGAGTATTATTAATTACTCTCAATACTCAATATTTATTGCGTTCCACAATGTAAATTAATGGTCTTAAGAATATTAAGGTACAGAATCATTATGGACCCTGTCGGGCACAGCAAAAACTTATAAGAGAGGAAGAGGACAAGTGCAGCAGTAACTTAATTTCTCTTATTTTCTACAAAGACTCCACTGTCCATGTGTCTCTCTGTCACCAAGCAAAAAAATATATCTAAGTGGGGCACTGTTGTATGTATGGGAAAAGTGATTTTTTAAAGTATTGTTCTTATTATTTATATTGTAATATAGTGTCTAATGTTGTGTTGTAATGGTACGAAACCCTTCATGCGCGAGACCAAGTAACATCATAGCAGCCTGGATATTGTCCACTGTCCATTATGGGGAATGTGGAAGAAAAAAATTAATCTAAAAAAGAGATTATTTATTACTAAGATTCGCGGCATCTCTACTCTAAAATAAGGTTCCGAATTTATTTGTGATATTATGGTTACTCAATTCAATTAAGTAACTAAATCACACAACACAAAAATAAACAAAGTCAAAGTCAAATCATTTATTTCAATTAGGCCATTTAAAAGGCACTTTTGAACGTTAAACTTACAAGTTAAATAAAATTTAATGATTCTAGTTGCTCCTTCCAAAAGGTAGTTAAAGAACAAGAAAATAAACCCAAATCTCATTTGTGATTCAACTCTAAACTAACTACCTACCTATTTAAAATAAACCAGTGTCTCCTGTGTTAAAACAAGTAAAAACAAAAGTCAGTTCACAGATCGATAAATGATATTTATTTCTGTTAATAGGTTCATACAAACATTTTTACATCTCATTTTTTAACTAGAAGGTGAGGTCGGAGTTTCACGAAAACTACTCTGAGAAGAAATACCGAAAGAAACGCCAAGGTTTTTACTCTATTGAAGTCCAGACAATAGGTCAAAGTCTAAAAGGCAATCAATGACGTTGATTCAACGAGTCAACTGTTGACTGTCTATAGGTACCTCTATGATTATTAAACAAATGAATCAATATGAATTTGTAATTAAACTCAAAATTGAACCATACCCTGTCCTAGTGGACAGGGTATGGGTATTTAAGCCGAACTTTAGTAAGTTTGGCTTAAAATTATATTCAGTAATATGAAAGTCCAAAGAAAACAGCTAATGTTATATAGTATTGGAGTCTTTTTTTTTGCGTAAAGAACGAATGATGAGAATGGAACAAATTTACATACAATATTTAAGTATTTGTACGAACGTATTTAAGACTAGCAGACGTCCCGCGGTTTCACCCGTGTATGTCCCGTTTCCGTGGGAATACAGGGATAAAAAACAAACAAAGAATCAAATCTTTCCTCTTTATAGTCATAATAATATTAGTATAGAAAAGATTATATATTTGTTTAACTCGAAAACATATAAACCAATATTGAAAAAATCTTTTACCAATGAAAAGTTACCTTATTACGGGCAATAAATACCTACTCAATTTTCATCATTCGAGGGTATGGATGGACCCTTTAGCCACTCGAAGTTTTCACATGTACGTTCTGCTTGTTATGTTTAAGTCCCTTCTAATAGGGTAATTATTTATTCTAATTAGGCGAAGAATCCGCAACTATCAGTCATAAATTACGTAAACCAGTCCTCGTAAACGCTCGCCTTTCGCCACTTCATATATTTTTACTGGAAGCACGTAGCGCAAATTAGTCACCAGCAATACATCTGCACTTGAATTTATCAATTTTATACAATACTAGCTGGTGCCCGCGGCTTGGTCTGCGCAGGATTAGTAGGTACTTCGAACTATACTACTAACGTACCTACGTACTTACTGTACTACCAATCTATCTTTATGCCAAAATTATCAAACTTTTATTTTTTATTGTATTAATTAGTGTTCACTATTATGGCGATAATGACACACACACTCAAATAAAAGATAGATGCTGTCGCGGGATTTCTGTAGGACGATTTAAGATAAACATATCCGTAATACGTTTTATATGTTTAACTTACTTGGCACTTATCGTTTTCTTTTGAACAACTAACATTTTAATTACATTAGAATCCATTTAGTAGTTTTTGCGTGAAAGAGTAACAAACATACATTTGCGTTTATAATATTAGTAAGGACTAGCTGACCCGGCAAACTTTATTCCGCCTTAGAATTTATTATGTTGCGTAGTTTTAGAATAAATACTTATCAAATTGTTACCTAACAATGAACTGTCAGGAAATTTGTCACCTGTTTAGTCATCCTAGATTTATAATAATATTGTCGTTAAGTAGGTATTCTCTATTTTTTAACCGACTTAAAAAATGGAGGATGTCCTCGATTCGTTTGTATATTTTTTTAGGGTTTGTTACCTCATGACTCCGTCATTTAGAGTCCGATTTTCAAATTTGATAGCAAATTGGTCCCATTTATATCAATACTCAGATCTGATCATGGGATCCGCGATGAATTGAGGGAACTCCTCAAATAATATAGGTAGGTACACACCTACCGATTTTTACATTTTTAGTAACAAATCAAGCATTTTTTTTTTTTTTTTTTTTTTTTAATATTACAAACTAGTGCTTGACTGCAATCCCACCTGAAGGTAAGCAGTGATGCAATCAGTGATGGTGAAGCGCACTAGTTTGTTAAGAGCCTATTCACTCTAGCCTTGAAGACACCTAAATTATAATCGGACGGGAACCGGGGACCGCAGCAGGCAAGTTGTTCCAGTCCTTCGATGTACGCGGTATAAACGACGAAGCGAAACGCTTTGTCCTAATCGTGGGAGTGCCAACGATGTAAGGGTGGACACTCGCCGTACGCCGGGTTGTCCGATGGTAGAATGGTGATGGCGGAATCAAGTCATGTAATTCCCGTGCACACTCTCCAAAATGTATCCTATAGAAGACCGAAAGGCTAGCTATCCTACGCCTATGCTCAAGGCTTTGCAGATTGGTTTTAACCAAATCTGAAAAAAAAAAAGTAAGTAGTTTTCATTTAAAAAGTATCTTTTGGTGAAGCAAAACTGATGAAGAAGACAGGCAACGGAACTCTTCAACGCATAACAACAAATTACTCGCGATTGCTTCAGTCACATAGTCAACATAACATTACGCCTGTCTAATTTACACCTGTTAGTGTTTTTTTAAGAAGACAGTTGTTTTTTATTTTCATACGAACCTTCTCCTGACAATAACAAACACAACAAACATGTAATATATAGAGTATAAGGTTCAGTGGGTCGTTTTAACTCTTAAAAAATACGTCTTATACCCAAACCCGACTTCTAAAAAATTTCGCTCGCTTTAAAAAGTACCTACTTATATTACAAGAAAATATTCTCTTAAAAGCATATTTTCCTAGAGGATAGCTGTAACTGTGGTCGTATCCCAACTGCCCTAACAAAACTATAGATTGTAACAGTAGTAAGCGATCAAAAATTTTAGGGCCACAGGCTCTTATAAACTTTTAAGTGGGGTAGAGTGGGCATTTGGTAGGCAGTCTAATGTAATTTTTAATGTTCAACAAGTACATCTGTGTCATCCTTATTTAAATTTAATCATTTTATTTGATCTAAAATCAGGATTAATAGCGTAATATTAATGTTTCATGTTTCTGTCATTAATTCTGAGTTTTTTCATATACTCATCTCATAATACTAAACATTGCCCAAGCGAAATAATTCATTATGCTACTGCCTTAAATCAAAAATCATGTTTTTTCAGTGAACAAGATTGATCATTTTACTCCGTGATGTCTTAAAAAAAAAATGCATTTGTATAAAAATTGATTGCCTCTCGCTACTGGGTCTATTATAGGCATATATCAATGGGTAGATAATTCTTTAAAATATGTTTTTCAAAACCAACAATAATAGATTCTATCGTACATAATATGCTGTGCTAAAAATTTCAATTGATGTCAACTTTGAATTAGTCTCATAATAAAACTTCAATTTGTTTGCATAGGAGGTTAGACTTAAAAGTAATTTTTTGACACCGTTAGCAAGTAATCGATTTTATTTTCTTCAGTAAGCTGAGCTACAATTTGCAGAATGCTGGTTATTCTCATTTAAACTTAACTATTGTAAAAGAAAATCATAATCCTAAGATGTTTTAATATTTTTGCAAAAGAATAACATTGCTTCGCTTAAAACGCTTGGATGAACACAGTTCTTTTTTTGTATAATATTATGTTTGGAGACTTGATCTCAAATCCATAATTGTAATGCAAAGATTAAATAAAGATTCATCCTTATTTTGTTTTTTTTTAGTTTGCTGCATCAGCGACAGTTGTCCTATTTTTTTTGGACTATCAATCCTAATAATGCTGAACCCAAACACATCTTTTAATTTGACCAACACTTAATCATAATGCTGTGCTTGCTAAACTTAAAATATTATATTTTAGGATGGATGGGACATGCTACTCAGTCTCATACCATGAGTTAAGAACACACGGTTTCACATCAAGCATACATTTCCAGTATAAGCTAATCCTGCATAATATAGGATGTCCGTAAAATGCGAAACTCTCAGCGTAAACTGAAAATGTATAGCTTGATGTGTAGCTGTTTCCACGTGTATACGATTCTGGAGAACATAGGATTGGAATTTTTCACTGTCTACCTAATTTAAGCGTTTTAATTTTATATACATACTTGATGCATACATACATCCTCAAAAACTATTAGTTTTTTTTTATTTTTTTACCTTTATTAGTAAGAACAACATTCTTCATAATAATTAATTACGATCCAGCCTAAAAGGCTTATAAGCAATTTAACTCTAACTTAATATGTTACGTGATAGATTATGTTATTATCTAAGAATAGTGTCTATTTGCAATTTTACTCAAGTTCGTAGCACTTTCTTAGAGTCTGATATAATTTATTTAAAAACACTTCATGTGTTATATGTATAACACTGTAATGTAACACAACATTGTCACTATTATCCATTCACTTTGTACACTACATTAATTCAAAAGGTTTAGTTCTTTTTAGCCTATGCACTAAGTTTGTGTTATCTAGCAGCCTGTATTGCCTCAACATTCACGTGTCGATGAAATCTGTGCTCGTGAGATTCAGCAAATTTTTGTATAATAGTGTTGACAAATTCCATTTTAAGGTCACATTGAAGGTCGTCATTTATTATGTACCAGGGTGCATTGACGGCGTCCCTGAGTACTTCATTTTGGAATTGTTGAATTATCTTGACGTTGCTTTTTTTAGTACAGCCCAAAAGTTGAATACCGTACGGCCAAATTGGCATCAAAAGATGCTAACAGAGTGTTATTTTATTATGCAATGATAAACTATTAGTAAAATATTTTGTAACATTAGTAGCATTAAATTAGAAATCTAATTGAGTTTGAAATCTATATTATTGAAGCTGGTTACAAAATGATATTTTTACACTTTAGGTACTAGTAAAAAAAAAAAGACTTAAAAATAAGGATTGCTCTGATTCCTTTTATTTTCATTTTTAATTGCACATACCACTGCTTTTCTCTGCATCACCTAAAGGTTAACTGGTAGAAAATCCCTTTGGCACTAAGTCCGCCTCTGTACATTAGTGTGCTTGATGTATCAAATAAATAAATAAATAAGGGTAAAAGCCGATAAAAATTTCCATGCGGCGTTCTACAAAATCGTTTACTGAAATAATGGTACACACGGCTACACATAAGCTATAAATTTCCAGTGTAAGTTGATCGCGCATTTAATCATATTTCAATGAGAGGTCATTTAATATTGGAAATGTATAGCTTGATTTGTAGCCGCGTGTACATATAAGGTTGAACGTCATGTCCCGTCCACCCTGTTTAAAAAAAAATTAAAAGTTAAAAAAACCAATTAACATACTTAAAAACTAGGGTCCTATAAGTAACAAGTGTGCACTTGTTCCCATAATTGTGTCCCCTTTGTGGTTTGTCAGGCTATTATAAAGTTACTGGGAACAAGCACCTGACAAATTGTATTTTCTTGGTTTCCCCCACATGTAAAATAAATTAATTGGATTTTGTACTTTACTCTCATATTCTAAGCTGCAATTTTATTTTCTATCCTAAGCGAACGTCGCATTTTAACTTATTAACTCTTGAAATCTATATTTCATACACATACATTACATACATAGATTAAAAACTATGTTTATAAAAACTATCATGACGTGCATAGCATTTCATAGTGAAGATTTTGTCTCCTCATACATAAAACGCATGCGCATTAATCACTACATAATTAAATCATAAGTCAATCGAATAAAATCTATCATCATTACCAATGAGCGAGAACGACTATTGTTCCCAACGAGTCACATTGTAACGTGTAACAGTGTGACTCGTTGGGAAAAATTGAAAATTAACCTCCCAACCAGTCACATTGTTACTCCATAGGACAACTTTAAAAGAGTGTGGCTTGTTAACAAAATATTCTGTCACACTGTGTTTTTACCCTCGGTATGCCTGGTGGCAATAAGTTACACGGTATGCCTGGTCGAGTCTGACGGACCCTGATTACTAGCCCCCTGTAAGCATTGAATTACCCATGTACCTACTATATAAATAAATGTATAAATTAATAAGCTTAGTATATTCATTACAGGGTGAAATCAAAAATAATTCATGATCAACAAGGTTTATTTTTTTAAAATTCTTATTAACTCAGGTATCATTTGTAACATCAAAATAAACTTAAATTCTACTATCTAAATTATGACTTATCAAAACAAATAAAAATAATCAAACTAAAAAAATTAAGGCTCTTTTTTAGGTAATCTAATATAATATAAAATAATCAGTCTTCATCTCTTTCACGAACATGATCTTGGGTTCTATTTTGGTAGCATTTTGAACATTGGAAAATTGCATGTACTGCCTTCTACTAAGCGAGCACGCTCGAAACTGAGGTGGAGAGAGGAAAGCGTCGAGCGAAACGTAAGAGCGCATACGCACTATGCGGCTACCCGCATGCGGCCAGCCAAAGTTGTACGATTTTAACAAAAATTTTGTAAAAATATATTTATATTTATATTTACAATAACAAAACAAAAATAAATTAAACATTTCATTTCGACCGGATTCTCATGAGCATTGACGAACCCGATCAACTTTGGAGCGCTGTAACTTCGTTTTGAATGAATGAAATTAAAAAAAATTATAAGGAAAAATTTTCCTCAAAGATCACCTACAAGATTGGTCTAAGATATTTTATTCAGAAAATGTATAAAAAAAAAGTTATAAAGCAAAAAAGAAATTTTTTATAAAAAAAATCTCACATTTTTGCTTATAACTTCTTTAATTTTTAATTTAGGGCAAAAAGTAATATAAACATATTTGTAGGCGAAACAATTTGCTACAAATTATGACTTAGACGTATAGTTTCCGAGATATCGCGAAAAAAGTGTTTTTTCCCCTTTTTCCAAGATGGCGGCCGGGGGACAAGGGTGGCAACCCCACAAACTTGAGGTTAAGCTTCTATTGACCCGCCAAATATGTCCCAAAAATGAAATTCGTCCGCGTCCTCTAAAAAATGCATTATTCGGTCCTTAAATTGTAACATTTTAATGGACTATAATATGGATTTCTTTTTATTATAACTTTGCTTAAAAAAGGAAAAATATACAAATCTTGTTTTTTGTTCATTGTCAAACAATAACACGTGCAAATACATAATTACACTTTGAATTTAGGTAAACGCGAAAGCATCAATGAAATACGGTCAATACAATAATAAAACTTAATTTTCTTAAAAGTGCAGTGTTTGAGGTTTACAGTGTTTTTATTTCTCTGAAATAACCTGGAAATGTGAAAAATTTCTTCGTTTAAATTTTGTTTGGTAGGTAAGCCTCCCGATAGCAAACAGCTGTCGGAAAGATTTGAGTCTTCTTATCGAATTTGAACTGTCAAAAAAAATCTTCGGATGGGTTTGGATGACATCTTCGACATCTTAGACGTTCGATTCGGTACGGAATCAAGTCGAATGGTTCTGAATAAGCCAGCTGCTCTCATGTAGAGCCAAGCTTTTGAATCTACACGGCCTAACCTACCGACCCTAACTTCACAAATTCTACATTTCAGTATAAATGTATAGCTTGGCTGTTTCGTTACTTACTTCAGAAACTAAATATTCGCATCACCTCCACGACGGTAACATATTTCTTTAAATATAGATTAATCTATATCTAAAGAAATCTGTTTATTGTATGTGTATATTTCTTTAGATATAGATTAATCTATATCTAAAGAAATCTGTTTGTTAGAACGGTAATTAAATCAGGATGATTGATTCAGGATGGCAACTAGTTTACATTTAAAATGAAAGTTCGTGAACATAATTCTGTACCTTCAGTGAAAAGTGATACATGTCGACCTAGATCGGTTTTTAAATTCTCTGATTAAACTTATTAAAAAAAAATTAACTTAATTTCTATCTTATCCCCGTTGTTATACGATTAAAAATGAAAGAGTTTTTTTTGTGTACATTGATATAACTAAGCAATTTTTATTGAAATTATTGTGTAAAATAATACTTTTTGATTCATACCAAAGTGCTCCGAACCGATCTTTATATTTCTGAAATGTATTTTAATACGACTCGAGTTACCACATCTTACACGAACCGAAAGCTTTTACTTCATTTAATCCAAAGTGATACAAATGAAATCCTATATCCTATATCTAGTGAAAAGTGTTACATTAATCCTTGTTCTTCTTAAAATTTTAAACTAGACAACATATCCAACATCAAGAAGTTCGATATTGTCAAATTCACCGATATGATTTACAATTTTTACTATAATTTTACACAGCTAAGTAATTTCTTTAGCAAATGACATAAAATGCAGGTACAAGTTGCTGTTATCACAGCTTACCTAAGCTATAATTTTTAAATATCTCTGCACACCGGATTAGCCTCGCTTGTTTTGTTCCGACACTTATGGAGATGATGTGACAGTCCCGGTATAAAATAATTGAGCTTTTGAATTGTCTCTATCTGTTTGACGGTTGTTTTTGGATTGTTCATGAATTTAGTTGGAGATATTGAACAGTAGGCTAGTTTTAGACATATTTGCAACAATGTGATAGTAAGATATTATTTAGAAAAGTTATCATCTAAAGATTTATACAAATAAATAAAATATTCCACAACTTTCACACAACGCCATCTAGTCCTAAACTAAGCAGCAGGTCTAGCCATATAACAAATTCTATTTCTATTCTATTTGTCAAAGGATGAGGCGACAATAGAAAGAAAATGGAATCAGCTGTTTGTCAACTGTCAAGTGTATTTCATTTTCAGCCATATTACAAATTCTACTCGTTAACACTTGACAGTTGACAAACAGCTGATTCCATATACGCCATTTTCTTTCTATTGTCGCCTCATCCTTTACGATAATAGAAATTGAATTTGTAATATGGCTAGAACCTGCAGAGCTTGTGTTATGAGTACTAGACAACCGATAATACTACATATACATTTCTAAATTCATACATAATAAAGATACATGAAACACAGAATTAATGGTCGTGCTCATCACATAAACATGTGTCTTGGGTGAGGATCAAACCTATATATATATCCAGCATAGCAGTCAGGACCACTAACCCCTAGACCAACAGGCCAGTCGTAAATTTTATTGTGTTTACATACATACATACATAAACTCACGCCTTTTTCCCATGGGGGTAGGCAGAAACTACAGAGCGCCATATGCTACGATTCTTACATACTTCTCTTGCTTCGTTTACATTCATACATGTTGTCATACACACACGTCGGTTGCGAGTACTACGCACCTGACCTTTCTGAAGAACCTCACCAATAAGGTCTATGTGTGTCCTTCTTGGGCGTCCCCTCCCGGCGTTCCCACTTACATCTGCCTTGTAAATACCTTTCGTTAGTCGTCTTCATCCATCTTTACAACGTGACCAAACCATCTAAGCATACTCTTTTCAATTTTTGTTACTACATCTTCTTTTTATTCATTTTCTTCTCTAGCAACTGAGTTAGTTTCGATTATTTTGCCAGCGTCATGTGTGTTGACGGTCGTTTTATTAATGTGGTGAGCCGTCGAACATTGAACTTTGTGGTAGATAAATTTTAGTGGCTAAAAGAAGGCAACTTTTTTGCAATATTAAACGTGGTTGTTTGTTCTGCATAATATAAATAACTATATATACACTCACGCCTTTTTCCCATGGTTTCCCATGGCATGGTAGGCAGAAACTACGCCCCATCTGCTATGATTCTTATACATTTCTTTTGCTTCATTTACATTTTTTTAATTTAGTTATTATTTTATTATGATATTATCATAGTTTTACCCTTTCTGTGACAAAAACGTTTGAAAATACTTATTACTTGTATCAATAAACACTTCGATGTAAACAAAATGTATCACAATCAATTCTAGCTTGTAGCATTAATCACTTATTAGTTTGAAAAATACATTGGTGTTAAGGGGTACAATTGAATATTTACGTAGGAATTTTAAATAAAACAATGAAAAAAGGTTGCTGATAATCAAAATGATCATATTAGTTTTACGACTTTTTCTCACAACAACTATTTGCAGGCAAAACATGCCAAAACACAAGCCTTATAACATTTCACACGAAACGGTAACTAAATGTGTAAAATAATTCATTTCATTATAGATTTAAATACACAAAAATAAGCAAAGAAAACTGTAGTGTACGGTGATATAACTGGCTATTTTTACTAATTACTTGAATTCCGTGCAAAATAATATATTCAAACCAAGCTCTTTATAATCTTTATAATATTATCTACACGTACCACATATCGTTTTTTATTTTAGAACGTTAGAAAAATAACGAGATTTTTTTAAATCTTTAACCTTAAATTACTCAAAACTATGATTTTTCACTTATATCACTTTTCACTGAAGGTACAGAATTATGCATAAGATGTTGGCAGGTTCATCGCTGGTTGATTGGTACTCTGAATAGTTTTTCGTTATTAACGTATTTTTATCTCTTTTGGCCATGTATTTATTTTGTTACAGTATGTATGTATCTGTGTATTTATTTTGTTTCAGTATGTATGTATTTGTGTATTTATTTTTATGTGTCACTTTTTGTCCTTAATTTTTACCCTGTTGCACCTACCTCGTTACCATCTCTGCACCACCTTAAGGTAGACTGGTAGAAAATGCCTAAGGCATTAAGTCCGCCTTTGTACAGTTTTTTTTACTTGTGCATAAAGTTTTAATAAATAAATAAATAAAATAAATAAATATATATTATATATGCCTTGTACTCAATAGAGTTTGAACAAATATCCTAAAAGATATCGCAATATAAAATTAATACAGACGGCCGGCCGCGGCTGTCGCGAGTCGCCTAGCAATGTATTTGCTGGGCAGCGAGTGTAATATAATTATAATGTAATGTAAAAGACAATATCCCAATAAGATATTATTTTTCTAATAAGAGATAATATGTTAAATATTCTTTTTTTGGGATAATCTCTTATGATAGATATCTTTCTTGAATGACCAAGCTTTAACCCTTTCGCGAGCTTAACTATTTAAACCTCTGATTTTTCCCAGGTCCATCTTTTTAAACTTCCCCCGTTTAATACTTAAACTAAAGCTGATACCGCGCAGCCTCTCCCCAGTAACCAATCACAAAAGCGCACTAGCGTTCATAGCTCTTGCCCCGGCTATTTTGTCACTGGCTCTGTGTGTAACCTCATGGGCGGACGACGTTACTAAACGGTGATAAATACCGGTCGTATTCCAACAATTGTGCAATGTTATGTAAAAATACTGTCAGTACATACGTTGACATTGACATAAGTTACTAAAATGATTGCATTTTTTCTCGATATTGTTGGTTTTTCTCAGGGCATATCTTAGTGCCTAACAAGGTCCACTGTGTTGTCTCCAAATAAGGGCCGGTCCAATAGGGGTACGAAGTTTAAAAATAAGCATGATGACATCACATTTCATTTATATACGTTTATTTTGATTATATTTATGTTGATTACTGAGTAGAATATTTAATATATATTTAATAAACACCGCATAAACGTGCATCTTTATCTTTTAATCTTTAACTGCAATGATTGCCATAATTTGTTCATTTCAAAGACTTAATAGGTCCAGATTATGATTGAAGAAGTGTAATACCTAAAAAGGTCCAAGGACTAAGATTGAAAATAATAACTAATAGTAACATTTTTGTGATTTTCATTACAAGAGTTAATAAAAAGGTCGCCTAAGTCTAGGATAATCTTACAGTTAAATTATGGACCTTATTATGAGCCCTAGTGGCCAGTAAAGGCCATAAACAAGCTTTAAAAAAAACTTTTTTTTTGTCAATAACTGGTTACAGATACCTCGTTTTTGTAAAGTAAGTATTTTTCCCTTCGAATAAAAATAGTTTATTTGATCATGATTTTTTTTCCAAAATAAAACATTTCCCAAAATTGATTTATAAGGTTTTTCAAAAACCCGGCCCTTATTAGGAACAGTTACCTTACTTACTTTTAAAGGAGACGTTCATTACTTTTAAAGGAGACGTTCAATAAATGTATGGGGCTTGGGCTAACCGGTAACGCAGGGGAGAAGCCACTTAGATTTTAATTGATCAGGTATCTTCACAATAAAACTATAACCATTCCTAGAAAGGGGTCAAATCTTTCCCAATGTTCCAAAGGTGCTAAATGGTTGAAGATCATAAAATCCCAAGAATCTACCGAAGAGCGCTAGGAGAGACTTGATGCTGTTCGAGAACATCAGGCTGCAACTCGCTCCGTGGAAACATCTTCGGATCGCGAAGCACGCCTGCAGCGTATTTACGCATCTTCATCCAGGTCTCTAGAGACCAGTGAAGAATATGATGCACAACTGACCGCTGATCATGAACATCATGCACTGTCTCGCGAGTCGGAGACGTTCCCGGAAGAGAATTATGCTTGAGTTTTCAGCGTATATACGCATTACGCATCGACTTCTAGGTCTCTAGAGATAAGTGGGAAACGTGATGCGCGACTGACCGCTGATCGTGAACGTCACGCGACATATTAAGGCTATAATTTATATTTGAAAATGGAACACCTAAAAAATAAGAGATATAAAAATGGTGCAATTGCAAAAAATATTCCACGTGCTGTGCATTTTCTGCTGTGAGACTAAATTTAAAGATCTGGAACACCTGTTGTGGAACTCCAATGCCCAGCGACACTATAACATACTGGGACCCTTAACGTAAACGAAAACTATATATTCTACCCATCACTGGGATAGTATTTTTCTTTCACATACCTGGGAAATCACTGGTTTTAGAGATATTGAAAGTGGTCAAAGTGCAATATTTTCTTCGTTTTTTTCAAAATCGTAATTCTAGTATCATTAGTAAACTTTCTTTGAAACAAACATTATCAAAATTATCGATTTTTCAAAACAAATTACGCATTTGAAGTTACAAAAATGCAATATACAGGGTGTTTGGTGCATCGTGTGCCAAATTGAAATGGTCGACTGAAGGGGTCATCCGCTAGCCTTTCAGACCCTTTGACACCCCTCATGCTCTGTGGATTTTTTTTTATCGACTTTTTATTGTTTTCCAAAAAAAAGACCCAAATTTTACATTCAAATACAGATTTTTAAAAAAATATAAGGCGTAGACTCTGAATTTTAATTTTATTTCGATGTGTATTGTTTAAGAATACTTTTAAATACAAAATTAGTGATATTAGTCACCTAGTTCTTTTTTAATTCACTCGCAAAGGTAAAACTTAAATTAAAGCTGTACATGTTACAGCTGTTTATAAGGCTACAAAAAAAAAACCAAAAGCGACCGGGATCTTCCAACTCCCTCATTAATTCTCCAGTCTATCCTCTTTCTAATGACGTGCCACATGCCATAAAAGTATTTTAACAACTTTGTGAATTCGCTAGAATTGTGAATCGAGTCACCTAAGGCTAATATTCAAAATTATGATTTAAAAAAAAATCTCTTAAATGATACCTGTCAAACCTATAAATCTGCTATCTCATTCTTATGGTTAGGTAAATTCGTGTCTCATATCTGTATCTTTCGTGGGATTTACTTGAAATAAAAAAACAAAATTGCATTTTTAACATTTATTTAATCATTGTTACAAATCTTGCTCAAATTGTTGGCCTCTGTTGCGAATGCAGGCCCGACACCTGTTTCGTATTTCAACAGTTGTTGTACGAAGTCGTATTTCCTCCTTAATAGTATTGAATGCCGCTTCTATGCGTTGGACTAATACCTCCCTAGTTGGAACCTCCGTGGCATATACCAACTCTTTCGCACGTCCCCAGACATAAAAGTCTAACGGAGTTAGATCTGGGGAACGTGGCGGCCATGGAATAGGGCCATCGCGTCCAATCCATGCATTGGGGAACACATTGTCGAGATATTCCCTCACAGTCAATCGCCAATGCGCCGGACAGCCGTCATTTTGAAATACAATGGGCACACGTTCATTAAATACGGGCACATCGGTCACTAATTCGGGCAGGTCATTTTGTAGGAATTCCAGGTAGTCTTCGCCATTGAGATTATCGGGCAGGTAATGCGGTCCAATTACCTGATTCCCAATCACTCCTGCCCAAACGTTTACACTAAACCTTCTTTGAGAAGATTTCTGTCTTTTAACACGTGGGTTTTGCGTTTTCGTTGTCCAGTGGTGCAAATTGTGTAAATTGAGGATCCCATCCTTGGTAAATTTGGATTCATCCGTCCACAGTATTCTTTTTAAAAAATCAGGATCATCCACATCCGTGTGTAAAAGAAACCGACAAAAGCCACTCGTCTCTCAAAGTCGCCACCCTCAAGACCTGCAACAAACAAAAAACTCTTTTAAATTTCTCTTGGGCAATAAGTAATTGCACAAGAAAGGACCCGCTGTTCGTGCTAATAGATTCACTACCTGGAAGTGACGCCATACCATACCCATTACCTGCTAAACAAAGGCAAGGTCAAACAAAGCTTGCACGGGTTTAAAGTTAGTTTAAAATTACGTACCTTGCACCGGAGTGTAGTGGAATGGATGCTTTTTGTTTTGACGAAGTACTTTCCACACTTTCCATATTGAAATATCAAGATGTGATGCCACATTTCTAATGCTTCTTGTAGGGTCTTCCTCAAAAAGTGCCAGTATTCTCTCGTCTACTTCAACATTATGTCGCACAATATGGCCCCTTGGTTCATTAAAAGTAACACTGCCAGTCTCGCGTATGCGTCGGTATGTGTCTTGGAAGACTCTGCGGCCAGGTGATCGTCTACCAGTAAAGCGTTCCTGGTAAAGTCGTTGCGCTGCACGAGCGACGCCATTAGCGGCTCCGTAAGCCATCATGATGTCCGCATATTCTTCGTTAGAGAATGTCGCCATTGCAATAACAAAAAACTCAAAGTTTAACAATAACAACAAAAACTAAACAAATGTAACAAGAACCAACAAAACTCAACGATAACAAAGTAATAAAAGAATCGCGGAGTATGGTGAACTAGCACACACGTTAGGTAGCAGAGGCAGTGATGTCTCGACTAAAAAAATGGCGGGTCGGGCGGCGCGATTTGTTCAAACCGATTTAAGGTATGCAAGAAAGAGATAGAAGATAGATTTTACTGTGAAAGATTGAGAAAACAAATTTTACCTCTTTCTCAAGTAACAGTTCCGCAATAAATATTTTTTCATTAGAATTTGGAATGTAGTTTTATGTGACTTGATTCACAATTCTAGCGAATTCACAAAGTTGTTAAAATACTTTTATAGCATGTGGCACATCATTAGAAAGAGGATAGACTGGAGAATTAATGAGGGAGTTGGAAGATCCCGGTCGCTTTTGGTTTTTTTTTTGTAGCCTTATAAACAGCTGTAACATGTACAGCTTTAATTTAAGTTTTACCTTTGCGAGTGAATTAAAAAAGAACTAGGTGACTAATATCACTAATTTTGTATTTAAAAGTATTCTTAAACAATACACATCGAAATAAAATTAAAATTCAGAGTCTACGCCTTATATTTTTTTAAAAATCTGTATTTGAATGTAAAATTTGGGTCCTTTTTTTGGAAAACAATAAAAAGTCGATAAAAAAAAATCCACAGAGCATGAGGGGTGTTAAGGGGTCTGAAAGGCTAGCGGATGACCCCTTCAGTCGACCATTTCAATTTGGCACACGATGCACCAAACACCCTGTATAATAAACACAAGCAGGATCAACGACCAAGCGCGAGTGGCCGCGGCCGGCCGTACGCTCAGCTGATCGAAAGTCGCGTTGCGGGTACTAAACACCCATAACACAAGCTCTTAGCTTAGCTTGGGACTAGATGGCGTTGTGTGAAAAGTTGTGGAATATTTATAAAAAAAAAAATGCCATCAGATTTTACAACCTTTGCTAAGACGTCATTCCTATATATAGGGTGTAAAAAGACCGATCACATAGCCGATAACTACACATTCTGTACATATAATTAAATTACTTTAACCACAAAATATTGCTGGGAAAATACTTTTTTTTTCATCTTTAAAAAAGAGTTCCTTTTTATTGTGCTCAATGAAAGCACGACAGCGCAATGCGATAAACATACTTAAATACTTCTAAATACATACATATTATAGATAAATTACACCCAGACACAGAACAAATGATCGTGCTCATCACACAAGCATTTGTCCTGGGTGGGAATCGGATCCACGACCTCTGGCATAGCAGTCAGGGTCACTAACTACTAGACCAACAGGCCAGTCAATTTCCTGTTTCCTGTTGACTTGCAAAAATGAAAAATCTGGAACGTCTTGAATTGTCTCGCGCATCCCATTGTGTTCCCGTCCACGGGCTTTAACAATTCGACATCAGACGTTTCAGATCTTCGAATTTGACGACCCCGTTGTCGCTGGCATAAGCAACAGGATTACAGGATCCGCGTACGAAGTCGCGGGTAGAAGATTAAATAAATACAAAGAGATTTAAAAACTATAGAGGGGGCATGCGAAGAAATGTCATACAAAAACTGTGATCCCATGTCTCAGTAACGCCATCTAGCATTAAATAGCGATATTAGAACGGCAACGGCAAACTCTAGAATGAAATTGACTAAAATAATAATTCTGGTTGGTGGCCACCAAGCGAGCTATAGCCGAATTAAATTTTAGTGTTGTCAGATCAAAGGAAAATGCCGGAAAAATAAAAAATATTTAAAATCAGTTAAATAAATAGGTATTAAAACTAAACAAATTAAGCCAGGCATAAAAAAAGAAACACATTTGTAACTGAAATTAAAAGAGGACCGTAATGAGAAAGTGATTATCGTCTTACCTTAGGTACTAATTACAAAACTATTGACTTAGAAAATAAATCCAGTTTCATTATTATGCTTATAATAATTAATATGGTCTGCTCACTATTACGACCTTGTGTTTGGTTCAGCGCTGGCGCCGTATATTGTAGAAAATTATTAAAACTTCCTACTGAATAGCGCAGTATTCCTTACGTATGTTCTATTAAAAAATAAACCAAGAAAATATAGATTATGAATCTTATACGTATACGTTTATGATATAACCGAAGCAAGGTCGAAAATACGTAGATAAACGGATAAATCGTAAGTCTGGCAGTACCACGTGCCGTAAAGTAGAAAGTAGAAACTTGTGATAGGGATGTTACCATCTAGATTAAGGTATCGATAATATTGATAAAAGTTATAATATTTTTTTCACTTCAGTAGCTCAAACATGTAGGTTTTGCTGCCTGAAATCAGTGAGACCAAGTAACTTTTTAATTTTTGTTTTAGAGCCGCAAATATCTTAATCAGCCTCGGGTTAATCATACTATTTAAAACATTCACACTCTATCTCTTTCCCGCCATTAGAAAGAGAGAGACAAAGACCAGCCCTTTCGAAGTTCCGATTTTGAATTCGACCTCAAAGACAAACACGTTCGGAATTTCGTACTAACTAAAGAAATTTTGCAAAAAGATAATTATGTCTTGTAATGTAATTTATAGAATTATTAACTTATTGTTGTATTTAAGCGAAAATAAGTATCTAATGCAAATAAAACTGATATTTAACCTGTAAATATTTATTTCTAGTTTCAATAATGTTACGTAATATATTTTGAGTACTTAATAAAATATCATGGGTGCTATTTCCAAACACGTCTTAATTTAAATAAAAGAGCGGGAATAAAATTTCTTGGCTGGCGAAAAGAGTTGAATAAGTTAAAAAAATCGTCGTAAATATAAGTGAAACTAGCGACGAGAACAGTATTATAACACCGGAAGAGTTGAAACAACAAGTTATTAATGCAGAATTAAGTTTCCTACCTGAGAAATATCTGAAAGCATACCATGTCTTCAATGAATGGAGCCTTACAAAGGGTGCAAGCAGTTTTTAGGAGACTGTGTTGCTATCTTATTTTTTAGATTTATCACAGACGAGGCGATCATCTGCAATGTGGAGTATTTACCCAATTTTTGAAAGCTACTTTAAAAATAAAACATAACGTGCATATTGAAACATACGCAAAACTCGTATCTTTACTAAAATTAATGCATAGAAATAAGAACATAGAAAAAAATTCTAATGAAGCTCCGGACTGCAATTTTCTTACCGCTAAAGTAAGTGGTGCCTATGAATCTTTGTTGTTAGTTATTAAAATTTGTGTGTAGACTGTTATGTATAAAAATACTTACTGCCTTCTACTAATTACATCAAAACCACGTCCTCCATCTAATATTTAATGTAACTCTGTGCAAACCATGAGAGAGCACTGGTATCCATAACACAAGTTAAATCTTACCTTGGGTACCAGAGTTCATTATACTTTTTACAAATTTGAGTTATATAAATTGAATAGATTATATTATTAGTCTGTAAGTGGAACTGTACAATCTATCTGGAAATAAATATCTTTTATCTTTTAATTTTTTGAGGTGAAATGAATCCTAGTCTGGCTTAGCAATACTGTTAAAATATTTAATACGATATGTAAAAGATGATGAGAAATGTTAAATTATGCATATTAATTCACACAAAAAACCGTATTCAAGTCTCGTGTTCACAACAATTTTCTTTAGGAAACCTTAAATAACAGAAACCTATTTGAAATGTTCATACAGTATAATATTTTAATAAATTTAATTTAATATTGTAATATTTTGTTGAGTTATCTATTTATTATTATTTTGACATTTATCGATAACAGAATCGATGAACTTTATCCCATCTCTACAAAACAGTACTTTAGCTATTCAACACAAGAGGGCGTTATATACAGAATTGCCAAATGTTCTAGAACAATCTATGAAAATGATTTAATTCTAATTACTAAATAAATACAAAGAATACCTACGAAAATAAAGCGTAGCGACGTTCATTATTTTTGTCGTAACGGGATTTGCAATAACGTAAGGCGCAACCATGCATGTTTTCGTGGAAAATAATATTTTTCAACTTTCCACAAAGTTGACACAAATGCGTCTTGACAGGCAGATGTCCTACGTAAGACTATGTGTCATCTGTCCGTTCGGACAGAAGTTACGGATGAAAATTTTGTTCGTGATGTCCGGTCTATAGTTTATTGAATGTCTTTGAATAAATACAAAGAATAGCTACGAAAATTAATCATAGCTACGTGCAGTCGTTTAATCCAAACAAGATTAGCAGTAACGTAATGCGCAACTCGTCAAAATTAACTTGGAAAACATTTTTTTTCCATACAAAGCGTATTAACAGGCAGGCGTCCAACACAAGACTAGATGCCTTCTGTCCGATCGGACAGAAAATCGGATGAAAATTTTGTTCGTGATGCCCCGTCAATAGTTTATTGAATGTCTTTGTATTTAGGCATTTTAAGAAAGTTGTTCAATTCCGGGAGTTTTCTTTATTTACCAGGTTAAAAGGTGTACAGAAGTTTATCCGGGACACCTTGCTTTGATACCTACATATTTCTAAACGTATGCGAGTATAACGGTATGCGCTTACTACATCAACTCCGTAGCGTCACCGGATCGCTTCGGTCGCGCGGACGGCGCGGCGCGGTGGTTGAACCACTTGGTCACTACTCACTGGTCGCCTGCTGCCTTCTTGCGTTGACTGCGCGACCGACTTGGTTGTCGCGACGTTTTGGTGTTGACGCAGCGTCCACCCGTGGACCACCGTGTCGACAACGAGTGAACGCCCCGTGACGAGGCGGTGCGGGGTGAGTGCCCAATCAGATTAAAGGTCATAGTAAAAAAAAAAACAAAGACATTCATTTTATTCAAATTAGGCTGAACTGCACTTTTTGAACGTCGAAATTATTTAAGACTATGTTCATTAAAGCCACCCGCTTTAATGAACAGTGACTTTTAATCTAATTGGGTTCATAGGAAACAATTTCCTAGATCTTCACAGTTTTAAGCAGAACAAGACGTGTCAGATTTCATGCTGTCTGGATGTAGGCCGATTTCCCCCACCATGTTTAGTTTATTAATACGTTATTGGAACAGAAAATTGGTCATGCACTCCTCGTGCAACACAGCGTAGTTAAAAATCGAAGCGCAGAAAGTTTATACGGTCGAGCAACACGACAGATAGGTATTTTCTTATTCCGAATTTCCGAGTTAGAAGGCATCTCATCTTTAGTCATTCACTGATGACGAATTTTGCTGTTATAATACGCAGAAAACAAAAATTTTAAAATATTATAATTAAATCTACTTTTAAACTACTTGATCTGTCATGTTTGTAATCTAGGTTGCGATTGTTATTTTGATTTAGAATAAATTGTCAATATTATCTCGTTCGCGACAGCTTAGCTTTAGAATCGATAACCCACATTATGACCTCATTCATCACGTGACTTAGACAAGCATGAACATTTTATTATAAAGTCACCATTCGACGAAGTATCGAAAGTAGTAAATAATTCATGGAAAAATACGTCGCCGTGGTGGTTCTATTTCTGGCGATTAATCGAAGCGACTGACCTACCTTTACTTTATATTCTACCATACGTCATTTTGAACTCTAATCCAACCGTGTTAGGTTTAAATTAGCGTAAAGTATTGACACTGGTTATGAACGACTTTATTACTGAGATTTTACTTTGATTAAACTGGTGGTTAAACATTTAATTTGTCACACCAAATTATTTGGGGTTATCTATACTAAGTTCGATTTTTCAACTTAGTGACACTACATAGAACTCATTTTCGCTTACTTTTCGCAGTGATACCATGGCTACGTGGAGTCAAAACAAAGAATTGTTAGGTATTAAACATTCAGTTGTTGAATCTAGTCCGTTTCTTTAGTCATTAGGTACTTTGTTGCCTTGCTGTTGCAAACAATGGCAAATTGTGAATGCGGTAAAAGAAAGTGTATTGAAAGACAGAATGGTTTTACGTGTTTTCTTATCTTGATTTAAAATTCGAATACCTACCTTTTTGCCTTATTTTCTTGGAGATCCCGATTAACGCGTTTCCTGATGAATTTTTAGCAAACTTTGCGCAAATGCTAATTAATAGTTCACTAACCCTGTGCGGCAAACGCTCATACGCGTTCAATAAATATTTCGTGTAGTGCTATGAACGCTTATGCGCGGTTGAAGGAAGTCTACCCTGTGCGGCTGGACGCATTAGTGCGTCCTTCAATACTTTGTCCAAGTGCGGCACAACGCTTATGTGAGTTTGAAATTTTTCGAGTTTTATGACAGTCATAAAATAATTAGGGTACATGTAAAGGTTGTATCACACTGTAGTATTTTTTTGTAACATTTTTTTCTCGAGTTCGGATCAAGTTACCTGTTATTTTCATCATTAAGTATTATTTTTTTTTACGTTATTTCGTAAGTTCGTAAACAGTGAATGAATGAATGAAATTAAAAAACTTAGTGTTGCCATTTCATGGTCTATCAACGATTTTATGAATCGTCTGGTTAGCAGAACAGAATTATTACCCGACTGCCGAAAGGAGGCTTATTTTTTTGAGCGTATGTATCATTATGAATGTATGTCTCATTCTTTGGTACGCTCTACAGCCTAAACCGTTTAACGTATTTCGACATATGAGGTGTTTAGAATTCGTCTCAGTTGTGGAGTGGCATAGAGTATATTATCGTATGTAACAATTGAAACATACACCTTTCTAACACCTTAGTTAGTAGACACCTTTATTGACCCTTATTTTATGATGTTTCCGAAACAAGAAATGAACAGTGGACGCACAGGTGCGGCGCGCCGCACTTTAAGAAAGTTAGGTAAATTGGGTGGACGCGCATACGCGTCGCAAGCACATGGCAAAAGTCCGAAAAACGCGCATGTGCGTCGTCGGCACTGAATGCGTTAAGCGCGAAATTGTACAAGTGGTAAGGTAAACATTAAAGTTCATTGCGCCATTGTGTTCGTTATGCCATTGTTGGGAAACACCAAAAGAAAACTTTTCTTTTTTAGCCTTTCGGTTTTAAATTGTTGTTGTTCCAGGAAAGAGCAAAATGCTTTCTTCATCATTACCACAGTATAAATATTAATACAGTAGGCCTTTGATCTCTGGAAAAATGCCGACAACGTCTAGACAATCTCGCAACGGCGTATGGATGCCAGGGTTGTCACAAGTAAACAATATTTATGAAATTATTTATTTATTGCAGATCAACATGGTTAGCAATATTATACTCGTAATTAAAACTAGAATGTAAAAAAAATTAAACCCGCTCTTTACTGGATAAATAATTAAGAAGTTGAGTTGAGTACAATAAAAAATGTATTGAGTATATAATAGTATAGTATACAAAGAGATTTATGATCTTTCAAGTAAATCCGGTCTTCTACAAGCTTCTACACATAATTTACATCTGAAATATTAATATACAATACTAATAATTTTATATGTATAACAAATTTATAGATATATTGTGCATCTACAAGATGTAACAGAAAGGGTAATCCATATTAATTATTATTATAAATAACTAGCTGCCCCGGCAAACTTCGTTGTGCCCTAGTGACAATTTATTGCTCTTATCATTTTTTTTACATATTAGATATACATACATTTAATAAGATGACAACTAATAGATCCTAACCAATAATAACTACTACTACTTTTTATGTAGCGAGTCTCTCCTGTGATCTTATTTAAACATTTTTGTGTTTGATAGAACTCAAACTACAACATGTATAATTATAACCTAACCTAACTTACCATACCTGTACTATAGCTAACCTAACTCCCTAACCTAACTACCTTACTAAAATGCATTGATTTAAAAAATACTAAATTCATCATTTTAATCTGAACTATTGCCTCTATGTTACATACAATTTATACCTATAGTTTTCCCGGTCTACTTTAATTAAAGTCCTAACAGTAAAATAAGTTCTATTTGCAAAGAATTATTAAAGTTCGTCTCTGTCGTCATTGTTAATTACTTAAATTGATTTCTGAAATATAAGACTTTTTTTTTCTGCTACACAAAACCTCTAAGTTTAGTAACAATGCAAGTGTATAATACAGATATTTTAGATGCGTCTGGTTAGACTGGTAGGCGACCTCAACACTGTCACGAAAGGCTAGGCAGATGGTGATCAAAAGGTCTCTTCTTTTTGTGTCGTGACCAATGACTAACCTATTTTTTTAGTTGACTTAATAAAAGAAGATAAAGGAGATTAAAGTTAATATACTACCAGTCCGTAGGGGTATCGTGGTACCCATTAACTGGGTCGTGGAGATCCGACTAGCAGTCGCTCCATATGTAAAGCACAGCTGCATTCGGTCAAACTGGAAGCCGATCTCCAACGTAGTTAAGAAATCGCTAGGCAGATGATGATTACAGTTCATTAGAGCCACCCGGCACCCACTCCGCACCGCCTTGCTTCCTGCGGCTATTATTCTTTATAATATGGACTTGTATAGTTATGTCCACACTACATCAACTACGTAGCGTCACCGAATCGTCTAGGTCGTAAGTTACCAGATGGAAAAATCAAAAGGCCTGATTTCCATTAAAAAATCCTGAGATTTGTTACAGTTTGTGATTTTTCTCCCAAACGTACTTAACAATTTAGTAATATTGTCGCTTTTATGCACTGAGGATCTCTTTTTATTAAGGAGATTTTTGAAATGTAAGCTGACTGATATAAGTATTGATTTCAATTGCGCAATGTTTTTACGTATTACCAAAGGAAGTTTATTTTTAGTTAGTTTAACTTTTTATTAAAGAGATTTTTTAAATGTAAGCTGCATTTTATTGAAAACTAGCTGCCCCGGCAAACTTCGTTGTGCCTTAGAGTCAATTTATTTCTCTTGTCATTTTTTTTTATATTAGATATACATACGTTTAATAAGACGACAACAAATAGATCCAAACCAATAATAACTACTACTACTTTTTATGTAGCGAGTTTCTACTGTGATCTTATTTAAACATTTTGTGTTCGATAGAATTAAAATTACAATATGTATATATAACCTAACCTAACTGACCATACCTATCCTATAGCTAACCTAACTACCTTACTAAAATGCATTGATTTAAAAAATACAAAATTCATAATTTTAAACTGAAATATTGCCTCTATATCACATACTATTTATACCTATAGTTTTCCCGGTCTACTTTAATTAAAGTCCTAACAGTAAAATAAGTTATTTATGGAAAGAATAATTAAAGTTCGTCTCTGTCGTCATTGTTAATTACGTAAATTGATTTCTGAAGTATAAGACTTTTTTATGCTACATTAAACCTCTTAAGTTTAGTAACCAAATAAAATTCAGAACGTAGATTCGTATAAATTGACAACCTAACCTTCTTAGGTTTAGCTTAAGACTTGTCAATGTCAAACTGTCACCTGATAAGGAACTGGAAAGTTTGACTCCTGTCATGTCATCCAAGATGGCGCTGCTTTTGAAAATTAATGTTTGAGACAACAAATATTCTTGATATTTATTTTTTCGCGGACTTTTCATGTTTTTTATTAATTATTATGCTATTCCGGACAAAGACAAATCCAAAAAGACCAAAATCATTCAAATTGATCCAGCCGATCTTGAGTTATAAATGGTGTAACTAACACGACTTTCTTTTAATCTTTCAACTGAAGTAATTAGAGACACAATAGAAAGACAATGACAGGCGGACACCGGTGTCCTCTCGGGGTTTAATGAATTAATATCAAAGACATTCAATACCTATAGACCGGACATCACGAACAAAATTTTCGTCCGAAAAAGTGTGTCCTGCTGGATACAAGTCTATGAGTTTTTTGTAGTACGCTCCGCTGCCGCTCCAATATTCATATATTATTCTAGATGGCTTTACTGAGACATGGGATCAAAGTTTTTCTATGACATTTCCTTGACATGCCCGCTCTATAGTATTTTAAATCTCTTTGTTTAATATAGATTCTAAAAATCCTGAGATTTCATGAGATTTGCAAAATCCGGCCGCAGTCCTGAGAACAGACCAAAACTCCTGAGATATGGGAACCCTAGTCGTAAGCCCTCCACGTCTACGCGCGGCCGCCGGCCGGTGTTAGCTGTGACCTTAATACTCCTTTTTACAAGTAGGCATTATAGCAACAAGTAACAAAAACACAGGCGAACAGGGCACGACTTAGACTATATACCTCTAGACGTAGCCCAATTTACAGTGTGAAGTGTGGAAGTGAGACGCATTAATACAAAGTTCGTAGGAAAATTGAGACAAAGCATCGTATCTTCTGTCCCTTACGGCGTGCCGCATTTTTGCATTGCTAACTTTTGAATGTTAGCCAAACAAAGTGCTGTCACTGTCACGTATATTATTATGGTTGATTTAATTTAAGTTTTCGGATGGTTTTTGCAATTGTTGTAATAGTTTGAGTAATTTAATGAGAAATAGACTCCATTAGGTAAGTGTTTAATGTATGGTGTATGCTTTACGATGGGAGGATGCAGTATAATAGGATGTAAAAGCCGCACAGAAAAGGATATTAACGAAATCACTTTTCATTCGAAAGTTTTCAATACTGTTAGTGTTATAGTATGATTATTGAATTTATACATTTGTGCGCTTTTATTGTCATGAGTTTCAGACCAAAATATGGAAGATTTCTTAAAGTAAACTTGATTTCTTATATCACATAACCTAGAAATACTTACTTACAGTGTTGCTACACGTTTCAAATCTTTTCCCTTAACTGTCAGGCCTAATGTTCAAAAGGTAGGCTTAGTAATCAAATAAATCTATGGTGGCTAAACACACACAAATTTGTGGGCGAACCCTTACGAACGAACAGAGCCCTTTCGACAATCATTAAGTTTTACTCTTGAAGGCAATCGCGTAGGTACTTATAGATATTTGGAAGTAAGAATTCATTTTATAAATAAATGTTAAGTAACAATAAAGATTTAGAATTTAGAAATCAGAAATTTTCATAATAAGATGGTTTTGTTTAAAGGACAATAATTATTATACAGCAATTTCAATGTCACACTGGATGTCAGTCATACCTAAGTATATTTTAATGATACATAAAACGCGAAAAAATAATGTTGTTTTCTTTTAAAGAGTTCCTTCTATGTACACACATCAAGCTTCACTTGGTAGTACCTAGTGTATATTATTTGTGAGAATCAAGGTAAGATTGAAAGTAGGTATTTTACGTGAAATGATACTTTCCCACACATTGATAGGTACTTCTACACTCATATTACCACGTTGAATACGTAAATTATAATTTATAATAGTGCTAAAATTGGAACCTGCAGTAAAGTAGAATTTTGGTCGTATTTTGGGACTTTTTAAAGGAATAGCAACACTGAAATTTTATATTGCTGTCTCATGTGCGGCCACGCGGTGGCTCGATCTAGAGGTATATTATCTAAGGGGCACGAGGACTGTACGCGACAGGTGCGCGCTTTGCGAGTGCATTCCTGTTTATGCCAATTCGACGGTTGAAATGCTAATGAGACTGTTTGTAATATTAGTTTTTTTTAATCAGTTATGACAGTTTTGGGGCACTCGATTCCCACGCATAATTTACCTTGATTTTAAAAACTGTCTCAACGGACACAATAAGACAGACAAGACACAATAACATATTAACAAAAAGTTCAAAAACGTTTGGTTAATAATAATAATAATTATTGTTTATTTTTAAAGACACATGTACAATCTATACCTTGATAATTAAAAATAGTGCACACTTGCAATTTTGCCTGAACTAGGTTAAACCTGTGCTTCAGGCTAATAAGTGCTTGAGTACTTAATGTAATAAATTAACAATGACTACTTAAACGTAAAAAACTAGAATTAAAACTTAGGTAAATAAAAAAGATACATTATAGTGAAATAACATGAGAAATGTTAAGATTGCTATTTGCAGACAACAAGTAGATCTTCTGTCTGTGCATAGTCTATGGTTAGTAAATACTTCAGTATATTTTTTTTGCAGCTGTAGTAATTTAGTTTATAGATACTCAGTTCTCTATTTAATCTATTATACAGGAATGGGCCTAAGAAAGCAAAAAATCTTTCTACAAAGACATGTTTTGAGGATTCATTAGACATACATACTAAATCATTACGCCTCTTGTTAGTGTTCTCGGCATTGTAAGCAAGCATGGTGTGTTGTTTTAATACTAGGTGCATAATGAAAATCTGGCGAACAGTTAGTACATTGTAGGATTTGAATAGCAGATCAGTGGGAAAAAAGAAGGGATGGAAGTTGGCAACTTTTAAAATTGCTCTCTGAGTTCCTTCTAGAGGAAGTAAATTAGTTTTTGACGCGCCACCCCAAGAAGTGATGCAATATTGTATTATAGATTGACCTAGGGCCAAATAAATTTGTTTGATTAATTTTGAATCTGCTATAGTTCGCAATTTTTTAAAAACATATATTAGTTTGCGCACTCTTTTAACTAGACTATCAATGTGTTTTTTAAAAGAGAGTGTGTCGTCTATAAAAACCCCCAGGTATTTTATGATGCTCGTTTTGTGGATAACAGGACAATTACACATGGTGGTACGGTTTCCGCAATGATGGGCATACAGATAAGGGTTAGTAATATTAAGTTGAGACTTGCGCATGGAGAAATGAATATATTTTGTCTTGTCGACATTTAACGTTAGTAAATAAATGGCTTTGAAGCCAATTAGTCACAGTTCTAAAGCCTACTTGAGCGCTATCGAACAGTTCGGTACTGGTTTTGGCGCTAAAAATTAACGCTGTGTCGTCGGCATATGATATTATTTTGCAGTCTTTAATATTTAGATAACACAGGTCGTTAATAAAGATAAGGAAGAGGGTGGGCCCCAAAATACTTCCCTGCGGCACACCAAAACCAGTATTTTTTTGTTCGTTACTCATAATATTATCTATTCTAACACATAGGTATGTTACTTAAGCTATTAGAGCTTTTTCCAAGTCATGTCAGTTTTAGCGTACCTACTTAAATGGACTTAGACTTAGTAGTAAACTTAAGGACGCGTTTACAAATCTGACGAAAATGAACAGTTTTTCGGTACATTTTGCGGCAGAACTAAACTAAACTGAATCTAAATAACAAAATTACCACAGACAGATTACTCCTTCATCTTCAAATCGCATATTTTATTGTAAAATCTAGGTAAATAATATTGTAGTCATTTCCGGTACCTCTTCACACAAAATTGTCGATTTCGTTTTGAGTTTAGTTATAACAGTAATGTGTTTATTTTAAAATATTTTATGTAAGGAGACATGATCAACTCAAAAATGTGACAGAAAGAACTACCAAAATATTCCAATAGATACCAGAAAAAAAAAAAGATTTTAGTATTTCAACAATTTTTGCTAAATTGCGTGAATCTTAATGTCTTGAAGCTAAGGGTTATTTTACTGATCACTGTCGTGAGGTATTGCACAAAAAATTGAAACAAAAAATATTAGTTTGCGTTCGGCCACCGTCGTGAGTAGACGCTGTGTCGCTTGCAAGCAGCCACTCCTGTCGAATAAGATCGCTATACGAATACAAAATAGTTGACATAACCTACCAAATTTGATACGTTTCGTGTTTTGTGCGCAATAAGACGCAATACCTAGAATTGAAGCGCGTCATTTCGTAGATACGTCCTTAACTAGGAAATCGGAAGATGTAATCGCAGTTAGGACAGATTGGATCCGATTTATAGTACCGACCGCTTCGTTGCTTCCTAACTAGGAGCCTACAAATTGGATACTGTAATAATCCTTAACTCGACTCCCGGGATAGGACAAAGGGTGCTTAGCGTGCAGTTGACCAAAATTTGCTTAACACTTAGTCCAGTCCATTTATGTTTGCCTGGAATGCCAGGTAAAAAACTATACTACTATTTGATAATCCATCAAACCCCTCAATCTCTCATTTTAACCATAGTTGTGCTTTCGCGGTATAAAAAATAAAATTATTATTTTGATTTTGAGAGCGCAACTAACGGTTGCCCTTCGCGGAATAAGATAGTTGCGCTTCGATAGTTACGCTTAGAAAAGGTTACTACTATCCAATTCATCAAAATTAGTTCTGAACGGGTCAACAACCATAATACAAATTTTGTACGAACAAAACGTTTACTCAGGTCATTATAACTAGGTATAACTGCAGCGCCTTTTGATTCCATCTAAACTAGGAACCTACCTAATATTATAAACTATACTATACTAGCGGCCACGAGCTTCGGTACACATAAAGTGAAATAATAAAAAAAAAATTAGAACATCAAATTCATTTACTAAAAAAAATATTTTATTAAATACTAGCTATTTTAAAACTTAATCCAAAACATTTGAATTTTTTGTTTTTCCATTTTGATTGCCCTTGGGCCTTGTTGATGGACATCGCAAATGATAAACGCACAGGATATTGTCATCGTTTGAACTCAAATGGCATATCAGTTGGAATCATAGGGATACGCGGTATCAAACAACTTCTCCTTTTGATTTAGCAGTTAAGATCGTAGCTTCAATCAAATTTGGCAATAACTTTTTCACTTCCAGCCTGGTGCCATTACACAGTTTTGGTGGATTATTATTTTGCAATAATATAATCAAAGAACCAACTTTCAGATTCAATCAATGCAGTTTCATACCGGCCGGTTCCAATGAATTTAAAAAATCAATGTCACTGTCAATTGATTTATATGTCGTGACTACACCTGGCAGTTTCTAGTGAATTTGAAAAACTAATGGCATTGATATGAATGTTCTTCGGTGCTAAAATGGCGCGTTCTCTCAACCTCAATCATGATTTCTGTAATTCTGAAGAATATTCGGAAAAACACATTCAATCAATAAAATTCATCTAACGATTGCGCAATGTACAAAAATAGTTCGATACAGCGATCAATCCGTTGGTACTGTCGATTTGTATTTTGCCACCACCAATTTCTAACAATTGTTTTGAAAACTCATGGGCAGCTGGATCATTTTGTAGGTGAATACACATATTAATGTTCAGTGTCAAATATCTCCAAAGAACTGATGACTTCAAACAGGCATTTATTTCATCAGCAGGAGTTGATAGAGGAATGACCGGCAATGTTTGACGAAAATCCCCTGACAGTAATATCAAAGCATCACCAAAAAGCGGTTGATTACCACGTAAATCTTGCATTGTTCGATTAAATGCTTCTAGTGCTTTTTCAATCACCTGTACATTCAATGCCAATTTTAATGCAGAGTGTGTGGTCCGACAACCTTCTAATAATGTAGCAACTATTCCCGAAGATGCAAATTGCAAGTGCCATTGCAATTTTGTGTTCCAATCGAATAGTCGCCAAAATCAATGGTATAACGAACGTTTTGCCTGTACCACGGTGCATCCAAGAAATATAATCCACCTGCATTATTGTAAACGGCTTGAATGATTGTGTCATAAAGGTACCTACATGTTTTGCTGGATATTTAATTTGGTTATATTCGATTGTACAAATAAACGCAAATCATTAGAATTAAATTCCTGCTCACGTTGCAATTCTCGATCAAACAAATCATGCACCTCATGATATCGAAGCTCGTTCAAAATGAAATGACCCCATGAATGACATACGGATACCAATATGCTGGTAGTGTCAACACTGAAAAAAGTTTCAATTGGACAGCCCAATACCCATCTGACAAAAGTTTCATTTGACAGCAAATTCCCCATTAACAAAATGATTCGCCATTTATTGAATTCATTTGTTTATAAAAACGTGATAAATGAAGAACCGCTCGACCGATTTTGTGCAAACTTCACATAAACCATCTATTTAATAGTCCGAACAAAGCCTAAATATTTGGTTTGGATAGGTGAGCCTGTTCTTGAGTTATAAAATTACAACGAAAAGTGACATTGATTTTTATATAATTATATGTATATTATAGATTATCCTATCCTACTTCCTACTAATATTATAAACGCGAAAGTTTGTGAGAATGTTTGTTACTCTTTCACGTAAAAACTACTGAATGGATTTTAATAAAATTTGGTATGGAGTTAGCCGAGAACCTGCATTAACACATAGGCTACTTTTATCCCTGTATTCCCACGGAAACGGGACCTACGCGGGTGAAATCGGGGACGCCCCCGGTTATAAAACATGCATAGTGCATAGATACATAATGCAGTTATATTTTACTGCATATGTAGGTATGTAGTACTTAGTCAGGAAATAAATTATAGCACTCAGTACTAACCGAACCACACTCATAATTTCATCACAGGTTAAAATTTTGGGTCTGCTAGCCAATTATTTAACTGCAAGAATTACAATATACCATAAGTATTAATTATTTCACAGCTTTCCGTCTCAGCGTGTGCGCTTTCCCTTTCTTTTCACATCACCCTATACTTAATTAGTTTTATCTTAATCCTTTTATTTGTAAGCTTAAACTGCCCCCATATTGACGTTTTATCCGAGTAGGTAGGTATATTTTTTATCATACTCCCACCCCTAACAAGTCAAATATATAATATATTATTACACTAAATTCGGTAATAAGTATGTATATTGATGTGAGGCGATAATGGTGGATGGTATTATGGCATAACATAACTACGATCATTTATTATTAAAAGTAGGTAGGATGAGCCCAGGAAAATTAACAATGCGAGTTCAGTCATATTTTTCGCAATATATATAGTAGGTAGATAATAGTAAAACTAGTCATGTCATTTTATTATAAGTTACCTTATTCCTTAAAAAGCTTCACGTAGAACGTCGGGACAGCTACGAAAATGGCTAGTAAAGCGCATGCTACTGCACTGCACATGTTTACGTAGTTGTGCGTGTGTTAATAAAATCAATAAAACCGTCTGCGACCGCTCTACGCGCAAGCATGGCGGCCGTACCCAATTACATTCCCTATCGTGTGTCCTCACTCCCGATCGCTCAAATCTATACAGATTTGTTGAACTCAATAAAGTTTAACATTATTAGTTAATTTGAACATAAAACATAGTTTTAGTGATAAATTACGACTACAAAGTTTTGTTTAGCAGATGAATTCAAGGAGGTCTCGGCTATGAACATAAAGCTTAGGTCGTAGGTATTAATTTTTAATAGGCGTCACTGGTGCTGCGTTTGTGTAGCTCCAACATTATTAGACGGGTTTTTAGCTAATGTAAAACTGTCAGCTGCCAATGTGCAATGTATAAAATTAGTAATTCTTACAATTGCCAACCTAAGGAATACTAATAAATCAAAAGAAATAAATCGTCTGAAAATGTCTTCCTTTGAGTATCAAAGTAAACAATTTGATAGGAAAATGGCACTAAAAGTGACGTTAGCACGACATTTGTATTTACAAATAGTTTGTATGTATAAAAACGGTGTGGTATGTATTAAAAACGTCCCCTCCGTTTTATCTTATTAATTTCGGGTAAACTGTACCTACTAAGAAAATCTTAAACTAAAACAAGAAGAAATTAACACAACTATTCAAAGAACACATACAGCTTGGCAAAAAAGAGTAGAAAATAATGGGGACGCCACTGTGTTGTTCGTATGGCAACCCGTTGCAACCGAATAGCGTACAACGTAATCTTGATACTTAGCAGTTCTTTTTTTCGACATAAATTTATTCCTTATTTATTTATGTATTATTTTTTCAAATCGGTAAGTTATCAGTAGTATAATTGAACAAGGACGTATTCTCGACACGCAACTGATTACTAACCTAAAAGTAAATATTTGGGTAAATACTCCTGAGTTCACAACATTGTTTAGGAATTATAAAAAAAGAAAACATTATATATTATTGTATAATATAATTCTATATTTCATATTTTATTCTAGTAAATCTTCCTCTAAATATTTTACCCCGACCACATCAGGTCTTGGCTAGAGCTGGCCAGCTCTAGCCAAGACCTGATGACCAAACTCATCTTTTTGATGTTTGGATTCAGAGGTGCTGCTGCTCTTCTAGATTTATGACTAATCACTATTTCCTCCTACATAGTTAGTTTTTTTTTTCATCCCAGTAATCCTTTTCTATTTTATTACACGTTGACACGAGTTATGCCAAGTAATAGCTTGGAACTCACGTTCAGCTACTTCCTGTAAAGACGAAATATTCAATGTCTTACCTACAGTACTAAAATTAAAAAAAAATTATCACCCCTAGAAAATACCCCTTTGTTTACCTCCTTTCAGCACGATTCTTCTTATAATGCTAACAGATTTCCCTGAATTAAAAATAGATTTAGACTATGACACGATAATTTCTTTTACATTTCTAATGCAAACGCTAGAACAAATAATTCTTTGCCCTGATTGCACTGTAAGTTTAAGTTAAGGTATTCACTTAAAAATAAAGTCACCAAAGTATCAAAATTAAGCTCGGCGCGCTATACCAAAGTAATGCAGAAAAAATGTAAACATAACCTATGCGCTCGACATTTATTGATTCAAATTTCTACTTATTCCTTATGCAAGCATATTAATATAGATTTGTATTCATCTATTAACACTTGAAAATTAACAAAACAAACTATTACATATCTGTCATATTATTATCAGCGGTTCTTCCGTAAACATTGTTAATTTCGGAAATAATACTTTGGGCTTCATGTTCCGCCAGACATCGCCTGTACACCTTATAAATTATGTCCCTGCCAGCACTCCTAATGGTTTTATTAATTACTTAAATTCCACTTTTTAGTTTTATTAACCAACGTTTAGTAGTCGAAATAAAAGTTCTACGAAGAAATTAACTTGTTTATTAAGAGATGTCATTATTTTGGAAATATTGCCTTCAGACAAAAAATTAGTTCCGTTTATACTCTTTTTTGCCAAGCTGTAAAAAAAACAAATTGAAAAGCTTTAAATAACTACCAACAAGCTCATAAAATGGTACGATTTACTTTAACACAGTGGCAACCCTCAAAGTGCGATCCATAAATTACTTCTGTCTGAGTTCTGCAGTTTGTGTGTAACCTCTGTTTGCGATGTTCACGTTGGTGTCGTAGATTGATTTTGGATTGCGATTATTGGTTGTTTGTGATTGATTGTGGTTATTCGGATTCGAAAATGTGATCTAATTGTTTTCTTTTACGGATAAAATGGCATCACGTGCCACCAATCGTCCCTCGTAATCATTTGCAGAACGTTTTTGTGAGCAAGGTAAAAACTGAGTGCATCGGGCGCGCTCAAACATTGTATGTGCTTCCGACTTGACTTGTAATATACTTCGTTATCGACATTATATTTGTCTTTTGTGTTGTCGTTTGACAGTGTTTTTTTTAGTAGATACTGTTTCGTTCAGTTGTCGTTGTTCCCGCTGCGTTTTAAATATCAAAATCGATCAATAGTTGAGATAAGATAAAAAACAAAGTTAGATTAAATCAGCTGTGTATATAGTTAGTATTTAGGGTGCGTTATAAACCTATGTAATGTAGGTACTTAATACTAATTAGTAATAATTAGCTACTTATGTAGGTAGGTTTTGGATTTACTGTCTTCAATTTTTTTTATGATAATAATTTCACTTCGTGATAACATTTAAATTAATTGCATCAATAATAAAACATCCGCCCGTAAGACGATCTACTGACTATTTGCTTACGTTTTTGAATGTCAATAAATGCAAGTTTTACCAAAAAATATCAATAAAAAATATTTTATTAAATAAAATACACATTATTTATTATAAAAAAATATAATATATATTCAAAAAGTTAACAATATTAATCTTTTTTATTTTAATTATCAATCATAGGAACTAATTTGCCAGTCTTGTAAGGCAGTCTTACGGAAAAATTAAACAAAAAAAAACTTTTCAAAAAATAAAACTTAACTAAGTAGGTATAAATAACTAATCTTCGTCGTAGGTATATCATCGGCTCTTAAAAGACGGGTCCTCAATGTCTTCCAAATCTTCCTCCACCAACCATGCCAAAACTTGTTCATCCCTTCGACCATGATCCATCTTTAATAGAAATACCTACATAATAGATTACTATTTCAGTCATGTAAAATCATAATATTACATAAAAGTAGCAGTAAAACTGTCGCTAAGATGAAAGAAAATAAGTCATGAGTAAAAAAAGTACTTACGTCGATAGGTAGGTAGGTACCCGCGCGATGAACAAATCGCCGCCTGATGGTACCTACACGGCGCAACAAACCACCTCGTCCATGGAAGTGACTTGCGCACACTGGCGAGAAGTGAACTGCATACAGGGGTGGAGGACGGAACAAAACTCAGCTACCAAATGAACGATGTACGTACGAATAATTTTGACAAAATGGCGCGTGTTTTAAATTTACTGTGAGCAAAATGCTCATAGCGCGAGTGCTCGCGGGTTAAGCGTTTTCAATCCGGAAATTTTGATGTCAAAGATGCACGTCGCTCTGGTCGCCCTACTACGGATAAAATGGGTGCCCGTTTTGAAAAAGTCGAGCAAGATCGGCATATCAGTAGTTACGACGTAGCTGAAGAACTGGGATTTGACCACAAAACAGTTTTAGCGCATTTGAAAAAAACTGGGTACACATAAAAGCTCGATATTTGGGTACCTCACGAGCTCACTGAACGAAACCTAATGAACCGTGTACTCATTTGTGATTCTTTATTACGACGTAATGAAACCGAACCATTTTTGAAGAAGCTGATAACTAGTGATGAAAAGTGGATCACGTACGACAAGAACGTGCGAAAAAGGTCGTGGTCAAAGGCCGGTCAGGCTTCACAGGCTTTTTTCAGGTTTGTGGCCAAACCCGGGTTAACTCACAACAAGGTGATGCTGTGTGTGTGGTGGTTTTGGAAGGGCATTATTCATTATGAGCTGTTACCACCAGGCAGGCAGGACTATTGATTCTGAACTCTACTGCAAACAACTGATGAGATTGAAGCAAGAAGTTGAGAGAAAGCAGCCGGAATTAATCAACAGAAGGAGTGTGGTTTTTCATCATGATAACGCTAGACCTCACACTTCTTTAGCCACTCAGCAAAAATTAAGAGAGTTTAGCTGGGAAGTGTCTATGCATCCGCCGTATAGTCCTGACCTTGCACCTTCAGATTTCCACCTGTTTCAGTCTCTTCAGAATTCTTTAGGCAGTGTCAGGTTAACATCACGAGAGGACTGCCAAAACCACTTGTCGCTGTATTTTGATCAGAAGTCCCAAAATTTCTATAGCAATGGGATCATGTCCCTACCTACAAGATGGCAAAAAGACATCGAACAAAATGGTGCCTACATACTTTAATTATTTAAATGTAAATAAAGTATATTAAAAAATGTTTTGAATTTTCTTAAAAAATGTGAAGAAACTTTTTCCCCAACCTATTGTATAGTTTGGTGTGTGTGTGGGTAGCCAGAAGCCTGAAAGTCTGATAACCAGTTTTAGCAAGGGCTTTTGTGTTACCCAGTAACTGGGCTGTGCAGGTCAGACAGGCTCACTTCATGTAAAACACTGGTACTCAGCTTCATCCGGTTAAATTGAAAGCTAACCCAACATAGTCGCTCAAAAGCTAGGCAGATGATGATGGTGTGTAAAGTGTTATTGGCAGCATAAAGTGTTATAAATATTTATAAATGATCAAGCCATACCAAGACCATATAGAAATTAGTTGTAAATACAGAGGAATAAAAAAATGGGCAGTTTGGTGGCACCGAGTTTCAATACTTTGTTTTCTTAATAAACATTCGGTGCAGTATCTTGTTTTAAGAAGTCACCAATATTCTGTTTGCTGAAGTTAAATGTTGCCTTTCTATAAATATTAAATAGTATTAGTAATATTTGTCCAACCAAACAGAAACCAGAAACCAGAAACCAAAAACAATCATATTATTTGGTGCATAGTGTTATCACAATTTAAAAGATCAATACTAATATAATCCATTGAAAAGAACTCAGTGCATTACAATGACTTATGATATTATGCATAATTTCAAGGAACATAACTGTTGTATTGTCACTATTTTCTGATGAACTTTTTCCTTATGTATTTTTTTTTCTAGTATTTTATGCTTGATGTGATAAAATCTACAGGCCTTTCTAGGCCTTAAGTTAAGGTTTTATGTAGTCTCGAAACATGCACAGTAACTACATGATATTAATAAGAATACCTACTATAATAATAATAATCATTTATTTTACAGATCATACAATCCACTTTGTTAGTAATACACAACTTAAACGCTAGTGTTAGTACATATAATACTACTATAATAGTGTCTTAAAATGTAAATGCTTTTGAAAGTGGCATACATTTGATCATATCTATGAAACACTTAACTAAGCTGCAGGTACACTGGCAACTTGACATGCGTTGGCAACCAAACATTGCAGCTTCAATTATCATGACATACTGTTTAGTATATCAACCTGTCTTTTGTCTGATTCTATAAATTACTTTTTAGGATAGATTTTAGTGTCATTACTTTCTGCTTGGATAGCAACAAAATGTTTTTTGTCTTGTTACAGCTGGTCAGCATATATGGGCTGGAAGCAGAAAATCAACTCTTAAGGTGTTTGCTCACTGAGGCAGCCAAGAATTCCTGGGACACTGATCGCCCAGGCAATACTCCTACCAACAGTATCCACGCGTCGTTGCTCGCCCAGCACCTCGCGTCGTTGCTCAACCACCCCGCCAAGTCGACCGTCATCTGTCGCGCTGTAGATCAACCCACAAAAACTCTACAGAAGGTAAGTACCTGCAGCTAAACACATTGATCCAAATTTTATAATGCTCATTTCTAAACCCTCCAATGCCCATTTCACCTGTATCGTATGTTTGTCCTAAAATCCATACCATTATTATACTACACCTATATTTACCACTTAACTCCTTGTTTTGTTTTTCATTTGTTTTATCTTATATCATAGATAAGATATTTGTTTAAATCATTTATTAGTTTCACTGATAAATAATGACTCCATATTTTACTATAATATACAAAATAATGTAGTTTTTGTAATTGTTGGTATGAGATGTTCTGTGAAATATATTTTGTTAACTGCAGCTGGCCGGGAGGCCATGGGGATAATCATAAACACAAGGACATAACACACCATACAGATGTAGGTACTTATAAGTTTTTACTATGTCAATGTCATACTATATTGATATAGTGTAGATGAGGTTTATAAACCCTCAAATGTTTCAAAAATACGAGATTATATTTATTAAATTCTATCAAAAGTAATGGGCACTCAGAAGCAGTTTATTATATCTATTATGTGCCTTTATATATTTGTTAGTTGATATTATGAATACTACTAAAGCAGGGATTTCTTACAGATCTTAAAACCATCAAATACTTTACTCAATCGACTGTCAAGATTGTTAAAGTTAACCACTGCTGAGGATGTTGCCCTTTCACTGGTTCTGAGGAGGAACTCGTCGAAATCTGAAATCGTAAATTTATCCAAGCAACATCTTAAAAAGAGATTTCTAGATCTCGTTCAGTGCTACCTCGACGCAGGTCGGTATTTCGGATTACATTATATGATATTATACAGAATGTACTGTAATCCTTAAACAATGTTTATTTGACTGATGTTCTTTTCTGTGACAAAATAACGCGAGCTAACACGTATTTTTTCGATTCACAGAACGCGGACATCAAGTGGAGCGTGCCGGACTTCAGGAATGCAGCCCTGAAGTGTTGCAAACTCTTCTTACAAATCTCGCGCATGAAAACTTTCGTTTAGCCGCAGTGACAAAAGACTTGTTTTTAAAAAAGTTACGAATCGATTTCCCTCGTGAAGTAGTGCCCATAGTGCTCGCGCCTCTGTTGTATCCAGACGATACACAGACACCGCTCGAGGAAATGACTACAGCTGATGACATGGCCTCTGCCATGATGGATAACTCACTTGCTGAGATCATCCGAGACATCGGCTATTCTTTCACCTCATCCGTTGAGGAATGCAAGAACAACATGTTGAACTTCGGCGCCCGGGAGCCTACGGCTACGGATGTCGCCAAGATCATATCGACGATGGTGCGATACCATACGACCGTCCAAGACGGACCACCGATACAGACACCCGGCAACTTCTGGCACGAAGTCAAGAAGGACATGCTACAAGGACACGGCGACTCGTGGAACGCAGAAGTGTTGGTGCAGACACTGAAGGATCTAGCATCTAACCTTAACTGGAAGGAAGTCATTCTACAACTTGATCACCCTGAATTTTTTGTTCCCGACAGGCAAGGACTGAGCTTGTTATTCACAATTTTGCGACTCGGCCTTCAGAGTGCGGGCTACCCAGCCAACATCTTCCCAGTTGAATACTTGTGCCGTCGCTGGACGAATTTGGAGGGACAGATGAGTCTCATTACCAATATACTGAAGTACACTGACATCTTCAGTTTCGCTGATCACCCATTCCATCCGGTGTCTATTGATTTACTGAAGTCACCTCCTGAGAACGACAACAAAGATGTAGGAACATGGCGCTGTCTGTACTTAGTTGAACTACTGCTTTATGCTTCAGAGCGTGGCTATTACATGCAAGTACAAGATCTATTCAAGATTCCTCTGCAGTACTGCCCTGATGTTTTGATGCTGGCTCTACTGCAGATTAGTCCACCAGTCAACGTTGTCAGGCAAGAACTATTTTCGACACTGATACCAATATTTTTGGGTAACCATCCTAATTCAGGAATCATTTTACACCACGCTTGGCATAACCAAAATCCCAATATTAAGCCTGTCATCATGCACTCAATGGCGGACTGGTATATTCGTGGAGATTGTGATCAATCAAAACTTTCAAGAATCTTAGACGTCGCACAAGATTTAAAGGCGTTGTCCTTATTATTAAATGTTCAGTCGTTTCCCTTTGTGATTGACCTCGCTTGTCTAGCATCCCGCAGAGAATACCTCAAATTAGACAAATGGTTGACCGATAAGATCAGGGACCATGGGGAAGCGTTTGTATCATCTATGGTAAAATTCTTGCAAAGACGGTGCCCGCTAGTCCTTGGCAAAGGACCAGAAGAACAGTTGCCGAAAGCAGCTCAATTACCGCACGAGACCATTGCTACGATGTTGGCATGTTTACAACTATGTATTCCTAACGTCCAGCAAGAACTACAGGAGG
Source organism: Euplexia lucipara (assembly GCA_921972225.1). Classification (NCBI taxonomy): domain Eukaryota; kingdom Metazoa; phylum Arthropoda; class Insecta; order Lepidoptera; family Noctuidae; genus Euplexia; species Euplexia lucipara. Next base: position 10,120,541 of record OV179142.1, on the reverse strand, counting down.
CAATCTGCAATGTGATTGCTAACTGCCAGACCCTCATACTGAGTAAGACACGACAGAACATTGCGGGTATTGCACGCCCGCATACTAGAGTCTTGGAGACTCCTTTTAACCCTGCCGGACTAGGTGGTCAGCTGTTTCAGCCGCATGTCGACTCCATCTCGAATTTGACCCCTAATGTTGCGAATATGAGCCTAGGTGCTCCAGCCAACACTGCTTTTGCGATGCCGGGTACTTTGGGACAACTTGTTACTACACCTGGATCTCCGTCGCGGTTAATGGGCGCTGGGCCCAATAGCCCCTTCGCTATGATGCCGATACAACATAACGCTAATGTCGCTAATATGGGACTGGCCCGAATGGCTCCCGCTCCAGCAATGGACAAGCCCCGCATCCCAGATCCTATTCACTTCCCCGAAATAATGCACAATGTCGCCAAGGAGATTGAGGATGAAGCTAACGGTTATTTTCAAAGAATTTACAATCACCCTCCACACCCAACTCTGTCGATAGATGAAGTTCTTGATATGCTGAAGAAATTTCAAGATTCGCCTAACAAACGGGAGCGTGAGGTGTTCTCATGCATGCTAAGAAACCTCTTTGAAGAATACAAGTTCTTTCCTCAGTACCCTGACAAGGAACTTCACATAACTGCCCAACTTTTTGGAGGCATCATTGAGAAAGGACTAGTTCCCAGTTACGTTTCTCTTGGTTTGGCATTGAGGTTCGTACTTGATGCCTTGAGAAAACCAGAGGGATCTAAAATGTATTATTTCGGTACAGCAGCGCTGGATAGATTCAAGTCGCGTCTCAAGGACTATCATAAATACTGTGAGCATGTAAGAGCTATACCTCACTTCACGGAGTTTCCTCCGCATCTCATTGAGTATGTGGAATACGGGCTACAAAGTCAAGAACCACCTTCGAAGCCGCAGGGCGCCGTGCTGCCGACTAGCCTCGCTGCTATGTTAAACCAAACTGCAATAGTCACAGTATCTGCACCATATAGGTACGTACTTGTCTGTTTATTTTACGAATAAACCAGCTCATAATAGCCCCATAGCAGAAGAGTCTCTTTCTTACTTATATATTGTTTGTTGTAGATGTTATAAACCTTTTAATGTAGGACGATAAGGCGATATAGGGCTCTAATGAGACCTATTTAACCTGATTATCAATTAATTCAATTAGGAGTATTTTTTTATTAAGACATGTATTTCAGTAAAAAAAGTTAGATCTGAATTTAATAAAAATATTTTATCTGATATAATTATTATAACAAAAATAAAATCAAATAAACATTCGTTAAATTGATTGCAATAATCCAAAATAAAATCGCCTTAAGAAATAAAGAAAGAAAGAAATAAATATTTATGCTCATAAAAATATTTGGATCTAGCCCCTTGGGGCCAAATGGTCTTTGAAATATAAATAGTCTTTGTCCCGGCAGAGCTAGGTCCTCGATATTTGTATACGGAAAAAAGAAAATTTAACACTAAGTACTATCAGGTTGTCTTTGAATTTTATATTTTGTTATTTATCTTCTTTTGTTGACAAGCATAATAATTATGTAACATAACTTTGTTTGCATTTACCGGTCAATATATTTTAATGACAGTTCAAATACGAATATTATTGTATGGGTCGATTGTTCAACCGTCTTACAACTATTATTTTAAAATAAAAACTGTCAAACCACTATCGGACAGACAGAAATATTTAATGTTTTTGAAGTTTCTAATTTGCATTGATAAGCTAAGAGGAAGCTGCCTGACGGTTAAAAAATCGACATTAATGTATTGAAATATTTTCAGGGCTGTTGCACCAGCAATTTCAGTAATATCAAAAGTGGCAAATTGCAGCACTGGCGGGATGGGAAGCCGGCCATCGATCGCGAACGCAACGAACATCGACACGCTGCTGACGGCCACCGACAGGGAAGAGAAGATAAGCGCTCCGCCGGAAGCCATTCAAGACAAAACTGCTTTCATTTTCAACAATTTAAGCCAGCTCAATTTGCAAACAAAATGCGAAGAGCTCAAGGAAATATTAACTGAGGAATATCATCCCTGGCTATCTCAGTACCTTGTTATGAAAAGAGCGTCAATTGAACTAAATTTTCACGCTTTGTATTCTAATTTCCTTGACGTTCTTAAAATTCGTGATGTCAACAAGATGGTCACAACGGAAACATACCGTAATATCAAAGTATTATTGCGCTCAGATAAAGGCATAGCAAACTTTTCTGATCGTTCATTACTGAAGAATCTCGGTCACTGGCTTGGCATGCTGACCCTAGCACGTAATGAGCCCATCTTGCATGTGGATATTGATCTCAAAGCGTTAGTTCTCGAAGCTTACCATAAGGGTCAACAGGAACTCCTGTATGTGGTACCATTTGTCGCCAAAGTTTTAGAATCATGCGCTAAGAGCATTGTTTTCAAGCCACCCAACCCATGGACAATGGCATTGATGAATGTCTTAGCTGAATTGCATCAGGAACCAGACCTGAAATTGAATTTGAAATTCGAAATAGAAGTACTGTGTAAGAATCTGGGCTTGGATATAGCTAATCTGAAACCAGCTATTTATCTGAAAGATCCAGAAAAAGTAAGAACGATTGAATTCCAACTATCGCAACCGAAACAGAATAAGGAGGCGGCGGCAGTGGTACCCGTTAATCAGGCAATCATACAGGCCCCGCAAATGCAGATGATGCCTCCGCAACCTCCGATGATACCGGTGGAGGAAATGACGGTCACAGCGCCGACCCCAACTAGCGGCCTGATGGGAGACCCCAATCTCATGGGTGTGCTCGGCCTCCCAGAGCCCAGATTCAATTACTTGGATGTAAACGTCTCTTCGACATCTGCATTTGGTCAAAAGATATGCTTCAATCCACACATCCTCCTTTTCCAAAACTATCCCCACTTAAAACAGTTTGTTAAGCCCGCGATCGAGAGGTCGATCCAGGAATGGATCCACCCTGTGGTGGATAGATCAATCAAGTATGCTTTGACTACTTGTGAGCAAATAATAAGGAAAGACTTTGCGTTGGATCCTGATGAAGTGAGAATGCGTACCTGCGCGCATCACATGATGCGTAACCTGACCGCTGGCATGGCGATGATCACGTGTCGCGAGCAGATCATTAGCACCATCAGCACCAACCTGAAGGGCGCTTTTGCTACTGCCCTGATGCCTTCCACACCCCAACAGGTTAGTATTTCATAAACAAAATGAATTGATTGTCTTCTAATACATCTTGAATAGGGAGCTCACTTGGATCCGCTCTTTGGATGTGAGCTCTCTATGCAAAATGTATTATATGTATATGAAATACTAGTCAAATTCAGATATAAGTATCTCTTGTTGACAACTTCCATAAATGTTAATAAAACTCAAATCAATCTAAAACATTTATGGCAGACATAAATTGTAGTGGGCAAATAGGTTAATACCTAGGGAATTGATTGGCCTGGACAAAATTGTATTTACATGGGGTTATAAATTTAAATTTTAATGATGATAGTTTTTGAGGTAGGTGTTAGGTTGTTGTGCCAATGCATGGGTGGGTAGACATTTTTACAGGTACAATAGTGCTGATCAAAACTATTCCATCACCATGAAGGAAGCCCTGGACGTAACTGTAAGAAGGCTACATAAACTTATTTGTCTCATTCAATGATAGGGTTAAACATCAAAATTATGAATTATTACTTATTTTTCAAGTTTTATTATGTTAAGTTTTTGAATTTTAGCTTTGTACTTTTTCCTCCACTATCTCTCAAAAGTAAAGAGGACAATTAATAAATTTTTTGTGACTCACCAACTGACTGACAACCAAGGCCCTATGATTTACTTTTTATTTTGTTCCCCATAATGGCAACCAAAAGATATTTTACTATCATATTAATAGTTTCTGGTATTTCAGAAGGAGGTTATAGAAAGCGCAGCTGCTGTTCTAGCTACCGAAAATATGGAGCTGGCATGCGCATTTATCCAGAAGACAGCGGTGGAGAAGGCGTTGCCCGAACTGGACAAGCGTCTGCTCAGCGACTACGAGCTACGCAAGCTGGCGCGGCAGGAGGGGCGGCGCTACCTAGATCCCATGGTGCTTGCTTACCAGACCGAGCGCTTGCCCGAGCGCGTGCGCCTTCGCCTGGGCGGGCCCACCGACGTTCAGATCACCGTCTACGAAGAGTTCGCGTGCAATATTCCTGGGTTCACGCCAGTACGCGATGTCGGATTGTTCATTCCTAAGCCGTCCGCTCAGGACCAAATGTCTCAACTAACGTTCAGCCAGGTCATCAACCCGACCCAGGTGTACGGCACCGACGAGATGAGCGCGTTGATCACGGGCGCTGAGCTCTTCCTCACCAACTGCATGGGCGTCGCGTCGCTCGCGGTGCAGGCCGCCAATATGCACTCTCTACTCGAGTGCCTCTGCATTGCAAGAAGGAACCGCGACTTTGTGTCCGGATGCGCTTTATTGCAGAAGGTAACATAGTTACAGTTAACAAAAAAATTTGCAACGAAGTGTCAGCAATTATTGCGTTACTTTTGATGCAATAGTTCATTGATGCATATTTGTTGCAAATTTTTTCTTTCTTATATTTCCTCTTTTTGTTTCAACTGTCCTAATTTTAATTTTTTTCATTATTTTCGTTACTTTTTTTTATCTTACCAAAGTGCTGATGAATCAGTTTTCATTTGTAACTTACAGATATCCTAAAGCGAGGCTTGACAGGATCTGGTAAATTAAATGTTGTGGCAATCAGCACGAAATAATGTGTTTAACAATGTTGAGCGGTTGTTGTAACAGTATTTTTTCTGCTAGGCGGTGGAAGGATTGCTGGATGGGCACAGCGTGCAGCCCAACATGGGCAACGAACACATGGAGATTATGGGTCGTTACCGTGACACGCACTTGCGCGTGCTGAAGCTGTTGGAGGATGCGCGCCTGTACGGACACGTGTGGACTACTAAGCAGATCACATGTTGCCTCACCGAGTGCCGCGAGGAACTGCGCTACAATATTGAGGCGGTCGACTGCCTCATCAGACACCACCTCATCAACTTACCTCAGGTACTTGTCGTCATGAACTAACCCTTACCTGTAGTTTATGGGGTGACTGGCAAATAGTGACCGATACTTAAACACGTGATTGTATTCATGATTTCAATAAAATTTCCCAAATAAAGTGTGGGGAAGCGTGTGACACTACTACTACTAGTAGGTTTAACCCTTTCCGAGGTCAGACTATCAGCTGATAGATCTGCCAATTCGTGCCTACTGTGTTCGTTCACAGGCGCGCGCGTGGGATTTTCAAACAGCGTTATTGTTATTTTATTGTGTTATAAGTTATTGAAAAAAAAAGTTTGGGAAAGATAATTGAAATCATGAATACAATCACGTGTTTAAGTATCGGTCACTAATTACCAGTCACCCTATATATACTATACTACTATATATTGTGAAACTTAATTATTAATTAAAATTTTAATTTCTATCATCAGTACGACTTGGCGCTCGCTCACATGATGGACGGCGGCAACAATTACATGGCGGTTGCTTTCGCGATGCAGCTTGTGCAACTGTACCTCGTGGACGATAGGAACAATGTCTTCGTGAACGAATCTGACCTGTACCACATTACCGAGACGCTAGTCCGTGTCGTGGCACACTCTCGACAGCCGGCGCCGGAAGGTCTTGGTACTCTCATTGAAATGCTTCGTGTCAACCAAGACCCCAGCGCGTATCTAGGAGAAAGATCTCCGCTGGGCCCAACTGCTCACATTCACTCAGGAATTCTGCAAGTTAGAGTAGGTTTACAAAAATTAAGAAACAATTAAATATATTAATGGCGGGTAGATTGCTCTGGTAACACTGGTATGCTTTACTTATATAAAACTTTATAAACCTTTCTTAATTTTACAGTCGCAGACCTACGATGACCCGCCTGGACTACAGGAAAAGACGGAGAACCTTCTCCGCGAATGGAGAAATGTGCTCCTCAGCCCTCTGACCGAAATCGAGCTGGCACAAAATTTCAATTTGTACGTGCATCGCATGAATATGAACGGCATTTTGAAGTCAGACGATATGATTACTAGGTTCTTCAGAATCGCGACGCAGATGTGCGTTGAGAACGTGTACCAGCAGCTCAACGAGGATAGGATGAATACCCCTCCCTTGCCACCAAAGAGGGACAAGTATTACAACATGTGCGATTCGTTCATCAAACTAGTTCAGCTCCTTATCAAAAACACTGCAGATGGGGGCAATCCGACGCCGAAGTTGAACCTTTTGAACAAGGTGAGTTTTTTATTGTAGTCTTTGCATTATGAACTTTATCACTAGTTTTGAAAATGATAAACTAATGGTAAAGGTTGTTGTAAGCACCAAGTCTGTATTGCTTTGCTATTGAACATAATTATGCTGTGAAAGGTAGGCAACCCAAGTGACTTTGTTAAATTATAACAATTGTTTTGCCAACAGATACTTGGCATCATTGCTGGATGCCTTCTGCAGGACCACGAGGAGCATGGAACTAACTTCCAACAATTGCCGTATCACCGTCTACTTCTTATTTTATTTCTTGATATGAATATGGCTGAACCCGTTCTAGAGACCATGAATTATCAGGTAAAGTGACTTAACTTGTACAATGATATAACGAGGTATGGAGGTATCGTATCCACGTAAAATTGGTCATTTCAAAAACCTATTAGTCACCTTTAAAAAAAAACATGTTTGTCAACTAAATCTTATGAAAAACTAATTCCCGAAATAACTTTAAAAATCATTCAACACACATGAGTTTTCAGTATGATTCAGAACGAGGAGGTCCTCTACTAATCATAGCCGAGGAATATATTGATGTATGCATTAAATATTCATTCACGTTCATAAAAAAACTTACAATGCCTGTTTCACTTTCATCAACCAAGGCTTATGATTTAGGAGTGCCTATCAATATCAAAAAGTTAGGCGATTTAAAACGATTTATGATAGCTTTCTGGAAGAGCATAAACCATTTTGCATAGTAGCTTGTCAACTATCAAAACATGCAGAAATAATACATTTGACATGGAAGACCATGCGCTAAACCTCGCGCGGGTGCACGCTCGTGTATGTTGTGGGTGCGTGCGACGGGTATTAATACGGCAACGGTACACGGCCAGCGGTTGACGGGTGGCGGGTAGTGGGTGGTGGGCTGCAGGTGGCGGGCGGCGGGCTTAGGGTGGCAGGCAGCAGGCGGCTGGCGGCTGGCTGCATCTAGCGGCCAGCGTTTAGTGCACGGTGGGCGAGGCAAATGGAGGGAGCGCACGGCTAATCTGTCGAGGACTTTATTTTGTCTTATAATAAATGAGTAAATAACCTATAGATGCTACAACTGTTCGAAATGAAAGTTTTACTAGCGGCACTGGAAATGACGGGGGCGCCTAGTCAGCATTGGAGACCCGCCCTGTGCGCCCGCCTGTGGTCTGGCGCATGGCCTTAATAATTAAATTTTTAAATGTAATATCAAAAATAAGTAATAGAAAATATGAATAATAAGATTGTTTCTTGCTCAAACAACATAATTGAAGAATTTGCTATTGATGTCCTCCGACGAAGGGTACAAAAACGATCATCTTAGTGACGAGATCACAGGCCGAATTATAATAAAACTAGCAGACGTCACGCAGTTTCACCCGCGTAGTTTCCTTTCCCGTGGGAATACGGGGATAAAAAGTAGCCTATGTCCACCGGGAATAGTGTAATAATTTTTAATATTGGATCATTAGTTCCGAAGATTACCCTCTACATACAAACTTACAAACATACAAATTTTACCTCTTTATAATATTAGTAAAGATTTAATTGCCATGCAAGTGTGAATACAATCATATTATGATAACCCAAATATTAACATAGTAAATAAAATGAAAACGTAAACAATTTTATATAAATTAAATACTTAATATTTTAATTTAATAGAATGTGCCCATCCCGGTTCTCTTCTTAACAATTTGTTAGTTGGAAAAATGTAGCACCCTCCCTAATGTTTAACAGCTTGTAAGTACTTATTCGAATAAATAATTCTGATAAGAAAATAAATTTACAAGATGGGGCATCAGATTTTGAAAATGATTCAAAATGTGCAGACAGCAAGTCGATAGCGAAATAAATTTTGCTTAATTTTATTTATATTTAAATTTTAAGTTGAAAATATTATATAACAATTTTTTTTTTGTTTGCATTGGGTCTAATAAAGGACTAATATTGTTTATACCGTATTGTGCAATACGCAATTATAAGCAAATTTAACTTCTAAACACATTTTGTAAGAGTCATAGTTCCCTTACGTCACTTGCGTACCCACCCGCGTCGCACTCCTACCGCGGAAGGAACCTTCCGAGTTGAACGCTATGCCTGTAATAAAAAATAAGGTTATTCAAGTGTTTACTTCTTAAATATGAAGTGATAATACTCGTTTAAAAGTCATTTGTTTGTGCACGAAACATCAGTCTTTATTGATTTCTGAATTACTCAAATTGTGTGACTAATGAGATTCTTGAAATGACTGATGAATTCATCATCTAATAAATTTAGATATTATTTGTGTCTAAATTGACTGACTGGACTTGTTCCAGGTAAGTTTTCGTCTCAAGGTTTGTATTTTTTCATTAATATGGTAATATGTTGTTGTTGACTTGTAGCATGATGTAAAATTATTGTTGCAGGTTCTCACGGCGTTCTGCCATACATTACGTATTATCAGACCGAGCGCCGCGCCTGGATTTGCCTACGCATGGCTCGAGGTGGTCGCACACCGTGCCTTCATCAACCGTGTGCTCGCGGTAACACCACAACAAAAGGTAGAACTTCTTATATTTAATTTTTTGCGGGCACCGCGAAACTAGGATTTTCTAACATGTATTCATTTCCATTTGCTTCCTAATCATGGATGTTGCACGGTTCAAACAAATTGTTACGATTTAGTTAAACAACGTCGGAAGTTACCGGTATTTCGTGAAATCATTCAATGATTATCTAATTGAACTAAGTTGGCATAGATGTTAACTTAGTTTAGTTTTCATTTATTCAAATTGAAAAGTACATTGCGAACCGTGTAATATTTCTATAGCTTCTTACTGTATAACTAACATTATACAGTATTAATTTATAGCATGGATGTAGAGTGATCCAAAGTGTGATTATTAAAAGTGTGATTATTAAAAGTGTGATTATTTCTTGTTCGGTTTCCGCACTAACTGTCCAGACCTAGAGCAGGACAGGTGCGCTACTGAAATGTGACAAGCCCATCCCAGTGTGAATAGAGAAGGCCTTTGAACATCAAAAAATAAAAAAGTGGGTTCTTAAGCAAAGTAATTATCGGGCCTTTAACAAAATAACACTTGACAATGAAATACTCTGGAAGACACTTTTATTCACACAAGACACTTTATTCTGTTTTTTAAACGAAAACTGGTTAAAATAAATGTGGCCTATTTTTATTTAACGCCATTGTCATTTTGTAATTATTATTAATTATTTTTGTAATTTTTGCAACCGGGGCCTAAACTGGATGTTAAAATTAAATGTTAGACCTAGGAAAAGGCATGTAAAGGGCTAAAAAGAGCTTTGTTTTTACTATCAATTGATGGAACCGTCGATGTGTTATTCCTAATAGGTCTTTGTCGGTTGTTTTCTTGTGAGACCTGCTTGAAAATAAAGTTGTATAAAGTATTACATAGTAGGTATAACAGAGTTTGTTTTTAATACGTTTTGGATCACCCTTCATTTTAATCAACCCTCATTAGTCACTATCTATTTAATTGTAAAATATCATCATATTTATTTCATTTGTGATTATCATGTCATTACACAAACAAACAGTATTTTTTAATAACCTAGGCTGTGGACCAGAATCCTGAACTTAGAAGCCTAATAATTTGGAAACAGAATAGACATCAACATGCTAAAGTAACTGATTTCTTACAATCTTTTTATGAAGTCTTGTGATTGTCCACAATAATTGCCTGACCTCAATAGAACCTCAAGATTATAAATATTAGCTCAAACCGGTGTTAATTAGGCTTCTTAGATAATACAATATTCAAGTAGGAATACTTCATATAATAAGAAGAGAGACGCGTCTTCAGTATAAAATACGGTAGACTCAATAAATCAGATGCGCGTTAAGAACCATGTTTTGATTAGTTTCTTGTTCACCAAAGAAGCTGCAAAGCCGCTGGTTAATGATCATATCTATTCATTTTATATTGATTTTTCTTTCTTTTCTTTTAGCTTTCTCACGGAGGCCAGGCAACAAAATTCGTTAGTTCGACTCACATAAGTTTGCCGCTCTGAATCCAAGCTTAAAGATGCGCACGGCATAATGCACTGCTGTTTTAGAATAGACAAAATCGCCCACTGCGCAGTTATGTAGTCCTACTTCAGAGCGGCAATTTTATAATGTCACGAACTGTATTTTTTGTGTGTAAACTCGAGCGGCCTTATTATTAGAGATGGGCCCAATAAATCTGGCCGATTTTTTCCTTTGTTTAGTATATACCGGTTATGAGTTTAATGTTACACACAATCTAGGATTTTAACACTTAATCATCCATCCATGATTTCATATGACATGCTCACGCTAAGCTAATTAAATGCTAACAATAGTTAACGTTTGACTTCCAGTTGATAGTTACCTCGAATGCCGACTGACAACCGGACATTCGGCCCATCTCTATTAATTTGTTTATGATTTAACACCGTAGTGTGTCCATAAAAATCATGTAGTTCGTATTGTTGTATACCTATTCAATGACAACTCCAATGCTGCTGCCGCGATGAGTCTGCTTTTGGAGCTTAAATAATCATGTGCTTAATTGGTAGAATAATCAGTTATTTATTTAGCTAAATCATAGAATAACATTTGTCAACAAAACTAACAAATATTTGGCAACTTTACTAAAGGTTAGCTTGATCGCTGAATTAAAACACTTATTAGTAACGCTTTCAATTACGCCTTTCATTATCAGCCATGCTTCATTCTATATTGTAAAATGGTCGGGAATATTTTTTTTAGCGACCCCAAAACTGTGATGTTATATTTATTATGTTTTGGGAATGAATAATTGTGAGTCAAAATATTCACGCAGCAAAGTAAAATTTAAAAATTTACAGAGAAAAAAAAGCAACTTCTTATCTGTTTTAAAATGTTGCAAATGTGTAAGAACAGCTATTATTTAGACTATTTGTGTATTTACATTGCATGCTGTTTGTGTTGACCGATCATTGCGCACAGTGATTCAAGTGTTGGTAATACTTTGCAGGGCTGGGGAATGTACTCGACGCTGCTGATCGACCTATTTAAGTTCCTGGATCCCTTCCTGCGCAACACGGAACTAGCTACTCCCGTCATGATGCTGTACAAGGGCACACTGAAAGTGCTTCTTGTCTTACTCCACGATTTTCCAGAGTTCTTATGTGATTACCACTACGGTTTCTGCGATGAAATCCCGCCTAACTGCATCCAGATGAGGAACCTCATTCTGTCCGCGTTCCCGCGCAACATGCGGCTACCCGATCCCTTCACTCCCAACCTGAAAGTGGATCTGTTGGCGGAGATCGCGCTGCCGCCGCGCGCCGTCATCAACTACGCCACTATTATCCCGCCTTCGCAGTTCAAGAAGGACTTGGATGCGTATCTGAAGGCCCGCGCTCCTGTCACTTTCCTGTCAGAACTCAGAGGCAACATGCAGGTAGGCATGCTTTAAAAGGAGTAATCTGCCGTCTTTCAACATTTTAAGGGCCAATGTTAATGAATCTTTATCTTCAGGTTTTGAACGAGCCTGGCCGCCGGTACAACTGCCAGCTGATAAACGCCGTGGTCCTCTACGTGGGCACGCAGGCCATCGCATACATCCGAACTAAAGGACAGACCCCTAACATGTCTACCATCGCGCACTCGGCGCACATGGACATCTTCCAGAACTTCACAGTAGACTTCGACTTCGAAGGGCGGTAAGACTGTACACCATTTTTAAAGCTCTGTATAAATTACTAACAATCAGTTACTTGTGCTAAAGAAGCTCTTTCATAATTTACGCCATGTGACACAATCGCCTCTTTATTAAAAGTTAGACTCCCATTGCAAACAAAGTAATAATACGGTATTCAGTTTTTTTCCCTTTACTTGTGCTAAAAGACATTGCTTCCTTGCTGATTTTATTATTCTAGGTAAACAGGAATTACCTAGAATAATAAACCTACCTATACTGTAGTTTTTGATTTCCTTGAGAGTGCCAAAATATTCAGTATAAATATTGTATCTTATGATTCACGTCAACTTCATACCTTCACGAAATTCATGAGAAAAACGTTCTTGACTTGACCAACGGACGCAATAAGTTACGTTTGTTTCTTTTGATGTTCAGAACCTTAAAAACTAACACCTAGTCTTATAGCCCTGTGTAAAAGTGTCTTTTAGGATGGCAGATTAAGATAACAACTAGAGAACAGCTTAGAATGCTGCTATTAGGTCACGAGACTAGAGTGGAAGCGACAGGACGACCAACAGCATACAGATGCGGTGGGGGAGCGATGCAAGGCAGGCTGCTTTCGTGGCGCATCGACAGAGAACAGCACAGAATAACGCGAGGTTAAATCAATTGATTTCTGAAAACATATTTTTCCAGAGCCTGCGGGAGCATTGTAAATGCAATGAGAAACTAAATGATGTAAATGACTGTGTTTGTAGAGTTTGGGTCTTTCAGCACCACTGTTGTATGCATGTCGATGTACAAGGCCGTGCCTACCCTTACCTTCAATAGACAGGACACTCTGTGTTCGCAGGTACTTGTTCCTGAACGCGATCGCGAACCAGCTGCGCTACCCCAACAGCCACACGCACTACTTCTCCTGCTGCCTCCTGTACCTGTTCGCCGAGGCCAACTCCGAGGCCGTGCAGGAGCAGATCACCAGGATGCTCCTCGAGAGACTCATCGTCAACAGACCACACCCCTGGGGACTACTCATCACATTCATAGAACTCATCAAGAACCCCATCTACAAATTCTGGTCACATGAGTTTGTGCATTGCGCACCTGAGATTGAGAAGTACGTGTTCTTTTCTGATGCTAACTAAGTATTTTAGGCGCTATCGCTGTCATTAACATATTAACCAACCATGGAGTAGTATGTATGTACTATAAAGTGATAGAATAGCATTCACCCTTTTGTGAGATGTCCGGGTTGCGTTTGTACTTACATATTCATAACAAAAATAAATGGCAGATGGCGATGGGACCGTTCACCCGCACATTATCACTCCATTGCTCACAATCCAATATTAACGAAAAGCCAGTCCTAATCATAGTCTAGTAGTAGACACTAGACACAGTATTAGAATGTCTCATATTTAGCTCATATACGTTTGATTAATAGGACAGTATGTTTTAAATTCAGTCATTTAGTCAATTATGGTTACTCATGGGCATAAAAGGGGTGAAATAGTTATTTCTATCAGATTGAGGCTGGATGCACTGAAGGAGACATTCTGAACGCATGTAGAAGGTTTTACTCTGAAGTTCAATAAGTACATGAAATATCAATTTATTGTTGCATGCCCGGATAAGCATTTCGCTTTCCTTATAGTTGAGTGCAAGTAGATAAGACACAAACCCAGATGCAGTTTTACCATTTGGATTTTATAGGAATGTTTTTATACTGAGTGGAAGTGGACATCGTACCACATCTGGACGCCAGAAGTTTTCCATGTCATTCAGGACCCTCATGCGTTGAAATTTTTCGTTGACTTGCCTTTATTTCTGAGGTTTACCTGAAGTTGTTTTTACTTTAAACTGAAAAGTAATTCCTAACAAAACCAATGAGATTTTACTTTTTGAAAAATCTCAAGGTTCTAAACAGGGGACTGATGACTTTTTCTTGGCATTTTCACAAAATTGCAATGAACCGATGAAAATATTAAATGCTGCGGAGTCCAGAATCACGTACAGAACTCTTGGTATCAGTATGTGCGACAATATTCCTTTCTGTATAGTTTCTAAAATCGGCTTTTAACACCAGAGATGTCTAGATTTGGAACCTGGTCAAAAATGGTTAAAGGCAAGGCACAATCGGGGAATAAAAAATTAAATCATTTAGCACATGTTAGCCATAATTCGATTTAAATGTTCTTTTAAAGCGAGTAACTTTGGCCTGCGATGTTCAACTCATGGAACCTCAAAAATATGGCCCTGGTTATTCAATAGATTGCAGTATCAAGTCAATTTTAAAGCAAGTTAAATTGAATAATCATATTGTAAAGCTGAGTTAAACCACCTTTTCTGTTGCTATCGGTAGTGGTTGCTACTCTCGGTTATTAGAACGAATATGAACACAAGAAATAACTTACCAATTAGACAGGCGTGCGTCATCTGCTGTGATTCTTTGACTGAATTAATAACAGCATAACAACTTGAGAGGTCGTCAAAATTACGTCAAGTCCCAGAAACGGGTTGTAAGAGTTTAAAAAAAGTAGAAATCTAACTGTTTTTTGAGATCATTAATGTATAAACAAAGGGAGCTAAAAACAATATATAAATAAAATTTTCGTCTAAGGTTAAACTAATTGCACTCGACTATAATCTCTATCATTATGTTCAATTTATGATATTTTAGGCTGATTTAAACGTCTCCGGCTCACTCTTGACTCAGTCTCAGTTAACACACATAATATCATCGGAATAACTAACAAATTAATAAAAACTGTTTACATTTGTCGACCGAGTCAAAATGTGTTAATACGGAAATTTCCTGCGCATCTCACTCGGTAACGTGTAAACACTAACTAATTTGAATAGCAGAGACGTGTAAATCTGCCCTCCGATAAAGTTTGCGTAATACTTCAGTACAGGTGAAGATAATCATGTTTTCTTTTTTATCAATAGTGCTATCCGACTTCACCTGGAGCGGTAATTAGCCTCCCCTTTTATAAACGCTCGTCGTGTACCGATCCAAACCATACATCTGCCTCAATATATTACTTTTTCTATTTCAATTTGGATCCCTCCCCTTCTGGTACCGTTGCTGTCGAACCATTATTTCAAACTAACGTTCAATCCCTTACGGCAACTATCCTTGCAGTTAGAGATTGAGTAAATTTATAAAATTCAGTATGGCCCTTGATCAGTACTCGTCGAAGCACATACTAATACTAGCATTATTTTCAAAGATTCTCGCAATCATACAGTGGTCACGCGTTTTCTGTAATTTATTTAGTTTTTACAAACCTCCATCGCTATGAACATTGTCGACCTAAGCTCGCTAGACTGTTTTGTACGTAATAGATCGAACGCTAGCACTCACGCGTACGCATATCGCTGACCGCTTTCTGGTTGCGCGCGCTACGTAGGGTGAGATTCCAATAAGATACTAATCAACTCATTAGTACATTTTTTCGTATTTGCTTTTCTCTGCCTCAATGGAATTTCACCCTAAAGGTGATTCTGAAGTAATCGTTATGCCAAAGCGGCCGGCAGGCGGTGGATGGATGGGCTACATAGTATCGCATCAGACTTAAACTATTGATCCGCGATGAGCGGTAGTATTTTGTACTATCGTTGTAGTCCATGCGCTCAAGCACCCTTCCTCCTACCGGCCGCGTTGACGTAATCGTTGCACTGGAATAAACCGACAGCCGAGACTGAATGACGATGCTGCCTGTTAGGTCGGGTCTCCACACATGCGCTAGTTGAAATCATTGGTCCAAAATGTCTGGACACCGTAACTTGATCGGCTCTCGTCTACTTCCGGACTATGTACTGTGCTAGGTGGGAATGGTGATGGCAAATAACATTTTAAATTTAATTTATTCATGATATTGTGAATAATAATTATTGTAAATACCGACATTCATTGAAAATGGGTCGTCAGCCTGAATCCTATCTAGTCAACTAGACACTGCTATGCGCGTATGAAGACTACCAATCGACCGACTTTAAATGGCAGGGAATATACTTACTTTTTTAACCATCTGTTAACTTGTTACTAGATTCAAGTGTTCGCCATGTTCGCCGTACTAACTTTACTAACAATTGTAGTTTTAATATAGGATCTTTTTTATTTTGTTACGTTTCTATTAATATGTATATTTAAACTCGGATGATTTCCTTAGCGATCATGCGCACATAATTACATGTAACACGTAATTATAGCTTTCTTATCGGCCGAATGAGCTAGCTTTCATGCGCGCCTAGCTTTATAAGTTTTGTTAAAAAAAAAATTGCCCAATATAATTCACGCTGGGGAGGAATAGGATGTGATGGTTTTATAGTAAATTAAAAAACATTAGATGCCTAAAACGCTGATGGTCAGTTACTAATATTAACTATCCTATTCCAATTAAGCGTGCATTATATCCTTTTTTAAATAGGAGTAGGCATTTCAGGATATTATATCTATGTTATAATGGTTTGGTTGTCCCAGTGTTTCTGCGACTCGTGACTAAATACGCACATCATATTGTAATTACCATCTTGAATTTATTTAATAACTGGGACAAAACTAACCTTATAATAATATTACTAATCATTATGTTTTAAAGGTGTGTATGTCATCTATTCTCCAAACAAAATAGTAATGTGTTCAAAACACAGTACACATACGATTTAGTTGTGAATTTTTCTGTAACTTATCAAGCATTATTATTTTTTAAGAAGAATAGATGAACGCATTCCCTATTCCTTTTTTGCTGCCTTGGATAACGTAAGGTAAAAGGTAAAATTTAATTACTTTTAGAATAGGGCTTTGTTGATTAAACAATACCAATACCTAATAAATTAAAGAATGGTTTCATTCGATAGTCCATAAGGACTATCGAATGAAACCATTCTTTAATTTAAATTGGTACTAACAGTATTAATTGGGCAATTCTTTCTAGATGGTGCCGCTTTTACGTACGTACTTAATTTTAAGATTTAAATTTTGAGTTGTTTCGGGTAAAATGATTTAAATATTAACTTAAAAAAAAACCCAGTTGATAATGCGGAGAGTCAGCTTTACGACGGTACTCTGTCGTTGCGTGCAAGTGGCGCCGCCTAGCGTTAAGTTGATGTGAATAATCTGTTCCAAAACTTATTGATTAAAGTGTAAAATATACCTGTTCAGGTTATAAATTCCGCAACCTGTCACTAAAGGGAATCAGATATATATTAATTTTAATTTTCTGGCCCATTTGTTTACATTTTTACCGATTCGTTTTGGATCAAACTATAGTAAGCATGCTTTGGTGTTGTGGAACATCCTTTCTGTGGGATTCTAACATTTATTTTTGGCCAGGCTATTTGCGTCAGTGGCGCGTTCCTGCATTGTAGACAAGACGGGTGCGGGAGGGGGGGAAAGAGAGATAGCCGAGTAGCGTCGCGCCAATTGGGAGTCTGTCCGGCATAAGCACATGTATAAAAGCTATGCTGAGAAAGGTATGTTGAAGTTCTTAACATTAAGCATTCAAGCTATTTCAAAATTAATCATAAATACACGAAAGTCCACAGTTTTGTAGTTTTTGTGAGACAGTTTCAGTTTATTAGCCGACTTATAAAAAATGAGGAGGTTCTCAATTCTGCTGTATATTTTTTTTTGGTTTGATACCACATAACTGATCGAAACCGGATCAGTAATTTAAATGAAAATAAAGGGAAAAATAAATTATTTACATACACAAACATTTAAATAGCAACAGGACAAATGTTTGTGTGATAATATGTATGTATTTAGAAATATATTAGTATGTTTATCAGTTGTTTAGTACCCATAACACAAACTCTGCTTAGCTTGGGTCAAGATGGCGTTGTGTGAAGTTGTCGAATATAATATATATTTTGAACGTTCCAGGCTTCCAAGGCGAGGCAGGACCGAGCCAGCCGCCGCAGCCACAGCCGTCCACTTCGGGCCAGCCCCCCAAACAGGTGCTGCAGTGGAACAAACTGTTTCAAAAGAAGTAAATAAGTGATGAACAATTTGACTGTAAATATATTTATATTGTAGTAGTGAACTCTTGTAGTTATCAGCTGATTTTTGACACTATCTTGTCTCATTTTGTAACATTCTAAATTCAGCTTAAATTTATTGTCTTAAAAGTTTGTCCAATCGCAGTTTTAATCTCTCTCTATTATGAACGCAAGTTGTAATCGGGGTGAACATTATTCAAGGAATTTATTTGCGTTTTAGTTCTACGCTCGGATAAGGTTTTATCGGGGCGTACGTCGGCTTAATCAAAATAATGTCAAAAATCAATGAATCTTAATATTATTACGTACTGAAGCGGTTGTAAATTCGGTGGTCGAATCACTAAATTAATTGTATTTTTTAAATAAGTAGTGTATAAGCGTGATCTCTGAAGATAGTCTCTATCGTCATGCTACTGCTAAATTGTGTATGGGTTCCATAGGAACAAGTTGTTTACGCTTTTTACGGGCAATTGTAAATTGTTTAGAACTTTTTTCAATTTGATGTATGCCACTTATTATATTTCTTTTAGTACTTGTAAATTACGAACAAATCGTTTACTATTAAATGGATTAAACCTTCCCGAATAAATTCCTTTCGATTTCATGAATAAAAAAAAAATGCATGACTCGAGCGGAAATTAAAGATTAATTGAATAAATTCATTTGTAGCGGTGTTTTGATGTAACCCGCGGTGAAGACATTACTAAAATGAGACGTTAACTCGGACTATTCGCAATTTCTCAATATATGTGGCAGCTTCGCCCGCAGTGGCAGCTCACGCGACAATACGACACGCGCACCGCGTCGCCGGCACCGCACTAACGTACGACGTTGCGCACAGGCCCATTTGCGCGTGGTGCCCGCGACCGTACCTATGACAAGATTGTACCCAAAATAATCATACAATATAATACCTACTCTATTTACACCACTGGTGTTTGAAAAAATACTTTATCATAAATCAATTTAAACGTTTTTTTATTAACTAATAATATTAATAGTATTCATAATAGTTATGCGGTTCAAAGTGGATAGTTAATGGTGGACGTTTCATAATGGGAATGTAATAATCACTTGGCGTGCAGCGGGTGGCACGGGTCCGTAAGATTTACGCGACGTTTTATATTACTGGTGTTCGATGACTTGTGCGATTGGTAGCGAAATCAATAAGCTGCAATATATTTATTTCGCTACCAAACTCACAACATATCCAACTTACTTATTTTAAGGCAAATTACACTAAGTGATACAGAGCTAGTTCGTCGAATTAAGTAAATCGACTGATTAAACGTAACCACTAAATCGATTGTTAGGCTTAGTAAATTTTGTAATAATTCGAAACGTATCTTGTAATTTTAAATATCTATAACCGACTGGTTAATACAGTGTTTGGTTTAATTTTAAAACATTTTAGTGATAATTATAGTATTTAATAAGTTTTGATCGATGAGCGTAAGTTCACTTTGTAAAGTTTTCTAGATGTGATTTAACGTAATATAGGAATGTATGCACCGGTGGGGCAGACGCCCGTTGCTTGTTGTATCGATCGCTGCGACCGCAACGACGCTTCACTTCACCGGGCTAAACATCTTAGATGTAATGTTAAAATTAAAACTTCACTATCACTTTTTTTTAATGTAATCACATTTTTCTAAACTGTTTAAACAAAAGTATTTTTCGATCCAACTGTTTTTATTTATTATTTCCTTAAACCCTTAAACTGACTGTTGTTATTCTATTTCTTGTATTAGTAGTTGGAAAGCTTGCCAATTGCAAAAGAAAATTGACAAAACTTGTAATCTAGAAAAATGAACTTACTCCTGTTCGCGTAAGGATGGTTCCTGAAATAGCTTACCATAATAGACCCATATAGGCAAAGATATCTTGCACATTGATGTTTTATGAATTTTGCACAATCAAAGTCGTATGGACATATTGTGTCAGGCAAACCTTCCTAGCGTGCAATATTGCAATTAAAACTAAAACGTGATGACAAATTAAAACATGATCAACTCCTATGACAAATTAAAACATGATCAACTCTTAGATCAGGGGTTCCTAAACTTTTAAAGTTAGCGGAACACTCACCAAATCCCGTTAATTGTATAACATCAAATTATTAAAAACGAAAGACACTGCAATGATTTATTTAAGAATTTGTTTTTAAATAAGTATTTTGAAAAAACTGTCTTCAATGCATGATTCTATTCTATTAAATAAAAGTATGTTCTAAGTTTTTTTGCGACAGTCAGTTCTTTTTCAAACTTTGTAAGAACATGAATTACATAATATTACGAAAAAAGAGAAGTATTTTATTGAAATTACCCACCTACTAAAAGTACCTAATAACTGAAATTGCCATACTAAACTAAAAATTCGGAAGTTGGCGTCTCTTACCGACTGCAGCATTAGAAAAGGTGAGGTGGTTGGTATACTGACATCAAAGACATTCAACCTTTGGGCGCCTTCAAATTAGCCGCAAAGAGCTGCGCGGTGGCAGCGCGGTTACAGCGCTGCCGCCGCGCTACAACACCGCTAGGTTCGAGCATCATAGTGTTGTACCTACATTTAGTTTCAACTTCATCGATAAATGTTCAAGCTGATTTTCGTTCATGTCTGAATAAAATCACGTACGCATCATCACTAGTCGATTGATGAACCGATGCGCGGCCACAGCGCGGGTGTAGCGCTGCAGTCGCGCGTTTTTTATTGTATATGGATTGCAGCGCGACGGTAGCGCTGCTTTGTTAATCCGCGTGACACCTGGCGGCAAATTTGAAGGCGCTCATATTATAGGTGTCACTGTGTGTGTTCGCGCAGCGGAATGTTGTTGAAATAAAGATTTTAATTTTGCAGATATTTAGTGTATGACGTTGTATAATTGTGTATGGTATAAAAAAAATTGTGCACGCAGCCATTGTGGAGAAATTCACCAAAAACTGATTCCGCTGGGCGAACGTTGTCCTGGCGGAACTTTTTTTAATCCATAGACTTCAGAAGAAAAGAGATGTGTCCAAAAATTTGTGTGTATTTGTGTGTAATTGTGTATGTATGAATTAAATTAGTGCATGCATAAACTTCGGAGAAATTCAAGTTTCCGCTACGCGAACGTTTGCCCATTAGCTAGTTTTCATATAAAGCGCTTACATAGAGAGCTGTAGATTTTTACATACGTTGTTTTGAATTTGTTTATATGTGTTTAAAAAACAGATTTAGAAAAAATCGTAGGGCTTAAAAGATAAAAATATAAACGTAAAATACGCTTATTAGGTATTAGTTCTTAAAGTATGCACTTTGGGGTCTAGATTTTCACGTTTATACAAACCTTGTAAGTGTCTGCAACATGTTGCCAAGTATCAATGATGTTCCGTTAGTAATTAAAGAGTTATAGGACAATTTACCATGAATAGATCACTGTTTACAAAGCAGTCAAATATCACGACGTTCTAAAGGAATTGCATGGTAAAATGTATGCCAATAATTAGTTTATTCATTCAACTATTCACATGCAAAATTTCATGTCATTAAATTCAGTAATTAAAGAAAAACAATTATAATACTGACGAAGCATCGAAGACCTATATAACCCGACCAAGTTCGGTTGGCTACAAAAAAGCGGCCGTCCCATATATCTAAGAAACGTTCTTAACCTTGCAATATAGTATTTATTAATATTGTACAGTTGCGTACACAAGCGTTAGGAAAAAATAAAACAATTGAATTTCTTGAATGAAAAATATTTTTTAAAAATAACGCCACTATCTACGATAAAAATAAATCTTCAATTAACAAGTACTTCTCTATTTAAATATCCGTGTACAAAAATATTTTTAATTACATATAATACTTAATTATGTAATTATGATAACGTTAACAAACGCTTGCAACGACAGCAATAGACTTAAATGTGTTTTAACTAAATTAGGTTTAAACGATTATGAATATAAGGGTAAGTATAATATTTCGAGCTTCAATAAAAATTAAAATCACATCACATAACTAGACTATTCAGTTGTTTAGATTTGATCAACATTAAAAAAGTGCTTATAAACTAAAAAATTGGTATAAAAAAGGTATTTTCAAGAAAATATTCTTAAATGAGTAGCAAATACAGTAAATAACCTCAAGATTTCTAAGTATACCTAATATTTTCTGGTTTCAATAATAAAATCACAGATCACATAACTAGACTATTCAGTTGTTTAGGTTTGAGAGTACCGCTTCGAACAAAATAATTCTGCATATTTTGGTGGGGTGCGGAGGAACACGCTCACATACATAAGTCACTACCAGTACAACGATAAACATCAATTAAAAAATCGATTCAAGAAGTAGTTTTTTTTAAGTTATTAGATTGTTTGATCAACTAAATTTGCAAAGGGGAACGCTCGTGCGTGCCTAGTCCATTGGTTAAATAGTGTAATAAGCTAAAATATGATAATTATTTACCTAAATAGTAGAACTTACATGTGGTAATTATTTAATTTCCCTAAGGGGTCTATAGTTAGAATCCTGATCCGTGAAATCTTCAATAGAAATTAGCTGTATGAAAATATTTCTCTTAAATAATAGGTATATCTCGATTATATCTCAAGTCTCAAGCGCATACTTAAATAAAGTACCTACGTAAATAGTACCTACTTTCTGTCATAGTCAAATACATTTAAAAAAGTAGGTGTAGGTGTACAAAAATAAGTGACCTATAGATTATATCTAAACAACAATTGTGTTATCACCTATACCAATTCAATACCGGTATTATACTGTAAATTTTGGGATGTTACCT
This sequence comes from Euplexia lucipara, assembly GCA_921972225.1. Lineage (NCBI taxonomy): Eukaryota > Metazoa > Arthropoda > Insecta > Lepidoptera > Noctuidae > Euplexia > Euplexia lucipara. The sequence continues at coordinate 10,097,752 of OV179142.1, read as the reverse complement.
AAATATATTGCACGGCCGCTTTTTTGTAGCTATCCGAACTTGGTCGGGTTATGTAGGTTTTCGATGCTTCGTCAGTATTATAATTGTTTTTCTTTAATTATTGAATTTAATGACATGAAATTTTGCATGTGAATAGTTGAATGAATAAACTAATTATTGGCATACATTTTACCATGCAATTCCTTTAGAACGTCGTGATATTTGACTGCTTTGTAAACAGTGATCTATTCATGGTAAATTGTCCTATAACTCTTTAATTACTAACGGAACATCATTGATACTTGGCAACATGTTGCAGACACTTACAAGGTTTGTATAAACGTGAAAATCTAGACCCCAAAGTGCATACTTTAAGAACTAATACCTAATAAGCGTATTTTACGTTTATATTTTTATCTTTTAAGCCCTACGATTTTTTCTAAATCTGTTTTTTAAACACATATAAACAAATTCAAAACAACGTATGTAAAAATCTACAGCTCTCTATGTAAGCGCTTTATATGAAAACTAGCTAATGGCCAAACGTTCGCGTAGCGGAAACTTGAATTTCTCCGAAGTTTATGCATGCACTAATTTTATTCATACATACACAATTACACACAAATACACACAAATTTTTGGACACATCTCTTTTCTTCTAAAGTCTATGGATTAAAAAAAGTTCCGCCAGGACAACGTTCGCCCAGCGGAATCAGTTTTTGGTGAATTTCTCCACAATGGCTGCGTGCACAATTTTTTTTATACCATACACAATTATACAACGTCATACACTAAATATCTGCATAATTAAAATCTTTAAATTCAACAACATTCCGCTGCGCGAACACACACGGTGTCACTCATTCTGGCAGGCCCACCATCAGGTATTTTAATTTTGTCGTTAATTTGTCCAAATTTGCCACCATCAGAATTTGTCGGTCACTGGTTCAAAAGGTATAAGGGTTTAAAGGTGGCCGACCTGGAGAGAGTCTCCCAGCAGGGCCAAATTTATATCTGAAGATCTGTTTTCTCTCATATTTAGTCGACAAAAAGTCGCAATTTGTCACCAAATATCAGAATTTGTCGGTCACTGGTTCAAAAAATATGAGGGTTTATAGGTGGCCCTGCTGGAGAGGGTCTCCCCATTACTGCCCAACAGCTCGCCACAAGCTGCCGCTGCTGCTGTGTTATTATTATTACTATTATCTTAAAGATACTAACAATACAACACACGTTTGCGGACACTCGGGCTAATTTTAGAACGACACTTTGACACTTAATATTGTATGGAATGCTATAGCCGCGCACCGTCACTGGTCAAACTTACTATGGGCATAAAAAAATCCCACCAAAACATTTCATGTAAAATGTTGCCAAGACGACCACACAAGGTTTGCCCTTTAGGTTTTTACTGTTAATGTAGAATTTGTGATGTTAGGGTCGGTAGGTTAGGCCGTGTAGATTCAGAAGCTTGGCTCTACATGAGATCTGATATCTTTTCCACAGGGCAAACCTTGTGTGGTCGTCTTGGCAACATTTTACATGAAATGTTTTGGTGGGATTGCGTAAGTTGCTAGGCAGTCATTTAGTTTTTTTTTTTGGGTGTATTTTTTTTTTGAGTCTTGCACATCAGTAGTGCCGGTTTTCATAGCCCATTCTCTGTCTTTGCCTTTTTTCTTTGATGGTTTACTGATTACCATAAGCAATGACGTCATTATTCTTTTATCAACATTTTTCTGCTTGCACCTAGCGACGCGCTAGACTCGAAATAATTTCATCTATTACCAAGAGACAGCGACATCTAGGAACACACGTCAAAAGGACGACAGATGACCTTTATTTATGAAACGAAACTTTCCGCTCCGCAGTTCTAATATAAAGACATAGATGGCCTGACTCTATGACCACCCACCCACTGACCGTATTTTTTTAAAAAGAACTTGTGGCTGATAAGTCCGAAGGGTTACGCAGACAGAATACACATTTCTTCGTCTTTTTTTTATAAATCTGTATCGCTTGCGACCTCTAGACCAATGACACACTCAGTAATTATTTTTAATACTTATTGAAATATTGAATTCACAACCTCAGTCAGTGCGCTTTGGAAACATTTTTTACCGACTTCATGAGGAGGTTTTCAATTCGATCGGTTTTTTTTTTATGTAGGTACCTATGTACACATTGTACACCGATCACTCTAGGATTAATGATCCGATTTACGTGATTCTTTTTTAGCTTGATGCGGGATAGTTGCTTTTTGGTCTCATAAAACATTAACATAGTATGGCATGGTGGACATTTTTGTTCATGAATTTTTCTTTTGGGTTCACCGAAATCTGTTTATTTGTTTGTTTGTAATATTAATAGAAATGGAAAATATTGAATCATCAACATAAAAATAAAAAAACTAAAAATTGATACATAGTTAGATAAAAACTGTTTTACAAAAATTCAACCGACTTAAAAAAAAAAATTGTAACCGGTGAAAATAACTCTAAATTAAATTCGGAAGTCGGTGGCCAACCATGAATGAGATAAAACCACCAAAGCCACAGACTTCCTAATTTTTAATAATTATGGAAGTATTGAATCATTTCTTTTTAGCATCTTTTTTTTTTTCGCCGGTCTCGTTAGCTTTGGCTGCTTCGGGATTATGGTGACAGCGACGTCTAGTAGACTAGGAGCACAAAGGTGAAGGAAGACCGGGATGTCCTTCATTAGTAAAATTAAACTTTCAGCTCTTTAGTTCTAATATAAAAACATAGATGGCGTTTTTAAAAAGGATCTTGTGACAGCCGCACGGGGAAATTGGAGGTTAAGCTACGCTTGCCGAGGATGTTCTGTGGATGGGGGACCATAATATATGGTCATTGGTGTTGGTCCGGGCTGTTATTTGTAGATCTTTTATAGTCGTTATGGGTAGTCAGGTAGGTAGGTACTACCGCACTAACCTAACCTAATATAAGTACCTAGGTGCAGACGCCAGCACATCAAGAGACCCCAATGTGTCAAATTTTCCCAATTGAATATGAACCTTATTCTGTTCGACATAAAGTTGAAAAACGATCAAAGCAATTTGACACATTGGGGTAACTTGATGTACTGGCGTCTGTACTACTGCACGCGTATAGTATGATTACCGTACTAAGTACTAAGTTTTTAGTAACATTTCTGCCAATTATAGAAGAAATAATGCTCGATATTGATACTTACAGACGACGAAGTAATGTGGTAAAAAAACAACCGAATTGAGAACCTTCTCCTTTTTTTATAAGTCGGTTTAAATCATCATCTAAGGTCTTTATTTATATTCGTTTGAGAATCACCACTTTTTGAACATCGTTGATTACCTCCGTACTAACCCAACACGATATCAAACTTGCATCATTACTTTTTCAACTGTGTGTAGAAACTATTTTTAAGTAAGTTTATTTGTATTCTTGACTGAAGTTCAGAAACGACATTATGTGTCATAGGTGCGGTAAATTTGTTATTTTTTTCATTTATTTTATTATACTCGTATCTCTGTCTAATACCTATTTATTTCGAAGCCTTCACATAGAATAGATGATGTGTCAATTATAGTCAGTTTATTATTGTTTTTAAGATTTAACAGCATTCGAAGGCATCCTGTGTGGGAAATTTGCCTAATTCAAAATGTCAGGTGTGCCGCTGTCATTCCATCCCCAAGATGTTAATGAGGGATAATGTATTTAATGGATGGAATAGAGAGAATATAGGGGAATATGGGCTTAGTGATAGACAATAGCTTCTCGTGGAAAACACACATAACACATCTGTGTGACAAACTAAGATTAGTGCTTGTAAAATTCCACCACCTTAGTTTTGTACTCGGTAGGACCACTCTGTACATGATCTACTATGCGCTGGTGGACTCGCTACTCTCATATGGGCTGGCATGCTACGGTAATACATTTAAAACTTATCTTAATAAAATAAAATTGTTACAAATAAGGTTTATGAAACTTTTAGTTGATAAAAACACAAAAAAACGCTGTAAAGGTAGTGGGTACGAAGAATTATTTTTAGAATGTAAGATGCTGCTGGTTCATCAAAGAGCGGTACTGTTATTGGCTGTAGATAATTATTACAAGGATGAGTTTAAAGTTAATGCGGTAAACCTTAGACCTCATAGAAATAAATGTGTTAGACAATTTGTGGTGCCCACTTTTGTAAATTATTACGGGCGAAGATGTAGAAAATACCTAGTACCATCAATTTATAATGACGTACCTTTAGATTTGCTAAGTAGCTGTACCACTAAAGTATCCTTCAAAAATAAAATGGAGAAGTTTCTCTTTAACTCTTTTTGTCAAAACCTCCTAAGTGATAATTAATAAGTATATTATAGATCACATAAGATAGTGCTATTGTAAAACTTTAATGCATACAATTCCTGTGTCTAAATAGGTAATTTTTTTTTTTTTTATGTTTTTGATGGAAAAGTACCCACACTAATGTTATTTATACGTATAAATGTAATACGGGAGCTGCATCTGCCAACAAACTGCTTTACAGTTTGGCAGAGGTATATTTTTTTATTGTAACAGTTATAAAAACAAAAATAAACGCTTTTTCATTTTTCATTTTTCATATATTTCAGCTATTCTTTGATTCGGGTACTTTAGTGGATTCTGGGAGGGGCTTAAATTTTTGCCCTTTGCCTTGCTTGCTTTGCTTGCTTGTTTGCTTAAGGTCGCTTAATAAACCGTTAGAATGCATAATTCTGTTAGGCCAGGCAGGTGTCATACGACCAGGGCTACCCTCTGAGTGAATATCCTCATAAGAGAATTTATGATAATTTTTAGAACGTGATTTTCCAGTAGTCAGGTTTTAGTTTTCGAACTTATTTTTATTGCAATTATCTAAAATATAAAATTTTATTTGTTTATTCATACACACCAACTGTTTTAGATTCGGTCAAGCCGTTTCGGAGGAGTTTGGTAACATTGTGTCACGAGTATGTTTAAAAGACATACACATAAGTACCTACATAAATTGGATTAAATTCTGTAATGATAGCTGTATGTATATGTGTTATAAATAAATAATAAATAAATAAAATAAACTCACGCCTTTTCCCATGGGGGTAGGCAGAAACTACCGAGAACCATAGGTTACGATTTTTACATACCTACTTCTTGTGCTTCGTTTACATTAATACATGTTGTCATACACACAAGCCGGTTGCGAGTAATACGCACCTGACCTATCTGAAGAACCTCACAAAATATGGATAAATATATCATTTGTACTAAAAGTAAACCCACCAACCCACAGACAACCATGGACGATGTAAATTATTTTATAACACATTTGCAAGTAAAGGGTCTCTTATTCCGCTAAATTCAGTATCGTAATGTATCTCATACATACACAGAGACGCACGGTTTCTTTTTAACCCCCGACGCAAAAAGAGGGGTGTTATAAGTTTCACCGCTATGTGTGTGTGTCTGTCTGTCTGTCTGTCTGTGGCACCGTAGCGCTCAAACGGGTGAACCGATTTAGATGCGGTTTTTTTTATTTGAAAGCAGGGTTTCTTGCGATGTTTCTTAGACATAATTCATCAAAATCGGTTCAGCCGTTACAAGGTTATCAGCTCTTTTGTATTATCCACCGTTGCTATTTTAGACGTCTATGGTTATTAACTTTACTTAAAAACATATGTGTGTCTTAAAATTTCAAACACCCATGTGTGTAATATTAATAAGCAACATTATGGTGTATTTGGTCTGATGCAGCCAGGATATCTAGCAGACTAATACAGTCATAAAAATGAACCGCAAAATGTGTTGGTAAGCGCATAACTCAACAACGCCTGGACAAAGGACCATGCAAAAGATTGTATGGGCGCTGTCCCAACCCACCAACAGACATGGGACTTGTTTCAATATTATTATGAAGTCTCATAAAAACACAAATAACAATTTTTAGTCCGTAAATATATGGGGTACCTAATTAAAAAAAAAGTGTTTACTTAAGAAGGGTGTACTTATTTTTTTTAAATAACCTTGTTTTAGACATTTTACAATAAACAATTGATCAACTAAACACTTTAGGTTTTTATAACATGTATAAGTATATACATATTTATGAAATAACAACATTTTGGGTTAGTATTAATCACATTTTTTGTTATTGTTCATGTACAAACATATATTATTTATGTCAACAGAACTGTTATCCAGTTTTGTAAATTAGTAATTATTCGTCTATCATTATAGTAGATAGCATTTCTGCTGGCAAATTAAATTCAGTGTGACAACCTTTCTCCATATAGCAAAAAATTGAGACTATATATTATGCGCACCGCCAGACTGGTTTTTTATCCTGTGCATCTCACGGCTGTTCACTATCAATAGTTTTTTTTATAGTTAAATAGTGTTCCTGTACGTTTTTACAATTTACTGTACCAAAAAGTGTGTATAAAAAATATTTTTTCGCGCGATACCCCCATGACTTACGGAGATGTCGTCATAATAAAAAATGATCATAATGCCAAGATGAATTGATTGAGATACGTTTGAAATCTGTTGGTGGTATGGGACGATTTTTTGCATGGTCCTTTGGCCAATTCTTTTTTTTTAATGTTCGTTGAAGTTCAAAGATGGTTTTTACGGCGGAAATAATTCGAATAATTGCCGGAAAACCCCTAAAACAGCCCTTTTCTTTTTCCCATACAAACGGTTTCTAACTAAAATGAGCTTTATTGCTATTACATAAAGTTCATATTGAATTACAAGCACTCACTGTTGTGTAAACAATGTAGGTATGCTCCTAACGTCAAAGAGTCAATTTGCACATTAAAAGGTACCTATACGGAGCAATCATAACCAATTTGGTGGTGCAATGATTTTATTAGCAGGAGATTTTCGTCAAACATTGCCAGTGATTCCACGATCAACACCAGCTGATGCAACTCAATGCATGTCTAAAGTCCTCCAATTGTGGAAACATGTCAAAGTACTTCACTTAAGCAAGAATATGCCTGTCGAATTACAAAACGACCAATCTTGAAACATATATTGTCTAAACAACTCATTGACATTGGTAGTAGCAAATTTCCTATAGACATGTTGACTGGCTGCATTAACATTTCTCAAAGTTTTTGTCAGTTAACTCGATCAAAAGATGAACTTATCCAGAAGGTGTTTCCAGATGTTTCTCAAAATTACAGGAACCATGATTGGTTGAGCGCACGATGTATATTGGCTGCAAAAAACATAGATGTAAATGAATTAAATTTAAAAATGCAAGAACAAATTACAGGCGAATCAAGATGATGTAGTGAACTATCCACCAGAATTTTTAAACTCGCTGGATTTGCCAGGATTGCTAACTCACAATCTTCAGTTATAGGTTGGATCGGTAGTTATAATGTTGCGAAATATCAACCAACCGCGTCTTTGCAACGGCACGCGTTTAACGATAAAAAAATTACTAAACAACTAGATAGAAGCAACTATACTGAAAGGAAAGTATAAAGGAGAAGACGTTCTCATACCGCACATCTCAATTATTCCGAATGATGTGCCGTTTGACTTTAAACGACTACAGTTTCCAGTTCGGCTTGCTTTTGCTATGACCATAAACACGTCCCAGGGGCAATCATTAAGTGTTTGTGGTATTAATCTGGAAACCCATGTTTCTCACATGGTCAATTGTATGTTGCCTGTTCCCGTGTTGGAAAACCATCAGATTTGTTTGTCTATGCGCCAGATAATCAAACAAAAAACATCGTATATCACAAAGCACTACAATGAAAATAGAACTGATATTGTTAATCATTATGATTCACATGATTAACAATAAAGAGATTACTTATTTTCAAATGCTTAAATAAATTTATTTAATTAGTTGGTCGCTTTGTTGAACACAAGACAATGTTGTTACGTTCTTTCACTTGTAGTTAGCTTACTGACGAGCTTTAAATTACTAATTTATTTGTAACTTTTAATTTGTCATTTTTTTTTATACTTTTTATTTATTTTATTTTATTTTTTTTTGACAAAAATCCTCTCTTTACAGTTTTATCGTAGTCTCTTTACAGTAATGAGTTGTATAGCAATATGTGGTGAACTAGCGACCTCGACGGTTCTTTAATTATCTTTATTTTTGAGTAACCAGAGCAAGTTCGTCATGCTCCCATAGACGTCGCTGCTTGCGGTAGCGTCGAGGATCGGGTTGCCCTCTGCCCTCAAATATGGCGAGGAGGGTAATGGCTGATCTTTGCGTTATGCTCGTGAACGGGTGCTGCTTGTGGTGACTGGTCGACTTGCTTACCAATGGTTTTTTTTTATTGTTATAACAGTTAACTGCTTATTGGTTTCACTTCGATGGTCCTAGATTATCATTTTAAGTTTAGAGTCACAGCCTTATGAATATAAGCCAGCATTGCACATGTAAGCGGGTACGCCTTTTATACCTCTTATTCACAACGCCCTATCTCCAGGGTGACGGTTCTGTTCGGGAGATTTTTTTGCCACGACTATAAAATATGTAGGAACAAAAAAATATCACATTACAATTTTTTTTGACAGGACTTTGTTGCAATTTATGGCAATACGAAGTCTGCCGGGTCAGCTAGTTAGTATATAATACTGGCTGATTTGTGCCTTTGACTTAAAAAAAACTAATGCGCGCGCATCGCCAGTGTGATCAAGATAAAATTATTCCGCGGGCTTTTTTTTTTCGATGTATTGTTTTTATTTGAAAATTTCACTCCGAGTTTTATTTATTTCCTCGAAAATATGTTATAAAACGTCGTATGACATACCTACGTTCGCTTTGATAATTACAGCCTCTGCTTTCTTGTAGTCCTCGCCTGCGGCTCGGGCTAGCAATATTGCCAATTATCAACCTACCGCACTTGTATCATAATGTAGGTACTATTAAAAAGTAGGTACCTACTTCTAAGTTTTAGACTTCGGCCGTAAAAAACAATATATGTGCAACAGAAAATTGGCCATGAAATGAAACAACACACAATTGCTCTATTTTCATGTTATATTATTTATTCAGACAACGGTACACTGTGACATTAACAAACTTAAATTAATGAATTTAATTGAGACAGATACACTACACATAATTTATTCAGATTAACAGCCACTAAAGACTTGTGTCACTCGGATTAACAACTACACGAATATCAGTAGACATGTTTGATTAAAAGATTACACCAATGTTCACAAATTGTACTTAAGATAAACACTGAATGTATCGATATTGCCGTGCCACATTTCTGTAGAATACTCGCTTTTCAACCCAGTTATTTCTATCAAAAATGAAACAGCCGAAATTTTAACAAATTATTGGCTAAAACTTGCAGATTTTTAGCAGAAATGTAAAAAAATACTGGCTAGCAAAATATAAACATGAATAACGTTACACGTTACATTTATTAGATGCTGGATAATCTAAAAATAGAGATAAGAAAAAACATAATAAATTGCGGCTATGACAAGCCAGTTTCATAACTAATACTTAGTTTTGGGCTTGAAGCGACTACCCTACCGAGATCTAAGGGTATACTGTATCGTGGCAACAGCCTAGACATTACTTAAATGTTATTATAATTATACGTGTTTACCTACATACAAACAAGGTTACACCATAATCAGGAACACAGAGTAGCGAAAACTTGAAGAAATGCTCTTAACAACAATAACTGAATAAATCAAAATGTCTGTGATTACACGTGCGTTGCAAACGCAGCGTTCTGAAAAATAATAAAATGTATCAAGTAAGACGCAGCGTCAAATCACAGCGTGCGTGTGAAGTCTAATAACAATATATGCATCGCAAACTAACCAAGTAAACGTTGCATTTGATTATAATATTGTAATCAAATAAAATTAGTTACTCTTTAATTTATGTTTGATCGGCTTTTGTCATCCCAATAAAACAGGGTGCAATCATTCGATATTGGTGGATCAAATAAAGTGGTTCTATTTAATAACTATCGATTTAAATCAGTACCTATATAATTATAATTAAAGAGAACGTACAGTTAATAAATAAGAAACTATTAACACAGGAGTCATAAAGCTGACGAGAAAATAACATTCTAGGTACCATATGTACTGGGGTGACAAAACCAATTTATGGCGAACTGTTGGTGATGTAGATAATGATATGCAATTCATTATACTTTTTGTTAAAGTTGAAAGCAAGGTAGATTAAACTTAGATGCCAATACATCTGGATACCTAACGACAACGCTTCTTAATAACTAAACAGTCGCACAATAAACACTGGAATAGGTTTAGTAAAATATTTTTGGTTATAATGGACATTCTACTAAAGTTAACTTCAATCATTTGAGCCCAACGGCGGCAGTTGCGCTAAATAAAATAAATATTCATAATAATAATTCAAAAGAGCAATTATATCGGTATACTTTATCGTTCTTTAAAATTATATATAATATATATATATCACAAAAAAGTTAAGATTTGTCATGCAGTATATAACATATTGTAATGGTCGCCAGTAACGATTAGATAAACTAAAATAAAAAATCATAAATTAACATCTATTCATATAAATTACAAACCAACTAAAACCGCCTCTGTGGGTGTAGGTATATTACATTACTACAAGTTTTTTTACTTATCTATCACGAAAATAACACATAGGTACTTATTTATGTTATCCAAATGTATACTTTTTTCCAATACAATAAATTAATGATTAATTATAACTACAAAATCCACATTGTGATACAAAATAATATGAACCATAAGTGATTCAGTTCAAAAACAAATGGCACTTGCATCTCTGCATTGTTTACTCTATGGATTTTAGTCATCGTTTTAAAAGAAATAGGATTAATTTGGACATCGAATAGTCAGCTAACGCTTGCCTGTCAGGGTATTACCACATCGGCCAAATATATAATTTCATGTAAATTTTTTTCTATATAATAGTCATATGTATTTATCTTTTTATATAATAATTTTGAATTTTTATTTATTCTAATTTTTTTATAGTTAAGCACGTTCAAGCGGCGGGCAGCAGTAGTGCAGTCGTGCGCCGGCGCAGGTAGCCCGGCTGCTGCCCGCCGCCCAGACCCCTCATCGCCGCATCCCCAACACTTACTGTGGTCATAAATTTGGAAGGCACTTTCTACTTTTCAAAAAATTTAAATTTTAATTTATTTTTTTGAACACATTAGCCTAGACTTACACAATAGAAAATATGCGTAGTAAAATTTACCAAAATCTACGCAATTCGTCCGAAACGTTATAGGCTCAGTATATAATTTTTTATTTTTTTTACCTAGATTAATTTATTTCCAAAAGGACAGCCAAATAGTTTCAACATTAATCTGAATTGCAGATGTAATAATTTTTTCCTCAAATTTAATAATTTGGTCTTTTTTTAATTCTAGTTCCAAACTTTAACCGAACCGGATATTCCAAATACCAAATAATAGTGAAGTATCAAGGCCACTTGGAGACTAATTATAAAACATGGTCACCATGTTTTGCGACGAGTCCACGCCGGGAACGGGTGTGCGTGCTGCCCGCGCGGTTGCAAGGTGCGCGCACGCATGCCCTGTCCCCGGCCTCCCCACAACGCGACAAGTGAATATACGTGAACGCCATCATTTTCCGCCAACAATTCCTAAATCGTGGATACCCCTGCGGCAAGAAGGTAACACTAGTAATTTTTTCATCCAAACTATGAAACGAAACTATGCGTCCAGGGAAGTAGTTGTTGGTAAAACAAATTTGTACATATACACCTTAAAGTCCTAGCGACGGTGAGGCGCCCGAGTCAGCGGCGCGCGCGCCTTCGTCGGGCTTTATAGCGTCAAATAACACTGAATCTGATCGCTACGAGTAGTACATAGCTAATATAAGTAAATTGAAATGTATAACTCTAACTATGCGTAGACATTATAGCAGACAGATGAATGAAGAACATTCAGTACTTGGCGATTTCAGTGCATCTAAGTCTAATGCGGCGGGCCACACTTCTGGAGGTTAACGAAGACCTAAAGATACTAGAAGCTTCGGAAAAGTATGAGATTCAATGGGAGAATATGAGAACCGACTTTGAATGAAATAAAACACTCAGTTGGGTTTGGTAGTATTAAAGTCTCTAGCGTCTACAGAAAGGAATGCCCTTTGAACTAACCAACTCGCGTTTACTGCGTGTTGGTATTTTTTGCCTGTTTCAAGACCTGGTTCCTTTACGATGGCTTCGATTGGTTTCCTTCATCATCATCAGTTAATCAAATTAGTATCGAACCCGTAACTCAATCTCTCAAATTAAAGGAGTAGGCTCTAAGCAGGCAACGTATCCGTAAGCTTCATTATCTAAATAAAATAATATTTGTCTATTACCTGATTCAAATACTTACTAGTAATAAACTAGTAAGTAAGTAAGTAAGTTAAGCGCAATAAAAATCTCAATAAAGTAACATAAACGTCGCTTAATTTTATAAAAATATAATTCATAGTTTATGAAGGAAATGTGATTTGTTATTATAAGTGTGGCAACACTTTTAGAAAGGGAGTGCTAGCCTATCTGTAACATGACAGTTCTTGTAACTTGTTGCTGTTACGTAGGTACTTAATATGGGGAGGTTTTAAATATGAACTTTTTCGATCCCGTCTTGCATATGTGTATTAAGTATAACAACCATCAATAATGTGAGAATAAAAATCAAGAACTAAATTGCTACAGTTTCATAGACTGATTGAACGCATAATTATAGATTGTCATAGACTAGCGAACCGCTTCGGCTTCGCATAGATTCAAATATTTTTTTATGCAGTTATCATAATAAGCTGCCACTCTCATTCTCCCCTTTTACATTGAAATGTCTAATAAAAATACTATCAAAGCGGATGCTTATATTATAAAATAAACATTAAAACGTATTAAATATTTCCAAATTTCAGCTTTCTTAACATACTTGCTTTGGCAAAAGGTACCTTGACAGTCAGCCTGGACCAGGTTAGGTTAGGTTTATCGGGCAGTTGTCCGCAACTCCATTACCAAGCGCGTATTTTGCGTACAGAAGGTAGCAGCCAGGACAAACGTTTAAATAAGTAAGGATAGTGCTGCCACACTAAAAAAAAACAGTCAGAATCATCAATAAGTATTAAATTTCCCGAAGTCAAACCCCGGAAGAGTTGTAAATATTAACCATTCTGATTTGTTTATCTCATGGGTCTTCACGGGGAAAGTGAAAACTGTTGTTAACAAGTAGAAGTGGGCACCGTCGCGAACGCCTATTTTAGCCTAACATTTGGAACAATCTCTACTGACTAACGATACATCTAAATTACATTTGGCGATCACTAATTCTACATGTATGTGAATCGCTGCACGAACAGTGAACAATGAGCTTGGGCGCGGAAATCCGCAAGCGACAACACACAATATCCACTATAACGGCTACTAGAGAAATTGACATCGACCTGACATGAAACGATAGGGTCTACACTTATAAGGATTACATCTAATACTAAACCACGTTCTTTTTTTTCATTACTTAAATATGTTTGCTGAATTATAATGAAATAGGTATACCGAACAGTCTTTTGAATCGGGCCGAATATACATATATATTATACATATATATATAATATACTTTTTAAATTTTGAAAATTCCTACATTCACAGATGGATCTAGATTGTAATGTTTTAGTTAAGCTTACACGTATCTCGAAGTTCTACTTATGATTAGATAATAATAGTTTCGGGAAAGCGGACGGCGCCGACTCACTGGGTGACCGGCGTCACATCCGTGCCCATCAAAAAATATTATAGAAAACTTAAAATATATCAATGGAACACAATACATAATGATACAAATTATAATAAATCCATAATGTTACAAAAGTCAACTAATAACAAAGCATTGTATTGCACAGCGAGTCCACAATAATTTATTAAATATGATCGTAAATTAATGCCAATTTGAAATATTCATTAAAACAACTTCACCCGTCTCGGGCCCGTCATGTGATCGTCTCAAAGCTCCTCCGAGTGGTAATAGCTCCGTCCTTGGAATGTGCAACGGGCGCAACGAGCCTTAGTATGTGCTTACAAGACACACACACATCAAACAATTAAATTATTCTTTGCTTGCTATTCCATATTATATCCGTGGAATCGCAACATTTTTGGCATCTCGCGGCTGGTCGCTTCGATAAGCCTGACGGCAGAAATACTACTAATACAACGTCGTGTCGAGTATCTTTATAACCGTCAATATTTTTTTACTAATATTCACCGCAGTTTCCACTGTCCCGCATTTAACTTAAAATACCTCTCAACAAAAAAACAAAATACAGTTGTATTCATCTACTTTTGCATGAAAGAAAAATGGCTCAATCGTAATGTCTGCGTGTTCCTAAAACGATTTTTACAGTTTACATCTTTCCATTCAATTACCCAGCCAGCATCACAACACGTGCTTCAAGCGTTAGTGTAAATGCAATCAATTCAAACTTGCCATAGTACATGATACTGACTGCACTGCGGTGATAAAAATTAATGACGTCGACTATATCGGCTTTGAAGAGAATTCGAAAGAGAGACAATGCATCAGGCGCGTGGTCCACAGAGGAAAGTGATCACATTACTGTACACACTTTACAAGTCTGTTCAGTAACTGTACTCTGTAGGTGGTAGGGACCTCGCGGCGCTAGGGTTTAATAATAGGTGGAGTTGTTTCCGTTCGGCACAAAGTATCTATAAGCGGGCATCGGTATCGGCGGCGGGTGCAGGCCTAGAGGCGGCGGTGGCAGGCCTAGAGGCGGCAGCACCGGGGCCATGCCCGCGGCCTCGCTTCAGATATCCGCGCGCCCGTCAGATGCGTCCAGCTCGGAGGGCGACGAGCCCTGGCCCGAGCCCTTCCTGGCGTGGCCCTGTTGGCCGTTCTTTGGCGGTCCCATCAGCGTGATGTCCGAGGATGTGTCGCGGTCACTGTAGCGACTGTCAGTCGGTGAGGCGAAGGGGCGGAAGGGATCCGGGTGCTTGGCGGGCTCGAGCGCATGGCCTGGCGGCGGGGGCGAGCACAGCGGTGACTCCAGGCCAGTGGATAGCGGCGACGTCAGCTGCGGCGAAGACTGCATGGGCGGGCCCAGGTGCGGCGGATGGTCCTGAGGGCGCTGGCCCGCGACCATGTTGCACATCTGCCGGCGCAGGCCGTGTGCTACGGCGGCCACGGCGGCGGCAGCTGCGGCGTTGGGTGACATGCGGCCTTCGCGTCCGTTGCCACACCCGATGTAAGCGTTCTGAACGGCCACACCGTCCTGAAACACGCATCACCCATGTACAATGTTTGCTCGTCACACCGACAATCGCATGCTAAATATAAAACTATGTAATAAGAATGTACGCAATATCGGCGCGTAGTGCTTTTTTTAACGCTTAACGTCTTTATCTCGTTCCGTTTGTTTGAGTCTAAAATAGGAACGGTATTACACGTGAATCTAGAATATAATAAACGCCGGTAAATTATGTAATCAAATCAAACCATAGCAACCGCCGAGCCAATTATTATAATTGACGATCGCAATGGCATATTCGCATGGCTGCGGTAACAAGGGGTCAATGAGAGATGAGAATATTAGTAGAACAAGGTATTCGTTTTGTGAAAACATAATACGGTTAATTTATCGCCACCTTACGTCATGACACGTGCGGTAGCTAGGTACGGGATGTTATAGTAAACTGTGACATGTGTTGACGTAAAACAGCGAAGTAAAGCCGAGACTACACTGTGAGAGGCTATGTGTTGTCGACTTGCGCAAGGTTGTAATACTGACCGGTGCGATGGCGGGGTAGCCCGGCAGTTCGATCTCTTTAAGGTTTGTGGCCTGAGGAGCGCAGGGCGCGTGGGTGTCTCTGAAGACTACCGCTCGGATTACGCCGCGAATGTGCTCGTCGGGCCAAACGCCCAGTAAGATCCTTTGTGGCCGCCCCCTTCCCTTCGGTCTTAAATCTGGAAAGTCGCATAATAGTAAAACGTGAACACGTAAGGTATTTTGGCGTTGTTTGTTGTGTTGGTAGTTATAGCTTATTGGAAATATGTATTTAAAAAATAAAAACATTTAGAATCGTAAGTTGGTTCGTAGGTTGCAGGTTAGGTGCTATTTATTTCGAACAGTATAAAAGAGTATGGGTTTAAAACGAATCAGGTAATGGGGCGTATCGACTGTGCGAGGCATTGATCTAGATGACTCGCATTGTCGATTTAAATAAATCAAAGAACGATTGCAATACATAAGCGCAGTTGATATTACTTGACAAACATTAGTGTGCATTCAACTTTTCTGCCGGTAAGCTGCCAAGACGACACAAGAAAACTACGCCAAATTAAATAAAAGTAATAAACTGACACATTGAAACATTTAATTTTAATTAAGTACAGATTACATCTAACTTACTTGCAATCGTGAGTTCTTTGGATGTGCAGCAGGGTAAAAAGAAAGAAAAATATTATTATTTCTATATCCCTGCACAGAAAAGGATGAATTATTTGAACTTAATTAATTAATTCTAAGTTCAGATGACGATAAATAATTTGGGACGCGCTTTGTAATCACGAGTCTGTATATCCTAAGATTGATCATGCAACTATGCACGAGAGAGTGCGTTGACGTGCGTTTAAAAATCACACTCAGAAAAGTAGTAGTCATGTGTCAACGACGCGCGTTGACGCTCCTCATCGGACATCAGTTACGATTCTTTGTTTGCCGATATGTTTCCTCCACCATGAGTACAATGGCCATGAAAACAGCACGCAGGGGGTTATCTAAACCCCTCCTTATATCTACCCGAACTTTATTGCTCGTTACATCTGAACTTAGCGAAAAAGCAATAGTAAACAAGAATAAATTGCACTATCACAAGTCGATATAAGTTACTTGGTATCAATATTTAATTGTTAGCAAATTCATAGATTCGGTAAGGTTGTTAAGCAATGTTAAAATTGGAAAAATATTAACCCTTGACAAGCGCAACGGAGGAGTAGGTAGGTGACCTGCTCTGCTAACGTATTACGTATTCAAAATCATTCGATACGCCGTCGAATCGACATGTGAGGTTCGTTTACGGGAAAAGCTACAATATTAGAACGTAAACTGCAGTTTTGCTCATCCGAATATAAATATTCATTGAGTGATTAATTCAAATTGTATGTAACCAAAGAGATTTGAGATGGTAAGTATAGAGAGGACATGCAATGAAATATCATAGAAAACCTGTGATCCCTTGTCTTAGTAAGTAAGTAAAGTAAAGTAAATTTTACTTGTTTAAACATGGTATACATTGCATGCAAGATAGTAACACCATTTAGCATAATATAGCAATATTCCAGCTGCAGCGGAGCGTACTAAACTAAACTCATAGACGTAGTAAGTCCAAGTATTGGATAAAAATTTTGTTCCTGATGTCTTAAGTATTGAATGTCTAATCTTAAAAAACGAGTACGAACGAATGAACGAATTTTGATTTTGATTCATAAAATTACCTACTTAACTTATTCTTTTATTTATGCATGCATTGCATTTCGTACTTTAGCATCCCCTACCCATCCTTCTCCTCTTCATTTTAAAAATAAAACATAGTGTCAATAAAATATAATAAAAGCGTTAAAAAATTAACTTTCAAACTGCCAGTTTCGTATCGGCTATCATCCATCACCGTACCCCGTCTGAGAGTCATCGTAACTTGAAGTTCACTAAGCGCAATTAAATTGTCTGTCATTATCAAAGTTCGTGGTTCACAAATAATGTGGCTTTCTATTGGTGAAAGAATTGTCGAAATCGGTTCAGTAGATCTAGAGATAACTAACACCTACAACCCTACACCAACAAAGCCACTAACTCAAACTTTAGCTCTTGATAATATAAGTACGAGTATAAATTTATTAATATATTGAATGCAGCCAATAGCCACTAAATCTAATTTAAGTTAATCCTACCATTTCTTCCTCTCATAGAAAAAAATAATACTATTTTGTAGTGGTAACTACTCCTAAACAAAACCTACAATTAATGTCGATTCGACGTTGAATCGAATGATTTTGAATATTACTGGTCTGCTTTATATATGTATTTTAATATCAGTAGGCAAGTGGGATTTAATGTACAATCGTTACATTTTCCGCAGGTATTTCGAAACAAGTCTTCTCTAACCCACAACCCAAGATTTTAATCTAATTAATAGCCCCGTAATTTTTTTATACTTAAATTAATTTAACATTTCAATTAAAAACAAACTCAGTGTATATCACTTTAAATCGATTATACATGAATTAAGTTAAAACTTGAAAGCGTTTTCTTGTGTCGTACCTACCTCTATGTGTATCTTATCCATAAAAGGCTAGTATTCATTTTAGAAATAGCCCACTATAGATATTAAATACGTATACATATTCATAATGTTTTACACAGTCACAAATAAAACGGGATATTACTATTGCAATCGCATAGCAGATAAGTTCGCAATGCTAAAACATAATTTTTATTATATTTCGCACACACCGTATAATTAAACATGTACTTTGTACATTATTCAATTCCTATTATAAGTGTAATATCATATAAAAGGTTTTTACAGAATGTCGTATCACAGGTTACTTACCATTTTCACAATATAAAATGTTCGAAGTTATATATCTGTTTAAATTTAGCATTAAAAGATGTTGACGATCCAACCGTCCATTTTGCTTAATAAAGACGAAAGCCCATTTAATTTTCGTTAAAAGCATACAAGCTGAAATTTATTTAGTATTTTACATTCAAGTTGGAAATTTCACAGTAAAAAACCTTGAAGAGACTTGAGGTAGAATAATATTCTAACCTGTCAATAATTTATATTATATTTGGGTCAGTAGCATTTACATACTTAATTAAAATAGCTATTAAAGTTAATTTGTCAACGGCCCATTTATGATTTACGCTACTTAAGAATTAAACTGTCAAATATAATGGTTGATTAATTGTAACAAAACATAGAAAGTAACCTGCGATAACATTCGTGACAATCGGAGATGTTCCGCTGTCAGAAAACAGCGCACATCTGTATTTGTCATTAAGCGGGGATCAAACTGGCGGACGCGGCTTGCAGTATAACGTAATGGTCAACATAATAGCGAGATTTATGTTAAACGGTGTAGACTACAAGGGGCTTTCGCCAGTAATCCGTGCTTTGAAATAGAACAATGGCTTGACATACCTGCGCCGCCGTCAGCGCTGGGGCCCAGCATGTTGTGCACCCTGTTGGCGTACAGGACAAACGTCGGGTACGGAATATCGTATTTTCGGGCTGCCTGTGATAAGGAGAGCCCTTCCTTCAGCACGGAGAAGATGGCCTCGGCCATGGTCTCTGGTCGCCAGGACTTGAGGGGTCCACGCTCGCGGAATCTCAGGTTGTGCACCAGCGTCTGCGTGTTCCAGCACTTCTGCCACATCGACTGAAGTTGGTATTGGTAGCTATCTGCAGAAGTAATAAAGATGCTGTTAATATTTGAAATAACTAAGCAGTCAAAGAGTTGAGAATGAGACAGAATTGTATTTTATTATAACATTGATATTCAAGTTTACCAGTTATGTTTTAGACTCTTGTAGGTATTGGGGGGCGTGGCTTTGGCCACAATTTCAGATTCTGGGTTGCTAATGACAATTCTCCTAAGGAAAAACCCAAAATACGTTGCCCAACTTTGGATCTGGATCCAGGACTGATAGGTTCAGTAGTCGTGCTTGCCATCGGCATTGGATTTTAGAGATGGATGTAAATCAACACATGAGTTCATGTCTTATCGTAATATTCTAGGATCGTTTACCGAATAAGTTATTTTTTAGGTATATTCCATAAAAGATTCGGATTGGATGGTCTCACACAGGATTTTAGACAACTGTTTCTAAATCTAATGTCGCCGCTTGAAGGAGATCTATGCAATTTTTGTTTGAACCTGATTGATAACATTGCTGATTCAATTTAATTTCGTGCAACCAAGTCCGAAATTATCTACTTAGATGTTTTACGACCATAATAATTAGTATTTATAAGTAAATTACGGCATAACTCAAAAACTATGGCACTATTATTAATTAAGTTAAATATTGTAACGAAATCAGGTGTCCTGTTAGTAACTGTAAGATCTTATGTCGCCTGTGATACAAGTATTAACCTAGTAAGTACAGGCAACATGAGTCGAATTCTTTTTATGATATCGAGTGTACCGACTTCATCCTTGGGAGTCGATTGACTGACCCTACTCCCTTTCGACTCATCAGGTCCAATCATTATAAATTACATTCAATTCGTATTATCTCCTCATAAAAGTTTGTGTTGTTAACAGCTACTTAGTTGTTGATAAATAAGTACAAAAATATAGTTTGATAACGTTAATGTAAATTCTGCTAGGTTTGGGAGCCAACGGTCAAAACAATTGTTATATACAAAACGCAACTATGAACAAGTAAAATTACTGTCCCTCGTCATGCTTTTTATGCCAATATAATTTTTGTTTTAGGTATTGTAGGTATTTGTATGATTCGATAATATTTCACAATCAAATACCGAACATTTTAATAATGAGACATAGGTAATATTATTACTTTTGTAAATTCGTTGTTCTTTTGTGCACGCGGACTACTTAAACCAACATCTGCTACCCAAGTAGGGAAGAAGGTAATTAACTTCCCGGATCGAAGCCTATTACATTATATTAAGTACCTACCTAACACCTATTTGAATTAAACTTTTTCGAGCGCTTAATTAACCTTTCAATGGTGTCAATTAGAGACACAATAGAAAGACAATGACAGCGTGTCCTCTCGGGGTTTAATGAATTAAATACATTTTATATAAGGTGTAATCATCTTTGGTTCTTTTTAAGATTAACGGTGAAGGAAACTGGTAGGTTTAAGAATTAAAATAGCATGTGAATGGTTACCACGTTTGACATCCACTAACCCGCACGGATGTCACCCGACTTTCTCATCTCTGTGACTGGGCACTCCCTGTCACAGAGAGGAGGAGGTTTTCTCCCTCTGACAGGGACCTTCCCGTCAGGAAGAAAAGGTTCGTGTTCCCGCCGAAGGAAAGTTAAAGGCTGATTATGCTTAGGCTAAGATTTAACTCTCTATTTCATTAATGACTGAACATTTCACATGAACACATAGAAATGTCAACTGTCCCGGGCTATTCGCACATAATATCAATCAGTACATTACTGTATTACGTTAAGCTATTATGTTATACGAGTATAGGTACAATTATGATGAATAGATCGGAAAAGTTAAAGACAAATATTAAAATAAAAAACACACTACATACTGACCTCCAATAGGAACCTGTTACTACAAGAAAAACAAACAAAAATTAGCGGGAAAGGAAAATAAAAGTGCTAGGTATAAATAGTGATAGTGGATTTTATTTATAAAAAAATACAGTCTTGTTGAATTAGGACGCTAGATGGCGCTACCTTTGCTTACAAATAAAAATATAAAACTAGAAAATTTTACAATGGAATAGTTTGAGGTGTCTTATAAAACTATTATCCTAGAATACTGTTTCCAGTAACTTGCACAAAAGTATGCAAGTAGTTCGAGTGTCACCATTCGAGGCAGTTATGTAGGTATGGCACAATGGCATGCAAGTGGCCAGTTGTTTACTTTGATGCAAGTTTCTGGCATGTGTGTGGCGTGTGTGCTGACTTTAATATCATTTTTATCCCCTGATTTTTAAGTTGCTTTTTACAAAAATGTTGTTTCAGTAATATTTACCAAGTAACCAAGCTTTGTTGTGAAGTTTTTGAATATTGAAGCACAATTACAAACATAATCATACCAAATCTTTAAGCTATTGTTGTACACATTTGTTGCTAATAGCTAATTAATACAAAACAAAAAATCAAAAATAGTGCTTTTACAGAAAATAAAGTACATATACAATACATGGCTTGTGTAAAAGAGAGATTCAGTCTCCCTTTCTCATTCTTTCCTCATAAAAATAATCTATAAAAAAATGATTAGAGTTGATTGTAACTGAATTTTAAATCAATCAAAGCCCTAATCGATTAAACTGTGTTTTATTTCCATTTTACACATTCTTAGAATCACAGAACATTGTTGCAATGAACATTAAACTTAGAGTGAAACTTTTATATTGACCGCACTATGATGAACAAACTAATAAATGCATAACAACAGTAAACATTTGCTAGAAGTAATCAGCCATTTAGTTTTCACTTATCAGTAAATTCTATACAATTAATTCCACCTACCTACTTTCAAGTTACATGCAATTTTTTTTTCAGTCTTAATCATGACTGTCTAAGAATTTTTTATGGAAGTTACTAAAGAGGTTTGTCCGAAATTATTGTGTATTCATCTTTAGTCTTCTGAAGAAAAACACTTATCTAACACGCTCATTTCACTTGTGTCTAACTATAACAGTCTGTTAAGTTTTAGGCATTTTAATTTGTAGGTACACACTAAACTCATTCCAAATTGTTATCTGTGCTCAAAAGAAGACTAGCTGTCAAAGACTAGCTGTCAAAGACTAGCTGTCAAAGACTAGCTGTCAAAGACTAGCTGTCAAAGACTAGCTGTCAAAGACTAGCTGTCAAAGACTAGCTGTCAAAGACTAGCTGTCAAAGACTAGCTGTCAAAGACTAGCTGTCAAATACTACATACTCGTATTTGTATATTCCTCCGTTTGAATCAGTTTTGACAGAAAAATAGGCGTAACTGTAACATATAGAATTCATTTAATTGCAAAGTGTATTGTAAAAACATTGTAGAGCGCTGCGCAGACGCAGCCGCGCAGGTGGGGTGGTGTGTAACAATGCAAGAAAAAGTGAGAATGCGAGCGTGCGTTTAATTTATATTTAGCGATAAAACATAATTGTGTATTTCATTGAAACATATTTATGCGGTAAAAACATTCTTCTGTTTCCTGTCAGGAGTGGCATTCTGTAATTATGAGGGAAACATAAATGTTGCGAACCTGCGACAGTATTACCGCTGTCTTAAAACGGTGACTATTTCTGTATTTCATTAAATCATGTGCTACGTTAAATTTGTATGGGTATAATTTAGACGGTCACCAAAAATATTTTTAAGACTCTAAGCCAAGGCACCAAATAAAATAAACAACTCCAAAAAAAATCTATTGTTTTTGTTGAAAGGGCCCTAACGAATATAATATTATGATCCAAAATAAATGAAATAACATCAGAAAAATCGCAAACCTTGCACAAATATTATTTTTGGTGCCTTAAATGGATCAACGGTCACCAAATTGCCGTCAAGCGCCAGATCCCTTCTATTGTTGGTGAATCATGTCGGTTAGATGAGGTTATTGGTAACATCTAAGTAGGTAGTGACAATATATAATATTTAGTCCTAAAGTGTATTTCAGAGGCGTCCATATATTTTTATGGCAGTCAATAATACGAAAAAATGGATTTATTTCATAATATTTTAGGAAACGTTGTTTGGTGACCATTTATCCATTTTGGTACCTAACTGTTAAGATTTTTTTTTGGTAGTAAAATAGATACTTTTTTGGGCGGTGTTAAACACAAGCCAATTTGAATCAAGCATAGTGAATAAAATACTAGGTATTTATTGTTTTGCAGAACCACACATTTTAAAGAATTCATCTAAGTAAGTAGCTTTTAATTATTGTCTACCTATTAGCCATTTATTGTTGGTATACAAATTTTGATGTTTCATATTGAGAAATAAAAAATAAATAATTAATTGCCATGGGCGGCATTAACAGCTCCAGGTTATTCACTAACAACACGATAAGAAGGAGATTGCCAATCTTTCAAGAGGTGAAAGTATGAACGAATAAATAGCATGAACAACTTTATCAGGTGAATCCCTAAATGGTAATCTGAAAATATTACCTGACTAAATATATGATACCTTATTCATTTTATTTTCTTATTTTCATTATTGTTTTTTCTAATTAATAGTAATAGTTGTTCACAATTTATGGGTACTTTCGCCTCCTGAAAAGTTGTTAATTAATTAAAAATCACTCTGTGTAAATATCACAAGTATATGGTGTTCATTGAATCGCAATTTTAGCAGAAAACAACAACATAATAAACTTAGCATTTTAAATAACAAGCCAAAAGAATCTGAATTATTTTTTGAAGTAATTAAAATATCGCGTTACCCGTTTTATTGACCGCGTATGTGTTCGTTTTCGCTATTTCTCTTAATGACATGTTAGTAACACTATATGGTTTTGTGTTATCTACGTAAATCTTTAATAAAAATACTTGATGGCGTACACTACGACCAGCTGATAACACAATCGCAGATAAAAATTTTGTCTGACTATTAATTAAACATACAAGTTTATTCAATACTTTTAAGTGAATCTCATCGTGAAACTATTGTGAGTTTCACGATAAGATTCACTCAAAAGTATTGTTTTTTTTTTGTTGGGAATAAGGACATGGTGTGAAATTTTCCCATTGATCGTTAATTACGTTTTTTTATTTTTTGCGACGAAGGCATTGCGTTTCACATACTAAATGTGTTACCAACATATAAAGGACTAACTGGTGCCCACGACTTCGTCTGCGCAAGATTAGCACGCCAATCTGGCAGATGTTTTTCCTACTTCTTACTTAACACTTACCTATAGGCTAAACCTATATTTATGCTTAAATGTTAGTCCGATGTATACCTAAGCTATATTATTGTAGTTTCATTAAAATTCATATAGGAGTTGCGTGAAAGAGTAACAAGCATCTATACAAACTTTCGTATTTATAACATTAGTAGGATTTTGAGGATTTTCTATTTCCTTTTTGAGTTCTATCCAAAAGAGTGTCAACGCGGCCCTACTAAGCGTCCTCTGTCCATCCGTCCGTCCGTCTTTTAGCGGGTTGCATCTCAACAATTGTGAACGTGTTAAATACGAATTTTCGTTAGATACCTACAAGGAAACGTTTCGTTCAGAAGTAATCCTTTACACGTGATGCACAGATAATGCAAAGGATTAGGAGTGGGTCAGTGTGTTTCTGTGTTCCACTTTGGCCACCATAATATCTGATGCAATATACAGGGTGTAAAAAGACCGATCACATAGCCGATAACCACACATTCTGTACAAATAATCAAGTAACTTTAACCAAAAAATACTTTGTTTTTCATCTTTGAAACAGAGATGCTTTTTATTGCGCGCATTGCATAGCGCGACAACGCAACGCAACTTTCGATCAGCTGAGCGTATGGCCACTCGCGCTTGGTTGTTGACCCGACCGGCCCGCTTGTTTAGTATCCATTGCATTTTTGTAACTTCAAATGCGTAATTTGTTTTAAAAATCGATAATTTTGATGATGTTTGTTCGAAAGAAAGTTTACTAATGATACTTCGAATACAATTTTGAAAAAAAAAAACGAAAAAAATATTGCACTTTGACCTTCAATATCTCCAAAACCAGTGAATTCCCAGGTATGTTCTAAAAGAAAAAAACTATCCCAGTGATGGGTAGAATATGTAGTTGTTTTAAAAAAAAAATTGTAGTATTAATAAGGTGCAGAACTATTTGCGTTTTCTTTTGTGTAGGACCACACAGAGACATGTTCTTGGTGTCAAAGAGTATCGATATTTTGCAAATCATATTGACATAGCATTCGATATATTAGGCACAAGTTTAAACCAACAAAGTAGGTAGAATTTAGACTGAAGTATGCTCGTACATAAATAACCGCTCATTTACCAACATTTGTAAAATTATATGAAGCTGTCCGAGTGAAGACAGTATCTTTTGATTGATGTCTGAAAATTGAGGCTTTAAAATATATTACCTCGTCCTTAGTTAAAACCATAATTTTTAATGGAAAATTACACATCATGCCACAACGAACGTACCATTTAAGGTTCTCGGGTAAATGTCAAAACGTCTTAATTATTCATGTGTTTATAAAATATTCTGATACGCGACGAGTTACAGGTGATGACTGCTATATCCATACGAGTATTATATTTTATGACTCACATATTTATATATTGGCTGTTTGAATTTAGCTATCAATAATTGGTGACAGGTTATATGACTGAGCAAGTTGATGACCCTTTGTTAGTTTAGAAATTAATATGTTATAATTTGTGCAAACAAAGACATTCTGCTTAAAATATTTTAAATGACTTGAATTTAAATCGATAGTTAATTTAAATTGATAAAATTGTGATATTATTTTCAAACTCTCCTCTCTCTTACTGTCTCTCTCTATAACTCTCTTTCCATTAACACTAATATACCAACACTAAATATACGTAAACACTAAGCTTTAAAAATATCTAAAGTACCTACTATCACAGAAGTAAAATTCTGATAACTACATAAGCATAACTTTTAAATGCAATCGAGGACGTTGTAACGTGTTTTGCAACAAAAACTTACAGTCCAGAAAACAGTCTAATTAAGAAATTAATAATTATTGTCGGGGTCGATAAAAAGTAAAATAAATGGCAGTTCTTTTACTTAACATAAGAATATAAACTATAATGAGATACATTTATTATTATAAAAATGTGGTGGTACTTTTATGTAAGAACTTAATTGTAACATTGCAAAACATTTAAAAACTAAAGTAAAATATAGAGTAGCTTTTACACTGTATTACCATATTGGTCTCCGACCAAAAAAACTAAGTAAGAATCAGTCTTAAATTCTAACAAAATACATTTAAAGTTCAGACTCCAGCCCATCAAGGTACCCCAAACTGTATTTTTTTCCGAATTGAACCATATTCTATTTCCAATAAAGTTGTAAAACTATCAATGAACTTTAGTACATTGGGGTAACTTGATCTGCTGTTGCTACGTGAAAATAAAATAATAAAAATCCTTATAAAAAGGTGGGATTCCCATAAAAAGCAACATTAAACTACCTATGCTTAATTCAGTACGATATATCTATAAGTCTATACATGGCAATGTAATAAACAATATCGTAATAGTAAAATGCTTAAGAATCGAGATACTTAATGTACAGACGCCAGCACGTGACGTTACCCCAATGTGTCAAATTTCTTTAATTTTTTTCAACTTTATGTCAAACAGAATAAGGTTCATATTCAATTGAGAAAATTTGACACATTGGGGTAACTTGATCTGCTGGCGTCTGTACTATGAGTCGTTACTTGATAAGTAACTTAGGTCCGTTATACTTTGTACCTATCATTCTATAACATTATGGTGACTATCAAACGAATTAGTAAAGGAGATCGACCATAGACCAAGTAACGATTTTTATAAATGTGAGGAAATCTGTATTTACAGAAACGTCACGCGGTATAACCCGCGTTGTTCCCGTTCCAGTGGGAGAACAGAGATAAAAAGTAGCCTATGTCACCCGGGGATAGTTTAATTTATCAAATTAGTCCAGAACTTTTTATGTTTATTCGTTACATATAAAAATACAAATCTTCTTAGAAAAAGGTCTTAGAAATTACGATCCAATAAATATCTAAAGGCAAAACTAGTTCCCATAGGTAATCTTGTTTTACATTCACAATCATAATGATTACTGATTTACTGAATAAAACTGACTGAATAATCGAAAGGTGTATAGAGCCCTTTAGGGTCACTCGTGTCACTAAAGTTTACATGGGGACGATAGGCTGCCAACCTGTTACTGCACATTGCATTGAAATCAACTTTTATCTCGCATTAATTTGTGCCAAAATGCGGTTTGGCGCCAAATGCTACTTAACTCGTTGAAGCTCATCAGCGTGGCAACATTACGTTTGCATAATACAAACGGAGGTAATACTATAATTATTTGTAGACAAGAAGATTAAAACACAATTTTGGCGATGTAATAAATAAGAACCCATCGAGAAAAGGGTAAAAAAATATATCTCTGCAATTATCCTTGTTGAAAATTTAATAACTATCAAGCACACCAGCTGTCGTAATACGAAAATAAAAATGGCTTCTTATCAAAATAAATAATGAATTAAGACTCATACAGCTATTAGTTGACAATCATTTGAATTAATGGTTTTAACATTTTAATTTATGTGTAAATAATATTCAACGGTAGGTACACAAAAAAGTTTTTTTTTTTAAGAAAACGCGACAAGAAGGTAAGTTTCTCTTTTATTTACGACAATTTTTTTTTTATGTTAAGTACGGCGCGGACGGAAGTGATGCTGTCTCTATAGCGCGAGGTAAGTTTTATGACAATGATTACTG
Organism: Euplexia lucipara; assembly: GCA_921972225.1. NCBI lineage: Eukaryota > Metazoa > Arthropoda > Insecta > Lepidoptera > Noctuidae > Euplexia > Euplexia lucipara. Next base: position 10,069,534 of record OV179142.1, on the reverse strand, counting down.
TATTCAGGTTAACACATTACTGACGTCTGATGTTAGTGGGCCTAGCCAGGTTGTGACCGAAGTGAGTGGTGGGATTAGATTTTATTATCTATTTCCTCGTAATATCTAAGACCTTAAACTAGAAAAGCTAACATTTTTTTAGCGCCAATTACTTGAACTTATCTTTCAATGGATCAACCGATAACGCCACCAGTTGCTACTAAAGTTAATCACGATTCATCGTCTGTGTTAAATTCATTCTTAACTTTTGGGTTTTTATTCTTATGCAGCCCTTCATAGTACAGGGACACTATGGAGTGCTTCTTACAGAAGGCCCACCACCACCTGAACCCCGTTAGACCTATAAACGCGAAACCTGGTTCTCTGCTCCTTATAAACTTTTCTACGAAAGGCAGAATCTCTTTCAAGGACTTTTTAGTTCGTCTATTATAAGGGGAGACGTCAGTCTCACAACAGAAGTCTAAGACGGCTCTTTCTTCGCCGGCCAAAAGACTAGCTTCTTCTAGAACGGCCATACGTTTGGATTTCCCTAAAATGTTGTCATACAATGTTCCCTTAGGTATGCCGTAATGTGTGGCGGATTGTGTGAACCTCATTCTCTGGTTGACGACGGCTTGAATTGATTCTTGGAGCTGGCTCTGTGTCCATGTGGGTGACTTCAGCTTCCGTGTGCTAGGGCCGTGGTAATCTGACAGAGTGGCAACAAAAACTTTCAAACATAAGCAAATCCGTGTCAATATGATGCAGTAGCTTTGTTAAATATATATTCAGTTCATGTTCGAGTGACCTAATCGTTGATTTTTTTATTGCATTAACAACCTTTCTTACAGCTACACTTTGGTCATTTTCGTATGAACAATATAATACTTCGGTATATAAATATGATAGTATTCTTTATATAACACATTTTCATTATTAGATTTTATACAGTAAAATATACATTAGTCGTTTCTGTAGATTGAAAATACTTCAGAAGATTGGCCAGATTTGATTGGTTTGGATTTGTCCTAGATTTTCTGAATAAAAGGCGTGCGTTGAATACCAGCGTAAAGAATTGTGCTATGCCTATGAATGAGATAGGTGGAAAAACAAATAGATTTTTATTTATGTTCCGTGCACACAGGAATATTTAAGTCCTTCGTGAACGGTTTTGGCAGTATTGATTGAAGGCCAACGCTGCTCTGCGTTGTTCAAAAAACCACACAACATACCGTCAGCCACATCTCGCCAGTTATCTTTAAGTCTCATGTAATAGAGGGTGAGCCTATTGCCATCAGTATGACAAATCAAGACTGAGGCTGCGAATGAGAAATTGCAGACTTAGTAGAAGTGCTTTGCCCGACAAACTATGCCTCTTGCTCAGAAGTAGTCTTATGAAGTCAATTTGATTTTAACATCAATGGAGACTTCTACGTGAGCTATGTGGTGGTTTAGACAATTTTGCGTGTTGCAAAATACTAAAAAAACGTTCACCTCATCCATTCTCACTACCATTTAGATGTGGTCATCATTGCAAATGACAAGTAGCATAATTTTTGTGGTAAATTTAACACTATTGGTAGCCAGATTAAAGGTACCCGTTATAAGTAATACTTATATTTACAATAGCCACGAGAAACTTAAGAAATCAAGCCACTTTTTTGTTCACAATATAAGGCGTATAACTATGTAAGTACTTACTTACCTAACTAAACTACAATGCCAGTTTTTACGTCATTAAACTACAAATTTCACTGAGTGTATACGAACGCCCATCGTAACACTACAATGTTGTGTTGAGGCAATATATAATAGTGTTTCTATATTATTTTCTCACGTTCTAATGACAGCAAAGAATAAGAAGTTATTTCAATGAGAAGTATTTGCAATAAAATACAATGATTGACTGTATTTGCTATTTATTATTGTATTATAATGAGCGAACTATCAATAAAATTGCTGTAGATAGATACTATTCAGTCATCAGAATTTCTATTATTTTAGTCACGCACGAATTTGTTTTGTGTTTCAATTGAATCAGTCATACGAACATGTTCTACGCTACTGCAACAACAAGACATGGATTTTGGATTAGAGTTTTAAAAACAAAAAAAAACATGCAATGCACAAAATGATGAAAAATGGAAAAACAAACAGAAAGTGTAAAGCCTTTCTACCAACAAAAAAAACCGATAGATAGTAAGAAATCTAAAGGTTGTTTTGAACTACCTATTGTAGTTTAGGATGATGTAACTTTTGTATACTATTTAACGAAAACTTGCCATCATGAAAAGGTGCCATCTTTGTTAATAGTGAATCCAATAAAAGAACAACAGGTTTCCACGTTTAAAATTAAAATGTTACAAAAGTTACTTACACCATACCATGCATAAACAATTTATTTAGAGTAACCTTACTTAGTTCTAGAATTTAAAAAAAGACAACAAACCTGCTATAGCTGCCGATGTTGAGGCTCCAAGCCAGGCCTGGGAGTTTTCTATCATTTTGGCCTGCAAACAAATAAAAAGCCGTTAGCAATCATAATTATAAACGAATAAATTTAATTTTATTTAATTATTTAGCACACAGGTAGATTAGATTACAAATGAGCATGGGTAATCGTCTGCAGGTTTGCAACGTCAAAGGGAGCTAGACGTTTTAAAACTGAAAGGTGAGAACACAAGAAATTACTACTAAATAAAACACTCGTAAATTATGGAATCTGATTATGTCAGGACCAACCAACGCCCCTATGACGAACCATCGCTTTTGTCACCGCCGTGTGTGGAACCGCAAAGATTTTTTTTTTAATATGTCGTGTCACATTTCAGCTGAAAAAAGTTGGTGCGTTTACAGGACAACATCATGTGCAAGAGATGTCACACGAAATAAAAATATAATTTTTCACTGAAACTGTTCACGCCTGTAGGTACTTGTTCGGGGGTCCAGAACAAATCAAGCGAACGGCTCTCGGTTATTTGAAATGGAAACAATATTACATCGTGAGGTAAACTCACACTTACCAATTAATGGCACAAACATCAGAAACAAAATCGAGTTTTATATCCTTTCATTAACAAAGTAATGGACACCGCACATAGGTAGTAAAGTATATAAAACAGCGTTCTAAATCTTGCGCCGACACAATTACAACAAAGGTTTAACAAGTCGGCTTCATTACAGTACAATAATAATAACGGTCAGATGAAAAAGAACCATTCGTCAGCTAATTTACAATTTCCCATCTCGTACAGGAAGTTTACGATTGCACATTTTATCGATCGCTACTGTAGATCACGCGTCGATCGGACGCGCCGCCCGCGCCGCTGCGCCCGCGCCGCTCAAGCGCACGTTTATTTACGTCCACCTTGTAATTGTTGGAGCAAAGAGCGGCATTTCTTTGTGCCCAGCGCTACAACTAAACATTATCAAAGTTTTAATTGTGAACGCAGACAAAAGCCGGCCATTTTACGGCGGCAATAACGGAACGCAGTTCAATCTACAAATAAAATCTTTTATTAAGTTAGCCGGGCGACGACGCGCGCGCCTCTAGTCGTGTTTACGAAACGCACACGTGCCCTAAGTACCGGTTGAAACGCTCCGATGTATTGTTTGTTTACCCGAATAAAACACTAAAATCCAATTCAATAACAAAGAATTAAAGATCCCGAAATAAAATTTATTGCCAGTGTACGATAAAATAGATTTATGTAGGCGCAGGCGGGCTGTGGGGGGGGGGGGGGGGGGGGCGGTCCAGAGGTGCGGTGTGGAACGCGACCGCTTCGATTAAGTATATTATTAAATATGGTACACTCGGTCAACTAAATTACGATTTGATATTTAAGATTGGTGACAATACGATATCCTGTATAAGAAGCCCCGTCTGTGTACGTGGGACTCATGTTTCCGAGTAAAGGGACTTTTAAGGACACCAAACTGTCTTGATTTGTTAAATTAATATATGCTCCCAGTTTCCGTCACGTGCATCGATTAGTGAGTGCTTCCTCAAAATAAGCACGTAGTAAGTGCTGAAAGCGCTTTACAAGAAATTCCTTAACATACCGAATGTATGCAGGTATCTATTGAGTATTCATACAATTACCTACCTGATATCTATGTTTTTTCGTTCCGAATTAATAACATCACATATTATGCGTTTCAAATGAGAATAGGAACGTCAATGACCTCTATCTGTCAGATGTCACTTGAAAAGTACGGTCTGCAACGAAACCTTATCCGCGTTATTAATTATTTTTAGTTTTTTTGTTTTACCGAGTTGCAGTTATTCAAAATGTCTTAAATTATTTAGTCTTGTGGACCGCACTGAGAATAGGAACATTCATTAATTTCATTTGAAACGCTTAGTACAGAGTTTACTTTATATGTTGAATTTGATTCCGTTGGTATTTAATCTTCAATCAAATATGTACAAGATTGGTAAGGTGTTTTGTAATGTCGTAGTGGACGTGTGGGGCGTGTCTCGGAGATACGAGTATAACGACGTGATCGGGACACGGGATACATATATCTACCGCTAACTTGTTGAACACGTTGACGTAACCCAAAGAGATTTAAAATACTATAGAGCGGGCATGTCAAGGAAATGTCATAGAAAAACTTTGATCCTATGTCTCAGTAACTCCATCTAGAATAATATATGAATATTGGAGCGGCAGCTGAGCGTACTACAAAAAACTCATAGACTTGTATCCAGCAGGACACACTTTTTCGGACGAAAATTTTGTTCGTGATGTCCGGTCTATGGTATTGAATGTCTTTGCCGTAACCAGTTGTTTGCCGATGACAAGGGGTCGTAAGCTTACCCTTAAAGCTTGTAATGCTGCTGTACTATATCACTGTTATCTAGAAACTGGCTACTTCTTATTTCATTTATCCCCTATCTAAGCCTTTTCACCTTTGATTACTTTTCAATTAGACATAAAGTTCAAGTATTATTGAAGCTTTGAGTGGAGCGATTCCGGGAAGGTTGGGTGACGTTAGTCTTTCTATATATATAAAAATCAAGAACGGCTGGCCCGATTTAGCTGATTTTGGTTTTGAAATGTTAGTGGGAGTCCCGGAAAGGTTTACATAGTGAGTAAACATAAACATGCTTGAAATATAGTAAAAATGAGTAAAAATAACAACTCCTTAGCAATTATCTTAGACTATTCCTACCTGTCAAACATTTGATGTTCGTCCCGTCGTCGGTACAGTATACATACTCCTCTCAAATTAAAGAACGTATTTAAATAAGAATTTTGAATCGACAACGTATAATGTTAAAATAATATGTTAAATAGTGTCACCTTGACAACGGATCAACATCATTATTTTTGGTTGTCAATTTATGCGTACGTTCTGAAATTTATTTTCCAAAACACATGAACATGTTCAAAGTACCTACCTACGTGTTATTGGCAAAATTGTGGTGTCTCTCTTCCACAAACGCCATTAGAGAAGAGTTGAAGTTCAGTTGAAATTTATTTTGTTACTAAACTTAGAAAGATCTATATTTCAGTAATCAATTTACGCAATTAATAATGACGACAGAGACGAACTTAAATAAAATTCTTTGCAAAAAGATAAATATTATAGGTACTGTATAGACTTTAAACTAGACCGGGAAAAATAAATAAATTGTATTGTACTTAGGTAACATAGGGGTATTTCAGTTTAAAATTCTAAATATAGCATTTTTTTAATCAATGCATTTCAGTAAGGTAGCTGTAGTTAACATTGGAGCAATGACTCCATTGACCGTACCCAAAGAGATTTAAGATACTATCGAGAGGATAAAAAAGATAAAGATACCGGGCTGGTATCAGCAACTCCACGTCAAAGCGCGTATTTTGCGCATGGGCCATAATTTACCACGCGGGCCCAGTGCGAAATGTCACATGTCGTCGAAATGTATAGAGAGGATAATAATATGAGGAGCAATGTGTTAGAAAAACTGTGATCTCATGTGTCAGTAACGTCACAGTATTAATATTAATACAGTAGGACGACGCGTTTGATATCTGGAAAAATACCGACAACGTCTACACGCGTTAGCCCTGAATAATACCTCGCGAACTACGAACATCTTTTTGTTCGCAGTTCGGGAGCGGCTTTCCTCGCCCCTCTCACCCCGCACGATTGCCCTGTCTAGACGGCTTCGTCGGACGACTGTAGGTTTTTAGACTGTGGTAACGTCTCATGTCGCGTATATTGGAGCGGCAGCGGAGCGTACTAAATTAAACTCATAGACCTGTGTCCACAAGTATCGGAATCAATTTTGATCGTGATAGCCCGTCTATAGTCAGAATTGAATATCTTGGACCGTGAAAATGAAGATTTATAATATTGTCTTCTTTCTTCTTCTCACTCACTTCCTAATAGACGGTACGTTTTCGGTAGAAGTTAAGAACGAGTTCACTCTATGACCTTAAGTTCAAGTAAGAAGTTAGTTTTAGTACCTTTTCGTGGGGCCGGCTTACACAAGTTTTGTTACCTCCGATTTGTGTGGCCAGTTTGCAGACAGAGACGGATCTCGTAGGTATACGAAACATGTTCATTAATTGGCCCCGCTGGCATGAAACTAAAGCACTCCGGACTATGTGTGCCATCCATCGATGTCACTAACAACTTCTATCACGTGCTAATAACATCGTCCGTTGCAGCATTGCCTGATTTGAGAAAGCTTTTGCAATTTATCTAATGCCCTAAACAACTAGACGCAACATACACCTATAACGTTGCGTCTACCGGGTGTAACACATGATCCGACCAAACTAGCGTACAGCAGACCAAAAACGAATAAAAACGACTTCTGTCGAGTGTGATTTTGTTTAAGTCTTTCAACAGTGACATCTCTAAACGCGTCGTCGAATCGGCAACTGAAAAAGAAGCCAAAACTTTCGGTGATTTAAAAATAGCAAAATCTAAAGCTTTCAATTAACATGGCTGTGCATATTTTGCGTAAAACAAAAATCTAGCACCATCTGCGCGAATAACTTCCTAGATAGCAAATGAGTGCAATCCAGCGCATTACTCGGTCATTATTTATGTTATTCTGGCGGCTACGCGGCGTGGCGCCCCTCTAATCGAAACTTTGCGTACGAAACGCAATAATAAACTTCCGCGGTACCGCGCAATTACTGTCTACGTATGTGTACGCGTAATAAGTCCGTCAGTCGGCCCTAGTGTACGATTTACGCGAAATTTAATTTCGCTGTTTTATAATCAAGGTACTCGCGGAGCCCGGCCTATCGCAGCTGACCAGTGAAGCAGACCGAACCTACTCAAAAAGTAAATATCCCTGATTCATAGTTGTGGCTGTACAGACGCTTTCTTTAGTTCATGTGAGCCTGGTAAGCTGGTCAAAAATTGGAATGTTGAGCAGTAATCATTTTCTAGGGCAGATATCGTGAATTAATTAGGTCATGAGTCCGAGTTCGCTAACAAGTTAATATAAAGCGTCGAATGCCCATTCAATTTTCTTGCCTGAGGCAGAGAGTAAACTTAGCTTAATTTTAACGACAAACGAGCCAACGAGCTAGATTTGCATCAAACATTTTTTTGGTAATTTCTTTCACCAAATAAGACAACTTCTTCTTTCCCGTAACAACAATGGAAGTGGTAAAGAGCGGGTGTTTTGGGGGACTGTGTTTGTCATTTTAAACTTTTAAAATGTGTTCCTCAGCCTAATTTGAAGAAACGTTTCTTACTTTGATTTTTTGGTTGAGTTAATTCGACACGTTTTTCTTTTTTATTCAATTAGTGACTTTTGTAATCGCAAGATACTTACACTGTATCAGGATAAGACATCGATATCCGGGATAAGATATACAGTTTATCTTTATATCGACATTAGAATCTGGAACGTTTTCCATTTATTTTATTCCATATTGTTTACAGTCCTCTGAGTTCCTTTCAATTTGCTTATGCTATTTCCCCGTTAATACAGGGTGATTCATTTGTTCCGAGATACAGTTGGCGAAGAATGGCGAGGGAAGGGCGCGTGAACGGGGGTGAGGGGGGTGAAGGGGTGACGCTCCGAGGGGCGAAGGATAAAACTAATCACACATCCTCTTCATAGAGCGTAGTGTGGGGTCACTTTGATAGACGGCAGCGGGGCTAGTCGCTAAAAAAACCTTCGATTTATGTGCTGAATCAAAATATATTTGAGTCTCACTTGTTTTTATTTCTCAACCGTTCATTGCTGGTTCCGTAATACATTGAGGACCCCCCTCTTAACTATATGTTATCTAAGTATAATTTTTTTAACGTCCTCTCAATGTTTTAACTGTTTAAATACCTGTTGCCACAACACCCGCCATAATAGGTATGCGTAACATGTTGGATTTTTTTTTCCAATTTCGTGTCTTAGGTACGTTCATCGTGTTAGTACCTATTCGTTGGTAAAATGGCATCAGCTTCCTTGTTCGAAAACTAATTGGAGAACAGCTTGAGAAAAGGACTGCACCGACGTTGACAGATAAGAACTTACTTAGAAATATCAACTATGTCAGTATGAAGACTTAACTTAAATGGTCAGCTTTTGTATATGTCTATTCTTTCCTAAATATACAGGGTGTCTCATTCAAATGGGTCAGTATGGGAAAGTCTGAAACTATAAGACATACGAAGATCTGTTCTGAGGAACCATGTCATCGATTTTAATAAAAAGAGAAACTGCATTCATACATTTTAAAAAACATCTGTACTCCGTTCGGGAATCGAACCCGGTTATTTTGAAAAATAAACCTACACTATTTCTATTTAGATATCGATTGTGTAGGTCTTAAACAGTAAATGTCTGTGTGAAACATGATGTCTAAAATGAATAAAATGCATTGTTTCCACATACTTTAATTTACTTTAGTAGGTGCTCGAAGTGACCACCGCCTTTTTCAATACAATATTCAACACGTTTAGGTAACGATCTTACAATTGCATTTTGTATCTTCATGTGGTGAATTTGCTTTAAAATTGTCTCTATGGCTACTTTTAGGTCTACAACAACGGTGTCATAGCTTGTTTTGTACACTTCATCCTTAACGTAACCCCACAAGAAATAGTCCAGAGGCGGTATTGAAAAAGGCGGTGGTCACTCCGAGCACCTACTAAAGTAAATTAAAGTATGTGGAAACAATGCATTTTATTCATTTTAGACATCACGTTGCATACAGACATTTACTGCTTAAGACCTACACAATCGATATCTAAATAGAAATAGTGTAGGTTTTTTATTTCAAAATAACCGAGTTCGATTCCCGAACGGAGTACAGATGTTTTTTAAAATGTATGAATGCAGTTTCTCTTTTTATTAAAATCGATGATATGGTTCCTCAGAACAGATCTTCGTATGTCTTATAGTTTCAGACTTTCCCATACTGACCCATTTGAATGAGACACACTGTATATAATATGAGAACAGAAGATTAGAGTAGAATCGAATCAGCACCATTGACTCGGACCGCTTATTTTTTTTATCTCGAATTAGTGTTTTTATTGTACCTAATTCCTGGCAAACTATATATAAAAATGTTATGTTGGTTTGTGTACGCTTCAAAAACTCAAAAAGTTCTGCACCGATCGAGCTGAAATTTAAGCATGATATATAATCCGCATCAAGGATTGTTTTTATCTATTTTTTTCTTTTTTTTAACAATTTTATCACAATATGCCACAGCGAAGCGTGGCAGGGTACAGCTAGTATATTAAAATAAATTTCTGAAGTTCATTAAACATTTAAACGATATTGTTTAGACTTTGTTATGATTAATTACTTAAGGACCACAGTAATGTATCTAATAAATAAATAATCATCCACAACAGTAGGTACCTACCTAAATAAATCTACATAAGACGAGTGCGCACTGCGCTTTTAACATCTCATTTTAATGTTCGTTGCTTAATTAGGGGGTTCGATTTAGTCATCAATTGCAAAGAAACTAACAATTGTTTTTAAATAACGGTTACTATTTTAGTAACGGAAGCCTAACAAAACTCTCACATTCCACAACACTGTGAACTAAGCGCCAACACATCATAATAAAAGCCTTGCCCATCTGCGACAGTGGCGCCCCGCCCCTACGTCGCTTATGCATTATCCATTTCCGCATTAGTGTCTTTTTGTTCCCCATCTGATTGTTTAAACCTGCGTCGATGCGGTATCCAGTGGTTATTATTTCCACTCCTCTCACTCGAAATGGCCTCAGTCGATTGTGGAAAAATGCTTCTCTTATTGTTAGTGAAGGAACAATAAGCGCCTTCATTTTATATGTTTACAACGTCTGAAGCTTGATAGGCACTTTACCTCTCTATTACACATACGCGGCCCGCGCTATTGTTCGTGTTCGCCATTTTTTTTTGTGCTTCAAATCGTTTTTCAGTTAAGTTTGGTGTGTTAACTAAGGGTTGTTTTGGTTGTTGGGGTATTTTGACACAAACTCCCTAGATCGGTAAACAAAACATCTTGCCTTTCGTAATAGGGGGCAAGTCTTTGCCCCCTATTCCCAGTAACCACAAGTCCAGATTCTGAGCTGCTAGTGAGAAATTTCAGATGGAAAAACTCAATAACGTTTTGCCTGACCCGGGTATTGAATCCAGGACTTCATGCTCAACAGAAGCGCTTACGACCATTACCTACCCCAACAAGAAGGTGTGTGACAATTTACTATAGTCATTCAAATTTTCAGTATCCCGGAAATAAAATTGTGACGTTTTTTTGGTAACTTTCATCATTCTGAAATAAACTTAGTTTCAATAAGTTTAAAGTTGATATTAGAACAGGTCGTTATGGATTAGATTTGTTAAATGACTTTGGGTTATAGAAAGCGGAATAAACCTTTATCGTCAAATTATTGTTGTTTACGAGCCAGACACACAATTTTCCGCTATTCATTTTATTATGATACTAGCTCTTACGGAAAACTTAGTTCCACCTCAGGATCAATTTACCTATGCTATGTTACCTTCTTAGCTTTAGCTCAAGATTTGTCAAATGTCAAAATTTTACCTATGAATGGTCTTCTGGGAAGATATTTAATTTTATCACCGTGTGGTATGTAAAGATGGCGCCGCATTTGAAAAATGTTTAAAATAGTTAGTTTTGTATAGTTACTTGCTCATTTATTATATTAGTATGGATTTAAGGTTTAAATATAGGGAAACTATTATTTATGAAGTACACAGAATCTATTATATCTTACCTCTTCCACTATAATATGGGATTTAAAAGATTAAAGATACCGGGCTGGTATCCGCAACTCCACATCAAAGCGCGTATTTTGCGTATGGGCCATAATCTACCACGCGGGCCCAGTGCGAATTAGTAGATGTCACATGTCTTCGAATTTTTGGTTCTAGGACATGCCGGTTTCCTCGCGATGTTTTCCTTCACCGTTTTTGAGAGCAGTGGTGACGAAATAAATTACACAAAGTAATGCGCCTGGCTCGAACCCACCCTTGGGCTCCTTCTGCTCTCGAAAGTTGATATAGGATGGGACTGGGACTATAATTATGACTATACGACAATATGGGACTTAAACCAAAGACATTCAATACCTATAGACTTTTGATCCGAAATTTGTGTCCTACTGGACACAAGTCTATGAGTTTTTTTTAGTACGCTCCGGTGCCGCTCCAATATTTATACATTATTGTAGATGGCGTTACTCTTAGACATGGGATCAGAGTTTTTCTATGACATTTCCTCGCATGTCTGCTGTCCGCTCTATAGTATTTTCAATCTCTTTTACTTAAACATAACACCATGAGCAGTGATGCTCGTGACTTCTCTTTCAGAGAAGAGGCCTTTGCCCTGCAGCGTGACAGTTACAGGCTGGTATTATCATTTATACTTGTGCTATTTTTTTTAATGATTATGTGACTTTTTTGATTCTATGTAAGTATAATAATTAAATTTTTCATGAATAATTTTCTTACAATTTTAGTACTTACCTATTCTACGACTTAGATTTTAAGTAATTGCTATGAATTTAACAATATTTTGCTGTGTCCTTACAGGGTCTACAACGACTCTTAGCTTTAAGCCCAATTTTTTTATCCCTGTGGAACGCAAATAAATGAATATGATTATGAATAGGAATAACTGTATTGGAACGACAAATTAGTATTGTGGGTTTTGTAAGTGGCTGTCTTTGCATTAATATTAGGCCAACTGTGGGTAATACTACAGTGTGTACTATATTTTCCTGATAGTGTACATTATAATTTACCCATAAATGAGTGGTTGGAAATTATATGTCGCATGACAATGGAAGTAATTTCTACATTGAGCGAATGAATATTATAAACTCTTTTGTAGGCCTTCTTGGTAATAGAGATGTTTGAGTTTTGTTCAAAACGAACAGTGCCCGGTGGTGCTACTTGCGGCTACAAAATGAGCTTGAAAACGATTCAAAATTTCCATATAAATATTTTTTTGGGGTAATTAATAATTCAGAGTATGAATTATATTCTTAAATTATTCAAAGCATTATGGCCATGAATTATGTGTTATATTTCAATTAAGCATTTTATGATGATTTACAAACTTAATTTTTATATTTCAAGGAACAGCAAACAGTTACATTATAAGAACTAACAACTAATTTAGCAAAAACTATTTAAATGACAACAACATAAATCCACAATACTGTCCACAGGTAGGCATTACAGTTTAGAAAAGAAAAAAGAGTTTAGTCGCTAGGAGGTTTAGTAGCTATAGGTACCTACCTGCGTGCGAGCATAAAATGAAGTGAAAAAAATATTAATTATAAATACTTCATGTTGAGTTTTTGTGATAAAGTTGTGGAATATTTATTTTTTATATGGACACCATATATATTTCATGAAAAATTATACTTATCAAAAAGTTACACCATAGTACAACAAATTATTATCTTTTTTGTTTATCTCGAGGTCCTGAATTCGATTCGCATCTCAAGCAACGTGTAAATAGTTTATCAGTTCCAGTGGGTAGTGTAAATGTGAGTTGTGCTCATGGCAATAGGCCTGCCCCTAGTTCCACGGGACTTAAACGTCCAAAACAAACGCAAAATGATTTTACACGAGATCTTTTGATTCTGAGCATTAATTACTGAAAACAAATGTCGTCCCGTCGTGCTGTTTGTTTTAAACATTAGTATATATGCTTATGTTAAACGGGAGGAAATTTATTTGACTTAGGCGTAGTTTCAATGTTGGCGACGATGTAAGCAAGACAAACATGTTAATTTTCACCCTCTCCTATCACCCTCATACTCCCGCTCATACCCCACCGCGGATAGGGCTGCCAAAATATCTTAAATAGGACATACATTTGTGCTCATCAACTTTTAAAAGAGAGGTTTTAGTGTCTGAGTGTATTTTCCAGCTTTCATGCACGTTTTTAATAGCTACTAGCTGATGGGTGGACGGGTCGTTGAAGTCGCTTCATGTAAAACACTGGTATTCATATTCAACTGCACCCAGTTAAACTGGAAGCCAACCCCAATATAGCTGTTGGTAAAAGGCTAGGCAGGTGATGATGATGATGATGCCCGCGGTTTCTCCCGCGTGGATGTCAGATACTCGTATCATGCCCAAAAGTATCATTAAATTTTGATCTCATTAGAATCAAGTTCAGGGGTAAAGAGTAGCCCAGACGACATCGTAGCGCTATTAGACCCTTTAAAGTCACTCTTTGACGGAAATCATAGAATTTATATTTCATATTTGTCGGTATAATAACGATTTTCATAGCATAATAAAAATATATATATATATATATAGCTTAAAAAAAATAATAAAAAAAAAAAAATAATAAGATATTTGTTTAAATGATAAATATACAGACCGACAGACAAATAGACGATGATGAAGTTATATGAAGGTAAATTTTAGCAATTTAAAGTTATTTCGTTCTACAGGAGTGTAATCCCCGAATGATTGACCACAGGTGAAGTGCCCAATCATTCAGGGATTAAAGGATTGTGTGTTGTTATGTTATGTTAAAACGTTTAAATCTAGTTTCAACCGTATCATAGCGACGCTCAATAAAAAAAAGTAATAAAAAAATATACTTACACAATTTTCAGACAACGCCATCTAGTTCCAAATTAAGCAGAGTGCTTTTGTCAATGCCAAAACTGTGTCAAAAATTTAAGAAAATTAAACGTTGACAGGTTGAGATTATAATACAGACTTAAATACGGGAAATACTCCTCTGAAGTAAGCATGCAAGCAAGCTGTTTTGATGAATTGATTCCTGGCATTAAGAATTTTTAAGTTTTTGTCTTAGGCAAAGAAAAAAACTTGGCAAGTGTTGCCAATACTTTCTGAACGTTCAAAAATATATTCAGTGTTAAAATAATATTTAATGCGCTTCATTAGCGGTAATGAATACTTAATTTTTTTAGTAGTTGTCATGTATTCTGTTGACCGTCAAGTCAAAAGAGCAAAAATGTGCTAATGCTAATGGCTACGAATTATTTTCTTAAATTCGTCATGGAGTCTGACACGTAGCGCACTAGGGACATTGTTAAAGTGTTAATAATGATGACAGTGAAATATTTAAGGCTTTGGCAACTTCTAGATTGTACAGCTTTAGCTTTTTTTACAACCTCAGTATTATTATACCTAAAAATACAAACGAATATTTCTATACAAATCTGGTCCATTTTTATTCGTTTCATCTTTAGTCTTTTCGGACACTGTGGAAAGGCTATTTCAAACACTGTAAACGGATTTTCCAACCCAGACAGCCCTGTCTAACACTTCTAATTACAACACGGCCCGTTAGATGGCGCCCTGAATTATATACAGACAACTTTGACGAACATTTATTTTTAATTTACAAACGGCTCTCGTGCCGTGTGGTAGGCACGATATCACTGAAATGACGTGCTCTTTGTATTATTCACGCAGAATGTCAAACCTGACTTCCTTGCATATACGAGCTCATTAAATTAGGCAATGTGCTCATTAATATTGGATAATTAAATGACATTGAGAGGAGATCGAAACCAAAATTGCCAGTTAGAGATTTTTTTAAAAATGAAATGATGGCCGCTTTTAATGCCTCCAATAACGACAGCTAGGCCTAGCGGCAGGCTCCGTAGAAGATTTCGGAATGAGCTGGACAACACAAACGACTAGTGGGCCACTTTAGACCTGGATCAAAAGAGCATGAGGAAGTCTCAAAGATATATAGGCCTATGCCCAGCAGTGGAATGATGCAGACTAACAGTAACACTGGGCAAGACCAATCTACATTTGTAAAGTACCACTGTGGACACTATCATACCAAAATAATGGTTTTCTTTATTTTCTACATACATAAAACAATAACATTTTATTTATGGAAAACCATTTCCAATTTACTCATTTGTTTGCATCTCACAAGGATGCGGATGTATAAATACTTATAATTTCTACAATTTTAAAATATATGTTAAAATGACAATAAATCGGAAGTCCATCATGAATAAGACAAAACCACCAAAGCCACAGACTTCCTAATTTAGAGTTATTTTACACCGGTTAGGGTTTTTTTTGAAGCCGGTTTTATTTTTTGCAAAAAAGTTTTTTATTTTTCCATTTTTAGTTGTTCCCATACAAATATTTGCCATGAATTTATTTTATATTGTTAATTGTTAACAATACGTGACATGATAATAGGGTTATCCACTTATCCCTAATAAATTAACATACCTAACTATCGAAATATAGGTATATTGTACACATCTGCGTACCCCTCAAAGCATACAGGCGTGATGATACATCATGATGTTGTATAAACAATAAACATCCAAGCGATTCCAGCAATCACGACAGATTTGCCGTCTATTTTGGAAGGGTTCAGTTGTATATCTCCGAAGATCAGCACCAGATCTTCACCAAATTAAAATGGGATCACCTCAAGAGTATACTCTTTCGAATGGAAAAAGAATTTTGAGAATCGGTCTACAAATGGGGGAGAAATCAAGTAACATACAAAAGAATATTTTTTTTAATTCGGAGAGAACCGAAAGAAATATAAAATATGTTTTTACTTTTACGCCAAAGAATCTTTTTACATTTGTTAACATTGTACCAATTTCGCCAAAAACGTGTTTTCAATGTTTCCGTGTTCTTTTGTTTAATTTCCGTAAAGGGGCAAACAAGCGGAAAGTTTTTTTGAATCAGCCAGTTAGTAAAAGCTGGCGATTACCAACCATGGGAAGCTGTAGAATATTGTTTGCATTGAATAGATTTGGAATTTGTTTTTCTAATTGGCGACAATTACAAGAAATCAAATCACGTTTCTTGCTGAATTTGACTTAAAAGAATTTGTACTCCCAGATTTATTTAGATTTTCGTCAATAAACATACCTCGATCAATTGACGACCCGCCAATGTTGTATCACTGTTCGTGACTGGTTTTTTCAATGTTAAACGTGGTACAAACAATCTACGTGATAATAGATATCTCTACTACTCTCTCTATAATTGGGCAATGGACGTCCTTCTACGGTGAAAATATCGTGAGTGTTGTGCCGCTAATGATTATGAGTGAAGCCATTGGTATGAGTTAAGGCCAAAAAGTCTTACACGAACACGAGTAATTCAAGCTTTGCACCAGATAGACTTCATCACCAAAGGAAAATAAAAATGAGAGCCACAAAAAAAGTAAGTAGTTGAAGACTACAATGACGAAGGCGACTTCAACGCTGTATTTGACTTACTACACTAATAAAGGTACAAGTCCAAAAACAAAATACAATCTGCCCACAAAATGTTTTTATTTAAATATTTATTAACTCAAAGTAAAGAAGTTGTTAGGTCTTCTTTGAGTAAAGGATTACAGATTATCTTAACCTAGAAGGACAGGTAATTTAACAAGACTTAGACTACTAACTGACTGGCCTGTTGGTCTAGTAGTAAGTGACCCTGACTGCTATGCCGGAGGTCGTGGGTTCGATTCCCACCCAGGACTAATATATGTGTGATGAGCACGATCATGTGTTCTGTGTCTGGGTGTAATTTATCTATAATATGTATTTATTTAGAAATACATAAGTATGTTTATCAGCTGTAGTACCCATAACACAAGCTCTCAAGCTTAACTTGGAACTAAATGGCGTTGTGTGAAAAATATGTGGAATATAATTTTTTTTTAAATTTATTTATTACATAGAATAGGACGAATAGACGATATAATAGAAAATAACATTAAGTACCAGTCTTTTTTTTCCAACTATTATATGTTGGGGTCGATTTTCAGTCTAATCGGATGTAGATTAATACCTACTAGTGTTTTACATAGAGTGTCTGTCTGTCTGACCTCCAAAACTCAGTCACTGGGCAACACGCTATCCGTTGGTTGTCAAACATTCGGAGTTCGACTCGAGAATTAAAAATGACAGCTGGGACCAGCCGCTTCGCAAGGCGAGGCAGGAAAGGGGTTGATATGAAAGAATTGTCACCCATCCGCGGACAGACTTCGGCCCGCCTAGCTTAACCTTCCATCGACTTGTGTTATTGTTTTGCAGCAAAGCCCTCACTTATGTTATGTGGGTATAAATTAATTATGAATCAGTCAAAGGCATTCTGTACCTATATTGACAAATCACCCGAAAAATAAGAAAATTAAAAAGTTTTAGGCAATAAACACGACGGGTGTGACGGTCCATTAACTTAAATTAATACTTCATCCTGTATTTGCATTTAAACAGAAAATGCCTATACCTTTAAAAAAAGATAAATTTAAATCTGAATGATTGAAAGAGCATTGAATACAACATTTATTCCAATCATTATTCAGATTCCTTTTTAAGAGTAAGTAGTGCGCTCACGATGTGTGTCAGATTTGACATAGTTTAACTTTATATTGAGAAGTAGTAGGTACAGTGAGCTCAAACGGACAAACTTGGACCAGTATCCACTGTTGATGAAATTCATCACGAGTCAAATATTGCCAGACTTGCATGTATAAATTTAGTGTAAATTTTTGCCATCGACACGCTAAAAAGAAGAATATTACCTTAGTCGAAAATGCTGCCTTATTCCTGGTAATTAAGCTCTATCAAATACCTAGTCACTTTAGTAACAAAATATTTATACCTACCTACTGTTGTGTATAGTGTATACACGAGGTAAATGTATTTTTCTTTTGGCACTATTAAATGTTTTTTTGGAAAAAAGTAAATTACTTAATTACAATTTCAACCGCAAGACGAACACTAGTTTATTATGGAAGGATTAATTTATCTGTAATTGATTATCAAACACAGAGTGGTACGTAGTCAATTAGTAATTACCTACCGACAGCATTTAACGCGTCCCTAATTACTCATAGTTGTCAACATTTCGTGCGCTGCTAAGTACGCTACTAAGTCTTGGTTGGGCGACTTAAGTTACCTATTATCTTAATCAGGCATATGTCGAAAATGCCTGATTTACATAACTGAGGTTAAAAAGCTTTGAAATGATGTTATGGTGACGTGCGCTATTTCGAAAAACTTTATGAGTGGTACCTACGCCAGTTCTAAAAGACATTGAGTCGGAAACTGCTATATTGAATGACGTTGTCGAGAACACGCTGATTTCAAGAACTGTTTGACTGGTACGCTGATACCTTTTACTACTCCCTACCACCCTAATATGAAGAGTCGAATGGCATTTTGGCGAAGCACCTTTAAACATTTTTATTTGTTGCTTCTGAAAATTGAAAATACCAGCCTACCAGTCAAAAAGTTTTTCGAATCAGCGTATTCGTGACAACGTCATTCGAACACCGGCTTTAGACTCAATGTTTTTTCAAAATGTCATAGGTACCACTCATAAAGTATTTCGAAATAGCTTATGTCGCGCGTCGTCGCCATAACATCATTCGGTTCTTCATATCACTCCCGGGAACCCTACACTGTGAAAACGAACCTGGCAAGTGACGTAATAACTGGGAACCTTCTTAACCCTAATTAACCGGACGAAAGCGAAAACGCGCGAAAAAACGAGTTGCATAATTCGGGAAGCTAGTACCCGCACGTCGAGCCAGGCTCTTTCCTTTTGTTTTTTAATTAGTAGCCGCTTAAACTTTAGCGGTTTTACGCTGTTCATTTTGTTTTCTACAGTTTTTTTTTCTCTACCCCTTTCTATTGAGTTTAAAAGGACATTATGCATTAAGCTTTTTGTAACTTCGGGTGGCATCAGCGAGCCCTTGATTTTTCACAAATACTATTTACTCATTTCTTTTTGATATCATGTATGGAATGAGATCTGGATTGCATCACCAACCCGGTTTAGCCATGTGTTGTCCAATGTTCGCGGGGCAGCTGCCCTGCAGTAGGCCAGCAATTAACAGACTATTATTATAATTATTATTATCATAAACCGAAAACAGGCGCAACAAGCATGAGACAACAATGTTCTCATTCATATTAATTTACAAATCAAGGAGCGGGGCATTCGAGTAGTAATGATTTTACATTATACTCCATTTGCTAAGGAAAACAGAAATAAAATAAGATGATTTAATCATAACAAGAGGAAGGCGAGGCGCCAGTTTCGCTTACATTATTAAAACAAAACAATAGACACACAGACGAACATACGCAGTACTAAATATGTAGTAAATTAATTATAAACAGGGCCCGGTTACTCACGGGTTCCGTCTTAACACACGATTAGTAATTGCGTTATCGTTCAATTTGTGCCATAAGATGCGGGGCCTGGCCGACGAATGAAATTTCTATTTATTTAACGTCCGACCTTCTTTAGTATCAATATTAATTAATATTATTATAGCCGACGTGGATGTAAGCCTTAGAGTGTACGCTAAGAGAATGACTTTATTAAATGAGGAATGTTTTATTAAATAAATTTATAATTATTCCACAACTTTCACACAACGCCATCTAATCTCAAGCTAAACAGAGCTTGTGTTATGGGTACTTAGCCGTACGCAAAATACGCGCTTGGTCGTGGAGTTCTAGACACCTACCCGACAAACCTAACCTATGGGTACTTAACAGCAGATAAACATACATATATACTTCTAAATACATACATTTTATAGATAAATTATACCCAGACACAGAACAAATGATCGTTCTAATCACACAAAAAATTGTCCCAGGTGGGAATCGAACGTACGACGCACGTCCGGCGTAGCAGTCAGGTCCACTATCTATTAGACCAACAGGCCAGTCAAATTGTGTTGTTGTGTTATGAAATTGTTCGCGATTTTAAGACTGTTAAGCTCCTCCGTAAAAAAAAATGTGTTCTTATGCCACCACAGATTGTCATTCGACCACCCATCGGAATCAACGGCTTTCTGCAACACACACACGAAACACAGTGGCGGCTGAACTATAATGAATAATTCATTACCCCTTACAAAGAGACTTCATTCGTACATAAAAGTGGTGAAACCATTTGAAGATGGAGAGGAAGCTGCATGCAAGTAATCCGGCGGTCGAGGAAAGGCGCGGGCGTGTAGACAGCGCTTATTAGACCTTCACCGCGGAGTAAGGAGGTGTCGCGGAGGCGTCGGCGATGCACAATACGTCTCGCCTCGCGTCCCAACAATACCCCCGTGTTTACATTCCCGGCGTAATTCCTTTGAACTCGCATGTGGGCCCGAGGAAACGTAAAATAAACAGAACTTTCTCGTAATGTTTAATTAAATTAATCAGTTGGTTGATTAGTCGATGGTTCGCCGGCGTTGGCGTAAACAAAGCGCGTCGGCGGCGTGGTCGGGCTTTGATCTAGCGACTCACTCTCATCTCCACTATTGTTATATATTTGTGAGGTTCCCGCCGCACGCCGCCAGCTGCCGGCGCCTCGCGCCTCTTGTGCTTCAGGGATGACACGCGCCATGTTTTTGCATTTTATACTAAATCAGTTAAGCCAAGATTTTTGTTGAAGCATAACCTTGCAAAGTTCTGTTTTTGGGATATACGACTATTGATTAGCAAGCGAGCGTAGTTCCCTGGGCTCGTAAGCTGATTTAATTAATAAATAGAGCTAAGGTACGCATTCCCATAATTATGCTACTTGCAGTGAGAATCATGGATGCATTCAAGTCATGAATACACATTAGCTATTATTGTTAGTTCAATCAGAACAGATGATTACGAGCCAATAATAGGAGCTTAATTAATACTGTCGATTCAATCTCTGTTCGGATCTTATTGTCAGATATAATGCGCAGTGCTCTTAATTGTATGTGCACAGGATGAGATAGATTTTTGTTAGATACATACAATATACATAGTAACTAAAACTTCGCTCGCGTCTTGGTTCTTGAAGTTTTGATAGTAAAATATAGACTCTGTTACTCGAAAATATGTACCTAATAGTTGTGGTGTTATCCTTACAAACAAACAAGAAAATAAGTCTTTCTTCTTTAAAATATGAATAGAGAACATTCTCTATTCATATTTTAAAGAAGAAAGACATGAGTTTCATTGCTTTTTTTATTGTAGATACATATCCTACAATAAAAAAAGCAATGAAACTCGGCAGTTGTTTTTTTTCTGCCTGGACACGTGTGAAAAAGGATAAAGAAAATGGCACATAGGTGCCCAGACCATTTCTTGGATTAACACATAGGATACTTTTTTACCCGGTAATGTGTTCCTTTGGGATAATCTTGAGAAAGTTACTTTATACGCGGGTGAAGCCGCGGGCAGAAGCTAGAAGTTTAAGTAAGTGAAGTATGAGTTTGAAATCGCCAATCCGCCTTGGACAAGCGTGGTGGTGGTCATTGCTCGTGCAATTCTCTGTATGAAAAGACCTTTAGTCTGCTGTGGGACAGTATTAGTATTACCTATTGCTTTTTACCCATCATATTTGTACTGGAACCGTACATTGTTTTAAATAAGTTATTAAAAACTGCGTGGGTTTGAAAGCTTGTGAATGCTGCAAGCCTTCCCTGTGAGCGCAAAAAAGGGTTCGCAAAATATTTCTACAACCCTAAGAACTACACCTATCCGTGAAGCATTATGGTTTCTTTTTTTTCCTTTACTTTTACTAAATAGTACATTCAGTGCACTGCAGAACGACGTGGTGTATCACAATTTTAATTTATGTCAAAACCTCGGTTTTGGCACGCTTTTGATGCTGACAATCTTTTGTATTACAATGGGGATTTAAAAGAGAAGTCTAGCTTTATTTTTTTAATTCCCGTGACGTAGAACATTAAAAGAGTAAAAATGTTTTTTCTGTAGCTACATATGGGAATGGGGTTAATCAGCTCGAGGTGTAGAAATACTTTTAGATTTGTTTATTAATTATTCCGTTTTGTTTCTTTTGGTTCAAATGTAAGTAACAAGCAATTTAGCCTTTTAATGCGAATTGGTTATGTGATTAGCCGTCCTAAAAAAAGGAAGTTATTTTTTGGGTGGTCCTTGTTAGGCCGGCGGCTCGGCGTTAGGTGTTCTAAAGATTCGTTCAAGAATAGGGTAAGCATGTATTTTTTTTTATATTTTTAATTCACTGTTTACAACGTTTTAACATAGTAAAAAAATATAAACATATTTAAAAATGCAGTAATGAGGCTTAAAAAAATATTTAAAACACAGAATAAATTTGAGCTTTTACTGAGCGTCATTTACTATGATCCTATTACTATTACTTAAGGTGTTTTCGTTCTGCTAACCACTTCACCATGAAAAAAGCTCAAAAACCAGTTTACCGGTATTGCTTGTACCCGAATGCATTAAACATTATCAGATTGTGCTTTTAAAAAACCACTTTCAGTATTTTTTTTAAATGTTAAATAACCTCACTATGAAGCTAAAATTACACGTGAACATTAAATTAGTTCACAACACACACGGCAAGAATTATGTTTTCGAATAAAAAGTCCATTCTAATACATAATGTCATACTTACACATTGTATGTTTTGTAGACGTTGAGTTGTTGTCGTAGTATTTGAAGTCATTTTTCGTTGTAACCAATGGTGATGCGTTTCACAAATTTGAATTTCCCGCGCTTGATTCGCACTTTTATTTTTTAATCTTAAAGAATTATGACGCTATTAAAAAGTAAAATAATGATTTAGTTCATATTTTCTGCCATTAAAGATTCGGAAAAAAAATATTCGAACCATATTTAAATTACATGCATATTCCCTATTGATTTGGTTTTTGTTTGAAAGGGTTTACTTCCGGTATTGTCCCATATACATTTCATAAAATAGTTTTAATAGCCAATCAAGCGTAGAAAATATATCCATCCATGAAAACGAAAAACCAAAAGTAAAACATTTTTGATTGATTTCTTTTGTTTAAAAACGAATGTGTTAAAAGCTTACTTGTAAACTTTAAATGTTTCCTTTTCAAATACTATAAAACTATTACTACTATAAAACTTCAATAATTTACACAGCTCAAACTCCCACAATTAACGGAATCGATCAGGGCAATCGTTAACCAGTGTGTCAGCACTATGTTGGACAAAATGCAGATATTATTAGCGTACACGAGGCGGCGCCGGCGCCGACCGTCCGCCGAACGACAGCTATCTCAATCTAACGGCTATGGTTCACACTTTCATCGATTGAATGCATTATTATATTTCCTTGTTTTCATTAAATTACATTACACATGACTGACGAAGTCAGAGCCAGAGATACATTTCTGACATAATCTTTGGGATTACAGGTTTTATGACAGAATAAAATAAATAGAATAGACAGATTGTTGTAAAAAGCGAGTATACAGCAAAAAATATGCATAAGGCTTAAATTAACAGGTGTAGATCTGCATGTTCTGCCATTTATGGCGTACAAAATAATATGTTTGGTTTATAAAAACCAAAGATTTGAGTCTACACAACAATATTATGAAATTAATCATTTAATCCTAATGCCAATTAAAAATGGGAAAAGAAGTTCTGAACAAACAAAAAGACAGTATAAAATGTTTGATACTTAATTTATGTTGAATTGAACAGTTTTAGGATCAATGAAAATTATCACTTGGTTTATTTGTGGGTAAGGTAGGTAGGACAACCAAGCAAGAAAATGATTAATAAAATAGATGTGTGTTGTAGGAGAAAAAACAGTGAACTAAAGAATAGGAAAATAAGTGACAGCTTTATAAAAATATTTATAAGTAATAGAATTTACAAATCTGGCCAGTACTTTGATTATACCATGGAAAAGAGGTTTCAACATTATTACAAGGTATGATTTGCACTTGTTTGTAAATGGTTAGTTACGAAGTCATTTCACCACTTTCCAATAATTATTGTCTTTGTTGAATTTTAAGTCTTGGTTTTCGGATTGGTTCCGTTAACTACCTACGAAGGAAAATATCGTGATGTATAAAAACTCACTGTCAAATTGATTCCAAATTGAGTCAGTAATATATTATCAACTGGTCACACTGACTGTCCTGTCCTGCCTTAGGTCCTAAGTTTATTAAGCCCATTAAGCCATTATGAACACAATAATATCGAATGTAGATGAGTAATAATAATACCAGCTTGTTACTGTCCCACTGCAGAGCAAAGACAGAAGTGAAGAAATACAGAAGGCGCGAGCAATGATCACCACGTTTGCTCAAGGAGAATGGTGATATCAGACGGTGTGTTGGATTTTTACGCTTTATTAACACTTTAGGTGACCGTACCCACTTAATCACCCAATAAGTGAAAAGTAATAAAAAAAAGTTCATTGGATCCAGTAGCAACGGGAAACTCCGTAAGTTGAACGACGTATTGTTGTAAGTAGTATTTATAGTCTTTAGAGACCGGGCCCGGCCGGCGATCAGGGATGACGTATCAACGAACATTAGTACACATGCTACTATTCGTCTGAAAATCATAGTTTACAAGACTGCTAACACTGCCATATAATAACCGCTTTGTAGATTGTCCCATATTAAAGTTTGATTAACAATAAAATAATGCTAAAATAGTGTTTAAAAGAAAAAAATCTGTGGCGCACGTATTGACGCCCTACTCCAGAAACAGATAATATAATAAGTCGTTCCATACCAAAATTTACTTAAATTATTAGTACCTATTTAAAGTAAAAAAGAAAATTTGTTCAAAGTGACATGTTGCAATGTGATGTGTGGGTTGGGTGTGTAAGTGAGTGTATGTGAGTGTGTGTGTTTGTCTACGCATGTGTGTATGTGTGTTGTGTAAGCGCGTATGTGTGTGTGCATGTGTGTGTATGAGAAAGAATATGTTTGTGCTTTTATGATATTCTGTTACTTTAGGTTAAAAGACATATTATCTGGGTAAATCTTCTAGAGATTCTACATGCGTATCATAAAAATCCAAGTTGGATCGCGTCTTTCTTCGCCGTGAACTTGAAATGCTGAACAGAATTGATTTACCAACCCTGCGTGTCCAAGGAGTATAAAATCTAAATTTGAAATACCGATGTTTTCAATCAATTGTACGATCACAATTATACTGGGGCGTGGTCAGTCAAAACGACTGCTAGAATAAGACCTATAAGCCTTTGGATAGAAGTTAATATAACGCTTGTCATCCTCGAAAAGTAAAGCAGAGGTACCTATACCTCTAATTATGCTAATCCAATTGCAATTGCCAAGGGCAAGCCAATGCTATTAATCGGGCACAAATACAGACTCCAGACTGCTACCAACAAAATCTAAATCGAAAAACTCAATAAAATATTATAATAGATTCCTAATTTGCAAATTGAGTTTGATTGAAGACAGACGAAATGACACAAGAAAACGATCATTTAAAACTCAATTGGATGCCGTAAACTGTCTATTACTATAATAACCAGTTTCCTACTTTAAAAAAATCGCAATTAGTAATATTGTACCCTAAAAATGGATGACCGACATAGACCTAAAGGTTTTTAGGCCAGCGACACAACATTGAGGGTGCGCTTTCCATGAATCCCAAATCAGAGAGTGTATCCATATTAGAGATTTACCTATTTACAGAAATAAGATTGAAAACGTGCCATTTTTCTAAATAGTTGACCTAAATAGTTGATAAAAAAATAGTTGACCATTTTTAGAAAAAGTAATTTATGATAGGAAACTTTACCACTTGCGACACTCTTAAAACTTAATTATTTGTTTATAACTAGCTGCCTCGGCAAACTTCTAAGTTATAGCCTAAGACTTGTCAAATTATCATCCTAATAATGAACTGGGATGACATTTTGTCATCTGTCATGTTATCCAAGATGGCACTGTTTTGAAAAATGTTTAAGAGAACGAATTTATATTAAGTACAGACGCCAGCACGTCAAGTTACCCCAATGTGTCAAATTTCTTTGATCGTTTTTCAACTTAAGGTTAAACAGAATGAGGTTCATATTCAATTGGGAAAATTTGACACATTGGGGTAACTTGATGTGCTGGCGTCTGTACTATTCCACCAACTAAAATAAATAAAAATATTGGTCGTACCAAGTCAGAAACCTTCTTTGACTCATGCACAATAACTTTGCTAAAGACAAAGAGATTTAAAATACTATAGAGCGGGTATGTCAAGGTAATAATTATCATAGAAAAACTTTGATACCACGTCTCAGTAACGCCATCTAGAATAATGTATGAATATTGGAGCGGCAGCTGAGCGTACTAAAAACACTCATAGGACTTGTGTCTACCAGGACACAAGTTTTGGATGAACATTTTGTTCCCGTCTATAGTAAGTATTAATGTCTTTGGCTAAAGATCATTACATGATCAAATGCATAATTTACGATTCTATAAAGGGCATACAGACAAACATTCATTTTTTTAATAAATTAAAAAAAAAGATGAAGATATATGTTAAGCACACTAGTGTACAGAATACTCAAGGCTAACCTTTGAGTAAACAAATTTTTTGTCAATTAGAGTGTCCCTAGTAATTTACTTTTATATTGCAAGTAGGTAATGTATCTGTGAGAAAATTCCCGTTTTTAAATTTTTTTAGGTACAATCTAGTCACAGTCCTATTTATGCGACATTTCATTTCTGTCTGGAGGTATTTTTGACAGATTGGGATTAGAATGCGAACGTGCTCAAAATAGGGGAAATGCCCCCCACTTATTGCTTTAACGGTCCACAGTCAATTAGGCTTAAGATAGCGATAAATGATAACGTTTTTCGAAGTAGTGTGTTTTCAATTGTTTGTAGTACTAATGTTATTCAAATGAGAGCACGCGTGATGCGGGAGGCACAGTCTTCCGGGTGTAGGGAGTCTCAGCGAGTTCAGCCAACCGGAAAATTGCCGGCGGAACGGTCCGAAATAGTAGAAAATATTGCCAGATATGAAACAATAGCATGTTTGCATAAGTGGCGGATCGAAAATTACTTTTATGAATAAGAAACCGAGTGTTTCTGTACTAGTGTTTTAGCGATGTTGGCTGGTTTCGTTCTGACGTTCGAGTTCAGTGACAGTGTCGTCTTTACTTAGGAATGTTATTCGTATGGAATGTGATTTATCTACCGTATAAAATAAAATGAGCACCCTACCCTCTTCCTTCATTTTATGCTCAGTTAATTATTCTCTTAAAATCTAAAATCCTAAATGTAAAAGAGTTCAGATTCTTCTAACAATGAGGATTAAACACAGCTTCCATTGTGCGGAAACTGTTCATAAAATTAAATCAGAAATTAATTTATCCTTTATTAAATTCCGATCCTCTTTCTTACTCGTTCTACAAGCACCATCCTGGACGCAGACACGACAAAAGATAGCTTTAAAAAGGAACGATAGATTTGAAAAACAATGTAAAAATATAAAATTGAAAAATTTCATGCATCCACACGATAATGAAAATGTAATTTACGTAGGTAATGTAAAAAACGCGAAAAAACCCAGGGTAAGTTGATGGAGGCAAACGAGATATTTGCAGTGTTTTGCATAACTGCATTAAGTGTACGGCCGAGAGGCCCGTTGAAGGCACGTACACTCGCCTACTAAAGTGCAATAAAAGCCTTGTAAAAATTGTAATGGCGCTAATAAAGACTTTTTTGTCGTTCAACACTTTTGCCCAGTTCTCTCTGGTTGTTATTTTTAACGTATTATGAATTGCATTTGTAATTCAAGTGAAAATGCGACGGCTGTGCGAAATTAATTGGCAGGAGCGTTTTTGTGATCGCTTCGAGAATTCTGACTGTAATATGAACTACAGGAGGTGAACAAGTGTTCGACTAAATACAGAACATTAAGGATGAAATATGTTACTGTCAGCCCTTTGGCTTGAACTGTATATTTGTAGTCAAGATTTAATTTTTACTATATTGATGGGATAACTTCAACGGCGCAACGAAGAGTAAGGCAGAGGTATACGTACTATACACCTACCTTTCTCCAGTTATGTCTAAGTCCGATGTAGGTACCTAATAAATCCATTTTCCGCAGCAGTTACGTATGTGCAAGAAATGCATTTTAAATGGTTCGAGAGGAGAGGGGAGAGGAGGGTATACCCTGGAAGTCATTACGCCCCCCAACAAGAATAGAGTACAAAGCTAAATATTATTTCTAATAAATGATTAACAACCAAAAATACCTTATGTTCGTATTTTGTTTGTGCCAATAATTATTCATTTAAATGATCGACGATACTTTTAAATAAATTGAAAAAGCTGTGAGCCCGGAGATAGCGGGAAAAGTCAGTGATAATTAAAATCGTTTTCTGGATGGGAAACTGAAACTTAACAATCAACGATGGAAACTAAAGAGCAACCGACAGATTCAATTAGCGACTTTCACTCTGAATATTGCTATCTAGCCACAGAATCATTTAGAGAGCGAGTTTAAAAAGTGATAATTAATTTGTTCGAGCGTTCGCGACTTTAGCCTGCGAGTGTACCCACCTGCAGATATCTTGTACATTGTTTCCGCTTGCAAAGTACAAATTGTTGCTATTGTACTCTATTTTCCAAAGACTTTGAGGGCCATTATGATTGGCGTTTTCTTATAAACGAGTGATACAGTGGAAAATTCTTTTGAATACCTTTTGAATAGAATGCACGGCTATTATAAGAGTAAGTATTTGCGGTGGCATCAAACTGTGTGCTTGTTTGGTGTATATCGGAGTTTCTCACTTTGATCTGTTAATTTTTCTTTATGCTAATTCGTTTGCAATAGTCTGTGTGGCGAAGTTTGTGTAGAGAGTTTGTGTAGATTAGGTATAGAAGTACAGTTCCTTTTATTCATTGTGTACCTACTGGGTGTTTTTTCATACTCGATGGGTAATTCCATAACCTACACGCGGAATTCCATAACTAAGCCTTCGCTCTCCGTCCGTCCATCTGTCGGTCTGTCTGTTAGCTGGCTATGTTTCATTAATCGTAACAGGTAGACAACTCCAGTTTTCACAAAGTTTGTATTTCTGTAACCACTTTTACAACAGAAAATAAAAACACGTAGATTTTCGGTGTTATTTGCTCGACCTCGACAACTGCTGTATCTCTCTGTTCGATGGTACGGAACCCTATGTGTGGTATTCTTCTTTACTAAACAATTATTATTTCATCGCAAGTTACCTAAGTCTGGGTTTTACAACAGTTAGTGAAGAAGAAATTAACTTTGGGAGAGACTGAAATACCTACTGAAGTTGGTCTTTAAAAGAACCAACCTTTACTTACGTTCCAGACACAACGTAATCTAGTCACGCTGTTAAATAACAAAAATAGCTCATCACGACTCCGCGCAGCGAACAACGCGACATCAATCGTACTACAACAACACATTCACGCCCAGCGAGACCCCAAAAACTTGTGACAATAAAAATCACGACACAAAGCTGTAGTACTAACACAAGGATGAGAATATCGGCCCACCGCAGTGGGCGATGTAAACAATTTCAATCGAATCGTAACAGCTACTGAACAATGAACGTCGGATCACGAAAAAATCATCTTACAAGTTAGTCGTGCGGCCGGGCCACGGTAGTCGTGTGGGCGAGACGTGGCAGGCACGGCGGGGTGGGCCTGCTGCTGCTCATTCCACTGGATCCTGACAACAGACTGTTTTATGACCTTTTCGGGACCTGATCGCCGACGGCGCTGGATATAAGAATCAAAACGATTTTATACGCCACAAGATATCGGGAAATGCATCACAATTATGTTAATTCTTACGGTTGCTAAGTGCTCAATGCAAATTCACAATAGGAAAAGTTCAAAACTGGTCACGTGCTTACAAAAGTGAAAGTTATAAAAAATACCACAAACGTGTGTGTGCGTGTTCACACTTTTCAACTGATTCAATTTCAGTTATTCTGATTACGAAGGCAAAAGGGTTTCCGAATTGGTTGTCATGTTCAAGTTTAAACGAAACCGACGAGCGACGGACGTTTAGACGAAATGTAGTTAGTGATACAGGGGAACTCCGGGAAAATCTGAGAGAGAAACAAAAATACACTTGTACACTGAATGAAAGTTACACTTGGTCTCAATGCTGAGTTAGCCATTTGGTGCTGTAAACCAGGATTCATACAAATACTGGCAACACAAAGAGCGAAGTTAAATATCAACACTCGCTGTTTTAATTCTGCCAATGCAAGAATGCTCATTTGATTTTTTAATGTTTCTTTATCTGTTCAGACATTCAGCAATAGGTAGAAAGAAAGAAAATCCATTTGCTGAGATACTTTGGCCAAGTGATGCTCATGGAAAAAGCAAATGATGGACATTAGGATTGACATCACAGATAAAGAACCAACGACTTTTTTCACATAGACTTTGATGGGACTTTTTATTAAGAATTGCAAGCCCTACTTTCATAGTACTGACTACCGAACCGAAATATTAGAATGCAATGAACAATTGAGTGTCATATGAAAATCGGTTTTTGAAACTTTCGCACTCATTACAAATTGGTAGTAGCAATGTTTAACGTGATGATGAAATCTTTGCCAGAAATTGACATTATCCTTTATGCCAGACTTATGTGATAAGTGAATTCTTGTCCATTGACAAGTCCACTTTTCGGTTCAAGTATCCTGAGGTCATTTTGATTTGAACCTTTTTGGCACGTACGGTTCTTATCTATAGGGTTTTTGCAAGTGTGTTGGGATTTCTAGGAAGGAATTTTAACTCTAACCTGTTATTTATTTCTTGCTTGAAAGTTTTGAGGTTAAGGTCATGATGTAATCTACCATTTGTTTTTATACCTACCATGTATAGAGGGTGGAGTTATGGGACAAGTTGAAAAAGAATAGAATATAGAAGAATACTCTTTATTTTTTTCTTTTTTTAAAAAGGTGACCAATTTGTAAGCAGTATATATATATATATATATATTTATTGCAGATTAAATTTAATTGTATTTGTCGACTAGAACAGTGAGCAATAGTAGTTACAGTATTAAAATAATACATTTATTTGTTTACTTTAATTAAAAGTTAGACACCAGTATAAAATATACCATAATTAAAGATAAAGTGAGAGACAAAAATAAGACAAATATGTCCATAGGTATTAGCTATCGTTCGTACTCTGATTAATGGAAAAAAAAATATGAAAAAATCAATCTTTCGATGGCAACGCTGTCTTTTCTACTTCCGCATGGCTAGTGTTGTGCCAAAAACCATACCTATCCATAGTTTTAATGAAAGCTCCCGCAACAGGTTTGTGCTAATTGCTGTATGATATCCAGTTTTATAAGCAAAACTTTTAAATTACAAGGTAATAGATACCTACTTATTTTTGCACATTTTAATTATTTTCTAGCTAAACACGTAGAAATGATCTAATACTATTATAAAGTACCTAAAAACTTGTTGTTTTATTCTACTGTATGCTAAGTAAAAAAAATGCCTTCCTAACTTAACTTCGGATAATCCTTTTCCACTGAATTGATGCATCAAAAAGTTTACTATCCACCACATTATCAAATTCTATCGATAGGTTTTATTAACGTTTGCAGTGCAACCTTTCATCCCCTCATAGTAGTTCTCTTCAATTTTACTAGATGGCGCTAATACAAATACTGATACTGCTAACTTGCATAATCCCACAGCTGGGCAAAGGCCTCCCCCCTGACTTCCAGTTTTTTTGATCCAGGGCTAAAGTGGGCCACTGGTCGTTTAATTTGTCCA
This sequence comes from Euplexia lucipara, assembly GCA_921972225.1. Classification (NCBI taxonomy): domain Eukaryota; kingdom Metazoa; phylum Arthropoda; class Insecta; order Lepidoptera; family Noctuidae; genus Euplexia; species Euplexia lucipara. The sequence continues at coordinate 10,037,548 of OV179142.1, read as the reverse complement.
TTGGTTTTTGTAGTCTGATATAAATAACACTGAGATAATATTTGTAACAGCTTATCAATTAACCTGTTTAATCTGAGAATTAAAAATAAATCCAGCAGAGGTAGCATTTAAAGTCTCTATTACGGGTAATGTTAAATGTATAAACAATTGTATGAATGACATAAACGGACGATGATGATATAATATTATTTCAGGACGTTTATGAATTACAGATTTTAAGTTCACTCAAAGAGAGTAAAAGAAAGCAGAGATGCGTTAATGAGGATTTAAATCCTGAAGTACGTAAACGTTCAAGGCTTGTCAGTGCTAGCTAAGAGGATTATCGACCACCCCAGCCTTCCGTCCCAAACGTGAACGGACGCAAGGACCTTGACCCTGACCCCTTTCGAACAGATGTCAGCACACCTTCATAGAACACACATACCTCTAGTTTTCACGATTAACATACAGTCAAACAAATTATATATTATGTCTGTATATTTGTTTAAACAAAACACAAGGGCTATATTTTATAAAATATACAACAGTTTAAATGATAATTTATACTCCATTGTTATTCATTGATGTTATTATATGTATATTTTGCCATTGTTTCAAATCAGAGCATATTTCATGCATTTAATGTTTAATTCCGCGTTATACTAAAAGCTATGCCACGTGAGATATTGAATGCGAAGTTATTTGATACTGAATGAAAGTTGCATGTCTCGTGGTCGCGTTTGATGAATACGTAACTCAATATGCATTATTTATAGAGATTTATTGATTTAATTTAAAATTGTAATGTACACATCACACATGCATGCACATAACGGATGTCTTGAAAACATGTTTCGTTGGTCCCTATTTTCCTATGCATGAAGACTTCTGTTTTGATGAGTTGGAAATTTATGTGCGTATCAAATTTAAATAGAGTTTTCATGGTTAATAAATTTAGAGGCGAGGGTCGACATACTGCAGTTTCATTTGACCTTTGAGATGTTACATGTCTTTTTATATATTTTTAAATAAGGCTGGTTGCGTACGTAATGTTTTTATGTTTCAACCTAGGGAGGACGATAAGATTATTGTTTCAACTTCTAAACTCATAATATCTCTTGGCATCGCAACGGGCTCGCTGTGTAACCTGTCCAAACAGCTTGTATTGTTTCGCTTGCTTGTGAAATGTACTTCGTGTGCTGTAAACACACACAAATCTCGCACACACACACGTACAGCAGTTATTTATATTTGAGACGCGGAGGTCGCATGTCGTGGGCATGTTGGTACAAATATAGAAACTATACGCGATTTATTGTGAATATTAAATTTGGCACAATATAATTGAGGGCGTATTGTTATGTTTCGAGGGCACTTGGAACATTCTTCTTCGTGTTTTTGACGTCTGAGAACATTAAATTAGTTATGAAACTTTCTTTATGTAGTCGTATTTGCTTGAAGGACATTTATTGCAATAATTTGACAGTTTAAAGATGAATGGAAAAAAATGCAAAAATTAAACTTTATGGCTATGGACATAATTAATTAATATTTTTGAAGTTATTTTGCTTATGGCGCGTCAGGCCACGGCCTCAAATTTAGCGGGCAGTGGGGCGGCGGGGGCGACGGGGCGGGAGCGGCAGGATCTTACCTATGCGTATAATCAAATGGAAAAGTGGGAAAAGGAAACGTGGTGAGAGTAAATTTTTGCAATGCGCGCACACCGCTACGAAAAACCCTAAAGTTAGCTATAGACAACATTTTTGTTTTTTTTCTATTATAAGTGTGGTTTTTTCTACAAACTTATGATAAGGAATATTTTTTTTAGAAAGTTTTTATTCTGTTACGTTAAAGAAGAACGGTCTATAACTTCTAACGCGTGAACATAAGTACCTACCAACAAACACACGTTTTTTATCATAAGAGATTTTTGTTTGAGGAGTTTGTGGCTGAATGGTTACTTCCGTTAGGGTTGATCGAAGGTTAAGCTACGCATGACGAGGTCGGTTCGTGGATGGCTTACCATTTTATCTAGGCTCCTACTTGCCTCTAAAAACACATCTTTGACAGTCACTACGACTAGTAAGAAGTCAGAAAGTCTGACTACCAATAACCCGTAAGTAACAACTGTCAAATATCTACAAATGACAGCCGAACAAACTGCTTAACGTGCTAACTGAGGCACGGGAGGGTCTTGTTGCGAATGGCCACCCATCCACAAATCGACCTCGACAATCGCAGCTTAACCTTCGATCGAACCCTGCGGCTGTTTGTTATTTAGCCACAGGCCCCTCTATAGCTATATCAATATTAGTCGGGAAAGAAAGCAAATGTGTCAGCTGTCAGCGTTTTTTTACCACATTTAATTGTACAAGACAAAGGAAATGAGTGATGAATGAGTGAATGATGTGAATGATACGACACGGCAGCCGTGGGCAGTCGCCGGCGGCGGTCATACCGGCACTGACGTCGACTTTACTCGCCACACCTGGCGGTCATACCCTGATACCCCCGCTAGAGACGACTTTACACGACGACAATGGATAAAAACAACCCTTAAAACAATTAACAATGGCCAACGTTTAAAATTTCATATGAAAAAGAACGTTGTAAGTATCTTTTCCCCCAACAAAATGATTGAATATAAAACTGAGGAAGCGGCAATTATAATAAATAAAGTAATTATAAGTTGGTACTCTACTTCTCAATTACGTTCCTTTCATAACTATTACAAAAATACAATGACGTGTAATTAAATTGTTCTGACTAACAGATGGCTCGAGCCATCCATTATTTTATTATAGAAGAAAAATAATGTCATGTAGTATTTCGGTATCTATATGTACCTACAAACAGGGTGAGTTATAATTTACTAGCTGCCCCGGCAAACTTGGTCCCACCTTAGAATTATTTTATGTTGCGTTACCTCCTTAGGGTCGGTACATATCTGACTAAAAGTATGGGAACAACTAAAAATTGAAGAATAAAAAACTTTTTTGCAAAAAATAAAACCGACTTCAAAAAAAGCACTAAACGGTGAAAAATAACTCTAAATTAGGAAGTCTGTGGCTTTGGTGGTTTTGTCTTATTCACGATGGGCCACCGACTTCCTAATTTAGAGTTATTTTTCACCGTTTAGTGCTTTTTTTGAAGTCGGTTTTATTTTTTGCAAAAAAGTTTTTTATTCTTCAATTTTTAGTTGTTCCCATACAAATATTTGATGAATGAATTGATTAAAACATGAATTTATTTTATACTTATTGTTAACATTACATGTCATGATAAATAGGGTTATCAACTTATCCCTAATAAATGAAAATTAACATACCTAATTTAACTGTCGAAATCTAGGTATATTGTACACATCTGCGTACCTCATCAGAGCATACAGGCGTGATAATACGTCATGATGTTGTATAAACAATAAACATCCAAGCGATTCCAGCAATCACGACAGATTTGCCGTCTATTTTTGAAGAGTTCCGTTGTATATCTCCGAAGATCAGCACCAGATCTTCACCAAATTAAAATGGGACCACCTCGGGAGTCTACTCTTTCAAACAAAAAAAGAATTTTGAGAATCGGTCCACAAATGGGGGAGAAATCAGGTAAAATAAATAAAAAAAAAAAAAAAAAAAAAAAAAAATACATACATACGAACATAGAACCTCCTCCTTTTTTGAAAGTCGGTTAATGAGTCGCGTATCGCTAGAACAGACAAAATGTAATAAGCTAATCTACCGATGATGCGTCAGAGCGTCGAGGTACAGCTTCGCATACGCTCGGCGCATCTTCTGTCAGTTATGTACCGACCCTTAGTTTTAGCTTAAGACTTATCTAAAGTGTGTGTATTGTGTGCTGTGTAGTGTTTCTCAGCTTAGCTTGGGACTAAATGGTGTTGTGTGAATAGTTGTGGAATTTAACTTATTTATAATTTAGTGACACTAAGTAATGCAACTTTCTGGGTTCATATCGTTACCACTAGGCCACCAGTGCTCACTCCATAAATATACAAAAAATAAAATGTTTTTATGTAAATACCGCGTACTGTTGCAATAACGAGTCTGGCTAAATCACAATATGAAGTTGATTTATATCTCTATACGGTTGGGTTAGCTTCATGGGAGGCCCATAAAAACCTTATACGAAAATACGCATACACAGACGTACATACGTACAGGAGTCGTTTAATTGGTCACTTACCAGCTAACAATGCGACATAACGCTTGAAACCCTACCGCGATGTGGTGTAGAAATTGACCTCGAATTTGATATATTTTTTCGGTCAAGCTCTGTTAGTTTCCTTATGACTGGCAGCGTTTGCGTATGAATGGACTTTATAGGTTTTTTTTTTGGGTATTAAAAGCCCTACACTCGTATTCATTGCAAGTTTAGTTAGTGCACACATATTACAGGCTCCCAAAATTATATAAGATTGTATCTGTTTCCAACCCGGATTATTGTTTCTTTCCATTAGGTATATAAAAAAAAATAACCTCAGATGCAGCTTGGAGTATGGATTTGTGCCCTGTTGAAGGCCATAGGCTCGCCCCATACGACGTGTCACTTAAACATAATTCCAGGCTGCTACTGAATTCCCGATGGAAAAAAAAACCTAATAACACTTTAGCCAACCCGTTAATCGTATCCAGGACTTCATGCTCGGCAGTAGTGCTTCCGACTACTAAACTAACAAACGATATATTTAAAAGAAAAGTTAAAAGAGTTTTATAAGTAAAAAAAAAGTATAGCAAAGTCGAGTCGATGTCCTGACAGTATTACTGCATCCATTACAGGCAATTACTATTGACGAATGACAAGCGAGAGGACAATGTACAGATCATTCAAATGATCCCAAGCTTTATTGCCAATAAGTGCCGAATGAATATTAAAAGCTTTCAATAATAGGTTGTTTAAACTCGCTGTTGCAAGTTATGACGCTTCATTATTTACAAAGTTTGCTGTAAAAGTACTAATGTGACTTTTCCTCCAATTAAATGTCTTTTAACTTAGAAAGAATGTAAGTAATATACTTTCATAGTTTATCCTAGACAGCATTGACATCGGTGAAGGAAAACTTCGTGAGGAACCTAGACTTGTAAGTAGGTAACATAATATTAGTTTGAAATCGCTAATCCGCCTTGAGACACGACGCCGACGTCGAGAAAACTAAAAAATTGAACAAATGTGCATGACATCTACCAATCCTCATTGGGCCCGCGTGGTAAATAGCGGCCCATTCTTTCTCACATACATAGAAGAGGCATGTACCCCAGTATTGAAAATAATTAAGGGTGGTCATGTAATCCGCCTTGAGGAACCGTGGTGATCAATGCTCGTGCCTTCTCTGTATGAGAAGGGGCCCTTGCCTAGCAATGAAATAGTAACAGGCTGGTTTTATTGCTGTTGTTATACTGCTTAGTAGGTACAAGCAGTGATCATTGACTGCATGTACCTAGATACTAAGTACACCTACCTACGTAATAAAATCTATGTATTCATTGAAGCGTCGATTTCAAATTCGTTTAAAGATTGGTAGAAGAATATTGGCATAGTTCTAATTTATATGAAGAAGAAGCATGGAAAGTGAAAACAGTCTAATTTCAAACACTTTGCGATTTCAAGTATTTGTGAAGGTAATGCACAAGTTTACTTAGTAATCTGAGTAACCTAAATCTATTGTAATGTGTTAATTAAACACCCTGTGCATTACATGGAGTACAACAAGTAACAGTATACTTGTAATGAATAAGCCATATGCGTACTTAATTAACAACACGAGAGCAACAATGGCAGCACAATTATCTACCTAGGTATCTCAACTTACGCACTTACCGACATTACTAATCATTCCGATTGTTAGAACCCTTAATGAGTGCTGTGACATATTATTAGCGTAGCGGACATCGAGTTATACATTGCCCGTCGCGCTTCAGTAAACAATGCCCACCGGCGAACCGGAGGAGACATGTAATCGTATTAGCGAACTAATCACGTGCCGCTCTGACTAGGAAATTCATTAATATCCTGCACCCAGAGGCGAACAGATGAAAAAGTATTAACATGGACGCGGGAGGCGGCACGAATTTGACGGAGAATTTGGATTATTTTTTTCGTATTGACTTAATACCGTAGCAGTATCAAAGTATTCGTTTTTGTTATCTACCTTTACATACCTTTACACACATTATTTGTGTGTTAGCTGTGCGTTATAAAGAAAGGCACTATCTACACAGGCATTTTGAACCACACAAAAAAAGTGGGTAGGATTTTTTTTAACGAATAAAAATGGCACATTAACGTAGAGTAAATTTCCCATCACTCAATATTTTTAGGAACAAAAACTCTTACTCTGCTTGCAATTCTTATCTATTGAGAAACTGTAGATGTATGGGCCTGTTACACTGACCTTAATACAAGGTATTCTATAACTTAGTAAGTGTGACGGTTGCAACACCTTCATATTAAACTACGGAGTACAGCTGATTGTAATTATTGTTAACATATTTATTTGAACAAATGAATTATTATTATTATCATCAAATTCTTTTCTTACAGCTAGTAGGTGTTGCTTGGGTGCTATGACAATAAAAAACAATAGTTTCTTTAAAACACTATGTACTGTAAAACGGGGTGAATAGAATTTCAAAGGGAGAATAGAAACAAAACTTTGAGAAGGAGTTTCACGCTAGTTTAGTAATAATTCACACTAAGAAGGTGTCGAAACTATTTATCTCAATTATTTAAAAGCATTAAAGTCCTCGTATGTAACAAACAACTTTTAACTTACGCAAATAAACCTCACAATCTCAGGTCCAGTTAAAAACCAGCGTCAGGCACTAGTTGTCTAGCAGTTTTTGCTGAACTGGACCCTTTTGGCGCAGCCGCTAAGCACACATTTTTTTTGTCGCGTTATTTTAATTGTTTAATTTCTTTTAATAAATTTTTTTGTCTTAATTTTTTTGCTATTTTTTTATATATTTACTACTTTCTACTTTTTTCTTTCTTTTCTTAAATATCCTTCTCAAAGTTTTGTTTCTATTTAACCATGAGTTTCTATTCACCCCGTTTTACCTATATAACAATATTATAAATAGGTAAGATTTGTAAGAATTTAACACTTAAGGACGAGTATACGAATCTGACCAAAATGAACAGTTTTTCGGTACATTTTGCGGCAGAACTAAACTAAACTGAATCTAAATAATAATCACCACAGACAGATTACTCCTTCATCTTCAAAAGGTCGCATTTTTTATTGTAAAGTCTAGGTAAATATATTGTAAAAAATCATTTCCGGTACCTCTTCACATAAAATTGTCGATTTCCTTTTGAGTTTAGGAACATTTTTCTTCTATTTATTAACAGTAATGTGTTTATTTAAAAATAGTTTATGTAAGGAGACATGATCAACTCAAAAAGGTGGCAGAAAGAACTACCAAAATATTCCAATTAATCCCAGAAAAAAAATCAAAAAGATTTTAATTTTTCAACAAATTTTGCTAAATTGCGTGAACCTAAACGGCTTGAAGCTAAGGGTTATTTTACTGATCACTGTCGTGAGTTATTGCACAAAAGTTTGAAACCAAAAATATTAGTTTGCACTCGGCTACCGTCGTGTGTGTCGCTTGCAAGCAGCAACTCCTGTTGAATAAGATCGCTATACGAATACAAGTATTTGACATACCAAATTGGATACTTTACGTGTTTTGTGCGCAATAAGACGCAATACCTAGAATTGAAGCGCGTCATTTCGTAGATACGTCCTTAACGCTTTCTTTAAATTCACCATTGGCAGTTTACATTAAGTATCGCATTTGTGAAAATAAAACAGTCTATACTTTATTTTCTAAACTACAAGTGGCCGGAGGGGACATTAAAGTTCGGAGATACTCGTAAGAGTAGAAGATCCTCGGGTCAAGGGTACAGTGCTAGTAGTCTACAACTAAACCTATGAAATGTTTTATTGTAGGTAATGTACAACTTACTTCCAATATTTTATGTGTTAATCCTTTAATCCATTCTGTGTGTGGGTGTCATTTATCTATAATATGTAAGTATTTAGAAATGTACAAGTATTTTAATCAGTTATCTAGTACCTACTCATAACTTAAAGATGCTTGTATCTATCTATACTAATATTATAAAGAGGAAAGGTTTGATTGTTTGTTTGTTTGCATTGAATAGGCTCCGAAACTACTGGATCGATTTGAAAGATTCTTTCACCATTGGGAAGCTACACTATCCCCGGATAACATAGGCTACTTTTTAACCGACTTTCAAAAAAAAGGAGGAGGTTCTATGTTCGTGTGTATGTATTTTTTTTTTTTTTTTTTTTTTTTTTTTTTTTTTATGTATGTTACCTGATTTCTCCGCCATTTGTGGACCGATTCTCGAAATTCTTTTTTTGTTTGAAAGAGTAGACTCCTGAGGTGGTCCCATTTTAATTTGGTGAAGATCTGGTGCTGATCTTCGGAGATATGCAACGGAACTCTTCAAAAATAGACGGCAAATCTGTCGTGATTGCTGGAATCGCTTGGATGTTTATTGTTTATACAACATCATGACGTATCATCACGCCTGGTATGCTCTGAGGGGTACGCAGATGTGTACAATATACCTAGATTTCGACAGTTAGGTATGTTAATTTTCATTTATTAGGGATAAGTGGATAACCCTATTATCATGACATGTACTGTTACAATTAACAATATATATAGCAAATATTTGTATGGGAACCACTAAAAATGGAAAAATAAAAAACTTTTTTGCAAAAAAATTAAACCGACTTCAAAAAAAACACTAAACGGTGTAAAATAACTCTAAATTAGGAAGTCGGTGGCCCATCATGAATAAGACAAAACCACCAAAGCCACAGACTTCCTAATTTAGAGTTATTTTACACCGTTTAGTGTTTTTTTTGAAGTCGGTTTAATTTTTTTGCAAAAAAGTTTTTATTTCTGTATTCTCACGGGAACGGGAACAACGAGGGTGAAACCGCGTGACGTCTGCTAGTAAAAAATATAGTAAAGGCTCCAGCACATTTGTAACACCCGACCCCATATTAACCCACGCGGTTTTATTGGTCAAATCTGAAAAAGGTGCTTATAGCTACCAATGAGAACACCATATTCACGTCGCGTGGCATGGCGTATTATAAGTCTGTTGCTAGCCTTAATGTTCCAGTTTCCCCAGTCAGTAGTTCGGTAAAAATTTAGAAGTGAAAACGGTTATCCGTTTACCTTTACCTAACTTATTGCGGGGCATTTACAGAATAGACCAGTTATAACCCCCCCCCCCCCCTCTTTTCCAAATTGCCCTACTCTTCTTGGACGAGCGTCATAGGCAGAAAAGCACTCAATATAAATATTAATCTAATGCACTTCATTTGCATACAAAGTATAATAATTAAATACATGCTCTTTGTTGTTCAAACAATGCACATCTCAGTGTGTACAGTTAAGTTGTAACAGTGAACCAAGTGATTTACGACATTTAGGGCGAAATTCACTACGAAATGTATAAAAAAACTATGTAGCAGTTTGAAAGCGTACATACCTACATTTCAAATTTATCAAAGATCGTAATCGTTATTGAAAATGTGACTTTGTCTTGGCCCCCAGATCAGCACACCTAAAGGCTCTTCTCTACTGGTGCGTAATTATTGGTCGATTAAATCCGAAGCGTTTTTGCGATTGCAGTCCATTTTGTAGTAAGACAGTCACCAAGTTACATACTGCTGCAATATTAACGACGCAATTAAAGCAGGATACTTGTGTTTCTTCGTCATGCGGTTTTTTTTCTTATTTATGCTTATTTTACACATCTATTGAGATAGTCATGTATGTTATATATTTATGTAAATAGTACACCACAAACTGCCTACTCATCTTTTCTCCTCCACTATCAAGTCCATCCAAAAGTTGTCTGTAAGAGATCGCTTTTAGCGATAAGGCCGCCCATTGTAACACCCTCTGTACCCTTAAAGTTATTATTTGTAAGTTTTTTTGGTGTACAGACGCCAGCACATCAAGTTACCCCAATATGTCAAATTTTCCCAATTGAATATGAACCTTATTCTGTTTGCCATAAAGTTGAAAAACGATCAAAGAAATTTGACACATTGGGGTAACTTGACGTGCTGGCGTCTGTACAATAAAGAGTATTCTATTCTATTCTATTCCGACATGTTATACTTAATTTTTTTACAACATTTTGTATTATGTCGCGTGCGATCTAACACAGGCCTGCGATGATAACGTTACTGTTAGTAGTACCTCAATAGTTTGGTTCTACCGGCTGCGACTTATTATACGTTAAATATATCGGACAGTAAAAACGCAGCTAAGTGCAAAATAACGGTTTGCTTTATCGCAATAAATTATCGACCTACAATAACGCACCAGTGGGGGAGAGCCTTAAACCGCGATGAAGGGCATTTGTGATTTTCAATATTTCATAATAAACACGACACATTTTCAGTCACAAATAAGGCAAGTAATGTTCACTTTGCCACTTTTTCTTGCTTTTTTGGATCATTATACAAATTAAAAATAAATACTCCACCACAGCAACCTAAGAGGATGATCACCTTGCACCTCTTCTTACCCGCCGCGAATCTTCTTATATGTCTAATTCCAGTAATTATGTTCGTCTGTTAAAAACGCATGTATTTAAAAATTACCTGGGTGCGTTATTTTAACACTAATATCCTGGACAATCATTACCTATTTACGAGTATAAGAGAAGACCTGAATGATCTACTGTTTGAACTTGTACTGTGTATTAAAATACACTGTATAGCATCGTATATGCTTCGAGAACGTTAGTCATTAATTTAATATACGACATTAGCAATAGCGGCAGGGTTGAATGTAATTTAATATTTGTATGGATTTTGAATTAATTGCTTAAGGAGTTATGGTTTTGACTGGTTGTCTAATAATCGTGAACTTTCAGCAATCACACCTCGTGTTCTCAGTGTACTTAGTTCTTAAAGTTAAATTGATAGATGACATATTTTGTGAGAAGAGCCCCTGGCTATTTGGTGAAAATCCATCGATGGATAACAGCGCAGTACCGATAATTGTGGAAATTTTGGGAGAGGCCTATACCCAGAAAAATCCCATTAATTAGTCAGTTTTCATATAGAGTTTAATAAAGAGTATTCTATTCTATTATATTCTAGACATCTTCTGGCTGAAATGATACAGGTTTATTGAAATATTGATGGCAAGAAAAAGTTTGAAATTTATTTTGTAAATTTATATAGCGTGAGCAAATCCTTGAAGTAATTCAAGGTGTATTATGTATGAATGGGTGTATTCATTGCATTAAATGGAATATTGCAAGATTTGCAAGAGGATTTTTGAGAGGTTGAAACGTAATTTTAACAGTGTAGTAGAAGAAGAGAAAAAAGTAATCAGTTACTTAAAGGAACTTTTACATAATTTTAAACATCAAACAGCACATTTTATTTAAAACTACATAAACTTTAGTTACCTACATATCATTGCAAATATCTAATAAAACGTTGAACTACATATTTAAGGGTCGGCACAGAAAAAAAAACACGAAATTACAAAATGTGTTTTTATCAGATCCTAATAAAGGGTAAGTCCTGATTTTTATTTATAGCTGGTACAGATCTATGATTAGTGTAACGGATAAACACGTTTTAAAAAGCAATTATGTTCGATATTATGTTTTTGTTTAATTCCTAATTTTTGTTTTTAACTTCATAAATTCTTTGGCCCCATGTTAAATTTAGCTAAAACATTTATTTTTTGCACATTATTCGACACAAATATAATATAAAATAATAAATAAAATATAATTCAAAATAAGTTTCACCTAGCCTTAGAGAAATCAATCAACATTGCTGATATAAAATTGACTAACCCTTTCACACCTACGAATAACTTATGAAGAAAAAATATGAAGTTAAATCGAGTTTTCAGTATCGAGTCGAAAAACCGGTCGGGAAATAATCGAGATACGAGTATCGAATTGTAGCGGAAATTGCACCGTTTTCCATTTTAAAAGGTGTCGAGATGTTAGTAAGCGGCGCATGGCGTCCGGTGATCAGCTACTGCATGTACCTACCCTTTACTCATTAATTAAATTGGGCTCTTAATAATTATTCACCTGTTAATGTCTGATTCCAATGTTTAAATGATGTCACTGGACAATTTTGAATTGCATTTTTTTCAATAACACATTCTTCAGTTTTGGCCAGTTCAAATTACGACGTTTGTTTTGAGTCATAACTTGAAGACACTTCAATTATTTTTAATAAAACATACTTGTGGATACTGTTGAAACGGGAGATTCCGAAAAAAAATGTTGCATTAAAGACATTGCACCCTTTTATGGAACTTTGTGTTACCAGTTGAGAATTGGGTTTTCCGAATAAATGGGTCAAACGGGTTGATATGAAATGCATATTCTAGTTTTCCCTTGTCGACCGACTTGACTGTTAATTCTTAAGTGCGAACTAAAAAAGAGAAGAATAAAAATCTAAACGGAAGTAGTAAAATAATTGGATAACCTATCTTCGATCATTATTTTACAATCAAGAAACAGGCATGATCGTTATCGTTATACGGCGTCTGTCAGAATCAGATCATGGCGTACAAGCGCATGGGGTGTCACAAACACATCGGTCTATTGCTAACATTCAGTCGAACGAACTAATAGAATGGTGTAAACGAAGCATTCAAGTAACAATCAGTTATATGTTAAGTTGGTGGCTATTCAGACAGACGGCCACAGTTCGTTTAGTTGTCATTGTTGTGAAAGAACAGTTGTAGGAATTGTATTCTGATCTGAAGTTGCTGATAAAATGAAATAGCTGACGTTACCGTGATGTGCGCCTTCGGGACAAAAAACTATCAAAACATGAACTCAACGATGTCGTATTTCTTTACTGAAAAATGAATATGAAAATCGATGATTAAAACTAGTAGAAAAGGTTCGTTTATCGCAGGTTCGTTTTATTGACACGTAACAAAACGCAAGACGGTTAACTCACACAAAACAGCGAGGTAATGCGCCGGTAACTGCTAAACACTGGTTCACTCACTCCCTCGGCCGGGGGCATGACTAGTGCTGAAACAACGAGCGATACGAAAATTTTCGGCTTACACACGAAAGTTCTTTCGTTGAATTATAATAAGTAGATGCGTAAATAATATGCCAGTGAAGAATAATATTATTTATAGATAAAATAAATAGATTTTTATCTTAGATCAATAATAGTACTAGATTCCCGATAAGCGCTTCAAAAACGGCCCGAAAAATAAGAGCACAAATACCGTTGTGCTCTTATTTCTATTTAGTATGGTCCAATCATAGCCAACGTTAAGACGTCAAAATGCCGCAGTGCGCGTTCAAAAATTGTGTAAATAATCACCGTAACACCAAATTTTCGGATGGAATATTTGTTTTTCGGTGAGTTTATATTAATATGTATTTATCATAAAATAAAAACTGAATTAAATAGTAAATAAAGTCTTTTAGCAAAAATATTATGATTGTTCGACCAATGTTTGCTACAACGCGCCAACTATTGTAACAAACATCGACTATTCTGGAAAAGAGAATGCATGGAGTAGTATTGTTATTTTATGTTTCTTTTTTTTAATGAAATTTTTGTTTGTAAATTTCCTAGCGACACATTTCGCTGTGGAGAATGGGTATCTATTGTCGCGAAAGAAAGAGGAGAAGAATTATACAAGCGGTCACCCGACACAACGATGCTTGGATTAAAATATTACTTCCTTTATTAAACTTAAAGGGTCAATACATATTATTTTGTTACTTTTTACAGGATACTTTTGCGTGAGGGGATTGTTTTTTTTTTTTTTGCTATTTAATTTTATTATAATTAAGTAACTATTAATATATCCGGAAATACTAACAGATGTCGATTGGTTAGAACATCAGTTCCAAAATTACAGCTACATTCATTAATGATTCACAATCGAAACGTTTTACAAAATGATACTTTCTAAATGAAAATGCTTGATTTGCTACTAAAAATGTAAAAATCGGTACGTGTGTACCTACATTTTTTGAAGAGTTCCTTCAATTCTTCAAGGTTCCCTCATGAAAATGACAGAGTACTGAGGTAACAAACACTAAAAAACAAACAAAAAAAAAACAATTAATTGGTCAAACAATCATTATATTTGCTAAAAGACACTATTTACTATTTAATTCAGTTTTTATTTTATGATAAATACATATTGATATAAAAAAAATACAAACAAATTGATAACCTCCTCCTGTTTTTGAAGTCGGTTATTAATAATTTGATGTCATACAATGATTTTTCACCAGCTGCGCCCCGCGGTTTCTCCCGCGTAAACCAGGAGTAGTTAAAAGTAGCCTGTGTGTTAATCCAGGATATAATAAGCTACCTACATACTAAATTTCACCCAAATCTGTTCCGCCGTTTGAGCGTGAAGAAGTAACAAACGTACAAACACACACACACACACACTCAGAAACTTTTGCCTTTATAATATTAGTGTGAAAACTTCTAAATCGCATACAAAAGTAGGCGCATTCATTTTTTTTTGCGGGTTGATTATAATGAGCCAACCCGCAGACAATTAATAGCAATGTCCTAATAAAATAGCTATTGTACTAATTTAGCCCTACTACTTTTTTAAAATGGGTCAAATGTAATTATTTGCTACCATATAAAACAAATCTTCGCTCGCATAAGAAATATAAATTATTATTCTGCATCTCTATCGTTCAATTCTTACTGTGTTCTGAGCATTGAAATGTCATACCAAGAACAACGTCTAGTTCCAAAATAGAGTAAAGACGAAATTGTGAACAAAACGTTTTTAACCGTATTTTTTAGGCCTTAAGTTTCATTTTAGAATAAATATTTTTGTACTTATTATAAAAATGGCTTTTATTTTTAAGTGACATTTTAAATTTATTCCTTTTACTTTTCTCCGATGACAGAAGGACTTAGGCATAAATATTTTGCAATTGTAATTAAACTTTATGCTTGAGTGTCAAGGTTTATAATAAACTGAACTTGATAATATTATAAAACGTTTTTCAATATTTCGTAGTAAGAAATGTAATTGTCTATGTGTGTGTAAACGTGGACACTTTAGCGACGTATTTTTGTTCCTGATCCTGTATCTAGTGCTATTATTGATCGAAGATTTTTATAAATACGTACAATAGAGGTTTTCTATATTATAAAGATGTAAAGTTTGTAAGTTTGTGAGGTTGTAGAGGGTAATCTCTGGATCTTCTGAACCGATTTTATAATTTCTTTTACCGATAGAGGATTATTTGTGAGTTTCATAAGCTTTATTTTATTTTCATTACAAAGAGGGGATGGGTAGGATGTTCAAGTGTCATAAGCACGCGGAGTCGCGAGCGAAGTCTTAAATAAACCTAAAGCATGTCTCATAAACTAGTTTGTAATTATCAAACTCTGTTCCTGTTCCAAATTTAATTTCGTCAAAATTGTATCTACTTTATATATTTATTATTTTTTGTAGATGTTTTTGAGATGCATTCCGGCTACAAAAGCGATACACTGACGAATCATCGACGTTTTCGTTCAAGTACAATTACAACACTATTCGCCGGCGAACAGGGGGTGAGTGAAAGACCGGGCTATCGTACACTTGATGCGATCATAATGATTATTAACATGTGAAGCCTGGTGCCAGGCGGCGACGTACGCCGCGCCCCAGATATGTTTGACATAAGTCAGTTATTTTAATACAAGCAATTAGAGGTTCCCATTGGAGCCGACGAAGTTTTCGATTAGCAGTCTGCGGTTGTCTTTAAGTGGATTTTAAATTGCTCGCCGAATCGATTGGCGGCTAGATTTGTTGGGAGCCGCTGGTTGCGCTTTACGTTCCGTGTTGGTTTTTTGGGTAACGTAGCATTTGAGGGTTATGAGCCGTGTTACACGATATTTTGTGTTACGAAGTTGTAAACATTTTGCGATTGAAACTTTTTGTTGCAGGAATGCATTTTAGTCAAGACTTCAGCTAGGTATATTTCCTGATGATCTGTAATAGAACCTACCGTCTCATTGTTTATCAATTTAGTATCGAACGTGTCTTCTTAACAATATTTCATGTTTGTTTGTAATACAAATGTTATGTGATTAAAGAGATTAAATTCTTAGAACGTATAATTAAATAGACCATTGTTTACTTATATTAGTACGTTACATAGATGTTAAAATACGGTGAACTGTGTTATCGCGCAAGATGAATTATTTGCACTTTTTTAACTTATTTTGTACTTGTAACTCTCAAAATTTCGCATCGCACGCCTCTTCTCGCATATGGCCAACTTTTATCCGACTTATTTGCCATTGGTATATATTTTAGTCTATTTATAAAACTCTATAATAAATAAACTGTAGTTTATTTGTTATTCTGTCAAACTACTAAACAGTTAAGTTTAATTAAAGACCATTCAGTATTTTTTGCGTGAAAATGTAACAAATATCCAAACTCACATATGTCTATCCTAACAAGCTTTCACATTTAAACACAATATTACCTCATCTTTTTGGGAAATTTCAATCTACTGAAAAGGTTAATAAAGGTATCTAAAAAAATAACTTAACTTCCATAATTTTTGCAATAGACACACCCAAACATTGCAGTATAATATTTAGTTGTGAATTAGTCATCCCACAGCGACATGACAACTTTAAATAGTGCTCCCTTTAACAAAAGCTTTGCAGTCAAGCACCACAACACAGCTTAACTTTCCGTACTAGTTACCATTGTAGCCGACAAGGTGACAATATGATATAGTTACGCGCGTTTGCCTGCAGCGAGTGTCGTGGTCGACTTAAATAGAGTGTCGACATTTTAGCGCGATGTCAAACACATAATACATACCAGGCGCATTTTGGCACAACTTCCAGACAACTTCCAGTGTACTCTGTTCAGTTGTCTTGTAACTTTTTGAGACTTGCAGTGGCGCGGGAGGGTTTTGTTTAGGTAAATATGTTCGTGTCAGTCACTCACGATCGTGTAGTGGTCGCAAGGGGACCCGGCCGTTTTGTCAAAATCATACTTATTAACCAAATTTCTTTTAATTTTACCAACCATTTTTGTACTGTGAATGATTTTAGTAATGACCTTTGCCTGTTGGTCTAGTAGTTAGTGAGCCTGACTGCTATGCGTTCGATTCCCACCCAGGACAGGTGTGATGGGCACGATCATTTTGTTCTGTGTCTGGGTGTGATTTATCTATTATATGTGGGTATGTATAGAAGCATATAAGTATGTTTATCAGCTGATTAGTACCCAAAACCCAAGCTCTGCTTAGCTGGAGACTACATGTCGTTGTGTGAAAGCAGTGTTTTTTTTTAAATTAGATTACGTATAGGTAAAATCATTTGAGAAGTGTTAATTTGTCAAAAAAATTATAAAACAAAAGTAACACCAAAATCCAGTACTTACCAAATAGTGGAAGTATCTTACCAATTCATAATGAGAGATAGAGAGATGGCAACAATAAAAAACAAATATTTTTGTACCAGAAAAGTGAACAAATAATATCGTAGTGGTCGAGTGGAATTAGCTCAAGTCGCCAGAGAATGTTGTTTATTTCAGCAAGGTACACTGGATTTTACAAACAAATGAAATCCACTATCATATTTTTTGCTGTTGAACTTATTCGGTGAGTACCAATTATTTTACAAGAACATAAGAGCAATTTGTAAATTAAAATTGTTTTGTTGGACGTACTAGTGACATTATTATTTAACCTTAACATTAGATTACCATCATGATAGGTTGTGTGAAAGATGATATGGCGAGGAAGACGGAGGTGAATATTGAGATGACGGTAAATAGAGATAATAAATAAAATAATCATACCAGTTTGTTATTCCTATACTGTAGGGCAAGTTCCCTTTCTCAAACAGAGAAGGCACAAGCAAGGATCACGGAGATTTCAGAGCTATATCTATACTAATATTATAAAGAGGAAATGTTTGATTGTTTGTATGCATTGAATAGGCTCCGAAACTACTGGACCGATTTGGAAAACTCTTTCACTGTTGGGAAGCTACACTATCCCCGGGTGACATAGGCTACTTTTTTTTCCTGTATTCCCACAGGGACGGGAACAACGCGGGTGAAACCGCGGGACGTCTGCTAGTACTTAATAATATCATAAATGGGAAAGTTTTAAGTTTGTAAGTATGGATGGATGGTTTGTTAGTGAACCATAAATACAATAAGAAATACATTTTTGATGAATACTTATTGGTATAACGATAGATTGACCTTGGAGAAGGAAATAAGCTACCCGAAGTACCTACTAAGGCCGAGCAGACAACCACCATCCATCCATCGCGGGCACCAACTAGTTAACAGTTTCCTTACGATGTTTTCCTACACCGATGTCATAGATAAAAAAATCTTTTAACATAGAAAGTACGTATGAACTGTAAAAGTCACATTGGTACTTGCCCGGATTTGAACCATAACCTCGTGTTTAAGAGGTAGGCACCTAAGAAGTTTGTAATATTCCACAAATATA
Source organism: Euplexia lucipara (assembly GCA_921972225.1). Classification (NCBI taxonomy): domain Eukaryota; kingdom Metazoa; phylum Arthropoda; class Insecta; order Lepidoptera; family Noctuidae; genus Euplexia; species Euplexia lucipara. Next base: position 10,019,005 of record OV179142.1, on the reverse strand, counting down.
TTCCACAACTTTTCACACAACACCATTTAGTCACAAGTTAAGCTTGAGAGCATGTGTTATGGGTACTAAAAGCTGATAAACATACTTATATATTTCTAAATACATACATATTATAGATAAATTACACCCAGACACAGAACAAATGATCGTGCTCATAACACAAACATTTGTCCTGGGTGGGAATCGAACCCACGACCTCCGGCATAGCAGTCAGGGTCACTAACTACTAGACCAACAGGCCAGTCAATATAACATAGAAGTTCCGTAACAAACTCTGTGACACGAGAATTTTTAATATTAAAGATAATTATAATAATATTAACAAAAAGAAAAGATGATGATCTTCTTTACGTTTATTCGAACAACAAGTGGAAGTGAGTTCCTAAAAAAACACTCAAGAGACAAGATATATTTACGGTGGAGACAAGTAACATCCCTTTTAAGCTCACAGACAATACGCTGCACTTTTGCATTCACTTTAAAAGGGAATCAAATCAATTGATGCAACAACAATGTTGTGTTGCATTTCATTCGATTGGGGACATTTTCACTGAACCCTGAAAGAATTGAACACGCGACCAACTTGTGTTCTTGAGATTTAAGAAACCGTATGAAATGCTTGTTTGGACAAAAGCACGAGCACATGCTGAGGAATCTTTGGCTTAGTAAAGCACATAGAAGAAACAAATGATATGTATTAAGATTGGCACATGAAAGAAACAAAATTATTAATTAATTAAAAAAAATATATTTAGTACATGGAGGACTTACCTACAGCTAACAAAAAAATGATAGGTATTAGGATTGGCACATGGAAGGAACGTCACGAACTGTGTCCTAATGGACACAAGTCGATTAGTCTAGTTTAGTATGCCCCGCTGCCGCTAAAATATTGCTAGATGGCGTTACTGAGACATGTTTAGACAGTTTTACCATAGTCTAAAAACCTACAGTCGGTCGACGAAGCTGTCTAGACAGGGCAATCGCGCGGGGTGTGAGGGGCGAGACGCGGGAAAGCCGCTCCCGAACTGCGAACAAAACGATGTTCGTAGTGCGGGAGATATTATTTCAGGGCTAACGCGTGTAGATGTTGTCGGCATTTTTCCAGAGATCAAAGGCGTCGTCCCACTGTATTAATATTTATACTGTGGTTTTTCTATGACATTTCTTAGCGTGTTCTCTCTATCGTATCTTAACTAATCACGACAACAATACAGGACGTAATGAAAAGATTGTACAGATCGGTATCGTCTCACTGCTAGAATGTAAAAAGGTCTGATGACAGCATTAGAGAACTCTGAAGATCTTCCGATATTATCGCTGGCCAACGTGCTGATCAACGTGTGTGTGTGCAATGAAACTTAGTCACTAAAAATCTATGGATCTTTAGTTATCTGAGAATAAAATCTATTTTTATTATTATTTCGTTAACTTTTTTGATATTTCTTATTATTATTACTAAATCACTATGGTTAATAAAAACCCCGCTGCAGAAATAAACCACAGCGGGCTACATCCTACTGACTGCGCCAAAGTAATGTATTGAATGAAACACGGTCAATTACGAACTGGCAAGGATTTATTGTGTTCAACTTATAGAACTTAGTGTGAATGTGGGTAGATATAGAAAACCATAAACATGACAGAAATAACATTTATCATTTACAAATTAACAAACGAAAACGCAATGTAAGGTTTCGCTCTTGTCGCCACGTTCGTCAGAAACGCGTGCGTCGCACAATCATTTATTGAAAATATTAGGCCGGCCGCCCACTATTGTCGGCCGGTCGATCGTACTCTCGTCGCTGCCACTCCAACACGCCTCGCGCCTTAATGAACTTTGTGTCACTATTCGCCAATACAAGTACACTTTTCTTTGCCACTATCGTGTGTTACAACGAACAAAGCGCCGAGTGGAGTCGAACGGAAAGGGTTACCCACCTCTCCTGGTTTTATTGTTCGGTCGGCACGACACTTTTTGCAAAGTCAAATAGGCCGCTGAAACGCACCAAATATAGAAAGAATGTACGTCATGTAAGTATGACATACGTGCGGAATGGATGCAGCCGAATTGGACATGGTTTTTGGATCCTTTTTAAAACAACATGTCTGTATTACCCGAAGAGTTGCAGGCGAGAAGAGAGGCAGGGGTGTAAGATCACCAAAATATTTCGCCAGTTATATACTTTATAGGTGGCGAGTCTATAGTCGGCAATCGGGCATTAATCACGGCTCCGGGCTGCTACTGAGAAATTTCAATTGGAAAAACTCAATAACGCTCTGTGCGTTCTGGGGATCGAACCCAACGCTTTATGGTCAGCATTAACGCTTGTCACTACTAGACTAGACCCTCGGGGCAGTTGGATTTAATTAGCAAAGGATATAGGTACCACGATTCGTTATCTGTCAATAAAACTATAGGTATATTATTATGTCTAAGTTAGTATTTAGACAGCTAGTGACTTGGCAGCTAGTGCTGCCTAGGCAAAGTTTGTACCGCCGTAGAATCTATTTGTTAGTAAAGTTTTTATTAATTGAAATCCTATTCTCAAATCTACTGAATATACATACAACATTTTGTAAGAATCAGTCAAGCCGTTTCGTAAGAGTTTGGTAAAAACACGGTAACATGAGAATGAATAATAATCGTGTTTCCAGAATGAATAAACGTACAACCAAAACTACTAATTGTGGAAAACCGAATTGTAGAAATTGAAACTTTAATGGCCCTAACAGGTCTTTACAGACTTTTTTGTGATCTTGTCAAAAGTTGCGCCCATTGCAAAGAGTATACTGTGCATGTCGGATACATTATCTTCCATCAGCCAAACTTATGATAATGAGAGAAATGCATTTTTATTAATCTTGGCTTGTACTAAACACTTACAAATTTCCTGGCGATCGCATACACAGTTCCTGAAATATGCAGTTGTAATGAATAGACAGACAGAGAGATGAAGCATCTTCCATCTTCTTATCCTACTGATATTATAAATGCGATTGTATGGAAGTTTGTTACTCGTTCGCGCAAAAACTAGAAATGAATAAATTTTAATGAAGCTTTACAATAATGTAGCTTATACCACAGATAACACAAATATATAGGATAATATCTAAATAAAGATATTGAATAAATTGTCCAAAATATTAATATAACAGGAAAAAAATCTGCTATCTGTGAGCTATTCTGGTGTGCTAATCTTGCGCAGACGTCAATAAATTATAAAGTCTTAACATCTGAGAGAAATATTCGATCCGTACTCTCTTCAAAACCAAAACCTCTACTGCTTTAAAAATAATTCACTGTTCTTATTCAGCATCCAAATACTAATATAAGTACCGGTCCACACACGAGACTATGAGTTTACGAAATAAAAATTCCGAAAGCCTTAGCAAATTTGATAAGCGATCGAAAAAGGGATTTTCACGGAGGCAAAATGGAGGCTTGTATAACGCTGCCCATTTTTTGAGCTGAAAGCCTCACTGTATACCTTTTTTTAGTTGAGACCGTAATTAGGGCTTGCTTTTCGGTCTCACCTTTAAATTTAGTTCCAGGGGCCGCAGAAAACTTTTGTTACGGCTTCATTTTTTATGAATTTCAGATTGAAAGACGTTTTATATTCACCGTTTTTTTTTGTGTTCCCAACATCGTCGATACTCCATTTTGAAATTTTTATTAATGAGACACAAATTTAAAAAGTTTATGAACTTAAGATTTTAAAAATATCAATAGACTATTGTAACTACGACTTTCATTGCAAAGAAAAAAACGTTGAAGGAAAGCGTCGTGAGGAAACCGAATTGCAAAGAAACAGACATTTTCGCAAACGTCCATTAATAAGAGCTGGTTCGAACGCAACACACAGCAGCGCAGTATCTATGTGAACTTAGCAACTCGCAGATATCTATCTATACGCCATTGCACCATAACAAGTTGTACCTCGAAGCGCGAATTCTAATTACCACAGAATAATATCCACTGTAGGAATCGATCTAACGGCGGTCTGTGGCCCCTCCCCTAGTGCCTAGTGCCTGGCCACCCACAGCCCCCCACAATGCAGGCCGAACTGAGGTTATACCTATACCTAGATTAGAAGTCATTGGTAATGATTTGTTAATGTTATTATTATGTGTTAGAGTTTGCGCTCGAAATGCTACATGCACGCGTTTCATTGAACACCCCCCGTGTTTAATGAGACGCGTGCTCCTGGCGATTAGTCTGATTGAAAACACGTAAGTAATTTTAATTCACCAGTTAGACAACTCTTGTATTACCATTTACTGTTCACAGTGGACGGTTTTCTCTTTACGATAAACGTGATCTGCTACCGTTTACTCCATCTTTCTTTTTCCAAATATTTGAAATTCTGTCTGGACGATACGAGACGATCTCGATACTCTTTTAATTAAAAATCATTCTAGTCTCTATAGGAGATTCGCATCACATGTTCTGTTTTTCTTCTATTTGGCAGAACGTCAAAATATCAGGAACCAACTAAAAGGGTTAAAGAAAACAACTTTCGGAATATCGATCTGTAAGTATTTCACTTTCATTTGATATTTGAAATACCTCCATTTAGTGAATTAAACTGTCATTGCTGATGGTAAGTTTAACGAATATTAACATACGTGTTAAAAATATAGAATCGATAATTTAACCATGAATAAATCAGTGCGCTCACACATTTTATTCATGCATAATTTATCGATATTGTAATTTAATTTTCGCGAATTCGTTTGCCTCTGACTATTTGGAGTTACTGATTTTTTCGAGTTACAATGCTGATAAAAGTTAGTATTTGTAACTTCAACGTTAATGATAGTTAAGTACGTAAGAATCGAATAACGCTTGGAAGTAAACTAAACTAAAACAAGAGAAACAAAAACTGCCACATCTGGGTTGCATTCCGTATTCACAGATAAATTCTCACAATAAAAGGAAAAATAATAGATGGTGTAAATACACTTTCCTTTTTACTCGAAATCTTTGCTGGACCTTGAACTCCGCTGCTATAAATGCCAGATTTTACCCAAAACTCTTTCCAGATACAATAGAGATGTACTAAATAGCCATAGATTGAGTTGGCGCCGTAGTTTGCCGATAGCGGTGGCAGTGGAGGCCGAATCCCGAAGCAGGGGGTGGGCCTATCGCCAATTAGGACATAATTACAATTACACACTTGACACAGGCTTCAATTGATAAAGCGTTAAACACGTAAACTAAAAGCTGAAAAAGAGGAGACCACTGAGATGACAGCTAGTAGAGATAAACATATGGACAAAAAGAAGACATTCTGTGCGGACCTTAAAAATTTGGGTTGAGGGTGAAACCCGAAAGGAAGTTAATACACGATGGTATAATTAAAAAAAGTTAGTGAACACTTTCAAACTATTTTGAAAAGATCGGTGCGTAAAACTAAAAACCTGCAAATATATAAAAGCAATAGGATATTACAGGAAAGATCGTATACTTTTGTCGTTGAGTGTCCCAAACTTAAATGCAGCTATTCAGGTATCCCTACTTGTCAAGCTCAATTTAGTGCCTTAAAGTTCTAGGGCTATCCGCCCACAGATTTTCTTTCATTAATTCTGTTTTTCGTTTCAGTCCAGTGCGTTACTTAAACTAAATAGGCCTAATAGTCGTCGGATAACAAGGGGTCTAGAACAGCGTCCATTTATTGAATCACTAAGTACGGACGGAAAAAGCCGTGTGTATAATAAAACAAAGTGTAAGTAAGCATTATACGCTTCGTTGTTGCGATGAAAGCTCGGCTATTACATGCAATAAGACAATTTGTTTTAGTTCGTTACACCACCGGGAGCGATGCGTTACACAATGTTAACTATTGAATACCTTGTTCGGTTTTCGCAAATTGTTCAGTTACATGGGAACCAAATTGGATGATGACGTATCGTTTTTGGTGCGGGAGATCGCAGATGGAAGTCAAAAATTTTGTAAACGGTAACTTGGCAGGAATTGGGGGAAAAATTTTAGCCTTTGATGCACTTGGGACGTAATCTAATAACTGGAAAAGAATAGCAGAAAAACCATTAGCACGAGATTAATAAATAGTTAGCAGCCTCAGATTTCTCTCCTATTCTTCGGTAAAACGACAAGGGGCTTTTGTGATGTTGAAATGTTTCCTATTTTTAACGTTTTTTTTTAGTTCCCGATCTGAAAGGTTCATACACCGTCTATCAGAATATAATAAAAGAAAAAGTGCGGTATTGGCACACGAGACTCCAAAGAGGATGTACGATGATGGATCACCATAATCTGCCAAGGTTTGATTTTGTTTTGTTCAATACAAAATTCGTATTAACGTTTTTTCAGAATCAAGTAACACTACAAGAGCTATGATTTCACCAGCATCACCTTTTGTTATAGTTTACTTTTCTTTTTAACTAAGCGATTTCTTTTGTTTGATGTTAGATATTGGTTTAATTTTTGATGATTAGTTTTGCGATACCTCAGCTTGTTTGCTCACAATTCGCTCAACTGTTTTGCACTGTAAATAATGCGAAGACACTGCCTCCTAAGATACAGGATCTTCCTAGTTTAGGAGTCAGGGCTCTAATTTTGTATTTCAGTATTCGAGAAATGTTTACCTGTGTATCGAGAACGTGTAACTTTTTTGCTAATAAACTATTATTATTATTTTTATTTGCTTTTAGCTCTCGGAACCCTTGGGTTCCGGACCTTTGGGAGGCGTACGAGAGCCGAAGCCAACTCGCAGAGGCCCATTGTTGTCGTTAATGAAATGAGGCACCAATTATTATTATTATTATTATGGTGGACGCTGGAATATCATAAAAATCTTACTGACTAAAAACCAGCCCGGTGTTCCGTCTTACACCTGCGTCGGAGGATACAGGACCAGAAGATACTTCAGCAATCCCCGATACACCCACATCACCTAGGTCAGCTTTCGGTCAAGCCAGATTAAATACCAGTATATAACATAGCGCAACTGCATGAACACCACGACTCAGTTACTGGGTAACACGATTGAACTGATCGTCAGACTCCGTAAATTTTGTCCATGGTAGAAATGTCTCGGTAGAATCTTTCACCATGTTCATCGCTGACGGCGCCCAAACTTTCAGGAAAGAAGCCTAAATGTTAATGAAGGAAGTGTATTTTCAATGACATATTACAGCCCAAAGTCTTATGAGCAGATAGCTTTATAGCCATTTGATCGGAGATATCCTAGAAAATTGGAAGTTACTTTCATAAAAGGTTCCCAAGCAGATTTTTCCAAATCACTAAGATTTTCTTTAAATATGGCGTCTTTCATCAATTGTCTAATTTGCGAGCCAACAAATAACAATTTAATTTTTGCTTCACTCAGTTTAGGAAACTTTTCAAATATAAAAGCCGTCACTATATAGGTACTTCCGTCACTTATTTCCGTCCATAGCTTTCACGAAATTTTTCAAGAGTTCAAGTTTTGTGTGTAAAACTACATTTTTAGGCTGCTATATGGAGGATTTTTTATTTTTAATACCTTTTGTATCAGTAAGACACAAAAAACAATCAGATGAGTGATTCGTTGGTCCTGTCAAATCATAGGGATTGCAAAAGGCTTAGATCCAGATCTTCTCGCCTACCCAGTAAGAAGACCCACACATGTAACACTGCAGATGTGTGGAACCCAAGTTTTGTCTTATTGTCTGACGGCAAAGATAAAATACTCTTCCTATAGTTACTAATTCCTTCTCCGAGTTTTAAAATTAATGTTACCATAAATAGCTAGCTTGCTTAGCTTAGCTTGGGACTAGAGAGCGTTGTGTGAAAAAGTTGTGAAATATATTTATTTATTTTAATGTAACAAAACCTGTCAGGATCATTTTTACACTTTCTTGGCATTATTTAAGAGTCACTTAACTAAAAAAAGAACAGATAAAAACACTGCATGTATTACATATTCAAATAAATAAACTTTCTGAATGCAAAAGTGGAACAAAATTAGATAATTTTCAAGTTTACGGGTAGTAGCTGTAACACAAAAACTAGACCTTACAGAATCAAAATAAATACGGTGTTAAAAGGTAGTAGGTTGTAGGTAGGTAATTCAAAATTAGTAAGTACCTTTATTGTTACAAAATTTTGTTGCCCAGTGTTATTTTATGAACAGACTCACAACGAAAATGTTTTCTTATGTGTTCATTAAAAAGTGTAAAATAACTCCACTTTCTGAAGTCGGTGGCAAATTTTATTAAGAATGAAAAAAAAAACTACCAAAGCCACAGACTTTGGAAACGAGTTATTTTACACTTTTTAGTGTTTTTTTCTTTAAGTATTTTATTTTGCCATTTTTAGTTTTTCATGAGCACTATTTAAACTTACTGAGCTTCCCTTAAGTTATTGTGTAAGTAAAATGTCCCGGCAGACTAGTGCTTTTTTTGAAAATTAGGTGTATTCTCAAAATCCATAACCAAACAGCAGCTGCTCTAATCTTTCCACGAACACTAAACTACTGACAATAGTGTTCATTTAGTTCACTGCAACGCAGGCCTTGAGGCGGGGTATAAACCGAAATTGCCAAACGTTGATTTAATAGGCATTATAAGCAAGACCAATATTTACGAACAATTTAATTTGTTTAAGTCATCGAGATACTTAGAAGAGTCTTACAACTCTTATAGGTATCTTGTTAAAGGAGACAACATAAAATAATGAATTACTAAAAAAATTAAGGGTTATTTATTTTACGAAGACATTTTGAGCATTGTCTATGAAAGAAAAGAAGAAATGAAAAGAAACTTAAAACATATTTCAATGTGCCCTTTTCAGTTAAATATCTGAAAAGTAAATATATAAGAAGATTTCATAGATTTAAAGTCATTAATTTTCAGTTAGTTTTTTTTCAGTAACCTTTAATAATTAGGGAGCTATCAATGCCACAGGTTAACATTTAAGATCGTCCCTTAGGAACGACTATTTATTTTTATTTGGCTGTTTTTTATTTCTTACGTATGCAACAGACTAATATTGTGTGAAAAAATACGGAATTAGATTATTATTTAATACGGAATGAGATTATTATTGGTGTAAAAATATGACTAAAAGGTTTAATTGGATCTAAAGAGATTTCAGGTTTAAATTAAGGAATGATTACGTTCTACGAAAACTCATTCCGTTTCATGCTGCGGGAACTACAAGCATTTTCTTTATCTTACTAAACACAGGTGTGCAAAGCTGTGTATTTTTGTCTTTGTACGCACTCTTAATAAGCCGATACTGTTGACAATACCGTTCGTTAAATTCACCTGACACAACCAGTCTGACTTCGCGGCGACCTCTGCTGGATCACAAAGGCACGAACAGAGCCACACGTGGCAAGACATTTTCTGTTGCAACCCTTGTCTCTTTGTGGACGCAATCAGCGGGCAGTGGGCACACCCGTAGCCCAGCAATTATTCAAAATACATCGAGCAATATTAGATAGGTGGGCGGCCGATGCGTTTTGCATTGCGAATCAGTCCGACTTTGTGCGGGCAGCCCTGGGGAGCTGTAGTGTTTATGCGTGAACGTCACAGGCAGATTGTGGATTCTGCCTTTTGCTGAATTATCAGTGCGCTTGGGAATTCTGTTCGTTGTCGACTGCCACGTCTGGGCTCAGGCTACCATAGCTATAGTAATGTGTACGATTTAGTGGACCGCGATTTATCCTGTCTTTAGGGGCCGACAAACTAGAGGGAATTCGGATGTAGTCAACGAGCCAGGTGTAGTCGTGTGGACAAAATAATTAATCCAAATAATTAACTGCAAGTTTTATTGGTTTACGTTCCAATGTTGTTAGCATATCACTTTTCAAGTTTAGCACAAGATACTGTTACTAAATATGAAAACTAAGTGTGAATAAAAATATGAAAGATGTCATCCTAACGTGATTTTTAACAGGTTTAAAGTAAAAAAACCCACAGTGTCTTTGGCAGACCATCGCGAAATATAACAAGACGAACTAGCTCAGGAACAAGTACCTAACTGAATCTGTGAATTAAATCCTATTAAAAATATTTTTCGAAGCAGTTACGTTTATTGTAATACTAGCGATACTGTGTGAAAAGTACATAAAGATATAAAGTGTGAAAAAACCTAAGTAAGTACTATTATTATACTAAGCTGACCAAGGTTCGTCAAACTTTTTCTTTATAAAACTTTGCCCTGCTAGGAATTTCTCCGGTGTCGTAGGTGCATTAACAAATATTTGAGGTGACAGACACAAACTACCTGACCCGGAACACCTATCAATGTTTGTTCCGTGCGGGACTTGATCCTGAGATACGCAACGCAGCAGACAGGCGCAACAGTCACTGCGCCAACTGCAGAACTGTGCCATCATACCCAAATATTTAAAGTTCTTGGATGAGGCACGAGATTGGAGGTGTATGGAATCCGAGAATTTAATCCCCGCGAATTCCATAATATCCCCCGCTTCAAATGCATGACTGCACCATTATTACGCTCTAAATTCATACATTTATCTGTTGTAATACTGAATACTATTCAAATGCATCATTCGGTGCAAAATGGGTTATTATAACCCATTTTGGATATTTGAAGAAAAAAAAATTTTAATCCGTCATCTACAACGTGTTTTTTTTGATATCCCATAACTCTAGGGTATGATTGAGACCAAATCAAACAATCAACTGGCATATGAATAATGTTTCAATCATCCTTTTTTTTTATTAACATACAAAATAATTCGACAAAGTCACGATGATTAATGTAAAACACCCTTACGTGAAAGAAAAGTGACGTTAGAAAGAAGATTCGTCGTACTGGTGACAATTTTTGAACTAATTAGGTAATAAAAATAATATTAATAATACTTAATAATAATATTCTACGACTATTCACACAACGCCATCTAGTCCCAACCCAAGCTCAGCAAAGCTTGTGTTACGGGTACTAAACAACTGATAATTTAATTATGATTGATGATATCTCCGAAACTATGCATTTTTGGACCATCTATTAGTAGTATAGTATTGGGCACGCTGTCCCACCTGTCGCGCAGACGAACGAGTTCGTCAACGCTCCGTTGGGACAGCATGCCCAATACTATAGGAATTCAGATAAGTTGGATTGTTGTTGTTGCTTCAGTTGGTGTTTCTGAATACCCAGTAATTAGCGTTCAGTTGATCGGTCAAAATACACACGGTGTTATTGTAATAATTAAAAAGCTGACTATTATTTGACTGATTTGTATTATTCAATCGGTAGCTAACTATTATTTCATTTGTAATATGACGACCATGTTTAGTACAAAAGTCTTTATAACAGACTGCTGTGCTAAAGGTTGTGGGTTCGATTCCCACCAGAGCAATAATCTTCGAAAACAACTTTTCATTATTGGTTCTGGTCTGGTTACAGTTATGAAAACAGAAGGTAGTACCTATATTAACATCACAAAAATAACTCATCACAATTTATTACTTATATCATCGTTCCGATACTCTTACGGTGATAGATACCAACTTATTATTCTTTTAGGAATCAATTTAATTTGTAACTATTAACCCATTCAGATACCAACAGCGGTCCAAAATCAATTCCTTGATATCAAACATTATATTAAAACAGTTTATTAATGCAACTAATTATTCTTAATTTAGTCGTGTTGAGTATTAGACGTTTACAAAAATGAAGTTTGTCAAACAACCCCATTCGCTAGTTGTTGATGCAGTCTGTGTTGAAACCCAAAGTCATACTTTTCGGCACGGGAAACTTTTACCCAACACTATAAGATGTATTATCTGCGGTCCATCTAACTGTGGAAAAACAAATCTCGTAATTGGTTTGCTATTGCATAAAAATGGATTGAAGTTTCGTAATGTTTACCTATACTCGAAGACTTTATATCAACCAAAGTACCTGTTTCTAGAAAAAGTGCTAGCTAGTGTACCTGATGTACTGTTTTCAAAATTTAAGGATAACGAAGAAGTTATTAGTCCGCAAGAAGCTAGGTGCGATTCAGTGATGATTTTCGATGACGTAGCATGTGAGAATCAGAATAACATGCGAGATTATTTTGCAATGGGTAGACACAAAAACATAGACTGCTTTTATTTAAATCAAACATACAGTAAGGTACCTAAACAACTAGTCAGGGACAATGCAAATCTAATTATTCTTTTCAAGCAAGACGATGTTAACATGCGACACGTATATGAGGAACATGTTAATACTGATATGAAATGGAACGATTTTCGTGAATTGTGTTCTAAAATATGGACCGACCCGTATAATTATTTAGTTATAAATAAAGAATGTCGTAAAAACGAAGGTGGTTATCGTAAAAAATTTGATAACTTTGTAGTTTTTGATTGAGGTTACATATATATCACTGTAAAGAAAATATTAGGCAATCTTAATTAAACACTAATAGAAGAAACATCTTAATATCAAAATGGAAACATCTATGAAAAGACAAATTGTTAATGCTGTTGAAGCTGTCAGAAAAAAAGTGCGAAAAATGCGAAATATTGAAGATGATAATGAAAAAGTTTTGCAAACTGTGTTTAAACCTTTAATTAATCCACTTACTCAAATTGCGTATAATCACAAAAATCCACCCGTAAAAAGTAAGAATAGGGGTGATTTTAAATTGAATAAACTTGAGAACAATGAAGACTTAACTAACTATGAAAATGATAATGCTGAAAATGATTGCGAAGATACTATTAAAACTAAAGCGTCTACTATTGATCAAGAAAATAGTGATAGTTGTCAAAATTCCGAGGATGATGATTGTGATAATAATTTCAACAAAAGTGATGACTCATTCAAATCTATTGACTTCAATGATACTCTAAAAGAAAACGTTTCGTCGTGGTCTCAATCATCTGAAGTAATTGATGATATTCCATTTGGTGTTCGAATTGAAAAAGGAAAACTAATGCTCGGTTCAGCTAAAATAACTATTGATGATAAAAACATTACAATACTTCATCATAGATATCCAAACACTGAAGGATTAAAAGAACTTTTATTTAAAAAAGATCCAGATCTAAGTTTGGTGACTGAAAACGACAAACACAGTTACAAACTGATGTTACTAGCTACAAATGCTCATAGACGAGACTATGACCCAAAAAAACCTGTAAAAAGCAATAAAGGAAAAAAATATATGTATCTTATAAAACCGCTTTTTAAATTACATGGCAACGTTAACGATGCTCAAATGCCTTTGTCCAAAGGGAAAGGGCTAATACTAAAGAAAATGAAAAAAGATACTGATTACGTATATTGGGATGATCCTAATGAGTTAGTTGAAAGATTAAAATTACTTATAGCCTCTCAAGAAGCCGGAAATACAGGACTTGATAATGAAATATTATCCATCATAGAAGAACTACGCGAGGGAAAATTTATATAGTAATAAATATATCGTTAAACAATTATTGTTTCATTTTACTTTGATCTTTCTACTTGAGCATACATAATGAATATAGACAAATTTGGTCATCATATTCATAAAAGAATGAGACTAGTAGATATGTTTGATATCTCTAATAAAACAATTTTAAAAACTACAAGCGGTGAATTCGATTTGCAAATGAATAGACTACATGGTGTTATTAACCCTGTGGAAGCAAATGATGCAGCTAACAAGGAATATGTTGATGAAATATTTAACAGCCTGTGTGGTAAAAGCGATGTTCAAAAGTTAATGGACAAAACAAAAAAAGAGATTCATAAAGATGTTCAAGTGTCATTAGAACACTTAAAATCAAGTATGGTGTCATATTTTGATCATAAAATAACAAACGCTGGTACGAGTAAGACGATCATACCATCTCATAATGACAAAACAACAAATCGTGAATGAATTACATAAATCAGCCAGAAGAAATTTTGTTCGTCGTCATGTTATATTAAAAGGAATTGATGACTTGTGGCAAGCAGATCTTATTGATTTAAGAAACTTAAAAAATAATAATAATAGAGGATTTAGTTATATCTTAGTAGTGATTGACTGCTTTTCAAAATATGCGTGGACTATGTCTTTGAAGTCAAAATCAAAAGAAGAAGTATCAAACGCATTTCAAGAAGTAATAAAGACAAGTAATCGTTTACCTAATCATTTACAAACAGACTTAGGAACCGAGTTTTACAACGATACATTCTCAAAGTTGATGAAGCGTTATAAGATTAATCACTATTCATCATTTTCCGTTAAAAAAGCTTCGATTGTGGAAAGATTAATTAAAACTTTAAAAAATTCCTTATTCAAAACTTTTAATTTAAATGGAAACTATAAATGGATAGGTAAACCTATAGAAAATACTGTATTTACTTATAATAATACTAAACATCGTACTATTAATTGTAAACCTGTTGATGTTAGCATTGATAATGAGAGCTTAATACGAAAAAATATTTTAAAGTCACATAAAAAAACGATTACAAAAAATATAAATAAATTTAAAGTTGGGGATTTCGTTAGAGTAAGTAAGTATAAAAATTGTTTTGAAAAAGGCTACACCCCTAACTGGTCAACAGAAATCTTTAAAATCACAAATATCAATAAATCAGTCCCAGTAACGTATACCATTAAAGATCTTCGAAACCAACCGATATTAGGTACTTTTTATCAACAAGAAATTCAAAAAACTATTTATCCTGATATTTACCTCATCGAAAAAGTTTTAAGAAAAAAAGGTAGTAAGCTATTTGTTAAATGGTTAGGTTTGAGTGATAATGAAAACAGTTGGATTGATAAGAAAAGTGTAGTTAATTAATTCAAGGTATTTATAATTCAACTTATCATTTTTCGAAACATTACAACACGAGCAATGCCAGGAAGTGGACTTCTTAACAAAATAATAGATCATTTACCGTTTGAGCTACATTTACCAGGTTATAATTACTGTGGACCAGGCACTAAATTACAAAAACGTTTATTGCGAGGAGACAAAGGCATAAACGAATTAGACGAAGCTTGTAAAGCACATGATATAGCTTATACAAATTATTCAGACTTGCAAAATAGACAACAAGCCGATACACAGTTACTAAATATGGCAAATAAACGCTTAAAAGCAACAGATGCTGGAAAAAGAGAAAAAATTGCTTCCTGGTTAGTTACCAAAGCAATGAAGACAAAACTTAAAATGGGATCTGGTTTAAAAACGTTCGGATCTTTAGTTACTAAAATTCGATCACATATTAAAAAGTTAAAACCAAGAAACAAACAAGATGCCATAAAATATGCCTATCTAGCTGCGAAAAAGTTGTATTCAAATAATTGCAGGATTCCAATACCAAGAGTCATACCACTACCGAAAACAGGTGGAGTTTTACCACTGATTCCGATTTTTGCTGGGCTGTCCGCATTAGGTACCTTAGCTGGCGGTGCAGCAGGTATTGCAAAGACAGTTAATGATTACAAGAGCGGCAAGCAAAACTTACAGGAGGCGCAGCGTCATAATAAAGTCATGGAATCGATTGCGTTAGGTAAAGGCTTGTATATCAAACCATACAAGAAAGGAAATGGTTTGTTTATAAAATGTTCAAAAAACTAAGTATAAGGTTACCTAATCGTGCTCTCAGTAATATAGATATCCAGAATCACGCGAATAAAGTACCTTTTTTTAGAGGTGTGTACATGAAAGATCAATTACCTAACACACCAAAACTTATTGAAAGTGGTGTTGTGAATTTGGATAATTCTTACAATGAAGGAACACATTGGGTAGCCTATGTAAAATTAAATACTTATTGTGTATATTTTGATAGCTATGGTAATCTGAAACCACCGTTAGAATTATTGAATTACTTTAAGAAATGTAATGTTTTTTATAACTATACGCGATGTCAGAAATTTAACTCTGTACATTGTGGACATTTATGTTTATCATTTTTGTATAATTTCTGGAATAAATGTATAAATTGAATATTTTTTTTTTATTTGCATCATTTGCGTGATGTCTCTCTCACTATCTATAACGGGTAACTCATCAGTATTATCTACTTATTACTCACCTAATCTACAGTTTGAGGGAGAGTATGAATGTGCACTATTGTATTTATCTACATTTAATTCTATACCAAATATTGATAAAAGAAATCATAAATTTTATTATGACAGTCATGTTATTCAAATACCTGAAGGCGCATACGAACTTCAAGACATCAACGATTACATAAGAACGAAATTACAAAATGCGAGCTTTAATTTGCAGTGCAATAACAATACCTTAAAAACTAATATTTTCTGCACAAAAAATATAGATTTTACGAAAGAAGATTCGATTGGCAGATTGTTAGGTTTCGGTAAGAAAAAACTTGAAGCAAATATATTACACGAATCACAGTATCCAGTGAACATTTTATCAACGACCGTGGTGAGGGTTGAATGTGACATAGTGACTGGATCATATATTAATGGCCATCCTGGTCATATTATTTATGAATTTGCTCCAAATGTACCTCCTGGTTACAGAATAATAGAAGTTCCTAAAAACGTTATTTACTTTCCAGTAAATCAAAAAATCATAAGCAGTGTAAACGTTAGACTTTTAGATATAAATAATAATTTGCTCAATCTACGTGGCGAAGAAGTACAGCTTTATTTGCATCTGAGAAGAAAATGATTGATTACAGTAAAATAAATAAATACTCTTGTTCCCGAACTAAACAAAACAGTGCTCCTCGGGCTATTCACAAGGCAACACCAAACAAGAAAAAGAAACTGCAACTTAATCAAGAAAATCAACAATTTCTCAAAGCAATAGGACTTTTAAAATGAGTATGTTAGACGTTTTATCTTCTCCTCTACATGACAACTCTATAGCAGGTATCGAATACCATTCATACAAACCATACATAACAAGTTTTAATAGAAACGATGAAATTCGCATACCTATTAATGAAAAAGACTTGTATGTTTTACCATCCGCCAGTACATTGTACTTAGAAGGAACAGTAAAAGTTACTAAACACGATTCCAAAGAAAAAACAGCAGTGTCATTTACGAATAATCCAATGCTGTATCTCTTTCAAGACATTCGATATGAACTGAATGGTGTGGAGATTGATAAAATAAAAAATGCTGGCATTACAACTACTATGAAGTCATTGTTATCAATGAATGAAAGTGAATCCAAATCATGCCGTGCTTGGGGTTGGGACATCCATGGTTTTAGAAGTGCCAATGGTTCTTTTGCTGCATCTATACCACTTAGTAACATTCTTGGATTCGCTGAAGATTATAAAAAAGTTGTTATGAATTGTAAACATGAATTAATATTGTTGAGGAGTAATACAAACTCAAATGCTGTAAAGCTTGATGCTGGAGAAGTCATAAACGATGTGGAAATTAATAAAATTATATGGCGAGTGCCGCATGTAAAAGTGTCTGACAAAGAAAAAATTAATCTACTAAAGATTTTAGAAAAAGATCGAGCGCTGCAAATAGTATTTAGAAATTGGGATTTATATGAATATCCTTTATTACCCAAAACTACGAAACATACATGGTCAATTAAAACATCATCCCAAATTGAAAAACCAAGATATGTAATAATAGGTCTACAAACTAATAAAAAACATAATACAAGTGCAGATATGTCTAGATTTGATCACTGTGCTATACGCGACGTTAGAGTATATCTCAATTCAACTTATTATCCATATGAAAATCTAAACATTAATTTCACTAATAATAATTTCGCATTAATTTATGAGCAGTATGCTCGTTTTCAGCAGTCATATTATGGCCGTCGATCAGAGCCGTTGTTAAACAACAAAGAGTTTAAGGATATCGCTCCTTTGTTCGTCATCGACTGTTCTAGACAAATTGATAACCTTATATCGGGTCCAGTAGTCGACGTGAGAGTAGAGCTAGAAAGTGATATTCAAATACCTGATCAAACTTCAGCATACTGTCTGATATTGAATGATTGTATTATTGAGTATAAACCACTGAGCAATATTGTAAGGAAAATATCATGAAATCGCCTAGTATAATATTAGACGTTCAAGGATTTAAAGACACCCACAACAATTTCATAGTAAAGGAATTAGCCTTTTCCACTCATGACTATACGCAAACGTTTTCAATAAAACCTCCATACCTTTTTAAACATTTAACAAATGATGAAAAAAAACACGTTAAATGGTTGCAAAGAACCAAAGGAATCTACTGGAATGAAGGATATATTGATTACAGAGAATTCAGACGTATAATTATTCCTTATCTAGAAAACAAGGATATCATTGTGAAAGGTTTGGAAAAGGTTAAATGGGTTAAGGATCTTTGTAAGAACTGTAACGTGTCTGACCTTGGTGACAAAAACTGTCCTAATTTCTCTGAGTTGTATAACAAGTACTGTAATGAAAAAAATAATTTAAATTGTACCATACATTTTAAGCACTGTGCCTTAAAAAATGTGTTGTGTATTAAAAAACATTTGAATCTGTAATGTTTATTTTATGTTTTAATTAATAAAAGAACGTAAAATTTTAAAAATGTGTTTATTTCCTTAGTTTAATCTACCTTTCCTACCTAATTACTCGTAATTACACTATTACAGAATCAAAAGAGTACAATAAAAGTAACTTAATTTACCATAATTACCTTCATTAGTTTTACAGTAAGTATTCATTTTAAACATTATTTAAATACAAAAAAAAAAACATAATAAGTACAGTACAAAAAATAACTTTAATTACCTAACGGTAAAACAACACAAATTTTTATACATTTTATTAAAAACAAAAAAAACACTAAAAATACTAAAAATCACTGTCTATCAAAGATTTTGATATTTTCTTAACTAACGATTCTGTATCGTCCATAACACTATCAATAGCATCTTTGACGATGTATTGTGCATTTATTACCACGTTCTCAGTATCACTATCACTGTCACTTGTATTGTTGTTGCATAGATCTACAACTGATATTTTTATCAGTTTAATTCCACGTCTATGCAGTTTACTCATCACGAAAGATTTTGTTGGTTGTTTCTTAAGAGAAGGCTTGTCTCGACGTTGACGTCTGGATTTTTTGTCTTTCGCAACTTGGCTGCAGCGCGGGGGTTCGTTGCAAATCATCTCAGAAAGTCCTTCGTAAGGATCCTGTGCGTACTGGCTAAACACGATTTCTGAATCGCAAATCTGAAACAAAATGATAGCAAATGATTAGCATCTTGTTCAGTAAACATAATCGTTACCTACATTATAATTATAAAATCGATTTAAAGTATACATTTACTCACCGATGACATGATTATGATGCGCACTTAAAGATCAAATATTTATTATTGTACTAGTACTCGAGGTGAGTAATATTTCATTAATAACCTAAATTCAGGTTGCTAATTCAGGTAAATATATAATTAATGTTTTCACAGAAAGCAAATGATTGCGACATTATAAGTTAGGGTTCGTTCACATAAACCTATTTGCTACGCTTATTTTGTATGTATTTAAAATTAAGTTTTAGTACTTTCAAGGAACTAAACAGATAAATCTATATGCTACTTAAGTGTGTTGGGTTTCTTTTCATACATCTGTTAAGATTATTGACTTAGTTTTTAATACATGGTCTATTAAAGTAAACACTCATTTCGCTAAACAATCAATATCAGATTTTAAGTAACCACAATTATTATGATTACACAAAATAAAACTGCTGTGTGAACGAGCCCTAAGTTTTTAAGTTACGTCAACTCTAAAACTGTTAATCAAGCATTTGTGCGAGTTTTGATTGGATTAATTTTATTAACACGTTTTTGAAAGTAAATCTTGCCTCTATAACAATAAAGATGAAAACGACTTCACATAACATGAATTTAAAGACGTTCAAATATTGAATTGAAGCGTGTATGAACTTGTCAAATAGCATGCTTGCACTTACACTGTCAATAACATGCAATATATCATATTTCGTTATGGTTAACTAGCGTCGTCCTGCGACTTTACCTGCGAATTGTTGATATGAACCTAAGTCGCTCTTATCTTTTATGCAGCACAATAAATTAAATAGTGTGTTGACAAATAAAACAAAATTAATATTTTACATCATTTAATAATCATTAATTACACTTGTATGTACTTATAATCTACAGATACAGAATAGTATCTAACTATACACAATACTTAAACTATACTATGCTAAATCATCATTAATAATTACAATTGTTAGGTGCCTATTTTCTTTATGCTATTTCAATTCATAACATTTTAGCGCTTAAATTAATTTTCCATTAATTAGGCAGAACAGTTACAATAACATAATACATAACTATGTGTATCCATTATTTTAAAAATGAGCAATGACCCCATGCTTGGGTTGCGATCTTACAACTAGATACCGCGCGTTTATCGTCGTTGCTAGATAGCGCAATTTTGTTAACACTTTGCGTAAATATTTCATGTTTAAGGGATTTGAACACAATATTTTTCTTGCGAATGACTTCATTATTAAATAAAACGTTTTCGTAATCTGTGATACTCAGATCGCGAACTACAGAAGATTTTACTCCTTTAGCTTTTTTAATCATTTTGTCCTCAGTTTTTATTGAATAAAGTTTAGATCTTAAACCAACGAAATCTGTTATAATTTTTCCTCCCAACTCATCTTTAAAAAGACCAGGAATTTTTTTATTTATTTGAGGTAACATAAATTCGTTTTCTACATTATAATTACTGGTGTCAAAGTATTGCAAAAACCTATGTTTAATATCGAGATAAAAATCATTGGTGTATATTTCATACACAAAAGAATCCGTGTCCGTATAACATAATTTCACTCTGTCCTTATAAAAAGGTTTGATTATATTGTAGTGGAAGTGGTACATGTGTGATTTGGACAGTTCTAAAACAGTAAAACCAATATATATAGGTTTGTCTAAAACTAACTGATCTGGTTTCATTTGTATCGCTACTAAGTTCTCGGATAGAACTGATGCGCTATGAAAATAAGGGTTGTTAACAAGTCTCTCAGCGTAAGAAGACTTCCTTGTTTTGTTATTCACATCATTCCACTGATTAACAAGATGAACAGATACTCTGTTTTCAGTGTTTTCCAAGGTTTTTCCAAAAACGCTGTTATTCAACAACTTGAAGAAATCTTGTTCAAATGTACTTGTTGCCTTTTGTCGTAGTTGTGTATTTAATTCAATATATTGCTTTAAATAGGGACTTTGTTTAAATGTTATAGCTCGATGAATTTTGCGTAGCAACAACCCGTGTTCCAGACATTTTTTTAAATGCACATAATGGATAACATAGTTATACTTATTGTATAAATTTGAAACCAGTTTTTTAGTTTTACCTCCAGGTGGGACGCATTTTTCAGGACAAAAAGGCAAGTCATTGTGATCACAATGCAAGGATTCAGGGTAAAACAGATCGACTTCCAGTATAAAACCCCATTTCGCATTATCATCAATACATTCAACATGTAATTGGTTTATTTCATTTTGATCTAAAAATCTAAAATCTGAATACGGTAAATATTGACACATACTGTAACCGTAAAGGTTATTACAGTCCAAATAAACTATAAAACATTGTGGTTTTGAAGCATCGTATTTTAATAAATACTTATTGTTAGCTTTTGCATAGCGATGGGGACACATACATAAACCTCCTCTAATACCGTTTTGAATCATTCGTACGATGGCTAAGTCAGAAACAAGTTCAAGTTGAACACCTGTTTTCAGTAGCATTGCGTCAAATGATAAACTAGGTGCGGTTATGTAAAATGCTGGGTCAAGTTTATAATGCCGTTTACAAGTTTTTCGAAAATTCTGGAAAATATCACTTAGTAAAAGAACATCTGTTTTCAAATATAAATCAGTATATTCACCTAAATCATTGATATTGAATTCATTCCAAACCATACAAGCATGTTTATAATCTTCATCTGATATAGCTTGGTTAGTCAAAACACTGAAAAAGTACTGCCTTGGTGGTAACTTTGTTTCTTCATAACATTTCCAATTAGTCATGTAATCATAAGGATAGACTCCCTTCCTTGTAAGCAAATTAAATTGGTTATTATTAGGAAAATGAGAACGTAGAGTGATAAAATCATTATTATGCATAGTTTTCGCTAGTTTGTCTAAGCTAGCTCCTAAAAAATTAAATGAATCCAAAAACCGTACTTGTACGTAATCATTATCAGAAACCTGTATGAATTTCGAAAATGAAATATATTTTTCTTTAGTTTTTGGTATAATTCTCAGCTTTCCAGGCATTTCACCTAATTTTTTGATGAATAAATGACAGTCGTATCCCGATAAGTTGTGGAAAAATATCGGTATGAATTTCGGTATTTTATACTGTAGATTGCAATGGCTATGAGCAGCGCCACGGTATCGCCCTGTTATATGACAATGATCTCTAACTTTATTAGTCCAAAGTAGGTTTTCACATATGTAACATTTATAAGCCTGTTGGAAATCTCGCGCGTCGTCTTTTGTAAATATCATGACCTGAGTTTCGGTTAATATTTTGTAAATCATTTTAACATCAGCAGAAAGAAACTCTATAAATTTTGAAACACAGTCAAAACCGCGATAACTTTTAAATCCCTTTCCATTAAAAGTATAATTTAACGAAGAAACAATGTTATAGGCAAATGCTACAGGCACGTGTCGTTGTAAGTATGACGTGTTAGCAGTATCAGGTTCACTAACGGATGTTGTTGGTTCCAGTAATGTTTCAAAATCAGCGTAAATGGCGAATGGAATGTTTTGTTTTCTATCATAATTTTTAAACTGTAATACGGACCCCTTTTCAGGTAAAATAGTTACAATTCCACCACACAGATGATCATCGATTTGTCTAGGAGTAGGGAAAAACAATAAACAACTTTCACAAAAATATAATTTACTATGATGTTTTGTGATTTGGGTTTTAACAAGACGAGGTAAATCTTTGATAAGACAATAATGGGATGAACGATCATTTTCTAAGAACAGTAGATGAACACTCTTAGATTTGAACTTACACGATTCAGGTCTATATAGAGGACCCGTTATTAGCTTACTGTTTTTTAAACCGTATACGTATATATTTAAAAAAGGATTATTTCTTTCGAAAATTACTATATCAGAAAAAGACATGGGGAAAGAAATGTCCTTAACATTTAATACATCGCGAAAGTGAGGATAAGATGTTACTCGCTCTGGATGTCGGTTTGTTGGGTGCAAGGCAGCCACAATACACCACAAAAAACAATATCTATCATTATTGTGAATATTTAAACACGCTTTTTTGTTTTGTATAAACTTGGGTAACTCTATAAAAGAAGACCCACTTAGTGGCTGATACTTATTAACATTGACTTCTAAATGTAAATTACTCAAGAATGTCCATCCACTGTCTCGCTCCTCAAATTCTTCAATTTTTTTCAACAACGACGTGATTACCGTTTCATAAATAGTATTAAAATCATAATTGAAATGTATGGTAAAATTTTTGGTAGCAAAAGATTTAATTTCTTGTAAATCATTTTTGTACAATAGAAATAAAGAAAAAAGCTCAAAGTTAATTTTCACCGCGATATGTTTTTTAAGTGAACCATCGACCAAAGATTTAACCTGTTCGCGAATATTACAAAAAAATGTCTCTGGAAAATTATTTGCTTCATCTTTGGAAGCAATAACTCTGTAACTAACAATACGCCCTTTAAACGAAGAACGTAAGATTTCAACGTTTTTAAAAATGGGTATTGTACTATTATTTTTGTGATTATTAGTTCGTAAGTGACCAGTCCAGCAACGACTCTCTACATAAATATCGCAAACCGAGCAGTGAGGCATTTTGATGAAATTATAAACGTACCAAAAAAGTAATCGGTAAATAGTTAAGTGAATTTAGTATAAGAATACCTAAAGTTGAAACCTAGAGGATCTGTTTTCCACAATTTTAAATGAAAATATCTTTTACGAATATACAATCTGAGTAGCTAGTGTAACAATAAACAAATAGGAAACAAAAAGTGTCTTGGCTCCTATAGATTTTCAACCTTTCAGTTGGTAAAGAACAATAAATACCTTAAATATTAACTAATGCACTACCACCATCTAGTATTTGTTAAATTTGCAGCATAGCTCCGTGACCCGTACTATCAGCATTCCAATATACTTGTATGATCTCAGTAGAAAATCATAACCGAAAGCCAATCAGATGCATCCTGAAAATAACGTACCAATTATTAGATTATATCTATCTTGATATTACGTTATTACCTCTAATCCCTTGGTAAAAATTGTTAAGACTATTACCTTTTATTTTTCGTAATATTGCGCATCCTGACTTGTATGGAAACAGCTTTAGCTTTGTTAGATTTCAAGGATTTTAACATACGATTTCTGGAAATAAGAAAACATGTACATACGTTAAATAGAAATAATAAAACATCATCTTACTACGTCACCTGGGTTTACTTGCATTGTTTTTGTTAAGTACCTTTTGATTTCTTCAATTTATTGATGATGGTTTTGTTTTAATATGTAGTCCAGACCAAATTCCAAACCATATGTTTCAAACACAACTCCATGTAAGTAAGTAACGCTTCCTGAAAAAAAAACAATATTTTTTAACTAAGTAGAAACTTGAAAATACTATAAAATACGTTAACACGATTAATAATATATTGCAACATTTACCTTTAACCACCGCTCTGTTGCTAGATGATAATGAAAACCAGTGTTTTAGAATATTCGTCTTATAAACGAAACACATTTACTGGCCTGGTAACTTCAATAATCTTACGACTTTTTCCAATAAAGTAATAATTTTGTATTTCAATGTAATGTATTTCACCACACTTGTTTGTTACTTTTATTGGACTTTCAACTAAAATACATTATTTCTGGTCAGCGCAATTGCATTTGCATAATCAGCTATTTGTGGTAAGGATGGCACTCATAAACATTTACCTTTTGGGTGTGAATAATGTTGTTTGTTCATTAAAAACGTACTTTTATTCGTCAGCCCTAAGTGTTTTCGCTGTATCAACAATTGATACTAATGCGCATTATACCTGTTCGTGCTCTTCTAATTCCTGACTCTTCGTATTTGCGTTGGTATAATACGTATAAGAAAAAAGTGGATTGATTCCTTATAACTTAGTGGTTTGTACCTACTTTTAATAAAGTGGATAATCACACGATATTTAACTTATAAACAACATGTTTTTGGAGACCTAAACACAGTCTAACTTATGTATTCAAGTATGGATACAATCTTCTAGAAGTACGTCGCGAACTCTATTTTCATTAGTAAACAACTACCAGTTGTTGTTTCTTTCGGTGTTGATTGCTGACCCGCTGCAGCTCGCTGACATCTTCTGCTCCGCTTGCCGTCACCAACTTTCAAGCTTGGTGAAAACAGCCGTTGATTGAAAAATGTAAGTATTATAAAGTGGTAAGTACCTAATGTAATAAGTTTTGAAACTGTGTACTAACCTTATTTTAACTTGATTTTATTATAATGTTGTCCTTCCTAGGGTTGTCTGGAAAAAGTCACCATGAGACCGTTCATTTTGCATAATGAAACGTTGTACATCGTCTTGATAGTTTAAACAACGCGTGGATAATATTCTTGTATTGGATAAAACATTATAACAATGTTCGGTTTCGTTGATCTATTTGCATTTTTTATTAAATATTATAACGTCTTTATTTCAGGTCTGAATCAGAGTGCGAGGACTATCATCCAACTGCAGTCATTGAAAAGAAAGCTAAACTCGCTCGCAAACGACCTGTCAACAACAATGGGAAGCGCAAGTCAGAATCATCAACATCATCACGTTCAAGGTAACCAACATTATGTTGTAAAACCATGTTGACTTCATCTTGATATTACGATATTTAGATGACTGATAGGATTAGTATGTGTGATTATTGAAGCGTTCGAACGCGGCATCAACCTTCTTAAAAGCTACTGTTGATCATTGACAGTAAAAGTAACAAGTCTGTTTTGTTTCTTAATAATATTTTTTTTCCAGAGACATTTCATTTGAGTAAAAAATAATTTCATTAACCATTTTGTTTTCTTTGTTGTTTCAGTAAGAAAACAACGACCAGTCCTATCGATGTGTTTGGTATCAGTCGAAATAATGAAACTGATATAGAGCTCAACGATGGGTCATCGAGCAACCAACCGTTATCATCGTTCTTCGTAAACCGCGTGGCTAATGGCAGCGAGCGACGAAATGCAGACACCAATGGCGAGTATTACATCGATTGTAAAGTTTACAAAACAGGCGACGCGCGTGACACCGATTCCATGGCGCTATGGAAGAAGGCACTTGTCCGTATCAAGTTCCAAACCAACACGGATACATCTGAGTGGCGTAAATTACAAGATTTTGTGCGTTCGGTGGACAAATTGTTTGAAGAACGTCCAAGACTATTTATTGACAAATAAAATGAAATAATTAAAAACTTTTGATTTGTTTTATTTAATAAAATGAGGTCCACGTTTGTTATGTCTTACAAATCCAATGATTCAAATAATATAGCAAAATAACACACATACACACAACTAACTTAATACTTTTTTGTATTCGTTAAGCAAAATGTACCTCTTTCTGATTCGTTGTAAATAATTTTATGTGTCAGAGGTAGTATACGTTTTTAATTTTCAATCGATCAAATCGCATGTTCATTACACCGTCTGGAGCGTTAGCGAAATAATCACCGAGCGATAAGGTGATACTATTGTGTATTTTGTCACAATGGAACGAAAACGCACTAATTTGACTGTGCGACAGATATGTTTATGAGTGTTCGAAAACACCGATCGGAGCGTCAGTAAAATTAAGTCGCCGAGCGTTGGGTGGTATTTAGAATGCTCAAATCTATACGAATTCATAAACCATTGGGCACGCTGTCCCACCTGTCGCGCAGACGACCAAATTATCCGAATTCCAATAGTATTGGGCACGCTGTCCCAACGGAGCGTTGACGAACTCGTTCGTCTGCGCGACAGGTGGGACAGCGTGCCCAATACTATACTACTTCTATTCTAGGATTTTAGTATTATTTTTACCTACAGAATATAACCCTAGAGTTATGGGATATCAAAAAAAAAACACCTTGTATATTACAAGTTAATTTTAGACACGTTTTTTTTTCTTTTTCAAATTGATGAAAAACTGCTTAGATTAAGCGCATTAAAGTTGAGGATAGGGGGCTTGCTACATCATTACCTAGTATAAACTGTACTGGCTAGTGACGTCATGCGACATTTTGATTGCTACGTTATTTTTTGATTACGTGAAAAAAGAAAAAAAATGTGTCGAATACTTTCTTGTAATCTAGATGAGGGACTACGAAGTACCTATTTAAGTAAGGATTAAAATTTAAAATAACAA
This sequence comes from Euplexia lucipara, assembly GCA_921972225.1. Classification (NCBI taxonomy): domain Eukaryota; kingdom Metazoa; phylum Arthropoda; class Insecta; order Lepidoptera; family Noctuidae; genus Euplexia; species Euplexia lucipara. The sequence continues at coordinate 9,991,646 of OV179142.1, read as the reverse complement.
CCATTCACGTAAGTAAACCTTTCAAAGAATTTTACGTTAAATTTGCGTCAAACTGAATTTTGAGACCGTAGACACAGTCAATATTTTAATTTTGCCCATGTTAGTTTATTAGTGGGTACCTACATTTTATTACTACAATATTATACTAAGGTAAAGGTCCGGATAAAAGATAGGTATTGAGTTATTTATCATTTAACTAGTAGTTTTTTATTTCAGAAATATTCTCATAGCTTATGCTTTAATTATATACAACATTTCACTTTTTTATTTATTATTATCTACTGAACTCTCACGCAATGGTTGAGACATTCAACCAAGGATTTAATATCTCATTATTTGCGCAAATAAATAAATTTAATAGAATTTTATCCTCAAACGAAACATGGTTTTATACCTATATGTATTAAAATCTACTTTGCCACGGAGGTTATTATGTAATAAATGGTCACCCTTCCACGGAACAACTTTGAAAAGCGAAGTTTCTATTATGTATTTTAGCTCATCACAAAAATAATTCTAAAAATCAGATTATCCTATATAATAAAAACGAAATGAGTCGCCGAAATGTATGTACCTATGTACGCGCCTAGCTTCCAAATGACTGCACCTAATTGAATAATATTTTTTTTTGTGGTATTTGTGTTGTACCGTGGATAGTTTAGCAACTGGACCCGGTAGGTGCCGCTGCGATAGGTTTTTAAAGCAATGTTCGGGCAAAGTCTGTCGGGTCCGCTAGTTTAGAGAAAATATCTAGCTTTGAAAGACAGTTTCGTTTCGAAGAGTAGTAGGAGAAGTAAAAAGAAGTGATTATTCTACGCATAACGGTCTCAATCCGCCAAAAAATCTCAAGAATTTATGGACTAATTGATTTTGATTACCAATCCACCCATAACTCATTAACTAACCTATTAATCATGTGTAAAATTACAATGTCAAATTGCGTTACAACTACATTATCGAATAGTCACATACTTAACTACTGTTGACGATGTCGTTTGGGTCTATCATACTATCGGTTTGAAAAATATCTAAGGTTTTGGCCTGTCTCCAATGTAATATTTACCATTGCAATCGATTTCATCGGTTCGGTTGTAAGATAAATCACATAATTATACTTTGGGAAGACATCAAATATATCAGGAGGTTAATAAAGCTGTGGACCATATTATTATTAATTTGACTATTGAAAAATCAGGCCTTAGTCATTTGGCTCTGCGTTCGTCAGGACAAACGATTTCATAAGTAATTAGGTACTAGCCTTTAATCTTCTACTCAAGATTAACCTAACTCATATTCCATTTCTGTGTGACTAGGTCTATTTGGGACCGGTCATTGTCAAAGGAGTCCAGTTCATTCCGCCAACTTCGTGCGTGTCTTGTACTACGCGATCAGTGTCGTGCGTTAGGCCCATTGATCGTCTGTCATGCGGCTGAACCGTATTCGAGTGCCATCATCAGCTTTAGTGATGTTATGTATCGTTGCATTAAAAGCCCTGGCTTCAAGTTTGATACTCAGAACACTCCGTTTATGAGTAGGTTAAAAGTTTTAGTTCCACTTTACAGTGTGTAATGGAACACTCTATCTTTCCAGTTAACTATTGAGCATAGTTTTAACACGAGGCTATGGCCCGGTCTCCAACAAAGCGGCGACGAGAGGAGCGGAGAGGAAATGTTTTTTTATCAATCAATAGAGGAATAGAAAAGAATAAGGATATTCTATTGGTTATTTAAAAAAAAACATCTCTCCGCTCGTCTCGTCTCCGTTTTTGTGGAGTCCGGGACTAAGTTTGGGTAAAAACTTGCCCATGTTCTTTTTATGTGTTTACAAACAAAATTCGGAGAAGAAATAGATAGTACCTAATCTCTAATTCGACTTAGCGCAATATTTATCTCTGCACGCGAACTAAATCCCGTCCGTTTTTACCTACATTCGAGCTCGAAGTGGATCAAGGTCGCGTGAAGGTTAAGTGCCACCCCCCGCTTCTCGTGTGTCCTAACTAAATGGTCCATATTTTCCGCCTCATGTAAGGATTATTATTATCTTCACACGTACTGCTTTCAAAGTCCTTTTCGCGTTTGTCGAAACTTTTCCTTTTTTCACTTTTTTTTTAACGGGATTAAGGCGAGCACAGAATGAGCCTGGAAAAATAAAATGTGGACACTTAAATGAAAAAGATTCACATGTTTTGTAGATCTGTAGAAAGTATGACGATTGCGGTTGTGTTAATCACTTATGTGGTTGGACGATCTTAACTGTTTAACATAGGTAATACTTTTTTGGTTTTAAGTAAGTATAGCACGTAATAAATTGTACCTAAACTTCAGCGAAAAGTGATATTTTGACGGGACCAATGCGTGAACTGATACAGTGTATTTTTTTGTTTTGGGATCTAGACATGAGCTTACAGTAGAACTCGAAAGAACGAAAATATTGCCTCTGATAATTTTTTTATATGACTTACTGGCGGAAATCACTCAGTTTCACCCAAGTAGTTCCCGTTCCCGTGGTAATTACTGGAATAAAAAGTAGGCTATGTCACCCGAAGATAAAGCTTCCCAACGGTGAAGGAATGTTTCATATGGGTCCAGAAGTTTATTCGTTAGATACAAATAAAATACGATGTTTTCCTCTTAATAATATTAGTTTAGGTTCTTGATCTTAGAGCAAGATGAAAATACGGTTAAGACGAACGTGATTTTAGTAGGTAGGGGGTAGGGGTAGGTATTATGAATAGTACTAAAAATAGTACCTACCACACAGTCAAAAACATAAAACAACAATTCAGTTGGTGAAAAATCAATCATTGTCGACACTTGGGGCTGGTTTTTCTATTTCAAATTGGACCATTTTCGTAATGTTAAGGCCTCCGTCTTTTTTTAAGTCCCTTTTTCATTCTTTACACAATAACTGGTGCTTGTGACTTTATATGTTGCCCGGGTTGGAACTTTAACCCATGGCCTAACCCTGGTTGGTCTACCCCCAGGACTAGATAAGGCTTACAATTCATGACTACAAATCAATATGAGGCAATAATAATAAGCAGGTGCACATCGGTCAAACAGTTCAAAGGCTCGTTACAATTTCAATTTCACGTAGTTACATTTCAGTGGAAATTTGTTCACAAGATTCGGAATATTGCGTGTTTGGTTTATTGAGCAAATTCAAACTACAAGTAATAGGTAATGGCTATTGGACTATTTAATCTTCTCGTTGCGGCATTGCTATTTGTTTTGATATACAAACATGTAGATGGATATATGCAGTTATTTACCATGTTACTTGACTTTGGATCCTATCGTGTTACAAAGTTTTCTTTAAAATAATGTAGTTTAAGAGGCTCAAATGATTCAGCAGCGTAAACTATTTTGAATTATTAAGACTCAAGAGTTTATCATACCAAAATATCAGTAGCTACCACATCACAAGAAAGAATAATAACACTCTGCTATTAATTTTCCTTATTGTCTCAACCGTATCAACAGAGGAATATTTTGGCCAAAGAAATTTTAAGTAAGTACCTAAGAACGTTCTTGCTGATTAATAGACCCTACTACAATTCAGCGGAACATGTTATTGCTCCAAATTGTAACGTACCTAAGTTACCATTTTTTATATAGAGTTTTTAAGAATAAACAAATATTCGCACAACTCTTGAGAAGTACTTAGAAGTCGCGTGGCGTCGGGCGTCGCGACTTTCAGGCACAACCACCACAAAGTGCCTATTTTTAAACGAATCCATGCATTTTAATTGCTTATCAAATGTAGCCAACCATGCCATCTGGTGAGGTGCTAACCTCAACTGGAGAACGAACCATTGATGATTCGTCTCGAGTTCCGTAGCTCTGCCTATATTGGTATTCCCTAGCACAATTTGTTGCGGCCCGAACATTATTTGTACACACTAAGCATGAAATGTTGCCAAGCAAACGTGTACGTACTCGTAGTATTTGCGGGTAGGTTTAGGAAAGGTGGAGAGTAGAGTGGGAGGGTGGCGGAGCGCGGTCACCCATCCCCCGGCGGCTCGCCAGCCCCACGGTGCGTGCACGTACGAAGCATGAGGAATACCCGCATCGCCCACTGAGGTTTCAATATTCCATACCGAATTGCATTCAATTGCAACATTTTTGGACAAATAGAAAAAGAGCGAAACGGCCGCGCCGCCGCCGCCGCGCCGCTGGAACTCAAATCTTGAAAGGTTTTCAATATTGTGTTTGTCTTTGTCGGAATTTAATTTACTGCGAATTGAGGGTGGACAGCGTTTTATAAATAACGTCTAGAGTTATTGGATAGAAACGTTGACCTCCGACGTCGGAGTTAGTTGATGTTCCCGATTTGTTTGCTTTGGTTTCAAAAGACTGCCGGAATTATTTGTACAACTTTTACTGACTTTATTTATAGATTTCACAATAGGTACTGTGTATTTTTATGTCTTCTACCTAAAATGAATTGTATATTTATGGGTACCTTCCTGATAATTTAATTTAATGGTTTATGTTTACCATTTTTCTAAGTTTTGTGATACATTCAAGTTTTATTTTACTTAGACAGACTTGGCGCTGGGGAGTTTGTTGCGCCGCGCCACTTTTTCTTCCCTGCTAAAACACTAGGAAGTGTGGAAGGGCGGGCGTTTGGGCGGGAGGGTACAAGGGGGGTTGTTGATTCTCAGCTAAATTTGAATAAATGTTTTTTTGATTTTTATTCCTTAGTCATCAGATTTTGTCTCTCTACGATTTCGTGTGTTCTTTTAGACCATCAAAGGACTTCGTCCTCTCTCTCATTGATAAAAAATGTTACCTTCCAGAAGATAGAAATGTAGCTAATATCCGGCAAATATTAATTAAGAAGCTGGAAAGTCAAACTAATCCGGAAAAAGAAATCACGCCGACGGTGTCGTCAGACACTGAGGCTGTCTCGACTCTATTTCTCCAATATTTATGAGTTTTTATGTACCAAATTTATAATCCATTTAAAATAAAAATTGTCAGTAATGTATCTGCATCTAGAATAATCTAGACTTCTAGATAGATACAGTGCACGTATTATTACAATAGCTTAATTATGTACCTAATTTAGGTTACACCAGATCTCAACACATTTGATCCCAAATTAGTTGAGAAGAGGCTAAACTGCGGAGTTTATTTTTAAATGGTCGATTGTTCTTTAGCTAATTAATTAAAAAATCATAATTATAAATGCTGAGGCTTACTGTATTGGTAAGTGGTCGTAATCGTTACTGATGCACCAGATTCGATCCCCGGGCTCGGCAAAGCGTTATTGAGTTTTTCCGTGTGGAATTTCTCAGAGCAACGCAAAGTTTAGATTTGTGGACGATCGATAATCGTGGCAAAACGTGGGTGTACCTACTCACTACTGATAAGTAGTGAGTAGGTATATATATATATACATATACTCATTTTTTCTGCCTCGCCCATCGGGAATTACAGGCGTGATGTTATGTATCTAATATTTATAATTTTATATACTTAGGTATTATACCTAGTATGGATGGAAGAGCTTTGCCATGGGATTATTCTGTATAATTGACTATTTTGATAAAGGTATATTACAGTTAGTCGGAAGCTCAAAAGTCTGAAAACCATGTTTAAAAAAGCAATAAATACCGATTTTAATTTTTTTAATAATATTGCCCTACTTGCTTGAATTTTTTTAGACTAACTGTTATTATCACCAAAAGTAAATAGACTAACTGTTATTATCACCAAAAGTAAATATGAACAAAGTTTCTCCACAACTGATTGATTGCCTTAATAATAATTTTCTATGCGTCAATAAATTAATTTGAATCGGTAATTAGTTTGGGGAGCGTTAAGACTCGACGTGGCGTGTGAGGTTCGGGTACCGTAATTGCATGAACTGGGTATTGAATGCAAAGTGGGGGGCTTTGGCAAGGTAGCGCCAATGCAGTTTAGGTACCTCCCTATTAACTTCTTGATGAATTGCTAGAAATTCAATTGAAATTCTTGTATGTCCTCTGTGGGAATATCATATATTTCTAGCTAAATTGACATGTTTTTTCCCCATTGAACGTTTTTAACTTGAAAGAATAACACTAAAATTCATCCCAACTTAAAATGCCAAATAAAAATCTAGTTTAATTTCAAATAAATACTTTCGCATAACGAGAATTCTTTCAAAAAAAAAAAACATTATTTCACACTACCGACCCGCTCAGGCTTCGCACGAGTGCAAACATTGAAATTTTCATACACAAATACCATTCAAATATCGAACATATCCGTTGGAATTTAAAAAATAAAAAGTTTTTTACACATACGTCATATACGTTCTGACAATTACGAACGCAAGCAAAAATCGTTTGAGCCGTTCACGATTTTCAAAGTATTTCATTCACGCGGCAATTGATCTCCATTTACTTTCATAGACAGAATAACGATTATCACAACTAACGCACGCGCATAAATGTTGGTGTTTCATACATTACACAATTTCTCTATAAAATCAGTATATTTCACTTCATTAACAAAATTGTCATATCACTTCACAAAATCGTAATTAAATTCTATTTTGACGCGAGCAAGTGTGATGCTTGATATTCAGCTAATTTAAATTATCGGTTCGATAAAGTTCAGTTCTGTTTGTTAGTTAAGGGCGGCCATATTAGGGAAATATCAAAGTTATGTCATTTTGGACGTTCAATAAAAATAAACTATTAATTAACAAAAAAAAAATGTTATTAAGTTTGATTATTGTTTAATAAAATATATTGTTTTTCTTTCTTTTTATTATATTTTGATTAGAGAATTTAACAAATTAAACAGGTAATATATATCCGGCGTTAGCTTAGTTAGCCACCATTTTTTTACATTCATAACATTGACATGATAAGCGTAACGAATTTGTAAAAGATCATTGTAGCAATAATCCGTAATTTAAATATTTAAACATAAGTTCGCAAGGTGAAAATTTAATTCACTTTTTAATACAGATTTAGGGAATTTTATTACAATTATCACAACTCTGGTCCTTTTGTGCGCAGTATTTCACGTTGCCACAATACCAAAAAGTCAGCCAAACTAACGCCTTAAATCATATCACGAAACGAAAAAGATTAAAAAAACATCGCGTCTGGCGCAACTGGCCTACGATACCAATTGCGTGTAGAATTTCCATTGAGAAAATAAAGCAAAACGCTGCCTTCCAAGTACAATACGGCATAAATACAGCTATAACATGAAAAATATTGAATTGATTAACAAAAAGGCCAAAAAGACGGGCGGGCAACGAACGAATTTGAGGATCTCGAAATGCCTACGACTATTCCATGTTCATATAGGCCTGTTTGGTACCTATGTGTGTAATAGGTACCTATGCCAACTGAAGCGTTTAATAAATCCAACGCAATACAGATGTTAGTCGGGGAAAAATATTTAACGTCCAAAAGACATTCAATACCTATAGACCGGACATCACAAACAAAATTTTCGTCCGAAAAAGTGTGTCCTGCTGGATACAAGTCTATGAGATTTTTTTAGTACGCTCCGCTGCCGCTCCAATATTCATTTATTATACTAGATGGCGTTGCCGAGACATGGGATCATAGTTTTTCTATGACATTTCCTTGACATGCCCGCTCTATAGTATTTTAAATGTCTTTGTAAATGTCAAACCAAGTAAGTACAGAAAACAGGACAGTTAAGTATTTACTATTGACTGTCATCAGTCAAATTTATCGAAACTCTAGTCCAATTTGCTTAGTTTAGAATGAGGCCACAGAATAGAGGACCATCATCAGTTAGCCCATTTCATACGTTGCATGCAAATGAGTTTCAAGAAGCGTAACCGTCGGGGCAGGATTGTGTTACGTAACATCGGGCCGAACTGACCGTGCAACGTGCCACACTGCGGGTTCGTGTTACATTTGCCACAAGAACATACAGCGGACGACGACGTCTAATTTTCATAACAAAACAAAAGGAACGAACAATGCGACCCGGCGAGATGTAGGGACCCGCGACTGCGTACCACTACTTAGGTTTGATTGAACGCATAAGAATGTGGGAGACGCGGGTAACACCGTGCGCACGAAAGAGACGGCACCGTGAACGAAAGAGAACAACACATCGCAATTACCTCGTGAGATTGTTGAATAAATTTACATTCAGTTGATTGAAATAATAATGAAATTGCCCCGGCACAGAATGTTCATACGGGATATTTAAATTAATAATAAAATCATAATATTATACAAATCGCTCACGTGATCCGTACAGCTATTTCTGTTTTATTTATGTGATTTGTTAAGAAAAGAATCTTTTCTTGTGTTTGTATATGTAAATTTGTTGAAAATACAAGTCAGACGTTTCATTCGATTCGAGAAAATATAGTCATGTTCGCGTTAACAGGGACCTATTCAACGAATAGGAACGCTAAATTATTATCAGATACCCATTAATATGTGCAATCGAATTGGCTTCGATGTGCAAAGTGCAATCGGTCACACAAGACTAATGTTCGTTTGAATTAAACCTTAACTTCACATAAATTGACATTAGAAAAAGTTTGTCATTTCGTCTTGTCTCGGGCGGACGACAGCTTTCCAAATATTTTCTCATTTGTGGTTGCTTAGACACGCACAATAATGGTTGCTATTGGTCCTTTTGGTACCGTGGCATATAATCATACCTTTTTAAATTATAATAATTATGTAAGTACTTAGTATGTTTTAATTTTTGACAGCGGTCCACTAAAACAAAACTAAATGTACTATCTCGTTTCAGTAGTTATCGGTAAAAGTTGGGTGGCTCGTAGCAGGCAATGAGCCAAACGTCTACCAACTATCGCGAAACGAGACCGCGATGTATTTTTTTCCCTTCGAAGAATAATAATAAAACAAAAAATAAACAAAACATCCCTCAAAAGGTTAAATAGGGAAAAAATGTGTGTCTAGTTTCCCAATGGGAATTCCCCACGCGTCTAGTTACCGAGCCCAGTAAAACTGTAAATCCTAATAAAAATCATTATGGCAGAAAATTGCAAACTACAATTCTTCTTTGAACACCTGCATTTTCGGTTAGAAATAGTCAGTTTCTGTAAATAAAATATCAGCACGTCCCGTCTATAGCAATTTTTGTTTGTCCAAGTCACACTCGCACACACTTTTTACTTGCACTGGTGTGTTTGAACGAGAATAGGAAAAGTGAATTTATTAGTAGGTACTTCAGGGTGTCTGGATATTGCAACGTATCATTCTTTGACATTCATTGGTTTGAATGATTAAAAAGGTTAACTGTCTTCAATTTAAGTGATTGGAGTGGCACTTTACGACGTGTTAATAATGTGATGTCAGGTTATATTGACGTCCCGTTTTTTTTTGTTTGTGAATTTTCTTTCTTCAACCCCTTTGTTCTGTTGTCTTTGAATAAAACACATAGAAGCCGCATTTAGTACAAAACGCGAGTTAGTACAAACGTCCACTTTATTATTGTTGAGTGTGTGAGAAAAAGTTTGCTGTACTAAATTTGGTTTACTTACCTATCTATTAAATTTCAGTTATGTTGGGGTTGAAGTGGTGCACTAAGAGAGAGTATAATTTAAAACACCATATTTTTGGAAAGGCAAAAGTCAAAAAAATATTGACTTGCCTGAAGTAGGTATCTCTAGTTTAAACTTTACTCTTTAACCGCCTAGGAAAGTTTAGGATTTAAGATTGCGGACCGGATGGTTTGCCCACACATACGGCACTGTTATGATAGGCATGTTGCCCTCAGCAGGACCAGATAGATCCTAAGTTTATATTTTTAGTTTTATTTACATTAGCATCCGATAAGAATATTGTCTAGTCAGTTTTTCAGTCGTATTCATCCGACAAAAGAACCTTTAGTTGTTCAATTTGATTTCTTTGTTCTTGGTTACAATTTTCTAAAAAAAGCTCATTTCAAGTAGAATGATGAATGAACTGGCGATTATTAAAAGGGGCGCCCAGGGCACAGCAATTGATAGAAAATCACGCGGTTTAAAGGTTAAATTGTGAGGAATCAGTGAAGTGTAACATTGTTTCAACCAACGTCTTATAACAACTTAAAGTGCAGTTACATAACAACATGCGTCGCACACTGTTAGAGGCCACTGTTACATAAGGGATTTTGTCCCTCTAGTGTTAGGGGAACAAAAGCCCAAACGCAAGGTGGGTTGGTATTGCTATGCATAGCAATACCAATTACCTACCCACCTTGCGTTTGAGCTTTGAAATAGTATTGATATATCAACACAAAAGAAGGTTAATGCCAGCCAGCTTGAATTTCAGTTGGTAGGACTAGGGTGGTGGGGGGTTGGAGATAACCCAGGTACTATTTCTTTAGTTAAAAGTTTAAATTAAGTATCTGAGCTTACAAAAAAATCGAGGTACAAACTTCCAGTTAATTGTGATTAAAGAAGAAATGTGTCGATTCTTCAGTCGAAAAGTCTACAATATCGAGCATGATTTCTTCCTTAATGGGCAGAAATGTTTTACCTATCTAACATCACTTTGTTGATTCTTTCTTTGACGTACCCATTTCTACGGAAATCATACTACGCCTGATGGAGTTACTCATACTTAGTTTACCACATGACTACTTACCATTAATGAAAACCATTGTAGTGTTTATTGTGAAGAATAGGACTGGAGATATCTCGGATGGGGGATGTACCTACCGGCCTATATATCTAGCAACGACAATTGCTATAGTGCTGTACAATATTATGCTTGATTCCTACATAGATCATCATCATCTTCTAGCATTTTCCCTACCATGTTGGTGTCGGCTTGTAGTTTATCGGTAGCACCTGAATACCTACCAGTGTTTTATAGGTATGAAGCATCTGCCTGTCTGATCTCCACATGCCCCTTGGTTAAACTGGTTGTCAGACTTTCAGGATTCTTACTATCTACTCGTAACGTCTGAGACAAAGATCTAAAAATGAAAGCCATGACCTACGGCTAAGAAAGAGGGCAGTCGCCGAATCCAACTCGGCTGGGCAGAGCGTTCGGAAAATTACGTAATGTCTTCTCGTCCGACATACCTCAGTGTCTCAAGTCGAAGGTTTTCGACAAGTGAGTGTTGCCAGTGATTACTTATGGCACTGAAACGTGGTCCCTCACTATGGGCCTTATGAATAAGCTCAAAGTAGCCCAACGAGCTATGGAGAGGGCTATGCTCGGAGTCTCTCTGCGAGATCGAATCAGAAATGAGGAGATCCGTAGAAGAACCAAGGTTACCGACATAGCCCAGCGGATTAGCAGGTTGAAGTGGCAGTGGGCAGGGCACATAGCACAGAGGACTGATGACCGATGGGGTCGAAAGGTTCTCGAGTGGGTCCACGTATCGGCAAGCGCAGCGTAGGACGTCCACCCACAAGGTGGACAGACGACCTCATTAAGGCCGCGGGAACGCGCTGGATGCGAGCCGCTTCCAACGGGATTCTTATTGGAGATCTATAGGGGAGGCCTATGTCTAGCAGTGGACTTCCAATGGCAGAAATGATGATGATGAGGACCTACGGCTTAGCGTGCTTTCCGAGGCACGGCGGACTCTTGATAATGTATAAATGGTCACCTATCTACGGACCGGCCTCGTCAAGCGTAGCTTAACCTTCAATTCGACGTATTCAAAATAATAACCCATTCTCGCGCTATGTCCTGTATCCCAGCAGTAGAAACGCTTGATGCGAAATGTGCTAAATAAACTTTATTTACTCGCAACTACGTTGAAGTATTCGTTACGTAAAAGTTATTTATTTATTTAGTACATGGAGGACTTATAGCTAACAAAAACTCAACAAATAAGAAAGTAATATTCACCAGAAACCCAATTTCTTATTACAGTCTTGGCTATATTATATGTGAGATCATATGTACCTGTCTTAGGTATTCCCACCACGTGTGCAATGACAAATTTTACCCACTGAAAAACTTGCTAAAACATTAGGTACATTAAGGATTAGAATAATGTATGCACAAACATTGTATTGAAAACAAGAATGACTTACAATATTGCCGTAGCGATAAGAGCGAAGAAAAGTACACTCGCGAAAAAAATGCTTATATCCGCAAATAATCGCACATTGATCGTATTCGTACGCATTTGAATGTGCTCATCCTTGACCTAACCCAATAAGGGTCAACAGACGCGACCCATCAGACGTATCAGAAACTATTCGAACGGAAAAATCGGGCGGGTCGGCGACGCGGTAAGGCGACGAGAAGCCATTACACATAGAGCCACGTGCGCGTACGACGGGCGCGCGCTCGGGGGTCAGCATAAGCCGGCGCAGATGTCGCGGGCGACCCTGACCTAACTCAAGTGCTGGGCGGGTCACGTGGTCGGGCGGGCGGCTAACTTACTCCGGTCGTTCACCTTGAGACGGAGTGGGTAGCGAGAGGTGGCGACAGCGATTCCTCGCTTATCAATGATACCACCCTCCCGGGTTACCCGACAAACAAATGATCGCAATCTGTTTGTTATATTGTACAATGAGTGCATTTTCCAATATAACAGATTGTCAAGTGTCGTGTTTTAATCAAATAAGAATGGTTACCACGTTTGAGCGCGGTTAGTTCAGTGGCTCAGTGATTGACTGCTGCGCTTCGTGTCGTGGGTTCGATGCCCGCACGGTATAAATATTTATATGGCCTATAAGTAGGTGTTCCGGGTCCGGTTGTTTGTGTAGGCGACACGACAGTTTAAAAAAAGCCACATCGTAATTCAAAACGATGCGAATACAAGTGTTAATTTAATGCGGTAAGAGAATTTCTAACCAGCTGCTGTTGAAACTCTGTTCCGATACCAATAGTACTTTTTGATAATTTAATTTCGTCACGAATGGTATTTGCTTAGCACAACGACATTGATAAGCTGTTATTACTACAAATGTTTAGTGGCGCAATTACAATCGAATTAAAAAAACAACGTGTTCTTTTGCATAATAGGCAAGGTGTCACATAATAATACATACAAGCCGATAACAGACGCTAATAATATTTTACAAAGCAATTACCTCGTCTATCAGATAACATAATGTAACGGTACATAAGGTGCCGCTCGAACTTAATACGATTGTTTATATGCAAAATGTTCGGACGCCAATAAGTTGTAATATCTATTAATTGTGTATACTAATATCGGCCGGTATTCGAGCAGGTGGGTATTTATAATGGTATTAGCTTCACCGCTTTTTTCACCACGACTATACTTTGTATACAAGTGGAGTGACATTTTTATAAAAATTGATATTGTATTTTTTAAATGTCAACATTTTACAAACATAAATATGTTTTTATTTGCGCAGGGCCAGCTATAGAAGGCACCTGTTGGAATTTCACTTAGAGACCCTAACTGCCGAGCCTTCTACTCATATAACTGTGTTAATGCTCAATTAATTAGTGAACACGTCTCTTAAACACAACAAAGGCCATCAATTATAAGTCATTTGATATTTTTTAATTGCATTTTTATATCTTATTGACGCTGGTTAAAGAAATTGTCTCAACCGGCAGTAGTAGGTATAATATGTATAAAATGATGTACTTTTTACAAATGTTACATTCGTAAAGAACCTGTTTTTGTCCTAGGAAGAGTTTTGTACCGATAATGAGACAAATGAATGTAGCGAGTAATTTTGATCGTTGATGATAAACTTTAAAGTTTATGCGTACTTGGGCTATGATAAAGGTATAAAAAGGGTTTTTTTTTCTACAATGTCATTCGTTTTACCTTAATGGTATTATATAAAATCTAGCAGACGTTTTCACCCGCGTATTATAGAACCCGTTCCCATGACAATACAGGGGAAAGTTTGAACATTCCATTGGATGACAGAGAAAAATTTTCTCGTCAGTTGGCGTCATATTTTCTGAGAAGAAACATTATAGTTTTAAAAGTAGCCTATGTCATTCGGGGCAGTGTACTCGTAGCTTCCCAACAGTGAAAGAATTTTCAAAACGGCCCAGTAGTTTCGGAGCCGATCCAATGCAACCAAGCAAAACAAACAATCAAATGTCCTGTTTCTAATATTAGTACAGACAGTAAATAATTATATCCCTCTAAAGGCAGATTTTTTAATGTTTAAATAGCTGAACAGTAAAAATGGCGGTTTGACAGCTTTTCTATAGATAAAATGTTAAACTGTCATAATATTAAAACTTCAGCTAAAAGTTATCAGACTATTGAGAAATCAAGCCTAAATCCGGTATTTACAAAGTTATTTTTAAAACAAACCGAATCAATATTTATTATTTTTAAGTTGACATGATTTTATTCTCTTCGCTTTTTAAAATAAAATAATCTAGAAAGCAGCTAACATTTAACATTAAAACCGTGTTCCTTAAAGAACTTAATAGGAAAATAACAAAATTACGGCGGCCTACAGGGAAGTTTTATTGTATTATGATTAATATTATTATGTTTTTATTGACATTCAATATGGCTGCGGTGGCGCCGGCGGGAGCTTTATCTAAGGAAGAACGAAGTTTGTAAGTAATATCAAATAAGCACTTCGCCTGCGTTTTCATTCGAGTGTATTTCCAACCTAAAATATTGACATTGTTACTCGGTGACAAATATAATAAAAATAAATTGAATTGTAAAATGAAAAAAATGACTAAGTAATGATTCTTTAATAATAATGTATTACAAGTTCCGGGGAAAGAAGAGACAGTGCCCTTAAATAAATAGCTACCTATTGAAAATGAGACTACTTTCATTACCTAATCCCAGATTAAACATTGCTCTCTAAAGTCACTCAGATCCAAAATGCATTTTAGACGGCTGGATTTCCGTCTGGCAATCTGGGATTACCTTTGCAATGACAAAAGTCATTCCATTTAGTGCTAGCTTTTAAAGCTAAAACATTGGCGAAACATAGCCTAACGAATAGAATTCCTAGTAGGAGCATAAGTTATCAGCTACTTACGTTAATTTTACTGGTTAAACGGGGAAAATACATTTGTACTTTGTGTAACTAACTATCAAAGTTACCCAAAATTCAACGTAACCAAGTATTACTGGCACTTATAGCTTCCTAACAATGAAAGTTTTTTTTGAATCGGTAGAGCAGTTTCTGATTCAAATCGTTCGATCGTCATCTGCCTATCCTTTTCCCGATTATGTTGGGGTCGGCTTCCAATATTGGCTTCCAATATTGTTATCTGACTTTCTAACTTCTGTAACGACTGACAAAGATCTACAAATGACAGCCGACCGCAAATTCCGTACAAACAAACGAAAAATGTAAGTAATATTAGTACCTATAGATGTGTCAATGAGCTTGCAACCTACCTGACGTTATCCCGACGAACACTTAAAAGTTATTAATTAAAAAGCATACTTAAATATTAACAAGCAATGAATAAACACTTATGGACTGAATTAAATATGACATTAAGCCTATCGCGTCCGTATTTAACATCTGTCAATTTATTTAAGGTGATGTTGCAGACATTTTTAACCTTTTTTGAACCTCTGCTCTATTTTTAGTCGAATGTAAATATACACAAAAATATTTTAACAGGAATATATGAAATTTGGCTTGATATATAAAAAAACACAAATTCATACATAATGCATTGTAGTGGCTACCTATTTACCCGTATACAGTTTCTTTTTTATTTTTAATAAGTACTTCTAACAAAAGTCACAATATTAAAAGTTTCTGATGTCCATTGCGTGCTATTCTAGAACAAAAGTGTCCGTTCATTTGTAACAGTAAATGAAAGGAAGTGTCTATACCGATGTAAGACTGAATGGCCGACATCCACCTCCTTGCGAGGACCGGGTTCTATCTAAGGACGCGTGCACACATGCGATTACGACTAATACTGTCGCATAGACACACCGTTTAAAATATTATTAAAACATGCGTAAAGTGAATCGCCAAATAATACTTTCCTTAGAATTGTACGCATCGATCTTATAAAACAGTTTGCTAGATGTGCAACATAGATAAGACGTACAACTTCAGATAGATTGATTGTTAATTAAAGTCAGTCTATTGATGATATTGTCCCGTGTTCTAACACGCGACAATATCATCAATAGAATATTGATGCACGCGAAAGATAATTAAAGTAAGTACCTACTTTTATCAATTTCTCAAATGTGAGGTCACTTTCAATAACAACACCAACGTGTATATTGTTGATACCTCCGCTAGTTAACAATCTACACTGTGCCCGATGACAGGTCGTTTAAAAGTAATCGATGAAGTTGAAAAACGGCATGCTAAAGGAAATTACCTGAGAAATGTGTAAACGAGCATTAATATATCATGACCGCGAGCACGCCTACCTTATTTTTTCATTAAATTAAAAATCGCCAGTCTGTCTACCTAAAGCGGTGTGAGCGATGCATGCATATAATTGAGTCCTCAGTCACTAATGTGCGCTCTGCCGAATAATTTAGAAGAATGACGAAAACTGACATACATTTTTTGGCGTTTCTTCCATTGTTGCCCGACTCCCGAGGAGACATTCACGGGGGCCGGGACGGTATATTGAAATGTCTCTTCGAATAGTCATGTTCTGCTCATTACGCTGCTAGAGAGTTTGTTCTATGGTTCCGCCACTTCTTCTTCCCAGCAAAAACTCTAGGAAGTGGCGAAGGGCGGGCGTTTTGGGGGACTGTCTTATGTAATTTTTGACGTTCAAAAAGTTCTGATCCTCAGCCTAATTCTAATAAATTACTTTTATATGACAGTTTTGATTTAACAGTGCTAAAAACAACAGTACCTACTTAATTTATTCAAATTAGAAATGACAAAGTTGAGTAAATCATATTTATTTCTGTAATTGGGTTCATACAGACACTTTATCATGTAATTTTTTAACTAGAAGGTGAGGTCAATGTTTCACTATCTGACTACTCTGAGAAGAAACACCAAGTGGTTTAGCGAATCCATTGCTAATGAGTTTCCGTAACGTTATGACTCAAACGACTTAGTACAGTTGAAGTGTTGCGGCTGTGATTAGAATATTTCTAAGTCGTTTTGATTTGAGTGAAAATCGTTTACTTTTCCTCGTTCAACTCACAAAGATAATTACGAGTACTTTAAACGTGAATCGCAAAATGCTTTCATAGACTTTTGCATAACTGGACAGGACATAATCTATTTAAATATTTGTTGGATTTTTATATCTAACTAGGAACAATATTTGAACGCTTCAGATCAGCAGATGTGGGATGCTGTTTAAATATTACCCTCGCATTAATGATCAAATCTGTGTATTTTACTGCAATCAAATTTGTTATTTGCTTAGCTATATTTTAGATCAGACTTCGTAGGTATTCGAAACATTCCTATATTTGTATTTGTATTACTGGGCCATTGGGTACGCCTACATGCCACTGTGGCGTTTAATAAATCCTAATTTTTATCTATGTCTATGAATTTCAATTTGTAATGTATATATTTTATGATTGTATGTTGTGCCTACTAACATAGTTTATAAGTTGCAATTGTTACTAACCATAATGGATATTTATATTTTATTATTGTTTTTTTTTTTTTTTTTTTTTGTGCCTACTAACATAGTTTATAAGTTCCCATTGTTACTAACCATAATGGATCATTGCTGTCTAAAATTAAATAAATTATTATTATTATTATTACAAACGTAGTGGGACGGTTACGAAAAACGATGATTAATTTAATCTACATGTAACTTAACCAAAGTACAAACAACACTAAGAATAGGTTAGATTTAAATTGCTTAGCCTTTTAGGCTAGATAAAAAAAGGTAACGTAACCTAGAGGTTCGTGAGTCTAAAGAGAGTGTGTCTTTATTTAGGTATCATGGTGTCCACCATCAGAATGTAAGTCTGCTTGTGTTTGTATACTACTGAAGCATTTTTTTGAAGCACTTAATGATGCTAGTGGTCGCTCGTGCTCTAATTAAGACCATTTTATTTCCAATCGGCACTCCTTCTTGGCAGCTATAGGCCTATAGGGATACAAAGTAGCCTATGTTACTCAGGGTGAATGTAACTTTCCAATGGTGAAATTGAAATCGGCACCAGTAGTTTTTGAGTTTATTCATTACAAACATACACACACAAAAATACAAAACTTCCTCTAATATGAGTGTAGATCTATTTATGAAATATATCGAATTAAAAGCTGGTAATGAATGAAAATGTGCTGTGTAATTTACAACTGCAAAAGTAAAGTGAGCCCTTGACTGTCGTGGATCCGGTCACTTTAGTGGTACGGGCCGGAACTGGGATTTCCGGGCCGGCTTCACGGCGCGCCGCCGGCTTCCGACACAACCTTGGACCTTGACTCAGTTACAACAAGACTTACTTGGTATGTTCGCTACTTCGATGGTCCTAGATTATCATTTTAAATTTAGAGTCACAGCCTTATGAATATAAGCCAGCATTGCACATGTAAGCGGGTACGCCTTTTATACCTGGAGGCTGTTATTTTTCAGTTTTGTAGTTGTTTTGCTTGAGTTTTGATTTCAATGTTAAATGAATTTACTTTTTTCTTAATCTCGGTATATTGGAGTGTGCTAGCTAACACGTGACAATCATTCTGAAATGTAATGTTTTACAATGTGTATAACCATTAGTGCTATTTATTGAGCATTTCATTGTATAGATTCTTTGTATACCTCGTTCTTTAAACGAATCAGACAGATGTGTTGCTGGGGAGTTGGTTCCGCCACTTCTTCTTCCCAGCAAAAACACTAGGAAGTGGCGAAGGGTGGGCCGTTTTTGGGGGACTGTCTCTATGTATTTTTTTGACGTTCAAAAAGTGCTGATTCTCAGCCTAGTTTGAATTAAGACTTTTGATTTTTGACCCAAACACGTTGCGTAACATGTTCATATTGTCTTGTACATTCATTTAATCGACTGGTACCTAGTAAGTTCTAAGTGAATAGTCATGTGGAAGGTGTATGAATATCAAAATTATAGTTAGATTTTAACAAATATACGTACTTAAGTATTTATTTGTTTTTCAAATTTATCGAAAACGACTTCGATTAAGCGCATTAAAATTAAGGAGAGAAGCTTATGACGTCATAATTCGGTATAAACTGTACGGGATTGTGACGTCATGCGACATTTTGACTCGATTTATTGCCTCTTTTTTTATTAGGTACGTTAATATAGAAAAAATAAGTATGAGTCAAATATTTTCTCGTAATCTAGATGAGGGGAAAACTAAAATTAAGTCAACTATAGCCCGTTCTGTTCATTTTAGTTTGTATTTAGGTAGCGTATCTACCGTTTACTAAAACATAGTTTAGTTAAACACTAAGTAGTGTACAGTTTATTAAAACACTAGCAGACATCACGCGGTTTCACCGGCGTAGTTCCCGTTCCCGTGGGAATACAGGGATAAAAATTAGCCAATGCCACTCGGGGATAGTGTAGCTTGCCAACGGTGAAAGAATTTTTCAAATCGGTCTAGTAGTTTCGGAGCCAATTCAATGCAAACAAACAACCAATCAAATCTTTCCTCTTTATAATGTTAGTATAGATGAAGCAAGAGGATTAGAGGAACTAGAAAGCATTCAATACTTTTTAGACAGCGTCTCCTCTTATTCCTATTTAAATTCTTGCCCTGACAGATAACCTTTACCTATAGATGAGATTACAGTTAGAGAGACTGTTATAGTCTTGAGTATAATCTGAGTTATCCGCCTGTCGCCTGATAGCAAGACGGACAGAGTGATTGAAAATATCCGTGAATGCATGATATAATAATGACACGGTACAGGATACGGGGGATATATGTTACTAAAAGATAGACTACTAGCCTTTGACGTAGGTTTCTAAAAAAACTAGCAGACGTCCCGCGGTTTCACCCGCGTAGTTCCCGGTCCCGTGGGAATACAGGGGAAAAAAAAGTAGCCTATGTCACCCGGGGATAGTGTAGCTTCCCAACAGTGAAAGCATTTTCCAAATCGGTCCAGTAGTTTCGGAGCTTATTCAATGCAAATAAACAATCAAACAATTCCTCTTTATATCTTAGTATAGAGTATAGATAGGAGAAGGTTGGGTTACGGAAAAGACATGTAGAATGGGATTGAATTGAAAACCCTTTTCGTACACCATAAAAACTTACAAATAATAACTTGTATTTATTTTAAGTACCTAATTTCCATTCATGGAAATGTTGTCATGAAATAAATTCTTAATTATGAGTACATGTACTTTGAACAAAATTATGTCGCAGTAGAATAGACTATAAAGGGTAAGCAGTAGGTAAATACATAACAACTATGTTTTATTATTTTATGCCGAAAGTCAAAGTGTTCCCGAAACTTGTCAGAAGGTTGATAAATATATTATTGTTTTATAAATAGCGACCATTTGAAACCACTTTATCGACGACTAGGTACTTAATAGTCTTTTTATACGCATTTAAAACGTAAAAGTAAGTCTGATTGTTACCTAGTGCTCAATCACATTTTAGGTACCTACAGACACACCAAGCTACCCCATTGTGTCAAATATCTTCGATAGTTTTTCAACTTTATTGCAAACAGAATAAGGTTCATGTTCAATTGGGAAAAATTGACGTTTTGTGGCAGGGTGATGTGCTGGCGTCTGTATATAGGGTGACTGGTAATTAGTGACCGATACTTAAACACGTGATTGTATTCATGATTTCAATAAACTTTCCCAAAGAAACTTTTTTTTATACACAATAACTTAACACAATAAAATAACAAAAACGCTGTTTGAAAATTCCGCGCGCGCGCGTGATCGATCAGCTGATAGTCTGACCTCGAGAAGGGCAAAATCATAGGCAAAATCGACTAGTAGTAGCGTCACACGCTCCCCCGCCACCCCCACCGCTCCCGTTGTGCAGTACTGTCGTAATTGAATTAATTGAAAGTTATGAGTATAAAATAAGTTTCTTTGGGAAAGTTATTCGTATTCATGAGTACAATCACGTGTTTAAGAATCGGTCACTAATTACCAGTCACCCTACATATGAAAACTTGTAATTGGCCATCATCATGTTAAAAACAAAGCAACCATTCGACAATTAATAAACTATAAAAAAAAACACGAAATAAAATCCCTTAATAACAACAAGTAATAACAATTCATATAACGATACTAAACGCAGCGGTACACCAGTTAAGTATAAGTTCATCGATTTTGAATTGTGAATATACAATGCATTATTAGCTGAGGATAATTCGTCGTAGGAATTAGAATTCCGTAAAGTGCCAAGTGGAACCCTTTTGTAACGCTTGGTGTTTGTTCATTCATTTTGTCTTCATTGAACTTTATATATTACGTAAATAAGTTATGGAATATTATTATTTTATTTATTTAATATATTATTATTTATTTAAATGAAATACTGGAGAATTAGGTACTGCAGTTCGCCTTTTAACAGTGGAAATATAGACTCTACAAGTTTCTGACAAAATAATTTTATAAAACACGCAGAATTATAAAAAACAGTTGTACCTGTGCTATACCCACATTTATTAGGTTATTATGTTTAAGTCCTGTCAAGTTTGAGAACACTATTAATAATCCATTACATTTTTAAATAGGACGCTTAAGTTACTCTTAATAACATTAGCTATCTGATACGTAAAATCCCGTAAAAGTCGGTACAGCTATTTTGGACACAGACGGTACAGCCACGAAAAAAACAGTAGGTATGTTAACCGTAAACACTTTGATATCCATTTAGTAAAGTTGTTATTTTGACATTACAAACAGACACTTAAATTTATTAATTAAGTAAGATATCGGTAAGTAATAATAGAATCTGAACACGACACGGCAGTTTCTTTATTCCAGTAATCTTCTTTTTATTCAATTATTTCCGTCTCATCGTACGGAACATTATTTTATGTACGGAACTCCCAGAGCTTGAATATAACTCGCTTGGGCGGTTATAATGAAATATGCATATGGAAGCCTGCACTTAAGTTTCAATGACTGACTTAGCTATTTTAATGCACCGATTTCATAAAAATTGTTTTATTTTTAGCTTACATTTTAAATGTTCGCCATGGCATTTACCCCACACATGTGAATATGTTATATAGGATGATAATTGCGAATTGAAAGGGGTCCGGTAGCCCTGTATTGTACAATTTGTAGACATTAAGAATAAAGTGGCTTACACTATGAGCAGCTTACAAACTGGGCTAATTATAAATATAGATGACTTGTCTACAGCACCCCTCAAGCCGTCAAGAACGACTCTCAAAGCTAATTCCTAGATACTGTAGTCACCGTTGACGCCTTTCTGTCATCCGGCCACCCGAAAAGCACTTTCCAGGCGCGTTAAGCACTCGACTCGAAGGGGGAGAGAGGGGGACTCCCTCACTCGTCCCACTCGCGCGCCGCCCGCCTTCGAAAAAAGGCGATGCACTTCATATTGTTCCTTTTGTGTCCACAATCGATCGTTTCAGTGAAGGAGTGAGTTTTTATCTGTTCGGGCCTGCTTCAGTTGCTTCACACGTGGTGGGCTAATTGGGGATGCGTTCGGACCGCTCAATTAGAAAACAGACAAGCCGCGGGAATGCGGCGGAGCAGGGGGCGCGGGGGGTGGAACACAACTTGAGATTTTTGCGAGGATACACGATGGGAAATCGAGATAACGCAGCGTGGCAGCGTTCGAACATCAAACTATTATTTTATTTTCACTCTAACACGCGTAACATGACTGCTGTAGAAACGGATTTCGTTTACAGAATAATCGACAAAGTGACAGATTGTACTATGCGTTTCAAATAAGAATAGGAATGACTTTGCGCCATGTTGTGAAGTCATAGCTGTCAATTCGAATAAATTGGGTAAGATCAGCAAAACAAGGTGTTTTCGAAATATAATTTATTTACGAATTCTGAACGAATAATTTTCTAAATTTAGGTACTGTTTCTCGCTCTCAAAGTATTTGTCTACATTGGAGATAATCTCTCGGGCCCTCCCATAGAAAACAGCGCCTCGTTCACACATTTTCAAACAGTCAGGGAGATGAAAACAAAAACAAATATCAACAATAACAACAAACAACCTTTTAACAAACAGAATTAATAAATAAAACGTAAACACTCCACAAGACTAATTAATTTAAAACATTTTTTTTCATTTTGAAAAACTGCGACTTGGCAAAACAAAAAAAAACGAAATAATTGATACGCTATTAAGGTTTCGTTGCAGGCTGTACTTTTCAAGCGACATTTGACAGATAGAGGTCATTGCCGTTCCCATTCTTATTTGAAACGCATAATACAAAAAAAATCTTTTGTTTTGAAAACGGCAATGTCAAGAATTAAGAAAAGAAATGTGCAGATTCGTCAGTCGGCAATGGTCTACAATAACCGAGGATTATTTTTTCTATAATCAGCAGAACTGTTTCTACCATCTGTCCATTTTCTCCGTCAATCACTTCCGAATGCAAATTGGCGGTATTCTGAACTAGTCAAGGAGAAAAAAGCAAAAGCAAAATATGTGACCACGGTTCAAGTGTTAAGATTTATTCGGATTGTAGATTCGAATCAACGTTGACAGTTTTATCCTGTCGAAGTTTAGACTACAACGTTCGCGTTGTTCTTTAAAAGCCGGAGTTAGTTCCCTCACCTGTAATTGGCGGCCCCTGTTGTGTCTAAGGCTAATGACGCACCGTCACACGCTGCGCTTGCGATTGTTAATCTGACGTACCAGTAGCAAGCACGTGTGATTGGCCACGTGGTCCCGTCGCCGGATTATCACCGGTTCCTAGTCTATTTTCTGCCTTAATTGTCTTTATTTTTCTGTGTCTATGAATGAACATTTCAGTTTGCTGTTTCTATTCATGACATCACTAAGTAATATTACAAATAGGAAAGTCAGTATTTGTATCTCTGATTTATTTGATGAAGTAACTCACATCACACACTACCTACATTGTACCTTTTGTCTGCTATGCCGGAGGTCGTGGGTTCGATTCCTACACAAGACAAACGTTTGTGTTTGAGCACGATCTTGTTGTTTCTGTGTCTGGGTGTAATTTATCTATAATGTGTATGTATTTAGAAATATACAATAATGTTTATCAGTTCTTTATTATCCATAATACAAGCTCTGCTTAGACGCTGTCTAGTTTTCTGTAAGATCGCTTTTACAGATAGTGACTATTGTATCACCATTTGTAAGTTTTTTTTTGGGTAGATACAATAAATAATATTTTATTCCATTCTCAAACCCTGAATTAAGTACTAAATAGGCAACTATTTATACCGAAAAAGTGTTTTTGTCTTACGGATTACGTTGTTTTTTTTAACCAAGGCGCAGTTAGTTGGGTCCCGAATTTAAAATGTTGTTAAAAACAATCCGTAGTTCAGTGGTTCTCAAAGTGTGCGTTGAAGAGTGTACCTGATTACTCGTAACATTTTCCGGAAACTAAACTTAGGCATTCGCGATTGTAAAAACTAGGTTTTATAAATTGTAGATGTTTTAATTTTTGTGCCTATCTCTTAGTAGGTATCATTGTAAACTATTTCACTTAGGTAGGGCGCCGAGATGAATTACTAAACCTTAAAAAGTTTGGGAGCCCCTGTCCTAGTTGGTATTATCGATACCCAAAAAGACGTTAATGCTGGCTTACTTTTTATCAAGAACATAAGTTATACTGTGCAAGTGTTTTATGACGTT
Organism: Euplexia lucipara; assembly: GCA_921972225.1. Taxonomy (NCBI): domain Eukaryota; kingdom Metazoa; phylum Arthropoda; class Insecta; order Lepidoptera; family Noctuidae; genus Euplexia; species Euplexia lucipara. The sequence goes on along the minus strand of OV179142.1, from coordinate 9,967,008 downwards.
ATTATAACTGTTTTACACTAATTATAAACACACTGGTTTCCTTAGCACGTGCCGATACATCGACACCAACCACTGTAACTTCAATAAAAGTATTCGTACTTACGTCGCACGAACCAAGCACGCGATCTTACTTACCTGTAAAAGAAAGTAGAATTTAAATAAGCACAGTTCACAAATCGCGGAAAAAAGAGAAAAAAATATGTATACCAAGTACAGTCAGCCTCATAAGTCGATGAACATATCCATATTTCCTAAACTCATGAACACCTTAGCTTACACAAATTGCTAAACAAGACTAGTGCCAGTATTTAATTAACGTCTTAAAGGTTCAAAATTCACTAGTCTTGTTTAGCAATTTGTGTAAACTAAGGTGTTCATGAGTTTAGGAAATATGGATATGTTCATCGACTTATGAGGCTGACTGTACCTATAAATAACGATGAGGTATACTTTGTAGACCACGATTTAACCTTAGGTATCTAAATATCTACACCTATTCATATAAATAAATAAAGATGAAGTGTGTAAGTAAGTATTTGTAACGTCAAATAATATAGTTTTACTTAATACATTTGAAAGCATCCTATATCCTAAGTATAACCTAAAATTGTAACAAACGGGACCCATTCTAGAAAGTCAGTCGTCTAGTCAGTAGATGGGAGTAATCTGCAATGTAATATAGGTATGTGCTCTCAATTCACTAAGCCTCCATTTTTAGAATGGGCCACGACTGCTATAATTTTCGGGGACAACGACTTTCTTGTTTTAGGGCTTTTTCATGAATACTCAGAAAAGCAGGTCGGGTTTTTTAGTTTTTTAAATTACCGTTTTTCTTTTTTAGGGTTCCGTAGTCAACTAGGAACTTTTATAGTTTCGTCATGTCTGTCTGTCCGTCCGTCCGACCGTCCTCGCTTAATCTCTGTGACCTAACGGTCACAGAGATTTTGCACTAGAAAGCTGAAATTTGGTACCAATATCAATCACGCCGACAAAGTGGTAAAATAAATATTAAAAAAAAATCTTTTAATAGGGTAGCCCACTAGCCCCCCGATATGTCAAGTGGGAAGTGATTTTTTTTAATTTCAACCCTAACGTGTGATATATTGTTGGAAAGGTATTTAAAAATTAAAAGGGGTTTACTAAAATCATTTTTTGATAATGTCAATAATTTCGGAAATAATCGCTCCAAAAGTAAAAAACGATGTGTCCGGGGGGGACACATCGTTTTTTACTTTTGGAGCGATAAACTTTTGAACCATAAGTTTAGAAAATATGAAACAAATCAGAAAAGTAGAACTTTATGAGGACTTTCTAGGAAAATTATTTCGAACATGGATGGAAACAGTTTTTGTACAAAAAAGACAAAAAATTGTACAAAATCATTTCTGGACTAAGTTTGTAGTATAATCGAATATGCAAGCATTTTTTTTAACTTCGTTTACATATTCTACGGAACCCTACACTGAGCGTAGCCCGACACGCTCTTGGCCGGTTTTTTTATTACGATATCACTTTCACAGTAATTACGAATCTAACGACACCTCTCAAACTGAAATCAATTGAGCCGTTCAGGCTACGGAGCGTGCCAAACAATTATACATAGGTACATACATACATAATACATTCATACTCTCGAAAAACATAACCCTCCTTCTGGCGCAGTCGGCTAAATACACTATGAATTACCTATGTTGAACTGATATTTTGTTTTATTACCAGCTTTTACACGTAGTTGCAGGCGCATGCAACTTTTGCGTCCGGCAGAAAACATGAATCGGCAACACTAATACGAACCCTAAAAAAACAACGTGCAATTAACCCTCCCGACGACGCGACGCCTCCGTTATTTTTTTTTTTGTTTTATTGTACGCGATTGTTTACACATTAGACTTTGTTAATAAAATGGAAACAAATAAAATGTTAAAGTGGGATATCCTCAAGAGGTCACGGGAGGAGATCATATTTGGTTTGATTCTTTTGTATGGGGTGATTTCGATGCACCCAAGGGGATACTTTGGGGGTTAAAATACACAGGTTTCATAAACGGGTTACGTAGAAAAAGACAAGAAGGAAGAAAGTGAATTGTCATCTGAGAGGGTCAACAGTTAGAACAGCATAAAAGGATAATATAAAAGTTACCCCTGTTTGTACCTTCTGTTATTTTTATTTTTGATGTTATACCTACTTACTTTACTTTAAAAATGTAACTGTTTGCCACAAACGACAAACGACATGACACCCTCCAGGTCCAACTTAATATTATATTATACTTATATACTCTACATGTTAACCGTTCTTATGTACGATTTTTATTTTTTTCTTTAAACTATTATTTTATTTTTAGTTTTATTTTTTTCTACTGTTTTCGAACAGCACGCAATTATTGGAATCAGAAATTGACTAATTACTAACATACATTATACATACATGCATACATAACCTCAAGCCTTTTTCCCATGGGCGTGGGCAGAGCGCTATCTACTACGATTCTTACATACTTCTTTTGCTTCGTTTACGTTCATACATGTTGTCATACACACACGCTGGTTGAGAGTACTACGCACCTGACCTTTCTGAAGAATCTCGCCAATAAGGTCTATGTATATCCTTCTAGGGCGTTTCCTCCCGGCTTTTCCACTTACACTTACTTACTTGCCATATATAAAATATGTTATTATTAAAATATGTTAGCAATTTGAATAATCGATGTTTCACGAATCATAAAAAACAATAGATTTTATAAGTAAGCCTACCTACTTTGTAAGGTTCTATGCAAATTCTAGGGCAATTTGTGCTATTGATTTTGGCTAGTATTCTTTCCTAACTTGAGACTCAAAGAACTAAAAAGTTCAATAAATTTCAAGTCGAGACGCGCTAGACACACACCTCATAAATAAACACGTTCTTATTTGTGCCAGGTGTATCAAAAAGAAAACATGTATGTATAGTGCTGGGCGTATAGCGTGAATTAATTCGAGGGCTTACTAAGAAACGGCTGTATAGACGAAAAAGCAAATTTTACAGTAAGTTGCTGCAAAAAGACAATAATATAAAACCTGGCTTAATCGACCAATTTGACAAATTTTGTATTTCTAGGCAAAGTACTTTTTAAGTTATAACACTCTTAGTTTTTGAAAAGTATTTGTAAAATCTCTTTTTTTAATCAATACCTAATAATTAATTCATGTAAAATATCATACTTATACATTTGGGGTACATGAAAACAAATTCTTCTTCAACTATTTGAGATACCGTTATTTCTTTTAACTTTATAAATATTTCGTTATCTAAAAACACAGGCACAGTGGGTAATTGTGCGTATTCAATCAGTTTACTCCTTGAGTAGGTACCTAGGTACGATTATTTTTGTTCGTTTTTGTCGTGGTTTAATGTCATCATAATTCATGCGTTGAATTTAATAAATTACTTGATTTTTAATTGCAAGTAGGGTAGAAAAACATAACGCTTATATTAATGTAATTACTCATAAATTTCCGATACAGGGAGCCTTATAAAAAAAAAAAACATCAATAAGAAGTACTCCAAGACACGTAAGTTTTGCGTTTACACCCATTCGATGTACATACAAGCCTTCGATGTACATACATGAGTGTAACGTGCGTGTGTGTATATGTGTGTATCTATTCTGTGAGTTACTGATGCCGTCCGCTTCGCTGCATCGCATCGCTGCCTCGTACAAAGTTGTTGTTTAGTATCGCCACGCCATCTATTATTAATAATTTAATGTGAATATAAAATTACTAACAATATTGTGGTAGTTTTATTGTCATGAATAATGTTTCTGTTGGGTAGGTATTTGAAAGTAAAATTATAGCGTGCAGTTTTAGCCGGATCAATGTTAATATTAATTAAGTAGTAAAATGTATTACTTACTTAGGTGGTAAAACGGTAAAAAATACCTTTATAAAAATAAATAAAAAAAGAAGAAGAAAAAGTACAATAAACAAAAATAAATAGTTGTAATTTTACAACTAGTTTTTTTTGTTATTTCATCGAAGAAAACATACTTTTTTTTTGTTATTTGTTCATTAAAAGCAAAAGACTTTCAATTCGAGAATAAGTTTTTTTTAATGTTATGAATTTACAGTGTAATGCGGATCTTTTTGGGATGTGCAAATTGTGCAACTAGAATCATTCTTTTCATTTATTTAATTTGTTAGTCTGGCGTTCAAAAGTGCCCGATAAGTGTATAATTGAAATAAAAATTTAAAAAAAGAATTGTTAAGGACCAGAATAGAGCCCTGATAAAAAAAAATGTTGGAAAAATGAACATTTGGAAGAGAGACACAGAGAAAAAGACACAGGGAAAATGACAGATTGAGAGAAACAGAGAGAAGGAGACAGTTAGAGAGAGACAGAGAGAAAGAATCGGTGTCCAATTATCTAGGCAATAAAAAAACAAACTGCAAAGAAAAAAACAAGTTGGATACATAACATCTTAATTAAATAAATTCATTGTAATTTATTGGCTATTTACTGTAGCTAAATTATTACTCGTACCAGCAAAAATGTTACGATTCAGTGTTCTCGGGAAAATCATCGCGTGATATTAATTTCTGTAAATTGTTTTTTTTTAAACCAAAGCGTGAGTGAGACAATGGTCTTACATCGGCCGCCTATCACACCGATGCCACGATGATCTATGATTAATGAGCAACGACCAGATGCGAATTAATTAGTTGCCGGTACATCAATATCCAAAGATTCACGATAACGTTGTAGGTACGTTAGAATGATATCAATGGGACTTAATGAACGTCATCATCGTCTGCATAGCCTTTTAAAATTATTTCAGTGAAATATAGCTCAGTTGAAATAACAGCATTTTACATAAAACGATATGCATATCTACCTCTACAACCCAGTTACTGGGTAAAACAAACCTTTTACATGAAACTGGTTGTCAGACTTTGGGTCCACGTTTTTCAATTGAAAATAAAACTAAGACATTTTAGTTTATAAGACAAGTTTTGGAAGTATTAAACAATTTACACTTAACCAAGTCATTAAATAAAAAAACTTTATGAAATTAGTATTCGCTTCTAGAATTTAACAAAAAACTTAAGAGAAAACATGGTTGCGTACATACCTACATAAATAAAGGTCGGTGATTCGGCAACATTGTTGCCTCGCGCACACGTAATAGGCCAATTATTACCCATCCATAAACAATAATAAGTAATTGTTTTATTGTTTATGATAAAAAAAACATACAACTTCTCCGACCAGTTGAAACCACATAAAAGTTAGCACTTATTAGTTTTACCGATAAAAGTAACAACTCAACTAGTTCAGGCATTAATGTAGTGTCTAATTGTGGACCCGAGAACGTGTAAAAGGCTAAAAGTTTCGTGAAAAAGCAAGCTTGCACATGTGACAGATAAAAAGAGTTTAATTAAAAGTTCACTCTTTTACATGGTAACCCTATTTACCACTTATGGACTGATAGGTCTTTCACCGAAAATGGCGCGTAACCTGACATTCGGTGTCAATAAAAAAGCCATGACATGCGTATGCTTTTAAAAATTTCGCTAACGCCAAAGACAATCAATACCTACCTATAGACCGGACATCACGATCAAAATTTTCGTCTGAAACTTGTGTCCTGCTTGGACACAAGTCTATGAGTTTTTTTTATTACGCTCCGCTGCCGCTCCAATATTCATGTATAGGATACATGGCGTTACTGAGACATAGGATCAAAGTTTTTCTATGACATTTCCTTGACATGCCCGCTCTATTTTAAATCTCTTCGGCTAACACAATTATCTTTAGTTAGGACATGTGGTGGACACTCTATACCAGCAGACGCATGAAAGGACAACGCAGCAGAATATGCAGATTTAAAAAAATCAAACGGTACATCGATTTACCGAAGCTACACGACAGCGTTTTTAAAATGGATTTGAGCATTCTACGTTCTACACTTTTTAATAAATTTGAAAATTTTATGAAGTAGGCGTTTGTTATTTTACTATTCTGCTGAGAAACACGGTCATAGTCATTTCTAAAGTCCAGACATTATCTTGGTTAGACCATAAATAGGACTACACAGATTAGTGCCTTTGAAGGTATTTTAAGGAAGGCACCACATAATTAAATGAGTGAACCAGTTCAGTCGGTGCACAAATTTGTCGGAAAGTTGTGGCTCAACTCAAGCGCGCTCATCTCTGCTTAGAATTTGAGCATAATTATGTCATATAAGGTCAAATGGCAACCATTCCATTTAAAGTAGGAGAACAGATAGTTTATTATATAGCGTCTGATTGGACTGGAAGCCAACCCCTATATAGCTGGGAAAAAGGCAAAGCTGAAAATGATGACATTTTCTTCTTTCAAAGGCTGAGGCTCTCTCCATGTTCTTATACATATATGTACATATATATGTACGAAAAAAAAGACGACACCGTATACGGAGGTTGTAGCATGATGATAGTAGGCTCTAAAACTCTCAGTATCGATGGCAGTAAGTTTTTATTCTTCTCACCTTACACTAAATTAAATAATAAAGAACTGAAAAGAGAAACACTCTCAAAATAATCCTGAACATAATTGTTATTGTCCAATTGAACGGAACGGTCCGTTCAAGTCCTGTTAATTGAAAGGGAATTTTATTACATTCAGCTCCAATAAATATATACATATCAAATATATTCTACACGTTATCTCACAGAATAGCTCCACTAACTTATTCATGCAGCGCTGCCCCACTTTTGTGTTGCATATTTTAAAAGATATCATCGACGTACTCATGATAAATGATAAAAAAAAATGAAGTAGGTGCAGTTCAAGACTGCGTCGTATGTTATCGTGATAATGTCTGGTCCAACGACACCTATACAAAAACAGCGAGTTCATCGAGCCCATTGGTTGGGAAGAGCTAGTAATTCCCAGCCACTGGACTCGATTCTAAAGATCCTAAAGGTTCCTCTTACTGGGTTAGGAGGCTCGCGTTACTCATTCCACAAGAATTTTATTCTGTGTTTGATTCGGATTTCTTTTTAGAGGCAGTCAGTTAGGAAATACCGACTACTACTACCGAAAAAAAATACGTGTAAAAGATTCCCATATCCTAATTGCTTAATAAATCATTTCATCTCATTTTCATTTAATTTCCACACATTTATTCGACATGGTTGGTTCGACTTCTGAAACGATTTTGGTATTTCCAACTTCATATTAATTTTAACCATAAATCGGAAATATTTTAAAGATAGGGTTTGTTTAAATTCCCTAATGCTATGTAAATTATTAACAACAATTCAAGAATCACCGTTATACCAGCATGCGTGGCATGAACACATTGAACACCGAAGAAACGGCCTTTGTCTACAGAAGAATCGGCAAAGTGACAGATTATATAGACAGGAACCTCAATCTGTCAAATTTCTTTCAATACACCTGCCTGCGTAGCATGAACACTTAATTTCTTTTCTTCCGAGACACGACAAAGACCGTTTCTTCGGTGATCATGCTACGCGTGCTGAACTAGTTTAGGCGGTACAAGTACACTCTCAAGTTTATGCTTACCTTGTTGGTAGTGGAAGGTCGTGTGCCGTCACAGTGAAATCCTGTGTTCTCGTCCGTGACTTTTTAAAGTTTTGTGTATTAGAGTCTGGAATGTTAAGACATTTTCGCGGTCTTAAATATTTAACTCATAATTAGGTTAGGTTACGTTAGGGCACTGTCGCTGCCGGCCGTGGTCGAGACGATGGTCGGCAGCGTCGAGTCTTGCGACGCGGTGGTGTCCTTCTGTCTGCGAAACGGTCATCTCGAAAGGGAGAGGGAGATTACTTCCACTCACCCGGCCCGCAGCAGACGCACCGGGCGTAGGCGGAGGACTGACAACGCCCACTTCCAGCCCCCCTAAATGGGCTCAGGGGCGACGGACTCGGGGACGTCAGCCGTCCCCCTTGTACATGGACCCGAGGTGGCGGCGCGTCGTGTTCACGCGTACCCCTCATAGACGTCGCGAGGGGAGTCTAACACCACACTCCCAGTCGGGAGTCGCGGAAGTATCTTCTGTTCCCGTGACCCCCACCGCAGGTGTTAGAAGGAACACGGGGTGGTTTTTAGTCAGTAAGAGTCTGATAGGTCCCTCTGCCCTCCCCGGGGCGGAGGCACCCATGAGGATTTTCCAATAACTCATAATTAATCAATACACGATTTTCCATTAAAATTATTGTAACAATACTGTTCGTAATATTTATCTCCAAAAGGGGTTAGAACGAAACTTTGTTAGAAAGTTCTTCGTTTTTGCCACTGAAAAATCCAGTAGGTATGTAGCAAAAATGCTTGTCGAAAATGTAAAATTGAAACGCATAAGAAAATGCTTCAGTATAGACTGAAGCATTTACCTTAAAAGTGACGCGAGCACAAATAATATCGCTCAAGGATTTGAAGAATTTAGAATGACCTGTTGTTCTAGTAGTTAGTAGGCCTGACTGCTTTATTAGAGGTCGTGGATTCGAATCTCTCCAAGGACAAGTGTTCGTGTCATGAGCATGACCATTTGTTCTGGGTCTGGATGTCATTAATCTATAATATGTATGTATTTAATAATATATTAGTAGGTATGTTTATCAGCTGTTTAGTACCCATAACACAAGCTCTGCTTAGGACTAGATAGCGTTGTAGGAAAGTTGTAGAATATTTCTTATTTATTAGTACTATTTTCAATTTCGCAATTTTATTGTGTAATTGACGATTTTGCAACAAAAATGTCTCAAAGCCTTTTATTTACGGCAAGCCGTGTTTGTCGTAAATAGATTCTTATGACATTCTAATACTTTCCCACATATTAGATTATTTATTCGTAATATAATACGAAGGTATACCATTCAATGTATTTGGAAAAACATGAATAACTCATGGGAAATGGTAATGGTATTTGCTATCATTTTCTTGGGTGTGAATTCGGGTCGTCGCCCCCACTAACCATGAGTTCAGGGTTGCTACGTACTAAAATAGGAAAGCTGGACGCAGATTCATTTCACGGCCCAAAAAGCCTGACGCACTGGCAGTTAGAAGAAGATTAAAACTTTTATTTTCATATTGCTTAGAGAACAAAAAAAGTTGTCTAAAGTTCCAACAAAAGGCGGACAGGCCACGGATGAGAATATACTTGGCCGGACACGTTTGTTTTACCCCTAAAACCAGACACTTGGCAACCCTACACGGGTAGTGGAAGCCCCGTCGTTGCTTGTTCAAATTATGCATTATGGAATTATTTAACGTTTAAACTACGAGTTCGTTTCCTAAATGTACGTACCGAGAGTTAAATTTCCAACAGCGCGCTTTTATTTAGAATTTACTTTAGTTGTTACTTGGGTACTGAAAACGGGCTTAAGTGTGGTATAAATAGATCCCACGATATAGTTTAGGTTATTTTTTCTATGGATCAATCTAAGATAAAAAAATAAAATAAAAATCTATTAAAGTTGTTGGTAGACCAGATGCCCACAATTCTACAATAACCATACTTAGTAGTTATTTTCTGTAAAAGGATGTTGAAGATCGGGCAAAGTGGAAGAAGCTCAGTCGGAAGGCGGACCCTGGCAATAGCCGGGATTAACGCCAGGTGGCAGAAGAAGAGTAGTTATTTTCTGTGTAACTTCAAGCCGAATTCAGAATCTTGACATTCTCCGAAGCCTCACTTCTGTTAAATATCCGCCGCACAACCAGCCGCACAGGTCGATCGAAGGTTAAGCTACGTTTGGCGAGGCCGGTACATGAATGGGTGATATTTGTTACAATTACCCAGACACTGGGATGTGGAGGTAAGGTAGGCAGTCGATCTATACGAAATACTGGAAGTCAGCTGCATCCGTTTAGATAAGATGCAAACTCTAATATAGTGGAAAAAAGGCTAGTCAGATGATGAGATCATAGGAATTTTGTGTACCAATTAAACATAGAACCTAGGTACATCACGAACTAATGGCAGAGTTTTTTTTATAATTTCTGGTACAAACAAAGAAACTCTTGCAAAATATTATTGCGATCGAAGCGCAAGCAAATGTATTGCGATGTTTAATCAACGTATCTTTGAATCCATTCAGCTGAAATTTAATATGAAAACCTGAATGCCAGCTCCACGTGGGAATCCACGCATAAGGATACGGATATTTATCACCACGTACGTTTTGTTTTTATTAAACCAACAACATATTATCATGAGTGGTGACTGTTATTTCTTTAAATACTAACGTATTCACAAAACTGTATTATCTTTTAATATGAGAAAGAGTCTACTCTGTTTGTTTGAATGTTTGAATGTTCGTTTATTTGTTGTTTTTTACACACACGATTATAGGGCTGCACTGATTGTAATAAATTTTGGCAAGGAGTTACTGGACACGGGGTTTGTATGAGAGATTTGTTTTATTTTACAACGGAGATTTCGTAAGCCAGCCTGGTTTACATTTTTTTTTATAGTTTTAAAAATGAAACAGGAACTCTTAGTAATTAAATATACGTGTAATCTAACCTACTAGACTAATGAGCAATTTAAATCTAATCAATTTTTATACGTGATAATTATTTTAAACTTAGAATAGTGTTGATTGTGCTTTACACAAGTCCGTTCCACTTTCTTTAAGTCTGATATGATGATATAAACACTTTGTGTTTGTATGTGTTATATGTGAGTAATTGCCACTTTTGTTTATACACTTTTTACACTATGACTCGAAAGGTTTTGTCCGATTTAGCCTTCGCACTATGTTTGATTGGTCTAACAGCTGAATTGCTTCGATGTTTTCATGTCTGTGACGTCGGAGTTCGTAAGTCAAGTTTTAAACAATGAATAAAATAAAATAGAAAATAAAAAAATCTTAAAAATAAATAAGAGTGATTAAACAAACACAATTTAGTACCGGTACAAAGTTATTAGGTAGTCTTAAGAATTTGTAAACTATTAAATTATTTTAAACGTCGGCGTCGTCGGTCTAACTTACAAAACTTGGCAGATGTCACAACGAAAAGGTGACTCTGATCAATACAATGCTGCCACTGCTGCTAGATTAGTGTAAAAATAAACAATAAAATATCCTATCTTCAATGATATTATAAGTAAAAAGGTGTAGATAGGTTACCTAAACAACATTCGATCTTCAAACACGGCACACTTACGCACGCACGCGTCCGTTGGGGCGCGACGCGACACTGAGGTAAAATGTGGCTAGTTAGCCACATTTTAACGTGTAGCTTTATGAGCGCTTATGACCTATCTACACCTTTTTACTTATAATATCTTTGCCTATCTTGATCTCAGTACCTACTCAAATTGTATTTAAAGAGATTTCGAAACGATTTTAAGTTGACTCGTCCCGGAACCAAAGGGCTGGCTTTTACTTTCACATACCTTACCCTGCAGCAATGCCGCCAGTCTTTCAGAAGCAATACCAGTCGCTTAAATTTAGCTTAAGTATGAAAATTGTATTGCTTTTTCTTAACAATAGGTATGGTGTTGAATAACCTTGGCTTTAGATAGTTTTATTCCTATAAAAACTTTATAGTAAGCAGTGGTCGGCTTTTAGTCTTACAGGGTTCTGCTGAACAACTTCAATGACACACTGCCTATCTAATCTTCAATCCTAGTGTCCGGACCTAGTACCTACTTGTCTATTACTTATCTTTTTTTTTAGTTAAGAATTTTCAATGAGAAGTTTTATTTTATTTTTCTAAGTAAATATTTAAAGATGACATGTTTAAATCATTTACTGGATTATGGTATGGGGCAGCAGAGCGTTCTGTATTACAAGTAACAACACATTGTGCGATATTAATTCTAATTAACCAAGCCGATCTATATTATAATTAATTGACGATAAAATAATTACACAATCAAATGTGTCGAATCATGACTCACTAAGGTTAATGATGTTTTCTGTTTAAAGATGCGAATGGCGTACGTTTGCCTCACGAAATAATTAGGGGCGTGTCACTGGGGTGCGCCGCTTACGTCGAATGAAATCGGACACTTAAATTTGGTATTGTTGATAAATGGTTTAATTGTTTTGGCAATTAACCACGATGGGGGCGCGGGGTGTCGCCGGGGGAGGGGAACCCGGTTGTAATTTGGCTCCGGCGATCAAATTTGTAGCTTCATCTACAGGACGCGATTAGGCCATCTTAAACGAGCGGGAACTTCCGAGTCGCATGCTTTGTAAAACAACAAATGATTTAATTATAAAATGCTATAATTTATTTACAGATTTTCTCGTTTGAAATATCTTGATTGGATTGTGCCCGACAATCAAGGGCCCGGGACATCGGCACCGCTCCGCGTCGCCCGGCCCGTCCACGGTTTCATTTTACTGGATAGACAGATCGTTTTGCAAACATTGCACATATTGTAGTGTGGGCCCGTGAAAAAGGCGCCAGCGGTCAGTTATCGTAAACTAACAGTGATACCGGTAGCGATAATTGGTCTCGGCAATTAACCCTGCCGTGCCGACCAGCGCAGCACCCCGGGACAATGGTTTAATTTGACGCGAATTTTTAACCGCTATCGGGGCATATCCCGCGGTCCGGACGATTGACAATCAGAGTTCGGCCATTTGAGGTGAGATAAAAAAATTAAAATATCCCGAGCTCGATTTTTTAAAGAGTCGATTTTTTGTACAGTTTAGGTTTTACATGTATTTTTATTTTGTGTGTTTTTTATTGTAACATATTTTAAAGAGACTAGGTTGAATTTAGTGGCAGTGCAAGTGGACAAATGTAAGTATGTGGCGACTTTAATAATAGCATTGCATAGGTAATAACAACCCTTTTTGCAGCAAAATTCAATCGTTTATAACTCTGTTTAATTATAACTCGTGGTAAGCTAAAAAATGCGAAATCACACATAATTTTTCAGATAACCCACGGTTGTAAATAACATGTTTTGTTATCTGAAATTTACCACCACCAGCTTACGGTTGGTTGAAATTACATTAATATTAGATTTCTCATTATTCCAATTAAGTACGAAATATTCTTGAAATAATGTTCACAAATAATTCAGCTGAAGATACACATTACACATTTCCAATAAAATTAAATACTTACCATGGACAGTAAGCAGCGGTCTCACGAACGGATGGCTATACCCAATGTTGTATAAGTATCACGGTTTTGTTAATGTTTCGACGTTTTAAATGATATAATAAATTCGTATTATCACCGTTGTCCGGACAAAATTGTTTTCGCACTCGCCAGGCTTAATTCATTAACCGGCTGGATATACTATGTGCGATAAAATACTGTTTCGCGCGTCGGGATATTACTGGATGTGGCCGGCAGCGAGAGGGTTAAGCGTTCTCTTTTCAATAAACCTGGCTATAGTTTTGTTATTAATTACAGCGCTTACACGTGTAGCGGTGACATCGCTCATAAGTCTGAGTCTCAAATGTAGCACATTACTTAGTTTTAACATTTAAAGCAAGGCAGGAGTTTCGCTAAGTAGCATAAGCGCGTTCGCGGGTTGAGCTCAACTTTTGTTCATTTTTTATTTATCACACTGAAACAGACTGCAGTGTTTCTGATCATATTATTTTTAATGTAAAAGCTTGTTGAAATGCTAAGTAAACTAGAAATATAAAGCACTACCGCTAACCCATTTGATATCCACTTAGAGTGATATCAAATAGGTTGTTGACAAGATGCGGCTTGAAAGCATCCGTAGGATGAACTAAAAGTTTACACAACGTTTCTTTAAAAGCTAGACACTTCTTTTATTAAAAGCTTTCAATAAGTTTTCTTACACACAAAAAGAAATACCTTAACCATTTCCAAAATATTTTATTAACCCTACACACATACATAAACTCACGCCGTTTTCCCATGGGGGTAGACAGAAATGACGGAACGCCACCTGCCACGATTCGTACACACTTATTTTTCTTCGTTTACGTTCATGCACGCACGCCGGTTGACAATACTTACCTACTACGTTTGGCGCGCCTAACCTTTCTGTTTCATTTTAGTCATCATCATCATCATTTCACCCATAGGAAGTCCACTGCTGGACATAGGCCTCCCCTATAGATCTCCAATAAGACCGGTTGGAAGCGGCTCGCATCCAGCGCGTTCCCGCGGCTTTAATGAGGTCGTCTGTCCACCTTGTGGGTGGACGTCCATCGCTGCGCTTGCCGATACGTGGCCTCCACGTTACGTGGCTTCATTTTAGTACCTACTGTCAAGTTATTAAGGAGCTTGTGGCTAAATAGTAACAGCCTCACGGGTCGATCGAAGGTTAAGCTACGCTTGACGAGGTTGGAAAGCACGTAAAGCCGTTGGTCTCGGCTGTCATTTGTCGATCTATGACATTCGTTACAGGTAGTCAGAAGCCCGAAAATCTATCAACCAGTTTAACTAAGGAACATCGTGTTACCCAGTTACTGGGTTGTGGAGGTCCGACAGGCAGTCGCTCCATGTAAAACACTGGCATTCAGCTGCATCTGGTTAAACTGGAAGCTGACCCCAACATAGTTGGAAAAGGCTAGGCAGATGATGATGAAATAGTATCTTGTAACTAAAAACATGGTCGAAAACAGCTTAACCTTTTTTATTCTCTGATTGTAACAGTGTACACACCCAAAATCACCACACACATACGTTATGACGTTATTAAGTTTGGCTTGAATCAGGAAATGTATATTAACTAATGCATAAGGCTGTGCCTATGCACAGCGATCCTATGATCGCTTATTATAAAGCTTGGTAGTACAGTCAGCCTCATAAGTCGATATACATATCCATATTTCCTAAACTCATGAACACCTTAGCTTACACAAATTGCTAAACAAGACTAGTGCCAGGATTTAATTAACGTCTTAAAGGTTCAAAATTCACTAGTCTTGTTTAGCAATTTGAGTAAGCTAAGGTTTTCATGAGTTTAGGAAATATGGATATGTATATAGACTTATGAGGCTGACTGTACCTAAGGCTGAATTATGTGATGCGTGTTATCTCTTTAGAATTGTCTCTTTAGATTAGGCAAAGGGGTTGAAAATCGTGTTCGAAGTTGTGGTTTATATAATATAAAACATCATTGACGTCGGTGAAGGAAAACTTCTTGAGGTAAACTAAGACTTCTTTTTTTTTGTGGATTTTTATCTTGCAATCAGTTTCAGGAACTATGAGCAGATGAGGGGCAGAAATATATGTCAGGAAAGTTACTCCTCATCAGGAGCAACTCTCATCATAGTAACGCAGATTTTCTAAAAGTCGACCAGTTGTAGAATGTTGCGTCTCTTGAGTCTGTTAGACCTTATGTAAATGCTGTGGTGACTTTTTTACACAGGATGCCCTCGTAAATGTATTGTGATAAATGTTTTCGTAAATAAGTCGTTGGTGTGCTTACATAAATAAATAAATAAATAAATAAATACAATCTGGTATTGTGAGTTGTGCGGCCAATTGGTTGGGGTGTTTCTCCAGTATCGATTTATATTTTTGTGTGTGTGACTTTATTTCTTCCTTAACTGTGTTCATGTTCAGGTGCTTGTGAACTTCAGCGTTCTTTAAAAACCATGGTGAATTTATTATTTGTTTTAAGATGTTGTTCAGAGTTCTCTGCTTGATGTAGATGGCGGAGCCCCACAGTTGTACGCCGTAAGTCCATATTGAATTTTAAAATAGTAAAAACTAAGACTCGTCGTCAATGCAAGTCAGCATTGGTAGCCTAGTAATGTGTACTGCCTAGTTACAGGTCTCGAGTTTGAGCCCAAAGCACGCCCCTTTAACTTTTCTGATTCATGTGCGTATTGTTGAATTACTACTTACTTCAAAAACGGTGGAGGAAAACATAATGAGGTCAAAACAAAAAAAAAACAAATATTTTGTATACATACATAAACTCACGCCTTTTTCCATGGGGGTAGGCAGAAACTACAGAGCGCCATATGCTACGATTCTTACATACTTCTTTTGCTTCGTTTACATTCATACATGTTGTCATACACACACGCCGGTTGGGAGTACTACGCACCTGACCTTTCTGAAGAAGCTCACCAATAAGGTCTATGTATGTAGAATATAATTATAATATAATTATTTCATACTTTGTTTAATTTGTAAAAATAAATTGCGTGTTTTAATAAAAAGAAAAATAAAGCCTGAAGGACGATTCCGTTAAACCACCCCATGAAAACTTGGGTGAAGGGAACTATCAATGTATATCATTAGTGACAGCTCAATTTGCCTTCACTTCACCCTACATTTTTAACAAAATCACACTGTTAGTTATGAATAAATGAGATATTGACTGTTTTTAACAAAATGGGTTACAGCCACCTCAAAAACTACCCTCAATAACGAAATCGTTTAAAAGCCGTGATAAAAAAACACTCACTCATAGCATCACAATTCATTGGAGCAACATTTAACTGGGCGCGTAATAAAATGAAATCTATACGTTGTTGTTAAATGTTATATGCGACATGAACGTTGATTGCAACGATATATCAAGTGCAAAAAGCTTCTGACATTCCCTGTACACACACTTAAATTATGAACGTTTTTTTTTTTAAATAACATTAACTATACGCCGTGTTACAAGTGAAGGGTTGAATAGTGGGATGATTTAAAATGTGCCGTGTACAATCATTTAAGTTCAGACATTTAACTTTTCTACTAATTTAATAAATGTCAAAGATTGTCAGGGTGGACTATTAGAAAAAAAAAAACAATTCATTCTACCGTAGAACTGATTAGTAGAACAAGTAGGAACAAACAGAATATGGATTACGAGCCGAACAGCAGATTCTTAGTAACTACCAGACGTCACGCAGTTTCACCCGCGTAGTTTCCGTTCCCGTGGGAATACGGGGATAAAAAGTAGCATATGTCCACCGGGAATAGTGTAGCTTTCCACCAGTACATTAATTTTTAAAATTGGATCATTAGTTCCGAAGATTACCCCCTACATACAAACTTACAAATTTTACCTCTTTATAATAATATTAGTATAGATTATTACTCTTTTACGCAAAACCAACTCAATGGGGTATAATATAAATTAAAACCCATTGAGTTGGTTAAATACTTTACTTTACTGTCTTACTAATTAGCCATTACATTAAAAAAATCGAATACAAAGACATGAAGAAAAACATACTTAACATTTGCTAATACTGAATTACTCTTTTTTGACCCTACCTATTCGTAGCTGTTGGTAGAGAATTCGTAGCCAATCGTAGCTAACTCGTAGACAATCGTAGCCCATTCGTAGCAGTGTTTAGAAGAGTTAGCCGACATTTATTTTACGTAACCGGTTTAATTTTTTTAGTACGAGCTGTACTAAGTAGGTACTTAGACAAAAAAGTCAAATCGGTGACGTTCATTATAAAACAAAAACGGTATGTAACAAAATAAAAAATTTGGTTTATGATATGTGCAAATTAAGCCCTTTCAATATGATATCAAACTTGACCCAGTTCCCCCACTTTAGAATCTCGCTTGCCTTCGGCTTGTTGGAGATCTTAATAGAAAGTTTTCCTTTTCAGTACAGTAGTAATGCAGTGTAGTCAGTTCTGCGAGTAGGTATCTAAGACCCGTTCCCGTCGGAATACAGGGATAAGAATGTTACCCGGGATAGTGTTAAGCAGTAAGTCCTGGCTAGCCAGAAGCCCGAAATTCTGACAAGCAGTTTAGTTTAAGTTTTGGGGGGCAGACAGTCAGTAACTCCATGTAAATCAAGATACTGGTCTTCAGCAGTATCCGGTTTGACTGGGAACCGGCCCGAACATAATTGTAATAAGGTTAATCAGATCATGGTAAATTGTAATAAATTTAATTCATTGCTAGAACTTGTTATTCGTTAGTTTAGACTTCCGAAACTAGAGTTATTTAACACCTGTTAGTGTTTTTCAATGAAGTCATTTTGTTTTGCAATTTTTGGTTTTTGTATGCGTTGCAATTCCAATAAGCCCAAACACGACTAGGATATATTGTCTTATTATGGAGTTCCGGTGCCTATCTCTTAGCTTCATCATCGTGCAGATCTGATGGTAGAATGGTTCTTATTGAACGCAAATGCTTCACTTGTAGAAAAAGTCGCTGTACGTTTTCCTATAAAATTTGAATAGTTCCCTCGATTTCACCAAGATTCCAACATCAGTTCCCGACTTAGTGACTATAGGACTATTTGGGAAATATTACCTTTCTAACAAAATAATAATTTTTCTAATCGGTTTTCCGGTATTTTTCTAAAATAAATAGATGTCACCACATTGGTTCCCGGTTAGCCATTTCGCTACGGTACCCTACAAACCAAATTTAAATAATGACATCGGAAAACGGTACGCACAGCCCAATCAAATATTGACCAACGATCAACACGTAACAGTTCTGCAGCGAAAAACATTTTACAAACAAAATAATTATCGTAGTAACGAAAGGGGAACCCAAAAACCATGTGTATAGTTCACAAATTAGTTTGGCAACGTGAGAAATTGAATTGAACCGACCATTCGATTGCCGTGTCCCGACCTGATGAATTAACATTTATTGGTTTACAAATTAAAGATGGAGCGTCCCTGCCAATATTGTTCGGTAAAAAAAAACCGTTTAAATGTTCGCTAATCGGCCGGCTATGAAACTTTTAATATCCGATGTGAGTTTGTTTTTTGTTCATGTATCGTTTCGGTTTTTATGGGCGCGGGTTATATAGATTGGAAATGGTTTCCTCGAGTACAGGTAGACACAGAATATGTTCAATACCGCGGGAAAAGGGAGGAGTGACACCGTTAAATTTTTCTGATGGCACGATTTACATGATATGTCTGTACGGCGAATGTATATAGGTATATACGAGGTGGAAGTAGTCCGGGTTGACCTATTTCTACTAAACTTCAATTTCGATTTCAGTGTCATTCAAAATCTCCCTGAGTCAAAGACATTCAATACCTATAGACCGGACATCATGAACAAAATTTTCGTCCGAAAAAGTGTGTCCTGCTGGATACAAGTCTATGAGTTTTTTATAGTACGCTCTGCTGCCGCTCCAATATTCATATATTATTCTAGATGGCGTTACTGGGACATGGGATCAAAGTTTTTCTATGACATTTCCTTGACATGCCCGCTCTATAGTATTTTAAATCTCTTTGCCCTGAGTATATGATTGTACTGCATTTATTTAATAAAAATATTATTTCATACATTTCGTTGTCTTTATTTCACCGTAAGGTTGAAGTGTTGTTTGATGTAAGTCTGTTGCAGCCGATAGATTTATTTATTTATTTTATTTTATTTATTTATTAAAACTTTAGGCACTAGTTAAAGACACTAGTTAGCAAAACATTTCCAGTTAACGCTGACCTCGCTTTGAACGGAAATCCTATACAATGCGAGATCAGCTTATAGATAGGTACTGGAAAAGTGTAGCTTGATGTGTAGCCGTGTGTACAAAGGCGGGCTGAATGCCTTAGGCATCTTCTACCAGTCTACTTTAAGGTGATGCAGAGACAGAACATGGTAGGCCCAAGAAGGTGACAAACATAGAAAGTCAAATCAATAATAATTTAGGATAAATACATCGATATCCTTAAAAAAGTCTACAAAAAAGTCCGCGATATCTATCTCTTAGGGATAACCCACAATAACTATGTTTTATCCTTTACTTTAATGACTTATTTACGAAGCTATTTTAAGCAATACAGCATTAATCGTTATGCAATTAAGTACCTTAAATAAATTGTCCACTTAATATAGATCAACATTGCCCTTTACAGCGTGTAATTTAAATGAATATTTTCAAAGATATTACAAATTTAAAATAATTATAATAATAATCGTTTTTTTTTTCAGCAGAGGTATAGCGGTTAATTGCATCCTGTGCGAAGCCGGGGCGGGTCGCTAGTATTCTAAAATCCAAATACAAGCGATATCACTGAGAGAGAAAAAAAAAGAAATCTTACTGGAGAAATACTAATCTGCTAAATTAACTTCAAGGTATTTATCGATACCAAAAGGACCTGAGTCACGATAAACATGTCACAAGTCAATATACCGATAACATTCGTGTAACATAGTAATTTATCATCAAACCAATTATGTTGTCATGTATCCGAAATGTCATTAAGCCAAAGAAAAGTTACGATCACAGTTATAAACGTCTTGAAGTTAACGAATGCTTATACATCTCAATCGTCCGCTAGTGCGACTAGCTAAATGTTTGAAAACTGTATGTAAAACACGAAATAATTAGGTTATTGTTCCTTGTTACTTGTAACCAACTAAGAGACATCAGTTTCGAGAGTTGCAACTGTTACAAGTACTTAGGCAGGTGCCCACTTGCCCAGGTCCATTAGGTGGGTAACTAAATAAGTCTTAGTTAACCTATTATCAGTTAGCAACATACATACATAAGTCATAATTACAGGATAAAAACAATTGAAATTTAAAAAAAAAGCATTTGAAGGGACAGCTTCTGTGGGTCAGTCAAAAAGGACAAACGAGTCTATGACACTATGCAGACACCAAATAGTCCTCAGAAAATCCCGATAGTCAATAAAGGCAAAGTCAAATCAAATAAAACAATTGAAAGGCACTTTTGAACGTTAGACGAATGCGACGTTTGAATCTTCAACGGTAGATTCACAATCATTATTATATAAACATTTGTACATACGCCCTTTTTTTATCAACCACACACACGTCACATTTATAGTTTCGTGTATCAGTCGGCGTGCCGCCGTGGGGAAGGGTGGACTGCGCTGTTGTGACGTCCAAACTTTGTTTTATTTTACGTAAACGTGAATAAATAATGATACCGAGTATAGTTTACACCTTTACGGCATGAAACAGTCTATTTCTAAGTATCTAGGGGTTATCCCGAAGCATCATACCTGGCATTGATATGTCTTGACTCACAGTGGGGTCCAGTTTAATTGCGATCATCGTAGTGTTATTGAGGTTTTGTTTTCGAAATCAGTAGAACAGAGGACAACGCAACCTGCGGCCAACGTGTTGCCGCGCTCGGAGCCAATTTCAAAAGGATTCTTAAAAACCCGTGCAGTTTGCTGTTGCAATTTGCGGCCTGCTGGCCATCTCGAGCTTGTACCTTAAGAGATGTCAAGTTATCTTGATGCGTGCAGCTTTGCTGTAATTGATACAGTTTGAATATTGTCAATCACGAGAGAGATAAGATTTTCGAGTAAACAAAAATTACCAGCTCTAATGTAATGACCGTTTCCTTTCTTGGTTTGTTTTAGAGAAAAAGATGGAAACAGTCTAAATTAATAGAGACAAATATTATGTCGGATTTCCTAATAAATAGAATAGAATAGGTATTCTATTCTACTTATTAGTGTTAGTTTTTATGGTGTACAATAAAGAGTAGGTACTCTTTATTGTACACCATAAAAACTATCAAATTATAACTTTAAGGGTTAAGTATAGGGTGTTACTATAGGCGGCCTTCTCGCTACAAGCGATCAATGTTGGATTAGTTTTACTAATACGAAAGAAATACAGACGAGTCGAGTTTCTCTTATTAAAATCTAATGAAACTTATTAACCTCGTGATGGCCCCGATGTGCGACGATGTCCGTTCCACTCTTTTATATGAGTTATCAGCGTGATTGTAAAAGTATGAAAGTTATCAATAAAAAGGTGTCCGCGTACCGCCCCCCCACTCCCATCGCGGCATCCAATCAAACGGCGTTATTACAAAAGCTATAAAACATTCTGCTCGCCACCCAACAGTCACAGTGCCAGTGACGACTGTCAACTCCAAAAAACGCAATATAGACTTCAATAGTTTCCATTGTTCTCTGACCGCTACGGAAAAAATCTCGCACCAAGCAAAGTGAAAAAGGCACTTGCAATAACGAATTTGAAATCCAATAAACCCAGATCTAGTTGCGGAATTCTTTTGCTAGTAATAAAAGTGGGAAATAAAGGATCGCTCTATCGAAGGACAAGTACCTATGGATAGATATGTAAGAAGATTTAAATAGTTACAGTCCTCGAAACTGTTAATCAAAACATATTATTATCGTCTCGATGATCTAGGGGTCGCAAGCGTAGCGCTGAGCATGAGGCCGGATTCGATCCCCGGGTCGGGAAAAGTCTTATTATTAAGTTTTTTAATATTTATTTGTTAGTAGCAGCCTTGAGTTTGGACGCATGCCCGATTGATGGCAATAGGCTAGTCCCCTATTACATGGGACTTAAACATAACTGGCGAAATGTGGGTGTACTACCATTGCAGGTACAACTCTGCCAAGCCCTTCGGGCATTACAGACGTTATGTTATGTTTCTTGAAGTGATTGACTTAAATTTATTGAAGTGTCTCTTGGTGAGGTTAAACAGATTTTTACTGAATGAACTCATAATAATAATAATAATACCAGCCTGTTACTGTCCCACTGCAGGGCAAAGGCCTCTTCTCATACAGAGAAGGCTCGAGCATTGATCACCATGCTTACTCAAGGCGGATTGGCGATTTCAAACTTATATTAACTATAAGTCCAGGTTTCCTCACGATGTTTTCCTTCACCGATGTCAATTATGTCTAAGATAAACTTAGAAATTACATATTAATTGAAAAAGTCACATTGGTACTTGCCCGGATTTGAACCACAACCTCTTGCAAGAGAGGTAGGCTCCTTAACCTCTGGGCCATCACGAAATGAACTCATATGCCTATAGTGAAATAGTAAAATGCTGTTTCCTCTACCTACTAACTTAACCATTTCTTTTTGTTGTAAATCTACTACTAGGTACCTTTAGTCTACTGCTTCTACTATCACACTTGGACAACTTTTGAGGAGATTTTTACCAGCAGAACACTTTTATTTTAGAACAATAATAATGTTTCCATGCAAAAAATATCAAGACACATTCAACTGACTGTCTCCCAATCCATTTACAGTTTATGAGACACATCCCGCAGCCCAACAGACGGGTGGACAGACAGACGGAAGGGATAACGCTTAGTAAAAGCACAGTATAAATATTAATACAGTAGGACGCCTTTGATCTCTGGAAAAAATGCCGACAACGTCTAAACGCGTTAGTCCTGATCGAATAACACCTCCCGAACTACGAACATCGTTTTGTTCGCAGTTCGGGAGCGGCTTTCCCGTCTCGCCCCCTAAACCCCGCACGAATGCCCTGTCTAGACGGCTTCGTCGGACGACTGTAGGTTTTTAGACTGTGGTAATGGGGTCCCGTCACCATCCTTTGGGTACAAAACCTTATAAATCGTAATCCAATCAGACACATAAGTAAAAAAAAATCGTAGCGCATAATCCTCTTTGGAATGCAAAAAAATAAAGTCAGCGGTATGCACCCTGATTCAGTCCTGACGAAAATACGCTGTTCCTATTTTCAAATTATTGTTCATGAAAACCTCGTTAATGACGGGCACATCATTCTAGCCATTCTATTTAAGCCAGGTGAAATTCCTGTAGTGTTCTTGACGTATTGAATTTGGTCGATTGAAGGCAGCGCCTATCATAATAATTTTGGTCGGGCGGAGTTTCATTACCAACGTGTTTCGCACGTTAGCTTTCCGATTAATCCTTTGTAGATACGATACGGTTTGTAATTTTGATGTAGAATCATTAGTGTGAGCGCATTCGTGATTTAACCATCATAGTAAATTTGAGGATTGTTTCCATTTGTAGTAGATGGTTATACCCATCCATGGAATGTCAGCCTAACTTTAGTCATGTTAATTTTTAATTAAACTATGATGCGTTAAAAACTTTCTTGAGGTTTTTATTTTTAATATTTGTTTAAAAACAGCTGGATCAATCTGTTCTCCAATAAAGTAATATCAGGCGATATTATTTTAGAAAAAGAATTGAAGATCGCGGACTAAGTAGGGCTCGCCCTACTTAGTCCGCGTGGATTTTCAAGGTTTTTTTTTTAATCCCTTCTTTAGATCTTCAATTCTTTTTCTAAAATAATATCGACTGATATTACTTTATTAGAAAACAGATTGATCCAGCTGTTTTCAAACAAATACTAAAAATAAAAACATCAAGAAAGTTTTTTAACGCATCATAGTTATTTCAAGTGCGTGTAAAATAAATAAATCTATACTAACATAATAATATTATAAAGAGGAAAAGTTTGATTGTTTGTTTGTTTGCGTCGAATAGGCTCCGAAACTACTGGACCGATTTGTAAAATTCATTCAACGTTGGGAAGCTACACTATCCCCGGGTGATATAGGCTACTTTTTATCCCTGTATTCCCACGGGAACGGGAACTACGCGGGTGAAACCGCGTGACGTCTGTTAGTAAATACGAGTAATATGATTGTTATGTTATGATTGTTTGGTTGTGATTTACGAACAATTGTGCAGAATTCAAAGTAGCCCGTGTTGAGCATAGTTATTGTATTACTATACGGTAATATCAGCATAGCTAATGAGCTGAAAATTGTACATTTTGGAAACGTTTACGTATTGTTTCTGGTGTTCCAACCAAACACTATTAGTGCCATAATTGGCTGAAACTCTGAACTTGTACACATGTTTCAAATATTCTACACCATTTCTCCTCAACTGTAAAAAATAATAAATAATAATAAATAAATATTCCACAACTTTTCACACAACGCCATTTAGTCCCAAGTTAAGCTTGAGAGCTTGTGTTATGGGTACTAAACAGCTGATAAACATACTTATATATTTCTAAATACATACATATTATAGATAAATTACACCCAGACACAGAACAAATGATCATGCTCATCACACAAACATTTGTCCAGGGTGGGAATCGAACCCACGACCTCCGGCATAGCAGTCAGGGTCACTAACTACTAGACCAACAAGCCAGTCATATAAATAATATATAATAAAAATAATAGTCAATAGAAAGATAGCGAGGATGGTAAGTATATGATCCTGGACCTCCAGCATTGAAATATGTCGTCGGCTTTTTTAATGCCAAGTTTTTATCTCATATGTTTTATAAAAAACAACATCTGATAACTGACAGTAAAGGTCCCATCGAAATCGGTCCAGCTTTCCAGACATATTTGTCTAAACAGCTGGACCGATTTTGACGTGTCTTTTTAAAGTTTTCATTTAAAAAAAATAAGTTGATACAGGTTTTTTTGTAGGTTGAATACTGTGAATTCTTATTTTTTTTAAATTTATTTAATGGTTTTTACAGTGTAAAGTGTCAACCTAAAATTAACAGCACCTAATAAAAACTTAACACTTTGTAAAAACTTGACGAATGATTCCAATACTGATCCAGAACTCATGTCAATATCTGCGGCAAAGCTTCTTCTACCCTGTATGGCTGTATGTACAGACGCCAGCACATCAACCTACCCCAAACTATCAAATTTTCCCAATTGAACATGAACCTTTTTGTGTTTAGAATAAAGTTGAAAACCTATCAACCTATTGGGGTAGGTTCATGTGTTGGCGTCTGTACATTTACTACAGAAATATCACATACAAAAACTATGTGTGTACCAGTTCTATGTTTTAAGTTGGCAAAAGTACCTACTTAGGTACGCGTTTCTATTATAATCTTAGCGTTTACAAACAGGCATGAAAGCCGCACCACGTAGTCAAAGAATTTAAGTTACCTACTCCTTTTGCACCAAGTCACCAGACACTTGGGACTACAGTAAAACGCGGTGGATAGAAACTGAAGGGTGAATAGAGAAAAAACTTTGAGGAGGATTTTTACGCTAGTTTAATATTGTTTAATACTGACAAGGGGTCGAAACTATTTATTTATAACATTATTATGCGTTTCAAATGAGAATAGGAATGACTTTGCGCCATGTTGTGACGTCATAGCTGTCAATTTGAATAAATTTTGTAAGATCAGCAAAACAAGGTTTTTTCTAAATATAATTTTTTAACGAATTACGATCGATGAATTTTCTAAATTGTACTGTCAAAGTATTTGTTTACATTGGAGATAATCTCTCTAGCCCTCCCTTGCAAAACAGCGCCTCGTTCACACATTTTCAAGCAGTCAGGGAGAAGAAAACAAAAACAAATACCAACAACAACAACAACAACAAACAACCGTGTAACAAACAGAATTAATAAATAAAATGTAATCACTCCACAAGACTAATTAATTTAAGACGTTTTTTCATTTTGAATAACTTCGACTCAGTGAACCAAAAAAAATAAAATAATTGATTCACGATTAAGGTTTCGTTGCAGGCCGTACGTTTTAAGCGACATTTGACAGATAGAGGTCATTGACGTTCCTATTCTTATTGAAAACGCATAGTATAGTCCTCGTGTGTAACAAACAACTTTTAACTAATGTGAATATCCTCCTCAAAGTTTTGTTTCTAATCACCCTTGAGTTTCTATCCACCCCGTTTTGCCCGGCATACAAAGAGTTGTGAGAATTTGTGATTTCCTAACCACCATAATACAACATTTTAATGGTTGTCACAGCTCTAAAGACTTTGCAACGTGCTTTAGTATTTCTACTGGCCTATAAATTGGTCTAGTAGTTAGTGGCCCTGACTGCTATGGCAAAGGTCGTGTGTTCGATTCCCACCCAGGACATATGTTTGTGCGATAAGCACGATCTTTTTTTGTTCTGTGTCTGGGTGTAATTTTTCTATAATAAGTTGTTATGTAAATATATAAGTATGTTTATCAGTTGTTTAGTACCCATAACACAAGCTTAGCAAAGCTTGGAATTAGATAGCGTTGTGTAAAAGTTGTGGAATTAATTTATTTACTTGCGAAGAGACACGATTATTGCAATTTATTGGTCAATTTTTTATGTCTCGCATATTTTTTTTTTTTTTTTTTTTCTAGTTATGTTTAGAAGACATTTAAATTAGTTAATTAACATAAGACAATAGTTAGTACTTCATTAATAACAATTCTAGTTGCCGCTTCCAAAAGGTGGTTACATAAAAAATTAAAACATTCACCTGTACGTGACCTCTGACGTCACGACGTCGTCCTCAAGCCACTGGCTGGTTGTAGTACACAATCCGATCCGATTCCCGCGCAGAACGAATGGAAAACGACCAAGATCAATTAAAACAGCCTCGCCGTATACGTAGGTACAGTCGCAGACACAAGTTGTGAATTTATTAGATTAAGTATCGTCATTTAAAAAAGATAATATTAGCATATAAGTATTCTTCATTATTGATGTGTGTTCGACCCAGAAAAAAATAGAATCATGTTGTTTTTGGGTAGTACCTAGTTATTCTCGAAGTGTTTTTTGTGACTGACTAAACAAATACAAGTTTTTTTCCTTCTTTTTGTGTCAATGCCTCACTGTAAACAAAGGCTTTAAGTTTATCTTTTTCCTCTAAAATTAGTCTTTAACAACATCCTATTAAAAGTAGGTTACAAAATCCTATTAATATAAATGCGCTGACTTAAAAAACGGTTGTATTTTAGATCTGTGTCACGATCTATTTGTTTAGGCTGCTGTCACCGCAAATAACTACTTCGTTCAGATTGAAGAAATGCATAAGGTATATTTAATTTAATTTCATATTCGTACCTATTTGATATGCCTGCTTCAGTCTGGAAACCTCATGTGCAGCATAGCATCACGAGTTCAAGTACCTACTAACTAATATACTTAATAATTACAGCCACTTAATAAGCAGTTGACAGTTCTACGAAGCGCCTACACATGTAACGTCAGATTGCGAATCGAGTGTCCAATCACAACCCTTCACGCCAGTGTGTTCCAAATATTTCAAATTAACAGACACTTTGAGCGCGCTAGCACTTGATGCGACGACAGTAGGTACACAGCGCGGAATTAAAAGCTAAACTTCGTTACCGTCCAGTTTTGTCGTTTGCAATTGGAAGAAACTTGTTACATCGTCTGTATCATTTCAATTCAAAAACGGATCCCACGATTTGATTGGTTGCTCAGGTTATGAGGAACCAATCACGGGCGCCATGGTTGTTCCCAATTACCTAGACCTTACACAGATACCTGGCATATGAGTCTGCTGTGATTGAAGACAAGAACTGTCTTACTCTTTTTAGATTTGAATTCGGAAACCGTGAAAATCTAACTATTTCGCCATTCGCAAGGTTACCACTAATGCTTGTTGATTTGACAAAATTTTGCCTAATAGTATTATTCTTTCAGAAAGTATATTTTTTTAAGGGATGGTTGCGGTGATTTACGCAGTGGGATAAAAATAACCCATATTCATAATAAAAGACTTTTCTAACATGATGTTACACGCATGGACCGACTGCCTATCTTACCTCCACAGGTTACTGGGTAACAGGATGCCCTTTTCTAAGACTGGTTGTCAGATTTCGGCTTTGACTACCCGTAACGACTGTCAAAGATCTACAACTGACTGCCGGAACCAACGAGTTTACGTGCACACCGTAATTTGAATAGAGTCGCTTTACCTATCCAAGAACCAACCTCGTCATCCAAAGTTAAGCCTTCGATCAACCGAATGAAATTTTTTCATGACTACGTATTCAAAATACGGTTATCTCAGATCACATTTGCCGTGACCAACCCTTAAATAAAAATGTCGTCAAGCACAAAGACTTCGTTTGATGAAAAACGAATATTAAAACACAAAGCACTCGTATCGAGTAGCCTCTTTATTCTCTATAAACAAAATACAAATCCGCTAACTGACTGAAAACGCCGGCAGTTAAAACATATAAAAAGTGAATTCGAAACCTTCGGCTCGTTTTTTTATTCTGTGTTGCAATCTTTTTAATCTGTTATTACCGTACCCGTTGTAGAGTGCTATCAACACCTCTAGTTGATACCGCTGCGAACGGGAAAAAACCAAACCAGACAAAAGCCACGCAAAACGTTTTTAATACATTTTTTAACACATTTTCTCGTAAAGGGTCTCTTATTTCACCAATTTCAATAGCGTAATGTATCTCATTACGTACTTTCGCGTTATTGTAATGTAGAACGCACGGTTTATCAAGATGCTCCGTCTAAAACGAGCGGTACTTTTTTAATCTTAGCAAAGAGTTTTTTTTATGGCAGAAAAGTGGTCAACATTTTATGAATAAAATTAACTTTGGGAGATAAAATATAAACATTTAATTCTTTAAATTAATTAATTTTGACAATAAATTACAATCATTTTAAACAAAAACAAAAAAATATAAATTTACTTTATTAGTAACACTGGCTGTTTTGGTCCCTTTGCCTTAAACGCTGATGCTCGCGCATCGCCAATTTGTGAACAAGTAAAAATTATTCCGCGCCCTTTTTCTTTTCGCTACATTGTTTTTATTTGAAAATGTCAGACCGAGTTTTATTTCTTTCTTCGCAAATATGTTATAAAACGTCGTATGACATACGTGCGCTTTGATAATTAGAGCCTCTGCTTTCTTGTAGCCCTCGCCTACGTTTCGAGCTAGCAATATCGCCTCGGCTGTAATTTTCAACTTACCGCACTTACATCTTAATGTAGGTACCAAACAAAGTTAAAAAAAATGACAGCACAAAGTTCCACAACCATGTGAACGATGTCCTCAATAATACTTGGTGTTTTTCATTAAATATACATAGAGTACACAGCACTTGTCAAATAGTGTAACGCGTGGGTAACAAGGTACACGCTTGTCCCAGTCATTAACATTTATCCGGACACTACACAAATAGGTTGAAAACTACACAAACTTTGTTGAGTAACCGGGCAACTTTATTAAATAAAATATCGCTCTACGGTACTAAGTGTGCCGCCCAAGGCGTTAAACTTACACAAAACTATTGCATATTTAAGGAGCAAGCGGTGTATCTAATCATTTATGTAGGTATACATTCCCAAGCTACGGCTCACTCTACCCATCGGCTGTACATAATGCATGCCATGTTAAATGATGTACACGGATATAGTAATAATCACAAGTCAATCGGTAGCGACATTATGTAATTCTTCTTATCTTATGGTGCTAGTTTTAATGCCCTTATGGTGCTAGTTTTAATGCCCTTATGGTGCGTTCTAAGCAGACTTTTACGGGTGATTTATTTACCTTTTAATTACCTATTCATTAAACCCTAAGAGGACACCGGTGTCCGCGTTGTCATTGTCTTTCTATTGTGTCTCTAATTGGCACGATTGAAAGGAAGGGACCTTATTACGGAAAGGCCCGTTGTCCGTCTGCAGAGGCACACGTAATAAATATACAGTTAAAGTTTTCACTGATGTTACCATAGTATGTCGTTTTAATAACAATAAACAATAATAATGTAACCAAATAATAAGTCGTCTCTATTTTCTAGATACGTATGTGCTTTTTGAGGCATATTTTTTATTATTGATAGGCACGCGTTTGATCACTAACTCACCTGATGGTAATCGATGATGTGGTCGACGGTGAAACACACCTGCCTAGAAGTAACCTATTCACTTTTGACTTAATATTGTACGTCTGCTTAAAAGATTTGCCTTTTTTTGCCTTAGTGTGCGATTCCGACTTGCACTCAGTCGATTTCTTTTTAAACTAAGAACTTTGACAAACAAACTTTTTTTCAGCAAAACTTAACCAGTACCCCGTTCATTTTCCGAAAATAAATCCGATACACTAAATTATTTAATTCCATTTGCCGAACCAAGCAAATTAGGATTCCATTATCTAATTTAGTTACAAAAGACTTCACATTTACACAACCTTTCAAAGCATTAGCATTATTTATTCTGTGAGACGCGGCAGTGCTGGAAGTCCGGTGGCGCATCTTTTTTATTGATACAGAATCTTGAGCTATTTCAAGTGAGAACGGTTTGTTGGGAAATCTGTGAAAACTTACAGTCTAGGATGCTTATTTGGATTGTGATAGTCGCATCATGTCATTTTTCTCTTTTCGTGAGTCAAGTGTCTAACCTAGCAGGCCTAGCCATATTACAAATTCTACTTGTTAACACTTGACAGTTAAAAACAGCTGATTCCATATACGCCATTTTCTTTCTATTGTCGCCTTATCGATTACAATATAGATTAGATTAGATGATAGAAATAGAATTTGTGATATGGCTAGGCCTGATGCTGGCAGATTTTTATGCCGCCCACAGGCGTTTCATTTGACTTCAAATGCCATCGATAGATAATGATTACTGGTACCTCTTAGTTTTAGAGTTCTCTTAAGTTCAAAAGTAATTACTGAACTTATAAGAATTTTCACTGGACAACGTAATAGGATCATAAAGATCATTTGTGTAACTTCTGAAACGTTTCATTCGTTTTCCTTTGAAACTTTCGTGGTGTCTAAGTTATCACACCACTCCAAGACACGTTTTTCAAAATCACTCTTCTATTAATTTTTTTATTTTATTTATTTTCCAATATAAACATTAATCATTCATCAGTTTATCGTTAAAGACTGCAGAAATAAACGTATTAATAAACATTGTTATTAACATTGTCCGCTTAGCGAGACGGGTGACAAATTATTCATAGCATTATTGAGCAACTGGGAGGAAACGTGCACAGCATCCAGTTTAAGATATTTTCAGTAACCTCGTACATATTTTATGACTTTTAAGTTCTTTTAAGTATTCGAGAAAACGATACTCATAGCTTTCCACGTTTTGGAAACTATTTATTCATACTGAAACTACATCCCGTGATAAACCGTAACCAATTAACCCTTAATGATTCTTCTCATACCAATTCATTAGCAGACCGACACGCAAATAAATCAGCATAATTGCGAACAATGCCGGTGCCTCGTATATACAGACGATGATTTGATGAGTCGCGGGCGTAGGCGCGTATACGATGACCATCGATATGAGGCCGATAAGGGAGGGCCAGTGCTTAGGGGGCAGGGGACTGGGAGGGTATCCAACAGTATTATCTTGAAAGGGAAGCGGGGTACGTTAGTCGCTTGCTTCGTACATTTTGCATGAACCGCGTCGTGTGCGCGGCGAGCGAGCGAGAGCGCGGCGTGGGAGCGAGACACACTCTGGATCTACATTTAAAGCGCATTGTAAGCAAACGCATTATTAATGTAGAAGTTTTAGTTGTCGGAGAGCAGAGGCAGCCTCGCCAAGCTCGCCAAGCCCCCGGTCGTTCATGTAACATGTATAGTGCGTTCATATTTGATTCCTTTTAATTCCAGACGTCTTTCGTCTAGTTAAACGTGATGCTATGTTGCTAGATTCCTGATTGCTCACCTTTTGCGGGGTTTTGTTGAGCGACATAATGTGGTGGGTGTACACATTTTTCGATATTGATTCTAACACAAGCTACTCATTAACTTTGTCAGTTTACCAATATTCATTGCGTGTCTTACTAGATAAACAATATAGTTATTAGGTACCCTTAATAGATTTATGCGAATTTTGAATATGTTAATAGATCGTTAAATCTATCTCAATATATTTGAAGACAAGATTGCAACGGCATTTTCTATCAGACTAATAAAAACAGCCGAAACAAAATCACAGATAATGGTTTCAAATTCTAAAAAGTGTTTCGCTGAAAAAATTATGTATTTAAAAGGTGTCTTTTGAAATACTTCTAAGACACAATTTAAATATTTAAAGGCAATTTATTTATAAAGTTATATTTATAAGCCATATGTCATGAATAATGTCTTGTAATAGACAGTTGACAGACATGTACCTAAGACTAGACAAGTCCATTTGTATAAAATATGTTTCTAAAAAAGAACTTGTCTCTTTATATATTTATAACCATATAATGTTTATTAATTTTTAAAATTTGACCTACCGTTGGGCAATTTTAGGTGACACGTTTGTTTTCGGAACACAAGTCCCGACGTCTGAACTTTGTCATCTTGAGACAGATTACGCGCTTGCGCGATGTGTCCTAATGAAATATTCACAAGGCCTGCCGCGCGCCGATGGACCGGGCGCCACGCTCCTCCAATTCGACGATTTCCCTCCAAGACGGAAATCTTGAACTGTAGACATGATTTTTATAGCTGTTGTGTCCTTATCTTTATTCCTACTAATAATAAATGCTACGACTTCTGCGTGCCGCTTAATAAACGAGGATTTACGTAAACAATTTTGATGCAGCTACCTATTTCAGGGTTCGTGATGTTTGCTATAATGTAGTCGAGTTTTCAATGCCACCGCTATAGGCATACGAATGAAATAAATTTGAAAAATGTTTAGACGTCTGGCGACGTTTATGTATGTGAATATTTGTCTAAAACATTCAAATATTATGGGACCTGATTGACCGTCTGTCTGTCACAACTTATTCTAATTCCCACTTGTCACCTGTACAATATTGACCTTAAAAAAACTGACATGTTTCCAGATGCATTTATTCTGAAACTGTCTGTTTGGCGTCTATTAATTTTTCAGATGAAAATCTTTTGTAAATGTCACACTCAAAAAATAAGCATTACGTTCTAGATTCGAGTGAGTACTAATATAAAAATAGTGGCTGCGTAAAAGCGGAGGCATAGTAAAAGAGGCTTAGGAATAGAGTGAAATGAAAGAAAGGCGTAGCGGAGAGGCCCTTTGCCTTTGCACGGTAACACCAAACATAACTATCAGCACAACTTCGATATTTTTTGTCCTCGCCCATTGAAATTCAGTGCAAGTTTGACGAGTCAAAGGTGTCTGTGTTGTAGGTGAGTTTTTTTAGATAGATTATGTAACATCAATTTTGCGGTAGTGATGTACCCAGGTCGTTGTGTTGCAGATATAAATGTGAGTTGGTAGTGAGACGTTACTATTCAAATGTTAACACAATATTTAAGTGTAACGCTACTTGTTAATTTTAAATACTGTAAAATATTTGTATTAGTTTTTTTTTATATATATATAATGGGTCTACTCATGACCTCAATGTTATAAACCAAGTCATGTATGTTACACCCTAAAAAACAAAAAAAAAATGGCTTCATATTTTTATTTGTTTCCGTTTCGATGTAGAGTAATTTAAAAATAAAAAAGTAAAAAAAAACACGGAAAACTAAATATGAAAACTAAACTTACTTCAAATATTTTCGTGATATCATTGTTGATTATCATTCAGGTGACAAATGTCTTCCCAATTCGTTATCAGGAGCCACTTTGACATTTAAAGAAAGTAGAAAAACTGTCTGACTGTGTGGGGGGCAGACAATTTTTTTCTTTTAGAAAAAGTAAAAATTTCGTACCTCGGGAATTGACTGGAGTGCAACCCAATAATTAATCCTTAATTTTAATACTAAAAATAATACCCGTACTTTCAAATACCGCTTATAATCACAGAAAGACAAAAAAAAAACTATCCCAAAACGTTAACCTTAAACGTTAAGAGACTTGGATATCGAGTAACACGAACATTATCGACTTGGCACCCTACACGCGGGGTTAAAAAGGAAAACATTTTGAAACAAACCCACGACTCAAGGCGGCAAAGCCTACCGCACAAAGGGCAACACTCCACAATTTTCTGGGAAAAAAATCTCGTACCGTGAGCACAAACTAACCCGGAGTGCAATTCAAATGACTCGACCCGCACCTACGTAGGTACCTACATAAGTTATTAAAAAAAGTATGCCTCAGCTTGTGGGTTTTAATAAAAATAGTCGCGCGTCACTCTTTGTCTGTACATCAGAGAACGCGACATACGTCTATTAGTGCCGGAGAGACCTAAGATGTGCAAATCAGATACGGATTTAGGAGTTTTTTTTTAAATTCAAGTTTATTTTGAAAACTCACGCTAGGGCCGAATGTGAGTTGTTATTAGTGTGAGTTAACTGTTAATTTAGGTTAATTTGTTTTTAAATATTTTGTTTTTTACAAGATTATAGGCTAATGACGAATTGTAGAAAAAGAAAACTGGCTATTTCGACTATTGAGATGGCGGTAAACAGAGACGTATTAATGAAGCAGACATGCTGCGCTGACCTAAATTAAATAGAATACGGACATGATGACGAAGGACGAGGATAACGATGTGTTTTTACAAATCTTTTATTCTATTTTGGTGCAAGATGAAATTAATGTCAACGTGATCGAACAGTTTTAAAACTCACATTTTTTAATCTGGTGTAAGGTTCTTTTAAGTGCAAAATTTTTCGAACCCGTAAAACTTACTCGCACTCACTCACACTCGGTGGTGGTAATGAGGGACTGCCTTGTACGTCCAGTGGTACGTGCAATGTTATAACTGAGCATGAGGTCTCGGATCCGATTCCTAGGACGGTAAAGTGAAATTAAGTTATTCCGACAGCTATGTCTCAGTAGCCGCGTCGGAGTCCGAATCTGCTTTTTTTATCCTTACTGCGAGTATAGATTTAGCCAAGTACAAGTAACTTAAACATGGCAAAATGAGGGGGTTCCATCAAGTCACGACTGGCTTCCGGAAGAACTATTTTTGTGGTAACTCGTAATTCTAGGCCTAAAATTACTTAGTCCGCTTAATAAAGTACTTAATTCTCGTCAAATATGAAGAGAGGAACCACCAGGATATAATATAAGAACGTGCGTATCTTCTAGAACACCCCAGATTTTAATCAAGCTACCGTCACACCATTAAGTGCTCTGAAAATTTGAGCTGAATTCGTATTTGTAAACCAGTTTATAATCCGCCCAGCTATGTTTGGTAGAGTTCCAGTCTAACCGGGTGCAGCAGCTTTCTTTTTTGTTGAGCAACTGCTTGTTTGGCATAATGACAGGAAAGAAGAAGATTGTCATACTTTCAGGCATCTCACTGCTCGTCGTCTGTCTGTCGCTGTCGTAATGACTATCGAAGTTCTACGAATGACAGCTGGGACCAAAAGCTTAACATACCAGCTTGACCAACAACGTGCAGTTGGAGGCACGAAGGAAAACCTAATGAATGGTTATGGTAACCGATTTACGGACTGACCTCGGTAAGTGTAGCTTAACCTACGATTGACCTATGCGGCTGTTATTATTTTGCCATAAATAATAATAATAATTATCATATAATTAAACACATCATACAATCCCATTTGTTACTAATGTTTTACAACTTAAGCACGAATGTTAGTAGGCACACACATTTGGAGAACATTGGTAATAATTACTAATAATGTCAAAACAATCAGCGATGTCAAAATCAGAAAATGTCAAAAACAAATAATGTCAAAATCTAACAATGTCAAAATTACCACTAATCATGTCAAAACCATTAGTATTATGATAATAATCAAAGAAACATTAAAAAAATAATAATAATAAAATAAACATTAAGCCTTTCTTACTTGGAAATCTCTAGAACAGATCTTACTAAAAATAAAATAATTAAGTGATTTTAAAGCACCGCAGATAATAATAATATTTTAGAGTGGAAATTGATTTTGCAGTCAGAAAGCAAATATAGTTAACCACTTAATACCCGTCAGCGAACAACTGCATCAACTTTTTTCACTACATCTTTATTTACAGGAATACAAAAATTACGATAATAATTTACCCAATTTCAACAGAAAGCACCCCGCTGTAGGAAAGGACTGGGATTACGCAATATGTGTATTCACAGCCCCACTGGGGCTGTATCAATAAGCTACCTTGACAAATCACTACCTAAGTATTTCCTTAAGTTCTAAAGTTGAGCTCACGATGATTGACAAATGCGTACACTGGATATCACTCATATCTATGTGGTTGTTTCATTGGAAAAGCATATCAGATATAAATCTGCATGGTCCTTAGACTCCTTACACGATAAGTAAGACAAATTTAACGTCTGGACTTTCAAAGAGATCGCTGAGTTTCTATCGGTGTTTCTTCTCAGAGTACTCAGGTAGTGAAACACCGATCTCTATTTAAAAAAAACATATTTTACTTGTATGACGTGTAGGTCTGTAATAGTTTGCTAAAAACTTTTTCGGAAAATAAATGTTGTTCGAAGTAAGTGACGAAAGCGCGTCATAGCTAACCCTGTCCCAAATACGTTCCTGGTGTAAGATCGTGCAGCGGGGTGATTCCTCTCGCTCGCACACTATATGAATGAATAGCACTGAGGTCCTTTCATCAAAGAACTTCTTTGTGACATTGCTACTCCGCGAATTACTAACTACATAATATATGTACGCGGCTATGGAACTATCAAACTTTTATGACGTTTCGTGGTGACGACGATGAGTATTTTGTAAGGGGAAATGTGTGAGGGCTAATTAGAAATGTGAGTAGACTAGTTAGGTGCTGAGGAACACCTAGTCTACTTACATGTTTAATTAGCCTGTGGGATTCATGAAACGGCTCCTTTTGGTTTTTGTTTCTTTAAAACTGATTCAGGTTCGGGTTAGCACTATCTTTTTGCTAGATGAAAATAAATTTGGAATAAGAACGACGAATAATGTAGTGGCGATGAGGCTAATAATCTACTTATACCAATGTTATCTATACTAATATTATAAAGAGGTAAAATTTGTAAGTTTGTAAGTTTGTATGTAGGGGGTAATCATCGGAACTAATGATCCAATTTTAAAAATTATTGTACTGGTGGAAAGCTACACTATTCCCGGTGGAATTTTTATCCCCGTATTCCCACGGGAACGGAAACTACGCGGGTGAAACTGCGTGACGTCTGCTAGTAAATAATAAAATTTGTTTCTATGTAATAATCTCCGAAACTGCGCAAACGATTTCAAATCGTACGATTTATCAGATTTCTTTTAGCGACCGAAGTCGCGGGCAGAAGCTACTAATACAGAAGAACAGTTTTATTTATACGAAGGTAGAAGTTT
Organism: Euplexia lucipara; assembly: GCA_921972225.1. Classification (NCBI taxonomy): domain Eukaryota; kingdom Metazoa; phylum Arthropoda; class Insecta; order Lepidoptera; family Noctuidae; genus Euplexia; species Euplexia lucipara. Next base: position 9,929,372 of record OV179142.1, on the reverse strand, counting down.
GACACGCCCATGAAAGTAGCCGTGTGTACATAAGATTTAAGGCTACAGTTAAACTTATTTCGCTATAAGGCTGCCAGTCTTCTGGGCACGTTTAAGGATGACAGCGATGGGGTGGAGTAGGTACTTTGTTAGATTTGTTTTACTTTATTTTGTATTTCACCTTTTTTACTCAATTTATAGTTCGTTTTACCTTTATGAGTAAAAATGTAATTTTTATATCATTTACAACGAAACGTTATTACGTAAATAAACTCTTAAAAACGTTTCCTGGACTACCTACATTTTTTTTTTATATTCCACGACTATTCACACCACGCCATCTGGTCCCAAGCTAAGCAGAGCTTGTATTTATGGGTAGGCTAAACAGCTGATAAACATACTTATATGTATAGTTCTAAATACATACATATAATCAATGATATTATAAGTAAAAAGTTATAGATAGGTTATAAGCGCTCAGCAAGCGACACGTTAAAATTTGTCTAACTAGCCACATTTGACCTTAGTGACGCGTCGCGCGGTCAACGGACGCCGCGTGCGTTAGTGTGCCGTTTTTGAAGATCGAACGTTGTTTAGGTAACCTATCTACACCTTTTTACTTATAACAACATTGCACATTATAGATAAATTACACACAAATATTTGTCCTGAGTGGGAATCGAACCCACGACCTCCGGCATAGCAGACAGGGCCACTAGGGTCTAGATAGATATAATATAGACAGATGATGATGTTTATTCCAGATTAAAAAAAACAAAAAAATATGAGAAAGAAAAGGAACATTGTGCCGATATCTAAATAAAAGAAAAACAAAACATATAGGTATATAGAGGTAGGTACTGGACATGATGTCGTAGCAAGAAGCGTTGTGTCTTAATCTCTCAGTCTGTAGGTACAAAACTTGTCCCAATTTATAGGTTAGACCGCGTTTAGTTGTCCATGAATTCCTTTGCGCCGTCTCGGTCGGAGCGAGGCGATAGCTGTCCCATAGAACTGAGGTGCTAAAATTTTCGATCTCACTCCGGTCACCCTTTCGGTTGGCGTTCCTAAATTCTGATATTATATATTTGCATAAGTTGTCGTCAAATCACTCCTGCTTTTGTTTGTCAATGTCAATGATCTAAAGAAAACCAAACCTTCTTAATCTTGTATCATGTTATAACATAATGGGCACTTTGACAAAATTTTAGTTATTAGCTCCTCATCTAGATTACAAGAAAATATTCGACACAAATTTTGTCTTTTTGATGGAAAACGGCTTAGATTAAGCGCATTAAAGTTCAAGGGAGGGGCTTGTAACTTCATTATCTAGTATAAACTGTACTGGTTTATACTATACAGGGTGTCTCATTCAAATGGGTCAGTATGGGAAAGTCTGAAACTATAAGACATACGAAGATCTGTTCTGAGGAACCATGTCATCGATTTTAATAAAAAGAGAAACTGCATTCATACATTTTAAAAAACATCTGTACTCCGTTCGGGAATCAAACCCGGTTATTTTGAAAAAAAAAACCTACACTATTTCTATTTAGATATCGATTGTGTAGGTCTTAAGCAGTAAATGTCTGTATGAAACATAATGTCTAAAATGAATAAAATGCATTGTTTCCACATACTTTAATTTATTTTAGTAGGTGCTCGAAGTGACCACCACCTTTTTCAATACAATATTCAACACGTTTAGGTAACGATCTTACAATTGCATTTTGTATCTTCATGTGGTGAATTTGCGTTAAAATTGTCTCTATGGCTACTTTTAGGTCTACAACGGTGTCATAGCTTGTTTTGTACACTTCGTCCTTAACGTAACCCCACAAGAAATAGTCCAGAGGCGGTATTGAAAAAGGCGGTGGTCACTTCGAGCACCTACTAAAGTAAATTAAAGTATGTGGAAACAATGCATTTTATTCATTTTAGACATCATGTTTCATACAGACATTTACTGCTTAAGACCTACACAATCGATATCTAAATAGAAATAGTGTAGGTTTTTTTTTCAAAATAACCGGGTTCGATTCCCGAACGGAGTACAGATGTTTTTTAAAATGTATGAATGCAGTTTTTCTTTTTATTAAAATCGATGACATGGTTCCTCAGAACAGATCTTCGTATGTCTTATAGTTTCAGACTTTCCCATACTGACCCATTTGAATGAGACACCCTGCATAATGAAGTTAATGAAATACCTAACTATACTAAAAAAAAACTGCCACTGGTGTAGTCACTAATCACACGTTGAGAAGAAGAAGATAATTTTCTTATTTTATTTAGTTTTTAATTCTTGTAAGTCTGACGTACCTACTAGATTGGACAATTTATGGACAAATAATTAGTTTTTAGTCCCTCATCTAGATTACACGAAAATAATTGACATGTTTTTTTTATTTTTCGTATTGATGGAAAATTGATGAGAAACTGCTTAGATTAAGCACATTAAAGTTGAGGCGAGGGGGCTTGTAACGTCATTATCATAGTATAAACTGTACTGGCTAGTGACGTCATGCGTCATTTTGACTCGATGTATCGCCGTTATTTTTTGATTCCGTGAATAAAGAAAAAATGTGAGTCGAATATTTTCTTGTAGCTAATCTAGACGAGGCACTATTTTTTTTTTGTCAAATAGCCCATTATTTACCTGGATGCTTCGTAAAAACCGTAGAAACGTATTTTGTCCATAGAAGAATCGACAATATGACAGATTGTAGAAAGGTTTTTTTTGTTTTGAGCAAGACAATGTCAAGAATGAGGAGAAGAAATGTGTAGATCTGTCTGTCTATTGATGATAGTCTACAATATCAAGAATTAGTACTTGTTGATTTGAGTAAGTGTTTCTGTGTTGTTTGATTTTTCCGTCGACACAACCATTTTTACGATGATCTTGCTACGCGTGCTGGTAGTTACAAATATAATAAACGAATGCATAAAAGCTGAAGGTAAGTATTTAAAATCGACCTTTCCATAAAATATCGTTATAACACATTTGCTCGTAAAGGGTCTATTATTCCGCCAAATTCAGTATCGTAATGTATCTCATTACGCACTAGTGCGTAATGTAAAACGCACGGTTTGCATTAGCTCCGACTTAAAACGAACGGTTCCTTTTTTTAAATCTTTGTAAAGAGTTTCTATGTCAGAAAAGTGGTCAACATTTTATGAATAAAATTAACTTTGGGAGATAAAACATAAAAAAATAAACATTTAATTCGTTAATTTAATTAATTTTGACAATAAATTACAACCATTAGTAACCAAAACAAAAAAAATATTAATTAATTTACTTTATTAGTAATACTGGCAGTTTTTGTGCCTTTGACTTTAAAAAATTTGCTGCGCGCGCATCGTCAATTTTTGATCAAGTTAAAATTATTCCGCCGGCTTTTTCTTTTCGCTGTATTGTTTTTATTATAGAAATTTATTATAAAAATAATACAGTCCGAGTTTTATTTATTTCCTCGCAAATATGTTATAAAACGTATAAAACGGGCTCGGGCTAGCAATATAGCCTCGGCTGTAATTATCAACCTACCGCTCTTATATCATAATGTACTATTATGATCAAAGTGTAAATTGGTCAGTTACAGTTTACAGTCTCAGACCCTTGCCTGACCACTGCTAACTTATCGGTTTTTTTTTAAATATAGGTGACCTATCTTATTTCGATCGGAGTTTCAGCTTGGGACCGAAGACCTTAATGTTTTAATAGAACTACTTTGATACCCACCATTTTATTACCGCCACCCCTCATTGGAACCCCTCAGTTAAGGTCTTACATTACCAAAACACAAATACTTAATTCTTAATCCTTTAGATCTTCTACAATTTCCAGAGTTACTTCTGAATTGAGTATAACGAGGACAAAAATTTGTTCAGAATATTAAGGTAGGTAAGTCTAAAATGTACAGAAGCCCACGCCGCGGCATCCTATGCACAAACACACATAATTTAAATGCGTTCATATCGTAAACGTGTGTGCAGGCCGATGAATGGCGTCGCGGTTTACAGTCTACTACATGTGTGAGTCTATGTCTGGCGTCAAGTGCGAGAAGAGAAAAAGTGAAATCTGTAACGTATCCTATGACGTCATTGTGGCAAGCCGCTTGTTGAACATGAATCGGGAAAAAAATGGAGATCAAGAACTAACTAACTCAATGTTTTGTCTTTCAGTTTCAAATGAACATCCAAAATTCATCGAGACACGAACAGGATTAACGATAATACCACCCTGTTACTGTCTGCCCAACGCTGGGCGGAAACCTCTTGTCATGCAAAGAAGGCACGAGCATTGATCACCACGCTTGCTAAGGGCGGATTAGCGATTTCAAACTTATATATATCTATATATATAAGTTTGAAATCGCTAATCCGCCCTTGACTGGTAATTAGTGACCGATACTTAAACACGTGATTATATTCATTATTTCAATAAACTTTCCCAGAGAAACTTTTTTTTTATACACAATAACTTATAACACAATAAAATAACAACAACGCTGTCTGAAATTCCCGCGCGCTAGCCTGTGATCGATCACAGTAGGCACGAATCGGCACGATCTATCAGCTGATAAGTCTGACCTCGGGAAGGACAAAATCTACTCTACCAGTAGTAGCAGCGTCACACGCTCCCCCGCCACCCCCACCGCTCTCGTTGTGTAGTACTAACGTAATAGAATTAATTGAAAGTTAATGAGTTAAAAAAAAGTTTGTTAGGGAAAGTTGACGACGAATGACGTGTTTAAGTATCGGTCACTAATTACCAGTCACCCTATATATAATTGCAGGTTTCCTTCACCGACGTCGATGATATACTTAGAAAGTGCATAATTATGTTTTGAAAAAGCCAGATTGTTACAGAATAAAATAAAAGTTTGAAAATGTTATAAAATCAAATGAAAGGTTTTCGTGGACTGTGCCCTACAAACACAGCCTCATTGTCACTTTGCGGCATTCATTGTGGGTCAGGGTTAAAGGCTAATTAATATGTTTGGACCCTAAATCACCCTTTAAGGGTTGCATAACTTTTCTGACCTTGACCTTACAAATATGCGTCGCGCTGATGCCGATTAATGGGTATTTTTAAGGAAAAATGTTTCAGTTTTAATAATATTGCAAAACCAAGCCTGTGGCGGTCTTAGGTAAAACTGCGCTTGCTGAGAGTGGTGCAGACCGCTCTCAGCAAGCGCAGTTGCAGTTTTGACCTAAGACCGCCACTTTCTGGCTACATTCAAAACAAATTGGCTTTGGGCAGGTGTTGCACGCAACACAATAAGCAAACCAAATATTTAGGGACTCTGGCGTGCACAGGAAAAAGGAGAATTTGTTGCCAAGATTGCTTAGCAATTGATTGATTGCTTAGATTGCCTCTTTGGTCTAGTGTTCGCAAGCGCTACTGCTGATCGTGAGATCCCAGGTGCTATACCTGGGTCTGTCAAAGCGTTATTTAGTTTTTCCGTGTGGAACTTCTCAGTAGCAGCTTGACGTATTGATTGACGTATTGACTGTGGATGGGTGACCATACATTACATATCAAGACTCTTCCGTGCCTCAGACAGAAGGTTCATTTTCTTGTAATCTATGATGAGGGACTAAAAACTAAAATTTTGTCAAATAGCCCATTAAGTGATCTAAAAAGACTTAGGGTCAATTTATACTAGCACAGAGTCGAAGCGCATCGAAGCGTCTATCCAAAACTGAACATAATAAATTCAACCTTAACTCCACAGTGTAACGCACACTATAAGGTACATATTTTTCTTGAAAATATAAAGTTTATAGTTTTTTATCTTAATCACTAGTGAGTTATGAAATAGTCAGTCTCAAAAAAATGAAAATATAAAAAAAATATTATATAAGTACAGTTGTTGCAAACATCTTTTTTATGTTCACCACACACAGACTTTTTACATTTGGTACACGTCATCTTGGACATTCTTTTCTTTTTTGATGTGCATAGGCTGCAGTAGCACCGTATTTTAGCTGGAGGTTCCTCATCAGCTTTTACAGGTACCTCTTGAATAGTTTGTGGCAGAATGTTTTCAATATTCTCCCATAAAGACACAATTTGAGTCTCTTCCAATGTTCTTCTCTTCGCCATGATGTTAAAACTATCCTAAAGCCAATAAAAATAATTAATAAATACATACCTACTTTAATATTTACCGTATATAATTAGAAATAAGTAAAAAACAACAAAAACTAAAACACAAAAAAATGTTTGAAAGTTGCACAAAAGATAAAGGGGCGCCTATCGAGCGCAACGTTTCGCCATAGCAACGAAACTATGGTACTTACCGAACAGGAGCGGTCGCCTCTCGGGAGTGTTGGTCGCCGACTGAGTTGGCGCGGAAAGTGGAAACACAAGCTTGTACGCGCGTTGGTTAGAAAAACACAGCAATACATTTATTTCGCGGGCGCCTCTGAAGCGCACGTTATCTTTCTAGGGTTAAGAACTCCATTTTTCCGCATCATCACGAATACTCCGACCGGCCATAAAAACGGTAGAACATTAATGATCCGGACCTTATTTGTGCGGAATCCCAAACATTTGGATTGTTTTTAGCACGAGATTTGTGAATAAGTAATACATGTAACCGAAAATACTTTGGGGAACGAATTAACTTTCATTGCCAAGGATCATTTACACGAGACATTCGTTTGTGGCACCGCAACGAGCTAAAAAGACACAAAGTCAAAGTCAAATCATTTATTTCAAATATTATATCATCATCATGATATTATATCATGATCATGATAAGGCACTTTTAAACGTCAAATTTAGGTCAAATCTATAATAATTCTACTATGTAATGTCGTTTTTTAACCCCCGACGCAAAAGGCGGGGTGTTATAAGTTTGACCGATATGTGTGTGTGTCTGTCTGTCAGTCTATCTGTCTGTCTGTCTGTGTGTGGGTACAGCTAAAATAAGTACCTACCTACGAGTACTAGGAACATGCCTTACTCAAGCGGTACCCCGACGTGAAGTAAAATTCCATGGCTTAACTATAGGAAAGTGTTGTTTTAAACTTTTTAAATGTTGTACTTTTTTGCAGTGGGAGTTTTTGTAAATTTTAAATTTAATTTTTATTATATCATTGTTTTGAATTTTATAAATGCGTATGTTTGTAAAAACTACTAAATGGATTTTACAATAATATTGCTTAGGCCATATTTTATAGAGATATTGTGTAATTTGTCCAAAATATAACTATAAATATCAAGTAAGTAGGAAAAATATCTGCAATCTGCGAGCTGTTCTGTCGTGCTTATCCTGCGCAGACGAAGTCGCGGGCACCAGCTAATTTAATATTATAAAGAGGAAAGATTATGTGTTTTTGTATCTAACGAATAAACTCAAAAACTACGGAACCAATTTAAAAACTACTTCACCGTTGGGAAGCTACAATATCCCCGGGTGACATAGGCTAATTTTTATCCCTGCAATGTAAGTACTGCCACGAAAACGGGAACTACGCGGGTTCTGAATGGTAGTTTTGTATGGAAAAGAATGGGCAAGACTCCATACTTAGTCTTTGCTTGTACTGCGAGTCTATAAAAACTAAAGCACCTATTCGATCGTATTGTGATTCTGCATGATGAGTACCTAATGCACATCAAGAAATAACAAATCAATAAGATAAACTTTTTCTATAGACTATTTAAAATCTTAATTCATTTATTCAAATTAGGCTTATAATCAGCAATCAAAAATAATACTTTCTTATAATACAGTCTTCCTAGTATTTTATGTAGGAAGAAGAAGTTGCTCAACAATAATTGACTGTGTCTGTTATGTTCTAAGAAATTCAACTCAACGATATACCTAATGCTTAATATTTGACATCTAAATCGACAATGAAAATTATTTGCCACGTGATAACTAGCACACTTTCATTAACCAAAAATACATACTGATCATGTTTGTATTCTTATAGTTGTTTAAGTAAGTTAGTGCCTAAAACTTATCTAAGTCCACGCACAAGATCAAGACACAATTTCACTTTCACGATAAGTAACGCGGTTAGTGGAGCACAGACAAAAATGCTGGTCGGTAGCTTTACCCGGGTAACGTTGGACCGTCCCGCACGGTGCACAATAAACAATTTGTACTAGCACAAGTATCACAGAAGCGGTGTGAGCACTCAAGATTTGCATACGAAAAGATAACCCAACGGATGTGCCCGTAATGATAATGTTTTTTCATGGGGGGTCATACAATTTGCAGCATTTTTTCACCCGACATAATCTTAACGCGTGCTCTGTATAAATGGAGACAACCCTAAACGTTATGACGGCAATGAACCGTGTTACAAAGTAATAAAGCTCAAAATTGCGCGCCATAAACCGCCACACATCACTTAAGATATTAATGAGTGCATCCGTAATAGGCGAAACATACATATGAAATTCAAATTTGTAGCGGGCTGGGAGCGAGCTCTTCTACATATTTTAGTAGGCAGCAGAGTGTGAATTTGAATCTTTTGTTAGCGTTTAGTACGTCAGTTTATACAGGAAAACAATGTTTTATCACAAACGAATATATTTATCAAACAGCAAGGCGAGAGCGTGAGGGCGAGTGCGAGTGAGTGCGGGCGAGTGCGACTGAGCCACGCAACCAATGTCATTACCGCGCGCCACCACTCCCAAGTCCCAACTCGATTAAGGAATGAAGATTTATAGTTTCTATAGAAAAAGTAATTAGTGAAAACGAAAGAAACGGGGCGTCGGGAAAAGTCATCGGACATAATTCATAACAAACAGAAATAACGGAAAGCCGGTTCGGCGGGGTAGGCAATGAATAATTCTCTAACTGCGAGCACCCTCCACACCCCTCGGCGGGCAGGGGTGCCGCGAAAAAAGCGCACAACCCCGGCCCAGTTTTATAGTCACGAAAAAATAGGAGGTAGCCAAAATATCTATATACGGCGAATGCAAAAAGTAGAAAAAAATTACAATCCCGCTCGCATGAATAAGTGAGTGGACCTTCATATAGAAAAAAGTAAGGCAAAAATAAAAGCGGCGGAGGGGTGCGTCGCGTCGTGGCCGCGCGCTCCCGCCACGTCCGCGCCACGGCCGCGCCACGCACGCTACGGTGCACTGGTAATGACACCTGCCTTGCCGCTAAAGTTTTTAGTGTCCGCGCCAAAACACCTGTGACTTAACACAACTTACTTACCGAATACCGCTGAACTAAGCAAACTCACAAACTTGTGCCGGTTGTTTGCTCTTCGGAAGCATGGAAGACAAACTTACCTACTTGAATAGAAGTTTATGTAACATCATGTACCTATGTACTTAATTATGTTTAATGTAGATTTAATAACTCAGCCAAATAGGAGTACCTATTAACAATTCGTTTTGCCCTCATGTGTTCTTACAAACCGCTTAATGAAACATAACAACATTAATTAATATAGCTACAAAAGCGCTGAAAGGTTTTAGGTTTGAGCGTTACCATATTCGCGCTTGTCGCGTACACTCGATCATTCGCGCGCCTTCGCGGCTTACAGCTCTAATTCAGGATCTAAAGTCACTGACCCCACATTAAAACCGACCGACCTAAAAGGGAGCGAATACAAGTTTTCGAAATTAGCTCGGCCTGTATCGGGCCCTGGCTTTACGCCATGGTATTTAATCACTTTATAAAAGCAATAAACCGAGCCGAGAGGCGAGAACGCTACGCCAAACAATGCCCACCATGTGATCGCTATAAAAATGTATCGAATCATAATCGGAGCACAATGTCACTTACATTCTGATATAATTAACTTAATGCGGACATGTTGTATGTATGTGAGCCACCGCTGGTTGTACGAATATTCGCGAGCACAATGCTTAATTAAAAACTTCGGTTTAATGATTTATAATGAAGGCGTGAACGGGGAATCGTCACGTGCGAGCTTGGAATCAAGCTCTAGTGTTGCCTGTGGATTTTCCGTATCTTGTGTATAGGCATATCAAAGACGAACTAAACACAATGCGGGATTCATATTCCCCTTTCAGAATACCTTTAGCTATACGAATGCCGTTATTATTTTGAACAGCAGCTCGACACTGGCGTTAAATGTTTGAAAATGGTTTTTAAACACACCCTTGTGCGACTTTATAATCAGACGGTAGGTATATTAGCTTTCATTTATTTTGCAAATAGATACTGACTATTTATCCAGTAGGGTAATTTTTAAGATAACATAAATATATTTCTCAAATACAAAAATAAAAACAAAAAACAAGATAAAATACGCAAAAATACGCATGAAAAACGCAAACTCCGCGAAATACGCATTAAATACAAGACAGTAAGGGGCATCTAAGACAAGTTTGAGCGTAGGTATATGTTTCAGAAGTGGAGCTCTATAAACGACCAGTGAAGCTGAAAATTATGATACGACCGGTAACCAATACACATACCTACGTGATGACAAGTGGCCAACCACTAAAGTGTACAGACTTAGCCCTAACTTCGAGAGATCAATATGATTCGATTGGTATGAACGGCTGCGTGGACAGACCCGTCAAGGGCCGTACAACTACGCTTGAGAGTTAAGTCGATCAAACCGTAGCCCATTCATGCGGTAACTCTTATGAGACGTGTAACACCTTTACCCCATTCAAAGCCATAACTACACAACCAGACAGTTCTGTTTCAACGATTTAGGCACATCCTATAGATCTTAGAATGTTGTGCCACAAAAGGGATGAATTCAAAGCATGTTGAATAGTTGCGTGCAGCTGAGATGCGAATGCTGAGGGGATGTAAGGTGTTACTATGCCTAAGAAATTACAAATACGTACGTCAGGGTAATAAGACTTTCTTTTAAATGTGAGAGGGAGTCTTGTGTGGCACCGGTGTCCGAGAAGTGTGGAAATCGTTTGTTACCGTACCTATAAGCATGTTAAGCAGAGGAATTCTAAATCTCATCTACTTAAGTGATATTTTGTATCAAATGTACGTCTGCTGTGAAAAGAAGAAAATACAGCAATAGCCGAAAGTTTACTTAACAGAGTGACAACGGTTCCTGATTGATGTGCGTGTTGTAAAATTATCATTCGCTTCAAAAACGGTGAAGGAAATCATTGTGAGGAAACCGACATACCTAAGAGATATTTCTGTATGGCATGTGAACCAAGTCTGACATCTAATCTTACCTGGGTTATGGTGTTTAATGGAAAATTCACACAACGTAATTGGCAAAAAGCTTGGTGACCTTGCAGATAACTCCTTTTTGCTGTGTCCATGTTCACTAGTTAGGGGACGTCGACACGTCCCGCGTATACTGGCGCAACCCGCAAATTTTGTAAAAGCAAATAATTTGGAAGATATTATCTTTTTACTGGTGTAAGAGACTTCATTTGAAGCCACGTTAATTATTTGTGTAAATATAATGATTTATTTAATTGTTTAAACATTGTATACAAACAAAAGCATGCCAGACAAAAATATCAAAATCATGTTGATTGTAGTCAGTCGCGTGTAAAGGTTATAAGCTCCAAAAATGCACGTGACGTTATTTTCTAAGGTCATCATCTGCCTAGCCTTTTTCTCAGCTATGTTGGGGTCGGCTTCCAGTTTAACCGGATGTAGCTAAATACCAGTGTTTTACATGGAGTAACTGCCTGTCGGACCTCCACGACCCAGTCACTGGGTAACAGGATACCCCTTGGTTAAACTGGTTGTCAGACTTTCAGGCTACTGACTATCTGTAACGACTGTTATAGATCTACAAACGACAGCCGGGACCAACGGCTTTACGTGCTTTCCGAGGCACAGAGGAGTCTTGATATGGTATGAATGGTCAACCTCGACAAGCGTAGCTTAGCATGCTGTTATTATTAAGCCACAAACTCCTCCGTTATTTTATAAAGTAAGTATTCAAATTAAAATCATATTTTTTAGTTTTCCAATGACACCCACACACACCACACGCTCTAAAACACAGATCACTGACGTTTGTCGAAAAGCCGCCAAACTAAAAAGGGTCTGAGTTGGCCACGTCTGTCGTCTGCCCAATGGGCTGTGGGCCAAAATAACCACCACATGGAGCTCTACAACAGCTAGAAGGCGTCGTGGCAGACTCCGAAGAAGATGGCGGGACGACTTGGACATATTAAACGACCAGTGGCCAACTTTAGCCGGAAAAACTGGAAGTCATGGAGAGAGGCCTTTGCCCAGCAGTGGGTTGATGCAGACCAGTAGTATCAGTATCAGTAATGATATTAAAGTATAACATTTCAAAATATCAAATATTGTAAAGAACATTTACAAGCGACCTTTAACAAAGAAAACTATGTAAACTAGCTCGTACGCTAGTTTTTTTTACAATCGTTACTCCTTTAGTTTTGTTGGTCTTTATATTTCAAAATTGTATTGTCGTATCTACATTTAAAAATATAATGTTATTTAAATTATTAGTTTTTTCATCTGAAGTTTCTTAGTAGCAAACCCAGAGTCTCGGTTCGTGCCCAATAGTTACAATAGGCTCACCCCCTGTAACATCGTACTAAAACGTACCAAAATAGGGTGCAAAATGTGGGTTTATCAAATGTACACCTCTACCTAACCATTCGGGGGATACATACCTACATGAATTGATGTTATTATTATTCTCCTATAAATTACTGTCTTTCAATAAATTTGCGTTTTTGCACTTGCACCATTATACGTAGGACCTGACGATATGAAAAGGAACATTCGATACATAGGTGCGGGTAATTAGGGGTGTGGATTGACATTGCTTTCGCACACCGATGGATCTCACTTAGATGTGGTAAATTGATCGATTGTGACACCATACATACGTACAAGGGGGAAAAAATTAGTACCTTTATATGCCCTTTAATAGAGCCCTTTAGGCTACTATGCAGTACTATCTACTTTGTTGTTGTGATGTTTCAGAACACGTAAAATCAATACCAATGCAAATCAAAATTCATTTATTCAAATTAAGCTGAAAATCAGCATTTCTTGAACGTTCAAAAATGTAAAGATGGTCCTTTAAAACGCATGTTCGTATTTTTGCTGGAATATAATAAATCGGTGCAACAACCCAACAACCTATAGTCAAGAAATCAGTACTTAAATCTATAATTCAAGTTAATTTTAGTTTTTTATTAAGTACCATTATCTAAGTGTAAAAAAAAGATAAAAGCTTTTTCGCTGGAAAGCGCAAGCTTGAGAAGACCTAGGGCGTGTTTTTATTATTTTAGTTAAAATTCAAAACAAAATACATAGATAGTAAGTATGTGGAAACAATTTAAAATATCGAAAATGTTGCCGGAGAAGTTTGAAAAAAATAGAATTGGAAAAAAATAAACTTTTTTTTAATCTTTTATTTTGTATAAAAAGAGGATAGGACAGCATCCCAATTAGTTTCGAATTAACTATTTTTAATATTAAAATCGAACTGCTCTCCCAGTCTGCAACGTTTACATTTCTGATGAAACTAGAAACGATATGTACTGTGTACTCCTTCCATTTCACGTGCAATTAACATTGTTACCCGTATTCATTTAATTCACTTAGAATAGTTTATGAAGAAAAGTTAATAATAAATGCCATGACGTGATATTTATGTGAAAGCAAGCGGCAATTGCTGGAGCCACTAGACCGTTGAAGTGTTTTTATACAAATGTATAGAGCGCATCATCGGGTTTTAACTATCTGACCGCAATATAAGTATATTATATCCTATGAGAGCGGCGAAATAGTAACAGCTGCACGGTTCCATCGAATGTTAAGCTACACTGGAGGAGGTCAGTCCGTGGATGGGTGACAATTCATTAGATACCAAGAGCTCTCCGCGCGCCACGGAAAGCACGTTAAGAAATCGTTTCGGTAAGTCAGAAGCCCGAAAGACTGACCACCACCGTTACCGAGAGGTTTCGTGTTACCGAGTAGGTTTGGAAGTCGATCACTCCATGTACGACACCGGTATTCTGCTGCATCCGATGCTAGCCTAGGTTAGGCCGATGTGGATTTTCTATTTAGTAGGTTGGGTTCGATTGTAACCATTAATGTTATGGTTGCAGCATACAACCTTTTAGAAGTAGCGTACGCAAATTCTGTGGCCCTAGAGAAAAGGCGTATAAGTCCAATTTTGTCGAAAATGAGTTAAGTGTACCAAAGTGGTCAGAAAACCGACTTTTACAGTTTTTTTTGGTGTCAGTTGGACCCTTTTACACAAAGTAACTTTCTTATTTTTAGAGATAGCTTAGATCTGTCTTCACCAAACGATAGAGCATTTTTTCTGATCACTTTGGTACTTTTAACTCATTTTCGACAAAATTGGACTTATACCCCTTTTCACTAGAGCCACAGAATTGTACTCTGCAAGTTTCAATACTTAGTGAGAAAATTAGAGATAGTCACTTATTTCTCGAATAAGAACATTTCTAACTCATTGAGTTGTATTGATGATATTTACAATAATTGTAAGTACTTCGGTAAATAGTTGCGGTCGTGAATATATTTTTTTATTACCATATACGAGCTTATCCACACTACGCTGTAAATACCAACAACTTACGCTTGTATCTTAAAAAAAAAACAGTAGCACTCCGGGAGTGCCAACAGAAGGGAATACTCGAGCACCTACGTGTTTTTTTATTATGGAAATATTTTTGAATCGTCAGGAAATACTTAATTGTATCCTACTAATATTATAAACGCGAAGGTTTGTGAGAATGGATGGATGGATGGATGTTTGTTACGTTACTCTTTCACGTAAAAACTTTGAATGAATTTCAATAAAATTTGGTAAGGAGTTAGCTGACACCGTGGATTAACACATACTTTTAAACCCTGTATTCCCACGGGAACGGGAGCTACACGGGTGACACCGTGGGACGTCTGCTAGTAGGAAATACTGTTAAATGAAGTGTTTTCTTTTATTTATTATTATTATTAACTACTGTTAGGTACTATTATTATAAACTACTGACTACAAAAAATATACTACAATTTTCATTAAGTGCGCTATTGTACGTGGTGCATATTATTTTACATTCAATAATGCAATCTCCATATTACCTAAAACCTAAATTTGCTTATCTACAAAGGTGTCCGGAACGGCAACAGTGTCGCCAAAAATGCCCAACACGCTTTAAGAAGTTTTCACTTTATAAATATTGCAACTAAAGTACTCTGTAGGTATGTGTGGGTGTGTCTTCACACTCACACTCTGACGTCACTAGTGTCTCAAATGATACGCGACGACAAACATTTAAAAACGTAAATAGTAAAAAAAAACGTAAATTCAAAAAGTCAATCAGTTGTTTTCAACTGAGTTCTGTCCGTGTCTAAAAATATACAAACGAACAGTTTATACAAAAGTATTTCCCCCTACATGTGAAAGCCATGAGTTTGACACAATAAAAACACTTCACACCGTTCTATTTAGTCACTTTGTTACATTCGTAGTTTCCATTTCCTCTAAGCGTACGCGTTTGCAATACTTTCGAAATGAAAAAATTGCTCCACAAAATAGCATACATATATAAAAATTGTTGAACTGTTTTTTAAATCGCTTGTCGGGTATAGAAAGAAACACTGCGTAAAAACACCATGTTACATTTGAAACACACTTCCTTTTTCACACTAGATTGTGCACGCGATTCCCGTATTAAAGATTATGGGAAAGAATGAAACATTGTTGGCGACAAATAAACCTAATAAATAAATACACAAAAAACTATAAAAGGTGTCCGAATCATTAGACGTATTCAAGGAAAGCTAAATATAACTTGCTGCGAGTAATAAGCTCTTTAGGTGCTAACTACCAATATATTGATGACAGGTTAGTGTTCACAAGCAATTTTCTATAACTTAGAATTCCATAGTACTTATAATGATAGTCTTCGTAATTAATAGGGTTGCAAACGAAGCATTTGAAGGCAGTACAATTTGCATTATTGAACAGTGTTCAACACCAATGTCATGTAAAGGGGTGAATTTGTTTCAAAGTAAGTACTTATTCTTGCCAGGAACCAAACATTAAATCGAGGCATAATTGATCAATAAATTCATATATTTTAAATGTAAAGTTTGTGAGGATGTATAATACTCTTTCAGGCAATGACTACAAAATAAATTCATATATTTTAAATGTAAAGTTTGTGAGGATGTTTGTTACTCTTTCAGGCAATAACTACAAAACAGATTATAATAAAACATTACTCATATTATAGCTCATACTTTAGAATAACTCATAGGTAGGCTATAATTTATAAACAACAGATACGTATACAAACGAAGTATCGCTAATAAAGTTAAATTAAGATATTTTGGAGTATTTTTAAAGTGTGCAATACAGTTTGGGAACGTCAGTTAAACCGACGCGTCAGTCAGGACTTGAGAGCGCCACTTAGTATATTGGCACGTGCGGTTGTGACCTGTTCACAAATCTTTTCCTAGTAAACTGCTACATATAGGGTGACTGGTAATTAGTGACCGATACTTAAACACGTGATTATACTCATGAATACGAATAAATTTTCCAAAGGAACTTTTTTTATCCTCATCAACTTTCAATTAATTCAATTACGACAGTACTGCACAACGGGAGCGGTGGAGGTGGCGGGGGAGCGTGAGACGCTACTACTAGTAGTAGATTTTGCTCTTCCCGAGGTCAGACTATCAGCTGATAGATTGTGCCGATTCGTGACTACTGTGATCGATCACAGGCGCGCGCGCGGGAATATTCAAACAGTGTTTTTGTTATTTTATTGTGTTATAAGTTAGTGTGTATAAAAAAAAAGTTTCTTTGGGAAAGTATATTGAAATCATGAATACAATTACGTGTTTAAGTATCGGTCACTAATTACCAGTCACCCTATATGGGCACCGTACAACATTTTGTTATAAGGATGGCATTATTTGTAGGCGGTCCGAAGAAGAAGGATGTAAATGATTGCACTTACATTTGAAATTATTTTACATAAAAGGTACTTGTACTTTTTTTGCAATCTCTCACCTTTATTTTTATTTTATATTTATTTTCAGTGACTAGATATTACACACATGGTTTAATAAAAAACGTACAACCGGTCCGACAGCGGAGGCTTAAAAATAGGATTGCTGGACTTTGGGCACAAATGCCCAAAACTTTAAGTTTCACAACATTAATAAACAATAATAAAGATAAATATTTATCTATATCTATATCTATATCTTCTATACTTATAATAAAACTGTAGAGAAGTGAATTCTGTACATTGAAAATATATTCAAAATTAATATTGGGGGATGATTGGTGATCGATACTGATGCCAAAAATGCAATCAGTAAATTTTTTGTCTGTCTGTCTGTCTGTCTGTCTGTCTGTCTGTATGTGCACGCATGGGTCAAAAACTACTGAAGGGATTTTAACCAAACTTAGTACGATTGTAATCCATACTCCTGGGCAGGTTATAGGCTATATAACATAACTCTAAGACACATAGGAGCCGAGCAGTGACGATAAATTCGAAGCAAGTCGGATGAAAATGCGCTTTTGAGCTCCTATCCTCGCTTACGTTGATCATACACAAGAAGTATGTATTACAAAGATGTTGATCTTCAAAAGGTCAACAAAAAAGTTCTCAGTAACATATATCTATATCTTATAAATTAGCCACAATAACACGTTTAATCGCTAAGCATTTCTTCAAAGTATATTAAATAATAACGTACACTTTTATAATATTTAATAAAATAAAAGATATAGACAACGGTTTATAAACACACAATATATTTATATGAACTTTGAGTGAACTATGAGTTTGGTAGGTACGTATGCTACTATCACCGCGGCACCTGGCGGGCGTTCACGCGCCAACGTCACTTATTTGACTGTGGATGCGAAGGGACATGCCAAGCATTGTTCGTTCTTATTGAACAAGCACGACTTTCATTAATTTATTCGCCCTTTTCATTTGATTAGATTTAAATTATAGTCGTTTTTAGATATTATTTTGAAGTAGTTTTAGTAAATATAATTATTATTTATGTTTGTTTTTTTTTTTATCTCTTTTTGATTCCGTAGATAATTACGATTATTATTCCTTATTTGTTTTTTGGATTTTAAATATAGTAGGTACGTAGTTTTGAAATATTCGTTTAAATAGGTACATGTATTACCTAAAATAAGTTTGTTTTTTTATTCCAAAGGTAATTCATACTTTCTTTTTTCTATGTTTAAGATAAGTACCTAAATAGTACGATGTTTTTTTTAGTTATTTAAAAGTTAAGTTAAGTAGTTAAGATATTATTTGCTTTAGTTATTCGACGATTAGCGTCTTTTTGAATTAGGAAATAAACTGTTGCTTCTGTTTTTTTTATTTGAATTCAAGTAGGTACATTGCCACCTAAAAAACGGTCTTTTTATCTCGAAATTCTATAAAGCCAAAAGAATGAGAAATGCGCGTTCTCAGGAATCGTCAGAGAAAAGAGCACATTGAGTTAATAACGCAACTGCACGAGCACATGAAAGAACTTCTGAGACAGAGATGCGATAAACTTCTGATAGGGAAAGAAGAGCTACATCACGAGCATCTGAAACCTTTTCTCAACAAGAGCTACGTCTTACAGTTGACCGTAAAATGCATTTTTATCCCGAGAGTCGGAAACGTTCATCGAGCGACATTTATAACTTACAGCTGATCGCGAACGACATATTCTATCTTGAGAATCTGAAACATCTACTCAAAGAGAATTACGACTTACAGGTGACCGCGAAAGGCATGTGTTATCTCGAGAGTCCGAAACGTACACAGAGCGTGAGTTAAGACTTACAGCTGACCGCGAAAGGCACGTTTTGTCTCGAGAGTCCGAAACATTTACTGAGCGTGAGTTAAGACTTACAGCTGACCGCGAAAGGCACGTTTTGTCTCGAGAGTCCGAAACATTTACTGAGCGTGAGTTAAGACTTACAGCTGACCGCGAAAGGCACGTTTTGTCTCGAGAGTCCGAAACATTTACTGAGCGTGAGTTAAGACTTACAGCTGACCGCGAAAGGCACGTTTTGTCTCGAGAGTCCGAAACATTTACTGAGCGTGAGTTAAGACTTACAGCTGACCGCGAAAGGCACGTTTTGTCTCGAGAGTCCGAAATATATACTCAATATCATGACCGTCTGGCAGTTGATAGGATACACCTTGCCATAACTCGATCAATTGAAGACGAACATGATCATGACCGACGACTGGAGTCAGGCCGCGAATATAACAATTCTTTGAGACAAGATGAACAAACAATAAGTTTGTCAAATAAAAGACGATGAATTGTTAATATTCGATCGCAGGAAACGGACGAGCAGCGTGAAGCCAGGATTTCTGCGTATAGATTTAGACATATTTTTGATAACTTAGATGCACATGCAGAGGATTTAGATGAACCTACAAATTTACTACCGTGGGCCAGGAAATATAAAAGTGGGTTCACTTATGTTGTCACTATTGATTACAGATCATATTCGAAAATCGGTGATATGAACGTAGTATGTTCTTTTTGCACTGCCTCCGCTGGTCTTACAGACATGAAAATGGAAGGGGTGTTCTTTGTGAAGAATAAGTATCCACTAAGAAACGATTTTTGGAAATTCAACCCCTAAAGAGAAAAAATAGGAGACTGACGTTCGACACCCACGCAGGCGAAGCCGCGGGCAAAAGCTAGTTTTAAATAAATCTATTAAATTTTGGTTTGAATGTATTTTCTACCAGTTCATAACTTATTTACAGAAAATATACTTAGTTAATAAGCAGTTATCACATAATTTACTTGCTTCTCCTACTCCCATATAACAATTAGTTTTCTTGAAACGCGGATAGACGTGTTTTTTCTTTACATATATTATGTTGCACCTGTATATTTCCCATGCGGGTAAGCTTACGTTTTTCTATTACTTAAGAAAGTGTAATTTGCGTTTACAACTAAGTATGGCGAATGGTGTGTTTTCCCGCCATAACGTGTGCCTTTTACATATTATTATGACATGTCTTGAGTAACTTTTATTGTTACTCGTAAATTAGTTCGCTTTAAATTGCACGTTTGCTTGCAGTTGAGCACCTAACTACCACTTAGGGTGTCATAAATTGAATAATACTTGCCTTTTGTCTACTTTTTTCACTCGAGAGATACGTTAATTTGTACCTTCAACAATCTCGTCTCCATTTAGCATTAATAAAATGTATAATGACAAAATACAATTAGTCTATAACTGTTAGTACTGGTGACCATAGTCGTGTTAATTGGGCTAGGCTATACGCGATCCCAGTTCAGGTATTGTCACATTATCTTTAAAACATTTGGTTCCAGGGCATGTTAGTTCCCTTACAATGCGTGAGAAAAGTTAAGTAGTATATTGATAGTAATCACAGTCAAGAATGCTATTAAAATAAAAACAGTTAAAAAAGCAGCTCAACCTTGGAACCAATCATACCGATGACAAATGCAGTTACCGAACATAGGTATGCAATTTGCCTTAGGTCCAGGGGGTGGCACAAACACTTAAGCTTACGTAACCACGCTAGGGCTGTCAACAGCAATAAACGCGAATGCCTGTAATTACATTGTAACAAAAAACTCACAATTCTCCACAATGAAAGAAACGTCGCCTATCTACAGCATTAGCGGTAATTTATCGACAAAGAAAACACACAGCCCTATTAAAATAGTCGTTATATTGCATTCATCATACATTTTTTTTCGTTTCATTTCTTACTAGTCTTTGCAAAGGTTAATGGTTCGATTCGATCGTATTGTTTATGGTACCGTTAGAGAAAAAGGAAGGTTTTTACGAGATCGTATGGTTATCTATATGGGTTTGTAATTAACTTGGCGTGTAATTTATATAATTGTGATTATGTTTACGTCATTAGGTAAGTTCGTATCTGTATATAAATATTTGAACAGGACGGGAACGAGGAAGTTATGAACTTTTAACACGGCAGCTTATTATAGATAATATGAAAGTTTGTGGGGATCGATGTAAATGAATTTTAATAAAACTTTACTTCAGAAAAACATAATAAATGGAAGTATCGTGTGAATTGGTCATAATAGCAAATAATGTCAATACTTTGGCTTACGCTTGGAAAACCATAAGAGATATATGTTCATGCAAATAAAACCGCGGGGTACAGGTATTGTGTAATAATATAAAAACTACTGCTACAGTGGAAACAAAATGAACACTCGGAGACAGCGGTTAACCAAGAAAGAACGATTGCAGCAGTACGGAAACTGTTTGAGATAAACTCGATCTTTATAAAAACCAATTTACTTACTTGAGCGGATACATTTTTCTCCTTTCTTGTCTGTGGTCAGTGTGTCTGACATAAATGTTTGACAACACACAAACAACACGACAACTATACAAACGTAACCGTCACGTCAAATCGAATACATTAAAATTTAAAATACTCGTTTTATTTCAAGAACTTTATATGTGTGTTTGTGTGGGTTATACTTGTGCAACTTAACAGGGACCAAACAGTGATAGCTTAGAAAAATAGATTCAAGATACCGGGCTGGTATCCGCAACTCCACGTCAAAGCGCCTATTTTGCGTATGGGCTATACCTAATCTACCACGCGGGCCCAGTGCGAATTGGTAGATGGCACATGTCTTCGAATTTTTGGTTCAAGGACATGCCGGTTTCCTTACAAGGTTTTCTTTCACCATTTTTGAGATCAGTGGTGAAGAAATAAATTACACAAAGTAATGCACCTGCCTGGGGTCGAACCCACGACTTACTGTTCGCCGCCACCACTGGGCCACCACTGCTCTCAGTGATAGCCTAGTTGTGTGACAGGCGGATTGCCAAATCATAGATCTCGAGTTCGAACCTATGGCTCGCAGCTCTGATTTTCGCGTGCAAATTGTATAATCATCACTTGCTCCATAAACGGTGAAGGAAAACACCGTGAGGAAACCGGCATGCTTGAGAGATATTACTCGAGCGCATGTGATGCCAAGTCAGAGGCCAATGGGCACTATGACTCTGACACCATAGGCCAGTCACTAACCACACAATAAGAAGAAGAAGTGGGACTAGGTAGGACATATCCGCCGCATGCCGGACAAACTGTGACCGCAAGTGGCATAGAGCTGGTACCCTGAGACAGGAAGACGGGGTCGCAGCAGACCACGAAGGAGATGGCGGGAAGAACTAGATAGATTTCTGAAGAACTGGATAGACGAATCGCGAAAAGTGGAAGGAGTGAAGGAAAGCCTTTGCCCAGAACAGGCTAACAAAAAAAAAACTTGTTATTGCTGCATAAGTTTTAACCTGAATGCAACTGGATGGTTGTATTGTGATTTTTTCAACTTTTCAAGATTCACGTTTCGTTTACGAATTTTGTGCTAGACACACAGAGATACAAGTATTGGTAAAAACATCAACCTGTCGAAGGCAGGTTTAAGTCTGAAATAGCCAACCCACCACCCACACGAGAATAAGATTTATTGACTGATTTCATTCCTGGGTTAGGCGACGTGTAACTGAGATTTTTTAGCCGAAATTATTTAGTAGAATAGTTTGTGGTGTACCTACTATTTAATTTACATAAATATATACCTCAAAACACTAGTGGAATAAATGTATAAAACAAGTTTAATAAGATAAACTACAATACATAAAATAAACTATTGAAAAGTAACGAACTCTTATGTCGAGACGTGTTAGAGGTAATACTTTTATTAGCCCATAGTCTATTGCTGGCAATGGGCTCTTCTCAAATATAACTGGTCAAAACATGGTTCTATAGAAACACTTCCGGCTTACCCTTGGGTGAACACAGGCGTAATTGCACAAAAATCTTATACTTAGATGGTAAGTAAGTTTTTTTTTAAATAATGGGACTTAATATCTCCAAAAATATCTTAGGCATCTATAAAAGTTTTTTAGCTTTCAACAATTATAAGGTCAACGAAGCGAGGTCGCGATCGCGTGCGCGCCACGGAAATGACGAACAAATACAACAGGGCCCTTTTAATTTTCCGCGATCCCTTTGTCTGATACCTTTTATCATCGACACTGACAGCCCTGACTCGTAATTTAGGCCGGCAAGTTTTCTAAGCATCAATCGCGGGCTCGCGGCTCTTAATAGGGGTGTTACGGTGGTGTCAAAGATATTTTTTATACATATTTATTTTGTAAAAAAGAATGTCTAAGTACCTACATATTTTCGACCGGATTTTCTAAAGAAATAAGAAACCGATAGCTGTTTCAAGTGGCCTTTTGATTCTTTGTCCTAGTCTACTACAAATTGCAAGATACAATGGTAAAGTAAAAAAGTATCCATCAATACTTATCACATTAAAGCCTTAACCCTCACGCGCCGAACAATAACTACACAAAACCGCAAACCATTGTGACTAAAAGTGGGACATACTCGAAGTACGAAATCAGAGAGCACGTTGCAACCCACGTCATTAAACCCGCCGCGACAGGCAGACACCTCTGAAGAATGCACTCTTAATAAGTCATCAGCTAAGTAGCGCACCCCGGCAGGTGGCGGGTTATGGAAGGGGCGGGGGTGAGGGGCGAGACGCGAAGCGCGCCGTTCGCACAAAAATGTCACAAAGTATAAAATCTGCATGCAGTAATGGGAGTAGCCTCTGAGAGGCTCGCAGTGTACAAAGATCAAAGGTGCATTGGCTTTTCTATTCGCCTCTGTTCATATTTTACTGCAATACTATAAAGGGCGACCTCATCAATTTTAGAGGCGAGAAAACTTTCTTTTAAACTCGTTGAGTTTGTAGAAATGTTGAGCGCGTTGCAGTATGCAGTTGTTATGGTTCTGGGCACTCACTGGATTTAGTAATTAGAAGCCGATAGCGATCTCTGGTCATCGCCAGATTCAAAAGAAGTCTCTCTGTGACAATATTACTTCACGTAGACACAACGTTATTAAACATTGAATCCACACCTAAACAAATACAAAAACTTACCTGAATAAAATAGACATAAACATAAAACACACATATTTAACATTAACATTCCACATTTAGATATACGTTCGGGGACAGCCATTCAAAAAACACAACTTTGGGGTTCAATAAAAAGTGTAACAAAAATATGAATACGTAAACACAGAGTAGCAAGGAACAGTGTAACAACAAATCCCTTAACGCCTCCCTACTCTGTGACACTATTTATTGTTACGTAGACACCGTGACGTAATATGAGTAGTTGGTGAGATAACGCATTGTTCCCTTTAGTGGGTATTACTTGTGTGCCAGACAGTGTAGTTAGTCGAGAATGCTCCCCCCCTACCACTTCAAATATTATTATCTGTGCGTTGTGTTACAGTGGCGAGCACTTTCTCGCCATTCAAGATCTACAAAATCTTAAAAGTGAGAAACCAACTGAATTATTCTCACCGTCTCGCGCCTTTACCCGTGTCGTTGTAGGTATTCATTTATTTCGGGAAACGTTAGATTTACAAAATAATTACGTTACGGTTTTAAGGTTAGAAACTGTGCTATTTTGATAATTACGTGCGTTTGCCGGACCACAAATTAATATACTTTTCATTTTTTTTTGTAACAAAAAACACAGAACAATTAATGAAATACAAATTAACATGGCGTTTCACTTACCAGATACAATAAATGATGAGCATGAAAGATAAAAACAATAATAATTATTCCAAAGTTCTGCAATCACGATAACTATAACCAGAATCTGATAATTGCGTTTTCTTAGAAAACTGCACGCCCTTTTAATCAAATTAAACGTATTTACGAGCAATCAGAAATACCTAATTATTTACTTAAACAGTCGTTTAAAATTATTAGTTAGCTACTTACTAGCTCGATACTTACTTATCATGATAAAATATAACATAATAAATTAACATTTCTGATTTCACGCATCATTTTTACCCTCATCAAGTGTAGTCGACGGAAAAAAATTGCACCTCATTTGAGCTCCATATTAATGTGATTAATTAAATAAACTATTGACTACAAGTACATTGAATCCAAACTAATTGGTATCAGACGAACGACGATCGATAACAACATTGAAAGGTAACTGGGAAGGATGAATAGAATTCTTTGATTCGAAATGATTACCAATTCAAAACTTCGTTGAAGCACTGGGCTTTAATTAGAAGGTTCCATTGAGATGAGGGCTTGGAGTAGAAAAAAATATTGAATTTGTAACGCGGAGTCGCTAGTGCAGTATAGTTTGTTTGCCACCTGTCTAGTGTTACCCAAGAATGCGATGATTGGTAAGGTATAAATAATTAAGCGCTTTATGTTCACAAGTGTGTGGTTTGCTTGCTTTGCTTGTTACTTTCAGAATAGAAATGTGCTGAGTTTGAGCACACTATTAGCATCTTAATCCGATATATCAAAGTGAAAAACGCTCGCAATAACTTTGACATCAGGTTCGTCACGGAAAATAAAATGATGGTACATTTATTGTTTAATAGTTTTTTTTTGGAATCATCCCACCGAATCATACTACCGGGACAAATAATAGCCTTATGTCATAAACCAGGTATTGATCTATTCATGTGCTAAGTTCATCTAGAAACGTGCAGCCTTTCAGGTGTGAAAGTGTACCTAACAAACTCACATTTAGCATTTATCATCTTTTTTAGGATAAAACCCAGCTCTTATACAAATTACTAACACTATCCTAAATATCTAACTTTTCCACGATAGTAATGATAGTGTGTGTAATTAGCAGTAGTTTGTTAAAAAGAAAAGATATATGATAGAAACAAATATAGAGCCGTCGTCATGATGGATACGGAACAGAAGTTCAAAAGACCAAAAATTGTTGTGAAAGTGAACTTAATTAATAGATATTACCAATAAGCCCAAAAGGACCAAAATTTGAGGCGGACAAGAAACATCACAATGTAAAACTTTGTAAGACCAATGCGGAATAAATGTTTCAGATTTACTGTTTACTCCATTTACGCATAAGAGAGAAGTTAAAAAAGGTTATTTTTAATGCACACTTTGTAAGAATAGTACAATATGCATGTTACAATTACGATACACGCCGAATTTATTATAATCTATTTTCATAGCAGCCGTCACAATTTTATTACTAGTAGTTGTAACCGTTTTAACAATTTATTTTTAGAAATGATGTGGATTTCTTTTACATTATTATTTAATTTTAGTTGCAAATTACAGTGTCAAAGATAAAAACCTAAAAGAAGCAGGGATGTACAATACATGGAACGTTCTTCGTTTTACTTTTATTCTTCTGAATTTAAAATAAAACAACTTTAATTGAAATTGTTTTAACTTATTGTAAAATTAAATGTTTTGCATTCTTGCTTCTACGAGCCACTTTTTAAGTAGGTATCTATAAGTTATAAAGAATTTTGATCAATGGTACATGTAATAATAGATGGCTGGTAGGTATAGAGACTATTCTGACCGATAAGTCATCAATTATGAATTATTGGTCATTAATAATTTCCGATAGAACAAATTAACAAAAAAAAAACTTGTCATAACCAAACAATACGCAGTCCTCGTGCCTCCACCCTCATGAATACTACAGTTAATGGAAAATAAATAATAAATAAGTATATTTTTTAATTAAGCCACTAATAGACAATATGGCCGCTCCACCTTATTCATTACTTATAATGTATTAATTACACGTATAATTAGTGTATAGTTTGATTAGAGCTAAATAATTTATTAGTGTAATTTGGGTGGCTATAAAGAAAGTTTGATGGCGTCTGACGTCACTGCCGGTTATTCGATAGAATTTGAAAGGTAAACGTCAAATGCGGGTAGTTCCACGTGACATTTCAGACGTTTTTTTCTTTAGGAGTAAAAGTTTTGGGTGAAAATTAAAATTTATTTTGCTGACTAGGGTTGCACAATGCCAATCCTTTTTTTTTAAAAGAAACGTATACTTTTAATAATACACTGTGGTCGAAAGTTGAATGTGGAGGTACTGACTAATACTGACTATGTAGGTACTCTGTGTCGCATATGGTCGTCATCTGAAGAACAGTGGATATTCAACGACCTATACCTAGAACATCAAACATTTATCGGGAGCAATACTTTTTTTAATTGGTTACCGACGTACCGTCTCCCTTGCTCCCGAGGGAGGTAGTAAAAATATATAGTATTATTTTAAACATTCGGCAGGCGGCAGTAACGTTCCCTCTCGCTCCAATTTCTTGTTCCTTTTTCTTTTAATTCCGCATATTTTTATTTGCTATGATAAATTGTAACTGCGGCGGCGAGGTGAGGAGAGGGGGGGGGGGGGGGGGGGTTCATAGCCCCCGTTCGCTTTTGTTTCGGTAATTTTTTATGTCTGGTGTGCTTAATTGCGTGGCGCTAGGCGGAAGCGTATTGTGTTGATGTGGGTCAGTCAGGGAGCCAGCTACAGACAGACCGCCTGACCTCTTTACCTTGCAACTTCATTATCTAACATTGGTCTCCTTCTTTTCGTGTGGTGACTAACCTGGACGTGTCAAAGTTTGCATGCCACCTATGAGCCTTTTTTCTTTTTCTCAGGCGTGTCAGGTGTTTTTCTTTACCATTTTTGAAGCAAGTGATACATACAAAACGTACACGAATCTGAAAGTCTAATGTTTCGGCCTGGGGTTCAAACTCGAGACCTATAACTTCGCAGTCCATCGGTCACAACATTAGGCTATCACTGCTTGTCGGAAGGTTTTGAAGGAAAGAAAGTAATTCCATAGGATTTTTACCAACGATTTTGAAATCTTAAACAACACCAATTCCTTTTAACCCGTCAAATGCGGCATTCCGAGTATTTTGCACAATGCGTAGGTAAATATTTTAATACTACAACAATGTTCACAATTATGCGGAATAGATGCGCATGCGTTCATTATAAGCGTTACGTGTGAAAAGTAAACAATATTATACCGAGCAGGATATTATGATCGAGTAACAAAACTATATGTGGTGAATAGGCCATGTGATGCCGCCACTCGATCCGCGGATATCATAAAACGATGCCTGTATACTTTGTAATGCAAACCTATTGTTAACTTCGTAACCAACGAACTAACTGTCATTACGAGAGATTGAATCAAGTTAACAAGACTTACAGTATTTATCTTAAACTTTTGAACGCCAGAGTAAGCATAAACGTATCGCCGCGCCGTACCCCTGATGCCAGGCCACTTTTTCTGTCAAATGACCTTCATAAAAATTAAAACACAAAAGTAATGATTAAATTGTTTATTTCGTAATATGGTGCGACGTGTATTTTGTCATATATTTGTGACGTTGGCGTTCAGGGTAAGATTTCGTTTGTCACATATATTTGACAATGGCGTTAAAAAGGCTAACCACATGAATGTCTTGTAACTTAAGTCAGACGTTCTTCCCACGTCAGGCTTACGAGTTAAATCAAATAAGAAAATTAATTGTAGTTGTATCTATGCTATAAAATATAATAAATAGAATTTATTCTAAAATATAGGTAGGTGAAGTCGTAGGATAAGTTTGACTTTCGCAAGAATCATAATGGTACATCAAAATAGACCACAAGATAGACTGCATATACTTCCTGATTCTTGCATCAACTACTTAGAACCAATACTAATTACTGTCATTGCTGACACGTGCTAAAAACGTATGTTCTTAGTAAGTACTTAAACTTAAACGGTACCGTTGGTGCAGTGGCTGAACGATTGGCTGCTGCGCGGCGTGTCTCCAGGCTGATTCCCGTTAAACATATTTGTTCGGCCTAAAGTAGATTTCCCCGGTATGATTGTTTTTGTATATGAGTTTAGCCATTTAACTTACAGCCCAGGAGTTCCATTTCCAACAACAGTGTTTTGTAAAGAAATTCACTCCCAAAGAAGTTAAATAAGAGATGAAAGTGTTTATGGGCTTACGATCCATTTGCCGATACAAACACCAATAGGCACACTGATTATTTTAGCAAATTATTTTATCAAGGGCCGAGTACAATGAAGAACGATACTGATAAAGCTAGTGGTTCACGCAATTCAAGTACAGACGCCAGCACATCAGGTTACCCCAATGTGCCAATTTTTTTAACTTTTTTCAACTTTATGTTAAACATTATAAGGTTCATATTCAATTGCGAAAATTTGACACATTGGGGTAACTTGATGTGCTGGCGTCTGTACCTACTGATGGAGGATAATCCCAGTGAACCGGTCCGGTGGTCCATTTCGTTGGTTTTGCTCATGACCAGGGTCAGTCACTGATCAGATACTGCCAGGGGCGGTCACAATTGGGTTAAGTCTGAAGCAGCACGTCATATCAATGTTTAGGCCACAGGCGATGAACTGGAATGATGCAGGGACTGTAATAAGCTGTTATCACAGTATGGGTCTGGCAATTTTAATTAATGAGATAAGGACAAGGACGGTTTTGGAATTTAATTAGCATACTTTATCTATCTAGCCTTTCCGAAACTACATTAGGGTAGTTGGGAAAAGGCTAGCTAATCGGATGATCGACTGCCTATCTGACCTCTACAACCCAGTAACTGGGTAACACGGTACCCCTTGCTTGGTTTGCTCTGGTTGTCAGACTATCGGGGCTCCGACTACTCGAAGCTACTGTCAAAAATCTACAAATGACAGCCGGGGCAAAAGGATTAACGTATTAACCGGTCGACCACACTCGGGCCGACCTCGGCAACGAAGCTTAACCTTTACTTGACACGTGCGGCAATTATTATTTAGCCATAAACCCCTCATAGCAAAGTTAATCTAGGGGTGAATTTTAAGTTCCATGCAATTAATTTCACATGAAAAAAAAAATAATGTTACCGCTGGCATCGAATTCAAGGTCGGACAGGTAAGGGCACCAGAAAACCTTTTAACAACACGGACTAGGTCATGAAGCACACATCTTATTCTTGACCAGACACCTAGAAAAGGCCAATGTTAACCAGGGTAATAAAACCACTGGCTTCTTTTAATGTTGCCTGACTGCTTGACGTAAAATGTCCAAGATCTGAGTAGATAAATCTGACAGAACCATTTCTTCTGTCACCTAAGAAGCAATTCAGCATGGTGCGGTGAGTTGGCCCAAAGGTGTCAACCATCCGGCAACCACATCAATGATCGCACAAACAAAACTTTTAGTTTCCACGATACGATACGTTACCGGAACGTAGTCGGAATACGGATCCAGGGTAATCTATATCGGGCTAATAAGAGTGAGCGCAAAGTTTGACGAGCGCTTTTACCGGACTCACAGCGTTGTTTAAACTTCTGCTCCTGCGTGACACAGAGAAGACCTCAGCAATTTAAATTGTTATTGGTACATTATTCATGAATTATGTCACCTTCATATCCTTAGCCCTTTCCCATCTGTGCTGGGTTCGGTTTCCATTTTACGACGGCGACTGCTTATCGCCTCCACAACTCGGATTTCGGGTAGTACAATACTCCTTTTGTAAGACTGGTTGCTCGACTTTTGGCTTTCTGCGTGCCCGTAATGACTGACAAAGATCTACGAATGACAACTGAGACCAACAACTTAGCGCACGGAGGATTCCAGTTCATGCAATAGATAATGGTCACCAATTTGCGAATCGGCCTCGATAAGCGTTGCTTTACCTTGAAGATCGACCCGTGCGACTGTTGTTTTCTAACTAAGAAACCAACGATTCTTGCAATACGTGTATCTTTATTAATTACTTTAATAGTCGTTAACGATGAATGTTGTGTCTAAGCGGGTGCGCGCGGGGCGCAGGCGCTGGCCCAACGCTCAGCGTAACCCCATTAAAACTGCTTCGGGCCCCGCTTGCGTCCCTCTTCATGAAATATTAAAAATTCAATTGCGCTTCTCTTTATTTTAACCCCCACCCCTGCGACGCCCGCCACGCGTTCCCGTACAATATAAAATGAAATATGTATCCGAAAAAATAACGTTCACCTATTATTTATAATTTGCGTTACACGTTACCGCGCTCGGCTCACCCCTCCCCCACCCCGCGTGCTCCCGTCAAGTTGTCTTTTTGTAATCGTGTGCGAAATAGATTTTAAAGGCGGAACTACAAATATTCCGAAATACTACCTAAAGTCTACCCACCGATATACCTACTTAATTAAATTTCGAGAGGCGATTCACTTAAACTACTAAATATGAATTAAAGTCTTTAAGCAGAACTTGAAACTTTACGAGCCTACAACTTTATTTTATAATCGTTTCATTAAAAATAATTAAAAAACCGTTTGATAAAGTAACAAAGTCAAAATGTGTAAAAACATTTTGACGCAATAAAAACGTGGAGTTTGTATGTTCAGAGGCAACGCTTAGTTCTACGTGTCGACTATTAAAAAGTTTCCACGTCAAAGTTTGCCGTTTTGAACTGCAAACAAATTAAAAAAAAAACACTCCCATATATGCGATGTGAACGTTAATAAGCAACGCATTTGTATCGGATAGTGTACGAGTATAACCCCCGCCGTATTATTTTGCTAACTTTGCAAGATAATTAAGTATGCGAGCCGTTTAACTTTATTCTCATGAACAGAGTTATGTTCATTTGTTAAATGATTTGTAAACTTGTTAATATTGGTTTCCGATATTAATAATCTGCAGCTTTATGCATGTAAAAACGTTCTCCGTTTAAAATAAGAGCGCGTAAAATGCACCGGCTTATTAAATATCAGAACGTTGTTTGATTATACTTAATGCTGAACTGTAAGATCTTTGTTATGCATCAAAAACAAATGAATTTTCGCACTCTCATATCAGATGTTCATGGATGTTCTTTTTGCGAAAATACAAAAAATGGAACGTTTTATCGAAAAGGAATGGTTCATTATGGTTCTTATTTTAAAAGTGAGCGCGCGAATTGTGTGTGGCTGCACTCGGTGGTTCTCGACGGCGGCCGCAACAAAGGTGACGCCTGCCCTATCTGTTCCTGCCCCTGCAGCCACTCTGCTGCGAGACACTTTTGTGCGCGAATGTCCATTATTGTAACTCCTTAGGTACAGTCGCGGTTAATTATTGCTGGATAATATTGAGTATGAAGTTTCAAGGATCTGTTATTCTCTTTGGTGAGTTAAAAGGCCTTTTTGACAGATTACAAGAAAGAAGGAGGCTCTCAATACTTAGATTATTTTCTCGGAGAAACTAATTTGGACAGATGTCCAGTTCACGTTCAACTAATGCATTTCACTAATGTTATTATTTACATTAAATGTGATGTGTCAAAATAACATTCAAATATTTATCCAAGTACATTTTAAAGCGCGGGCCACTCGCCATAACGGAGAGCCAACTTTCGTAGCGAACATCGCCCGATCCAAAATCGACGTTCTCTTTTTAAAGTTTTTTCGACGCGGTACGCTGCCGTGTTTTGTTTTACCCCGTTTGTCATTGTCGTTTGTGTGAGTAATGTGTTAATAGGTACCCCCTCAGCCCGCGCTTTTTACTGCTTTTAAGTTTAAGCGTTTGTTTGTGCGACAACGAAAATCAAAATGGCCGCTAGATCTCTCATTCCTGTGCTTTGACGGTTAAAGTGCGACATAAAACTGATGGGAATCATATTTTTGGAATGTAAAGTATACTCGTACCGATTGTTATTTTCATTAGTGTTGACGTCATCTACTCCTAGATTATTTTTTAGTCATTTTTTTTAGTCCAATAAACAATTTATTATTAACATTTACTAGTGCCCGATTGATGGCAATAGGCTCGCCCCATATTACATGGGACTTTAAGATAACTGGTGAAATGTGGGTACACCTCTGCCTAACCCTTCGGTAATTACAGGCGTGATGTTATGTCATCTACTTAATTATTAGCAGGGTGTTGAATTAGTTGCGATACTCGTACATTAACGGTTACACTGCATTACCTAAATTGCTAATAATACTTACATATTTAGTAATATTTTAGATTAGATAATTTTGTTAATTATTTTCTTGTTAATTATTTTGTTATTTTTTTTTTTTAAGAATCTTCATTGTTAAGAAAAATATTAAATGCGTTGATGAAATAAAAGAGACTAATTAAACATCACGTTATGATATTTAAAATGTAAAGAGTTAAAAGGGGTAACCTTTTGCTGTTGCGCGTAATTATTGTGTAAGTAAATAGGTTCCTTTTTACTTATCATTGAAGAAGCATGTTTAGACGAAAACCTAAGCAGGTAAGTGTAAACAATGATAAACAGAAAAAAACTCCTGTAGTTTACAACTCCGTGCGCCCGGTTAACTTCATGCACGTAAAATTACGTGCGAATTGCACTTTCAAATTGCATTGTAAATGATTGATTATCCTAACAATAGTTACACCTGAGACAGATGATATAACTCTCAGTACTTACTTTATAAGTACAATATAATATATTTCCAAGTAATGGCAACAATCAACGCATAAAACGCTCATTGTATTAAGTTCATCTTACCCACACAAACACACACTCACATTCGCGCGCAAAACGTAAAAATACTCACACTCATTGTTTAACTGCTACAAAATCGTTCGGAATTCTAAACAGGTTGGATTCTACACTGAGAAAAATGTAAAGCCGAATGTTTCGTAACGAGGGCGGATTTATTCGTAATGAAGGCGAAAAAACGACCAAAAGTCAACCGACGAAAAACGCCTTCCTAGGTTGGAGGCGTTTTACGCCTTAAGCGTAAGGCGCAAAAAATAAGCAACAATATACTCTCTAATGTGTATTTTAGGCGTAATTATTAACAAATAAGCCTTAATTCAAAAGCTATAAACGTGGTAAGTCAGATAGGATCGACTGATTGACGATGAGATTTGACTTCCGGTAAGGCGATACAAACGGTAAAGGGAGGTACTCGGGTCACACACATGACCATTTGAATTCCAGTAAGGCGTTTTACGTCTTTTCTTACTGAGGTTTAACCTGTGCACTAAGCGCTATTGATGTTTTCATAAGTCGTAATTCACTTTTAGTAAGGTGTTCTACGTCTTTTCTTACTGTGGCTTTAACCTGTCCACTAAGCGTTTTCAACGTTTACTAAATCGTAATCGACTTCTTATAAGGCGTCTTATGTCTTTCCTTACCGTGGTTTAACCTATCCACTAAGTGTTTTCAACGTTTACTAAGTTGTATTTACCTTCTAGTAAGTTGTCTTAGAATTTTCCATACGATTAAGTAAGCCGTATCGTAAGGTAATTTATGCTTTCTTTTCGAGCAGAAACGTTTTATGAAGACCGGAAAAAAAGCCTTCTAACTGCTGGTAACGCTTTTCTCTAAGGGCATGATTGACTTGCTTTACTATCATTTGTTAGTTCATATTAAGGGCATTGGGCCGCTCAAAGTGCGCATTCACTCTAAGGTAGCGCGAGCCAATATCCTTCACATGTACTTCATGATAGTAGATCAGCCAAGCGTGCCTTCAGTGAACAGCGTAGGTAACCTGCTGTTCTCAGAAAGCTGTTCTCCCAGTCTTTGTAAGCTTCTGAAATCAATAGAACAATAATGTATAAAACACTTCAATAATAACTGTTTACAAGATACTAAAGAAACTATACATAACATAAACGATAGATTAGTACCTCCTCAACCCAACATTTCAATCTCAACCTAATAATAAGCCGATAGCGTCTGTATCTTATAGGATTGACAGTGGCATTGCAATAAAAACCATTAAATAAAAATCAAAAAATCTGTATTAGAAAATCAATTTAGATACATAACTTCTTAAAACAAGATAAACATTTTTGAGATCGGAGATATTGAGCGGTTTTGAGATCGAACTCCAAGTACTTTCTGTTCTTCTTGTTGGGGTCATCCATAATATCTGAAAGTAAACAAGCAAATTAAATTAATAAATACGTACCTACCTGCTTAGATTTTAGCACCTGTTCTGCAGCTCATATTAATAAAACAATCATACAACAATCATACAATACAAAGAAACTGAATATAATACAAAGAAAGTCAAAGTCAAAGTCATCGTTTTAATTAAAACAAGATTTAAAACTAATCTGAAAAAAACATCAATCTTGTCAACTAAACTCAAAATAAGTTTCAGTTAAAACCACAAATAATTGTACATAACTACTTTAATTCTGTGATAGCTCAGAAACCACTCTACCGCTAACATTTAAAACGCTAATATTTTTGACGAACAAAATAAGCTCTAACTCTAAAACGACTTAGAACTATGACGAATGTTTTACTGCTACATCAAGGGAATATCAATAACAACTTACTCTATTAGAATAAGATAAAAAATTGGTTAAATACTTACATGAATACAGCAAAGTTCGCCGCCAATACACAAACACTCTGAAACCGGCGAGATCTGCGCGCAAACTGACAAAACCGTTAGTTGTTGCCATTGCGCTCACTCGAGCGTCCCCAAACTTTACAGACGAATTTGAACTTTATTAAAAAGGCATATGGTTGCATTACAAGTCATTGATTTCACTCGTACAGCCCTATGATCGCGCTCAAACCAAATATCACCGAATAAGGCGAGTTGTGAATTAGATGAGTTCACTCTACTAGGAAACTAAATTAATTTTACTAAATTAATCATACACTATTTCGTCTACATGTAGGTACGTCGGTATTGACCTTAATCTTATGATACGGCAAATATTGCCTTATTTACGCTTATATTAGCCAAATAACTCGTTATCAGACTTTTCAAACGTTTGATTAAATTGTAACTAACATTCGCCTTATCCTAATGGTGAATATTGCCATAAATCTACGGTTTCATTCACCGGATATGTACCTAAGTCGTTATAAGACGTTTTTCACCGTTTGATTAGTCGTAACTTGAGCGTATTTCGCCTTATGATAAGACAAATATCGCCAAATTTAAGGTTGTATTGACCAAATATGTACGTCGTTATATGACGTAATGTTACTGTTTCAGTCGTAGCTCGACCATGTTTTGCCTTATGATAAGGCGAATGTTGCCCTATTTACGTTTATATGTGCCGTATATGTACGTCGTTATTTAACCTAAGGTTACCATTTGATTCGTCGTAATCTGAGCATATTTCACCTTAAGATAGGGCAAATATCGCCAAATTTACGGTTGTATTGACCAAATATGTACGTCGTTATATGACGTAATGTTACTGTTCAATCAGTCGTAATTCGACCATGTTTTGCCTTATGATAAGGTGAATATTGCCCTATTTACGTTTATATGTGCCGTATATGTACGTCGTTATATAACCTAAGGTTACCATTTGATTTGTCGTAATCTAAGCATATTTCGCTATATGATAGGGCAAATGTGGCCACATTATACGTTTATATTGCCGAATACATACGTCACTGAAAAACTTTATGTTTACGTTCAAATTGTTGTGATTGAAGTATATTCCGCCTTATTGTAAGGTGAATATTGCCATGCTAAAGATTATTTATGACGCTTACGAAAGTTTCTTTATGACTTATTTTTACGTTTGTTTAGTTTTTATTAAAGTGTATATCGCCTTAATTTAAGTTAAGTATTGCCATAATTACGGTGATATTCACCACATATTCGACGTCGTAAATTTAAAGCATTTTTTGTAGTCCATTACTGCTGTATTAACAGTATAAAGTTGAATTCCAAGACTACCTTACGGTAAGACATTTTTGACGGTTAGTGTTTATCATAAAAGACGTACCATTTTAACGGAAACGCCTAGCTAAGCCAAAATAACCGCAAGCGTTACAAAATCGCCTCGCGTCATTACAATTTAGCCGTCGAAGGCAGAATTCACCTTAAGCCAGAAATCAATTTTTCTCAGTGTATGGTGCCGAACTTACCTGAAAAAGAAAGAAAAAAAATGTATTACAATCACTAATAAGGGAAGCAGTACAAAGCAATTGGTTATTTATAAATGTACACAAACAATAACGAGCGGTAATGTAGACGGTCTAATAACCAGCTACAACAATGCGCTGTGGAACATTTTATATTTTAAAATGATTTCATATTTGTCGTACTTCAAACGTAAATATGCCATTGCGATCGTAGAGAATGGTAACAATGAGAGAACCCTTTAGTGGCATAATTAATGAAGAGGCAGACATAAGTACAGAAGCTCCAAAAACACTTTCGAAATAGCGTTGAGGAATGCTACTACAAAGGCTAAATGTACCATCAGCAGCCGCCGATGCCGTGCCGCTACGTCGGCGTCGAACCATCATTTTGCTAAATACCTTACATATTCCGATTCTCGTGCGATCTGCGGTGGGATTTT
This sequence comes from Euplexia lucipara, assembly GCA_921972225.1. NCBI lineage: Eukaryota > Metazoa > Arthropoda > Insecta > Lepidoptera > Noctuidae > Euplexia > Euplexia lucipara. Next base: position 9,892,227 of record OV179142.1, on the reverse strand, counting down.
CGAGATTTTCAGTTAGTCCGTTGAGCCGGGGGCCTTGTTAAGAATCTATCGGTTGAAATCCGAATTTGGGCTGGTTACCTCAGATAAAGGCATTTCATCCGATAGTCAAATGTCTCTAACAGACTCGCCTGTGCAGTTAATTACCCGTCCGGTGTTACATCCTGCTCATTAGGATTAGGTTCACTAGTTTTAGAAAATATTTATCGACCTCACGGGCTGCAAAAACATTTTGCTTGTTTCACGTGTAAAGGGTATTCTGCTGTAAGAACATTGGAAGTGTTTTATATAAGCTATCGTCCGGCTATTCACTTGCGTACTCATGAATATTAACGAAAATTTCACCGAGACAATGAGATATAAAAAAAGAGCTGGCCAAGTGCGAGTCGGACTCGCCCACCGAGGGTTCCGAGGGGGGTATAGATACAAAACGTGCGTGTTGTATAGGAGCCCCCCCTTAAATATTTATTTTATTTTATTTTTAGTATTTGTTGTTATAGCGGCAACAGAAATAGGTACATAATTTGTGAAAATTATGTATTTCTGTTGCCGCTATAACATCTTTATTGTTTTGCAATCGTGGTTCTTGAGATACAGCCTGGTGACAAACACACGGATGGACAGACAGTGAAGTCTTAGTAATAGGGTCCCGTTTTTACCCTTTGGGTACGGAACCCTAAAAAAGAGTTGGCCCATCATTATTGTTGTTATAACGGCAATGGAAAACTTTATAAGAACTTCAACTGCCCACCTATTATGGTTTACGAGTATGAAATACTAGCTGCCCCGGTAAACTTTGTTTGGCCTTAGAATTAATAATTAATGTTGTGTTCCTTCCTACCTTCTTAGTTTAATCTTAAGACTTGTCAAATGTCAAATTGTCACCAGATAATTGACTGGGACATTTTTGTCACCTGGCATGTCATCTAAAATGACTGTACATATGCTACTATCTCAATGTTAAAATTCATTACGATCCGTTCAGCCGTTCAGTCGTGAAAATCCGACAAACAAACAGATTTACTTTCTCATTTATAATATTAGAATGGATATAGATGGAGCGACGGATGGCCAGCGAAGGCTTAGTACGTAATAGGGTCTCGTTGGCACACTTTGGTAAGGAACCCTACTAAAAATGAAATTATTTACGTCGTGTTAGTATCGCTTTTGTAAGGGACAACAGTTTTTTTATATATTTCAGTGTCACTCATAGTGTTAGTAAGAAGTTATAAATTTCAGTGCAGTAGGTCTATCCAGCACACAGTATTTCTTTGTCCAGCCACAGCATATGGCATATTAGTTAAGAGCACAAGCTTATATCTAATTTTATTATTCTATTAGGTCTAAATTACGTGAAAATGTAGGTACCTAGGTATGCGTATCTAAATATGTTTTTTATCATTTTGACAAATAAAAACCAAAAATTAATTACCAACTAACACACACAATAATGAAACTATAATTCACAATAAATTATTCAGAATTTGAATCGCACCTAAACGCGTCCAGAACAAGAAAAAAAAGTTTAAAAAAAAAAAAACAAAAGAAAAGATAAAAGAAAGAGAAACACGCAGTCTTACGCAGACCATAGACCACAGAACAAAAGGTGACTACGAGCTTTTATATTTGGACAATGGCCTCTTGATAATATACGCGGAGAGTAACTGACGTTGTTAGGCTGGCGACGCACTGGTAACGGAAATGACACGTCTGTCACAATCTTGCGAACGCACAGCCGAATATATGCGTGCGTACACTGCCTAAGCCGGGGGTGTTTTGTGCTTCCTGATGGGCTAGCTTGCGATGGAACTAAAGGACTTCTATCACTATTATTCGATCATTGATGCCATCAGGAAGCCTTTTCTCCCCACGACGACGGTTTATGACGACTTTTCTGTGTATCTGTCTGTATCCTCGTTCCTTTACAACAACATTTCTGATCGTATAATTTTACTAGTAGGTAAACGTGGATGTTTGCGGGTATATAAGAAAATTATTTATTGTTTATTAAGTTTCCTAGAAGAAATGTTTTATTTTTTATTGATGCTATTATTCTTATTACAACTGTAAAATACACACTAAAACTTACTATATACAAATAAAATAATTATTATAAAAATCCCTAAAGGAAAACAAAACTGGAACACAGGAGTTAAGTTTCCTGTTATATATTTTATTTGAAGTAAATATAAAATGCAATACACAGCAAACTGGAAAAAAGAGACGGTGAAGTATTCGACACATATGTTTTCTTTTTTCACATAATCGAAAAATAACGGCGATACATCGAGTCAAAATGTCGCATGACGTCATTGGCCAGTACAGTTTATACTAGGTAATGACGTTACAAGCCCCCTCTCCTCAACTTTAATGCGCTTAGTCTAAGCAGTTTTCCATCAATTTGAAAAAGAAAAAAATACGTGTCGAAAATTTTCTTGCAATCTAGATGACGAACTAAAAATTAAAATTTAGCCATATACCTCATTGCAATTTTTTGTGCCAATGAAGCCTAAGATTTTTTTTTCTAGATTTCTTTACGAACCAAATGAGCTATCGTTCATATATTTAGGAATTTCATTATGAATTTTCATGTACGAGTACATACTATTTATTGCACTTGTAGACTACACTAAAATACGAGTAGAATGAACTTTCAAGGGCTACTCAAAGCAGGCGCCCACCAAACTATTATCTCGTCAGTTTGTATACTGATAACTCAATAACTATCAGGGCTTTGAATTCTCTGGAACATCTAACATTTACGAAAGCCAATCACGTGGAACGATTGAATAACTGGTTGCAACTTACTGAAATTTACGAGACTGAGGCTTCAAACATTCCACATCAGTAATCTGGAAATCACTGTGAGTCTATAATCAGTTCATTATGTAACGTCATTATTATATTGACGTCTGTTTTTAAGTAAAGCTCGAATTGAAATTAATCTGTAAATCTGTCTGTAATCACTTATTATGTGACGATCGATTTTGTATGACGGACACGTTAATTTATTACTTTGTAAACTAAGTTGGAAATGCAATCAGCTACCCTAACGATATAAAAATGAAGGAAAACCCAATTTGAATATAAACTAGCCATACGTTAGTACTTTAACCATAGTATATTTAGTGACATCACGAAAGATAACGACTATAAAAACGTACAAAAAGAGTTTGTAAGGGAGCGAGCATAAACAACGGCGAGCATGACAGGAGGCTATGCATAGAGTATGACCGTGGTGCATTATTTCCACACGTAATACTAAAATTGTCTAAGCATAGCCCCGCTGCCTAAACCGGCTCACACAGAGACAACACGCACACAGCCACATAACACCTCATGCCACTTGTATACAGCGGGTTGGAACAACTTTCAGTGATGTGTACGGACGAACTATATTACGTCGTTCCCGTTCGTGAAAGTGGGTGAGAAGCTGGCCCTGTAAGGTTATTAATTATAACAATTCTATAATAAGGTTGGTATTTTCCACTGTAGGTATATTCTCCAAAAGACCTTCAAGCTGCGTGATAGTAAATAATGTGTGTAAACTTTCAATTAAATCTTCGCACGTCATTTACAAATACATAGTAATCTTCACAGTTTTAGAAATTCCATGCGGTTCCACAAACTCCTTTGTATATCGTAGGGTGACTTGATTTAGACGAGTTTACATTTATATTAGAAAGCTATTCTGTGAAATAAGAAGAACCGTTTCGGTTTATTTTACTGAAGAAACATGACGTTCATCTGTGTTCGAAATTTCTCGGTTGGCATTTTGGAGCAGCCTGTGTGTCGGGGAGGCGCGCTGGGCGTCTATTTGTTTTGCCATAGCTTTGTCGGGCCTGGGACATGCAGGTCATTAATTGTTGTGAACGCCGGCTCCTAATCGATAGCGCACCACGTTCGATTCTAGTTTATATTAGTGTTATTTGCGCTAAATGTGCCTACCTAACCACGGACTGCGCTAAATATCTAATGAAGCGTCATCGGTGATACCCGTTTGTCTGATTTATAATTATTCAGATGACATCGTGAATGTATGAGACGGGATGTTTAAGGGATGGGTTTAAAATGTGGCTAGATTACCTAAATCTCTTAAAGTATTCAGAGTTGATATACAAAGTATCTAAAATGATAAACTGTAACAGAACATTTTGTTTATGATGATTTTTAAATATTAACTTAATAATTAGGCCCCGTCCGCGCGTCCGTAGGAATAAACGTCATCGCTCTCGAGTAGGTGTTGAATAAGCTAATATGAACCGGCCATCTTGGGAAGTGCATCAATTATGGCCCTATCAAAAATAATAGCCCCGACGCGCTCTCGAACTCTTCGGGTGTAAAAACCAGTAGAATTTTATTCGTAGATTGATGTTACTGTGCCATTTTAGACTGGGATGAATCGGCTGTTCGTTCTTGTGTAACAAGAAAAGCCGGCTAACGTGAATTGTGAAAAAATGTGCTTTTAGTGTAGTGTCCCCGGTAAAATTGGCAAAATTGGAGTCAATTCAGAGTTGCAGACGATAAGAATAAAAAAAATACCGACCAAGTGCGAGTCGGACTAGCGCACGTAGGGTTGCGTAACATCCCCATTCCAAAACGGCACAAAAACATGTATGTTGTATTAACCACTTAAATATTTGTTTTATTCTGTTTTAATTAACTAATTTCGACACATTGTTAGGAACAAAAAACTATTATTATTTAACTAACATGACAATAGTCTTCAAAGTTTTGTTTCTATTCACCCCACAGCGTTCCTATTCACCCCGACATGACAGGTGACGTATTTCTTCCTAGTTCACTAACAAACGCAATTTGACATTTGACAAGTCTTAAGCATAAATGAATACTAAGGTGGAAAGGGGTTTGCCGAGCTTCATTTAAATTGATCGGAACTACGTCATCAAAGGGTTTATTTTACAACTATAAAGTTAAGGTTTTTCTTCTTTCTTTAATTCCCAATTGGAAAATCATAGGCCGTGTGTGAAGCTGCGGGCGGCCAGACACTGCTTTGACAGAACCATCCGGGCACGAGTCATGCTCACACTTGCATGTTTTTATTTATTCATCGAACACTGTGCTTTTGGTTACTTAGTAAAACGTTTTTTTTTATTCTTTCTTGCAATGTGGGTTGCACATGACTAGCAGTTTTGTTAGCACCTCCAGCTAAACATGAATCTAAAGTGGGTTTTTGTCAATATTGCAATGGGTCGGGATCGGATTCACGACCACTTGATCGCCAGGCCGAGACCTTAGCCATTGGGCTATTGACACTTGATTTTGGGTGATTAAAGTTACAGAATGAAATGGTTTTTTTTTAAGGTAAAATGTAGAGAATTGATAGTCCTGAAATTTCAAAATATTATCAAATTTGAAAATGATTGTACCACAGAGGTAAAATACTAACAAGCTGAAGGGAATACTCAGTTTTTGTTTGACACTACACTGACGGATCTATCAAAGGTTCAGCTACGCTTTTCGAGGTCGGCCCTTGGATGGGATAGATATCAAGACCTTAGTGTCTTAGGAAGTACGCTGAGCTGGTCATTTCTTTGCTTTTGATTTAACTGGGTGTTGTTCCCAACTTAGTTAAAAAAAAAGGATGATGACTCAACATTCGAAGATACAATATCTAACCTTATTTTTATACTGTAAAATTAAATGAGGATATCCAATACAAATTCAATCAAGGTCCAATCGGATATTGATAGCAAATTACAATCAACAAAATCAAGACAACGCCGCGCCGCGCGCCCCGCCTGCCCACAGTCTGTGTTTTTTTAATTCGATCACGCGAACACGTTGCTTACCGCATTCTGCAACCATTAATATGTCAACAAAATTCTTTCTATTGTATGTACAGTGTTGTATTTGGAAAACCTGCCAGTTCAATGTAACTCGTCCATCGTTATTGTTATGATTCTGTTTGTTAAGATTTCAAAACTCGTCTCCATATTGTAATGCGATTTTCTGTTAAAATGTAAACTGTCATTGTTCATAGTTGTTTTGATGTAACATGAAGGTGTGTTTACACTGTTTTTGTTTAACATTTGAGCCTATTTGTCTTCTGCTGGAGTGCCCACTTAGACTCGGTAAGTGATAAGTAAGTTATTTGAGATTGTAGGATTATCTTCAGTTGCTTTATTTTTTTCGTCTTAGTCGTAGACTATGTTTCTTTTACGACTTAAAAATAGAATTAAATTAGTAGTAGATGATCTGTGATCCATTCATGTCGACCCTGAAATTTTACTGATAAAGTATTGAAGATAGATCAATCATTTAATGGTTTTATAAGCTAAAGCCTGACCGCTGTTGTTGTAAATTGACTACCAAGAAAAAGAACCATAAGCACTCGCAACTCAATCATGTGAAAATTACGTCTGAACAGGACCCATAATCGACACATTTAACTAAATTCCCCGACTTCCAATCGATTTGGCTGCGTACAGATTGTTTAGTAGTTGTTCCATCGGAGGCGTTAGTCAGGCGAATAGGCGTCGCCGGGCCAATGAGGCTTCCGATACAAAATTGCACAGATGCAGGTTGTGGAAAGCCGTAGCGCTCCAAGGGTTTTCAACAATTTCCGATGTGACAGCGGTCGACGATGCGACAATTGAATCTGGACGCGTTTGAATGGGATTCAGTCAAGTTGTTGGCTTAACTTTTGCTGGATCTTCGTTTGTACTCGAGGAGACGTCTTGGATTGGTTTAAAGTACTTACCTACGGTAGTTCGAGTGTCCTTGCCAACGATTGGAGGAAGTCGGTGGCCGCGTTAGATGAGTGAATGAAGTGACTGAATTAAATTCTATGAGTTGTATCTAGTCTGCTATCCTTATGTAAAGCCATACATGTTAAACCTAATAATGACGAATTATTAGAACGAAATTGAGTCACAGTTCGTTGCCCAATATGTATTATTTTTGGGGATTGAAACATTATCAATTGTACACTAAAATAAATCTACGTCATAGAGATCAATATGACTACGTAAAACCGATAAAGATGACCTAGTGTTAATTAAGAAAAAAGTATTATCCCATTATAAAAAGCCGTTTATATGAAGTTAGTTTAATAATTTAACGATTTAAATAAACGTGGCGTAATGGAGTGGAAGTTGGGTAGATTTTTATTTTGTTTTTTTTTTATATTGATGGATAAAAAAATATAATCTGCCGATTTTCACCACAGATAAGTAACAAAATCAAAATTCCTCAATAAAGTTTGCTGCGTAGACCAGTACACCTACAGGTGACCGTTTAGGTATTCCCCACTTCACGCTTCTGTTTCCCATCTCCTTCACTCTTGCACTATCTTTGTCGCACCACAGAAGATAAAAATTGTGGAAATTATATTTATTTTGGTACGTCACTATGTACTTTTTATGAATTAATTATATTTGAAATATTTCATTATATCTTTTCTATTTACAGTAACTGCGCGTTTTATTTAAAAAAAACAGATAAGTATAAAAAAACCGACATTTTTTTTCCATGTCTCCTGGTGTTGAGTGCAAACCTGGTGAAGAAAATATCTCTAAATAAGCGTCAAACTATGGGTCGGTACAGTACATCTAGGACCTCAAGTTGTACCAATCATGTGATAATAAGCTAATGGACAAAATTTTAGTTTTTAGTCCTTATCTAGATTACTAGAAAATATTCGACACTTTATTTATTCTTTTTTCGCGTAATCAATAAATACGGCGATACATCGAGTCAAAATTTCGCATGACTATGCTATCCTGTAGTACAGTTTATACTGAATACTGACGTCACAAGCCCCCACTCCTCAACTTTAATGCGCTTAATCTAAGTAGTTTTCCATCAATATGAAAAAGCAAAAAAATACTGTGTATTATTTTTCATAATCTAAGTAATGGAACTAGTTATACTTTGATATTCGCATACCGTCCACATGCCTATTTGACGTGCTCGAGACTTTCTAAATGGTCATTTGTATGTATTTGCATAAAATTTATAAAAAGCCGCTGCAAGCCGCCCGGATCGTCAGACTGCATCTTTCGGGTACATGACGGGCTCGAGAATTATTTTTTTCCCATTTTCTGCACTCCCATACAGCCACCCCCGCCATGCAAACTGGCAGATTAACATACCTTCGTTATCAGGGAGGCGTGGGGCATGCACACTGCCAATATCCGACGTGATCGAATATTTTCATGGGAATGTTTTCTTTAACACTTTTGAAAACTTGTAGACAGGCACCGGAGAAAGAACAAACAATCTTTTGTTATTGCGTAATTTTCGAAATCTATGGACTCACAACGCTCAAGTAAAACTCCATTAAAATCGTGGGCTTCCGTACTATAAATCTATGACAACCTCTAAAATTGTATGGTTAATCAGATAGTTGTAATTTTATTAAGACCTCTATTAATAAGGGTATTTACGCCGCTTATGAAGGATTAGTTCTTCATTCGTTAAATAAAACAAATTTCAGACTTGACTGATTCATTTGTCTAGTGGCCTTTGCTGTGAATGACGTCCTGGGTTCGATTACAGGGTCGAGAAAAGTGTTTTTGGGTTTTTCTACTGGGAATGGGTCAATAACAGTCTTACATTAGATACACGAGATTTGAGCATAACTGGCAATATGTGCGGGAGTGCTATAAGTACATCTCAGACTAACTTCTATAAGGTTGTCTCATTCAAATCGGTCAGTATGGGAAAGTCTGAAACTATAAGACATACGAAGATCTGTTCTGAGGAACCATGTCATCGATTTTAATAACAAGAAAAACTGCATTCATACATTTAAAAAAAACATCTGTAGGTACTCCGTTCGGGAATCGAACCCGGTTATTTTGAAAAAAAAAACCTACACTATTTCTATTTAGATATCGATTGTGTAGGTCTTAAGCAGTAAATGTCTGTATGAAACATGATGTCTAAAATGAATAAAATGCATTGTTTCAACATACTTTAATTTATTTTAGTAGGTGCTCGAAGTGACCACCGCCTTTTTCAATACCGCCTCTGGACTATTTCATGTGGGGTTACGTTAAGGATGAAGTGTACAAAACAAGCTATGACACCGTTGTTGACCTAAAAGTAGCCATAGAGACAATTTTAACGCCAATTCACAACATGAAGATACAAAATGCAATTGTAAGATCGAAACGTGTTGAATATTGTTACCCCAATGTGTCAAATTTCTTTGATCGGTTTTCAAGTTTATGTTAAACTAAATAAGGTTCATATTCAGTAGGGAAAATTTGACACATTGGGGTTACTTGATGTGCTGGCGTCTGTACATAAGTAAACACAAATGTATATTTTTTTACAAACCCCAAGCAAATAGTTATTAGTTTTCACATTTACTATGCAGTAATGCAGGCAAAACTATAGATAGAAATTCACCTGCAGAATTTTAATATTAGTTTGCTTTATCAATCAAAACAAAGGTTAAATCTTTGTTTAAGTATTTCTTTTAGTTGCCCTAATTGAATATTAATTGTTGTTTTACAATGACGAAGTTCGCCTTCATAAATCCGATTCTTGTATAAAACATTGCGTGATAGCCAGCCTTGCCTTTAAAGATGAGACTTAACAATACTCGTAAAACATTTAAAAGAAAAATTATAATAGCCAATCTATTATAGTTTCTGAATCAACACAATTAACCTTATTCAACCTACCATCGCCTATATTTTTTTTAAATTTTATATCATTCCGTGATGTTTTATGAATTATTAAAGTACTTGATTTTTCTTGTAAGTATCTTTTCATCGCAATATTATAATCAGGGTGATTTTAACGCTTTGCTGATTTATGTGCAGCAATAACTTTTGGTGTTTATTCTTAAAAAGTACCTACTCTTTGTTTTGTTTAATATCAACATCATCATAACTTCATTTTATTTAATGCCTTAATGGATTATTGTTGTTAGTCCGATTAGTATCTACTTAATTTATTGATAAACTAGCAGACGTACCGCCGTTTCACCCACGTAGGTCTCGTTCCCGTGGGAATATAAGGATAAAAAGTTGCCTATGTTAACACGTCCAGGGTGTTAGCTAACTCCATACCAAATTTTATTAAAATCCATTCAGTAGTATTTACGTGAAAGAGTAACAAACATCTATCCATCCCCAATAATCCCCATACTCACACTTTCGCGTTTATATCTAATATTAGTAGGATTTATTAAAATACTACAGAGTACTCTCGACTTCGCGTGTGTATTTATTTTTTTACATTATAACCTAAAGTTATGTTATTAGAAATATAAGCTAGATTACTTGTCAAGCTTCATAGCAATCCGTTACATATGAAATATAGCGGCCCAGTACGTGCTTCGCTACATATAAAGTGAATAATAAAAAAAAATGTAACAACCAACTCATTTATGTATTCAAACAAAAAAAATATTTATTACTTGCTAGTTACACAATCCCCATCTAAAAAAAAGTTTCAATTTGACAGCAAAATTAAAAAAATGATCCGCCATTTATTGAATTCATTTGTTACAAAAAATGTGATAAACTTTACATAAACCATCTACTAAATAGTCCAAGCAAAGCCTAAACATTTGGTTTGGATAGGTGAGCCCGTTCTTGAGTTATAAAATTATAATGAAAAGTGGCATTGAATTTTTTTATATATATATATAAGTAGAATAGATAGATTAGCGATGATTAGTGGGATGGGAAATAACAATAGATAACATCGATCCAGTTCTCGTATCGTCAACAAAATATTGATTGTATTAAAGCAAATGTTTATGTAGTTAAACGCAGGACCGGACGATGTTATAAATTAATTATACACGATCTATCCATTTTGTCATAGACAAGTAGTACAAACGACGACCGCTCAGGGTTCTCACGAATCTATTTTGCGGAATTATAATAAAAGTTGGTATTTAAAAAATTTGAATAGAATAGATTTCTATTGTAGCCTACAGATACAATTTTATGTTTAACTAGTTTCCTCGGCAAACTCCATTCCATCTTAGAACCAATTTATGTCAAAGATTTATGTTGTGTTTCTGCCTTCTTAGTTTTAGCTTGAGACTTTTCAAATGTCAAATTGTTACCCGAAAATGGACTGGAATGACATTTGTCAACTGTCATGTCATATTCAAAGATGGTGTTGCATTTGAAAAATGTACAATTATCGTTAAGTTTTCTGAAATGTTCTAGTTTCGCTCATTTTTTCTATATTTTTCTTTCAAAGAACCTTCTCCGGTCAATAACGAACACAAAAAAAAGAATTAGCGAAATTCTTATGGCTGTTTGCGCGTGATGTCGTGACCAAAGAAAACAGGGATTCTTTTTATGTAATTAAATAAATAAATAATAATAAGCTTTATTTCACAAAAAAGTACATATTTAAAACAAAAGTACCTACACAATTATATAGATTCTTGAAAGACTGGTGCCTAAACTAAGTTTTTTTTTTTAAACCTGTAAGTCAGGTCACCAGGCCTCCTGACAATTTTAAATTTTCTTATCGGTGTTTCTGAAGACTTTACAGTCACAATGTTAATTCTTAATTTAAATACGGAGAGGCTTGCGGCTAAATAAGATTAGCCATGCACACGGTTCGATCGAAGGTTAAGCTATTAAAGGTCGGTGGACGGGTCACATCATTACATATCAAGACCCCATCGTGCGTCGGAAAACACTTAAAGCTGTTGGTCCCTGCGGTCATAAGTAGATAATTGACAGTCGTTAGAAGCCTGAAAGTCTGGCAAAAATTTTAATCAAGGGGTGTGGGGTTGTTGCGTTCGATTCCCACCCAGGGAAAATGTTTGTGTGATGAGCACGATCATTTGTTCTGTGTCTGGGTGTAATTTATCTATAAAATGTATGTATTTAGAAATATATAAGTATGTTTATCAGCTGTTTAGTACCCATAACACAAGCTCTTAGCTTAGCTTGGGACTAGATGGCGTTGTGTGAAAAAGTCGTGGAATATTTTTTTTTTTTTTATGACACCCAGACACTGACAACCCAGAGACTGGGTAACAAACCAGTCTCTGGGTTGTGGAGATATGTAGGCAGCTGCTTTATGGAAACACTGGTAGGTATTAAGCTGCATCCAGTCAGATTAAAAGCTATCTTTTTTAGAATACATACACGCGTACAAATATAATATGTGACAAAGAAATTGTCAATTATAAGGATACTCCAAACTGAATTGAACTATTATGTTAATGATGACAACTGACCTTGAGATCAGAGAACTCTGCAATTAAAAATAGATTGCCGAAACTAGTGGCTCAAGGTGCCTATACAATTATTGGAATCAGGACATCAGGATATGGATACTCGTCCTAACATCGGCTAGATATTGATATCCAGCACTATACGTCTAGTTACAAAAAGGAAGAAGAACAATTTTCGCTTAGTTTTAAACCGTTATACCAGAGCGAAGGCGACATGTTAAACCTCGTAAATAAAGCTAAGTTACGACGATACACAGTTTGGCCATCCGCCACCATACGTTCGACTCTTAAGCCAAATGCTTTGTTTGATACCCTACAAATTGGCTATGGGGAAATTGGTAGAATAACTTTTACTATAGGTATTATCGATGGCTTATCTCACTGCAACGTCCTTTAAAAATAATTGTGTGAACAGAAAACAACAAGGGATACACCACCCTTCTTGATCTGCAGATATTTGTCGGACTTAGGATAACGAAACGATTTGTTTCACTAATTAAACTATCATTAGACACTGATATTTAATTATGACTAACCAAAGTCTCGCTAGACATTATTTATAATAGCAAAAACTTCGGATCTCCATGTATATATATAGGGCCCGCGAGGGCGTGTGAGACTTGATATCTAAGTTCAAGTTTATATGGCAAAAGAGTAGACAAAGCTTCAACGGTCAAACTTCTAACACTTAGCGACTTGTAGTCCTTTATATGTCTTCAATAATGAAGCGAATACCCCTGATACCTTATAAAAAATATTACGCGGGTAATATTGCGTTACGTATAGGGGAGTAAGTTATTTGGCATAGTTCCTGTAGCAAAGCGTTCCTAAGCGTCCCCTAACTTAATTTAAAAATACATATGTATATATTCTTTCGTGGCAGCTATTAATAATTCACCTTGTTTGGCTACTATAAGAAAACACATTAAATAATCCAAACTCGTAGTCCATTTTATATTTCACATTAAAAATAAATTTAGCCTTTGAAAGATCTATCAACCCTAGGTTTCGTGAGCGGGTGGCGAATCTAAATTCATGAGTACCAACGTGATTAGAACAGGGGTAGCTTTATCACGTCCCTATATATTATAATGTACATATTGTACTTTAGTTTATCCCGTGCATTTAATTGTTAAATTCCGTGTGAATAATCGATTAGATATTTTGAATTGGATATCGTAAGTAGGTATATATAGTGCTTTGTTCTTTATCATCTTTCCATCCTCGAGAATCCCTCATCTGATCTGAGTTTTGATACACATGGGACCAATCTGTTAGTATACCCTATCAAATAAAAAAAGAGTTTTAGGAATCGGTCCATGACGGAGTACTGGGTTAACAAACCCTAAAAAAATAAAAAAATGTAATATAAAAAATACAACCGAATTCAGAACCTATTATGTTATATACTAGCACTGCACCCACAACGACGTCCGCGAGAATTTCGAATTTTAACATCCCTTCCATCCCTTTTACACATAAAAATAATGTGGCTTTGTATTAGTAAAATAATTGTTAAAATTTGAGACGACGTAGAGGGTAATCTTACCCTCTCCTTTTAAATTTTAGTAGAGATAAAGTGAAATTTACACTCCACAGTGTTATTTTAAAATTCTAGTGTACAATTGAAATACGTAATATATTTTGAAATGACACATAAATACAATTTTACAAACTATTTAACAGGAGGAGATACGCCAAACGTAATCCGAAGTGTGTGTGATGTGTGTGTTGTGTATTGTGATGTCAAGTCAGGTAGGCATTAAATGATCACCGGTAGCGTTAAACCGCTGCTGGCCTTTCTCGAGGAGTTAGGATGGATAGGAGAAGATACAATGCCACCCGCACGCAAAATTTAAGACGTTAAGTTGCGGACACCTGCCCGATAAAACTGACATAACCTAATTACTGGTTGTAACATTAATCCCCGTTTTAAGTTAAAACTTAGTTTGAACAAAAATCTTTGTTTTTGTAAATGTTCATCTATTTTGATGGCGATACCGAATAACGTTGTCGACAGGTTTTTAATTTTCAATAGTTTCTTAGCACATGTAAAATAAATGCCAACGGGTCAAATTATGAAGTGAATTTGATGGCCCTTCGAATTGCCTGGTCGAAAAATGAATCTTTCCCTTTTAAATTTTGTTACTACGTAAATTTTAGTCGCGCGACCAGGGCGCGAGTGCCCTAAGCGACTGTGCATTGCACCGGACATGTTTTCGCATGCAAAATCTAAATTATCATGTGCTAATATTTAACGGTAACTGTATGTCGTGGCGTCTATTACACATTCACGATTAAACAACATCTCAGATGATATTATAGTACTCTACACATTGAATAATTTAGATACACAGTCATGTCATGATCCTTCTGCCGTCGTGGCAACTGGATTTACCATCGTCTCAGGGAGTATTCAGAATCTTTCATATTATATATTATGCATTTGGCATATAACATAACATTACGCCTTTTGCAAAGGCGTAGGACCTGTATTATTGGACATTTTGCCAGTTATGTTAAGTATCTGTCACGAAGTTAATATAAGGTACAGATGCCAGCACATCAACCTGGGGTAAGTTGTCAGTTTTCCCAATTGAACATGAATGTAATATGTTAAAAATAAAGTTGAAAACCTATCAAAGAAATTTGACACATTGGTGTAAGTTGATGTACATATGTTTTTATTTGTTTCGTTTTTGGTAGACTTGAGTGCCATCAAAAAAGAAAAAGTTTATATGCTCTTTGCAATAACAACTACCATAGTAATTGACAAAAGCCATATTTCATACAGACAGAAATCCCATGGGGGTAGGCAGACACTACAGAGCGCTATCTGCTACGATTCTTACATACTCGTACTTCGTTTGCTTCGTTTACATATTATATTTGTTGTCAAATGTCATTTATGTATGTTGTCATACATAAATGACATACGTAATGCTCGGTATTACTAAAACATAATTATTTCGTTATCATTCGTTAAGTCTTTTTGGTTTCAAATTTTGATAACCTACACAAATAAAGTAGAACTATCAATCCAACCAACCAATCAAAATTCATTTATTCAAATTAGGCTCTAGATCAGCATTTTTTTAACGTCAATATTACATTAGGCAGTCACCCAAAAGCCCGCCTTTTCGCCACTTTCCAGTATGTTTTCTCGGAAGCTGAAGTGGCAGAACTAACGCAATGATGTATGCAGTAATGCCGTTTAAATTAAGTGAATAATTTTATAGAAACGACTAAATAATGTGGTCAATAAAGCCCTATAATCAGACTGCTATTAAATCGCCGTCGATCGCGCGATATTATGGATATATTCTAGGTATGGACATAGAATATTTCTTATTGAATTTCTTATCAGTCACACCTGTTTGGAAACGTAAGCGAAGGCAAAAAGACTAAAACGACCAATAGTAGAAAGAGTTGTGCAACAATCCATGTTATCGATAACGTAAGTACCCAATAATCACCTTTACACTTAAATGTTTGCATACTAAGTAATAAGGAAAAATACATACATAAAATTCAATAAGAAGTACGAATAATTTTAACAAGTCTTGTTCATTTGTTGGAGACAATTATTATTTTAAGAACTTACAGATAGGCTTGAAAAACATAACCCTTCCTTGGCAGTCGGATAAAAATGAGAATAGCTAACAGACTTTGAAATATACGTAGTTACTTACATAGGAAGGAATCTCTGGTGATAAAAAAATTCAAACACATCAACGTCAATGGTAAAAGTCGCCAAAAGGCTGGCTGGCATCTTTGCCACGCTAAATGGCAAAGCTAATAAAAGACCAACCCACGAGCCACGTAAAAAGCAGAATTATAAAGACACGAAAATTGATTAATTAAACGTTCTTCCTACGTTCTTCTTATACTGAAAAAAAAAAAAAAATTTACCCACTTTGTAAAAACAAATGTAAAGATAGCACAATCATAATAACACTTACAATGACGTTTGTGGTTCTAGCTCGACCAATTGGCGGACAATTCGCCCGATTAAACATAATTCTAATGCGGATGTGGACCAATTACGTGCGGATACGAGCGATCTGCGGTAATGTCTTGCAGCGAACCATTTAATGCGTGCGCGCCGGTGACGTGGCGTTGCCAAGGCGACAGAGGAGGCCATGGTTAAGGCCGTAAGTGGTAAAGGACAGTACTCAGATGGACATGTATTAAGTATTGAGAATAAGATAAAGACAGGAGAGATGAATAGATTTGTAAGGAAGGAGCATGCTCTGCTGGGTATTGAGTAGCTTAGCTTGTTAGAAAATGTATTGACGCATTTAATGTACAGACGCCAGCAACACAAAGCTACTCCAAACTGTAATTTTTTTCAAATTGAAAATGAGCCTTATTCTATTTGCGATATAGTTGAAAAACTATCAAAGTTAGACCCAGCAGGGCAAGACAAGAGGATGATGATAATGATTGAACAGACATTTTTTCAAAGTCCAAGAGATTCAGTAGTAATACAGAGTAATAATTCCTTAAAACAATACGAGCACTTTGCTCGTGACTTTGTCCGCAGGCCTTTTGGACTTTAACATCCCTTCTCTCTTAGTTTTTAAAATAAAATAGAGCGTATTACACTCACAAATCATGTGGCTCTCTATTGGCAAAAGAATTTCAAAATACAACCACGAGTATAAATTTAAGAAATAAATATTGTATACTTTCCTCCAAACCAAGCAGGAGACAGAACTGTGCCTATTGCCAAACTATCATCACTCTGAACACAACAAAGCTATGTGTGTGTACCTAAATTGTTCTAGAAATCAATATTTATTCAGCCCCGTTTAGACCGAAATGCACTTGCCCTCAAATAAGTCGTCAATAGTAGATTATTGTGTACACGACCACGACACCACAGCGACGTCGGTCTTGTAACGACAAACGTCGACGTCAATCATGTAACACAAACCTTACCCGATGACGCGACGTCCACGTTGCCCCATGCATGTGGGGTGCGATTGAACCATCTACGAGTTACAAGCTACAGCGCTACACGCAAAGGCTCGTAGCAGCTACGACACTACGGCGTAGGCACTAGGAACTCACGAATTTGGTCTTTTAAAGAATTTAGTACATAATTTTATGCATTTCATATTTATAGACGCATTGGACGCATTCAATGAAGGCGATATTATTATGTATCCACATTTAGTAGATATTTGCAGGTTTACGTCATGACTTAACCCAATGCAAAAAGAAACGTTTTAGTTTACAGTTAGAACTTTAAGATAACATTTATTATACTCGTATAATATGTGGAGTTAGTATTCATTAACAAGAACTTTATTAAATCTACTATTCATATATTTTATGGATTACTAGCAGACCTCCCGCGGTTTCACCCGCGTAGGTCCCGTTCCCGTGGGAAAACAAGGATAAAAAGTAGCCTATGTGTTAATCCAAATTGTCAGCTAACTCCATTCCAAATTTTATTAAAATCCATTCAGTAGTTAGTAGTTTTCACGTGAAAGAGTCACGAACATCCATCTATCCATCCATATATCCATACTCACAAACTTTTGCGTTTATAATATTAATAAGATGTAAAAGGACTTACAAAATTGAGTTGTAGAACAACAAATAAAATCTAACAACACGGACAAAATAATAGTAATATTTGTATATATATTCTAATGTACAGTCAGCCTCATAAGTCGACACAAATTGCTAAACAAGACTAGTGCCAGGATTTAATTAACGTCTTAAAGGTTCAAAATTCACTAGTCTTGTTTAGCAATTTGTGTAAGCTAAGGTGTTCATGAGTTTAGGAATTATGGATATGTATATCGACTTATGAGGCTGACTGTACATTCATTACACATAGGAAGAATTGAATATTCATAAACAATGATACACTTGGAGAACTAGAATTCAAGCAAAACCAAACAGTTCGGCATCAAAATATCCATTTGTAGCATAACCGTAGCAAATAGAGATGAGCCTGTGTTATCGATGTTTACCTCTCCCGCATGGCTGTGATTGCCATAGCATTGTAGCATGTATCCAAAGTGCGGCCTAAAAGTGAATTAGGAGCAAGTCAGGTGGACGCCGCACCTGGCGATGCTTAAATCTAGACAATAGTCGCCCCTATCGATGTTGGTGCAACTCTATTTATTGCTTGTAACACCCTTGATGGCTTGTTTGTGGTATAAGCCTGTTATATTGGCGAGATGAATGAGAATATCGGCTACTTACTGAACCTATTAAATTAACTTCCTATAAATTGAATGTAGTTGTGATTTTAATTAAGTGTATCTAAATATGTAGAAGTGTATTAGTCTTTGATTGATCTATGACAGCAATCTATGGCAGCTGCTTATTAAATTTTCTCTCGTTACCTATGTGTACTAATATTATAAAGAATAAACTTAAAAGCTACTGGACCCATTTAAAAAAATCTTACACCGTTGGAAAGCTGCACTATCCACGGGTGAAATAGGCTACTGTTTATCCCTGTATTCCCATGAGAACGGGAACTACGCGGATCAAACCACGTGAT
The DNA here is from genome assembly GCA_921972225.1 of Euplexia lucipara. NCBI lineage: Eukaryota > Metazoa > Arthropoda > Insecta > Lepidoptera > Noctuidae > Euplexia > Euplexia lucipara. Next base: position 9,873,508 of record OV179142.1, on the reverse strand, counting down.
GCCCACTAGTTAAAAATAATCTAAAATCTTCAAGATGCGGGTAGAACTCTGTCACGATACTTATACTTTGTTAATGAAATATTTGGTAAAAACTATTAATAAGTACATTTAAATAGTTAAACGATCATTTTTATATGCGTACCCGTCTTCCTGTTTTGACAGGCATATAAGAAAGATATTTTTTTTTAATAGAAGAATTCGGTAATGATGTAGGTTTTAAACCGCATTAATCAAAGGTGGATTGGCAGCATTTAATAAGCAAATACATTAAGATCTTTATTAGTACCTTTTGATTCTAAATCCCACATACCTTTTTCCATCTAATAAATTTTCAGTATGATCGCACATGAGAGCTACGGTTACCACACACGATAATGCGCCTAAACAGCGTACTAACCAAAACAAAGGGGTCAGATGACCTTATGGTAAAGCGTAATACCGTCAGGGGGTGGTAGGTGGTTCGATGAAACTGTTCTCGAATCAGTAGAAGAGGGCGAAGCGAGCGCCAGGGAGATGTCGACAAAGCGGAGCTAATCAGGCACATTTGTTCGACAAACTGGACTTTGGGACAACAGGGAGGTTTCAACCCCCTGTCGCCCGCCCACCTTACGTTGATGCAGATAATTAACAGGACACATCTATTGTCAAGCCACTAGAACTTGTTTGTAGATTTCCTTTTAATTTTTTAATGGACAATTTGTAGCTCGCGTACAGTGAAGCCGATGACATACTTTTAGTACGTTTTATGATATATCAGCGCTAAACAGAAACAACGCGATTAAACTCAAGCAACCTTTGACAGTATCTTATTTTATGTTTTGCGAAGACTTTAAAATCAAACGGAAACTCGTTAGATTTTAAGTAGTATTCGACATTTTTAATTACAGTTAAGCACACTTGCTCTGATCCACTTGATCTATGACACAAACGAAATTTCTTGGAGTAATTATTGAACAGGACATAAATTGGAAAGCACAAGTAGATATCTAAAAGAATAAATAAATTCGTATGCGTCACCAAGAAAGTTTAAAAACATAACAAACTTTAAGACTGGTTTCTCTGCTTATATTGAATCAATAATACGCTATGGCTCATAATATGGGGCAACAGTACCGATAATAATAGGATCTTTGTTGCACAAAAAATCTGCGTTCATGCCGTGTATGGGCTTTAACCTGATGAATCTTGCAGAGTGCATATCAATACTTGGTTTATTACCGCCACCGTCTCTCTATTATCTACAAAGTTTGCATGTTCGTTAAAAAATATAAAGGCTTGTTATAAAAGGTAGAGGATGTATAGTATACCCCCGAAACCGGCGGAATTCTCAAAACCTAGTATTAAGCGATCTGCCAAGACTGGCGACATATAGCAAAAGCTGTATGGCTATGTGTGTCCGGATATTTAATAAAATACCTAATGATTTGCAAACCTTAGATTGTTTAAAAATAAACTACTCACAATGTTTATGCACTCATAATATTTTGACTGCTTAGATGATTTTTTGACTTTTTTTTTTATTATTTAATAATTGTTTTTGACATATTTTAATTTATTGACAAGTAATGTTTATTTTTTGACATGCCATATTAAATTCGTGATATCTGATTTAATTTATACCTTTTTTTGTGCATGTATCATTTAACATTTTTTTAATATAAATTTTTGACAATGTTAAATTCTTTGACATGATGTAATGCTAATTATATTTGTATTATGTATTTGCGTGCTATGGTAGAGGGAAACATATATACTCGAATAATTTCTGACAAAACCATCTTTGTACACCATGTTTTACGCAAAAATGTTTGTACCGTCAGCTTAAAAAAATACAGTGTTCAGCGTAAACCTACCTTATTAACGTTTAATGATTTAAAAAGCATTCAATTACTGTACTATCAATAATTTTTTAATTAATAATTTCGGGTGTGCGTACACAATATCTCACATTTACCCGATTTATTGGGTAATATTCCGTATTTAAACTTCACCGAAGTGCTAATTAAGTTTATTTCAAAATTAACTTTGCGACATTTTTGATAGTGTTATTGATAATGTAATTTTTATTTATTTACTTTATTTTATTTAAACTTACTCGTAGTCTTATTGATTTGTTTTATTTAAAATCAAACTCAAAAAGTGTTTTCTAATGAAATAAATGACTTGTTTACAACAGTGTTTTTTTAAGTTTGTTGTAAGAACAACATGTGTTTGTCATGGTATTCTTACTTTATGTTAAAAATGGAAGAAATAATGATGTGCAGACTCATGGGAACAGTATTCGAGTAAGAATTAATATCAAAAGTCTTTATTAAAAGTAGGCTGAAGATCAGTAGGTACTTTTTGAATGCTAAAAATAAATACATATGACGGTCCCTCAAAATGCCCCACCCTTCGCCACTTCCTAGTGTTTTTGCTAGTTAGAAGTGATGGAACAAACTCCCGTTGCTCTTACTTTAACCATGTTCATTAAATATTTCAATTCTGCGATATGACAAAAAAATCGTTGACCAATGACATCGGAGTTTTGTAAGAATAGGTACATGATTTCAATAGTCAATTAATAAGTTCTCTCTGAAGGTACTGAATGGGATCAATATAAATGTTATTTCTTTGGTATGGTTCGTCAGTAGACATGTGTAAGTAATGCGAGTGATGCATCACATGTAATGTCACCCGAGCGCATACTGTAACATCACACATTACACCACTGAAATAAGCATCACACCATCACACTAAACATCACACGCGCGGTAGCAGCGCAGTAGCTCGTGACATGTCAATGACTCCGATGACTCGCAGCGCAGTCATGCAGTTCATGGGTCCTTCCTTAACTTATCACTTTAATTTTTCTGTACCACCAATCATGTACCCATATTTGCAAATAAAAATATCTTTATCTTTATCTTTCATTTCTTTCATGTAATTATGAATCATCATAATGACACGCGGACAATATCGTATCGCTCGCTGCAATGTTACTATTTCAATAACACGTCCTATTCCTATTACACTAGACCATTGCACTACATTAGAACGCGCGATGGTGTGCTATCGCATGGCGCTACATCACAATATCACGTGTGATGTTTAGTGTGATACTGTGATGGTGTAATGTAATGTCACTCGGCACGAAATGTAATGACATATCACATCACTTTGTAGTGCACTGTTTTGCACATGTCTATTCGTCAGCACATAGAGCTCCTCAAGTTCCGAGTTGAGCTCACGATTACTGACAAATGCTTGCACTGACTGATCTGGTCCCCTCATATCTGTGTGGTTCTTTCCTCAAAAGACCATTTCAGACACTAATCTGCATGGTTCTTACGTGATCTGATCAAAATAGTGTCTGAAATTTAAAATAGACTATGACCTTTAACTTTCTTTCGGTGTTTCTTCTCAGAGTAGTCAGACAGTGATAAACCGACCTCACCTTGTAGCTACAAAATTACGTGTAAATGTGTTTGTATCAACGTATTTACAATAAATATCACAAATCATTTCTCAACGTTTTGTAGGAGAAAATATTGGTAGTAGGCAGTAATTCTATGTCCAGTTAACGAATTCGCAGTAATTTTCTGGCTCACTCGTTGGATGTCTGTGTCAAAAAACGTAGGAACTGCTTGTCTTTTGAACATCTTTGACGGTCATTAATGGTACGAGTAGTCAGTAGTTACCTACTAGGTTGTGGAAGACAGATTCTGCATCGGAACCATGGAAATTGAATATATTCAGAATTTTACACATTACAACATAACATGACGCTTTAATCCCCGAATGCCTAATGGCAGAGGCGTCTCGCAGTACACCCATATTTCGCAAGTTATATTAAAGTCCTATGTAATAAGGGACGAGCCTATTGCCACCAATCGGACACAAATCTAGACTACGGGCCGCTACTGAGAAATTCCAAATAGAAAAACTCAATAACACTTTGTCCAACCCGGAGAGCAAACCCGAGACCTCGTGGTCAGCAATAGCGCTTGCGACTTCGTCCGCGTGTAATTCGTAACTTTTACTTCAAACTTTAACATTATCTCGACCCCCTAGTTTTAAAAATAAAGCTTTTGTTGCTTCTTGTGATTCGGCTTTCTAATAGTGAAATAAATGTTAAATTCAATCTCGTAGTTTCGCAGCTTTAACAAACAAACAAACACCTATTTCCTCTTTTCAAAATTAATATACATACGATTCTGTTAACTTAAACAGTGGCTTAATTAGAGCACGCTATTTGTAGGTTCTATTCTTATACTGCCGTATAGTATAATTACTACATTTACAACCACAAAGTATGTATAGGTAACCGCTAGCTAACAGTAATACCTCACTTGTGTGTAAGTACTTAAATTATTGGAGATTGTGAGGAAGTGGACAACTCGGCAAACAAAAATCAAACACAAACCTAATCAGATACAAATAATTTGGAGGTAAATACAGATATAGTTATGTTAGGTATTATCTGCGCATAATGTAGTGCATGCTGTGCTTTTCTGTAAGTAATGAGGCGCTTAGACTTAATTTGGTAATGTACAGATTAAAGTGAATTAGCGTACTTATTGTTCAAAAGCCGAATAATAAATAAATTAATAAATATTATATGTACCTGCAAATCAGTTACAAATACCGTATTTTAAAACTCATTTAAAATTGAATGAACAAATTGTTTGAGGTGGTATGACTGTATTATTTCTACGGTTTTGGCTGGTAGAAATGAGAGAGGATTGTGGAGTAAAAAATAAACGCGACTTGTTCAGGGAAACAATCAAGATGCTATATTTTTATTACTGACACTGACAGTTGATTTATGTACTTATAAAAAAACGGCATAGACACAACATGACAGATAAAGGTTACATAGAGTTCAAATATAATTAATAAAATGTTGGAGATGCCAACACAAATATGACGTGCCTAAAGTTATTTGTGTCTTATATTGAATCATTTACAACTCAATTCTTGGAAAACCTCATAAAGTATCATAAAATAAGGAAAAGTTAAACGTGTGTTAAAGTTACCTCGATTAACATCATCCAAGAAATATTTTATTCGGAGAAATAATTATATTAGGTACCGATAGATTCATAAAATATGACATGTTAGCTAGGTATACCTATTAACAAGCTTCCCATTAGGCTTACAATAATAACATTACGCGGTCGCTTAGTTCGAGCGAACGCATACAATAGGTTTATACGTTTACATTTACCTACTAACTCTATTTTGGTCATACGCAGCAAATACCTACGTCGGGACAACAACGAGCCTGTGGGTTCAAAGGTCAGACAGAACCGTAGGATGGTATTCTAGATATCGTAACAATATTGGATCACTTGATATAAAAGTACCGGAATAGGCTAGCTGAGTAAGAAAATTATTTTTCTAGTCCCTCATCTAGATTACTGGAAAATATTCGACATATATTTTATCTTTCACGTGATCAAACAATAACGGCGATACATTGAGTCAAAATGTAGCATGACGTCACTATCTCTTACAGTATATACTGAAATATGACGTCACACCCTTCCTCTTCTTAATTTTAATGTGTATACCTAATCTAAGTAGTTTTCCATAAATTACAAAAAAAAGTACATGTGCCTTTTTTTTTTAATCTAACAGATTGGCTAAATATAATTTTGATATTCATACACCGTCAACATGCCTATTGCGCCAATATTGGATTAAAATAACCTTCCTGAGAAATCCACAGAATGTGAAGTTGGCTCCCCACAATACATTACAAAAATTAAATATGACTGCCTGCAGTAAGTTCAATATTTGTTTGACGTGTGTCAGCAATAAGCAAAGAGAAAAGTTATTTCCAAACTCATCAAATTTTACCAACCCGCCGCTTTGCCGATTAATTATAATTGAACTAATAATATACTTACTTAGTGACCGTCGGAACTTTAATTTACGGACCAACCAAGTGCTAAAAATAAATTTAAAACTTTTGCGTAGGCGTTTCACGTCAGGAGATGAGATCTAATTGAATAAGAATTAAAGACTTTCAATGAAAACTATTAAATTTAAATTAACGAGAGGCGACTTCGCACGGATGTCAATTGTAATTCAACAACCCCAGCTACGGTAGATTTGTAAAATAATCGTATGTGTAACTCACTACTTTTTCAATGCTAACATAACGAATATAATAATACAAATGTTAAAGTTTATAATTCTTTCACGCTAAACATACTAAACCGAGTTAGACGAGAAGAAACTTTACATCGAATAATTCGGAATATCTTTTAAACCTAAACAAAGTTGCGGATGATTTCGAAGTGCGTCGAGTCTCAATACTTTTTATTGTCAGAGTAAAACCTTGGATAATGACTCGGAAACTACAGATTATCTCCCACCAGCGAGTCGATAGTTTCATCCCAGTCGCCACCACCCGACACTTCCTGTATCGTTCGCCCCAAGAAAATCAAAAGTATTATTTACGAAGTGGAGCGCGGGAGACGTATCATAAAATTCATAATAAATAATTCAGTGCCACCATTACGCAGGGCCCGGAGAACCCGAAGAGGAAAACTACCTCTTTAAATATTTAAACGGAGATGTTATATGTATTGTAATTTTCATTAATGTATTATAAGGAATTTGGGTGGAGGGACCGAATGGGTCAGCGGTGATTAGCTTATTAAAGCTGCATTGTAATTAATTATTTAGAATATTGTTTAAGTGCAAATATTGGAAACTATGCGCTTTGTAGGACGGCTAAACCTAAGCGCTTAGAGCGCATTCGACATAGAAATCTCTTTCAATGCGTTCTCTAGATAATAATATGTCATTTCTTAATGTGTTCACATATCATCTCACATGAAGGAGAAAAGCCTCCATCGGCGATCTGGAATGAAAAGAGTTCCAAGTATCTCGGTTTAAATGTGGATCTTTTATTCACCTGCATGGACAGATAAAACGATTGTATTCGATAAATCTGCTAGAACATGTGGAATACCAAGATCTTTAGATTCTCCCTACCGCGTCAAGGCTGGTTACGCCTACCCATACTATGTCGTATGCTGACAGGGACTTGGAAAAAGACATTGTATAGGATGGATGAGCACATTGTGCACTATAGACACTTCAATCACTATAGACACTAGGTATAGACATTTCATTATTCTTCGTGTAGGTAATTAATACGAGAATAGAAGAATAAAATGATGATCTATATGGCCACGGACACGGAGTCAGCGGGCAGCGGTGCGCCAGTGGAGCGGCGGCGCGCGGCGGCGGAGCGGGCTAGTCGGGTGAGAATCGACGAGAGCGGCGATACATCAAGTCAAAATGTCGCATGACGTCACTATCCTATATACTGAATAATGACGTTACAAGCCCCCCTCCTCAACTTTAATGCGCTTAATCTAAGTAATTTTCCATAAATTTGAAAAAGAAAAAAAACTTGCGTATTTTTTTTTAATCTAACTGATGGACTTATTATATTTTGATATACATATTCAGTCAACATGCCTATTATACATATTTATATAGAACTAGCCTCAAAAGCAACGGGGCGGGAGCGGAGCCGAAAGCGCTATTCTAGCGTTGCGCGCCGCCCGCTGACTTCGTGGCCCATAGCCTTAAAGATTTCGTTGACCCTGAATCTTTTTACTTTAATTTTTGCCCTTATGTCTATTACTACTATGTCCTTGAACTTCCATTTTAGGTTTCCCTGTCACACCGTGGAGTATCTAAATCCCTATTTTAAAGGATTGGATTAATTATGCTCAACTACTTAATCGATTGCTACGAGCACTGACGCGGCGCTTCTATAAAGAGCTCTTAAAAAGGTTTTTATACGGAAAGGGATGACATACGTATTTTATGGATTACCACGTACCTGAGTAAAATTATGCGTCTGGTTTTTTTTATTCCTAGATCGGATGCTGTTCTTGCCGCAGTCACGCGTTCAAGTATTATGAAACAAACACATCAGGCCAATTTATGTTGCACTACATTTTATTATCTTAAGTAAATATTCTTAGTAAACTGTCCTCTTGTAAAACTGCCTCATTGGTTCAGCGTCTACTAGCATTACTGCAAGTTGTATGGTTCGGAGAAAGTGTTACAGTGTTTTTCTATGTGGGATTTCCCAGTTGCAGCTTTGAATCTGGATTTGTGCTTGAGCAATACACTCGGCAAGTAAATGAGTAAATTAAACTTTAACAAAACCGGTAAAATGTTAAAAGATTTATTTAACGATGCCTCCCTGCCTAATTCATTGACAAATAGCTACGTTATGATTTCTAAAAAACTATAATCGATTAACAAGAATAGTATGATATCTATTACAGACTTAAACGTAATACTTATACTAAGTGTAAATAACCAAATTGAAATAAAAGTTTAATAACGGCCGAACACATAAACTTGACCTGTTCCTTTCGGCACATCATACATAAGTAAGTTCAACGAGCGAGCTTGTATACACTTGTTAAACTAAAGGGGGCTAATGCGGCGAACATACATATTGTATGAAAAGCAGTGAGTCGGTGCTCTAGGTATATATTTATCGCATTGTGGAGCGCTCGTGTACAGCCCTGTAGCACACCTGTTTGTGTTGACTCGCGTTAATATGCTGAGTTTGGTCGCGTTTTAGCTTTTGAGGGGTAAGGATGCTCATATTATAAAATGTCGGATAAATTACGAGGTTTTACAATTTTTTTATCCTGTAGCATCTACACTTTACTTTGTGGCTAAGAAATAACAGCTGCAAGGATCGATCACAGGTTATGCTACGCTTGCCGAGGTAGGTTCGTAAATGGGTAACCATTCCTTAGATAATATGAAGTCCACTCCGTGCCTACAAAATGACGTTAAGCAGTAGGTATCGGTTGTCATTAATTTGTAGATTTATGAGAATTGTTACAAGAAATCAAGTCTGACCAAAGACTAACGTCTAACGCCCGATATTAATATTCTATCTCAATCGAAATCCCGTTCCTTTGTTTTTGACGGCTGCTTCCGATTGGACATCTTTAAGACTCGGATAGGCGAATTCGGTCGTTGATTGGTTACAAACAAAGATCGGGATCAAGATAGCAACCGAGATAGATTATTAATATCCAGCGATACTCTGTAACTGGTAAGAGTATATATCAGATAAGCAGACAGCCTTTGTAAACCACTGGTAGTCAGTTGTACCTATACGGATAAGCTGGTAGCCGAGCCCTACATTAAATTAGATTAAAGTAGATTCACTAAACATTTTATGTGTCAACTGTCAACAAAATTTTGACACCTGTCATCTGTCACCTCCTGTCACTGACTCGCATCTTTCTTGTCATTCCTCTTCTTCTAGCGTTCTATTCCCACCAAAGACTTACTATAGACCGGAGGTCATGAACAAAATTTTCATCCGATACTTGTATCCATAGTGGACACAATTCTATGAATTTAATTTATTACGCAAAGTTGCCCCTCCAATATCTAGATGGCATTACTAAGACATGGGATCACAGTTTTACTATGACATGGTCTTCACATGTCCTCGATATAGTTTTGAAAATGCTAAATCCAAGTTAATGTGATATAAAAAAAAGCTCAAATGATTTGTGTTAATGAGAGTAGTATCTCGAACAATTTACTTAACTCAAGGTCCTTTTAACAAACGTTGCGAGCGCTCAGCCACTCGTTATCGGCTTGTCGATAGCTCAAACTTTACTACACGAACCAACAAAGGAAACTTCGTATACACGAGACAATCGCTAACAATGAGACCGCACTGATGTCCACTACAGATGACGTGCCCATTGTACAGAAACATCTATTCGCGGGCGAGTTCAAAAGTTTTTAGAATCCCAAATGGGCATTGAAATGCCGCGATGAATTAAATCTAACTTCTCACGGCTGACGTTTTCTGACACTGGATAAGTTGCGGATTAGACCTTGTCAAGAAGAAACGAATTCGCTACGAATTGACGTGTGAACCTAATTTCAATGCTGTGGATGTTGCGTATTTTATAATATTGACAGAACTTCTTAGTAAAGAGCAATGTATTACAAAACGCACCATAAGTACTCGGGCATGCATCTGGATAAGTTCATAATCTTTCAGAGATTGCGCCTTATTTTTAGAAACAAGGGTGACAAGATAATATTCAATTATTGTTATACCGGCTGAACTGTGGCGTTATGAGGCGATTCTTGTACTTTTACATTCACATTCTAATCAAAGTTTTAATCTGTCAAGAAAAAGTTTTAAGTTCAACATTAATTGTCGCTTTCAGAGACTGCTACTAGATTTTTTACGCCTTTAAATACTTGAATAAGGAAACATTGTAGATAAGTACTATTATCCTGTCACCTTTGATAAAAATAGAAATAGAATTGAGAGAGGTAAGTACTACTTTTACGGTTTAGGATATTTATTTGTCACAAGATTATTTTAATCTCTTACAGACAAAATTCAGTAATAAGTCAAAATAACTTATTAGCGTTTTAGATGTTAAAGTGTTTGTGGCGACTGTAGTGGGTACTCGCTGAGACTTTTGTAATACCTACTCTATTGACATATTTACATAAAAGTAGAGTTAAAGGAGTGGAATTCCGTGTCGAAGTCAGTGTATTCGGATAGTTATAACCTAGGGGTCTTTAAGCCAAGAGTGAACAGCTTCTAAGCAGGTGTGCTTCATCGTCGACCACATCATCGCTTGCCATCATGAGAGATAGCGATTAAACGCGTGCTTATCAATAATAATAATAATAAAAAAGTAGTTCCTATAAAAAACCGCAACTGTGCTGTAAATAAAATCTATGCTGAAACTATTTCCTGGATGGGTTTCGGTTAGGTTTTATTTACAGCACCTGAGTTTGTTTAGAAAATGGTTTTCCTACTTTCGAAAAAGGAAACTCATGTTTTTTTGGGTTCCATACCCAAAATGGTTATGAACATGCCCTTGTATTTCTTCGTCTCTGTTTCTCAGTCAGGACTGCTGCTGACTACTTTGTGCTATTGACTTGAATTATGGCAATGTTTATTCACTGGCATAGCAAGCAAAAAATATTATTGTTCTCATGTAATAAAAGCCAAAATGCCAGAGCAACTGGGTCAAATGCTTCCTATACATAGGTATAGGAAGCATTTGACCCAGTTGCTACAGTTGATACATAGGTTGATACATAGGGTTTAACTTTCTTACAAGAAATTTACTAACTTGAAATATAAGTTTATTTATTTATAGGTACTAATATTACAAAAAGGATTATAAAGATGACAATTTAGACTTAAAAAGTAATGGACTGGTTTGAAAAAATCTTTTATCGTTGGAAAACTACACAATCCCCGGTTGACATAGGCGACTTTCGACTTTTAATACCTGTTTTCCCATGGGAACAGGAACTACTAACGCTGGTGAATCCGCCCAAGAATCGTACGGAACCTTCGGTTGACGAGTTAGACCACGATTTATCCCGTTTTTTATTTTAACTACAACTGTATATTCCACGACCGCTGAAAATCGAAGCAAACTGCCCATGAATTCATTTTGTGTTGCAAGCGCTTGCAAAATGTAAACAGAAACGGATATTTTTAAAAGCTTTCAATCAACTTCTCCAATATTCTCAATATTATGTTTCTATTATTTATTTGTAATATCGCATGGACGGCGTCCTTCGCTCTGCTTGTGTTTTTTCTAAAACGTGTGTCGCATCTCGTGTTCTTAATGTGACTATACCAGGCTCTTCCAGTGAGAATATTTTATTTTTCTAGTTAATTACATTGATACGAATGTTACATACTTTCTTTACTTTGTACCAAAGAGATTTAAAATACTATAGAGGACACGCGAGGAAATGTCAAAGAAATATTTTGATCCCATGTCTCAGTAACGCCATCTGGAATAATATAGCAATATTGGAGCGGCAGCGAAGCGTACTAAAAAAAACTTATTGACTTGTGTCCATCAGGAAACAAGTTTCCAATGAAAAGTTGGTTCGTGATGTCCCGTCTATAGTACCTAAACTAAGTATTGAATGTCTTTGTACAGATGCCATCAACCTAACCCAATGTGTCAAATTTCTTTGATTGGTTTTCAACTTTATTCTAGACACAATAAGGTTCATGTTCAATTGCGAACATTTTACAGTTTGGGGTATAATACACGTTTTCTAAACATTGTTATTCTATACATTTATAACACTGTAATCCCCGAAGGGTTAGGCAGTACTGGAAGGGTTACCTGTTTCTTCTTTCCTTCTCCACTCTTTAATAAGTTAATATACAGCTACGATTAGCAGTTAGGTGGCTTTTCCGACTAAGGTGACTAATTGCAGGTGCACCATGTGTCGGACTTGGGACCTTCTTTTTATTATTTATAGGCTTGCGTTTAACCCCTATATCACCTGATGGTAAGCGACGATGTGGTTGACGGTAAAGCACACTTCCCTAGAAGTAACCTATTTACTCTTGGCTTAAAGACCCCGAGGTCGTAGCTATCAGGAAACACGGACTCCGTCAGGAATTTCTACTACGTTTCTACTACCCCAGTTAGTTGTACTGTAGCACACGTTTCCACACCACGTGCACCACACGTTTTCAAAAACGTGTGGAGGAAGTAAGCTACAGTATGGAATTGATTGCCTATTATTGGTTTTTATATTTTTTCGAGAATTCGCAATCAATATCAAAGGGTTTTTAGGTAGTTTTTAGAAAAGCAATTATTAAAAGTAAACATTTAACCACAAACACAGCACCAAAATCTCGCTGACGGTACGGTGTAAATTATGAGTACTTTCTAATAGTTTTTAACATGATGCCAATTCGCAAAGAATCCTTTATCGTTTTGAAACTTTTTGTTTAATTTGGAAAGCTATAATTAATAAAAATATGTTAAAACTGTTGTATATTTTCAGACTGAAAATCAAGTCAAATGTTAAAACATTCAGATTTGAGTGGGATGTAGGTAACTAAGTATTAAAATTAAAATACGTTCATAAATATCTGTCACATCTGAACACAAAAGACCCTTAATTGCGTTTGATTAAATAAGTAGTTTTAAGACTTTATGGGTTCTTGATTTTTTGCAGATAAAAAACATTTTTGTAAAAATAAAGACGTCTACCTACTTAGCTGCCATCGATACACGAGTTAGATTGAAGCTATGTTCAGCTATGTAACACCTGACACTATACTTCACTGATCAAAGTATATCGAACCACTTTGAAGACGGGGGATAGAAAAGACAGATGATTATTTTAGCCACTGCTTAATCGGCTTATCTTGAAGAACAATGACAGCTCGATCTACCTCTAACGCCTTTAAAATCATTCTTCATACATCCCCAAAAGATTCATAGGAACAAACATGTTTTAAAGTTTTGAACGAGCAGGATTTTTAAAATAAACGAACACTACGCACTGATTGGACTTATATCTACGGATGTTTGTGTGGTTCTTTCCTCAAAATACCATCTCAGGCAATAACATGATCCGACTACGCAAATGTTTGCACTTTAAAAGAAACTGTGATCTCTGAGTTTAATTCAGTGTCCGACTCAGATAGAAAATAGCGACTTTAACTAGTTTATAAATCAATTGCTAGTTTGTCGCGGAAAATGATTGTAAAAACCAATTATCAGGAATAAACGTCATCTATCATGAAGTAGCAACTAATATTACTTTGATATTGACTTGTGGATTGTATCACAATACAATCAAGTAAACCAACAAATTGCAACGTAATAATAACGTTACAAAGTCGAACGCCATCCATACACTGCACTGCGTATCTATCCACGTATTATTAACATTACACACGCAGCAAACATTAAGAGGGGGTACATTTTGCAATTCAGATTTCTATATCTGCAGCGAGGGTGTGTGCAAATCATTATAAGAGCGGACACTGCCTACGTACGGCACAATCCATCATCAAACATTACGGTATTGTGATCAGGAAACGTTCGTTGTTGTATTTTGCGTAAAGGGAAATATTATAAGCAGCTTCTAAAGGAGGCTGATGTTTTCTTCTTCTCAAATTACCTTCTTTATCAGTATGCGTCTATGCTGTATTTTGTTTTGACAAATGCATATGTATGGACGTATCTATGCTATGCTGCTTTGCTACTTTGCTAATTCTTTTTATATAACTGCCATTTATACTTACATAGTAAACAACTTACAAAGAAGACATTCGTTTACGTGATAAGAAATGTGAGTGGTCAGATTAACAAGAATAACTAATGGAAAATTGACAAAGATAATCTCTAAAGCGATATGGTAGTGGGAACCAAAGACTTGAAAGAACGATATGATCAATGGCTCTTAACAAATATCATTGTATAAAACTTTCGATGGTTTGGGTTAAATATATTACTTAAGTCCTTTTCTAATAATGCTTAAACCTTACTGCTCTCAGTACGTTATCTATTTTATTACCGGAGAACGCGTTAGTTTTCTCATCAAATCAACAGAAGATTCAGGAGATAGTGTGTGTCTGTTTGTTTCAATGTAGAACTTTTCAATTAGTGAGATGAAAGGATCCACACGGTCTAGGTTGCAGCTAAGGGTTCGTATCAACTTTTCTCACATTTTTTCTTATTTCTCTTGTGTTACACTTGTTAAACTTGATAACTATTGCCTAAAAGTTGCAGTTTAGGTGAAACCAATGTGCACCAGGTGGCGATAAAGACTTTCCACCTATTATGTTGTACCAATAATATAATTTAAGTGTAGGTTTTTTATGTTCCGATTTATTTTAGAATTTTTCAATATTAATTTGCGAGCCATTTCAATTTTTTGTTTTGTTCACCTTTCTCTATATATTCCACTGTTGGGTAACTAACCATTGTTAAATTTTTGTAGAATGATTACCCAAATAACTGTATAGACATGCGAAACGAGTACTTCTTATCCCTTTTTGGGATATTGTGCGATTCTGGCAAAAAGCTGGTTTAGCTGGAGTTCAAGATTTGGCCTAATTAAATTTCATATGAAGAAAAAGTCCAAAAAGTCAAAACGTTTTAATTTTGACAACACCGCGACCATTAGTACGAGTAAAAACCTAATTATCGCTCAACTTAGTCTCTCTCTCCAAACGCTACGGCTATCTGCACAAACTGCTTCTTTACTATTGTCACAAGACAATCACGTATCAATTGGCGTCGAGTAAAATTGAAGACGAGAAATGCCTTCCATTCCGTAATACAATGGCTTACACGATTTCCTCTCAGGGATGGGATGTCAATCAAGTAACTATACGGTTTCCATCGAATCTTTGTGCTCTCAGAGTAGCAGGAAATGTCGTGAACGCCTTTGTTGATCACCCACACTTGCTCCATGCATGCTGAATGGGGTCCTGACGGTTTTTTAGAGTTTTAAATGCTTTTTTGCCGCGTTTTGTTGTTGTTCAGAAATATCTACCTATGCCAAATTATTCACTTTCTAGAAAAATATCATCTATTATATTTTTAACACAGCGCGGCATGTCACCTTCTTTCATAGGTACAGATGCCAGTACATCAAGCTACCCTAAACTGTCAAATTTTCTTAATTGAGTATGAACCTTATTCTGTTTAAAATAAAGTTGAAATCCTATCAAAGAAATTTGACTAATTGGGGTAAATTGATGTGCTGGCGTCTATACAATGTACAGACGCCAGCACGTCAAGTTACCCCAATATGTCAAATTTCTTTGATCATTTTTCAACTTTATGTCAAACAGAATAAGGTTCATATTTGTCGACATCTCATAGATCTCAATAGTCACTTCCTTTCAAGCGATACGAGAATGATCTTTCGCACAACCCGTATATCTTTTTATTGGTCTTCTTCTACTCTTCTACATACTTTGAACTGTCTCAGTTTTATGACTGATTTATTTATTTATTTATCCAAAAGGGCATAACGACAAGACACCGTTGCGACACTGTTACGTAAAAACGACACATAAAATGTAATGTGTATCATAAGAGAGAAACTTCAGAATAAAACTATTATTTTTATTTTGACTGTAGCTTATACCTACTGACCTAACAGAATTAATCTGTATTTAATTAATCCTTCAACACACATTCTACGGGATTATTATTATTGTATTCGTTTATCTATTGCGTCAATGGGTTTTAAAGCAAACTTCAGTTGCTTGCTTGTTTGCGTACTGTAGTGTTTGTATATTATATTCAGTAGATTAAATAAAATGAACGTTGTGTTACTTTATTAGTGTTAGTTTAATACTTGTCCAATGTCAAATTGTTACCTGTTAATGAACTGGAGAGAAATTTGTCACCTGTCATGCCATCCAAGATGACGCTACGTTTGAAAACGAATATTATTGAAAAAAAAAACTCTTGGACTTGGTTCTTTATTAGTTACGAGTATTCTATTCCGGAAGAAGACAAGTCCATAAACACAAAAATCATAAAAATTGGTCCAGTCGTCTTGTCTCATGTACAGACGCCAGCACATCAAGTTACCCCAAAGTGCCAAATTTCTTTTATCGTTTTTCAACTTTATGTCAAACAGATTAAGGTCATATTCAATTGAGATAATTTGACACATTGGGGTAACTTGATGTGCTGGCGTCTGTACCACAAGAGAGGGCGTAACTGTCAACGTCACCCACCCGACCGAGCAGTCTGTCGTTAGACGCGGTACAGTGGTGCACTGCGCTTGGATCTGGGTGTAGAAATGAACCTAGTGAGGTTTTCCCGTAGTGGAGACTACACGTAGCATGACAGGAAAAACCTTTAAAATAAAGTGAGGACAAAGACAAATCCATAAACACAAAAATCATAAAAATTGGTCCTGTCGTCTTATCTCATGTACCATGTGTGTGTGTTATGCGCACAGCCAAGGAGTGGAATTCCCTGCCTGCATCAGTGTTCCCGAGTTCATATGACCCCAATCTGTTTAAATCGCGAGTTAATAGGCTTCTTATGGGTAAGCTCGTTCCATCGTCGACCTCATCTCTGACCGCAGGACAAGATTGAGGTCAAGAGTAGACCCATTATATATATAAAAAAAAACCACGAGAGAGGGCGTAACTGTAAACGTCACACGACCGGGCAGTCTGTTGTTGGACGCGGTACAAGTGGGACGTGCTCTGCGCTTGAATCTGGGTGTAGTGATGAACCTAGTGAGGTTGCCCCGAAGTGGAGATGGAGTGGAGACTACACGTACCATGACAGGAAAAACCTTTAAAATTAAGCCCAGTCAAATTTGGATTTGACACGGTTAACATTTTCGGTTGCAGTTTTCCTTCGGAGAACTATAGGGGTTTTCGTGTGAAGTTATTTTTTATGTCTTACATTTTAAATAATAAAACTTCACCATCAAATTCAATATTTCGGATGACGAAACAGGGTGCAAATTTTATAAAACCTAAAAATGTAGACAATCTGTGAGAAATTGGTATCCAAAGGAAAATAACCACTCAATTTTTTTGCCGTTTCAACCTTTTCGGGGGAACTTTTTTATGTAATTTTTACGTTTCAAAAGTGCGTCAGCCTAATTTGTATAAATAACTTTTTTTTTTACAGAATTCCTCTAGGTTATTTATTACTCGAAAAGACATACGCTAGGTTATGTTCAGGATCCAGATTCATTTTTTACTAGAAATACAGATGTTCAACTTTGCCGACATAATTTAATAAACCTGTTAAAGAATAGGGATGTTATCCGATCGCGCAAACGCTACGGCTTATATAAACTGTAATGCCATAGCCCGAGGGTATAAGTGCTATCAATTTAATTCACTAATTTAGTCCCAATTTAGTGATGAATAAACGATTAGACATTGATTTGACAGTAGCAAGTATTTGAGTCGTTCTTCCTACGACTGTCTTTGTTTTGTCGTTCTTTAAATGCAGATTCAGAGATCTAGTAGTGTTGTCTACCTATGTTGTTGTATAAAGATCAGTTTTTGTTTTCAACTTAATAATAAATAGGCATACAGAATAAGAGAGAGAGATTTTATTTCACACTATGATCGGTTCATGAGAAACACCCCGCAGACAGACAGACTAACGGCTTCGTTGGCAATACGGTCCTGTTGGCCTCTTTGAGTACAAAACCCTAAAAACAATTCAGAAAGACAATGAACCCATAGAAATACAGACATATTTACACAATAATAAATACATCTAATAATGCAAATAGCCTGTCTGTCTGTATCATTTGATACGTGTGTGCAGTCCATCGAAATTTAACAGCTTGTGAATTCAGTGCCCTACGAGGGAAGCGGATTGCGCAAGCGCCAACAAATCAAGTTTGCTTCCCGTATCCCTAGATAATTTGTTCTAATTGAAATTCAAGTCATTGACATAGCCATCGGAGGTAATCGAATTTCTAGAACCATAGTACACATACACTCGGTTCCATCCGGTCCGTGAAGTGCCTCTATGTATAATATACAGGGTGCATAGAGTTATAACGCAGAATTTAGAAGCTATATTTGTTTAGCGATTCAATTGGCGCAGTGGTACGTATCGGTAGCGTGGCAGCCAATCCCTCAGACAAGATGTGTTGCTGGCCCTGCTGGGGAGTTTGTTCAAAAAGTGCTGATTCTCAGTCTAGTTTGTTTTTTTTTATTTTGATTTTGGTTTTCGTTTTGCGGGTTCGACTTCCGCACGGAACAAATATTAGATAGTTGTTCCGGGTTTGGCTGTTTACGTTTGTGAGTTTAAATGTTTGTAGGGGTCGGTGCCTTTTAAGACTTCCAACACGAGAAAAATGAGCTATTTGACAAAATTTAAGTTTTTAGTCCCTCATCTACCTAGTTTACAAGAAAATATTCGACACATATTTTTTGTTTTTTTCACGTAATCAAAAAACAACGGAGATACTTCGAGTCAAAATGTCGCATTTCGCAAGCCCCCTCTCCACAACTTTAATGAATGCGCTTAATCTTAAGCAGTTTTCTATCAATTTGAAAAAGAAAAAAATGCGTGTCGAATATTTTCTTGTATAATCTAGATGACGGGGGTAGGCGGAAACTACAGAGCGCAATATGCTATGATTCTTACATACTTTATTTTGCTTCTTTAACATTCATGTTGGCATACACACACGCCGGTTGCGAGTAGGTACTACGCACTTGACTTTAAACTTAACCCAAAAATATCTTTAAGTGGTTGCAAGCGCGTGAGGTCCTAGTTACGATTTCCGGGTCGGACAAAGTAACACCGAGTTAATCCATCAGGAATTTCTCAGCAGCGCAGCAGCGGCCCGGAATCTGGATTTGTGCTCGTTTAATAGGCTCACCCCTTGTTACAAGGGACTTAAACTGTACAGGCGAAATGTGGGTGTAAGGTTCACCCGTGGAAATACAACGTGATGTTTTGAGTGTCCTTGATCATATTTGAGGTTATCTACTAATATTATAAAGAGGCAAAATTTGTTTGTTTGTTCCTAAGTTTGTATGTAGGGGACATACAAACTTAACTTAACTTTACTGTGGAAAGCTACACTATTCCCGGATGACATAGGCTACTTTTTATCCCTGGAATCCCACGGGAACAGGAACTACGCGGGTGAAACCGCGGGACGTCTGCTAGTGACTTATAAGTCAATCGTTCATAAGTGCCTTATATGGGTTTAGTTGAAATTGTTCATAACGTAATCATAGCGAATCCTAGGTAAAGTTCAAAAGTTTGACATCAAGCTCGATAGATGGCGTTGGCGTCGAAATAGATCTCGCTATGGTTACGTTACAACGATTTGGTTGGGTTCGCGTGAATTTTAGAAAATATATACCAGCTTAGACCAGAACACAGTTTGGTTTTATTTTGAGAATTCAACCCTATTAGTGTTCACACAAGTGTGTTAGTCCAACACTACCAGCTCGGTAGTAAACATTGGTCCATCGACCCTGGATCAGACTCAGACAGTCTGAATTTTTGAAATTCGCGGTGCCAGCTTCGGACCGCAACCCAGCGTACTCGCAGTGGATCGCTGTGACAAAGTACCGGGAGTACCGCAGAGGCAGCACCAGCTCCGTCCAGCGAGGTGGACGAGCTCAGCCGCTGTGGAATTGATAGTTCAACGTGACGCGATAGATGGCGCCACCAGTAGTTCAACAGAAGATCGGTGTTTGAGTTCAGGCGGCAAATTCGTTCGGTGAGGTGAACGAAATCAACGTCAACAACCTGCAGTGAGTGTTCGAAGTGACGTCAAACCAACTTGGAAGTGTGAGTGAACTAGTGAAGTGAAATCGTGAGTACAATTTAATAATTTATAGTAGTAGCGCAGTGACATAGAAGACTTGCCAAGCAATTTTGAACCCTATTTCAAAGAAGATTTTTACTTTGTATTTAGATTAATATTTTAACTTAGGCTTAAATTGTGCATGTTACACTTAGAATAGTTTTATAAAAAACGACGGAACGGGGAGACTATGCCCGAATTCCGAATTTCAAGTTAGTTTAAACACTTGTAAAAATTTTGGTTACTTTTGAGACTTAGAAAAAATCAGTACATTTGGTTTGTGCATCAAGCTTGTTGTTATTTTAAATTTAACGTAGTTAATTCAATTTCATATTAAATCACATCATTATCATTTAATTTTGTATTTAACACATTTATTAACATTCTGGTTGCTCATAATGGAAGGTCAAATTAATATATTAAAGGACCTCCAAAATGTTATTCATAAGGCATTTACTAATTTTAAAAAGAGTCCTAAAGATAGATTAACAGTTGAATACATTGAGACAAGGCTCGAATTGTTAGAAAATGATTGGTCATCATTTAAGGAAACCAAATCTCAAATGTATGGTCGTTTTAAGATAGAAGACCTAGGTCAAAAGATAGTCGATATATATGATACCACAGAAGATACATATATATCATGTAAATGTCTAATGAAAGCAACGCTCAATAAGGTCAATCCCAAAGAACCAGTACCACAAATTAGCGGGTCTAACAATAGTCATTCTTCTAAGTCATCCAATACATCAGTAAAGTTGCCCAAGATCACAATTCCCATTTTTTCTGGCAAATACAGTGAATGGACAGCCTTTCACGATCTGTTTAAGTCGCTAGTTCATAGTAACGCGTCTTTGGACAATGTGCAAAAGCTGCACTATCTTAAAAGCCACCTTTCTGGTGAAGCCGAACAGTTGATTAGGCATACACCAATCACAGATGCCAACTATAGCGAATGTTGGTCTCAGTTAGAAAAGCGCTATGCTAATAAAAAATATTTGGTCAATTGTATTTTGAAAAGGTTGTTTATGCAAAAGCGATTAAATGTAGAATCAGCCGCCGCACTAAAGGAGCTGATAGACATCACATGTGACTGTCTTAATGCGCTTAAAAACTTAAATATCAATGTGAGTACATGGGACGCTATCATCATCCATATAGTAACATTCAAGTTAGATAATGAAACACGAAAACAATGGGAGTTAAGCAGTTCTAACGATTTGAGCAACGACTTGCCCACTTTTGAGGAACTTAAAATATTTATTGAAGGTCGTTTTCGTGCATTAGAATGCATAGAACCTAGAAAAGCCGTGGCTCACCAGGACAGCAATAATTCACGGGTTCATAGTTCGAAAGCAATGCTAGCCACAAACTCATCCAACATGCGTTGCGAATACTGCTCAGAAGTTCACAAGCTGTGTTTCTGCAAGCAATTTGCAAAACAGCCCACAGAAAGTAGACGCGAATTCGTAGCAAAAAATAATATTTGTTTCAATTGTTTAGGCAGCAATCATAGAGTACACGACTGCAAAAAGCAGACAGTCTGTAAGGTTTGCAACAAGCGCCACCATTCATTGCTGCACCAACCTGGAGAACGTAACGGAGAAAACGAAGCCCCAGAGACCACTAATAACACCAGTCCTTCAACAGGTGATAGTCCCATAGTCGCATGCTTGTCTACGGGCAATGGCTCTTCACCCAGACAGGTTTTATTAGCCACTGCGTTAATAAAAGCCGAGTCCAAATCGGGTGAATTTCTAACCGTACGAGCATTAGTAGACCAAGGTTCACAGGCTTGTTTCATAACGGAGGCCACTGTCCAACTTCTTAGACTGAAGAAAATTCCAGTCAGAGGTCTCGTTTCAGGCTTGGGTGACGATAAATCAACCATTACAAAGTACATGGTGAACCTGACAATTGAGTCAACAATTGATCTTGAGTTTCAACTCAAAATAAACGCATACGTTTTGAGTAAGATCACCTCATACTTGCCTGAGAGAAGCATAAAGACAAGTTCATTGGATTGGATTGCCATAAATAATCTGTCTCTAGCAGATCCTAATTTTAATACACCCAATAGAATAGATATCTTATTGGGTGCAGATGCATACTGTTACATTTTGAAGGAAGGTATAGTCAAGAGTCCATCCGGAACTCTTATTGCTCAGAGCACCACTTTAGGGTGGGTCCTTTCAGGTGTAGTCAGTCCAAGTAGGGAGAGTTCAAAGTATTACACAAAAAACATAAAGGTACATTGTGCACAGGTCAATGAAGATGATATTTTAAAGAAATTTTGGGAGATTGAAGAACAAACTAGTACCAAGAAATTACTTAATCCAGAAGAGCAACGGTGTGAAGAATTTTACATGCAAACTACTAAAAGAGATGACACAGGCAGATACATAGTACGACTGCCATTTCGAGATGAAGAACCTGCTTGCAAAGCTGGACGATCACGGGAAATAGCTGAAACAAGATTAAAATCACTAGAAAAGAGATTAAGTAAAGATACAGTTCTAAAAGAAAAATATACTGAGGTAATGAATGAGTACTTACATTTGGGACACATGCGACCTGTAAAAGATGAGGATGGTATTAAAGGTGAAGCCGTTTATCTACCCCACCACGCAGTGATAAGAAACGACAAGATCACGACTAAGGTTCGTGTTGTTTTTAATGCCTCAGAAAGGAATAAAAACGGTGTGTCACTAAACGACACTTTAATGGTAGGACCAACGCTGCAAGCAGATTTAAGACACACTGTTTTAAGATGGAGAATGCATGCAATTGGTATAGTAGCAGACATCATTAAAATGTATCGTCAAGTTAGAATGGCTGATGAAGATGCTGCATTCCAGCGAATACTCTGGCGAGACGATCCTAAGAAGCCGATTAGAGATTATGAGCTGACAACGGTGACTTTTGGGACAGCTTCTGCTCCATACCAAGCAGTAAGATCGCTCCATCAGGTCTCATATGACGAAGGAGATAAATTTCCACTTGCAGCAGACAGAGTTTTAAATTGTTTTTATATGGACGATTTAATGACTGGAAGTAACAGCATCGAAGAAGGTGTAGAAATCTGCAATCAAATGGTACAATTATTAGGAAAGGGAGGATTTATATTACAGAAATGGAACAGTAATAATCAGCAATTATTAGATAAAATAAGCTCTATGGATAGTAATGAGGGAATTCTAAAAACAGGTCAAAATAACATAAATAATGAGGACAATAAGAATAAGGACAAACAGGACATAATAGTAGAAGAAAAGGAAATAAATAATAAGGACAGAGAAATTAAGCTAGATAGTACCACGAAAATTTTGGGCCTTACCTGGAACCGCTACGAAGACACCTTTCAGTACGCAGTGAATCTCCCACCTTCGACGACGGCATCTGTAACAAAAAGATCTATAATATCAGACATAGCTCGTTTGTTCGACCCATTAGGATGGTTAGCTCCTAGTGTGGTTGTAGCAAAGGTGTTTATCCAGAAGTTATGGCTTGCCGGCGTTAGTTGGGATGAGAAGTTAAATACAGAATTGATAACAGAGTGGAGTACTTACCGCGAAGAGTTAAAATTACTTACCCAGGTTCGAATAAGTCGTTGGCTGGGGACTAGGTCAACTGATAATCTGGAATTGCAAGGTTTCAGTGACGCTTCAAAGGCTGCATACTCAGCAGTCGTTTACTTGCGGGTAATTGACACCACAGGCAAAGTTCATGTTTCATTGTTGGTTGCAAAAACCCGAGTTGCCCCAGTCAAACAAGTCAGCATTCCTCGATTGGAGTTGTGTGGAGCAGTACTACTAGCAAAGCTATTGACAGAATCTGCAGAGGTGTTAAAGATACCAAAGGAAAAGGTTTCAGCTTGGACTGACTCGACGGTGGTGCTATCATGGCTTAACAGCCATCCCAGCCGGTGGAAAACGTTTGTTGCGAATCGGACTGCTGAAATACTAGGAGCAATGAGTTCGTCTCAATGGTTTCACGTGTCGACTAAAGAGAATCCAGCAGACTGCGCTTCAAGGGGAATACTACCCAGTTCATTGGTTGGTAATGAGTTGTGGTTTTCTGGACCGCCATTCCTGAAAAACAAAATAATTAAGTACAAAAGACCTAACGAGTTAAAAACAGATTTAGAGCAAACGATAAAGGTTCATGTAGCAGTAGTTCCAGAGCACGTAGTTCTAGAAAATTACTCTAGTCTACGAAAATTAGTTAGAGTAGTTGCGTATTGCCGACGATTTTTTAAGAAGGACATATTATACAATAGTAAATATTTAAAGAACGAAGAAATAGAAGCAGCATTAAACACCTGTATAAAGAAGACACAGACACAGATATTTGAAAAAGAATATACACAGTTAAGCGAAAAAGGGCATTTAAGTATAAAATCAAGTATGCTGAAGGTACTTAGCCCTTTTATTGATACAAAGGGTATCATGAGAGTTCGAGGGCGACTTGCAAAGGCGGAATTAGACGAAGATTCAAAACACCCGATAATCTTACCACATTCTAGCCATCTGACTTATCTCATAGTAGCGGATGCGCATGAAAAAACATTGCATGGTGGTCCTCAGTTACTTGCAAACTTTTTAAGGTCAGCCTATTGGATAATAGGTGCTAGATCTCTAATACAACAACATGTTCGCAAATGTGTTATTTGTGCAAAACAGAGAGCTAGCGTCAGGAACCAACTGATGGGGGATCTTCCATCAGTCCGATGTAAACCAGCAAGGCCATTTTTGCATAGCGGAGTGGATTATGCTGGACCCATAAAATTAAGAACGACAAAGGGCCGTGGACATAGCTCATACAAAGGCTATATATGCCTTTTCGTTTGTATGTCCACACGCGCTCTTCACTTAGAAGTCGCCAGTGATATGAGTACACAGGCGTTTCTAGCTGCCTTTCGACGGTTTGTATCGAGGCGAGGTCACTGTGCTAAACTGTGGAGCGACAATGGCACCAATTTCGTAGGGGCATCCAAAGAGTTACAACAATTGGCCTCTATACAGCCACAAATCGCAGAACACCTGGAAGCAAACAATACTGAGTGGCATTTCATACCGCCTCATGCTCCCAATTTCGGTGGTTTGTGGGAAGCGGGTGTAAAATCCACCAAGTTTCACCTAAAAAGGGTAATCGGCGACTCTACACTTACTTATGAGGAAATGTCTACACTCCTTAACCAAGTGGAAGCATGCTTGAATTCGCGACCGATAAGCGTTATTAACTATGCTGATCCTGGTGAACCCCTGCCGTTAACCCCTGGGCATTTTCTGATCGGTGAACCGATAGTTAATGTGCCAGACAAAAATTATGAAAGTTCAAATTTAAATTATTTAAGTCGGTGGCAATTAGTTCAACGAATGATGCAGTCTTTTTGGAAACGATGGTATCATGAATATTTGTCAAATCTCATGAACAGATACAAATGGTCTTCCAATGTTCCGGAGCCCAATATCGGGGACATTGTTTTAATCAAGGAAGATGATTTACCACCAAGTCGTTGGTTGTTAGGACGGGTAGTGGAAAAACACCCCGGTGCTGATAACATCACCCGTGTAGTCACATTGAAAACTAAATCATCCACCGTTAAAAGACCTACTTCCAAATTATGTGTTTTACCAATAGCTCAATGAATTGTTTAAGTCTTTTTTATCAGTTTTATGTCAGTAAGTAGCAGTACTTAGTGTAAGTTTCAGATCAAATAATTCACGTTATTTTAAGATCAAATGTATATTAACTAAGTTTACCGTGTTTTATTTTACACAGTTTATAGTTTTAGTTTTACCATGTTTGTGCCTTTATTGCATATTTTAACTATATTATAAGTTTTTACAACTGTTTTAGATAATTTACACTGTTAAAGACTGTTTATGTTTGTTGTTATATTTTTTTAAGATTTGTTAAGTACATATTGTTGGGTAAAATGTATACGAATAACTACTTTTAGTACTCACTACATTTATTTGAAGAAGGACATTCGGTCACTAAATGTCCTTGGTGGGCGGTATGTTCATAACGTAATCATAGCGAATCCTAGGTAAAGTTCAAAAGTTTGACATCAAGCTCGATAGATGGCGTTGGCGTCGAAATAGATCTCGCTATGGTTACGTTACAACGATTTGGTTGGGTTCGCGTGAATTTTAGAAAATATATACCAGCTTAGACCAGAACACAGTTTGGTTTTATTTTGAGAATTCAACCCTATTAGTGTTCACACAAGTGTGTTAGTCCAACACTACCAGCTCGGTAGTAAACAGAAATAAATGATTTGACTCTAACTTTGTCTTGTGTTAATAACTATATGGGAGGATCTGGCAGTGTATTTACTTCTTCAAAACTATAAAATAAATAAATAAATAATAAATAATAATAATAATAAGCTTTCTTAGTTTATATTAAACAGGTATCTGTCTTAATTCTAGGAATTTTGCAATTTTTCTGCGAGATAAAACTTATATCTTACTCTTATTATACTGGCCTGTTGGTCTAGTAGTTAGTGACCCTCACTGTTATGCCGGAGGTCGTGGGTTCGATTCCCACCCAGGACAAATGTTTGTGTGATGAGCACAATCATTTGTTCTGTGTCTGGGTGTAATTTATCTATAATATGTATGTATTTAGAAATATATAAGTATGTTTATCAGCTGTTTAGTACCCATAACACAAGCTCTCAAGCTTAGCTTGGGACTAAATGGCGTTGTGTGTTAAGTTGTGGAATATTTATTTATTTATTATTTATTTATTAGTTTGTGGCTCTGACTACTATGCCGGAGGTCGTGCGTTCGATTCCCACCCAGGACAAATGTTAAGTGTGATGAGCACGATATTTGTTTGTGTCTGGGTGTAATTTATCTATAACATGTTACATGCATCTTTACATATATAAGTATGTTCATCAGTCGTTTAGTAGGTACCCATAACACAAGCTCTGCTTAGCTTGAGACTTGATGGCGTTATGTGAATGTTGTGGATTTTTTTTTTCAAATGCAGTTAAGTTTTGAGACTAGAGTACCTACTACTGCGGCGTCTGTATACCTAAATATTATAATAAATCTAACGACAACCAGTAAGTATCTTAAACGGATTCAGAAATTCAAAAATGTAGAATCTTCGCTTCGGGATGGCTGATGCCAAAATATCCCAGGTACCAATAGGCTAGTATCCCTGATCTAGATTACTAAAAAACATTCAACTCATAATTTTTCTTTTATCACGTAACGTCGCATGACGTACAGTTTATACTGAATAAAGTCGTCACAAGACCCCCTCTCCTCAATTTTCATGCGCTTTGATCTGCGGTTTTCCATCAATTAGTAAATTAAAAACGTACATGTAATAATATTGAAAATGAACTGATGGACTGATATAATTTTGATATTCTTACACCGTCCACAAGCCTATTATGGAAGGTCCATAATAGGTGTAGGTACGAGTAGGGCACAGCAAGAAGGATAATGACAAAGAGGAAGACTGTTTTACGAGATCAGTTTTTAAAACTAATAATGTTTAGAGGCCAGCACATCAAGCTACCCTAATGTGTTAAATGTCTTTAATAGTTTTTCAACTTTAATGAAAACAGAATAAGGTTCATGTTCAATTGGGGAAATTTGACAGTTTGTAGTAGACGATCTACAATAACTGGTGTCAGAACAAATGAAAAATAATCAAAACCCTCAAACAAATATTATTATGTACATTTTAAATGACGTAGGCAGTAGTGCCAAACTGAATGACGTGAACAAGTAAAAGCCATTTACAGAAATGGTTAAATTTTTTATCTTCTTTTTATCCTTCAGAGAGATTATATTCGGATATTGATAAATACTTTGAATTTATTCAACAGATTAATGCGAAAAAAGGCGCTTTTGCGAGGCCGTAGCCTTTTGAATTTCGTTACAAGATGGGATGGTTTGCAAAAACTAACAGCCGCACTAGTCAATTGAAGGTCAAGCTACCCTTGCCGAGGTCGGCTCGTGGATGGGTGACCATTTATCATTTGGAGACCGTGTTAAGCCCTTGGTCCCGGCTATAATTAGTAGATATTAACAGATTTATGGGTAATCAGAAACCCGAATATTTGACGGCCAATCTAAGCAACGGGGAATGGAGTGGAGGTCTTAATTATTTTTTAGTTAAGTCATCTCCACAGGATTGCCCGGTTAAGCTGTACATGTCCTCTTCTAGGACACGACAGTAAGATGCCCCACAAAAAACAAGCGGTATGGTGTTCCCCAGCCACTAGGTTATGGAGCTCAGACAAGCAGTAGCTCCTTGTAAAACAGTGGTATGCAGTATAGGAAATGGCAATGTTTTAATAAGGGTTAAAACTGGTAAACAAACTTTCAGGCTTCAGACTCCCCATAACGACTGTCAGCTCAACGTGCTTTCCAAGACACGGAAGGGTCATGTTAAGTCATGACTAATTACTATAGTCACCCATCCAACGATCGACCTTGACAAGCCTAGCAGCCCCTACTAACAGTCTTCATTCTACTCCAACCCTAAACCAATCAGTGTAAACCTAAAAAAAACTAGTTATACGTATAAAAAACCTACAAATCCCCCACGTAAGCCGAAAAGTTGCGGTGATAGCGGCCGCGGTTGACTCGCGCGGGGCTGTCAGCGGCCCACACTAACAGGTTGCTAGATTTGCCTACAATTTTTACGTGTCCCGCACTAGTGATGCGACACCTCACACCTGTTGTTAGTCGCGGCCGCACTTACACTAGCGTAGGCACTCTTTCGTCTTTTTTTGTAATCGATGCTTTTTGTTTTTATGTTTTCATTGAAAGGTTAGTGTTTAGTACCTTCTCACACAAAGTTGCAGGACTTTATTTTTGAGTTTATAATTGATATCATACTTAGTTATGTATTGAATTTATGTGTATATAGTATTGTATTAATAGGTAGCTGAACTACGCCATGGACTACCGGATAACATTTTTCGTTTTCTATAAAATTAATCCAAAGGATTATTGAGAATAATTTCTTTTAGTGATAAGACCTTCAAAGTTATTTTACAATTAACTTTGAAGGTCTTATCACTAAAAGAAATTAGTTTATATGGTGTTAAATAAATAATGTTCTATTCTAGCGCTGATGTACCTGTATTAGCGCTAGAATAGAATCTTTGTAAAGTGTGAAAACTGCTTATGACAATCTTGTCACCAGCAGTTTTCACAATTTTAGCGAACCAGTGTCATAACACGCTAGTAAACGCGAATCTGATTAGTTTGGCTCCTTTCTTTCTCTAGTACTTAATAAAAGGAAACGTTTAGGTGCGCCCATTGTAGATATTTTAAATAAAAACTGTTTCATTGTTTATCAGAGAATGGCTAAATGCGATAAGTACTAGATATATTTTTTACTATTTTTTTATTAAAAATAAATTAAAAAAAGTTTACCCGTTACGCACAAAAATCGACTTGGCCCCATCACTAAAGTCGAGTACACACACGCAGTGATACCGAATGATTCGGTATCGTGTACACCGCCCAATTAAACAGTTTTTGCTTCTCTGCGCATTTGTAGCGAATAATGTTGGTGGTATTTATGCGATCGCCCATGAATACTAGATATAACCAATTGAACTATGTACCGGTATACAGCTTACGAACTAATTTATTAATCACTGGCTGCCCTATACTTCTTTCCGCCGTAGAATTGAAGTATGTTGTGTTAACTTCTTAGTTTTAGCTTATATCACCATTAATGATAGGTAGAAATTGGTCACTTGTCATTTCTTGTAAATCTCTGATAAATGTTCTTTCTTCACATTATTTTTGGGACAAAAGATAGCCTATGTACCTACGTCTTTCGGTTATGATAAAGGGTATCTACCTACCAAATTTCATTACGATCTGCTCAGCCGTTTAGTATAATGTTAAGTATGGATCATTTGCCTAACCATGCTATGGCGTGATGGCCCATAGGTTAAGCCGCCTACCATTCACGAGGTTGTGCTTCAAATACGAGCAAGAACTAATGTAATTTCTTCAATTCTAAGGCATCTTACTTTGAAAGTTTATCTGAGACATCTACGAAAGAAAGCATCGCGCGTGAGGAACCTGATCATGGATGCAGCTAAGTACCTACCAGTATTTTATGGAGAATTTCTCCCACCATGAAGAAACTGTCTAACTTTTATCCTAACCTTTACAACTCAGTGACTGGATAATATAATATAGGTTGTCGGATTGTCAGAATTTCGGGCACTGACTAACCGTAACGACTGACAAAGGTCTACAAATGACAGCCGGGACCAATAACGTGCTTTTCGCTTTTCGCTTTATCGATTTACTAACGATTTAGCGTACCAACGATTTAGGGTACTGTCGAAGTAGCGTACCATCGATAAATTTGGGGTACTATCGATACATTAGCCTGTCGATGGAACGTTTTCGATACAGCAACCATCAATGTAGTGATTGTCGATATTATGAACTAGACCCGCTTGAATGACCGGCCACACGTTCAAATAAAACCGTGCAAGCCAAGTTTGCGCAGTCCAAATCTTCAGCAAGTCAGTGATTGTACAAGCCGCGCTTTCGGGACAGCGCGTACTACCGTCTTGCCGTCCACACGCACGCACTTACCTGCGCAAACCGGTTTATACAGGTATGCTCGCAGGCAAGACGGAGTGTGTAGCCGGGCATATAGACATTGATGATAGCAAATACCTAACTAGCTGTTTGGAAATGTCAACTGAGATACGCAATTGCTCTGCTGTACGTCTGTTATTGCATCCACTAGCTCTTCTAAAAAAAAATATTATCGAATTGCCGTGAATATCACACTAATTAAATCCTTGATTGTATTATTTATTAAATAATAATGTTGATATTCGTATTGTTGGAATGCTGAATTTGTCATTTTAACTCAGAGAGAGCACTTGATATATTTGCAAGCGTTTAGAATTAGCTCATACAGTTATTCGATGGGCTTTACATGATAGCATGAAATGCTCTTAACTACTTAACTAAATTAACAAATAATAATTTTTAATGATTTTGACTTTAAGTATCGCTTTTAGATATCCTGTTAGTCAGAAGCGATGCATAGTCAAAATCAAAGTCAAACAATTTATTTTAATTATACCTTTAAAATGCACTTATGAACATCCACTTGGAGTAAAATTAAAAACTATTGGTTGCTCGATTAAAAATGTAGTTAAAAACTCCAATTACTTACACTTTTACACCAGTACTTCTCAATATTTGGTATCATACACCTCAAAAAGATCATCATTTATGTGTAGGCGAATAAAAGCTATACTAAAATAGGTACAAGGTATGAGCAATTAAGACACGATTGGCCCAGTGGCTGAGCGAGAAGAGGCTTGTCGCGGGTTCGAATCCCGTACGGAACAAATATTTGTGGCTTACAGGTAGTTGTTACGAGTTTGAATGTTCCTTTTTGTTTGAATGTCTATAAAAGCACCCATGAAGAAGGAGAAATTCCTAATGTGGGGCAGTCTTTAAACAAAAAACTACCTAAGTAGCAAAAGAGTAAGAAATAAGTCAACTTGTCGTCAACCTAACGTAAGCTTGTAAACCTTACCAAGGTACCCAACCACCATGAGGTCCAGGGTTGAAGTCCAAGGTGAAGCAATAGACAGTGAACATGTGCCCGATTGATGGCAATAGGCTCGCCCCCTATAAGTGGGACTTGATCTGGACTGCTATCAAATTCTCATCACCAAGGTGAGCCTAGATATAGTCTAGCTAGTTGCGAGACCAGTACATAAGTAGTTTGAAAAGAGACAAAAGTGGTTTCTGGTAAGATTTAGTGATGTTTCGGGTGGGTAAGTAAACCGCTTTGAAGAATTACCAAAATCTAAAGCAAATAAACCACTTTAAAGAATTACCAAAATCTATACTTACATAATATTTTTTTCTCCGGTGATTTGCATGAACAGCCGGTTAATTCAGTAAAAGTTGAGAATGGAATGAAAGAATGAGACAAAACCTCTGAAACCATAGACTTCCGGAACTAGAGTTATTTTACATTAAATTTTTATGAAGTCGATTGAATTTTTTGGGGTGATTTAGAGAAAATAGCACTCCCCCTGTGGACCTTTGACTAAAACGGAAAAAAGTTACAAACACAAACCATGGCCGTCGTAGCAAACAAAGCGAACACATTAACTCAGGGGTAGGTTGACTTGACATAGCCAGGCTAGGTGTCAAGGGCTTTATAGGTACGCAAAAAATAGAAAAATGTAAACTGGACGCAACTCAAACAATATAAAAGGCTGGCTTTGTTTCGAGCTAAAAGTTTGAAGTGTTGAACGCGAGATTTTATTCTATTATATTTCCAACAACAACATCTAGGAGCTAAATAATAACTGCCATAGTGGCCTACCTCCTTGCCTAGGAGAGCACGTTAGGCCGTTGGTCACGGTTGTCATTTGTAAATCTTTGACCCCAAATGTTCTTTCTTTGGTATTGTTCGTCGGCACGTGGAGCTCCTCAAGTTCCGAGTTGAGCTCACGATTACTGACAAATAAATGCTTGCACTGACTGATCTGGTCCCCTCATTCTGTGTGGTTCTTTCCTCAAAAGACCATCTCAGACACTAATCTGCATGGATCTTACATGATTTGACCAAGATAATGTCTGGACTTTAAAAGAGACTATGACCTCTGAGTTTCTTTCGGTGTTTCTTCTCAGAGTAGTCAAATAGTGAAATACCGATCTCATTTACTAAAAAAGGCGACGTGTAAAAGTGTTGGTAAAAACCTATTTACAAAAATAAATATCATTTATCATTTGACAGTCGTTACAGGTAGTCTGAAGCTCGTAATATAAGTCTGACAACTAGTTTAACCAAAGAGTATTATGTTACCCAGTTACTGGGTTGTGGAAGTCAGACAGACAGACGCTGCATATATATAAAACATTGGTATTCAGTCAACCCCAACATGGTTGGTAAAAGGCTAGGCAGATAATGAAGAACACCGAACATTGCACCTATAACCTAACTAAAATAGATAAAGCATGGCAACATTTGAAAACGCAATAATGCTGATCCGGTATAAGCGCTAATTTCTCGAGTTACAGAGCACCACTCAATCATGCAGCTGATAATACCGCCACAGTAAACTTAACGTTAACAGACTCATCTGATCAACAATTTAAATGCAATCTCCGCTAAAATCAAACCGGGCCGTGTCGACGGTACATCAATACGTCAGTTTAACATGATGAAATGATGAATTAAATTCGCGTAGGTACTCTTGTGATCGACGTAAAAATGAAATGTGAAATTTAATTAAAATATTAACTAGTCTGAACTCAGCTTGACGAGAGTGGGATTAAGGGATGGTATTTTATTATGGCATTATGGATTCGGTTTAAAAGTTACTTTGTCAGTGAGTGGTGTATAATGGTTTACAGTTAAGCGAACGCGTAGTGAAATAGAGATACTACACCATATTGGGTTCCATTTAATTTAACGTGTGTTCCACAGCTAGGGTTGCCATTGTCACCATTTTTTAGAATATTTGTTTAATTTTTTTAAACATAGCAAAAATTTACCTATTTGGATAACTTGGGAAAAAACAATAGTAGCTTCCACATTTATTTTGAAATTTTTGATCTACTTTTCCTATTTAGTATGTTAGTGTTATTATTTTGGAAATATTTAATAGGATTTGAGATATTTACAATAATATTTAAACACTAATTTTGTATACTTTTGAGATTAATATGAAAAATGAGCGACCGTTTAATTAGCCACGAGAAAATAGTATTTTTAAAGGTGTCTTGTCACTTCACCTGTTTGTGAAACAATAATAAAAATAATTTATTGAAACAAGTAACAGGACTCACAGTGTAAGTAACAAACTACGTTAGTAACAAACAAAGACTAAAACAGAAACAGAATGTGACTTCGTTGCCGCAAGGTGATTCGGTGACAAGCCCAGGCGTAACCTTGCAGCAAAGGTTCACAAATACGCAATCAAGCCTACTCGCTAACATAGACAGGATGCAGTTGATGCGGTGATGCGGAAGCGGTGCGCATCCTTGGTTCGTATAGTAAACCAAGGACGCGCACCGCTTCCGCATTACCGTGTAAAAACAATCCACGCGTGCCTCAGCAAACATCCCTGACGCGCTGCAGTAACAGGGCAACCCCATCACCAACCGGTATGCGTTATTGTACTGGACGCGAAGGGCGCTGTACGATATAAAAAAAAATAAAAAAAAAACACTTAAAAAATAATACTACTAACACTATGCTATAGTACTATACTTTTGAAATACTTAAATACGCTACGAAACGTTGGTTGTAGGTAGATAAATTGAAGTCAATGGATTTTAGTGAAACATTAGGTAATAAACTTTTTTTTTACTAAGTAAATTACTTTTTATACCACATGGTAGGTATGTACAATTGACTAAAAATAGTAACAGCTTGCGTAAACTATGATTGATAAAGGCTTACCCTCAGCTCTTCAAAAATTGTACAACGGAAGGCATGGTTTTAGGACCTTCACCTGCTTGAACTTGAAAACACTCGTACTCGTCTTTGGGATGTACGAAGACATTACTTTTCGGCGGGAAAGTAGACTTACGAATTCTGTTCATGATCAGAATTTTGATTAATTCATAAATATGTTAAGTTGACTAATTGGGTATCCTTTTCAGCTGTATTATTCAAGTATTGGAACAATTGTATACCTCCACACCCAAGAAAGGTATCTTATTAAGTTAATCAAAGCGAAAAAAAAATCGTTTCAAAATTTTCAGATAATCAAAATATGAAGGCCTCAGCAAACTAAGACATTTCACAACGTCTACATCAGAATGCGTATTTGTTGCGATTTCTGCAGTGAGCGATGGCCATACAACACGTTGTCGACAAACACGTCGACTGACTGTTTTTGCTCATTATACTGACGAATTTATTGCGTTACGGCTCAGTGGGCAAGAGTGTTAAGCTCGTATAAATCTTAGGTTCGATCACATTGTGCTGTGGGTGATATTGCGTTCTGGATCAGTAACATATTTTATGATTAATTTATAAGTGGGCACAAAGATGTGCAAGTGGTTTTGCGCTATGAAATTGAAATATTTTATATCTATATATCTCTTTTTTTTAAATAGGAAAGGTTTTTGTGCGAATGTGTTTTTAAAAATGATGCCCTATTGATTCTGCACCGCATAACCTACCTGCTGTTCCACCGCTACGTTCGAGTACTACGTATGCATCCTAAAATCCATTGAGTGACGTTTCCTTTTTTTGAGGAGGGTATGGAACCATAAGAGCTGTAAACGGTACCCTATTACTCAACCACTGCTGTCCGTGACTCATGAACTGTAATAGGTGTCTACCCTGTTCACAGCGTGTGTATATCTTTTTCCGTCATGACAACAAATAATAAAGAATAAATCAAATTCATAACGAAGTAAACAGAAAAACGTGTTTTTTTTCGTAATTTTCCACTAGTGAGATCGCCCCGGATCTGTCCCGGCTTTTTAAATCTAGTGTAGATACGTTTTAACTGAATTTCTCTTTTACTGATCAGCGTGGGCCTGATTCTGACTTCAGTAAATAAACTGTATAAAATGGTGTTACTATCATTAGAAATGTTTACTTAATTCTTTTGTTTGATTTCGGTGATGGAAATAGCTAAAAGATGCGAGATGCCAGCTATTAATTAAAGTTGAGAGACTGCTGATTAGACCATTATTTTCGACATTTTTGTTACGGATATTATAAACAACAACGAATTTGGACAGATGACAAGGTAAATAAGAGGAGCAAGTTTTTCTACAAAGAACAGTGTTCTTCCCTTATCGTCCAATTTGGATTTTGTAGAGGTTGGTTTAAGTAGTAGGTACCTTGGTTTTAATTTTAAACCTACTGGAAAAAAAAACATAAAAACTAGAAATTACAAAATATATTTCTTTTTTTATTTCAGTTTAAAAAAAATACAACCGACTTTATTAAAAAAATACTAAAAACTGTAAAATTAACGTAGTCTTCGAAGTCGGTGGCAAATAATGAAAGAAAAAAAAAACCCACAGACTTCCGAAACTAGAATAGTTGTACACTTTTTAGTGTTTTTTTAATAAGTCGGTTGCTTTCTTTTTGCACTTTTTTTCTTCACTTACGAACATCTTGGAAGCAAAAAATAATGAGGAAACCTGCACTTATTATTTACATAAGTCAGAAATCGTAACCCTGACTTGATAAGTAAATAATCCTCTTATCCCTGTATGAGATGAAACCTTTGCTCTGCGGTGGGACAGTAGGCACCAAGGTATCGATTTTCATTATTTTTATTGAACGCGTCTCCCACATGAGTCTGAGAAAAATATTACATTATGTTATGTCCTCTACAAAAGCTGCAGTTATTAATCCATTTGTAAAGAGAACGGTAGTGGAAAGCAATCGTGTTTGAAAGCAATTGTATTAACACTCAAGGCGCAATCTATAATAGTATTAAAAAATGAGATCCGTTCTTCGCAGTTGTCGTTTATTTGATGATTGAAAATTGAAAGGTAAAGGAAAACACAAAGACTTTTTTACAAAAATATAGAATCGTCTTAAATAAAAAAACCCACACTAAAAGGTAATGATATTATAAGTAAAAAGGTGTCTAGACCTATCTAGGTTATAAGCGCTCGACAAGCGACACGTTAAAATGTGGTTACCTAGCCACACTTGACCTCAGTGTCGCGTCGCACCGTCAAAGGACACGTGCGTGCGTTAGTGTGACGTTTTTGAAAATCGAATGTTGTTTAGGTAACCTATCTACACCTTTTCACTTATAATATCATTGCTAAAAGGTGTAAAATAAATCTAGCTTCGAAAGTCGGTGGTAAAAAAAGAATAAAACAAAACCTTCAAAGCCACAGACAAACTTATTTACACCTTCTGGTGTTTTTTATTGGGTAGTTTTTAGTTATTTAATTTTCAGTTTCTTTTTAACCGACTTCAAAAAAGGAGGAGGTTCTCAATTCGTCGGTATGCTTTTTTATTTTTTTTTGTGTGTTTTTTACATTAACTCCAAACTAGTTAACCGATGCCAATGAAATTAAAATAGAACATAGAAAGTATACTCTATCAAGAAAAAAAAAATATTTTTTAAATTGATCCTTGAAACAAGTGGTACCGAATTTGGTACCTCCTGTTTTGTTGTAAGTAGGTTAAAAACTATTCACGTACGTATTATAGCACGCTGTGTTCCGAAGGGGCGGGCTGACCGACCGAAGTGTAATGCATTCACGTTTCGCTAATAATGATATCAGTCTCATGTAGGTACTTGGTAGGGAGCGAGGCTGCTGCTATTAATAATATATTAACGTTACATAACATCACGCCCGAATTCCCCAGAGGGATTGGCAGAGGTGAGTTTGGTGAGGTTCCTATACGGTACAATTGGCACAGACCCACGCGTCTCGGGTTCGAACACCGCACGGGACGTATATTTGAATGGCTTGCAGGTGGTTGTTTGAGCAGAAATAGCGTAGTGGTGTACCGGCGGATTGCCAAATCACAGGACTCGAGTTCGAACCCAAGGCACGCACCTCTAACTTTTAGAACTCATGTGCGTAGTGTAGAATTATCACTTGCTTCAAAAACGGTGAAGGAAAACATCGTGAGGAAACCGGCATGCCTGAGAGATATTACTCGAGGACATGTGATGCCAAGTCAGAGGCCCATGGACGGCATCAAAACTCTAAAACCAGGTTATTCACTCACCACACGATAAGAAGAAGAAGAAGGTAGTGGTTCCGGGTCTGTTTATGAGTATAATTAAATGTTTGCAAACGAACCCGCGACACAGGAAAAAAATCTAGGGCTACGTTTTTTTCATTAGATAGTTTCATTCCACAGTAAGTTCCATGTAAAGTCGGACTTATTGGTCTGTTGATCTAGTAGTTAGTGACCCTGACTGCTATGCCGGAGGTCGTGAGTTCGATTCCCACCCAGGACAAATGTTTGTGCACGATAATTTGTTCTGTGTCTGGGTGTAATTTATCTATAATATGTATGTATTTAGAAATATGTAAGTATGTTTATCAGCTGTTTAGTGCCCATAACACAAGCTCTCAAGCCTAGCTTGGGACTAAATGGCGTTGTGTGAAAAGTTGTGGAATATTATTATCTCGTTACATTTAAACTATTATAAATTACATTTTTAAATATTAATATAAACATTTAAAAATATAAAAAATAGTAGGCCACCGATGGCGGCAGCAGGGTCATATTATTATTATTGCCACTAATCGGACAAAACACCAAAAACCAGAATGATTGCTACTGAGAAATGTTAGAAGGAAGAGCCCAACGAACACTTACCTACACTTGCTGAGCGGGACTCCCATTTGGTGCAGTCTTTAGACGCACACCGCACTCTGTCAATCTTAGACTATATACCTCTAGACGTAGCCCAATTTACAGTGTCAAGTGTGGAAGTGAGACGCAATAATACAAAGTTCGTAGGAAAATTGAGACAAAGCATCGTATCTTCTGTCCCTTACGGCGTGCCGGATTTTTGCATGGCTAACTTTTGAAAGTTAGCCAAACAAAGAGCTGTCACTGTCACGTATATTATTATGCTCGATTTAATTTAAGTTTTCGGATGGTTTTTGCAATTTTTGTAATAGTTTAAGTCATTTAATGAGAAATAGACTCCATTAGATAAGTGTTTAGTGTATGGTGAATGCGCTACGATGGGAGGATTCAGTATAATAGGCTGTAAAAGCCGCTCAGAAAAGGCCAATAACAATATCTCTTTTCATTCGTAAGTATTCAATACTGTTTGTGTTATTGTATGATTATTGAATTTATACATTTGTGCGCTTTTATTGTCATGGCTTTCAGACCAAAATATGGAAGATTTCTTAAAATAAACTTGATTTCTTATATCACATAACCTAGTAATACTTACTTACAGTGTTGCTACACGTTTCAAATCTTTTCCCTTAACTGTCAGGCCTAATGTTCAAAAGGTAGGCATAATAATCAAATAAATCAATGGTGGCTAAACACACAAATTTGTGGGCGAACCCTTATTTTTAAGTTTAAGTGAACATGTGTACGAACGAACAGAGCCCTTTCGACAATCATTAAGTTTTACTCTTGAAGGCAATCGCGTAGGTACTTAAAGATATTTGGAAGTAAGAATTCATTTTATAAATAAATGTTAAGTATAAACAAAAAATTAGATATTTTCAAAATAAGTTGGTTTTGTCTAAAGGACAATAGTTATTATACAGCAATGTCAATGTCACACTGGATGTCAGCCATACCTCAATATATTTGATAAATAACACGCGAAAAAATCAAAACAAGCTTCACCTGGTAGTAGTGTATTTTATTTGTGAGAATCAAGGTAAGATTGAAAGTAGGTATTTTACGTGAAATTATATTTTCTCACACATGGATACTTCTACACTCTTATTACCACGTTGAATACGTCGTATTTTGGGACTTTTTTAGGGAATAGCAACACTGAACTTTTATATTGCTGTCGCATGTGCGGCCACGCGGTAGCTCGATCTAGAGGTATATTATCTAAGCTGTCAATCATTGTTTTATCTCTTTTGTATTGTGTGTTGGTCTATTCATTTTGAGTGTACTGAATAAATGTTTTATCTATATATGTACTTGCCTGACCCGGCAATCAAACCTTGCACCGCATGGTCAGCAGTGGTGCTTGCAACTATTAGGCAGGCACAAAAAATACTACGCTTATAAGGCAATTTCTGGCCATTGGAGCGGCAAAATACAAAGTAAAAAATGGCTTAATTCAAAATTTTGTATTACATTTGACAGGGAAAGTAAGAACATCATCATCCTAGCCTAGCCTTTTTCCAACTATGTTGGTGTCGGCTTTCAATTGCGACTGCCTGTCAGACCTCCACAACCCAGTAACTGGGTAACATGATACCCCTTGGTTAAACTGGTTGTCAGACTCTCGGGTTTCTGACTACAAGTAACGACTGTCAAAGAACTTTAAATAACAGCCGGGACCAACGGTTTAACGTGCGTGCTTAGAGAACAACAGTTCTAATAAAATTTGTAAACTTCATTCAGTGTAATCCTAGCAGAAACTGTATTATTAAAAGTGATACAGTTTCTGCTAGGATTACACTGAATGAAGTTTGATAATTGAAGTTGAATATTTTCACAACATAGGTACTTACAGTAAAATGAATGAATGAAACGTTTACCATAGATGAACAGTTTGTCACTATAATGTTTTCGTAGTAACTGCCAGTGGTTTTACTGAAAACCTTTTAACCTTTTAAATCTTATGATCCTGTTTATAATAGACTGTCAAGATACCTACAAAAAGGCTCTCTTTTTCGAAAATAATATTATAAAGAGAAAAGACTTGTATTGTATGTAACGAATGAACTTAAAAACTACTGATACGATTTGAAAAAATCTTTCATCGTAGGGAAGCTACACTATCTCCGGGTGATATAGTTTACTTTTTATCCCTGTATTCCTACATGAACAGGAATTACGCGTGTAAAACCGCGTGACGTCCGTTAGTGTTTTAATATAATTTGTACCTATTTATTATAAACAACTATCACTTCGCTCGCGACTTCGTCCGTGTGTATTTCGTATTTCAACATTCCTTTTTTGTTTTGAAAATGAATCATAGAACTTATGACACACACAAATAATGAGGCTTTCTTATTATTTATTGGTATAAGAATTTTCGTTTCAGATTACCCCCTTCAATAACTCACTAACCTCCTTATAATATTCCTACATCGATAAAAGAATTGTACTGTTCTTCACTACCCAGTTACTGGATAGCACGATACCCCTTAGTTCTACTGGTTGTCAGACTTTTGGGCTTTTGACTACCCACTGTCAAGGAACTTCAAATCGGGGCCGACGGCTTAACGCATCTTCCGTGGCTCAAAGAGGTCATGAAATGTAATAAATGGTCACCCATCTACTGGCCGCCCTCGGCAAGCGAAGCTCAGCCTTCGATAAACCGCACGGCTGTATTTTTTTGAGCCACAAGCAAGGAAATACTAAAAGCAAAAATTTGGAACAGGACCTCTGCGAGGATTAAAAGGATCCCATTTCAGAATGTAGAAAAATGTTGGTATAAAAATAACGCAGGACAAAATAAACCCAAAACTTGTAACCTACCCGCTTAAACTCAACTAATCGGATTAAGACAGAACCAGCATATTCTGGCAATTTTCCCACACGCAGATAAAGAGGTAAACAATAACA
Source organism: Euplexia lucipara (assembly GCA_921972225.1). Lineage (NCBI taxonomy): Eukaryota > Metazoa > Arthropoda > Insecta > Lepidoptera > Noctuidae > Euplexia > Euplexia lucipara. The sequence goes on along the minus strand of OV179142.1, from coordinate 9,832,111 downwards.
TATTACAAAATTGTCGTTAATAACTGGTAAAAACAACATTGAATTGAAAAAATGCGGGGTTTTCATTCACCGCTTTTAAAATGTAGCGGAAGAGAAAACAATATTCCGAAATAAATTCAGTAATTCTGAGCTTGTCAGGGCTGCCCCAGTCGACGGAATTTACAGGATTTTTGAATTGTATTTGGACCGAAACAGATTGATAACAATGTTATCATATTTTTTGACACGGCTAATCCCAACGCTGGCCGATTTTGTTTGTTTCGACAGAATTGATTAATTTCCCTATGAAATTTCATCAAAAACAAACGTTTGCGGAGTAGCTTCAACTATAAGTATTAATAAATAAATGTGCGCTTTGTACAGTAAATAATTATAAATACGGCCAACAGCACCTCGAGGCAACATTATAGCATTTATTAACACTGTTTATATAAAATATCGCGTGCACAGAACCGGGTGAGACGACTCCACCAATGCAACAGGGAAAAAAACGTGAAACAATCTTAGAGATTTTATTGTTCCGCGAAATTTATTGCACACAATAAAACGTAGTATAAATGAATTATTAAGTATCGTTATATTAATAATTCAAACGTTATAATGTTAATGTAACGGAAAGTTATTTTAACTATATTTTTTTTCAACGAGTGCAAGTATGTTTGTACCTAATGCGTAAGAGCTTGGAGTGGCCTTAATTAAAATTAATGTAAAATATATTCAATTATGTGCGTATTGTATTCCCAGTCAGCCATAATTATTTCCTAATATGTAATACTTATTCCGAGCAGTTTTTAAGTCAAGCGGAAATATGACTAATTTATGCAGGCGTTTATATCATAAACTTACGAACATTGTTATAGTTACTACGCCGGCGATCGCAATCATTTGGTAATTTCTACACATATTTACGAAGATATTTTCTCTGTTAGAACTTACTTAGCTGCTTTTAAATTCATAGCAGAACTAATTATTTCTATAAACTTTTTGCAATTTCCGCATACAGAGTGGAACAAGAAATAAACGTACAATGTACAAACAGAGAATAACAGGAACTATCATCACTTGTACGGAACCGAAATATGGATATGCGAAAGGGCAGATCTGCCCTTTCGGATGTCCAGCTACAAAGCTGGACATAGAATCTCCACAACAAGGTCATCACTGTTGACTGATAAAAGAAAACGTAACCCACTTTCTAATAAACTCTTAAATAACATAGATACCTACTCAGTTCCCCGAGTGTGACATACAAAAAGCGTTGTTAGAAAACTCGTGTCCCACGGTGCTGCGATGCCGCTTGGAATGAACTCGGCTCCGAGGGCGCCGGGCGGGGCATCGCTAACAATGTTTAGCTGCTTCAGACATTGTAAAATTTACTAGTGACAGCTTAGTCGCAACTCCTACAACGTTAATTGACCCCTTCAGGATATCAAAGACGGTTTTACGTCAATTGTCAGTTACATATTCCTTCGTAATGTCACTGTGGGCCATCAATACAACAATATTGATGGGTAGTTTCTAGTATTTCTCTATAAATGGTGACTGAACGACGTAATAACATGGCTACCTTTTTATTAAATGCAAGAGTGCCTGTCTAGTGTGTCGATAATGTCTGATTTAGTACCAAAACAATGGCTGCCTATCAGTAACGCTTTAGAGAAAGTTAAAAAAAAGAGGATACCTATATTTAATATATATTAAGAGTTCTTAGAAGCGAACTAAAGGACCTGTGAGGTTGTAAGTGGTAGTGCGATATGTGCAGGTTAGGCGTCAAGTTTAAATATGCCTGTCTCAGACCAATTATGATATGCCCACCCATCTGCCTGTCAAATGCGGTAATCGCCTGTCATGTGGCAACCCTAACCGCAAGCGTCTTTCAACTTTGTACCTACTTACGTCCTGAAATTGATACAAAAAATAAAAGTAAGTAAGTACCATTATACAACTTCTTTTTGGTCTGGCGTGTGCATTATGTCATTAACTTTAAGGATCAAGATAATGATAACCTGCTGCGCGTAATAGGTAGCCACAATTAAACCAGCCTCTATGATTAGCAGCTGATACACCTCACAGTTTGCCGTGTGTGGTTAATTAAAGAAATTAATAAGCTAGGAAAAATAGCAGTGGCCTTCATCAGAGCGAGCAAAAACTATTTTGAGAGTAAACAAGCAAACGTTGCCAGTATTTTGTGAGACAAAACATTGCTATGATGGCAGAACTTAGGTATGCGTATAGCGCTAAAAAGGGGAATTCCATTCACGACATACTACAACACGCGAAAAACAGGCCTTTATCTGTTTATCCGGACATACATATAAAGTTCTAAAAACACCAAAAAATGGACACGAACAGCATTAGTCCTACGTAAAAATAGTCTGACAGGCGTGTATTTCCTGAGCACCCCGCATGCTGTTCCATTAGATGGAAATCGGAATACGCGCTCAGAAGGCGAGTTCCGCCAAAAATGGGCCTGCCACATCCGACAAACAAAAAGAAAATCTCGCTGCGAGTATTGATTTAATACGCACGTGGACGCGCCCCAGGGCGGGGGCGAAAAAATAAATAAAATAAAAAATATGTAAAATAAAAATTTGGTCGATAACGATGCGTCCCTCGCGACGGCGGGGACCAAGCGCAGCCTGTGTGTAGGGAGGGGATCGATTAGTTTAGAAATTACAAAATATTCGTCCAGCCACCATTCAAAATTGCAGCTTGATAATTATGTTTTTGTATTCTTCTGCATTTCAAAGGAATATTGTATGGCAGATAATCCGCTGTGTGCATTGTGATGTTCCGCGAGTCACTATTTCCGATTTGATTGCAAAAACATTCCTTATTTTTTAGAGTGGCTTAGCCAAAAGGTAACACACCCTTAAAACTTTGGTCCTTGCCCTTCTGTCTGAATGTTGCACATTTCATTATTTAGAAACAAAAGGTGTGAATATTTTCGTCAATAGATTTTACAGAAAGTTTTACTCCGCATACACTAAATAACGGTGCAGAGAAATTTTATTGTAAAAAAAATTGTAAGGAGTGGCACTCTTGACATTGAACTGCGGGAAAAAATATTATTTAATGCAAATAACTTGTGGGGTAATTTTAAATCGTCATAGTAATTGATAAGATAACCATGTTTCAAAGTAAGTAACGTTTTTATTTAAGTCAAGAGTAGGAGAAATATGCTCTCCAGAAGTTACAACTGTGTACATAATTTTGCTTGTCATAGTTTCTTTGAAAATTTAAGTATGATAAGCAAACTTATTTTTGTAATACTGCGTGCATAAACACGTAGTACGAAATCCTTCACCAACAGCGATCCAACACGCATTTGGCCGGTTTACGTGTGTTATAAATTTCTATAGAAAAGATAGTTTACAATCTTAAACTCGCAAATTAATATAATGTTAGAACATTATTTCTCGAGTTCCTAATAAGTAAAAATATGTATGGACGTTGAACCGTAAGCGTGATCAGATGGCTGTACTATTCAAAATTCTTGGGGGGATTATCGATGATCCTGATCTGCATAACGAAATCTGCAATCTATTTGTCCCAGACAATTACTGTCGTGGCAGAAAGCACCGCTTACTGGCTGTTCCAACTAGCCGTGCTATTGCGCACTCCAAGTCACCTATTCCTCGGACTGTAGCGTCTATTAACGCTCTCCTGGACTCAGGCACAGGTCTTGATATGTTTGCGGATGAATGGAAGATGATAATGTCAGAATGCTTGAATTTTTGTGAGAATAATACATGATTGAGAAGTGTGAAGTGAATGATTTAATAAATTATAATTACCTATGTTAAATAGTGTAATTGGCTTCGGCCGTACTATTTAAATTAAATAAATAAATGAAAGTTTAAAATGGTGTCAAATCGAGCTAATTTAAATATGGTGTACCTTTTTAAGCTTTTCATTTTACCTGAGACTAATTGCAACGCAGTCTGTTTGTAATAATTGCTACTCAATTAAGCAGACGAGTGACAGACAATAGGATCGGGATACTTGACTGACAAAAGCCAATCTCCTGGCGAAATAACAATTTGTTTATCTGCTCTTCATTCCGATGGTATAGGCAAAATATTTTTCAATATTGTATTGTTTAATGTTTTAAAAGCGGTACTGCGCAATTATTTTGTGACTACACTACTTGTACAAGTTGGTAGGTTGAAAGGTACTTTAAGGGTATGTAGTAGATACGTACCTACCTACTTATGACAATAAATCTATACCTCTGACGATGGGGGAATGCGTGAAAAAGTTTGTAAGTAGGTTCCGCATGCTTCCAACTTTGATTTACTTTAAAATGGGCTTGTTTTTAGCTTTTCAGTTTATTAATTTAGAACTTAAGTTTCTGCATCGGGTTTTTAGTTCTTTTACATTACTTTTTTAATCGTAAGAAGTAATAGTATTTTTTTTTTATTAAAATTAAATTATGAGTTCATTATTAAACTTATTTTTATGACTACATCCTTAAAGTATGTCCATCTTATGCAAAATTAAACTGTTTAAAATCATAAACAGGGTCGTCTTCGTGCTGAAATCGTATACGCGACCTGCAGCGCAGACATGCGATCAGTTGACTACCATTAATGAATGCAATGTAATCCAAGATTTATGTACAATATACCTACTAACTTTTTTGTAAATCGAGACACTTGTCCAAATATCGTAACGACATTTTAGTAAGTCTCACGCAACTCATCCTGTAGGGGTGAGAGAAATATGACGTGTCGATTGGACTAATCTAAAGTTGCGTATTCAATGGGAGACAATTTTAAGTCGCAGGTCACGTACCGACCGCTAGAGACGTGCGATATCGGACATATCCGCATTAAGTATCCGTCTAGCGGTAAGAATTCTGCATCCGGATTCCGGATACTCAGAAAAAAACTATCTCAATCTTTCAAGATTTAGTTAGGTATTATTATTATACGTACCTAAGCTCAAACATAATCGAACATCAAAAAACATAACATTATAAAACAAAATAAAATATTTTATCCTTAAAACAAAATAAGAAGTATTTTAATTTGAGGTAAGGTTTTTGTGAATTGATACAAAAAAAAAAAATACATGATAACCAAAAATTTCTTCAAGGTAGATACTTAATAGTAGAAACGCTATTTCATTTATTTAATACTTCAAGCACACACATGTGCATAGGCGGGCCTGATGCCTTAGGCTTTTCCTACCAGTCAACCTTTAGGTCATGCAGAAACAAACATTGGTAGGTGACGTGCAATTCCGTAAGAAATTTGAAAGAGAAGTAAACATCATTTAAAGACTAATTAATTATTCACTTTTTTATTTTTAGATTTTGAATGATTTCTTGTTATTATTAAAATACAACAAGAAATCATTTAGCTGGCAAGCAAATTTTTTACTGTTGTACTCTATTCAAATGGCACTTTGACTTTAGTCTTCTGAATTTAAGTAATCGTAATGATCAACTATAGATCAACAAAGAAACATTGTTCTGTGCAACTCTCCAACTTTACTGGATTATACAAAATATTAAAATGTCTACACAATCTTCGGCATTCGGCTAACACTTAACTCAGAACCATCACAACGAAATCAAACAAATATACATGTACATATTTATTTAATCAAAATGTTCGTTTGCCAAAGAAAATAATAGTGCAGCGAAGGCTTGTGGTTAAGACCTCGGCCCTCGTACATGAGAAATTATTCTGATCACGCGAACTTATTATTTTGACAGCTGATAATAGGTAGCGCCACAGTGTGCTTGTTCTTCAATCAAAAGGGTTCGATGAAAGTAGTTAATATCGGTAAACGCAAAAGGAAATGCCCATTTGCTGGGGAAATTTTGGCCAAGTGATGCACATGGAAGGAACAAGTGATAAGAATTTGGATTGAAATCACAGATAAATAAACATTAGCTCTTTTACACATATAACTCGATGGGACTAAGTACTATATTAGAATTGCAATCTCTACTTTGATAGTACTGACCACTAAAAGGGAATAGTAGAACAAATTGGTAATAGCAATATTTAAGTTATTTAAGTGTTTTGTACATAGATGGGGAAAACAACTCTTTCATATATAGGAATTGCACCTGCTATTGTTTGTCTATGCATGATCTAACGGTGCTCCTACACGGTGCAGTAGTAGCTTGCGTATATTGAGGCACATGCGCAGGTTGTACCTATGCATCGTAAACTTTACTGTTTAGCGACTTGAGCATGTACAAAAGCGAGCCACCCGCGAAACAGTTAGTTGCGCGGGTGGCTCTAGACCACGAGCAAATAACTTGTGCGTACTGCTTGCGATAGTAGCCCAGGTCTATACTTGCTCCAGTTATTCCCATTACGTACAAGTACAAGCGAGTACCTTGAATAAATAGCTTGCGCATATTACTCACGCGTGTAACCCGCATCTTTACTTGCTCCAGCTACATGCACCATGTAGAAGCAACCTAAAGGTCGACCGGTAGAAAATGCTTAAGGCATGCCACTGTAAATGTATGTGCTTGAAGTATTAAATAAATGAATAAACATGGCCAGAAATGGGCACATCCCTTTGATTCGTAAGCTCACACATCAAGCCACCCAAAAATAAATATTTTCCTAATTGACCATGAACCATTTTATATTTGTTAAAGCGGCATATTATAGTTCATTGGCATGGGCATTGGACTGGCGATCGATCTTGGATCGACCTCCTCCAAAAATTTGCTTGCCAGCTAAGTGATTTCTTGTTGTATTTTAATAATAACAAGAAATCATTCAAAATCTAAAAATAAAAAAGTGAATAATTAATTAATCTTTAAATTATGTTTACTTCTCTTTCAAATTTCTTACGGAATTGCACGTCACCTACCAATGTTTGTTTCTGCATGACCAACCCATAGCACTATTGACGTAAACTTACTCCAGATACAAGCATATTTAGCTCAGTCAGTTAAAAGGGTTAACAAGACCACTAAGTAATGTAAAGTAAAAAAAAAAGTAAAAGTAAAAAGTTTATTGACAGCATATACGATGTAATGTGCAACCCATATTGAAAGAAAACTTAAAAAAAAACATTATCAAAGAAGTTTGACACATATTTGACGCAGTACAAATACTTAGTATTTTTTTTGTTGTTTAAGTTTTTTTTAAAAGGTTCTTCGCCTATTATAACAGACCCGTAGCATTTAACGAAACTTGGCGCGGCAATTATCCACCCTGAATAACCGGACTCGTCTCTGTGATGCGTGTATTCGTGCGTTCATTAAGCTTAAGAGCTTAACACTTAGAAACTATTATTAGGTTAGACTCAATCGTCTAGATATTATGTTATGATCTCTGAATATGATTACAAAGCATGTCAGTAATAAAACAATTTCCACACGGTTTTCGATTGAGTATCATTTAACGTGTGTGAATGGGTCCTAAGTGATAACGTGTTACGTCATAGGAAGCTGCGAGCGCCATATTAGGGGCTCTGATGAGTGTGTGGGCCAGTTCCGTTCGGTCCAGAGTAGAGCGAGTTGCACACTGCGGTAATCCGCAAGATACAGAAATCAAGATCTTAGATTATTATTAATAATATTTCACTGATGCTACTGATCATATATAAATATCAATCCAGATACACCACATAAATGTACCTTATGGCTATATTCCATTCATAAGAAATTTATTACTTACCTATCGATATCAGTCCCGTGACATTCTAAATTACGGATGTAGGTATTAGGTGCCTACCCACTAATTAATATAAAAATTGAATATAGTTTAATAAAAAAATGTAATAGGTAGGTAGGCTACTTATGTAGATGTAAAAAAGAAAAGAAAGAATTTTATTAAATTAAAATCAGATATTTATTTAAAAATTATAAACTTAAGTACTTACCTTTACAAAACAGGCCCCATTTAGTTCAGTAACAAAAGTACCGATTTAAATCGTGCAAGAATAGAAATGAATATCTTCACAAAATACTAAATGTCTTCAATACGTATAACAGCCTTAAGGCACTTCTTGTAAGCTGACACATATAATTATCTGATAATGTCATTAGTCAAAAACTGCTAAACTAATACCACAATAAACAAATGTAAGATCTAGTATATAAAGTGCTTATTGATCTACAGAAGACACGCACGGTCAAGATTACAATCACAAACTCTACTAGTAAGAATTACAGCGGTGACCCACTTAATCTAATTCCGACATCGCCAAAGCGCAATCGACCGACCGGTGGTCGCACGCGCACGTGTCATATGCATGCGATTCCTCCGGAAACTTGCGCTTCACTACTTTATTGGCCTAGTCCTTTATTTTCAAGTATTAAATAAGTGCCTTAATAGACGCATCCGCAACCTGTTCCTGTCGTCGCACAAAGTCAAATTGGCGCTTGTGCGACTGAACGAATTGAAGAAAACGGTACCGTCAAGGACACGACGTACGCGACTTGTCTTGCGATTAGTGCAATTTGCGACTGTTTTATATGCGTCAATGTTTGATTTGAGAGTTCCGCTTGCATCTGGGCCGAGGAAGTGTTTATGTATTTACTTGTTGTTTGATGCAGTTAGTAGAGTGACAACTGAGGTCTTTTATTTTTAAAGCGGTCCCACTGGGGGTCTTGAAAGTAACATACGTGTTGCGATAAGATAGCTCAGACTATTACTGTCCCACTGCGAAACGACTTTTCGTATAGAGAATGCATGAGCATCGATCATCACGCATTGCTTATGGTGTATTTAAAACACATTAAATATTATTAATTGATTTCTGTATCCTGTATCGCTATCCCTCATATCTGTGTGGTTCTTTTCTCAAAAGACGATGTCAGATACTAATCTGCATGGTCCTTTCATGATCTGACTAAGATAATGTCTGGACTTTAAAAGAGACTGTGACCTCTGAGTTTCTGTCAGTGTTTCTTCTCAGAGTAGTCAGATAATGAAACACCGACCTTACCTTCTAGTCAAAAAAATACTTGTAAAAGTGTTTTTTTAAGAACCTACTTAATATTTACATAAATAAATATCATTTATCATAATAAATTGTAAGTCCAGGTTTCCTCGCGATGTTTTCCTTCACCGGTGTCAGTGATTTCGAATATAAACTAAGAAAGTACATAAAAAAACTTGTAAAGGAATAAGAAACTAAGCTGACAAAATAATAAGTCAGTGTTAACAGAACAATTTTGAATCATTTCTCAATATTTCAACTCACATTACTAATTCATTGTTTGTGTAGTACAATTTTCATAAACAGAAATGAAAATTCCTTGAACCATAAATATGCATTGCCCGACGTGTGATAATTATTATTTTGTATCGTGGCATACAAGACGGAAATATTAAATCGATTACCTATTATCGTGCTAAATGGTGGTGTAGTTTCTACTCCTGCACAAATGGGTGTGCCATCTGGTGCCACCACCTTGGTTCTCATGATGGTGTTCAGATAATTATATTAAAGTGATTTTACTCGTATTAAAAACCATTGGATTTTTCGAAACCATTACTTTTATTGTGGATGGTAATTCGACTGTTGTATCACATTACCACCCACACAACCAGTTGTTATTTTTTGCATTGTCTATGTCTATGCTTTTTATGACAGCCGAAGCCAAAACGCATATAAACTAGATTGTTACTTGGTGTTTGTTGTTGCTTGTTGTTGCTTGTTTTAGTTGTTGTGTGTTATTCAATTAACAAATTTTCTAATATTTGAAGAAATTAACTTACTGTTTAAAATTTCAAACGTACACAAGGTCTGCCTACAAATATATTAGATTACAAATCTATCAAAAGTGCACTTTAATATTATTTGATAGGGTCTATTCAATAAGATTAGAATCGAGATAACAATTGAGGAACTGGCCGTCGCTCGTAGTAAATGTCAGCTATCGAATGTTTCCACGTTCACAACATGGATAAAAATATCCACGTTTTCACTTCAGAAGGCAAATCTCATTTCAGACAAAATTAATGACGAAAAATCGTAAGGAAATTAAATTGAGACGTATTTGCAGGCAAAACAAGACTGAAATTAGAATGCGAACGTTTGTAGAAATACGAGAATTGCCCTTAAGGTCTCTTGGTACTTTAGTTAACTTATCCAAGAATAGGCTAGTGATTTTTCTTGTAATCTTTTACAAGAAAATATTTGACTCATATTTTTTTCTTTTTTCGAGTAATCAAAAAATAACAGCGATACATCGAGTCAAAATATCGCGTGACTACTCTCGCGTAACTATCCTATACAGTTTATACTGAATAGTGACGCTACAAGCCCCCTTTCCTCAACTTTGATGCGCTTAATACATGTAGTTTTTCATCAATTTTAAACAGAAAAAAATACTTGTGTATTATTTTTTTATAATCTAACTGATGAATTAATTATATTTTGATACTCATATTCTGTGAACACACTTATTTGGCAGTTAGCCATAGTGACAGGCAGTTAGATCCATTATTTTGTGAACAAGGAGCTTCTTTTTCGAGCAGTTAATGAATATGTCTATTTGTCAAATGCTTTGCCTTTGCTACAATATGTTTACCAATAGTAAACAACGTACATACAAAGGGGGTTACCGCAGTCACTGGATTCACCTTTCTGTTTTTATTTAATCTGAAATGAAAAGAAATGTCTAGTTGTTTTGATGCACTCGATTGTATTGCAAAGCAATAACTCTACCTCCTTTACTGATAGACTCAATCACTTACACAATAATTATTGTAGTGCAGTATCCGGGAAACATTTCTATTTATATTATTGGTTTTTCCTTATTTTACCAAGTCAGATAACGGTAAATAATTGTTTTGTCAGATGTCTTGTACTTTAAAATGAAATACGGATTCAGAATTTCACTTTTTGTACATTTGTCACGAATGTGAATCCCGAGATTTGTGCGACGAACAATAGCCAGTGATTTCTTATTAGCAAACTTGTGAGACTAAGGCAGAACTCGGTTGGCTGAGTAGGAGAAGTGTTGTCATAATAAATTGAGTTTTTAATTTTTAACCATTTTGAAAAATTTGAAAAGGTTTGTGCGGTATAACGCCGAATAAAAGGCGCCCTGCTTCATACAAATCTGGCTTAACCCGTCGAACTTTGGCATTCCTACTGTTGGTTCTTGATGACCCACAACACAACGGCTGGTTACAAAAAAATCTCTTTGTTTCCGCTAGAAGGTGTTTGTTTTTAGTCAAGCACTCATTCTAACACGATGAGAAATTGCCAATACTTTAACTTGCTAGAGATTACTTTTATGCTGGCAGTTGAATTACGAGTATTTACGGGCAATCGTTGAGAAGATAAGTAACACTGAACTACTTTCTATAAAAAACCACATGCGTTTAATAAAAAATTGACCAATTTTCACGAAACGAATTTAAACTACTGAGAGCATTATTAAAGCTGTTTTTTTTTAATAAGACACATTTGTTTCAATAAATTTTGGCCAATCGACACCAAAAACTTCAATCATTGAAATGCAGTCAGTGCAGGCACGCCTTAATTAATGGCACTAGTAGATATCCGCTTTGCGTGCTACCTAGCTCGTGCACCAAAACACCGTCTTTCAAAGGGCGTGTCTACACGATCAATTAATAAACTATGGATGGTGAGACGTCCGCAGTTCTGCACTCGACATTTTAATAGGGCTGTCGCTATACTTGCGCCATTTAACATTTTGTAATTAATTTTAAGATATTGTAGTTTTTTGCCACAATATATTGCTTTTTTCTGCGGGCAATATAAAATCGTATCTAGTGTATGAATGTTTTACAAAGCAGGGGTTGTTAGAAGACGACTGTTTTAATAATGAGGTGTAAATCTTCTGCGCAGTTTTTTTAACATAATTTCATTATAAACACAAATTAATGTCCTAAATTCTGATATGGCACCTAATTCAATTACAGCATACACACCATACAGCAGCTCCCACCACAGATCTTTAACATAAAGCTATTGAAACGTACATTAAAGTTATCTATAAAAACTTTTTATTCGGAAAGGTGTGCTATTTAAATACTTTGTAATTTCACATTGGTGAAGTCGTTATAAAGGGAAATACCTACATACTTTAAAGTAAAATCTATTTATACTACCCATAGATGAAAATAATATTGGTATTACAATATTGGTTCAAACTAAAACATACATGTTACCATAATCAGAATAACTAGCCGCTATTATGTATAATTTAATAAAAGGCCCTGCAGTCCTTTCTTCGCATGAATTAATAATTTTCTTATTACTCCGAATCGTGAAGTGATGTGAACATTTTACAAACAATGTTTTCCATTCGAATTTTTGCTCTGTAAACTTGCACATTGAGTTTATATTTGTGTAACGTAATATTTGTGTACGTTTCAATGTGAATTCATGATAGTTTTAAAGCGAAGGAAGTCTTTTAGGAGCTCTTAATAATTAATTTTATATGAAACGCTCAGGTCAACGAATTTAGGAAAATATGTAGGTACTTAGTAATGTAAACTGGAGTTTTATTTGTGTGTGTATTAAAAGTGATAGCAAATAATATTTGCGGAATACCATTATTTCACAGGGAGCGACTATTCATTTGACTTAAACCCAGTTACTGGGTATTAACACGATCCTCCTTGGTTAATAGGTGTTGCCAGACGCCGTCAAAGACCGAAAGTCTGGCAACACTGATGGATGGGTACATAACGACTGTCATAGATCTACAAATGACAGCCGGGACAAAAGGGCTATACTTAGAAACATTTCGAGGCACAGATGAGACTTCATTTGTAATAAATGGTCACCCATCCACGGATCGACCTCGGCAAGAGTAGTTTGGATTGTCTATTTTAGTCATGACCCCCTCCACACATTAAACCTAAATATGAATGTATAAACCGATGATCGAATAACTTATGAACGTACACGGCTCAAACGGTGGACTTGCCTTCGATTTTTATGAAACACTTAAGTGTTTTACGAAGAATCATACTTATAACGTTCTCCGAACTCTGAGGGAACGTCTATTTTAATGTCTGTAAAGTAAATAGTACACGAGTATTGTATCGCAGTACCCAGCAGTGCCAGTGCAGTCGCAGTGTCCTATTGTCCAGTGTCATCATATTTAAAAAAATTAAATCAGATACCAAAAATATACAAAAGTATGTATTGAGTATACGCGCATCACTTTTAAGTGGTTCCACTAATTAAGCAAATATTTTTTTATGGTTTAGGTTCACAATTAGTTCCAGTAGTCGGCGCTGCGATCGCAGGACAACGGCTGTCGGATCCGCTATTAAGTGATCTTAAAAAACTCGAAATGTAAACTCGGAAAAGTAAAAAACGCTTTGTGGTAGAGATATTACGCTGCTTTTTTACTTTACTATCATTATTCTGTAAAATTAACAAAAGGCTTAGTTACAGGACGAGAAACACACAAGTTCACTATAAGAATGTTTGTACCGACTTTATATGTGTGAATGAATGATTTTCTGTAAAGTAATTTCGTTGTACAAAACACAATTTATAATAACAATTTGAAGTTCAATTTTGCTGTTATTGTCAAACTAGACTTAGTAAGTTTTACATGTCATTATAATTTAAAACTAGGTTTGGCTCGAAGAGACCTATCTGCCGACGCCTGAGAACTCAGAGATAAAACTCCCTTACTCTCACTTTTAGAAGTCTATTTAACTTTTTAAAATATTAAAAGTGAATGAGCTATTGCATTTTGCAATTGAGTTGTCCCGACAAACAGCACATCCATATAAAAAGTAAGATATTGTATCAGAACTTAATTATTAAGTTCCGATACAATATTTTACTTTTTACTTATCAATATCTTACAATATTTTACTTTACAATATCTTTAGAGTGGGTAAACTGACCTTATTTTATACAGAATGCCTTACCACATGTGCGGGTTCTAATTTTCTTGCTAATATGTTCAAAGGCGAAATAATGAAGTATTCGAGCAGTAATTGGTTATAATTATTGGTGCAATTAAGACGTGTTCGTGGTAATTTTACAGCAGATTGTAAAACCGTTCACATTTCGTAGAATATTGACCTATTGTCCGATTCCAGTGGAGTCTTAGCGTTAATAGTAAAATATAATGAATCATCATAAGTTTTTAGATATACTTAAGCTGTGTAGTACTTTATTTCACACATCCACCGGCTATTTTTATACTTTATAAATTAATATTGTTTAAGTTTAATTTTACAAATTATTTCCAATAAACTCCGTCATACCCTAATCCATTACGGCGGACCTCGTTCGCATAATGCTATTTATTGCATAAACAACAAAAGCGATTGACCCAAATACAACCCTGCGTATAAAAACACAATAACCCCATATGATCTCGAGAGTGCACCCTAATCGATACTCCTAAGTCAGCTGAGCTAAGTGTGCGCAGTGGTCGCCGCTCGTCGCCTGCGCACTGAGCTTGATTCCGCACATTGCGCAGAAACAACATGGCCGGCTACCCTAAGCGCGGTACTCATTAATTCTGCGCCCCTACGCATTGTAGTCGCACCCGTTATAATTATTATACAACAGGCAGTTTTAATTCATTCTTATAATTTGAGCAAGTTTTTGAGTGACCATTTTTTGAGTTTTTTACATTGATATTTTGAGTTGAATTGAAACGAATTTACTGCTAAACTAAGCCCGTAGATTCATAAATGCCTTTAGTATAAAAGCAAGTAGGTAAATTAGATGCAAAACTCTATTCTTTAACAAGTTTTACTTCTTTAATTAAGTAGGTACCTACAGCGAAAAATAACGGTTTAGTAAGTACCAGAAAACTCCGGTAAAACGTGATAATAATTTTGAGGAAAAGAACAAAAACAAAAGCTTTAAGCCATGCTTGTATGTCATATTTCAAATATGCTGTGGAATACTAGCTACATTTACGAACTTGATATGACTCGTAATATCTATATTACCAAATAAAACATTGAGCCATTTTACTCAAAACAATTTTTCACATTCATTCGCGAAACTGCGAACTTCTGCGTTCAAATATTGAAGTAGTCGTTATTAATATGACACAACGTTTTACCCACAGTTGTGGTCGTCCATAATCTTTTGGAATAAACCGTGTATTCAAGTAAACACTAAAACTAAATTAAAAGATACATCTTCAAAAAGTATTCATTAAAGTACGCGGTGTAGTATCTTAATTATGTCATTTGTATGGTAATCACATTTTATATGAGATGTTGGGAGGTTGGCGGCGGCGCGCGCCCCTCTCATTAAATTAGTCCAGTGGTTGGAGCACTATGCCTTTACTTGAGTTACGCACTGATTGACGTAAGTGTGAAACTCGCTCTCTCAACCCGCGTATGAATTAGCGAACATTGCCTGAATGCCTTCTATAGGGGCAATAAACACGAAAAGGTTGAGTTTGTGGCTAATTTTTTTTTAATGCATGCTGCCTTTGCGGGCTTGTGTTAGGTACAGAATGTATAAGGTATGTCACGTCAAAGGAATGGAAAATGGTTGTATTTTCTTTCCTTGCAAAAAAAAAACATCTTACAAAATATCGAACGGAAAATTTCAGAGGATTTGAGGAAATCTTATCAAATTTTTCGTTCGAAAATCGTCTGCGATGGTGTTTAAATAATACTTAATCAAAATTTTGCGTGATCTGAAATATGACGAAATGACCTTCTTATTAACCTAATGGTCACAAGCACTAAGTCCTGATCTTCGATTCAATTTCTGGGTTGGGCAAATTAATATTGGAAATATTCCATAAGGAATTACTTAGAAGCAGACCGTAGCCTATATTTGTGCCCGGTAGAAGGCAGTAAGTACATACCCTATTACATGGGACCTAAACCTAACTGCCTTTACCTAATTCCAATGAATATGTAAACCATAGATATCAAATTACTTTCTATTAATTAAGTTAATTTACCATAATTGGTAATAAAACATGGTATCAGTATCCACTTAAACGAAAATTATCTATTTAACGAGGCAAATGGGAAGTTTGGACGATCGACACTAAGTAGATACAGTCCCATACAAAATAGTTCTTATTGAATAAATAAATGTGTTCTACAATTACCTACTTACTTATTTGTCGAATCATTACAGTAGTTGCCCAGTGGACGAACATCTATCTTACTTTCCTCCCTTTAAATTTGTAAAAAAAAACGTTGCACTACGCAAGAGATTTCTCAGCAACAATCAAATCAAATCAAGTGTTAAAAACTTTACAAAATTGTACTTAAATCAGACGTATTTTTGACAGATTGAGACCGAGATATTAGAATGTGAACGTTAAACAAACATACAACACAACAGGGGAACGACGAACTCTCTGACGTTTCTTTTTGTCAATTTACTCTTTGGCATGTTTCGAGAAAACTCTATTTGATCACAGCGAGTTCGATTTTTGAAATTTGAATTTATCGGCGACCTTTGACCAATAGTGAGGCCAGGGTTACGTTTGCCCGAAAATATGTACCACTTCCGTATCGTCATCTCTTCCGATTGGTAACTTTCCTTTTTTTGGTTAGACATTGTAAAGTAATAACGAGCTAAATACTTAATTCATTTCTTGAAAACTACTGTTGAATTCTTATTTTCCTGTGAAAACCAAGTTGGCGTGCACTTCGTACCTACCTTTGTTTGTTTTGGGTGTGTTTTATTTATTATTATTGATAAGGCACGCGTTGATCACTATCTCACCTAATGGCTGGCGATGATGTGTGCGTCTTATTTTTAATAAGATTTTTATTAACCTAAGCTCTGTCATTTTTTGACAAGAGAAAACACGTACCTACCTACGTGACGTAAACCTACGTGATTACAATGAGGTACAAAAAACTACAAAAAATAATTTATTTTAGGTACTTACTTAATATTCCAAATATTTTTCAATTTGGTGGTTAATTTGCTGACTGCACCCGTCATTTCTTAATAGTGTTTCGTTACTATTGAACCTTTCCTCACACAATAACGTCTTTTCGCAAAAAAAGTCACTTTCCTTTAACTATTTATTTTTGTCCTCAAATCCGTGACCTCTTACTTCGAAAACGATCACCTTAAAGCTTCGGTCATTCGATAGGATAATTATTCGGCCAATACAATTAATTAGCACTATGTAAGCAATGTATCAATTTTCTATTACTGTAATGGCCCTATAATTATGTAAAGAAAACCTTGGCCGAAACTAGGATCGGCCGGATTTTTGGGGACCGAATGTCCGATATTAGGTTACGATCAAAAACATTTTCAGGTAGTGTTTGCGTTTGTGGATTGAGCGTATTCCGTTCATTCGTTTTCTTGTTTTTTGCCTTCTCATAATATGCACGTCACGTGTGGCAAATAATAATCAATTCTTTCTTTCTTGTCGTGTTTTGTTTTTAATTGTTTGTCTTTACGAAGCATTGATAGGAAAGAAGAGAACTAGAGAGATACAACAGCAGTTTGGTATCAGGTCATATCATTCGATTCCAACAAAAAAAAAACGATTAAACAAAAAATCTCCTATCAGGTACAGAAGACAATAGTACTTTTATCTATTAATTCTATGGTCATTCTGAATCACTTTAAGTCTGTCTGACCACACATTGTTTTCTATGGTATTGTGTGTAGATGATTTATTTTTATTATAAGTTTTACATTATTAATAATTTGCTTTCACAATTTTGTACGATGTCCTATCAATATTAATTCTTGTATGAAGACCAAACAGAAACCTAAATACAACAATACACAATACATACAATCGTTCTCAGAAAATATTGAAAATTTATTCGATATGTTGGCAAAGCGTAGTACGCAAGTGTAACTAAAAATATATTAGAATTCTAGGTATCTACTTGCCCTTATCATTCTGAAGACTGTGCAGACTACCAGTGTTTTATGTGAAAGCATCTTTTCTTCTCTCAAAAACGTAAAATCAAACATATCGTAAGGGGTATTCTAAGGGTAGCACCCATCGTAAAAAAACCTAACCTAAGTTGCCAACGGGAATATCGTTTAATAATCCAAGCAAAGAACATGTACCAGCCACCGGATACCTATGGGTCGGTCAATGGCTAGTCCATCGTACCTCCGTCTCCGGTCTGATCGCTTCTGCTTACTCAAATAAATCAGTGAATTCAGTCTTAAACCACAATACTACCGCAAAACTGTTTCCCAATCCATTTCACCGACAGAATGACAGATTTAACAATCAGTAGAAAATAAAGGAGAGCTCAACTGGGACATGCCCATATCCAAAAGCGAATAGTGTCAAATTATAGCGAGACCTATCAACGCCTATCGCAATACGGTGATGACAGGAAACACTCCATTTAAAATACGATTTTTGTAACTGTCATAGCTTGTTTCGAATTGAATTCAAATCATAAATAAATCACAGAATATAGAATTGAATTGAGCAGTACATAACATTGGCAGGTAATAGTGAGCGTGAACGGAGCTCGTTTAAACTTCCCCAACACAAATATATATAACGATAATGCGATATAATTGAGACACTTACATCTCGCGATACATTTATTCAAACGCGTCGTCAGAACGCGACAAATTATCGCGGGCACCGACAAAGGTTTGCATGACGTCACATGACTAAAAACATTCCCGACGCGCCATTAAAAGGGAGAGATCTAGCACTTTTGTCGCGCTAACCCAAAGCTTTGCAGGGCTCAATGATCCACTAAAGCAGTGCGCTAAATTGAGGGACAATACAAACCGACGCGCATAAGTGTACAAGTTCTGGGTACCGCAAACGTAATGCTGTGCGAATTATCTCGATCGTCGTCGTTCTGTGAACGCGCTGCTAATTGGTAATTGATTAAACCCATAAACAATATGGCCCTGGCAAGTACTTTTGGGAAGACGGGAATATGACAGTTGCATACTTATGTCAAATCAATGTGGTGCTTTTAGTAATAGAGAGTGGGGGAATAACTGTGACGTGACGTACGTCACAGTTCTTTTACTTCCGTACGGAACCTAATACCTAGAGCGTGGTAGACACTAATATTTTTACGCGCGTCTGTAAGAGACTTTTACACATTGCTAGTGTTGGGTGTTATTAAAGGATACGCGGCGGCGCGAGCTAGCATAAGTACAGTCTGAACTGTATGAAATAAAAGCGTCGTGCGGGGGACACGTGAAAGGGGTAATCGCGGCAACGCTCACAAAACACCTTGTAAAAAAAACTTTAAGCATATTGTATGACGTTTTAGTTTTTCGTTCATATTCCGCATACGACTGCTGTTTTAATTAAGGCTAAAGTAACACCCTGTCTTTTATATTTATACCCGGTACTTTTCATTCCAAAACCACATGAGCGGGAAATAACCAATAATTTGTGAATTGAAAAACAACATTTTTTCATCAGACTTTGTGGAAACGTGCACTGTTTTCAATTAACAAGCTACGGAATACTTACGTTAATAAGTATATAATATTGTAGCCCGATTTCAGCTTTATGCCGAATTGAGTTGATTTATCGGCGGACTCGACGTACTTACCTTTCACGCGACGGTTATTTTGTTTGTGGATGCGGATAAAGTACTTACCTGAAAGCAAAATAATATCAATGAAATATGTTTAATTATATAATGTAACCAAATCTATCATTATGGAATAAAATGAGACCAATTCACATGAATAAACGTTCCTTTGCTATGAAGAATGTTTCTTTAACAGCTGAATATTAAATAAGAAAAAAATCGTAACACTTTTATTTAAAATTTCGGTTGCACTCAAAGAATAGCCCGCTTGCTTGCTGGAGATGGGCTGGGCTCTATGTAATTAGACCAATTTAAATCTTAATTAATATTAATTGTCCGACGGCGGAACGAATCTGTCGTATAAGTACGGTTGTGGAAAAAAGTCTTAATGAACATCTTGCATTTTATTAAATTAACGGTACTAAGAATTTTTTTAAATTTCGAGTTTGGAACGCGTACTTTCAACGGCCGGCAGGTCGGTGTCGCCTTTGCAAGTTTGAAGAGTTCTCGAGGGCACGTGTCGAGTTGTGCGTCGCCGTCGCGCTTTAAGATTTTTTTCCACGACTGTACAGTAAAGTAATACACGGACTTTTATCCTCGCCGTGCTCATTGTTGCCGCTTCAATACAATGCGATGCCCCTAGTACTCTTAATACGGATGTTAACATTTATTATTCTATTAAATTATCCACTTGCCTCTGTATCAAGTTTATTTTGTAATACCATTCTTCATCAATGGAAGATTTAACATTATGCTCTTAGGGAACTGAATTGGATTCCCTCTGAGTGAAGTCGTTGTCATACAGTTAAGATTATAGTTTCCTAAGCAGAAACAGAAATTATCTGTTTACAACCTTAATGAATTGTTTCTTTCATTAGTAAAATGAATACGAGTAAATATACTTTTTAAAAAAAAGAGTAATTTAAGACGCATTTTACCGTTTAGGGGCAAACGCGTCTCCATTAAATAAGCTTTAAATCTGTGTAAACTTCAACTAAAGTTTTATACACATATTTATCAGTAAATTAAGAGAATATTAAATAATTATTACATCAGAAGTGATGTTATAAAAACTTAGAAAATGCGACAATTTTTTCTTAAGACGCATTTACCCGCTGTCAAATCCAGACATTCAGAACATTTTATTTTTAAGGTAAATTAGAATAAACTCTCTTATAAAAATACCTGTGTGCCTAAGCGCTAAATAAAAGCATACCTACTGTAGATTTTTGAAGTTTAATCAAAATCAAGTCACATTAAGTAGACGAATACTAATATGTTTGTACAGACGCCAGCACATCAAGTTACCCCAATGTGTCATATTTTAAATTTGTGCGGCACAACGCCATCTATTGAAAGTATATGTTATGATTTTATTCAAAATAAACAAAACTACATGGTAGGAGAGGTTGGTTTTCAAACATATTTTAAATTATTTCGATTATACGAAAATACGCAAAGACGCAAATGCCCCGGGTGACCTTAACAATAATAATAATTTAACTTTATTTCAAGCCAAAGGCTCATAATATTAGTACCTATAAAATTTACTGTCATCATCTGTCATGTGTACCTATCTTACATTAAGTTTATTCAAAATTAGAGCTAGCTTCAGCCAAACAATCCTCATTGAATTGCCTTTCTCGATCTCGATAATTCATGGACCGTCTGAACGTGATTTCAGACGGCCACAAATTACAATTTAGGAATAGGTCCATTTTCCTTTTGGCAACAAGAACTTTAATGTTAAGTTTGCATTTGCTACTGTTTATCGTAGACATACATAAACTATCCTTTTTCTTGAAATTTCAAAAGCTCTCAATAAGCTTTTGAAATTTCGAAAATATTAAATACATACCATGTTTAAAAACCAATAATCGACGTCCCTGGTATCCACAGCCAAGACCAAAATTAAAATAAAAAAAAAATATGAACAAACACACCTATAATTAAACTACAGACAGTCTAATAGAGTTATTAATCAAACGAAATAAGCAACAAATTGTCTGTAAAACTTATCAGGGAACGAACAGTCATACAATGGTCTTCCCCCCACTTCCCCCCACAGAGACTGGTTCTTCCCCTCCTGCCACCCATCTATGTTATTAATTTAATTCACACCCGCGTTTCTTTTAACTCTGTCTTTATTGCGTTATGTCCACCTCTACAGAAGTAATAGGGCCGCCGAATATTTAAATTTGATGTATAAAACGACCGGATTGATTGCATGCTACGTTGATGCATGAGGTCCCGGTTTCTATCCCCAGGTCGGGCAAAGTGTTATTGAGTTATTCCAGTTGGAATTTTGTTAGTAGCAGCCCGAAGTCTGGATTAGTGCCCGATTGATGGTTCGCCCCCTATTATATGGGACTAAACATAACTGTCGTGACGGCCCAGAGGTTAAGGCGCCTACCTCTCACGCACGAGGTTGTGGTTAAAATCCGGGCAAGTACCAATGTGACTTTTTCAATTCATATGTTCTTTCTGAGTTTATCTTAGACATCTAAGCTAAACCCGATACTGCTCTGCACGGTTCGACACACGAAAATTTTGTTAATATATTTTTATGATGTCTGGACTTGAAAAGAGAAGATGAGCCCTGAGTTTGTTTCGGCTTTTCTTCTCAGAGGTAGTCAGTTAGGAATTGCCGACTTCAACTAGCTTTAAAGGAAAAAATGACGTGTAAAAGTGATTTCCATAAATAATAAATAATTTCATTTCATTTCATTTCACATCATTGACATCGGTGAAGGAAAACATCGTGAGGAAACCTGGATTTATAGTTAATATAAGTTTGAAATCGCCAATCCGCCTTGAGCAAGTGTGGTGATCAATGCTCTAGCCTTCTCTGTATGAGAAGAGGCCTTTGCCCTGCAGTGGGACAGTGCACTGCCGAGGTGTACTGCCGAGTACATCTCTGCCTAGCCTTTAGGGGTTTTCAGGCGTGACGTATGTTTATGTAAATCGATCGGTGCCAACTTAAAAGAACCTAAGCAGAGCTTGTGCTATTAGTACCTACCTACTAGACAATTACTCATTAACACACTAATATCTATATTTCTAAATACATACAATATATTATATACTAGCGTCACACGCCTTCACTCGTGTGTTTCGTTCCCGTAGGAACACAGGTATAAAAATTAGTCTATGTCACCCGGGGATAGTGTACCTTTCCAAAGGTGAAAAAAAATTCAAATCGGTCCAGTAGTTATGGAGCCTATTCAATGCAAACAAACAAACAAACAATAAAATCTTTCCTATTTATTATATTATTATTAGTATAGAGCATAGATAAATTAACTACACGCAGACACAAAACAAATTTTAATGATTTGTGCTCATCACACAAAATAATATTTTTCATCGGTGATTTCTCATTTTCACAGGTAGAGCCTGTTCTATTTAGAATATACACCGATGCTGATACCATTTCAGCCCACAGTGCAGGTAGAATTTCGGCATGTGCATACAGTATTGGACTTCGCGCCATTTCCACAACTGTCCTGGGGGTCCAGTCTGCTATTGCAATCGTGTCTCAATGACCGGTAAATGATCGTTTTTTGACGTATAACGTCAAACTTATGACACATTTCCCATACAAAAACTGTCAAAGTTGTCAAATATTCGATCAATGACCGGTCATTGAGACACGATTGCAATAGCAGACTCGAGCCCCTGTTGTCTCTCTCTGTTGGGTTATTTTGTGGCGTGTATTGTCAATCTTTGCGTAATGCCTTCCTTCTCGAGGGTGGGAATCGAAACCACGACCTCCGGCATACATAGCATTCAAAAACATTGAATAACTCTTCTACAGTAATAGCAAACAAATCAAATTTTTCGGAAGACGTTTCGACAGCGCTGACTGTTATCCTCGTAGGGCTAATTAAAACTGTTGGTAGGTATAGTTCCCAACATTTCGATTGTTATGTTTCAGTCCCATACACGTAGTCCCATGTAATAAGGGTGTGAGAGCCTATACCTCTTTAACCGGACGCTTTTATTGAGAAATTTTCTAAGACGAAACGAAAATCCCGATTGAATACTGGCCGAACTGAGAGATCGTATTTAGGAACTCATAATTGAAAGTAGCGCTAACAATCACTGGAGCAACGTCGCGTCGCAGTTAACTAAACCGCTGTTTTTCAACATAAAGCGATCGCCAAACAAGAAAACCCTAAATGTTATGTTAAAAGGTCGCCAAGCAAGAAAGATGCAAAAACTATTACTTGAATAGATTTTTATTTCACGAGTTTAGGTAGCAGTGATTTTCATTTCATCGGTGTTACTTAGTAGTCGTAAATTTATTCATATACACATAGCTGAATTGATTCATACAGTAGCTGTCAAGATGACCTTTGACCTGTAACGTAACCTACTCTGAGTTCTGCTGCATCAATACAAACAGTTCCAAAAGCAACCATCATTGTATGCTGATAATTGAAAGATAATGCATCCGAATAAAACAACCTTATTTTAATTGACTATAGCCTCGCGTAGCAACGCACAATGCACTATGCCAACGCACAACAAAACCATTAATTATAATAATTAGTAAAAAAAAAACAAAAATAAAAAGCTGCCGTTTAAAAATATGGTGTGCAAAACTGGCACGCGTCTGATACGGAATAATGAGCCGCTCAGAAAATGGACCGCGACGCTCTTTGGATATAACAAAACAATGGATTCCAAGAAAATTTAGTCGTAAACAATGTTCTAAGCGCGACTAAGTGTGGCGTTAATTATTAGTTTAAGTATTCATAAAAATGTACGTTTACGCCGACCCCCGAGGCGGAAGCCGGCAAAAAGTTTTATTTCAACTTTATTGTAGCATGACAGCTGCCGTTCTGGCTATTCGAGCAACCCGCGACTTGTCGGACGGTCGCCGACGCGATGGTCTGCGTGAAAATTCTCGTATTTTTAAATACACAATCGCATTCTTATCTCAGTCTCAATCTTACAAATATCTGTTTAATTTCCGTATATTCTTACAAGTTTTTGACATTGACAGCGACAAATTTGACCGGGATTTGACCTTAGAATATGTCTGTCTGACGCGCGACTAGACGCACGTGTGCACCGATATACAATGTAGTGTTAGTAATTTTTGCATTCATTGCGTGCTGCGTTGGAACTGCGTGTGTTAATAGGACCAATTTAATTATCTTAGAAATTATTTAGACACAATATCAAAATAGATATTTATTTAATACCATCGGTTTTTCCAATGTAATTAGTTATGTGTTCCACGGGTCGTAAAACGAAATTAAATTCACTGAAATCGTATTTTTAATTTAAGTAATTATAATATATCGTTCCCATGCAGCCGGCCGCTGACCTGTCTGTCTGTCATAGGATTCACGTTGCCATAAACGAAAGACAGCCCAAAGAAATATTTTAATTTCGTATTCTGAGAACCACAATAAGCGACATCGCTTTTGCTGGCGATTTGCCTTTGGCGAATTAAATATTTTTCTCTGTTAAGCTAAATTTACAATACTGGTCAAGTTTTGGGAATAACACTTCCACTATGTGCACGGTAAAAAGTATTTGTATAGTTAGTTGAAATTATACAGCTTAATTTAATGCAAATCTGCGATATGACAAAGAAATATATGTATATGAATATACAAAAATGTGTATCCGTAAGCGTGTTCTGTATCACTCATTCTTAGTAACATCATTAAACAGCTAAAATGTACGGAACCGTTTTAATTTTGTTAACAAAAATAAACATATTCAACAAAGCAATTGTAAATCAACTTCCAAGAAAATGAGAGAGTTATGTGTACCTATAACATTTCTTCGTTTTTTTTTCGTGCAAAACGCAAAGGAAGTTAAACGCAATATATTTTAATACGTTTTTTTCTTCGAACGAACGTCGGTTGACAGGAGGCACTATAAATAAGAATATGTACACGTCGCGTCGCACTGAATTATGCCATCTGTCAAGCCATATTTGATGTTATTTGTATGAAAATAGATATTATAATGTATGAGTGCGAACCCGAGAAAGAAGGAAAACACTAATACTACCTAAACAAAGTATTAAAAATAATATCAGTTAAACAGTTATTAAAGAATAGTTACCCCGGCACTGTTACTTTCTTAGCTTTAGTTTATGATTTGTCAAATGTCAATTGTATGAAATTCGTAGATATAAACATACATATACCTAAGGCAACGTCTCTTTAAAAAAAGACCTCGATCTTTCTTTCCCCTTCTCTCTGTTAAGGACTTTTTGGGACCCCTCTTTATCTATGGAGTTTAGTTCATCTCATCTTATCAATAATAATAATAATCTTTATTGACATAAATCAAAGACATTCAATACCTATAGACCGGACATCACGAACAAAATTTTCGTCCAATAAAGTGTGTCCTGCCGGACACAAGTCTATGAGTTTTTTTTAGTACGCTCCGCTGCCGCTCCAATATTCATATATTATTCTAGATGGCGTTACTGAGACATGGGATCAAAGTTTTTCTATGACATTTCCTCGCATGTCCGCTCTAGTATTTTAAATCTCTTTGACATAAATTAATACAAACATCTTGTTACTGATCGTAGCTACTATAACTAAAACGCGCTGGTTTAGGCAACCACAGTTTATTTTACAAAACATTCACAATCGTGTAAACCAAAAGAGTCACCAGTCTAGCTACTGGCAGTCATATTATTATTAGAATTTAGAATACAAATTAAATGTTCCAAAAAGGTGATGCCAATAAGTTCGGTTCGTAACACATCTTAATGAATTCCCTAGCTCCTGCGCTAGTGTAAACTGTGTTACAGGAGCTAGTGTTTTCCCATAAACAAAGTTACAACTCATTTATGATAACAAAGATTAAAACAGCAGTGACAGCCTAGCGGTGTAACCGACAGATTGCCAAATCATAGGTCTCGAGTTCGAACTCAAGGCACGCACGTACCTGTCTTTTCGGATTTATGTACGTATTGTATAATGGGCTATTTGACAAAGTCTTTCATCTAAATACTTACCAATAAAATATTAGACACATATTTTTAAAACTGCTTAGATTAAGCGCATTAAAGTTGAGGAGTGGGGGGCTTGTAACGTCATTAGCTAGCATAAACCGTTCTGGCTAGTGACGTCATGCGACATTTTAACTCGGTGTATCGCCGTTATTTTTTGATTAAGTACGTGAAAAAAGAAAAAAGTACGTGTCGAATATTTTTTTTGTAGTCTAGATGAGGGACTAAAAACTAAAAATTTTTGTCTAATAGCCCATATCTGTTGCTTCAAATACGGCGAAGTAAAACATTCTCAGGAAAGCGGCATTCCTGATAGATATTTTTCGAGGGTAAGTAATGCCAAGTCAGGGATCCATGGGCGGTAATCAAACTCTGATACTAAGTTAGTCAATAACCTCTTGATAACAAGAAGGTCATCTCTGCATCAGCACATCTCTGCCTTAACCTGGTAGCTTTCCAGTTATAAGTGCCAGACACATAGAAAAGTAAGTGAGTGATAAAAGTTAAAAAAAAAACAATGGATTGACTGACTACATCTCATCATCATCTGGAAGGAGCTTTTGGCTTAAGGGGCCGTGCCTAAAGTCGACTGATTTTGATCAACTTTAATCAGTATTTGTGAGAAAGAGAAGAAGAATTTATACAATCCTATTTGTGATTTGAAAAGACGAGTTCCTTGCTTTGCATGTTGAGGAATTAAATTTTGGAAATAAATTACGTCTTCATGGAAAATCACTCATCATCTAGTTACAAGAGAGGTCAAAATCATTTAGTTACAAGAAACTGAAATAGATTTTGAAAATTAAAAAAAATTACCGATACCAGTAATATAGTCTACTTGCACGTGAGGGAACCACTTTTTTAATTTTTACTACAACATAGGTACGGAAAAAAAAATTAATGTCGTTACTTTCCGGAAATTTCAAGACTAATCAGTTTTTTTTTTTCTATTGTTTGAATCACTTTTAAGAAATTTTAAAAGTAACATATTAATTTAATTTTAATTTAATTTATTTAATTTATTTAAATGATATGGAGGACTTACAGCTAAAACAAATCAGGTAAGAAACAGTAAGTTAAACTGACAGCCAATAACAAGTCCTCACTTATAAAGGTCAGGATATTACAAAAAATTCCATGGACACCAGGTGCAGAAAAAGAACAAATAGTAGCTATTAATTTACAATATGAACCTTAATATTAAGTTTACTTTTACTTAATGAAAAATTTACAGCTTAAGCACTTCTTGACCGAGGACACACTAGTTAGAAATGGATCTATATCATGCTGTTTACACAACCCGTTTAAACTTCGACTTGCACGCACAATGTACGAATTCTGTCGATAATTTGTCGAGGAAAATGGCACACGCAAAGGTGGATTAAATCTTTTTGACTTCCTAGGGGTGTTAAAATAAAATTTGGACAAAATATCTGAGCAGTTTATACTATTATTGAAAATTTTTAACAAGCAAACGCAGTCGGAAATCTCGCGGCGATTAACTAGAGGTAATATGTGATATTTTTTACAAAGGTTCAGGTAATTTACAGACTGATACGGTACTTTTTGATGAAAACATAAATATTTAATAAATCTTTTTTGAATACTCTCTAAGCGATCAATATATTTGAGGTAACATGGGTTCCATATTTCAGACGCGTACTCCAAGTGGCTTCTAACAAAAGTACAATATAGAATTTTTAGTGTTTTGGCTTGAGTAAAGCACTTGGACAACCGCATTATGAAACCCAGAGATTTGGACGCCTTTGCGACTATTGCATCAACGTGTGTTTCAAAACTGAGCTTGGAATCATGGTAAACTCCAAGATCACGGATGGAATTTGATCTGGGTAGAACTTGGTCACCTAAGGTATATGACGCAGCGATAATTGAACGTTTCCGGGAATACGTAATAACCGAACATTTTGCGGGATTGAGATCCAGCTTATTTCGTTGACAATAGTCCTCAAGACGACGCAGGTCATCCTGGAGTACTGATACGTCCATTTGTGACGATATTGTGGCGTAAATTTTCATATCGTCAGCGAAACAAAGTAGTTTGGATGAGGTCAAACAAGAGTCGATGTCGTTTATATAGATTATGAAAAGTAAAGGACCGAGCAAAGAACCTTGCGGCACACCACTGGGAACGGGAACCCAGCTGGAAATATAATTATTAAGTACTACTGCTTGAGACCTGTTCACAAGGTAAGAGGAAAACCATCTGAGTAGATCACCACGTATTCCCATGCTATTTAACTTTGTTATTAGAATGTTATGATCAATTCGGTCAAAAGCCTTGCTATAGTCCGTATAAACGACATCGACCTGCTCACCGTTATCCATAGCGGCTGTGATAAAATCATTAAGTATAATGAGGTTCGTAACAGTAGACTTCCCCTTTAGAAAACCGTGCTGGAACGAGCTAAATGAATGTTTTAAAGCAATATAAACCTGGTTGTATATAATTCTCTCAAACAATTTTGCTATGATACACAGTTTAGATATCGGCCTATAATTAACTATATCTGTTTTTGTGCCTTTTTTATGGATAGGCGTTATAAACGCCGATTTCCATACTAGCGGCACAACACCCTTATTTAAGGACTTTTTAAATAAAAACGAAATAGGTTGCGCTATTGAAGGTGCACACGGTACAAGAAATTTGGAAGAGATATTATCAGGACCCGGCGCTTTAGACGTGTCCAATGTTTGAAGCAACTTAATTACTTCTTCAGTATTAACATTGATGTTGCAGATATCGGATGATAGGTTTGACGATTCAGTAAAAGGAAAAAGAGGAGAGTTTAAATGACCTACACTAGGATTGAGAAAAGTAGAATGAAAGTATTCAGAAAAACCATGACATATAGATTCCCCTGTTTGCAAAGTATCCCCATTATAGTAAAAACTGCTTGGGACCGCATTTGAACTATGTCGTTTCTTTACGAATGTCCAAAAATATTTTGGATTATTTTTTATAGATGATTCAGTTAGCTCTAAATAGCTTCGGTAACATTGAGATTCCAACTCTTTTACTCTTTCACGAAGAAGCTTAAATGTTAATTCGTCAGATTTATTACCGTATATTTTGAATTTTTTTAGGTATTTATATTTTTCTTTGATCGTTCTAATAAGTGACGAACTATACCACGTTGGATATGTTTTATTTCTAGACAGTTTCTGTGGAATATATTTGATTTGTAAATCTAAAATGAATTGGTTAAAAAAG
The DNA here is from genome assembly GCA_921972225.1 of Euplexia lucipara. NCBI lineage: Eukaryota > Metazoa > Arthropoda > Insecta > Lepidoptera > Noctuidae > Euplexia > Euplexia lucipara. The sequence goes on along the minus strand of OV179142.1, from coordinate 9,802,437 downwards.
TTTACTGAATCATCAATTGACCGCAATGAAAACTCAGTTTCCCAGTCGGTCATGATAATATCTCTGTTGATGGATTCAAAGTCACCTTTATCAAATAAAAATTGTGTACGAGGTGCACACTCAAGCAGAGGTATCACGAACAAGTCCAAATTAATTGTTAATGCTGGGTGATAGGCATCTATAGGCACCAGTGGACTAGAACATTCAGTCACACTCACCACATTGTTAGAAAGAACTAGATCTAGGAGTCTACCATACTTATTAGACACGACGTTATATTGACCAAAATCAAGAGTACATAATTCATCACAAAGTAAAATTTCATCACTACTTTTAGGATTCGATGGAACGAGCGACATATTATTATCAGATGGGACCCAATTAATACCGCTCATATTGAAGTCACCAATAACCAGGAAAGTATCAGAAGTTTTATTTATAACTGTTTGGTTTAATTTATCAAGAAAATTAGAAAGTTGTGAAGAAAAAGAAAGACCTAAGTTTTGTTGACATAAGTAAATAACACAAATATGTAAGTAAATAATATTCCTAGTAGAACTTTTTAAGCGTATGGATAGCCAGAGGTCCTCCGCTGTAGAGTGAAAATTAGGTTGCCAGGTAACTGATAATTCTCTACGAGTAGCAATAAGTACCCCCCCACCACGCGATTGCCCGGCCAAAACGTAATCCCGATCACGGCGCCAAACAATGTATCGTTCATCAAAAAACTCAGAATTTAAAATGCCATCTAATAACCAAGTCTCAGTAAGTACTATGATGTCGTATGAATTAAGTAGCATTTCACGATAGAAAGTATGTGTTTTTGTTCGAAGACCGCGAACGTTTTGGTAATATATATTTAAGTTATAAGCCATTGAGGATGCGGTAAACAATTGAATACAAGTCATTATAATAGAAAAATAGAGTGAATCGTTGTATTAAAGTACAATGATTCTCTTTAGTGTGATGCATGATGCGGTAAAACAAAACTATAAATATGTTATGAAGGTAAACTGTCGAAAAGTTTGCGCGAGAACCAAAATCATACGACAATAAGTAGTAAACAAATGTGCGAATAAGCAAGCAGTAATCCATAGTGCGCGCAAGTGCGAGGGAGCCAAACGTAGATACATGCGATGGAGCTTTGAAGTAAACAGCGCGATAAGAAACATTAAGAATTTTTTTACCTGAGCAACAAAGTAGTGGCAAGCTCATTAGTGCGACCAAGGTACTAAACGTTTTGTAAACAAGTACTATAACGTTACAATATGTTAGAATGTTTATGTGAGATCGAAATAAAGTAAAACAATGAAATATAATTAAATAATTATTTAGAAGAATAATTAGGAAGCATATTACACAATCTTGTTTAAATCTGATTCTTTTCGAATAATAACTACTTTAGAATTAGCGTTTTTTAGTATGTGAATTTTCCCATGCTTTACCCACACAAACGCATAGTGCTTTTCTTTAGCCACGACTTTAACTTTACTTAAAAGCTTCTTGTACTCCACGCTCAGGTGGTCATTGACATACACACGCTGAGATGTTCCCTGAAACCCGATTTGTGATGTGGATAGGTCCTTGACGGCGCGAGCAGCTGCGATAAAATCTTCCTTCACATACCGATTTAAAAAACTCACTATTATAAGTTTTTCGTTAGAGTTGAAAATAGGCACTCTCGAAATGTAATTCACCTGAGACTTGGGGCAGCTGTAATTAACCTTCTGGCCGATCGCTTCGATAATGGAGAAAAGATTTTCATCTTTTCTAATAGGCACTCCCTTAATTTCCACATTGTTTAGTCGGGATCGCTGTTCGTAGGTTGCGAGTTCATACTTCGACCTCGCCAAGTCGGTCTGCAGATAATTGACTGTTTCCTGAAGCTTGCCGAGTTCTGATGCCTTAAGTTCCACCTCCGCGAGACGAGTGTCAAACTCATCAAGTCTACCACTCGTACCTTCACATGTAATTTTTAGCTGAGCCAACTCGTCCTTGATTACCCGGATATCATCAACCAAGGTCGGCAAATTAAGTAGTTGGCGTTTCATGTCGCGAATTTCACTTAATATAGTTTCAAGAGATGCTGGTTCAGGAGTAGATATGGCTGGTGACGATGTTCGACAAGTGGGGCACTTCCATTGAGCCATTCGGCTAGCACCAAGTTTCCTCCATCCGGCTTCGGAAATATTTGCACATCCAAAATCCAGATGTTTCTTGCAGCTCCCACATTGCACTCCATCATTGAACTGCACGTTACACGCTGCGCACGTTTTCATAGTTGAAGCACTTGTAAGTGTAATTAAAACAAAAAAGTTAACGATCTATTATTTTGAGCGACGCGTACTGCACTAATGAGTGTCCACAGTCGAGTGATCTTCAGTTTATTATATATTCGTACTATTTTTTAACTTGTGTACTTTAACATGTGTACCAACATAGTAAACAAATATGTATACACAAAAATTCCGGAGATTTATTTCTTAACCGTCTTAATTTACTTAGAAACTCAAAATATGATATAAAATATTAAAACAGTTTTAGCGATCACTTCGCTCGAGCTTTACGCGTGTGTTCGTGAACGGTACACCCAAATATAGCATCGCATTGATGTTACCTAAACTCCAGCGAGCGAATTTTATGCACGGCCCCTTAATATTAACAGCCTCGAGTCAATCGCAGGTTAAGCTAGACTAAACTCGACTAATCGACTTGTGTCCCCTCAGACAAGACACCTACGAGTATCGGATGAAAATCTTGCTCATGATGTTCTGTCTCTAGTACTTATGTTTTGCTTGTCTTTGGATAGAAATGGTGATCCTTTTTACGGATGTTTGAAGCTTTAAGCACAAATTTGGAAAATACGAAATAATTTTTTAATGCTTTGTGTCCATAATCTTATAAAGAACTTGTAGTACGACTTTGTCCGTCATTGTCCACCATCAACCTGTATGAATGTCTTCACAGAACACACATTTAGACGTTGCAATTCTGTGCTGCCGCTTTTCGATACTAAACTGCGTTGGTTATCCAGTTTACACGAGCTAACACAGTATCTTGAATGGAAGCTCGTTGCTTAGATGATCGCCTTGGAACGATCCCTTTTGTTCTAATCTAGCCATTCTATGCGAGCGCTTTCCATCTACATTTGGCAAAGACTTGACAAGAGATTGCAGAGCGTTCGTGTAACAATATTCCCTTAGTGTTGTCTTCTATTAACGAACGATGCAATACGACACACGATACACACACGTTACGAATGAATTGAGTACTACACCCGATCTGTTTGGGTATTTTTTGCCTTGTAAAAACATTAAGATTATTAACCGATGTTTAAATATCTGAACAAAATGAGCATACTTAGTGCTACTGATTTTAATTAGATATTGACTGAGAAAATGAGTAGGTAGATGTAGCCAAAACATATTTTGGCTACATCTACCTACTCATTTTCTACTACATAACCTCGAGGATATCATCTCACTTAAATATCAATATCATTTATATTTAAATGCTTAGAAATACAGATATAGGTTTATTTATCAGTTGTTTAGTACCCATAACACTCAAGCTCTGTTTGGTCTGGGACTAAATGGCGTTGTGTGGAAGTCGTGAAATATTTATTTATAATTTATTTAATATTAAAATATTTTATTTTTACGATCCGAGATGTTCTGACACATAATATTAGACATTGTTTATATTTAATTGCAAAATCGCAACAACAGTCTGCACGTAAAGAAAACAATTATAATTATAATGTACGTAAGTATATAAAATAATATAAATAACAATGAGGTTGGATATAACGTTAATTAGTCTATTGTTTAGCAGTGAATGGAAATAAGAACGCGAATGAATGATGCAACAACGGATACGTATGATACGACGCCCATGGCGTATAGGTGCTATAGTGACAAATTTGAATATTCGAGAGTTCTAGCCCTATAGCAAGATTACAGATGCATCATTATGAGCGATGCCTGGCCGAGAAGCATGGAAGAAGAATAAATAATAATAAATAAATAAATAGTCCCAAACTAAGCAGAGCTTGTGCTATGAGTACTAGACAGCTGATAAACACGCCAATTCTAAATAAGTATATAAATACAACCCAGACACAACAAATAATCGTGCTCATCACACAAACAATTGTTTTGTATGGGAATAGAACCCACGACCTCTGGCATAGCAGTCGGGGCCACTATACCCACAGATGATTGCTATTGCATATAATGTAAACCTATAAATAATGGTAGATATACAGATGTTGGTTGGTTACATTTAAAGTTATCTCCGAAAGCCTTGACCGATATTGGTCGGGATTTTCAATGGCAGATACTTAGCTGAATTTATTCTCGGGCTACTTTCATTTTAGAAATGTAACAATGGTTCTTCACAAACGATCAATTATTGAATTACGCGCGGATTAAGTCGCGGGCATCAGCTAGTTTCAAAATTAAATTGCAACAAAGTCGCCACTCTTCGTCAGTCGATCGGGTAAAGACCCTAAAGGTTCTCGATTATGACAGCCCACAAGTAAATATAACTTAAATTGATCACGCACACACATGTAACACGAAATACACACTGAGAGCAAAAACTTGATACAAACACAGTTGCACACCTCGCAATAATACCTTGTAGTTATGTTCGCTTCATAGGAATAAAAATAAAATGTAATTACAATTATTATTTGCCCGCATTCGTGCCAGCCCGCCATGTATGTATTGATAGTAATAGTTAGGGGAACAATAAAATATACTTTAATTAGTAGCGATGTCGTACCATTCGGCGGGGCAACGACCCCTGTCGCAGGGCTCAAAAGAAGGGTACGCGGACTACGCGATACGATACGACTCTACTATTCCACTAATGTGATGACAAGCTGTTTTCGAGAGTTTAACTTTGCGTGATTTCGGCGGATAAAACTTTGGTGTTAGCTGCTGAAGTTAAGGATGGGGCTATGTTATAGATTAAGTGGTAGCGATATTGTTTAATGGTTGTAAAGTTATGATCGGTTTTATCAAAACAATGTTTATTTGGTTTTGAGGTTAACTTTTACTATTAACGTGGTAACGTTTCAATATTATTCAAATACTTAGAACTAATATTACAATGCATACACATGCACCACAAAACGTGTTTTGCGCTCGGTAATAAATTAACCAACGTAATAAGTAACCCGCATAGCCGCTAATATATTTAATGATTTATTAAAATACCTCCATGATGGAAAACCAGCTGAGTAGAAAAAATAAACAATTATAAACAATTAAATGGGCCTATCCGTAACGGTGCCGGTACGACAATGGTTTACCTACTATAGGTACAAGGCAGGGCACAAGCGCAGACTAGCATAAATATAATTTGATGCAACAATGTTGCAAAATGAAAAAAACGAACTGACCGCGACACTTAGCTGTATGTTGCCTTTCTATATTTTTTTTTATTTATAATTATTAAATGATTTTTTAAATTCAGCGACATTGTCTATGTGTGCAACCGGCTTAGTTATAGGGCAATCGACGTCGCTGCAAAAATGGACAAGTTATTAGTAGCATCCACTTTTTTGTTAAGGAGTAAACGGTGATGTTGAATGCACTAATTATAAAACTTCACGCTTGTTTTAACTTAGGTTCTGAGCGGGAATGTAAGTTTAAAAATGTTTTTAGTGGAACCCAAAAAGATCACGTACTTAGGTAGGTACCTACTGAACATAGCTGTTTTAAAAATTAAGATGAGATGCTCAAATACGATTTCTTTAACCACACCTTGCTTGTTTTTAAACAAGGATACTTTTAATAACGTATTGTCCTGCCTGTCCATCTGCCTGCCTTCTCATCAGTTTTACTCCCTTGCTACCCTGGCCAAAAAGTTTACCTCGTGTGAGTATGGTCGAACTACCAGTACCTACGTTTGGAAAGGCGAACTAGTATCAGTTGATATTTGTTTTGTTTGTTTGCCTGATTTAAACAAAAGTGACTAAATCATAACTACGCGACGCGTACTCCGGCTCCGCCACCATTAGAAGACGGTTACACCACAGCTGATAAATGACGAAGACGCCACAATTACGAAGCATACGTCACTAGTAGAATACCGGCTACGGCGCCAACACTTCTGCTACGCCGCAGATAAAACGCCTACTTTACTGCTACGCAACAGGTAAACGGTAGCTAAGACACAGCTACGACGCGACACCTACATACTCTACTGCTACGTAACAGGTAAGCGACGACTACGCCACTGCTACGATGCCTACTGTACTGCTACGCCACAGGTAAACTACGCCGAGGCCAAATCAATGAAACTTGCGACACTGCTACGCTGACTTTCTTTCTTTCTTATTGTGTGATGTAGGGCGTAGAAGGATGACTAATTAAGAATTTATACAAATTACAAAATGCAGCAACAATGTTATGTCGCCTTGATTGTAACTTTCTAATTTCTGTATAAACCTAATCAGTTTGTTGTACGAATAATAACTACATCAGTGAAATGTTACTAACATTAGTATTAGTACATCGACCGCTTCTATTTCAGTTTTTTTTTACCTACAAAATTAATTTAATCGAATCTTTGTAAAGCATGCAACCAATTACCATAATACCGATTGTAAATTGAAAAAAAAAAAACTTATAACTGCTTTAATAGTAATGTAATTTTTATTTTAAAGCTTGTTTTGTAAAGTCGTAAATTAGTAGTTACCTTAATTTCTATTGGTTATTTCTATTAATTTTCTACATGAGTACAATTATAAATCAAACATTATTTTTTGTAGATAATGTCGACTTTTCCACGCTTGAAAATGCAGCGGGTAAAGAATTAACGCACATTTCATATAATTATGTCGATAAAACAGCAGTGCGAATCTGGTCAAATCACCGCGTGAAAATGAAGGCGTAGTGAGGGTGAATTGGGCTGTCATTCCATACTAACGCTAAGTATTGACAGCTTACTACACTCAAGCTTTCACGGCGTGACTGTTAGGGCTTTATCACACTAGCGAGTTGCGAGCGAGTGCAAAGCGGGGCGAGTGCGCAGCGATCCCGCACACGATGTAAACTCGTGGCGAGATCGCTGCACACTCGCCCCGCTGTCCACAGGACTCGCCCGCAACTCGCTAGTGTGATAAAGCCCTTACTGAATCGACCGGCTGTTTTCGAATTAGATCTACTGAATATGATCTACATAATCCAGGTAGGTACTACTTACACACTGTGAGGTTGCAAGCAGAAATAAAAAATAGAATCAAATCATTTGTAGCAATGAAAACTCAACCCCGCCGGTTTCTTAAAGAAGCTGCACGCGTAGCATTGTCACCGTATAGTGATTCTTTCGTCGACATCGTGACGGCAGAATCCAAAAAATCACAGATGATAGAAAAATTTCTGCCGATTATAAGAAGAAGAAATTTTGGAGGTAAGAGAACCAGGGTGTAAAGTTCCTCATCGACTATTGAAAAGGCGGGATCCTCCGACCAGACGGGTGTTGTGTCTGGTGAGCTAACTACTGCCCGACGGTTGTAGTCGGGAACTTGTGTACGTTCAAGTTTGCGCAGATAACTCTAATAGCGCGATGTAGGATAGTTCGTATGTGGTGAGATAGATGTCGCTACAAAATAATCCTCGATATTGCAGACTATCGTCGATTGAAGAATATGCACATTTCTACTCTTCATTTTTGTCATTGAAGTGCTCAATACAAAAGAAATGTTTCTTCTTCATCTGTCATTTTGTCTTTTCTTCTGTAGACAAAATCTGTTTTATACAGTGGTCCTGCCATGCGTGCTGCTCACTAATACCACAGTCTAAAAACCTACAGTCTTCCGACGAAGCCGTCTAGACAGGTCAATCGTGCCGGGGTTTGAGGGGCGAACGCGGGAGAGCCGCTCCCAAACTGCGAACAAAACGATGTTCGTAGTTCGTGAGGTACCTATTATTCAGGGCTAACGCGTGTAGACGTTGTCGTTGTCGGCATTTTTCCAGAGATCAAAGGCGTCGTCCTACTGTATTAATATTTATACTGTGCTAATATAAACTTTTATTAGGTACAGACGCCAGCACATCAAGTTACTCCAATGTGTCAAATTTTCCTAATTGAATATGAACCTTATTGTATTTGATATAAAGTTGAAAAACGATCAAAGAAATTTGGCACATTGGGGTAACTTGATGTGCTGGCGTCTGTACTACGGTTGCAAGTTTTATGTGTAATAATAATAATATATAATAATAATAGTAAATGTTTATTTATGTCCAACAAATTACAATAATGGTTTAATTAGTTGACAAGTATTTTTAAAAACAAAAATCATACGTAATTTGTGGGAGATCTGGAGTCTAAACTAAGCCAAAGCCTGTATTTTAGAACTCGAGGCCCCACATTACAACACAAATAGGAATAGTCAACGTGCGCATGAGTGTACGAGTGAGTAAGTGTGTGCATGAGTGTGTGAGTGTGTGTATGAGTGTGTGTACGTGTATAAATAATTTGTGAATAATGTACATAAAATTTATATATATTGTTAATAAATATTGTTTAGGTAGTTACAGCAGCTCTACCTAAACGTACGAGAGATACGGCTGAAGAATTCTGTGACGTGTTCAAAGAAACAGCCAACAAATAAACAGACTCACACACCTAAAAGTCTAAGCCAAATACAGGAAATTAAAACCTTGTCCTCCATATATCGGCAATAACTTATAAGAGCCAATCAACGAAGTGGAATAGCGGATAAACTTTTTATTTTAGAGGTTCTCTTGCGCGTTGATGATTGGAGATTTCTAATTAAGTTCCCGAAAACCCTAGAGGAGTGAGCTTTTCGCAGGCGGATATTGAAACAGGGACTTTTTATTCCTATCAATCCAATCAATAGGTACCGTAACCAGTCAATCAAATGTCCATTGCACCGTACAGGAGTACAGTTTTAACGTTTCAAAGGTTGTGCACAGTGCATATTAAAAAGTGAACTAAAATTATTTTCAAAGCGATTAAAAGTCAAGGTATACTTATATACTTAGTCAATATAAGTATAGATTTGACTTTTAATCGAAGGTGTATTAGTGTTTCCGTATCTAGACGTTTTGAGGCGTCATCTTTGAAAAATAACATTAAACAGCGTTATTTTAATTTCCTAAGAACTATGTTAGTACTTAGCTTCGGTAAAAATATTCTAAAGATAGATTATAAAGTAGGTAAGATGCTAAAGTAGGATGTCCGATGATAAAGGATATCAAGTCAGGTGAAACTGATTAAGCATCATCATCTGCCTAACCTTTTTTTTATTTTTTTTTGAGGGGTCGAAAATCCTCATGGATGTCCCCCGCCCGGGGAGACGGAGGGGTCTGTCAGACTTTTACTGACTAAAAACCACCCCGTGTTCCTTCTCCCACCTGCGCCGGGGGTCACGGGAACAGAAAATACTTACGCGACCCCCGACTGGTGCCGGCCCCGCGGGCCTCGCCAAGTCAGCGAGGGGAGTGAGGTGTTAGACTCCCCTCGCGAATCATCTGCCTAACCTTACCCCAACTGTATCGGGATCGACTTCCAGTCGTACCATGCAGCTGACTGAATACCTCTGTTGTATCTACATGAAGCGACGGTCTAACCTTCAAAACCCAGTGACAGGATAACGAGATACCCGTTAGTTATTCGGTTGTTTAGTAACTAACCTGGTGTCAGAGCTTTAATACTTACATGCCTATGACCCTCTGACTTGACATCACATTCTTTCGAGATATATCTCTCAAGCTTCGTAACGACAGTCAAAGAGCTACAATGATTAACGACTGTCGAAGAGCTACCTTTTAATTTTAGTATGTTTTTTTTTTAATTATTTGTGTCGTTTTTCATCCTGTGATTTTTTTGTAAGGTTTTGATAAAACACTTACACACCCACAAAACAAGCACATACACTCACACACACAAACTTCACATGCATGCTTACCTATCTGTTTTACGTCCGTGACACCTCACAATCTCAGGTCCAGTTGAAAACTAGCGTCAGGCACTAGTTGTCTGGCATTTTTGCTGAACTGGACCCCTTTTGGCGCAGCCGCAAGACACCCAATTTTTTTGTCTTTTTATTTCACTAGTTTGATTTCTTTTAACTGTTTTTTTTTGCTATTGTTGTTTTATATTATCGTGTCTTTTGGGCCAAATAAATGCTTTTTCTTTCTTTCTTCTTTCTTTTCTGATTGTCGGGACCAAAAGTCTAAAGTATTCCGAGTCAAAGGGCTTCGTAATGAATGATTACCCATCCACAGACTGACCTCGGAAAGCCTTGCTCCGACGTGCGCTTGTTAATATTTGGCTACATGTTCATAAATAAAAAAATATTAAATTATTATTAAATTAAACATGCCCAATGAAAGTGATTGATACTGAAACCAAACTTTTGCGGAGAAGGCAGTGATTTAAATAGTACCTACGTAGTATTTGCGTCCGATTCAAAGTCCTTCTTTGTGTTTCAAATTTCTTAGCTTACTCTTTGAATGTGAAGTTAGCTAGTAACCAACCAGATCCATCGCCATGAGAATATAAGTGTAGTCAGTATTTACGTCCGGCCTCAAACTACTGACTGAAAGGCTAGGTTACTCAAAGTCATTGCTGAAGGCTTTACTTCTGACAATTTTAATAGCGTTCCGAGTGAGCATCGAATAGATCAAAGGATGTATCTCTAAAGAGCAGTGGGTCTGTTGAAACGAAATGCCCATCTTTTACCTTTAGGATCTCACTCAAAACTTATTTAGGTAAACTTATAAAACACGAAAAACCGAATGAAAGCGAAACAATAATCCTATCACAAGACAAATTAAAGGAATCGTTAAACATTGCAGTAGTTAATACAATCCAATGAGAGAAATAAACATCGAGATATTAATATCAAGAAGACAAGTTCAACACACAGATTTCTTCAGATCAACAACTCGCCCAGACACTAAACATAACTTTAATTAATCGCATTGTATGTACATAACCTTATATTAAAACAGTTGATTTCCTTAGCTCTGTTATAAATGACAATAGGAATTTATTCTTAAGCCGGTGACACAAACAAAATTGAATCCTAACGCTGAACAATAAGAATCAAATTAGTTGTAACAATAAACAAATTGGCGATCTTACAATGATACGACCGAGTTCAGTATTCCAAAGTGCGAGGAGTAATAGCTTGGAGGCACTTGACATTGATCTTTATTTTATTAATGTAACAAGGTTGCAGATTTGTTGGGTGAATATGAGAGTTAGATCTGTATGGGTTTGGTTGGTCAGGTTCCATTACCGACGCGATCAAGTCACACTGTAAGATTTTAAGTTCTCACAAACTTTTATTTGATACGTTTTTGAAGACGCTGTTATACACTATTCGTTGAAGATAGAGGGTAAGGTAACCCACGGAGTAGATCTCCGATCCATATTACTTTGTTGGCAACTGCAGAAAACCAATGGAAATCGTTCAGCGGAAGCAAACTATGGGTAAATAATAAAAACTAACAGCAACAATAACGTTTCCAGTAGCTAGTCAAGTGAAGTGAATATCTATTATCAATATTGCTTCACAGAAAATATAAAATGCGACAGACTAGTTGCCCAGATAGTTAAGAAGTTGATTCGCTTTCAATGAAACTTACGGATAATAGGGAGATAATACGCTTTATAATAATACTAGCAGACGTCCCGCCGTTACACCCGCGTAGGTCCGTTCCCGTGGGAATACAGGGATAAAAAGTAGCCTATGGGTTAATCCAAAGTGTCAGCTAACTCCATACCAAATTTTATTTAAATCTATTCAATAGTTTTTTCGTGAAAGAGTAACAAACATCCATCCATCCATCCATCCTCACAAAGTTTCGCGTTTATAATACCTATTAGTAGGATTTTCATTCGATAATTTGTAATTATAAGCAAGCACAATTGCTTACTTGCCTCATTCATAGCTTGGTAACAAGACTAGTACTTAGTAGGCAAATTTAATTTTAGCTATGTAGGCATTATAAAAAATTATTTAAAGCATCATTCCTAATTAAATTACATTATATCTTATACAATTTGTAACATTAAATCTACTTTTACACATCCGCTCAGTTATAATAAGCGAATCAGTTTAGCATAAAATTCTTATTACGTTTTGTTATAACACAAATTATGACAGAGTTATTCGTGTTCTTTCATTCATTACAAATAAAAACGTGCAATTATTTTAAAAACGACGCCATTAATTAGGCGAGCGAACCACGAATTAAATTATTAAAATTGAAAAAAAAAAACAAATAGAATTGTTTTCACAGAAAGACGCTCTTAGGCGTGGTGTCTAATGACATATATGAACGATACATCATTTGTGAAATACAATAAATTAATTAAAATAAGCGTGTTCGCGCGAAAAAACCGTTCGGGGAAAAAACTTATACCAGCACACCGCCAATTGTGACACTAATGACATACAAAAATTTCGAAGCTGCCGCGCGTCCACCCGTGTGGAACGTTCCGACTCCCACATACCTCATTTGTTATAAGCCACATTATAATCACACATTGTGTTGGATAATAAATAGAAAAAGCGACAATAGAAATAACGAGTCACAAATAGGCATCTAATAATGAAATTGTATTGCATATAAATATATGGTTATATATCGTGTTTCCCGCTTCGACGGACCATTTAATAGCTGCTTGTTGTTTATTAGCGATGCTTCCTGGTGCCTGGGACAGCGTTCGCTCGCACCGGCTGCTATCTTTTAAAATGTAGTTTCAAGCTAAATTACATTTAATATTACCTACGTTTTGAAGCTGTGTGTGGACTGTAGGAAGTAATTGTCGCAGTACTAAACTGATTTAAGTTACAGTACTCGTCTCGCTTCGTTTAGTTTAATGTGCTGCGCGTGTAGGCCACGGAACCATGGTGTAGTAAGCATATCTGAACTATGACTGTAGAGATATTCGCACCTTGCCCGTGGTACAGTTGTGATAGTCCGGTGACACGAACATGGTTAAAATGATATGCAGCTAACCGGACTACCGAACCACTGCAATTCTTTTTCGAGAATCAACAAATATTGACCGGCCTGTTGGTCTAGTAGTTAGTGACCCTGACTGCTATGCCGGGGGACGACCCCCGGCATAGCAGTCAGGGTATGTAGTATGATTATCAGCTATTCAGTACCCATAACACAAGCGCTTAGCTTCAGACTAGATAACGTTGTGTGAAAAGTCATGGGTAAAAAAAAAATAGGTACGTACCATTTTAAAATCAACAAAAATGAATAATGAAAACAGTTGGAAGGATTTATGAAAAGCCAAAAGTCAAAAGTCTTGCACATTCCAAAAGGTAGTTTCGTATGGAGAAGAATGTGCAAGAAACTCCATACTAGTTTACTCTTTTAAAATAGATTTTACAATACTTGTATACATAATCACTAATCAGATTATAAGTGAGGGCGATGCACCATGAGAAAAAAAAATACTACCATCCTGAGATCGGTACAAGGTGATATAAAATAAGCAACGCGGCTGGTAATTGTATGAGTACATACGACGACGACGACGACGTACGAGATACATGGTGCCACTAAGTTGAAACGCCGAGAGAGTGCCTTAGATTGACATATGGGTAGAAAGGTAACTTAACAGTCGCGCGTCGTGCGTGTATGACAAGCACGCGTAACATGGTCACCGTGAAAACCGATTTCGTCAACAGCAGGATCCACAAAGTGACAGTGAAGTGAAGTAAAAAGAAGAAATGTGTCTATTCTTCAGTAGACAAACGTCACTTGGCTTCAAAAACGGTGAAGGAAAACACCGTGAGGAAACCGGCATGCCTGACAGATATTTCTCGACGGCTTGTGATGCCGAGTCAGATGCCCATGGACAGCATTAAAACTCGGAAACCAGGTTAGTTACTAACCACACGATAAGAAGAAGTAGACAAAAGTTAATAATTTCGAGCAAGATATCCTACCAATATTATAAACACGAAAGTTTGTGAGGATGAATGGATGGATGGATGCTTGTTACTCTTTTACGTAAAAACTACTGAATGGATTTTAATAAAATTTGGTATGGAGTTAGCTGACACCCTGGATTAACACAAAGGCTACTTTTTATCCCTATATTCCCACGGGAACCGGATCTACGCGGGTGAAACCGCGGGACGTCTGCTAGTTTACGATAATTTTATTTATTTATTAGGATCACCAACAATTGTATAAGCAGTTTAAATATAAACAACCAAACAGTAAAGTGTAACAACCACTTATAATAGTGAACTCTGCATTCACATAAAAAACGTTGCCGAAACTTACAAAAAAAAAAAACTATGTCATATATAATGTATATGTCAGTATATAATCGGCAGAAATATATCTACAATCTGCCAGTTAGTCAGTACTTCCGTCAACGTTAGCAGTTTTTTATGGTGATCATGCAAATGTTTGAACGTAAACGAAGCAAAATAAGTAGTTATGTATGTAAGAATCTTAGCAGGTGGCGCTTTGTAGTTGCTGCTTACCCTCATGGTAAAGAGGAGTAAGTTTGTAGATGTATATAGTATAGGTATGCGGTACCTATGTATGAAGAAAAACTAACTCTAATGAAACTAATGTTCTTGTTTACTTTTTACCTTCTGATTATAATATACTGGGACGTTCTTGCACTGTCATCTAAGTACATATAGAGAAAAAACTCAATTTAATTTATGAATAAAAATAAACCTTGTAACTAAACCTTCTTAATGCACAATAAAGTATAAACACAAAGGATGCCATTAAGAAATTGTTTATGACGACATAAAAACGCGTTTGACGCGCTAGGCGTGTAAAAATATCTATAGGTAAGTATTTTATTTTAAAATATCGTTATTTAATTTTTTCAAACCGTAATCCATATTTGGGCAACTGGCAAGTATGTTGTCGAGTTTGCGAGTTACAGGATCGCCAAGTACCGGATGTCGCGCCCAAGTATAAATAAAATGAACGTTTAAATATTTTATATGGGGAAGGGCGAAAAACGTGTACAGCTGATGAAGTCGTAAGGGCGGCTGCACACTTGCGATTGTTACGTAGTGCTCGAGTTTTGATCGATCCATTTTACGTGTTAAAATTAAGTTTGGTTATTTCTGATACCTATTCCCAAACTTTTTAGTGTTGTTAAATTTGATTACGTGTTTAGCAATTTGTGAATAATCGAGTAGGTACTCTACTTAATTATTTTATAAAACAAATTAAATGTTGATTTTCTTGGAAATTCTCGATTAATTAACATAACTTTCTTACTTATCAAATAAATCAAATATCTAAGTACAAGCAATTTTATTAACAACGCGTATTAGCAACGCAATTCAAAATTCGCGAGCCTCTACCCGGATTGTTAATAAAACTTAAGATGTCTACAAACTTAAAAACGGATCAATAGTTTGAATACAAACAATGCTGGTTACCATGCAGACGGTGCCGGGCGGAAAGTACTTGCGCGGGGCTCTTGTATTTTTAATATCCCCCGGTCCCCGCCGCCCCGGTTTAACATAATATAAAATTATAAACGATATGAATCACGATAATGTTCCGTGAGCCTGTGTGCGCGGCCAATTCACAACTTTACCGGGCCCAGGGCGAACCCCCCTTATGCCCCCGGCCGCCCCCGCTGCACCCCGACACAGCTCCGCACCAGCAGTAGCACAACTACTCAAGTAAAACAGAAAATCAAACAGCGTCTTACATAACGTTCATATTTAATGACTACGTAAAGCGAAGTTCCTAATAAAATGTTAAGGAGCGCACGTGTGCCACGGTATTTGTAGAATGTGTGTTTAGAATTCAATTGCTATGTTTGATCTTCATAAAACCAGCTGTGGAACTAATGAACTCGTGTTGTACTCAATAGATACACGATGATTATGCCAAACGAATATTTTGCTTGTTAAAAGTTACCTCGGAGCCGAAGAACAACACATTGTTCAAATATTAATCATACTAATTCGTAGGAGAGGAGAATCGCACGCGGAAGCGTTGACACGCTGATCGATAGCACACTGTGACGCCGCCCCGCGCCAGCAAAAAGAAAAGTTTTATTTTTATAAGACAAGAAATTTATTATGGCTGATGCTCGTGTCGGTTTCGCGTTTCTTCGGAAATAGAACGTAAAATGTTGTTCGCATCGATCCGTACGTCCGCGTAATTTAAGCGGAGAAGTGAAGACGGCCTTATGTTCATTTACAACTTAATAGTTTTGACAGAATTCAATTTTGGGACACATACCAATGATAGCCATACAAGTAGCGAGGTCTCCCATGGTTGCTTTTCTAAGTTTCACTCCTCACACATCCGGTAAAGTGTACAGTCAGAAAAAAAAATCTTAGCAGAGTATCACATTATGTCAGTTTGCTGTGTTATAGCCATATAATACAACTCTAACAGAATGATAATTTGAATTTATCGGTAGGTAATTTAAGTTCATAGTCATTTAGCTAAGTAGACCATATATTAGGTATGATAAATTTCTTTGGTAGTTTCTAACTTAATAACAGACAGAATAAGGTTTAAATTCAATTGGGAAAATTTGATAGTTGGTAGCTAGATTTGCTGGCATCTGTACCTAATCGGCTTAATGAAAAAGAAAATAGTTGTTTCATAGATTTTTGTAGACCGTATTTCAGTTGAGTTGGTTGGTATGTACTAGTATGTAGGTACATTAAAGAGGTTCAATATTATCTGTAATCGCGTGACCAAATTAATTGCACATAAGACAATTTAGATTTCGCGGCTTCTCCCTAATTGGACTCATCACCTTTGACTTATTTAGTTAACAAGTAAATCAAGTCACTGTTCCTGTTTTTAGTTTTTTTGAAAACAGTACGGCGTACGGTTTTTGCCAAGTTTTTATTAGTTTTAATAATTATCCCATATCATTATTTTCCGAATATAAATAGTTGAGGTCGGCTTTCAAGTCTAAACGGATTTAGCTGAATACCTAGTGTTTTAAATGGAGTTACTGCTCGACTGACCTCAAGTAAGTACCTAGTGATTAGCCCTGCAGAATCTTCGTAGCCCCACCAAGAAACGCGTTGGTTTGAACATAAAAAGCGTTGTATGATCCAAGTGCATAGTATACCCAGATATTGCACGTGTAAAGTGTTTAGCAGTAAGATTAAAAAAAAACAATTTCACTTCGTTACTGCTGCGCAATCTACTGGCCAACTGAAAGCTCGGCGAAACAAAATGTAATCACAATAATATTTAAATCAGATGCAAAGTATGAAACTTAAAAAAAAAACTTTATTCTAACAATGCCTGCCCCACTGCAGTACGAATGCCTTTTCTCACACAAACAAGGGAAGAGTATTACAAATCACTCACTCAAACATCGTCCAAACCTGACCAGCCGTTTAGGAGGATTATGGGACAAACCACGTTCTTTCAGCTCCATCCAGTTTTTGTAAAAACACCAGTTTTGTATGAGATGCGTCCGGCTCCGTTCTGTTGATGTGGGGCTGAACAAAGTGTGATTAATAGGTACCTATGTGGTAGGTACATATTTCTCCTAAACAGCTGGACAGTGATTGACCTTATGGATAAAAACTTTCTGCACTTTTTTTTTGTTTTTGGTACGACTTTGACTACGCCAAATCTCACGTGCGCACTTGTTATTGAAAAGGGATCCAAAGTTTTCGCTAAGCGTATTAATAGAATGATGATGAAGAAGGCATTATGTTGGACAAATACAGGATAGTATAAGAGTTGGCAATAAAATAAAATAAAAACTTCGTATCGTTTGGTAATCAATCACTCCGTTTAACCTCAATATTTCATGCGATCGAGTGGGTCGCGGATCATTATTTGCTTCGCTAATTTTCTGCTACTTTAACTTAAGAAACCTATACCATGGAGACTAGAGGAACGAACATCCACTTAAGTATAAAATTGTTCGTAGAGTTGTGTCTTGTACAGACGGCACATCAAGTTACCACAATGTGTCAAATTTTCCCATAATTGAATATGAACCTTATTCTGTTTGACATAAAGTTGAAAAACGATCAAAGAAATTTGACACATTGGGGTAACTTGATGTGCTGGCGTCTGTACAATGATCTTTTCGTATGGTTAGTAACTATTCAAGCTTTGGGCCTCCGACTTGACTTAACATGCCGTCGAGAAATATCTCTGAAACGTGCTGGTTTTCTGAATTGAACAAGTCGGAGGGTTTGAACTCGAAACCTAAAGAATAGAATAGAATGGAATATTTCTTTAAGTTAAGTTAAGTTTTACAATTGTCGCCACATTTTTAAAATAAACCGTCACTTGTTTTAGAAGTAAGTTTTAAACATTCGTTTACATAAGCGCGCGGCTTGCGATATTTCTGAACGTCCACCCCTGTTTTAACGACCGATCCGCCGCCAACGGGTGCTGCTTAACCTTGAGTATTGATCGATGTGATGACTTGACATAATGTTTCCACCACAACCGAACCTCAAGTCATTACGATAATAATTCTTGCAGATAGGTACATCCAATATAGTATAATTATTACACAACGTATAATAATAAAATTATGAAGAAGAGTCGTCTAGAACAGTTTCAATACCAAATCAATACTCAATATCTTTATTGCTTTCCTTTATACACCTATTACATAAGAGAAGGCCTTCGAGAGTGCACGAGCATTAATCACCACGCTTGCTATATCCGACTTATGTTAAATTAACTTAATAGTCCGCGTTTCCTCGCGATGTTATCCTTCACCAATGTCAGTGATGTCTAAGACAAACATAGAAAATACATAAGAGCGAAAAAACACATTACCATATGCCCGGATTTGAACCGCAACCTCGTGCATGAGAGGTAGGCCTTTACCTCTAATCCATCACGACATTCAACCATACGTATCGTGGGTCAAAACATTTGACAGTCAATTCTATATCTCATATTTAATTTACAAAGTTATGCTTCTTTTATTTTAATAAACTATTTAAAGTGAAAAAGTAGCAGGTGTAACCAGAACTCGTGGTAAATGATATTTATCTGAAGCACAGCAAGATCTCAGATGACCTAGTAATATCTAGGTAGTAATTCATCTTATTTAATACAAATATATTGAACTACTGCCAAATGCAAAAGTTACTCGGCCATTATGAGAGTGCTCTCTTATTTATTGTTCACTTCTGTTTGTGTGTGTGTGTGTGTGAAACGCCTGCATGTAATATATGGTTACTTGTAGAAATTAATAATGTTGACAAAAAGTACAGCAAAAAGTCACCAGCGTTACGGTACAGTCGCGCAAAAAAACCATACGAACTTTTAATTTTAAATGATGTCTACACAGCACTATTAATATTTCGATCGAACATTCCTAATTCAAAAAATGCGCAACGCCTTCGAACAAAACTGAAACCGAATACTTCCGACGAGCCCCGAGCGTTGCCGAGCAAAGAGCGCCAGCATAATGCCGGTGCAAGCCGCAGACATTGTCAGTAATTGCCGGTGCCGCTATAATCGCACTTAATTACAACTATACAACTCACAATCGCGCCCGTTTCAAGTATTCATTATTAATATTAATTCGCGATAAAAACAGGTTCGGTCTCGAAGCCCGATACGAGAGTTCTCATTGCACCACTTATAACTCAAAACCCGTGTCTTATTTTAAATTTAATTATAGAATAACTTACATTGTGATTTAAAATAACAAAATTAACGACGGCCGTTTTGTTCAATTATAATGTATGTTGGGATTAGCTGTAAAGTATAATTGTTTTACACAAGTCGAGCGAGCAGACACTAGACATTATTATGAAACGTGTTCATTTTTATAGTCTAATTGAATGACATTTTGTGTAAAAACGTTTGCGTCAATGGTCTTTATAATTGCAGAAATCTAAACAACATATTTCGACTATTAAGATAATACATTATTAGAAACGTTAAAAAATCTAATACGTCAGTCAACACAGAAACATCTGTGATACTAGTTTCGTAATATTTAGTTTAATTTTAATGACATTACTACAATAAAATTAAACGTGTTACAGTAAAACAGTACAGACGGACAGACAAAGAAATTACGCATACCAAATAAAAATTCCATACAACATTTTCATTTTATCATCTAAATCGGCGTTTACGACGGGGAACAATGCCGTGCTCCGAACCAAACAAAAGTGGGACGCAAATAAAGAAAACAATAAAATTAGAATATATAAACACATAAAAACTGGCGTCCAGAATGTTCGCGGTGCGGCGGCCAGCGCATGCGCCCGGCGCCCACCGCACATTACATCAAATAAATTAATATCAACTCCAACTGTACATACGCAAGCGAAGGGTTCGTGTTTATTTGAAATAACTTTTTTTAGTGTATTGTTTGTGTGTACGACGTGTTAGTCCTCCCAACACTTCTCTTTACAACACTATTTTGAGATACGAGTGTGTTCAAAAGACACAAGCGATGTATCATGGGGGGTTTATTACCTTTCTTAACAACGCACAATAGATTTTAATACATTTGTACGGATTAGGTATCTAATTTGTGCTAAATCTTGGTTGATAAGTTTTGTCAACGACTGTACAGCTAACGCTAAGCGTACGGTAAGCAAAGAAACATAGTGCGGATTTTACAGCTAAGTACAGTCACGGAAATAACTTAAAACCATTGAAGGTCAGTGTAACTAATACAATTGTTTCCATAAAGGTGTATTTATTTATTACAATGCGAAATGGCCAAAACAGGATCCATAATCAATCTAGTGCGCGTAAATAGTCCAAAAAGTGGTTGTGGTCCGTTGAATACATTATCTACAAGACAGTCTAGGAGTGAAAGTGATCAGTGTTATACAAAAACAGCCGTAGTACAATAGAATTAGAATACATTTTGGCAAAATTACGATACCATAAAGTTTAAGTGGTAACTGCCGCCTGTGTAGGTACAGTCGACGCGAAAAGTGCTTGTTTCGGGAAAAAGCTGTAATGAAAACAGTTTTGAAATTGATATAGCAGATTCTTATCTTCTATTACGTCGACTCGTTGTTTGCATTCAATTTTAACAAGATTATCTGAATTATTTTTGTTTAAAATGAGTTTTCTTTAATCCTCTAGCGCATCTTAACACCAACCGTTAAAAATAATGTACTTACAATTTTTTTAATCTATTATATTTTGTTGGTACTTCAATATAAAATAACTTTTTGAGTTTCATGTTTATTGTTGGGTCACATTACAATAATGCAGACCAAAGAAACGAAAGACGGATTATGGGAACAATGACGGTAAAAAAAAGATGTATGGAAGACTATACTATGCTGTGACGACCCCATATACATTGGGATAAAGGCATAATTTTAATCTAGGTAACCAGTTGTCAATAATTTGAATGACTAATTACATTTAAATGCATAAAGATTTTAAAATGGGTTTTGATTGTCATACCTAACGTTAAAAATAACTTTTAAAGGGGTCAAGATCAGGCAGAAAGACTAATTTATTATCCCGATGACTTAATGGCCGCTTTTTTCGCGCAATGTTAATTGGTTGTGTATTTCCACACACACGTGTTGTGTTTTTGCCGAACAAAATATTTTGTTTAACAGGAGCGTGTCGTAACTTTTTGATTTAGTGTTATGCCCTATTTCTTTTATTAAATTGTCTTATGACACATGTGATTGCCAATTTTTGTTTCACGTTATATTATATTGTCATAAAAATAATTATTAGATGAACGACAAGTATTATGTACTTTTGAGTGGAATGTCTCTTTGATATTACTTGTGTTCAGCGCATTTAATTGATTAATGATATTTTCATTGGGGCGTTATTAACGTTGTGTGTATATGATCGGAACGATTTGGTACACTCGGCTACGCATCAAGCTATACATGTCCAGTTTACGCTTACCTCTCACTGTACGGAAGTCCTATAAAATGTGAGATCAGCTTATAGTGGAAATGTATAGCTTGATGTGGAGCCGTGTGTACTAGCTATGCCCCGCGGTTTTATCCGCATTTTCGTGTTACTCTTACGGTTTTCTCAGTGCACTTTTAATCTGACTTATAAGACACTTCTCGTTATATCTTAGCCAATTAACACAAAACCATTACAAATTATAGCCTTTATGTAATTCAGATGTGTATGCTGCATAACTGTTAGTTCAATAAAATCCTTTCTGTAGCTTTTCGTTAAGAGTAAAAAGTATTCACTTACACACACAAACATCCGTGCTCACAAACTTTGACATCTACGTTTACGTCTATACGCGTGTCACTTCAAAGCGCCAACACGAATACAAATTTGTGCAGTAGTAGGTAGATGGTTTAGATTTACAATAAAATTGAATCCGATAGATTACTCTGCGATTGATTTCAAAGGAAACTCTGGGCAGGACAAAGTCTGCTGAGTCCGCTAGTTTATCCAACGAATCATGTATGTAGGTTTGTTACTCTTTCACGCAAAAACTACTAAATAGATTTTAATGAAACTTTACAATAATATAGCTTCTACATCGGAATACCACATAGGCTATAGATATAAAGTTATTGCATGAAATGACCAAAATATAACGATAATTGTAAAGTAAGTAGGAAAAAATTCTGCCATTTGCGAGCTATTCTGGCGTGGTAATCTTGCGCACACGAAGTCGCGGGCACCAGCTAGCTTATAATATTAGTAGAATGTGTACTATGCGCTGCTGTACTCGACTGTACAAGCAGTGAACGGAGCGCTACGTATACTTGTATCAGATAAAATTATTCAAATGATACGATCTATTGTGTTTCAGCAACAATGATAAATAATAATATTATTACATATGTATTATTGTAAATATTTATGTAAGTAGGTTTATGAGCCTTACCTTACGCAGATGTAATGATTTGTAAATTATATAATGGTACAGTGATTGCTATAATTCCTAGAAAATTATTATCTTAGGATGGATATACAAATAAGAGGTTATTTGAACGACGCACGAAGCATAATATGTTTTAGGGTTTAGTTAATAGAAGTTCATAAATACCTATATTAATAGAGTCAAAGTCATTTATTTCAATTAGGCCTCTATAAGGCACTTTTGAACGTCGAACAAAATTTAACTTTAAAAATGATTCTAGTTGCTCCTTCCAAAAATTAGATTTGTATGGAGAAGATATAATTAGAGAAGATAAAATATAATTAGGTATAGTGATCACAAGTGGGGCTCAGCATAAGGCCTATTGTTCGATATTGGTGTCGGGCAGCGTTAAAGAGTTTTTCCATCTGTGACAGCCCGGTTGACAGCCATAGGCACACCCCCTTATACATGGTACTTGAACATAACTGGCGAAATCTGGGTGTACTCAATAGGGCACCTTAAAGCTTGAGGGAAAATTCGTGATATTTATGTTAAATATTTTCGTTAAATGTCAAATTTTATGATTTTTCTATTTTTGGACTTGTCTTCGTACAGATTAGGTAAATATTTAAAACAATATAAGTAAAAAAATTCCACAACTCTCACACAACGTCATCTAGTCCCAAGCAAAGCAGCTTAGAGTTTGTGTTATTGGTACTAATCATACTTACATATTTCTAAAAATATACATATTACACCTAAATTACACCCAGACACAGAACAAAAGATCATGCACATCACACGAATATTTGTCCTGGGTGGGAATCGACCCTACGAACTCCAGCATAGCAGTCAGAACCACTAACTCCTAACACAGGGCGTTTAAAGTTAAAAAAAAATGTGTGCATAAAAACATTGCCAAGGAAGAAGAAAAATTCTTTTTTTACAACTGGTTGCGAAACTCAGTTGCCAATGCGGCCGAAAGGAACAAAATTCGTGCAAACAGTTGAGGGCTATAACGTCACTTCCTCAGGTGACAATTTGACATTTCACAAGTTTTAAGATATTAACACAACATAAAATGTTTCTGAAACTGAACGAAGTTTGCCGGGTATGCTAGTACCTTTATAAAACAAACTTAGGTTAGTGACACATCATTATAATATAACTCATGAGGGGCTGAACCATTTCTTATCATTTGTGTCTTTGTCTGGAATACGGTTTAAGACATTTATTTCTCAATTACAATTCACATAATATACCGCGAAAAAATATATAAGAAGAAACTTTGTTTTCTGAAACATTTTTCAAATGCCGGTAATAAAATCTTATCAAATAATGATAAGGGGACAATTTGACATTTGACAAGTCTTAAGCCATACCATAATATAAGTTTGCCGTGTCAGCTAGTATTATGTAAATGACTAAGCTTTACACAGATATTAGTAATTTACAGTTATCAGTAATTTACAGTATATGTCTTTTTACACAGATATCAGTAATTATCAGTTTGTTAATTTTACACAGATATCAGTAATTTACAGTTTATATCAATTTTACACAGATATCAGTAATTAACAGTTTATGTAAATTTTACACAGTAAGTATCAGTAATTTACAGATTGTCAATTTTACACAGATATCAGTAATTTACAGTTTATGTCAATTTGTGAAATATTGCCATATAGTTTTACACGCGACTGTACCTGATCTAATCACTACACTTAAACGATTCATTACTGTTGTCAACGTATACTTCTTGCATCTTGAAATAAACCGATCAACTAAACTATCTAACAGCTACAGAAAAACTATTCAAATACCTACCTATATATTATTATATATAGATAAATGTATGTATGTCGAGATGGTTTCACAATTAGATTGAATTGTTTTTCTTGGTCTGCATCCAATACATTTTAGATCACACTTTAAATAATTGAAAGGAGAGTTCTTTATTCACTATTTATTCGAAGTTTTGATGTTTGTGAATTATGTATATTCTTTATACAAAACTATTGAACGGTTAAGGATGTTGGCTTGCCGCAACTATTTTTTAGGATACCTATACAGTGATCTTGATGTAGTTAGTTACTCTAAGACATGTTAATTATAAATAGTTTATACTTAATAAAAAATGTGTGCCATTCATTTTTAATTATTTATAACTCTTCTAAATCTATCTATTCTAAAAAAAATAAAAATTTAATTTTTATTTTTTTTAATTGTAAATTCCCCCGTTTGTAATGTCAAAATGACTTTAAGTATTTTTTTTATTATAAGGCAGAAATTTTAAAATAAACATCCATTTTAATTTCTATCTGTCTGTTTGTTTGAGACAATCTCCGAAATGGCTGGACCGATTTTTTGATAAATACTTAGTTTAAACTCCGGACAAAGTAGTAGGCACCAGTTTAGTCGTAATTATAAACTTGGTTACAATGCAGGTGCTCGAATCATAAGTGAACTTTATTTATAAATGCGTTTTATTTATTCGTAGGATGCAGTCATCATAGTATAGTAGATATCAGTAGCAGAGATAATGCGATCCCTCCGCTGAAATGGGCTACGTTACATTGCTGCACTGGTCAACCACCATATTCGTAAGAAAAGCTTTTTCAATACCTATCAAAACACTAAAGAAAACAAAACATGACCCTAAGATCAAATTATGTTACCATTATTAATATAGGTATTGGCTTGAACGATCTTGTAACCTCTATAAGTTCGCCCGCGTACAATGCATTGCAGAATCCTGCATCCATCTATCATAATGTTGGAACATTTAAATATATTATAATTTACAATTACAATGTACAGTGGAGGCATCGACCTCAGAATATGGAACGTCTAATAGCGCGCACACGCTGAAATGCTCACGCACACAAACTTAACGTGTGACTCATACGCAGCAGTCACAGCACAGCTGATTGAACATTAGAACAACTTACTTTTAAGTCGAAATAAAAGTGTGCTTTTAGCGGCAGACACTTGACAAATGATTTATTTGTTTGCATCAACTTAAAAACGACCAATACCATCAAAATAATAATATAGGGGAATTAAGCTGTCATTCCATATTAACTAGGCATTGACAATTTACTTTACTTAGGTTTTTACTGATTGCCTTGATGGTCGCGTGGACGTTCAGCAGTACCGTCTAGCATGTGGCCCTGTGTTCTAGTCCCGGTTCGGGCAGTGTTATTGGGTTTTACATCTTGAATTTCTCAGTTGCAGCCTAGTGCCTGGATTTGCGCTCCTTTGATTGTAGCTAATAATCTCGCCCTTGGACATTCCGTTCAGGGGATAAAGCCGTGCTTACAACTTCTATTTATGTGAAAATGTTATAAAACTTTACTCAAATTTTCTATGAAATTTGCCTGAGTAGAAAAATCTAAAGGTGCACATAAAACACTCTTCTCCTTTAAAAACATC
The DNA here is from genome assembly GCA_921972225.1 of Euplexia lucipara. Taxonomy (NCBI): domain Eukaryota; kingdom Metazoa; phylum Arthropoda; class Insecta; order Lepidoptera; family Noctuidae; genus Euplexia; species Euplexia lucipara. The sequence continues at coordinate 9,776,187 of OV179142.1, read as the reverse complement.
GATTGCACTTTTAAAAGACGAGACAGGCATCGTCGTGAAGGGAACAGACAAAGTCATTGTACTCGTATTTATTAATAAAAGGCAATAACGTTCTAATACAGGGATCATAAATGAAATCGACCTTCGCCACGTAATGGAGTCCACTGAGTATTTTATGGAGCGGCGGCGACAGCAATGGTACACCGCAGCTAAGACGAGGAGGTGTACAACGACGTGGTGGTACTTGTACACAAAGAATTAAAAGATTGTTGGTTTTGTATCGCGTGGTTAACTTGGGGCGATTGCTGTTTTCATAAGGACTTTTGCATTTGAAATTGGCATTAGTCACAGCAAACTTATTTATTATTTAATGTGCCTACCTTTTTTTATTTTAGTATTTTTAAATATTTGTGTCGTTTTTCATCCTGTGAATTTTTGTACCCAAGTTTTAATAAAACACTCACACACCCACAACACACGTACAGACACACACACACACACACACACACACACACACACACACACACACACACACTCACACACCACATGCATGCTTATCAATTTGTTTTACGTCCGTTACACCTCACATCTTTCGTATTTTTTAACTATTGTCGTGTGCCCTTTGGGCCAGATTAATGCTTTTTCTTTCTTTCTTTCATTTAAAAATATACGTTAAATTTTTCACAAGTTTATTGTCAAAAATGTAAGGGGATTGACGTATTTTCGACAATTATTGTCGCCGACATGAGATTGCGACTGTATTTATGAAGTTTTTTTTTTTATAAGAAGTGTATCAAGAAAATTTTCGCTTTTCATATTGTGAAACATAGGTTAAAAACAGACACATACACAAAGGTTACAGTTGGTTTACATAACGGTTATCTAACCATTAAGTTTTACTTTATAATGTAATTATGTACAAAAATTCTCTGAAATGTGCCTTTCTAGACTCGCCTGTTGGTCAGTTAGTTAGCTAGTGGCCCTGATGCTAGGACGGTCGTGGGTTCGTTTTCTACCCAAGACACATGTTTGTGTGATGAGTACCTATGATCATTTGATCTGTGTCTGGGTGTAATTTATCTATAATATGTATGTACTTTATAATACACACTCTGCTTAGTTTGGGCCTAGATGACGTTGGGTGAAGGTTGTGGAATACTTATTTATTCAATTAGGTGTAATTTTGTATGCCTTGCAAGGCAGCATTTTTATTTGTTCTTTTATTAAATATTTACCAATGTGTCACATACAAATAAATAAATTTTAATTTGAATAAAATTATGGACGGCTGAACTCGTAGTGTTCAAAGTCTAAAAGGGGCATTCGAAATAAATAATTATAACAAAAAGTACTTAGTGATTCGAAATAATACATATTGTCTCATAAATCTTTCATCTTAGTTGACAAATGAACCATTATGCGAGTCATCTCAGTGGCAGACGGAAAGTAAAGGCCATCTCAGACACAACCGTAATAAATCTTTAAAAGAATACTTAGGCCAAGCGAAATCTTTAGATCTCTTTCTGAGAAAAATGCGCGAAAGGGAGAGTGTGAGATTTAGCATAGTGAAAGTTTATGTGGAGGAGAACAGCAAGGATATAATATTTTTAGACGTTTAGATGCTAATGTTATAACGGGCTTGGCGTTATGTTACTACTGTTACTACATGTTTTCTGCAATAGCCTTGTACCTACACTGAACACACTTTACGTCCAAGAGACCTCATAACCTCAGATCCAGTTGACCAAAACCAGCGTCAGGCACTATCTAGTTGTCAGCCATTTTTGCTAAACTGGACCTATTTTAACTTCGATTAAGTAAATAATAATAATTTAATATTTATAATTCAATTCATTTGTTATTTACTTTTTTTTTATTTATTGTCGTGTGCCTTTTGGGCCAAAAAATGCCATTTCTTTATTTTGTTACAACTCTGTACTAGAGCGTCGCGCGTCGTCTGTAACGCCCTTTATTAGTTGCGCGGAAAACGTTGTCAATGGTTTATGTATTAGCTTTGCAAACTCAAAACGGTTAAATGTGGGTGCATTTTACATTATAACAACAATTTATTTATTTAACCGTAAATATAAATAGACAGGGGTAAAAAACCGGCCAAGTGTGAGTCGGGCCCTCACACGAAGGATTCCTTACCTGGAAAAGTTCACAACGAGAAAACGCCGAATTCTTACTTATTCTTTTATATTTAATTATTAGTATGTGTAAGACATACATACTTCTGTACACTATTATTATACTAGTTAATATTACAAAGAGGAAAGATTAATTTTTTTCTTGGTCTGCTTGATTTTATGGACTCCAAAAGATCTATACGGATTTGAAAAATTGTTTCACCATTAGCAGGATACATACAAAACTACGAGGGATAGAAGTATTTGGGATTTTTTTTTTATTATATTTCCTAGATTTTATTTTTTATTCAGTTTTAGTTTTTTTCGTTTCAATATCAGTATTTGTCCTGTACGTGTCAAATACTTGCTTTTCTTTCTTTCTTAACGGCGTCAACAGGGTCTTATAGTACCTAAATATGTTAATGAAGTCGCGGGCAAAGGCTAGGAAGTGACCTTTAAGATCACTCTATACAATTTTCAGAGCATAATAATGTTATTACAATACTGTTATACCTACTTATGTTAATAGTTATTGGTTGCGTGCACACAATAGTAGCGCTGGCAACTCGCGAGTCGTTTTAAAATGTCAAGCTTACAGTGTTGCCCAGTTTTTACAGTTTTTTTTAACGTTTTATAAAGTTTAATACAACTGGTTATTATCTGGCTCCTTTTTTATTTTACGCACTAGGGTGTCTTTATAATTTTAATACTAAATTAAGAAATGTGTGGAGGAGCTTGTGGCCACGATCTTCTCCTTATCGTGTGGTCTAACCTAGTGTCAAAGTCTTAATGCCGCCCATAAGCCTCTGACTTGGCATCACATGCCCTCAAGAAATATCTCTCAGGTATGGCCGGTTTCCTCGCGATGTTTTCCTTCACCGATTTTGAAGCAAGTGATAACTATGCAATACGCACATGAATCCTTAACGTCAGAGGTGCTTGGCTAGGGTTTGAACTCGAGACCTATGATTTGGCAATCCGCCGGTCACACCACTAGGCTATCACTGTTTTTTTGTAGCTAAAATAACAGCCGCATTGAAGCCGGTTGAAGGTTCAGCTAGGCAAACCGATGTTCTCTGGAGTAGGCAGTGACTTGTCGCTGCCGGCCGTGGTCGAGAGGATGGTCGGCAGCGTCGAGTCCTGGGACGCGGTGGTGTCCTTCAGCGAAACAGTCATCTCGCAGAAGGAGGCTGCGGAAAGGGAGAGGGAGATTACCTCCACTCACCCTGCCTGCAGCAGACGCACCGGGCGCAGTCGGAGGGCGGACAACGCCCTCTTCCAGCCCCCCTGAATGGGTTCAGGGCGACGGACGCGGGGATGTCCGCCGCCCCCACGTACATGGACCCGAGGTGGCGGCGCGTCGTGTTCTCGCGCGCCCCTCTTAGACGTCGCGCGCCACTCTTGAGTCTTCGGTATACGATGCCGTTCACACCACCAGATACAGAAGCAGATGGAGGAACATCGTGGAAAAAAAAGTGATGAAGCAGTGAGGTCACGACCCTCAGCATTAAGGAGTACGACGCAAGGAGGAGGACAAGTAGTTAGTCTTACCAAGAGATTTTGTATTATCTAGTTACTAGGTGGTTGAGATAACCCCTAAGTTACTGGTTGCTAGCCTTACGGGGTTTCTGACTTTCCGTAGATTATTTCTAAAATATTCTGAACATGAAAGATTACGAATTCTTGTTCTGTAATTTTACACCGTAAAAACTTACAAACAATAATTTTAAGCTCTTTTTTACTTTAACTATAATCATATTAACAGCAACAAGGAAACTGAAGCAACCCACAAATATATTATTTACGGTAAACACTGCGCGTGCTTCTTGCTAGGGGTCCGTTGATGCGTAACTTTTGTGTAACTATATTAATTATCCATTGTTGTTTCTATCTACATAGGTACTCATAGTTGTACAATCGGCCCCATCAGCTCGCACGACACCAAAGTAAAGTTAGTGGGCTGCCTGTCTGTCTAGTAGTGAAGCCATTTTTAGACTACGCTATACTATTGAAATATATATTTATATAAAAAGCAAATAAGCAATAAATAGCACATAAGGACCTAATGCTTAACTATGTAGCATGGCTTCACTTTACGCGATATAATCGCAAGCGTTTATAGTATATGACAAGCTCAATAAGAGTATATCGCACAGAATGAACTGAACCCACGCTCAATTTTAAAGGGTTATAGCAAACCAATAATATAGTATAGTACAGCCAAGTGTGAACGTGTCCATAATAATGTATGGTGCGCAATATTGTTATGCTATGATCTAAATGCTATATGCTATTATATTATAGCTTAGTCTTAAAAGAGCTGCACAAGCACTGGTCCCGGGTCTGGCAAAATTTAATTTAGTTTTTACATCTGTATTTTGCTCCCGTCTTATTACATGGTACTTGGAACTGAGGAAATGAGGGTGTATTAAAGGCATACCTCTGCCTCACCCTTTGGGGATTACAGTTGTGACGCTATGTATGTTAATGTCTGGTCCCCAAGTACCAAGTACTTTAGCAGTTAAATAAAATAGGTAAATCTACTTCTGAGTTGAACGAAGATGAAGACAGTCTATAAAAACTTCGAGGTTTAATTTCTTCACAGTTTCAAGTGACTGTAGACCTGGGTATTAATTACAACTCGATACCTTCCCGCGTTACCGAGATAAAGCGTCTTGACAGGCAGGCGGATGGGCAAACAAAGTGGGGGATAAGGGATCCATTTTTTCCTTACGATGTACGGAACCCTAAAAATGAAAAGGTAACAAGAAGTGGATCTGTAAATATAGAATAGTAGATTCGAAAAATAATATTCGCAAAATAATCACTGTAGCGGTACGCTACCAACGAGTGAGATCCGAAATTGTTATTTGTTTGATGTAATTGATATTATCAATATGTTTATTGACATCTCACGTTACTAATGAGGTGTTTTACTAAAATAACTATAATATCCTTCCTTGTAGTTAGATGATATCTTACCTTTGGGTACGATGTTACCTTTAAGAAAAAGAGAAGAAGAAATGTTTTATTAAAGTAGCAGATTCGGAAGAAAATAAAAATAAACTGAGAAAACGCGCGATGGAGGTACGAGTGAGTATGGGAGTAAAACAGATATATACCATTTACATTTTTCTACAAAACGTTAACATCAGGGCAATTTTCGTATTTTTAAGTTTGCATTCTCATAATAATCAGTCTTAATCTGTCAAAAAAAACGTCAAATTTTTGACAAGTTTTTGACAGAAGTACTTATAGTGTTATTGAGATAGCAACTAGAATTTGCAAAATTATCTGAGACTTTTAATAGTTTTTTTGGGCTGGGACATCACGAATTTTCATCCGATACTCATTTCTTCGCATGTCTTCTGTATAGTATCTTAAATCTCTTTGAAAATTATAATTACGGGACCTTCGGGAAATTGACCTTCAGTTACTGAAAAAAAACAAAAAAAAACGTTTAGAATGTTTATTTAAAGACAAATAAATTAGAACCGTTAAAAAAATAATTTCGCAAACACCGCTATCGACGAAAGTACCTACTTCGGGTTCTATAAAAAAATACCCGAGTAAGTATACAATGTCGGCAAGATTTAAATAATGATTTCAAGTATACATAATTATACTGATTGTAAGTTAATTGCGGAATTCCTTGTAATATATGGAGGGGAAGCTGTTATCTATTACGAGTATAACAGTACATTATGATACAAGTGTGCAAAGTTTGTTATTGCATTTGAGGCATGATTGCAACCAAGGCTGAAGTGGCATTGAAATGTTGACGTATGGTAGTGAACTAGGGGTTGGAAACGGTAGAAAATATTCACCTTATCTTTAAGGAAACAAAATAGGTTCTATCTAAATATATAGAGTGGATAAAACCATCACATCTAAAATTCCGAAGTAGTAATCATGACGTTTAAACCTATAACGATCTCTCTAGTTATAACCAAATCTTACGCGTCTCATAAGAATATAAAGAGAGGCAAAAAAAAAATTTATATCAAATATTTTTTTAAATATTTGTGAGTAGTTTTGGTAGGCTGTTTTGTTTGCGGCATCTTGATTCAGAAAAAGCCTAAGTAACAGCATTGCCCATTGTCGCCAAGCCGTCTACTACTATAGAACATTTATTATTTATTCAGATTACAAAATAAAGTCTTTTCCTGTCTGACATGTAAAGCGAGTTGATAATTTACTGTTTCAGACGGCTTTCCGACACTAGTGTGGAAATGAAAAGTGAAAAGGATATTTTTTCAATATACTACTCATTCGTATCCTTAAGAGATTTGTATTAAGAATACAAAGTTAATTAAAAAAGTCAAGAAAAGATAATTTAAACGAACTGAAATGTATTACTTAAGCAATTCAAAACCATTTTTTTATTCTGCAACTATTGATAGTTCATTATATAAAAGAAATGTTTTTCTTTCTAGATAACGCATTTTACCTTCATCCATCATCCAATTACATAAATAAGTTTTGTTTTATATTTTATTTAAATGCTGTGCAAACCCAACTTTTGCACATGAATAACTAACTAAGCCTTCATAAAACATAGTACAGTAATAACCGTTAAAATATTTTGTATTGTAAGAAAATAAATTTCAAATACACTGTGTAGCAATTTATTTGATTACATACATCTAGGTGCAATACATAATTTAATGTATCCAGTTTCTTTGCAACCGAGTGCACACGATCTCACACTGTAGTGCAGAAAAACACATTCACTAAGTAATTTATTTTCAGTTTAGTAAAATTACGAGTAAAAAAATTATATCTTATTTCGTATTCAGCGTCTGTATTACATTAAGTCAACGGTTTTCTTAGTAACAAACTTATTTTTCAAATGAACATGATAAGATAGACGATTGATCTATGTTTATTACTGTATCGTGTTAATTACAGCGTCCAAATGCATTTTCATTATATCTATTAACATAATGAGATGATATAAGATTAATTAAATTTATCAAAAAAAGCCAGTCGCTCACGCTAGATCAGCTGAGAGAGAGGCATAACCGCCGCATCTCGCATGCTCGCATTGATAAAAAAAGCATACTAATTATTATTAATATGATTCTTCACGGCTCTTGCGCAAGGTTTATTGTGTTGCAAAATGTACTTGCTAACTGACATATGATATAAAATTCTCATTACGCTGTTACATGTATTAATGGAAGGAGGAAATGGGGACTGGAGCCACGGTTGTCATTGATATATTTAATAGTTTTGATTGCTCTGCGAGCAAATTACCTAGAAATGACATGTTTCATGCCGGCACTGTTAACAATAATGAGCTATTATTTGACAAAGTTTTAATTTTTAAATAAAAGTAAATTCGAATAAAATTTTAAATGATCAATAAAATCTATTTGACAAAATTTTAGTTTTTAGTCCATCAGATTACAAGAAAGTATTCGACACATATTTTTTTCCTTTTTCACGTAATCAAAAAATAACGAGGTACTAAAAACTAAAATTTTTATTCGAATTTGCTTTTTTTTTTTTTTAATTAAACTGAAAGATGTACAATCGATAAAAGCTGTATTGAAATGTTCATTACAGGACATTGTTCTTCGCAAAGACATAACTTTTTTTTTAATTATTACTGTGATTTACCTATAACTCGTTGGTAATCCTTAACACAAATAAAATAATACACACAAGGTAAGCAATTTGAACTTACACTGGCGTGCAAAAAAATTGTGTGTGCATTGTTGCAATTTTATTGTGAAGAAAAAAGTTTGACAAGTGGATCGGCGCATTGAATATACTGATTAGAATGAAGATAATAGAGAAAATATTTTATAGTCGAGGCGTGCTAACGAAAACAACGTTTTAATGAAATGCGAGTAAAAAAATGTACGCACACAAAAATGTTTGCAGATAATGATGAAAGGAATAATAATTGTACAATTGTACAATCAGCTTTATAATTCAAAAGTAGTTAGATAAAGAAAAAAAAAAGGTTAAATTATTTTTGTTTTTAGCCATTACCGTTTTACCACTTTGCGTTTCACAACAATTATTTACTTATTTTAAATGGCGACTCTTAACTAATAATGAAATATTTTCTTAGAATTATGTTTACGTAAGTGCTTTTGTTAACTCATTGGATAAAATTGGAATAAAATTTTAGAAAATTAGACTTTAATGGGCATTACGCTTGTATTGGCCGTAAGGTGAGGCAGAGATGTATCTCTATAGGTACTATACCCACATTTCAGCAAGGTACGTTTTAGTCGTGCAATAATATTCAATAAAAATAAAAATGTTTATTTCATCTCCACAAATTACATCAAGTATGACGTGTAGTAGGGGACGAACCTTCTACCGGACACAATTCGGCTGCTAATACTTTCCAGTAGGAAAAACCCAGTAATAACCCAGCCTGGGAATCGAACACAGGACTAATTTTAAGCAGCACTGCTTGCTATTACTAGCGCAACGAGGTACCTAGTCAATTAGACTACAAATAGACTTCAGTTTTCTCAGATATATTTTAGTCACACATTTGACTAAATTTTGATTGAAGTAGCTAATTTAAAAATGGGTTTAACTAAGGTTAAAGGTTATTGAGCCTAAATAAATGTATTACGATCTGTAATAAACAGTACACTGTAGGCATAACATTGTTGCAAATAAGTAGGTAATTGATAAGTTCAACGGGATCAATTTTACAAATAAAATACATTGACCAATTGACGGAGCGATTTAATTCGTTGCTATTATTTGTTTAGATGGGCCATTTATTCTGGCATGCACTGTTCTTATAATACTAAACTAGCTATGCCCGCGGTTTTAGTCACTCTATAAGATTGTACCAGAGTACCAGACATACATGTTGCTGGGGAATTTTTTCCGCCACTTCTTCCCAGCAAAACACTAAGTTAATTGGTGAAGTAGAAGAAGACTGTATTATGTAATTTTTGACGTTCAAAAAGTGCTGATCTTTAGCCTAATTTGAATAAAAGACTTTTGAATTTTTCTAATAATTCTTCAGAAAACGAAAGAAAGCATAATATTTATTATTGTTATAACTTTTTCAAAAATTTGTACTAAAACTTTAAAATAGCAATAAAGTATTGTATGGTTGTGGCGTTCTATAGTTTCTACCCACCTCCATGGGAAAAATAAATAAATCATTGTTTAAGGACATTAAACTTTGTGGTCAAGTTTATCAATAAGGACCAGGAAAACAATAAGCATTTCCAGACACAAAATTGGCTATTTTACATGAAAATATAGATACGACTTCATTCAACAATGACGATTTAAAAGATTCTTTATAAATCTTACTTAACAATACTGGAATCCTATTTTTGGATCCAGGAATTCATAAGGATGTCTTTGGTAGGTACGGGTCGACCAGACACATTTAGGTATTTATTTAAAAAAAATTAAAATATATATGGCTATAGTTCAACAATAATACTCAAAGTCAAGACATTCCTAGGACAATGCAGACTAACACCTGAAATGGCCTAAGAGGAAATAGCTATGCAGATTTGAGTGGATGTGTCCGTACGGCTGGCACGCATGAATAAGTAACCATGTAGCTTAGACCTATCTTAGACAGCTCAGTAAACTGCCACAGCACTGAGGCAAGACATGTGGGAAGGTAGACAAGAAGGGCCTACTCAAACTGCCAGACAGCCATGAAATCTTAATACTATGTCCATTACCTATTCATCACATAACGAAAAAATTAAACACTCGATTCAGATGCTGCAAAAAGTAGTCATAGAACACAACAAGCATCGTGGGTTAATCCATTCATCCATTTGGAAAAGACATTGTAACTTGTAAGTTAATATTTATAAATTAATTTTCAGACGTAATAATAATAATATTCCACATCTTTCACACGACGCCATTTAGTCCCAAGCTAAGCAAAGCTTGTGTTATGAGTGCTAAACAATTGATAAATTAAATATACTTATATATTTCTAAATATTAAATATTATTATAGATAAATTACTCCCACACACAGAACCTAATGATCGTGCTCATCACACAAGCATTTGGGTGGAAATCGAACCCACAACCTCCTTGCATACCAGTCAAGGCAAATAACTACTCCAGATAATATCTGTCTTAGTGTCTTTAAGGGTCTTTACTAACATTTTTTTACCATTTTGTGTAAGAACAACAAAGATAGAGTAAAGAGAACCAATCGAAAGCTCGCAAAAACGTACACCAGTCACTACTGTTTACCCCATAAAACATAAGGCATCAACAGACCATCAAAAAATCCACGCTATATTTAATGTCAATTTAGACCTTTTAAACATAACTGAACCAGAACATTCTCTGTTTTAATACGCTCAATAAATAATAAAGCAGCCGACTTCATTGCAAGTTGAATATAAATTGTGTAATTAAACTTAAATGCTTGGTATAAACTAAATACAGAAGCGGGGCTGTACAGACAGACATTGTAATACTATGTTTAGCTATGTATATTTATTCAAAATGGACTACCTAATTAGATATTTATATGAGATGGGTGTTCTATGTGTTGGACTTGAGATGATAATGTAATCGATTAGTTCTTTTTTTTCTTTTGTCAATGGAAGTTAGAGCTTCGTTTTTTTTTTATTTGTAAGAAATTTAGCGAAGCGTGGAATTTTAATTTACATTGTTGTATGTACAATATGTACATTACTAAGACAGTCTTTTTTTTTTCAATTGCAGTTTAAGACACGTGGCCTTTAATTAATGAATGCAATCATTTCTTTTAGCTTTTTTCAAGCTGTAGGTACGATGTTATTCTAAATCAATCTATCTTCTTTCTAATTATTTCTTCTCTTCATTAAGCAAAAGGTCTATTAAAAGTTTCAACCGCGTGCTAATAGGGTCGTTACACACCAAGCTAAAACAAAAGTAAGAAGTAGAAGCGACTGCAGATCTGAACCAAACTCTACAATGTATGTTAAATAATACTTATTTATTCAGAACCGGAAAGTAACGTCGCAAGAAAAATACATATATAGTTTTGTAACACTAGGGATTCCACTTGAAACTGGAAGGCGTATTTGAATTTCAATCTACAGAGCGAGTTAATATATTTTTTCTATCTTACTAATTTCGATGAAGAATTCACATTTCAAGACCAAATTCTAAATTAGTGCGCAATAACAGCCTCCTTCTTACACAGAGAAGATACGTGCTTGAAAGTATTACCACACGTGCTCAAGCGATTATGTGTGGTAATACTCTCGCCAGCACGTCAAGTTACCCCAATGTGTCAAATTTCTTTGACCGTTTTCAACTTTATGTCAAATAGAATAAGGTTGATTTTCAATTGGGAAAATATGTCTGTACTTAAGCAAATTAGTATAATAATTATCTTAAGTTCTGACTTCCTCTTTTCCGTCACAATGAATAACTGATCGAGGAATGATGTGATAAAAGAAGATGTAGTGACAAAAAAGAACTTCTTAATTAGTGAGGTTCTTCAGAAAGGTCAAACGCGTAGTAGTACTCGCAACGGAGTATTACAATACAACATGTATGAATGTAAACGTAGAAAGGGAGGTAGATGTCGTTCTGTAATGTCGCCTACCTTCATGGCAAAAAGGCGTGAGTTTATGTATGTTTGTACCTATATTATACATCATCGAGGAGTTGTGTTTAAAGTGTCTGTTCAACAATAAGCACTCATAATTTTATTTAAGTTCGATAATCACGATTTAAAAAATACATTAATATTATAACGTTCTCGGAATAACAAGCGAATGGAGTCTTCACTCATGATTCTCCTAACACATGAAATAAAAACCAGATATTCGTGATGAGCGGTAAAAGCGACGGCGGCGTGAGTAGGAAATACCGCCAAAATAATGTGGTGAACACGGAATAAAAATATATTTTGTATTACAGACAACCCTTTCCCTAGTTATCTAAACAATTTTCTGTTTATGGACCATCTGTCATGTGTTTACGTCTGTGCATCGTAAGTCAAAACTGGTTAGACGTCCTAATAGCAGACCTTAGTTATTTAGGCTGTGTAGAATATGCGATGAGAAAACTTGACGAAGTTATCTTGACGCGGCAAGCCTTGGGAAAATATCCTACCAGAATACTGTAGGCCTGAGAGACTTAAAGTTTTTCAAACCAAGCTGCAGAGGTTACCCGAAGTACCTAATTGTATTTGCACAGAAACTCACGATTACCGCTTTTGACAATAATCATCGCATAGTGACGTGTTTGTTGATCATAACTAAGTTTTGTCCGTAGCGCATGAATACATACAGAATAATCACCTAGGCCGTGCAGAATCTTATTCAAATCTTGCAGTGATCCCAATACAGCTATAGGCGCAATTTTCTAAAGAACTGGAGTTCATCCTCAGTTGACTGGCTATTGCTGCAGATAAAACCAAGTTTAGGAATTCAAAGTCAAGGTATCTGCGAATCTTGTTGTTGTGGTGACAGCGCGGCGCTCATTCCCAATAACTGCTCATAAGCCGCGGGTATTACGCCGCAGAAACCAATCGGAAGTAACAACGCACACGACGCCGGGATTCATCAAATTACAGACGTTTATTTCCCCTACTCACTCGGTGATGGAGGAGGCGTATGAGCATTCCATTTAACTTAGATTGTTAGCTACTCTGTGGCTGCACTTTTTTCCATAACGATGTCAGGTAGAATGTTTAGTACAGCTGCCGCATTTGCAATGCATGTAAAGGAGACGGTTTTATTATTTTGTCTCTTGAGTTTAACTTTGTTGTAATAATCGAACGAACTGTCCTGAAATTAATATTTATTGCTAGTACTTTTACGTCGTAGATACAATCAACCCGATAATACGTAGGTACGTACTACTTAATATGTAATTAAGTTGTGGATCATCAAAGACATTGTTAGTTTCATACATTTCCAAGATCATAACTTCTCTGTGTTGTCAGAACGTATTTCGTTGAGATTGTATCGCTTACCTAATGAATTTCTACTTAGGTAGGTATTTATGAAATTTTGCAATTCATTTGCAACAACTTAATAGACTAAAATCTGAAACAGATCAATCAGAATCAGAGCACTACGAGTTTACTCTAAAACACGAGTTCCTCGGACGCGCGTGACATTTCGATACGCCGCATAAACACACTGACAGTAATTGTACACTTATACATGAAATCAGCACTATTCGTATTTGTATCTACATTTGTCTGACACAATGCTCCCACTGACTCACAATAGCGAATTATGTATTATTTTAAATTGACGTAATTGAAAAATATGCAGCCGCTCGCGCGCAGCGCACGAATAAATTGATTCATGTATTATAATAACAATGAGTAAATAATTAAATAGATGGGACTCGATGGGACTCGCGATGGTAATTGCCTACGAGCATTATTTAAAACGTGCGCATTGATTGCAATTTTAAAAATGAGTTACAAACATGAGATCGTTTCTTCCTTTCATTCGTATGATTTTGTATTCATTATCTGCTTTTGTATACATTAACTTAAATTCTCACTGTTGTAGGTAGTTGTTTTTTTATCTAGGTAGATAGATCATAATTTGTATTTAGAGAACTGTTTGACAGTTATTTCCTTCCTTTCTTACTTAAAAATAGATGATAATGATCTGATTTTTCAAAATTATATTGAGTTCGCCTCCCAGTCAATATCTTAAACGTAGTGCCTCCCTATGTGAAATCCATAATCCAGTTAAAAAAATCACTTTTGGTAAGACCGGTTGTGAGATTTTCCGGTTTCTGGACCCTTAACGCGTATGTGAACTTCGACCATCAGGTTAACGGACACCTATCCGCAGACTTTGTCAATCTTTGCGATTGTTATAATTTAGTAACGAGGCGCAGATTCTAACAAATGATCGGCTAATCGCAAACCCGTCTATAACTTATTAACAATGCTATCTAGATTGTCCTGACCTAAAAAATCGCAACAGTTCATTAAACACTATGATCGCCGTCACTCGTACCTCCACGTTTATAGCCACATGAGTCACATTTAATTGGTAAAACAACAAATATACCTAATGGTGGACTTGTTTACTCTATGACAGAGCGAGGAGGGCCAACGTACCAGTCGTTCACTAAAACGAATAAAATGAACGTTATTAACAGGACCACGTTAGAAACATTGTAGGTACACTGGCGTGAATAAAAAGTGTACACAACGTGGGAAGCGTTTACTGGAGTTATTCTTTACTTATAGTAATGTTTGGTTCAGTAGTAAACGGAACTGGTATAGAGGCCCCAACATTATCTATTGACGTAACTCAACTTAAAAAAAAAAAACAAAATACAAATTTTGGTAAGCAATAAAAGTATCAAGTGAAATATGTCATTATCTGCCTTTGCTGAACTATGTTGAGGTTGGCTTCTAATTTAACTAAATGCAGTTGTTTTAAATGGAGATAATACTTACCTATCTTGGACTGGTTGTTAAACATCTACTTATGTCAGCCGGGATCGTCGGCTTACCTTGCTTGCCAAGGCATGGAGGGAACTAATGATCACTCGTCCGTAAGCCAACCTAGGAAAGCTTAACTTACTTTTGATCGCCCCGTGTGGCTGAAATTATTTAGCCACAAGCCACTCCCAGAGATTAATGTATTTTACATGCGAAGGAGGTAAAGTCAATTTATAAACCGGACAAATTAACGTGAGCCTTCGTGCTAAGCACTTGGATAGTTCGAGTAGACTAGCATAATAGTAAACTTTTACGTGTTAAGCACTTACCAAATGTTAGTCTGTCCAGTTTAACTTAGTCCCGTTTTTAACTCAAGTTTTCCGAAGAAGTACCAGCAACTAAAAGCCGTCGTTGTGAAAACTCGAACAACTAAGGTAAGTAGTTTTTTCAATCGATTTGTTTCAAATGTTTGTTATCCACCGTTTAAGGCGAGGTGTCCCCAGCCGTGTAGGCATTTAACGCTTACCTCAGGCCCCGCAACCAATAGCGCTACGTAATAAACTACGATGCATCGGAGAAACGCCGCGCGCTGTCGTCGTACCGCTCATTCATGACTTCACGAACTCGAGTAGGTACACAGTTGCGTCACAGAATAGAGTAATGCCGTAGAGCAACTTCAATTTATTAATTTAGATATGATAGAATTCTTGAACTACGATATCAATATTGTAATTCAAAAATACTTAGATGCATTGAATGGTTATTTAATTTTAGTATCCCACCTAATATGAATATAAGTATGCGTGGAAAATATGGGTTTAGGGAAAATGGGTTAAATAAATAAATAATTGATTTGTTAATCACAGTTTAATTAAGATTAGCTAAAATATTGCCAGATAAAAGTAAAAAAAGTTTTTCTAACATGGGTGTCATTTTCGTGGTTTTCGGGGTCGCTGATTACGAAAATTAGGTCAAAATAAAAATCCAAGATGGTGACGAAGAAAATTTTTGGTTTTTCCGTCATGGGTGTCGTTTTCGTGGTTTTCGGGGTAGCTGATTACGAAAATTAGGTCAAAATGAAAATCCAAGATGGCGACGAAAAAAATTCTTGGTTTTTCCGTCATGGGTGTCGTTTTCATAGTTTTCGGGGTCGCTGATTACGAAAATAAGGTCAAAATGAAAATCCAAGATGGCGCCGAGGATAATTTTTGGTTTTTCTAACATGGGTGTCGTTTTCGTGGTTTTCGGGGTCGCTGATTACGAAAATCAGGTCAAAATGAAAATCCAAGATTGCGCCGTGGAAAGTTTTTGATTTTTCCGTCATGGGTGTCGTTTTTATGGTATTCGGGGTAGCTGATTATGAAAATAAGGTCAAAATTAAAATCAAAATTGCGCCGAGGAAAATTTTTGGTTTTTCCAACATGGGTGTCGGTTTCGTAATTTTCGGGGTAGCTTATTAGGAAAATGAGGTCAATGAAAATCTAAGATGGCGACAAAGAAACTTTTTGGTTTTTCCGTCATGGGTGTCGTTTTCGTGGTTTTTGGTATCGCTAATTATGAAAATGAGCCCAAAATGAAAATCCAAATGGCACCGTGGAAAACTTTTGGGTTTTTCCGTCATGGGTGTCGTGTCGTTGTCATGGTTTTTGAGTTCATTGATTTTTGAAAAAATTTCTTCGTCGCCATCTTGGATTTTTATTTTGACCTAATTTTCGTAATCAGCTACCCCAAAAGCTATGAAAACGACACCCATGACGGATAAACCATAAATTTTTCTCGGCGCTATCTTGGATTTTCATTTTGACCTTATTTTCGTAATCAGCGACCCCGGAAACCACGAAAATGACACCCATGTTAGAAAAACCAAAAATTTTCTTCGTCGCCATCTTGGATTTCTATTTTGACCTAATTTTCGTAATCAGCGACCCCGTAAACCATGAAAACGACACCCATGACGGAAAAACCAAAAATTTTCCTCGGCGCCATCTTGGATTTTTATTTTGACCTAATTTTCGTAGTCAGCGACCCCAAAAACCATGAAAACGATACCCATGACGGAAAAATTAAAAATTTTCCTAGGCGCCATCTTGGATTTTCATTTTGACATAATTTTCATAATCAGCTACCCCGAAAACCACGAAAACGACACCCATGACGGAAAAACCAAAAATTTTCTTCGTCGCCATCTTGGATTTTTATTTTGACCTAATTTTCGTAATCAGCGACCCCGAAAACCACAAAAACGACACCCATGACGGAAAAACCAAAAATTTTCTTCGTCGCCATCTTTATGTGTTATGGGTACTAAACAGCTGATAAACATACTTATCTATTTCTAAATACAAACACACCCAAACACCCAGACACAGAACAAATGATTTTGCTCATCACACTAACATTTGTCCTGGGCGGGAATCGAACCCACGACTTCCGGCATAGCAGTCAGGGTCACTAACTACTAGACCAGCAGGCCCGTCACTAGACCAACAGGCCCGTCATCGTATGATCTCAATCATACCCTAGAGTTATGGGATATAAAAAAAACACGTTGTATAACTCAGGCATTAAAATTATATAACTCAGGCATAACGTAGTTTTGTATTAGCGAAAAATAAAAACATACTTGTAGGAAATGAGCAATGTAATACTGTACTTTGCTACACTGTGGTACGAGTGTGCTGTGGTACGTGACCTTCACAAACATAGACACAAAATATAATAATATTATTTGTTGTGTTGTGGTAGCTGTGGGTAGTTTTACCTAATACTCACGTGACGTGCTGCTGGTGGTTTGATGTTCATACTGGAGACAGTTCCTATGAGTAGACGGTGTGACCACCATCCCATCTTATTCACTATTTACTACAATAATGTTCATCATCATCATCATCAGTCTATAATGTTCCCACTGCCGAGACACAGCCCTCCTCTCTATGAGAGGGAGTGGGCTATAATCCACCACGCTAGCCCACTGCGGGTTGATAGATGTCACACACCACTGGGCCACCACTGCTCAAGAGTATGTTGATGCGAGTATTTTTTTTTGTTTCAATGCGCAAATTCATGGCGTTACTGATTCGATACTGAGAGAAAAATCTTTTACCTATTAGAAAGCTACGTTATGCCTTAGGTTACGTATATTTTATTATCACAAAACAATTAGAAAAAAAAATGGCGGGCGATTTCGTAGGCAAAATCTATTAAAAAATACAAAATCCCAGCAGGTTGAACGGGTGAACTACCTATTTGACGTCACGCAACAATAAACCACTATAGCATTTGCGCGCGTGGCGACTTTATTTGCTCTATGTTAGGGTTCAAATACTACTGTTCGATACACTTGGTATGGTTGGTAAATACGTTTCGCGGTAAAAATAAAGCATGAAAGACTTTCGCGCTCATCGTTGTTATTTGCATTAGTATTTTTTTTTTGTAAACGTTGCCCTACTCTAGAAATTTCTCCTGTGTCGTGGGTGCGTTTACAAACATTTATTCTCACATACACAAACACCCAGACCCGCGAACAACTACTTTTAGGTCATACAAATATTTGTTCCGTGCGGGAATCTAACCCGCGACTCGCTGCGCACATCGCTCAGCCACTGCGCCAACCGTGCAACCGTGTCCTTGTTGTAAAAGTATTATCCGTACCTACCTAAGTTTGTGATTCAATTTATCATCTAAGGTATTATTTGTATGGTAAAATATAATTTAGGTAGGTACCTAAATAAAAAATATCGTCAAAGTATTCCTACCTTTTTTGTTTACCTATTCAGTCTTCGTAGAGCCAAAGAAGAAAATTTTTTATTCATGACCATTTTGATTTATTTTACTTATCTACGAATTTATCCTAATAATGTACCTAATAAAACAAAAAATATTACAACTATTTAAAAAACTAAATTAAAGTGATGATAAAGTATGTACATGTATTACTATTTATCGAAATCGATTTTATAACGGGGATGACGGAAAAAATTGGCGCACGTCCGACCTCGAACACGTTCCGCTCGGGACTAAAGGACTCGGAGCGAGCGCAAACTAGTGAAATACACTTAACTTTGGAATTTGTGATACATTTATTTTCATATTGCACATTATGTGACCCGAGATAATACACATTTTTTACGACCTTTATTATGATATAAGTTTTATTTTTCAAAGCCTAATATAACTCAAGTAAAACGATTATTTAGCCATCATTTGGACATGTCTTTGCGATTTAATTGGATGCAGTGAAGTGTTAGTAATCGTGTATCGCATGCCCGACATATCATAATCAAAGAGTCAACTATGTAATACATTTTTTTCAAAATTTAAATCCGTTCCATGTACGAGTAAAACGCTATTGTTGACGACGTTTATTGGGGTAACCTCGCCTTAACGCAAACACAAGAATCGATTTCAATAACAACTTTCTTCAAGTTTCCTCAAGGATTAATGGTTAAATAAACAAACAGAATTTCCATATTTATGATATTTAAGTTGCCCCTAACCCGACTGAAAGTCAACAGGTTTAACTTTAAATACACAGAAAACTAAAATACATGCATGTTCATAAGTACAACATAACAGCAATAATATTAACGTTGTAATTGAATTTCAACTTTATCTCATTCATTTAAAAGCTATATTAATACGTACAGTTGATTAAAAAGTTGCCTTATGTTTACAAACGAGTGTTCTATCGAGCTAGTTGCGCTTCTCACTTAATTAGCAACTTACTTTCTTAATATACATAACTGTGTACCTGTATATATAGGTACATATGTAGGTTAATACATGTGCATATACTACGTCCGGAACCACGATTATATTACATAGGTCTAGAAAATGTCGATGAGAAAATAGTCACTTTATACTTTGGATAGATTCAATTTTCTAGCCATAAGTCTTACTTTATATATTATTCGTTTATGTCGGTAACATATTATAAGCAACGGGTGAAAGAATTGTATTTTGGTTATGTAAACATAACATTACGCCTGTAATCCCTGAAGAGTAAGGCAGATGTGCATCTAGTATACCCACATTTCGCCAGTTATGTTTAAGTCGCATGTAGCTAATAGAGGTGAACCAATTGCTATCTTCCTCTTTCTGTGTTGGCTTTCCATACGGTGTTTTCCTTCACCCTTGTTAAAGCAAATGATAATTGTTCTACTATACGAACATGAATTCGAAAAGTAAGTGCGATAGGTGCGTGCCTTGGGTTCGATCTCGAGATCTGCGACTTGGCAGCGTTTATTGCCATCGATCTGGTACAATACTGACTCCAGGCGAATAGAAAGAAAACTTTAGGTACTAACGTTTTGCCTTCCCTCGCATCACATCTGGGGCCTCAAGGCCTTAGCTCAGCAGTAGCGTATCGACTATGGCCAGTTAGAAGACCAACAAAGCAGTCGGGCAGGTATCAGAATTAATACATTAATCAGTCACCCGAGTTTCTACATCTGTCTCGTCGTCAACCAGGCATCAAACCATCGTAAGCTTGTTAACCCAACGTACCAAGCATGTGATTGGCTATGCGTCAATGAAGCTTACCGCTTAACCGCGACGTCCTCACGCTTACTGCACGGTAACGCCATGCTCGACGCTGACGCTTCGCTCAAGTCTTAGACAGACATTTCAAATGCACACTGGTCTTCAAATTAGCAGTTAGTACGACTGCAAAAAACCTGATAATCAACGGTGCAGCCCGATTGCAGTTGAAATGTAGCCCGTCTGCCTAAAGAGGCCCAATAATAAGAGAGCAATGGTTCTACGTTAGTGAGGCGATACCTTACCGCAAGCTTAAGCATCTGCGTCTCAGCAGTTCCCGATGCCGGAGACGATGGCATTACATACAAACATTTAGCACACGTTGCTTGTACGAATTGTACCTACCTAAAAAAAAACTTAAATGGCATACAATTCCTATAGTTACGAACTCAGTTGTATATTTTTCAAAATGTATTTTTTTTTAGGTTTTGGTTGGGATCAGTACCCTTCCTATTTCACACAAATTTTTGATATTATTACGATTGCCAAGATTCACTTCATCCTATAATTGATGTTATGCTCTATTAAAATAAATAATTTCTTTCTTTCCGTACTAATAAATATAAAATAATTATTAAACTATTTAGTAAAAAATAATGGGGACCACTTCGAGAGTCCAGAATACTATTTCAAACAAATGAGCAATTTTATGATCGGTTAGTGATTGACGCAAAATCGATCAAAAAAAAAGACATTTAGTCGTACAATACGAACCTTCTTTTTAATAAAAGTCTGTTTAAAATTCTAAACATCTGGAGTATTTGAGAATTTATTTCTATAAGTATATCTTTTTCAAACACTTTTACATCTACATTCTAATTGGTGGCGGTAATTCCAAATTGACCAAAATGCCGAAACTCAGAGGTAGAGATGTTTTTTTTAAAGTCTATAAGTCTTTTACGCCATGTATCCGAATAAATGGACTACCAGGCAGCAAATTTAATTTTTACAAATCCTTATGGGTATCTAAAGAGATGGTTAAGTGATCAGGTTGAACTTGGTAGCTATTAGTGCTTGCTAATGGGAGTCTCATATAAAAATCCCATTCTTTTATTTTTTTCAATGTGTCGACATGAGCTCCTATGTAAATGTGCTGTGTGATTATCCGGTCTAAAACTCTGTTACCCGTGCACGTCTATGTTAGTTTGGCACATATTAACTTTTTTCAAAAGAGTATTTTTAAACAGGTTAGCGAATTGGTTCTCTAAAATATTTACGTGAAGTTACCCGTGACGGATTTTATTGATTCTTAAAGGGGTTTATTTTCTTGCACACCATTCTTTGGGAGATTCTGTGCTTTATTAAGTAGTGACAGCAGCCATCAGAGAGACTTCCGCCTGGGTTCGCTTCGTTCACTTCGCACAATGGTCGGCCGCAGCACAGAAATTCTGGGAAGGTGGCGTTTCGCAGATAGCTTCATATCTCTCCACAGACCATCTGCACACATGAGAACGTAATGACTGCGTCAGGGGATGGTGTTGCTGTAGCAGAATAATGGGCTAAACACTTAATAATAATACCAGCCTGATACAATCCCACTGCAGGGCAAATGCCTCTTCTCATACAGAGATTGCGAGATTGAGATTGAAGCATTGCTCGCACTGGTGTTCCCATTCCTCAAGGCGATTTCAAACTTATGTTAACTACAAGTCCAGGTTTCCTCACGATGTTATCCTTCACCGACGTCAATGATGTCCAAGAAAAATTTGAAAAGTACATAATATGAATTAAAAAGTCACATTGGTTACGTGTCCGGATTTAAACCACAGCCTCGTGCATAAGAGGCAGGCGTCTTAACCTCTGGGCCACCACGACCAGTTTTCATTTTTTTATTAGAAATTTAGTGTTCATGTTTGCCACCGACACGCTAAGTAAAATAAACTATTGAGTACGTTATGTAAAGACGCACAACTTGAACTTATAACTACATTCATTTAGTAATAAAAACGGTACAAATTTAAATACGTAAAGCCTTCGCATGTAGGTCAGCCGATCTATTTGATAAGATTCCTACTGATTGTAATACTACAATCCACTTGCTATCTATTAGCATCCACCCTGTTTTACACTTGTGATATTCTTAGAATGTGAACACTGGTAAACATGTAAGTAGGTGCTTATACTTTACGCGTGGAAAGGCGCGTAAAGTAGGATAAGTGGTTTTATCTCTCCAAACTTACAACATGTAGAAAAGGAATGAGCATTCAGCTCTTCTTTTACTCTATTGCAACAGACAATCAAATAAAAGAAGGAGGAAATAGTGTGTTTCTGTGATTGTATGCATGATCGTAATGTGTCCGTTAATTACGAGTATCATATACGACAAGATGACTATAAATGTTAGATATACTGTAGGTTAAAATTCGTTTGGCCCCTGTACCCGAAAGCTTATGAAGTTTGATAGTGAAAATTGTTTATTATTGACTAGCCGCGGTTTCACCCGCGTAGTTTCTGTTCCCAGGGACTAAAGGGATAAAAAGCCTATGTCATCCGGGAACAATGTAGCTTTCCACCAGTGCAATAATTTTTAAAATTGGATCATTAGTTCCGAAGATTACCCCCTACCATACAAACTTACAAACTTACAAACAAACAAATTTTACCTCTTTATAATATTACTAGAGTGTATGAGCAGCTTGTGGCTAAATTATAACAGCCGCATGGGTCGATCGAAGGTGAAGCTACGCTTGACGAGGTCGGTCCGTGGATGGGTGACCATTTGTTACATACCAAGACTCCTCCGTGCCTCGGAAACCATGTAAAGCCGTTGGTCCCGGCTACCATTTGTAGCCGGGACCAACGGCTGATACCATTTGCTACAATCAGCCAAGCATAAATTTAATAAAATAATTATAATGTCAATTATTTTAAATAATAATTATCAATTATTATTTAATAAAGCAAAATTTTAATTATAATTATGCTGTCGAGTGAAACACCCGATAGCATAATAATAATAATACAAGATAGCTTGTGGCTAAATAAAAGTAGCCTCGCGGGTCCATCGAAGCTGTTATGCCTGACGAGGTCGGTCCGTGGAGTCATTACATATCCTCCGTGCCTCGGAAAGCCCGTACAGTTGTTAGTCCCACCTGTCATTTGTAGATCTACGACAGTCGGTACAGATAGTCAGAAGCCGGAAAATCTGACAACCAGTTTAACCAAGGGGTATCGTGTTACCCAGTAACTGTGTTGTGGAGGTCCGACAGGCAGTCGCTCCATGTAAAACAATGGTGTTCAGCTGCATCGGGTAAACTGGAAGCCGACCCCAACATAGTTGGAAAAGGCTAGGCAGATGATGATGAACCTATCTAAAACGTCTTCGTCTGCATCGTGCACTTCCCCCACGACTTTGCCCTCGTGGTTCTCAATATTTTCCCTTCAAACTTTAACGACCACTCCACCTCTCTTGTAGTTTTGAAAACGAAATACAGCCTTAGTTAAGTACTTTCTGAAATTATTGTTGAAATCGGTTTAATAGTTTATGAGTAGGTATACTTATAATGTGAAAACAGACAAAATATCCAGTATACCTCATTTTATTCTTGGTATATTTATTAAGTACTATAAGTACCTATATTATACCATAGACCATTATACTATAGTACCATAGATTACAAATGAATAGACAATGTCTTGTACAAAGCACGGTAGCTGTGTATAGTACGGCTTAGTGTCCTTGTTTCTATGTAACTGGTATGTCTAGTCTAATTGCTTACATAATTCCTACTTTGATTCCACAGTACATTCCGCACAGATCGCCACTAGATAGCATTTCTGACTTGGTAAGAGTTCCTTTTGTCAAACAGTAATTTATTGATTCATCGGTCCTGGCTGAATTAATAACTATTGATGTGCTAATTTACTGTTTGATGACAAATTCACAATGGAACTTACTATCTTACTACCTGAATAAAGTTCAGGGGGAGGGGTCCTTGCTGCATAATTGTGGTTGGATCTCTTTTAATAATTAAGTAACATAGTACAGGCTAAGTAAGTAAGATTATTAGGTACTAACACAATGGACGTCATTTGTAGGCTAAAATGATAATAAATAATAATAATATACTGATAACGAAACTGAAAGCGCTAATGATACTGGTACCGATACTGATACTGATACCGATACGGATACTGATACCGATTCTGATACTGTTGCATATTCTGTATAATTATATTTCTGGATGCCGAGCGTTATTAGTCGTTGGTTTTTTTTTTCGATTTTTTACGTATTGCTGATGTCTTTTTTACTTGTAAATAACCATGAGATTTCGTAAACGTTACTAATTAAAAATAATATACTTACCTAACATAACTAAATATAAAATCTAAAATAAAAAATCTTATTTTATACACTTAGATTGCAATTAAACTTTTGATTTTGACTGACTTAATGTACAATTTTTTTTAACACCTTTCAACAATAATAACGTTTTTTTTTTTTTATAAACCTAAGGATCTTAGCGGCCTTTTCCGGGCATCGAAAGGCACATAAGAATACTAAGCAAAATAATAAAAAGAACTTAAGAAAAAATACTTGGATATTGATTAGTTCTGGATCATGTAAACATACTAAAACTTATGTTACTCATAGAATTTTAAGTCAAAAAAATTTCGAGGTCAGAAACAAAGCTAAGATAAATTATTCAATAACTATACCTATAACAGAAAAACGATGTTGATCTCACAAAAAAAAACAGTAGGTAGAACCATAACTTATTATCAAAACTCTACCATCCTCGAATTCACATGACAATAATATTTTTTATTGTTATTATAATTTTATTTCATCAACGAAAAAACATGTTAATAACATACGGAACTGCCTATATTGAACATAATTATAGTAGTGAGCTCTCGGTTCGATGGGTACGGGGTTCTGTTGTGTCGGGAAGGGTAAATACCATGTCCAAACATTTTGGCTATCGGTCGTAGGGTTGGCAAACCACAGGCTGGCGTCAAACTAAAAATGACGGTATTCATTTGATATGGATTTGCATATCGAATTGTAGGCATCATTTCGACGCCGAGTAGGTAGATACCCACTGACTAAAAAGAGGTGATCATTTTGATTTGAAGATTTGACTTTTTGAGTTATAAATTTAGACCTAGAATAGAAGATAATTGAATGCATGTGTGTGGTGTCTTTATTGTACACCATAAAAAATACAAATAATAATTAATTTCAGCGTTTCATAGGGTGACACATTATCGCTAAAAACGATCTTTTACTGACAACCTTTGGATGGAGGTACAGAGAAGGAGAAAAAGTATGCAGGTAGTTTTTGGTGTTCAATTTACATACATAACTATTTGAATAAATACATAATAGGTATACCTAAGTAAAATAATTTCTCCTAGTATGGAGTTTCTTCCTTGAGGATTACAATAAATGCACCTGCCACTCTTTTCTCTGCATCACCTTAAGGTTGACTAGTAGAAAAAACCTATGGTATTAAGCCCGCCTATGTACATTAGTGTGCTTGAAGTATTAAATAAATAAAGCCTAGTACCTACACCAAAACAGTTATCGCTCTTATTCAACAAATTGTCCCACAGCTCCGTATCTATTATCTTCCGCGGACACACAGACGGCATCAACCGCATTTAGTGTGCCATTGGCTTTATTTTAACCCGCACTTAACTTCTCCGCTGCTGTTTTCGTGAGTTTGTCCTACTCCGTTGATTCAAGTGGGAACACATAAAGCTTAGCTGAAAGATTAACAGGCGAGCATTAGCAACTGGTGCATCACAGTTTGGCAAAAAGCCTGAACAATGCAAGCATGGCGATAATACCCACTATATCAACGGACCTTAACTACCTCGAAAACTTAAGATTTCTTTTGTCTTACAGAAGTAGAAGTTGCTTTGTCAACGACAGAGAAAACTCGGGTGCCAGAGCTAGTTGAGCGAGCTCGGAAAACTAAAGAATCTGCTTCGAAGAAGATTATGAACACACACAGTACAACACTCGATCTTATTAATGCGCGCTGCTTAAACTGTAGGTAATTTTGTTATACTTACTGTTAACCATATTCGAGACAGCAAGCTAGATTCGAACGAATTGGCTGATTGTAATTTGTTACGTGAGTACTGTTTTACCTCGCAGTACCTATTACTATCTACTGTTAGTAGTTTTCGGAAAGCTGGACTATTTGCTATCATAAAAGATAAAAGAGTGAGATTGATACGAAGTCAAATTTATACAGCCATTTGCATTTATGGTTTGGTCAGACGATGATTACATCAGTACGTTACAGTACAGAATGTAGATAGGTGTTTGATAAAGATGGCCACGATTCTAAGGGATTTTGGAGATTAATAAGAAGTACTTATACCCTTGTCTTATAAATCACGTCAAACTCTTGACTTTTACTTCTGGATTTGCTTACATCTTCATCTTACAGTGTGTTTAGTAACTAACCTGATGTCAGTGTTTTAATGCCGTCCATGGGCCTCTGAATTGGCATCCCATGCCGTCGAGAAATAACTCTCAGGCATGGCGGTTTCCTCACGATGTTTTCCTTCACCGTTTTTGAGGCAAGTGATAAAATTTGTACAATGCGCACATGAGTCTTACGACTTAAGCTTGCTATTAAGCCTCTTAGAAGTCTTCCAAAAATCTAAACTGTACTTATCGGATCTATTGCCATCAAATGCCGCCTTCTTCATCAAGAATAGAAACACGAACAAAACAATATAAAACCGTAATGTTACCCCTAATGTTTAGTATAACTGTAAATTATACATTTGTGTATCATTATTTATTACGATAATAACACGAGTAACATTCATAAAGAATAATATGGACATATTATTTTAACTTATAATCCACACGCAAGCAATTACTGTGCTCGCCAAACAACATATAAGAATACGTATTATGATACTAATTTGAAACCGTCAGCGTATCTTTATAAGAATATTATAATATATTATTGCTATCGGATTGGGGAGGTAGACCATAGTTTCTGAGACTCGATTAGTAAATTATAACTTTTATACTAAGTATCATATAGACTCAAGGGCAGACAGCCATGGTAGTTTATATTGCATGTTGTGGTTAATACTACTGAGAATTGAGAATACGATATCATTACTTTGCTTTATAAAGGCATAAAAACATTTAGTTTAGTTCGCTTTGTTGGACAAGTGGTCGTAAGTGCTACTGCTGAACATGTCAGGGTCAGACAAGGGAACAGGTCCCGGGTTCCGTTACCCGGGTCGGGCAAACTGCTGTTTGATTTTTTCATCTAGAATTTCTTAATAACAACCTATGGCCGGACTGACTGCGATAATCCCTACTACATGGGACTTTAAAGTAACTGGCAAAATGTGGCTACAAGCGTACGTTGTTGCTGTTAAAAAATATACACGTGATACATTCATACATAAATAGTTCAGTACCCTTTTTTTCATGCATGCAATGTACATTAAGGGAATTACCCAAACCCGCTCAAATCTAAAACAAACACCTTAGATTTAAGGAGTGAATAGAGAAAGACATTGGCGTGTTTCCTACTTACAAAATATAATGTTAAAGTCATCACAAACACATTAAAATAGGTCATTTTATTCAACCTCAATTGTAACGGGCTAACGGCTGAATAGTTCGGCACACATTTTGTATTTTATGTCTAATGAGTTATTTAATTACAATTCATATATACCTACACGTTTGTTGAAGAACCTTGATTTGTCTAGAAGAACAGAATGCATTAAATTAGATCTCTCCATCTCTTTTCTAAACACAATATACTTTCATAACGTTTGATAACCACATTTTTGGTGGACTTTTTAAATTATAAAATAAATAACAGGTACTAACAGTAAGTTGATCGCAGGCAACAATCTATTGCATAAGTGACGAATCAGAAGGCGCGGTATGTTGAAGTTATTTTGATTTTTGCGAACCTCTGTAAATGTAAGCATGTTGTGTAAGAGAACTTTTAATTAAAAAATACAACCGACTTCTTAAAAAAAACCTGAAATGTGTAAATTAACTCTAGTTTCGGAAGTTTTGAAGCTTTGCTTATTTTGTTTGATCCATGTTTTGCCATAGGTTCTCTTCAACGAAAAACGTTTTAAGAAAACAGAGACTAACATACTTTATTACGACATTTGTAACAATTTCCTGTCATGGACAGCAGATAATCACGAACGATTACCGTTGAAATCTTACAAACCTTTAAAACGTCGACTAAGAAATATGTATGTTAAGCCGAATAAATATTTTGAATGCACCAGTTGTTGTCCAAGCGTAGTGGCTTCACTCCGCCACGATTTATTTTAGAAAGGGCGTAAAGTAAATAATGTGTTGTCAGTCGTTTACTATAAAAACAAAGGGGAAGGTCCATGACTATCAAATAAAAAAAGGTCCGACTTCAAAGTTGACTATTGAAATTCTCCAACAAAATATTGTCCTTGCTCTATTATTTTAAACAAAAAGGAATTATATTTAGACTATTCCAGTAAACAGAAGGACTATCCATGGTCCTCTTTTCGTTTAGTTAGTGACTAACCTGCAGGCCTAGCCATATTACAAATTCTATTTCTATTATCATAATCGATAAGGCAACAATAGAAAGAAAATGGCGTACTGTCAAGTGTTAACGACTGGAATTTGTAATAGGGCTGAAAATTAAATAAACTTGACAGTTGACTAACAGCTTATACCACGCCATTTTACTTTCTATTGTCGCCTTATCGATTACGATAATAGAAATAGAGTTTGTAATATGGCTAGGCCTGCCCCCCTAGCCAAGTTACAAACGAAGAAGAAGCGAAGTTAGAAAGAGAATAGATACGAATCGTTTGTAACTTGGCTAGGGGGGCTGATCGCTAGGCCTGCTCATCTATCTCCATGCCAAATCATAACGATCCGTTCAGTTGTTTAGTCGTGAAGAGCCGACAAACAAACAGTCAACCATACAGACTAACAGTGACTTTCTCATTTATAGTATAAGTATGGATCTACAATAAAATTGCTCTACAGGAAGCATTTTTCCTATAACTCAGATGCGTTTACAAATATTTAAACTCACAAACACACACAGGTATAATGTATGCGTATAAAACAGTAGTTACAACGTCACAGGAATACTTCAACACTGGTAGATAATTACATGTAGGTACCTACTTTGTGATTGGTGGTGAAAGTAGGCTCGCCACTGTACAACAAAGGGTGGGGTTGAAAATTAGTACAGTCACGAACAAAAAGTGATTTTCTCAAAAAATCAACCTTTTACCAGTCCACGTAGGAGTGTAATATGTATGTTTGTTCCTTTGTCGCGAAACGCGTGGGCCGAATTTGATGATTCTATTTAGTACATCGATCGATTTGTCTTTGTCTTGCAAATATCTCTTCACTAAATTGGGTAGGTAATCAAATTCAATATATTTTTTTTTATAATTAGGTACTAAATAAGCTAACAGAATAAATACCAAAACGCTTACATGCTATAAATTAAAAAATAATAAAGTAAAGGATTACATTTAAGCTTATAGTCTACTTGATTCAATTAAAAACCCAGTTTTACATTCAATACAGTGTGGACAAGTTTTTACTTAAAAATAATATTAATATTAAAAATAATTAACAATGACGAAAATACGACGGCACGGTTGGTGCAGTGGTTGAGCGATTGGCTGCTGATTGGATTGTCACGGGTTCTATTCCCGTTCAGAATAAATATTTGTATAGCCACAAGCCTAATCAAGAAAAAGAGGTGCCTATTATGTTCTATTTTACTAAAGTTATATGGTTTATATAAAATAAATAACATAGTCATAATTTCATGTAAGATATGAATGACTAGCCAATTTGGTTGATCACGAGACAGTAAATTACCTCTTGGCCTAATTAAAATCTCATCTGTTGTGACCTTGAAAATGCAGATTCAGACAATATGCTCTATTTCTATTATAGAATGAAAATGGCGTATATGGAATCAGCTGTTTGTCAACTGTCAAGTGTAGATATTTCGTTTTCAGCCATATTACAAATTCTACTCGTTAACACTTGGCAGTTGACAAGCAGCTGATTCCATATACGCCATTTTCTTTCTACATATTGTTACCTTATCGATTACGATAATAGAAATAGAATTTGTAATATGGCTAGGTCCGCAGATCATATTATTATTATCCTGGAGACGGATATAGGCTAGACTATTAAAAAATAAGTCTAGCTATGGAATAGATGAGCTTCCACCAACCTTTATTAAAAAATGTGCAGATGAGCTTACCCTACCATTTTTTAAACTAATAAATCAATCACAATGGAAACGAAGCAAAAGTAGAAGGTATGTAAGAATCGTAGCATATGGCGCTCCAACAGAAAATTTAAGGACATGTGACAATTACCAAATGGCACTTGGCCAGTGTCGTCGATTGCCCACTCCTACTCACTGAGGAGAGGCTTGTGTTCCAGCAGTGCTGCAGTGGAAACATTATTAGCTGTACAAAACTCTTATACCAGAAGCGTGGGTGGTTTTTGCTCGAAATGGTAAGGAGCCTTTTTATCGTCTGACTCGTACCACCTTTCAAAAGATACTGATATAATTTGATCAAAACAACGAAATATTTGACAGATATTTGTGAACTAATTTTTAAGATCGACAGTCTTGAAACCCCAAGGAAACTAATATATGGTTCTGTTGGATCATAAAGAAAACTGTTGATATTTGCTAAATATCCTACGGCTCAGGATTTGAGTTGAGTATTCCAGGAGCCTTAAAAAAAAACAGAAGAGTGATTAGATTAAAGAGTTTTTAAAATCTTGAATGCATTTGAATTTCGATGTTTTCTGGGGAGTTTGTTGTGCAGTATGTAGAAGTGATGGCCCAGAGGTTAAGGCACCTACTTCTCATGTACAAGGTTGTAGTTTAAATCCAGGCAATGTGACTTTCTTAGTTTATCTTAGACATCATTGACATCAGTGAAGGAAAATATCATGAGGAAACAAGGACTTTATAGTCAATATAAGTTTGAAATCGATAATCCGTCATGAGCAAGCGCGGTGATCAAGGCTCGTGCCTTTTCTGTATGAGACGAAGCCTTTGCTCTGTAGTGGGACAGTAATCGCTCGGTATTACTTATGTCATAAGAAAATGCAAGTATGAGTTTATTTTGCCTGTTCTTTTATAAGTAACTAGCTGCCCCGGCAAACTTCGTTGTGCCTTAGAGTCAATTTATTGCTCTTATTATTTATTTTTTTATATTAGATATACATACGTTGAATAAGACGACAACAAATAAATCCAAACCAATAATAACTACTACTACTTTTAAATTACAACTTGTATATATAACCTAACCTAACTGACCATACCTATCCTATTAACTACCTTAAAATGCATTGATTTAAAAAATACTAAATTCATAATTTTAATCTGAACTATTGCCTCTATGTTACATACAATTTATGCCTATAGTTTTCCCGGTCTACTTTAACTAAAGTCCTAACAGTAAATTTGTTCTATTTGCAAAGAATTATTAAAGTTCGTCTCTGTCATCATTGCTAATTACGTAAATTGATTTCTGAAATATAAGACTTTTACATGCTACATAAAACCTCTTAGTTTAGTAACAAAATAAATTTCAGAACGTAGGTGCGTATTATAAATTGACAACCTTACCTTCTTGGGTTTAGCTTAAGACTTGTCAATTTCAAATTGTCACCTGATAATGAACTGGGAAGTTTGACTCCTGTCATGTCATCCAAGATGGCGCTGCGTTTTTAAAATATGCAAAATTAAATGTATACTTTTCAATATTTCTGAGAGATTTTCTTAATATTTTTTTCCTTAAGAACCATCCTTGGACTTCCACAAACATTTAAAAAAAAGAATTATCGAAATCGGTTCAGCCGTTCACACGTGATGCCGTGACAACGCGAAACGGGTTTCATTTTTATATATATTTTTTATATATATAGATAACAAAAGGAAGTGGTGAAGGACAGCGCACTGTCTCATGTCATTTTGGACGTTTGAAAATTTCTGATTCTCGGACTCCCATTTGAACATGAACCTTATATTGTATGATATAAAGTTGAAAAACTGTTAAAAAAAATTGTCTCTGTACAAGCAAGACACCAGAATTTGAGGAAGTACGGCAAAAAATCTATCAGCCAGTGTAGGTTTGTAACTGGCCATATGAACACTAAAATTTAATTAATAATTATTATTTTATGAATAAACAGGCGGACATGCCAGTTTGTCTGGCATATTTTATTAACTAGTTCTTTGACTAGCTTTCATGTTGTTCCCCTGATGGTTGCATGTGCTACCATTAACCCACGAGGTTTTGAGGTCGATTCCTGAGTCGGGCAACGTGTTCTAGGTATTTATTATCCATCTGGAATTTTTCGCACAGTCAATAATATTATGATGAGCATGATATTTCATGTTTAAATATAGGTATTATTGAAAGATCTGAATATTAAATGTCGATTATGCAACGTACAATGCGTTTCAAATGAGAATAGGAACGTCAATGACCTCTATCTGTCAGATGTCACTTGAAAAGTACGGTCTGCAACGGAACCTTACTTGCGTAATCAATTGTTTTAGTATTTTATTTTACCGAAATTCAAGATGAAAAATGTCTGAAATGAATTAGTCTTGTGGACCGTACTTTTCAAGTGACATCTGACAGATAGAGGTCATTGACGTTCCTGTTCTCATTTAAAACGCATAGTAATTCTATACGATAGCTAAAATTGAATTAAGAACATAAAAACTAAGTATAAGGTTAGGTACATAGATTTATTACGCGTAGAACAACGTATAACCCTATGTATAATTATGACGTACTTATAGTACTTATCTTTTCTTTTTGAATAAAATACATCTCTGCTATCATTTCATTCGTGGAAACAAGCAACATAAAAATTCGAATGAACATAATGTTGATTTAATAATCTATTATAAAAATCTCAAGAGGTTAATTTAAATCACTTATTCATATAAAAAAGAACTGTAAACCCAAGGTAATAGAGATGATTATTCTTCAGACTCCTGATTCAATGGATGAAACAAAACTTATAATTATTAGACATAATGATCGCGCGAACGAAAAACTTTACAACAAAATACAATATTATTATTGTTATACGTATTTAATTCATAACATTGTTCGCTTTGCAATGTACCGTGAACAATAGTTATTATTGCAATAATTTAACCATTATTATAGACTGTAGATAGATACTTAAGTACGTATAAAAGTTGAACCATACAAAACATAAATATAAATAGGGTTAGATAGAAGTTTATCGTTAGTTCCTACACCCAAATTCGACTGGAATTTTGTAAGTCCCATGTAAATGGGAGCGAGCCTACTGCCATCAATTGGCATCGACCAAAATCCAGAGTAGTGATAAATTACATATAACTTTACAATACTTTACCCAACCTGAGAATAGAGCCCAGGGTCTCGTGGTCATTATTAGCGAATGCGACCGCCAGATCAACAAAGTGGTCTATAATAATACCTCTATCATAAATTTGTAAGTGTAGTGTCGTGTCGTAGGTAACTAAACGACTTTTATGAAAAAACTAATGAGTGTGAGTCGGACTCGTACTTGTCAGACAAGAATCAAGACAATTCAATTACAAAACATGGCAAAAAACCACGTATGACGACTTTTATGAAAAAACTTATAAGTGTGAGCCGGACTCGCACTTGTCAGACAAGAATCAGTACAATTCAATTACAAAACTTGGCAAAAAACACGTATGACGACTTTTATGAAAAAACTTATAAGTGTGAGTCGGACTCGCACTTGTCAGACAACAATCAAGACAATTCAATTACAAAACATGGCAAAAAACCACGTATGACAACTTTTATGAAAAAACTTATAAGTGTGAGTCGGACTCGCACTTGTCAGACAAGAATCAAGACAATTCAATTACAAAACTTGGCAAAAAACCTCGTATGGGCGCCCTCTAGATATTTTTTGATTTATTTTTAATTATACATTGTTATTAAAATGTTGTTATAAATGGTTGTTTCTTTTTTCTTTTGTTTTAGTTATATTGTTTTCTGCAAACGTGGTGATTAACGCTTGATCCTTCTCAGCATGAGAAAACGCTATTGCCATGATGTTAAGACAGCAAAAGTTTGGTAATCATTGTCATACCCCCGATGATTAAATATGCATACAGTTCGTCGCGTTCTTTTGCAGTCGATGTACACTTAGGTGTATTTAATAAACCAAAGAATTAGTGAATATTATACCTACTTAACAATGCCCCCAAAAACTCAGGCTTGTCACTATGACAGGCCACGGCAACCCCAAAAGTATATAAATACAGGTATTTGTTTATCCTAACGAAAACGAACGTTATAATTCTCGCATTGGGTATTTAGAAGGATTTTCAAGGGATGTTGTAAGTTTTAAAAACGTTAAAATTGTCTGCCTAATATGCTTGATGAGCAACCCATACCTACTTATATCTAAAAAAAAATTGTAGGGGTAGTAACAACTTAATGTTCATTTTATTTTTATATAGAAGGAACAGCAACTTTTTTAAGTTGTTAAATGTTTAATTAAAAGATTTTAAAATTGAAAATAAGTACGAGTACCAACCTACTCATTTCAAATTCAATATTAAGTAATTATTTTTTAGAAAATTTGTTCAACCCTTAGAAGATACTAATTGTGTTGCTGCACAAATTTAAACCTTAATTCTACTTTATACCTCGTTGTTATTTTAATTTTACTATGGTGTGAATTGACATAGAGTTAGATGTCTACAACATTTCTAATAAAAATATTACTAAGTATTTCAGAACGGTGTTAAGTAGAATTTATAATATTTCACCACTAATTAAGAAAATCAAAGCCTATTTAATCACTGTTTTGGTTAATTTTGTGCTAACTTTCGCTCATAAGTAGTTCAGTGACTTTACACGAAGCGTTCAAAATAAAATAGCGCCACCGAATTAATGAGTGATCAAATTAATTGGTAATCTCTCCCGCACTATTTCTAATGAATGTAGAATTGCCCTACAGTTTTACACTTAGATTTGCAAAGTATTGAGGTAATTATCAAATAAGTTTTAATTATAATTCCGTAATTGAAAACGTTAAAAATCAAGTCGCAGTCTGATCTGACATTCAGCGTCAAAAAAATAAATTGGAATTAATGGTAGGTCTAGCTAGCACCTACCATTAATTCCTATTCTTTTTGGGACCCGCGTAATTCATTTTTTCACGGGTTTTTTTGCAATTGGCCGTTCAGTCTCAAGTTATATGTTTATTATTAAAATTTGATTCGCTACCGGAATTCGCGGGCACTCTGGCACATCCACCTTAAGACGTATTTTTGACAGATAGAGACCGATTTTGAAATGCGAACGAGCTTTAAAATACTTACGGGTTTTTTTTTCTAAAAAAGCTTAGTCTTGTTAACCCCTCCAACTAAGCTACTTAAATATGCTTGTGTCTGGAGTGGGTTCACGCCAATAGTGCAATGTCTGAAGATCGAAATCACGACCTCATGATCGCCAAGCCGACGCCTTGGCCATTGGGCTATTGCGGCTTAATTGCTCCCGTGAACTCCATAGACTTCCTAATCAAAACCACCCTCCTACAATTGACCGTACTTATTTAAAATATGTACATATCTGTCGATGCATCGTCGTTGTCAATATAAAATAACTATAATATTCAGGGGACTGTAATAACAGCTATCGACTTCGGTGCAGGCATGAATGACATAGGGTCAGGCCGATCCGCCTGTCGCCGGTAGGTACAGTTCATACGATGCACGAGGATGCATCCTTACCGTGATAGTATTAAATGATTGTTATGGTATTATAGAATACGTAGGTACTTAATTTCTACACCAATTTTTTTATTAAATAGTCTGAGAAAACAGGTTTTTACTAGTACGTATTATTTATTTATGTACCTACACTAACATATTCCTAAAATAATACGTCCGTTAATTTGTGTGATTTTTGCATAGGTTCATGTTGCCCTTAGCATAGTAAACAATTGTAAGTCAACCAATTAAAATAAATAAATAGGACGCACACAGAAATTTTCTAAAAAAGCAGCATTTAAGTAGACATGTAACTCGACAAAAATAATGAAGAGCTAGAAAGTTATTTAGTATAGTTTAACTACACCAATCCCTTTTCAGGTTATGTTTAAACATAATAAAAATAATGTTCTTCAATCATTGAATGCCTACCTAATAATCGATACGTAAGAAAATTAAAAAAAATATTATTTAACCTTTACAGCTATTCAAATAAGTTCAAGACTTTACTTTTAAGTATTTAGACTTCGCGGTTAACAGCAAACATCAATCAGGTAAATAACAAAGAGATATCGCGCTACAAAAGCAGGAATTTTCAATTACATTAGCTAAGCTCAAATTTTTATTCAGATGTAAGTAACCGAAGAAAAAGCTGCAGGAATATTTCTTTCTCAGTAATTTTTTACCCCGTCCTTTAACATTATTTTCAAACATAAACGCCGTCGTTAGTGTGGTTTCTTTTATTCAAATGTCGAAAGGTAAATTGAAACGTTTTGTAACACAGCGACAGGTTGTGGTTCCTATAAATAATAAAAACTTAATTAGCAGTTCGATTGTTTGAGTTAAAAAGTGGCACCGTGGCGCGTCGCGCGGGGCGCACGGCTTCGTCGCACCCCATTATAATAATCTGGGAGAAAACGAGACAGCAACAATATTAGAAAGAAACAATCGTTGCCATTACGTCGAATAAAAAGAAAAGTTATTATATTTTTTATTGGAGAGGGCCCCCGCCCTCCCGGCCGCCAAGAGGGTTATTTTTTATTTTATTTGAAAAGTTTATTTTCCATTTGTTTTAACTTGTATATTCGCGATGCGAGGGTGGAACGCGGCACGCACTCGTTCGCCGCTCAATGACTCACTAATGCGTACAGTATCATTATATTTTTATATTTAAACTTTTGCTCGAACAACATTAAAATGAGAAAAGTTTACTGAGTGTTATTGTGATACAAGCTCGGCACGCGGGTCCGCCAACGTTTTTGTTATTAATATTTCATAACCTGCTGCCAGAAGTGGTTAAGTGTTTTAGGAAGGCTGCAGGCATGATTTGTGAGGACGAACTTTTATGTTAATATCAACCAAGTTTTAATAACAGCAAAAGTGCTTTTAAATAAGTATAATATATTTTACCGAGAGAACTTCTTCTACACGAATGTAATTAGGAATATTGTAATAAGCCGAGCGATGTTTTAATTGTAAGTAGTAAGAAATTAAAGCGAAACATTCTAAAGTTATAATAACGATGTTCTAAAGCATGGACAAACAGATGAGTTTCTATTTTTTCTGTACGGAGTGAGCGAGCGGCGCGCCGGGTGGCCCGATTCGCTTTCATATCGTTTCAAGTGTTAATATTCGTTGGTTTATTCCTTCACGAACTTCACTGGAAAATTAATTTTATACAACAAATAATTTTACAGTCAACTTTTATGGGTTCTAAAGGAAAGATTTAAATAATTCTTTGTTGAAAATAACGTAATTAAAGGATGAGTACATAAATAAGTACCTACTAAATATCTATTGCAACAACCCTTGTAAGTAATTTATATCATGTCATGTTCTAGCTGAAACTAGGCACTCACAGAACCAAGCGATAGTCGATAAGCAAATTAGAATCAGCTGTTTATGATGTTAACGTCAGCGATAGTACTTAATAGTGTGAACAGCATACTGTGTACAAGCCAGTAATTAGTTACTGTTGCTGGCAAACCTACAATGTATTCTAATTAAGCGTAGCCACCTTTAAACTTGAACAAACGAACATAATCGGTGATGATGCCTTCCGCATCCGCCACGTAGGTTAACACTACCTAATCACATTTCCGACAGTTAAAGACTACTTAACGAAAGCCGACACACACAATACGCAAGTCAAACAAGCTTGTCTCATGGAGCCCTTAATCGTACAGTCGGGCACAGCGCACCGCGCGGTTGTACGTGTGGCCACGACCGACCACCAGTAATAAAACCACGAACTTGTGTTAGCATTACTCTTTACACCACCAAAGGTAGTCTGTTTACCACCAAAAACGTGGTAGTCTATATTTTTAACGAGTAAACCCGAACAAAAGTGACTACCTCGCAGCCACACATCGTGGCAGAGTATTGACATTCAACACAAATGTTACATAACAATAAGAGCGAGTAAAATGCGTCTAATTGTCATAAAAACACGAACCTGGAGGCGCTGTATGACTTGGAGGTGATTATTCTTCATCCATAAACCAGCTTCACAAGGGTATGTGAAATATTTAACTTAATATTATAAGTAAACATTAAGGCTGGCCGGCCAGAACCCTAACCGCTGAGAGTGCACGAACCATCTTGGTATTTTAAAATTTATTCCGTTTGATTGCACATTTTTAGTCATCATATACCATTTATTGAATATTTCATGACCAATATTTACTATACTTTATATTTTATAAAAATCTTAAGGTGTAGAATAAATTGGATTTTCTACAAGTACCTACCTTTCACAGTAGGTACCTACTAGGCACAAAAGATATATTTTTTAAAACACTATTTCTACAAGCTTCGTTAAAGTTAGTTTTATTATTGGAGATTGTATATCCATTCATTAATGCAAAATGGCTGACCCATCATTACGTTACAAATTTGCATTAGTTACAATATATTAGTTGTTACCAAAATATATTAGTAATTAAATGTAAACGAATGGATTATGATTGTGTTAAAACAATAAATCCTTAAAACACACAGTAGAAGTCGAAGAATCTGGGCGAAACGCTTTTTGATACATCACGTTTAATAAAACTACCTAAACAAAGATTTAATTATTCCAAACAACAAAGGAAAAGATTTATATTGAGTGATAAAAGTTTATAAAATATAAATAAAAAGTCTTTGATGTGAATTCGAGTTAAAAGCTAAAATACCGCAGCTTAATAATATCTTTTGTGGGCACAGACATCTTAGAAATTGCGTAAACACAGCTTAGTTTTATTGCTTTTCTACGTACTACTTGGTTTCATTTAAAAGAAATGATTTTCATAAAGTTTCACTTAGTTAACTGGATTGGAATAGGTACTGTGCTAAAAGAACATCTTATATCTTATATATTATCAAGAATTTGGATAATACCTACTTATCCAAATTCTTGATAAAATTATTCAGGATGTTGCGATCCTCGTCTTTGGCGTAAAGGAATAAATTTAGCATTGACTCAGAATCTACAGATGACTCAATACCTATGTTTCTTTTCAAAACTGACTTAAGTAAATAAAATGGTCAGAAATGTAAAAATCAGCGTTCGTTACGTCACAGTTTAAACAAGTATCAAATAGTATCGCGCGCACTAAGCAGTCTTTCAATTAGGCACTATGCATAGTAGTGGATACCACGGAGCCCTTTCACACCGTGGGGCACTGTGTTCTCCCTTTGTTTGACCACACATTTAAATACTATAGCAGCATCGATGCGTCCGGCGTAAAAAAAAAATAAACACGAACCGTCTAAAATATTTGGTAGTCAGATTATTTATCATTCCGGGGTCTATCTTTGGTTCAAAGTTTTTGGTTATAACCCGACTAATGCAATCGCTCATGGGTGGATTTTCTGACGGTTGCCGATTAACTACTGGGGCCAAAGATTGATGTGAAGTATTCGTTCGTTGGTATTCTGCCAACCTATGCGAATACTGGTGTATTACTTAGCTCTTCTAAGGTTGACTTTTGTATATTCCTTGATGTTGATGATGATTTACACAGTACTGTACCGTGCAATTATTAATGGCTTCCTTTTTACCACCCTTTTTTTCTGCTGAAGGTATAAATTTAATGTTCTTATCAGATTTCGTTTCGTTATTTAGTTAATACGAGTAGGAGTATTTACTACATATGCTTGTGCACCATTTTTGTTTTTATTTTGATTCAAGTCACATTATCAACTGTGGTCAAACAATAGCTTTTCTTGTGCTTTATTATTTTTTGATATACCTAAGTAAATATTGTTCTTTTTAAGTAATAAACAAAATTATATTTTAATTAAGTACCACGATTTTTTAGGTTCACAAACAAGATGTGCGAATCAATAAACGGTTACATAACAACGACAAAATCTCCCTCTTTTTTATCATCTACCTATACTACATATTTGTCACTCATTGCCTCTCTCGGTCAGACGTTCAAATCTTTTATTTTTACACCTATTGTACGAGGAATACCCTTAATGAACCCTTTAGGCAAGGCAATTAATTAATTGCCATCGAAGACAAAACCGCAACAAACGATAGGGGAGAAATTGAAAAAAAAAACAGGAACCAATATTTAATTGCCAAATATTAGACTGTTAGGGGATAAAATTGACATATTCAAATGGCCAAGTGCGAGTAGGATTCGCACATAAAGGCTTCCGTACCATCATGCAAGGTAAGATAATAACAGCGATGAGAAAGTCAAGTATGAAACGCCAAAATACGTTTGTGGTTATTTTGTTTCTTAGTACCTATGTTGTTAAAATGGCAAATTGAAATAGGTACACACTCTGAAGTAAAATTCAAGTGTAAATCTACTACGCTTCATGAGATACAAGCCGCTGACAGACAGACAGCGGAGAATTAGAAATAAGGTCCCATTGGAACACTTTGGATACGTAACCAATAGCAAATTTTGTTTTCTTCATATTGTTATAAAATCCAAATTTTCAAAAAACGCTTTGAATCAGCACTTTTTAACGTCGAAATGATATCAGACAGTCCCTCAAAAATCCCATCCTTTGTCACTTCTAAGTGTAATTTGCTGAAAAGAAGGAGTTTCGGAAGAAACTCCCAGCCAGCCGTCTGACTTATAAGTAAGAAGAGCTTTTATGTTCACATTATAACTAGCTGACATAGTATATTATACATTTTAGTCGCATTTTGCTACTTTATAGTTAGCACGCTCCAATAGCTAGTTAATAGCGGGAAACTTGTTCCTAAATCAAATACATAAATTAATTCATAAAACCCCAAGAGGACGCCGGCGTCTGCGCTGTCATTGTCTTTCTATTGTGTCTGTAATTGACACGATTGAAATGTTAATATTAAATATTTTTTTATATAACAT
Organism: Euplexia lucipara; assembly: GCA_921972225.1. Lineage (NCBI taxonomy): Eukaryota > Metazoa > Arthropoda > Insecta > Lepidoptera > Noctuidae > Euplexia > Euplexia lucipara. Next base: position 9,735,023 of record OV179142.1, on the reverse strand, counting down.
AAACAATAGTGCTTGATCTTAACATACCTGTTATTCAATGCGTTGTGTTGTACAATTCCCAACAACCCCAGTTGAGGATAAAAATAAAATTATTAATTTGTCAGAAACATGGTATAATAAAGTATAATTACATAGGCGATCCCAATGTTAAATAGTGAGACAGACATGTCTCACCGTTCAGACGGTATGCAAAATTAGAGTAAGTAGGTAGTACCAACGGGCATAATTATTTAAAATATAGGTATAGATATGATTAAATATATAAATACATATAGTATTCATTTGAAACATTAGTTCAGTTATTATTACACACATTATTATAATACATACCCATAACACTGCATACACAAAACTTTTAAACAATGAGATTAGCAGCTAATATTACAAACAAATAAATTCATAACATGTTAAATGTTCTCATATCTACTGAAAAAAAAATCTGTTAATAAGCCACTCTTTTTTTGGTTGGACGCTGAATAGAGTAAGTGGCAGATCTTTTAAACGCTTGAGCCTACTTGATCGTCAAAAATACAACACAACATCTAATTGTTGGTTCAAACATCAACTCTTCATTTGTCAGCTTGGTCATGGCCAATGGTGGTTAACCACACTGGTTTAGCGCCGGATAAATAACCACTTAGCTTGAAACGGAGCTCCTAATAAATGAGTAATCTGTTGTTATGATGGAACCGGTACACGACGACCAACGGAGTGTGGAAGACTCCATTCTTGTTGTTTGTGTATTGAAACAAAGCACGCCAGTGAGTTAGACTGTGTGCGTTCTTTTAAGGTAAGGTAAGTAGCATAGCATCCTACTTTTAATAAATGTAATAGTTTGTGAAGATGTTTGGTGGTTTGCATGATTGTTACTCAATAACGCGTAACTCGATGAACAGTCGGTCGATTGAGTAAAAGTCACCCCGTTAAAATTGAGTGAAGCGAACTGTCCATGCCTACCATTAGTACTGATGTAATGACAGCTTGATTTGTCTTCACTTCACCTACATTTTCATTGGGTGCAATGTGAGATAAGGATGATAATGGCACCTAGACTATTTTCTCGATTCTTTTTACCCCGGAAAGTTTTAGCGCGGGCGAAGCTGCGGGCACAAGTAAGTTACAAATAAAACATCACGCTTGTATTCCGCGGAGTGTAGGATGTACTACCTAATAGCACAAGTGGAATAGAAGTATGAGCGTTTCTTTGAGGTCGGGGCTTTATACTGGCGATGAAAAATGAAACTAATTTTTGACAAAATTCTCTAATAGTCAAGCACATCCAAGTGAGATTTTAGAAAAAATTACCTACTTGAGCTCTTCTCTACCCCTAGGTCAAAAAGAAACTAATTTATAAGAAGTTTTTCTCCTGAAGGGTAATTGTTTGAGTGACAAAGCGATTATTAAAGTCGGGTACATAACGCAATAATGTTTTTGGTTTCGTCAAAAGCTGAATTGAGATGGCATGCGTTTGTTCGACTGCATAGACGCTTGAGCATCTCATAAATTGTCTACTCAGGTTATCTATGAGTAAACGCTGTGGTCAGAAAGTATGGTCCGGGATTCTAACAACTAATCAAAACTCAGAGTCCAATCTCCTGCGGGGAGTTCAATTGTGAGGAAACCTTAAAAGCGTTTTAAAATCTAGACGCCCCGCATTTATTGAACTTCGCTGTCTCTGAACTTTACAGTGTAATACAAACTGTGCAAACAAAAGGCAAACTTAATCATTCGTAGACAAAACATTTACAATTTTATGCTCCTTGGAATTTTGTTACAAAAAATATCTAATGGAATTCGAAATCCTTGATGCATTAAAATAGATGTTTTCTTTTATATTCGCCATTTGTTTTTAGAATATTTTAATGTAGTATCGAGGTTACAGCTCGTGCCAAAACAATAGCGTATGATGAATGGCGCAGTGACGAACACAATGACTAAATCTCGTCTCTAGAGTTGCGCCCGCGTATGCGATTTGCCACGTTCGCGCGTCGTAGGTATTCGGCTTCGGCGAAAAGTACGGAATTCGTTGTGACTGTGTCGTTGGTTCAGTAATCGCTCATTGATGTTCGGTGTTATTGGATTTTATATCTGAATATCACTGATTTGTGTCCAGATAAATTGTCTCTATCTCACTTTAGCAGCGTGGATTTCGGAATTTTGCCCTTTTATGGTGCAATAGGTCCGCCCCCTATTAGGTACCTACACGGAACTCAATAATAACTGGCGTACATTACATTCAAAATTATTTTGCCTGCTTGTCACCGAATATTCGGCGGGAATCGTTTCCCATCACTAACTTTAAAAAAACAAGCAAGTAATTGTTTTTATTCTAATACAATAAATTGTTCACACATCAAGTTACCCCAATGTGTCAAATTTCTTTGATCGTTTTTCAACTTTATGTCAAACAGAATAAGGTTCATATTCAATTGGGAAAATTTGACACTTTGCGGTAACTTGATGTGCTGGCGTCTGTACAGTTGCTTAGCTTTATGCGGCAATAGGAAAGAAAAATGCTGTAAAATGCAAATTTTGCCATCAATTTTGAATCTTAAAAAAAACACTTAGATAGGTACAGACGCCATCAAGCTACCATCGCAGATCAAGTTACCCCGACGTGTCAATTTTTCCCAATTGAATATGAACCTTATTCTGTTTGACATAAAGTAGAAAAACTATCAAAGAAATTTGACACATTGGGGTAACTTGATGTGCTGGCGTCTGTACAAAGTACACACAAATAGACATAGTGACATTAAGTTACCTAGTTACCTACACAATACAACTCTAGACTCACTCCGTCGGAATATGAGAAACAACGTGAACTGAGTCTTTATTATAAGTATGGAGAAAAAACTTTCTTCACATAATATTTAAGCTATTTTTTTATTTACTTAATATTTTAAATTTATATTTTATGATAATTAAAAATAATTCTTCAAAGGCCGAATACTGCTTGAGGCATTTTCTATCAGTTTACCTTTAGTTTTAGGAGTCACACACGTTTATATAACTCACACATATCTATATGCAACTTGTACAAATAGTCATGTGTGCTCTACCTACCATGAATTGTCAAAGACTTATTAAAGTCAATAATTGAGAGCAAAGAAACGGACAAAATAAGTGGGAGCGGAAACAAGTAGTAGTTGTGTGATCGTGTGAGTACACGACATGGACAGAAGCAAAATGTACACGTTTCATAGTAGGTACAGTCTCAGACATCAGGCACAATTTTTTTTCTTAAATTATAATATTTAAAAATAAATTTTACATTTTGAATGTTTATTTAAACCCACTTTAGTACTATTACATTTTTGTAATTTTTTAGTGTTTATCATGAGCAAACAAGAAATCAGCCCTGCACAAGACAAAAAGGCCCCTTAGGCCTCAGCATAGTGCTAACATTATAAAAAAAATCATAGCGCACGTATTCCATTGGAATTACTTAACTCCGTACAAACGTGCGATCCGCTTTATTACTTATAGCTTTACTAAACTCATAGATTTAAATCAAGGGACTTATTTATTTATTTGGGAAAACAAACAGTTATAAAAAATCTGACTTCGGCAAATCAAGAGTTGGATATTTAATAAAAAAAACTAAACGGCATGCCTGTTTCAATTTATGAAAATCGAAATTAATGTAAGTATCTAAACTCGATATAAAATCTCAGCATTTTAATCTGTACATTTTACCAAGCAGTTGCGATATATCTATTTGTTTAAAGTTTCGTACGCGTATTTAATAACGGCCGCAAGTGTCGTCTGAAAGTTAAGCAACGCCTGCCTAGGTCGGTCCATGGATGGGTGGCCTTGCATTACAATCGGAGGGACGTCAAATTTTTCGGAAAACACGTCAAGCTGCGGCTGTCATTTTTAGATGTTTGGCAGCTTTTGCGGAAAGTCAAATGACCGAAAGTCTGATCAAAGTATTTATTTTTCGGGGGTGATAAGTAGTTAAAATAGCGGGTAGTGTTACTGGGTTGAGGAGGATATTAGTTCCTCAAGTTACTCCATGTAAATTACTGGTATTCAGTTGCAGGTCCGATTGGAAGCCGACCACAACATAATTAGTCGGGAATAGGCTGGGCAAATTATTCTATTACTATTTTGGAATTATCTATTTGGAGAAGCCGACATTTTTATTCAAAGATGATAGGTAATTTTTAAAAATCTTTCATTGTCTAAATGTACTTATCCCACATTAAAATAAAAATATGCTGACAGCATGTTTGTATGCGAATAGGGCTGGGACTAGCTTGATTTTATTTTTAGTTTTTATTTTAAAATTGCCCACGTGCTGCTCGGAATTTCTGTAAGTAGGTATACGATAAAAAATACAGTGTTTTGCCAACCCTATTGTCAGATTACAACTATAAAACAATTAATGTTAAGACTATGTTGTTTCCCAAATCCGCTTGTTTTCACATACTTGTTTTGGGAACGAAATACTGAGTATTGTAAAGTTGCTTTGTAGTTGTTACGCAGCAATGCAAAATGTATACAAAAAATTACTGATCTATCCAACGTTGTTTCTAATTGGAATATCTCTCTAAACACAGAAAATAATTAGGTACCGCGAGTTCGAGTATATAGTTGGTTCGGATTAGGTTATTGTTCCGGGTTTAGTTGCTTGTGTATTTCGCACCCAAAATACAGAAGAAATATAAATGTGGGCGTTAACTTCTTTTTTAAATAACCATAAACATGAAAAAAAGAGACACCTCTGGCATTCAATGAAATAATACCTTATATCTCAGGTACATAACAGTTGAGCAGACGTCACGCGTCGTCGGTAGCAACATTTTGCCCTTGAGATGACCCGATGATGTAGCAAAGTAATCAGCACGGTGGTCACTTTTGTTACTACTGCGGCAGTAGTAACAAAAGTAGTATCAGAAAAAACGAAAAAGATAAGAAAGAAAAATTGTTTATTTACCACTGAAAACGTGCATAGGTACTCGTACTGTATTCAGTAGAAAAACACAAAATTAATTAAAAAAAGAAGACGATTGCAATTATAATGATAGTGCTAGCAGTAGGTACCTAAACATTTTGCTTACAATTATGTAGGTAAAGACAAAATGTCTAAGACGCCCAGAAGTTTTAAAACTACGACGCTATAATATGATTTAGGGATATAGGGTGGCCTTACAGCAGCCTTTAAAACTTCGTTTTACTAACGCTGGCCGAGTCCAAGTCCAAACGTTACAACTGACGTGTGGTTTACTGGACATTAATTTCATGCTACAGATGGGCTATTTTTAGCAAAGCGCGGAATGTATGCATTCGTGATTAACAATCTGACAAACCTACCAACAGTAGAACAACATCGACATTTAAAAAAAACGGGAGCGATGTACATTTTTATTATACCACGCTCTTTTAACTGTTATAATTAATGTACGGTGTAATAAACGGAGAACATAAAACCGAATAATGTATAGACGGCAGTTAAAAATATGTTTAGCGTTACATACTAGCGTTTAAGTGCTGACAAAACAATAGACTTATCGCAGCCCCATCTAGTCGGATGTAAATTTTATTATAGAAACAATTGTTGCACTAATTATATTAAATATGTTAATAAAAATATGTTGCTTGGAGGTAAAAACTGTAAGTATTTTTCCAGTATTTTAGTTGCTATTTTGTAGAAGGAATAACCCACTGTGGCCACAGTCTAACTACTGGAAGTGGTTCAACGATTGAGAGTTGAGTTTCGAAAAGTAACACGGAGGTTATAATTTTTACTTTTTTGCTAAAAACAATCGACAACTTTCGCTGTCTAAGCCATGCCCATGACCCCTTCTGTATAAAGTTTTATTTCATTTAAAAATAGTCGGATAAAAACGTTTGTTTTAAAATGAGTTTTCTGAAAGGAAAATTTTATTGTAATGTTGGCTTATTATTTACGTTTGTCCTATGTGACACAGGGCAAGTCTATTGCAAAATGTTTTAGTATGACTTTTTTTTGTATTATTTTCGGAATTACAACCAAAAAGATTTAAAAAAACACGGTATAAATAAAAATGTTAAAGACATTTATTTCAGACCACCATTATTTTATATCATGGAATCAGCGAATAAAAAAGACAAAGGGAAATTAAGTACATTGTTCGATAGAAAGACGGAGGATAATCCAATTGAAATGTTTGTTTTGATTGGTTCTAATAAGTTGAGAAATTCAACCGATATCATTGTCATGGGGGCTGCTAGGGGGGATGCTTATGGTTTGGTCACGTAGCGAGGATGAATTAAAAGTGACAAAAAAACGGAATTTGATAGGCAGATGTAAGTATAAACGCCGGAAGGGGACGCCCTATAAGGACATAGGTAGACCGACCTTATTTGTGCTGTTCTTCATAAAGGTCAGGTGCGTAGTACTCTTTATTAGCCTAAATGAAACGATAGAATTTATTTTTGTAAGTAGATCCTTCCAGATTCTTACACATGTCATTATTTTGAGAACTGGAGCCTGAGAAGAAATACTGGAAGAAACTCCGGCGTCTCTTAAGGCCAGACTTAGGATTGTACTAATATATTATACTATTCTAACGACACTGAGCAAAGTCGGGAAAAGCGTTCTGGAGAAAGACCCAATTCAGCTTGACCAGCAGAGATGACCTGTCCCGACAGACAAAATGAAGTAGAAGGAGTTTTTAAGGATCGTACCAGATGCCTGTAATGTCTTTATAAACTCCATGAGAAATAGTTGTGGGGTCATGTATTTATTTCAGCTACACCACCAAGTTTTCTTGTCTGCTTGGCGGCCGTACGCCACTGCACGGATCCAGCAGAATATCAGCTACATTTGCCTGGCACATGCTGAGCGGGACTCATATTTGGTGCAACTTTTTGACGCACACCACATACTGTTTATTTATTTTGTTTCTTTTTTTAAATTGGCACGTTATAGTTTTTTTTGGTTGTTTTTCTATTTTTTTTTTTCATTTTGTATTTGTGTGCACTGATGTAATGTTTCACCTATCTATCTATTAATTTATTTTTGTTAGAATAATTTTCCTACCCGGGGTTGGATTCCCGATAGTTGGATAATCTTCAAGACAAAACCGAACAGGTTGGGTAGGAACATCTAGGCGATCGTAAATTCCGACGCTCAACGCTTATGTTTTTTGCCATTTGCAGCTAAGAATTGCGACATTTGGGGTATGTACCCATGTTTATCAAATATTTATTTAGTAATGTATAACCAACTCTTACATTGAAATCCTGAAATTTGAGATGAGTTCTAACTTAGAACACTTTTTGATCGTTTTAATTTTTATTCCTTTGTACAGAGGCCAGCACGTCAAGTTACCCCAATGTGTCAAATTTCTTTGATCGTTTTTCAACTTTATGACAAACAGAATAAGATTCATATTCAATTGGGAAAATTTGATACATTGAGGTAACTTGATATGCTGGCGTCTGTACATAATCCAGCTATATGCAATTCCAATATAAGCTGATCTCGCTAGGATTTACGTACAATGAGAAGTCAAGTTAACGCTATCTTGTAAACGCTTGATGTGTAGCCGTGTGTACAAACAGTTTTATTTTGGTCACGAATAATATTTTCTCCACTCTGCAATTAAACACTGATCTGCTTATCGTAAAAAAAAAACATTTATATTGGACAGAAGTAGGAATAGCAACAAACATCCCAGCATAATAGTAATAAGTTGAAAGAAATTGAATGTAAACAATTCAATTAATTAACATCATAAATTCAGACCGTTAGCTGAAGCCAACAAATATTATAGCTTTCAATTAATTATAATTATGTAAATCAAATCGTACCATTAAGGATAACCTTTAGCTAGAATAGTTTATTGAATGAAATTAGACATTGAAATAATCTGCTGATTCGATTAAGTAGGTACTTAAGGCTAGCTAAATTAGAGCATTTTACCGGTAGTTTCCAACTTTTTCAAAAAATACAGTTTATTTAGGTTAGACAAAGCAAATCAACAGTATTTCAGTACAATGAACAATAACTACTTCCATTTTAAACGTTTTTAAAACATATATCTTGACCAAAAAAACAGGTTCTTTTGTCCTAAAGTAAAATGTATGATGTTGTGAATATAACACTGTTTTTAACAATATGGTTGGCAATTCAGGTACCTATGCCACACGAGTCACTCCGTAAAAACTTCCATGAAGAGAATTTATGCCAATACTTAATTAGTATGGAATGATAGCTCAATTCGCCTTCACTTTACCTTTAGTCATGGTGTGACTTTTGCCGAATTGTCCCGCAGAACAGTCGAATCAATGTGCAAGGCATTGATAGCGACCTTACTGACAGACTGGTTTAACTCTTCAATACGGCTAAAGCTCTCTTAGTCCAGCCTGTCATTCGAAAAGAAATGTCGGCTTTAAAAGAATGAATACAGTTTAGTTAAAGGGTGGTTTAAGGGCTGGATAGGGCAACATAATTAATCCATACTATAATAATCTATATATAGGGTGACTGGTAATTAGTGACCGATACTTAAACACGTGATTGTACTCACATGAAAATAACTTTCCCAAAGAAACTTTTTTTTATACTCATAAACTTTCAATTAATTCAATTACGTCAGTACTGCACAACGGGAGCAGTGGGGGTGGCGGGAGAGCGTGTGACGCTACTACTAGTTGTAGATTTCGCCCTCCCCGAGATCCGACTATCAGCTGATAGATCGTGCCGATTCGTGCCTACTGTGATCGATCATAGGAGCGCGCGCGGGATTTTCAAACAGAGTTTTTGTTATTTTATTGTGTTAAAAGCTAATGTGTATAAAAAAAGTTTCTTTGGGAAAGTTTATTGAAATCATGAATACAACCACGTGTTTAAGTATCAGTCACTAATTACCAGTCACCCCATATATAAAAATGTTATGTTGGTTTGTGTACGCTTCAAAAACTCAAAAAGTTCTGCACCGATCGAGCTGAAATTTTAGCTTGATAAATAATCCGCATCAAGGATTGTTTTTAGCCAATTTTTTTTTTGTCTTTTTTTCACCATTAATCACAATGTGCCACAGCGAAGCGTGGCAGGGTACAGCTATTATATTATAAAATCTAAACTCATATATTACAAAGAGGAAAGGTTTAATTGTTTGTTTCTTTGCATTGAATAGGCTCTGAGACCACTAGATCGATCTGAAAAATTCTTTCATCTTTGGGAAGCTACACTATCCCCGGGTGACATGGACTTTTTATCCCTGTTTGGCCACGGGAACGGGTACTCCGCGGGTGAAACCGCGTGATGTCTGCTAGTACTTAATATTCGCGTGGGTTGTAAGCTGATATGTATTTACGCCCTTCCTTGGAGAAAGTGATCATAAGAAAGGATTTTTTTAAATTGATTCTGCGAACTACTTTTTAACAAACTTTCGTCGACACAATACATGTTATATAGGTATATAGGGAATAAAAGTTTGTCATTTTAGGGGTTCTAAACGTGGACGTACTTGTAATTACCTAGACTTGTATTTACAAGTTGAAGTCAGAAGTATCATTTTTTTGAAAAGGAAACTCTTACTTGTACCGAAGTGTCTACAATTCCCGCAATTTTGTTTACCCGTTTTTCAAGAATAACGTTGCTCCTCACTATTTATCTTGTATTGTGGGCGCGTTCACAGATATTTAAATTCACGTACACAAACAGTCAGACACGTAATAACAACCTGTTCGCCATAGGCAAAACAGATATTAGCTCCGTGCGGGAATTTAATTGAATCTGCAGCCCGCAGCGCAGCAGCCAGTCGCTCAGCCACTGTGCCAACCGTGTCTTGGAAAAAAATGCCGAATTCATCGCCAATGAACGCTGTTACTATAAAAATGTCATCTCCATTTCACGGTACATAGTGCGGTACCACTTTGTATGTAATTTTGATCAAACCATAGATAAGAGTTTATTACAAGCGGCGGGCTGTATACATATACATATATATGCATAATAAAATGGGAATTAAAGGTTTTTGTACAACTTAATAAATTCTGTAATACGGTACAAAGTATAATAGAATAATTAAGCAAATATGTACAGTCGAACGCTGCAGTGTTCTCTGCGATTTTTTGCAAGTTCGTAAGGTTGTGTTTTGTTGTAGATATTTCACTGATTTTTATACTTTGAGGTAAATTTTATAACTATTATATCTAAGGGATGAAAGGGACACATAAACTGGTACACACAGCAACGCGAACGTACGCTGAAAACCTCCCATTGCACGGAAATCCTTTACAAAGCGAGATGAGCTTATACTAGAAACATATAGCTTGATTTGAAGCCTTGGTACCGTACACCTCAGGACTAGCTAAATTTCAAATTCTATTTATATTCTATTTCTATTATGGAAAGAAAATGGCTTATATGGAATCAGCTGTTTGTCAAGAGCCATATTTATTACAAATTCTACTCGTTAAAACTTGACAGTTGACATTAAACAGCTGATTCCATAATATACGCCATTTTCTTTCTATTGTCGCCTTATCGATTACGATAATAGAAATAGAATTTGTAATATAGGCCTGCAGATTTGTTTGTAAGAGGTGGGTTCCGAAACTATTCATCAGACTTAAAAAATTGTTGAACAAATGGACACTCGCATTATCGACGATTGCTACAGGATAATAATGTTTTATGGTGTAAGTAGGTAGTTCTAGACCAGCAGGCGAACGTAGTGGCGGGCAGCATAGCTAGTGGCCCGATAGTTTTTATCCTGTATTGAGCCAATGGTTCATTTAGTTATTTCTATAAAAGGTGGCCACCTGTAGCGCGTTAGGTGTGGCTTCGTTTGGGACGTCCTTCGTGTAAAACCAGCACGTATCGACTATTTCACCTCACTGTGGCCATATTCAAAACAACATAGCTGTGCCCGCGACTTCGTTCGAGTTTAATTTCTTACTTTTCTCGTAGGTACGTTTTCTTTCTAATTATTTTATTGCGCTGATCTCTAATCTATTAAAATTGAAGTTCGAATCAGTTCAAATGTTTTAGAGTTGAGACGAAGCAGAAAGACAGATAAAACGTGTATGAAATTGTATTTTTAGTAAGTGTGACTAGGTGCTGTAGGTATGTGCTTTCATAAATATTTATGCATTCGTTAAATAAATTGTCCTTTTGCCAATGAGACCTTGCCGAGTACCCTACCCTAATGAGTACCTATTAAGCCTCGGTTGTCCAATCTTCCATGTATCTGTCGACGTTGTACAGAAAGCAACAAAAAAAAAAGAAAAAGCATTTATATGGCGCATCACATACACACGTAAATAAATAATAAATAAAAGCACAAAGTAAATAACATAATACAACCTATCATCAAAATGTAATTAGTACCTAGATAGAACTTGAACATTTCGCAGTTTGTACATATTTCTATTGCAGCTATGACTTTAAAACAATAAAAAAAAAAGAAAACTCTTAGGTACACCAGAATGTGATTTTTCATAAAAAAAATTTTTAAACGATGCGGAAGGCTTCTTGCGGTTATTGTTTTTTATTCATTTATTATTTTTATTACAGGGCTGCTGACCACAATCGGTCGACGATGGAGTAAGCTTGTGTAGGTAGAAGTAGCTAATTCTTAATAGGTATTGCTGTCTTTTGGACAGGGCCGACTTCAGCCAATACAAGGGCTCGTTGAGCATACAATATTAAAGGCCAATTAAATATTTTTATTATAATGGATAAAATAAAAGAAACCGAGGATCATGGAAACCAGACTACCCGAAAGTACGAACGAGAGCATTTCGTAAATATTTATCAATGGTTAACTTGACGTTAACACTTTTGCGATCGTCTGTACCTACGCCGAGGGTAAAAAAAACATACCTTGCTTTTTGTGTCCAATTGACGTCCGAAAATAAAAATTCACAATTATACGTACCTGTAACAAGAAAAAGTACATATTATATTAAAATAATCAAACCACTATTACTTACCGCCGCTATTTATAAACATAATTTGATTCCTGTAATGGACTTAGTCGGTTATAGTTTGCGTTCATTTCTGTCATCGTCATTTGTGCATATTATATTTACTGAATAAATACTAACTACACGGGTCAGGCAAGTACCTATGTCCAACAAAGAAGAATCCAGAAATGGGCACCGATTCCTGGATTCGTACTCCGAACTTTTATTCGAACCGACGTTTGCTGTAATTTCAATATTAAACTTTATCAAATACATCAATGTCCTAGATTTTAATTATTAATAGTAGATCTTAATAATAGATATTATAAACGTGAAAGTTTGTTTGGATGGATGTTTGTTACTCTTTCACGCAAAACTACTAAACGGGTTTGGATAAAATTTAGAACACTGATAGTTTATAACCTAGATTAACACATAGGATAGTTTTTATCACGATTATATCTTCCCGTGGGATATATTTGAGTTGTAGCGGGTGAAGCCGCTGGCAACAGCTAGTACACTATATGACTGCCTCGGTGGTTTTGTAGTCACAAGCCCTACTGCTGAGCTTGAGGTCCTCGGGTCGGGCAAAGTGTTATCGAGTTTTTGCATCTGGAAATTCTCAGTAGCAGCCCGGAATTTGAATTTGTGCACGACTGATGGTAATACGCTCGCCCCTATTACATGGGACTTAAACATAACTAGGGAAATGTGGGTCTACTATTGCAGGTGCACCTCTGCGTAGCCCTTCGGGGACTACAGGCGTTATGTTAAATAACTCTATGTACCCATTAAAATCCATAAATAACAGTATTGGTGACATTGCTAACGCTACAATTGCAATAACACGTCAGTTTACAATAAAACTGTTTAAATATAATGCATTAAATTGTTTATATAAATGGCGGTTCAAATCGCGACGTTGCAAATTGAATGATAAGATTTCGTGTCGACCAATCGAGGAGAGAAATTGAATTATTTTGACTAATCGATTTTTTATTCATTTTATTGCACGTGTATTATAATATTTTATGTTTCGATGTGATAAGCTGTGGTGTGAAACTGCTTATTACTTCGATCTACATTGATTTAGAACACACTTTTATAACATATTAATGTACGATGGAGTTTCTTGCTCATTCTTCTTCATACGAAACTATCTTTTGAAAGGGATAAGTAGAATCAGTATATTTTATGTAACTTCAAGATCATCGGCAATGATGCACTCGTTGAGTCAAAACTTCAAAGTCTTGAGCATCGACGCCGAGTTGCTAGCCTGTCTGTTTTCTATCGGTTATATATTAGTAAGATAACAGTAATAAAATCTACACCTACCTAGCTAATTATTTTGCTCAACTAATGAAATACTTTTATATCCAAATAAAAAACTAAGTAAGTACAAATCTTAACTACCAAACCTAATATTATTTTTCGGTAAATACCTACCAACAGAGCAACATTTTTATTAAACTAGTAGATTATATAATTTCAAATTTTATATTACGTCATTAAGTATACATTAAAACTTATATCGGTAATAAAGTTTCCGAATTACTCGTAACATTACGTTATAGTTTACATGAATATAAAACGATAAAATGGAAAAACAGAAAAACTCGAGAAACGAATTACACATTTAATAAAGGCAGGCAGATTTCGTAAAAATCTAACAAACAAAGAATGGGTGTTATTTTTAGATAAAATTAACGCACATTATGAGCGTACGCGCAGCTACCGAACGTGAATCATTTTTATGTGTGGCCCCGGTATGAGCGAGCGGTGGAGGAATGCAACAATCCTTACATCTCTTACGAATACTCAAAATTATCTTCTACTTATATATATTACAATTAATTGACAGAATAAAACTTAGTGCTAATTTTAAGGCACGTGGAGTAGTGCGAAATGTGGCATAGTTAAAGTTTATAATGAAGATGAAGGGCAGAAAGCTCAAACGGTCTTTGGCCCACTGAACTATAGTAATCGTTTACAAGTGTGTTTTTGTGACGTATGTTCACATAAACACAGCAAACGTACACAGTAAACTACGACAAATTACTTCACACTGCAGGCACTTCACAAATAGGTACTTACATGGAACAACAACGTATCTAGTTTTTTTTTAAATATGTATCCTTGGTCGCTCGAATAAAATCCAAAAATCGGATATTGGTGGCTAACAGAAAATGATCTTGCATTTTCTGTTAGCCACCAATATCCAAGTTGAAGATCGCAGATAAACACTCATTATGAGAATCGCCCGTAAGCTAGCCGCCGTCACTGGCACCCCACACCAAGCCCAAGGTCCACGTCATCGCAATAACAAATATTTTCCACTGATTCTATTGTATATTGTTGGCTTTTCCTATTAAAACATTAGTTTCTTTTAACCTACTTCCCGAGATACCTAATGGTTCCGCATGTATACTGTTCAAATGTTTATTCATTATTGTTGGTATATCAAACGACGTAAAAATTGCCTAATTTGGCTACTTGCCAATCGAATGACGTCACTGATGCCTGTATCTTTATTAAATGATTTAATGGTACTTGTGTATGAACTGGTAGGTGCACGGGTACATTGATCTGTTGAGATCACGTAAAAATATTATGGTGGAGTTCAATTTTCTTTCTGAATGCCGATAGTCGACCATTAGCAATTGTACAGAGGCGGCCTTACTGCCATAGGGATTTTCTACCAGTCAGCCTTTGGGAGATGCAAAAGAAAGCAGCGGTACGTGGAAGCTTTTAATAAAAAAAGAATACCGACCAATACTCATATACTTATTTTGCTTTTGAATTGATCGATTTATAATTTGAAAGAATCATCATAATTGATCGCTTTATACGTTTTCCTTAAACATGTAACCTGACAACTGCATTCCACTTAAGAGCACGTAGGAGACAAACTTAAAAACAATAGAAATACACAGTCAGTTGACCTATTAAGGTTGACAGTAGCAGACTGTCACTAAAAAACTAACCAAACTAAAAAAAACACTCACAGGTGAAAAATAACTCCAGTTTCGGAAGTCTGTGGCTTTGGTGGTTTTGGTTTTGTTCATTATTGGCCACCGACTTCCGAAACTGGAGTTATTTTCTGTTAGTGTTTTTTTAAGAAGTCGGTTGTTTTTTTTTTTTGTAAACAAGTTTTTATTTTGGCATTTTTAGTTTCTTCGAAAGAAAGTCTTTCAAAACTTAAAAGAATCATTTAAATTGTTTAACAATTGCTAAAGAAGTTCTATCTAAACATTAATCTGTACATCTCTGCCGGGCCCCTTTTAAAATAGAAGGGCGTAATGTTATGTCATGGAAATACAAAAATAAATAAATAAAAGACGGACTACTGATGTAACAAACCATAAAAAAACAACTAAATTGAGAACCTCCTCCTTTTTTTTGAAGTCTGGTAATAAGTCAATATATTGACTAGGTAATCTCAATTTTATAATCAACCAATCAATCTTTATTCAAATTTCAAAATATTTGACTCATCCCCCTTTATTTTGACACCATAGAAAAGGTAGCTAATCATATCTTTGATCGAAACAGCATTACTTTCTAAAGTTAGACTCAATCGCCCTTATAGAAAAGAGGTTATGCAGAGAAACGACAAGAATACAAGATATGCAAAATAACCGGTAAGTCCGTACAGTAACCGACTGGGCAACATTTGGTATACTAGCACAACTATGTAATAACCGCGGCGTAATTATAATATTATAAATAATAAACGATTTGCATTCGGCTTCCTTCACTTATGGCGGTAGTTTGAATTCCCGACGCTAAGCTGGTCTGTCGGGTGAAATCTACACGAGGTAGGTTTACTTGATAAATATGTTAGAAAAGTAGTCGTGAATAAATAAACATAGTCAGGAAAGATCTCTATAAATGGCATGTTAACGGTGTATGAATGTCAAATTTATATTTGGTCCATCAGTTAGATAATATAATAGACAAGCAGGCCTAGCCATATTACAAATTCTATTTCTATTATCGTAATCGATAAGGCGACAATAGAAAGAAAATGGCGTATATGGAATCAGCTGTTTGTCAACCTGTCAAGTGTATTTCATTTCAGCCATATAACAAATTCTACTCGTTAATACTTGACAGTTGACAACCAGCTGATTCCATATACGCCATTTTCTTTCTATTGTCGCAATAGAATAGAAATAGATTTTGTAATATGGCTAGGCCTGAAAGTTTTTCTTTGCTGTTTCAAATTTATGGGAAACTATAACTTACATTAAGCGCATTAACGGATAAGGAGCTCCTGAAGTCATAACTCTGTATAAACTGAACAACATAGTGACGTCATGCGACATTTTGACTTGATGTAGGTATCGCCGTTATATTTTAATTACGTGAAGAAAGGAAAAATATGTGTCTAATATTCTCTAGTAATCTGAATGAGGGACTAAAATTAAAATATAGTCAACTGTCTATTCTATTTAAACCTTTGACCGTTACAGTCACACTCGATGACAAACCAAAATGTGTGCAGGATGCCACGCATGATTTTAAAGGATTAATTCGTAGCTTGACACCGCAGGAATTTTTTGATGTAAGTACCTTCAAATGGTTAAACAAGCATTTGGCTGACACTTCGATCTCTGATAATCAGTTTTGCCCCGTTAATGGGTCAGATAGGGACAGGCTCTATGTAAAATAGGAACTTAGGAAAAGGTTAGACAAAAGATGTAAAATTCGACGATTCTAATTACTTATTTTATTAAGCGTTAATTGTTAGTGATTGATTTAGATTGTCAGTATTCTATTGTACCAACATTGGTAACATTGCTGAGACCCCGCAAATGATATTAATATTTTTAATTACTACCATGAGAAATAGTATTTCATTTTCTACAGTTATACCGCTGATTTAATGAACAACAATTTATGTATAGAGAAAAAAATAAACAAACCCACGAATGCAACTAAGTAAAAAAGATTACCCTATCATTATTTCCATGCCAATTTGCAAATATAAAAAAAAAATCTTTAAGCCCGTCTGTACGTAGTTACGTACACTCGCATCTATAAACCTGCGCAGAACACAAATAAAAAGTATTTGTATATAAAAACTATCTCGGCTATAATAGATACTTTATTATGGTCGAGTGGAGCAAAAATGTGCGGCAATTATAATGTTTTCTAACCGCATTTTATCAGTGTTGATCGTGTTAATGTGTCATAAAAGCATCGCAAATAATAAGAAGTCATTATTGAAACAATTACTATACGTCTGAACACTTTTAACGGTAAAAAATGTAGCCGCAGTAACTCGAAGTAAATGATATGTGACTGTCGAAGTATCGATAGCCTATATGGACTGCCAATAATAACCAAGTGGCCCCAAATCAGCAAGTAATAATATTTTGTTACCGAGAACAGGGTGGATTGTACCGGTAAGTATATTTTTAGTCACACATTTAAGTTCGTGATTGTACGTTGAAAAATCAATATTTATTTATTTATAAAATACATTGTGGACTTCATTGTAGTCTAAAAACAAGTACTTACCTATAGTTACTTTTACATTTTTACTTAAGAGATAACAACTATAGATATAGAGGGCTTACAAAATATCTACAGTTTAGCGGAGCGTGACTTATAGAATTATGAGTGGCTAATCATATTACAAAGAACAATATTATGTAAGATGAATTTTGGCTGCAGATACAATTTTCTTTAATGAAGGGCTCAAACTAAATTCATCTTTCTTTTTGTTAATTTTATTCTCAATTTCGTAAATGGTGAGTTGACACAATATGTATTGACTGATCTTTTTTATTAGAACTGATTCCAACGTGTGGTGACTAAGGGTAAGCGCAGACTGAGAGGAACACAGCGGAGAGAACTTCATTAAAGCACTCGAAAATCTACTTTAAAACTATTGAAATAAAGTGCAAGGCCCGCTATACAAAATATAGATTCTCTACGTGAGAATGTAATTTATGTATAGAGGGTCTGCTTAGCTAAACAGACGCGAATGTGTCTCATAAGGAAATAGTGTTCTCTATGGACAAACGTTGAATGGAGCTGAATAAGTGTGAGTAGTTGCTAATCCTCCTGATATCCGTTAATCTGTCTGTCTGCGGACTACAATATCTCATAAATTGTAACAAATGGTCAGTAGTACTCGTAATATATATATATATATATGCAAAGTGTGTTGCTATTAGGTACCTGCCGCTTTAGCAACAAACAATAAAAATCAAGACAAATTTAGGAATCGTTAATGGTCTGGCGCATAACGCTGAATTTTGATTGTTATAAATCAAAATCAGAGTTATGCGCTGCAACAGTTGCTTTATCACTAGTCTGCCTGGCATCTTCCTTACTAGACTACCAAATAGGCAGTCTCGAACCCAGTAACTGCATGGATAGCACGGTACCCTTTAGTGCGTTTCCGGGTTTTGCTTACTTGTAACGACTGAAAAAGGTTTGCAAATGACAGATGGGATTAACGTCTTACGTGGTTTCCGAGATACAGAGGAGTCTTAATGTATGAAACGGTCACCCATCCAAGAACCGACCTCGGCAAGCGTAGCTTTACCTTCGATGGACCCGTGCAGCATTATTTGGCAAAAGCCCCAATTGCTTTATCACAAGTTTTGATAAATTATACCTATATCTAAGGAGACTAGTGATATAGCAGTTGGGGCCTGGAGTATTCTCACATGGAACCCTTTATGTTTGAATCCGACTCTCGACTGGGCATTTTTTTTAAGGTTTCCTTACAATTAACCTACCCCATCTTATGGGGTAAGAAAACTTACCCCATCCCATGGGTTAAGTTAATCATTCCAGCCTTTTTTAAAAAATTGTAAAGAAATATTAAATTGAATGTTTTGATTAGGTCTGCCTTTTGTTCGCAGCTGTAAAGTTCAGAGACAGCCAAGTATAGCAAACGCGGGGCGTCTTTCGTTAAAAACTTGGAACGCTTTTTTAAAGGTTTCCTCACAATTGACCTCCCACCAGTAGAAAAAACGTCTTAGTTTTGATTAATTGTTAGGGTTTGGTACCTAAGCAAACGGTAACCTATTACTTATGCTGTAAACACACTTATTGAGCTCAATTTTGCTGTTTTCTATAAGTAGTTAACTTCAGTAGATATTGTAGGTATTCAATATCTATCTCCTATGAGACGCGCTTGCGACTGTTAAGCAACAGGGGCACCTGCACCCTCAATTTAACTTTTAACAAAACCAAAAAAATTTGTTTACATAAACAATCATTTTGTCTTTTACGATAGCATCGAAGTGCTAGTCCAACTCACACTTGGCCCGTTTTTAAAGGTTTTCTTGGTTTTCTTACAATTTTCCATATGAGAAAAAACTTATAACAAATTTCGTTCCGCCTTAGAAGTATTTTAATCCTACTAATATTATAAACGCGAAAGTTTGTGAGAATGGATAGATGGATGGATGTTTGTTACTCTTTCACGTAAAAACGACTAAATGGATTTTAATAAAATTTGATATGGAGTTAGCTGGCACCTTGGATTAACACATAGGCTACTTTTTATCCCTGTATTCCCACGGGAACAAGACCTACGCGAGTGAAACCGCGCGACGTCTGCTAGTATGTTATGTTACCATTTTAGTTGTCAAATTAATGTTAAACTGTCACCTGATAATGGACTGGAAAGAAGTTTGTCACCTGTCATGGCATCCAAGATGGCGCTGCTTTTGAAAAATATTTATTTACGAAAACGTTTTTTTTTTTTATTTGAATTTTTTGTTATTGTTAAAAGACAAAAGATAGCCTATGTCCGTCTCGTTTGACGTTGAAACAGTGCTGATTCCCAGCCTGATTTTGATTTGTTTTCTCCAGATTATGCTCTATCTCCTTGTCAAATTTCTTCGTAAGCCGTTTCGTTTTGTCGTGAAACAAAGACATTCAATACCTATAGACCGGACATCACGAACAAAATTTTCGTCCGAAAAAGTGTGTCCTGCTGGATACAAGTCTATGAGTTTTTTGTAGTACGCTCCGCTGCCGATCCAATATTCATATATTATTCTAGATGGCGTTACTGAGACATGGGATCAAAGTTTTTCTATGACATTTCCTTGACATGCCCGCTCTATAGTATTTTAAATCTCTTTGTCGTGAAAAGCCGAAAAACCAGGTATTGAATGTCTTTGCGAAAAACAAACAAACAGATTCTCAGAGTTACATTCTCATTTATGATATTAGGTCGAATAAATACAAGTCTATAGAAATTATTTTTATCTGACCGAAAGGTACGGAAACGCTTAATTACTTTTTTGTTTAGGTAGGTACTCCTAAACGCGTAATATCACTTGCATATACCACAGATATTGCGACTTTGCAACGGTTTTTCAAAGGTTTCCTTATTATTTACTAACCTCACGGGAGAATAAACGTAGTAATTTTGATTAGTTTTTAATTTAAACGATGCAAAATGCGATGGTTTTATATCTATTCTATAGGTAAAAGTATAGCAGCATTGCATACATTTTGCTTACTCGGTTTCCTCACACATATCAACGACATGGATTAGTATTTAAGGCCCTTTTGCTATTACAATCTTTCCCTTATAGAGTTTTAAGGTATGTTTATTTTACTGTCGCCAATAAACGCATTGTTCTTTCTTTCTTTCAGTATTCGAAAACGATGTTGCTCGGGTTTATCATCTTGACAAATACAATCATTCCGACCAGTAGAAATGTATTATAACTTATTTGAAGTTTGCAAAGAATTTATCTTTTTAATTATTCAAGTCATACTTGGATTTGGACATCTCGCTAAACTTTGCTACTTAAGGAGTCTTGCCATGTTTCTGAATATAATATTAAAAGATACATATTCTTTAATATTTATTACATTACAGTGCGACTGATGTTTTCTTCTGAATTAGGTAAGACTTAATGGTTAGGAACTTCAGTAAAATAATAATAATGAAATTCCACAACTTTCACAAAACGCCATCTAGTCCCAAACTTACCAGAGCTGGTGCTGTGAGTACCAGAGAACTTATGAACACACTAAAATATTTCAAAATACATATGATTTAATAGATAAATTACACCCAAACACAAAACACATGATCGGCTCATCACATGGATATTGATGACTAAGGGTCAATTCGAACGAACTCTTGAGGTATTTTAATAACATAGGTGCTCATTATTAGCCATCTATGGCACTAACATAGATAAATCCGATTGGTTTTCTATCCATTTTCTTCGCCCTAGTGACCGCGTCTAGTTCCAAACATCACCAACGGTTGACATTCGATTAAGGCCCAGTTGTACCAATGTTTACGAAATGTATGGCCAGTTTGAGCGCTTGCACTTGCTTATTTCGATGTATTATTATGATCGCAGAGAAATGACAACTAAATTACGGATACCCTTATTACCAGACCCACATAGTTTTTTTTTTCAATAACAAAACACGTTTTAAATATCGTTGTTTTCTTTCAACTTGATGATTTTTTCAAATTTTCAATTTTGATTACAAATAGGTAAATTTTATAAAATATAAAAATATTTAGGACCTACATACATTTGAAAATGTTAAAATGTTTGCAACCTCGCCTTAAATAGAAAACATCTGTCAACTTCGGTTGTATTCTACGTTACTTTTTGCGGCGGATTCGTCCACCCGGTGTTTACGTCGCGTAGGTAGTTTTCGCACCAGTGACCACCATGATAACCGTGCACGTATCTAATTATTGTTAGTTAATTATGTCACTGCCATGACCGTGACCGTCAATTCATTACCGTTAGAGCTCGCATAATCAATGTCTTTGAAACAGTCGACAATGATTTAATTAAATACCAAGATCTGGGGCGAAGACAGTTTTAATATTTTATTTTTATTTCTTAATTACTGTCGTAATGGCGCTGTACCAGTGTCACTTTTTAACCGACTGCAAAAAAAAGAGGAGGTTCTTAATTCATTTACATTTTTTTAGGATTTGTTGCCTCAGTACTCCGTCATTTATGGACCGATTTTCAAAATTCTTTTTTCATTCGATGGGGAACTCATATCTGATGAGGTATCCTCGAGGGATTTAGGGAACTCCTCAAAAATATAGGTAGGTACACACGCACCGATTTTAACATTTTTAGTAACAAATCAAGCATTTTCATTCAGAAATTATCAATTGGTGAAGAAAAACTGATGAAGAAGACAGGCAACAGAACTCTTCAACGCATAACAGCTAATTATTCGCGATTGCTATTAGTCAGATGTCTATGTTGAGCTTTTATATTTCCATAACATAAAATTACGCCCTTCTATTTTAAAAGGGGCCCGGCAGAGATGTACAGATTATTGTTTAGATAGAACTTCGTCAATTTTTCTGATTTGTCTGATTCTTTCAAGTTATGAAAGACTTTCTTTACATACGAAGAAACTAAAAATTACAAAATAAAAACATTTTTACAACGAAAAGACAACCGAAACTCCAGTGAAACTCCAGTTTCGGAAGTCTGTGGCTTTGGTGGTTTTGTTTTGTTCATTATTGGCCACCGACTTCCGAAACTGGAGTTATTTTTCACCTGTTAGTTTTTTTTAAGAAGTCGGTTGTATTTTTTGTAAAAAGTTTTTTCAATTCAACATAACATAAAATAGACGGACAGGATAGATTGAACTGGAATTTATTTAAGGTTGCGAGAAATCGATGTAACCAGATGATACGCAATGCTAAACGCCGCCACATTCTAGATAATATCTCTTCTTCTTCTTCCGCTGATATTTGGAAGTTTCTTGGAACTCTTGGTATCGGCAAACCGCGACATTTAGACCTTCCAAGTTCAATTGACTTAGACGATCTCAACCGTCATTTCTCCACTGTGTTAATCATGGATCGTCTAACCAAACAAAGAACTCTGTCACTAATTACTGGTCTAACGCGTCCTCAAATTAATCCTTTTTGTTTTGTTCCAGTTGAACCGGGAGAGGTAAAAAAATGTATTCTTTCTATTAAATCTAAAGCGGTACGATGTGATAATATCACTCGTGAAATGATCATTGCTATTCTGGATCACGTCCTAGCTGCGATTACACATATTGTTAACTTTTCTCTATATTCCAGTGTATTCCCCTCCTTGTGGCGCAAAGCCTATGTACGTCCACTCCCCAAAGTTTCTAATCCCATCCTTCCCGCTCACTTTCGCCCAATTTCTATCCTTCCTTTCCTATCCAAAGTGCTCGAGGCCTGTGTTCACAAACAATTTTCTAATTTTGTACATCGCAATTCTCTCATTAGCCCACTCCAATCTGGTTTCAGGCCCGGGCACAGCACTGTCTCCGCCCTTCTGAAAGTGACTGGCGATATCAGGGCTGGACTGGAAGATACCAAAGTTTCCATACTGGTATTGGTCGATTTTTCAAATGCCTTTAATACCGTCAGTCACGATATCCTGCTAGCCATTCTTTCCCACTTTATGATCTCTCCCGAGGCACTGAAATGGTTCTCCTCTTACCTTCAGGAACGCCAGCAGTCGGTTCGTTTTGGGGATTTTTCATCTCGTTGGTGCGGATTGGACACTGGCGTGCCTCAAGGCGGCATTCTTTCTCCTCTTCTGTTTTCTATTTTTATTAATCTTATTACTTCCGAACTTCAGTGTGCGTATCATCTGTATGCAGACGATCTGCAGTTGTATTGCCAGGGGAGTGTTGATGATTTGTCTGACGCTATTAACAAGTTAAATAGGGACCTTTTAGCCATTGGAGCTTGGTCCGATAGGTTTAGCGTATCAGTTAACCCTACTAAGTGTCAGGCGATCATCATAGGAAGCCCTCGAAGCATGAGTAGAGTGGATATTGCAAACTTGCCGCCAGTCCTGTTCGACAGCACGATTATACCATTCAGCAAAAATGTGAAGAACCTCGGCTTGCATTTCGACTGTACCCTAAACTGGCGGACCCAAGTTGCCAACGTCAGCCGGAAGGTTACTGGAACGCTGCGGGCTCTGTATCGACTTAAGAATGTTTTACCATCCAAGACAAAGACAATGCTTGTGCAGACCCTAATTTTTCCTATCATCGATTATGCTGATGTGTGCTACTATGACCTGAATGCAGATCTCCTCAATAAACTTAACCGTCTTCTAAATAACTGCATTCGATTTGTTTTCAATCTCCGTAAATATGACCATGTCTCTATACATCGATCGCTTCTAAGGTGGTTGCCCATACGTCAACGCAGAGAGCAAAGGGCACTAACCACTTTGTTTTCGTTCCTTAACAGTCCCAATTTTCCTTCTTACTTAGCCCCTCACTTTCAGTACATTTGCGCCAACCACAATAGAAAGGACAATGGGCAAAAATGTATGGAACGTGGTACCCGCTCCAATAGTCCTCATTAATATATCATTGAATAGACATTTTGATGCAGAAAAACGTCTACCATGGCGCCTGTCCCTATTCACGTTTGGAAAGCAGTAATCTCACTATCTATACTTATTATTATAAAGCTTTAATCTCAGGAACTGCTAGTCCGATTTAAAAAATTCTTTCAGTGTTAGATAGCCCATTTATTGAGGAAGGCTATAAGCTATATATCATCGCTACGCTACGACTAAAAGGAGCCGAGCAGCAGGGGTGAAACCACGGGGAACAGCTTGTGTTTTATAAATGATGAAGAATTTATTACAAACTACTTATATAAGTAAAATAAAGCTAGAATAACATGATATAACACATTTAGGATTCTATTATTAAAAGAAGTAAGAAAACAAGCATTCTTCAAATACAAAACATATATTTTATCAATAAGTGAGTAGATTTAAAACATTACATATCGGTATCAACTATAACAGCATTGAGGAAAGATGCCGGAGCAGTAAATCCCGTATGCCTCGCATAGCCTAAGCCTATACCATACGATGGACACTATATGTGCACAAGTGCCGATCGTACGTCGCCCGGTTAAACATGTGCAATACTGTTGGACAATATTATTTGCACTGCTTGCAAATAATATTGTCCAATAATATTGCTGCTAGTTAATAAAACCGAGTTATGAAAGCACAAAAGAAACTCAAACAGCAGCTAAACGTCGTCACGAGCGCAAAACGAACGAGCGACTGACGCAGGACGCGAACACGTCTGGTGTCAGTCGATCCCCTCCTCTCCCTCCCCCGCTGCTCTTGCGCACACCCCGCGCTCAGGAGCAACGGGACTCGAGTTAAAATGAGGAGTGCATGGCAAAGTCTTACGTAAAAACGTTATTAATAGAAAACATGAACGGAAATGCCGAAAATATTACCTTGGTACTCATTTTCTTACATAAATAAGTGGTAACTTATATACTCGTATATGTATGTTTATCGCCGGGGCCACGAGACTGTCTAAACAGGTTACTTTGGCCCTGGAAAGCAAAGGGAAACTGAAGGAACAGGGTTTTTATTAGTTAGTAAGACTGTCGTTTATCTTCAAACGCAATCAGATTTGAGAGTGGCGGCTATAGTAAAAATTGTTCCTCTTGGTAAGACCTTTTAAACGACACTACAATCATATCTATTGGAGCCGGGTACCATTTTGCTCATTCTTCTTTACGATCATCAAATAACCGCCTTCTCCAATGCCCCACTCATCGTACTGACTTCATTCACTGTTCCTTCTTCGTCCAGGCTATTTCTTTGTGGAATGCGCTTCCCCAGGAAATCAGGATGGCTACCAACCGATTGGCTTTTAAATTGAAGGTTCGTGAGCACATTCACAAAAAAACGGCTGTAGTTTCATCACAGCGCTAATGTTTTCCCTTGGTATGATTGTCATGTTCATGTGTTTAAGTTTTTTTTTGTATATATTTATTGTATTATATTATACCTATTATGTTTTATGATATTTATCATATTTATTATATTTATTGTTTACATATGTATAAATAAACTATGTTTACTTCTCTTGAAATTTCTTACGGAATTGCACCTACCACTGTTTGTCTCTGCATGACCTAAAGGTTGACTGGTAGAGAATGCCTAAGGCATTAAGTCCGCCTATGTACATTTGTGTGCTTGAAGTATTAAATAAATAAATAGGTAGAGAATGCCTTTGGCATTAAGTCCGCCTTTCAGTTTTTATAATGGGCTATTTGACCAAAATTTTACATAGTTTTTAGTCCTTTACCTATCTAGATTACAAGAAAATATTCTAAAAATATTAATTCTTTTTCACGTAATAAAAAAATAACGGTGATACATTGAGTTAAAATATCGCATGACTTCACTTGCCAGTACAGTTTACAGCTAGCTAATGACGTTACAAGCCCCCACTCCTCAACTTTAATGCGCTTAATCTAAGCAGTTTACAAATGATTTGAAAAAGAAAAACATATTTATACTTATAATAAATATTCAGTCATGGCGGTTTTTCAATTTATTTTCACCTTAAATCTCTTTTCTAATCCGAACAATGCTCTTGTCTTCTCTGTATGAGAAGGCAAAGAAGGCAGAAACAAACTAAGCAAACTCTCTTCCCTGCAGAGCGACCAAATTGGGACATTGAACAGGCTGGTTTTGATTATTATTTTTGAGAATATTTAGAATACTTATGAAGTTTTGACGTCAATCAAATGAACCTAGGAATATTTATGACGTCAATGAACCTACGTGTCTAGGTTCAATAGTGTATTTAACAAAACGTAAAAGTTTGCGTTACACTACAAAGCTACCTACGTAAGCTTATCGCGCACGCGGATGGCTGCGTTGACGTGTCACTTTGCGTAAAATGACAAAAAATATACGGCTAGTGTGGTGCCTACACGGCGTACGCGTAACTACAACAAAAACGAATAGATCTACAGCTAGACATGAAGCGTTCAGTAAGATGGCTTGATTGAAATATGTTTTCGAAATCAATAAATTACATAGATTCTTAATTTATTATTTTAATGAATTCAATGAGAACAATGTTCATGATAATCAGCGTCTGCCTAGCCTATTTCCAACTATGTTGGGGTCAGGTTCCAGTTTAAGCGGATGCAGCTGAATACAGTTTTACATGGAGAGACTGTCTGTCAGACCTCCACAACCCCGTTATTGGGTATACCCCTTGGTTAAACTGGTGGTCAGATTTTCAGGCTTCTTTTTATTGACTATCTGTAACGACTGTTATAGATCTACAAACGACAGCCGGGACCAACGGCTTTACGTGCTTTCCGAGGCACGGAGGAGTCTTGATATGTAATGAATGGTCACCCATCCATGGACCAACCTCGTCAAGCGTAGCTTAACCTCAGATCGACCCGTGAGGCTGTTATTATCTAGCCACAATGCGCAAAAAACCTTTACAAAAAAAAACATCGATTGGGGTTGAAATACGAGTACCTATGTCTGGTAAATAAACACAACGTGTCTTTTTTTGATATCCCATAACTCTAGGGTATGATTGAGACCATATCAAAGAATCAACTGGCATATGAATTATGTTTCAATCATCCTTATTGTTTTTTTTTTTTACTTTCATACAAAATAATTCGACAAAGTCACGATGATTAATGTAAAACACCCTTATGTGAAAGAAAACTGCTGACGTTAGAAAGAAGATTCGTTTTACTGGTGACAATTTTTGAACTAATTACTTAATAAAAATAATATTAATAATACTTATTATTAATATTCCACGACTCACACAACGCCATCTAGTCCCAAGCTAAGCAGAGCTTGAGTTACTAAACAACTGATAATTTAATTATGATTGATGATATCTCCGAAACTATGGATTTTTAGACCATCTATTCTAGGAGTTTTAGTATTATTTTTAACTACAGAATATAACCCTAGAGAAAAAACACCTGATGGGATATACAAAAAAAACACCTTGTATAAAAAAAATTACTTACGGATCCGCTAAAAAGCCCATTTTAGCCGAGTGCAGTCAGGGAAAATTCAACATAATCTTGCACTGACTGATGTTATCCCCTTATAAGTATGTGTGTGGTTCTTTCCTCAAAATACCATGGTTGCATGGTTCTTGCATGGTTCTTGAATGATCTGACCAACATAATGTCTGTCTACTTTAAAAAAGACTGCGTGACCTCTGAGTTTCTTTCGCTGTTTCATCTCAGAGTAGTCAGATAGTGAAACCGACCTCACCTAGTATAAAATTATATGTAAAAGTACCTATTTGTATGGACCTATTTACAGAAATAAATATGATTTTATTTGATGTTAAATCAAATAAAATCATAGCGCGCACATTTCGTTGAGCACGTTTCCAAATATCAATTAAAAATTTACCCTTTTCCAAAATTACTTTAAATTAATTTAGCTGATCAAAATGGTTTTGTAAGTACCTAATCGTATGCGAAGTTCAATAACAATGACGTGAATTATATAATTGTCTGTTTTAACTACTTCTACGATTTACTACCTTTTTCTAACAAGGGCCTGATCGTACATAATAAAACACGTTGTCATTTAATTTCTATGCTGTAGGTACCATAATTGCCGTATTCTCAACTTCTTTTCAATTAGCGGACCGGAATCAAAGACTGTCATGTAAGTTGTTAAGTTGTGATGTTAGTAATCGGTACAAACGTACATCTATTTTGATCAAGGTTACTGACAGTGAAAAAGACGTATTTGAACACGTAAATGCATTTGTTTCTATTGTTACATTATTAGGTGGTGCTGGTGGTTAGTGGGTAGACTTCTTTGCATACAAGCGCGTAGTTCAAAAAATGATTGAGTGGCACAGACATCAGAAATAAAACTAGGTGCTCTTATAAAGTATGTTTCTTAAATGAAAACAACACGGCTTCCACATAACAATTACTTACACGCTCTTATCATAAAATCTACAGTGTATCTTTTACACCCGTAACTGTCCAAACTAAAAATCTATTGTACGTATGTAATTAACGATATTATAAGATATTGTAGCACCGGCCTGTGAGGCCGTGAAGCGATATGGGAAGGTAAAAGTCCATAGAGTAAGAAATTGGTATAGACATACAATCATGTGCAGAAGCTGCTGAAATAACGCAATAACTTTCGACCTAAAGTAAAGTAAAGTTAACATTTTTTTTTTATCAATAATAGATTAGAAGACTTTATTTACTAAGAATGTTTGAACATGGATAAAAATAAGTTCTTAAATTATATAACCGGATTCTCAGTAGCATGGATCCGGATTGAAACCACCGGATCCTTGTTCATTCTGCCTTATATAGCATGCAAATGTCACACAAAATGGTAGAAAATCAAACATATTACAATAAATTGTCAGTAAAGAAATCTTGCACAGAATAATAACATTTTTCAATGAGTAAGTTTAGGAAAACGTTCTTTAGATTTTAACAATGGATTTTGTTCATATCGTGGAGTATAAAGCGCCGATACAATTTTAAATATAAATAATACTATATATAAATATAAATAATACTATATCGAATCTAGGACTCAAATAACGAGCGCACACATTTCCTACCACACGAATAATAGCAAGAAACTCCCTTTTTCCGCCTCTGTACATTCCTACTCTATGGTAGATCTTAGTCTGGGGTCCCGTCGCGCTTGCGCTGCCTCAAACACGTGTAGAAGCTCGCTAACCCACCGGCGGCGATCGCTAACACTGGCCCCTGTCAGCACTCAATGATCTGACATTAAGTTACGTAACTTGGGAGAATAATGCGCGGGAGCAGGGTTAAGGAGATATGCTACCGTGTTTGCCCTTAACATCATCATCATGCGGTCATTTAGTTATGTTACAGATGTACCTATACAAAGCAATGAGTTATGTACGAATATCGTTCGTCATTGGACCGGACTTTTGGTCTACTAGTTATTGTCAATGACTGCTATGCCGGAGGTGATACGATTCCCACCCAGGACAAATGACACGATCATTTGTTCTGTGTCTGGGTGTAATTTATGTATAATATGTATGTATTTAGAAACATATAAGTAAGTTTATCAAGTTTATCAGTACCCGTAACACGAGCTCTGCTCAGCTCGCGGCTAGACGGCGTTATGTGAATAGTCATGGAATATTATATTATATTATTATAATTAGGTAGTACACACACCAGCACATCAAGCTACCTCAAACTGACAAAATTTCGTGATTAAACATAAACTTCATTCTATTTGTAATTAATTTGTAATAAAGTTAAAAAACTTTCAAAGTAATTTGACACATTGGGGTAGCTTGATGTACTTACTGGCCTTTGTACAAAACCTATTTCGAAGCACTAAAATAAGTTTTGGACAAAACTAAAATGTCCTCTTATATTTGCTATTTAATATTGACGTTCAAAAGTGGACAATCAAATACAAAAATCAAAGCTACACGATTTTAGCTTTGATTTTGATACTGAAACAATCGGATTTTACTATTTGCAGTGTTCTAAATTTTATGAATCCGCATCGAGCTTCATACATGGTTTCTTCTATTTTTAACTTCTAAAAATCCAAACGGAATATGGATAACAGTGTTATAATACATTTTTAATGGATCTAAAAACAACCGACTTCTTAAAAAAACACTAACAGGTGTAAAAGAACTCTAGATTCGAAATCTTGTGGCTTTAGTGGTTTTGTTTCATTCGTGATTGGCCACCGACTTCCGAAACTAGAGTTATTTTACACCTTTTAGTGTTTTTTTAGGAAGTCGGTTGTTTTTTTTGTAAACAACGTTTTTATGAAATGTTTAGTTTCTTCGTATGTTAGTAGCATAAAAAAATATTTATTTCTGTAAAACCTTAACTATATTATACAAACACTAAAAAAAAAACAATAACTAAACCTAACAAAAAAAATAATTACAAAGCATCAAAAAATTCCTCTGCATCGCTGCCAGCTGGTAAAGTGCCCAAAAGACTGGCGGCATTGCCACGTTGAATGGCAATGCTTAGCCTCTGGCCAAAGTAGAGGCCAGCCCTTGGGTCACGGGAAGCGTCAACCAAACGTTTGGAGATGTCTTTGAACAGAAGACGAGCACTCGGACCCCACGGCCCAAGAGTTTCAACCCCAAACGGCTCGAAAGTATAACTACTAACAAGGTTACTATATACGCCGCTTGAGGTTCTCAGCAGCCGCAGCAGCAGCGCCAGCACAGCATGTTGACCCAGGAAGATGGGATGGCGCAAGAGTATCGACACAAGTAGCATCCCATACTAAAGGCCTACCCATCTTCCAAGGGAATAATGACATACCGTCCGGTCTTTTGCCATCGTCGCGTGCCAAGCCATTGGGTTCTAAAACAGCTGGAACGCCGACGGAAACAAGAGCACGTCGGATGATATCATTAATGTGTGCATGCCGTGCTATGCGACCCGCACTACGACTGCAAGATAGGCCATGATGCCCGAGGCATTTGACAACTTCCCCACAGTGACAGCGATGAGGAGAAACACATGGAGCTCCTAGACGAAGGGAAACAGCGAGGCGGAAAGTAGTGTCATCGAAAACCGTACCTATGTTCGACGACGGTAGTGCAAGAAGCCATAGTCCCGACTCCCATTCACCCACAGCAAGCAGACGCGCACGCTCAGCAGCAGTGGCAGACGAGTCAATTAGGTACTTCTGCACCGCTCTGCTGAGCGGCTCATCCCACCGACTCTGGGAAAATGGGTTCTCGGGAAGATCTGAATTCGGGCAAGCGAGTTTCCAGGCATCCATAGCCTCGGCGAAGTACGGCACATCGAAATCAACCAGTGTGGTAGCTAAGATATTCCTGATTAATTTTTCAGTGCCGCAGACCGAGGATATAAATGCCGGTAAACAAATACTAGAAATTTTGCGGAGTAGCATTAAATAATGGTCAAATAATGGTCTTTCAAACGTTGAAAAAGTTGTTTAAAATCAGTTAGCTAAAGAATTTCTTTTTAAACAGGGATCTATACATCTCTGCCGGAAACCTTCTAAATAGACAGGCGTAATGTTATGTTATGGAAATACATAAACTATGCACAAGCATGTGACTGTAGCAATCACGAGTGATATGATGTTATGCGTTGAAGAGTTCCGTTTCCTGTCTTCTTCATCAGCTTTTCATCATTAAATCATACTTTTTAAATTAAAATGCTGGATTTGTTACCAAAAATGTAAAATTCGGTACGTGTGTAGATCTATGTTTTTTGAGTAGGTAGTTCCCTCAATTCCTCAAGGATCCCATCATCAGATCTGAGTTTTGATACAAATGGGACCAATCTGCTAGTATAGGAACCCTATCAATTAAAAAATGAATTTAGACAATTGGTCCATAAATGACGGAGCAATAAGGTAACAACCCGTTAAAAAAAAATACAACCCAATTGAGAACCTCCTCCTTTTTTTATAGTCGGTTATAAATATTTTCTTAAAAGGTTATCGGGCTCGCCAAACTTGTAGGAACGTATTAATTTTACGGATAAAGCGAATGATTATTATATAGTTAGTATAGGTAGGAACTTGCTAAACGCTGACATTTATCCATAATGTGAGAATAAGGTATCAAACATATTGAATATTCGGACAAGTTTTCATTGTACTTTCTGTAAAATACCAACAAGTAAAATACATAATTTAAGGATATTGGATATTGTTGACAATATCAGGCTTCCATTGTTTTTTTATTCGTGTAATTTCAAGGTAGATACTATCGTAGTTTTGAGACTTGGACATAATTATGAGTTTTCGAAGTTAAAGGATCAGGGAGATAATAGGGTATTTGGCAAGATTTTAGTTTTTAGTCCCTCATCTAGATTACAAGAAAATATTCGATACGTATTTTTTATATTTTCACGTAATCAAAAAATAAGGGCGATAATATCGAGTTAAAATGTCGCATGACCTCACTAACCGGAGCTAATGACGTTACAAGCCCCCACTCCTCAACTTTAGTGCGCTTAATCTAAGCAGTTTTCCACCAATTTGAAAAAGAAAAAAAATATGTGTCGAATATTTTCTTGTTCTATCTAGAGGGACTAAAAGCTAAAATTTTGTACGAACGCACCATAAAGTAAGTGACTAACTACCTACCTACCTATCTACTTAGTAAAAATTAAACTAATGAAAACAAGATCCTTTGCTACTTTCTGTTGCTGAAGGTTTAGTAGAAGAGTTTACATATTCCGTTGCTCTTATTCAAACCGTATTTATAATAAATATAACCACTTTTATTTATTCTATTTTCATATAAAATGATACCGAGGTAAGCCTCTTTGCTAATTATTTTAATAAATTCATGCAATTTAGGGATTACTTGTAATTCTTACGTCCTAACGGTACCTACACCTGCTCGTCTCGTTTGTTAATGTTTAATTATATGCAAAATGTTAAACGAGATTTTAGGGACATCACGTCAGCAAGATTAAATTATTCACCTAGTTATTATTATTTAGCCTTGATTGTCCCACTGCTGGGCAAAGGCCTCCCTCCTTCCATCTGTCCCGATTCTGCGCAATTTTTCTCCAATTGTGAAGGTCGTCCAGGTCTTGCCGTCATCTCCTTCGTGGTCTGCCGCGGGCTCATATCACTGTAGGGCACCAAATCTGGGTTTTACGAGCCCTTAGCTCGCTCGGCATTTTAGTTGAGCAGCCTTTCGTGCACAGTCTACTATTTGTGTTTTGGGGCACAGTGTGGTATTTCGAACACGATCTGCGAGTTTGACACCCAGACTACTGCGATCCATAGCCCGTTGGCAAACCTTCAGTTTGGACTTAAGGATGTTAGTCAAAGATCAAGTCTGGGCACCGTGACGTTAAAAGAAATCATAATTTGTTAATGTAATTTTACATAAGTAGGTATAGGTAAGTACTTGAACTGTATAAAAACGGAACCCCAAAAAGACAAACGCACGAGTACCTACGTCAACTTAGATACTATAATAATTTTTACAAACTTCATTCTAATTCGTAAAACTCATATAATTTATTATTGTGCTTAAGTGTTATATATGACACATGCCTTAAAACCAACATCTTGATATCCTGGTGACGTGCGAATCGGTCAAGTATGAGATATAAATGAGTACAGAGTATGTAGTAGGTACCACTCAAGATATTATTATATTACCATAACTTACGATCATGACGTAACATTTTTTTTAATCTCGATGAGACGACGACGTCGATACATGATCCTATAACGTTTTAAATGTAAATTTTGACTTTAAAAAACTTAAAATGTTTGCCCGTCCCGACGTGGATAATGCAAAAAATATTCATAAGGGATATTTTAATTATAATTTCACATGTATTCAAGTTATTTAATCCTACCGGAGTTGGATCAATCGACACCGGTCCAGCGGTAATATATTGGCAATATGAATAATTTTAATATTAAAATGTAATTCGATTGACTCGATGAGATATCGATATACGGGGACGTGTCGATTGCGTTAGCGATTTTAATGTATCCGACTGTACGTGGCCGAGGTGCCTTTCAAAATAATACTTACAAGTTGAAGATTATATCAATTTATATTATCTAGTTGACTATGTTTGCGATAAAGTGGCCACAGCTGCCATTATGCTGTACAATGTAGATACCTACATCGTAATGCTAGCGTGTAGAGCAAGTTTTTTCGTATTATTCACTGTGACTTAACTGGAATAGGACCAACATAGGCTAACCATTTTCGTCTAATTTTGAATACAGCCTTGAATTTAATAACGGTCCACTCTATGAATTGACTGTAATCAGATAGGAAGGAAATCTTTATTTCCCTCTCTGCCAAAGTTTATCAAAAGCTCACTAATATCAGCCACGCGTGAGCAACCAATGGATCTCTCTTTTTTTTAAATGGTCGTGCCATTAAAAAGAAAACAACAAATCGATATGAAAGTATACCTACGCAATGGTGCATCGCAGGCCACCTCATCCATTACTACCAATAAAGAGTATTCTATTCTATTCTACTACCCACAGAAGGCCTGTAAACCTAATGGTTAATCGTTGGTTTGAGCCTAATTAAAAAGTGTTATGCCGAACCCACTTTCCCAAAAATTTGCAATACTGTGATGGTTGACCAAGCCTTAAACATCTCGAAAAAGTATTCCGGTAGGAACATGCCATGAGAAAACTTTTGAATATGACAAGGGATGGTTGTAAGGTGAGGAAGACAAAGAAACGATAAATAGACTCTGTGGAAGATGATATGGCTATAAAGGAGATGGCAGTGGGCCGGCCGTATCTCGCGACAAACCGACCAATGCTGGGGTAAACGTGTTCTTGAGGAGAGACCTCAACTTGGCAGACGTAGTGTAAGACGCCCTCCGGCTAGGTGGGATGACGACCTGCAAAAGACTGCTGGCAGATGCTTGATGCGGCAGGCTGAAGGCAGGGCACTGTGGCGCTCATTAGGGGAGGCCTATGCCTAAGGGATGATGAGGCGCTATCGATGAAGAAGGCAGGTCTACGTAGACCCCGAAAAATGAAGAATAAGAGCAGGAGGATGATGCTAATGTCTTTTTACAACTCGATGCTTTATCAGGGTGAAAAGATTGTGCTACTTATCAATTCCTTTAAATACTTTATATTTTCATTACGTTGGGTTGGGTGGACTACTTTTTTCAACCGAAAGTCAAAAAAGAAAAAGATTCTCAATTCGACTGTACGTTTTTCTTACACCTGTAACACGACTAGACCGAACAGATTTTGCGTCCAGAAAACAAACTGTAAAAAGAAAATATTATTTTAAATTATCGTTAAGGAATACCTCTGAATAGAATAGAACCTCCGACATCATAACAATACCTACACAAAAAGTTGTAAAATAACTAAATTAATGAAAGAAAACCACCGAACCCCGAGACTTCCGAAACTAATGCTATTTTATAATTTGATTGTTAGTGTTTTATGATGAAGTCGGCTGTATTTTTTCTAAAAACGTTTTCTGGAGGCAAAATCTGTTCGACACGAGTAGGCACTCGTGTTACTAAATTTATAAAAAAAATGAAAATAGAAATTCCAATTCAAATACGTTATTAAAGTTATATAAAGAAACATTTGGAGTCAAGCCGTCCAAATTGGGTGGTTATTTTTTACTAACTGTGCTCTAGTTACCTAAGAGTTTTTAATTTTCCGGGACGAAAAGTATAACTGTTCTTTATTTTCAGCTCCCAAAATAGCGATATTTTCGATCTGAAAACTTATTTTAAGCTTTAAAGGTATTGTTTTAATCAGAACCGTCAACTGTGGCTTTGTTTAGACAAATAAAAATGAATACCATTATAAGATTGTTTGAGTAACTTGGTAGTTTAGAGGGTTCCAATAAGTAAAAATCAGTAAAAAATAATAAAATTTCCAAGATAGAGAATTTTAACCCAAAGTGACTTGTAATTTTAATGGTAATTTTAATTGTGGGAAACGTCAAAAAGATGGTTATAAAGAAGGGTGCTGTGAAATGAAATTGTTTTTGACCAGATTCACATCTAGAAATAAATAAACAACCGCCGTTAATAAAATAACCGCTGTGCTGATCGCAAGCTAATTAGGCCAATTGGTAATATTGACATTGTTATATTATCTAAGAGGATACAAATTAGATGTATAAAAATTTTGAAATTAATGTTTTTGGAAGTTATATTTATTTGCGCAGTAAGTATGCAGGTAAGTAACTCAATAATATAATTTCTTAACGCAAACTGTTCTATGACAAGTGAACTAAATCTCAGTACACACACACTTGTTTGTTTGTGTGGAGCTAATAACTGCGCGCACGCATACAGAGTCAGACTGTTTACACAGTTCTGAAGAAAATAATTAAATTGTAATAAATAATCTGTTTTTTTAATCAATTATCCTGGTTACTTAGTTTTAATTTCATCCCGTAGGTGTGTAATTTGAAGCCTTTAGTTCAAATCATGTTCATAATTTTATTTTGTCACATGATTCGTTCAATGAATCCCACATAGAACGAATGTGACAAAATAAAATGATTACGAAATAAACTATTACCGATATTTTTGACAGCTGTCACGTATGTCGAATCTACTGGCACACGTAACGAATGTTACAAAATGCCAAAACGTAAGTAAATTGCCAATTTAAGTGAAATTAAATAATAAACCCTACTAAAACGGAGTGACTCTGACAAGTATAGCTCAACCTTGAATATCGTCAACATCAATCTACGCAGATCTTTTAGACTGGTCACGAGCCCCCTAAGAATAGGTACCTAGTTACGCGCCATGAAATCTGTAGAAAACTGACATTAATGGAAGTGTCCATTGTATATTCACTACTTACCATGCGTCTACGGTAGTAGGCCAGTAGAACAGAATCTAAATTTCCGATTTGCCGAACACTAGGCCGGCATCACAGGAGATGGGGCAGCGACAAAAGCTTGTTTCACATTAGTTAAACATTATTTACTAGATACTTGCTTGCCTACATAAAAAAACGAAACCTAATTTGCATGATATTGGGTTTCTGTATGATTATCTAGAATCTACGAACGTACGAGTAAATGAACTGGCAGCAAAGTCTGCTTATTTAATTGTTATCTTTTTTTTTCTATGCAGCACTTCATTCTGATGTCGACAAATCCTCGTTGCGGAAATACGTCAGATTAAAAAAAAACCACTATGAAAGAGCCGTCAAAGGGTAAACACACGTCATTTAAATGTTATGCATTAGATAATTCATAATAAATCAAATCAGAGCTCTATTTCTGTTGCGCTAAAAGTCATTTTAGAAACACAGTGTCGGACCAAAGCAGTCTAAATATTTAAGTCATTATTTTAGTTCGTGGCATCAAACGCGTGACTTTCTAACTGACATTTATATTTTGATAATTCTTCTATTGATTAAACGTAGGTATACCTACCTTTATTAATCAGGCTCAACCATGGTTGAAGATGTTGATGTCGAAACTGCATGTTGATACACTACGCGTACCTATCTACTTAGTTACTATCGCGCGTTACTACTAGAAATGAAAGAACTAGTGTTTGCGAAGATAGGACTAGTTGCGCCCTGTGGTTTATTTCGTTGTAAGCATCTAATTCAATGATTTTTCCAAAATTTATTACAGAAAAGAAAAAAAGTTGTATAGTTGTAAATAGTTAACGGGCGTTAACATCGGCTTATTTCTCAATTTGGCATAAGCCTAATAATAAACCTATGTATGTTGTTTTTTTACATTGACATAAGTAATAACTTAAGTTTTGATTAAGCAACAATAATTCTGCATAGTTTCCCTGAATCGAGTTATTATAAATGTGTACAAATTAAATTTAAGTTTTTTTATACAGATTAATACTCAAGTTATCGATACAAAAGCAATAAAAACTTAGAAAATATTAATAATCGTAACGAGATATTTTATAATGTTCGATTAATATTTATTTGCCCGTGAAATTAAAAAAAAATATATACTTATTGGTTGATATTAAAATTTACGCAATATAAAGTTCAGTATTATTTCAACATTAATAAAAATGATTTTATTACTTTTTGTTAGGATAAGACGGTAGGAACCACAGAATGAAAGAAACTTTCTTTTGAGAAACCTTTAATTCATAGAAATTTATGACCTATGAAGAAACGGTATTTTTGTTTTAGGGTCATGTTAATTTTGAAATGTTGTCAATTATCAATGCCTTCAGGGCAAATTACGCGGTTACTCATCATCATCTGCCTAGCCTTTTCCCCACAATGTTGGGGTCGACTTCCAGATTTCAGCTGAATACCAGTGTTTTACATGGAGCGACTGCCTGTCAGATCTCCACATGGTAACATGATACCGCTTGGTTAGTCTGGTTGTCAAATTTTCGGGCATCTGACTATTTATAACGACTGTCGTAGATCTACAGATGTCAGCCGGGACCAACGGCTTTACGTGTTTTCCGAAACACGGAGGAGTCTTGATACTTATACAATTAATGATCACTCATCCACGGATCAACATCATCAAGCGTAGCTTATGTTTCGATCACAAGCTCCTCCAAACTTACGCGATTACTAGTATTCGTCTTAAATATAAAATAAAGTCGGGTTTGTTAGAACACTTACCTATAACTCGAGAACGGCTGGAACCATTTTCATGGTACCTATTTGATTTGTTGGATTTGTCTTCGTCCCGAAAATAAAATTGAAGAAACAAAAACATTTTTCCTTACATTTTCGTATGCAACGCCGCCATTTCTGATGACATGACAGAGGGACAAGTGTCATTTGTCAAGACTATTTTAATTTGATGACTATTGACAGGTCTGCCAACCTTTTGTCTTTGTTTTTGTTCCAGCACCATACATAAAAACGATAAATTCTGCATGTTATCTCAAGGTGTTTCAATAAAGGGGGAAAAAGGTCTACAACCAAACATAACAAAGTTGGCAAAATAAAATAATTATTTAGACATCATTTGTAATCTAACATGTTGTGTGTTAAAAGAGGTGCTTCAGCCTACTTAACGTTTTTCCTATTATGCTAGTTTACATTTAGAATAAGATTTTTTGTCAACTTGTAATTACTATAATTGTTAATAAAGTCCTTTAAAAATCAATCAAATCAACTCTATTCAGCAACATTCATTAAAACACAATTGAATTTGAATTTAATACAGAACGAAGTTTATTGAGGCAGCTTGTAATATAATAATAATACCAGCCTGTTAGTGTCCAAATGCAGGGCAAAAACCTCTTCTCATTAAGGGAAGGCACGAGAATTGATCACCACACTTGCTCAAGGCGGATTGGCTATAATAATAATATTTGTAATGTCGTATCTAGTCACAACTCTATGTTGGGAGTAGCGTTGCCAGGCGTCCGGATAGAGCCGGACAAGCTAGGTTTTTTTATTGCGTGTCCGTCCAAATTAACCGGTGTCCGGCATGTCCGGATTTTTAAGGAAACGTAAAAAAATATGGTTTTAATTAAATACATTTAATATTTACTATAGACGGGACATTACGAACAAAATTTTCATCCGATACTTGTGTCCTTATTGACACAAGTCTATGAGTTTAATTTAGTACAGTCAGCCTCATAAGTCGATGAACATATCCATATTTCCTAAACTCTTGAACACCTTAGCTTACACAAATTGCTAAACAAGACTAGTGCCAGGATTTAATTAAAGGTTCAAAATTCACTAAGTATATAGTCTTGTTTAGCAATTTGTGTAAGCTAAGGTGTTCATGAGTTTAGGAAATATTTATTATTTATTTAATACTTCAAGCACACTAATGTACAGAGGCGGACTGCATGCCATAGGCATTTTCTACCAGTCAACCTTTAGGTGATGCAGAGAAAAACAGTAGTAGGTGCAATTAAAAATGAAAAAATAAAAGGAATCAAAGAATACTAATATAGATTATGAGTATAAATACATAAATATGGATATGTTCATCGACTTATGAGGCTGACTGTACGTTCCCCTGCCGCCCCAATATTGCTTTATCATTCCAAATGGCGTGACTGAGACATTGGATCACAGTTTTCATTATGACATTTCGTCGAATGTCCTGCCTATAGTTTTTAAATCTCATTAGAAATTAACGAAAAACGCTTGATTTTACGAACATTTTTTTTTTGTGTGGTATTAGATTTACTGAGACACAAAATCTTCAATAATGTAGAGTATTCGGTCATTTTACCCAAACGTCCGGCCAAACTGGCTGCTCTGTCCGGCCATAAGGTTTGGCGACCTGGCAACCCTAGTTGGGAGCGTACC
This sequence comes from Euplexia lucipara, assembly GCA_921972225.1. Taxonomy (NCBI): domain Eukaryota; kingdom Metazoa; phylum Arthropoda; class Insecta; order Lepidoptera; family Noctuidae; genus Euplexia; species Euplexia lucipara. The sequence goes on along the minus strand of OV179142.1, from coordinate 9,694,515 downwards.
GATCTATTGAGTTCATTGCCGGTTAACTTTACGGAAACAGTGTGTCGCATCACTCTGACAGGGGCAGGGTCGCATCTCATTGAGTCCGCCTCGAATTCTAGGTAGGTCAGGTTCTCTGCGGATATGAGATACAATGCATTTTGCATTATTATCCACCATACAAACATGCGGGGTACACAACAATCATGAATGTTTAATAAATTAACGGTACGGGTCTGTTTGTTGAGTCAGTGTTGCGTTGAGTAAATAATTCGCTGAACATAATATTTCAAAATTATTCTATAAAGGTCTAATTCAAGATAACAGCGTCATACGCATTGATGAGCGAATAAATGAATGCGCGACGAGTTATTCTAGGGCGTCCCATTCGAAATTTAAATTTTGACAGAATATCATGCGCGGTCGTCGATCCGTTCTACCCGATTATGTTGAAGAATCATATTATGCGCAAAGTGATCAGTCGATTTCAATATTGTTTCATGCATGTCGCTCTGAAGTTTACGGGCGAGGTTAAATCATTCCATACCTGACCTGAAAAGGGTTCATGTTATTCACTTATTTTCTTTCTCTCATAAATCTTTTTGTTTTTTTTTTCATGCCTACATCTAATTGTCTGGTTGTAATATTTTAAGAACAAACATTCACCAAATCCATATAAAGTAAGTATTTTAGAAGAAAATATTTTTAAAAGAAAATTGTCTGCCTGTCCGTCTGTTTTTTTTTAAATAATCTCCAAAACTGATGAATTGATTTGGACAGATCTTTTGATAGCTGTTGTTATTAAGAGTAACTTAGGTTCAGGTTCTTTACTTTTACAATTCGATTCTTAGGGTTCTCCGTAAAACGATAATTTGTAAAAAAATCCAATTAAATTTTATTGAAATGAAATGAAATTTATTTTTTTAACACCTTGAACGCCACGCCACCGCCGGTCACCAGTGAGCCGCGATCATTAAATTTCTACTGAGCCTGGAAGTCTGGCAGTCAAAGTGTTAAACTAAATGGCGCCGGTATTTCCAAAAGACAGGTCACGAAATATGCTTCAAATGAATTAAAATTGCCAAAGTTATGTCTTGTTTTTCTGCAAGTTTTCAACTAATTGGATGATTAATTACATTCTATAAGATCAGATGTTTAGACTACGGTAGAACGACGATGGTGTCGATTACATTTACCTACCTACTTAATTGCTATCCGTTGACTAATGATGTAAACTGAACTTGAATGCATTACACAACAGATACTTAGTCACAACAATACCTGTTGGGCGATTCCCGTGTTTTTAAGAATCTGTCTTACGCGCTTTTTACACATTTCTTACAACTTTTTGTTAGTGTCGCCGAAGGCCATTAGGCCTACCTATTCCTGTTATCAAAAACGTTTCAAATCTCGTCACAATCAATGTCAAACACTTAACAAAAAACGTAGGTATTTCCCACTAACGAAATTAGTGAATAGTTGAAGGTCGTAAGTATGTTTTTTTTTACCAGATAAAAGGGCTTATTACATTATCTGATTTGTAGCATCCTATCGAGGAAATCGGAAGGCGTGATCGCAGTTAGGACAGATTGGATCCCATTTAATAGTACCGACCCTAAGTAGGATCCTAGTAAGGATGCTACAAATCAGATAGTGTAATAAGGCCTTAAGTTTTAATCTGTCAAAATACCTACGATAACTAAGAGAGCGAATGAGCTTAAAAATACGAGAATACCTCAATTGCGACGAGCTTTTAATTAGCTTTTATTGACTGGCCTGTTGGTCTAGTAGTTAGTGACCCTGACTGCTATGCCGGAGGTCATGGGTTCGATTCCCACCCAGAATAAATGATCGTTCTCATCACACAAACATTTGTTCTGGGTGGGAATCGAACCCACGACCTCCGGCCTCCACCTGCCACCTCCTGGGTGTAATTTATCTATAATATGTATGTATTTAGAAATATAGAAGTATGTTTATCAGCTGTTTAGTACCTACCCATAACACAAGCTCTCAAGCTTAACTTGGAACTAAATGGTGTTGTGTGAAAAGTTGTGGAATATTTATTATTATTATTATTATTTAGCACCTACGTATTCTTCTTCTTCTTAGCGTGTCGATGGCAAACAAAGTCACTAAATCTAAATTGAATGTTTAGCCCAGAATTCGGCCACCGCAACACCATCATCTAACCTACATATTAAATTTTGGGAAATGGCCTTACGGAAATAAAGTAGGAACTTAAATACCTTTTGGGGGGCTACGTAATAAACAAATTAACAAGTAAGAGTCGCACTCGTACGCAAAGAAATTCGTATAAAGGAAAATCATGCCAAAAAATAACAAAATAACCATCAACGAAGTGCCCTTAGTATATTTTAATTCATTATTTCAATGCAAACAGCACACCATTTAACTTGTGCGCATAACAAAAAGGATTTCTTTAAGAATATTATCATAAGTCCATTACTCAATGCAAATGATATCTTTTTATGTTATCACCGTTCACACAATGAAACAACATACCTTACACAATTTGTCTAGAACAAACTTGGGCGGTACTTTACTCATTAAGCCAGAGCACACATCGGATATCTCTTTAATTAAAAAAAAAAACACGGATAACATAAAAAAAAGTGTCAGTTCCTATGAATTAAGGTTAAGTTTCTATTGACATGTCAATTCTTGTGACCGCTCGTTGGTGAACCAACAACATTACCGTGGAAAACGAACGTTTGTCGGAAAAAAATATTTGACACTCTCTGGTGACGTTCTTTTGTTTTTCAAGAATTCGTAGGTACTTCAACTTTTAAATTACTGTCAACTTAAATTTTATATCTTGTAGGTAGTTGTTAAGGTTTATTTTGTGAGAATTAATTAAATCTTTCACGTCTCTATTGTGTTTTTGGTGTTGTTTCGATTCAATATGTTACTGATTTTAAACTAATAAATGGTCGCATTTTAAACCAAAGAAACGGCCAAGAGCGAGTTGAAATGACACAAAAAGGGTTCTCTACCTACCATGTCGAGTAAAACACGCAGTCAAATCACATTTTAAGTAAAAAAATATTTTTTTAATGATTTTTATTGTAAAATATGTTATTTATATCGGCTTTGTAAATGTTGCAGGTTTTTCATAAAATTAGATGTTTGATCAAAAATGTTTGTTTGAAAAAAACCGGAAGATGACACATTTTAAACTCAATTTCATCACAAACCTGTTACAATCCCAGATTTATGATCAAAAACCTGAACTATTTTAAGTTTATGATCATCTAACATGGTTCCCTATCCATTTGCATAAAATTTTAAGACCTAATATAACTAGCCATTCTTTTGTTTATCCTAATTATATTTTCGCATAATATTATTTACGCCTAACAGCTTACGCATAATTTTTAAGCATAATTTCTCTATTCATAATACCTAATGATTAAGCATAACATTCTAAAGCATACATTTATTTACGCCTAATGATATTAAAACATATTTTTTATAGGCAAAACAAAGATGAAATGTAAAAAGCGTAGTCGACGGGCTCCTATTTCTGTCTGCAAGGTTTAAAGGAACCTAACTAACCTAACGTCGGGGTGCCCCAAGTCCTGATATAGGAGCAAATTCGGGATTAAAGCAAACCCGTTATTTTGACAAGAACTTTATCATAAACCCAAACTAGTTCAGGTTTTTGATGAAAAATCTGAACTAGTCTGAACTGTTACTGGTTTATGATTAAATTGAGTTTATAATGTGTCATATTCCGGTTTTTCATGAAAAACCTAATTTTGTGAAAAACCTGCGACGTATAGGTACACTATCCGTAAATTTCAACTGTTTGCCTGTTACAGTTTATGGAAACAGCCTGCTGAGGCGAACGGATAGCGGAAGAACGAAAAGGGTGCCAACGGGACCCTAACTGGTCTCGTTTGCATATTTTGGGTACGTAACCCTAAAAAATATTCCAAAGGTGTTTAGAAATTAACTTACGTAAAACTAAAGGTTATCATCATTAAACATGTAACAGTAAACAACATATTCGTACAAAGCAAGGTATTTCAATAAGTTTTAAATGTTGAACAACTATTGCAGCATTAACCACGGGGTATTTACGAATAACGGCTAAGTCCAACATCTAAAGATTATATCTTAGTTTAAACAATAGATAATACACGTTGTAATTACTTTATCTTATCTCCCTGTAAAATTTAGCGGCGTAAGCGAAAAGACGGCTTGTTTTTTTTTGGCACTTCAGTCGATAAAGGAAGCCTTAGAGAAAACATTTTTATGCCACTAGTTTTACGTTTTAAATTTGAATAAACACGCTGACTTCAAATGCGGCTTTATGGTCCGCCCGGCAGCGGTAGGGTCGGCAAATTCGAATCGATGCTGGCTGGACTACGGGACGTGTTGATTTTATGACAACAGCCTTAGGGCGACGGACACAAAGTCAGCGGGCAGCGGGCGTTAGCAGAGCGGGCAGCGCGCAACGCTGGAACAGCGATTCTCGCTCCGCTTCCGCCCGGGTGGCTTCTAAGGCCCGCATTCCAAAGCGGAGGAGAAGAGACGTATTATATTGGTTCATTACGAGACATGTCCTCTCGTCTCGGCTTTGGTGGAGTCCTCCATAAGCCAGTTCCAGTTATAAATCTAATCTAATCACACCCGCTCCGCCGCTGCCGTCGCTCCGTTGGCACCCCGCTGCCCGCTGACTGCGTACCCGTGGCCTAAAAGGTCGCACCCCATTATAATCTTGCGCGAATTACTATGGTCTTATTAAGTACCTACCTACAAACATGATACAATTAGACTGAGATGGATCTTTTAGATGTTGAGTTCAATGAAATAATTATCGGTAGACAAAATTAGGCGCTGTAATTAAACAATGTTTTAACACAAACAGGCACCATATTCGGGACATAAGTATTATACTGACTTTTTAATCCTTGGGTTGTGAGGAAAAGTTGATGTGATTATAGGTACCCTAATAACTTTTAATATTGACAACCCTTTAGATAACCCTAAGTGTAAGTACGTGTATCAAGCATTATACATAGGTACTTAGTATGTATCGGTTCAAATTAAGCATTATGTTGGTGAAACACAGTTTTATTTTTATGAACTATCCTATCACTGTTATTGGTACTTAGCAAAACTTTATTCACAGAAGCGCATACAACAAATAACTTTTCCGGAGGTTTGCGTATGAGCTCTGTATATAGAACCAACGTTACTGATGCTTGAAGAGCCTACGAACCATTTAGATCTGAACGCTGCCGTTTGCTTGGACAACTATCTCCAAGGTTGAAGGAAGACTCTGCTGCTGCCGGTATACAAAGTCAAATGATAGGTGCAGAAATCTAAAGCAAATTAGTCAATTTTCTACCACTAGTTAGGTAGTTGTTATTTGAAACAAAAATAAAATAAATGTCATCGGGACGCGCTTAGGGCATTTCCACTTGACGACTTTTTAAAGCGTTGATGACGCGCGTATATTCATTCGTGAATATATAACTTGCATATGTTTCATAACTATACACATTCCAATTAAAACGCGTTAAAATACTCTGGAATGAAGAAACTGACTTTGACTTTCAATGTCTCATTAGGTTATCAGAAGGTTCTCAGATTCATCCAAAAATACAATAACATGAAGAACAAGTGACCCCCAGGATTTTGTCTTTTCATACCATTTAGGTATAGGCAAGTGAGCAGCCAGTCATTTGGCAAAAATGTCCCCTGAGGTCGTCGACCCTCTGACCTTTATACCCCTCTTGCACTCATTCCAACCCTTCACAGACACGTTACACCATTCTACTAATTAGTAGCACGTTGTCTGATTGCATAAACAATTGACTGTGCAATCGGGAAGTTAAAGTAACAGATTTTAGATGAAAAAACACTTACATAATATGATATCTATTATTACAGGGTGGAAGGGGCTTCGTCGCACATAGTAATACCACAAGTTCTGTACATGATTCTGGACCCAGCATTAAAAAATCGACGATTTTTTTCAACTTTTACTTATTTACTTTTTTATTTATTGATTTCAGGACAATCAACAAAACCATAAACCAATGTCCATGTTAGGGGTTCACATTCAATTTTACATGTCCAGTGTTGCCTTAATTAAAGGCTGCCACGACATCCGTTAAATATAAAAATAGGAAATGCAGTTTTACAAATCAACAACCAAAAGCAATGTTCGTTCGTGTTCGTAAACGTTTTTTTCTTTAGTTATTTTTGCTTAAAACTGTAAGGAACTATGAAAAAAAAACATCATCCCTTTCTAACCCTTTGTGATAATATCCTTAAAAACTAAATAAGTCTCTTGTTTCATTAAAAATCTCAGTGGTTTGGAGAGGAATCACGATTAAATGTAGTTTAAAGTAAAAAAACACACCAGGAAAGTCTTGGAAACTAGGAAAAGTAGACAAAAAATTTACATTTATAATTTTTATGTTTTTTACATTTCATGATCCTGGAGGGTCAAAGTCATGGTATCCGGATGAGCGACGAGGGGCCTTGCACCCTGTATAATCATAACACGGCCAACAAGCTAAATTTTAACACGGTAATGGTGTAATTTTATTCAGAATTATAAACAATTGTTTAGGCAAGGTGTGTGTCTGTTTTTGCCCTTGGGTAAATGGCGATATTCACATTTAGTTTTCAAATCATAATAAGTACGTAGCTATACAGATACGTTCTTATTACTTTAAATACTGTGTCTAAAAACTTTTCTAACTGCGTTTTCAATAGAGCAAGCCACAATGTTTATTTTTTAAAGATTTCATTTTTATTGTAAACTTAAACTGGCCGGCAAATAAATAGACACAGGTCCAACTATCATTAGCAGCTTTAAGTAATAGATACCTAATTATACTGACTGAGAAGTAATACTTACTAACTTAACTGAATTTATAAACATCTGAGCAAATTTTTATTTTCTTGTTTTGTGGATGATTTGTTTTATATTTCATTTATATATTGAGAAATTCCCAATTGCCAGGCGGGGCGAGAATCGCCGCGCAGGCTGGACTGTAGAGTGGATAAGTTTACGGGTCAGACGCCCTTTTTCACGGAAGCCCATCTACCACAAACGTAATTTTCATGGTTCAGGCAGCTGTCTTATAAAAAGGAGTGGCCCCAAAATGAAGAGGTCGACAAGTAGCCCTGATACTTTATAAATTCGTAAACAAAGTAAAACAAAAACCTGCCAGAGTTACGAATAAAGTAGGTATTTTTCTTTTTGTACTAAGATACAGAAAGTGATAATTGAAGAAAGTGTGCCTTCCATCCCGGTCCTACCATACAAGAAAATGAAAAAAAAACAGCCAGAGTTACAAATAAAGTACCTACTTCGGTATTTTTCTTTTTGTACCAAGAGATATGAAGTAAAAAAAAAGAAAGTGTGCCATCCATCCCGGTCCTACCATACAAGAAAATGAAAATTGTGCTGACCATGGATATTGAAGTATTTTGTCCTTACAAGTATTTGCCGTTCAGAAATAAATTACCGTATGGTCAACATGCAGTCCGGCAAGGCCTTAGCTAAAATTAGTTAATTAATGCGAGCAGAGTATAGTGTTTGTGTGATCGTACTTTAACTTAGTTATGTTCAGTATTGACTCAATTATTCTAGTAAAGGCAGGTTGATCTCATTTCGAAGACCCTGTTGTGCTTATGAGTTGTTTTTAGTTAACTGTGAATGTAGAGTCATCATCTATACTAATTCTATTATAAAGAGGAAAGGTTTGATTGTTTGTTTGTTTGCATTGAATAGGCTCCGAAACTACTAGACTGATTTGAAAAATTCTTCCACCATTGTGAAGCTACACTATCCCCGGGTGACATAGGCTACTTTTATCCCTGTATTCCAACGGGATCGGGAACTACGCGGGTTAAATAAAAGGCTAGTGGCAAAATTAAAAAATCAGCAAGACACACGGTTTGATTGAAGCTGTCAGACCATTCATAACATTTCAAGAACCCTTCGTGTCAGAAAGAACGTCAAGCCGTAGGTCCCAACTGGCGTTTTTAGTTTTTGGACAGTCTTTACGAGTTGTCAAAAGCCTGAAAGTCTAAAAGCCAGTAGTAGCAACATCACTATTTCGCCGGGACGAGCCTATCACCATCAATCGGGCATGTTACAGTTACAGATGGAAAAACTTCATAACGCTGTGCCCGACCCGGGGATCGTACCCGGGACCTCGTGATCAGCAGTACCTAGAGATTCCAACCACGAGATCAACAAGGCAAGTCACTCACTAAGATACCTATTTAGAAATACATAAGTATATTTATCAGTTGTCTTGTATGCAAGCTCTGCTTAGTTTGGAACTAAATGGCGTTGTGTGCAAGTCGTAAAATATTATTAATCTATTTGAAAAACTCGAAAACCCTTTGTTCGCTTTGTTTGGAAGATTTCAAAACACTTTGAGACGATGACACATTGGTGTACGCACATAAACCTATAGAAATAAGTAGGTCAAATAGTCACCACCATTAAACGGCTCACAGCTTACCTACTCACATATCGGCTAAAATAATGGTCGAAAGCACTGAATCACGATCATTAAGAATTTAATTACCATTTTATCTTTATGAGCAATGAACGCGAAACTATTGTTACAGCTATACAATATTTACATTAAAATTGTTGTTAAAAATTTATTGGGCTGCCTGATGCTCCTCGTGGAAGAGGAATTTCAAGGTCACCCAGAAAATAATTCATAAAAGACTTCTTAAACACTTAGATGAATAATACACAGAAGCCGCGTTTAGTATAAAACACGGGCGAAATCGTGTGTCAACTTTATTGTCTTTGGGCCGAATGTGTTCACTCGCGCGCTGTGTTCGACAGAACGTGACTTTTAGTAACTACCTACTGACACGGCGAAAAGCCAGTTTTGGCTTATTTTTAGTCGCCTCGCTTTTTGCACTCGTACTAGGTTACAATGCGTTATTATTCTAAGACCTATGGACCCCATTGAATGAATAAAATAAGTAGATGATTTTTAAAAGTTTATCATAAAAACATCATCACCACATCAGATTGTCAGGAACGAAGCTAGCTTTGTAAACTACTCTTGTAAATATTATGAAATAAAGTTGTTATTATTAGTAGGTACATAATATAGTAAATTGCGCCTCACACATACGGTATTGAATTTTTAAAATTGAATAGCGAATGTGTGAGAATATTTGAGAATAAAATATCTGCATTAAACAGTTTATTCATGTTTAATGTTGATTATTAAGTACCAGGACAGCTGAAAACTATGTTTAAATGGATGGCAAGAGAGTTTATGTAAAGTAATCCTTCAAAATCCGGGAATTAATCGGCAAAGTGCAAAAGCAATGTTAACAATAATCCGACAAGTCTGTTTGTATGATGGAATAACTGTGTGAGAATTAATTTCGCTACATCGAATGAAATTTTGGGGAGATTGGCATATCAAAATCAATAAAGCAAAATAGGAACAGGTATTCAGAATAAATTTTCCGTTTTACATGCATTACAAGCATAAACTCTCGCCTTATCCCCATGGGGGTAGGCAGAAACTAGAAAACGTTACGTGCTACTATTCTTACATAGTTCCTTTGCTTATTTACCTACGTTTATTTAGGTTTTCGATGTAGGTACAAAATAGAAAAATCATTTATTCAAATTAGGCTGAGGATCAGCACCTTTTGAACGCAAATTACATAAGACAGTCCCGCAAAAAGCCCACCCTTCGCCACTTCCTAGTAGTGTTTTTCCTGGGAAGTAGAAGTAGCGGAACAAACTCCTCAGCAACGTTTACTTACAAAGAAAGTGTAGGTATTCGAAATGTAATATTCATAAACATTAACGGTGGTTTCCTTATTTTATTTGTTATCCCTTAATAATGAAACTCGGAGTAGCTGGGTCTGAAGTTAAATCCAGACAGTGGTCGTCATGGACACAACGCATTATATGGACTCTTCTCTATCTAGAATCTAGATCCTCAATCGCCCTTAGCTTGCGTCTTACCACCTCGCTGCGGGCGGATTAAGCTTTTTTAGTTACATCTGTTTGTAAGAAAATCTATTGTTGTGTTTGATTTTATCAAAGACATTCAATACCTATAGACCGGACATCACAAACAAAATTTTTGTCCGAAAAAGTGTGACCTGCCGGACACAAGTCTATGAGTGTTTTTTAGTACGCTCCGCTGCCGCTCCAATATTCATATATTATTCTAGATGGCGTTACTTTGACATGGGATCAAAGTTTTTCTATGACATTTCCTTGACATGCCCGCTCTATAGTCTTTTAGATCTCTTTGGATTTTATTAATAAAATGTAAAAATAAAGAATCAGGAAAATTATAACTAACTGTTTGAAATATAATGTTGGTATTAAAATCGACATGGTTGTGTTTTCTTCTAGCTGTACACACGGCTACACATCAAGCTATGCATTTCCAGTAGGTATAAGCTGATCTCGCATGATATAGGATTTCCATACAATGCAAGGTCAGTGTAAACTGGAAATGTAGAGATTGATGTGTAGCCGTGTGTACCTCTGCACGCGTAGCATGAAAACGGTAGAAATTAGTAAATATGTCTACAGAAGAATTGACAAAGTGTCAGATGGTAAAAACATTTCTAAGAAGAAAAAATACTTAGGTACTACACTACACACACACACACACACACACACACACACACACACACACTACACTTTATACTTTCTACTACGATTCTTCTGTAGACAAAATCTGTGTCTACGGTGATCATGCTAAACCTACGCGTTGGATGTAAGCTAATAATAATAATAATAATAATAATATAACTTTATTTCAAGCACAATACTCATATTATTTGGTACATAACTTCATTGTCACTATTTCACTATAATCTTACAAGAGCTAGCAAGCTTCTGCCAAAGCCAAACAATCCTCATTGAACTGCCTTTCTCTATAATTCATGAACCGTCTGAACGTGATTCCAGACGGCCACAAATTCATATTCAGGAAAAGTTCCATTTTACTTTTGACAACAAGGACTTTATATGCGTTGTAGTCTTTTTCTCTTTTCATTTTTATCTTTACCAAAGAAACTGTTTCACCTGTATTTTTGTAAACATAGTTGGCTATGTCTTGTTCCGATACGTCTCTATGTACGTTAGATATAAACAAGCCAATCTTGGTATCGGCAGCTTTAAATTTTTCGGAGTTTTCGGGTTCCGCCATACCGACACCTCCTTTAGTGTAAGTCTTATTTTTCAATCGCCTTTTTTGTACAGTAATCCATTCACCGGGTTGAACTGGTTGCTTTGATTCAGTATCGGTACTAGCTACTTCAGCAAAAGACAGTTTTTGTGTAGTTTCAGTGGTTGGCTTGTATGTAGTCGTTTCCTCGCTGCCTGTTAGGTTGCTTTGCGTATTTTTATTTATTTTAAGATTATTATCGTCATTCAAGCTCCTTTGTTGATTATTTGTAAAATCAAGTTTGTTTACCATTCCCGAGCTCAAAGACATGTCGTTGGAGTTTTGAGTACTAGTGGGTAAATTATTTTCTTTGTTCAGTGATAACAACATTGAATCATTAAATATATGCTGTGAGGTGCATCTTGGTTTACTTTTTACGTTTTCGTCGGACGATGGCGACCTTCGGCAATCCTTCATGACATCAATTTGTTCCCGTAGGTCCACTTTGGAGACATAATTCTCTCGAATATTTTCAATAGATTCTTGCATAATAAGAATTTTCTTGAGTAACGGAGTAACATCAATGTGATCAAAAGTAACTGGCGGTAATTTTTCCAAATCCCTAGCCACAAAGACTGGTATTTTTTTCTGGGTCGGTTCCTTTCAGCAACACTATAATATCGTCTAGGTTGCGTTGCGTTTTACCCTGACGCTTTCTTATTTTAGGCGTTTTTTGCAGAGATTCAAAGAGTAAAGATTTTGCTTCTTCGATATCTTCCACACTAAACGCACTTTCACAAATACGCACAAGACTTTCTTCGTCCATAACATCAAGTTTATTTGCAATAAACGCCAATACTTCGCAAATAACTATATTGCAGTTTGCACATTTTAACCTTTTGGATGACATCGTAACGTAAGTGCAAACTCGAAAATATGCTGTTGGTGTAAATATTTATTATATAAATACACTGCTGCTGCTAAAAACTATTAAAATAATAATTTTCTCTGCACTTGACATGTTTTGACAAGCGCACTTGACATGACAATGGATTATTCTTATGATTGCTTGCCAACGAGGCCAGTTTGGTAAAACACGTCATATTACAAATTAAGTATCTGGATATAATTACTAATGAGACAGTTCGTTTCTTGCTTTAGATTTTTTTTTTTAATCTTTATTATTTTATTTATTTATTTGCTTTAGTTGTATTGCATGACATGACGTAGTACCTACCTACTAATTTTGTACGTCCTAGAGACATAACATAGCGCTCTCGATGTTTTACTGTGTTAGGAACTATAATGTTCTATACCTACCTATGTTTTACAATAAATAAAACCGTAATTATTATGTAATTACAATTAAGTATACACCTAAAAAATAAACAAACAAAAGAACAGTAAAACAATATTATAGGGCATTTAACATTTGACATTTTAATTAAAATGTCAAAAAAAAATGTAAAATGTCATTAAATAATTAAAATGTCAAAAAAATAACTAAAATATCACAAAATAATTTCAGTAAGTATTTATAAACGCTTGGTGATTCACACCAAGCGTTAACCTGCTCTACCTACGTATGTCTTATCTTTGGCTTGGCACAATGTGAAAATTAGCAGAATCTTGACAAACTTAAGTGTCAAAGAACTATTAATTTATGTCGCGGCATTCGATGGACTTATAGCAAGAAAAATCTATTTAAAATAATTTTAACTAGGTACCTAACTATTTCTTGTCTCCACGTTCATCTTTTATTTCTAAATGATTTAATTTCAATGATCTATGTACATACACTTGCTTATGTTCATATTTATATAACGTAAAGAAAATATAGTCAACTATTAGGTAGGTATTCACAAATACTCGTATCTAGGTATTAGGAACTAACTTAAATTTAGTAGGTACCAATCTATTAAAATAAATCAATAGCATTACATAACTTCCCGCTTGTAATCACAGGGTTAATCAGAGGTGTAACTGAAGTACAGACGCCAGCACATCAAGTTACCCCAATGCGTCAGATTTCTTTGTTCGTTTTTCAACTTTACATCAAACAAAATAAGGCTTATATTCAATTGGAAAAAATTGACACATTGGGGTAAGTTGATGTGCTGGCGTCTGTACCTACCCCTAGCCTATTGCCATCAATCGGGTACGGGCTGGTCTGCATCTTAACTGTAACTGAGACAACACAGATGGAAAAAGTAAATAAAGTACTTAGCGAAAACGGCAGCAATATACGTAAATACCATAAACGAAAAAATATAACAAACTAAACGCTTCTGGCACTCTGTAGTTTCTCCCTACCCCTACGGTTAAAAAGGGTGAGTTTATGTAGGTACAGACGCCAGCACATCAAGTTACCCCAATATGTAAAATTTTCCCAATTGAATATGAACCTTATTTTGTTTGAAATAAAGTAGAAAAACGATCAAAGAAATTTGACACATTGGGGTAACTTGATGTGCTGGCGTCTGTACCTACGCAAAACTAAAATATACTGAAACTAAAAATTGCCGACTGGTAAACACGTGTAGTTTCCAATAAGATTACGAGTCCTCAATAAAGATTAATTAAGTTTTTTCTAATCTATCCGCTCCCGCCGTTCAATCTTAATATTTCTTTGAAATGTCAATGTCCCCCCCTTCTTCCCATCCTTAAGCTTACTACCCACAGAACACCTACAGGTTTTTTTTTCAATTGTTTTCCAAGACTACGTACCTATCCACTTCACCGACCCACCCATCCGTGACGAACAGTTAAGTTTAAGTTCAAGTTGTTTGTCGTTGCGCATTATATCCTCTCCAAGACCACGATGAAGGAAAGTATTATTAGTATTTTTTAAGTATCCCTTGGTTTTTTTTACCCTATGTCCATTTCTGTACCCCAAACGTCGTGTATTTTTCAAGATATCGGTTAAGTAGTGATAAACATTAATATATGCACATTCTTCTTCATAACGTTTGGGGTAACTTGATATGCTGGCGTCTGTAGATACTATTTGCATTCTTTTCTTATACCTATGTTTTTTACTGTAGTTTTTTTTCTTTTTTTTTCTTTTCTTTAAAATATGGCAGGCCAGCAATCATCATCATCACCAGAAAGGGACATCGACGCACATACTTAGGTTGGTACAACTAAGGTAACTTCTTCTTCTTTTCTCTTTGAATTTCTTATCGTTTGGTGACTACTTAACATGGTGTTAAAGTTTGAATGCCGCCCATGGTCCTCTGACTTGGCATCACATGCCTTCAAGAAATATCTCTCAGAAATATTGTACACCCTAACGGTATGTAACAGCGAGCCTCTATGTAATAATCATAAGAACTGATATTTTTTTCACCTGTGACAAACAATAAATAAATTTAAATTTGAATTTGAAATGCCGTTTTCCTCACAATGTAGTCCTTTCTATTTTTGTAACTTTATTCACAATGATATTAAGAGTTGGAATTGGGTACGTAGTTAAAAATTAAAGGTCTCTCTCTCCAACAAACGTTATCAAAGTTTGCAGGGTCAACGAAATATCTTAAGGTAAAGTTATTAACGATTATAACTAATTCTGCGTCATACGAGTAGATACGACAATGTGCATTATTCCATCTTCACCCGCCAAGCTTTTTCCAACCAAATTGGAGTTAGTTTAAAACTTTAAATGTAACCGGATGCAGGTGAATCCGCCATTAAACATCGAACGCGAGCCTATTTCTGTGGCCCTAGTGAAAAGGGGTATAAGTCCAATTTTGTCGAAAATGAGTTAAGTGTACCAAAGTGATCAGAAAAAAATGCTCTATCGTTTGGTGAAGACAGATCTAAGCTATCTCTAAAAACAAGAAAGTTACTTTGTGTAAAAGGGTCCAACTGCCACCAAAAAAAAACTGTAAAAGACGGTTTTCTGATCACTTTGGTACACTTAACTCATTTTGGACAATATTGGACTTATACCCCTTTTCACTAGGGCCACAGATTTGAGGTCCAAAACCATTTACTGAGTAACACGATACCCTAACTCTAGTTCAGACTTACGGGATTCTGACTTTGTCATGACCACGCGCATACAGAAAATCTATTCTAACTACAGAGGGAAAAATATAGCTGCTTAGATAGGTACGAAGTGTATCGAAAATACGCGAAATAATGTTCACCGTTTTGAATAAGTAATAAAATCGGCTCCCTTATCAAAGCTACTCCGACCATTGGATATTAACAGAATTAATCGTACACCAAGTATAATAAATAGGCTTATCAACTGGCATAAATTAATCTACTACTTATTACTATATTTTTTATTCTCTCTACTTACATTTTTAATTACGAACGTTAATTGAAATCTGCATGGTAGTGTTTGTGACTTCATATATAGGTACGGAATTAATGTTGACTAGAGTTTGTTCTAGAATAAAAATCATCGCACTAATTTCTGGACACGATAGGTCTCTGATTGGGATCTCTAATCGAAAAAGAATAATCGATAATTAGATTTGATGCTTTTTAATTAAAAATCTTAATTAAAAAATATTAATTTCATTATGTTTTAATTTCTAAGAATTCTAATTTACAGCTCTAGAATGAGTTTTGTTGTTGATTCTTCATAACGTACCTACCTAGCTAAAAGTTCTTATATTCTGACTAAGACACCAATAATGTCTGGTGGATAGGCAGCAACATTTTAGTAACATCAGTTGAGTGATTATCAGAGATTATAAGTAGGTGCCTATCCCACATCACTTAGGTTACAACACTAGCTTAGAGTTTAATATGGCCACATTCGTAAAATAACAAAAAGTAAAACCGACTTAAAAAAAAACACTAAACGGTGTAAAATAACTCTTTGGTGGTTTTGTCTTATTCATGATGGGCCACCGACTTCCGAATTCAGAGTTCTTTTACACCGTTTAGTGTTTTTTTTAAGTCAGTTTTATTTTTTGCGAAAAAGTTTTTTTATTTTTCCACGTTTAGTTGCTCCCATACAAATGTTTCCCATGAATTTATTTTATGTTGTTAATGGTAAACAATACTTATCATGGTAATAGGGTTATCCACTTATCCCTAATAAATGAAACTTAACATACCTAACTGTCGAAATCTAGGTATATTGTACATATTATCTGCGTACCCCTTCTGAGGGGTACGCAGATATGTAAACATCAGATAAATAGGTAAATGCAGATATGTTTACAACATCATGACGTATCATTACGCCTGTATGCTCTGGCATACAGGTGATACGATGATACGTCATGATGTTGTATAAACAATAAATATCCAAGTGATTCCAGCAATCACGACAGATTTGCCGTCTATTTTTGAAGAGTTCCGTCAAGTATATCTCCGAAGATCAGCACCAGATCTTCACCAAATTAAAATAGGACCACCTCAGGAGTATACTCTTTCAATAAAAAAAGAATCTTGAGAATCGGTTCACAAATGGGAGAGAAATCAGGTGACATACCTACATAAAAAAAAACTTACACACGAACATAGAACCTCTGTCTTTTTTGAAGTCGGTTAAAAATAGCGGCCTTTCTACAAAATCTTCCTACGTTAAAAACGACAACTCGTACGACATTTTTAGGTGCTCAATTATTTTATTACTGGCTTACTATAATAATAACAATAAATACAAACACAAAAACATGTTTTTAAGAGAAAAGATTAAGATTCAGTTGACAGAATGAAAGAGTTTCGATCATAATAAAAATGGAATGAATAAGTAACGAGCAATGAAGACAATCACAATGCCATACAATCTATAATGCATGAGATCTTACAACCGTTGTGCAAAGGTCGTAAGTCGTTTACGAGAGAAATCAAGAAAAAGCTGGAAAGAGTCCATTTCTTAAAATAGAACATTTCTCGGTAACGCTCTTTTCCTGGTTTTATTTTTAATTTTTTAATTTATTTAACAAGGAGCACGATAAGTTTCAAGTTCATGTAGTAACTTTCGTTGTTGTATAGGTATTTAAATATCGGAATGCGAAAATATTTTTAAGAGATTGCAATTGCCTGTACCTAACTTTAAAGCTGTATTCAAGGGTTGTCAGACGTTTTGTCAATAACCAATAAAGTAATAAGTAATTGATACATAAGTACTTATACCTACATATAATATTTAGAAATTTAAACTTATAAAAGGAAGGCAACATTAATGCCTGTCTAATAGAACTTTAACTTCTAAACGCCACGTTGGCCTTAGCTAAGTTTGTAATATGTTTCACGGAATAACATTGGTTCCTTGGTGGACGACGTAGGTACAGTAAGCAATTAATATTCCCCTTGCGAGCAAATTATTTTTGTTGACAATTTGCTGGATTTATGGATATTTGAGATAGCTTCATGCCTAATGGGTACGCACAGAAGATCTTGTTTTTTTAGGCATAAGTACAACTCTTCTAGATAAATGTTATTATTTAATTTAAAATAGTTTTGAATAAAGAATTAGCATTTTTGACACAGTGCGGTAGGTAAGAAAAAATAAGTTTAACGTTCCGGAATATTTAAATTAGTGTTTGACTGATATTGAAAAGCAAAACACCCTAAGTGACACCTATCCGATTACCTACTATAGTTTTTGATCAAATGCAAAATTATTTACCTACTTTTATTTTTATAAAAGTAATCGTTATAAAAAAAAAAGAAGGTTTAAAAACATAAGGTAGGTACATACCTACAATGTTGGAAACACTTAACCGGCAAAGACAGACAGGTGATCATAGAACTAGCTTGAAGGCAATTGGTTCAAGCACGTCTATAAACTAGTAACTCGTCGTAACTAATCGTGTAACTATTTATTCAAAGTTAAGTTCAAATTATCAGCGCCTCAGGCTTATACTACTTGAGAGGGAGAAACCTCCCACTACGAAAGGGGTGAGGTACAAGCGCCTAAGTGGACGCGGTTTGCAACAAACGACATTTGGGAAAAAACAGGGATGTGAATTCAACTTCAGATGTTCTTACGTTTCGACAAGTATCCGATCTGATTTGGCAAAACTTTTTTTTTATTTTTATTAAACTGATGATATGTTTTGTTTTTGTTTAACACAATTCAGTCTATTCGCAAAAAGTGCCCGCATTAAAAACTGACACTTCCTTATTTTAAGGAAACGAGTAACAGGCTCGGCGCCCACATTTTCCTAATAATGTGTTAGGAAAC
Organism: Euplexia lucipara; assembly: GCA_921972225.1. Classification (NCBI taxonomy): domain Eukaryota; kingdom Metazoa; phylum Arthropoda; class Insecta; order Lepidoptera; family Noctuidae; genus Euplexia; species Euplexia lucipara. Next base: position 9,676,200 of record OV179142.1, on the reverse strand, counting down.
AACATTTGTAATATCAGATTGAGCCGAAAACAATAGATGTCCCCTCACGCGACTTTCCGGCGTTGTCGCGCGGCCTCTGCCAATATTCGGATTCGGATAGATATTCGTTCCCTTTTCCAATTATAAAACACTAACAAACGTTGCTAAATAATCCTAAAAAAAATTAACCAAAGTAGGCACTGGCACAACGCAAACATTTACTTATCTATGTTGATAGCATTGCTAATTGTACTGAAACAATATCCTTTTGTTACAAGAAAGACCTAGTTTTGGTCGCGAAACGCTAAATTATACAACATCGCACTAACAATGGACGGTAAGTTTTTATATTTTCAACAAAAAAATTATGTTTCTACAGTTTGTTGGCGGTTTTGTGAAAGTTTCTTAGTAAGTAGGTACCTACTTGTTGGTCGTTATTATTAAATAGCTAAGTACTGTATATTTGAAATGTTTCAGTAAATTAGATTTCAAGAAGTATGCGGCTCTAATAAATTGAATTAGGTAGTAAGTAAGTAGATACGAAAATGATGTTTCTTGGACGCTGTTTCTTTGATATGAAGTGTGTTAGCGAAGTATTTTTGATCTATTTCTAATTCGTTTTGTCGGTAGGTATCTACTACGAGTAGTTCGGATATCGTTGCCTGATATATCCGACGATATTTAATATTCTGATTCTGAATGGTTAAGCCAGGCCTTTTAGGTAGCTAAGTCGAGTTGCATACGTATCTGGTTTCCGATTTGCTCCGTCAGTTACCTACGTTACATTTTAAAGTAGATAGTGAAATGGCATGCTCAATGAATCTATCCTAAGTAAGCAAGTTAAAATTTAACTTGTTACTTTGAACGCTTTAAATCAGAACTACCTACCTATTTAGTTATTCAGAGTTCAGAGAGATAGCCGACGTCTATGATTGAAGTAGGTTTTAGTTTTCTCGATTTAGAATGAATATTGTAAGGGGTGACCAGGGTTCAATCTAACTGTTACCTACTTAGATAAAATTCAATAAGTAGGTAATGTCTTGTAAAAATTAAAGTTTATGTATTTATTTCTTTATTCATGTGGTCGCACATTGGTTGCGAATAGTTGCGATCCTTCATATACAATCAGTAAATCTAAATATCACTTTCTATAACACGCGCTAAGTATAGGTAGGTACCTACCTATCTTCTTTGCACGAGAAGAGACCTTTTTCTGGTAGTGGGAAAGTAAGTATAATATCTATCTAATAGCTCAATATTTTTTTACCAAACCTACGTACCTACCTACCTACTGCATTTTTATCGGCGTTGGTGTTTTGTATTGAAAATTGCGAAACTAAATTAAAAGCCTGTTTTATTATTTAAAAATTATAAAATACTTACATTTAATTTACATGAAATACCTAAGTAGGTACCTAGTTAATTAATTAGTAACAGAAAAATAAAAACTGAAATGTTCTAAGGTTGTTGACATTAAGAGTGAATTAACAAAGTTGTTCCGCGTGTTCTTTACTTACGTTCTTCTGTTTGTTCGTGTATTTTTATAGGTAGGTACCTAGATACTTATCCTTTTTTGAATTCACGATACTCGTATAGGTATTTAAAACGCGCCATTCCTCCCCTATTATCGGAATTACGTAGGGACTCATAAGTCCTAAAAACGACTTACCTATATTGTTTTTCAGTCCTAATATTCCGAAATTATCGGTGCAATGTTTAATGTTGAAAAATTACTATCTGATTGACTCGACGTTTTATTATAAAATTAATTAGGTAGTTGGTCCAAAAATCTAATAGTAAAAATCAACGTCTATATTTTTCCAAATTTCCGAGCAATTTCCCCAAATATCCGAGCAATTTTTTCAAATTTTTTCCCCCTTAAAATTAAAACTCAAAATTTATTTAAGAAACAACCAACTCAGCACAACTTTTTTAATTGTCAAATTTAATTCGAATTGAAATAAATTAATTAAATACCTATTTATATCTAGGTACCTATTTCCTTGTTCTATTTATTTTTAGTTACCTAAGCATTTTAATTTTAATTAAAGAAATAGTGATTTAACAATACTTTCTTCTAAATAAATTAAAAATAACATCGTTATGAACATTTCGTAATCTAAATTACAAAAGTACAAAACCTCTTTGCCTCGTCTATTAGGGTAAAGTACCCGATAGTCAGCCGTGCACCAGTACTCAGCCTTTACAGACTTTATTTCTCTATAAATAGTGTAGAAATTGGCGTACACCACTAAAATATCGTTTGAATGAATCCTTGTCTCTTTATTGGCTAATACTCATATACACGAACCAATATCCAATCACGTTGACGAGCTAGGGTCGTTCATTGGCACCGCCGTCACACACATGATGAGAAACGCCATTTTTACTATTTTTTTCTAGGAAACCCGTGAAAGTTTTTGGTAAGTTTTTGTGGTTATTAATTGTTATTTGCGGTGGATGATTATATAGTGTTACTATAAAATGTTTATTTTGCCATAAAATCAACTATTTCGTTTTTTTATTTGTTAAATATGTTGTTATTTAGGTGGCCGACTACTAGGTTGCGAATTTTGATTGCAGATCCAGTGCTCAGCCATAAGTGGCCGACTACTAGTTTTTTGTGGAATACTTAGATTTAGCTGAAATTAACGTAGCAAAATAATTTCAATTTGCTTATTCCTTTGGACTTAACTTTTCTAACACGAAAAGTGTATTTTACCAGTAGTCGGCCGCGTACAAATGTAACTGCATGTTAGTGGCCGACCAATGGGTCTACCAATTCAGTAACCAGCCGTCAGTCCTGTTGCACTAAAAAGCACCTTAAAGCGTTTTAATTAGAGTTTAATTTATGCACAGCTATTTTAGATTGAAAATCAGTTGTTTTAGATTTCCATCATGTCAAAGATACCAATTCACCAATATAAAAGAACAATTTGAAAGAAGTTATGGCAGTGATTAGAAAAGGAATGAAAATTAGGGAAGTCAGTCGAGTTTTCAAGGTTCCGTGAGGGACGTTAAGTACAGGATCGACTGCATTAAAGGGTTCCAGATTTGCCCCGTAAAATGGGACCGGATTCAGTGATGACCAAAACTGAAGAAACTACCTACATTGAAAGACTAGGAACAAAATAGGACATGTAGGTACTATAAATAATATAGAATAAGATGTAATTATTGTTTAGAAGAAAAGACTAGCAATACCGAAATCAACGATCTCGAAAATAAAAGATGTGGTAAAAAAAATATTAGATGTGATAATTGCCTTGCAATCTCTGCATGTTATCATTTAAATTGCACTGAATTCGCTGGGATATGTATGAAAATATTACATCATAAGAAATTTCTATACCAAATAGGTATGTAAAGTAAGTGAGGGGCTGACTTTAGGGTAGGCCATGGCTGACTTGTGGAAAATTGAGGCTGAGTACTGGGAAAAAGTGCCATAATAGGATTTTTGTTATTTTTTTCTATAATGCTAACAAAAATATAATATTTTGTTATTTTTTTCAAAAACTTTAATAAATAAGTTTTCACAAAAGAGTGATTGTTTTTATGCAAAGTGTTTATTGTTTAAAATATTAATAAACTAAATTTGATTACTCACTAAAAGGCTGACTATTGGGTACTTTACCCTACCTACCTATTCAAATACATTCATATTTAATAAACATTTTCATTTGCCTTTAAAATTTGTTAAGCTTATTCTGAGCAAAATGTAGTAGATAAGTAGGTACTTAGCTGCTTCTTCTCGACTTTAACAACTTTACCCAAATTGATATTAAGACTAAAAAGATAGAGCCAGAGACTCACTTATTTTTTATTGTCTCATAAATTACATCACAAATAAGTAAGTTAAGTACCTTAATAAGTACTTAAGTAGGTTTATTTAGAATTTATTTAAATTATTTTTTTACACCCAACAAAAGTGATATTTACCTAAGCAACCAAATACCAAGAAAACTGGTTGCCAATATCCTGTTCAAACCACCCGTTAATTTTACAACTTTTTACAGAGTTCCTAATTATTTGTGCTCGTATGAATTATCTACCTACCTCGTTACAATTTGCAGATAACGAAGGCCTACACCAATCGGACGAAGTAAGAAACACTATTATAACTTTCACATTAGCATTAACAAAGTAGTCAAGTCAAATATAAATTAATTACGTAATGCGCTACTGTATGAAAGTTTCACGAGGCGGGGGGTGAGAGGGCGCGCGGGGCGAGTCTCCGGACGGCGGGAAAACTTTTTGAAGCGACGCTCGACGGCACCCAGTAGCCGGGCGCGGGCTAACTAGCTACAATTGCGGACTTACCCTCTCCTCCTCGCGGATCATCTCGGCGATGCCGGGCCGGATATCAACGTCGTCAGGATGCATCGGCGGCAGCACGGGAGCAGCGCCGGTCGGCTCAGCCGGCGGCAGCAGGTCGGTGGCCGGCGTGGGGCTGGGCGTCGGGACTGGTGCACGGCTCGAGCCCACGCTGGCGCGATCTTCTGACATGCGGCGCCGGGACTTGGGCGATGAGTCTCCGTCGCGGCTGCGTTCTGGCCGTTTGACACCGCGCCCTCCTGGTTGCACTACAGCATGATCTCCACTCACATCTGTCAGCCCACGGATCTTGAGAGACTCCGCCACCTTCAGCAGCGCCGGGATTTGCTCCTGGGACACGTTAATCTCGCCCCGATACATGAAATCCACAGCAGCTTTTAGATCGCAGTATTTGGTATCACGCATTATTATTATTGGGTGCTGGCAGGGATTGTCCATAAACAACGACTGAAAGTAGGGGCTGCATGCCGACAGTACCACTTTATGTGCTTTCAAACTTTGTCCATCGCAAGATAGAGTCACATCCACGAAAGATTGAGTTTGCAAAAGTTGATCAAAGCTGCTGGTTAAGTTGCTCTGGTAGTTATTCCACCGCAAGCAGAACTGCTGCGGCGAGTCGACCGGCTCCCGACACTCCATCACCGCGGGGTCCTCCTCGGCCGGCATCACTTCAACGACAACGGGATCGCATCTGCAGCGGAAGGCGCGAGTTAGATACACAACGCATGCAACACAGACGACGGACCGCGAGGCACTGAACGACGAGCCTCAAAGCGGCGCGGCGAGGCGCGGGGCGGGGGACGCGCGTAGGCGGTGCCACCGTCGTACTCGGCGAATGGGCGCGCCGGACTGCCGCCCTATGGCGCCACGCCCCGCGTCCCGCGCCCTCGCCCCGCGCCCCCACGCGTCTGTAGACCGGCGCCCGCGCACCACGCGCGCACACACACGTATTGTACAATGTTCGCGTTACATTTGGCGATAAATTACAATTAAATGGCAATTCAAATTCTAACTCTAGTAAGTAGCGCAATAAATATGACTTTTTAAAATTGTTAATTCCATCTTAAATGAGTGCCGTTTGCAAATATTAGTCGGTAATGGCACAAAAAGTTAATTAGTTACAATCGAATAAGTAAGTACAATTATTGTGGCACTCATTGCTTACGATTTCACATAGAAATTATAATCCTATATTGATTCATGATTAATTCATGATTAAAACGCGTAGTGATAAATAATGTTGGTGACATGTTTACATCAACAAGTGGTTATTGTTGTCATGTTATAGGTACCTACTTACACTACTGTTTATTACTATATTAATGTCCTGAAGTTTGCCATTAGCTACTTACCTTACTTTATTCATACTCAATAGGTACATGCAAATCTACCGTGCTATCAAAATAGGTACCTACTTAATTGTGAGTAAGTAGGTAGGTATCTATTCTCGATTACCGTGCAGGTGGACCTACCTACCTACTTACCTAATTAATAGGTAGGTAATGAAGCATCTACTAGTTACTTAAAGATAACAGTTTCCAAGTTCGTACTTACCTGGGTAGGTAGGTACTTACCTACTTAGGTAAAAAAAGTCCCTGTGCTGGTAGTGTCAATTCTAGATACTTAGTACGTAGATACTTACCTAGGTACCTACTTAGCTATCTACCTACCATTATTTTCAAACGCTCATGAATAAGGAACTAAAACTATGTTTTCAGGTAAGTAGTAGGTAGGTACCTAAGTAAGACGTAGTTTTAAGTTTGGAAATGTTATTTTTCGCAATTTCCAAATGAAGAAAATAAAATGGTGTCCAATCGTTGTAAGTACCTACCTACTTAGGTAATTTGGTTTGTTGGTGTGGTTATTTTTTCAATAATATTAAGTAAGTACTTTAGGTAGGTACGTATCTACCTACTTATATTTCAGATCCAATGCCTACAAATTACTTAATTACTTTAAAATTTGGAAACGAAGAGTAGAATCTAACTTAAAGATTAAAGAACTTTAAAAAAAAGTTTGCCTAGTCTAACTTTCAATTCATTTTTGGTAGGTACCTACTTAGGTATTAGAAAAAAGCTCAGAATTTTTTTTTGTCGTTTATCCTAACTTATTGTCAGACAAATTTCAAAGCAAAGCTTTTTAAAACATTTCAAAAAGCGTATGAACCTATTTACCTTTTTACACCCATAGGTTGGTAGGTATTACCTAAGCAAGGATTATTTACTTATTTGGGTGTAATTTTGAGGTTTACCTAACAGTTTTAGAGGTCATAAATCGCTTATTTTTTTTGATAGTGGTCGTCTAATCTGGTTGTACTTATGTAGGTAAGTAAGAAGGTACTTATAGTGTATTGTGTTCCTATACTATTTTATTGGTAACTAATGTCTTAAGTAGGTATGAGTTAGTGGAAATAGATTATCACCTCCTTCACAGAACGAGATAATTTTCATAAACAATTCTTTCTATCTTTGATTAGGAATTTGTACCTAATTAATTTTCCACGTGAAAGGATTTGGAAATAGTTTAGGGATATTTTTGCTCAGAAGAGAGACAAGACGTGTAGGTAATACCGTGTGATATATCCCTACTAAGATTAAAATAATTATTAGAAAAATCTATACAAAAGAAATATAGAAAAAAAAACCGTTAATAAGAGTGAATGGAGTTTCTAGCCTATTTTTCTCCATACAAAACTACTCTTTGGAAGGGACCACCCGGGCAACTAAGTAAGTAGATTGATTTGTGTATTTTATGTTATTTCAAATTATCTGCTCCGATGAACTTCGTTCGGCCTTAGAATCAAATTATGTTGAATTACGTTGGTTTTGTTGTTGTTGTTTTTATGTTGTCTTATGTTTAGCTTATGACCTGTCTTGTCAAATTGTAACCTGAATATGAACTGCAATGGGAAGACAATATTACTTATCACCTGTCATGGTACCTAGGTATGGCATGTAAACGTTGATAAGGCTGGTAAATTAAGAAAACACTTAGATTTGGGCACCTACCTAAGTACCTGCCTACCGGTACCTACCTACTTAGACGAACTTTTTTGGCTAATTGGAGCCTTTTTGGCCTCGCACAGGTTTTTATTGTTAGATTAGGTAGGTAGGTACCTACATCAAGTTACTCCAATGGGTACATCCCTACTGATACTATGAGGTCTGCCTGTGATTTTAATGATTATTTCAATTTTTAGTTTTAATTTGGCCGGGTAAGCCTGATTGTTCTGTGTGTATTATCAAATATCCTGTAATTTTAAGTACCTAGCTTATATACATTTAATCAACATGTAGGGCATGCTGTGCTTACCTGTAAGAGATTGATATTTACCTACCTACACAAAACCTGAATTGATTCAATGTACTTAGGTAATCCTTAATTGTTTGAGTGTAGGTACTCAATTGTTGGTGAGCCAAATAAATAAATACTAAATATGATTTTGAGACCTTATTGGTGAGGTTCTTCAGAAAGGTCAGGTGCGTAGTACTCGCAACCGGCGTGTGTGTACGACAACATGTATGAATGTAAACGAAGCAGAAGAAGTATGTAGGTAAGAATCGTAGCATATGGCGCTCTGTAGTTTCTGCCTACCCCCATAGGAAAAAGGCGTGAGTTTATGTATGTATGTACCTATGTATGATTTTGGTCACTTCAGCATGGTTTAAATCATGGTTTCTATATATTCCAATGAAGTCAAAGTCAAAATCAAAGTCAAATCGTTAATTTCAATTAGACCCATAACAGGCACTTTTGAACGTTAACTTACAAATAAAATAAATTAAGAGAATGATTCTAGTTGCACTTGAAATATGCAATTTTGAAGTAGGTAGGTAAGTACCTAGTAGGTACCTACTTATGTTACTTATTTACTTTCAGGAAAAATGTCATCTACCTACAGCCCAAGAAGGAACCACTGACTAAAGATACAGCCTTTGTCTGATTAATCAAAATGAAAGAAATGCCTACTTACATTTTTCATCCCTAAGTACATTTTTTGACTGGCCTGTTGGTCTAGTAGTTCGTGACCCTGACTGCTATGCCAGAGGTCGTGGTTTCGATTACCACCCAGGATAAATGTTTGTGTGATGAGCACGATCATTTGTTCTGTGTCTGGGTGTAGATACCTATGTAATTTATCTTTTACTAGCAGACGTCCCGCGGTTTCACCCGCGTAGGTCCCGTTCCCGTAGGAAAAATAAATAAAAAAAGTAGCCTATGTCACCCGGGGATAGTGTAGCTTCCCAACGGTGAAAGAATTTTTCAAATCAGTCCAGTAGTTTCGGAGCCTATTCAATGCAAACAAACAATCAAACATTTCCTCTTTATAATATTAGTATAAATATGTAGGTACCGATGGAAGTAGGTAATTTAGAAATATATTTAAGTACCTACTTATGTTTATCAGTTGTTTAGTAGGTACTTATACCCATAACACAAGCTCTGCTTAGCTTGGGCCTAAATGGCGTTGTGCAAAAGTTGTGGAATTTAAGTACCTATTTATTTCATATTCATAAGCAACGCTTTCTTTGATGGCATGACAGTACATTGACTCTACAAATGTTTTCCCAGTTCATTATCAAACGATCAGCTTTGCTCGTTCTAAAATCATAAGGACCTATCCACAAGAAAACGAAATGTTTGTAGGAAGTAAGTACGTCCTTACTTCTAAAGATGCTTCAATGAAATCGGTCCGTAAAATACCTATAGGAAAGTAAATTTTATTTGATTGAACATGGTGTACAGACGCCAGCACGTCAAGTTACCCCAATGTGTCAAATTTCTTTGATCTTTTTCAACTTTATGTCAAACAAAATAAGGTTCATATTCAATTGGGAAAATGTGACTTATTTGAGTAACTTGATGTGCTGGCGTCTGTACATTTCATGAAAGATAATAACAACATTCAAAATAGGTAGTTCTGACATGTTCTTCAGCAGTATAAGTATCGTGGCACACAAATTGGTAGAAGAGATGGTGCATAAACCGTGATAATAATCACCATAATTCATTAATCACCCACCGTGTCAACCTATCCGGCTATTTCCATTAAAAAATAAAATAAACTCAATCTAAGGCACAACGATGTTTGTCGGGTCAGCTATTATAAATAAAGAATAACTTAGAAACCATTAAGTATTAATTGAAACGGAATATGCTACGCTACGAAGAGTAAGTAGTTGGCGTTCTAAACTATAATTATTTTAGCAACGAATAGTAATCGGCGTACCTACCTACCTACTGGCATCGTGTAGTTGGGGCGCAACCGGAACTCGAAGTGCTTCCGAGAATCATAGTAAATACATACCTAAATACTTAGAAGACCTTTTACATATTAGGTACTACTACTATTTGGCCTGTTGGTTAGTTAGTGACCCTGACTGCTATGCCCGAGGTCGTGAGTTCGATTACCACCCAGGACAACTGTTTGTGTGATGAGCAGCACGATCATTTGTTCTGTATGTAGGAGTAACTGTGTGGTAACTGGTCGTCTTGCTGGCTTTGGTTTTGCTATTGTTTTAACTATTACCTGTTTTTTAATTTTTTGTTTTATTTAACTTCCACAGTTCTAGTTTATCATTTTGTTACATTGTGTTCTGCAGATCTATGGATTTAATCCAACTCTGCACATGCAAGCTGGCACACCCTTTTTACCTGGAGGATTCTTATTAGTCAGTTGTTTTTGCTTGAGTTAAGTTAGTTTTATTGTCGGTAGCTATATATATTACTGGTATTCTGTATGTTGAGTGTGCTAGCTAACATGACTGTAGTGAACTAATTTTAATTATTTTGTAATTATAACTAATTGTACTGTGTAAATTCAAGTTCTTCTAACTTATCAGACAGATGTGTTGCTGGGGAGTTTGTTCCGCCACTTCTTCTTCCCAGCAAAAATACTAGGAAGTGGCGAAGGGTGGGCTTTTTGGGGGACTGTCTTCTGTAATTTCGACGTTCAAAAAGTGCTGATCCTCAGCCTAATTTGAATAAATGACTTTTGATTTTTTTGATTTTGATAATTTAAATTGGTAACAAAAAAATAACAACTAAACTATATCGCTATTGAAAGATGAAACTGTTCTGATAATACAATAGGTAAGTACATGATTGTCCTCCAAAATCACACAGGGCTTAGGGCCTAGTCTGGCCTGGTTAGTGAACCAGGCCAGACTAGACCAACAGGCCAGTCAAATACTTAACTACCTACTTCAAGTAAAAGTTTCGTCAGGAAAAAAATATTTGTGAGCACGGTGTAAAAATTGTTAGTACTTAGAAGTCTAGAACGTCAGTTACAAAACTCTGACTGAGAGCTGGTCGAGTGTTTTACAGAGTTACAATACAATACAATAGGGTATTTTTCAAAATTTTAGTTTTTAATCCCTCATCTCTAGATTACAAGAAAATATTCGACACATAATTTTTTCTTTTTCATTTTTAATGGAAAACTGCTCTGATTAGATTAAGCGCATTAAAGTTGAGGAGAAGGGGCTTGTAACGTCATTAACGTCATGCGACATTTTGACTCGATGTATCGCCGTTATTTTTTGTATACCTACCTACGTGAAAAAAGAAAAAAATATCTATGCGTCAAATCTTAAAACTAAAATTTTGTCAAATAAGTAGCCCATTTGAAGAGGAAATAGCTTAATGGCGTCGGCCTGGCGATGTAGAAATTCTGCGAGTTCCATCCCCACCCATTGACGTGAACCCACTCCAGACAAGCATATTTAGCTTAGTTGGAGGATAAACAAGACTACCTACTAGTTATGTGCAACCAACATTACTGGTAAGCTTTCTAAACAAAGAGATTTAAAAGACGATAGAGCGGACATGTGAGGAAATGTCATAGAGAAACTTTATACCATGTCCCAGTAACGCCATCTAGAATATTATATGATCTCATGTAGAGCTAAGCTTCTGAATCTACACGGCCTAACCTACCGACCCTAACTTCACAAATTCTACATATCGGTATAAATGTTTTGAAGTTAGGGTCAGTAGGTTAGGCCACCTCACTCCCCTCGCTGACTTGGCGAGGCCCCACCAGTCGGGGGTCGCGGAAGTACCTATCTTCCGTTCCTGTGACCCCCGGCGCAGGTGTGAGAAGGAACACCGGGTGGTTTTTAGTCAGTAAGAGTCTGACAGACCCCTCCGCCTCCCCGGGCGGGGGACATCCATGAGGATTTTCCACCCCTCCAAAAAAAAACGGTAGGTTGGGCCGTGTAGGTTCAGAAGCTTGGCTCTACATGAGATCTGATATCTTTTTCACAAGGCAAACCTTATGTGGTACTCTTGACAACATTTTACATGAAATGTTTTGGTGGGATTTATCTTTATAATAAAATGTTGTGCATTCCTCTTTCTACGAGCCTCTTTTTTATAAATGGAGTATAAGTTTGCAATGCAGCATAAATACTTGTAGACGCCAGCACAACAATCTACCCCAAACTGACAAATTTTCCAAATTGAACATGAACCTTATTGGGTTTAGAATAAAGTTGAAAACCTATCAAAGAAATTTGACACATTGGGGTAGGTTGATGTGCTGGCGTCTGTACATTCTATGATTTTCAACAAAACCAACGATAGCGCTATCCACAGTATCCACACGGGGGCAACTTAAGGTCAGACGAAATTTGAGTGCAATCGACTCAAAAAGACGAAAATGGGAATAAAGCGAGGGTGTATTGTCAAAGCGCATGTTTGCAGTTACGTTGTAGTCGCGATTTAGCCCCTCGTTCCCTTTGCAACGAATCGTTCAGAAACAAACTTTATATCCTTTTGTGAAAAACCTCCATTTAGGTACCTACATACTGTCAGACAAACAAATAATGCTGGCCGGACATCAATCGAACACTGAATTCAAAGTTCATATGCCATTTCGTTCAATGAATTTAATTAAAGGACTGAGCACTGTCAAATGTTCCCCTTTACTTTCCTGTTTTCTTATTTTCAATGGTAAACATGTGCATTGCTTTGAGTTTTGGGTTTCAACTGATGGTACAGTCGACCTCAGTTCCGTAGATTCACCCTCTTAAGGCTATAATCGCCTGCATCCGACGGCCGTCCGAATTTGGAGCTCGATCGCCCATGGGCACGTTGCATTGTTAGCTAACTGATTCACCGCAAGTGGGGCCGATGGTACAGTGTTAATAGAACGGGCACAAATCGGAATACTCAAATGAACAGTATCTAGTCCTGTTTCCTTATTTTCCATGGTAAACATGAGCATGCATGCATTGAGTTTTGAGCTTCAATTTATGGTACAGTCGTCCTTAGTTCCATGGATACGCTGAAGGCCTGCGTCCAAAATGGCGTTCGATTGGGCTATTTGACCCAAATTTTAGTTTTAAGTCCCTCATCTAGATTAAGTACCTACATTAAAATATTCGACACATATTTTTACTTTAACTACAAATTAAAATTTTGTCAAATGGCCCATTCAGAGCTTGATCGCTCATTCGCGCGTAAGTAGTGTAGTAACCGATTCACTGCAAGAGGGACCGATGGTACAATGTAAAATGTGTAAATTTATAGAACGATAAATTTAACGTAGGCATGTAGAATTGGAGAATGCTAAAACGTAAAGTTTCTCATACGGATTTGTAAAATGAATTGCGTACCTATATCATGATTATCGCTACTTAATTCTTATTTCATTGTGACAGTCTATGTAGCTCGTAAGGTATTAAGTTTGTGTATGTTTTATTATGTGCTGCACATATTATAAGGATATATTAAAAACTTTTTTACAAAGAAAACAACCGACTTCTTAAAACAAACTAACAGGTGAAAAATAACTCCAGTTTCGGAAGTCTGTGGCTTTGGTGGTTTTGTTTTGTTCATTATTAGCCACCGACTTCCGAAACTGCAGTTATTTTTCACCTGTTAGTTTTTTTTAAGAAGTCGGTTGTTTTTTTTGTAACAAAGTTTTTATTTTGTAATTTTTAGTTTCTTTGTATTTAAAGAAAGTCTTTCAAAACTTGAAAGAATCATTGAAATGGGATAACAATTGCTAAAGAAGTTCTATCTCTAAACATTAATCTGTACCTACATCTCTGCCGGCCCCTTTTAAAATAGAATGGCGTAATGTTATGTTGTGGAAATACAAAAGCTCAGCATAGACATCTGACTATACCAATCACGAATAATTTGCTGTTATGCGTTGAAGAGTTCCGTTGCCTGTCTTCTTCATCAGTTTTTCTTCACCAAATGATACTTTCTAAATGAAAATGCTTGATTTGTTACTAAAAATGTTGAAATCGGTGCATGTGTGCCTATATTTTATGAGGAGTTCCCTAAATTCCTCGAAGATCCCTCATCAGATATGAGTTTTGATACAAATGGGACCAATCTGTTAGTATACCCTATCAAACAAAAAAAGAATTTTGAAAATCGGTCCTTAAATGATGGAGTACTCAGGTAACAAACCCTAAAAAAAAAAAAAATATACAACCGAATTGAGAACCTCCTCCTTTTTTTGATGTCGGTTAAAAATGAGAATATTCAATTCTGGCTGGCCTATTGGTCAAGTAGTTAGTGACCCTGACTGCTATGCCGGAGGTCGTGGGTTCGATACCCACCCAGAACAAACGTTTGTGTGACGAGCGCGATCATTAAATTTGTTCTGTGTTTGGGTTTAATTTATTTATCTATAATTGTATGTATTTAGAAATATACATGTAAGTATGCTTATCAGCTGTTTAGTACCCATAACACAAGCTTTAAGCTAAAAATACTATAAAATACTGTACAAGATATTTGCTTTAAATAAATCTCATGACAGTGACCTTTTTCATCATCATCGGGCTAGCTTTTTCCCAACTATGTTGGGGTCGGCTTCCAGTTTACCCAGATGCAGCTGAACACCAGTGTTTTACATGGAACGACTGCCTGTCGGACCTCCACAACCCAGTTACTGGGTAACACGATACCCCTTGGTTGTCATTGTTGTCAACTGGTTGTCAGATTTTCGGACTTCTGACTTTTTGTAACAACTGTCATAGATCTACAAATGACACTCGTAACCAGCGGTTTTACGTGCTTTCCGAGGCACCAAGGTGTCTTTATTATTATATGTAATTAATGGGCACCCATCCACGGTAGGCAACCTCATCAAGTGTAGCTTAACCTCTTATCGACCCGTAAGGCTGTTAATTAGCCACAAGCTCCTTAAAAATGAAGAACTGCGCATATTAGTATTAAGTAATTTATAGCCAGTGTGTTTAGGCTTAGGCAAGGAAAGTCGTTTCATTTTCCTTGTTAGTGGAAAAATAATGTGAAAACAATAAACAAATATAAATAAATATTCCACAACTTTTCACACAACGCCATTTAGTACCAAGTTAAGCTTGAGAGCTTGTGTTATGGGTACTAAATAGCTGATAAACATACTTATATATTTCTAAATACATACATATTATAGATAAATTACACCCAGACACAGAACAAATGATCATGCTCATCACACAAACATTTGTCCTGGATGGGAATCGAACCTACGACCTCCGGCATAGCAGTCAGGGTCACTAACTACTAGACCAACAGGCCAGTCAAATACACAATAGCAAAACCATTAATGGTGCGTTACAAACTCACAACATTTCTTTTGTACAGTTATGAAAGCTATTTATGTCGTCAGTGGGATTCCAGCTTCCTGGCTGTTTTAATAAGAGCGGCATAATGATCCAAGTTTACTTTTAACTAAGTACTTACAATAATTCTTGGTCTTTTGATTCTTCAAATCCATGTCGTAAACTTGTCAGACAGTGTCAATTGGTCAATTAACAGACATAAGTGATAAATGATAATTATTTCTGTAAATAGTTTCATACAAACACTTATGCACGTATTTAAAATACTTAAACATAAATCTATTAACAAACCTACAACTATTAGATATGTATAATTAAATAAATATTCCACAACTTTTTCACACAACGCCATTGGGACTAAATGGCGTTAAAAGTTAAGCTTGAGAGCTTGTTATGGGCACTAAACAGCTGATAAACATACTTAAGTATATATTTCTAAATATATACATAGGTATTATAGATAAATTACACCCAGACACAGAACAAATGATCGTGCTCATCACACAAACTTTTGTCCTGGGTGGGAATTGAACCCACAACCTCCGGCATAGCAGTCAGGGCTACTAACTACTAGTCCAACAGGCCAGTCAATAATTGTACATACCTAAATCATAAACAAACAAAAAGAAAAGAAAAGTAAAACAATTATAGGCCATCAAAAAAAATCACCCTCATCGCTGTCAATGGGAAAAGAGCCCAAAAGACTGGCCGCATTGCCACATACACTGAGAAAACTGGTCTCCTATCAAGTTGAAATTTTGCTTGATTGAGTAAAAAACGATTAAATGAATCATTAATCATTTTAAAACAACAAACCACAATTGATTGTGATAATCATCTAAAAATGACTGTACGCTTATAAAGTGAAATATATTTAAAACAATAAAATTTCTTATTTGATTTTGGTGACGTCATAAACCATTATTAATTCTAATAAGATGTAATGATTGGGGTATTTTAATCATTTGCACTTATTTCAGTTAAAAAGCTACGTTATTGATGTAAATGTAGTTCATGATAAATCCTAATATGTACCTACTTGATTAGCAACATTAATAAAATATCTTTATTACTTTTATAAATGTCTTCATATAAGTAATGTTCGGAAAATAATATGAGAAATCAATTAACTTTTTTAAATTAATAATTATTCTAAAATGGTAACTTCGTCTTTATTTTTTCAATCAGTCGTTGTTTAATCTGTGTGGCGCGACCCGTGCGCGCGCGTCTGTTCAACTGTATTTCGTTCGTGTCGAAACTTGTAGTTGTTATTTTCTTTCTTGAAATTTTGCAATTGTCCCGTGTTAATTTAAATAAAATTTCTGTTAATTTTCCATTAGTATAGTATTATTTAAAGTGGTCCGGGTATCAAGTGCCGGCAAGTGAATACCTAGTGTTAGATGGAGGAAGCTGGCGACTTACTAGAGGCGTGCGGCCTCTCGGATTTAAAACCCATTTTCACCAGTAAGTATTTTGCATCTACTTTCCACATAACTTGCCATTAGGTACTGCTTAGTTTCTCTTCAGACCAATCACAATTTCGTAAGAATACCTACTGGCGGGAACTGGTAAGGGCGCAGTGCGAGATTTTTCTGGTAATTCTAGAATGGTAGGTAGGTACTGTCTGTGGATTGTAACCCCGTGGTTTACGCTCCACTGGCTGGAATTATTAGCTAGTCTATAGATCTTCATTTTAAATTTCAAAATTGATCGATCGTCGTAAAGTCAGTGTTTCAGTTCAGTCTAGCTTTCAAGTAATCAATACTTAACTATTAAAAGTACATTATTAGAAGTGTTTTTATTGCTAGTGTTCGCACAATCAATCCAATTGTACCTACTTAGCTACCTACTTAGGGTTTGATGCTCAAATTCTTGTGTAGGACCTACTTTGCTTGCCACAGGCACTGCATCACTCGTTCAGTAAGCGGTTTCTCTCTGTTTGGCAAGTGATGTCGAACAATATAAAAAAACTTCGCAATGGAATCCGTCTTCACTTCTGTGGTGTCCGAAGTAGGTAATTGGTACAACAGCCATATTGTTTGTTACAGAAAATGCAATTAATTTGCACGCCCTAACCGCCCTCTCGCTAGAAGATATTAAAGAATTAATCCCTCAATTGGGGCCCAGGGCTTTATTTCTAAGGTGCTGGAAAAATTGGCATTCAGAATACACTACAAGCACTACTCTAAATATATCAGCATCAGATCTAAACAGTATTTCCATAAGTGTAAGTTCACCCTACTTACTATGTAGCAGTACTTAGCTTACTTTTATGATATAAAATAAAATAACATTTTGCCTATTTTTCTTCCTGTGCTGTCCTGAAGCCATGCTATTTAGTGGCAGGATGAAAGAACTGAAAGATTGTGCTGTATTATCAGCAGCACATCAACCTACCCCTATAAGGGATCAAGTTATTCTGGTTATTCTTAGTAATGTATTTGTAGTAATGTGTGTGTTACATGTAAAACTAGTTAAGTTGATCCCTTAAATGGGTAGGTTGGTGTGCTGCTGATTGTACAATACACCTTTTTTATTACTTTTTAGGCACTAGTCTTAAAAATATCAACCGAGATGAGATGTGATAGCAGTGTCTAAGTGGTAACTTAACTTCACTCCGATGTACCATTGTCATCATAATGATTTTACATTATGTACTTATGTTTGTTACAGGATCTTAATTTTGAGACAGAATCAGGAACTCAAAATATTTCAATTCCGGAGTGTACTGCTACGGTTTGCCCTTCAGTTGTATCCACAGTGCCAGCTACATACAAATCAAGAGATGCTTTTACATCGCACACTACATTTGCGGCATCAGCTACAGTGCCAAGTACATCTTCAGGGGTTATGCTAACAAGCACTTCACCAATAAAGATAAACATAATTGTACAAAATGTGAGTAATCTTATATTTTTATCAATACACCATTTGTATTGATAAAAATATACACTCATAAGCCTTATTATAAGGAATCCCAAACTACAACATCAAACCTCAACTGTTTGTGGTGGACAAGGCTTTAGCTATCTGCCAGCCCGCACTGAACCTTATGTCATGATGGTCTGATCTGCAACGGATGCCATTGAGTCACAGAACATTGGGGGATGGACATACTTAATATAGTGCTATGTAATTAGTGTACTTCCCTTCAGTATGAATTATAAGTTTGAAATTTTACTGTTTATAATGCATTGATTTTATGTAGGTAACTAAAATAATTTTGTAGGGTTCTGTAGTTGACTAGGAACCTTTATCATTTTATCATATCTGTCTGTCCTTTGTATGCCCTACCTCAATATAACTCTAATTTCTGTACTTGTTCACAACATGACAATTTGCAAGAAGATAGATAGATTTTTAATGCAATATGAAATAATTATGTGGTAAACAAAAAATCTTTTAAAATATTTTCACATAAGCTTTAATTCGAACTTTCAATGGAACTAGGTACGTTGTTTTAATGAAGTATTAAGTAAGCATTGACTATGGAACCCTATAATGAATGTGTCCGACATGCTCATGGTGAGATTTTATATTTGCTCATGTTGTGAACCCCACACTGTTATACAGGATGTAAAAAAATTAGTATTATTAGTAAAGTGGTTCAGTTTCATGGGCTAGTTCACCCCTTAAAGTATTTCCGATTTCCTCAAAGAACACATGTTTCTAGGGTAAAGTTGTTAAGTTTCATGGGCTGGTTCACCCCTTATAGTATTTCCGACTCATTTTTTTTCACCCTGTATTACAGTGTGGGGTTCACAACAGGAGCAAATATTAGAATCTTACCATGAGTGTGTCGGCCACGCTCATTATAGGGTTCCATATATATATCAATGAAGTATAAGTAAGCATTGACTGCTTACTTATACTTCATTGGTTCCATTGTAAGTTCGTAAACCTTTAAATGTGAAAATATTTTGAAAGATTTTTTTTTACATATGTACTTTCTATGAACATAACATCCACCCCAATAATTTCTGATACGATGCTGTTATTTATGAACTATTAGTAGTATGCAAACCTAATTATGATTATTTTTTTAGAATTTACTCAAAAAACTGAAAGAAAATTTTGAAACAAAAGGACTATTGAAGTATGTGGGTTCTGCATTAGACAATGAATATGAAAGAAACCTTTTAGCTTCCACAATCTGTAAGGAAATTCTAAAAGAGCAAGAAAACTCACCGGTGACTAGTGCTATTTATAATTCTTGGTGCAAAGAAATAAAAGAAATTTTTCCATATGAAAGGATTACTACCTATTATATCCCACCTTGTGTCACTGCCCAGGGAATTACCCACCAAGCAAGAGGTAAACTCGTTAGTCAGCTATTGAATACTAGAAGAAAATATCAAAAACTTGGAGTATTGAATACCAAAGAAAAAAACAAATATAATTCTGCTGATTCAAATTCCAAAGCACCACCACCACCAAACTCACCGAGACCCATAGCTAAAGATTTGCCAAAAAACAGTAATGTCGAAGAAGATATTAAATGGCTAAAAAGCCTTTCAGACCCTTGGGATATAGTACAGTCCAAATGGGATGCAACATTACAAAAGCGCTCAGAAGATATAAGAGTTCCAAACTATTCTATTGAGCAGTACTTTCAAGAATATCCATGCTTACAGAAGCCCGAAGGGTGTCAATTGGTAAAAATAAATTAGTTCTAGTATTTAGTATTTAAATTAACGTGTTAATTTAGAATAACAAATGTTATTTTTTTCATAATTTTATTTATTTCCGGGGAATCTGGAAAAGAGTACAAACAGGGTCTTTTTCAGTTTTTTTGTTAGCACTGTCTTTAAAAAACTCCGAATGCATGATCAACAGCATCAGTTCATGAAACTAAACATTTTTCACAAAAACTCAGTAAAAGACTAAAAATCTGTACCTTCCAGAGAATCAATCATTTCCTATACAGAAACTAAATTAGAATTCAAAATATTTTTGACGTTTCCTGATAAAAAAAAATGTGAAAATTTGTTTAGTTCCATGGACTGATCACTCTGCGAAGTTTTCGGAAGGCCGTCCCTAACACCCGTTTATTCTTAGGTTATAACAATTTCGTTCATTTTATGTTGATTATTTAACTTGCTGTTTTGATTAAAAATAAATGAGTCAAATTACTTGATTATTTTATTTCAGTAACACTTAAGAATATTTCAAATTATCTTTATTACGTTTAAGTTGTATGTTTGTTGCTATTGTTTGTTTTGTTGCGTTTAAGTTGTATGTCTTCTGTTACTATTAAGTTGTTTGTTTGTGAGTTGTTTGTTATGACTCAATTTACACCGAAATCGAATCGAATTTTTGCAACGAATTTGTTTATAGTATAATGAACCTTGTGTAACGTACGTAATTTGTACGTTACCCAATTGACATAAAATTCATTATGCTATGTAAAATTTCGTTGCAAAAAGTCGCTTCGCTTCCATTCCGCGGCGGTGTAAATTGAGCCTAAACAAACAACTCAATAGCGAAAAACATACAACTTAATAGCAACAAACATACAACTTAATAGCAACAAACATACAACTTAATAGCAACAAACACACAACTTATTAGCAACAAACATACAACTTAATAGCAACAAACATACAACTTAATAGCAACAAACACACAACTTATTAGCAACAAACATACAACTTAATAGCAACAAACATACAACTTAATAGCAACAAACATACAACTTAATAGCAACAAACATACAACTTAATTGCAACAAACATATAACTTAATAGCAACAAACACACAACTTAATAGCAACAAACAGACAACTTAATAGCAATAAACATACAACTTAAGCACAACAAAGAAGTACTTAATTCAGATCAACACTTTTATTACTTAACTATATTAAGCTACATGATCTATACAAAGACGTACTTACATCAATCAATTAATAATCATTATAAAATTTATCATCTGGCATGATACTATCAAACAAATCGCCTATCGTCTTATGTATATTTCATTTTAAAACTTACAATTTTAATGATTTAATCTATCAACGAAGATGTTGAAATCAATCAAGTGACTTTTAAACATTGGTCAAGTGCTTTTTAAACGCAACAACTGCCATAGTTAGCATAAACAAGAGACCTAGACGCTTTGTTATAGGGCATGTTAATATCAGTCAAGTTATTTATTCAAATTAATCAAGAAAATTTATAAAGCGACTATTTTTCTACTTATTTACGCTTTGCGACTGGCCAAAAAAGTAAACAAGTTCTTAATAAAATCTACAAAAATCATAGCAACATCCATAAAGTAATCTTACTACGGACAACTCAATGTACTTTATTACTGTAATCGTACACCTTTGTGCGTTCCTATATAAATAAGTTACATGAATGACGGAGACACATTCTTGATTCATAATATCATTTATTTTTCTCAGTGTATTGACAATGCTGATTCTCTGACCGAAATAAAGGTCAGCCTTAAATAAAGGTAAGCCTTATCGTCACTTGAAGAGTTAAGTATTAAGAATTATTAGTATTGGTTGTTTAAGTATTTTTAATAATTGAATTAAATTAAAACCGTTAATCCCGTAAACATAAACCATCCCTTTACATGGCAATTTTAACTAGACAGTGAGGTCAATGTTATAACTAAAGATAAAGATACCGGGCAACTCCACGTCAAAGCGCGTATTTTGCGTACAAGCCATAATCTGCCACGCGGGCCCAGTGCGAATTGGTAGATGTCACATGTCTTCGAATTTTTGTTTCTAGGACATGCCGGGTTCCCCTCCCGATGTTTTACTCCACCGTTTTTTGAGAGCAGTGATGATGAAATAAATTACACAAAGTAATGTGCCTGCCTGGGTTCGGATTCACGACTTACTGTTCGTAAGTCGGGGCCTCCATCACTGGGACACCGCTGTTCTCGGTGGTGTTATATCTACTATTTGACTACTCTGAGTAGAATCACATAAAGAAACTTAGAGAGCAGTCTCTTTTGTAGTCCAGACATTATCTTGGTCAGATCATGTAAGAACAAGACAAAAGGAATTATGAGCAACTACCTATACGAGTAAGTACCAACCTATATCATGATAATTGAATAACATTTAAAAGAGAAATCAGAGACCGACCCTTGGTATAACTGCGATGTCCACTGGTTGTACTACGGAGAAGTAAATTTACCCATGGTTCAACTCTTTTTTCTGATATTTACGATTATGACCCGTGGTACAACGAATTATGTCCAACTGGTTGGACCACGGGGATAGGATGATCGTGTAAAACAAATGAACGTCTAAAACACAGGAATTTCTTCCACCATTGGTAAAGATATTTCCCCATAGAACAACCAGTTGAACCATGGGTCAATTTACTTCTCCGTAGTTCAACCAGTTGGACATCGAAGTTGTACCACGGGTCGGGAGTGGAGAAATCTGAGTGTGAATGTGAGTAGGTACCATGCAGGCACGACAGAAAAATGACTCGCAAAATGTATAGGTACCAATATAATCTTACGTCTGGACTTTAAAAGTGACTCCTGAGTTTCTTTCGACATTTTCTTTCAAGGACCAGTCAATTTTGAAATGCCGGTGCCATTTAGCTCTAAAATTGCGCATGTAAAGACCTTGGTAGGTTACAGAAATAAATATAATTTCATTTCAGCCTTTCTATAGCGATTCCTTGAATTTATCTAGTAACAGTGCCCATCGTTAACATCACGCCTGTGATCAACCAAGGGTGTACCTGGCAGCACACCCACATTTCGCCAGTTATGTTTAAGTTCCATGTTAAAGGGGGCGAGTTTATTGCCATCAATAAAGCACAAATTCAGACTCTAGGCTGCTACTGAGAAATTCCAGATAGTAAAACTCAATAACACTTTGCCCGACCTGGGAATCCAACCCGGGACCTCATGCTCAGCAGTAGAGCTTGCGACCACTAGACCAACGAGGCAGACACCCGTACAGGTAGAGATTAATCAGTGACACTCTATTTTTGTTTGTGTTTTAAAAACAATTGTTGCCTCCTCTATAGGAAGTTCTTCCTATCGCAAACATTTAAAGTAACATAACTACCTTTGCAGATATTTGTTTCAAGCGGGCATCGAAACCGAGACACGGCTGCGCAGCAGCTTAGTGTTCAACCACTGCACCGACCTTTCTGAGTCGGGATGCAACGCGCGCGACTGTACCGATTTCCTCACCCTCACAACTTGGATGGAAACAGTTTTTGTACAAAAAAGACAAAAAGTTGTACAAAATATTTTCTGGACTAAGTTTGTAGTATAATCGTATATGCAAGCATTTTTTTTAACTTTGTTTACATATTCTACGGAACCCTACACTGAGCGTGGCCCGACACGCTCTTGGCCGGTTTTATTTTTTTATTTTAAGTCCTATAAAGGGCGCCGAATTCCAATTAACAAAATAGACTCACGTCTTTTTCTATGGGGCTAGGCAGAAACTACAGAGATACGCCATATGCTACGATTCCTACATACCTAAAACTTTTGCTTCGTTTATGTTCATATACCTAATACATGTTGCCATACACACGCCGGTTGCGAGTACTACGCACCTGAACTTTCTGAAGAACCTCACGAATAAGATTTATGTATATCCTCCCGGCCTTTCCACCTACTAAAATCGTGGTAAAAATCATAACTCTCCTTTTTGCTTCGACGTACTCGGGTAAATAAATTACCGTTTAAAAGTAACAAGTTTGATAGTATAAAGTTGACCTTTGACACTAAAGCCATGTCATCTCGGTTGAAGTAACAACTTAATGTGCTTCCTAATAAAGTTATTGTGTAGCCAAGGCAGTTAATGTAGCTGTCCTTAGTCCCACCCAACTTCACCAAGTACACTACATATCTTTGAAACCGCCAGTACTCGAAAGCGCGATAACCCTTTCGCGGCAGAGATAACAAACAACATGCAAGCTATCAAAGACAAAAGAGTAACACAAGCCCAACATAAAGACATTCTACGAACCCAGTCGACTGTGTTTGTACAGGGGCAATATAAAATATACAAGGGCCCTCGGTGGACTGCAAACAAATAGAGTAGGTACGCATGCGAACGCAGCCTTAGCTCCTACTAGATGCGGCAAACTGACGCGCGGCGAAGGGACGTCAAAAAAAAGAAGACCGATAAAAGTGCGAGACGGACTCGTGTACGAAGAATTCCGTACTGACGCCGCGACGTCTCACGTCTTCTATCGATGATAGAAATACACATCACTGTGAAAATATCAAGTTCTGTCTATCGATTGTGGTTCATGGATACAGCCGTTTCATTTTAATGTTTTGATATTATGCAATGTAATTTACATACTCTGTGTACATTGTCGGACGGACGGATGGATGGTGGAGCTAGTAATAAGGCCCTGTAGGCATTTTCGGGTATGGAACCCTAAATATACTCCGAACATAACCTCCAACCTTTCGATCCAAATTATGACAATAATTTTTGAGTGTCTTGTTGCGATATGCTTTTCGCATGAGCTATGAGTTTTGTAGTTATACGCTCGCACAGAGTCTGAGGTTCATAGGAACTACGACCCTCATGCAGGCACTTAAGGTTTGAAAGCTTTTTAATTTCGTTAAGGGAGCTTCGATTTTAGTGATGTTTTAGGTTTTTTTTGTCCAACGAATTGGCTGCAGTCGGGACACTAAAAGTCAATGAAAGTCGATAATTCGTATAATTAACAAGATTATTTGTTGAAGTTGAAAGTGGAACATTACATAGGCTTAGGTACCTACCAGACATAAAAAAAACACTACCCTAATTTGATAGTAGGTATAATTTAATATTGCACAATCGTTTAAATATATTTTTCTATATCTATGGTCGGGGTGGAAAAATTCATAGTGTAAGTATATAGTACAAATATTATAATAGTTTTGGCTCTGTACAAATAGTTAATAATAGAATTGTGTGAAGGGCTGGTCGGACCACCGGCTGCGAAGGTTGTTTGCGACTACTACACACTCACACTTGAGAAAGACCAAGAATGTATTTTGTTCAGTATAAAACTTAAATTTTTTTGGGTAAGTATAATAATATTACTTACAGACAAAATTTTAAATTTAGGACTTCTTAAAAATGCAGTAGTTTGTAATTTGTTAATAACTTTGCTATATTTTAACGTTTTAAAAATAATTTGGCTGGTCTTATTTTTTAGACGATTGTTGCAGTTTTTATGAATATAATAAATAATAATATATGTACTTATATTTACAAAAAAAAATATTTTACTTATTATTAAAAGAGAATGCCAATTTCTGCCCCAAAGTGTACAGAGATCATTGTAATACAAATACTTATAATAAAATAAGTTACGAATTTTAGAAGATAACTTACATTCCATACCAGACGTGGAAAAAAACTCACAATAAAAAGTATCTTTCTTTTTATTTCACTTGAAAGTACCCTCAACATTGCCATATAATATTAACAAAGAGCAAAACAAGGAAAAACTATCAAAACACATACCTGGCCTAAAATGTTAAATATTTGTAAGTTAGCGTAACTTAAAACGCAATACATTATTATTAGTGTTTTATGTTTTCTTATCAATAAATCGAACTGTAATATTGTTAGATTAATAGTTTCAAATAATCTGAGCATTCATATCTAACATTATTTGACTTTTATTTTGGCAACACTCAAGTCTTCGATCAAACGTCAAAATAATGTCATTATGTCACAAAATATTCTGTCTACAAATGATACTAACCATAATAGATTTACTTTGCAAAATAATGCCCTCCCAGTGCTTTAAAACGAATACACTGTGTATATTAATGCCTGGAACAGATATCTAAACATGTTTATACCTTAATGTTTACAATAAACATAAAAATACTTTAGCCGGTAGGTACAAAAACGGTTTCTTTAAACCTTTATAACTTTTGTCCTCGACTGCTGAGCAATATGCGCCTTTTATACTTTTTAACCGACTTTCAAAAAAGGAGGAGGTTCTATGTTCGTGTGTATGTATTTTTTTTTTTTTTTTTTTTTTTTTTTTTTTTTTTATGTATGTTACCTGATTTCTCCGCCATTTGTGGACCGATTCTCGAAATTCTTTTTTTGTTTGAAAGAGTAGACTCCCGAGGTGGTCCCATTTTAATTTGGTGAAGATCTGGTGCTGATCTTCGGAGATATACAACGGAACTCTTCAAAAATAGACGGCAAATCCGTCGTGATTGCTGGAATCGCTTGGATGTTTATTGTTTATACAACATCATGACGTATTATCACGCCTGTATGCTCTGATGGGGTACGCAGATGTGTACAATATACCTAGATTTCGACAGTTAGGTATGTTAATTTTCATTTATTAGGGATAAGTGGATAACCCTATTTATCATGACATGTAATGTTAACAATAAGTATAAAATAAATTCATGTTTTAATCAATTCATTCATCATATATTTGTATGGGAACAACTAAAAATAGAAAAATAAAAAACTTTTTTGCAAAAAATAAAACCGACTTCAAAAAAAGCACTAAACGGTGAAAAATAACTCTAAATTAGGAAGTCGGTGGCCCATCATGAATAGGACAAAACCACCAAAGCCACAGACTTCCTAATTTAGAGTTATTTTTCACCGTTTAGTGCTTTTTTTGAAGTCGGTTTTATTTTTTTGTTGTAGAAGATCTGTACTATTAAATTACATAGATTTCATTTATGTACAGCCTGGGGCACAGGTTCATACAATTTTTGGCATTGTCTTTTTTATTATTATTTTTTTTTTTTTCCTATATGTATATTATATAGGGTATAGGTATTATAATAGCAGCCTAATCCTGTCTTACTATAGGGCAAGGGCATTCATAAAAGTGTTTTCTGTGTTGTCTTAGGTATACCTAACAGACGAGCGGAGCTTTAGAGCACGTCTACCTCACAAATACAAAAAAACTCTTTCCTCTTATTACTGCTATGCCGGAGGTTGTGGGTTCGATTCACACCCAGGACATTTTTTTGTGTTTTGGGCACGATAGTTTTTGTTCTGTGTCTGGGTTTAATTTTTTTACAATATGTACCTAGGTGTGTTTAGAAATATATAAGTAGATATGTTTATCAGCTGTTTTGTACCCATAAGACAAGCTTTTAAGCTTAGCTTGGGACTCAATGGCGTTGTGTGAAAAGTTGTGGAATATTATTTATTTATCTCTCAATATACAGTGGCATGTGGTGAATCCTGGGGGATACTATATTAAGGGTACTTAAAAACAGGTACCGGTAGTTGGAATATTTCATCTTTAAGACTGTTTATTTATTATCCTTTGACTAGCCTGTTGGTCTAGTAGCTAGTGGTTCTGACTGCTATGCCAGAGGTCGTGGGTTCGATTGTTTGTTCTATGTCTGGGTGTAATCTATCTTTAATATGTATGTATTTACAAATATATAATGTAGACAACGCCATGTAGTCCCAAACTAAGCGAGCTTGTGTTATGGGTACTAAACTACTGATAAACATACTTATTGTATCTAAATACATACATAATTTAGATAAATTAGGCCCAGACGTAGAAAAATTTAACGTGCTCATCACACAAACATTTGTCCTGGGTGGGAATCGAACCGTCAACCTCCGGCATAGCAGTGAAGGCCACTTGTTATTAGACCAACAGGCCAGTCAAATGATAAACAGTCAGTCAGTTAATGATAAACTTTGCGCCCTTGCATCAAGATGTAGTCACAATAATACGTCAGTCTACCTTCATGCGCTTATGTTTTTATACATATATAATCCGGGTCATCACGCCCCAGCGCACAGTCATTACCCATCTATTATGATTACAAATTCACTTATAACCAACATCCATAAACATCCAGTAGGTACTAAATCAAACAGGGTATAAAAGAGTCTTGGTATTTTTCATTATTTTACATCACTCGTAAAACAGTATGTGACGACAGTACCGGGCACGCGAGGTAGCCGAACATCAATTAAATTGTACCACATAAAATGTTCTAAATCATAATCTCTACAACGGCCGTCAGGCAAACACGTTATTAATTAAGTTATAAAAAAGTCATGGCTGTATTAGCATATTTATGGATCTATAAAGTCGGGGGCGGGTCGCTACTGGCATTCAGTGCCATCTACCGGCGATGTTTGGAACTAACTTGTGTTGACGTCAGCATGAGCTTCACTAGTGGGTCTCCTGCATTTGGTAAACTATACTCCATTTATAAAAAACCCGTCAAGAGCGTGTCGGGCCACGCTCAGTGTAGGGTTCCGTAGAATATGTAAACGAAGTTAAAAATAATGCTTGCATATACGACTATACTACAAACTTAGTCCAGAAATTATTTTGTACAACTTTTTGTCTATTTTGTACAAAAACTGTTTCCATCCGTGTTCAAAATAAATTTTCCTAGAATTTTTTTCATATTTTCTAAACTTATGGTTCAAAAGTTAGGGGGAGGGGGGACACATTGTTTTTTACTTTTGGAGCGCATATTTTCGAAATTATTGACATTATCAAAAAATGATTGTAGTAAACCCCTATTCATTTTTAAATACCTTTCCAACAATATATCACATGTTAGGGTTTCAATTAAAAAAAAAGGTACTTCCCACTTTACATATAGGGTAGGGGGGCTACCCTAATAAAACATTTTTTTCCAAATTTTATTTTACCATTTTGTCGGCGTTATTAGTACACACATTGGTACCAAATTTCAGCTTTCTAGTGCTTAACGGTCACTGAGATTAAGCCAGGACGGACGGACGGACGGACGGACAGACAGACATGGCGAAACTATAAGGGTTCCTAGTTGACTAGGGAACCCTAAAAAAGAGGCTCATAGAAGCAAGAATGCAGAACATTTTATTTTAAAGTTAAGTGAAAACAATTCTTGTTCAAATTGTTTTATTTTAAATTTAGAAGAATAAAAAGTGAAACGAAGAACGACTCCATGTATTGTGCATCTCTGCTTCTTTGAGGTTTTTATCATTCACACTGTAATTTTCAACTAAAATAAAATGATATAATTTAATGAAATCCACATCATTTCTTCAATTAAATTGTTGCAATGATTACAACTAAGTATTGGATTATAATTAATTCGGCGTCTATCGTTATTGATGTAACATGCTTATATTAAAGTTTCGTGACAAAGTATGCATTAAAAATAACCTTTCTTTGAAACATACTTACTCTTAGAAAAAAAAAACAAAAACAAAACAAACACAAACAAAATTTTAACAGTCTCCTTGTAACGATTTATAATATACCTACAGCCCGGTGACAAACGAAAAGTACATTCGATGGACAGTGGAAGTATGTAGTAACGCTCGTCAGCACACATTTATTTATTTTCCTCCATCATTATCATTTATTTGTATTGAAGTAAGTACTCTTCCATAAACAGAACACTCAATTACTGTATCTAATATAGATAATTTAAGTCCAATTCTAAACAGAGGGGACCTGGTGACCCGTAACACAGGTATCCAGTACCTATCTCGGGCACCAGTCTCCCACAAATGTTGCAAATATGTATTATGTTAGATTTATCAATATTTTCTGATGTATGTACCATTTGTGGAGAGAAAATAAATGTTTTATTATTTATTATTATTATTTAAAAAAAAATATTTTTTATTTATTTATAACGGCGAGTGTTCAGATTCCCAAAAAAAAAACTAAAGCTCACACTTATGGCGCGTTTAATTCACTAAAACATGGCGTCACTACACGACACAAATATTTGTCCATCTAGACTGTTTAAAAAGACGAATATAATTACACTCGTGCGCTGTTTAGAATAATTTCCGAGAATGAGAGAACAAACGGACACCGCTCTTGTAAATTAGCCTCAAATTAAAATTGAAAATATAAATAAACTAAAATTTAAATACCACTTCAATCAACTTCCCATTTCATGTCTTTTTACTGAATACAAAATATTGTAAAAACTATTTTTAAAGAGCAAGTAAGTACCTATGGAGTTTTTTGCCCATTCTTCTCTATACGAAACCACCCTTTGGAAGGAGCAACTAAAATCATTACTTATATTTTATTTTACTTTTAAGTTTGACGTTCAAAAGTGACTTTTATATAGTTTTTATATAAATGACTTCGAATTTGACTTAAACTCAGCCTGTCCCAGTCCACTACAAGATATATAGGGTGACCGGTAATTAGTGACTGATACTTAAACACGTGATTGTATTCATGATTTCAATAAACTTTCCCTAAGAAACTTTTTATTTTATACACAACAAATTATAAAACAAAACAATAACAAAAACGCTGTTTGAAATTCCCGCGCGCGCCTGTCATCGATCACAGTAGGCACGAATCGGCACGATCTATCAGCTATAGTCTGACCTCGGGAAGGGCAAAATCTACTAGTAGTAGCGTCACACGCTCCCCCGCCACCCCCGTTGTGCAGTACTGACGTAATTGAATTAATTGAAAGTTAATGAGTATAAAAAAATGTTTCTTTGGGAAAGTTATTCGTATTCATGAGTACAATCACGTGTTTAAGTATCGGTCACTAATTACCGGTCACCCTATATGTACCTAGGTCTGGCTGCGCCACAGCACCCTGCCCTACGCCTTCCATATCTAGTCTGACCTAACCACCTTTGGTCCATAGAGAGGCGATCCACACTAAGCTTGGCAGTACGTGGTCTACACATCAGGACTTGTCACCTCCACCGGCCATCGATCCTTAGAGAGACACGCCAGCCTACTGCCACTACAATTCGACTTTCCCTGAAAGCTATGCGACTAATTGCTGGTGGAAGCACAGCTTGCATTGCATTGAATTTGGTATAGCCTGATGGTTAGTTAGCGGCCCTGACAGCTATGACATGGGTCGTGCGTGGGTACGATTCCAACCCAGGACAAATGTTTGTGTGATGAGCCCGATCAATTGTTCTGTGTCAGGGTGAATTAATCTATATGATATGTATGTATTTAGAAATATAAGTATGTTTATCAGTTGTTTCATACCCATAACACAACCTCTGCTTAGCTTGGGGCTAGATGACGTTGTGTGAAAGTTGTGAAATACTTAGGTAGGTATTTATTTTATTTATATAATTAAGTCCAGGTTTCCTTACGAGGTTTTCTTTCAACGATGCCAATGATGTCTAGGACAAACTTAGAAAGTTCATATGAGTTGAAAAAATCACATTGGTACCTACTTGCCCGGTTTTGAACCACCTCGTGCATGAGAGTGAGATTTAGGCGCCTTAACCTCTGGGCCATCTTGACCTTATTTAGAAATAAAACTATAAAAAATATAGTTATATTACACAATTACATATATTACATATTAAAAATATAGATACACCCACGAACGGTAGAACTTTTCGACAGTTTTTGCCTAGCCTTTATCCGCCAAACTCTAGTCTTTATCATCGTGTATATTACAAAACGTCACCTGCGAAGATCAATACGTACTTATTTTGCTTTGTTTACCACCCTTATGACGTATGTCCTACTAGGGCTGCCCCTCCAAGCTTTAGGGCTTACTAATGCCTAAAAATGTTTTAATAATTAAGGCGGATGCGCCAGAGTAACGTACGTCAAATTACGTCCAGTGTCAGGTTGTAATTGTATTTTGATTAAAATATAATTCGCGAACGTAACATGTACCTATGTGTTAACAGAATTAATCAACAGAAAATCATTTTTTAAATAAAAAAAACAGTACTTAATAAAAAGATTTGAATTTTCAATTTGAAAATAATAATCGTAATGTTTAGAAGCACAAGCAACATGAATGAACATCCCTTTCCATCGTCCACACTACCATGTTTAAAATAAAACATTAAACTAGTTGTACCTACTCGTAATAAATTAAAAGATACACACGACAGATAGTGTTTTATTGTGTACAAATGACTCACGATATGATATAGCTGTGGTACTTAATTAAAATAGTTTTATGTATCACTAATTGGTCGTGTAGAAAAGCTAGAGTAGATCGTATCAGAATACTGATAGAAGAAAAAGTAAAAGAATAATACGTTCGACACGATCGAAACTCTAGCTACACATCATGACCATGCATGTTACTTGGTTGTGGAAGTTAAATAGGCAGCCGACGTCAACATAGTAACTAAGAAGCGAATGATTAGTTAAATTAGGTAGGTATCTGGTACTAAACCTTTTAAGATCGTTTGTACTGGTTCAATGAGACCCTGGGTTCAATTGTCCAATCGAGCAATGTAACTATCGAGTTTTTCCACCAGAAACTTTCAATAACACTGCCCGGTATTTAAATGGCATAGTGGTGGCCTAAAGGCAAGTTTGCATTTTTTTAGAGTCGAATAAAAATAAATAATGCATAATATTTTGTTACTTTTTATATTTGAACATACGGTCAAGCAATTTGTGAAGTTAGAAAAGTGATTAATAAAAGTTCGCTCGAAAACAAAGACGAAAATGTGGCAATAAAACGTTAAGTATTTAAAATGTGTTGTAAAGTTACTCTTATAGGAGATCTATATAAAACCCATCACTGTGTGATAGTAATAAAAAAGGGTATTTTATCTTTTCATTTAAATATTTTTTTGTGATAAAACTATCCAAAATTTGTAGTTTAAGCGGTCGCACCGACCATACATTTCCCTACCTTGGTGCAAACGGGCCTTAACGGGCGAGTAATTTTGTGGTGCATCGGCATTACTTAGAGTGGCAGTTTGGACTGACCGTCGATCGATTAACGGTGTATAGTCCAAGTCCTTAGCAGACAGCCCCTCCTTATCCATTAAAACAATTATACAACATATATTTAGTGGCGGGTCTTGTGGCAAAATAATAATGGTTAGAGCGAAGGTTAAGCTAAACTAGTCGAGGTTGGTCTGTGAACCAGTATTTACATATCAAGACCCCTCCATGCCTCAACTGTTTGTCTCAACAGACAATTAGTAAATTTGTTTATACCAAAATTTGGTAAATAGTTTATCCAAGGGGAACCGTGTTACTGGGTTGTTGAGGGCCAACAGGCGGTCACCCCGAGACTAGAAGCCGAGTCTCATCATCTGCCTAGCCTTTTCCCAAGAAAAGGCTAGGCAGATGATGAGACAACATTAGCCATAATATGTATAGTGCAATTCTGTGGCCCTAGTGAAACGGGGTATAAGTCCAATTTTGTCGAAAATGAGTTAAGTGTACCAAAGTGATCAGAAAATAATGCTCTATCGTTTGGTGAAGACAGATCTAAGCTATCTCTAAAAATAAGAACGTTACTTTGTGTAAAAGGTTCCAACTAACACCAAAAAAAACTGTAAAAGTCGGTTTTCTGATCACTTTGGTACACTTAACTCATTTTCGACAAAATTGGACTTATACCTCTTTTCACTAGGGCCACAGAATTAGAGTACCTACGTAAACAAAAAAAAAACAAGGCCACCTCTAACAATCACAAGGAAAAAGTTGAATCAAACATTGAACTGGTGCAATTAATTTCAAAGTCTACACTATCAGGTTAGTTGGAGGATGGCGTTAGGATATTTTTTATTCATCCATACTTTCGAGTTGTGAGTGTTGTCGTAGTGACGGGCCGTAATTGGAAAAAGGGTCGCTCGATAGACAGCAGTCGTCCGATGTCGCGACACGTCGATATGTGCGAACAAGAGTTTTGTGCGCGACTTATTTGCGTTTTCACGACTGTTTTTGCAAGACATTAATTGAAATCACGAGAGTCCATATCTATGAATATGACGGCTATTTTATTTTGAACTCTAAGTGTAAATTGGAGAGCTACACGGAATACGATTTGGGGCCTTGGAATAAAAGTGAAGTATGTATTAACTTGAAAATTCGAATGATTTTTAAATTACAAACTTACTCGTTTCGATCATAATTTATATATATGTCGTAGGATAATTTGATACTTCGAATTTTCGCGAAAATCCTAGGGGTTTTGCGAAAACGCGGATAATTAGACATAGGCGAAAAATTATCAAATCTTACTGGACAAAGTCCAGTAAGATTTGATAATTATAACCTAACCAACATGATTCACCAACAATAGAAGAGATCTGGCGCTCGGCGGCCGCTGCCGCGGCACGCTCGCTTCGCTCGCTCGCCTTCGCGCGCTAATGGTCATGGTTCTAACCTAACATAACCAACATTCCAACATTATGTCTAATTATCCGCGTTTTCGCAAAACCCCTAGGATTTCCTAGGATTTTCGCGAAAATTCGAAGTATCAAATTATCCTACGACATATACAACGTGTTTTTTTTATACTTATCCCATAATTCTAGGGTATGATTGAGACCATATCAAAGAATCAACTGGCATATGAATTATGTTACAGTCAACCTTTTTTTTTTCTATCATACAAAATAATTCGACAAAGTCACGATGATTAATGTAAAACACCCTTACGTGAAAGAAAAGTGACGTTAGAAAGAAGATGCGTCGTACTGGTGTCAATTTTTGAACTAATTAGGTAATAAAAATAATATTAATAATACTTAATAATAATATTCCACGACTATTCACATAACGCCATCTAGTCCCAAGCTAAGCAGAGCTTGTGTTACGGGTACTAAACAACTGATAATTTAATTATGATTGATGATATCTCCAAAACTATGCATTTTTGGACCATCTATTCTAGGAGTTTTAGTATTATTTTTACCTACAGAATATAACCCTAGAGTTATGGGATATAAAAAAAAACACCTTGTATATATACCTAGTTTAAAGACGAGATTAACATTTAAGCCTGTCGCATAGATTTACTAACAAAAAAACTAAAGCTGTATTTTAGATTTTTATCTGGTACCGTTTCTAGCAGCGAATTCGTGCAAAGCCCTCAAGACGTTGCTGGTTTAGAGTTTGTCTACGTTTAAAATAAGCTTAGGTAAATGCTTTGGGACATATGACTTAGGTGGATGAGAGATAACGTCTCTAAAATATGCACGGGTCGAACGAAGGTTAAGCTACGTTTGATGAGGTCGGTCTGCGGATGTGTGATCATTTGTTACAAAAAGACTCCTACGTGCCTCTGAGAGCTTGCAAATATGTTTTATCAAAATGCATACGTTTTCAAGGGTAATTCCGATATGTTTAAGAATGTTTGCAATCATAGTCTTAATCTGTCAAAAAAACGCATAAATCATAGCTATTCGTGGTTTTTATTAACTACTTTTTAAAGTTAAACTTCTGTACGCACGCTTGACTTGGGGAGTAAACCGGTGAATGAGTGACGACAGCGTTACAAAAAGTGTTATCGGGCGAGGCGAACGGAAGTTTAAAAAAGAGAAGATAGAAAGAGAGAGAGTGACGTTTCGTATTTTACTGTAGGGGCAAGAATGGGCTACCCAACTAGCACAAACTGTTGCTTAAGAGCTTTGGAGCTAATCAGATTATTCCCAAAGGCGCCAAGCTCGAGCGCCAGAGCGTGCACTGCAGACCTTATGTAGGTGCTTTGAAGCCAAAGGGGCACAACTTTTTGCAATCTATAGTTCCATTAGAACTTCTTAATAGTGGCATAAAAGCACTACAGGAGCGGCAACTAATAATTAACACCACACTAAAGCTCTTGTGGCGCTTATTGAATGAATGACAGGTTTAACTGAACGAATAAAGGATCACTGATCATTCACCTTGTCTTTCATTTATTAAATACATCTGTTGTTCCTGAGTCAGACATTACTGAATACAAATAAATATAAGTTTAAGTGAAGTGAAGGTAAGTGTTTTTGAGCTATATTTTGTATTATATGCAAGTGGCTACAAACGCAGATCAGTTTATCGTGCATATAGTTGATATTATTGGAGTATTTTTAACGCGCCTCAATAATTACCTCAGAATATCGTAAAATATGTAAAATATTATTATATAAATATTTTGAAATCACATACCTACACGATATTGAAACTACATACATGACTACATTTGTATTTAGTAAGTTGCTGGTTCTATATTTAGTTATATTTTACTACAAATTGCGATAAAAACCTATAAATTTCTCAAGTAATAATAAATAATTGTCTTGTAAACATGTCGTCTATGAGAAGCAGCTTTAACTTGCAACTTCAACCTTAAAACTTCCTCTCTGCGCGTAATAGCGATAAGTTTCACTCTTCTGAAGGTTCTAGTAATACCTGTACCCCTAATGCAGTTCAAGTCTTTACAATCTCTTTTTATTTACTGCAGATATCGAACCACACTAATGGTTATTTGTTTAGAGATCCGTAGAACTCGTTGAAAACCCTAAAATACGATTGATCATTTGTAGCTGCTTCTATATTTTTCGCGCTTTCAATTGTTTAACACTTACTATGTCTTAACATGTTTTCAGAATGCCTTTCAAAATAATTCTAACTTATAATGAACAACAAAATAAACAAGAACTTTCCATCTGTCCATCTAAGTGGGAAAAACACGGAGTGTTACACTGGCCGAACAAAAAAAAGTAAAAAATGATGTAAAATAGAAGATTCAACTCCACAACCAAACTGGACTAAAATAAACTGCATTGTTAAAAGGAACAATATTATGTCGCACGAAATTGCTGACAAGCAGTTGACAGAAATGTTAGATTGTTCGACAACAGAACAAGAAGGCACAGAACTCTTATCAGCGCTCTCGCCACACCTTATCGGACCAACCAACCAACTTGAAAATTTCAACATTATAGCCCAACAGGTACCAACTTGAAATAAATTTAAATTTCTTTAAGCCAATAATCTCGATAAAAACATTACCTACCCTCCTTTTTACGCAGTTGCATATTATTTGTATTAATTTTATACAACTGATTCAGCTTTATTAGCGCTTTATGCCTGATCTTAATGACTTTACACATGTGCCCGAGACAAGAACAAACGCCGCGCTTGTAATTGATAGTTTGTTTACTAAGTCACAGATCACGTTACGATTTTTAAAACTACTACAACAACAAAACTGTTGCTGCGAATGTAACGTCTTATCTTATTTTAGTCAGTATCTGTACACTTTTTGCCCTTTTCACACGTCTCTTGTTAAGTTATTGTTACACATGTTCTCTGTGTTATTATATTAAAATAGCAATTTTATTGCAAATAGCAATGGTACGTTTTATGTTATTTTTGAAGTTAAGGCTTACTTTTTTTTTCTTCTTTCTTTTCTTGTTTCTTTTGACTACAGTGGAAATGTTTTCCTTATTTTTAGGCCTTAAATCGTGGTGCTGCTACAGTTTCTAATCTGCCAGAAGAAATCCAGATTCAGGAACCCTTATATGCTGTTGCTATAAATGAACCTACATCTGTAGTTACTGTTAACAATGAAACTACTTCTGTTCCCGTAGTAGCTATTGACCCTTCAGATTTGGAGAAAATTACAAGCAACCAAGTTGAGATCTACAAAAATCAGGAAGCAATTTTGAACGACTTGATATTACTAAAAGATAATTATAAAAATGTATTGGAAAACCAGTAAAGCATATTGATGGCCATTGCTCATATTTCGGTGAAATTGGATACTTTTATAACTGGAAAAAAAAATGTCAATTATGGGCCAATTTGCCAATAAAACAAGTTGATTTTATCTCAAATATTTTTTTATTTCAATTCACCAAGACAATTATTATACAAGAAGAGCTTCGATTGTACTCGTTATAATGTGTGTAGTAAAGGAACAAAATATAAATCCGATTCATATCGAGTGACTACAAGTTTACATTTAACATCACTCGGCGAACACACGTATTCTGAACTTAAAACTGATGTATAGTTACTTTTGAAAATATTTAGATAACAGGAGAAGATAGGAAGGTCGAAAGCATTTACTAAATTATCAAATTTCTTACAATAAATATGTATTTGATTTTCTTCAACTTTGATACCTATCACCTCCATCACTTCTTTTTTAATAGTTAAAAAATATTTATCTGTCCTTTGATTAGATAAAATAAAATCCTTGAAATGCAAAACTAAATTCTTTGTGCTTTTTTTTACATACGGGTAATTAGAATGTGTCTGGTCAATAAATTGTTCATGATCCAAAATTTCGTACTCTTTAAGTCTTTTAGCAATTTGAGATAGTGGTTTATTACCTTGTCTTAACAAATTTTTTATTAAGTATAATTTATTTTCAAATTTATATGCATTGTATGTTTGTAACGTTCCGAAACGTCGAACTTCAGCAACAACATGAGTTAAGTTGTGAACGTTGCTAGTTACATAGTCAATACCGTAAAAATCCTTATAATGTTTCGTAAAGTATTCCAAAAGTTCCTCTGCCAAAGGTAGCAATGGAAAGTATTCCTCACTAGAACATATTGTTATTGCACAAAATAATGTGAGAAAATGTTGCATAGCATCTTTCTTTAACACTTTTTGTAATATCGCCACACTTAAATAATGAAAGAAGGTTCTAAACTCTGATCCTTTCCAATGACTTAAACTGTCCAAACCTCGAACAGCTCTATGGATCTCAGTTGGAGTTTTGCAGGAGTTTAAGAAAATATTGACTACGTGAATATCACTTGAACACCATTTAGTAACCTTTTTACCGAAATTGCCATCTCGCCATCCAACGAGCAATCTTTTTACTATACCCATAAGTCAATCAAATGCAGGGAATCGGAAACAGGAAATCCTTCTATCATGTCAATCGGTAGTTTTAATAAAGGTGAGTCGAATTTGTGATGGTTTCCATACTTCTTTTCTCTAAAATCCTTGTCATTCCGTAACGGACAGTTGGTGTCAGGAAATATCACAGTGTGCGAAACATGCGAATATTCTCCCACAACTGTACACTTAAGGCAACCATGTTTTCCATTAAAATTACACACACCTGGAAAAAAAACATACAAGTGAGACTAGATCCGAAAAACTGTAAATACTAGTAAATAATGACATAATCTTGAATAAACACGGCGGTTACAATAAAACCATCATTATATTTGATTTGAGACAGTTGGGAAAGAATAACGAAATCGATAGCAAGTAGATACAGGTGTATACCTACCTTTTATCATAGCTCTGGCAGGAGAATCGCATACAAAGCATCTCAATGATACTGATGTTTTTCTATTTCGTATGTTAATGCCATCGTGAAGCATACTGCCCATTTCTTCAATAAAAACTTTAAAAAATTCATGCAAATCTTTTGGTTTAGCTGAACCTAGATAAATTCCACAAATAATAGGACTTAAGTGAGGCATTTCAAAAACACTGCACAATATAGGCCAAAATTGTTGTTTGGAGCTTTTGTAAATAGGTACTCCGTCTATGTTTACTAAAATCGATATATTTTCCAGTATAACTTTAGAATTTTCTAAACTTTTTATAATACTATTTTTCAAATTATTATGCCAGTATTCACCTGGATCGACGAAGTTTATTGTAATTTCTCTTGGTCTACCAAGTAGTGAGCGTGGATCATTAGGCATAGCGTTAGGAGTAATTTGGTTTAAAATTTGAAATAAGTCTTTTAAAGCTACATAACTACATTTGTGTTTCAGCGCCCAAATTCGTATTTGCTCTCGATAGCTCCATTTTCTTTCACATTCAACATACTCTAGTTTATATTCAGTATCACTGTCCGATTCCAGTCTAGAAGAAAGAAACAATAAATTACGCAAAGAAGGTTATTTTACTTAATTTTTATAATATGCCACACCAAGCTATAACTTACTTTTCCTCTGTAACGGGTCCGTTATCAGTAATTGAGAAATCAAAATCTACGGGACCCTCGCTTGTGTTTGTAGAACTCGAACTTGGCGCATTATTTTTGTTTGTTTCCAATGAATCCCTTAAAGAATACATTAAATGAATAGAGTTTTATAAATAAAAGCTAAGTTACTCTCACGTAATTGAGTTTAAAAAAACTTACGTGTTATTTAATATTTCAATTATAGAATTCTCGCACACAGTTGCCTTTTTTAATTTCTGCATATTCTGATAAACTCTCCGTACTTTCTTGCGATATCCACCAGTTCTTTGTTTGGACTTCCATGCTTTCAGATCCATATTTCTTTTAAACTGGCTTAAATATTTTATAAAATGTGATTCCTTCAATAAAAATAGCAGAATGTATCCTAATAAGTAGGCAATGTCCATTACTCTCCTGCTTCTATTGTGAAGCCTTAATGTCGCTATTAGTAAAACAGACGATCAAATTCCTACTTAAGTCTGCGCAAAAGAACAAATCACTTCTGCAATGAAACTTTCAGTGGCAGAACAGTGATAAATATATCTTTTATACAGTTCCGTTAAAAAGTCTGCAATTAAAGTCTTTATGCAGTTCTGAAGCGTACAGCAGCGGCAATAGAAGCTTTTTAGTAGCTTTAAGCTTTAACATACATGTTTTAACTCTCTTTTAAAGAGATAGACGGCAAATGGGTACTAAAATGAACTCTTATAAAACCTAGAGTGGCATTTGGTTCAGTTTCTGCTACCCCTAGTGATATTTACAGCTATGAGCAGTTACGGAAGCAATAGTAGAACTTAAAACCACTTTCTGAACCCCTAAAGCACTACTGTACAGGTAAAAGTTACAAAATAAGCTGCTATTTCCACTAGTGTGCTAGTTGGGTAGGAGCGAGCACACATCCATTATCTTTCTCTCTTTCGCTCATTGCCAGTTACATTTCGTATATCTAAGACCTGCAGGGGGTCGAGTCTGCTATTGCAATCGTGTCTCAATGACCGGTCAATGATCGATTTTTGACGTAAAACGTCAAACTTATGACACATTTCCCGTACAAAAACTGTCAAAGTTGTCAAATATTCGATCAATGATCGGTCATTGAGACACGATTGCAATAGCAGACTCGAGCCCCAGGCCTATTGTCTGTATCACTCTATAGGAGCAAGAAAGAGAGGTGCGAGTACTCATTTCTTTCAAGAAATTTTTTCTTCAGTCTCGTGGTCTAATTTGACAAGTGTTTGGCATTGATTGTAGTTGGGATGAGATGGCGACTAGATTTTGAACGTTTTAATGGGTTCTGGGGACTAGTCTTCTGGACAAATGCTGACTGATACGTGATGAAACGTCTCACTCGACAAGGAGGTACTTCCAGTTCCCATTTCAACCTAAAATCTGAACAATGCCACGTAGGAACTTTAGAACAATTAATCAAAGGGACGTTTAAACGTCTTTGAGTAAGGTTGGGTACCTATACACCGGTCTTTGTATCAAGGAGTATAATGCATTGCGGTTACCTGTTGCCTGCAACGCTGCAGGCTACAAGGGAATTGAGAAGCAATTGTGATGAATAGAAAGTTATGTTGACTAGAATTTCCTAGTACCAACAAAAAACTGCAAAGTGTTCAAGCAAACACTGCGTTTAATAGCCTTAACTAACTAGTGGTCGCCTAGTGGTCTAAATTCGACCGTTCCTGCTTCTTTTGTAAACTTTATTTATTTACGCCAAATTTTACACTTATTCCGCAGGCAAAGTATTCCCAAAAAACATCCCAAGCTAATTAGTATTAGTTGTTAAAATTGTTATCATTAATTTAAATGATATTAATTTTGAATAACCGGAGGACTGATGACCGTTGAGGTCGAAAGGTTCTCGAGTGGAGGCCACGTATCGGCAAGCGCAGCGTAGGACGTCCACCCACAAGGTGGACACGGACAGACG
Source organism: Euplexia lucipara (assembly GCA_921972225.1). NCBI lineage: Eukaryota > Metazoa > Arthropoda > Insecta > Lepidoptera > Noctuidae > Euplexia > Euplexia lucipara. Next base: position 9,634,743 of record OV179142.1, on the reverse strand, counting down.
ACCTCATTAAGGCCGCGGGAACGCGCTGGATGCGAGCCGCTTCCAACCGGTCTTATTGGAGATCTATAGGGGAGGCCTATGACCAGCAGTGGCAGTGGCAGTGGTGGACTTCCTATGGCTGAAATGATGATGATGATGATGATGACTTTTGAATACCCCATCTTGTCGAGCGCAGTGCTGCTACCAGATATCTAGGCGGCCACTGAGAATGGTCTTGCACACGTAGCATAATCACCGTAGCAATAATAGTTATGTCGACGGCAGAATCCATAAAGTGACATATTGTAGAAAGAATGCTTCCGTCAAGAGTGAAGAAAAGAAAGGAAAGAAAAATTAAAAGAAAGCACACACGTTTTTTTTCGTTAAACTTTTTAGCAGAACTCTCCAAAAGCGGACATACTCGTACTAACAAATGTGGGGGAGACTTTAAAAGATTAAAAAAAACCATTCGCTACTTCCACATTCAAATGTGATTAAACCGGTTTTGGTGCACATTCATCATTCATGAATCAATCAGCACTTGCTGGTAGCCTATTGTAATCCCCATTTAAACACGAGAAAGTACCACCACTCTTGACCAGACCCCTCCCACACTTTTACATTCCGTACCATAAACCATTTTAATGGAAAATCGATGATATAATTCAATTACTGGTTGGCACAGCCACGCCACAAATCAACAGAACTTTATCCTGGAACTTTTTTTTTCGTTTTCAAAAACAAAACACTGTCTCGTTGAAAGGAGAAAATGTTTGAAACAATGCTATAATCAGATTCAACGAGTCATTTGTTAAATGGGTTAAGTGATAGCGACTTTGCAACAGAAGATGGGATTTGTTTGTCTTGCTATTCAAGAGTAAAAAAAAGGAATACTGTCGTCCGGAACCGATATTTCCATCGTGGTTCTTATTATTCCCTGGAGTAATTGTATCACGGACGATTTGCTTTGAAAGGAAGTTTGTTACTTGTTTTACTTATGGTATGTAACTAGCCTTTGAGGATTTTATTGTGCAAAAAAAAGTTATGAAATAATATAATACATTAAGTAGTTGTATTGGAAAGTCCAGTTATATAGTCGATACTTGTTTACACGCGTATTTTTGAAAGACTATTGTGGTAGGTAAGTACTGTAGTGCTAATATTATATTTATACTTACGGCATAAATCAAAATCAAATCGGCTTCCAGTTTAACCGGATGCAGCTGAATACATAGAGCGACTGCCTGTCAGACCTCCACAACCCAGTAACTGGGCAACACGATAACACTTGGTAAAACTGGTTGTCAGAGTTGCAAACTTTTGACAACCTGTAACGATTGGTAAGATCTACAAATGACAGCTGGGGCCAGCGGCTTAGCGTGCTTTCCAAAGCACAGAGAAGTCTTGGTACCTATGTACTGAATGGTCATCCATTCGCGGACCGACCTCGGGAAGCGTAGCTTAACCAACCACCACACAGCTGATATTGTTTAGCCACAAGCTAATAAGATTAAGAATAGAACCTGCCAATCCATTTTAGTAAAAACGAATCGCCAAAATAAGCTAAATTGATAGAAATAATCCGAGGTCATGAAAAGAATAAACCTCGAAGGAAATGTTCCCCGAAAAGGCCTATTTTCGGAATAAGGTCACGACCGGAGTAACCTTGATTTTCACTTATTTTGCCTTCACTTATCTTCGAAAATTGTAGGTCAGATGTAAATATACCATTCGAAATAAAAGACCCCTTAACGTAAACGAAAACTACATATTCTAACCTCCACTGGGATAGTTTTTTTTTCTTCTAGAACATACCTGGGAATGCACTGGTTCTAGAGATATTGAAGGTCAAAGTGAAATATTTTTTTCGTCTTTTGTTCATAATCGTATTCCAAGTATCATTATTAAACTTTCTTCCGAACAAACATTATCAAATTTACGATTTTACAAAACAAATTACGCATTTGAAGTTACATAAATGCAATAGATACTAAACACAAGCGGGCGATCGGGTCAACGAACAAGCACGAGTGGCCGCGGACGGCAGTACGCTCAGCTGATCGAAAGTTCCGCGCTTTCCATTGCGCGCATCTTTTTTTTGAAAAAGGAAAAAAAATGTTTTTTGCCAGCAATATATTTTGGTCAAACTTACTTAATTATAGGTTTGTACAGAATGTGTAGTTATCGGCTATACGATCGGTCTTTTTATATATACGATACCCTGTAGGTATAAGGTTGAAGATTGTCTCACCTCCGGAGAATATGAGTTCATTATTTTGGACACCGACGAACAATTTCAATGCAGGTTTTCCTCAAGAAATTCAAATGTTCTTGTATTTTTTTTGCAATTTGTCGTTCAGTGTCAGGTTGTATGTTCATTAAAATTTGATTACAACGTCACGAACTTTACCTCTTTAAAATAATACCAGCTGCCCCGGCAGACTTCTTTAGTTTTAGCTTAAAACTTGCCAATTGTCTAATAGTACCCGTAGGATCCCGCTATAGAACGATCTTCAACGAGCTGGTTACGAATAAAACCTATTTAATATTTTTAATATGTAAATAAATATACATATTACATATGTGTTGTCTAAAAAAATTCAGTTCAGGATATAGGTCCTTTTTTTTTAATGTTTGACCGGTTAGGTTAATAAACAAATTCCTTACCAATCGAAAGTATGAAGTCCATAGATTATGTAAATGTTAGTTTGACTATTTTTTCCCTTCACAACTCTCGGGTAGGCCGGTATAAACAGGTAAATGGATACTAGTAACTTGCACCGTTCTGGTTAATGAATGGAAGTTAAAATAAAGACCAGATAAATTCCATATCAATCGATTTTTTTTATTAGTTATTAATCATCATATCCAGCCTGCATAGCATGAACACCGAAGAAACGGTCTTTGTCGTGTCTCGGAAGAAAAGAAATTAAGTGTTCATGCTACGCTGGCAGGTGTATTGAAAGAAATTTGACAGATTGAGGTTCCTGTCTATATAATCTGTCACTTTGCCGATTCGTCTGTATAGACAAAGGCCGTTTCTTCGGTGTTCAATGTGTTCATGCTACGCAGGCTGGACTGAATTTTTTAAACAACCCAAATGCAATATTTTTATTGAAATATTAAATTTAATATAAAATAGGTTTCATTCATTAACCAGCTCAGTGAAGGTCGTCCTATAGATAGCGGGATCTTAGACTATAATTTTATTATGACCTATTAATAAACTGGTCAAAAAAAAATTCATATCGTCCTAGTAGGCGCTGATTTGAAAAATGTTTTGGAAAACAATTTTATTTTCATTATAATTTTTGAGAAAAAAGATAGCCTATATCCGTCTATGATCCATCTCCACGCCAAATTTCCTTACGATCCGTTCAGCCGTTTAATCGTGAAATCCCGACAAACAAACAGACACACTCTCCTTTACCTACTACCTACTTCTCATGTATAATAGTAGTATGGATTTTAGAAAAATAAAAAAGATCATCAGGAAATCTCGAAAACTAAGAAACCCGACGGATAATTTCAACGGTTGGGGGTTCAGGATCATAGACGTCCAGTCCATGCTGACACGCTGTCCGTATGTGCGACTTTGTGTCTACCACCTAAAACCACCAGTTCTTGTTATTCAGTAATGACCTCGTGAAAGTGTAGGTGAAGTTAAGACACATTGAGCTTTAATTCCATACTAATGCTAGGCATTGACAGTTCACTTCACTCAAGATTTCGCGGGGCGATTTTTACTGAATCGACCAGCTAGGTAGGATGATTAGGAACCAACCACGTTAGAAAATTTTCGTCGTTTTAATCCCGACACACATACGAGTAATAACATGTACCTATATCCATGTCAAACTACAGCTTTCTAGAACTAAGAGTCTCTTAGCTAAGTTGCGGACAGACGGAAGGCGGACAAAACTTTAGGTTTCCTTGTTTACTACGGAACCCTAAAAATAGAGTCGTTGTATAAAATAATAAAAATAACATGATCAATTTAATAGGGTTTAAATCGAATTAGTAAAATATTATATTATTGTTGTTGACAACAACAATGTTGTTGTTGTGTTGTATAGGCAACAATCAAAACTCTATCGACATTTTTAGTGAGAGAATTAAGGATACGCAACATTATTAACCTTGGCATAAGTATTAAAATAATGAACTATCAATCAAACAGAGTCTTAACTTTCCCTCAATAGTAGGTACTGTTTAGATGGTTGTACAGACGTTTGAAAGTTAGGTTAAAATCACAAAAAGCGCAGTCGAATGAAACGTACGAATGTTAATATTGCGACCACGGCCTGCTCCAGTGTGACTGCGAATAGAGCCTCTACATAGATGTGGTAACAACTTTAGTGCGGACATACTAATAATCTTTTCGAATAGGCTAGCAACGATTTGATACCGCAACATTTGTCGAAAGCAATATCGAGCTGTATGAATGTATATAATAATACTCTTTTGCGGCGTGAGGACAAAATACGCACAGTGACTAGAAAGACTCATTTAATGAATTTTTTTTGTACACATCAAGCTATATATTCCCAGTTTACACTGACCTCGCATTGTACGGAAATCCCTCGTATATCGAGTTCAGGCTTACACTGGAAATGCATAGCTTAATGCGTAACCGTGTGTACAGCTTCACGCATCTTTAATAATACCCTGGGGCTGTATACACCACTAATTTTTAATTAGTACAAATACTTAAAGGGCTTATTCTAGACGTTCTTCTTATTATATGTATTTGTAAAGTATCAATAACTAATATTCATGTCATATCAGCCAAGTTATTAGCGTTTGTATATATCCCAAAAAGTCACCTAATTTATGGAAATATTGTACAGGCTATTCATGACATAGTAGTATTAACTAATCATCCATCTTAGAAAAAATATAAGGGGAAGATGGGTCAGGCAACGCAGCTCACTGACTGTACCATGGTGGTGGAAGAGAAATATCTATTAGAATAATACCAGAAATAACAAAATTTATGAAGAATCTCCAAGAACTGCTGGTAAACAAATGTTGAGTTTCCCTCAGTCATGACGCGTTCAGTGGCCCACTGATGTGTATGTGTTATTGTACATTCGTCACAAAGTAAACTCGCCACGAAAAAAAGTATGTGTAAACTCGGCACAACTCTATTTTTATAAAAAAAAATATACGCCATATTGTTTATTACCGTACAGACAGCAAAAAAATTAAACAATAAAGAATAAAACGTTATTTCTTTATTTTTGTTAATCACGGAAAGTCACATAAAAATCACAGTTCTACTTACAGCTAAAATATACGCTAATATTGTCTGGTTATAATATGTATTATGCCTCATAAACCATGAATCCCCGCAACCTAAAAAATTTAAAAAGTTTTCTGTTTATGTGCACTATCACAATCTTCTTTTTTGCGTTCGGCAAATTGGACGACTTCTTGATATCAGCCAACATTCCACACTGCCTGAAGACCCTTCTCTATGTATGGTCAGTGTGTTCTGTCAACCATGAAACACGGTGCCGAGACATGGACACTCACACAGGAGGTTGTGTACAGACTCAGAGTAGCACAGAGAGCCATGGAGAGTTCCATGCTCAGCATCAATAACGGTACTATTAACCTAGTACTATTCAAAACAACAGTCATAATTCAATTTAAAGAACCTGGATGTCTCTTTAACATAATTGACCAAAACTTGCTTAACACTTAGTTCCAGTCAATTTATTATGTTTGGCTGGTAAAAAAATTAAACAGTCGATTTAAAACTGTCTATCGATATATTTAATTAATCTATCGTACCCTTCGCTCTCTAATTTTAATCATGGTTGCGCTTCGCGGACTAATAATATAATATTTTGACTTGTGACGAATTTACACATACTTTGTATGCATGTGACGAATACACTTTCAATATATCGAGTTTACAAAATGTGACGAATGTACAATAACCCATGTCTATCTCCTGTGTTTATTGTTTTTTTTATTATGTTCAAGGCATCATTTTAATAATTTAGTAGTATTCTCAATGTAATTAATTTGCATGTAATTTACTAATGTATGCCCAATGTTTAGGACATAACAAATCACAATCTTAATATACTAAGACCTGTATTATGTACCTACCTATGACCCACAATAAAGATATTGATTGATCGATTTAAATGACAGGTACCTATCTCGGACTAGTACCTTGTTCCTAAGTCTGAGATGCGCTCCAAACTACAATCGCAGGCGACACTGCGACTAGCTGCTGCGGTTGACCGCAGTGCTGCATGACGCGCCTGCACATTGTATTGAACCATGCCTCAGTTTCAACAGTAACATTCAACGATTTAAGCTCAAAGAGGAGGATTTGTCGTGAGAACGCCTCGCCTCGGCTAGACTCGAGCGCTACTGCTGAACGTGAGATCCCGGGTTCGATCCCCGGGTTGGGCAATGCGTTATTTGTTTTTCCATCTGGAATGTCTCAGTATCAGACCGGAGCCTGGATTTGTGCCCGATTAATCGCAATAGGCTCGCCCTATTACTTACATTGTACATCTAAAACATAACTGGCGAAACGTGGGTGTTACTACTAGAAAACCTCTACCTAACCCTTCGGGGGTTACGGCCCATTCACGAGCTTGACGCTGTGAGCGGTGGAAAAGCGCGGGGCGGCGAGCGGTAATATTTTAAAGTATGAAAATGTACGAAGCACGCTACAAGTCGGTCGAGCGGCGCCGGCGACTCGTGGCGTTTTGTTACTTTGAATCTTACCTTCCGATAATCTGCACTCCTGGTTTACTAAATACCGCATCTGCGACGCAGTCGGCACGGCTCCGTGGAACCGCCGCGGCGCACCGCCGACTTTTATTCTCTTTGTTACGGGTTCACGTTATTATTAAAAACAATAAATCGCTGAGGGCGCCACCTACCACTATTGCTTCGCTTTCACTTCGCAATTCACCCCCTTTCTACCCGACAGGCCCCCAACACCCCGTCAGTAATTACTGGAGTGAAACACGCAGTCTTTATTTGGTAATAGCACCTCAATTGTTGATTAGTTAGAATTTTTTAATGTTTTATCGAAAGCCATTCCAGGTCTTGGAAACCACTTAAGGCACATACTAGCCACATTTGTAGATTTTTAACAGACGTAACGAGTAGCCAGAATTCCGAAATTCTTACCACTAGTCTAGCCAAGAGGTATCGTTTTAGCCTGTCACAGGGTCATGCCTTCATTCCATGTAAAATACTGGTTTTCAGCTGCATTCGGTTGGACTGGAAGCCGACCAACATTATAGTTGGTAAAGACTAGGCAGTGGATAATGGTGCTATCGAAAGCCATTGACATTTCAGTGCACATGAAGCGAGTTATTACCGGGTGTGAAGCGTCTACGCCATTCAAACCGATGCCGCGATGGTGGTGAAAGTTGGCTAGTTGATGTTAAACAGATAATAAGGTGCAATCAGTTTCGCTAAAACTGATGAAGCTTACAAATCGTTATGTGCGTAATTATCTAAGGAGGCCACTGGATGCGACAGTCCGGGTTCAACCCGCCATTAGTTCAGTTCGACTAGATTGAACTTGCACTAACAAATGTAGATAGTCTAAAAACTGTGCGTCACATCATGCGTTGATGACAGCCCTGTGTGAACACGGGCGGGCAGTAGGGTATCTAATGAAGGATAACAAAGGCAAAATATAAGTATTGCGGAAATGACCATCGTGTCAAGGCCAGTGAAGTTTCGAAAATGAGAAGATTATGCATTTTATTGACCTTCTTTAATCGCTAGTATCTTATTGTAGACAATTTGCATTCCAACAGCAATGAACAGACCAAAACATTTGTTATACCATAACATCGCGCTTTTTAAGACAATGTAATAGTCTTCATAATTATGTGTCTTTATTGTGCATGTGTTCACCAATAATTATTGAAGGAGTACGTTCACCTTTTAAATTGTTTAGTTAACTAAACTTTTGGTTATGAAATCTGTATACATTCTATGTTGAGTTGTAGTAGTGTAATAAATAAAGTGTTTAGTTTAAGATTAGTCTTACATCGTACATAATGTTAAGTTTCACATACCAGCAATGGTCAATATGAGGATCCAACATTTATATATTACGTACCACCTATTTACCCATAATAAGTGAATACATTATTTTGTTTTGATTTGATTTGAGAATTCTAAATAAACACACTCACACACAGTGCACAGTGCACACAGTACAGTGTGCGAGCCTATTGCCATCTTCCTGGTACAAATCCAGACTCCGGCTGCTTCTAAGCAATCCCAGATGGAAAAACCTAGCAGCAATGACTATGCTCACCAGTACTAACACTTATCACAAACAAAACTTGTGAATTACTTACTTACCTATGCCTTGATTTGACACTGTGGAACAGGCATTGATGCACAACCTAATACCGAGTGCAGCAGTTCTATTCTGTAGGTGAAGTGAGGTACCTTTCCATTATACGAGTAATGCTAGGCCTTGACAGTTCACTTCACTCAAGTTTTTACGGGCGACTTTTGCTGAATCGACTGGCCAGTACACGATTGTCAACGCGTCAGTGTTTAAATGTTTCGTCGGCTTATACTTACCAACTTTTTCTAACGACATTATTCAACCCAGAGTAGACGTGCTGTTCCTTATACCATCAGAAGGCGGATGCGGAGCATTATGCTGCACATGAGCGACCATTTTAACTTTCTGAAGTTTTTATAAACGACTCACAGCTAAATGATAACATCCGCACGGGTCGATTTAAGGTTCAGCTATACGTGGATGACCGTCAATTTTATTACGAATAGAAACCTTTCCGTATCTCGGAACACCCTTTAGGCCTCTGGCTCCAACCGCCATTCTCAGAGCATTGACAATCGTTAGAAGTAATAAATCAGACTCCCGTAAGTCACCAAAATGTTCGAGCCTTCTCTGTATGAGAAGATGCCTCTGCCTTGCAGTGGGACAGTAACAGGCTGGTATTATTATCATTATTTTATTTTTAGTATCGTGTAGCCCACTAAATAGATTGTAGAGGTCTTAGATGGACTGGTAAGTAAGTGATTCCAACTTAGGTACTTGGAAAATACTACGCAGATTTTAGGTACTTATGTTTAAAGAAATAAAAACTCTGAAGCTGTAACTTGGGCGTCATATGAGATCAATATTATTGAAAACCTCCCTTCCTGTCAAACAGAATGAAACATTTTTCAGGCAATTTTGAAATAAAAATATCAACATTTTTCATAATCATCCTGTCGACACCTTCCAGCCGAATAAATCACGTTATGAAATGTTAAAAACACCTACAAACAGATCGGAAATTTCCTAATTAAAATCATTTTTAATTAGCCAATAAGTTGATCAAGCAAATTAAGCGCACTGCGTACGAGACTACCCTCCCTTGATGTTAATATTACTAATTGGTACTCTGTGATGTGCGAAATATTGACGCCATCGGCACATTAGCAAGCTTTTAACTAGTTTACGTTATCTATTAGTAGAAATCCGAAGTTAATTTTTTCGTAGACAAACAACAACTTTTCTGTTTTTAGGGGTTCATAGAAAAATTACAAAAAACGTGACACTTATACAAACCGTTCTGTTTACAGCCATTTTACTCATAGATGTTATTGTCAAGGAATTCGTGCTAATCGTTTATTTGTGGATGTTAAACCGATCAAGTTCAATTATTACGTCCTACTACTACACTAGGTACTTCAAATACTACTAGGTACCTTCTCTAGTATTGTATGCACCATAGAAGTAGTACTTTATGTATGAATGTTAAACCAATCGAGTTCAATTATTACCTCCTACTACTACTACTACAAATACTACTAGATACCTTCTCTAGTATTGTGTACAATATAGAGACACCCAGCGCAAAAGTTCAGTTTATAATTATGTATTTTGTATCTTTCAAAAACAATGCAGTGCAGTAAGGTAGTTAGGTTAGCTACTTAGGTTAGCTATAGGATAGGTATGGTAAGTTAGGTTAGGTTATATGGATTTATGATATACTAAATTTATACCTCTTATTTTATTTTTACCTTCTAAGGGATTGAACTCACAAAAGGATACACTGAAGACTCAACCTCTGATCCCTCTGTGTAACCGTTTCGGATGCGCCGGATGCGCGAGACAAAGAATGACGATCCCGGTCGATAGCTAAACGCATTTCTCGTTATTCCACACTATCCTGAGATTGAGAAGCAGTAGTGCGGACTCGTTTAAATTCTAGTCGTCCTAATTGGCGCTGCGTGCTAGTTTCTGCGTACAAACTTAGTGCATTACGCTCACGGATAGCACCTAGCCGTTGTTCACGCTCTGCGTCCGTTTCAAGAGATCGAACTAACCTGCGCATCATAGAAACCCTTGAGTTTCGAGACAGATTTTATCTGTTTCTAAAAGACATAGCTAAAATTCCTTCTTAATCCGATACTAACGATATTCAAATCAATGAATCGAGTAATCGATTAAGTACGTAAGAATTGCAAGTAGGTAAGTAGAAAAATAATAATAATTCGCAGGAAAATTAAACACATCACACACAACAAAGGTAACCCCCGTTTCTAAAGGATGAGATCGGCACTCGAATCTATAATATCACTTTTTGGGAATGAAACCATAGCGCGATCTAACTGGACTCCAACGCCATCTTGTTAGAAAACGGAAACTACCTACATAATGTATTATTTACCCAAATTAAATTACGGATAAAACTAAATTGTCGTTAATTTAAGGGCGCCTTCAATTTAATCGCAAAGAGCCGCTCGGTGGCAGCACGGCTACAGCGCCGCCGCCGCGCTGCAAGCGCTAGGTTCGAGCATCATAGTGTTGTACATTTAGTTTCAACCTCGTCGATAAATTGTTCAATGATATAATGATTCATTGTTGTTTTTTATTTATATGGATTAACAAAGCAGCGCGACGGCTGCGGCTCCTAGCGGCAAATTTGAAGGCGCCCTAACAGACAACTACATTAAATTAGAATTTTAAAAATATGGTAACAGCAGCAAGGAATAAAACTAAGAATTATATACTTAAATCAATTACCTACAACAAATGAGCTTGGTAAGTTAACACTTAGAATCAAAACTATGGCTTGAATTTATGATGGGAGCTTGTTGTCCCACCAATCAATCTGATTAGTAATATTGGTGTGAAACTCTCCATACAATTAGATAGGAATTAGATAGGACATGTAAAGTTCTCAGATTTTATAACAGTATCGTTCCACTTATAAAATGCATAAACTAAAAACATAAGAATTAAGTACCAATTCTTAAAACAAAATTATGGGGTTTGAACTCGCATAGTGCGGTAAACGGTCGCCTAACCTACCGCTAAATTAACTATTCAACAATATGCCAATTCAGCACAATTCCAATACAGCTATTCAACAATATGTCAATTCCCCGTTGACATATTGTTGAACAGCTGTTTCCTTGCAATTTATAATATTACTGCCCCGTTCCTTAATAAAAATAGCGTGATTTTTATGTTCCCAGAGTCATTTTCAACATGTCATTTTGTGCATTCAATTACGAACAAAAACCTTTTAAAATCAATATTGCTTACCTCCCATAACATATGGTGTGATAATATGTAGCCTAAAGCTGAATTTCAATTCAATCTGAAGCCGTACCATACTCACAGACAAACAGACAAAAATTCTAAAAAGTCACTTTTTGTCATCAGTTACGTTTTTCTAACAAAAGCCACTTATTTTTTCTCGAAAATTCTCAATTTACAGTTTTTCTTTCGTTACTGTTTTATTATATATATGTATAGACAAGACACAATGTCTGATCGTGGAGCTCCTTAACCATAAAGTTGAGCTCACGATGGCTGGCACATACCTGCATGCTGCTTACCCAAATTGTTTTTGGCACTTTCCTCAAAAGGTTAAACCGGACACAGTTCTGCATGGTTTGTTACCCGAAAGTTTTGATAATATTTTTAATGTCTGGGCTTAAAATGAGACGATGATTCCTGAGTTTGTTCCGGCTTCTCTTCTAAGAGGGATTCAATTAGGAAATGCCGAATTCAACTAGCTTTAAAGGAAAAAATGACGTGCTAAAGTGATTTCCATATCCTACATGCATTTAATAATAAATAATTTCATTTCACTTCATATAATTTCATCAGTTTTAAAAAAAATCGAGCTAATGTTACAATAGTCTCATTGATCAATTTAAATAGCGCACGCTTCCGCGGTTTCCTGTAAGCCTGTAACTCATTTCCGTCCCTTGACACAAAATCACTCCTACAAAAAAATATCCCGCAACCGAAAGATAGGCAAAAAAAACAAATAGAATATGAGAAGTGTAAAGATTGTAACTTTTTAAAACTTAGGTATGTCGAGAAACGGTGGTGAGGAAACCGGGACTTTTAATCTAGAACCGCCAAACCACGTTAATCAGGCGCGTGGACTTTTGACGTATTTCTTCTCTACATAAGAAGAGGCCTTTGCCCCGCAGTGGGACAGTAACAGACCTGTATTATCAGTATGAAAAATACCTACACGAGACACAAATAACCGAGTAGTTTTTCTCGTAATTCAATTATATTTCCCTAATCACGCAACCGTGAGACTAAAAAAAAACACATTTAATAACACATGTGGTTATATAATTTAAAAAATAGTATCTAAGTATATTGCACGATGCTAATTAATGGACTGTCATCACCGACCGGACAAAGGTAGATATACCTGCGCGTACGCAATTATACAGTGACGCAAAGAAGTCATAATTCAATTGTCTATAGGATATGAGTAAGTATATCAGTAAATATACAGAACAATTAAAGGCTAATACGCACCGCAATCATATATTATGGGTACAGGCGACGACGGAAGTGTTTGATTTAGGAACATACTATATAGTATAGGATCCTGAGAACGACCTTCACCGAGCTGGTTAATGGATGAAACCAATTTTATATGTAATTTAATATTTATTTGCATATTCTGTGGACTTCATACTTTCGATTGGTAAGGAATTTGTCTACCAAACCGGGAAAATAATATATATTTTTTTATCCTGGACTGAATTTTTTTAGGCAACCCAAATAAACTATATGTAAAACTTTCAGGTAGGTCTTATGTGAAAATAAAAACTTTAAAGAGATCCCCAATACCCGGGCTTCATCAAAAATAATTTCACTATTGCATCTACAAGTGTCTGTAAACAGAAATTCAAACAGCAAACAACTAAAATTGTTACCAACATGCAAGCACTTGTCCATATAAACAGTTTATAAGCAAAACCGTTTTATTTCATAAAAACCAGACAGAACAACGCAAACTAAATAGAAACCACCGGTAGTAAGTAAATACCTAAGGCGACGAGCACTCCCACAATTTCATTCCTATAAATGTCGGGTAAAAACTCCGATGGGCTCATCGGAGTTTTTACCCGACACCCCAGTTCCAATCCCCATCGCTTCCGCAGACAAACAAAATATCTCTACGCTCATCGTCCCCTCCAGGCAAAGGTACCTGTATATCGCCTACTCTATTTTGTCGTCGGGTAATGTAACAACCTAACAACGCACTACAGGCCAAGCTAAAGTTAATCAAAAAGTTCGTCAGCGTTTCCAATTTTTTCCAACTTTGTCACTACGAATTCGTCTCACTCGTTCCAATGCTATCAGACGAAAATCGTGAAAATCTGAGCAATGCCCTTGTTGACTGTCACTTTACTATGGTTGTTAACAGTTAGACAAAGGGGAATGAATTGTTACGATTGATTGATGTCCAACTGCGTTTGGAATATCCTTTATTATGAGATTCTTTATTTGACGCTTTTTCATTATCACCTTTTAATTTTGAACGAAGTAGGACTAGTAGCTGTCGAACATTCTTGTTCTTCGTTCACATCGTGTGTGAGCTTTTGTTTCGTAGATGGGCGCGTTTTAGGGACAGTGACATTTTAGAATGACGTGTAGGTCTCAATAAATGAAACACATATTATAAGTAGCTATGTGCATAACCCTCTCCCACAGTTGTTTTACGAAGTACTAACTGAGTGAACAATGCTTCAAAATATTAATAAACCTTATGGTAAATTAAAAATAGATTTAAAAAACATCAAATTTAATATCTTTTTAGAAACTACACTTTCCATACAAGCGTATTACAAATAAGAGGATTATGTTAGATACGAATGCTTGAAATGAATACTTGCTATAAAATACTTGAATACTTGAAAACTGATGAATGAATGCTGATCCGTCTTTTTAGAACAATTTAGTCGAAACAAATCAAAGTGGTTGCTATTCATATTATTTTTGTTATTTTATTTATAACATTGTGATTATTTTACTCACACGCTGTTTCATTGTTTCTTTTATAAGAATAATAAAATCAAAGGTAGCAATATTTGTTAATGTACTTATGATGAGCTCCTGCTATCAACAATTCACTTGCACTATTACACAATTTGTGGTACCTATCTCAGGATATAGTTTTTATTTAAGATACATCGTATTCACATAAATAAATCTGACTGCAAGTTATTATAACCACTATGAATAGTATAAATGAATTGATCTGAAGTTTTATTCAATTTGTTATCATTACCTGTTTTCTAGGTCCGTAATCACTTGTGTCTCCACCTGTATGTACTAGACGACCTGTTATTAATAATGGTAGTGACTAATTAAACTTAACCCGTAGTTATGAGACGGACGGATTATAATTTCTCTTTAGTTCATCGGCAGCATGTTTAGTAGTGTTACGTGTATCGTAACTCTGTGTATCTCTGCTTTATGCTAACTATGATACACTTGACGATTTGACGGAGTTAATGACCATTTGTGACGTTAGGCATTGCTGTTGAGAATGGCAATTATTGGTATAGGACTTTAATATTAAGATTAATGTGACACATCGCTCGCACGCACCTCTGATTTTCGGATACATGTGCGTATTGTATTATTATCACTTGCTATAAAACGGTAAAGGAAAACATCGTGAAGAAACCGGCATGCCTGAGAGAGATTCCACGAGGACATGTGATGACAAGTTAGAGGCTCATGGGCGGCATTCTAACTGTGACACCAGCATATGAACCTAGCCATATGACAAATCTATTTCTATTATCGTAATCGATAAGGTGACAATAGCAAGGAAATGGCGTAATATGGAATCAGCTGTTTGTGATCCGTCAAGTGTTAACGAGTAGAATTTGAAAATTAAATATACTTGACAGTTAACAAACAGCTGATTCCATGTACGCCATTTTCTTCCTATAATAGAAATAGAATAGAAATAGAATTTGTAATATGGCTAGGCGTAGCAGGTTAGTTACTAACCACACGATAAAAAGAATAAGACTTCTTTTGCCATCTCTGGAGTACCCATACTGATATAAGTCTAATCCATTTCCCATTTCTATCTCTCAGCATTATGTTTGCACTGTCAGAAAAAAATTAAAAATTAAACTTTTTTACAAAAGATACATCCGACTTCAAAAAAACACTAACCGGTGTAAAATTATCTAAATTCGGAAGTCGGTGGCCAATCATGACTGAGACAAAACCACCAAAGCCACAGACTTAGACTAATTTAGAGTTATTTTACAATGGTTTTACAAAGTTTTAATTTTACAATTTTCATTTTTTATTTTCCATTTCTTTACCATAGGAAGAAATAAACAGATTTCGATGAAATACTTAGGTATATGATGCTGATTACAAGTCGGACGCAACAGTAACTAGCGTCATTAGTCTGTAGTTAGTATAAGGTACATTTCTAATGAGCTCTAAAAAATTACAGGTCCTTCTATCTTAGCAGTCTTAGTCAACTTGTTTTAATAATTAAGTAGCTGCATTGATAGCTCGACATTGTACCTACTGTAATGAGTAAAACCTTTATGTGTTCTTTCAACGGCCAGTGTGTATCTGGGGGCACGGAAGTGCCCCTGCCAAGACGAGCCAAGCGAAACGCACTACCTACCTTTTCTCGAAGTGTTTCATCGTTTTTTTGAACCTCATAGAGTTGGTTTCCGATGTACTAGAGAGTTCATATTCCCAGGATATGATGTCATTAATAGACTCATTATACAAACAAAGTCTCAATTGAATAGCTCTAATACTTTAGATTTTATTGATATCTAAAATATAACCGTTTTCCCCCCAGAGGGAAGAAAACGAGTATTTCAGGTCTTGCCGAGGCTTGACCTTTCGGAGATAACTATCCCTACATTAGTGTACACACATGCTTCTACTTACCTACTTTAGTCCTTGAGTGAGCGATATCTGCTTGGAGGGCGTGACCTTGCGGACCGCGCATGCGCGGAGCGCGACGGCGGCGGCGGCAGGCGCGTGAGATGCGAGCGGGCTTATGTTAGTACCTAGCTCCGAAAGCCGGCAAGGACTTGCTCAGGTCAAGCCTCGGCAAGACCTGAAATACTCGTTTTCTTCCCTCTGGGGGGAAAACGGTTATATTTCAGTTCTGTGCCTTCGGCTTGACCTTTCGGAGAAGTGTTTATCTTCTGCCGGCGCCCTAAAGCGTACTGTGACAGGATAATGTGTGTCAAAATAAAACAAACGTATCTTGACAAAAGAAAAAGCAAGAAACTTATTGTCATAAGCGAAGCTGACAATTCTTTTATATTATGTAGCAAACTAAACTTAAAAACTATTCTTCTCTAAATTGACTTGACTTACAGCTGAACTTGTAATTTTTAATATAAGTTTAATGATAAGATCAAACAGTAATATTCAGTCTTAATTCGAATGACATACAAATCAACTAAATAGTAACAAGCACAACTACATCGTAAATTAACCACCAAGAGGGTTCACATTACTATTTCTAGGTTGGCCGACCGGCTTGCAATAATGCTTCAAGAAATGATCAGAGCCCCTCCAGTTCTCTCTTTTTAGAATGTCATCCAAAGGCATTTAATTTTTAAAATCATTTGAGGCCACAGCTGAACGAATCGAACCTGGACTAGTGGTTAATCCTAGTTCTTTTAACGGCACCTTTAACCAACCTGCGATCACTATCGCAGGCCTCAGCGGCCTCAGCGGCTCGTGAGGCCGCTTTTACTACTTCATGTATAGTAATAAACAAACGTTGCAAATCAGTTTGTGCCATTCTTCTCTTACTTGATAAATCAATCAACCAATTTACCCATTTAATTAAACTTAAACTTGGATCTCCTGAACAGGTTAGCTGCCAACCTGATTGGCAAAATTTCGCGTCTCTGAGCCAAATCTAGGCCAGAAGGTTATTGTTGAACCGAATCCTTCACAGTGTCCAGCGCCAATACTCAGAAAAGTAAGGTCGTAAATACGACGGCATGATGCCAGCAAAAGAAGTAAGGCTAAATGCCGAGAGACTTGATAAATACTGTTTTATCAGGTACGTTATTTTTTAACCACCGAATTAAATCCTGGACCTTTCAAATCTGTGACTTAACAGCGTCGCTTTGCATTTTTTTTTTTTTTTTTTTTTTTTTTTTTTTAATTGCTTTTAGAATGGTTCCCACTATAGGATTATTAGATAGTCGATACTCTTGAGTGGGGTCTGCTAAGGTAACTACTACTGATTTGCGCACTAGAATTGTAGCAGGGCTAACTTTCTGATGCGTGAGAGGCACCCTTTTAGGTTGCTACTTCCTGGGGTCGAGGACCGCTAGGTGTTATCCCATTTTGTCTCACCACGAGACCCATTGTTTCTACGCTGCCCCGTATGTTCGCCATGTGCAATCACGCCAAACAGACTAAATTAATTCAATATTCTTAGGTTCCAAGCGAGTTTGCTCCACTCCGTATCTTCCAGACCTCTAAGAACAACTCTGCTACTTTTGGTGGAGGTTGATTGGTTGACAAGTCCACTAGATTCCTGCTCAGGTTGAATATCTGGTTGGGAGCTTCTAATACTCGTCGTTTCTTCAGAACACTTTCTCCCAGCGGGGAACCACTACTAGATACGTCCCAGATGCTCTGTTGAGATAATGGAGCACCCTGGGTGTGAGAGGAGGAGGGAGAAACACCCAAGCTAAATGGTATTCCCAAACTCGGCTGAATGCATCGATGTAAAGAGCCTGGGGATCCCTTGCTTCTTTTGAGACATACGTCGGAACTACTCTTGATTGACTTGTGGCCAGCATATCTACTTGAGGGGTGCCCCAATTCGAGAATATTTCGCGAGTGAATGCCTCCTTGAGATGTCAAATCGGTAAAGTCTTCTTTCTGGACAGGCTGTCGGCTACTGAATTGTAATATCCTGATAGATAAAATGTCTGGACAGTTACATTATGATGGCAAAGAATAGTATTTTCCTTGTCATTTCCATGAGCAGCACCGACCTTGTACTTCCCTGATTTCGCAGGTAAGATACTACTGCTCGATTGTCGGATTTTATCATAACAGATTGGTCTTTCAAGACATCCTGAAACTCTTGATTGAATGTTGGTCGACCTATTATTGGCGACTGTATAAGTCTGATACTTTTTACTATTATTATTATGTAATGCTGTATACAGAAGCTGTTGGTTTACCTTTAATAAAAATAAATAAATAAACTCGACTAGGGCTATGTAAACAGTCTAAGCAGTGAATATTTCTTTCTGTTTATGTGCCACTTCCTTTGTTCGTCTGTCCACGTTCCTGAGCGGTGGTAATCGCTCAGCTGTACTCCCCAGCCTTCGTTGAAGGCATCAATTCAATTCAATTTATTTATTCAATAACATTTTTTACATTGTGTTTGAATTATTATAACTAAAATCAATTAAAGAAACAACGTGCACGCAATTGTCATGCGATGCATGGAAATTGTATGCATGCATTGCATTTGCATCCGTGCTTATGAAAATCGTTGGTTCTGGCACAAAAATCTTCCTCGGAATTATGATGTTCTTCATCCACCAAGAACAATCGTCTAGTGCCAGCGAGGTTATTGGGACCTTTTGACTTGGTCGATCCTGTGTCAATTTTCGACAAGCTCTTTCAAGGTGTCGAGTATGTAAACGGCCAAGCGGGGTTACCAGTGATGCAAAACCATGTCTTCCTGTCAGAGCTGTGCATGACCGCCAAGACCAACGCCTTGTTCTTAGTAGTAAACCTATATGTGCCTGTGATCGAACTATCTTTTCGCGTGGCAATCTATGTCGGCGTCCCAAACGTTTCCTAAAAACTCTGTTTGTTTCCTGGGATTTAGAACCGGCTTCTGTAAATTCACGCACCATCCTAAGATCTTGCAGAAGGTTTACTGCATATCTCATTAGACCTTTTACACGTCTGGTCCTGGAACAGAAAGTCGTCTAAGTACGACCACTCGAAATCCTCTCTCCCTCTGAAGGCTCGCTAACCACCTGCTGACTAGTGAGAACGCTAACGACGCGCTGGATAGTCCAAATGGAAGGGCCGTCATTTAATTTTGCAAGAGCTCGCCTGCATAAGGGAAGGCAAGGTATCTTCGATGACTTTTGTTTATGACGATATGAAAATATTTCTGAATGATATCCAGCTTTCCTGAATAATCGTTCTTCTGCAGAAAATTCGGGACGTTATTTTGGTTTATTAAGCGAAACTTCACAGGTTTCAGAGAAATAGTCATAGACATAGTCACAGCGTGCATTAGCGCATTTGAGGTTCTTGTCGTAAATCTCTCTAAGTTTTCGTGTAACAGATGGCGGCTTGGTTACAAACGGTATTGTGTATCCGGAGGCATGTTCTTTGGAAATCCTAGCTTTTCCCATTGCCAAGGATATTCCACCATTGCCCCCCCATGAAACTGTCGATCCCTGCGCTTAGGTAAATTTTGATCCCTTCCAGATCGGTTCCGTTGCTTATTAGAAGGCCTTAAACTTCCCGACAACCGGCGCGCTGCTGACTGAGCTGATGCATTGTGTGATGACCTTGTAGGATGACCGCGCCAGGATTGCTGTCGTCTTCTCGATAGGTGAGAAGGTACAGTTGGTTTGCGAAAAGGTTCCGAAAACCACAGCATAAACAACAGTTTATGGTAGGAAAAAATCTGTGCTAGGCCACCGTTATCCCCCAAAAATGTTCCGGTGGGACGTAATGGTAGGATGCTGTGTAAAACAGCACCAAGCGATTCATTTTAAGATTTATACGCCCTTTGTCTTGCCTCTATAGCTTCTGCACGATGAGCACCAACGAACTGCAGCAAAACATCCGACAAGACCTTAAATTGGGAGTCATCAGCTAATAGCTTACGTAATTCCTCACCAGCACGATAACAAACAGCCTATCAGACAGTGCTTTTCTCTGTAGGAGCAAACCCATGGCTAATAGTGCCGAGCACACCCTCTTGTTTAAAACAGCCAGGAAAAGGGATGGATGATTTATAAGGCATCCAAGCTGTATATTAATCTTGAAAGCACTGAAATAGGGGCAGCCTGAAAGACTTCCTCCCTTGTATCGGATTCGATTCCAACCTTGAGAACTCAGTCTTTGACATTTGATGTCCTCTTTCTTAATCGGTTCAGTAAGCTCCGGTAAAAGCGACCTCTTTTATCCTGGGTCAAAATTCAATTTCATTGGATGACTACATTTCTGGAGCGTTCGAAAAACTATCCATCTTAGGGGCATTCCAAGAGCAACCACCAGATGACTCAGAACCTGATTGATTCTCCGAATCTGAATAAATAATTCTCTTTGTCTGAGTCAGGCTCAAACCGTTGCTGACTTTGAGAAAACATGCTGACTCCGAGAGGCTCCCCGACAGAGTCTTATCTGCCTCACAACGGTATGAAGTAAGGGTCGTATATCTTATACAGATTGTTTGAAAAGCTCAGAGCGAGCTGCTGACCCCCTAATGCGATTCGCAATCGAGGGTGGCCCTAGTATGAGAGCGCGTGCAAAGGCCCAATCTAGTAACGTGCACCTTATTCCCCATAGCCCTTGTCAGATGATCCGCTTCCGGGTCAAAGGCTCGAACTAAGCCTACTATGAGGAGGGTGAACATAAGTTTGTTTAAAACAGTCGGTTCAGGTTTGTCCCCGAAGCCTCCTCTTAAGGCTTTGATGACCTCCCACTGAGTCCAACCTTAGATAGAGACGCTTGTGCCAAGAGCATGACGTACTCCAAAATCACCTCACCTTGTAGAGTTTCTCCTCTCTCGTTAAGTAGCTCCCTAAACGTTGTGTTCAATGTTACCTTTGGACATTGACTCAGCACTCTGCCCGGCTGTGGCGCGGCCCAGATAAAATTATGATTAAGTTGCATCTTACACGCATAGGGCACATATGTAATAGTGTGTGTTAAGAAAAAGTAGTATATAAGCTGTAACTTATTGTAAATAAATCAGATTTGAATTTTATATTCTTGTCTCATTACCCCTCACTGTGGTGGTGGTATATGGTAGGGTAGGGCTGTAGGGCTTATAGGGCTGTTAGGCTTGTAGGTCTTAGTAGGTTCCTTAATTTTCCAATTATTATTATTATGTACTGTCGTACCCTTACAGTATTTCGGCCTTACGTGACATACTTAAGGGTAGCCGTACACGTTGTGTAGGCAACTCAACACATATATGCAATGTAATTTTAGTTTACTACCTGTATATTACTATATTTGTGTAGCTGTTTGTTTTCCCAAAATAAATAAATAAATAAACTCCCTGCGCCATTTTAAGCAAGCAACGAGATCGTTACCAAGCCGTTAAGCCAGTCAACGTTCGTGTCGAAGCCATAACCGACAGTAGCTGTAGACGCAGGCGTATCATTGGATGGTCTATAAGTTAGTTGAACTGCTCAACAATTAAGCTGCGTAACCCTACATTCGAGCCACACCGCTCAGTAATCGAGCCGCGCGGCTCACCAAATCGAGCCGCGCGGCTCACCAGATCGAGCCGCGCCGCTCACCAAATCGAGCCGCGCGGCTCACCGAATCGAGCCGCGCGGCTCAAAAAATCGAGCCGCGCGGCTCAACAAATCGAGCCGCGCCGCTCACTAAATCGAGCCGCGCGGCTCACCGAATCGAGCCGCGCGGCTTAATATTTGCGCACCGGTCAGTCTACGAGGCATGCGGCTTGTCAGGAGCTTGCTGCGAGGCGAGTACCTGAGTTTTATGACAGTAGCAGTGCAACTGACGTGTCGTAACTCGTATGGTACAGGTACCTTACGCACCTTGTGGATGGGATGTCCGACAGGGTGGTTAGCATAGGTTGCGATAACGAACGCCGCGTGCGTGCAGTTGACGTGTCGTATAGCATAGGTACCTTACGCACCTTGTGGATGGGATGTCCGACAGGGTGGTTAGCATTGGTTGCGATAGCGAACCGACATGAGTGCATGACGTATCGTATAGTACAGGTACCTTACCCACCTTGTGGATGAGATATCCGACAGGGTGCTCACCGCATTGGTTGCGAAAGCGAACCGACATGCGAACAAATATGCAACTTGGCCATGCGCAGCAAGTATAATTAGGTATATAAACACACAGCAGATTCCTTTAGAAAATTTAAATCACTCACACAAAGAATAAAATAAATATCTTAGAAACTTACCATTTCATGACATTTACTTGTAATCCACTGGAAAGTCACTTAACACTTCACAAACGTTACAACAACGTTACTTTTATCTCGTTTCGCGTATCTTATTACGTAAAATAGTAGCACGTGCGCACGCTAAGTGTGGAAATAGCGTACTAACATAAGCCCGCTCGCATCTCACGCGCCTGCCGCCGCCGCCGTCGCGCTCCGCGCATGCGCGGTCCGCAAGGTCACGCCCTCCAAGCAGATATCGCTCACTCAAGGACTAAAGTAGGTAAGTAGAAGCATGTGTGTACACTAATGTAGGGATAGTTATCTCCGAAAGGTCAAGCCGAAGGCACAGAACTGAAATACACCGATTTCGTCACTGACACACTGACACACTGATGATCATCAAAATGTGTGAGTACTTCCTGAAGTGCTAGAGAGCTGAAATTTGGTATGTAATCTAAGTTTAGTATACAACCAACAAAAAAATCATAAACTCATAACTTTCGCCCCCCATCCCCTAAAATAGGGGGGGGGGGGAGGAGCTTGTGTGAGATACTATATCCGCTTAAGAGCGATTTATCGCGCCGATTTATCGCTTATGGTAATCAGTAAACCATCAAATAAAAAAAGGCAAAGACAGAGAATGGGCTATGAAAAGCGGCACTACTGATGTGCAAGAAATACACCTAAAAAAAAATTACTACAAGACTGCCTAGCAACTTACAAAAACAACTGAAATCCCACCAAAACATTTCATGTAAAATGTTGCCAAGACTACCACATAAGGTTTGCCTTGTAAAAAAGATACCAGATCTCATGTAGAGCCAAGCTTCTGAATCTACACGGCTTAACCTACCGACCCTAACTTCACAAATTTTACTTTATCAGTAAAAATGTATGACTTGGCTGTTTCGTTCCTTAGTACTTAAGAAACTAAATATGCGCATCACCTCCACGACGGTAGCGAAACGGCGAAGCCATACATTTTTACTTATAATGTAGAATTTGTGAAGTTAGGGTCGGTAAGTTAGGTTACAATTTACTCTCATAATTTTTCCCTAACGAGCCAAAAGAAGTACTCATAACTTCAAAAATGTTCCATTCAAGTGGTCTTGACCCACAATAATGACACACACACGGCTCTTACGAAGGTCAAGCTATGCTTGCCGAGGCCGGTCAGTGTATGGGTGACCATTCATATCAAGACCCTTTCGTGCTTTGGAAAGCGCATTAAGCAGATTGTACCGACTGTCATTGGTAGACCTTTGATAGTCGTTATGATTCGTGAGAGCCCCAAAAGTCTGTCGACCAGTATAGCCAAGGAGTAATGTATGTAACTGTTATATAATGTTACTCAGTGAGCTAACATGTGGAAACAGCGTTGCAATATTTGTAAATTGGTCCGACCATCACGGTATTTTTAACTAAGTATTTTAGTACAGAAAATTTTACTCTAGATCTATATCTGTATCGTCGAAACAAAACTTAAAAGAGGATATTCTCTATTCACAACATTTTACCGGTACTCATAGGCACCGAGTATTTATTGTAAATACCAAAATAAACTGCAGGCCTAGCCATATTACATAAAGAAAGAAAAGAAAGAAAGAAAGAAAGAAAGAAAGAAAGAAAGAAAGAAAGAAAGAAAGAAAGAAAGAAAGAAAGAAAATATTTTATTTGGACGCACAGAACATAAAACAAAAGATCAGCAATACAGATAAAAAAAAAGAAATGATTAAAAAACTAAAGAAGAAAAAAAAAAAAAAAAGACCTGTGCGAGACCAAAAAGGCGCCTATCTCAGCACATACATACATACAAACACACACACACACACACACATACACACACGTACACACATACACACACACGTTACATATTCTATTTCTATTATCTTAATCGATAAGGCCACAATAGAAAGAAAATGGCGTATATGGAATCAGCTGTTTGTCAACTGTCAAGTGTTAACGAGTAGAATTTGTAATATGGCTGAAAATGAAATATAGGTACACTTGACCGTTGACAAACAGCTAAACGTCATTTTCTTTCTATAATAGAAATAGAATTGTCATTCTAAATCATTACATTATGTAGGAAATAGGTACAACACAAACGGTGCAATTAATATCATCAATTAAGAGTGGTCACGATTGACGGACGATTTGAAATCTCTGATTCATATGCGAGACCGTTCGGTACAACTGTTAGAATTAATAATGAACGGGCACGGCTCGGCTGCAAGGATATAGGAAGAGTTGGACATGCCTCACGTAATGAACGTACCTATACTTGTGGAAAATATACTGCCGTGGTAAGCTCATAAGCGTATCTAAGAAAAACGTGAAAATTTTATGGCATCGGATACCTTAAGACGGCTCCGAGCGTAAACGGCGTCCGGCAAATAGGTATTAACTACGACTCGCTGGTTGTGTGCGTGCGCGGCGCACACTACGGCAAGTCTCCCGCGTCACGAGTGCATTTGCACAACGAAAGTAGACAACTTAGGATTTTTTAAAAAAATGTTGTTGCGTTGAATGACATGAAAAGACAAATACTGTTTACTTACATGATTTTATATTCGTAACTCACTAAATAAAATCGAATAATCTAGGTATTATTTATCTATACAAAAATATTATCAAGAGTTTGTTTGTTTGCTTGAATGCGCTAATCTCAGGAGCTACTGGTTGGAATTGAAAAATTCTTTTATGTGTTGCATAGTCCAATTATTGAGAAAAGTTAAAGGCTATGTAACATCACGCTACAGCCAAAAGGAGCTGAGCATAAATGAAAAATGTTTCAAAAACGAGATAAAATTTTCCTTTTTGAGAGCTTCCGTAGCGTGCGCTGCGTAAACCGTTTAAGTTACGCAAATGTCATGTACGATGGAATTGATCCTCTTAAAAAGTTCTAAAAAAAAGTCCGCGACAGCATATGTCTATCAGCGACGGGTACACCACAATAACTGCTTTTACTTTTAAAATTTTCGATTAAAAAGAGTGAATTTTTGCGAAGGTTATTAAACCCATATTGTATGAATTTATATCTATAAAAATGTGTTCGTTAGAATGGAAATTTAATATAGAATATTTGTGCCCTTCAGTCTATATAGTTTAAATCAATATCTTAGAAGATATCACAATATGAAAATATCCGCGCGACAAAATAATTACGCGCGCGGCAGTTATTTGGTCCGTCCGGCTCTCGCGTTGCTATGTAGCTAGTGGGGATTCTGGCCTCTGGGAAATTCAAAATATTATTGCACCATAATGTTTATAAGTACAAGGTGATAATGAGAGAGATACCTCTAGTAATTCTCACTATAATATAACCTAAACTAAGATTATAAAGAGGAAAGATTCGATTTTTGTTTGTTACGATTTAAGGCGTGATATTATAGATACATATACATATTATTCACCCGATTGCGATGACGTTGTTCAGTGCATACCCAGGATATTTTCTGGGTATGTAGGTAAGGTAGGTATGTTAATAATAAAACTAGTCTGTAATAAAAGTCCAACAATTCAATAACTTGTTTATTTAACAATTTTTGTAGGTAGGTACCTAAATAAAAAAGGGTAGCAGCTTTATACGAGTAGGTATATAATTATATAGTTAAAATCAGGCAGTCTGTTAAACTTTTTATCGTTTTATTTACCTACTTACCTAAAACCAAATGCTTCGTTAGCCACAATAAACTTGTAAAGGGCTCGGCCTATTTAAAAAACGAAGTGTTATGTTATTATCCAGGCAAGGTTAACGAAGATTTCGAAATAAAAAAAAAACACTAGTTTATTGCACCCGTGTGTAACCACTTGTAATGACATCGAAATCAAATGTCAAACACTTCACACTAAGAGAACGACATACAAAGCATCATATTAGAAAAAAAACTGGTTATTTTTGTAATTAGCAGAAAAAACTACAAGGTTTATGTAGTTTTCAATAAAAATAAGAAAAAATACAATGATCGGCGACCCAGTGACTCTACGAACCTAAACTAGTCGATTATCGATTTCCAAAGGCCGATGTAATTAACCTTCCCCAATCTGTCAAATTTTTCCTATCGATATGAACCTTCTTCTTTTGTGATAATGTTGAAAATCTATTAAATAAATTTGACAGATTGGGGTAGGTTCAATTTCTTGATTTGTGGAGGGGGGTGTAAATCTATAAATAAATAAAAAATATCTTGTTGTAGCGCAAAATTTTCAAGAAAATAAACTGACTTAGGTAGGTAGTAAGGATAATGCTGACAGAACGTTTGCAAAGATGTATGTAAAGTTGTATTCACCATCTTGGATGAAAATGCTTTATTTTTTCTGTTAACACTCTACTGTATGTACTTTTTGGAAATAAAAATATTATTATTATTATTAATTGGCACCTCAAAAACCTATTAAACGATCAAACATTTGAGGAAAAAAGGATCCACCATCTTGGATTTTAAAATTTATGTCAGATTTGCAATCGGCACCCCCAAAAACCAATTAAAGGATACCCATATCAAACATTTGACAAAAAAAAGCAACCGCCATCTTGGATTTGAAAATTAATGTCAGATCTGCAATCGGAACCCCCGAAAACCAATTAAACGATACCCATATCAAACATTTGAGAAAAAAACGCATCCGCCATCTTGGATTTGAAAATTAATGTCAGATTTGCAATTGGCACCCCCAAAAACCAATTAAACGATACCCATATCAAACATTTGAGAAAAAAACGCATCCGCCATCTTGGATTTGAAAATTAATGTCAGATTTGCAATCGGCACCCCCATAAACCAATTAAACGATACCCATATCAAACATATGAGAAAAAAACGCATCCGCCATCTTGGATTTGAAAATTAATGTCAGATTTGCAATCGGCACCCCCGAAAACCAATTAAACGATACCCATATCAACCATATGAGAAAAAAACGCATCCGCCATCTTGGATTTGAAAATGAATGTCAGATTTGCAATTGGCACCCCCAAAAACCAATTAAACGATACCCATATCAAACATATGAGAAAAAAACGCATCGCCCATCTTGGATTTGAAAATTAATGTCAGATTTGCAATCGGCACCCCCAAAAACCAATTAAACGATACCCATATCAAACATTTGAGAAAAAAACGCATCCGACATCTTGGATTTGAAAATTAATGTCAGATTTGCAATCGGCACCCCCCAAAAACCAATTAAACGATACCCATATCAAACATATGAGAAAAAAACGCATCCGCCATCTTGGATTTGAAAATTAATGTCAGATTTGCAATCGGCACCCCCAAAAACCAATTAAACGATACCCATATCAAACATTTGAGAAAAAAACGCATCCGCCATCCTGGATTTGAAAATGAATGATTTGTAATCGGCATGCGGCACCCCCAAAAACCTAAAATCATACTGATATTGAATTCTAAGAGAAAATTATATTGAAATACATACTTATGAGGTCGGCTTTTTTCCCGGAAAAGAGCGCCACTTTTCTTCTTATAGTATCATTCCTTTCGCATTCCCATTTTTACTAAAACAAATCCTTACTTGTTTCATTTACTAAGAAAGTCAAAAAACAAATACTAAGAAAGTCAAAAAACAAAAATTATGACTTACCTGATTTTATCTGGTGGCAGCACGTATGTGTACACAAAAGATCGCGATTTGTCGTTTTTGGTGCGTCGCTCCGCAATGAGACGTGACCACTCTCTGAGCTCTTGTGGGCGACTGAATTTCCGAGCGGTGTACGTTGCTTATAATACAACGTCCCGCGTCCATAGAAAATTTGTATGGCGGATTTGAGATGCTTTAAAAAAATGAATATACTAAAATAACCAGGTGACACTTTGAAAATCTAAAAGCATCGAATTGTAGAATAAACATTTGTGATTAATATGAATTTAACTCTGTAAAAAAAATCAACAGTTTAGTATCAAAATTCTACTAAACACCAACATGCCATTTTTAGATATTTGTCACAACTTTACGTAACTTTATTTATTTAACTAGAAAATATTTCTTTTTTTTGCTTCGGAATAATTGTAAACACATTCTTTGCGGTGTTCATAGCATTTCTTTTTGGTTAATTATTGTAATAGTATTGATCACATCAACTTAACCGTGCCGGCCGTTTTGGTCTGTTTTGGTCGGTGCCGTCTTAACGACAGACACTTAAACAATTAACTAAAGCAATTAGCGGTATCCTGTTTAAATATATGAAAAACTCTTTAAAAAGGTTAAGCAATCTGTAAAGTAAAACTACTACTTTTTTCTTCCGATGAAGTCACGTTTTCTTTCAGTTTCAAGTAAAACAATCTAATCAAATTGAGATTTTTAATGAAAGAATTGAAAGTTAGATTTAAGCTTTCTTGTTATAAAGCCTTTTGATTTTCTCGTAAATGTAAAAATCATTAGAAAAAAGTGTAAAATAGCAGATGGAAAATTTTCCTTCACTTGTCTCGTATAATCAGTGATTCTCCGAGTCCTTCTTAGAAGAAAAAGAACCCTTCTTCCAGATATGTGACTACCAATTGCGGTCTTGAGCCATAGTGGTTAGACCTATTAGTTTTGGCTTTAGATTGAAATTTCCAAACTTTTTTTCCTTCTATGTTAGATTCAATACTTAATTCCAACCGGCCAAAACCAATTGTTTGACTGGCCTGTTTGTCTAGTAGTCAGTGACCCTGACTGCTATGCCGGAGGTCGTGGGTTCGATCCCACCCAGGACAAATATTTGTGTGATGAGCACGATCATTTGTTCTGTGTCTGGGTGTAATTTATCTATAATATGTATGTACATATTTAGAAATATATAAGTATGTTTATCAGCTGTTTAGTACCCCTAACACAAGCTCTCAAGCTTAACTTGGGACTAAATGGCGTTGTGTAAAGAGTTGTGGAATATTTATTTATTTATTTTTATTCCTTTTTTTTTGTTTTTAAGTAAGAGTTAGGTACCTTACTTCTTTTGGCGCGTTAGGGGAAAATTATGAGAGTATATTTTTACTACCTATGCGCGCGCGCACACCATCGCTAAAAACCTACAAACTAAAGTTAGCTGCAGCCAACATTTTAGTTTTTGAAGTTTTACTTCTTTAAGCGCATTAGGGAAAACTATGTGAGAAAATTCTTAGGATGCGCGCGCACACATTCACGAAAAACCGGCACCCTGAAGTTTGCTATAGAGTCAACATATTAGTTTTTTTCTATTATTAATGTCGTTTCTTGTACAAAAGTAAGGTAACGCGAAGATAAAATTTTTAGAAACATATTCATCTTGTTATGCCAAATAAGTACTCGTATAACTTCAAACGCGTGTAGGTACATAAGTAAGGACTGGCCCACATGAGTTTTTGGGTATTACGGGTGCGTTTACACACTTTTGAACTAACAAACACAAGCAGTCAAGCCCAGGTAAACCTGCAAGCCAATATGAGATGTATTTCGTTTCGCGTAATCCTCCTCCGAATCGACGACTTGCACAACTGCGGCTACTACTGTGTATATGTCAAAGGAATGCTGCGCTTTGGAATGTTCCCTATGTAAAATGCTTTTATCAACATAGTCGTAATTCTTACATAAAAATGAACAATAAGTAAAGCATGCTACTTAATGTTTCAAAGGGTTGTCCATCTACATGTATTTCCTACAATTGTTGCTCAACTATCGTTATAATAGTTATTACGTATCTTTATCTCTATCTTAAAAATATTTATTTTCAAGAAACATGGTGTGAATATTTACCATTTATGTGGTCATAATGTTAGGTACAGACTACAGATGCCATCAGGCCGCCCTAAACTGTCAATTCCAATTGAATACGAACCTTATTCTATTTGGAATAAAGTTGAAGAACTGACAAAGAATATTGACACATTGTTGATTGCTCATTTTAGCTTGATGTGCTGGCCTCCGTACATAGAGTGCTATAGATATGCGCTCATCATCATCATCATCATAATTTCAGCCATAGGAAGTCCACTGCCGGACATAGGCCTCCCCTATAGATCTCCAATAAGACCGGTTGGAAGCGGCTCGCCTCCAGCGCGTTCCCGCGGCCTTAATGCGCTCATACTTTAAATATATTATTGAAAACTGTCTAGTTAATTCTAAACTACGTGGCCCGGATAATTTTGTTCTACTTTAGAATCAATTTATGCTGTGTTGTTCTAATTGAAGTGCTGACTATTTAAATTCGGGTCGATCCCCTTCATTTTGAAGCACCTTGAGATATACGACATATAATTATTATGTCTTTTTGTTGCATGGTTCTAGAACGAACAAATCCTATGGTTTGTCGAAATTAACACATTTGTTGTCAATGTCATTTATAACCTGTCATCTCATTAGATATAACGTCACGTATGAAAAGTGTACAGGAAAACTTTTATTCTGTATATTTTTTTTCTTCCGTACATCTCTATTTTGTACCTCCTGTCTAGTAATCCATCTTCCCTCTACTCCTCAAACCATCCACATTCATATTAAAGGCTTGTTCCTGATTACTTTGTTAATTCAGAATTTTAAGACATAAAACGTGATCAAGTAAGTTGATAGTGAAACAAATGTGTAACGGAATAATCTATATACATATAATAAGACTGTAAAAAAACTGTGTCTGTACATTGAATATATTTAAAAAATAATAATTGAGGGGGGTTTAGAAACAGTAATAGAGCACGAATCCAAAAAAAAAAATCTGTCTGTTTGTCTGTTTGTCTGTTTGTCTGTTTGTCTGTTTGTCTGTTTGTCTGTTTGTTTGCACACGCTAATCTTCGGAACTACTGGACGGATTTGAATGATTTTTTTTTGTTGTATAGATATTAAGTCTGGTCAACACATAGGCTATAATTTATCTTGGAAACTGGAACACCTGATGCAGAACCGCAACAGACCAGCTAAACTATAGGCGATACAAAAATGGTCCCATAGCAAAACTTGCTCCACGTGATGAGCATTTTCTGCTGAGAGAATAAATTTGTAGATCCGGAACACCTGATTCAGAACCGCAACAGACCAGCTAAACTATAGGCGATACAAAAATGGTCCCATAGCAAAAATTGTTCCACGTGATGAGCATTTTCTGCTGAGAGAATAAATTTGAAGATCCGGAACACCTGATGCAGAACCGCAACAGACCAGCTAAACTATAGGAGATACAAAAATGGTCCCATAGCAAAAATTGTTCCACGTGATGAGCATTTTCTGCTGAGAGAATAAATTTGAAGATCCGGAACACCTGATGCAGAACCGCAACAGACCATCTAAACTATAGGAGATACAAAAATGGTACCATAGCAAAAATTTTTCCACGTTATGAGCATTTTCTGCTGAGAGAATAAATTTGAAGATTCGGAACACCTGATGTGGAACTTCAAGAGCCCAGCTACACTATAACATATATTGGAATGACGTCTTAGCAAGAGTTGTTCAGCCTTATGAGCACTCGCTGTTGACGTATAAAAATCGAAGATCTGGAACACCTGTTGTGGAACTCCAAGAGCCCAGCTACACCATAACTCAAATAGGAATGACGTCTTAGCAAAAGTTGTTCGGTCTGATAGGCATTTCCTGTTGACTTATAAAAATCGAAGATCAGAAACATTTGATAAGTATAGAAATTAAAACTATCACTAATTTCATTGCATAATTATAAAATAACATAAGTAGTACTACGCGGTGAAGGCGGGAACAGTTCAGGACTGATTTTCGATGACGAAAGTATATTGTTGAAAATTAGACTCTACTGGCTAAAACTCCCATTTTTTTATCGTATGCCTTCGGGCTTATGTTATTTGAGTGTTTAATTTCCTTTTCCATTTATCTTCGTTACACGGTAGCTTACCCGGTAACGCAGGGGAGCAGCCACTTAGATTTTAATTGATCAGGTATCATCACAATAAAACTATAACCATGCCTGGAAAGAGGTCAAATTTTTCCCAATGTTCCAAAGGTGCTAAATGATTAAAGACCATAAGATCCCAACAATCTACCGAAGAGCGTTAGGAGAGACTTGATGCTGTTCGAGAACATGAGGCTGCAACTTGCTCCGTGGAAACTTCTTGGGATCGCGAAGCACGCCTGCATTCTCAGCGTATTTACGCATCTACATCCAGGTCTCTAGAGACCAGTGAAGAATATGTGCGCGACTGACCGCTGATCGTGAACATCATGCACTGTCTCGCGAGTTGGAGACGTTCACGGAAAAAGCATGACGCTTGAGTTTTCAGCGTATATACGCATCGACTCTAGAGATAAGTGGGGGAAGGAGATGCGCGACTGACCGCTGATCGTGAACGTCACGCAACATAATAAATTATAGGCTATAATTTATTTTGGAAAATGGAACACCTAAAGTGAAAGAGATATAAAAATGGTGCCATTGCTAAAACTATTCCACGTGAAGAGTGTTTTCTGCTGTGAGACTAAATTTGAAGATCTGGAGCACCTGTAGGGGAACTCCAAAGCCCAGAGACAATATAACATATACATAATAGAAATGGCGTCTTAGCAAAAGTTCTTAAGTCTGATGGCATTTCCTGTTGACCAACAAAAATAAAAAATCTGGAACATCTTGAATCGTCTCGCGCATCCCATTGATTTCCCGTCCCCGGGCTTATAGAATTCGACATCAAATGTTTCAGATCTTCGATTTTGACGACCCCGTTGTCGCTGGCATAAGCAACAGGATCCGCGTACGAAGTCGCGGGCAGAAGCTAGTAATTAATAAAATAAAAGTTTGTAGGTATTACTATTGGAGAGTTCAATTTCATCTATTTTATAGGTATTTTAAACATAGATATTAATTAAGGTAAGCATTGCCTATGAACAAGTTGATTAATTCATGATGAATCTTTACAAACAGGACACACGTCATAAAAGCTCCATAGCCAACGATCAGTTTTACGATAAAAATAATAATAAAGAAAACTTAAAAAATGGCGATCTATAAAAATGTAATTTTCTCTCACAACAAAGTAATATTCATGTTCGTGTGTGAATATCTTTAAAACAAGTAATTATACTTAAAATAACTTTGTAGAAAAACAGGTCTTGTCGATAAAGATTGGACGATTGCAAACATTGTATCCGATATTAAAATAATAAAAAGTTGTTTGAACATGTCCTAAGTACCTGAGCTAGCACAGATGAATAACAAGATATTTCAATGCTATAATAATGCAGAATATCTAATATTATAGATGCGAAAGTGTGTTTTATATATTTGTTTGTCTTGTTGGTTATTAAACATAGAGAAAGCGGGTGTTGTGGTACATACAAATATATTTATAACACTCGCTTAAGTATTATATTATATTTCCCAAGCTTTTATCCCGAACGAGTTACCCTGGCAAACTCCGTTCGGCCTTAGAGTGAATACTTAGTATTCATGTTGTTACCAACGTTCTTAGTTTTAGGAAATATCTAAGTTCCACACCTGATATTGTCACAGTTATCTATACTTCTATACTAATATTATAAAGAGGTAAAATTTGTATGTTTGTAAGTTTGTATGTAGGGGGTAATCTTCGGAACAAATGATCCAATTTTAAAAATTATTGTACTGGTGGAAAGCTACACTATTCCCGGTGGACATAGGCTACTTTTTATCCCCGTATTCCCACGGGAACAGAAAATACGCGGTTGAAACTGCGTGACGTCTGCTAGTGTAATATAAAATGCAAGACATTCTTAATGCAAAAGAGTTTTTTTGACATAGCACCAAAGATTTACAATAAAATACCTGATAATATCAAAAATATGCCTCTAGTAAAATTTAAAAAAACTCTCACATTAATACTAATTGACAAATGTTACTATAAAATTGAAGACTTTTTAAATGATAATAATTGAATACCAAAGAAGATTTGAAGTATTGAAATTTAATGTCAACTAATTATTTAATTCTATTCAAATATGTTAATAATAAAGTTCATAATAACTACACGCATCCATGCATGTTTTTTTTATAAATATTTGTATGTCAACATTGACAAAGCATAGCGCACTATCTAGTTCTTAAAAACCATCTTAAATGTTAATACTTACGTATGTTTCACAAATAATTTGATTTGATTTGATTTGATTGAACTGGGAAGATATTTGACACCTGTCATGACATCTAGGATGGCGCTGCGTTTGATAAATGATAAAAAAAAATTCTTCTTAATTATTTTTTGAAGGACTTTTCATGCTTTTTATTAGGCTTCCGAACAAAGGCAAATCCAAAAAAACAAAAATCATAAAAATTGGTCCAGCCGTTAACTAACACGACATTGTTTTATATATACAAGGTGTTTTTTTTTATAACTCTAGGGTTATATTCTGTAGGTAAAAATAATACTAAAACTCCAAGAATAGATGGTCCAAAAATGCATAGTTTCGGAGATAACATCAATCATAATTAAATTATCAGTTGTTTAGTACCTTCCCGTAACACAAGCTCTGCTTAGCTTGGGACTAGATGACGTTGTGTGAATAGTTGTGGAATATTAAGTATTATTAATATTATTATTTTTAAGTATTAATAATATTATATATATTATTAGTTTTATGTATTTTTATTACCAAATTAGTTCAAAAATTGTCACCAGTACGACGAATCTTCTAACGTCACTTTTCTTTCACGTAAGGGTGTTTTACATTACTTAATCTTCGTGACTCTGTCGAATTATTTTGTATGATAGTGAAAAAAAAAGGATGATTGAAACATAAGTAATTCATATGCCCGTTTATTCTTTGATAATGGTATCAATCATACCCTAGAGTTATGGGACATAAAAAAAAACACCTTGTATAGATAGATTTCACCCAGACACAAATTAATTATTGTGCTCATCACACAAACCTTGTCAGGGCCACGAACCACTAGAGCCTAAACCAACATGCCAGTCAAAATACAAAAATTTATTCCGTGCGGAAATCAAACCCGCGATACGTAGCGCAGCAACCACTAGCTTCTCTGGTCTTTCTTTACACCCGTCCACATTTACATCCAAAACTTGCAAAAGTTTCGCAGTAAAATTAATGTCATTATCGATGGTCACGTAGTCAGATCAATTTGTTCCTAGTTCCGGGTTCGTGTAATATTAGCACAATGCACTGTCTACCGGCTATGCCCGTCACGAATTAACGCGTGGATTGAGCGGCTGCCACTCAGATGCTATTGAAGAATCACTTGGGTAATATTACTATATTCACAGGACTTTAATACAACCTTATTTTTCGTATACTAAACCCGTAAAAAGGCTGTTGTGTATCATCATTATAAACCATTCTTATGAACTAAGAAATCGCAAAAATCTGCTGTTTAGTATGATAGTTTATTTTTGACAGGCGTGGTCTAGTAGTTAAGTAGTGGCTTTGACTGCTAAGCCGGAGATTGTGGGTTTGATTCCTATTCCCCAGACAAATGTTTGTGTGATGAGCGACATTTATTATATATATTGTCCTGTGTCTGGGTGTAATTAATCTACTCGTAAATTACCTACATATGTATTTAGAAATATAAGTAGCTAAACATTTGTCCCCTCATAACTTTCAAACACATCACAATTTGACAAATGAGGCGAAGCGTCTTGATTATCCGCTGGTTATAATCAAAATAAAAATTAATTTAATATTTCGATCTTCAACTTTACTTAAGACAGTCCCTAAAAAAGTACCCCATGACCCCTATGACCCTATGGAGCTCTTAAAGTTATTTTTGTTTATCTATTCCATAAAGTGTCAGAATAAAGCAACACGTCGGTTCGATAAGTAGAAGCTACGTGAGAATGCCTCCTTACAGATGACGGAAGAATCGTCCGATCCCGTGACCCCCGGCAGAAGTGCGAGACGGATTAAAAAAAAAGAAGCCCCCGAAAGTGTTGAAAGTGCGAGGCTCTTTCACAGTAACTGCTGTGTTCAAAGCAAAGAGATTTAAAATACTAAAGAGCGGGCATGCGAGGAAATGTCACAGAAAAACTTTGATCCCACGTCTCAGTAACGCCATCTAGGATAATATATGAATATTGGAGCGGCAGCGGAGCGTACTAAAAAAAACTCATAGACTTGTGTCTAGCAGGACACAAGATTAGGCTGAAAATTTTGTTCGCGATGTCTGGTCTATAGGTATTGAATGTGTTTGGTTCAAAGTATTGTTATTATATTATACCTCATACTAAATCCAAAAATCAACCCTTTACTGTGATTAAACAATATTTATGTGCGCCCATGATCAAAGCATCATGGCCGCCGCAGACTTATTGTGTACTTGTGTGTTCTCGTGTGTTAGCTGCCAACAAACACGGCGTGTGTCACAGAACCACACATAGAGGATTTATACTCAAATCATACTTCATATCTAGATATTTGGCACAAAGTGAAAAGCTAACCTGTAATGGTCGGCTACAAAGGCTCCCTAGTATGAAGCAGCGACCTACCAATGCTAGTATGCTACATACAAACTAGAAATTTCAAATCTCTACCAATTAGTTTAAGCCATAGTGAGTGGAATATTTAGGTACCAACCTACTAAGAATCTTTTAGTAGTCGGTTCAAATAATGTTTTCAAAATAATATAGTAGCAGTCAAAGTCTAGTGGTGTGAACGAAAAATTTACCACCACCACCACCCACTGAGTTGATAGTTTTAATTTTACTGTTGTCACTAAATTAGTTGTTTAGATATTACGTTATCTTTTAACACGTTGACTGCCAACTACCTGAACTACCAGACACAATAGAAATTCAATTGTTCGCGGTCAACGTGTGACCGACGCGGCGTACAAAGACTTAATGTTTGTAATTTTATTTAAAACTGTGCTTTAAGATAGTTAAGCTCATTACCTATAATAGGTAAACAATAGTTGTATGCGAAACATAAGTAGTCAGTGCTAAGACTTTTGTGCTCCAAATTGTTTCTTTGTTCTTATGAACTTATATAGTTTTGTTTAGTAAATTGTAACCTCAGTGCCTAATGTTCGTAAAGGTAAGTTAACCTAAGAACCTTACCTTTATGGTTGTACACAATTTAGAATAAGATCTTATCGACTGGCCTGTTGGTCTAGTGGTTAGTAACCCTGACTGCTATGCCGGGGGTCGTGGGTTCGATTCCCACCCAGGACAAATGTTTGTATGATGAGCACGATCATTTGTTCTGTGTCTGGGTGTTGGTGTTTATTTTATCTATAATATGTATGTATTTAGAAATATATAAGTATGTTTATCAGCTGTTTAGTACCCATAACATAAGCTCTTAGCTTAGCTTGGGACTAAATGGCGCTGTGTGAAAAAGTTGTGGAATATTTATTTATTGTATTGTTTGTATTTTGTATTATGCTGTTAATAAAGACCTATAAAAATAAAATAAAAAATCAGTGGTGTGCACGGTGGACTGTGAAGTCATACGTCACTAGTTGGAACCCAAGGTACGCACTTCTGATTTTTCGGATTCATAATTATGCTTACTGTATAATTATCCCGGCATTTCTAAGAGATATTTCTCGAAAGCATGTGAAGCTAAGTAAGACACCCATGGGCGGCAAACAACCTATGAGACCAGTTTAGTCACTTACCATTCGGTAACAATAATTACAGTCTAATTTCGTGCTTAGCACTTAACTACAGCATGCTTTTGCGTTCCTCACACCTTTGTCTATGTTTATTAACGCAAACCTATTGCCTAGTTTCAAGTTACTGGCAACAAAAATAAATATATTAAACTAACAGATACCCCAAGCAAATATTCAGTGTTAACACTCACCAAAACATTTGTAAATTAATACTGCAGTGCGTGTGGTAGTCCTGATGACGGTGTAACACGTTGCAGATGCTGCTTGGAGAACTGGGTGCTGAACTGCCCGTCGATCCGTTCGCCGAACTGCCCGTCGATCCGTTTGCAGAACCTCCCGTCGAGCGCGTCGAATCAGCCTACAGTCGTAGACTCCCACTTGTTCCACCTTAAGCAGCTCAGCTTGGACCCAACGCACCTCATTGATTTACCTAAACAAAAAACGTTTATAAGAATGTTTTATCTAAGACCTTAGATAATATTTTTTTTTATTAGGATTACGCTCACGTGTGCGTTATCCTCATCTACTCTCTTGATATGTGACACTAATGAACAAGCTCAATCGCCAAAGACCAAAACAATGGAACCAAAAACCACTCCTGGACACCCAAAATCGCCGTTACCTCCGTTTCTAATTGTAAAGGTCACCTCGTTGGTTTGCAAGAAACGCCTATGAACTATTTAACTAGTATAAACGAGACGAGACGTGCATATTCCGACTTTAATATCTTAGAACTGAACAGCACGACAGTAATGTAAAGGGAAAACTCTGGGTTAGGTTGCAATGGTGCTTTAGGTATTCATTCGAATGTTATTTCGCAAACCACATAACGTACATAACGTCACGCCTGTAATCCCCGAAGGGCTAGGCAGAGGTGTACCTGGTAGTACCTACACCCACATTTCGCCAGTTATGTTTCGGTCTCATGTAATAGGGGGCGAGCCTATTGCCATCAATCGGGCACAAATCCAGACTCCGGGCTGCTACAGAGAAATCCCAGATGGAAAAACTCAATAACACATTGCCCGTTCCGGGGATCGAACCCGGGACCTCATGCTCAGCAGTAGCGCTTGCGACCGCTAGACCAACGAGGCAGTCAAACCAAACCAAGTCAGTCAGTTCGCAAACCAATAATGTAAAATTGTCGAAACAATAAAAAAATGCATTTATTAAATCACTTCATTATCTGCCGAAACGTGAGGCACAGGCATACTCCAACATTTCGCCAGTTTAGGTTAAGTTCCGAGTAATTTAATGAATGAGCGTATTTCCACCAACCGGGCACAAATCGGAATCCAGACTGCTATAATGAGCAATTCCAGACTCCAATTCCAGAAAACCCAACAACACTACCCGTAAATTGAACCCAGGACATTAGGCTCAGCAGTGACGCTTGCGACCACAAGACCAACGAGGATGTTTATGTTTTGTCATAAGTTCTGGCTGAGTAAAAAATGTCGCTATCCGCGACGTATCTAAGGGTCGGTACATATCTTACGGAAATGCGTCGCGTATCGTGGTCGCTGTACGTTACGAACACTTGTAAAGTTATTGTAGTTGAGGTTGGAGCACGCAGAGA
Source organism: Euplexia lucipara (assembly GCA_921972225.1). Taxonomy (NCBI): domain Eukaryota; kingdom Metazoa; phylum Arthropoda; class Insecta; order Lepidoptera; family Noctuidae; genus Euplexia; species Euplexia lucipara. Next base: position 9,595,169 of record OV179142.1, on the reverse strand, counting down.
AATTAAAGATCACTTAATTTCCGAAAGATTTATTCCGTAAGAAAACCGTTTACATAGAAAACTATTGACGATTCCTTTCTCTGATGTTAGCTACCGCGTAGCAGTAATTGCACTCGTCGATTTATTGTTAATTATGTTTATATATAGTAGTAAAATAACGCACGTCGGGTCCACGCCTCAGCGTCAGTAAATCGTGTACAGTCGCTGATGATGCTTTAGTGCTTAGAAGTACAGCGTCGCATACGCTCGGCGCATTTTCCGTCAGATATGTACTGAGTACTGACGCTAAATCCTACAACACTTGTAGGATTTTTCACACGACCAATATGTTATGTAGATATTGTCTTAAACTTCATCTATGCTCCAGACGCCGTACGGCCGTTTTAATATGAATGCTACCCAAATAGGCAGTATAAAAAGTCGAGTTGCAACACTTATCGTAGGTACAAATAGCCTGATGCAGCACCACTACCAATAGAATGCGCTCGCGAAATTACAACACAACCCTCTATTCGAGGTATTGTGAAAGCCACAATCCCAAACAGTTCCAGCAATATGGAAGAAAATCCGTTACAACCCAAAATGGACAAAGCAAATATCCTGAACAACACAGTTTGGTATCTGATCTGTTCGCATAGGTATATCTGATGGTAGAAATATTTCAAAATCGTTGACCTTAGCAATCTCATATGTTCCAGGAAATAAACCTATCACTTCTACTGTGGTACTGGTTTTGAGCGCTTTCGAAACATTCCGCTGGAGTTTCGAAATCAAAGGGTTGAATGCATCTTATTGTTCTGATTTTAGGTGTGTTCATTTGATGCATTTTCAATAGATTCGTGCTAGAGTGGAGACACACCATAAAACAATAGCTTGCTTTGTAATCAGGCCATCAAGTGTCTCTGAATGAATGTTTTGAAGCTTTAGCTGTAGGTACTCACCACACGCACACATAAATAGACGACCAATATTGCTGTGCAGGATATTATGTCTATTTTGTAATTTGCATTGCTCTTTTGAAGGTGAGTTACTAAGTACCTATATTCCCATTCATTTATTTGCTTACATTACAGTACGGATGAATTTAACAGCGGCTCCCAAACTAGGCACAGGCTGTATCTTGGTGACCCAAACACTACACCAAGTTAAAAGAGTTCACAATGTTCAGCTAGCTCAAGAAAAATACTTGAATTAATTGAAATACCAAATTGTTAATAATAATATTAATGATGACCAATCAAGTGTAATAAGCCCTCGCCTCTATAATTCTCTAGGATAAGTTATAATGTGACTATTAAATTTAGGTATAGGACTTATAAAATAAATATGTGTATGGTGCTTTTTAAAAACGAAAAATCTTTGTGGATGATGAAATAGGTAGCAGTATATAATTACAGGTAGAGCTCTTTGAATCCATTATAATAATATATTTATATGCTAAATGTTTTTTTTTCTGTTTAAATTGGTTTTAAAACCAAAACTATTCGGTTTCATACTTTATTAGATACTCTTAAAAGCAATGAAACCAACTCAAGGGTAAATAAAATAAATAAAAACTTTTTACAACTTTCACACAACGCTTTCTAGTCCCAAACTAAGCTGAGCTTGTGCTATGAGAAGGTGCTAGACAATTGATAAATATACTTAAATATTTCTAAATACATACATATTATAGAGAAATTAAAATGCTTTGCTCATCACACAAACATTTATCTTGGGTGGGACTTGAACCCACGACCAGCATAGCAGTCATATATTAACTAACTAGCTGCCCCGGCAAACTTCGTTGTGCCTTAGAGTCAATTTATTGCTCTTATTATTATTTTTTTATATTAGTTATACATACGTTGAATAAGACGACAACAAATAAATCCAAACCAATAATAACTACTACTACTTTTAAATTACAACATATATATAACCTAACCTAACTGACTGCCTCTATGTTACATACAATTTATGCCTATAGTTTTCCCGGTCTACTTTAATTAAAGTCCTAACAGTAAAATAAGTTCTATTTGCAAAGAATTATTAAAGTTCGTCTCTGTCATCATTGCTAATTACGTAAATTGATTTCTGAAATATAAGACTTTTTTATGCTACATAGAACCTCTAAGTTTAGTAACAAAATAAATTTCAGAACGTAGGTGCGTATTATAAATTGACAACCTTACCTTCTTGGGTTTAGCTTAAGACTTGTCAATTTCAAATTGTCACCTGATAATGAACTGGGAAGTTTGACTCCTGTCATGTCATCCAAGATGGCGCTGCGTTTGAAAAATGTTTGAGACAACCGATATTCTTGATATTTATTTTTATGATGTCGAACGGGATAAAAAGTATCCTATGTCCTTCTCCTGGCTCTAAACTACCTCCCTGCCAATTTTCAGCTAAATCGGTTCAGCCGTTCTTGAGTTATAAGCGAAGTAACTAACACGACTTTCTTTTATATATATAGATTAGGTGTATTTTTAACCGACTTCAAAAAGACGACCTTTGTTTGATTGATTTGGTGTTTTTGTCACCGGCTTCTGAAGCGTTTTATTTTTCACTTTTTTTAATATAGGTACACACGGACCGATTTGTACATTTTTAGTAACAAATCAAGCATTTTCATTTAGAGTATCATTTAGTGAAGAAAAACTGATGAAGAAGACATGCGACGGAACTCTTCAACGCATAACAGTAAATTACTCGCGATTGTAATAGTCAGATGTCTATGCAGAGTTTTTGTATTTCCATGACATAACATTACGCCCTTCTATTTTAAAAGGGGCCTGGCAGAGAAGTATAGATTAATGTGTATGCCGGAGATCGTGGGTTCGATTCCCACCCAGGACAAATGTTTGTGTGTTGAGCACGAGCATTTGTTCTGTGTCTGGGTGTAATTTATCTATAATATGTATGTATTTAGAAATATATAAGTATATTTATCAGCTGTTTAGTACCTATAAGGCTATAACACAAGCTCTCAAGCTTAACTTGGGACTAAATGGCGATGTGTGAAAAGTTGTGGAATATTTAATATTATTAATGCTGCAAACATTAGGCATATGAACGAAGTGCTACCCCTTAACAGACTCTAAGATTACGTCAGTGGACAATTTCTTAGTTGCATTTTTGTAATATAATTATTTATTAGTCCGTAGACTAGATCGTAATTTCAGTAAAGGACCTATTTAGATTGTTCTAATTCTTTACAAATATAAAAAAAAAACTTCTAATGGAATGTATTCAGACGAAGAAGGAAAGGGAATCACTATTGATCTTCATGGAAATAAACAAATTTTATAATGGTTCATCTGTATATAAAAATTTTAGCGCAGCCTTCACATGAGGTAGCAAACCTACTGACTGTTTTTTTTATCTTTTAATATTGTTAATTGTATTTTTAGTTTTAATCCAGAGTAGTTTAAGTTATGTTGAGGTTGAACTATTCTAGACTAAACATAACTTGTATTTCCTTAACATAACATTGCCCCTTCTATTTTCAAAGGGGCCTGGCAGAGATGTACAGATTAATGTTTAGATACAACTTCTTTAGCAATTGCTAACGAATTTCAATGACTCTTTCAAGTTTTGAAAGACTTTCTTTGCAAACGCAAGATATAAAAATTGCAAATTAAAAACTTTATTTATAAAGAAAACAACTGACTTCTTAAAAAAAACACCAATAGGTGAAAAATAACTCCAATTTCGGAAGTCGGTGGCCAATAATGAACGAAACAAAACCACCAAAGCCACAGACTGGAGAAACTGGAGTTATTTTTCACCTGTTCCTTTTTTTTTAAAAGATGGTGATTGTATTCGAGTACCCACTAATTTGATAACGTGTAAGAAAAAAAGCAAAAAGCTAAAATCTAAAAAAAATAACAAATTTAATAGTCAAATTAGGCTGAGGACCAGCACTTTTTAAACGATCAGCCCTTCGAATCTTGACCACTAGGCGATCGATACACTAAAATATATAAAAAAAATCTAATTCACCATTTACAAGTGTGGTAGGTACCTAATCAATTGGTACAAACATCATTAGGAGCAATACCATGATCGATACGATACACTACAACAGCCTAAGTCTTTCCCATCGATAGGACAGTCCTTAGTACGGCGGGACGTTCAATTGGGAAGCAGGATGTAAGGTGTGGTGGGTACCCCAATTACGTTGCCAACGCAACCTAATCGAATTCCCGTGTCGGATGGCCAAGACGGCCGGTAGGGTAGGAGCCCCCTTGACTAGTAGTGGTCTGTCAATCCGGATGATCACCCTGTAATCCGATTAAAAACGGTGCTTTTAGGTCTTGTGGCCTGGTTAATTTACGTTATAACCGCCCAATGCTTGTTCAAGGAATTTATTACTCATATGAAAGAAAGAAACGAAAGAAGTACCTATTATTTATGGCAACAGGTAAAAAACACACAGGTAATATGTCATAGGTCATTTAAAATGGGAATAAAAAATGTCTTAATCCTAATATATTGTAGTTAGCCTTAGTTTACAGCGAAAAGTTTGATAATCACATCAATCGCTAATATAGGTACGCTCCGCAATTTGTTCTTATACGTTACCAATATGTTTGTCCACGCAACTTTTTACAGTATGCTCCGATTTTGATGATTATTTTTTATAGAATCAGAGAGAGGTTGTATGTATACCTAGATCGTGATGATGCAGACGAAAGACGGTTTGGGAACACCTTAATTAAATAGTTAACAGCAGTTAAGTCGTGTTTAAGCTCACTTAAATAATTTACTTAAAAACTAAAAAAATATTTTAAAAAAACTTTTTAAAGTCATTTGACACTTTTTTGTAGTTTTTTTGGTAGTTTTATATATTTGTAAAAAGTGTATTGCCTGAAATAATTAACTGTCCTTTGGGTTGATCCATGAATTCATATCGAACAAATGAAACTTTTTGTCCTTAAAATACGACTCGAGTGGAATGGATGCAAAAATATTTGTCGTCTAAGTCCGACTTGGGCAGACATTAAAAGTGTTTACTAAATTGCTAAAAAAACGAATAAATCTATTTTTAAAGACAAACGTTATATTGTAAGCTTAGTTGGCTAAAAAGATAAAAAAAAACATTATCAATTATTTTTTTTTGGAAAAAGAAAAAAATATTTTTATATTTTACAGCAGTTTAATAAATCTAGTTTTGCAATTCGTTGGTACTTTTGGTTTGATGGTTATTTATAGCCACTGACGTCTAATACTAGAGCTATTTTATACCTACGAGTGTTGCAGGAAGTAGATTGTTAGGTATATTTTGGTTTAGCAAAAAAAAGTTTTTATTTGTTTTAGCGGGAATAAGGTTCTCACACAAGTTTTTTATTTGTATTTTACTCATATAATAGGTGATTATTAAGTACGAGTACAGTACCAAGTACCAACGTTACAGGAAAGCAAAATATCTTAATACATTTCCGTAAACTTTTATGTTTTTTTTTGTAGTAGGCATTCGCACTTCGCTTGCCACGTTTACTTACATCCTATATAAATGTAAATGGCAAGCTCTAGGAACTTTGAAGTCTTTATAACCTACATACTCCAGGGCTACCCAGTCAATATAGGTGGCTAACATTATCTGTTTCATATTTGCCCCCAACTAGTGGTCTATAGATATACGGTCCATAGTAATATAACGGCGAGCTTCACTCGAGAGCCTACCGACCGTGCCCCTCTAGCACAATATCATTGTGGCAACAAGCAAAGTATACAAACAGACGAGTTGCAAACTTACTAATATTGTTTTTAAAACTTTTATTAGTCTTGTCACAGTTTTTTTTTATTAGTATAATATGCTTATTTTGTATTTTATCTTGCAAATCTGAGAATCGGGAACACCGAGCTTGGTTTTCTTGAATAATAACGACACCTGGGGCTCGAGTCTGCTATTGCCATCGTGTCTCAATGACAGGTCATTGGTCGAATATTTGACAACTTTGACAACTTGTATGGGAAATGTGTCATAAGTTTGACGTTATACGTCAAAAATCGATCATTGACCGGTCATTGAGACACGATTGCAATAGCAGACTCGACCCCTGAAAGCAAGCATTTGGAAGTCGAATTCGACCACAAAGAAGTTTCGAGAATAAAATAAAAAAGTTTATTAAAAGGATCAGATAAAATTATAAGTTCTTATCTTACGTATTTTTTGCTAAATTACCATTGCCTTATAAAGTGTGGAAGCCATAATTTTTCATTAATTCGACTATTCTTTGTTTTCACATTGAATGTTTGTGTTCTGCACCCATTTCTAATGCTGCGAGTAGGTAATAGTTTAATACTTACGGAAAGGCTAGCAGATACTACAACGAACCAATTAAAAGCGCCTTTTTAAAATTTATTTTAAATATTTTTGTGCATTAAAAAATAATATGTAAATTAAAGAATACTAAAATATAAATTATTTTAACTATTTAGGAGTCATACTTTAGTAATGAAAAATACTTTAGAGAGTGGTTCACTTTGCCTAAGTATCGTCCACACCTATTACGCCCTACGCCAAGGCATACCTACACCCAACAAAGGATTGTTTGTTTTTACTAGCAATATTCGGTTCCACATTAATATTAACACTGGTTAACCCCTTTAACTAAATTAAATATGCTTGTGTATGTATGGGGTTCACGTCAATAGTGTAGGTAATGTGTGGGGATCGATCAGCCTCGGCCTGGAGATCGATCACGACCTCTCGATAGCCAGGCCGACGCCTTAGCCCAGGGGGTCGAGTCTGCTATTGCAATCGTGTCTCAATGACCGGTCATTGATCGAATATTTGACAACTTTGACAGTTTTTGTATGCGAAATGTGTCATAAGTTTGACGTTATACGTCAAAAATCGATCATTGAGCCCCTGGGCTATTGCCGCTTGAAAAGATACAATCTAGTAATGTTTCTAAATTCCTGAAACCTGGTTTGAACAGCAACTGTGCAATTAGTGCATGATTTCTGTAGATACACAACTATGTACTAGTTTACTAGTTATATCTACAATACTGACTGGATGTGGTTAAAGGAAAGAAACATGTTAAATAGCACTGTTTTAAACTGTGCAATTTTATAAACAAAGTTATGTTGAATATTCACAATCGGCCTTATTTCCATGAAGATGTGTCAACCAAAATATTGTTACTTATATTCTTTGTTGTAAATATTGGTGTAAAAAGCGTTTTTATTTGTTGCAGCCTCCGCTTTAAAATAATTGTGCTAAGTAATTACTGTTAGTTATTTATTAACTAAAACTACATTTATAATAGCATAAGAAGAAAGAGGCTCGTAGATGCATGAATGCAGAACATTTTGTTTTGAAGTTATGTGAATTTTGTTTTATTTTAAATTTAGAAGAATACAAGTGAAACGAAGAATGTGACAGTGTATCGTTGATCAATGCCTCTTTGAGGTTTTATCATTGCCACTGTAATTTTTAAACTGAATAACTTTTACTATGGTACCAACTTTGAAATCGCGTAGAAGAAAACAGCTGTCCCATACAGTTTTCAACAGTAGGTATTAACTTTAGTATGGAATATCTGTTTTCTTTTACGCGATTTCAAAGTTGGTACCATAGTAAAAGTCATTCAGTTTGATGGTCTAAAGCACTCCTTAAATTTTGTAAAGTTAATTTTGAAACACCTTATATATTAGCCTAATCGCCTGCCCATTGCTCCCGATCTATGTCACCACATACAAGTCGGCCACACTTCCTTCGCACATGTCGCATTAAAATAATGACAAATACGTGAAAACTTAGACAATCAGAGTACCGAATCAATTCGTGCGGAGTATTGGTCACCCCATTGTTATTCGTAACACGGACCGTCGTGATTTGCTCCACGACTCGTGAGGCAAACGTGTGCGGGCCCTACTACCTGTCTTGTCAATATAACCACGTTATCTATACACATTCAATCACCCTTATGTGTGTACAGATATAGCTGAACTTCCTTTGTTTTGAAACTACGGTTATGTTGGTGGCTCTGTTCGCAGAGGCACGCGTGACGTAAGGACGACAATAGTACAATGCATTGGAGGTAGCAAAGACTGCAATAGATTAGTTCAGACATCATCACTGGTTGGCTGGTTGGTGTGCCTCGGCATGAGGGTATGATTTCAGTCTTCGTAGTAGCTATTGACTTCACTTATAGACTCACAATAGGCATGTTGACAAAATATGATAATCAAAATATAATTAAGTAGTCCATCAGTTAAATATATTTTTTTATAATCTCACTGATAGACTAATTTAAAATATTTATTTTTCTATAATCCACAAGTATTTTTTTTCTTTTTCAAATTGATGGAAAACTACTTAGCTTAAGCGTATTATAGTTGAGGAGAGCTGAACTGTATAGGATAGTGACGCCGAACGACATTTGACTCGATGTATCACCGTTATTGTTTGATTACGTAAAAAAAGAATAAAAATCCTATGTGTCGAATATTTTCTTGTTATCTAGATGAGGGACTAAACGCTAAAATTTACTAGCCTATTTGACACCGGAGATATTTGTTTTTGTATAAGGCAGTCTTCACACCTCCACACAGTTTAAATTTTGATGCGCTGCAACATAGCTCTTTTAAACTTTCCGGCTTCCGAAGCGGCAGTGCTGGATTCCCTTTGCTGACTTGAAATGTGAAAGACGGAATGTTTGCGAGGTGCGACGATACTTGTAAAATGTACTTGTGAGTATGACAATATACGTGGTTTTTAAACATCCTATTTTGTATATTTTTCTAGCAGTTTGAGTGCCTCTACCAACTATATGCGGCCTACTCAAATGTTCTTCCTTTGCTATGGATCTTAGAATCGTTAATAAGTTCATCCGTTTTCGAGTGGATTTTATTATCACGATTACTGGCAACTAGCTACGAACACGTCCAATCATATATGTGCGTGGTTCTTTTTTTAAAATACCATCTCTGACATTAATAAGCATGTCCCTCATATTATGATCTGACCGAGATAATGTCTGGACTTTAAAAGAGACTGAACTTCTAAGTTGTTTTCTGTGTATATTTTTAGATTAATCAGACAGCGAAACACCGACCTTGCTATTGTATAAAAATATTTTTTTTTGTTTGAAAAACAATTTCTATAAATTAATATCATGCGTTACAAAGAAAGAGGTATTTATCCGTTATTTGATTCCGAAAAATTGCTGTGTAGTGATCAAATAGTTCTAGAAGAATTGGTGATAATTGTAAAGTCAGGCTCTCGTTTTTCATAACCACCTTTACTGGTAAGAGAAACAGCAGTGCGATCAAATCACCGCGTGAAAATGTAGGCGTAGTGAGGGCGAATTGAGCTGTCATTCCATACTAATGCTAGGCATTGACAGTTCACTTCACTCAAGTTTTTACGGCGTGACTTTTACTGAATCGACCGGCTGGGTGTAAAGTTCCTCATCCTACAATGTCAATTCAAACGAGGACTTAATAAGAATGTTCTAAATCGATAATTAATAAACAGCGTAAGATCGGAGAACATTAATAAAAATACTGACATACTTAAAGTTTAACAGTATTTCTAACCTTTTTAGAATTTAAGGTAAAAGAGGAAAAACGATGCTTACTGTTCATTATTAATATTGACGAAGAAATTGTTTTATTTTACTAGTAAGCTTGACTGGCATGCAAAACTAAGTACGAGATTTTAATTAAAAATAGCATATTTTATCAACTTTATTTAAAACTAGCAAACTTTTAAACTTGAAAAAAACAAACAATAAATTTAAAAAAAACCAAACAGGAAAATGGTATTGCCTCCTCGGGCTCTAACTACAAAATTAAACTCTTTTATGAGTCCATTTTATTTCGAAAGTATATCTTGTATGCTTAAAAAGTTATTGCGATACTTAGTTTTGCATCCTAGTGTAATTCAATAAAATTATTTTAATTGGATTTAGAATCTTGCAGTCGTCTATTTTTAACCGACTTCAAAAAAAAAACTAACAGGTGAAAAATAACTCCGGTTTCGGAAGTCTGTGGCTTTGGTGGTTTTGTTTTGTTCATTATTGGCCACCGACTTCCGAAACTAGAGTTATTTTTCACCTGTTAGTTTTTTTTTAAGAATTCGGTTGTTTTTTTTGTAAAAAAGTTTTTATTTTGTAATTTTTAGTTTCTTTGTATGTAAAGAAAGTCTTTCAAAACTTGAAAGAATCATTGAAATTGGATAACAATTGCTAAAGAAGTTCTATCTCTAAACATTAATATGTACATCTCTGCCGGCCCCTTTTAAAATAGAATGGCGTAATGTTATGTTGTGGAAATACAAAAGCTCAGCATAGACATCTCACTATAGCAATCGCGAATAATTTGCTGTTATGCGTTGAAGAGTTCCGTTGCCTGTCTTCTTCTCTTCTTTTCTTCATCAAATGATACTTTCTAAATGAAAATGCTTGATTTGTTACTAAAAATGTTGAAATCGGTGCATGTGTGCCTATATTTTTAAAATTTTATTTTATTTTATAATAAAAACCGGTTTTTATTTCTAAGATGATAAAACATTACAACAGTTTTAGTTCTGGAGTAGGTTTTTTGGTTGTGCTTTTCGAGGCCGTAGTGATGTAAAATTTTGACAATTTGTATATTTTAGTCAGTGTAATTTGTAATGTTTTTTTTTACAACAAGATTTATCAAATAATAATTGAAGATAAATATTGAAATTGTTTCTTGTGAAAGAAATGAAAGAAAGAAAGAAAATTTATTTTATTAATTTATTTGAACGCGTAGAAATATATTTAAAACAAAGAAATTAACATTATAAAAAAAAAAGATTAACAAACTAAAGAACAAAAAATAAACTAAGTACAATAAAATATATAGAATAGAATAAATACTATAGCATAATAGTCTTTATTGTACACCATTAAAGCGGTCCTTATACACAACTAAATAATATGACATGGTTTTAAAAAAAAATACACAAGTCAAAAAGCTTATTAGACTCATCAGTGATAGGTACCTAAGTACATCTAATTATTATGCAACGGGCAATTGCCTGCGTTGAAGATTCTGCCCTCACAGGGATGCAGAGTTAATATTGCACAGCGACCGACATAGCGAATATACACTAGATAATTGAACTGGACGCAAATCAACTGGCTACTATGTGAATAGCCCTTAATACTGTTGCGACTGACAACGCGGTAGGATGTTTAAACTAAATAAATATTTAAGTATCCCTGTCTGTCTGAATGTGGTATATTTTTTAATCAACGTACTAAAAATACTAACAATAAAAATATAACTAAATACTAACAAAGAATTAAATTACATAAATATTTTATGTAATTTAATTATTTGTTTGTTTCAGTCCCATACTAACCCAAGAAGACCTACATTAAGTTCAACTAGGTATATCAATTGAGGATATATTTTTTTTTTTACTCACTTGCTGTTCAATCCACATTTGACATTGGCAGAATAGTCGACATCGGCTTTGTTTGCCATATATAAAAAATAGAATAGAATAGAAGTATGTAAGTATGTAGACAAGTGAAACATAGTTTAGGACTTAAATGTAATAAGCAGCACCTTGTAGCAGGTGGCATTCACTGTTGTTTCTGCTTAACCTCATGGAAAAAAGGCTGAAGGTTATGTCGTCTGTAATATGACTATACTCCATTTACAATAGCTTAAGACAGAAGTAAAATAGGTTATTTTTAATTAACACTTTGTAACGAAAATACAATAAGCATGTTACAATTACCATGGACGCCGAATTTATTATAATCCATTTTATTTTCACAGCAGCTGTCATCACACTTAGTTGAAACCATTGCTACAATTTATTTTAAGAAATTATGTGGATTTCATTTAGTTATATAATTTCACTTCAGTTGAAAATTGCAGTGTCAATGAAAAACACCTAAAAGAAGCAGGGATGAACAATACACGGACACGTTCTTCGTTGTATTCTTCTGTACTCTATTTACAATAGCATTAGACAGAAGTTAAAAAAGGTTCTTTTTAATGCACACTTTGTAACGTTACAACTACCACAGACGCCGATTTTTTTATAACCTATTTTCACTGCAGCTGTCACACTTAATTGTAACCATTTCAACTATTTATTTTAAGAAATTATGTGGATTTCATGTACCTAGTTAGGTACCTATATTAATTCATTTTGGTTGAAAATTACAGGTGTCTATGACAAAACCTCAACGAAGCAGAAATGAACAGAACAATATATGGACACGTTCTTCATTTCACTTTTATTCTTCTAAATTTAAAATATAACAATTTGAATAAAATTGGTTTTCACTTATCTTTAAACTAAAATGTGTGGCATTCCTGCTTCTACGAGCCTTATGAAAAACGCTCAGAAGGATGGGGTTCTTGATGTAAACACAAACTTTTACAAAGTATCTTTAATTCTTAACAAAACTTTTACTCGCGCTGCACAAACAAAAATCCCGCGGTTCTTTCCAATCGAATGGCGGACTGCCGCAGTGTTGCAACGTTCGGAAAATGAATCGATTCATGAATCGTCTTAAAATTATGATTATGAATACCTTGGGTTATGGATATTACTATTTCATCGTTAGTGTTTAAAATGAACAATCTGATTAATTAGTAATGATTATAAATATGGTAAGTGATAAATAAGTGACTGTTACAGTCGGCCATCCGTCACATAAACGAGTCCCTTCGTTTAAGGTCGTAATTATTTCAAAACAAACATTAATTAAGACTGATCATAACATTTCTAATCATTTTAATTTTAATCTGGTTTTTCATATACTGAGAGAAATGAATTATACTCGTACTTAATTCTACTGTTAGACTTAGATATAGCTCAACAAAAGGAGGTTACTTCACGTCTTTCACCATCAATTTGCCTTGGCTGCGTGTTATATCATGTCACTCATGCGTGGTTAGATTCTGCTTGAACTCTGTGCTATGACCCTCAAGGACATATCACTCATGTCCAGCTCTCATTTAACCAAGCTCTGCGCTATGAAACACCCTCACTGATCACATAATCAAAATCATGCTAGGCTCAAATCTGCCCAAGCTCTCAATTCTTTTCAAAACACACTCATGCGTGGCTTAGACCAACCGAAACTCTGTGCGTGCAGGCTGTGAAACGCTAACGTTTCTTTCTATGTAGCCAGTATCTCATAAATAAGTATCATCATTAATTGTAATTCACAGTCAAATGGTTCACTCAACTTAATTAAATTCTCTTCTACTTATTTAAAATAACTTATATTGTTATTAATTATAATAAAACTAAATTGTAACATTGGTACTAAAGTAACATATTTGTGAGGTATACATAAAAATAAAAAAATAATAGTACTGTCATGCAATGCAAAAAAACACAACCTTTATAATTAAATGTTATTCATTTAAAACTTTAAGTATACAAGGAAATCTTGTGGAGTTTTATTTAGCTTAATATTGTTGGATATAATAATTACGGCAGTCTGTATAATTAAATTATCTGTATTCATTTACAAATCAATAAATTTTAAAAGTAATCACCGTATTATAACTAGGTACTTTCGTCACTAGAAGAATATGTTGGTGCATCGAAGCTCATCCAGGGGTAAATTTTATCAATCGCTACCACGTTCTCGTATGCTTTTCCCTTCCGTGTAAGCGGTGTGTCTACTATAAGGAACCTGTCATTGGGTAAAATTTTTTTGATTCGATAAGGTCCTTGGCATTTGGATTCTAGCTTCTTCGATTTTCCTAAACCCGAAACAATAGCTCTTACTACCCTGACTAGGTCTCCCTCTTTATATTTGTTTGGTGACCTTCGATGCCTGTCAAATCTATCTTTATTTTTAGTTTGATTTTCTTTAATACGATCACTAGCGTCTGCCCTAATTCGCTCTATGGGTTCGTTAGTCTCACTGTTTAAAACCTCTTCAGAGACATTATTCAAAATACCTTGCGATGGATTTCCTAATTTTCGCCCAAACAGCAATTCAGTTGGTGTCCTTTTTGTGACGTCATGTATCGAGGTATTTATGCCTAATTGAACATCGGGAAGGAAGGTATCCCAAATGTCAATGCTTTTCCCGTGAGTCATAGTTCCCAAAGAGGCCAAAATCGTGCGATTATATCGTTCCACCTGTCCGTTAGCACGTGGAGTCGCGACTGAGTTGAGTATATGTTTCACCCCGACGGACTGAATAAACGTTTTAAACCTTTTGCTGGTAAAACTGGTACCCCTATCGGTAATCAGCCGCAATGGAGACCCAAATAAACAAAAATACGTTTTAAAAACTTTAATGCTTGCCTTTGATTTTGTACTACGGACTGCAGATAAATAAACATATTTAGTGAAGGAATCCACAATGACTAAAATATACATATTACCGTGCTTGCTGCGTGTAAATGGTCCTAGATGATCAGCGTGTACGGTATGTAGTGGGACATCTACTTTTGGAATCGGATGTAACATACCCTCTTTAGCACCAGATGGAACCTTATGGTGCGCACATGCCAAGCACGCCGCCACATACTTTCGAATAAATTTTCGCATCTTTGGAAACCAGAATATGGACTTGACCCTTTGCAATGTCTTTTCAAAACCAAAATGACCTACGTCATCATGGTTGGTTTTGAGGACCTGCCAGCGCACACCCCTTGGTACAAGCCATCTTAATGCTCCACCTTCGATTACCCTATAAACGCGACCATTTTTGACCTGATATTCTTTATAAATAGCTGCAATTTTGGCGGTTTCAGGATCCTGTAAGATTTCTTTGATACGCCTAACTTCTTCATCGGCGGATTGAACTGTTGAAATCCAATCGTCGGCACTAACGTTTAGAATATCGAGCACGTGTGTTGGTTCTTGTTGGTCAATGATTGCGCCTCGGCTTAAAGCGTCAACATGAGCCATTTTCTCACCTGGACGATATTCTATGTTGCAGTCGTATTCGAGAAATTGGATCCACCACCGCGATATTCGAGGAATGAGATCTCGTTTGGTAAATGTCGACCGTAATGCATTGCAGTCAGACACGATGGTAAACTTTATACCCAATAAGTAAGTGCGGAACTTATTTAACGCGTTTATAACTGCGAGCGTCTCTAGTTCGAAGGAGTGGAGTTTTTGTTCGTCGGAGCTAGTTTGACGGCTATAATAAGAGACGGGTTGCCATGGATTATTTCCGATCTTTTGCATCAGAATGCCTCCCAACCCAAACTTGCTCGCATCTGTGTGTAATTGGGTGTCAGCCCTATGATCATATAGTGCTAAGATTGGTCTCTCTACTAGCAATCTCTTCAAGGTATCAAATGCATTTTGCTGTGACTCTGCCCAATGCCAAGCGGTATCTTTTCTTAGCAGGTTTGTCAAAGGTCTCGCCAATAGAGCAAAGTCCTTAACAAACCTGCGGAAAAATCCGGCCAAACCAAGAAATCTTCTGACGTCACTTTGGTTGCGTGGCACGGGGAATTTGGACACAGCTTTGGTCTTTTGTTCTCCAGGTCTGATACCAAGTTTATCGATCTCAAAACCTAAAAAGACTATTTTCACTTGGAAGAAATTGCATTTTTCCATTTTCAGTGTCAGCCCCGCATCCATTAATAAACTAAGTACTTGCTCGAGGCGTTGTAAGCCCTCATTGAATGTTCTAGATGGAATTAAAATGTCATCCATGTATATAATCACGAATGGTACCTTAGATTTATTGAGGATTTTATGAATTACCCGTTGAAAAACGGCAGGCGCATTTGCTAGTCCGAAGGGCATACGATTGTATTCGTATTGCCCCTCGGGCGTGACAAATGCCGTCTTCTCTTTAGATGGTTCAGCAATGGCGATCTGATGATATCCAGATGCGAGGTCAAGAGTTGTGAAAAGTGACTGCCCTGAAAGTTGATCAAGTAAATCCTCTATTCGCGGAAGTGGGTAATGGTCTCTTTTTGTGCGTCGATTAAGGGCGCGATAATCCACGCACAAACGCTTCTCACCCGATTTCTTTTGGACGAGGACAATCGGACTCGCATAAGGCGAGCTAGATTCACGTACTATACCATGTTCTACCATTTCCTCCACCAAACCTTGGACATAGGCACGTTCCGAATGAGAAAGTCGGTAAGGCCTGTATACGACTGGTGTTGAGTCAGTTAAATGGATCTCCATTTCAGCCACAGATGTGTAACCTAAATCATGCAAACCTGTCGAAAAGCAACCCTTGTACTTTGATAATAAAGTTTGACATTTATCCTTTTCACTAACAGTAAGTCCCTCTCCTATTTTGATAGAGTTACCATGAGTTTCATTGATCAAATCAGTATTTATCTGTAGCACGTCTAAAGCTCGATTTTGAGACAAGGTCGTCCTAGCTCGAGAAATTAACGCATCCTTGTTAAAACAATTTTTTTTGGAACTTAAGCTCTGGATTAGAACGCGGCACACTCCATTGGTCATCTGATATTCACCAGGCAATAAATAGTATTCCCTGTCGGGATTACCCCTTATCGAGCCTCCAACATAAATGCTACCAGTATAATTCGTTTTGGCTCCGACTGTCACTGCTCTAAGTTCTCCTATATCTAATTCAAAATCATCAACTGTAACAAGCAGAAGTCTAACTTCACCACTTACGTCAACCTTTTCGATTTGTAAATCAGTAGCAGTCTTTATTATTCTTAAATTAGGTCTTTCCGTAAAACTGTGCCCAAGGAGCACTGGAATACTTATAAGTGAATCATCTACTATCAAGACCTCTACCTGTTCTTCTATTACATCCTGGATCTCGATTGTAACAAAAGCTTTACCTACGGGTACATAGGGAGTACTACCTAATCCTCTCAACAATGGGCCCTGTACGGTGTCCCACTGAAGACCAATTTTAATTGCATCGGTCTTACGAACAAGAGTAGCTTGGCTACCTAAATCCACTTGACAAGCAATAACTACGCCGTTTATTTTGATGCCTACTCTATACTTGACATTGCTATCGTCATTTATAGATACTTCAAGTACACTTTTAAATTTATTATCGTTAACATTTTTATTAGAGGCGTTCGTTCCGTTATTGGAGTTCTTTTTAGGGCAAGCATTTGAGTCGTGCCCTAAAAAATTACATTCGGAGCATTTAGTAATCGGTTTACGACACTGGTAGCTCATGTGTCCAGTTTCCTTACAATTAAAGCAAACTGCATTTCCTTTCGTCCGATTTCTAAAAGTTTTATCAGCGATTTTAGTTGGTACAGAGCTGGTCAAGGCTGATGTAGAACTTTGAAAACGCCTATCCTTACTGGTCCCCTCCCTCCTAGCACCTTCATTGTACTCTCTAGGTTGAGACTTAACTGTCTTAAAGAACTCTAAAGTTTCCTCGGGTTTGTTAAATTTTCCTGCTTGAGCGCTTAACCGAATGCCTTTGTCTTCAATTCCGAATATTAAGCAATCTACGGCCTGCTTACCAAATATTTTACATCTATTTAATAAGTTAATCTTGGAAAAATAGTATAATTCTAAGGAGTCACCAGGGCGCGCTCTTTTATTAAGCATTTCGGTCAGAAGTTCAGCATAGTTTTCGGTAGACGGAAAAGATTCTCTCAATAAATTCTTCCACTCTTCCCACGAATGCCTAATAGATGGCAAGCCCTGGTACCAGGTCTTAGCATGTCCAACTAGTTTGGGCAGGGCATAGTGAACTGTTTGCCGGTCATTCCAATTATAGATTTCCGCGCATTCTTCCACTTTACTTATCCACATCTCGATGGTCTGTTCTCGAGAAAGCGGGTCAAAATCAGACAGAACATTATTTAGTACAGGAAACGATTCACGATCCCTGCCCTTAAAAATATTAACAAATTCTTCAAAGAACTTCGCGGGTTCCACAACCCTTGGCCGCGGGGAACCTGGGTTTCTAATGTCACTTCCGGAGCTGCGAATCATTCTAGACGGAGAAACATGCCGTCGATGGCTGTCAGCGACATCCTGCGACATCGCGTGATTACGTTGTCTCATCAACTCTTGCTCTAACAGACATAACCTCGCACGTAACTCATCATTTTCGTCGTTCAGTTTACGAGTACCACTGCTCCTTCGTCGATCGGTTTCTCTACGAGAATGACTACGGCTATCACGGCTGCTCCTAGGTCTACTGCGACTGCGACTGCGTTGTTGATATCCACCACCTATTACCCGTCTACGACTGGGTCTATTCTCCAGTGAGTTACGGTTCGTATTCAGATCCTGATCTAATAACTCACGGTTACTGTGATGGCTGCGTTGGATACTCCGGATGCGCTGAGGGCTCTGGCTTCGATTCTGACTTCGACGTCCGTACCTCACGCGGCTCCGGCTTCGTCGTATACCACCGCTTTTCCCTGCATCACGTTTGACTTCCATTGTTTGTAGTATGGGGCTCCCAGGTGGTACAGGTGTTCGAAGTCTACGACTGCGACACCGTTTCTCATCAGGGCTATCTCGTTCCATTATCTGAAACTCGAAACGAACCTCTTGTATTTCTTGTCTTAGAGCTTATTCAAAATTAAAATGGGGCAAGAGATTTTCAAAGGTTAAATTCTTTTTAATCTATGTTCATCACGCCAGGAATTTAAGTTTCCTGTTGTCATGCAAAGGTAGCCGTATTTAACTACCCGCTCTACTATCAAATACGGGTATATTTTTTTTTGAATGCAAAAAATTAGGCGGTACAAAAATTAATTCAATCCAATCGCATCTCAAGTCTTGGCCTTTATTTTTAGTTCTGCTGTTATTTAGATGACATATAAATACGTTTTGCACTATTTAGTAACCGTATTTTGATTTATTTCCGATATATATATAAAAAAAAAAAAACAGATGCGCTATTAAAAGAAATGTCTATGGAAAACTATCATCCTAAGTCTCAGTGACGCCATCTATCTTCTAACAGCAAACACGCAAATAAAATGTGTCAAAATTTATTAATTCAACTATCGTTAATTTTTATTTATGTTGTCAATTTTTATTCTAATAAATGATAAAAACAAAGGGAACATACATCTCAGAGCAATATTTTATTTATCTACTTGAATAAATAGATCTTGTTTCTTTATTGATATTTAAATAAAATGACCAACTATGTTCAATTTTCACTACCTTTTAAATTTTGTCGATAACCAAATCGATAAAAATAACATTACGTATCTTACAAGTTCAGATTATGCTTTGCAGCAATAGATGGCAGTAACACCAATTCAGAAAATGTTCCAGAACCATGATTAAAAAAAAATATTGAAAAATACTCCAAAATTAGGTCCAGTCGTTTTGCCATAATAAGATTTTCAATAGCGTTCAACTCGGCATAATATATATATTCTCAGAAGATAAATAAATATGTATATTATTTAATGTCTTTGTAGACAAGGATACCTACACATTTTTACTGGACGTCATGTGTAGGTACAATAACGCGTCGTGTATTTCGACGTCTTATTTTCCAATGTAAACTAGTGTTGCAGTTGACCTAATTTTGAAATTGTCTTCCTTATTACTTAGCCTCAATTAAATATACCTTTTAAAAAGACTCAGTAGATAGAATCTACATATTAATAAGTATCAGGTATCAGGAGAAGAAAAAAAATCACGTACCTTAAAATGTTAAC
Source organism: Euplexia lucipara (assembly GCA_921972225.1). Lineage (NCBI taxonomy): Eukaryota > Metazoa > Arthropoda > Insecta > Lepidoptera > Noctuidae > Euplexia > Euplexia lucipara. The sequence goes on along the minus strand of OV179142.1, from coordinate 9,575,585 downwards.
TTGTGGGCGTAGCAAAACAATATATTTTTGCTGTAATCCCACTTCTGAGCTGAAAAACGCTCAGAAGGATGGGGTTCTTGATGTAAACACAAACTTTTACAAAGTATCTTTAATTCTTAACAAAACTTTTACTCGCGCTGCACAAACAAAAATCCCGCGGTTCTTTCCAATCGAATGGCGGACTGCCGCAGTGTTGCAACGTTCGGAAAATGAATCGATTCATGAATCGTCTTAAAATTATGATTATGAATACCTTGGGTTATGGATATTACTATTTCATCGTTAGTGTTTAAAATGAACAATCTGATTAATTAGTAATGATTATAAATATGGTAAGTGATAAATAAGTGACTGTTACACTTATTTTTTCTAATGCATGGAGTTTATGTGACGTAACTGATTTAAAGGGCAATAAATGGAATATAGTTTTGAAATAAAAAAATCTAAATAAAAATTGTTTTTACTTATCTTTAAAATAATATGTTTTGCATGCCTGCTTCTACGAGCCTTTTTTTCTAATGCATGGAGTGTAAGTGACGTAACTGATTAAAAGGTTTAATTAAAATTTACGGTAAAAGGTAAACTATGATGCGTTTCAAATAAGAATAAGAACGTCAATGACCTCTATCTGTCAAATGTCGCTTGAAAAGCACGGCCTGCAACGAAACCTTAATCGCGTATCAATTATTTTCTTTTTTTTGTTTGACCGAGTCGAAGTTATTCAAAATAAAAAAACGTCTAAAATTAATTAGTCTTGTGGAGTGCTTACGTTTTATTTATTAATTCTGTTTGTTTCACGGTTATTTTTGCTGTTGTGGTTGATATTTGTTTTTGTTTTCATCTCCCTGACTACTCCAAAACGTGCGAACAGGCTCTGTTTTGCATGGGAGAGCTCGAGAGATTATCTCCAATGTAAACAAATACTTTGAGAGTACAATTTAGAAAATTATTCGTTCGTAATTCGTTAAAAAAATATATTTAGAAAAAACCTTGTTTTGCTGATCTTACCCAATTTATTCGAATTGACAGCTATGACGTCACAACATGGCGCAAAGTCATTCCTATTTTCATTTGAAACGCATAGTTGGTCAGGTAAGTCCAAACTGGCAGATACGTTAGTTGTTCAGATTAGAGACGATGTATATGGTATGATACATACAGGGTGGAAGGGACGTCGTCGCACACACTGATACCAAGAGTACGACCGAGTACGATTAGTACCTAGATGGTTCTGCATCGCCCTGTACCTACTGAAGTTTTTTGTTGGTTTTTTTCTAGTTTCTTCTTTTGTTTTTTTTTCGATGTTGTTTTTCTGTAAAATCATCATTCCTACGGTTGTATTAAACCCAATGACATTTTTACTTAAAAAAACAACTTCTTAAAAAACACTAACATGTGTAAAATAACTCTAGTTTCGGAAGTCTGTGGCTTTGGTGGTTTTGTTTTATTCATTATTGACCACCATCTTCAGAAACGAGAGTTATTTTACACCTGTTAGTGTTTTTTTATGAAGTCGGTTGTTTTTTTGTAAAAAAGTTTTTATTTTCCAATTTTTAGTTTCTTCGTATGTATGTGGCACTAAATAATAGTATCTAGGTATTTCAAAAGTTGAAAGAGTCATTGAAATCAGTTAGCAATTGCTAAAGAAGTTCTTTTTAAACATGAATCTATACATCTCTGCCGGACTCCTTCTCAATAGACAGGAGTAACGTTATGTTATGGAAATACATAAACCATGCACAGACATGTGACTGTAGCAAACGCGAGTAATTTGCTATTATGCACCGAGGAGTTCCGTTACTTAATCAGTTTTTCGTCACCTAATGATACTTTTTAAATGTGAATGCTTGATTTGTTACTAAAAATGTAAAAATCGGTAGATACGTGTGTATCTATATTTTTTTAAGAGTTACAAAAATTCCTTGAGGATCCCATCACCAGATCTAAGTTTTGATACAAATGCGACCAATCTGACAGTATACCCTGCCAAATAAAAAAAGAATTTTGAAAATCGTTCCATATACAAGACGTCGTCTACGACTTCTGTCGACGTTATCTTCTTCTATTAGAGAACAAACCATAAAAAAAATCAACCTAATTGAGAACCTCCTCCTTTTTTTGGAGTCGATTAAAAAGTAGAATAGAATAGAATACTCTTTTATTGTACACCATACAAATTTACAAATTATAACTTTAAGGGCTACATAGGATGTTACAAATGGGCGGCCTTATCGCTAGAAGCCGAAGTAAGGCAGACTGTGACTTGTAAGTTGTATAGGAAGGTACCTACATGTTTATTACTAGTATTATGTAATATATTAGAGAGCGCTAGTTAAATTCATTCTCTCTGTCTAGGGTTTTTTACGACCAGTCCTTATTGAAAGAATCCAGCTCGTCCCGCCATCTTTTCCATAGCAAAAGCATTTTCTTAAAAACAGATGGCCGTATCTGCTTTCGAATATAGTACCTACGTATTAATATTGCCTAATTCTTTCCTTGACTCCCCTTATGATTAATTAAGGGGGCAGTAGTTATAGATACTATATTGTAGTTATTTACACACACAAAGTAGTTACCTGTAACATATTGAGGTGCCCGAACCGCTTGTTCGAAGCCGTAAAGTGTGCGACAAGCAAATGTTTAGCAATCCCAATGATAGCAGGGCGGTGGTACAATAAATTAATACTTTATGGGCTGTAGTCGGCGCTATGTGCGTCAGTGGCACTCCCTACTTTTACTTGCTTTATCATTTGTTGCTTATATATTTATTTAATAAAATACTGAAAGGTGACTAACAAAAAGTATCGAGGTTCAACTCTTCCTTTTTGTATTTTGCTCCTGACTCCAAAAACTTAATGTTCTTGATGGTAAGCAGTGATGCAATCAATTATGGTGAAGCGCACTAGTTTACTAAAACCCTGTTACTTTGAAAAGACCTAAATTATTATTCGTAATATTAATTTTGATTTTGAGTGTGTCCATCTAAGAATACTTAGCTGTCTCTGCGGCTTAAGGCTTACTTAAGCCTGATATCCCCGAAGTATTAGAGAAGAGTTAGTTACCTTAAATACCTACACTAGGTAAACGCACATTTCACCATTTATGATTAGTATTGTGTACTAACGGGCGAGCCAATTGTCATTAATCGGGCAAGAAGTAGCCGGAGCCTGGATTTGACATCGCACTTTGCCGCCAACCAGGAACGTCATTTTCAGCAGATTTATTTTGAGTCTTAAACATAAATACCGAATGTAGTACTATAGGTGCATTCTCTGTCTACCCTTAAGCGAACACAAGCTTGATTATAACTTAAAAAAGTAAATATTCATATCAGTGCCCAAGCGAACATTCAATGACATCATTCAATTTTACCCAAACGGCGACAACGTAGGGAAAGATTAAATTGTCCGGAAAATATATCCTAAGAACTATCTAGCCCTTAATCTGTTTTTTTTTTTATGTGAAAATAAATAATTTGAATTATATACACATCTACGCACATACAAGCAATCAGGCGCAAAGTGTGGCGCACAGGCGAAATATATCCGTCCTATTCTTACACATTTAGAAAAGAAAGAGACAGGAACACTAAGGAAGTAAGGAGACGAGGGAAGTAATTCAGGGAACTCAATATTATAAAGGAAGATACGTCAACGGAAATCGAAAAGTCCTCTTGGTTCTATATCTCGCGTTGTTTGTATGTCGAGGTACCTACCTGTCCTGCCCTTTAAAGGGAAGAAGGGATGAACGATCGGAAGGCAAACGAATGAACATTTTAATGTCTTCTTCTACAAGAGATTGTATCTACTACCTATGCAAGGATGATATGATATGATAATGATAAATCGTTTATTTCTCACCACAAACCAAGTAAAGAACAAACTAAATTATTAATATATGCTAATAAGTTACAACTTAGGTTGTGGATCGCTGGTGCCTGTGGTAGGTAAAAACACCTGTATTACAGGACACCAGGCCTCCACCTCATACCGCATTAATTATAAAAGTAGCAAATAAAAGTGCAACGGCGCTTAAACAAAGAAAAAATAAATAAAATGGGTGAGTACACTAAAATAATGTAGACAAAAAAATAAAAATGTTTGTGTGTGTGTGCGCGCATGTGGTGTGTGTGTATGTGGTGTGTGTGTATGTGGTGTGTGTGTATGTGTGTGTGTGTGTATGTATGTGTGAGTTCACGATTGAAGAAGGGTTGAGCCAAAGTTAGTGAATTACGAATTATAATAAAATTTGGTACATACAGGATATACACAAAATAATTACATAAATAATCAGAGTGAAGACAAAAATTACTGGGGGACTTCCAGAAGGGCTTCAGTTTGTGAGTATGATTGTGTAAGAAGCCAATTCAAGAGAGTAGTTTTATATAGACGGCGATTTAAGTGATGTATGGATAACAATTTATGGAGCTTGTTGTACAAGTATGGCCCAAGGAAGACAAAGAATCTACGGCTAAATGATGTTCTTAGTCCGGTAGAAGTTGCTACGAGATGGTTACGAGTGGTCGAATTTCGGTTGAAGGGGGTAATAGAATGCTGCTTCATTGCAGTGGCCATGATAAATAGCTGCCTGACTGTGGGAACTTGGCAGAATTCGAATAACTGGATTGTAGGAAAAAGGCGAGGCTTAAAACAGCACACCTTGAGCACTGCTCTTTGTGCCCTCTCAACCTTTATCAGGTTGGATTTAGCTGCACCACCCCACGTGATTGAGCAGTAGCTCAAAATGGACTGGCCCAATGCTAGGTACACCATTCTCATGACATCTGCGTCAGCTGATTGACGTAATTGTTTAAAAATGTAGATGAGCTTTCTGACTCTCTTAGACAGGGTTTCAATATGATGTTTAAATGTTAAGTTGCTGTCTATTACTACACCCAAATATTTTACTGATGTAACACGCTCAATTACCATAACACTTGAGTCGTAATTAGCAGCATATAAAGGTTTCGCAGATATTTGCAAAGTGGAATCTAAAGAATTCGACGGATTGCGAATAGAAAAATTAAGAAGCTTGGTTTTAGATGTGTTTAAAGTGAGTAAATTGTTATTTAACCATTCTCTAACAGTATCAAATCCAGTTTGAGCAAAGCGATAGGTATCAAGCCAGGTGTTTGATGAAAAAATAAGTGCTGTATCATCAGCGTAAGAAAAAATGTTCCCGCCTTGAAGAGTGAGATTGCAGAGGTCATTAATATAGACCAAAAACAAGGTCGGGCCAAGAATACTCCCCTGAGGGACTCCGTATTCAATAGGTAGTTCAGAACTGGTATAAGATCCTATTTTGACACTTTGGGTTCTATTGGTTAAATAACTCTGAAAAAGGGACAGCTGCACCCCTCTCACTCCCAGAGATTCGAGCTTATTAAGAAGCATGGAAATCGAAACCGTGTCGAAGGCTTTCGCGAGGTCTAAGAACAGTGCAACACACTTACGGCTTTTGTCAAGTTTCTTGACTACATGATCCACTAGATTATGTACAGCATCATTTGTGGACAAGTGTCTTCTAAAGCCATATTGATTAGGAGATAAGAAGCTGTGAGTCTCCAAATATGTAACAAGCCGAGAGTTGAGAATTTTCTCAAGTATCTTAGACATCGCGGGTAAAACAGAGATGGGCCGATAGTGTTCGACGCGGCTTCGATCGCCAGATTTAAAAATCGGGTGCAGTAGGGCTCTTTTGAATAGGTCAGGGAAGATACCTGTGGTTAAAGATAAATTACAAATAAATGTGAGCGGAGGAACAATAATGTGTTTATACCTCTTAAGGAATTCAGAAGAAATGCCGTCCCAACCAGCTGCTGAGCTATTTTTGAGAGAAATTATTAGGTGTTCCACCTCTGACTCATTGGTATTTAATAGCACAAAGGATTTCGGCTGAGAGCAAGAGAACGACGGGGAAGGAGGTGGTTGGGTGCTCTTATTTATATTTTCTGCCAAATCCCTACCCACTCTTACAAAGTACGAGTTAACTTTGTTTAAAGAAGTTTGCTTATCACTGCAGGAATCTAGAAGTTCATATGCGGAAGGTTGAGATTTCGATAAATTAGTGACATTCTGGATAACATTCCATACTAGTTTAGAGTTTCTACCAGCTTTTCCAAATTCTAATTTTTCATAATCAGACTTAGCCTTTCGCAACAGGGTAGTACAATAATTTCTATACCTTCTATAGGATATAACGAGAATTTCATCTGTGGGTTTTTTTTTCATTTTTCTATAGAGATTGTCCCTATGACGCATACACTTCAGTAATCCTGGAGTTATCCATGGTTTGATAGGCCGCCGTCTGCGAGAGAAAGTTAGAGTTGTCGTATTTTTAGCAAATGCTGATAAAATAGGCTCTACTAAATATTTAGTCGCCAAGTTAGGGTCCTCAACAGAGTATACCAGCTCAAAGTTTATGTTAAGTAAATCACTTGCAAGCCCATCCTGGTTGACCTTTATAAGCTTGTTAAAAGAAGGAAGTTTAGTGTTATGATTTTTCTCCCTAAGGAGGGCAAGCAAAACTGAGTAGTGATCGGTAATAGTAGACTCCAGTACTAAAATTTTAGACGAGTTGGAAGATTTTAGGTTAGCATGATCAAGGCAAGTGGAACCATGAGTGGGGTAGGTATGACCTGTAAAGAGTCCATGGTGTGCAAGTAGATCCAAATAGTCTAAAGAATGTTTGGATTGACAACCGTGGGTAATATCAATGTTAATGTCTCCCATGAGAATAATATTCTTATAGGTTTTGAGATCGCCAAGGGTACTGTCCAGCGACTCGATAAATAACGAAGGATTAGAAAAGGCATGAGGTCTATAAACAGCAACAATCGCTACATGGGTACCTAAAGTAACAATTAGACAATTACATTCAGAAATGACTGGCTCTTTTACTTTTATATTAGACAAACTCGTTTTGACATAAACAACCACACCGTCATTTTGGTTATAATTATTTATAGTTTTGTAGGAGTTGTAGCCTTCAATAGTGGGAATAATGGGATTACAAGAGAGCCAGCATTCGGTCAAAATAATAACATCACTATGTACATTAATTCGCTCAAGTAAAGTGAGGAGTCCAGAGAAGTTGGCATGAATACTGCGAATATTTTGTTGCAACACAGTTAGGTTAGTATCTGGTGCAGGTAATAAAGTAACACAGGCGTCAGGGTCACAGGTTTGCGCGTCACTAAAGCAAATATTATCCAGGTTAGCTATCAAATCATTTATAGCCGCGAATTATATTTTTAATATTTCTCGAGGCGCCAATATGGTGACAGTGAGCTGAACGGCACCAACAACATATTCCAGCAAAAATAACAACAAAATTTAAATCCCTTACTGTGTATGACTTACTAACAGTATAATATGTATCTAGAACGAAAAAACGATTTGATTTAGAGTTGCTTTTACAGTACGTTGACAGCAATATTGTAGTGTAGTATGTGTAGTTATAAGTAATAAAATTAAATATCAGTAATACTTGATCACCTGGCGAAAAACTTATAATATTATTGTTTATTTGTATCGTGTGTAATTGAGTATAGAAGGTGTTTGTGTATAATAATATGCATGTGACAGTATGATCTGTTGAGGGTAAACTTAAAATATAAAAAAGTTGTATGATTAAGATAAAGTAAGAGGTACACATAGTTAACCAGGCAATTATGCCAAGGTTTACAAAACCAAAGTTGACAATTTTTAACAGTAGAGAAAATGTATTTAGTCATATTCTATTGAGAGCTAATATGTCCGTCTCGTTTTTTATTTCCACTCGCTTACCTCCTTCATCTTTACGCACGTAAATTTTGCCTCTGTTGGCCCAGCAATATTTAAACTTCAGGTTCTTAGCAGAGTCACGAGCCATGGCAAACAGTTTACGGTCCTTGTTTGTTAAACTTTCGGTTATGTAAACTGGCGTAGATGGTCCCGGTAAGCCAATAGAAGAGGTGGATAGTTTATTATCGACATTAGTTCTATTATACACCTTCGCATTGTTCAAGATCTTGTTCCTAGTCAGCACTGAAATAAACTCCGTTATAACTGTAGATCCACCTGTTTTGTTTGAGATTCTATAAATGTCCTTGATATCTGCTGGTTCAATATGAGTTTCAAAAACATTACAAGTTTTTTTTACGAGTTCACAAAGATCTTGTTGTGTCTCCTGCTTAATCTGAGCCGGTATGTTACGAAACTCGATGACTGGGAACTTAAGCCTTTTTTGTAAATCATCAACTTTATTTTCCAAAGTTGCTATGTAGTTCAAGTTTTCTTTCCGTTCCGTTTCCATGCCGATTATCTTTTCCTTCATTTCTTCATACTTGCTAGACATAAACTTCATAGATTTATCCATCTCCTCATTCGAGGACTGAATCTTGGCATTCTGTTGTTTAAGTTCCGCAATGTCAGAGCACAATTTTTTTAGCACAATATCTAGATCTTTTTTCCAATTGGATAGCATAGCCATAACTTCATCCTTGATGGCAGACTCGACTTGAGATTCTGGGTCTTCATTACGGGGTCTTTTTTGTCTTCGTCCAACGTAATTTAAGAAATTATCCGGATCAAGGTTGGAGATATCATTTTCAGACTGAACCTTATTTGGTGGTGGAGTACTCGGTGTTGACATTATTAAGAAATGTTAGTAGGTCCACAGTTTACGTAGTTAATGATTACCACCAAATGTAGGAGCTTCACACAGTGTAGAATATAAGTGCTAATGAGGGTCTCGGTACACTGGGCAACGAACAATGGGCGGCCGGCCGGCCGGCAACACGCGACGATAACACTTTCGCAGGTATCTGTGTTCCTGGTACTTTAGCGAGTTAATATTGAATGATAGTTTATGTTCTTTTTTTGCATAAAATACAATATTTTAAGCCGAGAGCGATTGCGCACGTCTGTTCACTAGCGCGGCCCGAGGGAGAAGGGAATATCTATTGTATATAGATATGTAATCTTATCACACAATAGTAGGTAAGTACCTATTTCCCTATAAAACTATTTAATCCGTTAGTTAGATTAGCTAAACTTAAAGTACACGTACGAGTATATTTTAATTTAGTTACATATTTATTGGAACACCTTTTACCGGGACATGACGTCACAAGCCCCCACCCCTTAATGCGCTTTATTTTATTGTATTGATTTGTAAAGGCATAACAAATATGTATGATTTCACAATATTTTTATAAGCATGCATTGTTTCCACATACCTTAATTTATTTTAGTAGATGCTCGAAGTGACCACCGCCTTTTTCAATACAATATTCAACACGTTAGACAACAGGTAACGATCTTACAATTGCATTTTGTATCTTCATGTGGTGTGTGCGTTAAAATGGCTCTATGGTTACTTTTAGGTCTACAACGGTGTCATAGTTTGTTTTGTACACTTCATCCTTAACGTTACCCCACAAGAAATAGTCCAGAGGCGGTATTGAAAAAGGAGGTGGTCACTTCGAGCACCTACTAAAATAAATTAAAGTATACATGTGGAAACAATGCATTTTATTCATTTTAGACATCATGTTTCATACAGAAATTTACTGCTTAAGACCTACACAATCGATATCTAAAGAGAAATAGTTAAGTTTTTTTTTTTTTTCAAAATAACCGGGTTCGATTCCCGAACGGAGTACAGACGTTTTTTAAAATGTATGAATGCAGTTTGTCTTGTTATTAAAATCGATGACATGGTTCCTCAGAACAGATCTTCGTATGTCTTATAGTTTCAGACTTTCCCATACTGACCGATTTGAATGAGACACCCTGTATAACGATATTGAATGGAAACGAAGCAAAAGAAGTATGTAAGAATCGTAGCATATGGCGCTCTGTAGTTTCTGCCTACCCCCATGGGAAAAAGGCGTGAGTTTATGTATGTATGTATGTATTAAATAGGTAGGTAATTAAAAAGCAATGGACTATGCTGACTAACGTAGGCAATAGTAGTTTATATTAAGCGCCCAAAAGACCGTAAGTATTGCCACGTTAAATGGTAGTGATTAGTCTGTTGCCACGTTAGGCGGCAATGCTTAGACTTTCGCCCAAGTATAAGCCAGCCCTTGGGTCACGAAAAGAGTCAACTTAACGTTTCGGGATCTCTTTAAAATTAAGATGAAAACCGGACCCCAAGCCCTGAGACTTTTAGTAAATTTATTAACTTACCGAACTTAAGTGCAAAAACGCTTCTCCCGTTTGTCGTCGTTAAGCCCCAAAACACCAATCGTCTGCAAACATAGAAATACACGTTTTAGCGCCGATTTTTCCATCTATACTAATATTATAATGCAGAAGAGTTTGTTTGTTGGTTTGCTTGTATGGTTGAACGCGCTAATCTCAGGAACTACCGGCTCGAATTGAATACTTAGTTCTTTTTGCGTTAGATAGTCCATTTGTCGAGGAAGGCTATAGGCTATATAACATCACGCTATAGGGGGAGGGGAGGGGAGGGGAGGTGGAGGGGGGGGGATGGGGAAGGAGGATGGAGGGGTGATGGGAGGGGCGTGGGAGGTGTGGGGGAATGGGAGGGAGGGGGAGAGGGGGAGGAGAGAAATGGGGAAGGGGAGAGGGGGAGGAGAGGAATGGGGAGAGGGGGAGCAGAGGAATGGGGAGGGGGAGAGGAGAGGAGTTGATAAAAATGCTATGCAATAGCTTTACCGAGGCAGTCTCCGAGTGCCACACGTCATTTTTTTCCTAGCTTTTTCCCAACTATGTTGAGGTCACTTTCATTTTGATCGGATGCAGCTGAATACCAGTGTTTTACATGGAGCGACTGCCTGTCAGACCTCCAAAACCCAGTTACTGGGTAACACGATACCCCATGGCTAAACTGGTTGTCAGACTTTCCGGCTTCTAACTACTCGTAACGACTGCCAAAGTTCCACAAATGACGGCCAGGACCAACGGCTTAAAGCGCTCTCCGAGGCACAGAGGAGCCTTGATATGTATAGATAGGGTGACTGGTAATTAGTGACCGATACTTAAACACGTGATTGTATTCATGATTTCAATAAACTTTCCCAAAGAAACTTTTTTTTATACACAATAACTTAAAACACAATAAAAAAACAAAAACGCTTTTTCTTTGGGAAAGTTTATTGAAATCATGAATACAATCACGTGTTTAAGTATCGGTCACTAATTACCAGTCATCCTATTAAAATGGACACCCATCAAAGGACTGACCTTGTCATCCGTTATTTTGCCACAAGCTCCTCTCCTTGTGTTATTGAATTAATATTTTATGTTCGGACTGTCTGTTCGTCCCGACATTATCAACGCTGACTATACACACGGCCACACATCAAGCTATAAATTTACACTTTACGCTGACCTCGCATTGTACGGAAATCCTATACAATGCGAGATCAGCTTATACTGGAGATGTATTGTTAGATGTGTAGCCGACAAAATGACGATGAAAAAAATATATTATGATGATGTGTTTGTTTGTGACTGGCCTATTGATCTAGTAAGTAGTTAGCGGCCCAGACTGCTAGGCCGGAGGTCGTGGGTTCGATTCCCACCCAGGACAAATGTTTGTGTGATGAGCACGATCATTTGTTCTATGTCTATGTGTAATTTATCTATAATCTGTATGCATTAAGAAAATAATATAAAAGTATGTTTATCAGTTGTTTATATAGCACCCATAACACAAGCTCTGCTTAGCCTGGGACTAGATTGCTTTGTGTTAAAGTTGAGAAATTATTTTTTATTTATTTATCCACTCATAAAGTTATGGACCAAAGCAAGCAGGTGAGCCACAAAAATAAAACGTTCAATAAGTAAACTGCACGTGACTCTACTCACCAAAGTTAGTGAGTCAATATTGTCCCCTGCCAGATGTATTTCGTAGTTTCCGCGGTGACCTGAAACAAAACATTTATATTTACTTCGCAGTACGCAAGTATGCATAACACCAGAAAAAAATCTCCTTTTGTCCATGAAATGTAAGTTTAGTCGCGAGCATAAAAATATACAATTCCTTGACAATATTGTAAAGTACCTATCACAGCCGACATAGCATATTGACAGCCTAAGTGCTGTGACCGGCGGATTGCCAATTCACAGGTCTCGAGTCCGAAGACCAAGGCACGCACTTCTGACTTTGCGGATTCATGTGCGGATTGTATAAATAATTATTACACACTTGCTTAAAAAACGGTGAAGGAAAACATCGTGAGGAAACCGGCATGCCTGAGAGATATTTCTCGACGGCATGTGATGCCAAGTCAGGGGCCCATGGGCGGCATTAAAACTCTGACACCAGGTTAGTTATTAACCACACGATAAGAAGAAGAAGTACCTATCACAACTTTTGGAAAAGACCTATTTCATAGTACAGTTTTGAAAGCACTGTTTTACCACTATAAGTACGACCTTCTTTTTAAAAAATTAAAAGAAAAAAACTTACTAGCAATGTGGGTTGCTTATTACTTAATAGTAGCCTTGTTAACCCCTCCAATTAAGCTAAATAATATAGTTATGTTTGTATCTGGAATGGGTTCAAGTCATTAGTTCGATGGGTGGAAATCGAACTCACGACCTCTCGATGGCCAGCCGACGCCTTAGCCATTGGCCTTTTGTCGCTTAAACACATGAGATGACCTTCACATTGTAATCTCAGTCTCAATCTGACAAAGATAAGTCTAACTTTCCTGCGTTATGAAAAGTTCGTGACACTGATTGCCGCTAATATGATACGAATAGATTTTAGACTTTTAATACTATAAACTAGCGCTTGACTTTAATTCCATACCTCACGGTAAGCAGTGATGCTTTTAATGAATTAAAAGCGTCCTTTGAACGTCAACTACACAAAAAAAAAATGTGAAAGTGGTTCTAGTCGCGCTTTTCAAGAGATAGTTTTGTATGATGAAGGGAATACGAGCTCTTCCGAGATTCCATGTATTGTTCGTCCCTGCTTTTTTTTAGGTTTTTATCATTGTCACTGTACCTAATTTTCAAATAAGATGAAATAATATAACTAAATAGATTCCACATCATTTCTTAAATTAATTTCTTCAAATGGTTACAACTAAGAGTGACAGCTGCAGTGAAAATAGATTATAGTAAATTCTGCGTTTATTGAATAGTCAAACGAACTTACCTGTAAGTGAAGTTCGACGGTAATTTTTATAAATAAATAAATATTCCACAACTTTTTCACACAACGCCATCTAGTCCCAAACTAAGCTAGGAGCTTGTGCTATGGGTACTAAACAGCTGATAAACATACTTATATATTTCTAAATACATACATATTATAGATAAATTACACCCAGACACAGAACAAATGATCGTGCTCATCACACAAACATTTGTCCTGGGTGGGAATCGAACCCACGACCTCTGGCATAGCAGTCAGGGTCACTAACTACTAGACCAACAGGCCAGTCAAAGTCAATAATTATACGAAGTCTTTGTTTCATTCGAAACTGAGATAATTGTGGCATGCTTATTGTACTTTCATTACAAGGTGTGCATTAAAAATAACATTTTTTAACTTCGGTAATTGTAAATGGAGTATATGGAGCTGATTTCGCAGTATCCGTACCCTACACCAAAAGATAACTGCAGACTGCAGTACCTACTATTACCTAAATCTACTTCATGTATTGGCGACCTAACAATCTCTTGTTTAAAAAAATGTCTATAACAGATAAGTACCAGTTAATATTTGACCCACAAGCCTCTCCAATTACACGCTATTAATTATTTCGATAATGAGAGGTACTCGTACCCCAAAAATCCCGCGAATTTACTTTTTACTACCTGCCTGTTAAATAAAAGTGAATTCCCGGGAATTTCTTACTTGCGTACTTGCTTGGTTCAAAAACTACAAATAAATAAACAGAAGCTAGCGTCTTTACCAACAATTTGATTCACCCCAAGGCCACTCGATACCAACAATTACTGGCTGAACCCGCGCTTTATAGCGTAAAATTCCAAATTCAAATTTCCCCATCCTATTGGTAGGACTACGCCAGCTTCTACGCTTCCCGTTCTCCTATTGGTCGTTGAGAAACTGATGTAATTTAAAATATTGACGGCGGCGGTTTTCGCCTTATTGCAATTTATTTTCGTGGGGAAGATTATTTAATTTTCTCCGACCTCCTCCATATATTAATAAACAAATATTGGATGGCGTGACGTGTTGGTGTATACTTGGATTTATTTAGGGAAGTACACACTATGTAGTAGGGTCACTGAGTAAATAATTATATAGGTACTTAAATAGTATATAATACAATTACTTAGTTAAAACTTACATCGTCGCTTCGCTTTAATTGGCGTTTTCATTTGCATTTCAGTAGAGTGGGGAATTAAATAAAAACCGAAAACCTTCGTTACCGCTATTTCCGTCAAACCGATACATAAGAAGACACCGTCACTATTCCTACCGACCAATTTATTCTAATGAGTGGAGGTGCACGTGGAGCTCCTTAAGTTTAGAGCAGAGCTCACGATTTCTGACAAATGCTTACACTGACTGATCTGGTCCCCTCATATCTTTGTGGCTCTTTCCTAAAAAGTCCGTTTCAGACCCGATAATGTCTGGACTTTAAAAGAGACTGACCTCTGAGTTTCTTTCGGTGTTTCTTCTCAGAGTCAAATAGTGAGACACGGACCTCACCTTCTAGTTAAAAAATGACATGTAAAAGTGATTGTATAAATCTATTTACAGAATTAAATATCATTTATCATCTATTGCAATATAAAACACGTAGCAACCAGTCAACGACAAATAGTTCCCGCCATACCTATAGAAAGGAACAGGTACATAGGCTTCCAGCGAAATAATTATCTCAGAACGTTAATCCGAAGTAACAGTCTGGTCTGGCTTCCTTCCGTTCGGATATTGCAAGGAGGTTACGCCTTTTCAACACCTCACACCTTCAACTGAAGGTACTTACGCCCCTAATAATAGATACCTATACAGGGTGTCTCATTCAAATCGGTCAGTATGGGAAAGTCTGAAACTATAAGACATACGAAGATCTGTTCTGAGGAACCATGTCATCGATTTTAATAACAAGAAAAACTGCATTCATACATTTTAAAAAACATCTGTACTATTGTAGTAATATTGTAAACGCGGTTACTTCGAGCACCTACTAAAATAAATTAAAGTATGTGGAAACAATGCATTTTATTCATTTTAGACATCATGTTTCATACAGAAATTTACTTCTTAAGACCTACACAATCGATATCTAAATAGAAATAGTGTAGGTTTTTTTTTCAAAATAACCGGGTTCGATTCCCGAACGGTGTACAGATGTTTTTTTAAGATGTATGAATGCAGTTTTTCTTGTTATTAAAATCGATGACATGGTTCCTCAGAACAGATCTTCGTACGTCTTATAGTTTCAGACTTTCCCCTACTGACCGATTTGAATGAGACACCCTGTATAGATATAAAGCCTAACTGTCTTACAGATGGAGATTTTTGAAGTTCCAAGGGCACAGCTTCCGTGCAAACCATATATAAAATTAGGTGCCTTCGAAATCGGAACATAATTAGGCGCCCGAGGGTATGCTAAAAATAATACGAGTGTTCGGTGTATTTTTGAACTTTTTTCTGGCATTATACCACACTGTGTCAGCAGTGTATTTGATGATGGTGATGAGGAATAGGCACGTTGGCTTACAAGCCTAACAGTTGAAATTCTTGGTAAGATTAGAAAGAATATTTGTTACCCACAAAAGACATTATCACAATACACCAACTCATAATTTAGAGATATCCTCATCATCGTATTCATTAGATACCTTATTATTTATTTATTTCATACTTCAAGCACACTAATATACCTACATACAGACGCCAGCACATCAACCTACCCCAAAATGTTAAATTTTCTCAATTGAACATGAATTGACTTATTCGACCGAAATAACTCCAGTTTCGGAAGTCGGTGGCCGACAATGAACAAAAAAAAACTACCAAAGCCACAGACTTCCGAAACTGGATTATTTCGGTAGAGTACCTTGAATATTCTTGATATTAATTTTTTCGAGGACTTTTCATGGTTTTATTAGTAATGATCTTTTTCCGGTCCAAGAAAAATAAAAAAAAAAACAAAAATCATAAAAAAAAATCCATCCGTTTTTGAGTTATAAATGGTGTAACTAACACGACTTTCTTTTATATATATATAGATATCGTTCGAAACTTAAAATCATAAACCTCCCTTTTGCTTCACCGAAGTCTAGTAAAAATCTAACAAATACATAAAACAACCACGAGGATACACAGGAACACTGTCGTATAAAACACACATATACGGGTTGATCATAATCTTTCCCACTACACAGTACACACACTATCGGCACAGTAATATACATATAATATAATACATCCATAGGTTATTATTTTTCTTAAACAGGTTTTTAGGCTACATTCTATTATTTAAATTTATATACGTAAAATATTATATTTATGAAGTATAATGATAATTATTACTCATCCGTCACATGTCCCAAAGGTTCATTTGAAAATCAGCGTCAGGCAGGATCTCAGCATCTGCCTGGCATTACCGCTGAAATGAACCTTTTGGCGCAGCCGTGAGACATGCCATTTTTTGTCTCTTTTTTTTGTGTGATTGTGTTTTTACTGTGCGTGTATCCAGCTGTTGCCAATAAATGTATTTACTTTCTTTTCTTTCTTTCTTACAGTAAGACTGTTAACCAACATTTAAATAATTAAGTAAACTTAGACGAAAAGTGTACTCGTAAGTAGGTATTTAAGTAATTGTTATGGACTGTTCAGTTCAGTATACCATTTTTTTCGGAAATCCGCAGTCGCGACAAAAGATCCCTCTCCTAAAATATCTATTCCATCCTTGCATAGAACCCAATACATTTATATGATACAAATGATAGGTGTAAATCAAGCTAGGCCGTCACGCACACAGGTATACTTGCAAGCAGGCTTCCAATTTGAGCTGAACAATGTTTAATTAGTACCAAGCTATCGATTGTACAATGTTTGGCAGCCAGCGTTCGTTGAGTACCGCATCGCACGTTCGCCAATCAAGCGGAAATCTAATCTGCTAACTTTCCATCACTACGGTTAGGATTTTGTAACGATAAGCATTCGGTACCTATGTGGGAATTTTAGTATATCTGAATTACGGAATGAACTGTGCATTACCCACATGGATTCACTTCTATCTGCTTGCTGTATTTGGTACTTTTGTGGCACTTGCGAGCATTGAAGTCTGTTAGGTCTGGTCACAATAAAAACCTGTTAACCGCCGTACAAATGCGGCACGAAGACGATAACTAAAGTAAATAATTGAAGCTAAGTATTGCTTACTGCAATCATTAAATAGAAACCAAACTAAAAAAGAAAAAAAGAAAAGTAGAGAAAAAGAAAAGTAGTGAAAAGGAAAGTATCTTAGACAAATGCTAACAAGGCTGAAAATTGTGAGAAATAATATAAAATTGAACGGAACCCTCGACAGAAAAGACCATCTCTAAGCTATCTACCGTGAATGGAAGGCAAAAGCTGTTTTTTTTTGTATAAATAAATGAATAAGATTTTTGTCAATTCAAGATTATTTTAATAATTTGTTTAAATATATTTTTCTCGAATCAAATGTGTATACGGGAGAAAGTAATATGTCGACGCACAGCCACTGATAGATTAGGATAGAAATACACTTCATTGTACACCATAAAAACTTACAAATAATAACTTTAAGGGCTAAATAGGGTGTTGTAATGGGCGGCCTTATCGCTAAAAGCGATCTCTGATAGACAACCTTTGGATGGACTTAATAGAGAAGGAGAAAAGATATGCAGGGTGTACCATTTACATAATATACTAGCCGCCCTGGTAGACTTCGTTCCAAATTACGCAATTTTTATCTACGTCTGATTTTCAGACATGCTGAATATACACACAAAGTTTCATAAGAATCGGTCATGCCGTTTCAGAAGATATTTGTAACAAAAACCGTGACACAAGAATTTCATATATTAGAAGATATATGACATAAAGTTAGTATAAATAAGAAAATAACAATACTTTCATACTATTTATTTCATAAAGTAACGAAGTACTAAATCAAGACGTTTTAGGAGAGACGTAAAAATCTATTGTTCTCAACGAGTCACACTGTTACACGATGTGACAACTTTACAAGAGTGTGACTGCGAGATGCTACTTTTTTAATGGTGTTCTTTTTCTTAGAAACAACTTGCCGATGCCGTAGCATTAGAATATTACTTTATTAAAATATTTAAAAATGTTTACCTACTGTGACAGATATATTGATTTGAAACTGTCATTGTTTTATGATCTCTTAATAATTACCTAACAAATACCTTTCTTGAATGAACAAGCTTTAAAACACGGTGTTAAAGAATATGTCATTGTAAAGTGGTCCCATCGAGTTACTGGTTACAGTGTGACTCGGGTGAACAATCGGTAAAGATTTACCACCAACACTGATACTGTGACCATTACACAGGATAATAAACCTTTAAAATTTTCCGTCAGTTTTTTCCTGATTTGTTCATTATTTCCTAATACTGCACTTTATTTATTTAGGGTAACTTTAAAACTAAACTACTACTACTTTCTTCTTTCTTTCTTTCTTTTTTTTTTTTTTTTGTAAACACATCACAGAAACTGACGTAATATTTCAACACTGTGGGGTCTCGAATCCTAGGCATGTTGACAATGTATGAATATCAAAAATTTATTTAATTAGTCCATCAGATACCTAGATAATAAAAAATAAAGGACAAGTATTTTTTGTCATTAAGCGCATTAAAGTTAGATCTCTTTAATACAAGTGTGTCTCTTTGTAACTACTTTTTCGATAGATTAACATAGCCTTTGCTTTTTATAGTTTATAAGATCTAACAATGTCTGCAACCGTAGTGTTAATATAATTAATTCTGATTTGTTACATATGAAAACTTGTAATTGGCCTTCATTTTGTTATCGCTTTAAATATTATGTCTGTCTAGCTGTAAGTTTTCCGAAAAATATAAAATAAAATAAATAAATAAAATTAAGGAGCTTGTGACGTCATAATTCAGTATAAACTTTACGAAATCGCAACGTCACGACTCATGAGTAATTTTGACTTTATGTATCGTCGCCTTTTTTTGATTAAGTACCTAAGTGAAAAAGATACAAATATGTGTATAAAATTTTCTAGTAGGTAATCTAAAATTTGGTCAAGTGGCCTATTATGTAACTGTATCGATGTCCCAACTCCCGTCCACAATCCACACTTTTAACAGCAAAAAAAAAACTTATTGCGAAGTGTTTCTATTCAATGGGGTTATGTATAAACATACTGCGAAGTATGTGAGTATGTGTGGAATAACACCCTGCTACACCACATTCCACATACTTCAACCATGTACCTAGTTTACCTATAGGAAAGCTTTATAGGCCAAGGATGGGGAAATTAAAATTATCATTTGATGCCGATCTAGCACAAACCAGTGGTGTATCCACAGTAAAGATATTCTTAATGTTCGGTACTGACTAAATGATTACTTGCTTTCATGCGTTAAACTTTCTAGTAAACCAGTTTAATATAGTTTATACGAGTATAACTAAATTAAACTCTGTTCTATTTCTGCAAAAATGCTACATTCAAATAATTAATTTTATGTGTACCTAGTATTTTGTTAGAAAACGTGTTCAAATATTTATTTACGATATTTCTAGGGTTCCGTACTAAAAGGTTACAAACGACCGTCTAGCTGTCTGTCAGCAAGCTGTATCTCATTAACCGTAATAGTTAGATAGTTGATATTGATAAAGGCTCTACTTTAACACAATAAAAACCAACATCCAAAAAACTCTAAAAGGCGTACAAGAACCTAAAATATTAAAAAATATTCAGAAGTCGGTGGTTTTGGTTGTTTTGTTGGATTTACTTTTAGCCACCAACTTCTGAAACTTTAAATAACCTTTACCTTTCAAATGAAAAAAAAAACATTTTTTGTAATCGATCACTAATTGACAGAGTAGGTAGTCGGCGTGCATACTTAAAAAAGAAAAAAACTTAACTATGTACATCCGAACATAAAGTAACAGGCTTTTTGGAAGTCGGATAAAAATGGAAAAATATGGAGATCTCATACAACAAATACTTACAGGTTGTTCTTCTTTTTAAAATGACACCATAACAATCGTTGTATTTATTGAATAGTTAACAACATGGAATTTTCAGGAAATTTGAAATCCTTGCTACATAAAGCAATTAAAACGACAAATAATAAAATTAAATGAAGTGAAGAATAAAAAGGAGTATTCCATACAATAAATAACGTTTTATTTTTCAGGACCCATAAGCTGTATCATTTGAACCCTAATAGATAAAAATTTGTCATTTTTATATTGTACGATATGGTATGAAACTCTTCGTTTGCGAGTCCGACTCGCACTTGACTGTTTCTGACCTTGAATAAATTTTAATAATTTTTTTGACTGCTATATTCTAAAATTATCTATTACATTTCGAGCAAAATAGCAATTTTTGTCTAAAAGACAAATAATAACACATTCCAGCCGTGTGTACCAGGTAAAAAGTAGCGTTGATACATTCGCACGACAATCGCACGACGCCCGCACGTCACCCGCTGCCGGCCGGACTTCTAAGCAATAATTGTAGGGAGAAATAATAACGCCGACACAGCGCGGTCCGTATCCGCTTGCAATAAAAATGTAAAACGTGCCCGATAAGCGACTACGCGAAAGGCTCAAATGTGAAACACTAGTGATGTTACCTGCCGCAAGTGCATCGATGTCGATAGTACCGATCACTTAATTGACGAGCGGAGGAACTTATTATTTTCTATTTGTAAGCGAAGTTCTAGTTATTTATATATCGGATACTGTATAATCGGATGAATGAAATTGCTATTTTCAAGATTTCTCTTTAGTAAAGCAAGTTTTTTTTTAAATCGCTCAGTAAATAGATGTTAAAATACATACTTGCTTAAAAAAGAAAGAGCATCTCGCAAGGGCCTGCAGTATTTTTTATAGTTTACCTATTGATAAATTGTTGTGTATTAATAAATTTAGTACTATCTTTTTAAAAAAAATACACAAACGTTGTATGCATATGGCGACGCCGAATTCTTAATACAGTGCTTCATAAATCACAAAATTCTTTAATCGTTTGATTAACTCAGCAACGTAAATTGATGTACTTATTGAATGTTGTGAAACTGTCAAAATTATTGACATAGTAAGTGTTTTACACAATCATACCTATGCAGCGATAGGCAGCATACTGAAAATAATAAAAATACTCGATATGTGACATACCAGAGTTAAACAACCCTATAACGCGGACTGTTAGAGTTTTTATGTCCGGATCAAACCGCTAGGTATTTTGTCATACAAAATATAAATGTTGCATACTTCCTTCCTTCATTGGTGGGTTATCTAAATGATTAATTGTCGGGCTCCTGCCGGTATGCCTGGCTTTCAACGAGCTAGACAAATAAGAATAAGTATTAGGTTGAATAGCGGGCGAACTTTGAATAACTGGCTACTTTGTGTCGTTAGTTAGTTACACGGTTTATTGTACAAGGCTGCTTAGGTTTGTTTTATTGTTTTAGATAACTGATTTATGTTCGTGATTACTATTTGGAACAGAAAATAATAGGATTTTTTTGTCATCTGAGATTCAAATAGCGTTGACAAGGTGCTACTTGGACGCTGAGAGAAGACGGCAAATGGCAACAGTGCGACGATTGGGGAATTGTGAATTGTGATATATGGACTTGACGAAGAAGATACGCATAACTACAAATTATTAGAAGATGAAACGTGATCTATGCAACAAATTGAGGAAAGCCTTTGCCCAGCAGCACCATACAGACGAGAAAAAAAATAACGAAAAGAAGAAAAGACCTCACGAACATCTAGTTTCGACAAAAAAGTAAGTAGAACGAAATGTTGATGGCACTAGGTGAACCAGGGACATCTCTAGACAGGTCTGAAGAAAGATGAAGGACCACATTAGACTACCTGCCGTCGAGGCCACGACCTAAGCGCTCCGAGCCTGACCAAATCGTTAACATATATACCATCTAATTCGAGTGGTTACAAACAAAATGCGGCCTAATATTAAGGCGAGCGAAGCTACCGACTTGCAGGCCATTATTACACTCCACAATCAAATTGTAAGTAATTTCAATAAATATGGCTACTGCAGAACCTCGCTATACTTACTGACCCTTTATATAGGGTACTAATAAACAGTTAGGCATCACGAGAAAGCGGATCGATCTTAAAATTGATATGTTTATTATGACTTTCTCA
Source organism: Euplexia lucipara (assembly GCA_921972225.1). Taxonomy (NCBI): domain Eukaryota; kingdom Metazoa; phylum Arthropoda; class Insecta; order Lepidoptera; family Noctuidae; genus Euplexia; species Euplexia lucipara. Next base: position 9,553,259 of record OV179142.1, on the reverse strand, counting down.
CGATCCGTGGATAGGCGAAGCTTTTGTTTAGGTTTTTTTGCCTTTTAGGTTAGGTTGGTGAGCTGGTTTTTAGTGCTATCGATTCGTGGCTTCAACTCCGTTTACATAGCAAAAGGTTTTGAAGTACACTACGAAGTCGTTTCGTTGCAGCTATAGACTTTTATTGATTGAGGGGTCGGTGGTGTTGTTACAACAGAATGGTGATGTGTGGAGAAACTTGGAAATAAAAGGCAGTCAAAGAAAAGTAATAAGAGGTACCTTATGGAGTTGTTTAGAAATCGCTTTTAAATTTATTAATAATAAAATATGATGTAAATTTGGACATAATCTATGTTTGGATAGTAAGTCTCGCGCTTGAACATCAACACAAGTCCTGAAAGTGTCCGCAGCTAAAGTTTCTTTGCCGCAAATATAATTATATTATAATAGCCAGTAACACAGTTAGTAATTTTCCCGATTACCCGTGGCGAAAGCAAGAAACGATTTCAAAATTATATTTTGAAGACTTCATTTATCAGTACTTAGTAAGCGTAATTTGAATCATTTAAATTGCATGGTGACTTGGTGAGGACATGCGCCCTTCTGCAACTACTGCCCGTCTTTATCACGCACTTATTAGTAGACACACACAACTGAAGCTAGTATCTAACCGACGAGATTTAATTAAAATACTTTACATATTATAGAGGACATGCGAAGAAATGTTTTAGTAAAACTTTGACCCCACGTCTCATCTAGCGTTAATATAGTAATAATGGAGCGGCAGCGGGGCGTACGAAACTAAACTCACAGACTTGTGACTACTAGGACAAAAGTATCGTGATGACCCATCCATAATAAGTATTGAATCTTTGTATCTAACTCTGTGGCGTAGCTAGTTCTAAAGTGGTCCCATATCAAAATTTGTAAGGGGGCAACTATTTAGGCTAGACTAAATTGTATTTGGCACAGCATGAGCGGGAGGATAATAATAATAATATAATAATAACTTTATTTTCTCACCACAATATACATAAATTATTTTACATTGGTCAGGTTCAACAATATACATACCTAGATCTCTTATATAATATTGTGGGAGACTGGTGCCCAAGCTAGGCTCGAGACCTGTGTTTCAGGCCACCAGGATCCCACCCCTTCACAAATACATTTAATAAATTATGTTTTAAGCGCGCTGACAGAATGTAGTAAGGTATAATACAGCCTTTTACAGTTTTTAAAATAACATTTTTTTTTTAATTTATAACTAGGTTTAGTTTGTTAAAAACGTATGTTAGTAGATGTGTAGAATGTGTGTGCGTGTGCTTGTGTGTGGGTTTTTTGTTAATGATAAAGATGATGATATAAAATTGAAGCCTGATTGGACTTGGGCCAAAAATCAAAACTACAAAAAAAAATATTCTAAACCTCAAATTGTTATTAGTTATGGACTCAGAACTGTGTAGAAAATTAGTATGTTCCTTTTCTAGGACTCGAACATCTATACATATAATAAAACAGTAACGACAGAAAAACTGTACATTGAGAATTTTCAAGAAAAAATAAGTGGGTTTTGTTAGAAAAACGTAACTGGTGACAAAAAGTAACTTTTTAGAATTTTTGTCTGTTTGTCTGTTTGTCTGTTTGTCTGTTTGTCTGTATGTATGTCCGGGGTGAACTCAAAAAGTACTGCATGGATTTACTTCAAATTTTGCATGAATATTACTAAGAGGTCGGGTCAACACATAGGCTATATATTATCACGCTATCACCTACGGGGGAGGAGCAGTGAATCTTTATTCTTCTTACTCATTCTGTGGAAGCGTGTAATCAAAGGACGCATATTTAAATGTTGGTTTTGTGTAAGCTATGCTATTATCTAACTTCACACTATAAAAATTTCGCCATTTAAGTAACTTTGGCAGAGAAACATAGTTTAATGAATGTTAGTAGTATAAGGACAATTTGGAATCAGCGCCATCTATGAGAATGTATAAAAATCAAATCAAGTAACACATGAACACTTTTTGAAAATTAATTTAAATTTTGATCGTGTTGGTGAGGTTAGTAGTTAGTTATTCTTTAAATTCATAGATGGCATTGTGCATTTTTTTCATCTACATATAAGAAAACAGTAACGAAAGAAAAACTGTACATTGAGAATTTTCAAGAAAAAGTAAGTGGGTTTTGTTAGAAAAACGTAACTGGTGACAAAAAGTGACTTTTTGGAATTTTTGTCTGTTTGTCTGTTTGCTATCACCTACGGGGGAGGAGCAGTGAATCTTTATTCTTCTAACTCATTCTGTGGAAGCGTGTAATCAAAGGACGCATATTTAAATGTTGGTTTTAAGTAAGCTATGCTATTATCTAGCTTTACACTATAAAAACTACGCCATTTAAGTAACTTTGGCAGAGAAACAAAGTTTAATGAATGTTAGTAGCATAAAGACAATTTGGAATCAGCGCCATCTATGAGAATGTATAAAAATCAAATCAAGTAACACATAAACACTTTTTGAAAATTAATTTAAATTTTGATCGTGTTGATGAGGTTAGTAGTTAGTTATTCTTAAAATTCATAGATGGCATTGTGCATTTTTTTCATAAAAGTTGTATCGTATAATTCGTTTTGACAAATTGAAGTTCCAACAAAACCCTCAAAATCTTGAGCAGAGTTCGAATCGTATCATATGGGATCGTATCAGTGTACGATTTTCAAAAGGAAGGCAGTTGAGGCCGTGGACAAAACCCTGCAGGGCAACTGCAGGAACGAACATTTGATGGGTAGTGTCACAGTTCTGCTCAGTGGCGATTTCAGGCAAACGCTTCCCGAGTTGACGCGGGGATCGAGGGCTGACGAGATGAATGCTTCGGTGAAACGATCTTCGTTGTGGTCACAAGTTGCTCGGCTCGGCGGCATTGCACGCGCTCAAGAATTCTCCGATGTCCTTCTAAGTCTTGGCAAAGGCACTTTACCAGAAGAGAGAAGTGGACAGGCGGTGCTTTCAGAGTCTCTCGGTAGAGTGGTATCCAGCTTCGAAGAACTCATTCGCTGTGTGTACGTGGACATCAGTCGTATAGCGCACCAGCAGAATTCGTGTGAGAGGGCCATTTTGGCGCCCAAAAATGATCATGCTGCAGCAATTAACGAATGCATTCTCTCGGACATTGAGGGGAATGAAGTGGTCTATACGTCGATAAGCACTGTCGTCGAGCAAGATGACGCCACTCATTATCCCGTGGAATTTTTGAACTTCCTGTCAGCAAGTTGACTTCCAGCGCATACCATCAAGCTGAATGAAGGTCGGCGTCCCGATTATGCTTTTTAGGAACAAATCTCCTCCAAAGTTGTGTAACGGGTGGTGCCTTAAAGTCATCTCTCTCCACAGACACCATTGAGGTGGAAATTATTACGGGTTGTGGCGTCGGCAAGGCAGTATTTATACAACGCATTCCCCTTATACTTCATAGCTTCCCGATCCAGTTCGAGCGCGTACAGTTCCCCGTGAGTGTTTGCTTAGTGATGACAATCAATAAATCGCAGGAGCCGATACTCAGAGCAGCAGGTGTAGATCTCAGGACGAGTTGCTTCTCACACGGGCACCTGTACGTCGCTTGCTCCCGCGCCACCAGTCCTGACTATCTTTACATTTTGGCTCCTGGCAGTATAATTATCAACGTAGTTTATAGGGAAGTGTTATAAGGTACCTTTAGGTTACCTTTGAACGTATTTTTAACCGACTTAAAAAAAAGAGGAGGTTCTCAATTGGACGGTGTTTTTTTTTTGTGTGTTTGTTACGCGATTACTACGCCATTTATGGACCGATTTTCAAAAATCGTTTTTTTATTTGATAGGGTATACTACCAGGTTGGTCCCATTAGTATTGAACCTCAGATCTGATGAGGGATCTTCGAGGAATTGAGGGAACTCCTCAAATAATATAGGAAAACATGTACCAATTTTTAATTTTTTTTTTGGTGACAAATCAAGCATTTACATTTAGCAAGTATCATTTCGTGTAGAAAAACTGATAAAGAAGACAGGCGATGGAACTCTTCAACGCATAACAACAAATTACTCGCAATAGCTACAGTCACATGTCTGTGCATGGTTTATGTATTTCCAATAACATTACGCCTGTCTATTGGTTTAGAAAGAACTTCTTTTGCAATTATGAACCGATTTCAATGATTCTTTCAAGTTTTGAAAGACTTTCTTTACATACAAAGAAACTAAAAATTGCAAAATAAAAAAAAATTACAAAAAAACTCTTCATGTAACTTATATTTTAATGCTATTTTAAAAGTTGTTAACTTATAATGCTATAGCGACACTGGAATCTTAGGTAGGTATATTTGGTGCTGTAGAACCTTCACGCAGACGACGTCGCGGGCAGCAGCTAGTAATATAATATGTATATAAAAATGAATCCCTGTTTTCCGTGGTTTACTATTGCTGGACCAATTTCGCTAATTCTTTTTTCGTTGTGTTTGGTTATTGTCAGAAGAAAGATCTTATGAAAGAAAAAATAGTAAGAAAGTTGATCGAAACCTTAGTAAATTTAAGAAAACTTGACCACAGCTAAAAACATTTTAAAATACAGCGCCATCTTTGATTATATGACAGGTGAAAAATGTCTTCCCGGTCCTTTTTACACAACATAAATTAATTCTAAGGCAGAATGAAGTTTTCCGGGGCAGTTAGTCTGATAAAAAATACAAAGGGTAGAAACATAAAATACAAAGGGTAAAAACAAAAAATACAAAATATAAAATTCGCAAAACGCTAGTAAAATTTAGTGGGCCTAAACAAAGTCACATTTTCATTAACTATAACGAATTTTGTTAAATACGAAATGTGTGGAATTATGCATTTCGAATGCTCATGGCAATTAATTACGTTTTGGAATTATTGAACTTCGTTATCGTTTCATCTAGGCTCCTAGAACGTTGGTATGAGGTCGTATCACTGCCAGCGGTAGCCTGATCCTACGTTGAATACTTCCGGGTATAATTTCAAATGACGATCCAATAACGATACACTTCGATCGAAAAGATAATTGTAATAAACCAAAACAATAGGATAACAGCGGATACGGTGTCAGAAGCAACTGTAACAAGCGATCAAGTTCACCTCCTGTTACTGGGTAACAAAGAAACGTTAACAATAAAGTTTAACCCATTGAACTCAGTAATTATGGCACTTAATATTGTTGCAGAAGTAGGTTTCGCGAAATGTGGAGCAAGCAAAGAAACCACGCATCTGGTTAGAAACAAATTTGAAAGGAAAACAGCAATGAATTTACCTACACAAGCAACTCATGTTTAACAAAAACTGATGAGCTAAAATGATCTATGTAACTCGCTGCAAAGTTAGTGTAAATGTTTTCTGCTTTAGTTACATCGATAGTAGGTATAAACGACTTCTGTATTCATTCATTCATTTCATTTATTAATTTTATGATTACAGAGTAGGTGTATTAAGTATTATTATTAAGATGTTGTATAAAAAATGTTGGTCGATACAATGTTCCGCCGAACGGCATACAAAATAGTGTCGTGCATCTAAGGTCACCTATGGCAAAAAAAAAAAATAGTAGCCCACCGGTATCGGGAACAGGGTCCAAGCTACCGGTGGTCAGGGCTACTGAGAGAGGAAACGCCTAACAATGCGCGCCGTGTCCAGGAGTACTGCCTTCTGGATCAAGCCCTTGATCCAGCCGCCTAACGAGAGCCTCTTAAGGTGTTGATCGAGGTTCTTGGCTATTATGCCATTGGCCGTCACGACTATCGGCACGACGATTGCTGTATCCACATCCCACATGTCGACAACCTCGCGAGCCAGATCAAGATACTTAAGTTGTAAAAATAAAAACAAAACATAAACATAACATTTCTATATTCTTCTATTTTAATTAATTTAATTTTGTTTTTGAAAACACTACATTGGACAACAACAACACACAATTAACAAAATGTGTGTTGTTGTTGTCCAATGTAGTGTTTATGTTTTATATATCGTCGCCTTAGAGTGAAAACCTCGGGAATGCATTTTTGCTCAAATTTATTTTATTGCGTTTCTAGGAAGAAAACCTCAAAACGCACCTCGATGTGACTAATTTGTTCATTTGAAACTCATAGCGCCATCTCTGGCAGTAAATGAGAACCTCGTAAATACTCGCGTCTGTCAGTTACACGCGCAGTTTTTTCTTCCTCCTGAAAAGTTACTTCATTTACACTTACGAGGTTTTCACTCTAAGGCGACGATATAGGGTGACTGGTAATTAGTGACCGATACTTAAACACGTGATTGTACTCATGAATGCGAATAACTTTCCCAAAGAAACTTTTTTTTTTAAACACAATAACTTATAACACAATTAAATAATGAAAACGCTCATTGAAATTAACGCGCGCGCGTCTGTGATCTGTGATCGATCAGCTGATAGTCTGACCTCGGGAAGGGCAAAGTCTACGAGTAGTAGCGTCACACGCTCCCCCGCCACCCCCAGCGCTCCCGTTGTTGTGCAGTACTGGACGTAATTACATTAATTGAAAGTTAATGAGTTCAAAAAAAAGTTGCTTTGGGAAAGTTAATCGCATTCATGAGTACAATCACGTGTTTAAGTATCGGTCACTAATTACCAGTCACCCTATAGAATTGTTATTTAAGTCGTGCTACTTTTAAAAGTAACTTTCAAGTTACTGGACCTTAGTACCACGTAATAACATCCCATAAAGCCCAAAAGGTTAAGCAGAAATGTACATAAAGGTAGTTACCTACATACGTTTTTCCAGTTAGGTACTTAAGCCTAAGTCCAATGCCATGGGACCCCCTAATCACATGGCACTTAAACATAAGATGTACTCACGGATATCTATGGATATAACTATAACAGTGCACCCACTTTTTGCCAGTTATGAATTTCACACATAATAAGGGGTGGGCCTATTGCTGTAGACCGGGGATTAGTAAATCTCAAACTCAGTACATCAAGTAGTACCTAAAGCAGTTTTGGATATCAATAAGTAGTGTAGGTATAGGTTGGCAAGTTCTAACCTGATGCCAGCTAAAATGGCAGGGGTTTTAAAAAAATACACAAACACTTATAGGATGTGGTTATTGCTGACGCCAGCACATTAAACTTACAATTGACCTTGAACTTTATTATTTTGGAATAAAGTTGGAAAATTACCAAATATTTTTTAAAGCTATCATCATCTTCAACGACTATCAGTAGTAGTATGTTGTGAGTTTTTTTTGTTTTGTGATTTTGTGACTTAGAATGTAAGAACTTATACAGGGTGCAATTTTGAACGTGGGACAAACTTCCACAGGCTGTTCTACTGTTGAATACGAACAACTTTCGCTATGGGACCAACTCTGAAATCGCGAAATAAAAATCAGCTGTTTCATACATTTTCGTCGAGTAGGTATCAAACTTGTTTTGGTTTTTCTGAGTTGGTCCTATAGCGAAAGTTGTTCATATTCAACAGTAGAACAGCCTGTGGAAGTTTGTTCCACGGACAAAATTACACCCTGTATAAGGCAGTTTTATTTAAATTATTTAATATAAAATCTTATTTTAAAATCGAAAAGTTTCTAACAGATGCTGATGGCAGTGTAAGTTCACTTCAACTCAACATCTTTTGCTTCCAAACACAACAACGTCATCACGAACAAAATTTTCATCCGAAACTTGTGTCTTAGTGGGCACTGGTTAATGAGTTTATTTTAGTACGCTCCGCTGTAGCTCCAAAAAGCGTTTGTGTTGATAAAAACCTAATCAAATAACAAAAATGGCAATCCATTTTTGTTTTTTGATTAGGTTTTTATCAAGTGCTGTAACGTAACAGTACCTACCTACCTAGGAGGAGAGCACTGTTATAGGAAAAGATTAGAGGGAATAAATAAGAATTTATTAATACCAGGCCTACCTAGTGGAGCTAGGATAAAGAAGAGAGGAAAACTGATGAATGAAAGATGAATGGATGATAATTATGTAGAAGAGGTGGCCCTCTCTCAGCAGTAGTAGTGGCTGAGGGGGATCAGGCTTCGGTCTTCAGTAGAGGAGGCGGAGGCCGTCAAAGGTGTCTCTCTCTGCTGTAGAATAGTCGAGGGACGTCAGGCTTCAGTCTTCAGCAGCGCAGGAGGAGGCCGTCAGGAGAAGGAGTCCGTCAGAGGAGGTCCTCTCGGCTCTAGTAATGGCCGAGGGACGTCAGGCTTGAATCTTCAGCAGCGGAGGAGGAGGCCGTCAGAGGTGGTCCTCTCGGCTCTAGTAATGGCCGAGGGACGTTAGGCTTCAGACTTCTGCAGAGGAGGCGGAGGACGTCAGTTTAGAGGGCCGGAGGACAGAGAGGCCATAAGTATTAGACTCGCAGCTAATATAAGTGACTTGCTAAGCCTTTCAGATCAGAACCCCGACTGCCAAATTCCACCTGGCTCCAAGGTAAATGGACAGAATGACAGATGATTGAATTTTGAAAGGTTTTAGAACACAATACAAAGCAAAGTAAAAGAAAAATAATGAGGTCGATGTGGTTTACATATACGACCTACAACTAGCTCCAGACAAATTAAAAATAAAACTAGACCTGTCACTAGCAGACATTACGAATGTAAACAAACATAATTTATAGAAAAACTTAAATAATAAATATGATAATATAAGACAAAAGGTATGCTTTGCCTCCAAGTAATGAGCATGTAGCTACCTAGGGAGGGTGAATGCTTTAAAATTTCAGGTTAAACAATGCACAAAAATGTAAGTAAAATCACAATGTAAAGACAACATTACAGTGCATATACTTTTTTTAGCATTAAGTATATATTTTAATGTTATCAAATCATCCCCTAGTTTTATGAAAACAAAAAACACATGTCCTTCGTGTTTTAGTTTGCTACTGTAGGTACAATGCGTTTGGGCCAAATTCCGTGCCGGTGACAGTCTTACCTTATGTATGTACACACGGCTACACGTCAAACTATTTCCAATATAAGCTGATTTCGTATTGTATAGCATTTCCGTAAAGGGCAATGCCCATTTTTGGCCATGTTTTTCCCATCTATGTAATAATTACTAAAAAAATACTAATTTAGTAACTTAAATATTGCTTTTACTAATTTGTGATGAGTACAAAGGTGTATTACATTCTAATATTTGTGGCCGGCGTGTGTGTATACATGTATGAATGTTAACGAAGCAAAAGAAGTATGTAAGTCGTAGCATATGGCGCTCTGTAGTTTCTGCCTACCCCCATGGGATAAAGGCGTGAGTGTATGTATGTATTCTAATATTTCGGTTCGGTGGTCAGTACTATCAAAACAGGGATAACAATTCTTAATATAAAAGTCCCACCTAGTTTTATGTGAAAAACAGCTATTGTTCCTTGATCTGTGATGTCAATCCTAATGCCTATCATTTGGTTCATCCATGTGCATCACTTGGCCAAAATTTCCTCAGAAAATGGGCATATCCCTTTCAATGTAAGTACAGACTTACATTAAAATTTACCACATACCATCATTAATGAGCAAACATCGGTTTAGGCAAAAGCGACATGTGTTATGGCATCCGTTTATTTTATTCCTGTGATTGATAATTAGAAATGATGACAAGTCGACAAGCGTTCCATTATTACACGCCATTCAAAGTACACACACCCCTTCTTGGACAAAATGCCGCACACCACAACATATATTTATAAATATGTCGCTCCGGTGGACAACATGCCATTTTACCTGTCACGTTTGGCTAGCTTTGAATAGAAAATGTATGAAACACTAGCAATTTTTCTTCCTAATTCTAGGCTTCAATCGTAGTACACTATAGTAAGCATGTGTTTTTGCGGTAAAAGATAGAGGGTTTGCCAATCTGAAAGTGCCAATTATCATCAAAGCGATCGGTCTTATTTTTTTATAACGTTAAGTTTGAATTTACTTTCTGATGTGTGGTCTTTTCAATTATTTGTTGTGCAATTAGAATTTTGTTTGATAATAGATAATAATTATACAAATGACTTTTAAAATTTCTGTTTCTTGAAGCGCGAATATAGCTAGATTGGGGTTAGACATCGAAATGCGAAATCTACTAAGTATGTACATCAAACGGAACCCACGAAGTCGACGCGCCAAAAACGCTCTTGGGAAGTTTGTAAAATATTGGATTATTAATTTTAAAAAGTACCTAATTACAGTTAAACAAAGTAATGATGCTCACGCTTCTGTATTGACCAACGTCACATAGAAAGCGGAGTTGACTCGTATCAAAACTTAGTCCTAAATGTAGGACGGTAGGTACTTATCAAATAGTAATTCGATGAGTAAGGAACGCAATGATGTGTAGTAAGTATTCATACAATACGTCAACTGACACGACAATTTTCTATTTTTTCACAATGACTTTGTATTTTGTTTCCCTTAAGTAATTGAAAACTGTTTATTTGCACTACTATAATAAATTGAGAATCGTTTCCTTTACATATTTTTTTATTATTTATACGTTTACTGTTGGATTTGTAAACAACAATAAGTATATGTGTCAGCTTGACACACTCGGTCTCTATGGCGACTGGCGTTTTATTGCGTACGGTACGAGCTTCAAATTAAATCTCTATAATCCAATCTTATTCTATGGTTTTTCACATAATCCATTTGGACTATGCACGTCCTCTGTGGCAAATGAACTTTTTTTTTTCGATTTTCCTTTTTTTCTCATATCATGCCGCTACAGCTGCCTCTCAAAAACGCTAACAGTAGCGCCTCGCCTATTTTTTTTATACATAATTATTTGTGGTGAGTATCGGCTACCGAAACAAAAAGTGAGGAGTGCAGGCGCATATTATATTTTTATAATTCCTAATAAGGGAGTGCGCTTGCTTGCGGCGCGTACTCAGACCCCGATCGCTGTAAAATTGATCTTTATATGGTCAACGTTGCTGATATTATTATGTGTAGATCATTTAAGTAGTTAAAGCCAGCTAATGTTTTAAAATACAGAGTAATATTATAACTTTTTTTATTGCAAATGGAGCTGACTAAAAAGGCTTTATTCACACTGTAAACTACATGACGTTCATTAAGCTGTGCCCACCGACTTCGTCCGCGTGAAATGTCATAAGTTTCAATTTTTACCGCGTTTTTTTCTCTTTTTTTTGTAAGAATATCAGCCAACTCCTATTCATACTGTAAGTGAGATTCTCATCGAAATCGGTAGGTACATATTTTGAAGATTAGCCAAAAACTAATAAACAGATAGACAAAAAAATATATTTGGGACACGCACAGATTTTTTAACAACAAAAGCACACGACTAAAACAAATTTTTGGTAAGTGTAACCATCGTTTATAATTTAGTAGGTATGCATTTAGTAGCCGTTGGCCGGAATCAAATAAAGTGAGTAGAGTTCAAGAAATCACGCGTCTAAAGTTTCGCCGAAATGAAACCTCGAAAGAAATATATATCTACTTACATTATACATATATACCTACAACCTGTCCTGGCAAACTTTGTTTCAGCTTTAGAATCAGTTTATTAGTTTATTCTCAGCCTTACTGAATATAAACATTTTATAAAAATTGGCCAAGTCGTTTCTGAGGAGTTTTGTAACAAACACTGTGACATGAGAATTTTATTATATTTAAATATTATATAAGAACTTAGAAGATTAACTTAACCCCTGCCGTATAGTTAGTGGGCACTTTACTCCGCGTTTATCAATAACGAGTTTGTATATTATGAAGATTTAAACAACACTTAGAAATAGAAGGTAATATACAAACAGACATAATACACTCAGGCGGATATTTCGCATTTTCACAACAGGTTTAATTCTGACAATGCCTTATTATTTATAATCTTAGCCTTGTAAATATACACATCTCTCCTAGCCATCCTTTTAAAAACCACCTCTTTTTTATTTTTTTGTTCTTACAATCTATCTCTGCTTAATTTTATCTGCCTGCATTTTTGCTGCCATCAGATTATCTTACAAAATAATCTGATGGCTGCAAATTAAATACGCACATCTACACTTTTATAGAAATAAGCTTTTATATTTTAAAAGTATTAAATTATTCAACTAAATTACATTACTTTAAATTAATTATAAAAATCTGGCACATTGATGAAGGATATAGGCACTACATTTAGGAAAATATCGCGATAGAAACTGAAATTCGAATGTATGTATTTATCTGTACAATTGCAATACTGTCTTCTTCTACTTTGCTGTCATTGATTCTCGAGTGACAGTTTCAGACTTCCTATTATGTACTCAGTTCTTGCCCTATCCAGTTGATTCGAGTTCTCCATAGTATTCTCATTTCCGTTGCATGCGATTGCCCTTTATTCATCTCTTTTGTTGCGCTAACATTCTAATCCATGCAAGGCAATTGTTCTTACCTTTGTTGTATAGATCATGCTATTGAACGTGTCGCCATTTTGGGTTTATTATGTCCGATAGGTGGCCTATGAGCAGTGTTGGCCAAGTGGTAATGGCCGCGACTTTCTATAGTTGTAGGCCGGAACTTTAAACCCAGACTGACGCTACTTGTTGTAAATTGCTTCATCACTACTGTTCCAAACCGGTGAAGAAAAACATCGTAAGGAAACAGGCATGTCCTAGAACCAAAACTTCGAAGACAAGTGACATTATTAACCGCACTGGGCCTAAGTGGTAGATTACGGGTCACACTCCTTCGCACATGGAGGACACCTGTGTCCCAGCAGTGCGAACATTATAGGCTGACTATACTATGCCCGTGAACAGTCCGATCTATTTCAGAGTGTACCAAAAGTTGAAGCAAACCAGAGGTCACGCATTTGTGGCGCAAGTACTATGACTCTGAAGGAGACTATGCAGGTTGCCTGGTTTCTTCTGGATTGCAGTGATCGGATTGACTGACTCGTTGGTCTAGTGGTCGCTAGCGCTACTGCTGAGCATGAGGTCCCGGGTTCGGTCCCCAGGTCGGGCAAAGTGCGCAATATTGAGTTTTTCTAGCTAGAATTTCTCAGTAGCAGCCCGGAGTCTGGACTCTTGCCCGATTGCTGGCAATAGACTCGCCCCCTATTACATGGGACTCATACTACTACTCTCTGCCTAGCCCTTCGGGGATTACAGTTATGTGCAATGCTCGGTAAAATGCAATGTGAATATTGGTTGTAATGATTTTAAAGCCAATGCTCTCCAGCTGCATGAGACGAATTCTATCTTAATCACATGCACCAGGGCGCGTCTTCCAGCATGTTCGGTCATCAATACGGATGGGTAAGGACTAAGGACTGAAAGTCGACCTTCGGTGAGGGCCTTGTCACGCTTAACTTGACGGTGTTACCACGACTGGGTATAGACGAGTAACCAGCCCTTTTCTCTTTCATAGCCCACCACAACACCTCCCGGAGCACTCTATAATTCTCATTCTACAAATCAACATAAGCCGTATGAAAATAGATCATCTTATTGTCTAAACGTTAAATAGTTTTGATGAGTACAGAACGTTTGTAACTCACCCTAACACAAACCAATTACACATGGAGAAGGGAATGGGAAATATCTGACACAACAGATTGGCAGTCGAAACCGAGGTTTAAAGCGTTTCGCTCTCCACCCTTGACGTCAATCATGTCACGTTTACAAAGTACCGCTCAAAAACACTAGATTATTAACAAAACTGTTTGTTTGTTTTATGAAAAAATGGTCAAAGCGTGTGCGTTAACACATCATTGTTTTTTTATCATATTAGGCTGCGGCGCGGCGGTGTCACAGGTGCAATGTCTATGGTGACGCGAATGTAAGGCTGCATGTCATGGAACTGAGCGAGCTAAGCTGCGATGAGCGAACTTTATAGTGCGAGCGGGCTTGGAATGTCCAGTGAACTGTGAAGTGAAGTTACAAGATACAATACTTTCGCCTGTTTTATTTTCAAACTACTTCTTTTTAAACTACTACCTACTTTTATCTACTCTTTTGCAATAGTTATGTCTACATTAGCGTGTGTAGGTACTATGTGTTTAATACACGATGCACTTTTATACCTGTTATAAAATTGAGGGGTTTTGGAGTAGCGGCATATATAAAGTTTTGTAAGAAATAACTTTTATCTGCTGTCGCGGTAGTGCACAGCCAAGTGAAGAAGCGCGCGTACTTTGTTTAGATCTTATTTAAATAGCTGAAGCTGAAGGTACCTACAGATTGTGCCAGGAGCGAAGCGATGCGTTCCAAGTAATGATGGCCTTACGAATGAAATTTATTTTTGTAAACATATTAATCCGAATCCTAATCGTTCATCATTAATCCGCTTCTCTTCGACCTCATGGCCAAACCCTATGCAATTACCGTAGACACATAATAAAGGGGGACCAGGGCCTGCTGGTGACGTAGAACGTACAGGGGTCGCTTTGCTTTCACTATGGTTTGTAACCTGCATGGTGAATAAAAAAGCACAAGACCATACACCATAGCTTGCTATTTCGATGAAAAAGTAATGGACCTTGATGCTAGTATGTAACAGCTACCTATATCATAATGAGTCGCGGCAAGTCAATGGATCAAGGCCGTAGAAGACCTATCACTGTGCAAAGCATTAACCCGTCGCATGTCGTCGAACATTGTTTGTATGGCTTATGATCCACCGGGGGCTCGTAAGGACATTCGAGGAGAGGGAGGCCTATGACCAACCGGGACATTTTTTGTTGATATTATAATGATGATGAATGTGCATGGTAGGAATTAACAATATTTCACATTCATCTTCAAATAATATTGGTAGAACAGTTATAATGAGCTCTTAAACGGTGGAACCGGTTATTATAACTGTATAACAATGTGTATTATCTGAGAAGTGGATAGAAAAAAATACGAGTCTACTTTAGACAAGAAGACTGAAATAAAATTTCTTTAAAAAATGTGCATGGCTTTTTTTTTTTTTTTTTTTTTTTTTTTTTTTTTTTTTTTTTTTTTTGATAGAGGGCGTCTCGCAGTGCACCCTACTGAGGGGTGGCGCCGCTATCTGCTCAACCGGTCAAACCTGTGGACGACCTCAATACACAAGGCCTCCAGCCAGGAGCATTACGTCAGAATTTAAGTGACACTCGCTAAGGGCACCCCCTGTGGGGCTCGGACCTCGGCTTAGGGTGTCACTGATCGAATAAAAAGGGGGACGGCTGGATCTGAGTTAGATTATTTAGGGACTGTTTAAGCTAGCGGCTCAGCATCGCGGGCTGGCTCATGCAAGGGTCGGGGAGGGAGATTAACTATACTTCGCGACGGGCCACGACGGCGGGGCCGGAAGGCGTTCGGTTTGTAATTGTAGTGTTTCTTGACTGTGCTAGTTTCCCTACGACTTTCCTGGAACAGGGTGATGGGGTCGTCGGGGGTGGTAAGGGCATGCCTGGGACGGCGAAGCTTATTAATTCGTGAAGGGGTGTAACTGACTGCAGCAGTTATAAGTGGGTTTGGGTGTTTGGAGGCACATTCAAAATAGCGCTTGGAAAGGCGCTTCATGAACTGTTGAATAGTCGGAATTCTAAGGTCAACGTGTAGTTGCTCGTTGCGAACGAACCAGGGGGCACCCGTTATTCTACGGAGGTAACGGTTCTGCAGGGTCTGCATTTTACGAAGGTGACTAGGCTTGGCGTGTGCGAAGACAACGCAGGCGTAAGTCATAATCGGACGGATTACCGCGGTATACAGTCGCAATTTGCACTTGAGTGACAATTTGCTGTTCGCGGATGTTATGTAGTTGAGCCGACTCGCAGCAAAAGCGGCTCGCGAGCGAACCGTCTTTATGTGCTGAGCGAAGGTAAGGGATCGGTCTAGGGTGACACCTAGGTATTTGGCTTCCTTCTCCCAAGGGATTGGTTTGCCGTACATAGTGATCGGTTTAGGGGGAACCACTTTGATACGCGCCCTGTGGAATAGGACGCCTTGGCTTTTGTCGGGGTTAACCTCGATTCTCCACTTCCGGAACCACTCTCCCAGTGCGTTCACGGCAGATTGGAGATTGCGAGCGATAAGATGTTGGTTACGGCCTGAACAGAAAATGGCCGTGTCGTCGGCGAAGAGGGCCAACTGGGCTTTTTTAAACTTGGGAATGTCACTCGTGAACAGAGTGAAGATGAGGGGGGCCAGCACAGAGCCTTGGGGGACACCTGCGCGTATGGGATGGGGGGCGGACAGAGCGCCCTCGATGCGGTAGCGGAAAGTGCGCTCCGACAAAAAGTCTCGTAAGATGAGTACGAGACGATCTGGCACACCCATTTGGTAAAGCTTAAAGAGTAAGCCGTTGTGCCAGACTTTGTCGAAGGCCTTCGCTATGTCGAAGAAGACTGCACCAGTCAGCGACCGGCGTTGAAAGCCGATGCTGATGTGCTCTACGATGCGGTGGACTTGGTGGATGCAGGAGTGACCGGTGCGAAAACCGAACTGCTCATTAGGAATAAGACTCTTTGCCTCGGCGTAGTCTTTGAGGCGCTTATAAATAAGCTTCTCATAGATTTTACCGAAGACATTGAGGAGGCTAATGGGGCGATAACTGGATGGCTCAGACTTGGGTTTGCCTGGCTTAGGAATACCGATAACGGTAGCCTGTTTCCACGCTTGTGGGAATATATTATTGCTCATGGCGCCATTGAAGATGGCGGTCATTAGCAGGATAAGTTGGGCAGAGAATAGCTGGATGACTTTGTTGGTAATGCCATCAGCGCCGGGGGCTTTGCGGGGTTTGAGCCCTTTAATGATGTCTTGCACTTCGTCTGGAGTGACGGGAGGCAGAGGATCATCAGGGTCTTCGATGGGAGGGAGGGAAGATCGGCGTTCAACTTCGGCCTCAACCTCAAGCAAGTGCTGTTGGTCGGCCGGTTGGGTGCTGGGGGAGCATTGGGCCTCTAGACTGTCGGCCAGACACTCGGCTTTCTCAGAGTCGTCAAAAGCGACGCTCTTATCGGGTCGGATGAGAGGAGGCATGGAGGCTTCCTGAGAGGAGCGCAACTTACGTTGCAATTGCCAGAAGGCTTGATGAGTGGGTTCAAGTTTGCTTAACATCTTTTCCCAACGCGCTGAACGCAGGTCCTTTACGCGCCGTGACAGCCTACGCTGAAGCCGTCGCATAAAGGTTTTGTTAGCCGCGCAGGGGAAAGAGTAGTAGGCACGCATGGCCGCGTTTTTCTCGCGCAGCAGAGCACGTACATCGTCCGGCAGTTTCCATCGATGATCGCTCATCGCGGGAACCTCCCTTGAACATTCGTTCAGGACAGATTGCACGTGATCTGTGAGCGAGTCAATCGCGGCCGTGGTGTCAGCGACTGATTCGATCAGATCGGGGATGGAGTCCAAGTGGGCCGACGTGGTTGATTTCAGCTTTTCGCTTACTTTCTTCCAGTCGGTTATCCTTTTGGTTTCGGTGGGGGGGCTAGAGCCGAAAGGGTCTGATCTGGAGTGCAACTGAAGGACCACTGGGCAGTGGTCCGAGTTGAGCTCGCAAAGCGCCTCAATAGAGTGTAGTCGTAGGCTTACATTCTTGAGTAACGCTATGTCGAGTACATCAGGGGCATGGTCCGGGTTATGAGGGTAATGGGTGGGAGTCATCGGGGCGACGACATCGAAGTTGAGAGTAGAACCTAGGGAGTAGATGGTTCTACCTCTGGAGTTGGTTATTGAGCTATTCCAGGCCGGATGTTTGGCATTGAGGTCACCCGCTATGATAACGGAGTCACTCAAGCCGAATGTGCATGGCTCTACTCTCTCTTGCTCTTAAAGTGTGCTACAGACAATAGGCCTGCACTTAATCTTAGATATACGTAACGTAATTAGCTTTGAAAGAAAATAAATTTGCGCTCGCACCTTTCTCTCTTGCCCCTACAGTAATATACAATACGTAACTCCCTCTCTTTCTATTTTCACTTCCTATATTATCTCCCTCTTAACTTCCGTTCGCCTCGCTCAGATACATTTTTCGTAACGCTATCGTTATGCATTCACCAGCTCACTCCCCATGTCAAGCGTGTGTGAAAAACTTTTATTTCACAAACACATAACCATCCTTTTGGGCTTTGCCCCAGCCGGGCAAGAAAGGATAGTCTCTAATCCATTACTTACCAAAGATATTACGGTTGAAATACTGACAATTTTAAAGATAAATAAATAAAAATGAGTACGTACTAACGCATACGGTTTTCGAGCTTTCTGGATGCATTATAAACTTCTAATACTCGTTTATATGGCAATCACTTTCATGATGACAAAGCTAACACAAAGGATATTTTGCATCACACTATATGAACAATAGTTTCCCAAGCCATCGAAATAGAGTTATTTCCTAAACGATCAAAGTAATATTTTAGGTATGTTGACATCGGATTTAATAGAATTAGCCGAAGGCGAGAATTTCCAGATTTGGGTAAACGGCCAATTCACACAGTTTTCGAGACTTGAGAAACTTGACAACTTAACACCACGCTTGTGTTCGCCGAAGCTTTAGGCTGAGATGTAAGTACCAACTCCCACATTTCATCAGTTATTTTAAAGTTTAGTGTTATAGGAGGCGAGCCTATCACCATCAACCGAACACGGGTTCAGAATAAGGGCAGCTCCTAAGAAATTAACGATGGAATACTCCAATATCTGGAACCAGGAATCGAATTCACGGCCTTCGAAACATCGAACATTTTCATTCAGTCATGATTACAAACTTACCCACCCACTTCTTTCCGTGTATTAGTAACAAAACTGACATCTGACTTTTTATGCCGCCCATGGGCCTTGTGACTTGGCTTCACAAGCCTTCGAGAAATATTTCCAGTAATACGAGCCCGTATTACTGGAAATATTTCTGGAAGACTTCCACACGATGCTTTCCTTCACCATTTTCGGAGCAAGTGTACGCACATGAATCGGAAAATACAGAGATCTTGAGTTAGAACTCGAGACCTGAGGCTTTGCAGTCTATCGACCTACCCAAAAAACAGTAGGTAAACCTAATTCTTCCAAATCATGTGCAGTCAAAAATAAATTTGAATAATATCAAGGTTACTTTATCATTTGTCACAGAAGAGCTCTGATGATTTTGGGGGCGACTTAAGCCCCTTGTGCCAACCTCCCCTGGATCCCCTTCTGCAGCCTAATCAGTACATGATTGGACTGGACAGTGGACACTAACGTCGACGTTTCTTCCTAAATTTTCTCCTACTTTTTTGGGTAGGTATACAATTTATGAGACAACCTTCGACATAACGTGTTTGCGTTAAACTAGGTAGTAGGCATACTCAAATTATTTCACTGATTACAAAAAGTAATTGAGTTAAATCGAAGTCTTTCAAGAAATAGCATTCATATATAAAACGAGGCTTCTAATAAGTATTCTCCCACAGATTAAAGTAAGCGGCGCCGGGAACATTTACTTTACAGAGTTACCACGGCTCGTAGCGAACTCTTTGACATCAATCAAGGAGCGATTTGAACTCGAATATGTATTATTTGCACCGATATTTATGAGATAGAATTACACGGTACGGACGCGGTCGATAGCCAGACAGACATACATGCCTGGTTTGAGGGTGGGCAGAGCTAATGCTTTAGTTGCAAAGAGCATTATGTTTCTTGTTACAACTGCTAAAAGATAAAATGATATTCATTTCTATAAATTTTGTTTTATGAAATACTTTTACACGTCATATCTGTAAGTAGATTTTATCTTTTTAACTGGTGAGGTGAGGTCAATGTTTCACTATCTGGCTATTGTGAGGAGAATTATATATATATATATATATATATATTTTATATATATATATTTCACAACTTTTCACACAACGCCATTTAGTCCCAAGTTAAGCTTGAGAGCTTGTGTTATAGGTACTAAACAGCTGATAAACATACTTATATATTTCTAAATACATACATAGATATTATAGATACATTGCACCCAGACACAGAACAAATGATCGTGCTCATCACAAAAACATTGTCCTGGGTGGGAATCGAACCCACGACCTCCGGCATAGCAGTCAGGGTCACGAACTACTAGACCAACAGGCCAGACAAAAAAACACCAATAGAAGCTCAAAGGACAGTGTCTTTTGAAGTTTTTATCTGAAATAAGTTCTGTGTAACTTGTTGAACGAATGCATTAATGAATGACATGTTCATTTACAAGAATATAGGTAGCTACCTAAGTTCTTATGAACTACGGGTTTCACTATATTTGGCATTTCGGCCATACAAATATTCAAATTCTACATATGCATGCTTTTTTTGTTACATTTTTAAGGGGCTGGCATCTATGTGTTCTATTTAGATATTATAATTTATTACCTTTATTTTTATTCAATTCTTTGTTTACAGCCACTTGGTGATTGATTGTTACATAGAAAAAAAATATTTTTGGATAATCTAAGGGCTTGTAATAATCATTATATTAATACGCAAGCGACTTAACTTTACTAACTTTAGATTATTTTTAAGAATATAACGTGCTCCGGGGAGTTTTTATTAAGATTTCCATTAGTTAATTTATATAAATAATCATTCCAAAACTTTCACACAACGCTATCTAGTCGCAAGCTAAGGAGAGCTTGTGTTATGGGTACTACTGATAAACGTATATGTATATTTCTAAATATATGCATATTATAGATTCATACACCCAGACACAGAACAAATGATCATGCTCACTAACTACTAGACCAAGTAACGAAAGCAAAATTTTGGTCGACTTTAGCCACTAAGCAAACACTAGTAATTTAATAGTAACTTAGGCCACTAGTAATTTGTACGTGCAAAAAAATACTAGAATCATACAGCATCAAAATATTGGAATAGTGCCTCCATGTCTGGTACCATCACCACTTTGAATGGCAAGTCTGATTTGATGGGCACCTTGGACCTAATTTAGGCATTGGCGGCCTTGTTTTTTTGTTCGCCGTTCCTTCGTAAGTAGGTACCTACTTCGAACGCGAAACACTTTGTATAAAAACAACGTCATATTGAAAAATAAAAACCAAATGTGTATATAAATCTAGAAAACACAAGTTAATGTTTTTTGCTAATAGAAATATTTAAAAACAATACATAAACTACAATGTTCATTAATCAAAATGTTTCTATTCAGGCACACTAAATAGAATTTGATAAATAAACTTGTATTTTATGTTTTTTTTTTAAATTCTATTGTCAATAAACTTTAATTTATATACTTACCTACTAACATGACATTCAGTTCATGTTTTTATGACAACGTTTCACTCTATATTTTTTTTGGACTAAGTACCAGGAGAATTATTATACCTATTTTAAAGAGCAAGTACGGAGTTTCTTGCCCATTCTTCTCCATACACTTCTAAATCCACTAAAGGGGCATTTAGAATCATTATATTTACTTTATAAGATAATATAAGATATAAGATATTTATTTCCAGATAGAATGTACAGTTCCACTTACAGACTAATAATTATATAATCTATTAAGTTTTATGTAACTCAAATTTGTAAAAAAATTGTAAGCAGTATAATGAACTCTGGTACCCAAGGTAAGATTTAACTTGTGTTATGGGTACCAGTGCTCTCTCATGGTTAGCACAGAGTTGCATTAATGATCAAAGATGGAGGACGTGGTTTCGGTGGACCAACACAATATTAGATTAAAAAAGAAATAATAAGCAGAGAAAAAATAAAAGTAAGATAAATATAAGCCTCAGTATGACATGTATGCATGTGTTAGTGTGTGTGTTTATGTGTGTATGTTTGTATGTGTGTGTGTGTGTGTAAAGAAAGCGTGTGCGTATGTAATTAATTGAAGAGTCACTCAAGAATGTGTGAGTGTGTGTGAGTGAGTTAATAAAGATTTATATGTACTATAGTTTTATTTTGATTAAGTTTTCTGTCTCTTCATAATTGAGAGTTCGGAGCTTTAGCTTATGTTTAACTTTAAACAGTGGGCACCAGGAGTCTACTTCGAATCAACACCATGATAAGCTAGGTCAGTCAGTGTCTGAAAACGCATGCAACAATACACATTGCTCGCACCCCCAAAAAAATTAACTACTTAGATTTCATTACATCTCTGCGGGACGCCAAATAGTTAAAAAATGGAAAATATTTAAACTTCGTATTAGATGCCCGCAGAGCACGCCCTGCGGTACCCCGAGGGCCTATTCCAAACACAACTCCTCAATGCAATCCTCTCAGCGGGGTGCCGTACTTGCAAATCATATAAAATGTCGGTTTCAAGGCGTGTTGGGTGCTCAATCACCCTTGGAATTATGTGATTGGGATCAGAAATTAGATTTGCGAATGAATTTTCGTGTTTATTGATGATACAAGTGACGTTTTCTCGCTTTATTGCGGACAGAAGCACCATGGCTTGACGCTGTTACTTTTAACTTAATTAATTGCTAGGAATAGGTTCTTCACTCCAAAACCGTCTCCTAAACCCCAAGTTTAATTCGCTAATCGTCAAAGAGTTCAAATATATTTTTTCTAAAGCATTGCCTCGCAATCTGCACGTTCAAAGCCCTGTCATTATACATCGGTATTTATTAAAAGCGTATAATACAATTTTACCGTCAAACCGAATTTATTTATTGTAAAAGCCACGATCAGGCGCTCGCAACGTATAATCTTAAAGGTATTAACTGAACATAAACGCAAACCTTTTAATATTATATTGTTGCAAACAATAAATATTATCATGACGGACAGACAGACTGCACTGGTTAAATAATAATAGTAAGGTTAAGCGCGTTCCCTGGAGCTATATTTCTAGACGAGCACTAACAATTATAGTGGTTATAAAGTACCTACCTACTGTGGAAAATGATGTTATTTAAAGTAAAAAACAAACTTCGGGTAAAAAGACTAACGGGGTATTAGGTTATCCGTGTATATCTTCTTTAAAGATTGCACATACATAGCGCAAAACCGCGACAAGTGGAATTAATGGCCGGAGGCTAGCAGTGGGACAGTTCGTGCTAGTAATAATAAAATAATACCACCTTATTTAATAAACAAAAAAATAATATTTCACACCTTTCACACAGCGCCATCTAGTCCCAAACTAAACAGAACATGTCCTATTGTATATAATATATAATATAGGTAGGGTAGGCCGGGGCTAAAAGGCCCAATTTACACTATATCTCCAATTAACTCTATATTCTATAACTCTTGGTTTCAAAAGAAAAAAACTCTTTTGTATTGAACAGCGTAACTCTTCATGTTTAAGTCGTAACAGTTAAATTTAGCCAGTATTATTAAATGCTAGATAATAATGATTTTAAACATCGTGTCCTTTATCCTTCAAGGGTGGGGTAAAAAAGGACCACTGTTTGGGAACAAGGGATCAGTATAATTGAATGCTATTCTGTGGTAATTTCAGGAAAAACAAAAAAAAACGTTTACCTTGCAATATTAATAAATCTTTTTTAGGTATTTATGTATTCCAGAAAAGATTCGCATCATACTGAGAAAATGATTTTAATTCAGAACTGGACTATGTGTCAACTATTTAAACAGTATACTACTTAAGGGCTTATTACACTATTCAATTTGTAGGAAATCTAACTTGGAAATCGGTAGATGCACCTAAATCGGAGACCTAACTGCACCTAGTTAGGGTCTTACAAATTGAATAGTTTAATAAGGCCTTTAGCGATCCACCACCTTAGATTGTGATTTTTTTAAATGTTTGTTTTATACAAACATTGTCCTGACAATTACAAACAAAACATAAAAAAAAAACAGTTAGGTCAAGCGGTCCTAAAGTGATGATGGCAATTGTTTTTTTTTTTCATACCTAAATGTATAGATTAGCATACAGATTAAGTAGGTAGGTACTTACCTACCTATGTACCTACACCTTTTACAGTAAATAAAAAACACAGTTGAAAATGGCATTGAGACATTTAGGTATAATAGCAGTTCCCTTTTTAACCGACTTCAAAAAAAGGAGGAGTTTTTTTTTTTTTTTGTGTGTTTGTTACGCGATTTCTCCCCCATTTGTGGACCGATTCTCAAAATTCTTTTTTTATTTGAAAGAGTATACTCCCGAGGTGGTCCCATTTTAATTTGGTGAATATCTGGTGCTGATCTTCGGAGATATACAATGGAACTCTTCAAAAATAGACGGCAAATCTGTCGTGATTGCTGGAATCGCTTGGATATTTATTGTTTATACAACATCATGACATATCATCATCACGCCTTTATGCTCTGAGGGGTATGCAGGTGTGTACAATATACCTAGATTTCGACAGTTAGGTATGTTAAGTTTCATTTATTAGGGATAAGTGGATAACCCTATTACCATGACATGTATTGTTAACAAATAACAATATAAACATAAATTCATGGCATATATTTGTATGGGAACAACTAAAAATGAAAAAATAAAAATCTTTTTTGCAAAAAATAAAACCGACTTAAAAAAAACACTAGCCGGTGTAAAATAACTCTAAATTCGGAAGTCGGTGGCCCATCATGAAAAAGACAAAACCACCAAAGCCACAGACTTCCTAATTTAGAGTTATTTTACACCGGCTAGTGTTTTTTTTAAGTCGGTTTTATTTTTTGCAAAAAAGATTTTTTCAAAGGACTGATTCGAAAGTTTTTTTTTTTGTTCTTACTTTCAACGCAACGAAACGAAAGAAAAGAATTTTAGAATTAGTTACTGTAAGATCTCAATCTCTATAAAAAATGTGTGCACCCGGGCGAATACGGAGCACGTAACTAGGTTGTCTAAAATAGATTAGCTTTAATCTAAAATTTACAATAAACTCTAATACTCCATTTACGATAGCATTAGACAGAAGGTATAAAAGGTTATGTTCAATGCACACTTTGTAACGAAATAAAGTACAATTAAGTATGTTACAATTACAAAAAATACTTATGCCAGAGACGCCGAAATTATTAAAGTTCTTTTTTACTCACACTTAGTTGTAACCATTGCTACAATTTATTTTAAGAATATTTGTGGATTTCATTTAGTTATATTATTTCAATTTAAGTAGTTGAAATTTTTAGTGTAGGTAAATGATAAAAATCTCAAAGAAGCAGGAATTAACAACACATGGAAACGTTTTTCGTTTCCCTTTTGTTCTTCTAAGTTTAAAATTTAGCAATTTGAATAAAACTTGTTTTCACTGGAGTATCTTTTAAATAAAATGTTCTGCATTTCTGCTTCTACGAGCCTCTTCTTTCTAATAAATGGAGTATAAAAACGAAGATAAAAACTAAAGTTTTCGTTGTAGGACTTACCTTCAAATACTAAACAAAACGTTAAAAACGTCACTAGCACTGCCATCTATTGAGTACAAACGGAACTAATAAGAAAGACAGCTGCCTGCCCAAGAAGGCTGTGTCTAGCACGCAGAATCTGAACTCGTGTTATTACAAGAGTTACGTTTTACTGAACAGCTTCTGGCAAAACTCCCTAGATGTGCTAATGGCGATGCAAACAATATCCGCGCGCCTCTAGCGGCGAAATTTAGAAGTTCTCTAAGGAATACACTGCTATTTAAAGTTTAGGTTTAGGTGACGCGGTTAATTTAGACATAATCAGAAGGATCACGATTAAATACAGAAACCCGTTGCTAACAAAAGCAGAAATACGGAATATGGTTGAGTTTTTCAATGTAAGTATACCTAGGGAATGCAATCTCGTCTCGCCGAGATCCCGATCTCGCGAGATCTCGGCCATATTTTACGAGATTGTATCTCGTCAAATTTCGTATGAGATCTCGCGAGATAACGAGATCGACAAATGCAGCGTGACGACGTGTATTTCATAGCGTGGCTGTGCGCGCGAACTGAATCCTGGCCCTGGCCGGCCGTGCGGCCGCGCCTGGCGCGGGCACAGGACAAGAGGGGTAGGCGGGCTTGCGGGGAACGAGGTCCGGCTCATTTTGCAAGGCGGCGCGCGTGCGTTTGTTTACAATTGCAACGAAATAATTTGTTTTGGAGACAGTTTTGTGTTTTAATTAGTTTCGCAGAAATATTACACTACAATTACAATACAACTAACTACCAACCATGTCAAAAGTGTACAGTGAATATAAAAGTTCTTTAGAAGTAGGGAAACATTGTTTAATAATTATAGACATAAACAAATGTTATTACAGTTAGAGACAAAATAATAAGTAGGTAGGTACTCTGTTGATTTTTGAAATAAAACTTGTATTAATTTTATAACTAAGCGACGCATTTTCTATTTAATTACATATCATGTCAATTACTAGTTCTCAAAACAAGCATTTGCATATGTTTTAATTGCGATTCTCCCAATCTCGCGAGATCCCGTAATTTGCGAGATCTCGCGAGACTGGGTTTTGAGTCTCGCGAGATCTCGCTAGGCGGAAATCTCGTACGAGATTGCATTCCCTAAGTATACCTACCTCCTACTTACGTAGTTTCTGTATCTATTTACGAAGACTGGCCTGTTGGTCTAGTTACTAGACCAACAGGCCAGTCTTCGTAAACTAGTACTAGACTCTAGTAGTTAGTGACCGTGACTGCTATGCCGGAGGTCGTGAGTTCGATTCCCACCCAGAACAAATGTTTGTGTGATGAGCACGATCATTTGTTCTGTGTCTGGGTGTAATTTATCTATAATATGTAAGTAAGTATTTAGAATTATATAAGTATGTTTATCAGCTGCTGTTTAGTACCCATAACACAAGCTCTCAAGCTTAACTTGGGACTAAATGGCGTTGTGTGAAAAAGTTGTGGAATATTTTTATTTTGTTTTTTTTTTTTACAAATTACCAAATTACTTGGAGCGACTGCCTGTCTGACGTCCACAACTGTTACTTGGTAACACGATACCTATTGGTTAAGCTGGTTGTAAGATTTTCGGGCTGTACCTAACGACTGTCCGACAGCCGGGACCAACGGCTTCACGTGCTTTCCGAAGCATGGAGGGAGGAGTCTAGAAATGCAATGGATGGAAATCCATCCACGGACCAACCTCAGCCGGTCGATTCAGTAAAAGTCACGCCGCGAAAACTTGAGTGAAGTGAATTGTCAATGCCTTGCATTAGTCTGGAATGACAACTCATTTCGCCCTCACTGCGCCTACTTATTCACGTGGAGATTTGACCGGAATCGCACTGCAGGCTGTTATTGTTAAGGTCCCCTCATACCTACTTAGAGTTCAAAGTAAAATATAGCCTCGTTGACATTATTAAGTATAGCTTCCTAACGTT
Source organism: Euplexia lucipara (assembly GCA_921972225.1). Classification (NCBI taxonomy): domain Eukaryota; kingdom Metazoa; phylum Arthropoda; class Insecta; order Lepidoptera; family Noctuidae; genus Euplexia; species Euplexia lucipara. Next base: position 9,526,086 of record OV179142.1, on the reverse strand, counting down.
AAAGAATTTTTAAAATCGGTTAAGGATTTTTTGAGTTTAATCCCTCCAAATGAAAGAATCAAACAATCAACTTTAAAATTAGCAGTGCTATTCTGTTAAAAAATCCCCTTGATAATGAAGGTCAAGTGAAGTTGAATTAAAAACTAATGCTAGCTGGGGATTAACAGTTCACTTCATATAATTTTATTCACGGGGTGACTTTTGCTGCATCGCCCGGCAACACCCAGTTTCTGACCCGAGAATCAACACAAAAATGTGCAAACATTTCAAAAACATGTCAACTGCTGCGAAACCTATGATTTATTGACTGACTTGTCGACAGTCAATCAAAGCACTTGACATGAGTTTAATTTTGACGTTTCGTTGATTTTCGTGTCAAAAATTCCGGGCATAGGAACGCGAGTACAATGTTGTTTCCAATTGGTAGATGCAGTCACTTAACATCACTAGCATGGCAACAAGTCTATCTTGTAGGTACCTATACTAATTATCCAAAGAGATTTAAGATAGTTTACTATAGAGGGACATGCGCAGTTATGTCATAGAAAAACTGTGGTCCCATGTCTCAGTAACGCCATCTAGCATAATATAGTGCGACATCTATCTCGCTACATACGAACTATCCTACATCGCGCTATTAGAGTTATCCGCGCAACTTGAACGTATACAAGTTCCCGACTGCAACCGCCGAGCACTAGTTAGCCCACCAGTCGCAACACCCGTCTGGTCGGAGGATCCTCCCTTTTCAATAGTGGACGAGGAACTTTACACCCTGTTCCTCACACCCCCAAAATAGCAATATTGGAGCGGCAGCGGAGCTAACCGCGACTAATCAACTTGAGTCCACCAAGACACAATTATCTATCTTCTACTTTTCGTGTGGTTAGTGACTAACCTGCTTTCAGAGTTTTAATGCCGCCTAGGGGCCTCTGACTTGGCATCACATGATGCCGTCGAAATATCTCTCAACTTGCCATGCTTGAGAGTCTCAAGCAGGGCCGGTTTCCTCACGATGTTTTCCTTCACCGTTTTTGAAGCAAGTGATAACTCTGCAATACTATGCGTTTCAAATAAGAATAGGAACGTCAATGACCTCTACTTGTCAAATGTCGCTTAAAAAGTACGGCCTGCAACGAAACCTTAATCGCGTATCAATTTTTTTTTTTTTGTTTTACTGAGTCGAAGTTATTCAAAATGAAAAAACGTCTTAAATTAATTAGTCTTGTGGAGTGCTTACGTTTTATTGATTAATTCTGTTTGTTACACGGTTGTTTGTTGTTGTTGTTGATATTTTTGTTTTCATCGCCCTAACTGCTCAAAAATGTGTGAATGAGGCGCATTTTGCATGGGAGGGCTCGAGAGATAATCTCCAATGTAAACAAATACTTTGACACTACAATTTAGAAAATAATTTATTTTGTTCATGATTAGTATAAAACAAATATTTAGAAAAAACCTTGTTTTCCTGATCTTACCCAATTTATTCGGATTGATAGCAATGACGTCATAACATGGCGCAAGGTCATTCCTATTCTCATTTGAAACGCATGCACATGAAACCGAAAATGCAGAGGTGCGTGCATTGGGTTTGAACTCGAGACCTATGAGGTAATCCACCGGCCACACCACTAGTGTCACTGCTATAGTCAGATAAGGCGAGGTTACCCCAATAAACGTCGTCAACAATAGCGTTTTACTCGTACATGGAACGGATTTAAATTTTGAAAAAAATGTATTACATAGTTGACTCTTTGATCATGATATGTCGGGCATGCGATACACGATTACTTACACTTCACTGCATCCAATTAAATCGCAAAGACATGTCCAAATGATGGCTAAATAATCGTTTTACTTGAGTTATATTAGGCTTTGAAAAATAAAACTTATATCATAATAAAGGTCGTAAAAAATGTGTATTATCTCGGGTCACATAATGTGCAATATGAAAATAAATGTATCACAAATTCCAAAGTTAAGTGTATTTCACTAGTTTGCGCTCGCTCCGAGTCCTTTAGTCCCGAGCGGAACGTGTTCGAGGTCGGACGTGCGCCAATTTTTTCCGTCATCCCCGTTATAAAATCGATTTCGATAAATAGTAATACATGTACATACTTTATCATCACTTTAATTTAGTTTTTTAAATAGTTGTAATATTTTTTGTTTTATTAGGTACATTATTAGGATAAATTTGTAGATAAGTAAAATAAATCAAAATGGTCAAGAATAAAAAAATTTCTTCTTTGGCTCTACGAAGACTGAATAGGTAAACAAAAAAGGTAGGAATACTTTGACGATATTTTTTATTTAGGTACCTACCTAAATTATATTTTACCATACAAATAATACCTTAGATGATAAATTGAATCACAAACTTAGGTAGGTACGGATAATACTTTTACAACAAGGACACGGTTGCACGGTTGGCGCAGTGGCTGAGCGATGTGCGCAGCGTGTCGCGGGTTCGATTCCCGCACGGAACAAATATTTGTATGACCTAAAAGTAGTTGTTCGCGGGTCTGGGTGTTTGTGTATGTGAGAATAAATGTTTGTAAACGCACCCACGACACAGGAGAAACTTCTAGAGTAGGGCAAAGTTTACAAAAAAAAAATACTAATGCAAATAACAACGATGAGCGCGAAAGTCTTTCATGCTTTATTTTTACCGCGAAACGTATTCACCAACCATACCAAGTGTATCGAACAGTAGTATTTGAACCCTAACATAGAGCAAATAAAGTCGCAAATGCTATAGTGGTTTATTGTTGCGTGACGTCAAATAGGTAGTTCACCCGTTCAACCTGCTGGGATTTTGTATTTTTTAATAGATTTTGCCTACGAAATCGCCCGCCATTTTTTTTTCTAATTGTTTTGTGATAATAAAATATACGTAACCTAAGGCATAACGTAGCTTTTTAATAGGTAAAAGATTTTTCTCTCAGTATCGAATCAGTAACGCCATGAATTTGCGCATTGAAACAAAAAAAAATACTCGCATCAACATACTCTTGAGCAGTGGTGGCCCAGTGGTGTGTGACATCTATCAACCCGCAGTGGGCTAGCGTGGTGGATTATAGCCCACTCCCTCTCATAGAGAGGAGGGCTGTGTCTCGGCAGTGGGAACATTATAGACTGATGATGATGATGATGAACATTATTGTAGTAAATACTGAATAAGATGGGATGGTGGTCACACCGTCTACTCATAGGAACTGTCTCCAGTAAGAACATCAAACCACCAGCAGCACGTCACGTGAGTATTAGGTAAAACTACCCACAGCTACCACAACACAACAAATAATATTATTATATTTTGTGTCTATGTTTGTGAAGGTCACGTACCACAGCACACTCGTACCACAGTGTAGCAAAGTACAGTATTACATTGCTCATTTCCTACAAGTATGTTTTTATTTTTCGCTAATACAAAACTACGTTATGCCTGAGTTATATAATTTTAATGCCTGAGTTATACAACGTGTTTTTTTTATATCCCATAACTCTAGGGTATGATTGAGATCATACGATGACGGGCCTGTTGGTCTAGTGACGGGCCTGCTGGTCTAGTAGTTAGTGACCCTGACTGCTATGCCGGAAGTCGTGGGTTCGATTCCCGCCCAGGACAAATGTTTGTGTGATGAGCAAAATCATTTGTTCTGTGTCTGGGTGTTTGGGTGTGTTTGTATTTAGAAATATATAAGTATGTTTATCAGCTGTTTAGTACCCATAACACATAAAGATGGCGACGAAGAAAATTTTTGGTTTTTCCGTCATGGGTGTCGTTTTCGTGGTTTTCGGGGTAGCTGATTACGAAAATTAGGTCAAAATGAAAATCCAAGATGGCGCCGAGGAAAATTTTTGGTTTTTCCGTCATGGGTGTCGTTTTTGTGGTTTTCGGGGTCGCTGATTACGAAAATTAGGTCAAAATAAAAATCCAAGATGGCGACGAAGAAAATTTTTGGTTTTTCCGTCATGGGTGTCGTTTTCGTGGTTTTCGGGGTAGCTGATTATGAAAATTATGTCAAAATGAAAATCCAAGATGGCGACGAAGACAATTTTTGGTTTTTCCGTCATGGGTGTCGTTTTTATGGTTTTCGGGGTCGCTGATTATGAAAATAACGTCAAAAGGAAAATCCAAGATGGCGCCGAGGAAAATTTTTGGTTTTTCCGTCATGGGTGTCGTTTTCATGGTTTACGGGGTCGCTGATTACGAAAATTAGGTCAAAATAGAAATCCAAGATGGCGACGAAGAAAATTTTTGGTTTTTCAATACTCAATACTCAATACTCAATACTTTATTGCATTCCATAATGTATACAAGGCTGGTAGGTAAATTATAGAGAAACAATTATGGACCCTGTCGGGCACAGCAAGTTAGTTTTTAGAGGAGAGGATGAAGCGCTTTTTGTTTAAAAACATAATAATATTGAAATTAAGGAAGTAAATCTTATATTTAGATATTTAAGTAGATATTATTTATGAGTAGATTTATGTTAATTTTGTTTATTATTAATATTTCTATATTTATTTATTTATAAATTTATTTATTTATTATTAATAGATATTTTCTAAATTATATATTAGGTAATTATTTTATATATTTATTTATATATTAGCTGTAATTTATTATTAACTTAGTAGTAAGTAATTAAAGATATTGCACGGTAGATAAGGTAAATAGATGTATTAGGTACTACTAACTTGTTTATTCTAATTATCTTCGTTTGTCTAGGAGGAATTTATCTTTGAAGTATTCGTCAATTGTGTAGTAAGCTTTGTCTAAGAGTAATCGTTTTAGTTTATTTATAAATATATTGTTTGTTTCTGTGTTTTTTATGTATTCAGGTAATTTATTATAGATTTTTATTGACGTGACAAACGCACTAGAGGAGTGCATTTTTAATCGTGAAGTTGGCAGGTTGAGTCTATTTCCATGTCTGAGTTTGATTTCTGTTTGTATGTCTTCTCTTTTGCTGTAGAATTGTGGGTACTTCCTTACAAATTTGCAGATTTCAAATATGTAGAGACAAGGTAGTGTTAGGATGTTTAGTTCTTTGAAGTGTGGTTTACATGAGTCGGTGTCTTCTATGTTAACCAATGTTCTTAAAAGTTTCTTCTGTATTGTAAATAGCGAAGGTGCGTCTGTACTGTTACCCCATAATATTATTCCGTATTTAAGCCAAGCGAACGCGTACGCATAGTATGTTACTATTGCTGTTTTGAGATCTGTACTTTTCTTTATTTCTCTGAGGGCATATGCAAATTTAGATAGCTTTGTTTTAACTTTCTGTATGTGTGGTTTCCAGTCTATGTGTGTATCTATGTCTAGGCCTAAAAGGGTGAATTTATTAACTATTTCTAACTTGGATCCTTTGTATTCAAAATTTATTTTTATTGGGGTTTTTTGTCGCGGGTGGAAACTGACTATTTTTGTCTTACTAAAGTTAATTTCAAGGTTATGTTCGTTCATCCAGTGTGTTGTGGTGTCAAGTATAGATGTTAGTGTTTGGTTTAGGTTTTGGTTATTTTTACATGATGTTATAATAGATACGTCATCGGCAAACAATACGCACGTTTCATTTATGTGATTAGGGAGGTCATTTATGTAGACTAAGAACAATAGGCATCCTATAACACTTCCCTGTGGTATGGAGGCGTTTACAGGTATATTTTGTGATCTAATTAGTTCAATGTGTTGTGTTTGTGTATTGTAGTGTTCTATTTCTACGACTTGTTCTCTGTTTTTTAAATAAGATGTAAACCAGTCATGACTTTTCCCTCGGATACCTATGTTGTAAAGTTTATTTAATAGTATATCGAATTGTACTTTATCATACGCTTTGGTCATGTCTAATAACAGTCCAATAGCGTATTTTTTATTATCAATAATTTTGAGTGCTTCTTGTATGTACTTGTAGACGGCCAAAACAGTGGATCGGTTCTTGCGAAATCCATTTTGGCTATCATTGAAAATACCATATTTTTCACAGAACGCATAAACGCGGTTACACATGACTTTTTCGAATATTTTTGAGGCTGTTGGTAGTAGGGCAATGGGGCGGTAATTGTTCGGGTCAGTTTTATCGTTTTTTTTGAAAATAGGTTTAATGAGGGCCTTTTTGAGTAAGTCAGGAAAAACACCTTCTTCGAAGGATTGGTTAATGAGTATATAAAATGGCAAGGTAAGTTCATCAGCGCACTGTTTTATCAGACTGGGTGGGAGTTCGTCGATTCCGTGGCTGTTCTTGTTCTTTAGGTTTTTAATAATTATGTTTATTTCATAAGGGTCAACTGGGTTAAGGTATAATGTATTTTGTGTAGTTAAGGTTGCCGGTAGCCCCTTTGGTTTGCTGCCGGTTGGTGTTGTAGTTTTCCCACCAATGGAGACAAAGAAATTATTAAATATGTTGGCTACTTCATGCGGTTTCGCCGTTAAGCTATTATCTACTTGTAATGTTATGTTGTGTTTCTCGGTTTTGCGCTTTTTGTTTGAGCGTTCATTTATGATTCCCCACATTGTTTTGACTTTATTATTCGATTTAGTCATTTTATTTTTGTAGTGCAGTTTTTTAGCTGTTGTAACCGCCTTTTTCAGTATTTTTTCATATTTTTTGTAATATTTTATTAATGTAGGATCTTTTGTTTTTGTAATTAATATTTTTAACAATCTTTTATTCATACTGGATTTTTTTATACCAACAGTGAGCCAATATTTCTTATATTTGGTTTTAAGTTTAATTTTAAGTAGTGGGATACACTTATTTAGGATTAAGGTAAGTTTATCGTTAAATGTTTTATAATTTGTGTTAATATTATTTTCAGTTTTAAGTATATCATTCCAATTAATTTTTTGTAATTCCTCTTTGAATTTTAATATGTTTGTATTATTATATAACCTTTTCTTTGTGTACCAATTATTTGTACTGGGTTGTTCTGGTATTTTTAAATGTAGGACTGTGCTATGATGGTCAGAGAAGCCTAAGTCCTCTATAGTTACGTGCATGTCTTTGTGGTTAAAGTTCGTGAATATTAGATCTAAACATGTTGCGGTGCTTGGTGTGATACGCGTAGCGCTTTTTACGTGTTGAGTAAAGTTATTTTCTTGCATGAGGTTTATAAATTTATTAGTTTTTAGATTGTCCTGTAGTATATTTATATTGAAATCGCCTCCTATTATTGTATTTAATTTATAGTATTTTTTATTTATGTATTTTAATAGTTGCTTTAATTTTTCATAAAAAACTTCCTCCTCTCTCCTATTCCAGTATATAATTATAATTAATAAGTTTTCTTTTGGTAATTCTGTGGCACATATTTCTATTATATATTCTGCAGACGTATCGGTGATGTCGTCCTTCTGTATGCTTTCAATATAGTCTTTTAGGAGTATACATACGCCGCCTCCGGTTCTATTACTGCGACAATATGATGAAGCAAATTTATATCCACTAAATTGTATGAGGTCTAGTCTTTCTTGAGTTAGCCATGTTTCTGAAAGGCATATAGCTTTGTAGGATGGATGTTCGTCAATAAACGCTTCAAGTATGTCTTGTTTGTTATTAAGACTTTGTATGTTTTGGAACAATAGTTTAAATGGTGGTTCGTTGTTTACGAAAAGTCTGGTTCTCAGTTTCATCAGTTTCGTTTGTTGTGTAGGGCTGCGTCATGTTGTTATATGTTGTTTCTTTTTTTTGGGTGTTATGTGTGTATTCCTTTATGTTGTTATTTATTTTAAATAATTGTCCGTTTATATATAGTTTGTTATTTCTGATGACTGCGTGCGATCCGTTATTTCTTGCCGTAACTAGTTCCTCTCGCATTTGTGCCCTATACTTTCGTTCATTTTTATCTAAAAATTCTGAAATGAATAGTCCAGTTCCTTGAAAGAAAGTTCTATTGTTTATAATATATTTTGCCATTCTCTTGCTGATGAATTCGATGACGAGTGGTCGGTTCTTAGATCCACCTGGTCTTCCAATTCGATACAGATCTTCAATATATGCTGAAACGTCTACGTTTACTATTTCACGAAACAGTTCAACCAATCTACAGTGGAGTGCATTTTCAGGCTCTTTATTGTAGTCCGCCAGGCCGTAGAGCACAATCTTTCTATGGTGGTTTACTTGCAGACTATTAGGTATTTTAAAAGCTTCTGTAGTTAACTTTCTTATTTCTTTTTTCAGATTTTCGTTTTCTATTTGTAGTTTTTCTAGTTTTATGTTTATGTTTACTATTTCTTGCTTTCTCTGGGAATTTTCTATTGTTAAGGTATTTGTTTTATAATCTATATCTTGTTTTAATTCATGAATTGCTTTATATATTTCTGTGTTTATAGTTTTCTGTAGTTCTTGTACAATAGATTTGTTATTTTCTTTCAGATGTGTAATTATTATTTCACTTAAATCCTGTAGTGTTAAATTTTTTTCCAGATTAACTTTATCAGGTTTTTCTGTGGGTATAGTATCACCAAAGAAGCTGAGATCTTCTGAACAAATTGTGTCGTTGTCGGAATCTTTTGGCTTTCTTCTTAAGGTAACGTTAGCTTCCTCGGAGGGTGATGATTGACATTTGTTTGTATCAAGTATTCTGGGGGGACGCAAAGGCGTATCAGTGTTTCCTGTCTTGGGTATTTTACAGATGCATGTTTGGCATTTCCAGGTGTTTTTATTTTCTAGTGTTACCTTTTTAGAATCCTTGGTAACACCAGCACATTCGAAATCATATCTACATTTACAAAGAACGCATATAATGTTTTCCCTTATAGGTAACTTTTGTTTACATCCAGCGCAAGTAGGTGTAGAAGCCATTTCAAATTTTAAATATTTGGCGCTTTATTTTTAGTTCGGCTAACTCCCACTAGGGTCTGCAATGGCAGTAGTGTAGAGAATTAATAAGTGTTGCCAGTACTAAATTTATCTATGGACGGTTGGTAGCACTGATTTTAATTCGTCTATTACCCGCTAGGGGCTATAGTGGCAGTAGTGTTGCAAATGAGTGAATGATATCAGTGTCAGATGGTTGGTACTACTGTTTTTAGTTTGTTTATTGAACACTTGGGGCTGTAATGGCGGTAGTTGTTTAACAAGTTAAGTTTTTAGTTCGTCTATTAACCACTCGAGTTCACTAGCGCTAGTTGTTGGGGTCAAAGTTCTAAATTTAAATCCACATAACCGCTTTTTGTTTTTGTTTTTTATAAAAACTTAATCGTAATTAGGTTTAACAGCTTGATTGTTATTGGGAATATGGTAAACACTCAAATATTGAACCAAGTATGGCCATACAACACTTCTCACTTTTGTATTTACAAAGTTTTTGTTATTGTATCACTTATATTATTTTTGTAGTTTTTTTCCACTTTACACTAAAAGTCTTCGGAGATAACACTGTCCGAGCTTAATTGCAGGTTAACTCGTAGTTGGCACTAGTTCTTTACTTAAATATCACTTGGTAAACAATTTTTTAGAATTTTTATATACGAGCTTAGTGTTTACTGCGTCGCTAGCGACATCTCCCTCTTTAGATACTGTGGAAACTCCTGATATGTTCTCAGATACACGCTGAACTCGAACTTGGGCCTGTATCAGTAGTGGGAAATCGAACTGGTAAAAAGTTTTTCCGTCATGGGTGTCGTTTTCGTGGTTTTCGGGGTAGCTGATTACGAAAATTAGGTCAAAATGAAAATCCAAGATGGCGCCGAGGAAAATTTTTGGTTTTTCCGTCATGGGTGTCGTTTTTGTGGTTTTCGGGGTCGCTGATTACGAAAATTAGGTCAAAATAAAAATCCAAGATGGCGACGAAGAAAATTTTTGGTTTTTCCGTCATGGGTGTCGTTTTCGTGGTTTTCGGGGTAGCTGATTATGAAAATTATGTCAAAATGAAAATCCAAGATGGCGACGAAGACAATTTTTGGTTTTTCCGTCATGGGTGTCGTTTTTATGGTTTTCGGGGTCGCTGATTATGAAAATAACGTCAAAAGGAAAATCCAAGATGGCGCCGAGGAAAATTTTTGGTTTTTCCGTCATGGGTGTCGTTTTCATGGTTTACGGGGTCGCTGATTACGAAAATTAGGTCAAAATAGAAATCCAAGATGGCGACGAAGAAAATTTTTGGTTTTTCTAACATGGGTGTCATTTTCGTGGTTTCCGGGGTCGCTGATTACGAAAATAAGGTCAAAATGAAAATCCAAGATAGCGCCGAGAAAAATTTATGGTTTATCCGTCATGGGTGTCGTTTTTATAGCTTTTGGGGTCGCTGATTACGAAAATTAGGTCAAAATAAAAATCCAAGATGGCGACGAAGAAAATTTTTCAAAAATCAATGAACTCAAAAACCATGACAACGACACGACACCCATGACGGAAAAACCCAAAAGTTTTCCACGGTGCCATTTGGATTTTCATTTTGGGCTCATTTTCGTAATTAGCGATACCAAAAACCACGAAAACGACACTCATGACGGAAAAACCAAAAAGTTTCTTTGTCGCCATCTTAGATTTTCATTGACCTCATTTTCCTAATAAGCTACCCCGAAAATTACGAAACCGACACCCATGTTGGAAAAACTAAAAATTTTCCTCGGCGCAATTTTGATTTTAATTTTGACCTTATTTTCATAATCAGCTACCCCGAAAACCATAAAAACGACACCCATGACGGAAAAATCAAAAACTTTCCACGGCGCCATCTTGGATTTTCATTTTGACCTGATTTTCGTAATCAGCGACCCCGAAAACCACGAAAACGACACCCATGACGGAAAAACCAAGAATTTTTTTCGTCGCCATCTTGGATTTTCATTTTGACCTAATTTTCGTAATCAGCTACCCCGAAAACCACGAAAACGACACCCATGACGGATAAACCAAAAATTTTCTTCGTCGCCATCTTGGATTTTTATTTTGACCTAATTTTCGTAATCAGCGACCCCGAAAACCACGAAAATGACACCCATGTTAGAAAAACCAAAAATTTTCCTCGGCGCCATCTTGGATTTTCATTTGGACCTTATTTTCATAATCAGCGACCCCGAAAACCATGAAAACGACACCGATGACGAAAAACCCAAAAAAATCCACCTTCAAGTAATAGCAAGCGTGATGTTATGTTTACTCCATTGAGTAAACTTCAGTGGCCATTCAGTCGCGCTAAAGTCCAGTCGCTTTTCTATACTTTTAATTGATTTTTCCTCCATTTTTACTTTTATCTGGCAATATTTTAGCTAATCTTAATTAAACTGTGATTAACAAATCAATTATTTATTTATTTAACCCATTTTCCCTAAACCCATATTTTCCACGCATACTTATATTCATATTAGGTGGGATACTAAAATTAAATAACCATTCAATGCATCTAAGTATTTTTGAATTACAATATTGATATCGTAGTTCAAGAATTCTATCATATCTAAATTAATAAATTGAAGTTGCTCTACGGCATTACTCTATTCTGTGACGCAACTGTGTACCTACTCGAGTTCGTGAAGTCATGAATGAGCGGTACGACGACAGCGCGCGGCGTTTCTCCGATGCATCGTAGTTTATTACGTAGCGCTATTGGTTGCGGGGCCTGAGGTAAGCGTTAAATGCCTACACGGCTGGGGACACCTCGCCTGAGGCACGTGCCTAGGGGCGCGTAGTTACAAGGGGCGCGCGAGCTCAGATTTTTCTAAAATAAACCAACTCTCACTCATAAGAGAGTAAGTACAAATGTCCTGGCCTACTAACGTTTTGATGATACAATGTTTATAGTATTATGATGGCTATTTATGGCATGTACAGGGGCACCGATGAAGTGATTGCCTAGGGCGGTCTGGACATTTAATCCGCCACTGGCAATAGTAATTCCGTTTATAGCAAGTATATAAGTATTGAATGACTTTGATAACTGTCAATTTTATCTTATTGAGAACTGCATTTCTCTTATTAAGTAGTAGCTACTTAGGTTTGTCGGACAAACTCCACCAACACATGCTGTGCATCCTCTATGTCCAGATCTACGAGATGTTTGGCATGGGCTGCGAAAACACTATGAGTTACACAAATACGCAGGTGAAACCGCCAGGCCAGGCTAAGCGCTGTGCTTGTAGATTTAAAAAAAAATGACCTTCATAATATCTTTAACAAAAATTAGTAAGTAACGAGGAAAATTATAGGAATAGTTTTTTTACGTGGATTTATTAGTACTTTGATTAGTACCTAATTTGTGGTAATATGACACATTTACTAGTCAAGCTGGATGTTCTCGGAACTCGCAAGCAAAATGTAAATTAATCTCAATACCAATCCGATGACTGTGAAATTGAAAATAATACACACAGCTTTTATTAATGAATTGGATTAAGAACTCTTAGTCTCACTCAGAATAGTTGAAATGATGAAATGAAATGATATATTTCTGTAAGTGCCTACGTAGATCTTACAAGATACTTTTACATGTCATTTTTTTTAAACTAAATGGCACTCAATCGCAATTCCAAAGTGACTGAACCCTGAGCAGAAATGCCGAAAGAAACTCAGGGGTCATGGTCTCTTTTAAAGTCCAGACATAAGATTGTATTCATGTATTTAAATGCGAGTCTCACCATGCAGGACAAAGTCTGGAAAGGCCTTTTGAAGAAAGTATCAATTCAGCTTCGATTTGACCTGTCCCAAAATACGGCATTGTTGATTAAGTCTTGAGTTTAATTAAAATTATAGAGCCTACCCTCGATAGCGCTCGCACTTCTCGGTCACTGTTTCGAGCAAAGACTAATCAAATGTGCGGATGAGACAAATTGATATTACCTTTCTGCCTACACTTCATTGTGATGTTAGAGAGAAAGAGACCGTTTGTAGCATATTATATTTTTATTTTAAATTGAAACTCGCGACTTAAATGAAATTCTCGTGTCACTGTATATGTTACCAAACTTCTCCGAAACGGCTAGACCGATTATTAATAATTTTTGAGTTTATACATATATTTAGTAGGTCTGAGAATAGGTCGTAAACTAGTGCCGGGCAGTGTGAGTATAATAAATATTGGTGTTTAACAACGTGGTTAGTAACTGACATCAACGAGATAAAATATCGAAACATTTTAGATTTATTTAAATTCAGAGCTCCTCTGAATAAAAACTTTTTTACGAAAAAAAAACAACCGATTTCTTGAATAAACACTAACAGGTTAAAAATAACTCCAGTTTCGGAAGTCTGTGGCTGTGCTGGTTTGGTTTCGTTCATTATTGGCCACCGACTTTTTATTTTGCAATTTTTGGTTACTACGTAGGCAAAGGAAGTCTTTGAGAACTTGAAAGAATCATTGAAAAAGAAGTTCTTTCTAAATATTAATCTTTACATCTCTGCCAGGCCCCTTTTAAAATAGACAGGCATAATGTTATGTTATGGCAATACAAAAACTCTGCATAAGAATAAGAAGAAAAACAGACACGAAACTTAACATAACAAACACACACAACACATCATCATCATCATCATAACATATAGACATCTGACTGTAGCAATCGCGAATAATTTGCTGTTATGCGTTGAAGAGTTCCGTTGCTTGTCTTCTTCATCAGTTTTTTCTTCACCAAATGATACTTTATTCTTGAAAATGCTTGATTTATTACATAATTCTTTAAAATAAGTGTGTGTGTACCTATATTATTTGAGGAGTTCCCTCAATTCCTCGAAGATCCCTCATCAGATATGAGTTTTAATAAAAATGGGACCAATCTGTTAGTAAACCTTATAAATATAAAAAAAAAATTGAAAATCGGTCCATAAACAACGGATCAACGAGGTAACAAACCCTAAAATAAAACAACCGAATTTAGAACCTCCTCCTTTTTTTGACAGTTTAAAATAAATCGGCAACACGAGCAAGCGTGGTGATTATATGTATATGCTCATACCCTTTCAGTATTCGCATAACGAAAAGGGTTTTGCATTGTATTGGGACAGTAAGACTTAATAATATTAATATTTAATTACATTTACAACTGTTTTAATAAATACTACCTATAAGGACTTAAAATAAACATACCTACTCAACACTCAATATTGTTATTGCTTTCTGTACGTGTTAATACGTGGTAACTTTAAAAATGAGATTAATATGGACCCTGTAGGGCACAGCAAAAGGATAGGAGAGAAGAAGCCCTGCTTTACGAGAGCTTCATTTAATTTAGAATAGCAATAATGTAGGACCTACATTAAAAGCATATTTGGAGATCATGAATAGCTAACTTACCTACTATCAAATTTCTTGTATCTATTATTTATGTACCTACTTATTGTTTTATCTTGTGTCATTAATATCATATTTTTATTTATGTTTATTAATTTGTATTTACTTACTTAAATAAAAACTCCTTACTAAATTAACCCTAAAATACGCTCTAATTTATTTTAGGTAAATTGTGTCAGTAGGAAAGGTATAAATATGTGCTTGTCAATTTTATTATTCTTGAATACCTACGCGGTGAACGAAGTAGGTACCACAACCAGTAAGGTTTTGAAAGATGACGTCATATCTCACGTAGGTAGGTATCTATCTCAAATTCTCAATGCAGTGTCCATTCTGGTAAGAATATTCTTTACCGCGACGATAGCCTGCCTACCTGGATGGCGGCGCGGCGGCGGCGACGCGACGTCCCTTTCCCCCAAGGCTACACCCACGCACACGGTGAAATAGCTTTTATTACTCGCAGATAAGGTCCTAACTCACATGGACAATATCTTTATGAAGCATGCAGGCCGGGCATCGAGCCTTAGTAAACTCGACAGCGATTCAAAGTTTTAAAACTCAAGAAAATATTACAACAATAAGCATTTTACGAGATTTTATTCGCATCAGCAGTAATATAATCATAAGTTCACATCGGGTTTGCAATCTAGTGTAGGTAAGTATTAATTTCAAATAAGAAGTAAGTAGCTGCAGCTCGCATTATTATTTTTTAGTTAGAATAGGTAAGTACCTACCTACCTTACTTATACAAAAACAATGATAAAAGTAATTCAAACTGAATGCCAAATTAATAATATCAACAACACAAAACATAAACAAAAACATCGGCTATCTGTCAGTGAAGCCTCGTGCGCGGGCAGACAAAACTCGACTTTACGAGTATTGGGAATAACATTGAAACACTTACCTGTCGTGATACTGCGATCCTAAAACACAAACACTTTAGTATGATTCACTGGGTTTTAACGACGCACGACTATGTTTTAACTTAGAAATAGAAATTTTAAAAGCGTCGCGTCGGCGCAAGAGTGTTGTAGACTTGTAATAACGGCACCGAGCGTCGTCGGTCGTCGCAGGTGACAGGCGACGGTGGCGCCGCGGCGCTGAGCGGCGACCCCGTGGAACGAAGACGCCGCCCCCGCGCGCCGCCGACGCCGAACCCGTCTGGCTCTGGCTGGACCCGCGTGTCTTTTTTTTTAATTTGCGATCACAAGAATGCACCGATTTCAACAAGAAAATACCACACGCTTTAAATAATGCCTTAAAAGATTTAGATTCTGATTAATGATCTAATCATTGATCGTTTACGTTTAACAAGACATTATCAAAAGTTCTTTAATATGAATAGTTAGTACAAACCAAATATCTTTTTTTTGTGAATTACACTAGCATGTTTTTGGGTGTAAATCTTGTAGATGCATGTACCTAGGTACGTCGTACTACCTACTAGACGCCTTTCAACACACGTTTTTCACTAGTAGACCGGACTACTCAGGTCAGGACCCTCATGATATTAATTAATGGTATTTAACTTAGAACTTGGGGTTCCGCGGGCAATGATGCGAATCACATAAATTATCAGAGCTCATCTAGGGTTACCTGAGGCTTTACTGTAGATCACTGTAGATCTAAACTTTTTAACACTGAATGCATGATGAACTTCAAACAACAGGCGTCTTGGAAACCAACTTCACAATACATGTTTTTAGTGGTCAAACATTTGCAAAAACTCCATAGGATCATTGCAAAGGACCGCCTGATTGGTGAGTAGAAAATGGGAATTATAATCATAATCTATTTCATGAAATCCAGCTTCTCTTATTGTTTACAAAAGTAAAAGTTTCCACAACCTAAGCTTTTTTTTTGCCACCGATAAAATAGTGGCAAAATAAGTTATATTTTACCATAGACATTGAGAATGGACTGAGTGATCCTTAACCAGCAGTGACGCAAATACCTAAATACCTACTGATAAGAAAGTGTGAGAAAGATCAAGCGAAGACGTGCGGCCAATATAGTTGTCTCTTTCTTTCTTTAACCCCAGACTTACAGAAAACAGACAGTTAAGTATTGGCCGCACAGTCGCTCTGTCTTTTTCTAGAGAGTGGTCAATTGTATGCGGTTATTGCTCAGTCCATTCTCTATGTGTGTCTAAGTATTTTACAACTTAAACTGACACAACATCAAAAAAGAAGAAGATCCTGAACTTGTCACAATATTTTTTATTTTTTCCACTTGGTCCCATTGCCATCAGGTTCTGATAAACGGATCCTGGAGAAACCATAGCTTACCTATACGGTAATTGGGTGATGAAAAATAAAACTTCAAGACTCCTTGGGTTTATTGTGTTTTACAGATGCTAAAACACTTAAGTTTTTGTATTGCACTTTTGTAAGTAAGAGGCCATTAGGTAGGTACCTACCTAAGCGTCTAAGATATGGAATCCATGCAGGGCCGTAGTAGATAGGGTCAAATTTGAGGTATGGCAGCGTTGGTTACAGGTAGGGCGGAAGTAAAAAAAATATCATAATTAATCTGCCCTGCACGGACTCCTACCAGGCCCGTACCCAGCTTTTGATCTTGCAGCTCAGATTTCTTTTTCACATTGATCGTATTTTGTATAACAAACCCAAAGACCGAATATTCGCTTCTTTCTTGACGTAGGTACTATGGATTCATCAGCCAAAATTTTGCGAATCCTAGGGCCTTTGGCGCCCTAGGCAAAATATTTTTCAGCCTTTTATTTGTTTGCCATTAACATGATTCATGTCACTCCTAAACACTAGTAAGGTATGTGAAAGTGCCTCAACAATGATAAGGCAATGGAAATTAATCTGAGTTTTAATCGATTTTTTTAGTACTTTCTCAGATAGATTTGGAAAATGAAGTGAAATTTTTTAGCTCTTCATCTCAGACGAGTTTGGGTGACAATGTCTGTACGGACTTGGCACTCTGTCTTGTCAATCTGAAAAGGGTTTAAGCAAGCCAAGTGAGCTCGAATATATTTATAGCACTCTACCTCAGATAATTTTGAAGAATGGCGACTCTACGGACTTGCAGCCCTTGACCGCGTCACCCAGGTCCCGGTTGCCCGATATCCCCAAAGTTGGCTTTAAGCATCCGCGGTTTTGATTTATATTTAAAACTGCATTTGTGCTTAGAGCCAGTCGGACAGGCCTGTTGGTCTAGTAGTTAGTGACCCTGACTGCTATGCCGAAAGTCGTGGGTTCGATTCCCACCTAAGACAAATTTTAGTGTGATGAGCAGTTCTGTGTCTGGCTGTAATTTATCTATAATACTATAATATAAGTACTTATGTTTATTAGTTGTTTAGTACCCATAACACAAGCTCTGCTTAACTTGGGACCAGACAGCGTAGTGTAAAAGTCGTGGAATATGTATTTATTTTTATAGGTAAATGTGGAGTCCCAAGATCATAGAACATTTCAGAAAATTGAGGTCAAGAGAAGACCCATTATATAATATAAAAAAACCAAAATTTTTTGCACGATAACAATTCCACGTGTATTTAAAATTTTGGAGACGTAAACTGCAATGTCTAACTGTAATATACATTGTCTAGATTAGTTTAATATTTAAATATATAGAAATATGCAACAATAAATACATTAACAGGCTACTTACAAATTATAACTTTAAGGGCTACATAGGGTGATACAATGGGCAGCCTTATCGCTAAACGCGTTCTCTAACATAGGTACAACCTTTGGATGGACTTGATAGTGGAGGAGAAAAGATGAGCTGGCAGTTAGTGGCGCACTATTTACATAAATATAGGTTTTTAGACTGGTATTATTTAAGTAGTACTAATAAGAAGAATTACAATTTTTAAATACTATAGATAATCATTTGCAATGTAA
Organism: Euplexia lucipara; assembly: GCA_921972225.1. NCBI lineage: Eukaryota > Metazoa > Arthropoda > Insecta > Lepidoptera > Noctuidae > Euplexia > Euplexia lucipara. The sequence goes on along the minus strand of OV179142.1, from coordinate 9,507,973 downwards.
AGAACTGTTATTTTAAGAGACGTGTTAGCAGAGAGAATAGGTATCGTCATTGGAAGAGGTAATAATTTTTAAGCAGTTATTTTTTTTAGGCAGAATAGTTATATTTTGTGTGTGCAAGGAGCAAAGACAATTATCATGTGGGTAGTTCTACAAACTAAGAAAGAATTCGAGTCTGATTTCGGACCGACATTTTTTTACCATTCTGGTTTTTTTAACGTTCCACTAGAGTACCTACAGTGTCTTTTAGCTTACCCTAAAGGGAACAGTCAAAATATTTAATGTTTTTTGATTTATGGCCATTTAAAAGAAATCGAGCCACAGGAAGCTGAGGAAAACATGAAAAATCAATCGAGATCAATTATTAATGTCACATTTTTTTTAAAAATTGCGTCATAACATTAATGTGTAATAATCAAAGTATCTTTTATAAAAACAAAAAGTAGTCTTAAACAGGAACGTTTTGAGTCTTGTTTTTGTATTTAGCCGCTTTTTTAACTTTGTCTTTCCTTGATATCATTAGTAGGTAACTAGGTATCTTATAAAAAAACAAAAAACTTTTTTACAAAAAATTGAACCGACTTTAAAAAAACACTAAACGGTGTAAAATAACTCTAAATTCGGAAGTCTGTGGCTTTGGTGGTTTTGTCTCATTCATGATTTGCCACCGACTTCCGAATTTAGAGTTATTTTACACCGTTTAGTGTTTTTTTGAAGTCGGTTTAATTTTTTGTAAAAAGTTTTTTTTTTCCATTTTTAGTGGTTCCCATACAAATATTTGTCAAGAATTTATTTTATATTGTTAATTGTTAACAATACATGTCATGATAATAGGGTTATCCACTTATCTATAATACATAAAAATTAACATACCTAACTTTCGAAATCTAGGTATATTGTACACATCTGCGTACCCCTCTGAGCATACAGGCGTAATGATACGTCATGTTGTTGTATAAACAATAAATATCCAAGCGATTCCAGCAATCACGACAGATTTGCCGTCTATTTTTGAAGAGTTCCGTTGTATATCTCCGAAGATAAGCACCAGATCTTCACCAAATTAAAATGGGACCACCTCGGGAGCATACTCTTTCAGATAAAAAAAGAATTTTGAGAATCGGTCCGAAAATGGAGGAGAAATCAGGTAACATACATAAAAAAAAATACATACACACGAACATAGAACCTCCTCCTTTTTTGAAGTCGGTTAAAAAGTAGTCTTGAACAGGAAAGTTTTGAGTCTTGTTTTTGTATTTAGCCGCTTTTTTAACTTTGTCTTTTGATATCATTAGTATGTTTTATAAAATCTGTGGCTTTGGTAGTTTTGTGTCGTTCCTTTTTGGCCACCGACTTCCGAAACTGGAGTTATTTTTCACCTGTTAGTGTTTTTTTAAGAAGTCGGTTGTTTTTTTTTGGTAAAAAAGTTTTTATTTTGCAATTTTTAGTTTCTTCGTATGGAAAGAAGGTCTTTTAAAACTTAAAAGAATCATTGAAATTGGTTAACAATTGCTAAAGAAGTTCTTTCTAAACATTAATCTGTACATCTCTGCCGGGCCCCTTTTAAAATAGAAGGGCGTAATGTTATGTTATGGAAATACAAGAACTCTGCATAGACATCTGACTATAGCAATCGCGAATAATTTGCTGTTATGCGTTGAAGAGTTCCGTCGCAAGTCTTCTTCATGAGGTCTTCTTCACAAAATGATATTTTCTGAATGAAAATGCTTGATTTGTTACTAAAAATGTAAAAATCAGTACGTGTGTACCTATATTTTTTGAGGAGTTCCCTCAATTCCTCAAGGATCCCTCATCAGATATGAGTTTTGATACAAATGGGACCAATCTGCTAGCATACCCTATCAAATAAAAAAAGAATTTTGAAAATCGGTCCATAAATGGCGGAGTAATCGCGTAACAAACACACAAAAAAAATAAAAATAACATACCTTCGAATTGAGAACCTCCTCCTTTTTTTTAAGTCGGTTAAAAAGTAGTCTTAAACAGGAAAGTTTTGAGTCTTGTTTTTGTATTTAGCCGCTTTTTTAACTTTGTCTTTCCTTGATATCATTAGTATTTTTTATAAAAACAAAAAGTAGTCTTAAACAGGAAAGTTTTGAGTCTTGTTTTTGTACCTATTTAACCGCTTTTTTAACATTGTCTTTCCTTGATATCATTTCCTTTTCCTTTTTTTGGTTGTTCGGTGACAGTCAACTGTTTCTTGGGTTTGAACTTTTCTTTGATTTATTTTTTCTCTTGGCTCCTGTGATAGGTTTTGGAAGAGAATAGTCGGGTCAATTTGCAAATCAGTGGCTAAAACTTCTGGATTTTCCAAATTTAAAGTAAGATCGCTTGCAACGCTCATATCATCTGGCTGATCTATTGATTCTGTCTCACTTTTGTAGACGTCTTTAAATATTTGCCGTGTTCCTACGAGTATTCTAGTAAACCCACCCGGTAATGTTTGCACATAATTCCCTCATCACAAAAACAGCTAAGGGATTTCATTTGTAGCTTTCGTGGCATGAAAGCACTGCCCTGTACTTGATGTACTTTGAATGTCCCCTTAAAAGGTATTAAATTCTGTTGATCGCTAGAAATCAGTTTTTCCATAATATCATCAATTTCACTTTTAGTGACGATGAAAAGTGTCACACCAGGGCAGCGATTTTGGACTCCGCAGAACTCAGTTAGGTTAGTAACATTACCTCCACATGCTCCGACATCATTGGCAGTTCTTTTACACAAAGCGCCTACACCATCTGGTGCTCCTTTTCCATGGCCCGCTTCGTGGTAATTCCAAGTCCAATTTACAACTCCAGGGCACAGATCAGTCATTTGCTTTCTTTTTCTTTTTCAGCCGCTAATCTCTGAGGGTCGTTCTTAATTTTTCATATCTAATTTTTTCAGCTCTCCTTTTCTTTTATAATGTTTGTTCTTTGGTCTGGTCTTTTTTGGCACCATTTTTTTCTGTGTAACAAAATATAATATTCTAATATAATTTTTGTATGATTGATTAAATGTTTGTTTAATTTATACTTTAAGTCCAACGTTTTGAAATAATAAAACTAATAATTTTACTTGGACCACCGCCAAAACTAAATAACTGTACTTATACAAATTACGAGAGTAAGTTTAATTTATTTATTAAATTATTATATTAGTTTAATGTTTACATGTATAAAAAATACTATTATTGCACAGAAACAATATTTTTAATATGATCTGATCAGGATCCTGGATGGTTCTCAGTACCCTGGGTACCAATTGGACAGGATCTTGAGGCCAGGTTCCTGATAATTTTCGTCTAAAAATAAAATAAACACACCAACTTATAACTTTTAACAAAAATAACCTAAACTAGGACTATGCGCTAGCATCTTACATATCAATACGCTAAAATTAATCGTATTCATTATTTATTTCGTAAATAATATCTTACCAGGATTCTGTGAACTCCACTGATTATGACACCACTTCACTAAACAACGTGCTAGGTGAGAATAGATAGATTACATTCTTTGTCTCTTTCGTAGGTACTATCGTCTCAGCGGAACGGTAAAGACGCACGGCAAATAGTCTAGTGAATACCTATTTGCTAATTCAACACCGAACAGGATACTGATATAAAATCATGGGGACAAAATGTACCTAAACAAGATTTTATTAAAGATTTTTTAGGAAATACTATAGTAATTGTTCTACCTAGGCAGGAAAAATAGTAAACTTATTGATTTGGGATTCTTTGATCTAAAATTTGTACGAGGGACACTGCAGGATCCTGAGAATCCGGCACTTTGAACAGTAATTTTGTTCAGAAAAGAATTGTGAATCTTAAGTATTTTTTGTGACCATCTAGAAACATTGTAATTAATAGTATTTCATCCAAAAAAATGTTATTGACAATCTTTTTTATCATATTTTGGCTGAGCCGCGAAAAATTACTTAGTTTGTAGATCTACCCATGTATCATAAATCTCTTTGGCAAGGAGTATGATTTTGATCCGACCAGATTGGATTCGACCAGAGGGTGTTTAAGCCTCAAATTTTTCAAGTAGATTACTTTATTTGTTCTTAATTTATTTCTCCATTATTTTAGTAATATTTTATATTGCGAACGAAATCTTTAAATAAATAAGGTGTTTTTGTTTTGTGGTCACACCATAAAAAAATAACATAATGTAAGGATTTGTAATTGGCTTGCTGGTGACTATGGTTTCTTTTTTTTTCTTATTATTAACTGTACAGCTTGGCAAAAAAGAGTCTGACGCGGTGACAGTTGAAACTAAAAGTGAATGATTGTGGCAACATCGATTTATTTGTCTAGTGCTAGTACATCATGTGTCAAAAGTGCGTTAATCCTCGTCGTTTTTCATAGATTTAACAAAATTATTAAGTTTTTTTGCAAAATTAACGATTAAAAGTTAATAAAACCATTCGTAGTTGTATCAGAGCAGTGATTTACCTCGTCTTTTTGTGGTGTTTGGCCAAATCTGAAGCGGGACAAGTTTTGTCCGATATCGGGAATGTTTATCGAAGAACTGCCGCTAGGACAGGTATTTATCTACCCTAATTAAATCATTGTACATTAAATAAGTTTTTCTAAATGTATTCAATGCGTAGTTTTGTTAATATACAGATTTAAGTAACTATTTGTCTTGTTTACAAAAATTGAAATTTAAGGTTATGTTTTGTAGTTTGAAGAGCCTCGTATACCAATATTTGATACTTGAAGATAAAGAATAGGGAATTTATAATAAAGTACCATTTCTTTTTTGTTTTAGGTAAATCTGTCAACACAGTAAGAAAAATGTTTAAGGAAGGTAAAAATTAAGATATTTTTTCAACACCGGGAAAACATTCCGGCAAAGGTCGCCCGAAGAAAGTTACCACCTTATCATTGTGATGTGAATCCAATTGAATTAATATAGGGAATTGCTTCAGTCAATGTTGGATCCATTGATGTAAAAGGTATGTAGCCTAGTTTATATGTGCATATTTAAAGTGGCTATGTTAGAACCATTGTTTATGATTATTTTTTGTTTTTAAAGGTGGCTGCTGAACAAGCATTTGCAAACATTACTAAGATTGGAAAAAATCATGCAAGGATATAATTGTAATTAAAATAGAAAAATAATATCATGACAGTAATAAATCTCAGATATGACAGTAGCAGTGATTTATCAGAATTAGAAAATACTAATGTTTCAAAAGTTGCAGGAAGCTCTAGCCAACTTGTGAGCTTTTCCGGGATCGAATATTTGATGATAGTGTGTTCGATTCGTCTGATTAAAGTTTTGGTATTAAAATAAAACTTAAAAAAACGGGTTCTTTCATTATCCCTGTAAACAAACTTGTCGTTAATTCCTAACAATCTTACGGTTCGACTGCTCTCGAGGGCATGATTATGTCTGTCTGTGGATACCTAATGCACCACTTTCGTGCAAGGCTTCAGTGCCCACTATAGCATACATAGGTGCATTAACTCACGCCTCTTTCCCACGCTGGTAGGCAGAAACTATAGAGCGCTATATGCTACGATTCTTACATACTTCTTTTGCTTCGTATACATTTTTACATGTTGTTATACACATTTGCCCACTATTAATAGTGTTAATACTGGACATTGAAGCCTTCCATGGTGTTTGCGTAGCATCCGACAGACAGAACCACCCACTTAGCTTTGGGAAAAAATAACAAGTATCAAACCTGTTAAGTCGTACAATTCAGGGTGGCCACATGCGCGATACTAGCGACCTCATTTATTCCACACTCTTTTTTGCCAAGCTGTAAGTCCTCCAAGTACCTACTAAATAAATAAACTTTTATTTAGGAAAATAGAAATAGGAACCTATAGGAAAATCCTTAAAATCAACAACCTGGCTGTAGGTACGATCCGTGCCCCTGGTCAGAACAAATGTACAGTCGAAACTTTACTTGTTCGATTAAAGGGTCTAGAAGGTATTAAAGGGGTTACCCTTTAATCGATCAGAATACATTATACAATATTGAAATAGAGACCAATCTTGTCCTGTAGGACATGGTCATTTGCGTTTGTGAAGAAACTAGCGCCATCTGATATTCTTAGTTAGAACTACAGATTTATCATGGTTGGATAGGTACATAGCTACCTACTAGTGGTTTATTTTATATTATTCTGCTGTGCGAATTTTGAATAGATTTTGAGGATTGATAAATGAAATACAATGTAGCTAATCATGTTTTTATTATCAAAGTAAAGTTTTAACATTGTATGGTATTTTATTTGTTTAAACAAACAACAATCTACCTATGTTATACATTATCTTGTCTACAAATGTAAAATAATTGAACATACTATTTCAATTATTTTAATAATGACAAAACATTTGTAGACAAGATAATGTCTAGTCACTTACTTTTGGTTAGTGAGTTATTGCTTCACATGGAATGCCCCATAACTTGGTGACTTACATTTTTCTTTTAAAACATTTACTGTGATATTTTTAGGCTTTTATTTGTACTTTATTTTCTTCATCATCAACTTGTCTTCTCCCAGATAAAATTTATTTATTACTTTACAGTAATTAAAATTCATAAATCTATTAATTGTGTTTATTAAATGATCTATAATTATTTTTATATGTGTATTACATTTTATAAAATCAAAATTTATTAAAGCTAATACAGACATCCTTTATGTATTAGGCTTCTATGTTTTCTTTTAATAAGATGTGTCTTGGAAATTGGATGCAAGTCCAATTAATTTTTTACTGGGAGTACAAAGCCATCGTCGACCTGCATACTCCATATACCTTATGTACTCAATTTTATCATGATTAGTAAAATCTTGTTCGCAGATGGAACAATTAAAAAAAAAAATGTTCTGGCTTCTTTTTAAAAATAACCGCTTATTGAAGATGTGCCAGTATTCTTGAGCCGTTGTCTATATTTTCTAATTTTTTTATATTTATTTCAAAAATGCTAGCCACGTCAACCTGCACAATAGTGCAGGTCGACGTGGGTTCTGTATTTTCGTTGAGTACAAAGGAGCATAAAGCACTTGAAAAGTCATTTTCACAATTCTTTCCTTGGGAGTGGACACTGTTTAAATTAATAATTAATAGGGTCGCAAATGCGGACTCGAATTGGTCACACGTCTGGTTAACGTTGCGGCACCCATGACTTCTAACAGCTCTAAAGAAGTTCTCGAAGGGATCGTCATCTGTTCAGGTGTCGCAACCAGACTGATGTGATTCTGCATTCGTCATTTATTTTTTGTAATAAAAGTTTATTCCGTTCAGTGTCCACACCCAATTTTTTACAGTAGGTACAGGTTCGACCTTGCCAGTAGAAGTTACAAACTTCATAGAATTGAATATGTATTTTGCTTCTGCCCACGTCTTCTTATGGGCAGATGTTGGCGTAGCTGGACCAAGTATCTAATGGCTTCGCATATTTATTTTTCTTATGACTCCCATTTACAGAGTCGAAGACGTTGTCCATAAATATCAACAGATCTGTTGATATTTATGGACATGCTGTGTCTTTGCACTCTGAAGGTAGAATTCCTTTATCTGAAAAAAAAACGAAAGAAAAAAATGTAATGAAAATACACACATCTCATTAATAAGGTCATTATAACTGTAAAACTTGGGCAACAATTGGGAGGTTATGGTAATTGGGTTATATTTGGAATACCAAGTACTTAAACATTTTATGACAACAAACTTCTTGAAAACTGCTTTTTTACTATACAATACACAAAATATATATTACCTGCTAGGTATCCCATATTGGATCCCACAGTACGACTAAACACCTGGGATGCAAACTTAACTTTCATTTTGTTTAATTTCTCAGGGTTTAAGAGGTATTCAGTTAGTTTTGGTATTAATCTTATGCCTTTATAGCCAGGGTTTTCTTTGAGCAACTTTAATAAATGAGACCATTTGGCAGTTTTGGTCACGCCATCTTTTTTAAAGGATAAGTTTTTTGTGACCAAATTGTTCCTCATACCCTTGAAAAGGTGTCTTAAAGGGGAATGATTTCTTTGTCATTTATTAATAAAACATTTTCTTTTGGAGTTTCTTCTCTGCGTAAGTAGACCCTCCTGGTCTCATTTATTAATAATCTTATCGCCTGACGATTGTTTGGCCCTTGATCACAGACTGATGCTACCACTATAAACCCTGCTTGTTGCACCTCAGTAATAACTTGCTTGATTTGTTTAGCTAACTCGGGTACTTCTGTTGCATTTGCAGAAAATGTGTAATATATAGGTTGTTTAAAGTTTTTAGTTAAACCACGCAGCATAAAAACTTGGGTGTGGTCAGCAAACTCGGGTTGCCTTTGCTGGTCCATTGTCTACCACTCCTGTAATTTTATCTTTCTTTTCGTTATAAGTTATTTGTGCTTTTAGAGAAACTTAGTCAAATAACAATATGCATAACCTTTCTTCAATTTTATTTTTTTCTGTCTTCTTTTTCAGTTGTAGAAAAATGTTTTTATTGAGGCCTGGCCGAAGATTACATTTTTGTACCTACAACTTTTGTGAGAGTTTGATTTGCCGGCAATATAAGTAGTTTTTCAAGAATCTATACGCCTTTGGACTCTGTTTAAAATAGATAGGTAGTGCCGCAATTTTTTCCTGTAGCGTGAATCGTCGTCCTTTATCCTTCTTTTTATCTTCTCGCCACTGTACTCGCATTAATAGTTTTGCTGTACTTGAGCAATTTTCAAGCACATCTAGTACTGCAGGATTGACAATATTTTTATTTGCTGCCTTTATTTCTGCGGCCTGTTTTTAACTCTATTTGTTAATTTATAAATTCTTCTTTTGGCAGCCTGTATTTTTAACTGTACATCTCTTTCGTTCCTGGAGAGTTTATGCGTCCTAGTAGATATTTCCCTGCCTGAAAAGTAAAAATTAAACAATTTTGAGTGTGTCCTATTTGGGTATAATTATCTAGTCTTATCCCGCAGGGATTCCGAGCGTGTTGTTGTTTTTTGTGTGACTACAGTAGTCTGCTCGAGAATGGACAAATATTATACAAACACCTCAGACCAATAAAAAAGTACTTTTTTTTTGGTATGAGACACACACTACAACAGATAGGTCCTAATTTTATGTACCAGACGCCAACACATCAAGCTACCACAAACTGTCAAATTTTCCCAATTAAACATGAACCCTATTCGGTTTCATATAAAGTTGAAAAACTTTGTTAAAGTTTTTCAACTTTATATGAAGTTGAGAAATTTGACACATTTGGCCTCTGTACATAGTAGGAAAAAGTCCTCTGTAAAAAGTGAAGAAAAATTCAAAATATTGAAAAATTCACATTCTGAACATAAGCGAGTTCTTTTTGCGGTTGGCTTCCAATATTGCTACATACCAGTATATTACATGGAGAATTGTCTATCTGATCCAGTAACTGGGCAACACCATAACCCCCTGGCAAGATTACAAAACGGGATGCAGCTAATCGACGATCATTATGAAGATGATGCATGGAATTTAGGTAATAAAACTTACCTAAATTTTGTTCAATAGTATGAGAAGAAGAAGGTGGCGGCACTTGTTCACATATGACTATTTCTGGATCTGTAATATGAATTAATCACTATTAAAGTTGGTAAGTGTTTATAGGTTATTAGGTATAACTGATTATAGTACCTGTAAAGTGTAAGTTACTAAATAAATGTTAAATAAACTTACCAATATTTTCTTTTTGTATTGTATTTTCTATGATGCTTTTAGTTGTGTTCATCAACTGCAGATGTGACTGAGGAGCTAAAATGAAATATTACATACATAAGTTCAAGAGCTATATGATGAGAAAGTTTATCACAATTTCTAATTAACAGAACTATTACATTTATTCAAATATTCTTTATAGATTTACTCAAATATTAATTTCACTCCATGAACTAAACTTCAATTCTGCCAAAACTATTACACCAACATTTTATTTGCTTTTAGTAATACATGTTATCTCTAGAAAAATAATATTAATAGCATAATATAACAATACCTGCAGAAGTTGATGGAATTGGCTGATTTACAAGTTCTTGTAATGGATTTTTTCCAACACCTGGTACGGCTTTAACGGGCAGGTGTCCGCTACTCCACGACCAAGCGCGTATTTTGCGTACGAGTGAGAATATGCCCTATTGCATGCATCCTAGCTCCTCGAGGAAGGCCAGCAGCGGTTTGACGCTACCGGCGATTCAGATTCAGATTCAGATTCATTTATTTGCCTGAAATATGGTATTTTACAGATGTTGAGAAGGCATAGGTAAACATTTGAACTTCATATTCCACCTCCTAAATTAGGCATGCAAATTTTGTAACAAAAGCAATGATTTAAAATACTATAACAAAAAAAATTCAACAAAATTATTAAATTGCTATGTACATAAAGAAAAAAAGAAAGTACGATTTCAATAAATGTCCCAATATTAAATTACAAATGTCAAATAAAAATAATAATTAAATTTCAAAATAATAACAATTAAATTAGATTACTAATGTCAAATAATAGTACTTAGTCATTAAATTACAAACATTATATGACCACAATAATTAAGCTTTCTTAAATATAATTTTCAAAATTCTCATGTCATGCAACTTTCCCATTTTTCTTATAATTCATATATTCCTTAACAGTATAAAAACAATTTTCTATAAGCCATGCTCTGAGTTGCTTTTGAAATAAGTTTGTTCGCAGTTCTCTAATAACCTTCGGTATATTATTAAAAATCTCTATTGCCATTCTACCAGTGTTTTTATGGCAGTACGCTGTTCTACATCTTGGCATTGCTAATTTCGTTGGATCTCTTGACATTTTGCCTACCTTATAAACATTGACGCTATCGGCTTTACTAAATAGGTGAGGATTTTTTTTAACAAATAATCCTATTTCCAGAATATACAAGCACACTAATGTTAATAATTTATGCTTTTTAAATATAGGTCTACACGATTCTAATGGTTCTACACCAAACACAGCTCTTAAACATTTTTTTTGCACGATGAATGCCTTGTTGCTATCAGTGGAATTACCCCATATAATTAAGCCGTATCTTAGCACAGATGAGACATATCCATGATAAGCCAAAAGCGCGGCATTACTTCCAACAGTCTTCCTGAGATTTCTTAATGCAAATGCAAAACTGTTGAGCCTATTACATAAATTTTCAATATGTTTTTTCCAGTTACAATATTTATCAATTACTATGCCTAAAAACTTCGTATGGTCAACTTCTTCAATTTCATTATCACATCCAATAATTTTCATTGCGTCATTTGTCATTTTATAATTAGAAAAAATAATATATTTGGTTTTGGTCACATTTACACATAAATTATTTTGTTCAAGCCATTCTATTATAGCTTCTACGGCCGCATTAATTTTACTCTCAAAATTTTCATTTTTATTTTCATTATTTATTATCAATGAAATGTCGTCTGCAAATAGCACGCACTTATTCTTCGTTACTGTTGGCAAATCATTTATGTATAGAAGAAAAAGCAATGGCCCCAGAATACTACCTTGAGGCACACCGTACGTATTAGTCCTGTACTGAGATTTATACTTCATCACTTCTCTGTCTTTGTTCACGCCTAAGATTTCAACCTGTTGTTGTCTATTAGATAGGTAATCTTTTAGCCAGTTTAACGTTTTTCCTCTTATGCCGTATCTCTCACATTTTTCTAATAGTACATTATGTTTAACGAAGTCAAATGCTTTGCTCATGTCAAAAAATATTGCAGTAACCGGTATCTTCTTGTCTATATTCTCAGTAATTGATTTTATTAACTGATAACAAGCTAGTGCGGTTGACTTTCCTCTTTGAAATCCATTTTGATTTGATTCGATCTCTCGGAGGGTACCTGCGTTTCCGAAGAACTTTGCTTTGTATGCTGCAACCACTGGGCAGTTGAGAAGCACGTGCGATGCCGTCTCGTCCACCTGGACACAAGCTTTGCACAGTGGGCTGTCTGTAACTCCCAATACAAAGAGGTGTTTGTTAAATGGTCCGTGGCCTGTTATGACAGCTGTGAGTATTCGCAGCTGTTGCTTAGTCAGCTGGAGAGCCTGTCTCGTGAAGCGGCCATCAATTGAGGGAAGTGCTTCCCTGGCCTGCCTGCACTCACTTTGGTCCGTGCGTAGGTATCCGAAGGGGAGTGGTACAACAGGTTCAGGTCCCATTGACACCATGCTTGAACCACGTCTGGCGTGTTCATCAGCGGCGTCAATGCCACGAGAGTCGCTGTGTCCTTTGATCAGTTGAATGGTTACATTATTGAAGGTACCCCCCTGATTTAGTCGGTGAAGGCATTTGTTTAAGAGTCCCGAGTCGGTTATGTGACTATTTAGGGCTTGCAGGACTGACATGCTGTCCGATAGTATGTGGATTGAATAGTCCTGTACCTTCATTGCTGTGATAGCTGTGGCCGCCAATGAAATGCCCAAGCACTCAGCCTGGAAGACCGTGTTGTGGACTCCCAACGGTGTAGCTATGTGTATGTTGAAATCCTCCGAGAAGATACTAGCACCCGTACCAGTACCTGTCTTGGATCCATCCGTAAAGATACGCAACTCTGTAGGGCGTAACCCCTCACACCTGTGATCCTCGTGGAGTTGAATTTTGTGTTTTTTATCAAATATAAATTGCTTTGGTATACGGTCGTTTATGGCTTTAGTCATGGGGAGTTCAGTATTGAGTTCTTCCGATAGTCTGGTATGCTGCGTATCTTTCTTATCCCAAAGATTTAGTGTATTGAGGCGTAAGTACTGCAACCATCGTCGCTTCTTGTTTTATGAATAGGTGAAGCGGCGGAAGTCCCAACATGCTTCAAGTGCTGCGGTCGGGGTAGTCCTCATGCAACCTGTGATAGCCATACAAGGTAACCCCCTGTGTTTGTTGTCATTTGTTTGAGGCTGTAACTAGATTAGTGCGTGGCCACCAGACCACGGCCTCGTAGGCTATCATCGGCCGGATAACCGTATTGTACAGCCAAAGTATGATTTTAGGGGATAGGCCCCACTTCTTACCTCTACCTCTCATTCTCGTGCACTGCCAGAAGGTGATGCACGACCTGTTTAGTTTATTGTCTAAATGATTACTCCAGTTTAACTTACTGTCAAGGATGACCCCTAGGTACTTGACTTCGTTGGCCAAATGTAGTTCTGTATTAAACAGTTTGGGTAGGCAAAAAGGGCCTAGAGCTCTCTTATGGGTAAACATGACTAGTTCAGTTTTTGCGGGGTTCACTGACAGGTCAAATTCTTTACACTATCGTTTTACAATTCGTAGCGCTTGTTGGGTGAGGTTGCAAATCGTCCCAGTTACCTTCCCCGACACGAGGATTGCAAGGTCGTCTGCGTAACCTATGGTATAGTAGTGATTAGCATTGAGCTTATGAATGAGATCGTTTATTACCAAGTTCCATAGAAGAGGGGATAACACCCGTCCCTGGGGACAGCCTCTGGCTATCATGGCAGAGTGCTGCTCTCCTTTAAGGTGAACCACTCGTTTACTCAGCATGTTTGTAATCCAGCTTGTTGGCACCTGATCCACTCCATGTTTGGAGAGCGCGATGCTTATGCTGGAGAAGTTTGTTTTGCCGAAGGCTCCTTTGATGTCTATGAACGGCCCAGGCAGGTACCCTTGTGCTGAATCGCTTCTTCTATGCGGGTGACCACCAGGTGAAGTACGGATTCTGTTGACTTACCTGATCTGTATGCATGTTGGTTACCGTGCAGTGGTATGTTTTTTAACGCACTATCTCTTAACTCCCTATCGCACAGTCTCTCCAAGGTTTTTAATAGAGAAGGAGGTCAGGCTGATTGGTCGGTAGGATTTAGCGTTTGTATAGTCACTCTTACCTGGCTTAGGAATGAATATTACTTTCACCTCCCTCCATCCTTTAGGCACGTAGCCATGGGCCAGCAGTTTCAAGATCCTAGGGATCCCACCCCACTGCAGTAGTGCGGGAAAGATACCGTCAGGACCAGCTGCCTTGAAAGGATGGAAGCTTTTGATGGCCCATTGGAGCTTTTCCAACGTGATAATCTTATGCGCGTATAGTCATAGTCATTTACTGATGGTGTTTTGGTTACATCTAGCCAGTCAATTTCCTGTGAGAAGACGCACCCAGGGATGTGAGTTTCAATTAGTTATTAGTACCTATGTTTCACAAATAAAATTCTGATTCTGATTCTGATTCAAATGAGTTTCAGTTATTATTTCTCGTCTCTTCTGGAGATGAAGTAAGTGTGTTGTCAGGCTTTCGGAGAGTGGCGGGCCCAGGTCTACTCTGTTGCGCCAGTATTTTCCTTACCCTGTTTGCTTGCTGGCAAGATTCGATATTGCCACAATACTTCCTCCATATTGTGGTACTTCTGAATCTGATGCATTTTCGCTCCAGTACGGGGCGCCACCAGGGTTGCTAACCTGGCATTTTCGGCGGTGTACTTAATGGGCAGGCGGTTTGGTAGCTGTCTATCATTGACGCAGTAAAAAGGTTTACACCAGTTTTTCACCGAGAGTGCGTGTGTAGACAGCTCTGTCAGTGTTACGTAGGTTGTGTCGTGGTGGTGCTGGTGTCACACTGACTTGGATGTCAAAACGGATCCACTTGTGATCCGAGCAGGAAGCTTCTTTAGAAACCTGCCACCCGGTGGCGATTTCCGCTGCTCCCACTGAAGCCAGAGTTAGGTCAATGATTGCGCGGCTTCTTCTGGTAACTAAGGTTGTTTCTTGGTTCGGAACCTGTGATTAGTAGAGTAAGGTTTGTTGTAAAAAGGTAATCAACTAAGGCCTTACCTCTTGCGTTATGTGTATCCATACCCCACAATGGGTGATGAGCGTTGGCATCGGTCTCGATGACGACCTCCAACCCGCTTCGTACACAAAAGTTTACGAGGCGGGTGAGATCATGCGGGGGCGGATCCTCCAACTCCGGCACGTAAGCTGACGCGAAGACGGTTGGCATTGCTGTGTCTCCACGCTGTGTAGTCAGCTTAGCTGCAGAGACATCTCTGCAACAGAAATCTGTTAAGAGCTTTGCTTCGATATTACCTTCGACATAGATACACGACCTGGGATGGTCGTGGGCTAAGGTAACTAGGATCTTACCGCCAAGATTGGAGAGTCCTTGAATGTAGCCCGTTCTAATCCACGGCTCCTGGATCAGGGCAATGGCAGTGTGTTGAACCTCCATCCACTTGCGGAGTTGAGCCGTCGCTGTTTGACTGTTGTGGAGGTTTGCTTGCAAGACTTTAAAGGTCGACGAAAGGGATGCCATCGCTGGTCGAACCCTCGTCGTCCCCAAGTCGCAGACCGGCGAACAGGTCGAAGTCCTTATCGAGACTATCTCCCACCGGATCCGAAGCTGACGACAGCATGATGTCGTCGAACTTCCCACCCGATGAGGGGACGGCGCCCATGGTGACCGCGGCAGTGGCCGTCCCTGCTGAAGCAAGTTCGACCGCGGATGTTGCCGGAGTGTGTGTTGAAGAAGCTGCCTCCTCCGGATCTAGCTTCTGCGTTAAGGCTTCACTGCTGGTCTCTGTCGTAGTTCTCCATCCTCGAGGGACTTCGGTAAACCTACCGTTAGGACCCTGGAACCTCACGTACACTTTCCCTAAACCCATTGAGAGTCGGCGCTCGGCTTGCAGCAGGGTCGGAATTTGGTCCTCGGGGATTCCCACTACCACGAACCATGCTTCGGCTTGCTTGACGACGGACAAAAGGACCCACCTCTTAACGTCGATCCAGGCGTTCTGATAATTCAGAAGGCGACCGATGTTGGTTGGCTCTCCGTAAACCCCGTGCTCGTCTGGGACCACGATTCCACATCGCATTCGCTTTATGATTTCCGACTTGCTCTTGACGACTAGCGAGGTGCTAGTTGGGAGAGTCAGGCAGGAAACAGCTTTCCTTAGCCACGCTAAGGTGTGGTGGTCCCCGCACCACAGCTTGAGAACTCCCTCGGCGTACAACGGCTTGGCGTTGAAGTTGGGCGCTGGAGAGTTCTGCATGGGGAAGCGGGCCTCGGTGATGATCTGCTTGTGGATAGCAGCGAGTACCTGGTCCGATACGGCCTTGCTGATGATTCCCGTGCGGTCGCAGGTGATCGCGACGCTCAGGGAAGCGCAGGCAGCTTGGGCGTAGCTTCTGCTGGCAATCCGTTGGGATTGATCAAGACGCGGCCGCTTTTGCTCTCCACGAGGCGAGATTGTCTCGTTGAGTGCCCGCTTGGCCATGACCTGATCCTTCCCCTCGGATCGTTGTGTCGCGCTGGTTTGGGTGGCCGGTCTGCACTCCACGCCGGTCTGCGGTTGGCTAGGCTTTGGATGGTTTGCACCAGCCTTGGCCTGTGAACGCTGCCCAGCGGAGAAGTTGACATGGCCGCTGGTCGATTTACCTGACCCGGTGGCTGCAGTGGCTGCATTCAAACTTACAAATGTAATATAATAATATTATTAGTGAAGCAAAATAACATTATGTAATGAACAAACCTGGTAAATATAACGTTGGGACTGCAATATTGCTTATCCTGTTATTGCGACATATATATTTATCTAGGAAGTGTCTGTGACACACTCGACGGTACTTAAATATGTGTGCATTTTCCAGTGACAAAATATCACCTCCAATTGAATATAGCCAGGTATTAAATCGTGGTCTGTCTTTTTCGGGATTCGGAAATCCGTGGAGCACTGCAACCATGCCTGAAACAAATAGCATAAAATTATTAATATATATGTATAATTAAACTAGCAGACGCCATGCGGTTTCACCTGCTTAGTTCCTGTTCCCGTGAGAATAGAGGGTTAAAAAGTACCCTATGTCACCCGGAATAGTTTAGCTTTCCAACGGTGAAAGAATTTGTTTAGTAGTTTCGGACCTATTCAATGCAAACATACAAACAACCTAATCTTTTCTCTTTATAATATTAGTATAGATTAATATTATATGTATGTATGGATTAAAATCTATTTTTAGGTAACTTAAGTTTTTGTAAATATATTATTGGAATATGATAGAGTCTAGGTTTCATTGAAAAACAATACCGGTATTTCGAAACATAGAATATGACGTACCTCCACTCTCCTTACACCCAGGAACGCAGCAGTGCTTATCAGATGACATGCTATATAACTTAAAAGAGTCCTATTTCAAACTTATCACAACAACTGAACACGGAACTAGAGTCCTATCTCTGTTGTGCTTGTGACACAGTCACTCACAAATTCTTCTTCCTAGTCACAGATATGAATTTGCCCGAAGAACTTTCGCTCAACTCAACGACAAACACACAAACTAACACAGAATAAATAAAAATAAACAAAATATCGCAAAACACCGGCGCACGCGTCAGATATTTGCAGACATTTGTGAAGGGGTTACCAGTTTAATAGCAATAAAATCCACCAAGAAATTTCTACCATCGCGGCATCGCTACAATTAGTTTTAGTGCAAATTATTCCCATGTGTTTTAAATGACAAAAAAAAAACAAAAATTACATTATGTGCTAATGCAATACAAATTTGTGAAAATTCTGCTAATTTCTTTGGATATATAAAACCCAAAGTCAGTTTACAAGAATATACTTTTTTTAGTAGTAATGAACTACCGGAGTTTGGCAATGCTGACAATTTACCAATTTGACAGTTTCTATTTAGCGCCATCTATCCCAATAAAAGTAAAAATTGCTACAGAGCTGCCATCTCGTTTTTTTAGTTGGAGTAAAAATGAACGATTATAATCTGACAAAAATAAAAATCACATATGTAAACTCTTGGTCGTTGCTTGGTCGTACGGGGACCACTTAGACTTCGTGATTTTGTGTCATTGTATTCCTTAGTGTCCCGAGTTTTTTGTATTAAGATTGTGCACCCTGGTGTTTACACGTCCGCGTCGTCGTTTACAAAGTTCGTAAGTGAGTTGACATGCGCATGCTTTATAACATCCAATAAAACTCATGCGCATATAAACTTGACATCTCTTGACTCGCTAAACATAATGTATGTACTTGTAGTAGGTACCATGACCAGCCAGTAATCAAATGCGATTGTTCCGAACAAGTCACACTGTAACCTGTAACAGTGTGAAACGTTGGGATTTTTTTTCCCAACCAGTCACACTGTTACTCGTTGGGAAAACTTTTCAAAGTTTGCTCCCAACCAGTCACACTGTTACTCGATGGGGCAAAAAATAAACACACTGGCAAGTCATTACACTAGCAAGTCGCGGCACCGCTCGCTTCGCTCGCTCGGCTTGTGCGTAGGTCACAGTTTTAACCTAACCTAACCTACCCATTTTTTTTTGTTATACTAGCTAACTGCTTATTGGTTTTACTTTGATGGCCCTAAATTATCAATTTAAACTTAGGAGTCACCGACTTATGAACATAAGCAACATTGCACATGTAAGCGGGTAGGTACGCCTTTTATACTTGGAGGCTGTTATTCTTCAGTTTTGTAGTGTGTGCTTGAGTTTAGATTTAAATATTAATGTTTTTTTCTTGGTATATAATTGGAGTGTGCTAGCTAACACGTGACAATCATTCTGAAATGTAATGATTTACAAAAAGTATAAACCTTAATGCTATTTATTGAGAATTTCATTGGTATAGATTCTAGTTCTTCTAACGAATCAGACGAATGTGTTGTGCTGGGGAGTTTGTTCAACTATTTCTTCTTCCCAGCAAAAACGCCAAGAAGTGGTGAAGGGTGGGGAATTTAAGGGGACTGTCTTATGTATTTTTTTGACGTTCAAAAAGTGCTGATCAGCCTAATTTGAATAAAGACTTTTAATTTAGATTTTTGATTTTACCATCAAAAGGGTCCAACAATCCAGACTTCATTGGTCTCTATTTTATTTATTATTTTATTCGAATGTAATAATCAGAGTATTTTAGGTATACTCGTCGCATTAGATGAAATACTAGAAGGTTGATAGAAGTTACTTTAACAGGGGCCTGCTAAGGTAGCTTCTATTATAACATCTCATAATAAACTACTTAAAACATAATAAATAAAACATTAATCATGCAAATAAATTGAATGAAGTGCAAAACAATTCATCTCACCATCGGCATCGCACGTAAATTAAAAACTTAGGATAACACAGCTGTACCTATTATATAGGACACCCGCACTCATTCATGTTAAGGTCCATGTCGTTGAAGGCAATCCTATTGCCATCAATTGGGCACAAATTGAAAATCCTGGCTGCCATTACTGAAAAATACCAGATTAAAATACATGGACCATGAGTTAAGACGTCGCGTCGCGTATAAAACAAAAAAAAAACAGGAGAAAATAATAACTCCTTTCCAGAAAATATTTGTTAGATTTGTCTTTGAATTATCGTGTTTTGTTTTTTAGTCGGTCCATGTAAAACACTGGTATTCAGCTGCATCCGGTTAAACTGGAAGCCGAGCTCAACATCGTTGGGAAAAGGCTGGGCAGATGATGATTTTACAAATCTTACTACTTTTTAAGATCTCGATATTTCAAAATAATATTTTGTGATTCCAGCTTTTCTTTAGTACTATATAAAAATAATACTGCTTATAAAATTTATGAAAAAAATACGACTTGTAACATTTCTACGGGAGATCGATGAATAATACTGACATCCGGAATTGAACCCAGGACGTCATGCTACGCAGTAGCGCTCGCGACCACCAGACCAACGTGGTAGTTAAAAAAAATATAAAAATGGATAAGAAACAAAAAAAAACTTGAAAACAATTGGATTTATTAATTAATAATTATACATTAAAAGCAAAAGGAATTGAAGAAATAATGAAACTGAAAATAATAACAAGCATGCATTGCCGTCTAGTACCACCATCTATAGATACAGTTGAGCTGTCACTTTGTTCTAACGGGCGACGCAGCGGTCCACATGCGCTGACGACTGACAACTCTCTATTTCTGAACAATATAGTTCTCAAAAATAATTAGTTTCAAGCTCATAAGGACTGATCTAATAAACCAAGCTCAGGGTAAGAGATTTTGCAAGTCGTCCGTCATGTGAGCTTATTACAAAGAAAACAAATCAGTTTATGTGATCAAAACTGCCCCATTTAATTCTCATCTTCCCAATTTTTCAGAAATACACAATAGATTACACGGCGTATAGTCGCCCGTTTATTTGACAGAAGTCATTCTCGAAGTGAAGTTAAGTGAAGTACATTATAAAATAAATAGATTCGAAAAATGCCGTAGTTACATCGGGGCTAGAAATGTCTATGATAAACTTGAGCAATATGTGGGAAATTAACAAGCGTATGTAGTACTGAATGATCCACATCACCTAGAATATACAGAACTGTAGGTTGCGCGTCACCACGGTGTCACGTTTCATTTCAAACACGTGGGTTACATACAGTATTAAGGCCAGCGCAGATAGGGCGGCCATTTTATCATTATCTTCACCAAATAATAACAATACAGAGCAATTTGAAAACCCCCCTTAGAAGCTTTGTCTTGTGGCGTATATACTTAAGTACTACGACGACCACGTTGCCGCGAAGAAATACGCGAACGGTTGACGCTTGGAGTTATATTAAACACGGTTGACGCTTGGAGTTATATTAAACACGGTTGGCGCTTGGAGTTATATTAAACACGCTATGTAAGATTCATTTAAGATTATTATCAATTAATCAAAGGAAACTGCTTGAACTTGCCGCTCTTACTGCGCTAAGTCTTATGAAAGAGGGTACGCAAGTGCACTCGCGTTGACGACGTACAAAGCGAGAAGTGAAGGGATACACAAAACACGTTAATTTCTAACCCCGGCTATTGAAACATTTTGGTTTTACAAAATACTTAATATAATAATTACATGTACAACTAAAGATAACTACAATAAGCCGTAATTAATTAAAATTTCATTTCATTAAGGCGCGACGGTTTCGCGTCTTTTCTTAAAAACTAATAACAAAAAAAAAGAAACCGAATGTTTTACGAAAAAGTGGGGAAAGTGTAGATAACAAAGACATACAGCTGAGTGTGATGGTTGGTAGTACAGGAGTAACTACAATTTAATACTTTAAATATTACACTATAACTATGCTTCAGTCTTCGTTTAATTATTTAATATTACAGCCATTTATGAAGAGTAGCGGCTACATAAACGCGACCTTCAATGACCACATTATTATTTTGTATATATATATACAACAAATAAATACATGCACAGCGAGCGTATTACAGCCACCCGCCATAACACGATACGTTAAAGTCGCAAACTTTAATTGCATACGCGCATACTAACAGCATTGAGAATTATGAATATTTAAATTGTTTAAATCTTAATTCGGTATCATTACAAGTCTGAAATGTGTATTAATGTTTATTATATTAGACATACATTTATCTTAAGTGACTATTAAAGAAGTTAAGCGATAAAACTGCTGGCCATTAAATTGAGATATTTGGGAACGACACAGTATTAATTATTGTAATAACATAATTGAGGACGAAACAAAAACAAGAAGTAATCACATAAAGATAAACATAATCAACGTCTTTAAGGCAGACAGACTTAAGTACCGTCATATGTCAAGAAAAAATCAAATGATAAAAGTAATTAATAAATTGGAAATAATGAAATAATTCAAAATACAGAATACAGAATATAATAATAATAAAGCAATACAGACAATAATAAAAAACAATGTCAATGAATATAAACGTTATTGTATGTCTTTCAACTGAATCAATCAATGAACCAAAATTATACTGTGTCAATTTAAAAAGTCATCACGGGGAAGCATCTTAAAAATTAAAATAAAATAAAAAGATAAACTTAACATCTAATTCCGATTTTCATCTCTTTGGAACACAGAGTAAAAAATAAAGGAATTTGGCAATGCGACATGGTTGTTTAGCCACCATTTTTATCTACTGAACATTTTAACAACTAGGCCTATAGTAATGGTATTGAATTGATTATTATTTGAGTACATCATGGATACTTGAGTTACGCAAGACTATAGTAAGGAAATTGTCCATTTGCACGTTTCACATTATAACAGTCCGGTGGGTACTACTGATCCCCTTGCCACATCGACGGTCCACATTCAAACTTTCGCGACACCTCGTGCAAAATTATTAATGCAGATAATCGAGCAGCCGCATGCCCGAGAAACCGACTGAACCTCACCTCTCGCTTTACAAAGTGCTGGTCGGTCTGCAACAACTAATTCGACAAAGCCGCATTAACATCTTCGTTACGTTATAATTATGATATGCACCACTGATTAGTAACGAGATCTCTAAGTACTGGTCTTCGGTATGAGATTCTAAGGCGCTTAACACTCTTAAATTAGGGACTTCACCTCCTTAATTTGACATTCAAAGACGCTTTAATGGCAAGTGACGTAGTACGTCGGCATCGTGTAATGTCAAATGAAGGTTACCGATAAAAAAGTTAGCTGCATTAGATTTTAAAACCATCTAACTACTTTGTCGAATTGCATGCCACTTCACTGAATGACAATTACAGATGGTATGGCCTGATAAAAAAATAATTTAATCAATCTATATACGGTTATGCTATCGGCTGCTATGGGTGCGTCAAATAGCAATACCTGATTAAAATACAGTGTTTTCGCCAGGCCACGTGTGTACTTGTTAGTTACAGTCATTGGTTAATATTATACTGCAACATGGTAGCGTCCTTTTGAGTAGAATACATACTAAAGCCACTGTAATATTATAAAAGTTAGGTGTAATACCATAAAACAATTATCTCGTTAAAGTGATACCGATCTTATATAGCATAACAGGGTCTACTCAGACATTAACCCACATTACCATCAAAATACAAGTGAGGACGCTAGCAGCAGCTGTGAGGACCGACACAGACACAGCGTATGAGCACTTTAACAGTGCCAGGGCGCATAGAGGTTTGCGTACCGACGCAAGAGGCGTCGGTTCAGTCGCTGCTATTCATCACATCTGCGGCACGCGCCGGGAACGTCAAAGTCGAGAACGAGGAGCTTGGTCTCCTCAGTCCCGTTTCGTGATCCGACGGCGCAGATCAGTTTGGTGGCGGAGGCTCGAATGCGCCAAACGACGCCACCAGACCCGCCTGATCCCAGCTCAACCAGGTTGCGAATGAACTCGCCAGTGTGCACGTCCCACAGCTTGACGGTGCCATCGTCGGAAGAGGTGATTACGAACCGGTTGCTTGACTGCAGGCAGGTTACTGCTGACTGATGCTTGTTAGGTCCTGCAGAAGTATATTATAGTTAAAATAATTAATACCAGCCCTCTGTAAAGTTAAGACCTCTTGTCATACAGACAAAGCACGGTCATTTATTACCACGCTTAATGCGGGTAGCCGATTTTAGAGTTTTATTAACTTCCAAGTTCCACAATGTTTTCCTTCATCAATGTCCATGATGTATGAGATAAACGTAGAATAGAAAAATATATGTGTGCAAGGAATGTGAAAATATTGAAAGGTTTTTAATCTATATTATATTTTCAAGGTTTGTTAATAACACTCTCGCACATATCAAACTGCAATACTAATATCGTCCAAAATTCAAATATCCATTTTATTCATTAATTTTCATTTTTCCATTGGTTTTTGGACAACAGTAGTATTGTAGTTTGGAAACTGCGTGATTAGAATAGGAGTATTTCCGACTGTAGTGTAGTACCTATTTTTAGACCACCTATGCATTTAGCATCAATTAATACCGATATTAATCTCGATTATCCGGACATCAATTATCCGAATATTCGATTAACCGGACTTATACTTCGTGGTACTGAATGACTTGACGGCGAATCGAGATTGTCTTTTATTTTTATTTGCGTTTTGCATTATTAATGTATAATGTTTAGGCGCAAAGTGTAGTGTTATCTCATAAAAAAAACGTTAAGACAATATTGAGAGTTTTAAAATGGAGAATCTGGCAGTAAATGTATGGTAATGTAACTTCTACAATATCTGATATCAAATTGAATTCTGATTCCATTCCTGAAATTCACCTGAACACTTAACATATTAAAATTTTATTTAAAAAAAAATATATTTATTTTGATTAGACTTTGAAATCGATTATCAGGATCCTAGTTAGATTATCCGGTATACCCCTGGTTATATTTGATTCGGATAATCGAGAGTCTACAGTATGGTACTGGTATTGATACTGCATGCAAAGGTGCACTAAAAAATAGGTGCTCAATCAGTAATACTCCTAAGAATGAATTTACGAAACGAAAATGAAATAATATAATAATATGTTTAATTTTGTGACTTTTACATTGAGTTCTTTTTTTTAAATTTCGATCATTGTTTAAGAAACAAGAAATAATCAAAGTGAGTTGTTTAAAATAGTAAAACTGACCTGACTGCTATTTTTCAAGATAAGGAATTTAACTAATTCAAAATTAAAGATGCATAGCATATTGCAATATGCACTGCATTGATAACACTTTTACTAAATGTAATTATAAAATTATACACTTTATCCGAAGATTCAATAGCAATCTCCATGTTGTCCATTAAGTTGATTCAAGTGAAACGGAAGATGTGCACGGAGAGGCATACACCATGATAGATTAGTAGCTAATTGATAGTTTGAACAATTCGAAAATGTGTTGGTGGGAGAACGGTGGAGTAATATAGTTTGTTAAGGAACCTAAAAATTAATGGCTACTATGATAAAACTACCTTTTAAACACAGCTTGTAAAGTAAAGTACGAATTATGAGCCAGTAAGAAGCAGTACTCACCTGACAGAGTATGAAGGCAGTGGCCCGTGGTGATATCCCAGACCTTGACAGTGGAGTCAGCATTGCCCGACACCAGGATGTTGGAATGTAGCTCCATACCAGAAGTGAGAGACTGATGTCCGGTTAGAGTATGCTTCAGCTGACCAGATTCGACGTCCCACACGCGAATAGAAGTATCCAAAGAACCGCTCACCACGTGAACACCATCAAACTGTAAAGATAACAAAGAGAAAAATAAAGAGACAACGAAGATTACAAATTGTAAGGGAATCTAGTTTTAAATAAAGGTATTGCTGCATTCACATCTTTTTATAAAATAACTAGCTGCCACGAAAAACTTTGTCTTGCCTTAGAATCAATTTATTAGTCTTATTTAGTTTTTATTATTTACATCCTATTCTCAGACCTACTGAATATACATACAATTTTATATATTAGATATACATACGTTTAATAAGATGCCAACAAATAGATCCAAACCAATGATACCTACTACTCCTTTTTATTAAGCGATATATATATAACCTAACCTAACTTACCATACCTATCCTATAGCTAACCTAACTACCTAACCTAACTACTTTACAGAAATGCATTGATTTATAAAATACTAAAATCATAATTTTAAACTGAAATACTGCGCTATGTCCAAACAGTATAATAATTATCTATTAGCAAAGAATTATTGAAGTTCGTCTCTGTCGTCATTACGTTTTTAATTACGTAAATTGATTTCTGAAATGTAAGCCTTTGTTATGCTACATAAAACCTCTTTCTAAGTTTAGTAACAAAATAAATTTCAGAACGCGCTGACGTATTAATATTAATGGCAACCAAAAAAAAATGTTGATCTGTTGTCATGGTGGTCATTAAACCCGCGTAGCATTCATGAACACCGAAGAAAATGCTTTTGTCTACAGAAGAATCGATTTGTGTCACACTGTCATGCTCGAGACGGAATAAATGTCTATATTATAGACATTTATTCCGTCTCGAGAATGACAGTGTCATGATCATCTGTCATCGTCATTCTACAATGTCGAGCATGCGGTCCATTATTTCTTTACTTTTGACAGTTGTGTCAGACAAATTGATTCTCAAATTGTCTACCTCCCATAAGACCTAGAAAAGAACCTATTTGGATTAACAAAAGGAATTTTAAAGTTTCACCGTCTCAATTTCTTAGCAAATCATTTAAATTGGTGAAACCCTTTTCAATGACAAGATTCCCTACAGCAAAACTAATTTGTTAAACTGAAAATAGCGTTTCCATGTCATGAAAGGTTTGTTAGGTTTAAAATTACTCCGGAAGACGAAGTATTCAGGCTATTTTTCCTGTCTGAGTCCGAAACTTGAGAATATTTAAAATATTTAGATTACTTTATGTGGATATGGAACGCGATGAATGCATAGATATAGTTATGCATTCATCACATTCCATTTCCACGTTAAGTATAGGTTAGAGTATTAGTCTTTTAAGCAAAAACGTTTAGGTATGCATTACATTACATTATTTTAGTTTTTATTTTCATTCCTAGTGTAGTCAGTATTTATTTAAATATGTATATTGTATAAATAAAAATATTTACTTCATTATGTTTGAGAGTTTTAAAACTTGGTGTTTTTATACATATTTATTGATAACAAAATTACCACCACCACCATCACCATTAGCAACTTGACGTTGCTATAGATAGCGAGTAAATTTCTTTATCTGCGTACTAATACTTGTCTATGAATCAACTCATGCTCGGGTAGAAGAAATGCCAAGTTTGATAGAAAGAAATATGTCGATTCTCATAGGAAAGAAATAAAGTGTTCATGCTACGCGGGCAAGAGGACACCGGTGTCCGCGCTGTCATTGTGTCTCTAATCGACACGATTGAAAGGTTTAAGCCGGCCACACACGTTATACTTGTAGCAAGTCCAGACTTGCAGAAATACACATATTTCGGAGGTGACCACAAACGACTCAAGCATGCTTGCACAAATACCATTTCAGTGATATTTGTACAAGTGTGCATAAATGCAGCGAGCTACTTATGCTATGGATGACGCAATGGCAGAAGTTGGCTTTATTTTAGCGACAAAAAAACTGAAAATTCAGAAGAGACACCGAATTATATGGACTGTAAGACTGGACAAGAAAAAGAAAGCATTATTCGCACGTATTGCTCAATTAATTTATTATAAGCTGCATTTTTTTTTGTCCCTGTGGTGGAAACTTTTCTTGTTATAGGTATGCCAAAGACATGGCTCATTTCTGTATTAAATTCTTCTTTAACATCGCGAACTTCATGCCTCTCGGTAGTCTCGTTCATTTTGGCGCGAAAATGACGTGCGTACATGAAGGTGGCTAAAACAATTCTGAAACTTGCGCAAAATGCTCCCACATACGTTTATGTAAACTTGCGCAAACGCAAGTTTGCACGTGTGCCGAACATCAAATGATAATGAACTGGGAAGTTTGTCTCTTGTCATGTCATCCAAGATGGCGCTGCGTTTGAAAAGTGTTTAAGAAAACGAATATTCTTGATATTTATTTTTTCGAGGACTTTCATGTTTTTTATTAGTTACTAGCTGCCCCGGCAAACTTCGTTGTGCCCTTAGTCAATTTATTGATCTTATCAATTTTTGTATATTACATATACAGCTTGGCAAAAAAGAGTCTGACGCGGTGACAGTTGAAACTAAAAGTGGATGATTGTGGCAACATTGATTTATTTGTCAAGTGCTAGTACATCATGTGTCAAAAGTGCGTAAATCTTCGTCGTTTTTCATAGATTTAACAAAATTATTAAGTTTCGTTGCAAAATTAACGATTAAAAGTTAATAAAACCATTCGTAGTTGTATCAGAGCAGTGATTTACCACGTCTTTTTTGTGGTGTTTGGCCAAATCTGAAGCGGGACAAGTTTTGTCCGATATCGGGAATGTTTATCGAAGAACTGCCGCTAGGACAGGTATTTATCTACCCTAATTAAATCATTGTACATTAAATAAGTTTTTCTAAATGTATTCAATGCGTGGTTTTGATATACAGATTTAAGTAATTATTTGTATTGTTTACAGAAATTTAAATTTAAGGTTATGTTTTGTAGTTTGAAGAGCCTCGTATACCCATATTTTATACTTGAAGATAAAGAATAGGGAATTAATAATAAAGTACCGTATCTTTTTGTTTTAGGTAAATCTGTCAACACAGTACTTATCATTGTGACGTGAATCCAATTGAATTAATATTGGGGCATTGCAAAACATTAAGTTGCTTCAATCAATGTTGGATCCATTGATATAAAGGTATGTAGCCTAGTTTATATGTGAATATTTAAATTTGCTATGTTAGAACCATTGTTAATGAATATTTTTTGTTTTTATAGGTGGCTGCTGAACTAGCATTTGTAAACATTACTAAGTTTGGAATAAATCGTGCAAGGATATTGTAATGAAAATAGAAAAATAATATCTTGACAGTGGTAAATCTCACATATGACAGTAGCAGTGATTTATCAGAATTAGAAAATACTAGTGTTTCAGAAGTTACAGGAAGCTCTAGCCAACATGTGAGCTTTTCCGGGATAGAATATTTGAAGGTAGTGTTCGATTCGTCTGATTAAATTTTTGGTATTAAAATAAAACTTAAAAAAACGTGTTCTTTCATTATCCCTGTAAACAAACTATTGTCGTTAGTTCCTAACAATCTTACGGTTTGACTGCTCTAGAGGGCATGATTATATCTGTCTGTGTATACCTATTGCATCACTTTCGTGCAAGGCTTCAGTGCCCACTATAACATACATAGGTACATTGACGCCTCTTTCCCACGCTGGTAGGCAGAAACTAGAGAACGCATACGAAGCAAAAGAAGTATGTGAGAATCGTAGCATATGCTACGATTTTTACATACTTCTTTTGCTACGTATACATTTTTAAATCTTGTTATACACATTTGCCCACTATTAATAGTGTTAATACTGGACATTGAAGCCTTCCATGGTGTTTGCGTAGCATCCGACAGACAGAACCACCCACTTAGCTTTGGGAAAAAAGAACAAGTATCAAACCTGTTAAGTCGTAGTATTCAGGGTGGCCACATTGCGCGATACTAGCGACCTCATTTATTCCACACTCTTTTTTGCCAAGCTGTACATACGTTCAATAAGATGACAACTAATAGATCCAAACCAATAATAACTACTACTATAATTAAAATACAACATGTATAATTATAACCTAACCTAACCTACCATACCTATCCTATAGCTAACCTAACTACCTAACCTAACTTCCTTACTGAAATGCATTAATTTAAAGAATACTAAATTCATAATTTTAATCTGAATTATTGCGCTGCGTGCCTCTATGTTACATTACAATTTATAAAGTTTTCCCGGTCTACTTTAATTAAAGGCTTAACAGTAAAATAAGTTTTATTTGCAAAGAATTATTAAAGTTTGTCTCTGTCGTCATTGTTAATTACGTAAATTGATTTCTGAAATATAAGACTTTTTTACGCTACTTATAACCTCTCAGTTTAGTAACAAAATAAATTTCAGAACGTAGTTACGTATAAATTGACAACCTTACCTTCTTAGGTTTAGCTTAAGACTTGTCAATGTCAAATTGTTACTTGATAATGAACTGGGAAGTTTGACTCCTGTCATGTCATCCAAGATGGCGCTGAGTTTG
Organism: Euplexia lucipara; assembly: GCA_921972225.1. Taxonomy (NCBI): domain Eukaryota; kingdom Metazoa; phylum Arthropoda; class Insecta; order Lepidoptera; family Noctuidae; genus Euplexia; species Euplexia lucipara. The sequence goes on along the minus strand of OV179142.1, from coordinate 9,478,518 downwards.
AAAAATGTTTGAGACAACTAATATTCTTGATATTTATTTTTTTCGAGGACTTTTCATGTTTTTTAATAATTATTATGGTATTCCGGACAAAGAGAAATCCAAAAAGACCAAAATCATTCAAATTGATCCAGCCGTTCTTGAGTTATAAGTGGTGTAACTAACACGACTTTCTTTTATATATATAGATTATCCTTTTCCGGTCCGATACAAATCAAAAAACACAAAAATTAAAAAAAATTGATCCAGTCGTTTTTGAGTTATAAATGGTGTAACTAACACGACTTTATTTTATACATATATAGATTTTCTATGCTGTAAGGCAAAATGTATTGGGACGATCTGTTTACCTGAAATATTGGCAAATAAATGATTACTATTTCTATTGCATCACTTTTTGTGTACAATCCACTTTGTGGGTCCACTCATAATAATAGAAATAAAGCATCAGGATTGCTGTTTTACTGCACTTAGTCTACAGGATTGCCAGCCATACTGTCAAAAACTGTTTTTAGCTCAAAACACTGTTTAGTAGCTCATTTTTAGGGCTCCGTACGCCCAAAGGAAAAAACGGAACACTTATAAGATCACTTTGTTGTCCGTCTGACTGTCTATCAAGACCCTCCCTCTATTTCGGAAACGTGTGAAGGTATCAAGTTGAAATTTAATCAACTTCCTCAACTCTACGGTCCTGTACAGTTGTGAAAAAATTAAACTTCTAAGGTTACGCAAAAAAGGTACGGCCGTTTTCATCAAAAAAACGCATATTTGGACACTCTTAAGTCAATCAAAATTCATAGGGTACTCTCTCGTTGATCTAGAACTATGTAATTTAGCAAGTAACATGTTTTAAACCAGAAGTACAACAAACAGTCTCAAAACTATAATCAAACTATACGTGATATTTTAACCACCTTCCCCAAGCTCTATAATGAATTTGCCGTAACTACACAAAATAATAATTGTAACTGAACAACTAAATGGCGGCAAAAAAGTTGTTTGTCTCTAAATTGGTCAAATTATAAGTATGCAATTTTTTCTTGTTGACCTATAATTTGAGTCAACACCATTGTGATAAACCTTGTTAGAAAGCTAATTTAATAAGTTACTCGATCATGACTTAATAAGATTTTTTCAGTCCTCTGTTTTTGTAAAAAACTGAAAAATGTCTGAGGAAAAACAAAACTCACTTTGATTTTATTTATTAGTTTCTATGCAATATTGCTATCGAAATGTGACTTAAACTGTCGTTTCTACTAAATACTTTGACTTTTTTATTATAACAATAGCTGTGGCTTTAAGCAATTAAGATAAAAAATACTTACTACCATCATAGTGCAATACCAAAACATGTCATGGAAAGGTCAAATCCGTTTATTTCAGATTGATATTTGTCAACTTGACGTTTGACGTTTAAATAACCTATGTGCCAAAGAATACTATTATTTACTAGCTGCTGCCCGCGACGTCGTCTGCGTGAAGGTTCTACAGCACCAAATATACCTACCTAAGATTCCAGTGTCGCTAAAGCATTATAAGTTAACAACTTTTAAAATAGCATTAAAATATAAGTTACATGAAGAGAGTTTTTGTAATTTTTTTTTTTATTTTGCAATTTTTAGTTTCTTTGTATGTAAAGAAAGTCTTTCAAAACTTGAAAGAATCATTGAAATCGGTTAACAATTGCAAAAGGAGTTCTTTCTAAACCTTTTAAAATAGACAGGCGTAATGTTATGGAAAATACATAAACCATGCACAGACATGTGACTGTAGCTATTGCGAGTAATTTGTTGTTATCCGTTGAAGAGTTCCATCGCCTGTCTTCTTCATCAGTTTTTCTACACGAAATGATACTTGCTAAATGTAAATGCTTGATTTGTCACCAAAAAAAATGTAAAATTGGTACATGTTTTCCTATATTATTTGAGGAGTTCCCTCAATTCCTCGAAGATCCCTCATCAGATCTGAGGTTCAATACTAATTGGACCAACCTGGTAGTATACCCTATCAAATAAAAATACGATTTTTGAAAATCGGTCCATAAATGGCGGAGTAATCGCGTAACAAACACACAAAAAAAAACACCGTCTTTTTAAGTCGGTTAAAAATACGTTCAAAGGTATATACCTTATAACACTTCCCTATAAACTACGTTAATAATTATACTGCCAGGAGCCAAAATGTAAAGATAGTCAGGACTGGTGGCGCGGGAGCAAGCGACGTACAGGTGCCCGTGTGAGAAGCAACTCGTCGTCCTGAGATCTACACCCGCTGCTCTGAGTATCGGCTCCTGCGATTTATTGATTGTCATCACTACGCAAACACTCACGGGGAACTGTACGCGCCCGAACTGGATCGGGAAGCTATGAAGTATAAGGGGAATGCGTTGTATAAATACTGCCTTGCCGACGCCACAACCCGTAATAATTTCCACCTCAATGGTGTCTGTGGAGAGAGATGACTTTAAGGCACCACCCGTTACACAACTTTGGAGGAGATTTGTTCCTAAAAAGCATAATCGGGACGCCGACCTTCATTCAGCTTGATGGTATGACAGGAAGTTTAAAAATTCCACGGGATAATGTGTGGCGTCATCTTGCTCGACGACAGTGCTTATCGACGTATAGACCACTTCATTCCCCTCAATGTCCGAGAGAATGCATATGTTAATTGCTGCAATATGATCATTTTTGGGCGCCAAAATGGCCCTCTCACACGAATTCTGCTGGTGCGCTATACGACTGATGTCCACGTACACACAGCGAATGAGTTCTTCGAAGCTGGATACCACTCTACCGAGAGACTCTGAAAGCACCGCCTATCCACTTCTCTCTTCTGGTAAAGTGCCTTTGCCAAGACTTAGAAGGACATCGGAGAATTCTTGAGCGCGTGCAATGCCGCCGAGCCGAGCTCTTATATTAATGGTCAAGCGCAGCGTACGAACTTGTGACCACAACGAAGATCGTTTCACCGAAGCATTCATCTCGTCAGCCCTCGATCCCCGCGTCAACTCGGGAAGCGTTTGCCTGAAATCGCCACTGAGCAGAACTGTGACACTACCCATCAAATGTTCGTGCCTGCAGATGCCCTGCAGGGTTCTGTCCACGGCCTCAACTGCCTTCCTTTTGAAAATCGTACACTGATACGATCCCATATGATACGATCCGAACTCTGCTCAAGATTTTGAGGGTTTTGTTGGAACTTCAATTTGTCAAAACAAATTATACGATACAACTTTTATGAAAAAAATGCACAATGCCATCTATGAATTTTAAGAATAACTAACTACTAACCTCATCAACACGATCAAAATTTAAATTAATTTTCAAAAAGTGTTTATGTGTTACTTGATTTGATTTTTATACATTCTCATAGATGGCGCTGATTCCAAATTGTCTTTATGCTATGCTACTAACATTCATTAAACTTTGTTTCTCTGCCAAAGTTACTTAAATGGCGTAGTTTTTATAGTGTAAAGCTAGATAATAGCATAGCTTACTTAAAACCAACATTTAAATATGCGTCCTTTGATTACACGCTTCCACAGAATGAGTTAGAAGAATAAAGATTCACTGCTCCTCCCCCGTAGGTGATAGCAAACAGACAAACAGACAAAAATTCCAAAAAGTCCCTTTTTGTCACCAGTTACGTTTTTCTAACAAAACCCACTTATTTTTTCTTGAAAATTCTCAATGTTCAGTTTTTCTTTCGTTACTGTTTTATTATAAGTAGATGAAAAAAATGCACAATGCCATCTATGAATTTAAAGAATAACTACCAACTACTAACCTCACCAACACGATCAAAATTTAAATTAATTTTCAAAAAGTGTTCATGTGTTACTTGATTTGATTTTTATACATTCTCATAGATGGCGCTGATTCCAAATTGTCTTTATACTACTAACATTCATTAAACTATGTTTCTCTGCCAAAGTTACTTAAATGGCGAAGTTTTTATAGTGTAAAGCTAGATAATAGCATAGCTTACACAAAACCAACATTTAAATATGCGTCCTTTGATTACACGCCTCCACAGAATGAGTAAGAAGAATAAAGATTCACTGCTCCTCCCCCGTAGGTGATAGCGTGATAATATATAGCCTATGTGTTGACCCGACCTCTTAGTAATATTCATGCAAAATTTGAAGTAAATCCATGCAGTACTTTTTGAGTTCACCCCGGACATACATACAGACAAACAGACAAACAGACAAACAGACAAAAATTCTAAAAAGTCACTTTTTGTCACCAGTTACGTTTTTCTAACAAAACCCACTTATTTTTTCTTGAAAATTCTCATTGTACAGTTTTTCTGTCGTTACTGTTTTATTATATGTATAGATTTAATACTTCAAGCTAATGTATATGCTAATGTATATACTTCAAGATAATGCTCACTAATGTACAAAGGCGGACTTAATGCCATAGGCATTTTCTAAAGGTTAAAAATGCAACGCAAGCCGCGAAAAAAAATTGCGATGTTTATGGACAGTGCAGTGTCTGTGAGAGTAGCACAAATTTGGTTTAAGCGTTTTCAATCCGGAAATTTTGATGTCAAAGATGCATCTTTGACATACTGTGTCTTAAAGCATCTTACCTGCAGGCTGTATACTCGGTTGGTGTGTCCAGCGAGCGTGTGCAGACAGTCTCCGGTCTCAGGGTTCCACACCTTGACAAAGTAATCGTATGCACCGGACACAACCAATTTCCCGTCGAATTGCACGCAGCGAACTGCCGCCAAGTGCCCCATGAGGACACGCAAGCAACGACCTTCAGGGATAGACCACACCCGTAAAGTGGCGTCGCGGGAACCAGAAATTACCCTGAAAAGATGGGGGAACGTTAATCTCCTGTGGGGGTTAGTAATGTTCAGTATAATAATAACGCAATTTTTAAACAGACGTATCTTATCCGTCTGAACAGTTGTAAGCGCATGAGCGAATCTTCATGTGTAAATTATCGTAAATAACTCAGTATTGAGTTGATCAGACGGATCGGAAGGTAAAACGAACCAGGAAATTAAACTAGCAAACCAAAATAAAACAGCTGTTTATGTAGTTCGAGCAATCGCTTTAGCAAGAGTTTATGGTTTACATTAAATGCGAATTTTACTAATGAAACTGAACAAGATCGGCACTACGAGTTCAAGAGCTACCAGTGTCACCACAGTTTATAACATCTTGTCAACTAGACACAGACAGATCTTAAACACGGAGAGATATCATTAATTTAGATATTATTGCTACGTTTTAGGTTGTACTGTGCATTATTGTAGCAGAACAGAATTTTAAGCTATTGTGTGCTATTGCAATGCTTAATTATATAATATCAAGAGCAATGTGTACATTTCGCATTTTCATTTGTTTTTGTTCGCAACTGAGAAAGATAAAAGTTCGCTTGTGTATTTTGATAACAACATAATAATATTTATCTTTATTATTGTAATGAAAAACAACGGTAGCTATATTTTATGATAACATTACATTGTGCCTACCGTTGTCATTATTTTGTCGCAAGCTGTATTTTTGTTCGAGTTTTGGTAAAATATTGTTGTTATTGGCACATAGTATTCGCTTTTGTATATTATTTTACGTAAACCATGCTATCAGTAAAGTGAGAAAACAAAACTGCGAAGTTCAATAAAGAAACGGAAATTCAAATACAAAAATCTACAAGAAAAAAAAACGTCTCACGAACTATATTTAATTGGACGATTAGTAAAGTATTTATTAGTAGTGTAAAAGTCACATTTTTTGGCGGATTCACACAACAAATTGTCATAGTAGGTTTTTTTTCGCTTAGCTATCGTTATTATTATTAATAATGGAGTATGGTTAGTTTAAAATGTATCAGAGCACAGCATTTAAAAAAAAATATACTAGTATAACTTCAGAGTGACCAACCAGCTTTGTTACAATCACAAGCCCCTTATTGATATTGAAAGAAACAAAACGTAAATCTGGCAACAAGCTGTATGGAACTATATGAAATGTTGCCGTTTAAAACACTGGAGCAAATCTAGCTTCCCCGAAACTTCGGGTCACAACGACGTGTCTTTTCGCGGGAACGGTTATTAAAGCTGGCTGTTGACTGCTAAAACAGAACGGTATAGAATAAAAGTCTACCTGTCTTGGTACAGATGCATGCACCGCACGGTGGAAGTATGTCCAGCTAGGACCTTCAAGCATTGGCCAGTCCTGGCGTTCCAGACGCGAAGGGTGCGGTCGGTGGAGCCGCTGATCACCAGGTCGTTCACCATTTGCGAGGACCATACGCCGCCAGAATGACCCACCAAGGTGCGCAGGCACTGATGACAAGACAAAATTTATTTAATGTAGATAAAGTGTTCGTACAGTCGTGGTACACTTTCATGGAAATTGTAGAGGAATTACTTTCTTGTACTCGAATAAAAACAGTGCCGCGGTATTTTGATTATTTATAAAAATATAGTATTACGCTAAGATAGGAGCTAACGAAAACCACAAGTTTTGGGTTTTCGTAGTTTATTTTTGTGTTACATTTCCTGTGCGTGCTCCAAGTAAATGGGTTCCTTTTTAATATTTATTATTTTGTTGTTTTTCCCTTTTTGAGCATATCAGAATGCCAAATTGCGCCCAAATCCTTTCAGCATGCACAATTGGGAAACAACGTCAAACATGTCTCAAGCTTTCCATTAAACATGATTATTTCATGGTTAACTTGAATTTCTTAGAACGATACTTATGGCTCTAATCCTGTATTGTTCAAAATCTAGTATTGCTTAATCCGAAGTCTCTGTAAAAGTTATTGCAAATCAGACAAAAACAGTTCTTCAAGCTAGTCACTATATCCAAAATACTGTATTCAAAGCATCCTCATGGATCGAAAGGGTGCCGATCCCAACATAGCTATGAAAAGGCACTGCATCAACAAATCTATCAAAATGCAAAGAATAAAAAGTACACAATACAATATACAAACTTCGGTCTGCCAATTGGTAATTTAGGTCGCCAATAAATAGTCAATTGATATTACCTTCAAACTGTATGATGAATTACTACAATTGGTGGACAATATAGCTGATTACTTGCCCATTAACAGTACAGAGAACTGATAACAAATAAAATATGTATTAGTTTTTACTCCTCTTACCTTGCCAGTGACAGCCGACCACACTTTCAGGGTGGTATCATCACTGCCGCTGAGGATACGGTTCCCGTAGAATTGCAAGCAGGTTATGACGTGGTCGTCGTGACCTCTCATGATGATGGGGGAGGCCACTGGCTTATGAAGCCAGTTGTTCTCGATGAGGTATTGGCGCATGTAGGCTGCCTTCCATTGGCTGGAGCAGCGCGGGAGTGAACGAGGCATCTTTTTCACAGTGGTGATCCCAACACGACGGCATTGTTCCTTCCATAGCAGGTTGTCTTCGGCAAGGAATCTAAAAGTTACGTAGGTGGTGAGTAAGCTTTTGAGAAAAAGACCTGTGTCTGAGGGTCTGGTTCTGGTATGGTAATTTGGCTATATAATAAAATTACAAATTTGGTATGCCGTGCGACCATAGCAACGGACCCAGTATAAACTATTCCCGCATTATAATGAAAATTTACGGTGCTTCAGCTCAAGGTCCAAGTATTACCCGGCCATGGCATGACATGTCAGGAGACTGAAAGAAAAAGGATATGAAATAGCCATTTTTTGTTTTTCTTTAACAGGCTGTTCCAGACTTTGCCCCGCATAGTTCGACACAAATATAAATATCTTAACATAGTCTGTTTCGGCATTACATCTCAGAGATCAATCAGCTAGCATTACAACACCAAACATTGACGTGTTACATAGTGTTTGAAAGGATCTATTTATAGAAATAGATCCTTTCAAACACTATGTAGTATGTTGAACTATAGGCCTCTAATTGTTTTTATTGGTCAGCCAATTCGTATTCTGTTCCAATCATGGTAATAAATAGTCATCATGCAAACCTTTGAACAAGAATCTAATAGTCTCTACAGAGGTAAAACGAAGACTCTTTCGCGACTGTCTGTATATCTGCTGACTCCTCCACGCATCAGATTTTGATGTCATTTAGAGTTTTTTTTTAATTATAAATACACTGCATATAATCGAATTGAAAGATTTGTAATAACGTCATAAAAAATCAAATCAATTTGGCCGCTTACAATGCTAATGCCAAACCTTACGAACGACTAGTGCAGACAGTTAATTAAAGTTGTTTAGTTACCTAGGACGTCCCTAATAAATTTAAAAGTGTGGTGTTGTTTGTTTGACCAATACATAAATACACTTACTTCCAGTAACGACAGGTCTGGGCGGCCCTCAGTAGATCCTTAGGCTGCAGATACCCGAGGACAGTGAGAGCCAGTTCCTTGGGCAACAGGGAGATGAAGTCTCGTTGGAAAAGCGGCTCGATGGCCTTCATCATGTGCCGCACCTGGCTTGAGTCGCAGCAGTTGATCAGCTCATCTATAGCCTGGATCTTCTCCACATTAGTCCAGGTGTTGAACCTGGAGAATTGAGAAGGTTGGTGGCAGTGAAATCAGATTTTCGCAACGTTAAGACTGCACCCTTAGGGTGACGTAGTGGTCAATGGTTGATATCAATGATATTGAAGGACGTTAATCTAGACACGCGGTAGCGCGTCAAGCCAAGTTCAAGTTAGTATAGGTAGGAACTTGCTAAACGCTGACATTTATCCATAATGTGAGAATAAGGTATCATACATATTGAATATTCGGACAAGTTTTCATTGTACTTTCTGTAAAATACCAACAAGTAAAATACATAATTTAAGGATATTGGATATTGTTGACAATATCAGGCTTCCATTGTTTTTTATTCGTGTAATTTCAAGGTAGATACTATCGTAGTTTTGAGACTTGGACATAATTATGAGTTTTTGAAGTTAAAGGATCAGGGAGATAATTGGGTTTTTGACAAGGTTTTAGTTTTTAGTCCCTTATTTAGCTTACAAAAAAATATTCGACACATATTTTTTTCTTTTTTCACGTAATCAAAAAATAACGGACATACATCGAGTCAAAATGTTGCATGACGTCACTAGCCAGTACAGTTTATACTAGATAATGACGTTACAAGCCCACTCTCCTCAACTTTACTGGGCTTAATCTAAGCAGTTTTCCATCAATTTGAAAAAGAAAAAAATACTTACGAGTCGAATATTTTCTTGTAATCTAGATGGTGGAGTAAAAACTAAAATTTTGTCAAAAATGGGGGTAGCTCACGACGATAGAAATTATATGGTCATATTAGCTCGTATTTCGGCTGTCGGGAGTAAATCGCAAAATACCTAATCACCATTTCCATGACTAAATAATGATAAAGCCCCACTCACAGATAGCCACCTGATTCTCGAGAAGTGTTCATCGATTTATTGATAATACACTAAATGACAACTAGAAATAGAGCTCAAAACAAAAGACATACCTAGTTTCCTGTGAGAAGTCGCTTGTCTGTCACGTATGATAATTCATGCTCACGAGTATTTGAGTTGGCATTGAGGTAATACGCACCTGAATGCCAGCTTACACTTGGAAGGAAATATCTTAGAATCATTTAATTTTTGTAGGTACTTATTTAATTACTACTTTTCATTTTCAAGTCTTCTCCAATGACAACTAACCAATTCGATCCCAAATAGTTGGGTTCTGCGTTGGCTGCATTTAACATAATATATTTCTTACGTTCGTGATACATTCTTAAGTATAATTTTATTTTTTTGTTCCTCAACTAAGATTGAAGCAATACATGGATGAAGTTTTGATTTTCAAACCTTGAAAACGTGGTCAGTTGAGTGATAATCCTTTATGTTAATATTATTCGATCGAAGATTGCGAATAATTGAGATTACAGTCTTGTCCCTTAAGTGTTAATTATGTGCATGACATTTCAGAATACGTGACCTTTGTTGTGGGCTAAAATTTGAATTGTCACTTTTGTTATTCAAGATAAGTTGACTGGTAAACCTTAGAAAAAAACTTCTTTGTGTAGTAGTAAAATAAAACAACGAAATCTAAAACCGAGAGAAGCCTCTTTAAAAGGCACCTCTAAATATATAAAACTTTTGTCCTGGACTCCTGGATAACAAAAGCATATATTCTCCCTGTATTTTCTGTTTGTACTTACTCTATCTCTATCTTATGCTACGTATGATGATTCGGATACGTAACTAACCTGGTGAGCCACGGCTTGATCTCTGGTGGTCCTTGCTCAACTTCAACGCTTGCCAGGCTGCAACTGGGAGTAGGCGACGGTGTATTTCTTCCTTCCCCGCAGAATTTCTTGGCCGACTGCGGCGGCGGCGGGTCGTGGCGACGCTTTCTCTGCGGATTTATATTTAAAATAATGAGATAAAATTTACACAGTCAAAATACAGAAACGCAATACTAGCTAACACTGAAGTCTCGTCTCATCTGATCTAAGAAAACTTTACAGCAATAATCCATCAACGTAATCGCTTGCCGGCGACGCGGAGCGGAGCGAGGGCGACCTGAGCGGAGCGAGGGCGACCTGAGCGGAGCGGAGTTTCGGATCATGTAGGTACTCATAATAAAGATCAGTAGTTTAGATTCCTGATTAACGCTTCAAACAAGGTTAAAACATTATGCCACACGTGGTCGTATATCAAACTGAGTACTTTTGTTTAAATACTAGCCAACCATCGCTAGGAAAAATTCTGAATCTAAGTCGGGTTTCACCAAAATGTTAATGTAAATTTAAAAAATAGGATCATAAAACCATTACTTAAACTAAAATGGGAATTATGAATTATGATTGTATAACCAATTATAGCGAGATTTTGCGGTTTTGGTGATATTCCGAAGACTGCGTGTCGTATATAGGTATAAAACGCACCAACTAACGATACTATTTTTGAACCGACATTCTTAACTTGAGGTAAAAAAATATTAAAACTTAAACTTAAACACGTAATTGTATTCATGATTTCAATATACTTTCCCAAAAAGCATTTTTTTACAGCAAGGTGATTGTACCAACTCTTGTACCCAAGAAGAATTCTCCCAACTCTAACAACTAAGGCGCGCGCGCGAATTTCAAACAGCTTTTGTGTTATTGTAATAAAATAAATACTGAGTATAAAAAAAAGCTTCCTTGGGAAAGTTATTCGTATTCATGAGTACAATCACGTGTTTAAGTATCGGTCACTAATTACCAATCAAATCAAATGAAATTTCTATAAAATTTGTTTTGGAAAATGGAAAAATTAAAAATGCTAGGTTTTTTTTACCTCAAAGCACGCCATAGTTATTTAATCAATAAAATATTATATCGGCGACCCGAGTGTCCGGCCGATGCGCATTAGACCGCAACAATAAACACAAAAAAATCTTGTAAAGTGACTATCGTGTTGTTGCGAATATTACCTATTATTTTTCTTTCTTAGGGTTAAGGTCAACTTGAACCACTAAATGAATCTAGCCCTAAACGTATTTTAAACCATGGGTTCCTTGTTAAATTTGTAATATCATTCTGTCTTTGTCATCTTCATACGAGTGATAGGACCAGAATGATGTTCAAAAATCGTTTAGTACTAAACGCATTAGTGACTTAAGGTGAATACAAATTATTATGATAAAATTCATTTTACCACTCTTGCAAAATTTAAAAACATTAAAATTATTTGAGTTCTCGCATGGCTAGGAGATTTTTATTTAAGCCTTATAACAGACCAAAGTTGAAATCAAAATAAATAATATCGCAGTATTTAAAAATGACGTAAAAAAATAAGGTTTCTAAACCTCTTGCTACGTAAGTAATATTTTTATCTAAAAATATAAATGTCCATAAAAAGCAAACCCGGGTAGTTCAGCGATGAATGTTAAAATAACAGTAGGTAAAGATTGAATTCCAGAGTCAAACAGACTGTGTCACGGTTACTTTCTTTTTTCGCCTTACCGACCAAAGTTTTACAAACTCACCCCGCAGACAATCATTTTCTTGGCCTTCTAGTAGTTTATACCCCACATTGTTAGTAGTCTTATAATTTTGTACAAGTATTTGGACATTCGGTCCTTTCTAACTCAGATCCACTTTATATTTGAGGCAATAAATGAGCAGTATAGGTATAAGTTTGAATGCACGCGTCGTCATTTGACTCTAATCGTGGGACATCCACGTCTTAGCATGTCGACCTTACACGTATGCAAACATTAGTAGTAGGTACCTATACCAGGTACCTACTACTAATGTTTGCGGGGAGTACCTTGATTTAAGTCTTTGGGAACATTTCGACACTTTAAAAAAAATGAAGAATATTTTTTTTTAGTTTTAAATACCTACTTACTGATCCTCGGAATTAATGAACTAATCTTTTTACCGAAAATGACTAATCTATCAATTTTCAGGATCATTGATTGCACTCCATTTACTGATTAAAATGTAACTCAAACTCAATACAATATCTTCAAAAAACTTTTTTACAAAAAATAAAACCGACTTCAAAAATAACACTAAACGGTGTAAAATAACTCTAAATTAGGAAGTCTGTGGCTTTGGTACTTTTGTCTTATTCTTGATGGGCCACCGACTTCCGAATTTAGAGTTATTTTACACCGTTTAGTGTTATTTTTGAAGTCGGTTTTATTTTTTGTAAAAAAGTTTTTTATTTTTCCAATTTTAGTTGTTCCCATACAAACATTTGCCATGAATTCATTTTATATTGTTAATTGTTAACAATACATGTCATTATAATAGGGTTATCCACCTAACCCTAATAAATGAAACTTAACATACCTAACGGTCGAAATCTAGGTATGTTGACACATCTGCCTACCCCTCTGACCATGCTGGCTTGATGATACGTCATGATGTTGTATAAACAATAAACATCCAAGCGATTCCAGCAATCACGATAGATTTGCCGTCTATTTTTGAAGAGTTCTGTTGTATATCTCCGAAGATCAGCACCAGATCTTCACCAAATTAAAATGGGACCACCTCAGGAGTCTATTCTTTCAAACAAAAAAAGAATTTCGAGAATCGGTCCACAAATGGCGGAGAAATCAGGTAACATACATAAAAAAAAAAAAATACATACATACGAACATAGAACCTCCTCCTTTTTTTAAAGTCGGTTAAAAATAAAAAAAATCTAGTGTCACAGTGTCGTGCTAAATGACTTGACTGATTCTTATGAAATGCTGTGTGTATTTTCAAGTGAGTCTGAGAAAAGGACGTAAACAAGTAAAAAGTAAATAAAACTACTAAATTGATTCTAAGTCGAAACGGAGTTTACCAGGGCAGTTAGTATAATTTATATAAATTCAAAAATGTAGGTACCTATGTGTGATTGAAACCACAATTTCTTTAAACAAATTCCTGGGTCTACTGATACATTTTTTGCACAGCAGATAGATATTTGAATACTAAAACGATAACATCCAATTTCTCACAGGAGCATCAAGAGAAAGATTAGAACAACACTAGTGACAGACTAGAACACATATCGTTATATTCAAATATCGGCTTGTAGTAATATACCTCAACCTTACGTGACATTTAGCTTAGCAATCACTGAATATTTTGGTAATTCACTTCCTGCTAATAATAAAGTAAGGTAATCACGTTTAGAGCTACGATGTTATGATGACTGATCGATAAATTGTTGAGTTGCAAATGCAAACGATGCTATTTTGAAACTCTTTTACATATATCTAATGCTTATACAAAAATGCATTTACAATCCTGTACTTATACGGAAAGTTCTAAAATTGTTTGTTAGGCATGTCATGAGATCTGCTATTATCGATCGATACTCGCGCCTACTTCCCGCAAAACAATGGCGCGGTGAATTCAAAAGCTCGAAATCCCGAGAAATACCGACGGCAACTAGAGAAAAGACCTCACCTTCATTGTTGAGTAGTTTCAAGAAAACTATGTTCGTAACACCAAAACATCTCTACCAATAAATACTGAATAAGAGCACTAATATATCTTAATAATAATTTAAGTCACAATTGCTTTTCAATTCAATGCAAGTGCAACTTTACTCATGACTGTACCAGCAGAGAGTATACTAAACGTTAGAACAGCAAAACAGGTTGTTTTATACATGTTTGAAAGATACCGTAAAAGTTTTTAAATTAACTTCTTCCATTGGCTACCATTGGAGTAACTTTTCTCCCAGATTCTTATTCATTCGTGAAACAAAACGAAGCCTCTCCCCTCTCTCCTTGTTTCATTACAGAGAAATTATTAAAATAGAACGTGAATCATAATTGAGTTACAAATATAAACGATGTCAAAGAAAAACGAAAAAGAATGGAAAACAAAGTTGTTTCTCGAGAACCGTAAACAATGGATCCTTTAAGCTCAAGAAAATCTTAAAAGTTGATCCAGTACTTAAATGTTGCTTTTATTTTACACCAATTAACCATTTCTTTGGCTTGGAGGCAACAAGAGTCATTGCGGTGCTCATTAGGACTTTTCTCGATATCAGGCTGTGGTCCTGAAATGTGCCCTGTTGATGTCAATTAGAGATGGGTAACTCAGGAGAGATAGATACAAAAGATATGTATCAGTCTGTTTTCATTAATCACTCTCCTTTGTATCAATTCGAATCCGAATATATCAGCGTATCAGTCTATCTTTTACAACTCAATCGTCGTCATTTTATACTGTAAGTATCACACTTGAAGCATAGAGCGCTTGGCGACGCGGCGTCTCTTCGGAATGCTTCGGAAAGTCTAGACGTCTCTTTCGCACCTTCTAATTTTAAAATGTTCTGTCGCGCATTCGCAAGATCAAGAGAATGAGTTGTATTATATCATTTATAAACTCTATTACTGGTGCATAGGGCCTAAGTCGTAAAGTGATCGTGAACATTTCAAGGATTATACTGGTTTGTTTTGGTAATGCACTTTTGCTTATTTTTAGTAAACGATGTAAACTAATTTCGGTCATAAAATTATCGTAATTAGGATCAAGATAGAAAAAAAAGTAAAAAAATATTTGCGTTAAAGATATACAAATACCCTTTCGTGTACTATGTGGGGTATGACATACCCCAGTCAACTAAAATCTACAATTATTTGAAAACTTTAAAAGCGTGGGAGCACCTGTTCTGAGTAGCTGGAGATGCAACGTTGCTGCTTCGATTGGCGCCATAACATTAGCCTGGTGACTGCTACCAAGCTAGTTACATGCGTTTAAAGTGCGCGCGGGCATCACACACCCTACCTCGTACGGCGCGTCGTTATAAAGGTATGTTGGGTAATTGAAGATTTTTGTCTTTTATGAATTGTCTAAGTGTCCATATTAGAGTTATTTGTTACCGATATAATTTTATAGATCATGTCTCAATTGAGAGAGTCAGATATATTTAGAGCACTGTTAGATGAAACAAATGAGTAAGAGTTTGAAAATGAGAATTTTGATGAAGAGTCTGAGAATGACTCCGATCATCCAAAGTGTTACAAATAGCGAATTTGAAGCTTAGTTGCCTTCCTGAGTGAGTTATTTTGGCGTAGGCCAAAATAGAGCTTCATATTATACAGGTAAAGATGGAGTTACAAAATGGCAAAAAGATCCATGCAGAAGCAATATTCAAGCAGAGTTGAAAATATTCTTACTCATTTACCCAGTGTGAAAACGGTTGCTAAAGACAAGATGTCATCTCTTCAGTGTTTTGATTTGTTTATTACTGATGAAATGATTGACGAGAATGTGAAATCAAAATCAAAAACTTCCATAAAACCTGCGCGCCTGAATATCTAGATACTTTGGGAATCTCTCTGAAAATGTATGTGAGCCTCCTGTAAAAAGGCCCAATACGAGGCAGAGGTGTTCAGAATGTCCTAGAAAAAGGACAGAAAAACTAAATACTCGTGTAAAAAATGTTACAAGCCAATATGAATGGATCATGCTGATTTTTTTTGTCAATACTGCGGTAATTTTGATACCAATGATCTCAACTGAAATTAATAGGTATTAACTACGTTTGTTTCTAGTTTAGTTCTTAGTATATTCATTATTGATTGCAAAATTAAAGAATTGTGATAATTTACATGTGCCATTTTAAATTAATATATAAGATAAAAAAATTCGTACATATTCGGAAATTTCTAAATGTCATTTTCTGTTCTTTTATTGATAAAAGTAATAAAAATAATAAAATACTTCTTTTTTTTAATTTAAACCAAAGGTTACAAATGTACAGATATTATTCCATAAACAAAACACTCAAATTATTGAAACATACTAGTCTTATTACATCTTACATTTTTGGGTATGTCATACCCCACCTAGTATAGGACAGGCTTTTTAGTCACCTGGTACACGAAAGGTTACCTAATCAAAATTTATTTTTAGTTCAAGCTTGTCCTCTGTCCGTATGGGCAAAGCACTTGCATCTATCTCTCGTACTAATTTATTAGATTGATTTGAGTGAAGTGATTCAAAAGGATATAAAGATATAAAAGAGTGATATATATATATCCTAATGATCGAATGATACATATTAATGTTTTCTTATCTTATCAGTGATACATATTGCTCATGTCTAATGTCAATAGCCTCGCCTCCTATTACATATGAAAACATAAGCGGCGAAATGTGGGTGTACCATAAGATCACTGCTACCCAATCCTTCAGGGGATATAAGCGTGATGATACAAATAGTCACCAAATCATAAAATAGATGGATCATTTAAACTCGTAAAGTAACAATGCAATCGACACTAATAATAGCTGAAACAATGTACTTTATACTTTCAAATTTACATTACCCAATGTCTTTCCCTCTCCGGTTCCGGTTCTGCATCATCACTCGAGTCTTCCTGAAATATGGATTGTTTGTATACAGTAAACAAAACTATTATACATACATTTTTGAAATAATGTTAGCCAGTGACACAAGTCCATCAAGATCTAGATAATTATATTAGATTTTCCTGAACAACCTAGATACTCTAAATTTTATAGGAAAATCTCAAGTTTGAAGATGAGAAGGCAAGATTATAGATAAACTGTGGAAAAATAAAAATAAATAAAGTGAATTTCTCACATCATGAGACGATAGGCATGTGCACCAGGTATCTTCTAGAATGTCATCGTCAGAACAGCTGTCTTCAGCATCTGGACAATAGGTAAAGCTCTGAAACACAATTTTTGTATTTAGAAACAGCTCTGTTTATCCAATCTCTGTGAAACAAAATATAAAATTTCTTCTATGATTTTATTGCTTTGCATATTGATTAAACATCACAGGAATTATAAATCACCAACAATAGTTTTATGCTCACCACATGCTTTGTAGAACTCCCCGGTTCATTCTTCCTGCTATCATCAAGACCAAGCAACTTTTCAGCATTGGAGGTGGAGGGCACAGTGAATCCCTTGGTGCTGTCTGAACTAGCGCTTCTTATGCTCGAAGCATTGGAGCTCGTTCTTCCTGACGGGCCACTCGTATCCATATCACATACCTCATCATTATCGCAATCCAACTTATCCCCTTTATACAACTTCCCTTTAGGAAAATCTTTCTTCTCCTCTGTATTGCTATTCAAGAGCTTTTGCATAAAATCCTCTTTCTGCTCATGCACTACATACTTTTTTGAATGTATCATGTTTTTTATTGTTGTGTTGGAGTCATCACCGTCTTTGCTGCAACCGGGGAGGCTGTAATCATGATGTGTTATTATGTTGGAAAGATTTGATATTGTCTCCGAGCTAGATGCCAGGCTGGAATTGGCACTGGACAGGTTTCCGGAATAGTGTGCTGGCGCCGCTATCTTGCCATCAACGATCATTCCCGAACAATGTTTCAGGATTCTGTTCTCTTCGTCAAAGTCTTGCCGTTCAATATCATCAATCTGCTGCCTACCATTGTTCTGTGGGCTTGTTGGTTTTTCATTTACAGGATCATTTTCAGTCTTTATCTCTTGTTTAATATCGTAAGGGCCTTTATTTGAACATGCTGGATCCATTTCAGTGGATTGCTCTTCCTGTATATTTATGAAAGTATTGAGAAACCAAGGAAGAACATATTTTAAATGTCTATCAAATATAACAAATACAGAACATATACTTACAATTTTTTGATGAATTGTAATTATTCGGTGTGCATGAGCAGGATTCCTGTGAAATGAACAGAGTGTCAGTAGTGTTGTAAAGTTTGCATATACTAAAAAACTAGTAGTGTTTTACCTAGCATTCATATTAGTCTCAAAATGAACCCATTTGGCGTAAATTAAGTTGCCAGCCCGCTGCATTTTTACAATGAGTTTCTATCACTTTGCACACTTAAGCAAGAACTATCATTCTCCAGACTACTATGAAGATGAGTATGTTAACTTAAACTAAATTGATAAAAGATAAGTCCTTGCGGACCACACTGATGTGCTCAACGCACTATTGTCATGTGAGCAGTAGTAAGCCACTCACACCAACAACAGCAATGATAACGATGGTGATGATGATCTTAAATAAAACCTGAAACTGAAAGGTATGGTCATGAATCACAAGTCAATATGAGAGTATAATTCTGCAATTTTATTATATCAAATGATTGCTGTAACAGACATCTTACTTGCACAAACAAATAACACTAACATTAATCTCAATAGTTTTATTCAGAGTAAAAATCTATATTTGCACAAGTATCAATGCTCTAACACTAAACGAATTTCAGTTTACATGGGATGAACTCACAAATAGAATGTGAAACAGAACATATTGACTTTTTTAAAACCCAAAACTTTGCATCTAATACATAGGTAGTAGTTATTTATTATTATTTAACAAAAAACAAGCATGATCCTGCTGCATGTTGGTTGGTCACAGAATACACTGAACTAGTAAAATAACCAAACTTAAAAAACAATAGAACCAAGCCAAATGAGAATGATTTTCTAAATGGTCAGAAGAAAGTATCATAAGTTTAGTACTTGACGCACACAACTTTATCCTTTTATCACTTTTATATGAAAATAGAGTAAAAACCCAATTAAGATTATAAAACCAAAACCTTTGTTATCGTGGTAAAATGAATGATGATGGCAACCTGCCATGAAATGACTGTAAGAAACAATGGTGAAATGACTTTAAGCAAAGATGGTGGAATGACTCTAAGAAACGGTGGCTGTTTTAAAGTGCTAGAAACCAACAAAATATGTTTGTATTTTGTATATTATTTACTATTAATTACTACTTGAAACTAGTTGTCATACCAATATTATTGCACTAAATTGTGAAATCTTGTGATATTTTAGGACCTATCAATGAGCCTAAACAGTAAATTTTACAGTTATAGAAATGAATTTTGAAAAAACTGTAACAAGAAACATAACTTATGTCCAAATTTAAATTTTAACTCTTCTTGGAAGGACTTGAGAGGCATTAGCCTGCTTTGACAGCGGTTGGAGAAAATGACTTGCAAAATAAACTTCACTGATTCAAAATATCTACAGCCAGCAGTATATTTTTAACCTCTTGATGATGTGAAAATGTTTTGACCCTAAACATGGCAATCATACTGAACATGATGTTTCTGAAATAAAGTATAATGCTCTAAAAATTTATACAAATGAATTAGCTGGTGATTTAATGCCAGTCGGAATGATTTTCTTTGGAAAACACTTATGCAGGTATGACGAATAACCTGAATCAATACAGTTTCAATTTTCACTCTACATGTTGTTTTATTTTATGAGTTCTGTAGTCTAAAGCAATGACAGTGTACAGTTATAGACACAACTACATAATAACGCTGAAAATCACATAAAATCAACAAAGTTTATTATTATGTTGTCTATTCAACAAACACTGGCAAGAATGAGCATTGTTTATAAACTGCAGATAAATAACCAATCATTTAAATATGGTCATGGAACTAAATAATAATAAAACCATAAAATAAAAAGTAATTTATCACCTCCTTTGTCCAGTAGCATTATATAAAAAAAACTTGCTTGAGAAAAACAATATCCAATATTTGAATCATCTTAAACTAACAATTAAGTGTGCACTCCTAACTGGGGCCTTTATCAGAAGACTATGAACTACCTAATAATCACCAATACCAAATAATAGCACTTTGTATATACCCAGTAACAGTAAACTTCAAGAACTGAGTATATTCTGGAGGACTCATGAATAACATAGAAAGCCACACCAAAAGCATTGAAAATCCTCAGATTGTAAAAAATGCATAAAACAAACAACTTTAATGTAAGGCAATCAATATGCACTGGGCAGGGCACATTAGGCACTGGGCTACACCTAGGTACATAGAAGTTTTACAAAAGATAGGCAACATTTATTGATTTGTAAAAATGTAAACTGTCCTGAGAGCACATTGCAATGATAAGACATGAAGGAGTAACAAGGAACATAATCACAAGGCCATTGTGTTGAATTGTTTCTTTGGCCTAAGAACTGTAGGCAATGTCATAATCAAGGCCATTACAATCATATGTTCAAGAAAAATGTAAGCAACAAATCACACAATAAAATACACACGACGTTAACCGTGATACAAGGACGCGACTCCAAGCACGGACGCGAAATTCGATTGAAACATCGGACGCGGGCCCCTGGGCAGAGCTATACGTGCATCTGTACAGGAAGTAAGTATATCACATGGATATCGTTTCTCATATAAAAAAAAACCAACGCAGCAAAGACTACGACCGTGAGAACATTTTTTTTATCAATAAAAACGCAGGATTCACTTGCATCCGTCTCAACAGTAAAATTTATGGGCAAAATTTCTCACAACTGATGGTGAAATGGACTGGCCTTTGCATAATTAAACTCCAGACTGTAGCGATCGATTCAATATTGACATATAGGTATAACAGCTAGTGGGATGCGCAGAAACGCACCGCGAGTTGAAAAGCATTGCCTGGGATTTTGAAAGGCGTGAATACACAAAAAGTGGCATGGGGAACTTATTACGTGCCTTGCGCACGTCTGCTAAAATCAGTTAAAAATCATTGATACCTGTACGGGGGCCCGCAGTATTAGTTATTTCATTAGATTTGCATAATCCTTGTTATATACACATAATTAAAATATTGACTGAATTAAAAAATAATAATGCAATGTGCAACAATCTAAAGGCTGACTTTAAACACCGTGGTCGGCCATCGACCATAGATAAACTAGAGTAAAACCTAAGTTGAGTTTTTTTTTACCTGGCAACTCTATTACCAAACCAACCAACTAACCCAATATTATTTAGCATTTTACAATTTTTAACCCAATTTTAACCCAATATTATTTAGCATTTAAAATTTTACGAAATCGTGAACTTTGTTTATTATGAGATGTCATTATTTTGAAAATGTTGCCAACAGACAAAAATTTAGTTCCGTTTCTACTCTTTTTTGCCAAGCTGTAGAAGGAAATTAGAGTAAGGTGACCACAACAGAATATTTAAAAAAAATAAACACTTGCGACTGTTTGTTGATATTATTTATGCTATGCATTCTATTTGATTTTTCTAAGTATACCTTGGTTAAATATTTGTATTTCAGTACCAAAAAAAAAAAAAAAAACCGGTAAAATTCAATCCAAACATTTACAATAAATATTGTATATAGTATAAAAAAAAATAAGGAAGCTTCTGGTGAGATAGTGGTCAAACGCATGCATATCAATAATAAAAAATTAAAAAAAAAACTTTGATTCAGACAGGCATATGAAAGTGTGACTGACATTGACAGGTTTAGGAATAATGCTTTAGTAGATTGATCATTCTTAATACGAAATCACTTGTTAAAGGATGAAATCCGAGCCTGAAAACCCAGCCTATCTGGGGGCTCGGTAGTGCCCCTGTCAAGACGAGCCAAGCGAAGCCCAAGGGCACTACCTACCTTTTCTAGAAGTGTTTCGTCGTTTTTTTGAACCCTCATAGAGTTGGTTTTCGACGTACCAGAGAGTTCATATTCTCAGGATATGATGTCAATAATAGACTAGTAGAAGTTTGTATGAGATTATAATTGCATAAGAGCGAAATATCGCCCTGATTTATCGTTTATGGTAATCAGTAAACCATCAAAGAAAAAAGGCAAAGACAGAATGGGCCATCTTGGCAAAAAAGTGTAGAAACGGAACTAAATTTTTGTCTGTTGGCAACATTTCAAAATAATGACATCTCATAATAAACAAAGTTCTTAATTTCGTAAAAAATTGATTTCGACCACCAAACGTTGATTAATAAGGGTAAAAAGTGAAGAATAATGAATAAAACCATTCGGAGTGCTGGCAGGGAGGATATTTATAAAGTGTACAGGCGATGTCTGGCGGAAAATGAGGCCCAAACTATTCTTTATGAACTTCACAATGTTTACCAAAGAACCGCTGATAAAACAGGTATGTAAGAGTTTGTTTTGTTGATTTAGTTGAATCAAGTGTTAATTGATGAATACAAAGCTATATTAATTTGCTTGCATAAGGAATAACTAGAAATTTGAAACAATAAATGTCGAGCATATAGGTTATGTTTACATTTTTTCTGTATTACTCTGGTATAGCGCGCTGAGATACATTGATACTTTGGTGACTTGACTTTTAACTGAATGAACATTCAATTTCTACGCAAATAATACTTTAAGTGCGATTTCAAGGGAGAGAATTATTTGTTCTAGCGTTTGCATTAGAAAAGAAATTGTCGTGCCATAGTCTAAATCTATTATTTAATTCAGGGAAATCTGTTATCGTTCTAAGCAAAATCGTGCTGGCAGGAGATAAAAAAAGGGTATTTTCTACATCCGGCGTATGTGATAATTTTTTTTTACTTTTAGTATTGTTAGGGATAAATGAAACATTTCGTCTTTACAGGAAGCAGCTGAACATGCATTCCAAGCTATTACAGAGGAGGATTGGAAGAACTCGTGCTAACATGTAATAAAAATAGAAAAGGTTTACTGGAAAAAAAAATAACTATGAACGAGGAAATAAAGTGATTATTATTAAATCTAAAAGATGATAGCAGCATCACCTCTGAACCCGAACATGACTCAGATGAGTTTGTGGCCTACGTGTTCGGGGTAGAATATTTAGAGGAAGATTTACTAGAATAAAATATAGAAATGATGTTATACAATTTAATGTTTTCTTTTTTTATAATTCCTAAACAATGTTGTGAACTCAGGAGTATTTACCCAATTTGTTATTTTTAGGTAAGTCAGTTGCGTGTCAAGAACACGTCCTTGTTAAATTAATTCAGTACACCCCAAGAAGACACCGTTGTCCACGCTGTCATTGTCTTTCTATTGTGTCTCTAATTGACACGGTTGAAAGTGATTACTTGCTGATTTAAAAATTAATACATTATTAGATTAATTTGTCTAAAAAACAGCTAAGTATCAAGACTATGTTGGTACGCTATGCAGTTGCCACGGGTTGCCATACGAAGAGCACAGTGGCGCCTCCATTATTTTCTACTCTTTTTTGCCAAGCTGAAATGCACCAAAAAAACTCTATTTCAGTAAGTAACTCTATTTCTCTAAGTCTTTACTTCAGTAAAAATATATTGCTTGGCTGTTTCGTTGCTTACTTCAGCCACTAAATATTGGCATCACCTCTACGATGGTAGCGAAACGGCGAAGCCATACATTTTTACTGGTAAGTAGAATTTGTGAAGTTAGGGTCGGTAGGTTAGGCCGTGTAGATTTAGAAGCTTGGCCCTACGTGAGATCTGATATCTTTTTCACAGGGCAAACCTTATGTGGGCGTCTTGGCAACATTTTACATGAAATGTGTTGATGGGATTTAAGTAATCTTCTTAGTTATTTTTTTGTCTTGCTAGTTTTTTTAAAAGTAGTACAGCTTGGCAAAAAAGAGTCTGACGCGGTGACAGTTGAAACTAAAAATGGATGATTGTGGCAACATTGTGTTATTTGTCAACTGCTAGTACATCATGTGTCAAAAGTGCGTAAATCCTCGTCGTTTTTTATAGATTTAACAAAATTATTAAGGTTCGTTGCAAAATTAACTATTAAAAATCAATAAAACCATTCGTAGTTGTAGCAGAACAGTGATTTTCCACGTCTTTTTGTGGTGTTTGGCCAAATCTGAAGCGGGACAAGTTTTGTCCGATATCGGGAATGTTTATCGAAGAACTGCCGCTAGGACAGGTATTTATCTACCCTAATTAAGTCATTGTACATAAGATAAGTTTTTCTAAATGTATTCAATGCGTAGTTTTGTTGATATACAGATTTAAGTAACTATTTGTCTTGTTTACAAAAATTGAAATTTAAGGTTATGTTTTGTAGTTTGAAGAGCCTCGTATACCCATATTTGATACTTGAAGATAAAGAATAGGGAATTTATAATAAAGTACGTGTATCTTTTTTGTTTTAGGTAAATGTGTCAACACAGTAAAAAAAATGTTTAAGGAAGGTAAAAATTAAGATATTTTTTCAACACCGGGAAAACATTTCAAAGGTCCCCCGAAGAAAGTTACCACCTTATCATTGTGATGTAAATAAAACTGAATTAATATGGGGAATTGCTTCAGTCAATGTTGGATCTATTGATATAAAGGTATGTAGCCTAGTTTATATGTGCATATAATTTAAAGTTGCTATGTTAGAACCATTGTTTATGATTATTTTTTGTTTTTAAAGGTGGCTGCTGAACAAGCATTTGCAAACATTACTAAGATTGGAAAAAATCATGCAAGGATATAATTGTAATGAAAATAGAAAAATAATATCATGACAGTAATAAATCTCACAGATGACAGTAGCAGTGATTTATCAGAATTAGAAAATACTAGGGTTTCAAAAGTTGCAGGAAGCTCTAGCCAATATGTGAGTTTTTCCGGGATCGAATATTTGATGATAGTGTGTTCGATTCGTCTGATTAAAGTTTTGGTATTAAAATAAAACTTAAAAAAAACGTGTTCTTTCATTATCCCTGTAAACAAACTTGTCGTTAATTCCTAACAATCTTACGGTTCGACTGCCCTCGAGGGCATGATTATAGCTGTCTGTGGATACCTAATGCACCACTTTCGTGCAAGGCTTCAGTGCCCACTATAACATACATAGGTACATTAACAGTAGTATTCGTAGGCAGAAACTACAGAGCGCTATATGCTACGATTCTTACATGTTGTAATACACATTTGCCCACTATTAATATTGTTAATACTGGACATTGAAGCCTTCCATGGTGTTTACGTAGCATCCGACAGACAGAACCAAGCTTTGGAACTTAGCTTTGGGATTATAATAGGTACTAAAATATAACAAGTATCAAACCTGTTATGTCGTAGTATTCAGGGTGGCCACATGCGCGATACTAGCGACCTCATTTATTCCACACTCTTTTTTGACAAGCTGTACAGCGACAG
Organism: Euplexia lucipara; assembly: GCA_921972225.1. Lineage (NCBI taxonomy): Eukaryota > Metazoa > Arthropoda > Insecta > Lepidoptera > Noctuidae > Euplexia > Euplexia lucipara. The sequence goes on along the minus strand of OV179142.1, from coordinate 9,453,174 downwards.
TTCCGGTTAGTTAAAAATACTGAATTTATCCGGTTGGACCAACACTTCTGTAGTAACACATCACTAGTAAATATTTAAAACAAAAAGTTGTCACTTTCAGAAATTCAGAAAACATACTTTTGACGCTCGTAGACCATACATTTTATTGATAGCTCAAAAAATCTTCAGCAAGACAAATGGCCAGAATACGGCTAGAGGTTGTCGTTAAACAAGTCAGAGTTCATTCAATCTACCTTGAAAGTCAGCAAGAGAAAACCTGGAAGCGTAAGGCCTTGCTTCCACCGTCCACGAATGAAGCGATGACACAGTACAATATAAATTAAATTAACTATTAAGCTGAAAAGAGCATTCCAGACTTAATCAATTTTACAGCGGGGTCAAGGTCATTAAACGTTGTTGATGAAAGTCACTCGAAAGCTAAAAATATTGAAAAAGGATAAATGATAAATTTATTTCTGTAAATAGGTTTTTACTAACACTTACACGTCATTTTTAACTTGTAGATGAGGTAAGTGTTTTACTATCTGACTACTCTACAACTACTATGGATGGGGAGTAAGTAGTAACTTAGATGACTGATGATGTAATCCATAATAATGTTAATAAACGCGAATGTTTGTATGGATGTTTTTACTCTTTTACGCAATAATAATGGACCGAGTTGTGCCATAATGATCCAACCCACATTTTTACCGAATTTGAGTTATCTATACTAACCAATCTAAAATGAGCCATATTTTCATGTGGCAAAGACTCATTTTATTATCTGCTTCCTAGAAAAAGATATACTGAAAGTATACCATTCCACATCTATGGGACTTTTGGAAAATAAATTGCCGAAATGATTCATGTCATTTGGAACAAAATGTTTCTGGTAAATTAATACAAATAGGTTTTGCCAAAATGATCCAGGTTCACTTATTAATCATTGTAGCAAAACTGATTCATATTAATTTTCGAAAAAAAATCTCTTTAAAAAGGATCACCACTACTTAATTTTTATGAGAAGCGGTTTTGACGAAGGGTTTCAAGAGCTCGACATTAAAAACAGCCAGAAAAGGAGTATGTGTCATGAAAACTGACAAAAAGAATCTGGTTTCACTATGGCCGCGTGGCAAAGAGATATCTCAGGCAAAGCTGGATGACATCTATGTCGTCAACGATTATGACGGTCTATGATGCATTTCATCCCAGATGCCTGTAAAATTTCTACAAAACATTTAAAGGGAACAAAAAGGTAACTGAAGATGTTGACCGATTTGGGACCCTTGATTTTGACATCGAAGAGAATTAGTTCTGTTAAGACAGTTAACGTTTCGTTTTGTTTTTTTTTTTCTCCACAAATAGGTATATTATGTACCTCAATAAAAAAAATAGTTTTATTGTTCATACCTAGACACTCTTTGTATGAAAAACTTGCGTAGATATTAAACTGATTATGGAAGTGATTTGGATCATTATTGCAAAATTAATTTTGACACAGTGTCATACAAATTTATTTTTTGCTGAAATGATCCAGACGATATTTCTCTCAATATCTTAAAAAGTAGCAGCAGCTGTATATTGTAAAGCATACTATTAGAAACCATATTCAATATTCCCAATATTGAAACCTTCATATGTAACAAAATCGAAATGTTTAAATGGAAAAACTTCGTCTGAATGTTTAAACTGAAATAACTCAAAATGTGTTCATTGTAGGGTGGATCATTTTGGCACAACTCGGTCCAATACAGAATGGATTTTAATGAAACTTTACAAAAATGAGGCATATAGGTACATCAAAATTTAGCAAATAGGCTATAATTTATAAAGATTGTCTACTGTTCCAAATATACCTAATGAGAAGTGTCAAGTAGGTATGTAGGTAAAAATTCTGCCATCTGCTAGCTATTCTAGTGTGCTCTGCTAAAACTGTTAATGTTACATGTTATGTATGAAATGTATTACGGAAATGTTTATCTTAAATCGTCCCACAACAGTATCTACCTATCTATCTTTTCTTTATTTTTTAAATATTTTTTTGTAGATATAGTTATCTGCAATCAGTCTTGAGACTATAATTTTAATCATATGGGTTGTAGTAGGTAAGGGCGTTTTGGTGAGTTAAGACCAATGTCTCAGCTCTACCCAATCTCTAGCACATTTCCTCTTTGCAGTCCATTAATTGGGCAGCAGAAGCGTGCATGTCAGCTGGTTGGGATGTTTTCTCAATCAATCTCTATATTTTTCGTTATACTGTTGGGCTTCCTTCATCACAGTCAAAGACATTCAATACCTTGTCTTGTAAATCTCTTTGATCACAGTCTTCATGTTTAGGTATTTCTGTATTTCAGTGTATAGAGTAAACCAGGATGCACCTCTTATGGTTCTCAGTACGTTATTTTGAGCTCTCTGGAGGCATTGGATATTCATATTGCTAGCTGAAGACCATAGCTGGATTCCGTAGGTCCATATTAGTTTTATGGCTGAGCTATATGTATATAAGGTCGATTGTGCAGGGGCCTTTTATTTATTGCTAGTTTGTTGATTTCAAACATAATGTTACGCCTGTAATCCCCGAAGGGCTAGGCAGAGGTGAACCTGGTAGTACACCCACATTTCGCCAGTTATGTTTAAGTCCCATGTAATAGGGGGCGAGCCTATTGCCATCAATCGGGCACAAATCCAGACTCCGGGCTGATACTGAGAAACCCCAGATGGAAAAACTCAATAACACTTTGCCCGACCTGGGGATCGAACCCGGGACCTCATGCTCAGCAGTAGTGCTTGCGACCACTAGACCAACAAGGCAGTCAATTTGAAAGTCAGTTTGTTGATTTCATCTCTTAATTCATTAAGCCCCAAGAGGACCCCCCGGTGTCTGCCCTGTCATTGTCTTTCTATTGTGTCTCTAATTGATAAATGGAAAGGTTAATTCGTCCGGAGTTGTTGAATGCAATGGTTTGCTTAGTTGGAAGTCTTGGTTTAGGGTGGTATTTTTTTGGGGATTGTCAGGCCCATCTGTTTCATTAGGTTTGAAAACATTCGCTAGGTGGTTTGCAAAGACCTCAGCCTTTTCGGAGTCAGTACCTACGTGCCTATAGGCCACCAGCTCGGATTGGAGGGAAACATCTTTTATTTTTAAGCCATTATTGCCAAAATAGTGAACCATATATTACGATAAAAATCATAATTTATTTCTAACTAATACACATTTGGCACCAACAAATTGATCTGTTATGCCTTCACGACTAAACTGCAGAAGTGATTTTGGTATAAAGATAGATAGGACACCTTGGAAAAGAAAATAGGCTAGGTACTCGAAGTACTGATCCAGCACAGACAAAGTCACTAGCTAGTGGTACATAATAATATAATCTTATACTTACTACAATTATTAGTTTTGGGGCCAAAGTTCAGATAGAGCTTGTGTTCAAACTGCTTTAAATTCCTAGAGAGGGCTCTCTTAACCTTAGATATATTACTCTACTCTTTGCAACTGTGAGCCCATTACGGTTCATCATGGTTCATGAGATATAGCATATCAACAGTTGAAATGGACATCAGGATCCTAATCATAGTGCTAAGGGACAAATTAATGAGTAATGGTGTATGGTAAGTTTGCTTTCACACAGTGGTCTGAAAATCGAGCTCCGTACTCATAGAAACTTAAGTAAGGGATATCAAAAAAAAATGTAATGTGTCTGGTATACATCCCTTTATGTAATACTAGCTTCTGCCCGCGACTTCGTCCGCGGAAAATTTCTTATTTTAACATAAGATTACACTCGATTGATATTACTGTATTTAATTTTATTAGTACAATATTTTTTGGAATCAGATCAGTAACTTCAAAGATTACCGAATGTTATGGCATTTTGCCTAGCGAGCCGCTGCGAGCGCTCAGTGCTAGTCTCCCTATCCCTTGTTTCAGAGACATGCTGCCTTAAATGAGATAGACGCTGCGCAGGCGCACGTTCAGCGCTAGATTCCCGAGCACGGGCCTGCGATGTTATGACATTTTGCCTACCAAGCCGCTGCGAGCGCTCAGCGCTAGTCTCCCTATCCCTTGTCTCAGAGACATGCTGCCTCAACTCAGATAGACGGTGCGCACGTTCAGCGCTAGTTTCTCGAGCACGGGCCCGCGACGTCCTCACATTTTGGCCAGCGAGGCGCTGTGAGCGCTCGGAGCTAGATTCTCTAGCGCGTGTTTGCGAAATATATTCTCTATTTCTCTAGAGGCGCTGCTCATTTTCAGGGACAGATTCTTCCGTACGGCGTAGGTTCTCGAGCGGCTCTTGTCTGTGATGTCTGCTGGGACAGTTGAGATTTCCTTTTAGGCATGCTCTCAACAAACTACGCACAGACTTGAAAACAATTAAGAACAAAGGGAGAGCGACTCGGACACCGTCTGCCTTTACAAAACAAAACAATCGTAATATCGAATAACTCGTATCGATTATTACGATAGAACATAGAACGAAGTACGAAACTACGAAGACGAACATACGAAACAAACGTAGGTACAACGAAATTACGATATTTTCGATTATGAGGTATCTATCAACGTATCAACAACTACAACCATACGAACGAAACAACCGAAACCATTAGGCAACTGACATGTAATATTTAGAACTTCAACTTACAACAACGTGGGCGTAATAATTCGAGAGGGTCATCAATCCACGGAAAGTCTTAACACCGCGATTCAGAAAAATGACGTAATTGCAGAACGCCATCTATGGGCAAATAGGTAAAACGTCTGCACAATAAAAGTTATGCTGCATTTTGCGTTTTAGTAATTTTATATTATCTCCGAAACTGTATGACCAATTGATATACTGTAAATGGCAAATCTTATCTGTATGATGTTCTTGTGATACTAAAATAATGTATTGTCATAAGAATTAATATTTTGTTGCTCAAATAATCAACCAAACGTAAGTATGCCGAAAAAAATGTTTTCTAATGCAATAAAAGAAGTATAAAAGATAAAATATAAAAGATAGAGATATGGCATCGCGGACTTTTTTGTAGAAATAATTAAGACGAACCAGGTAGCCATACATTGTTTTTAATTTTAAGCAACTGTTTAGGCAGCGCACGCAAATAATTCTGTTTTATAAGGTTTTTTTTCCGACTTGCTTGACAAAAGTTGTGATAGCTCGGTTAATTTACATGTTATAGAAACAATTTATAGCCTATAGCACTCAGGAATAATGTAGCTTTCTGCCAGTTAAAAAAAAATTAGATTTGGATTATGAGTTTCAGAGATTACCCCCTACATACAAATTTACAAACTTACAAACTTACAAATTTTACCTCTTTATAATATTAGTATAGATTAACGTATGGAAAGTATTAGTAACTCCACGCGTGAGGAAATTTTACGTTTTTTTTGTATGGGAGAAAACACTCAAAGTTACTTTATTTGAAACCAAATGGAACTGATCTGATCACACCGTGCCAACCACGGCGATCAAGGTGACATCAAATTCATATACCTATCTTTCGGTGCCACTTTGCGCGTAGCAAATTACTAAATTTTTGAATTTTGTATAGGTGATTTTTCAAATCTTAGACATTGTCTAAGGCAGTTGACCATCGATTTACTTGTACAATCGCCTACTAATGCCTTTTTGATGAGAATAATTTAAAATGCCATTGATCAAATATATATTTTTTTAATTGCATTTCAGCCATAGGATCACGGTGATTATGGCTGAGTTATAATTAGATACTAATGTTATGAGCATTGACCAATTGACCAATTGCCAAATGAGCCTAAGTCAAACAAAATCTATTATCTGTAATAGGTATCCTACCCAATTAGAGAAAAACGAACGTTAATGAGGCAGTTGTATAAAAATAGGACTTTGCGTGACTATGCACTGGTGCGCGCTTATTTATTACGTTATATTTGTTATTGTGTTGTGATGGAAGGTTTTAGTACCAATTTGGACATTTTCGTTTAATAAATAAATAAATAATAATAATAATAAATATTCCACAACTTTTCACACAACACCATTTAGTCCCAAGTTAAGCTTGATAGCTTGTGTTATGGGTACTAAACAGCTGATAAACATACTTATATATTTCTAAATACATACATATTATAGATAAATTACACCCAGACACAGAACAAATGATCGTGCTTATCACACAAACATTTGTCCTGAGTGGAAATCGAACCCACGACCTCCGGCATAGCAGTCAGGGTCACTAACTACTAAACCAACAGGCCAGTCAAACCAACAGGCCAGTTTTTGTGGCAAACAACAGTTCTTTTTTTATCAAATCCTTAAATAGTAATTAAAGTTAATGAAAATATTGTTGATCGGTCAGAAAATGAAAAGAAGGAATCAAGACCTGGCTGATTATGCAATATTGATCAATGACATTTTAAATTGTTCTCATCAAAAGAGGCATTAGTAGGCGATTGTACAGACGCCAGCACATCAAGTTACCCCAATATGTTAAATTTAAATTAATGTTAAATTAATCCAATTTAATATGAACCTTATTCTGCTCACGATAAAGTTGAAAAACGATCAAAGACATTTGACACATTGGGGTAACTTGATGTGCTGGCGTCTGTACAAGTAAATCGAAAGTCAGCTGCCTTAGACCATGAGATTTGAAAAATCACCTATCGAAAATACGAAAATTTAAAAATTTGCTACGCGAAATCGGCACTGAAAGGTATATCAATTTGATGTCACCTTGATCGCCGTGGTTGGTACAATAATATACCTCGTGTGATCATCACCAGCCCTTCAGTTCCATTCAGTTAAAATAAAGTTACTTCAAGTGTTTTCTCCATAGATATAATAAAGAAGATTATCTATTATTTAGATTTCTATGGTTTTCTCCCATACAAAAAAAACGTAAATCTTTTTTCTCACGCGTGGATTTACTAATACTTTCCATACCTACGTTAACATTACATAAAGGGATGTATAACAGACACATTACATATTTTTTTTTTAAATCCCAGTCTTAAGTTTCTAGACTGTACCTATGGAGCTCGATCAGACCACTGTGCTTCGTCCGTTCTGATTACTTTTTTGGAGGTATGAGGAACAGGGTGTAAAGTTCCTCGTCCACCATTGAAAAGGGAGGATCCTCCGACCAGACGGGTGTTGTGTCTGGTGGGCTAACTGCTGCCCGAACGGTTGTTGTCGGGAGCTTGTATGTATACGCGTACGTTGTATAGCTTGTAGCGCGATGTAGGATAGTTCGTATGTGGCGAGATAGATGTCGCTACACTTTAATTTCTCTTTACAATTTATGTCTCCAAAAATATAGAATGGCATTTTAAATATACGTGGAGTTCTAATAACAGAAAAAATCTTTTTTGCAAAAAATAAAACCGACTTAAAAAAAACACTAGCCGGTGTAAAATAACTCTAAATTACGAAGTCTGTGGCTTTGGTGGTTTTGTCTTATTCATGATGGGCCACCGACTTCCGAATTTAGAGTTATTTTACACCGGCTAGTGTTTTTTTTAAGTCGGTTTTATTTTTTGCAAAAAAGATTTTTATTTTTTCATTTTTAGTTGTTCCCATACAAATATTTGCCATGAATTTATGTTTATATTGTTATTTGTTAACAATACATGTCATGGTAATAGGGTTATCCACTTATCCCTAATAAATGAAACTTAACATACCTAACTGCTGTCGAAATCTAGGTATATTGTACACATCTGCATACCCCTCAGAGCATACAGGCGTGATGATACGTCATGATGTTGTATAAACAATAAATATCCAAGCGATTCCAGCAATCACGACAGATTTGCCGTCTATTTTTGAAGAGTTCCATTGTATATCTCCGAAGATCAGCACCCGATCTTCACCAAATTAAAATGGGACCACCTCGGGAGTATACTCTTTCAAATAAAAAAAGAATTTTGAGAATCGGTCCACAAATGGGGGAGAAATCGCGTAACAAACACACAAAAAAAAGAAAAAAAAAAACATACCGTCGAATTGAGAACCTCCTCCTTTTTTTGAAGTCGGTTAAAAATTGGTCGAATATCCACCAATTTGACTATGAATAGGAGGACTCCACATAATAGGTACCTATACCTATAAGCCGGCACCGGCTGTACCTACGCACAAGCGGTTTTGAATTTTGATACATAATTGCTTACAGCTAGTGCCGGCAAATGGGACTGTCGCCAACTCGCTCAGATTTTTTGAAAAAATCCCACTTTAGATGGATCGGCCCGTGACCCGTGTCATTTGACCCTGAAAAAATTACACTGTCTGTCTATATTTGCAACTGGCAGTAGGTACCTACCTACGTACCTACAATGTTCATGCGTAGTAGGTAACTTACTGATCAACCTCATCTATAACAGACACTGAAAAGAGATCACACCAAAAACCTTAAAATTCATTCAATATAACTATAATAATTTAGAACATATTTCACGGTAAGTATACATAACTTTACGATTTTTATACATTTCTATTTATTCTAGTTGGGTTTTACCACTGAGACAATAAATCAAAGTCTGTGAGTCGTTGCATCTGGTAACCGCGCTTTTTTATTTTCTTTTTGTCGTCATCTTTCTCTTCTTCCTTTGTCACTGCTTGTTTATTCTTCCTTGGTTTACCTTTCTCCTTCTCCGCATCCTTTATCTTTTGAACTTCACATTCCATGTCAAAAGGACATTGGTCGGCAGAGTATATCGGCATCATAACTACAGGCACATATTGTGGTGTCGATTCTGGTAGCTGAAATAAAAAGAATTTAATCTTTTCTAAGAGGCGTAAGCTCGACAAATTTTGCTTCACGAATTTCATCCATCTTATTTTTCGTCCCTCCAGCAAAATTAGCGTAGCTAAACGACAGTCGACACGCGGCAGGTGACAATAGGTCGGTATAGGCCCCGTGAGCGAACTGACTTGGTGTGTGGCAAGCATCACTACCGGTTGGCATGATGTGTGGCGAGTAGGTATAATTTATTAAGATATAGATTTGAAAGAAGTAATTGAATAATTACCGCGGCAACTAAACCAGAAACTATGTCTTTTTTATGTACGTAAATAATTAATTATCTACTTTTGTGACGAAACATAACTTAATCTTTTACCTGATTTTCTTCAGCACATTGGCAGCAATAGCTCTGTGCCGCAGAAATTGCCTTAGAACTGACTAAATGTTGAATAATGGCTTTTAACCGGTCTTCGTCCAAGTTTGCAGGTTTCTTATTCTCCCATTTTCCTTCAGGGTTCATTTGAACAATGTAAGGAGCTGACATATTCAACGCTTCGTATCCAGGTTTTAAAACAGGGCTGCGAAAATGCCATACAATTTAATATTTACTAGGTTATGTCAGAAAATTTAAGCGTTAGGTACTATGAACATCGGGTCTTAAGCTCGATCACCTCGATGAAAAAGCGGTCGCCTACGGAGACTTCTTGCAGCGATACAATCCCAATGACAGCGATAGTTTCAGTCGCGATGCTGTTGCTGGCCTTTTATCCTTTGTTACTTTAATGCCGTTAAATTTATAACAAGCTATTGTACCTACCTATCGCTTATGCCGTGAATTGCAGTTCCACGAAAATCGGCCATAGCAAAGCACACGCGCTTTAGGTAAACGCTGTACCGGTTTCTACAAACCTACGCTGCTAAAAGTAGCATTGGGCGACCTTAACAACCTGTAGGTAGGTAGTGGGTTATGCGATGAAGTCAGATGGCTGTTATGATGATGGCGTATCGTGACGGTTTTATGGTGGAATAGAAAAAAAACAAGATGTAGGTAAGTATATAATAGCTACATTATAAGTGCGCTTGGTACTCACACATCTGCTAACTTAGCCAGAGCTTTTGTATCAGCCATCGTAAACAACAAAATATACGATGGTAGTTAAAAATATAATAAGGTACTTAACGTAAAGTAATTTATTGTATTTTAGAATAATTAGGTATAGGTAGCACTTAGGAATTTTTTCAACTTGCGTTTATATTTTTATAAAAATAATTATTTTTAATTTGTAGCAACTGTCATTAGATAGTCTAGTGGACAGTCTCTCGTCGGTTCTAATAAAAACTATTTTTAACCGACTTCAAAAAAAGGAGAAGGTTCTCAATTTGGTTGTATTTTTTTGTTTGGTGTTGTAGGTACCTCATTACTCCGTCATTTATGGACCGATTTTCAAAATTTCTTTTTTAATCGATAGGGTATACTAACAGATTGGTCCTATTTGTATCAACTATCAACACTCAAATCTGATGAGGGATCTTCGAGGAATTGAGAGAACTCCTCAAATAAAATAGGGTACACACGCACCGATTTTTACATTTTTAGTAACAAATCAAGTAGGTATACTTTCATTTAGAAAGTATCATTTGGTGAAGAAAAAGTGATAAAATAAAATAAAATAAAATAAAAATAGATTTATTGACATAAAAACGTGGTACATTTAGTTTGATAGAGAAGACAGGTAACGGAACTCTTCAATGCTTAACAGCAAATTATTTGCGATTGCGATTGAGAAAGAATTTCTGTAACAATTCTTACCCCATTTCAATGATTCTTTCCAGTTTAGAAAGACTTTCCTTAGGTACGTACGAAGAAACTAAAAATTGCAAAATACAAAACTTTTTTACAAAAAAATCAACCACCTTCCAAAACCACTAAGGTGTCAAATAACCAAAAATAACTAGGTATAGTTACGGAAGTCTGTGGCCTCAGACCAATAAAAAAGTAGCTTTATGGTCCCTAATAAATAAAATAAAATTCCAAAACTAAAGGGGGATGGAAAACTATTCGCCTCCCAAGAAGGATTTGAACTGGTCCAAACGCTATCCCATCTGAATAATTGGGGGTTCTGGAACTTACTTTCCATCCTTATTTACAAACGATTGTTGTAGGTACAGCTTGGCAAAAAAGTGTAGAAACGGAACTAAATTTTTGTCTGTTGGCAACATTTCCAAAATAATGACATCTCATAATAAACAAAGTTCACGATTTCGTAAAATTTTAATTTCGACCACCGAACGTTGATTAATAAAGGTAAAAAGTGAAGAATAATGAATAAAACCATTCGGAGTGCTGGCAGGAAGCTTATTTATAAGGTTTACAGGCGATGTCTGGCGGAACATGAGGCCCAAACTATTCTTTCTGAACTTCACAATGTTTACCAAAGAACCGCTGATAAGACAGGTATGTAAGAGTTTGTTTTGTTGATTTTAGTTGAATCAAGTGTTAATTGATGATTACAAAGCTATATTAATTGGCTTGTTTAAGGAATAACTAGAAATTTGAAACAATAAATGTCGAGCACATAGGTTATGTTTACATTTTTACTGCATTACTCGGGTATAGCGCGCTGAGATAAATTAATACTTTGGTGACTTGATTTTTAACTGAATGAAAATTTAATTTCTACGTAAATTATACTTTAAGTGCGATATCAAGGGAGAGAATTATTTGTTCTAGCGTTTGCATTAGAAATGTTAAAGAAATGGTCGTGCCATAGTCTAAATCTTAATTCAGGGAAATCTGTTATCGTTCTAAGCAAAATCGTGCTGGGAGGAGATAAACAAAAGGATATTTTCTACATCCGGCTTATTAACAGTATGTGATAAGAATGTTTTACTTTTAATATTGTTAGGGATAAATAATGAAATATTTCGTCTTTACAGGAAGCAGCTGAACGTGCATTCCAAGCTATTACTAATTAAGGAGGATTGGAAGAACTCGTGCTAACGTGTAATAAAAATAGAAAAGGATTACTGGAAACAAAATAACTATGAACGAGGAAATAGACCGATTAGTAATAAATCTAGAAGATGATAGCAGCATCACCTCTGAACCCGAACATGACTCAGATTAGTTTACGGTCTACGTGTTCAGGGTAGAATATTGAGAGGAAGATTTACTAGAATAAAATATAGAAATTATGTTATATAATGTAGTGTTTTCTTTTTTTATAATTCCTAAACAATGTTGTGAACTCAGGAGTATTTACCCAATTTGTTATTTTTAGGTAATTTTGTAAGTAATCAGTTGCGTGTCGAGAACACTTCCTTGTTCAATTAATTACTGATTTAAAAATATAATACATAATTAGACTAATTTGTCTAAAAGAAACAGCTAAGTATCAAGACTAGGTTGGTACCTATGCTATGCGGTTGCCACGGGTTGCCATACAAAGAGCACAGTGGCGCCTCCATTATTTTCTACTCTTTTTTGCCAGCTGAATCCGAATCTTTATTGAAAAAAAATAATATTTTTTGATTTCATTGAACAACCTTATTAAGAAACCTATTTATGTGTTTTTATCTCTAATGTTTTTACACCCCTAAAAAAATTCACAAGTGCCTATAATAATAACGTGGAACTAGTGATAAAAAAATCACCATTAGTTCCATTATTTTCAGATTCTTTTAAAATGGAACTAGTGATTAAAAAAAACATCAATAGTGCCATCATAGAACTGTTAGTTAATGGTACTAGTGGCAACGAAGCGGTCGCCAGTAGTTCCATTATTTTCAAATTTTCTAAAAATGGAATTATTGATTAAAAAAAAACATCAGTAGTACCATCATAGAACTGTTAATGGTACTAGTGGCAACGAAGCACGCGCTGAGCCAATCGGGCGTCTTCAAATTAGCCGCAAAGTGGCAGCGCGGCTACAGCGCTGCCGCCGTGCTGCAACCGCTAGGTTCGAGCATCATAGTTTCAACCTCATCGATAAATAAATTGTTCAAGCTGATTTTCGTTCATGTCTGAATAAAAACACGTTACGCATCATCACTAGTCGATTGATGAACCCATGCGCGGCTACAACGCGGGTGTAGCGCTGCAGCCGCGCTGCCGCCTCGCGGCACCTGGCGACAAATTTGAAGGCGCCCTAATTACCTCCTGATGTGAGTGTGTTATCACTCACCTTTTAAATGTAAGTACTCACCTGCGTTCTACACCATAAATATTTGATTCTAAATTTTAAAAGTCAAGGATATTCGCGCGGGGATCGCGGCGTGCACCCCGCAGTCAAGTTACCTTAAAATAAAACTGCTGATAATGATGCTGTTTTTATTGTATTTTTAAAAACCGTTTTAAAGTTTTCGTTGCATGCAGACCATTCAAATTTCTTAAAAAGTACTACCACTGTGAAAGTAAATCAAAATCAGTGTGTCTGCTCAAAAGCCAAGGTTTTGGCTTGTTCATAGGTCCACCTCCACGCTTCAGTTCGTTGCTTTCTTTTGCTTTTTCTTTCTTGCAAGCATGCCATATGAATCTTTAAAAAAGTAAAAATATGGTTACCAACAAATTAATTACGGTTAAATAAACTACGGTTATTACAAAAAAAAAAACAATAGTCTTCGTAAATAACACGTAAAAAGTTTTGTCCGATTTCAAAAAAGGTGGAGGTTCTTATCAATTTGTCTGTTTGTTTTTTGTATCTTTTTACGCCGCCTTTTTATTCCGCCAACGATGAATTGATTTTAATGATTATTTTTTGTTTGGTAGTTGGGTCATTTTCACAAAAACTATACTCTGTTTTAAATATATCGAAATTTATTTTTTTGGTTTATATCGGTTCTTTTCATTACAATCACAAGTAGTATTCTTTGCTTTATATGTAAAAAACAAAAGTACATCTTATTCTGTATTATTTAATAAAACATAGGTTATTTATTGCCCTTGCGAAACAAAAATTCTTCCTTTCCGCAACTATAAGCTTTCGGGTATAAAAATAAAATGAAACATGCTTGGATTTAATCAACAGGTATTATTTGTTATAAATGGTTTGTACTTCAAAGACAAATAAAGAAAAAATAATATCACTAATAAAAAACACACATTTTTATCAATTTATGTTCCATTATGTTACTTTTTGGTCGAAATTAGTTAAATTCTTTTTGGTATGTTACTTAATTAGGAAACAATATAGGTACTCTTTTTTAATTTATATTTATCATATTATTACCCTCTAAATTCTCAAAATTTGATGACAATCAAATGGGATTTCACTCTAAAAATTATATTTAAATCTAAATATATTTTAGGACAGTCACGGAATTGACTGTTCCAGTAACGGAATAAAAATAAACTTTTTAGTTCCAATTCTACGTTACCTGCGTTTTGGTAACGGAACGGAAGTATCGGAAGTCTACCTTTAAAAATTTTTGTTTAATTTATTTTTAACTAACTCATCAGACCAACAAGCTTGGTATTAAATTAGGTTCACTGAAAGTTTATAGAGATTTCAAATAATTTGCAAGAAACAAGATTGTAGTACTTACGTCGAAATTGGTTGCGGTTGTGGAATATCATAAACGGACCGTTACTAAAGTGCGTGTTTCATCGTCCGCTGGTCGCCGTCAAAATGGACGAATCAATGTGGTACAGCCATGACAGCCTTACAAATGTTGCCAATCGACAAAAAATATGCATAAGTGGTAGTTTTATTAGCGATCTTTCGGAAAAAATGTAGTTTCGGAAGGGAATTTTCCACTTTAGTTAATTTATGTCCTCACATAGATGCAATTATTTAAATATTTTGTGTAATATTACACTATTTCTGCAATTATAAAAAAAATCCTAAACAACTATTTCCGAAAAATCAATCGCAATAGTATAGATAAGTCAACAAAATATACAAAAGTTATGTTATTTTACTGTAATTGGTAGTGGGACAACGCTAAAACAGATACCTTTTACTAGTATTTTTGAAAATTACGGTAATATGACTGTGTTTTTATGTAGCAACAACATTTAATATTGTTAAAAACTAACCGTAGATCCATATTTTTAGTGCTGTTTTTCTTAAATGTGGAAATTATTCGTTAAATATTTAACAAAAGTTGTGGGACACACCCAAAACACGAATGTACATTTTTTGTGAAAATGACCCAGTTATACTTTAAAAGTGATACCTTTGAAACCTACCCTCTGGATCCCGAGGTACCTAGTTATTTTGATATAAAACCAAAATCGGTTCAGTAGTTTGGTTTAAATTTATTTTTAGTATTAAAGATTAAGTCAAATAGATTTATGAGAACATGCAAAGAAATTTTATAGAAAAACTGTGTTTCCATGTCTTAGTAACGCCATCTAGCATGATATAGCAATATTAGAGCGGCAGCGGAGCGTACAATTGTACAACCTACTATCAACTTGTGTCCACAAGGTAGGACACAAGACGTAACGGAATCGGATGAACATTTTGTTTGTGATGTCCCGTCTATACTAAGTATTGAATGTCTTTGCTACTAGTATTATGAAAGAGTACAGACACCAGTAACAGCTTTGAGTAGGTAACAGTAGGCACAAACCTTGGAGTCCTGACTGTCTGGTTGTGGATGGGACAATTATATTTCCAATCTGGTAGTTGGAGTATATAAATAATTTCCTCATTGTCATCAGCAGCCTCTCCTGGTTGTGTGTTAGATGTGGCGTATGGCTGTAAAGTATAAAATTTGAAATTATTTCTGGTGGCAGAAATCATTTCGCAATGTTAAAATTTATGACCGCGACATCTATCTACGCGTAACAACAACTGCATCGCATTGTATGTTACAAAAGCTACGACAAGCAAAAGTTGTGACTTCAAAAGTTTTTACATTTCACCACTAGATGTCGTTACAATATAAAGATTAAAGGGATCTGAGTGCAGTAAAGGTCCGACAAGATACTTACGAAGACACTAGGTGCACTCAGAGCTTCGCTTGGGTTCAAGAATCCATCGAGAATTTGTTGGTTAACCTTATACTTGCGTGCCAAGTTGAAATTTTTGGTAGCTTCTTGCGTCATAGGAAAAGTGATTAAAGGACGCCTGCGGAAGAATATTAGGAATGGTTCAGTTGAAAAATGCAATAAATAAGTTTATACGTCCCTCCCTACATATATTGCGCGTTTGAAGTATACCTGAACTTTACATCTAAAAGTCCAACATTGTGTCAAGGTATGAATACGGATGCACCCACACTTAGATCTAGATGTAAGAAAATCCAAGCAGCCTTGGGGTCGCGTGGTGGATTATGGCACACTCACTCCCTTGTAATCCAGACTATTCTAGAGAGACCTATTTTTTCCCCAAAGGCATAGTAGGTAATACCTAACACGCACAAGTTCGCACAATCTCTTTCGTGATGAAAGTTGCAAAGATCGTGTTGAAAGATTTTCGTACTTTTTCTCATTATAAAATTAGTAGATGCTCTCAAAAGAACAAATAAATATTTTATGGCGCTAGTTAGTCTAACCCATGATTTTGTTTGTCGTATTACAAAGACATTCAATACCTATAGACCGGACATCACGATCAAAATTTTCGTCCGAAACTTGTGTCCTGCTTGGACACAACTCTATGAGTTTTTTTAGTACTCTCCGCTGCCGCTCCAATATTCATATATTATTCTTAGTGATGGGCAATGATAATAATCCGGTTAATAGCATTTGGCTAATAATCGATTAAAACTCAGTTAATAGCCATTAATAGCCATTATGGATGATAACCCTGCTATTAATGTTATTTTAGTGATTGAAAATTTCCCTTCATGGTTTTCCGGTTTAGACTCCATTCTAAACTTCATTTTCATCATCTTTCTTTGTCGTAAATAAATTTTGCATATCTATATACTTTACTTATAATAAATCTGTAGAAGTAAGAATTCTGTATATTGAAAATATTAAAAAACTAAATGGCAGGGGGTATTACTAGACCGTAACCGAACCCAAAAATGTGATTAAAACAAATTTTTGTCGGTCTGACTGTATGTACTACCGGTTTGATTACAATGAAACTTGGTACACTTACTTGGTAAAAAGTAACTTTTTATCCCGGAAAAGTATATACAATAAAAAAACAAACTTAATTTTGCGGTTCGATCCTTAGACCCGACTACTGTACCAACCGCAAATAATAAGTGTGTCGTAGGTTACGTCACCCGCAGTGGTGGTCTTAGCCGTGTGCAGCGCCCCTTGGTGAACTCCAGTTCACCAAGGGGCGCTGCACACGGCTAAGATACATACTATAATATTTTATCTAAAGATACAATATATAAATAAATACTTAAAATAAAAAGCCTTTTATTGCTTGCATAGGTAAAATTACAAAACAGACTTCTTAAGAAGAATAATTGATTGATGATTTTATAGATAACTTACTTTTACCTTATTTTGTAATAACATTAAATATTAACAAGAATTTAAATTGATATTGACATTTTTTGATTTAAATAATATCTTGAGAGATCTATATCATAGTTTTAAAATAACTAAAAATCTTCGTAGTGTCCATTGAATTTTATGACGACCGATATTGTATCTTAAGATAAAATATTATAGTATCTCAGCCGTGTGCAGCGCCCCTTAGTGAACTCCACTGCGGGTGACGCAATCTACGACAAACTTATTATTTTCGGTTGGTACAGTAATCGGGCCCAGGGATCGAACCGCAAAATTATGTTTGTTTTTTATTGTATATGCTTTTCCGGTATAAAAAATACCCAGTGTGGTGCCCAAGATATTAAAGAATAATTATACCAAGTTCTTTGCGTGATGCCTGAACATATAGACAGACAGACAGACAAAAATTTTTAATCACATTTTTGGGTTCGGTGTCGGTCAAGTAACACCCCCTGTCATTTATTTTTTTGATATTTTCAATGTGCAGAATTTTTACTTTTACAGATTTATTATAAGTAAGTATAGATAATTATGTTATATTTTTTTTATATTTATTATAATTATTATTTATTAATTTCGCTGTAGTGCAGTTCATGCATCTCTTTCAGGCACGAATAAATATTAGCGCCAGAAAGAGATAGCTCGAAAACGGGGGTTCGGGGACGCACATGTTACCTACTAACCGCTCGGGTATTTTCCATTGTTTTTAATTTACCTACGTCGTCGTATTCACAGAAAAGACCTAATAAGAACTTACTTATTGTACCTACTTTACATTTTTACGTATCGGTTAAAATTTATTTGTATTTGTAGGTATAGGTACATAAGTACACTTACATATTTAGTTCACTTTGTTAAATTACAAAGCGATTAGTCAATAGTAATTGTGGTTTTATAGTTTTGGGTCTCTAAATTAACAAAACTGAATTTCCCAAAACACTTTTTCATATACAAAAAGTGAAAATAAATAAAAAGAATTACAATACATTTAGTCACACTACAGATTTTACACTAAACAAAAGAAAACCTTTTATTTTTTTAACAATACATTAATAGCAGGGTTATTAGCCATTGCGTGGCTATTAATGGATACTTATGGAATATAATCGCTAATAACTCAAAGCAGCCGGCCATTTACCCAACTCATTTATTCTAGATGGCGTTACTGAGACATGGGATCAAAGTTTTTCTACGACATTTCCTTGACATGCCCACTCTATAGTATTTTAAATCTCTTCGTCGTATTATAATACTTAAGTAGGTACATTAAAATGTCTTGACAAAGGTTAGTTTGAGTAGAAGCTAGGAACGAAAAAATCTCGCGACAAGCTTTCATGTCATACCTACTATATAGCTGCTTCAGCAAACTTCGTTTCGCCTTAGAATTTATTTATTAGTCTTATTTTTTTTAGTATACATCCTATTCTCAGACGTAGGTACTGAATATAGGTACGTGCACACAGTTTTTTATAGGTACTTATTAGATATTACAATATACGTATAATAAGATGTCGACAAATAGATCCAAACCAATACTAACTACTAAGTACTACCTACTTTTTGTTTAAGTAGCGAGTCTTTAGTTATCTTTTTTAAACATTTTGGGTTCGATAAAATTAAAATTACAACATATAGGTACTTATATGTATACCTATAACCTAACCTAACTTGCTATACCTATCCTATAGCTAAACTAGCTACCTAACATACTTACCTTACTGAAATGCATTGATTTATACCTACTAAATTAATAATTTTAAACTGAGACACTGCGCTGCGTGCCTCTATGTTACATTCAATTTATTTTGTTTTCCCGGTCTACTAAGTCCAAAAAGTAAGTACTTATAATAATTATGTTTTTGCAAAGAATTATTGAAGTTCGCCTCTGTCGTCACTATTAATTAGGTACGTAAATCGATTTCTGAAATACCTATAAGCCTTTTTTATTCTACTTAAGGCGAGGTTACCCCAATAAACGTCGTCAACAATAGCGTTTTACTCGTACATGGAACGGATTTAAATTTTGAAAAAAATGTATTACATAGTTGACTCTTTGATTATGATATGTCGGGCATGCGATACACGATTACTAACACTTCACTGCATCCAATTAAATCGCAAAGACATGTCCAAATGATGGCTAAATAATCGTTTTACTTGAGTTATATTAGGCTTAGAAAAATAAAACTTATATCATAATAAAGGTCGTAAAAAATGTGTATTATCTCGGGTCACATAATGTGCAATATGAAAATAAATGTATCACAAATTCCAAAGTTAAGTGTATTTCACTAGTTTGCGCTCGCTCCGAGTCCTTTAGTCCCGAGCGGAACGTGTTCGAGGTCGGACGTGCGCCAATTTTTTCCGTCATCCCCGTTATAAAATCGATTTCGATAAATAGTAATACATGTACATACTTTATCATCACTTTAATTTAGTTTTTTAAATAGTTGTAATATTTTTTGTTTTATTAGGTACATTATTAGGATAAATTCGTAGATAAGTAAAATAAATCAAAATGGTCATGAATAAAAAATTTTCTTCTTTGGCTCTACGAAGACTGAATAGGTAAACAAAAAAGGTAGGAATACTTTGACGATATTTTTTATTTAGGTACCTTACCTACCTAAATTATATTTTACCATACAAATAATACCTTAGATGATAAATTGAATCACAAACTTAGGTAGGTACGGATAATACTTTTACAACAAGGACACGGTTGCACGGTTGGCGCAGTGGCTGAGCGATGTGCGCAGCGTGTCGCGGGTTCGATTCCCGCACGGAACAAATATTTGTTTGACCTAAAAGTAGTTGTTCGCGGGTCTGGGTGTTTGTGTATGTGAGAATAAATGTTTGTAAACGCACCCACGACAAAGGAGAAATTTCTAGAGTAGGGCAACGTTTACAAAAAAAAAATACTAATGCAAATAACAACGATGAGCGCGAAAGTCTTTCATGCTTTATTTTTACCGCGAAACGTATTTACCAACCATACCAAGTGTATCGAACAGTAGTATTTGAACCCTAACATAGAGCAAATAAAGTCGCCACGCGCGCAAATGCTATAGTGGTTTATTGTTGCGTGACGTCAAATAGGTAGTTCACCCGTTCAACCTGCTGGGATTTTGTATTTTTTAATAGATTTTGCCTACGAAATCGCCCGCCATTTTTTTTTCTAATTGTTTTGTGATAATAAAATATACGTAACCTAAGGCATAACGTAGCTTTCTAATAGGTAAAAGATTTTTCTCTCAGTGTCGAATCAGTAACGCCATGAATTTGCGCATTGAAACAAAAAAAAATACTCGCATCAACATACTCTTGAGCAGTGGTGGCCCAGTGGTGTGTGACATCTATCAACCCGCAGTGGGCTAGCGTGGTGGATTATAGCCCACTCCCTCTCATAGAGAGGAGGGCTGTGTCTCGGCAGTGGGAACATTATAGACTGATGATGATGATGATGAACATTATTGTAGTAAATAGTGAATAAGATGGGATGGTGGTCACACCGTCTACTCATAGGAACTGTCTCCAGTATGAACATCAAACCACCAGCAGCACGTCACGTGAGTATTAGGTAAAACTACCCACAGCTACCACAACACAACAAATAATATTATTATATTTTGTGTCTATGTTTGTGAAGGTCACGTACCACAGCACACTCGTACCACAGTGTAGCAAAGTACAGTATTACATTGCTCATTTCCTACAAGTATGTTTTTATTTTTCGCTAATACAAAACTACGTTATGCCTGAGTTATATAATTTTAATGCCTGAGTTATACAACGTGTTTTTTTTATATCCCATAACTCTAGGGTATGATTGAGATCATACGATGACGGGCCTGTTGGTCTAGTGACGGGCCTGCTGGTCTAGTAGTTAGTGACCCTGACTGCTATGCCGGAAGTCGTGGGTTCGATTCCCGCCCAGGACAAATGTTAGTGTGATGAGCAAAATCATTTGTTCTGTGTCTGGGTGTTTGGGTGTGTTTGTATTTAGAAATATATAAGTATGTTTATCAGCTGTTTAGTACCCATAACACATAAAGATGGCGACGAAGAAAATTTTTGGTTTTTCCGTCATGGGTGTCGTTTTTGTGGTTTTCGGGGTCGCTGATTACGAAAATTAGGTCAAAATAAAAATCCAAGATGGCGACGAAGAAAATTTTTGGTTTTTCCGTCATGGGTGTCGTTTTCGTGGTTTTCGGGGTAGCTGATTATGAAAATTATGTCAAAATGAAAATCCAAGATGGCGCCTAGGAAAATTTTTAATTTTTCCGTCATGGGTATCGTTTTCATGGTTTTTGGGGTCGCTGACTACGAAAATTAGGTCAAAATAAAAATCCAAGATGGCGACGAAGACAATTTTTGGTTTTTCCGTCATGGGTGTCGTTTTTATGGTTTTCGGGGTCGCTGATTATGAAAATAACGTCAAAATGAAAATCCAAGATGGCGCCGAGGAAAATTTTTGGTTTTTCCGTCATGGGTGTCGTTTTCATGGTTTACGGGGTCGCTGATTACGAAAATTAGGTCAAAATAGAAATCCAAGATGGCGACGAAGAAAATTTTTGGTTTTTCTAACATGGGTGTCATTTTCGTGGTTTCCGGGGTCGCTGATTACGAAAATAAGGTCAATATGAAAATCCAAGATAGCGCCGAGAAAAATTTATGGTTTATCCGTCATGGGTGTCGTTTTCATAGCTTTTGGGGTCGCTGATTACGAAAATTAGGTCAAAATAAAAATCCAAGATGGCGACGAAGAAAATTTTTCAAAAATCAATGAACTCAAAAACCACGACAACGACACGACACCCATGACGGAAAAACCCAAAAGTTTTCCACGGTGCCATTTGGATTTTCATTTTGGGCTCATTTTCATAATTAGCGATACCAAAAACCACGAAAACGACACCCATGACGGAAAAACCAAAAAGTTTCTTTGTCGCCATCTTAGATTTTCATTGACCTCATTTTCCTTAGGAAAATGAGGTCAATGAAAATAAGCTACCCCGAAAATTACGAAACCGACACCCATGTTGGAAAAACCAAAAATTTTCCTCGGCGCAATTTTGATTTTAATTTTGACCTTATTTTCATAATCAGCTACCCCGAATACCATAAAAACGACACCCATGACGGAAAAATCAAAAACTTTCCACGGCGCAATCTTGGATTTTCATTTTGACCTGATTTTCGTAATCAGCGACCCCGAAAACCACGAAAACGACACCCATGTTAGAAAAACCAAAAATTATCCTCGGCGCCATCTTGGATTTTCATTTTGACCTTATTTTCGTAATCAGCGACCCCGAAAACTATGAAAACGACACCCATGACGGAAAAACCAAGAATTTTTTTCGTCGCCGTCTTGGATTTTCATTTTGACCTAATTTTCGTAATCAGCTACCCCGAAAACCACGAAAACGACACCCATGACGGAAAAACCAAAAATTTTCTTCGTCGCCATCTTGGATTTTTATTTTGACCTAATTTTCGTAATCAGCGACCCCGAAAACCACGAAAATGACACCCATGTTAGAAAAACTTTTTTTACTTTTATCTGGCAATATTTTAGCTAATCTAATTAAACTGTGATTAACAAATCAATTATTTATTTATTTAACCCATTTTCCCTAAACCCATATTTTCCACGCATACTTATATTCATATTAGGTGGGATACTAAAATTAAATAACCATTCAATGCATCTAAGTATTTTTGAATTACAATATTGATATCGTAGTTCAAGAATTCTATCATATCTAAATTAATAAATTGAAGTTGCTCTACGGCATTACTCTATTCTGTGACGCAACTGTGTACCTACTCGAGTTCGTGAAGTCATGAATGAGCGGTACGACGACAGCGCGCGGCGTTTCTCCGATGCATCGTAGTTTATTACGTAGCGCTATTGGTTGCGGGGCCTGAGGTAAGCGTTAAATGCCTACACGGCTGGGGACACCTCGCCTTAAGTATAACCCCTTTTTAAATTTAGTAACAAAATAAATTTCGAAAGGGAAAAAATTGGCAATCTTACCTTTTTAGTTTTAGCATAAGACTTGTCAAACGTAAAATTGTCACCTGATAATGGACTGGGAAGTTTGTCTCGTCATGTCATCCAAGACGGCGCTGCGTTTGAAACATGTTTAAGATAACGAATATTCTAGATATTTATTTTTTCGAGGACTTTTCATGTATTTTATTAATAGGTACATAATTATCCTATTCCGGAAAAAGACAAATACAAAAACACAAAAATCATAAAAATCGGTCTAGCCGTTTTTGAGTTATGTATTATTATTATTCTTTTAAATTAAATAATATCTTACTTATAATTAAATTGTTAAAATAGTTTAAGTACAACAAAATTATCATTCTTACATACATTTCGATAAAAAACCTGTGACTTTAAAGGCAAGAAAATGCTGTTACTAAGACACTGTTTTCCCTTTTACAGCCGAACGTACCTAACCCTCAACAACCTAAATTCTCGAGCAACCTCCTTTTTTGTATTTACAAACAACTCGAAATTGTCTGTAAGTAATAATTAATTTTGAAATAAATGCGAGTTGCAGTAGGGGAGCACCATAGAAATCTTCTTTATTATATCTATGGGGAGCACGAAAATCATATCATATGAAACTGGCCAAGTCGGACTCGCGCACAAAGTGTTCCGTACCGTCCGTTGAACAATACGGTAAAAAATTTCATTCAAAATTTAAATATTTATTTTATTTTTAGTATTTGTTGTTATAGTGGCAATAGAAATACGTCATCTGTGAAATGTTTAGCTATCACGGTTTATGAGATACCTACAGTCTGGTGACAGACTGACAGACGGACAGTGGAGTCTTAGTAGTAGGATTCCGTTATTACCCCTAGATAAGGAACCCTAAAAATCAGCCCCTAAATAGAAAACTCACTAGCACGCGGTGCAGATCACATTAATAAACGAAGGTCAGTTTCCACCAGTTGCCTACTTATGACAGGTGCACACCTTGCAACCCTCACTTGAATTGTATTTGAAGCTTCGTTTACACGAGAACAGTTTTTAGACAGTCAAGAAGCGAAACGATCATGTCTTTTTGTCCTATTAATTCAGTTTCAATGTGTGTGAATTCGCAAGCTTAGTCAATGATCAGCTCTTAGATTCTTGGTTAAATCACCGCGTGAAAATGTGCTGATATGAAGGCAAATTGAGCTGTCATGCCATACCTAATAATGCTAGGCATTGACAGATCACTTCGCTGATTTTGACAGGTCATTTTTACTAAATCGACTCGCTGATCACCTATGGTGTAAACATTGCTGCAGATATCTAGACTAAAACAATACAGAAAGTAAAATATAGTAGGTACCTAAACGGGTCAAGATACAATGCTCTTTTAGGCAGCTTGAAGTGTTCTTTAATATAGTCTTCATCCAAGAGTTGGAAGTCACTCTGTGTTCCTCCTGCTGACGCCGAGGCCGGTCGTGGCCTACCGCCGCTACCAAACTGCTTTGCAGCACGCGGGCCATCTCTGGGTACCAAGCAAATCAGCGGGAGGTTGGCCTTTCCCGCGTCGGTGGCAGGCTGGGCGCCACGACATTGGCAACATCTAAACAAATCAAGTTCTGTATTTAGAAAAACATGCAATCTCTATTATTCCGACTGAAGTACTTTGTTTCCATGGGCATGAAATAAATAATAAAAAATAAGTTATTAGTGACCTATTATACAACTAGCAGTTATCTCGCAACTTGATTAATATTTGCAAAATGCAGTGAAGTGTGATTTTGATCCGTTAACAATTAATGTAAATTCGGCCAGAAAAGTGCTTAAACCAAGAAAGCGTTATGTTGTTTTATTTGTTTCAATTTATTTCTCTATTATTTCAGTCATCTATGCTTCTATACTAATATATAAAGAGGAAATGTTTGATTGTTTGTTTGCATTGAATAGGCTCCGAAACTAGTGGACCGATTTGGAAAACTCTTTCACTGTTGGGAAGCTACGCCTATGTCACTTTTTATCAATGTATTCCCACATGAACGGGAACAACGCGGGACAAACCGCGAACGTCTGCTAGTATATTTTAAAGAGGTAAAATTTGTTTGTTTGTAAGTTTGTAAGTAGGGGGTAATCTTCGGAACTGATTATCCAATTTAAAAAAAAATATTGCATTGATGGAAAGCTACACTATTCCCGGATGACTTAGGCTTTTTATCCCTGTTATCCCACGGGAACAGGAACTACGCGGGTGAAACCGCGGGACGTCTGCTAGTATTTTATATTGCGAACGAAATTTTTGAAGTTTATTCTCTTTACAAAAGCCGTTTTTGTTTATTGCTCACACTATAAATAAATGTATCTTAGTGATGGAAACCTGGTGTAATTGCCAGTGATTTGTAATTTGCTTTCTGCACGCGTAGCATGATCACCGAAGAAACGGTCTTTGTCGTGTCTCGGAAGAAAAGAAATTAAGTGTTCATGCTACGCAGGCTACGTATTGAAAGAAATTTGACAGATTGAGGTTCCTGTCTATATAATCTGTCACTTTGCCGATTCGTCTGTAGACAAAGGCCGTTTCTTCGGTGTTCAATGTGTTCATGCTGGTGACTGTGTGAATGTTTTCTGTTTTTTTTTACTAAAATATTAAATAAACTTCACAGCACCTTAATGTGTGAATTTCGTACAATCAACAAATTTAAATTACTTATAGTTGCCCCTTCCTGAAGTAGAACGAGAAGTAGATTTTGCTAGCAAAAGCGTTTTTCATGTCAATATAATACCTATGTGCTTGCGAGTGGGCTTTTAACAATAGACGAGGCCTTAACAAACATATTTATACCTTATTAGAAAAGTGTTGATGGTCCCCAAACTGGTTACCAATCAGCAGTCAGGTTACCAAGCAGCAGTCAGGTTGCGGAAGCATAAAATAATGAGCAATCATAGCTAGTATCATCCAGGATTTACTATATAGCACTGTATTTTGAGAGATAAGAGTTTTTTATTGTTTGCGATGTAGTCGTGCCCCCTTAAGGCGACCCACTGACCATCGTGACAGTCGATAGTGCGCACTCCGACGAACCTTATTTATGTAGGATTGAATTGCGGTAGTCCGGCTAATGTGCACCTACCCATTAGATGGTAGTAAACTATATAGTTATACAAGGCTACCAGCACTTTGCCTCCTGTCATTTTATTCTTCCAATAAACATACAACATCACTTACGCGGTAGCCATCTTACTGCTAAGTGCCTCTAGTTACTATGAAATTTAAATAATTTTACTTAAACATCGACATTTTTTTTACATAAATTTAATTTGTGGACTAATTCATTTTCAAGCTCACTGGTTTTCAAATTTTTTATGGCGTGTGTTTGTCATTGTTTGACTTTTTTATGTTTGACTGTTTAATTTCTTGTTGGCCTTTAATATACATAAATATATAGATAAAAAAAACCTTTTTGAAAAATTAATTGGACTTATTTGTATTATTTTCAGTTCACAGGGGATATGACTCCCAAGTTTAAACTTGCGTTGATTGTCCCAATTCTATTAGAACAAGCCTTTACAATAAGGTTATTGACTTGCGAAGTTAAACAGTGTCCTAATCCACAGGGTAACAAAATAAAGATGAAGCATTCAATGTTCGGGCAGGGGTGCCGCGGCGTGGGCGACGCGCGTGGCCGGTCACGTGGCCACACTTTTCTACGACGACAGATTTACAGTCGGCCAGAGCTAGGCACACGTTGGGCTGTTTGCAAACGATCCGATATTTACCCATCGCCCCGGGCTACGACTTTATTGCTCTCTATTCGCTCCACGATTTTTACCACTGCGACGCTCGACGTTTTAAAGGTTACATTTGAGTGGCAGTTGCGATTCGTCTCATTAATATTTGTGCTGTCGAGTCAACTTTGTGTGACACAATATTTGAAGTGTAACGTGTTGTATTGTCCTTTTTTCCATGATTATCTCTGTGGTCCTGACACTCCGTGTGGTTTTCAGTTAGGTATAGGTAGTAGAGCACGTTTTAAGATACAATCTAAAAGTGTAAAAATACTAGCAACCCGGTCTGGCTTCCACTTAAATATAGATTTTTATACAAAAATACAAATTATCCAAACAATTTTTTTTTCCAAGCTTACTTTTCAGAGGATTTTTGAAATTCATCCAAACTAAGTTTTCAGAGGATTTTTGAAAGAAATTCTATGCAATATTGTGTATTATTAATAATTACAAACACTTAGTCGAGCTGTTTATAGAATTAGTGACGAGCTCAAGTCTATTAGAACATTGAATTTATAAATAGGTACATTGAATTTATATTGACACATGCCATTGAATATTGACCCGTTGATTTATTAATGGGTATTGAAAAAGGTATTGCGGAGTTGTTGTTTTTCTTCCAAACACAACCACGAGCCTGCAACAATTGTTTCCTTACCCTCCATGCTACTCAGACCCACGAAGCCTATTCTAACTATACCTACGACTTACAAAACGTCCAATATTATGTTGGTATGAGTATGCCACAGGCTGTTGCAATAGAATTGTACGTCCCGGCGACTTCTGGTGCGGCACAGGTGCGAGACGGAACTCCGGTTGTGGTTTTTAGTCAGTAGGTAAGGCGATTATCACACTGCCATGCATCACGCCTGCATTTTGCGTGTCTCTGATCTGAATGATCGCGCGTGGATCCATTTTCTCTGTGTTGGATGTGTTTTCTATACAAACGGAGATACCTACTTAAAAGTAACGATAAAACACGCATTGACGCGTGACCTATTGGTGCGTGGCAGTGTATTAATCGCCTAGGAGTCTAACAGACATCTCCGCCCCCCAGAGTGGGGATAGCCATGAGTTTTTTTCATCCAGGGGTACAAAAAGGGTGTGCCACACACGTTTTGGAAGAATCGTAAGTTCCCGCACCTCCGGCGCAGGTGTGATTTGGACACCGGGGTAGTTTTTGGTCAATGACAGTCTGACTGACTCCTTCACCAGGGCAAAGGACATACTTACATGAAGATTTGCCACTCTGAGATAAGTAAAAGATTTGCACCTGCACACCGAACCTGCTCTTAAGTAGTCTTACTAAATTCTACGATGCGTTGAAGACTTGAAGTGTAATATCTCATAATATGCGATACATTATCTTCTAATAAATAAAATTCTCGTGTCACAGTGTTTTTTACCAAACTCCTTTAAAAAAAAACTCTGATGTTTTTTTGTGTATATTCTGTCTTATCAAAAAGGCTGAACGAAGTTTTCCAGGGTAGGTTGCTAGGTAGCTAGTGTCTAAAATGATGTACAAATAAAATATGGTTTAACTGGTAGCTGCGCCACTAATTATACATACTTATTTATTTATGAAATGGTCAAGAAACTGTTAACGAAATTTAAATAATAATCAGTTCTTGATTCAAATGATTTTTGTCATAAAACATCGGTTTCGATCGATGTACCTACCCTCAAAACATGTAGGTACGATACCTACATAGGTACTATTGGCGAAGTATTTTGTCCGTCCGACCCTTACTAAGGGTGTTTGGGAACGTGCGATTATTTGTCTAGCGAGCTGACGACAAATTGAACGGCAGTCGCGTCGCGCGTTATTGCTTGCGTCTGTGGCGTAACGTACTTAACTGCCAAATGACGAATGTTACACTAGAGTCATGTGGATCTCGTGCGTCTATCGTTTCGCACATGACATAACAAACGAGGGTATGTACAGACGCCAGCACATCAACCTACCCCAATGTGTCAAATTTCTTTGATAGGTTTTCAACTTTATTTTTAACAGGTTTATGTTCAATTAGGAAAATTTTACCGTGGTTGATGTGCTGAAGTCTGTACATTACCACACGATAGAAGTGAACACTTATATGATTACGTACTTAATTAAAAAGTAAATGCGGAGCTTGTGGCTAAATAATATCGAAGGTAAAGCCAAAACTAACCATGTGCTTGACGAGGACAGTCCGTGTATGAGTGACTATTTATACATATCAAGACTTCTCCGTGCCTCGGAAAGCAGGTTAAGCCGTTGTCCCGTCATTTGTAGATCCTTGACAGTCGTTAGTCGGAAGCCTGAAAGTCTAACAACCAGTTTAACCAAGCGCTATCGTGTTACCCAAGAACTGGACTGTGGATATATGTGGAGTTGCTCTCTGGAAAACACTGGTTAACTGCATCCAGTTAACAATGAAGCCGATCCCAACGAACGTAAGTAGTTGGGAAAAGGCTAGGCAGATGATAATGTAATTAAAAAACCACGTGGCACCACCAGGGCCACGCTCAGTGTAGGGTTCCGTAGAATATGTAAACGAAGTTAAAAAAAATACTTGCATAAGTATACAATTATACCTACTTACTACAAACTTAGTCCAGAAATTATTTTTTACAACTTTATGTCTTTTTTGTACAAAAACTGTTTCCATCCAAGTTTAAAATCATTTTCCTAGAAAGTCCTTATAAAGTTCTACTTTTCAGATGTTTTTTCATATTTTTTAAACTTATGTTCAAAAGTTAGAGCCCCCCCCCCCTCTAACTTTTGAACACACATTGTTTTTTTACTTTTGGAGCGATTATTTCCGAAACTATTGACATTATCAAAAAAATATTTTAGTAAACCCCTATTCATTTCTAAATACCTTTCCAACAATATATCACACGTTAGGGTTGAAATTTAAAAAAAATTACTTCCCACTTTACATATAGGGGGGCTACCCTAATAAAACATTTTTTTCCAATTTTTATTTTACTACTTTGTCGGCGTGATTGATACACATATTGGTACCAAATTTCAGCTTTCTAGTGCTAACAGTCACAGAGATTAAGCGAGGACGGACGGACAGACAGACGGCGAAACTATAAGGGTTCCTAGTTGACTACGATGTGCCGTTTCAAGAAAAAAAATGCTATTTTACTAAAAGTGGACCTCAAGTTACGGTAAATATCAGTGAGAATACTGTGCGCTTCTTCATATCTCTGTAAGTGCGCATGACGTCATCGTAGATCTAAACTGATGATAGACAATACGAAACTTGCTGTTTGAAAGTTAATCAGTGACCATCACTATGAACGGACACTGCAGTATACTCGTACCTACCCGATTCCGCATCACCGACTCGAGCTTGAAGGTTCAGCTTCGTCGAAGCTGATATCGTAATCGATAAGGCGACAAAGTGCTCTTAAAGGAGCTTCACATCAATATTCTGTCTAAAACAATCCTACTCCTTTGCCTCCAACCTTCATTACTGATATTTTAGTGTAGGTATATCATTAGGTATATGCGAGATGTCAGAAAGGTGCACGTATAGATCCCAAACCGTTCTTACATTTTAAACGAAACATTGAAAGTTTTGATAATTCATTAAACTCCAAGAGGATACCGGTGTCCGCGCTCTTTCTATTGTGTCTCTAATTAACACGATTGAAAAGTTAAATTACAATTTATAAACAATAATTTAGTGCGCTACAGAGCAATATTAATTTCATTCAGGCCTGATTTTTCAATAGTCAGATATTTTTTACCTGGGGAATAAATTTTCGAGTTCTCGTATAGAAAATATGTCAAACCGCCATTTTTATTCCTCAGACAAAAGCATTCTGACTTTTGAAATATCGGGGCTTTGTTGTATTGATAAATTAGTTGAAGCAGCGACATGATTGACATATAATTGCGACATTTTAAACTTTTATGTGTAGACATGGTGTGGCTGAGTAGAACATTACGGACGTTCCGTGCTACGAGCTTACTTCGGAGTTCAGTTACTGTCTGCGGCTAAGGTGTAGCACCCAAACCGATTCCCTACTTACGAGCCTTCATTCATTTTTTCTTCTTAGTTATTTCTTTTGCTAACTCGTTCTCATTTCTCTGCCTTTCTTTTCTTTACGTTCACGTTAATTTTTCTGACTATCGAACTCTGTTTACTAGCCTTAACGGGGCACGTGTAAGTGCTCTGTACTATATATTTAATAATAAATAATAATAATATGTATTATGTAAGCACTTCATCTTCAATACTGAGCAAAATTGCATATTTTCTAATAAAAAATATTTCACAACACAAATATCACAAAATATGTCTCGGATAACGGCATTCCATCCAATAACACGCGTTAAAAATAATTGTATCAGCTTTTTTATTAGTAAACGCAATCGGATGGAAAAACATTTGTAGCGTTTAGCCAACAGCGGCTGAATATTAAAATTGATGCTGTCTGTACCCTCTCCCCTATAATGTTTACCTCAGATTCACAGTTTGTTTGAGACGAGATAACAAGGAACTTTCTGAACAAGGTAAGTAGACCTATGAAAGTGAAGTGTAGTCGGTGGGTTTTTTAAGAATTGAGTTTTTTTTTCTTTGCACTTGTATGCAGTAGCTCTCCGAGAGACGGGGTGCTATTTTAATACTTCCCGTTTAGCGTGTCGATGACAAACATAGATCTCAAAAAAGACCTTTTTGCCATCACGGTAAAAGGACTAACCATTTCCTAAGGTGCACCGGACGTAATAGAGTACCGAGAGTAGGTACGTAGCTCGGTAAGGCTCCTTTTATTTCTCATTATTATATGGAACATAAATTTAAATTTATTATTTTATAACACCCCCTCCCCCTAAAATCTTTGCCTTTAAGCTCGCATGCTTGTATGTCCTAGCAAATAAACATTTTTTACAGCTGCCGCCTCTTCACTCTTCCCCGACCTATGGCCGCTCGAACAAAGTCATGTTCAAAATGAGTTGACACTTCGGCATATCCGATACCTGTTGAACAGAAACATCAAACACTCGTTTATGATCGAAGAACGATGCTACTGTTGTGTTGCCACCCTTTTAAAAAGATCCATGGACAATTTTGACTTCTTTTAAACACTGTTTGATAAGTTCAAACACTTAGTGAAACATTTTGTGTCGAAGGCTTAAAGACATTTTGAAAAGTTAAATGTTATCTTTTGCTCGTGTTTAAGGAAACGTGTTGAGGGCGGAGGTTCTACGTTTTATGGGTACATGAATTTTTGTTTAACGGATTCGGGAAAGGTTTTTAAGCACCTACAAAATGATTGACCTCAGGGTTTTTTTCGGTGTTTCTTCTATTACGTCACCTTCCTCTTGAACTTCTCTGTCTATTGATTAAAATACAATAAAAGCCTTTGTGCTGTTTAAAATATTTAAGCGTAAGTACAGACGGCGGGTAAAGACTTTGTTTAATACTACAGTGTTTTATTATATGTATATTCATATAATAAAATACAACCGAATGAAAAACAGTTCATTGAGAATTTTCGAGAAAAAATAAATTAATTTTGTTAGAAAATCGTAACTGATGACAAAAAGTGACTTTTTAGAATTTTTGTCTGTTTGTCTGTGTGTATGGTAAGGATGAACGCGATAACTACTGGATAGATTGAATTGCAATTCAGCAAAAATGTTCTTTGTTAACCAAGGAAGCCGTAGGCTACATATTATCACGACGTATGTTATGGGAGGTAAGCAATATTGATTTTTGCAAGGGAACAGCTATTCAACAATATGTCAACGGGGAATTTAGCGGTAAGGTCAGACGACCATTTACCGCACTAAATGGTGTGAGTTCAAATCCCATAATATTGTTTCAGGAAAATCGTTTTTTTTTTTCATTATTTATGTGCATTAGAAACGATACTGTTATGAAATCTGAGAACTTTACTAATTGTGTATGGAGAGTTTCACACCAATATTACTAAACAGATTGATTGGTGGCCTACAATAAGCTACACTATCATGAAGTCAAGTCAAAATTTTGGTTCTAAGTTTTAACTTACGAAGCAAATTTGTTGTAGTTAATTGATTTAAGTATATAATTCTTAGTTTTGTTCGTTGCTGCTGTTACCAATTTTTTTTAATGCATAAAAACATAGTCTGTTAAATTAACGACAATTTAGTTTTATTCATAATTTAATTGCGGTAAATAATATATGTAGTTTCCGTATTCTAACTATTTGGCGTTGGCGTCGAGTTAGATCGCGTTAAGGTTTCGTTCCCAAAAAGTGATGTTAAAGGTGCCGATGTGCCGCTCTCTTCCAAAAGAAACGGGGGTTACCTTTGTTGTCTGTGTTGGTTGATGTGTTTAATTTTCCAGCAAATAATAATTATTTTTCTATACCTACTTACCTACTAGCAATTCTTACGTACTTATTCGATTACTCGATTCAATGATTTGAATTTCGTTCGAAAAAGGTCAAATCTGTTTCGAATATCAAGGGTTTATAAGATGCGCAGGTTAGTTCGATCTCTCGAAACCGACGCAGAGCGTGAACAACGGCTAGATGCTAACCGTGAGCGTAATGCTCTAAGTTTGTCCGCAAAAACTAGCACGCAGCGCCAACTGCAATGAAGTATTAGGGTTTTTAAGTTTTTTGTGAAAACAATCCCTTAGGGGTAAAAATAAAATAAGAGGTATAAATTTAGTATATATACCTACCTACATATAACATAACCTAACTTACCATACCTATCCTATAGCTAACCTAACTACCTTACTGCAATGCATTGATTTTGAAAGATTTCTTTATTTATTTATAACTCTTCATTACAGGTTTTGTAACATAATGCGATAACTAAGACTACTTATAATATTAACTATTTTAAATAACATCTATTTCTAACAATTACACAATACATTAATACAAAATTACTTATAACTAAACGATACAACCCTAAAATAATAATAACAATGTAATATTCACACAAAATTAACTTAAGTATGTTTTACAGTCAAAAATTAAAAATAAACCAATACACATAAAATTACACTAATTGATGCTTTCGTAACATATACATATACAAAGTTACTTATGCAAGTTCACTAAAGTAACACGAAAAAATGTCCAACCTATTCTGAATTTCGTTAACAGTACGAATTACTCGCGAGAGAGACAAAATACATCATTTTAAACTAAACTACTGAGCTGCGTGTCTCTATGTTGCATACAATACTAGAGTACGGTAGTTATTATTAACAGTATTTGAAGTAGTAGTAGTAGGAGGTAATAATTTAATAATAATAATAATATCAGCTAGTATATTATGTATAGTGGCGGACGGCTCTTGACAAGAAGTAGCTTCCCAACGGTGCAAGATTTTTCAAATCCGTCCTGTAGTTTTTAAGTTTATTCGTTAGGAAAAAGGAGCACAGAAAAATGACAATAAAAAAAAATCTGAAAAAAAAAGTATTGTCGGATTTTCCCATTTAGGTTTTCCTAGCAGCGACCCGAAGTCTGGACTTCAGGTTGATTTTACAATAGTCAGAGAACTTTTATCTGAAGAATAAATCTGTGGCCCTAGTGAAAAGGGGTATAAGTCCAATTTTGTCGAAAATGAGTTAATTTGTTTTAGTCGTAGATCACGTAATAAATCTATTTTTATTTATACGGTGCGTATGTGATACTAATAAATTTCGTTTATAGAATACATATATATGAATAATGTGTCTGCCTATTTCGCGTGTTTATTTGATACTAGCTTCTGCCCGCGACTTTGTACGCGGATCCTGTTGCTTATGCTATCGACAACGGGGTCGTCAAAATCGAAGATCTGAAACGTCCGATGTCGAATTCTAAAAGCCCGGGGATGGGAAAACAATGAGATGCGCGAGACGATTCAAGACGTTCCAGATTTTTTATTTTTGTTGGTCAGTAGGAAATGCCATCAGACTTAACAACTTTTGCTAAGGCGCCATTCCTATAAATATATGTTATATTGTCGCTGGGCTTTGGATTTCCACAACAGGTGCTCCAGATCTTCAAATTTAGTCCACAGCAGAAAACGCTCTTCACGTGGAAATGGCACCATTTTTATATCTTTTTTACTTTAGGTGTTCCATTTTCCAAAAAAAAAATTGCCTATATGTTGCGTGACGTTCACGATCAGCGGTCAGTCGTGCATCTCCTTCCCCCACTTATTAGAGATAAGTCGAGTCGATGCGTATATACTCTGTAAACTCAAGCGTCATGCTCTTTCCGTGAACGTCTCCAACTCGCAAGACATTGCATGATGTTCACGAGAAGCGGTCAGTCGCGCACATATTCTTCACTGGTCTCTGGAGACCTGGATGTAGATGCGTAAATACGCTGAGAATGCAGGCGTGCTTCGCGATCTGAAGA
Organism: Euplexia lucipara; assembly: GCA_921972225.1. Lineage (NCBI taxonomy): Eukaryota > Metazoa > Arthropoda > Insecta > Lepidoptera > Noctuidae > Euplexia > Euplexia lucipara. The sequence continues at coordinate 9,417,889 of OV179142.1, read as the reverse complement.
AGTTTCCACGGAGCGAGTTGCAGCCTCATGTTCTCGAACAGCATCAATTCTCTCCTAACGCTCTTCGGTAGATTGTTGGGATCTTATGATCTTTAATCATTTAGCACCTTTAGAACATTGGGAAAGATTTGACCTTTTCCTAGGCATGGTTATAGTTTTATTGTGAAGATACCTGATCAATTAAAATCTAAGTGGTTGCTCCCCTAAGTTACCGGGTAGACTACCGTGTCACGAAGATAAATCGAAAAAGAAATTAAACACTCAAATAACATAAGTCCGAAGGCATATTTATTCGATAAAATAAAAAAAAATAGAAGTTTTGGCCAGTAGAGTCTAATTTTCAATGATATACCATCGTCATTGAAAATCAGTCCTGTAGGCTTACTATGAACTATTATTACGATTCAATTGACGACCTAAAATGAACTGCTTTGCAATTTCATACCACGGCGTCACTAAAACGATCCAGTTTAGGTTGACGCCGAATCAAGTCGGCACTTGAATCGCAAGCTGTTTTAGTTCGTTTATTTTTCGTACCAGGAGGTGACATTTGAACCTAAATTGGTTCGCATAAGTGTCAAAAATGGCGATCCAAAAAAAGTTTCTGGTTTCGTGGCGTAAAGTGAATCGTTTTGTTAATAACTTTGAAAAAAGGTGGAAATACGTACCAAATTCAAGGTATTTCAGTTGAATACTTATGTGTTTCTTACGTAACAATGTAAAAAAGTGATTTCTAGAACAATTTTTTACAACAGGAACCACTAAAATCGCGAAAAAAAATCATACAGAAGTTTGATACCCACTCGATTAAATGGTATGCAGCAGCTGACTTTGTGTTATGCTCGTGAACGGGTGCTGCTTGTGGTAACTGGTCGTCTTGCTGGCTTTGGTTTTGCTATTGTTTTAACTATTACCTGTTTTTTTGTTTTATTTAACTTCCACAGTTCTAGTTTATCATTTTGTTACATTGTCTTGCAGATCTATGGATTTAATTCGACTCTGCACATGTAAGCTGGCACACCCTTTATACCTGGAGGTTTCTTATTAGTCAGTTGCTTTTGCTTGAGTTAAGTTAGTTTTAATGTTGGTAGCTATTTATTACTGACTCTGTAGGCAATACAATGAATTGTCAAAGGCTCGTAACCTGGACATAACCCTTCCCATTTCAAAATACAAAAATATTTTATCCACCGCAGAATCTTAAATGTATATTTTGTTTTGTATTTTTTTCTATCTTTATTTCCATATTTTGAATAGTTCATTAATTTTGTCCATTATTTTTGTCTGTTAATATTTTAATTTAATCTTTTTAATTTACCTAGTTATAAATGTGCATGCTGTGGTCTTCTATAATTGAAGGAGCACACTTATGAGAATCCTTTGTAATGCTATTTTAATTGTATTTGTGTACCTTTGGAGATCCTCCGAAATAAATAAATAAATTACTGGTATTCTGTATATTGTGTGCTGGCTAAGATGTAGTGAATAACTTATTTTATTATTTTGCAACTATAACTAATTGTACTGTGTAAATTCAAGTTCTTCTAACTTATCAGACAGATGTGCTGCTGGGGAGTTTGTTTCACCACTTCTTCTTCCCAGCAAAACACTAGGAAGTGGCGAAGGGTGGGCTTTTTGGGGGACTGTCTTATGTAATTTCCACGTTCAAAAAGTGCTGATCTACAGCCTAATTTGAATAAATGACTTTTGATTTTGACATTTTTTTCGCGATTTCCGAGTTGATCCCATAGTGAAAGTTCATATTCATACCTATTCATGGGAATAATACGCCACTACGAGTATAATATAATAAAAAGAGTAAAATAGAGGAAAAAATTGTGTGTGTTATGTAATGAATACCTAACATAAAAACTACTGTGCCGATTTCTATATTTTTTCACCATTGGAAAGCTACATTCACCCTGAGTAACAAAGGTTACTTTTTATTCCTGTGTTCCCACGGGAACGGCAACTACGCGGGTGAAACCGAGAGACGTCCGCTAGTTGACTGGCCTGTTGGTCTAGTAGTTAGTGACCCTGACTGCTATGCCGGAGGTTGTGGGTTCGATTCCCACCCAGGACAAATGATTGTGTGATGAGCACGATCATTTGTTCTGTGTCTGGGTGTAATTTATCTATCATATGTATGTATTTAGAAATATATAAGTATGTTTATCAGCTGTTTAGTACCCATAACACAAGCTCTTAGCTTAGCTTGGGACTAGATGGCGTTGTGTGAAAAAGTTGTGCAATATTTATTTATTTATTTATAGTTATATAAATTATAAAGACACGGAAATTTCAATAGCTGGAACTGTTGAAAATGTGGCTTACAACTTTCTGCGTTGTAGGTATGCCACACATTGCCCTTAGGTTTCTGGGCTTTGAACGCTATTCCTCTGTCTGGCGAGTTCCCCCAAAATACCTATATTTCTGAAGCGTAAAGTTGTTGCAACATACCCGTGATACGCCATTAATAATGTCGACCGATTTGACACTTTTCTTTGGTTATAGGCAAAGACATTCAATACCTATAGACCGGACATCACGAACAAAATTTTCGTCCGAAAAAGTGTGTCCTGCTGGATACAAGTCTATGAGTTTTTTGTAGTACGCTCTGCTGCCGCTCCAATATTCATATATTATTCTAGATGGCGTTACTGAGACATGGGATCAAAGTTTTTCTATGACATTTCCCCGCTCTATAGTATTTTAAATCTCTTTGGTTATAGAGAGCATACGCATAAGCATATACTGGCTAAGTTTTTTTGTATGTATTTTCGACGTGTGTTTTCCAGCTTATATTTTTTTTAATAATTCAAATACCTAAGAATTTAGTATCTTTTGCGTTTTCATTATTGATAGGCACGCGTTTGGACACTATCTCACCCGATGGTAAGCGATGATGTGGTCGACGATGAAGCTCGCCTGCCTAGAAACTACCCGTTCACTCTAAACTTAAATACCCCTCGGTTGTGGCTATCAGGAAACACCGACTCTGGCAGGGAATGCTTCATTAATAGATTTGTGACCAATTAATATTTGATTTTTTATTGTTTGTTTATTGTTTGGGATTTTCAATTAGTCTGGGAAAATGCCCAAATGAAATGTTTCAAAGATAGCATTGATAAAGTGGCTGAGTATTGGTGAAACAATGGATGACGTGGCTCTTATTACCTCGGTGGTTATGTCGTCAGAACGCTTTTAGGTTCTTTGCCAAGAAACGATAATTTTAAAAATGTCAATGGACACAATGAGAGTATGAATATTGAATTAGAGTTAAAATTTATTGATAGTTTACTATTAAGATTAGGATAAATATAACTTTAAGATTCAATTTGATCTTTATAATAATTATTCCATGATTCTGCTATTTGTTCAGAGTTTTTTTTATAATTTTGTTGTCAATTATTATGCTGTCGATACCTTGTAACTTAGGTTAGTTTGATTTCTGCTTTTTGATTTTACTCCATGTGGCTTTGCTTTTGATAAAAACAAAAGTTATTCCAACGCACACAAGGTGTGTGCATGCTCGCCAAACAAATCACCACGCTTGCTTATGAAAGATTGGCAATCTCAGAGTTATATTGACCATAACTAAAGTTACTTCATGATGGCTTCCATTACTAATTAGTTATTAAAAACCTACTTTCTAAGTTTGCTTGGGACATCCCTGAAGAAAAAAATTACATTGTTTCTGGCACTGGCTCATATTCAAACCGACACACATATATGAAAGGCAAGATCTGAAACCTCTCTGGGCCATCACGACATCATTCCTAAAAGGCTAGTTAACAAAATTTTAGCTTTTAGTCCCTCATCTAGATTACAAGAAAATTTTCGACCCATTTTTTCTTTTCACGTAATCACAAAATAAAGGCGATACCTACATTGAGTCAAAATGTCGGATGACGTGACTATCCTACACAGTTTATACTGAATAATGATGTTGCAATCCCCTTCTCTTCAACTTTAACGCGCTTAATTTAAGTAGTTTTCCATCAATTTGAAAAGGAAAAAAAATACTTGTGTATTATTTTTATAATCTAGCTGATGGACATCTAACAATAAATAACTAACAACAAAGCGTTAAGCGAAATGTTCTTCTGCATCTGGCGTCATTGCCACGTTGAATGGCAATGCTTAGCCTCCGGCCAAAGAAGAGGCCACCCCTTGGGTCACGGGAAGCGTCAACTAAACGTTTGCAGATAGCTTTGAAAAGATTTTTTTTTTAGTTTTTGTATTACTATACATATATGTAGTTAAGGTGTACATACATTTTACAGAAATTTATGTAGACTAAATAAAAAAAACAGGTCTCCTAGGACCAATCTAATGAATAAAAAGACTGTACTGATGCACTAACTATATTTTGATATTCATATTCTGTCAACACACCTATTGAGACTTATTTCAAAGGATCCTGTCTCCTATCCAGTAGTCAGAGCTTTATAATTATGAGACAGAAAAATAACCTTTCCACATTCAATGCATGCCTTAATACGGGTATCAAGCTTTGACCACTCGGCCTGTAGCTTCCGGAGATGTTGATTAGGACCTCAAACACGAAACATTACCTATTACATAACTAGCTGGTGGCCGCAACTTCGTGTGCGCAGGATTAGCACGCCAGAATAGCTCGCAGATGACATATTTTTTGCAAAGTTTACATTACACTTATCGTTATATGTTGGACAATTCATTCAATATCTTTATATAAGTATAGTATAGCCTGTGTGTTATTTTGATGTAGACGTTATATAATTGTAAAGTTTCATTAAATTCCATTCAGTAGTTTATGCGTGAAAGAGTAAATAACATCCATATAAGCTTTCGCATTTATAATATTTGTAGGATTTATAGGTACCAGTAATAAAAGCCCATACAGACAAAACAAGAACCAAATAATCCCTATTCTGTCGGAAAAATCAATTGGACCGATTTTATCGCGATCAGCACTCGAGTGCGCGATATACGACGATAAACTCAGTCGATAACGACACGATAACGTTGTACAAACTTACTTATGTTGATAGTGCGTTATTTCTATGAGTGGTTCGACAAACCGGACTTTTTTGTAAGTGAAACATTCTCTATGAGTTTCTGCTATTGGAACACAAAGAAACACATTGGGGGCATTATGAGATTAGAGGTTCTGTTACATGATCACTTTGCCTACTAGGCAAAGATTGGCGATGGCGAATTCGAGTACCGAATTATTTATTTAGTACCTACATGCGAACGCGGGCAAGTACAAATGTGACTTTTTCAAAATTCATATATACTTTATACGTTTATTTAGGACATCATTGACATCGGTGAACAAAACATTGTGAGGAAACCTGGACTTATAGTTAATATGAGTCTGAAATGGCACCATGTCCACCTTGAGTAAGCGTGGTGAGTACCTAATGGTCGTGCTTTATCTGTTTGAGAAGAGGCCTTTGCTTTGCAATGGGGCAGTATCTTGCTGATATTATGCAGCCAAGTCAGAGGTCTATAGTCACTTTCCACACGAAAAGTATATCATCTCGCAGATCCGCAAACATTCTAATATTGTCATCTTCCATTCATCCGCGAACAAGTGCGGGGTTGGCTTCCACAAGCGCTTTGAGCATTGTATGTAAACATACTCGGTGTTTAAATATAGGGGAGGCAGATCGAGATACAGTGCAATAACATGCTTTCAATACCGATTGCAATTGTTAACGGCCGGTTGCACCAAGGTACGGTTTAATGTAAGGCCGGTTATAGCTCTTGAATGCGCTATTTTGTGTATTTTTTTTTGCTCATAGATAAAGTTAAAAAAGACATTAGAAAACGTGATTTTACCAGACCCTAAAAAACAGTAACACCTACTTTCTTAATGTAAGTTTAACATGTCATAATGAGAAATGTAATTGTGTAACACGTAACATGTTTCCTATTCCAGAGTCCTTTAGTCCCATATTCAATTTCGATCAATTATTTTTATTGCGCATAACTATGCGTTTCAAATAAGAATAGGAACGTCAATGACCTCTGTCTGTCAAATGTCGCTTAAAAAGTACGGCCTGCAACGAAACCTTAATCGCGTATCAATTATATTCTTTTTTTTGTATTACTGAGTAGAAGTTATTCAAAATGAAAAGAAAACGGCGTAAACTATTTAGTCTTGTGGAGTGCTTACGTTTTATTTATTAATTCTGTTTGTGACACGGTTGTTTGTTGTTGAAATTTGTTTTTCTTTTCATCTCCCTGACTGCTCGAAAATGTGTGAACGAAACGAACGCTGTTTTGCATGGTAGGGCTCGAGAGATTATCTCCCATGTTAACAAATACTTTTACAGTACAATTTAGGAAATAATTCGTTCCTAATTCGTAAATAAATTATATTTAGAAAAAACCTTGTTTTGCTGATCATAACCCAATTTATTCGAACTGACAGCTATGACGTCACAACATGGCGCAAAGTCATTCCTATTCTCGTTTGAAACGCATATTCATAATATTTATATTTTACTAACAAACAGACATTATTAAATTTGACCTAGCTCTGCTCGACAATCTGACACACTGTCACTAGTACTACGAATATTTTAACAGCATGTATTTTTTAATTTAATTTATTACCTATTTCATATCATTCTATCAATAACTTGCCTAAATAAATATAAAGTTTTAATATCCTTCAATATCTACGTGGATTAAACTCAATATTTGGAGGTGTTCAAATACATTTCATTATTCAAAAAACATTTTACCTACCTATTATACGAAATGATGATGTTGATGATAAATGAAATTATTTAATTATTTAGGATTGCTTAATGGGCCTTACAAGAGAATAAGCTTCATTAATTACACATTCTTTTTCATGCTTCCAATCTGGCACATCTTACTTTTTTCTCACTTTAATTCTGTGGCCCTAGTGAAAAGGGGTATAAGTCCAATTTTGACGAAAATGAGTTAAGTGTACCAAAGTGATAAGAAAACCGACTTTTACAGTTTTTTTTGGTGTCAGTTGGACCCTTTTACACAAAGTAACTTTCTTATTTTTAGCGATAGCTTAGATCTGTCTTCACCAAACGATAGAGCATTTTTTTCTGATCACTTTGGTACACTTAACTCATTTTCGACAAAACTGGACTTATACCCCTTTTCACTAGGGCCACAGAATTGTTTTCGGGCCAATAGATCTAAAATGACGGAATCGAAATCAATCCTTCGATCCTCAATCCGCGAAGGTACTTACTTATTGAAGTAAATGTGAAAGTCCCCAACTAAATTAAGTATGTTATTCTACTTATGTCATAAATATGGTTTCAATAAAAAATATTGTGGTATCAATAATTACATACAATACGTAAGTAAATAAATGATGGTGATCGTGGCAAGAGAAGAAGAATATCTACTCGTATATCCTGATGTTATAAATTTTATATTAATGTATTCCAATAAATCCAATCTCTTTCCAGGATGTAAATCTACTATGGCGCCAATTTTTCATTAGACTGCATTTACTAGTACTCGTAGGTACAAGTCACGTAGCGTCGTTCACGTAGCGTCGTTCACGTAGCGTCGTTCACGTTCAACTTCTGAGATCGTAATCTTATACACTTCATCACGTAGGTAACTTTAACACGTCACTGATCTTTGGTAATAAGAAGACGTTCAAAGCTAGAGATATTGAAATTGGAAACATATTACTTATTATTTTTAACCAACTTCAAAAAAGGAGGAGGTTCTATGTTCGTGTGTATATATATATATTTTTTTATGTATGTTACCTAATTTCTCCGCCATTTGTGAACCGATTATCATTTTTTTTTTATTTGAAAGTGTAGACTGCTGAGGTGGTCCCATTTTAATTTGGTGAAGATCTGGTGCTGATCTTCGGAGATATACAATGGAACTCTTCAAAAATAGACGGCAAATCTGTCGTGATTGCTGGAATCGCTTGGATGTTTATTGTTTATACAACATCATGACGTATCATCACGACTGTATGCTCTGAGGGGTATGCAGACCTTTGACCTTTGTTTGATTGATTTCGTGTTTTTGTCACCGGCTTCTGAAGCTTAAACTTTATTTGATTGATTTGGTGTTTTGTCACCGGCTTCTGAAGCGTTTTATTTTTCACTTTTTTGTGTTTTTTTCTTTTAGTTTTTTTGTTTGTGTTTTTTTGAAGTCGGTTTTATTTTTTTATTAACTATACTACGAAAAAAATTAGATGTTATAAAATTGTGGAATCAGATTTTGAAATATTTTTTGCTAATAATGTAGGTGAATGTTAGTGGTACAGTGGGTTGTTCTTCTACCTAACAGACCGCGCGGCATGCATAACCATTAAATTTATACAATTAATTTGGGGTCAATTGCATGTATTCTTCTTTCATACTTTGCATTTGCCACCTTCTCAATACAATAGTCACCGCCATCCATCTTTTATTTGGTTCTTCTCTACTGTTGTAACTTTTCAAAGGTTTTGTCACAAGATGATCTTGATTTCTGATCCTTTTCCACTACAAATACATAGCAAGCACCCAGAGACTTCGAACTAAGAAAGTGGCAGAAACGGATTCCTTAAAATTTCGGCCCACCCGCCAGTCTGCATGTTCGTCTGACTGTATCATCGAATGTTTCACAAGCATCCTACTGGGAGAACATTTATTTATTCATGAATATATCTACGACTTTTTAAAATAATTATAATGTTAAATAGTAACAATATTATGTGCTTCTGAAATTTAGCTGCAGGGAAAGTATTAAATTGTAAAGTAAAAAAAAATACTGTACCTACCGAATGCAATTGGCTACTATTTATTTCCGGTCACAGAACCCATCATTGTCCATGTATTAACGAGCGCTTGGCTGGTATTTATTTCATAGACATTTATCTGCTAATGACAAACATCAGCACTATAGTAAGGAAGCACCCTGAGAGGAACTGTCACGTAGGGCTATTTTATTAAGCTTTTGAAGTTATACTTCTTTTAGCCCGTTAGGGAAAAATGATGAAAGTATTTTTTTACGATGCACTCGCACACCGTCACGAAAAACCGACACCTTGAAGTTAGCTATGAACAACATTGTAGGTTTTTTTCTATTATTAGTGTTGTTTTTTCTACAAACGTAAGATAACACGAAAGATAAAAAAAATAAAAAGATTTTAATATTCTTGTAAAAACCGCCAAAGTATAACTTCTAACGCATATGTACACACACACTTTTTCTTTTAATTACATTTTTATTTTCATTAAAGTAGAAAATTTTGCTGGAAGACATTTACAGCAGTAGCATAATATTCGTGCCTACTATTGTAGGTACTACAACACCCTAATGCTGAAATACGTTGCTGCAATATGTTGCCTGTCACGGGGAAGGGACGACGTCACACAATGGCGGACGGAATTTATGCGTCTGTCTGCTGGGGAATAGCACGTGCGAACTAGTAGGGTGGGCTACGGATTTAATGGGCTATTTGACAAAATTTTACTTTTTAGTCCCTCATCTAGATTACAAGAAAATATTTGACACAAATTTTTCCTTTTTTCACGTAAGTAATCAAAAAATAACGGCGATACATCGAGTCAAAAATTCGCATGACGTCACTAGCCAGTACAGTTTATACTAGATAATGACGTTACAAGCCCCCTCTCCTCAACTTTAATGCGCATAATCTAAGCAGTTTTCCATTAATTTGAAGAAGAAAAAAAATACGTGTCGAATATTTTCTTGTAATCTAGATGAAGGACTTAAAATCAACTTTTGTCAAATAGCCCATTCTTGTTCGTTCAAGTATCCTTTGAAATCATCATCATCTTTACCCGTGTAGTTCAAAATCATGATTTACGTCTATCCCAATGAGATTTGAAATGAAATAAGTGGCTTGAAAAAACCTCACTTGGTTAGACCATACAATACATACGACCATACATACAACAAAGTGATGTTTTTTGGGTTTAAACAGTTTGAACAAAAATGACTTCGAAAAAACACGTACCTAAATATTAGGTGAAACTATGTATAAGTAGGTTTAATATTTATGTGAGAAGAGTGACCGGATGTGCTATACGATGTCCTTTATTATAATTTCGGACCAAATATCGTAATATTTTTATTTAAGTACCATTAATTTTTTTTTTGTTTACTTCAGACAAAGCCCGTAAATTTTTTGGCAAACTTCTTTGGTAGTTTTTAACCTTATTACGAATAAAAAACTTTTAAATAGTTTAGATAATTTGCCAGTTTAGTATAGCTTGGTATGCTGGTGTCTGTACATATAAATTTTGTAGCTAGTATAGTACATATAAAACACGAAAATCTATTTTTTGTTCTAAATAATACACTTCTGGACACATCTATTAGCCCACCTTAGAGTTTAGGTATCGATGGCCCCTACCGAAATATGATTGCTAGATTGAACAAAAACTGTTGATGCAGTTTTAAACCTGATACATTGTACCATCTTTTTCGATCGTATTGTTTTAAATTTGAATTCAGAATACCATACGACATGGAGCTACGCCTAACAAGTCGGATATGCGCCTTGTTAAAGGCAATTGATTTTTGAATAAAAAACATGTTTTATCAAATAAAGGTTTAATTTAATAACGCGTGTTGCCTCTATGGGCATCTACCACAGCTCTAATACGATTAGGCATAGAGTTTATCAACCGCTCTATGAAATTTTGAGGGATCATCTCCCATTCCTCTTCTATGGCAGTTTTCAACTCCTGCATCGTCTGGGCAACTGGCTGACGAGCCCTAACACGTCCTTTTAGCTCGTCTCACATGTGCTCAATGGGGTTCATGTCTGGGCTTCTGGCTGGCCAGTCCATAACTGTGATGTTGACATCCCGAAGATATTCCCTGACGATGCCGGCCGCATGGGCTCTTGCATTATCATGCATAAAAAGGAAATTTGGGCCCACATAGTCCGCGTATGGTATCACGTGAGGTTCTAAGCACTCACAAATGTACCTTTCAGCATTTAATGTTGGCAGCCGTGGTCCTGTAACAACCTCAAGTTGAGTTTTGCCGCTCGCGGATACACCGCCCCAGACAGTCCATGAGCCACCGCCATAAGCAACCCTCTCTTCAAAGCAGCATTGTGCGAAACGCTCTCCCTTACGTCGGTAGACCTTCTACCTTCCATCATTGCCATGTAACACAATTTTGGACTCATCAGAAAAGAGTACACGGCTCCAATCTTGCTGTGTCCAATTTAAATGACTATGCGTGCGAAATGAAGGCGCGCTGTGCGGTGGGCTCGCGTTAGTTTGGGCCCATTAGCTGGCTTGTGTGGTACCATATCGCGTTGTTTTAACCTTCTCCGAACAGTTCGAGCGCTCACAGATACTCCGTGGAAGTCGCGAAGTTGGTTTTGTATCCCAATGGAGGTAAGGTGACGATTTTTCAAGCTGGTCGTCACGATGAATCGATCCTGCCTTTCCAACTGAAAGGCAGGATCTGACCCGAAATCGTGGCCTTCCTTGGCGACGAACAAAGCCGCCAGTCTCTAGGTACCTCCGATAAACATTTCGGACCGCAGATCGACTTAAATTAAGTTGAGCACTCACGTTTCTTTGGCTGTGTCCGGCCTGAACAAGTGCCACAGCTTGGGCGGCGACTTCAGGTGAGGTATCCATAGATTATTGATAGAACCTCACCTTAATGTTAAGAATAAGTAATGTTTGTTGCAAAACCAAAGATATCAATCACTTTTTCAAGAATTAAATCCAAGTAAACCAATAAAACCAAGTTTTCTTAGTATTCGATTGTTTGATATCAACAAACAGGCTCCAAATTGTCTTTTGTTTCTTCAAATTCTGTGTCCGAAATTAAAAAAAAGACTATTGAATGAAATTGTGAATGTGCCAGGTTCAAAACTGCATAAAAACTTTTTGCTCGACCTAATATAAAATTTTAGCTAGGACCAAACGAAACTGAAAATACAAGGTGGGCTAATTGATGTGTCCAGAAGTGTAGATTTTATAATATAATAATATTCCACAACTTTTCACACATCGCCATTTAGTCCCAAGCTAAGCTTGAGAGCTTGTGTTATGGGTACTTAACAGCTGATAAACATACTTATATATCTCTAAATACATAGGTACATGTTATAGATAAATTACATCCAGCCAGACACAGAACAAATTATCATGCGCAACAAACAAACATTTGCATGGGAATCGAACCCACGACTTCCCGCATAGCAGTCAGGGTCACTTACTACTTGACCAACAGGCCATTCAAAAAATTTATTGTCACAGAACTGATAGGTTTCTGACCGTCTACTTAGACGTCTAACGATTTTATTCGGTTTTGATGGACGTTAAAATAATGGAAGTTGGTTTGGTCGTAGGTACCTACTATTAAGTATCAACGACAAACATGAAGTTCGATTTTTTATCAGTTTTCAAAATAACGCTCTACGTTTTCTGCAAAGTAGAAAAAGGAGTAACTAATTGCTTTTTGGTGCACTGTGCACTCTGTTATGTTTTTTTCGAACTAGTTCCTTGCTGTAGGTAATTTACTTCTGACAAAGTGGCGTTTGTAATAAAAAGTTTACCCTAAGTGTGCCCTGTGATTATGACGACAGCTACTAATAAACTAAGTAAAATTCTTTGAGTTATGCAATAAGTATCTACTCTTTTTTTCTCGAATGGAGTTGAAAATGTCCAGCATGGTAAGCATTCCTTACGTAGGTAATTTGTCGCTGATTTAACACTCTGTTAACTAACTCTAAAACAGTTTGTTGACACTTTAATTTACGCAGTGAGTTTAACTCGTAATAATAAATACTTACTTCATACTTGCTTACTACCTACACTAGAAATCAAAATAAAAACTATCTCTAAAATATGGCATATCTGCATCGCTGTCCCTAAAGACTGACGGCATTTGCACGCTGTATGGCAATGCTTATTCTTTGCCAGGACCAAGGTAAAAGCGCCTTGCAAGTTCTTCATACAAGCTATGAGCACTCGGACCCCACAAGCGAGAGTTTCAGTTCAAACCCAAACGGCGCGCAAATATACTTACCAACGAGGTTCCAATATTTCCGCCGCTTGGTTTTCTCCCCAACCGCCACGGCAGTGCTAGCACAGCGCGATGAGCTAGGAAGATGGGATGGTGCAAGACTATCGACACAGGAAGCGTCCCCCACAAAAGGTCTACCCATCCATGAAAATAACGTCATACCGTCCGGCTTGCCATCATCTCGCGTGCCAGGTTCCAGGCCATTGGGTACTTATACGTACAGCGTCAGCGGTACACCGACACTGCGACGGCGACAAGAGCTTTTTGAATGTTGTCCTTAATAATGGAAAACAACAATGAGCTGATCAACTAACCCAACTCGTATTGAATTCTGAAACTATATGTAATACAAAGCACGTCAAAAGTATGAAAAAAAAAATATTTTTATACTCAATAGAGATGGAAAACCATTAATTTAATACTACTTTTTCGCCATCTTTCATAACTTATAATAAGGCAAAATCTTACGTGTGTGACTATGCTCATTATCTGGGCATAGGCATTCCTACGTTAACCTGAAAACCCGAACCTGCCTGTGTGCCCGTATTGAAATAATGGAGGATAATGTCCCGACTATTACCATTGGAATGATCTACGAAAGGTATACCGTAATCGAATATTAAACGAACGCTTATTGTGTCAAGCGATGGGAAGCGCGCGTGCTTCGCAAAATATGCCAGAATAAATTGCGCGAATAAAAACGAAGTGGAGAATTCAATTGATTTTGGTCATTCAAATGTAACACGAAATTATTCCGGCGCATGAATTGTTGGCTGGGAAATTGATATTGCGTTTCAGGTGAAAGCACTTATCAATTTTCCAAAGCATATCGTCAATAAGGACTATACTTAATTATCTTTAGTTTAGTTTTACTGCATGGTTTTTAGTATGTTTTATAAGTACCTACAGACAACGAATAATGATTGATATTGATCGCTGCTTTTATTTTATTTTATTATGGCGGACAGTCGCTTTATGATAAGCATTTGTATAGAACTACATCTGCATACTCTATAACTAGGACTTTCTTGTTGTCGTTTTGTTCACTAATTCTTACAAAATACGTTGTTTTATTTAATAGCTACCTTCTGTCTGCGGCTTCGCTCTTTTGGATGTCAACAATATCCGAAAGGAAGGTGGATCGAATTAAAAAGTAACCCGTAGGTTAAGCGACCGATGCAACGACATGGAATTAGGCACGTCGTCGTCCGTTGCAGCGTCGTGCGTGAGGTCCTGCATGCGTAGCATGAACACATGAACACATCAACAACTGAAAAAAGAAATAAGAAAGTTAACTACAGAAGCTTTTAAAATACCCAATAGTCTGCAAGTAAACCACCATAGAAAGATTGTGCTCTACGGCCTGGCGGACTACAATAAAGAGCCTGAAAATGCACTCCACTGTAGATTGGTTGAACTGTTTCGTGAAATAGTAAACGTAGACGTTTCAGCATATATTGAAGATCTGTATCGAATTGGAAGACCAGGTGGATCTAAGAACCGACCACTCGTCATCGAATTCATCAGCAAGAGAATGGCAAAATATATTATAAACAATAGAACTTTCTTTCAAGGAACTGGACTATTCATTTCAGAATTTTTAGATAAAAATGAACGAAAGTATAGGGCACAAATGCGAGAGGAACTAGTTACGGCAAGAAATAACGGATCGCACGCAGTCATCAGAAATAACAAACTATATATAAACGGACAATTATTTAAAATAAATAATAACATAAAGGAATACACTCATAACACCCAAAAAACAGAAACAACATATAACAACATGACGCAGCCCTGCACAACAAACGAAACTGATGAAACTGAGAACCAGACTTTTCGTAAACAACGAACAACCATTTAAACTATTTTTCCAAAACATACAAAGTCTTAATAACAAACAAGACATACTTGAAGTGTTTATTGACGAACATCCATCCTACAAAGCTATATGCCTTTCAGAAACATGGCTAACTCAAGAAAGACTAGACCTCATACAATTTAGTGGATATAAATTTGCTTCATCATATTGTCGCAGTAATAGAACCGGAGGCGGCGTATGTATACTCCTAAAAGACTATATTGAAAGCATACAGAGGGACGACATCACCGATACGTCTGCAGAATATATAATAGAAATATGTGCCACAGAATTACCAAAAGAAAACTTATTAATTATAATTATATACTGGAATAGGAGAGAGGACGAAGTTTTTTATGAAAAATTAAAGCAACTATTAAAATACATAAATAAAAAATACTATAAATAAAATTCAATAATAGGAGGCGATTTCAATATAAATATACTACAGGACAATCTAAAAACTAATAAATTTATAAACCTCATGCAAGAAAATAACTTTACTCAACACGTAAAAAGCGCTACGCGTATCACACCAAGCACCGCAACATGTTTAGATCTAATATTCACGAACTTTAACCACAAAGACATGCACGTAACTATAGAGGACTTAGGCTTCTCTGACCATCATAGCACAGTCCTACATTTAAAAATACCAGAACAACCCAGTACAAATAATTGGTACACAAAGAAAAGGTTATATAATAATACAAACATATTAAAATTCAAAGAGGAATTACAAAAAATTAATTGGAATGATATACTTAAAACTGATAATAATATTAACACAAATTATAAAACATTTAACGATAAACTTACCTTAATCCTAAATAAATGTATCCCACTACTTAAAATTAAACTTAAAACCAAATATAAGAAATATTGGCTCACTGTTGGTATAAAAAAATCCAGTATTAATAAAAGATTGTTAAAAATATTAATTACAAAAACAAAAGATCCTACATTAATAAAATATTACAAAAAATATGAAAAAATACTGAAAAAGGCGGTAACAACAGCTAAAAAACTGCACTACAAAAATAAAATGACTAAATCGAATAATAAAGTCAAAACAATGTGGGGAATCATAAATGAACGCTCAAACAAAAAGCGCAAAACCGAGAAACACAACATAACATTACAAGTAGATAATAGCTTAACGGCGAAACCGCAAGAAGTAGCCAACATATTTAATAATTTCTTTGTCTCCATTGGTGGGAAAACTACAACACCAACCGGCAGCAAACCAAAGGGGCTACCGGCAACCTTAACTACACAAAATACATTATACCTTAACCCAGTAGATCCTTATGAAATAAACATAATTATTAAAAACCTAAAGAACAAGAACAGCCACGGAATCGACGAACTCCCACCCAGTCTGATAAAACAGTGCGCTGATGAACTTACCTTGCCATTTTATATACTCATTAACCAATCCTTCGAAGAAGGTGTTTTTCCTGACTTACTCAAAAAGGCCCTCATTAAACCTATTTTCAAAAAAAACGATAAAACTGACCCGAACAATTACCGCCCCATTGCCCTACTACCAACAGCCTCAAAAATATTCGAAAAAGTCATGTGTAACCGCGTTTATGCGTTCTGTGAAAAATATAGTATTCTCAATGATAGCCAAAATGGATTTCGCAAGAACCGATCCACTGTTTTGGCCGTCTACAAGTACATACAAGAAGCACTCAAAATTATTGATAATAAAAAATACGCTATTGGACTGTTATTAGACATGACCAAAGCGTATGATAAAGTACAATTCGATATACTATTAAATAAACTTTACAACATAGGTATCCGAGGGAAAAGTCATGACTGGTTTACATCTTATTTAAAAAACAGAGAACAAGTCGTAGAAATAGAACACTACAATACACAAACACAACACATAGAACTAATTAGATCACAAAACATACCTGTAAACGCCTCCATACCACAGGGAAGTGTTATAGGATGCCTATTGTTCTTAGTCTACATAAATGATCTCCCTAACCACATAAATGAAACGTGCGTATTGTTTGCCGATGACGTATCTATTATAACATCATGTAAAAATAACCAAAACCTAAACCAAACACTAACATCTATACTTGACACCACAACACACTGGATGAACGAACATAACCTTGAAATTAACTTTAGTAAGACAAAAATAGTCAGTTTCCACCCGCGACAAAAAACCCCAATAAAAATAAATTTTGAATACAAAGGATCCAAGTTAGAAATAGTTAATAAATTCACCCTTTTAGGCCTAGACATAGATACACACATAGACTGGAAACCACACATACAGAAAGTTAAAACAAAGCTATCTAAATTTGCATATGCCCTCAGAGAAATAAAGAAAAGTACAGATCTCAAAACAGCAATAGTAACATACTATGCGTACGCGTTCGCTTGGCTTAAATACGGAATAATATTATGGGGTAACAGTACAGACGCACCTTCGCTATTTACAATGCAGAAGAAACTTATAAGAACATTGGTTAACATAGAAGACACCGACTCATGTAAACCACACTTCAAAGAACTAAACATCCTAACACTACCGTGTCTCTACATATTTGAAATCTGCAAACTTGTAAGGAGGTACCCACAATTCTACAGCAAAAGAGAAGACATACAAACAGAAATCAAACTCAGACATGGAAATAGACTCAACCTGCCAACTTCACGATTAAAAATGCACTCCTCTAGTGCGTTTGTCATGTCAATAAAAATCTATAATAAATTGCCTGAATACATAAAAAACACAGAAACAAACAATATATTTATAAATAAACTGAAACGATTTCTCTTAGACAAAGCTTACTACACGATTGACGAATACTTCAAAGATAAATTCCTCCTAGACAAACGAAGATAATTAGAATAAACAAGTAGTACCTAATACATCTATTTACCTTATCTACCGTGCAATATCTTTAATTACTTACTACTCAGTTAATAATAAATTACAGCTAATATATAAATAAATATATAAAATAATTACCTAATATATAATTTAGAAAATATCTATTAATAATAAATAAATAAATATATAAATAAATAAATAAATAAATAAATAAATATAGAAATATTAATAATAAACAAAATTAATATAAATCTACTCATAAATAATATCTACTTAAATATCTAAATATAAGATTTACTTCCTTAATTTCAATATTATGTTTTTAAACAAAAAGCGCTTCATCCTCTCCTCTAAAAAACTAACTTGCTGTGCCCGACAGGGTCCATAATTGTTTCTCTATAATTACCTACCGCCTTGTATACATTATGGAATGCAATAAAGTATTGAGTATTGAGTATTGAGTATTGAGTATTGAGTATTGAGTATTGAGTACATTGAACACCGAAGAAACGGCCTTTGTCTACAGACGAATCGGCAAACTGACAGATTATATAGACAGGAACCTCAATCTGTCAAATTTCTTTCAATACACCTGCCTGCGTAGCATGAACACTTAATTTCTTTTCTTCCGAGACACGACAAAGACCGTTTCTTCGGTGATCATGCTACGCGTGCTGGTAGAGAATGGCGGGACATGCTTTTAAGCCCTACTGCCGTCACAATCGAAACAGGCCGGTGCTCGAGCGCTGGATCGGTAAAGGGCACGGCTCCATATCGTTTCGGATGACATAGGTACTTACGGGGCAGGGTTTCTCGGGAAATAGGTACCTGTGTCGTATTTCGGGAGCACACCCAGCGGCATGCATACCTACGCTTGCAGAGTGTGCCGCTCGGGAAGAGCCGCGCTGTGCCCGATCCCTGGAGTACGCAGTCACTTGTCGTTGCCGGTCGTCACATACGCGCGTGGTTTGCAGTGGTAATGAGTCCTGGTCCGCGGTGGTGTCCTTCTGCGAAACGGTCGTCTTGCAGATATATGCTGCAGAAAGGGAGAAGAAGATCACCACCACTCCCCCGGCACGCAGCAAACGCTGCGTGTGTAGGCAGAGGGCGGACAGAGCACTCTTCCAGCCCCCTATGGTTTCTAATGCAACGGACTTAGTGATTTTATTTAAAAAATAAAGTACTTTAATTAAAATTAAATTTCATCCCTCTTTTCACGCCCATAAAAGTTTTTGGGTATTTATATATATATAGATAGAAAATACTACGTTAGGATTAGCCCAGAGTATCCTTACGATATCTTCCGCCATCGACTCTGTGATGTCTAAGATATACTTATTTAGTAGGTACCGTACATAATGAATTAGAATATTCCCCTTGGTACTTTATGGATTTTAATTGATTTAAAACTCGTGCATGAGAGCTAAGACCTTAACGACCGGGTCATGGTCCCGTAAATTTAGAGACCGTGTACTTCTCAAGTTGTCTATTGAACAACATAGCGGGGTCTAGGATCAAGTTGCTTAATTTGAAATACTTTGAATCTCTAGTAGGTATTAGTATGTTATTTTTTTTTCTAGGTACCTACATCGTATTTACATAGGTGTAATTTTTTTTTGTATACAAAATATTGTACAAACTATTTTAGAGTACCTAAGTATGGAGTTTCTTGCCCATTCTTCTCCATACGAAACTACCTTTTGGAAGGGGCAACTAGAATCATCACATTTTATTTAACTTGTAAGTATAACGTTCAAAAGTGCCTGTTACATATAGCCTAATAGCCTAATTGAAATAAATTTATTTGACTTTGACTTTGAAGTACTGGACTCATGGTATCCGGCATATCGGTAAATGAAACTGTGTTCGAACAAGCGATTTAACAAATTACGATCAGCCGTGCGTCTCATCGCGCTCAACTGGCTAGATGCAGAACACTACGTGCCTTACCGCAGCATTTGCATATAAAGTGACAGGTAACAGCCCTTACGCATAGTTCTGATCTACCTATGGACCAGATATACCTAATAGAATAGAATACTCGTTATTGTATACAATGTATACTTACCATGAAAACTTACAAATTATAACTAGATGTTAGGTACGTCACCGAACTTTTGCGCAGGACTGAGTTTGTATTGCTGGATCGTCTAGATGTTTTAAGCCTGTAGGTACCATAACTCGTTATTCGGAGGAGGAAAAGCTTATGGCTAAATGTTACCAATCTCACCGGTCGATCTAAGGTTATGCTACTACTAGGTACTATATGTTATTGCCGCGCGCTTATATTATATACTTAGCGATTATATTATCTCATATAAACTTCCACCCCCCATTTTAGGGGAATGGGGGGCGAAAGTTATAAGTGTTGGTTGTATACTAAACTTAGATTAAGTACATAACAAATTTCAGATTTTTAGCACTTCAGAAAGTTTTGATGATCATCAGTGTGTAAGTGTATCAGTGACGAAACCGGTCTATTTTAGATATCAATAAAATCTAAAATATTAAAGCTATTCAATTGTGACTTTGTATGTTTAATTAGTCTATTATTGACATCATATCCTGAGAATATGAACTATCTGGTACATCGGAAATCAACACTATGAGGGTTCAAAAAAACGACAAAACACTTCGAGAAAAGGTAGGTAGTGCCTTTACGCTTCGCTTGGCCCGTCTTGGCAGATTCTGATTCTGATTTATGAGATATCAATAATAGTTATTCACAAAAGCAGCCGATGTCAGTATATCCTCGAAACCGGTGCAACCACGTACTGGGTGTCCATTCCAAGGATAGCTAAATATAATAAAGGATCTGAGTTTACTTTTTGTAGAAATGTTTAATAAGAAATCGGTACCTTCCAGATTTTTTTAAAACCTTATTTTATGTACCAGGCTGCCCACTAATAGGTTTTATAGCTTTAAAAGAGTGTTTGTCAAATATTCAATAAGTGAAATGGTAGCACGAAAAAATTTCTCGCTTATAACTTCAAGCAAAACATTTATCATTTTTGGTGGTATTCCACATAGCGCAACTCTTTTTAAGCGCAACCATCTAAACGCAACTAAATTATTCCTTTAATAGCAGCCATTAGTGTCGCTCACGAATTCAAATAAAAAATATCAAATGTTTATTCCTCAAAGCGCAGCCATGGTCAAAAAAAAAGAAATAGTGGGGTGATAGATTCATTGATGGTATCGATCATAGTATTGATAGACAGTTTGGAATCAACTGACCCAACTGATTTTTTTTTATTAAAACGGACTACCAGACAACAAATAATTTAAGCAACTTTTGGTCACTAATACATACATAGCAGATTCAGTAGATTGAATAATATCAGTTGTTTTGAAAAGTACCAGTTTAACAGAAATGAACAGAAGCAATCCGTTTATCATTTTTTAAAATCTATATACCTAGTTAAGAAGTTACTTTTGCTTTTGCATGGTTCAACAGGCTGTTTAATTAGACTAGGTTTTAAATTTTGCACTGAAGTTAGTGTATTCTGGCGTTGATAATGATGAAGATCTTCTGCATAAGGGCACTAGCGAAGAACACAGGGGTTACGGTCTAGACCTCGGACACGTAGAGATCGAATTCAACACAAGCAGATCTGCAAGGGAGGCGTAGTATTGGAGACTGAAAGGATGATGGGGTCAAACCAAGACTACGCCTCAAAACGCCATTTCCTCCTAAAGCCCCCTTGACTACTTCTAAAACTCAAAACCAAAAAGACGCTGACGCGCGCGCTTGGAGCTGATTCTTAATAGTACTTATGATGTTTTTTTTTTTATATTTGAGTAAGCACAATATGCACATGGACCATGGTGGCTTACGAGAACTCGAAGGCCGTGTCCTAACAACACTGAAGCGATTGTCGTCTTGTAACGCTTTAACGTGTAAAGTAAATTAACATTAAAATCAACGATGTTGAAAATCAACTACTTACCTACTTATTATACTTGATAAAATACCAAGGTACCCAATAGGTAAGGATAGGTACCCAATTATAAATTTATTAGGTACGCGTCGGTAATTACTTAGGTACTAAATAATATGGTCGATGGGTAGTTTGAATGTGAGTATTGTTGTTGCTTAGATCATACGAGTACAATATAATTATGTAGAATGTCCTGTTGATTGGTTTCAATTGTTCATTAGTTACTTGATAGCTGGAAGCGATACAATTGCCGCGTTCAGTGTGAAGTGCTTGCTGCATTGTTCGCGATCCGGTGGCGAATGTCAAGGGCTACTCGTTAAATTGCCGATGCCGTAGCACAGGGCTGTACTTAGTCACTTTTTGAAATAAGTCTGAACATTGCATTTTGGAATGAAGTTCCTTATCGCGTGTTGCGAAAGGGGCTAGACCGAAAAAAGGACTCTAAAGTTGTAACGACACTTTTTGCTATAGTTGTGGGCCGTTCGGCGTGCGCGTGTTTCTCTGTTGTGTGTGTGTGTGTGCTAGTTGTTGGGAGAGGAAGAGGGAGAGGGGAAGGGTAGGGGAGGGAGGGAGGGGGAAAGGGGGAGGGGATTGGATGGGGAGGGGAGTGGGAAGGAAAGTGGAGAGGGGGAGAGAGATAGGGGGAGAGGGGAGAGGGAGGGGAGGGTGTTAATCCTCCCTTCGTTGAAACTTCTATGGCATAAATTTATGTTTCTCTGTCTGTCTCTCTCTCTCTCTCTCTCTCTCTCTCTCTCTCTCTCTCTCTCTCTCTCTCTCTCTCTCTCATAGAAAGCAAGCGAGTTATTTTCGTTTCGTCTTTCTATTGCGCATTGAAAAACGTGGTGTCGCGACGATTATTTTTGTTGAGTGTATACAGGTTTTTTGTACATAACAAATAATATAACTAACTAGGTCAGTATACAGGGTGTCTCATTCAAATCGGTCAGTATGGGAAAGTCTGAAACTATAAGACATACGAAGATCTGTTCTGAGGAACTATGTCATCGATTTTAATAGACAATGCATTTTATTCAAATAAATAAATAGAAATAGTGTAGGTTTTTTTTTCAAATAACCGGGTTTAATTCCCGAACGGAGTACAGATGTTTTTTAAAATGTATGAATGCAGTTTTTCTTGTTATTAAAATCGATGACATGGTTCCTCAGAATAGATCTTCTTAACTAGGTATATAGATCGATTTGAATGAGACACCCTGTATAACTTCGTTCCATCCGGGTGTTCCTAGACACCTCTCAAGTTTTTACGCATTATAGAAGGACAACCACATACATAAGGGTCAGTGCAGACAGGGAGAAGATTTTATAAAGACTACCGAAAATCAACTTTAAGTAATTGAAATAAAGTGCAAGTCCCACCATACAAAATTTACATGCTCTTCGTGAGAATTTTAAATACTCTCTTATAGGTCACCCGCGACTTTGTCCTCGCTTGTTTTTTTTGCAAAACGATGTGGAGTTCATATGCGTTAAGTTAAAATGCGTTAACTTAAAAACACACAAAAACACGAATTTATCGATGATTAATTTTCCAGCAGGACCTAATTATAATGTTGTCTTTGGGTTGGTTATCATAGTGTAATACTGATACTGCTAGCCTGCATCATTCCACTGCCTGGGCAAAGGCGTCTTTCCATAACTTAACGTTCTTTTGTGTTATGACCGTTTTAAAACCATTTTTACCGATTGTAATCGATTTTCTCTCATCGATCTTCACTTTTACAAACGTATTGTAAAAATGAAATAAATGTATTTACAAAATAATTGTATTATACTATCAATATTACAAACTCGAGCTTATATTAAACGTTATTACTCAAAAATTAAAATTCTAAGCAATCTAAATACAATTAACATTGCCGATTACAATCTCTTGATTATTTTAAATGGATATGACTCATGAATCGTGTTTTTAGTAACTGTTTTTTTTATTTGAGAATAAAAAAACGGTTTACACGAACTATTTTGATTGCTGTCATAAAGTAGGTACTTCGACACCCGTACAACGACAAACTCGAACTCGGACTTCGTACTTGTCGTCAACGACAATGACAACACAATGCCTACTTAGCCCAAAAAAACATTGCTAACTTGCAAAAAATATATCGATATGGGTAATAAAAGTTAGTGCACACTCTTCCCGCGGTTGCATACGGTATTTACATCCGACATCGAACACCGAATAATTGGTTAGATCCATAAATTACAGGGTTGTTAAGTTCGTAATGGATCGAGTTAGGGCAGCACAAACGTGCAAACCCGGCTGGGCGTAGGGTTGTCCACCACAACTGGCGTGAACGCGTGCGCGTCGCCAATCGTGTGTCAACCCGTGACATTGCATGTTATGTGAACCCGGTCGGGCTAGAAAACAGGACTTTCCTAGGGCCCGAGGAATAAAAATGGTGGATCGACAGTTTTAGAATAGAACATATGTTAAAAAGTAAAACTTTAAAAAAATCAGGCCAAAGTCCACTTAATTCCCACACGCTTACACAAAAAGGACAATGAAATTATTTTGTGGATTATTGGTAATTTTGATTCACATGAGTTGGTACTGCGCTAAATGTAGCGTACCTAAGTATCAACTCGTGTTGACACATAATTAAACAAACAAAAATGCCTAGTACGGGGTACCTACAGCAAAAAATACCTTACTACTATTTTTTGTCTGTTTAATTAAGGTCATGCAGGGCCTGGTTTTATAGTTTATTCCGATACAAACTTCATTATGAACGCATCACATAAATTATAACCATAGACTTTGTAGATACCGCGTAGGCGCGCATTGTCGTAGGCTCCGCGTAGGCCTGCATAGACTTCCCGTTTCGACACATTTCTTTTGACCGCTTCAAATAAATGTGTGTCTGAGAAGCGTCGGCGTCGCGATTGAGAAGCGTTCACATCTACAAAACATCAGAATGGTTAAAATGTTTCTTGAATTTACACAAATTCCTCACTCTAATTTTACCCGCTGCTCTCCTGGCCACAGTAGAGTGCACAAGGTCTAGTTAGCATCCCTCCCTCAACGAGAATCACCAGATCGCGCTTGACTAATCCTTAGTAAGGTATGACAATATGGGGGACACTCGAATCAAAGGTGACGTGACAGCAACATCACAGTCATGACCGTGTTTGTTTAATTTAACACACAGGGTGAATAGATACGGGTGATATGCGTAAAAATCATTTGTTTATAGTTTTTATTATTAGGTCAGGTGCTTGCTAAGTATTTCTACAAAACAGTGAAATACGTAGCGATGCTGGTTTGGCATGTTTCCTGTTCCACACATCTGTTTTTTTTATTATTAATTTCATTCTTCGCACACTTAAGTTAACATTTTTTTTTAAGTAATAATAAATTTCTTTTAAAAACATTGTTGTTCCTCAAACTGTTAGAAATCAGGGGATCTATTTACTTAACATCGACAGCACACTAAACTAAACAACTGCAAGATGCCGCGGCGTCTTATGTGTGTCGGCAAGCTCCCTTATAAAACGCCTCCGGAATTGGGGAGTAAATTTCGAAGGCGTCTCAGGGAGCTTGTCGAACCAAAACTACTTAAATTGCTGTGGCATCTAAGCCCAAACCTGGACGGTAGCCATCTTCACAACATAGTACGAGTTTATAGTTCGGCTTCCAGTCTAATCGGATCCAGCTGAATAGCAATGTTTTATAATTGAAGCGACAGCCTATCTGACCACTATAACCTAGTACTGGGTACCAACATTTGGGATTCTGACTGCTTGTAATAGCTGGGAAGGGTTTCATTTATTTATTTATCAACTATGGATGACTTACAGCTAATGCAAACAGAATAAAAGAATAGCATGTGACACTGACAGCCAATTAAAAGTCATCACTTATAAAAACAGGTTGGAAAGAAAAATAGTGTGAACAACACAACACAGTTACCAAAAAAGAAAAACAGTAAAGCTTAAACTAAATTCACACCTGCCTGCGTAGCATGAACACATTGAACACCGATGAAACGGCCTTTGTCTACAGACGAATCGGCAAAGTGACAGATTATATAGACAGGAACCTCAATCTGTCAAATTTCTTTCAATACACCTGCCTGCGTAGCATGAACACTTAATTTCTTTTCTTCCGAGACACGACAAAGACCGTTTCTTCGGTGTTCATGCTACGCAGGATGGTATTCAATACAAGAACAAAACTGAATGAACAAAATCTTATTTAAAAAAGCTAAGGCTCAGGCTTTTCTATATAATAGTGATAGTGATTATTTTAGTGGTACTGTAATAGTGATTATTTTTCCAAAATAAAAGTTTGTGATTAACCTAAAATGAATAGACAGTCAGGCTTAACAAGAAATATTATGCATGCATGTCTTCTCAATAGTGTCTTAAATCTCTTTGGTTCTAACTCTAACTATGATTTTGTCAGCTGAAACTTCCACTCAGCACTCTTCATTTTCAACATTGTGTTTCGCTCACTGTTTATTTATTGAACTACCAACTACCTTATCGTACTAAAATCTAAATTTAAGACTCGAGTTTTATCTTCAAAAGAAGCCTTAATGGGTTTTGTGAAAGAAAGCCATCTTACACATTAAGTACCTATGTTTCAGTCAAATATCAACAAATGATTCCCCTTAATATTGCCGGTAAGTGTACAAAAGAATACAAATAATATATTATTCGGAATTTATTAATTACTGTCCCCGCAAAATTGAATTATTATTAAATGTATAGCAATATGTTTGTACGGGAGGGTTCCGTGTCATTGTTATGCACCCTTGGGTGGACGTAGGATGTACGTTTGCTCCCCTCGCGTGGTCGCGGGTGCATTCCGGGGCACACGTGTTGCGTGCCCGGGTGCAAGCAAGGCGGTGCCACATTGAAATGAGCCTTTATGATGGTGCATCGGATACCATTAATCTGTGTCTGATTGAGATGATTTATTTTCAGAACAGGTCCGTCTTGCTTTTGTAACTAAACTGCACTTATCTACTAATGACGTTTCAGCGTACAAATTTAACACACACAGCTACAGCTTCGAACTAAAATACTGGCTAAGAACCTTGTCTCTAAAGATGGCGACAATATTACCTAGTGTATTTTTTGCATGAATAGTAATTTTATTATTTATTGATTGTATTGTATTATATTTTATTTGTTTTTATATTTTTTTCCAATAATTGTACAGACTTTGTCTGAAATAAGTAAATTAATTTTGGGCTGACTATGGTAGTCAAAAATGGTGACTCCATTGCTAGAAAGTTTTCTTTCAATATGCTTTTAGTTTTTTACCTAAAACTGCTCCCGTTTAGTTTCTGCCTCTGTGAGTGGGATATATTAAAAGTAGCTTAGCACTTACTTATGTGCAATAAGTAACAATAATAAATTAAATTAACTAAATCCTTAAAGTCTTAAAATTATAAGGCCACATATTTACATTTGGCATTTTCCACAAAATTGTTCATGTGGCAAGTTTAACTAGAGATTACAAAATCTTCAGCCTCTTGATTTTTCGAAGGTTATTCAACAAGGAGTTTCAGGCCGTTATTTAAGGCCCGCCCACCTGAACAACGGGCTGGTTTTCGGCTAAACGGGGGTGAAGGCTGCTCGAGGGTGCTATAGAGGGTGGAGGGGGAGCTTGGTCGTATTTCACAATTAAATTTTTCTGGCGCGATCTCGGCGAGTGTGTTCGCCAAGCAACGGCGTTCTCGCCGGGGGGTGAGGGCCAGTGCAGCTCAAACTTGTGCCAAGATGAATATCAATGATTCGGGGTATTTTTACCTACTAATAAATTAATGAAAGAAAGAAAGAAAGCAAGAAAGAAAAATATTTATTTGACATCAGTCATTAACACACATACACACAATAATTTATGAAACATAAAAAATATACAGTACTTATTAGGTAGGTACATTATGTGCTGTGTGCCTCACGGCTGCGCCAAAAAGGTCCATTTCAGCATTCATGCCAGACAGGTGATGCTGTCTGACGCTGGTCTTCCAATGAACCTTGAGGGGTACCCAGTGACGGAAAGAAAAAAATAGAAATAAATAGAAAACGAGTAAGTAAATCAGATAAGTGTGTATTGAATAGGTTGGTTATACATAAATGTAAAAAATTTAAAAATAAAATATATATATATTGTGTTAGAAAGTGACGCTAGCAATGATAAATAAATACAGAGATAAACTAAGACAGCATAAATATTTTTAAAAGAAACAAAGTGTATAGTACCTATTTAAGTTTAAAAGAAACAAAGCACTTAAAATCAAGGTAAAAAATGTCATGGACATGGCGTGTTTTTGTCTCGCTCCCACCCCACCTAATGCTAGATTAGATACACACTACGATACGACTAGATACAGTCTACAAAGGTCAGCTTACTCAAAAAGGGGTAAGATTAGGAATCAATTATATTGAAAATCGTTAACTCTATAAATAGACTACAAAATTTATGGAAAATGAATTGTATGAGTACCTAACTATAAAAAAAAAACGTTTTGAGCTTTCTTAAGGTTTGGTTAAGTTTTAAAAAGTACATCGCATTTAGTATATTCCGATTATTAACGGCCCCCAACCGGCTGCACCGGGTTGCAAGGCATACACACTGGCACAAATGGATTGCTCAACAGGCGTTTTTGTTGTGTGATGTCTAATTGTATCTTCTAATTAAATACTAATTGTGTCGTGTCTACAAACAAATGTCCCGGTTGGTGTTCTATTTTGTTTTATGGATCAATGGATGTGAACTTACTTTTTAACCGACTTCCCAAAAAGGAGGAGGAGTTATCAATTCGACGGTATGTTTTTTTTTCTTTTTTTTTTTTTTGTGTGTTTGTTACGTGATTACTCCGCCATTTATGGTCCGATGTTCAAAATTCTTTTTTTATTTGATAGGGTATACTACCAGGTTGGTCCCATTTGTATCAAACCTTAGATCTGATGATGGGATTCTCGAGGAATTGAGGGAACTCCTCAAATAATATAGCTACACATGTACCGATTTTTACATTTTTGGTAACAAATCAAGCATTTTCATTTAGCAAGCATCATTTGGTGAAGGAAAACTGATGAAGAAGATAGGCAACGGAACTCTTCAACGCATAACAGCACATTACTCGCGATTTCTACAGTCACATGTCTGTGCATGGTTTATGTATTTCCATAACATAACATTACGCCTGTCTATTTTAAAAGGGGCCCGGCAGACATGTACAGATTAATGTTTAGAAAAACTTATTTTGCAATTGTTAACAGATTTCAATGATTCTTTCAAGTTTTAAAAGACTTTCTTTACAAACGAAGAAACTAAAAATTGCAAAATAAAAACCTTTTTTCAAAAAAAAAACAACCGACTTCTTAAAAAACACTAACAGTTGAAAAATAACTCCAGTTTCTGAAGTCGGTGGCCAATAATGAACGAAATAAAACCACCAAAGCCACAGACTTCCGAAACTGGAGTTATTTTTCAACTGTTAGTGTTTTTTAAGAAGTCGGTTGTTTTTTTTTGAAAAAAAGTTTTTTTACTTACAGCAACTCCTTAAATTTATTGTATCAAAATTTATTATTAATATATGCTCGTGCCCTTTCTGTATGAGAAGAGGGCTAGTTGCACAGCAGTAGAATAGTAGGTAACAGGCTGGTAATATTATATATACCTTACTTACTTAAATTTAATAAAATCTTGGCCTCCAGAGGTCTGGCATGCCTTTATTCCAATTTAATTGTGGTCGGCATAGGACATTTACAGGCCACAGGCCGACATTTCTGCGAATGTTTGGTTTCCAGAAACAGTATTACGAGAAGGTTCGGGTAAATTTAGTCTAGAATGTTATTTAGTAAATCATTTAATTGCTTGTTGAGGTCAAGACACATTTTTATAAGAAAGTTTTCTTATAAAAATGTGCCTTATTGCTCAACCATATAGAACTACTTATAGCTAGTTCTTTATGGTTGAGCAACTAGTTCTCTTATCAGTTTTTGTAAGATGGTTTTAATCATAGGGACACTACTTGACGTTTTTGACAATCCTTTACAAAATATCTGACAGAGAAACGATTCCCCAAAATTACGCATACTTTGAGAACCACTGTAACCTAGTTTAATATCGCAGTGGCGACGACACGGCGTCACGTGCAATCGCAAAGATACACTTACACACACAACGCAGTGCACACACACACAAGCTTCGAGAACACTGTCCGTGTGACCTGTCTGATATCCCCTGTCATAACAACAGTTGAACCCGAACTTATTAAATTTCGACATTCACGTCTTACTGTTGGCTAATTCAAGGTGACTTCTTCTTTTGCCATTTATAAAGTTTGGGGTGTTTTCAATGTTTTGGAACAACTTTTGCTGAGGTCACCCCGGCGATGGGTGACTACCGAGAATTAGAACGCATGTTAAACCGTTCATTCTGGTTGATAGTCGACGATATATGAGCTGTTAAAGATTCTGAGCTTTTGAATATCTGTACAGGCGGCGTTGGATAGTCAGAAGATCTAAAGCAGCGGGTCTTTTTGACCTTTTTGACTGACGACCCAAAGTATACATAAAGTTAATACTGGCGACTGATAATAAAATAATAGGATTGACTAAAAGACTAAAAGGTTTGCTAAAATTGATTTCATTATAAAACATAGTAAAATTACATTGAGAAAGTTCTCGCGACCCATTCCAGTACCATTGCCTTGTGGAATCAACTAATGACATCCGCCTGACCCAATTGGACCCAAGACCTTATGCTCAGCAGTAGCGCTGGCGACCACTAAGCCAGTTTTTCAATAAGATCCTGCAATAGCTATTTAACCAAGACCTAAATAAGAAAGCTATACCTTTCATGAAAATGACTGTGTGGAAACTAAGACACAAGTAATATTAGCTACAGACTTCGTATGCACACACACACACATCAAGCTATACATTTCCGGTTTACGCTGGCCTCGCATTGTACGGAAATCCTATACAATGCGAGATCAGCTTATACTGGAAATGTATTGTTTGATGTTTAGTCGTGTGTACCTAATACTTTCTGCTCCCGGGCGCTATCACTGAATCAATAATCCACGAGTTCCACGACGCGACGGAACGCTTGAAGTAGTGGCTGAGTGGTTGGCCGCTGCTTTACGTTTAGCGGGGTCAATTCCCACAAGGAACAAATATCTTTATGGCCTAGGTACAGACATCTGTATAGTTTCGGTACTGGTGGATTGCGTACCTACTTATGTCAGTTTAAATTTCTTTAAACAAATGTAGAAACTCCTTTTGATGGGCAAAAGGTGTCGTACCATTATCCATAGGTACATATTATTTGTTTCTAAGTGAAACTAAATAAGTATTCTGTGAAACAGCTCAATAACACCATTGACTGCCCGCAATTGGAATGTAAGTTTAATTTCAGGGTATTCTGTGGACCACCTCGCAAACCTGCATAACCCTTTACCTCACCTCTTCGCCGTACAGTCTAGAGCTAATTGGCTCCCCGCATGTGCAATCATAGTCGTGTTTCATACTTAAATTGACATTATAAAAATAAACGAAAACAAAAATAAACTAAGTATAAGTACTAAGTATACTTGGTAGACAAGCCAATTGCCAAATGAATATGCTATCCATCGGGGACTAATCTAGATTGTGGGCTGCTCCATTATCAAAAACATTTTGCTCAACTCGGGAATCCAACCCAGGACGGTGCTCTCATGCTCGGTGGCTTACGACCGTTAGACCAACGAGGCAATCAGCAATAAATAATTCACACGTAACTCAATTTCCACGTGTTTGTCGTTAGGAGTTCCATTAGTTCCAGTAGTTCCAGTATTCCGAGTCCAATCCAGCAAGTCTGTGATACGTACAGGAATACCTTCATAAAAAAATACATACCTACAGTCGAACATTAAACCCCCTCCTTTTTAGAAATTTAGAAAACACACAAAAAAATGCAGCAGTCGAAAGGGGACGTCCAACGCATTGGATCTAGTGTAAAATCTGCTTTTAAAAAGTGAGAAAAATAGAAAGAAGAAAGAAAGAAAAAGCATTTATTTGGCACACAGCAATGCCTCAAAATAATAACAAAAAAAGAGAAAAAGTAAAATAAAAGAAATTAAACAATATAAATCGAAACAAGACAGGACAAAATTGCGTGCCTTGCGGTTGCGCCAAAAGGGTTCAGTTCAGTAAAAATGCCACTAACTTAATTTTTGGTGCATAGTTTAAATCGTGGATTTATAGGGAATCTTTTTTCTTATATTCTCGTCCAGAAATTCCTCTCGTATTACCGGATTGGCAGCTAAGATTCATGTGTGCGTTTCAACTTTGTAACTTTTATTTCCATCAAAGACGACTTAGCGTTACAGAATTATTACAAAACTAGCTCTTTCCCACGACTTCGTCCGCGCGGCATTTTGAAATTCATTAAGTATTTTGTTCGTAAACCTTATTTAAATGAATTAAAATAGCCTGTTTCTGTCCCACTGCAGGGCTTACCCTCTCCTCACACTGAGAAGGCACGAGCATTGATTACCACGCTTGCTCAAGGATTGGCGATTTCAAACTCATATTACCTAACTACAAGTCCAAGCTTTCTCACAATATTTTTGTCACCGTCTGAGATAAATTTAGATATTCATGAACAAGATACAATCATATAGAATAACTTAATACTAAACACAGGATTGATAAAATTGCGAAACGAAGTACCGTAGGCTGTGAATTCGTGAACAAATGGTTTGGATATCTTGTGACTGATTCGCCCTATCCCTCGTACTTAGTATTTAAAACTGTATCACGAGTGGATAGAATTGAAAAAGTCACATAGGTACTAACCCGGATTTGATCCATAATCGTGTATGAGAAGTAAGCGCCTTAACCCTTAACTTAAGTTATGTTGTACCTAGAACTGTTATAAGACGTGAGGTGCGCGCACGCCCTCTATTCGCCATTTCATCTTCGTACCAAAGCTGGTGTTCGCGCATCTAAACGTCGCATTGCGAACAATTATACCTATTTTATTAATAACTAGCTGTCCCGGCAAACTTCGTTGTGCCTAAGAGTCAATTTATTGCTCTTATATTTTTTTTTACATGTCGTCTTATTAAACGTATGTATATTTAATACATACGTTTAATAAGACGACAAAAAATAAATCCAAACCAATAATAACTACTACTACTTTTTATGTAGCGAGTCTCTACTGTGATCTTATTTAAACATTTTGTGTTCGATAGAATTAAAATAACAACATGTATATATAACCTAACCTAACTGACCATATCTATCCTATAGCTAACCTTACTACCTAACCTAACTACCTTACTAAAATGCTTTGATTTAAAAAATACTAAATTCATAATTTTAATCTGAACTATTGCCTCTATGTTACATACAATTTATACTTATAGTTTTCCCGGTCTACTTTAATTAAAGTCTTAACAGTAGAATAAGTTCTATTTGCAAAGAATTATTAAAGTTTGTCTCTGTCGTCATTGTTAATTACGTAAATTGATTTCTGAAATATAAGACTTTTTTATGCTACATAAAACCTCTAAGTTTAAATATATAAACAAAACGTAGGTACGTATAAATTGACAACCTTACCTTCTTAGGTTTAGCTTAAGACTTGTCAATGTCAAATTGTCACCTGATAATGAACTGGGAAGTTTGATTCCTGTCATGTCATCCAAGATGGCGCAGCGTTTAAAAAATGTTTGAGACAACGAATATTCTTGATATTTATTTTTTCGAGGACTTTTAATGTTTTTTTAATAATTATTATGCTATTCCGGACAAAGAGAAATCCAAAAAGACCAAAATCATTCAAATTGATCCCGCCGTTCTTGAGTTTATAAGTGGTGTAACTAACACGACTTTCTTTTATATATATAGACTAGCTCTGCCACGCTTCGCTGTGGCACATTGTGATTGAATGGTTAAAAGAAAAAAGAGAAAATGACGTGTGGCACTCGGAGACTGCTGCGGTAAAGCTATTGCATAGCATTTTTTATCAACTCCTCTCAAAAAAATTCATGAGAATCGGTCAAGCCGTTTCGGAGGAGTATGGGAACGAACATTGTGACACGAGAATTTTATATATAAGAAGAAGATTAGACATAGACCTATTTGCATTAAAATCGAACAAATTTCAAAATACTGTAATCAATCAATTAACAAATTAAATTTACTTAAAACTGTAACCTAAACAAAGTGTAATATAGATCACTCGCATGCTTATTAAGTTTTCTTAAATTTAATAATAAATTGAATAAGTAATAAGTGGATGACGTTGTGTTACACATATACTGTTAATTTTAGATAATAAGGATTATTAGTAGAGACACTTTGTGTTTGTTTTCCCAAATCTATAGACAGGTACTATAATGTACAGACGCCAGCACATCAAGTTACCCCAATGTGTCAAATTTTCCCAATTGAATATGAACCTTATTCTGTTCGACATAAAGTTGAATAACGATCAAAGAAATTTGACACAGTGGGGTAACTTGATGTGCTGGCGTCTGTACTTATAATAAATCTGTAGAAGTAAAAAATCTGTACTTACATTGAAAATGAAAAAAAAAAAATGGCAGGGGGTGTTACTAGACCGACACCGAACACAAAAATGTGATTAAAAACATTTTTGTCTGTCTGTCTGTATCTATGTTCAGGTATCACAAAAAAACAGGAAAATATCAAAAAATAAATGGCAGGGGGTGTTACTAGACCGACACCGAACCTAAAAATGTGATTAAAGCAAATGTTGTCTGTCTGTTTGTTCAGTCGGAACAAGTTGCAATGACGGTTTCGCACGTGTACTGAACGACTATTTTTAATACAGTTGCGAAAAAATGAAGCAATTAATAAAATAATAAAAACACAATAAACTCAACTAACCAATAATTTATTTCTTATAAAAGTTATAATTACAGTTTTTTATACTAACTTGGGAAGTTTTAGGCTGCATATTTACTGTTTGAGACAATGTTAATTTCGTATGATTGTTCATGTTTATTTGACAAACAATGGCGTTTGCTAGTTGATGGAGTTGAATCTGATGAATTATTATTTTGTGACACAAAAACTAAAACTCGCAAAGAAAATTTCTGAATACCTAATGGCGCCAACGATAGAATATAAGCAGAGATTTTTTTTCCTCACCCATTCTGGTAGGCAAAGAGAACTATGCCCATACAGCCAAGTCTTCAGTAGATTTTTTTTATTGATATGAAATGAAATGAAACCTAACCTATCTCATTCAATCTGATATTGAAACAAATTAGTAGCTTCTTTTTAGAAATATATACGTATTTGCATGAATCATAAAAACTGCTACGAATTTTTTTAGTAAAAACTTCATGGTTGGTTTTTCTTTTTAATAGACATTATTTTGACAGTTGCAACGCACGAGTTCGGGAAAGGTAAAAAAAAACACGAGTATGTAATAGTAATAGCCCACATCCCGAACGCTATACGTCCCTGCAATACGCCACTTTTTGAGCAACTGTATTAAAAAGTAACTTTTTAATTTTTGCTTCCAGAAAGCCGCGAATAAGATCTTATTTAGTAATGTTGTATTAATATTTGCCTTGTGTTAATCATACAATTCGAAACATTCACACTCTATCTTTCCCGCCATTAGAAAGAAAAATGGACAAAGACCAGCCCTTTCGAAGTTCCAATTTTTAATTCGACCCCAAACATCGAATTAAACAAACACGTTCGGAATTTCGTGCTAACTAAAGAAATTTTGCAAAAACACAATTATGCCTTTTATTGTTATTTATTGAATTTCATTTTAGTCTTCCAACTGATGAATTACTATCCATTAAGTGCGTATCCAGTATGTTTGAATGATTATCTAATCTCTTCCTGTATCATTTCAGCGAGTGTTATAGATATTATTATATGCGTTAAAATGTTGGCCGCTGATTAACTATTCACTTTGCTATACACCTACCTTCAGCGGGGTCATCATACCCCTCCCAATCTTCAATCCAGTTTCCGCCACGGGTAGTATAAACACATAAGTATGTATTTTATGCATGTACAACCTGTTTTTTATATCCTATAACGCGAAGCTTATATTCTATAAGTTAAATAGTACAAAAGTTATGTTTGGTAAAGATATCATCAATCGTAGTTAATTAATTTAGGTCAAGCTAAGTCTCACTGAAGATATTAATTTTCCTTTCAACCGATTATTCTTATTTTAAGCTGAGAAAATGCGACGTTGTAATAGTTCTATTATAGAAAGAAAATGGCGTATATGGATTCAACTGTTTGTCAACTGTCAAGTGTATTTCATTTTCAGCCATATTACAAATTCTACTCGTTAACACTTGACAGTTGACAAACAGCTGATTCCATATACACCATTTTCTTTCTATTGTCGCATTATTACCTGAGAATTTGTAATATGGCTAGGCTTGCTGTTGACTTACTAAATAACTTCAGGGTGTCGGTTTTTCAAGACGGCTCGCGCGCGACAAAATACGTACCTACTTATAACTACAAAAAATAGGTTGTATAAAAACGTTATATACGCTGTTACATGTCTTTCAGGGGTACAGTTGGCCTCATTTGCCGCTCGCTGATTAGTTAGGAAGCAGTTGGTACCAACAAGAAGTCTAGTTTAGTTCAGTGCAAGTTTCACCGGAAACCAGCTTAAGTCATCGAGAAGACAAACGGTTGCAAAGTGTGTCGTCTAACTCTGCTTAGGGTTCGAAGTCTGGTGCAGAGCATAGTGAACCAAGTTTTGGGTATGGCAGAGTGAGGAAGCCTTTTGAGTTTATTAATAATAATTATAATAAATGTTTAATAAGGCTAAGAAATCGGTAAATAATTTTTAGAATTTGAATTTGAAGTTCAAAAGTTGAATTTAGAACTTGTACTTATTCATAGAAAAAGAGTTCGTGTTGCAATCTGTACCAAAGAGATTATTCTACCTCTTAAACTAGAGTTCACCTGTATCTGAAGAGGTAGTATTCGGCCAAAATAATATACAATTTAAGGAAAACGACAAATACTTAAGAAATGGACTGTTTCAGTCTGCCGTCTGGCTTACACACATTAACATAAAAGTAAATTAAAATTTAAAGGCCTGTTAGAGAAGATGGATGAAATTTTCATGATTGAGTGTGCATACACACATGCGTGTAAAGTGTGGGTGTGTTATGTGTTGGAGGTAGCGAGGGGTCAATTTTCTTAATAAGGAAGCCGACAAAAAAAACTTAGTATTCGTATCACTATTTGTTGACTCTCTTGAATTCATCGGTCTACCCTACCATCTTGTAAACCTTTTCTGTCCTTAAATGCCTTATATTTGGCAATACTAGAGTCTGGCTGCCATTAGTCAATAGCGCAATAGTATCTCTTCCGAATATCCAAACGCAAGTCGATAGGAATCGAGTTGTATGGACACTTCGCCACTGGTGCGTATTATATCTGTGTGCGACGGTGTGTGTGTGTGTGTTTGTGTGTGTTTGTTAGACTGTATAATAGTAAAGAGTCCGTTTCAGTTTTATAATAGTAATATAATTCCCACACGACGGGAACCTCGTGAAAGCCGAACAAGATAAGAAAATCAAGTATCTTGACATGGCTCGCGAGGTTGTCGACATGTGGGATGTGGACTCAGCAATCATTGTGCCGAAAGTCGTGTCTGCCAATGGCTTAATAGCAAAGAGCCTCGAGCAATACCTAAAGAGGCTCTCGTTGGGCGGCTGGATCAAGGGTTTGATTCTTATAGCAGTACTTCTGGACATGGCTCGCATTGTTAGACGATTCCTCTCCCTGGAGACCTGACCGCCGCGTCGCGCCGGTAGCTTGGACCCTGTTCCCGGTACCGGTGGGCTACTATTATTTATATTTTTAAATGTTTTTTTTTGTATATTTAAAAATGTATTTAATAAGAAATGAAAATGAATACACGAAATAATACAACTTTGTTTCAATTCAAAGGCTCATATTAGTTAGTATCTATCACATTAATTGTCACTATTTTACATTAAGCTTATCAACAAGAGCTAGCAAGGTTCAGCTAAATTAACCAAGCCGTATTACAACTAAAATACGAGTAAACGAAACGCTCCTAAAAGTGTGCATGGCACCACCGCAGTTTCTGAAGCACCTACATATACCTATGTCATCTGCGGGTTTTATTAAACGCGCGGTATTTGCGTGGCCAACCTTAATTTTCGCGTTTACAGTGGGTGGCCAATATCGTGGCCAACCTTAATTTTCGCGTTTACAGTGGGTGGCCAACATCGTGGCAATAAACTATTATAGACGTTGGTACACGGCTACGCATCAAGCTCATTTCCAGTATAAGGTAATCTCGTATTGTATAGGATTTCCGTACAATGCGAGGTCAGCGTTAACTGGAAATGCATAGCTTGATGTGTAGCCGTGTGTACAATAACTGCAATCCAGGTTTGCAAACAGTTTTGGGATGGAATTATTTATAAGCACGTGCTTCATACTGCATTAACACGTGGCGAATATGAGCTAGACCAAAGAATTGCTTAGAACCCCACGTTAATTATAATTAGGTGTAGGTAGTACTTCATAGTAGTTCATAGTCATACTAACATCATACAATAAAATTGTAGAGCGTTTCATTGCAAGAGAGTAGACAGAATTTTGGTTACTTTGTAGGGGTGCGCCCACACTAAAACACATACTTTACATGATACAAAACCTTGTTATTTTAACATTTATTGTGTCGATTGAGAAGTTAGCATGGCACATAATGAGGACGTGTTTAACGGTGTATACTTATATACCAAAAGTTTTATGAACTGTGACACAGTCTGTACGCAACATAAAGATTTCACTTATAAACTAGATACTTACCCGTTCTGACAAATTCTTTTACCACTGGAATGCTTCATTGTCAGTAAGTAACATATTATTATTATTATTATAATGTTAATAGTCTAAAATTCGGCTGCAAGATTACTAAGTTCACAGAGTAGGTACATATTTTAATAAATGTAATGTAATGTAATACATTTTCCCCGAGGTCCCAATAAAATGTGGCCATTAAAATTAAAGTAAGTCATCGACTAACTTAATGACATTTAATGATGCACGATTACAGCAAAACCGAAGCAGTTCCAGAATACCTTAAGTGTGGAATCGTAAAAGTTTTTTATACAGGAAACGGGATATAAGAAATGATTATAGAAAACTTGTAATAGCGATAGCGACTAACGAAAGGTATTTACAAGGCAGATGTAAGTGGAAACGCCGGGAGGGGACGCCCAAGAAGGACATACATAGACCTTATTGGTGAGGTTCTTCAGAAAGGTCAGGTGCGTAGTACTCGCAACCAGCGTGTGTGTATGACAACATGTATGAATGTAAACGAAGCAAAAGAAGTATGTAAGAATCGTAGCATATGGCGCTCTGTAGTTTCTGCCTACCCCCATGGGAAAAAGGCGTGAGTTTATGTATGTATGTATAGAAAACTTACCCCCTACGGGGGGGAATAGAGGAAATTCAGTCTTAAACATTAAAGTATGGCATTATCAGGATTCTAGACCGACATAACTACCGTGACGTGCTTGCGTGTAAAACTGTTTCAAATATTTTTTTAGAAATAAATATCAGAGCATACCTATTGCAGATATCCTACCTAAACACTTATAGTAGGTACCTGCTTGGTAGATTTTAAAAATGTTATCACAATTTAATAATCTGCGTCCCAAATGTATTGACACGCAAAAGCTTAACACAAAATCATCCCCTAAAATTAGGGTTGATCTGTCTGCGACATTAGACCACCTGTTACAACCCCCTAGGGCATCACCCCTATTGGCTTTAGATAATAAATTATTTTTTGACGCGGATACAACAACAGTGAAAAATCAATCTTGTTCTGTTTATAATAGGGTTAAAGTTAGCGTGGCTTAATTATAATTTCTTTAGTTTTCATTTAATCCGTTTGATGCGATTTAAATGTGATTTAATGAAGGTAAGCAAATAGTACATTGTGTTATACCTACAATTGTATTTGTAAATCTCTTGGGTGTAACACGATCGTGAAAACTAAATGATACGGTCGATGATGGTTTGACAAAAGAATAGGGAAATACCATTTCGTTTCACCACGTGCAAAAATTTTTTTTCACGAATTATAAGTAAGTATAGAATGAATAATAATAATATAATGTGTGTGAATGTCGTGATGGCCCAGAGGTTATGGCGCCTACCTCTCATGCACGAGGTTGTGGTTCAAATCCGGGCAAGTACCAATGTGACTTTTTCAATTGATATGTACTTTCTACGTTTATGTTAAACATCATTGACATCGGTGAAGGAAAACATCGTGAGGAAACCTGGACTTATAGTTAATATAAGTTTGAAATCGCCAATCCGCCTTGAGCAAGCGTGGTGATCAATGCTCAAGCCTTCTCTGTATGAGAAGAGGCCTCTGCCCTGCAGTGGGACAGTAACAGGCTGGTATTATTATTATAGGTACATATGTAATTAAAATTATTATAAGTAACTGCACTAGTTGCCCCGGGAAACATCGTAGGTACCGCCTTAGAATGCATTTATTTACAATGTACAGACGCCAGCACATCAAGTTACCCCAATGTGTCAAATTTCTTTGTTCGTTTTTCAACTTTAACTGTCAAACAGAATACGGTTCATATTCAATTGGGAAAATTTGACACATTAGGGTAACTTGATGTGCTGGCTTTTTAGAGCTTTCTGTACTTCCTTCTACACGTGCAGTCTGTGGGAAAGGTATTCGCAAGCGTCGTACGGGGCCCTTCGTGTCCAATTCAATAACGCGTTTAGGAAACTGATGGGGTTGCCCTGGCGTTGCAGTGCGTCTGGAATGTTTGCGGCGGCCCGTGTGGATTGTTTTTACACTATAATGCGCAAGCGTGCAGCTGCGATGGTGGCGCGAGTCATGGTCAGCCCCAACAGGGTTCTGAAAATGATTGCTGACAGAGTGGACTGTCCGTATGTGGTTCACTGCTGCCAGTTACATGTGTCACCGTATCGTGTTTTCTACTAACACTTAGTTTTTATTGAATATCTGTGTTACTAACCCTCTATGAGTTTTATGCTCGAAATAAAGTTTTATTATTATTATTATTATTATTATATCTCCCGCACTACGAACATCGTTTTGTTCGCAGTGCGGGAGCGGCTTTCCCACGTCTCGCCCCTCACACCCCGCACGATAGCCCTGTCTAGACAGCTTCGTCGGACGACTGTAGGTTTTTAGACTGTGCCATAATTGTCGACTGAAGAATTTACACAATGGGGTATTTGACAACATTTTAATTTTTAGTCCGTCATCTAGATTACAAGAAAAACGTCGACACGTATTTTTGTCTTTTCGAAATTGATGGAAAACTGCTTAGATTAAGCGCATTAAAGTTGAAGAGTAAGTAAGTAAGTAAGTCTTTATTTGCCTTAAACATGGTATAAAGTTGTTACAGTCAAAATCTTAAGTCCACATACTTAGCTATACAAAATAATATGTATCAATTGCATGCACACAACTTCTGTGGTATCATTACATCGTACCTGGACGGGCGATGCTTTGAAGTCAGGCATTGCGGAGAAACGTCAGAAATACAAGATATCAGATCTGGAGTGCCACAAGGCAGCATACTTGGGCCTGTGTTATACCTAATCTTTACAGCAGATCTACCTATGAATGATAGCACTGTCACAGCTACATATGCAGATTACACAGCAATAATGTCTGTTAACTCTGACCCGATCACTGCTTCAGCCAAATTACAGTCACATCTAACAGACATTGAAAAATGGTTCGACAAATGGCGTATTAAAGCGAACCAAGCAAAGTCTTCTCATGTGACGTTTAGCCTCAGACGCCAAACGTGCCCACCAGTCACCCTTTATAGTATGAATATACCCCAGGCAGATGATGCAAAATACCTTGGCATTCACCTGGATCGACGATTGTGTTGGCGAAAGCACATCTGGTCTAAGCGAAAACAGCTAGATGCACGGCTTAGAAATATGTACTGGTTGATAGGGCGAAAATCTCAGTTATCGCCAACAAGTAAAATTACCGTCTATAAAACAGTCTTAAAACCAATCTGGACGTACGGCTTGGAACTCTGGGGAACTGCCAGCAATAGTAATATTGAGATCCTGGAAAGATTTCAAAATAAAACAATGAGAGCAATGCTTAATATCCCACAATACATAAGTAATAAGTTAATACAAATGGACCTGAATATCACCACAGTAAAGGATGAAGTAGCAGCTTGCAGCCGGAAGTACCAAAACAGATTATCAACACATGTCAACGAGCTGGCATCAAATCTAGGGGGCACAGGAGGAGTGCAGTTCACTAGACTAAAGAAACATAGTGTTCCAAACTTAGAGAACAGATTTCAAGTCGCCCAGTAAAAGATGAAAGTGTCACTGGACACTGGACTCCGACACATGACAAATTGCAGAGTGATCAGCCAAAGAAATAGCTCATTGTTTCAAGGAAAACAGATTGCTATTGTTACAAGATGCACATAAGACAGAAAAAAAAAAAAATTGCATGCAAAATAATAAACAATAGGTAAGTAAAATAATATTCATTAGGGAATTTTAGTTCAATGTCACAAATAGAAGGAATATTAATAAGTACAGTAGTTTTATGTCAACATTATCTAAAATTAAAATTATAATTTAAATTTAAAAAATATCTTTTATGTCATAAAACATCTGTTCATTCAGCCATTTCAAAAATCTGTTTTGAAATGCGTTAATGTTATGCAACAGTTTTATTTCTTGTGGAATTTTGTTATAAATGCGTATACACATGACTAGGAAACTTTTCGCAAACTTGACTGATTTTGGAGTATTCTGCAATACAAGTCTGCATGGATCTCTGTTTCGAGAGTTTATTTGATGAGCTTTTTTGAGAGGGGGCTTGTAGCATCATTATCTAGTATAAACTGTACTGGCTAGTGATGTCATGCGACATTTTGACGCGATGTATCGGTGTTATTTTTTGATTACGTAAAAAAAGAAATATATGTGTCGAATATTTGATTGTAATCTAGATGAGGGACTAAAACTAAAATTTTGTCAAATAGCCCATTTTTCTTTTCATTCTTGACATTATCGTGCTCAAAACAAAAGAAATGTTTCTATAATCTGTCGCTTTGACGATTCTTCTGTAGACAAAGTCCCTTTCTACGGTGGTCATGCCACGCGTGCTGAGAATTACACCCGACCGATAAAATGCTTTCTTAATGTGCATATTGCAGTCCAAATTCGAATTTAGTACAGGCTCCAATTGATGGTATTGCCACTTAAACGAAAGTCAGCTTTATTTTGAGAACGATAAAAACGATTTCACAATGAGCAGTACAATTGTAAAAGTTATAAAAATTGTTGAAGTTGAAGCACAAACTGAACTTTATGTGTGCACTGTCTGAGTGTGGGTGTTTCAGTGTTTTTTTTTTCAACAAATATAAGTGTATATTTGTAGGTATATAGTTTATGGGAGTTAAATTGCAAATGGATAATAGAAATGGGCAAAGTTGTCGGGTACCTAATGTTCTAAAATTATTCCAAGACAAAACACACGGCACACGGTTAGGTTACTTACTGCTTCGCTATGGTTCTTATAAAATAAATTTATTTATTAATACACAAGTAAAAAGAACCCGTACAAAAAAGGGGTTATTGCACATTCGTCACAAAGTAAACTCGTCACATTTTGTAAACTCCATACATTGAAAGTGTATTCGTCAAATGCATGAAAAGTATGTGTAAATTCGTCAGAAGTCTGCATAGATACATACTTTTTGCATAAAGTACTGATAGAAAAAAAAGTTATTGACTTTTGGCGCTCTAAATGAAAATGATTTCTAAAATCTTTCTTTTCTCTTCTGCGCTTCACCCACTGCTACTTCGCCATAGTCCTACTAAACTCCTCTCATCCAGTCTTATCCACGGTAGGTACTCCCGCAATGGCAACAATGTCGTCCGTCTATCTCGCCGCAGGACGCCCTACACTTCTCCTGCCGTTTCTTGGGGGTATTCCTCGAAGCGCAACCCTTTCTAAGCGCAAGCATTGCAGCGCAACTATCTTATTCCGCGAAGAGCAACCGTTCCTTGCGCACACAAAATAAAAATATTATATTTTATTTCGCGAAGCGCAACCATGATTAAAATTAGAGAGCGAGGGGTACGATGGATTAATAAAATATATCGATAGACAGTTTTATATCGACTGTCTAAATTTTTTACCGGACAAACATAAATTGACTCAAACTAAGTGATAAGCAACTTTTGGTCGAACCAAAACGAAGTACGTAAGCTAATAAGAAATATCTAAAACAAATAAATTGATTCTATGGCGGTACGAAGTTTGCTTGGGCAGCTAGTACTTACAAAAGAATAATTTTAGCATACACTAACACTTCACCCGCGACTTCGTACTTTTCTCTGCAAACTTTAACGCTGACACCCACTTCTCACGGTAGCAGCAACATGCAACGCACAGCAGTCAGGATTTACACCGTACTTACTAAGGAAACGAAATTGAGATTTTTTATTGCTTACTTTGTGTTAATAGAAAAAACTAGCAGAGCTAAGCAGAGCTTTTAAGGAAGATGCTAATCAAAGTTTTCGATCTCTACGTCGTACCAGATCATTATAAAAAAAAAGCGTAACAAGTTACACCACCCATCTACAAAATCATCGCCGAACAATTACAAGCAAATGTGACATATTATAATTAATTATCGGCTACAACCCCATCGTGCGCAAGTGTACGAGACGTGTGGCCGCATGCGCGTGCGCTCATCAATTATATCGAACGAATTAGCGTCATGCTTTGTGCCAGCCCTAATCGAAGTAACTTTAACTGCTGGTAAGTATTAAAATTGATGTTTAAAAAATGACGCCGGAAAGTTGTAGGATTTCGTAAGTCTTAATCCAATAAAGATAAAGATAAAGATAATTTTATTTGTATAAACATGTGTATACATGCTAATTAAGCATGCAGGATGTTACATTTAAAAAAAAAAATATTTCGCACATGTTTCACCTGTAAGGCGTACAAATTTATAAAATTTACAACAAACAGAAAACAAATTATAGTAAGTACAAAATAAACAAGTCAGTAGAAGTCACACAAATTGAATAGAAATAAT
The DNA here is from genome assembly GCA_921972225.1 of Euplexia lucipara. Taxonomy (NCBI): domain Eukaryota; kingdom Metazoa; phylum Arthropoda; class Insecta; order Lepidoptera; family Noctuidae; genus Euplexia; species Euplexia lucipara. The sequence goes on along the minus strand of OV179142.1, from coordinate 9,373,036 downwards.
AAATGTCAGTTAATGTACAAAATAAGAAATAAAATAAAATACCTATATTAAGAATACAAAATGTCAAATACTGTCATTCAAAAAGTCATATATATTATAATAACACTTGTCTGTTAATAAATCTCGAAACTTTTTTTTAAATAGATTTACTGGCAATGTTTTATATGATTGAGGTATTTTATTATAAATTTTAGGAGCCATACAGAAAACGCTTTTACCCATTAAAGCAGTTTTTGACGAATGCAAACACAGTTGATTATTATCACGTCTGTTACGGGGGAAGGTGTCACCTAATCGTGGAAATAAAATTTGGTTTACCCTAACAAATACCGCAGTTTCAAAAATATACAGAGATGGCAGAGTTAACAATTTATTTTTTTTAAATAATGGCACACAGCTGTCGGTCGACTTTAATTTGAACATCGCACGAATGCATCTCTTTTGGGCCTTAAACGCTATATCTTTATCCGTGGAATTCCCCCAAAAAAGAATACCATAGCGCAATAACGATGCCACTAGACCATGGTAGGCTGTTACTAAAGCGTCTGCGTTTAACTCATAGGCCAGTTTATATAAGGCGTATGCAGAGGAGCTCAGCCGTTTACATAAATATTCGATGTGTGCCTTCCAGTTTAATTTAGAGTCAATAATTATTCCAAGAAATTTTGTGTCGTCAACTTTATTAATTACAGTGTCCTGGTAAACTGCGTTCACGTCACATATAGCCTGGGTTCGTTGCCTAAAATGCATTATAGTCGTCTTGTCTAGATTTATTTGTAAGTTGTTCCTGTTTAACCACGATATTATTGATGTCAAAGATTCATTAATGTCACTTTCATATATGTCTTTATTTTTACATGTTATTGTCATAGTGCTATCATCGGCAAAGAGAGTCATGGGGTGGTCAATAGCACTAGGCATGTCATTGATATATATAATAAATAATAAAACTCCGAGTACACTGCCTTGAGGAACACCGTATGTAGGTGTGCGTTCGTTTGATATATAAATTTCCTCCTTCTTTGTCTTAAAATTAATTCTCTCTATTTCTGTGTATTGTTTTCTATTAGTGAGGTATGACTGAATTAGGTTTAGTATGTTTCCCCTTATGCCGTAAGCTTCTAATTTCTGTAGTAAAATCCTATGGTCAACGTAGTCAAATGCTTGCGTCATGTCACAGTATATCGCACACACCGGGATTCTCCTGTCTATATTCGTCATAACGGTAAATAAAAAGTCATAAATGGCCATACTGGTCGACATATTTTGTCTAAACCCCTTTTGCTCTTTACTAAATATATGTTTGTTTTCAAGGTATGAGTACAGTTTGCTATATAAGTATTTTTCAAAAATTTTGGACATTATAGGAATTAAGGCAATTGGTCTGTAGTTAGTCATGTGTTCCTTATTTTTTTTTTTAAACAATGGTTTCACTTTACTGAGTTTTAGGGAATCCGGATATACACCTGAACTGATGCACAAATTTATTAGGTAGCTCAGATGGGTACAAATGGTATCAGAAACATGTTTTACAACCTTTGTAGCAATACCATCGTGACCTGTGCTATTCGTGGCCTTTAAAGACTTAATTATGTTCAATATATCTACTGGTATACTGGGTGCAACAAAGATTGAGTCTTTCTGTCTTATAATATTTGCTGTTGCTTTGCCTCCCGAACCTTGAGTTGGTTGAATTTTATCTATGAAATAGTTGTTAAATGCGTTGGCTATTTCTAGAGGGTCATTTACTATTTTGCCATCGACATTTATATAGGTAATGGATGTACATAATACAACTTATGGACGCAGGACACTCGCTCTATCGCACTATTGATTGCTTGCTTATTGTTTAATCGCTTTATTTTTGAACTAGCACCTAGTAATTATTAGGTTACTTTAAAAATAAAGCGATTTATCATCATCTGCCTAGCCTTGCAAAACTTGATGGACTCAGCTCTCAGTCTAACCGGATGATGCAGCTGAATACCAGTTTTTTACGAGAAGTGAAGTGACTGCCTATCAGCTGGACGATTCTGTTAAAATCACCGACTGAAACTGTAGATGAAGTGGCGAATTGAACTGTCATGCCATACTGAAGTGGACTGATTGACTCACTTCACTTCACTCAAGTATTCACTGGGTAATTTTCTCCGCAACCCAGTGACTGTCTAACACAATACCTCTTAGTTAGTTGGACTTACACAAAAATTAAAACACATACAAAACAAAGGGACAGACAGGTTAAAATTGCATTTGAAACGTATTTAAATAATATTAAAGTTGAAAACAACGTTCCTATTCTCGTGATGGAAAGGCCGACGACGAAAGCCAGACATTGCTAATTTGCTAAAATCAACGAACAACAGATTCAGTAGGTACAGATGTGATTAAACAAGTAGTTGTACCTCGGACTATGCGCCAATTCCCTAAGTGAAAAGTTCAAAGGCATATCTACAATGCTGTGAAATATTTGGAAAACCAAACGGTTAAAAGAAATGAACAAGTGTAAAGGAAGGTGGAGATTAAAAGGAATTTTCGTGAACGAGCTTTTGAAAAGAAAAATAAAACATGGTGGATAGAATGAGCCGCGCGGTGAGTGCCGCACACTCGTTGAGCGAATAACATTCACATCTATCTACTCTGTAATGGCGAGGTTTTTGTTTCCATTCGCGAAGCTTTTTAAGCTAAGCGTCCACATGTCCGCATCGCACGTATCGGATGCATCGCACGTAACGTATTAATTAGACTGCGTCCACTGTATCGGCAGCGATCGGATTGCCGACGCGAGTAACAGCAATCGGATTGCCGATGCCACCTTCATTCGGATTTTTGTAGTGCTCGTACGTGCGGAAAGTGTTTGTGAGAATGGAGGAAAGCGCTGAAGAAGTGCTTATTGCTTGTTTACTAGCAGAAGAGGAAGAACAAGAAAAAAAATCTAGAAAAAGGAAGCATAACTTTTGGAGCGCGTCCACTGATCGGCATTCCGTATGACGTCATCGGTACGCATCGCATGTAGGCATTGCCGATGTGCGGTCCGGTACGGTGCGGATCAGTGGACGCTGTTGTATGAGTTTTTTATACAAGGCAAACTAAAATCCGTTACGTGCGATGCGTCCGATACGTGCGACGCGGACCTGCGGGCGCTTACCTTAACAATGATTTTTAACTTTAACTTTCCTTTGTTGCTACTCTGTTAAACAAACAATTTATATGCTTTTATTATTTGTCGAATTCTGTTACAATTTGATTATTAACCTTAGCTTATTCACGGATTTAGTATCTATTATAATGTATATAATAATATTAAGAAATTCGTACTGTTAGGGAAAATAGTAAAATCATCAGCCTGGCTTTCTTCCAGCTTTTTGGTTTCCGGCCTTTAGTAATATTAAGTAGTGGGTGTTCAACATGGGGCAACATGGGTCTGTTAAATAACGGTCGAATAAAAAGGTAAATAAAATTAATTAATTTGATTGTGTAGACACAAATAGGAGTAAAAGGATACTATTATTAAATATTCTATTTGGTCTCCTCTCAACCTAGATACTTACCTACTATACTTCATTTACAATAGCATTAGACAGAAGTTAAAAAGGTTATTTTTAATGCACACTTTGTAACGAAAGTACAATTATTATTATGCATGACTGTTACAATTACAATAGAAGCCAAATTTATTATAATCTATATTCACAGCAGCAGTTACACTTAGTTGTAACCATTGCAAAAAAATACTTTGAGAAATGATGTGGATTTTATTTTGTCATATCATTCCATTTTAGTTGAAAATGACAGTGTCAATGATAAAAACCTAAAAGAAGCAGGGATGAACAATACCTACATGGACACGTTCTTCCTTTCAATAAAACAATTTTATATTAAATTGTTTGTACTGAAAATTACAATAAAGTATTCTGCATTCCTGCTTCTACGAGCCTCTTTTTTTCTAATGCTATTTTAATGGAGTTTATTGTTAGAAAAATTATGGTAGTGCCATGTTCTGTTTCATTTGCACGTATTGTTGTCCTTGTCATAAAACGTCAACCGGCGTGGCGCCCTTGTCTCTTGTTTATTGACGTCAAGGAAATTCAATACCTACTTACTATAGACGGGCGGGACATCACGAACAAAGGATCATGACCAACGATGTATGGAAATCCGTCTCAAGTTGAAACACAATAAATCTTTATTTATTATAGACTACGCTTTATATACTATTAAATTAAAGTGTTCATTTTAACACAAATAGCCGATTTTTGAAGTAATCACACATATATGGAGATAATCTACAAAATGTCTAACCTACTCGCAACTTATTAAATGACCATAGACTCATGTAGGTACCTACAAAAGAACAATGTTAGTTAAAAACAAAACAAGAGAAAAGTTGCTAATTTAGAAGTAAAATGTTCTATTCATGCTTTTTATGGCTTTACAGCGGCTTTGCGGGATTGCTATCGGCCGGTCCGTCTATCTGTCATCTGACTTGACATTAGTTTTGCATCTGCGTGAGACGAAACGCAAAAATAAATATTGTCTTTTCGGAACGATAAAAAACATATAATATACAGTACGTTATGGTTATGATATCACTAACTATTTATCTAGTTATGAGTTTGGTATCATTTTTTGTGTTTTTTTTTTGTCTAAAGGTTAATACTTACGTCACTCGTACAAATGAAGAGAAAGAAACGTCCATCATGCCTTTATACGGAAATGTACCGCAGCAATCGTTAATTTACTGTTTATCTCAAAATCATAATTCCGGATACGAAAACAAAATTCCCGAAGTGAAAAGCTTGTAAAAAATAAACTAATATTTTTTTATAATAAATTAATTTGGTTTTCATACATGCAACTTTTGGAGACTGCTTTTGGTCATTGTCATTTACATCCGATACTTGTGTCCGAGTACACAGAAGTCTATGGGTTAAGTTCAGTACGCTCCACTGCCGCTCCAATATTGTTATCTTATTCTAAATGGCGTACTGTGGCATGGAATCACAGTTTTTCTATGACTTTTCTTTGTCTTTTCCAAAGAAATGTCATCTGTGATGTGATGTGTGTGTCAAAATGTAATTTAATAGAACAATTAAACCACATCGTACAAGACGTCAAACAATGAGATTTACGATACTATAGAGTAAAAACTATAGTTTTATATCTTAAATGTATGTAGTATCTTTAATGTTGTTTCGTTTAAATAAATAAATATTCCACAAACTTTCACACAACGCCATTTAGTCCCAAGTTAAGCTTGAGAGCTTGTGTTATGGGTACTAAACAGCTGATAAACATACTTATATATTTATTTTATTCTAAATACATACATAATTATAGATAAATTACACCCAGACACAGAACAAATGATCGTACTCACCACACGAACATTAATTGTCCTGGGTGTGAATCGAACCCACGACCTCCGGCATAGCAGTCAGGATCACTAACTACTAGACCAACAGGCCAGTGATAAAAAAACAAAAGTGAAAATGATCTAATTATCTACGCAGATGGAAAATTAATTATTCAAATGAGTTATTACCTTGATGACACAAGAAATGTTTCAGAATGAAGAGCCACACGACAACAATCTTTCCAGCAAGAACTTTATAAATACAAATGAAATAAAGTTTTATTTTCATAGTTGTTGAGATTATTTTGAACTCTCTGTTCGAAGCGACATTTTGGATGCTGATTGTACTTATTATTAAAAATTGCTAAAAGCAAAAGAAAGTAAACAGTATAATATGACAGCTAATACGCTTATACCTATACGAAGAAGTATGATTCACAAAATCATTATAATCTGCCTATAATTTCTTGGCCACTATGTTGTCAGCTTCCTGTTTATTAATATTCATGGAGCGACTAACTGTTTGACTTCCACAACAGTTACTGGGAATTTAAACTGGTTGTCAGACTTCGGCCTGATGACTTCGTTCAACGACTGTCAAAAATCTATAAATGACTGTCGGGACCAACGCCTTAACGTGTTTCCCGAGAGGCTGAGAAGTCTTGATATGTAATTAATAGTCACCAATCCACGGACTAGCCTCGCCAAGCGTAGCTTGCCTTTGATCGATCCAAGAGGCTGTTCTTATTTATCCACAAGCTCCTCGGTGTTTGGTTCACAAATTGAATGGCTAAATTGGTAATTAATTGTCTATCATTGGAACTTAAACGCAACAAATTGACAGTTCTCCGTATTGTTCGGAAAATGTTTTTAGTAAGTAATCATGACATGTAGCCTCTCACGACATACTTAGAACGTAGTTTCTTAAAGTGGCGAAAGGTGGGCCGTTTTTGGGGGACTGTCTTTATGTATTTTTTGACGTTCAAAAAGTGCTGATTCTCAGCCTAGTTTGAATAAAGACTTTTGATTTTGATTTTAAAAATATTTTAAGTATCTAATTTTTGCTAGACACTTAAGTTTAACCGAAAATTTAAAACCAAAAATTTTCTATATTTTTCCCCTGATTAGGGTAAACTTTTGTTATAAATACCGTATGGGCCTGCTCAAACTTCATATGAACGAACCGATGTTAGCTGTCAGAGACACACAGATGACGGCACGCCACGTCGACGTCACGTAGACGTCGCTCCTACGTCACGCTGCGTCGGATAATCCGATTACCGACAATGTCGACATCTGCCCCTAGATCACTTTCACGCGTGACTTTAATGCAAGCAGTTTTGCTTCAGATTATAGAACTTTTAAATTTGGGTATTAAATTCTATTTGATGCTCTTTATTTTGCCCTGCATGAATCTCAATTTGTAAGTACGTCAGTAGATAGGTACTTATGTAGAGAGAGAGTGGAGTTTACTGACTACGAGACTCAATCGGGAGTTTTAAGAAAATCAATTGGTAAAGGAATAATGTAGCAACAAAACTCTGTGTGAAGTTTACTTACGCCTAAATTTGCTTGTAGGTAACTCTTAAAAATATTGCACTTTCATCAAAACGGCAATTCACGTATTTTTAGACACGTTTGACAGATTGACAATCTGTCAAAATTTGTCGAATTCCCCTACCTTTTTGAAATATTTTATTGCAATTTGCAAAACTAATCTGTAAATAAAAAAAAATTACAAAAAAAAACAACCGACTTCTTAAAAAAACACTAACAGGTGAAAAATAACTCCAGTTTCGAAAGTCTGTGGCTTTAGTGGTTTTATTTCGTTCATTATTGGCCACCGACTTCCGAAACTGGATTTATATAAACACTTATGTGTGTAATATTAATAAGTAACATTATGGTGTATTTGGTCTGATGCAGCCAGGATATCTAGCAGACTAATACACTCTTTCGAAAATAACAGCAGATATGTCGTGTTTGGATTCATTTTAACCAGCATTTGATTCTGCACACAATGCACTGATGGCAACTGGATGAGCTGATGCTGCAGCCAGGCTATCCAGCACACCAGTAGGTAGACTCTTGACAAAATAATAGCAGATATTTCGTGTTTGGATTCATTTCAACCAGCATTTGATTCTGCACACAATGCCCTGATGGCAACAGGATGAGCTGATGCTGCAGCCAGGCTATCCAGCACACCTTAGGTAGACTCTTGACAAAATAATAGCAGATAAGTCGTGTTTGGATTCGTTTTAACCAGCATTTGTCTCTACATACAATGCACTGAAAAATTCTGATAACTGTAAACTCTATAAAACAACATGAATGCGTTTAAAAATTTTAAAATAAAAATTTAATTAAAAATTTAAAAAACCCCCACCGCAAAATAGTAAAACATTTAAAAAGTTAAAAATAATACTTTAGCCATGAAATTTTACGTAACGTCGGGGTACCGTTAAAATTAGTACCTACATACCTACAAGTACTAGAAACATTCCTTACTAGGTACCTCGACGTGAAGTAAAATTTCATGGCTAAAGTATTATTTTTAACTTTTTAAATGTTTTACTATTTTGCGGTGGGGTTTTTTTTAAATTTTTAATTTAATTTTTTCTACTGATTCTAGCTAACTAGGCAAGCTACGCAAATTTGAGCCAAATATATGCCTTTATTTGAATCCTTATTTGTGTATAAATTAATCAATTATTATTGGACAAACTAGTGAGCTGTTTATTTGAATGTTTGTACGCAAACACGATACAGGAGAAATTCCTATCGCGAGGGGATGTTTTTGAATAAAAAAGCAAGCAAAAACTCTCTTTGGCTCAAAATATCCAGCAGGGTGCCGTGTTCTGGTCTCCAAATAGAATAAAAATTACTAATACAAAATGTTTTAAACTAGTCGTCCTCCGCATCCTTTGAGTAGCGCCAAATACGGATAAACAACATAAAAAATATCACTGTTTTCCGACGTCTCTTTGTTTGACAAACATTTATTTTTAGTTTATGCACCGTTATTTGGGATTGGTTAATATTACAATTCTCAGATGCTCGGTTTTTCGGTCAATAATAGTATATTTTCCATTGAAAATCATCTCTCATGGATGACCCTTCCAAATCTTTGACCTATTTGCAGTCTTTTGAGGCGTTTTTTTTTATCTCAACCGCTGACCAGAATGTTGCTATGAGTCTTCAAGACAGATGTGCCAGGGCAGCCAGCGAACTTAATTTTTTCTTGTGGTTTTACAATTTATCGTTAAGTACCTGGTTGTATGTTTATTAAAATATGATTGGCGGCCGTAACGAATATGGGTTATTTGACTTATCTTAAAAATCACCTATACAACCTTCTAAGTTAATTTAATCCCATTAAATGACTTAAAAAATAATCATACAATGGGATTATTATGAACTTAGAGGGTTGTCTTAATGATTAGAATAATTATGATTCTGTATATTTCCTGTTTGGATCTAAAAACATGGACAGCGCGAACGTTTTGTTTCATATGACTGATCTGGTCCCCTCATTCTGTGTGGTTCTTTCCTCAAAAGAGCATCTAAGACACTAATCTGCATGGACCTTACGTGATTTGACCAAGATAATATCTGGACTTTAAAAGAGACCTCTGAGTTCATTTCAGTGTTTCTTCGCAGAGTAGTGAAATAGTGAAACTCCGATCTCAATTACTTACTTAAAAAAATGACGTGTAAAAGTGTTTGTGAAAACCTGTTTACAAAAATAAATACCATTTATCATTAATCTATACTTCTATACTAATATTATAAAGAGGAAAGGTTTGTTTATTTGGACCGATTTGAAAAAAAAAATCACTGTTGGAAAGCTACACTATCCCCGGGTGACATAGGCTACTTTATATCCCTGTATTCCCACGGGAACGGGACCAACGCGGGTGAAACCGCGTGACGTCTGCTAGTATGTCAAATAAAAGAAAACAATTTAACTGCAAATATTGGCAAAGGGAATAAATAGGTAGATATAGGTACTTACAGGGAAATAAAGCGATCAGTTCTAGCGCTGAACTATGTAGGTAGGTATATGGGTTTTTTTCGAACACAGATAAACAAACAAAAGCACATAGTTGGTTATGGTTTTAAAAATATTAAGAACATTGGCGAACTTGTATGTAAATTGGGACCCATTGATATTAGAATCATCCATTATTGTAACTTAGTACTACTTTTAGAACTGTATGTTATACTGAGTTTTGCACGGTTTGAAATAAACGTTTTATGCCCCGTATTCAGATACAACTAGACAATACCATTCATCATTTTTAACCCCCGACGCAAAAAGAGGGGTGTTATAAGTTTCACCGCTATGTGTGTGTGTCTGTCTGTCTGTCTGTCTGTCTGTCTGTCTGTGGCACCGTAGCGCCCAAACGGGTGAACCGATTTAGTTGCGGTTTTTTTTATTTGAAAGCAGAGTTTCTTGCGATGGTTCTTAGACATAATTCATCAAAATTGGTTCAGCCGTTTCAAGGTTATCGGCTCTTTTGTGTTAGCTACCGTTGCTATTTTAGACGTCTATGGGTATTTACTTTACTTATAACATATGTGTGTCTTAAAATTTCAAACACTCATGTGTGTAATATTAATAAGCAACATTATGGTGTATTTGGTCTGATGCAGCCAGGATATCTAGCAGACTAATACACTCTTGGGAAAATAACAGCAGATATGTCGTGTTTGGATTTATTTTAACCAGCATTTGATTCTGCACACAATACACTGATGGCAACTGGATGAGCTGATGCTGCAGCCAGGCTATCCAGCACACCAGTAGGTAGACTCTTGACAAAATAATAGCAGATATGTCGTGTTTGGATTCATTTTAACCAGCATTTGATTCTAAACACAATGCACTGATGGCAACAGGATGAGCTGATGCTGCAGCCAGGCTATCTAGCACACCAGTAGGTAGACTCTTGACAAAATAATAGCAGATATGTCGTGTTTGGATTTATTTCAACCAGCATTTGATTCTAAACACAATGCAGTGATGGCAACAGGATGAGCTGATGCTGCAGCCAGGCTATCCAGCACACCAGTAGGTAGACTCTTGACAAAATAATAGCAGATATGTCGTGTTTGGATTCATTTTAACTAGCATTTGTCTCTACATACAATGCACTGAAAAATTCTCATACCTGTATAATCTATAAAACAAAATTAATGCGTTTAAAAATTTCAAAATAAAAATTAAATTATAATTTAAAAAACCCCCACCGCAAAAAAGTAAAACATTTAAAAAGTTAAAAATAACACTTTAGCCATGAAATTTTACGTAACGTCGGGGTACCGTTAAAATAAGTACCTATATACCTGCAAGTACTAGGAACATTCCTTACTTAAGCGGTACCCCGACGTGAAGTAAAATTTCATGGCTAAAGTGTTATTTTTAACTTTTTAAATGTTTTACTTTTTTGCGGTGGGGGTTTTTTAAATTATAATTTAATTTTTTTTCTTTAAAAATCGCGTGAGTAAGTAAGTGCCTTCGATAATTAAGTTTTACTTACGTGACTTCAAAGTATATAGGGTACTTACAATTTTATTTTATTTTAAATGTCTTTTACTGGATTTTTATAAGGAGCCGCCGATTTCCGTACCCACTTTATAAACTTCATGTTTAATCATCAGGAATTTGAATCGTCTCGGCAGATTCATTTGGTGAGAATCTCATTTAATTTTATTTCAATAAAATTAAACGTTGCGGATTAATAAAATGGTAATCCTCTCCTTGCATAGATGAAGTGATAACTTATTAAATACTTGCTTTCTCGCAGACTTCATTAAGTTGAAAATGAACAGGAAAATGCAGGATATTGAATCGGACAAGTGGAACTGGAAGATACAAAGCGAATTCCTTTGGCTACTGTATTTTACTTTTCTTTGCTCTTTTTTGTTTTTATTTAAAACCTGCCATTGGTGGCCTACATGTCTGTGAGACCGGGTAGTTTAAAAAATCATTATTTTTGTCACCGTTCGTTGAATTATTTTGTGGTTTCGAGTTCCACGAGTATTTTTACGTCCTTTATTGCCAGTATATCCCGCGTCAGCGACGTGGGCGTACGTCACACAGTTTTAGCCCCAACCCGGTGCGTGAGACCGGCGTCACCGTGACGTTCGTTTTATTTATTTTTTTGGTACCGATATACTTACCATTAAACAAAGATATTCAATACTTACTTTAGTTAGACGGGACTTCACGAACAAAATTTTCATCCAAAACTTGTGTCCTAAGTGGACACAAGTCGTGAGTTTTTTTTAGTACGCTCCGCTGCCGCTCCAATATTCATATATTATTCTAGGTAGCGTTACTGAGACATGGGATCAAAGTTTTTCTTTGACATTTCCTTGACGTGCCCCCCCTATAGTATTTTAAATCTCTTTGCCATTAAAGCTAGTTTATTTCATGGACTAAAGCTGATTTTATTGTCAAATAATTTATGATAGGTACCTAGTTTTTTTTTTCGAGTTTTTAATACCTTACAATTTTAGTGCATTCAAAGATATCTTTCTAATGCCAATAAAAGATATTTGTTTTAGGAAATACTCATGTTTTATTTAGTCAAAGTCAAAGTCAAAGTCAAATCATTTATTTCGACTGACTGGCCTGTTGGTCTAGTAGTTAGTGACCCTGACTGCTGTGCCGGAGGTCGTGGGTTCGATTCCCACCCGGGACAAATGCTTGTGTGATGAGCACGATCATTTGTTCTGTGTCTGGGTGTAATATCTATACTTACTCGTATAACAAATCTGTAGTTCAGAAGTAAAATTTCTGTACATTGAAAATATCAAAAAAATAAATAGCAGGGGGTGTTACTAGACTGACACCGAACCCAAAAATATGATTAAAAAAAATTTTGTCTGTCTGCCTGTCTGTCTGTCTGTCTGTCTGTCTGTCTGTCTGTCTGTCTGTATGTTCAGGTATCACGCAAAAACTACCGGTTCGATTACGATGAAACTTGGTATACTTATTCTTTGATATCCTGGGCTCCACACTGGGTACTTTTTATCCCGGAAAAGTATATACAGTAAAAAACAACACTTAATTTTGAGGTTCGATCCCTAGACCCGACTACTGTACCAACCGCAAATAATAAGTTTTGTCGTAGGTTACGTCACCCGCAGTGGAGTTCACCAAAGGGCGCTGCACACGGCTAAAATATTAAAATATTTAATCTTAAGATACAATATCGCTCGCCATACAATTCAATGGACTATCACACACTACGAAGATAATTATGCACATTGAATATCTATTCAAAATTAATATTGGAGGATGATTGGTGATCGATACTGATGCCAAAAATGCAATTAGTGAATGTTTTGTCTTTCTGTCTGTATGTGCACGCATAGTTCAAAAAATATTATAGGGATTTTAACCATACTTGGTGCGGTTGTAGGTAATCAATACGCCTGGGCAGGTTGATCTTAGTATATATCAGTTGTTTTACACATGGTCAGTTGTACAGCGCTCTTTCCCGGGTCAGTAGTTCCAGAAATCTTTATGCATACATATCGGAAGGATCAACTTTTGAAAGTAGTCTATCCGGAAGTATTATGCTAAAATTATTACGTTTATATATCAACGCACAGCCCCAACCGCTGGTATTAGAGACATGAAACTTGAAGGGGTGTTCTTAGTGAAGAGTAAGTCTTCCATAGAAAGATTTTTGAAAATTCAACCCTTAAAGGGAAAACATAGGGGACTCAACCCTTAAAGGGAAAACATAGGGGACGGAAGTTCGACATCCACGCGGGCGAAGCCGCGGGCAAAAGCTAGTCTATAATATGTATGTATTTAGAAATATAGAAGTATGTTTATCAGCTGTTTAGTACCCATAACATAAGCTCTTAGCTTAGCTTGCGACTAGATGACGTTGTGTGAAAAGTTGTGGAATCTTTATTTATTTATTTGACCCTGAGCAGGCACTTTGGAACTTACAAATTAAATGAATTAAGAGAATGATTCTAGTTGCACATTCGCGAGAGATTCGCGATGCGGTAAACCATTTAATATGGCTCTGACAGCTCCCTTTTGTAAAATAAAAAATAATTAAATGTCAGCAGCCCTACCCCACAGTAAATACCATAAGACATTATGCTGTGGAAGTAGCTAAAATATACAAAACGCGCGGTTTCTACGCCTACTACTGTCTTATTTTTCTAACCGCATAAGCAGCTGAGCTTAACCGCCCTGCAAGAGTTATTAAGTGAGGTCCCAACTGTAATTTCTCATCTAGTGTAATGTCTAGGAAAACCGTTCGATTAATACATTTTCAGTTTTTCTCCATTCAATACGATTCTACTTCTAACATTCGGTAACGTAAATCTAATACATTTGGTTTATTTTTCGTTTAGTGCCTAATTATTAACCGTAAACCAATTTTAACCTGAATTATTAAATTATTTACACCGTCAAGATTTTGTGACCGCGTCGTCCTATTTTAAATATTAACAATGTGTTATCTCCAAATAACACCATCTTCGGTTGGTTCTGAATTAATTGGGGCAAATCACTTATGTAAACTAAGAAGAGCAAGGGACCTAGAATGGAACCTTAGGGAGCACCCATTATCATTTCAGAACCTAATGAGTTTATGCCATTAACCTGAACTTTAACCTGACGTTCTTTTAGGTAAGGCCTCATTAAATCAGGAGATTTATGTCTAATCCCATAGTGATCAAATTTCAGCAAGAGTGTCTCGTAGCTAACGCCATAGAAAGCCTTCAAAAGGTCGCAAAAGATTCCAATGGCATCTTGTGCTTCCTCCCAGGCGTTAAAAAATGTTCTTGATTAGGGTGACACCGGATTCAGTTGTACTGCGCCCTTTGATGAAACCGTACTGCTGTTCATGAAAGATGGAGTTTTTATTGAAGTGACGTAACATTTGATTAAGCATTAACTTTTCAAACACCTAACTGAGAACTGGTAGGATTGAAACAGGCTTATAGTTATTGGGGTCTTTACTAATTCCGGATTTGAACAATGGAACTACTTTGCTTTGTTTCATGAGATCCGGGAAAACTCGGTTTTTTTTTATTGACAGTTAAAGATCTGAAGAAGATTAAATCAAGATTAAAATTAGAGAGCGAACTCATGGTTGCGCTTCGCGGAATAAAAATATAATATTTTTATTTTGATTTTGTGAGCGCATCTAACGGATTCTGAAGCGGTTATCGTACTGGACTTCTCTTTTAAAAAGGTATTCAAAAGTTTTGCTTTGCGTATTTTTATGAAAGAACTGATCCCTAGAGTCTCTCTAGCTACTCATTTGTCTATCATCCTTTTATGCACACATGTAATATATAAATGTGCGCCGGGGCGGATTGACAGTTTAAACCAAATTCTGTCAAGCCGCCATTTTTTTTTGTTTTTTCTTGAAGAGACTTTATACATTTGACCAATATGTAGTGTATGTATAAATGTGAGCCTGGGCAGTTTTACAGATTATACAAAATCTGTCAAATCACCATTTTTAGGGTTCCGTAGTCAACTAGGAACCCTTATAGTTTCGCCATGTCTAATGTCTGTCTGTCCGTCCGTCCGTCCTCGCTTAATCTCTGTGACCGTTAGCACTAGAAAGCTGAAATTTGGTACCAATATGTGTATCAATCACGCCAACAAAGTGCTAAAATAAAAATTGGAAAAAAATGTTTTATTAGGGTAAAAAAAAATCACTTCCCACTTTACATATAGGGGGGCTCCCTATATGTAAAGTGTGAAGTGATTTTTTTTTTTATTTCAACCCTAACGTGTGATATATTGTTGGATAGGTATTTAAAAATGAATAGGGGTTTACTACCATAATTTTTTGATAATGTCAATAATTTCGGAAATAATCGCTACAAAAGTAAAAAACAATGTCCCCCCCCCCCCCCTCTAACTTTGGAACCATACGTTTAGAAAATATGAAAAAATCTGAAATGTAGAACTTTATAAGGTTTTTCTAGGAAAATTATTTTGAATTTGGATGGAAACAACAGTTTTTGTACAAAAAAGACAAAAAGTTACACAAAATAATTTCTGGACTAAGTTTGTAGTATGATCGTATATGCAAGCATTTTGAACACTTATTGTGACGGACGGGAAACTACGGAACCCTACACTGAGCGTGGCCCGACACGTTCTTCGCCAGTTTTTTTTTTCTAGAAGAGACTATCTATTTGACCAATATGTAGTGTATTTATAAATGTGGGCCGGGCGGTTTGACAGATTATACAAAATCTGTCGGGCCGCTATTTTATTTATTTTTTCAAGAAGAGACTAAACATTTGACGATCATCCTGTTATGTATGTATAAATGAAGGCTCGTACGCAACTTGTACAACGTAACTAACAAACCGTTATGCCATTTCATTAAAATGAGAATGGCTGTAACGAATCGTCTATCTGTCATACCTGCACGTCTTCAATTCTTTCTATGATAAACCCGTTGGCCTGGTCCTCCAGTCAAACGATTGTCATTGTAAGACTTAATGTTCACTTCTATGTATACACATATTTTATGGTTTTGTTTATGGGATATATTGTGGAGAAATCTTGTTGCGTTTAACGGTTATGGGTGGCCCACCTGTGGTGTCGCGTTGCTCTTAATCTGGTGAAAGCTGAGAAAGAGAACTGACGTCTTGCAAACTGGAAGGTCCTCTTCTCATTTAGAGAAGGTATATCCTAAGCCGCACGCTTGTGAATGATTTGAATAACGATTTCAGATTTTTATCAATTCCCACGCAGGTTTTGATTTCGATCCCTGGGTTGGATAAAACGTTATCTAGTTTTCCATCTGTTATGTCTCGGTAGGAGTCTGGATTTAGGCCCGATTGATAGCAATAGGCCTGCCTCCTATAACATGGGACTTAAAAATGACAGGCTGACAGACAGACGGGAGGAATCGACGACAGTGGCGACTTTTGTAATACTACATTTATACTGGAATATCTGTACCTACTATTTCGTAATGTAATATTTTAACTGTCGTAAAACTGTTAACTACTGACTTATAATTTTGTCAGTACGGTGTGAACCGATCTACATTACTCATATAATGTAATACATAAATTATGCGCTCAAATAGTATTTTTTCCGCTCAACCATTGCTTTAAATCCCTCTGTATTTTCTTCTGATACTTAAATGCCAAAAGGATTACCTAGAACGACGCTGACAAAATCATTACTTCCCCTTTGTCGCTGCTCGCCATTTTCCCATCATCCGCATAATTCGGTTATAAATAATTCATTCCCTAGGTGACAATACTGAGCTCTTAAATAGCTTCCATTTAATTTGCGGTGCGTACCCCACTATGAATTGATATATCGTGCTGCTTACTACTTGATATAATTACTATTATTATGTACAATCTAGTGCGGGATGTAATTATTCAGTTTAATAAATTTATGTGTTTCGCGACATTAAAATACAACTGTCAAAAATCCTAAAATTTCTTATCCCTGGTCGTTTGCAAAATTATGCTTAAGGACCTCATCATTCGCGTTGCCGATTGTTCCAGTTATTCGATACTCTGATGCATGATACATCAATAATAGCACAATCATGTTATGAATGTTCGTTAGACAAGGAACGTAATTAGATTCCTATTAGAGAACCCTTGACAGACATAATTTGATCAAGCGTTAGTAGCAATTCGCGATAGCGTCAAATACTGTCTTCGACAATATTCAATAGTGGTTTAGATACCGCCTTAGGTAATTAATTACTTACGTTCTAAAATAGATTTCCAGGATGCTTTGCAGGATGGGGTGGTTTACTGCATGGCACGGCTGTCGGTGACTATCTCGGAAAATACGTTAAGATGTTAATCCCGACTTACTCGGCAGCTCTTTTAACGTCGTTTCGGGTATTTAGAACCCTGAAAGTCGGAAAACAAGTTTAGCCAAGAGTTACCTATCTATCGTGCTACCCAACGGTGGTTGTGGAGGTAAAACACAGGTACCTACCCATCCAATTTTACCAATAACATTTGAATGTCATTATTGACCAAACATAATTACTGAAAGATTCTCAAATGTAAGTAGGTACCTCTTCTGTTTTCCCTCGCCTTTGGAATTCGATGCATCTCTTTAGATTTGAAGCCGATTGGACCTCGATAGACCGCTAAACTAAGTTTTTAAAAGGTTAAGCAATGAGCCATGTCAAAACCTGTCAGTGTAACATTCTTAACCGCTCCACTATTCTTTCGAACATAGTAACTTTAGTTTTAAAACTAAATACAAATATGGACCTTGCCCTGATATTGACCAAATTGTAATACAAATATGACAAATTTGTATCCAAACTTTCATCCCCTATGTAACCTATTTGGCGTCCTTAATTAAATAGAAAGAAAGAAAGAAAGAAATTACATTTATTGGCAACAACTGGATACACGCACAGCAAAAACACAATAACATAAAAAAAGAGACAAAAAATGGCATGTCATGTGAAATGAGCTCATAGAGACTGGCAACGTGGATTGGAAAAGGCTTCGTGGACGCAGCCCAATACGTTGGTCCGACCAGATCCGCACCACTCTTGACTCTTCAGTATACGATGCCCTTCACACCGCCAGAGAAAGAAACAGATGGAGGAATATCGTGCATATGAAAGTGATGAAGCATCCGGTCACGACCCTCAGCCGAATTAAATGAGGCTATATAGGACAATTTTCCTGCATGCACTACTCATGTTCACTATTGTTCACCCCAAGATGATCTCCGGTAGGTATATTAACTTACTTCATTAATTATTCAATATTTTACCATACATGTTTAATTATTTTTTAGTCCTTAAACACCCACTGAATTATCTCCACGTGTATAAAACTAAGTCGCTTTTCGCGTCTGACAGTCGGTATGTAAGTAGGTATACCCGCATACATTTAAATCACACGCTATCGACATATCAAAATCATTTTGATATGTTTCTTTATTCTTTGAGAAGGTTTATTATGTACTTTATTATAGTAGACACCTGATATTTCATATAATAGCATTAGAAAAAGAGCCTCGTAGAAGCTGGAATGCAGAACATTTTATTTTAAAGATAAGTGATAACAATTTTTATACAAATTGTTTTATTTTAATTTTAGAACAATAAAAGTGACACGAAGAACGTGACCATGTATTGTTTATCCCTGCTTCCTTGAAGTTTTTATCATTGACACTACAATTTTCAACTATTCAATATAATATACTTAACTAAATCAAATCCACATCATTTCTTAAAATAAATTGTTGAAATAACCATTTCACACGACTAAGTGTGAAATCTGCAGTAAAAATAAATTATACCTAATACTTAATTTCGGCGTCTATCGTAATTGTAACTTTGTAACATGTTTATTTGTACTTTCGTTACAAAGTGTGCAATTAAAATAACCTTTTTTAACTTCTGCAGTCTAATGCTATTGTAAATGGAGTATACAGGATGTCTCATTCAAATCGGTCAGTATGGGAAAGTCTGAAACTATAAGACATACGGAGATCTGTTCTGAGGAAGCATGTCATCGATTATAATAACAAGAAAAACTGCATTCATACATTTTAAAAAACATCTGTACTCCGTTCAGGAATCGAACCCGGTTATTTTGAAAATAAAAACCTACACTATTTCTATTTAGATATCGATTGTATAAGTCTTAAGCAGTAAATGTCTGTATGAAACATGATGTCTAAAATGAATAAAATGCATTGTTTTCACATATTTTCATTTATTTTAGTAGGTGCTCGAAGTGACCACCGCCTTTTTCAGATGTTTTTTAAAATGTATGAATGCAGTTTTTCTTGTTATTAAAATCGATGACATGGTTCCTCAGAACAGATCTTCGTATGTCTTATAGTTTCAGACTTTCCCATACTGACCGATTTGAATGAGACACCCTGTATAATAGATATAAACCAAGAATTTAAAAGCTCTAAAATGATGTCAGAAAGAACATATTTGGCGCGAGATAGGTACATTATAAAATTGCAACCTGCAGGTATTTTTTATTAAAAGGTTAGAATATGCCATACTTATTTACTTCTAAAAGTATTCCTTTATGCATATTACCTATATGTGCAAAATAATTTCATTTCAAAAATGCCAGGCGTACTGCAATAGAAAATTCTTGGAAAATCCACGAGAGAAGTTGGAAAGGAAAGGATGGTATTTTTGTATAAAAATCAAAACGTTAACACTCGTGCGAAGGCGGGCTGGGTCGCTACAGGTGAATAAACGAATTTTATGTTGGAATATTGCTTTGAATTTCTGTCTGTCTGGGCTGATTTTAGTTTGGCAATGTATTTACATGTCAAAAATCAAAGCAGGCGTATCTTTTAGGGGTACACACGGCTTTACATCAAGCTATACCAGCTATTCCCAGTTTATCTCGCATTGTTTACCTTGCATCACAATTGACCTCGCATTGTTGGGAAATCCTATGCAATGCGAAATCAGCTTATACTGGAAATCATAACTTGATGTGTAGCCGTGTGTACAAACAATATAGTTTTTCGTTTTTTAAGTGAACTGGTCTGTTTAAAATGTACCTAAGTACAAATTAGCTTAATTCACATAATTCTCCGATGTTGGTCGGTGCTATCCAGCTGTCTTTAACTGAGTTTTGAATTGTTAAGATTGTCCGTACAATTAAAATTTGGGAAGTAATAAAACGTACTTAAATAACGCGTAAAATAAAATCTAGGGTTCCAACGCCAGATTTGTTTTTTTACTGCGATATGTTCTTTCTTCCATCACTTAATTAAATATTCAATTTTGTCACATTGTTTGAAATTAATACCATAAGAACTTAGTAGCCTGGTAGTCAAAGGTAGTGTAGTCGCCAGCTTTCAATGAATTAAATTGAGTCTATTGTACACGGCGCAATTATTAGGTACGCCGCACGCGACTGACTCTAACGGGGCAAAATGGTAAATAATTTTATTAAAATTCTCTGCTACTGAAATACCAACTTCATGCCAATCCAGTAGGGTATATATTAGAGTGTTACGATAAAATAATTGAAATATAGCAAGAAATTTGCTGTCAAATAATAGTTTTTAGCAGATAATTTGCACAAGCGGCGTTTCTTTGGTTTGTAGAAGCCTGATTAAACTTCTGTTCACTTGAGATAAAAATGCCATAATGTTAATCTTCATTAAAGTTCCTACGAAAAACATTTTTTAGACAGAGATGGTAAGTAGTAGTAAACTAGGTAAAACCAAAAAAGCAATACCCTCTTCACAATAGGTAGGTATTACATTGTCGAAACTTTGTAACCGATGGGTTATATCTATGTGATCAACGTGTTAGTATTACAAGATATAGCCACGGTTAAATATGAACATTTTACATAACCGTAATCCATCCGATGCGTTATCGAACGTCACTGAAGCTGCTGGTTACTATATTACCTACATACCAGACATCTTAAGCTCCGCCACCCTTCAACTATTTTCCATATACGTGGGCGGGAGCGTGGCGCTGGCGGCGCGGCGTGGTGTGCACGCGCCCGTAAGCCGGCCGACCGACGCTCGTGTGCCACTAAACGTCAAACGGAGCGTTTGATAAGTCCGCTAGTGCGCACACCGCCCTTGTTTGCTCACTTTTATTGCCCGTGGGATGTTGCCCATTGTTGCTCACAATAAATACTGTGTTAATTGATGGGAAAACATTTTCCGCACAGATTTTAGTGATTCGCAAATACTGACTTGTGGATTTACTGGTGTTTGTACGCTGCGCGAAATAATAAAAGTACCCCAGTGCGTTAGGCTAGTTCACATCGAATGACCCGTTACGGTGTGGTCCCTTCATGGCCCTATTTTGTTGGTAAGCGCATAGAAATGTATAGCTAAATTACAAACTCAGACCAACATTTATTTGTGTACTATTATTATAGTACATTTTATCTAAATAAAACAAAACAATAACATAAAAATATGAGACAAAAGAAAAAGAACAGCGTGCCGATATTTAAATAAAAGAAAAACAAACCAAATAAAGTCTATCACTCTGAGCACTCTGAACTGCATAAAATGGGAATCGAGCTCAGCATGTGCTAGGCAAATGTGCCTGGAACCTGTAGTAAAGCGACCTTGTCACATGGAGCTTCTTTTTTTCCATTGCTACCCGTACCCTTCTTATTGAAACGAAGTTCCTTATCGCGCGTTGTGAAAGGGGCTAGACGGAAAAAAATCTCACGAAAAGTTGTCACGACACTTTTAGCTATAGTAAGCTGTGCGGCGTCGCATGTTCGCAGGGAGAGGGAGGGGAACGGGAGGAGGAAGATAGAGGGGGGGGGGGGGGAGAGAGAGAAGATTGAATAGTTCACTAATCAATTGAAGGGAACTTCGTTCCATCCGGGTGTCCCTTGACACCTCTCAAGTTTTTTCTCTTTTCATAAGGAATCAGTCCTTCAGCACCAGTAGTACCCCACCATATCACTTAACATTTGAAATTAAAATTGCCTTGACAATCAGTCTGATAGTGGCACCTGTACAAACAGGTCGTGTTTATGCTGTGTATCAGCCCTAGCAAATAGTAGGATTGTTCGGATTGAGCGCAGATAACACTGTATTACAGTGCTGATATCAGAGGACATGGTTTTTCGTGATCTGAGGCTTTGTTTACTCTAAGTAGTCATTTGAAGTAAGTACCAAGCATGTTAACATGTTGCCAAAGTTAACAGCACCAACTAACACGGTTTTACTAATATCCTTTGTTACATACTTAATCATTTTTCTAAAAACTGTCTAAAGCATTTTGGGGAATCACTTATTATATAGTTACATTTAAAAGTCTATATTATAAGGTTTAAACAGAAGATTTTGGATTATTTACCGATTCCGTGCTTAGCCAGAAGGCCAACTTTTTCGCAATTAAAAACGTTCAAAATCTAGTCGCAGTATCATCTTAGGGACAATCATGGTCAACATTTTGTAAAAATGTATTTCTGACAGTTATCCCATTAAAGTTAAGGGAATAGGCCCTCAGAAAATAGTTCATTGAGTTAATATTCGCCACTGCTCTTAAAACTGCACACACCATGAATTTCGGACGACCGTATCGCGAATTCTTTGCGTTTGCCCGCTGGCATAAGCAACAGGATCCGCGTACGAAGTCGCGGGCAGAAGCTAGTATATAATATATGGCTGATCTTTGCGTTATGCTCGTGAACGGGTGCTGCTTGTGGTGACTGGTCGACTTGCTTACCAATGGTTTTTTTTATTGTTATAACAGTTAACTGCTTATTGGTTTCACTTCGATGGTCCTAGATTATCATTTTAAATTTAGAGTCACAGCTAGTGTCCGACCGAAGCTTCGGCTTCGGCTTCGGCTTCGGCCACCTTCGGCCAAAAAAGCACCTTCGGCCAAATCTTCGGCTTCGGCCAAAAATTTGCCGAAGGTTTGGCCGAAGCCGAAGGTTTGCTAGTTGTCAAAATTTGAAATTTACTGAACGATGCTAGAGCGAGACGGAGAGTGTGCAGAGCAGCAGAGTTTCGCCGCGCCGCCGCACCGGACCAAACGAATCGCAGTTAGTAAACTAAACGAGTCATTAATTAAGACTAGTCGAAAAAAGTGAGTTTATTTTTTATTAATAAGGTGCCTCAAATTGTTGCCAAAACTTGTTAAGTTTCTATTTTCTCCAATTGTTATAAGTATTTAATTTTCACAAAAATTCCAAAAAATTATATGTTAAAAATAGATATTGAAAAAGCGTTAAACTTTGCTCAATTATTTTATAGAAATATTTTGTGTTCGTCCGATAATTAAAAAATTTGACTGATTATTTTGATTATTTTTGTTAAAATTACTTTAAGTAAATAAATATTTAAATAACATTGTATATTTGAAACTTTTATTTTAGACAATATTTTATTACCTACTTGTATTATGTTGGTCACTCGGCTCGTTATTGGGCTAAATCTCTAAAGCTCTCACAATATGTATCTATAGTATATTCTGGGATCAAAGTAACTATCGTATTTCTCAAGGTCAATGACACCTTCGGCTTCGGCTTCGGCTTCGGCCGAAGGTTTTGGTGAATACCGATTAATCGGCTTCGGCTTCGGCTTCGGCCAGAATTGCACCTTCGGTCGGACACTAGTCACAGCCTTATCAATATAAGCCAGCATTGCACTTGTAAGCGGGTACGCCTTTTATACCTGGAGGCTGTTATTTTTCAGTTTTGTAGTTGTTTTGCTTGAGTTTAGATTTCAATTTTAATATGAATTTTAATTAAGAAAATCCGATTAAGAAAAAGTGCTGATTCTCAGCCTAGTTTGAATAGACTTTTGATTTTGATAAATAAAATACATTTTTACTGAAATACAATTATTTTATAACTAGCTCTGAGATTAAATAATGTCGACGTTGTGGGGGGTCCTTGTTTCAAAATGACAAGGTAGGTATAATAAAAAGGTGTTCCAAGAAAAAATGTTAACCTACTCACTCGTACCTACCTAGAGTTACATTGCCGGTGCCGCGTTCCCGGTTTAACTTTGAACTCGTCTATGCCCTACGCTTCGTGGGTTTTATTTAAAACCCTCTTTGTAGCGTAAATTGCAATTAGCAACAGAAACGTTTGAAACATGAGTTCTGCTTACATTCTGACTGTGTGATTGTTAAGTTCGTCTAGTACTGCGAATGTATGGTACCTAGGTGTTTGAACCTTGTTAGTAGCTACGTCAGTAAAAAATTGAAATTAAAATGCTATGCTTACAGTTATTGAATATACGAGTACTTATAAGTTAAATCCGGTTATTCGCTCAATCAGTTTAATTCAGTGCTGCTCACAAATGGACATAATGTTCCGGCAAAGGTAGAAACCGACTAAGTGTAAAAGCTTGGTCGTTTGACGATGTCTAGAGTTCTCAGTTCTCAACCAAAGTCAACCGACTAGTTGCAAACACAGTCGGTCAACTCAGATGCAAACGACCGTCGACTGAACTGGTTTCCGCCTTTTATTACTTTCGGCTACAACTGTGCACGCTGAACTGTGGTCAAACACGCCATCCGACTTGTATGAAGAGCGCTTAGACTACCGTTTTTGACAAGCGACTCTGACATGCCTTAGTCACTCGCCGAAGGCGAAGCAGTTAAGTACGTACAGTATATAATATCCCCACTGCTGGGATACAGGTCTCCTCTCTATTAAAAGGAATGGAGTGTAATCGGGCCTAGTGCGGGTTGGTAGATGTCACATGTCTTAGAATTTTGGTTCTTAGGCATGCTGGTTTCCTCACGATGTTTTCCTTCACGGTTTCGAGGACTGCTTGAATAATTTAAGTACCTACACAAAGTAAAGCGCTTGTCTGGGTTCGAAACTACCACCTAAACCTCGTAAATCGTGGACGTTACCGCTGGGCCACCACTGTTCTCTAAGATGGCAGTTGCCTTCTAGTTCTTCACATTCCAGATCAAACATATGTGGTTGATTAAGCTACTTAAATAATAAGAAACATCCCGTATTTCATCCAGCCCTTGTAATGTAAGTAATTCATAAACCATAAAATATCTCAAACAACTAATATGTTACATCTACCTGCTACTTAAGTCCCCTAAACCATATTTAACTGTCTATTTCATTACCCCAGTGAAAAGTGATCGTTTTATCGCCGATACAAGTGCTAATATAGATGATATCGCAGCGCCTGCGCCGGCGTTCCCACGCGTGCCCGGGGCGTGCGCGCGCGCCCCTTGCCGATACCTGTTCAGATTAGTCCGATGACAGAGGGGCAATTCAGTAGGTAAAATAGTGAAATTTATTACGTAACACGTGCAAGTTAGTTTTTTTTCCAAAAATTATTTTCAATGACTTAAAAGCAGTGTTTTCTTTCCTGGTGTTGGAACACTTTACTTTTGTTATCTTAAATTTATTAGCTGCGGTTTATTGTTGCCACTAATTTGTCATTACAAAAATGTCTGACTAAAACAATTTCTCCTTTTACGCCTTGCAAGGCAGAGCATATTGAGACCTTTATATTGAACACCATAATATACTAAAACATTATAGCTTTTGTCACAAATAAATTTGATTTTATGTATTAAAATTTAAAGAGACCAAATACTAGTGACGCATCTACATCCACTGGTCTTTGACAGGCCCGTTCTATTATTTGTACTGCGAAATATATCACAATGAATCTTTGCATGGGAACTGTTTCCACGTGTAATGTCCCTATCTGTTTTGACGATACACTATCTGATAGTTATGTTGCAGATTAAATGTTGCTAAATTAGCCGGCTCATAAAATTGATACGAGGTCTATACTTGGGTGTTGCTCCTTGCAAAGGCTTTTTATGTTTAGGGAAAAATATAAATGGGGTTTTACTTTTAGCAATACCTATCTCAGTAGCAACAGATCGGCCCTTTACTTAACGGGATGCAGTTGAATACAGTTGCTGTCCAAGTGCCCAACTAACCTAGAAGTTACACCATACTCGTTTGGTCAAACTATTTATAAGAGTTTAGAGATTCTGTTTACCCGTAAACGACTGCCAAAGATCTAAGCATGAAAGATGGGAGCTTTTCGGAGTTTTCATGGCACGGCCCGGCCCCTTCATGCTTCTCTCAGTGGGCCCGATCCACGGCCTGACCTCATCTAGCGTGGCTTAACCTTATCTCGGCCCCCGCAACTGCTATTAGTTGCCACATACCTGAGTCTGTTAATTCAATACTCTTTATTGTACACCATACAAACATACAAATTATAACTTTAAGGGCTTCACAGTGAACCAGCATTATCCGGCTACTAAAGCTTATAAGCAGTAGCCTATTGCAATATAATTCAAAGGCTCACAATTTAGGACTCATTCATATTTGTGTTCCTACTGGCCTAGCGTTGTTCGGTCTCCTGCTTGATACAGAGGGAAGTAAAAATTCGGTATTTTTTTCCCCTGTGTTTTTTCTGATTGATGTCAATGTGTGATCCCATGCAGATGAATCTCTTTTCCGGGACTCGTCTAGCATCATGAACTCGACGCTTTTCTAGCTGTTCTTTTGTTGATTTTGGCTTGCAAAAGTTGCAGTGGTTTGGAAATAGTACGGCCATATAAAGGCATTTTCACCTCATAACAAAAACGCAGATTAAAATGCTGGCTCGAGATGCACGGGACAGGAGGATACGTTGATACCTGGAGGGAACAGGTAGTAACGTTACTCCATGTTTGATATACCGAAACAGTGAATAGTTTATGCCGGTGCAAGATGAGAAGAGACGAAGGTAAAACAGGGATACCTACTAGGTGATCAAACTGTTGATGATTTTGGAAGAAGGTAGTCTGTAATAGGGTATATGCATGTATTTTTTTTATATTTTTAATTCACTGTTTACAACGTTTTAACATAGTAAAAAAATATAAACATATTTAAAAATGCAGTAAAGAAGCTTAAAAAAATATTTAAAATACAGAATAAATTTGAGCTGTTTAAACGCCGCCATTTTCGCGCGCCATTTCGATTACGTCATTTACTATAATCCTATCACTATTACTTTGGGTGTTTTCGTTCTTCTAACCATTTCACCATGAAAAACGCTCAAAAACCAGTTTACCAATATTGCTTGTACCCGAATGCAATAAACATTATCAGATTGTGCTTTTACAAAACCATTTTAAGTCATTTTTCTTAAATGTTTTATAACCTCACTATGAAGCTAAAATTACACTTGAACGTTAAATTAGTTCACAACACACACGGCAATAAATAATTATGTTTTTCAACAAAAAGTCCATTTCAATACTTAATGTCATACTTAAACATTGTATGTTTTGTAGGCGTTGAGTTGTTGTCGTAGTATTTGACGTCAAATTTCGTTATAACCAATAGTGATGCGTTTCACAAATTTGAATTTCCCGCGCTTAATTCGCACTTTAATTTTTAATTTTAAATAATTATGACGCTATTAATATTAGGAGGAGCTTGTGGCTAAATTATAACAGCCGCATGGGTCGATCAAAGGTTAAGCTACGCTTGACGAGGTCGGTCCGTGGATGGGTGACCATTTATTACATACCAAGACTCCTCCGTGCCTCGGAAAGCACGTTAAGCCGTTGGTCCCGGCTGTCATTTGTAGATCTTTGACAGTCGTTACTTGTAGTCAGAAGCCCGAAAGTCTGACAACCAGTTTAACCAAGGGGTATCATGTTACCCAGTTACTGGGTTGTGGAGGTCAGACAGGCAGTCGCTCCATGTAAAACACTGGTATTCAGCTGCATCCGGTTAAACTGGAAGCCGACCCCAACATAGTTGGGAAAAGGCTAGGCAGATGAATTATGACGCTATTAAAAAGTGAAATAATGATTTAGTTCATATTCTATGCCATTAAAGATTCGGAAAAAAAAAATTTGAACCATATTTAAATTACATGCATATTCCCTATTGTAGAGAAGAGTTTTTAATGTGTTGTTTGTACCAAATAATGCTATAGCATTCTTTTGGTCCATTATCTTACTCACGATAAGTGACAATTGAAACGTTTGCGACACTAGATATTTTATTATAACCGAAGTTGCATTACTTTGAAAATGAACTCAAAACAAACTTAAAAAATCTTTCCCCGAATATTAGGATTTGAAGTCAATCTCGAAGCTATTTGTTTGTTTTCAAGAGATACCTCGTGAGGCTCTCAATATGTGTAATACTTGGGGCCAAGAAAACAGCGGTTACAAGAACAAGGCATAAACCTTGTATGACGAAAACTCTGAACAATTAGCATACTATGATAGCGGATACCATGTACCATCGATCACTAGTTTTTATTAGTGATCGATGGCTGATGCCCGCGAAATTGTGCGCGCGGAATTTAACAATTTTTTGTTTTGTGTGAGACCATCATTATTTATTCAAAATAAAAAGTCTTATTTAGTAAGCGGTTTCGAACATTACACAAACAAACAGACAAATAGAGGTAATTTTTATCATACTTTAATAGAAGGTAAAGGTTTGATGTTCATGTGCGTAACCATTTCCAAGGTGGAATATTTCAGTTAACATAAGGCTTAGTGTGAATGTAATGAGTACCTACGTCCGGGGTGTACTCATAGAACTACAAAGATAAAAACTCAACATCACTATTAAATTATACATATCAATCCTACCTATATAATTATTTTAATAATGGAGGGTGGAGTTGAGTTTTTTTGCTTTGTCCACTGCAACTACTTGCGTTTCCTTCTAAAAAATATCAAGTCTTGTGGGACTACTCAAGCGTCCCGCGGTCTTCGGGGCTTCGCCAGCATCGTTGCTAGAGGCCCCACGCACACCACTCCGTTGCCACAGCAACTCGCTTGCCGTAGCGAGGGTAATAGCTGAAGGGCAGCAACTGCTGTAGATATTACATGTCCTCCGTTCAAGAGTACGAAAAAGTTAATAAAACCTTCAATACGTCTGCCGCGAACGTTCTGCGGTTTTGCAGTGCTATGTTTGGAAGCCATTTCATTTTTACTCTCGTCTAAGTTTGATTGTGTACAGTGCAAACAGCGTTGCAGGCGTCCGGATAAAGCGAGGTAGTAATGAGGCGCTCCTAT
The DNA here is from genome assembly GCA_921972225.1 of Euplexia lucipara. Lineage (NCBI taxonomy): Eukaryota > Metazoa > Arthropoda > Insecta > Lepidoptera > Noctuidae > Euplexia > Euplexia lucipara. Next base: position 9,344,140 of record OV179142.1, on the reverse strand, counting down.
TTTATTCCTCGGAGCGCACCTTTTAGAGCGCTCCCGATAGCAATTAAAAATATTTGTTTTTTTTTTCCTCGAAAAAAATATTTTTTTTTAATTGCTATCAGGAGCGCTCCTAAAAGGTGCGCTCCGAGGAATAAAATAGGATCGCCTCATTAGGAGCGCCTCAAAATAGTAGCACTTCGAGGCATACATCGATAAAGCCAGACAAAGTTAGGCTTTTTGATTGCGTGTCCGGCCAAAATAGAAGTTGACCGGCTTTTTAAGAAAACGTATTTTTTTTCATTTTTAAAAATGAAAAAGCAATTCTAAGACACAACATTTTATGAGAGACACACAAAATCCTCAATAATGTAGGGTGTCCGGGCTTTTTTCCCAAATGTTCGGCTAAACTGACAGGTCCGTCCGGCTATTAGGTTTGGCGACCTTGGAACCCTAGTTGCAAACATGTTACTCCGTGGTTTTTTTTGTATCCGTCAAATTAATTACAACGACGCTTTTTGATCTAGGTATGTCAAATAGGGCTGTTTAAATATTAAAAACTACCAATACGAACTTTAACGAGCTGTGTAAAATTGCTGAGTTCAGTATAGCGCACCCGATACAATTTAACCTCTCAATTGCAGAACCGTCGCGTAGTAATGTTTTGTGGTACGAGATTAAGGTTGGGTTAGTGTGGAGCTGACATATTCCTGGGAATAAAAACTCCGAAATAAATAAATAAATAAGTAAAAACCAAGTTTTTCGAGAAGGTATCATACCCGTTACTTTATAACACTTCAATATAACAATCCGCTTTTCTTCCTCTGGTTAGGTAATTGTTGTTTGCAGACAAAACTTAAAAGTAGAAGTGAGAGCACTCAGCCTCTCAGAACTGTCAATCAGGACAAATGGTCAAATGTGGACGCGGCACAGAGCGCGGCGGGTGATCTCAGTCCTTAGTCCTGACCATCCACGACCCTTAAAAGACCCTACAAGTACTTTCTCGTCATTTATATGCGATCACAATATGAAAATAGAAAAAAATATGTAATAAGTATTTCCCGAATTTCACATGAATTAATTCATTATTTTTGCTTTCAATCTATGGAAAATTCGTGCCGAAATTGGCAATGCGTTTTTAATTGGTTTTCGGCATACTTGCTTGTAAAATGGTCCATATTGCTTCTCCTTTGGACACGCGAGCTTTTATTGAAAGTTCAGTATTGATAACTTTAATTAAAAGGTAGAAACAATGCTTCTTTTGACGCCATGTGATCTTGTTATTAGTAGTAGATAGGATCAAATGTCGTAAAATCAACGGAGCTCAGAGTAGGTACAGGAATAGCCGCCATTCGCTAAACCGCTTTCCCAAACTCGGGGTAGGTACTGTCAAACTGGGGTGAATGGAAACGCAAGGGTGGAAATTGAAGAGAATTTTCACGCTAAATGTTTTTTGTTACTTATGTAGGAAGGTATACTAGGAAAGTAATATTTTATCATTCTTGTTACCTATGTAATTTTATTCTTAGCTGAACACTTATTTCAATAATTGTTGATTATAGAGTTTTGTATTTTTGTAATTAAAACCGATGAACCCTCGCTTCGATAAATGCGACACTCGGTAAGTCAAGTTTTTTAACAAAAAAAACTTGATTGATAAGAATTTTTTTTTTAAAGGATATTTCCTCTGGTGCGGAGCTATTGAAATTAGATTTGAGCAGTTTGCCCCGGAAAAACAATACTGGGGTAAATGACACCCAGATATGTGTCATCTTCCCCGTAAAACGGTTGCCGGGGCATAAGTGTACCGGGTGTAAGTGTGTGCGGGTGTGTGTGTGTGTAAGTACATTTAGCCAGTCGTGTTCAAATCTCATGTAAAGGTTCCAGCCTATTGCTTTCAAGTGGACACATTACCCAAACTCCAGGTAGCCATAAAAAAAACCACAATAACACTTACCAGCGCGTTGGTCACGACTCTGTCAAGTAATCTCAGACCAGGATTTTAAAACAATTAGACATTGTACTGAATGAAGATAATGCATACTGTGCAAACTAATAAATGAATAATTATTCCATCTGAAACGTTTAAACCGTCGCGTCGTCGTGTGATTAATGCGCCCCTCTGAGCAGAGGCGGTCCGCGAGTGAGATATTAAAACACTTTTACCATGCAGGAATCTTTAATTACTTGTAGACTAAATTGTTGGGTCATCGTATCATTAAACTTTATTGTTAGAATTAGTTTAAAAGGAGATTCACTATTTAAAATACTTAAACAAATATCTATTAAGGAACCTACAACTTTCGTATTTAAATTTACGTACATATACTGATAAATAGTAGTACCTAGTTGTTTCTGCCTACTCCATGGGATAAAGGCGTGAATTTATCATGTATGTATACTGATGAATATCGTGATGGCCCATAGGCTAAGGCACATCCTCTCATGCACGAGATTGTGGTTAAATCCGGACAAGTACATTAAATTGGCACTTGGTACCTTGGTATTATTTTGAATTAATCATAGAAATTTTAAAAACTTAATTGTAATCCACTGTTGGTGTTAAAAACTCAGAGATCGGAAGATTATTCCCTTAATATTCTATTGTATGAGAATAACCCTACGATCGTTGGAACGTGGCGATTTTTTTGTGATCCGTGCTCGTAATCTTAACGCTCGCAATCTGTGGGGTGTGAGCACAGCGTGAGGTCAGGCGATGACGTCATAACGCGACGAAATTAAAAAGATCGCAGCTGGGCGCACGAACAAAGGGATTCCATGAAAGAGGATTTACTGATAAATATATAAATATAATATATAAGTATATACTTGTAAAAAGTATTTAATATTTGAAGGAATACTTTACTAATGTAATCTATCTAACTTTAAAATATGAATGCAATATGCAAAAATGATATTTTATCCCGCTCTACTGATACTTTATTATTAACATTACTATTTAAAAACTGGTTCAGTTGCAATGTCAAAGAATCACATTTCAAAGTTAATTTATTTTCACGTTAATTGTTTGCTCGCTCTGCGCCGCCAATGCAACCACTCATTTTATGCTCGTACGTAGTGTGTTTCGAAGACAGGTGCTATTCTCATCAAAACAAGAGCAATTTATGTCCCTTCTGTTTAAAATAAGGGTCGAACGGATACCAAGTTTTTAGTTAAATCGAGGCACGTGACCAGCGCGTGCGCAGGCCCGCCCCACCGCCTCGCGACTGCGATGTGATCGCTTTCCTATTGATAGTTTTAGGGCTGCTGACAATCTGTCCAATGTAATCTTGCCTGAGTTGCTCTAGTCAAGGGATTGATTTAAAACGTTTTAAATAGTGTAGCTTTTTATCTAAAGTTCTGATAGCCCGTAGACAATCCCTCGCCTCTCATGCACGACGTTGTATGACTAAATTCTAGTGTGTATCAATCGTTTATAGTGAGTATCGTTTCAATCTACTTTTAAGTCGCAACTAGACACGCCAACTTCAAGCTAAAAGAACTAGCGAACAGCAACGTGTGTAATTTTACACGAACCATTTGGAGACACTTTTTGACACCCTCATAACTCAAAAACTATTTCACACAAATATGTTATATTTTGCTCATATATTGAGACATGACTGTGATAGTAGGTACCTACTTAATAATAATTCGTATATGAGCACTAGTACATATCATAATTATTTAATTATTTATAAACTTCAGGACTGACTATTGAACGTGGCACCCATTTAGATCTCACTTGTTTTGTTGTTGAGGAATATATTTTTCTCATATCACATTTATGTTTTTTGGGTAGAAATAATACCAGCCTCTACTTGTAGGGCAAGCCCTCTATACATACAGATAATGCACGAGCAAGACCAGGTTTCTTCACGATGTATCATTCACTTTATGATGATCCTTCACCGATGTCAGAGATAAACTTAGAAAGTACATATTATATGAATTTAAAAAGTCACATTGTTCGCAGTCGGTCTTGGAAACACAACGTTATGCATATTCCAATGCATAACGTTTTAAACGACTTATACATGAGAAGTAAGTAAACACAAAACTAGCGCTAGCACGAATTATTCACATGAGCATAACGTCAATTCAAAGAACTTTAAAAGGAGAATGGGCAAAATCGTATGGCGCTTGGTCTGTCAGCGGCCAGGAACCATTTTAATTTTTTTTGGTCTATTATCACCCTACAATCACCCTCAAGATGTTTAATATCTGTGGTGTAATTATTAATAGAATTAAATACAGTTATAATGTGAATTAAGTCTGAATACCTGGTTTTCAGACATTATTATTTACATATACACAACCAATGGTATTTTCGAAACGTGTATTTTCAGTTTTAAAACAGCCTGTTCTGAATTTACCTTTGTGCTTAGGAGACTATACAGTGGTTTTTTTCTGGTATTAATTACGAAACAAGATAAGCAGTCGGTCCATGTAAAAAAAATGCATTCTGGGAAAATTCAGGTTAGTCAACTTAATATCGAAAATTCCTAATTTCCTTTCCTTCTTTTATGTCTTCCTCTCCCCCGTGTTTTCGAGCGTATACAAACAAAATTCATGCGAAAACGTGTTCGAAGTGGAAGGTGTAACTCACAATGGCAGCACAACTTTATTTTTTCTTCTATTACTTACCACTTTCATCCCCTTTATGAAAACGGTTTCGCATTTACACGTTGGCGTTTCGATGCTTTTTTATTCTCAGATTAGATGGGCATAACTTTACGTTTTTTCTCAGGTTAATGAGGGGAACGACTAAGTACTGCAATTATCATATTATTGACTTCCCAAGCGACGTTTCCTGTCTTTTATGAAGACATTTTTAAAAACTTATCGTTATCAAAAGCGATTTTTTTTTCGAATCGCGTTTATGTTCCCAACTATTTCAAAACACAATAGAGTTGATAGGAGTAGTGTCAGTCTATGTTCATGTAATTCGTATGCTTTTTTTTTCCGAAACCAATAGACGTTTGAGTTACTACTTACCTACTTAGTATTTGAGAAATGGCTTTTAATGCGTTTTCCCGATATTACCTATGATGTAGTTTACGACGATGGATATAAGACTAATCTAGGAACCTACACTTTAGTTTGACTCAAAAACATTCGTACGCAAGATCAAGTTGCCTATAGTATCTAAGAGTAGATAGATAGTAACGGTAATGTTGGGGATGATTTGTGAAAATATGCTGTAAAAGTACCTACCGATTGCGATTAACTGTAGCAATCCGCAGTACAATTCTGGTCAAATCACCTCGTGAAAATGTAGGCGTAGTGAGGGCGAATCGAGCTATAATTCCATAGTAATGCATGGCATTGACAGTTCACTTCACTCAAGTTTTCTCGGCGCGACTTTTACTGAATCGACCGGCTGTATTTTTAAAGCATATTGTATTTTATTTATTTAGGAGTAGGGCTTGCAATCCGGATATCCGGATATCCGTATTATCCGGATATCCGCCGATTTTAAAATCCGGATTTTACTTGCATCACAATCCGGTTTTTTCGGATATTACGGATAGTTCTATTTCACTTTGAAATATTAAATAAAAAGCTGTCATCTGTAATGTGCATTACTGTTATTACGTTATTTATTATTTCAATATAGTTAATCACTCTCGCTTTTGTTTTTTTACTTCCCAAATCATACATAAATACATAAACGCACGCCTTTTTTCATGAGGGTAGGTTGAAATGAGAAAGTACAGAGTGCCATATTGTACGATTCTGACATAATTCTTTTGCTTCGTTTACATTCATACATGCTGTCATACACATCATAATATTGAGTCAATTTAGTGGCAGAGATTATAATTAATTCCAACATTCTATATACATAGCCAAAATACAGGCTTTGCTTAGCTCTGCTTGGCTACAGATGGACACTCCACACCAATTAGACCGACCTAACTTAGCTTGTACAAATATTATGCCTGAGTTTTCTTTTAACAAACATTATTTTTAAAATTATTGACCACTGGCCAACTTTATCAATCAATCAATTCATTTATTAAATCAAACAAATGACACACATCCATACTGCACGCATTTTCAAGATTGTGTTGTATTTTACGGCACGCACGGAAAAAGAAGACTGGACCAGAGTTTCAAAATCAATCGCTATAGTGGCATTTACAAAACCTCTCAAATTTTTATTAAGAACAAAAAAACTTCCAACGAATGTGTGAGACTAGCGATTGTTAAAATTATATCCACGTTTAACACACAACAACCAAATCAAACAGTCATAACTTCTACGGACAATACACGATATTAAGAAGGTTGCTCTTCTTCAACTGAAAACGTATCAATCAATACATGTTCAAGTTTCTTCATGACACACATGATATATCTGAGGTCATCAAAAAACTTGAATCTTTAGGCCCATTGTTCTCAGTGGAGGCTATACGGTTATGGAATGCTTTGCCTGTGTCAGGGAGACAAAATCAAACATTAGCATCATTTAAAAATATATTATTATACTTCAAAATAATTACCTCTCACCTAACACGTCTTGATTATAACAGTTCTTTACTTTGCAAATAATTAGTATTTGTGTATTTTTCTTTTTATTCTAATTTTATACATTTAACGAAATTGTCTTTTATGGTATATTTATATAAATAGTTTTTTTTATACAACGACGGCGGCAAACAAGCTTACGGGCCGCCTGATTGTAAGCGGTAGTATTGTAAGTGGTACCGTAGCCTATGGACACTTGCAACACCAGGGGCGCCACACGCGCGTCGCCGACCCTTTAAAAACCTATCTACTCCCCTTTTGAAGAACCCCATACTGTAGCCCTCTGAGAAAACCTTGGCAGGGAGCTCATTCCACAATCCAAGTGTACGCAACAGCTGTAATAGATGCTTAACAACTAAATAAGCAACGCATAGCCAATAACAGGTAGAAACAAAGTATGTTACAGAAATCTTAGGATTACTAAATATAAAAAGCACTCACATTATAATGTTTTATACAGGTCGATTGGATTGCGATGTTATGATTTGTAATAAATGTAAGATCTCATGTTTAATTAGAATTGTTAGTATGAGAAAAGTACATTCGATTGTATAGTGCGATATCGGTGTTTTAAAGCACAATTTTAGAAAGTTAACAATTTTGTAATTGTTACTTGAAATATTGGTATAGTTTAAATTTTTGTCATTTTGCTTGAGAGACTAATTAGAACGTGTTACAAAAGCTTATTAATTTAATTTACAATAAAAACAAAAAAATATCCGTATTATCCGAAATATCCGGATAATCCGGATAGCAATTTTTTAAAATCCGTATTATCCGGATAGTAAAAACGAACGGATATTGCAAGCCCTATTTAGGAGGATCTCCAACAAAGGTTACACAAATGCACTTAAATAACATTATCACAAAAAACTCTCTTACGTGTGCTCCTTATATTATAGCAGATCACAGCATGCACATTTATTACTAGGTACCTAAACAAAATAAAAATACACAAAATTAATGATCAATTTAAGAAGCATGGAAATAAAGATTTTTCTTTATTTCCATGCTTCTTAAACTGTTCAAGTACATTTTTCAAAATAATTTAAGTCTCTGCGGTGGATATAATAACTATATAAATAACTACTTAATTAATATTATACTAACAGTCTGCTACAATATTCCATTGTAGGTAAGCCTCTTGCTGCATTTTTAGCTCAGTTTTTCTTATGTCTCTGATACCTATCTAAAAAAAACTTAGAAATCACTTTATTGAAATGATCATATAATTGAAATGAGCACAGATACTAACAAACCTTTACATTAGCACAAGGCTTTGATCGTTCCTAATGGAGCGAAGCTAAATTTATTTTTCGGTTCTTCACGAAATAAACTCAATCTGTCGTTCAGGTATGTTACCAAATGCCATATTCGTGAATCTAAAAGTGTGCTCAACTTTTCATTGGATCTGTGCAGTTAATCTGCATATAATGGGTCAATGCACTATGACGGTAACATAGAATCATAATATATATAAAAAAATAATGTGGATTGAAGTCGGCAAGCTGGCGCAGATCCGACTCGTTAAAAATGCTTATGGCCGTTTAAGACATAGAGTAGTAAAACTCATTTTATCAAGTGTTTTGTGGATACGATGTTATAGACTCACGGAGGACTTTCTATGGATTACCTACTTAATTTCTCTGGGAGAAATTCATTGTCCACGTTTGTGAAACACGTTTTTAACATTTTCAAGAAGTTCAGCTTTTTACCATTTGATGCAATAAGACTTTTCAGACGACAACGCTTGATGTCATTTAAATGAAAATATCGTTTTAAAAGAAAACAGAAAATGTATTAAGTTTTTTTGTTGTTAAATATTGTTCCAAAGTTTCAGAACTATGTAGCAGACTAGTCTGCTACATATTTTGCGTCTGTTTCGTCGCATCTGCACACTCCTAACTTCATAGTCTACAACAAAATACAGCCCTGTGTTTACGATGGGGGAAAGCGCGTCCCTTCTCGCTTAAGACTTAGACTTCTTCACCTAAAATTCAACCTTGTTCGTTAAATCATAAGGTTAGAAGTTCCCTAAGTGTTTATAAACACCCGGAATTTTCCGTATCGATGGCACGTGTGGTTCTCGTCCTTTATTGAAGATTTCGCTCCTCCCACACAGGGAGACGAAGGAAATACCACCTGCTTTAAATACTTGCCCCCACTTTATTGGCATCTAAAAACGTCACTCGGCTTTACTTCGTATTCCTTAAGAGGAAATTTTTCTTAGCACCCTTATTAATAAACGCAGACCAAAGTTGGATCAAACTTATTCCTCTAAAAATGTATGGATGATCTGAAGGTTATGCCGGTTGTAATTTTACTCCGTGATCAGTTTTGACTCGTTCTTGAAGGACTTTGTTCCTGCTACAGTCGATTATAGCATCTAAGTATTTATCGTTATCCTCATCTAGATTTATATTAACACAAGTAATTTGAGAAAACCTCTAGGATTGCTTTCAAAAAGTCCCATTCCGCGAACAAAATGGAACACATTGTAAAATGAGATTAGTTTTAAATGACAGGTCATATAAAGCTAGAGAAATAAATAAGTTCTAATTCTGACTCTGATTCTACAACATCTACAAAGCAATTAGTAAATAATAGCGCCCTAGTTCAAGTAGAATTTATAAATTTTGATGAAATTTAAAATACAGTAAGTAATATATTTCTATTTTTGCATGTTACATCGCATGTCACTTCTGAACACCTATCGAAAACAAATATTACTTATGTACTTGCATATGTGAAATTTGCCAGGTATTTTTAATAGTGAAATACCTGATATTACGTAGATATGCCTTCGAAAATTATAAAATACACAGATCGCATAAATTTTGTTCGATTTTATGCAATTACCTAATAACTTTTTTTTTCAAAGGACGACGTTGTGGGTGTGGATTTGTTAAGTTTAAATATAAGACAAGACTGTTTATGCTCAATGTACTTCTGTTTGTTCTCCCAAATGTAAAAACTAAATGTAAGTATGGATAATTATAATTATATTCCACAACTTTTCACACACCGCCACAAGGCCCAGCTAAGCAGAGCTTGCGTTATCGGGACTAGACAACTGATAAACATTTAAATTTCAAATCTTATTTCAAATGGACTATAAGTAAAGTTTAACATTACATAACAAGACCGCTGTTTTTCGAAGGTACACCCACAATAACTGTTGTTGCTATCGATCGAACACACATACAGACCCCGGGACACGGAATAAAAAACCTTAATCACTTTATAATTTCAGGTCGGTTTCAAGCTGTGGAAATGATGCTCCGCAGCTTAACGCTTGCAACACTAGATCAACGAGATGATATGTAGGCTTTTATTAAGGCAATTCCGCAATATTCATTGCACACCTGACATTTTAATTTTCGAGTTTGACGAACCAACGAATACTTCGATATTGTAGCAGGGAAAATGGTTGACTACTTTTCTTTGTTGCTCTTGCGATTCCCGGTTTTGTTAAACTCTTAAACGATGGTCTTGTGGCCGCGAGCGCTACTGTTGAGCATGAGAAAAGGTTATTGCTTTTATTCATCTGGAATTTCTCAAAAGCAGCACGGGGTCTATATAATACTATATGGACACACCACTGCCTAACCCTTTGGGAGTACAAGCGTGATGTTTTGTTGTTTGTTAATATTGAAATGTTATTTAAATTTCGCGCCTTCTAATATGTTTTGTTTTGTCTCTGACAACTATTTTGTTTTTGTCTATTCCGTGACACTACGAGGAAAGTACATGTACATTTATTTCTGCTAAATAAAATTATATTCACGCTATAATAAACCGTCTTCCACTTATTAATTTAACAGGTTATGGGCCCAGCACGCTTCCACTGCGCCACTCTGCTTTTTAGAGGCAGGTATTATAAATCTATACCCCTTGGTATTATCACAGTATCCAATGAATATTGCTTTCTGTGATTTACTACAACCAAAAGTAATATTAAGCAGTTGAAAGAAGATAGTAGCTACAGCTACTAAATCACAGTATCCAATGAATATTGCTTTTTGTGATTTAACAAAAGTTTCATCAAAATCTATCCCTTCTATTTGTGCATAACCTTTTGCACAGAGTCTTGATTTGTAACGGGGACCCGTTGGTTCAAGACCTGTTGGTTGGACTACGAGGAAAGTACATGTACATTTATTTCTGCTAAATAAAATTATATTCACGCTATAATAAACCGTCTTCCACTTATTAATTTAACAGGTTATGGGCCCAGATGCCCTGATATAGTGAAAAAGTAAAATAAAAGAACTAAAGTGCAAAATTTTAAAACCTAACCTAAACTATCAAGTGTAACCGGTAAATGTTATAAAGTGCTGAAAATGTCTTCAAATAACCCGCTGACTATGATAGAGAAACTAACTGGCCGCGATAACTACTCCACATGGAGATTCGCAGTAAAAACATACCTTGAACACGAGGAATTGTGGGACTGCATAGAAAATCCAACCGGCGACGCGGAACACCAAAAACGTGATCTCAAAGCTAAGTCTAAGATAATCTTGTTAGTGGACTCCGTAAATTATGTCCATATACAAGAAGCGAAGACTGCGAAGGAAGTTTGGGACAACCTGGCAAGTGCCTTCGATGATTCGGGGCTAACACGCCGAGTAGGCTTACTTCGTGAATTATGTACTACAACCCTCGCAGAGTGTCAAAATGTAGAAGAATACGTTAGTAAGATAGTCACCACAGCTCATAAGCTGCGTAATATCGGATTCAAAGTGGATGATGAGTGGCTGGGAACCCTGCTTCTCTCTGGTCTACCTGAGACATACAAACCGATGATCATAGCCATCGAAAGTTCTGGTATGAAAATAAGTTCCGATTCAGTAAAAGCAAAAATACTTCAAGACGTTAAAATGAGCAATAGTGATACAAATGCCTTTGCAACTAATTCAAAGAAAAAGGTATTTAAAAAACCATTTCAAAAGGGTCCCCGTTGTTTCAAATGCAACAGATATGGTCATATTAGTACTGAGTGCAAGTCTAAGCAAAAACAGAAACCTGAAAGTTCTAGCTATGCTGCTGCATTTATAGCTTCTGATGGTAACAGCGATGCCTGGTATATAGACTCCGGCGCCTCAATGCATATGACTAGGCATAAACAATTATTGCATAATGAAACAGTACCACAAGTGAATACAATTACAGTTGCAAATAACAAATCCCTACCAGTAGAAAGTTCTGTTCAGCTGAGTTTGGATATCTGTGATGACAGAGGTCGGAGTAATAAAGTTTTATTCCAAAATGTCTTATATGTGCCTGAGTTAGCCACAAATTTACTGTCAGTCAGTCAGATAGTGAATCATGGTGGTGAAGTGAAATTTAATAATGAAGGCTGTGTAATATTAAGCAGTCGAAAGAAGATAGTAGCTACAGCTACCCTTATCAACAATATGTACCGGCTAAATCTGTACAACATTCAAGCATACATATCCGACGTTGATAAACAGGATATTTATCTCTGGCACCAGCGGATGGGGCATCTCAACTTCAGTGATTTAAAGAAAGTTGAAGAAAATACAGATGGTGTGCAATTATCTAAGAAAGAAGACAAACTGACCTGTGTGACTTGTTTAGAAGGCAAACAAACACGCCTACCATTCAAGTTGAGTCAATCAAGAGCTACACAATTACTTGGAACTGTGCATTCAGATTTATGTGGACCAATGGAGGCCACATCCATTGGTGGAGCCAAATACTTCATCACATTTATAGATGATTTTTCAAGAAAGGTGTTTGTTTATTTCTTAAAGAATAAATCAGAAGCTCTTCAAAAATTCAAAGAATTTAAATCTCATGTTGAAAATCAATTGGAGTGCAGTATAAAATGTTTGCGTACTGACAATGGACTTGAATATATAAACAATGCTTTTTCTGAGTTCCTCTCAACAGCTGGTATCATTCATCAAACAACAGTGCCTTACACACCAGAGCAAAACGGTATGTCTGAGAGAATGAATCGTACGCTTGTGGAAAAAGCAAAGTGTCTGTTAATTAATGCAAAACTTCCTAAACTGTATTGGGCAGAAGCAATACACACAGCTGCTTACCTAATTAATAGAACTCCAACACGTTCACTTGGTTTTAAGACTCCAGAAGAAATATGGTCAAAGAAGAAACCAAATATAAGTCATCTTAGAATTTTTGGCTGTGAAGCGATGATACATCTCCCGAAAGAGAAACGTAAAAAATGGGACAGTAAATCACAGAAAGCAATATTCATTGGATACTGTGATAATACCAAGGGGTATAGATTTATAATACCTGCCTCTAAAACTGTGATAAAGAGCAGAGATGCTGTTTTCTTAGAGACCACAGTAAAAAGAAACTATCTTCCTATTAATCTGATAGAGAAAGAAGCACCATTGGAACAAAATGATAATTCTACATCTCTGAATTCCAATGACACATTAGATTCTTCAACTACTACTAGTGAATATTTATCAGATCAGGAAGATAACTTAGACCCTGAGTATAAACCAAATACAAATGTTCAAATATCGTCAACACCTTCTAAAATAACATTGAGACCAAGAAACAGAGAATTATCAAAATTAAATGAAAATAAAGATAAAACTTATCTGTGCTACAGTGAAGATAACACAAATTCTATTCCTCAAAATTATAAAGAAGCAATAACCTCAGTTGAATCTGAAAAATGGAAAACTTCATTGAAAGAAGAGTTAGATTCACATTATAAAAATGGAACTTGGACATTGGTAGAAAAACCTCAAAACATAAAGCCTATAGGTTGCAAGTGGGTATTTCGCATCAAAGATGAACCAACGGGTCCCCGTTACAAATCAAGACTCTGTGCAAAAGGTTATGCACAAATAGAAGGGATAGATTTTGATGAAACTTTTGCGCCAACAGTGAGGTATGACTCTATACGATTATTGTTATCACTTGCAGCTCAGAAAAATTTAGAGATAATCCAATTCGACATAACTACTGCTTTCCTGTATGGTGACCTGGAAGAAACAATTTACATGACTCCACCAGAGGGGTTGGACTGCAACCAAAACATGGTATGTAAACTTAACAAATCCTTATATGGGCTAAAACAGGCACCAAGATGTTGGAACACAAAATTGAATTCAGTTTTAAAGAAATATGGGTTCAAAAGAAGTAAAGCAGATCAGTGCATTTATATTGGATTATTTAGAGGCATAACATGTTACTTGTGTCTGTATGTTGACGATGGCCTTTTGTTTTGTAAAGAAATATCAGTTTTAACTGAAGTAATTAATGATCTTAAAAATAATTTTGATGTTAAAACATTTCCTCTTTCCTGTTTTGTAGGAATGCAAATTGAAAAATCCAATAATCATATTTTTATACACCAGACTAAATATATTGAGCAATTACTTAAGAAGTTCAACATGTCTGAAGCAAACTGTAACAGTGTACCAGCTGACCCACATGTCAAACTCATGAAGGCTGATGGGCTACCTGAAAGAAAATATCCCTATAGAGAAGCCGTAGGATCTCTCATACATGCAGCTACAGTATGCCGACCAGACATTTTGTTTGCAGTCAGTCAGGTGAGTAGATTCTTAAACTGTTATAATGAATCTCACTGGAATGCTGTCAAAAGAATACTCAAATATCTTAAAGATACTAAAGATTATGGATTGTGTTATATGACAAAGCCAGACAGCACTGATGTAGAAGGGTACAGTGATGCTGACTTTGCCAATGATATTGAAACAAGGCGTTCAACAACTGGCTATGTTTTTCTCAAAAATGGTGCTGCTATTACCTGGTCATCCCAAAGACAACAGACAGTGGCCTTATCTACTACTGAGGCAGAGTTTATGGCTGCCTGTGCTGCCACTAAGGAAGCCATGTGGTTACGACAATTATTACAGGAAATAAGTGAATATAAACAAAAATCTGTGATCATAAACATTGACAATCAGAGTGCAATTAGTGTTATCAAAAATAGCGAATTTCACAAACGTTGTAAACATATTGATGTTAAATACAACTTTATTAAAGAAAAGTACCATGAAAATGTAATTAGTCTTAACTATGTAAACACAAACTATCAATATGCTGATATCTTTACCAAAGCATTGTCTAAGGATAAATTCATTTCTATGAGAAGGAACATAGGGATGTGTAAGCTTAATAATTTCAAGTAGTGTTTTTTTTTGTAACAACAAAACTTATAATTTAATACTATTCTATTGTATTTTTATGATAAGTTAAGTTTGTTGTATAATGTTTTTTTTTGTTTGTCATATCTATAGGAAGGCTTTAATTTGAAGAGAGTATTGAAATGTTATTTAAATTTCGCGCCTTCTAATATGTTTTGTTTTGTCTCTGACAACTATTTTGTTTTTGTCTATTCCGTGACACTACGAGGAAAGTACATGTACATTTATTTCTGCTAAATAAAATTATATTCACGCTATAATAAACCGTCTTCCACTTATTAATTTAACAGTTAAATTTCGTTTTTCATCCAAAATGCAAACGAAAGGTTTCCCTAACGTTTATAGACGTATACATGATATTATGTGTATAGGTTAACTTTCCACGCCTACACCCGGCCATTGATCGCCACTTAGCCAAGGGTAGGGGCTACAGGTCGGTCGCGTTGAGGCAGCAAAGCGGTTGAGTCAGCCAGCTAAGTGGTCGGGTCGGCTGTACGAGCACCCATACCCTACCGGGACGAATAAACATTGAACGGAATATCCTGGTCAACATAGACAAATTGAACAATGCTGCAATATCCATGTCCCAGAACTGTATGCCACGGAATTGTTTTGCCGATTATTTGAATATACAGATCAGCGAGCAAATAATGTGTGGTTTAGCGTCAAAGCTCGTACGTAACAATAGAAATTTCGCTGCTGTTTAGATTTGGCGGCAGTCAATAGAATCTGATTAGTTTTAAAGTAACAGGCGTCATGTGTATTATTAGATAGGTACGTAAATATTTTAAATTACTTTTTTGTTGTCTTTCGCACGACGGAAAGACTTTTCTCCAAACAGTGTATCGAGCACTAATGCTATAAAAAAAATACTGCTGTATCCTTCCTTCTTTCAAAATTGAAGACCTATAACACTTGCTGATAAAGATGTACTTACACGACTCGCTGCTGTCTTAATTGAACTGGAAGCAGGTTGATCCAAGCAAGGCATATTAGTCAATCCGAAATCGGAGACCACTAAAAAAGTTGTTTTTTAGTTACGGTTATTCAACAGTGAGTCGTAATGCAATTAAAACAACAATTAAATGTTATTTTTTTAACTTATAACTTATTGGTTTAACTTATTCTGTTAAAAAGTACGATTGTCCTGATGTGCGTTATCTACATTTGATGGCCTCCATTAATATGTCATTATAATACTTGGGCACCAATAAATTGATCTACCTGTCATTATATAATGTGTTTAGCATCTGACAGCTATTGATTGACTCTATTGACTCAATATTGATTGAACTCAATATATTTTACCCATTATTTGTTTGTTAGGGTTCCGTACCCGAAGGGTAAAAGCGGGAACTAAGACTTCGCTGTCTGTCACCAGGCAGTATCTCAAGAACCGCGATAGCCAGACAGTTGAAGTTTTCACAAATTGTGTATTGCTGTTGCCGCTATAACAACAAATACCAAAAACAAAATAAAATAAATAGTTAAGAGGGGCTACCATACGCGATTTTTTTGCCGTTTTTGCTTGTAATCAACGGAGGAAGGAACTTTACCTAGTCAATGGTACGGAACCCTTCGTGCGCGAGTTTGACTCTCACTTGGCCGGGTTTTTTTATGACTTCCATAACCAGTGAAGTTCAAGCTCAAGCAATTGTACACATTTTAGTAATTTGGCAAGGGTTAGAACAACTTGAACAAAAACAAGGCTTCGTGAAAAATTTACATATCTAGTCGAAAGTTGAATAAAAGCAATTTAATGTGAGATAGCGATTGGGTTAACTTCAGATTTCTGATTGCTTCGGATTGCATTCTATCAATTCATATTGTGTTTACGGCTGGAAGGGACATCGAACCATTAACGGACACTATGAGTGCTCTACATCATTCTGGGCAAAAATTGACATTTTTCGTCGGCTTTCTTTGATTGCCAACTTTTTTCTGATGTTCTTTTTGCGTTAAACTCCATAAAATCGTGATTTCTATCGACACTTATGAGATTTCAAGTTAAAGAAGTGACAATTTTACTTTTTAACAAACAATGTCACAGGGTTACCTAGATATTATTATGAAAGATGTTTTTTTTTTCATGGGTATCTACAGTTTTATTTAACCTATAAAGCGCTTGACTAAATAACAGTTGGCGTGACCCTAGCACGCGGCGATAATTGCTAAAAATCAATAAAATAAAATACCTACAATTAACAAATAAGGAGGAGCAATCGTTGTATCGATTTTTAGTTTTTGTTGCATAAATAATATCTATATTTGATAAAGGTTTCAGTTACACCTCGCAATCATTATAAAGTACGAAAATAAAACGTCAAAGTCATACGACACGCACAGAGATACGTGTCGTATTTATGCGACACGAGCGGTCAAAGGGTTAAACAGAAAAAATAATGCTCGGGGGTCAGAATCAGTACAGAACAGAACAAAACAGAACTCACGGTATCAGTGTGTTCGACGATGCTCCTTCTACTCCGTATATCCATCTAGCTTGTTCGTTTGACTCGTTACCCCTTTTACCGTATCATTCACGTTTTAATAAAAATCCGAGAGTTGAAGTTTTCTCTTAAATGCCATTTAAATTTGATGATAGTGGCACTGAACAAAAGGGTACCTGGTTTGTCTACTTTAGTGCATGAACGTTACATTTGTAATACTGCTACTATTCGCGCTACTTCTAAGCTTAAGGTCCTTAGTTCAATTCCCGTGTTAGACTAAATAATATATGCATTTTTCGTCTAGATTTTCTTAGTAATGGCCCGGAGTGTGTGTGCCAGAATAAAGGCAATAGACTCGCTCCTTTTTGCCTGGAATTTTAAAGAAACTGACGTAATGTGTGTGTAGGTAGGTACAAAGTCTAACCCTTGGGGTATACAGCAATTATGTAACGTTACGCAGTTAATTTTGTTTATTATGAAACGAAGTATAAGATTCAAGGGAAACCTCATGAAAACAAAAAAAAACGAACTACGTACTCAAATTAAAATATAAATGGTGTCTTAAAAAACGTTCATTCAACAACCATTGAAAAGTTTTTTGCGATGTATCTCAGACTGTCAATACAAATCCGATTTCTGTTGGCAAATCACTTGAGTGTATTTGATGATTTAACCATATTTCCTTTCTTTTTTATGCAACCCGTCAACCGCACACCATTTTTCTTGATCACCACACCGTTTGCCTTGAAGTGGTGACCCAACAGGGCACAATGGCCGAATGGCAGACAAAAAATACACGCAGCGCTATTCATTGAATTTGAGCAATGAAAACACAATAATAATACTATGAGAATTATGATCGTCAATTGCGAGTTAGAGGCGGCATTTAAAGAATACAGTTTTCTACACGATTTTTTGAATTGACTAACACTATCTACTAACTACCTAGTTAAAAAAGTAACAAATTAATTGACGACTTGAATTTTGAACGGATACCCGTTGTTTGTTTCAATTCGTCCTACCATCTTCCTACTTATTATCCTAACCAATCCGTTATTGTTTCGCACTATTTCCATGTATTTGGTCTCATTATGTGGCCGGTCTTATTTAAAAAAAATAAAAACCCTTTTGATAACCTTTTTGTATAACATGCCTCATCCACAATAATGTTGAAAACTAAACCCACATCAGTGATGTTTACACGACGGATGGTGCAAGTACGGGTTCAATGGGAGAATTGGCCTACTTGAACCACAATAGCTCAGCAGCCCCTGTCGAGATACCACTCGTGTCTACTAACCGACCAATAACATGTTTTAATGATTTTTATATCGTAGACGTGGATAATACGGTACTGAGCGTTTTTAGGGTTGAGTCGGGAACGTTTGAATTTGGGTTTTTAATGTCTGGTTTTTTGGGATCAAATATAGCTAGGTACACACTCAGGACAGAATTCGTGTTATCTTACAAAAACATTTCTTGTTGCTTTACTCCGCAATAAGTATGAGGACTTCTTTGGACATGTTTCAGAACATTCTGCGGATAATTATTCTCAGTTCTTCATCACATAACATCACGCCTATGTATTTCTTTCGGAAAAATACACAGGCTATATAAAGCTATATCTACGGCCCATGATTGAAAAGGAGAGCATTTACTTTTTAATTAAAAATGTCACTTGGTTAAGTAGAAATGTAATTTTACGGTTTTTAATTTTAAAAAAACAGACAAATCAGGAAAAGTTATTAAAATGTTACAACACACTTATACATATCTGTTTGTGCAATTAAGTAACGTCTACCTTTATAAATATTTTGTATTATTTTAACCTTTAATAAAATACTAATTAATACGACATGCGAGCGCAGCTCAAAAACATTGCTGTCTTCGTAAATTATAATGAGCTTTTAATTTTGATTGTAGCGAAACAAGCAGCTCTTTATTCTGCGAATTTTTAGTTTCAATATGACTTTATACGAACTTAAATTATACTTTAAGCATGACATTAGCGTTCACCTTATTGGTGAGGTTCTTCAGAAAGGTCAGGTGCGTAGTACACGCAACCGGCGCGTGTTTGTATGACAACATGTATGAATGTAAACGAAGCAAAAGAAGTATGTAAGAATCGTAGCATATGGCGCTCTGTAGTTTCTGCCTACCCCCATGAGAAAAAGGCGTGAGTTTATGTATGTATGTATGTATTGGCGTTAAATATAATAGAGAACGAGAAAATTTAATTTGGAACTTTGCACTGCAGTTGAATTTACACGAGAAGGTAGGTATATCTGTATGTATACCTTTGTCGCATGCCATGCTGTCAACAGAGCCTCGTCCATGTTGTTTTTTGTGATTGTACCGTGTTCCACGTGATCCATTTTTTTGTTGTCTTTTAATAAGTGACCTCCGAAATACAGGTCAACGCCTAGTTTGTGGGTCATCGTCCAACCTGATGTCGTTCATGTATGTGTGTACAATCGATGATTCAATTTAAACCTACTTTTAGAAGTTATGAATAAAATACAATATAATGATAGGTGTAGGTCCAAATAAACAAATATCTAGGTACCTACTTACCTATAAACCATTTCTTTTTTTTTATTCCAACCAGTAACGTGTTTAGGATATCGGTTTTATAGATTTTGGAATAGGTTCAGGTACAAATGAAGCTTAGGTAAATACATATTTAAAAATCTTTATTAAAAATGTATCGTTTTTGACGTACTGTGCCCAAGATCAATTAATTTTTATCGAGTGGATCTGGATGTAGAAAGAAGAATCAACGCCAAAAGAAGTTTCAAGCCGTTAAACTTACACGTGCTGATCTTTAACGCAATTTTATTCATAAATACATGACAGTCCTAACTGTTTTTACGATTGAGAGTAATCAACAACCTCCTAGTAAAACAAAACCAGGCGAATCAAATACTTACTTTGTTTCCAAATTCACTCCGAAGACCATGTGTCTTCGGAGTGAATTTGGAAACAAAGTAAACAGGCTATCCTTTATTTTATTATAATTTAAGTTCGAATCTCGGTAAGAATTTCGATTTTTATATTAGTTTTAAAATAATAAAATCATACGATTTTATTATAATACACCAAAATATAACCCAAGGATTGAAAAAGTTTCAGGCGCTGGCACTTGACGGGTCCACGATACGATTACGATAGAAACTCGATGGCAGTACACTCCGCACAGGTGAAAACCGTAAGGATAAAATGAATCAGTCGGAACAAATCGAGCTTAAATGTCGCACGTATGGTTAGGGACACCGCTGAACTAAAATTAAAAATTATTTATTTTTTCAGGATTTAGTAGGCTCGGCAATCTATTCGCAAGTTTTTTTTTTCGAAAAAAACATATTTTTTTGTTTAAGCCGAGCGGCGAAATATCATCTGTAATCTGTATAATAGGTAGGTTGTGTCGTGGGTAGAAGGGGCGGAGCTGCCAAGGAAGTGGGCCTGGCATTGGTGGATAGCCGGAGGGCAGTCCCCTCCGTGGTTTCACGACGAGGGTAGCTGTCGGATCCTGGCACCATTGAATGCTCGTCCGGCGCGCTGGCAGCATCTCCGCGCTCGCGACAGTGAACAGTGACTTGAATGAAAAATGTTAGAATTCTACACAAGTATGAACGGAGGATTGATGCAGGAGGGCCTGCAGCCTCCCATCAACTGCACCGCTAGAACAGGTCAGAACAACCAGTGATAAGTTCTTGTTTGACAGGTCAAATAAACTTTTGGTTACAAAACTTTGTTAGTAGGTCAGTGGTCGTTATTGTGGTACGCAAATATTTTTATTAAAAAGAATGCGTGGTTTGTTTAGTGTTTAGTTACAAAATTAAATTTATTATTAAATATTTTATTTTGTTAATAATTAAAATGCGTTCGTGCTCGTGAATATGATTGCATAAAGTTTGTCAAACTGGAACTAATTTCGTGAATGGCTCGATTTCGCCTTAAAGTAGCCGCTTTATTTTATGACAGGCATAATGTGATGAATGTGTTAGATTAGATAGGTGAATTTTTACTTATTTTCTATGGCGAACGGTATGAAAAAATAAAGTGGCATTAATCCCTATATTGGGAATATTATAGGGATTACTGCTACTATATTTTCCTTATGCTTATCTATTATTCGTTATCGAAGTTTTTATTTTCCTGTAACATTTAAATTCATAAAAAGACTAACAATACCATCGTTTGGATTATTGAAATGCTTAAATATTTTATTGATTTGTTAACTTTGTCATCCTAAAAAAAACGTTCTGTATATATACATTATTAATAGATTATATTTAATTTTAAATGAGCAACATTTTGCCAGGATTATCTTTGAGTATATTTTATAGGTATTTTTGATCTCAAATTACATTCGAATATTTTATTATTTTCAAAAAGTGCCTGGTGTATATGTATATAATAAAAAATCATTAAGTACCGTAAAACGGGGTGGATAGAAACTCAAGTGTGAATAGAAACAAAATTTTGAGGTGGATTTTTACGGTAGTTTAATATTTTTTGATAATAACAAGATGTCGAAACTATTTATCTCAATTATTTAAAAGCATTAGAGTCCTCGTATGTAACAAACAACTTTTAACTTACGTGAATATCCTCCTTAAAGTTTTGTTTCTATTCACCCTTGAGTTTCTATCCACCCCGTTTTACCCGGTACCTGTAGTTATTTTAATATATACTATCATTCACTTTTTATTTTTGTTTTGTTTTTTTTTAATCGTAAAAAAATTGCTGTCAAAAAGTGCCTACTTAAGTAAGTACATGTCAATGCTACAAATTAATTATTTCTATATTCTATAGAAAATAATTAATTTTCTTAAATTCTATATAAAAAAAAAACTTTTTTTAATGGCTGTTTTCTGATCATAAAGTAGATACGTACAGTGAGCGAAGACTGATTATTGTCAAAGCAGAGAATTTCTGAAATATTTTTGAAATGTTACGGAGTCAGAGGAGTAAGCCAGTAAAAACATGATCATATTAAATTGGGACAAAATTTTAACATACTTAGGATAACAGGAATGTTATTAATTTATTAAATTTCTGTACATTTTACCATAATTTCTATCATTACAAATAAGTATTGAAATATCTAGTTATCTATTTGTATGACATATTTTAAGTCATTATTTATTTATATCCAAATACCGTTCAGATCTATCATTTTCATTATATTATTATTTATTATTAAAATTATGAAGCAGAAGAGTTTGTTTGTTTGGTTGACGCGCTAATCTCAGAAACTACCGGCTCGAGTTGAAAAAATATTTTTGCGAAGATAGTCCATTTATCGAGGAAGGCTATAGGCTATATAACATCACGCTATGACCAATAGGAGCGGAGCAGCAATAAGAAATGTTACAAGTGGGAAAAAAGCTTCCGTTGCTTGCGCTGCGTAAACGGTTTCACTTACGCAAAAATCAAGAAGTACGAAATTATTCCTCTTTAAAAGTTCTAAAAGAAAGTCCTCGACAGCATATATCTGTCGCTTAAGGTTAACTCACTATAACCCTTTTTATGGAAATCATTTGTTCTAAAATAATGCATTATTTGCGAGGAAGTTTCTATTAACATTATATTAATCCTTATCCCAATAAATACAATAATTTATAAATACAATGATAAAATAATATCTAAGGAGATATCGCAGTTTTCAAATAAGAGCAGTAAAATAATAATTATCGCTTGCTGTGCGCGCATTTCTGAAGTACAAGGCACTACAAGGACGGTCGCGGCGGGCAGTTGAAATTAACCTACAGTGTTCATGTGATTTTAGATAATAAAGACCCAGTATTTTTACCTAACGTTTTGAGGTTCCACTTTTACTGATAAAAGCGTGATTTAGGCACCTAAAATAGCTCCTTAACGAACGTATTATTTTAGAATAATTTATTTCACGTTCTACGTAAACATAGTCGCGGGTTAAAGTTAGCGTTGGCCCAAAGTAACTATTCCACGCGGACGAAGTGGCGGGCAGAAGCTATTTTTAATTATAAAACCTAACTTGAGCCGTTTTTTTGTACTGATTGTCGACTAAGTAGTAGAGCGAGAACCTTTGAAAATGTACTGATATTACTTAGCACAAGCAGGGATACTTATGAGGTGGCTGCATTTTGCGAACGGACGCCATCTATTTAAATAGGAAGCAGTCAACGTAACTCTCTCTTCACTGCTATTTAAATAGTTAGCATCCGTCTTGCAGATAAATATTTATTCAGTATAAAGACTTTATTCATATGTTTATGAATTAAGTGTAATTATTGTGCATGACACGTTATTTTACCTTAATCCAGCTCATATTTACTTTTACTTCCGACTAAAAATAGGAAACATTTTTAAATGTTATCTTGACATCACTTTGTGCTTGAGAGGGTTGGTCTTCTTTGAAGTTTTCGGTAATAAGTAAGTAATAGTCATTGAATTAGAAAAGGTATAATAGTTAAGATTACGTAAAAACTTAAATTGCTAGTCGTACTTATATTTTATTTTACATAAAATAAAAATAAGTCGTTTCGCATCAGTCACTAAACTGCCCAGATGACATCATCCTAAAATGGTTGTCTTCAATCTAAATCCATTTATGAATTTTAGTTACTATGGCAAACTTATAGAATTACTAGTACCTACCTACTTTGCTCGCGCCTTCATCTTCGTGTATTTCGTATTTTAGCATCCCCCCACCCCCACTTAGTTTTGAAAATAATGGTGACACTCACAAGTAATGTAGCTTTCTATTGGTAAAATAATTTTCAAAATCGGTTTAGTAGATCTAGAGATTACCGTAGAATGATACAGAGTCATTATCCCACCAGTTTACAAACTTTATCTTTTTATGACATTAAATATATAATATTTTACAACTTTTACACAACGCCATCTTGTCAAACTAAGTAGATCTTGTGCTATGAGTAGATTCAGTAGGTACTAGACAAGCGATAAACATATTTATAAATTTCTAAATACATACATACTAAGGAAGATGTTAGGTACTTAGGAACCTAATACGATGGAGTCCTATGATAGATTATTTAAATAAATTACTTAGATGTTTGACTTTAATCGATCACTTTCAGCACTACTTAAATACATATATTGTTGTTCCAAGATATACGACTTGTTGCGAGAACTTTATTGTTTCAAAATATTGTGACCATTAAGCAGTTTGCAAGGGAATTAGAGTAAGAAAGTCTTGACATCCACATGGAATATTTATTTATATGTAGGTATTTGGAAACAGAACGATTTAGTCCCTGTTACCGTAAATATTTAAAACTGAGGAAAAAAATATTCGTCATAAACAAACAATATTTCCCTACATTTACTTTACATCTAAAGAACACGAGATTCGATGTTTTCTTAACGTAAATTAGTCAACATAAACGTGGTATAGCAACATAAGAATTAAACGCACCCACGATACTAACAGGATAAATTCTTAGTGCGGGATGACGTAAAAAATACATGCATTTTTGATGTGTAACATCAAAGGCGCGTCGCACATCATAGGCGCGCATTGGCAGTACAATCAAACTGTACGACGATGTACGATATACGCTCTCTCTAGCGTTCCACCCTCCACACTGTGGCTTAGGGAATGCAATCTCGTACGAGATTTCCGCCTAGCGAGATCTCGCGAGACTCAAAACCCAGTCTCGCGAGATCTCGCAAATTACGGGATCTCGCGAGATTGGGAGAATCGCAATTAAAACATATGCAAATGCTTGTTTTAAGAACTAGTAATTGACATGATATCTAATTAAATAGAAACTGCGTTGCTTAGTTATAAAAATAATGTAAGTTTTATTTTAAAAATCAACAGAGTACTTTTAATTTGTCTTTAACTCTAATAGGTAACATTTGTTTATGTCTATAATTATTATACCTACTGTAGCTAATCAGTTCAAATTCTTACAATATTGGTGACATAACAATAATTATCTATATTTACGAGTAGTCTTTTGTAAATTATTACTTTAGTTTCAATAATTAAGAGTAATAGGAACATTACTTCTGGTAAATAAATACAACAAAACAAAAACTTAACTTCACAAGTTCTTAAATAAATGTTGTGAGATCGTATTAATCAAATAAAAGAAGTTTAAAGTAGAAGTCAGATGAAGTTATCAAGGTACGGAAAGGCAAGTTAGTTTGTCTGAAAATGGCTTCTCAAAAATCACATCATGTCGAGAGTATCATCTGACAGACGACTTCTGATTTTGCAGGGTATTTGGCATGCAAAATCAGAAGTCGTCTGTCAGATGCGCCAGGCGCGGCCGCACGGCCGGCCAGGATTCAGTTCGCGCGCAGCCGCGCTATGAAATACACATCGTCACGCTGCATTTGTCGATCTCGTTATCTCGCGAGATCTCGTACGAAATTTGACGAGATTCAATCTCGTAAAATATGGCCGAGATCTCGCGAGATCGGGATCTCGGCGAGACGAGATTGCATTCCCTACTGTGGCTACCCGACAATACAGCAATAGTAGTAAAGCGCTCAAAGGAGCTGGAATCGTACTATTTTTATTTACAGATTTTATTTAATATGTAAATATTCACTACGATGTCTGAATGCTTTGTTGGTCTAGTGGTAGCATGGGTTCGATCCCCAGATCGGGCAAAGTGTTATTGAGTTTTCCATCTGGAATTTTTCAGTAGCAGCCCGGAGTCTGGATTCGTGCCCAATTGATGGCAATAGGCTCGCACCCTATTACAAGGGAATTCAACATAACTACATAACTGGCGAAATGTGAGTGTACTACCATAGGTTCTGTCTAGCCCTTCGGGGATTACAGGCGTGACGTTATGTTATGTCAATACGATGTTATTTTTTTAAAAAACGTTATAAATCATACCTACATTACTTAGTTATTTTAATTTTGGAAAATGCCACGGGGTGATCTTTGGTATCCTATTTTATCTAGATCCTGTCTTAATGTTAAATTATTATAAAACGAAGCTTTCGTAAATCTCAGTAGGTACGACTTCTACGAGACTGAAGAAAATAAGTGGTTCGTTTAAATGCCAACAAAGTCAAAGAAAAACACATAAAATTACTAACTATAGCTCATTCGAAATAAGAAAATAAATATCAACACACCCTTTTTACCGTCCCTTCAACCGATTTTGACTTCTATTACGTTGGAAGCATGAACAACGGCAGCTGCAGTAAACAATTGGTATTGTATCCGAGTTTTTGCTCACAATGCCAAAAAAAAACCACGAAATAGAAGTTTAAATCGGTTGATCGGACTGTAAAACGGTTTGTTTAAATTTCTTTTCTTATTTCAAATGGACTGTAGGATACCTAGTAAGTATCCACATTTCGCCAGTTATTTCTACGTTACACGTACGTGTCTAAAGCGAAGCCGCAGGCGATCCATTTTTTTTTTAATGAGTACGAGATTTTCAAAGAAACGCGCGTAAGCAGCAGCGTGTGTAATTTTACACAGACCAATTATCGCCACGTTTGACCCGCTCGTAACTCAAAAACTATTTCACATAAGTACACATGATATTGTATTGTCATTGTCACTTTGACTCAAATATTGAGACTTGCAAGATACTTAGATACTTAATTTTGATCTCTGAGAAGAAATGCCGAAAGAAACTCAGTGGTCATGGTGTCTTTCAAAGTCGAGACATAAGATTGTATTAATAAATTATGCGAGTCTAACGATGCAGGGCAAAGTCTGGAACAACCTTCTGAAGAAAATATCAATTCAGCTTTGAGTTGACCTGCCCCCCTAGCCAAGTTACAAACGATTCGTATCTATTCTCTTTCTACAATCGAGACGCCCCAAATCCCTTTGTTAAGACCACGTGACTTATCACCTTTCGCTAAGTCACGTGGTCAAAACAAAGGCGTTTGTGGTACGGGTTCCAAATTGTTATCTGCCCGTCGTCATGGATGAAAACTTCTGGCCTCAGAACGTGGTGTTCCGTCGCTTCCGCGGACAAGTTCCACAGGGCAGCGCTAGTGCGTGTCAGTGAAGTGTTAGTATTTAAGTATTAATGTATAAATATATGTATTTTAGGTTAAGGTATTTATCTCTGGGCCTGCGTCGCCTGAAATAAAATTTATTATTATTTATTATTATTATTAAAGGGATTTGAGGCGTTCTCGATAGTAGAAAGAGAATAGATACGAATCGTTTGTAACTTGGCTAGGGGGGCTGTCCCGACAGACGGCATGCTTGGTTCAGACATGGTGTACAGAGACCTATACGATGTATCGATGGATCGAGATATTATGCAAAGCGCAACTATTTATAAGCACAACCATATGAGCGCAAGTAAATTATTGCTCAAGACGTAACCACGTTATGGGTGTGTTTAGTATTCTAAATGTTTATTCCTCAAAGCATCAAATAGTGAAAAATAAGAAGAGGGGAATAATAGATTAATTCTGTTTCTGATAGTATTGACAGACAGTTTTAAAGCAACTGGCCTAATTGTAAACTTATGAAAACGGACTACCAAGCAACAGAAATTAACACAGTCTACCATACCCCTCTCTATTTTTCATCATGGTTGCGCTTTGAAAAATACACATATACCTATTTTTAATTTGATTTTGTGAGTACAACCGGTTGCGCTTTGAGGAATATCCCATAATTTACACTCAATCTAAAAACAGAATAAAAAATGTTTCTTAGAAATAAATTACTGAATTATGGTGATAATTAGTCCGGTTTAGTGAATTACGAGTATAAGACGAGAGAATCGGCCATTATTATCTCTTATTTTACAACAGAGCGAATGCTTAAAGGCTACGGATAGTTGCTTTACCAGATAAAAGAAAAAGGTTCTTTGAAACCGGAATTACTGCAGAAAATACGGTAAAGCCCAGTTGTAAAACACAGTTTGAAATCATAAAATAACGTAACTTTTCCGTTTACTGTAAAAGGGACAATAAATTAAGGAAAAATGAACCACTGACGCGTTTCTGTTATTTTTGCCAATTAACAAACAATGTTTGTTAATCTGAACAAACAGTTTCACTGATAATGCTTTGTGCTCCATTTGAAATAGTATCGAGGCGAAACAGTAATCGAAACTCTTATTCAAGTACTGTCGGAAAATAAATCATTATAAGGCAAAGTCGGCAACATAACTTTAAAATGAGTAGCAGATTTTTGTAATATTTTAAAGCTAAAAACTATACATGGATTACAAATGTATAACTAACAACATTATACACATAATACTTATACAACTGTTTAAATATACACGAACGGCGTGCGACATAAATTACATAAACTAGAGAGTATGATTAAATTTAAAATACAAAGAAGTTATTAGAATATTTTGAATTAACCCCCGACGCAAAAAGAGGGATGTTTTTCCGCTAAGTGTGTGCCAATGTGTGTGTCTGTCTGTTTGTGGCACCGTAGCGCTTAAGCGAGTGAACCGATTTAGATGCGGTTTCTTTTATTTGAAAGCAGGGTTTCTTGTGATGGTGCTTAGTCATGATTCATAAAAATCGGTTCTGCCGTTTCAAGGTTATCAGCTCTTTTGTGTTGTATCAGATTATGTCGTGTTTGCAATCTTTTTAACCAGCATTTGATTCTTTATACAATGCACTGATGATAAAAATAAAGTTTATTTTTTTTTAAATAATAAATTAAATTAAAAATTTAAAAAACCCCCACGCATCCGGGCGGGTACCAACCGCTAATAAGTGCACACTTACTAGAAAGATTCATTACTTACGCGGTACCCCGACTCGACATAATACTTCATGGCTTAACGATAGGAAAGTGTTATTTTGAACTTTTTAAATGCGAGCTTTACTTTTTTTGCGTGGGGAGTTTTGGGCATTGCAACATTGGAAGTACTCGTACTGGTACTACACCAGTCCAACGCGACCTTGTAAGGACGTACTGAACTATTATAGCATGATCACATACGCGGCACTGAAACGTGTCCATTTAATGAAACACACAAACAAAACTAGCCTTACATGAAACTACTTTAATATTTGTGCTTAAGGCTTTGCAAACATTACAGAACTTACTGTAATGTTTGCAAAGCCTTAAGTGTCAGCCTGTAAGAGACTTGGATATTGGCACTTATGGAGTTGGAAGTAGTCTGAATCTCGAAAGTCTAATAACTAGTCTAACCAAGAACTGGAGTCCGTTGTGGAGATCAGTTAGGCAGTCGCTTCATGTCAAATAAGTAACTAGTATTCAGCACTAGCTCTGTAACCATCAACATACTTACTATTAATCAGCTGCATTTGGTTAGACTGGATAAAGTTTAGATTTTTTTTTTATATATATGCAACGTGTTGCATATATATAAAAAAAAAATCTTTATATCCCACAACAAAAAAACATTTTATATCCCATAACTCTAGGGTATGATTGTATCAAATAATCAACTGGCATATGAATTATGTTTCACTCATCCTTTTTTTTGCTATCATACAAAATAATTCGACAAAGTCACGATGATTAATGTAAAACACCCTTACGTGACAGAAAAGTGACGTTAGAAAGAAGATTCGTCGTACTGGTGACAATTTTTAAACTAATTAGGTAATAAAAATAATATTAATAATACTTAATAATAATATTCCACGACTATTCACACAACGCCATCTAGTCCCAAGCTAAGCAGAGCTTGTGTTACGGGTACTAAACAACTGATAATTTAATTATGATTGATGATATCTCTGAAACTATGCATTTTTGGACTATCTATTCTAGGAGTTTTAGTATTATTTTTACTCTACTCGGGTCTACTCTTGACTAGGGAATGCAATCTCGTCTCGCCGAGATCCCGATCTCGCGAGATCCCGGCCATATTTTACGAGATTGTATCTCGTCAAATTTCGTACGAGATCTCGCGAGATAACGAGATCGACAAATGCAGCGTGACGACGTGTATTTCATAGCGCGGCTGCGCGCGAACTGAATCCTGGCCGTTGCCTAAATATAGATAATGATTGTTTTGTTACCAATATTGTAAGAATTTGAACTGATTACCTACAGTAGGTAAGTATAATAATTATAGACATAAACAAAAGTTATTAGAGTTAGAGACAAAATAATAAGTACTCTGTTGATTTTTAAAATAAATCTTACATTATTTTTGTAACTAAGCAACGCAGTTTCTATTTAATTACATATCATGTCAATTACTAGTTCTTAAAACAAGCATTTGCATATGTTTTAATTGCGATTCTTCCAATCTCGCGAGATCCCGTAATTTACGAGATCTCGCGAGACTGGGTTTTGAGTCTCGCGAGATCTCGCTAGGCGGAAATCTCGTACGAGATTGCATTCCCTACTCTTGACCCAATCTTGTCCTGCGGCCATAGATGAGGTCGACGATGGAACGAGCTTACCCATAAGAAGCCTATTAACTCGCGACTTAAACAATTTATTTTATTTCCAAGCTTTTGTTTACCGTGTAACAACCTGACTTTGTATTTATTTTTAACTGTTTTAGTATGTATCTGTGTATTTACTTTTAACTTTATTTTTGTTACCTTGTTGCACCTCTACTTTGTTCTATCTCTGCAGCACCTTTAAGTAGATTGGTAGAAAATGCCCAAGGCATTAAGTCCGCCTTTGTACACTTTATTTTACTTCTGCATCAAGTGTTAATAAATAAATAAATAAATAATCCTGAAGTAAATTAGTCAAGTGGACCTTTGCCTGCCTTTGCTTTTTACTTGTGCGGTTTATTTCACTTGCCCCTAAAGTTTTAATATAATAAATGTAATGATACAGAATATTATGATGAAATGTGTGTGCTTTTAATTTTTAAATCTTTCTTATTTACGTTACCTAGAAACATACATAAATAAACTTACGCCTTTTTCCCTTCGGGGTAGGCATAAACTTACGCCTTTTTCCCTTCGGAGTAGGCAGAATCCAACGAGCGCCATGTGCTAAGTACGATTCTCAAATAGGTTCTTCTTTGCTTTCATACAATGTATCATACGTGTTACCTTTACGCAGAGATTTAAAGTACTATAGAGCGGACAGCAAGGAAATGACATAGAAAAACTTTGATCCTTTGTCTCAGTAACGCCACCTAGAATAATATATGAATATTGGAGTGGCAGCGGAGCGTACTAAATAAAACCGGCTAAGAGCGTGTCGGGCCACGCTCAGTGTAGGGTTCCGTAGTTTCCCGTCCGTCACAATAAGTGTTCAAAATGCTTGCATATACGACTAGGTATACTACAAACTTAGTCCAGAAATTATTTTGTACAACTTTTTGTTGTGACTGTTTCCATCCAAGTTCAAAATAATTTTCCTAGACAGTCCTTATAAAGTTCTACTTTTCAGATTTTTTTCATATTTTCTAAACTTATGGTTCAAAAGTTAGAGGGCGGGGGGAAATTATTGACATTATCAAAAAATAACAGCCTTTATATACGGAACCTAAAATTTTAACAAAAATCTATCTATATTATAATATAAGTCTGAAATCGCCAGTACGCCTTTAGCAAGCGTGGTGATTAATACTCGTGCCTTCTCTGTATGAGAAGAGGTCTTTGCCCTGCAGTGGGACAGTAACAGGCTGGTATTATTATTTTTATTATTTATTATCTTTATAAATACTAGCTGCACCCTGCCCCGCTTCGCTGTGGCACATTGTGATTCAATGGTTAAAAAAAAAGAAAAAAAAATAGATAAAAACAGTCCTTGATGCGGATTATATATCATGCTAAAATTTCAGCTTGATCGGTGTAGAACTTTTTGAGTTTTTGAAGCGTACACAAACCAACATAACATTTATATATATGTATATATATATGTATATATATATATGTATATATATATATATATATATATATATATATATAGACTATATACATGATAAACGATCCATATACTAAAATAATCTTCGTTACTTGAATTATCGTAATTCATTTTTAGAAGTTAAAGCCAAATAATTTATTTTAATAGACTATTGACAGCCAAACTTACGAGTTAAAATCTATGTTTATAAATGAATTAAAATGATTCGTTGAAACAGTTACATATTATAAGCGCATAACTTTAACTACAGTTTGAAAAAAGGAGTTATCCGGTTTTATTCGAGTTTTATTCGGTGCTGTAGCACCGAATTGGATAACGCGGTGACGCGTATATATTTTTTTTAAGTTTGACCATATTGATTCGATGATTGTTTTTTTTCATTAGAGAAGGTATACCTATCCCGAATAGGGTTCTCTTTTTAAATTAAAACCGAAATAGTACCGCAAACTGCAAAAATAGGGATGTTTTTTTTTAAGTGTTTAAATATTCGTTTACATCTTTTCTCCTAGTAGAACACACGGCTACACCATCAAGCTATACATTTCCAGTTTACACTGACCTCGCATTGTACGGAAATCCTATATCATACGAGATCAGCTCATACTGGAAATGCATTGCTTGATGTGTAGCCGTGTGTACACCACAATCTACCGGCATATCTTTTCTCTGTCAAGGCTATCAAAAAGTTGTCTGTAATAGATAAGGCCACCCATTATAACACCCTAACCCTTTTAAGTTTTTTTCTATTCTATTTATAAAAATCAATTTCTCTGGGGCGGAATAGAATAGAATATAATAATATATATGTGGGATGTTAATTTAGAATGCATGCTTATTAGATGGAATGTAGTAATATGAACGCAGTGATGGATGAATAAGAGAGTATGAATGTGGGAAGGAGAAAGAGGGAGGATTTGATTATTTTGAAAAAGGAAGAAGGAAAAAAGGATGACGAGCGAGTGTCAAGGAGAAAAGACGTTTTTTAACCGACTTCAAAAAAAGGAGGAGGTTCTATGTTCGTGTGTATGTATTTTTTTTTTTTTTATGTATGTTACCTGATTTCTCCGCCATTTTTGGACCGATTCTCTAAATTCTTTTTTTGTTTGAAAGAATAGACTCCTGAGGTGGTCCCATTTTAATTTGGTGAAGATCTGATGCTGATTTTCGGAGATATACAACGGAACTCTTCAAAAATAGACGGCAAATCTATCGTGATTGCTGGAATCGCTTGGATGCTTATTGTTTATACAACATCATGACGTATCATCAAGCCTGTATGCTCAGAGAGGTAGGCAGATGTTTTCAATATACCTAGATTTCGACAGTTAGGTATGTTAAGTTTCATTTATTAGGGTTAGGTGGATAACCCTATTATAATGACATGAATTGTTAACAATTAACAATATAAAATGAATCCATGGCAAATGTTTGTATGGGAACAACTAAAAATGGAACAATAAAAAACTTTTTTACAAAAAATAAAACCGACTTCAAAAATAACACTAAACGGTGTAAAATAACTCTAAATTCGGAAGTCGGTGGCCCATCAAGAATAAGACAAAAGTACCAAAGCCACAGACTTCCTAATTTAGAGTTATTTTACACCGTTTAGTGTTATTTTTGAAGTCGGTTTTATTTTTTGTAAAAAAGTTTTTTTTATCAATTTGAGATTCTACGTTACGTTATAATTTTATTTTTATACAAACTTTTACTGATTTACATTATTACAGTTCAATCTGACTGATTTTCATTTTTTTTTGCATCTTTATATTTTTAAAAAATAAAACCGACTTAAAAAAAACCACTAACCGATGTAAAATAACTCTAAATTAGGAAGTCTGTGGCTTTGGTGGTTTTTGTCTTATTCATGATGGGCCACCGACTTCCGAATTTAGAGTTATTTTACATCGGTTAGTGGTTTTTTTTTTACATACAAGAAGTTATAAAATATTTTATTAAAGAAGTTACCAAGATATTTTCATTTTATTACGGTGGTCCATACCCCTACATGTATGATTTGTATTTTATTGTAAAAATGTATTGCTGCAAGATATTTTATGAAACGCGATTTTCCCGCCATTGGCCCGGAATCCCGCATAATATTCGTTTTTTGACGTTTCACCGAATATAACATTTGTTAATAAAACTGATTGTTTTACAAATATATTGTTAAACAACTAGTGTGTAACAAATAGGTATTTAAGTTCAAATCATTGAACAAAAAGACACTAGGTACATCATACAATTATGGGTTAAGTATGGATAGGTACCTATATAGTTTAAATTACAAAAAATGCGTGTTTGTAGTTACAGTTGCAATTGCCTTCGAACACAGAACTAGCATTTTGCCGAAAAGACTATTGAAAAAACATGAAAAGTCTGTTTTTTACCTTTACTGGAACATAACACTTGGTTTACCATTTTAAAACATGTTAAATGGCTTGGTTTTTGGTTCAAGAATGTCATTTAACGCTGACAATGCTGCCAGCTTTTTGTGCGCTTTTTTCACGTTAAGAGAGCGCCGCGTGCGAACTAATTACCGGGTTGTGATTCTACTTTTTGTTACGAGTGTGTGACTCGTACATTGGAATATTGCAATAATTTGAATTTTCTCGCTCTTTTGAAAAATAAGTACTCGATAAATTCAATAAAATCAATTTTAATTGGCGTTCTTGGTTATTAGAAGTTGAAGGAATAGTATCTTGCCCACTAAAATGCAATACTATGAAGTACGGGATTAACTACTCTGCAAATTGAAGCGTTTATCATATATATATAGACCTGTTATTTGTTTACATACATGTAAGTACGTATATAATGGACTGTTTTTTTTCCAATCAATAGAAAATTTTAAACTTCCTTTCAAAATGAAGGTTTATGCCTAGTTTCACAAATAGTTTAAAATAACAAAAAAGCTTGTTAACTTGATTGGCTTTCCTCTCTCTCTCTCTCTCTCTCTCTCTCTCTCTTTGTCTTCTTGGTTACTTAATCCTGTGATTTTAAACTCTTTGTAATTTCATTTGATTTTTCAGTGGTTGAGTCAACCATACTACACATACTATTAAGACCTTAATTGTAAGATATCGTCTTAAATAAAGAAACAAACAAAGGTAACTGATTTAAATTATTCGTAGGTAGATTAAAACACCATATAAAAGTTGAACATAACATTATGTAAAAGTCGCCATGGGGTGATTCTCTTAGTAAAGTCCCCTTGCAAAATAATTTGAGCTTCCAAGGTTTAATGTTTCTTTAAAGCGTAGCACAGTGCTACGAATGCTACGATCCGTAGCGTCGTCGTAGCGACCGTAGACGCCTACGTGCCCAAATCAATAACGCGATTCACTCAGTTGGGTGAACACTGATAACGTTGCCAACTGATAACATTAGTCCAACTTGTATGACTGTCAGTTGTTATAAGGTTACAATCCTTATTTATTTCATTATCTTTAGGTTTAACGACATGGGGTACCAAGGCGTAAAAATGTATACTCAGTTTTACTTTTTGTTTCATTTTGAACACTGTTATGATCAAGATGAAA
Source organism: Euplexia lucipara (assembly GCA_921972225.1). Classification (NCBI taxonomy): domain Eukaryota; kingdom Metazoa; phylum Arthropoda; class Insecta; order Lepidoptera; family Noctuidae; genus Euplexia; species Euplexia lucipara. The sequence continues at coordinate 9,308,652 of OV179142.1, read as the reverse complement.
TAAGAAAACATTTGACCTTTAAAGTGACTGAAACAGTGTTAAGATAACAATACCAGACCGTCCTACTGTAAGCCAAAGGTTTCTTTTCATACATAGAAGACACGAGCGATAACCCCCACGATTGCTCAAGAAGGATTGGCAGTTTCATACTTACGAGTTTATTAATTCACTCACGACTTCATTCGCGTTAATTTCGTACTTTTCCCCTCGAACTATGACTCGTCAACTATCGGAATTACAGACACAATTAAATGAACTATTGTTCGCGGAAGCGGATAAGTTAACATTGACTCTAATCCCCCCCCCCCTCTCCTCTTCCTAGTAATTTTGAAATTTAAATACACCCCAAAGCATTTGATGAGAGAGTAGCTTTAAAATAATGAAAGATTTTTCTAAATCGGTTGAGTAGTTTTTGAATTAAATCGATTAAAAACAAACAAAAATCAAATCTATCTTATTTTTGATGTTAGTGTACGATTGAATAAGTCCCAATCTTGCTTACTATGATTTCATACTCCGACGCCAGCAATGCCTAAGATTCACTTGGAAAGTACAAATAAATAAACTAAATACATAAATTAGTAATTGTTGGCGTTTGTACGTATAAGGGTATGGTATATATCTGACGAAAGATGCGTCGCGTAATATCGGTCGGTAACGCCAGACGGTCTGGCGTATTATATGTTTGTCTGGTCTGGCTCAGACCAAACATATATATAATAAAACATTCAACCTCTCACACTCAACCGATGAAGCGTTAGTGCGTAGTGACTACAGGTAGTGCAATGGTGTATTATGTTAGTTGGTTCTAGTAGTGATCCTGAATTCCTGACTGCTATGCCGGAGGTCGTGGGTTCGATTCCCTACAGTGTCGCATACATACACTTCGAATCTTTCACCAGAAAATGTACCGACCCTAAAGCCACACGTAACGTACGTATTATTTAAGAATAATTTCACCTTCCACGCGGATGAAGTCGCGGGCAGCAGCTAGTATTTAATAAATGTAACACATGACGTCCGTTCGACGTTCTGAGAAAATTTGGTCGATAATGTCCAAGCCTCATGCACTTACTGTAATGGAAAAAAAAACTGATTTCAAGCCATCAAGCACCTATCTGACGAACAGTGCACAAGTATTTTAACAAACTACAAACAGTAAAAATAGTTACAGTACGTTCAGTAGACTTACGTGGCCTAACAGAGTCTTTGTAAAAGCCATTGTTATGCGTAAGTAGTTGTTTGTATTGCAACGTCTGTATACAGCCCGACAGCTGGTGAACACTAGACCAATATTGAACTTTGGCTGGACATTTTTAGGTTGGTCTGCGGGAGTTGAAAGTACCGGAAAAATGGGGTAATAAAAGTAACTTTAGGATTAATACAAACAAAACTGTTGCAGACTCTTTGATTGTCTTAAACTTTTTGTTAGTTTTTTATATTTTTTGATTGGAATGTCATCTATTTTGTTTTTTACACATAATTGTCACTTCTTCTTGGTAATACTTTTAATTTGGTTCGTTTCGTATGTAAATATTTTCCATTTACCCATTATATTGTCTTTCCTTACTGAGCTTTAGTCTTTCATTGCACAAAACCACCATAAAAACATACAGTCCACTTTCATCGCCTACAAAAACTTTAAGGAGGATATTCACGCTATATTTCATTGACAACAGCATTAGGCGAAAAAGTAAAAAAAGGTTATTTTTAATGCACACTTTGTAACGACAGTAGGGACAATAAACATGTTACAATTTCGATAGACGCCGAATTTATAATTTATCTGTTTTCATGGTAGCTGTCACACTTAGTTGTAACCATTAAAAAATTGTTTTAAGAAATGTTGTGGATATAATTTAGTTATATTATTTAATTCTAGTTGAAAATTGCAGTGTCAGTAATAAAAAAACGGTATTTTAAAAAACTAGATAACCCGACTGCTTTTCTGAGTTTTGAAAAAGAAAAATTCATGAAAAAGCCCTAAAACAAGAAAGTCATTATACCCGATTCACTTAACTTAAAAATCGCCAGGTCCTAAAGCGATGCTTATAAGCGTCAAATCCTTATAAAAATGTCAATTTATACCTTACACAATAGTATTTAGGCGCTCTAAGAAGTTTAGTGCAAACGGAGATTCGATTAAAAAGGGTAGGTAAATTATTATAGAGCAGGAGCTCATTGTATTCGACAATATTTTAAATACAAGATTTGTTGCAGTCGGAACCCATTCTCTATTTAAAATGGAATACTATTAAAATACATTTAAAATATAATTTAATAGTAAAAAATATTTGATAATAACAAGGTGTCGAAACTACATACCTCAAAGGCAATATTTAGAGGAAACAAATTTTAAACCCACCAAAACATTTCATGTAAAATGTTGCCAAGACCACACACAAATTCTACATATCAGTATAAATGTATGGCTTCGCCGTTTCGCTACCGTTGTGGAGGTGATGCGAATATTTAGTTTCTGAAGTACTAAGTAACGAAACAGCCAAGTCATAAATTTTTGCTGATAATGTAGAATTTGTGAAGTTAGGGTCGGTAGGTTAGGCCGTGTAGATTCAGAAGCTTGGCTCTACAAAAGATCTGATATCTTTTTCACAAGGCAAACCTTATGTGGTAGTCTTGTTTTGGTGGGATTTCTGTTCTTTTTGTAAGTTGCTAGGCAGTCTTTTAGTTTTTTTTTTTTGTGTGTCTTTCTTGCACATCAGTAAGTAGTGCCGGTTTTCATAGCCCTTTCTCTGTCTTTGCCTTTTTTCATTGATGGTTTACTGATTAGGTACCATAAGCGATAAATCAGGGCGATATTTCGCTCTTAAGCGATTATATTATCTCATTCAAATTTCCACCCCCCCCCCCCCCTCCCTCCCCCATTTTCACTTAGTACCCAAACATATCGGTGTATTTTTGATATCGTTAATCGAAAGTATTAGAGCTATTCAATTGAGACTTTGTTTAATTAGTCTAATAATGACATCATATCCTGAGAATATGAACTCTCTGGTACATCGGAAACCAACTCTATGAGGGTTCAAAAAAACGACGAAACACTTCGAGAAAAGGTAGGTAGTGCCCTTGCGCTTCGCTTGGCTCATCTTGGCGGGGGCACTACCGTGCCCCCAGATTACGTGGAAATCCTCCTCTTGTTTCCATTCACCCTTGAGTCCCTATTTATTCCATTTCACGGTTATTCTATGACACAGTACCTATGTGTGTATATATAATGTACGAGTATGTACCTATGTAGAAACTACGTAGGAATTTCCTCTGAGGTTCCAGCTCAAGGTGACCGAAACCGCTTGGTTGCGGAATGCTGGACATATCTACCCACAGTTTCATAAAAACTGGTATCATATAATAAGGATAAGGGCTTCATTAACACAAGCTAAAAATGTTTAATTATTTTTAACCGACTGCAGGAGGAGGTTCTTAATTCGATTGATATTTTTTATTTTTTTATTTTATGTATGTACACCGATTACTCCGTGATTAATGATCTGATTTACGTGATTCTTTTTTAGTTCGAAGCAAAACAGTTGCCATGTGGTCCCAAAAAAATTAAACAAAGTTTGGCCCGGTCGTTTTCATTAAGCGACTTCAAAAAAAGAAGGAGGTTCTATGTTCGTGTGTATGCAATTTTTTTTTTTTATGTATGTTACCTGATTTTTCGACTATTTGTGGACCGATTCTCAATACTCTTTTTTTGTTTGAAAGAGTATAGGTACTCCTGAGGTGGTCTCATTTTAATTTTGTGAAGATCTGGGGCTGATCTTCGGAGATATACAATGGAACTCTTCAAAAATAGACGGCAAATCTTTCGTGGTTGCTGGAATCGCTTGGATGTTTATTGTTTATACAACATCATGACGTATCATCACGCCTATCTAGATTATATACCTAGATTTCTACAGTTAGGTATGTTAAGTTTCATTTATTAGAGATAAGTTGATAGCCCTATATCGATGACCATGGAAATCGCGTTATGGAACTCAAATGGAGTTGAGCAGGACACCTAGCTCGTCGCGGTGATGGCCGGTGGAGTAAAGCTGTGACCGACTGCCGTCCAAGAAACGGCAGGACAAGTGTAGGGCACCCTGCGGCGAGATGGGCGGACGACATTGTTGCCATTGCGGGAGTACCGTGGATGAGACTGGCACAGGGACGTGGAAATTGGTACCTAAAAAGAGGCCTATACCCAATGGCTGGGATACCCAGGGCTGTGGACGATGATGAAGTAGACAAGTTTCTCAGGAAAAACGAAGATAACTACAAAAGTAAAGTACCTACTTTGACGCAGCTATCAACGCTCAAATCAAAAATTGAAAAAATACGGACATTTTCCAGCTTAAGCTAATAGAAGTTAAATTATAAATTAAGGGTGAGAAAACCAGACAAAAAAAAAACATTGTTGTATATTATATGTGGGGTGAAGGTGAGGATGAGGTATGGATAGAATAAATTGTCACCAGCCATTGAGAAGTTGTCATGTTATTTGAGTTTGCTATTTCATAATCATTCTTTAAACCCCTTACTAATAAACGTTGAGTAAAGTTATGCCCCTCTGTAGTTTCTGCCTACCCCCGTGGGAAAAAGGCGTGAGTTTATGTATGTATGTATGTATGTATGTAAAGTTATGCCAAACGCAATCCTCGATAAATGTATGGTAAGTCCGGAGATAATACTGGTAACTTTAATCTACGTTTATTAATAAATGTGTTAGTATCTGTGAATCTGCGTCGTATCTATTCTATAACTCGTGATCGCGTCAGTAACGTGGTCAAAATTTGGCAACGGTCAATGTCAACTCACATACTGCTGTCATATTTTTGTAAAATTCCATAAGGTCACTATGAGAGCAGCGGTGGCCCAGTGGTGGCGGCCCCGACTTACGAACAGTAAGTCGTGGGTTCAAACACAGGCAGGCGCATTACTTTGTTTAATTTATTTCATCACCACTGCTCTCCAAAACGGTGAAGGAAAACATCGTGAGGAAACCGGCATGTCCTAGAACCAAAAAGTTCGAAGAAATGTGACATCTACCACTCTACTGGGCCCGCGTGGTAGATTATAGCCCATACGCAAAATACGCGCTTAGACGTGGAGTTTCGGATACCAGCCCGGTATCTTTAATCTTTTTAATCTTTTAAGGTCACTATGGTCAGTACCTATGGTTCTTAGATAATAAATATAGTCTAAGGTATGGTTACGTCATAATCTTTATGTTGGGAGAAATTTACGTAAACAACGAATAAATACATTTATTAACCGACTTCAAAAAAAGGAGGAGGTTCTCAATTCGACGCTATGTTTTTTTTTAATATTATAAACTGGTGCTTGACTGCAATCCCACCAAATGGTAAGTTTTGATTCAATCAATGATGGTGAAGCGCATTAGTTATTATGGTATTGATTGGTATTTTATTGTATTTCATCAATTTCTAATATTAGGTTTCTGCATTTCTTCTTCACATAAACTTTCACTAAGCTAAGTATAACCCTGTTTCTTGCGCGCAATTTTCGTAAAAAAGAATCCAAAATTTCGCTTTGCGTATTAATATCTAGATAATACAATATGGGTACAGGATGATAGGGACAACGACGTACAGTCGAACACCATGATTTCTAATCATTCAGAACTATCAAAAAGATATAAAATTTGAAAAAATAACGGATTTGCGACAAGTATGATCTCATACCCAAGGGTATGAGATCATACTGTGAGGAAAGTTTCATGAATAAGTGTGGAGGATTACAAGAGTAAAGAAAACCAAAGAAACTTTGGATGAAGTGTATGAAAGATGATATAACCCCTAAAAGTAGTAGAGAAAGAAAGAAGAAAATAATAATGATGACAGGACTATCGAAAGATTCATAGGTATTTAACTTATTTCATAATACTTACCTAAAAGTGTCAATGGTGTTAGGTAGTTTTGTAGGTAGGTACTTAGGTTCGGGGTAAAAGCGGCTGTTGTTAATAAAATATTTTTAGGAATTAATTTAGTGTTTTCTGTACGATCGGCGAATATTTCCATCTATAACGAAATACTTTTGGGTACAAACCTAGACAGGTAGGTTCATTTGTTGTAACCTAGTTAGGTATGTGCTTTGTGCACGTGTGCCTTCGAAACCGCCGCGGTTCCGTTAAGTAGCGCCTCAGATCCTAATTTGAGACATCGATTACCCGTCGCAATGCCTTTTTTGCTTGGTTTGATCGTCGTGACCCAAAGGCTGGGTCACGCCCCACCTCCCGCGGGGCGTGTCTTCCCCCACAGTCTAAGGAGTGCGGTACGGCGCCTTATTGTGTTCTAAAGCTCCGCATCGAGTGTAGGTACGCAACCTATACTCCATGGGTGGTGTAGGTATGCCAGCAATGTTCACGATTTAATCAATAGTTCGCCTCGAGGCTGAACGTCTCAGACCGTAACCTTCGTTTACTCTAAGGATCGACTTCTAGTCATCTTGTTTATGAAACTTTACTCTGGAATGCTGTACGTCTAGACAAAATGTAAACTTGAGAAGATGCATTTTTTTAATTTTATGGAGAATTTGAAGGCGTACGCTAGACGGACAGGGTCGTGTACAACGAAACCCAGACTAACCCAGTCAAAACAAGGCACTTTTATTTATTTCGTGCGTTAAAATATCCACCAATTAAAATATCTCTATCATTTCATAAACTGTACAGTTCATATACCTATCTCTTTGCGTTGCCTTTGCGAAATCTTAACATTTAGCGATTGTCTAAATCTGTGAGCACCTGAAAACAGTTATCTAAAATTTTTCTATTTCATTATCAGTTTTGTATTCTCAAGAAATGCTAAACTTATCTGAAAATAGACGACTTCGACTAGAGTTCTAGTTTCATACATTATTTTTTTTCAAGTAAGATCTTATTTTCAAATCAAATCCGATTTTAATAACAATTAGTAATTAACGACACTAATTGGTATTATATTAAAATCGGATTTGATCGGTGATCAAAGTGCCTGCATGAAACAAAAAATATTCTCTGATGATGATATTCTTTTAGATGATCGTATGCTCCTTTGCCCTAAAGCTTATGGTCGCGTACTAAATTGTTGGAATAGGCATATATACCAACAATAATAATTAGATAATTAATATGGATAATTAGTCCATCAGTTAGAGTAAGATTAAAGATAAAAGATACTGGTATCCGCAACTCCACGTCAAAGCGCGTATTTTGCGTATGAGCTATAATCTACCACGCGGGCCCAGTGCGAATTGGTAGATGTCACATTTCTTCGAACTTTTTCTTTAGAAAAATCTTTATCTTTAGGTATTTTAGGGGAGTTGGCATACGACCACTTCTATCCTCCAAGAGAATATTTTTTGTTTCATACGTTTTAGTTTCTATTGTCCAAGAAAACCAAAATTTCAACTAAAATTGTATTTATTTATAATTCTAACAGTGAGTTCCAAATAATATTAATAACAATAAAATAATAAGTGAAATTTAAATTTTTATAACATTTTATTAATAAAATAACCAATGTTTAATTGCAACATAAATGTCATTGCTGGTTACAGTTGGTAATAAAAATGTCAAACGAGAAATAGTAAAATATCATCATGTCAATTACGCATTCATTGTAGGTAAGTAGATACCCCTTTCTAACAATCACACACTTGATCCAGTCAGCGAAAAATTAAGTTACCTAGTGCATGAAACAGAATGAATTCGCTTTATTAACATATTTAAAGCCATTCATTAACTGTTGAATCCAGCATACAAACTTTTGGATCTAATATTGTTTTGTAGGCAATAATGTCCGTATTTTATTTAGTTAACGAAAGCTTATAGAGTTTTTAAAGTAGCGTATGGAATCACGATATTAAAATAAGCGATAAAAATAATATGTAGCGAATCCATTTCAGGTTTTTAATGAAATATGAAGTGTTTTAAAATGTTTCCTTCTAACATGGAATGAAAAATGATGTACAGACGCCAGCACATCAACCTACCCCAAACTTTCAAATTTTGCCATTTGAATATGAACCTTATTCCATTTGCAATAAAATTTCAAAAACTGTCGTTCGTAACTTGAAACGTGGTGGCCTCTGAACAACTAATTTCTGTAAAAAAAAATATAGCTACTATTTTGTTTACATTAAACTTACTAGTAATGTGGGTTGCACAATACTAGTCTTGTTAACCCCTCCTAAGTTAAACATGTAGGTCTGGAGTGGGTTCACGTCCATAGTGCAATGGGTAGGGATCGAACTCACGGCCTCTCAATCGCCAGGCCGATACCTTAACCATTGGGCTATTGACGCTTAAGTGTATTGGACCCACCACATGCTGCTAACCATAACGTTGTTACCACAGAGCTCAGCGCCAACATTAAGCGCGAGAAGATAGTGGAGATCTGCGAGGGTTGCGGCCAGAAGATCCAGGACCGGTACCTGATGCGCGTGGGCGAGCTGTCGTGGCACGAACACTGCCTCAGCTGCTGCGTCTGCGGCTCGCCGCTGGCACACACCTGCTACACCAGGAACGCAAAGCTCTACTGCAAGCCCGACTACGATAGGTAACTCTCACGCCAAAACCCTCAACAGCAAAATGTAATTTTGTTCTTGAAGGTTTTATTGGGAAGTTTTTCTTTTCGAAGGCTATTTAACATCCATACTGATTTTTGGTTGATTTCATAATCACGTTTAGGCCACATCATTGATAGGATACGAAAAATGAGCCTCAGCGAAAACTCCGTTGCGAAATGCTAGCGTAATGCCATGCGACTTGCTATGCGATTTGATCATCCCTCTGTTATTGCAATAATAAGTTCTTGTCCTATAGATTGTTTGGAGTCAAATGTACCAGATGCGGCGACCGCCTCCTTCCACAGGAGATGGTTATGCGAGCCCAGCAGTACGTTTTTCACATACAATGCTTCGTGTGTGTAATGTGCTGCCAACCGCTTCAAAAAGGCGAACAATACGTCATCAGAGCGGGTCAGATCTTTTGCCGCCAAGATTTTGAAAAGGAAATGTATTTGATGCAACACGCTGAAGATGACATGATATTAGATGATTCCGAACGCCCGCGAGACGGACGAAGAGGTCCCAAACGTCCACGGACAATACTAACCTCAGCTCAGCGCAGGCAATTTAAAGCTTCTTTCGAAGTTAGTCCTAAACCGTGCAGAAAAGTCCGAGAAGCATTGGCTAAAGACACGGGACTGAGTGTCCGAGTCGTGCAGGTGTGGTTTCAGAACCAAAGGGCTAAGATGAAAAAGATCCAGAGGAAAGCCAAGCAGGAGGGTGAGAAGAACAATGACAAAGAGAAGGATAAGGATGAAAAGAGCATCAAGCAGGAGTCTCCGTCGAGCGAGCATGGAAACTATCTTGGATTGGATGGAGCCTATTCTGCTTCTAGTCAGCCGCTAAACCCTAATCTGCCGTATTCACCTGATGGTATGATTTTACATTAACATTTCCATTACAACTTCAGTAATATGCAATCTAAAAAACAACTTCACATCCACTGTTCCAAACGGGGGCAGCGTGAAATCCGTAAAGCTATATGTAAATAAACTACCTTCAACCATTTCATTACTCTCATTCCCGACGCTAAAAGTCAAACGTTGCCTGTCTAGACATGCGAGTGAGAGAGAACTTCCAACATTTAGCGTTCTAAAATTATTCTTAGTTCAAAAGTTCGTAAAACAGTTTAGTAATTTAAAATTTTCATTTTTCTTACTTTTCCAAATTAATTCGTTTTATAATGTTTTCCCTCAGATTACCCAGCGCATTCAGGCGACAGTTTCTGCAGCTCAGACATATCCCTGGACGGGAGCAACTTCGACCAGCTGGACGAGGGTGCCTCCGACACAATGAGCTTGCAGAATCTTGAGGTGCAGCATCATTCGCATCAGCATCCTGGGCATTCTGCTCATGAGCCGCTGAACCTCGGCACCGGTTCCGTCGTGAACCCCATAGACAAGTTATACCTCATGCAGAACTCCTACTTCAGCACTGATCATTGATTCAGCGTGGGCCGCGGCGCTGGCCTGGCTCCTCTGTTCGGACAGCGACTGCGCCCGACAACGCACCTCCCCGTTAAATGCACCGAGACTGCTACTAGTCACAACTTAGTATACCCGGACGCTTACCCTCCAACTGTCTCTTTGAACCTGACTGATACTCCTTTGAACCAGATTCGAAAATATTGCATGACAGACTAAGGTGATACTTAATTTGAATGTAGTGGCCACGGTAAAACTCATTCTATTCTAATAATATTTTTTTGTGGCTGCACCCAGCGTTATTGAAGGTAATAACCATTAAAAATATGTGTGCTGGTCCCTTTCTCAAAGGCCCCTATCTAAAAGGAAAACATATAAACGTCACATTGAGGAAAAGTACCTGAAAAGCTACAGTACTACCTCAAAATAATAAATTTAATTCGAAAAAAAGAAGCATGTTAGGCATCCAGCCAAAGACGCCTTGCGACTGAAACTGTGGTAATGATGATTCATAAACCTTTTTATGAATCTTTGGTATTTCTAAATATCTAACTGCCTTTACCATTTTTTTCTGCCTTCTATCATACGTTAAAATTTACTATTCAACAGGTAGTTTTTGGTTTTCCATTTAGCATGTCTAATAGCTTCGCAGTAAAGTCTACTAGTGGTTGTCAGGGTCTCCAATATTTAAATTCAGTAGGTAATATACAGGACTTTTTCATATGTTTTATTTGTGTGTATTGCAGAGCTTTTATACTAGGAAACAAAATAACACCTTTCCTTAGTGGTAGTTTATGATTCTACGTGTCGTCAACTCTATCTATCCAAAAGGCGTTATTTTATGCCAACCTCAGTCTCATTTCGTCACAACGTTAATCAAATATATTCTGATGAAAATATCATAATTTTATGACTCATATTATAATGTTTCTTGGCTGCATTTGTAATTATATATTAGACCTAAATTGTGAATAATGTATATAAAATACCTAATAAAAAATAAGTCAAATAGGTTATCAACCTATTAACACTAGACAATTATTTGAAAATTATTATTGTGTAGAAAATTCATTTGGAGATGCAAAGTCAATGTAACGACTGTTATTAGATTTTAAAATGTGCAATATGTTGCACATCAAAATAAATGTAGATATTATAAGTAGTGGGTGTCTAAATAATATGTGTTATATTTAAAACTTATTAATTTTAAATGTTCGCACACAAATTAATTCGACATGTTTTACCTAGATATCAATAGTCAATCTTTATGTAGCTAACCAAACCTATCTCTATGTTAACGTAATCTACCTACATAATGTGTGTCTGAGTCAAGATAATCATGATAGAATAATAACTTTTAAACACCACACATACTTATATAGATGTTGTTTAATAAATGTACATCTTTAGGAACAGACGCCAGTACATTAAGATATTCCACTCCGTTATATGTTTCCAATTGAACATGAACCTTATTTACCTTATTTTTGTATTAAAGGTAAAAAATAGGTCTAAAATTTACGCAAGGGGGTAGCTTGATGGGCTGGTCTCTGAACAGTAGTTACGGCATATTTACCTCCCACAGAATAACTACAGGCAAACCTAGTCATTTCCTGATTGTTTGTTAGTCAAAATAGATCAATAGTGGAATTAGGAGATATTTTATTTCTTGTATTATATTAAAGTTATTTAATGTTATTGTTTTTAAATGTAAGTAGGTACAAATACAAACCGGACAAACACATCTAGTCAAACTACATGTTATAGTTGTTATATGTAAGTATTGTTGTCCATCACCATCTATGCGAGTATCTGTATGGACTTGTATTATCAGGCGCGGATCCGAAATGACCATAGCGACTGATGGTTTCTGATTCTTCAAATGGGTCTCATGACCTTATTAAATATGGCCAGAGATCCGACACTGTGTATTATATAGTTTATTCGGTAATTTTATAAATTGATGTAAATTAAAACGATATAAACATGAGTTACTTGTTTGATTCTTAACTTTAAATGCGACCTTCGACTAATTGGGTCGGTACATAACTGACGAAAGATGTGTCGCGTATCGTATTATCGGTCATGTAACGCTAGAACAGACAAACATATTATAATAAAACATTCAACCTTTCACCCTCAACCGATGATGCGTTAGTGCGTCAAGGTACAGTATCGCATACACTCGGCGCATCTTCCCTCAGATATACAGGTTGTAATTTTATAATGCCACCTGGAGGAAAGTAGGTACTCTTAATACTGTAAATATACAATTTTACCTGAAGGAAACATTCCTTTATTTTTGAAAAGAAACAAAACTGCCTTCAAGGATTTTGGAAAATTCGCTTACCACACCCGGAAATCGAACCGACTAAAATCTATAAAAATTTACATCCTGTACATTTATTGCATCGATCGTAAGGGTCCATTATAAGGCTAAAAACTCTAACAAACTTGATAAATTAAATGAAAGGAAACCATGAAATCTGGACTTATAAATTCTGGGGCACAAGTTAAACCACTTTTACTCAAAGATCATCTGTTATGTTAGTAATTAATTAATTATTTATAAGAAATGGTAAACTAACTAATTAGTTGTTAGAAATGGGCTCCATGTCTTGGATGCACATATTAATTATTTTAACGAATTCGTTTTCAGTAACTTTTACTATCGTGTTGTGGTGGATATTATAATCGTATTCTGCAGTGCGATTCTAGTCAAATCACCGTGTGAAAATGTAGGCGTAGAGAGGGCAAATTGAGCTGTCATTCCATACTAATGCTAGGCATTGACAGTTCACTTCACTCAAGTTTTCACAGCGTGACTTTTACTGAATCGGCCGGCTGAACTTCAACTCTCAACTTGTTCACATTTGCATAAGATATATGTAAATTATATTTTTTCTTATCCCTACAAAAATATAATCTTAAGGGATGAGATTTGGAGATCTCGCAGGCCATCTGATTGTGCCGTTTGTTCCAATCCAGGTATTGAAATGGTTATTAATGTAGGCAGGAGAGAATTTATAAGTCAAGGTTTCATGGTTTCCTTTCATTTAATTTATCAAGTTTGATAGAGAGATTTCATCCTTATAATTGATCCTAACGATCGATGCGGTAATAGTACAGGATGTAATTTTTGCAAATTTTAGTCGATTCGATTTCCGGGTATGGTTGTTTTTTCTTTTAAAATAGAGTTTAGTTTTTTCCTTTGAGTAAAATTGTCTAAGTATATACAGTATTAAGAGTCCTTGCCCTCCAGGTGGCATTACAAAATTCCACACTGTATACCAACCCTTAGGGCCAAGTCACACCGAAATGGCATTGCAGTTTTAGTGTCATATAATTTTAAACTTTATCTTGGTTTCCATAATACATAGTATCGCTTGAGAAAAGCGAAGAGGGCGCGCAGCCGCAGCAGCACTCTGCCGACTCCCGCGCAAAATTTTCTCAAGCCATGTATTATATTAATTAACATAAAGACTAAAGTTATGTACTGAAATTCCTCGCCGCTTCACTGCCATTCCGGTGTGACTCAGCGCTTAGTGTCATCTTTGAAATGGACCTGCGCTACCAAATGCCAGAGATCCTAGCCCGCGGGGTACCTCTAACCGTAGTATAGATTCGGAAGTCTGTGGCTTAAGTTGTTTTGTTTAGTATTTATTTTTGGCACCGACTTCTGGATCTATACAACAGACAAAACACACACGCAAACACACGCATACGCACATACACATTCAACATTTTCAAGCTTGCTCTTGCCATACTGAAACGTAAAGAGTTGGACGAAGAAAAGTAACTACACAATTCTTGGCAACTGTGGAATGCTATCTTTGAAAAGAAAATTGGACGAGGTAAGTAAAACCGAGTACGTAAACGATTTGTTAGTATGTTATGTTTTTATATTACGAGAGTACAATTCATTAATTCAAATTAACTCACAAAGGGAAGAATAACAGAGCATAATATATCTCTACAAAGATGCACTAACTGTTTGTCTAGTAGTTACCTACTACATGTATGTATGCACAGATATGGGCCACCCAGCTTTTGGCACAGGTGGATTGAAAATATTCAATGAACAGACTTCCGTCGAGTAGTCTACTATACTAAACACTACAACATTATTGCCCTAAATACTAGATATAGATATAAAAATATTTATTGAATCCACTAAACGTACAGTGCTAATACCACCGATAAATCTTCCCAAATGAGCCGTTTGGCGCAGCCGTGAGACATGCCATTTAATGTTGACTATTTTTTTTTGTTATTCTACGTTTTTACAGTGTGTTCATGTTGCCAGTAAATATTATTTCTATCTTTCTTTTCCTTTCACTGTCTAATTAATACAAAAATAAACACAGTTCCAAGGCTTGGAAGCTATTGCTCTACTATAGGATCCCCCCCCCCCTTACCTTCGCCATATCGTTGGGGCTTATTTGGTAGAAAGGTTTGTCTCCCACAAAGGACGTGATGGCGGGGACCGTCGCGATATGACGTGCGGAATTCCACAGGGCTCAGTCCCGTCCGGGCCCACTCTATATACAGGGTGTCTCATTCAAATCGGTCAGTATGGGAAAGTCTGAAACTAGAAGACATACGAAGATCTGTTCTGAGGAACCATGTCATCGATTTTAATAACAAGAAAAACTGCAATCATACATTTAAAAAAAACATCTGTAGGTACTCCGTTAGGGAATCGAACCCGGTTATTTTGAGCACCTACTAAAATAAATTAAAGTATGTGGAAACAATGCATTTTATTCATTTTAGACATCATGTTTCATACAGACATTTACTGCTTAAGACCTACCCAATCGATATCTAAATAGAAATAATGTAGGTTTTTTTTTCAAAAATACCGCGTTCGATTCCCGAACGGAGTACAGATGTTTTTTAAAATGTATGAATGCAGTTTTTCTTGTTATTAAAATCGATGACATGGTTTCTCAGAACAGATCTTCGTATGTCTTATAGTTTCAGACTTTCCCATACTGACCGATTTGAATGAGACACCCTGTATTGTGGGGAATTCTATGTGGCTTAGCCCGCTACTGCGAAACATTGAGTACCTACGACTGGGTAGGTACTGGTGTATCTGACGTGTTACCCGAACGTAATGCTGGCTACGACTCAAGGGTCGAAGCCCCCGAAGGACTCAGGGAGGCCGAGATTACATAATATAGTCCCCCCAAACGCCCGCCCGTTCACCACTTTCTAGTATTTTTGCTAGGAAGAAGAAGTGGCAGAACAAACTTCCCAGCAACATGTACCTATGCCTGTTATGTTAAAAGAACTTTAGCTTGCACAATACTGGTATTTAATAAACAAAATCATTTAAATTAAATGATTGGCTTCATGTTAGATAGCACACACCAATACATGATATTAGTTACCAAAGTTGAAAACTAAAGTCAAATAAAAACCTACAACAAACTGAATAAATAGAAACCTCCAAATAAAAAGGGCGTCCCTGCTTGCATGCACAGAACTGAATTACTTATACAAAATGATAGACTAGGACCATTGAAGAAAAAAAAACAATTTAACAATTACAAAAGCACAAGCCAGCTTACAAGTATCAAGCAGCACTCGTTCAAGACGAGCATTAAGTGCCATTTACATGGGAAGTGTTTCTTACCTCGTAGACGATTATCGAATGACGAGAAAAAAAGTATGATCATGTGATGTGAACTATATAGTATACTCATAGAATATCGAACATGGAAGGGTAATAATCGCCTCTTTGAAAACTGGAAGTGTCTGACAAACATTTATAAACAAGAATGGTATTTCGAGTCACTATCATGGATCCAGGACGCAGGGGTATTTACATCATCTCTACCGGCAAAACCGGCAAAATGTAAATGTACTGCAGGTAAAACTCTGCTTAACCCTTCAGAGATTTTAGGCGTGTTACGAACTGTAACTTCCAATGAGGTTACAGTATTTGCGCCGCTTGAGGGCCTCAGCAGCTGCAGCAGCAGCAGCGCCAACACAGCTCGCCGTACTTGGACTATGAGATGACGCATGGTATCGACACAAGTTGCGTCCCACACCAAAGGCCTACTCATCTTCGAAGGCATCAACGTCATTTATTTTAAGGTTTAGTTAACTTTTTACTTTGTGTACTCCTATAATAAAGTTAAGGTATAGGACATAGAATTTTTAAAAAACATCGTTAAAGATAGGTACATACTTAGAAGTACCAACTAATAATGTGCTAGTCAAATATTGGGTTGAATTTGGTTGTCATGTTATGTAATAGTATCTACAAAGGTTACAATAACAGAAAGGTTTCATTATATTCGACATTTCAGTCAGACAAATACCTAGGTATAGAAGTTGGAAAGGTACATATTTGCATGACTGCAACTATGTACTCAGCTTAAACAATTCATGCTACTCGTATTTGACTACAAAACCCTCAAATACACTGTAAATATAGAATTTGAATACAAAGTACACACACGCAGTAGGTACCTAGGTACTTTGTATTTTAACTCTATTTATTGATACCTGAAATAAATAAAGTAAAATCATTTATTTATTTCAATTAGACTCACAGAAGGTATTAAGAGAATGATTCTAGTTGCACATTTCAAAAAGTATTTAGTTTCATATGGAAAATGGGTATGAAACTTCATACTTACTCTTTTAAAACAGATTTTACAATATTTCGTTTACATTAGGTAATCAGATTATATGTGAGAACGATGAACAGACGCCAGCACGTCAAGTTACCCCAATGTGTCAAATTTCTTTGATCGTTTTTCAACTTTATGTCAAATAGTAAAAGGTGCATATTTAATTGGGAAAATGTCTGAACCTACCTTGAATAAAAACTACTATACTGAGATAGGTACAAACTCTAATTAAACCTTAGAAATTCCTTCGACGGGCCTGTTGGTCTAGTAGTTAGTTGCCCTGACTGCTATGCCGGAGGTCGTGGGTTCGATTCCCACCCAGGACAAATGTTTGTGTGATCAGCACGTTCATTTGTTCTGGTTGACTCAGATAAAAACAGACTAACAAAAAAATACTTACAAATGTCTAAAAATATAACCGACTAAAAAAAACTAAATGGTGTATAATATGTAGATTCGGAAGTCAGTAGCGTGGGGGGCGGGGGTGTCCTGCACGATGCTCAGCGTAGAGGCGCTTTTGAGACGCAAGTCCGTGGAGGATCCTTCCCCTAACTTGTCTGAGGTAGAGAGTTATTTACTTTTTTTTAATTTTTGAGCTCGCTCCTCTTTCTATGCTAGGAGCTAATCTTGGTGTTAAACATTCCAAAAATATTAAATATCTATTTACATAGTTGTGGATAGGCCTCTACAACTATTTTTGTAAAATTTCATATTATATTTTATACTAGCTGGCGCCCGCGACTTCGTCTGCACAGGATTAGCACGCCAGAATAGCTCGCAGATTAGATTTCCTACTTACTTCAGACTTAACGTTATATTTTGGACAATTCATTTAATAACTTTATATATTTAAAGCCTATGTGTTACATACATACATACATACATAAACTCACGCCTTTTTCCCATGGGGGTAGGCAGAAACTACAGAGCGCCATATGCTACGATTCTTACATACTTCTTTTGCTTCGTTTACATTCATACATGTTGTCATACACACACGCCGGTTGCGAGTACTACGCACCTGACCTTTCTGAAGAACCTCACCAATAAGGTCTTTGTATGTCCTTCTAGGGCGTCCCCTCCCGGCGTTCCCACTTACTTCTGCCTTGTAAATACCTTTCGTTAGTCGCCTTTCATCCATCCTTTCAACGTGACCAAACCATCTAAGCATACTCTTTTCAATTTTTGTTACTACATCTTCTTTTAAACCACAACGTTGCTTTATATCATCATTCCTCAATCTGTCATTAATTGTTACACCACACATACTTCGCAAGGAACGCATTTCTACAGCATTTATTCTACTTTCATGTCTCTTTTGCCACACCCAACATTCACTTCCATACGTTAGTGTAGGCACCAGCACACCATTGTGAACAGCCAGTCGTGCCTTTTCGGACATAGACTGGCTGGTCACAACGCCATGTATAGCGCCATTCACTTTATTTCCTGCATTTACTCTCCTTTCCACATCCGCATCAATCTTTCCATCCCTTGTAAACAGACTTCCCAGATATACAAAGTCATTCACTTGTTCTACACTCATATCGTTTATTTTCACATTGCACAACGACACGTTTTCGTCTCTTTCAAACACCATTACTTTCGTCTTATTCACATTAATGTTCATCCCTTTCATCTTATATGCTTCATTCATCTTGGTCACCATGTCTTGCAACTGTTCCGCTGACGATGCAAGAAGAACTTGATCGTCTGCGTAGAGGAGGCATTTGACAGGCAACTCATTCATCCTTAATCCACACTCACTCTCTTTTAAATCTGTCAGACAACTATCCATGTATAAGTTGAACAGCCAAGGTGACGCTACACAGCCCTGTCTAACTCCCCTAGAGATGTTAAACCAGTCTGTGTATGCCCCGTTTATCCTGACACAGGCACTGGAATCCCTATATAAAGATTTCAGTGCCCGTACCAAGCACCAGTCCACACCATACATGGATAGTGTCGACCACAGCTCATCCCTCCACACACTATCATAGGCCTTCTCCAAGTCTACGAAAGCACAGTAAACTTTCTTGTGCTTAGCCAGATATTTTTCGGCTATGCACCTCAAGGAGAAGATCTGATCCATACATCCCATTCCCTCTCTAAACCCTGCCTGCACGTCCCATAATTTCTCGTCTGTCAGTCTGATCACTCTTTTAATCAAAACCTTTGCATACAGTTTACCAACTACGCTTAAAAGGCTAATGCCGCGGTAGTTTTTACACTCCTGCTGTGAGCCTTTTCCTTTATACAGTGGCACGATTACAGCCTTGCACCAGTCATCTGGGACTCGGCCATATCTCCAACACATATTAAAGATCCGGCACAACAGGCTTGCTACTACCCCGTCACCGCCCTTCAGCATTTCAGCGGACAATCTATCATACCCTGCAGCTTTTCCAACTTTCATTTCTCTTAACGATCTTACGATCTCATCCATTTCTATTTCATTCTCTTCATCTACATCCGGGTTTGGGTTTTCACCACTCTCCTCTGCCCAGTTACCCACTCCTTGCACACTATCCTGAAAACTAAATAAACTTTCAAAATATCCTTTCCAGCGTTCCAAGACATCACATTCTTCGCTTATCAAACAACCATCCTCTGCTCTTATAACATTCATACTCGAAGTCTTTGTCACTCCACGAGCCAATCTTACCTGTTTCCAAAACATCTTAACATTGGCCCTGAAGTTATCCGAGAACTTCCTATTATACTCTTCATCTTTTTCATCCTTCTTCTTTTTTACCACTTCTTTCACTCTCGCTTTCATTTCGGTGTAACTTTTCTTCACTCTCTCTAAATCATCTATTCTATTTACATTTGTTGCCAGATTCACTCTATTTTGGGCCTTACAGGCTAGCACGTTAAGCCAGGCCTCTTTCTTCTTTCTCACAACCTCTTTAACTTCACCATCTACCCAAGAATCATTCGTTTTACTACCACATTTCCTTCGTGCTAGGCCACATACTTTTGTAGCCGCTTGCACCATACTATCTTTCATTATATCCCATACTTCTTCTAAACTATAATCATTCATCTCGTCAAATAATTTATCCGTCTCTTCTTTTACTTCCCTTTTATATTCCTCTTTTACTTTGACTTCTTGCAGTCTTTCTACTTTTATCCTTTCTAGAGCAGTCACAGGTACTCGAACTCGATGGCGCCAATGTTTGAACAAACCATGCACCCGACACATTACCAGATGATGATCAGTACCTACATTAGCTCCCCGATAAGCTCTTGTATCCGTAACTTTACTCTTTAACCTTTCATCTACAATCACAAAATCTATCATACTTTTACTATCTTGCCTTTCCCACGTATACCTGTGAATCTTTCTATGATTAAACATAGTATTCATAACACACAATCTTTTTTCTATACATATTTCTAATAAACTTAACCCATTCTCATTCACTCTATCATCTCCAAATGCACCTAATACTTGTTCATACCCATCTCTCTTCACACCAACCCAACCATTAAAGTCTCCAAGCATAACAATCTTCTCGTTTGCGGTACATCCTTTCATAACATCTCTTACACTGTCCCAAAATTCTTCTCTCTCCAAGGGGGAGCTTCCCATATCAGGTGCATAAACGCACAGGAAAAAGATACGGTTTAAGCCTACCTTGGTTCTCACCCAAAGAATTCTGGGACTAACGCAATCATAACCTTTTACACATTTCATCATTCTCTTAGAGAGAACAACTCCCACACCCTGACAGGCCCTACGTGTTTCTTTAACACCGGACCAGATCGCGGTCAGGGGACCGTGTATGGAGATGTCCACCCCTTTTCTTTTCGTCTCATTCAAACATAGCACATCTATCCTTTTGTCCTTCACTAACTCACAAACTTCATCCATCTTATCTTTTAGGCCTCCCTGAACATTCAGCGTAGCTAAACGACACTCCGCAGCTCGCTTTTCGCCCCGTGAGAACAACTGACGTGGTGTGTGGCGAGCGCCACCGCCGCCTTCGAGTTGATTTTGTTTTGTAATACTCATATAGTTCCCACGAATAGCTAGGGAAATAATCTGTCCACACTCTACAGAGCCCCGCATGTAGAGGTAAGGCTGGATTAGTGCCTGGGGACGCCTGGCCCCAGACAACAGGCACGCTTACGACTCGGCTCTCCCCTAGTCATGCAGCTCTCGGCACGGCAACCTTAGCTTGGGGGTGAGTCGTTGCCACCGCTCAGAGGAACACAATTGGACTCCGGCTGATTCCCTTAGTCGCCTTTTACGACACCCACGGGATGAAATGGGTTGGTTCTATTCTACTACCCGGATACCACACGGGGCCTATGTGTTACTCTGATGTATAAGCTATATTATTGTAAAATCCATTCAGTAGATTTTCCGTGAAGGAGTAACAGACATCCATACAAACTTCGCTTTTATAATATTAGTAGAATGATTTATTCGATTGTGTTTTAGTGTTACGTTGATATCCTATGAACGTTGTACCATCGACAATATTAGAAACAGTACTTACCTTCTATTTTAGTAATATCCTCACATACGTTGTAAATTGAAGTGAGATTCAATATGGTTAATGACTATGCCATGCAACCTGCTTCTGGAGAGATTTATCTTGTGTTAGTGTATATTTTACACGTCATTGAACTAATAGTGACCATAGCTACGTCAATATACTGCCTGGGTTCGTGGTGTTTCATCAAAAAGTTTCGTAACTTCAGAAACTATGTGTGTTTTAACGCGATTTTGGCGCACCTCAGCGTCTTCGCATTAATAACGTTCGACATCTATGTGAAGAATAGTGCCGGAATATTCGAATAGGAATTGTACGACAAGATGCATTAGTTTCTAACCATATACTTTGTGACCGCGAAAAATCTATGGATGATTTTCGTAATGCATTTGATATATGTGAATGCTGTGAAAGTATTCATTGTCGATATAGAAAGGAGATATTTCAAGAGTGCCGTTTACGGTTGGATGTTCCCTTTTATAACTAGTGTCATTGTTATTTATATTCCCACTGTGTCTCATACTCAATTTGGTAAATTTGCAAGGATTATAAATTTGTTTTGCCCTTTCATTTCTAACTTTTCCCTTTACATATTAATTGTATTTAAACTTCTTTTTAGTAGGAAACCGTGCGCACACACCGCTATCAACAAATGCGGTCGCTTGTATATAGCCACTGTGTTATTCTTTTTGAGCAATATTTACTTATTTTCTAATTATTTTGAATGGATAATATGGCTGATCAATCAAGATAGCACAAGTTATACAATATTGCAAATTGCATTATTTCAAGCAGATGTGCTCATTTTGAGTTGGTATTTCGTTATTATATACAGAAATCGGGAATTTTTTGCTGATTTCTGTAAATAACATCGAAAAACCTTTGAATAATACTTAAAAAAGTTTCGAATAATACTTAGATGAATAAGCCAAATAGTCGGTCATTCGGACTGGCCTGTTGGTCTAGTAGTTAGTGGCCTTGACTGCTATGCCGGAGGTAGTGGGTTCGATTCCCACCCAAGACAAATGTTTGTGTGGTGAGCACGATCATTTGTTCTGCGTAATTGATAATATCTATAACTAGCAGACGTCACGCAGTTTCACCCGCGTAGTTTCCGTTCCCGTGGGAATACGGGGATAAAAAGTAGCCTATGTCCACCGGGAATAGTGTAGCTTTCCACCAGTACAATAATTTTTAAAATTGGATCATTAGTTCCGAAGATTACCCCCTACATACAAACTTACAAACATACAAACTTACAAATTTAACCTCTTTATAATATTAGTATAGAAGTATAGATTACCTCTTTATAATATTAGTATAGATTAGAGAAAAACATAATGAAACTGTAACTGTTGTAGGTATTGTAGCGGTCACAGCTACACCGGAATTCGTATGAATTCGTAATATTAATTTAAACTTTTTATAATTGTAAACACTCCACAATACAAAACTTTTCCTTATTGTCCCGTTACACCGAACTGTCAAATTTGAACAAACGTCAAACCAAAGACCAAAAAACTTCAAACACAAAACACGATCATTGTCTGTGGGTGAAAACTAACATATTTTATTAGAAGTATATTTACATATTTATTTAGTTGCTATATTTACATCACACATAATATTTATTTACAAATTTAACAATACGCATAATTATTTACACTATACAAAATATAGGCTTAAAATTGTAATGTTCTGGTCGCTGCCTTTCCGAACGCAACTTCGGGCGCGTTCGGCAAAGCTCGGCTTTCATCGGAGCATATGACTTGCCTAATAGCGATAAAGCATCGTCATGTAGATCAGTACTCGTTTTGACCTCCCGAACAGTACACGCTTGAACTTACAACCAAATCTAGACTTGCTCGTAGACCTAAGTTCTGCTAGTTGACTCGATATCGTCTCCTTAGTTTTTTGTCTGTGTCCAGTAATTTCCCCGCTGTCGTCTTAACTTAATTGTAGCCTTAAGCGACTCAGAAGTGTTGAGAAATTAATTATACAAGGATAACGTTCAAACCACCGTTTCATTTCGCCATTTTGCTCTATACACTTCATTGGTGACCCCGTCAAAGAGCACAGTAGCCACGCGGAGCAAAGATGCCTACCGGAGCAGAGCAGGGAGCGCAGGCGGACGCAGCAATGGTCAAGCAGGACGTGTGCAGAGTCAGCGTGAAGTTGCCGCCATTCTGGCCTGAGGAGCCGACACTTTGGTTTGCACAAGTAGAAGGTCAGTTTACAATAGCCGGCATTACCGCCGACACCACAAAATTCTACACGGTCGTGGGTCAGCTAGACCATCGCTACATGGTAGAAGCTCGGGACATAATAGAGAACCCACCAGCACAGGACAAGTACGCCAAGCTGAAGGCTGAGCTCATACGTCGACTATCCGACTCGCGTGAAAAAAGGGTTCAGCAAATCCTCACTCAAGAGGAGCTCGGCGACCGGAAGCCATCACAGTTCTTGCGGCACCTGCAGACTTTGGCCGGACCACATGTTCCAGACACATTCCTAGCCACGTTGTGGGCGAGCAGGTTGCCGACGAACATACAGACGGTAATAGCTTCCCAGCCTAACCTTCCGCTTCAGTCTGTCGCAGATTTGGCCGACCGCGTGCACGAGATCGCGCCAACGCGGCCAGCGCTCACGACACCTCCCGCCGTGGCGAGCACGAGCACCAGCAGTGACATCGCGGAGCTGAAACAGTGCATGGCGGAGTTATGTCTACAGGTGGCGGCTCTACAAAAGCAAGGTCAGGTACACCATCGATCGCGCTCCACAGATAGGTACCGGCGTGGTGACAGAGAACCGACCCCAAGCCGACGCCGCAGTCGCTCGCGCTCCAGCAGCGCGTGGAACGACGCTCACTGCTGGTACCACAACAGTTTCGGTGACAGGGCCACGCGGTGCAGGTCGCCATGTACGTACGCGGGAAACGCCGTCGGCAGCCGGAAATAGCGGCAAATGGCTGCCCTCACAAACCACGCCGCCTATTCGTAACAGATCGGGACTCTAAAACCACGTTTTTAGTAGACACAGGGTCCGATCTGTGCGTATACCCACGTGCAGCCCTACGACAGCAGCGCAGCAGGACGGCGTACCAGTTATACGCGGCAAACGGAACTGCCATCGACACGTACGGTTGGGTGGAGCTCCACTTGAATTTAGGGCTTCGCCGCGTGTACACGTGGAAGTTCGTGGTTGCAGACGTCACCAAGGCAATCATAGGCGCCGACTTCTTGGCGCATTATAACATCTTGGTAGACCTCAAAAGTCACCGGCTAATCGATGGGCTGACCCAACTGTCTTCGCCGGCGTCGCCAGCGGCCGAATCAGCAGCAATGATCGCCTCAGTGAAGTCCGTAGGAGGCAACACGGAGTACCACGAGATACTTCGCCAGTACCCGGAAGTCACGCGGCCTGCTGGAACACAGAAACAGGTCAGTCACGGTACCGAACATCACATCCGCACTACACCAGGTCCGCCTATCACTGGACGACCTCGCCGTCTGGCACCAGACAAACTGAAGGCAGCACAGAGGGAGTTCGAGGCTATGCTGGCTAACGGCACAGCACGGCCGTCAGAGAGTCCGTGGTCGTCCCCACTTCACCTCGCTCCTAAGAAGGACAACAGCTGGCGGCCATGCGGTGACTACAGGGCACTCAATGCCCGTACTGTTCCGGACAGATACCCCATCCCGCATATACAGGACTTCTCACATCAGCTGGCTGGCAGCCGAATATATAGCAAAATCGATCTCATTAAAGCATACAATCAGATACCAGTCCAGCCAGCCGACGTTCACAAGACAGCGATCACAACACCTTTCGGACTGTACGAATTTCCATTCATGACCTTTGGCCTCAGGAATGCCGCTCAAACGTTCCAACGGTTCATGGACGAGGTGCTGCGCGGGCTGCCGTTCTGCTACTGTTATTTAGACGATATTCTCTTGTTCTCAGAGACAGCAGCCCAGCACACCGAGCACCTGCATCAGCTTCTGAAGCGGTTATCCCAGTATGGAATTATTATTAACTCGGCAAAGTGTGAGTTTGGCCGTACCACCATAACTTTCCTAGGACACGAAGTATCCGAAGAAGGTGTTCGCCCGCTGCAGGAGAAGGTGCAGGCAATCCAGGACTTCCCAGCTCCCAAGACTGTCAAGGAGATGCGTCGCTTCCTGGGTATGTTCAATTTTTACCGCCGCTTTGTCCCAGATGCCGCTCGCTTACAAGCGCCACTCAACGTAGTTCTGGCAGGACCTAAAACAAAGAGAACACAAACAATTAATCTATCGCAAGAAATGCTAGACGCTTTTAACGCTTGTAAAAGTGGCTTATCTAGGGCAGCTCTGCTTGCTCACCCAGAGCCCAACGCCGAACTCGCGATATTTACAGACGCTTCAGACACTTCTATGGGTGCAGTATTACAGCAGAAGGCAGGTGTCACATGGAACCCACTAGCATTTTTCTCTAGGCGACTGTCAGCTTCACAGAAAAAGTATAGCCCTTATGACAGGGAGCTCTTAGCCATCTACGACGCAGTCAGATACTTCCGCCACATGGTTGAAGGTAGGCACTTCACCATTTACACGGATCACAAACCCCTGTCATATGTGTACGCACACAACCGTGACAACTGTTCACCGAGGCAATACCGGTACCTGGACTACATTGCTCAATTCACCACGGATATCAGGTTTGTCGCAGGCAGGGACAACATTGTGGCAGACGCGCTGTCGCGTGTGGAGTCGGTGGCAGTACCGGCGTGTAATTACACAGCTCTTGCACAGTCCCAAGAAACAGACCACGAGCTGCAGGGGCTCTTAAATAACAACAGCACGTCACTCAAGCTGTGTAAAGTGCATTTCACGGACTCAGGCACTGAACTATATTGTGATGTCTCCACTGGTAACACCCGCCCTTATGTTACAGAACCCTTCAGGAGGCAGGTGTTCCAAAAACTACACCAGCTGAGCCATCCCGGCAGACAGGCCACAGTCAAACTGATTTCTGAGCGTTTCGTTTGGCCTGGCCTAAAGAAGGACTGCAGGGCCTGGACCAGAGAGTGCGTAGAGTGCCAGAAGAACAAAATCTCGCGGCACACAACCAGTCCCACCTCCGCTTTCCCTGTCCCTTCCCAACGCTTCTCCCATGTCCACATGGACATAGTAGGGCCACTGACCGTGTCATCAAATTACAGGTACATACTAACTGTGGTCGACCGCTTCACCCGCTGGCCTGAGGCGTACCCCATCGCGGACATCACAGCGGAGACATGCGCCCGCACTTTCATCACCGGCTGGGTGTCCCGCTTTGGCTGCCCCCAGCGCATCACTACCGACAGGGGCAGGCAGTTTGAGAGCAAGCTGTTCCACACCATCACGGAGACCCTCGGTAGCCAGCACCGCCCAACCACAGCATACCACCCAGCCTGTAATGGCATGGTGGAACGCCTACACCGCCAGCTGAAGGCAGCCATCCGCTGCCACACAGACACCAACTGGACCGAAGCACTACCCCTGGTGCTGCTCGGCATCCGCAGCGCCTGGAAGGAAGACGTCAAAGCATCAGCGGCAGAGCTCGTTTACGGCGAGCCCCTAAGACTCCCAGGCGAGTTCATCGCCCCCACACTCACCAGCACAGTCGACTACACCGACTTCGCGTCAAGACTCCGGCATCACATGGCGAAGCTGTCTCCAGAACCGGCGAGTCGACACGGCAACAAGCCGTTCTACGTGCCCGACAGTTTGTCAACTTCGTCTCATGTATTCTTGCGACATGACGCCGTTCGCCGACCGCTAGACCCGCCG
The DNA here is from genome assembly GCA_921972225.1 of Euplexia lucipara. Classification (NCBI taxonomy): domain Eukaryota; kingdom Metazoa; phylum Arthropoda; class Insecta; order Lepidoptera; family Noctuidae; genus Euplexia; species Euplexia lucipara. Next base: position 9,281,686 of record OV179142.1, on the reverse strand, counting down.
TACACCGGCCCCTACAGAGTCCTGCAAAGAGGCGACAAAACGTACCGTATTGAGGTAAACGGAAAGGAAACCACAGTAACCATAGATCGGTTGAAACCCGCTTACCTCAATAACGCAGACTACAGTCCCTCCGGTGTAACCAGCGCACCAACGGTCGCAAACACAGCACCAACGCCACCGCAGCCCACCGTCGAGAAGAAAACACGCTCCGGCCGCACCGTTCGCTTCCCGGACTACTATCACCCGTAGCTAAGTAGCCACGGTCTCAGGGGGGGAGTAGTGTAGCGGTCACAGCTACACCGGAATTCGTATGAATTCGTAATATTAATTTAAACTTTTTATAATTGTAAACACTCCACAATACAAAACTTTTCCTTATTGTCCCGTTACACCGAACTGTCAAATTTGAACAAACGTCAAACCAAAGACCAAAAAACTTCAAACACAAAACACGATCATTGTCTGTGGGTGAAAACTAACATATTTTATTAGAAGTATATTTACATATTTATTTAGTTGCTATATTTACATCACACATAATATTTATTTACAAATTTAACAATACGCATAATTATTTACACTATACAAAATATAGGCTTAAAATTGTAATGTTCTGGTCGCTGCCTTTCCGAACGCAACTTCGGGCGCGTTCGGCAAAGCTCGGCTTTCATCGGAGCATATGACTTGCCTAATAGCGATAAAGCATCGTCATGTAGATCAGTACTCGTTTTGACCTCCCGAACAGTACACGCTTGAACTTACAACCAAATCTAGACTTGCTCGTAGACCTAAGTTCTGCTAGTTGACTCGATATCGTCTCCTTAGTTTTTTGTCTGTGTCCAGTAATTTCCCCGCTGTCGTCTTAACTTAATTGTAGCCTTAAGCGACTCAGAAGTGTTGAGAAATTAATTATACAAGGATAACGTTCAAACCACCGTTTCATTTCGCCATTTTGCTCTATACACTTCAAAAAAAACAGTACAAAAATAAATTTTAGGTGTTTAAAAAATCTAATTCAAAACAGACATAAGTAAATTCCAAACTTAATCAATTTTATACAAATGTATGTATGTAACAATATAACGAAAGCCAGTTATTTATAAAATAGGTAAGTACGCTTGTTTGGTTGGGCCACCAAGAAAAGTGCTTTTTGATATTTCATACTAAGTAATAAATGTACATTTAACGTTTTCGGATTTTTTAACTCTGCCAACTACATTTTATTAGTCGGTTGATAATTACTCGTAAACTTCGTAATATAAGATGCTACAGCTACGGTGATTGCTTTGACATTTCCTATGGCAACTGTTTAGGGGACTGGGGGGCGAGGGTACATAATTGACTTAACACTTCAAAGCTTAATATTTCGCAAACGGTTCCCGAATTTCATCACAAACTCTTTTATTTTTCGAAAAACGTATTCAACTACTCCCCACATCGTGGACTACAGGAGAAAAAAGGGTACCTTGTTGACAACAAATAATTTAATGAAACAACACGAATGAAACAACAAAAAGCTTTCTGCTTAGTCCGCATTATTGTGACTACGAACCCAGGAACCCAGCATTGCGCGTGCCCGACTCACGCTTGGCCGGTTTTTATTTTCTGTGTGTTGCTGACAAGGACCAAATAATTTATAAACAGATTTAACTCAGCTCAGACTGGTATTTACGCTTAACTGTTTTAGGTACATGAATTCGCTTACTATGCTTTTACAGTTTATTTTTTCTCTAAACTATGCATAGAAGTTAGAGCACGTAGGTAGGTATGTTTTACATTTAATTTTAAATAAGTAAGGAACTTGTATTGCCTCCGGGCTCTAACTGCAACTTAAAACCGGTTTGACATGTAACTGAACACGAGGTTTCGGAACCGATAATGGATTTCTCATTATCGGTTCCGAAACCTCGGGTTCATTTTATCTCCTTAAAAATTAGGAAAACACCAAAGTCAAAGTAAGATAATTTATTTCAAAGCCAAGCCAATTAAAAGCCATTTAAAAGGCACATAATTTCGAACGTTAAACTTACAAGATAAATAAAATATAGGGTGACTGGCAATTAGTGACTGATACTTCGTCCCATTAGAAGAATAGCGTTTTATCTGCGAAATGCCAACTTTTCAGTAGAGCGATTAGAAGTTTAGCGCGCACATATTGGCTTATAACTCTTTAATGAAAGACACTAGCCATTTTATATTTTAACAGTATATAAAGAATACAGTACGGATTATGTATTTATCATTATTTATCCTAAAAACTATGCCAGTGCTTAAATAGTGCGTCGTATGTGCATATGTAACGTTATACTGCCTACGAAAATAGCTCAAGTACTGTCTTAAGAACACATGGAACTAGGGAATGCAATCTCGTCTCGCCGAGATCCCGATCTCGCGAGATCCCGGCCATATTTTACGAGATTGTATCTCGTCAAATTTCGTACGAGATCTCGCGAGATAACGAGATCGACAAATGCAGCGTGACGACGTGTATTTCATAGCGCGGCTGCGCGCGAACTGAATCCTGGCCGTTGCCTAAATATAGATAATTATTGTTTTGTTACCAATATTGTAAGAATTTGAACTGATTACCTACAGTAGGTAAGTATAATAATTATAGACATAAACAAAAGTTATTAGAGTTAGAGACAAAATAATAAGTACTCTGTTGATTTTTAAAATAAATCTTACATTATTTTTGTAACTAAGCAACGCAGTTTCTATTTAATTACATATCATGTCAATTACTAGTTCTTAAAACAAGCATTTGCATATGTTTTAATTGCGATTCTTCCAATCTCGCGAGATCCCGTAATTTACGAGATCTCGCGAGACTGGGTTTTGAGTCTCGCGAGATCTCGCTAGGCGGAAATCTCGTACGAGATTGCATTCCCTACATGGAACGTTATTCGACAAAAGTTATCGCGTTACATCTGCATATGAAACAATATTTTACGGAATCGTAAGGTTATTTCAATGTCTTATTTGAATTTCTTCTATCTATTAATTGAATATAACTTGATTTTATGCCCTTTATTTTTAGTAACGACGTGTAATTTTACTTTTGTGCAACGTACTCATACTTACCTAATAGAAGAAATTGATTCGATTTCTGTTTTGTTCAGCGCAGATAGCGAACTAGAACCTACTTCGATAACTGATCGATAACTAATTTATGGATATCTTTTTTTTCAAGTTGTCATATACACGATCAAAAAGACAACAGCTGCTCACTTAAATTCAAAAATCGAAATCAAAAGTTATTTTGTCATAATAGGCTGAGGATCAGCACTTTTTGAACGTCCGAAATTACATAATACAGTCCCTAAAAAGTACGCCCCTACCCTTAGATACAATTACGTTCTCCTTCTTCTTATTTAGTCAGATTCGATGGGCACTAACGTGGTTACCTCCTCCTCCTTGCGTCGTACTCCTCAATGCTGAGAGTCGTGACCTCCCTGCTTTATCACCTTTTTCTTCACGATGTTCCTCCATCTGCTTCTGTCACTGGGGGTGTGAAGGGCATCGTATACCGAAGAGTCAAGAGTGGTGCGGATCTGGTCGGACCAACGTACTGGGCTGCGTCCACGAGGCCTTTTCCCATTCACCTTGCCCGTCACGATGAGCCTTTCGAGATTGCCACCGTCTTTCCTTGCTATGTGACCGAAGTAGTAAAGAATCTTACGTAGGCACTCGGACGACAACCGCGAGGAGATTTTGAGTTCTCGCAATATGGATATGTTGGTGCAAAATGCTGTCCGAGGGATTCGGAGCATCCTTCTCCAGTACCACATCTCAAAAGCGTCAATACGTTTGCGGTCTGCAGTTTTCAGCGTCCAAGTCTCAGCACTATATGAGAAGATCCAGAAAACCACGGTCCGTACCAGTTTGGTTTTGGTCTTTATGGAGATGTTGCGACTCCTCCAGATTTTGTCAAGCTGGGACATGACGCTCTTAGCCATGCCAATTCTCCTGCGAACTTCCTTCTCGCATGAACCATCGTTTGTTATATTTGTCACGTGATGGTTACAAACGCTGTTAATCATGTCCACGCTGACGTTCTTGTGATTTATATGGCGATCCCGGTAATCATCTCCAACAATGGTGCTGTTGGCCTATTTATCTCAAGCCGGTAAAACTGCTCTGTCGCTTAAACTTCTAGTTCAAAAACATTTTCTTGCGAACAAATTGTATGGCAGCCTAAGCTTCAGTGGGCACATTGCGCGCAGAACAGATGGTCGTTGGGGCCGCAAAGTTCTTGAATGTCGGCCACATACTGTAAGACGCAGTGCTTGAAGGTCTCTTGCAAGGTCGACCGATGACTTGGTGAAGGTCGTGAAAACCCGATAGATGCGTGAAGACACAAGACCGGTTGTTGTGGCGACACTTGGGGAAGGCCTTTGTCCAGTAACGGACGCCTTTCGGCTGAAAAGATGATGTATGGTCGAAGCTTGCCCGGTGTTTTATCTAATGTTAGGAAGAGAATATTTAGAACTGAATTTCTATTTATGTTGTTGCCCAATAATTGCGACATTTCGTTTTTTTATTTGTGTATCTGTATGAGAAACAGACTTGTCTGTACCGTAGATTAGAAGGAGCGGGATATACAATCACACTACTCTCTCAATCTCAGACTGAGTTGGCAAGATTGAACAACGGGAACATTATGTTCGTCTTCTAAAGAATGTTCGTTGAAGGCTTCCAAATTCATGTGATACCTTCTGCCGATGTTATTTAAATATCTTTGGCTGACGAGTCTGAATTTGAGCTGGAGCTTTTGCAGTGGACTGTTTAGTAATGTTTATTTTCAGCGCGTGTCAGTTCATATAGACAAAATTCACTACCACACACCATACAGGATACGGTGTAGGACATTTATGGATACCCTACTTGATGAAGATGATATTAAAATTATGCAGATGGCAGGTGATTTTTTGAAACTCGACGCAGATTCAAGTTGAAATAGAGTGAACGGATGGTGGTTAGAAAGAGTCGTTGGTTCCGCTGGTGCGGCATAATAAGTAGCGTGAGCAGGAACATTGTCTGATAAATCTTATCATCCCAAAGGGGCAGAATTAAATTTGTAAATCAAATTATATTTTTTTTAACAAATTTTTGTAGAAATAATATAGATTCATGTTTAATTTAACTCTGAGACCACCTTTGACTTAGTTAGTTCCTAATGTTTATCACCTATAGTTAGTAGTATTTTTTTAAACCTGAAAGGATTTCCTAATTTTGTATAAACTGATAATTAATTATTGAGAATGGCAGTGCATATAAAATAATATTTAACCATGTTATAGGACTTTTAAGATTTCGAATAATGTTTTACGATAAAACAATTAGTAGAAAATTGTGGCATTTGCACTTGCGATACTAACTTTAATATTTTGTTTATTAGAATAATGTTTCATGTGGACATGCGGACATAAAAAACACAAAATTATTCGTGGTAAAATGTTCTACATGCATAAGAAACCACAAAGTTAGGGAAATAAATTAAACAAGCTTTATTGTATAGTTTGTGTTATAGAGCTTATAAATAAACTATTTATTTCGTGTTACACTAAAATTTAAAATGTTTTTGCAACTTCATAAAACAATGTCTTATGTGATTATAAATACTGTCTTTGAGGGAAATAACTACAACTTCGGTTAACACAAAAAATAAAAGGTTTTCTTCCACTTTTGATCGCTAATATCGATATTTATCGCCACCAACGCAACTCGCGTCCACTACGTTGAATAACGTGATTTGTGATGATGCGACACAGCGCAGGGAGCCGAACCGGACACAGAATATCGCGCTATGTGATCAAGCAGCGTTATTCTAGGTTCTCACAGCAGAAGAAACTTTATTCGGGCGTTATAACTTTTGAAATACTGGTTAAAAAAAATTTAAAAAAATACCAGTCGATAGCTTACGTTATTGTAATGACGAATTTAATATAATATCGTTTTTGACATATGTGATGATAGAACATTATTCTACTGATGGGACGACTTAAACACGTGATTGTATTCATGATTTCAATAAACTTTCCCAAAGAAACTTTTTTTTATAAACAATAACTTATAACACAATAAAATAACAAAAGTAGAATCCTAACTGGGAACAGATAGGAAACAACCAAGCGGTCGGTACCCTAAATCTGATCCAATCTGGTATATCTGATTCATCTACCGATTACCTAGTTAGGTTTGCTATAAATTGAGTAGTAGATATAGGTATTGCCTTCCGGTATTTCGGAGCGCGAAAGGCCGCCGCGCGCCGCTTGAATAAGAGCGACTACACAATCGAATTCACCCCATGGTGATTGTGCCAGTATTGGCAAAAATAGTCGCTAAACTCAGTGATCATAGTTTCCACTATTTATAACACGTTCTATTTCAATAAAAAACACACGGTGCTTCAATTGTCAACGCAGCCTGAAATAGGGTTACCATGTCTCAGGATTGTCCTGAAATATCAGTATACTTATTATAAGGTCGTATCAGGATTGCGGCCGGATTTTGGAAATCTCAGGATTTTACGACTACCTACCTTCTCAGTTTTATTTTCATTGGTAAGTGACAATCTATATATCTTAAGTCTGGACTTTAAAAAAGACCATGACCATGATGTTTCTTTCGGCATTTCTTCTCAGGGATCAGTCACTCTGGAAATGCCATTTAGTTTAGTATAAAAAAAAGACATGTAAAAGTATCTGAGAAGATCTACTTACAGAAATAAATATCATTTCATTTCATCATTTCATTTCATAATTTCATTTCATCATTTCATTTCATTTCAACATCACTATTACCATCACCACCATCCCCATTATCAACTTACGTGGCATGACTGCGAGAATAACTGATTGTTTTGAGTTGTGAATCTCTTTTGCGACAAAATCTCAAGACTTTTACAATGACAGTCAGTCTATTTCTCAGGATTTTTCAATTTTCCATCTGGTAACCCTAGCCTTGTACAGTAGAGCGGTTATCCCGGTTATTCGCGCCTCGTTTCTGTACGGGGACACGTGTGTCAGTGTGTTAAGGGCGGCTCGAGGTGTGTGGTTTTATCTTTGACTGTACATTGACGGCGATGCGCTGTTAGTGTTTAGTTGCTTGCGGTCTGGCGGATTTCGTACCACTATTTAAGAAATTAGTGGGTAAAGATCCATACGTCGTAAGGTAACGTAAGTACTTTCTGCATTTTTATTTGCTCATGGTGATGATTATTTCATTTTCATGACAGTTTTTGTTTATTTATATACCCTCAATGACAGTTTAGACTTCGCATCTACCCAAAGAAATTTAAAATTTATAATTAAAGTACCTAACCCTCCCGCACACAAGTAAACTTAAGGACGTATCTACGAAACGACGCTCTTCAATTTTAGGTATTGCGTCTTATTGCGCACAAAATACGTAAAGTATCCAATTCGGTATGTTAAGGACGTATCTACGAAATGACGCGCTTCAATTCTAGGTATTGGGTCTTATAGCGCACGAAACACGTAAAGTATCAAATTTGGTATGTCAAATATTTTGTATTCTTATAGCGATCTTATTCAACAGGAGTTGCTGCTTGCAAGCGACACACACGACCGTGGCCGAGTGCAAACTAATATTTTTGTTTTCAAACTTTTGTGCAATAACTCACGACAGTGATCAGTAAAATAATCCTTAGCTTTAAGGCATTAAGGTTCACGCAATTTAGCAAAATATGTTGAAAAACTAAAATCCTTTTAATTTTTATCTGGGATTAATTGGAATATTTTGGTAGTTCTTTCTGCCACCTTTTTGAGTTGATCATGTCTCCTTACATAACATATTTTTAAATAAACACATTACTGTATTAAATAGAAGAAAAATGTTCCTAAACTCAAAACGAAATCGACAATTTTGTGTGAAGAGGTATCGGAAATGATTTTTAACCGACTTCAAAAAAAGGAGGAGGTTCTCAATTCGGTTGTATATTTTTTTTTTTTTTTTAGGGTTGGTTACCTCAGTACTCCGTCATTTATGGACCGATTTACAAAATTGTTTTTTTGTTTGATAGGGTATACTAACAGATTGGTCCCATTTGTATCAAAACTCATATCTGATGAGGGATCTTCGAGGAATTGAGGGAACTCCTCAAAAAATATAGGCACACATGCACCGATTTCAACAGTTTTAGTAACAAATCAAGCATTTTCATTTAGGAAGTATCATTTGGTGAAGAAAAACTGATGAAGAAGACAGGCAATTAATGGAACTCTTCAATGCATAACAGCAAATTATTCGCGATTGCTATAGTCAGATGTCTATGCTGAGCTTTTGTATTTCCACAACATAACATTACGCCATTCTATTTTAAAAGGGGCCGGCAGAAATGTACAGATTAATGTTTAGAGATAGAACTTCATTAGCAATTGTTATCCAATTTCAATGATTCTTTCGAGTTTTGAAAGACTTTCTTTACATACAAAGAAACTAAAAATTACAATATACTTAAAAACTTTTTTACAAAAAAAACAACCGACTTCTTAAAAAAGAACTAACAGGTGAAAAATAACTCCAGTTTCGGAAGTCGGTGGCCAATAATGAACAAAACAAAACCACCAAAGCCACAGACTTCCGAAACTGGAGTTATTTTTCACCTGTTAGTTTTTTTTAAGAAGTCGGTTGTTTACAATATTATTTACCTAGATTTTACAATAAAAAATTACAACCTTTTGAAGATGAAGGATAAATCTGTCTGTGGTAATTATTATTTCGATTCAGTTTAGTTTAGTTCTGCCGCAAAATGTACCGAAAAACTGTTCATTTTGGTCAGATTAGTAAACGCGCCTTTAAAAATAACACTTTTCTATCATTGAGTCCGGTAAAAATAAGTAGGTACTTACCTCAATTTTTAATTCAATTTTAATTGTTATTTTTTTAACTTATTAATTTTGTTTTATAGAGTTTACAGTTATGAGATTTTTTCAGTGCATTGTATGTAAAGTTAAATGCTGGTCAAAGCGAATCCGAACACGACATAGGTATCTGCTATAATTTCTCAAAAGTGTACTAATGTGTTAGATAGCCTGGCTGCATCAGACCAAATATACCACAGTCTTGCTTATTAATATAACACACATGGGTGTTTGAAATTTTAAGCCACACAAATGTTTTTAAGTAAAGTTAATAATACCCATAAACGTAACACAAAAGAGCTGATAACCTTGAAACGGCTGAACCGAATTTGATGAATCATGTCTAAGAACCATCGCAAGAAACCCTGCTTTCAAATAAAAAACACCGCATCTAAATAGGTTAACCCGTTAAAGCGCTACGGTGCCACAGACAGACAGACAGACAGACAGACACACACACATAGCGGTGAAACTTATAACACCCCTCCTTCTGCGTCGGGGATTAAAAATACTATAGAGCAGGCATCAAGGAAATGTCATAGAAAAACTTTGATCCCATGTCTCAGTAACGCCATCTAGAATAATATATGAATATTTGAGCGGCAGCGGAGCGTACTGAAAAAACTCATAGAATGTGTCCACTAGGACACAAGTTTTGGGTGAAAATTTTGTTCGTGATGTCCCGTATATAAGTAGTAAGTAAGTATTGAATGTCTTTGCATCTACGGTACAAACTCTTACGGTTAAAAGCTTTTTATAATGCAACAGAATTTGGAAAAAAAACGGTTTTTTGAAGAATAGGTACTTAACGTTATTAATTGCAATGTTTGTATTAAAAATACTTAATCATCCTTTCAAAATACCATCGGAGGAAATTCTTCGAAAGATCCTACTAGCGTCATCTTCCTTCATTAGTAGAAACTTTATTCAACAGAAAAAACGCCATCTATTCTAATAATGAAGAACCTCTTAACGAGATACAGTAACGCCATCTATTTAGATGTTTAGAAATTTCGATGAACAGAAATGTCTATTAAAAATGGGCCACTGCAAAGCTAAAATTGCAGTAACCGCCAAAGTTCCTGAATGAACCACCGTTAACCAAGAGCGCCAACCTGCAAAAGGAGGGTCAGTCCGCTATACAAATCAAAAGTCAGGGACTGCTAGTTTTATAATAAGCGCCCTCTATCGACGAGTAGCTAATATTACTATTATAGCTTTAAATTATAGATACCTATTACCTACTATGTTTACTATTATTTTGTAGAGACGTGATATTGTTTATCGATAATATTGAATGAGATAAATTAATATAAGTAAGTGTAACATATGCACTTATATTTATCAAATTATTTAATACCTACTTTTATCTAGAGATGGAATAATTGGATGTTTATCTAATGTCATTGTTTTGCAAACAAATTATGGAAACGGCTCTGTAGTACAATATTATTAATTATAAATAAATTCTGTTAAATCCAGGATTCGTAGCACGAAGTCGTCTTTTGAAGTAGAACAAATTTCCAAATCATAATTCATTTGATTTATTCATCATTTCCCATCTACATGGAACCAGCATCAGAGCTGGTGCGGCTTGTGAAGCGGCTGAAAAAGGTAAATTATCAAAATACAGAGGTCTAGGCTCCGAATATGATTTTGTCCCATTCGGTGTCGAGACCCTTGGTCCGTGGGGTCCTACCGCTATAAGGCTTTTTAATGAAATTTCGAAAAGGTTGGTCGACGTCACAGGAGACCGAAGAGCTGGCAGCTACCTCGGACAAAGAATTAGTCTAGCTATTCAAAGGGGGAACGCTGCCAGTATCTTCGGAACTTTGCCTAAAGGGACTCCTTTTAATAATATATTTTAGTTACTATAGTTTTTTTTTTTTTTTTTTTTTTTAGTATTGTCTTAGGCTTAGATTGAATTTTGACTAAGTAAATAAATTTAATCATAATGCAAATCAAAAACCTTTGTTAGGTTTCAGATTTGCATTGAAATAGCCAAGTAGGTGGGTAAATGAAGAAAAATTGAATAAAAATTGAAAAACTGACCGAACTCACAGCAAAGAATGTAGTTGTATTGTCAGGCTAGCTACTTGCGAATATACCTTAATATTTTGTCGTATCACTTACAAAATGGTTATACTACCGAGGTTTAATAGGTACTTAGGCTCGATTTGACATTTGTTGCAAATCTCGTTAAAAATTCCTGACAATAAAAGAAGGAAAAAACCTACCATATTACCTACTTACGTTGTAACAGGAAAATTGTCAATTGTGTCATATTGTGTTTAATACCCATCTCACGGACCTACACCTACCTACACTTAAAATTAATTTCCCAGTAACGCGGGATTTTTTAAGAAACTAACAGTGAAAAAATAATATGCATCCTATAGGTTATCTCATCTCTACTTAAAACTTAATCATTTTCTGAAAAGAAGACATTATTCTTATCAAAATTGAAATGGTGCATAATATTTAAATGGTAGCATCTCTACCACAGCTTATACTGTCTTTCTATGTTTCGTGGTTTTGCTATTTAACGCAAGGTGGCGCGTATGGCCGCTCTAATATTGCTATATTAAGCTAGATGTGCAAGTATTTGTCAGTAGTCGTGAGCTCAACTAAGAACTTGAGGAGCTCCACGTGCTGACGAACAATACCAAAAAAAGAACATTTGGGTTGGTCCCATAAAGTACTCAAACTGTTAGACAAAAAGTTACAAAAAAACTTACAAATTCAGAAACGAGATTATAAGTAAAATAAAGAGAAAATAAAGAAGTATCTACCTCAGAATAGAATACCGTCCGACATCACACTATGAAAAAAGCTAAAGTAAACTAAACGGGCTGTCTCTAAATTAGTCAAATTTCTAATTTTCCTAACAGCGTACCTGGGTAGATCTCCAGAGGCAGTTTTTTTCGTGTCGGGCTGGGTAAACTTTAAAATCGAAAAACGTTTTTAAAATATTTTTTAATATACAGTTTGGTGTTCAATCTACATGGTACAAGACTAATATTATGAATAAGTTTATTTTAAACATTAAAAAAAAAATCTTAAACCCTAAAATTCTGATCGCTCTGGGTTGACCCGACTCCCGATTGAATGAATAAAATATTCTTTAACTTTTTAAGAAGAAGGTTCATATGAAACAACTTGTTTACATTTACATTTACATAACAAATAGTTCTTCATCGTAATAAATTATTTTAAGTTATATTAACAATACTTTTGCCACAATTTGAATTTGAAATCGTGACCGGGCATTTTATCTCATCGCTCTGCGCTGAGGTAAAAAATCGCGCTCATCCCTAGTTACGCGTTATAGACACTCTATTCCCCTTCCGCGGCGTAACCCTGGCAGTAGTCTAACCGCCGAGGAGGAAACCTGTGTGCCACGAACCAGCACTCCAACATTACGAAGGTAAGTTTATGATTGCTCTGGATTTGGTTCTCGAATTTTATGATTGCTATGGCACTGTTCCCGCAAGCGCCTGCAGAAATTTGCATACAGTCGAGGCTACGTAAATTATTGCTCATCGTTTTATTTTTTAACTTTTGTTGACCGGCTACCTACATATGTAATTTATTACATTCATTATAAAACTTGCACGTACATCAAGCAACGTATTTTTCTTTATTCACGAAATTATACCTGGACCAATCCCGCACATGGTCCTTCGAGCCTGGATGGTGGAGATTTGAAGAATATTTACTCCAATCAGCGAATGTTAAAAAGGGATTGAAGAGAATTGGTGGACATCAAAAATCATAGTCGACGCCCGGTGTGACCGGTGAATTCTGCTACGTCATTCAGAAGATTATTGGAATTTATGTGGTCTGGATGCTTAATAGCTGAGAAAAGGCGTATTTATCATTAAATTTTTGTACCCAACACTCTCTCTAACAGGTATAGTTAGTGTAAGTTAGCCGTTAATAGCCAGGTTAGTACAAAATACCTATTGTCATTTTTCTTTGTTCTGTGAGTGGTTACAAATTGTAATACAATTATCAACTGATCAGTAATTAAGTAGTGTTCATTTTAGTTATCTATACTTTGATAAAGAGTAGTTCTTTGTAGTAACTGCATTATTTTACTTTACGGTGTAGGTAATCATTTTACAGTTATTGAGACAGTTATGTAATCTTGTTAGTTAGCACAGATAGACAATAGAAATATTAAAAGTACAATAATTATAACAGGCCAATACGTACAATTTAGGTATTATAAATTCTATATTATTATTTATGTAAATTCACTTTAAACATAGAATATTCTAATCTTGTACGCATTTCAGGCCGCATCATTAATTGTAATTGTATTTAAAACGTTGCTATAACTTTATATTATATACACTTCAGGTTGATCACACCAGCTTACGCAATGCCAGAGGTTAAGGAATCAAATAAGGACAATAAAGATCTCGTTAGGAAACGAGCGAGTTACAAAGGAAAGGTGTCAATGTTTTCAAACTATTTCAATTCTTTGGACCCCTCTTGTTTGAGCCCTACTGAGGTAAGCGAGTTGCAACTACGTTTTACTAGACTCGAGGCATTGTATGCCCAATATGATGAGGTGCAATTATTGCTGGAGTGTACTACGGATGACTTGGATGGTCAGATGTCGGAACGCGCAGAGTTTGAATCCCTGTATTACAAAACCCTATCTAAAGCTCAACAAATGTTGGTTGATCATAGGAAAGGAGATTCTAATGATAGCTGTGACGCAATGTCGCGTTCTAGCAATCATAAGTTTGTTAAATTACCGACTATTCAGTTGCCGAAATTCAGTGGTTCATATACAAACTGGTTAGAGTTTCACGACACATTTGTTAGTCTCATCCATTCAAACGACGATATGGATGAAATAAATAAATTTCACTATTTGAGGTCATCCCTAGAAGGGTCTGCTGCTGTGGTGATCAACTCAATTCAGTTTTCTTCTGCAAATTATTCGGTAGCGTGGAATCTTTTGTGCGAGCGGTTTGATAACAAACATCTGCTTATCCAACATCATGTTAGTGCATTATTTCAAATCGACACCCTTCAAAGGGAGTCATCAGTTAATTTAAAAGGTTTACTTGATGTTGTTAACAAAAACATACGTGCCCTAGAATCCTTAGATGAACCGGTTAATCATTGGGATACTTTACTCATATATTCTTACACACAAATTAGATAGCAAAACTTATCGTGAATGGGGTGAGTATAAGGGCCGCCTGGACAAGAATTCTAAAGTTACGTTTGAATTATTTATTACTTTTATTAAAAACCGTGCTGAGATATTAGAAACGTTTGAATTGGAGGCTTCCACGAATACTAAACACTCACACACAGGTAAAAATTCAAACAAGGTCAGGTCAATGTTGGCGCAGGATTCTAATAAAAGTAATTCAGGAGAAAGTTCAAGCAAACAGGATGATGGTGTTTCAAATAAGCCTAAGAATTGTGTTATGTGTAACGGTGATCATAAGTTAGGTAGTTGTCCTCAGTTTTTATCGTTGAGTAATGAAGCTCGTTTGCAGTTATTACCTAAATACAAAGTTTGTTACAACTGTTTTAATCTGGGACATTATGCAAACAACTGCAAAAAGCCAAGTTGTAAAATATGCCGTCGTAAACACAACACTATTATTCACGTTGATAAATCTTTGAAGTCAGACGCAAGTGGTACTTCTGCTAGCAGTGTTGTTGTTGACACGAATGGCAGTGCGACTGTCTCCACTCAGCCCACTACTATAGGTATAGGTACCGGTGGTGTGTCGCTGTCCGCGAGTGTTGAACACGGTGACGTGTTATTGTCCACTGCACTCGTCAAGATCATGAGTATTAATGGTCAGCAATATGTTGCTCGTGCTGTGCTTGACAGTGGCAGCACGTCATGTCTCATGACTGAGAGGTTATACCACCAGCTAGGTTTGACTGCCAAGACTGTTAACAATTCTATTATAGGTATTAACAACTCCTCATCTTTTATCAATAAAATGTGTTCTATAACAATAAAATCTTTAAACAATAACTGTAGTATGGATATTAATTGTTTTATTCTCCCATCCATCACAGATAGAATTCCAAGTAAACATGTTAACTTGTTAAAAATTAAAATTCCGTCTGATGTTTGTCTCGCAGATCCCAACTTTGACTCACCCGCGCCTGTTGACATGTTGCTGGGTGCTGACATCTTTTGGGATTTATTGGAATCTCAACGAATTAAGCTAGGTGATGGGCAACCAATTCTTTGTGAGACTAAATTGGGTTGGTTGGTCTCCGGCCCAATTAACAGCGGTATTGCTTCTAAAGTTTTAAAATGTAATTTTATAAAGGTGCGTTCAGACTGTGATGATGAATTAAATTGTAATGTTGATCAACAACTCACAAAGTTTTGGCAACTTGAAGAAGTGGGTGCTTCATCTCCGTATTCCTCGGAGGAGAAGCTATGCGAGGAGCATTTTATGAAAAACACTACTCGCTTGGAAAATGGACAATTTTGTGTTAGGATTCCTTTAAAATGTTCTCCGGACAATTTGGGCGAATCTTTGTCACGAGCCAAACATTGTTTTGCTTCTCTGGAACGTAGATTTAAATCTAAAAATATTTTTTGTAATATGTACAAAGAATTCATGATGGAATATGAAACTTTAGGTCATATGTCAAGATGTAAAACGATTGACAATCAAGCGTTTTACGTTCCGCATCACGGAGTTCTGCGCGAAAGCAGCACAACCACTAAGTTAAGAGTGGTTTTTAATGCAAGTAGTGTAACCAATACTGGCATTTCTATTAATAATATTCAGATGATTGGACCCGTGGTGCAGGACGATCTTCTATCGATCCTGTTGCGTTTTAGACAACATAAGTATATTCTCGCTGCTGATGTTGAAAAAATGTACCGGCAGATAGTTGTTCATCCAAATGATAGGTATCTTCAACAAATTATTTGGCGTGATAATCCGTCAACTCCATTACACGCTTATCAACTTAATACCGTGACCTACGGCACGGCCAGCGCTCCTTACCTAGCAACTCGGTGTCTTCGGCAGTTGGGGCTAGAGTGTGTTGATAAGGAGATTGGTGACGTCATCCTCCACGATTTTTACGTGGATGACTTGCTCACCGGAGGAGATGACATGAACGAGGTCAAAGAGTTGCGTCATAAAGTTACTTCAACTCTCGCTTCAGCGCAGATGAATCTAAGAAAGTGGAAGTCAAATGACATTCAATTGGTAACTGGTTCTGACTTTCCCCAGTCTTCACTGGATTTGAATGTTGGTGGATTTGAGTCAACCAAAACCTTAGGCCTAGGTTGGCAGCCACTGTCAGATTACCTTTGGTTTCCAATTAGTCAGTCAGTTAATTTTAATAACACAAAACGGGACATGCTTTCGATTGTTTCACAAGTTTTTGATCCGCTTGGATTATTGGCTCCGTGTGTAATTGTTATGAAAATGTTACTTCAGAAGTTATGGCTGAAAAAACTGTCTTGGGATGAACAGCTAACACCGGACATTAGTAAGCTTTGGAATGAAATAATTATTAATTTACCTAAATTAAATGAAATTCATATTCCACGTCGAGTTTTAATTGATTGTTATGAGTTTTTAGAATTTCACATTTTTACTGATGCGTCTGAACGCGCCTACGGCGCTTGTCTGTATGTACGAAGCGTTGATAAGCAGGGTCAGGTTTTAGTGCGTTTATTGTTAGCCAAGAGCAGAGTTGCGCCACTCAAGCCGACGACTATACCCAGACTTGAGCTATGCGGTGCTCTTGTAGGCGTTCGCATCTTTGAAAAAGTTGTGACAGCATTACGAGTCAGCGCGCGGCGCATTTTCTTTTGGACTGACTCCACTATTGTTTTAGGGTGGTTAAAAATGTTACCCAATAAATTACAGCCGTTCGTTCGCAACAGGGTTGCCGAGATTTTAGATAAGACCAGTGGCTGTGAGTGGAGACATGTTCCAACTGACCAAAACCCTGCTGATTACTTGTCTCGTGGATTAGACATAAATTTATTACCTAGTTTAGATGCATGGTGGTCCGGTCCTACTTTTTTAATGAATGAAATGTCTCATTGGCCTTCCAAATTAATGAACTTTAATAATGAAATTTTGCCTGAAATTAAATTGGATGTCACCTTGCATGTTTTACTCAATAGCAATGAAATTGATAAATTGATTGATTTTACACGGTTTTCAAACTTTTTAAGACTTCAGCGAACAGTTGCCTATGTTTTACGTTTTACTAACTCTTGTAGAAAACAATCTATTCGCGGTCCTCTTTCTGTGCATGAACTAGAAAGGGCTTTAAACTTGATCATATATTTATCTCAACGACAATCTTTTAGGGACTTTAAATTACTACTTAATAATAAAACGTTGCCCAAGAAAAGTGAATTAAATAAGTTTAACGTTTTTCTGGACGAGAATAATATAATGCGGATTCGAGGTAGGTTACAACATTCGGATTTTCCATATAATAAAAAGCACCCGATTCTTATTCAATCTAGTCATCATTTTTCTAAGTTACTTTTTAAGTATGAGCATAAAAGATTGTTCCACGCTGGACCCCAGTTGCTGTTGGCGTCTATACGAGATACGTACTGGCCCATTCGAGGTCGCAATTTAGCTAGGATGTGCTGTAAGCAATGTTTTCGTTGTTGCCGATTTAGAGGTGCAACTGTAAGTCCTATCATGGGAGATTTACCACAGCAGCGACTTCTAGCAGGTTTTCCTTTTGAAAACATAGGCTTGGACTATGCAGGTCCTATTCAGTCAGCTGTTCGTCAAGGTCGTGGCTGTAAATTAGTGAAAGTTTACATCGCTATTTTCGTTTGTTTTTCTACGAAATCTATTCATCTTGAATTAGTCGGTGATTTAACAAGCAATACTTTCATTATGGCGTTAAAGAGGTTCATCTCACGTAGAGGAAAACCGAGAAATATCTACTCGGATAATGGCACCTCATTTGTTGGTGCATCTAATGACCTTTCTAGGTTCCTTAAGGCGAGTTGCGATTCGCTGTCCGAGGAGATGGCTCAGGAAGGAATAACCTTCCACTTTATTCCCGCATATTCTCCTCATTTTGCTGGCCTTGCGGAAGCTGGTGTTAAGTCAACCAAGCATCACTTAGTCAGAGTGCTGGGCCTTTGTAACCTTACCTACGAAGAGCTATACACCATGATGGTTCAGGTTGAAGCAATTTTAAACTCCAGACCACTAACGCCGTTATCATCAAACCCCGAGGATCTGACGCCGCTCACACCCGGACACTTTCTGATTGGACGTCCCATGACGTCGCTGCCGTCATCTGATCATCGAGACCAGTCCATCAATTCCCTGACTCGATTTGAGCGGATTGAGCTTCTCCGACAACATTTTTGGAGCAGATGGAGCAAGGAGTACATCTCGGAGCTCCAACTCCGCATGAAATGGCGAGCATGTAAGGGCTCTTTGAAGCTGAATTCTTTGGTCCTGCTAAAGGAAGACAACCTCCCCCCACTTAAGTGGAAAATGGGTCGGATCGTTGCTACGTATCCAGGGGCAGACGGCATAGTCAGAGTTGCTGACGTCAAGACTTCTAATGGTCTGTTACGCAGATCATTTAGTAAGATCTGTCCGTTGCCTAATCCGGAGTCTGAAGATTATTAGTGGTTGAAAGGCAGGCTTTCAACGTCTGGGGGTAAGTTCCCGCAAGCGCCTGCAGAAATTTGCATACAGTCGAGGCTACGTAAATTATTGCTCATCGTTTTATTTTTTAACTTTTGTTGACCGGCTACCTACATATGTAATTTATTACATTCATTATAAAACTTGCACGTACATCAAGCAACGTATTTTTCTTTATTCCCGAAATTATACCTGGACCAATCCCGCACAGCCACGTTATTTAAATTAAATAGTAAGCTTATGAATGTGTCTGTTATGTGAATTAAGTGATCGTTGTAATGTTTTTTATGAGACGTAATCATAACTTTCTACTGCTTTTAAATTCGGCTATATTTATGATTTTGTGACTTTTCTGATCGCTATGGCTGTGATTGCTCTGTCCAAAAAGAACAGAGTAATGATATTGTGCATTAATTGTACGTTATAAATCTATTGTAGGTAAGTAGTAGTAACAATGACAAACGATGAACTATTACATATGATTTTACCTTTAATTTACAACCATTCCTGGGGGGTTTCTTTGGGTAACCTAAACCCATAAACAGATATTGACGTATTTTACCTTGATGATATTTTTGTAATGGCATTTAACTAACCACAACTCTAACCTTCTTCTCTAAAATTTAATGGCAACTATTTTTGCAGGTTGAAATCATGCCTCGAAATAAATTATCTACGAGTATTGAAGAAAAACGTCTTAGGAAGAAATTGGCTGAGCGTCGTTGAATGGCCAAGATAAAATATGATCCATATTTAGGACGCACAATGGCTTGTAAAGTAAAGAGAGAGTTACCAAAGGCAAAAAGCTCGGGGCACAGTACTACCAATGAGTGACTGATCTATTGACTATGAAAATTTAATTAGGTAGGTTCTCCAAGTATTTCCGAGGTAGTTTTATCTTCGTTGGAAAACAATAACACCTTGACAAAGGTTGCTGCAGTAGAAGATTTACCCGACTCCGACTCCCAGTACTATTCAATTATCTGAGCTTAAAATAAACCTTATTTTTTAGTTCCTGATCAACTAAGCCTTATAAAACTTGTATTTTTTTACTTTGTGTTAAAATTTGTATCATTATTTGCAAACAATACTTTAATCTGATCTGACCATCTGAATTGCATTTTACTTTGTGTTCTTCTTTTTAATTCTTCACTTTCCACTAAAGATATACCTAGTTAAGGAAAATGTGATCATTACAAATCACTTACATATGTACTATTTGAATATCATTATTTTTAATGAGATACATAATTACCATTAAATATCAATATCTGAAAAGCACCAGAGCGATCACACGAATACGCCCGTTTTGGAGATTGACCCACCTACCTATGCTGCAGAGCCAAGTTTTTTAGAAAATTTAAGCAGGTATGTGACGGTCCCCACTGAAGCTTAGCATCTAAAGTTATGTCCAAGAACACTGTAGTACCATCAGGGTTCAACTCTTGACCGTTTATTAGTTCCAACACTAGTTTTCACTTGCCTTACATGAGGAAGTGTAAACTTAAAACATTTAGTTTTGCTCTCATTAAGAAGCAGATTATTAACATAAAACCAGTGTACAAAGACATTTTTAAATCTCTTTGAGTTTAAATAACAGTGACGTGTCATCTGCAAACAACACTATATCATGAATATTCTCTACAAGATAGGGTAAATCATTAATTTAAATAAGAAACAAAAAAAGGGCCAAGAATCGAGCCCGTACTCCCATCGTTACTAAAGATCCAGGAGATCTTTTTCCGTTTACGTCAACCCTCTGAATTCTATTACTTACTCAAGTAATTCGTAATCGTGAAAGGAAGAAAGGTGTTCCAATCGAATGCCTTGGATAAATCGCATTTGTCGTACTAATGCGTTATAAATATGTCCTAAAAGTTCAACAACCGGCATCAGTTGTTGAACGACCCTTAGTAAAACCAAACTGTTTAATGTATAATAACTTATGTTCATTAAAAAATCTTTGTTACTTTTCCAAAAAAAGTTTCTTAAATATTTTTCTAAAAGTGGGTACTGAAATAGATCTCTAGTTTGTTGGGTCTGATGTGCTACCTGATTTATTTTACTATTTTTCATTAGATCTGGAAATTCCTACAATTATTACAATCATTAAAAATAAGCGATAAATTAGGAGCTACAATGTTCAAATCAAATCAAATCAAATCAAAATCAAATCAAATCAAATCATTTATTTGCCAATTATGCAGGTATACAATATGATGGTAGTTTTTTTTTGTTCAGTGTCCCAATACATTTTGCCTTAAGGCATGCAAAATTATAAATATTACACTTTTAAATGAATAGGTAGGTACTAACAGACATCGAATTAAAATTACAAAAATTACAAAATAAATAAAAAAGGATGAAGTAGTAATTAGGTATACCTTAATGTCTACAAATTGAGTGTTAACGATCTTAAAAAATAATTATAATAAAAATGTGAACAAATTAAAAGTATTAATACAATTATTTCAATGCAAATTTTGAAAAGTTGTAAAATTGTCGTTTTTATACACTGCGGACCTCTTTTTACTAAGGGTCAGCTCACACCGAAACGCGCACATTTTAAAAGAGCGGCAAAATATAACTTTATTTTCTACACGAAAAGATACACATTTAATTGTGAGAATTTAGAATACGTTGCACCACGCAGCGCTGCGCTTCGTAATGCCTCGCGGCGTAGAGCGGTGCATCGCGAGGCAGCGGTGCATTGCCGACGTGCAAGAGCCGCGTGCGCCTCACGAAGCCGCGCGACGGCGCGAGGCGCAACCGCGCTGCCGCATGGCGACTGGCAAATGCTAGACTGACGGTGGACGCGGGGCGGGGCAGGAGCACGTGGCGAATGTGCGCCGCGCAGCGTCTCGCTGCGTATTGATTGAGGAGTCGTGTTGCCAAAGATTTTAATATGCGCCTCGCGACGTTGCGATGTGTCTGACGGCGCGGCGCACGGCGCATTGTGGTCTGGATTCTGAGTTTTATATAACTTCGTTTGCTTTTGTTGAAAGTCGGGTTTTTTTGGATGGAAATGGATTCCTTGACCATTATTATACTTACTTAATTATGAAATATTGGATCATTGGAGTCGGTGTATCTATTTTTAAAATAATAAAGTTAAAAAAAAGTATGGAGCTAGGTAAAAAATATCAAATATCACCAAAACCGCGCATTTGGCCAAAATATCCTTTCACACGGTGATACTTCTATTTATTTAAGATTTTTTGGTATACTTACTTCGTATATTGAGAGAAGGTGCGGTTTTTTTTTAAATCGGAGAGTATTTTAATTTTTCATAAGTACCTACTGTATTTTAGAATGCATTTATGAGTAGGTGGGTCTGGTAGTGTTGGTCCTAATAACAAAAAAAAACTTAATTAATTATATTTTTTTAGACGGCCACTCAACAAAAACAATACATTTGGAATATGGGCTCAAAGAAAATGACGTCGAATTGGTAATAAGTTGAGATTTGACAGGAACGAAGGAAGTTTACCAGGTTTTATGCGCGCATTCGTTAATTTATGTGCCTACTTATCACTTATATCGTGTACCTACTCGTTAGATAATTCGTATAAGTACTCATTATTTAATTTGTGTACGCAGCGAAGCTTTTCGTTTTGTCGCTTATAGGTGGGTAAGTACCCACCTACTCATAAATGTATTCTAAAATACAGTATGAAAAATTAAAATACTCTCCGACTTTTAAAAAAAAAACCGCACCTCAAAGACATTCAATACCTACCTATAGACCGGACATCACGAACAAAATTTTCGTCCGACAAAGTGTGTCCTGCTGGATACAAGTCTATGAGTTTTTTGTAGTACGCTCCGCTGCCGCTCCAATATTCATATATTATATTAAAAGAAAGATTGCGACCGGGCCCATTCGCAATCTTTCTTTTATTTAAAATTTTAGAAAGTTTTAAGCTTTAATATTTAGAAAGAAAAAAAGACAATTTAATAATCAAAATTCACAATAGGGAGGTTGAATTTAACGAAAATTAACTTTGAAGCTGCTTCTCCAGATAGACTTGGCTTCATCTCATAAACTTTTTAACTTAACAATAAACCTAATTACGACATAAGTACGTAGTTCTAGTTACGAACGACCACTCAAAAACAAAACAAATTTAAGACTGGCTACAGTGGGATGGGTACGTACACTACAGTACTACACACACAATAGCGTGCTGTGTTATATTTCTAAAACACGTTCAAGCCTGATCGTGAAAGTACCTTACCTAATGCAGCGAGCAAAAGACGGAGATTACTTTTATTTACATTGAATACGTCAACAACACTTCCTCATAAATTCCTCTTAATTAATGAGGATGTGGAAGAGGAAGAGGAATATTTTATGCCTGATTTTGAGGATGTGGAAGAGGATGAGGAATCGCTAAAAAATGAGGAACTTCCGCATTATGAGGATGAGGAATCCTCATCAACCCTAATTTGTATGAACTGTGGGGTTCTGCTTTGCAAGTTTACGTGCGCTTTGCCTTTGCGAGTGTTGTGTGTTCGTTGAAGTCGATAATCTTCAATTCGGTATCCTATAGGTAAAGAAAATGAGTTTTATTTGTGTACCTAGATACCTAATGAAATCAAGATATCGAGAAATTGAATATATACTATTTAGACCTCCATATCTCAAAGGAAAAAAAACGGAACCCTTATACATAGCATCACTTCGTTTGTCTGTCAAGTTTCTTTTCACAGGAACGCGTAGAGGTAGACCATCAAATTGTAATTAATAACAAATCGTTCAAGAAATTACTTTACGGCCGGTAGGTACCTAAGTAAGTACTTATTGTGGCTTATTATTATCTATACAACATATAATATTTTGCAACAAACGCAACAGAATCGAATCCTATATTTTGGGTGTCTATGGGAATGTAGGTTATATAATTTTATTTAATTATTAATAATTAAATAAAACTAATAATAATAAAATAATAATAAATATAAAATAAATAATAACCCAACACTACATTAAAGGTACTTCGTTACATGTTTAATGACCGTTGATCGAGAATCATTTTTAAAGAAACCTATCGCTAACATATTATGTTGGCATGGCTTTTTAGCACAAGCTAAAACTATTATTATCAAGAATGTAAATAAATGACCACTTAAGTAGGTAATACCTACACCAGCGGTTTTTAGAATTGGGAAGATAGGCTAAGTCAGCAGTGTGCAGAGTGCACATGCACGCACGAACGCACAGACGCACGCAATAACAAACAAAATTGCCCAAACACTAGCACGCACAGCGCCCGCACACTCTTACAAGTGGTCACGCTTACAAGCACATACATACAAGCGGTCCGCTTACACGCTCACATACGCACACACACACTTACAAGCAGTCACGCGCACACGCTCACATAGCTACACGCACACATTTACAAGCGGTCACGCTGCACATAGGAGCACGCACACACTAACAAGCGGTCACGCTGACACCGCTCACATAGCCGCACGCACACACACACAAGCGGTCACGCTGCACGCTCTTAGTCACGTGCACAAACTTACATAGACGCACGCACATACTTACAAGCGGTCACGCTTACACGCTCACATAGACGCACGCACACACAAGCGGTCACGCTGCACGCTCTTAGTCACGCGCACATGCTTACATAGACGATCACACACACTTACAAGCGGTCACGCTAACACTAACATAGACGCACGCACACATTTACAAGCGGTCACGCTGACACGCTCACATAGACGCACGCACAAACACACAAGCAGTCACGCTGCACGCTCTTAGTCACGTGCACACCCTTACATAGACGCACGCACATACTTACAAGCGGTCACACTTACACGCTCACATAGACGCACGCACACACTTACAAGTGATCATGCTTACACTCTCCATAGACGCACGCACACACAAGCGGTCACGCTTACCTACACTAACAAGCGGTCCGCTTACACGCTCGCATCAACGGTCTCACACACAAGCGGTCATGCGACACGCTCACATATACGCACGCACACACTTACAAGCGGTCACGCTTACATGCTCACATAGATGTACGCATACACTTACAAGCGGTCACGCTTACACGCTCACATAGACGCACACACACAAGCGGTCACGCTTACATGCTCACATAGACGCAAGCATACACTTACAAGCGGTCATGCTTACACACTCACATAGACGTACGCACACACAAGCCATCACGCTGCACGCTCTTAGTCACGCGCACACGCTCACATAGACGCACGCACACACTTACAAGCGGTCACGCTGCACGCTCACATTTACAAGCGGTCACGCTGACACGCTCACATAGACGCACGCACACACACACAAGCGCTCACGCTGCACGCTCTTAGTCACGTGCATAAACTTAATAGACGCACGCACATACTTACAAGCGGTCACGCTGACACGCGCACATAGACGCAAGCATACACTTACAAGCGGTCACGCTTACACGCTCACATAGACGCATGCACACTCAAGCAGCCACGCTGCACGCTCACATAGACGCACGCACACACTTACAAGCGGTCACGCTGACACGCTCACATAGACGCAAGCACACACTTACAAGCGGTCACGCTGCACGCTCACATAGGAGCACGCACACACTTACAAGCGGTCACGCTGACACGCTCACATAGACGCACGCACACACACACAAGCGGTCACGCTGCACGCTCTTAGTCACGTGCATAAACTTACATAGACGCACGCACATACTTACAAGCGGTCACGCTTACACGCTCACATATATAGACGCATGCACACTCAAGCAGTCACGCTGCACGCTCACATAGACGCACGCACACACTTACAAGCGGTCACGCTGACACGCTCACATAGACGCAAGCACACACTTACAAGCGGTCACGCTGCACGCTCACATAGACGCACGCACACACTTACAAGCGGTCACGCTGCACGCTCACATAGGAGCACGCACACACTTACAAGCGGTCACGCTGACACGCTCACATAGACGCACGCACACACACACAAGCGGTCACGCTGCACGCTCTTAGTCACGTGCATAAACTTACATAGACGCACGCACATACTTACAAGCGGTCACGCTGACACGCGCACATAGACGCACGCCAACACTTACAAGTGGTCACGCTTACACTCTCACATAGACGCACGCACACACAAGCGGTCACGCTGCACGCTCTTAGTCACGCGCACACGCTTACATAGACAATCACACACTTACAAGCGGTCACGCTTACACTCACATAGACGCACGCACACACAAGCGGTCACGCTGCACGCTCTTAGTCACGCGCACACGCTTACATAGACGATCACACACACACAAGCGGTCACGCTTACACTAACATAGACGCACGCACACACTTACAAGCGGTCACGCTGACACGCTCACATAGACGCACGCACAAACACACAAGCAGTCACGCAGGTCACGCTGCACGCTCTAAGTCACGTGCACACCCTTACATAGACGCACGCACATACTTACAAGCGGTCACACTTACACGCTCACATAGACGCACGCACACACTTACAAGTGATCACGCTTACACTCTCCATAGACGCACGCACACACAAGCGGTCCGCTTACACGCTCGCATCAACGGTCTCACACACAAGTGGTCATGCGACACGCTCACATATACGCACGCACACACTTACAAGCGGTCACGCTTACATGCTCACATAGACGTACGCATACACTTACAAGCGGTCACGCTTACACGCTCACATAGACGCACACACACAAGCGGTCACGCTTACATGCTCACATAGACGCAAGCATACACTTACAAGCGGTCACGCTTACACGCTCACATAGACGCATGCACACTCAAGCAGTCACACTGCACGCTCACATAGACGCACGCACACACTTACAAGCGGTCACGCTGACACGCTCACATAGACGCAAGCACACACTTACAAGCGGTCACGCTTACACGCTCACATAGGCGCACACACACAAGCGGTCACGCTTACACGCTCACATAGACGCATGCACACTCAAGCAGTCACACTGCACGCTCACATAGACGCACGCACACACTTACAAGCGGTCACGCTGACACGCTCACATAGACGCAAGCACACACTTACAAGCGGTCACGCTTACACGCTCACATAGACGCACACACACAAGCGGTCACGCTGCACACTCTTAGTCACGTGTACACGCTTACAAGACGCAGCACGCACATACTTACAAGCGGTCATGCTTACACACTCACATAGACGTACGCACACACAAGCCATCACGCTGCACGCTCTTAGTCACGCGCACACGCTCACATAGACGCACGCACACACACACAAGCGGTCACGCTGCACGCTCTTAGTCACGTGCATAAACTTACATAGACGCACGCACATACTTACAAGCGGTCACGCTGACACGCGCACATAGACGCACGCGCACACTTACAAGTGGTCACGCTTACACTCTCACATAGACGCACGCACACACAAGCGGTCACGCTGCACGCTCTTAGTCACGCGCACACGCTTACATAGACAATCACACACAAGCGGTCACGCTTACATTCACACTTACAAGCGGTCACGCTGACACGCTCACATAGGTAGACGCAAGCACACACTTACAAGCGGTCACGCTTACACGCTCACATAGACGCACACACACACAAGCGGTCACGCTGCACACTCTTAGTCACGTGCACACGCTTACAAGACGCAGCACGCACATACTTACAAGCAGTCACGCTTACACGCTCATATAGACGTACGCACACACTTACACGCTCACATAGACGCACGCACACACTCACAAGCGGTCACACTGCACGCTCACATAGACGACGCACACACTTACAAGCGGTCACGCTGACATAGACGCAAGCACACACTTTCAAGCGGTCACGCTTACACGCTCACATAGACGCACACACACAAGCGGTCACGCTGCACGCTCTTACTCACGCTTACATAGGCGCACGCACACACTTACGAGCGGTCACGCTTAGACGCGCACACACTTACGCGCGGTCACGCGTACAGGCGCACATAGACGCACGCACACACTTACAAGCGGTATCGCTGACACGCTCTTACTCACGCGAACACACACACATATGCACGCACACACACTTCCGCGGATACGCTTGCACACATGCACGAACACGCCCATACGCACACAGTCACGTATGCGCATACGGATGTACCTAATGCGCACGCACACACTCAAACGAGCATTTATGCGCGCACAATCACGCACTTGTGACTTGCACGCACTCAGGCACAATCACGCAAACCCAGACGCACATATACGCAAGCACACACTTACAAGCGGTAACCAAACCCCACGCTCATGCTCTCGCGCACACGCTTACATAGACGCACGCACACACAGTCACGCATGCACATACGGACGTCCCCAATACGCACGCGCACCCTCACGCGAGCATTCATGCGGCACGAACAAACACTCTCAGACATGGACACATACCTACTCGTACAATACACATTCGCACAGAAAGGCACACACACAATTCGCGGTCCCACTTACGTACGCACCCCAACACACGCGCTTTTACTTAGGCAGGCAAGTTGACGCTCACTGAGGCTCGCGCTCTTATTCACGCACGCACTCACGAACACTCCTAAAGCACGCGCTCATACACGTATGAACGCACGCTCACGCAACGCTAACATACGCAGGCACGCAAAGCATCACACACACGCAACACAACACAACAACAACACTCACCCATCACACGCTGACAGTACGCACTCCAGACACGCACATACCTACCAATATCTACCTAAGTACGTACGTACGCACGCTTGCTTACACAGTCTCTAACGTACAATATAGCACACGCATAATATAGCTAAGTAAAAGGGCTTTTCACAAAAACAATTATCTCAATATTGTGAATATTTTATTTCCATCCATATTATGTGCCCAGTCGAGTTTCATCGAGTTAAAAAAAAAATTCAGCAAATTTCCTTTTTTCGAATACGTTATTGGGGTCACTGGTTTTCTAGTATTAGGTACGTACTGTTTTGGGGATTGTGAATCCCCGAACTAGGTATGTTGCATCATGAATGAGGGTGAATTTTTGTTTATTGAATTACTCGTTTATTCTAAATCGACTGGGCTATAGCAATTTATTAGATATTATGTATAGGTAACAGATGTTCCCCATGTGCCCATCGCTCGCTTTACTTGAATGGTTAAAAGTAGAGAAGAAACCTAGAAGAAGAAAAAAACAAACAACAAACCCAACATTACAAATATGTACCTACTTACCAGTAAAAGTATTGGTAATAATACTTTGTACTGCTTGTTACCCCTTGCTCGCTTGTTAACTATTTCTCATCGATCTCATCGATCTAACGAGTTTTAAGGACATCGTCTTCCAGAGCCGCTTTCAGTTAATCAATCGATGCAGGAGTTGGATTTCTTCCTTAAAACCTTATGCTTCATCAAGCAGTAAAATCGTAAAATTCATGGCCGCGTGAACCGCGCGTGAGTCGCGTTCGATTCGATTCGATGGGTATACAGAAGGTAGGTACCTATAGTGTGAAAAAAACAAAGACACAGAATTATAAAATGAAAACACGATTTTACTATGTACATTTAATCTATAGGTAAGTATCTGAAGTATTATAATAAGTATTCGAACTTACAAGTCTAAAAGTGAGTTTAGTAATTTCATCTTAGCATAACATTTTGATAACCCATACATCCATTATACTATTTTTACAAACTAACTTAACATAAGTTAACCCCTACATCTAATTTACTAGTAATTTAATTTATACATTTTAATTTTAGGTATCTTTCTATTTACCAATCTCACAATTACTTCAAATTAAAAGAATTAGTAATGGTACAGGTGTGGATTACTGCAATATGCGATTTAACAAATTTAAACGAAGTGTTCCTCATAAAATTATATGTGTGACTATTTACTAAGTAATAAAATTTAGTTATAAGGCGTATGGATAAGACACTTTGAAATAATTATGTTCTATGAAGGAGGAATATTGAGTATTTTTAATAATATGCGGCAGTAAATGTATTGCTGGTCGTAAAGCATGCGTGCAGAAAGCCATTTTATTGTTAACGACCTGTCGAACTACTGCGGAAGAAGGTAAATGTCTAACTCCAGCTCAAAGCCTACCGACTAATGACCACGCTTGCTGCCGGCGGCCGTCCACGGAGGCGTGCAGTTTCATTACGGCCACCTTATGGAATACAAACCGCCAACGGGATCTTTTTGAAGAGACCGTCGGTCGGTGTTGTTCTAACCATATCGCAAGGTGAACAGTCAATACTAGATGTTAAACAGCCGGCAGCGAAACCGCTGTGTTGTGAGTGGTGGCGACAGTGTGCTCGACCCTCTATGGTAGTCTTTAAGATGTTAGTTCCGACGGTTTCCTTCCAAATGTTGCCTTCTCTCTTGTCACCTTTCTGCACATTCCCATATATGAATAATAAGCGGTAATACCATTACTAATTCCTAATTCATAAAGTATTTGTGTGAGCTTGGTGCCGCCCAGTGCGTTTCGTTGCCTTTAACATCCGACACATATAATTTATACACCATCTTCTGAATGTTGCATCAAAAAATATATGTGGGTCTATCAGAAGGAACAAAACGTCAAGGACGTCGCTATTTACAATTAATATAAGGGAACGTAGTCTAATAACTATGATTGAACTATCTAAATTTTACTACTTATTCAATAAGCTTACAAAAATAATGTTACCTATATAAGTACTATAAATAAATATTTTCTGATTGCAAAAGTATATGAAAATATACATTGTAAATAAATTAATTTGTATGTAACTCTAATTATCTAATATATAATTCCCTAATATATAATAATCTAATTTAATATTAAATATATAATGTTCTAAAATATAATAACGTAATATATATATTTAGTGCAAAGAATGAATAAAACGCCCTTAGTCCAAGCTGAACGTAGCCTTTCACGAGAGTCTTATGAGCCAGCGAAAACCTTTCCAAATACCAGCAACTGGGACAATCTAAGCGGACCTTTGGTTCGTAAAGCGGATGCGATGAGCCTGAACTGAGGGCTCCGTGTTAACTACACCCCGGCTGTTTATGTTGGGAGACTTTATGAGAAACTGGGCCAACAAACAGAACCAGTGTTAGGTTACGGTGCGTTGCTCCGTACCTACTACAAGAAAAGCGTCTTACTAGACCCCTGCCTAATTGGCTCGGAATCAACTATGGCAGTGCTTCATCGAGTTTTCGTTAGGGTTGTTGGGTAGCTTACCCACAATTATAAACGCAAAATGATACTTAAAATTTAAATACTGAGCTAAAACGTACCAGCCCCCCTAGCCAAGTTACAAACGATTCGTATCTATTCTCTTTCTACAATCGAGAACGCCTCAAATCCCTTTGTTTTGACCACGTGACTTATTACCTTTCGCTAAGTCACGTGGTCAAAACAAAGGGAGTATAATTTAAAAAATTAAGAATGTCATAAGTAGTTGCGAGAGACCAGCCCCCCTAGCCAAGTTACAAACGATTCGTATCTATTCTCTTTCTACAATCGAGAACGCCTCAAATCCCTTTGTTTTGACCACGTGACTTATTACCTTTCGCTAAGTCACGTGGTCAAAACAAAGGGATTTGAGGCGTTCTCGATTGTAGAAAGAGAATAGATACGAATTGTTTGTAACTTGGCTAGGGGGGCTGGTCTCTCGCAACTACTTATGACATTCTTAATTTTTTAAATTATACTTAAACAAAACAGAACATACAATTTTGGGAAACTATCATAATTTTATTGATAAGTAAGCACCCATAAAATAACAATGTCACTATAAAGTCACTCAACAAAACACAAACCAGTGTGCGGTGAATTCTCAACAGCTATAAAATATATGACAAACACATATAACATGTTTCAAAAAATAAACTTGAGTTCGATACAAATATAAAGTCACAAGTGGAAGACTAAACGAGGTATTCTGTACCTACATATCTATTATTTGCTATGGATTTATCCTATTCATATTATGTGACTTCACTTTAGTATCGAACGATCAGAGCCCACTGACAATTGAACAGAACACACCAAAACTTCAATTAATACACCTAACTTCAAATAAATGCGTGGAAAAAATTAAGAGTGGATACATAAAACAGGGACTTACAACGTGTACGTAAAGCAAGATAATGTTATTTTTAAATAATTACATCAAAATTTTAAATAATAAGACAAGGGAATTGTTACAATAATTAGTAATGATTACTCCGTTCTACTTTAGACGAGTCCCAGAATGGTGGTCATTGGTAGCGGAACAACAATGCGTCCTAGTAATGTCTTGCTCGCACGACACCTCCGTCATATGTTGTGCGAGCAAGATAATACAATAGAAACGCGAACCGAGCTGGTGTCATATGGTTCTTCTGAGAACACATCTTAGTACAACACAGATCATAGCAATCGCCAGTGCGGCAACAATATTTCACAGAATGAAAACAAATTTAAGGCAACCGAACTGTTACTTGGTTTAGGCTTCAGAGGTTTTGGATAGCAGTTAACATTCAGCCCAAGGCACTTAAAAAAAATTACTAAAATATTTGACACTATTTACCAACTTCTCGCAATCCAGCCACAGTGCTGATCACCCCTATTTTAACCAGTACAGGTAGGATCAGCCCAACGGAGCCTCTAGCATTTGCTACTCCGGATGCCTCTGGAACCTAATCCTTCTAAATAAAACCATTTTCAAGTATTTCATCAGTTTTGATGGTAAACCTTTGTTATAAGAAAAAAACAAACACGGCGGTTGTAAATTTGACAGTAAATCCAGTTGTCTATACGAAATGAAGAGTAAACGTAGACCATACTTATACACTTAATTTGGAACTAAAATATAACGGATAACCTAAAACTAGGCCTGAGCTTTGTGTAAATTTTACAAAAATAATAACGAAATAATGGTCTAATAAATAAAATAATGTTCTTATAACTGTTATATCCAAAGAGCGCACTTTTAAACCATTTCACTCTAGATGTTATCACTTTTTATTCAGTCGCAAACAGATGCGCTTTTTATTAGCATTCATGTATAATGAGTAATGAAAGCATTCACCCCCCTTCCAGCGGAACGGAACTACTTAAGACGGGACGTTAAAGAGAACCGAAGAAACATGCAACCAAAGCATGAAGGAAAAGGCATAAAATATTGAGTAAAAATACAAAAAAAGCATGAAATACGGCGGTAAATTAGATAACTATTTGCGCTGCGCAGACAGTCAAGGTCTGCCTAAAACCCAAACTAATTGTGCTTAACCCGCGGTCTCGAGTTAAGAACAATTGGGGAAGCCCGTCAATATCACTGATTTTGGAAAAATAAAATTGAATTATACTGCCGAACGAAAACGAAAAAGTACCTAGCTCTTGCTCAATATTGTCCGAATTTTCAGAAGTATTGTCCAATTATATTTTCTAAAATCAATCAGGACTTGAGTGTGGCACGTAGTAGTTTGGTTCAACTGGCAGGAAGTGAGTTTTTCCATTGCTCAGTAACAGTTCGTTATGTTGCCTTCTATTCTACGACACCGAACAACGAGAAACTTAATGAACCTAAAAGAAATCGTCGCATCAGGTGGCCACTTCGTCGTTTGTCGACTCGAACTCCAGTTTGACGTCACTGCCGAGTGCGTCGACATCCTCATTCTCCGAAGCATTCAGCATATTCAGTGTGACCTGAAATTTCACAAAATGTTGGCTAGCGATTCTTTGCCCGTACAGCACGGTCAAAAATTTTTAACTCAACTTGTAAAGGGTTCCAACAATCACTGAACTTTTCTAATTAAAATATGATCCCCCCCCCCCCCCCCATAACCCCACTTTTATTTACCATAACAATTGAATAAAATAAACTTAAAAATGTATAGTATGGACGCCAGCACATCAAGTTACCCCAAACTGGAAAAAAATCCCAATTGAACATGTACTTACCTAATTCTATTTACTTATAATAAAATTGAAACGTTATCAAAGAAACCTGGACACACTGGTGTAACTTGATGCGCTGGCGTCTTCTTTAGAGACCAGACTAATACAGTTAAATAAGCACTAATCTGATTGATAATATTGATGGGGTTACCTAGTTACATTATGTTTCTAAATTCTATTGTTGAAAATAAAGATACTGCGTACGACCTCTATTTTTATTGATAATAATTATAGAATTCAGTATTATCTTTGCTCAATCTTATGAATCGAAAGACAATCTAAAAATATAAATTCAGAAATATAAAATATGTTCTGAAGTAAGTTAGTGTGTTGATGCTGTGACTACTAAGAACAGATAACTTGTTGATACTAGAATATACAATATACTCGTACATAATTTAGTCCACGTGCAAAGTTACCTAATTCTATACTTAATCTGATATTAATTAGCTATAGGTCTTAAAAAAGACCAACTATGTGTTACTATGTGTTTATTTTTTTAAGTTTAATTGTTCCTTTTTTAGTAACTATTAATTAGAGTAAACTCTTCTGCCGCTGGGAAAACACCTACCTTAGACAGCACATCTAAGTTTAGTAACAAATTACTACTTAGTAAGATTTACCTATTTCAAAAAACCAATGTGTTTAGTGAAACCATTAGCTAATCGTTAAATATTATCGGAACTAAAACTAGCCATGTAGGCACCCTTTCTCGTAGACAAACACATATATACTACATGAATACTACCATAACAATTAATCTACAAATAAATAGTAAAAAGTTCTACATAAAAAAACAAAATGGTGGAAATAACAAAAAATAATGACTAGACCAACACTACATAATTAAGTTTTGCCGAACTGCAAACAAAACGATGATGTGAGTTATTTGAAAAA
The DNA here is from genome assembly GCA_921972225.1 of Euplexia lucipara. Classification (NCBI taxonomy): domain Eukaryota; kingdom Metazoa; phylum Arthropoda; class Insecta; order Lepidoptera; family Noctuidae; genus Euplexia; species Euplexia lucipara. Next base: position 9,247,253 of record OV179142.1, on the reverse strand, counting down.
TAAATATAAGAATCAAATTTTGTTGGCAACTGAAGCCTGGTGTTATTAAAGAATGGCTTTAAGTCGATAGCTAAATTATGTGAAATGTTTTAAAGCTCAAGATTTTGAATAAAAAGGATAAAATCTTTAAATTAAAAAAAAAAACTTATTAAATTATAAGTACCTAAATAAATAAATAAATTAAATAAATAAAAAACAAAAATTAAATAAATAAATATTAATAGGTAAATTAGTTATTTTTTTAATTTAAGGATTTTAGCAAGCATTTTAGTTTTCAGATATAGTCCTTTTGTAAGAAAAGGACTACATCTGAAAACTAAAATGCAATAAATTATTATTTCCCACATGGTCAATTATTTTTTTCAAACGTGTAGGTACTTACAAATAACAACACCGTGAAGCCTAACAAAAAATTACTCATGCTATTTCACCATACAAAACATAAATCGAACCAAAAACGTCACAACTAGAAAAAAAACTAATTGGTTGCTTAGTCACTGATTTATAAACCTCTGCGTTTTGGCCCAACGCTGTAGGTGGTGGAAGCGGGGTCGGGATGATCACGCTCAGTGGTAATTTCGCCACTCGAGGTACTGGAGCCAAGTGCGGAACCGGCGCCACGTGAGGAACCGGCTTCTTATGGCTGGTGACTGTACTGCTTACCTGCCTGCTTACAGCAGGAATAGGGATGCCGGCGTCTTCGAAAGCCTTCTTCTTCAAGGTGGTACGAATTTGAGTTCTGAAACAACATTTAAACTGTTAATGAAGACATCAAAATGCATTTAAAAGTTTTAAAGAAGGACCGTTTGAGGTTTTAAAGAAGTTCCGTCTGGTTAAACCTAGAAAGCACAGAAATACTTCATAATTAAATTCGCGCGAGCTACTGTGACCATTCGCATTTAACTGTATACCTGGAAAAACGTGGGTGTACTGTAATTTATCTACTTCTCTGAAATGTCAAAATCAAAGTCAATCATAAATTACTTTTGAACGTAAGTAAGACTTACAAGTTAAGTAATTGTAGTAAGTTGAATAAAAAAATAAAGAAGCAACATAGAACAGTAAGTGAGTCGAGTGAGATAGAACTCTAAATTATTATTGACTATTGAGCAGGACCAGCATGTTTTGAAGCATTTTTATCTTCAATAAATCTCCTTACAAAGCATACTTAATAAAAGTTTCAAATCTTTGATTAACTTTTAACATATCACAAGGTATTTTGTTGTACCATACCTACATAAGATATTTATACTTTGGCTAATCTGCGGTTGGTGGTTGAGCCATTCCATTTTTAGTTAAAATTGATTTCGTAATGAGTATTATAATTACTAAATCAATTATGAAACGACACCATATACATTTTCTTAAATAGTATTCTAGTTGTAGGCGATGCGAAAGCGTGTCAAATAAAAGTAGATTCAACGTAAGCAGCAAATGCCATACGAGAGAAAAATGTGTGATTGTAAAGAGAAAAGAGCGAAGAGAGCTATTATTATGTGTCAATTAAAACATTCAAAAAGTTAAAATGCCCTTCAAAATTAACCTAATCATTTATTCGTAAGTTATTATTCTCATTAATAGAAATGTCCCTGCAGTCTGCCGATTTGACAATTATTCCATCAACAAAATCCGTTTCAACGTGATCCGTGATCGTAATACACATCCTGATTAACATTCTGCCAACACAAAGAGAATAAGGTGTGTAACAGGTAAAAAATACTCCAGTTTCGTAAGTCTGTGGCTTTGGTGGTTTTGTTTCGTTCATTATTGGCCACCGACTTCCGAAACTGGAGTTATTTTTCACCTGTTAGTGTTTTTTTAAGAAGTTGGTTGTTTTTTTTGTAAAAAAGTTTTTTTTTTGCTATTTTAAGTTTCTTCGTATGTAAAGGTCTTTTAAAACTTACTAAGTAGGTACTGATGAAACAAATAAAAAAAAAATACAAAAAAAAACCGATTGAGAACCTCCTCCAATTATAAAAATACATCCTAAACACCGATTTAGCTAATTAAAAACGTTAAAATGTAGTCGCAATCTCCTAATCAATTCTAATATATTATCAATTAGCCACAGCTAATGTCAAAAACTTGTCAAAGATGCAGTAAAGAAAATACTATTTTTGACAGCTTGAGACTGATTGATGATTAGAATTTGAACGGACTTTAAAAATACGTGAAATCCCTCTAAGATTCTGGATGCCTTATAACATTCAGTACCTATCTATACGTTAACGTAAATAAGATTATAACTTTTAGCAACAAAAAAAAAAGAAAAATATAAAAGCTCCCATTGCAAGAATCTAAATAAAATTCGAGCGTACAGTGGAGTTCTGGACAAAAATTCATTAGAATTAGTCCAGCTTCCCAATATTAATTATCAAACAATTCCACCGAACCGGTCGCAGCGCGCGCCGCGCCGTTGGGTTGGGACTGTGCAAGATCTACGTAACCGCACATCTGCAATGCGGCAAACTAACACTCACTTCCATATGAACTACGCCTCCCACCCACGCCAATCATTCACAAAATCAACGAAGTGTCACAAGTAGTATAATCATCGTATATCAAGTATATCAAGTAGTATAATAAAAAAGCGATGGAACGAACGGTAATACTTTAAACTGTTTTCAAAAAGAAAATAAAAGGTAAAAATATTATATAAGTATATCATATACCTTAAGATTATACAAAAACCTATAGCTCTCTTACCTAACCTTTTCTCTATCATTTTACAATCTCACTATGTAACTGAACAGTTCCGCTGCCTTGACGCGACTAACTAAACCAATCTGCGCGGGGCACGGGTACCGCGGGACGGTGCAAGTGCAAACGAATAGGGCGTTGCAGATATAGCGACTGGGCGGGGGATTGACCTGCGTTCAGCGCATGTCCACAGCGCTGCTGAAGAAACAAAGACCACGTGGCAATCAAAAGGAAAGGGCCAGCTTATTGCGGAAGCCACTGGTTGCTTGGTTTGAAACAAAGAGACAATGCACATCTTATCAAATAAAATTTTAAAATGAGTAAATACAAATGGCGGCAACTTCTTTATCAAATTATGTATGAAACAAACGAAGTGATTATTAACAAAATCCCTAAGCCAAAACACAAGAAAACCTATTAAAATTACTATGTTTGTATCCGGCTGTTGCCAATAAATGTATTTTCTTCCTTTCTTTCTAAATGTATGTTCTAACCTTAAGTTTTCACAGATTCGAATATTTTTTCACATTATCACAACGGAATTACACAGTTTGGCTGCTTCGACGCGACTATTTCAATCTGCGCGGAGCACGAGTACCGCGGGGCGGTGCGAACGGAAGGGGCGTTGCAGATATAGCGTCCGGGCAAGGGAATGACCTGTGTTCACCGCATGTGTAGAGCGAAATGCGGAAAGAACAGACCACGTGACAATCAATACTGCGCAACACCCAATAACGATGACGTTAAGTTTATTAGCGTATTTTCTCGCGCAGCTTCTACGAGTCTGTTACACAACAGAACAATGTCCATCGCGGGACGGGTATTCGCCTTTTTCTTTCTTTATATTTAAGCAACATAGTCATAATTCTGATGTCACCGAAAAAATATTTTCAACACGTTTTATTTTTAAATAAAGTCTGTAACAAAATTTTTTTGACCCACGCAGATATACCAAATGCCTTTGAGTTTTCATTTTTTTTTTATCTATAATTCGAAAGGGCTAGCTTATCGCAGGCGCCTAAAATTTTAAACAAAATTATACGTGTTGGAATTTTGTAATGCCACCTGTAGGGAAAGTACTCTTAATACAGTATAATTATAGACAATTATACTCAAAGGGAACATTCACTTATTTTAACAAGAAACAAAACTGCATTCAAAGATTTTAGAAAATTCGCTTGCCACATGCGGAAATCGAACCGACTAAAATCTGTAAATATTACATTCTGTACTTTTATTGCATCGATCATTAGGGTCCAAAAGGATGAAATCTCTCTAAAAAACTTGATAAATTAAATGAAAGGAAACCATGAAATATGGGAAAAAATGAATACAAAGGACAAATGAATGAAGGAAATCATTAATATCTACCCTGTACTCGTATAAAACATAGAAACAGCAAATTTTAATGTCATTTTGTGTTTAAAAAGTGGCAAATCCTTAACAGAACACAAGAACACCAATCTGAATCAATAAACTGATGTGCTAACCTTACGTTTTCACAGAATCGACAGCGGTCTTCAGTTATCAATATTCACTATATCACTACGGAACTACACAGTTCAGCTGATTTGACGCGACTAAACCAATCTACGCGGAGCAGGGGTACCGCGGGACGGGGCAAACGAAGGGACCGTTGCAGATATAGCGACCGAGGAGGCGAATGACCTGTGTTCAGCGCATGTGTAGAGCGCAATGCGGAAGAAATATACCATGTGATAATCAATACTGCTCAATACCCAAGAACGATGACGTTAAGTTTATTAGTGTATTTTCTCGCGCAGCTATGAGTCTGCAACACAACAAATCAATGACCGGTATGGGCAATATTTCTGAGTCTCTTCAAAATATCTACTTTTCGAATAATGCTTTTGAACGAAATCATTACGCTATTTAAAACATTCAACTATACCAAATGGTATCCAGTATTAAAAAATCCAATCTCAAGAATTCGAAAGGGTTAGCGTATCGCAGACGCCATTTATTTTTGACAAAATTATATAATGCACAGAAACGTCGACGATTACCCTATATACTTTTGCATTTAAAAAATGGCGTTTCCTAAAACTAACACAAAAAAACCTATCTTGAATTAGTAAATTGATGTGCTAACCTTATATTTTCACAGAATCGACAGGGCCCTCCAATTGTCAGTTCTCACAATACCACACACAACTACACAGTTCAGCTGATTTCACGCGACTAAATCAACCTACGCGGAGCAGAGGTACCGCGGGGCGGGGCGAACGGAGGGGGCGTTGCAGATATTGCGTCCGGGGAGGGGAATGACCTGTGTTCAGCGCATGTGTAGAGCGCAATGCGGAAGAAACAGACCACCTAACAACCAATACTGCTCAATACCTAAGAACGATGACGTTAAGTTTATTAGTGAGTTTTCTCGTGCAGCTATGAGTCTGCAACACAACAAATCAATGCCCATACCGGTTCGGCCATCCTCCTAATACTACATATTTAAGCAATATTTCAGATTATCTTCAAAATAACTACTTTGCGAATAGTGCTTTTGAACGAAATTATTACGCTATTTGAAACACTCAACTATACCAAATGGTCTCCAGTATTTAAAAAAATCCAATCTCAAGAATTCTAAAGGGCTAGCTTATCGCAGACGCCATTTATTTTTGTCAAAATTATCTAATACACAGAAACGTCAACGATTGCCATATGTAATTTTGCATTTAAAAAATGGCGAATCCTAAAACTAACACAAAAAAACCTATCTTGAATTAGTAAATTGATGTGCTAACCTTATATTTTTACAGAATCGACAGGGCCCTCCAATTGTCAGTTCTCACAATACCACTACGGAACTACACAGTTCAGCTGATTTCACGCGACTAAATCAACCTACGCGGAGCAGAGGTACCGCGGGGCGGGGCGAACGGAGGGGGCGTTGCAGATATTGCGTCCGGGGAGGGGAATGACCTGTGTTCAGCGCATGTGTAGAGCGCAATGCGGAAGAAACAGACCACCTAACAATCAATACTGCTCAATACCTAAGAACGATGACGTTAAGTTTATTAGTGAGTTTTCTCGTGCAGCTATGAGTCTGCAACACAACAAATCAATGCCCATACCGGTTCGGCCATCCTCCTAATACTACATATTTAAGCAATATTTCAGATTATCTTCAAAATAACTACTTTGCGAATAGTGCTTTTGAACGAAATCATTACGCTATTTGAAACACTCAACTATACCAAATGGTCTCCAGTATTTAAAAAAATCCAATCTCAAGAATTCTTAAGGGCTAGCTTATCGCAGACGCCATTTAATGTTGACAAAATTATCTAATACACAGAAACATCGACGATTGCCATATGTAATTTTGCATTTAAAAAATGGCGATTCCTAAAACTAACACAAAAAAACCTATCTTGAATTAGTAAATTGATGTGCTAACCTTATATTTTCACAGAATCGACAGGGCCCTCCAATTGTCAGTTCTCACAATACCACTACGGAACTACACAGTTCAGCTGATTTCACGCGACTAAATCAACCTACGCGGAGCAGAGGTACCGCGGGGCGGGGCGAACGGAGGGGGCGTTGCAGATATTGCGTCCGGGGAGGGGAATGACCTGTGTTCAGCGCATGTGTAGAGCGCAATGCGGAAGAAACAGACCACCTAACAATCAATACTGCTCAATACCTAAGAACGATGACGTTAAGTTTATTAGTGAGTTTTCTCGTGCAGCTATGAGTCTGCAACACAACAAATCAATGCCCATACCGGTTCGGCCATCCTCCTAATACTACATATTTAAGCAATATTTCAGATTATCTTCAAACTAACTACTTTGCGAATAGTGCTTTTGAACGAAATCATTACGCTATTTGAAACACTCAACTATACCAAATGGTCTCCAGTATTTAAAAAAATCCAATCTCAAGAATTCTAAAGGGCGAGCTTATCGCAGACGCCATTTATTTTTGTCAAAATTATCTAATACACAGAAACGTCAACGATTGCCATATGTAATTTTGCATTTAAAAAATGGCGATTCCTAAAACTAACACAAAAAAACCTATCTTGAATTAGTAAATTGATGTGCTAACCTTATATTTTTACAGAATCGACAGGGCCCTCCAATTGTCAGTTCTCACAATACCACTACGGAACTACACAGTTCAGCTGATTTCACGCGACTAAATCAACCTACGCGGAGCAGAGGTAACGCGGGGCGGGGCGAACGGAGGGGGCGTTGCAGATATTGCGTCCGGGGAGGGGAATGACCTGTGTTCAGCGCATGTGTAGAGCGCAATGCGGAAGAAACAGACCACCTAACAATCAATACTGCTCAATACCTAAGAACGATGACGTTAAGTTTATTAGTGAGTTTTCTCGTGCAGCTATGAGTCTGCAACACAACAAATCAATGCCCATACCGGTTCGGCCATCCTCCTAATACTACATATTTAAGCAATATTTCAGATTATCTTCAAAATAACTACTTTGCGAATAGTGCTTTTGAACGAAATCATTACGCTATTTGAAACACTCAACTATACCAAATGGTCTCCAGTATTTAAAAAAATCCAATCTCAAGAATTCTTAAGGGCTAGCTTATCGCAGACGCCATTTAATGTTGACAAAATTATCTAATACACAGAAACATCGACGATTGCCATATGTAATTTTGCATTTAAAAAATGGCGATTCCTAAAACTAACACAAAAAAACCTATCTTGAATTAGTAAATTGATGTGCTAACCTTATATTTTCACAGAATCGACAGGGCCCTCCAATTGTCAGTTCTCACAATACCACTACGGAACTACACAGTTCAGCTGATTTCACGCGACTAAATCAACCTACGCGGAGCAGAGGTACCGCGGGGCGGGGCGAACGAAGGGGGCGTTACAGATATTGCGTCCGGGGAGGTGAATGACCTGTTTCAGCGCATGTGTAGAGCGCAATGCGGAAGAAACAGACCACCTGACAATCAATACTGCTTAATACCTAAGAACGATGACGTTAAGTTTATTAGTGAGTTTTCTCGTGCAGCTATGAGTCTGCAACACAACAAATCAATGCCCATACCGAGTCAGCTATCCTCCTAATACTACATATTCAAGCAATATTTCAGATTCTCTTCAAAATAACTACTTTGCGAATAGTGCTTTTGAACGAAATCATTACGCTATTTGAAACACTCAACTATACCAAATGGTCTCCAGTATTTAAAAAAATCCAATCTCAAGAATTCTAAAGGGCTAGCTTATCGCAGACGCCATTTATTTTTGTCAAAATTATCTAATACACAGAAACATCGACGATTGCCATATGTAATTTTGCATTTAAAAAATGGCGATTCTTAAAACTAACACAAAAAAACCTATCTTGAATTAGTAAATTGATGTGCTAACCTTATATTTTCACAGAATCGACAGGGCCCTCCAATTGTCAGTTCTCACAATACCACTACGGAACTACACAGTTCAGCTGATTTCACGCGACTAAATCAACCTACGCGGAGCAGAGGTACCGCGGGGCGGGGCGAACGGAGGGGGCGTTGCAGATATTGCGTCCGGGGAGGGGAATGACCTGTGTTCAGTGCATGTGTAGAGCGCAATGCGGAAGAAACAGACCACCTAACAATCAATACTGCTCAATACCTAAGAACGATGACGTTAAGTTTATTAGTGAGTTTTCTCGTGCAGCTATGAGTCTGCAACACAACAAATCAATGCCCATACCGGTTCGGCCATCCTCCTAATACTACATATTTAAGCAATATTTCAGATTATCTTCAAAATAACTACTTTGCGCATAGTGCTTTTGAACGAAATCATTACGCTATTTGAAACACTCAACTATACCAAATGGTCTCCAGTATTTAAAAAATCCAATCTCAAGAATTCTAAAGGGCTAGCTTATCGCAGACGCCATTTATTTTTGTCAAAATTATCTAATACACAGAAACGTCAACGATTGCCATATGTAATTTTGCATTTAAAAAATGGCGAATCCTAAAACTAACACAAAAAAACCTATCTTGAATTAGTAAATTGATGTGCTAACCTTATATTTTTACAGAATCGACAGGGCCCTCCAATTGTCAGTTCTCACAATACCACTACGGAACTACACAGTTCAGCTGATTTCACGCGACTAAATCAACCTACGCGGAGCAGAGGTACCGCGGGGCGGGGCGAACGGAGGGGGCGTTGCAGATATTGCGTCCGGGGAGGGGAATGACCTGTGTTCAGCGCATGTGTAGAGCGCAATGCGGAAGAAACAGACCACCTAACAATCAATACTGCTCAATACCTAAGAACGATGACGTTAAGTTTATTAGTGAGTTTTCTCGTGCAGCTATGAGTCTGCAACACAACAAATCAATGCCCATACCGGTTCGGCCATCCTCCTAATACTACATATTTAAGCAATATTTCAGATTATCTTCAAAATAACTACTTTGCGAATAGTGCTTTTGAACGAAATCATTACGCTATTTGAAACACTCAACTATACCAAATGGTCTCCAGTATTTAAAAAAATCCAATCTCAAGAATTCTTAAGGGCTAGCTTATCGCAGACGCCATTTAATGTTGACAAAATTATCTAATACACAGAAACATCGACGATTGCCATATGTAATTTTGCATTTAAAAAATGGCGATTCCTAAAACTAACACAAAAAAACCTATCTTGAATTAGTAAATTGATGTGCTAACCTTATATTTTTACAGAATCGACAGGGCCCTCCAATTGTCAGTTCTCACAATACCACTACGGAACTACACAGTTCAGCTGATTTCACGCGACTAAATCAACCTACGCGGAGCAGAAGTACCGCGGGGCGGGGCGAACGGAGGGGGCGTTGCAGATATTGCGTCCGGGGAGGGGAATGACCTGTGTTCAGCGCATGTGTAGAGCGCAATGCGGAAGAAACAGACCACCTAACAATCAATACTGCTCAATACCTAAGAACGATGACGTTAAGTTTATTAGTGAGTTTTCTCGTGCAGCTATGAGTCTGCAACACAATAAATCAATGCCCATACCGGTTCGGCCATCCTCCTAATACTACATATTTAAGCAATATTTCAGATTATCTTCAAAATAACTACTTTGCGAATAGTGCTTTTGAACGAAATCATTACGCTATTTGAAACACTCAACTATACCAAATGGTCTCCAGTATTTAAAAAAATCCAATCTCAAGAATTCTTAAGGGCTAGCTTATCGCAGACGCCATTTTAATGTTGACAAAATTATCTAATACACAGAAACATCGACGATTGCCATATGTAATTTTGCATTTAAAAAATGGCGAATCCTAAAACTAACACAAAAAAACCTATCTTGAATTAGTAAATTGATGTGCTAACCTTATATTTTCACAGAATCGACAGGGCCCTCCAATTGTCAGTTCTCACAATACCACTACGGAACTACACAGTTCAGCTGATTTGACACGACTAAATCAATCTACGCGGAGCAGGGGTACCGCGGGGCGGGGCGAACGGAGGGGGCGTTGCAAATATTGCGTCCGGGGAGGGTCATGAACTGTGTTCAGCGCATGTGTAGAGCGCAATGCGGAAAAACAGACCGCGTGACAATCCATACTGCTCAATTCCCAAGAACGATGACGATAAGTTTATTAGTGTATTTTCTCGCGCAGCTATGAGTTTGTTACACAACAGATCAATGCCCATCCTAAGTCGGTTATTCTTCTAACCCTCCACATTTAAGCAACGTAGTAATATTTCTGAGTCTCTTCATAATACATAAGTCAGCAAAATGACTCTTTTTCGAACAATGCTTTTGAACAAAATCATAACGCAATTTAAAACACTCAAAGGCACCGAATACCTACTACTTCGTTGTTAAAAGGTATATTCTCATGAATACTTGCTTATTGCAGACGCCACTGTTTACAAAGTTTGAAGCAGAGCGATATTGGTTATTTAACCATATTATTTCCTTTAAAAAGTTACGGCAACGGTTTTTAAGTTAAATGTTGTACTAATAAACAAACGAAATGGTAATTTACAAAACTCCTAAGAACATATCTAAATGACTAAATTGATGTGCTTACCTAATGTTTTCACAGAATCGACAGCGCTCTTCAATTATCATTTTTCACAATTTCACTACAGAACTACACAGTTCAGCAGATTCGATGCAACTAAGTCAATCTGCGCGAAGCACGGATATCGCCAGGCGGTGCAGATGGAGGGGTCCTGCAGATATAGCAACCGGGCAGGTGAATGACCTGTGTTCAGCGCGTGTGTAGAGCTCAATGCGGAAGAAGCAGATACCCATGACAATCAATACTGCATAATTCCCAAGTACAATGACTAAGTTTATTAGTGTATTTTCTCGCATAGCTACGAGTCTGCTACACAACAGAACAATGCCCATCTCGAGTCGGCTATCTTCCTATTCTTACATATTTAGGCAACTTAGTAACATTTCTGATTCTCTTCAAATGACTACTTTTCGAATAGTGCTTATGAACAAAATCATTACGCTATTTAAAACACTCAACTATACCAAAAGGTATCCAGTATTCAAAAAGTCCAATCTCAAGAATTCGAAAGGTCTAGCTTATTGCAGATCCCACTGGTCACATTTTTTTTTAAATAAGTAAATAGAAATTGACAATTTCTAAATAAAATTATGTTTGAAACGGAGTGGTTATTAACAAATTCTCTAAACAAAACACAAGAGGACATATCTAAATTACTAAATGTATGTGCTAACCTTTTGTTTTCACAGAATCGGCAGCGCTCTTCAATTATCATTGTTCACAATATCACACACAATGGAATGGAACTACACAGTTCAGCTGATTCGACGCGACTAAATCAATCTACGCGGAGCACGGGTACCATGGGGCGGTGCCAAAGTAGGGGGCGTTGCAGATATATCGACCGGGCAGGGGAATGACTTGTGATCAGCGCATGTGTAGAGCGCAATGCGGAAGAAACCGAGACCACGTGACAATGAATATTGCTCAATTCCCAAGAACGATGACGATAAGTTTATTAGTGTATTTTCTCGCGCAGCTATGAGTTTGTTACACAACAGATCAATGCCCATCCTAAGTCGGTTATTCTTCTAACCCTCCACATTTAAGCAACGTAGTAATATTTCTGAGTCTCTTCATAATACATAAGTCAGCAAAATGACTCTTTTTCGAACAATGCTTTTGAACAAAATCATAACGCAATCCAAAACACTCAAAGGCACCGAATACCTACTACTTCGTTGTTAAAAGGTATATTCTCATGAATACTTGCTTATTGCAGACGCCACTGTTTACAAAGTTTGAAGCAGAGCGATATTGGTTATTTAACCATATTATTTCCTTTAAAAAGTTACGGCAACGGTTTTTAAGTTAAATGTTGTACTAATAAACAAACGAAATGGTAATTTACAAAACTCCTAAGAACATATCTAAATGACTAAATTGATGTGCTTACCTAATGTTTTCACAGAATCGACAGCGCTCTTCAATTATCATTTTTCACAATTTCACTACAGAACTACACAGTTCAGCAGATTCGATGCAACTAAGTCAATCTGCGCGAAGCACGGATATCGCCAGGCGGTGCAGATGGAGAGGTCCTGCAGATATAGCAACCGGGCAGGTGAATGACCTGTGTTCAGCGCGTGTGTAGAGCTCAATGCGGAAGAAGCAGATACCCATGACAATCAATACTGCATAATTCCCAAGTACAATGACTAAGTTTATTAGTGTATTTTCTCGCATAGCTACGAGTCTGCTACACAACAGAACAATGCCCATCTCGAGTCGGCTATCTTCCTATTCTTACATATTTAGGCAACTTAGTAACATTTCTGATTCTCTTCAAATGACTACTTTTCGAATAGTGCTTATGAACAAAATCATTACGCTATTTAAAACACTCAACTATACCAAAAGGTATCCAGTATTCAAAAAGTCCAATCTCAAGAATTCGAAAGGTCTAGCTTATTGCAGATCCCACTGGTCACATTTTTTTTTAAATAAGTAAATAGAAATTGACAATTTCTAAATAAAATTATGTTTGAAACGGAGTGGTTATTAACAAATTCTCTAAACAAAACACAAGAGGACATATCTAAATTACTAAATGTATGTGCTAACCTTTTGTTTTCACAGAATCGGCAGCGCTCTTCAATTATCATTGTTCACAATATCACACACAATGGAATGGAACTACACAGTTCAGCTGATTCGACGCGACTAAATCAATCTACGCGGAGCACGGGTACCATGGGGCGGTGCCAAAGTAGGGGGCGTTGCAGATATATCGACCGGGCAGGGGAATGACTTGTGATCAGCGCATGTGTAGAGCGCAATGCGGAAGAAACCGAGACCACGTGACAATGAATATTGCTCAATTCCCAAGAACGATGACGTTAAGTTCATTAGTGAATTTTCTCGCGTAGCTAAGAGTCTGCTAAATAATAAATCAATGCCTATCCTGAGACGGCTTTTCTCCTATTCCTACATTTATAAGCAACGTATATTTAATAATTCTGAGGATCAATTCAACATTCAACTGACAAAATATTTACAACTAAAAATCCGTTTTTTGAATAAGTCTCCCGAACAAAATCTTTACGCAATTTAAAATGATCAAAAATACCAACTATCAAGTTTTTTAAATATCTATTCTCATAAATTCATAAGGGCTAGGTTATCACGGACGTCACTGGTAGCTTGATTTGAAACAAACTTGACATTAAATCACATATTTTTTTCTTAGGTAGGTACTTGCTTATATTAGTACTGTCATTTTTCAATAAATCGAATCGGTAAAGCTTTCTAATTACAACGTTTGATTATACAAACAAAGTGGTTATTTACAAAAAAAAATATTAGCCTAAAAAATTAACACACGAGAATCAATGTATGTTTTTTAACTTGATGAGCTAACCTTATAATTTCACAGAATCGACAGCGCCCAATTATAATTTTTCACATTGCCCGGTCCGGGACCACACAGTTTGGCTCCTGATACGCGACTAAATTATTGTGCGTGGAGCACGGATACTGCAGGGTGGTAAAATGGAGGAGGCGTTGCAGATAAAGCGACTGGGCAGGGGATTGACCTGTGTTCAGCGCATGTGCAGAGCATTTGTTGACAACAAAGAGGACATTAGACATTATTTCACATAACATTTTCTAATACATAGAAACAGCAACGACGTCTATTTAAACTTAAGTTAAGCAAAATTCTAAATTAAACACAAGGAAATCTATCTAAATGATTAAATTGATGTGACACCGCGGGGAGGTCCGACTAGAGGGGGCGTTGCAGATATGGCGACAGGGCAGGCAGTACTGACTTGAGTTCAACGAATGTGCTCTGCTCCCTCTCTATTCCCGGGAATAAAGTAATAGTAGAAAGAAAATACGAGTATCGTATAAGTGACCTAATGAAGGTGACTTTTTCATCATGGGATACATTTTAAGACGGTGTTAACCAAGGATATGAACAACTTTAACTATAGGAACAACTCGGTAGGTAATACCCTGTGAAAATTTGCCGTAAAATAAAACAACATCCTTGTAGAGCTTTTCATAAAAACAATTAACGCATGCATGATTGATCATCACTTTTGATCATCATCCTTGTGTTCGTTGTTTCCAGAAAAAAGGTAGGTACCTACTTACTTATATTAGTACTGTCATCTGATAATTTTCCGGGATTTTGGAAAATGGGTAGTTTAATAGATTTAGATGAGCTCTTTCCGATTCCAATTTGCCATTTTGCCACGTCTTGACGATATGGTATTTTTGAAAATGGGTAGTTTAATAGATTTTGATGAGCTCTTTCCGATTCCAATTTGCCATTTTGCCACGTCTTGACGATATGGTATTTTTGAAAATGGGTAGTTTAATAGATTTTGATGAGCTCTTTCCGATTCCAATTTGCCATTTTGCCACGTCTTGACGATATGGTATTTTTGAAAATGGGTAGTTTAATAGATTTTGATGAGCTCTTTCCGCTTCCACTTTGCCACCTCGAGTCTTTGCCGCTCGAGCCGCCATAATGGAAAAATAGCGTTTAAAAGATGTTTTTGACGATATCTTCTTTTTAACCGACTTCAAAAAAAGGAGGAGGTTCTCAATTCAATTCAGGTTTGGTACCTCAGTACTCCGTCATTTATGGACCGATTTTCAAAATTCTTTTTTTGTTTGATAGGTGTTGTATATGCGCATCGTACGTCATGTGTAAGTACGTGCGCGTGCGACAGAGAAAGATGCCGATTAAAGCAGTATGACACTGACTCGCAGTTTGATTGCACGTGGTTGTTCCCCGCTTCCTAAATACGTAACAGTGGCGACGAGGATTTAAAATTAAACACAAAAAATGTTTTCTAGTGGAGGTTTTGGTTCAATAACCAACTTCGACCATCTCACAAGCGAATGGGATACCTATAAATCACGTCTCACGCAGTGGTTTATCGCGAACGACGTGAACGATGCGTCGGACAAAGCCAAGGTCAAACGGAAGGCAATATTGTTAAGTGCATTGAGTGAGTCGAGCTACAAACTAGCGAGTGACTTGGCGCTGCCGCAGAAAATTCAAGATGTAGAATATGACAATATCATCAGCTTATTGGACAGCCATTTTACCCCAAAACGGCTTGGGTTTGCTGAGCGATACAACTTCTACTCAGCGATGCAGCGCTCAGGCGAGAGTTATACCCAGTGGGCAGCAAGGATTAGAAGATTGGCGGCACATTGCGGGTTCAAAAATTTGGAAGAGGCCCTTCTAGACAAATTTGTTATGGGAATGGCAGCGGGTCCCGAACGTGAAAAGTTATTCGCGAGAGATCTGCAGGAACTGACGCTCGGGAAGGCAGTGGAGTTGGCTGAAAACGTTTGCGCAGCACGCAAAGCAGCAACTACTCGTTCCATCCAACAAACAAGCGTGAACGGCAGCGCGGGGCTCAGCGACGCGGTAGCGGCCGCGGCCGCCGGCAGCGCGGGCCCCGACGCCGTGTTCAGTATCTCCAAAAATGAAAAGTGCAGTGTGTGCGGGTATACCAATCATAAGGTCAATCAGTGCCGGTTTAAAAGTTATAAATGCAAAAAGTGTAACCAAAAGGGTCATCTAAGTAGAATGTGTGCGTCTAACTCTAAAGTAAATTACGTCACGAAAGATAATGCGGTTGTCGGAGACGATGGTAAGTCACCTGTGCTCAATATTAAATGCGTAAGAGGTAGACCAATGACAGAGTTCGTGCATGTAAATGGTATATTTTTGGAGTTTGAGATAGACAGTGGTTCTGCCGTTAATGTCATTTCAGATCATACCTACCAGGCTAATTTCAAGGAAGTACCATTGTCCGACACTGCTATGAGTTTATTTAATTATACAGGAGGTAAAATGATACCTTTAGGTTTCATTCAATTGACCGTGACGTATGTAAATAAAACGCATGATCTAAAGTTCTACGTAGTGTGCGGCGGCGGGCCACCGCTCCTAAGCCGGGATTTTTTACAGGCATTTAATTTAGAATTTGCCTCAGCGGCGGTACACGTTAATTATACGGATAACTCGCAAAATCGGGTAATACCAGAGATTATTGCACAATTTCCAAAGTTATTTTCGACTGAATTAGGATGTTTCAACAAAAATAAGGTATCGTTAAAGTTGAAACCTGATGCAAAACTGTTATTTTTTAAAGCAAGGCCAGTCGCTTTTGCCTTGAAAAAAAAAATCGATGCTGAACTGAATCGTCTTGTAGACCTAGGGATATTAGAACCTATAGAATATTCGGAATGTGCCTCCCCCATAGTTCCGGTATTAAAAAAAGACGGTGGTGTTAGGATCTGTGCTGATTACTCAGTAACTATTAACAAACAATTGATAATCGAAAAATACCCATTACCATCAATCGATGAATTGTTTTCTAGGTTACACGGTGGTGAGCAGTTCACCAAACTTGACCTTTCTCGAGCCTACAACCAATTTTTGTTAACAGAAGACTCACAGACCCTAACATGTATTAACACGCATCGTGGCCTTTTCAAATACACCAGGCTAGTGTTTGGTCTAGCCAGCGCCCCGGCCATTTTTCAACGGGCGATGGAATGTGTGCTTGCGGGCCTTGACGGGGTAATAATATTTTTAGATGATATTTTAGTCACGGGAGGTAATATTAACGAGCACTTAAACAGATTAACGTTAGTTTTAAAACGCCTAGAAGACGCAGGTTTAACTCTTCAACAGGATAAATGCGAATATTTTAAAAACGAAATTTGCTATCTCGGTCATATTATCGATAAAACGGTATTCGGAAATCCCCTGATAAAGTTCAGGCTATATTAAAAACTCCAAAAATAGCACCACAGGTAAATCCCCAGCGGAAATTCTGTATGGTCGACCCCTACGCTCGCGGCTGGATTTAATTAATCCTATGCAAGTACCTCCGACATCCGCTGATATTTCGTTGACCGTAAAAAAAAACCAGTCCTTACAGAGTAGTAACAAGGGAGGAAGGAAAAGACCTAAATTTAAGTTAGAGGAGGTCGTTTGGATAAAAAGATTTTTAGGAAACGATAAATATTGTTGGGTGCAAGGAAAAATCAAAGAAAAGATCGGAAATGTCATGTATTCGGTGTACATATCGGAACTAAACTGCACGGTGAATCGCCACATCGACCAGATTCGAAGGTACCAAGCTGAAGGCGACTTAGAAGCAGCAAGCAAAAAAAATGATTGGCACTTAGACATAGAAACTGATGACAGTAACTCATCGCTGCAGTCAGAAGCTACAGAGGTAACGCGTGAGACTGTAGGTCCCGTAGGCGCACAGTCAGCCATTTCCACTGAAGAGGGTCATCTTGGAGAGAGGGAAAGTATGAGTGTTGAGCCATCAGCCTCTCAGTCGCTGTCTTCACCAGACCGTTCAGGAATGGCGGTTATCGAACAACCAGCACCACATGACACAGTAGGAGGAGACGAGGAAGTCTTGTCAACCGACCAGCTAAATCAAAGATCCAAACGACACATAAAGCCAGTTAATTATAAGCCTTTTTTCTAAAAATAAGGGGAAGGGAATGTTGTATATGCGCATCGTACGTCATGTGTAAGTACGTGCGCGTGCGACAGAGAAAGATGCCGATTAAAGCAGTATGACACTGACTCGCAGTTTGATTGCACGTGGTTGTTCCCCGCTTCCTAAATACGTAACAATAGGGTATACTAACAGATTGGTCCCATTTGTATCAAATCTCATATCTGATGAGGGATCTTCGAGGAATTGAGGGAACTCCTCAAAAAATATAGGCACACGAGCACCGATTTCAACATTTTTAGTAACAAATCAAGCATTTTCATTTAGAAAGTATCATTTGGTGAAGAAAAACTGATGAAGAAGACAAGCATCCGAACTCTTCAACGCATAACAGCAAATTATTCGCGATTGCTATAGTCAGATGTCTATGCTGAGCTTTTGTATTTCCACAACATAACATTACGCCATTCTATTTTAAAAGGGGCCGGCAGAGATGTAGGTACAGATTAATGTTTAGAGATAGAACTTCTTTAGCAATTGTTATCCAATTTCAATGATTCTTTCAAGTTTTGAAAGACTGTCTTTACATACAAAGAAACTAAAAATTACAAAATAAAAACTTTTTTACAAAAAAAACAACCGACTTCTTAAAAAAAACTAACAGGTGAAAAATAACTCCAGTTTTGGAAGTCGGTGGCCAATAATGAACAAAAAAAAACCACCAAAGCCACAGACTTCCGAAACTGGAGTTATTTTTCACCTGTTAGTTTTTTTTAAGAAGTCGGTTGTTTTTTTTGTAAAAAAGTTTTTTGATTCGTCTAACTCGTGAACTAGAGAAATTTTCCTACAATTTTTCAAGTGTTTATTAGGTTTTTTTGTTATTTTTTGGTAGGCATTCAAAGGTATTCAGAAAGCTCCGTAAATTCATCGGAAAAGTAGAGGAATTATTGTGTGAAGGTCACAATAAAAATATTTGCACCCGTCGCCAAGTAGGGTTATTGTGTACATTCGCCACAAATTAAATTCGCGAGACCATACTAATACATTTAAATTCACCACTTGAGTAACCATGCATCTTTATTATTATTATTCATTTGCTTTTAGCTCTCGGAACCCTTGGGTTCCGGTCCTTTGAAAGGCGTACGAGGGGCCTAAGCCAACTCCTAGATGCCCATTGTCGTCTTTAATGAAATTAGGCACCAACCGCAGATTTTCCCTGTATGCTTATTATATTTTTTTTATTATTAGATGTTTAGGTAGGTAGGTACTTATTTTTTTATTACTTACAATAATATTTTTTAAATAATTTATCTTTCGTTATGCTACAAGCTAATCAGCCTATTGCAATAAATAACTACATACTTAGTTGTAGAACTTCTGTGATTATGAAATATTTATAAATAACGTTTTACTCTAGGTAGGTACTTACCTACCTACTCATTGTTTATTTTTTTGCTATCCGTGCGAAAATAAACGTTATGGCGAATAGCTTCCTGAAAATAGAGCTGTGGTGAATTTACACATACTTTTTTGCGCGGTGAATTTACTTTGCGGCGAATGTACAGACGCCAGCACATCAAGCTACCCCAAACTGGCAAATTTTCCCAATTGAATATGAACCTTATTTTGTTAATAAAGTTGAAAAACTATCAAAGAAATTTGACACATTGGGGTAGCTTGATGTGTACCTAGTTACTGGCCTCTGTACAACAACCCGGCCGGTGGCGTAGGAAAGAAGTTCTTAATTCGAGACGTATTAAGTACTTATTTTTTTTCATAGGTACCTATAATATTCTCCTTTGGAGCTCCAAATTATTTTTGTGGTGTAATGTTTTAAAGTGACTTTTTAGAGGCTTTTTGTTTATTTGAAAAAATACCAATTGCATTTAATTTCGCGCGCTCTTAGGTATTTCGTGCTCTTACCACGAGTTCTCCGTCTACTCTCACGATACATTTCCTGAACCGATGTGTGTAAAAATAAGGCATAATATAGTAATAGTAGGCTTAACATTTTCGCAAATGGCCCATTATACTCGCGTGGCAGATAAAGAACAGGGTGTTATGAAGAGCTTTTCATAAAACAGTCGACCAGACAAATTTGAGAACGTAAATTATGTCAGAGACGAACATGTATTAGCACAGCACATTAGCAAGTCGACTAACCTGGAGCGTGGAACAGGTTGATGGAGCCAGACGCCTCCCTGGTTGCACGCCATCAGCTAAGTACCTACTACTTACTGAGGACGGCTTTTAACACATCACACCTGCTTCCGAGTACTAAGTATCTAGTCTAGCTAGGTACCCCACATGCTAACAAATATTACGAGACTCGTAATATTTATTAGCATGTGGGGTCATCATTTAAATGCAAATTCACCACATGAAGATACAAAATGCAATTGTAAGATCGTTATCTAAACGTGTTGAATATTGTACTGAAAAAGGCGGTGGTCACTTCGAGCACCTACTAAAATAAATTAAAGTATGTGGAAACAATGCATTTTATTCATTTTTAACCGACTTTCAAAAAAGGAAGAGATATACAACGGAACTCTTCAAAAATAGACGGCAAATCTGTCGTGATTGCTGGAATCGCTTGGATGTTTATTGTTTATACAACATCATGACGTATCATCACGCCTGTATGCTCTGAGGGGTACGCAGGTGGGTACAATATACCTAGATTTTGTCAGTTAGGTATGTTAATTTTAATTTATTAGGGATTAGTGGAAAACCCTATTTATCATGACATGTTTTGTTAACAATTAACAATATAAAATAAATTCATGGCAAATATTTTTATGGTAACAACTAAAAATGGAAAAATAAAAAACTTTTTTGCAAAAAATAAAACCGAATTCAAAAAATACACTAAACGGTGTAAAATAACTCTAAATTCGGAAGTCGGTGGCCCATCATGAGTAAGACAAACCCACCAAAGCCACAGACTTCCGAATTTAGAGTTATTTTACACCGTTTAGTGTATTTTTTGAAGTCGGTTTTATTTTTTAGACATCATGTTTCATACAGACATTTACTGCTTCAGACCTACACAATCGATATATAAATAGAAATATTGTAGGTTTTTTTTTCAAAATAACTGGGTTCGATTCCCGAACGGAGTACAGATGTTTTTTTTAAATGTATGAATGCAGATTTTCTTGTTATTAAAATCGATGACATGGTTCCTCAGAACAGATCTTCGTATCTCTTATAGTTTCAGACTTTCCCATACTGAGCGATTTGAATGAGACACCCTGTATAGACAAATAGGCAAATATTTACGAAAGAGGAAAAATACCTGTTTAAAATGAAACATGTAGGTACTAGGTACATAATCATGTAATGAGAAAACCCTGGCGTATCGACGCAACAGCGACGGCCGAGGTAAATTAGGACTGCGTAGGTAGTAATAATTACCCAGCTTAGTATGCATCATGCTCCTGCGCATTGTTTTGAAGAATAAGGTGATACAAGAAAAATATTCTGGAACCAGCGCCGCACTTTTTGTTCACCTTTACGTCATAATGCTTAACTCGTCAACTATCGGAATTCCAGAAACAATTAATCCCGCCATCTTTTATCAACCTTACGCTCATTAATTATTACCTAACTTTATTTTGGTAACAGGCTCGCCTTTTATTACATGGGACTTAAACATAACTGCCTAGCCCTTCGGGGATTACAGGCGTGATTATTTTATTTTCTTTTGCTTTGTTTTCTATTTTTGATAAGTAACTTATTGTATAAGAATGTGTTATGCCATTATTCTGTGATGTTATTTTTTTTGGTATGTTTTCAAACACAATGTTTGTTGTTCCTGAATAAATAGAATAAAATTTAATTGGTACCGCAACGTAGGTATTTTATTAGATCACCAATTTCAAAGCGCAGATAAAAGCTATCCCACCGCAATGTACCCGGGTTAGTCGAGATGTGTATTAGGAATATTGGGATGGTTCTAGAATTATAGATCGCCGCAAAGTTCCACCTCGCCTGCACACTTAACCCCTTACCTACCTACTCGCTAACTTATTTTAGATCACCGATTTAAAAACAAGAGCGAACCCCGATTTTATTTTACAGAAATAAGTCCTTGATGTCTGATAATACTTAGGAAGGTAGGTACCTACTTCCCCACTGTAAATGCAATTATCTTAAGTGTATTTTATAGCTAAAGGCAGCTATTTCGTGCAGTAGCAGTGCACCGCACCGCGTAGGAGTAAAAAATGGCCAGTAGGTAATACACAAACACTTTTGTTAAAACACATTATTTTTAGTAGTAAAACCTCATTCAAAGAAAACTAGTCGAACATAAGACACGTTCACTATTCATACAGGTACTTATTGCAGCACTAAAATAATAAACTAACTCACAATAACATCACAATATGCAGCACTTAAGTAGGTACCTACAAATCAATCATTAAAAACTTATTATAATATGCACTAAACAACTAGGTATTAAGTAACTTAAACACATGAATTAATTAGTAGGTACATAACACACGATTACTTTAAATACCTATTGCAACAGTAAAATAATAAACTTACTTAAAATCAAGTAGCTCATAAGTACAAATAAAAAATTCAAAACTTACTAAACATACCTATTTAGTACTTATTTATATGTATAGTTATTAAGTATTTAAAACAGTTGTAAACATCTATGAAAATAAATTATCTAATGTAAAATCTGTTAAACACATTGCACTTAAAATTGAACAAGCACCAAATCACTGAAACTAAATAATTTCACACTAAATGGTGCACCAAATCAACGAGGAAACCATTACTTAACTACCGGCCATTTTGAAATCCTTATTTATATCCTTATAATTCTTTCCGATAGCCAAGAAAGCTTAGATACTAAGTAGGTACCAATGAATAATCAAACTATCAACTTTAAATTCTATCTCTACCATGCACCGATGCCTGAGGTGTCTTAAGGCACTGCAGCCCTACTTTATGAAACGGGCGAACCGAAGGCATGCGGCACGCGACCGCGGCGGGGGAATTGCAGCATTGGGTGCGGCATTGGACTTGCGCAATGAGAGTGTTATGGAATAAGTTTAACTGGCAATGGACGACACCCCCCCCCCCCCTCAACTCTCCCCCTCATCACTTCCTGTATCCCCTATGATCTGCGTGTACCTATCTAGCTAATCATATAAAGACAAATTTCCTATACACAGCGCGTAGGACTGTGAGAGGTGAAAGTGTTTACTCAATAATGACGTATTAAATAATAAAATAATATGTTTATTATAACTCCAACCATTTACAATTCATTACTTTAAAACAAATTGATTAAATGTTTAATAATAGTACCTATAAGTATATAATTATCGCCAAATCACATAACAGCACAGAACAAAGCACGTAAAATATTATGTTCATATCACTTTTTAGTTCGAGCATTTCACTTTATCATAATAATACTACAATTCATCCATTATAATAACAACTAAAGACTGATTTCTAAAAATCATAAGTAGGTACCTATATTATTGACATCACGTCACAGCACATCACATCACATCACATCAAATCAAATCACTATGACACAAGAAACACTAGATTTATCACGATATTTTGTGTTCACTTCATTTGAAATAGGTACTTTAGATTTTAGGCAACCGTCTACAGGGTAATTTTTTCTTCTACTCAGCATTGGTTTTCTAAACTACGGGTCATTATTAATTATACCAGCCGACATTGTCCCACAGGACCATTACTTAACGCATCTCTATTTTTAAGATGTTCTTATTCCATATTGTTCCTATCCAAAGTAGGTATGTTACGAGTAGGTACCTAAATTCACAATCGCACTGATATAAAAAGTAAATAAACCTATTTAAACCACAGCTACCAACCTGCTCAACATTTAATTCTTTGTCTACCAATGCGCCCGAAGCCTCTTTGTTCTATCACACTACCCCGCACAGAACCAACGATTTGGTTTGCATGTCCGGACGCATTAGCGCGTTGCGACTTGCGACTGACTAAAGTAGAGGCGGGTTGCGCAGCGGCGGGGTGTACGGGACTGCAGTATTGGATGCGGCCTTGTACATGCGCAATGGGGGTGTTTCCAAACGACCGCATCCGCCCCCGCACTACCATTTCCGCACGAGGACGCACATACCCCTGCGGCTCTATAAATACGCAATAGACGTATTTTAGAACGTCCGCATCCGCCCCCGCTCCCGATAGATGTAGTCCTATGAATCTACCTTAATAAAAGTTAATACAGCGCGCGGGGGTGAAAATATAGCATTGTAGAGGTGCGGCAACGTAGGGTTATGCTTGTGCAGTGGTTATGGTGATTCTAGAATACCCGCATCCACACCTTACCTGCGCACTCCACGCAAGGACGAATGACCTATTAAGCTATTAAAATAGAGGCCTGGTAGGTAGGTATCTACCTATAATGTTACTTTGAGAAATGCTAACTTTACTTGCATTTTTTCACAATTTATTTCTTCATGTGGTTCATTTGAGGTAGGTAAGTTTTAGATAATCGGGAGGATGACAAAAATACGTTTAAATAATCTCAACTCATATCAATAGATACAGCACGGTGCCTCGGAGAGGTGGCTTAAAGTTATAAAAGACAAAAATATGTAATTTATATTTATTTACAAAAATGCTTATTGACCTCCTTGAAACATTGAAAATTAACTGTATACAATTTGAATAAAACTTATTAAACCGATACTAATCTTTAAATAATAATTCGTATGCACTTAATACAATCACAAATTATCATTATCACTGCACACCATAGCACAACACAACACAACAAATCCAAAACCAAAATCACTGCACGTTACACAGGTTACACTACTATCATTTCAATAAAAACATCACTTGTCTTCCTAATAATATCACACCACGCTGCACATTATAAAACAACAAGAATCGTAGTAACATTACAATACATAAATTTGGATTACAACTTGTACTCCAAACTCTGTATTTCAAATATCATATCACATCACATCACATCACATCACATCACATCACATCACATAACATCACATCCCTTCCAACTGGTTCACAGCAGTACCTACTAACATCACAATTGATTGACGTGAAACGATTCGCGTTAGTCTAATTATAGGTAGGTAAGACCCGAACAAGCAAAAGACTTTCTAAGCGGGTGCACTAATTATACACCCCTACCCCCCTATTTACTTTCTCACATGAAAAGTATAAAACAGCGCTGATATAAAAAAACTATGCTTTATATATCAAAACAATCAACCTGCTCAACTTTTGATCTGTTGTTTTCTTTGTCTGCAACCCTGAAGTCGCCACACTGAACAACACTGAACTCGCGAATTGTTATGGCCTGTTCGGACGCATTGACGCAACGCCACGACTAGGGGAGTACGACACTGTGCCGCGGCGGAGAGCGGGGGGTTGCAGTATTGGGTGCGACAAGACACATGCGCAGTTGGAATCTTTTCAGAATATCTGCATCCGCCCCCGCACACCCACTCCGCAGGATAAGCTACGTATCGCTATCCTAGCATAGTACCAACCTATATGAAGACTAGATCAATAAAGCGCGCGGGGGTGAAGTTCCTAGATATCATCGTATATCATCACAAAAATCATATCACTTCACAGTACAACATTAAATCACTTCACGTTTCATCATCACTAAACTATCGCTAACAAATAACACTACGGCACATTATAAATAAACACACTACAAGTTAAACGCATCACATCAATTATGTTCAGTCCATTGTTCATTTAATTATTAAAACATCACGATTTATTCACTTGATTTGACTCACATTAATTAAAATTATCAGAAAAGCCAGGGAGACCAAAACCCTCCCACCGCTCGCCTCCCAACCCTACCCTTTCAGTGTTCCTAAGGAGGCACTGACGCAATAGCACAATATAACGTCACCGACCGAAAACTGTTATAAATAAAGAAGACGTTTTAATAAGCACGAACCTGCTCAATAATGTTTCCTTTATCAGCCGAAGCGCCCGTAGTACAATGATGTTTGTAGTCTTAGCTTCACTAAACCCGCGCAATTGTGTGCTGCACGTCCGGGCGCATCGGCGCACCTGATGTGACTGCGGCGAACTATCCATGTTGCGACGCGGTATCGGTAGCGGCAGGGCTTGCGGCAAGCACTGCAGTAATGGGTGCGGCACTGTTCATGCGCAATGGGAGTGTTCCGGGGTAACTGCGCCCCCCGCACACCGTCTCGTGGCGAACGAGACTACAAACCCACGTAGTTCATCCCTACTTACCAAGTATCTAAAATGAGTACTAGATCGATACGGCAGCGCGGCGCGGGCGGTGCGCAGAGGGAAGTTTTCAAACATTGCCGCTTGGGGGTCTCACTAGGAATTCTAGATTAAAAATGACTAAGGAGCAGCGCAGACGGCACATTTTTTGTGCGATCGAGTCTGCGGCGCACAAAAAGTCAGCATGGCGCGCAAAAAGTCGGTCGCGGATTTTTCACAGACTCAACGCACACGACGCACATTTTCGATCATTCTGTCGGCAGAGCTGTAGGGACGTAGACGCTATGGAAATAGTGCAGAGATCGAGAAGTATTATTTTGTACATGAAGTACAGAAAAAGAAGAAGAAATAGAGAATTTTTGGTACATCCTATACTTTCAGAAAGATTACTGAAGGGACAGTTCCATACTAAACATTCAATTTTGAAACAACATCCAGATTTTTTTTCAAATTTTATAAAATGTCTGTTCTTACATTTGATGAGCTATCAAATGTAAGAACTGTTTTGATGTGCTATTTATTTTAAGACCTACTTTGACTCATTCAGAAACATAGGTACAGAAGTATAATAAATTGCTGGTCTATTTCGTATTTCTTGAAATAACATCGTTACATCGATCTCTGGCGCCATGATAATAGATCGCGTGCGTTACGTCCACCCCTAGGAACTGCAGATTGCCGACTAAAGTGTGCACCATCTCAACCGTCTGCGTCAGCGCGGGTTGAGCAAATTTTCAATTTTTTTCTCACACTTTTTGTGCCGAGCTGCGCGGGGCGGCGCGGTGCGGTCTGCCCGAATTACGGCGTTCGATTGCGTTGACCATGAAACAGTTCTATTGAAACTGAATCACTATGGAATTAAGGATACAGCACTTAATTTAGTAAAATCTTTCTTGAAAGACAGACAGGTTAAAGTTCAGGTAAACGGCGTGAACTCGTTGGGGGCTGAAATGACAATGGGTGTTCCCCAAGGTTCAATACTGGGTCCGTTCCTATTTTTAGTGTACATTAATGACTTGCCCCAATTAATGCATAATCAACCAAAGATGGTGTTATTTGCAGATGACACATCACTGATCTTTAAAATAAACAGACGGTCACCACATCTTGACGACGTGAATAACTCAATTACTCGGGTACAAAATTGGTTTATGGTAAATAATTTAGTACTTAATGAAAAAAAAAAACTAAATGCACTTCAGATTCACTTTACCAAATGTTAAAAGTAGCGAATGTGACATCATGTTAAATGGAGGAAAACTGAAATTTATTAATCAGACAGTTTTCTTAGGTATTACTCTAGATGAAAAGTTACAATGGGGACCCCATTTAACATCTCTTGCGGGGCGGCTAAGCTCAGCCGCTTATGCGGTTAGAAAAATAAGACAGTTAACAGATGTAGAAACCGCGCGTTTGGTCTATTTTAGCTACTTTCACAGCATAATGTCTTATGGCATTTTGCTGTGGGGCCAGGCTGCTGACATTGAATCCATTTTCATTTTACAAAAGAGAGCTGTCAGAGCTATTTATAATTTACCGCGCAGCGAATCTCTTAGAGAGCTATTTAAGAGAATAAATATAATGACAGTACCTTGTCAATATATCTATGAAAATATAATGTATGTAAGAAAAAATCCTCAACTTTTTAGTAAAACAAGCGATAGACATCAGTTTAATACAAGAAATAAAGATAAAATAGCTCAACCTTCCTTTAGATTAGCAAAAGTACAAACATCTTTTATGGGGTATTGTGTTAAATGTTATAATAAAATACCATGTGATATATTAAAACTAAATGAAAGAAAATTTATAACTTACATTAAAAGTACACTTTGTAAACTGGCATATTATAAATTAGAAGATTATATTCAGGATAAGAATGCTTGGAAACATGGTGGCCCTGCTCCATAGGACAATCATTGGAGTCTTGACAAAATCAACCTGGTTGCTAATATAATAATGTACCTCTGTATTGTTTTCTATGATTTTTTTTATTTTTTCATTTGTTTTTAAATTAATGTTATTACATTTGTAAATATGTGAGCACAATGTATCTAGCTGTACCACATGTAATTATCAACTCCATTGCTTTTTTTTTTGCTTAAACCTATCTTAGTATAGTACTTTTATTCTAGGTGCATCGTCCACACATACAATTTTATTGATGTAAACAAAGTATTGTAAAATCGATTTTAAAAGAGTAAGTAGTATGGAGTTTCTTGCCCATTCTTCTTCATACAAATCTACTATTTGGAAGGGGCAACTAGAATCATTTTTTAAAGTTAATTTTTGTTTGACGTTCAAAAGTGTCTTATAGGGGCGATTTTTTGTGCGCCGGACTTTTTGCGCGTCGTGTGCGTTACTGCATATAATTGCATAGGTTCTATTTTCACGGACTAAAAAGTGCGTCACGATAGTCTGTCGTCTGCACTTATAAGTAGGGATCGGACAGTTGGATGCTTATTTATCTTTTATTGTTCGATAAAGTATGGAAACAAATGTGGAACAACTTCACGAAACAATATTATAAAGAAAAATAATCCGTGAAAAAAAAAATTAAATACGTACTTGCGTACTCTATAAATATATACTTCTAGTTAATTTATTTGTCCCAAGCTCAACTGATGAGTCCTTTGTAGTTTTTTCTATGTTGCTTTCACAGGGCTGGCGTATTATAGTTTTTTGAATAAAATATCATATACCTACCTGGCTTTAGTAGACCCCCAACAAAACGTCACGAACCCATACTACTCACTAAATAGCGATCCACCCCGGCTTTTACCAATTTAGTAAAAAAGAAGTGTGCTTTCTGAAAAAATATTTTGTAACGCAGGTTATTTTACGATAATTCGATTTGGTTTGGGTGGTGAAATCATCCAATGAATCCTCCCACTCTAGGTGGAGCGAGAGGGACTGTCAGACTTAAGGTCCCCTACTTAGAAACCCGGAAACCCTAAACCTTAGGTCCCGTAACTCGGGAAGTAAGTAGTAAATGTAAAAAATCATTTATTTTCCACACTAATTGAAAACAGTACAGACATTATCAAATAAATAGAGTGGACTGGAGCCTAAACTAGGGCAGCCCTGTATTTCAAGTCACCAGGCCCTTCCCTCACGGCAAGTAAGTTTGTACCTACAAATTATTAATAAATTACAGCTAGAGATGTAATTAACATGTATTGTGTGTTTTTGTGTGGAAGCGTGTGTGTGTTCGCTTGTGAGCATGTTCGCGTGTTAGCGTGTTCGCGTGTGTTCTTGTAAGTGTGTGGTGTATGTGATGAGTGAGAGTACAAGAACGCGTATCTGGGTTTATGGAAGTTGTTATGGATGTAGAATATTAATGATGAGAAGTTATTTAGGAATTATAAGTAAGGATTCCGTGTCATTGTAATTTATATTTAGAAGATATTTATGGATAACGCAAGATTTTTATTATTTAAAAGAGAGTTGAGTTTATTATATAAATAAGGAGCAAGGAAACATGACTGTCTCCTGAAAAAAAAACATTGTGTTTAGTTGCCTTGCATATTCTGTTATTTCTTCGTGTAGGATATGTTAACTTGGCATCTTAAGTGAGTTCTTTATGCTTGCGCAGTGTAGTCTGAAGTAGCCTCACTGTCAAGACATTGCAGTCCTTATATAGATTATATTTTGTGGGATAACGAAAGGGTTTTCTGAGCATTACTTTGAGTAAAGACCTTTGAACGCTTTCAACTTTTATAATTTTAGTCTTTCAGGTCCACCCAATACCGGAATACAGTAACCCAAGATTGTCTGAACCAAGGCAAAGTAGACCGTTTTTAACATCTTCAAATTACGCACGATTCTGACCTTTCAAAAAATCCAAATCATTTTACGTGTACGTGCAGATAGATAGAACATCTAGTTAATGTTGTGCTAGCCATGAAAGTGTATCGTCTATTTGAGTGCCGAGATATCTTATATTAGTAGTTTTTACTAGTAGTGCGCAGGAGCATGTTATTGACTGGGTATTTGTACAGATATGTGCTTTTAAAGTTAATTTATTCGGTTGTGTTGTTTTACTTATTGAAAATGTTTTATATTTTGTGATACCTGACGAAGTCCTATTTGCATGAAACTCGCTACTGCAACGCACACTAATCGGAATCGTAAAGTAATCGCCTCGGGAAAAAGTCACAACCGCGGTGCGGTGCGTGGTCGACTTGCAGTTCTCGCGCTTACTGTTCTCCGTATCCTAGCTTACGTCTTTTCGTTACTTAACGTTCGGATTCAAAATGATTGAATTTGTGCCGCCTAGCCGTGAACCAGCGCGAGTGGTCGGCGAGCCGCCTTTTTTCTGCCTAACGCATACCGCTCTGTCCGGGGAGACGACGTGGTTATGTGGAGGATGCACCTACTTAAAACTTCGCCTGTGCACCAACTTTCGCCTTGATGTCTGGGCCGTGAGAACTGCTACGCATGACATTCGCGACCCATCCAGCGGAGCCCACTTCTGGGCTTCTACTTATTTGCCCGCACCCGGCTCTCTCTACCTGCTGCGATGTCCGGATGCACTGAGACATCACAACATTCACAACTCTAGAATATTACGTCCTCGCAAAAAGACGCAACTGCCTCCCATGCCCTTTCACGACAACGACCCGTATCGCCTCCGTACCCACTCTTCCAAGATTGGCTGAATAGCCCCAACAGTCTAGTGAACGGCCCTGGGAGCCTCCAGCTTCTCCGCCCATTGCCTCATGATGGCAGTCTGAACACCGCTTTAGCTGAAATTGAGCGGTATCCGCATATTACCCTGACTACCATTACTCTTTGCGGCCTCCACAAATGAGCCTTGTTTTGAGCAAACAGGAAGTACGCCTACACTGGGGCGCCATATAATGCCCTCGAACGTACTACCCCCATGAAAAGTAGTCGTCGGCAGCTCACATTATACGTCCACCCAGATGCGGCAGTAGCCGACTTAGGGCGGAAGCTGTGCTGATCAGCCTTGGGACAAGTCGACAGAAGTGCTCGCCGAAGTACCATCTACGATCTAGCATGAGACCCAAGTATTTCATGTGGGTCCGTACTATAACTCGCTCAATACCTAAAGTGATGTAAGCGCCCGCCGGTGGTCTTCGGCAGGGCCCATAAAATACTGTTTTCTCGAGTGCCACTCTAAAACCCAGCGCTTCTATTCGGCTGACCAGAGTTGTACCATCAGCGATTAAGCGCAGCGCCTCTTCAAAATTTCCTCCTCGGGCTATGACGGAAGTTTCGTCAGCATAACAAATGACGCCCAGCCCGGGTGATAGAGCACAGCAAAGGGCCCAGTCGTAACCCACATTCCACAGCAGTGGCCCTAGGACGGACCCCTGCGGAACACCATACATGATAGATTTCCGCGCGATTTAGTCATTCCGTCTCTGGTAACTACATCGCCCTCTCAAATAGTCTGCCACTAGCTGTCTCAAGTGTAAGGGTACACCATGAAAGCGGAGCGCTTCTCCGATGCAGCCAATTGGCAAACTATTGAACGCATTTGCGATGTCTAAGACACCGCTAACATTACATCTCGTTGCATTACCGCATCTATCGCCTGGATCTTAAGACGCATAATAGCGTATACGGTCGAACGCCCACCACGATAACCAAATTGAGTGAAATGCCGGGAAATGCGGGTAGCGAGATTTTGCTCTAGCATCTGCCCCTCTTCGTCCAACAGTACTATAGGCCTTTAGGCAGAAGGGGACTCTGGAGGCCGTCCAACCTTTTTCAGCAAAACCAGACGTACTTCTTTCTAAGGCAGTTTTTTCAGATAGGCGTAAAGAACTATTACCTTCCATCGCATCCATCGCCAAAGCCAGTACTTTTGCAGGCACTCCCGCTGGTCCCAGAGCGGTAGTTATTGAACGCGCCCGTGAGATTTCACGGGCGCGTTCAATAACTACCGTTCAATAACTCCTGCGATCATAGACATGGAGATGATGTCTATGATCGCAGGAGTTTCCTCTTCGACATCACGATCGTCAGCCGATGGAGTCATCATCGAAGGTGTGTACTCCGCCTGGCTTGGGAAAAGTGCAGCAAAGAACTGTGGCTGGAGAGATTCCGTTAATGGGGGGGCCTTGTGGGTTCCTGAGTTGATATGTTGCTGTGTGTGACCCTTACTAACGAAAAAAACACCCTGTTCTTTCGATTGCCCTTTGCGTTCCAGGGCCCCGGTACCCTGTTTTGAGAGACCCGCGACTCCGGCAGTAGCGATAACTCCTAAGATATTCATTTAAATTGAATAGTGTTTAGGGTAAATAACACGTTCAAAAATAGATATAAACGGAAATTAATCTACGGGGTGGTACAGACGCCAGCACATCAAGTTACCCCAATGTGTCAAATTTTCCCAATTGAATGTGAACCTTATATAAAGTTGAAAACCGATCAAAGAAATTTGACGTGCTGGCGTCTGTACAATAGAACGTGCATATTAAAAAAATAGATCTGCTGTGATCAATAAAGCTGGTGTAATTGCTGCCATTTCGCCACGGATATTCTCCTTGACCTGATTTACGTTTTGGGGATTATTGCTGTAAACTTTGTGTTTGAAGTATCCCCACAAAAAAAAAGTCAGGAGGCGTCAAGCAAGGTTTACGAACCCATTGATATGAAAATGGTCGGAATGGTGGTTGAAATGGTGGGTGGTCTCATCACAGAAAATGATATTGATAAAATTGGAAAATCGATTAAGCATTTCATTAGCAAATGCAAGTCAGACTTTATCAATTCTTGTGTTATCTGCAGCTTGTATAAATGCAGTTTAAGATCTAAGTTTAAAATTCGTTGTAAACTTCGTACTGATAAGTGTAATACAGACGAATCTCTTGCGAGAAGACATTTGTGGATCTTCTCGTACCGACTGCATAACTCTCTCGATATTGTCTTTGGTCCTAGATGTTTTTGGTCGACCTTTTGCTTGCGGTTTAAACGTTGGACCGGTCTCTTCAAACCGCTTTACCCATATTACAATGAAATTAGCACTCGGAGCTTCACTAATTCGCCGTAGTGCATATTCAGAATAATATAGTCGCCTAGTAAGAACGAGAATTTTCGTAAAATGCGCGCACGCAAAATGCGCGACCCTTTCCGTCGAAGTGACTCACCGCCCGCGCGTTAAAAGATGAAGGAATATGCACGTTCCATTGCGCCTCCCTGTATATAGATCAACACAATACCTACACCTAAAATAAGCTTCTAAAATGGTTTTATTAATGGTTAAAGTTGTTACACTGCGGCGCCATCTATGATTCGCTGAGACTGATATTTTGATGATATTTTCAGACGCGCGTAATATGCGCGCGATTTTTTAAATAATAATAATAATAATTACATTTACTAGGAAGCTTCCTCACTTAAGCGGTATTTTTAAACTGTGTTATATTGTCAAGATAATGAATACACTTATTTGGATAAGGATTAATACTGAATAGGGGAAAACGGCTTCTCAAAAGTAAGTTTAAATAAAATTTAAAAGATTAAAATAGTTATTGTGAGTCAGGAGATAGACATATGCCAATTCGTGGACTTTTCTCTAGCTTTTTATAAGAATACCTATTACGGTTATGAAGAGATACAACCCACTGACAGACTGCAATAATATCAACTGTCATTTCGGCAGACAGTTTTAATACAACACTCTACGAGGCAGACGGATGGACAGCGAGGCTTAGCATTATGGTTTTGATGGCACCATTAAATACCGAACCCTAAAAATGGATCTTATACTTAGAGCTTTTACATACGAATGGCATGTTGCTAACGGTAACGGCAGAGGAAACTGAAGCCTTCGACACGCTTTGACGGCAGCCCTTGACTAAGAGAGCTGATGACGACTACCGCTGATCTTTGAAGTTGGAAGGTCGATGCGTCAACGGCTGTCGCCGAGGCATGTCGACGCCTACAGTTACCTCTACCATTGGCAACATGCCACTCTTGTGTTAGAGCTCTTAGTCACTATGACAGTTTCAGGCTTATTACAAGGTACTACTCGTACATTGTAATAAGCCTGAAACCTATAGCAAAAAATATGTGTGTCATCACTGTCAACAAATTCATAACTTTTGTATTGAAAACCCATTTTGAGTTTAGCTGTTTAATTTACATGCAGCTTTCATCAAGCGACTTGGCAGCTCAGTTGAATCGCTGTTTTCACCTAGGCAAGTTGCGACTTGCGCGCGATCCACTACGGTACTTAAGCCGGTCTCGCCGGCCAAGGGCGGCAATCGAAGCGCTGCACTCTGTTTATACCAAGTCGACTGCCGCCTTCAACCATAAAGAGGAGTTTACCCGGGTCGATTTTCGCCGTGAGTTTCACAAATCGCCTCACCAAGCCGCATCACTAGCCTATTTACACAGGTAACTAAAATCGCATGCGGCTCCGTCATTTCCTTCAAAAATGTTAAGCAGAATAGAAGTTCGGGCCGGAATTGATATAGGTAGTTTGTTATTTATTTACGGTTGTTAAACCAAACGATCAGTACGGTATTGGTACGTAGAATCGCGCTAGTGGAACAACGTGCGTAAAGCACTCCAGCGGCGGGCGAGCGCCAGCAACTGATCGTTTACACAGTCGATAACAGCCACCAGCTGCATGCGACCGGTCGCAAGCCGGATGTTTCCCCACTTTGGGGCTTGCGTGCGGCTTAACACCTTGACTGCGGGCGCTATCGCCTACGCCAAGCCGCCCGTGCGGACGGCCGCACACCTGCTGCGAGAGCCGCACAGTCGTATCGGATGTGGTCGAAAACAATACGCCAGTGCGGATATAGCGCTGGGTGTGTTTTAATCCTCCAGTGCGGCAAAACACAAGCTATTGTGTTTTTTTACGAATGTAACAAGTTACTTAGAAAATGACCATCCTACACAATAGGACCCTCAAACTAACACAATAGGGTTTAAAATCCTTTGTGAACACCTGGCATCTTAATTGCTAAAGTGAAATAAAACAACATTGCGAATATCAACTTAAGCTCTAACACAATAGGGTTTAGGATCCTTTGTAGACACCTGGCATACCGGTCATAAAAAGCTTAATTATACAATTTTCAACATTATGATTTTTGTAATTTTATAAAAAATTCTAGTGAAACCCTTACTGGTTCTGAATTTTAAATAATAATTTCTCATAGACTTGAAACTTGAAATTATCAAACGTCTAAACAGACGTGAAAACTCACAGCAGTTGCGAGAACCGCACTCGCGGCATAATTAAATTTTACACGCTGGGCGTGATTTGCCGCACAGCCGTATTGGAAAATATGAAATCACAACCGGTGTGCGCGAGCCGCACTGGCGTTCCGGCGGCGAGAACACAGCGTATGTGAGTCCCGCAGTCAAGGTGTTAAGTCACTTGCGACTTAGCCGAACGAGGGTCGCGCGGCAAAAAGCCCATCGAACTAGTGAAACATTGAGTATGTTTCACTAGTTCGATGGGCTTTTTGCCGCGCGACCCTCGTTCGGCTAAGTCGCAAGTGACTTAAGCCGCACGTTCGATGGGCTTAGCATTACATAGTCTATAATATAGGGCGTAAAAAGACCTATCACATAGCCGATAACTACTCATTCTGTACATTTAATTAGTAACTTTGACCAAAAAATATTGCGCACGTATGTCATACGACGTTTTATAACATACTAGCCGACGTCACGCGGTTTCACCCGGGTAGTTCCAGTTCCCTTGGGAATACGGGGATAAAAAGTAACCTATGTCATCCGGGAATAGTGAAGCTTTCCATCAGTGCAATAATTTTTAAATTGGATCATTAGTTCCGAAGATTACCCCCTACATACAAACTTACAAACAAACAAATTTTAACTCTTTCTAATATTAGTATAGATAGTATAGATTTACGAGGAAATAAAAAAAACTGAAATTTCAAATATAACAAAAGAGCAAAAAGAAAAAGCGCGCGGAATTATTTTTACTTGTTCAAAAATTAGCGATGCACGCACTTCAGCACTTTTTTTATTTAAAGTCAGTGTTTATAATATAGTAAATCACTTAATATTTTTAGTTTTTGTTAGGTACAAATGGTTGTAATTTACGGTCAAAATAAATTAAATTAACAAATTAGATGTTTATTTTTATATTTTATCTCCCAAAGTTAATTTTATTCATAAAAAGTTGACCACTTTTCGGACATAAAAACTCTTTGCTAAGATTTAAAAAAAGTACAGTTCGTCTTAGTCGGAGCATCTTGGTAATGTAAATCCGTGCGTTTTACATTACCATAACGCACGAGTGTGTAATGAGGTATATTACTATACTGACTGAATTTGGTGGAATAAGAGACCCTTTACGAGCAAATGTGTTATAAAATTATTTTATTCTTACCTTTCAGAGTTTCCAGGTAATCTAAAAAAAGTTCTCTGGATGCGTTATTGACGAATTCATGGAACCAAAAACAGCACAATATAACTCGTCATATTAAATATATACTTAACTTATTTTTAGTGATAAATCGCGCGGTTATTGTTAAAAAAAACAACACACCGTTCGTCACTGCGGCACAGTCGCGACTGTCTGCATGCCGAGCGCACGCCGAGATCGACGCGCGTAGGTAGGCAAGTCGCGCTGAAGCGTTTGTATGAAGGTGGAATACTGTATGATAATATTACCGTGGTACGGCCGGCCGCGGTTACTCGCGCTTGGTCGTTGACACGACCGGCCCGCTTTTGTTTAGTATCCATTGTATTTTTAACCGACTTCAAAAAAGGAGGAGGTGCTATGTTCGTGTGTAAGTTTTTTTTTTTTTTATGTATGTTACCTGATTTCTCCCCAATTTGTGGACCGACTCTCAATTTTTTTTTATTTGAAAGAGTATACTCCTAAGGTGGTCCTATTTTAATTTGGTGAAGATCTGGTGCTGATCTTCGGAGATATACATCGGAACTCTTCAAAAATAGACGGCAAATCTGTCGTGATTGATGGAATCGCTTGGATGTTTATTGTTTATACAACATCATGACGTATCATCACGCCTGTATGCTCTGAGGGGTACGCAGATGTGTACAATATACCTAGATTTCGACAGTTAGGTATGTTAAGTTTCATTTATTAGGGATAAGTGGATAACCCTATTATCATGACAATTAACAAAATAAAAACAATTCATGGCAAATATTTGTATGGGAACAACTAAAAATTGAAAAATAAAAAAACTTTTTTGTAAAAAATAAAACCGACTTCAAAAAAAACACTAAACGGTGTAAAATAACTCTAAATTCGGAAGTCCAAATGGCCCATCATGAAGACAAAACCACCAAAGCCACAGACTTCCTGATTCAGAGTTATTTTACAGTTTAGTGTTTTTTTTAAGTCGGTTTTATTTTTTGCAAAAAAGTTTTTTGTAACTTAAAATGCGTAATTTGTTTTGAAAAATCGATAATTTTGAGAATGTTTGTTCGGAAGAAAGTTTACTAACGATACTTGGAATACGATTTTGAAAAAATACGAAAAATAAATGCACTTTGACCTTCAATATGTCCAAAACCAGTGAATTCTCAGGTATGTTCTAAAAGAAAAATATTATCCCAGTGATGGGTAGAATATGTAGTTTTCATTTAAGTTAAGGGTCTTTTTACACCCTGTATAGGTACCAGGGATAACGAACCTTTATTGGTGAACGTGCCATTAAGTTTACATAAAAACAAGAGCTTTACAGCTTGGCAAAAAAGAGTAGAAAATAATGGAGGCGCCACTGTGCTCTTCGTATGGCAACCCGTGGCAACCGCATAGCGTACCAACCTAGTCTTGATACTTAGCTGTTTTTTAGACAAATTAATTTAATTTTGTATTATTCTTTAAATCAGTAATTAATTATTGAACAAGGACGTGTTCTCGTCATGCAACTGATTACTTACCTAAAAATAATGAATTGGGTAAATACTCCTGAGATCACAACATTGTTTAAGAATTATAAAAAAAGAAAACATTACATTGTTCATAATTTCAATATTTTATTCTAGTAAATCTTCCTCTAAATATTCTACCCCGAACACGTAGGCCGCAAACTCATCTGAGTCATGTTCGGGTTGAAAGGTGAAGCTGCTATCATCTTCTAGATTTATTACTAATCGCTCTATTTCCTCGTTCATAGTTATTTTTTTTCCGGTAATCCTTTTCTATTTTTATTACATGTTAGCACGAGTTCTTCCAATCCTCCTCGGTAATAGCTTGGAATGAACGTTCAGTTGCTTCCTGTAAAGACGAAAAATTTATTTATCCCTAACAATATTAAAAGTAAAATATTTTTATCACATACTGCTAATAAACCAGATATAGAAAATACCCCTTTGTTTATCTCCTTCCAGCACGATTTTGCTTAGAACGATAACAGATTTCCCTGAATTAAATAATAGATTTAGACTATGGCATGACCAATTCTTTTACATTTCTAATGCAAACGCTAGAACAAATAATTATCTCCCACTTAAAGTTAAATTTACGAAGAAATTCAATTTTTATTCAGTTAAAAGTCAAGTCACCAAAGTATCAATTTATCTCAGCGCGCTATACCAGAGTAATGCAGAAAAAATGTAAACATAACCTATGTGCTCGACATTTATTGTTTCAAATTTCTAGTTATTCCTTATGCAAGCGAATTAATATTGCTTTGTATTCATCAATTAACACTTGATTCAACTAAAATCAACAAAACAAACTCTTACATACCTGTCTTATCAGCGTTTCTTTGGTAAACATTGTGAAGTTCAGAAAGAATTGTTTGGGCCTCATGTTCCGCCAGACATCGCCTATACACCCTATAAATAACCTCCCTGCCAGCACTCCGAATGGTTTTATTCATTATTCTTCACTTTTTACGGTTATTTATCAACGTTTGGTGGTCGAAATTAAAATTTTACGAAATCGTGAACTTTGTTTATTATGAGATGTCATTATTTTGGAATTGTTGCCAACAGTCAAAAATTTAGTTCCGTTTCTACACTTTTTTGCCAAGCTGTACGTGCCATGTGAATTAGTGATAACATAAAAAAAAAGAAAACTAATTATGCCTAATTAACTTGTTATTTACATCTCGAAATTGGTACAGCAATTTTATTTATTGTAATATTAAGTATTGTATGTTTATTGAAATGAAATAATAATTTAAGTACAGACGACAGCACGTCAAGTTACCCCAATGTGTCAAATTTCTTTGATCGTTTTTCGACTTTATGTTTAACAGAATAAGGTTCATATTCAATTGGGAAAATTTGTCATTTTGGGGTAACTTGATGTGCTGGCGTCTGTACATAACAGTGATGTGATTCTGGTGTCGAATAAATGAATTTTGATTTTGAATATCAGCAGTCCAGTGTAACGTAACGCAGTAAAATTGAATACATGACCGTATGAGTAATTTTCTATGGAGAAGAATTCAGAAGGATTTCAAATTTTACCTACGGGTATTAAGTGAAAACACAGAAGTTTGGACATAAATTCTTTTTATACTTTAACGATACAACATCTTGTCATAACACAACATTTATCACTTAAATATTTATTAACTAAAACAATATTAGCCTAGACTGAAATATTATGATAATTGTAAAATTAAGTACCTACGGTAGATAACTCACTGAAACCCATTCCGCTCCGTCTGCAATCGACTTGGATTCGTGTTAATTAAGTAACACGAATCCAAGTCGATTGCCTATTCACTTTGATACTAACAAACAAGGCTAAACCGAAGCCCCATATTGCGCTCCGGTGTGCGTTCCAGTGTGAAATCAGCCTATTAACCACTATTAAAAACATTTAAAGCAAGAGAATATTATTGTCTTGCTTCCTCAGTACATTCATAAACGGCTAATGCCTTATTCACAATATCATATTTTTTAATTATTTATAATATTATCTAACATTTATTTCTTTACACCCTGTGTATTAAGTAATTAAAATACAACTACACAATTTTTTTTTACAAAGGTCACCTTCCTTACCTTAATAAAATTGTAAATAAGTGCTTTTTCTAAAAAGTTTGATTCAGTACCTTTATCTATGTAAGTAAGTATGTTTTCAGCAATTTAAAATATGAATGTTAATTACAAATGTTGATTAGGTAGGTACTCACTGCAACACGTAATTAAACGCACACAATACAATTAATCGGGAATGCGTTTAGAAGTCAATAAAAATGTATAGCAGACATAGGCCGATATGTAGTGACTTTTAATCGTATAATATATAATAAAATTTTAAGTAATAGGGCGCACAAGTTTGAAATAGAAGTAGGTATATAATATATTAATAATTTATATTTCATTTATAAAAAATACATTTCATTCTAACCATACAATAGTCAAAGCTTGAATGAAACAGGGCAATGCTTTGATAAATTTTATACATTTTATTAATGAAATAAGTTTTAATTTTGGCAACACTTATAAATATTTTACAGCGGCTATGCCCGGACAAACACTACAAAGTAATGTTTGCCCTCACGGATGTACGTCCTATTATCTCAAGTCGCCGCCTACTTTCAGTCTCACAAGTTAATTACCCAAAACTAGGGCGTTATCACAACGTTGTCATCACAAGTTTTTATAAGCCCGCTTCACAATGACCTACAGGAAAATGACAGGAAAAATGAGGAATTGATGAAACAGGTCAAAACTTTAATTTTAATAATGAGCCTACTAATCATTTACAAGTTACCCAAGGCAGCTTGTAAACGATAAAAGGCAGGTAAATTATGACATATCTATTCTAATGAAATGATGAAAGGAGTCAACTTTCATCATTACCTACGACGTATTTTTGTTACATAATTGAGATTATCATTTTAGTCACTACTACTACTACATAAATTGTAACGAACGGCAATAGCCCAAAACTACATTGTTTTCAAAATAATTTTTTTAAGATAAAGTTATTTTAAAGAACACTATAGATTTACACCTATTCGGATCTATAATCTAAACATCTTAATTGAACATGTATATAATAAATACTATTGAAGTAAAAATTCTTAACGCGCGGTAGATTTGGGAGTAAGCTGGTGAATGCATAACGAGAAAGTTACGATAACTGTAATCGGGTGAGGCGAACGGAAGTTGAGAGGGAGATATTAGTTAGTGAAGGCAGAATGAGAGAGTTACGTTTCGTATACTACTGTAGGGGCAAGAGGGAGAGGTGCGAGCACACTTTTGCTTTCTCTTAGTTACGTTTCGTATATCGATTTGTCGCCCCCAATACCCCTTGCATACTAAATTTCATGAAAATCTTTGGACCCGTTTCCGATTATACAAGAACTGCTCGTTTAAGGGAATTCGATTTTTCAACTGTACGTGTGAAAGCTCTGCGGTACGCGACACCACTGGTGCTGCAGCGGTCGCTGAGCAACGCGGACGCAGGCTTCGCGACGCGAATGAAAGCCGCAGCGTTGACGCGCTTGAAATTAACTTGCTTTTTTCTTTGCTTGCTTCTTTTTTGACATTGCAATTTAATAATTATGTTCAATAATTTTATATTTCAATAATTGTTATTATCACAAATTTGCATGCCTAATTTAGGAGGCGGAATATGAAGAGCTAATGTTACTTATGTGTTCTAAAATCTGTAAAATACCATATTTCAGGCAAATAAATTAATCTAATCTAATCTCTTTTCTTGCAGTTGCGGTCCGTGGCCCGACTTGAAATTATACCTTAAAAGCGATCAGAGAATAGAAATCCTATCGAGCATTTAATCAAATAGACAAGTATTGACTTTTAATTGGAATTCGTTGTGTGTGTCTTTGCGAGAATTCTAGGCCATGAATGTCTATAATCAACGGATAAACGAGAAACCTTTGTTATGAATACACTTCATAAAAATCCTATGTTCACTGATAGAAAATCTAGAAGTCTAGAAGTAAGCAATTTTGCAAACAAACAATAAGTTCTTATACAGGGTTGATGGATGGCCTTTCAATTACTCTAAGTATGCTATGTACAGTATTAATATAGAACGGTACTTTTTGTCAAACATTACTTGCTACAAATCATAGGTAATCCGAAACAACGACGTTTACAGCGACTGTTTTCGCTTTTGAGCCCTAGTGAGAATACTCAGTGTGCTTGGAATAGGTTTATTAAATTTCCGAACACTCTTTTTTGGAGCTGGATCAAAAACATTTTCGCAAGCACTTTTCTTTTTGCTACGTGATCTTGTCATCGGGCCCTGACTTGGCTGAGCCCTGCTTTCAGAAGTAGGCGCGATGATAATGTCAGCCGAGGCCCGCGTCGCGTAGTCCTTGCGTTCAACTTGACTTGAGGTTCCATTACGTCGACCGGGAGGTCGACCACGACGCCTGGGCACATGAATGGAATCCGGAATTGTTGACAGGCTTTTCTCGTCAGAGACAGTTAAGAACGAGCTAAAAAAGCTGGTGGCCCCAGGCTCAGGCTTTAAGTCATAAAAGCTATTGATTAATGGGTCGCTACTTGGAAAAATAGCTGCCTGCGAATCGGTCACTTGCTGGGTCTTAAAAGAGTTGCTTGGATTAAACTCATTTAAAGAGCTACGACATAAAATGTCACTATTATTTAGCATTTCTTCGCTTTCAATATGACTGATAGCGTTATCGTTTTCCACAAGCATGTTGGTTGCTAGTGTTGGCAAGCTTATACATGCGTTATTATCAAACATGGTAAGCATTTCTTCGCTTCCAATATGACTGATTGCGTTATCGTTATCCATTAGCAAAAAGGTTACTTGTGTTGGTGCGATCTTACGCGCATTATTATCATATATGTCAAGCATTTCATCGCTTTCATTATGACTGCTTGAGTGATCGCTTCCTGCAAAAAAATTGGTTGCTTGTGTTGGTACGCTTCTACGCGCATTATTATCATACATGTCAAGCATTTCTTCGCTTTCTATATGACTGCTTGAGTTACCGTTTTCTGGAAA
This sequence comes from Euplexia lucipara, assembly GCA_921972225.1. Classification (NCBI taxonomy): domain Eukaryota; kingdom Metazoa; phylum Arthropoda; class Insecta; order Lepidoptera; family Noctuidae; genus Euplexia; species Euplexia lucipara. The sequence continues at coordinate 9,204,342 of OV179142.1, read as the reverse complement.
CAAATTGCTTTCTTGTGTAGGTACGCTTGTAAGCACGTTATTATCATGCATGCCAAGCATTTCTTCGCTTTCAATATGACTGATTGCGCTATTGTTTCCTGCAAGCAAATTGGATGCTTGTGTTGGTACGCTTCTAATGGCGTTATTATCACATATGGCAGTCGAGCTAGAAGCTTCTGGAGTTGAAACGGCGCCGAGCTGTGGCATGTTTTGCTCGTTGTTACAGTTTATTAGTTGATCCAAGGTGTCATTTAAAGTACAGCTAACCAGTGGCCTTTCTTCGGTTTCAGTATGATTTATAGTTTGTTCCGCTACTTGTGCATTGGCGTAGACCCAAGATTCTGCAGCATGATACCAGTAAAAAGACGCGTTTCTCGCCAGGGTGGAACAAGAGTCGCGGGACTCCGTAACTTGTCGCAGGTTGTCATCGTAGTTCGATAAAACTGAGTGTAGAGTGCCAGTTTCAGTCATATCCAATGTATTAAAGCCATCAGGACCGGGCCGTCCAAAATTACTTTCAAAATTTAGTAAATTTAACAAACTTCTTATTTGCAATGATGTTTTATAAGGAACAAAGGTTTCTTGGACATCTTCCAGATCGAAATCTGGCGAAGGCTGTCGCTCCGAATCTTCCTCCATCAGGGTGAAGGGAGGCGTCTCGGGTACGACAGCAGGATTAAACTTAAAAAGACAGTTATTCGTGTCATGGGGCTCTGTTCGCGGTGTGCTGCAGGGTTGTAGCTGGGGCTCTGTTCGCGGTATGCTGCAGGGTTGTAGCTGGGGCTCTGTTTGCGGTGTGCTGAGGGGTTGTAGCTGGGGCTCTGTTCGCGGTGTGTTGCGGGGTTGTAGCTGGGGCTCTGTTCGCGGTGTGTTGCGGGGTTGTAGCTGGGGCTCTGTTCGCGGTATGCTGCGGGGTTGTAGCTGGGGCTCTGTTCGCGGTATGCTGCAGGGTTGTAGCTGGGGCTCTGTTCGCGGTGTGCTGCAGGGTTGTAGCTGGGGCTCTGTTTGCGGTGTGCTGAGGGGTTGTAGCTGGGGCTCTGTTCGCGGTGTGTTGCGGGGTTGTAGCTGGGGCTCTGTTCGCGGTGTGTTGCGGGGTTGTAGCTGGGGCTCTGTTCGCGGTATGCTGCGTGGTTGTAGCTGGGGCTCTGTTCGCGGTATGCTGCAGGGTTGTAGCTGGGGCTCTGTTCGCGGTGTGCTGCAGGGTTGTAGCTGGGGCTCTGTTTGCGGTGTGCTGAGGGGTTGTAGCTGGGGCTCTGTTCGCGGTGTGTTGCGGGGTTGTAGCTGGGGCTCTGTTCGCGGTGTGTTGCGGGGTTGTAGCTGGGGCTCTGTTCGCGGTATGCTGCGTGGTTGTAGCTGGGGCTCTGTTCGCGGTGTGCTGCAGGGTTGTAGCTGGGGCTCTGTTCGCGGTGTGCTGCAGGGTTGTAGCTGGGGCTCTGTTTGCGGTGTGCTGAGGGGTTGTAGCTGGGGCTCTGTTCGCGGTGTGTTGCGGGGTTGTAGCTGGGGCTCTGTTCGCGGTGTGTTGCGGGGTTGTAGCTGGGGCTCTGTTCGCGGTATGCTGCGTGGTTGTAGCTGGGGCTCTGTTCGCGGTATGCTGCAGGGTTGTAGCTGGGGCTCTGTTCGCGGTGTGCTGCAGGGTTGTAGCTGGGGCTCTGTTTGCGGTGTGCTGAGGGGTTGTAGCTGGGGCTCTGTTCGCGGTGTGTTGCGGGGTTGTAGCTGGGGCTCTGTTCGCGGTGTGTTGCGGGGTTGTAGCTGGGGCTCTGTTCGCGGTGTGTTGCGGGGTTGTAGCTGGGGCTCTGTTCGCGGTGTGTTGCGGGGTTGTAGCTGGGGCTCTGTTCGCGGTATGCTGCGTGGTTGTAGCTGGGGCTCTGTTCGCGGTATGCTGCGTGGTTGTAGCCGGGGCTCTGTTCGCGGTATGCTGCGGGGTTGTAGCTGGGGCTCTGTTCGCGGTGTGTTGCGGGGTTGTAGCTGGGGCTCTGTTCGCGGTGTGTTGCGGGGTTGTAGCTGGGGCTCTGTTCGCGGTATGCTGCGTGGTTGTAGCTGGGGCTCTGTTCGCGGTATGCTGCGTGGTTGTAGCTGGGGCTCTGTTCGCGGTATGCTGCGTGGTTGTAGCTGGGGCTCTGTTCGCGGTATGCTGCGTGGTTGTAGCTGGGGCTCTGTTCGCGGTATGCTGCGTGGTTGTAGCTGGGGCTCTGTACGCGGTGTGCTGAGGGGTTGTAGCTGGGGCTCTGTTCGCGGTGTGTTGCGGGGTTGTAGCTGGGGCTCTGTTCGCGGTGTGTTGCGGGGTTGTAGCTGGGGCTCTGTTCGCGGTGTGTTGCGGGGTTGTAGCTGGGGCTCTGTTCGCGGTGTGCTGCAGGGTTGTATCGGAAGTAGCCACGTCGGAACAGTCTGCGGCGGTTGGTACTCCAGATATGTAGTAGATATTGGCTGTGCTGGCTGAGACTCTCGTGGTGGAGAACAGCTGACGTCATAGATGTTACCGCTATCCAATTCCAAAATGCGTCTTAGGTGGCTCCTGAAAAATAAACCAATAATTAGTAAAAATTTAAGTTTGGCATTAAAGCAAATAATTTGTTAATAATGATAAATAACTTAGAAGGCTTAATGTAGGCTACTTTACAGATGGTTGAAATTAAAATTACTCGCAAAGCATTTCCTGCAACCCACTTGGCATTCAAGACAGTGGTGCACGAAAGCACTGCCAACGCGAACACTTGCGATCGAAGTTAATGCTCTCTATATTGCCATCTTTAGAACAGACTTTCTGCCGTCTAAATATCTCCTTAAAGTTGGTAACATAACATAGTTATATTAGTATAGTAGGCTAAAGCACTGAACTTGTCATTTACATTAATGCAACAACACAAAACTAACTACCATTGAACCGGCCAAGCTAAGCTCTTACCTTTATTTAAATAAACGCAGAAATAAAGTAATGCTAAAACTCAATCCTTGAGAAAAGTAGGGTTAATAAAGGTTACGGTAAATTTTTATAAAGAAGCACTACGATTCTGTTTTGCAAATAAATGAAATTAAACTAAACTACAGGTTACATAATTAAACAAAAGCTTGCATTCAATGAGGCAGGTTTGCCAAGCTTATAGTAATGTTCAAAGCCTAGTATAGGATCTATACTAGTTTAGCACTTATAGTGGCTAGTGCTAAAGTGAAGATGTGCTAATCAGTGAAGAAAGATGAAGGAAGAAGCAAAAAAAAAAATACTCACATGTGGATATAATTATTTCTATGGTTCCCTTCTCATACTTAGGATTGCCTCATAGTACACATACATACAATGTCTATTGGGCAACTGTACAAAGAAGGGACCATAATACTCAGATGCAGAACGCCTCACTTAAGAAGATATTAACAATATCCTACCGTAGGCAACTGCCATACCATAATATCACTAAATGGTAGTTTTAATTATATTTAGTGCTAATGTTAATTTTGTGAGTCTTGGTGCAAGTGACCCGTAAGAGCAATACAGATCTTCAGATGCTTCCTTAACACTAAAAACAAAATAAACCATTTTTGTAAAAAAAATGTTCAATGCAAGGGCCCCATGCCCCAAGGGTGCCAACAGGACCCTATTTCAACGTATCCGCTGTCAGTTTGTCAGGCTGATCGTCTGTCAACAGGTTGTATATTATGAACCGTAATAGGTGGGCAATTGTCATTTTCACAGAGGATGTATTTCTTATCACCAAGTATTTATTTTGCGACCCCATAAAAGAAACAGAAATTTCATAGTTTTTTTATGCTTTTGTACGATGGTACCTCACTCCCCGCCCCCGCCCCTGTCTAGTGTCTGTAATAAATCAATACAGGGTGCTAGGTGCATTCGCAGTCGCTGGGACTTAGCAGCTGCTCTCCCTCCCCTATCCCACATTTGTATACTGTATGCTCAACAGTGCATTTTAAACTGCAATATTGAAATATATTTTTTTTGGATACGCTTAGCAAGACTTTCACAAGGTCAAAAACTTATTACAACATATTATTCAATTCTATCTCATCTAATAATGTTCAATTAGCTGGTGAAGGTTATACACGTCTTTTTTATTGATGATACTTTCGCTAGTAAATATTTAGTTCGCAGTCGTGTTTATTATAGCACTCAGCTTGTATTATCATCTTGTCTGTCATGTTATATATATTTATCCGTTAAAAATAATATGCAGAAACCATAATAAAATAAGTGCACAGTTATCTCTCACACATACTAACAGGAACCTACACATATAAAGCAGTAGACATGAAGAATTGATTGAGTGTGATTTTCTCCAAAATTAACCACTAACAAAGAGACAAGGCAGGCCAAAGCCTCCCAGCATCTCATTGCCGTAAGCCTGTCATAACAAAGGCTTAGTTCTACACATAGCTCAGAACAATACAGTACTGACTGCTAGTGTTGTGGATCAATTAGAATTACTGAAAGAGACAGTTATTGTCTGAAAATTTGCTGTCTCACTCCATACTTATCCATCTGTATTCACTGCACAAGTGTTTACAGAACGCTCAGTCTATTCTCTATGTATGTGATGAAGCTTACAAAATAAAAAATTGTATATTGTAATAAATAAAAACATATAATGGAATTAGACTATGCTCAATTTCTACGATACTCACATTGTTCTGTTTTTGATGTGTTTGCTGATTGTATTTAACTCAACGGCAAAGCGGTTTATGCAGCCACGCAGCATCTGTATCTCTTCGTCCGTCCATTTTTCTCTAAGCAAAGTTAACAAAAGATTATTAAATAATCTAAACACTTTTCATCACAATCACTTAGTTATCCATAGGAGCACAATCATTATTCAACTGTTTATCAATGTAAAATAGTTACCTTTAAAATCAGTGACCACCAAGTAATGAGAGTTTACAACAACACACTTAGGACAGCCGTGCGGTCCCGTCTTCCGGCTAGAATGACGCAATATTATATCTAGATATACAGGCTTGGAGCTGGATTGATTTTTACGGTTTAAGACCTGCGCGGCGCGGAAAGTCTGCGCAGGAGGGTGGGGACCAACCGCCCGCCACCCCCAACTATAGCTAGTTATTACCAATACATTGAACGGTTTAAAAATAAACTCCAGCAATCTTACCCCGGCGGTGAGTCGTCCATCGGCTGTAACATCAGAGTCATCTCAGATAATTTGCTGAACGCCGTTCCCGCCTCCCGAAATATTTCTCCAACCTATTTCAGAGCAAAATTAACTACCTAACCTCAAGTGCTTCAACTTGTCTTCTTGTTTTGTCTTTAAATAAAACGCATTAAAAATCCATGCGACAGCAGCAGGCTGTGTACTTACTTTTGCGGCGGAGTTATTCATTGTCAATATTATGATCCAACAACAACACTAACAATATCGTAGTCACTCATAAATTGTAAAATTCACTAAACACTATGAATACTATCGATTACCTATATGCTGTGAATTGTTTACACTAATATAATATTAAATAAACAATACCGCGAATACCGACAACCTATTACCCGAAATCCGCAGCTAGCTAACAGATGCGAGGTAGGTAGGTAAGGTACTAGGTACTCACTCTCAAGTCACTCAGTATACACTCTCACAGAGTCACAGTACTCACAGTTTTCTGTATAGCCTGTACTGTACAGTGGTACCAATGTATCCTTGAAATAATTGGTGGCGCTGCTCGTCAACAAGAAGCCAAAAATTACGCCAAAAGCGACTTTAAATCTCTAACATAATGCTAGTTCCAAATACTACCGTTTCACAGATAAGTTGGCTTGATTATACTCAGCCTGTATAATATGTGTACTGACCACAGACTACAATAGTATGTACTGACCTGACTTACTGAGCCAGCTGGAGGAGCTAGCCTGGGCCTGGCCGGTCTGGCCACTACACTACTGCACGCGTAGCATGATCACCGAAGAAACGGTCTTTGTCGTGTCTCGGAAGAAAAGAAATTAAGTGTTCATGCTACGCAGGCAGGTTTATTGAAAGAAATTTGACAGATTGAAGTTCCTGTCTATATAATCTGTCACTTTGCCGATTCGTCTGTAGACAAAGGCCGTTTCTTCGGTGTTCAATGTGTTCATGCTACGCTTAGACTATATACCTCTAGACGTGGCCCAATTTACAATGTGAAGTGTGGAAGTGAGACGCATTAATACAAAGTTCGTAGGAAAATTGAGACAAAGCATCGGATCTTCTGTCCCTTACGGCGTGCCGTATTTTTGCATGGCTAACTTTTGAATGTTAGCCAAACAAAGTGCTGTCACTGTCACGTATATTTATTATGGTCGATTTAATTTAAGTTTTCGGATGGTTTTTGCAATTGTTGTAATAGTTTGAGTAATTTAATGAGAAATGGACTCCATTAGTTAAGTGTTTAATGTATAGTGTATGCTCTACGATGGGAGGATGCAGTTTAATAGGCTGTAAAAGCCGCACAGAAAAGGATATTAACGAAATCAGTTTTCATTCGAAAGTTTTCAATACTGTAAGTGTTATAGTATGATTATTGAATTTATACATTTGTGCGCTTTTATTGTCATGGGTTTCAGACCAAAATATGGAAGATTTCTTAAGGTAAACTTGATTTCTTACATCACATAACCTAGGAATACTTACTTACAGTGTTGCTACACGTTTAAAATCTTTTCCCTTAACTGTCAGGCCTAATGTTCAAAAGGTAGGCATAATAATCAAATAAATCTATGGTGTCTAACCACACACAAATTTGTGGGCGAACCCTTATTTTCCAGTTTAAGTGAACATGTGTACGAACGAACAGAGCCTAAGTGAACATGTGTACGAACGAACAGAGCCCTTTCGACAATCATTATGTTTTACTCTTAAAGGCAATCGCGTAGGTACTCTTAGATATTTGGAAGTAAGAATTCATTTTATAAATAAATGCTATTGTAGAAGTTATTGGGTAGAGTGAGTATCCACACTCTTGGAAAATACTTTTATAAAATAGAAGGAGAAATCAGCGGACAGAAGAACAGTTGAGATATATACACTTTTATTTACATAGGTACAAGTAACATTGTATTCAGCTTATTTAAGCGAGCCACGATAAAAATATAATTAATATATAAAACAGAAAACGTGACAACAGGAAAAATCTAAGTGACATAATAAATTTTACTTTTTCTCTATTTGAAATATTAAATGGCGTTCCGCTACACAACCCCCCTCTTGAGACCGTCAAGGGCGATAGTAGTCAGGAAAACGCACCCTACGGCCTGACTGCGTTCTTTTGATGCTGCTGTCTTCGGCCGTTGGCGTTGAATTGATGACTGGTGTGTGAGTGGTTATGTTGTTGTGTGATGTTGTGGTGTGTGAGTCTTGCAGTATGTAAGCCGGTTTCAGTCGGTCTACCGGTACTGAGACTATTTTACCATTGTGGAGGAGTTTGAATGCTTTGTCACCCCTCTCTAGTACTTTATGCGGACCTGTGTATGCGGGCTTGAATGAACGGGATGATGCGTTATCCCGTAGAAAGACATGCGTCGCTGTGGCAAGGTCTTTGAACACAAATATTGCCCGACTATTTGAATGCCGCGATGCTTCAGCCGGTTGTATGTTTTTGGCGAACATGCGTAATCTTGCTATGTAGTCGGTAACGTCTGTATCGCAAGTCGCTTCTGGATCGAAGAAATCTCCTGGTAGGCGCAGTGTCTCACCGTAAACTAATTCAGCCGGCGTAGCCTGTAAATCTTCCTTTTGAGCACTTCGTATTCCTAGAAGAACTAGTGGTAGAGATTCTACCCAGTTGTTAGTACTGTGGCAGGTTATTGCTGTTTTCAACTGTCTGTGGAACCGCTCAACCATACCGTTACAGGCAGGGTGGTAAGCAGTTGTCTTTCTGTGCTCAAATCCAGCTATCTCCGATAGACGCTTGAAGAGAGTCGACTCAAACTGTCTGCCGCGATCCGTCACGATTTTTATGGGACAACCAAAACGTGCGATCCATCCATACAGAAGGGCGTTTGCCACTGTTTCGGCTGTGATATCTTTAATTGGTATTGCCTCAGGCCATCGCGTGAAACGATCTACAGCGGTGAGACAATACCGGAAACCGTGTGAGATTGGAAGTGGTCCAATCATGTCAATATGGATGTGCATAAAACGTGATCGTGGTAGTTTGAAGTTGCCTAGAGGTGCGCTGACATGGCGAGTGATTTTTGCACGCTGGCATGCCAAGCAATTTCGCGTCCATTCTCTGCAGTCTTTCCTTACTTCGGGCCAGACGTAACGCTCTGCTACCAACTTGGCACTGGCGTTGGCTCCTGGGTGGCTCAAAGAGTGCAGGGAGTCAAAAACTTGACGGCGATATTCCTTCGAGACATATGGTCTCGGTATCTTACCACTATCATCGCAATATAATTCAGACATTGTACCTGGTATTGTGATTTTTTTAAGACGCAGCGATGTTGTTCTTTCGAGTAGCTGTTTGAGCTCCGTATCGGAACTCTGGGACTTAGCTAGCACGTTCAAGTCGATGGGTTGGACAATCTCCTCTACTCTTGACAGGGCATCTGCGACAACGTTGTTTTTACCCGAAATGTGTCTGATGTCTGTGGAAAACTGTGAGATTAAATCTAGATGTCTAAACTGTCGTGGTGAGCAGTTTTCCTTACGTGATTGGAATGCGTAACAGATGGGTTTGTGATCGGTGTATATTATAAACTCTCTAGCCTCGACCATGTGTCTGAAGTATTTAATCGCTTCATATATCGCGAGCAATTCACGGTCATACGGTGAGTACTTTCGCTGACTTGTAGTTAGTTTACGAGAAAAGAAAGCTAGGGGTTGCCATTCCCCATCCTTCAGTTGTTGAAGCACTGCTCCCACTGCGACATCCGAGGCGTCTGTAACCAGAGCTAGCTTTGCTCCGCAAAAGGGGTGTGCGAGCATTGTTGCCTCGCATAGACCTCTTTTGCTGGCCATAAATGCATCATGTTCCTCTGCTGTGAAATTGACAGGGTGTGAGCCTTTTACCGAGCCTTCTAAAAGCCTGTTGAGTGGCGCGTGTTGTTGAGCTGCCTCTGGGATAAACCTCCTATAAAAGTTTACCATCCCTAAAAACCTCTTTAGTTCTCGCACAGTCTTCGGGGGTGGGTAGCTGTTGATGGCTTCTACCTTTTCTGGTAATGGTTTAGTGCCGCTCGATGTTATTAAGTAACCTAAAAATGTTACCTCTTTGGCTCCAAATACGCATTTTGACGTGTTTATCACCATCCCATACTCTCGCAATCTTGTAAACAGCTGTCGCAGGTGGTCTTCGTGTTCTTTTTGATCTTTAGAATACACCAGGAAGTCATCTAAGTAACCAAAACAAAAGTCAAGACCTCGTAGCATTTCATCGACAAACCGTTGAAATGTTTGCCCTGCATTGCGTAATCCAAACGTCATGAACGGGAATTCATAGAGTCCAAAGGGTGTGGTAATGGCTGTTTTTGGTATATCATCTGGATTGACGCGTATTTGGTTATATGCTTTTACCAAATCGATTGTTGAGAATATTTGACATCCAGAAAGATTGTGGGCAAAGTCATGGATGTGACGAATGGGGTACCGATCTGGTATAGTTCGTGCGTTTAGCATCCTAAAATCGCCACACGGTCGCCACCCATTATCTTTCTTAGGTGCCAGGTGCAAGGGTGAAGCCCAGGGTGAGTCAGATGGTCTGGCTGTGCCACACATGAGCATTGATTCAAACTCCTCTTTAGCAATTTTTAGTTTATCTGGGGCCAACCGACGCGGTGTGCAAGACACGGGAGGTCCCGGTGTTGTACGTATGTAGTGTAAGGTGTTGTGTTTAGGTGCACAATGTATACCCGACGGCCGGGTTATATCTATAAACTCCCGGAGGATGTCGTGGTATGTGGTGTCACCAATTCTTACCTTTACCGAAGAAACCGCATCAAAAGAACGAGCAGGCGAAGCTGGGGTCACGAGCGTAGTATTTGCATCGATTAGGCGCTGCGTTCTAACATCTACAATCAAGTTATAATAAGACAATAAATCAACTCCTATTATTGGTTTTGTTACATCTGCTACTATAAATCTCCAAGGAAAGTCACGGCGTAAACCTATATATAATTTTAAGTAAGCGTAACCGTATGTATTTAATACACTGCCGTTAGCCGCACAAAGTTCGAAGGTACTTTTATTACGGCGCTCTTTGAGTGATGACCTTGGGAAGACGCAGACGTCGCTACCGGTGTCGACGAGAAATTGCATCTTCGTGTTTTGGTCAGTCACAAATAAGCGACCATTGCTACGACAGTCGTCGGTCGCCTCTACCGACTGCCCGTCTCGTTTCCCGACTGGTCACAAGGCTTAATGCACTTCGTTGCTCTGTCGCCAAACTTGTAATGGTACCAACATGTTGGAAACTTCCTATAGTTGGAGTTGGACCGTCTGGAAGTCGATCGACCGCGACTGTTGGACTTCTGTCTTGGCCGCGAGAGTCTGTTGACATGTGAAGTGAGCGTTTGCATTTGTCTTGTGAGTTCCGCTATTTGACAGGTCACCTGGTCAACGCTGCTACACGGCGACGTCATCGGGGCTGTCATCACTGCTATTTGCGGGCTAGCTGGCACCACATCGTGGATCCTATCAGCTAATTCAGCTACCTCTTCCAGGGCCACATTAGCTTGAGACGCGATGATTGTCTGCGTACTGCTAGGTAGGCGGCTGGTCCAGATTGTACGCAGAAACTCCTCTGGTACAGTCGGTCCCGCCAGGTGGCGCAAATGTCGTAAAAACTGCGTGGGCTTGCGGTCACCAAGCTCTTCATGAGTTAAAAGTTGCTGTACCTTTTTCTCTCTGGACGCCGATAATCTCTTTACCAGTTCGGTTTTGAGCCTCGCATATTTGTCCGGTGCTGGTGGAGCTATGATTATATCTTCAACCTCTGATGCATATATCGGGTCCAGACTTCCAATAGCGTGGTGAAATTTGGTAGAGTCAGTAGTGATATTTGCTAGTACAAACTGACTTTCCAGCTGCGCGAACCACAACGCCGGTTTTTCGGGATAAAACGGTGGTACACGCACGCCAACGCGAAAAACATCGTAGCTCAGGGCGTCACTGTAAGGGTTCGTCTCACTTTTAGCTTCTTGTCCTTGTTGCTGAGTCATAGTGTCCTTCAGGGGTCACCAGTGTAGAAGTTATTGGGTAGAGTGAGTATCCACACTCTTGGAAAATACTTTTATAAAATAGAAGGAGAAATCAGCGGACAGAAGAACAGTTGAGATATATACACTTTTATTTACATAGGTACAAGTAACATTGTATTCAGCTTATTTAAGCGAGCCACGATAAAAATATAATTAATATATAAAACAGAAAACGTGACAACAAGAAAAATCTAAGTGACATAATAAATTTTACTTTTTCTCTATTTGAAATATTAAATGGCGTTCCGCTACATTATGTAACAATAAAGATTTAGAATTTAGAAATCAGAAATTTTCATAATAAGTTGGTTTTGTTTAAAGGACAATAGTTATTATACAGCAATTTCAATGTCACACTGGATGTCAGCCATACCTAAGTATATTTTAATGATACATAAAACGCGAAAAAAAGATGTTGTTTTCTTTTAAAGACTTCCTTCTATGTACACACATCAAGCTTCACTTGGTAGTAGTACCTAGTGTAAATTATTTGTGAGAATCAAGGTAAGATTGAAAGGTATTTTACGTGAAATGATATTTTCCCACACATTGATACTTCTACACTCATATACGTTGAATACGTAAATTATAATTTATAATAGTTTTAAAATTGGAACCCACAGTTAAGTAGAATTTTGGTCGTATTTTGGGACTTTTTTAAGGAATAGCAACACTGAACTTTTATATTGCTGTCGCATGTGCGGCCACGCGGTAGCTCGATCTAGAGGTATATTATCTAAGATGCTACGCATGCTGGCCAGGGTCTGGGTGTACGTACTACCGGTGTTGCAAAAAGTAAAAAAATAGGTCTACCGCGCCTCAAAATAGGTCTATTTTAAACTTAGGCCCCAAAACTTGTCGTATTTAAGTTAATAGTTATTATACTTACCTACTAAAGTTATAGAAATTCGTTTTTGTAACAAAATCACACTTACACTAACTAGATAATGAAAAGTAAATCACAAACTAGAGTACCACATTTTTTTAGTTTTTCGAAATTATGTACTTTTCATTCATAATTTTTAACTTTTAAAATTCGGTGTTTTCTAAAAAGAGCGCCAAATGACGTCATTCTTACGGCGGAATGGCGATAAAACCTTTGCTTTACTATGATCCGTCAAAAAACTGTTATTTAGATGTCTGCATAGTCACAACAAAAATATGGACTGGAAATGCCAACAAAAAGAAGGTGCATAGGTACCTACAACTCATGTTGGCACATAAAATGGCTGGCAAGACTATGGTCGTGCCAATCAAGGAACGTAGGTGTTATTTTAACAAATATCGACACTAGGTAGGTAAGCGTCTAATAGGAGATCACGTTTGGATCATTAATACAGCCTAGCAAAAAATAGTAGAAACGGAACAAACATTTTTGTCTGATGGCAACATTTCCAAAATAATGACATCTCATAATAAACAAAGTTAATTAGTTCGTAGAACTTTTATTTCGACTACTAAACGTTGGTATTAACCAAACTAGAAAGTGAAATACAATGAATAAAACCATTTGGAGTGCTGGCAGGGACGTAATTTATAAGGTGTACAGGCGACGTCTGGCGGAACATGAAGCCCAAAGTATTCTTTCCGATATTAACAATGTTTTTACGAAAGAACCGCTGATAAGACAGGTTTGTAAGAGTTTGTTTTGTTAATATTAGTTAAATCAAGTGTTAATGGATGAATACAAAGCTTTTATTAGCTTAATGTTACGTTGTTGGCTTGTAGCACCCTTTGGTGAGTAGCAAGTGCAGCAAGTAATTCTCATTATAAATACATAATTGATGTTCTAAGCAACGATAGATACATATTACAAAACAGCATTTTCGATGTTACTTCAGGATTTAAGTAGAGTAATATAATTATTTTGTTAGCACTTACATTACTAGGTAAACAAAGGTAAAATAATAACTGTTGTTCTATTTCTACCCCAACACTTATTGATGATCTTGATTTTAACAAAGGTCTGCATACCTAAAAAATCAGCATTTACAACTCTCTGGATTTGCAACCTACAGGTAAAATAAACCAACGCATAATTTATTAGTCATATGAGTCCATCTCTTCACACTGTTTTCTTTTACTTGAATACGTAAACATGTAACATTCGTAACAAAACAGTTTTAGTTTCCTAGACACTAAAAGAAAAATAAAGATAAAAGACATCAGTTTTGGGTGTCATTTTTCATTTCTTTACTCATTTTTCGGCCTAACCCCTTAAAAGGTGTGCGATTAAAAACTCTATTCCAAACATGAATGTTGTTTACAGATAACAGAAGAACTGAATCTATTCATCTTTTTCTGTTACAAAGGACTTAAAAGTATTTTGTATGATTCAAACGTGATATCTTGTTAGACTCGTACCTTTCTAGTATCGATACTAGTTAAAATAACACCAGCTAGCTTATTCAGAACCATTCGACTAGATTCCGTACCGAATCGAACGTCTAAGATGTCGAAGATGTATTCCAAACGCAATATAAATATGCATGTAATTTAAATATGGTTCGAATATTTTTTTGTCCGAATCTTTAACGGCAGGAAATATGAACTAAATCATTATTTTACTTTTTAATAGCGTCACAGTTTTTTAAAACTATTAATAAAAGTGCGAATTAAGCGCGGGCAATTCAAATTAGTGAAACGCATCACCATTGGTTAGAACGAAAATTGACGTCAAATACTACGACAACAACTCAACGTCTACAAAACATACAATGTGTAAGTATGACATTAAGTATTAGAATGGACTTTTTATTCGAAAACATAATTATTGCCGTGTGTGTTGTGAACTAATTTAATGTTCAAGTGTAATTTTAGCTTCATAGTGAGGTTATTTAACATTTAAGAAAAATTACTGAAAGTGGTTTTGTAAAAGCACAATCTGATAATGTTTATTGCATTAAACTGGTTTTTGAGCTTTTTCCATGGTGAAATGGTTAGAAGAACGAAAACACCCTAAGTAATAGTAGCAGGATCATAGTAAATGACGTAATCGAAATGGCGCGCGAAAATGGCGGCGTTTAAACAGCTCAAATTTATTCTGTATTTTAAATATTTTTTTAAGCTTCATTACTGCATTTTTTAATATGTTTATATTTTTTTACTATGTTAAAACGTTGTAAATAGTGAATTAAAAATATAAAAAAAAAAGCATATACCCTATTATTTTCACAAATCCGAAACCGAATTTTTTTTTTGACTGTTCAAATTCGATAAGAAGACTCAAATCTTTCCGACAGCTGTTTGCTATCGGGAGCCATACCGAACAAAATTTAAACGAAGAAATTTTTAATATTCCAGGTTATTTCAGAGAAATAAAAACACTGTAAACCTTTAAAGGTTTTCAGTGTTTTTTACACTGCACTTTTAAGTAAATGAAGTTTTACTATTATATTGACCGTATTTCATTGATGCTTTCGCATTTACATAAATTCAAAGTGTAATTATGAATTTGCACGTTTTATTGTTTGACAATGATCAAATAGCAAGATTTGTGTGTTGATATCAAATACTTACAGTCATTTTCCTTTCTAAGCAAAGTTATAATACAAAGAAATCCATAGTTTTATTTCAAATAAAAACTTTTTTCGCCTTGCCAGATTGACAGACGGCTGTTTTTGTAAACAGCCGTCAGCTGCAGGTTTATTCGAAATAAAGTTTGTTTGGTTATTAATAAAATTATTTTGTACCGTTTGCTGTCTATTAAGTTACTAGCTGTATATTCTGTAATTAAACGGAACGAAATATTCAAATAAACCTATTTTATTTACTACTTAAAATTTGCTACCACGCTGATCTTTTTACTACCATTTTGTAGCGTTCCCCATAAATACGACGTACAATGATCAATCGTGAAAAAAACGTATCCGTTCGGATCTGTGAATAGCTTTTTGACAGTTTTCGGCTCGGAAATGAGATTGTCGAATACGGTTCCTTACCGACACGGAAACCAATCGAACGGTTTAGAATAAGGCAGCTGGTCCTTGGTTGATATAACCCTAGCATTGTCAGCTATTTTATGTGCCAAAATGCGTTGTAGGTATGCACCTTTTTTTCGTCAGTATTTCCACTCCCATATTTCTATTGTCTGTGAGGTTTTACTGTCTCAATTGATGCCACGGTTGTCAATAATAAGTCATTGTCACTTTGACAGCTTGTCAAACTCGTTGGCGCTAGATTTCTATCCATACTAATTATCAAAAGTATTTTTATTACCTACTTAAAAAGCAATTTATTTAATAAAAAAGAAACTCATATCGTTTGCCTAATCTAGCGTAACACACAATTAATAAATGAAACGTACAGCTTGCCAAAAAAGTCTAGAAACTTCTTAATAAACAAAGTTCACAACTTCGTAGAATTTAATTTCACCACTCAACGTTGATACGAAAACGTAAAAAGTGAAGAATAATTAATAAAACCATTTGGAGTCCTGGCCTGGCAGGGAGGTTATAAGGTATACAGGCGATGTCTGGCTGAACATGAGGCCCAAACTATTCTTTCTTTCTTAACAATGTTTACTGAAGAACCGCTGCTTGGCAAAAAAGGCTAGAGAAACGGATCTAAATTTTTGTCTGTTGGCAACATTTCCAAAATAATGACATCTCTTAACAAAGGGTGGAGCTGGCGGGAACTTTAAATAAGAGCACATCATTTTTATTTTCATTTTTATTATATACTAGCTTTTGCCCGCGGCTTCGCCCGCGTGGATTTCGAACTTCCGTCCCCTATGTTTTCCCTTTAAGGGTTGAATTTTCAAAAATCGTTTTTTATGGAAGACTTACTCTTTTTTTTTTTCTTTTTAGTTTTTGCGTGATACCTGAACATACAGACAGACAGACAGACAATTTTAATCATATTTTTGGGTTCGGTGTCAGTCTAGTAACACCCCCTGCTATTTATTTTTTTGATATTTTCAATGTACAGAAATTTTACTTCTACAGATTTATTATAAGTATAGAAGATATAGATATAGAATAGATTCGCTAGTTTCTTGCTTAAAAGTTAATTAAAACAACAGTTAGCAAACACCTGCAATGGCTTGAAAGCATTTATTCCGGCTGCGCAAATAGAAAAAACAGGTACCTATAATTCGATTTGTACCAGCAAACATTTTGAATAAAGAACTTTACACAAAACTATCATCAATTTTACGAAATACTAGCTGTAAGAAGATTCACAAAGAAGGTAGGACAAGATCGAGTAGCACTACAAACAGTTAGCATTACTTTTCTATTGAATATTCTTCCGGACAATGTACAGTATGATTTGTTTTCATACCGAGTTTTTGAATATGTACCCCCATTACAGCAATGTTTCCGTTGCTTTAAATTTAACCACTCTGCTAGGATATGCAATGGCAAACAAAGATGTTCCATTTGTGGAGGTGAGCATTTCTATAAAGAATGTGATAGACCAACAGAGATCTGCTGTTGCAATTGCAGCGGGCCTCATCTTGCAATTTCTATATTATTTCCAATTAAGTTAAATAAAATTTTAGAAAAGAAAAATAAGATAACTTATGCGAGTGCTACATTGACGAAGGAACACATGAGTGATAATATTGAATTTCCACCTTTGCTACCTCCAAAAATGAAACAAACTTACACTGTAAATAAGTCCGTAAATAAGTCTGTACATACATTTACACTGTAAATAAGTCTGTACATACATTTGTAAATAAGTCTAAATCTGTAAATAATCATTACATAGTGTACATAAATCTAAAGATGTCCCTCCTAAAGTAGACATCAAAGCCCAAATAGTTGCCAACAATGATGTATGACTTATGGCCCTAGTACAGACATTGGTGGAACTGGGTAATAAGGGAGATAATACGCCTACCACCGTAAATATTATTAAAAAAACGCTACTTAAAAATCTCAAGTAATGGATCCAGCCTGCATAGCATGAACACATTGAACACCGAAGAAACGGCCTTTGTCTACAGACGAATCGGCAAAGTGACAGATTATATAGACAGGAACCTCAATCTTTCAAATTTCTTTCTATACACCTGCCTGCGTAGCATGAACACTTAATTTCTTTTCTTCCGAGACACGACAAAGACCGTTTCTTCGGTGTTCATGCTACGCAGGCAGGTCTCACATTGTCTAAGCTATGTATTGCTCAGTATAACATTCAAAGTGCTAATAGTAACAAACCCTTATTGACTCAATTCTTACAAAAACAAAATATTGACATTTGCTTACTTAACAAAACATGGTTTAAAGATACTTAATAGTTTTAGAATACCTACCTGGATATAATATTTACTATAAAAAAAAACAAAAATACTCATAATGGTGTAGCAATACTGATTAAGCCATATTTAAAGCACAAAGTTTTAAACACTAGATTTTATGAAGACATTCAAATTGTTGCTCTGTTCTTATCCACTGTTCATGGTAGCTTGACTATTCTTTGTGTATACTGTCCTCCTTCTAGTGGACATATACGGATCAATAGATTATGTAATATTATTAATGATCTTCCAAAGCCCATATTTGTCAGTGGCGACTGCACACCACATTGCATTTGGTTGTCTATCCACTAAGAGCAGAGGTCATGATTTATTTAGTATCATTGATGACTTGGATTTATGTATTTTAAATGATGGTAGTTTTACAACTGTTAAAAACCCAAGACAGAATCCGTCTGCAATTGATGTTAGCTTTACTAGTGCTAACCTCGCATCAATATGTGAGTGGTCTGTATGCTATGGGCAGCAATCACTACCCAACAATAACAGAGATTTCACTACACATAAGTATCATAATTAACAATCCCCCTGTTGATAGGTTTATATATAAAAAAGCAGATTGGGAAAAGTATAAAACTATTTCTGAAACAATATTCAATGATTTAGTCCTAAAATTGTATGATCCTATTTCAACCTATACTGATTTTTGTTCTCGATTGGGTACTATAGAAGATATGACAATTCCTATACTTAATAAACCAAATAATTTTAAAAGCAGACCTCCAGCTCTTTGGTGGAATTACATTTGTGAAAAAGGTGTAATTGCCTCTTACAATGCATTGAAACTATATAGAAGTGACCCTACTATGGAGAACTTTTTAGATTATAAAAGAAAAGATGCACTTATAAAAAGAACCATATCGGAACAAAAAAGAATAGGTTGGGATAACATATGTAACATATTTAATAGAACTACTCCTATAAGTAAGATTTGGAATCTTCTAAAAATGTTTAAACATATAAGAGCTGGCAATAAATCATATAAAGATGAGTTTGTTTCTCAATTTCAAGCTAAATTATCCAACAACAGTAATTTAGATAATGTTAGTAGGTAGTTTAAGCAAAATTTTCGAATGAAATAATGATAATCTAAATTCAACATTTTTGCTAGTTCCTTTTACATGGTCTGAATTTAAAATGAGTCTGTTATCTCGGAAAGAGACTACACCTGGTTGAGATGATCTCCCCTATTGTACTATTAAAAATCAGATGAATCAGCACATAAAATGTTTCTTAATATTCTCAATTTACTTTGGCATTGCATTGTGTTCTTTGCAAATGTATTCCACAAACATGGAAAACACAATGTGTCATCCCGATACTCAAACCAGATAAACCTTCAGAGCTTGACAGCTCTTATAGACCAATATCACTGTCTTCATGTCTAAGTAAATTATTTGAAAACATGATTAAAAATCGTTTGGATTGGTATATGGAATCTAATGGCTTCTTCTTCATTCCACATGTACAATATGGATTTCGTAGAGGGCGAAGTTGTGCAGACAGCCTCACTTCCTTAATTTCAGACCTGAAACATGCAAAGGATAGAAAGTTACACACTGTCTGTGTATTTCTAGTTGTTCAAGGTGCTTTTGACAGTCTGGATCCAGCTTACTTGTACAAGTTATGTTTAGGTTAGGTGTGCCTGCACGCGTAGCATGATCGCCGAAGAAACGGTCTTTGTCGTGTCTCGGAAGAAAAGAAATTAAGTGTTCATGCTACGCAGGCCGGTTTATTGAAAGAAATTTGACAGATTGAGGTTCCTGTCTATATAATCTGTCACTTTGCCGATTCGTCTGTAGACAAAGGCCGTTTCTTCGGTGTTCAATGTGTTCATGCTACGCATGCTGGCCATCTATGTAAATGGATATAATTTTTTGAATAATAGAACACTATGTAAGACATAATAATCATTGCATGGTCCAAAATGTGCATCTAGGGGTGCTACACTATCTCCTTTGTAAACAATATATATGCAAGTGAAATCTGTAAATTTGCTAAAAGTAATATAGATATTCTGCAGTTTGCTGATGATATTGTTTTGTACAGTAGTAGTTATAATGTAGAAATTGAAATTGACAATATTAACAGAGCCTTGTCCCAACTATTTCACTATTAAAATGATGTGCTACATTTAAAAATTAATCCCTCCAAAAGCAGTGTTATGATATTTGGAAATGAGAACACCAATAATTCAAAAATAGTTTATAACGGAGAACCTATAAATCCAGTAAATTCAAAGCAATTTTTAGGCTTAGTAATAGATAGGAAATTAACCTTTGAGGAACATATTAACTAGTCAATTACCGCAATCCAGACACAATTAAATTACTATTATTTGCGGAAACCGGTGTCCACACAGAGCCTGATTAGTTCAATACATTTCAAAGAATGCTCTAAAACGTTTAAATGTAATTAAATGTCTTGCAGGTGTCTCATGGGGAGCAGACCAGAAAATATTATCAATTTTGTATAAAAGTATAGTAAGAAAGCATTTTGATTATAGTTCACTAGTGTATATAAATAGTAGTCATGTAAATAAATTAGATCTATTGCAGAACAGGGCTTTGAGAACAATATCTGGTGCAATGTGCTACTCCTATAAGGGCCATGGAAGTGGAGACTAAAACTATGCCCTTAATTTTGAGACGCATTTTACTTGCTGAGAGATTCTGTCTTAAATTAATTGTTGCTAATAACAGGAAAATAAAAAACAAAATTGTACCCAAGTCTAAAGGCCCAAGAGTTCTACTTACACAAGTAGAACTCTTGGGCCTCTAACAACAGGAGATGATCTCTTGAATAGTAAAACCACAACATTATCCAAAATATTGCTGGAAACAAAAAACAGTTTTACTGGTATTAGAAAACAGTACCCATGGTCATGTTACTCCTTCTCTTAACAGTGTATAAGACATCCCATTCAAGAATTACAAAATCCCATTAATAATAATTCAGATATTTTACAGTTTTTGCCAGATAATAAGAATTATCATGTTATTTACACTGATAGCAGTAAGGGGAGTGATTATGTATGTGCTGCTATATTATTATGATCTACATGCTAAATTCTCTCAAAGCTTTGTTCTGTACAATACAATATGTACTATATTTACTGCAGAGGCATAATAGGTATATGTGATTCCTGATAAGCCTCAGGCATTAATACATATTCAGCAAATTAGCAATTGTAAATACTTTTTGATTGTTTCTGAATCACTAAGTTTGTTAGAAGCCTTAACTAACCTTACAGTTTCAAATTGAATCAAATTATATTCTGCATTTTATCAAAGAAACAATTCATCAATATTATCATAAGCACATAAAAATTGTATTCTTGTGGGAACCTTCTCATGGAGGTATCTCTGGCAATGAAGTAGTTGATAAAACCGCTTAATATTATGATGGTAGTAATGCTATTGATGTTAGAAATGCAATGGACATTCATATGACTGACTTCCTGCAATGCATTAATGAAAATATATGTAAGTAATGGTTAGAAATGTGGAAGAAAGACCAAGACTTCAAAGGAAAATGGTATGGAAGTATACAAGAAAGGTTACCTGTTAGTACAATAGATTGAAGGAAGCCAGCCGAGACTTTATCACTACGATAAATAGATTGCGCTTTGGCCACAATACTGCGCCGTCACACCTTGCTAGACTTGGCATTTTAACAAGTAATGCATGCCCACGTTGTGAATACCAAGAAGGAACCATGGAACCTCACATGGAGTCATGGAACATCTCAAGTCCAAGATCTAGCATCTTATAATCTTATTTATGACTGTCAAAACTTCTTGCTTGACACTTGACAGTGACACATTAGTGTTTTTTTTTTTTGACCGTCTGTCTTCGCACCGCACGTCTTGTGCATTTAATTTAGCCAATGTCAAGTCACTTTAGTGTTGGCTAGTGAACTTAGTGATTTGAACATTAAGTGCGATTCGTTATCCCGCCCGCAGCTAGTTGAAGAGTTGTTAAAAGAAAAAATACTTACAAACTGATATATAAATACATTAAAAATACTATTCAAACAATTAAAAAATGAAGTGATAGTGCAGTGATTGATACTAAAACAAGATTTTACCTAAAGGTTCAGTTACCAGGACATAAAATTCAAAAAAAAAACAACACTTCAACCAACAGTCAAGTTATTAAAAATAATTTTACATTACGACTAAATATTTTAAAATGACAACAAAAGAGTTTATATTATAAAGTAAATAGGTTCAAAGTGCCAAGTGGAAAATGAAATGAACAAAAGGAAACATGACTGATTACATTGTTCTTTTGCAATGCATTATTTAACTTCGTAGGGACGCCACGCCTGTGGCTGGCTATAAACCGCCTGCATTCGGACATAAATAAATACTCCGTAAACCATGATAGACAAAAAAATGCTATAACAGCTTTGGTCTTGTTCTGTTTGTAATCATTTAAAATGGAACTTTTTTTAATTTTAACCTTTGTGAGCATAGGTTTAGCGTACGATAAAGGTAAGCAACAACGACAGCTATCTTAGTATTATTTGTTTTATTAGATCTTTGTGCCCCATTACTTTTCCATTACCGCTGGCGCAATTTCAAAGATGGTTTAGTAGTGTATATTTCCTAGTATTTATCCTTTATCATATTACATAGGTACTTACTGTTTACCTGACTATGGTTTAGAATATGGGTTACAATCTATATGAACATAGTCATTTAAGCAGCTCTTTATACAAAATGTAAGGGATTAGTTAAATATATATCTGTAACCATCATGCCTACTACTTTCATTGAATGTGGTATTTGAGAGGAATAACATTACCTACAAATGAGGTTGTGAACACCTATCACCTGCCTTAATCACTACAGAAGTAAACTATTGAAAAAATTAGTTATTGTGAGGTTTTTTTTTTTTTCACTTTCAATTGTGTCAATTAGAGACACAATAGAAAGACAATAACAGCGCAGACACCGGTGTCCTCTTGGGGTTTTACGAATTAATGATTGAATTATTGAAAAAAAAAGAATGTCCTTTATCTTTATTTTGAAGGGCTCAATGAGCAAGATATTTTATTTTATAATAAAAACACACATCAAAAGGAACTACTAAACTATTTATATTAATTTTTATGTAGTTTTTAAAGAAGTAAGTTCTTTTAATAAACAACACATTTATTTGGCAAACATAGAGTATGTAGTAGTACATTGTAGCCTGTTACTCATTATTTATTATAGAGTCTGGAATGAATAGTGATATAGTGGTTGGTGGGTTAGATTCCCACCCAAGACACATTTTTTTGTGATGAGCATGATCATTTTATCTGTGCCTCGGTGTATTTTGATTAAAATATGTATGTATTTAGCAATATATATAAGTATCGTTATCAGTTGTCAAGTACTCATAGCGCAAGCTCTGCTTTAGTTTGGGGCATTGTGTAGAAGCACTGTTGGAGTGGCAGTGTCCCTCTTTGGGCTAAAGCTGGATCACTACACCTCGTCGCCTATTCATGTTTATTGAACAGCGATACATTTGAATTTCTTTATTTCTCTTTGTTTCAGCTTCTTTCTATGGCGCAAGCTATATTTCATACCCACTGCAGGAAGCCAAAGGTGTGACAGATATGAGTTTCCGTTTCCGCACACACCTACCTGATGCTCTTCTACTCCTTGCCGCAGGCAAAACTGATTATTGTATGGTAATGATATTTTTTTTAAATCAAATTGCTGACTTCTGTCTTAAGCTGTAAACTCTGAGATGATATACTCCCACACGGGACAACTGCTAAGTACCTCGGCGTACATCTCGACAGAAAACAAACGTGGAGATGCCACATAGAGAAAAAACGGGACGAGCTTAATCCTACTCCGAAAACTGAGCTGGCTCTTAGGAAAAACATCACAGGTATCTCTAGAAAACAAAGTCCTCATCTACAAAGCAGTATTAAAGCCTGTCTGGACATACGGAGTCGAGCTGTGGGGCTCTTCGAGGAATTCAAATGTGGGAATTCTCCAGCGATTTCAAAGTAAAGCCCTCAAAATCATATCAAAGGCACCTTGGTTTATGAAAATGTCAGAAATACATGAGCAAATCCAAACTATAAAAGAAGAAGTCGAAAACAGGAGACAGTCATACCAATGCCGCATAAAGTCACACACGAGTCACTGCCTGACCAACTTATTTCGTGCTTTGTACCACTTTGTGCCACTCCCACGCTGAAGGGGCCGTAACTTGGCTGCCAAAATATTTATTTCACTGTTAAAAAGAACTTAGTAAATGCTCCAAAAACCTACCGAAAATGACAACAAATCTGATTAAAGCCATGAGGCTGATTGTGGATATTATTGTATATATAAAAAAAAAACTTAAAAAGCTAAGAGAACTATAGTAGAGCCTCACCCCTAGCTGAGCTCTGATTTGTGCTTCGCATTTTAGTCGATGCGGTCAATCCCACGTCCAAAAGTATTCAGCTCTTGTTGTAATCCTGATTGTAACTAAGATCATCGAACGGAAATTAATAAATATTTAACTGCAGATTTGAATAACTCATCAATCATACCCATTTGAGGAATATAGGCGTGATATTAATGTGATTTATAGCTATCCAGGTTTTGTCCTTTCGTGGTTTGGTTTAGTACCCTGTTTTGTTACCCTGCCTTATTTTTAATATCTATAAATTTATTGCAGATTCGTTTGGAAAGTGGAAGACTGAAATTACACATAAACCTTGGTGCGGGTGAGAGTGAACTGTCGTCCCCTAAAGGAATACACTTGAATGACTCTCAGTGGCATCACGTCAGCATTATCAGACGAGAAGCTAATCTTACAATGAAGGTAGTTCAAGTTATTTATTTCATAACAAAATACATTTGTGTCGAAAATGTTTGCACAAACTTAAACAATTATACTTAATATAAGAAAAACCTCATTCCTTATCCATCATATAATATCCAAATTGAAAAATACAAAATTTACAAACATTATTATTACTATTGATACAGAACAAAGTCACTAGCACTACTTGGTAAAATTTCAATCTCTTTGAATACTTTTGTTTAGGCCTTTTCCAACTAGGTTGGGTCGGTTTCCAGTCTGACTGCATACAGCTTAGTGTTTAACATGTAGCGACTGCTTATCTCACAATTGACACAATTGAAAGGTTAATTAGCCCCAGGTGTCGGAAAGCACGGTAAGCAATAGCCCGAAAGCAAAAGCACAGTTATTATTGGTAGTCATTAGCCAAAAAGTCACAATACCCGTTTGGTAAGACTAGATGATAGAGATGTCGGACTTTTTGGCTAATGACTACCAATAATAACTGTCAATTCTAAAATGTCAGCAAACTAATGATGGCTATGCTTCTGCTGCTTTTGCTTTCGGGCTATTGCTTACCGTGCTTTCCGACACCTGGGGCTAATTAACCTTTCAATTGTGTCAATTTGATACACAATAGAAAGACAATGACAGCGCGGACGCTGGTGTCCTCTTGGGGTTTAGTGAATGAATGGTGGTAAAAAATATGGCAAGTCTAAGCAAATCTTCATTCAACCAGTGTAGTTGTTATTATTTAGCCACAAGCTCGTCCATAAATATCTATGGATTAATTTGTATTTGCAGTTTTTATGTAACCATACACTTTGATAGTAACTAGGCAATTTTATATGTTTTTTGTCGTTACCTGCAGGTGGATGAAACATCACTAAAGAAAAGACTGCCTGGCCGGTTCTTTGAGTTGAACATTCACTTCGGCATATTCCTAGGTGGTCAAGGCGATTTCTCTGAGCTCTTTTTGGGACATATGGAGAATTTTCGCGGCTGTATGGAAGACGTGAGCATTTGTACTTTGGAATAGTTGAAGTAGTTTTTCAAATAGTCTCCATTTAATTTGCTGTGTGTGTTTAAGGTGGATGTGCCAGGGAAGCCCACAAAATTCAAATTTTCTTGTGTTTTTTTCCCTTTTGCAGTTCAGTGTTAGGTTGTATGTTGATCAAAATATGATTCGCGACCGCAACAAATGTGGTTTATCTGAGTTATAATAATTGAAATCCCCAATATAGCCTACTAAGTAAATTAATCCCATTAAATGAGTTTTTCATTAATTAATTAATTAATTTACTATGGTAAAAAGAAAACCAATTACTGTAAATAAACAATAAAACAACAACACACATTGATTATAAGCCGAAAATCATAAAATTAATGTAAAATAAAATTAAATAAATCTTCGAACTGCGAATCGGACGCTAGAAATACCTATAGTTCGTTCGCGTTAAGAAAGCAGTAAAAATGCAGTGCAACTGCAAGATAAAGGTGTATTCCACAGTGGTGTTAAATTCAAACAAATTATATTTTAAAAGATTAAGTTTAATGAATTTATAAAAATGAATTTGAAAAGATTTGATTGGTCAGGGGCCGGGCTAGGCCGACGGATAATGATGACTTTACTTTACTTTCTTAACGCGAACGTACTTATAATACGCTAGAATCGGAGAAGGCTTGGGGTCAATCCTAGTGCACTAAGCTTTTTCAGCAATATGTCATTGTGGGTTCTATCAAACGCCTTCCGAAAATCGAAATATAGTACATCCACTTGTTGGCCACAATCCAGGCGTGTAGAAATATTGTCAACTATGGTCAGCAGGTTAACACATAGTACATTAACAGACCTTTTTTTTCTGAAACGATGTTGCTCATTGCATAAGAAAGATCAACCCGTCTATATATTTCTGCATGTAAAACATGCTCAAAAATTTTAGCTAGTGTAGGAAGTATGGCAATCGGGCGGTATTCTGCCACAGGTTTTATTAGAGCCCTTGGGGATAGGAGTGACCCTTGATAATTTCCATTGAGGAGGGTAGGTTCCAGTTTTAAGTTCCAATTTAAAAAGGTGGCAAAGTGGATAAATGTATAACTTACTACCTTGTTTGAGAAACCACAAATAATTAAAAAATCATGCAATAGTGTTAGCAGAATAAGATTTTGAATGATTATAATTCTTTAAACACAAACGTTACGATCGCAAATCATATTTTGTTGCCAGCCTGACACTGAACGGCAAATTATAAGAAACAAGAAAATTTGAATTTCGCGGGTTTCCCCGGCGCTTCTACCTAATATGAATTGTAACTGGATTTCCGGTTTTAGGTATATTACAATGGTGTAAAGATCATAGAGAAAGCCCGTAGTCGTTCTGGCTCCGTACATGTTGAAGGAGTGACTTGGAACTGTGCTCCCGAATTCGATGCCGACCTCAATTCCGATATAAGTTTCGTTGATGAAGGGGCCTATCTTATACTGCCGAGAATAAACTCAAGGGCTGGAGGAAAGTAAGTAAATTGTTAATTTCCGTTTTATAAAATTTAAGTTATTTCAAGCTATGCAATGCTCATGTTATAAATACCACTTTCCACACAGCAAGGTCTGCATTTTGCAAATTTCAAATGTTTCAGATGGCAAATAGAATTTAAAACTATAGCTCAAAACGCGATCATTCTTTACAACGCTGGTGGTGGTCGAGGATCAGACTTCCTTGCTGTAGAGATACTGGAAGGCGTTGTACGCGTCAAAATGGCACGAGGTCAGATAGTGCATACTGTGAGGGTTAATGACGGGCAGTGGCACAAGATGCATCTGTCATTCTACCCTTCCATGATAGAGGTGAGACTTATTAATATAATGCTATTAATATTGCCTTTCTTGTGACTTTGTTAAACCAGTCCTTATTCAAACACACACTAATATTACACATACTAATTTTAGCTGTGCCCGTGATGTTACTGGACATAATTAAGTTATATTTTTCATTGTTTGTCTCTTTTGTTTTTATATTAAAACAATTATTTTGCTGTGCACTAACCGGGTCCACAATTGACATAACTTTCAAGCCTTTTAACCTTTAAGGGCTTGAAGAATTAAATGTAAATAAAAGTAAAAAACAAACCACTCATAGTGATGAATCTTAGGTTCTTGGAACTTTTGCATAGCGATCCATCCGGCTAGTAATAATATGTTACTGTTCATATCAATTTTGGACTATGGGACATTTGAAGAAGGTTGTATATGCTGCACCTTTGATAAATGGGATGTGGACAGATAACAGAGATGATAAGTCTACTGCGAATACAGGCGTGATGTTGATGTTATGAGAGCGACCTTAGAAATTAAATTGTTGCGCGTAACCAACAGCTGCTGTTTTTTTTATGTTTTTTATTATGTTATTTAGACGCACTATCTTATGTAAAAGGCTGAGCGTTCATATTAATAATATAATTGCGATGTACCTTTTTATTGATTGTGCTTAGCTAATGGGCGTTGAGCAACAAGCTCGCCCATGCGACTAAAATATTTTTAGAAGCGAATTGGAAATCTTATTGCCGCGCTCCTTTTTCAGTATATGATCAGATTGGACTTTGATTAGTAAACTCTAAAGGTCTTAAATAAATTGAGTACGTGCAGCTGAATGCCAATATTTTACATAATTATAGCGACTGCCTGTCTGACCTCCACTACCCAGCTACTGGGTAACACGATACCCCTAGGCTAAACTAGTTGTAATTAGACTTTCGGAATTCTGACTACCCGTAACGATGCATCGTCCACGAACGAATCATTTTTTAATAGATAATAATTTAAGTATTGTCTCAGGAGACAAATAAAAATATAACTTTTGATGCGCTACTGCTTATTGCATACATACATACATACATACATAAACTCACGCCTTTTTCCCATGGGGGTAGGCAGAAACTACAGAGCGCCATATGCTACGATTCTTACATACTTCTTTTGCTTCGTTTACATTCATACATGTTGTCATACACACACGCCGGTTGCGAGTGCTTATTGCATGCAGCATTTTATGAAGATGAATGTAATTATTTTGCCAGATAAGCGACTAGATTTTCTTCTTGCGAAGAGTTCATAATATGTATACTTTTCTAAAGGGTTGTCTCTCCCGTTCTCAAAAGATTGATAATTATGAAACATGTACTTTTTTGAGGAGGCGTGTGTCCTAGGTCCTAGCTTTTGGAGCATTATAGGCTAATTATGATTTAACATTCTTGCAATACCTCACGCCTTACTGACTGGAACCTTTTGTCTTATTGGGCTCGCAAGTGCAACTGCTGAACGTGTAGTCATGAGTTCGATCCTCAGTACAGTCCAATCCCAGTTTTCCTTTGCCATAGTTAGAATTTGGTTGTGCGTTTGATCTACCTAGACCAGGCGTAGGACCAAGACAAGCACTAGGTCTAAAGAACGGAAGAGAAAATGAAAAGTGGGGGAGGGAAGAGGGGGGTGGTCACACCAAATAAAAAGATAGAGTGTATTTCTGTTCAATGATGTATACAATGATGTATCTTATATAACTGGCTTGGCTTGAGATTGTGTGATCGATTTTCGGATGGGAGGAGATGGCTGATTATTATGCGCATATTTTGCAGCTGTCTGTGGACAACATAGCAATGCACACACGAATCGAGAGCGGCGGTACACGGTACCTAGATCTGTCAGATTCCTTCTATCTCGGCGGCATAGAAAATGAGAAGCAGCAGAGAGCATTCACCAAGGGAATTAAAGCCGCTGATTCTAGCATTATGGTAAGTTTTATGCTATATCAATAAATACGATTGACTAATAAAATCGACGTGACTTAGACTTGTATAGATGAAATTTGTGGATCAACAAAATATTGTAACAGCAATTATATCATTATAGCAAATTACAATGTACACTTAAATTATTAAATGGTCGGCTGTTTAAAATTCTTTTGTTTTAATAGCTTTTTAAACAACTTACTGATGACAATAATAATATTTTTATATCGTAATACTCATACATTGTGTTAATCATTCGATGCTTTCGTGGCAAGCAAAAGTATAATCTCATCCTTCACTCATATTACTCCTAGATTGCTAAGTTTAATGCAAATAAATAAATAAATGATGGCCGTATAAATATTGATACGTAGAGTCACTTAAAATTATAGTGGAGGTAATAAGAAATTGAGTACCTATTTATATTTGTATGAAATGTTTATGAATTAAAATTCGTACCAAGAGCACTATGGATTACGGTAGGTCAAAAAACTTAGACTATATACCTCTAGACGTAGCCCAATTTACAGTGTCAAGTGTGGAAGTGAGACGCAATAATACAAAGTTCGTAGGAAAATTGAGACAAAGCATCGTATCTTCTGTCCCTTACGGCGTGCCGGATTTTTGCATGGCTAACTTTTGAATGTTAGCCAAACAAAGTGCTGTCACTGTCACGTATATTATTATGCTCGATTTAATTTAAGTTTTCGGATGGTTTTTGCAATTTTTGTAATAGTTTAAGTCATTTAATGAGAAATAGACTCCATTAGATAAGTGTTTAGTGTATGGTGAATGCGCTACGATGGGAGGATGCAGTATAAAAGGCTGTAAAAGCCGCTCAGAAAAGGCCAATAACAAAATCTCTTTTCATTCGTAAGTATTCAATACTGTTTGTGTTATTGTATGATTATTGAATTTATACTTTTGTGCGCTTTTATTGTCATGGCTTTCAGACCAAAATATGGAAGATTTCTTAAAGTAAACTTGATTTCTTAAATCACATAACCTAGGAATACTTACTTACAGTGTTGCTACACGTTTCAAATCTTTTCCCTTAACTGTCAGGCCTAATGTTCAAAAGGTAGGCATAATAATCAAATAAATCTATGGTGGCTAAACACACAAATTTGTGGGCGAACCCTTATTTTTAAGTTTAAGTGAACATGTGTACGAACGAACAGAGCCCTTTCGACAATCATTAAGTTTTACTCTTGAAGGCAATCGCGTAGGTACTTATAGATATTTGGAAGTAAGAATTCATTTTATAAATTAATGTTAAGTATAAACAAAAAATTAGATATTTTCAAAATAAGTTGGTTTTGTCTAAAGGACAATAGTTATTATACAGCAATGTCAATGTCACACTGGATGTCAGCCATACCTCAATATATTTTAATGATAAATAACACGCGAAAAAATAATGTAGTGTTCTTCTAAAGAGTTACTTCTTTGTACACACAGCAAGCTTCACCTGGTAGTAGTGTATTTTATTTGTGAGAATCAAGGTAAGATTGAAAGTAGGTATTTTACGTGAAATTATATTTTCTCACACATGGATACTTCTACACTCATATTACCACGTTGAATACGTAAATTATAATTAGTTAAGTAGAATTTTGGTCGTATTTTGGGACTTTTTTAAGGAATAGCAACACTGAACTTTTATATTGCTGTCGCATGTGCGGCCACGCGGTAGCTCGATCTAGAGGTATATTATCTAAGTCAAAAAACGTTAGTGACAATCGAATTGATTACGTTAATCAATTCGATTGTCACTAACGTTTTTCAGCTGTCACCATACAAAACAGTATCATGAGTCACTAATTTCACTGACGCTATCGAATAATACGCTTACGATAGTAGTTGCGTAGACCACTAGCATTTTGGCGTGTGAAACATAAGTTTACATTAAAATTATATACGTTTTTGAGTCTAATTCAGTCAAAATAATGTCTGCAAGAGCGTATTTAGCATGGAATAAGTTAGTGGCCGCTGAATTTTAAGACCAAGGACGTAAACAACTTGAATTCAAAGCCATAATGATAAATACATGTTTGAAAATATAAGTAAAAGAGTTTTAGTCAAATCTTCAAGACCATTTTTTGTTTATCTGTTGCATTCTTTGCGTCTTTAGTATTTTTATTTACTTTAACTTCTGATAAGCTGACTTATTTCATTTTCAAACTAAAACTTGTCTAGGATTTTACCATCCAAAACTGATTTTGAACTAGTAATACACAATAAACGTGTTTGTATTTCGATAATTTAACCATTCCTACTGTATTTATTAATTCTAGGGCTGCATCAAACCTATAGAAGTAGACGAAAAGATTTACGGTCTCCCCAACGCCGTAGTGACTTACGGTGTCAGCCCTAAGTGCGTGTGGTGGTATCCTTGCCACTCGAGCCCCGGCAACCCGCCCTGCGTCCTGAAAGGCGTTTGCGAACAACATGGCGTCGACCACTTCACCTGTAAATGTGACACCGACCTGTGTATCAACCCTGATTACGCTGAGAAGTATAAGGTTCGTGAACAAGTTTGTAATTTACATCGTTTTAGCAATAACTGGACTGTTGGCCTAGTAGTTAGTGACCCTGTTTGCTATGCCGGAGGTCGTGGGTTCGATTCCCACCCAAGAGAAATGTTTGTGTGATGAGCATGATTTGTCCTGTGTCTGGGTGTTATTTATCTGTAATAGGTATACTTAGAAATATATAAATATGTTTATCAATTGTCTAGTACTCATAGCACAAGCTCTGCTTAGTTTGGGCCTAGATGGCGTTGTGTTAAACTTGTGAAATATTTATTTATTTAATTAAAACTCTCGCCTCAGGGGCGTGCTGAAAATTACATGGGAATAAAATTGTTTACAGACAGTGAACAGTGGGGGTTATTATCCACACTATCCATAATCACTGTCTTCAACGCTCGACTCTTGTGTGCCAATATTATCTTCAACCCAGGCAGAGAAAGCGGCGGCAGAGAAACCGGGGGTCATGATAGCCTGGTTTAGAAGTACTGCATTCAGTGATAAGTTTAGTTAGTTAATGACATTCGCATTATTACGACTTACAACAAAAACTTACAATCACTGATTGTTATTCAGTGATTGTAAATTTTTGTTGTCTAGGGTCAAGGATTATGCAGAAAACTGCACGGAGCTGAAGTTTCTTACTGCACCTTATGAAGCGTATCCTTAGAAATTGTATGAAAATCAAACTCATCTTTAAATTTTTCTATCAGGTTTTCTCCAAGTCAAGCAGCGAACTAGAACTGGTGGCCCTCTTTCCGCTGACAGTTCAAGAGGGAGGAGTTTCAGTGATCACGTCACAGAACATAGACGTGGTCCTCGACCACCATAAGTACGGCGTACGACCTTCAGGCGTAGTGTTACACGTCGCTCAGAGTCCGCAACACGGCAGAATAGCTATCGACCTTTCGCTGCAACGTAACTCGCAACAATACAACTTAATAGAAGGAGAGAGCAAGTCCAAACAGTTTTTTACTCTGCTTGACTTGTCCAGGGATAAGGTAAGAGTTCCGTTCAGAAAACATGGAAATTATCAAGTATTTAAAGAGTGAAAATGTAATAAAGATGCAGCACGTGATGTCTCTGTATGTTTGTTACGTATTGTTCATCCCTGCTTCCTCTAGGTATCATTGACACTGTGATTTTCAACTTAAATGAAATAATGTAAATAAATAAAATCCACATCGTTTCTTAAAAGAAATTGCTGAAATGGTTACAACTAGGTGTGACAACTGCAGCGAAAATAGATTATAATAAATTCAGCGTCCGTCGTAATTGTAACATACCTATTTACAAAGTGTGCATTAAAAATAACATGTTTTAATTTGTGTCTAATGTTATTGTATTGTTTATGGTATACAAAATGTTGCGCAGTGACAACGTTGACCCAGCGGACATTTTTGATTCCAAGTATAAAATTTTTTGATGTAAAACTAACTCCCCAATGGTGGGAAGCACAAATGTATACTTACCAAACACCATACGCGATACCATACAATGAAAATCTGTTAAACTCAAGTGATGATATCCAATTTTTTTCGCTGGGGCAACACACAGGCTTTGAAGGTCGGCAACCAGGGCTGTCACCCAGGATGTCAACGTTATAGGTAGGCCACGCTAGGAGTGCTAAAAATAGCCATTGTCTTGCAGGTCCGCTACGTCCACGACGGCTCCGAAAACCATCAAGACGCGATTGTGCTCGACATGGAACTGATACCAGAGACTAAGTTCACCTTACCAAGCTACCTTCAAGGAAGAAACACGTTTGTGTTACACGTCAACGTGACGCCGGTCAATGACCCACCAGTGCTGAACTTACTGCCTGGGAAAGTGTTAAGGCTTACACAGGTAGGTGTTTAGTAGATGACTATGTATTTGTTAATGAATAGTCAGAAAGAATGCATATTCATAGTTTTTTTATGTTAAAGTGATGAGAACTATTAGGATTTGACACAGCATTTTTTAATAATTAACATTTGGCGCAGTGGCTAAGGGATTGGCTGCCCTGCGTGTCGCGAGTTCGATTATCGCTAGCAACAAAAATTTGTATGGCCTTCAGGGTCTGGTACTTTTATATGAAAATTTGATTTCTGTACACGCACCCACGACACTGGATAAACTCCCCAGTAAGGCGGCAATCGAATAGAATAGAAAATAGAATAGTCTTTATTCTATACCGTAAAAACTTAAAACTATAAGGCCTACATATAGTGTTACAATGGGCAGTCTTAACACTAAAAGCGATCAATCAACAGCGGTGTTTTATTGAAGGAAATTGCTGCCTGTTGGTATTACAAACCTAGTTTCCAGCTGGTTTGACGTTGATAGCTGTGATTATTTAACTAAAATAACAATAGGCAATCAAATCACACGATGAACAGCCCCGGTTATTCATACACACCTTTTTTTTTGTGCCGTGGGGATATTCCCCTCATAAGGAAAACAATGAGGTCAGTCAGTTGACCGGAACTTTACCAGCTAAAACCACTGCGCTGTGCCTCATCCGACCTATAGAGAAGTCCCCATCCGCGTCAACCCTCTGAAAATGCACCAAATAAAAAACGTAGTCTATAAAAGTGTCACAGAAACTAATTCTTTACTTAGTATTTTAAGTAGTATTGCATGAGTTTTGTTAACTTTAGCATGATTTAATGTTACTTATTTTGAGTTAATTTGACTGAATACGCCTGTAGTATATTATTTTGTCCCAACGCTCGTGTCGTGCCGACGTTATAAAGTCGATATTGATTGCCTTTAATCTTTATCGATGGTCGATCGATGAATGTTAGCCGCACCATATTGGATCTTTTCGGACATTCGATGTCATCGAATGATAACATCGTAGTTTAAAGGTTGCACCTTTATCTATTTAATAAAAAAGAAAACCTAAATTTGTTCATAATGGTCTTCCAATTGATTGGTATATTATATATTATTTTGTTATTTTCAGAATGTTTCCAGAGCTTCAAGTTATTGTTATTATTTGCTTTTGTGTAGTTGCATGCATTGTTTGCCCCACAAACGCCAAAAACACAGCAGAATAACCTATAATTTATTTGTGTGAGTATTTTTAGTTGCTAATTTAACCCATTTACTTTATTATTTACGTTACGCACGCTGTTAGCCATTTTATTTATTAAATTATTTTGGTATGAAAAAATAACCATTATTTCCCTTATCTTGAAGTTTGTCATCGCGCCATCCTAACTTAGTTATGTGCAAAATACCTTTGTCAAGTTCTCCATGAGAAATGACACAATGCTATCAGCCACAGATGATTGCATATTTACCTTCATAGTTCTGTATTTGAACTAAATATATCGTTTGACGGGCTCGTGGCTAGATTCAAACATTTGCACGCTTGCCGAGCTCCGTCCGTGAATAGTGGACCGACCATTACATAGCGAGAACCCTCAATGAAATGTGCCGGCCATCATTTTTAGTACTTTGTCAGTCGTTGTGGGATGTCAAGATCCCGAAGGTCTGCAGACCAAACTTACTCAAAGGTAAATGTGTTACCCAAAGACTGGGTTATTGAGGTCAGTTAGTTAGTTCATGTGAAATACTAGTATTCAGCTGTACTAAGTTTCACTGGAAGCTGACTTCAACATAGTTAGGAAAAAGTAAGGTTGCCAAGAAAGTTGAACCAATAGTATTTGTTGATCGCAAGGAAGTTTATAGAATTCGATGATATTCAATGCTTTAATACTCAATATTCTCATGTTTAATTCAGGGTACTCGCAAAGTGATCACGTCTGATATCCTGAAGGCTGAAGACCCTGATACGGCACCAGAAGATCTGTTGTATACGGTGCTGCATGGCAAGAATGAAGCTAACAGGTAAGGACTTATGTCCGACTATACTTTACATTGTCTATACTAATAGACAAAGAGGGAAAGTGTGTGAGGTTGTAAGGATGTGGATAGCAACTCAAGGGTGAAAGGAAACAAAACTTTGAGGAGGATTTTTACGCTAGTTTAATACTGTTTGATAGTAACAGGGTGTGGATAATGGAAGAATAATTTCGTAATACTTGATTTTTGCGTAATTTAAACCATTTACGCAGCGCACGCAACAGAAGCTTTTTTCCCGCTTGCAACATTTCTTATTGCTGCTCCGCTCCTATTGGTCATAGCGTGATGTTATAAGTAGACTATCTAACGCAAAAATAATTTTTCAATTCGAGCCGGTAGTTCCTGAGATTAGCGCGTTCAACCAACCAAACAAAAAAACAAACTCTTCTGCTTTATAATATAGTGTAGATTACAGTCCTCGTATGTAACAAACAACTTGTTACTTACGTGAATATCTTCCTCAAAGTTTTGTTTGTATTCACCCTTGAGTTTCTATCCCATTTTACCCGGTACTGAACCTATTTTTTTGCCAATAGAAAGCCACATTTTTTGTGAGTGTAATTTTTTTAAAACGGATAGGGGATGGAGGGGAAATTAAAGTACAAAATGCCCGTTGACGAAGTGGCGAGCTAAGGGCTAGTTTTTATTTTTATTATTTATTAAGTACTTTCAATGATATTAACGCTGTTGCATTGTAAGTGGTGTAACTGTACAAGTTAACTGTATTGTGAATGACACACTTGAACTCTTCTCACTGTAAACTGAATTGCTGAATAGCTGCAATATTTATATTTTTAAATGTCGCAGCTAATACTGAGATATGGGCCTTTTTGGTCTGGGACAGGTCTTTTTATATTTTTTTTTATCTTTTCTTGTTTCTGTTTTATCATCTGTTTTGTTGTTGTTCTTTATGTTCTTTGCGTCCAAATAAAATATTTATTTGCTTTCTTTCTAATTCTGGTACAAACGAGTCCAAATCTCTTTGTGTACTCCCCATTAACACAGCTAATCAGTATTTTTTTATATCTTTCTACCAAGTTAAACCGTCTTTGTATACAGGCTTGCGCCCGCGCACTTCTGGAACAGCAATTTATTGTTATACATCTGTTACTAAACCTATGCCCGCAATGAAGATGTTTTAATTCGATTTGAATCGTTGAATAAACGTGAAGAAACAAATATTTAAACGCAGAGAAAATGTGCCAAGTCGAATTCCCTCAATCCACCTTAATGATTACAATAATACCTTGTGAATAATGATTACCTTAAAGAAATTCAATTTTATGTTTTCAACAGCGGCCACATAGAAATGTCCGGTCAGCCGGTGGACTCGTTTACGCAGCAGGATATAGACTCAGGAGTGATGTCTTACGTGCACGGCTCCACAAATGACAAACAGCTCAACAAAACATCGCTCAGGTTGACTTTACAAGTAAGTACTTAACAACTTATTGAGACGTGCATTTGTTTGGCCCGGTGCTAACAGGCACAGTTGGACGGTAAAATCAAATCTAAATAGCCTCTATTTATTTATTTAATACTTCATGTACAAAAATGTACATATATAATAATAATAATAAGCTTTATTTCTCTACATAGGTACAGAGTTAATAAATTTTACAACAATATTACGATGTAGTTGTTTTATGTAGTCCCTCTTGGGTAAAAGCCTCCTCCAACTCGAACCATTCCTCGCGGTTTTTGGCAGTTTGTAACCATTTTTCTCCTGCTGTGTTAATTATGTCATCCACCCATCTTTTCCTTTGCCGACCTACACTCCTCTTGCCATATGGGCCCTTCCACTTTGTTGTTTGGTAAGTCCATCTTTTGTCTTGATATCTAGCCAGGTGTCCTGCCCATTTCCATTTTTGTTTTTGGCTATGATGAAGAGCATCCGTTAGTTTCGTTTTCTTTCGGATATCTATGTTTCTTGTTTTTTGTATTCTCCTTAGTTTGAGGATACTTCTCTCCATGGCGTGTTGGCAAGACAAAATTTTGTTTTTTACTCTTTCAGTATACACCCATGTTTGGCTTGCGTATGTTAGACTTGGGAGGATACAGGAGTCCATTATGACCTTTTTCATTCTTAGGCTGTAGTTTCCTTTAAGGATTTCTTTTTGAGCCCAGTATTTTTTCCACGCAATGCTGATTCTTCTGTCTATTTCTTTTTCATTGCTGTTCAATTCGAAAGATATCAGTTTGCCTAAGTAGACATAATCATCAACATATTCAATGGACTTTCCTTCTACTTTAATTGGTTTTTTGGAGCTGTTTGTAATAATTTTTGTTTTTGATGCGTTCATTTCAAGTCCTACTGTTTGGCTTTGGGTGTTCAGGCTCTGAAGCATGTTTTCTAATCCAGTCGCAGATTCACTGAAAAGAGCAATGTCATCAGCAAATCGTAGATGTGTTAATCTTTTGTTTAGTATCCATATGCCTTTATTTTTCCATTCTAGGTTTTGAAATAATTATGTCTTCTAGGACGGCTATGAATAGTGTGGGTGAAAGAGGGTCACCTTGCTTCAGTCCTTTTCCAATTTCAAACTCTTCTCCATGTCTTTCTAGTTTTATTTTGCTAATACTCTTAGCATATATGTTCTTTATCACGCTTATGTATTTTTCGTTTATTTTGTTTTTTCTCAGAGCCTGCCATATAGATGAGTGTGATATGCTGTCAAACGCCTTAGCATAATCAACAAATGCTATGTATAATGGCATGTTGTATTCTTTATATTTTTCTATTATTTGTTCAATAGAGTGTATGTGGTCCATTGTTGAGTAGTGGGGTCGGAACCCAGCTTGCTCTATTGGTTGGTTTCTATCTATGTCTGGAGCTATTCTACTTAGGATTATCGAAGAGAACAGTTTATAGATTGAAGATAATAGACTAATTGGCCTGTAATTGTTGATGTCCAGTGGATTTCCCTTTTTATAGAGCAGTATTATGTTTGAGCTGCACCATTGTTTTGGTATTTGCTCTTGTTGTATAATTAAGTTGAACAATTTCGTCAGGTAGTTTACTAGAATAGGTGACCCAAGTTTCAAAGCTTCATTTGTGATTTTATCTGGACCTGGGCTTTTTTCAGACTTTAGTCTCGTTATATGTCTTTCTGTCTCCCCTTCTGTTATGGGAGTAAAATTTACTTTTTCTAGTTGGGATCCTCTTGTATGGTTAGTTTCCAACTGTCCATCCTTTTGGGTTTCTTCCTGGGATGGTCTCCTATAAAGCTCTGAGTAGTAAGCTGTTGCGCGTTTTACTATGTCTTCTCTGTTTCTTGTTTCCTCCTTTTCATCTTTTAGACCTTGTATCCAGTTTTTATGTGTTGACAGCTCTTTAAAGGCTCTCTTTGAACTTTTATAGGTTGTCATATTTCTCTCTATGACTTGTCTTCTATGCCTTTCGTAATCTTGTCTGATTGCTCTGTTTGTCTTCTTGTATAGCTCTTTTAATTCGTATCTCATTTCTTTAGATTTTTCTCTTTTAAATAGGAGTTCTGTACGTTTAGTAATCAATTCCTGTGTTTGTTCGGAAATAATATTAGGTTTTTCGTTACTGGTTTTTGATGTTTTTACGTGTTCTAACTGTTTGTGATGGTGTATTCCAGCTCGTTGCTCAAAGTTTGTACATTTTCTGTGTTCTTCATTATTTCTTCTAGTGTTAATATATTCAGCTTTTCTAGATAAGTTTCTTTTTCTTTTGAAGTCTTTAGCACGTTATTTGGAGATTTCAATGTTTTCCTGTTAATTTTTGGGGTCCGTAGATTCAGTGAACATCTGACCATTTTATGATCCGATCGGAAGGTTATATTGTTTAAAACCTCTAAATTTGTGATTGCTTTGGGGTTATAACTTAGTATGAAATCAATTTCGTTTTTTGTGTTGTTGTCTGGAGACATCCAGGTCCATTTGCGAGAGTTTCTCTTCTTAAAATATGTGTTCATCACTGATAGTTTGTTTTCATATGCGTATTCAATTAATCGTTCCCCACGTGCATTTCGTTGACCATATCCATACCGTCCCATTATCATATGTTCTTCATGTTTGGGGTGCCCGATTTTTGCATTAAAGTCTCCAATGACTAGGAGGGTCTTGTCTGCTTGTTCTTGCGCTTTTTGTATGTCCTTATAGAAATTTTCAATTTCTTCCTCACTGGAGCTCTCAGTTGGGGCGTAAACTTGAATAATAGACAGTGATACCTTGTTGAAGCTCATTTTTAACAGAGCTACTCTTTCTGAAATGCCCACAAAGCTCACGATGTTTTGTTTCAATGTTTTCTTTATTAAGAAACCTACGCCATGGAGTCCCAATGTCTGGCCTATATAACAGAAAATATATTTGTTATGTTCTTCTATATTGTACCCTAATCGTCTAATTTCAGCGAGCCCTATGATGTCCCAGTTAATTTTAGCTATTGTATTATCTAATTCTAATAGTCTTGTCATTGATGATAGTGATCTTATGTTATAGGTGCATATTTTCAAGTTGTGTAATTCTTTCGCTTCACAGTTCCGAGTTTTAGTTTTTCTGCTCTTGTAATTATAATTATAATTGTTGGTTTCGTTCAGTGGAGGGTTGTGGTCTTCTTGCCCCACGGTGACCAGCCGGCTTGGGGTGCTGATTCTTTATGTTTTATTTTGTTGTTTCGTTTGATTTAACTTATCCGTACAAAAATGTACATAGGCGGACTTAATGCCTGAAGCATTTTCTACCAGTCAACCTTTAGGTCATGCAGAGACAAACAGTGGTGATGCAATTCCGTAAGAAATATGAATGATAAGGGAACGTCATTTATTTATAAATATGTAAATAATAAATATGATAAATATCATAAACTATGATAGTCATGCCAAGTGAAAACATTAGCGCTGTGACGATACTACATCCATTTATTTGTGAATGTGCTCCTATTTCTGATATTATTCAATATTCCGACATTTAATGATAACAATAACTGTATATCGAACAGT
Organism: Euplexia lucipara; assembly: GCA_921972225.1. Taxonomy (NCBI): domain Eukaryota; kingdom Metazoa; phylum Arthropoda; class Insecta; order Lepidoptera; family Noctuidae; genus Euplexia; species Euplexia lucipara. Next base: position 9,163,964 of record OV179142.1, on the reverse strand, counting down.
CCTATAATAAGACTGTACGAGTTACGCCTGTCTGGAAACCTCGACATCGTAGCTCTGGATCATATGTTATTTAAATCACACAACATGTTTTCTTTGCCGTGATTTCAAAGATCACGTATTTGCTCGTAGTCTCCACACACAACCTTAGAGTCAAAGAATCAGACGCTGATATATCTGATAGTAGATCATCTGAAACTAAAAAAGAAAAACCTGCTATAAGTATAAGAGACCAAATTGAAATATGGGCATTAAATTATATAACTCCTAATGCCTTACTTGGTAGTCTTATATTGGTAGGTATTGATAGGTATTGGTAGTCTTAAAACATACTAAAGTCATTGAAATCAAATCGATCGACGAAATTTGTAGCTGCGGCTAATTGCTTAAAATGCCTTTCTAACAACGTTGCGCTCACGGAAAACTGTCAGATTTGGTACACTTAAACTTAGCATGTAGAAGAAATTCATAAAGCTAAAACGACCACTGAGGTCCACGACCATTGTTGATGATATTCATCACCTTAGTCGTAAAAAGCTACAATTGTACTTCTATTATTGAACTACGATATGTAATAAAGAGTAGAAAATAAGAGCAGCAAGCTAAAACAGTCGGATCTCAACCACTAGGGGACCACTTTTCACTTTTCTGTCTCTTCAGATACAAGTTACCCTAGTTTGAGAGGCCAGGGACACAATACCTGTATACAGACTACTGCAACGTTATTAGCATATTATTTTAACAGAGTAAACTATTGTAGGTTTTCTACTATTGTAGGTATTCTTGATGACAATATACTATATTTAATTATTATTACTGGTTTAAAAGTTTAAAAATATTTATTTCTTTATTATAGGTATCTGATGGCATAGAGACAAGTGGTCCGGGCATCCTACGTATATCCGTAGTGCCGCTTCAAGTGCGACTTGTGAACAACACGGGACTGCAGTTGGTACATAACTCCTACGCAATCATCTCAGCCGACAACCTGACCTTTACCACCAACGCAGATGAGACAAACGTGCAAGTCAAGTAAGTAATTACAGAAAAGAAATAGGCCCACAATAATCACTATACTCCATTAATAATAGCATTAGAAGAAAGAGGCTCATAGAAGCAGGAATGTAGAACATTTTATTTTAAAGTTAAGTTAAAGTAATGTTAAATAAAAATGTTTTGTTTTAAATTTAGAAGAATAAAAGTGAAATGAAGTTCAATGAATTGTTCGTCCCTGCTTCTTTTAGGTTTTTAGCATTGACACTTTAGTTTTCAACTCAAATGAAATGATATAACTAATTTAAATCCACATTATACCTTAAATTAAATGATTGAAATGGTAACAACTAAGTGTGACAGCAGAAGTGAAAAATGTATAATAATAAATTCGGCGTCTATCGTAATTATAAACTTAACTTCTGTCTAATGCTGTTGTAAATGGAGTAAACATATTATAAAACAAAGTTCTCCGCCGCTGTCTGTCTGTCTGTCTGTCTGTCTGTTCGCGATAAACTCAAAAACTACTGCACCGACGCTGCTGCTCTGCCTAACCCTTCTGGGATTACTGGCGTGATGTTATGTTGTTTCTACTGCACCGATTGTCATGCTGGGTATTCACCAATGGATAGAGTGGTTCTCGAGGATGTTGTTAGTGTATAATTGGTCAAGTTTTTGCTTACATTGGCCAAAATATAATGATATTTGTTGGAGATGTGGGAAAACAATAAGCCTTGCCGGAGCTGGGCGCGACAATTACCGACGTACACGCGGACGAAGCCGCGGGCATCAGCCAGACAATAAAAAGAAAGAATATATAAACTAAGAGACAGTAAAAAAATATTCCAAAGGCTGGCTCGAAACATTCTTGCGCGGTAAGAAAGAAAAATTAAGAAAACGTTACAATGTGCCTTGGTAAAATAAGTACAGTGGAAGAAAAAAGCCCGACAACTAGAGCCTGACGCTGGTTTTCAACTGTACAACATACGTACATACAAACGAACATAAAGTGACGCCTTTTGGGGGTAGGCTGAAACTATAGATAGGTATTCAAAGCCGAAGGAGGATTACCTAATCCTACTAATATTATAAATGTTTGTTTGGATTTTTGTTACTCTTTCACGCAAAAACTACTGAATGAATTTTAATGAAACTTTACAATGATGTAGCTTATACATCAGAATAACAGGTTATCATTTAATGACCTTGGGCAAGAAAAAAAACTACTCGAAGTACTAATACTGCGCAGACGAAGTCGCGGGCACCAGCTAGTATAATATAGTTTTGTTAGTTACCATGTTATTTAGGATTTGGTGGACCTTCTGCAAGAATATGCCATTTAGCAACGTCATCGAGAGATCATATTACATTGCTACGAGTCAGAATGTTACACTGTTATCGTTTTAAAAGAGTTGGACAGCCTTAATTAAGACGTTCAAAAAAACATAACCCTCCTTCTGTCGCATTCGGGTGGAAAGGTTATCCACATCAAAGGGGTTGTTGTTTGACCGCTTAGGAAAAACGTTACTCAAAAACCTTTCAATGAAAACTCTAAATGGTCCTTTATGACATTCAACAGTGTTACCCGCATCGTGTGTTTTTATTTTACCGCTTAGAAAAAATAATTTATCGAAAACACTTTCCTCGTTAAAAACTTAAAAGTTACTACTTACTTTGTTTTTCAAAGGTACGACATCGTAAAACCGCCTCAATTCGGCGTGGTGGAACGTCTCCGAGTGATGGACGGTACATGGCAGACCGTGGACTCATTTACCAATGAAATGGTAACATTCGGCCGAGTGCGCTACATGCATCTACTTGGAAACCCATCACATGACGAGTTCAAGGTAAACTAACATTATTTACGCTTCTATATTAGACGGTGCCTCAACTAAACATTGTTTTAATAACACAAAAAAAAAACTTTGTCCACAGTTCAAGGCATCAGTCGGCTCAATACGAACGAACACACTCTACGATTTTCGATTGACTTTTATAAAACTCGAACTGTACCAATCAGTGAACGAAGAACTAGTACTTAACAACACGAGAGAGGCTTTCATATCGTCACAACACCTAACATTTAAGACTAACCCTCTAACTCTTCCTAGCGACCGTGTAGTTTACACGATATTGAGGCCTCCTAAATACGGTATACTACACTTATCTTCCGGGAAACGACATCTGCAGATGCATAGCACGTTTACCCAACAGCACATTGATACGGATCAACTGTGGTACAGATTACACAGGAGAGCGTATTCACATATCCAAGACGAATTCACATTCGTCGTGGGTGCAACTGAATGTGAAAACATTACTGGCGTCATGACCATACGACATACCCCCGGCACATTGACTTCAGACCGAACAGAAGGTCGAGTTCACACCACTTTAGAACGCCTTCAAGTTACAGAAGGTTCTCGAATGGTTATCCCTGCCACGCATCTCAATTTCCGAACCGATGTAGTAACAAACCTAATATTCAACATCACACATCTACCTAAGCACGGAAAGATTGAAGTTATCAACGATATACTGAAAATAATGCGAGACAACACGACGTATTTCACTCTCGAAGAACTGAATTCTGATAGAGTGTATTACGCTCACGACGACTCGGAGAGTCGACACGATGCGTTCCATTTCATGGCTCTAAGCCCGGAGCCGGAAGACTTCCAGTACGTGGGAGTTTTTCACATCGATATTATATTGAAGAATGACAATAGCCCCGTGCGGGCGAATGATAATGTTTTCCATATCGTACATGGTGGAGCAAGACTCATTACTGCTCGCGACTTAAGCTATACCGATGCGGACTTGGATACAAAACCATCCGATATTATTTATACAGTCCAACGATACATCAAAGATCCGCCAAACGGAGGAATATTTCGAGCTGACAATCCTTCTGAACAAATAGCGCAGTTTTCTCAGGACGATATCAATAAGAACTTGGTGCTGTTCAAACATCAAGGTAAAGAGTACGGGAAGATGGCGTTCTGGATATCTGATGGACTGTTCGATGTCAACGGTAATCTAGAGATACAGGCATCACCTCCGTTCATACGGATGTATCCTACAAACGGATCGATCGTGGAAAATGGGAAAGCCGTTGTTATTACTGCTAGAGATATGCAGGTAAGTCTTCTTTTAGTTACGATTTTTTTGTACTTAGTCTTAATCTCTTACATTTACAGACGTGGATGAATGCGTGACTCTTGCTTAATTAACCAGATCGATTGATGATAAAATTCTCTACAAACCTTTTCTTTTATTGTTCTATCAGGTCGACACCAATATGAACTGTCTGGAAGAAGACATTCGTTACGAAGTCAATTTGGAACCGAAACACGGAATTATAGAGGTCGGCGAGGGTCAGGGAGCTTACACGTTCACGCAACTAGATGTGGCAGCGGGCAGAGTGGCGTACAGGCACAGGGAACCCAAGACTCCAGCTGATCAGTTCAGGTGGGATTTTAACTGGAACTCATCATGCACCCTAGCCTTTTCCCAACTATGTTGGTGGCGGCTTCTAGTTTAACCGGATGAAGCTGAATACCAGTGTTTTACATGGAGCGACGTGCCTGTCGGACCTCCACAACCCAGTTGCTGGGTAACACGATACCCTTTGGTTAAACTGGTTGTCAGACTTTCAGGCTTCTGAATATCTGTAACGATTGTCATAGGTCTACAAATTACAGCTGGGGCCAATGGCTTTACGTGGTTTCCGAGAAACGGAGGAGTCTTGAATATGTATGAATGATGGACGAGATTGGTCTGTGGATAGGTCACCCATCCACGAACCAATCGGTTCAAGCGTAGCTTAACCTTCGATCGACCCGTGAGGCTGTTATTATTTAGTTATCATTTATATTTTAACCGGAACTGTAGGGTTAATATTAAATCAGCGTGTTCTGGCTGCTTTAAGGCCTATTCAAACCTGAGCGATATTCGCTGCCGCTGTGGGTAGAGGTACATACCGCGCGGGTTTCGCTCAGGTATTTAGTATCAAGTACCGCGGCTAGAGCGACCACTGAACAGTAATATTACCGCAAACCCCAGTGGGTTTTCTCTGCCGCAGACCGTAGCGAATACCGCTGAGGTCTGAATAGGCCTTTATACAGTAATTATCTTACTAGTTATCGAGGCACTGGATAAACACTACACGGCGTATTTATTTACAGCCAACTAGCTTACTGATTAAGCTAGTTCAATTTACCTGCCTAGCCTCTTAACTAAACGGCGCCGTTCAACTAGTGGCCTGAATGATATTCAGCCGTAGCGTTTGGCTTAAACATTTGCCAGTCAGTTTATTAAATGATACTTAAGGCTTTACTTCGGCGGGACAGGAAGGACAACTTCGTCGACAGGGCAAAATATAATTTACACATAATCAGAAACTTACTTCGGGTATCGATTTATACAATCTGTTAGTTTCTGGCACTAGCCGGCCGCTGCTGCGGCAGTTAATGTTTATTTCATTGGTATACCATATTATAATATCTACTTATAAAATGACCTCCTAATGATGAATGTCCTTAGCTCCTAATGATGACTGGCCTGTTGGTTTAGTAGTTAGTGACCCTGACTGCAATGCCGGAGGTCGGGGGTTCGATTCCCACCCAGGACAAATGTTTGTGTGATGAGCACGATCGTTTGTTCTGTATCTGGGTGTAATTTATCTATAATATGTATGTATTTAGAAATGTTTAAGTATGTTTAACAGCTCTTTAGTACTCATAACACAAGCTCTTAGCTTGGTTCTAGATGGCGTTGTGTGAAAAAGTTGTGGAATACCTATTTATTTATTTAAAATACAAGTAAATTCTAAAGAAATTCCAATTTCCTCTGAGGAAAGTTATGTCTGAGTACTAATAGCGAAGCTACTGGCATGCTGGATGTTTTCTGACATTATAAACCAGTAGAGTTCTTATACTAAGTTTGAGACATATTTTTCTACAGGTTCAAAGTGATGTGCCTAGACACATGGGGAGAGGGTGTGTACGTAATAAAGGTATTCCCGTCCAGTTACTGGGAGCCACTTCGGGTGAACACGAACTTGCCTCTGGTCGTGGAAGAATCAACCAGTGTGAACGTTACTAAGGACATCTTGGAGGTAATTATAAAAACCAAAGAGTATATGGAAGGTTTTGAGGGCGATTTAAAAATAACCGTGTCTGTCTAATGCTTTAAAGTTTTGCTCGCACAGAGGTGTTTCCGTTTAACTGAAAAAAATGTTTCATACTAATCATAAAATCAAAAATTAATAGGTACTGGCACTTTTGTCGATCTAGCATCTAGTAATACACCATCTGCTCAAAATGATTCAATGATTTCTCTCTGCTAAATACCCAGCTAACACAATACCTAACTTTTATTGCTCTATTTTACAGGTAATGCATCCCCAAATCGAGCCTTCGAATATAGTATACCAAGTGACAGACGGCCCCTACCACGGTTGGCTTGAGATCACAACTACTCCAGGCACCCTCGAACTTGAAAACTACAATGAGGAACCCGTGCATATCAAAGTCTTCGACCAGTCCATCATTAACGCAAACCGTCTGGTTTACGTTCAGTCCGGGGTTAACCGTACACGTGACAGGATACGAATGGACGTCACGAATGGGATTGTTTGGCTTCGGGATGTTGAACTAAACGTCATCATCATACCGGAACATTTCTATGTGTATGCTGCAAACTTGACTGTGGTCGAAGGTGAAACTGTTAGCGTAAAACCAGATCTATTTAGAACTGTCACAGAGTATTACAGAGGAAAAGTGGTAGCCTACAAAGTGGTAGAGAAACCGAAGTATGGAAAGATTGTGATGACCAACCAGGAGCTCAACTTGTTGCCGGTGTTGAAACTAAATTCTGGAAATATTCAGGTAGGTTTCTATCTATCTATCACGTTTGGTTTCTGCACTTAATCCCGGATTGGACCATTGTGTGTGTCCAGGTAGGGACCTACTATTTAAAGCAAACGAGGTTTATATTTGATGCAGATTCTGAAGCACTTATCCCTCTTGCACTTATTTGGCTGACTTACAAGAACCCTTCAATATCTATTTGCCCTATTTCAGATTTAGTACAAAATTCTTTCTAAACTTTTCATGAAAGAAGATTGAATCACTCCTCTCTCACTCTTTAAGTCCGCCTCTGTACATTAGTGTGCTTGAAGTATTAAATAAATAAATAAATCACTACACCAAAAACTAATTGTTATAATATCAAATAGATAAACTCTGGTTCAGATATTTTAGAATTCGCAACCAAATATTCAATATCAGTATTGTAGATGTGCTGATTATGACCTTAACCGTCAAGCCTAGTAGCCGATTGTTATCTAGTTTAAACCACTTTTAATTCTTATGTTATCCGTAAAGGCAACATTCCTTTATTTAAAAAATAAAACTGCTTTCACAGATTTGTTAACAATCATACCTTAACCGGGAATAGAAACTGATCGCAAAGGTTATGGTTCAACATAAAATCTTATTAATAAATATTTGGTCTTAGAAATAAAAGTGATCATGAAATATAACAGTAATTTATTTCAAAAAATACCTTTTTTTGTCTATTTGTTTACATATCTTATACAATAATGCGTTATAAAACGTAAGCTATGAATTTGAACAAAACCTTTGCATAACCTTTAAAATTTCAAACTTTTCATCAGAACGCCTTGTCTAAATCATTTTTGAATCGTTTCATATAGTACATCAACGACGGCTCCGAGGAATCTTCAGACTCGTTCAAAGTGGTCGCCATGACAGAAAGCAGTAAGGAGAGCGAACCGTTCTACGTTCACGTCAACATAGTGCCCGTGAACGACGAGCCGCCCATAGTGGCCGCCAACACCGGCCTCTGCGTGTGGGAGGGGGGCACGTTTACATTCACTACCAAAGAACTATGTAAGTACCGTCAAGCGGGGTTGAATAGGAACGCAGGGGTCAATAGAAACAAAACTTTGAAGACCATTTTCTTTATTTATTTGGAAAAGACAAACAATTTTACAGTATGTTTTACAACAAAGACATATTATTATTATGGGTAAATGTACAATCAACAACGTTTCCACAGATTATTTGTGTACATTATTAATTAGATGAGTAAGTACAAGTAACAATTAACTACTAATTATCTTATATAAGGTTTATCTTTTTATAAAAAACACTATTAATTTTGTTTTTAACTATTAATATTTTTTTTCTTGAAAATGCTTTGAGCCAAAAAGAAGATTTCTAAATGATTTAAGTTATACATTTTGACTAGTCGACGCAGTGGAGCTCGCTCACCAGCATGTGTACGGCTTGTAGTCGTTGCAAAAAGCGGGTAAGCACGCACCATCCTTCTGATTATCCTTCTGATTACAGTTCTAGGCACAACAGGTGAATTATTAATGTACGTGATAATCAATTTTCACGTTGGCTTAATATTTTTGTTCTTAATATGGTGTCTTCTAACCTAATTAAGGCTAGGGGCCGTTTATGTTCACGGGGTCCCGGTCTGCACCCAAAATCACTTATAGTAAGCACCAGCAAGTGTGGCTCATTATTTCATTTTGTGTTCGTGACGTCAAATCGGGCCGCAAATGGCATCGTATCCCCACCGCGATCGACATGGTGGAGCCGCGGTGGTGAACTTAACCGTCTGCGGCTGACGTGGTAGTCCAGCAGACACCGCGAATTATTAAATTCAGTTCATTATCGTTGATTTTCAAATTTGAATGCCGTAGCTCTCAGTACCTTACTGTAGTGAGCTCGCGCGTCGGTCAGTGTACGGGGGGCGGTCATAGCGAGCGTACATGTGCGTTGCGAGAGGAAGGTGTCCACGAGACTACCACATCAGTGTTAAGGTAAGTGTCTAGTATACTACCACCTCAGTAAAATGTTTATAGTGTCATAGTGTCTCCTAAGCAACCACATCAGTAAATGAATTTAGTTATCTAACGATAAGGTATTCTTTGTATACATTCGCGTTATTTTAGAATTTGAATTTATTCACATAATTTATACATGTTTCTATACTATTTTTATAAAGAGGATAAAAATTATTTCACTAATACAATGCTATATCATCACTAAGTAAAATTGGCTATTATGTGGAATAGTATCTATAATCCACGTGGATGAAGTCGTGGTGGAAGGATAATTTTACCTACATTTACAGAAATCTTGTTTTTTAGGATGGCTGATTCAAGTAACAACCCTAGGCCAGGCACTTTTCTACTCGTAAGAGAAGGGCGGCTAAAACTTTTGTAGATCAGGAAGATCAAATAAAAGAGTGTCTGGAAGAGGAAAGTGAACATGAGTTTAGCGATACCTATTGGTGATGAAGATGAAGATCCGACTTTCGAGCCAGAAATGCAACACCCAAAAACCAAATATTGTTCCTTTGATTGTTCGAAGCAAATTTGCCTTCAGTGCTCCAAGCCACTATATAAAATTGTCAAGAAAAGCTGTGATTTGAAAACGGTCTAATTTTAATTTCAACCAATGAATATATCTCATTTTTTCAAGACCGATTATTGTAATTGTTAAGTTTTAAAATATCTAATGTTTGATATAAAAAAGTTGATTTTGTAATTTTTTCAATGTCACCAATGTTTAAGGAGAGATTCATAGACTGATTTGAGGGAAGTCAATAAACACTGTTTAATTTTGAAAATACAAATTGTTTTTTTAATTTAAAGTTCATTTAACATAAAAAATAGGCTAAAGATCTAATAAATATAAATAAAAAAACTACATCATTTAAATCTATAAATATATTTACTGTTGAAATGGTGTCTCGTGTACTACCACGCCAGTACAATTGTAAAAATTGAGTCACGTCAGTCGCAGAGGGTTAAGCGGAGTTTTATTCATCAGTCACGAGACCACCAGTAACACATCTGGAGCGGCACTCAACATACCGTGTACAAACTACTTATTCCTTAACTTTCAGATGTGAACGACATTGACACGCCTCCTGAGAACGTGACTGTGCGCGTAGTAGACATAGTGTCTGGATACATCGCACTTCAAGGTGATCTCGACACCGCCGTGCATCACTTCACACAAGCGGACATCGACAACGCAAGAGTCGTGTTTGTACACAAAAGTAAGTTATGCGCTGCGGAAAGTTAACATTGAACCCTCAGTATTCGTCTCTGCCTCTAGTATATTGTCACAGTAAGTAATTAGACAAGACATTTGTTTGGATATTTCCGGCTGGTGCCAATTCACTTAAGGTTTCCGGCTGGTGCCAATTCACTTAAGGTTGTAAACATTTTTTATTCAGAATTTTGATGATGGTCATCGCACGTTTTGATCTTATTGTGCTTCAAACCGAATGGGTATAAAATAATAAATAAGATATATTTGAGGTAGATAGATATAATAGAAAAAAAAATACTATGTAAATGTTGTTTTTGTTACAGACGGTACAAAAGGCAAGATGATCTTTAATGTCACGGATGGGTTACATGAGCTGGCCAAAATCACGTTCCTAATAACTACCAAGTCAGTATCTCTTAAACTGACGAGGAAACACAACCTCCGCGTTTTTCCACTCATGAGAGAGCCTCTGAACAACTACATGCTGATGTCCAAATGCTCCGACCCAACAAGGACAATCATATACAAGATAGAACGAGCTCCGACTCTAGGAAGGCTCATAATGCTTAATGGAGAAAGCCACCACAGATCTATAAAACAGTTCACCCAACAAGATATAAACAACACAGTCGTGTTCTACGAACATACGCACCCCTTCTCAGATCTATACACAAACGATTCGTTTATATTCACAGTGGAAGCGCCACTCGCCCAACCGCTGACAGCTCAAATCTTCAACATAGATATATCTGTGTCGTCCGGCGGACTCGCCAAATATGTCAATATACCCTTGATTAAAGTAGAGGAAGGAGATAAAGTGCCTATTAAAGTTAATGTTAGTAATGTTATAACGTATTTAGAAACCCAGGCTGGGCTTCGGCAGCCTCAGATCGAGGCACAGTGGTCGCAGCCCTCGCATGGAGAATTAAAACCTTTCATGTCGTCACTAACACAGTCGCAAATCGAAAGCGGCGTCGTCAATTACGAACACGACGATTCGGATACCACACGGGACAAAATTGACATGGCCTTATATTTACTACCCGACTACGTACTCTTATGTAACGTCAGTATAGTTATAAACATAATCCCAGTCAACGATCAGCCGTTCAGATTGCTGACGGACTCGCCACAGATACAAGTAGTTCAAGGTGAAAATTATACTATTACCAAAAATGATCTGCTCACCGAAGATGCTGATACGGGTCCTTCAGGAATCCTATACGATATTATAAGCGGACCGACACAAGGCAGAATGGTGACTCTGGATAAGAACCAGACCATAGATGAAGCACATTCGATAAATAAGTTCACCCAAGATGACATAAATAGCGGCAGAGTGATCTACGAACATGCTGGCATGCTGCAGACAGCGACGTTTTATTTTAGAGTGTGGGACGGACAGTTCAAACCGACGTACACAGTGTTCACAATAGATGTAATACCAGTAATTCTCAATGCTACGTCACTGCATCCCATATACTTGCAACAGGGCTCGAATGTAGCAGCTGTTACCACGGACCAGATATACGTAGACACAAACGCGAGAACTTCTAAAGTTCTGTACAACATCACTCGCCAGCCGTTACACGGAATGGTGTATGTCGGCAGGAATCCGGTTTCATATTTCACTCACAAAGACTTGATAGAAAAAGTGGTGATTTACATGCAGAACGATATGACAACAGCGAACGACAGTTTTGATCTTATTGCTTACGTTCACAATAGCAACGCGACTAGGCCGTTCACTATTGAAGTTATTGTGCAGCCGCTGATGACATTGGGAGAATTGCGGGTAGAAGTAGAAAAGGCTAGGATTACATTGAATACGATGGATGCAAGTGGCTTGGCGAAACTGACAGCTAGCGATCCTGTGTATACCTTACTTAAGAAACCTCGGTTTGGGACTCTGAAGAAGATAATAAGAAGTTCCGGTGAAAAGACCAGTGCTAGAGAAAGAGAAGTAGCATATTTCACCCACGAGGACGTGAAAGCTGGTGTAATATACTTTGTGACTAAGAAGAAAGTCAGTGATCTAAATGGCTACGAGGATAGCTTTAGATTCTTGTTGGCGGCGACTATTTTCCAGCCGGCCATCGGTGATGTGAAGATTTTTATCGGAAACAGGCAGAAGAAGAATCTTCCGGGTCCGAATGATCCTGAGAGTCATGAGGGTGTTCCAGTAAGTATTTCTTCTAGCATTTTAGTTTGTAAACAGTTCAATTACAGAACGATCACTAAATACTTTGCACTTGCGTCGCGTAGTTGTGATAGTATCTTAAATGCTAAAGGTGCGCTGGAGCATCTACCGAACTTGTTAGCTGTCTATAATAAGCCTGCTCGAAATAAGTTAGCAACACCATAACAACTATCTGACATCGCACAATCACATTTCGTTCTTCTGATCTCTCACAACCTGAAACCTTACCTTACAGGTAGCAAACGGCGAAGCTGCATCATACTACATGATGATTCTCATGGCTCTATCAGGGACCGTCCTTGCAATTGTAGTGATCTTCGGCCTGCTGAAGTGCAGACGGTATCTCATGAGGGATCAGAACGCACTCGTCAAGATACACGGGCAGAGCCAGGGCGCGGTCGCTCCGATACCGCTGCCGAGACCGCCCGACCATCTCATGCCGTCGCCCTCGCAGGGAACGCCGCCTATTAAACGGTAAGTCTTTTACTCAACTAAGTCTGAATGGGAAAGAGCTACTCCCAACTAGCCCTACATTTTGCTGTTCATTGTGGATAATAATATTGTATTATATTGGAATCGGTTTTTGTACTTAATCCCTTAATTGCATAATCTGCGGGCCATGGCTTTTGTTATTATCAGGGCCCAAAACCAAGCGATCAGAGCGTCCGCAAGGAACTTTAGTGATCCTTGGGGTCTTACAGAGTATATTTATCTTAATTCCAGTAGTAAAATGCTCGCCTAATGATATTCGCATTCGTTCCACAGCTACGTGTCATCAGAGCAATCAGTTCACACTGGGGCCAGTACGCCTCTGCCGTCAGCTGGCAGTGTAGCTTGCAAAGTGACGCCGCTCGCCGATGCGGCGATACCGGATCTCAACGCGAGGTATCCATACGGGACTGATGACCATACAGATGTGAGTTGTACTTGTGATTATCTAGGTAGCATTAGCAAGGTGTTCAGATTTCCTTGTTAAAAGCCTTAAAACCCAGCTGCACGTGTCTGCTGGTAGTAGGTCAAGGCTAAACGCACACTACGAAATTTATTCGTTGCGACTTTTAAAGTGCGGAATAAAATCGCAAATGACAATAATTCCTACGAGCACCACGATTTATTACGAAATAACAGGGCCAAACACTCACTGTGCTGCGGACGGGAGTGTACAGACGCCATCACGTCAAGTTACCCCAATGTGTCAAATTTCTTAGATCGTTTTTCAACTTAATGTAAAACAGAATAAGGTCCATATTCAATTTGGAAAATTTTACACATTGGGGTAACTTGATGTGCTGGCGTCTGTACATCGTAACATGGATTTGAAAAAGAAAATAACCATTATATACTATTTAATTTTACGTAAAAGAAGTTTAAGCAAGAAGAAGAAGATAACTAAAATTACTGGGTACATCCTTGGACAGCATTAAGACTAGCTAATACCGCTTCATAGGGTACAAAATATTCGCACGATTTCGCATCTGCTATTTTAAATCGCAAACGATTTATTTTCGCAGTGCGCGGATTGAAGAACATTCAATTTCTGTTGTTCACAGATTGACGATTTTTTTTCGCATTGATTTATTTTCGTAGTGCGCGTTTAGCCTAAGACAGAAGCATATTTGGGTATTCTTTCATCTTAGGATTTCAAATTTGGGAAAGGCCTTATTCCAGCTGTGGGACATATTTCTATAAATAGATCCTTGCAATAATATTGTCTCACGAAAAAAAACGACATCGCCAAATTTAACTTAGATGTTTAACTGACAGCATGCGTAGGCGCCAAAGACATTCAATACGTTCTATAAACAAACAAATATTTCACACGATACTTGTGTGATTATTGATAGACTAGTGGGCTAGTAGTGGACACAATTTAAGCCTATGAGTTTAATTTAGTACGCTCCGCTGCCACTTCAATATTGCTATATTATTCTAGACTGCGTTGCTGAGACAGATCGCAGTATTTGTAAGACATTTCTTCGAATGTCATCTCTACAGTGTCTTAAATCTCTTTGGTAGACGCATATTTTAAGTGTATTTTAAATATAGAAATGTGTCAGTATTTATTTATTTGCATAGATATTTAGACATGTTTAAAAAAAAATAACTACATACCCTAGAAAACAAACTGTGTCAGTTATCTTCAATAATAACGGAACATTCAGTACGGGTCATTGCAGGCTGAAGACTGGAGTAGTTACGAGACCAGCGAGTCGGCGTACCCGGTCCGAGCACCAGGCGCGGCACCCGCGAACCCTATGCTCCGGCGCAACCAGTACTGGGTCTGACCCAAGGACACCTATACACTGCCGAGGGTGCCCATGCCAGGTCAGTTGGAACACGATCATTACATAGGTTTCAATATGGGGCCATATTGTTACGTGAGATAATTTTATCGATTTTTCGACCCAAAACTCAATCGCTACTTTTTCCGTTACTGTAAATATGTCTTTCAATTGAGGTAATTAGAGACACAATAGAAACACAATAACAGGTGGACACCGGTGTCCTTCCGGGGTTTAACGAATTAAATCCTTAAATTGGATATTCGGTTTGTGAAAATTTGTTAATACATACTTGATTTAGTTGACGTCTTTATCTGTGTACAGTTAATTTTTAAACGAGGAGATATTTATGCTACTTGGACTGGCCTGTACGTCCAATAATACTGGCCTGTACTTCCACTCACTATTTTGACACCTTTGATCCCTTATCTTGTAATATATTTATATTTACGGACTTTTTATACTATAACACTTTGGCTAACTTTGTATATTGTTGCAATATTTACAACACTACACTTTAATTTTGTACAAACTATACTTAATATTAATACTACTAATGCATTCTACATTATACAATCCTGCTGCACCACTATTTATAAAATACAATAAGTCTAGAAATTTAAAAGTTGGATTGTTTAATGCGGGGTCACTTGGTTCGCGCCATGAGGAGTTCCTTGTCGCTATGGGGAGTCTCTCGGTGGACATCATGGCAATAAATGAGACCTGGCTCAGACAGGGGGAAGAGGGCCGTGCGCCGGCAGTCCCGGGCTACCGGCTGCGGCACGTGCCGCGCGCGCGCTCCGTGCGCGGTGGCCGCGGGGGCGGCGTGGGTTTCTACGTGCGCCGCGGGCTGTGCGTGCGCACCGTGCCGCACCCGCCGGCGCCGGGTCGAGCAGATGTGGCTCAGGCTTAACATCAACTCGCAATCAGTTGTCGTCGGTACTGCATACAGGCCGCCGTGGCTCGATGTCAATGTCTTCCTAGATGCGGTTACTGATTCGCTCTGCTCCTTTGCTAATGCGGACAAGGTTGTCTTGCTGGGCGACTTCAATATAAATGTTTTAAACCAAACTGACAATAAAACTAAGCTATTGAACAATTTTACACATTGCTGCAAACTTAGACAAATAATTACCGAGCCAACTCATTTCACAGATCATAGTGAAACCCTAATTGATGTTGTGTGTACTGATGCCCGTGTGTGTGGGGTCTCTGTATCACACATACCGGAGCTTGGTCACCACGCAGTTATATCTGTTGAATTTAACTTTAAATTAGAGAAGCCTCCCCCTCATTGGGTTACTTATAGGCCACTCAAGGACATCCCCCCAGAATTTTTTAATGACGACTTAAATAAAATGAACTGGGAATATATTGAAGGTTTGGAAGATGTTAACTCCATGGTTGCCACGTTTAATCAATACATTTTGACATTATTTGATTTTCATGCTCCCCTTAAAAAAGTATTAATTAAAGAGAAATCTTACCCCTGGATAACAGACACTGTTAGGGAAATGATAAGGCTGCGTGACAAATGCCACTCGAAGTCTAAAACATCAAAAACGGAACATCACATTCAATCATACAAACAGATGAAATATCTTGTTAGAGCTGCTTTCGAAAGTGAGAAGTGTGCATATTTTAAAACATACATTAACAACAATATCAAACAGCCGAAGAAGTTATGGAGTCATATTAAATCAACTGTAGTCCCTTCCAAAAAACCTGCCCATGGACTGCCACCATTTTGTAATAACTCAGAATTAATTAATCAACACTTTTTGGATGTGCCAGGCAATGGTAATGTTGCTACTGCAGATTTGACTTATTTTGAGCACCACAGGTACGGTAACACTCATTTCCAGCTTAAGCCGGTCCAGCAGGATGAGGTGATGAGGATCTTGCGTAGTCTGAAGTCGAACGCGCAGGGCTCTGACCGCATTTCTCTGGAGATGCTGATATTGACACTTCCTCGGACACTTGCAGTTATCACAGCTATCGTCAATAGATCTATAGTCACCTCTTGTTTTCCTGATCTGTGGAAAATGGCAATAGTTAGACCAATCCCTAAAATATCTAACCCCACTAGTGTAAAAGACCTCTGTCCCATAAGCCTACTGCCATGTCTGTCCAAAATTCTAGAGAGAGTTGTCTCTGACCAACTCAGGGCATATCTTGAGAAAAATGGCATTTTACCGGTAGCTCAATCCGGTTTTCGAAAGGCTCACAGCACGGCGACAGCTCTTCTGGATGTCGTTGGTAACATACTTGAGGCCAGAGACCAGGGTATGAGAGCCCTGCTCGTCCTACTGGATTTTTCACGTGCGTTTGACTCTATCAATACTTCACTTCTTCTCTCCAAACTGTCTTATTATGGGTGTGATGTCGAAACAGTCAAATGGTTTGAGAGTTACCTTAAGAATCGATCACAGTTCGTGCAGGTGACAAATGACAGCGGGGAAACCATGTCCTCTGGTCCGAGGAGTGTGGACAGGGGCGTGCCGCAGGGATCAATACTGGGCCCGCTTCTCTTCATCTTGTACACTGCTGACATCATCAACTGTCTGATCAACTCGAAGTTCCACCTTTACGCAGATGATCTACAGTTGTACCTCTCCTTCCGCTCCCAGGATACTGCTGAAACTGTTAGCAAAATAAATGAGGACTTAGAAAGGATCTCATGTTGGTCCAGAAGGAACTCCTTGGTACTAAATCCAAGTAAATCCAAGTTTATTGTTATGGGGTCTAGGGATTTCCTGAACAAAATGCTTGCTTGCAATCTGGACCTCAGGATTGATGGTTGTGGTGTGGAAAGGGTTCTGGAAGCTCGTAATCTTGGGGTAATATTTGACGGGCAGCTGCATTTCGAAACTCACATATTGGAGGCTGTGCGCAACTGTTTCTACCGACTCAAACTGTTGTATCGTGTACGTCCCTACATAAGTGTGGATATGCGTGTCATGCTGTGTGAGTCACTTGTTTTATCTAAGCTGAATTACGCTGACACTGTGTATGGGACGTGCATTCTCGGTAGAAGCGATAAGCTTATCCAGCGGGTCCAGAATGCCTGTGCAAGATTCTGCTACAATGTTCCACCTCGCTCCCACATCACACCATTTTTAAATAAGGGTAATTTAATGAGAATGTCAGCACGCAGAAAGCTTCACCTGGCTACCCTTCTCTTTGGCACTATTCTCACAAGCAAACCTGATTATTTATATAATAAATTGACTTGGTCGCGCGATGTTAGCAGAATTAAAACTAGGGCTTCATCATACCTATTGTTGGCCGGATCCCACAAAACTGCAGCATTTCGTGGAAGCTTTAAATTCGCTGCGTCCCGCTGCTGGAACGACCTGCCACCGCCTTTCCGTGCTATAAGAACAGTAGGTACTTTTAGAAATAAATATAAACTATACTTGCTGCATTTACAAAAAGAAACCAGTCAGTAACTGTACTTACCCTTAGACTGCACGAAGCTAGTACTGATAACGTAACGGAGTTCTTGCCTGGATCACTACCATGTTAAAACAACACCACTAATAACTTTCATTATTTATATATTTTTCACCAAGACGACCCACTGACTACCTTATAATTTTCTGTCATAACTTAGTTTAAATGCATCTCTGAAGTATTATATAATCATATCGTTGTTGTAATTTATTGTTTCGGAAGTTTTTTCTTGTTGTTTCCATATCTTTCAAAAAAAACCCTGACATTTACAGCAAGTCGTCTGCGCTCGCGTCCCTTCGCTTCTCATGGACCATGACCATAGACAATAGTCTGTAGCATTGACATGACAAGCGAAGTCGGAACGTTTCGGTGCAGCAGAGCCAATTATTAATAATTTTGTTTATATACTTTATTTACTATACCTTTTTATACTATAGACTTTAGTGTTTATTTTATTTTTTTTATTTTATTTGTGAGTATTATATTTATCTATTCTTTTTTACTATTTATTTTGTGCGTAAATGTATTTTGTGTCCGTAGGTGTGACCGTGACATCACAGTGGGCCCTATCAGAATACCAGCGCTGCGGTATTTGTTTTTTCATTTATCGCAGCATCATGCTGAGATAGGAGCCTTTTTGGCCTCGCACAGGTCTTCTCTTTTAGTATTTAGTTTTATATTCTTTTTGTTATTATTATTTTTGTAGTTCCTGTGCTTGTCCCAAATAAATATTTTTCTTTCTTTCTTTCTTCTTCTTTCAATAATTAGTTCAAGGTTCAATTGCCACCCAGGGCAAGTGTTTGTGTGATTAGCACGATCATTTGTTCAGTGTCTGGGTGTAATTTATCTATAATATGTATGTATTTAAAAATATATAAGTAAGTTTATCAGTTGTTTAGTACTCTTAGCATAAGCTCTGCTTAGTTTGGGACAAGATGGCGTTGTGTTAAAAGTTGTGGAATATTTACTTATATTTTATTTATGAACTTTTGTGGCGTTAACCTAATTTGACAAATATTATTGTGTGGGATTAAACCAAATTTTAGTAAAGAAACGTGTTTTACTTGTTTCAACCTAGTTTTTTCGCATTTTTATACTGTTTCTTGCGGAACATGAAATTCGTGCTATTTCCTACTTGAGTAAAACTGAATGAAGTTTCATTTGATTTCCTCCTCCCCTCTTAACGCCTCACGTAAATAATGGACGCCCCCAAAGTTCAAATAAGCTTCATTAGATTTTAAGTTGTAAGGCAGCTTCGAACTGTTGGGTACTTATCAAAACATAAGTCCAGTTGTTATAATTTCTCTTATAAACATATTATTTAGAAAAGCTTTTCATTATTGATGCATACATAGCATCATATTTACTCTCCTCAACTGTTTTTTGTATTTACCCATGTCCTACAATGTTCATAATTATTATCAACTATTATTTTTATTATTTTTTGTTTACTATTTTTTTAAATCGAAATTCGCATCTGAAAAATCAGACTCACACTATTATGTCAGTTATTTTAATATTTTTATTAACAATTTGGTACTTTAATTACCTCAAGTATTTTTCTTGCGTTAGCAGAACATTGTGAACTTTTTATCTTTGTGTAGTGTTTGGGTCACAGATACAGGCCCTGACTAGTTTGGGACACGTTTTTAAACCTATCCGTACTCTAATGTAAGCAAATACATGAATTTGAAATTTGAATATTGTTTTCCCACAGTGACGGTGACAGCACACGATAGAACCGTGACGCTGAACCGGCGCCTGCGCCGCCGCGGCGTCGACTTAGTTCCTACGCCTTTTCTACTGAGCAACTACAACGGTAAATATGAAAGTTGCGAGATTACCCTTTAGGCAATCACACCACACACGTTCTTACTAAAATTATGTATACACAGTCCGTAATTTGAACGGGATTGTTCCTATGTTATACATGTTTAGAATAAGTAGTCTTTGGGCTAATATAAGAGTTAAATATTTTATTATTGAAATCTGGGGAAATAGGAAATAACAATAATTGGTTTTTAAGAGACTTCCATGAAGCCTAAAACGAATTCAATACCCGGAAAATAAAAAAAAGTCAATTAGCTAAATGTTTTCCTATTGGCTACTGTTTTAGGTCAAGGACAGAGATAAATAAAAATAAAATTGGTTATAAATTTTAAGTAAATCACGTGTCGTTGTTGATGTCGCCTTTGTAATAATAATGTAATTGGTTGAATTCAAACTGTTCATCATTTTGCATCACTAAGGGACACTTGTGTTACGTGATTCAATGAAATTATGCAAATACTTTTTTTGATGAATTTTACGAAACTTGGCAAACTCATATTGTCCGTAGAAAACCCAGCAGTTTTGGCCTGCTTTCAACTATAGTCACAACTTATAGTCTAAGATCCCGCTAAGAACGTCCTTCACCGAGCTGGTTAATGAATGAAACCTTGAAAATTTTCGATTGGTATGGAATTTGTCTGAAATCTTAATTATCATTTAACTTTCATTCATTAACCAGACCGGTGCAAGTTACTAGTATCCATTTACCTGTTTTTACCTGCCTACCCGAGAGTTGTGACGGGAAAAAATAGACAACCTAACGTTTCCATATTCTATGGACTTCATACTTTCGATTGGTAAGGAATTTGTCTATTAATTGGTTACTGATGAAATAATATATTTACGGCAGAGTTTCATTTTTATATTTCAAAGACGGAATTAACGATTCACACCATAAAAGTGAAGGTACCTACCATTAATTTTTATACGAAGAAAACAGAATCAAGTACGCCACCTAAGCAATTATTTATCAATTATTTCCAAAATATATAGATTGAACCTCTTTAAAACGAAGTTTCTGTCAATGTTCAATTGTTAATAATTACAAATGACTGCGCCAGCGCAATCGTAAAATACCCTCACTTTATTAAAATGTAGTGCAAAAACTCTTCTGCATCGTGAAATCGGTAATCGGTAATCGTGAATCGGTTGTACTTTTACTTTACGGAACATTTTTATTTTCTTAAACTCTGTGTAACGAAACAAAGTATTCAAAACAGACGAAATATTAGTTTGCTTGCCTTTCGTAGGTTTGTGTATCTGTTAAAGTATTTCCATTTTGTTTTTAAATAATTTGGGAGCACTGCCATTATTAACGTACGTTCATAAAGTTTGCTTCTATGTACCTTTTCAAAGACAGAAAGCAGTTTGGCTTTGTACGAGGGGACAACAAAAAGTTCAGGAATCAATATTAGAAAAATAAAAAATAGAATTACACGTTTGCAACTTTCTTATTCCTTGCGAATTAAAAATTGCTTAGAAAACTTTGGGAATAAGTGAATATTACTGGGGACTAAGTTCAGACAATTTGGTGAGTGGTCTCAAAGTCAGCACTATGCAACATTTTCATATGTCGCTTTATGTTTTCGTCGGTTAACTTTCGTGGCACCTATTTTGCCGAACCCGAATGAATTAATTAAAATGGATTGAATGCCACCAAATGATATCTTTAGTAACTCAGCTTAATGTTTAATAGTACTTGTGGTCCTTTTCTTCCGCAACTGATATTTCAGGCCGCCCAGAAGCCGGTTATTTTTAAAGCTTAGTCTTTTAAATTCATCCAGTAAGCAACAGTATATAAGTTGCAGCATCATCCCAGCTGAACTTCCAAAAAAAGCTGACAGCTGCAGCTGACAGCTGAACTTCCAAAAAAATCCTTGGTAGATATTTTTGTCAGGCTGCCAACTTTTGTTACCTACCTCATTTTTATTTAATATCTTATCATTTTTAAATTTTAGAAACTCTGTGCATATAACAATATAATTACGTGCGAAAGAATTGACAAACAGAAGTGACAGTTTGTATAAATATTGTGTGATCTACACTCTCTATTTCGTAAATCGAACTACCCCCAAATCGGTTTTACACAAATGCTAAGAACTTTTTGATTTGTTCTCGTATTTATTATATCGTCGAACTTTAGTATTTTACCGCACCAAAAGTTATTTAGATAATTTCAAACTAAACCATGCCAAACCAAACCAAAGAAGGATGTCGCAGAATAAGTATGTTATTTTTTGCCAATTTAGATAACTAGCAAAACTTAAAAAATAAAATTGCTTTTGAAATAGAATCAAATTTTATAAAAAAATACTAAGTTTCATCTTAGTTTCAAAGTAATATTGTAACAATATTCTAAAATCATGAATCTAAATAATATTTCGTTAAAGATAAGATACCAAGTATATGTACTTATATTTAAAACAACAATGTTTTAACAAAGTTGTGTAGTATTTTAAACAGTTTGCCTCAAACACGACCAGATCTCAACATCTTCCTGATATAGAGATTGGTCTAATAAAAAACAACGAATTAGAGCTGATATTAATTCCGTACAAGTAACTGACTGTATTCAACTGTTCATGTTTGTTCTTTAATGTTCATAATATTGCAAGCTTTTGTAATAATAAAAGTAAAATTCTCGTGTTAGGTCATCAGATATTATTATATTTAAATAATTGATGGTTACAGTTTTAGAGTAACTTGTGTAAGTATTTCGGAAATCTAACACCAACATTTTAAGTATAGTGTAGATAACCTGTGAATTTCAACTAAGAACTGATTACTTTAACATAATAAACATGCATGTGCCTGATAACATCGACACGAGCTAACCCACCTGGAATATTGCAATATATATTCTAAAAGGATATTATTTAGAGATATATTCAATTGCACCACATATATAGATATATATTACATGTTAGAACTGATCGAGAACATTTTAGACGTAGTTATTATATACAGGATACAAGGTTATAGAGGGTGGAAATCCTGGACGCCACATGGGTATAAAAGTGTCTGTAGATTTGAAGGTGACAATTTATTGTTTTATCTAACTATTTCAGAAACAAAGAAATCTTCACGGTTAAGGATGTAATTATGTTCGATACTTTGGATATTTACCCCAGATGGCGACACTTTCTCCAGCTTTTATAACCTACTACATTTACAAGTACTGTTACATGCCTATATGATTGCCAAACCTAGTGCCAAGAAGCATTTTATTATATATAACTTAAAATAAGCATCATTTATTATTTGTTAGAGAATTTAGATTAATTTTATTAATAAAGAATCTATTTAGATAAATTAACATTTTACTTTAAGGATTCCTAGATAATATATAAGTTTATACTGTTACTACGGATTTCTAACTGACGTTATAAGGTATGTTATTTTAATATAGTTGAGCTTATATAGAAGACGTTTTCTGTACTTAAATACTGTAGAATAAACTCATGTCAATGTATTTTACGGTTACGTCCATTTATTGTTTGCCCTTTTATATGTTCAATAACATTTTTAGTAGCCAAGTAAACTGCGATCCTTCTATTTTTAAATTATTAGATGTTTCGCCAGTATTAAACAGACAGGTCAATCTGAAACTTGTATTGTCACTTCATGCATCATACATTTCTTTGTTTCTCCAAACTGGTATAGTCACGAGCAATATAATGACTATGTTGATATCTTTCTGGTACATGTGGATATTTCAAAGTGATTTCCTCATAAGGTGTTCATAAATTTGTAATCAGTGATTTACAAATAGATATATTTATTTACAATATGAAAGTAAACGAAACGCATTCGGCGAATACTTGACACTCGTCATAATAATTTATTCTCGGAAATTCCAATACATGAAAACAGGTACATTAAACTGCCACAATTAAAAATCTGATAAAATTACTTGGTTTCTGATTATAGTACCTACTTTCTATCCCGACGTCATCGTACATTTTCTGTAGTGGCGGGCTCGACATACCGTACGGCACCTAATAAGAAATAAGTAGGAATGTTTGTACATATATTTCTAAAATGTACACATACATGTATAACGAGAAACTCGTACACTAGTATCCGATTGTGTTTTGTTTACAAATAATACATAAAATAGTAATAGTATAGTCAGTACGATAGTTTTGATACTATGTAGTGAATATATAATTTAGAGTAAAATCACACTTATTTATGATGTAATAAAGTGTCTACTTGAATTGGAAGTTCTGTCAACGCATTTCATTGCTCGTGACTGTACATTCATCATGTGCCTATGCTAAAGAAGATTGTTAACATGGATCCTACAATTGTACAATAATACCAAAAACTTAGTCAGTAGACCGCGTTTGTACGTTTTATAAACAGTGAAGTAGCATTACATGTCGATGTCTATGGGTTGCCAGCAGCTGTGCCACGTCGTGCCAAAGCTAATCCAAAACTGCAAGGAACTAAAGATTGCACTTAGCTTAGTACAGTTTTAAAAATATTGCTGCACGCGCATAGTAATAGTGGGTGGCTCTGTACAAAGTGCCTAGTTTAGAACAGTATGACCTATTTGTAAAGAAGTAATTATTTAAAAAACTCTAAAAGTTCAATACTCAACTAGCTGTATTTCTATTGTGATTCAAATCTATCGTTTTCTGTTTTCTTTAGAGCAATTAACTGATATTACCAGCCAAGCCCCGTCAAGTTTACTAATAGCATTAATTAAACCAGCAAGCAATACTAAATGACTGATGAATTTACAATAATATTAATGTCTATAAAATTGTTATACTGAATGTGTCAATATTTTTGTAACGGATCGAACTACCTGTACTATGGATAAATAAAAAATAAACTACATAAGGGGGTTGCGCCAGTTAGCATGATGTTTTATATTTTTATTCGTTTGACCGTAGTAAATATGTAGGTACATAGCGGAATTAATCAATCAATTATCGATACGACTCTTCAAGTTCATATATAATGTTGAATGAAAATTACTTGAAAACATCACTTTTAAGGTCAGTTCTAAGAGAGTTGTAACTACTGACGATATTAACACTTAAATACATATATTTGTCACGGTCATGAAAACTTATTTTTATTACAAGTTAATACAAAACTGCAAAAGACTAAGAAAGAAGCTTACATAAAATTTCGCTTGCTAGCTGGCGATTTCACCTTGAACGAAAACTGTAGGTGGTCTTAAAGTAATTATTTTGTTGAAAAGTTTTTTGTTTTGAATCTGCGGGCTACGGCTGGTCATTACAGAGATTTAATCGAATCCCTCATGTATCACAACTTAAGACTAAGGAAGGCACTCTATGCCGCGAAATAATAGAACGGCAGGTATGAATTTGTATAGTAAAAATAAAAGTTGTTCACATTTTTACCCAATACCAGTCGCGTAACTAGATCTCTTGTATGCAGGAGTATTAACAACTGATCATGTCATTAATTCAATCGAGTCAAATTAAGAAATGTATTGAATGATTGATCGTTTAGTGTTTTTTTACGTGGCGTATGTGTTTTTAAAATATACAGCTGAAAATGAAGCCGCAAATAGCAAATACAAAGAGTTTTGGATCTCACGAGACTCCTAGGAGCTTCTCCAAAACTTGACTTCAATAATAATTGTGTATAAGTGTGGATAACAACTTTTATAACTTTTTGAATCGTTATATCTCAGAAACGGTGGCTCGTAAGAAAAAAAGTATTGAGACATTTTTTATAGATAATTTTATGATCTACAATTTTTGTCTGAGGTACTTTTATGATAAAACTTACCGTTTTGCTGAAAATCGCGAAAAACTCATTTTTTTGACCTTTGACCTTGAATATTTTTTTTTCCTTACAGGGGAATGATGGGGAACTTCTAGACATTGTTTATAATTATATTTTGAACAATTTCACTGCAATTCAGCTTGTTGGGACTTTATGTAACTTCACTCTCATTTTTTGGTCTAAATAGACCGGACTATATTGAATTTTGGTAAACGTACATTCGAAAAAGTGTTAACTACTACAAAATTGTGCCAAATGTAAGCTGGTGTCATTCGAGCATGTTCGTGTGACACCTGTGTAGAAACATTTTGTAGTGTGTGTATTGAAAGTATACAAAAATATGAAGGTTTAAGCATATTTTACATTGCAATGCAAAATTATCATTTATGTTTATACTTTTTCTAACAATGATAGTTAGTGAATCAAAGACAGTTTCTTGTTACTAAAAATACTGTTTGGTATAGAAACTAAAATCAGACGTATCGTTTGATCGTAGAAGTGGAATGCCATGACTTCGGAACGGGAGGTACGGTTCTAAAAGGAGTATTATTTTTGATTATTCGACCTTTAAATGTCAATAGTATGTGTTTTTACGTATTTTTCCGAGTCACGATGGACGTAGCGAGTAGGTTAACAAAAGAAAAAGTTGATAATACTGTATACTAAATTACATTTATACATTTGACCGATAGTCCGTATGTTGCCTGAATGTCGACAATATTCGAACCATGTCCAGTATTACAAAATGCTTTTATCATTATATCATAACTAGTACTAAGATGCTTTTTAACAAACTTTTATAAAATACAGTATTTATTTTGAATATTAGACTGTACTTCATTTGAATATTAACGATTGATAACGATTCTAAATAACGGAAAATGTAAATGGTTTAGAGAATAAAGTTGAACGAACCTTTGTCCGTTTTCACTAAGACTAGGTGGCACCTAAGGATAGTGGAAATAAAATGAGGTGTCCCGTAGTATTAGTTTAGACGACTAAATAATGCTCGTGTTTACTTACCTTCTTTGTATAAGGGTAACGTGAAATTGTTTATAACGTGCCATATTATAATATAAAGTTGCATTTTGTATGAGTTTGTTAGGTACGTGACGATGTGGGAGTCATGTGTATTAATTTCTACCAGCTAGGTAGTAATGGATTTTATAATAAACAATTAAATAAACTAAAAAGTGTTTTCATTTTACTTTACTTTATCCTTTGGTATTTAAAGCTTACAGCGATATGGGTTGCACCATTTTCTACTAGTATTCTTGTTGACCCCTCTAACTAAACTAAAATGAAACAATGTTTGTATAAAAATGTTTATTATCACGTGAGAATAGAATCCGTCATGAAATGTGTTTTGCAACTCTTTTTCTCTGTTAATTTGTACATAAGTCTCTTAATACTAACAAAACAATCGAATAATTATACTAATTTATAGTATACTACTCACATTTATTTAATATATTTCGTTCTTGCCCAACAAATTGGAGCCCGTATCACATTAGGAGCTAAATATTAATTAAAAATACAAAATAATCAGTCTAATCTCTAAGGTTAACAAAATTAATCTACTTCAAGTTTTCTAAAGTTGCCGGTAAGCCCTCTCATGGCGTCGCCAACTGCATCTGCGCCGGCGCATGTATTTGCGCCAGATTTCAGCGCTGATATGGCGCCCTCTCGCGCCGCTTCGCTGTACATCTCGAGTCTAACCGCCATCTTGTCGTTAAGTAGAAGAATGTCGCGTTTGCCTGCGAGCTCTTCTTTCCATAGACCTGAAAAAAACAAGCAAATACAGGGTGAAAAAGACATTCTGTACATGTAATTAGGTAACTTTAACAAAAAAACATTGCTGGGAAAATACTTTTTTTTTCCATCTTTAAAAAAGAGATTCTTTTTATTACGCGCAATGAAAGACGCGACAGCGCAACGCAACTTTCGATCAGCTGAGCGTACCTGCGGCCGACCGCAGCCACTCGCGCTTGGTCGTTGACCCGATAGCCCGCTTAAAACGCGTAATTTGTTTTGAAAAATCGATAACGATAATTTTGATAGTGTATGTTCGGAAGAAAGCTTACTAATGATAAAAAATGTTGCACTTTGACCAGACGAAAACCAGTATCAGTTTGGTATCTCCAAAATCAGTGAATTCCCAGGTAGGTATGTTCTAGAAGAAAAAAACTATCCCAGTGATGGGTGAATATGTAGTTTTCGTTTACGTTAAGAGTCTTTTTACACCCTGTATGTAATAGTTCCGTTATGTTGCTGTAAGTATTGATAAATTGTCTTAAAAACTCCTCCTCTATTTTATGTTTTTCAACCCCGTTGT
Source organism: Euplexia lucipara (assembly GCA_921972225.1). Classification (NCBI taxonomy): domain Eukaryota; kingdom Metazoa; phylum Arthropoda; class Insecta; order Lepidoptera; family Noctuidae; genus Euplexia; species Euplexia lucipara. Next base: position 9,135,995 of record OV179142.1, on the reverse strand, counting down.
TAAAAGGTGCATGTCTTATGACAAGCTTGATTTTCAACCTATCTAGTTTCATTTGCTACACAAATTTGCAAACAAAAGGCGCATCGCATACTCACTTATCATCTCCTTCATCGGCATATTGCCTCCGTACTCCTTGGGTAGCAGACTCTTGTCAATCTCCACGTCTTCCAGAGCGCTGTAGAGTTTGACTCTCTTCTTAATCTTCTCAGAAATGAGAGCCATGCCAAAGTCGAGCGCGAACTTGATCGTCGGGTGCACATTGACACCGTAGATCTCTTTGTGTCTCATTGGGAGAGTGCGCTGTAAACAAAACAACAGCAACGATTTACAAACATAGGTGTTTGTAGAAAAAAAAACACGTGTACAACACACTTATTCTACAGTTTGGTGGCAGTTTTAAATCTGTTCTTGAGTGTACTTAAAATCAAGTGCGTGAGTGACACCACTACGAGCTATCATACCACCGTCATCTCATCCTTTTCCCAACTATGTTGGGGTCGGCTTCCAGTTTAACTGAATACCAGTGGTATTACATGGAGCGACTGCCTGCCGGACCTACACAACCCAGTTACCTCCTAGGTAACCTGGGTACCACACCACAGTCTAAAAACCTCGTCGTCGTCCAACGAAGCCTTCTAGACAGGGCAATCGTGCGGGGTGTGAGGGGCGAGAAGCGGGAAAGCCGCTCCCGAACTGCGAACAAAACAATGTTCGTAATTCGGGAGGTATTCTTCTGGGCTAACGCGTGTAGACGTTGTCGGCATTTTTCCAGAGAGCAAAGGCGTCGTTCTACTGTTTAATATTTATACGGTGACCATACCCAGAAAATGGAAATAGTGATTGGTATGGGATATCCGCAGATAACATTATCATAATATCCTAAACTACATACTAATCTAGACAGGATAAACTGTGAAAACAAATACCTCTCCATTCTTGACGATCCTCACAGCTTCCTTAGGCGTGAACAGAGTGAGATGTGGGAAGCTGACGCCGCTGCCGTCTGCGTAGTGCACCACACCTCGAACCTGATTCTCTTCGTCTTCCAGCAATGTCTCGTAGCAGGTGCCCATAATCCGACACATGTCCTGGTTGGTGTACTTGTAGGGGTCGAACACACCTGCGCAGAGACAAGTTTACTGTAGTGCAAGTTTTTGAAATGTAATTTAGTTAGGTAGGTATGTACAGCTTGCTGAAGAATTTCCAGAAATTAAATAAAGTGTAAGTAGGAAAGTCCAGCCCTCATATCATCAGTCATTTCTTGAAGATTTATGGCGACATTACATTTTTATATATTTTTTTTAAGTTTATTTCAAAAGCAGACTAAATAATACGTTTTTATTTCAAATTTTATTTGGCCATGCACGCAAAGGACTGTGAAGTTAGAAACATTATTTAAGTATTAAAGGGGTTCGAACATTTTATTAGCCAGACCCATTTTTTTTCGATTTTTTTCCGCTCAGTTGCAGGATCTATAGATAGAGTAGGTACACACAACAAGAGAAAATATCATAAATATGGAACCCGTGTATCGGAGTAGAAAATCAACATATTGATGGGAACAAAGACATTCAAGTTTTAAAATCTCTTTGGATGGGAACTAAATACATTAGATTGCAGTCACATAGTGCGCTGAAATTTTGAAAAAAAAGGGCGTACGGTGTGTTGGATTGCAATGTCTGAACCACATCGAATGTATAGAAAAAAAAATTGACTCTTAATCGATAAATAAAACGTGGCCGGTATAAATATGTAATGAAACCAAAAATGTTAAATTTAGGTATAAGTATCTAGAAACGGGGCTTACTTATTGTCTTTTGCGAACTGCTTAAATTTATTGTTATTTTTCAATTAGGTATTAAAAATACCACCGTACCATACATTTTCCGTAGGTATCTTGATGCATTTGGCCCTTACTCCATTCAGACAAAACAAAGTGAGGTTACGCCGGGGTCGAGGACATTTTCAAAACTTAACTAAGAATATGGCGGGGGGGGGGGGGGGCATAATAGGGAGACTTAATACATTGTTGTCGTCCATCTAACTAAAAGTCGGCAGATGAATGTGCAAATAAGTGAATGAAGTGTGAAGTGTCAAGGCTCAGCATTGTGCAAAAAGGATTTTAAGCAATAATTGTTTATTTAGTTATTACGACAACATAAAGCCGTACGGTGTTAAGATTAATGTGGCAATCTGTCTGGTCTATCAATCAAGATAAGCTACACCTCGAACCAAATCGATAGATGGCAAGAGTATTTAGAACGGCTTTCGGAATATAAGTCCCAAGGTCGTTCCCATATGTCCCCGAATGAGTCAGTTATGTAAGTTGATAGATATAGAAATCTTTTAGGCGAGGCCAACGGCAAGTCTGATGCAGCCCGGATAGAAAAGTTGATGATATTTTACCTGAGAAAGCAAATACTTATAGATACTTAATTAAAATATTACATGTTAAAGCAGGTAGATACTATCAAATGTAAGCAAACTTAAAAACAAAGTGTTAAAAATAAAGTGCCAATTAACACCGAAACCTATAAATATAAAAATAAAATCGTAATTGTGGAATATAATAAAAATAATATATAAAATGAATACTACTCGATGTCGTCGATGATTATGATAAGGTTGTATATCTACCAGGCCTGTAAATGACCACGCGGCGACCAAGCTTGTCCTTGAACGGACTCACAAATATGTATCTGCAAAAGAAAGAAACTAATTAGGTAAAATGAAATGAAAAATATTAGATACGCATACCTATATCCTCATGGGCGCAGTTGACCACTGTTATGTTTAAGTTCCATTTAAAAGTTTAGCTCCAGGCTGCTGTTGCGCAATCCCTGAATGCAAAACAAATAACACTGCCTGACCTGGGATTCAAACCCGGAGCCCTTAGCGACCAACCAGGCTGTCTTCTGATGTAGGCATCACTAAACCCTAATGTTGGGGGTTTCGGAAAATACGCCTGCTTCCGTGGGGTGCTTTTTAAGTCAGTAAGAGTCAGACAAAACACTCCGCCCTCCCCAGCGTGGAAGATATCCATGAGGATTTTCCACCCCGAGTAAAACAAAAGCACAACTTACCCCAACTCGAGCAGTTCCATCATGATAGGGAGCTTGTAGTCCAGCTGGTTAAAGGCGATGCCCCACGACTGACGCAGTAGTATGTACCGCTCAATAGCTTCCTGTGCCATCGGGACGCTGAACTTCTTCGCGCGAAGGAAGCGGAGGAGGAAGTTACAATCTGAAAGAATTTCAGTTAGAGGATTAATCTTATTTCAAGTTGAAGTGCCTACAGGTAATGGGGCAAATACTTTACTTCATCTGGCTTTTTCCTTGGGCTCTTAGGTATATACGGGTGACATGGGCGCATAGAAATTAATTGGGGTGTAATTTGAAGGGTCTGGAGGTAATCTCCAAAACTGTTCAACCGATTTAAAAATATCAGTAGGTACATTATAGTCAAGTGAATAGAGTAATTACTAATTTTTCATGGTATAGTAGACGCTGGTATGCTAACGTAGTCGCTGGCAGAACTTATTCCGTAAGAGAACCTTATTTTTCCGAGTGGCGTGTAAAAGAAAATCGATCTTAAACCGTGCAACTGAGGATGCATAATTCTGCCAGCGCCTTTAGGAGGAGATAGTGAAACATAATTCAATAGAATTTCTTAGTTTATTTCCAATAGTGATGCTATTTCTTTAAACAAATGAAAAATCCTCAACTTTCACACAACGCCATCTAGTCTGCTTGACTGGCCTGTTGGTCTAGTAGTTGGTGACCCTGACTGCTATGCGGGAGGTCGTGGGTTCGATTCCCACCCAAGACAAATGTTTGTGTGACGAGCACGAGCATTTGTTCTGTGTCTGGGTGTAATTTATCTATAACATGTATGTATTTAGTATGTTTATCAGCTGTTTAGTACCCATAACACAAGCTCTGAAGCTTAACTTGGGACTAAATGGCGTTGTGTGAAAAAGTTGTGGAATATTTATTTATTATTTATTATTTAGTCCCAAGCTAAGCAGGTCTTGTGTTATGGGTAGGTACTAGACAACTGATAAACACACTTATATATTACTAAATACGTACATATTATAGATAAATTACACCCAGACACAGAACAAATGACGTGTTCATCACACAAACATTTGTCTGGGGTGGGAATCGAACCCACGACCTCCGGCATAGCAGTCAAGGCCACTTACCACTAGACCAAGTGGCCAGGAATGTTTGTTGACGCAACTATGCCTTCCTGAGAAACAAGTTCTACTATTAAATTTTCTTTACCTATGTCGTCTTACTTAATTTACTCACCCATTCTGATAGCCGAGAACTTGGGGTTCTGCTCCATCCAGCTCCTCAGCGCCGTGAGGGCCTGTGACCTGGAGTTGTCAGTTTCGCGCAGTTCATCTTCGGCTACCTTCTGGGTATCAGCGGAGAGCGGGCACTGGTACTCGTCAGTTTCGGTCAAAAAACGTTTTTCGGTTCTTCTGGACATGATTGGAGATCTGTAAAAAAGAAGTCACTTTTGAGTAAGGATTTTCGATGGAGACATTAACTGTTCGTGTCGCCAGTCACCAAGGTACTGTTTAGGGAAAAATCATTACTTGCGTAAATACCTACTATTGTCTGTGAAGATCGTTATAGGGAAATTATTCCGTTGTTGGAAGGTTAGGTTAGGTATAAAGGTTTTTTAAAATTGTTATATTAAGCACATTAATATGGTGGCTTTTAAGTACCCGACGCTTAATGTGCTGAGGCACCGCGGTCCGCACCGTGTAGCTCCCAAACGAATTGACCTATTTTAATGCTAGATAAAGTTAAATAACACTTATAGCTGAATTGAATTTCAGTGCAAAGAAATTTTAACTTGTGTTATGTAACAGATTTTAGCGCAAAAAGGGGAAAAAAGAAATAGTGTGTACCCAGATTTCTATAGACTCCACCTCTGTAGGTAGTACTTACATTAGTGTGCTTGAATAATTCAATAAATAAACATTGTGTAAGTACATAGGAATATACTTCAGCGTAGTAGTCCTCTATTAGTATTAAAGACTACGACTAGCACTATACTTGCGAGTGCTTGCAACTTTTTTGGAGTATGGTTGGAAAAAAGGAAAAGTTACAGCAAATGATCAATGACTGATGACTAACAATGTTACCTTCTACCAAGATATGAGGTAACCATTTCCTTATCCGATTGTTAAGATTCATAGAATGGTGTGTGTCTCCACAGGAAATATCCTTCTTTATAATGAGGTTGAATAATAGAAAATTACACGAGTTCGGTACTAAATATTTATTTTTATACTAGCAGACGTCCCGCGGTTTCACCCGCGTAGGTCTCGTTCCCGTGGGAATACAGGGATATAAAGTAGTCTATGTGTTAATCCAGAGTGTCAGCTAACTCAATACCAAATTTGATTAAAATCCATTCAGTAGTTTTTACGTGAAAGAGTAACTAACATCCATCCATCCTCACAAACTTTCGCGTTTATAATAGGTATTAGTAGGATAAATTCTCACAGGGAACTTGTAAAATAGCGCTAATGCATATTTTTGTAGGTACAAATGAATACCTACATTTTCATTTTTTGTTTGTTTTTATATTTTCTTAAATTAGTTTCTTTTGATTAATAAATGTTTGTAAATTTCTGATGTCAAAATAACAGCTTTTTACTTAAAGCATACCTACTTATTTGCATAATTATAAAAGTACTACCTACGACAGTTCTAACTGTTTCTTTGCCTGTCGGTCTGTTTGTCTGTGAAAATCGATTCTGATGAACTTTTGTGTTTATATTTAGAAGGTCTGAGAATGAGAATAGGCCGTAGGCTATTTTTTTTAAGGCGGACATACGTTTGCCAGGGCAGCTAGTTTATCTATAATTTTTATGTATTTAGAATTTTACAAGTAATTTTATCAGTTATCTAGTACACAAGCTACTCTAAGCTTAGATTGGGACTAAAGAGCGTTGCGTGACAATTGTGAAACATTTATTTATATTTAATTTAATTTACTGAATCAAAACTTTGTACGCCAATTAAAACTATACAATATTTTACACATTGTTCTATAGACCGACAAGTAAACTACACATGTGTAAACAAGATAACCTAACCTATCCTTCCAGTCACCGGCATTTCTCAACACTCTTGCAAAACTTTCATCCTCGTGAATCGTGTAGCAAGAGCAACTGTTGAGTCCGCCATGATTGTTTTGTCTCCCAGCATTCGAGTATGTACTCCGTAAGACTCAGTTGGGTAACAGCCTTCGACTTAAGCAACGTTATGATTTTAATTTTCGTAAGTGTCGTAATAGGAACGTGAATGTTGTCGAAAGAAACATCGTGTTCGATATTTGTTGTGAATGAATAGAGGTGAATTAAATTTGACGTTCAATTCTTTGTAAGTAGGTAAGTATATTTACTTCATTCATTCAACACCAGTCAATTTGTTGCTTTTTTTCTATTGAAACAGAAGCAATTGACTGGCCTGTTGGTCTAGTAGTTAGTGGCTCTGACTGCTAAGCCGGAGGTCGTGGGTTCGATTCCCACCCAGGACAAATGTTTGTGTGATGAGCACGATCATTTGTTCTGTGTCTGGGTGTAATATATCTTTAATATGTACCTATGTATTTAGAAGTATATAATTATGTTTATCAGCTGTTTAGTACCCATAACACAAGCTCTGCTTAGCTTGGGACTAGATGGCGTTGTGTGAAAAAGTTGTGGAATATTAATTTATTTATCGTACTTTATACGGTAAACTATCTTATTGTGCATCAAAGGCACTTATTGACTAAAACCACCCAGCTGTTCCGTCTCACAACTGCGCCGGGGGTTACGGGAACAGAAGATACTACTACAATCTACAACCCTCGACTAATGCAAGCCCGGCGGGCCTGTCTCTAGTTTTTAATCCCGATTTTTTATTTTATGAGTAAACCTAATTGACTTACCTTTGATCACCTTTAAGGACTTTGTTTTATCGCGATTGATAATTAAATTTCAAATATGTCTAAAATGTCTCCTAAAGTGAGCCTTTTCCTATAAATTAAATTAAGTAGGTAGGTATTGCATTCGAAATGAAGTAATTAATCCTAAATTATTCTAATATACCCAAAGAGATTAAAAATAGGTACTTACTTGGTATAGAGAGGAAGAGGACATGCGAGGAAATGCAATGATATTAGGTATAAGTAAAAAGGCGTAGATAGGTTATAAGCGACACGTTAAAATGTCAAAAACTAGGCTAGTTATTACCAAGTACCTACCTATTTTAAATCTCTTTACAATAGTTCAGACGGATGTTTTTGTCACGTTGACTTAAAATATTCATCTTTAACGATCGAAGATTAATAAATCACATAGCAATAGATCATTAGGTAAGGCTGATAGTGAACTCAAGTTTAGTATTAAGTAGGTACTTCATGGCGAATGCAATACCTACCTACTCAATTTAATTTATAGGGAAAGGCTCACTTTAGGAGACATTTTAGACATATTTGAAATTTAATTATCAATCGCGATGAAACAAAGTCCATAAAGGTGAATCAAAGGTAAGTCAATTAGGTGTCCTCATAAAATAAAAATTCGGGATTAAAAACTAGACACAGGCTCGCGGGGCTTGCATTAGTAGAGGGTTGTAGATCCTAGTACCTAGTATCTTCTGTTCCCGTAACCCCCGGCGCAGTTGTGAATTTGTGATTGTGATTCGAACTACCTACACTTGTACCTCTTTGTCGCGTCGCGTCGCGCCAACAACGAACGCTTGCGTGCGTTAGTGTGCCGTTTTTGAAAATCTAATGCTGTTTAGGTAACCTATCTACACCTTTATCATTGAGGAAATGTCAGAGAAAAACTTTGATCCTGCGTCTCAGAAACGCCATGTAGAATAATACAGCAATATTGAGTGTACAAAACTAAACTCAAAATTTTGTTCGTGATGTCCCGTTCTAAGTATAGTCTTTGAATGTACCACAACCATAACTTACCAGCGCCCGACAAGGTACCTCTACAAACCTAAGTCTAAACCCATCACTAAATAAGATGTGTGAGAATTTTAATTCATTTAATAAGTCCTTACCCGAGGCTGATGCATTTAAGTAATGACCCTAATGTGAAGTTCAAATAAAAAGTCTCGGTCTTCCTACAACCACCTACAACATTATAAATCTCTGTTGATACGAGTCCACTCTCATTTATCTACCCTGCTTGCATTTTTATAATTATGTCACTTTGTAACTTAATTTTTGTTATCCTTTTTATTCATTTAAATAAACGCCTGGAATGTCAATGTTGTGTAAACCCGCTTTGGCGAAATATATTAGAATATTACCGTATGCTGTAATATTTGTATAAAGTGTATGTACATGTGATGTGTTGTGGGTAAACCTTATGTAAATAAATAAATGAGTATTGACAGGAGCTTATTTTCGAACTGGATAGTAACAACTTCTAAACAAAAATCTGTCAGATAATAATTGAGAGCCAAAGACATTCAACTCTTTGTTGAGAGCCCTATAATGTTAGTAATTTGGTTCTTGTACCAGCCACTGTTTTGTACCCGAATTGTTTCATAAGCGTCATTGTCTAACACTTTCCCTTTTCGCATTCAGTTATCACGATCCATTACTTCAATAAGTACCTATATAATTGCCTAAAATAAAGTTCATAGTCATATTAAACTTGCAATCAAAATCGCGCACACACACATTTGACCCCATTTGTTGGACTTCGTCATTTTATTATGAGTAAAAGTGACATTATCAATAGCTCGGATCAAGAACTAAGTATCTGTTGTAACGGTTTAACAATGTGGCAATATGGACAACAGCGTAGTGCAACATAAATTTGTTAATCTAAGTAATTGTATGCTGTTACATAAGGTGTGTCGATGTAATTAGGCTAGAACTGTGTACTGCCTTGCGAAACTGCCAAAGCACGTGGCTTGATGCATTCTCACGTATTATTATTTTAAATATAAGGTACGAAGGTGAATTTTCTGCAATATAGATAGCTTGTTGTTGGTTCCGGATTGATTTTCGCAAAACTTTTAATTAAAATCACAAAATAGGTACCTACGTTTCTTTTATCAAATCTCCGCTTAATTAACTGGGATGGTTTTTTGAGTTTTAGATCCACTATACTTCTACTATTGTTTTTGAGTGAAAGATTAGGCAACAAACATTTAACACATTCATAGGATTGAAAAAGGCCAAGAAGTATTTTATTCCATGGATTCAAGTTCTTCAAACTAATTAGACACGAGTTGTGCCTCTTTTTCTTTCCACAAAAGCATTGACTTTTAGCGTATGTTGAATAAATGAGTTTATTTTTTTATTTCATTGACTGCGTGAAGAAAAGTTACAACCATAAACATGATAAAAAGCTAACGCTAATCAGTAACAGTCTACCTAGGGTCCAGCCTTCTGCGACGAGAAAGTCAAAGGAAAGTAATGGTAAGCAATCTCAACTAGAAAATGTATTAAAAACCATTTTTTTCTTGTTAATTTAGGGGTTGTGCCATCGTCAAGGTACAATAAAAAGCAAAAGAAATTTCTTTATACCAAAAAATATTAAATCATAGTTGCATATATAATTATGTATTATTTAACGAGCAGTTTTCACGAGGTTTCTATCGCGTAGTTCCTGTTCCCGTGGAAATAAATGGATAAAAACTATGCCAATGTCACCCGGGGATAATGTAGCGTCCCAACGGTGAAAGAATTTTTCAAATCGATCCAGCAGGCCTAGCCATATTACCAATTCTATTTCTATAATCGTAATCGATAAGGCGACAATAGAAAGAAAATGGCGTATATGGAATCAGCTGTTTGTCAACTGTCAAGTGTCAACGAGTAGAATTTGTAATAGGTATGGCTGAAAACGAAAAAGGTGCACTTAACAGTTGTCAAACAGCTGATTCCATATACGCCATTTTTTTTCAATAATAGAAATAGAATTTATAATATGGCTAGGCATGCAGTAATTTCGGAGCCTATTTAATGCAAACACACAAACAATCAAATCTTTCCTCTTCATAATATTGGCGTAGACAACATACTGAAGTAGAATCAGAGAAAAATAGTCCCCTGGCACCTAAACTAGATAGGTATCTATGATTTGGGAGCCAGTGATCATCCATTGAAGAAGTTAGTATGCATGTCGTTAGTTGTGAAATAGAAGCAAAAAAGGCATATTTGTGAAGATTAAGTAATTTTGTTCTAAACAAAAAAAATACTAAAACGCTTCTATAAATGGTCGTGGTTGAAAGCGCTACTTTAGTGTTGCATGCATGCATGAGGTCCGCGATTGCCAGACTAGCAGGGCTTTCGCGTATATCACTGGGCAAACCCAGTGATATCACTATGAGCTGTCAATGGAGATACGATAGTGTAGTTGTCGATAGTGTTCAACGATTAACAATAATTACAGTAATGCGTAAATTATCTATAATATGTATGTATTTAGAAATAAATAAGTATGTTTATCAGCTGTTTTAGTACCCATAACACAAGCTCTCAAGCTTGACTTGGGACTAAATGGCGTTGTGTGTACGTATCATCAATCTGTCTCTAGGTTGACGTCTTGTGCACTCGCTGAGATGTGACCGTCTGGTAGTCGCCTTATGTAGTGCAATATCATTTTTTTGTAAATTTACAGTTGTCATCAAAGGTCGATGTGCAACTGGACGTCATTTAGTCACTCTGCAATGAAAAGATAGCTAATAGTTCTCCAGGTAAAGTGTTATTGGGTTTTTCCATTAGTATAGGTCGGAGCCAACAACGGAGAAAACATCGAGTATGTTACGGAATATATCTACCTAGGTCAGTCAATTTCATTCCAAGATCTCACAGAAAAAGAAATAAACCGACGAATTGCAATTGCGTGGAAAAAGTACTGGAGCTTGAAGGAAATCATGAAAAATAGAGATATAAAAATTGAAATAAAAAGGAAATTGTATGACACAACAATCCTGCCATGCCTAACATATTTATGGTTGCCAAACATGGTCGTTGAGGAAGATAGACGAACACAAATTAGCCATACACCAACGGAAAATGGAGAGAAGCATGTTAGGAATAAAACTATCAGATAAAATCAATAACGAAACAATAAGAAAGAAAGCTAAAGTAACCGACATACTCGAAAAAATTAGGAACTTAAAATGGAAATGGGCGGGCCATGTGTATAGGATGACCAACGACAGATGGACCAAGAAACTCACAGAATGGTTACCAAGAGAAGGGCAAAGAAGTAGAGGTAGACCGAAAAAACGATGGGAGGACATATTTAAGGAAAGATGTGGACCAGACTGGAGAAGACAGACTAGGGACAGAGACAACTGGAGGAAGCTGGGGGAGGCCTACGCCAAAGAGGCAACTTCCACAATTATATAAAGACAAACAAATAATAGTTATAATTCCTAATGCACGAATATGATAATTTATATTTTAATCAATAATAATAATAATTTATGCATGGAAATGATAATTTATAATTTTTTATTTAATAATGATATTAATAATTATTATAAAACTTAAATTCACCTAAACTTTATTAATTAAATGTGATTATTTATTTTAAAAGTTATATTTAAATAATTGTTAGATTGTGGTAGAATAAAGGCTATTTTTATTTATTTTATTTCATTTATAGGTCGGAGCCTGGATTTTGTGCCCATTTTATAGCAAAAGCCCCCCATATTACCCGGGACTTAAACATAACTGGCAGAATACGGGTGTACTGAGTGCAGACGTGATGTCGGTCCAAAATTATTTATTCTTATTAGTACTACACTCCCTTAATTAATGTCCATTGTTAACCACGCTGTATAATACACAAGCAACGCAATATAAGTGAACTCTTAATACTTTCAAGAAAACACGAGTACGAGTAGATAGTCCACCAAGCGTCCACACTATACTATGGAACTGGTTTCCTCAGCGGAGTCAAACATAATGAATCAACATCTCTGACTTGGGAGTTGCGACACTGTATCTGTATTCACGGGTTTCTGTTAAAGTCGCCTGTCTTATTCAAATAATAAACTGACTTTATAGTCAGTTTCAACAACAACCAACAGCTCTGTTGATATTATTATCAACAGAGCTGTTGGTTGGAAAATTACCGAACGCACGTATGGGTCAAGCCTGTAGTGAAATGCAATCGGAGTAGGTTATGGAATCAATCTACGGACAGATATTACGACAGATTATGATTTCAACAGGTACTGTGCACATTCTCATTTCGCGCCAAAGATTAAGTAGAATGCTGATGACAAAATTATGAACTCCACTAAATCTCAGATTTTAATTAATTTCGAGCATAATCTCGATGTTGTTGCGAAATATAATCAACGAATTTTTGAAATTTAATAAATTGTAAAGCTCTCTAGCAATAGATGGCTAATTCCCGAAAGTAAAAACGTCGCAATACTCGCAATATCATCTCAGCAACAAACGAAATGTCAAAAATGTGCCCGAAAACTCGTAATTTGACAATTTATTGTTTAGCACGGAATTTTCATTAATTTTACAAAATAAAAGAAACCTAGTTAACCCTCTTATTAACAGTTGTCTGCCAATGAAAGCCCCATGATCCCGTCGGAATCGGTTCAGCCGTCTCGATAGACAGGAAAAAAATAGGTTATGGGTGAAAAACTACTTATTATTTTGACATTACTTGAATACTTAAATTTAATTTATTTGTAACTTAAGACATAGAAGATACCGACGAACGAAGCAAACAATTCCACATTAGAAGTGGTAATTGTTCAAATTATGTAACATCTAAACAGCAGTAACTAAAATTTAGCAATCCATTCAGTCATACTGCAGTAAAACAATTACATAACTGATCCGAATGTTTTGATACCTGTACAGGCGTTAATCATGCTAACCGAAACTGTTAAATTTTCCCAATTGAACATGAACCTTCATCATCATTTCAGCCGAAAGCCGTCCATTGCTGGACATAGGCCTCCCACAAATGTCGCCACAACTACCTACTCGGTCCTGCGCGTCTCTCATCTATCGGATTGCGACTATCACCAAGTCGTCAGTGCGCCTTGTGGGAACATGGACCTTACAATATTATGAAATAGGGTGGAAAACTATTAAAGAAATTTGACTGGTTGGGGTAGCTTCATGTACTGGCCTCTGTACTAAGACTTTCAAAGGCAGCTAGAATTCATTCCAGAAATCATTTTGTTTTATCCGGCTTTGGCGAAGGAAGGCTTACAATTTTGACCGCAATGTTATGTATGTATTAATGTTCATCTGTCCCCTCAAAATTTCTAAACCACTTGTCTTAATTTGACAAATGAGGTATCATTTCAAGCGTCTTAATTGACTGCTTGTTATAGGCTATGTGACATCACATCACATAAAAATAATTTAATGTAATGATGTCGTGTTGGGAATCAAATGAAAGGGCTTGATCGGCACATTTTAAATATATATAAGATAATAACCCCAAAGTAACTTTAATAAAAAATATGTATAAAAACTATAATCCGAATTTCCTGAAAAATCACGCTGTAAAAAGTAGCAAAGTGAAGTAAGAAAATATTCTCATAAGAGGATATTTCTTGGAGGACTGCTGTGGTCGTGTTATGCTAGCTGCCCTAACAGAAAAATACATTCTAACAGCAGTACCTAACTAGTAAGCGATTATGAGCGTTAGGACATGTGCCTGTAGGTTTGTATATTATGCAGGTATACCTGAGGTTGAATGATACATCATCATTTAACCTGAGGTCCAGTTAAAAACCAGAGTCACGACGTAGTTGTATTATGTATCATCATGGCTCGTGTCGTGTGTGTCGTTTGTGACTGTGCGTTCATAAAAAAAGGACCCTTTCCAGGGCCACATTATGTATGTATCTGATTATTAAATGTTTCTTTGTATCAAAAAACGTTACCCTATCCCGCCCTCCAAACCTGCATCCCTACACTCAGATTTAAATGAATACTTACATACCAAAAGTATGTCAATCTATAATAGTAACTTAGTAAGTAGTATTTATGTGTATAGATTTACATGTTTACTTATTACCTCCTACTACTGCTATTTCTAGTAGCTACAACTACTCACTTTAGTATTGTGAGCCTATAGAGTCACGGAAAATACTAGCTTACTTTAAAATTATGTAGGTATTATGTATCTTTCAAAATCAATGCATTTCAGTATGGTAGTTAGGTTAGGCAGTTAGGTTCGCTATAGGATAGGTATGATGAGTTAGGTTAGGTTATATATATATATATATATATATATATAGTTCTTTATTAGGGATCCATGGGCAACTTCCAAAAATACAATAATACATAATTATAACGCACGTGTTATGACAAATATTCAGACGTCTAAACGGTAAATCTGCGGTGTGGACTCGTACAACGCTTGTTTATATATGATCCCGACCGATTTCGGCCACAGCGACTTGGATCTGCCTATTAAGAGCATCGCTGGTGTGCCCTCTGGTGACTGACATAGCCAATTTTTGTCGTGAAAGTGCGATCACATTCACTGCAAGTCAGCACCCCTCCGACGTAATTGTAATGGATGGCCGCGGGTGGTCGGGCCTTAAGCTCGTCACGTTTAGCATCGAGCTCTTCTCTACGTCGCCTTTCAAACTCAAACACCTTAGTGCTCACGGTATGCCTCCACAGTGACCGGTCCGCTGCCATTGCCTCCCATTGTGACGTGTCTAGGTCACATCGTTTCATGTGGCGCTTAAGCACATCTTTGTACCGCAGGAGTTGGCCGCCTTGTTTCCGCTTGCCATCCTGCAGTTCTGAGTAGAATACTATTGAGGCATATCAATATTAGCCTATCGATAGGCTAATATTTCAAGGTGTTGAGGTTGACCTCAATGAGTGTTATGGGCAAGCCCACAGTGCCCACAATGACGGAGTACCTATATGAGTTTTACGAGTACGCACGAAATTCCGCGCAAAGATATAGACAATTTCGTAGATTGACATGCCTATAGGTTATGTATTTTTATACCGGAGTTAGAAGGAATGGAAGGAAGGTAGACCCCTTAGGATATTCTGAAGAAAGTTACTTTTTAAGCGAACGATGCCGGAGGCAAAATATATTAGAAAAGTTGTAAGTAATGATAAAAGTAAATGTGTACTACTTTAAAACTAGGTTGGTACCTACTTTTACTGCCCTTTTTGTAAAATACTACTTAAAGTATTTTCTTTATAAGAAGGGAGTCAACCCTATTATGGCCACTACCTGCACTTACCTAGGAAATTAGCGATATAAGCCTAAAAAGAGCAAATAATAACTAGATAAAATCAACGCCAAACTGTCAAAGGTGTCAAAGGGTGCTGATGAGTCTATTTATATTGTAAAATAATATGTAAGTACCAATTTTGGATTAACGGTTGAAGGATCTTGCAAATGGGATAGGCCAAGCTAGCAAAGTAAGTCGGTGCTCTCCACCTCATTATTATTAATATTACCCCAGTGGTCCACTGCAATGTAGGTAGGTAAGTCTCTTTCATCCGCCTAGTTTTGGTTTTAAACTTTAAATATAAATATAAATCTTTTGCCACCCTTAGTCAGTACTGGCTTTGAGCATAATATGAGGATTGGAAGGTTTTTGCAACCGCAACGGTTCACAGACTCAAAAGTTTTCCTTAGACTTCAATTACTCTTCATTACCTATATATCTACAGACACAATATTTGAATTAAACAATCGCATTGTTACATTTTAAATAGGTAGTATCTTTCATTCGCATAGCTATACATTACCTACATTATAAGATTTCTTAACTAATAAATGAAGTATTCATTATAATAAAGATCAATTCAATTATTTTACATTATAAAAAAGTCATGCATAAACTCACTGAACAACAAAGTCCTTGTTAGATAATAATTTAAAAAGTCACTTGTCAATTATCCCGCGCAAACTTGTAAGCCATAAAAAAGTAAAACTCACTTGTCAAAGTTTCCCGCGCAAAATCACTAAAGCACGTACATGTAGCACTGAGAGCGCACGAACACTGATGGCGAACACTGGCAGGCCTGTTATTTTGCTTGCAGACGATGATCGTTGCGCTCCACCGCAGTAGATATTTAGATAACTGCGGTTTTCAGCGAATGTTGCAGAGACCCGCAACATTTTTAGGTTTAGGTATGACAACTTGACATATTTAAATGCACTTTTCAACGGCTACTTTGTCTTGCATATCACTGCCGGTCTAACCAAACTCGACCGAGTTATAAAATGTTTCTATCAAATCATTCATGACAAGTAAATATATTTATGCACTGTTTAAAGAACACGATTTTTAAAAAAAATATTTGTGTGTGTCTGTATGTATCTACGTCTGTCTGTGACGTTATAGCTCGCAAATAAATCGACCGATGTTAAAAAGGTTATGTGATCGAGATGGTTCTTAGCAATGATTTATAAAGGTCTGTGCTGACGATAGAAGAAAATCGGCTCATTGTTAAAACTTTTAAGTTTCAGGTTTATGGCCTATCTACCTCTTGTCTTTTTTTCTAAAGCGATAATGTAGGTACCTAGTGTTATTAACAAATAGAGAACTGTTCTTCTGGTAGCCACTTTCATCACGAAATTAAGGTACCTAGGATAATCCGCATTAAATTGTTTCAAGACCGAGATGTGATCATACCCCAAACTCCTTACGAAAAATTCACCAAGTTACGATCAAATAAAATTAAAACCTTACGTTTTCATTCTACTTTTATTTTTCATACGACATAATAATTTTGACGTTTGAAATAAGCAATTTGTATCTACACACATCAAAAGTGTCTAGGGATCAAGCATTTTTATGCGGATTTCTTGAGATTGAGATGTGGCTTTGTAATAAATTTATGATTTTATAAATTTATATGGATCCTTTTTGGTGCATTTCATAATTTGAATCAGGAACTGTGAATCAAATTCGAGTAAAAGATGAAAATCAGCTGTCAATATTTTCCCTATAAAAACATACAACGCATTGAAGACATTATTAGTGCTACTGTTTCCCTACTACTGATTAAAACCAACGTTATTATGGAGCGGCGAAGTCATTTAAGCAGGGAAGAAATTCTCAGAGCCGTGGGAATGATAGAAGCTGGTTCCCGGCAACGTACTGTGGCTTTAGCTCTGAATACAAGTCAGAGTGTTATCAGTCGACTTTGGACACGTTACCGAAGCACTGGTACCGTGGCTGAGCGCCATGGAGGACGGTATCGCTGCACCACACGGAGACAAGACCAATACATTCAAATCTTAACTCGAAGAGCTCCAACAATAACCGCCATGATGTTAGCCGTGAGGCTTCATCACTCTTCAGGGAACTTAATTAGCGACCAAACACTCAGAAACCGCTTGCATGAAGTGAACCTTCATTCCCGAAGACCGCTACGGGTACCACCTATAGCAATGCACAATCGTAGGATTCGATATCAATGGGCTCTTGAACACAGAAATTGGGCAGAAGAACAATGGCGTTTCGTGTGCTTTTCTGATGAGTCTCGTTTTGGTATGAGACCGGATACAAGACGTATACGACACTGGAGAACCCCTGGACGCCAACAGCGATTAAAATCCTGCCAGGAAGTCCATCCTTATAGTGGTGGAACCATCATGGTATGGGCGGGTATTTGGATCGGCGGAAGAACTGAGTTGATTTGGATCAGAGGCAACCTCAACGCTCAAATTTATGCTGAGACAATTGTATCAGACGTCATCGTTCCTCTACAAGTGCAAATCGGTCCCTTATTTCAGTTAATGCATGATAATGCACGACCGCACACCGCAAGAGTTGTAAGACAGACTCTCGCCGCAGCTAACATCAATGTCCTGCCCTGGCCTGCTCAGTCGCCAGACTTGAACCCGATTGAGCATGCATGGGATATGCTACAGAGAAGAGCTCTGCCGAATATGGAGGGTATCCAGTCGCAAGAAGACCTTTTTTGTTGTTGCAACGAACATAGGCGGCCATTCCACAGCGTGATTTAGATGAACTCATTTTGAGTATGCCAAACCGATGTTCTTGTGTTGTTAGTGTTCGCGGTAGAAAAACGGATTATATTAATTGTTTAAGTTACCCAATAAAATTTTAAAGAAAACTGTTATTTCAGTCTTTTTTTCGAACTTTAATGTTAGTGGTTCAAATGTCAAAAATCCCTTTATTAGGAAAATGGCAAATTTCTTTATTAATGCAAAGGTGACTTGGTTTATCGTTACTGTGACAAACGAAAACACTTTATTTGATGAATCCTTAAAGAAAATTTTAATTAATATCAATCAGGAGAAAAGTTATTGCAAAAATATATGTTGATCCCTAGACACTTTTGATGTGTGTAATTTAATACTCTTAGCAAACATTCTCGTAGGTTAAACTAGGATGAACGCTTTCCATGTTTTATGTGGTACCTAAGAGTAGGTGCCTATCTACGATAACCGCAAAGGAGAAGAATACGACCTAAGGTTTGCGAGCCCCAACTTTTTGTATAGGCTGAGTGTTGAATTATTACGAGTGTTATGTAAATGACAAAAATCGTAGCGTAAACGATTAAGGTCACCTCACTGTAGCCGAAATTAGGCTGAAATTACATGCTGATGTACTTATTTCTGTTTCGGACACGCAATAGTTTGCGACAAAAAATCATTAATATCAAATTAGGGTTGCTTTCAGACGAGCAAAAGCAAGTCACCTATAGGCACCTGCTAGGCATTGCATTGCTTCACGTAAAATTATAGTAAGGTTATACCTAGTAGCTTTTGCGAATAAGTAGTTATTGTTGTGCGCCGTCCCGGCCGTCCCATTGCGAAAAGAGAAACGAAGACTAGTGATGTTCGCGATAGTCAGGCTTATCATAAAGTGCATGACAATGCGACGTTTTCCTTCATCATTATTAGATTTTGTTATTCCGGCGACCATCTGTAGTGTAGTATTTTGTAAACATCTCTCGTGAAAGAGTAAGTGAAGTGATAGGGAAGTAATTTGTCATCCCATACTAAGGTTTCCGTTTCACGCTAACTTAACACCTTAACTACTTAACTGCTTCTGGGTGAATTTAACAGAATAGTCAGGCTGGTCATATAGTCGAAAACACGCAAGGCATAGAGACTAGTCATTTAGAAGGTCCCTGTTCGATGTTCAGTGTTAAATGAACGTTCATTTAACACTGAACAGCGAACAGGAACCTCCTCAATTGGATTTTAGAAAATTACTCAGCTACCATCATTAAAATGAACCAAAAGATATCGTTAAGGTCATGATCGGGGTGCCGTAAACATTTTATATAACGTGTTGTTGCAGCTGCAATGAAACGTTCACTCATAAATACGTAGATAGGAGTTCTTTGAAGTTATAATGTATGTAAAGTGCAGGCTAATTGACCTGTCATTCCATATTATTGCTAGGCATTTGGCTCAAGTTTTGACGGGGTGACCTTTACTAAATCGACCGGCAGTTTTCTACTAGTCATAGTCACGTAGGTATGCATTGCCCAAGCTAAAAAAATCGAATTTCATCATTTGAGTTTAATTTAAAAATATTAAGTGTGTGATGTAATAAAAAGTGTATGGTAAGCAAAAATTTTTGTATCCAACCATTCATCAATAAACTGTTTCCGCTGTGACAAAGTTGTCCTAGCGCAACTTTTTTTATCCCATGGAAGTAGAAAAAGAAAATGGGCTCAAAAATTTGGGTATGACGTGGGCTAATTGTGTAAATTAAATTTGTATTTCAAAGATGCGAAGATAGTCAAATTTCCGCTGTGAAAACGTTTTAACGTTTAATATCTACTGTGTGAGTCTTTATAAAGTGCACACTTCGAAATGAGAAAATCTATGCTAAATCAATAATAAAAATCATTTTTTTTAATATTTATATCAATTCTTGAAAAATTGTTGATCCCTAGTGTAAACAAAATGTTGTAACTTTTAAATCTAATTACCTATCTATAAAAAATAAAAATAAAACTTCATAATGATCGGAAGTAATTAGCGTCTTAGAAAATAAACTATAGACTCACACTAAATAAAGAGGTTTTTGCAAAAAAAGTTTATAGTTCAATAAAAGTGGTAGGCAGAAACTACCGGCCGTCTGCTACGATTCTTACATTCCTACATCTAGTGCTTCGATTGAGTTCATACTTACATCTATGGAATGTAGATATATGTATGAATAATAATCCGGTTAATAGCATTTGGCTAATAATCGATTAAAACTCAGTTAATAGCCATTAATAGCCATTATGGATGATAACCCTGCTGTTAATGTTATTTTAGTGATTGAAAATTTCCGTTCATGGTTTTCAGGTTTAGACTTCATTCTAAACTTCATTTTCATCATCTTTCTTTGTCGTAAATAAATTTTGCATATCTATATACTTTACTTATAATAAATCTGTAGAAGTAAGAATTCTGTACATTGAAAATATCAAAAAACTAAATGGCAGGGGGTGTTACTAGACCGTAACCGAACCCAAAAATGTGATTAAAAATATTTTTGTCGGTCTGGCTGTATGTTCACGTATCACGCAAAAACTACCGGTTTGATTACAATGAAACTTGGTACACTTACTTGGTAAAAAGTAACTTTTTATCCCGGAAAAGTATATACAATAAAAAAAACAAACTTAATTTTGCGGTTCGATCCTTAGACCCGACTACTGTACCAACCGCAAATAATAAGTGTGTCGTAGGTTACGTCACCCGCAGTGGTGGTCTTAGACGTGTGCAGCGCCCCTTGGTGAACTCCAGTTCACCAAGGGGCGCTTCACACGGCTAAGATACATACTATAATATTTTATCTAAAGATACAATATATAAATTAATAAAATAAAAAGCCTTTTATTGCTTGCATAGGTAAAATTACAAAACAGACTTCTTAAGAAGATTAATTGATTGATGATTTTATAGATAACTTACTTTTACCTTATTTTGTATAACATTAAATATTAACAAGAATTTAAATTGATATTGACATTTTTTGATTTAAATAATATCTTGAGAGATCTATATCATAGTTTTAAAATAACTAAAAATCTTCGTAGTGTTCATTGAATTTTATGACGACCGATATTGTATCTTAAGATAAAATATTATAGTATCTCAGCCGTGTGCAGCGCCCCTTAGTGAACTCCACTGCGGGTGACGTAATCTACGACAAACTTATTATTTTCGGTTGGTACAGTAATCGGGCCTAGGGATCGAACCGCAAAATTAAGTTTGTTTTTTATTGTATATACTTTTCCGGTATAAAAAATACCCAGTGTGGTGCCCAAGATATTAAAGAATAATTATACCAAGTTCTTTGCGTGATGCCTGATAATCACATTTTTCGTCGGTCAAGTAACACCCCTGTCATTTATTTTTTTGATATTTTCAATGTGCAGAATTTTTACTTTTACAGATTTATTATAAGTAAGTATAGATAATTATGTTATATTTTTTTTATATTTATTATAATTATTATTTATTAATTTCGCTGTAGTGCAGTTCATGCATCTCTTTCAGGCACGAATAAAAATTAGCGCCAGAAAGAGATAGCTCGAAAACGGGGGTTCGGGGACGCACATGTTACCTACTAACCGCTCGGGTAATTTCCATTGTTTTTAATTTAACTACGTCGTCGTATTCACAGAAAAGACCTAATAAGAACTTACTTATTGTACCTACTTTACATTTTTACGTATCGGTTAAAATTTATTTGTATTTGTAGGTATAGGTACATAAGTACACTTACATATTTAGCTCACTTTGTTAAATTACAAAGCGATTTGTCAATAGTAATTGTGGTTTTATAGTTTTGGGTCTCTAAATTAACAAAACTGAATTTCCCAAAACACTTTTTCATATACAAAAAGTGAAAATAAATAAAAAGAATTACAATACATTTAATCACACTACAGATTTTACACTAAACAAAAGAAAACCTTTTATTTTTTTAACAATACATTAAAAGCAGGGTTATTAGCCATTGCTATTAATGGATACTTATGGATTATAATCGCTAATAACTCAAAGCAGCCGGCTATTTACCCAACTCTATGTATGAACGCATGTTCCTTTTAAAATAACTTTCATGCATTGTCATTGCGTATGTACCTATGCTTGTCATACATTTTAGCAAGATTCAGAAGCGATTTTTGACATTAACTTAATAATAAAATAATAGTTTTCTTCACAACCATTATTTTATGATATAAGTCTTTACTCAAAGCTGCGATCGCTATATCACGAGAAAATCGTTTTAGAAATTGGTCGGAAGTATAAGATGTTTATGCAGGTAATTAGTATGTATAGTAATTAAAAAGAGAAATATTGTGACGATGTGGGAACCTCCTCCTTTTTATATAAGTCAGTTTAAAAGATGTTTAAGTATGTTTTTGATATTAATTTTAACTTGACAACACGTGTCTGGGATATCAGGTCTTTTCAGACAGATAAACAAATAGTCATCATGATCAAAAGTGATCCTATAAGGGTACCCAACCCTGAAAACTTATATTTAACAGTTTTTAATTGACCGTTATCTTTGATCTTGTCCCATAAGTAGTACGGAATCATTCAGGTGTGAATCTTACTTACACTTAGCCAGTTTTTGGTTGCTGGCGGCACTGTACGATAACCCGCAAAATGTAATTCCAAAAAAGATGACTCTACAAACAAGGACGAAAGATGGACCTAAATCTTATTTTTAAAGCAATAATCAAATTAAAAATTGCAGGTGTGTTACTTATATAAGTCTTAACATTTGTGCAGTAATTATTGCACACTCACAATTAGTAAGAGAACGAGATTGCAGCTTTTTGATTTAACATAAGATAATAATATATAACTACACAGTACACGCGGCAATAATTAACCAAGAGTGCGTACAATGGGTTATAGGTACCTACCTAGTTGAAGTTAGTAATATCGGCGAAAAAATATCGATGAAAAGTCACAACTTGGGATAATAATAACATACCTACATTACATAATATATACCTGCTTTCCTCGCCTCCTAGCCTGTATTCCTCGAACATTGGGCCTACATAGCCATCAGCTGGGCAAAAATCTACCCAGGGAATGATATATAGTGATTTATAATTACAGTAAAATAAAGCGGAACAAACATAGGCTGTGCAGCCGAGGGGCCTTACTTATACGTTATGCCAATTGCGTAGAGAACCAGTAACCTACATTCATTATGATCAATCTCAAATGAGTTTTTAATAATTTTCTTCATGTAGCAATCATTGTTCGGTACAGTGGAGTACTAACATATACGTAGGGTGGAATTTTATTGTAACCTACGTATATGGTAGTACTAAATAGAATAATAATAGAAGAATAGACGAGAAATGATGAGAAATGTAGAATAGATTGGTTTAATTTCTGAAAGACTCTGAAAGTCTTCAATCAATCTATTCCAAACTCTCAAATTTTCCCAAACGGATATTGTCGGATATAAATCTAATTAAGAAGAAAAGGAAAAACTATCAAATAAATTAAACACATTGATCTGTAGCCTCTGTATCATCGCTCAGATGTTTTCTATTGAATGTGCAGACGCAACTGACTACCGCAACTGTCTACATACGTAGGTTGGCACTCGGCACCGCCATGACGACATGTAGTCAACGACATCAAACGAAAGCCATTCTCTCATCGGGCCAAGGTTATACAGAAAGGGCACGACTTTGTTCAATTCTTCTCATTATCTTTCGTATTGGGTTAGGCTTTTGATACCTTGCAACATATTTTTTTAAAAGAAGGCAGGATTAATCTCTATACTTAAAATTAGGACTTTACTTGTCCCTCAGAGCAGGTTCAGCTAGTGTTAGTTACATATTAATGACGATATCTCCAATAGCTAACAAAAATTTTACTGACTGAAAAATATTATATGATTCATAATTTATGGACCAAAATCTATACGTAATCGATACAGTGAGCCTTTGTGTACAAGAATTCCCTTGAACTATCTACGTTTATATTGGGTCCGTGCCTTGTATGATCATGAACTCAAGCTGGGTCAGATTTTAAATTGCAGATATAACAAGTGAAATAAATAAATACCATCATTGAGAACTACAACAATTTTTACTTATTACTATTATTATTTTGTTAACGGTAAATTGAAATTATTGTCATCACATCTATGCGAGTCTTTGGTACAGACGCCAGCACATCAAGTTACCCCAATGTGACAAATTTTCCCAATTTAATATGAACCTTATTACATATACAACCAACAGTGTGACTATTTTTGTCAGTGAACACAACGGCGAAAATTCCAAGTCAAATAATGAATTGTTAACGTTGGTAGATCCCATAGCTCCAATATCCCACGGATTTAGATGACGCAACTTGGGTAGGTCTATTTCGACAGTTATAAAGAGTTCTTGAACACAACCGGTCGATTCTGTTAAAATCAACCCTGTGAAAATACACTGCAATCAAAGATATTTAAAATACTATAGAGCGGGCATGTCAAGGAAATGTCATAGAAAAACTTTGATCCCATGTCTCAGTAACGCCATCTAGAATTCTATATGAATATTGGAGCGGCAGCGGAGCGTACCTACTACAAAAAACTCATAGACTTGTATCCAGCAGGACACACTTTTTCGGACGAAAATTTTGTTCTTGATGTCCGGTCTATAGGTATTGAATGTCTTTGACTGCAGTTTGACTGTATCAATCGCGTTTATATTTTTGGGTGAGTGATGACACACCTCCTTTGAATTCTAATATTGTCAATGTTAATAAAATAGGACTCTATGCTAGTTGTCATAAGGCACGCCACTTTCTCGAGATTGCAGATGGTTGCATCATGTCCGCAAGGATTGAGGAGCCACATCAGATTTTTAAAATCTGATCTCACCATTATTTAGCAGCAATTTAGCTTATTTTGCAGCACTAATTCTAGATTTAGCAGCAAAATATATCACGAGTTATTTTAATGCAAAAGTGGCTCCTCAATCTAAACGTTTGAATTGAGGAGCCACCTGGAACTCGATAAGTACTAGATGAATATTTATGAAAATTTTGTATCATTTAGCAGCAATTTAGCATATTACCTTCTAAAAATTTCACTTCTGTAGCGCTAAAATGAAAGAAAATACAATACTTTTAATATGGCTCCTCAATCTAAACTCAAGAGGTGAATTTCTATTAGTTGTGAGCGATCAATTAATATATTCGACATAATGATCATTTAGCAGGTGTTGTGTTTGTTTTTGCAGTATAGGAACAAAATAGTAAAACAGAGTAAATTTTGTATATGAACGCATATTCTTTGGCTCCTCAATCCTGACGTTCTAATTATATATGTTTGACTGTAGCCACCTAAGACCTCAACGGAATCTAAAGCCAGAGATACTAGCAGAAATGTCTGCTAAATATATCTGCACAGTTCAGCAATGTATATATTTTGGATTCTGAAAAAACAATACTTTACTGTTTTCTTGTAAATTCAGTGTGTAGGGTGACCACATTTTAGGGGTACCTACAAATTGATATTTCACTTGCCTACGTAAGTAAAATATTAACTTGTAGGTACCCCCACAATAATATTTATTTAGTATCCAGGCAGATCGCATTTTTGCCTTTGAATTTGAACATAATTTCTGTTTTTGGCATCCAAGGTTTAGAAGATGCAACTCTAATCGCTGAAGAAAAAGCCGACTGTACGTTTTGTAACAACCAAACTATGTGTAAATATCAAACACAGTTTCATATGAACTGAATGGTTGTGAAAAGTTTAGAGTGCGAGAAATACCAGAATTTGTAATATTTTCGAATAAATCATAAATAAGTAGGTGCTATAGAATTTATTCCTGCAATTATCGAAACTGGCACAGGCCACTATAAATTTCACTATCTTACAACGAAAAAATATTAACGATAACTAAACATTTTTCAAATGCAGCGCCATCTTTCATGACATGACAGAAGACAAAATGTTTTCCCAGACCATTTTTGAGGTGACAAAGACAATTTGACATTTGAAAAGTCTTAAGCTAAAACTAAGAAGGCAACACTACATAAATTGATTGTAAGGCGAAACGAAGTCTGCCGGGGCAGCTAGTTAACCGACTTCAAAAAAGGAGGAGGTTCTCAAATCGGTTGTATTTTTACCTCACCTACTCCGTCATTTATGGATGATTTTCTAAATTCTTGTTTATTTGATAGGGTATACTAGCAGATTGGTTCCATTTGTATCAAAACTCATATCTGATGAGGGATCTGAGGGAATTGAGGTAAGTCCTTAAAAAATTATAGGTACACACGTATCGATTTCAATATTTTTTGTACACAGTAACTATAGGTATATTAAATTATGGTTGTGTCAAATCGGTTCAACCTATTATGAACTGTCCTAATATAGTGAAACACCAAGGAAAAAAAAACAAAATGTTTTATAATACTGTATCTTAGGAATGTATTAATTATATATGCATATTTTAATAATAATATGTTATTTATGGGCCTATTGGATTATCTTCTCCAGCGAAAAGGTATAATAGCATCACTCCAATCAATACGATTAAATATCGTTCCTGTGTAGACATATTATGATCTTTAGTTGACTTGGTCTCATGCCACGCATTCTGTAACTGAAAAAAAGAACTAGTTTAGGAAAGAGTAATTGTTATACTGATTTAAGATAGGAAACTAACTGATTTAGCAATAAACTCAGAATTAGAAACAAGAAAAGAAACAAAAATGGCAATTTTCACACGAGCATTATTTCTTAATAAAAGGGTGTCCAAATGATTCATTTTAAATAATCAGACTCATTAGACTTCTTGTATATAACCAATAATGCTTTGTTTAACTCACGCCAAAAATCCCTACGCAGTTTTGTTTCTATTCATCACGTTTGGCCGTACTTACTATGCGTTTCAAATGAGAATAGGAACGATTCGGCGCCATGTTGTGACGACTTAGCTGTCAATTCGAATAAATTGGGTAAGATCAGCAAAACAAAGTAATTTCTAAAAATAATTTTTTTTTCGAATCATGAACGATTATCAAAATTGTGCTGTTTCTCGCTCTCAAAGTATTTGTCTCCATTGGAGATAATCTCTCGAGCCCTCCCATGCAAAACAGCGCCTCGTTTACTCATTTTCTAGCAGTCAGCGAGACAAAACAAAAACATCAAATAACTGTGTAACAAACAGATTTAATTAAGCAAACGTAAGCACCCCACAAGACTAATTTTATTGATTTAAGACGTTTTTAATTTTTTTTTAATAACTGCGACTAGGTAAAACCAAAATAAATGAATAATCGATACGCGAAAAAGGTTTCCTTGCAGACCGTACTTTTCAAGTGACTCCTGTCAGATAGAGGTCATTGACGTTCCTATTCTTATTTGAAACGCCACGTATGCTAACAAAGAGAACATTTATAAAATATAAAGGTACCTAACAAAAAAAAACAGCTACGTGTTGCTGCAACTCCCCATCTTCAAGATTGATTTGCTTTGTCCACAAGCAACAAAGTTACAAACACACTATTATTATGGCCATCGTTCGTTCTGATCAGCTGATTGCGTTATGCTATGCCGTGTGTTCAAGCTAAAGTACACAAACGCCTGCGCAACGCTGTCCCGTTCTTCAAGGTCGTCCACATTTTGACTCATAAATATTGCAAACAGATGCAATAACCACTTACTTGGCAACAGTAAGTAAACCGTTCGTTACACAAAAACTATATAGTATTTTTATTAAACCAGAACTCATTGTATAATACTTGTAAACAACTGTCTCAACTCATAATGGAAAAAGCCTACAAATTCTACAAAAGATTTTCCACTTGTTAAATTGACAATAGTTATCAAAAATATGCTCTTTGTACTAATTTGAAAATATCAATTTAAATATGACAAAATAATAAGTATTCTAAGTTTTACAAGACTAACAAGAGTACTTTGGACTTCGAAATCCCCTTCTTGCAACTACACGGACTTACTCCACCTCATTAATACGCACTACACATTCATACAACTACAATCAGCCCTATACTCTTACTTGCTAAAGGGCTTATTACATTTTCAATGTGTAGGATCCTAACTAGGAACAGTTAGGAAGCAACCAAGAGGTCGATACCCTAAATCGGGTTCAATCTGTTTTGGATCGGGTCAAAAACCTATTTCCTAGTGAGGTTTCCTACAAATTGAATAGTATACCAAGCCCTTAATACAAGTTAAAAATTTGTT
Organism: Euplexia lucipara; assembly: GCA_921972225.1. Taxonomy (NCBI): domain Eukaryota; kingdom Metazoa; phylum Arthropoda; class Insecta; order Lepidoptera; family Noctuidae; genus Euplexia; species Euplexia lucipara. The sequence goes on along the minus strand of OV179142.1, from coordinate 9,107,778 downwards.
CAACTACTGTTACTTTACCTGTAGAAGTAACACTGATTCCTTCTGGAGGTGGGCGTTAATAGCTGCAACACTGTTCCTAATTAATGTAGCTATTCTCGAACACAATTATTTTGGTTTTATGTGTTTTTGTCCCCAATAATCCTAATTATTATATATATATAAAAAAAACCAACCTCTCTGAGTCTGATGTCCAATTGAGTAGAAATCACCGTTAGATTATTGATGTTGGTTCACTCGGTAGCTCTTTTTTGACAAGCAGTGTCGACAACCATGTCGAACATCAATAGGTGCGAGTGCATTCCCTTAAATCATTTTTAAATATATAACTTTTCAACATTTAATCAATCAAAGCAAAGATTTTTTAGCCCTAAATCAAAAATTATTACCTACAGATCAGCTTTGTTGGTTATGAATCTTTGGCTTTATGACAAAACCTTTATTTTATTGAATAAGAGTAATTTGAGCCATTTTAGCTGTAGATAGTTCTCTAGAGCCTTGATAGTTAAGGTTCATCATCTGCCTAGCCTTTTCCCAACTATGTTGGGGTCTGCCTCCAGCTTAACCGAATGCAGCTGAAAACTCGTACCGGTGTTTTACGCCCGGTATCCACCAAAGCGGAGACGAGAGGAGATGTCTCGTAATTAACCAATAGGATATTGTATTGTGCTGAACTGAGCTGTCAAAATGACGCAAGCTGATTGGTTGTACGACACATCTCCTCTCCTATCCGCTTTGGTGGATACCGGGCCTTACATGGAGCCACTGCCTGTTGGACCTCCAAAACCTAGTTACTCGATACCCCGTGGTTAAGCTGGTTGTCATATTTTCTGGCTTCTGACTATCTGTGACTACTGTCATGAATCTACAAATGAGAGCCGGGCCCGCTTTACGTGCTTTCCGAGGCACGGAGGAATCTTGATATGTAACGAATGGTAAACCACCCACGGACCAACCTCGTTTAGCGTAGCTTAACCTTCGATCGACCCGTCAGGCTGTTATTATTTAGCCACAAGCTCTTCAGGTAGTAGACTACTACTACAAGAAAATAAATTCTAGGTTTCCGAGCGGTCTATGGTCTGTGGTAGAGTTACATGACAAAAAAATCTATGCTAAAAATCTTGAGTAGGACATGCCAGATATTTACCTACCGAGATCTGCAGACGCAGCTATTAAAAGATCTTCTTCTTCGCCTTCGTCGTCGTCTGCATTTGAAGGCGGCGAAAATCCGTTTCAACAGAATGACAAGAGCCAGGGCTATAGCTAAGCCGATCCATATGTATGCGGTTCCCTGAGCTTTCTTGCAAATAGTAGAGTAGAGTCTACAGAATGGGCCATCGCCCTCGCTCACTCCTCCGTATGCACTAAAATTTTATGACGAAATAAAACTTTACATGTTAAAAGAATATGACAAAGAACTACTTAATAATTATAACTATATGCACAAGTAAACAAAAAAAAACTGTAGGTACAACTGGACTTAACGACTTGGGATTTTCTACCAGTCTATCTTAAAGTGATGCAACGAGATAAAAACAAGAAAAATAATCAAGCGACATAGGTATGTAAATAAATGTACAGTTAAACACATACTCGTACTTTCGAATAGTTTAAGACAAAAAATCAAGGGAGACTAAATTTATGTCGATGGAGAAAAACTAATCTGTCTAACAATCAACTCTGTGATGAATCTGCCAACATCTTAAGAATGTTCCCGAGCTTTCAATTTAAATGCCCAATTTAACTATGTCCTAAAATCAGAACCTGGTGGGATATAACTTGTTGTTCAGTTTGCTGTGGATAACGGTGTGAGTTTCACATTTATATAATATCAGTGTTTATATTATTTGCGCAGATATACTAGGTATGTTACTGTTTGTTTGTCCCAATTAAATATAAAATAAACGTAAGTAAACTTACGCTTGGAATTGCGGTCCGCCTGCAGGTGTCAATGGATGCAAGATAGGAGCAGAACTTCTGAAATAAAATCGTAGTTATCAAAAGATCATTGAGTTATCTACTCGAAGTGACCCGCACTGGGTCCGCGAGGTGGCATTGCTATCCGCTAACTCTTCAGAGGTAGGAGGGTATAATGTTCACATTGATATGAGCCAATGGACAGTATAGACTGCTATACATAACTAATTTATAAGGGATTTAAATCACCATAATTATGTTTTATAAGTACCCAAAAGTTACGTCAAAAAATATTTACTTTATACATTGACACTTCGAGTCCTTCTTATCCATCGCACGCGGCGGCAAAAGAGCAAACCCGACTTAGGTAGGGGAAGATGAGTTTGATTCGCAGATCATTCAATCAGTGCCAATATCTCCACAATCATTTACTCTAGAACCAAACGTTATCTGTGTTCAAATCATTCGTATGCGTAAGCACACCTTCGTCTCCCTCTAGGGTTGCCCACCGCATTTTAAAGTTAGGGTATACCTTCTACCTACATTTTGAGTCTGGGTGCTATTTAAGGTCATTGATAAATAACCCCCACTTTCACCTTCGGAAAGGTTTATAGTGAATTTCCAATTACCCTGCATCCCTGTTGGTAGAGAAATGTACAACATTATTTCTACGAGCAGTACCTACCTAAAAACCCGCAACGGGGTTGCTGAACTCATCATACGAGTAACATAAAGCTTGCCTACTTTATGGGACGAACCCCGTAAACGTTATAATCGTCAGCCCATCCATACGAGTGTCGAGTTACGGCTGATTTTTAGTTCCACGATTTTAGATTTGAAACGTAGGTGTACAGCATACAATAAGGTGTACCTGTAGTGCACCTATATTTCACAAGTTATGTTTAAGTTCTATGTTATATAATGAAGGCGAGTCATTTGAGGCTGCTACTGAGAAGTTTTAAAGGAATAACCCAATACACAACTTGCTCAGCAGTAGCACTTGCCGGAGTATAAGTAGTGACAACCAGTAAATATCCAGATCTCTCATAATTCAAAATCAAATAATTTATTTCAATTAGACCCGGCACTTTTGAACGTCATACTTACAAAAATAAATAAATTAAGCGAATGATTCTAGTTGCACATTCCAAAAGGTAGTTTCGAATGTGCAAGAATCTCCATACTTACTTACTTAAAATAGATTTCACATTATTTTGTATACATAATCAGATTATATTTGAGAACCTACCTTGAATAAAAACTACTATACCTACTGAGACAGGTACGAAGTGATATAAAATAAGCAAAGCTGGCTGGTAATTAGATGAGGAGGAGATTTAGCATACCCTTATAAAACAGGACTTATCAGGAGACAGATTCATATCTCCATTCTGGGCGACGTGGAAGTATCGATGGCGGAAACAACATTCAACGTAAAGTATTAACCACCCACATGAGTTGATCGCATAAAACTCACCAATACTGCGTAGAAATCTCGATCAATCAAGGAAACGTCATTGGAAGAAAAATATCAAACCCATATGAGAGGTGCAAGACATGGAAGTATCAATCGATTGAGGAAACGTCATTCGAAGTAAAATATCAAACCCAAATGAGTTGATTGCGTTCACCAATGGTCCATGGAAGTATCGATAGATTGAGGAAACGTTATTCAAGCATCAAACCACGTGGGAGCTGCTGCAGCAGCACATAGAAGGATAATTATATCGATTGACGTCATTCCAAGGAAAGTATGAAACTCACAAACTAAGTATCATCTTAGAAGTGGGTAGGTCGACGAAAGAATAGACAAAGTGACAAATGGTAGAAACATTCCTGCCGATTAAAGAAGAAATAATGCTCAATATTGCAGACTATTGTCGGTTGAAGAAACGATACCGTAAAACGGGGTGAATAGAAACTTAAGGGTGAATATAAACAAAACTTTGCGGAGGATTTTCACGCTAGTTTAATATTGTTTGATATTATCAAGGTGTCGAAACTATTTATCTCAATTATTTAAAATCATTACAGTCCTCGTTTATAACAAACAACTTTTAACTTACGTGAATAACTTCCTTAAAATGTTGTTTCTATTCACCCTTAAGTATCTATTCACCCCATTTTCCGCGTTACATTTCTTCTCATTATTCATGTTGACATTGTCGTGTTCAAAACAAAAGAAATGTTTCTAGAATCTGTCACTTTGTTGATTCTTCTATAGACAAAATTCTTTTCTGCGAAGGACATGGAAGTATCGATCGACCGGGGAAACGTCATTCATGAAGTATGAAACCCACATGAGCCGATCGCATTCACCAATGCTCTCGTCATTCTATTGTGTTATTAGGCCATGTCGGAAACTCGTCACGGGATGACGTCACCGGCTTATGTAACAATCATAACACCAATCTTGTTGTACAGTTAAAAAAATAATTCGGTCCGCTTGCGTTAGACACGATTACCAAACGCCCACGGAGATCGTAAGGTGTTTCACAATGTTCTCGATTTTTATTCGAAGGCAGTAGTGGATGGAAGGGCCATATTGACAAGGATAACTTAATGTAAATTTCTGTAACAAGCTATTTGATAAGTAAACAGACAATGGTGTCCGTTCTTGTCAAGACTTAGTTTAGGCTATTTTCATATTTTTGTATTATACCCAATAACTAGTTGTTGCCCGTAGTTTCGCCCGCGTTGATTTCAGTTATAGCACCCAGATGGCCTCATTTTTTTCCCGACACCTCCAATGTACACAAAAACTTGACAAAATATAAATAAAAACCTTTCTCAAGAACCACTCTATCCATTGGTGAAATCGGTGCAGAAGTTTTAGAGTTTATCGCGAGCAGACCGACAGACAGAAGCGGCGGAGAACTTCGTTTTATAATATGTTGTTGTGGTGATTCTCTCTTATCCAATAACAAATTGATGGACATCTAAAAAAAATGTCAATTTTAGTTAATTTAACAAAACTTTTCATAATAGATAATATCACAGTATACCTATTAATACAGAAGGACGACGCCTTTGATCCCTGAAAAAAATCCGACAATGTCTACATGCGTTAGCCCTGAATAATACCTCCCGAACTACGAACATCGTTTTGTTCGCAGTTCGGGAGCGGCTTCCCCGCATCTCGACCCTCACACCCCACACGATTGCCCTGTCTAGACGGCTTCGTTGGACGACTGTAGGTTTTTAGACTGTGATAATATTGAACAAAACGATGACAAAATTGAAGGAAAAGACTAATTTGATTTATCTAACTCGGTCCTTATCGGCACTGTCAGTCTCTGTCCTTTTCTAACGATGTAAGTAAGTAAGAGCTTATACGCACTATGCGGCTACCCGCATGCGGGCAGACGGACGGCTGGCCGCAAGCACAATTATGTACGTAATATTCATTTCTATGCGCACTGCGATACGGCTACCCGCAGACCGCTCCGGCCACCCGGATGGTTGCTATACGGTGCTATATCACGGGCAGCCGCATACGCAACCGTAACGTGCGGGCAGCCGTCCGGCTGCCCGCATGCTGGTGGGTGCATTGTGCGAATACAGCTTAAGAGATGCCGATTCTCTCATTTTAATTTATTTTTAGAACACTGGAATCAATATTCTCTTGGAAAATCTTTTGCCCCTATGCTCTAAAGCTTATGTTCGCGTACTAAACTGTTTAAATGCATTTATGTTGTAATTAGGGCAGGTGGGCATACGACCACGGCTATACATTAAGAGAATATCCTCATAAAAGAATTTATCTTCGCGTTTAATACTTTTTAGAACGTGATTTTTTGTAGTCAGCATTTAGTTGTTGAACTTATTTGTTTAATTAAACTATTTTGGGGCTATTAAAAAAGGTCCTCTGTTTATATAACCTACCTTACACGACGTAATTAATCTTATTTTTTTTAGTAAATTACTTTATGTCCTCTAGAGGGCCTCATATTCAATTTATTGTGACGTCACAAATCTGTAACGAGCGGACAAGCGAGACGTTTCCAAAGAAACCTCATTAGTCAAATTATGATAGAAGTTATTAGACAGATGAACTTACATATATAATACATACACAAGTAGATTTTAAGGTGGCACGGAGTTTGCCAGAGCAGCTTGTTTTTAAAACATAGCTAAACTTCTAAAAACTACCTATAAAAATGGAGAATAAAATATAAAAAATACTACATACTTGAGATTTATACTGGTACCTACTTTAAAAACACTACCGACTTTGCTTCAATTGTCGCATTTTTGTCGTGTACAGTGAAACTGTTTTGACTCTCTTGACTAGGGAATGCAATCTCGATCTCGCTAAATCTCGAAAACACGAGATCTCGGCCATCTTTTCGATATTCAATCTCGAAAATAAGCAATCTCGTTTTCTTAATCTCGTTCGAGATCTCGACAATATTGATCGAGATTTATATCGAGATAGAAGCTATTTTCAAAATCACAATTAATGTGTGTTTGTGTACTATGTACCTACAGAATTACTTTTTTTAAATAATTCAGAGATGCGCGCCATAATGCCGTATTTTTTGCTTTGTAAACTTAGATCAATAGCTATTATTGATCGAAGTTTGTAAAGTATAATTTTGTTGACTTTTTTAAATAAACAGATTTCATTTTCATTGTTTTGTATATTATTCATAACTTCATAAGATATTACAGCGATATCCTAACTAGTATTACGAGTATTCTAATTAATGTAGTATTCTAATCTTTCCTTCCAAAGCATTCCTCGGTTTTGTATCGATTTAAGGGTGCTTGAGTTTAAAAACCAAAATCTCGATAATCTCGAAATCTCGCCAGATCTCGACTTGTTTTGCACGAGATCTCGAAACCGCCAATCTCGACACCAGGTTCAACAGGCGAGATATCGATTTGCTAATCTCGGCTCGAGATTACATTCCCCTCCTCTTGACAAAACATGCGGTAACTTAACCAATGCACAAGCGATGAGTATATTATGTAGACACAAATATTACCAATGAAAGGGTCTATAATTCGGTGAATAAATAAAAAAAAAACCGTTTAGTACTTTTTGAGAGTTGTACTTTTAACTTTAAAAACGATTTCACGGTCCACCCTTGCTTCATTTGGTTAAAGCAGGTTTTCGTCATATATTTAATATGCGGTAGGGTGTGTATCCAGGGTCTCAGCTAACTCCATACCAAATTTTAATAAAATCCATTCAGTAGTTTATAAGTGAAAGAGTAACAAACATCCATCCATCCATCCATCTATCCATACTTACAAACTTTCGCGTTTATAATATTAGTAGGATGCAACTGTTTTCAACTTCGTTTTGTGTAGCAAGCGTCAGCTAAGGTAATCCACAACCTTTAAGTATGTTATGTACACCCAAACATTACCTACGAAATGCTTTATAAATTGAGAAACATCCGTTCAGTACATTTTAAGATTAGTGCTTTTAACTTAACAAGCAATTTTTACCTTGAGGTAGACCTTTGCTTCAGTTAGCGTAATTACGTGTCGTATGAATCTGATTTCACTCCCTCTGCCATATCATGCGGTAGCTTAGCTAATACGTAACCTTTATGTGTATAATGTACACCCATTACATAACCTAAGAAACGGTCTATATTTCAGTGAAAAAATTAAGGAAATCCGTTTAGTACTTTTTGATGTTAGTACTAATATTCAACAGACATCCCCGAACCCAGTTTTTATTTCAATGTGAATATTGTTAGGGCGGTTTACGCATGCGCCAACCGTCAAGTGAGAGGGGTAGGGGTGGGAGATATGTCGTGGTGGCTCGGCGCGTTCATGACTCCGTACGGTATTCGACGAGTTGGCGCCGGGAACGGTCGCTAATTCGTCTAATATCGCTATAAATAAACTACTATATTTTATTAATGAAAAAGCAGAAAGTTTTACTACGAAATTAGTTCTTGCCCGCTTGTTTGAAATATAAATAGTAATTGACATGCCTTTATTTATGGAACTTTTTTATTGATTTAGAACAAACGGTTAATTTTGACCTTAGGTACGTGAAACTATATGAGGCCATAATTTGTGAGTAAAATTGAAAATATACGAGTTATTAAAAGATACCAAAATTGACCTCAAATACAAGATGTCGATGTTTCATCAAGGTGTGAATCCCGTAAACTGAAATGTAGACAACCAGTGACCCCTATCAACAATATCTGAATGAAAATTGCTGCACTGACCTTTTCCGTGATAACCCTTTTTGATCTAATACGACTGGGCTACAAATATTTTCCATGTTTAATGCGACCACTCCACGTCTTCCACGACTCAACAGTTTTTTTAACCCTTTCAGACTTGTTTTTTTTTGCCATTTATGAAGAGTGTATTTTTAATCATGAGACAAATGTTCACAGGCTGGTCTACCCTAATTAACATGGAGAACTCTCACTCCAACTCAGAAATTACGAAAAAAATAGATAGTTCAAACATTTTGGTCGAGAAGGTTTCTGAAAAACACTGTCTACTGATTTTTTATTGTCAGTATAAGACGATGTCGAATTTGAAGTTTAAAAACAATAGGGAATAATATATGCATGTAATTTTAATTTGGTTCAAATATTTTTTTCCAATCTTTAATGGCAGAAAATATGAACTAAATCATTATTTTACTTTTTAATAGCGTCATACTTATTTTAAATAATAAATTAAAGTGCGAATTAAGCGCGGGAAATTCAAATTTCTGAAACGCATCATCATTGGTTAAAACGAAAAGTGACGTCAAATACTACGACAACAAGACAAGTTACGCCTAAAAAACAGTATTGGGCTGGACTTTTTATTGGAAAACATAATTACTGCCATGTGTGTTGTGAATTAATTTAATGTTCAACTGTAATTTTAGCTTCATAGTGAAGTTATAAAACATTTAAGAAAATGACTGAAAGTGGTTTTGTAAAAGCACAATCTCATAATGTTTTGCATTCGGGTATAAGGCAAGCAATACCTGTTAACTGGTTTTTGAGCTTTTTTCATGGTAAAATTGTTAGAAGAACGAAAACACCCGAAGTTATTAATAGGATAATAGTAAATGACGTCATCGAAATGGCGCGCGAACATGGCGGTCTTTAAACAGCTCAAATTTATTCTGTATTTTAAATATTTTTTTAAGCTTCATTAATGCATTTTGATACATGTTTATATTTTTTTACTATGTTAAAACGTTGTAAACAGTGAATTAAAAATATAAAAAAAATACATGCATATACCCTATTGTGCGACTAGCCTTTGCTTTACCAACGTCACATTCATTCTAATTTCATTCTTTTCTTTTGATACATAGCAAGCGATAGCTCAAGTACAGCTACCTACATCGAAATGGTATTTAGGAAACTTCATACTTTACTTCATAAATTAAAAATTGAATACCCATGAAGGACTTTTTGAGATCAGTATTTACAAAATATTTATGTTTTTTACAAAATCTATATCAAGTCATTTTCTCAAATTAGGCTGAAGTGATCTTCAACCTAATTTGCGTAAATGACTCAAAATAAGCCGAAGATCACTTCAGCTTAAATACGAAAAAAATCCGTTCAGTAATTTTTGAGATTAGTATTACTAACAGACAGCTCTTGACGCTCTTGCTCTAGCTATTTGTGTTTTTTTTTTGCATATTTAGATATTTTTGATATAGGTAACTACCTAACCAAAAGAAAACCGTTTAATTTATTTTACAAATAGACACTTATTTAAATTTTATTATTTTGAATAGGTTAGAAAACTAAGGAGGCTACGCAGGTGTACTTAAAAAAAAGCTTTTAATCACTAGTTCTTAGGTTTCGTACCCAACGGGTAAAACCGGGACCCTAATACTGAGGCTCCACTGACCGTCTGTCTGTATTTCTGCCTGTCACTAACAGGATCTATGATAGCTAGACATTTTTTTGTTAAAGGTGATGTATTTCTATTGCCGCTACAGCAACAGTTAATACTAAAAAACAAAATAAAATATTTTTTAAGTGGGGCTCCCACACAACAAACGTGTTTTTTTTATTTTTTTTTTGCTTACGGAAGACGGCACGTGCGCGAGTCCGCGCTTGGCCGACTTTTCACTGCTGCCTGACATAGGTACTGACTGTATCGAGATCAATAAGAAAAAGTTTGCTATTCTAGTATATAGGAGCCCATAGTACCTCACTTGATGATTTGGTACTGGGATGAACGAGCTTTGCTTCGATTTTTTTACTAATCCTAGCGATCCAATCCTAGATAAACCGATTTACGCTTTATCGCCCCCGACAACCCATGCTATAATAAATGCAAACCATTGAAGCTGTTTCCTAGATTCGGGTTAATAAATATACTGGCATAGCTCATTAAAATGATTAGATTGTAATCGATTTGATTAGTCACATACTTTTCAAACTCGCAGCAAATCAGCAATTTTATTGCAATACAGAAACATTACTATTCATTTAAACAAGCTTCAAGTAGAACTATCTTACCGACTCAATTATTTTCTCTAGGCATTTTGTTTTCCCTTGAAACTGTTTCTTCCTATGCAAAGCATGCGGTATCTCAGAGAATATAGAGCCCCTATATTTGTAACGTTCAGGCATTATTTATCTAAGAAACGCTCTATAAATTGAAGAAAGATTGAAAAAAATCCATTCAGCACTTTTCAAGATTAGTACTTTTGAACATTACAAACAATTTCGCGGTCCGCCTTCGCTTCATTTGACATAGGTATTCGTGTCGCGTGAATTGTTATAAACTCCCTTGACAAAACTAAGCTAAGCCAATGCATAAGCATTATGTATACAGGGTACAGCTAAACATTACCTAAGAAACGGCCTTTATATCAATGAAAACGTTAAGAAATTCCGTTTAGTACTTTTTAAGATTAGTAATATTAACATATAGTCCGCGACGCGCCTCTTCTTACTGTCTAAAATTACAAAGAAAATTGACGAATATTGCTAATGCTAAACTTAAGCGCATTCAAAATGAAGTTAAACTGTTATAAAAATCAATTTTTAGGATAAAATTTAGTGTTTTGACTGTTGTTCGTCTTTGTTCTTTTCATGAGGAGAATTTTGCTGGGGTCGTTGTACGCATGCGCCTGTTGACAAGTAGGTAGGTGGGGGCTCCGCCGCCGGCGCCGCCGCGCCGTCAAGTATTTTACAAATTATTTGCGTTCTACAATATCCCTAGCAGCAGCCTGCTGACTTTATGGTAGTCTGGGGTATGGTACTTGTGGGGTGCCTCCACATTGAAGTCGGTGATGTAAGAGAGTTGCTACACTTTGGACACCAGCTGCACAACGTGTATTTTCATTAGAGCAATGAGCGGGCAGAATTCACAATAGACCGCAATACGGAAACAGATCTTTCGCAGCATTACGTCATTCATGGCCCGTTATTTGCCCTAAATTGTAACAAATAAACGCTTTTGCAATACGTTGTTATGTGCACACAACACTACCATGGGCAACCATGTACTTATTGGAAGAGGCACTACGATAAAGATTATGGAAAACTGTGGTAATCAGTATAAATTATGCCAAATAAATTGTGTGCCATATAATATTTATCCCTTAGTATTCGGTTTTCATGGTGGTTTGGTGTCTAACCACTTATTCGCGCAACAATAATAATAATTATAACAGTTGTTACATCATTACGAAGTTAATGATTCTGACATGAATATTAATCCTGAAAAATCATCTGCTGAAACCTGTCTCAGTCTCGTGTCCCCCTCAGGGATGTCTCCCCTTAATCAATTATGTGTCATGATAGTCTTAATAGAGCGTAGCCAAAACAATAGCATATCGCCTTAAAATCAAAATTCAGGACAACCTTCAGGATCGACCGCTTTTACAAGATGCACTTCAGTAATACAAGTAACGCTACCGGAACGTTATTAGGTACTGATATTAAGCTACACCTAAATTATTAGTATACAATTTTTGTTGTTGAAGTTATAATTTTTGTAACAGATTACAAAGGCTCAGTAGCCATTGTAATTTTTTACAATGGCAGATTAGTCAGTAGTCTGACTAATCCTTTTGAATAATGATAATATGTAAATTTATAAAAAAATTAAAGAATCATGGGGCATAAAAATGTCATGGGATAAGTGCCAAAAAACTGCCAGCTTTGCCACGTTGAATTGCAATGCAGATTAAATAAAGGCCAGTTTCATTCAATTTCTTAAAATATAATCATTTCCTTGAGATTATTGCAATCTGCTTGTTGAAATCCATCAGAGTTCTTTATTACCATAACTCAAATGATAGTTGCCAATGCAGTTTTTCCTAATCAATGTTAATGTAATGGATAGGTAGTTGCTTTAATAATAGCTTTACTTACTTAGGTGTGTTCCTTGGCGCCATGCGTAAGGTCCTTTCTTATTTGTTTGATAGTTTACCTTTTGTTGCCATTATTATTGCTAAAATATAAAAAAAAAACTGATTAAGTAAAGCTTGAAGTCTTTATATGCTGTTATCAAATTGTGTCAATTTTCTATTTCAATTTAACATGACATTGGTGAAGAAAAACGTAAAGAAACCTGGAGTTGGTAAAAGTTTGAAATCGCCAATCTGCCTTTAGAAAGCGTGGTAATCAATGCTCGTGCCTTCTCTATATGAGAAGAGTCGTTTGCCCTGCAGTGGGACAGTTGCAGGCTAGTACAAACATAACGTCACGCCTGTAATCCCCGAAGGGCTAGGCAAAGATGTACCTGGTAGTACCTACATCCACATTTCGCCAGTTATGTTTAAGTCCCATGTAATAGGGGGCGAGCCTATTGCCATCAATCGGGCACAAATCCAGACTCCGGGCTGCTAGTATTATAATTATAAAGTCGTACCTCACAGCCAGGCGCGGTGCCGGCTCTGGTGCTGTGTAAGAAGCCTGCGCTCAGGATGCGACCAGCTTGAGTCAAAAAGATCAGGACGAACGTAAACATGACGCATATGAACACGATCTCCACCAGGTCAAAGGTACTGCAAATGTCAGCTCTCGGGGGGAACGCACTAGAGGGATGCTTGGCCATTTTTCAAAACTATCGGAAATAAAAAAATAAACTGAAATTTAAGCAGTTGTGGATTTAATTGTTTTAAGTTCCATGAAAAAGAGGGCAAGCCTAATAAAAAAATATAAATATGTTGAGACAGCTTGTCAGCAGCCTTTCATTAAAAAAAGTATGCTATTGTAGAAAGGGTAGCATAACATCGCTTATGGTTCAAGTACGAGATGGGCCGTAGACTGCAAACTGCAACAGCAAACTGCAATAGCAAACTGCACGTGTTTCTAAAAATCTCTATGAAATTAATTCAAACTATGTGGCTTCAATATTACCTATACAAATTTAGGTTAGGTAAGGTTTATCAGGGAGTATCTGGGTAAACTGAAGTACTGTTGAGAAGAACGTGCGATGCCGTCTCGTCTTCTATGATACAAGCTCTGCACAGTGGACTGTCTTCAACTCTTAATACAAAGAGGTGTTTGTTAAATGACCCGCGGCCAGTTATGGCAGCTGTGACTATTCGCAGCTGCCAGCTTTTATAGAAACATCATAGAGATTTATAGAAACCCGTGCAGTTTGCGGTTGCAGTTTGCTGTCTGCGGCCCATCTCGGTCTTGTACCTTTAGCAGTATTTTCAATTGTGATGCTTTTGTAAACATTTTACACTAGCTTTACAAGAGGTTCATAAATGTTAAGAATGACTCCAAACCTCACCAAAAATAAACCAATAAAAGTGAGTTCTGCTGATCTTAAAATTAAGACAGTATGTCGCTTCCACCTGCTGAGAGATTGAGGGCTTTTGCACACTACGTTTTTTTTATCGCGCTGACGACGCACGTTTTTTTCAGCACGCGTAGCATGATCACCGAAGAAACGGTCTTTGTCGTGTCTCGGAAGAAAAGAAATTAAGTGTTCATGCTACGCAGGCAGGTGTATTGAAAGAAATTTGACAGATTGAGGTTCCTGTCTATATAATCTGTCACTTTGCCGATTCGTCTGTAGACAAAGGCCGTTTCTTCGGTGTTCAATGTGTTCATGCTACGCATGCTGAGCGTACTAAGCGCGTTCATCAGCGCGTTAAAAAAATCGTCGGTTGCGAAGCTCCTTTTATACGTTTTACCTATTTATATGAATGGCTGTAACGATGAGTGAGACCGGAAAATTACAGGCCAGTAACATAAAATGTAGTTCTTCACAAAATCAACGTGTGCTACGTAAAATCCGAGTTTTGATACCTGTAACAACAAGTTAAGACTTAAGTATCTTTTAGTGTATGTAACCTCTTGACTGCCTCGACAAAAGAGCAAAAACGCGTCAAACTACGAAGCAATAATTTAAATAATGTCATCCAGTTGTGACGCGTGGCGCGCTAGACACATTTTGGTGTGTCATCTATTACATGATTGTTGCGGCCAAAGGGGAGTCATTGGTCTAGAATAAATAGGTAGGTACGCGTAAATAACACCACGCCAGTTATCATCTAATGTTTAGGCAGATGTGTGATCGAGCCTGCTGCTGTCAATTGGGTATAATAACTCATAAGTCTACTGGGACTGCTACTGCTTACACAGCCCTACCCAGGAATCGCACCTTGAACCTCGTGCTCAGTAGTAGTTACCTACTTACGATCACTAAGACCACCGCGGCCGTTAACGATACTATAAGTACCTATTTAAAAAAAGATAAAGATAATTAGATAAGTACCGGGGTGGTATCCGCAACTCCACGTCAAAGCGCGTCTTTTTGCGTATTACAAGATTTATAAGTATATACTATAGACTGTACTTAGTACCAGGATAACCGAGATTTGCTCCGTATTTTTTTACCAATCCTAGCTGGATCGATTTATCGCCCCTGAAACCTACAAAAATTTCAAAAAATTCTTAGGAGCCGTTTCCGAGATCCAGATTTTATATTAGAATTGCTCGTTTAAAGGAAAACGGCCGCGGAAGATGAAGGAAAACGGCCGCGGTGAATTCGCGGCGTCCTGCTCCTCGTGAGAGAAGGAATTTTAATTATTCTCCGTGCCAACGATTCAAAGCGACGCCGCGACGCCATGATATATTGCTCTACTTACATTTCCTAATTTAAAAAAAAAAATAATAGACGAGTTACTTATTATAAACATTTTATTCTTACTTTAAATCATCAATGATGAGTCCATACAAACTATTTATCTGTTCTGTGATATTATTCTTAAGATTTTTAGAGCTTGGATTGTCAGGAGGAGTGGTGGCAGAATGGTGATATCTGAATGACAACATTTTGTTAGTAGGATCATTTAACGCATTGGGAAATTTAATTACAAGCCGGCCAATTTCGAGATGGACTTCCAGACTCCCGATGGATGCACAATGAGTCTCGTACCGTCATCGATCACTAATTAAAGAAATTGTGTACCGTCCATAACAAACAAAGGCAACAAAACATTTTATTTTTTATTTTTATTAAATGCGGTGCCTACCATGTCTTTTTGTTGCCTTCTTCAGGTTTTATTTTATTCTATTTCATTACCCTTTTACACTAAACAACCTGTAATTTTTGATATCCCATAACACAACATTTATTTTCTATACGTAAAAATAATGCAAAAAGTGGTTCAAAAATACATAGTTTCGAAGTTATCATAAATCATAAATAATTTGGGTCAAACTAAGTTTCATTGATGTATACGAGTCCTAATTCATTTTCATTCAAACCAATCATTCATATTTTAAGCTAAGAAAATGCGACAATGTCTTATTTATTTTGCGTAATGATGTTTTGACATTAATAATCGTGACTTAATCAAATTATTTTGTTGGAAATATTACAACTAAACAAATAATATATAGGTAATTAAAAAATAATTGGAATATGCCAGGAGATTCTTGAACAAGATTCATACTTTTTCATACCCCACAGTTATGGGATTTAAAAAATAAACAGTTTGTGTATAACCAAAGACATTCAATACTTACCTAAGAACTATAGACGGGACATCACAAACAAAATTTTCATCCAAAACTTCAAGTGTCCTTGTGGACAACTCTATGAGGTTTTTTTAGATTTTTATTTGATTTTGTTTTAGTGTTTGTTGTTACCTATACCTACTTAGCGACAACAGAAATACACTTCAACTGTGTTAGAAGCTATCACGGATCTAGAGGGATCTAGAGAAACCTAGATAGATATACGGACAGAGGAGTCTTTATAACAGGGTCCAGTTTTTACCCTTTGGCTACGGAACCCATAAAAGCACAATAATTAACCTACTGGTGTAGGCATAGGTACCTACTAAACGCGAATTTTAGGACGTATAAAAATTACCTGATGATCCTTCTTTATCTTCCATAGTCAGTGGCATATGGCCAGACAACAATTAAATTTATCATATTTCCAAACTTTCTATTACACTAAAATTACGAAATCCAAAATCACGACTGACATTTTGTCAAATTCAAAAGAACAAAGTAAAGTAACAGTTTCACGGAGGTTCTATGTATTAAAAAGGAAACTTATTTTTGGATAGGCCTACGTATTAGTCAGTACTGACATCTTGTGACTATTATTAATATCAAATTGTATTTGTTAACAGAGCCATCTTTCAATAACCTGATACACTAAAACGGGCTTTACGTGTCGTGGTTTCAACCATAAACTCTAGTTTATCACTAGATGTCGCTAAACGGAAATTCAATACTCGGATAACTAACAAAAAAATATTTAAAAGCAATAATTTTAGAATTTAATTTCTTTTTGCAAGAATTTCGAATAATCGTTCGTAAGTATTTCCACGAGAGGATGGGTTTTGAAAAATGTCTCTCTAGTTTACCTAGGGTGTAAACAACGCGACAGGTGGGAGAGACAGACCCAAGTAGCACAGATAGCTGTATAACTACTCACTTTTAGAACTATTTGAAACTCTATGCGTATTAAGACTCTTTTAAGAGTACACTGGTGATCCTACAGGTGCATAATAGCTGTCAGTGATATTTAAACAGCTTAGGCTGATTAATAGCTGCATTAAGGCTGATTAAGACCGACAAAACTAACATTAATACGCTAAGAGTGCTATAAAGGTATATTTTCAACGACTCTATTTAGCTTTTAACCTTTTCTAATGCCTTAACCGTAGTAAGGGCTGTTTAGTGGATGTAATTACGCCAAATGCTGTATAAGAAGGTTTTTGTGAACTCCTATTACACTGACTTTTAAAGGGGCATATGTGAACTATTATGACGTTAATAGCTGTATATTGGATGATTTGTGGCCCTTATAACAGCTTATTGCTGAATACGTCTACCGCTAATCAGCCTTAATACTGCCATTGATATTGTCTGCGTAGCGGCTGTTTAAACATTCCTTGCACCTGCTTAGAGACTCACTAGTGTATCTTATTAACGGCTTCGACCTTATAGTGGTTCACATAAGTACCTTAAATCAGACTTTAACTGAATAAAAGTAACATGTGGTACTGTAATCAGTCAGTGTCTAGTTGATGATGGCGATTTATTTTATTGCTTTATAAATATGAATTCGACTTATTCGTGGAAAATGAAAGCAAGAACAGGAGGCATTCGAAGAAAATTATCAAAAGAGTACCAAAGAATTATGAAGACAGAAGAAATACAAACTTCAAGTCGAGAAGTAACGCAAATCGTGACAAGTATTTTGAAACAGGATGGTTCCGTACAAAATATTTGTCGCAATAGCTCAGAAGATGTTGCACATTCAACAAATTATGTGTGTCCAAGTTCTTCTTCCAGTAACCTTGGTGATAATATTAATTGTTCAATTTTAAACACCGGCTTCATTATAACTCAAAAAAATATCGAGTTCTGAAGACGATGACGACGGCAACTATAGCGATGATGTGAAGCACTAATTGTTTAAAAAAAAATTAGAATATGGGCTGTAGAAAAGAGTATTAACCATGTTGCTTTAAAAGATCTAGCAGCAATTATCGAAACTTGATTCCGCAAATATTACCAACTGATCCATGTCAACAAAAAATAAGTCGAAGGTGGGGAATACTAGCACAATGGAATAGCCAATTCTGTGATTAAAATTTTGAATAGTTGGGATGAAGCTCTAGACGAAATTTCATTAAATATTAATTTTGATGGATTGCCAATATTTAAAAGTTCTAAACACGAATTTTATGTAACATCCACGAAAATACTGGCATAAAGCCATTCACTATTGGTATTTACTTTGGAGTTGGAAAGCCAAAAAACTTGGACGGTTACTTAGAAGCTTTTATTAATGACATGAAAACAATTTTGCTCCATACTTTCTAATTCAATTTCTGCCTGTTGGTACGATTTTCTTCCAATCATGATTCGGCTTCGAATGTTCGTCCTTGATCAGCTTCAAAATGTTTTTATTCTTTAAAGGCTGGTACAATGCTCAATCGATCACCATCCGGTTCTGAAGTACTAACGATCTTAAAAGGCATTATTCTGTAATAAAGAAATGAAACAATCACTTAGTTATAAGAAATAAATAGATAACTTGTACAATGGTATCATCTGGGTAGGTAGGTAGTATTGTTTGCATAAGCTTTTAACAGTTCGTAGGTACCTGCTTGTTTATGTCAATCGTAAACGTTATTGCGAATTGAGACATAAAAACAGAACTAGTTGTAGGTACAGACGCCAGCACATCAAGTTACCCCAATCTGTCTTATTTTCCCAATTGAATATGAACCTTATATTGTTTAACATAAAGTTGATAAACGATCAAAGAAATTTGACACATTGGAGTAACTTGATGTGCTGGCGTCTGTACATTAAAAGAGTACGCAACGTTCCTTCCGATCATCCAGGAGGCAACGACGACAAGCAACTGGTGAATGTGCGTACTGAGAGCCAACTGAGCACTATAAAACAGGCGCATCTAGCGCGCGAATGACAAAATTCAGAATATTATCACATTAACAATTTTGAACTAGAAATTATCCATACGGTGGTTTTAGAAATAATACTACGAATCCCTAAAGAGTCTGTTTAACAACTGTTTAATGGTTCATATCATGGCTAACGGTAGAGCTTGTGGACCATTAAAAGTTAAAAAAACAGCTTATAGCTACATACAGTTCACATGTGAAACTTTATTCAGTTTTTTGCTGATAAACAGTACACTAGTGAACTATTACACAACCTTTTGCAGCAAATAAGAGTTTTAATTATTCACGTCGCTGTTTAACATTATATTGTATAAACTATAAAAATACTGATTATTTTTTCAACTTTTATGATATTTTGTGTATGAATTAGGAATGTATTGTATTAGTTTTTACTTCCTGATACCATAATAATAACTTTTTATCTTATGATTCTCTTCAAAGCACCAAAACTTGTTTATTCAAGTTTTCATCACGGCTTATTTATATGATAAAACTAATTAAAAACAGAATATTTTCGTGGCGCACTAAAATTTTGTTTGACAATACATATATATAATGTCATTGAAATTACATTCCCAATCATTTTTCTTTTATTAATATGTAAAACAATGTACTTACCAGAGAATATGAATATAATATCCACGTATAATTCACTCCACGAAACAAGTGTTCAATTAAATTAGCAGCTTGTAGAGTTATGTTTCCTTCTATTCTTCACTTTTACACTGGTCGCAAGCAGCCTTTCCCGGATTAAGACATCTTTTAAGAGCGTAGATGTGACATATTTACTGAATAAAGAGTAATTTGTGATCTCTTAGTCAGTCGATATTTAGCGCACAGTGCTGTCGTTACCCTTCATAACACTGTTAAATTGCTGCTACACAGCTCCTAAGCAGCACCGTGAACTTAACGCTGAAAAATTTGTGCCCATTTAAGAGTTATAAGAGCTGTATACGGCCCTATACAGCTCTTGCGTAGCTTTTTTATTCAGCTTTAAGCATAGTGGGAATCGGTTATTCGGCTGATAAGCAGCTTAGTGTGCTACTTGGGGATAGCTTCAGTTCTACATACACCGCAAGCGATAACGGTTGCATGGATGCGCGCGCGCTCTAACATCGTCACTTAATATTCAACCTACGACCTGATTCAATGAAGTTGCTCATGAATAATGACTTTGAATGTGTTTTGTAAACAACGATGTTCATGCAACAAGCTGACGAGGTTCCCGGCCCACTGGACCAGGAGTTCAGTAGACCAGTGGAGTCCATCATGAGATGTGAAGACTTCAAGAGTAACTTCGCGAGGAGGCTGTCCCACCGGTACACCTCGAGGTCCACGGTCACCTCCGTTACCAAAAGACAGAATTCAATGAAGCTGCGCACAACTACCCAAGAGACTGTTGACAAAGTAAGTTAAAAATAATTACTTATTTAAATACCTTTTTTTCGCAGGTTGTGCCGTTATATTGCATTTGTTATTATATACTTGAGAGCAAATAACTCGGGTCACTTCCCTTTTTTTCACGTATTAAAATTTAATTGTTAATTAATATTCTTGGCAGTAGGGATCATAATTATGAATCCAAACCATATCGCTTAAAAGTTTATTGAATAACCTTTACAATGAGAGTGAAATGATTGAATTACCTACCACCTAAACTTGATTAATTTGGCTGTGAAAGATAAACGGTAATTTTGATGGAATATTTGGTAATATTAGGAGAAAAAGGATGTGGCTCTATTTATTTGCTCCCAAGTGTAGTTGCTTACCTAGAAGGTGAAAGTATTCCTGATCGCCTATCAAGTTTTTCAACACAAACAATTAACATTTCCTACTTATAGGAATTGCGTGTTTGTTTACAATAAACGTGTAGAAGTAGGCACTTCTCTACCATGTTTTTTTGTTGCCTTCTTCAGGTTTTATTTTATTCTATTTCATTACCCTTTTACACTAAACAACCTGTAATTTTTGATATCCCATAAATCAAGATTTATTTTCTATACCTACGTAAAAATAACGCAAAAAGTGGTTCAAAAATGCATAGTTTCGAAGATATCATAAATCATAAATAATTTGGGTCAAACTAAGTTTCATTGATAAATACGGGTAATTCATTTTCAGTCTAACCATTCATTCATATTTTAAGCTAAGAAAAAGCGACGTTGTCACATTTATTTAACGTAATGATGTTTTACATTAATAATCGTGACTTGATCAAATAATTATTTTGTTGGAAAAATTAAAACTAAACAAGAAGTATATCATTGAAAAATAATTGGAATTAGCCAGTTGATTCTTTGATATATGGTCTCATTCATACTATTTCATACCCCAGAGTTATGGGATGTAAAAAATAAACAGGTTGTGTCTTACTGCACTAAAACTAATTAACATTTTTAAAGTGAGTAAACAAATAAGCATATTTTAAACACAATTAAATAAGAAAATAACAGGTAGGAGACTTAATAGGATATAAAACATTTTTAAACTGAAAATCAATAAAGCGCTCTTCCTCTCTACATATTTACAAAATTTGCTGTGCCCGACAGGGTCTATAATTGTTTCTATTTTTTATTTACCAGCTGTGTACAGACGCCAGCACGTCAAGTTACCCCAATTTGTCAAATTTCTTTGATCGTTTTTCAACTATAAGTCAAACCGAATAAGGTTCATATTCAATTGGGAAAATTTGACACATTGGGGTAATTTGACGTGCTGGCGTCTGTACATTATGGATTTAGCAAAAAACGATTTGATTTGAGCCAAAGACATTCAACACTAACTACATATATTACATACGGAACATCACGAACAAAACATTCATCCAAAACGTGTGTCCTAGTGGACACAAGTCTATGAGGTTTTTTAAGTACGCTCCGCTGCCGCTCCAATATTCATATATTATTCTAGATGACGTTACTGAGACACGGAATCAAAGTTTTTGGGAATGAAAATCTAATAGGTAAAAAGGCTACGGGCGTAGCACTCGTAGATATGTCGTAGCTCAGATTTATTGTTGGGAATATTGTGATTATTTGTGGCGTAGCACCTCTCTACGTCGACGCGCGACGGGCACGCGATCCCTATACATACAATATTGAACCGAGCTCAAACCCGTGATTCCGGTGCAATAAATCGCATACAGGAAGTACATAGATCGTTGTAATATACTTGTCTGGACTATCAAGCAACAACGAACTTTATTCAGACAGTAAATAAGGTACATTTTTATCGGCAAATAACACTTAATACTTTTCTCGTCTGGATACAATCGTGTGAAGACTCTTGTATCGTTTAAAGTTAATAAGTAATTAATAAGCGCAGACGTAATTATTTAATTAGTAATAATAAATCGTTTATTTTTGTGTTACATAAAGACGCCTCTAAGACATGATTCGAAACTAGTTTTAAGAGAAATAAAGGTCAACAAAAACTTAATGGACATGTTTGTTAAAAAATGAACATCGGAATTATGATTTTACCTACTTTTACTGTTGCTCCAGTGACCTTACGACCGGTCGTAATGATACCTTTGTTCATACAAAACTAACGGTTATAAAAACAGGTAGTAGGTACCTAATACAATTTTGTATGACAAAAAAAAACAAACTGCTCTTCGTTTATTTCAGTCGACAACAATGGCACATGAAAACGTTTTAAGTATGAGAATAAAATTGTCTTCTAAAGATTGAAAGTGTTTTGATACCAGCTGTTGCATTTGGCTTTACTCGTATCCAAGATTTTATGTTATATGTATAATATAGTTATTTATGAGATTTTGAATCTGATCATTTCTAGTACAAAATATTTAAAATCTTAAAAATTTTAGACTTATATTTGTCAACAGTCAATTCGCGTTCCCTATCTGTGCAGTACTTTCAATAATGATTAGCTGACTCATGATGTTTGGCTCAGAAGTAAATTAAATAAGTAACATAAGTACAAACCCTCACGGGCGTCTTCAGAAGACCCAAACAAAGTTCTATCACAATCTGATCAATGGTTTAGGTGTGCATAGTGAACAAACAAACATTCATTTTGATTTATGTCTAGATGAGATTCAAAACAGCAGCGCTAACGAAGTTGTTACGTAATACATTTACAAATACCACGCCTTCCATTCTGACAGTTCGACAACAAAAATATACGAATTCCGCGCGAACGTAGTCCCGGACAACACGTCCCTGAAGCCTTGAAGTACAGTGGTCAGCACATCAAGCTACCCCAATGTGTCAAATGCTTTTCAACTTTATTATTAAACAGAATAAGGTTCAAGTTCAATTGAAAAAATTTTACAGTTTGGGTTTGCTCGAGCTGCTGGCGTCTGAAGGTACAGCTGCCAGCAACTTACTTTTTTAATAAGAATGGGTTATCTTCTTCTTGTGTCTTGTAGTGAGCTGGTGTCAAAACTTTTAGCCACCAATGGGCCTCTAACTTGGCTTCATATGCTGTCGAGAAATACCTCTCAGGCAGGTTTCTTTCACCGTTTTAGAAGCAAGCGATATACCTAGTACCCGCATATCAATTCGAAAAGTTAGAGCGTGCCGTGGGTTTGAACTAGACCCATGACTTGGGAATCCTACGGTTACACCACTAAGCTAGTAAGTACAGCTTTATGAATAGCAACAAACAACGAATAATCCTATACTACCAATATTAAAATCCTTTTTTATTCAACGATGGGAAATCATCAAATGGCTCCTCTTGCTCTGGGTGACGCGGAAGGGAGTTTCAGACTCTTACTGACTAATACCCATTCGTGTTCTACCTTCGATTACTAATTGATCGTAGTGTTCTACCTAATGCCTTTTGCGTTCCAGGTCCGCGGTGACGCAACAACAAATACAGCGATCAATATTGTTTGTTTGGGTGTTTGTTACTCTTTCACGCAAAAACTACTGAATGGAATTTAATAAGACTTTACAATAATAGAGCTTATACATCAGAAGAATAGGCTATTATTTGTAAGTAAAGATATTGTGTTGTTTGGAATTGTTCAAAATATAACGCTAAGTGTCAAGTGTGTGTGTGTGTATAAGTAAGTGAAAATTCTGCCATCAGCGAGCTATTCTCAAAGTCAAAGTCAAGTCAAACCGTTTATTTCAATTAGGCCCCTATAAGGCACTTTTGAACCTCGAACAAAAGTTATCTTTAAAAGATGATTCTAGTTGCCCTTTCCAAAAAGTAGATTTGTAAGGATGGGCAAGAAACTCCATACTTACTCTTTTTAAATAGATTTTACAAAACATTGTATTCTAGCGTGCTAATCCTGCGCAGACGAAGTTGCGAGCACCAAATGCGACATTTGTTAAATAGGAAGGTTGAAATCTATTGCAATAAAGAACTTTCTTATAGGTAGTAAAATTGTCAACCGACGCGATGACATGGTGATAAGACATATAATTTATCGCGTTCTTATCGGTTTATACTTGCAATAGTTAACAGGTTTAGTAAACTTGCAATACGTTATGCCATCTCTAACTGCGAAAGAGTTTTTATTTTAATTATATTAATGTGTGGCTGTGAAAAACCCTAGACTGAGAGAATTTGAAGGAAAGTGGGGAGGCCTTCGCCCTGCAGAGAGAAATTTTTTAACTAAGAAGGTGAGACGAGATACAGGATGAGCATTACCTATATATTGATTTACCTACTGTTGGTAACGCCGATAAAAAAAACTTGTAGTAGAGTCCGGGCCCAAGGGTAGGTCCATTCTTGCTTCTGCTCATCAGTTAACCCGCAAAAGTTGAACTAACTCATGAATGTAAAATTTAAACATTTGAATTCTAATTCGTTCAACCATTGCAGTGGTATTGATTAACAAACCAACACTTATCTCTCTAGGTATACCACATTCGTTTGGGAAATTCGAACCCTTATCACGTCCGCAGCCTAATCAATATTCCAAATGAGCTTACAATGAGGTGTTGATGACCCAGACTTACTATCTTACCATGCAGCTGCATTTTCTGTTCCGTAACGGAATGGTGGATCATCTAATTCCTACTCTCGCAATGTTAGTTAAGCGTTTTATTATGCAAAACAGCAGAACTTTGCAATGGGTCAGTAATTTACTTGTAACTCTTGTAATGTAGGCCTGTTGCTATTGTTTATTTACAAATGATGTAAGTTTTAATTTATGGTATTACTTAGTGCGTGAGTAGTAAAGTATACCTGGTATACCTAAAGTAATCGAATTTTATAGGGCGTGGAGAAGCACGCCCCGTACAACCGAGTACGGCAAGATGAAAACCGCTCTGATAGGGGCAAAGTCCCTTTAAACAAATTAAATATAAAAAAGTATCGATCCTATCAAGAAACCACTAACGTATTGCCAGCTCTACCAAACACGCATCATGGCCTTTACAGCAACTCAAGCGGCAAACCCGACCGGCACCCAGTTCACAAAGCTATAATAATCGACGATACATCTTCCATTTCCCACATCCCACAAAAGGAGGATGGTGCTTAAACAATGGAGGCGCTATCATCCTTTCTGATCGCGAGAATTGTACTCACAATACAACTTCCGACCTGGAAGTAGCGGGTTCGGTTTTTCTAATCAAGTACTTTTGGTACGTTCATACTGATTTGCCTTTCATGATTGAGAAGATTTTTTTTGTCCAAATCTATGTTATATAAATATCTAGTGTCACAGTGTTTGTTACCAAACTCCTCCAAAACGGCTTAAAATTTTGTTTGTACCTACTTATATTCAGTAGGTCTAAGAATTAAACATATTTTTTAAAAAAGGCGTAACAATTTCTACATTCTTTTTGTGTCGATAGTCAGTTAGGTCTCAGAATAATAAATAAATAAATAATATTCCACGACTTTTCGCACAACGCCATTTAGTCCCAAGCTAAGCTTGAGAGCTTGTGTTATGGGTACTATACAGCTGATAAAAATACTTATATATTTCTAAATACATACATATTATATGTAGATAAATTACACCCAGACACAGAACAAATTATCGTGCACAACACACAAACATTTGACCTGGGTGAGAATCGAACCCACGACCTCCGGCATAGCAGTCACTAACTACTAGACCAACAGGCCAGAATAGGACGCAAACTACATATTTTTGTTTTAAAAAGGGCTGAACAAAGTTTGCGTTAATCAGTGGTTTGATGTATCTACCTACTACTGAATCGTTTTGCCGTTATTAACAGTGCTGTCTATAAGTTGTGGTGGTCATTAATTGTAAAGTGGTTTTTCTTCTAAAGGTTTATATAATATCCAGACTCCGAGCTACTAGTGAGATATCGTGGATAGAAAAACCCATACCAGGACTTCATGCTCAGTAGTAGCTCTTGCAACCACTTAACCAACAAGGAAGACAGATTCTCAATCTTAACTTTTTATTGATTGTTGCGTTTAGTCGTTCACCTTTTCCAGAAGCATGAGTACTGGGGGCTTACCATGAACTCTTATAGCAGGTCAATTTTACACGAAAAATAACCTGCCCTATTATTTTGTACCATGAGTGAGTATAGTAGCAGGCGAGCCAACGATCACGTGACCTAAGCCGGTGAGTGACCACGTGACAGCACTCCAGCTGGTTGGCCTGCAACGTTTCCTACCATGAAGGCTTTTTGACATATAGACAATCAACAATTTACCTGCCCTACTGTCTTAACTGGTGTTTTTAGGTTCCGGCGAAATGTGGATGTACCTACTACACGCAGACCTCTGCCAACCATTCCGGAAAAAAAGGCCTGATGTGATAGATATATATTGTTTGATGACAATGCTATTAGAATACTACTATTATCATTTTCGGGCAACATAGTGGGAACCATGTGGGAACTAATTATTAAATTATAAATTAATGTAGACAATTCTGTTTCGTAAATAGTTTCACAAACACTGTTACAAAATATTTTTTTAACTAGAATGGGAAGTCGGTGTTTCAGTATCTGACTGTTCTGAGAAGAAACACCGAAAGAAACTCAGAGGTGACAGTCTCTTTTAAAGTCCAGACCACGCAGGTTAGTGTTTGAAATGGTCTTTTGAGGAAAGAACCCCACAGATATGAGGACACCAGATCAGTTCTAAGCTCAACTCGTTCTTATTATCACCGGACATCTGATGACGGCTACACTCTTCCAAGTACAGTGATGATTGAAAACACCTCCATGGTCCGTGAATGCAGATGTCGAACTACAGATGCCAACAATGCGTTTGATTTGAATACGTAGAATAAAATCAGTTATTTATTCTGTTGTATGTTCTTAAGAAATGCTTGCTTAGATGCTTACTACAAAACCACAAAAACGATCTACACTTGGGAACAAATAAATCGAGCCACTTCCTTTTAGGTTTAAAGAAGATTCTTTATGTCTCATAAGAACATTGTACAGTTCACTGTACCCAAAGACATTCAATACCTATAGACCGGACATCACGAACAAAATTTTCGTTCGAAAAAGTGTGTCCTGCTGGATACAAGTCTATGAGTTTTTTGTAGTACGCTCCGCTGCCGCTCCAATATTCATATATTATTCTAGATGGCGTTACTGAGACATGGGATTAAAGTTTTTCTGAGACATTTCCTTGCTCTATAGTATTTTAAATCTCTTTGACCGTACCTAATAAGATTTGACTTTTAACATAAATCAATCCAGTCGTTATCGTTAATACGTGTATAATGGAACGTAAAACATAACATTATGCCTGTAATCCCCGAAGTATTAGGCAGAGGTGTACCTATAGTACACCCACATTTTGCCAGTTGTGTGTTAAGTCTCATGTAGTAGGGGGCGAGGGATGCTGCTAAAACAGTCAATATTTTTGCAAACATGGAACGAATCAATTCGAACCTTAAATGGCCTTTATTTAATAGCCTTTACAATAAGGGTCATCGTAGAGGCTATTAAATAACATTTTAGACGATATATGTTTCAAATCGATGCGTTTAAATATATTAAGGATAAATATTATGCAAATGCGTGAAAAATGTACTTATTTATTTCACGCATTTGCATAATATTTGTGTAAATCGAGCCACTCGGCTCGATTTGTTTGCTCTCAAGTGTAGGTACGAGTATATTTTAGAAACATTGCTCTATTCTAGAAATGTTTCCTGTATTGTAGGTGCGTTCAGATACGTGTAAACACAAACAGTCAGACAGTCATACAATTCATTGCATGATTGGTCTATAGGTCGAGTGGTCAGTGGCAATGATTGCTATGTAATATTAACAAAATAATATATACCTATACATTGTTTTGTTAATATTACAAACTACTGCGTTCGATAAAACTCAGACAGTCCAAAAAAAATCAAATAAATAAATAAGTTCTAAGAAATAAAATAAGTTCTACTTCCAAGCAATCCAGCAGGCCTAGCCATATTAGAAAATCTATTTCTAATATGGAAAGAAAATGCCGTATATGGAATCAGCTGTTTGTCAACTGTGTATTTCATTTTTAGCCATATTACAAATTCTACTCGTTAAAACTTGAAAGTTGACAAACAGCTGCCCCCCTAGCCAAGTTACAAACGATTCGTATCTATTCTCTTTCTACAATCGAGAACGCCTCAAATCCCTTTGTTTTGACCACGTGACTTATCACCTTTCGCTAAGTCACGTGTCAAGATACGAATCGTTTGTAACTTGGCTAGGGGGGCTGATTCCATATACGCCATTTTCTTTCTATTGTCGCCTTATCGATTAACGATAATAGAAATAGAATTTGTAATATTATGGTTAGGCCTGCAGATACAATTGTAGATTACAATCTCCGAAAATTTTAAATCGATATGTCTCAAGAGTCGGATTTTATAGCAACTTACTTTTTACTAATATTAAAATCGTGAAAGTTTGTATGTATGAATGCTTGTAACTCTTCCAAGCATTTATTACAGAAGGGAGATTAATGAAACTTTACAATAATATAGCTTAAACATCAGACTATTACATAAACTATAATTTATAAGGATATTGGAGAGAATATCGATAAGTGTCAAGTAAGTAAGATGAAAATCTGCCATTTGCGAGCGTAGATATGTATGTAGATGACCTTTTCACAAAGTCAAAGTCAAAGTCAAATCATTTATTTCAATTAGACCTGATAACAGGCACTATTGAACGTTATACTTACAAATTAAATAAATTAATTTATTCTAGTTGCACATTCCAAAAGGTAGTTTCGGAAAACGGTTCAAAATGGTTGAATGATTAAAAATGTCACTGTAGACGAGTAGTAATTACCTCCAACGTTTCTTTTGTTATTTCATCATTAGAATTGCACGATAAAGAGAAGGTTGTTTTTTCCCACAGTTCAACGGATGTGCATCCGTAGGGTGAAAAACTTGTGCTGTTTAGTACTTACGGGTTTTCTTCAAAACTCGTCGGAATGCTAGGCGGTTTTTATTATTCTGGATTATTTTCTCCGCTGTTGTTTTAATCTTAACGAGCTGCCCTGAATAATTTCATTTCGCCTCAGAATTAATAAAATTAATTATGTGTTACATTCTTAGCTTGAAATGTCAAATTGTCACCTGATAATGAATCGAGAAGAAATTTTTCACCTGTCATATCATCTCTCTTGCTATATTCTTACAGGTTTTCCCAATGCGATAATTTATGCTACTCAGTGAAAATAATATAGCTTTCTAATGGTGAAAGAATATTCACCAGCAGTTTTTGAGTTAAACCCTGTAAAAAAAACAATTAGATATTTCCTCTTTGTAATCTTAGTTAAGAAGTAGGTATATAGAAACCTTGAGCAATATGTAGGTACCTATAATGAAATTTGAAAAAATAATGATTGGATCATTCACAGTTCCTATTACCTACCTTTCAATAGTTGTAAAGCAGCATCAAGCACTAACTCAACTAGTCGTCTGGTTTATTTGCTGAACTGTTTAGGCAGCCTTGAGATATGTAATTTGCAGCATCTTGCTGGATGTCCTGAACCAAACAATAGTTAATTTGATGAACACGGCCAAAATGCCAATGTTTATGTTTATTAAAAATATAATTAACTAGTGCTTGACTGTAATCCCACCTGATGGTAAGCAGTGATGCAGAGAGACGAGAAGACCGCATCAGACAAGTTGTTCCATATTTGCCAGCGAAAGTACACAATGACAAAGACTTCCTTCTATAAAATTTTAGTCAATCTAATGAAGTCAACATGATTGCCGCAGATATAAGCAGCGAAAAAAGTAGGTTAAGAAGTAGCTTCAACAGCAGATTAACTGGCGGTTAGCCAATATTTCACGGACAACGATAATTAGGGCCACTTCTAATTTACTAACCCTTTCTTAAAGGTTTTTCATTTTACAAATCTACCGATATATTTTGATTAAACCATCATACCTCTCGCTCTCTAATTTTAATCATGGTTGCGCTTTGCGGAATAAAAATATAATATTTTTGTTTTGATTTTGTAAAATGGAAATAATAATTAATAGGAATAAATTAGTTGCGCATCGATGGTTGCGTTTCGAGAATACCCCATTTATTTTGCAGTCATTCATTAAACCACATGAATCACTTGTTTCGCAATGGATCACACCGCTGTCCGTTATTGGGTCACCATTGTTTTAATCGCTGAGGTTTTAGACACCATGAACCTAACTGTTTTCACAATACACGGCCGAAATCAGATTCTGTTAGGAAATTTGGAACAATGGATTGTAGGTAAGGGCATGGGGAGGACTAATGAAAATGTTCTAATTCTAAAACGTGAAAATTATTAACTAAAATCAGCGTAAGTAAGACCCTTTTCCACGTCCGATTTCTACTGCGAATACCTACACTAACTACTACACTGAATCACAACAACACAACACTTTGGTCGCGACTTCATTTGCTCGAATTTTGTACTTTTCTCGCCATTTTTTCAATCATTAACCCCTCGTAGCCTCGTTCATAAGTTTTAAAACTTAAATCAAAACAAATATGAGTTATAATAGTTTGAGTAGTTTGTGAGTTAAATCCTTAAAAAAATATTCAAATCTCTTCTCCCTATGCATAATGTTATATTATTATATCTCTCATAAATAAGTATAAGTAATACATGTAGCTTGATGACAGTCCATCACCACTTCACTTGTCTTACATTACGCATGACAGTAATAATAGGAGTTTAGTTGTTTCTTTTTATTTTACAAACGAGCTATGATTTATTGAACTTTCGTAAATTATTGTTGTTGTGAAACTTTACTTAGGTATGCTAGAAATCGTACACTCTATAATATTGTATTGGAAAATTGCACGTTCGAGTCATTGTTAGTATAACCTACACCGAATCATTCATATCATTATTGTATGGGAAGCATCCGGACTATTTCAGTAACATTTATTTTTATTTCTTGCGCAATGTTCTTATTTTTTTTGTAACTACTAAATAATAGGATATTGAACATATCTCTACGACCCTTGAAGCGGAAGAAACCACGCGACGCAGCTAACATTTCCAAATATTCAATTTTCACGTGAGATCTGGTGTAATAAACAAAGTAATATAGGAATGTTTGTAACATTAGATAGCAATGCTAACCTTATTTGTATCGTGTAAAACTTAAAGTTTCATATAAATGACAAGATTACTACATCCTTCTATAAAAATAACGCTTCAATTCACCGAGCCCGATGATGATGTACTAATACGTACCTACTTAGTTTCAAAATGTATTACTACGGATTGCATCAAGTATGAGACGCGTAGGTAATTTTTAGAGATTGTTTGTGGTTGGTCGATGCAATGTCGTGTGGCACTACTCACTACTTGCATGACTGAGTTTTTATATGTACAAAGGTGTTTGAGTGCTTTCACCCCCTCCGTCCGATTATGACTTACGCCTGCGTTGTCTTCGCACACGCCAAGCCTAGTCACCTTCGTAAAATGCAGACCCTGCAGAACCGTTACCTCCGTAGAATAACGGGTGCCCCCTGGTTCGTTCGCAACGAGCAACTACACGTTGACCTTAGAATTCCGACTATCCAACAGTTCATCAAGCGCCTTTCCAAGCGCTATTTTGAATGTGCCTCCAAACACCCAAACCCACTTATAACTGCTGCAGTCAGTTACACCCCTTCACGAATTAATAAGCTTCGCCGTCCCAGGCATGCCCTTACTACCCCCGACGACCCCATCACCCTGTTCCAGGAAAGTCGTAGGGAAACTAGCACAGTCAAGAAACACTACAGTTACAAACCGAACGCCTTCCGGCCCCGCCGTCGTGGCCCGTCGCGAAGTATAGTTAATCTCCCTCCCCGACCCTTGCATGAGCCAGCCCGCGATGCTGAGCCGCTAGCTTTAAACAGTCCCTAAATAATCTAACTCAGATCCAGCCGTCCCCCGTTTTATTCGATCAGTGACACCCTAAGCCGAGGTCCGAGCCCCACAGGGGGCGCCCTTAGCGAGTGTCACTTAAATTCTGACGTAATGCTCCTGGCTGGAGGCCTTGTGTATTGAGGTCGTCCACAGGTTTGACCGGTTGAGCAGATAGCGGCGCCACCCCTCAGTAGGGTGCACTGCGAGACGCCCTCTATCAAAAAAAAAAAAAAAAAAAAAGTGCTTTCACCCCCCCCGACCCTTGCTTGAGCCAACCCGCGCCTATGAGCCTGTAGAAAAAAAATTGCTGCCTCTGAATCATATCGATCAGATCCATCCTGCCTTTCAGCGACACCCTAAGCCAAAGCCCGTACCCTGCTCCAAGCGTGAGGTCATTTAGTTTTTAAGTTTTTTCACCCTGACTGGAGGTCTTAATTTATCAAGTCACTGTCAAAGGATTTTGGACATTAGTAGGGATTAACTGCAATCCGATCCAACATATCCCTTTGCTGCTCCTTCCCAGCGCTACCTTAAGTTGAGTTGCGTATTCCACAGGGGATTGTTCTTGTCCTGGCTAGAGGTCTCTTTCACAACTCTTTCTCCATCTAATCTTTCTATAACTAATTGCCAAATGTTTTAAATTAAAAAAATGCTGAAATTCATTGCATACCTAGGTAATTTTTTTGATGATTTATTTATTTGATATGTTTGTGTTTATCCTGATGTTGTATGCCACAAAACATGGTATAATGAAAAAAGGCAATTTTCATAATATATTTACTTATTTCTCTTCTAAAATATGAAACGGATGGAAACCTACCAGAGCTGTACAATTTAGGTTAAACTCAATTTTTCATTCTGACATACTTGACATTTTAAACACAACCAATGGCGAAGTTCAAGAAGAAAACTAATTTGACATCTCTTTCTTAATTCTATATCTGCCATTATCAGTCTTTTTTCTTTTTGAAGCCGTAAGACACGTCAATTCTCTAATTCTGTATTTGGATAATAGAACCGGCAGCTTTACGTAATGTTCGCCAGCGTATCTCGAGAAGAAATTCGTTGGGCAAGTTACTGGACAAGTGGCTAGGCAAGTAACTAGGGTCGCAGGTCGGCGATGGTTTTAAATGCTACATCGGTTAAGTAAGCAGCTGCCGCGAACCTGTTGTGAAATGAACACTTTTTCTATTGACCTTTTTATCGCGTGTTCAGGTTACTCTTTACAACTTCTTTTTTTAATTGTTGATACTATTAGTCATGGTGCCTCGCCAATCATCTTAGGAAGTTATAACTCTTTTCTAAAAAGTTTTTTTTGGGGAATCCAGGCGGAGATGTTTCAGATTTCATATGTATACATAATAATTACGTATTTATAAACATAGACATACATATAAATAAGAAAAAAACATACAGTTGAACGATTAACTACCATAATCTTCCTTTTTGGAAGTCGGTTAAAAATGGAAATATCCGTTTGTAACGTCAAAGTAACAGTAGTACCTACCAGTTACATTTAGAATTCTCGCGATTAGTACCTTCGTTTGTCCGGGATAAACTTCGGAACAACTAAACTATTTTTTTTTTTGTTTGTAACCATACTCATAAAAAAAAAGTATTAATGTATATGGCACTGGTCAGACTGAAAATTATAATAGTTTTATCTCGATTATTCATGATACCTCTCCCACATGTTTGAAATTTTGATATAATGTTATTCTTTTAATGAGTCCACCGCAAACTGGCCTTTTTTATTATATTTTTTGACTTTCGTCAATGTTTTTTTTTATATTTTCTATGTTTTTTTATTTTTTTCATTTTGTTTAAATGTTTTGTTTCCAGTGCTTCTCCCAAATAAATGCTTTACTTTTTAATTAGTATAGAAATGAAATTCGGCACAAAACTTTAATAGGTAGGCTAGGGTAGGCTCAATGTATGATTTAAAGTAGGTATGGTCCCTGATTTGTGCAGGCCGGCAAGTCTTGATAATCTTGACCCCTATTGACATACATGCATGGGTCAAGAATTCTTGATACTTGCCTAAATAGGCAACTTGACGAGCTGGTGTGACACAGGCGTGGTTCTGCATACTATACTAGTACGTAATGAAGGCCTTTTTATTAAAATACAATATGGCCTTTTTTTTGAAGTTATACCACTTATTTTAGCGCGTTAGGGAAAAATTATTACATTTTTACGATGTGCGCGCAAACCGTCTCTAAAAACCGACACCCTGAAGTTAGCTATAGTCCACATTTTAGCTATAGTCTACAAAAGTTAAAGACAAATTTTTTAGAAAGATTTTTATCTTGTTACGCCAAAGAAGTACCTATTACTTCTAGCGCGTGTACAGACGCCAGCACATCAACCTTCCCCAATGTGTCAAATTTATTTGATAGGTTTTCAACTTTATTCGAAACACAATAAAGTTCACGTTCAATTGGGAAGATTCGACAGTATGGAGTAAGTTGATGTGTAGTTAGTGAGTAATCTGGTCTCAGAGCTTTTATGCCGCCCATGCCTCTGACTCAGCTTCATATACCGTCGATAAATAAGTATTTCTTATCATTTCTCACCGTTTCGTTATCATTTTAGACAAACAATCATTTCTGATACACAATACGCTAGTGAATATGAAGAGTCAGAGGTTTGGGGGAGCTCGTCTTGGGTTCCAACTGACACCTAAAGCTTGACAGTCCGCCAGCCACACCGCAAGACTAACATTGCTGTAAAGGCTTATGTTTTACTAGTATGTTATTATGACAAAAGACAGGACTAGAATTTCTTTTTGCATTTTACCATTATATCGGAACGAGTTGGTCTATTGGTTGCTAGCACAATATTGCTGAGCATAAACCAAAAACAGTAGGCTAAAGTTGAAATTTAAACCGTATACTCAAGTCCTTGGGCCAAAAAACGCATGTTAAGGGCATACTTAAGGGTAGCAAAATTTATAGGGTACTTCCCGTGGACCTAGAACTATGAACATTTGACAAGTAACATCGTTATAAACCACATGTAGCTATAAGAAAAAACACGAAACAATAAATTTGAGCGTTTTGATTCCTAATCTGTTTACAATGATCCTACGCACAGAACCCTTGGTGTGCGAGTCTGACTCGCACTTGATATTTGACTAAACTCTGTAGTGATATTTAAATTCTAAGATCTAAGACCTGACTGTAGTGATATTCGAATTCTAAGATCTAAGACGATCGTACCTATTAGACGGTGTACCGAACTCCCAAGCTCTTATCAATACTTACATTCATTCGGTTCCCACGTAACCGTGGTAAAATGATAACAGTTAGATAAACTCCTTCACGATAGACTGATAGTTTATCAGACACAACTCAGATGAAATGAGTATAGACAGATACCTGCAAGATGAGAACTTATAGGTGGCCTCGATACCCATTCTGTAATAGTTATGTATTTTTATCTAACTTACTCGTATTAAATATAATCTAAGTACTTAATTAGTTGATTAGCTTCTAATTCGTAGAAATAAAACAACTTAAAATATAGAAAAGAATTGAATACTCCTAATTATTGTACAGCCGCCAGCACAAACCTACCCGAAACTGTCAAATTACCCCAATCAATTTTGAACATTATACTTTACCAGTCTGTACTACAACTGCTGAGCGTGAGCATGAATAGTGTTTTCAGTTTAACTGGCCTGTTAGTCTAGTAGTTAGTGGCCTGCTATACCGGAGGTCGTGGGTTCGATTCCCACCCAGTACAAATGTTTGTGTGTTGAGCACGATCATTTGTTATGTGTCTGTGTGTAATTTATCTATATTATGCCCGAATATGTATTTAGAAATATATAAGTATGTTTAACTTATCAGTTGTTTAGTACCCATAACACAAGCTCTGCTAGCTTAGGGCTAGATGGCGTGATGGGCAAGGCCCAGTCCTGGCTGTCATTTGTAGATCTATGACAGTTTAACCAAGGGTTATTGGGTTACCCAGTAACTGGGTTGTGGAGGTCCAACATGCAGTCGCTCCATGTAAAACACTGGTACTGTATACCAGTCCGATTCAACTTGAAGCCGATCCCAACATAGTTGGTAAAAGGCTATTGAGACGATGACGTAGACCGTACCTACACGACAAAACGTTACTTGTGACGATGACTCGTAGAACCCGCATAGCCCAGATTTTTTAAAATACTTTAGCAGCTTTGTCTTCACTCGTTACCTAGAAAATGTGAACAAGGCCGTTTGAAACCGCTATAGTTTTTGTTGTAATGCTGTAACAACAAAAACTGTAATACCAGAGCGCATGTACCGGTTTAGGCATCGCCCAGTGAGAAACATTGCAAGTTACTTGCTTACATTCATTTAATTTAATTGATCCATGCTGAATATAACAAGGTTTAATGTTCAGTTTTTATTAAAGTGGCATATATTATATACCATAGCACGAATTCTTAGGGCGAGGTTGCAAACATTTTTAATCGACGAGAAAAAGGAGGGTTTATTTATGTATTTCTAGTGAAATTAAAATTTTATGCGTAAAAAAGTAATTGGCTAACGAGGCGGCTGAATCTTCGCCTTTGAACATCATTAGTTTAGTGGGGCGTTATGGGTTACAACCAAAAAAAAATCATTTCAAGATAATACTTAATGTTATTAAATCGATTTTATTTCACTCTTCACATAGGTACACATAGTTTTAAACAGAAGAGGCAAAAATAGACAATGAAACTAAATAAATAAAATAAATGATCCTTTGTGAGAGCCTGGAGTATGGACTCCAGGCTCTCACAAAGGATCATATATTTTGGAGATCCGTCACACAGGGTATCCTAGTATGGACTAGGATACCCTGTGTGACGGATCTCCAGGCTCTCACCCTGAATAAGCGTTTAGGGCCAATTTTATTTCTAGATACAATTTAGGAAGAGAGCCTATTATTGAAAAAGACAGAATTTTGATACTACAAGTAAAACAAAACATATTAAAATTTATTAATTAATAAACCGTTACATTTTCAAATTTAAAATAGTAAAATACAAAGAGATTTAAAATACCTACCAAAAATACAAGAAACCGAGTGACAGTCTCTATGGTGCAGGATGACAAGTCTAGTCTCTATGGCAGAAGAATGGTGAGTGTCAGTGTCTCTCGTCCTCCATCAGCCAGGCTTTGTCATTGCGCGTACAAAGTTAGCTACCATTGCAACGGTGCGGTGTTGCCCTTGCCTACTCTCCAAGCTCGTGCAGCGCTTCGTTTTAATTTTAACTTCTTACTGCATAAATTGAAATTAT
Source organism: Euplexia lucipara (assembly GCA_921972225.1). Classification (NCBI taxonomy): domain Eukaryota; kingdom Metazoa; phylum Arthropoda; class Insecta; order Lepidoptera; family Noctuidae; genus Euplexia; species Euplexia lucipara. The sequence goes on along the minus strand of OV179142.1, from coordinate 9,070,411 downwards.
GATCTTTTTGGTGACAGACCTCGTAGGAGATTGCCTTACGTAATTTCAAGTAGTCTTGATAACCACTGTAGTTAAGGCAAAGTGATCTGTGCTAGAAAATGATACTTAGTTAACTTCAAGCTTACTTCACCGCACTTATTTCCAAAGATTTTTACTGGAAGTCATGAGGCCTGTGCCGTCTGTTGATGAGTAGACATCATCATCATCATCATCGACAGGCTGATTTCACCCACTGCTGGGTATAACCCCTTTCTTTTATGGTACCAAATTATGGGATAGAAATTTGAAATTTGGGAGACGATGGTCAGTTAGGGGAACGTTTAATACCATACTTAACAAATTGAAGGGAGCACTGCATATTGTATCAGCCATTTTTGATTATGAAATCTAATTCGAAATCAGTAAAAACAAAACATAGCTTTAATACGACATTTGCCTGTATGTTTGTATATAACTACACTTATCATAACACATAGAAAAATTAGGCACGAACAAGATCATTACAACAGCTCATTAAGTCATTTCTTGGAGCATGCGTGCGAAAATATTGTTCTTGTTTAATTTCATAGCTCGGCGGCTAAGGTCATCGACCGCCGCAACTAGTAAATGGTATTCATCTGCAGATTACTCGCGTAGGTAGGTATTACACTTTGTTTTGTTAGTAACTAGGTAGGCTAATGGGTGGGGTATTCAATCTTGTAAGACAGGCTAACGGGTCGATCGAAGGTTAAGCTACGTTTGACGAGGTTGGCCCGTGGATGGGTGACCATTAATTAAATACATAATATTATCAAGACTCCTCTGTGCCTCGGAAAGCACGTAAAGCCCTTGGTCTCGGCTGTTATTTGTAGATCTAGGACAGTCGTTACAGATAGTCTGATGCCCGAAAATCTGACAACTTGCTTACCATGGGGTATCGAATCGTGCTACCCAGAAACTGGGTTGTGGAGGTCCGACAGGTAGTTACACTGGAAGCCGACCCCAACATGTTTGGAAAAAGGCTAAGCAGATGAGATAAGATGTGTTAGGTACATACGCTGAATATTAATAATCTATCTCGGTTGCTATCTTGATCCCGATCTTTGTCTGTAACCAATCACGACCGAATTCGCCTATCCGAGTCTTAAAGATGTCCAATCAGAAGCAGCCGTCAAAAACAAAAGATCGGGATTTGGATTGAGATAGAATATTAATATTGGGCGTTAATCGCCCTACCTTTTACTAGTAGTGTAAACAATGGACTATGGCGTCAAACATATTTTTTTTTAGTAATTCTCTCTAGTTCTCTACTCCGGTAGAGAAAATGGCTTAAATTCTTGAACTGGATTCCCTATCCAAAGAGATAAAATGCATAAAATAAAGAAGAAAGTATAATAATAGATATTCAATTACGTCTCAGCGTTTATTTTTGTAACACTACGCAAAATGGTGGATAAAAAGCGATCAGACACATTTGACCCAGGGTTAACGACTTGTAATCGTCAAGTGTGATAAGTTGACCGTTCTGCAAAAAACTGTAGACATTAAAAACTGGTTTTTACTAAGACTTTAGTTGATGTACACTTGTACAGGCCGAGTCACACATTATATCTATACCCAACATTTAAAACTAGCTAGTTTGAGTTCAGCCATTTTTGATTTTCATGACGATTTTAATTCAGGTAACCGTCTTATTAAAAACAAAACATTAATTGCAGTTAATTTATGCAGTCTTTTGTTGATTTCATGTTTGAACAGTGCGTGCATGTTGTACCTGTAGCCAATAAGTATTGTTTATATTCTTTATTTCAAAGTCAAAGGCAAACCATTTATTTCAATGAGGCCGTTATACGTCACTTTTGAACGTCAAACTTAAATATAAAAAAAAAAACTATTCTAGTTGCATCTCCGTATGGAGAAGAATAGGGAGGAAACTTTATACTTACACTTTTAAAATAGGTTTTAAATACTATGTATACATTAATCAGATTATTATTTTTTTCTTAATTTGATTTTACGAGTATCAAACCTTACTAAAAGAATGTAGTACCTAGTAAATGGTCAGAGTTTCCTATCTGACAACAACGAGAAAAACAATGAGACCGCCTCTTCTGAGTTTGTTTCTCTTTTTTAAACTTAACACATTAACTTGGTCACATCATGTGAAGAACTGAGAAGCACGGCGGCTAAGGTCCGAGATGGTCTTTTCGTGTAGGACAACTGAATTGGACTTCCTAATAAAACATTAAAAGATGTAATTAAAATATTTCAGTAGTCGCTAAGTATTATTCTAAGTAGTATTTCTTCGCCTACGGAGTTACTACGGAGTGAATAGGGTTAATAATTATTTTACTGGTATTGGAGGTAGTTTAGCAAAAGATATATTAAGCAGGATGAATAAGACTGAACAGGAACTAAAACGAGAAGCTGTTATGAATAATTCTCTTCCTAATTCTATGTCGTTTACCCCTACTGATCCTTACGAAATTAAGGGAATTATTTTGGGACTGAGAACCAAAAGTGCACCTGGATGGGACAAAATTACCGCAGAAATATTGAAGCAAAACATTGAAACACTTGTTCAACCAATTACGTACCGTATGTGTAGTTTGAGTTTACAAACCGGGACATTTCCAGATATATTTAAAAGAGCAGTTGTCTGTCCAATTTTTAAAACGGGAAGCAAAATAGAGCCGAATAGTTACCGCCCTATCCCTCTCCTCTCAACCCTATCTAAGATACTGGAAAAGACTGTTAATAAGAGAGTGAAAAAATATTTAGAAAACAACAATTTTCTTAGTGATTCCCAGTTTGGTTTCCGTGAAGACAAATCTACGGAGGATGCGGTATTAACATTAACCTCAACCATAGTATCGTATTTAGATAGAGGAGACAAATGTTTGGGGGTCTTTCTAGACCTCCAAAAAGCATTTGATACAGTGTCTATTCCTATCTTATTAACACGTCTGGAGAATGCTGGTATAAGAGGTGTAGTCCTAGATTGGTTCACAGATTACTTGTCCGGAAGATACCAATGTGTTAGGGTGGATGGCTATGAAAGCATTGACTCTGTGTGCGGATATGGCGTTCCACAGGGTAGTACACTAGGGCCTACGTTATTCCTCATATATATAAATGATCTATGCAGGGTGGCTACCCTGCCATATTTAGAACTGCTTATGTTCGCTGATGACACAGTGTTGATCTTTCATGGCCAAACCTGGAATACGGTGTTTGAATTGGCAGAGTCCGGGTTAGCTAGGGTAACAACGTGGTTAGAAAACAGCCTTCTATCGTTAAACACTAGTAAAACGAAATACGTCTGCTTTAGTAAAACATCTGCGGGTAAACCTTCTGTATCGTGCAGTCTTAAAATACATACCTTTCCGTGTAACCGAAGAGAGCTCCACTCGAATTGTAACTGCGCGGCGCTTACTAAAGTCGCCAGTATTACACGCATACACACATACACACACACACACGCACACACAGACACCCTAGCATGCAAGCAAAATTGTTGCTATAAAATTTTGTTTTATTGTGTCCTTTTAATTTTTACTTAATTTAATTATTCTGTTTTGATATAGATTTAGAATAATGTCAACATACACAGGGGAAGACACTAACACCTGTAACACAGTATTTACTAGCGCAGGTGTTAGGGGATCCTACGAATTTGATGTACCTCTTTTATATCAACAAAGAAATTTATTATTTATTTTAGTGGTTTTGTTGTAATTGGCCACCGACTCCCTAAAAAAGTCTTTGAAGTTATACTTCTTTTGGCGTGTTAGGGAAAAATGGTGAGAGTAATCCGTCACGAAAAACCGACACCTTGAAGTTAGCTATAGTTTGAGTTTTTTTTTCTATTATTAATGTCGGTTTTTCTAAAAGGTAACGCGAAAAAAAAATTTTTTAGAAAGAATTTTATCTTGTTACGCCAAAGAATTATAATTTCTAACGCGGTTACATACGTACGAATACACAAACACACACACTTATTTTACACTTTTTTAAACAAAGCTATAGAATAGATACCCATCCATCAAATTAATATGGGACCACACGGAAAGAATATCCTCTCAAACAATAAATAATATCCAAATGGGTTCATTATCATATTTTTTTTTTAATATTTATATTTGCTAAGCTGTATTTTTTTTATGTGTCTCACATAAAAAATACAGCCGAATTGAGAATCCTTCTTAAAAATTTCCAGTTAATCGGATAGCGTTCTATCTTGTTCAAGGCATAAAAATCAATCAGGTACCTATTTATAACAGTACCTACTTCTCCTTTATCGGTGATCGGTAAATATAATTATCTAGTGCTCACGGCTGATGGGAAAGCAATCTATCGGTACGCTATCCATTGTCAGTTTTTACCCACTGGAAGAAGAAGATTCGTTTACACGACTTTTTTCAAGGTTACTGTTACTATTGTTAAAATGAACGGTGCACATGGCGCTGTATCTGCGATCTGTTTTCTCAACTTCTTGTAGCTTTTTATTTACTTATTTGCCTTTGAATTCAGGAGACACATACTTAACAAAACATCACGCCGTAATCCTCAATGAGTTATGAAGAGGTGGACCTGTAACAGCACACCCACATTACGCCAGAACTTATGTTTAAGCACCCTATAATAGAGGCCTATTGCCATCAATCGGACACAAATCTAAACTCCAGGCTATTACTGAGACATTTTGCCCAGCCGTGGGATCTAACCCAGGACGTCATTTATTAGCAATCAACAGTGTTGCCCATAACATACTTACTCCCTACTTCAGGGTAGGCAATCGGGACCACCGTGGCCGCCCAGAGTGCCTTCTCCGAACCTGTCTGAAGTGCCACGCTATTTTGAGGTGTCGATTTTATTAATTTAATTTACTTATTCAGGTTTTCAGTTCATAACATTGTGAAGTACACCCATATAAAAATTGCTACATTTTGAATTCGTACATAATTTTTAGATGCTTTAATGTACCTACGGAACAATTAAGTAGCTTAATCTTGTGTTGTGGGCGGCGCTAAAAATATTTCCTTTGTATAATGCAATGTACCGATCGAATGTAGAATATACGTACAGTCGAACTTGCGCTTGCGCCCGACTATTTTATTACCAACCATTTTTTAGGCCTGATCCGCGTCTGCAAGGATCCCACGACGACCGTATTTGTGCCTTTCGCATCCACCGGCTATCTTTACCAGGTTGTCAACAGGCGTGAAATCTCTTGTTCAAATAAAATGCCGTGGTTATCGCAAACTGTAATATTTATTATTTTCTTACCGATTTTGCACGATCTTGATACAAGTTACGGATAGGTAACCGTAACACTTCCGTTGTTGAGGTCGTTTGAGGAATGTCAAACACTTTCAAATGTGTCGCATTGTAATGTCTTTGATCACGATTTTGTTTGCGATACCAAGCAGATCACTTTATGATTCAAGTATATTTTTTACACGCTAGTCTTTTTGACACTTTTCCCATTGTCAACGTCGCGGATGAACTTTTTGATACCCTGTCTATACGTATTTTGTTACTTTTCCTTTTATTTAAGTGTTATAGGTAAAACAAGTGTCAGGTATAATAAGGAAGATGACCAGGGGAAAGTCGCCGGGTCATGATGGGCTCAGTATCGAACATCTAAAGTATGGTGGAGTCCATTTACCACGCGTTCTGGCAATGTTTTACACACTGTGCCTAAGTCATTCATACTTACCGGTTGACCTTATGAGAACTATTGTGGTGCCAATTGTAAAAAATAAAACGGGTGACTTATCGGATAAGAGCAATTATAGGCCTATATCTTTAGCAACTGTGGTGGCCAAGGTGCTGGACGCTGTGCTTGACTCTGAGCTAGAAAAACATCTCAATATTCATGATGCTCAGTTCGGGTTCCGGCCCGGACTTTCTACTGAAAGCGCCATCCTTAGTCTTAAGCACACCGTTCAGTACTATACACAGAGGAGTACACCTGTGTATGCATGTTTCCTCGACCTGTCAAAAGCATTTGACCTTGTGTCTTATGACTTGCTATGGGAAAAGCTTAAGGAAACGGAGGTGCATGCGCAGGTGCAGCGACTCTTTCGCTACTGGTATGCTAACCAGACAAACAATGTAAGGTGGGCAGGCTGTCTCTCTGACATGTACAGGTTGGAGTGCGGAACGAGACAAGGTGGGTTGACCTCTCCCAAGCTCTTCAACCTGTATATTAACGAGCTGATGGTTGAGCTCAGCAGCACGCGTGTTGGCTGTTCGGTTGACAATGTATGCATTAATAATATCAGTTATGCTGATGACATGGTGCTGCTGAGCCCAGCTGTCGGTGCTTTGAGACAGCTTTTACAGATTTGTGAAAAGTATGCTCAACTGCATGGTCTCTTGTACAACTGCACAAAAAGTGAGTTTTTGGTTTTTAAGGCTTCAGGTAAATCCCCATCTAGCGTACCCAAAATTAGGCTCAATTACAATGAACTTAAGCGGGTAAATCATTTTAAATACTTGGGACATTATGTTACTGAAGATCTTGATGACCAGATGGACATTGAAAGGGAGCGCAGGGCACTGGCGGTTAAGAATAACATGTTGGCACGCAGGTTTGCTCGTTGCAACGAGCATGTTAAAATCTCGCTTTTTAAGGCGTACTGCCAGACTCTCTACACAAGCAGCCTGTGGTTTTGCTATACACAGAGATCGCTCAGTGCCTTGCGCGTTCAATATAATAATGGGTTCAGGATGCTGCTGGGGCTGCCCCGTTTCTGTAGTGCATCTAGCATGTTTGCGGAAGCCCGCGTTGATGGCTTTCACGCCATAATACGCAAAAGGACCGCCTCCTTACTGCGCAGAGTGCGTGGCAGCACTAACAGCATCCTGAACGTAGTCGCTGACAAACTTGATTCAGCAGTGATGAAAAGTTTCATGCGGGTTCTAGTTAGACCGTGTCATTTTTCTAACTGACCCTGAAATATATAGTTACCCAGTCCTGTTATTAACACTAGAATATAAGTTGTGTGTATTACTAACAAATATGGATCACTGTTGTCCGAATTAAATGAATATTATTATTATTATTATTATAGGTACGTATTAGTCATAAAGTTATAGGTATGTATGTCATCATTATTTGTAGACTCGTTGATTTTTATTGTTTCCATTACTTACTTAGAATAAAATAAAAAAGGAAATTTCTTTTATATTCAAATAAATTACTATAAGCTCAACTATAAAGAACTAATGAGACACAAACACAATTACTTTTTTTTTGTCGTCCATCTTTTGGTTAGAAACTTTGTAGTGTTTTTTCTTTTATTTACATAGGTATTACATTATATGAATATTTCAAATTTTACATAAATTTAACCATTTTCTTTATTCGTCCTGTGTGCAAAATTTTTCACTATACGAACATTAAAATGCCTTAGGCATTAAGTCTGCCTTTGTACAGTTTTTTTACTTGTGTAAAAAGTTTTAATAAATAAATAAACATTAGTAATTATTTGTTAGTTTTTATGGTAGCTACCCCAAACTGACAAGTTTTTTCCAATCGAACATGAACCTTAATGTTTTGTTTAAAAAGGTTTTAAGTTGAAAAACTATAAAATAAATTTCATATATTTGGGTAGCTTGATGTGCTTGGCCTCCGGACAATAAAAAGAAGGTATTCTATTCCATTCAAAATATTATGTACAGGCGCCAGCACACCAAGTTACCCCAATGTGTCAAATTTTCCCAATCGAATATGAACCTTATTCTGTTTGACATAAAGTTGATGAACGATCAAAGAAATTTGACACATTGGGGTAACTTGATGTGCTGGCGTCTGTACATGACCTAGTACCTACTTAGGTTAATTATAAAAGTTTTCTCCCTATGACCTGACAATAAGTCGTAAACTATCACACCGTATGGGTGATATAGTATAGCTCTAAGAACTAGTGTAATTAATGTAATTACCAACCAGTAATTTATTGTTTGTGAAACATGTTATTATCCGACAAAAAATACGCAAACATTATATGGAATTTAAATCGATGAATGAAGTATTTTTTCGAACGTTAGATTATTGTTGTTTATTACCTGTAACTACATCGATTTAGGCTAAAAAACGTGTTCAAATATTTTTGTTTCAAGATACCGTTAGGTTAATTATTATTTTCTATTTGAACGCTTGTTTGTTACGCGTATCGTTCTACAAACGAATCTGACGATAAACGTAATTCTGAGCTCATTGAAGCGCATGAGATTACCGTGCAATTATCGAGGTGGAACATTTGGTGTGAAACGACATCTATCTTGCCACATACGCACTAAACACTGATGTCCTACATCGCGATGTTAAAGTTATCCGCGAGAATGAACGTTTACAAGTTTCCGACACCAACCATGGAGCAGTAGTTAGCCGACCAGACACAACACCCTTCTCATGTCTCAGTCGTCTAAAGAAAGAAAGAAAGAAAGAAAGAAAAATATTTATTTGGGACAAGCACAGGAACTACAATAATAATAACAAAAAGAATATAAAACTAAATAATAAAAGAGAAGACCTGTGCGAGGCCAAAAAGGCTCCTATCTCAGCATGCCTAGTGCTCATATATGATTATTTAAATTTTAAACAGACATAATGTGTACAAATTTACGAACACATAATTAAATTATAATTATTGACATTATTAGTAATTCTTATTTACGCAACCGGCGTGTTTGTATGACAACATGTATTATGTAGGTAAACGAAGCAAAAGAAGTATTTAAGAATCGTAGCATATGGCGCTCTGTAGTTTCTGCCTACCCCCATGAGAAAAACGCGTGAGTTTATGTATGTATGTATGTCTTATTTAAAAAATTGTTGGACAGTCTTGACTGTGAGATATAATCTACTTTACTAATTTAATATCTTGTATTATGTTAATGTGCCTAATTAATATTAACGAAACAAGACTGTAAATTTTATTATGATTATGATGAGTATGATATTTTTCACAAATTTCATTTCATTTCGTTTCATTTCATTTCATTATCTTCCATTTCATTTCAAGCTAAGCTCTGCTTAGTTTGGGACAAGATGGCGTTGTGTGATGATTGAAAATGTAAAATTAAAAATTCTTTGGGATCGGCGCCGCGGTCCAGTATTATCTTATTCGTCCATACAACTCGATTTAGCGACATCTCCATACTCACATCTTTCTTAGTCATATTTTTTTAAACAATCCATCAGTTGTTTCTTTGGGGATGTTCTACTCATTTAATCCTTCACATTCATACACATAACAAAAAAAAACAAACATCAAACTCACAAACAAAAAACAATCAAACAAACCACTATTAACTACAACAACAATAAACAGCAATTAGAACCATCAACAAGAATAATCAATTATTTTAGCATACAATTTAGTCCCAATACTTTCCTTACAAAACTGTACGCGAATTAAATAATTGTCTAATATACGCAACACGGAACATTGATGCCGAAATAAAAACTAGAGCAAAGACTGATTTTTGTTTCACGAATAACTAGTTTTTATTAGACGAATTGAATTAATAACACTTATCACGCTAGTGAAATATTTTTTATCCCTATAGAAGCGAATATAGGAACAAGGAAGTCACTTATAAATACTGCATTATATGGTAACGACCCGAATGGAATACTATAATAATAGGTAATTAAAATGGTTTGTTACTTGCTGTCTCGACAGTGTACTGCAATGTCGCAAGTACTAATGGCCAGCATGAGGTCTTGAATTCAATTCCTGAGTCGTGTGAAATATTTTTACATAAGATTTTTCCATCTGAAGTGTTTTTGTAACAGTGGCCGTAGTAGCCCAAACACGCATGACTGTAAGGTAGGGCGCAAACGATGACACTTTTGTGTCCTGTGTCAGATACAAGCTACCGAAGATTATTTAATTTCTATGGTACCTATAGATATCCGATAGAACCAGTATGAAATTACCCTCTCCCGGCGCATACGTAAACATTTTTTAAGTCCAGTTGCTTCCACTCACACGTCACACTACTCATGACTTTCAAAAAGTATTCGGTGTCGGTAGCTGGCAACAAAAAGTGTCTACGTGTGCGCGGGCCCTTAAATACCCTTAAGTAGTTACTCGAAAATGCGAGTGAAACCGCGGGACACTGCTACTTAGCGATGATCGATGATGAGCTCGACTTCACTGACTTTAATATGCACCTTTTATTAGATAGGTAGGTACACAAGAATTCAATCAAGTATAAAAACCTGTTGATGTAGGTACCTTTACCACAAAGCTTAGGTATATCAATTGGCTAGTGGTTACCGGTCACTGATAACTAAAATGGTTGTAAGTAATGGTTCACTGACTGTGTGGTTGGTTTAGCTTCAACGGCCGGATGAGTCACTAAAAGCACAGTATAAATATTAATACAGTAGGACGACGCCTTTGATCTCTGGAAAAATGCCGACAACTTCTACACGCGTTAGACTTGAATAATACCTCCCGCACTACGAACATCGGTTTGTTTGCAGTGCGGGAGCGGCTTTTCCGCGTCTCACCCCTCACACCCCGCACGATTGCCTTGTCTAGACAGCTTCTTCGGACGACTGTATGTTTTTAGACTGTGCTAAAAGTCACTTTGTGAAAACTGTCTTGCATTAGTGTAGAATGGCAGCTCTATTCGCCTTTTCTTCGCATACATTTTGACGGGGTGATTTTCATAGAATAGCACTACGGAGCACTATAAATAACACTGCTGCAGTACTATTTTGGGAAGCACACCCAATAAAACAAAGGATTTCAGCGGAGTAAACTGTCAATATGATAAGGAATAATCACAAACATAATTAAAAAAGGAGACTGCCTCCTTGGTCGCAAGTGCTACTGCTGAAAGTAAGGCCCTGGGTTCAATGTCTGGGTGTGGCAAAGTAATATTGTTTATTTTATTATGGATTTAGTAGTCCAGCCAGGACTCTTTGGATTCGGGCTTGGTACATGGCAATAAGCTCGCTCTATATTGTATGGGACTTCAACACACATAAGTCAAGCTATGCGGGTGTGTACAGGTTTGTCTCTGAATATCCCTACAAGGAACGCTGGTGTGATGTTATGTTGTTCTTGTGAAAATTTCCTTAATTACCGGATTCAAAGCAACCATAACCCTTTTTGGTAAAAAAGTAAATTAGCGGAGCGTGAACTCTTTCTATGCCAAGGTGCTTGATATAAATACATATTAAGTTGTTCCACACGGGTGGCCACTGCGCACACACTCGACTCGCCTGGATCCGGCCTGGATGACTCACGCGCACCTGCCTCGCTGATAAAAAACTAAGCACCTACAACAAATTGTTTCCACGCTCGCTGTCGGCGGAGCGTAGCCCTATGAATTATTTAGAGATAAAAAATACGGTTCTAGGAAAGGTTTTTGAACTTGCAAAGTTTTAGTGTAATCTATGTGCACACTTAAATTGGTCAATTTGAGCAGTACAAGGGGCCAGTGATTAAATAAAAACTGACGTACGGGTCGATTTAAGGGTCGGAGGAATATATATCTGATGGAAGGGGCGTCGCGTGTTGTCGGTCGTGTAACGCCTGAACAGACAAATTATATTATATAATAAAACATTCAACCATTCACACTCAAGACATGATGCGTCAGTGCGTTGAGGTGCATAGTCGCATACGCTCGGGGCATCTTCCGTCAGATATGTACCAACCACAGAACATGTTCTGTGGTACCGACCCTAAGGTAAACAAACGCTTACCGAAGTTGGTCCGTGGATAGTCGACCATCCAGGAATTACTCTTCCGTGTCTCTAGAAGAACGGTAAGCTGTCAGTCCCGGCTGTCCCTGATTAGGTCCCAGGACCACATGCTCGGCAGTAAGGATGAGAATGAGGTCTGACTGTATATTGTACAGACGCCAGCACATCAAGTTACCCCAATGTGTCAAATTTCTTTGATCGTTTTTCAACTTTACGATAAACAGAATAAGGTTCATATTCAATTGGGAAAAGACAGCCGAATTCAATTTTTTTTTTTATACATCTTATAAGGAACTTATGGATTTAAATAATCCAAAGCCTCCGATTTTTTTTTTGCAACAAATATGCAAATCAATGTTCCGTAAAATGGGATGAATAAGAAGAGACACAAGGAGCAATAGTAACAAAACTTTGAGGAGGGTTTTTAAGCTAGTTCAATATTGTTTGATGTACTAACAAGGTGTCGAAACTATATTTATCTCAATGATTCACAAGCATTAGAGTTTTTTTTAAGTTTATTTTTGACATAATTGATGTCGATGAAAGAAAACATCGTGAGGTAACTTGGATTTACAGTTAATAGTTTGAAGTTTGTTTTTTATTTTTTATATGAGAAGAGGCCTTTGCCCAAAAGTCTGGTATTATTATTATTATTTAGAGTCCTCGTATATACTTAACAAACAACTTTTAACTTACGTGAATATCCTCCTCAATGTTTTAATCACACAACAGTGAGTACCTATGAAATATAGTAGATCAATAATATGCTCCTAATTGGCACGATCGTCAAGCACGACTATTGTACGAGTTGCTCAACGTTGGATAATCGATTACTTGCTTCTATTCGGCACAGACTACAGGTAATCGGTAATGCGGTGCCATTAAGTATCCGTAATTGCCTTGTTATGTTTTTTATTTGCGACTAGCTTTAAACTTATTATTGAAATACGTAGAAGAAAATTGCCCATACATCTTAAGCTAAATAAATAATAAGAACATTATTATTATACTACTGTATCTATCTATACGACTTGTTTTTTTATCCCATAACTAACTAGGGTATAAATGAGACCATATCAAAGAATCAACTGGAAAAATGCAATGAGTTAATTATCAATTACATTAATTATCAGTACATTATTTTGTTTGAATTTATTTTTGCAACAAAATAATTCGATTAAGTCACGATTATTCATGTAAAACAACCAACGTCACATTTTTTTAGCTTATGAATGATTGGTTAGAATGAATATGGTCTTTAACTCGTATCTATCAAAGGAACTTAGTTTTACCTACATTAATATTATTGATGTTATCTTCGAAACTTAATTTTTGAACCACATAATCGAGGACTTTTTGCATTATTTTTACTTATACTAAGAATTAAATATACACCTCAAGTTATGGGATATCAAAAATAACAGGTTGTGTATTAAAATGAATCACTAAAAAATGTTTATACGCGCATTACTTTTAAGCGGTTTACGTACTTAGTTTAGATTCATAATTGGACCCAGTAGGTAGCGTTGTGAGTGGGTCCAAAACCAACATTCAGGCCCGACCACGTGTTGGGCCTGAACTCGAGTCCACTAGTTTAATATAATATTAGCTGAAAAGTTTGTTTTGTTGATTTGAAAAATACTTTTTGCATTTCAGTGCCCAATTCTTGAGGTAGGTTGGTAATTATTCTACAACCCTTAAAGAGTAGCTGAAACAGCGAGGCGCAAGTTAAATACCCGCATTTGTTTAGTACCTACCAGCCTATTTGCAAATTATAAAACGAAATTTATTCCCGTTGCTACTAAACTTAATGCGGGTTTTTTAGCTCATGTTATAGGTTTTTTTTTAAATGATGGTAAAGTTTTTTTTAATACATGAGCAATTACAATATGGTAGTGTATGCTCTTCCTATTAGTCCACTTTCATTCATCCTCTCAACGTTACAAAATCATCTAAGCATACTTAGGTAATCTTTTAAAAATCTAATAAATTATAATTATCTAGAATTGAGTATGATAATCTTTAAAATTAAAATTAAATATGCACAGACCATTTTGCATGTAGTGTTTGCCTGTAATTGGTTAGGATGACGGCATGGTCACTTGTAGAGATGTGACGAATCGCACAGTATCTACCCCGTCTGTCAGTCATCGTAAATTATTGAAGTCTACATAAAGTGAAATACTTTTTTTGTAAATTCTCAGTTGGTATCAAAGTTCGTTGTGCAAATGGACGCCAATTAGTTACAGACAATAAAAAGACGGTCAGGTCTTAAATTATATTTAGCTAGCCCCGAGGTTGTAGGGGCTTTATCGCCCACTCATACCTGCAGCCGTCCACTTTTGTATGGAATCGCATGTGCCTTATATCGCGTGGTGATAATCTCGATCAATATTAAAGATTCAAAAGTATCAGTAGATCGCCAAGACTGGACGCACGATTCACAGTAAAGATTAATGATACCGGATTTTTGACATGCATTCTGGCCTGTTGGTGTAGTTAGTGGCACTGACGGCTATGTCGGAGGTAGTGGGTTCGTTTCCCACCCAGGACATACGTTTGTGTGATGAGCACTATCATTCGTTCTGTGTCTGGGTGTAATTTATCCGTAATATGTATGTATTTAGAAGTGTTTTTATCAGTTATTTAGTCCATAACACAAGCTCGGTTTAGTTTGGGACTAGATGGCATATTGTGAAAGTTGTAGAATATTCATATTATTTTCAAATGCTTTTACTTCTCGGCACAACACCAAGCTACCGGTGGTCTGGGCTCTTGACAGAGGAATCGCCTAACCATACGCGCCGTGTCGCGTCCAAGAGTACTGTACTGCTGACTTACACTATAAACAAGTATTACATGTAGCAAATAAATGTGACCCACTTAGTACAGGAATTGTGCCGCAATGCGATACTATCAGTAGTACAGATTACAGATATCTTCACCAGATATTTCATGCAAGGCGGTCACCAGCACCACACACTGGGAGTGTGCCATGGAACACGATTATTACATAATCTGGTGAAATGTGTAAGTTAGATTGCTCAGAAGGATCTATCGTACAGGGTGCAAGGGAGATCGTTGCACATATTTTTGATGTAAATAAAAATATTTTGCATGCTTGCTTGCAGGCAAAAGAGAATAACTTCAAGGGTGTAAGATCTTTCCTTGTAAAATATTTGTTGTAAATTAACAATTTGAATTTGATACCATGAGTTCTGTATGATTTTGGACTCCCCAGCATACCTAATTTTTACGTTTTTTTTTAAATGTTATTTGTTTGAGTACAAATAACTTAAAAAAAAAACGTAAAAAATTTCTTAAAAAAACCATGACAACATCGTCATTTATCCTACAAGATTTTTCCTTTTAAACTTTAAAAACCACTGCTTTCGCTTAGGTTATCAATGGTTTGATGATAAACAGAAGTCTTGCTGTCCACACTTATGACGATGTTCTTTCCATTATCTTCTTCATCATCTGTATATAATTTTAGATCAGTCTTGTATTCCTCGAAGGGTCAAGTATAAATGTAGGTACTTGTCTTACAACCTCGTGTTATCAGTTATGTTTCAAGTCTTGTGAAATAGGGCCTATTGCTATCAAACGAGCATAAATCTAGACTCTGGGCAGCTGCCGTAAAATTCCAGAAGCATTTTGTCTGACTTAGAAAACAAACCTAAAACCTTATGCTCGGTGATAGTGCTTACGACCACGAGACCAGCAGTCAAAGTCTGTGACTTGGTTGCCATAAAAATGAATTAAATAGGTAATACTCAATAGCTTCCTAAGGCGATTTATCACTGTTATAAAGAGCTTAGTCCAAGAACAGCAGCTGTGTACACACGGCTACACATCAAACTATAAGTTTCCAGTTTACGTTGACCTTACATTGCGCGGAAATCCTATACAATGCGAGATCAGCTAATTCTGGCAATGTATAGCTTGAGTAGTCCGTGTGTACGTAATATTAAATAATAGTTTTGTTAATGCTAGGACAGCTTACTTCACGCTCGCCTTATAATACCAGCCCGTTACTGTCCAACTGCAGGACAAAGGCTCTTTCTCATACAGAGAAGGCACGAGCATCGATCGCCATGCTTGCTTAAGATTGGCGATTTGAAACTTATATTAACTTATAGTCCAGGTTTCAAAGTCAGGTTTCGGTGTCAAAGGTGCCTATGATGTCTAAGATAAACTTAGAAAGTACATGACATATAAATTTAAAAAGTCACATTGGTAACTTGCCCGGATTTAAAATACAACGGTTTAAATCCGGGAAACTACCTACTAAAGTGACTCGTGCATGAGAGGTAGGCTCCCTAACCTCTGGACCAACACCTCGCCTGATACTTCGCCTAAATTTATAAGACCGTTTTTACTATTTAGCCTTGCAACCATAACAGGTGCCTCTAATTCATCATCAAATACAATAATGCTTTAATTACCAACTTCATGTCTTGTTTATTATTAACCACTGGTTGCATTAACCTATAGTCAAAACCGTGCACTGAACTGCCGGTAATTAATTGCTGATGCTTAACAAATTATTACCGCCAATCGTGACACGATAAATCACCATTTTTCAATTGCCATTCGAAGGCGTGCTATCGATAAATCTTTAATTGAATAAATGATTTGCATGTTGTATGAAAAACTGTGCTCGCGTTTAGATTTTTCACTTGGACGGGTTTTTCTGCTACGATGCCGAAAAGAAACACGAGTAGTTTACTTCAAGATATTTAAGCATCGAATTGTTTCTTATGTTTATATGATGTATAACATACTGTGTTGTGTTAGCTGTAGTTTCTTTTGAACGTCCAATATTGTTAGAAAACGTGGTATTTGTTTCATTAGCCACCGACTTCTGAAGGTTTTCCGAAAGAGTTTTTACACCTTAGTGTTAGTTCATTAAGTCGGTTGTATGTTTATTGTAGGTATTTAAAAAGTTCTTATTTTGCACATTTTGGTTTCGTATAAGTAGGTACATTTTTCGGTATTTAAACCAAACTCCTTTGATGCCGTTCGAGAAACTACAAACAAAACATTATTTTCCCGAAACAATCCATAACATAAATTAAATGACCTCATTTTTGTAAGTCGGTTAAGAAGTAGGGAGGTAAGTAGGTACTAGTTTTATTTCGCTTCATAATCAAAGGTACCGACAAGTTCCTAAACATTTATTTAAAATTAGCTTCTGCCCGCGACTTTGTACGCGGATCCTACCTGTTGTTTATGCCAGCGACAACGGGGTCGTCAAAATTGAAGATCTGAAACGTCTGATGTCGAATTATAAAAGCCCGGGGACGGGATAATAATGGGATGCGCGAGACGATTCAAGACGTTCCAGATTTTTCATTTTTGTAAGTCAACAGAAAATGCCATCAGACTTGACAACTTTTGCTAAGACGTCATTCTTAGATATATTATAGTGTCGCTGGGCTTTGGAGTTCCACAAAAGGTGTTCTAGATCCTCAAACTTAGTCTCACATCAGAAAATGCTCTTCACGTAGAATTATTTTTGAAATGGCACCATTTTTATATCTCTTATACTTTAGGTGTTCCATTTTCCAAAATAAATTATAGCCTATATGTTTCGTGACTTTCACGATCATTGGTCAGTCGCGCATCATATTATTCTTCACTGGTCTCTAGAGACCTGGGTGTATATGCGTAAATATGCTGAGAACGCAGGCGTGCTTCGCGATCGGAAGAAGTTTCCACGGAGCGGGTTGCAGCCTGGTGTTCTCGAACAGCATCAAGACGTCTCTCTTAACGCTCTTCGGTAGATTCTTGGGATCTTATGATCTTTAATCATTTAGCACTTTTGGAATATTGGAAAAGATTTTACCTCTTTCTAGGCATGTTTATAGTTTTATTGTGAAGATACCTGATCAATTAAAATCTAATCGGCGCCTGCTCCCCTGCGTAGGCTACCGTGTCACGAAGATAAATGTGTGACACAGTTTTTTTACTGCTTTATGATATGTAATAGATTGGAGCACAAAAACTTATCTGCCTTTCCGTCAACGCCTATAGTGCTCAAAAGGCTGGGTAGTAGGTACATAGATTGCCAAATTGAATGGGAATGCTCATTTTTTGGCCCAAAATAGAAACCCCGCTAATCACGTGAAAAATGGACCAACCCATAGATATCCGTGGACCAACCGCTTGGTACTAGCAAACACCGTTTGAGAAATCTTTCAGTCCAAAATAATTCCTTGGATTTAACAGTATTGTTCAAAACAGCTGCTATTTTTTAAATATTGCAGCTAGGTAATGCTGAGATAGAGGTCTTTTTTGGCTTGGACAGGACAGTTCGTATTTTTCACTAAAATTATGTACCATTTTTTTTATTGTTTGTATTTTTCTTAAACGATCATGTGCGTTCAAATAAATGCTTTTTTTCTATTCGTGGAATACCAACTAATCAAATGCCCGGCATGACTACAAAAATATTTTTTCAATACAATCGTGTCTTAAACCAGTATCGGCTATTGTAATCTTATTAAGTACCTAATTTATATTTGAAACTTGGTACTAAGTTCCGTAATATAATGTCGCATGTATTTAAAATACAAACGACTATGTACCGGATCTGATATAAGTAGACGAAGCTGACACGAACTCAGTACGTGAGGGGAATGGTGAAGCCGATCGCACACGAAACAACATGGAACACGCCATGTACTATTGACTATAGAATATCTACGACTATACATTGGGAGCAAAAAGAAAGAAAGAAAGAAAAGAAAAGAAAAGAAAGAAAAAAACATTTATTGGAAAACAGCTTGATACATGCACAGTAAAATCGAGCCACCCAAGTTTTTTCATGCAACATTAATTACCTACCCTATATATTAATTATAATGAAACGCATCGATGTGATCCTTATAATATAGTCTAAAATGCTAATTAATAACCTTTTTGGCCATATAAGGCCAAATGGATACGTTCCATATTACCAAAAACTATTGACCATTATAGGTACGTGTATCTTCGCTACGTACCTACTTATAAAAAAGTGGCTTGGTTTATTTAGTCCCCAGCATAATATAATATGACGGGCTATTGTGCTCCCGTTTCGCCCGCGAGAACTTCAACAGTTTACTGTTTTGCAAGGAACACTAATTACCATCTATTATATATCAGTCTGTTTGTTTGAGGTACCTAACCTAACCTGCTTTCAACAGAGCTCTCTGTTCAGTCGAATTGAAGGTATACTGGATGTAATAAGGAGTGCTACCTGGTATTTTTATTTAAGAAAATAATTAATTAAATGGATTATTAAATTACGCGTGGACAAAGTTGCGGGCAACATCTAGGTTTCTTATATTAGTTGCTTCGTGTGCATCAACCTTTATTTATTTACCTACACCTTACGTAAGCCTCTTAGCATACGCACGAAGCCATCAACAAACTCTGCATATAAATTATTGACAAGCTAAACTAAAAAATAGATTTTAATTTAAATAAATTTAATACATTTTATCCAGAATTTATCAGTAGCAGACCTGAGTCTAGATTCGTGCACGATAGATTCGCCTCTTACTAGGTACATGGGACATTTTTACATAACCCTTTGGGGAATGCAGGCGTCATGTTGATTTAAACCAAATTTTACGTTTTTTCCTACGTGTGGTAGTAAATAATACTCATGAGTTTTCGGTACTTAATTGGAGTTTTAAGTGCAGACGTCCAGCGGTTTCACCCGCGTTGTTCCCCTTCCTGTGGAAATACAGGGATAAAAAGTAGCCTATGTCACCCGGGGATAGTGTAACTTCCCAACAGTGAAAGAATTTTCCAAATCGGTCCAGTAGTTTCGGAGCCTATTCAATGCAAAAAAACAATCGAACATTTCCTCTTTATATATATTAGTATAGACGTATAGATAATGTTGGCCGTTTCCAACTTTTTGACCATAATTGTTACGATCGCATGCCATATTTTGTTCAACATACAGCCAGCCTCACACTGAACGGCAAATTGCAAAGAAAAAACAAGAAAATTAGATTTTCGCGGCGTATGCCTTAATAGCATTCCTGGAAGTCAAAATAAGATGTCCAATCCCCAAGTTTATATCATAAAAATTGCGAAATTGATAGAACGACTGATAAAAGAAGTTACAGATCGAGACTACCACCACAGTATACTGTGCTACCACTGTCTGTAGAAAAGTGAAGGGAAAATTGTGGCGTGTGAAGCAACTTAGTAGATACCTTGTATAAGTATTTAATTTCCTGGTTTTCCTAAAATGGAAGACTTTTAAATTCTCAAATACCTAATAATATTGTGAAAGATTTCGTACGGGAAGCCATAATATTGTACCTACTTAAACACTTAGCCAATTTGATTGCTATTTCTTGTCATTTGGCACCACATGGAGCTAAAACAAACTACCAAAATTAGGTATATGCGTACTTGTACCTACATTAACAGTTTGCCAACGGATTATACTCTAATCCGGTGTCATACTAAATATTTTCTACAATAATTAAACGGCTTTACTGAATTCCACTTTGACGCTCGTGCGTGAGTTATCCCGAAGTGTCTTAAAACAATGAAGCATGTCAACAGCCGGTGACAACATGATATCCTGCCTGTTGCCCAAAATGTTAGTCAGAGGTATACCGAGGCTACCTAAACTTGTTATGTTAAAGTTCCATGTAACAGCGTCGACCTTTTTGTTAATTTGTTTTCAACTTTACAAATCCGACAGGAACAATCCCGACTGGATAATCCAAGATCCTTTTGCATGAGCTAGCAATCGAACTCAGGCCCTCATGCTCAGTAGAAGCGCATGTAGCTACTAAAACAACGAGGTTTCCAAGAGATAATGTAGCCAGTCTATAAACAGAAACAGTAAAACGTTTTGATTTTCTAATGGAGCACATTTTATGGTTCAAAATGGCGGGAAATAATTCATAAATCAATATGATGGGGACACAGCATGTCTACTTACTAGAGTGAACTCTAGTAGGTTTGTTTATGTAATGAATGGTCACCTTCCGACCTCGGCTAGCGTAGCTTGACCTAAGATCTGTTATTAATTTATTAATCAAAATTAAAAGTTATTTATTCAAATTTGGCTGAGGATCAGCATCTGAATGTCAAAATTACACAAGACAGTCCCACAAGAAGCTCGCCCTTTGCCACTTCCTAGTGTTATGTAGCCTCAAGCCCTCCGCCACACTTCACAACAAGTATATGTAGTTTATTAATTAATTTATTTGGACTACCAAGAATTGTTTACACAAACAGCTTACACATAAAATAATTGAACTATAACTTTAAGTAGTGTAACAATTACTTACCTATAGCTGAACACCACATGAAAACACATGTAATTTCTTGGTCGGTCTTGGTTCCATTTGAACTACTAGGTAATCTTGTTAGTTACTTTATATGACTATTTGTAGGTACTTAAACATAACAACTTCACTAATGGATCTGTTCATAATTATTATGCCATTTCCTCTTGTTTCCAATTATATAAACTAGCTATTTTGTCGTAAAATTAATATACGGTGTATAATGGCAGTAGAATGGGGTTAGCGAGCTTGCAGAACAGAAGCAATTTCTCAAATGACGTGACGTAAAATATTGTGAGACTAAGATAGTTGACAGTATGCTCTAGGGTTTGGTTGACTTTTCTCCACCCAATTGACCTATAGGGTGAAAAGAAAATCGACACAGATCCGGACACCGTGAATTTTACGAGTATACATACATGATCCCGGATTCCACAGCGTTAAATTTTTTCGTTGGGTTTAATTTTCTAAATTTGTACGTTTTATCAGCAAATGTTTAAAAAAGGAACTCGTGGGTAAGTAATTATAGCCACAACGGTCGATCGAAGGTTGTCGAGGTATCATTCATTCCAAATGTTCCATCCAACCCAAATGTTCTGTCTTTGGTATTGTTCGTCAGCACGTGGAGCTCCTCAAGTTCCGAGTTGAGCTAACGATTACTGACAAATGCTTGCCCTGACTGATCTGGTCCCCTCATATCTTTCCTCAAAAGACCATCTCAGACTCTAATCTGCATGGTTCTTGCATGATTTGATCATCAAGATAATGTCTGGACTTTAAAAGAGACTATGACCTTTGAGTATGTTTGGGTGTAGTAAGAAGTCAGATAGTAAAACTCCGATCTCATCTACTTACTTGTTAAAGAATGACGTGTAAAAGTGTCTGTGAAAACCTAATTACAGAAATAAATATAATTTATCATTTATTGCATTTCAAGAGTCCTCCGAGCCTCGGAGGCACGTTAAGACATTGGTACCGGATGCCATTTGTAGATCATTGTTACGGGTAGTCAGAGTCCCAAAAAGGCTGACAATGACAAACAGTTCAACCAAGGGGTATCGTGTTACCCAGTAACCGGGTTGTGGAGATGAGGCAGGTAGTCGAAAGTTGTAAAATCGTAAATGAATCAAACGAAGTATTTAAGGGCCTTAGCTGGTGGCGATCTGTCGTTTCTGCTCTTTGGAAATTAGTGTGAGTTTATGTAAGTATGAAGTACCAAATTAATTTTATACTCAATCATCTTTGATGGATATAACGTAACGATCCTCCACTTCTGGGTCATCTTCTAATTTTCTAAATTGAATGAGGTCATAGTATTTTAGTGCGAAGTTAAGTATTGTAAGACAGATTGTTGTGTATTTAGTTATAACCTGTTGGCCGTTGTGTTTATAAATTGCAGTATTGCGTCAGGAGTAGCAGGTTGTTAGAGCGTCGCCTACGCATCCAACAATACCTTTCGAACTAGTTTGAATTAGGTGAGTTATGTTTCGGTTGGTAGATATAATACTTGCCTTTAAAATATTTTTTAATAAAATTAATATTTTAATTTTTTTATTTAAATTTAAATCAGATCAAGATGCAGATTATAATTAAAAATATAATGGATTACAATAAATTTATTTAAATGAATATTATTTTGTAATAATTAATTGAAATTGGATTTAAATGTAATTTTATTTAATTGAAAAAAATGATTAAAAATTAAAATAATTATGTACATATTGCCCGAAATTTTAATTATTATTTAAATAATGTAAAATATATAATAAAATTTATATGTAAAATAAACTTTAAATAAATTTATAAACCATAAAAAATTTATTTGTATACAAATTTTCTAGAATAGTTTTTTTTATATTAAAATATTTAATATAAATTATTAAATAATTTTCTTTAGACCTTTGGAAGGAGTACGAGGGGCCGAAGCCAACTCGCAGAGGCCCTTGTCGTATTTAATTAAATGATTCCCTGTATGCACTACACAAGTGCATCCAAGCAAAACCTACGGCTGGAGAAAGACTATTGCAGACTATGGTATTATAAGTAGGGTAGACCGGGGACAATTAAAACAGGTCATGATTGCAACAACTTCAATTTCTCGTAAACTATGGTACCTACGCGTGTGATGCGTCGTTCGTTGCATCTTCGGCCATGTTCGGTTTTTTGTTGAGCACGGCTCGAGCGAGCGAGTGACACAGTCGTGCACAGGAGGCTTCGAAGAATTTCGCGTCAAAAAGTAAGTATTTCATATCTTTAACTTTTGTGGTTCACCCATTTAAATCTTGATTTTTGGCAGTCTTTCATAATTTGAAGTATTGTTTATCTATTTAAGATTGTTTTTATTACTGTTAATTAATGTTTAAGTTTCTAGATATCAAAATATTGAGTATTGAAATAGAGAATGTGACATGGGTACGTTTGAAACGACCTATCTGTGGACGTTTGAAACGTTTCAAACGTCCCCGTATATTCCGCGTTTTTATCCGACTGCACAGAAAAAGGTTGTGTTTTCTAAAGTGTCAATAACTAGATAATAAAAATTAAAAATCACCAACTTTTAAAAATTTCGGTACCTATTACGATGAAAAAAATAATTACCATATAAACCACAAAAGTGGTTTGGTTATTTTTTGTTTGCTTATCTGATAAAATCACATTTGATAGGCAACCCAATTATTCTGACGACCCTAAAATTGAGCCCACGACATTAAGTTTGATCTATTTTTTTCATTTTTTTTTCTAGAGATGCTCAGAAAACGAAAACACGTTACAGACAGAAGTTCCTAGAACATAATATTTGCGTATCAGCAAGCATATTAGTTTTTTAAACATAAGTACCTATGTTTGCCTAGTTTTAGGGTACTAATTCCCAAAAAACTATTTTAAGTGTTAAATGCTTATTATTAGCTACTTAAGTTGATTGATCTCCTCTGAAATTTGATTTCACAAAAAGACAAACCTATACGGGTCAATATACGATTGTTATGATTGAAACATTGATAAGCTTGAAACATTGTCATGATTGGAACATTGTTAAGATTGAAACAAGCTGTTTTGTATGAGACTGGATTACCTTTTTTTCTCCGCCATGTAAGTGTTATTATAGCATAATAGGATATTAAGTCTTGTAAACAATGTGAAATAGTATACAATAGTACGAATAAGAGCACTCAAATGATTTAAATATGAGATATTTTGAGTTGTTTATATTGAAGATGTTTTTTCATTTATAATTTTTTAAATATGAATGTTACGATGACGGTCTTGTTACGACCCCAATAAATAATTTAGTGCTATGTTATCTTATTAAGATTAATTAAAAAACTCCAGTAGTTCCTAAAATATTTTCAGTGTTTCAATTACCCCTACATACTGTTTCAACCGTCCTTGGGGTGGGGTCAATAGAACCACTGCGCCCGGTCGTCTTTAATAGCTGATTGTTGGTTAACTATTTGAAATATAGATATAGATCATGTTTAATTTAGGAACTAGATAACGACCCCTTCAACGATACAAATATGAGGGATGTAGGTACCATAGAAAATTTACTACACACGGTTTAAGTGAAATTGTTTCAATTGTCCCCGGTCTCCCCTACTGGACTATAGGGTATGGTGGCTAAGATAGACTGGATACCTAGAACTACGAAGTACTATGGGCCCTGCCTCACCAATGTTAAGATATATTTATATATAGGTATTGTTAATACTCTGCAGGGTTACCGAGCTTTTAATTATCTCGGTTGTTTTTAACCAGATCAGTGCTATGAGCTCCAATGGCATAATATGGCAATAATAGGCAGGTTGACAGAATATGAATATCAAAATATAATTAGTCCATCAGTTAGCTTATAAAATAGTACGTTTTTGTCTTTTTCAAATTGATGGAAAACTATTTAGATTAAGCGCATTAAAGTTGAGGAGAGGGGGATTGTAATGTCATTTTTCAGTATTAAAACTGCGGATAATTAACTGTATAGGATAGTGACCTCATGCGATATTTTGCCTCGATGTATCGCCGTTAATTTTTGATTACTTACTTACGTGAAAAAAGAAAAAAATATTTATGTCGAATATTTTATTGTTTGTAATCTAGTTGAGGGACTAAAACTTCATCAACTAGCTTACGATTATTGTAGTAGGTACCTATCATTATGATCTATTTATTTTACTGTGGTCAAAATAAGTACAACCACCCATTTTTAGGATTTAGTAAACAAACACTAATAATGATGTTGTTTCATACGTTTACGCAAACACACATGTACCTACAAATTGTATACACAACTCGTTTTAACTACGCTTTTCACAAAGGTGTGTATTTGAAACAATAGCACTTGTCTAAGAAGGTACAAAGAGTAAAAGGCATGTGGCAATATTTCTGCAAATGACTTAGGTTTGTTCTGAATTAATGAAGCGTTATGGTATCTCGAATGGCTAATTATTGTCTATTTAAACAGTGGTCTTTATGTAGGTATGCATGTACCTATAATATTTGCAAAATAATTGGCAAAATCGGTTATGTTTGTGAAAGTAAAAAAAGTAAGTTGGATTTGCAAAGAACTGGAACATTGGAAACTTAGAAATATTTTCAAGATCATACAAGCAGAACATTAGCAGTAACACTCAAATACCTAATCATATAGGTTAATCAGCAACAACGCTGCTCAATTTGCAGATATTAACGTTATGCACCGGACAGATACGCTACATTCACGTTATATGTACCTATATGAGTAAAAATAATTATTATTTCTTTATAGTTGTTTTGTCATAGACCGTCTAAAATTCAAACCCAAGGCACGTAGGTACCTCTGAGTTATCGGATTCTTGTGCATATTATAAAGTATTATTACTTGTTTTAAAAGCGGTGATGGGAAACATTGTATAGAAACTGGCGAACCTAGGAGCAAGTGAAGCCAAGTCAGCAAGTGAAGCCAAGACAGTAAGCCCGTGGATGGCATTAAAACTTACACCACGTCAGTCACTTACCACAAGAAAAAAATAAAAAAATATGACAAATATAAGTCACTTATTCAAAATAGGCTAAGGATCAGCACTTTTGGAACGTCAAAGTTACATAAGATAGTCCACCATAAAGCCCGCCCTTCGCCACTTCCTAGTGTTTATGCTGGGAAAAAGAAGTGGCGGAACAAACTCCTCAGCACCACATCTGTCTTATAAGTTAGAAGAACTTGAATTTATATAATATACACATACATAATGATCTTACAACTGTAACAGTATCAATTTTCATGTCACTAATTAATTAAGTAAGTATATAAAACTCTATTTGTTTGGACGGTGCGGTGTTTGCCGAGTTAGGTGCGTATCTTAGGGACTTTTGACCTGGCTGATCAGAATACATTGACTCATAGATTAACCAATCAGCATTCATGTCTTCAATCTAAGACTTGGGAGCTATGTCTTGAATTTCCTATTTACTTACTTGTTTTATTTCCCGATAGTAAGCTTCCGACGATACTTGCCAAGTAAAATATAACGACTAGCAGAATAAAAATCCACTTCTGGGTATGATATAACCTGCATAATGTATTGCGACGGGAAAATAGTGGTTCAGCTCATCAACTGTCAGCAACATACAACAAAGAGTGTCTCGACTATTTGGCCATTACTATTGCGAAACACTCGGTCCGAAGAGCGAAAAGCGTTTGCGCGTAAAGGAACAGAACAGTGTAAACATGTACTATTAAATACACTTTTTTTACGGATTCGTTTAATATGTAGATATTTCTGGCTTGTGTCTGTACTGTTTCCCTTTATTCGTTGTGATAGGGTAGGGCGTTTAATGCTTCCGAGGGCCCAGGCCGGACGCAGGCGTCACGCGTCGCCGGCTATGCATGACGGGCTTGCCTCACTGCTAGTCCGCGATGCTAACCCGACGCATTGAAACGCTAGCCCCACCACATCAACAACAAACCCAAGCAACCGACAATTCTGTCCGACAGCACTATAGTTTTTGGGCCATGAGTCAGTGTTACGTAACCTCGGTGAAAATTATGCCTTATGAACTTGGCGAAGTAAGCAGTTTGATGTTTTGTCGCGAACTCTTAAATTACTAAATTTGATGTCAGTTATTTTGTCAGCAAAAGGCAGTCATTGTTTAAATGGGTGTTATTGCTTGTCAAAGTTATCTATGGAACCGTTTCTTATTAAATTATATAATACTTAAAATAAAACAGTTAAAGTACTGCGGCGAGACAGGAAAAAATTTCAACCCTAAATGGGAACTTTAATTTAGACGGTTTAGTCTACCAGACCACCTTAGATATTGACTATGCCATTGACCTACATTCTCGCGATTTACACGATTTTGTACAGATGATGGAAAGTTAAAAAAAAAACAAAACAAATCTTTGACGCCGACCGTCCCTTTGTTCGACGACCTAGATTATCATCTTGGGACTCATTTCAATCTCCAAATCGTATTAACGATGGAAATTATATTGTAAATTGAGAATAGTAGCCCAGTAGCCTTGATCACGCGTGTTCGGTTCCATGCCAGCGATCCGGACACTTGAGAAACCAGAGGAACCTGGCACCCCGCCACCTGACACCCAGCGAAGCCGACCGGAACATCTAACTTCATAAGTTTAAATAAGACATTCTTATCCGAATCTGGTTCACCCACTCTAATTAACATGTATTTTAAAAAGAGAGAGAATAAATTCCCAAGAAGACAAACCTTTTAAACTCTCGCCAGGTTCAAATCTTACTCATGACAACAAAAAATAACTGTTACTTGGTTAAAGAACGGGAGATAATTGTAACAGTTTAACGTGTAATCGGAAAAGCGTCACACGTTTTACGGTATGTTGGGAGGACAGCACAACAAACTATCTCAATCTGCCAAATTAATTTGAGAGTTTTTTCAACTTTACGACAAAGGAATAAGGTTCATGTTCTATACGAAATATTTGACAGTTTGGTTTAGCTGGATGTGCTGGCATCTGTACTTACAACGATACTCAGTCTACGTCAGTTACATACGAAGATTATACCTAAGTCGTAAAATACGCTGCCACCATATATTTAATATTTCTATGGCTACCACCAAAGACATTCTATACAATTACTATAGACGCACATCACTAACAAAATGTTCATTCGATACTTGTCTTGTCCTAGTGGACACAAGTCGATTAGTCTAGTTTAGTAGGTACGCTCCGCTGCCGCTCCAATGATATTGCCATATTATGCTGGATAGCGTTACAGAGACACATTTTAATATGATTTTTCTTCGTATGTCCTCTCTTTCTAAAATCTCTCTGGCTTACAATAATTATTATGTTCCTACTAATGTGAAGTACCTACGGGATAACCTTAAAATTACTTGCTTCGTCGGTCCTGCGTAGGTACTAATTGAGAAAAAATAACGCCGTATTGATAGAGTGACCCACATTTTAGTCTTTATTAAACTTGCCTACATAACTGTGGGTGCCGATAATGTCTACAGTATCGAAAATAGGATCAAAGCTGTACCCGTAAACTTTGATGGCAAATCTCCAACTGCACTGGAATTCACTGGAGTTATTTACAACGATATTTTGTTTATCAAATAATGAGTTCGTTATGTGTTTACCGGCAATGGATTCATGCTAAATTCCCTCTGTTGTAATACGACTGAGTATTGTTGTTTTTGTTGAGAATTAAGTTGTAAGATTTCGCCCGTACCTAAGGACTAGCTAAAAATATTGAACACGTACATTTATTTGTTTTACCTATAGGTACTTACAATAGACATGACAAGATTGAAATGCGTTTTGAATCTAAAGTTAGAAATACCGTCACTTTTGTTTGGGTAAATTTGAACCGACGCGCGACGCCGCGACGTGACGACATAATAAATCAACAAAATATCATATTAATAAAATTATCGTCGTCCTTTTTTGTTATCGTGAAAAACGTGAAAATCCCGTCCATTATTTTTGTATTGACGAATTAAACAGAATTTTTAAAGAGGCTATCCTATTCCAATAAGTGTTTTGCTTATTTGTATTATTTTGTTTAGATAGGGAGGCAGGTTTGTCGTCATCAGCTGGGTTGTCATACTTACAATAGTGATTGTTAATCAGTGAATTGATTACATCAGAGGCTGTGTCTATAGGGCTTATATATTATATAATAATATTTGTTAGTAATAGGCACAAACATTTTTTTTTGCTACTAGCTGAAATGATTTTCTATATCTACTATATAAAAATAAGTCGGGTTTTCCTTCCTGACGCTATAACTCCAGAACGCACGAACCGATTTCCACGGTTTTGCATTCGTTGGAAAGGTCTCGGGCTCCGTGAGGTTTATAGCAAAAAAAAATTAGGAAAAATAACATTATATTACATTAAATATACCTACTAATAAAAATAAATTAAATTACATAAATCAGATGCAACCTTCATAGTCACTATGAAAAACTAAGACACAAAATTAGAGAAAAGTAAATGACAGATTGACAACTGACATAATGTCAAGCAAAAAGTAAATATTGAAAATTTAATATTTTATTTCAGCAAAATCATAGTCTTACAATCGAATAAGTCTACTATATAAAAATAAGTCGGGTTTACGGTATTGTGTTCACTGTGAAATTGTGAAAAAAAAGTAAAAAAAATAAGTTATTCGTTTCCTAACATTTCAATTCGAAACCATCAAATCAATCACGTGTGTTGTACTAATTTTTATTGAATTTCAACAGCAGGTCTTGGTGGTAAGTTGAACTGTGTCAATTATGTGGATTGTGCATTTGAGGTTAAATTCACCACTCTGTCCATAGTCCAAAATGCCTAGAGGACGACGTGCGAACATCGGCCGCCGCACAAGACATGCAAGCCAGCAACAAGTGTATTCACAAAACTTAAGTGAAGAAAGACAAAATATAATAAGAGAAAACGCCCGATTGAGACAACGCGTGAGCACACAAGATCATTGGCATCATACAATCGCTTGGCATTCCCATATGATCCCACTGCGAACTACAGATATCAAATATATTCTCGAGTAACTTTATTATTTATTTATTAATAACTAATATTATTGAATGTAATTAATTATTAATAACTAATAATCTATATTATATAAATGAATCGCAAAATGTGTTGGTAAGCGCATAACTCAACAACAACGCCTGGACCAATTTAGCCAATTCTTTTTTTTAAATGTTCGTTGAAGTTCAAAGATGGTTTTTACGGCGAGAAAAATTGTCGAATAATTGCCGGAAAAACCCTAAAAACAGCCCTTTTCTTTTTCCCATACAAACGATTTCTAACTAAAAAGAGCTTTATTGCTATTGTGTAAAGTTCATATTGAATTACGAGCACTCACTGTTGTTTAAACAATGTAGGTATGGTCCTAACGTCAAAGAGTCAATTTGCACATTAAAAGGTATACGGAGCAATCATAACCAATTTGGTGGTGAAATGATTTTATTAGCAGGAGACTTTCGTCAAACATTGCCAGTGATTCCCGATCAACACCAGCTGATGAACTCAATGCATGTCTAAAGTCCTCCAATTGTAGAAACATGTCAAAGTACTTCATTTAAGCAAGAATATTCGTGTCGAGTTGCAAAATTACCAATCTGGAAACATATTCTCTAAACAACTCATTGACATTGGTAGTCCTATAGACATGTTGACTGGCTGCATTAATATTCCTCAAAGTTTTTGTCAGTAAACTCCAAAGACATTCAATACCTATAGACCGGACATCACGAACAAAATTTTCGTCCGAAAAAGTGTGTCCTGCTGGATAGAAGTCTATGAGTTTTTTGTATTACGCTCCGCTGCCGCTCCAATATTCATATATTATTCTAGATGGCGTTACTGAGACATGGGTTCAAAGTTTTTCTATGACATTTCCTTGACATGTCCGCTCTATAGTATTTTAAATCTCTTTGGTAAACTCGATCAAAAGATGAACTTATTCAGAAGGTGTTTCCAGATGTTTCTCAAAATTACAGGAACCATGATTGGTTGAGCGAACGAGCTATATTGGCTGCAAAAGACATAGATGTAAATGAATTAAATTTAAAAATACAAGAACAAATTACAGGCAAATCGAGGATATAGAAATCAGTTGATTCGGCTACTAACCAAGATGATGTAGTGAACTATCCACCAGAATTTTTAAACTCGCTGGATTTGCCAGGATTGCCACCTCACAATCTTCAATTAAAGGTTGGATCGGTAGTTATAATGTTGCGAAATATCAACCAACCGCGTCTTTGCAACGGCACACGGTTAGCGATAAAAAAAATTACTAAACAACGTGATAGAAGCAACTATACTGAAAGGAAAGTACAAAGAAGAAGACGTTCTCATACCGCACATCTCAATATTCCGAATGATGTGCCGTTTGACTTTAAACGACTACAGTTTCCAGTTCGGCTTGCTTTTGCTATGACCATAAACAAGTCCCAGGGGCAATCAATCAGTGTTTGTGGTATTAATCTGGAAAACCCATGTTTCTCACTGTGGTCAATTGTATGTTGCCTGTTCCCGTGTTAGAAAACCATCAGATTTGTTTGTCTATGCGCCAGATAATCAAACAAAAAACATCGTATAAGTATCACTAAGCACTACAATGAAAATAAAACTGATTTTTGTTAATAATTATGATTCACATGATTAACAATAAAGGAATTACTTTTTTTTTTAAATGCTTATAACATAACATAACATAACGTCACGCCTGTAATCCCCGAAGGGCTAGGCAGAGATGTACCTGGTAGTATATCCACATTTCGCCAGTTATGTTTAAGTCCCATGTAATAGGGGGCGAGCCTATTGCCATCAATCGGGCACAAATCCAGACTCCGGGCTGCTACTGAGAAATTCCAGATAGAAAAACTCAAATGCTTATATATGTTTTATTTAATTATATTTCTTATTCACAACGCCCTATCACCAGGGTGACGGTTCTGTTCAGGAGATTTTTTTGCCCCGACTATAAAATCTGTAGGAACAAAAAAATGTCACATTACAAATCATTTTGACAGGAATTTATTGCAATTTAATTAGGCAGTACGAAGTCTGCCGGGTCAGCTAGTTACCTATAAGTATGTGCTTGGAGGAATAAAGAGTTGCTTTCAGCGGAAACAGAACATCCATTCAGTCACTGTCAAATTGAATGTTTTAAAATCATGTAGGTATGAATAAGATGATATGACATTCAATACGTATGATAATACCTCCACTCCATGTATCTACCTATATTTACCTACCTTCTATACTCTTCTTCTGTATTTTTTTTAGATTAGGTACATCTTGTAGTCGCTGTGATAACGGGAGCAAGTAGCACTCTTTCATTGTTCGCATAGAGGTCAAAATGAATCGAGGCAAAAGCGTGGGATGACTCTCAGGCAGTGTTCTAACCAGGGCGATCTCCTCTTGAACACGCAACAGCTGCGTTCATTTAGTTCGGCGAACGTGGTTGCTACGCGCCAAATGCACCTTCCCGTTTTTCAAACAAATATGGCCTGCGACAGTCGTCCCTGCCAGTATCGCAATTTTACAGGACAGCATATTCAAATGTCCGAAACTCTCATGTTTATTTTTAATCGAGTACAAAATGTCTTTATTAAGTAATGTTAGGTACCAGATCGGCATTTCAATCGGCCTTTTCAAATTTATATAGTTTTAAAACTTAATATGTAGACTTGTGGATGGTTTGAGAGTTGAGAGCTCATTTTTATCGATTAACCCTAAATATTCTCTGTTCTTTAATTATTTTACGTTTTATGGTGTAGGTACTCTATTCTATTCTTTTTTCGTAGAAAAAGGATTTTCGTAAAAATGTAGATGTCAATATCTTTGTCAGTGTCTGTGTGTTCGCACGGTTTACTCTGGTTAGAACACCGGGCGATACTGCAAATATTGACACCTACATAATATTTTCATGCTCCCAAGTTTTGGCCGATTCTAAACTAGCGGTGTAAGGATCGTTGGTCATTTACTAATCGATTTCGAAAACACGCAGAAGGAGATTTGCATTTTGAAGAATTGTTAGTAGGAACTTATTACCTATTAAGTAACTTCCTCTTTTTAAGAAAAACTATTTTTTTATTATAAAATCAATAAGACAAAATCTTATTCGGTGATAACTAATACAGGCTTAGAAATATTTTGGTGCCTGGTACTTAATAGTTACGACTAAGTTTCAGGGAGATGGTCATGTTGTCGCAACAAAATGTTCATCAATTAAGTACAGATTACAGTCATTGAAAACGATTTGTCAATAGACCTATTTTTACCATTATTCTTTTCTAGCTCTACTTTTGTGTAATTCAGTTGAAAAGCACAATACCTCTCTCACGGCACCAAAAAATACAATCACAATTGGTTGATGATAATTGTAGATGCAGTAGGTATTGTTTGTTCCCATACAATGCAGCATCAATTATTTATACGTCTACGATTTTATTGAATTCATAAACGGGATAGGCGCATTTTGTTTGGCATCTATTATTTTAATAGCTAGTATCTAATTGGAGTCACATAATTGCACAACGGTTATATATGTTTGACCCTAAGATGGCTTAGTGAAATTATTTGTAAGTGCGTGAGTCATCGCCTTTCGCCTTGAATTGGATTCTAATGACAGTTCATACAACGGCACCATTTCTTTTGTTAATGTAGGTAATGATTTTTCTGTTACAGGCTCCGGAAAGAATTGAGCCGTGTCCTCAACTTTCTAAAACCAGAAGAACGGAGCAAAACGGTGAGGTGGTGAAGCCCCCAGACAAGCCAATGAAGAACCATAATATACGAGATACAGAAGTATCTTCCTTGAACATGGCAATTGACACCTTACGATGGCAATTAACTCAGGTATTAAACAAATTAATATCTTCTACGTAACTTCTTTAAGAAGAAATTTTGTTGGTGCACCAATAAATCGAGTTTTATTTGAAAAAATATTATAATAATGAATTGTTATGTGTTCTACTAAATCTAATGCCATGCGAAACATGCAAAATTAGTCGCGAACTGTTACTGCTCATTGCGATACTAGCGATTGTTTTTTGGTATACCTAATTATGTATTTTCATATTCTACCTATTTATTTTCTGAGCGATTTGTTGAAAATATAGAGTAAATCTATACTTATCCAGCTACATACTTATTTTCAGACAGAAGCGAACAGACAAATGCACATAGCTTTACTTAAGCAGGTAGTGACTTTCCTGAGCAGAGTGAAGGAACATATAGAGTGTCAGAGTCCAGACGGAGGACCCAACGTCGAGCCAGTTTCACACAGGGAAGCATCGCCGAGCGCACACAGCATCGATTTGCCACGATCCCGTTCCGTCTTGCATGTCAACAAACATGAATACTCTTTAAATACTGGAAAAAGATTAAGCACAAGAAAAATGAGTAAATCTATTAGCAACGTTAACGGTTTCAAAGATTACACCGGTGTCTGGTAAAAAAAGCTCGTTTATGGCTAAATATTTAATTTCCTTTATCAAATTGTAAGTGTATTTTTCTTTCGGTTTCAGGAATCAATCAAAATTATCTTTGTCGTCGGACACGGACAATTCTCAAAAGATAACTGAAGAAATATCTAGACTGATCACTCTTGCCAATACTGTACTCAGTACCAAACTACCCGATCTCTCTTGTAATTGCAACGATAGTAATGACAATTTGAAGAATGATGATATTTCCAACGGAAGCAGCGAACATAACGAATCTAATTCTACTTTAAATCTTATTGACGAGGACACAACTAATGCGTTTATCCTCAATACGATTTATGATAGCGAGGACGCTTTCAATGGTCTTACAAATAAGTTTGTAGACGTTAAAGATATACCTCTAACGGATTTTCTAGTGTCGTCTTCTCCCGTCTCTTGTGGTTTGGAAAATAACTTCGCTGGCATTATTATAAACCAAAAAGAAGAAAGTATTAAAACGGAAACTAAAACGAGAACGATCGAGAAGAGGAACGACTACAACCACGTTGCAAACTTTATTGAAGATGAAAGTGGGTTTTCGTCAATGAGTTCGTTCCAAGAGATAGGCATACCTATTATAAGTATTATACCACCGTCACCTTGCAAGGAAGTAGGTTACATTGAGGAGCTCACCGACATATTAGATGGAGCTGAAAAGTGGAAGAGCGATACGATGGACCTCGACAAACAAACTGTGAAAGTATTCTGGGTTTGATTATGTTTGCCAATGTACAAATTCGTGCCTGATTACGACATGACGACGGTTAAATTATTGTTTGTTTGTATTTTACTGTATCTAGCGCGCAAACGACTTAGCAAAGATTTCACGTGTCGATAGTGTATTTCTATTAAATTCTAGAAGTGTTTTTTGTACTCTGTAGTCGTATATACATAAACTTTAATAAACCATATCTTGATAAACATGAAATATTTTTTGTATTGCTTACCTTAATCCCTTGAATTAACTAAAATATGATTGAATCGATGGCGCAGCCTTGGGAGCAGATTCGATTCGAAATCTTTATCACGGTCTCTATAAATAGAAACTATGACTAGAAAATTAATAAACAATGATAACAAACAGTAAGGTAAAGGTTAGCTAATGTGTGTCAGGTACTTGAGACCACCAACACAATCACAATCTCGCAGTCCGTAAGACTAATAAGACTATCATTCACTGCATGAACGATGACTGCCATGATGTAAATACTGTTGTTGTTTCCAGATTGGTGATATGTTGTTAATTTATCAAATTATAAAATTGGATAGAAAAGTATAGTTGTCACAAACACTACTGCTGATTATGAGGTCCTCTGGGTGTTAAATCCCCGGCGTCACTGTTTTTTTAGTTTTTACATCTGGAATTTCTTAGAATCAGCCCGGAGTCCATATGTGCCCAGTATAACTTGGCGCTATCCAAAGATACACTTCTACCTAACCCTTCGGGGACTACGGGCGTGACGTGTTGTATTATAATGGAACTTTGACAAATAATGGTACCTATTTGTAAAGTGTAGCAAAATTTCCATCAATTCTGCTGTACTTTGCAAATAAAATAACCGCCGAGCAACGATAATGTATTTTAGCCGAATTGGTAACTAATAGGTACGTAGGTTCAAAAGCAATATAAATAAAAAATATTTTTTGGTACCTACTCGCATCTTTTTACAATGGAACTTTTTGTTCAGAAAGTAATTGATTCACAATATTTCTTTTAAAATTTCAACGAAATGTCATAACTTCTTATAATTATTATTTGACAAAACTACAAAAACATACATGACACAAGTCTAAAAGATTTTTATAAATATTTTTGAAATTTTATAGGTTAGGCAAAAAAAATATTTTTTTCTTTTGGATTATTCTAAATTACTCGTGACATTTGAATACAATGGGAGATGCCGTCGAAGAAAATAAAAGTGGTAGTGGGGACGCGGAAGAGAAGCTATCAGAGAAGGCACCAGAGCCAGAACCTCCAAAGGTGCCTGATGTAGAATTGACTGTGGACGGCTTTGGGTTCATGCCGAAAGAGAAGTATCGTGGAGAACGGCGACGTTCTAGTGTTTACGCTAAGACAAAGCTTGGACCATACGTCGAGCCCCAAACCGAGGGTACCGAGGAGCACACTCCTTGCGCGTCCAGCACCAACATTGACGTCGTCCGAAGGTATACCTGGAGAACGAAAAACAGGATGCTAGTTCAGGTAATAAACGTAGGTAACGTAACGATTAGGAAAATAAGGATTAAATAAAGTTCGACACTTTATTGTACTTAACACCTTACTGAGATAATTTAGGCACCTGCCTATAGCAGGAGTTCAAATCTGTAGTACCTACAGGTTAAGTATTCGTACCTACCCGGTACCTATTCTAGTAGAGTTACTATTCACTTCCGAGTTACATAAGCTCTTAGTTTATTATTGTGATTTATTCATCTAGAAGGTAGGATTGGGAAGCCTACCCAATAGTTACTGCGGTAGATAGATTGTTTATGCTCATTGATCTACGTTTGCGTGTTTTCCACTTGTAGCTTATAATACAGTCTCCAATTCATCTACAGATAATATCATACGGCGCAACCATCA
The DNA here is from genome assembly GCA_921972225.1 of Euplexia lucipara. Lineage (NCBI taxonomy): Eukaryota > Metazoa > Arthropoda > Insecta > Lepidoptera > Noctuidae > Euplexia > Euplexia lucipara. The sequence continues at coordinate 9,033,318 of OV179142.1, read as the reverse complement.
CCGCCATTTCGGTTCCCGACAGGAAAGGAGTGCCAGACGATGTGCTTGCTGGTTTTGACACATTAGAAGGTATTTTTGCATTTTTCGAAATTGAACAAGTCCTAGCAAGTTAAACGTACATGGGAGTTGATAGACTGAAACGGGTCTAATCAAGCTATGTCTCTCAGATCTTGACCAAACTGGAGGTTCGGCGTATCATAAGATTAGGGCTCTGGCGTGGCTAAAGACGGGGTATCCAGTGTCGGCTTTAGGTACCTATAGCATAGGTTGTGGTGTGCAGTGCACACGGGCGCAGAGTCATACGGGCGTCGAGTGTTGCTCGCTGTAGGTACTCTTAATAACCCAGCGCCCGTGTTTTAACTGACACTGGGCTACAGTAGACGCGCCACAAGATACGCACAGATACCCAAGCAATTACTTCCGAACAAAATTTATACTTGCAACATTTGCCCTCGAATTTCCGGTCAAATGGAAATAAATCCAATTTATTCTCGCACCGACTAAGGGGCTAATTATAATGGGGTATAGTCGAGGAGAATCAGTACCTACACCATGCAGGTAGTAGTAGTATCTTGGATAAACCAAACCTATGGAGAAAAAGAAAGTATAGGAGGAAGTTTACGTTCAGGAGCTGTAGCTGAGCTGTAGCTGTGCTTACTATAGCACATGCTTGATTAAAAAAGGCATTAAAGGAGCACAGATGCACCTGATGTAGGTAATTATAGACTCGACAACATTATGATATTTTTCTGTTCAGAATACTTTCAACCGAGGAATCCTTACTTCGGAGCCACTATTGGCCGGTACGCGAACGTGATCAGGGATGCAACCATGGTGGTCAGACCCTCTGGCAGAATGTACATGCTATCAAACAATAAGGAACATCACCACTGCAACGGAGGATACATCGGCTTTGATAAAGTATGAACCGCTTATTTTATATTGTCCAGTAGTCGGTAAAAGCGTTATAGATTACAGGAATGTTAAAAAGGAGTAGGTAGCAACTTGCCCTGGCTTCGCACCGATGCTGATGACCGTTTTTTTTTAAATACCTATACTGATAATATAAAGAGGAAAGATTTGATTGTTTGTTTGTTTTCAATTGAAAAGGCTCCGAAACCCCGGGTGACATAGACTACTTTTTATAACTGTATTACCACGGGAACGGGAACTGTGCTGGTGAAACCGCGTGAAGACCGCTATTATAGTTGTCATATAAAAATACCTAGCATTCAAATAGCCAGCTTTACCGGTGAACTTTTCAAAAAAGTTCTTCCACTTTGTCCTGTAAATTACGCACACAACTTGAAATAAAATAATATTAAGTCTTTGGAGGTTTGAGGAACAGGGTGTAAAGTTCCTCATCCATCATTGAAAAGGGAGGATCCTCCGACCAGACGGGTGTTGTGTCTGGTGGGCTAACTACTGCCCGACGGTTGTAGTCGGGAACTTGTATACGTTCAAACTGCGCGGATAACTTTAATAGCGCGATGTAGGATAGTTCGTATGTGGCGAGATAGATGTCGCTACAAGTCAAAACGGGCGAGCCGTTCTAAAGTGTTGATAAGTCACACAACTCACACGTATTATGTACCTGTATCCATGATTTTTGTATCCTTTTCGGCCAGAAATTTACGAGCAACGGAAGTTGCTCAATCTCTTTTAATTCCTTATTAACAGCCTGCTTGCTAGCCAGCTTCAGACATTCATTTACTTACCTAAATACCTATTAATAATTTGCAGGTGAACTGGCGCTCACACGTTTGCGGTTTGAAGGTGATCATGAGTCACGTTTCGGAAAGGTTTCACGAGGGTTACCCTGGGACGGTGATGGCTCAAGTAACTTTCGAGGTCACCTGTGACAACACGCTCAAAATCGAAATGAAGTGCACCACCACCGAACCCACCGCTATCAATTTAAGCAATTCGCCTTTCTTCAATCTAGCGGGTCATGTAAGTAACTAATCGGCCTAGATTTTTCACATAAAACTCAAACTTGCCTAGTTTGGGCTTCCGGTCTAGTCCGATGGAGCCAAGTACTTACCCAAACGGCATTTACATTAAATAGCATTAGACAGAAGTTAAAAAAGGTGTTTTTGAATACACACTAATAACGAAAGTACCATTAGCATGTTACAATTACGATACCTAGTGATTAGAATTAGATAGAATTTATTAAAAAATAATTTATTTTAACTGCAGCTGTCATACTTAGCTGTAGGTACCTACCTAACCATTTTAACGAAATATTGTGAATTTCATTTAGTTAATTATTTCATTTCAGTTTAAAATAACAGAGTCAATGATAATATTTATGATATATTATAGCAGCGATGAACAATACATGGAATTTAAATTAAAATTGTTTTAACTTATCATTAAACTATTACTCTGTATGCGTGTTTCTAAGGGCCCCTTTTTTCTAATGTTATTATGAATACAGTATACCTACCATTCAGCTATCAGTGGCGAAGTGTCCGGATACAACTCGATTCCTATCGGCTTCTCTTTGGATATTCGGAAGAGGAACTCTTTTTACATTTAAGTACACAAAAGGTATGTATACCTACCTTTTGTGCTTTGAAGTCATCGGTCTACCCTACCTACCATCCCGTAGGATGGTAAGGTAGACCGATGACTTCAAGAGAAACAACAAATAGTGATGCGAATACTACGTTTTTTTGTCAGCTTCCCTATTAAGAAAATAGACCCCTTCGTTACTGCAAGCTATAGGTATCATTTAGAGTTAAAGTTTGTAGATGGCCATATCTATGGGTCTACTAAACCGATTTTGCAGATTGTTGTGCCAATAGGAAACAAAATTATTGCGAGTGTCAGTAGCTATAATACTTTACTTTCAAAACTAAGAGCCTCCACCCCGAGGGGATGTTAAATAATAAATAATAATAAATAAAATTTATTTTTCCATTTTACAATTTTTGTTCTTATTTGCTAAGTTGTAGTACACATACAGGTTTTCATTAAAATTGTAGTAAGCACTAAGTTAAAGTTTGAAATATACACGCGGACGAAGTCGCGAGCGAAATGCTGGTCTATACTAATATTATAAAGAGGAAAGGTTTGATTGTTTGTTTGTTTGCATTGAATAGGCTCCGAAACTAATGGACCGATTTGAAAAATTCTTTCACCGTTGTGAAGCTGCACTATCCCCGGGTGACATAGGCTACTTTTTATCCATGTATTCCCACGGGAACGGAAACTACGCGGGTGAAACCGCGTGACGTCTGCTAGTATTTAATAAAAAGCGACTGTCTATGTTACTTACACAACCCAGTTAGGTAGGTACCTACTGGGTAGGTACCATAGACCCTTTGATAAGACGGCTTGGTGTTCCATGTACCTACCTAAGTAATGGACTTGCATTAATTTTGTTTATCTGAAACGGCAGCGTCATCGAGGTAGGCTTTCATATTTATCTCAATTAGACCCTCCATTCTTACTTACTTAGGTACTCTTTTAAAATACTTAGATTATACAATATTTTGGATACATAATCAGATGATATGTGAGGACGATGTATCTTGAATAAAAAGTACCTAAGGAATTGGATTCTACTTACATTCAGTCGTGTTCATGACGGAGAGGACTAGAAAAATTCGGAAATACACGGTGAAAGCCTCTTGGCCAATAACTATCAACAGTTTAATTAAAATAACTCGAGCTTCCATCACTCTTCAAGATATTTCTCTTTACGTTACTTCTATTAACATCTTATTTTGATTTTAAAAGAATCCGATCGTTAAAGTAGTTGAACAAAATATTTAAATATGAAACGATAAGTTAGGTAGTTTGCTTTTCTTTGAATGAGAACCTAAACGATGAAAGCAACAAGTTTTTGCTTATTTCGGCACCACGTAGCTATCAGCAAGTTGTTTTTTTTTATCATCAAACGAATTCAATACTATCTTGCCATCGATTTATGAAAGTTTCATACCTTTGAAGGCATGACCGATTGTCACCGTTAGGTATAACATTTATTTGATGAACAAGATTACTACTTTCGTTACCTTAGGTACCTACTTACACATTTAAATTTTAATATCTTTCGCTTGACAAGGAACTTTTTTGTTTTTTTTAGCATGCGGGGCTCGAGCTGATGATGGACCATATTTTCACCATCAATGCTGATAAATATACGGCCACAGATAATACGGGACTCGTTACAGGTGCCTATATTTTTTTTTTTGTTTGTGAACCTTATGTATCTACCTAGGGTAACAGCGTGCAGCACAAGTAGGGAAGTAAGTACTTATCTACATGCCTAGCTGGACGCTTAGCTAAAGACAATATAACTTCTTCTTATCGTGTGCTTAGTGATTATTTACTCACTCACTATGTGATGCCAACACCAGGTCACCCTGGTGTTGGCATCACATAGGTAGGTACCTACCCTCGAGAAATTTCTCTAAGGCATTTTGGTCGCGGTTCCTTCACCGTTTTTGAAGCAAGTGATAATTATACAATACCCATATTAATCCGAAAAGTCAGAGGTGCATATAAATGAACACTAACAGCCTGTGTGAAACATATCAAGTTTCGGAAGACTAGTAGTCTTCCGAAACTTGATATGGTCGATATATTCAACTTTAATGAAAAAACAATAAACAGAACTTCCCAACTTGGTCCATAAATGACGGAGTTATGAGGCAACAAGAATAAAAAAAGTACAACCGAATTTAATTTACCAACTCCTACGCATTTTAGATTGCTACTCACAATAGGCCAGCAGCCATCGCTCTAGTGGTCGATGGGCCAGCCAATCATCCAGACGGTGGTGGTCGACATATTTGCCTATCTTTTCTGGGATTTATGTTATTGTACTAAGAAGGAAAGGATAAAAGGACAGCAGAAATATTTAGTATTGGTCTCAGTTTATGCATTAATTTTCCAGGTGAAAGAAAAGTAGTTGGTGGAACTGCCTATGATTTCCGTGTTCCTCGAGTCCTGAAAGTCATGATGCCTAAGATTCCTATGGGAGGCTACGATATTAATTTCTGCATCACTCGTGGTACCGACCAGGACTTGGCGTTTCAGTCCAGGTATGTTAAACCCAAATGTTCTTTCTATGGTATTTTTCGTCAGCACGTGGAGCTCCTCAAATTCCGTGTTGAGCTCACGATTACCTACCGACATATGCTTGCTCTGACTGATCAGGTAATTTCAGACACTAATTTGCATGGTTCTAACATGATCTGACCAAGATAATGTCCGGACTTTAAAACTTTAGTGTTTGTGAACCTATTAGCAGTAATAAATATAATTTAAGTATCCTAACCTACTTTGGCTTTGCCTTAGTCATATAACATTCTTAGCAGTAGGTACCAAACGGAGAAATTTCCGCTGCCTCCACTTGTCGTGTCTGGTGGTGGCTGCAAGAACTTCTCCATGGAGCCCGGGGTTTTACCTCCGGGTCAGGTTATAGTGTACTTAAATAGGTTTTTCCCCATAGAATTTCACAGTAGCCGCCCGGAGCCTGGAAATGGGTCCGGTTGCTGGCAATAGGCGACCTCATGCATCTTGTAAGCAGGAGGTCCGGGGTTCGACCCCAGAAAAGTAGTGTAGTCAGGGTCGGGTAGTGTTAATGGGATTTTCACTTCAGCCTGGAGCCTGTATTTGGGTCTAGGATCGCAATAGGCTCGCCCACTATTACATGGACTTAAACAAACCTGGTACCTAAATATGGGTAAACCTCTGCTCGTAGCTCATTGGGAACACTGTTCTCAGGCGTGATGTTATGTTATCCGCAGCGTTTGAAACACATTGTACTTAGGTAGGTAAGTACCTATAGGTACCTACTTAGTGAAAGAATATTTTTGAAAATAATACGAAGGAGTTTGCAGGTCGATAATTTAGTAGATATTGCTTAGCACTGACTTAATATAGGTGCCTACTCTAAACTCGCCTAGATTTTAGAACTGTTCTAACCTTCTTATATGAACTTCTTTTTCTAATGGTAGGTATCCACGGGGGCCGTTTCCGGCTTAGTTTTATCGCTCTATAACGGTCAGAAAGGGTCCTCTTTTACCTGAAGGCTGGCTAGGTATCTATACTTACCTACATTGGGTGATATGTTCTTATTTCTTAATGATTTTTAGGCTAAGTACCTACTTCTCTTTGGGCCAGCATTATCCTCTCCAATATTTAGATACCTAGATTATTTCTCAAACAAATCCAGATCATTGATTTGATACCTATTCTTCTTGAACTTTCAGGGTATTGCATCCGATCACGGGACGGGTCCTTGAAGTATACAGCAACCAGCCCGGAATGCAGTTCTACACCGGCAATCTTCTACCAGATCCAGATCAAATAGTAGAGGTAAGTAACACTCGATTAGGTACATAATTATAATACAAATGTACAGATTGTAGGTGTAGGTAAGTAAAAAGGTACCTAAGCGCAAACTATTGGATTTTTAAACTACACACATCAAAAGTGTCTAGGGATCAACATATATTTATGCAATAACTTTTCTCCTGATTGATATTAATTAAAATTTTCTTTAAGGATTCATCAAATAAAGTGTTTTCGTTTGTCACAGTAACGATAAACCAAGTCACCTTTGCATTAATAAAGAAATTTGCCATTTTCCTAATAAAGGGATTTTTGTCATTTGAACCACTAACATTAAAGTTCGAAAAAAAGACTGAAATAACAGTTTTCTTTAAAATTTTATTGGGTAACTTAAACAATTAATAATCCGTGTTTCTACCGCGAACACTAACAACACAAGAACATCGGTTTGGCATACTCAAAATGAGTTCATCCAAATCACGCTGTGGAATGGCCGCCCATGTTCGTTGCAACAACAAAAAAAGGTCTTCTTGCGACTGGATACCCTCCATATTCGGCAGAGCTCTTCTCTGTAGCATATCCCATGCATGCTCAATCGGGTTCAAGTCTGGCGACTGAGCAGGCCAGGGCAGGACATTGATGTTAGCTGCGGCGAGAGTCTGTCTTACAACTCTTGCGGTGTGCGGTCGTGCATTATCATGCATTAAGTGAAATAAGGGACCGATTTGCACTTGTAGAGGAACGATGACGTCTGATACAATCGTCTCAGCATAAATTTGAGCGTTGAGGTTGCCTCTGATCCAAATCAACTCAGTTCTTCCGCCGATCCAAATACCCGCCCATACCATGATGGTTCCACCACTATAAGGATGGATATCCTGGCAGGATTTTAATCGCTGTTGGCGTCCAGGGGTTCTCCAGTGTCGTATACGTCTTGTATCCGGTCTCATACCAAAACGAGACTCATCAGAAAAGCACACGAAACGCCATTGTTCTTCTGCCCAATTTCTGTGTTCAAGAGCCCATTGATATCGAATCCTACGATTGTGCATTGCTATAGGTGGTACCCGTAGCGGTCTTCGGGAATGAAGATTCACTTCATGCAAGCGGTTTCTGACTGTTTGGTCGCTAATTAAGTTCCCTGAAGAGTGATGAAGCCTCACGAGTTGTAAGACAGACTCTCGCCGCAGCCAACATCAATGTCCTGCCCTGGCCTGCTCAGTTGCCAGACTTGAACCCGATTGAGCATGCATGGGATATGCTACAGAGAAGAGCTCTGCCGATTATGAAGGGTATCCAGTCGCAAGAAGACCTTTTTTTGTTGTTGCAACGAACATGGGCGGCCATTCCACAGCGTGATTTGGATGAACTCATTTTAAGTATGCCAAACCGATGTTCTTGTGTTGTTAGTGTTCGCGGTAGAAACACGGATTATTAATTGTTTAAGTTACCCAATAAAATTTTAAAGAAAACTGTTATTTCAGTCTTTTTTTCGAACTTTAATGTTAGTGGTTCAAATGTCAAAAATCCCTTTATTAGGAAAATGGCAAATTTCTTTATTAATGCAAAGGTGACTTGGTTTATCGTTACTGTGACAAACGAAAACACTTTATTTGATGAATCCTTAAAGAAAATTTTAATTAATATCAATCAGGAGAAAAGTTATTGCAAAAATATATGTTGATCCCTAGACACTTTTGATGTGTGTATATACCTACTTTCACCCACAAACAATACGCCATCATAACTTTTAGTCTTAGATTTAGTCCGCTCAAATTAGACCAAATAATAGGTGACTCCTATTATTTGGTCTAATTTGAGCGGACTAACTGGACTAACTGACAAAAAATTGCACCCAGCTGAAAATTTGTAGAATTCTTTAAAACACCATTATAAATAATTGAAATATAAAAAGTCTTCATCGATCTTGCAAAAACAAATAACTCGGGGTCGAAGGTCACAACAAAAAGGTTTTCGCAATTTTCAGCAAACGGTATATAAGGAACATAAAATTAGTCCAGACAAAAAATTATATTAAAATGTCTGAAGTCCTAGTTTTTGTTCCTCAGAGCCACCGTTTTTAAGCTACATCTTCAATTTTTGATCGTTACCTACAGGTAACGATCCAAAACTGATCGAGTTCTAGGTAATCGTAATTAAACTTATTATATTAAATATAAGTAGTATAACTCTATAGGTAGGTACCTACTTACTACTTATACCTATCTATCTAGGTATATATATAAAAATCTTATGTTGGTTTGTGCACGCTTCGAAAACTCAAAAAAATCTGCACCGATCGAGCTGAAATTTTAGCATTTTATAGGTACCTAGTATAATCCGCATCAAGGATTGTTTTGAACTATTTTTTTTTAACCCAAAATCACAATGTGCCACAGCGAAGCGTGCTAACAGCTAGTTTAATATAATTATGTATTATGACGATTACCTACCTACATGGCGCGCGATCCCATGTGTTAAGGAAAACTGGTAGATTTTACTATACCTACTTTGATACACCTCTGCCTATTACTATTAGGAATAGGTTCAACTGTGATCTTCCTCTTTTATTTTGGTTAGTAACTAACCTGGGGTCAGGATTTTCATGCCGCCCATTGGCCTCTGAATTGACTTGATATTATATGCCGACGAGGATATTCCTTACGATCTTTCCCATAACCGTTTTTGAAGCAACTGATAGATAGGTACCTAATTATACAATACCTACGGACGTGCGTGCCTATTGAACTCTAGACCTATGTATGACTAAGAATTGTAATGTTATATGCAACGTAGGAGACGGCGGTGGAGGAAGAAGAGCCTGTCAAACACGAATCTAAGGAAAAGACGTCATTAGAGGAAGCTGATAGTGAGCAATCCAGTGAAAAGTCGAGTACAGTGAGTGGAGAAGCGGAAGACGAAGAAAGCAAGGTGATTTTGAACTCTATTTTGTTTCTTTAAGGCTTATAATAACTAGGCATATCTTTTTATTTCACTCAGGCTGAAATATTTTAAAATACAAACCCAAAAACAAATGTTATAAGTATTTTGTCACTTTCATTCGCACTCTGAATGATAAAAAAAATAAGGGACTGACACATTTATTTGTGACTTGTGGCCGTCGATCAAAGTCAAAGTCAAGTCAAAGTTAAACCATTTTTTTCAATTAGGCCCCTTTAAGGCACTTTTGAACGACGAACAAAAATTTACTTTAAAAAATGATTCTTGTTGCCCCTTCCAAAAAGTAGATTTGAATGGAGAAGAATGGGCAAGAAACTCCATACTTACTCTTTTAAAATCGACTTTACAATACTTTGTATACATTAATAAGATTATATGTGAGGACGATGCACCTAGAATAAAAGTACTAAGTATACTAAGATAGGATTAAGCAAAAAAAAAAATAAGCAATGGGGTTTGATAATTACATGTGGTACAGCTACAGATACTTATGCGACGCAGGTTAAAATATTTTTGTATAAGTAAGTGCTATACTTATTTTTAATTGCATGATGACATTGAATACGAAGACGGGTTTTCATGTTGTCTAGCATTCTGTGACCTCACCACCTATTTGCGTACTTACATACTTATAGTTTTAATAAGAAAAATTAATTGTTCTCAGGGTAAAAAGCGATACGGTTACATTCCGCTGCTAGGTAAGCAGGGCACGACGTACAGACGACATGGTCTCTTTTGCGTAATGCCTCAGAATTACCCAGACGCCATCAATAACGTAAGTATAATACTGGAAAACAAATAATAAGGATGGTGTGATGATAATAATACCTATGATAGATTAGAAATTAGTATGTAAGGGGAGTCTCAAAAGTGGTGGCTATGGTAGAGAAATTGTATGAAAAGCGGTTGTTATGAGCTTGTGACGCAGAGGGATGAGAACCATCTTATGAAGAAATATTTGTATGTTAGTATCTAATATGTAAAGTATTAGACACACAAAGAGAGGAGACCAAAGTAATTATGGATGAATTGTGTGATTGATGATATTTACTTGGGAGCAAATAAATCTAGCCCCTTCCCTTTTTCACTTAGGTACCTATAGGTACCTAACGGTAAACTTAACTTAGCCTAAAAGGCAGCCCTCGTAATACTTAAAAAGATATGGAATCAGAAGATATAAAGAAAGAAAAAAAAAATTATTTGACATCAGTCATTAACACACACACACACACAATAATTTATAAAACATAAAAAATATACAAAAGTAGGTACACATTATGTGCTGTGTGCCTCACGGCTGCGCCCAAAAAGGTCCATTTCAGCATTAGTACCAGTGCCTGTGTTAGTGTCAGCGTCAGATAGCATCACCTGTCGGTGATGCTATCTGACGCTGCAGGGCTAGCATGGCCGGAGATATTCTTTCCACGGGGAGAGGATAAAATACTATTCCCCTCTGTCATTTTTATCCACCCTCCGAGCATGGCGACATGGGTGGATAAACTATTCACGGGGATAAACCAGGGAAAACGCTTGTCCTCGAAATTATTGCCATTATAAGAAAACTTTTATGAAATTACACAATAGTCGAGAATGTCATGTAAACCAAAGTACTTTCATCGTTTTAGGCTAGCATGGCCGGAGATATTCTTTTTGTACATTTTGCGTACAAAATAAATATCCAGTACTGCAGTACTGGATATTTATTTTGTTTTGTTGTCAATTGGGATTGCTCGAATCGCGAAATCTTTCACTAGTCGCCATGCTATAAGCCATGGATGAGTATCCACGTCTAAATGTCAAAAAGTGATATAATTATCTTTCCCCCTGTTGCCGTGCTTTGGCAGGTGGATAAGATAATTGTATCCCTTGTCAGTGGAAATAACCGGTGGATAAAAGTTATATCCCCATATTTTATATGGATATGAAGGATGATGATTTCAGGTCCTATTAACTTATATTAAGCATTTAGAGGGATGAGGAACAGGGTGTAAAGGTCTTTATCTCCATAGAAAGTAGTGTCTGGTGGGCTACTATTGCCCGACGGCAATTGTCGGGAATTTGTTTGTATGCGTTCAAATCGCGCAGATAACAATACCGCGGTGTAGGATTGTCCGTCGCGTCGTTAGTTTGTATGTGGCGAGATAGATGTCGCCACAACTACTACATTTTTTTTTCTATTTGTTTCTTTTGATTGTACCTCGGACCAATGCGCAAAATAACCCTCCACCCTCTCCGTCTTTTCAGAGAAACTTCCCAAATTCAGTGCTAAACCCTGGTGAGGAGTACGTCCACAGAATACAGTATAAGTTTGGTATCCTGATCGGAAGATATATTTAGAAACAAACAACAAAATGAAATTTGTAACCGAGTAACTAACACTGTTCACAATAGTACTTAAATGAAATAAACATTGTAAAGTTTGTAGGTACCTACCTATATTTTGTTTTATATCTAATGTAACTTACTTACCTACCTATTTATATATATATTGAATAGTTTGATGTAGGTCGTCATGAGAGCAACTACACCGTCAGATATAAAGTTTATTAGTTACTAGCAGACGTCACGCGGTTCCACCCGCGTAGTTCCTGTTCCCGTGGGATGACAGGGATAAAAAGTATGTCATCCGGGAATAGTGTAGCTTTCCACCAGTGTAATTTTTTTTTTAATTGGACCATTAGTTCCGAAGATTACCTACCCCCTACATACAAACTTACAAACAAACACACTTACCTCTTTATAATATTAGTATAGATAAAATACTGGTCAACACATTAAACATGTTATGAAGTAGGTACCTAGACATGGACACGGAGCTACTTGGGTGGTATAACTAAAACGAGGTACCTATCCGCAGTATATAGGCACTGGAAGACGCACACGTAGGTGACGTAGGTATCATCGCCACATCACGCTCGCCACATTACGTCTACATTAACGCAGTAATTGACCTTCGCATTTGGTCACATTTTATATTGATTAGTAGTCTTTCAATGTTTCATCTACCACCTAAAAAGTCATAATACAAAAGGTTAGATTATAGGTACAAATTTTGTTCCTTGCGGGAATCACAAATCACTAACCGGTGTAAAATAACTCTAAATTAGGAAGTCTGTGGCTTTGGTGATTTTGTCTTATTCATGATGGGCCACCGACTTCCGAATTTAGAGTTAGGTATTTTACACCGGTTAGTGATTTTTTTGAAGTCGGTTTAATTTTGCAAAAAAGTTTTTTTGTTTTTCCATTTTTAGACAGCTAAAACAACAATCCCATACTTACAAATCTTTGCCATGAATTTATTTTATATTGTTAATTGTTAACAATACATGTCATGGTAATAGGGTTATCCACTTATCCCTAATACATGAAACTTAACATGCCTAACTGTCGAAATCTAGGTATATTGTACACATCTGCGTACCCCTCAGAGCATACAGGCGTGATGATACGTCATGCATGATGTTGTGTAAACAATAAAAAACCAAACCTCCTAGTTCAGGTAGCAGCCACTAATTATGTACCTCTAGTTTAAGAACCTAATGTTTTAATATTTATGTACATCTATTATTTCAATAAACAATTTCAATTTCAATTTCAATTTCAAACGATTCCAGCAATCACGACAGATTTGCCGTCTATTTTTGAAGATTTCCGTTGTATATCTCCGAAGATCAGCACCAGATCTTCACCAAATTAAAATGGGACCACCTCAGGAATATATTACCTACTCTTTCAAATAAAAAAAGAATTTCGAGAATCGGTCCGCAAATGGCGGAGAAATCAGGTAGCATACTAAAAAAAAAATACATAGGTAAGTACTGTATACGAACATAGAACCTCCTCCTTTTCTGAAGTCGGTTAAAATGATGCCGAACGTAGTATATAGCTGATTAATTCATCTTCAAGTTGCTTATTTTGTTTATTCCAATATTACTCTTAACCCTTACCTTCTAAGTCAGATTTATTCGACAACTATTTTCGGACCAATTTCGCCTGAGTCGTATTTATACGACATTTATTTATTTATTTATTTATTTCGAAAAAAAAAACATACAACTATCATTACAGTCACCCAATAAAAAACCTGTTAGTCTAATTTAACTTCTTGGTTCTACTTTTCATTTACATTCTTCCCAAAAATATGCTTCTGACAGCATGATAAATGTATTGACGATTTATAAGTACTTATGGCGCTGGGGGCACCACAATTGATATAAAATAAGGCGGGTTAAAATGTTCATGGTCACCCTAAAAATGGAGGTCTTAAAAAAATCCAGAATCCAGAGTGCTCTGAAACTGTTCTTAGGCCAAGCGCGCACTACGAATTTTATTCGTTGAGAATTTTAAAGTCCGGAATAAAATCGCAAACGACAATACTCCTACGCGCACTACGATTTATTATCGCCTGCGAAATAACAGGGCAATATGAACCTTATTCTGTTTAACATAAAGTTGAAAAACGATCAAAGAAATTTGACACATTGGGGTAAATTTGACGCTTGATGTGCTGGCGTCAACAACATGGATTTAAAAAAGAAAATAAACATTATATACTACTTAGTTTTGCATAAAAGAAGTTTAAATAAGAAGAAGAAGAAGATAACTTAACGTTACTGGGTACATCCTTTGACAGCATTAAGACTAACTAATACCGCTTCATAGGGTACAAAACATTCGCACGATTTCGCATCTGCTATTTTAAATCGCAAACGATTTATTTTCGCAGTGCGCGGATTGTAGTACATTTCTGTTGTTCACAGATTGACGATTTTTTTTCGCAACCATTTATATTCGTAGTGCGCGCTTGGCCTTAATCAGGTGAATATTCGAGCGTTTCAACCGCCCGCCGGTATTACCTCCCCCTAAACCCATATTTCAGCAAATTCTGAGAATTTCTGAAATATTGCATTAATGTCTCTTTCAATAACATTTAAGGGAAGGTATACACTGCGTATGAAACGCTCGAATATTCAACCCACTGGTGCAAGATCACCATCTGCCTTATCTTTTCACAACTATGTTGGGAAGCTTTTTTAGGTGTGTTGGCCAAGTTGACAGTTTTGTTGTCTGCACATAATTATACAGGGTGCACATCGCACACACTGATACTATGAGTTCTGTTCATGATTCGGGACCTAAAAACATTTTCTAATTTTTAAAAAGAAAATACTTAAGTTACATCTTTCAAAAACCTAATTGGGTTAGAAAGAAATCGTTTTAGAGCTAAGAAATTCAATACTTAGTATAGATGGGACAACACAAGCAAAATTTTTATTCATTACTTTTGTTCCAAGTCTATGAGTTTAATTTAGTATGCTCTGCTGCTGGTCCAATATTGGTATATTATTCTAGATAGTGTTACTCAGACTTGGGAACAGTTTTTTTTTTGTGACATTTCTTATCATGCCCTCTATAGTATCTTAAATAACTTTGTTTTAAAGCAAAATTAACATTAGGATAATGCTGGGAATTATAAAAAACCAATCAAAAATTTAAATGCAGTGCAGGGTCCAAGTTTATGGACTGAAATTATGGTGTCTGGGGTTTCTCCTACCCTACTTAGACATCCCAATCTTCATGACAAGACGTATTCTTGCACAAAATCATGTATTTTTTCACTCCAACATACCTAGTTGTAATTTGTTTATTTCACTGCTTTTTGCACAAATGATGATGATGTGTATGGCGATTCTGTACAGCTAGTGTTGGTAGAAGTAAGAAGATATTTTTGAGCTGGCCTGGCCGGAATCACCAAGTTTGTTGGGTTCTGACTGAATCACTGGTCCGAAGTTTGTTGGGTTCCAAGTGTAATGCAACTGTTAATATCCTGGTATCCTAGGCATATTTTTTAAGCACCTTTAAAAAAAAGAAAAAGATTTATTTAGTACACATACATTAAAAAGAATCTCACCATAATTACTATGATAATAATTTTAAGGAAACAAATAATATATACTACAGTGCAGTTACTCTGATAGGACCTGCTGTAAATGCAGTTGCTTGCGCTGTGTTTGCATGCTTCAGGACTTGAGGCGTACGGAAAGCATAGGCTTTTTTTTCATTGATTGGGAAGATAGTTAAATGGCAGCAATATATTGTTTTCATACAGAAGAATATGGGTTAGTAACCAATAGGACTATCACATTGATATTAGAAATTTACTGTAAGTAAAAGCATTAAAACATACCTGGCACGAACTTGACTCAATCTAAGTATGTCTGTTTATTTTTATCAGAATTGATGGTAAAATGATGGTAATATACAGACAAAACTTTGGTTGCGTCTTCACAACTATAGTTGTATTCTGTTGTAGTCAGAGTTGATTATCAATTTACCAGGGAACAAAATGGCCCCTGTTAAAGGAGCAATGGATCCATGATATTGACGTGTCTGCCAGCCAAGGAGCTACCTCTCCAGTAACTTAATGCTTCATTCTTTAACACGTCCATCGAGCAACGAGCCCGTCAGTGCTGCAGAGACACACATAAATCTTTATTTAATTTTATTTATTTGGGACAAAAACAGTTATAATATGATTACAGTTACAGCATTCTTAAAATATAGTGGAAAATAAAAGTTAAAAATGCATAACCCACACTATTGTCCACGAAATGATATCGGAAATAAAAGTTACTAGATAATGAAAATGGCGGGCATAATTATCAAAATAATTAACATAATCAGTGCAGTTCAAAACCATTGGCTTCTGAGGTCGCTACGGTAATCTTAGTTACCAATTCAAAGAAAGTCCCTGTGGTTGAAACATTTAACTGAAGGACAATTAGCAAGATGAATTTTAATAACCGTTTTCTTTAACTCCCGTATATCCCCAAGAGGACCCTGGGGTCCTCGCGCTGCGTTTATTATGTTGACACAAGAGTAAGTAGTGGTACCTATTTGAAGTATTAATCTGAGATACCGTGGAAATATCAAAATCTATAAAACATGAATCACTCACCAGCATTAGTTTTACATCTCTTAGTGTAAAATAATTGGCGTGCATGCACCTCCCCCCAAAAAACAGTCCTGGGAACTACATAACAAATTCCGTAAAACATCATAACCATGATCAATGACCGCAGGGACTCCAAACTCAATAGACTCCTCCGGTAACTCATTTTCTTTAACACATCTATCAAGCCCAGGCACCAGGCACATCAGAGCTGCAAAGACACAGAATACATACTTTTAAAAGTTTGCCCCTAAGTACAAACAGTTCCTTACAGCATACCTACAGAGAATTACCGATTAATGACGGTACTACAGTTATTAATCGGTAATTCTCCATATTAAATAAGAATACCTACTCACCGATGCCTTCTTGAAAACATTTTTTACCAGCAGCATACAATTTTCAGGATATGCAATGTTAAAAATATTGTGAATGGAAGAACACAGACGGGCTCTAGGGCTTACACTTCCTAGCCTTTATCCTTCATCTCCTTAGCACCCAAAGGTGTCTCTATTAGTTTCTTTTTAATTTATTCTTGGAAAGTCTTTCGGTCGGAACTTCGGTAGAGATTACATTTATATTTTGTATATAAATCTGTCTGACATAGTGAAATAATGACATCATAACGACAACCAGTGTTGCCACCCAGCAACAATAATATTGGCCTATATTGGCAAACCAAAACCTCAAAAAAGGCGCCTTTTAATTTAGCTAAACTAAACTATTCATCTGTGATCTGTCAAATCAAAACTCATCACTTATCAGCAGGCTAACAATGGGTTATAAAATTTCGCCGACTGATTAAACGTTTATTTTATTGTACCAAATAGGTATTTCATAAAATCAACAAACCAGAGATAACAGCTTTTTGCATTGGAAGAGTTTTTGAGTTTATTGAATAGGTAAGGTTTTCCGTTGAATGTCCGTGAAATGTACATCTATAAAAAAATACTTATCTATTGCGAAAATACAGAAAATGTCACTTTGTGGCAGTATAAAGTTAGGATTACATCCCGGAATCAAATATTACGGTTAGGTACTGTGCATGGTTATGAGGAAAATGACTTGAATATCATAGACTACATACTTAAACATTTCGTAAATTGATATTGTTATTAATGTCCATTTTGGTTGTAAAATGTTCAATGTCCATAGATCTACGGACTTATTCCTAGTTCTGGCAACTCTGCGCTGATAGGATGAAATACGTTTAGTTTCATCTTCATTTTAGCCGACTAATAAAATACTTCGTATCTTATTTTTCATTTCTTTTACTGCTATGTTGTGTATAGTACCTAAACAATTTAGCCACGCATTATAAAATTTATGACTTTTTTTTATAGTTATGTTACCAGTGACATCTACTAATAAAATTGTGAACCATTTACTTAAGAAGAGAAAAATAGATGGCGTTACGTTGATAATAGAATCTGGGATAGTTTTTAGCTGTACCTGTAGGTACCTACCTATTACAAAACTATCAAGTTAAGAACGTTAATACCGTAAAGACAAGGCTGACCACTATTACTCATTCTTTGTGCTACCTAACTACCAACTTCTGCAGGCTGAAGTTTAACTACCTACCAGCCTAGATGTAACCAGGCTTTACGAAAGTGTAGGTATGGTAAGGCAAAGTGAGCTCTTTTAGACTTTAGTCTTGGTGCAAGTGTAGGTACTGCACCCGAAAGCAGGCTCGGATCGGAGTTTTTTTTAGTACGCTCCGCTGTCGCACCAATATTAATATACTAGCTTCTGCCCGCGACTTGGTACGCTGATCCTGTTGCTTATGCCAGCGACAACGGGGTCGTCAAAATCGAAGATCTGATACGTCTGATGTCAAATTCTAAAAGCCCGGGGACGGCCAAACAATGGGATGCGTGACGATTCAAGACGTTCCAGATTTTTGTTGGTCCACAGGAAATGCCATCAGACTTAACAACTTTTGCTAAGACGCAATTTCTTTTATGTACATAATTATGTTATATTGTCGCTGGGCTTTTAAGTTCCACTACAGGTGGTCCAGATCTTCAAATTTCGCCTCACAGCAGAAAACACTCTTCACGTGGAATAGTTTTTGCAATGGCACCATTTTTATATCTCTTTTACCTTAGGTGTTCCATTTTCCAAAATAAATTATAGCCTTTAAGTTGTGTGACGTTCACGATCAGCGGTCAGTCGCGCATCTCCTTCCCCCACTTATCTCTAGAGTAGATACGTATATACGCTGAAAACTCAAGCGTCATGCTTTTTCCGTGAACGTCTCCAACTCGCGAGACAGTGCATGATGTTCACGATCAGCGGTCAGTCGCGCACATATTCTTCACTGGTGTCTAGAGACCTGGATACCTGGTAGATGCGTAAATACGCTGAGAATGCAGGAGTGCTTCGCGATCCTAAGAAGTTTCCACGGAGCGAGTTGCAACCTCATGTTCTCGAACAGCATCAAGTCTCTCCTAACGCTCTTCGGTAGATTGTTGGGATCTTATTATCTTTAATCATTTGGGAAAGATTTGACCTCTTTCTAGGTATGGTTATAGTTTTATTGTGATGATACCTAATCAATCAAAATCTAAGTGGCTGCTCCCCTGCGTTACCGGGTAGGCTACCGTGTAAAGAAGATAAATGGAAAAGGAAATTAAACACTCAAATAACATAAGCTCGAAGGCATATTTATACGATAAAAAAATGGGAGTTTTGGCCAGTAGAGTCTAATTTTCAATGATATACCATCTTCATCGAAAATCAGTCCTGAACTGTTCCCGCCTTCACCGCGTGGAGGTACTTATGTTATTTTATAATTATGCAATGAAATTAGTGATAGCTTTAATTTCTATATCAAATGTTTCTGATCTTCAATTTTTATAAGTCAACAGAAAATGCCTATCAGACCGAACAACTTTTGCTAAGACGTCATTCCTGTGTGAGTTATGGTGTAGCTGGGCTCTTGGAGTTCCACAACAGGTGTTTCAGATCTTCGATTTTATACGTCAACAGCGAGTGCTCATAAGGCTGAAGAACTCTTGCTAAGACGTCATTCCAATATATGTTATAGTGTAGCTGGGCTCTTGAAGTTCCACATCAGCTGATCCGGATCTTATTGTATCTTCTATAGTTTAGCAGGTCTGTTGCGGTTCTGCATCAGGTGTTCCGGATCTTCAAATTTATTGTCTCAGCAGAAAATGCTCATCACGTGGTACAATTTTTGCTATGGTACCATTTTTGTATCTCCTATAGTTTAGCTGGTCTGTTGCGGTTCTGCATCAGGCGTTCCGGATCTTCAAGTTTATTGTCTCAACAGAAAATGCTCATTACGTGGAACAATTTTTGCTATGCTACCATTTTTGTATCTCCTATAGTTTAGCTGGTCTGTTGCGGTTCTGCATCAGGTGTTCCAGTTTCCAAGATAAATTATAGCCTATGTGTTGCCCAGACTTAATATCTATACAACATACAGACAAACAGACAAACAGACAGACTTTTTTTTTTATTCGTGCTCTATTACTGTTTCTAAACCCCCCTCAATTATTATTTTTTAAATATATTCAATGTACAGACACAGTTTTTTTACAGTCTTATTATATGTATAGATATAGATTATTCTAGATGGCATTACTGAGACATGGGAAAGTTTTTCTATGACATTTCCTTGACATGCCTGCTCTACAGTATTTTATATCTCTTCGACCAACTTCATATTGATTAAGCTGGCTGGGTCTAGGTCCCATTAGAAAACGGTCTTTGTTCTTCCTTTCTTAAAAAAAGGTATTTTTTTAAGCAAGACCTGTCTAGGAACTCCCACACTACAATCATGAGTACAATCACGTGTTTAAGTTTCGGTCACTGATTACCAGTTGCTAGAATACCCCTAGGTATTGAAACAAGTGATATTTATCTTAAAATTAGACAATACGCACGTGAATCGAAAATGAAGAAGTGCGTGCATTCGGTCTGAACGCGAGACCTAAAAGTTGTCAGTCAGCTCGTCACTCCACTAGATGATCACTGTCACAGAGATGAACTTCAGTAACGCTCTTGACTGTTTGATGTTCGTTACAAAAGGCCAACAAAACTGATTAAGCTATCATCATCAATCATCGACAAGTTATTTTGTACAATTCATTAGTAAAAGCTCGTCAATCACTTAATAACATAACTGTGAACTGTTTACGTATTTTAGAGTGACATTTTGATAAACATGTAGGTACAAAAACACCTCGACTGCATCGTTGGTCCCGTGGTCGCAAGCGCTACAATTGAGCATGTGGTTCCTTGTTCGATACCCGGATCAGGCTAAGCGTTATTGAGATTTTCCATGTAATTTTCTCATTTGCAGCCCGCGCCTAGATCTGCGAGCGATTGTTCTATATGAGGAAGACCACGCGTAGGTATTCACGGCTACACATCAAGCTATATACAATCCAGTATAAGCTGATCTCGCATTGTATAAGATGTCCGTACAATGCGAGGTCAGCGTAAACTGAAAATTTATAGCTGGATGTATAGCCGTGTGTCCATTAAAGACATGGCACAGAGGCCAGTGTACATTACGTTAAATGTGTATCTGCTTGATGTTGATAAATGTCTTGTTATTGTCTAACTTCTTCGATAGTTTTAACCGACTTCAAGAGGAGGTTTTCAATTCGACCGGTTTTTTTTCAACTTTATTGCAAAATGTTCAAAGCTTAATGAACCATATGTCTGTCTGTACCATATACATTCCGAAACCGAAACTATGTTAAATATTTAACTAAAGGTACGATTTTAGCGAACAAGGCTAAAGTCCGTCTAGAATTCTGGATGATGCAACTGCTTAGTGATTAAAAGTAAATATATTACCAACTTCACATTCTTGAAGTCTAGAAAATTATCTAGTTTCCGCAAACGTTTGTAAATATTATTACGCAATTACCTGTTACAACACGTTCGGTAAACAAATCGGTACGCTGAAAAAATATAAAAATCAGTAGCGATTGAAGATTAGACATGTAACGCTGCACGAATGTATACGATAATATGTTTGTCTGTAGATCGAGTTGAAATATTTCTTTACAATTTACTTACGTGCTGAATTTGAAGTATTTAAAGTAGTTGGGCAGATAAATCGTAGTGTCTGAGAGCACTACAGAATGTTACTTTCACGTTTCGCAATAAATTCGGAAGCAGAGCGGTCTCCCATCCAGAAACCGATTACGGGGCAAGGGCAAGCTTACTAGCAATGTGGTATGCAAATTACTAGTAGTCTTGTAAACCCCAACAACTAAGCTAAATACGCTTGTGTCTGGAATGGGTTTACGACAATAGTGCGATGGGTGGAGATCGAACTCACGACCTCTCGATCACCAGTATAACGCCTTAGCAACTGGGCTATTACCGTCTAACTTAAATAAACCTTTGATCGACCTGTGTGACTTAAGCCATAAGTCCCTCCGATACGGTACTTAGTGAAAGAAAGAAAGAAATAGTGAAAGAAAATACATTTATTGGCAACAGCTGGATACACGCACAGTAAAAACAAAAAAACACAAAAAAAAAGAGAATAAAAATGGCATGTCTCACGGCTGCGCCAAAAAGCTCATTTCACACAGCAGCGGTGGCCCAGTGGTGGCGGCCCCGACTTACGAACAGTAGGTCGTGGGTTCGAACCCAGGCAGGCGCATTACTTTGTGTAATTTATTCGATCACCACTGCTCTCAAAAACGGTGAAGGAAAACATCGTGAGGAAACCGGCTTGTCCTAGAACCAAACATTCGAAGACATGTGACATCTACCAAATCGCACTGGGCCCGCGTGGTAGATTATAGCCCATACGCAAAATACGCGCTTTGACGTGGAGTTGCGGATACCAGCCCGGTATCTTTAATCTTTTTTTAAGGTTCATTTCAGCGGTAATGCCAGACAGATGCTGGGAGTTATATGTCACTAAGTAATATTATCAAGTCGCTACTTACGGGCAAATTTTTGGCACACAAAAGGTACGAAAGAGTCAGGGACTATCCTCATTTATGCAGTTCGATTTAGCTTTTGACCATATAAAACACCAGTTTTTACAGTATTTACAAGGCAGATAGTACATACTGTAAAAACTGGAGAGTATACGGTAATACGGTAATGCTGTAAGACACCAGTAAGTGGGAGCACCGGGAGGGGACGCCCTAGAAGGCCATATATAGACCTTATTGTTAAAGTTGTTCAGAAAGATTGAGACATATTGTTATCACATTTTTCTATTCTTCGCATGCCCCATATAAATATAGAATCTCAAATATCTTTCATATTATGCAACTGTTTAGCGGTGTTTTGCATTTGTATCGTTGCGAAAAGTACCCGTGGGCGACCTCCCTTTAAAGGACGTAAGGACAATCTTATATAACAAACATTTGCTGCATAAGAAAAATGAAAAAAAATCAACAAAGAGTGTCTATTTCCGACTCAGTCGAACAGTTTGAGGAAAACCTGTTGAGTTTACAAAACTTGACGTCACAACTTCGCAATAGTTGGCGAAACTAAACGTTATTTGTAGCTGGCTGTTCCCTTCAGGATGTTTTCATTATTTTATTTGGGATCAGTTTCAATTAGTTAAACTGTGTCTTGAGATATCAAGTTAGTACATTTTTGTGTTAGTAGGTATGGTATTTTACTGTTGCTAAGTTCGTTATAATGTTGCAAACCGTAATTAAATATGTGATGTTTTCTTCACAGTTTAGATTTTTATGCTAGATCACGTTGATAGCTGCAGTGCGATTCTGGTCAAATCACCGCGTGAAAATGTAGGCTTAGTGAGGGCAAATTGAGTTGTCATTCCATACTAATGCTACTATGCGTTTCAAATAAGAGTAGGAAAGTCAATGACCTCTATCTGACAAATGTCTCTTAAAAAGAACGGCCTGCAACGAAACCATAATCGCGTATCAATTATTTTCTTTTTTTTTGTTTTACTGAGTCGAAGTTATTCAAAATAAAAAAAAGTCTTAAATTAATTAGTCTTGTGGAGTGCTTACGTTTTCTGTTTATTACGCGGTTGTTTGTTGTTGTTGTTGTTGATATTTGTTTTTATTTTCATCTCCCCGACTGCTCGCAAATGTGTGAACGAGGCGCTCTTTTGCATGGGGGGGCTCGAGAGATTATCTCAAAAATAAACAATTACTTATAAAGTACAATTTTGAAAATTATTTGTTCCTAATTCGTAAATAAATTATATTTAGAAAAAAAACCTTGTTTTGCTGATCTTACCCAATTTATTCGAATTGACAGCTATGACGTCACAACATGGCGCAAAGTCATTCCTATTCTCATTTGAAACGCATAATACACATTGACAGTTCACTACTCTCAAGTTTTCACGGCGTGACTTTTTCTGAATCGACCGGCAGTCCTTATATAATTATATACCTACTTATAAACCAGCGACCCGCCCTGGCTTCGCATGTGTGCAAATATTTTTTGACTCAGAAGCAATGTAACATTTTAAGTGTTATTGGTGCGGCAATGCGTCTTTCAACATAATATACATGTTTTTTTTTTTAATTATTATAAAAAAACCAGTACTTTACTGCAATCCCAACTGTTGGTAAGCTGTGATGGTGAAGCGCACTAGTTTATAAAAAAAAACACAAATTTCACACAACATAAACTAAGCAGAGCTTGTGCTGTGAGTACAGCTACTAGACAACTGATAAACATACTTATATATCTTTGCTTAAATATGTTTCTAAAAACACTTAAGCACAGAACAAATGTTCAAATTATCGTACGTTTATTTATTGTATGGAAATTGAACCTACGACCTCTGGCATAGCAGTCAGGATCACTAACCACTAGACCAACAGGGCACTCAAATATAAACCCAATCAAAGTAGATTTAAACAGAACTGTTGGAACTATCTCAGCAGCTGCATGTTTGCTACGTTGAGCACCTTGCTGGTTACGCTTCACATTATCCATTAAATACATTAAGAAAGGAATCATTTTCTTCATAATAGCTTAAAGCTTATCTAGTATCAGTTTCCAAGATGTTTCTTACACAAATTTCAATTATATTTATTCATGAAACAATAATTAACATTGTGTTGAATATTTACACATGCAAACATGCAAAAATAAGTTATATTATTATTATATAATATTATTACTTATTACTACGACATTCTAGAGTGATTAAAATAAGGTGCTACAACTTCACAAATATAATGCCAAATCGTTTTGGATATTTAATGTCAAACACGTTTAAATAGAAATGTCAGAAACTGGTTTAAAAAGTCAACAAAATTAAAATTATAAAACCATTGTGCCCGGATTTTTAGACGGTCGTATGCTTCCAGCCAAAGACTTCCAGCCGATGAGCCAATCGATTTCATCATATATATGTCGACATAATATAATTATAAAGGTTTTTCATACTTAGGCCGTCTTCAGATGACCGTCACCGGTCACGCACGACTCGCGTTTTGCCTGCCTTACTCCCGCGCTCGGCACGCGCATTATTAGCGTAAGCACTAAGCATCCTGCACGCTTGTGCGGGTTGAGCGTGGAATTGGAGTAAGGCGGGCAAAGAGATTTAAAAGACTATAGAGCGGGCATGTCAAGGAAATGTCATAGAAATACTTTGATCCCATGTCTCAGTAACGCCATCTAGAATAATATATGAATATTGGAGCGGCAGCGGAGCGTACTAAAAAAAAACTCATAGACTTGTGTCCGGCAGGACACACTTTTTCGGACGAAAATTTTGTTTGTGATGTCCGGTCTATAGGTATTGAATGTCTTTGTATCTAGCATAATATAGTTATAGAAGCGGCAGCGGAGCGTACTAAACTAGACTAAGCGACTTGTGTCTACAAGGACACAAGTATCGGATGAAATTTTGTTCGTGATGTCCTGTCTATGGTAAGTATTGAATGTGTTTATTTTATTTTATTTTATTTATTCATGGACAATAACAGCTACAATATGTGTATAAATAGAGACAGATAGTCTTTGGAGTTTGATAAATTCAATTTGAGATTTATTTATTGTAGACTCATATTTTATTACTAACACAATTTCAGACGCGGGTGTTGAAGCGTGTGGCGTGCGCTTAGCGAGCGTGTGTCGTCTGTACGCAGCCTTATGGTTTAAATAAGATTGCATTAAATTTAAAGTTTTTTTTCCATATTAACCCTTTGATTAACGTCACGTAGGCCAGGAGACTAATCAAAATGAAACCATAACTTCTGTACTAGTTTTAGACTTCCAGGCGAAGAAACTTTTCCTTAGAATTTTCATCTTTTGTTACGATTTGTACTAATGTTTTTTTTTTGCTCAATACCGTTTTAAGGGCTTTATCGCTAAACGATAACGTCGCCCTGTGACATCATGCTGTACAGAATTGGACTATGGAACAATTATAACAGTTAACAATAGATACTATGGAAGATATAAATTTTATTGTGAATGCTGAGAAAAAAACTTAGATTTATGAAAAACCAATTTGTATTTTGCATGTAGGGCAGGCCCTATCAGAATAGTAGCGCTTCTGTGTTTATTGTTTTTTTTTAAATATCGTGGCATCGTACTGAGATGGGGCCCGTTTTGGCCTCGCACAGGTCTTTGTTATTTAATAATTATGTTGGATTTAGTTTTTAGCTGTTAAATTGCTGTGCGTGTCCTAAATAAAAATATTTTTTTCTTTACTTTCTTTAGGTAAACAAATAACCGGAATAATGATTAAAATCTTAGCAATTCCTTTTGTACAATTGTGGTTCTATTCGTAATATTGTCCGGTTAACTGTACTACTGTATGTAATTTTAACCATGGTCGTGTCACCGGACTATCACAACTACATACATTTGTCTGAAACAGCTGTTTATTACATAAAAGTGTTTAAATGAGATCAGGTAATTCTACGAATAGCAATGATTTCAAATTGACATTAATGATTCCAGCTGTTCTCTACAAACCTTGGTTCGTATAGAAAAAAAATGGACTAGAAACTCAACTGTTCTAAATAATTACGTTTTTTTAGTTATTTATACTTACATTGCATAGTATAAACTGTTAGTTTTAATGTACGGACGTCACGGTTGGCGCAGTGGCTGAGTGATGCTGCGTTGGAAGTCGTGGGTACGATTCTCGCACGGAACAAATGTTTATACGGTCTACAGGTAAAAGTTTCGGGTCTGTCTGTTTGTTTATGCGAGTTAAAATGTTTGTACCTATATTCACCCACGATACAGGGGAAATTCCTAATGAGGGAAAACGTATAAAAAGCATGCCATATTTTATTAACAACACCTAACAACCAACTAATAAAATGCATATAAAACAATGAGCTGATTGTTTAATTTTAAATTTGAATTAATATAATATTTTCTGATAACATTTTACAGTAGGTAACAAACGTTTCTACGATAGCATAGCATCATTGTTTTTTGTTTTTATTTACTGATAAGATAAATCCAGCTTCTTTTTAAACAAAGTCCTAACTAATTTATTTTAATTGATAGTTAGTAATTAACTAAGTAACAAAGAAAACTCAAATCGGAATCTTTGTGACGCCCGTTGCCACGTATCGGTATATAATAAGTTGGTATAATTTACTTAAGTTTAAACATCCGTCAAATCGGAACTTTCAGCACGGGTAGCTTGATCACCATAGAAACAGATTTTGTGTTAAGAAAAAAAAAAAAAAAATATTCCACAACTTTTCACACAACGTCATTTAGTCCCAAGTTAAGCTTGAGAGCTTGTGTTATGGGTACTTAACAGCTGATAAACATATTTATATATTTCTAAATATAGGGGAGAGCGGGGCTAGAAGTTACCGGGGTAAGTTGTTCCGATTGAAACCACTCCGCGAGGAATAGAGATAGGAATGTTGAATAAACACGTCACGAAATGCAATGCCACAGCGCACTGACGGCGGCCATCTTAGACAGGCCAGTGAAGCTGGGAATATTGGATCCGCAGGACGTGCGTCGCTGATTCACGTAAGTAAATATTTTCGTAATTAACATTTTTGGTCTGTTTCATGAATTTTTACGATTTGCGTTTAGTGTTTTATTGTTTCGATTTGAGGATTTATCTATTGTTGTGATACACTATGCGTAAATGACGTATGTTTAGTCACCTAATCTATATTTTGTTTGTTTTGTCAACTCGTATGATTGGGGCAAGATGTTCCTTTTTTCTGGGGCAGGTTGTGACCTCGGAACAACTTTTTTTTTTTTTTTTTTTTTTAGGGGTGGAAAATCCTCATGGATGTCCCCCGCCCGGGGAGGCGGAGGGGTCTGTCAGACTCCTACTGACTAAAAACCACCCCGTGTTCCTTCTCACACCTGCGCCGGGGGTCACGGGAACGGAAGATACTTCCGCGACCCCCGACTGGTGCCGGCCCCGCGGGCTTCGCCAAGTCTGTACGTGTACGTGGGGGCGGCGGACATCCCCGCGTCCGTCGCCCTGGAACCTCGGAACAACTTGCCCCAACTAATTTTGTTCCAGTAATGAATCATCATCATCAACCTACTGCTGGACATAGGGCTCTATCAATCAGCGCCATAATGAGGTATATATATTGTTATTTTCTTTTACAGTATGCGGACTTACAAAAGAAAAACTACCGAGGATTAATATCCAAGGAATTGCTGCAAACAGCCGCGAATGATGGCAAAAAAATAAATACAACAGATTTGTAAAAAAAAAGTAACAAATCGTGAAGAAAATAATCACAACTGGCTACAAAAAAAAAGAGTTGTATTTACGGCAGAACAGGAAGTTATGTTGGCAGACTGTAATATTAAAGTTTAGCTCAATTTTTTTCGGCCTTCTAACAGAAGAACTAAAAAAAATGGTGTACAAATGTGCAGTAAAATTCAGTGCTTACAGTATTTCACCATCTTGGCATAAAAATAGAAAACCTGGTCTTGATTGGCTAACAGGTGAAATCTTAATCCATTTTAATGCTTTCTAATGAAACTTCAGAATATATATCATAATCACAGTTATTTGTTTTTTGCCTATGATGGTATTTTATTCATTATTATTATTTTATTGATATATTCAGCCTAAGACAAAGCAATATAGTTAATTACTGAAATAATTATCAAGGTTGATTAGCTGCAAGTTATTTGATAAGATCCTAATGACTAAATGTTGAATAATTGATTAAGTACAAATTATAGTTACTTGTTAAAACATACAAATGTTTACCGATAATACGTTGGATATTGTTGATTATTTACTGCTGAATAAATAGACTTGATTTCGTCGTTTAATGTTGTTTATTTCACAAATAAAACCTTTATCAGATATGGTAACAACTTACCCCGGCTTGTTAACAACTTGCCCCGAATCGGGGTAAATTGTTACTTTCCGACTTTGGTCATAAAAAAAATTATAACAAATAAATCACACAGTAAATGGCCCCGATAACTATCTTAATAGCAAAGTTAAATATGTAGGTTAATATTAATCACAAAAAAAGAATATTAAAATCAAGTATTCTTAACAAATTTTGAGGTTAACTGAAAATCGGAACTTCTAGCCCCGCTCTCCCCTATACAAACTAAAGATAAATTAGGTACACCCAGACACAGAACAAATGATCGTGCTCCTCACACAAACATTTGTCCTGGGTGGGAATCGAACCCACGACCTCCGGCATATTAGTCAGGGTCACTAACTACTAGACTAACAGGCCAGTCAATACAGAAGAATTCATAAAGTGACAGTTTGTAGAAATCTTTTGGTTGGAACACGACAATGTCAGGAATGAAGAAAAGACATCATGTGCTGATTCTTTAGTCAACAATAGTCTATCAGTATAGAGTTTTATTTCTTCTATAATCGGAGAAAATGTCTCTACTATCTCAATACTCAATACTATACTTTATTGCATTCCATAATGTGTACATAATAGTTGGTATGATATAACATCGAATCAATTATGGACCCTGTCGGGCACACACGGCAAAGTAATAAAAGTAGGACAGAGGGTGAAGGCGCTTTTTATTAAGAGAAATCATAATTTAAATTGTAACATTAAAATAGTAATATTTGGTATTCATATTTTATTTACGTATTTATAATATGTTATTGATTGTTTTAGTTTACGTCCGATTCTTAGACTTACTGGCTTACTTACACTGTTACTTAGACTTACTGGCTTACTTACACAGTTACTTAGACTTACTGGCTTACTTACACTGTTACTTAGACTTACTGGCTTACTAACACTGTTACTTTGTCGATTCTCCGTCGAAATACCGGTTTTTACAGTGATCATGCATGCTACATGTACCGCACGTTTTTCAAGGGAAACGTACCTAACGCCAATACGTAAAATTTTAAAATGTATACGTAATCAACAAATCTGCTTTAATAAGTGAATATTTAAAATAAACTTAAAATAAATAATAAAACTACCTACATAACTACGAGTACTAGGAACATTCCTTACTGAAGTGGTACCCCGACGTGAAGTAAAATTTCATGGCTCAACGATAGGAAAGTATTATTTTTAAATGTTTTACTCTTTTGCTGTGGAGGTTTTTTAAATTTTAAATTTGTGTTTTTCATCTGTGCACAATAGAGGCAAAAATAAAAAATACATTCAGTAGTACCCAATTTAGAATTAAGTTATAGTATCCGATATAATCTGGAGGTCTATCCCATGGTTATAAAATAAATTGGGAAATCGCCCAATATGGGTACAGTCAGCCTCATAAGCTAAGGTGTTCATGAGTTTAGGAAATATGGATATGTATATCGACATAAGAGGCTGACTGTACGTGGCAGTTGACTTACTTTTTATTACAGTAATTATTAATTAAAAGCTTTTAATCAGCTTGCAATGTACCAGTATGTATGTTTGTTTAGGCCAAATCTGGCGAGCCGATTTAGAACCACTTCCTCTTACCCCACGAACTTGAAATATTACGTGTTGGTTCAGTTTCCATGACAATACATGTTAATGGTAAGTATGATTTGATTCTACTCCCAGGATCGTCTCCCGTCGAAGAGACTTTTCGAAAGTCAACTTCACAGGCACGAAATTTTGTAAATGCGTTCAATTATGATAGCCCTTTCCAAGTTTTAACATGACATTTGGCTGCTACATCCAATATTTACATCTTTTCTTCTTTTTGAAGCATTTAAAAAAAACTTGTTTTAAAAATGTTTTTTTAACGAAATTTATTCAACTTAAGTAGTTTCTGTGTCCCTAAGATGGGGCAGAGGGTGTCCACAGGGCGCCGCCATCCCACTTGGTCTTGAGCTTTGCGTTTTTTCACTCCAGGTTGTTCGCCTTTGCGATGACCGTTCGTCGCTAGGTCTGCTTAGGACGACGGCGACCACGTTTACGCTTTCCTTGAGGATTCCAGTTCAGGACTTGCCTTAGTATTATATGTTCAGGGACTCTTCGGAGCGTGTGGCCAATCCAGTTCCATCTGCCATTTGATCTGTTGGTCGATCGGGGTTTGTGTATGGCTCAGGTACTTACATCGGTATAATTACAATGTTAAGTTTGTTCTTGGAATTTATTACTGATACCTACTATATACAATACACATAATTATTTAATCTCCGTATTGTGCCAAGAGGCAGCTCGCAACCAGCTATGTACATCTTTACTCTATAAAAGGCAAGATTTGATCGTTTGTTTGTTTGTAATGAATAGGCTCCCAAACTACTGGACCAATTTTAAAAACTCTTTCAGTGTCGCCGCGTCGGGAAGCTACACTATCCCCGGTGAGATAGGATTTTTGACGCTATATCCTCACGAGAACGTGAACGACGTCACGCAATTTCACCCGCGTAGGGTGAAATTGCGTGACGTCTGCTAGTTTAACATAGGAAACTGCGCAGAGACAATTATATACCTACGTAGTGGCGAGTTTCGATAATCGAGAACAATTTACCGGCATTTAATGATTGCATCGTATTGAAATTAACCCAACTTGCAACTGTCAAATTTGTACTACTAGTTGTGTCAAGTTGCTGAATTATCCAATCGGCCATAAACATTTTTTTTTGTCTTCCACTACCACGCAGCGCTTATTTTGACCATGTGTTTGAAAAGTTTATTTAGAGTCATGGCAACCATAAACAAGGCATTTCTGTACCTGCACCTGGCAACCAGTACTAACGAAAACTCTAAAAATTTGGTAGCTTCTTAAACTAAGTTGATGGTTTGTTCAATTGAAGTCGCTCAGTCTGCGGAGGGCCTATGATACGTTTATTAATACTTTTCCTTGTAGCGATCAAACGGACCTTTGACTGGTGCTATGGGCGCTCGTCATGGAGACAACATTAGGTACGAGTAGCTATGCAAAACACTAATTGTTTACTTTGAGAAAAAAACAACGAAAAATAACACTAGGAATTACTCGTTTACTAACATTTAAACTCACATGGGTACACAAACACCGAGACTTGGAACCTGTAGGCCATACAAATTTTTGTTCCGTACTTACGGGTTTACGGGAATTAAACCCGCGACACGCATTGCAGCAGCCAATTGTTTGGCCACTGTGACAACCGTGCCGTTGAATTCCTACGCGTAATTCGAGTCAGAATTTGTGTGTGTTTATAAGTTTGACGTATCTGTCTGTGTATATGTCTGTCAGTGGCATTGTAGCTCCCGAACGGATGTACCGATTTTGAATTAGTTTATTTTTGTTTTTTAATTAATGTTGATGTACTAAGTATACCTTCGTCATAGCCTAATCAAATTGGCGTTATGGCGGGTATTTTATTCAATGAGTCGGATGATGGAGAGCTTCCAACCCCAGTTCTTGCAACTTGGAGACCGTCTGCTGTGCAGTATGAGGTCGCGCGTTGTCATGCAGGAGCAGCGGAGACGAGCGATTGACCAATATGCTGGTTGGAGATTTGCCAGCTTCTCCATCATTGTGTTCAGTTCTTCACAGTACACATCTGCAGTAATGCTCACCCCGTTTGGTAAGAAGCTGTGATGAATCACACCGGCGCTAGACCACCAAACAGTGACCATCACTTTTCTAGGGGTAAGTTTTCGTTTAGGGCATTGTTTAGGTGCTGAACCAGGATCCAACCAACTTGCTGAGCGCTTGCGGTTATCAAACAGAATCCATTTTTCATCGCAGGTAACAATGCCTTCATTTGTGTGTCTGTTGAGCAGTGCAAGGCACGTCTCGACGCGTACTTCGCGCTGGCGATCATTGAGTTCGTGGGGCACCAATTTGTCAAGCTTTTTTACCTTGCCAATTTGACGCAAATGGACCAATATTGTTTTGACGCTAACGTCGAAAGCTGCTGCTAATTCAGCCGTAGATTGTGTATCATCAGCTTCCACAATCGCCTTTAATTCGTCATTGTCGACCAAAGTCTTCGGACGACCGCGAGGTTCATTTTTCAGGTCGAAATTTCCAGAAAGGAAGCGAGCAAACCAATAACAGGTGGTGCGTTGGTTTGTAGTGTTAGCTCCGTAAACGTCGCGTCGTTGATGTTGCGTGCCGCTTGTGCCGCGTTGCTGCCACGACGGTACTCATATTC
Organism: Euplexia lucipara; assembly: GCA_921972225.1. Taxonomy (NCBI): domain Eukaryota; kingdom Metazoa; phylum Arthropoda; class Insecta; order Lepidoptera; family Noctuidae; genus Euplexia; species Euplexia lucipara. The sequence continues at coordinate 9,000,583 of OV179142.1, read as the reverse complement.
CATAATTACTCGAATTTTTAACGTATCCATGATGACGAAAAAGATTGAAATGCGATGAAAATGAAACACTAATCAATAAACAAATGACTACTTTTGGAAAAAGAAAACCATGTTTTTAAAATAAAATTAATTTGAAATTAGAATTCTTAGCCAAACAAAAAATATTTTGATTTGAAATGGCCAGTACTGCAGAACGGCAATTTCATAGGTAAAGACCTAATATAATATAGTTAAGGTTTTACAGAAATAAATATAGACATACCTAATGTCAATGTGACAACTGCTAAATGACAGTGACATCTAAGTACCTAAAATTTTTTTTTGACGTATCACAGTAAAGCAAAGGATGTATCGCCATTTCACCGTATGAATGACGTCATTTGGAGCTTACGTCTTTTTAGAATGCACCGAATTTCAAATTTAAAATTATGAATGAAAAGTACCTACATAATTTCGAAAAACCAAAAAATATGGCTTCTCTAGTTTTGGATTTACTTTTATATAACGTAATAAAACATGCGGGTTAAAATTTTGAAATATTGTCAATTATTATAGACGCCGAATTTATTATATGTTTACAGCAGCTGTCATACTTAGTTGTAACCATTGCAGCAAGTAAATGATTTGGGTTTCATTTAGTTAAGAATATTATTTCGTCTTAGTTGAAAATCACAGTGTCAATGATAAGAACCTCAAAGAAGCAGGGATGAACAATACACGGACACATTCTTCGTTTCTCTTTTATTGTTCTAAATTTAAAATAAAATAATTTAAATAGAAAATCTTTTCACTTATCTTTAGAATAAAATGTAGTATTCTTGCCGACCCTCTTTTTTCTTATGCAGTTTAAACTAATATTATTTGTATTTTTGAATGTTCAGTGTCGGCAGGTGTATGTTCTGGGGACGCGCGGCCCCCTGCATCTCTTGATGGATGCGAGACGAGTATGTCGGATATTCGCATCCATCAGAAGGACGTCCGCAGGGTACTGCGCAACCTTGACGTGAATAAAGCTAGTGGCCCTGACGGGATACCGGCAATTGTTCTTAGAACTTGTGCGCCTGAATTGTCTCCGATCTTGACACGCCTATTTCGTCTCTCGTATGAGACTGGAAAAGTGCCGATTGATTGGAAGCAAGCTAACGTGCAGCCCGTGCCCAAGAAGGGCAGTCGAGCTGACCCGGCTAACTACAGACCCATCTCTGTAACGTCCATCCTCTGTAAGAGTATGGAACGGGTGCTTAACACTAAGCTCCTGGCATACCTAGAAGCTAATGACATCCTCAGTGATCGGCAATACGGCTTTCGTCGAAATCGGTCTACAGGGGATCTTCTAGCGTATGCCATTCACATCTGGAGTAAGGCCATCGAGAAGCATGGGGAAGCGCTTGCCGTCTCCCTCGATATCTCGAAGGCTTTTGACAGGGTCTGGCACAAAAGTCTCATTGGTAAGCTTCCTTCTTTCGGTCTGCCCACTGGTCTATGTGACTGGATTGCTGACTTCCTGAGTGGTCGGTCCATCCGAGTTGTAATTGATGGCTGCTCATCCGGTCAGTTAGACATCAATGCCGGGGTCCCTCAGGGGTCGGTACTCTCGGCAACATTATTCTTGCTGCATATTAATGAACTGCTTAAGCCCGGTACCTTTGGGTATGCAGACGACAGCACTGTTGTCGAGAGCTACATGTCTGACGCACGGGCTAGTGGGTCACAGATCCAGTCTCTCCGAGAAGCTATGGTCGAGCGCTTGAACTTGTCCTTGAAGGCAATCGCCGAGTGGGGTGATGCCAACTTGGTCAAGTTCAATGCTGTGAAAACCCAGGCGTGTCTGTTTTCCGCCAAGCGGAGCCTATTCCACCCGGCTCCATCTTTCCGAGGTGTAACCGTGCCGATAACCGACCATCTTGATCTTCTTGGTGTAACGTTGTCATCCACTCTCAATTTTAGCTCTTACATCGAGGCAAAGGCTCAAATAGCTGCAAAAAAGTTAGGTATCTTAGCAAAGGTGAGACGTTACTTCACGCCGGAACAGCTGCTCAACCTCTATCAAGCGCAAGTTCGGTCGTGTATGGAGTACTGCTCTCATCTTTGGGACGGATCCGCCAAATACCAGCTTGATGCGCTTGAGTCTATTGAGAAACGAGCCAAGAAGATCATCGGCAATGATGCACTCGTTGTGTCAAAACTTCAAAGTCTTGAGCATCGACGCCGAGTTGCTAGCCTGTCGGTTTTCTATCGGTTATATTTCGGAGAGTGTGCATCGGAATTGCACGATTTAATTCCACCAAGCCCTTTCCATCATCGGACCACCAGGCGTTCAGCACTGCGCCACCGGTACATGGTAGATATCCCAACCATACGTACTAAACGTTATGGAAACACATTCATTGTGCGAACAGCCAAAGAGTGGAATTCCCTGCCGGTGTCGGTGTTTCCTGATAGCTACAACCTAGGGGTCTTCAAGTCAAGAGTGAACAGGTTGCTTCTAGGCAAGCGTGCTTCATCGTCGACCACATCATCGCTTACCATCAGGTGAGATAGTGGTCAAACGCGTGCCTATCAGTAATAAAAAAAAAAAAAAAAAAAAAAATGTTGATTTAAATATGTCGCGAATCATATTTTAATCAACATACAACCTGTGACGTGAACAGCAAATGGTTATTATCTCAAAAACCAGGCTAGGTTTATATTTCAGGCAAATAAATGAATCTGAAAATTTGAATTTCGCGGGCCATTTTGCCACAGACACCTTAAACGATACCAAAGTCCGGATTTTCTTCCGGATATAAAGATAACTTGGACACATAAACTAAGAACTTATAAATATGCCATCCCTTTGTTTCTTCATCCGTATTTTTTTTCAGCAACACTGTTTCCTGTTTTAGTGCCGATGTCATGTAGGTACTAGGTAAGTACCTACTTATTATACATCTTAGCTTATTATGATAAAATATATATTAAGTAGGTTCACCTTTATTATATATTTTATCATAATAAGCAGTAAAACAATAGGTATTGATAACACGAACGTTTCTATTTATTGTTTAACCGTCTGAAGTTATTTTTTGTTATTCTTTCCTAATGATAATTTCATTTCGGGCTAAAAATGTTGGAGTAGGTACACTATAGTAATATCGGGAATTTACGGGATCGATGTTGTTTCAAATTACGTCAGGCACTGAGAAGAGTCTACAGAAACAACCGACAGGAAACTATATGGCATCGTGCTCAGTCTACCTAAGAAAGTGTAGGCAGCGGTATCTATGTAACAAATTCCATAATGTGGGCCGTGTGATAGGGGCGGGGGACTTGCTATTAATAACCAAACAAAAAAAAAATTCTCAGGTTGCTACAATAACACGACTTGAAGTTATTATTCATAAAAATATTTAAGTAGGTTTATATTTTATACCATTTCTTTAGTGTTACATAATAATACAATTACCTAATAAGATTATGTTGTTTCAATCCTGACATTCCATATTGTCTTCTTGTACAAGGTATATTTATAATAATGGGACAAATTAAATGTTTTAAGCTGTAAGTCTTCCATGTTTTAATAAATAAATAAATACTTTTTTACAGGCTTATCTACTCATGAATATGAACAACGTTCACTATGGGCCTGCTGATATTTTTTCAAACAGGTGAATTCCAGGGTTGATAGATAGACAGGATGAGCGTTTCGCGCATTGTCATCACGAAGTGTATTATTTTAGAAGGTGAATCATGGTGTTGTGGACAACAATATAGGTAATAATTTCATTAGTTTGATGTAATTTACAGCAAGGATCTTTCTGTTAAATTCATGCTAAATGTCACTTAGTGTCAAAAATATTGGCAACTGTATCGATCGGGAATTAAATAAATAATAAATATTCCACAACTTTTTCACACAATGCCATTTAGTCCCAAGCTAAGCTAAGAGCTTGTGTTATGGGTATATAACTGACAAACATACTTATATATTTCTAAATACATACATATAGATAAATTACACCCAGACACAGAACAAAATGATCGTGCTTATCACACAAACATTTGTCCTGGTTGGGAATCGAACCCACGACCTCTGGCATAGCAGTCAGTTGCACTAACTACTAGACCAACAGGTCAGTCATTAATTTAAAAATTAATACATGATTGAAAAGCAAAGGGCTACTGTCAAACTACCCACCCATTGCACTTCGGCGTCAAACTTTGAGTGCCTATTTACTTACATCCCCAAACTGAAGTTAATCGTTACACAAAGACGGCTCTAGATAGCCTAACCTAACCTTTTATAACCTAACCCAATTCTGACGAACTCTTATCTACAGCTTATAAAATATACACTTGCTAGATTACCTACTGTTGAAAGTGGTAAGTATGATACGACAATCGGACTTTTTAAGCTTCCGTTCTTCTGTTAACTTTATAATAAAAGTCTACCTGTCATACCATTGACTATCAAATAGCACAATGTATTCATTCGATTTTTATTGCTGTATGAAAATAGAAACTATAATTAAATGCGAGTAGGTAAACTTACTGAGCTAAGGAATTGGGCGCGACGAGTAAGTAAATAACGATATCACTTTGAATCACTATGATTCTCTTATTATTAGAATTCAAACTCTACGCTAAAGATATAACGAATATTTTACTTTCCACAAGACGATAAGACATAAGGCATTTTTGATTTATGATTGCGCCATTGTGATAAGCGCAAGAGTGGGGTCATAGAACTTTGCAGGGCTCACGCGGGAACGAGACGATGAATTTTTCTTTATTCTTATCCAGATAGCAAGTTATTTTACTTTTGCATAATAACCCACAGAACAAATAACATAATTAGAGCAGGTAGAAAAGAATAGAAAACAAATTGAAGGTGATAAGAATATGATACTAAGAATGCACATTATATATAGAACTCGCATTGAAGTGGGATGATCTGAGCGCGTCACGAAGCGTAGGCTATGCAGCATCGCATCGTGTGTGAAACGACGGAGTGCCGGCATCTCGTTGCGTGCGCTTCTGGACTTGGTCGCAAAGCAAACAGAGGAGAGGAGCGGAGGAGGACTCGAGCGGAGCGGGTTGCGGGCATCATTCGCGGTCCGACAGTGGTGCGGCGCGGACGACGACGCGCGCCTAACCGGTCACCGGACTAACTTTCCAATATTCGTCTTCCAACGCTTTTGGACCACCATGAGGACCGGAAGGGTCCCGCTTGCGGCCCTTCTGCTAGTCCTCGCCTCTCCAGTACTACAGGTAAGTCATAACTCAAACATTGCCAAAACACCGGCACACAACCAGTTCGCGGCGATTCTGAAAAATAAGTTTGCAAAACTTTTTTGACTTCGCACAGTCTAGACCCCGAGATTTTGTATTTATTGTACGCCTGACTCATTTTAACTGGACAAAAGATTTGTGTGTTCCTTGAATATTAACTAAACTGAAGTAATAATTAACTAGGTATCGGTGACAGAGCCGGTTTCGGTATAATATACCGACGGTATTTTAAACTTTTCGTTATTCAGTTTTCGTGTTTGTTTGAATATAATATATGATGAGATATTGAATGAATAAGTATAGGATACGGTGCACAGTTTAGAAAGACATCTTACAATATCTTAGCTACGAATTTTACGTTGCATGTATAAACTAAATGGGTTTCGTAGCACAGTAGTCTAACCACACGATGTGTCAAATATGTATCAGTTGATAAAAACCGATAATTTAACATTGATAAAGTTTAGGGTAACCCAGATAAAAAAAATATTGCTCAGAACATCCTAAGTACCTATCAACGTTAATGAAACCTGTACGGCAATTCTTAATTTATTTTTACACTTCAGTTAACTTCAGTTAAAAATGGTCATAATTTAGAATGCAGAAAGTGATTTTTATGTGTCTTCGGATGGCAATTTACGGTATAAGAGGAATCGTAACGTTTTTTTTATATTCTGTGATCAATAAATTATTTAGACATTGACTAGCTGAAAATTCGTAGTTTTAATAATTATGTGATGCCAATTTATATAGGAAATAGGGGTCATCGCGATGTGCTGATTGCATACCTAATAATGAAATTTATAGTATTATGTCAATAAAACGCTTATGACGGCAATGAGGTCCTCATAGCCGTTTTTACAACTGCTGAGTAGTACCTAGCGGTGTACTGTTACAGCTGTTTCATTGCCTACGATAATTGTATTTAGGCCGAGTCTGCATTTCTCAGTCAACATTGCCAAACAATGTTGTTAATATTGTCTTTTAATTAAATGTACAAACTTAAATGAGGTCATAATTTAGTCGGCACATGTACCTATTACTCAATTCCTATTTGTTATTGTCAGTCAAACCCGCTATTTATAAAAAAAGAGTAATATAAAACAGGTTTTAATCTAAAGAATCGTTCACCGCGGCATTCCATATAATCGGTTTATTTTTGAACTCTGCCAATTGATTGTTCGTTAACTTTGGTCGATGGCACTTTATCAAGTGCATTAAGCTTTACTGCATAAAAAAAACCGTGGCTACCAAAATGCGTGATGCTGATGACCAAAATTAAATGTATAAATATTACCACAGATGGTGATTTTTTTCAGTTTTTCGTCGCTCTTTAAAATAAAGTCTAGCTACTTTGGTGTTAACTCCTATTTACATCCATTACTTGTTTTAAAACATTACTTAAAAGAAAGTAAGAAAAAAAATTGTCAAACGAATGAACTTAAAGAAGCATTTAAAGTCAAAACTAATATAATGGACTTTCAATTAAGTTTTTTTTTCTCAAAAAATAAAAACTTCCGTTCCTAATTCAAACTCTTGATCTATTTCTCGTCCATAAAAATATCTTCTGGTCAGATATAAATAAGTACTTAATTTATAATAATATTACCTCCTCACTTGCCAAACTGGCTTCCTACGTCATAATTCATTCTTCACTCACGCGACTGGTTTTAATTGTTTTAATACGAGTTTTTCTACACTTTTTTCCGTCAACATACGCATTTATGGAGATACATTATTGTTTTACAAGATTATAAAAAAAACCTCTGTCTTATCTTAGTAAGTTATTCAAAAAGTAACTACTATATAACAGTAATGGAAATTGCTGTCCAATTTTTAATGTGCATAATAAATGAAAGAATATTAATAATTAATGTAATAGTTTGACGGTACGGTTGGCACCGTGGCCGGGCGTTTGGCTGCTGCGCTGCATATCGTGGGTCAGATTCCCGTACGGAACGAATATTATTACCGTAGTTCTATTGTATCATAGTTGTTATCCCAGATCTGGCTGATGATGTATGAGTTTAATTTTCTGTAACCGCAAACAGGAATCCGCATGACTTTAAATTTTTCACACTTACTGAATCCGCCTGTAATCCCCAGAGGGTTAGGCAAAGGTGTGTCTTGTAGACATAATTTAGAAAGCTGTGTTAAAAAAACAGATGGAAAATATCAATGACGCCAATCAAGCCGGCAGGAAATTACATAAACACAAAATAATCACTTAATCAAAAGTGAAAAAAAAAAAAAGTCAAAACGAAAAAATCCCATCCATTACAAGCATCACATCTCCCGTAGATACCAATATTTTAATAGCGAATTAGACTTTAACATATCGTTCAGCAAACAGCGAAATAAATAAAAGTTTATAAATGTTGTATAGTTTTAGGGCAAGACTCCACCAAAGAGGAGATGATAAGAGACGTGTTTTACCTATAACCAATCCGCTTGCGTCCTTGTGACAGCGCAGTGCTTTAGCTTCAGCACAAAACAATATTATATTGGATAATTACGACACGTTTCCTCTCGCTTTGGTCTCGCCCTAAGACTATCTTTCACACTGAACGGACACCACACCGGTGTGTGGTGCTGCGGTTTTTAACTTTACACTGTAGATTCTTGATTTGCATTCAAAAACATCAGCCCCCCTAGCCAAGTTACAAACGATTCGTATCTATTCTCTTTCTACAATCGAGAACGCCTCAAATCCCTTTGTTTTGACCACGTGACTTAGCGAAAGGTGATAAGTCACGTGGTCAAAACAAAGGGATTTGAGGCGTTCTCGATTGTAGAAAGAGAATAGATACGAATCGTTTGTAACTTGGCTAGGGGGGCTGGGCACATCACACTCACACTGCATCTCAGTGCGTGTTGCGGCGCGCGCGTCGGTCCCGTTTTGGCTAAGCTGTGGAATACGGCGGCAACATAATGATAACCGCCTAAGGTCCAAGTGTGTATCATCGTACTATCCACAGTGTTTGTCAAATTCGCACGCAAACGGCGCAAAGATCCGAGGTTTAGTAATTGTTGAGTTCAGCCAAAAATATGCGATTGGATAAAATTTTCTTTACTACGCTACAACAACATTTTGTTTAAACTTTTAAAAATATGTGAACTAAGTCCAGTGCCCAAGCTGCCGGTGGTCAGGCCTCTTGAGAGACGAATCGCCTAACTATGCGCCGTGTTCAAGAGTAGGGGAGAGCGGGGCTAGAAGTTACCGGGGTAAGTTGTTCCGATTGAAACCACTCCGCGAGGAATAGAGATAGGAATGTTGAATAAACACGTCACGAAATGCAATGCCACAGCGCACTGACGGCGGCCATCTTAGACAGGCCAGTGAAGCTGGGAATATTGGATCCGCAGGACGTGCGTCGCTGATTCACGTAAGTAAATATTTTCGTAATTAACATTTTTGGTCTGTTTCATGAATTTTTACGATTTGCGTTTAGTGTTTTATTGTTTCGATTTGAGGATTTATCTATTGTTGTGATACACTATGCGTAAATGACGTATGTTTAGTCACCTAATCTATATTTTGTTTGTTTTGTCAACTCGTATGATTGGGGCAAGATGTTCCTTTTTTCTGGGGCAGGTTGTGACCTCGGAACAACTTTTTTTTTTTTTTTTTTTTTTTTTTAGGGGTGGAAAATCCTCATGGATGTCCCCCGCCCGGGGAGGCGGAGGGGTCTGTCAGACTCCTACTGACTAAAAACCACCCCGTGTTCCTTCTCACACCTGCGCCGGGGGTCACGGGAACGGAAGATACTTCCGCGACCCCCGACTGGTGCCGGCCCCGCGGGCTTCGCCAAGTCTGCGAGGGGAGTGAGGTGTTAGACTCCCCTCGCGACGTCTAAGAGGGGCGCGCGTGAACACGACGCGCCGCCACCTCGGGTCCATGTACGTGGGGGCGGCGGACATCCCCGCGTCCGTCGCCCTGGAACCTCGGAACAACTTGCCCCAACTAATTTTGTTCCAGTAATGAATCATCATCATCAACCTACTGCTGGACATAGGGCTCTATCAATCAGCGCCATAATGAGGTATATATATTGTTATTTTCTTTTACAGTATGCGGACTTACAAAAGAAAAACTACCGAGGATTAATATCCAAGGAATTGCTGCAAACAGCCGCGAATGATGGCAAAAAAATAAATACAACAGATTTGTAAAAAAAAAGTAACAAATCGTGAAGAAAATAATCACAACTGGCTACAAAAAAAAAGAGTTGTATTTACGGCAGAACAGGAAGTTATGTTGGCAGACTGTAATATTAAAGTTTAGCTCAATTTTTTTCGGCCTTCTAACAGAAGAACTAAAAAAAATGGTGTACAAATGTGCAGTAAAATTCAGTGCTTACAGTATTTCACCATCTTGGCATAAAAATAGAAAACCTGGTCTTGATTGGCTAACAGGTGAAATCTTAATCCATTTTAATGCTTTCTAATGAAACTTCAGAATATATATCATAATCACAGTTATTTGTTTTTTGCCTATGATGGTATTTTATTCATTATTATTATTTTATTGATATATTCAGCCTAAGACAAAGCAATATAGTTAATTACTGAAATAATTATCAAGGTTGATTAGCTGCAAGTTATTTGATAAGATCCTAATGACTAAATGTTGAATAATTGATTAAGTACAAATTATAGTTACTTGTTAAAACATACAAATGTTTACCGATAATACGTTGGATATTGTTGATTATTTACTGCTGAATAAATAGACTTGATTTCGTCGTTTAATGTTGTTTATTTCACAAATAAAACCTTTATCAGATATGGTAACAACTTACCCCGGCTTGTTAACAACTTGCCCCGAATCGGGGTAAATTGTTACTTTCCGACTTTGGTCATAAAAAAAATTATAACAAATAAATCACACAGTAAATGGCCCCGATAACTATCTTAATAGCAAAGTTAAATATGTAGGTTAATATTAATCACAAAAAAAGAATATTAAAATCAAGTATTCTTAACAAATTTTGAGGTTAACTGAAAATCGGAACTTCTAGCCCCGCTCTCCCCTACTGTTTACTGGATGAAGCGCTTGATCCAGCCGCCTAACGAGAGCCTCCTTAGGTGTTGGTCGAGGCTCTCTTGATCGCCAATTTAATTTGTAGTTTTAGTGGCCATAGAAATATCCACACACTGCGTGAAAATTTTAACTGTAACCCTGTACCGTTTGTGATGTACGCTACAACTCGCTGGCAGACGGACGTACGGTTGGATATACAGTAGAGGCTTCAGTTATAATATTCCTTTGGTATCAAAAGAAACCTTAAAATGACTAGTTGGACTGGAATGGCTAGTTGGTCTAGCAGTTAGTTGTCCTGACTGCTATGCCCGAGGTCGTAAATTCGTCATCCTCACCCATTGCACTGTTGCTCAAGCATTATTTAGCTTCAAAGGAGAGGTTCGCCAGACTACTAGTAAAATGCAAACTACATTGCAAGTAAGCTTATTTTTAAAAAATGGTCTAACTAAAACATAAATTCTCATATATTATTATCACTTGAGACGTAATCGACCATATTCTATAGCCTAAGACTGTCGAGATTAAGCTCATTGTAACTAGTTGGTCTTGTGGTTGCAAGTGCTACTGCTTATAAGTTTCTTGGTTCGGTTCCTGGGAAGGGCACAGTGTTATAAGTTTCCCATTTGGGACTTCTCAGTAGCAGCCCGGAGTCTGGATTTTTCTGATTAATGCCGATCGATTCACCTTCTTTTGAATGGGAATCAAACACAATTGGCAGAATGTGTGAGTTCTATAAGTTAAGTAATTATTTATTTATAAGTACAATTCTGGCAAAGACGTCCGGATTGAAGGCGTGATGATTATAAAATGACGCCTTAAATTAATACTACGCGGACCGAGCCTTGAAGTGTTCACTTATTGAAAGTAACGCCTCGTCACCTACAACCTACAACTCAATTTGCCATAGGAGTTTACATCTTAAAAGCTTTTCTCGTTTAGCCACTAAACGTCTAACTTACCAATTTTCATGTCGCAGTTATACCTGAAAGTGCTTGCTTTAATTAAAATATACGACCAAGTATTTCTACAAAACGAACTACCTAACAAAAAAAAAAATTAAAGTTAAAGAATAATTCTCAGATTTTAATTTTACTTACATTTTATGAGTTGCCTTCATCATAATTAATAATGAAGAGTGCTTTGAGAAACGCAGGAACAGGCATGTTGTCGTGAATCTACACGGACAAAAGCATGTTGCTTTTTAAATGTTTCTTCGATGAAAAAGTCCTTAAGTTTCTTTAGTGAAGTGAAGGATTCAAACATCTCTTTGTCCCTGTGTTTATTAAGATAACACACAGAGACATTAGGTATACTGTTTCTTATTATATTACAAACTAGCACTTTGCTTGCGACTTCGTCTTTTGAGTTTAAACTTCAGAAATTTTGAAAAAAAAATAAAATGAACCAAAATGTTTTAATTCAGACAAAGCGGTCCATAAAAGTGGTTAGTCACAAGAATTTTTTTAACTAATGTTAGTCAAAATCCAGATAATATTATGAAATTAAACACAACATCTACCCCTGCATATTATAGCATATTTAACACGGTGATAATATAGCTTTCTCATCGTTTTTTTTTAAATTGGTACCAAGTTTTTGAGTTAAATCCCTGAAAAAAGAAACAAATATTTCAATTTTTGTACGTTATAACTCCCATTATTGTCTCTAGAGCAGTTTTACGGAATAGTTCTGTTAGTAAGTACTATTTCCCAGTTTGTTTAGCTTCCAGAATTGCCTACCACGCACCGTGCTTTTATCCGTATATGAGATGGCACGTGGGAACGCATATGTAAATAGAAATAGGATAAAAAAAACAGCTAACAAATAAATCCATTTTTGACTAGTTATGTGTCGGATCGTGTATTGTAAAGTTCTTAATCTGGGTTCCCATTCTCTAATTTGTATAAAACTAGCAACCCCGACAAAATTCTTAGAACCAATAATTTGTGTTGTGTTACCTTCTTGTCAAATGTTAAATTGTCACTTTATTACGACCTGCAGGCCTAGCCATATTACAAATTATATGTCTATTCTATTGCGACAATAGAAAGAAAATGGCGTATATGGAATCAGCTGTTTGTCAACTGTCATGTGTTATTGAGTAGAATTTGTAATATGGCTAGACCTGCTGCTTCGAAGAAATTGGTCACCTGTCATGTCATCTAAGATGGCGCTGCTTTTACAAAATGTTTAAATAAAATAATAAAAAATAATATTATAAATATTCAAGCAAAATAAATATAAAAACACAAGTTACTTTCTCATTTACAAAGTTAGTATGGAACATATGTATTAGTTAGAGACTAGGAACAGTCAAGCGGAATTTCAAACTCAAGCTTTTTTATGTAGCTGCAATTTTATTGTAACTTGGGAAACGCGTAATATCTCTATTGACTTAAAAGAAAAAGTAGCTTTAAAACATTCTGAGCTAACGTTCATTTTTCAAAGCAATTTTTTCGTTTATGTGCCTTGGAAAGAAGTAGAAAGAGGATTATATTTTTTTACTATGAAGCTGATACTTATTTACTAAATGACGCTTTATCTATTTTTACTTAACTCTCATGCACGAGGTTGAGGTTCCAATCAGGGCAAAAACCAAAGTAATTTTTTCAATTCATTTTACATGTACAAGTATCTATTTAGTTTATCTTGGACATCATTGACGTCGGTGAAGGATACCATCGTGAAGAAACCAGGACTTGTAGTTAATATAAGTCTGAAATCACCAATCCGCCTTGAGCAACCGTGGTGATCATTGCTCACGCCTTCTCTGTATGAGAAGAGGCCTTTGCCCTGTAGTGAGACAGTAACGGGATATTAGCATTTTATTTTGTTTGTTAGCACACACTAGTCTGCGAAACTGTCAATCGTACTCGACAAATATTCCTAAAGCAATTAATATTTTTCATGTCCTATTTTTGAGGTGTCTTTAACATTAAGCTACGGGCGCGGCGGGTGAAACAGTGGTGTCAGGTGTGAAACTATTTCTAGCTACTACTAACTATGCACTTATTTTGACAATAATTGTAATATCGCGCGTTTTTTAACCGACTTCAAAAAAAGGAGGAGGTTCTCAATTCGACGGTTTGTTTTTTTTTGGCGATTACTCCATCATTTATAGACCGATTTACAAAATTATTTTTTGTTTGATAGCGTATACTAACAGATTGGTCCCATTTGTATCAAAACTCATATCTGATGAGGGTTCTTTGAGGAATTGAGGGAACTCCTCAAAAAATATAGGCACCGATTTCAACATTTTTAGTAACAAATCAACCATTTTCATTCAGAAAGTATCATTTGGTGAAGAAAAACTGATGAAGAAGACAGGCAACGGAACTCTTCAACGCATAACAGCAAATTATTCGCGATTGCTATAGTCAGATGTCTATGCTGAGCTTTTGTATTTCCACAACATAACATTACGCCATTCTATTTTAAAAGGGGCCGGCAGAGATGTACAGATTAATGTTTAGATAGAACTTATTTAGCAATTGTTATCCAATTTCAATGATTCTTTCAAGTTATGAAACACTTTCTTTACATACAAAGAAACTTAAAATTACAAAATAAAAACTTTTTTACAAAAAAAACACAACCGACTACTTACAAAAAAACTGACAGGTGAAAAATAACTCCAGTTTCGGAAGTCGGTGGCCAATAATGAACAAAATAAAACCATCAAAGCCACAGACTTCCGAAATTGGAGTTATTTTTCACCTGTTAGTTTTTTTTAAGAAGTTGGTTGTTTTTTTTGTAAAAAAGTTTTTATAGTACGTAGGTACCTACTGTCAGCCTCAGTTCCCTTAAGGCGATAGCCATCTGCACTGTTATGTACTTGAACACAGTTTTTTATAGAAATTAGGCAGAAAAGGCCTTCCGTTGTAGCTAAATCCTAAGAAATTGTCGTTTGATTATGTGTTATCGATATTGTCGATTATTATTTAATATTATCTATACAAAAGCGGTCTGATTTGTGTCTGGTTTTGAATAAAGTTGAACTGTGTTGTTTTCCTACAATTATTTTTCCTAGATATAATTATATCGAGGCCTAAAAAGAAGGGATGCTTTTCGGACTTAAGAAAAAATCATAAAAACTAATTAAGTATAGGAAATTTAATTCAAAACCACATATGGGTATCCTGTTTTTCATATGAAATTCAAATGATCAAAGTTATTCAAAGAACCTAATTCATTATTTCCGATTATTTCCGTAATTTGACTGAACTCATACACAAAAAACCAAACCGGAACAACTACTTTTAGACCAAACAAATAACCTAATAAAACTTTATTAAACTTACCCTCCTCCTCCCTCCTTTAATTTTATTTTTTTTAACTTTTTTTAACTTTATTTAATTGAAATTTCTATGAATCACCTCCAACAGAACTCGCCGCATATTTTTTTTTTATTAATTTAATTTGGTATTTTCGAGAATACTATTTCCACTTCTCTCTGTCAATCTAATTTTATTCAGCCTAAGCTTAACGTCGTCAAACATGCCTCAAGAGTGCAATCAGTGAACATTTTTAATAAGCTACCCGTACAATTTAAAAACTCTTTGAATCCAAACGAAATCAAGAGAAAATTAAAGTCATTGTTATTGAGAAAATGTTATTACAGCATAGAAGAGTTTCTCAAAGATAATAATAGTACAAACTAAATATGAATATATTTTAATAACTTTATAATGAATATTATTACTATACATTTCTTGAATTTATTTATATTGACACTTTGTAATATTGCCTATTACTTTTTTAATATATATTTCTTTTATTTTCGTTTTTTTTTATATATGACTAATTTATGTTATGATCAATGTGACCAAATTATTATTCATTTTATTTTTTTTCCTCACATGACGATTATTACCTTTTTAATTCTGTTTTACATTATTAGTTAAAAGTCCTTCTGTACCTACTGTTAGACACAAAGAAGTAATTTTGTTGAAGAATATATAAATAAAACAAGGGCTTTTTTGGCAACAGTCCTTATCGAAGGGGTCCAGCTTGTCCCACAATCTTCGCCTATGACTACCACGATGTCATTTGCCATGTTAGGGAGCCCATTGGCTCATTAATCAAGGTTAGGCTAGTTGACTAAGTTTTAGGTTTTAGTCCCTCATCTAGATTGCAAGAAAACACTACAATGCATACGTGTACTGCCACCTGAAAATGAAAATGTAATCGGCTGTCGTGTGTTGACATGACATATGCCACATGTGTGTTTGTTGTGTGTTGCCCTTTGTCCGATGTTCACGCACAGTGCATGCACGACAATGCCAATGTTTCGGGCGCAGCGTTCGTATAACAACACTTTGATTCCTGTTCATTACCGAGTGAAGCGTCCATGGGTGTTGAAACAGGGCGTTTCAACATTGTGTTGAACCCGGGAGTACTTTAATGAAATCGGATTCAAAGCGATGATCGTTTAGCTTGCAAAATACACGAATAAACCTGTTGCTGTTTGAGTGCTACACACAAAACTAACATGAAGGAATCCACACGTTTTGAGTACAATAAAAGCCCTTTGCATTACAGACCGATTTATTTGTGGTTTTTGCCGTCAGCCTCGCTCATGGTTTTGTAATTTACCTCGGGAACAATATTTTTGGATAAAAGTAATCTATGTGCTTTTTTGTACCTATCCTTGACAACGTGCATGATCAATTCTATAATTATCGGTAAAGTAGTTATGGTTACTGGCATGAGCGTCACAAACATACTTTCATATTTGCAATGTCATCCGGACTTAGGCTTGCGGCATAATAATAACAGTCGCTTCATCTAAACACTGCACAAAATGTACTCTCGCTGCAATTAGTCAGACTGAAGGCTGACCTCAACATGGTTGGGAAAAAGCTCCGCAGATCATAAGCCAGTAGCCGAAAGTACCCACAAGTTATACAACGAGAGTTTAATCAACCTCTAACAAACTCTAACAACCTCTAAAAAACTTTTCTTCACAATACTTACCTTTATACACTAGAAATTAAAATAAAATCTAAAAACTAAAACTAAAATATGGCGTCAAAAACTCATCTGGATCGCTATCCACTGGTAGTGCATCCAAAAGACTGGCAGCATTGCCACGTTGTATGCCAACGCTTATCCTTTGACCAAGGTAAAAACCAGCCTTTGCGAAGTATCAAATAAGCGTGTTGAAAGATCTTTGTACAAATGATTTGAATTTTTCATATTATCGACTACAACTATTGTTTTATCAGATTAAAGTTATGATTTAAAAACAACTAGTAATTCCTTGTCACCTAACTAGGTTTTCATACCTAACTTTTACGTTCACCCATCCCGACCTCAACTAGCGTAACTTAACTTGATATCGGCGTGCGGCTGCTATGCTATGCCCCCTATTTAATTTCAAGTCCAAATCATGAAAAGGAAAATTGGATAAATTGCTGAAAATGTAAAACAAAACACTTATTCTATTCCATAAAATCTCAATAAGTAACATACACATACATTCATACATAAACTCACGCCTTTTTCCCTTAGGGGTAGGCAGAAACTACAGAGCGCCATATGCTACGATTCTTACATACTTCTTTTGCTTCGTTTACATTCATACATGTTGTCATACACACACGCCGGTTGCGACTTGCGAGTACTACGTCTGACCTTTTTGAAGAACCTCACCAATAATGTTTGGAAACATGTTTTTACAAATTACAAAAAACCGTTCAAGTTGTAACTTGGTCGATAAAAATTCAGTGTTGGTTAGTTGTTCGTTGATGTCTATTTCACTCTGTATAACAGCCATTTTTTCAGATAAACTTTGAAAGAAATTAAAGAAAAGCATTTATTGGTTCCAATTTAATTTTTTTTTTAAATTAATAAATTTAAATGAAAAATAGTTAACTAAAGAAAAAAAATGAAAAGACCTGTGCGAGGACAAAAAGACCAAGATAAAAATTTGGCCGGGACTGTCTCAAAATTCAGTTGTATGTTAGCCTTAGGAGGATTTCTGGATATATTATGCGTGACGACAATTTGAGCTATTTAAAAATTTAAAACACAACAACTGCGCTGCACTTAGATTTAAACAAGCTGCCGACACCGTGGTAAGCTTCGTTTCGCCTTAGAATCAATTTATTAGTCTTATTTAGGTTATATAAATATACACACAATTTCATATATTAGGTATTTAATAACAAATAGATTCAAACGAATACTAATAACTACTACTAGTTTTTATTTTGCGAATCTCTACTGTGATCTTATTTTAACATTTTGTGTTCAGTTGAATTAAAATTACAACATATATAGGGTGACTGGTAATTAGTGACCGATACTGCAACACGTGATTGTACTCATGAATACGAATAACTTTCCCAAATAAACTTTTTTTTATACTCATTAACTTTTAATTAATTTAATTACGTCAGTACTGCACAACGGGGGCGGTGGGGATGGCGGGGGAGCGTGTGACAATACTACTATAAGTTCGTTCGCGTTAAGAATGCAGTAAATATACAATGCAACTGCAAGATAAAGGTGTATTCTACAGTGGTGTTAAATTCAAACAAATTATATTTTAAAAGATTAAGTATAATGAATTTATAAAAATGAATTTGAAAAGATTTGATTGGTTAGGGGACGGGGCTAGGCCGACGGATAATGATGACTTTACTGCATTCTTAGCGCGAACGTACTAGATTTATAACGTATAGTAGATTTTGCCCTTCCAGAGGTCAGACTATCAGCTGATCGATCAAAGGCGCGCGCTTGGAATTTCAAAGAGCGATTTTGTTATTTTATTGTGTTATAAGTTATTGTGTATAAAAAAAAAGTTTATTTGGGAAAGTTTATTGAAATCATGAATACAGTCACGTGTTTAAGTATCGGTCACTAATTACCAGTCACCCTATATATATTATATAACCTAACCTAACTTACCATACCTATCTTATAGCTAACCTAACTACCTAACCTAACTACCTTACTGAATTGCATTGATTTAAAAAATACTAAATTCATAATTTTAAACTGAACTATTGCGATGCGTGCTATTGCGATGTTACATACAATTTGTTTAGTTTTCCCGGTCTACTTTAAAGTCCAAACAGTATAATAATTATTTTTTTGCAAATAATTATTAAAGTTCGTCTCTGTCGTCATTATTAATAGTAATAAATTACGTAAATAGATTTCTGAAGTATAAGACTTTTTATGCTACATAAAACCTCTCTTTAAGTTTAGTAACAAAATACATTTCAGAACGTAGGTACGAATAAATTGACAACCTTACCTTTTCAGTTTTTGGCTAAGACTTCTCAAATGTCAAATTGTCACATGATAATGAACTGGGAAGTTTGTCTCCTGTCATGCCATCCAAGATGGCGCTGCGTTTGAACAATGTTTAGGAAAACGAATGTTCTTGATATTTATTTTTTCGAAGACATTTCATGATTTTTATTAATTATTATCCTATTCCGGACAAAGACAAAACCAACAACACAAAAATCAGAAAAGTTGGTGCAGCCGTTTTCGAGTTGTACGTTGTACCGTTTTAGTTACACCATTTACAACTCGAGAACTTTGTTTTATAAATAGATTAATGAGGCAAGCTTACTTAATACCTACAGATAATCGTGAGGAAACCGGCATGTCCTAGAACCAACAATTCGAAGACATGTGACATCTACCAATTCGCACTGGGCCTGCGTGGTAGATTATGGCCCAGACGCCAAATACGCGCTTTGACGTGGAGTTGCGGATATCAACCCGGTATCTTTATCTTTATCTTTACCTACAGATAGTTATGAAATATGCAAAAAAAATCGTAAAATATTCGAAACGTAAAATTTTCAAATTTAAAATACTCATACTTACCTATTTTCTTTTTAAAAATCGTACTTTTCGGCTTTACGTATGCGTCAAGAATTCTTGCTAGAAGTAATCACAATCTCATCTCAAGGATACACACCTTGTATAAATAATAGCATGCATTAGCCATCTCGGCATGCATTGTGAGCAGGTATTATGAAATCGCCGTAAGTTTGGGTATTACAATTTTTTTCCAGAAAACGTTCTTAGATCAAAGTGTGCCAATAGACCTTGTGATTAAACCTCCGTTGTCCGCCCGCCCTTAGGTACGTCTGTCTGTCATTGGGCTGCATATTAATCCAATCTAGTCTACCTAGTACGGTTAGAATTTTCAGAATGTTTAATTCTATTGCCACCAAAACAACAAAATGCATTTTCTTCAGTTTTATGCTTGACGATTTACTAAAGTCAAAATATTACCGGAGACAAGACTATGCACAAGCAGATTATAATCGCATACTATTGTTGCTTGTCGTACTAGCTTTGGTCTAACCTCGCGACCTACCTAATGTCGATGACTGATGAGAAAATTTGATAATCAAACTTACCATTTTACATCACACGTTCCTTAACACACGCTAAGTGGTATACAAAGACGTTTGCAATCAGCATTTAATTTAAAACTAGACTTTATTTTTCACCTTGTAAGGCACCTATTTGCATGACAGAAATTATAGTTACATGGAAAAATAGTTATTTCATTCACCAGTCCGCTGATTCAACAGGTGACGGACGATAGCTTCTAACAGAAGTTACTAGGAATTGTGTTATCTGATCTGCGGGATTAATAATAAATAGCCTGATTTTCATCCAGTGTTTGTTTAGAGCGATGCTATTTAGAGATGACTATTGATGCGAGATATTCACATCGGCTGCTAGACTACCTAAATGGACACTCGGAATATATCCGTATAATTCATGGACTATTTCGTTCTGTTTTATGAAAGTTAGAGTGCTTAAAAATAGCATTATAATTTGTGATTCAAATTTGCGACTTAAGAGCAGATAATATAATACAAGTAAAATCATATTATACTCGTATTATCATCATGCAATTAGCTCATTTCTTTAAAAAAATTATAGTTCTTTTGACCCCGTCAAATCCGCGTACTTTTTTATCAAGGTTATCTCTTTAAGCACGATACGGCTGTGCCTAAATTTAGTGTTAAAAATTGACTTATTTGGCGTCGCCTATCTACTCGTGCACATGTTTGCTTTACGTACAGGCCAAGAACTCTCGTTATCCACTCCCCAATTGGTAAATAAGATAAAAATCATCATCGCACTCATACTAACCTCAAAAATAAAGCCGTTCAGTTCAAAAAATAATTGACAAAAAAGTCCCTTGTATTTAAACGTTTTTTTTTGCATTAAAACTGATAATACTAAGTGTATCCTGTAGCATGTAGGTGTAAATTAATAAGGCAAACACGATTAGAACCATAAATTAAGTCTTAAAACAATCATAATTATTACTTATCTATTTCCGAAACGCATAATACTTAATCAATTTCAAAAGCGCTTTAATTGATGTTAAGTTTACGTCAAACATTCTTAGAAGACACACTATAGATTTTTTGGTGCTCCCACTGTCAGTCACGAAAAATTCTGTGACGATTCTCTATTCAAAAGATAAATACGACTTCTCCGTGCCCCGGAAAATAGGTAAAGCCGTTGGTCTCAGCTGTCATTTGTGGTTCTATGACAGTCGTTACAGATAGTCAGCAGCCCGAAAGTCTGACAACCAGTTTGACTTAGGTATCTTGTTACCCAGTAACTGGGTTGTGGAGGTCAGATGGCTTCATGTAAAACATTGATTATAATCAGCTGCATCCGGTGAAACTGGAAGCCGACCACAACATAGTTGGATAAAGGCTAGGCTTATGATGGGGCATTGTATCCTTAGTTGTAACTACAAAATAAAATAGGCAACCAAAATAAGTATTGTTTGTTTTAGTCCTAATACATAGAACTATAAAAATGATATGCATGATAAAGATTAAAACTTAGAAAGAAACACATGAAGACGTTTAATATTAAAAGTTAAACACAATGAAAATAAAAAGAAAATTATGATAAAAAAAAATTGCCAGGCAAGAAGTTGATAAATTTATTATCAACTTCTTGCCTGGCAATTTTTTTTTATTTGTTTTTGGTGTCAGTTTGTTTGACAGTTTGCAGGAGCAAGCATACCTATAGGTGCTATAATTATTTAGAAGTGGGTGCCAGGTCTTATACCTACTTGTACACAGAAATATAAATTTGTATAGAAGTTTCCAAGATAATAATGTTATTGCACTTCCAAATGTGGGACGAAGCGTCCCACGGAAGAAACTCTCTTGCATAACATATTGTGTTGATACAGATGTTTGTATAACTTGAATATTACATGACTGGCGCTATTAAACACTACATTATAATTAATTTTCGCTGTTTTTAAAAATAAATCAACACTGAGTTGTATATCAGTTGAAATAACGATAATTAGGTCACTTCCCACTAAAAAATATTGTAGTATGTGAAAGGTCAAGAATGCATCTACGATTTTTATTTAACAATGTTATTGTACAGTTTATCGGTAACCGATAAGGACACAGTTGGATTGCGCAAATTGCGCAACAGTTGTCTCTGCTAATTCTTTTAAATTAAAACAATTTAATTATTTTTATTTAGTAGTCATTGATAAACAGTTTGAACCAATTGACGCCATATTTGCTTTGACGCGATGGAACTTTGGGAATTATCCCTTATATTGATTGCTTGCGTTACAGTTAACTCTGTCTAATAGACACTTACATTTACGGAAGTCACATGCCAAGATTATTCGATCGGCAAACGGCTGGCAATTTACAGATTGGAGGAAATACTCCAGTTGTTTATTTCAGACTAAACTAGCATTGGCGTCACTGTCACGCGTCGTTGACGCATTTTACCAATGTGTTTTTTCTTAATCCTTCTTAGAGGACGCTAGGTCGTAGGCGCGTCCAGCGAGCCCTATCAGAATAACAGCGCTGCGGTATTCATTGTTTTTCTTAGTACCGTAGCATCGTGCTGAGATAGAAGCCTTTTTGACCTCTCACAGCTTTTTTATTTCCATCTCAAAAGGAACAAAACGTCACGACAGATTAATTGTATGTACACTCATGTTAAAGCAAATAAATATATCCGAAATTGAATCTAAAGAACGTTTATCTCGAGAGCGTGTAAAGATATCGAGTTTAAATTGAAACCATATACTCAGGTTTATAGTCCATTTAAGCTGAAAAAAAAACAAAATTTAAGTTAACGTAAAAAAGAGATACGGCCGTTTATGGAGCTTAACGTATTATTTCGACACTTTAAAGATAATCAAAATTTATAAGGTACTTCCCGCTTAAAACTATGAAATTTGGCAAGTTTTACGTCTGATATAATATACTAAAAAAACAGAAAAAATAATAATAACATCACTCGTATATGGGGGGTTTAAAATTTAAAGTGAAACGATGCATGGTCATGTGACGGTAGAATGTGGAGGATTTAATTATGACAAAAAAGAACAGCTATGTACAGACGCCAGCACATCAAGTTACCCCAATGTGTCAAATTTTCCCAATTGTATATGAAAGGTTCATATACAATTGGGAAAATTCTGTTTGTCATAAAGTTGAAAAATGATCAAAGAAATTTGACACATTGGGGTAACTTGATGTGCTGGCGTCTGTACCAAATACCCATGTTTGCAAATAAATTATTTGATCTGATTTGATTTGAACGATCTTGTCATGTGAAAGGGCTGGATTAGCAAATCCTGAAACATTAAAAAAAATACGTCACAATTTTTATTTTAATAAAGAAATACTATTAACACTGAGAATACTACGGAATTGTCGGCGTCGCTGCTCGGTGCTCTTTTTCTTTTTAATCTGACGAATTCCTTGTAGTAATTAAAATTAGCATGTGGATACTGGTTATTTACCTACGGTGTTTATACATAGAGAGCTGATGATGTGCATGCATATGATAGGAAGCACAGTAACTTGGAGATTGTTCGCTATCGAGGTTATCCAATATGTTATCACGAACCTCTTCACATATATTCATCATCTCGCTATTTCTGTAACGCAAGATAATAATAAAGAAAAATATAAGTATTAATTTTTGTGATTTTTTTTCTTGTTGTTATCGGGTCTCGCCAGTTTATCAAATACACTGACCCCATGACGCCTTGCACAATAAGTATGCTGAAACGTTGATAAGTGTTCATATTCTTATAATAATGTTCTGATTCATCCTGTGTTTAGTTTAATTGCCGTATTATTTTATTAAAGCGCGTTGTTTTTGCCGTTTTAATATGAAAACTAGCTGACCCGACAAACTTCGTTCCGCCCTAGAATCAATTAATTTTGTCTTAATGTTAGCTTAACACTCGTCCAATGTCAAAATGTTAACTGTTAATGGACTACATAGGAATACATTTGTTACCATCTGTCATGTCATCAAAGACGGCGCTGCATTTGAAAAATGTTTCGGAAAACTAATTTTCCTAATTACATATCTTTAATTCTTGTTTTTCATTGTTTTAAAAAAAGACCAAAGAAAGCCTATATCCGTGTCAAGGATATGACCTATATTCTTGCCAAATTTTCCTACGATCCGTTCAGTCGTTTAGTCGTGAAAAACCGACAAACGAACCGAGTTACTTTCTCATTCATAATACCAGCCTGTTACTGTCTTAAGAGTTAACTGTTCTTAAGAGGCCTTTGCCCTGCAATACATGGCAAAAGCCTCTTTTCATACAGAGAAACGTGCAATAATCACTGCGCTGACTCAAGACGTATTGGCGATTTCAAATTTAAATGAAGTAACTTATATTTTTATTTATTACTAAGTCCCTTGTGATGTGGGGCGAGCGAGCCGCTGCGCTGATACTAAGAAATTCCAAATGGCGAGAATAACCCAATAACACTATGCCTGACTCGAGGGCATAACTCGAGACTTTATGTACAGCAGTAGCGCTGGACCACTAGATCAATGAGGCACTCGATAATAATTTTAAGATTAATAATTTCGATAAAACTGTCATTAACTCTGGATAATGACTTTGCGCCAGATAGTACACCTACTCGCAGTTTTTTCATTATAATTTTATGAGCAAACGTAGTGATTAATGCTCAGGCCTTCTCTGTATGAGAAGATACGTTTGTTCTGCAGCAGGACCATAATTGGATGGTAAAACAGTTTACTGTCAACTCTTTAGAGCATACTTAATGATTAATAATTATGGACAAACTAATGACTATTATGTACACTGTACAATTAATAAGAGAAGTAAAAGGAGAGTAAGGGGTATCAAAAAATTCATCCGCATCACTGTCAACTACAAACGTGGCCAAGACACCGGCGGCTTAAATAAAGGCCAGTTTTTGGTCACGTGAAGAGTCCACCAACCACTTGGCGATGTCCCGAGACAGTAGATGAGCACTCGGTTTCCCTAGCCCGAGTATTTCAACCTCAAACACAGGTGGTATTAATTAACTTTGAACATGATTTTAACATGCCACCTTCGTGATTCGTCACCTACATGGTCACTTTTGTCTGTAAACAAAAAAGCTTCGCGTATTCCACTGAAAATGTTGAGTATAATTTTCTGCCTTTCAAACTATGGCTTGAAAATATTTACATTAGAGTCTAATGTTCTGATTACTAAGAAAATGTTTCAGTATGTGGGAGCTATGAGGAATTATGATAACAATAAGTTGATAACGCATTCGACCTACATCTCGCATTCTGTGTTTCTTAACCTGGATGCAACGGCGGTGCGTGACTGCATCGCAACGTGCACCTTATTTGCATACGAATAGATTTTGAAATGAGCTGTCAGTGTCGACAGGTAGATTCTTTCCTACTTATGTGGAGATGAGACTGAAAACTGATTGTGTTTCGTTTGCGTGAAAACGTGCATTCATCTGTAACTCGACTCCGAAAAGTTTTGACATAATACAGAGATGTGAGACAGCATGTGGGGGGCCAGTGGTACCTAACCCAGACAAGCACTCTACTTTGTATTAGTTATTTTATCGCCACTGTTCCAAAAATAATAAAGGAAAACTTAGAGAGAAATCTAGGATGTCCTAGAACCATAAAATAAAAGACTTGTGACATCTATCAACCCGCACTGAGCCCACGTGGTAGATTACGGTCCACTCCTTCTATCAGAGAAGAGGCCAGTGTCTCTGCGATGGAAACATTATAGGCTGAATACGCAGATTTGGAATCAGACGATTATTTGCGAGTTTAATAAATAAATTGTTTTTTATTTTGACGCTCTGACTTCGCACGGGTGCAATGTAGGTTTAAACTTACTTATTGTATCTTCCCTGATTACGTGATCTGTTTAAATCTGTTGCGTAGTTTAAAAGATCTAAGTCTATATACAGACAGGCGGGAAATGAGTTTGTTTTGTTGAGCATAATTGGTTTTTCCTTACATTTTAGATTGGACGTTGAGTAGGTAAGTTGACACCATGACAATATTACTAGCCCAGTTGTACCAGAAGTTGTATGGTCAGCAGCTATGACTGTTAAAATTAATACAGACAGCTACCTTGAGCACCACTTAGAAATTGGTCAGATGTCGAAAAACCGAACATCATTCTACTCGAGGACCTCATGCTCATTAGCGTCCCTGACCAATAGTAGCAGTCCAGTACAGTCAGTTTAGTTCATTTAGGCAGGAGTTTTAATTTTAATTCTGAAATCCAGTGAAACAAAAAAAAGAGGTGACACGGATACATTTTAGAAACGACTTTCCTAACGGCTAGTACAAAATTAAGCGAATGAAATAAGTAGTAGACACTTGGTTGGGTACTACGTTGGTAAGTATAATTTATAGACCTTGCGTTAGCAGGTAGCAAACTGTCGTTATTTCGCTTGTAGTTAGCACATCTTTATTGTTACTGACGTTTATGACCTTACAACTCGAAAAAGTAACTGCGGTAATATAGTTACGAGGCATCGTCAACTTTTTAGATTTGCTTTACCAGAATCATGACATCATGTCAAACATCGCTGCATCGTAACATGACCATTATAATATAATTAATTACGAGACAAACATGCTATATGAGTCTGTAATCTAATCTTCTGAACAGCTCATCAAACCATATAGCCTAGGTTACAGTTACAATTTGGTGTTCATCCGGTACCTAACTAAAACATAATCATTTAATATTAATGTATTGTGTTAATTCACAAGTTTGAATGGATTGTATTTAAATTTTTATGACTGATTGAACACTGCACCGCTATTCAGAGACGTGCCTTGAATAAGTTAGGCTGTGTATTATGTAAAAATGTTTATTTTAAGCTTGTTTAATTTACGTTTTCAACAATAGGTATGATGTCTGACTCTAAATGCATCAGAAGTTTATAAGACCCTGATATATCAACATTAAAATATCAACGATCACACATTTTCTTTTGATAATTATTTCATTTTGTTTGAAAATTTGTTTTTTTTTATATTTCGATATCAATCTCGTAGTGAAAATTGTTTATAATAATCAGTAATTAGGTGCTGCCACGGGAAAACCACCATTTTATTTTATTTCATAGTGTGTTAGGGGTGGAAAGGACTTCGACGTTACAGCCTGAACGACGTTACATGAATCTGGAAGCCGTAAATTTAAGAGAAAATATTCTTCACGGTTTCTATACATTTTAATGAAGGAAAATAACACTTAATGTAATGAGATAGAGATGATGATTTTCTCGTGGTATTTCAAGGTTCAAATTTATAAAAATCAAATGGGAATTCATAGAATCAGTGTGTGCGTTGATGTTCCTCGAACTCTGTTCTGCTTCTACATCTCAATCACCGTTTTACGCATAAAAATAAGCGTTATGAAGTATTTAGGTTACTACCTAATGCATTAAAACAATCAATTTTCTCGTTGACGCGCTGATATTTAATATGATAATTTAATTTAGGTCTTGCGCATGAGTTGATTTTGTTTATATTTCGTTGACCCTAATTGCCTTGATATAATTATGACTAATTACGAAAAAATGTTCAGTCACATAATATCTTAACAAAATATCTAACATAGATTTACTACTGACAGTTATCGTAAAAAAGATTAATTTCGTTTATTTTTGTTTTATGTTTAGTTTCGTTCCTGTGCTTAAATAAAGGCTTCTATTTTATAGATATTTTATAGATATAAATATTTCTAATTAGAACTGTTTTGCTTTATTGTGGCATATATCGCAGGTTCTAGGAGGTTGTCGCCTGTCCAAATTAGGTTTATCAGCAAGCACACCTCTTGTGAGACACGGATCTCGATTTAGGCGTTGCATGATTAGATCCAGAAAATGATATATAAAAATTTATTTTACTTTTAATTGTCATTATTTTTAATAAATGCTTATCTCATATTATTATTGTGTTAATTTTTTCGCAAATGGTACGAAAAGTAGACTATTTTCCTCGGTGATAAGCTGTCCTAGTCTTGGGTGAACTTAAATCCCTCGCTACACTCAGGACTCGACTTCAATCCCTCGCTTCGCTCGTGAATTAAGTTTTTAACACCCTCGCTACGCTCGGGAGTAAGCCTCGAGTCCTTCGTTACGCTCGCGATTTAAATCGTCACCCGCGACAGAAGACACTGCTTTATCCCCTTTGTTAATAATCTACTTTTTTGACATCATTTTGCAAATAGATTTCAAAAGTATTTCATCACAGTAATTGTCCTGGTTTCGTGCCATCTACATCGTGAATTTTTACATTTCTAACCATCCATATTTTTATAATAGTAATGCCGGGTTATTTGAATAGGAACCATTTCTGATATTCGCCTTTTGAAATCAGCGTCACTCTTCAATTTCTGAGATTTGGTTCTCGTTATATGCATATAATATTGTGAAGAGCAGCCTGACTCGTTGGTCTAGCCTTATCTAGATTTTGTTAACGTAATGTTCTTAGTTAATTTTCCAACTAGCGTGTTATTAAATTTTCCATCAGCAATTTCCCAGTAGCAGCTTGTTGTACAGACATCTGCCAAGCCAATGGAACTATTCCCATGTACCGGCTGGTCTATTACTTGGGACTTAACCTGGCGAAATATTGGCGTACTATATATATGGGCAAACTCTTCCTATGGGAAAATGACGTTGTTATTGGACATTCGAGTATTACTATAAATTGTCATCTCGCAAGATGGGGTCCATGTAACAAGACATAAAAAATAAACACGATACACTGTGTGTTGTTGTACGCGTTGCTTTAAATATTACTATTCATTGCAACCGTCTAAAGACTAATTATTTAGTTTGGGTACATCACAATGCAGGATGCTTAAACTTCATGATTTAAACTCGTTCAGCTTTTAATTGAAATTAAGTCGTGTTATCTAAAATACTATTACAAAATTATAACATAACTCCTTTGTATCCCAAAGAGATAGACAAAGGTGTACTAATAGGAACCATAGCATAGCATAGCATTATTTTACCTATTTTAATTTTGAATAAATATTATTATTATTATTTCCATTTATTTTTTGTACATACATATAAATTATATTTTTAAATATTGATACAAAAAAGATATAAAAACATTTAAAAATATAAAAAATAGTAGGCCACCGATGGCGGGAGCAGGGTCCAAGCTACCGGTGGTTAGGGTCTCAGAGACAGGAACCTCCTCACAATGCGAGCCGTATCGAGGAGTACTGCCTTCTGTATCAGGCCTTTGATCCAACCGCGTAACGAAAGCCTCGACAGATGGTCGTCGAGGCTTTTGGCAATAAGGCCATTCGCCGTCACAACAATCGGCACAATGACAGCAGAATCCACATGCCACATGTCGACAATCTCGTGGGCTAAGTCAAGATATTTTATTTGTTTATCTTTTTCAGCTTTCACGAGATTTTCGTCATGTGGGATGGTAACATCAACTATCATTGCGCGGCGCGCTAATCGGTCTATCACTACTATATCTGGCTTATTGGCGACAATAGTCCTGTCAGTAATGATAGACCGATCCCAGTACAACGTGACATGGTCATTTTCGAGAACTGGGTCGGGCACATACCTGTAGTACGGTACCTCAGTGTCCACAAGCTGGTATTATTATTATTATTTATTATTATTATAGCAATTATGTTTAAGTTCCATGTAACAGGGGACAAGCCAATAGACTAGTTGACTAAATTTTAGTTTTTAGTCCCTCATATAAATTACTAGAAAATATTCGATATAATGTTTTTTTTCTTTTTTCAAGTAATCAGAAAATAACGGCGATACCTACACCGAGTAAAAATGCCGCATGACGTCACTGACCCGAACTTAAATTTTAGTTCAATTAATATTTTCTATGTTTTCCCATTTTGATGCAAACGAAAAAAAAAAACATAACATGAGTAACGGGCGGGTAGCGTTTCTGCGAAATGGAATTATTAAACCAGCCAGTGATTTTAATAGCGATATTTAATTTCACGTAACCCATACGAATACATAACAATCAGCTTATAATGTTCTTAGTTCTCGGACAAAGAACTCTTCTTTGTGAGATGGGGTGGGCCAAAACCTACCGCGCGGGCCCAGTGCGGGATGTCAGTTTTCGAATTTTAGATTCCAGGACATACTCAGGTTTACTAGGTTTTACAGGTTTACTCACGATGTTTTCCTCCACCATTTAAAAACAGCAGTTATGTAACAATTTTGTATGACACGATCACGATGAGTGTCAAGTAGGTAAGTACATTCTGACTTGGGCTGCGTAAACGGTTAAAGTTTCTCAAGAATCATGTATGACAGAATTTATTGTTTCCCTTTAAAAGTTCTAAAGCTTGGCTCACTATAGGTAACCTTTTTCATGCTAATCAATTGTTTTCTGAAATAATGCA
This sequence comes from Euplexia lucipara, assembly GCA_921972225.1. NCBI lineage: Eukaryota > Metazoa > Arthropoda > Insecta > Lepidoptera > Noctuidae > Euplexia > Euplexia lucipara. The sequence goes on along the minus strand of OV179142.1, from coordinate 8,970,533 downwards.
TTATTTGCGAAGGTGTTTTTGTAAACATTTTAATAATCTGTAACCAAATAAATACGTTATTCGTTATTTATTTAACTAATTTAAAACAACATTGCCCTTAACGTCATTCAATTTCAATTAATATCTTGGGAGAAATCGCAGTTTTGACATAACAACGCTGCAAAGTAATGCTCAAGTACTTCACGGTGTTAACAACATCAATTTATAACATGATAGTGGGTAAACTTCCAGGAGATAGCGTAAACTACATAATAATACATGTCATTTAATAACGTAATGGATCAACAAGATGCGGTACTTTACCCACAAGATTTTTAAAAATCTCTTATCTTCTTAACGTAAGTACTTACCTACGTATTATTGTTTTTTATAAATCACTGTCTACGTAAATGAAGTCGCGGGTTAAAGTTAGCGGTAGCCCAAAGTATCTATTCGATGCGGACGAAGTCGCGGGAAGAAGCTGGTCTAAAATCATAACACGCATTCTTGTAATTAACAGCACAACGGAATATAAGTTTAGAAATAGACGAAGAAATGATATCCCGGTAATATACTTATTATTTGGTAATCAGCTACAAAACATGGTCACGAACCCTGTACTTCTGCCTCGAGCAAGCATGGTGGTCACCGGCTCACCGCTCGTATCTTCTCTGTATGAGATGAAGTCTTTGCTCTGCAGTGTGACAGTAATAAACTGGTATTGTAGAACAATTGATCCTGCTCATCACACAAACATTTGTTTATGGTGGGAATCAAACCCGCGATCCCCGGCCTAGCAGTAAGAGCCACTAAGCACTAGATTACTACAGCAACTTACAGGCCAGTTAGTCAAAAAGGGGAAAATTTTGTAAGTTTAACCTTATGACCCCATCTATGTTCATTATTTTTTTTTTGTATACTGAGTTGAAAAGCTAGATATAATTATCACGCTGTTGAGTATAATATTTTCTCAAGAGTATGAAGAACCACAGTAGGTAGGTACGTGTATATACCAAAATAATGTAAATGACTGAATGCAAGTTTTTTGTGTACTCATACGATTATGAACGGGCGAATGATGTTTTCATGGAACTTTGACACTTACGTAAGTATTTTTTATGTCATGCGATTAAAACTGTGTAAGAAATACGAGACCTTGCGCGTGCGCATGGCGTGCGTTCATCGGATGATTTTAAAGAATTGGTATTTTATTGGTACTGTCTGTTTTAACGATTTGATGACGAGATTTTAGGTCGTTACACTGGTTACTGTACCGGTGAAATAAGTAATAATAATAGCAGCTTATTATTGTTCTACTGCTGGACAAATGCCGTTCAAGGCCTCGTGACTTATTTGTTTACAGTAATGAATAAGCAATCATTTATAATCAGCAAGCATGTGAAAGGCCGATTGGTAATTTTTGGTCCTACACTAATTCTATGTCCTCCTATGCTATTCTGTAAATGGTAAATCACTTCGCAAATCATCTTGAAAGTCATACTTACTACGCTTCTCATGTCGCCTGTACAAGTTTCGGTATTTACATGTCAACGTCAAAATACTCAACCGTTTTAGTTCGTCTCACTTTGATCATCACTTGGTGGCGCCAGTATCGAAATCACTCTTTAAGAATACGATATTTTAATTTCACATGATTTCACTGCGGATTCAGAAGTGTTTTGCAAATAAACTTTTCAGAATAGCACTGCTGCAGTACTTTATTGTGTAACAATCATCCCGTGAAGATGTAGACAAAGCGACGGTGAATATTGAGCTGCCATCCCATACGAATACTATTAACTCACTTCATTCAAGTTGTCACATGGCACTGACTTTTACTGAATCAAGTGGCAGCTTTCCGCAAGACTTTTTCCTTTACCGATTTCAGAAGCATCTAGAGCTATAGTCTATATGTAAAGTTTGTAAGTTTGTACGTAAGGGTAGTAATTTTTTTTACACTGGTTGAAATCTACATTATTCTTAACTGACTTAGGCTACTTTTTTACCTCAATTTCACCAAGATTCCATCATCAGATCCCAATGTTGGTGAATATCGGACCATTTGGAAAGTATAGGGGGTTTTCCAACAAAAAAAGAGTTTTTCAAATAGGCTGGCAAGCGACGAAAAAACAAATATCCGAATGAATAAACTCGTCTTTTTTTTAAAAGTCGTTTAAAATACCGAATTCCAGTTTCCTTAAAGAATCTTTTGCCATCACCGATGTCAATGATGTCTAAGATAAACTTAAGAATTGTATATGAATTACGAATTGGTAGGGATGAGAGGTAGCCATAGGTAGGTCCTAACCTCTAAGACTTCAAGGCCCAAAAATATTTCGGTTCAGTTTAATCAAAATGGTGAGCCAAAGATACTAAAAGGAGTAGTTATTATCTATGAGAACGACGCCACTTTGACAAACCGTATATGTATTCAACAGCAATTTGATTTCGTCACTTACTCATAAATCACTTAAACTAGGTACGCTATTTTCACAGACATTTACGATGCTCAAGCGCCGCATAGTACTCACACTGTACAGACTGTAATAATAAACAATATGGCATTTGGTTAATCGGTGATTCTTGTAAACCTTGGGATAATGACGTCACTGGTTTGAGGTTTGATCTAAGGTTATTCGATCCAGGGGCAGTCCGAGAGGAGCCCGCCTGCCGGTCGTATGTGGCATACCAGCTCCCCCCAAAATTATAAATTTATACCATACTAGCAGACGTCACGCAGATTCACCCGCGTAGTTTCCGTTCCCGTGGGAATACGGGGATAAAAAGTAGCCTATGTCCACCGGGAATAGTGTAGCTTTCCACCAGTACAATAATTTTTAAAATTGGATCATTAGTTCCGAAGATTACCCCCTACATACAAACTTACAAACATACAAACTTACAAATTTTACCTCTTTATAATATTAGTATAGAAGTATAGAAGTATAGATTTAACCTCAGACGTCGTAGCTAATGCTTAGATAGGCGCCTTTTGGTCTCGCACAAGTCTTTTTATTACTATTTTTTATTTTTGTCTTTAGTTTTTTAATCTTTTATGTTTTTTTTAACCGTTTAACAGGGTATTCGTTATTTTGTCTTTTGCCCTCAGCTTCGACCGTAATAATGTTGAAAGAGAAGGAAGAGTAACAAACAGCCAAGTCACAAACTTTCACTACAATGTCATAGTAAATACTCGCCCCTTATTACATGGGACTTAAAAATAAATGGCAAAATGTGTGTGTACTGTGCTTGGGCTTGAGTAGGCGTGATGTTTCTTTATTAGTTCAAAGTTAACATTTTCCTTTGACATTGACGTCAGTGATGTCAAAAATAAACTTGGAAACTACCTACCAGCTGTGGCGAAGGGTCCGTACAACTCGATTCCTATCGGCTTTCCTTTGGATGTTTGGAAGACCCATTCCACCACTATATTGACTAATGACAGCCGGACTCGAGTATTGCCAAATATAAGCCATTATTGCCATTTACACTATGGGAATACCGATAGGTAGACCGATGACTTCAAAAGAGACAACATACACGATTACTAAGTTTTTTTGACAGCTTCCCTATTAAGAAAATTGACCCCTCGCTACACTACGTTTATAAGCAGGAATGCAGAACATTTTATTCTAAAGATACTTCTCAGGATCAATTCACAGACAGAGAGGCAACTACTGAGTCATTATAGTATTAAATAACTAAAAAGAATGAAGAAACTAAAGTAAATAATACAAACAGTTTGGTACCTAGTTACGTAAAAATAATTCCTTATGTTAATTTTAGCAACAACTCCTTAATTGATAAATGTAAGTTTTTGTTAATTTTGACACATACAACAGCGTTAGGTTATTGGTGTCAAATCTGTGGGACCTTGGCGGTAGTTTTGGATATAAATGATGTTACATATCTACCGTATTATGTAGCTTAAAGTTAGGTACTATGTTTGAAGGTGCAAAATGTGACGGTGCTAAATGCTAAGTTAAAAAAATACCGTTCAATAAAGATAAGACTGATAAAAAGACTGGTAAAAAATGCCTATGGAATTAAGTCGGCTTCTGTTCATTTGTGTGCTTAAAGCATTAAATAAATAAATAAATGACAGAAAAAAAAGGCATTTACCGACCACAGGTTAAATCACCTACGGTAGAAAATTCAAAATAATAAAAAAAATCCCAAAAAAACATTTTCATCCACGTTTTCGATTTTGTTCTTTGTAGTCTGTATATCGTAATTTATTTTTTTGGTTTAACATTAACTGGCTACTAAACAGGCCTCTATGCGTGTTAAAACATTGACTACCTACTATCCTCGATTTACAATAGCATTAGACAGACGTTAAAGAAGGTTATTATTTATGCACACTTTGTAACGAAAGTACAATTAAGCAAGTTACAATTACGATAGACGCCGAATTTAGCTGTCAGTACTTGTAACCAATTAACAATTTATTTTACGAAATGATGTGGATTTCATCCAGTTATATTATTCCATTTTAGTTATAAATTACAGTGTTAATGATAAAAATCTAAAAGAAGCAGGGATGAAAAATACATGGAACGTTCCTCGTATTCTTCTAAATTTAAAACAATACAGTTTTAATGGAAATTGTTAACTTATATTTAAAATAAAATGTTCTGCATTCCTGCTTCTACGAACCTCTTTTTATATAATTAATGGAGTATTGATTATAATACACACGCCTAATACCTACCACTTACTAGACATTTATACTACCTCGATATTCCCGGCAACAGCGATGTGGGTGATATTTTTAATGACATAACTTTGTTTAATTTTTCCTCTCTTGCATGTACAGTCAGCCTCATAAGTCACAATATACATATCCATATTTCCTAAACTCATAAACACCTTAGCTTACACAAATTGCTAAACAAGACTAGTAAATTTTGAACCGTTAAGACGTTAATTAAATCCTGGCACTAGTCTTGTTTAGCAATTTGTGTAAGCTAAGGTGTTCATGAGTTTAGGAAATATGGATAAGTATATCGACTTATGAGGCTGACTGTACTTACATATTAGTTACTAGCTAGCGCCCACGACTTCGTCTGCGCAGGATTTGTACTTTGACTATTTACTTCAAGCTGGACAATTCACATCATATCTTCATAAGTACTGTAAATTTTCATTAAAATCCGTTCAGAGGTTTTTACGTCGAAGAGTAACAAATAACCATACAAAGTTTCACGTTTATAATAGTAGTAAGGATAAGTACTACTACTTACATATACATGCATTCATACATAAACTTACGCTTTTTTCCCATGGGGGTAGGCATAAACTACAGAGCGCCATATGCTACGATTCTTACATACTTTTTTTGCTTCGTTTACATTCATACATGTTGCCATACACACACGCCACGCGCTACTTAATGGTAGTAATTTTGTAAATAATGTATTTAAATAACTCACGTCCTAATTATTAACTACGGATGATTTAAAAAACCAAACTTGTATTATGGATTAACTATCCACTTTGAAGAAATATGACTAGTTGCACAAGTGGCCATATTAAATGATAATATACATTAAAACTGGTCAAGTGAAAAGGGCCACATGTTAGAATTACTCCGTGTTTACATCGTTGTCTCACAGTTTAGTTAGCGTGACCCCATTACGGCTTCCGTTCAATTATCTTGATGTATTTCATCTTTCTTGCATAGTTTACGAATACCATTGGAAGATATTATTGAACATGGACTGCTCATATTCTGCTAAGTTCTAAGTTCTATTACATCTGTGGATAAGCTCCTTTGGTTCAGTTTTGCCGTCAGTAAGTATTGCTGCAGCGTCACTCTGCTCCAGTTTTATGGGCATGGATGTTTGGGCTTATCTAAATGCCTTAACATTGCAGCTTTGTCTCCGCAATGAACCATATAGCATTGTAATTGATTCTGTAATGGTAGTTGTATGTATGTGTGTAATAAATAAATAAAAATTATTATCGTCTGATCTGGATAGCCTTTTTTTCCCAGGAGCTGCTGAGTCAAGGTTTCTCTTTCCTGAGAGGGGCTTTGTGTGTAACACATCTATCTAGCTTGATATACGGTACTGGCACGATAATCTTCGGAAAAACTGGTTGATTTGTTTTAAATTTCTGAGTGAAATGTTGGTTTTATACTTAAAAAAGCACCGAAGGGTTCCAATGTGTGGCTGATGATCACCCATACAAGGATGACGGAACGACCTCTGCAATGAAAATATATTCACAAACCTCTGCACAAACTACAGGTTTTGTTTCCCATTTAAATTGCACAATGTCATGTTTCTCATCTCATAAATATTTTATAACTTCCTCCCTTATAGGGCCACGATGAGTTTTTGCATCGAAGGGCGTAAGATGGATAATTATATAACATAAACTTTACTGTTGCATTTTCATTTTTATTGAAACGGCAGTTGATGGAAAAGGACAATGGAACATAGGATTTGTGTTATATTAGATATAAACTATCAGGATTGCAGAACATGAAAAAATGACTTCTACGCATTGATTTTTAGAGTCTGAAATAGTATTTTGGTTATATAAGAAAAATGGTCTTCATAAGGATTTTTAAACAAAAAGATACAGAAACTTAAAGCACTTTAAAAATATGAAATATGTGTTTTGCTCTTGGCAAACAGATATATAAGCATTCTATATTTTTCCAGGGACTTATTAAACCTTCAATTATTTTCTAATTGAGAATGTTTTAAAAACGCTAGCTTAGATATAAAGAAAACAAAAGTTTGCACAGTTAACAGGAACAACGGAGGAGCTAACCGCAGGTTACATGTTTGCAACACATTTTTTATCCGGAAATTGTAATTAAATTTCCGATAGTTACACATTGACATTCTGTTTTTTCACTTTTACTTACTCTCAGCTTCCAGCAGGTCCTTAAGAAACCTTAAAGTTTTGCCATACAATTTATTATTCTTGTCGTTTGTAAGTTCAATGACTGTGGCTTGGTGTCCATTCCTCAAAGCTGTGGAAGCATTACGCATTGGTGAATGGATGTTGCAACTATAATGATCGTCTTATTGATGGTAGGTTTATAGCCAAAAAACTGTTTCATATCTACGCATTACGTTTAAAAGACGTCTAGCAATGAAAGTGGAAACGTAAAATACTGCAAAAATACTTCAGCCTGCATTCAAGAAGTGTAGCTTTAAATCTACTTATTTCCAGCTAAAGCTTTCGTATTCGCTTGATGTTCAAAATGTTGTACTACAAAACCTTGTATGTTTATTCTTTGAGACACTAATACTCTGGGAAGATTTTATTTACGGATTTGGGAACAAGTTATTCGGGAATTCATTCTTTATTAAAAAGAAGGTATTGTAATGCGAATCAGGCTTATCGAAACCATTTTACTTAACACATTAACGGTATATAAGGCATACAAAGTGATCGAAACCTATAAATAAGTTTCCGTTGCGCGCAAACCAGTTTTTCTGGTGCATATGTTGTATAATCGAATGTGCCACAACTAGTGATGGGCAAAGGATAAATACTCGAAGGATAAATACTCGAGTATTTATCCAAAGTGGATAAATACTCGTTTTTACTCATTTTTATCCGATATTTACCCAAAATGATGGATATTTATTATTTTGCATGTTTTTTTTATATTGATAGGCTAGTTTTACTATTAAGGCTTTCGAAAATACTTAGTACATTATTACTTTTTCAAGTTCTGATTGTAAAGACGAAGCAACGTGTTTCTAACCGCACCGCACTATATCCCGGCCTCCTTTTGTCCCATTCCTTATGTTTTATTACCTTTTCCCTCACACCACCGCGCCTGCGCTGTGCCCAGGTATGTGTCTTAGAGAGCGCACGCGCGTGTGCGTTTTTAACAACAAAATAATAATTATGAGGTGATAGTGTTCTAGTTTTATGAGACATTTAAGTGATTTTGAAGTTGGATTATAGCGTTTCAAGGTATGTTTTAAAAGCTGAACCTTTCTTTGTTAAAGGTTTAAACACTTAATAAAATCGGCGGATAAGTGAACTACTAAAAATAAATAGAAAAGTGTAGTTTTATTATTGTTGATAACGCTAGAAACCTACAAAAGACTGAAGAGTCCCTTGTTTTGAGTGTTTTGAAATCTCAGTGCGTCATGAGCCAGCAAATTAATAGTGTTGTGCGCAGTACTAAACTAACTTAGTAAAAAAAGTTTAACAACATTTTTGCCAACAGTTGTGCCTCTAAACTGCACAGCACACTCTTGCTAGCTCATTCCGCACTGAAATGTGAAGTTTTCACCAATTTTATTAAACTCTGCATAGACGTCATCATCTGCCTAGCCTTTTCCCAACTATGCTGGGGTCGGCTTCCAGTTTCACCGGATGCAGCTGAATACCAGTGTTTTACATGGAGCTGTCTGTCAGACCTAAACAACCCAGTGGCAAGGCAAGGCAGTGAACTGGGTAACATGATACCCCTTGGTTAAACTGGTTGTCAGACTTTGGACTTCTGACCACAATTAACGGCTGTCAAAGATCTACAAATGACAGCTGAGACCAACGGCTTAACGTGCTTTCCGAAGCACGGATGAGTCTTGGTATATAATAAATGGTCATCCATCCACGGACCGACCACGTCAAGCGTAGTTTAACCTTCGATCAACCCATGCGAATATTATAATTTAACCACAAGTTCCTCCGACGACTCCTCTGCATAGACGTAATAAAATCTGTGCAAAATATTTTATGGGCCATATAGTTGGAAGTCCATTTTTCTTGTAGATAGTACTCATAAACAGAAGGTTTTTTACAATTTTTTAAGTTGCGGAGACTCCCAACTATAATAAAATAATAAAGAGAAACACATTTTTTTAAAGTTTCCATATAAATTGAAAATAACACGCCCGGTATCACCATTTTGTCGAATGTCGGGAGGACACGGCGTGGCATACGCTGGCAAAGTGTGCCACTTGAGAGGAGCCGTGCCGTGCCCTCGTCTCTGGAGTAGGCAGTGACTTGTCGCTGCCGGTCGTGGTCGAGAGGATGGCCGGCAGCGTCGAGTCCTGGGACACGGTGGTGTCCCAGCTTTCCGCAGCCTCCATCTGCGAGACGACCTGCGAAACGGTCGTCTCGCAGATGGAGGCTGCGGAAAGTGAGAGAGAGAGCAACTCCACTCACCCGGCCCGCAGCAGACGTACCGGGCGCAGGCAGATGGCGGACAACGCCCTCTTCCAGCCCCCCTAAATGGGTTCAGGGGCGACGGACACGGGACGTCCGCCGCCCCCATGTACATGGATCCGAGGTGGCGGCGCGTGGTGTTTACGCGCGCCCCTCTTAGACGTTGCGAGGGTTTTCTAACACCTCACTCCCCTCGCTGACTTGGCGAGGCCCTCGGGTCGCAGTCAGTCGGGAGTCGCGGAAGTATCTTCTGTTCCCGTGACCCCCGGCGCACGTGTGAGAAGGAACACGGGGTGGTTTTTAGTCAGTAAGTCTGACAGACCCCTCCACCCTCCCCGGGGCGGGGGCTATCCATGAGGATTTTCCACCACTAAAAAAAAATAAAAGTAGCGGGGTTGTAGTGAGTGAGCAAACACAGACGCCTCTCCACCTCCTTCGTGGTTATTTTTTTAAACCACCCAGAAGTAGGAGCCCCGCCAAGCGGTTCCGGCAACATCTTGGCAGGTAAGGGTATAAGAATAATAATATTCCTTGTGCTTTATTCAACTTATCCGAAAAATACCCGAAACTAATTTCAAAATGTTAACTTTTAAATTTTAAAATACGTATATCTCCGTAACCTTGGGGTTCCGCGGGTTAGAAATGGTACAGGATTTAGGCCCCTGCCACCCTCGCGCTCCCCGGCCCATAAATATATGGAAATTAGAGTGAAAATAATGGAAATTAGTGTTTTAACCAAACCTCAAACTTTAACAATGAATTTCTCCATAACCATGGGGCTCCGCGGTGTGGAAATCCGACAGGGGGGTAGCTCATCTCCCCCTCCCTCTCCCCAGCCCCTCTCCGATCCATAAATCAATGACCCATAAAGGAAAGTATTACCCAATTTTTTTATTATTGTGTGCAATCATAGGTTAGACAGGCTTGTTTTTTTAAAAGTTCTTAATAAGTTTTAGAATTTTACTTAATTTCATCCTTTTCTTCGTAGAAATATAAAATTTCCCTTACTAAAATCGTGTATAATATTTATCCGCCGTTTTGGATAAATACTCGAGTAAAAACGGATATTTATGAGTATTTATCCACTTTGAGTATTTATCCGGATAAATTCCCAACACTAGCCACAACGGTTACCGGCTATCGCTGAGTTTGTTCGAGCTGCAAAAAGCTCGAGCTCGCTTGTCAGTCGATGGTCATCGAATAAGAGGAACGCTCGTTTTCGGTCGCAAGGAAAGACCTCTGAGTCATAACGTGTTCGCAACGAGTCAAAATTCTGGATCTCGGATCATCCTATAAGGTGCGTTCACATAAATTGAGACAGGAATGTATACCATTATAATATATTATGTAGGTATATATGGTTCATGCTTAATCTAAAGGTTTGACCCTGCATTCGATGTATGCAAATCCGTTGTGTATTTCGTTTCTTATCTTGGGACAATCTAAGAAGTAAGATTTGACGTTTGTCTTTTTTTGAGCCGCGATAACTTGTTATGTGCGTCTACGTAAGAAATTGAAAATCCAAATTCATAATCCTAATTAATTACTATAAAATTAGAGAGAAACGAAGAAGAAATTAAATGTATATCACATTTATTTAAAACTTGCAAAGTTTTAAGCTAGCAAACTTTAAGTAAACAATTTCCTAAAAATGAGCTCACACGTCAATATGAAGTGAGGACTTCAAGGCCAGTTCCATATTTACCAAATTGATAAGACTAACCTTGAATTATTAAAGCAAAGTATTGTCAAGCCAAATATGACAACGAAAATAGAGTAGGATGCGGCCTTGCCCGCTTGGACCTTAGTTCTAGCATTCAACAATACCTATTCTACATTATCCGACCAATATATTAAATAGTACAACAGCTGGCAGTTATTTGATTTACACACATCAAAAGTGTCTAGGGATCAACATATATTTTTGCAATAACTTTTCTCCTGATTGATATTAATTAAAATTTTCTTTAAGGATTCATCAAATAAAGTGTTTTCGTTTGTCACAGTAACGATAAACCAAGTCACCTTTGCATTAATAAAGAAATTTGCCATTTTCCTAATAAAGGGATTTTTGACATTTGAACCACTAACATTAAAGTTGGAAAAAAAGACTGAAATTTAACAGTTTTCTTTAAAGTTTTATTGGGTAACTTAAACAATTAATAATCCGTGTTTCTACCGCGAACACTAACAACACAAGAACATCGGTTTGGCATACTCAAAATGAATTCATCCAAATCACGCTGTGGAATGGCCGCCCATGTTCGTTGCAATAACAAAAAAAGGTCTTCTTGCGACTGGATACCCTCCATATTCGGCAGAGCTCTTCTCTGTAGCATATCCCATGCATGCTCAATCGGGTTCAAGTCTGGCGACTGAGCAGGCCAGGGCAGGACATTGATGTTAGCTGCGGCGAGAGTCAGTCTTACAACTCTTGCGGTGTGCGGTCGTGCATTATCATGCATTAACTGAAATAAGGGACCGATTTGCACTTGTAGAGGAACGATGACGTCTGATACAATCGTCTCAGCATAAATTTGAGCGTTGAGGTTGCCTCTGATCCAAATCAACTCAGTTCTTCCGCCGATCCAAATACCCGCCCATACCATGATGGTTCCACCACTATAAGGATGGACTTCCTGGCAGGATTTTAATCGCTGTTGGCGTCCAAGGGTTCTCCAGTGTCGTATACGTCTTGTATCCGGTCTCATACCAAAACGAGACTCATCAGAAAAGCACACGAAACGCCATTGTTCTTCTGCCCAATTTCTGTGTTCAAGAGCCCATTGATATTGAATCCTACGATTGTGCATTGCTATAGGTGGTACCCGTAGCGGTCTTCGGGAATGAAGGTTCACTTCATGCAAGCGGTTTCTGACTGTTTGGTCGCTAATTAAGTTCACTGAAGAGTGATGAAGCCTCACGAGTTGTAAGACAGACTCTCGCCGCAGCTAACATCAATGTCCTGCCCTGGCCTGCTCAGTCGCCAGACTTGAACCCGATTGAGCATGCATGGGATATGCTGCAGAGAAGAGCTCTGCCGAATATGGAGGGTATCCAGTCGCAAGAAGACCTTTTTTTGTTATTGCAACGAACATGGACGGCCATTCCACAGCGTGATTTGGATGAACTCATTTTGAGTATGCCAAACCGATGTTCTTGTGTTGTTAGTGTTCGCGGTAGAAACACGGATTATTAATTGTTTAAGTTACCCAATAAAATTTTAAAGAAAACTGTTATTTCAGTCTTTTTTTCGAACTTTAATGTTAGTGGTTCAAATGTCAAAAATCCCTTTATTAGGAAAATGGCAAATTTCTTTATTAATGCAAAGGTGACTTGGTTTATCGTTACTGTGACAAACGAAAACACTTTATTTGATGAATCCTTAAAGAAAATTTTAATTAATATCAATCAGGAGAAAAGTTATTGCAAAAATATATGTTGATCCCTAGACACTTTTGATGTGTGTAGTTGATCGGCTTTTATTAGAACAATGAACAAGACTCATCTTGAAAAAATAGTAATTACGACGGTTATAAGATTTAATGTGACGAAAACGTTACACGTTCACATGATTTGCGTAATTATGACTCAGAAAATCATACCGTTCTATATTTACGCGGGATTAGATTAGATAACGCATGTTGCATCATTACCTCTCACGCATGTTTCAGATAAAGTTACGTGGAGGATATTTTTCTATACAATAAGTTTTCTCCTAAACTGAAAGATTTGGCTTTAACAACCTGTTTGTTATTATTATTGAAAGGCTCGCGTTTGCCCACTATCTCACCTGATGTTAAACGATGATGAGGTAGGTAGACGATGAAGCACGCTTGCCTTCACTCTTGACTTGAAGACCCCTAGGTTGAAACACTTGTAGCTATCAAGAAACACAATCCTTGAAGCAAAATTAGCACGGTAGACTTAAGTAATGACTTTATCACTGAAACTTGAACGCAACTTATGCACTCTACACTGATAGGTGATGTTCTAAGCGTTGGCAGGTTCGACTACTAAATTGCATGTGTATCTATCCACCAATAAACACCACTAATTTTTAATTAGTGAATACTAAAAGGGCTTATTCAAGACGGCCTTCTCATTATATTTGTAAAGTATCAATAGATAATATTCATAAACAGCAAAGTTATTAGCGTTTGTTTATATCCCAAAAAGTCACCCAATTTATGAAAATATTGTACAGGCTATTCATGACATAGTATTCATTCATCGTCATCTCTCGCTCACGTTCGCGTGCTCTCGCTCAAGTATGCCCCGACTCAACCAGCTGTTTTTGTTATTTAAGTTCATCTAAATAGTGGTATAGCCATCTGTCTTTATGTAAACTAATTTCGCTTTCTTTTGTAAAAGGAATAAAGTTAATAATTGACAGACAGATGATGTTAACCTGAATATCTCATGTTTAAAAAATTGAATTTTGTTTTTTTTTGTTTTGATTACGCAAATATGATCAGTAACAGGTACTGATATAGCCCAACTTTTCTGTACTAACTAAAAAATAGTGGCTTTACTGACCTGATCATAATGTTGATAAACAGGGAACTAATAAAGAGTGTTCTTGAGTCGAGACCGCGACCTGACACGAAGAGTAGGACGCCCTCCGACTAGGTGGGATGACGACCTGAGGAGGACTGCTGGCAGATACTGAAAACAGGGCGTTTTAGCGCTCATTAGGGGAGGCTTATGTCCAGCAGTGGAATACTATAGACTGATGATGATGATAAAGAGACTGAACGCATATTGATGCCTGCATAACAGATTACAAAAGACATCAATGCAGAAAGAAGCCCATAAATCGTTAAAATGTACAGTTCTAGAAACGCATAATTTGCATGGTGTAATTTTACTAACCATGCGTCGTCTTTAAAATTACGGGAAGCTATTAACCTATTAGATTTTAGACTAAATTGTTATTCTTAGATGAATCTTTTGTAACATCAAGGAGCTTGAGGAGTATTCAAATCTCTGAATAGTAAAGATAATTAATTATAGGGGGAAGTCCCCTAGTGGCGGACATATAAGGTTTTCAGGAAATAAAATGAAAACTACTTCGAGAAATATGTATTTGTTTATGAATTAGTTAAACGAACAAAATATAAAATCAAAATCAATTAACAAAAATTCAACTTCTGCGTAAACATAATCTAGGAACGTTAATTAAGATTTCGTAAAAAAAATTAAGTCTTTAACATTGGCACCTAGCACCGGACGCTTTAATCTTCAAACCCCAAGCGCCGTACATTCTTAAAACATTGTGCATCTGTCACATATATAGGTATCACCACATTCTGGAATGTCTGCGCATGCTTCATGGGCCCACTCTTGGCAACTGGAGCATTGTATCCAGTCCTCGTCGTGGTCCTCTAAACACACTACACAAGTAGTTTTTTCCATATTAGATATGGAAAAAACCAGTCCAGTTCCAGTTAGTGGCTCCTTTTTCTTATCGTTATAACTACTTTTTCCTTTGGCTTTCACACCTTTGGTTAGTTTCCCTTTTTGTTCCATTGCCGTTTTAAACTTATTTGCCATTCTTTTTTTTTGTTCCTTCTGGCTCTTTTCGTTCTCTTTTTCTTGAACAGCAATTTTGTAGGGCGATGACGTTAAAATTTCACTTCTTTCACTTTTCCTCTTCCGAGCCACTGATCTTTTTTTTGCGGCATCTGGCAATGGCGACAGCTTATGTATAGTCTGGACAACATCAAGATCAAAGCTCGTTGATGGTTTGGGACTGCTGATTGTTGGTACGTTGGTAGATTCTGGGTCTGTCGTTTCTTCTGATACTAAATTATCACAGGACGATGAGCTAGCCAAAGCCAAATCAGTGGAAGTCACGGAAACTTCCTTGCTGCAACTTGGTGTGTTTAAGGAGGTTCCTGGCTCTTCTAGTGGAATATTGGTCATGTCTGAAGCCAAATAATCCAAGTCAGAAAATAAATGTCTGTCGAATGGGTGAATTCCTGTTCATTTAAACCCAGACACCGCAATATCCAGCCGAGCTACTTTGGTAAACGCTTCATTGACCAGACCAGCAATATCGTAGTCGGTTATCCGAGATCCAGCGTTTGCTCTCATCCACGTGTCGCATCGTTGGTTATAGGCATCTTTGAATGGTTTCATAAATGTTATGTCCAGTGGTTGGAGTTTGTGGGTGGTGTGTGGTGGTGAGCTCATCAAATGAATGTAGTTGTCTCGGCAAAGATTTATTTATCTTCTCTGAGACTCATTTCTTTGGACAAAATCTTGTCCATCGCAGTTTTTAAACTTTGCTGATCCCATTTTCCTTTCTTTTTTGTCTCTTCCATGTTGAAATATCTCCCTCCTTCTATCCTGTAAAACAACAAACAATCGTTATAATGATAAGTATAAATGCTTAGTAGAAAAGCCAACCTATAAACTGTCCGGTGGTGAGGGACACCTTTGTGTCCGGAGGTAGGGGACAGGGCATGTCTAAAATTACGTATTTCATACTAAAACTGTTTGGGTAATTAATAGAAACTTTCATAATTTACGAATTATAATGGAACACTGTCTTTATTAACCAATAAAAAAAACAATTAAACAAAAAACCATAGCAGTAATACTTACTTGAAATTTACGTGACGCAACGCTTTCCCGCCAAAAACAGCAATCGACCTCTCCCACTGCGGCTGTGCGTATCATTGGCAAACCGCGTCGCGTGATCCTGTATTCCTACGTTCCCCCGCGCCCCTTTCACCGATATTTGAATAGATTGCGTTGTCGTTTGTCGAGATAGTACAAGTGTCCGACGCTAGGTGCCGTCCGGCGCTACGGGACTTCCCCCTACATGTGTGTTATCTAAAGCTCAACCTGTTGATAAGATTAATACCTACTAGGCAAAAACGACTGATGAATAATTTTGGTCTAGGAAGTAGGAATCACGACTGCCAAGAGCATGATTTTTTGCATTTTTTTTTATTTCTTTTAAAAATGAAAGAAAAGATTAATTTGACTATTTCTTTAAATATAGTGGCATCGTGTTAAGATTTGGCCTCGCACTGGTATTTTGGTTATATGATAATTTGTTAGATTTAGTTTTAGCGCAAAAATCTTATTGATTCGGAATTATGGGTTTTAAAGTTAAAATAACATAAAAATACGTATAAATTTGGAAAAAACCTACAAACAATTGACGGCGTCGAATACAGAACTACATAAATTGACAAGCATACATTTTAGTATTGGATAAATATTCTCCCTTAAAAAGTGCACTTTGAGGCAAATAGCACAAAAAAAATAAAAAAGGTTAATAGAATTACTAAAGCGTTAATTACCGGTTGTTTTTTCACAAAGCTCTAATTGCCATTTAGTAAATTATGATTTTTTATTTATTGGTAGATATTTTGAAGCTTAATGTGATGGATTTGCACTATTGCAGCCTTATATAGCACGATTGTTACATAGATTTCCAATTCTGTCTATTCCAGTTACCTGTTATACCTATTTCTGATCTATTTTATAACACTGACCTCCTAATCTTTTCAGATTGCATAACTTGGTATTCTGACGAAAGCCTTGTCTGGGAATCTAATCTAGGAGTTTCAAGTTGGTTTAAATCCTGATGCTCTCGGAATTCTGTCAGTCTATTTAGATTAACATTTGAATTGAAATTGTATAAAGAATACTTTATAATTATAACGTTGTTCCACTTCTTTACCATTTTTATTGAGCCTAAATGCAAAAAAAATATTCTTAGTAGGTACTTTAAAAGAGACTAATACAATTTGAAAATAGCTCTTTACTATGAAAATATAATAAGCTTGAAATCACAATAAAATAAAGTGTGGTCTTTGTCTCCAAATACAAGTAGTAAAAAAAGGACCGCTAAAAACAATGCCTACAAGAACAATATTTATAATTAGTCGTTTTATAAATTAGGTCGCCATTGTGAACACGGGCGCCGGCAGACATGCAAATCGCTATTAAGTTCGAGGGCCTGGTTTCATCGTCGAGTGCGCCGGCGTCTGCGCCGTCAAGCGAGTCGTGCCTGCGCGAGGCACCATTATTTTCTGTTGAAGAGATTACTTCTAAAAAAGAAAAGAACTAATACATTCGCACGAGCTATAACACAGGATTTTCCAAGCATCGCATCGGGGTCAATATAACAATGAAATATTGACCTGTCTATGCTTTTTCACCAGACAAAAAAAGTTAAGTTTCGTTAGTACAGTCTTAAAATCTGGTAGAGTAGGGGGTGAGTAAAATCCTTCAATTTGGATTAAAACGGCATCGGCAACCAGGGTGTCCATTAAACCTCCGCGCTACGTTAGACTTTTTGCAAAAGCTAAGTATTACAGCGCACGCGCAGGCTTGCGTGCAGGTAAAGCAGGCGCATGATTCCTTGGCTTTTTTACCCGGATAGATTTCGTTTCGTATTATATTGATTGGATTGCATTACGTAACCTACTGGGAAAAAAAAATATCAAATACACGGAGCTTTTTTAAATAAAAATCTTTATTCGGGCTCTCTTTACACACTTATACGATGGTAAATACATCCTTTTAGTCAATATGAAGTAAGACATAGTGATGATTGGAAGAGTCTAAATTGACTGACGA
This sequence comes from Euplexia lucipara, assembly GCA_921972225.1. NCBI lineage: Eukaryota > Metazoa > Arthropoda > Insecta > Lepidoptera > Noctuidae > Euplexia > Euplexia lucipara. The sequence continues at coordinate 8,952,797 of OV179142.1, read as the reverse complement.
AATTTTCAGGTTCAGAATCACAGACCATTACCTATGAAGGAACAAACAATCAACGTACCTCTTGTTTTTTAACGAACAATACTTACTGATGTTAATTATTTTTTGTTTCAGGTAATTTCCAACCAGCATTGAATGACAGTGAGCGCGATTCGTTCAACAAATTAAGTAAGATCAGTAATATCAGAAAAGATCACTATACATTTTAAGCACTTGAACAATAGAATATTATAAGCCTACACATTGCATCATTGTCAATTTAAATCTGTGGACATAGTTAATCTAAAAATCATATTTCGTCAGGTCAGTTACTAAGAATCCATTTGATGACATTCGCTTTAACAGTCGATGGTAAACATGTCAGTGACGGTCCAATGATTGGCTAATTCAACGGGTGAGTAATGCGTTGGTGCAAAGCATAGGCTATAGCGGTTAAAGACAGATGAGTCTTGAAGCAATTATTCCTTGCTTCTAAATCCATAGGTTTGATTGTGTCTCCTGTTATGTAAACTCCTGGGCTATCACTAACGCTTTAATTCATCATAACCTTACTAGGTTGTTTTTTAATCATCAACTTAATAATTCTGTAATTATAATTACCGATCTTAAACATATTAAATAAATATGTATTCCACAACTTGCACACAACGCCATCTAGTCCCAAGATAAGCTAAGAGCTTGTATTATAGGTATTAAACAACTGAGATACTTACATGTATTTCTAAATGTATATATATTATAGATGATCATACACCCAGACACAGAACAAATGATTTTGCTCATCACACAGACATTTGTCTTGAGTGGGAATCGAACCCACGACAGTCAGGGCCAGTAACTACTAGACTAACAGGCCAGTCAAAATAAATCGGTTAAATGGCATATCAATTAACTAGGTTTGTTAGACATCTTAAAAATAGTTTTCATTATTTGACTGTGTGTTTTTAAAAGATAAAACAAATTTACGTCTTCAAAGAACAGTGCTAAGTACTGAGTTTGACATTATTTAAGCTTTGTCACATAAATAACCAGTTTCTATTAGAAATGATCTGTGTAAATTTGCTGCATGTGTTATTAACATTTTGTCACTTGCGGCTGACGGGCGTCATCGGCGACATATTTATTCACCGCTCGCCCATTGAACTAATTTATAAACGGTCACAAATCATATTCACCAATTTAAAAGGCCCCCTAAATAATATAAACACTTTTATGGTTGATGTGCAGTCGAGTCATCGCCGCCTATGACTTAAAATTGTCTAACATGAGACAGTCATTGAGTTTTTATTGCATCAGAACTTAGGAATTACCAACCGTAGTGTAGTACATTTTTACGGTCCATTGTTTTTGAACGATTTGCAGTGCTATTCTGAAAAGTTCTATTCTGAAAAGTTTATTTGCGAAATCACTTCTGAATCCGCAGTGAAATCATGTGAAATTAAAATATCGTATTCTTAAATGGAGTGTTTTCGACACTGGCGCCACCAAGTGATGACCAAAGTGAGAGAAACAAAAACGGGTGAGTATTTTGACGTTAATATGAATGCCGAAACTTGTAGAGGCGACATGAGTATGACTTTCGAGATGATTTGCGAAATGACTTTCGAAGTAATTTACCATTTACAGAATAGCACTCCTGGTCTCAATCACTGAGCGATCACAAAAATATTTAAACATTTTATCTGAGATCACGAAAAGCCATACGAAAGGAATACCTGCCGTCAACCAGAGTAAATAGGAACGCAGGGGTGAAAAGTAACTAAACTTTGTAGGGAATGGGGGAGCCTATTATTATTTAGCCACAAGCTCTTCTCTAGTTAGAAACTTAGATAATGCACATCAAATAATGTACTTCAATAAGTCAAATCAAGCATAAGTCACTAAGTACAATACTAAGCTGAGGTCGTGAAATAAGATAGTCTGTGGTCAATTATGGCATCCTCACACATCACACTCGTAACTAAGCGCTGTAATGTAACTCCGTATGTTCGTCATGTATCTTATAAAGCGCGCGAGGAGCTTGCCCAATACGACACAAGCTAAATGATAGTTGTAGGAAAGAATTGGACCTTTTGATAAGCGTAAGAATAAAAAGTTGAAACAGATTGTACCTTTAAAAAAAAACAACCTACTTCTTAATAACTCTAGTTTCGGATGTCTGTGGTTTTGGTGGTTTTTGTTCATTCATTATTGGCCTCTAACTTCCGAAACTCTCTAGTTTCGGAAGTCTCTCTACTTCTTAAAAAAGTCGGTTGTATTTTTTGTAAAAAAAGTTTTTATTTTGCAATTTTTAGTTTTTCGTATGTAAATTGAAATTAGTAAGCAATGACTAAAGAAGTTCTTTCACAACATGAATTTATACATCTCCGGGCCCCTTTTAAAATAGAAGGGCGTAATGTTATGTTATGGAAATACAAAAACTCTGCATAGACATCTGACTATAGCAATCCCAAATAATTTGCTGTTATGCGTTCAAGAGTACCGTCGCGCGTAGCCTGTCTTTTTCATCAGTATTTCTTCACTAAATGATACTTTCTAAATGAAAATGCTTGATTTATTACTAAAAATATAAAAATCGGTGCGACTCTACCTATATTTTTTGAGGAGTTCCCTCAATTTCTCGATCTCCTCAACACTTAGGGCCCATGCGCCATGCAAATGGTGTTGATCCCTAGACACGATGCATGGTTTAATGTTGAATCTGGAACATTTTACTGTGCATACAGTTACAATGGAATTCAGTATGAAAGAATAGATTAAAATAACTCTTTAATGTACACATTGTACACTTTAACAACTGTACGAAACGCACTATGTTATGCCCAAATACAGTAAAATATGGTCACAACACAATCAAAGCTGTGTGCACTGCGCCTAAGAGTCTATGATAGTCAGTACGAATGTGATTTGAATAGAGTTCTGATTGCCCTAGTACGTAGTACATTAGCGATGTACTTAGATATGTGGATCTTGAAGTGCAGCAAAAACATATTTTGTTCAACTACAACATGAGTTTATTGTGTGATGGTGAAGCAAAAGGCTATTTGACTATTTCTCAAACGCGTCTCACATTAGATATTAAATGGTTTATAAAGTAAGTCCTTGCAAATAATATAATGTTTTCTTTTAAATTTCTTAAAAAAAAAAAACAAATTGCTGCTGCAATATGGCGTGGAGTCAGTGTAGTGATGTCGCACGTTTATAAATCATTGAGGGCGAAGTTAAATCGATCCATGCAAGATGGATGTTTATACACAAGTGACGTAACAGTGATAATTAAGTTATTCGAAACTGTTTACGGTCCTATCGTTCCAACCTCTAAATAGTTAACTTAATTTTAGGTAATTTGGTAAAAATATTTGATATTTTTATCAATCCAAAAAAATAAATAATTCAAACCAAATGACCTTTTGTTTTTGATAAAAATCAGTTACGCTGGTGAATCAAATTATGCAGATGATAAATAAAATAAGGGTTGAATTTTATTTGTACCTACATATAGGTATGTGGAATTCATTACGCTTAAATAATGAAGAATAATTAATAAAAACTCATTATGCTGAGCCTCGTCTGATGATCGGTATATTTCTCAAAATAAATGAATCTAATGATATTTTGATCCCGATATACCTATCGTGATGTATTCGTCCCGGGAATCAAGTATTGTTTTATTATTGATTAAATTATTGACTTATTAATATTTTTGACCTACCTACGCAGGTGAAACCACGGGGCGTCTGCTAGTATTTAAATAAACGTCAAAACAAGACTGAATGTTTTGTCGCCAGCAATAATTTAGACCAGAGTCGTATTTCGATTAGGCCGATGAGTAAGGCTGTTTCGCTAAGTGATGTAGATTCGACACCAACTACGACAAGTCTAGCAACTCAAACATGTTTTATTATAACTCTAATGACTAATTTAACCCGTGCTCTATTAAGAGTGGAGTGTCGGCTTGTTAACGCCCTATTTGAAAGCTATGGTAATTTCACACGTCTTCAACGCATATATGAATAAGTTCTTTGTTAAGGTATTTTCAGGAAATTGTTTTATTGTGTTACGCGGAAACATTTTCCTTAATTAAATTTATTTTGATTCGAACGTTAGTTATTTTGTGATAACCATGTCGGTTTTATTGTTGTTCTAACCTTATTTAATAACCGTAGGTAAACAAAAGGAACACAATAATTTTGAATATTTTTTTTTCAACAAGTGTACTAGAAAGATTTAACACCTCCAATTGAGCTAAATATGCTCGTATTTGCAGTGGATTCACGACGATAACAAATAAAACGCAAACGTGAGGAGATCAAACTTACAAACAACCTCTCGATCGGCTGACCGACGCCCTAGCCATCGGGCTATTGCCGCTTCAAATCCAAATCTGATTCTGTATTATTTTCCTACACATCAAATAAGTGCAAACTCAAGCATCAAAAGGTTAAAAAAATGCGAAATAAACTGCCAAAAAGCATTCGGAAGAAAGCACAGAAAATAAAGCAAGGCGCCGAACTCGAACACTTAACAAAACTTGTGTCGTACTTTAATCGGTCAGGGCTTATATGAAAAATTATGACGGTAGTTTAGTATGCGGGGTGGTGCTCGTCTTGGTCCGCTGCGGAGCTGCGGGACAAACCCCGCTGGATCGGGGGCTAATTGGCGAAGAATGGTTCGCCGTTCTGTCCTCTTAGTATTCTGTTCGAGCTGGCTCTCGGCTCGGTACTAACATCAATCTCAATATGAAGACATGACGGGCGGCGGAAAGGCTCGGCGCGGACAAGAAATCCCTCTTAGCGCGTGTAGTCGGTGATGACCGGCATTGATCGATCCCGCTGTTTGATTTCTCGCGAAAAACTGATAATATGATAGCCAGCGTACGTATTTAATTTAGTCCTTTAGTAGAAAAGCATAATGCAGCCAGGGATCATGGCGACAACAGTGACTAAAGCCACAGCACTGACGTATTGGCCAATGAAATTTTAAATCATATTTTTGCTAGAGTGTCATACGAAATATACTCTGAGAAAAGTTCAAATTGCTGTTTGTAACATACATCTTGCTGACAGCACAGGCTCTGTAATAGGGTACCGCTGGCATCTTTTGTGTAGGTACACCACCCGGAAATAATGTCAAACAATTGAATAAAATCAATCCCATGGCTAATTTAAATATTTAAACGTAACTTGGTTTAGTTGTCGTTGACATGCAACCTACCTTAATGTAATAGGTACTTTAGGTCACTCGTCGACCGGAAAAAACCTAACCAATGTAACCTGGACTCTCATTATACTGAAACTCAATATAACGTTAGGTCAGCACGGTGCGACTAAGAGTACCTACAGTGTCCATTTAAACCCAGGACAAAGGATTGAGGTTCTGTTTTAGCTTCAAAGTTTAATTAATACGCATATTCGGTGGCAGATAATTACTTTGATGGATTAATACGCGGTGCTGTGATGCATTGAAGCACGATTTTGCTCATTATCGGCTTGATGTGCCAATAACAAAAGGCAAGGGATTAAGTCCAGACAATTGAAGCTAGGTATTATCATTACGGAGCACTATAATTATTACTGCTTGCATTGTTATCGCACGTGGGGTAGGTTTGCATGACACAATGTCAAAATCAGTATAGGTAATAATATTGCTAGATTAATCAGTCAGTCAGTTCAGTTGTTTAGTACCCATACCAAGCTCTGCTTAGCTTGGGACAAAATGGCGTTGTGTGAAAAGTTGTTGAATATTATGAGTAAATACATTTTGACTTTGTGCCGTATCAACCCTTCTCGCGTGAATATATCTACTGTAATATAATCATATCATAATATACATTTATGTTTATGCAAAACTAGCGAGCCGCGCCGGCTTTTTGCGGGTCGTTGAACAAATAGTTATATCAAAACTTTCAGTTTTTTTGGAGATTTTTTTTAAAGTCTTTTAACACGCAAACTTATTCCTGACAATTACAAAGTCAGCAAGAACAGTCCCTTTCTACTTTTAAGTCACTTCTCTCTATCTAGGACTTATGGGAGTAGTCCTTTTGTTTATAAACACATAAATAAATAAATATTCCACAACTTCCACAAAACTTCATCTAGTCCCAAACTAAAAAGACCTTGTACTATGAATACTAGATAACTGATCAGCATATCAACTTAAATTTCTAAATACATACATAAGTACCTATTGTAGATGAATTACACCAAGACACAGAACAAATAATCGTGGGAAATCAAACACACGACCTCCGGCATGGAGGCAGGACTAATCACTACACCCACAAGCCAGTCAAAAAGAAAATTATTGAGTGTTGGGCCTGAGCTTGTGTGCAGTTGAAGTTCCCTCTATAGTTTGCCCTCTATAATATGTGATAATTATCATATTGGTGAAATGTAGGTAAGTATACTTCAGGTAACTCTCTGCATAACTCTTGAATATTACAAAGCGTGTGAATGTTGTGTCCATTTTTCCTAATATCCATTTGATTTAAAAAAAGCGGAAATAACGAATCTGAATATATTCCAAATTTAACATTTAAATCATGTTCTAATAATATGTTGTTCAATAAATAACAAAAAAAAAACAAATTTTGTTTCTAAATACAACATAAAAAAAAACCGGCCAAGAGCGTGTCGGGCTACGCTCAGTGTAGGGTTCCGTAGTTTCCCGTCCGTCACAATAAGTGTTCAAAATGCTTGTTTAAACGATTATACTACCAACTTAGTCCAGAAATTTATTTGTACAACTTTTTTTTTGTACTAAAACTGTTGTTTTCATCCAAGTTCAAAATATTAGTCTTTTTTTGAAAGTCCTTATAAAGTTCTACATTTCAGATTTTACTTAACTGAACTTATGGTTCAAAAGTAAGAGGGACACATTGTTTTTTACTTTTGTAGCGATTATTTCCGAAATTATTATATATTAAAATTAAATCCCTATTCATTTTTAAATACCTTTCCAACAATATATCACACGTTAGGGTTGAAATTAAAAAAAAAATCACTTCCCACTTTACATATAGGGGGGCTAATAAAACATTTTTTTCCAATTTTTATTTTACCACTTTGTTGGCGTGATTAACCGACTTTCTTGATACACATATTGGTACCAAATTTCAGCTGTCTAGTGCTAACGGTCACAGAGATTAAGCAAGGACGGACGGACAGACAGACATGGCGAAACTATAAGGGTTCTTAAAGGTAACTTAAGTTGACTACGGAACCCTAAAAATTGTAATGTACAAATAAGGGAAACTGAAAATCCACTAGAAAGTTTATTGTAGCTTTCTATTATCACTTTCTTAAGTTGTAATATCGAATAAACTAAGTATAACTTTATTCTGTTGGTAACTAATAATAATAATTATTGTACTGACGCCAGCACATCAATCTATCCCAATGTGTCAAATTCCTTTGAAAGGTTTTCCACTTTATTGTAAACAAAATAAGGTCCATGTTCAGTTGGGAAAATTTTACATTTTGGGGTAGGTTGATGTGCTGGCGTCTGTACCTACATAAAGAGGAAAGGTAAAAATGGTTTGTTTGTTCGTTTGTAGAGATAAAATTAAAAAAAAACTTTTTTGCAAAAGGTAAAACCGACTTAAAAAAAACACTAACCGGTGTAAAATAACTCTAAATTAGGAAGTCTGTGGCTGGTGGTTTTGTCTTATTCATGATGGGCCACCGACTTCCGAATTCAGAGTTATTTAACACCGGTTAGTGTTTTTTTGAAGTCGGTTTTATTTGTTGAAGTTTTTAGATGTCATGGTAATAGGGTTATCCACTTATCCCTAATTAATGAAAATTAAGACTTAACATACCTAACTATCTAAATCTAGGTATATTGTACACATCTGTGTACCCCTCAGAGCATACAGGCGTAAACAATAAATATTTATTGTTTATACAACATCATGACGTACCAAGCATTTTCAGCAATCATGATAGATTTGCCGTCTATTTTTGAAGAGTTCCGTTGTATATCTCCGAAGATCAGCACCAGATCTTCACCAAATTAAAATGGGTCCACCTCAGGAGTATACTCTTTCATATAAAAAAAGAATTTTGTGAATCGGTCCTCAAATGGGGGAGAAATCAGGTAACATACATAAAAAAAATAAAAAATACACACACACGAACAAAGAACCTCCTCTTTTTTTGAAGTCGGTTAAAAAAACAGAAGCACTCGCCATTTAGAAAGCTATATTATCACCAAGTAGGCTAAGTACTGAGGGGATGTTAAAGTACCTACGAAGGTAAAAAAAAACGAAATTCACGCGGACAAAGTCGCAGGCGAAGTGCTGATGTCTAAAATAAAATAAACTTTAATTTACAAATCTTGAACTGAAAAAGCCTTTTGACTTTGCAGTGGTAAATCGGGCATTAAAAATAAAAACGCTTAGTTCTACGGTCGTTTGAAAAATGTTTTATGCTCAGCTCGCCTCTGTCGGCGTACCAAAGGTTTTCATTTCAACTAATACTGAGGTACGTTTAAAACATAAAAGCAATTGCAATCAGAAGATAGTACGGCGTATGTACACACATTTGTAAAAAAAACATAATAATTATAATGCTTGTAATCCTCATAGAGTTAGGTACAGAGCCCCCTTGTAGTACAGTAACATAGTTCCTTATGCCATTAATCGGACACCAATCCAGGCTCCTACCTAAATTCCAGATAGAAAAACTCAATAACGCTTTACCCGACTTGGGAATCAAACCCGGGACCTCGTGATCAACAGTGACACTTGCCACCACTAGACCAACGAGGCAGTCAAACAACAATACATAGAATTTCGTTAACATAGCTCGGTATTTTAAAACGTTATTCGTTTGTGAAAAATTGCATGCATTTTCGTTCTCATCTGAGATGGAAGACACACTGAACAGACCTAGAATAAGTTAGGAACATTTTAAGCCTGTATCTATTCAGCAAAGAAAACATCATCCGCTGATGCAACCATTTTTTCAGTGAAGATTTCACTATTGCATAGGTACTAAAATACGTTCAAATAATTGCAAATTTGTAAAAAAAATTTTGGCTAAACAGGCTAAACGATGTTTGCTGGGACAGCTATTAATAGCATAGATTAAGTATTGTAGTTGATACGTAAATAATTATGATGATAGTACCTACATGGTGCTCACATATTTATTAAAATAAGAAGCATAACTTGTCCGCAGCACTAAAAGCGGGGCGAGTCCCCATACATAAATTCATACAGTAATGGTTGCTCCGTGTCGTCTGAATCAAGCCTTATACGCGGATTGTGTAGCCATTGTTATTCATCGGCGGCTCTCAAGGATCTCTGGTCAACGAATTTTAACATTACAATAATATCACGTATACATTACACCGATCTTTGCAAGTATGATAAGAGGGATATCACGATGTTTTATTTGATATAATAAGGTCGCAATAAAATGGTCTAATAGTTAGTTGCTCTAACTGCTATACCGGAGGTTGTGGGTACGATTCCCACTCAGGACAAGACAAAAGTTCGTGTGATGAGCCAAATCATTTATTTTGTTCTATGTCAGGATGTAATCTAAAATATGTATGTAGGTATTTATAAATATATAAGTATGTTTATCAGTTGTCTAATACTCATAGCATAAGCTCTGCTTAGTCTGAACTAGATGGCGTTGTGTGAAAGTTTTGAAATATTTATTTATTTAGCGAACACAGTCTTCTTCTTTTCTTCACAGTCAGAGTTCTTATGCCGCCCTTAAGCCTCTGACTTGACTTCACATACCGTTGGGAAATGTATCTCGGACGTACCGGATTTCTCTCGATATTTTTCCTCACCGTTTCTGAAGCATGTGCGCTGACTTATACAATACACACATTAATGCGTTAAGTCAGAGGTCCCGAGATCTGTCTTAGGCAGTCCCACCCTGGTCAAACCACTATAAAGGCTATCACTACTTTTAATAACCACCATAAATACAAATGTTACAATATCTTTTGGTATTTGCCCAGATTTGAACCGTTAACGTATGTGACATTGTCAATTTTATCCATTCACTAGCTTCTGCCCGCGACTTCGTCCGCATGAAAAACGGAAGCTTTTTTACCGTTTGCAACATTTCTTATTGCTGCTCCGCTCCTATTGGACATTGCGTGATGTTATATAGCCTATAACCTTCCTCGATAAATGGAATATCCAAAGCAAAAAGAATTATTCAACTCGAGCCGGCAGTTCCTAAGATTAGCGCGTTCAACCAACCAAACAAACACTTCTGCTTTATAATATTAGTATAGATGTACTTTCTAAGTTTATCTTGGACATAATTGATATCAGTAAAGGAAACAGGACTTCCGCCTTGAGCAACCGTGGTGATCAATGCTTCGTGCCTTCTTCAAACCAAAGTCAAAGTCAAACCATTTATTTCAATTAGGTCATTATAAGACACTTTTAAATGCCAAACAAAAGTAGAGAGTCTTGGTATGAGAAGAGGCTTTTGTCAATAGTGGGACAATAAAAGTGCGGTATTACTAATTATTATAATAACTCTTAATAACTGTTTTTGGAAATATAATCGAAGTAAAAATACGGTTCATAATAAAAAATATTGCCGATGTGTTTTGAACGATGCAGATAACTTCATAAAGTAGAGCAGGGATTATATTCTGGCTAACGAGACTGCGATGCGGTTATAGCACAACCAATGGATTAAGTTATAGTCAACAGATTAATCTAGCGGATCTTCAGTCCGCTTTTACTTTCGAAGTCAAAAGTATTATATTTCATGTGGATTATTTGTGGCGAAATAGACTAGAATAGTAAACTATTCTAAAGGCTAAGGCCTTTTTACAATTATGCTGGTGAGAGCTTCAGGTCTAGACGGATATCGTTGAATACCAATTTTACTTACAGCGACTGCATATCTGACCTCTACTACCCAGTAACTTAACTAAACTTAACTATAACGACTGTACGATATTTGAAATAACTGTTTTAACGTAACGTAATTGATAGTCACATAATATCGCAACTTGATGACAAAAGTAGCAGAACTATGCAAAACTTTTAGTTTTTAACTTTATTTTCTGAAAACCCTAAACCCTATTTTCTGTCACATGTTTGCTGCATTAATTTTAACGGACGTACTAAAAAAAAATATATATATCGATAACGCCACTTTTTTTTTCAAAGTGCGTTTAATTATTAACTGACTACATATCTATACACTGACCGTACGCAAGCTTTTTTTGACCTTGAAACCAACCTGTGCGGCTGTTAAAAAAGCCACGAACAACCAAATAAGGCATGGAATCAAGTTAAAGTTTATAAAACTTAAAACAACACGTCACGTCGTCAGTTTTGTTATACAAGTATCTAATAAATAAAACCTATCGTTTAGTAACAGTGCAAGTATTCTTCTAAACATTATTAAGATTAAAGTTCCTACAGATAATCCCGAATAAAAATCCCGAAGAGGTTTTATTCAGATACCGATTATAAGACAATGGTCGTTCAAAGTGTCATTGTACCTCTCTTCGGAAACCGAAAAATATGACTTTATCTGTAACACTCAAAGGAATAGCGAGGGCTTTACACAATAACCCTCTGAGCTATAGGTAGGTGCTTTTTGCCAGTCCCACTCGACTGACGACATCCCCATCTTGCTTACATACATTTCATGAGCTATTAAATCCAACCCCTCTACAGATGTCACCGATAATTTTAAGAGTTGTTGAAACCACAACTTTTTACCCTACAAAATTCACGAACAAGAGGCGTCCTGTAGTAAAAAAAGCATCAACCAAAAAAAACAATTTTAAAATGTATTAAAAAAACCTTATTTACGCCTAATGTTATTTCCATTTAAGGCCCGATTGCACCAAAGTACCTACAAGAAATATATTACCAATAAACCTATATGACCGATGCAAACGCTCGAGCTGCTTACTTTGTGTATTTTTTTATGATTTTTTTTTAATTTTTCTGTTTTTCTTTGTAGGTAGGTAACCTACAAAATAAAACAGAAAAATTAAAAAAAATATATAAGATAATGCTAGACCCTTAAAACTCAATTTCTAATACACTTGAGAGCAATAAAATCGCACACCCCTTGTAATTTGGTTTATTACTGATTGTTTTCTAAAATCGAAAGATATTGAGTAAAAATCATTAGACAAAATTAAAGCATACAAGCTTAGCTTTACAAAAACATAAAATTAAAATCATTGACCTTCACGTAACTTACAAAAACCGACCGTACACCGAATTCCCCAAATTCACGCGTTTGCGTTGTCACTACTTGCACCCTTAGCCGCAGGTATAAAAAGGTCAGTTTATTGGAATTTTTATTCGATCGTCGGTTATGTGTGGACACTCGCCGCTCGACGCTCGCCGCGAACGGACGTGCTGCGCTACGCTCCACGACTGTCCGCCGCCCGCCGTACGGCCGCTACTTCGCTCCGTTGCCGCTCGCCGCAACGATCTTCGTAGTCTCTGACTACAACCACGGATCCAAAGCCGCCTTTTTCAAGGCAGCGGTCGATCAACTCACATCGTCTAAACGTTTGACCCCCTCTGGGTAAAACCACAGTTTCGTGGTCCTCGGTGGATACCTTACGGTGCCAACGAAACCGAGTGGGGTGTTGACCCGACACACCCGCCGATCCCCTTCAGGGTGAGGCAGTCAATTGGAGTCGAGAGCTAGAACCTTGGCCTTGGGGGATCTCCTAGTCAAATCTAGTCTCTGGTTTCGTTCACAGCTACACACCTAGTGTCGGTTGGGTGTTTCAACCCCTTCGCACTAGACTGGTCAGGGCCCCGTTCGCACAATAAGATTGGCGACGGGTTACAAGCTTAGGGCTCACCATTAGGTACTCACCTCCCTGCCTACACCCGGCAGGGAGGGTTACACATCCCCGGGCAAAACCCACCCGGGGAAGTTAGGTTGTTAGGGTTAGGATTGTTAGGTTCCCACCGCAATTTTCCCCGCGTAAATACCCTATAGTCATGTCTGACGCTATTTTATTAGCGTTTTTTAAAAACGTCCTCTTAAAGGACCCCGACTTCTCGGCCAAATATGGCAAAGAATTCGACGCGTTACTGCGTCAAACCGGTTTGTCGGCTACCTGCGCCCAGGTATGCGACCGCGACGTCACTGATTTCAGTGACGTACTCGACAGCCCCTTATCGCCGCCTTTAGCCGACAAAGGCTGCATTTCTCAGAAGGCTTCGATGCCTTCTCTAGGAAATTCTCAGGAATTGTCGGTACAGTCCCTTATGCCCGCGTTCTCGGAAACACCGACTGTTTCCAAAAAACCCCCAACCGCTAAGCCGGCTATCGCTAAGCCGGCAAAAATTCCCACGGCCCTTACTCCCGTCGCCGACCCCGATCCCTCTGAGCGCATGGACACTACCGTGCCTCGCTCTCAATCCGCTTCAGAAGCCGAGTCCGCTTCCGAATCCTCCTCTGAAGACGACTTTCAAGTCGTCGGTAAGGGAGGGAAGAGGAAAAAGACGAAAGCCTCTTCCTCTCAAGCCACTAAGGCTAAGAAGCCCTCTGCCCAACCCGCGCCTTCCCCCTCCCCCGCGTCTCAGGGCTCCTCTTCTAGCCCTAGTGCTAATCCCTCTTCGTCTGCTTCTCAGAAGCAAAAACCACCGCCGCCCATTTTCATCCAAGAAAGGCCAAGTGGAACACCGTTTCGAATTGGTGTAAAGATCAAAAGATCAATTACACCAACGCGCGTTCATGCCAACAAGGCGTTAAAGTCATTGTCCCTACGTCTAACGACTACAGGGGTCTCTCCCGTCTTCTGCGTGAAAAGGCAATTCCTTTTCACACTTACTCCCTTCCGGAGGAAAAGCCCACCCGTGTGGTTATCAGGCGCATTCCTTTTGAGATGCCCGTCCACGAAATCTATGATGATTTAGTGGCACAAAACATCCCCGTCATCTCCGTCCACCGTTTGCATAGAGCACGCGGCGGAGCAGAATACGATATGGTCCTTGTCATCTGTCATCCAACAGAAGGCCATCATCCGATCTTTGACATTAAGTCCCTCTGCAATCTCATCGGCATAACCGTAGAGAAACCCTACCGTCCCACTATAGTTGGTCAGTGTCACCGCTGTCAACTGTACGGCCACTCACAGGCCCACTGCTATGCGAAACCCAGATGCGTCAAGTGTCTGGGTGACCATAGCACGGCTGAGTGTTCCCGTCCAAAAGACGTCTCCCTTTGCACAGAGCCGCCTTCGTGCGTCCTATGCGGTCAGTCTGGGCACCCGGCTAACTACCGTGGTTGCCCCAAAGCCCCCAAACCCTCCGCCGCGAGACTCGCTAAGCTCGCTGCCGCCAAACAGCAACGCGAAAGCCCATCCGTGAAAGTCCCCTCTTCACAGATGCCCGCTCGCCTAAGCCCCCAGAGAGCCTCCCCCTGGAATCAGCTCAACCACCAGAAGGCCTTCCCGGCCCTGGTGCCCTCTCAAACCCCCGCTTCCTCCATCCCAGCTCTGATGGAGATTCCTCTCCCTATCGCCCCTAGGGCTCCAACAGTCCCAGTGACTACCCCCTCCCCCGCATCCGCGTCGCCCTCGAGTGGCAACCCTGTCCTGGACAAGGCTTGCCACAACATGAAGGTCCTATTCGGAGCCTATAGGGTCTTTTTCACTCCCGCGGCCGATGCTATGACAGCAGAGGTCGAAATCGCGGCTAAAACCAACCCCGATGCCCTTGTAGACATATTCAAGGCTTATCCCTCCGTATCGGAAGCCATTTTCAACCTTTGCCAGAAGTAATCAATGGATACTGAAAGGCTTAGTACTCACAAACCCCGATCCCTTAAGTTAGGTTATTTCAACGCCAATGGCATTAACGGCCAACGTGATGAGATCGCTAAATTCCTACGCGACCATCGGCTCGACATCCTCCTCATACAGGAAACCTTCCTCAAACCCTACAACCGCGATCCCAAAATTGCAAACTACCGGTTAATTCGCAACGATAGGTCCCGTTGTCACAAAGGCGGCACTCTTATCTACTATAGGAAGCAACTCTATTGCACCCCTATGGACCCTCCCACCCTCACATCTCACTTGGAGTGCTCGGTATGCAGACTCGGTATGACGGGCCATCAGCCCATTACCATCATTTCCGGTTATTTCCCGCCGTCCGGTGGCGGAGAGGACCCTACCTCTATATCCCATGATCTCACAACCCTCTTCGGCTTGAGTGACTCCGTTATATTAGCGGGCGACCTCAATGCCAAACATCCCGCTTGGAATAGCAACACGACCTCTACCCGGGGTAGAATAGTGTTTAACTTAGGTTCCACCCTCAATTATGACGTCATCGCTCCGATGTCTCCCACTCATTTCCCTCACTGTCCCGATCAACGTGAGGATATTCTCGACATAGCTCTCCTTAAGAATGTAAACCTCCGTTTACAGTCAATCGAGACTATACACGAGCTCAACTCTGACCACCGCCCGGTCATTTTGTATCTAGTCCCTCGCTCGGGTCCCTTTGACCCCAGCCTGCCTCCCCCGACTAAAATAGTGACCGACTGGAGGAAAGTAAGCGAAAGTCTGAAATCCACCACGTCGCCTCTCTTAGACTCTATCCCCGACCAAATAGCCTCAGTCGCTGACACGACGGGCGCGATCGACTCGTTCACAGAGCACGTACAATCAGTCTTGAACGATTGTTCACGGACAGTGCCAGCGGAGGATCACCTCCGCTGGCGACTGCCGGACGATGTACAGGCTCTCGTGACCGAGAAGAACGCGGCTATCCGTGCCTACAGTGCTTTTCCCTGTGCTGCAAACAAACGCCATATGCGCCGCTTGCAGAAAACTGCAAAGCGACGCATATTGGAATTTCGTTCTGCAACCTGGGACAAGACGCTGAGCGAACTCGAGCCCACCCACTTAGCTTTCTGGCAGCTTCAGCGGAAACTACGCTCCACTGAAGAAGCCACGATGCCCCCCCTAGTACGCCCCGATAAGAGCGTCGCCTTTGACAACACCGATAAAGCCGACTGCCTTGCGGCCAGCTTAGAGTCCCAATGCACCCCTAGCACTCAACCAGTAGACCAAAGTCACCTCTCTGAGGTCGACGCCGAAGTCGAACGTAGAGCAACCCTGCCCCCAGTAGAAGACCCCGACGATCCTCTGCCTCCCGTCACTCCCGACGAAGTGCACGATCTCATCAAAGGTCTTAAACCTCGCAAAGCCCCCGGTTCTGACGGTATCACCAATAAGGTGTTTAAACTCCTCCCAGCCCCCCTCATCATGTTGATGACTGCCATCTTCAATGGCGCTCTATCCAACAACATGTTCCCACAAACGTGGAAAAATGCCACCGTGATAGGTATCCCTAAACCAGGCAAACCCAAGTCCGCGCCCTCCAGCTACCGCCCCATCAGTCTCCTCAACGTATTCGGCAAAATCTATGAGCGACTTATTTATAAGCGACTCAAAGATTATGTCGAAGCAAAGAGTCTCATCCCTCTCGAGCAATTTGGTTTTCGAACCCAGCACTCGTGCGTCCAACAAGTGCATGGCATAGTGGAGCACATAAGCCTCGGCTTCATGCGCTCCAGGATGACGGGAGTACTATTCTTCGATATAGCGAAAGCATTCGACAAGGTCTGGCACAACGGCTTAGTATACAAGCTGTACAAACTCGGTGTGCCGGATCGTCTCGTACTCATATTACGGGACTTTTTGTCGAATCGCTCCTTCCGCTACCGGATCGAAGGGGCGTTTTCTTCCCCCCATCCGATTTGCGCGGGTGTCCCTCAAGGCTCCGTGCTCTCCCCTCTCCTCTTCTCACTGTTCACCAGTGACATTCCCATCAGTAATAGGTCCCAGTTAGCTCTCTTCGCCGATGATACGGCAATCTACTTCACTGGCACCAATCCAGTCACGATAGCTCGCACTCTCCAATCTTCCGCAAACGCCCTAGGCGATTGGTTCCGGAAATGGAGAATAGAGGTCAACCCCGAAAAAAGCCAAGCGGTCCTCTTCACGAGACCGCGTCGCACTGTCCCAACCCCCGATCCAATTACTATGTACGACACCCCCATCCCTTGGGACTCGGAGGCAAAGTACTTAGGAGTTACTCTCGACCATCACCTTACCTTCGCGAAGCACATAAAGATGGCTCGTTCGCGAGCCGCTTTCGCTTCCAGTAGGCTTCATTTCCTCACGACCCCGAGAAGCAAATTGTCACTCAAGTGCAAATTGCGTCTCTACACCGCGGTCATTCGCCCCATCATGACCTATGCTTGCGCAGTTTTCGCACATGCGCACCCCAGGCATATCCATAGGATGCAAACCCTCCAAAACCGTTTCCTCCGTAGGATAACGGGAGCCCCCTTCTATGTCCGAAATGAGATTCTCCACGTAGATCTCAAAATCCCCACAATTCAGCAGTTCATGAAACGCCTCACCAAGCGTTTCATGGACGTAGCTGAAAAACACCCCAACCCCCTCGTGGTGTCGGCCGCCCGATACACTCCGTCCCGCATCTCTAAGATACGGCGACCGAGACACACCCTCACCGTCCCTGACGACGCTATCACCCTCCTCCAGGAGAGCGATAAGTCTACCAGCACAGTTCGCAAGAACGCAGCCCGATTCCGGCCTCGCCGTCGAGGCCCGTCGCGACGCCCCCGATAATTACCCGTCCTCCCGTCCCTTGCTTGTGTGCCAGCCCGCGAGCTGAGCAGTAGTTATAATAAACTCGCTGCCCCCAAATAATAACCACACAGATCCAGCCGTCCCTTGCTGTCCTCTCCCAGCGACGCCCTAAGCCGAGGCTCGTACCCCGCAGGGGGTGCCCTTAGCGTAGTCGCTTAGTTTTTAAGTTTTTTTATACTCTGGCTGGAGGTCTTAACTTTTAAGATATCTCTACAGAGACGCCCGGTTAAGCTATACACGTCCTCTTCAAGGACACGATATGCGATACGCCCCTCAAATAAATAAATAAATGAATTTTTATTCAGCTGCATACCGAAGGTCAACGTGATAACATCTCTACTGGAAGCATACGGATTTACTGGAAAAATATGGATACCACGCCCGCAGAAGCCGCTCAAGTTATTGCCTTGCTCGAAGCAGGCCATAACCAAAGTGAAGTTGCTCGACGGCTAAATTTGAGCCGCTACTCTGTTCGTCGTGTATACCAGAGGTTCCAAGAGACCGGTGGCTACATTCGGCGACCAGGATCTGGCCGGCGACGCACAACATCAGAGCGTGATGACCGCTTTCTTGTGACAAGGTCTTTGAGAAATCGGCAACTGAACGCGGTTCAACTGGGACAACAGCTTCGAGAAGTTCGCAATGTCAGTATAAGTCGGTGGACAGTTCGAAGAAGACTAGGTGAAGCAGGAATGACTTCACATCGCCCAGCAAATGGTCCCAAATTGACCACAGCTCACCGACAAGCCCGGCTACAATTTGCTAGGGAACATTTAAATTCGACGTATGACCAATGGCGGGCTGTTATGTTCTCTGATGAGTGCAGAATGACTTTACATGGTCATGATGGACGCTCTAGGGTCTACAGAAGGTCATCAGAGCGATTTTCACAATGCTGCATAAGCGAACGTGTGGCTTTTGGAGGTGGATCGTGTATGTTTTGGGGTGGCATAATGTTGGACACTAAAACTGACATTGTATGACGGCTGCACGATACGTCGAAGAAGTGCTCGAAGAACATGTGAGGCCGCTTGCGTGGCTTATGGGAGAAGATTTTCTCTTAATGCACGACAACGCCAGACCGCATGTCGCTAGAACAGTTTGCGACTACATGGAAGATGTTGGAATCACCGCGATGGAATGGCCAGCTCGTAGTCCTGATCTCAATCCGATTGAGCATGTCTGGGATGAGCTAAAAAGAAGAGTTCGAGCAAGAAGCCCTGCTCCTACGCGCCTCCAAGAGCTTCAACTTGCCATTGAAGAGGAGTGGAACGCCATACCACAAGATTTCATGGTGAAATTAATACGGTCCATGAAAAACCGATTAAGAGCTGTAATCAAGGCTAGGGGAGGGAATACACCTTATTAAAAAACAATTTGATCAAGCATTTTGAGTTTTATTTTTATTCTTTGTTAAGCTAAATTGGGTAATTTTATCCGTATGTTGGGTTTTGTGCCCTAAAACTCCCTATGGGTACTTTTTTTACACTGTATTTGATATCATTAGAAAGGTACTGAAGTAAACATTCAAATAGTGTAAGTTTTATTTTAATATGTATTCACATTTATGAAAAAAACTGCTTTAACAACAAAAAGTCAACGTGTGCGATTTTATTGCTCTCAAGTGTATAACATTGTCATGGTTTCAAGAAATAATCTTGTACGTGTAGTTGTTGAACGCGTTTTAAATACCGATTCTGTGTCAACTTTTTTTCAATTGAGCCAAATTTCATAAATAAAATCAAGTTTCACAAATCCAAATGTTAAATTTTGATGAAATAATCGTTTACATTTAACTAGTAATGCAAGTATTCAAAAAACATAAAATTAGCTCTAGGTCTATTGTAAAAGTCTTAAACAGTACTTGTTGGTTCGTCAATAAAACACCAAAATGCTTTCGTTACAATTTAAAGTATCTGTTATCAAAATATCTTGAGCGTGAGCATCGATAAATGTAGTAAAAAATCCATTAATAAATATAATCTGCTATCAAACATTTCGTTATCAGTATTAAGCGATTTGATATGGATACAAATAAGGCGGGACCGTTTTGATAAAAAAGCCACAAAGTTTTATCCTAGATTTGTATGTGGGTCAGGTTTTGTATGGGTTTTATAAACGTGTTTTGCAACCAAAAACGGTCACTTGAAATTGATCAATCAATAAAATCAGAGCTGTCAATATCATTATTGTTAAAGCTTGTGTAAGAAATGCTCACTCAGGACACTTCTAAGCTAAGAAACCCTTGAGCACCCAGCATTCTTAAATGATTCTTTCCAACCAGTTTAGGTCCTCTGATACAAAAACATATCATGGAGATGATTGAAGACGAAGACATTCTGCACCGACCTCAAATGGTTTGGATCTGATCCTGATTCTGATTCTCAAATAGCTTGGGATAGGAGCAGAAATATAATAATGAAGTCACATAAACGGACGCCACGATTAGCGCAGACAAGTAGCAGAGCGATTGGCTACTGCCATTACGTTTTGGTTCCCACACGTAAGAAAATTTTGTATTACCTACAGATAAGTTTGTGAGGAAAATAAAACACGTTCTGGCTCTGGCTGTTTGTGTATGTGACTTTAAATGTTAACGACACGCACCCATGACACGAGAAAAATCCTATAGTGGAGCGAAAATTTTCCTTAATGTATAAGTATGTATGTTTTCGTAACCGCATAAATAGAAAAGTGTACATGGTGGTATTGTAAACGTACGTGTTAAAAATTCTACATTTACGGACACTATGTTTCTGTGTAAAATTCGAGGAATAATATTTTATATTGTAACTAGTTCGTAACTTGCAAAGTTCGGTAAACGAACACTCATTATTATGAAACCTGCATCATCAGCAACTAGGTAACAACGTAAAGATTTTAATTCACGCTGCATTTTCATAGAGGTGCATTCTCATATTACTCGTTAGTTGTTGTATGTCCTAACGACTACTTTTATAAATATTATGTCAGTTTAACTTTAATAAAACCGTGCATTTTTAACTGTTTTGTATTGCCTTTTAGGTATTTATTTATTTATTTATTTATTAAAACTTTATGCACTAGTAAAAGACACTATACAAAGGCGGACTTAATGCCTTAAGCATTTTCTATCAGTCTACCTTAAGGTATTTCTTCCGTTCCTTAAACTTTTTCTTAAAGAAGTATACTTCTGAGATCGGGAATGAAAAGCTTTTGCAGTTATGCAAATGTAATAGCCGTTTATCATGATTAAATTCTGGATCTACTTTCGTTTCTGTTTCTTTGATATCTTTAACACAGTTTACTTAACCAACTATGTTTCCTTAACTTACGATGCCATCAACATGTGTTTAGTCTTGGAGTCGTCATGATGCAGTCAGACTTTACTTGAAACACATGTCTATATATTATGACCTTCAAAAACCGATTCACTTTAACACATTGAATTTAAATCAACTAAAAAAATTACACATCTAAGTGATGTTGTCACACCGCCATATTCACAAACAATGGTGAGCTAGGATTTAAGCGTAATTCTGTGAAATTAGTTGAATTGTTAGCGATTCCTAATTATAAGATTTCAGTTGCAATGTAACATTGTGTTTTCCTCAATTTAATATGTGTAAGGAGTTTGTAGCATTCATTCCAGGTAGTTAAAATCTTGAGCCTGTGGTTTGCAGCACCGTTCTCCCATACGTTCCACTAAATATCTCAATGAGCTTATTATGATTTTCAATGCAGCTTTTGTCTTTCTGGAAATTTCGGTCTGGTAATATTTTGTTAAGTTTAATTCTACTTCCGGAAATTTTGATGAAGCTATTTGTATTTTACCTACGCTCGTTTATTATTTTCCGGTAAATCGTCTTGGGTGAGATCGACTGTTAACGTTGGAAGTGCTTCATGTTTGCCTGTAGACAGACTTGTCTATGTCTACTAGTTATAGGTTGAAGTATGGAAGCACATGGTATTAATAAATCTAGTAGGTAATTTGCAGACTCTTCACAACTTCATTTTTCGATTCTAGTAGTGTGTTTAAAGAAAAATGAACTTGACCGTGAGAAAACCTGCACTCATAGTAAAGTTAATAAGTATGTAATCGCCAATACATATTGAACAAGCGTGATGATCAATGACTTCTATGTATTATAAGAGGCATTTGCCCTGCAGTGGGGCAGTATCAGGTATTATTAAATCATCATTAATCATGAGATAAAACTGTGTTTCTTTTTTAACCGACTTCAGGAAGGGGTTGTCAATTCGATCACAATTTTTTTATGTATGTACACCGATTACTCCGAGATTAACGATCCGATTTACGTGATTCTTTTTTAGTTCGATGCTGATTAGCTGCCAATTGGTCCCATAAAAATATTACATAGTTTGACCCGGTAGTTTTCAGTCTATGAACAATTGTTATGAAAATTTAATTTATTTTTGAACTATTTTTTAAGTTTGTTCACCGATTACTCTGAGATTAATGTACCGATTTACGTGATTCTGTTTTAGTTTGATGCGGACTAATTCCTGTTTAGCCTCATAAAAAAAATACATAGTTTGGTTTACATTTTATGAAAATTTTTGTTCTTGAATTTTAGTTTTTGATCTCGTCGAACAGTTCTTGTCTATTTGTCAAAACACTAACCGGTGTAAAATAACTCTAAATTCGGAAGTCGGTGGCCAATCATGAATGAGATAAAACCACCAAAGCCACAGATTTCCTAATGTAGAGTTATTTTACACCGGTTAGTGTTTTGAAGTCGGTTGTATTTTTTGTAAAAAACTTTTTTATGTAAAGTTAGAAAGTCACTGTCTCGCAGTCAAGTACTGGTATTCAGTTGTATCAGCTAAGACTAGAAGCTGACCCCAACACAACATGTTGCTGGCTTCATACATGAAGATCTTAGTAATACACTGAAGTGTTTCGCATATATAGTATGTAGTCTGCTCGATCTACACACAGTGTGTTGTGATTTTCGCTTTGTCAAACGTCAACCCTAGGTACTCGAAGTAGTAGACAGTATTAAGATTTCACTCACAGGGGATTTACACTCACAGCACCTGTACTTATGCGTAATTATTGCAAAGCCCCCGTCGTCACCGTTTGAGTTCTGACGTCGTCTAACAAATAGACCTTATGAGCTGACAAAATATTTTCAAAGTCAAAAAAAAAGTCAAAGTCAAATCATTTATTTCAATTAGGCCATTTAAAAGGCACTTTTGAACGTTAAACATCGTCGTCGTTCGTTATTGGTAAAAATTAAAACTTGTGATAGTTATTATTTTAAGTAAGTACTCGTCAATGTTCGATTCGTCACATGACTAGGGGGTGAGTAGGGAGCTGAAGTGGTGTTTAATTAAAGAATTAGCATTGCCAGCAACTTTTTACTTTTACGTTACTTTAATTTTGACTTTGGATTTCTTGTTCTAATAATATTCATAATTATTGCGACCATGATGGATACTCATCTTGACTCTTACTCATATGGTGAGATAGTGATCAAACGCGTGCCTATCAATAAAATAAAGTAATTTAAAAAGAGTTTTTTTTTGTTAAGTTTAGCAGATTTATTTCGCGGTATTTTTAGCTCGTGCCCGCTAGATAAACATAAAGTTGTCAATATTCTATTTAAAATTAATATTATGGAAAATCATCTTAACCGTATTTAGGAAGTAGCGTAGCCTTTCTCAAATTATTCGAAGACCATCAATTTCGGTTTATTTTTAAGTGCGTCCCATTAACGGTAATGCAACCTTTTCGCGGGGATCATTAAATATCATAATCGGTATTGACGTTTTTGACGATCCGCTGATCTGAGGATAGGTAATTTAATTCCATATTAGGAACGTACCAAAAGTATTTCGTTTTTGAACATCGATCGGTATGTGCTGGTAAACTATGAGTGTCATTGTCCTATTTTGGAAAAAACAACACGAGTTTATACTGATGCTAGAAGCTAATGTTTAGCTTAGCTTTTTAATAAATCACACGAATATGGGCAATCTATACAGCTAAAACTGACAACGATTGACCATGCCTACCTGTCGTCGAAGCATATGTTGCAAAACACTCCAATCATAATAGGTACAGCATCACTAAATTGTCCGTCAATTAAAACAATAGAAAAAAAAATACTCAAAGCTTAGTAAGAAATGTTCGTTATTCATGTCGCGATGTATGCAGTCTGTTGAATGTTTAGCAATTGTTTGGAGGGAGGCGGCAGGGAGGGTGACAAAGGACCCTCAGGGTGAAGACGCGCCGGCTCCCACACGCCATACGTGTATTAACACTTACAACTATAGGTCTGCGAAAAATATGAGGCAGCTATGCAATGCATGTTAAAGATTTGTCATATTAGTGTAACAAACATTTTAAAGAGTATGCTTAGATGGTTTGGTCACGTTGAAAGGATGGATGAAAGGCGACTAATAACTAAAGATATTTACAAGGCAGATGTAAGTGGGAACTCTGGGAGGGGACGCCCTAGAAGGGCATACATGGACCTTATTGGTGAGGTTCTTCAGAAAGGTCAGGTGCGTAGTACTCGCAAACGGCGTGTGTGTTAACGACATGTATGAATGTAAACGAAGCAAAAGAAGTATGTAAGAAACGTAGCATTTGGCGCCCTGTAGTTTCTGCCTACCTTCAAGACAAAAAGGCGTATTGTATGTATTACTTTATAGCATGCTTGAACAAAACACTATGAAACCAAGTCGATTCTAAGACAGTTATGATGCTATTCTCAAACTCAGCCAGTCGATTCAGTTACAGTCGAGCCGTGAAAACTTAAGTGAAGTGCACTGTCAATGCCTACCATAAACTAGTATAGAATGACAGCTCAATTCGCTTTCATTTTCATTCAAGCGATTTTTACCAAATAACGTGTGTACCGAGTGACGTTCATTCCTACTAGTTTCCAACCGTTTAAAAGCAGTTTCGTTTAAAAAAAAATCTGGTCTGTTTTCCAATTTATTCTTTTCCCAAAAACTGAATAGGTCTCATCGTTCGAAAGTTAACCAGCGGCTTTCGAACGAACACTACCTATTTATTTAAAAAGGTAGTTAGGTAAATAAGCTGTCTCTATTCCGGGGTAAGTCAGATCAAAGAGTCAGAACAACATTCAGCTATATTTAAAAACTTTTCTAGCGGTATAATATTATACCGGAATGCTCATCTGTGTGCAGGAAGGAACATTAATTTATTTATTTGTTTATGTTAAAACGGTTTTGAGGAACCAATCACATTAACATATAAGAAAATAATTTCGTACCTTTCCCTATGAACTTTAAAATCCTTCCCGCCCTCTTGTAAAATATCTGTTAAGTACTCGTTTATAATAAAGATTGACTAAATACGGTTGAGTAGTTATTGAGTCATAAATAAATCATAAATCATATTTATTTCTGTAAATAGGTTCATGTTCAAACAGGTGAGGTCGTTGTTTCACTATCTGACTACTCTGAGAAGAAACACCGAAAGAAACTTAGAAGTCACAGTAGAGACTGTGACCTCTGAGTTTCTTTCGGTGTTTTAAAGTCCAGTCATTATCTTGGTCAGACCGTGTAAGAACCTGGCATATAATAGTGTCTGAAATGGTTTTTTTTAAGGGAAAGAACCACACTGATATCAATCCAGTCTATAAATCCTTACAACTACACAAAAAGTCAATGTTTTCCGCTTTTAATATTAATAGGTACAGAAGTGTGAATATAGATATGACTCAATATATAGATCACCAAAAGACCGAAGACGTATGACATTAATTTCAAATATCCTTACGCGTTCCTGAGATAAGGATCTTGACAAACAAACGTACGGACAACGCAGAGTTCTTACAAGGGTAAAGTTTATTTATAGAGCATAAACTAGTCCAGACCTGGTCTGTCTGGCTACAAGCTAATACAAATGCAAGCCAATTTTACCTATCTGTAGTCCAGGAAAACGAATATCGAAGTGTCGCAACTTAGTCTAGTAGTTTCTAACTGTCCCAGACTTAGCCAAATACAGATTTAGTCTAGTTCATTTCTAATAAGCTATACTAAACCTGTATATAGAACTAGCTGGTGCCCGCGAAATCGTCTGCGCAGGATTAGCACGCCAGAATAGCTCGCAGATGGCAGATTTTTTTCCTACTTACTTTACATTTACTGTTATATTTTGAACAATTCATTCATTAACTTTGTACCTATGTCCTACTTTGATATTGTATAAACTTTATAATTGTAGTTTCATTAAAATCCAGTCAGTAGTTTTTGCGAGAAAGAGTAATAAACAAACGTTCGTATTTATAATATTAGTAGGGTTGTGCATCTTAAATGTTGTACATATTAACTACACATGCTGGTATGTAAAAAATCACATTCCCGTGTGGGACAGTGACTTTATTTGGGGGTTGCAGGAGTATCGTCTGTTCCAGTGACCCCCGCCACAGGTGTGAGACGGAACACCGGGGCGGCTTTAGTCATTAAGAGTCTGACCGACCCCTACACTCTTCCCAGACCATGGAGCACATCTACAAGGATTTCTACCCTGAATAAACGTTAGAGAGACAACCCTAGATAAAGCAAGTGGTTGGATTAGGAGGATCTTAGCAGTGTGTCTCATGAATTAAGACTGCATATAGGCCTTGTGTCACGAACTGCTCGCTACGGATACGGCACATAACTAACAGAGATGTGCTGTTTGGCCTTCTGTGGTAAATGTTGATCTGTGGATCGAGTACCTACAAGTAGCCCACACAAAAGTGCATGAATACCTATTTGAATGTGTATGTAATCCTTTTCTTTACAAATTGATGTCTTTGTTTTTGATTCCAAAATAACAGTTTTGTTACTATGAATGCATATGAAAGTATTATTGGTTAACTATTGGTCTGTTTGTTTACGATAATCTCAAAAGCAACTGAACTCTGAGACTTTTATTTTCAGTAAGCTTGTCCTTTCTTTTGAAAAAAAAAAGCAATAGGAATACTAGCCAAAATTATGAAATTCTACACGGACGCTGTTGTGGGCACGGGTAGTAGATAGTTACTACTTCTGCTCTAACATTTTGAAGACTTTCAAAACTATTTAACTGTGTAGCCCAAGAAGAAATATAAGTAGCTTTTAGGGTTTTTTGTTTTATAGGCTATTTTTAACCACTCAATGAAGGTCTCCTATTTCTTACTAAGACGGGCAAGAAAACTATCCTTTAATAATGTAATATAAATTTAAAACTGGAATCTTATACCTATTTTAATCTGCATCTAAAATTTGTAGGTCTTATTATTTACGATAACTCCCACAGAAAAGTATACTTAATTGGTAATAACTCAGCGACATTGCCATTAAATGAACCAATGAATGTTTAATATACCATAGTTTAAGAAATAAATACAAGTGACGGGTGGACCCGACAGATGTTAGCTTCGAAGGCTATCGGCAGCATTGCCCACCGGGTCCAAATTCTAAATATAAACCATCTTGGGTGCATACCTACTACTACAAAAGAGATTTTGGTTGAGTAGGTATCAAATTTTTGTAAGCAACACCTGATTTTTTTCGTGATTTCCGAGTTAGTCCCATTGTGAAACTTGTTCATATTCATGGGTGAAATTATTTCTCATGACTTGAATAGAAAAATAGCCTTTACTTATAAGACTATTTGAATACGCAAAATGGCAACAGAAACTGCTTACAGTTATTTAAAGAGCAAAAAATATAAAGCTTGTGTCAATACTAGTATTCCAACCTTCTTTTGCGTCTGAAAAAATGGTACTTTTCTTTCTGTGACTTGCATAAATATTTACTCGTACTTATAACAAACTACGCTTTCAATTAAAAAAATCCAATTGCAATTCTTATTTGTTGAGTCTTCATGGAACGAAAAAATGTAACGACAATATAATTGGCGCTGTACGAAGATAAAAAGAAGTCCAAACAATTCTTTTGAAACCGTTTGTAAATCCTGACTATAAACACACAACCGGGCAGTTGCAGACACAAATTCAAATAGTACACTGGGGAGCGAATTTATATATCGAGACACTTGGTTTTTTCACTTAAAATAACATTAATAAACTTTTTGGCTAAATAAGGTTTAAATTGACACGTTCCATAATAACAATGATATTGACCATTATTCCTACTAAATTTTAAAAACCCCCACCGCAAAAAAAACTAAAACATTTAAAAAGTAAAAAATAACACTTCTATCGTAGAGCCATGAAATTTTACTTCACGTCGGGGTACCGCTTAAGTAAGGCGTTCCCAGTACTCGTAAGTATTAGGTACTTCTTTTATACCCTAGCTGTATTAAGAGCTCATCCTGTTGCCATCAGTGCATTGTGTGCAGAATCAAATGCTGGTTAAAATGAATCCAAACACGACATATCTGCTATTATTTTCCCAAGAGTGTATTTAGTGTGCTAGATATCCTGGCTGCATCAGACCAAATATACCATAATCTAGCTTATTAATCTATATATATAAAAGAAAGTCGTGTTAGTTACTTCGCTTATAACTCAAGAACGGCTGAACTGATTTAGCTGAAAATTGGCAGGGAGATAGTTTAGAGCCAGGAGAAGGACATAGGATACTTTTTATCCCGTTCGACATCATAAAAATAAATATCAAGAATATCGGTTGTCTCAAACATTTTTCAAACGCAGCGCCATCTTAGATGACATGACAGGAGTCAAACTTCCCAGTTCATT
Organism: Euplexia lucipara; assembly: GCA_921972225.1. Taxonomy (NCBI): domain Eukaryota; kingdom Metazoa; phylum Arthropoda; class Insecta; order Lepidoptera; family Noctuidae; genus Euplexia; species Euplexia lucipara. Next base: position 8,924,460 of record OV179142.1, on the reverse strand, counting down.
ATCAGGTGACAATTTGAAATTGACAAGTCTTATGCTTAACCCAAGAAGGTAAGGTTGTCAATTTATAATACGCACCTACGTTCTGAAATTTATTTTGTTACTAAACTTAGAGGTTTTATGTAGCATAAAAATAAAAAAGTCTTATATTTCAGAAATCAATTTACGTAACTAGCAATGATGACAGAGACGAAATTTAATAATTCTTTGCAAATAGAACTTATTTTACTGTTAGGACTTTAATTAAAGTAGACCGGGAAAACTATAGGCATAAATTATTGTATGTAACATAGAGGCAATAGTTCAGATTAAAATTATGAATTTAGTATTTTTTAGTGAGGTAGTTAGGTTAGATAGTTGGGTTAGCTATAGGATAGGTATGGTCAGTTAGGTTAGGGTATATATACATGTTGTAATTTAAAAGTAGTAGTAGTTATTATTGGTTTGGATTTATTTGTTGTCGTCTTATTCAACGTATGTATATCTAATATAAAAAGAGCAATGAATTGACTCTAAGGCACAACGAAGTTTGCCGGGGCAGCTAGTATAATATAAAAGGAAGAGGTTAGATGTTGCTAAGCAACATTAGTTAGAGTTAAAAGTGCTGCAGACTTTATTTTGCTCCGTTGCTTAGCAACATTCGCCTGTTACTAAAATACGTCATTTTTAATAATAGTCACAAGAGATTCTTTTGTTATTTACCGGTTAATTTATATGTGGTTAAGTAGTCGTGCTTTTAAAATATTAATGAAGTATATAATTCATATTCCTAAATAAGATGTGTGTTAATGCGGTTTCATTTTCTACGTAAGGAGATTAATTGTATTATTTTTTACAACAGTTATTTGTAACTCAAAATCATTGTGAGTATTACTATTAGTATTTCCTTATATTTAATTTAATTTATTACTATCGATGAAGGTTTGAATTTTATTACGTGGTTCTTATGAAAACTTGTTAGTAAGTATAATAGTAATTGGTTTTATTCATTATGGGAGTGAGATATTAATTATATTAATATTCAAGTGTGTAAAAAAGTGTTTGCATTTTAGAATATGAGTTCATTTGCGTTAAACCTATAAAATAAGTAAAAGAAATATATTTCGGTTCAAACATGTTGAAATTTAAGTATATACCTATTAGTTATTTTAGTTCAGCAAAATGTTGTTAACAAACTAAGGACGACACGTAGAGAACGCGTGGAATGTGGTCTGCGAAGTTTATTATATCTTCTTTTTCGTCAATACTCGACAATTATCTTTTCTTAAAACGAATCTCATCTCTGAGATCGTGAGAAATTCTTGGAAGCTAAAATGTAATCATTTTAGCTTCCAAGAACTTCTCATGACCACTGATATTGATATCATAATGCAAGTATAGTGCACACCTACTAATACGTCGGTATCTACCTTACAGGATTTATAAATATACGTATAAAGACGAATAAAGATAAAAAGCACTTAGGGTCAGCACTTAACTGATATAAATTTATCAATAATATTCAGCTTCTGTAGGTCAAAAAGAAATTCATAATATTCAGCTTCTGTAGGTCAAAAAGAAATTCAACATTACTCATAATTATTATAATCATTATTATCGCCATCAGCATCATCTACATCAACGTGGGCTTGCAACTGGGGACTTCGCGTTGCCTAGGTCACCATGTCCACAGAGACCTTTGATCCTATTTGAGATACAGTGCTAAAAGCTTTCGAGCTCGCTTCGCTCGCTCAAAGTCTATTCTGATACCGTTGCAGTATGGAGAAACGGACATGAACCTCGCACCCACTTGTAAAAGCTATTTTTATTTATTTATTTATTTATAAAATATTGCTATATTCGTTAACATCATAATTTGTAAATGCATTTTTGTACAAAATGGGTTGGGCAGGAATCTGCTCCAAGTCAGCCCGCGAACAACAAAAAGGACACTAAAAATAACTGACATGTGTGTAAAAAAATTAGGAAACTTGAATTTGAGTAATTAATAAATATCTACTGAAATTGCCATCCAGTCTTTAGCAAATGCGATAATGAATATTGATGCCTTCTCTGTGTGAGATAAAGCCTGTGCCTTGCAGAGGGACAGTAACTTCGTAACTTTCAAAAACAATACAGCCGTTTAATTCAGTAAAAAGTCACCCCGTAAGAACTTGAGCGAAGTGAACTGTCAATACAAAGCATTAGTTAGGAATTACAACTCAATTCGCCTTCACTTCTCCCATATTTTTGCGGAGTGCTTTTACAGCATACGACTACTGAGCGTGTGGAGCAGTTTGAGCTTTGACTTAGTTAATACGTGGAGCAATGCACAACACGTCAACTACGTAGTTATTACAATTTAAAAATAAAATCAACGTTTTATTTACACTCGCACGCACTAACTCATTAATACCTATCGCATACTTTGGCTGATACATCTGTTTAATGTAAACAGTAGGCCTAATGTTTACAAGACTCCGTTTCAGACTATTTGTTTTAACAGAGGCAGCCCTGACATCGTGCTTAATCTGTAGGTAATACTGTTTATATCAATCTAGACTAAGGGCAGGATTCATAGATCAAACAATGCTTTACTTAGTAAACTTATCGTTGTATATTGAATTTTGAACATAACATCCGTGTGTTTCTGAAGGGTTAGACAAAAGTGTACCTATAGTTAAACAACAAAGTTTACATTCCGTCGCTAATCTGACTAACTGTCCTATCTGACAGTTTGGACTTGACTGACCTGACAGTAGTGATTTGATACACTTTCAGGGCCGAATCAATCTGTTTAATCTTTCAATCGTGTCAATCATAGACACAATAGAAAGACAATGACAGCGTGGACGCCGGTGTCCTCTTGGGATTTAGTGAATTAATCGGCGTATCTGTGTGTCTTACTGTTCCTATGATAACGCAAATACCGAGACAGACGTATTATATAATATTATTAAGAAATTTATGCTGAGCGAGCTGCCTTCAATCATAGCACCCTTCAACCGTAAAAAACTTGCCCTGTAAAATGCTTTAAATCACTTAGGTACGTCACTTAGTCAAATTTTTGCCAGTCGCGTTTAGTCCATGTGATAGGGGCAATGCATATTGTCACCAACTATACATCAATCGCGGCCTGGGTATTTAACGTAGGACCCACTAAATATGAAGGAAGAATAATTTCTTCTATGTTCTAATCATGTATGTGAAAGCAAAGAACCATTCCTTGACGATGAAAGCCTTTGTAAGCTTAAGATTAAGAAAACAATAAGTAAGTAACAAAGTAAAGTAAAGTAGAAGACCGCGGTCTATGGATATTTTGCATAATATTTAAGATATTGGGCGGCTAATATAAACATAGATTCATAGTGTATAAAAATGTATTTCAGTGAGTTACGTCGGTGCATACCTATCGTAAAAACTTCAACAGCTATCTTGAAATGTGAAGTATATTGTTTCTACGCAATACCGATGTTAGGAATCAATTTATTTATAGAATTCTAAGAAAAACAACGTATAAAGGTTATAAGCAATTTGAAATGTGTCTTATTTTTCTCGTGATGAGCTAAAAATAAACACAGTATTAATACCTACCTACAAGAGGAAAACTGCTCTTTGAAAAGGTACAATATTGTAGTTAAATAATACTTGGTCCTAACACTGTACCAAGGCACACGCCAAAGTGAAATAATTCGTAACATAAACAATATACGAATAACAAGGATAAATGAAGTAGAAATGTATATACATACATTTTCGATGTTACACCTACTAACACTATTCGTCTCTATATCTCCTAAAAGCAGGTGGGTGGATAACCTATGACATTAAATATCTGTACGTAAATGTTATAAATAAATGAGCTTTTGTTGTGACCTTAAGTTCGCGTTTCATCATCTACCTAGCCTTTTCCAACTATGAATAACAGTGTTCATATAGAGCGATTGCCTGTCAGAGCTCCACAACCCAGTAACTGGGTAACGCGATACCCCTTGGTTAAATTACTCTCAATGATCAACAAGTGACAGCCGGGACCAACGGCTTAACGTGCTTTCCTAGGAGGGGAGGAGCTTTGGTATGTAATAAATGGCCTCCCTTCAACGACCCGACCTCGTCAAACGTAGCTTAACTTTCGAACGACACAAACTCCTTAAGTTCACTTCTGCACTCTTTTGTATCCTTCTAGATTTTCCACCATAAAATGACTTAAACGGTTATGATTTTTTACACCAATTCTAGCATAAGAATTGGGACCAAAGCCTCAATAATCAGGATTCAACCGGACCGCCCTAAATTCTAAAGAGATTGCTAAGAAGAGATGTTATTTACATAAAAACAAGTGTAAATGGCACAATATTGATAACAAGTGTATCCAATGCTTATCTATTTACGGAAGTCTTTGAACTGATTACAGTTATAGGTCAGTACGCCAAGTCAGTATAGTAATAAGTATCGAACAAATTTTCTTCGCTTATTTTTTTTTGCTTGTTCCTTTGACAGCACTGTGCATTAATAACATTAGAGAACATAATAATGAGCAATGAGTGGCTTCAAACTAAATAACTAGGGGGGCATGGCTTGATAAAAAGTTAAGCTACGATTGCCGAGGTTTTTCCGTGGATGAGGACTGTTAATCCGTCATTCATTTGTAGACTTTTCACATTGTTTACGAGTAGTCAGAACCTCGACCGACTGCGAAGGACCGATATGAATTACCGGGCTCGAACCTCAGGACCTCACGCGCAACAGTAGCGCTATACCAAAGACAACGAGTCAGTTCAACTTCATCAATTATTTTTTTTATTTATCTGAATTATACCTATATATAGTTTGAGGAGCTTGTGGCTAAATTATAACAGCCGCATGGGTCGATCGAAGGTTAAGCTACGCTTGACGAGGTCGGTCCGTGGATGGGTGACCATTTATTACATACCAAGACTCCTCCGTGCCTCGGAAAGCACGTTAAGCCGTTGGTCCCGGCTGTCATTTGTAGATCTTTGACAGTCGTTACTTGTAGTCAGAAGCCCGAAAGTCTGACAACCAGTTTAACCAAGGGGTATCATGTTACCCAGTTACTGGGTTGTGGAGGTCAGACAGGCAGTCGCTCCATGTAAAACACTGGTATTCAGCTGCATCCGGTTAAACTGGAAGCCGACCCCAACATAGTTGGGAAAAGGCTAGGCAGATGATAGTTTTCTGAAGAAAGATTATTATAAGTAATTTAGAAACATAAACTGTACAATAATTTCAACAGAAAGTTGTTGTAACATTTTATTTCTCTGCGGCAGTAAGAAAAAGCTTACATGAGCGTTACTTGCACGTGGACATAGTTACGCCCTAGGTACTAATAGGAAGTGCTTTGTTATGAGGAAAGTCGATACGCAACAAAACTCACACAACCAAAGAAACAGCGCAGTTCAGAGAACTCGAAAATCCCAACACGTTAAAGATTTTGAAATCAACAATTTTCGAAACGTGAAAAGATAAAACATTTTTGTCAAAAATTAAGAGACTTTTCAACCAAAATAGAGGAGAAATAACAGAAGGGGCTTGTGGCTTAATAATAACAGTCACAAGGGTTGGTAGAAGGTTAAAATACACTTGCCGAGGTCGATTCGTGGATGGGTCACCATTTATTAAATTATAATACTGGGTCAATTGTTAATAATGGGACACTTTTTCGCAGGTGGTTGACCCATGAATATGAAGAACTTTTACTATGAGACTAACTCGGAAATCGTGAAAAATTTTGGTCGAGTATATTTCAAACTTCTGTATTCTGCGTGATTTCCGAGTTGGTCCCATAGTGAAAGTTGATCAAAGTCTTGGGTAGAATAGCCCGTAAAAAGTTAATGAATAAATTACAATTTTTAGTTTTTTTTGGTTACGTGGATGATATAATTTATTATTGTTTAGTTATTAAAATCAAACTACTGAAACGGTTTCGTCATTATTTATATCGGATCAAAATCAATTCATAATTTGACGGAATAATCGAGTTACAAAAATACAGACAAATAGAGAACCTCGGTCGGTCAGAAAAAAATAAAAAATGAATTATAATCTACAGCAAGTAAATAAGAATATACTCGGAATGAAACTATTACTGGATACGAGGCATGGTTATTTTTTGGATTCAGCGGATATCATTCTTATTCATTATGCACACCGCAAAAACTAATGTCCGTTTTTCGTACCACCTATAACTTATCAGCCTTCAAAGCAAAAACAAATAAACGCACTCTATCGTAGATCTCACCAATAGATTTGCATAAGACGAGATCAACTTCAAGACCACAATAAGTCAAAATAAAAACAAAGGACTAGGTAACCTTTTAAAAGACACGTTTCTGGGAATGGTCAAGGTTTAATAAATTGAACTTTTTTTCTACACACGGAAACGATATATCAAACCACCATATAGATAAATACCTGAAACAAAACCTAATAAAATTCAGTCGAGAATTTAAAGTGTTAAACAAAAGAAACATACTCACCGAGGCATTTGTTTTTATTTAAATTCCTCCTCTCGTGTATCAACCATACCTAAATACACTTACTTACTACAAAATTAAAGCGCTTTGAGTGCAGCTAAGCAACGGTTTCCCAAATTGTTATCACCATCATTAAGTGACTGTAATTTAAAAAAAAACTACAACAAAACTAATCTCAATGTTTTAGACCTACGTTAAAACCATGCAAGGGTAAATTTTAACACAGGCGATCGCTAGTGTTTTAATATTTATAAGGAAACAATATCATTCAAGTGAGTGATCAAGTGGGTATACCAAAACATTGGATTATTTGGCTACATCAGATAATTAGTGGTGTCCCACCACCTATCTTGGAAAAAACCTCTTCTTTCCTAGGTATTGGGTATTTATCAATTTCTAAATCTTTATTAAATGTTATTGAATAATCCCCGGCTATCTTAACCTTCCCGTTTTCTTTTAGTACGGGCTCTTAATCAAATCTAATCACGATTTATTCGTAAATGTAGCATTGTTTTTTATAGTTTATAATAGTCTGTTGTGTGTGAAACCAGAGAGAGACACTCATTTAAAAATAAATTACTTACTTATACTTATAAGTAAGTAAAAAATACTTACAAAAAATTGCCAAGATATAAATTTATTTTATTTTTATTTTAGCCTTTGCAATATTCTTAAATCTACATTGAAATCTAAATAAACAGCCATTTTAACAAAATCTAAACCAGATAGTACAAATTAAACTGGCTGCAAGATTTAAAATAACGAAATCTATTGTTACAAGAAAATCATGCAACAAATAACATGTTTAGCGAAAAAATATTGTTTTTTTTTACGAAATAATGGACTAAGAAAGGTACCTTGAGTATTACTTTCTTATAAATTAAAGCAACGCTATTTTCCAATACCATTATCATGGCTACTAACAGGAATCAAATCAACTAAGTCAAACATTACAGAAAAATATCAAAGAGAATACTTGCAATGAAACATGTGCTCGTTAGAGTTCTTATTTCCATTTGCTTATTTATTAGTTCAACAGAATATTTGTGCAAGAAACACTAGCAATAAGGCCTTATTTGATTTGCTTTTTCTTTCTTCTTTTCCTTTTTTTTCCCTGTTCAACATGCATTCAAGTTTAATAAACACCAATTATAATTCATTACTTCGATTTCGATTTCATTTCTACAGTATTTCTAATAAATTACTACTTGCAATGTTAAGTTCTTTGAAGGAATGTTTGCTGTTTAAAACTAAACATAAACAGAAGATCAAAGAACAAATTGATTCTTTCGCGAAACCGATAATCTCAGTAGACAAAAATAGGTTTTCTAAATCTATTCATTTGATATAGGTATTTGGATTCTTTTCTTATTTGATTCGTTTATGTCAGGTGTACTGGTTGTTCGGAGAATTCGTGATCTAGTTCATAAATTAGTCTTGCTTCAGATCTTACAAGATTCATATTTTCCAATTTGTTACCAGAAGAATATTGATACAAATATGATATCGTGCAATACTTACTCGGTTACTGAATAACATTAGGTTGTCTGCCTCTCGCAATTTCCCGAGCATATCATATTCTAGGACATTTCATTACTGTGTGAGACATATGTCGGTAAGGCCAAGAAAACATGCAGTGCATTGATTTAGATATCATTCCTAAGCGGCGTTGAAAAGTTTTCTGAATCTTTTGATCATATTATTATGCACTTGCCAAATGTGTGTCAGTGTTGATTCTTTTGAATATTATGTATACTGTACTTTTGAAAGGTTGAGTTCAATTAAAGGAAATACTAGGTTGAAAACAAAACTTTGTAGTTGCGAAATCTTTAGGATTTTGACAGTTTTCTTTAAGTTGTTCGAGTAAAGGTCGGGGAAGGGTTGAAAAACGTGTGATCCCCCACTTTGGAAAAATTAGGGGAGATCACGTTGTTATTTCACAATACGGAATTTTGACTCTGGTTTTTGTACGGTTTTCCCCAACTTTTCTAATCAAACTTGTAACAATAGGTGATTTTTCTGTTAAGAAATTAAAACGGAAAATTGTATTACATTGTGAAGATTGGCTCCAAAGTAACATAAATTAGAATCGGTACCTACTGTAGGGAACAGGCCACTTACACAACATTCAAAAGTGATTGTCTCCTAAAGCTAAGATTTTTATTTATGTTGGGAATATAGTATTTACGATACCATAATGACAACGACGGACGGGATGGGCCGTAGTGTTCCGTTGCTTCCGCGGACTAGTGTAGCGATAACGTGCGTTTTAGTGCAATGTTATTTTAGTTTATTATCATTTTTTTGTTGTTTATCTCTGGGCCTATGTCGCCTGAAATATACGTATTAAGATAAATCAATGCAAGATTTTTATGATCGTGACTATAGATAGATTTTAATCGTACTAACCTAGTTATGGTCACTTACGAGGGCTATTTTAAGTCTTTATAGTTAAGTTTTTAGAGCTTCATTCTTCGGTGATAAAATAAAATCCGCAACACGAAACGCAGCAGCTCAGCCACAGCTCCAACTGTGCCGACAAATTGTATAATTTTTTTGACCTACTGCCATGCTGTCGTATTTTTAATGCTATCATAACCCAGAGAGGTGCAAATAACATCGACACAATAAGAACATGGCAACTTCAAAACTAATTCGTTGTACAACTCTTTGTGTAAATATAGAAAAATAACACGTTATTATACTCTGTTCTTCTTTTCCACCTCGTCTAAACACCGAAGAGGTTTCTTGGAAGCCTCACAGGTACTGCTGCACTGCGTATCGTGTTTGCTCAAAGTTATGCTTGGTGGATATAAAAAAATCTTAACAAAATAAAAACATGTTGTAAATTCACGTACCAGCGAACTCGTGTTTACTTTCACTATTCTGAGTGTTATAACATATACTCGTAATATAATATAACTGTATTTCAAGCCAAAGGTTCTTAATAGTTAGTACCTATAACTATCACTGTCACTATCTTACATTAAGTTTATTAACAAGAGCTAGCAAGCTAGCCAAGCAATGCTCGTCCAAATTCCCTTTCTCGATAATTCATGAAACATTTGAACGTGATTCCAGATAGCCACAAATTATTATTCAGGATTCGCAGGTCCATTTTGTTTTTGTCAACAAGGACTTTAAGTGCGAAAAAACAACATAAAAACATTTTGTCGAAACTTTACAAAGGATAAAATATATTGTATTCCTTTATAATCAGTACAATGGCTAAGGGCTAGCTCATACATACAACTTTTAGTTGAACAATTGTTTTGTAATGTTTAATAAGGTTATAGCAATATATGAACGTGCGCATACTGTCAACTCGATAGTTGATCGATATAAAAATTAAAAGCCTGTATCAATCTGCTTTTGATTAAAAAGTTGGACAACTATCGATTACGCGCTCATATTGTTTTGTAATGTATTGAAGTGCGCATAACATCGACTAAACAGTCGATCCGCGACCTCCGGCATAGCAGTCAGGGTCACTAACTACTAAACCAACAGGCCAGCCCAAAAGCTGTGGCGTTGGACTGGCAATCGAGAGTTCCATTGTACTATTGACGTGAACCCAGTCCAGACACAGGAATATTTGGCTTAGCTGGAGGTGTGAACAAATTACTGACTTACTATACTCCATTTGCAATAGCATTAGACAGAATTAAAAAAGGGCTATTTTTAATGCACACTATGTAATAAAAGTACATTTAAGCATGTTACAATTACGAAAGACGCCGAATTTATTACGAGTGAGAATGAGAGAATTTATTATAACTGTTTTCACAAAAACCATCTCACTTAGTTGTAACCATTGCAACAATTTATTTTAAGAAATGATGTTGATTTCATTTAGTTTCATCATTTAATTTTAATTTTAGTTTTAAAATTGTTGTGTCAATGATAAAAACATTAAAGAAGCAGCGATCAACGTATTAAAACGCTCTTCGTTTTACTTTTATTCTTCTAAATTTGAAATAAAACAATTTGAATAAAAATTGTTTTCACTTATCTTTAAAATAAAATGTTCTGCATTCCTGCTTCTACGAGCGTCTTTTGTCTGTCGTCTTCTAATATTATAAATAGGAAAAGTTTGATTGTTTGTTTGTTTGCATCGAATAGGCTCCGAACCTCCTGGACCGATTTGTAAAATTCTTTCACCGTTGGGAAGCTACACTATCCCCGGGTGACATAGGTTACTTTTTATCCCTGTATTCCCACGGGAACGGGAACTACGCGGGTGAAACCGCGTGACGTCTGCTATTTTCTCATTAATGGAGTACATAATGTGCAACCCACATTACTTTTTTTCTGTATTCAATTACAATACACATTTTAATTTGATTATTAAAAATCATTAATGATTGAATGACTATTAACAAATTTTAGTATGTGTTTTGATATTATTTCCGTAAAACTTTGAATATAATACTTTCATTGTACAGGACACTTTGTGTGTCAATCTACGATAAAATCGGTGCCTGGATCAACAAGATCAATATTTATCTTATCAACAAAATGTTTGTATCTGGGACGAATTTATTCATAAACCATTCATGATTAGGTCGGCGTTTATTTATTTATTATATATAGAAGGCGCATTGGTTATTATTGTCTGTGAATTTTTTGCCCTAGTAGCTCAAAAAACTACTTAACTGACGCTTTTTCCTATGAGGAAGCGACTATAGTCCGCCATGGACCTTAATTTACACAAAATTGAAAAGTGATTTTCCCACTAAATGAAAAATTCAGATTTGAGAACAAAAAACAATTTTTTAGTGGTATGGTTATGGTGGTCTATTTAGAGATCCTAGGAAAAAAGTGATCTGTATCTTGTAAGTGAATAGGCTCTTAATAAGCTAGTGCGCTTCACCATCATTGGTTGCATCACTGCTTACCATCATGTGGGATGGCAGTCAAGCTTTTAAAGTTTTTAATATTTAAAAAAATAAATATTGTGTGTGTGTGTTTGTGTATGTTTACGGTATTGTATTCTAGGTAATAGGTTTTTTTTTTAAATCATAGCAAAAAGACCAGCTGTTGTACTCAAAAGTTTAATACCTACCCGACCAAAATGTTTGCAACAGCTGATTTTTTTCCCGCTATTTCCAAATTGGCCCATTCTAAAAATTATATTATTATATATTCATGGGTAGAACAGTCTGTAAAATGTTGCCCATGATTCCAAAAACACCCTGTGTACACATTACGATTGTTTGGCCACGATTAGAAGTATAATATTTTATGTATTAGAGATTCCTTAATACACCTCGAAATTAATATATTCGACTGCGTCAGGATAAGTTTTATTAAACATTATAAAGAGCTTACACAGAAACTGTGTGCATGACATTTTACCTACGACAGCTTCATTTTAAACATAGTTTCAAACTTTACGGATCTGCTTCGTGATATTAAATTCTATGAATTCAAAAATTCAAGTTAATGTTTTGTAACAAAACATTAACTTGAATTTAAAAGTTAAATATAACGTTCCAAACTTTCTAATGCTAAATGATTCTGAGTTCATTTTCATTGAAAATTTTAAAACATTGCAGTGTATAATTTCCATTTGTCCTTCCGGGCCCGTAAAGCTTGTAAAAGGTTCTCACTAGTGCGAAGAACATTAAGAATGCCTGGAAATGTTTTGTTTGAGTTGCCCTAGGTTGCTGCAAGTCTGCAACTCTATGCCGTATGTATCACCAGTTTCTAAGTAACTCAAATACTTTTCAAGTAAACATTTCCGAGTTTTCATTCCATTGAAATTTTCCATTTGAGGGCTTTAAGAAACATTTCATGGAGACAGTTGTTGCTTGTCAAATACAGCAACAACTATAGTTATTTTTAGCGTGTCAATCATGGCATGGCAATCCATATTGAATTGGAGATAGAACTTAACGATGATTCAGGGACCACCAGTTAGCGACCTAAAAAATCTGCAGCGTGCAGCTGCTATCAGGGCACGCTGAGCAGTATTATATCAAGTATCCGATCGTTTCGTATGTCGAAACAATAGCGATTATATTAAATTGTATAATATTGTACAAAAATATTGAGCTCAATTCCGTTCAGCTAAAACGACACCTGTGCAGTGCACCTACCTAATGCAGTTAGTTCTTTAAGGCCATTTACATATTAAAAAAATGTTTTTAATATTTTGGCCTATGTGTTAACAGAAAAAAAGTACTAATATAAAAAACGCAAAACATTCGTCACGAATCACGATTTACTTATTTAAAAACTTTTAATTTACTAGGCCACTTAAACGAGATTGAGCAATGTCCTTTCGCGAAGAGCTCAGATGATTCTTAATCCTCAAAGGAACTAGATCCCTAAGGGCAAACAGAAATACTTATTTTTGGAAAAAAACTAGTGGCAGCCGAGCGCTCGACGGTTGCAAACAAATTTTAACGGACGTTTCCACCCAAAAAGCTATTCAAATCTTTCATCTATATTTCCGATAGTTTTTTCTACAACTATTATTTTTCAAGTACTTTGCTAATGACTAGTTGGGCAATTAGTGAATACTCTAATAGTATTGGTTTGTATGAATGGTCTCCACCTGCTATATGATCTTTCCTACTGGCTAATCTGTTTGCAGAGCAAATAAACGGTTACAATACTACAGGTAACACTACTACTAGCTTTGACGACTTTTGCGTGAGTTTTTTTGTGTCATATTCATAAGTTGGTGTACGAACTCCTCAAAATCTGGTGTTGTACGGTTAGGAAAAGTTATTGCTTGTATTTTTTGCACACATTTTTTTTTTAACTTTTACAATTAAATAGTAAATGAGGCACGACCACAGATATAGATAGACCTAGATAACGCAAGTACCACGATCTGTATGAAAACCTAGCGTGCCATTTTTTGACTATACGCAATCTAATACGAATGTTTTGTTTTTCTCAAATTTGGTATTACCAGGTATTACTGAGGGTATAAGATTAACAATAATTGTTTTTTAAATTAATTACGCATACTATTATCACAAAATGACTTACCGATGGAAGGAAATGGAGCGCGAAAGTAGCCACTTACGATTTTTGTACGTAAGCTAGGCACGCAAAGTGGCACGCGAAGTAGTTGCTCTTGCGTTATCTAGGTCTATCTATATCTGTGGGCACGACTATCTTAAGCAATATTACTACAGTACTAATATATCAAAACGGTATAGTTTCCGAAGTCGGATGTTTGTTACTCTTTCACACAAAACTACGAAATGGATTTTTCCAGTTGTGTAGCTTACACATCAGAAGAAAATTTCAGCTATCTTACTAATATTATAAACGTGAAAGTTTGTTTCGATGGATGGATGTTTGTTACTCTTTCACACAAAACTACGAAATGGATTTTTCCAGTTGTGTAGCTTACACATCAGAAGAAAATTTCAGCTATCTTACTAATATTATAAACGTGAAAGTTTGTTTCGATGGATGGATGTTTGTTACTCTTTCACACAAAACTACGAAATGGATTTTTCCAGTTGTGTAGCTTACACATCAGAAGAAAATTTCAGCTATCTTACTAATATTATAAACGTGAAAGTTTGTTTCGATGGATGGATGTTTGTTACTCTTTCACGCTAAAACTACTGAACGGATTTGGATAAAATTTAGTAGGTAACACATAGGATAGTTTTTATCCCGATTGTATCTTCCCGTGGGATATTTTTCTGCAAAAGCTAGTAATTTATAAACACAATGTGTAAATTGACAATTTATTACAAATAACTACAAACAAGTTTGATAAAAAAAGCCAATTGCAAGATTGTTTGGCGTGTGCAGCTAAAACCATAAGAGATACACGAATGTATGTTAAGCATATAAAGCACAAATTTTAATGTCGTAGTGCTTTATTAATTTTATAGCGTGCAGCTTTGATATTCAAACTTCCAAAATCTCTTCTTTCTTATATTATTGACCGATCTAAGATTTAGCTGTAAAGGTACGCTAAGGGTGTTTCTACACGTTACATGTAGCTGGAGCATGTAGCGTGAGAATTAAGCGCAAGCTACTCGTTCAAGTTACTCGCTTGTACTTGTACATAATGCAAATAACTAGAGCAAGTAAAGACTTGGGTTACATGCGCAAATAGTACGTACAAGTTATTATAATCTCCTACTACAGGCATTACTTGACTAAAAGGAAGCTCCAATCAAAAATATTGTTAGAATGTATTCTTGCTTTACTAACAAACAATTTATATTTTATTTATTTGCTCGTGGTCAAGAGTAACATGCGCAAGAAACCCACGCACGCGCCACAGAGTACGCGAGTTGGTTGGAGTTGCGCGGGTGGCTCGCTTTGGTAAATGATCGAGTCGCTAGATCCGCACATATTTTTAAACGGTAAAGTTTACGATGCATACACCCTGCGCAAGTGCCTCAATATGCGCAAGCTACTTGCACCACGTAGAAGCACCCTAAGCATCGTTCATATTTTCAGTATCGCTTTCAGTGTCAGTGAGTTACACCCGTGGTATGAGCGTCTGCGCTCAGCGGTTCCCGTCGCTTGCTAAGTGGACTTAACTTCCCTGTGCCACCTCAATCGACACTTTTCACTTCTCTATACTTTTTGAAACTTTCTACTCTAGTTGATATACGTTTTGTTTCACAGATTTTTGATTTTGAGGTGTTTCTTTAGGTAACTGTTTGGACATTTGTGTTCAAAGACTGATTTGACCTTGATCCACCTGAAGGATTAATAAAATCGGACAATTCTGTAAATAGCTATAGTCATACATCAAAAAATATATATATACGCGTCAGCTTGACACCCTCCTTTCCTTTTCGTCGGTTAATAAAGTAAACCAGATTGATTGTAAAACTGAGCCCACACTACAGTAGGTACCCAAAACTAAGCATTTTAGTCGCATGGTTCCATCATCGCATCATCAAGGCTAAGCAACAGTTGACGAGGATAAACCGTAGATGGATAACCATGCTTTACATACCTATTCATAGTCCGATTGCTTGATGATTTAAATGCTGGTATTTAGTTCTGGTTAGACCAAAAGCCGACCATCAGATGGCGATTAAATAAACTGTTTTGTTAACTAATAATTAATTATAACATGAAAATAAAACGAATTATTACCGTGGCGGTCGAATCTAATAATCGATATTTATTTTAACTTTTACCTCATCCCATTAACGGGGCTCATCCAATAATTAAAACACTACCAATTACTAGAATTTATTTTAAATGAAGGTAATATTAAGTTTTCATTCATATTTGGATCAGAGGTTCATGTTTGATTATTAACGAAATTAATGATAAACCGTACCGTGTAGGTACACGTAAAACTGAAGCATTTCTGTTGGTTCGGCAACCCTGCCGACAGTACGGTTAACTAACCTAATTGAGAGTACATTATAGTGGGGGCTAGGTTGACGCGGCGTACGCAGAAGTTAAACTGATTTTAAAGTAACATTATTAACATCGTCTGGCAATTAAATGTGTATTCTTATGTTCCAACGTCTTTAAGAATTAGTGAACATGGAAAAGAGTATTTACTTAATAATAGGTCTCGAGTTTGGACCCAAATCAAGCAACCTCTGATTTTCGGATTCGTGTGCGAATTGTATAATTATCACTTGCTTCAAAAAATGGTGAAGTAAAACATCGTGAGGAAACCCGGCCATGCCTGAAAGATATTTCTCGAATGTGATGACAATTCAGAGGCCCATGGGCGGCATTCAAACTCTGGCACTAGGTAAGTCACTAACCACACTCTTAAGAAGAAGAAGACTCATATATCTTAAAAAGGATCCAAAGATTCAAACTCAGCGTATTAATAGATAATGGCGCGCAAGGAACTGTGTGAGATTTGGCATAGTGAAAGAATATGGGAGGAGAAGTGCAGAAAGCTTATCGTTTAATTAATTTATGTGAGAATTCTACAACAAAATTATAATACAAATATATTTATAGTTATCGTATAGTCGTTTAGCAATAGGGTGTTTGACAGAATATACTAAGAATATCAAAATATAATGAGTCCATCAGTAAGATTAAAATAATTCACAAGTATTTTTTTTCTTTTTAAAATTTGATGGAAAACTGCTTAGATTAAGCGCATCAAAGTTGAGGTCAATACGTCATTATCTAGTGTAAACTGTACCTACTGGCTAGTGACGTCATGCGATATTTTGACTCGATGTATCACCGTTATTTTTAAATTACGTGAAAAAGTAAAATATGTATCGAATATTTGCTTGTAATCTAGATGAGGGACCGAAACCTAAAATTTTGTCGAGTAGCCCATTGTGTCCACATCAAGTTTACTCGTCTTACGTAAGTTCCATGGTGATCAACCTTTTGGCAAACACACAGCTGAATTAAGAATCTTCTCCTATTTTGGACGATCCGGACGTCGCGTCGGATGAAAAACACGGTAATATTTTGAAGTCCTTATCAATTTGACATTTAATTAACTTAGTTTTAGTTTTTTTAACTTAGTAAAGTCCTTTTCTTGAGCTGTATGTCAGAAAAAGATGCCGATACTGTACCTTTTGTTAAGTTAATTCAACTAAAGAGTTTTCGCTTATAAATCTTTGTGTTACAGTGCGTACAGTGTTCTGAATGATTATGACCAAATAAAAATTTCACTAAAACCACTATAAACTCCCACTTAGGTAGGTACTTATCTCCTTTTTATATTATCTAACCAATCCAGCCATTAGCAAAAAGCCCCAGTCTAACACCAAATATATCGTGCTAATTGACTGTTGCCAATTAATTTAATTAATTAATTTCAATCATTGTGGAATTATCAATGGTCGTCATAAATATTATATTTTTCGACAAAATTAATACTCAATCGGCTCGCATATTGATTGCCGAATTCAAATGATATATATTCTGTGGCGACGGGCTTTCATCTGCACAGTTAGCGAGTTCTATTAATTTGATAATTGATAACAATTAGCGTTTAAGCTTCGACGGCCACATTACTCTACAAGAGATTCGCAGGGAGACCTGTACCATACACGTTAACACAAATACTGAATGCCTTCGAACATCGCCGACGCCGACGCGGCCCGCCGCGAATTTTCTGTAGTTACCGTGTTTGTTGCCTCTCATTGCACCTTTAATCGAGATCCGGACATTAGTGCCCTTAGCGAGTGGTCACTTAAATTCGGAGGCCTGGGCTGAAGGCCTTGTGTTAAAGAATCATCCACAGGTTTGCCCGGTAATCAGTGCGAGATGACTTATCCGCTAATAAGAGCGCTGTTTAGGCATTATGTCGAGTTCAATACTCAATACTTTATTGCATTCCATAATTTGTGTATATACATATAATAAAGTTGGTATGTTAAAGCATCGAATTAATTATGGAACCTGTCGGGGAGTGCAAAGTTATTTTTTTGATTGAAGTTGTTTTTTTTTCCAAACAGCACGCAGCGGTACTTTTAGTCACAATTTGCAATCTACCGACTATAAATTCCTGTCTTATACTTCATCATCTCCCTCTTGCCTTTACCAACTTGTTGGGTTATTATATCCAGTCTTACCTAAAACAGTTAAATACCAATAAACCAGTAAGCAGTTTATAACTGCTTTATCGAATGCCTGCAACTCAGAAACTGGGTTTAATTAAACACGATGCCCCAAACTTAAACTGTTTGTCAGATTACTTGTAAAAACACTCTTAGATCTGTAAATGACAACCAGGATCAACAGCTTCGTATTTTGTCATCACCAATCGATTTTTCAAGTAAATATCAGTTCGTCTCAAATATGCAGTGTTTCATCTGCAAATTGACTTGTACAATATTAATTTGTATCTTTCTTTTTTTTCCTTTAGTTATCTAATCATCGTCGAGGACTAGAAATATAATCTTCGGCTTAGGTATTCGGGTATATATAGATCGGGTATATAAAGAGTTAAATGGGCTAAACATCTCATTTGATATTAGCCCTTGTTCACATCAACCTAATATTTGTGAGTGCTATCATACATTAGGAGTTAATAATTTATCAACTGGAACAGTTTTGTGAATCCTTTAACAGTTTATTCGTCACAGGTTAGATTGATATCTCACGAGATTTACCTATTATAATAGATAAAAATAATACACAAGCCTAGTTTTTTTTAAATTTGCCTTTGAATTTCTCACAATATCTCTCTCTCTTATTGGGCTATCACGACATTAACTAAAATTAGAAGAAATATCTGAATATTTTATTTTTATTTCATTTTTACATTTTTCTAATAACTATGTACTAAGTATCTACTATTTCTACTAATAATAATAGTACCGCCCGTAGTGTGCCGGTTGAAATAGAGTACCCACGTGCACTGAGCATTGTGCATTGCTCATACAAAATTAGAGGCAACAGGCACGTGCTGGCTACGAATGCGGATTCAATCAATTGTTGAAGCTACTAATAGTCTTAATACTATATACTTCTATACTATATCAGACATCCATAACAAAGTGTGTCTCTTATAACAAGACAAAGTAATAAAATGTCTTTAAATATCTCTCCTTGCCTGAGCTTACGTAAGAAATATATCCCTACTTGGAAATATAAGATACAGGTTTCCAAGAATTTGCACTACAGATATTTCTATTCATGCGCTAAGCGGGAAGTAGTTGACAATAGGTATCAACGGTTTATAAAAGAAATATTTTACAAGGAAAACGTAGCATCAGTGTTTATTGTGTGTTTGATTTTAAATCTGTGTAAGTTGTTGCGTTGCAAAAATTGAAAGTAAATTCAACCGATGCGGTGTGGACCTACTTAGCCACCGTTCAAGTTGTTGCTTCTATACGCTAACTCTCAACTTAACTTTTCTTTTAACATTGACGTTAACGTTTACTTTTCTCCTAGAAATGTTTAGTCTTACTTAGAAAACAAACTTTTTGAACTGATTTTTAAAGGAGAAAAATATTATTTCAAGACGCCATATTTTGAAACATATTTTACAGTTTAGTTTTTGTGGGTGGATTTGTTTATGGATTTGATGTTTATTTATTTATGAATAGGAACCGCTATAACCGATGGATAACAATCAAATAAGCAACATAGAGCCAATTATAGTATTCCATTTGTAAACCTGAAAAAAAAACATGCTGCTATTAACACCATTTATTAGCTTAGTTAGTACAAGATTTAATTCTCTTACAAGTTAAACTTACGAAATGTGGATATACTATATAGACATCTCTGCCCAACCCTTCGGAGAATATGAGCGTCATGTTATGTTGTTATTAGTATTACTATAAAAATACAAATTTCCAGTCTAATAGTGGTATGTAGCCAGCAAAGAGATATGCTAATATGACCAACGTCACGGAGCAAACCAAGTTCAATGTCACGTTTTGTAAATATAAGCGAACAGCGTTTGGAACAATTTATGTTTTTAATAGCATCACATTACATTTTACAATAACCTTAATAAAACACATTATAATATCACCACCCTATTTTGAGAGTTTTTTAAGAAGGGGTTAACAAAACTACCTATTATGTGCAGTCCAGAATGTAGAGGAATAATTTCATCAATCAAATGTAACGATACTGGCTGACTATGAGTTTGAGTCTTTTGCAACATTGTTCCTTATAAATTACTTACTCATTACCTATTTAATGACTCGTTTTGATCTCAAGGTTGAAAAAATCAATGAATACACCGTGTTTTATGAAAACTTGGAGAGAACCTTGTTTTATTTGAAGTAATGCGGCCCACTACAGGTAGGTTCTGCTATCCATAAAAACCAACTCGTATGCCCCTTACCCCTCGCCCCTTACCCCTCGTATGTCGTGTGTACCTTGTACTCTCTAACTCGTAACTATGTTACGTCAAAAAACACATTTCTTTTATTCAGAAAAATATGTTTGTGCTACAAAATATTTTCTTTAATTTATAAAATCAAAGTCAACCTTTCTTGTAAATGAAACATAATATTTATTATGTTCATTTTTAATCGCTTATAACTTAAACCGCTGCTGATAGTACACTCTCGTATGTTGGCTTTACAGAAACGTTACTGACGTGGTTTAGTGGCCAACGTACCTAGCCTTGGTATATTTGATAACGGATAGATAATGAACCTCGGAAGAAGTATCGTCCAAACGTTACATAAGTTAAACTACTCTCCTAAAACATTGTGAATGAAAAGGGCGGAATTATGAGAACGTAAGGAAAAAATAGGAGAAAAGGAAGGATTTGCACTTTCAGAATGATATCAGTTGCATATTTTTGTGTTTACATTTTGTAGCATATGAGTTTATTAAAGACTTTAATAACAAACTTTATTAAAACCCATGTTTACGAGGTTGGTTGTCTGTTTGTTGAAGTACATGACATAAATGTACAGACCAGATGGAAAATTCAATATTTACTAAGCGTTTTTCCCGACCCAAGGATCGAATTGAGAACCTCATACCCGGCAGTTAAATCATGAACGAGGCAGTCAACTTCAATCTTAACAGTCATGTACAATAACAATAATAATGTTTTTGCCGTAACTGTATTTGTGCTGATTTCCCTAAAATTCCACGACTCTCTTGTCTTGAGTTCAGGGTATACGTCTAAATACCATTTAGGAACTAAACCACTATTGCATTTCACTGACACGTTGATTTTCACACTTCCCTTTTAATATTCAACCTTTTAAATTTGATTCAATTCTGTAAGCGGTCCGTTTTACTAATTGTGAAGACAATTAGAGGGCCCACCTTCATTATAATAGGTACCTATTAATGAGGAAACTTCATACCCCTTGCCCATTTCTTCATTATTCTATTAATTTTTGTCTTGAAATATTTTCAGTTCTTGTCATGTTCGGATTGAAAAATTGGTGTTGTAGCTTTAGTCACTGCATGCGTTGATATAGTTATATTATATAGTTCTAGCGAGGTCTTTATTTGTAACGAATCGTCACCCATCCACAGGCTGACCTCGCCATTCGTAGCTGAACTTTCGGGCCCCGTACGGCTATGCGGCGTTCGGTTATTTAAGCGCAAGCCCTTCTGCTCTTCATAATATATTAATATAGTTCGGGAAGATAAATTTATTACTGTAATTTAATTGTTTTTATTTATACCAATTATTTTTACATCCTATTATTAGCTGCTCCGGAGAATTTTGATAAGCAGTTAATAAAAAAAATCCTCCTTTTCACACCTACCGGTTAAGCCGTTTCGGAGGATCTTAGTAACAAACTCTGTGACATGAGAATAATTTTATATATAAGATAGGATATCAAGCCGCGTACTTCTTTCTTCTTATTTCATAGCAATTTAAACTTTATGGATATATGTAGTTCACAACGTTCAAATTATTAGCAGAGGTCAAATCGCGCGACTGCCTGCGCCAATTTTCGCGCCGCACGCCCCACGCCAGCGCACCGCATGCGGCCCAGCCGGTCGTTTTAGTAAAAGTCAGAGTTTATATACTGATCAATCTTTCGGAAATAAACAAAAATACGACAACAGTTATTGTCAGTTCAAAGTTAAGGTGTAATTTTCTAGTAAACATAAATATCTGGCCAAATTATGATCATTGGTCTTTTTCAAAACACTCTTCTTATGTTTGTTATAATAGGTAGCCTGTAGCTGCAACAATAAACTACCGAGATACGTAGCCCTTTTATCGATGGATCGATTCTTAATTTATGGTTTAGACTACTGTAGTGTTAATAAAAAAGTTAGGCAAAGTAACATAAGTGTCCAATCTGGTGTAAAGCAAAAATATTGTGAGTATGACTGTTTATTACACTTTCAAGCAAAAACTACAAAATGAAACTTACTTGTATAGTTCTATAGCATAAACATGAGAATAATACATGGGCGTTGAGATTTATAAATATTGTGTAAATACGTCAAAATATAACAATAATGCACGGATAAATCGGATAAAATTCAACGTGCGCTGCGAAAACCGTAAGTGTAATATGCAGGTGAAACCGCAGGGCGCAGCTTTTTAGTAATAAACGCAGAGTAGACTGACAACCAACAAAACCATCAAATTATCTCCATGTTCCACCGGGATAAATATCGGCAAAATGGGGTGACCAGAAACAAAATTGTGAGGAGGATATTGACGTAACTTATAAATTGTTTGTTACATGCGAGGCTTTTAAATCATTGAGATAAATAGTTTATTGTAGGTACTAAGTATACTTTTGACTGGCCTGTTGGTCTAGTAGTTAGTGACAGCTATGCCGGAGGTCGTGGGTTCGATTGCCACCCAGGACAAATGTTTGTGTGATGAGCATGATCATTTGTTCTGTGTCTGGGCGTAATTTATATCTATAATATGTATGTATTTAATATAAATATATAAGTATGTTTAGCACCATTTTAGTACCCATAACACAAGCTCTCAAGCTTAACTTGGGACTAAATGGCGTTGTGTGAATAGTTGTGGAATATTTATTTATATAAACTCCATTTACAATTAATTTGCATTAGACAGAAGTTAAATCAGTTACCTACTTATGTTAAAAATGCATACTTTGTAGAAGTACAATAAGCATGTTACAATTATTATGATAGACGCCGAATTTGTTATAATCTATTTTCACTGCAGCTGCTGCCATTTCAACGATTTATTTGAAGAAATGATGTGGATTTCATTTAGATTACATTATTTCATTTCAGTTGAAAATTTGTGTCAATGAAAAAAAACCTAAAAGAAGCAGGAATGAACAACGCACGAACCTTTTGACTTTTATCAAAATAATTTGTCATTTTAACTAAAATTGTTTTACCTTATCTTTAAAATAAAATGTCCTGGATTTCTGCTTCTACAAGCATCTTATTTCTAATGCTATTGTAAAGGAAGTGTAGCATAAAAATCCACCTCAAAGTTTTGGTTCTATTCGGCCTTGAGTTAGGGGTAGTCAAAATAATAACGTCGATGGAAGATTAAACCACGCTTGCTAAGGTCTGTGTGGATATGTGACTATCCATTACACGTTGAGAGTAGACCCTTCGTCCGTTAAGTACGTTAAGCCTCTAATCCCGACTGTCTTTTGTAGACCTTACACAATGTTAACGTGTATTATAGACAGAAACCTGAAAAGCTGACAACCGGTTTTACTAACGGGTTACCCGGTAACTGGGTTTTGGAGACCAGCATTCTGTCTTCTTTCTTCATTTCATGTGGTGTTTGGTTTTTTTTTATCCCGAGCATAGAACCAGAGTTCTAAACGAAAGGTTCTAGAGGAAACCGGCAAGTCAGAAAGATATTTCTCGACGGTATGTGAAGCCAAGTTCTGACTTGGCTTCACATATCGTCGAGAATTATCTTTATGTTTTCTTGCAACGTAATTGAAAGCAACTGATGATTAAACAATACGCACATGAAACCGAAAAGTTAGACGTGCGTGTTTTGCATTTCAATTCGACACCCATTTTAGTAAAGATTTCTTTTGTTAGTTATTTAATTGTACATCTTTTTACATATAACATTTAAACTTTTCTTTCCCATTTTTCTCAGTACGATACTATCTTTTGGAAGTACACTACTAAAACTAGAGTAATTTTTAAATTAAATTAACTTAATTTTAACGCTTTAAAGTGTCTTATAATGGTCGACTAAGAATATTAATGTTTTGACTTTGACTTTAAGAGAGATCCAGTTAAACTAGACAAAGCGGACACTTGGAAGCAAATAAATCAAGCCTTTAGTAAGATCTTTCTTCCAGAATCAGATTAATTGTTTAGTAAGGTCTGGTTAAGTTTCGGTGGAAATTCAATAATTTTACTCCATTTTAAAAGTTATTCAATAAACTTTTAAGCGACATATGGCTCGAATTGATACGTTCCCTAAAAGAGAATAAAAACCAATAAACGTGAAAAGGTTCGATTTAATTACTCCCAAGTATAGTTTGCTATAACTTTACTTGTCTACTGTGGTTTTATTAATAAGAAGGTTATTTCTACGATACACGTACGAATACCTACGCATAAACAAAACACGATCTTGACTTCTTGACCCAATTATTTTACAGTTTCCTCTCGTTCTCTTGAACCCGTTAAATATCAATCGACAACGGTCCAGGCATGCGTTACTTGTGTACAACCATCTTTCAGTTACGGTGTTTACATTATAAACCTCTGATCTATGTTTACATACGCGAACTGTTAAATAAATGCACTTGAAACTCCACGTATCCGCTGTTGGGATTTATAAACTAAGCGATTTGCAGAATTTTTTGTTTTGTTAGGGAAAAAATGAACGAATTTATTTTCCATTTATATATAAAGGTAAAATGTAGACCTAATTTTTCTTTTCATTTCGTCTTTTCTTTGTAAAACATTGTCGACGGTGTCATATATGTATAGATAAAAAAAATCTGGCCAAGAGTGTGTCGGGACGCTCAACTCATTACAATATTCTACACTTAACATAAACTTATATGATTTCATAACAGTTTTCATAACTAACAATGTCAGTCAAGTAATCCTGAATGAAACTAGTCCAAAAGGTTCACTTCTCCAAGTTGGCCTATTATTATTAAGAAACAGGTAAAATCTTTTTAGCTGTGATTATTTTTCTTGATACATTTATTGAGGCCATGATTTTTTTACTTGTCTCATAAAGTTACCTCTCTAAAGCTTAATGTTTCACAAAGGGTTTCCTGAATCTGACAGATTGATTTAGAGAAATATATTTTAAGGTTTCTTTGTTGACTACGGAACCCTAAACGCATATAGTATCATATTAATCTAAGAATAAGATTTATTTTTGGCTACAGGCAAATGATTTATAAAATCAACCTTTGAGTATTGTCTATAGATAGCCATGATATTCAAGGCAACCGATTGACGTAAGCTGTAGGAAGTTTGTCAAACACGCAAGTGATGTTGATGTACAAATTGATCATTAAAATGATGTTTGAAAAACTGACGTCATTGTACCGAATGCGCTCTTGAAATCTGATCCCCAATCAATCGTTGATGACGAATTTAATTCAGTATTACGATTAATTCGAGTAGATCAAGTAACTTAGCCTATCTTAATCCACGGCTGGACGTGTAGGTCTCTCTCAGGCTGCGTCACAGCATTCTGTCTTCCGCCATCAGCATCCAGTGTGACCCAGCCACCTTGGCTGGAGGGCGTCCCACACTACGATTGCTGATACGCAGTCTCCTCCACTCTAGGACTCGTCTTCCCCACCGGGCATCGGTCCTACAACATACAACAGGCTTTCGAGTCCATTGCATCTTAATGACTACAAAAGGCTGCAGGCGTTCTGACTATCGTTTTCAAGCAAACTAAATATTTGTCTAAAAATTGCGCAATTAAACGTCACATGCGATCAAGGGGATAGGTAGTGAAGTTAGGAACATGATTCATGAAACTGAGTTAGACAGAAAAAAAAAACATCAATCTGAAACTAAATAGCTAAACGTGTTGAACTGTTACTTACTGTCATCAGAGATAACTGAAACCTTGTGAAAGTCATATAAAAATAGAGCTTAAAAGTCACACTTTTAAAACATATAATTATGTAATAAAATACTTAAAATAAGAAGTTGTAGTGCTCGCACCGGTCATAAATTTCCCGTGCCTTGCTGTAACCACCCTTCAAGGGCAGCAAATTAATAGAAAATAAATATTCCACAACTTTTAGACAACGCCACCCAGTCCCAAGTGTTATGGGTACCTACTAAACAGCTGATTAACTTACTTTTGCATTTTCTAAATACATACATTTAATATAGATAATAACACCCAAACACAGAAAAAATGATCGTGCTCATCACACAAACATTTGTCCTGGGCGGGAATCAAACCAACGACCTCCGGCAAAGCAGTCACGGACACTAAAATACTAGACCAACAGGCCAGTCAAGCATCCCTAAAACTAAAAAAAGTTTTAGTTTTAGTTAAGATTAGGACGATTGCTAAAAACTAAAATTAAAACTTTAAAGTTAATAGCATTCCGTTAAAATCTGTCATATTCCATACTAATGGCATTAACTATCTTGAGTGAATGATGAATCACGAGGTGACTACTGAATTGATCGGCTGTTCTATTCACTGAAGAAACAAACATGAAATTATATTATCCCATTCCTTCTAAGAGTAGGCAGATAGTGAAACACATACCTACTTAGGTACCTCACAGGATAGATAATTATCAAATAATATATATCGTAAAAACTAATTTACACAAACAAATGTCATCATTAATAAATATCTTTCCCTTAAAATAATTAAACAATACCAAACCAAATTACGCATTTTCCTCTGCTGTTTTTCTTATGTACCTACCTACTCGTAAATATTGTTCGTTACCGATTTTCTAAATCACATTACATCATGCCCATCATATAACATTCTAAAATTATCAAATCGTAATAGGTAACGTTTCTTTATTTAGCTGGCTTCCAGTACAAATATAGGTACTTACAAAAATAATAACATTAAAATACTAATTTCGTTAAAACATACCTACACTATACATACAAATTGTGTTTTACAAAACAAACAGACATGTTTTAGTTACGATATTGCCAGTAATAAACATTTTAGAAATTATACAAAGGATGTTTCCATTTGCTCTGACGAGCACGGCCATTATTTGCTATTTTCTATTATTGCAAGAGAGAAGTTGTTTATTTAATATTAATACTGTATTTAGTTAAAATTAAAAGTATATCGGGTATATTTTTTTTATGCTACTATAATAAAGAGGAAATATAAGATTTTTTGTGTGTAACGAATAAACTTAAAAACACCTAAACCGATGTAAAAAAACTTCACCGTGCACCGTTGGGAAGCTACACTAACTCTGGGTGACATAGACTACTAATACCTATATTCCCACGGGTACGGGAATTACGCGTGACCTTTGCTGGTTTGAAAATATTATAAAAATAGTATAAAATATGTAGGTATGTAGCTATGAGCTATGAGGTAGTGCTTCGCCCGCTGCGAGGCGGTAGGACCATTGCAAGTGCGATGAAGGATCCAGAGTGAGTAATCCCCTCACAGTGTGTAGGTACTCTGTCCATGACGACTGCCCAGTGCAGATTTGCGTCTTGGCCCAGCCAACAGTAAAATCAATAATAATTTATTTCGCGACGCACTGGCCGATCAAGTACATAGTTAGTTAATTTAATTGAGTTTCCTGTACAACAGTTAAAAAGCTTAGCGTGATGTTCGCATCATTACCATAGATTCTTCTTGAGTGTGTATACAGCGCCATCTAGGACAACGGTGAAGTACTAAAGTTTGTGGCGACTTTCGAGAGAGAAACTCAGTCTATTCAGACAACCATTAATTGTAATTTTAGTTTGGTACATAATAAAAAAATACACTTTGTATATCTGGGAAGTCTGTTTACAAGGGATGGAAAGATTGATGCGGATGTGGAAAGGAGAGTAAATGCAGGAAATAAAGTGAATGGCGCTATACATGGCGTTGTGACCAGCCAGTCTATGTCCGAAAAGGCACGACTGGCTGTTCACAATGGTGTGCTGGTGCCTACACTAACGTATGGAAGTGAATGTTGGGTGTGGCAAAAGAGACATGAAAGTAGAATAAATGCTGTAGAAATGCGTTCCTTGCGAAGTATGTGTGGTGTAACAATTAATGACAGATTGAGGAATGATGATATAAAGCAACGTTGTGGTTTAAAAGAAGATGTAGTAACAAAAATTGAAAAGAGTATGCTTAGATGGTTTGGTCACGTTGAAAGGATGGATGAAAGGCGACTAACGAAAGGTATTTACAAGGCAGATGTAAGTGGGAACGCCGGGAGGGGACGCCCTAGAAGGACATACAAAGACCTTATTGGTGAGGTTCTTCAGAAAGGTCAGGTACGTAGTACTCGCAACCGGCGTGTGTGTATGACAACATGTATGAATGTAAACGAAGCAAAAGAAGTATGTAAGAATCGTAGCATATGGCGCTCTGTAGTTTCTGCCTACCCCCATGGGAAAAAGGCGTGAGTTTATGTATGTATGTATGTAAAAAAATATTTTTAGTGGGTATCGCAGTGGTGGCTTTTTGGGAGGAAACAGACGATGTATAGCTATTTGGTACTGACGGTGTTCTTTAGATATAGGTAGGTAAGCCAAATGAATAATAAAAAAAGTTCCAATAAAATCATTCAAACTTTGATTGAACTTGCTTAATTTAATAATATTACGAGTACCTACCTAATCGCGACTGCAACTGTGGAATCCTGAAAATGAATAAAGTTAGGAAACGTACCTTTGTTTTTTCAGCTCATGTAGCCGGAACTTAACTTGTATTGTTAATAAGACAGTAATTGTTATTTAGTTTCGGTACTCAGGTAGGTACTAATAATAGTAGTTTGTTATATTACGACTATAAAAGTCGTCAGCGCAATAAATTGTTCACAAATGAACGTGTAAAGCTGTACACGAATTGAAATTAGCTTCTCAACAGCACATACTAAAACTATGGCTTGTTTTAAATGAACTTT
This sequence comes from Euplexia lucipara, assembly GCA_921972225.1. Lineage (NCBI taxonomy): Eukaryota > Metazoa > Arthropoda > Insecta > Lepidoptera > Noctuidae > Euplexia > Euplexia lucipara. Next base: position 8,895,563 of record OV179142.1, on the reverse strand, counting down.
TGAACATAAAAAGGTTTCATTTTTTGGCTCTGTGATTTGGACTGCATTGTTTGGGAGATCCTTAGTAAAACTTTAAGACTGTACAATGTGTTGTTGGGTTTTTCAGTAAGAGGGGCGAGCCTAATACCACCAACAGGTGAAAATTGGCTTGCCCCAATTTACATGGGGCTTAAAAAAATGGCGAAATATGTTAATTATGAATTAAGGCGTATTAATTATATTTAGTTTAAACCAATCCATATTTATGTATGGCCCGAAATAATTGGCAGCTGTGGTACCTGCTGAACCTTAAAGAAAATAACTTCGTCGACCAAGTATCGAGTTAAGAGTGAGTCGGGGCAAGTCGTCCGTTTCACCACGGCCATTAGCTTGCAAGTCTTGTCGTTCTCACCCGTCGGCGGATCATGTTGGACTAACTAAAATTGCAAGGAAATCCCCCTTGTGCCGACAACCCCACCCTCCCCTAATTGCGGCTCGAGTGTCGATTTATTTGCGAATCATGACTCCCCGCAACGACTTAATGACGATTTTACGATCTCTTGTCCGGTTACTGTTTTATTTTTAATATTTTTTCGGGTGTACCCGTTCCGTCTTATGTTAATAAGTGTGGGTGTCGTTCGATTTATGAATTTGTTTTAAGTTGCTTGGCCATTTTAACGTAGCTATATTATAAATGTCAAATTTTGTGAGGATTTGTGTGTGTGAGTGGTGAGTGTGGACGTTTGTTGCTCTTTCACCTAAGAACAACTGAATGGATTTTAATAAAATTTAAAAATAATATAAATTAGGTATACTTACATCAGAATTACATATCTATTAAAGTTTGTGAATTTGTAGGGAGTAATGTGTGGATCTGCTGAAACTATTTTTTTATGATGAAATTTTTGAGGGAGTGGAGGGGATGTTAAAGTAAGAAAATGCACGCGGACAAAGTCCCGAGTGAAGTGCTAGTATTTTATATAGAGTTGTTGTGTAAGTTTGGCCAAAATATCTCAAAAGAGTCGAATAATATTCTGCCATCTGCGAGATACTTTAGCGTGCGCGAATTTAAGGCCAGTTTATAATTTATACTATAGTAAATTGTCTTAAGGTAAATTGTTTTGTATTACGTTTTAAATATTGTCTTTGGGCTTGATGATAATTTAAAAAATAAACATAAAAATTACGTCTGGAGCCGCTATTTTTATTTTGCGGATTAAATACTATAACTAGCCCTCGAAAATAGCTAACAGATTAAAAAAACAGGTTTAAAAAAATCCCTGTTTTCCATTTCTTATTTTGTAAATGAAGAGATGAAAAATAAGCACCGCTAATCCTTATTAAACATAAAATACCTACACAGTCATACAAGTAACATTCATATAACTTTAAAATCCCGAGTTTCTTAATAACATTTCTGCCTGTCACCTCAATATGAAACTCACTCTAATCTCGATTCGCTTTATTTGACTACGAGAAATATGAACTGAGTACTTGGTTAACCAGAACCGCTCATAGTTCACGTTATAACTCACAGATGGCGTAAGCTGCTACTTTTTAAGCTGAGAATGAAATAATTTACGCAACTTAGTTTTCGTTGTTTGTTTTGTTGGATGCTAAATAATAATAATACCAGCCTGTTGCTGTCCCATTGTAGGGCAGAGGCCTCTTTAAGATATAATAAAATAAGAAGCTCACGATTAGTGTTAGAAGACAGATCAATTTTTTTTAGAAGTTGATGCAACATCAACTTTTAAAAAAAATTGATCTGTTATACCCGAAGGTTAAGGCAGAGGTGTACAATCAAAGACTTTAATACTTGCCGGGACATCAAGAACATTTTTTTTATCCCATGCTTGTATCCTAGTGTACATTAGTCTAGGAGTTTTATCTAGTAGGTACGCAAAGCTGCCGCTCCAAAATTGCTATATTATTCTAGATGGCGTTACTGACATGTGGGATCAAAATTTTCTATGCAATTAGTTTTTCGTATGTCCTCTCTATTACTATCTCTATTGTTCTATTAGGTATGTATGTATTTGTTTATTTAATACTTCAAGCACACAATACAAAGGCGGACTTAATGCCATAGACATTTTCTACCAGTCAACCTTCCGGTGTTGCAGAGAAAAGCAGTGGTAAAAGCATTTTTAATAGGTATATTACTTTCAGTATAAACACATAAATAATATACACTAGTATAGTTATAATATATATAATATATAATACACAAGGAGTTGCGAAAACATTAACAAAAGTAAGAAAGAAAGAAAAACATAGGTATTTTTTGGCACATGCCACAAGTGCACAAAACAAAGTAAAAAAATAATAATATAAAACTAAGTCTAAACACGAAAAAGTGTGTATCTCACGGCTGCGCCAAATAGGAAGATAAACACATTAATTATTCACATTAACGCTGTGAAGATATTACTCCAACTTTTTTCGAATAATTATGCTCGCGAACTTCAACCTTGAATGAAAATCGGTGGTTTGCAATCTTCCTTCCGGGGGGAGCGCGTTCCACAAAGAAATAGACTGCACAAAAAAAGAGCTATGCATAAAGTCAGAACGGTGAGTGGGACATCGAAGAAGACGGTTATGTGACGAGCGAAGGTTGTTAGTGTGGTTGGCACACATGTATTGAAAGTGAGGGGTTAGATAACTAGGGGAATTAGAATTGTGAAGAAATGAAAACAGGGTGGTTAACGCTCTTTGCTCTCTACGGAGCCGAATGGGTAACCACCTTAGCAGCGACCGCTGTTCGGAGACATGATCATATTAACGCAGATTGAAAACAAATAAATGCAGTTATTGAGAAGACGGTCAAGTTGGACGATATGTATGTATGACATTCATACCGTCAAACTTGACCGTCTTCTTTTCTTATAAAACCGAGGAAAACTAGTTTGTAAACTGTGGGTTTAAGTTACTATCCTGTTATTATCTCAGTATACTACCTCTTCTCATAAAGAACTGGCACTAACATTTAAATGTATGTTACGATGACGAATGACCTCAAGCTTAATAGTTTGCAGAGGTTTTGCAGATAATGAAGTGTGATCACATAACGTTTTTATACACAACATACCAGTGCGTAAGCCCACGCAAACTTGTGTAGGTATTTAATATTCCACTTACATTCCTACCTCGTAAATTAAAGCAAATGTAAGAGTTACGTCATACAATGGACCCTGTTAACGCCCCAAATTCGAAGCACGTGTACTTATTGATCTAAACGGTGGCCTTTGTCCCTAATATTTTTCTACATTTTATAGGGTAATAATAGTAGACTAGTAATTATTAAGCTTTTCAGTTCTGTGCGTTATGTATACAATGACTATGAGTAATTACTCTAGCACACCGATGTCTTGTTGCACCGCGCTGCACTGCTTGCATGCGTTGCATTTGCAGCCTCAGGATTCAGCGGAAAACATTTTTTTTTACTGAAAAAGAAAGAAACCTCTTTCTGTTATAGTAAAGTGTATAAAATAAAGGCGGAGATTACTAGAACGGGATACAGCAGTTAAATTGAGATCGTTATAAAGGCGGGGCAAGCGAGAGTTTCTGACCAATCGCGCAACACCTATTTACTTATTCCCATATAATCCAAGCCGAGGGTCTTATATAGCTAATAAACATTTCTCCACGAAAAGCTCTGAGAAGGTTGTTTTATCTCATGCCATTATTTGTTCAACTTGGTACGAGTTACTTCACGTCTCTGAATCACCGCAGACAGCCCTGTCTATAGATTTGGACGTTGATGAGTGTTTAATGTATTTTCAAAAGCTCAGTTAACTATAAAACAAGGTTATCAATTTATGTATGTTTAAATGGTGTTTCTTAATAACAATTATTAATAAAAATTCAAACTTGTCAAACATTTTTTTTTACGAACGCTCACTAGGTGAATTTTATGTGTTAAATGTGTTCTGAATGCACAGTTAATAAATAACAAATATTGGTCCTCAATTGGGTTTATTTATATTAGGTGTATTGCTTAATTACTTATCAACAAAAAATTAAATTCATGTACCTAAGTAAACTGATGATTAGTCCAAAAACCCGTAAAAACTCAGAATAAGGCTAGGCAGATGGTTTATTTATTTAACTTTAAAGAAAGCTTACAGATTAATAACAATTTTAAATATCAAACATTACCTTATTAGGTTACATTTGCTAATTACAACCTTCCACATGTAAAAATCCAAATAATTTTAGGTTACTAGAGTTGACCAACTTACAGCGATTATCGCGTTTTCAGTGTTTATGATAGTGACAGAAATCATTACAGTTTAAAAACTTAAATAGGGTATTAAGCGTGTATTTTTTTTATATTTTTAATTCACTGTTTACAACGTTTTAACATAGTAAAAAAATATAAACATATTAAAAAATGCAGTAATGAAGCTTAAAAAAATATTTAAAATACAGAATAAATTTGAGCTGTTTAAACGCAGCCATTTTTGCGCGCCATTTCGATTACGTCATTTACTATGATCCTGCTACTATTACTTAGGGTGTTTTCGTACTTCTAACCATTTCACCATGAAAAAAGCTCAAAAACCAGTTTACCGGTATATTGCTTGTGTCCGAATGCAATAAACATTATCAGATTGTGCTTTTACGAAACCACTTTCTCGTACTTTTATTTTTAATTTTAAATAATTATGACGCTATTAAAAAGTAAAATAATGATTTAGTTCATATTTTCTGCCGTTAAAGATTCGGAAAAAAAATATTCGAACCATATTTAAATTACATGCATATTCCCTATTCGGAAAATAAATTTATAAGATATGTCAAGTCGTGCGAAATCAGATTAAAACACTGTTCATTGTTGTCACCAAAATAATCCTTACGATCTTTCTAATTTTGTGTGAGCCAGTTCAAAATAAATCGAGATCATTAAGTCAATGATGAGGCTGATTTGACTTGATGGTTAGGATGATGAAGTCTCTTTATACTCATGATAACTTTCTCCTGTGTTTCAGGTGTCATGTACAAATGATCTCTACTGGGAGGGAGAAGAATATGCTTCGAACGAGTTCCTCGAGGTTAAACACGAAGAACCCACCGTTTTAGATAGCCTCAAACGAATAAAAAGGCAATGGAGTAAGTACCTAATGTTAGAAATAACTACTTAATTTCAATAGACTGGGACTTAAACATAACTGGCGAAATGGGGATGCACTTCAGCTACACCTCTGCCTAACATTTTGGGGAACACAGGCGTGACGTATAACATCACGACAGTTTTCTTTGAAGGGTAAGACAAAGGTATTGTACAGTACACCCCTATATCGCCAGATGATGTAACATTAATTAACTAAAAAACTAATAAAAAACATAATAGATGTTTGTGAAAAAATGATTATTAATTTAATACACAAAATATACTGAGCCTACCCCCATGCCCAAAAATAATATACTTAGGCCATGCAAACCAGAAGCCTAAGTAACATTTTTTTATTGATATTTGGCATTAATTAATTTGAACTTTTAATTTGCATGATGTGACTAATATTTTGTATTTTTTTTAAGTCCTGTATTTTTTTTTGTTTTTGAATGTGATGTAATTATTATTATTCTTGTTTATTTATTTTTTTATCTAGTGGCACTCATTATCATATTCTTAACCAATATTGTTAATATTCTGTATTATCTGTACTCTATTTAAACACATATATTGTAGCTGTTTATTATCCCTGAATAAATAAAAATAAAATAAAATAAACCCATTGCTTTAAAATCTTAGTAGGTACCTACTTAAAATTGGAAGATAGGCTTATCTGGTTCTCAGGGCCTCAAATAATGACGAAAAGTGAAATCTTAACTATTTAATTAAAAATCTGCCGAAGGTCTACCAATGAGTTCAACCAAGAGGTATCGTGCTAACCAGCCACTAGGTAGGTACTGTTAGGCAATATCTGCATGTAAAACTCTAGTACTACAGCCGCATCTGGTTAACTTTGAAGACTGACCTTAGGTAAATAGGTAGGCAGAGAGAGCTTGGAACTAATATTATATTATTTATGTGATTTCAGACTTGTTTAACATATTTGACTCCGCAACAACGGAAAAGGAAGCGGAAAGCGTCACGGAGGTCAATCCTGACGACAATGGGAGGTAAGCAATCATTTTTGCGTTATTTTTTTCCAAAAAACTTTGTGAAAATATAGGTATTAAATTCGGAAGCCTAATTAGAAACTCTAATAATAAGTAATTAAAAACATATTCTAAGTAGATGTACTACTTATTAAAACCCATTCATAAGATACAGGAAAACTGTTTTAAGAACAAGGGTGTGAAAAGGGAGAGAAAAAAACACGCTCAGCATCTCAGTATCAATTTATTTCAAAGATAATTCTAATTATTATTAAAAAAAAGGAAAATTTCAAAAAAACTGGGCAGCGCCGCCCAAATATTGAATCACGTGTAATTAGGATTTACAAAGTTAATGCAGTGAATTTTAAAATGACCGAATTATTGGCTAATTTTTTTTTTGTTACTTATTTGTAAATTTTATGATCGTTATTTATATAAATGTCCAAATTATTGCAGAACAGGTTTGCAAAAACTTCTGTCAATAATATAAAAGTTGTACACCCCATGGGTATGTTACAGTGATTCAATAACATATACACGGTTTATAATTCTGTAAATACTTGTGTTACGGTTGCAAACCATATTTCAATAAACATACCTACCTACAACCCGACACTGAAAGCCAAATTGCAAAAAAAACACAAGAAAATATAAATTTCGTGGGCCGCCTTGGCGCATTCACCTTAACTAACATTAGGTAAAAATGGGCACAAGAAGTGTTATGCTGTTTCTAAACCTAAGTACTATTCTATAAAAATAACCGAAGTGCAAATGTAGGTGAAGTGAGCTGTATCTCTTTATCAGACTAACAGTTCACTCTATGCTCACTTCTCCCAATATCAAGCGTGGTGTATAATATTCACCTCGCGCTTAGAAAACCAGATAAACTGGGTATAAGGTATTATATCCCAGTTTATCTGGTGCTTATTCGTGATCACCTTCAGATCCAATTGATCTGCTTTTTCGTTGCGTTAAAAATTAAAACTTATTTTTATTTGTTTGTATTTTAGTTATGGCAAGGATGATGACCAAGAAGTCGGTTCCGGGGCGCTGGAGAAGTCTGATTCCGAACTAAGGGAAAGTAAGTATTTAGTTAATTTGGCAACGACTGTAGTACGTACAGAGAAGGAACCTACCTTAGCAAGTAAACTTCAATGGCAAGTTTGTTGCTATTAGCTTGACTTGGCACAACACCTACTGGCGTGATAAAGCTATGTTCCCCCCACGGGTTCCCCCATAGTTGACTGATAAAACTATGATATAATTTGATTACTGTCTGTCTTAAAATAATAACACATAGAAGCCGCGTTTAGTACAAAACACGGGCGAAATCGTGTGTCCACTTTATTATCTATGTGTGCGTGAGCCGAATGCGTTTACCCGCGAGCTGTGTTCGATGGAACGTGACTTTTAGTTTACTGACACAGCTCGCTGAGCAAACAAGCCAATTTTGGCTCAATTTAAGTTGCCTCATTTTTTGCACTCGTACTAGGTTTCTATGCTTTATTATTCTAAGTTGTTATAACACGGGGATTTTCACGCGACACTGATCCAGAACTATCACACCAAAAAGAAACAAAAATCTGTTTACGAGTATTTCATAATTAACAAAAACTTAATTCGCAAAAACAATATTCTAAACTAGCACATATCAACTGTCCTTGGGTAAACTGAATTTTAAAAGTAAAATCAATCAAACAACTGACGAGTAGAGTTGCTGAGTTTTATGGTACTATTCCAATTTTTATATATAATAATGTAAGTAAAACTGATATACTCGTAGCTAGAGAGCCACTCGCGATCGATTTCGCGACAGTCGCGCGCGGCTGATGCGACTATAGTCCGAGTATGAAAATACGAATATACCTATAATAATAATAATAATGACCCCGCAAGGCAGCTTGTGGCGAGCTGTTGGGCAATAGCGACCCTACGGACCCGATCTCTCGGGAGAAGTCTTGTTCCTCGTCTCTGGCTTGCCTTTATTGGCCGGCCACTGACGAGGAACGGAGCTCCCACCTCTTTCTTGCTTTAATTGGCCGGCTAGAGAGGAGATTCGCAAGAGCAAACGTGCTCGGAGGAAGGAAGCATTCCAGTAAGGTGCTGGTAGGGATCTTGACCATACTTCCTGGATTGTCCGCAAAACGACTATGGGCCTCTGCGAGTTGGCTTCGGCCCCTCGTACGCCTTCCAAAAGTCCGGAACTCAAGGGGTTCCGAAAACCTAGAATGAATAAATACGGTGCCTTTTCAGTGTCAGCCACACGCTTACCTATTTTACACAAGATCGATCGCGCGCAGTCACTGAATTCTACTTTATATCTCAAATTTACTTACGTACATACATAAACTGATGCCATTATACATTTCAACTGCAGAACGTTACCTGCTATAATACTAACATACTTCTTTTCTGCTTTCATTATTAGGTACTTATGTCATTATTGTATCTTTTCAGAGACTCTCCGCGTCACGTTCCTGATGATGGAGCCATACGAGATGGAGTACTCGGACAGGGACTCGCCTACTTTCCTAAACACCTCTCGCTCGCTGGCTAATGCCGTGGACCTTATCTTCGAAAACCTTCCTGGTACGCAGCGATCGAGCCTCGTCAGGATACAGTAAGTACCGTTTTCTACTATACACATTTGCTGATGACATTTTACGTATTCATTACTATTTTACATAATTATTACGAGCTTTTGACTAAATAATTATGGCTGCACGAGTTAAGGTATACGCTTTTCGAATTCAGACCGTGAAATTAGAATTTAACAGTTCGTGGGTTGGACGGTAAATCATACATCTAGGACTCCTCCGTGTCTCGGAAAGCACGTTAAGCCGTTGGTCCCAGCCATAATTTTTATATCTTTGACAGTCGTTACGTGTAGTCTGAACCCTGAAATTCTGACAGATAATAATCTAACCAAGGCGAATCATGTCACCCAGTCACTGGCTTTTGGAGGCCAGATAGGCAGTCTCTCAACATAAACCTGGTAGTTAACTGCATCGAGTTACACTGGAAGCCGAACCCCACATAGTTGGAAGAGGTTATCCAGATGACGACGTACTAACGTTGTACAGACGCCAGCACATCAAGTTACCCCAATGTGTCAAATTTTCCCAATTGAATAAGAACCTTATTCAGTTTGACATAAAGTTGAAAAACGATCAAAGAAATTTGACACATTGGGGTAACTTGACGTGCTGGCGTCTGTACAACTGATTTATGACTTTATAAATAAATAAATAAATATTCCACAATTTTTCACACAACGGCATTTAGTCCCAAGTTAAGCTTTAGAGCTTGTGTTATGGGTACTAAACAGCTGATAAACTAACTTATATATTTCTAAATACATACATATTATAGAGAAATTACACCCAAACACAGAACAAATGATCGTGCTCATCACACAAACATTGGTCCTGGGTGGGAATCGATCCCACGACCTCCGGCATAGCAGTCAGGGTCACTAACTACTAGACCAACAGGCCAGTCATAATATAAAGTATACTTTGAAATCCTACTACCTCTGGTCCAGTAGAAGACCAGCATTTGACACTGTGGTGGTCTGGTATTTATGTTGAACTGGACTTATAACTTAATTCTCAAGACGTCAAGACATTCCGAATTAAAAACCCTTTACAAATCAGATAATCGTTCTCACGACACTTTACCAAAACTTTATAAGATAGTTGTGTCTAGTGAAAGTCAACATAGCTACTGTGTATTATAGTGTTTCATGCTGCGGTTCGAGATATCAGTCTTGTCCATATAGGTACCAAGACGTTATCAATCGGCTAGGTCAAAATCCAGTCACACGTTAATACACGCTCTGATTGAACTGTTAACCAACACGATGTCACATATCTCACAGACGTGCAATAAGGATTGGTTTCCACACTGACTAAGCCAAAACAGATAGCATCAAAATGGCGAATCCAAAACTTGTGTTGCTGTGGAGTTCGATGCGTCCACACGCTACGTCCTTGATAAGTTCAGATCCTCAGGCTGTTCAACTTTTAATACTTTTAAGGTAGACAGTTGAAATTACTTGGTTTTTTAGTCAAAATTTGTGATTCCTTAATTCTGGAATTCAAACCGGTAGGTAGGTATTTCTAGTTGTCACAAAAGTTTTCTTCCACTATTTTCGTTCAGTTTAGGTAAATCTGCTCTACCTATTCCGATCTACAAGCATACCATCGGTGTGATAATGGTCTTCCGTTACTTTTCAACCGACGAAAAAACGGGGAAGATCCTTTATTCTACATTTTTATTTAGTTTTTTTATGTTAGACCATAGCCATTTTTTAAACGTTGGCTCATAATTATATTTATAGTTCGATTGGGTTTTTCCCAAATGGAGTCCTATTTTAAACTGGAAAACTATCCTTAGGTACATTTAATAGGGTATGATTGATTTTCCGTCAGCTAAATTTTCACCTGGAAATCGATTTTGTTGATACACATATTTTGTAGTTTTGATGACATTACAACATAATAGAGACTTGAAGTAGACCTAACGATGGAGACTAAAGACAGTCAAAGCAATTCCACAAGTGTTTCCATCTAACTTATACTTGTGCTTACTTAATCTACTTACTCAACCGAAAATTTAAAAATTTAGTTGTACAATACCTATAAATTCGGGAGTCGGATTTGACGCTTCTTAGTGCTTTTTTTAAGTTTTTACTTCATTCACGCCATTTATCCCCAAAGGGCTAAGCAGAGGTGCGTCTGGTAGTACATCCACATTTCGTCAGTTATGTTTAAGTCCCATGTAATAGGGGGCGAGCCTATTGCCATCAATCGGCCACAGATCCAGACTCGGGGCTACTACTGATAATTTCTAGATGGAAAAACTCAACAACACTTTGCCCGACCCGGGGATAGAACCCGAGACCTCATACTCACCACTAGACCAACGAGACAGCCATAAAAATAGTACCTTTAAAAAAAGTCTTACATCCATACGCTTCGTTAAATTATATTTTCACTTTACGGTAGAAGTCTTCTCTGCGTCAGTGTGAATCGGTCCTTAGTGATTGGCATTTGAGGTTACCATGTCCACCTTAGAGGTTTACAATCTACCTATGCTTGTTGCACGTTCACGCAAGATGGACACGTTTCTATCATTGATAAGCTAAACGGATTAGCACTAATACACGGTAATAATGATAATAAAGACTTTATTTACAAAACAGAACAAACAATACAATATGAAACGATGCCATAACTTTTTATCAGATGGCAGTACAATATGTTAACTTCTGCACCACAGCAACCACAGCTAGTATATTCCTAAACCCATATTTTGTTGTTTCAGGTCACTAGCCAGCGACGAATGGCTTTGCAAAATCACCTTGGACATTGTGACGACTGGAAACGAAGATACAGATACCATCAGGGATATGTTGAAAAATTACATCAAGGCCGTCGGAGTTCTTGGAGGGAAAACCGTGGGTGCCGATGACTTCAGTGCGCAGTTAATAGACCCAGGTTGGTTTTGTATTTAATTTAGCACGTGTTTTTCTTGAATACCAGAAAAGCATTCAAAAACTCGTATAGACTACTATTTACAGCCAGAAAATAAATTTAAGTAAAAAGTTTTTGTCTTGCTGTCATCATATTCCTTTTCAGAAGAATTAATGTGTAGTAAAACGGTTTCTGTCTTTCTTTATTATTCACTTATGTTATTTTAGTAACCGCATTGACCGCCTTATTTTCCCATTGAATACCTTTTTTTAGAGCACCTAGCATTTAGTACCAATCAATATGTTAACTAAGGTCCAAAATGGTTGGTTTAAAAATAGGTCGTCGATTGGGAATGCCTACTTCCTTTTTTACTTTTTCTTAATATATACTTATATGATTTTATTTTTATTTCATTAAGGAACTACGTTTGACTGCAATTTTAATGAATTCAAGTGCGATGAAGATTATTGTCTGCCATTGTCAGCGAAATGCAACGGTCGAAGGGATTGCAGAGACGGTTCTGATGAATACGATTGTCCTGACTTGACACCTGATAGTCAGTATCCAACTCAATTTTATTTATTTTGCTTAAGCTATACCCGACTGCGTTAGTTACGTAAAGTTTCATAGTGGAGGCTAAAAAAACGAAACCATGTCCCGTTTATTATGATGAGTTAGATCGCGTTAAAAAAAAATGGTAGGTATGAAGTATATAGAGAATATACACGAAATCTAAGAAAACATTGTGAGTTAATCTGGGCTTTATAATAACTCTAAAACCACCTAACCGCCATAAGATATTTTGGCGATTAATTTTTGTGTTTTCTTCATACGAGAGAAGAGGCATTTCCACAGTAGTGGTATTATTTTTTATTATCATGGTTCGCTGATATTAGTATTTTAATGTTTATTGAACTAGTTAAGCAAAGTGATATTTAAACAATCAACTGCATTAATTACATTGTTACTGCATTATTCATGTAATTAATGCAGTTGATTCTACTGCAATACTGCATAATTTTATTATGAAATTATGTTTCTTGTTAGAAGACTGATCGCAGTCGGGATTTATTTTTGTTTAAGTTTTTTTGTTTTTTAATATATTTTTTTTGCATCAGAAATATAATTCTATTTAAATGTATTTTTTTTTTAATTTTATTTTTAAAGCAACTGAAGCACCAACAGTAACGGAACCAGCACTGGTGGAACAGGACAACAATGTCGATGATACGGATGATCAGAATAACGATAATCAGAATACTGATAATCAAAATCAAGATACCCAATACCCTTATGGAAATCCTTCTGATGATCACACACCAGAGAATACTGACAGATATAACCAGACGCCTGATTACGGTTACAATCAAACTTTAGAGATTCCTAATGCCCTGAGACCTGACAGTGGGTATCCTAATGACCGGAATGTATACAATAACACTGAGGCTCCGTCATCTGGTGACGACCAGCAATCTGGATTTTGGCCAAGAGGTGATTTAGGCGGAGTTAATGATGGTGACTCTACGGGTAGGAATTTTAACACTTTATACTTTGCTTTCAATTGTTTATTTTTTTTTAATTTTTTGGTGCGTCTCTGGGATTCATGTAATGGAATTTACCGTAACTCAGGCATCGTAACATGGTAGTTTTCAAAAAGTTTTTCTGTTTTTTTTTTGGTTTGTTTTTTTTTGGTTTGTTTTATTTTGTTTGTTTTATTTTGTTTGTTTTGTTTTTGTTCTAAAGATGCACCCAAAGAAGTTGACACTGAGACTGAAACTGGGACGAATTTCTACGATAGGACAACAAGCCCATCTTATTCCTACGAGAACAGATACGGTAAATCTAACTTAACATTCATAATTTCCCATTACTTTACAGAGTATAGGATTGTGCTTGTGAACAGTTTTGAGGCTGATGAAAGTCTCTCTTCTACAAGTTAGAAAAGTTATTATGGACATTTTGTTTGCCTCTATGGTTCCATATGTCTTGGGTTAGATTCCCAAGCCGGGCATTGTTATTGTGTTATTTTAGTGATCAAGTTTGAAAGGCCTTCTTTTGCCCATATTTGAGAGCTTTGATGCCGAAAGAGGCCCCAGCGCAAACCCTGTATGGCAACAAACGAAAAGTGGGAAACCGACTATCTTTACATGTTTCTATGAAGTGTACAGAAATGATAAATGTATATGACTGCAGTTTAAGATAATGTACCTTTACTTTAATATTCCAACATATATTAATATAATATAATATTATATAATATTCCAAAACTTTCACACAACGCTATCTAGTCTCAAACTAAGCAGAGCTTACGCTTTGAGTATTAGACAACTGATAAGTATACTTAAATATTTCTAAAAACATACATGATATAGATAAATTACACCCAAACACAGAACAAATGATAGAAAGATGTTCCAGTTAGATAACCAACAAAAACAAAACATAACCTACAAAATGTGCGTGTCCTAAAGCCTTTCTCTTTGAGGAGTGGGTACCTATCTCGATTTGAAGTTTTCAGTACATGCTTACTTCAATCTTTCTTAAATATGAATCACTTTTTGTTACCTGGACTTTTTCAATCCCAACTACCTAGATCAAATTATCGCCTCCGTAACCCCCTGCATACTAAATTTCATGAAAATCGTTGGAGCCGTTTCCGAGATTCAGATTACATAATAATATTATAATAATTTACCTTGGGGACATGCAAAGAAATGTCATAGAAAAACTGATCCCACGTCTCAGTAACGCCATCTAGAATAAAAAAAACAACACTGGAGCGGCAGCGGAGCGTACTAAACTAGACTCATAGACTTGTGTCCACTAAGCCACAAGTATCAGGTGAAACTTTTGTTCGTAATGTCCTGTCTATGGTAGAAGTATTGAATGTTTTTGGTTTGAACGGTTCCACTTTCAACTGGACCCTAAAACGAATGAAAACGCGTAAATTTGTACGAAATCTATTAGTGAAAAGTCTTTTTATTATTTTGTCCACAGACTGTCCTCCGAACTACACTCGTTGCGATGAGACTCGCTGCGTGGAAGCAAGTCGTCGTTGTGACGGGTACTCCGACTGCGTGGACGGCACAGATGAGGCTGGCTGCCCTAGCCGTAAGTACATTAACCTATGACAGACTTACTACCATTGGCTGCATTTATTAAAAAAAATATAGGTGCGTTCAGCTGATTTGAAGAGAGAGGAAATAAAATATAGTGGGATAACTACCTAAACTTCGGATCGTCGTCTTGAAGGCGATTAACTTACCAAGTTTCATAGAGAGAGACAAAGGTAAGTGGACCAATCAGTTGTCCAACTGCTGTCTTGGCCGTCTTATTTAATTATGATTATATAATTTTTATTTAATTTTTATTTTTGACTGGCCTGTTGGTCTAGTAGTTAGTGACCCTGACTGCTATGCCTGAGGTCGTGGGTTCGATTCCCACCCTGGACAAATGTTTGTGTGATGAGCACGATCATTTGTTCTGTGTCTGGGTGTAATTTATCTATAATATGTATGTATTTAGAAATATATAAGTATGTTTATCAGCTGTTTAGTACCCATAACACAAGCTCTCAAGCTTAACTTGGGACTAAATGGCGTTGTGTGAAAAGTTGTGGAATATTTATATTTATTTATTTTATTTTATTTTGTATCTCCGCTATGCTTATGGCCACAATCTATGTATTAAAGTTCTACAAGAGACAAGGTGTGTAGTCTAAACTGAATTGAATATCTAAGGTTTAAATAAGATATGTAATAACACCACCATCATTATTTTCAAATTTATTTCAAATATAAGTACCTACTTACCAAATTATGTGACTTGAAATATTCGGATCTCTTTTAAGAATATTGCGCGCATGGTAGATTGTTAGATTTGGCATAGTAAATAGCATGCATAATTTAGCATGGAAAATAACAGCAGAAAGAAAGAAGAAAGCAACGTTTTGGAAGTCAGTAAACAACCTTTAATGATTCATACATTTGACTTTGCCAAATTTGATTGAAGTTGATTTTACAAAAAAAAAACTATTAATCGGTCATATAACTTATGGAGTTCAGAGATTAAGACATAAGTACCCAATGAGAAAAAAAAACTGAATTTAAGACCTCCTTTTTAATAAGCTTTAGCGCCTCCTCCCTCCTTGCGTCTTACTCCTCAATGCTGAGGGTCGTGACCTCCCTGCTTCATCACTTTTTTCCACGATGTTCCTCGATCTGATTCTGTCTCTGGCGGTGTGAACGGCATCGTATACCGAAGAGTCAAGAGTGCTGCAGATCTGTTCACAGTAACTTATTGGGCTACGCCCAAGAAGCCTTTTCCCATTCACTTTGCCCGAGGTTACCCCCGTCTTTCCTTGCTATGTGGCCGAAGTATTGAAGAATCTTACGTAGACACTCGGACGACAACCTAGCTTTTACTCTTTAGCGCCTAGTATTAGATAATAATTATAATCTACTATCATACCTCAGACTTATCTACAAGTACCGACGAATATAATATATCTAACACAACAATGTAGGGTACTTGAACTTATGTGTTGGCTATGCAAGCCGGCCGGCACCGTCGATTATTGTGCTATAAATCGTTTGAGTGCACTTGAGACACCACTATGGCCTATTTAAACCAACTTCTATTAATAACTAGCACTTCGCTCGCGACTTTGTCCGTATGTAATTCGTACTCTAACTTTTCTCTAAGTTTTGATAATAAATATATGGCATAAGACACTCACAGATAGTTTGGCTTTCTATCGGTAAAATTAATTTTCATAATCGGTTTAGTGGGTTCCGAGATTACCCTTTACAATGCCAACACCGATTCACAAACTTTACCTCTTTGTAATATTAGTTATACAGGATGTAAAAAGACCCTTAACGTAAACGAAAACTACATAATCTACCCATCACTGGGATAGTTTTTTTTTCTCAAGAGCATACCTGGGAATTCACTGGTTTTGGAGATATTAAAGGTCAAAGTGCAATTTTATTTTTGGTTTTTTTTAAATTGTATTCCAAGTATCATTAGTAAACTTTCTTCCGAACAAGCATTATCAAAATTATCGATTTTTAACCGACTTCAAAAAAGGAGGAGGTTTATGTACGTTACCTGATTTCTCCCCCATGAAGTTTTGTGAACCGATTCTCAAAACTTTTTTTTTATTTGAAAGAGTATACTCCTAAGGTGGTCCCATTTTAATTTGGTGATCTGATATAGATCTGGTGATGATCTTCGGAGATATACAACGGAACTCTTCAAAAATAGACAGCAAATCTGTCTTGATTGCTGGAATCGCTTGGATGTTTATTGTTTGTACTACATCATGACGTATCATCACGCCTGTATGCACTAAGGGGTACGCAGATGTGTACAATATATCTAGATTTCAAAAGTAAGTTTAAGTTTCACTTATTAGGGATACCTAAGTGGATAACCCTATTACCATGATATGTATTGTTAACAAATAACAATATAAAATAAATTCTTGGCAAATATTTGTATGGGAACAACTAAAAATGGAAAAATAAAAACTTTTTGCAAAAAATAAAACCCACTTCAAAAAAAACACTAACCGGTGTAAAATAACTCTAAATTCGGAAGTCGGTGGCCCATCATGAATAAGACAAAACCACCAAAGCCACAGACTTCCTACTTTAGAGTTATTTTACACCGGTTAGTGTTTTTTTTGAAGTGGGTTTTATTTTTTGCAAAAAAGTTTTTTCAAAACATATTACGCATTTGAAGTTACAAAAATGCAATGGATACTAAACAAGCGGGCCGGTTAGGTCACCGACCAAGCGCGAGTGGCCATACGCTCAGCTGATCGAAAGTTGCGTTGCGTTGTCGCGCTATGCAATGCGCGCAATAAAAGCCCCCCTTTTTAAAGATGAAACAAAGTATTTTCCCAGCATTCTTTTATATGTACAGAATGTGTGGTTATCGGCTATGTGATCGTTCTTTTTACACCCTGTAGTATAGTGCCTACTGTTCTCATAATACCACTGATACTATTTAATTTTGTAACTGACACTTAGATAATGGGTAAGAGGCTTACCTATGCACAAAGCAAGCCTATGACGCCGACGCGGCGAGGTCTAGAATAGAATACTCTTTATTGTACACTTTTAAAAAATACCAATAATTTAAGAAGAAAATGAAAGTAATACTATACAATACTTTACAGCTAATTCCTAACGTAAGTCGGCCTCAGGTTCGGCTAATGACCCTAGGCTATAATCGCATGCACCCGGAAAGTAGTCAGAGTTAGGAGCTTGACGGGTCATACAGGCGTTGCGTAGATCAAAACATTTTCTTGACTATCTGATTCATCGCGAGTAGGGCCGCTGGTATTAGATTACTTTGAACTCTGCTTTTATAAAACTTCACTGTAGTTTTTAGTTAAGATCTGGAGCTCATTTAGCTTTACGCATTGCGCTTAATAAATGCTTACTCCTTATCGTTACCCATTATTTGCGTTTTAATTTTTCTTAGTAAAAATGGTTATTTGCATAATCGGAGATCAACCAGTAAAAACACAACATTTTTTTATTTTTCCAAGTATTTACTTACCTACCGTATTTTGTTATGTGTTGAAATACAAGCTGTTGTTTTAACATCACAAAATAATGGACACTTCATTATTTATTTGTCATATATATTTGAACAGAAGTTATGGAATCGAACGACCTACATTTTTTAAATACACGTTTACTTTAGTCAGCATTTTATAGCTCTGTTGCCATATTACTGAGAACTACCAGTAGGTGGAACTAGAATAGGCACATACGTCATTCACCCAGTTTCTTAACCACCCACACTCCCAGTCGAGGGTAATGTCGAAAACTGATCAGTGACGCCAATACATAATATGATAGATAATCTTTATGTTATGGTGAGTCCAATTGGTTGTTTTTTTAAATAGCTAGCGCATGTCCTAACCAAACTCTTCCTTCGAACCTTTACGCGTAGAACCGACATAGATTTTGTCTACAGAAGAATCGACAAAGTGACCGATTGTAGAAACATATAACATTGCAGGGATTAATTATTATTTATACACCACTATTTTTTAATTAACACAAAAAAAATTGGGCTGTATCGTACCTGTTACTGATCATATTTGCGTAATCAAAGGTAAAAAAAAACGAAAGTCACTTTTTAAATATTTAATTAAACTTAAATAACGAAAACAGCTGTTGGAGGCGGGGCATGCTTGAGCGAAATCACGTGAACGTGAGCGAGAGATGACGATTAATGAAAACTACTATGTCATGAATAGCCTGTACAATATTTCCATAAATTTGGTGACTTTTTTTAGACATAAACAAACGCTAACTATAAACTTTTGCTGTTTATAAATATTATTTATTGATACTTAACAAATATAATGAGAAGACCATCTAGAATAAGCCGTTTAATTATTTGTACTAATTAAAAAATTGTGGTGTATAGGTATATAAAATTTCACTAGGTAGATTTTCCATCATTATCAATAACGAACTCTTCGTTCAGTAATTGTGAATAGAAAATTGAAATTGATCACTTTTAGGGGTCCGTATTCTAAGCACTATTCTCGTCGGTAAAAAGTAATGAAATAAGTCTTGAAGCTATTTTGTCCAGTAAGTAGACATACATTTAAACTTAAACTTCGTACCTACTATTTATAGTACGTGCAGAGGTCAGCATATCCAAATCAATCTGACAAATGTAAATATAGTATTTTTATATTAGTTCAATGTAAGTTTTAACTTTATTAGAGTACAATAAGGTTAAAGGTCAATTCGGAAATTTGACAGTTTGGTATAGGTTCAGGTTATGGCGTCAGTTCTTAAAGTTTGTTGTTTGTTCAAAAGTTTGATTCGTCATAAAGCTAAGGCAGCCTAAATTAGATGTGACTGTGTATATAAAGTAGGTATGGTCATCACACATAAGTAAGACCCCTGCTTCCTTCTGAAACCCTGTCATAGTTTCTTGAAAACAATCATTAATAAAATGATTGCTTAAATAACAATAACGTGCACAATTTATAACTGCCTTACAATCGACTTTTATTTAACAAAGTTATATCTGTAAGTTATGTGTTATTTAAAATAAACTTTTGCGTTTAACAATTAAAATTATATTTCACGAGCCATGACTCATTAGTATATTGTTAAAAAGTGCTTGAGACTAAACAACACCGCACTTAAGTGGCGCCTATACAATATTTCAGACTGATTAACATAAGCATGCCATTTAATTATAATCTGTGACTTATTGGACTGACTGCCTCATTGTTCTAACGGTCGCAAGGCGATATTGCTGAGCATGGATAAGATCCCCAGTCATAAGAAGAGCAGAAAGCTCAGAAGTAACCAGAAGGACAATAGGCTCGCTTCTATTACGTGGTACATAAAGGTGCCTATCCCTTCGGAGAAACTGGGAGTTGAAACCAGAACCTCATGCAGTCAGCAGTGGAACTTTTGATCACTTTACCAACGAGGCAGGCACAAAATGTTAATAACTATACTTAATACAAGTCTGAATTCACACACCCTTCTTAAGCAAGCGTGGTGATTAATGCTCTAGCCTTCTTTGCATGAGAAGAGGCCTTTACCCTGCAGTGGGATAGAAAAAAAATCATTTATTTATAATCCGCTTTCGCTTTACCTGTTGAACCACTGACGAATTCAGCATCAAAATTATATAAGTAGGCCCTATAGTAACACAATGTACTGAAACTGAAGTGTTTTAAACGTGGGCGATTGTATGCGTACAGACAATTCAAGTACTGCCGCCGCCGTATCGAAATACTTGGGATACTGTTCTATAGGCTCTTGAACAAATCTTAAAGATTACATTCCTTTGTCCTAATTATAAAAAAAAACACACACTAAACTCCTTCGAAACAGACATTATTTTATATGGATCGGTCGAGCCGTTTCGGAGGAGTTATAAAACAAACACTGTGACACATTTTTTTTTGTAAATGTGTCATTATACAGGACATGAGGGACATTAAACCACATCCGAACCTCATGAGTTCTCTATATTATCCTGGACCCCTAGCCTTGAAAGTATTCGTCGGCTTTGCCTTATTTTCAAGTGTTACCTGATGTTGACTGGCCTGTTGGTCAAGTAGTTAGTGACCCTGACTGCTATGCCGGAGGTCGTGGGTTCGATTCCCAGCCGGGACAAATGTTTGTGTGAACAGCACGATCATTTGTTCTGTGTCTGAGTGTAATTTATCTAATATGTATGTATTTAGAAATATATACGTATGTTTATCAGCTGTTTAGTCCACATAACTCAAGCTTTGCTTTGCTTGGGACTGCGTTGTGGGAAAAATTGTGGAATATTATTTATTATTTTTTTATTTATTTGTGTTCTTTTCACTTTAAACTGTATAAATTAGTGAATTATGTCGAATACAATGCCATTTTTAATTGTAGAAGGGACTTATATACTTTTTACTTAAGTAGCTCATGTTTTCACGTAGGTATTATGTATTTTTGATAATAAGAAATACTTAACTATATACACTAGAAATGAAAATAAAAAACTAATAACTACCTCTAAAATATGGTACCCAAAAAACTGGCGGCATTGCTATTTTGTATGGCAATGCTTGTAAGTATCTCATCGGGTTTGATTGAAATAATAGTAGGTAATAAGGTTCTTTTCAGTAACTCCAATAGGTTAGTCGACTAAGTTTCAGTTTTTAGTCTCACAACCAGTTTACAAGAAAATATTCGACACATATTTTTCTTTATTCACCTAATCAAACTATATCGGCGATAAATCGAGTCAAAATGTTGCATAACGTCACTATCCTATACAGTTTATACTGAACAGTGATGTTATAACGAACCCCCTGGGGGTCGAGTCTGCTATTGCAATCGTGTCTCAATGACCGGTCAATGATCGATTTTTGACGTATAACGTCAAACTTATGACACATTTCCCATACAAAAACTGTCAAAGTTGTCAAATATTCGATCAATGACCGGTCATTGAGACACGATTGCAATAGCAGACTCGAGCCCCTGTTCTCAACTTTAATGCGCTTAATACTTGTGTATTATTTTTTTATAATCTAACTGATGGACTGATTATATTTTGATTTTCATATTCTATCAACATGCCTGTTGGCTATTTAGAATGCTTAATGTAGTACAACCGAAAACTAATTAAAATCTCTATTAATATCAATGCACTGGTTAGTCAATTATATGGTACATTAACGCTCTTCAACATGACATCATCCGCATGTAATTGAATTGCTGAAGACCTTAGTGTCCTATGAAACCAGTAGCCGCATTCTCGAAGAATAAAGAGGTATCTGTACGTGTTCAGGTTCAAAATTATAAATAGAAAGCTTCTGTTTGCTCCTACGAACATACGCTTTCGTTTTCGCATCGTGTTTCCTTTAGATAATACTCTTCTTTGTACGATTGATGTATTGATGATTGTTTAACAAATATGAAATAGAAGAAGTATTCAAGGATCGTACTAGCTGGCGCACTTGTTATTTCTACCCATCCTCATGGGAAATAAGAGTGAGTTTATGTGTGTAACCTATGTGTTTGTGGATGTAAAATATGATACTAGTTGAGAAAATTAGGCTTAAGAAAGCAAACCCTCTTAATTTTTAGGGTTCCCTAGTCAACTAGGAACCCTTAGAGTTTCGCCAAGTCTGTCTGTCCGTCCGTCCTCGCTTAATCTCTGTGACCGTTAGCACTAGAAAGCTGCAATTAGGTACCAATATGTGTATCAATCACGCCAACAAAGTGGTAAAATAAAAATTGGAAATAAATGTTTTATTAGCCCCCTATATGTAAAGTGGGAAGTGATTTTTTTTTAATTTCAACCCTAACGTGTGATATATTGTTGGAAAGGTATTTAAAAATGATTACTAAAAACATTTTTTGATTATGTCAATAATTTCGAAAATAATCGCTACAAAAGGAAAAAACAATGTGTGTGTCTCCCTCTAACTTTTGAACCATAAGTTTAGAAAATATGACAAAAATCTGAATTGTAGAAATTTGTAAGGACTTTCTAAAAAGAAAGAAAAAGTTGAACAAAATAATTTCTGGACTAAGTTTGTAGTATAATCGTATACGCAAGCATTTTGAACACTTATTGTGACGGACGGGAAACTACGGAACCCTACACTGAGCGTGGCCCGACACGCCCTTGGCCGGTTTTTTGTTTTTAACTGAACTCAACTGCCTTTGCCTAGCTTTTTCCTAACTATGTCGGGGTCAGCTTCCAGTTTATTAGGAGGCAGTTAAATAACATATTTACATGGAGCGACTGCCCACAACCCGATAACTGGCACGTTACCCCTAGTTAAACTGGTTGTCAGACTTTTGGGCTTCTGACTGCTACCCGTAGGTAACATTAACTGTCAAAAATATACAAATGATCTGAAAAGATCTACTGCTAATCGTGACGTTTTAAGTTCGATTCTTGAGTTAGACAAAGTGATATTTGAACTTTGTATACCTACTGCAGCCCGGGGTCTGGATTTGGGCCAGATTTATAGCAATAGGGCCGATACTTAAACATACCTTGTGAATTATACTAGCCTGCAAAACTAAGTATCAGGCTTCAAAAATTGAATTATTTAATTTTAGTGTTTTATCTGTTTTTAAGATAAAAATGTTACTAACGATAATTTACTAGTTCCAAAGAAAACTGAAAGCTTTTTTATTTTAAATTTCTGATTTCGATAGTTTAAAAAGGAAAACATATTTAAAAAATAAATAAATTAAATAATAATAAAATGCTTATTTATCTCCAACAAATTACAATAATGGTTAATTAGTTGACAAGTATTTTTTAAAAACAAAAATCATAAGTAATTTGTGAAAGATCTGGAGTCTAAACTAAGCCTAGGCTTTAAAAGTTTTGTACATAGTTTCGCAGGCTAGTGTATAATGTGTACTTAAGGTACATCTTTGCTAAGCCTTTTTGGGCACATAATAGTTTTCAGTACAGTAAAATCAAACGACTTTTATTAAGATTCAGTTTCATTTCCAAGTGTCATAATCTCAACATGTATTAGTCATAACATCACAAGATGGTCGTGCCTCGTATCGGTGTTCTTATTGCCATGACTTCCGTTCGGTTATTAAGCCTAAAGTTTTATTATGATGAGTTTAACATTCCACTCGCCAGTTCTAAGCACTGATAATTGTAAGTTTGATTCAGCGAATTAGGTTTATCTGGTCCCTTTGTTTGCGGACGAGGCAAAATGATATAATAGGTATGTCGTGATGCCTTTGTTTATTTTAATGAGATACCTACTACCCAAAGGAATCAATGTTGTGATGGCATATAGGTTAAGGCACCACGATATAACAACCTATCTTTTTAAAAAAATATTGCAAAAAAATTTTTTTTTTTTTTTAAATACAACCGACTTCATAAAAAAACCATTAAAACTGTGTAAAATAACGCTTGTTTCGGTAGTCAGTGGCCAATCATTATTGAAACAAAACCGCCAAAGATACAGTCTTCCAAGGCTAGAGTTTTTTTACAGACGTTAGTGTTTTTTTTATGCAGTCTTAGTCTTTATTTTAAATGAAGATTAATGGAATAGAGGTATAACCTGGACGTTTAGACATTTTACATTGTACCAGATACCAGCCCCCCTAGCCAAGTTACAAACGATTCGTATCTATTCTCTTTCTACAATCGAGAACGCCTCAAATCCCTTTGTTTTGACCACGTGACTTATCACCTTTCGCAGGTCCCGACGTGTGAGATATACTTTGTCAGGTAATCTCATAATTATGGTGGAAAGCGAACTTATTCTTATGTACCGGGCACAAATTCAGAACCCACATACTTCTGAGAATATCTAGCTGCAATAATGACACTGGCATTATATAATACGTAAGTATTCGTATACTATGCCTTTACAATATGACGCATAAATCAATTTTACGATTACTGAGGACCTATTCGTATTTAATTACGATACGATATTTATTGTAGGCATCCATTTAGAGGATACAACACAATACAATTGTACACATGACATATTATTTATAGAACAGTCAGGCAAGCTATTAAAAAGGAAGATTTTTTAAATAACCTTCAGGCCTAGCCATATTACAAATTCTATTTCGATTCTATTTATATTATAGAAGGAAAATGGCGTAGGTATAATTATGGAATCAGCTGTTTGTCAACTGTCAAGTGCATTTCATTTTCAGCCATATTACAAATTCTACTCGTTAACACTTGACAGTTAACAAACGGCTGATTCCATATACGCCATTTTCTTTCTATTGTCGCCTTATCGATTGCGATACTACTTAGAAATAGAATTTGTAATATGGTTAGGCCTGCAGGTTAGGTTCAAAGAAATATTGTCAGGTAAATGATTTGTTGTAAGCTAGTCTCCTACGACAAGATGCATTTTAATAACAACATAAGCAGTAAATCTGAATTGTTTTTAATTCCTGAAGGCATGAATGGTACAGTAACACCGTTTTAACGAAACTTCAATTATAAACTAAAACTGTAGATGATCCGTATGATGTCACCGCTGAGACACTTTTATCAAATAAAACATTTAGTCTTACGTCAAGGCTTTTAATTTAAGTTGTCTTAATTGTCGTCTGTAGGTCTTGGCGCCCCTGTCTTGATTAAAACAAATTGATACAAACTCGCCCAGTGCATGCCCTGTCGTTATTTATAATTGTCACCAAACACAGATTCGTGCATAATAATTGGCAAGAATTCGGCCGTAAACTGGTTTGCCAACCGTGTTGGTGGTCGCTGATTTAACCTATTAAACTTTGCTAAACTATCCAATAGATAAAACTGCACTAGATACCAACTCTTATCTTGCTAATGTAGGTTAGCTTTTTCACCTTCACACCGATAATCCTACTACAAGAAAAGCGACCGCAAAGTTCTCGATCGTAAACATAACGTGGAAAGGCTAAGCTAGGCTTCATAATTAAATGAAAAAGCCTCGCTAATGAAATGTTTAATGATCATTTACTAGCCGCTCCTAGACCACTCACTACTATTGCATGTGCAACGTCTTGGTCTTTTGTCTTATCCCCTTAAACGTAAAAGTGTAGGACACATATACATAGTATACAGTAGTAGATAATACTGTAATAACTGTTCAATTTTCGTACCTATGTTTTAAATGCCTGTGATTTCCTTTCCAGAACATAGTATTCGGCTTGCTTGTTGGCAGAATGCTATGCCTTTTAAAACATAAGATCTTTTCTTTAAAAAAAGCGTTTTGGATTTAAATCGATTTGAGAACAAGGTTTTCCTCTCCATAGAACAAATTTCAACGACCTCTAAACTTAACGAAGCAATGCCAAATCTGACCTCCAGGCCTTCGAATGAAAAATTACTCGAGTAGTTTCCCCTTACGTTTGTAAGCAAAGCGAACTAAAAAATCAACATATTTGTTTTGACCGGGCAAGTAGAGCCTAGGGCAGTCTTTGCGCAATAATCGTAGTTCTTGATAGAGGTCGTTCGCTTCCCAGGACAAGACAAACGACACATGCCAGTTATATTCCCTCTGAGTGACTGGCTCGAGGTTAAGCTCTGCGAGCTTCTTTTAATGTTTTTTTGACTATGAATCGATGCATCTATATACTTTGAGGACGTTGAATATTGCATGGTAGGGTTTATTTTGTATGAAATATTCTCTCCTAACTTTGAAGGTGCAATTCCAAAATTAGTCGCTGCTTGCAAACTTCAAGCCATAACACTGGTTGATGATTCTTCTTCTTAGCAGTTATAGCCACTACCGTATCGCAATGCTTTACGGCCGCGTTCCATCTTGAAATTAAACCTTAACTCATAAACAACTGCTAAATTGAAGAATCATTTTGAGTAATCTGCTCCCAATTAAAGTTTTCTTCTCTCTTGCTAGCAACAATTGAATTATTTCCGCCAACTGGATCAGAAAACCTGAATAGAAATATCAGAACATCACTTAAATTTAGAGCCTAGAACATAATGGATTTTTTTATACGTCAATCACTTTGACGGTCCTAACGTCTGTGACCATAATCCCATAGTAATTAGTATGTTTGGTGTTTTATACCAACTTAAAATACTAATTACAACAGCAACTAAAGTATGAATGTTTGTATGTGAGTATGTATAGACGCCAGCACATCAAGTTACCCCAATGTGTCAAATTTCTTTGATCGTTTTTCAACTTTATGTCAAATAAAGTAAGGTTCATACTCAATTGAGAAAACTTGACACATTGGGGTAACTTGATGTGCTGGCGTCTGTACCTATCGAGAATGCTATTTCAGAATTCTAAATGTGTCTTTAGTACTATTATAATTTAAGCTGAGTAAGAGTTTTCGTACTATACTTTTGTGAATTATATTTCCGAAGACCCAGAGTTACTCACATTAAATTTATTATAAATATACGGAGCTAGGAAAAAAATAAATCGCTGGGCAAATTAAGTCCTACATATTGGTTGTTTGTAGACTTTGAAGGTCTTCGTATAGCGCCTGGAGAATCCGGTGGTTTTTTGTGTTGAGTATGATCTTCTTAATGTATAGTTGTCGAATGCTTAAAACATCACTTAGCTCAGACAGTTCATCGGTCGGGAATCTATATTTTTTAAACAGCGTAATTTATAAAATGCACCATTGTGCTCTTTCAGCTTAGATAAGCAGAGTCTTAGCACATTCTCCCCAGATAGATATGCCATTGTTCTAATACCATCTTGAACTGAATATTGAGGATAATCGGTATTAGCTGCATCTGTTCAATATCTCTACAGGAACTGAACTGTAAGTAGGAACTTTAGTGGAGATGTTACCGTTGTTACGATTAATAACATCACGCCGTCGTTTGGCCCGTTATGTTTTAAGTCTATGTACTAGGGGGAACCTATGCCACTAATGTAGTGTACTTGCTTGGGGCTGCTACTGAGAAATTCCTAATGGAAAACTCAGTAACGTTTTGCCCGACACTGGGATCGAACCCGGACCTCAAGTTCAATAGCTGCGCTAGCGAGCAATAGACCAACGAGTCGGTATGGGAATGAGAGTAATAATGTTTAGAAATTCACCTTTTCTCTTAATTAACTGCATACGCACTAAACTTTTGACAATTTGATAGTATGAGTTGAGTGGTCAGACAGGCAGTTAAATGTTCTTGGTTAAAATTATTACAAGGTACTAAGACACAGCAACGCGTGTACGGATTAGGTAGTATATAAGTATACAGTACATGGATGATCGAGTTTTTTTCTATCCATCCTAGCAAGAGCGATTTATAACCCCCGAAACCCCTAAATTTCTTAAAAAAAAGTTGGAGCCGTTTCTGAGATTGAGATTTTAATTATACATATAAGAACTAGCGGACGTCACGCGGTTTCACGTAAGTAATTCCTGTTCCTGTAGATATACAGGGATAAAAAGCAGGCTATTTCACCCGGGGATAGTTTCCCAACGGTGAAATAATTTTTCAAATCGGTCCAGTAGTTTTTAAGTTAATTTGTTGCATACAAAAATACATTTTTGTTTGCTCTTTATAATGATCTTAGTATAGATTGCTCCTTTAAAGGTATTTCATAGATATATCTTTCTTGGATGCGCCATTACCACCGACACTAAGCTTTCAACTCTAGACCCATGAAACTAAAATTTAAAATAACTTGAGTTACGGATGCATGTTTAAGTGTTAGGAGTACAGCTTTAAACCAGCAGCCTAACCTTGGCGATAAATTAATCTGTGTGTCACCAAACACTAGTCGATCGGGGTCAAGTGATCTAGGGTGAGAGCACATCACGTCACAAGAAGTGCCTGGCGGCGAAATTGGATTCTCTTTGCCAGTAAACATTATGGTGCAAAATCGTGTTCTTTATCGAAAGGCTATGCTGAAAATTCTAACAATTTTTTATCACACAATGCTCGTTGACGCTTGAGAAGCTTGTGGCA
The DNA here is from genome assembly GCA_921972225.1 of Euplexia lucipara. NCBI lineage: Eukaryota > Metazoa > Arthropoda > Insecta > Lepidoptera > Noctuidae > Euplexia > Euplexia lucipara. The sequence goes on along the minus strand of OV179142.1, from coordinate 8,867,055 downwards.
GCCTCACGGGTCGATCGCAGGTCCCGGCTGTCATTTGTAGATCTATGACAGTGGTAACTGATAGTCAGATAGCCATAATCTGACACAAGTTTAAATAAGGGGTTGCGTGTTATCCAGTAACTGGGTTGAGGAGGTCAGACAGGCGAGTTTCGAAAGGGGGCTAGACGGAAAAAAATCATACGAAAAGTTGTAAAGACGCTTTTTGCTATAGTTGTAAGCCGTGCGGCGTGCGCGTGTTTCTCTGTTATGTGTGTGTGTGGTAGTTGTTGAGGGGGAGGGGGAGGGAAGGTAAGGGGGGAAGGGGGAGGGGGTAGGGGAGAGATGGAGGGAGGGGGAGAGGGAGAGGGAGAGAGAGAGAATTAAGACCGGGATTTGTAACGAAGACACCCGGATGGAACGAAGTTCCTTTCGATTTATCTTAAAGGAATTTTACAATTTCTTCTCTAATCGATCGAAAGGAACTTCGTTCCATCCGGGTGTCCTTGACACCTCTCGAGTTTTTGTTTGTTACCATTCTGCCTTGCTTGTCCAACACACAATCATAAACGGCTTCATCTGACGTTCTTAATCAATAATAATAATTAATAGACTTCTGACTAGACATCAGACAAAGTGGGGAAAAGGCTAAGCAAATGTTGCGGTAGGCGATGACGAGCAGAAATCGTCACGTAAGAATAAAGCGTTATGCCACCTTTATGGATTGTATGGAACTTTCTGTCTTTGTGTATTGCGTATGAGTGTGTGTGCGAACTTCGTTCTGATGTTACGTGGCTACCCTTATCGCACACGACTTCATGCAACCTGTTTGAAAATTACAGAAAAAAAACCAAACATCCATAGATTTATTGAGTTCAGCTGTGGGTTGCCCAGTAGTAACTCAGGTAATATGGTGCGATGTTATAAATAAACCACTTCAGCTGGATCAGTAAAAGTTACCGCGTGAAAACTTAAGTGACTGTCAATGCCTAGGCATTAGAATGGAAAGACAGTTCAATTTATCTCACTTCACCTTCATTTGCATGGGGTGATTTCTACTGCATTGCAGTTACAAATTCGTGCACAAATATTAATTTTGCTACTATGTTTTAATCTGTCTAATTAAAAGATTTAGACTAAAATAATATAATGCTTAATTTCGTTGATGACACCACATTGTTTTTTTTTATTACCAGATCTGTTAAATCAATTATGTCCATTGTCATGTGCACATGTCATAATTTGGTAACAGATGTTTGTTGGATATATATAGGGTAAAACCGGGATCGCCGCCACAATTTTTTGAAATGACTATTTTCACTTAGTACAAAAAGAAAATGTTTTGTTTGTGAATCTGACCGGTACTTTGATTTCTACCTACTTATAAGTATGAAAGGCTATTACATGATTTTTATTGTTGCGTTAATTTAATATTACCACGGTTTTATCAGTTTTTGTGGCGCTCTACATTTTGACCATCTATCCTTTAAATAGGATAGTAACCTAACCAGTGCAAATGTGGACTCTCGCCAAAACGTTAATCGCACCATGCTAAGACAGGCAAAAAAGGCCTATTTAAATGTAGATGATATTTTTTTCCATTTCTCATAATGTTACAAGTAAACAAATAAACAGATTTCGATGAAATCAATAAGAAAAGTTCATGAACTTAAGTTATGTTTATAAAATGAAAATTACTAGGCCAAAATTATGTAAGTGTTTTATGAGACCAAAAAGCAACTATCCCGAAACCAACTAAAAAAGAATCACGTAAATCGGTACATAAATCCCTGCGTAGTCGGTGCATATACATACAAACAAAATGTTCAAAAACAAAATTTTATGTTCATAAAAAGAAAACTACCGGGCCAAACTATTTTAAAATTAAATCATGATTGAATTAAAAAAAAATCCTGTAAATCGGATCATTAATCTCGGAGTAATCGGTGTACAGACGCCAGCACATCAAGTTACCCCAATGTGTCAAATTTTCCCAATTGAATATGAACCTTATTCTGTTTTACATAAAGTTGAAAAACGATCAAAGAAATTTGACACATTGGGGTAACTTGACGTGCTGGCGTCTGTACATACATTTAAAAAAATACCGAACGAATTGAGAACCTCCTCCTGAAGTCTGTTAAAAATATGGGCAACAAACAAGATGTGTAAATAAATATTGTTTACAAAAGTAAGTGAAAAAGTATTGTGACATCAACTGATTTCCTTTCTGCTAACCCAAAACATTTAACTGTTCCACATAATCCATGATAAGTAGGGTCATAAAATCCAAAACATAATATTCATTATAATAAGACTATTCGACCCCTGGGTGCATCGTTTAGGGTTAACCGCCCAGTGATGGTAAATTTAATAATCGATGTCGATAACGCAACATAATTTAACTATGGAAAAACCTTTACTACGAAAGGAACCCGAGTTTGCGAATAAAACCTGCTGTTCCATTGATTATGTCAAGTTACATGGTAAAATAACCAACAGTTCAATACATTTAGTATGGAACAGTTGATATTTTTTTTCGTTTTCTTCTCTAAGTCTAATTTTATTCATAGTAAATTATATCTAAATCATAAGCCGGTACATATTTGCTAAGTAGGTACCTAGTAACTCATATCACAGAGTTCGTAACTTATTTTAATATTCGATGTAAACTCAATATATTTGGGATTGGGGTCAAAATAACAACGTCACCATATCTTTGTTACTATTAATCTGGTCCTGACCTTTGATACCTTAAGCAAAACATTTAAACTGAACTATTAAGTTATCTAATTTAACGTTATAACGATTAATTTACAAACACACTTACATAGTAAAATATTATCTGGTTATTATTTTTATTAAGTACCCAAAAATGTGAAGTATTCACTAATACTCATAGTCATTATGCCCGCGCGCGCTCTGGTCTAGATTTTGTAGTTTAAGGACTGCAGATAAAATATCTGTAGATTTCCTGGTACAAATTGCTGTTACAGTTATAATGAAGACCGACAGTATCGGAGTATAAAATAATGAAACCATGTTTACAAGCCGCTAGTTTTTCTAAAGTATTAACGTGGGTATTGTATTAAATTTAAATAGTTTTATTGTATGCTAGTAATATTGTTAAACATAGGCATATCTCACTAAATAATGTTTAAGAGATGAATTTACTTAAAGTTCCGCTAATACAAAAATAAGTGGCTGCAAAAACAATCGTTACAATTTATCGATAAATTGACGTAAATTTTCCCTGCACTATTTGAAGGGCTTGCGTGACGTCTCTAATCGATATTTAGTTGGTATTCATTATAATTGCATGCTGTCTATTGAGCTCACAATAATTTCTTGCTTATCTGTAGCGCAGTAAAATAAATAAACTGTTCGGGGATATCGCGGATTATAGGTAATAGAATAATGTAAATAGTGTAACGATAAAAAACGTGGATCTTCTTTCGTTTCTTATAGTTTTTAAACTCGCTTGTGTCTAGCTTTTCAGTATTTCCAATAATAAAGCAAAAGTAAACAAAAAACCCGCTTCAATTAGGCAACTAAATTCTAACCATCAAACTAAGAAAAACCAATAGGTTTTGTTCAATATTGTAAACAATATATCTAAACACAGATATAGGTATATAGTTAGTAGTGGGCAATTTACATGACGAGTTCAAATAATTCAACTCGTGTATAAACGACATCGTTCGTAATATTAGTTATGGAACTGGTTTAAAACTTTATACCAACAATGTTATTAACCTAATTTGAAGAGTTTCCCTTCGTATTCAATTTTTTTCGTCAAACCTTTGTGCTCACGCAAAACAGAAAATCTTTTCTGTGTCCCTCACGAAGGACTATGGCGACTACCGAATGACTGTTCATAGAGCATAATAATTCACAGACAGGACAGTCATTAACATTATAAGCCGTTAGTAATGTCTATGGCATTATGTATGAGACAGTGTATGTGTGTGTGTTTGGTTGATCTAATGTTAAGCTATGCTTGTCAAGGTTGTTCTGTGAATGGGTAAAGATTTTTGACACGTCTAGACCCTCCTGTGCCCCGGAAAGTATATTAAGCCCGATGGTCCTGGTTGTCATTTGTAGATAATTGACAGTCAGACAGGACAGTATTACGGGTAGTCAAGAGCCCGAAAGTCTGATAATCAGTGGATGTTAGATAAGAAGTCGCTCCATGTAAAATACTGGTATTCAGTATTTGGTGATGCTGGATGCTGATCTCGTTGGGAGGCTAGACAAGTGATAGCATGCGTACTATTGAATTACTCATGTGGTTATTCCATCAGTGACGATGGTCTTACACCAATATTTCATTAAAAACATGATTTGAACCTCTACGAGTTAGCTCCTGTCCCTTATAAACCTTCCAAACATTCCAAGATCCCAACATTTCCTTCAATATACCAGACATAGAAAACTAAAAACGACCCTCAGGGAATGCATAGCAAATTAGTTACAAAAACTTAAATAAAAATACAACCGAACTCTACCTTCATACTAAAGTGATCAATTTCGGTTTTCGTGATCAAAATAAGTACGCTGACATAAAAATAAGTTTCACTATGAAATTGAATACCGAGGTTCGCGTGTCCCGGTACATTTTCCAAGTTATCCAGTGTATGTCTCTCATAACCGTAATAGGGTATTATATTAAATTGGCAATATTGGTACATTAAAGTACCGATAAGTGTTCAAGTCAATGTTTGGACGAACCCTGATAACCCCTACTTGGAGGCCAAATATGTAGAAATAGTGATAATGTGACATATGTTTGGAGCGTGTCGTACTCTTGGAGTATCTAGGTGTATCAATGGTGGTAATTCTACGTTAAATCCTAGGAACTGTATTAGGTACTAAGGTCAATTCCACAACTGTGCGTGAAATAGATAATCTCACTACATGTTGATGCAAAAGGCTTTCCTAAATTGATTTCGGCTCCATGTCAATGTTACGTATATTTCGGCAAAATTGCCATCATTGTTTAGTTGAGAACAATACCCTATCTATATAGGTTAAGCTTGGTAGGCGTTACTAGAACCTATGCAATATTAATTAACTCAACAGAGCCTGCATTCTCATATTGTGATTCCTTGGCATTATGACATACCTATAAATTCAAAATCTGCAAAATGATGAGATTGAATGTGTTGCTCGTCACTTAATTGCGCCACTTATTCCTAGCCAAAACACTAGGAAGCTGGTTCTCGACCAAATTTCATAATCATCTGCAAAGCATTTTCTTAACAGTTGGGCTCAGCTTCCAGTCTTACCGGATTCAGCCAAATACCAGTGTTTGACAGTCGCTTTAGCGACTGCCTTACACACTTAGTTAGACTGGTTGTCAGACTTTCGAGGTTCTACTACTCACTGTTAACAAATTACAGAATTTTGATTTAGATATTTTCGCATCAAGAACCTAAAGTACTATTATTAGTTGTTTTAAACCTCCTTTAAGTTTATAAAAAAAATTGGGATCACCGTAACATACCTAATATCTTCTTCGTCTACACAATCTATATAATCTCAGAGTATTCAAGCCTTGTTGTTGTGGCCTGTTTAAACGCTAGGTAAGTCTTCCAGACGCATCGCGGCATCTCTTCCGTCGCAAGCGGCAGTCGCGACATTCCGATCGCGACATTATCAGTCGCATGTCGCTCGCACACCTGATTTATGTCGCTGACTGTACTCGCTCGTGAACTTTGTGGCAACTGTGTAAGGTACTGGGTATTAGCCGCGACGGCGGTAGATTATCATCAGTGTTAGGGTGGATAGCGAAATCGGTTTTACTTTTGTGCTAACAATAAAATTGGTTCACTGATTTGAACTAGTATTTATTTCAATAAATCTTATAATCACTCTTATGGTCACTAAGACGATGGGCGACCATTCATTACAATCAAGACTCCTCCGTGCTTCGGAAAGCACGTACAGCCGTTGGTCCCTGCTGTCATTGGTAGATCTGTGACATTCATTACAGATAGTCAGAAGCCCGAAAATTTGACAACCAGTTTAACAAAGGTTTATCGTGTTACCCAGAACTGCGTTGTGGAGGTCCGACAGGCCGCTCCATGTAAAATACTGGTGTTCAGCTGCATCCAGTTAAGCTGGAATCCGACCCAAACATATTTGGGAAAAGCCAGATGATGATGAGTATTAAGACGATGCTAGTTAAACATTTCACAACGTGTAAAGTTTCCATGGACAATCATACAAATCAAAAATCTATTTTAACGATTTCATCTCGATCTATTGTTACTCGGAGTGGATGCTAAGCTATTTTGTTGCCATTGTTTCTTGTCTAATACACAATCATTAACGGCCTCCTGTTACGTTCTTTATTAATCAAGTGTCGATTATCATCACTCATCATAACCTTAGACTTCTCCCAAACATCTTGGGATCAGCTGCCAGTTGAAGCAGATGCAGTTGGTTGAAGCAGATGCAGTTGAAAGCTAATGTTTTACATGGAGCGACTGTCAATCTTCTACAACTCAACGACTGGATAACACCCATACCTTTTTTTAGATTGGTGGTCAAAATTTGCACTTTCCGTAACAACTGTCAAAGATCTACAAATGATAGAAATCATTAAGAGGACAATAAACTGCTTGCCATCATTCTCCCTTAAATCGTTCTTGATTGTGAGTGTGATGAAACTGCTTGCATTGCCACTTAAATTATTCTCGAAGTAAGTATTGGTAATAATTGATAACCACTTGATGCTTGATTGATCATCTGTCGACGTGTCAATGTAAATGAACTCTCAGGAAGAGTAAGATAAATGTAGTTTGATCGGTTGATGAGCCCTTTGTTTAATGGTGTACGTAAACATCAAGGGCAATACACTGCCGTCCTTTAACTAGAAGATGGCTAAATGACATCGGCCGATCGATTCAGTAAAAGACACTCCGTGAAAACTTGAGGGAAGTGAACTGTCAATGCATTATAATGGAATGACTGACTAATTTCACTTCACCTGCATTTTCATGCGGCGATTTCACAGAATAGCGCTGCTGGTATTTTTATACTTTTGAATGCCATTTGATTTTTGATGCCATTTTTTTACCATTTTGAAAAAAAAACAAAACATTTTAAATGAAAATGGTAACACATAATATAAAAAAGGCTTAATATTTATGTTAGACTAATGAACTACGAAACAATTCCTAAAGCAACATTTGTAATTACGAAAGCTCGGCACTAATATCTTGTTTTTGTTTATTTGTTAACACAACTTAGAAAATACAGGAAATGATGAGCATTGGTTTAAAATAGTTCACGCATTTTACGACTCTAGCTCTAGTCACATATCTAATTTTTAGATGTCCTCTTGACCACCACGTCAAAAAAGCAAGAACTTACCCTTGGTGCCGAGCTACGAATAAATCCTTGGCGTGCTGAACACATTTTGCTTTGCCATTTATCGGTGGCGTTTAAAGGAATAAAAGGACGGTATAACGTTTTCCTTTTCCTGCTAACGCTACCAAAACACAAACATAGATGATGAATTGTACCTATTAAACCACAATTAAATAATTACTTAAATCGATCGTCAGTGAATCAGCACTCCAGTACATATTTATTGTTGTCTTAGTCTAGTCTCATTATACATATCATTAGTCACACGTAAAGATAGGTATCGTTAATATTTTCCTGGTGGCAGCAGAACTAAACTACTGGCGCCTGGTAACTGTGATGTTGAAAACCTAGTTACCTTATAAGGTACAGCACTGTTGCCAGATTAGGTGTCACCTAGGTACTAATAGGAATCTAACCTATAAAAGAGATACTTAATATTACTAATATAATTTGTCCCTTAATCGATTTTTTTTAATATTCTTTAATCAATCTTTCTGGCAGATGACTTATTCTAAATTTGCTGAGCTTTCAACTTCATCTGCGTGTTATTTTGTAGGTTTTGTTTTGGCGCCGATCTCTATTTTCTTCTTCGAAACAAAAGTCTAGGTTACTCATTATAACATCAGCTATCATCTGACTTTGCAAATAGTATCAAAATTGGTTCAGGTATTTTGGAAATTAGCTTAAACATCAAACTACCGTGAGAATGATGTAAAAATCTGTAGTTTTGATATTACAAATATACACATCAATTTAATCTGTTTGTGTGTGACATAAAAACTAGGGGACCGGACGGACGTTGTCTTGCCCGCTGGCAGCCACCTCCCAAATCTAATTGTGGATCTAAACCATTTAGGAACCCATTCAAATAACTTTTTGTAATAATTCACCTATAAATGTCCAGCCATTAAGAAGGAGGTAGGTGACAAATACACGCACAGAAGAATCATACATACATGATTTAGATAGATGATGTCATAAAAGTGATGTCATGGATGCAGTAGTGTAGTGTACACTGCGGGATGCGAAATAGGCGTATGATAAACAAGTTAAATGCACACGCATTCAAGTCTTAAATGAAGTCATGACTAAGTGGTGTCCACTTGTAAATACTGCAGTCATTGAGATAATAATAGACTAAGTTATGACAAGTATAGTTCACTTATAGTATTGGACAAGCAACAACCTATTGTGCAGTCTTGTTGTGATTATTAACAGCAGCCCATAATGTTCCCTCTACTAGGACACAGCCTCTTCTTAAGGAGAAATATTTGGTCGTAATCTACCACCCAGCTGACTGTGGGTTTGGCAGAAGTCATATGTCTTTGAATTTTTGATTCTAACCGGTTCCCTCAACATTTTTTCTTCCCTTATAGCTTTGAGAACATGACATTTAATTTATAATGCCGCTTTACATTACTTTGCAAGTTTGAATCCTTATCGGCGACACGACACTTTTGCTCGGTGCAATTATACAGGATGGTCTTTCAAAGTTTGCTTTATTTGTAAGATAAAATACAATTTCTGTTTTTCTCAAAAATCACTGGCGCGACAACACTGGCAACAGTTTGAGATTTCTTGACATCCTAACATCAGGCTATCTTAAACTGTATTTTTTTTCCCAATTGATCGTGAACCTTATTCTTCTGTAATAGAGTTTATAACTATCAAATAACTTTATGTCTCTCTGGCCTCTGTACTGAAATATCGACAAGTTCAGCCTGTATGTTAAATGAGGAAATTACATCTGGAAAACAAATGGACTCATTAACGACTTGACTTGTAAATGATGTGTTGTTTATTGGAGTATTGACATTCGAATCTATGGACAGATGATGACATTACTCATTAAACCAAAAGAACGTTTAGTACTTAGGTCGGGTGGGGTCAAGATGCCTAAGGAATAATCATGAAACTTTACATAGATACCAAAGATAGCCGAGAAAGTACAAGCTGGTACATTTTATAGATTTTAACAATACGCATCAACTGACATACTTAATGTTAGCGTGAAAATTAATTGGAAACAAATAAACGTGGCCACGAGCAAGTCGGATTAAAATAATCACTCATCACAACTCTTGTTTCTGTATCTATAAATATTTATTGTAAAGTATTTTTGTTATTTTACTGGCAATAAAAATAGACCGATCTGTGAAAATTTTATTTCCATATCTATTACGGTTTATGAGATATTGTCCCGTGAGGTTGACACACATGACATACGCGCCTGTCAGGACTCTCCGCCGTCGTCGCTTAGACGAACTAAAGACTAGTGGAGGTTCCCGTTTAGGAACGGAACCCGAAGAAATTAGGTGTTACAGTTGTGTATTAGTAAATAACTAAATAAAATGACGATAAAGTAAACAACAGGCCAGTAAAAGGCGTTTTGCAAAAGTTTTGTGTCAGTGTGGTGTTGGTACTATTTTTAGAACGTACCTACCTACTGTCTTTATTTGTGTAGGCCTCTAAGCCCGCGGGCCGTTGCGTGCAGTGCCCTCATTTAGCACATTTTATGACATAGTTCCGACTTACTATTTCACTTTTTGTTTAAACTATGTCTGTCAGGGCATGCGCCGGTAATTATGTGTAAAGAAAAACTTGTGTTGTATTTCGCAATGCACTTTTTGCATTTCAATGGGACAGTTCAAAAGGTTGTCATATTTAGCAGAAGATCAAGAGATGTAAAATTTAATTTCGGTATTGGGCATCTCTTTTAATCGAAACTTAAAATTAGTGGGCTTTAACTATGTATTTTAAACCTTTTGCTGCATTCACGTTTGTCTAAAAAATATTTATCGCGGGTTAATATAAATAAAAAAAAACCGTCGTCGGCTACCGCTAGTTTCGTGCCCGCAGACAAAAAAATACCTTGAAATAAACATAATGTTTAAATTAATAGATAGTTATTGTTGGACGTTTTTGCTGGACACACAAGTGTAGAAGTCATGGCTTTTGAACTTGTGTGTCATCATCATGCTATCCAACACGTCCATTTTTCCCAATCGCACATGAACCTAATAATTTTGCAATAAAGGTGAAAAACTCTCAAAGGAACATGGCAGATAAAAGTACCTAGATGCGCTTTTGTACCAACTGATTTGCAGGACATATTGCCATCGGATTCTAAAGATACGTTTTCCAATATCCGCGACCAATCTCATTAAAGTTCTAACAACTTAATGAAAAGGATTACCGGTTTCGATGTAAATTTACCTGTGTTTCAGGATAATGTGCTCTCATATAGAGGAACCAAATTATTCGCGATAGAACCGTCATGATGGACTGAAAATACTTATTAAAGTAAGACTGTTGAAACAGCATTGAATTCTATGAGACCAGAGTATCACAAAGTAAGTTTGGCGACATACTATCTGTGTGCATTGAGGTGAATTATAGCTTACTCGTAAAGCGATATTCTAATGTACAGTCAACTGCAAAATACGCTCTTAAACTATTGACGTAGAAATGTTTTTAGTAGTACAAGTGCTGTCAATTCTTTTTGGTAGACTGTAAATTTGACGCGACATTAGCAACCTGTGTACTATATTGTGTGCATGATATATTATTCCGCGGGAGAAAATAGAAGTTAATTTTACTAGTGCGACCAATCGAAGAAAAAATTTAACGCGTGCACCTAACATACTATACATTATGGTATGCAAATAAAAGAATATGAATATGAATACAAGCCGTAGTCTCCCTGACAATAAGCCTCTTCTGATAAAAAATATAGTCGGGGCAAACGCACTTAAGACTGTCTATGTAACACCTACAGGTTGGCAAACTTATGATAATCTTTTAATTGAAGGTGCGTTTGTTTAACCGAGAATGGCGGAATGCAGCGTGGTCTACTTATCACTGGATGATGTCACATATTATATAGTCTATGAGTAAAGCGCTGTGACTACATCGTTAGTGCACGGCTAGTATAAATAACTAGCCTACATTCTAGTGTAAGAGTTTGGGTCAAATTTTTCTAACCTTCAGGCAGTTTGAGGGTCGTAAAAGTGAGGAATATTATATTATATTCCTCACTCTTACGACCCTCTGTCTTCTGATCCTTTGTTTCGGGTGCTTTGGAATCAGATAATTAGCACCTCTTTGATATCTTGATTGGTTTAAAGTGATTTGGAAATCAGTACCTATGTAAACTCCTAAATTGGAAATGATTAGGCATAGCTTTGAAGAAATGAATAGTTTTACACTAAGGAAAGCACTCTGCAACAATCTTGATGTACCTATACTTTTACTTAATGTGCGTTCAAGTATAATCATACAAGCATGACAATTGCGAGAACCATGCGTTAGACTAATCGAAAGAACATTACCAACAATGTTAGAGTATGTCCTTCTAAAGCACCAACTCCCTTCGAAGAAATTCTTAACTATATTATTTACTCGTAAATATAGTCAAATTAAAACACAGTTAATAAATATTTAAAAGTTCAGCTCATGTCACGGTCTTGTCTATCAAATGTCTAATTTCCAAGTAACAAGGCACCGATTTGGTACCTCTGTACAGAGGCGCAGAACATTTAGTTCCTCAATTGATTTGGGCGTATGACGCCAGCACAGATCATTTTAACATCTCAGTCGGCTATTTCTTAGAATGTTTTAATAAATGGGACGGTCGACATGTTGTTATGCAATCAAATATAGAGATTGTGTCACTGTTGTTTTAGAATTTAATTACACTGATAACGCTACCTAATCTCACTCATTCATACTTGGAACTCAAGTGACTGACACTACAAGCTTTAGGATTGCGCGACAAACTAAATACTTTTAATGGGTTATAAATAACTGAGGATCAACCTTACCAAGGGCATACCATATCGAATTATCAATCTTGGAACTAAATGTCGCGAGGATTTAATAGCCTGAGAGATATTTTTTGAAGGGCATGTGAAGCCAAGTCAGAGGCTCATGGGCAGTAAGGGCACCATAAAGACTCTGACACCAGATTAGTCACTAACCTCACGTCCTGGTTCCAGTCTTTAAGGCGTCTGTCTTTCTTGTACGAAATTGTAAAATCAAACCCATATGACTTTTTAAAGTCATGGTAAACTTTCTAAGTTTATCTTAGACATAATTGGCATCGGTTATAGACTTTCTAAGTTTATCTTAGACATCATTTGCATCGGTTATGGAAAAATTAAGTTAAAACCGAGACTTAATCGCCAATCCGTCTTGACTAAGCATGGTGATCAATGCTTGTGTCTTCTCTGCATGAGCCTTTACCCTGCAGTTTGACAGTAATAGTCTCGTATTAATATATGTATGAGGCGATAAAATTATTAAAACTAGGCTAGCTCCTGTGCCTAAATCGGTTTACGATACAGTTTCGAGAAAGGCGTGTAAAGTAAAGCTGGGTCAACGCAATTCCCTCAAAGCGGATTTGCTGCTGCGGAAGTGATCTTCATAACACATTGTTTACGTGTTTAGCACGATTTTTCATGACAACTTCTTAGTGAAAGCTGTGGTGTCCAATTTAAATATTAAAAATATTTTATGGAGAAAGTTCTACCTAAATATACACCACTGTTTTTAATTAGTACAAAAAAATGGGCTGTATCCGTACCTGTTACGGTCATATTTGCGTAAGCAAAAGTAAAAAAAAAACGAAATTCCATTTTTAAATATGCCACTATTTAGTTGAACTTAAATAACGAAAACAGCTGTTGGAGGCGGGGCATGCTTGAGCAAGATCACGCGAACGTGAGTGAGACATGACCAGTAATGAATACTACTATGTGATGAATAACCTGTACAATATTTCCTTAAATTGGGTGACATTTTGAGATATTAACAAACGGTTATAACTTTGCTGTTCATGTTTTTATTTAATTATACTTTACACATATAATGAGAAGATCGTCTAGAATAAGCCCTTTAAGTATTTGTACTAATTAAAAATTTGTGGTGTATATAAACTATACATATTACTAGCCCGATGAAGACTGCAAGTGGTCGCAAGAACTACTGCTGAGCGTGAGGTCCCGGGTTCGATCCCGGGTCGGACTAAGTGTTACTGAGTTTATCTATCTAGAATTTCTCAGTAGCAACCCGGAGTCTGGATATGTGCCCGGTTGCTGGCAATAGGCTTGACCTCTATTATATCGAACTCAAACTTAACTACCAAAATGTGGGTGTACTCTTTGGGCATTGAAGGCGGATGTTATGTCGAATTTTTATTTTATGTTAATAGCCTTGTCTCTAACTCTTTTTCTCTGCATCACCAGCATCACTCAACGTTGACTAGTAGAAAATATGAACCTTTCACGTAAAGGTAGGTACTAAAACGAGGTATTTTTTTTTAAATTTGGCTCTATTTCACCTTACAATAAATTTAAATTCAGCCCCTGAAAAATGTTTTCGAATTTTGTTAAAGAAACACAGTTCTACTTCTAACCTAACGTTATAGCCGTTTTGATTTTGCCAAAGAGGAGAAATGGCTAGAATTTTAACATCTTTAATGGATTAATCACAACCCACTTTTAGTAAGCTTGTTCTGAATCATATTATTAATTAAAAATCGCCGATACTTTAGTTAAATTTTGGCTCACTGAAATGTATACCACTCAAGTTATTAAAACAGTGTCTCATCATCAGTCGCTAAGCTTTTTTGAACCCCCGGTGCAAAAAGAGGCGTGTTATAAGTTTGACCGTTATGTGTGTCTCTCTGTGGCAACGTAGCGCTAACCGATTTAGAAGCGGTTTTTTTTTTATTTGAAAGCAAGTACCTATTTACGATGGTTGACAAGACATAATTAATCAAAATCAGTTCAGCCGTTTTAAGGTAATCAGCTCTTTTTATTGGATTGCTTTATAACTCCCTTAAAAATAAATAATATTACATCAGTGAAATATAACATGAATGGTCCAACAACTCCAATTCAGTCAGTGAATGATGTTTTAATTGTCAACTGGACGAAATACCGATGTAAATTAGAAACGAACCATTCATGTGTTTATTGAGTTTCCGAATCATTATAACCTTGTTGTTTGCACTCGCGATTCGCATGAATGCGCCTTAAACAATAGGACCCATTTGAAATCGTGAAAACGTGTTAACAACGATAATTTAGTGGTGTGATTAGTGGACTACTAAGTCTAGGTCATAGGTCTCGTGTTCGAACCCAAAGCACCTCTTAGAGATCTATCACACGAAGCGGCATATAGCCGGCGGCTGAGACCACTGCTACCGTTGACACGCCTGGACTGCAGCCCAACACTGACTCCTGTAGTGAGAAAGCAGACGACGGCTGCCGCTGATTTTTGATGTTGGAATGTCGTCGATGCGTGTCGACGGCTGTACTCGTAGTTGCCTCTGCCTTTGACAATATGCCGCTTTGATGTAAGAACTCTTTTTTTTCGGATTGATGTGATGTGCGTATTGTATAATCCCATGGGTGGCCTAAAAACTTTGACAACAGGTTGGTCACTAACCATATTAAATAAATAAATATTCCACGACTTTTCACACAACGCCATTTAGTCCCAAGTTAAGCTTAGGTATAAGAAAGTAGTTTTCATTGTATAGTTCCTGTTTTAGTAAAAAGTTCAACAATAAATAGTTTAGAGTAAGTTCAACAAGGGTTCTGTTTCTTGGTAAATTATAATAAATAAAATAAATATTTCACAACTGCTCACACAACGCCATGTAGTCGCAAGTTAAGCTAAGAGCTTGTGTTATGGGTACTAAACAGCTGATAAACATACTTAAATATTTCTAAATATATAGATACGTAGATATTATAGATAAATTACACCCGTACACAGAACAAAATATGATTGTGCTCATTTGTCCTGGGTCATGGGTGGGAATCGAACCCACCTCCAGCATAGCAGTCAGGGTCACTAAAGTAGCTACTTGACCAACTAGCAAGTCAAATAACAACCAATAGAAGAGCATACTTAACTGTTTTAAAACCAATAGATGGATTGAATGTCAAACAAATAAATTCTTAGTAAATGCTAAATTAAACTGTTTTAAACAGCTCTATTACATGATAAATTTGCACCAATTCAAGGGTATATTTGTTAACCAATTACAATGAAATCAATGGGCCTTTGGACCGCCATGCCATCATTCACTACTGAAGATACGTGTATTAGGCGAACTTGCTCATTACATATACCTCGTAACTACCGTCACAAGTGCTACTGCTGAGAGAAGTCTATAGTTTGAATCCTAGGTTGGGCAAAGCCGACAAAGAAGGGGATTTTATGTATTTTGTTTTAGCGAATAAATAGGAAGTTTAAAGTAGGGACATAAACAGTGAGTTATAATTATGATACTATTCCAGATCCACGCTGTTTTAATAAACCCTTGTATGCGTTAGTTCCATGAACAACTGATACATGCGTTATGCATCTACTTAACCTTAAAGCCAAGACTATACCGTGTTGGCGATAGCGACGCGAAAACTTTACCTTAGCTAGTGGTAAATCAGCGAGCCGAAAGTTTTTAAGCTACTGACTGAAATTGCTGTAAACTCACATGAGTCATAAACTCAAGATAATGTCTTAAGAAAACATAAATATTTTACTATCGTTAGGTAAGACACTATTCTATTTGATATAGTTACGGTTAAAAAACAAAAAATAAGTTTGAATTGGCCGCCTGTCCACAGTGGTGTGCCGGACCCTACACTGATGTTCAGGAGTAAATAAGTGTTAACTGTCGTAAAAGAAACATAAAATAAAAATAGGTCTTGCAATGCTACTGCTGCTGATGCAGAAATCCAGTCGAGTGTCTTGTTGTAACTATGAGTGAAAAATTCCAAAAATGTGTGATAAAATGACTATGCTTTAAACTATCATGAAGTGACAAAATATAAAAATTCATTAATTTGATGACTAAACCTGAAATGTTCTTCGTATTGTTACAGTCTACCTCCTTGAGACAAATACGAAAGATTTTGCTAGTAATTGCATTTTAATTCTATAAGGTTATAAAGCTTTGAAACGTACAATATGACTGTCTTGAATAAAAACATAGTAATCATACACAATTAACTAAATAGACTAACATGTCGTTAATTAGTTAAGTAATTAGATTTAGTAATAAGTTGCGGCTTGATTTGGGTTTGAACCACAGTAGTCAAAGTAGTAAATGTGCCTACTAGCATGACAGGAGACATTATGATCATCATCAGCCTAGCTTTTCTCAAAATTTAGTTGCTTAAAATAAGAATTTTAAACCTAGTTACTACCTGACTACTTACTTGGCAACACGATACCCCTTGTCAGTTGTCAGACTTACAGACTTTTTGCTATTCAAAACGAATATCAAAGATCTACGAACTACAGCCGGGACCAAGGCCTTGGTATTATTTCCCGGACATAGGTCTAGGAAATTATGCCCGACTTTACAGACAATAATAAAGAAAGAGAAAAAAACGCTCTTAATTATGTAGTAAAAACAAATCTACAAATAATTTAAGACAAATTTCTAAAAATACAAGACTCAGTAAAATTTATAAAAATAAATTAATTATGTAGCTACTTAAAAAAAACCAAAAGGTACATTTGAGTAATTAAAGACACTTTGCTAAAAAAAACCCCCACCGCAAAAAAGTAAAACATTTAAAAAGTTAAAAATAACACTTTAGCCATGAAATTTTACTTCACGTCGGGGTACCGGTACCGCTCAAGTAAGGAATGTTCCTAGTACTTGTAGGTATGAAGGTACTTATTTTAACGGTACCCCGACGTTACGTAAAATTTCATGGCTAAAGTATTATTTTTAACTTTTTAAATGTTTTACTTTTTTGCGGTGGGGGTTTTTTAAATTTTTAATTTAATTTTTGTATTAAAATTTTTAAACGCATTAATTTTGTTTTCTACAGTATACAGTTATGAGATTTTTTCAGTGCATTGTTTGTAGAGTCAAATGCTGGTTAAAACGAATCCAAACACGTCATATTATCTGCTATTATTTTGTCAAGAATCTACCTACTGGTGTGCTGGATAGCCTGGCTGCAGCATCAGCTCATCATGTTGCCATCAATGCATTGTGTGCAGAATCAAATGCTGGTTAAAATGAATCCAAACACGACATATCTGCTGTTATTTTCCCAAGAGTGTATTAGTCTGCTAGATATCCTGGATCCATCAGACCAAATACACCATAATGTTGCTTATTAATATTACACACATGAGTGTTTGAAATTTTAAGACACACATACGTTTTTAATTAAAGTTAATACCCATAGACGTCTAAAATAGCAAGGGTAGCTAATACAAAAGAGCTGATAACCTTGAAACGGCTGAACCATCGCAAGAAACCCTGCTTTCAAATAAAAAAACCGCATCTAAATCGGTTCACCCGTTTGGGCGCTACGGTGCCACAGACAGACAGACAGACAGACAGACACACACACATAGCGGTGAAACTTATAACACCCCTCTTTTTGCGTCGGGGGTTAAAAACCGTAGATATTACATTTCAACATATAAAAATGTGTCTGTAAAATAAATGAAAAAATAAAAAAAAAATGTGAAACACGTTTACATTTTCAATGTAACACAAATGTTGTGTATATCGCACGCCCCGTCGCAACGCTATCGCTTTACTAGTGTGCAGCCGCTTTAACACCGTAGTGAGCAGTCAAGTCGTAGTCGGTTGTGTTGTGTGAAACATAAGCTGATATCGCAACTCTGTCTGCACAGCCTTTCCTTTGAGTCTCAGCTTCGAGAGCAACTAGATGACGTTTTATTTATGTTTAGAATATGGTTTGTGTGTTTCAAGTACACCTTGACAGATGTACCTACTCCGAGAAATGTGAATAGGATCTTTACTACACTTGAAACGAAGTGGTAACGAATTCATATAAATTTCGTGTTTTGTTTTGGAAACTGAAACAATATTATGAAACCTTTATAATTAATAAAAGTATGGATTATATTATTTTCTATGATTTAGGTATTAAATAAATCCTTGTTTGTAACGAAACATAACAAAGTTTCCCGTACCTAGGTGGAAGAAAGGTGAACATTTTATGTAAATCTCTAAATCTTTCTCGTGACTGCCGGTACGTCATTACGTCACCGTAATGAATAAAAAAATACGTTATCTATTATTAAACATAATAGAAAGAGAATTAAAGTGAAATCTAAACAAATATAAGTAAACAATTAAAATGAAATGTGTAAAAAAATCGTACATTTAATTCATATTTTTATTCCATAGGCTCCAATGATTATGATTTTGTGTTTCGTCTAAACAACATAAGAATTTTCTATCTAAACTAACCTTACAACTAATTCCTAATAACTTATTTTCTGGGTTCATTTAATACCCCAATGAGCCAGGTATAAAATCCATCTTAGCCGACTAAGGTTTACTTATTTATAATAATTCATTTTAGAGCCACAAATTGTGACGTATGATGCGCTTAGTTACATCAGTAAAAATCTCAAGACTTGAAATTCGTGATAAATTAAAGTTTGTTCTATTCTTTTCATGATACGGTTATAAGTTGTAGAAACCTGTTCAAAGGACATACGACGTTTTAGCTGCCGGTTGAAAGCTAAGAAACCCGATTAATGTTACTTAAAGAGTGATCTTGAGGTGGCTCGGAAGATAGGGTACACACTTTACTACTTAGAAGCCAATGATTCACACCGGAGAGAGGGCTAAATATATATATTTTCACGTCAAATAACATTTCTCGTCTTTATTTTTTAAAAAGCTGAACTAATTAGTTTTAATTGTTTAAAAATAATAAAGACAAAGAAACACCTACAATTATAAAACCTGATTTCGCAAGCTCATGAACATGCCTCACACGCATGTTACTGAAAATACCAGATGGAAAGCCTCACTAAGACTTTTCCCGACCCATGTTTTGAACCTAATACCACGCAGTAGCGCTTGCGACCAGGGACACAATGAATACCTATGTTATTTTAAAATCTAGATATTATATTATTTAGTGATATTATTTATCATGTAAGTAGTACATAATATGTACTATTTTACTCTATCCATAAACATGATGTTATGTTTATGTATTAGGCAGTACCTACCGGATAGCTTCTCTTAGTAAATAGAAACCTAATCTAGGCCAAACACTCGACTTTAATTAAGATTATAATACATTTTCGTTATCGTCTTCTTTCGGCTATACAGTATTTGTTAAAAGTAAGATATACACAACTATTTTTTAATTAGTACAAAAAAAAATTGGTCTGTATCCGTACCTGTTACTGATCATATTTACGTAATCAAAATTAAAAAAAACGAAGTTCCATTTTTTATTTGTATTTTTTTCTATTTAGTTAAACTTAAATAACGAAAACAGCTGTTGGAGGCGGGGCATGCTTGAGCGAGATCACGCGAACGTGAGCGAGAGATGACGATTAATGAATACTACTATGTCATGAATAGCCTGTACAATATTTCCATAATTTGGGTGACCTTTTGGGATATAAACAAACAAACACTGATAACAATAGTAACTATGTGTTAGTAACAATAAATAAACTTATAACTACGTTAGTGACACTTTTAATATAACACACACAACAACAGAATCATTACTGCCATTACTTTCAAATATATACTTTGCGTACATCCCACTTTCGAGTTGCCAGCTGCACCATGTAAACTGCGCATTTAATCAGTTGGTTAGGGAATCCTTAGAAACAATGCGAACGCAACTTGGCCCTAATCTGAGCATTTCCCGCGTCTAAGTTCATTGCTAATCCGTTTACTAGCAATGTGCTAAGCACTTACTTTGCTAAAAAAAAGTGAACAATGGCAACACAAAATATGGACCCGAAATGCATCAGGAAAGTCGCAAGGGCTATTTTAACCCTAGAAAGATAATCATATTGTGATGTACGTTAAAGATAATCATGCGTAAAATTTACATGAGTTTTAATTAACTATAATGTCAAGTGTACCTAATTGTTTATTTGAATAAACCAAACGTTATTATTTATTTACATCCCTATGAAATAATTAAAACACCTTGTTGTGTTTTAAAATTTACTTATTTATATAAAAAATAATTATGTACAAAATCTTTGAACCTCTTCTAATTAACAAAATAATTATAGGAATATTTTTTCACAATCACATTTTTTTACTTAAATTAGCTTGTTTTACTTATAACTCAAACAACAAAATGAAATAACAAATAAAATCATTTGAAAAACAATTCAACTAACATTTTACTTAACATCTCAAAAGTCACGTAAAAGATAATCATGCGTAATTTCGACTCATGGGGTCGTCATACCTCAAAATCGGTAACACTAACCTCAGTGACGCCTGCGCCTCACGGAAGTTCAAAGCGACGAGTGAACTATGATCGTATCGTATCTGCATGGAAGATTAAATTGCTAGGAAGGAGGTCACAATTGAGGTTTAAGGCGAACAGAGATAAATGGAAGAAGAACACGTCATGTGATGCCGTGAAAAGCTTTAGTTAACAGTTGCAAAAAAAAAAGAACTAAATGTATGCACAAACTTACTCTTTTTATTCCTTGAGAGACTTTTCGGGAAACTGATACCTACTGCTTCACACACCTTAAAAATAATAGTCTCGATTTAACTCATTTATCTGCTGTCAGTGTGCCTATAATATAATTAAATATTATTAATATTTTAAAGTTAAAATCTGTTCACAATGGAATTAACAGAATATGTAATATGAATTGATTGAAAATGCTTTTTGTTGTGCGTGGCGTAAAAAACCTTTTCAATAATTTCACAACAAAATATTGTTAAGCTCTACAAAGTATTTTCATACAACTACAAATCCTGGCTTGCCAGTGTTCGCTTCTCTATCTGTATTACCAAATTAATGAGCATAGCGTTTTTAAAAATGTTTATTTTAACTTTAAGCCGTCTTTTCACCAAGGAGTTTTTTTATTCAAATATGAATTATTTGCACCTCACTACGCAGTCAAATTGTACTTGTTTTATTTTACTGTACGCAAATGACATAGCTAGTTAGTATTACTAACTGGAGAAAAAATTGGAACAAAATTTTGCCAAATATAATGCCATGATTTAAAAATATGAATAAACGCGCGCTACCAAACAAAAACAAAATCACGTAAACGGAGAAACTAAAAAATATATATAAAACTCGCCAACAGTGTAACTGCCAGCTTATTTTGAAGTCTGTTCAAAATGAAACGTGGAAATATATCTCTCCTTCGTATGCAAAAGATCTCGTTGTAAAACTGTAAGAAACATTCACACGCGGATATTGTTTGAAAATCCCGTATTTTCTAAGAACGTACGTGTGATCGTAAGTCGGTCCAACTCCATTGTGAAGATCGGCGGTCGCCCCTCTAATCCTTACAACTGTCGTTCTAAAGTTCCACAAGAGCTTGTCGGACGGTTGAGAGCCTTCTGAAATCGAGCCAGTACCTAGAAAACTTTGTCGAGATTAAAAAAAATATTAGCGTGCCAGTATGGGCTGGCTTTTTGGTCACGATGCGCGAGAACTATATTTAATCAATGATTTAAATGTTATTATGTATAACTCTGTTAAATGTTATTATCTATCGAAGGTATAACGTTTGGTGCATTGCAGAGCGATTGGCTGCTGTCAATGTGTTGTGGGTTCCATTCCCGCACGGAACTAATAATTGCATCGTTACGGGCTTAAGTAAATAGAACATGACGTCTGTATTTACCCAAAAAATCAGACAGAAGTACTCCACTTACATTATTAGGTAGGTCTACTTATATTATTTATACAGCTAAATTGTAATCCCATGTATGGAAGAAATAACCTATTTAAATCTGGATACAAATCAGGGAACCGGGGATCTAAGAAGTAACTAACGGAAAACACAAAAACGCTTTTCCTGACCCGGGAATCGAACCTATTATATAATAAAATGCTAACAGGTTAGCAGTGAGCAAAATTATCTCATGGTTCTACTTTACACGAGTAATTTCCTGAAATTCTTGCGCAATCTACAATTGAGTAGATATGTAATTAATTATTTTCTTCTAATCCTTGAACTACTTCTTGTATTTATAGTTCGTTGCAGTTTCCTAGGAAAACACTAACTCTTTTACCTAAATCAGGTTTTGTGCCTAAAAAAGTTGTCTTTACTTATCAGCCAAAAATAACGGTCTAGAGTGCATTCAACAATCATTAATGGAGTGTTTAGTTCGTTTCCAAGTTATCTGTGGATTCGTTGATCGATTTCCTATGAATCTCGACTGCTAATGAGTTATTCAACCCGAGCCGAGATGCAGTCATAGGTTGATATACGGTGGCTTCCATGGCGTTCCCGCCAACAGCGGTCCCAGTGTGAGCGTCAGTCGGTTTCCACCCGTGCGCTCGGCCGCACGCTCTTGCTCCATTCCGCGCGGTCACATCACTCCGTAAGTTTCGCGGCACATCGAACACCACACAGAACGGTAACAAAGCAGTGCAAGTTACAGAAATTGCTTCAATATTTTACTAATGTTTAAAAAAAAATATAAATCTAACTTAATCCTAATAAAAATTGGCATCGGATGCTTCGCGGTTGCACGTCTTCGGAGAAAAATTGTTGGTAACTTTTCGTGGGTTGTTGCATCGGCGCGGAAAAGTCGGAGTCCTAACTTTTAAATAGTTCTCGACGTTCTTTTAAATTGTGAAAAATTAAGATATTTTCTTCGGCCGACAGCAGGTGAAGGCTTACGTTATCTTCTTATCATTGCAAACAATAGTTAGATCAAACTGTTGGTATCTCAACGCGTAACGTGTTTTTAAGAAATTATACATAATCTTGGTACTGGTGACCTATTATCATATTTTGACCGACTTTCTACTAAATTTTTATTTAATTTTTTCTTCATAACTACAGTTATTAACTGCACAGCCAGATGAGTTTTTTGTTATTTTATGGAACCGATTATGGAAATAGAGATCTATAACATAGTTACATTTTAATCGGACGTATTTTTTATATTTCTGTTCTTTTTTTGGGAATTAACACACCTCTCTGTAAAAATAAAGAGAGGAAAACGAAAACTGTGACTAATCATTTATTTTTAGGCTGTTCAAAAAATATCAGGAAATATGAAACCTCCACTTTTCACGAACTCATTAGATACCTACCAATTTGTATGCTGCTAACTTAAAAACTAATTCGAACTCACCTACTTTAAGTCATTTTGCCTTTTGTCAGTTATCTTGTAATAAAGCTCCTTTTAAACTAAACCCGGAAAAGAAAATGTTTCTTGAATGGGGAAATACTAACAATGATTTATTTATTTATTTATTAGGTTAGCCAACAGTTATGTACACTAATACATTTATGGATTACAAATTTTACAATAGATACATTTGTAAGTGTAATAACTACTTACTGGCTAACACAACATGCACACAAAAGACGGTTAACATGAAATATTAAATATCGTCATGATCGTCTAAATACCGAAAATTATGATGGAATCTTTCTAATGTTTAAAATTCTTGTGTCACAGTGTTTGTTACAACCTCCTTCGAAACGGCTTGGCCGATCTTTATAAAGTTTTGTTTGTAATTTTAGTTAGTCTGAGCAAAGGACCTAACAACAAATTAAAGGTAAATAAATAAAAATAATAAATTGATTCTAAGGCGAAACGGAGTTTGCTAATGGAAATCCTACTCCAATGAACGTTGTTCTTGGATTTCCGGTATTAACTTGTTCAATGAGTAAATTAATAATTTTCGGTTGGTCGCTCATTTGAAGAAATAAGTCAACTCAGTTCGGCCTATGTTAAGAACTAATGACCCTGATAAGCCCCTGGTCCCAAAAAATGCAAAAAAAATGCAACCCGTTATAGACCCAGGACCTCTACTCATCCTGAGAAAGTACGAGCAATTATAAATGCAGGTTATTGCTTTCAAACTAATATTTAATACAAGTCCTGGTTTCACTGGTTTCACCGATGTCCTTAGGTAAACTTAAAAGGTACAAATGAATAGAAAACTCACAATATTACTTGCCTGGGCATAAAAAAAAAACAAAAAAATGGTAGGTAGGTACCTACTACATTTACGATTAAGCGTAGGTATTCATTTATTTCTGTATCAGTCGGTACCAAGAAATATGGACAGCACCAGTAAACGAAGCAAGATTCAAAGGTAGTAGTTCCTAGTTCCATTTTATTTGTTTAAAGTGAGCTTACTATTTCATTTCATTACTGAGTCAAAACAAAATTTCTAGAAACTTTTTCTATCAAAACATTCTACAGCCAAAGGCAAGTCCTGTAAGAGGAATCTGTTTACTTCAATCCGTCATACAAAACCGTTTCGCTGCAATATCTTTGAGGGATCAGTTTTCTGAGAGCGAAGATTCTAAGAATCGCTCGCATTTACTTTTTATTCTGCTTTCAAGGAGGCAATGTTGACATTAAACAATGCAAAATTAAATTATGCAACTATTTTGCTATAAAAAACACCTTCCTTATAACCCGCGCAAGGCACGGGTTAAAAAAGCGTTTGTTATTACTACAGAAGATTTCAGACGGATTTGTAATAAAGGGGATCTGATTGTCATGCTCTCGTTGTTATAGGAGTTTTACCCTTTGTTTTAATCTGGTAGTCAAATAACTGTTCGTTTTATTTCAAACAATCCACTACTAAACGACCCACACGCCTTAACGTCCCGTACATTTCTTTTATTGTGGTATTTATCCAAAAGAATAATTTCAAATTTCCGACTGAATGACCGATTCTAAATACAGGCGGAAATATATTTTTAAAATATGTTTGTAGTTTTGGGCCACGAAAAGCTTATTGTACAGCCCAGCACATCAAGCTACACCTATGTGTCAATGTTGATAGTTTTTCAACTTTATATCAAACAAAATGTTTGATTAGGAAAATTTGTCAGTTTAGCCCCAGCTTGATTTGCTGGTGTCTGTACATTTATTGGTTTAAGTAGACAACATCTAACTGGCCTTTTAAACCAATTGCAGATGAAAATCACATGAAAATTCATCAAAAGATTGTGACCAAAGAGTCCTAAGTCTGTTTCAGATGATGAATGGAATCTATATACCTAATATTAAAGATTTTTCTTAAGCTCCTGATAAATTTTGTTTTAATAATCTATTAGGCATCTAAACTTTTACACATCGCCATCTAGTCCCAAACTAAGCAGAGCTTGTGTTATGGGTACTAAACAACTAATTAACATACTTTCAATATTTTCTTAATATATTTCTTACAAATTATTATAGATCAACTACACCCAGTCACGGAAAAAATGATCGTGCTCATCACACAAACATTTGTCTGGGGTAGGAATCGAACCCACGACCTACAACATAACAGTCAGTAGGGCTACAAACTACTAGACCAACAGGCCAGGACAAAACATTGATACAAATAATTATTAATCATTAGCATTTGTAGTTCTGCACCAGACCTCAACATGGTGAATGTTTTGTGAAAAAGGTATCTCAATCTACTAAGCACTCTTTTTTTACATCGGCCATTAATTCTTTAACATTATCCGTATGAGAAAATATCTTTTCAATGAGATTTTATCATACCTTAACTATTATATCTAAATCCTGTTCTCAAATTGAAATAGAGATAAATTATTGCACTGCTTGTTTCTATAACATTAAAGTAAAGGTTTTTTCACTTGTTTAGACAAATCTAAGTTGGTGCTATAAGTTTTTCTATGCAAATAGATTAATAATAATACCAGCTTTTTACTGTCCCACCGCAGCGCAAAGGCCTCTTTTCATACAGAGAAGGCACGAGCAGTGATCACCACGCTTGCTCAAGGCGAATTGGCGATTTCAGACTTATATTAACTACAAGTCCAGGTCTTCACCGATATCAATGATGTCTAAGATAAACTTAGAAACTACGTTAAGTCAAATTAGTACTTGCCCGGATTTGAACCACCACATCGTGCAACCAATGACAAAATAGATTATTTTAAACATTATGCAACAGTTTAAAGATCTGAGATAAAACTGCATAGTCTGACTGTATTCTATTGTAGATTATACTCAAACTATTAAGTTAGTTCGACAGTCGTGCCGAACGCAGTATAACTGGAGCGTACCTGATGCAATGGCCGGATTTTCAAAGTGCATCTGAGGTGTACTAAGGTGCGCGCGCGCGGGTCTAACGGTACCGATTTCGTTCGGGTTAACAACCCTGTTTGACGTAGGGTCGGCGTTTTAGGGCTTAAACTATTTACTATAGGTTTATTAATAACCGTATCTAAAACACATTATCCTACTTAATATCACATAGTCCGGTAAATATTGGTGTAACGATTAGCTTATTTTTACAGTTAATTCAAGGCCAAGAAAAAAGTATAATCATATCAGAAGTAAAAGATGAAGACTAGGTATAAAGATAAATTCTTATATAACAGACGCCAGCAAATCAACCTACCCCAATGTGTCAAATTTCTTTCATAGGTTTTCAACTTCATTCTAAACATAATAAGGTTCATGTTCAATCGAAAACATTTGACAGTTTGGGGTACGTTGATGTGCTGGCGTCTGTACATAGAGACAGGTTTGGCTTCTGTACGGTATAAATCTCCTTGTCTTATGTCATACCAACATCTTGATTACTGTATCATCCACTATGCAGTCTAATTGGATTACAATATCAATTAACGCAATCAACAACGACGTAACACACAACATTAACTGAACTAAACATTATCATATAGACAAAAAAGGTTGAAACTAGTATTGGCATAGATATACTTAGCTGAGAAATTAAAAGCACAAATTAAAAGTTTATTTATGTTGCAGAAAATTCAATTTAGTATAACATTATATAAAGAAAGAAAGAAAGAAAGAAAGAAAGAAAGAAAGAAAGAAAGAAAGAAAGAAAGAAAGAAAGAAAGAAAGAAAAAAAGAAAGAAAGAAAGGAAGAAAGAAAGAAAGAAAGAAAGAAAGAAAGAAAGAAAGAAAGAAAGAAAGAAAGAAAGAAAGAAAGAAAGAAAGAAAGAAAGAAAGAAAGAAAGAAAGAAAGAAAGAAAGAAAATACATTTATTGGCAACAGTTGGATACACGCACAGTAAAAAATAACATAATAACAAAAAAAAGACACAAACATGGCATGTCTCACGGCTGCGCCAAAAGGCTCATTTCAGCGATAATGCCAGAGAGATGCTGCCTGACGCTGATTCAAACGCTGTTTTGCTTTCATTCAATTAAACGAGTACCAAATACACATTTTATTTTATGTTCAAAACAACATTTATATACATTATTATGTTGTTTAATTAACAGAAAATATAGGACATGTCATCACCACCTTCATCAACCTTAGTAGGTTTGTCCGGATGAGAAACACTTGGTACAGTAGGTATACAATAGTAATATATTAACAACATAATTATTTATATAATAATATATTATTATTTATTAGCATCCTAACAGCAATCTTCACCGCCCTTAATTGAATGTTACAACTAAACCTACTTCTAATAATGCCAAAAATATTCTGTTTCAAATATACCTTATTTAAAAAAAACAAATAGTACAATATTAAAACTGTCTATATTTTTAAAGGAGACAGACTCGTCTTGAGAGGACCAACTTAATATTCTATTTCCAAATGGCTTTCTTTAACTGACTTCCAAACTGTAACAAATGTCAGCCCTGCGCAAGAGTCATTCGCTGGTTGCCAGGTGTGCATTGCCAAATGTCCGGCAGTTCATAAGAAACATAAACTAGTATTGTACTATACTTAACCCATTACCGCTCGCAGTTCACAGCGCATTAACGAATTGGGTTAGTGAACTAGATTTGTTTATAATTTTAGTTTGCGAGCAATCATCTCATAGATAATTCTCGATTTTAGTTGTCAATTTTAAGAGAGTTCGTTGAATAAACTATTAACGAATGAGGTTTCCGATTTTCATGGCAAACGATTGTCGTAAACTTTGCTTGCTTGCTTGTGTTTTCATATGCGGAATATTCATTAATTTTAACTTCCCAAGCTTTAATCAACTTGTGTGATGAAAGCCACGCGTTCTGCCCGTCGATTCAGTAAAAGTCATCCCGTAAAAACTTAAGTGAAGTGAACTGTCAATGCCTAGCATTAGAATAGATTCGACAGCTCGATTTGCCTTCACATCGCCAGTCGCCTACATTTTCACGACGTGCTTTCAACAGAATCACACTGCTGAGGAAGCAATCCGTTCTTCTTTTAAATGTTTTTTGTTTCAATCGAATAATTTATTCATTCGTAACACCAGTGATCTAGATTATTAAAAGAAATTGATGTAAATTTAAACTCTGTCACTGGTTCCTGAGCTCAGCTAATATTGAAATCGTGCCTTCTGACACGCCGCAATAGACAAGTAAACATGCGCCCACGCCGCTCCCGCAAGTGTCATACCGTGTTTGGATAAGGACACCGTGTCAGCGTGTTTTGCCCTCACTATCACATGTTTGCTTAGTACAGAGCTACTTGAGAAAACGTTGAACTTCTGGTATGACAAAAGACTTTTTTATCTTTTATTAAAAGAACCGGGTTCTTAATAATTAATTCCAATCTAGCCTAAAAGACTAATAAGCAATTTAAATCTAACCTATTATTATACGTGATTATTGATTTAAACTTAGAATAGTTTTGTTTGTAGGTACTTTACACTAGTCCGTTCCACTTTCTTAGATTCTGATAAATGATGACATAATTATAAGGTCTTTGTAAAAAAAAATGATACATGATTTTGACAAAACTGTCACGGCTAAATGTTAAGTGCTCTGCTCTCAGTCTGCAATTCCTTTTGAATTCCTAGTGAAACAAATAAGAACGTTAAAAAACTTACATCTTGCATTTGACGAGTGGTACACAGGACAGGGTACAAAAGACAGGAGTTTTTACCGAAAGAGGCGGAGTACCCCGCAATTCAGTTTCTTTCAAAGTCTAGGTAATTAGTAGAAAGTAAGTAGCAATACCAAAAGAAGTTTAAGGTTCCCAAAAATTTACGAAGTGCTGATGAGTTTAACTTTGTGTGGAGCATCACATTAATACAGTTTTATATCCAACGCAATGAGATTTTTGATAAAAGTAGTATACATCAAATATCTCACTGGGTCCCGGTCAGACAGATCGTGAATCTTGATTTTTAACAGTTTACAGTACTGAATACATTAGAAACAATGGTATAATTTGGAAAAGCCTTAAAAAAACTTTTGAATACATTAGTTAGTCGGCATACAAGGTCCGGTAAGTAACCGGACCTTGTATGCCGATTGTGTGCATAGTAAGCAAACACATTATTGGCATTTTCTTTCGGGTTTTTCTTGAATCTAGTAAATTCATAGGTCATAACACATGTACAGAGATTGGCATAGGCAGAACATATTTACCTTCCTACTTCGAGGAAGTAACATAGAGTGCTTAAAACCTCATCTAAAATCCCTCTAAAGGTTCTAATCGTGACATTTTAAGACTAGGATTAAAAAATCACTTACTTTTTATTAGAGTGTGAATAGCATAGTAACTAATATTTGATTCAGAGAATCATACAGTCACATAAGTCTTTTTTTATGGATCCCAATAAAAATGTTTCGTTTTCTACGTTCCCGAAAATAAAACTAAATAAAGTAGGAATCTATATTTGCAAATTAGGTAATCAAGTAATTTGTCACTTGCATAATACAAACACATTAGATATAAGGTACGTTACTAACATTGTGGATCCTTGTTGTCCGATTATTTAAATAAATTATTATTATTATTATTACAATTA
This sequence comes from Euplexia lucipara, assembly GCA_921972225.1. Lineage (NCBI taxonomy): Eukaryota > Metazoa > Arthropoda > Insecta > Lepidoptera > Noctuidae > Euplexia > Euplexia lucipara. The sequence continues at coordinate 8,836,989 of OV179142.1, read as the reverse complement.
TTTAATCAAAATTATTCGATACTCTTACATCCCTGTACTAAAACGACACAATTATTATAACGGGACTTGAAAAGAGGTATAATCCACTCTATGTTACTTACTTCCCCAAAGCTTAGGTCTTCTTCTATTCGTGTAGTTAGGACCTGCAAGTCTAGCCATATGACAAATTCTATTTCTATCATCGTAATCGATAAGACGACAATTGAAAGAAAATGGCGTAATATGGAATCAGCTGTTCGTCAACTGTCAAGTGTTAACGAGTGGAATTTTAAAAATGAAATACACTTGACAGTTGACATAGGTACTTCCATAGCTGATTCCATATACGCCATTTTCTTCCTATGATAAAAATAGAATAGAAATAGAATTTGTTACATTGCTAGGCCTGCTGGTGTTTGAATTTCTATCCCTCTTTATCTCTTAGGCATACCGGTTTCCTCATTATTTTTTCCTTCACCGTTTTTGAAGGAAGTGATAGTAATATATATTGTAAAAACTAATGTTAAGATGGCCTAGAGGTTAAGGCGCCTACCACTCATGCACGAGGTTGTTGATCAAATCTGGGCAAGTACCTTTGTGATTTTTTCCACTAATTATGCACTTTCAAAGTTTGACTTCGACATCATTGACTTCGATGAAGGAAAACATCGCGAGGAAACCTGGGCTAATAGTAAATATAAGTATGAAATCGCCAATCTGCTATGAGCAAGCGTGGTGATTTAATGCTCGTGACTTTTCTCTATGAGAAGAGGCATTTGCTCTTCAGTAGGAGAGTAACAGGCTGGGATTATTTACATTATGATAGGTAGTAGGGGAATGATTTTTAGGTTTAGATTTTTAGGTAATTGTCCTTTACCTATTGTCACCTCAGGCCATCACGAGTGTAGCAGGGCCGACAGCTTTGCGACGAAACCTCATGACGACTCAATTGATCGTTATTTTTAGGCTTATCACACAAAATCATTTTAAAATTGGAATACAACTGTTTTTTTTTATATTGTAAAATGACTCGTTTCGGACAGTTGTAGCAAATTGGACATTCGAGCTTTATAAAGTGAATAGGCGTACTTTTTCGAGATAAAAAAAGCTGTCAGAGGTTCACTGGTAGAAAATATCTATGGCACTAAGTCCGAATCGTGTGTTTATTTATTTATTTATTTAGTTGTGTGTTAAATCTTCTATAAATACTAGTACCTACATTAAAAAGCCGTGTTATTGACACCAAGAACATACATAAAGAACAGCTCTAACAATTTTTATATTATTTGTGTTTTTGGATTTGTCTCCGTTCTAAATAAGAAAATAACTAATAAAAAAATTAAATCCTAAAAAAAAATGGTTTTCTTAAAGATTTTTCAAATGCAGCGCCATCTTGAATAGCTTGACAGGTGACACTTTTCTTCTCAGTTCATTAACACGTAACGATTTAACATCTGACAAGTCTTAAGCTAAAACTAAGAAGGAAACATACATTGATTCTAGTTAGTAAATATTATAAATAATTGCCGATAATTGTGCATGTAATTGCAGCTTTAATTGATGCTCTCGCAGTTTCTCATTTCAAACCACTGTGGTCTGGAAACCGAAGTCCCTAATCAAATTATTTATTCTGCAATTATTAAAATACATCAGTACATTGAAAATAATTAATCTCTACGGAATAATCAGTAAGTGGTTTGTATGATTTCTGCTCAAAAAACAATAATTAAGTGTAAAATAATATGTTTAATTAAACTCTTACTGAGTATTACTTATAGATGATTTTAAATATTATTTCTTTGTTCATTTATTACTAGCGCTTCGCTCGCGACGTTGTCCGCGTGCATTTCGAACTTTAACTTCCTCCTAAGATACTCACGAAATCAAATAATGTGGATTTTTCTTGGAAAAAAAGTCGAAATTGGTTCAGAGATAAACACAAACTTCAATAGGGAATTAGGGAAATTATTTTTTATCAAAATAGAGTGGCATAGATAACGACGTTGTATAGTATGTATACAATAATCCCTAAGTACTGTTACTAACTTTGAGACTCTGTATTCGATACCCCTTTGGATTAAAATAAAGAAATTGTTGATCGCCTTTAGCTTGTCCCATAATGTATGGTGTTTAAACTTATTCGGTGAAATGTGGTTACTAAGCACGATTTAACTGTCTTTAGTCTAACACTTCAGGGAGTGGATGTTGTGTGAACGTATAAATAAACCATAAATCATGAATTCAGAGTGACCTGAAACAATTGAACTTTGTTGGTAAAAATATCTCGTTTCGTCAAAAGGCCCGTCGAAGCCTCATAGTATTCTTAGGTCTGTTTGTTCTCATCTCCTGAACAAATAAACATAGAATAATTTTTACAGTATTACGTAGATGTATTACGAAGCGAATTACTTGTGGTTAGAACAACATCTGTAGGAGCTTATTATTCCTTTGATGCGTATATCTTTGACACAAAAGCGCGACAACCGAATAGGTTTTTATGTATGTGTTTTGTATGTTTGTTGATGTTGCAACACAAAGTTTTGTTTTAATTTCGAATGTAGAGTATAGTTGGAGGTATTTAACAGTGGTTTATTAAAGTTTCATTTACCTCACAATTGTGTGTTTTACAGATTATAACAATTCACTGTGTTTATTTGGGATTACACATTTTTCGAACAAAAAGACTAAAATTAAAGTAGGTATTGGGTGTGAGGACGGGCAAATACGAAAAATGCAGTCAGGTTATACTCGTAGTATATTACTACATTGAAATTAAATTATATTTAATGATGATTTGATGAAGTAGAATTATTCCTAACAGTTTAAAAGTCAATCATTATTATTTAAACTAAATGGCGCCATGTGCTACTAACTGATTCTTGAGAAGTAATGCCGAAAAAAAAGGTCGTTTGCAAAGTCCCAGACATTAGATTATAATCTGCAAATCAAACAATACAGGGACAGTCTGGGAAGGCCTTCTGAGAAAAGAAACATTGCAGCTTTCCGTTGACACTGACAGATAGCTATAAACATTATAGAAAAACTATTGATAACGTGGACTCTGGTAATTACCATGTTTAATGCTACAAAATGATTGTGTAGTTAAATCAATTAGTAACATAAAAAGTTTATTCAGTCATAAATCCCATTCAATCCTTTAAGTTATAAATATTGTTTTGAGTATAAAGATAAACAGAACACAGCGAATTGGTAAAGGAGTAGCTTATCCTCCCCGTGTAAGGAGGTCGGATACTGTTATTTTACCGTCTCAAGCATTTAAATAGCCTTTGATGTGTGAATGAGATCTTTGTTAAAGATAAGCATTGTGTTATTAGGTGTTCGAAGCGTATGTGGGCGGTTGTCGCGTGTTAAGTAATTCAGCATTTCCTAGCGCGCCGCTCAAGTAAGCAGGTGTAACATACGTTTTACTAGATTTCGTAATTGTATCGCGTCAGTTGCAGAATTCCATGCAAATGCTACTACTTGACATTTAAGAATGTACCAGAGTATCTGCTACTTAAGTGGTAGTGACCGATATTGTTCCAAAGTGTTTTAATAGCGTTGGGAAATCTGGGCTTATAGTTTAAAGTTTAAAATCGGCAATCCACCTTAAGATAGCGTGGTAATCAACTCTCATGTAGTCTCTATAAGAGAATAGGCCTTTGCCCTGCAGTAGGACACTAGCAGACTGGTAATTAAATATTCATTTAAATACCCGAGAATTTAAAATAACTTGTGTTGTTGTTATATATTAAGCTTTACAGTTGGTACGCTGGAATACCGCAGTAATTCGGTTACTGTAACAGTTTGATAAAAAGTTATGCCATCCGACTATAGTGCAAGCATTTATGTTTTTTTTTTCAATTTATTGTTTTTTTTTACATACTTCACATTTACATGAGGCTTTTATCCACAATAACGTATCAGCCTCATCATAACTAAAACTATACTAAATCTACAAATATAATACAGATTATTATTGGCTAAACAAATCAGTCAATAGGTTTGCTATATCACGTCATTATGTTAAAATTTTGAGCAGCCTTCTCTCAAGAATTTTAACGTAAGGACTAAAATCATATTTGTTTACTTTTATTCTACTCAATACTATTTCCTTTCTTCTTTGACTTATTACACTCCATAAAATTTAATAGCATATCGATTGATAACGTTAATCTAGGTGATGCTCCTACTATTGTTGTGATAGTGATAATAGTAACTGTAGAGTGTTATGACCGCATCGTGTTATGAAATGTAGAAGTACGACTTACATAGTGACATCAATTATTTATTTATATCTTTAGATTTATGTGTCTAATTTTAGATTTTTTTATTGAAATGTACAATAACTTAGGTTATTTTACCTGTAATGTTGTTTTGTATATTTAAATAAATTAAAAGGCGACGAACGGAAGGTATTTAAGTATAAGGGTGATGTAAGCGGGAACGCCGGGAAGGGACGCCTTAGAAGGACATACATAGACCTTATTGGTGAGGTTCTTCAGAAAGGTCAGGTGCGTAGTACTCGCAACCGGCGTGTGTGTATGACAACATGTATGAATGAAAACGAAGCAAAAGAAGTATGTAAGAATCGTAGCATATGACGCTTTGCAGTTTCTGCCTACCGCCATGGAAAAATGTATAAATAAAAAAATAAAAATCGAGGCCGTACCGTTGTTTTACAAACCAGATGGCAAGCTCTTTTGATCCTTCCAGAACATCTCACGACGATTTAGAGCTCTTAAATACGAGCGGCATGTTGCCGACGGCAGGAAAACTGCTGCTGCCGTCGACAAGCCGCTGCGGCAGCCTAACTGACTCCTATATACTGAGAGAACTGAAGACGGCTGCCGCCTATTTCTTAAGTTGAAAACTTGAAATGTCAACGGCCGCTGTCGCGTCAACGGCTGTGGCTCAACGCGTGTCGACAGCTGCAGTTACCTCTGCAACATGCCGCTCGTCTGTAATAGCTCTTAGATTTCCATAAAAAAAGATGGTGACAAATATTAAATGAAACAAAACTACTAAAGTCACAAGCTTCCGAAATGAAACTAGCTGTTTTTTTTTAATATTTTTTTCCTATTTTTTTGTTTTTTGTTTATGTGGGTGTTTTTTTTTAGTTAGAAAAAAAACAAACCTAACAACATGAGACATGTCAGTAGCACTATTTATCATTGTGACCACCTATGTATTTATACTATGTTTCTGGCAAATAAATATTCTATTAGAACGATCAAATAATACGGGAAGCCCTCTCAAACATACTATAAAGTAATTTCCTAATCGGTCCATTTGTAATGTCGGAGTTCTGATGTTACAGGCATAAGAAAAAAAACATGACCAAATTGAGAACCTCCTCAATTTTCGTAGATCGATTTAAAAGAAAACGTAGTATATTAAACAGGCTTGGAAATAGGCAAGCTTTTTAAATATAAATTAAATTATTAGCCCGTCGCAGTCAATAGTGTGCCTATCAAAATAAAGGACAATGTAGGTAATCCGCTTATGTGCCCTGTGTTCAAAATCAAGGCTTCGCTAATTTTAATTAAGTGATGAACTTAATTAAAATTATAATTATAGCTTTCAAATACACGTTGTCATATAGTAATTAGCGGGGTCATTAAACATTTTTATCGTCGTAGTAACTGTGGAGCCCGGTTCGCCATCTTGTTATCCATGATTCCAGTCGTTTTGACATACATACATGTTATCAGCTGACTTCGGCCCTTCTGGACCTCAGTGTTTGATAAACAAGGCTGTGGGTCACGTAGCATTGTTTTTAATAATAATCTTATCATTTCATTGACATGCTACTGTTGTCACATCGTACTCCGTCTTTGATTCTGTTTATCGCGCCCATTTTTGGTCAAGGATGCTGTGTTATAAGCGGTTAATTTTAGAACTAATCTAATTTAGTTGAATAAATCTTTACGCAAAGCTCATGACTGGCCTGTTGGTCTAGTAGTTAATGACCGTGACGGCTATGTCGGAGGTCGTGGGTTCGATTCCAACCCAGGACAAATGTTTGCGTGATGAGTACAATCATTTGTTCTGTGTCTGGGTGTTATTTATCTATTTTATGTATGTATTAAGAAATTTATAAGTACCTATGTTAATTTATTAGCTGTTAAGTACCCATAACACAAGCTCTGCTTAGCTTGGACTAGATGGCGTTGTCTGAAAGTTGTGGAATATTTATTTATTATATATTACTAAACCACGAACCACAGCCGCAAAGGTCGATATTCATGGTTAAGCATCGCTTGCCGAGGTCGATCCGTGTATGGGTGACCACCCAAAACATACTGAGGCGGGTTTGGTAGATCTTGAATGGACAAAAGTTTGGATTCATGATTTGAGCGATCAATTATCAACTAGCGATCAGCGAGATACTTGAAAGCAAATAAATCGAGCAACTTGATTGCTTCACACATTATGTTTATTACTTTTATTATATTACTATAACGCATCCAAACGAATCGAAATTTAATAGCTTTAAAGTGTCTTACATAGCCTAAAGGTACTATTTTTTTTTATTCTTGATAGGCACGCGTTTGACCACTATCTCACCTGATGGTAACGTAACGGCACTGGTACTATGAGGCTACCATCGTTTTGACTATGAAATTAATTTTTAGGCTATTTCAGGTTAAATTGATACGTTATTAAAAATGTTGCCTGTTATACCTATGTGTAAAAAAACTTTTTTGCAAAAAATAAAACCGACTTCAAAAAAAACACTAAACGGTGTAAAATAACTCTGAATTCGGAAGTCTGTGGCTTTGGTGGGTTTGTCTTACTCATGATGGGCCACCGACTTCGGAATTTAGAGTTATTTTACACCGTTTAGTGTTTTTTTGAAGTCGGTTTTATTTTTTGCAAAAAAGTTTTTATTTTTCCTTTTTTAGTTGTTACTATAAAAATATTTGCCATGAATTTATTTTATATTGTTAATTGTTAACAATACATGTCATCATAATAGGATTTTCCACTAATCCCTAATAAATTAAAATTAACATACCTAACTGACGAAATCTAGGTATATCGTACCCACCTGCGTACCCCTCAGAGCATACAGGCGTAATAATACGTCATTATGTTGTATAAACAATAAACATCCAAGCCATTCCAGCAATCACGACAGATTTGCCGGTTATTTTTGAAGAGTTCCGTTGTATATCTCCGGAGATCAGCACCAGATCTTCACCAAATTAAAATGGGACCACCTCAGGAGTATACTCCTTCAAGTAAAAAAAGAATTTTGAGAATCGGTCTACAAATGGGGGAGAAATCAGGTAACATACATAAAAAAAAAAAAAAAAATACATACACACGAACATAGAACCTCCTTCTTTTTTGAAAGTCGGTTAAAAAGGAAGTGGTCCGATGTATATTATTTCTCGGCTAAATCATTAAGGCTAGCTACTTTGAGTAAGGTTTGCATGACATTTAATGCTATAATTTTGAAATATTCGAGCTTATCAGTCAAAATTTAAAAGTACAAAAAAAACTCCGGTGTTTTTGATTAATCGTGAAATCTCAAATAAGACTAAGCTAGCATAAAAATCTTATATAATCCCAATGTAAAAATATTAAAAAGTATTATCTTGCGTGACAGTGAATGGCAATATAATAATTTTCAATTAATTAAACTGATTGTAAAACCTATCTCCAAGTTTGAACTATTTTTTTCCGTTTCTTATCGTGTGAACTTACACTTTTGCCCTCACGATACGATTTCAATTCACAGTGATGTAATAGTCGTTACATTATGGTTAATTAATAATTAACAAGAGATTTATTTACGTAATAGCTTTAACATTATAGTGACAGTAGGTACCTATAATTATTTTGTTTAAAAGCGATTATAATAAGGATTACAACTCTGTTTGTTTGTTTGTCGGCTTTTCACGACTAAACGGCTGAACATATTGTAATGGAATTTAACATGGAGATGGACATGGATGGACGGTCATGGATGGGTCTAACATGGACATAATTATCATGGAAATGGGCATAGCCTATTCAATCATTTAATTTTGTCTATTAAAACAATGGGAAATACAAGTTACAAATTTTAATGTCTTGGGTAGACATTTGAAACGAATATTCTTAAAAACTGTATTTTCCATTGTTTTAAAATTTCGTTAATAAAGTTGATACGTAGCTTTCAATTCGTTAAAGAATGTTTGAAGTCTTGATAAATTGTTTCCCAACGAAACTTAAAAAAAAAAACGTATTTTGACCTCTTAGTCTAGTATAGAAAACGTTTAAAAAAGACCTGTTAATTATTTGCTATTTCTTGGGGAAAGTATTTATCACAAAAACAAGACTAGCAACTGCATTGTTTTCAAACCAAAGTAGAAATTAAAGGCATCAAGTAGATATTTTACAAAACACCCGCCATATTAGTTGTGTTGAAGTTGGTTAGTTAAGTAAACGAGTAAAGTTGACGCCAGCAAGTTAACACGCTAACAATTTAAACCGCGCAGATCTGTACTAAATTAGGGTTCTTTGTAAAGGTCGGGGAAACCCTTGTGGTTAGATAAAAAGAAAAATGTTGTGACTTTGCTCACTGACTAATTGCAGCATTGAATCAGGTATTTTTTGTTAAACTAAACAACTAAACAAGTGGTCCATTATAAAACTGATTTGAAAGTTAGTCTCAATCTCCCCCGATGTGGTAGCTTGGCTAGTTAATGCAAAGTCGTCAACGTACAGAAAGCGGGTAGTATTAGGGTTCAACTGTTACAACAGTTTTAAGTAAAAATAATACAAGAAAAAGAGGGGAAATTTAGGAATTACCCGACGAAAACTTTCAATGTTGGGTCCTAAACCGTTTTCAAAACTTATGGCATGAGTAGGTATTTACAACGGTGTGACATCCACGATGTATTTTAAGACACTTAGGACTACAAATTAGGGCATGACCAAAAGGTACATTCGTTAAGTGGATGGACATAGTGCACACTACACATCTAGCTGTGGCAAACTTCGTTCCGCCTTAGAATCAATTTAGTAGTTAGTATTAGTTTATGTGCTATTTTCAAACCTACTGAATATAGGACACATAAAAATTAAAAAAAAAACCTGTGAAGCCGATTCGGAGGAGTTTTTTAACAAACACGAGAATTCTATACAGGGTGTAACGGAAAGGGTATATACATACAAACAGGGTGAATAGGGTATGTAATAACGAGTCTTTCCTCAAAATTTCAGCTCCCAAGTAATAACTTTGAAACTTCACGATATTATTTAATATCGACATGCAAAATCATAACAAACGTGTCACCGCACTATGAGGGTCATAATCCTGTCCGGCAAGGTTCAAGTATATCTATCTCGGGTTCTGCGCGCCTAGTACAGACCTATCGGGCTCTGCCTAACCGACGAAGGCGCGACGGCGCGGGCGGGCTCAACTTTACAATTATGTATGTATGTGTATAAAAACGTTGCCATGTCGTTTCTTATCACCAAGAGAATCCGTGCCCTTCGGATGTATATACCCTTTCCGTTACACCCTGTATATTGGATCCCCCCGTAGTTTCTTCTCGTATTAACTAATGTGTGTATTACTATAACGTAAAGTTGTAACCCAAAATCTAGTGGAATAGTTTGATCGTAAGCCAAATAGTTAAATCTTCGTGTAATGGCCCAAATCAAATCAGGTCAGAGTAGAAGACAACATAAACGCAGTTGGGAATAAGCTTTGCTGATAAAAAAACTTTTTTTACAAAAAAAACTACTTACCGACTTCTTAAAAAAACACTAACAGGTGAAAAATAACTCCAGATTCGGATGTCTGTGGCTTTGGTGGTTTTGTTTCGTTTATTATTGGCCAAGAAGACAATTGTTTTTTTTTTGTAAAAAAGTTTTTATTTTGCAATTTTTAGTTTCTTCGTTTGTAAAGAAACTCTTTCAATACTGGAAATAATCATTTAAATTGGTTAACAATTGCTAAAGAAGTTCTTTCTAAACATTAATTTGTACATCTCTGCCGGGCCCCTTTTAAAATAGAAGGACGTAATATTATATTATGGAAATAAAAAACTCTGCATAGATGTCTGACTATATTAATCGTGAATAATTTGCTGTTATGCGTTGAAGAGTTCCGTCGCCTGTCTTTTTCATCAGTTTTTCTTCACCAAATGATATTTTTTAAATGAAAATGCTAGATTTCTTACTAAAAATGTAAAAACGGTGCGTGTGTACCTATATTTTTTGAGGAGTTCCCTCAATTCCTCGAGGATCCCACATCAGATCTGAGTTTTGATACAAATGGGACTAATCGGTTAGTATACCTACCCTATCAAATGAAAAAAAGCATTTTGAAAATCAGTCCATAAATGATGGAGTATAGTAAATACCTTACTAAGGTAACCAACCCTAAGAACAATAAATAAAAAAAAACCGAATAAAAAAGGAGGATATTCTCAGCTCCTCCTTTTTTGAAGTCAATTAAAAATGAATCTTTGTACCAACAATTAAAATAACGGACGTTTTATGCTCGCCTTTAATATGTGTACCACGTCAATGAAAAGACACGTGTTTTTTTTAGCATTGATCAATAATAATATTTGTATATGCACTAAAATAGATTCAAAAGACCAGATTTTAGCTAAATACGTTCAAGTATTTAACACAAAGTGAACCAAATTTGCGTTGTGCTAGTATAACGGTTCCCAGAAGCAGAATAACGTTAATTCCACCGAACTATAAACCAACGTTTTGCACAATACCAAAGTTGTGCAAAGTTTATTATAGTCGGCAAGTCGACCGTCTCAAATGACAAAACAAAAGGTGTCACTATCCGAGAGGCTGAACTTTCTCAGGTACGTCAGGACAAGTTCGATTGAGTGTGTCACCCGCCTAAGCTTGAAGATGATTTGAATTAAAAAGGCTCTGGAGAGATCCTTTGAACTGGAATATGTAACCAGTTCCAGTTCAGCACTTGAGTTGTGTTACGGGTTTGGGTGCGAAATATACCAACCGCTTTTCTTTGTCAATTGCTACGAGAAAATTTTGGTGAATTGGGCGTCTAGTGAACGTCTAACGTATGCATGTTTGCCCTTAGTATCAGATTACGGAAAGAAAGAAAGAAAACACATTTATTTGCAACAACTTGCAACACGCACATTAAAAACATAGGTAATAGTAGGTACACATAAAAAGAAAAAAAAAATTAATTAATTTCAGCGGTAATTCTTGACAGATGCTTAGATGCTGCCTGACGCTGTTTTTCAAACGCACCTTACAGCTAACATCACTATCACTTCACCTTCATTTTCACAGGTTAAATTTTAACAGAACAGCATCGCTGTTGTATATTTATCATCACGCCTATATTCCCCGAAAAATAGTCAGAGTTCTAGCTATAGGTACTTATAGCACACCTTTAGTTTTGTCAGTTATGTTTAAGTACTATGTTATACAGGGCGAGAACACTGCCATAATATGGCAGTGGTTTGCGCGTCTTGTGCTCAGTATATTATATAATATACTGAGCACAAGACGCACAAGCCCATATTTTGGGCTAGTACTGAGGAATGGGAAATCAAACCAAGACTTCCACTGATCTGGGAATTGCATCTAGAACATAATAATAATAATCATTTTAATTCAGTAATTATAAACCATACGTTGTTAGTAAACATTGAAACTTATAAAAATATGTTAGTAAACAACATGTAAACACGACAACCCATTTAATATTGGACAATCAAATTGGCCCGCTGTGACATTCAGGAGACTGTTAGCGCTGCCCCGAACCCTCTGCAGCAACGAAGCGGCACGTTTACGCCTGATCGCTGCGAAACCATCAGTGCCCGAATCAGCAAACATGCTCGAAGCACTGCAGAAGCGTGGCAGCCCCAACAGCATCCTGAACGCATTATTATATTGTACCCGAAGAGCACTGATGGCTTTCTGCGTGCTGCTTGTCCATAGACTGCACGTATAAAAGTTTGACAATAAGCATTGAAAAGCGTCGTATGCTCAACAGTAGCGTTTTCTATCACTAGGACATCGAAGTCGGTAACCAGGCTATATCACTTGTTATTAAGACTTCTTCTTATTTATTGTTTTCGTGCGGCTAGAAAAAAGAAAGAAAGAAAATGCGTGAAGTTATGTTATGTATTCTTTGGAATTTTATAATATATCTAAAAAATCTATATTTAAAAATAAAATAATAAAGATACCGGGCTGGTATCCGCAACTCCACGTCAAAGCGCGTATTTTGCGTATGGGCTATAATCTACCACGCGGGCCCAGTGCGAATTGGTAGATGTCACATGTCTTCGAATTTTTGGTTCTAGGACATGCCGGTTTCCTCACGATGTTTTCCTTCACCGTTTTTGAGAGCAGTGGTGATGAAATTAAATTACACAAAGCTATGCGCCTGCCTGGGTTCGAACCCACGACTTACTGTTCGTAAGTCGGGGCCGCCACCCTTGGGCCACCGTCCTCTGCTCTGTATTATTTAGTTTTTGAAGCAAGTGATTATACAATAAGTACGCACATAAATCCGAAAAGTCAGAGGTGCCTCAGGTTCAAACTTGAGACCTAGGACTTGGAAGTCACACTTGGCTATTACTGCTTGGAAACTATTGGGAATAAATAATTAGACTTATTAGGACTACGCTTTCATGCTTATAGTTTAGTTTTCTTTTTTAATAGCGTTGTTTGAAACGTTAAGGTAAGGGTAAATTTTAGGTCAACTCTAGAGGAAGGTAGGTTTTGTTAGTCATAAACATCACCTCATATTGAATAGCATTGAAAGCAATTAATAAATTAGCGGGACCACCCATACTGCAAGTAGGTATCTATAGTATAGGACCTAGACGAGGGAGCGAAAGTAATCACATTTCCTGCAATTTGAAAACTGATTTCATTGACGTAAACATAAAACAAATTGATCGATACAAGTTAAGTTAGGTACATTTTAGACAAAGAAGTTCCAAAAGGAAGGCATCGATGTCGTGCTTTTGCTCTGATTTACATAAATAACAACTATGATATCTCTTTTGTTGTCCAAAAGTCGAACAAAAGCGTTTTTTTAACTCTAAACGAAAAGGCACGTGCTTAAGCACAGGGCCATTATTGTTTAATTAATTTAATATTTACTTATATTAGATAGAAAACTATTCCACTTGATTATTTATTCATATTATTTAGCAACTACAACCATCTTGGATTTCAGGCCTCTTCGCTGTGAGTAGAGACGCTTGTGTGTAAACCACGATTCGATGTACAGACGCCAGCACGTCAAGTTACCCCAATGTGTCAAATTTCTTTGATCGTTTTTCAACTTTATGACATACAGAATAAAGTTCATATTCAATTGGGAAAATTTGACACATTGGGGTAACTTGATGTGCTGGCGTCTGTACTAACGAAATTAAAGCTGTAACTATGTGCTTAAAATTGTAGTTTTTTTTTTACAGAAATATTATGTGCGAAAGAACATGAGTTTTAACAAGGACAATAGAGTTACTTTCTCATTTATAATATTAGTATGGATTCATTTTGTTTTCAGTCAATTATAAAGGTAGTTCTGACGTTATAAAATCAAGTAATAAATAACTGAAAAGTGTGCAAGTTGTCGCAGTAACCCTTTACGCCAAGTCAGACGTTAGCTAGTTTGTCGCTAATGCGTTTAAATCGAGGCATAAGAGCTGCGAGGCAAAGCGAGGCACGCAAACCGTGGCCTCGTTGAAATTAATATCTGTTTCTAAATAAGTGTCCCGCAATGTGGGTTTTTGTCAAACCGTTGGATCGCAGTATCGTACTGCGGTGGTTCGGTTACCGATAGTCCATAATTTTACATTCCACCGACATAAATGAGTTTAATATTTAGAAATTCAGATTAGTTTTGTAAAATATTTTTTATGGAACAAGCGGTAATAAAAACGAGCCATCTATGCAAACAAGAAGCAAACTTTGTTAAAAACACAAATTCTGCTTCATTTTGACAACTGATTTTAAGAAAATATGTTGGTATTCTTTTAATAAGACTTGACAAAAACCAGAAGTCTACATTGGCGGAATGGGTAAATAAAGACGTTTTTTTCTACAAGAAATGTGAATTCAATCTACTTACAGTAACTTAACATACGAACACCAAAAAATTGACTTATAATTTCAATTAACTGATTTGGTAAACTTGAAAAGTAATTTACCATATCAATTTTTTGTAAAAGCAATAAATTTGAACGTCTACAGTGGGCAGTAAAGCTATCTTGAATGTTTTAGCAATCAGGGTAAAACGTTTATGACTTATTTATTTTTGTATGGGCACCTACGTCACAAGTTTATATTTGAACCTTTTCAAACGCTTCTTTCCAATGAATCGTAGTTTGAGGACATATCACTTATATGGAACGTTTATTTAATGGATCTTTCTCCTGTTCCAATTTCATTTGGCACTATCTGTATTACGCGATTTTATTTATTGCTTCGCGCAGAACTAATAATTTTTCGAAAATCATAGTACCTAAGTTACTCAATTTAAAAATTAATCTATCGGCCAGTGAAAGTCCTGTCAAAATAATCTAGCCGTTTCAGGGATTACCTCAAACAAATAGACTGACAATAAAAAGTTTATATGGTATAACTACCATTACATTACTTTTTACATGCATTAAGTACAAAAATGTAAGTTTGACATTACAAACAGACGCTTTAATTTTTATTTATTTGTTTGTACAAAAAAACATTCGTCTCAATAACACATGGACAGACGCCAGCACGTCAAGTTTCTTTGATCGTTTTTTAACTTAATGTCGAACAGGATAAGGTTCATATTCAATTGGGAAAATTTGACAGATGGGGGTAACTTGATGTACTGGCGTCTATACATCATACATGAGCACATGTTTAATTTTAATATTTAACACTAAAACCAATCTGTAGGCCCCACAACTTTTGCTTTAAAAACCTGAAATTCCACGTGAAGTGGCTTAATCTGTCGTCTAAGATGTGCTGTATCTATTTGTACACATTGACTTTATATTCATTCATATGATTCCCATTTCTTAGAATCCAAATCGGCAACAAAGCATTCTCAAGACTTAGGCTTGCAAATTCCTGTATTACCGTACCTATGTTAAACTACTGACCATGATCAACAATCTAAATAGTTTTGTTGAGCACGCGTAACTTGAGTCGCACTTGACAGCATGATGATGAACAATGGAAAGGCGTATAAACCCAACACTCCCTTTGTTAGTCGCTAGCTTGTGGTTACTGGATTCAATAACAACAGAGTTCAGTCAGCCATAGTTATTAAACTTTTTCTTTGAAAGTTTCTTAGAAAAAACCTCTTTGTAATAACACGGTGTTGATTACGTTTAGAGCGCGTAGACGTGTAGGGACACATCCAGTTTCTGATAAGCTAAGGTGGTCAGGGCAAAGTATCCATGTGTCTTTTTCATTTTATATGTTCATTCTTAGTAAATTTATCTCAGACGACATTAATATCTGTGAAGGGAAACATCGTGAGGAAACCAGATCTCATAAGCCTGAAATCGTCAATCCGCCTTGAGCAAGCCTTTGACTCGTGCTGGAACAACAGCACGTTAATAAGTGGTCTAGAGATAACGATGCTGTCAAAAATGACATTTGATTTCTAAAACACGATTAGGACAGAAATATCGTTGCTTCTATTTATTGAATGTTACATTGAGTCAGGTTGGTTTCATAATACCTACATAAATAAAATTACTATGTAAAAACTTCATTCTTTAACACGGAATGACTTGATTTTTTCTAACAATGGTCGTCGTCAACATTCTCGATGCTTTTAGGACTTTAATCGATAGAAACCAATTCAATGTTGGCGTAACATTTAAGAAATATAACGTTTATTTCTTGTTCGAACCTTTGACATGCTTTAAAAAACCACGGTTATCGTTCAAATTTGATTCCTACACAGCAGGCGGATACGGAATATTACCTAAACTTCTAAGATCGTTTCTAAATTTGCACGTTCTTTGGAAAACACATTAAGCCCTGGCCTTATTTTTTTTATTAATACTTTATGCAGATGTAAAAAAAAACTGTAAACAAGGGTGGGAATTTTCAGCCAGTCTACTTTAAGGTGATACAGATATAAAACATGCTAAATGCAACAAGGTAAACAATGGCATAATAGAAACAATAAATGAGAATAATGCAACAGAACCTTCTCCGATATTTGACAGTTGTTACGGGTAGTTAAAAGCCTGAAAGTCTGACGACCAGTAAGTTGTAGTAGTAGTAAGCTAGGGGTTAAAAAGTAGTAGTAGTTACAAAGCAGTTTAAAAAAAACTGGGTAAATAATGCAACAAATAGTTTGTCATATTTTATTCATTTAATTATTAAACTTGCGTTCAGTAAAACAATAAGCTGCTCCTTACTTATTTCTGAACGTGTCACCTAGTCTTTTTGTTCTATTTTTATGAATTTTTATTTCTACATATTATTGCTTGAGTAGTTACAAAGTCTGTAATAAGTTTAAAACATGCAACATTTTCAGGACAATCTATTTGATTATGTTTGACGTTCGCATTCACATAACAGTAACCTTGGCAAACTTTAGTTCAATCAATTTGAGGGACAAATGGGTACCCTTTGTAAAGGCATAATGTTTTTTAGGTTTTCCAATTAATATTGGACAAAACAAATTATGACAAGTTTTAATTAAAAATACCTACTAAAACGCAAAGTGCATTCTGAGGGGCAGCGTTACAAAAAGAACTTCCATAAAATTAGTTTTTCTAAATACTTACAGCAGGTTACTTATAGTGCAGTTTACGGTGGACAACAAATTAGTCATATTGCTTCAAAGGTTATCAGCGCAAGCGTTGGTACTTTAAACGCATAACCTCCTTCGATCAGAATAGTGCATTATGTCATCTTAACTGTTTTACATACGAAACAATAGCACAAATTCTGTTGTGTTAACTTTTGCACGAATAGCCTCGTTTGAAAATTGAATATTTATAGGAATACAAGTACAAAGCTTACAAGGAATTCAACTGTTCTTAATCCTGTATGGTTTAAGCATCCAATCGTAGAACAATATTAATATACCTCATTTAAATTCCACTGGTTAAGTCAAGGTAATAATATATTATTACTAATGGGTGAAGTTCTTATAGCAAGCTGACTCTATAGCCCGTGCCAGATTCCAGGCAAATAGATTTGCTCGAGGTTTATGTGCAAAATAAGAAAACTTTGTGTAAAAAGTGTTTCTTAGAGTGTTTACTGCTCGATGTATCAAAAAATTGCCTTTAATTTAAGGACAAAACAAAAAATCTTTGAATCGACTTGAACCATCTTAAAAATATGGACGTCCACTCTTTTTAGACTAAATTTGTGTTTAAAAGCTTTTAGTTTTAACAAAAACTGTTGTCAATTATCAATTTTGTAAAAAAAATACTTAAGTGTTCCAAAGTTACTAATAAGTACAAAAACTAACTTAGTATAATTTAGAATTTCCCAAAGATATTTATTGTTATTTTTTATTCCCTATGGATAAAATATCATTTTGACAGGCTATAGGTACTCCATGCGAAAATATAGAATGCTTGAAATTTAAACAGTTTAACTGTCTATTTTATATAAAACTAGCAGACGTCCCGCGGTTTCACCCGCGTAGGTCCCATTCCCGTGGAAATACAGGAATAAAAAGCCTATGTGTAAATCTGGGGTGTCAGCTATCTCCATGCCAAATTTTATTAAAATCCATTCAGTAGTTTTTACGTGAAAGAGACAAACATCCATCCATCCATCCATCCTCACAAACTTTCGTTTATAATATTAGTAGGATAGTAAATTCTATACATAGATCATTCTTATTAACCAAAACTTTGTGCCAAACTTTCAAACAATAATTCAAAATCTAAAACTTGGTCTTAATGAAAAGCCAGTAATGAGCAAATAATAAAAGGTAAACCATAACTTGGCAGGCGCTCCGACGACACTGATTAAGGCAAGCTTTCATGACACCAACAGTGCCGTTGGAACGTATGACATACTTTCCTCACGGATTCAACGGCTTTTTTTTTCATTTTCGTTTGTTACTACACTTTCACGCATTTCAGTTCAGTTCACTACTTACAGTCTTACCATTCCTTGATCTAAAATCTAGCTCCATCAACATCAAGATAAACGCCAGGAAAGTTAATTTATTTAAGTTATCACCGAGAAAGGCTTGTTCTAAAAACTAATTTGAATAGGCTATTTGACAAAATTTTAGTTTTTAGTCCGTCATCTTGGTTACAAGAAAATATTCGACAAGTATTTTTTCGGAGTATTCCCGTGTGAGCACCTATGCATTTAGCACCAAAGGTATTCCCATTTCCCATAGGTTAATGCATAGGTGCTCAATAAATAGGTGCTCAAACGGGAATACTCCATTTTTTTCTTTTTCAAGTTGATGGAAAACTGCTTAGATTAAGCGCATTAATGGAATATTACTATTTGTTGTTGAAGAAAAGTTATATAAAAACTTAGGTTGTAGAGATCTAACATGCAGTCACTCGATATTAAATAATGTAAGTATTCAGCTGCATCCGGTTAGACTAAAATACACATACTTAGTTGAGAAAAGGCTAGGCAGATGATGAGACAGTACACACACACACTCACACAAAAATACGAAATACTGTTTTCAGCTGTTTTTTTACGTTCAAGTTACATGTGATCTTTTGTGAGAATATTTCTCACGCTTGCATTCCACACATGTAGGTACTTATTGTATGATTTCGATAACGCACAAACACGTTTGTAATGCCTACTAAGGATTGTATTTATACTGATCCTCTTAGGCTCAATTTACATTGCCGCGAAACGGCACGGAAGCAAATTTGAACTCGAAAGAATTTGTACAGCAATTGTATGTTTCAAAATAAACTTAATGTCGATTGTGACGTACAAACTAGGTAGCGGCACTTCTCCGAAAGACGGCGTTTTATTTTATTTCGATGTTCTTAGGTACTTTAAAAAAACATTAATTTAATTATGCTGCGCACGATTTGCTGAGAGGCTTCGGTTGCCGATGCTAGAAACTGTCAACACTTTTCATACAAATCATCGAGTGTCAGCCACTATTAGGTATACCCATACAAATTGACTAAGCTTGCGTTCAGCGCACATTGTACACTGCTGCACCGCGATTCCGTGCTCTATGATTGAACTTATTTTTTGTAAGGGTTAAGTGGACTTAGTGCTTTTAAATGGACCAATAGAAATATTTGTTTAATTTAACATTAAACTACAAAAAGTAACGCGGGAGCAACACTTTAAGTGTTGCAGACGTCCAAAGGCTATGGTAACTGCTTACGACGAGGCGGAAAGGTAAACTAGTTTAACCACATCAGTGGTAGAAAGAAATACCTGCGTATCCTGTGACATTCTGATTCGGTGACTTTTTACAGTAATACATTAGTAGTTTTTATTGTTGGACTTATTTATTGATTTGGGGTGTAAAATTCTTATGGATGTCCACCGCCAGAAGTGCGTATGCGTCTGCCAGATTCTTACCCACTAAAAACCTTCCCAGTGTTCCGTCTGACTTCTGCGCTGGAGGTCACGGGAACAGACGATACCTCTCCAACGCCCGTTATATTGTTGGACTTACACATCTTATAACATCACGCCTGCTATCCCCTAAAAGTTAGGCAGAGGTGTGCCAGTAGTAAACCCACATTCGTTCGTCGCCAGTTATGTTTTGTTTGTTGGACTAAGGCAAGTTAAATTCATTATGTCATTTTTCTCAACACCAAAAACGTTAGTGGCTCAAGAAACTTTTAGCCATCGAACTAGATTACCTTGAAGTAAAACTTTAGCGTGTTTTCAAGCGGCTAGTGCTGAGATGTCGCCTGAACTTAAGAACTATTTAGAGTACCTAACCTAGCATTGACACTGAAATAAGAAAGAAAATGTCTTAGATCACCATTGTACGTGAGAAGAAGGCACAAGATTCATTATATTTATTAGGTTCTTGCTATTTTACTATGTTTGGTTTTCCCAAAGAGTTTTTGGATTAATTTGGCGTAAGAAAGCAAGAAGAATATAATGTCTCATATGATTTGAAATTGTTAAAAAATATTACTGCGCACTCTTCGTTCTTTAAACATTTTATCAAATGGTTTATTGTTCATATGAGCCTAATGATGTATTGTATAAGGCCATAAAATACAATGTCGATAAAGAGTTCTTTAAAAAAATACCCAGCCAGTTACCTAAATGTTGTTGTTTGACTTCAACAGTGCTCTACGCCGCGGTTTTACTCCCATATTCGTATAAATTTTATGGTTTTTGCAGACATTCCATTTGCTAGAGACGATTTTAGACATTGTTTAGTAGTTTAATTATATTGATTAATTAATTATGTTCGTCATTTGTTCTGTGTCTGGGTGTAATTTAATTTTATCTATAAAATGTATGTAGTTAGAAATATATAAGTATGTTTATAAGCTATTTAGTACCCATAACACATGCTCTCAAGCTTAACTTGGGATTAAATAATGGTGTTTTGTGAAAAGTTGTGGAATATTTATTTATTTATTTATTAAAACAATTAAGTTAAGGCGTCTCCTTATACAGATGACCCAAGCATTGATCACAATGCCTGCTAAAGGCAGCTTACAACATTACAGAATTAAAAAAATGTTGATTAAAATTATTAGACATTTTGGAAATTATCATTAAAATCATTATCAAATCCTTCGCTGTTAACTTTTCTACCTTATTAATTCCAATGTTACATAAAAAATATTTATTTTTACCTAAAGAAATATTACGGCTACACAACACAATACACATCAAGCTATACATTTCCAATGTACGCTGATTTCGCATTGTACGGAAATCATAAGCAATGCGAGATCAGCTCATACTGGAAATGCATAGCTTGATATGTGCCGTGTGTACAGTCCACACGTTTCGTGATCGCCAATATTGATTAAAAACGATGTTATTACAGTCAGAAATGCACTATTCATGTCAATTAGGTGGAGACCCAAGCGATGTGCTGTAGCGTGATACATTTTATTCATAAAACGACTTTCCAGCACAGGCTAATTTAGTGAGCTACTTTATACTAAATAGTTAATATATATGCTTATTGCTTCCACCCGTAAACTTTAGTGATTTACCAGAAGTTAATATTAAAGTACTGTAACGCATAACTTATCTTTCTACTTTTTGTGTGCCATCTAATCACACAAAAAGTAGAAAGAGAAGTTGTCCTGGTGTCAGAGTTCTAATACGCCCGTGGGCCTCTGACTTGTCATCACATGCCGTAAAGAAGTGACGCTTAGGCTTGCCGGTTTCCTCACGATGTTTTCCCGCAGCGTTTCTTAAGCAAGGTATTATACAATATGTACCGTAAACGAGACGTCAGCGGTGCGTGCCTTGGTTATGATCTTGAGAGCTAGGCTAGGCTATCATCTTAACGCCCAACATAAATGTAAACCACTTTAGGGAAAATGCGTCTTCTTATACAGAGAAGGCACAAGTATTAGTCAACACGATTGCTCAAGACAGGTTGGATCAGACTTATAATTGCAACAATACTAGGTTTCCTTATAACGTTTACATTTGCTGACATCGTCAGTGACTAACTTATGAATTGAAAAAGCTACTTTGGTTATTGACCGGTTTTGAACCCACAACTGCGTACAAGCATACCTACTACGTCATGCACAACTATTACCACAAACAAAAATTGTAAATCTGAAGATTGTACCTAGTGGTTGTCACATACCCCACGTTCAGCAGCATTCAGCACGCGTAATATGACCACTGAAGAAACGGATTTTGTGTTGAACAGAAAAATCAACAAATTGACAGATTGTAGAAATATTTCTTTTGTTTTGAGTACGACAATGTCAAGAATGAAGAGAAGAAACGTGTAGATTCTTCAGCATGCGTAGCATGAACACATTGAACACCGAAGAAACGGCCTTTGTCTTCAGACGAATCGGCAAAGTGACAGATTATATAGACAGGAACCTCAATCTGTCAAATTTCTTTCAATAAACCTGCCTGCGTAGCATGAACACTTAATTTCTTTTCTTCCGAGACACGACAAAGACCGTTTCTTCGGTGATCATGCTACGCGTGCAGTTGACAATAGTCTACAATACAATATCGAGAATTATTTCTTTTATAATCGGCAGAAATGTTTCTACCGTCTGTTACTTTATTGATTCTTTATATCTATTTCTACGGTCATCATTTATTTATTTATTTGAAGGTACACCAACGACTTATTCACTAGAGACATACAACAGAATAAGGATAACACTAATATTTTTTAGTGAATTTGTCACTTACAGGCGTAGGTACACAGAAAAAGATTTTTTTTAAGAAAGACAATTCGAACAAAATAATAAAATAATAATAAAATTTAGGTACACAAATGAAATTGAAATAATTTTTTTAAATAATAATACAATAATACAATTAATTGAAATTAAAATGTTAATATTCTAGATAAAAGTACTGTAATATGCAAAAATGAGTGCATCAATGCAACTGTGTGTGACAGCATTATCGATAAGTTAAAATAGTAGCGAGATATCTTGCTGTGAGTACGCGTGCAGAGAGGATAGTGTCTAAGTTACAAAATCTCAGTTTAGTAGGTAATTAGGAGGTATGTTAGTAGTCTGATAACAGCTAAATCCTTATCAAACTTGAAACAGATGACCATGAAGTCTCTTATCTTAGTCGGCGTCTTCCGGAGTTCTAATTATTATTAAGTACCAAACATTTTGCTCTATAATTACGAGAGTAGTTCAAGATTTTTCTGATTTTTTTCTCGAATCGAGTCACTTGCTTTTTACATATTTTTAATATAATAAAATGCATCAATTTGAAACATAACATTTTTAAATAAACTTTTAGGCCGCACAAGGATCAAATATAGTATGATTCACATTACCTGAAATATTGACCGTTGTACGTGTTAAAAGAATGTGGCACCATTTATTTTGTTCTCAAGTGTATATACTCGTAATTAACAAGAGACTGTGTTATTTTTTAAACTAGAAACGTAAGCAACATTTATCAGCAGATTGATAGGTAAATACTGACCTTGTGAGTGTAGTCCTTGTGCCCTGTGGGTTCTGTCTTAAAATCTGGTTAGCCTGTGTATTTTAATAGCCTTTTCTTTTCATTTTTATTTTACGAAATTCGCACAATTGACGGTACGTTCAGCTTGAATGATTTTTTTGACACATTGAATGTCCTGTTGTCTAGTTTGCTCAACAGAACAGTAAACACAACAAATTAATAGTGTAGTTACACATGAGCCAACAACAAAATGAAGTTTGATTTGTAATAAATCACTTTTTTACAACGGTGTCTGTTAAACTGACATGATCTGTGAACCAATAGTATACTACTGTTTGCTTAAAATAATCCCAGTTCTGTTTTTTCCTATATAAGAACATAACTCCAAAAAATGGTGTGTGCGACACACTAGGGCCACATAACCTTGCCAAATCCAAAGCCGTAAAACCTACTATGGTTCTAAAAAATGTAATATAACTACGGATTTTAAATAAAACAAGTTTCATATTTAGAAAATGAATAAATACTTGTAGGTACAGACGGAATTAGCAATAAAACATAAAATTTAACGCTGACGCGAACCCATTGACCAAAAAAACGGATATAAAGATCATCTGACATTCGCGTGGGTTATTTTGTTGTTTTCTTCTTATTTCGGACTCACCGTGGGATTGAAACTCATCTCAAGATTTAAATTATGGGTTCTGTACTTGACAAGTTAGCATATTCACATTCTTTATGTTGCAGATGTTTGATACGCCTTCAACCTAATGAATTTAGATGAAACTTTTGATGAAGGCAAGTCGTTTTACATTCATTCCTAGATTAAGTCATAAGCAAGCAACTTATATTCCAAAAAAGTAAATTATACTTCCGAAAACTTCGAATCGTCTCATGTTGACTTTTCAACCACGATAACACTACATAGTGGAGCTAGTAATCAAATAAATGTACTGTCATGTTAACTATCGTTTTAACTAAAAAAAAAACTTTTTCTATGAACTCAAGGTTGTGCATCATCACCATCACTCATCAGCAAATAAAATAACTGATTACTGAAAGTGTCGACATTCGTTATGTATAGGCCGAGTAGTGTACACAAACGTCATGACTTGTCATCGCAATGCTCAACAATATGGGAGTAAATTTACATAAACGACATCACTATCTCGTATCAAAGTTGTCAAAGCAAGTGTTATTATTATAATACAAAATCAAAATCAAAATCAAAAGTCTATATTCAAACTAGGCTGAGAATCAGCACTTTTTGAACGTCAAAAAAATACATAAAGACAGTCCCCCAAAAACGGCCCACCCTTCGCCATTACATAAGGCACCGTTGTAATGTTTTGAGTAATCTAAACTATATTGCAATAGGCAGTATTTGAGCGTACTATTATAGAATCCACCACTGTAGAATCTAAACATTTCTTCTCTTCATTCTTGACATTGTCATGCTCAAAACAAACGAAATGTTTCTACAATCTGTCAATTTGTCGATTTTTCTGTAGACAAACTTCAAACTTTATACAAATGGATAGGGAACCCATGTGTAGCATGGGGGGGGGGGATTTGTATAAAGTTTAAAATAATAATATAACTTAGCATAATTTTGTTTGGCATAATTCTATTTTCGCATAATTATAATTACGCATTACAGCTTACGCATAATAAGTCGACAGAGCCCTGCTTCGCGGGACTCTTATTTGTGTCTTCAGAGTTTAAAGGAACCTAACTAACCTAACGTCGGGGTGCCTCAAGTCCTGATTTTGAGAGCAAACTCTTTGGGATTAAATTAGTAAAATGTATGCCTAAAAAATTATGCCGAAGTATTATTATGCCAAAATAAATTGTGCCAAAATCGTTATGCCGAAGTATATTAGGACAAAGAACATTATGCGAAAAGAAGGGATCCCTACACATGTCATGCAGGAATGCTTGATGGAAACGTAACGTGGAAACGTACTTACGATTTTAAAAAGTAGAAAATCTTTTAAGGAAATGTGAGAGATAAGGGTAGCTTGGCCTCTGTACAATGATTACACATAAGACGCAGTATTAATACGGTTCCCCGAGCATGAGACACGTCAGTGACACATGACATGGCGGTTTAGTGGTCAGTTAGCGAGTAATAACCAAATATATCTCAATCATGCAAGTGTCAATAATACCTACTCAAAGGTGAATTTAATCAGTGCCTGCCAGCCTAATTGAATAATAAGATTAATTATCGAATCAACGTTTTTGATCGACGAATAATATTCCTAACTTTAGACATGGCAGTTAGTTGACCCTTATACAGGACTGGTCAAACTTTTCGATTGATTTCTATTTTTACTTCGGTCTGTGGAGGTAGATTATTTCCTTTTCTCCGGTAACAAGAATAGGAAAGAATATTTAGCCTCAGTGGCTGACTTAAATATTGTCACGTTAACAATTGAAAAGAAGTTTAAAGTAACACAATATACTTTAGAAGCAGTTATGATAATGACAAAACTCAAGGAATGCAGCATGGATATAGCAAAAACTACCAACGAAACTTTAAATCAATCATTTGCGACTTCTAACAAGTCAGCGAGCGTGTTCAATCGGACAAAATCTCAGTGTCTCACCTGGGCACCGTGCCCCGGCCTACAATAAAAACAAAGTTTTATAAACTAATGACAGCTGTCATGGTGACAGATGTGCTCGGCACACTCGACCGTGTTTAATCGACAGAATACGACAAAGATGGACGACTGTACATCGAGCGCAGAACATACGGAGGCGCGTTCTTATCAAACGACATGAAGTGGTATCACATCATATCATATGGAGGCTGTGTGAAAGTCATTCATTTGGTAATAAAATGATTTCATATCGCGTCAAATGCATGCTCGAATTTAGTACTACTTTTCAATTTTAATTCTTAATAAATGTTTAATATGTTGTCAGGAAATAGTAAACACGGCAGGAGAAGGAGCTTGTGGCTAAATAATAATAGCCCCACGGGTCAATCCAAGAGACCTTTCATGACATGATAAGACTTCCCGTGCCTCGTACGTAAAAGTTTTAACCATTGGTCCTGGCTGTCATTTGTAAATCTTAAGCGCACTACACACCATAGCCGCCGACCCGCCGACACAGCCCGCCGATACAACCCGGGCGGCGGCTTATGTTGAAAGAAGCATGTCGGCAACCGACATGCCGCCGGCAAAGTTTTACGACTTGCAATGACTGAAGTCGCCAACCTAGCCCGCCGGCCAAAATGTTGCCAACATATGCCGCCGGCTTTGGTGTGTAGTGCGCTTTAGTCAGTCGTTATGCGTAGTCAAAAAACCAAAAGTCTGACAACCAGTTTCCCCCAATGATACCCAACAACTGGGATATGGAGTCAATCCATGAGAAACACTAGTATTTAGTAGCATCCAGTTAAACACGTCAGAGCTCATGAAAGTTGCAAAAGCTCATGAAAACCACATTTATTCTTTCGGAGATCCACTTCATAAACCTATCAAAACTTTATCGCACTAGACGACAAATGAAGTTCGTTTGAGGTACAATAACTATTCCGTGATAAAACGATGCACAACAAATACTTAAGCAATGTTACGACAAAATGCATGGTGCGTTTAACATTGTTATATTGCGTGAACAATTTAAAACGTACCATGAACTTTCGTGTTCTACATATTTATTTATTTAAAACAATGTTTATTGAAACTTAGAGGTATTGGAACAAAAATACCTACATTTTACGACTTTAAACTATAGGTACCTGAACATAATTATATTATTTCATGCTTACACCAATTTATATCCTGTGATGCCTATAGGTACCCGAATATAATATATTTATGAGGCGTATTTTTATGAATAGGATTTATTTCTATAAAGTTTGTTATTTTGCTTCTAAAATGAAAAATTCAATGGTGGAAAAAATCAATGAGCCCTGAAAGGTAACTACTAATTAACTAACTGAAAAGACACGTTATTTTGTTTGTTAAAAGAAACAAAACGGCTTTCATAAATTTCTTAAGCTAACCTTAATTGGGTCGTTATTTTACTACTTAAACTCGATTGATGGCAATAGGCTCGCCCCCTATCACATGGACCTTAAACGTAATGGCGAAATGTGGGTGTACTACCAGGTACACCTCTGTCTAGCCTTTTGGGGATTACAGGCGTAACGATATGTATGTATGTATGTATGTAAAGTCGATTCTTAGTTATAAATGAAAGTTCCCTAAGAAAAATTAGGTCTCATACTCGCCCATGAAATCTCAAATTATTGTACCAGAGGCTTTAATCAACATGATTTAGACTAGAACTGCTCACTTTCAACAAATATAGGACACGTTATAATTTTCTTATAGTACTCTAACATCTAAAGACATTCTTTGACGTACAAGCTTGATTATTTATCTCTAATACCTTGTTGAAGACTTCTATAAGGAAGTTTTTGATTGGGGATGTGTTACGTGGGACTTACGAACATTTTTTACTTTGTTTTACATTTATTTCCAGTTCGTAACTATGTAATAACAGAATTAAAAAACAGTTTGATTTATCAGATACTTATTAATAAAATAAAATTAATGTTACTTTCGACGATTTTTAAGTTATCCATGCCTAATAAGGAAAACTTGTAAGCCGTCCGCTGGTTAGATTCCCAGTTGAGGTAAGCTTGTCGAGAAATCTGTAAATGCAGTTCTGTATTGCTTTTTTATATAACTTTTCTTAAAGATTCAAAGTGGTTTCATTTTTGGGCTCATTAATTGAAAAAAGGGTCCATTTTTCCACCCTGTAAATTTCTCGTTAGGCGTTTGTCAGTCTATAGCCTGCTGTGCCTCTTCCTAAAAAACCTTTCAATGAGAATTTATCATATTTACTAACAAATAAACTGCGCAAAGGCTCGAGTGGTACAGTGCCTACAACCGCGGGTGTAGGCGTGCGTACCTTTCGTAAAACCATAGACGACTAAAAATTTTCAACATAATATGGCCATAATTCGCATCGTCGAAGCATTCGATGTCAACAACAAAACTACGACCCAATAAATGTAATGAGTAACATAACACCGGTGTTTTAAATGTTAAACTAAAGTATATTTGACTCACAGGAATAGGTACATAGACAGTGTCACCAAATGTTACTGTTTGTTTGACGAAACCTTAAAGATACAGAGACCAGCACAGTCATCAAGCTGCTCCAGTGCGTCATTTTTTATTGTTGTTCAACTTTTTAACATACAGAATAAGGTTCATGTTCAATTGAAAAAAAATGCAGTTTGAGATAGCTTTATGTACTGGCGTCTGTACATTCAAATCGGTGATATTTTTTATCTAATAACCTTTTCAATACTTCTGAATACATCGTTACACGTTAACCTAGCTTTTGATTAAACCGTCCAGTGTGGTGTTCGCAAAACGATCGCCAACTCCAGGCAACCCTAGTTTTGATGGACGCTTTTTTTAGCTCGACTAAACGATCTACAAAGCAGTTTCACACATGAAATACACAGGATTCTAACAAAATGAAAATCGCCAGAAGGGCGTGGATTGCTCTTCTTGTGGCTACTTTAGTTGAAGTTCAAGCTCAACAACATTTCATCAGACGTAAGTACCAATTGATATTTTTAGTTGTGAATAAATTTTGAGTGTGACTTAATATGACACGGACTTTATACACTGTCTCAGATGTAGACTAAACAAATGGTTGTGTTTGATTTTAGTGTGTTACTTATTGTAGGACAACATAAGTCTTTGAAATTTTTATATGGATAAATATTAGAGTAAGTTATTTCATAGACGCACCCAGTTTTTGTTAGTGCTGGGTGGAAAATCCTAATGGAGGGTCGTCATTAGTCCCGACGAGGTCGGAGAGGTCTATCAGATTCTTACTGACTAATAACCACCGGTCTTTCATCTCACACTGTGACCCGACTGAGACGTACTACCTAATCCAACTCAGTTTTACGTATAAAACGAAGAAATTAAATTAATATGTCGGTTTGTAAAGTCAAAATAACGTTATTGAGTAAGGAAGAACGTAAAGTTATTATAGGTACCATTATATTATTATGTCTGTATGTCTGTGTGTTTGTTTGAGATAATCTCCGAAAGCTCTTGACTAATTTTCACGAGACTTTCACTGACAGATAACTGATGTTACAAGAAGTAGCTTAGGCCACTTTTAAATCAGAAAAATACTAAGGAATCTACGTAAAACAATATATAGTTCAATAAGAAGAAAAATAATAGAAAGTTGCGGCAAATGCAACAGCTAGAACAAATTTAATAGATTCGTTAGAATTACATTATTTAAATGTAGAACTTGGTAAAATTTCTACTTGAACTTATATTGCAATAAATTACAAGCGTCGAAATACCCCTTTGTGTACGGGGTATGCCAGTAACCGCAATTGGGAGTATTGCAAACCTATTTTGTACCTTTGGGTTTGGTCCGGCCCTAAAAGCTAGTTTAACAACAAGCACTAGACAGGACCCATCAGTATTAGTTCAAAACCAAATGGATAGATAGATTTTGAGGGGTTTTGTTAAGTGGCTTTTAAAGGAGTAGACTGGATCTTGACTATACTGCACTTCCAGAATGCCCTTTACGGTTTGCAGCAAAGGGAATTCAATGTCTGAGTATACCGTGGAAAAAAGGCGTAAGTTCTTGTATGTATGAATGTATGTTAATATAATAATTCTTGGCAAAGTTTTTATGACAAATATTGACTTCAAACTCCTTAGTAATGTCCTAATAACCAAGCATCAAAGCTTTTCTTCAGGCCTACAAACATAAAAACATAGTTAACGACAAAAACTTCTAATTAAGAACTTTTCGCGGAACAATAACTGATTAAAACAGAAATATGGTTAAAAACTAAATTAACATAGTTTGTAAAATATTCAATATGAATTGAGACATTTAGGTCAGGGATGCTGCATAATTAACGTGTGAATAGCCGATAAAAACGATGGAAATCTCATAAAGAGGCCGTTCAACCTATGAAGATCGGTGTGTCTGGCATGAATCAGAACGGTGGTCACAGCTGCTCATCATGCCATGCCAGTAACCAAACTTAATGGTAACACATTAAAATTAGCGTGTCTTGCAACGTAATAAATAAGAGTTCGAAACGAAACTTTTTCTGTGGTAGGTACATACATACATAATTATATACATAAACGTACGCCTTTTTCCCATGGGGGTAGGCAGAAACTACAGAGCGCCATATGCTACGATTCTTACATACTTCTTTTGCTTCGTTTACATTCATACATGTTGTCGTATTCACACTGTCATTGCGTGTACTACGCACCTGATCTGTCTGTGTTATTATTAAAAATAACTTAACATGTCATAAATTCACGCCTGTAATAGTTGGTTTAGTTATGTTTTAGTTTCATTGAAGCCTTAGTTCCATTTAATAGTTAGGTAATGGGAATAGACCCATTAACTTGGCTGACAGAGAACAGACTACAGACTGAGAAATTCAAGATGAATGATGATCAATTAAAACATTTGTCTGACACGGGAGTTCAACCCACGAGTCGTTCGCAGTAACAATTTCGACCACTGACCAACAAGGCAGCCTCCATGTATAAATTTTAATTTCTCACAAATCCTAACATGTCCGCTAAACGCTATACAGAGTCTTCGTAAATGTATTTTGCATTTCATCCAGCCGGCTAAGGGCGTGTTTAATCATATCTTACTGTCGGGTTTGACCCTATTATCATGTAGAATTGTGAAACTCTTAGAGCGGTCCCATTTTTTAAATCCCATCCTCGTACATTGAAAAATACTTACTTTAATGCTTCCAAACTTTTAATAGAAACAACATGTCATGTACTCCTATGTAAAACTTTACCATAATATTGTAGGCACAAACAGTAGTTTATCAGATGAAACTTGAAAATATAGGAATGCCGATGAAAATGCAGGGCCGTTGACAGGTCATAGCTAGTTTTGTATGGGCTATCGTCAGTGTGTATTTAGAATGATGCCATGCGCACTCACAGAGATGTGACAAAGCGCAGAGTACCCCGTCTGATAGTCACAGTAACTTGAAGTCCACTTAAATTGCAATACCAATGTTTGTAAGTTCTCAGTAGTCATCAAAGTTTGGTGTGCAACTAGCCGCCCTGAAGTATTGGTAGGTTTTCAACTTTATTCTAAACACAATAAGGTTCATGTTCAATTGGGAAAATTTGACAGGTAAGGGTAGGTTGATATGCTGGCGTCTGTACCGATGTCCCGTCTTTATCCATATATTTGGAAACACAACATGAAGTCCGACCATATCACGTTACTTGTGCAACAGCGATTTTAGCTTTGAGCTACGAGAACGTGGCTCCGAAGCTTTCATCGTTCATGGTTGACACAACATAAACCGTACCTATCATGTTGTAATGTCTCCACAAGGTGAACGATGTGTGATCTAACTACTTCACACGATCATCGACCGAACGATATTAAAGCTCAATTCAATTGGTTGTCTTTTTGTAGTAAAATAGGTATAAAATCTTTATCTACATTATTACCTTAGGTACCTATTTCATAAAATGGCCAATTGAATCCGTAAGCTACGTAAATCTTTACATCTACTTATATGTCTGTACAGTATAAATTAAATAGATGTTTGTAGTGTTAAGGTAACAGTTTTAGAATAAATAATGTATGTTATAAGGAAAAACTTTCCCGAAGTTCCCAGTCTTTAATTTTAGACAAATCGATTAAATTTCCAAGCAAAACAATAAAATACTGGTTATTAAATTTAAAGGAAAAATGTATTGAAGTTAAAAGTTATTTTTTTTTCTAAATATAATCCTTAGAAACGTCTTACTTGTCTTGTCTCAAGCAGTTTAGTGCTGTTTTGTTTTATAAAACTGAAGTAGTAAGTGAAGTAGAATAGTATAAATTAGATTTTCAGAAGAGAGTTAATTTTATTGTCCCTTCTATAAATTCCAACGTCTATATTTTTAATATGGACACGGACCCACAAAGGCGTGTCACAATCTACGTTTACCAGTGCGCGACAAAACAATAATTGTGACCGTTACTGCCTCCATGTAGCCACCCACAGTTAGCGACAATCAGTGCAGAGAACACAGGCTGTCCCAACAGAGGGTGGCTGCCTTGTCAAATTAATACTTTATCGACGTCTATAAACATGAATGCGGCAACGTCAATTGAGAGTTTTGAACGACATTGTCATTCTAATCATTGCAAACAACAGTGTCTCAGGGCCCGAGTGTGATGTTAAATATGCACTCGTGGGTTGCTTTAGAATTAGACTGCTCGTAAAAGCATTTTCTTACTAGCAGCTCAAGTCCAATCTTTAATTTGTAATAGATTTCGTTTGATAATTATTTCTATAAATTAGTTTTTACAAACTCTTATACACGTTTATAAAAGTAAAATATAATAATATGTTTATTTAAAATAGGTGAGATCGGAATGAACGAAATGAATTTAGACATTAGCCTACATAGTCAAATTTTTGTGTCTTCACATGAAATGAAATGAATACGACGCTAACAATTACCAAACTAACATTTTCATCCTGACATAAAGTAATGAACGTCAAATTGACACTACTATTTTTGACCGGCTGCGTAATTAATTTCTTTATGGTTTGTAATTCCCGACGACTACTAATATACCCCCCACAGATTCGTGAGAGCAAACTAATTGAAGATGATAAAAACCTCATTAGAATTAATAACTGCACTTGAAAGTAACAGACATTTCATTGACCTATCTTCGCTTTGATAGTTAACAAAGAGTCATTGTTCGTATATCGGCTTGTTACGATGACAGACAGACTCTCGCTCTTATTAATTTTATATGACGGGTTGACCTTTCTTAGTAATGCTCTCAGAAAATATTAGAAATTCGGTCTTAAACACCTATTCATGAAACCACCTAATAACGTGTACGAAATAAAAAGAAACTAAGTGAACATTGTGTCTTTAAAAACCGGTAAAAACTAAACTTTAATTAAAGAAAGTTATTTCATATTAATATTAAAGGATTTTTTAACAGGTACTTCAATAGAGTACATTTAAATAAAAATTACAACGTTTTTATTTTTTTCAAAATCAGGCAGTTTGCTTATGAAGAATTGAAACATTACCTATTTGAATAGTGATCATATTTCTCTACATATTTTGAGGTTGTAAATAGTGAACAATTTTGGTGTATTGTTTAATAAATGTGCAGTTATCTGATTGCCGGTTAGTTCATTAAATTCCATTATTTGTTTAAACTGAAAAATAAATTGATAATGTTTTCTTTCTTCTTACGGTACTAGTACAGCATCCTCTTCTTTGACAGAAAAGCAATTACTGGTCCTATGCTATGCTACAAATAACACTCCAATTAAAATAATAGTCTTGGAGCCACCTCTATTAATAGTAGACTTGTGGTAACCACTAGCTAACTTAAATAATGCTTAGGCATTTTTTCCTCTTATAGAACTAATTTCGTTTGACATCATTTTATTTTATTAAAAATGTCTTGTTTCCTTTTTATTTCTATTATTTTCGTTACATTCAGATTCATTTATTCACAGTGAAACATATGCACATTATAAGTTCTTAAACGGTAACGAAACGGTACGGTAGTACATTGTGGACACTCTAGGGCGTTCAAAAATCAAATACATGTCATGCAAAATAATTCAAATAAGGAACGTATACTATTAAAAAAACAAAATGAACAATATCAATTAGTTAATTAGATGGATATTTTGTTAATATTATTAATGAATTATGAGAAAAACAAAATAGTTGAAACATACGCGGTTATTGCAATAAAATTAAAATTAGTGTTTTTTTTATTTTTTTTGTTGTCTGTGCAAGTTTAGTAAATATTTAAGTACTTTCTTTTTGTGACGAAGCTCTAGGCTAGCAGGTCCTATCTAATCATTCAACAATACTAAAAGGAATTTTGGCAGTTCGCTTCTTGGCCTACTTTAAATGTACCCGGGTCACCTGCACGGCTGCTATGAATAGATGATGATGCTTTGGCCAAACAATGATCGACTTCTCAACGAGTCACGGATATTTACGATATTGTGCGAAGCTTGTCGGTCATTAGTCTTCAGTGTCATCTGCTTGATGTAGGGAGATTGGTCGGCTCTCGTGTGGTTGTCTATACTCTATACTAATATATAAAGAGGAAATGGTTGATTGTTTGTTTTCATTGAATAGGCTCCGAAACTACTGGACCGAATTGAAAAATTCTTTCACCGTTGTGAAGCTACACTATCCCCAGGTGACATAGGCTACTTTTTTTACTTTTTTCCTTTTTTTTCCCTGTATTCCCATGGGACCGCGAACTACGCGGGTGAAGCCGCGGGATGTCTGCTAGTGTGTAACTAAGTTGTAAGGTCAATTATAAGGCTTCTTATAGAAAAACACGTCTTTTCATATCAGTCGTCATCTTTTTCTCTTCTTCCTTTTTCAAATACTTTCTCTTTCTCCTTCCCACGTATATTTGTGGGAAGGAGAAAGAGAAAGTATGGATGAAGAGGAAGTTGGATGAATGAATGAGAGAGTATATACTCTCTCATTCATTCATCGCCGCGTTCATATTCACTACATTCCTTAAAATTATTTGATGCACTCTGAATCCTATATATATTACGAGTTTAAGTCTTACAACGTGAGTTTCTTCTGAAGTTTCTAATAGAATCATTATCTAGTAACTTTTCATTTATTTATTCAAACAATAAACATTGTGTAGAATTTTAATAAGGTACAAAATCATTTTAGAATAAAATTGTCACGCGCAATTTTTACAATTATAATATAAATCAATTAATTAAAAGAAGTAATAAATAAATGTCGAAAAGTATATCAGTTATAATGTCAAATGTACGTTATGTCAGTACGTTATGAATGGCCAATGTCAAAATATAGTTACGAAGTCAAAAATTGAAAATTTAATGCTATTCCCTTAATAAATTATTTTTCATTATTTGACATAAAATCCGACACTGAATAGAAACTTGTGGTGTTAGGCTAGCTTGGAACAGTTCCTAAAGTAATATGACTAGACTGGCCTTGTTCTAGTGGTGACTGACTGACTGTTATGCCGAAGGCTTTGAATCCTACCCAAGGGAAATGTATGTTTGATAAAAATGATCGTGCTCATTACAGCACGATCATTTTTGTTATGTGTCTGGATTTGATCTTTAACATGTATGTATTTAAAAATACATGACCCAGACTGGAATGGAATGAAACCGACGCCATCATAGTTTGAAAAGTTTAGGTTTATTACTTAACTTATATGTTAATAAAGTTGCGATTAAGTATTTACCAGCTAATGGCCTCATTATTATGATAAAACGAGTGCATTTGTATACATCCCTAATTTTTACTAAACGACCCACTTTGGGTTCACGAGAGATTAACCACCGATGTTGAAGACGATATTTACATGACAGAGACGACATTGTCATAGAGTTTGTGGTTTAAATATATTACGTTCGTGTTAATACAAAATTGATCAATCCTAGTGATATGTTTAATATATTATAAGTACCTAATGTAAGAAATCTATCATCATCAGCCTAACTTTAAATAAATAAATAAATATTCCACAACTTTCACACAACGCCATTTAGTCCCAAGTTAAGCTTGAGAGCTTGTGTTATGGGTACTAACAGCTGATACAGCTGACACTTATATATTTTTAAATACATACATATCTATACTAATATTATAAAGAGGTAAAATTTGTTTGTCTGTAAGTTTGTATGTAGAGGGTAATCTTCGGAACTTATGATCCAATTTTTAAAATTATTGCACTGTTGGAAAGCTACACTATTCCCGAATGACATAGGTTACTTTTTATCCCTGTTTTCCCATGGGAACGGGACCTACGCGAAACCGCGGGACGTCTGCTAGTAATAGATAAATTACACCCAGACACAGAACAATTGATCGTGCTCATCACACAAACATTTGTCCTGGGTGGGAATCGAACCCACGACCTCCGGCATAGCAGTCAGGGTCACTAACTACTAGACCAATAGGCCAGCCAAACGCCACCCACTCACCCCGGGGCACTTTTACCCTGTTATGTTGGTGATGGCTTCCTGTTTAACCCGATGCAGCCATATTGCAGAATACCAGTATTTTACACGGGGCGACTGCCTGCCTGACCTTCACAACCCAGTTACTGGGACGCTTAAACTGGTTGTTAGACTTTCGGGGCTCTAACTACCCGAAACAACTGTCGTAGATCTACAAATGGGAGCCGGAACATTTTTTCCGAGGTACGGATGAGTCTTGGTATGTTGATAATTAATGGTCACCCATCCACGGGCCGACCTCGCCAAGCATGGCTTAACTTTCAACCGACCCGTATGGCTGTTATTATTTAGCCCCTCTATAATTGTTCTAGTTTTTTAAAGTACACAGGGTAAAAGGGACATCTTCGCGCATACTGATACCTTGAGTTCAGTAAACTAAAAGTTCAGTAGTTATAATTATATTTATCATAATAAATCCAGTATTACCAGGTCATGCATGCTGTGACATCTTAATATGTTGTACATTTAATATTATTTTATAACATAGAATTCTTAAATGTAACAACTACTGATTTTCCAAATAAATAAATAAACGATTTAATCTCATAGGTTTGGACATAAATCACGACTATATCCAGTTTGAATTGAACTAACAGAACATCATAAAAAAAATTAACGAAAAATTTCAATGCGGAGTCTGGACGGACGACGATGTCCCCTTTCCACCCTTGAATGAATGAATATATTCAATCAGCATTTGTTTTGATATTGTACTTATTGAACACGGTCACGGTATCGTAACTTCGACCAAAATAGTGATGGAACATCTGACCATAACATCCATAACTTGACACGGAGTTCCGTAAACGTAGCCTCTTTCAAAGCGTTCCATACGTAATAGGATTAAGTTCATCCCATGTTTTACATATTTCATCAATCTCCATTGTGTCGTCTAACGATGTACAAATGTGAAATGTGTCTTTACTAAGACCCGCGTTTGAAGGCGTTCTTTATAATTCAGCTTGTTGTGTATCCACTGAACGTTGTTGGTTCGGTCATTACCCTGTACTAAGTTAGGATTCGAGAGTTTTTATCGTATGCGACGACAGAATAGAGCCGTCTCGGAGAATTATTTAAGCTATTGTCTATGCATTGTTGTTTGAAACAGCTGTACAGCTGTTAAAAGTAGTAAATTGTCAATGAGGTAATTGTACATAATATAATGTGGGGTGTTCATGTTTTTTACGAATTCACAATATATGGTTTTGATCATTGATAAAGTAAAAATTAAACTATGCGTAGTTGTCTACCTACTTGCACAATTCAGTTTACTTATTTTGACATTATATCATAAAGGCACATCAATTTTATTTATTTGTATGTTTTGTAAGATAAACTCGTCTGCATTTTACAAAAAATATCTAGAATAATAAATTTTGACATCAGTATTTTGTTTCGTAAACTACTATGTTCGACCTGTTCAGTGAAGTTCGACACACCGCGTCCGATTGTCCGCAGATGGAACATTAATTAAAATTTTTTTTAATAGATCGAATGACAGTGCCAAATAACACAAAGGGTGAAATTATGAATGGTTTTCGATTGTAATACAAGGCCCAAAGCATGGAATGCAATCCTTTCAATTCAAACAAGTGCACAATATTACACAAAACAATCGCGTAAAATACATTGCCTGCCACATACTAATGTAACGATGTCATACGCTAAACAGGACGTAAATCAACACGATTTATGTAATAAATTGGCCAAGTGACGTTCAATGGACGTCAAACAACCGACATTGAACGTGATACGCAAGAACGGGTGTCGAATATGAAACTAGTGAAAGAAAATGTCTTCTATGCTCATACTAGCTGTGCCCCGTTTTTTGGTGGATATTTGTGGTTTTCGAAGAGCTCGCCAAAACATCTCGCAGATGGTGGAATTTTAACTAACTTATCTGTCTTTTTTTTATAATTTCGGCCATTTTACACTAGTGTTGTAAAAAAGGGAGGTTTTCCATTCGTTAATGTTTTTTTCTAATGTGTGTTATTTTTAACTCTGTCATTTATAGACCGGTTTGAAAAAGAAACCTTATTAGACAGGTAACTACTACTTTCCGTGTAATCTCATTTCATTGACATCGGTTAAGTAGTTTGGTTTTAATATCGAAAAAACTGAAAATCATCCACATAAACGAAAAAGAAAAGCAACAATGCAAAAACTTTTTTTTACAAAAACCGGCTTAAAAAAACATTAAAAGGTGTAAAATAACTCTAGTTTCGGAAGTCGGTAATAATAACGAATGTAACAAAACCACCAATTGAATGCCACAGAAATAAATTGTAGCCCATAGGTATATGATGATATATGATGATTAACATTACTAACTATTAGGATTAAATCAATTCCGTAGTTTTTGCATGAAGCAGAAACAAACTTAATTAAGTAAGTTGTCGAATCCCATTTATGGAATTCGACGCCAGCTTTTCTAAGAATATTACACGCAGCGTGCATTTTTTAGCATAGGTCAAAAACCTTGAGGCATTATATTGGGGTGGCTACATATAAAAAACAAAAACTTCCGCCTTGTCTATCTGTCAATTTGTTAAAAACTCAAAAACTACTGCACCGATTTCCATGCTGTTTACACTATAGGTTTTTAAATTGTTTTTTTCAGCCTGCTTACATTACAAGAAAACAAAGTACTTTTAAATTTTTACACTTGATATTTTAATGAAGGATAACCATTATTCCGAATTCCAAGTTGCATTAATCGATCACTATTTTAGTGATCGATGGTAGCATTAGAAGTTCTTGAAATGAGCAAATGTTACAAATAGACAAAGTCAATTCTAGCGTAGTATGGAGTTCCTATACAATGCGAGGCCACGTTACACTGGTTTTACCGCTTATGCGCTGCCTACTTCATGTTGTATATCAATTAAGAAGTTTTTAAAAGCATTTCTGTGAAATGCAATTCACTTATTCAACTAGCTGTATGGATAACTTCGCTACAACACACAGTCTAACTTTAATAAATCATTTAATAGTGTCCTTCAGACCTCAGTGTTCCTATGTTTAGTAAACATGAGGCTAATTAAAAAAAAATATTTGCTACTATATAAGCATTATATTGGTTTGTGTTTGCGCACACTTAAGCACAAACATACCTACGAAAGCGCCTTCTAAGCGATCAACAAAAGGTTTGTCAAATAATTTGACACGAGTAGCACTACGCGGTTTTGTACAAAAGGGTTTGTCAAACGTCCTACATATTTGACGTGTTTGATAAAAAAATGTATTGACGTAGTGTTTGACAACCTAAGTTTGAATGTCAACATATCTGTAAAGTCATGACAAAGAAAAATCAATATCTGGCACATTATTTGACAAAGTTTCTTGTAGCCTCAGAAGCTAAACCAACTTTGTCAAATTTGTTTGGGCTGCTGCTGACAGTTTGACAAATCAAACTATCATAGAACTTGTTTCGTTTTCAGAGCGCTTAAAATAATTTAAAAAAAAAACACTGTTGGCATGTCTTAGAGAATAAATAAATGACTGTCGTTGGATGTCGCAACGATTCACGGGCCTTTTATAGGTAAACCTTTTCATAATAATAAAGCGGGCGAAGAAGTGGCCTGCTCACGATTCACCGCGGGGACAATTTTGTAATAAGAGCTACCCTGTACCTGGTGCAGACTAGCGAATACTTATTACACAGTTTAATTTATTTGCCGGTTCACCCTGTCTGGAACCTATTACGTTAATGCCGTTAATATGCTAAGAATGGATGAGGCATACAAACAACGCGTTGCCATAATTCTCTTCCTTCTTCTGGGTTTTTTTTTTAGTTGCAGTGTATGTTTTCTTAATAAACCACGATGTCATGCTTAAAGGTGAAATGTATTCTTGTGCCAATGTTTATCAAGTGTTTGAACTAGTTTTTAGCTAGATTATTTTTTTTCTCATAAACGTTGATAGTCACAATCATGTTTTCGTAAATACCTTGACTTATTGTAGTTATTACCGCGTCCACGACTTTCCTTTAGTCCTTCTACATCCGCGAATTTGTCTTGCTTTCGTGCTTTATAAATAAATGCTTACCTAACCTTGATACTTATATTGTGATATTTGCTTAACCAGCATAATAAATGAGCCTAGCATTTTTTTACCTTGACTATCGACTTTTTGTTAAAAAATGTTTTATTAAATATTGAGTTAGGTATACATTCACTACGTATTGATGAACAAGTGAGGAAGTAATAACAGATGCAGAGACATTTGAATGTTAAAC
Organism: Euplexia lucipara; assembly: GCA_921972225.1. Taxonomy (NCBI): domain Eukaryota; kingdom Metazoa; phylum Arthropoda; class Insecta; order Lepidoptera; family Noctuidae; genus Euplexia; species Euplexia lucipara. The sequence goes on along the minus strand of OV179142.1, from coordinate 8,796,613 downwards.
TAAACATGCCGAGGCGGATTCCTAAATGGGTGACCAGCCATTACAAACCGAACGCCCACCGTGAGTCGGAAAGCACCGTGACATGGACCTGGCTGTCATCCGTAGATCATTGATGGTCATTAGCCAGAAACTTATAAGCCTGACGACCAGTCATACCGTGAGAAGACGTATCGCGTTGCCTAGTTACTGGTTTGTGAGGGTCATATAGTCCATACGTAAAATTCCGGTATTAATCTGCGTTCTACTCAACTGGCACAGCGAAGCAGCCAATAGCTCCGCTACAGCACTCAGTGAGCCGTCCAACAAACAAGTGCCATCTACTAGGAGTATATAGAGACTAGTACATAAAAATATATACCTCAGTCTGTTAAATGTCTTAGTTCATGGTGAATTAAGAACATTTGAGACTAGCTTGATGTGTTGGCTTGTACATTACTCTCTGTTTGGTTGCACTGTGTGCTTACCGTCGCACTGTTGTGGTCTTCAACCCGGGACCTACCTAAACTGTGACCCTTTGTGCAAAGTTTGTGCAAGTGCATAATCTACATAGTTTAATCCTTTTAATATCGACTCAATACTAGTATCGTGTGAAAGCAGTCCAATATAATACTAGGCAATCCTTTCGAAAACAATGTTTCGAAATATATTTCCAATTCGAAAATATATTTCGAAACATTGTTTATCAAAAACAAAGTTACTTTAATCACTTGTGTCTGTTAAGATCATCTCAGACATTAATCTGAATGGTCCTCACTTGATTTGGAAAAGATGATTACTGTTACTGTTAGCCCGAACCATCCCACTGCTGGGTGAAGGTCTCCCCATGACTTTAGTGATGATCCAGGACTAAAGTTGGCCAGTGGTAGTTTGTTTTGTCCAGGTCCGCCATCTTCTTTGGGTTCTTCAACGAAACGTTTTCGCTGTGTCAGGGCTCCACGTGGTGGTCATTTTGGCCCACAGTTATTAAACGGCAGACGTGGCCAGCTTAGCCCCGTCAGTGATCTGTGTTCTGATGCGCAGTGTTGTGCAGTGTTATGCAGCAAATGTGCAAAATATTATACCTGTCTAAACTAAAAGTCCGGTCCGAACTAAAATAAAAATAGACGGTGATGTCTGAGTGAGTTTTAGTGTTTGCTATTTGAGTCAGGAAAAACTGACCACTTAGGTAACATAATTTTGTTTTGCTTTCGGCCGTATTTTATTTATCATCATCGTAGAAGTCTTTGTTTCAATATTTTGTTTAAACCACCGTTCTATGCGTTGTGTAAAAAATGGGAATTTAAGTAATTGGAGAACATTAAGTTATACTTTCAGAGTGATGCGTCGCCGACTTGTTGGGACGCCCCTTACTCTAGAAAGCTTTTAATAAAATATTATTACCCTCGTATGAACGTCGAGGAAACCTTATTTGAGGTTTTCACGAACGCTATGTGTAAGTACCTACAATGTGAGGGGATCGCGAATGTTTATTTTTGATACAATCTTAAATGATAGACGCTTTGCTAGTTTGATTTATGGGAAGATAGCTAGGAACTTGTAGCTAAATCCACCCGCTCTGGTCGTTCGATGGGTAAGCTTCCTTTGCCGAGGTCAGTCCGTGGATCGGTGACCTTTTAGAAAACAACATCTCTCCGTGCCTCAAAAAGCTCGTTCGCCTCTGCTGTGCTTTTTAGATATTTTTGAGCTGTTAAGTGGTTACGAGTACTCAAAACCAGCAAAGTCTGACCAACTACCTACTCTATCTTAGGAGTATCGTGTTACCCAGTTACTGGGTTGTGATAAATTATACTCTGTGAATTAGTCCTTACGAACACCTTTAAATTTAACTTTTAACTAGAATATTTATATTTGATGTCAGTGTTTCACTATTCTGAGTAGGTACCTACCTACTATGAAAAGAAATACCGAAAGAAACTCAGACGCCTGGAGGATAGACATACAGTGGTTCAGGTATTCAGCTGCCTCCATTTATTTAAAGCCAACCCCAATATTATTGGGAAAAGACCTGATGATAGTTTAGATTTTTTGGTCAATCAAGAGCATCGAAATAAATATTTTCTTAACTGTCTGTGCACGAATAATAAACAGGAATCTAGTTTTAGTTAGTTAACTAAAGATTTAATTTAACCCTTTGTTAATTGAACATTGGTAGGTTCCTACCTAATGGCATTGCTTTTACTATTAAGGTTTAAACTATTCAAAACGTATTACATTAATCTTTAGATAAATGTAAATGCATACCTTGCGAGCCTGTCCGCCCTAAATTGCAAGGACCTGACGTCATTGCACAAGTGCTATAACCTCTGGGTATGTTTACATGTTTGAAAAGCGAACTTTGCCTCCGGTGCTCCATGCTGTGTCTTGTTGTTCTCAAGAGTCAGGACTCTTGAGAACAACAAGACAGGGCATTAATTTCTTAAAACACAAAAAATACACAATCCTATTACTATTACCTACGAGTATTATATCACAAGTTGGAACAGCACTAGGTACGCCCGCGATTTCATCCGCGTGTCTTAGGTAGGTAGGTACTTTTCCGTTCAAAATTTTAAATAAAATACTTATTGTCATTGTTACTCGCTGTTATTGTAGTTTTCCATAGATGAAGGAATTTTTGAAATCGGACCTCGGACCTTTTGATCGTTCCTCTTCATATTATTAAGTACCTAGGTAATTATTATTACTGTACTTAAATGTAAAATTTAGCGAGGATAGATGAACATACTCGTACCTACATTATGTGGGTGTGAATCATGTTTATTTTATACTATTTTACAGAATGACTACTGAAGGGTTTTTGCAAAAACTTTTGTGTAAAAAAGTGGCTAAAATGTCAAAATAGGTATAATAAGGTAAAGTTCTGTCGGTGCGCTGCAAAACTTTAAAAAATGACATAAATTGAGTTACCGCTGGGCACAGCTAGATAATATTTTATAAATTACTATTGAATAGTAAATGTGTAAATAACAATCACGTTGTACACATACCTACCTATAATAATAAAATTAATATCCATACACTGTATAACATTCCTTATTCATAAGATATTCAAAGGACTTTACAACTCCAACAATCTCAGTACGAAAAAAAAGGTATCGCCAACTTGATTTCGTCTCCGGACTGTTAAACACCACCACGTGGTCGCGATACATAATGCCTTAGCACGGCGAACTTTGCGATCTACACAGGCGCACGCGCAAACTTCGAACCCGTAATACTCGCGGGTACTTGCCTATTTATGCAGTCATAAGTATATCACGTACTAGGCCCGGCGAACATCGTTGGAATTTTAAATACACCTATGTGATACTGTCGGTGTTTATAGTACAAAAGATGTGGAATATTTCTCGGGACTACGCTCCTTTTTTTTCCTTTTTTTTATTGTCGATTATGCTAACCAGAGTTGAGTCGTTTGAACACTTGTTAAACGTTTGGGCTTACGTGAGCGAAGCTGGGTGCGTCGAGTAGTTAAATTTGATGAGGTTTGCTTGGAATTCAAGCAAATCAGGAAGTAAGGCTTCGTGTCTCCTACCCTTTTGCTGTACCCTACCCAGGGTCCATAATGATCTCATTTATAAACTTTTCACCTAAGAATACTTACTTACCTATGAAAAGCAATGAAAATGTTGAGTATTTCATCATTTTCAATTGAATTTTCGGTAGTAAAGAAGTCAAATCAAAAGTCATTTATTCAAATAACGCTGAGGTTGCTATTTGAACGTCAAGAGTACAGACGCCAGCACATCAAGTTACCCCAATGTTACAAATTTTCCCAATTGAATATGAACCTTACCTTCCGGCCCGTAATGTTGAATTTGCAAAATGTTGAATTCCCAAAATGTTGAATTGTCAGAATGTTGAATTTCAAAATGTTGAATTTGCAAAATGTTGAAATGTTAATCCAAAAATGTTGAATTCCCAAAATGTTGAATTCCAAAATGTTGAATTTTTATTCTGTTTAACATAAAGTTGAAAAACAATTAAAGAAATAAGACACATTGGGGTAACTTGATGTGCTGGCGTCTGTACACAGAACAGCCTGCATCAAAAAGCCTACCCTTTTTAAAAGTTTTGAATTTGAATGTGGATGGTTACAATTAGAGGAAGGCCAAAGGAACGATAAAAGGATAAAGGATTGTATGAAAGACACTATGCCCAGAAAGGAGATAACCATTAAGAACCGTAAAAAAATGGGATAAGGGCAGTACCTATGCTCTGATGATGGCAATAGGCTCACCCCCTATTGCATGGGACTTTAACATAGCTGGCAAAATGTAGGTGTACTTTGTACCCCATAACCTTTCGGGGAGTTTCGGGGGTGAGATGTTACGAGTATGTTAGTATGTGTCCGATCTCAAAATAGGCAAAGCAGATGATGAAGGTAAAATGCTAGATAGTGACTGTCTAAAACAATTTATTATAAATGACATAAGTTGTGCACTTACCTACTTATATATTAAATTACAAAATAATAATACATTATTATTTATTGATTATTAGGTAATTGATTATAAACCAACACTAGACGGCACCTAAATGTATTGCACGCTTTCATTTAGATAGGTATTTCACAATAAGGTCTAACGTGGTAAAGTGTAAACGCGCCTTTAGTTCCTAATGTAAGGCACAGTTGTCATATCTAGTTCAAACATTTCAAGTTCGTAAGTAGATATACATAGGAACGTCGGTAATTTATCTTGTTGAAGTCTACCACAGAAATTGGTGCAGAAATGCTCGTACAAGCAACCACAGTCTTGTATCGCTTTAGAACTTTAACTTCGTACAAGTTAACTTGTTTGATCAACTCAGTTGACTACCTTTGTAGCTTTACTAGCTTTTAATGAAGGTACCACAGCGCCATCTCGCTCTTACAACGGAACTAAAAGTTGGTCTTACACATTATTTGAAATAAGTACTGTAGTTAGTTTTGATAGTTGTGTATGATTTAATAACTAATAATGAAAGTGTCAATCCTATTCACTTTTCCTATAAAAAAACCATAATAAATATTGAAACCAATATCACAAAACAAGAACAATACGTAAAAATGAATGTACAACGGGCTTTATTAAAATTCTACTATTGATGGCTAGATGGCGCTAGTCATTCGCAATGCAACGCTTTGTTCAAACGTAAATTACGGTTTTACATGAAAGATTTATACTTATTGTATAACATACTGATTTATAATAATTTGGTGGTGTTATTATTCTATTACATCACGATTTTTATGTGGCCATGGTCAAGTAAATCTAGTAGTGTCGCTACCTATCTCTTGTTAATGTAAACTTTCTGTGTGGTTCCAACTACAAGTCTCAGTACCTGGCTTCAAGCCTAGATGGCGCTGCTAGTTGCTATCTTGGTTTAGTGGAGCGGTACCCACAAATAATGTTTATCTCCAAGTATAATAATCTGTTTGTATCTGTTTGTACACAGGAGCATGCGGTGCGGACGATTTCCAATGCCGAAGCGGAAACTGCATTGAGTCAAGCCGCCGCTGTAACAACGTCTTTGACTGCCCGGATAATGACGATGAGCTCAATTGCCGTAAGATACTTTTTTATCGCGATATTACTTAATATATAAACGTATCTAGTTTAAAATCCCACAAATATACTAGAACAAACTTTCCAAGGAATCACAAGCACGATAAATATACCTATATACGTTTTAATTGGAATTCATTTCTGAAGACCCACTAGAATGTTATTATGGGCTATTCTTTCGTTCCGAGTCCCGAGGGGAACGTAGTGTTAAAAAGAATGTTACGATCCTTTATCTTGGGAAGAGAGGGGTTTTTAAGAGGGGGGCAAAATCATACTCAAGTAATTAATGAATGGAGCCATAGAGCATGACAAGCAAGTCGTTTGTAAAATATTGTTTAATAAAATAGCTTCGTTGTTCTATAGCCTGCCAACCCAATCAATTCCGCTGCGAGAGCGACGGCTTCTGTATCGACGAACGCAAGAAGTGTGACGGTGAAAGTCACTGCGCAGACTCATCTGACGAACGACGTTGTGGTAAGTATCTAGTGTTAAGTGCCAGAAGAAACCAACGAGATACTAAAAGCCACACAGATTGAAATTTTTAAAGTGTATGGTAAGTGTATGGTTCAGGCTAGGTAGATACCTAGCTATTTTAGCAGGGTATGGAAAAAAATCTGTTGAGAAATTAGACTATAACTAAGATATTGCAACTAAATTACTGCAAAAAAATGCATGAGCATAGCCTGCAGTATATTGCATGAGATACTAATTTTCGAAACATTATGTTATGTAAAAGGAAAAATTTCAAATGGAGAGGATCTTCATTGTCTCAAGAATTCTTGTTTCTTACCAAAAATCTAGCATTAGGTCGAACTGCTTCGTTTCAAACCAAAATAAAGGTAATTAATCTGGTGTTTTCACACGCTGCTTTCGTGGATATTTTGAACGGTAAGTCTCAACGTCAGTGTCCTGGGCTGGTGGCCATGTGTGCAAGGACGCTGGTCAATTTAGGTGCCTCGATGGCTCTTGCATATCTATCCTACTCCGTTGTGACGGTTTTAAAGATTGCAGGAAAGATGGCAGTGATGAAATTGGATGTCGTAAGTATAAGCTTGAACGCAACTAACCTTAATTGTGGTTTTGTTTATTGTTTTTGAAAATATCCTTAGCAAATTCAGTACCTACATTAAAAAAGAAACCTATTTTAATCATTTCACTCACAAGTATAAATCGCATAAATATCGCGTAAACAAAACCACATAAATAATTGGTGCGGATACTAAATTATAACCCAATAACACAGTGTACAATAAACCATGTCATTCTAAAAGCATGCAGACCAGACCAATGGCAATGCGATCATGGGACCTGTATCAAACGGAATAAGCGATGTGACGGACGGGTCGATTGCCCCACAGATAGGTCAGACGAAAGGAATTGCATCGGTAAGACTTCTCCACCCATAAAGATTAAACAATGAATTAGCCCAATCCTAATAATTTTATAAACATTTCCAGCTTCATTACAAATTCACGTTATATTCACGTGAAACTTATGTCTTATGTGCATGATACTGTTTCAAAATTATCATCCAATATTGAATGATCACTATCAGTTTACATGGCTTTGCATGTATTTCCAGCCACTGGTTACTTTAAATGCAGAAGTGGCAAGATCATATCCGAGTCTCTAAGGTGCAATCGCCAATATGATTGTACGCCTGGAGATTTTTCCGACGAACAAAATTGTCGTAAGTTTATTTTATAGTAAAGGGTTCTTACTACTTTGCTTACTATCTTGTTAAGTTTACTTCTGAACCTGTTTCATTTCGACTTCCTATCACATCTTTCTGTTTCACCAAGTTTCTTTGGCCATTGGTTACCTATATCAATTTAATTTCTAAAGCAGATTTTTAGACTTTCTTTTCATTTTCTGTGATGATCTTTATTTTCCAAATTGCTGGTGATTTGTCAGCTCTATAAGTGATCAATATGAACTCAGTCTATTTATTTTACCGGCTAGCATGTGGTGCGAACGACTTCAAATGCGATAATGGACACTGCATTCCCGCATCCAAGCATTGTGACAGAACGCATGATTGTCAGGACGGTTCTGACGAACGCGATTGCTCATATGGTTTGAATTTTTCCAAATTTTTAAACAGTGATTTTTGTAAATTTTATAAATTTCATTAATTTGAAAAGGTGATGGTGAATCTTAATACCTCCCTTTTGCATGTTCAACTTTAAAACACATTTACATTTAGTCGCTTATTTATATTCACAGCATTAAAACTGCACTTTTATAGATTAATATTAATAACATTGATTTATTGAACGTAAATAAACATGTCGCCAATCGGCCAGGTAGACAAGAATACATTGAACTTTCTGAAACTGAAGTTCCTTAAACTCCAGAAATTATAATGAATTTGACGGAAGTTCTGCTTGTCATTTGCTTCATGTTTATTATTTTAGATGACTAAGATTGAACACAACAGGTCTAATCTTAAGTCCTCTAAAATTGTTTTACTTATTATTTTAATTTAATGACATTAGAAAGGGGTTGTTTATAATGACTCCCTTACTAGTGTATTTATGTGGTTATGGTGCACTATTACGGCAGGCCCAGTTTGCATGGCTTATGAATATGAATGCACGAGTGGAATGTGCGTGCAAGCCGATGCCAGATGCAATGGAACAGTGGAGTGTGATGACAGCACCGACGAGACCAACTGCCCTTGCAAAAGGGACCAATACCCGTGTCGGGACGGTTCTTGTATAAATATAGCCTATCTTTGTAACGGTCGGGACGATTGCAGCAATGGCGAAGACGAGTACAATTGTGGTAAGTAATACTTGATGAATGTCGTCGTATAATATATTTATGTTCCATTAAAGTTCAAAATCATCGTTCATGAATCCTTTTTTTATAAACAACTTTGAGATCTCGTAGTTTTTTGATAAACTTTTAAAACATAAATTTAGATCCTCAAAAAATTTAGTTGATCAAAAATAAATACATTGTTAGTAGGTACAAAACCCACTATTAGTTTGGAAAAACTTACTAAGTGTTAATTTCTCATAAAAATCAACCTTGAACGATTGATAAGACGTAATGAGAACGAATCTTTTTTCTAAGATTTGTTATATTTGTGTATATACTTAGGGGCCCATGGAAAGGACCGTTGGCAATGCAACGATGGTGTATATGTAAGTTTTTGGAGACGATGCGACGGTCAATACGATTGTCCGGATCATTCTGACGAGAAAAACTGTGAACCGTCGAATGTGTTAAAAGGTCCACATTTCAATTGATATAGCTAGAAGCATGCGCATGCAATATCGCATAAGTACCTACTTACTTACTCTTTTATATATATTTTAATTCTAACGATATATTTATAACTTATTATCATTCTTCTAGTTAAGTAGAGTATTTCAAACGAAATCACGTTTCTTCGTATAAATATTATTTATAAACTACCTTCGAATTTAAATTTTCTACGGAATTATTTTGTTGATGTTTTGTACTTTGAAGTTGTAACCAGAAGTAGTTATTCGCAATGTGTTAATCGCACTGGGGGTTTGAGAAAAGCGGCGGCGGATAGTTATAATATGGCAATGGTTTCAGATACGTGCCCAGTTGGACGATTCACCTGCAATGTAGGCTCTCGAGTTCCGTGTGCAGTAAGATGTAACGTTATACGCGAATGTGATGACGGAGAAGATGAGGATGGTTGTGAAGGTACATTGAGTTTTAAATATGAAGTAATTTGTTTAATTTTATCAAAAAGCTCACTACAGTCGTTCAGAGGCTCTACTTTATACAATCTAATTTTTAGATCGCTGTAAAAATACTATTTTTGAGCTCTAATAGAGTATGTAACTATCGTGGCTGAGGGTAATTTTATTATGGTAAAGCTCCTGAACTACAGTACTATCCTGAAGTATGCATAGTATATAAGATACACTCTTAGGGCATAAACAATGAAACTGATAATCTATATACTCAAATATTCAATTTAGCTCTTATTACTTAAATAGATAGGAAATCTTTTGTTTTTATAGCTGGCTTACATGGCGCTAGGAACGAATCGCTGTGAAATACCTGAACCTTACAATGCTTTAAACAATTATTATTATCATTGGTATGCCTATTTCACTGCGGCTCGTTTCTACTTTAATAGATTATAACGCTGTTTTGTTAACTTTAAACTAACCACTTAATGCGATTATATGCCATGGCAAACGGCTTTGCGTCCATTTGCGATTACTTGCGATTCTAGATATTATTTTCGATGTCTGCTTTGATCGTTTGCTTTATAAGTTTGAGTATTCAAATGACTCGTATTATTTTTAAAGCGTGTACGCACCAATGCGACGGCACGTGTATACCGCCCAGTCAGATTTGCGACGGCCACAATGACTGTTCGGATGGATCTGATGAGGATGACTGCTACCACTGTGACCGACCTGGTGACTTCAGGTAACTGATGCTATGGAGTAATTTATTTTATTTTGTGTACTTTAAATTTATTTGTACGTGTTAGTTCTTATTGCGAATCGCTATGTTATTAATGCCTGCAGCGAAATTTACGCCATGCGAAATTTTGAAATTGCGTTTTCTTTTAGCCCTATTATCCCGGTTATTGTAAACTAATATATTTCTTTTAGATGCAACTCCGACGAATGCATTGAGTATTTGCAGCGATGCAACGGCATAGAGGAGTGTGAGGATGGCAGTGACGAGTTAAACTGCAATAAAACTATGGTCACCAGTCCTGATCGTAAGTTTATTAGTAGATTTGACGTTAAATTAGTGAATACACCTATTAGTATTATGCCTCTAGACTTTCTGAAGGTATTTAATAATATTTTACTGTTGTTTTTCAAAGTGTAGTCTTGCTCCTACCACAAAAATAATAAATAATGGTATCCCGATATAAAATATAAATACTGCAAAAGTTAGTAAATTTTTGTAGGATGATTGACATTACACTTCCAAACAAAACCGTCGTTTTACAGACGCAATGTTGGCTATTCAATAGTTTCGAAGCTTTAGCTTAAAACTGTTTGCGGTGGTTCAAAACTTGTTCTAAATTTGTTTAAAACGGTAAAGATTTTTTGTACTTAATTTTTTACAAAAAATGATACACTTCTTTTTATCACCCCCCGACGCAAAATGAATATTTGATATTAACTCAAATTGATACCTCCATCCGGTCCTGAAAAAACTAGGCCTTCAAAATCAAAAGTCTTTATTCAAACTAGGCTGAGAATCAGCACACAATCAGAACGTCAAAAAAATACATGAGAGAGTCCCCCAAAAACGCCCACCCTTCGCAGACCGCTTTCCCTTGACGAACAGACCGAGAGCAAAGTCACTAGTATTTAAAGCCTAAAAAAGGAATAAACCAGAGCCACCGACGAGCAATCTTAATGTACTGAACTCATAGTGTCATGTGGTTCGACAATGTTTCTTAAAGGCCTTCCCACCCTGTCTCAGTTCGGAATCATAAGAATACTCGAATTACATTCACTTGATTAGATATTAAAAGTAATATTTGCACTTGGTGTAGGTACGCGTCTGCCTTTTAATCAGATATATCTTAGTTAGTGGCACCCAGTTATTGGGTTGTGGAGGTCAGACAGCCAATCGTTTTATAACTTGATACCTAAATGTAGGTGCCCATGCATTTGTGTCAGCTGCTGCCGAATACCAATGTTATTAATGGAGCGACTGCCTGCCTGACATCTACAACCCAGTTACTGGGCAAAACGATAGCCCTTGGTTAACCTGTTTGTAAGAGTTTGGGCTTCTGACTACCTGTAACTACTGTCAAAGATCTACAAATGACAGCCGGGACAATGGCTTAACGTACTTTCCGAGGCACGGAGAAGTCTTGATAATATGTATGTAATGAATGGGCACCCATCCTTGGACCGACCGCGTCAAGAGTATTTTACTGACCTGTGAGGCTGTTAAAAGCTTTAAAAATGGATTTAATTCATTTTTGAGTATTGAGGGCTTCTTTACTGTTTTAGTCTACCATTCATATTTGTTACAGAGCCATGCACATTAGAAGAATTTAGATGCGTATCAGATAATAATTGCATTGACCAAGATTTCCGCTGTGATCGCAATCTGGATTGTAACGACGGCTCTGATGAAGATAACTGCCGTAAGTATCAACATTTCTTATGCAGCCACAAAATAGTTACAACCACAAAGAGGAATTAGTTGGAACTTCTGAACAAATCAAGCGGAATAAACTGAAGATAAAGACTCTAAAGACCGTCACAGAAGGAACTCTAATACTTATAAGTTGTAACTTGATATTATACCTAGTTACTTCTCTAATTGACTGCCTCGTCGGTCTTGCTGACGTAACCGGTACTGTTGAGCATGAGATCCCGGGTTCGATCCCCGGGTCGGGCAAGATGTTATTGAGATTTTTTAACTTCAAATTTGTCAGTAGCAGTCTGGAGTCTAAAATTGTGCTCGATCGATGGCAATAGGCTTAATCACTCTATGGCGTAGGACTAAACCATAACTGGCTAATGAGGTGCACTATGCAGATACACCCTTGCCTACTCCTTTGGTAATTACAGGCGTGATGCTCTGTTATCTATTTATAACTTTGATTATCTGTGCCAGTACATTAACCTTTTGACCGCCAAAATGCATACTTACGCCAAGGCTCACAATAAAAAAATCTGAACAGAAATAGTGTTGCGAACAATTAATCAAATTAAACAAAAGGTTCTCTCGTTCATAAGATTGGACTCCAGGTTCTTGAATGTATCGATAATATTGGTAACATACCATTAACTCGTTTTTGTATTATTATTTTATCCAATAACTACCTGCTTATAACTCAAAAACATTTTATTAAATACCGCCTTCATTTACATTATTTATTTAAGCACAATGCAAATAATTATTAATTAATGTTACTACTAGATACGTCCGGATTTAGCATCATTTTTTTGACGACTAATATTACGCGTGTGAACATGTTTTTCCCATAGATTGGATGACATGCTTTTTTTATTTACCTAATACTTTAGGTTCTAAAGAACATCTCCTCAAACTCACACGTTGCGTAATAAATTTTAAACTGTTTAATTTTATACGTTGGTGGTGTGAGTTATTTGTTAACTATAGACGACATTGGCGCAAAGAGCTCGCTAGCGCTTGTTAGGTATTGGCGTTCAAAAGGTTAAAAAGAAAAAATGATTTATTAATTTTAAATGTGTCTGATCATTAATATACTATCGAAATCGCTAGTACTTGTTATTGACTTTGATATGTACTTAAGTAAAAGAATATTTGAAATCTAAAACTTCAAATAACTTGATACCTAAATGTAGGTACCTGTGTATTATAAAATAAAAACATTAGTCAATAATGAGGATGAGTGACAATTGGCACAAGGCACTAACACGCTTATAGAACTTATAAAGAAGCACAAACAATTTAACTAACGCACTTAATAAACAACACCTAATGGCACATTCGCTGTTAAATATAATAGCGCACCATGCACTTCTAGATGCTATAGGTGCCTTTTTGGGTACCTACTTTATCTTCTTCTTTCTCAATAATGCTATGATATGCTTAAATGTCGGGTGAAATCCTTACGCAATCAGCAAGTGAGTATGGGAATTCAATAAATCCACACAAACTCAAAATATTCGAATAAATTTTGCATTGATCTAGTACTGAAAGTAAACCTGTAGTTTTGGATGCAAATTTCAAAGCAAGAAAGAACGAAAAAGCTTAAATTCTGTGGCAGAAGGCGCAAAATAGGGTCTTAATAAATTGAACCAAAACATAAAAATAAAATTACCGCGTTCAACATAGTAATGGCGGTGAAAGGAAAGGTCAATAACCACATAATATATGTTGTGTATTATCTAACGTTATCGTATTAAATACGCCACCATAAAATAAAATGACAGTACGGCGTGGTACCAACCTCACGCAGAATGGTTTGGCACCATCTCATAGCCATCTCCCCGCCACCACCCGCGCTCATTGGTCAAATCAAATAGCACGCGCCTTTCAGATTTGCTGTTACTCATTTCCGTCCCTTTTTAAGGAAACCTCTCTCACAAAAATATCCAGCAACCATGGTAAAAGATGGTACAAATCTATACTAATGTTATAAAGAGGAAAGATTTGATTGTTTGTTTGTTTGCATTGAATAGACTCCGTTCGTAAGCTACATTATCCTCGGGTGACATAGGCTACTTTTTATCTCTATACCCCCCAAGGTATCGGGAACTATGCGGCTGAAACCGCGTTACGTCTGCGATTCAAAAATTGAATAAGTGGATGGTAACTTTATAACTATAAAATCTAGGGTAGAATTAAATTGAATGCCATAATAGGATGGTTCATATTTGTAATGGGTGTCCCAGCTTGGTACATGACGAGGGCGTCGAGGTTGCCAGCGATGGCTGACTGCCACGAGTCAGAGTTCACCTGTTACGACGGCCGGTGCATTCCGCATTTGAGGCGCTGTGACAATATATACGACTGCTTCGATTTTTCCGATGAACAGAACTGTTTAAATACGGGTATCTCATTCATTTTTGTACTTCTTCGTCTGAGTGTAACGACTGCTGTTGTGACGTATTTTTTAGTCAATTACTTTTACAAAACCTAAATTCTTTTCACTTTAGATGATGCTGAGCCTGTATATATTGTATTCGGTTTCAATAAATCCGTCAAAGATTTCAATGTTAAACCGGAGAAATCTATAGGCAAATGGTTTTTTTTTCTCAATGCGATTAATAATTTTCAACTTGAATTTTATAAATTTAAATGATAGTGGTTAAATTACACTCAGATGCAGAAGTACGAAAAAGCAGACAATTCGGAATGCCGTCTGTCTGAAATAGAAATAAATTGTTTGTTTACTTTCCCCAATTTATTGTTGATTCCTGCCAAGCCTGCCAAGCCAAAAAAAAATATTTCGTATCATTTTTCGTTTCTATTGTAGGTTAGTTTCATTCTATCTACAACATTTAGAATTTGCACACACCTGTTTATAATCACCATCTTTTCGTTAATTTTTAATCTGATTTAATAGAAACTTTTGATTTTTGTTGTTAAAATCATGTGCTACCGGGTCTTGAAGTTTTTTTGGCTCTGAAACCACAATGATAGAGATGAACCCACTTTTCTTAATAAAAAAGATACCCATAAATGAATGGTACTTTTAAGCAGACTAAAATAGTAAGTACTGCGACAAAGGTAGAAAGTTATTACTTTCGGAGTTATACCACAATATATTGAAATATAAAAGTAACCCAGACACAAACCGTATCGTGTGCAGTCATTGTTTTTCCTCAGGACTCTGTCATTTATATACTGATTTGGATTTTTAGGACAAAGGTTCTCGGGACTGTATAGGAGACCTAAACAATATTGTGGTTATGGAGCGCTTATGCACCATCCAAAGGTCCAATACTGGGCAACTCAAATAGCCACCGACCAAGCTAATAAATCGCGGTTGCTAACAATATTCCGACGAGAGGTAGAAGTTGTCACCACTAACAATGGTCGCTTCAAGCGTCATTTTATGGTTATACGCTATAGTTATTGTAGTAAAACCTTACAAAATATGTTTACTATGCGTTTCAAATGAGAATAGGAACGTCAATGACCTCTATCTGTCAGATGTCACTTGAAAAGTACGGTTCACAAGGCTAATTCATTTAAGACGTTTTTTCATTTTTAATAACTGCGACTCGGCAAAACAAAAAAATAAATAAAATTGATACGCGAATAAGGGTTTCGTTGCAGACCGCACTTTTCAAGTGACATCTGACAATAGAGGTCATTGACGTTCCTATTCTCATTTGAAACGCATAGTATCTAATGATTTCAAAATTGCACCTTCAATGATGAATCATTTCTACATACCTATGAAGGACCACAGCCTGCAATCAAGACGTTTTTCTAAAATATGATAATTGAAAGGCTAGAAGTCGTCAGCCTATGTGACAGGAATAATTTAATCAGACGCAGAGCGAATGGATGCATATCTACAAGTTGAGAATTAGCTAGACAACATCGTATTTGTTGCTTTGGGTTAATATATCATGAAATTATATTGCATTATCTTTGAGACGGTTTATACGTAGGTATGTCATAGTTCTATAGAGAAATCGAAATGCATTGTTTAATTAATGGGATATATCATACCATCTCAGAAAGTGTGGTTGCTTCGAGAAAGGTACAGTCATGCCACACAAGAGCGATAGCATTCTATTGCTTTATATTAATTCATCAAGAAACTAAGTTGGAAGCACAATTATAGAATGGAACGCAACAGCACATTATTAATATCCTAAATATATCCATACATAACATATTAGACTGAGTTGACTTTATGACGTCGTATCTCCGAAAGTACTAATATTTGATTCAAGTTTTATTAGTAACTATTGTTCCTTATAAAAAAGCCCAATTCAACCATATTATTCCAAATGAATTGGAAGGTGGGCCCGGACTTCATACAGTCGTTTCCCATTCTTATTTGTAGCTAATTGAAACCAAACCAACCAATCCAAAAATCTTTGAATAATATTATTAATATTATTATTCTTACTTAAATAACTTAATTTGAGGAAACTCTATATGGATTCTAAATTTATAGTGGCTTTATTTTTTCTCTATTTAAGTTTGTCACTACATAGTGAAATAAAATAACAGAGTAACTTAAAGATCCCTATAGCAGATGATTTTAAGGGTTTGATTCACAGTGTCCGGGTAGGCACTTGGTAGGTCTTGTCTACCAAATAAACTATCCGGATGTGGTGAAACAGGTCATACTAATTATTTCCTACTTTACGAAATTCACATGATTTCGTGCATGGTTTCAATTTCGCTTTTCGTCCTGTAATTATTTTAGTTCAATGACGACAGTTGTAAGAGTTAACAAGTTTGTACTTATTGAAAGAACATAATTGTGTACATTATTAATATTTAATTCCGAAAACTTGCTAATCTATTGCAATCGTATAGAGGTTTTACACCCTATTAAAATTAGTTTTAGTGTGATGCCTGCACGTTTCAAAAAAGTATTTATCTTTGGTACTACTAATGCTTGCCTATTTACCACATTATCATCTCGTTATTAATAATTTAATTTTACCGTTTTAGCTTGCCGCGAGGATAGCTTCCAATGTCGTAGCGGCGAGTGTCTCCCAACGCGTGCTTTCTGCGATGGTATAATCGACTGTCAAGATGCTTCTGATGAACAGAAGTGCCCACAAACGACAACCGTTCGGGCACCGATCACATCTGACCGATACACCACAACGGAGAGATATCGTCCTCCTTATGACCCATATGGTGAAAGTAGTGGTGGCAGAAGACCTGGCATTGACAGTTCCAACCAAGGCGGTGGTAGATACCCTTCCAGTGGTAAGTAATGTCTGCTCAAACACACCGTTTTTTTCAATTGTTTAATAGAATGATCGGCGAAGGGTACCTATAGTGTGGGAACTTTAAAAAAAGTCTACTTATATAAACAAAATTGTTTTCATTAATATAAAAATGACTGCGCGGTTTGAGGCAACAGCAAGATCCTGGTCTACTGAAATTTAAGAAAAAGTTAGATGCGATCTGATAAAACAGTCATCCAATGAAATCTTTATTCAATGCCTTTACGTACTTTAAAGCAACCAGTCTACGTTCCCACTACTCGAAGACATAAGTAGTCTCTGTTAGGAAGTATATTTTCATGTAAAACGTTATTCAATTGTTTGGTAAGTATGTAATCGTAAGAATTTCAGGTCTAAACTGATAATTCCTTTTATTAGGACGTGAGTGCAGGCACCCACAGCAATGGCGTTGTGAAAACGGTCCGTGCATACATGTGTATCAGCGTTGTGACGGACATATCGACTGTCCTTTTGACTACAGTGACGAATTTGATTGTCCCGCCAACAGTAAGAAATCGACTGAATGGTGTTATGATATTATAGTTGACGTTGTTGATCATTAACATAGAGTTAACAAGGACAGACTCCTTTTCCTAATTTAACGGATTCTGACATTTACTAATATTGTAATACGTAATGTGGTCGTGAGTTTGTTGTTAAGTCGTTTTCAAACTCCTTTCTTAATCATTCAAAATAAATGTCCCTTTCACGACTTAACTCCTCAACAGACCGTCGTGAAATTAATAAAGCGAAAAAATACTATTAGGGTATCTTCTATTTAAAATCCCTTTTCAAAAGCCTTATATTAATAAAAAATCTTTTGCACGAAGTACGTTTCATCAAAATTTCTGAATCAGATTAATTTTTGCCGTGGAAGCGTTGGAGCGTTCGAGCGAGTTGAATATAATCGATCAGTGCACATGACTACATCTAATATATTATAATTAGATGTAGTCAGGTGCACTGATCGATTATATTCAACTACGAAAAATATTTCAAACATCTTCCACTTAGACTTTAAATAAAATATAGCATGATCGACGTACCTACAAATTTTCGGCAAAACAAGGTTCGTTGAAATGATTCGATAAAACGTATTATTGACATTGTAGGAAAAACTAACAAATAAAATTCTAATTTTCTGTAGAACAAACGTATCATTATAACGATTACTTGTCCATCGATTACTCGTATATGCGACTCTTAAAGACTTAAGTCGTTGGTCAGTAAAACTAATTATAATAATTTCGAATAAGTATAACATTGGAATGATAAGTAAATCTTTAACATTAAATAAAAAACTAACGCTTAACTTATTTGTGTAGTTTCTTGTACAGTTTTTAAAACAATTACACAATTGTGAAACATGTCATTGTTAATAAGCGCGCCAAGTCTCCTACATTTTGGTGACGGCCAACGGTATGACACTGTTTTATGCCGTCACAGAACTCAACTGTGTTTTCATTTCTATCACGCCGTTGTTATTTAATAGTCTACTTTATTTAATGTTATTCATTTTTTTAACCATCAATTTCAATGTAAGATAGATGGTAGATATATATTATTTTTTGTATATGTATAACGGTGTATATTTTTCACTGACACTGTACATTATGTCTATTTCAAGTAATTTGGCAAAAACTGTGGAATTTTTGAGTAAGTACTCAAGCGACCTCAAGAACTTAAAAACACCAGTGTAACATGAACTTCTTTCCATTTTGTAAACGTTTGAGATATACGAAGCACTTCAAAATAAGAAATTTGTGACATATTTAATACTTATTTTTTTTCCAGGTGTTCCTGCTTTGAATCTTAAAACATACCCACAAAACCAGACCGTCAGATACGGTGAGTTCTTCTTAACGTCTTTATAAATGAAACATAGTATAATATTTTGTTCAGTGGGAATCTGACATCTCGATTCTTCAGTTTGATACCTTTTATAAACCATGTGAAAGTGAATTTTATAGCACTGGAATTAAGTTAACAAACAAACACAGTAACAGGTATTTGTATTTCTAGAATTTTAGCGATGAAAATACTTATTTTGATTTACACGTAAAGCTATAATAAATAGCTGCATAAAACGCGTTGGTTATTTTGATTGCTTCGATGCAATCTCCCACATACATATTAAGTACTACCGAATATCGTAGAATACATTCTATTTTTATTGTTATTTATTATATTATTACAATATTTTTGCATAATAATAAACTATTTATAATATTAAAGTATAGTTATAAATTAAGTAAGTATATTTTTACTGAAAAAAAAAGTTGTCACACAACTAAAAACCCGAACTATGAGAATCCGAATAAATATCTGCAATTATATTTGTGTAAAATTATTGCATCTTCCTAACAAGAGGCAGGGAGAATCAGGTGAGCAACAATGCAGAAAGTTGCAGGGTAGTAAGATAAAATACTGTAGTGCTATTTGAAACATTCAGTAGGTATCTGTAATTCATACCTGACGGCTGTGTGGCATACAGCAAGATGCGCCGTGGCATCCGTCAGGCGTGATTACTCTCAATATTAATATTTAGATACGCTTCATTTCTAGGTACCTAGCAAATGGAGTAATCATAATTCAAAAGTAGTAATTAGCAGCAGCTTAGTGATGATATTCATATTTCGTATATTTTTGCTGCTTGCACATTTCACATGTGACTATACTATTAAATTACAATTCTGGAAAAATATCGTCATATATTAACTAAATTAACATTCAATAAGCGCTTTTAATTCTCAAAAGATACAATTTAATGTACTGTTCAACAATTTAACACAAAAAAAAAGGAATCAATATTTGACCGATATTTTTCTAATGCTATATAAAAATGGGTATAGTCCTTTTCATAACATAAAATTTCATTATTTTCTAGTTTTTAAATTTGAATATACGTAGCAGCTTGACAACAAAAAAAAATATGATATGATAAATAAAATTGTCATGGACGAAAATAATGTGCTTACTTTTCGCTATTTTTCTAAACCCTTTTAAGTATTAAACGCGGCATGTGAAAATTAAGTGCTTGTTTACTCAGCGTTAAAAGAATGTAAAGGTATTATTATAAGCACAGTGTGTTATGTGTTATTAAAATCAATTTAGTACAATAAAAAACCTTCTTAAGTAAAACCAAGCTGCTACTCAAATATTTTAAATACTTCTGATTATTTTTAGTTGGTACAGGTAATAAATATTATATAGGGTGGAGGTTACAATATTTTAGGCAGGAAGGTAAAATTTATAGCGTTCTTTAAGAACTAATTATTAATACTATCTTCTTGTTATTCTTTCATGGTGGTGGAACAGTGAACTCTGGTGAGTCGGTTTGCCTGATAATTATTTTGGGCAACCATATATCATAAAATGGGTTTTTCATAACATTTTCATTTGACAGCTTCATGGTTGAAATATTTGCGTGATTTAATCATACTTTGACAGTGTTATTTTTTAATTTATTTTAAGGCTTATTCCTATATAATTAATATTGGGTTCCTTTACACACCCGGATTATTGAACGAAAATCATCGAAATGTCGAGTTAGCGATTGGCTGTTGATATGTATTTCACCTTATGCTTCACATTTTTTCTCTAATTCTGCGATATTATTTTGTTCAAGAAACTGGGTGCAAGTTAGTTAGAAGTAATTTATTCATACCTAACGTTTTCGTTTTTTTAACGGCTACATTTATTGCAGCAGTTTGTTTAACAGAGGGAGCAATATATATCAGTATTTTTATAATAACATTTATTACAAAATAATTATGATATTTGATACAACAATTTCATTACTATTATCTATAATATGCATGCTAAAAATGATTTTGATTTGATTAAAAAATGCTTAACGGTCACGGAATGCTTTTTTTAAATTTAATATTTTATCTATTTACTTTATCATTTCCCCCATTAAGGATTTCATAGTATAATATTATAAGTAAGTACTATGAAATCTTTATTGCGGGAAATGATAAAATAAATAGATAAAATATTAAATATTCAATACTTTTCACGTAGCGGGAACTTTTTGAATTAATATTAACATTTAAAATAATGGGGTTAAAATAATTAACAATTAACATTAACCGCGGCGACGACGGCGACGGTGGGTTTAAGGTTGACTGCTAGAAAATACCTATGGAATTAAGTCCACCTCTGTATACATTAAGTCATGTGCTTAAAACATTAAATAAACAAATAAATTAAAATTTATTTTTAGGTGGGTGGGTCAGTCAAATTAAACAAACAGTCTAGTAACGAAGAGTCTAGTTTTGTTGTAGAATATTTATTTGTTTTATTTAAGTTAGTTTAAAAAATTCTGAACCTAAATAAAAGTAGATGTTATGTTAGAAAACTATTTAATTTTATGCTTACTGTAATTGATTTATTAGTAGTAAAAAAAAAATTACACAGTAAACTCCACGTGACTTGCCCATAAGCCGGCCAAGTGCAGTACAAATAAATAATCAATTATAATGCGTGCTATAATATCTTGGTTTAATTTACAACTTATCTCTTCAAAGTTAAAAGTTGTAAATACTAAACAGGCTTCTTCTAGATAAACTCACTTCATCGTGGTCTTTGTCTCTGTCTACTCAGACATAGACTCAAGACGGTCTTTTAACGGTCTAATTGAAATGAATCTTTTGACTTTGACTTTGATAAGACTCAAATAAAAAGCTACGATGTCATAGATGTAGGAAGCCTAAAAAGGCTTCCCACTTCCTAGTGGGTTTGCTGGAAAGAAGGAGTAGCAGATATAAAAATATCATTTAACTAGTGTAACTTTATTATGTGTTATCTTTCTTTTTATATTTACTATGGGTTAATCCTAAGAATACGAACAAAATTGATTAGTGATCAAAAATGGTCATGTAGATATTATAAGCACCGTTAATGTAATGGCATTTTCCGTCCATAATTTCCTTGTTTTCTAAATTTCAGTCGAATTTATTGGCATGGCAAGTCATGCCCGATTATAAATAAATTTCACTGCAACGTGGTCGATTTTGACGGCATGTTTGGTGTAGTAACTGAGCTACTAGCTGCCGTACTGCGCGACGCTGGCTCGATGCCTGCTCAGAACAAATAATAATATGTGTGTAGTCTATACTATATAATAGGCCATACAAATATTTTGAAAAGTTGACCATTTATAAGAAAAAGAAAAGAAGGTTCTGTAAAATTATGCCCTTGAAAATTTGGGTAGAATGAAAGGTGAAGTACACTGTCTCTGTCTTATTTAAGCCACCGCCCTTGCACCCAAGTTTGAATTGAATGGACAGATTTTGTACAAGAACAAAGTATATTTTAGTCTTAACCTTATCTGGTTGCTACAGGGACTAGGAAAATAGCTCTTCAGATTTATTATTAAAACAGTGGTAGTTTTGGTCATAATCATTATAAATATTACTGCACGTTTTACACAATTTGAGTAGTTGTCATTAGACGTATTTATTATCCATTCATTAGATCTATCAGAACTTAAAGCTCCAGTTGAAATTAAAATGATTTCGTAACTATTTAAATGTAATCCGTTTTATTTACATTGGCTTCTCATCACTTTGGGTATAAACTACAGCATGTTTACATTTTATTATTAAAAATAAACGTAGATACATCAGTTCAAACAAGAAATAAAAATGAATGATTGAATGCTGCATATTATGGGTAAATCCGGTTAATTTGGGTCTCGTTTTTAACATTAACATCAGTATATTTACAATGGGCTCTTTTAGGTGGTGATGTGGTGTTCCAATGTCGTGATGAAGGACCGCACCGCGCTAGTGTTAGATGGACCAAGGATGGCGGAATTAAACCTGGCTCCACCGACGTTCGAGGGCGATTGGAAATGTTCAAAGTTAACGTAAGTACTTTAGTGACATCAAGTCTATTTGCCATCAATCAGGCACGAATCATATAGCTAGTTTGGGACTAGATGGCGTTGTGTGAAATATTTATTTATTTTTCATTATTGAAGATAACTACTAATCTATAATGGATTTCAATGTACGTCATCTTTACAGCAAGCAGATAGTGGCACATACATTTGTCAGGCAGACGACTATTTGAGCTACCCTGGTTCTCAAGTGCGTGTCACCTTGCAAGTGAACAGTGCTCGTAAGTATCAAACACCTTTATTTTATCACAATCACTTCCTTCTCCGAGCTCCTTTAAATTTCCGAAAAAAAAAATGATAGAATGTCGGAAAAGATCTTCAGAATGCATGTAACAATGTCAGAAAAGATCTTCTTACCGAAATAAGTTTATTTTCATAGTGCCACACCAATTGAATTGCCGATTGGTTAACACTAAACTTGATGCCATGTTTACAGCGGTAACCTACAGGCCTCAGAGCCCCGCCTGTCAACCAAACGAGGCTACCTGCGGAAATGGACAGTGCATCCCTAAATATGCTGTTTGCGACAACAACTACGACTGCTCCGATCGATCCGATGAAGAGAATTGCTGTAAGTGTCTTAAGTAAATCACTTCATATTATATTTTAAGATGCCCTTTTAGGAAAAAGAAACGGTGAGCCCGAATTGCGCGGGTTTGATGCCATCTTTCAAAATAAGTTTTATTTTCCTGTTATAACTACAAAATCTTTCATATGCTAGACTTATCACAGGTTTATTACTTCGAAAAGTTTAGTTGTTTTATTTTTTATTCCATGTGTTGGAACACAAAAAAGTCCTACCATATACTTCTTTATCATTGTGGTGTGCATAAAAGGAGTTGTGTTAGCGTTAAAATATTTTGAGTAACCGACATAAAAATCAAAATTCCCAGACCACGACGGAATCTGCGAGCCCAACCAGTTTAAGTGTAACAACCGAAAATGCATCCTCAAGACATGGATCTGTGACTCCGAAGACGATTGTGGAGATGGATCTGACGAACAAAACTGCGGCTACTCTAGTGATGGCAAATGCTCACCTGTTGAATTCTCTTGCAAGTCTGGGGACCAGTGTGTACCTAGAAGCTTCCACTGTGATGGACAAACTGACTGTCAAGATGGCACAGATGAATATGGATGCCGTAAGTATTTTTATCTTGAAATAGCTTCAGAAACAGAAAGTATTTTTTTTACTGAACTAAGTGACGGAAAATCGAAAAAGATAAAGTAGATTAGGTACAGCTTTGACAAAGTATTCTTAATAATTATATCTCCAGAAAACTTTATTGTCTGAATTGCGGTACAGTGAGTTACAAAAAACATTGTTTCTTCAGTTCCTGTCCACGTAACAAATCCACCAAAACCCGCAAATGTAAAGCTGAACCCTGGCGAGACTCTGACACTGAGGTGTGAGGCAGTCGGTGTGCCCCTTCCATTGATCTCATGGCGTTTGAACTGGGGCCACGTCCCATCCAAGTGTACCTGGACCAGCGATAGGGGTATTGGTGTCATCATCTGTCCTAACATGCAGGTTTGTAACTATACCTCACAGAACTACTACTGTGGGCAATACTATCTCATTGTGCAACTACTATTTAGTATTTAGCAGTTACAGTCCCGGATCACCTTTAAAATACTGTTTTAATTTATACCGCGAATAAACGTTAAAAAAATACGAATAAAGTTGTGCAATAAGATAGTGATATTATGATGAAGTGTGTAAAGAACTTTATTTTACATAATCACACAAAATGTTCTGATGCATTATAGCCGGAAGACAGCGGAGCATACTCTTGCGAGGCTATTAACAATAAGGGTACGACCTTTGCAGCGCCTGATGCTATCGTTTTTGTCAGCAAGACCGACCCCTGCCCTCGAGGATACTTCAACAAGTAAGACCTGTAACATTTTATCTGATACATATCATCATCGATACGATGAATTAGAGGGGTAGTAAATTCAACCGTTTCTGACATTTTTTTTTTTATCCTCAGTGAAGCCCGATCCGAAAGCGAGTGCATCCGTTGTTTCTGCTTTGGAAAATCAAACTTATGCCGCAGCGCTGACCTTTACACCTACAATATGCCCACTCCCCTTGGAGAAGGAGGCACCAGGCTAATCGGTATCAGGAATTCCCCGTCAGGAGACGTCAGCATTGATTCCTCCCAACCGATCTCAAACCAATATTATTACCAACCTCTGAGAAATGGAGCTACGGTAAGTCAAGTAGTTTTTGTTTGAGTTCCTTATTAATTTACATTTTTTTATTTTCGGAACCTGTCGAAATATTCCCCCCTGCCGTTCTTAGGATATTATTAGTTCCGTCCTTTTTCAGGTGACGAAATTTGGTGACTCACAATCATGGGTGACCTCACATCCCTACCTGACTCTGCCTGAGTCTTACAACGGAAACCAGCTTAAGTCCTATGGTGGACACATCAAGTACACTGTGTCTCCACATACGCAAACCTACGGATTCGATGACAGCATTCCGACTATTATTATTAAGGTACTCAATGAAAAACAATCTAAACTCATAAATTGTTTTTACTGGGATAAGGGCTTTAATCCCTGTTTAATTTATTATCATGAATCTTAAAAAAATAGAAATTGAATGGCATTTTTTCATCAATGCATTATTTTTGATCTGTAGGGCAAATACGGAAACTTATTCCACATCAGTCGTGCTGGTGGCTCTCGGGACCTGAACATTGAAGCTCGTTTGACTCCTGAAGACTGGATGAAGAACAGCAGCAGTGGATACACACCGGCCTCCAGAGAAGACATTATGATGGCGTACGTAATTTGCTCAGAAGTAGTGAAGGATTAAAAAGGCCATAGATTTTTACCTTGTTTTGTATTTAACGATAATTACCATTGTTGCAGTTTGGATGAGATTGAAATGATTCTGTTGCGCTCCGACCTAAACAACGCAGGAGTAAACATCACCGATTTTGCCATGGAGTCTGCTGAACACATCAACGTTGGACTTGGAGCTGCTAGTCTGGTGGAAGAGTGTACGTGCCCCAAGGAATACGAAGGGCTATCTTGCCAGGTATGTAATTTGTCCCATCTTAGCTCTTAACGTTATAACACAATATCCCTTATTTTCGTTGAAAAACGAAATGTATAATACAATACCTTAATTTTTCTAGAAATGCGCTTCAGGCTACATTCGCAAGAAGGTTGGGCCTTGGCTCGGAGACTGTATGCCTGAGGAGTGCCCTCCAGGTACATATGGCGACCCATCAAGTGGCATACCTTGCAATCAATGCCCATGCCCGCTCACCAACCGCGACAACCAGTTCGCCAGTACTTGTTCACTTGGACATGATGGATCAGTCATATGTGACTGTTTCGCTGGGTAAGACTTGCCTATCTTCAAATGAGGTAATTCTTAAGTTAACATTATTTACAACGAAACTATTATTGTTTTAGTTATGAAGGCAAACATTGCGATCAGTGCGCCCCTGGCTATGAAGGCAACCCGATGATACCCGGTG
This sequence comes from Euplexia lucipara, assembly GCA_921972225.1. Classification (NCBI taxonomy): domain Eukaryota; kingdom Metazoa; phylum Arthropoda; class Insecta; order Lepidoptera; family Noctuidae; genus Euplexia; species Euplexia lucipara. Next base: position 8,770,251 of record OV179142.1, on the reverse strand, counting down.
ACTCATGTAGACCTGTAGCTAGAGACAATTGCAACCCAACCGGCACCAAGCTGATTCGTCCTCCAGATGAGTGTGTGTGCAAGGACAACGTCCAGGGACCTTACTGCGATCAGTGCAAAAACGATTCATTCTACCTGTCTTCTGACTTCAGGTAAATTTCACGATATACCAATAGCAGCAATGAACATATTTAAGTTTCAGTCCAGTAAATAACGATGGACGGTTCAGTGAAAATCTGCTTCGAGTTTTAACACTGACTGACCTGTTTGTTCTAGTGGTTAGTAGCCCTGACTGCTACGCTGGAGGTCGTGAGTTCCATTTTCACCCAAGAAAAATGATTATGTCATTTGTTCTGTGCCTGGGTGTTCTTTGTCTATAAATCAGTTTTGTTTTTAGAAACATGTAAGTATGCTTATCAGTTATCTAGTACTCACAAGCTCGGCTTAGTTTGGGACTAGGTGACGTTGAGTGAAAGTTGTGGAATATTTATTTTAATGATGGACGACATCAAAATTCGAGAAAAGTTTCCATGGATTTTAGGGGTTTTTCTTGTGGACTTGAGTCTAAACAGATACAAATGTATTAAGTTATACCGCTGACCAAATATTGCTACCATTTCAGACACGGATGTGCACTCTGCTTCTGCTCAGGCGTATCTCAACAATGTATGAGCAGCAGCTTCCGCCGCAAGACCATTAGCGTTCAGTTCAACGTGCCACAGATCGTAGACCAAGTGAAGATCTACAACGTTTCTCCCACTGGACCCCCCGGATCCGTCAGATACTCTGCACCAGTTGAAACTGAACTCCGACCCCTGTTATATCGTGGTGAAATCTCACTGAATGAAATTGATCGCTCGCAAACCACTATTTATTACTGGAGTCTTCCTGCCAATTTCGCTGGGGATAAAGTGACATCGTACGGTGGTTTGCTGCACTACGTGCTGAAGAATGTACCAGACTCACCTGACCCTCGGTTCAGGAACACGGCAGCTGATGTCCAGCTCATAAGTGTAAGTCTCATACCAATTTATTTAATATTTGGATGGATCAATCCAATCAAATCAATTAATTAAAGTTTATTATCTGCTGATCACTAAGTGGTCAACGTTCCATCACTATATAACTACAATAATTATAATTATATGAAACGTTACTTGACAGTAAGGGCCTCACAAACAGTTCTATAAGAGCAATCACAAAGAATTTACTCAATAAATTAATTGAATAGGATTTGAAATCTAAAATACAAATGTTATGTTGGTTTGTGTACGCTTCAAAAATTCAAAAAGTTCCTCACCGATCGAGCTGAAATTTTAACATGATAATATATAATGCACATCAAGGATTGTTTTTATATTTTTTTTTTCTTTTTTTTAACCATTCAATCACAATGTGCCACAGCGAAGCGTGGCAGGGTACAGCTAGTTATTCATAAAATTTGTGTTTTGCAGGACAATCGTCTTACATTCCACTACTTTGGGGACTTCCAAGCCTCTCATGACGGAATCCTGAACGCAAGCATTCAATTCCTTGAAAAGGGATGGCAGAGGTGAGTTCATTATCAAATATTAAACTTGAAATCGTTTCAAAGTCTTTCTAACGTTACAAAACTAGCTACATAAATCAGTATTCTTACAATCCATTGGTCAATTCTGATATTGTTTCATTTAAACAGACCTGATGGCAAGGAGGTATCGCGCGAACACTTCCTATTAGCTCTGGCTGACGTAAAATCGATCCTGATCAAGGCTACATACTCCCCGAACTCGGAACTCGCTTCCCCAGTTAGTGCAAGCATTGAGACGGCTGAAGCTGATGGCTACGGACCCATGGCCTTCCATGTGGAACAATGTACATGCCCACCTGGCTACATCGGAACCTCCTGCGAAGACTGCGCGCCTGGTTACAAGAGGTAAGTTACTTATTCATCTCGTTCACCTTTGTTCAAGTGTTTTTTTTATTAAAAAAAAATTATGTTTACAGAAATGCGTACTTAAGTAACCCTAACAATGAAACGAAACTAAAGTTCAATTTACATTACTGCAAAATAGAAGCAGAGAGAAATTTCTGAAAAATATTAGGTACAAAGCATAAACGAACGTAATGTCAATTGTTTAACGTACAAACCGAGAGTTTCCCACTTTAAGCGATAAAAAATTGACATTAGCATTATTAAAACACAGGTTGTGCCTCTTTCTAAGAATTTTCGAGTTACCGTACCTAGTATAATTCGTGTAATTCGTTACAAAATTGAATTTATGTCGATTATGTTTTGTTTATTTTGTCATTACGGAAATTGACTTACCAACATCCTGTTCCAGCTATGGAAATTGAAAAGAGTATTAACAATAATAATAAATTCTTTTTTTAGCACAACATAGGAACCATAAAAATAAAATAAAATTAAAGAATTTCCAATTAAATATGATAATACTTCTCAGGAGCTCAAGCGGCCTGTACTTGGAACACTGTGAGCCTTGCGACTGCAATGGAAAGTCTTCTATGTGCAACCCTGAGACTGGAGTCTGTTATGTGAGTACTTTTGTCGAGATCAGTTTGTGGATGGGCGGCCATTCGTTACGTAATCAAGACCTCTTCTGTCCCGAAAAGCACGTGATACCGGCTGTCATTACAGGTAGTCAGAAGACCGAAATTCTAAACAGTTTAAACAAAGGGTTTCGTGCTATCGCGTAAATGGGTGTAGAGGTCGGATATACAGTCGCTCCATTTAAAATGCCGATCCTAACATAGTCCCTAACACAGAACTGCGAAAGTACAAAGACATTCAATACTTACTATAGAAGGTGTTTTTTTTTATATCCCATAACTCTAGGGTTATAAGAATAGATGGTCCAAAAATGCATAGTTTCGGAGATATCATCAATCATAATTAAATTATCAGTTGTTTAGTATTCGTAACACAAGCTCTGCTTAGCTTGGGACTAGACGGCGTTGTGTGAATAGCCGTGGAATATTATTATTAAAGTATTATTAATATTATTTTTATTACCTAATTAGTTCAAAAATTGTCACCAGTACGACGAATCTTCTTTCTAACGTCACTTTTCTTTCACGTAATGGTGTTTTACATTAATCATCGTGACTTTGTCGAATTATTTTGTATGATAATAAAAAAAAGGATGATTGAAACATAATTCATGGTGCCAGTTGATTCTTTGATATGGTCTCAATCATACCCTAGAGTTATGAGATATAAAAAAAAACACGTTGTTTAATAGACGAGACATCACGAACAAAATTTTGATCCTTTACTTAGTTTGTGTCTTAGTGGACACAACTCAGGTGGTGGTGGTGGGTGGGGTGGGTCAATTCGGGTGGGTGGGTGGGTGGTGGTCAGGTGGGATTGCAGTCAAGCACTAGTTTGTAATATTAAAAAAAAAAACTCTATGAATTAAATTTAGTACGCTCCGCTGCCGCTCCAATATTGCTATAATATTCTCGATGATGTTGCTGAGACATGAGATCACAGTTGTTCTATGACGTTTCATCTTAAATCCCTTTGGGAAAGGGCTAAGGAGAAAGGGTGGGTGAACTACTGGGTATAAATTTATAGTCTTTAATATAATGGTAATTTTACAGGACTGCACTGACAACACCGATGGCGAAGAATGCGAGTTGTGCAAGCCAGGTTATGACCGCGACCCCTATGGAAACTGTGTTGAATACAGAACTAGTACCGTACAACCGTGCAGGTAAGTGTTGTTCTAATAAAACATTGTTGTGTTATAAATAAGAAGAATGTATTACAAGCAGACACTTATGTTTTATTTATTCATTTATGATTTTTCTATAAATTTTCTACAACAAGCCTGTTTAATTTCAGCTGCGATAGTCGTGGTACCACGGGACCCTGCGACCCTGCATCTGGTGACTGCTATTGCAAGCAAAACGTCGAAGGTGATTCTTGCGATCACTGCCGCCCTGGTACATTTGGACTGGACTCAAACAACCCTGATGGATGCTTGTCTTGTTACTGCTCTGGTGTTACAACCGATTGCCATGAAGTAAGTATTCATACCGAACTGGGATGGCTTCAGATTCAAACACAATAGTAAAAAACAATTATTTTCTTTTTTCTTCTTCTTATAAACTTCAAATATCAATCAGTTCATCAGAAACTAGAATTGTTTTGAAATTGAACCTTAAAGACGTGATATCCATCAGTTTAATTTTTGCATAAAACGATCATTATATCCTGTTTATTTCTAGGGAAACCACTACACGAGGGTTCCATTGGCTGCACCAGTCTTAGGCGAGAACTACGGTGGTTACGCGATAACCGACCTAAATGCTGAGACAGTAATCAAGGACAACTTTGTGCCGATGTTCCAACAGAGCGAGCTTATGTATACCTTTGCTTTCCCACCTAATGTTGAACTTTACTGGTCTTTGCCTAAATTCCCCGGTAAGTCTATAATTATTGAGTAGGTAATAATATAATTATGCTATGAAAACTTTTCTCTACACATATTTTTGTCATGGACGTGATCACCAATGTCAGTGATGTCTTATAAACACTTTTATAGATTGAAAAATCACACTCTAACACGAATTTGAAGGTCCCTACGACGATACCTACTAATCCATAACGATAAAATCCACCAATATTAAAATTACGTGTAGAATTTTAGAATGGACATTAGCTAAACGAAAACTTTTCTTCTTCAAGGTAACCGAGTTTTGTCTTACGGAGGTACTATATCACTGCGGCAAAAGTTCAGTTCAGATGCGTACGAAAAATCTGAACGTGGCACAGACGTGGTCTTGGATGGTGGAGACATCTCTATCTACTGGTCCAACCCCAACCAGTTTTCGTCTGGTGTCTCATACGTAAGTGCTTGAGTTCGAGATGAATAAGTTTGATAATTATGTTCCCATAATCTTGTTACTTAATCAGATCCTGGAAGCGAAATCGTTATGAAATACAGAAAGTCCAATACCCTTATTCTCGATTCACTTCTCTAATGAACTCTTTCAACTTCCATAAACCATTATATGTCATTATTTTCCCTTAGAGCTACCAAGTGCCTCTACAGGAAGAGGGCTGGTACATCCTCAACACCGTCAACCCCGCGACTCGAAGCAATTTCATGAACGTGCTCAGGAATCTGAAGAGAGTACTTGTGAGAGCTACCGTGGTACCCAGGATCTATGAAACCACTATCGCTGACGTTTCCATGGACACTGCTACACAGAACTATGATGCAGTGCTTCCAGCTGCTAAAGGAATTGAGGTATGAATTTGTGTGCCCAGGTAAACAGCTGTTGATATTTGCCAGTATATATCTCTGTCTACTGCGTTCGAAAGAACCAATGGGAGAAATTAATTAGAAACCTCTAATAAACTAAAACTCCGTCATCAAAGAAAGTGACGAAAGGAGACAAATTGAACTTAAATGTTCATGGAAACTATGTAGGTAGAAGGTACTACTAGGTACTACGGACTTACAATTTTATTAAAATGTTCCTTACATTACAGATCTGCATGTGCCCTCCTGGTTACTCAGGAACAAGTTGTGAGAACTGCCAGTCTGGCTACTACAAAGACCAGAGAGGTTACTGCCAACAGTGCTCGTGCAATGGACATAACTGTCAACTTGACAGCTCAGGACAAGTTGTGTGCAACTGCCAAGCACCCTATACCGGATCCGATTGCTCAACGATCGGTAAGTTAAGATTTGCAGAATAACCAAATACTATAAAAGTTAAATAAAAAAATACTTTAGTAAACTCATTGATCGTCAAGACAACAGTACTATGTTGTCGTCTTAGCGATGAAATAGGTAAAATAGATGTATATAGTACAATCATTTTCGAATGTTGTTAAATAGCTACAATTTTTTTTATCTATGTATGTGTAGGTGTTATCAAAATTATAATTTTGAATTAAATTTTACTAAACGACCAATAGGATTAATAATGGAACTGCATCCAAAAATCCACGACATTGAAGACGACTATTATTCAAGGAAAGTAACATTTACATGCAAATACCGTGCGCCAGAACCACTCACTATAAAGTTTTACCATGAGGGCCGCGAACAAGATCCGCCAAAGTACTATTACGCTGCAAAGCTCCACAGGGACGGCTGGCATTCGACACATGTCTGGCACACGATCTGGGACACCAGACGGCAAGGCGAGACCTATGAATGCCACACAATCACCGAGAGTGGATTTACCCTTGGTGTACTGACCACCAGTCTACCGGAACCAGGTAGCCGATCACAACCGACCGTGCTTCGTGCGTCTCCGTTTTGTCCTCGTACACATGTCATGCTTAAAATGTTAGGCTTTCTTTGCTACGTGTGGCTCAAGATTAATCAGTCACGACATAATAACAAATGAATTGTAACATGTATTGTCCTTCATGTAATTCATTGCAATCAGAACATTTAAGTAATATTATGTGCCGATATGTAAAACTTGTATGTGGTGAACGTCTATTGCGTCTTTAACCATTCACATTTCGTCCACCGAAACTCATTCATGATGTCCTATAGTCTAGTAAAATTGTTGACACTTGTTTTTTGTTCTCTTACTAGGTATATTTTGATAACATAAAAATATTAAGTTGAATAGTCAAAAATATTTATATCACTGTTCATTTGATTGAACTCCACAATAGTTCGATGACCCAAACAAAATTACTTAAACTTTGAAATGCTCTTTTATCGTACCTTTTACCTTGTCATTACTGCAGTGGACACATATAAAATCTATTTAATTTAACAGGTGGAGATTCATCTGTGACCGAGTCGCCAACAACTAGGGCACCACTGCCAGAGGCAACAGTAGTTGTGCAGATTACCAGCCCAACTATTAAGATCCAAGAAATAGGCAGCAGCGTCAATTTCACTTGCCAAGCTCAAAGTCGCAACTCCAGGATTCGTTTGCCAGTTAGATGGACCAAGAGCGACGGCATCCTGCCCCTGGATAGGACACAAGTTGACGATAGCGTCGGCCTTCTTCTGATTACAAACTTGCAAGTTTCTGACAGTGGAAAGTACATCTGCGAGACCAGTGATGGAATCAACACTGCTCAAGCTATAGCTACTCTTAAAGTACCCGGTAAGTTTATTTGGGATTTTTTATTATCATTTAACTTTTGTCACAAACGTTTTTGTATTAATCATATAATTATAAGCTTGTTATTCTATGCTAATAGAGATTTATTTTTCCCACTTGTTTGCTAATGTTTTTGGAACAGTTGTACCAGCATGGATTTTTTACGCTAAAGGTGAGTAAAATGTTTATCGGATTCAGTAGGAGTGGTCATCTCAAAAGCATAAAAAACTTATCACTTTATGAGGATGAGGTCTTCGGATAGTCATAATAATAATATCTTTATAGGTAATGCTATGACGATGCCAAGCGTGGAGATATCTCCATCGGTACAGGACTTCTACGAAGGTGACCTGGTCGAGCTAGAGTGCCGTGTCCGAGGCAACCCCACACCCACTATTAGGTGGCAGAAGTCATCCAACAGACCTCTACCACTATCCATCTCATATGTTGACAGCCGCCTTGTTATTGAAAATGCAAGGGTTGAAGACTCGGGAGAATATAGGTAGGTTTTTTTTTGTGAATTCTAATAAAATATCCACTTTCTTGTTGTTTTGACAAATTATTTGAACACCAAGCAACTTTATTCCGTTGTTTAGTTTTTTAGGCAATTAATTAATGCTAAATCCAAAATTAATTAAGCTTACTAATCATGACTATGCTTACCTGTAAGCACCAAATGCAAAAAATCTCACAAACATTATTTTTGTTTAGATGTATTGCGTCAAACACGGTCGGCACTTCGGATCGTACCGCAGTCATAACAATTCGTCCAAGACCATCATGGCCAACGAGAGACAAGCTGACAGTGTCGATTCCAAATCCATACGTCGACGAGGGCCACAGCCTCAGAATTGCCTGCACAGGCACTACGAACATACCTGCAGGCACCATTGACTGGGTTAGGTAAGGAAACAAATGAGTCCAAAATTATGAAAAAGAAATTGATCGGCTTTACTGTTCCATAAAACAGACAAAATTACGACGAAGAACCTTTTTTACTAAATGATATCATATTTTTGCAGGCAAGACAACGCCATATTCCCAACAAATGTACGGGCCGAAAACGGTGTTCTGTACATCGAATACGCCATACCAGAAAACCAAGGTGTCTACATCTGTCAATCACCACTTTCCGATGTTGCCCCAGTGCCAGTATTGGTCACTGTGAACCTTCAGCCTCCGCAGACGCCTGAGGCCTACAACATCTCGGTATCGCAAGACCGTCTGACAATCCCCACTGGGGGCAGTGGAACTGTTGACTGCAATGTTCTTGGACGTCCGGCACCATTGATTAGGTGGACCAAGGTAAGGACTTTGATACATTGCCCTACACTTACTTACTTTATTTAGTGTTGGAGTTTTAGAACAAATGAAAGCACATCAAGCTGTCAATGTGTCAAATTCAGTTGATATGGTTTTTTAATTTTATTTCAAACAAAATAAGCTTCATGTTCAATTGGGAAAATTTGACAGTTAGAGATAGCTTGTGTCTGTACCACCCGCAAAAAAAACTTGGTTTATTCCACTTCTCTGAGACAAAAACATTCTCCTCTTATTAAATCCATTATTGTTTCATTTATCCAGCACGAGGGTAAGTTCGGCCCCGATTCAAGCCAGCGTGGTAACACTCTGATCATCAACAACGCCCGAGACAGCGACCAAGGATATTACCTTTGCGAAGGCACCGTCAACAACAGTCCAGTAGCCAATATCTATGTGTTTGTTGAAATTGAAAGTAAGTGTTGTGGTCTCTTGATTTTTTTCTAGCTTTTAATCATTTTAATACTCAATTGAACACATAATCAAAATACATTGTTTGTTTTGATGCCTCTTTTTAAAAAATTCTGTTTGTACCTAAATCCGCTTAGCATTGCATAATATGTTGGCATTCCTGTAATTTTAGTGACGAATAATGTCATTTTTTAGGACGCGAGCCTCCTAAAGTAGAGATGTGGCTACCGGATGGTAAGGTACAGGCCGTGCCATTAGGCGGAGAACATACCCTGATTTGCCGTGTTGTTGGAGGAATACCTGAGCCTACCGTCTTATGGAGCAGGAGCGGACCCTTGCCATTGTCGAAATACACGGAGATAATGCCCCACCATGAACTGAAGTAAGAAACTGGTGTTGATGTCTTATTTTTGTGTTTTCAATGCCCATGTGACCTTAAAAAAAACTGTCAGTGGTAGGACTGCACGTCCATCGTCGAAAGTAAAAACATCTTTTTCTTGATAAAAATGTAAAACTGATTCGTTCTTTATTAATATTATAAAGACGAAAGATTATTGTTTGTTTCTAAAGAATTAACACAAAAACTAATGATTCGAATTAAAAAAAAATGTCATTATATTTAATTACATTCACAGATATAAAAAACAATGTAACCTTTCGAGTGCAAATTCGATTGATCTCAAACGGTGGGCACAACATAGGGAATTACATTAGGGGCCAGACGAGAATTGATTTTCAATTGGTCTGGTTCCTAGTAGCAACTGTAGGCTGGAATAGTGCCCATTTGATGACGATAGGCTCACCCAAAATCCTGGCCCGATTACAATTTATATAAACACCCATTAGACATCCAATCATTTAATACGTTTCACAGATTCCACAAGATCGAAGTGAACGACGAGGGCGAATACACTTGCACGGCTCGCAACGACGCTGGAAGTGCCAGCGCAAGCGCTATCATCAAAGTGAGGGCTATTCCTGAGATCACCATAACTCCTAGCTCCTATGTGCTGGTGTCCTCCGGAGACAGTATCAACGTTGAGTGCAGAGCCGGGGGTTACCCTGAACCTGTGGTGTCTATCCAATGTGAGTAAATTTCATCAATTACGTCAATTTGCTCCTCCGTTTCTGCCGAAAACAGTGTTTTTACAAACGAAGCTTGATTGAACAATTATTTCTGTGGGTCAATTTTCGTATTTCTCCCAATCTTTGTCCCAATTGATCGAAAGAACGCCTGTCTCCAACATTTTTAAATGTTTTTGACGGATAGTTGCTTAGATTATTTTGTGCGTCTATATTTTATATCAGACACGACAATACGACATCGACATAATCCCTTCTGCGACAAAATCTTTCTGTCGGTCTTTTAATTTTTTTTTTCGATGCTATTATTATTATTTTAAACTGTAAAATTTCACGAAAACATAATTATTTCCGTTTAATTATTTGAAATACTGTAAATAATAAATACTTGAATCACTTCTATAATAAATTGAAAATATCATTGAGTCGGATAGAAATTATGATTTTGTACATATAGTTTAAAACAAAATTAGTAGAAAAACTTAGAAAGCTGACGAAAAATTTATACGCCCTCCAGGATCATGTATTGAACTTATGGTACTGGATGAGCGATGATATGCCTTCCGCACTGTATTTAAGTTTTAGATATTTCGAGTTAATTTTATAAAAAAGTGTAAATAATTTGAAAAGTAATGCTTCTAAATTGAAGTTGCTGCCCGTCCCATTCACTCAAGGCGATAGGCACTCATTGTTGTCTTGAGAGCAGTACTGCAGTCCTTACTACATTTACTGATATCTTGTTTTTATTAATCAGATGGTGATTACCGCGAAGTCGTAGCACCATCTCCTGGACACGCTTCATTAAGAATAGCATCGGCTGTTGAAAGCGATGACGGATACTACACATGCACGGCCACTAATGCCGCCGGTACCACCAAAGAGCTTTTCAAGGTGTCAGTAGAGGATCGGGGAGATGGTGGCGATGGGTTTGACTACGGTTAGTGGACTCTTGTTAAATGAAGCTAGCTGATGGTAGCACGAGTGTTGAGTTATTCAGTTTCATTTTCAAAAACGGTTAAATTTTATAATACTGTTCATCTAATTTTTTTTTAACGGTGCCCTCATTTATGACTGGTTTTCTCTTAACCACCAAGGCCCATATTCCCATTTTTTAAAATTTGTATACGTTGTTTTTATCCTCTGATCTTACAAATAGAAGCAAACAGCAAAAGTATAGGAAATAGGATATTTTAATAACTTAATTTAAGAAGTTTTATTATTTTTGAGTAAGTGACTGACTTTAGTCGACTTAAAAGTCAAATGTGCCTGCAGTTGGTAACTGCAATAACTCTCTTAATATAATATACCTTAGACCTATCGTGGCTGCTGCTAGACTACTACTCAACTTTTTTTATTATTTCCTAAATAAAGTGTTTTATTATAAAATCAGGAAGCGGAGACGGTGGAATTGACCCGGATGTCAACGGATACAACCCTCAACCCAACGAACCAGTCAATCTGGTCACTCTTGAAGGGCAACCTGAGACTGTAATCTAGTAAGTAGTTGATCCTTTTAAGTAAATCAGTGTTTAAGATAAAGTAAGACTCCAAAAATGTGACTTCACTTCCAGCTGGTCGATTTAGTAAATCACCGCGTAATAACTTGTGTGAAGTAAACTGTCAATGCCTAGCATTAGTATGGAATATGCAAGAAAAAGAAAAACTGCTCAATTTGCCCTCACTTTACCTACCGGTTCATTTTAATAGAATAGCATTGTTAGTGATTAGTTTGACTACCGTATACCGTCGTACACTAAAATGTTATAATATGATGACAGCTGCGGTCAAGTCGACGAGAACGTTAGATGGAGCCGTGCTGACAAGGCACCACTACAACGAAACGCCTACCAGGATCGCCGGCGACTTATCATCACCAATGTAAGTACAACTTTTGAATATTCAGGTCGCTTTTGATATTTGTATCGTAATAAATAAATGTTCATTGCTCAACCTTTCATAGTCATACATTCCTAGATTGCAAGATTATAATAAGGCTAAGTTTTAGTTCCCTGCACTGTTGTTAGATATCTATGCGTAAATATTTAAAACTCGCAGGCATCGTTTTTCGTGTCATATGTGTGTAAATATTGCAGACAGTAGTAGGTAGGTAAAACGGTAAACGGAAAGGGCTTAAGGAACATTTTCAATCTCAATTCTAGATGTAACCACATACTGTTATATATTATATGTTCAGGTGACAAAAGCTGACTCCGGACAGTACCTGTGCAGCATCCTAAATGAGTACAATGAGATTCAAGAGGCTAGATACACCAGCTTAGTTGTTATCACTGCTCCGAAAGTAACGCTGCGCCCGCAAACACAGACCGTGCATCCTGGACAATCACCCACTGTTGATTGCATCGTCGAAGGAGATGATATCATTGACATTACCTGGAGAGCACTCAACAAGAACCCATCCAGGTAAGTGACAATAGTTTATGACTTAACCGCTCTTTATCACAGTCGCGTAGCAGTGATACTTGCACCCACAATTTTATTACTATAACCATTATGCGAGTACTAGCCACTACTAGTTACGGCTAGACTCATTTTATCATTATTAAGAATGACACGAGCAGGTTGAAAGTCACTACAAATTATATTACAAGTCTTCTTAATCTTTCAGCCGCGTAGACCTTCGGTCATCTAGACTGATCTTCCACCGAATTGAAGTAGAGGATGCTGGTAGCTACCAATGTATTGCCAGAAGTCGCTATGCGAACGCCAGTAACACAGCAGAGGTCATCGTCAGCGGTATGTAAACTCTCGTAACACCTAAGTAGCATGAACACCAACAGCACAAAACTGTATGGTAGAATAACTTCTAAATTGATGGAAATATCATGCACAGGTAAACATTTATTAACATTCATTAAAAATCTAAAAGCAGACAAATGCACTCAAAAGAATAATGCCGTTTATTGTTTTAAGGGGGAGTGGGAGCAAAACTTTATATGAAAATCAAAATGTACTTTGCACTCGAGTAAAGCCGGGGCGGGTCGCTAATAAGTCGTGATCTTCAAGTTCATTTATTTTAGAGTGGTCCTAAGTCCCATACGCGCGCAGCAAATACTAGGTGGTGGCGATGGGCGGGTAAAGGTTTTTGCGGGACTGTCTTATGTAATTTCGACATTCAAAAAGAGTTGAATCTCTGGCAAATTTAAATAAATGCCGTTGATTTGATTTTTGAATTTGCCCAAAACATCGATCCACCGAGTAAAATGATAAATGAGTATGGTAGTTAAGACATGCAACATTCATGCACTCATATCTCTCATTTGACAATTCCATCAATTTCGAAGGCGTCACTAAATTAATCTTCACAATTTCACAAAATCACAACACAAAATGTACAGGTTGCACAATTGTTAAGGCACCTGTTGTTTTATTGTTTATTTATTATTTATTTATTTTATTTTTATTATTTATTTATTTTATTTATTTATTTTTATTTTTATTATTTCTTGATATGGGTTTTTATAACCTGAATTAAAGATTATTATTATTATTATTATTATTATTATTTATTTATTTGCCGTTCAGTTGTGCTGTGTGAATGCTAGTCACCGACTTCACACCTAATGAATACATCATTAATTGAAAGCTTTACATTTCACATAGTTTTATTTACCAACTGTGCGTACAAAGAGTTAAGCCTATTTAAAGTCGGAAATAAGTCAGGACAAGGCTAAATTTTAAGGGCGGGTCGCATAAATTCTAAAAATACTCCTAATTCACTTTCAAAATTTTGTATGAGACACATAAATTTTGTATGAGACACATTATACTATGAGCCATCCATTAATTACGTCACACGTCAAAGGAGAAGGACTGAAAGCTATGTAACGTCACAATGTTAAAATCTTAAATACCAGCACGCGAAATGTATATATTACTAGCTGCCCAGGTAAACTTTGGTCCGCCGTTTTTTAATAGTTTACGTCCTGTTCTCGGACCAATTAAATTTCCACACCAAATTTCATAAGAGCCAGTCAAGCCGTTTAGTGGAGTTTAACACTGTGACACGAGAATTTTATTTTGTTAGAGATGTACGAGTGCACCAAAAAAATTAGAAAGATTAGTAACTCGATCAATATTTGACTTTTATTCGATTTGTTAGAGATTATTATAATTCAAATTAAAAAAAAACGGGCCAAACAAAATAATGTGCGTCGTAACTAATGGATTGGCCCCTACAGATGGACCGCACCCTTTTTATTGTAATTTGAAGTGCCATAATCCGATGAGGCTGTAATGTGCACTTGACTATATACGGATGGCAATGTACACGCGGTTGGTAACGCTTGAGGGTCAAGTTGACTGCATGACAATAACATCCATAGAAGATACGGATCATACGGCGTCGGTGTCGCACGACAATGAACAGCACGCACACGTCGGCGTCGCTGTGCGACTCAGCTGCAACGTGTCCGTACCCAACGTGCGCATCGTCTGGACCAAGAATGGCGGCAGCTTGCCTCGCTCTGTCAGGCAGAAACAGGACGGATCGCTATTCATCAAAATGGCACAAAAATCTGACTCCGGAAAATATGTTTGCAGCATTAGAGATCAATACCGAAGAGTCGTAACTAGCAATTACATCAATCTGCATATTGAGGGTCAGTGAATCTTATTCACCACCAGGTCAATAATAATTAGCAAGCTTTTATTCCAGTGGTGGCGCTGCAAATCCCTCTCTGCTTCGCCCAGTCATTAAATTTAACCAGGCATGCTTAGCCTTTTAACATTATTAGTCTCTTAGCCTTATTTTTTAACTTTTACAGTTCTATGTTGTGTTTAAATTAATTTTATTATTCTATTGTTAGTAATGTTAAAATAAAGCTATAATTTTCCGCTCGTAAAGGTTATAAGTGCTTGGATACGGAGTTTCCTTGTAAAGACTCCAGTGGTTGTATAGACGAGCACTTACTATGCGACGGATACAATCACTGTCAAGATCGTAGCGATGAGCAGAACTGCCTATGGCGAGATAAGCGTTATTTGGACAGGACTTGGAACAACTACCTCACACACGATGGTAAATCTGGTGCTGGTGTGTTGGGCAGTTCTATCATCACGGGTGTTTTGATGTGTCGTAACTAAGCGGCCTCCTTTGTGTTGTTATGAGATTCAGTTTTATTTGAACCCCCTGGTTGAAAGTTTAGTGCATTTTTGTACTCCTTATATTAATAATGTAGTTTTAGGAATTTTATGTGGTACCCTGAACATTTAAAATTCGTAGCTGTATTATTTAGGATTGTATACTTTTGTTCGTCTGGTGTTGAAATCTCGTAAAAAAGTTGTGTTTAGTGAGTTATTCATTAACAAGTTTGCCTTTGCTTAACGTACGGTGTCATATTATTGTAATAACATTGACTAAAAGTTCTAAGCTTTTGTAAAGTGATGGACAGTGGTGCTAGGTTTGCATGTTGCTTTTATTGTCATTTGTTTATTTTTATTTTATTTAGAACGTATACAGGTAGAAATATTTACAGGTTACCTAAATTATTGTGTAAGTATAATACGAGTATACTTGGTGTCCTGGGTCGATTTTAAGAAATTATTTATTTCTACCAGTTTGTTTTGAGTTTACTTATAGATTTTGAATATTGTAGGTTCCCGCGAACCAGATTCGGAGTCGCAACAGTTAGTAGTTATCGATCAGCCTCACAGACAATTCAGAGTTGGAGATAATGTTGACGTGCTGTGCAAAGGCAGGGCCAGAGACATCAAACTACAGTGGCTGCGCCCTGGAACAAACGAATTCGTAAACTATTTGGTAAGTGCACAAATATTTTCGCCACACTGATAACCAGAGCTTGCCAAGGAGAGTGTCAATATGAGTATGGTAGTAGGAATTAGTCAAACTGAGATTAAGTCACGACTAAGCTCGTCTATTGTAGTAGACGGCATCCGAGCTAAATTATCAATTATAATACTTGTGCAGACCTACGGTGACGGTGTCATGTTGTCGCTGATCGGAGTTACTGCGGCTGACGCAGGAATCTACCGCTGCATCGGTAACGACTACAGCGGCCGTACCTTCCACGAAGACTTCACTCTTGAAGTTCAATCAGGTGAGTCAGTAGGCATTTTTTTGTCTAAATCGTATAATTATTTGAACAATTCCTTTTGTTTCCGCTCTATAAGGATGAGTGTGAAAGTCGTGAATACTTATTTGGTGGGGTGGTTTCGTTCCGTTCCACGTTGAGCTCTTTCTCAACATAGATCTATAGGTAAAATTTGAGTTTATTTTTTCACCCGCTTCCTTAGAGCAACTACGGGAGCGGGAGTAAAAATAAACTCAAATTTTACGCTAAACACCTAGAACGTCACTCTTGGAAGTCGTATTGTTTTAATCACAAAATTTTATTTTTTTTTCATAATGAATTTAATATTGTAGGTACTTAATTCAGAAAAAATCTTTAGTTTTACTCACAAATTTGCGATGTCTAAAATTATTTCTTTTTGCTATAGGTGAACCGTTCTACCCAGATAACTCACGAACTGTGCCACATTATACTGCTCGTCTAGGCAATTCAGTGGCCCTACCATGCACCCATAACTTGGAAAACCCCGTCACCATTGAATGGAGGAGGGAATTTTCAACTCTACCTGCGGAAATCCGCTCTGACCAGGTATAATCTACTTTACTGGTAATAAAATTGAATCAGGCCGTGCCAACCAGATATTTAAACGTGTGTCTAGGAGCACTTTAAAGTTTCATCCCTAAATTCATAAAATGAAAACTTTTCAGGTAAATACAACTTAATCCATATTTACCTGAAAATTTTGTTATCAATCTCTAGCGTACAAAAATACTCCATTAAATTTTGAAATACTTTTAGGTATGAAATCGGCCTTCAGCGGCATACTATTGAGTCGCTTTTAAAGGACAGTTTACTAACATATGCCTTCTTTTCAGCCTAACCTTTACCTGAATTCAGTGACTGAAGCCGACGCTGGCACATACGTGTGCCGTGTCAGTAATAACCGTGCCACCGTGGAAGACAGGGTTATCCTTACCATTACTGGAGTCGTGCCACGTTTTGATGGATCGAGCTTCCTCTCCCTGCCACCTCTGAAGGATCCCTACAAGCAGTTCGATATCGAAATTTCTTTCAAACCAGCTGGTGAGGATTTCAAAACGAGCTTTGTTTTACTTCTTATTGAACGTTTACGCGCGTAATTAGAAAAACCTCTGTCCTATATTTTTGACAGTCTCACTATATTTTTTTTTTATTTTGCAGACTACAACGGCCTGATTCTGTACAATAGCGAGAAACAAGGACGAGATGGCGATTACATCGGACTTCAACTCGTGGAAGGAGTACCTGAGTTCATAATGAACAGCGGCAGTGGATCTCTGGTCGTGAAGGGCGACCGTCCTCTGCAGCTGAACACCTGGCACACGATCAGACTAAGCCGGGTTAAGTCAAAGGGTAACTATTGGCCTAATTCTTCTGTTCAAGTTTAGTCCTTAGTTCTCAGCCCTTATTCACCTAGACTATTTTTTTCTCTGATAGTTCAGATCATATATTAAAAATAAGATTTATTTAAAATACACCAATGGGATCATGAGAAGAGATTATGGGTTTGTTTCAAAATAAGTAACCAGAAAGTGGAGAGGTAACATATGTTTTCCATTTTGGTTCAGTTACAATGGATGTGGACAACACTGGGCCATTCATAGCCGAGTCCAGAGAGTGGGAGTTGCTGGAGCTTAAACAACCTCTATACATCGGAGGTGTTCCCGATTATCATCAACTTCCGGCTGGATTAGATGGCGCAACTGGGTACGTACATTTATTATTTATTAGTATGGGTACTCTTGGAGTGTTTAGTAAAACATTTGTTTTGCTAAAGATGTAAAATATGTTTCGGGAGAAGAGATCCGCAAGAAAACCAAAGAAACCGACAGCCGTAAAAATTGCCAGACTGAAAGGGGCAGTGGTCTGGGCACATGTTCGCAGAACCAATGGCCGTTTGGGTAAAAAAGCCGGTTCACGTACCGAAAGACACAGCATGAGTAGGGCCCCCATAAGGTAGACTGACTATCTGGTCGATGAATGAGCCCTCATTCATCGACTTCAGGCACTGCCTAGTGCAGAAGCGGTAGTAGAAGAAATCTTTGGCCTATGTCCAGCAGTTGATGTCTTCTGACTATTTTGATAATGATGTTTAGAAACTATTATTTGTACAAATAAAAGAATAATACATCTCAGTACAAATCAAAATCAAAATCAAAAGTCTTTATTCAAACTAGGCTGTGTATCAGCACTTTTTAAACGTCAAAAAAATACATAAAGACAGTCCCCCAAACGGCCCACCCTTCGCCACTTCCTAGTGTTTTTGCTGGGAAGGAGAAGTGGCGGAACAAACTCCCCTGCAACACATCTGTCTGATTCGTTTGAAGAACTAGGCATACAAAGAATCTATACCATGAAATACTCAATAAATAGCACTAATGTTTATACACATTGTAAAACATTACATTTCAGAATGATTGTCACGTGTTAGCTAGCACACTCCAATATATCAAGATTAAGAAAAAAAAGTAAATTCATATTAACATTGAAATCTAAACTCAAGCAACACAACTACAAAACTGAAAAATAACAGCCTCCAAGTATAAAAGGCGTACCCGCTTACATGTGCAATGCTGGCTTATATTCATAAGGCTGTGACTCTAAATTTAAAATGATAATCTAGGACCATCGAAGTGAAACCAATAAGCAGTTAACTGGTATAACAATAAAAAAAACCCATTGGTAAGCAAGTCGACCAGTCACCACAAGCAGCACCCGTTCACGAGCATAACGCAAAGATCAGCCATTACCCTCCTCGCCATAGTTGAGGGAAGGGGGCAACCCAAATAAAAGTACAGCTTTTGTTGTATGGGCAGAAAAACAGCATTAAATTTGTGAGCCACTTTGTAGTTTGAAAAGGATTGCTGCAAGAGTACTTCTGATGGAGAAGTTAGCTGGAGAACGTTACAATGTAGACAACCGTGTGAACCAGCCAGAAGTTAGAGTTAAGAGAATTTATTGTCATATTTTCAACAATTAAAATACAAAAACAAACCTCATACTAAAGGTTGATAGGCTTTGGGACCTTACCGACTTGCCTTTTGACATGTCACGCAGCAACCGTGAGTTTCAAGGTTTTAACTATATTTTTCTTTCAGATTTGTTGGATGCACAAGCATGTTAATTTTGGAAAGGCAAGAGAAGAACATCATGGTTGATAGCATTGAAAAGAACCGGGTCAGCGAGTGCAACTCCTGCGTGCCCAACCTTTGCCATAATAATGGCGTTTGTCAGGTTAGATTTATATCTACTGCTATTCACATAAATCAGCCAATTGGTTTCTGGATGATAACACTTTTACGTTTTAATTCAAAATATATTCCATGGTTTAGGTAGTCCCTTGATCAGGTCGTTGGAACTGACTTAAAACTTTTTACCAACAGGAAGCTCGTAACGAACGTGGATACGTCTGTGTTTGTGCACCCGGTTATGCTGGCTTAAACTGCGACCGTACTGGTGAAGCGTGCCGTCCCGGACTTTGCGGCCCCGGCAAGTGTGCCGACACTGCCGACGGATACAAGTGTGCTTGCCCCGTTACCCATACTGGAAAGAAGTAAGGACTGAAATTAAAAGACACCATGAAAGCAGCATTCTACGTTAAGATTTCTGCTTCTAAATTTTACTACAGATTTCTAATCTAACTAAACTTTTCAGCTGCGAAGTGAAGCAATCGATTGAGTACCCTGCGTTTACTGGGTGCTCATTTATAGCTATAAAGACACCAGCGCCATCGCGTACCCTCAGGATGTCAATGAGGATTAAGGCAGCTTCTCCAGTCGCCGATGGCATCATTATGTACTGCGCTGAGTCACCAAGAGGCTACGGAGGATTCACATCCTTGGCTGTCCACAACGAAAAACTTGAATTCCGTTATGACCTGGGAGGAGGTGGGTTAATTTGGTCATAATCTTGCCTTGAACCCAATTTATTTATTCGAATAATTTTTTATAGATCAAATTTCTATTTTTTTTTTTCTAAAATCCTGAATTTTTCTCAATAGGAAGCCAACCAGTAGTTTTAGTAAGCAACAGGACTCTGCCAGCCAACGAATGGACTACCGTTAACGTTGCAAGAGTCGGATCCGTGGTGTCCATGCGGATCAACTCAGTGCACAGCTACGAACAACGACTGGAATCGGCTAAACAGGTCAGTATTCAAAAGACCATTATTATAAGTTAGAGTATATTGAGTTCACATTTTACGTCACCAGACACCAGAAATTTCTCGTGTATTACGCTTTTGAACCTGAGAATGTTTCACAGGACCTGAACCTGGACACACCGATATACATTGGTGGCGTGGATGACTCAATCACCCTGAACAATAACACCGGAGTGACCGAAGGATTCAACGGATGCTTTACCGACGTAAGTTATATTAAATGCTGCATCATCCAGATTTTTGTCTATCATACTCACCTTTGTGCTAGTAACGTAAATAAATCACAGAGATTTTCAAAAATCAAGAGTAGAATATGCAACGAGGGGTAAATAAGCGCGTGGATTCCGAACATACATAACGTCGTTGATGAAGGAATCTTGAGACCCTAAGTGGAGCGAGAAAGTTTAGGGTTCACTCCTGAGCGAAGCGAGTTAGTAATAAGCGAGTGATTTAAGTTTGCCCGAGCCTAAGACACTTTTGCTCCCGAAAATAATAACTACTCTATTTTTCACATCTTCTGTGAGATACTGGAAAGCCATACTAGTAGGTACTAGAAACAAAGTTGTTTATTGGAGTTACAATTTATCTCAATTATGGAAGTTTTATTGATCCTCATTGCGTCATTGATCTACAGAATTGCTGCTGCCGACCATGAGGTTCTAGGTTCAATTCCCTTGTCGGGTACTGAAATGGGTTTTTCATCTGGAATATCTCAGTAGCAGCCCCACAGCTGCACTTTAAGTTTTTTTCTTTTTATTACAACCGATTAATACTAAATAACCTGTGTAGACAGAATGGTGATTTCACTTTCAAAAAACAGTTCCGTTCTTCCCATTTACTCTTTTTCTCATAACGTGATATTTAGGTTATGCTTAATTCACAGTTTGTGCTGCATGGGGAGGCTATTGACATCGTGAACTCCACCATTCAGTCTGCTAACGTGGTGGAATGTGACGCCTACGTCCGCGGTGATATTCCTGATGTGAGTTCTCATAAATTTTGAAAAAGAACGTTACTTTAACGATCTGCTTAATAATTTCAAGATATCACCAGATTTTTACGAACATTTTCGGCCAAATGCTTTGTACGCGTGTAGGTACATGTATGGCGACAACAAGCGAGAACACTTATTTCTTCTGATGTGTGTGAGAGTTATTTAGAAATAAAAACATTATTTACCAACAGGTCGAGATTGGCTGCCAATGTCATAACGGCGGGACCTGCACCACTGACTCTTCTACCTGCACCTGCCCCGCCGGATTCGGAGGCCCTTTGTGCGAGTATCGAGTGCCGTCGTCAATGAAGTCCTCCCGCCAGCCTCCCAGTGACCCCTGCGCGGTTCGACCCTGCCGTAACGGAGGAACCTGCCGGCCTGACCTCAGCTCCAGAATGAACCACACCTGTGATTGCCCTCTTGGATTTGCCGGCGCTTACTGCCAAATGAGTAAGTTTGGAGAATCTTTGAAGGGACTAGCTCAGCACTGAAAATAGGACCAAACTTATCCCTTCGTTTTTGTCTTCAGCACTGGAACTTCACCACAGCGTTGCTTTTAACGGCAACGGGTACCTGGAGCTACCTGCAAGCCTGATGAGATACAGTAACTTGGACGTTGACCCTGGCATCATTGCAGTGGCCTTATTCACCACCCAGGACGGAGTGTTGTTGTACCAAAAAGAAGCCCAGACGCCATCGTATTATGGCGACTACATCCTGCTGAGAAGTAAGAATGTTATTAGGCCATTCAAAGTGCACTTGAACGTCATACATACAAGTTTTATAAAATATTATATTCCTAGTTGCCCCATCCAAAAGGAAGATTTGTATGGAGAAGAATGGGCAAGAAACTGCATACTTACATTTAAAAAATAGTTTTTTACAATACTTTGTATACAATAAAAATACATTATTTGTGAATACGATGTATGTACGTAGTAATTAAAAAAAAAAACTACATAAGTAATATAGTAAGATACATTCAAAGTATTTCAAAATTAGCACATGCAACATGGTACTCACACATTTACACAATCAATAGAGAATCTAGACTATTATTAACAAAAACAGAATATATTAAATACACAAAAGTTAAATCGTAAACTATGAATTGTGATATTTGTGATTCAATGATAGTGTCAGTGAAGAAACTCTAAATAATATCGGATTTTCCTACGTTAGTAGAGGTTGTCGACGTCAACTTTTGCAATAAAAGTTTCTAGTGGTCATCGCTTATGATTTAAAGGGTTCTTTAGTCCAAGGATTGCAATAAAAACCCCTTATTTACTTACGAAACATCCAATGAGTTAAAAATAGGATGTTGTGAACTTAAGAGTTTTTTACCACTTCATTTTTCTCTCGACCGTTAGCGCAACAGAGCTTAGGAGCTTAGTACCGTAACTGACGTGAATGACGTGAAAAACACAGTATACAGCATCTTCGTTGGTTTTTTAATGGGATATCTTATCTTCAAGCACACTAATGTACCAAGGCGGACTTAATGCCATAGGCATTTTCTACCAGTCAACCTTCAGGTGATGCAGAGAAAAGCAGTGGTGCAATTTAATATGAAAAAAACGAAAATAAAGCTAGCAATACTAATGTATGTTCAGTATAAATAAATAAATATGTACACTATAATAATATTATACATTATTTATAATACCAAATATGTACAGTGTCTCATGCATTGTACAGACGTCAAAGAGATTTAAAATACTATAGAGCGGGCATGTCAAGGAAATGTCATAAAAAAACTTTGATCCCATGTCTCAGTAACGCCATCTAGAATAATATATGAATATTGGAGCGGCAGCGGAGCGTACTACAAAAAACTCATAGACTTGTATCCAGCAGGACACACTTTTACGGACGAAAATTTTGTTCGTGATGTCCGGTCTATAGGTATTGAATGTCTTTGACAGACGTACACGTCAAGCTACCCCAAACTGTCAAATATTCTCAATTAAACACTAACCTTATTCTGTTTGATATAAAGTTAAAAATTATAAAAAAAAACTGACACATTGGGGTAGTTTGATATGCTAGCCTCTGTGCGTGCTAACCAATGAGTTGCTGACATAGTTTTTTTGTTCCAGTTGACAGAGGCTTAGTTGTGTTTGAATGGGATAACGGCGGTGGCAAGTCACAAATCGCTGTGAACGTCTTTGTCAACGACGGCGAACGGCATCAGGTAAGTCACTGAATTAACTAATAATGAAAATAATATCAGCCTATAACTGCCTCACTGCAGAGTAAAGGCCCTTTCTTATACAGAGAATGCACAAGCTTTGGTCACCACGCTTGCTTAAAGCGCAAACTTATATTAACTCGCAACCGAGCGGCGTGTGTGTAAAACAACATGTATGAATGTAAACGAAGCAAAAGAAGTATGTAAGAATCGTAGCATTTGGCGCTCTGTAGTTCGGCCTACCCCCATGGGAAAAAGGCGTGAGTATATGTGTGTATATATGTATTTACTATAAGTCCAGGTTTCCTCTTGATGTTTGCCTTCATTGCTGCCAGTGATGTCTAAAATAAACTTAGAAAGTACATATGAATTGAGAAAGTCACATTGGTAGTGGTCTGGATTCGAACAGCCACCTTGTGCAAGAAAGGTGCCCACATGAGGGCCATCATGACATATTACTGAACCAAATACCTCTTCATTCCTATTTATAATATTTTAACAGCTCAGCGGTATTCGTTAAATGTATCTATACTTATAATATTATTAAAGATAGATTAGATTTTTGATCGTTTGTAAGGATTTAACTCAAAATCTACTCAACCGATTAAAAAAAAATAGTTTCAAACCATAGCCATTATTTATGTGCGAGTTGCGGGCGATGTCCCAGTTACTTATAACTTCAATTGCTAAGAATGTTTAGTGCATAGCCACAACATTGGTGGAATAGCGTTCACCCTGTTATTTATTTTTCAAATCTTACATTGAACTCAGACTGATTTATATCAGTGTATCTTTAAATCCTTGATGCTAATAATTAGGTCACTATTTTACGTCACTTTTCGTAAAATAAGTTTCAGGTAAGTATACACATTGACACAAAGTTATAAAACGATAAAAAAACACAAACATCAATAAAACTTACAAAAAAAACTTATATCGAACTCAAAAGATCAAAATTTTATTAAATTAAATTAAACTAAAACACGAACATATTAAATCAAACTAAATTCAAACACTATGTCAATCAATTATAAAATCAGAATAGATGAATAAATGCATTGAAATTAAGTGTGTAATCAATTTGTAAACTTTTGAAACACTAGGTATCTAATTACGTCAGCTGCTCAGCCTTTAGTTGAGAGGTCTTATTTTATTTCGGTGAACTGAAATATAATTTGACCACAAATGAGAGCCCTTCTCGATCGTGTAAGGACACCGCGTTTTTAGAGTATATAAAAAAACGTTTTCTCTGTGGGATGGCAACCCTGATACCCTGATTTGACACTTCTTTTTCGCGCGTTTAATGGCACCGCACGGGAAAAATTGTTTCGGAAGAAAAGTTTTACAAAGAATAGGCAAATGCAGTTTAAAGTTAGTGTCATCGTAGTGTGCACACAATAGAATCATGCAACTCCAATTGGCGACCCCAAATTCACCGTGACAAACCTATTTGTGCGCCTTGACAGTGGCGAAGAAAAGTTAATCAACTAATCAAGAACTAAATCAAGAAATGCTACTGGTTACGATTGTTGAGCATAATATACCGTGGGGGTACGTGATACTTTCAACACGAAGATCAAATTTGTTACGAGATAACATTTTTGATAGTCTAAACTAACTAATCAACTAATCAAGAACTAAATCAAGAAATGCTACTGGTTACGATTGTTGAGCATAATATACCGTGGGGGTACGTGATACTTTCAACACGAAGATCAAATTTGTTACGAGATAACATTTTTGATAGTCTAAACTAATAATACAGTGTCAACTGTTGTGCTTTGGCTTTGTTACAAACCAGCACGTACGTGTTTATGCATTAAGGTACGAGATACTGTTTATGCAATAAAATCCACGGAACGATTAAGCTCCTTGAGCAAATAACCTTGAGGGCCTAACACTACCTACGTAATACCGTAGAATACATTCAAAATGCTCCTGAACGTCTTTTATAAGTGTTAAAACCAGCACGAGATGCTGTGGATATATTAATGTGATCATGGATTCTCCTGAACAACAATATACACTCATGACGGTAAGTCAGTAATGTCATAAATTTGCTGCTGAACAACCTAATGTATTAAGAACAGTGCGAGACACTAGAACAGTGCGAGACACTGTGTCATGCAGCCAAATATTATGTCCCTGAACAAGCATATGTATTTCCATTGTATGCAATACTGTGAAATGCAATATAACATTGAAAACTTTAGTTTAAATGGTATCTTATGTGATCCAAATTGATTCTGAGAAACCTAAAAGGTATTTCTTAATGTTTGAAATGACATCATTGTCTCACTTGACTGTTGATTATAATTATCAGCAGGAGTCCCAAATGATCAAACCCGCGAGGTAGACATTTGAGATATTTTACTACGATTTCTTTCTGATTTGTATTACAAGCACTGGGCCAAGAGTATGAATATATTAAAAAATATGAAAATCTAAATATTCATAAATATATTTACAAAATGCATCACATAGTTGAAAATTCACAACTTCTGAATGCCTAGTTTATTTCATATGGGCAGCGAGCTCTGAAGCTGGGGAACTAGAGATGAGTACATTGTCCACCAAAATGTGCAAAGTACTATGTATGCAAAGACATGTCTAGCATGTATAATCAATGAAACAATAGATGTAATGACTATCCTAAATTCACTTAGTGATATTTGTCATGAACAAACCTATTATTTTAAAAGTTTGTGTAGTGAATACAACTAGAAATAAGATTTAAAAATGTGCTAATTCTGTTATGGAAACGGCAACAAAAGCAATATTTGCTAAATACATAAATTATGTGTAAATACGAGTGGTCCACTCTGACAAGGGTATCAGAGTAAATCATCTAAGGTGATGACACATTGGTTCATACCATGGACTTGCTACAGTCCACCACCAGGTAACCTTTAATTTTCTGTGTTCCATGAGAACTCCAAGGTCCCTAGGTACATGCTGGGAATAACTACCTGGTTTATGTTGAAAGTTATTGACCCTACTATAATGTAGTTGTCTAATGGAAATATAACATTTGATTTCATTTCTTTGTGAAATTAGGTACCTATGTAGATATATGTATGTTACATTTCAAAGAAAATTGTTAGACACAGATCAGATGTCACATGTTTTGATTTAACAGTGAAGTTTCACTCATGCAAATGAGTATTACTAACATTTTTCAGTTGGTTACTAAAACACCATGCTGTCATTTATATAAGCTTTGACTGTTTGTACCTACTCTAGGTACATATTAATATTGTTGTATGCATTACATGCACCAAAATTAAAAAAAAAAAAAAAAAAAAGTAATTCAGGCTTCCTATCTATTAAAAATATTAATAATATTTTATGTATTGGCCATACATATAACAAGTGTTTACTGATCAACAAAACAACAATTAGTATGTATTACCTTGAAACACTTGGCTTCAGCAAAAGAGAAACACTATCTAATTTAACATTGCAAACTACTGGGAAAACTATTGTGTTTGTTGCTTTATAATTTCTAAAACTAAGTAAACTAAACACATGCTAAATTACGGTGTTTACAAAATCACACACATGTGGGACATGACATTAGTTGCACCATAGCCAACCATACCACCAGTACCGCTACCTACATACAGAAGAAATGGAATGTATGAAGTACCTAGCATAACAAAAATCAAAACTAAATGATGATGCTTCAATGACTTATAGGGTTACAGCAACATTTTATGGTAGCGAGGTAACATAACACAAGACAGGAAATATTTAAATTAAATAATATAAAATTTGATTTACAGATGCTTCTCTTCTTCAAAGGCAATAGGCTCGCCCCCTATTACGTGGGACTTAAACACAATGGCAAAATGTGGGTGTACTACAGGTACAACTCTGCCTGACCCCCCGGAAAATTACAGGGCGTCATGTTTGCTTGCTTCTCTTCCAGGCTGAATTTGAGAGGTTTGCAGGTCTATGGGTGACCATAGACTATATCTTGTTCTGATGTAATATCCTATAAACCATTAAGAACTAATGGAAGTTTTTTCCTTTCTGAATTAGTGAAGTGCCTTGCATAATTGAAAAGTAATTATGAAGTTCTTCGGACAAAACTACTGCCCTAGTATGCACTTGTTACTCAATTGTCACACCTCAATCAGATTAATTGAAGAATATGGGATTGGTATGCAAATACCTTTTAAAGTTGAGGCATGTTGCTTCAATCTATGGATAACTGGGCAGATGAGGATTCGAGAATAATAACATAGCTAGAGTGGGGATTATCTATAGAAATATTTAATTAAAGCATGCTGTTGGTTCATTCCCTCCCAGAATCAACACAAACTCCAAATTATATGTGGCTGGAATTAAAGGCCGTTATAATATATTTAGTACACTCATTATACTGTATCTTGTCAGTCATTGCTATTGACAAAAAGTTGATAGTAACCAACAATTTTTTACTCTAATAGTGAATTATTATCTTTTCAGTTCAGACTACTTACTGAGAAATTTTACCCTGGCAGCAATCATCTTCTGTAAGAAACATTCATATGCAGAGGTTTGCCAGAAAGCTCACTAAATGTTATTTTATCATCCACGAGGTATTGTGAAATAATTTAATATTATTTATAAAAACTGATGGTCATTCTGCCTAAACTCAGATAGACATCTACCCTCATTACTAGATGTAATGCTGTAGGTACTTCACTGAAACACTTAGAAGAAATGAAGGCTACAGCTTACTCAACACTGCTTCACTTTACCTTCTGCTGGAGAGAAGAAGTAGCAGTGACGATCACAGATCAGGATAAACCTTTAACGAAACGCTCAACGGAATATAATCGTTCTGCGCAAGTATCTTAATACTTGAGTTCTCCTTCGTTATTTCTTATTGCTATAGTGCAAGAGTACTGAATAATTAGTTGACAATTTGAATTTTGAACAAATAACTAGAACAAATTGGCTTAATATTAGTTATTGCTATTATGCAGAAGTTTCCTTACTTAACCATGAAATATTTATACATGTCTTAGTGGCAGAACATTATGTACAGTAATTAATATTGTTCAAAATACAAATACATAAATTTCATCTAAAATTGTAAATGACATCAGTTAAATCACCATCCTAGGACTATAATGCTGTGGTTGTTCTAACTAGAGATTTACGAACATATTATATCAATCGAAGTCGGCTATCGGGACTAGTGCAAAATATTTTTGCTAGTTACTATTAGACAACAAATATTTGCTAGTTACTAATATTATACGAGAACATACAGACAAGCAATTAAGATGGATTATGATGGTTAGTCATGAAGGAAAGTGGTAATAATACTAAAATATTGACTCCCAGTAGCAGACGTACAAAACAAGACAAGCAAAAATATCATGATGCAATTAGCTAAGACAAGTCTCTTAAATGATTGCTAGGTTTTATGATGCATCAGCGAATGCTAATGTGCCGCAGGACAGATTTATTTATTTTTTGTCTTTGCTTCCAATTTGAGGACGTAATAAAGGGATTTTGATAAATTATAAATATATTTATATAGGTACATTTAGTACTATAATGTGACTAAAAATCTAATTGGTTTAGTTAATATGACTAAAGAACATTTATTTGGTAATTATTGTATAGGTTAATACCTGAGCAATGTTCTCACTAAGTTTAAATACTACTAATAAGTGGTGAAAACACTTTGAGCAAGTTGATTTCATGTAAAAGTTGATTCTAAATGTCTGTTAAATCCTCTTTTATCTCAAGTGGCTTGCCCATAGCAAGCATGTGGCAATGGCCCATGTCGACTTGATACTCTAAACATCTCATTTGTGGTCAAATTATATTTCAGTTCACCGAAATAAAATTGAATAATCAGACGAACTTACCTTAAGTGAAGTCCGATTATAATTTTATGAAGGGTGAACTGAAATATAATTACCCGCCCAGCCCATTCTGTTTTTTGATAAAAAACAGTCCCTGGTCGAATGGGCCAACAATAAAATAATCTCTAAAAAAGTGTCAAATCAGGGTATCAGGGTTGCCATCCCACAGAGAAAACGTTTTTTTATATACTCTAAAAACGCGGTGTCCTTACACGATCGAGAAGGGCTCTCATTTGTGGTCAAATTATATTTCAGTTCACCCTTCATAAAATTATAATCGGACTTCACTTAAGGTAAGTTCGTCTGATTATTCAATTAAAATAAATGTTTGAGTTCGTAAGCTTAGGTTCCTACAACACTACCTCATTTAATACGTTACGCAACCAGTAATATTATCTCAGACGTAGTTCACGTAAACGCAAATATTATCTAACGACACAAGCAAGCAGCCAGCATACAAAAAACTAATCTGTGCTTGCCCGGACAGGGTTCAATATTGCAGGGTGTAGTTTGTTTTATACTTGATGAACTCTTTAGGTTGACATTACCTTCAGTAGGCTATTACAACTTTTTCATTGCAATTTCACGGTATTCCTATAACAAGGTAACATGTTAGTTCTGTTTCTGTGGTTCTCAGATTGAGCTCCGTCTTGTATAGTTCACATACGATAATCTATACCTACTTACTTTTATACAAATAAATACAATTTATCAGTGACCACACAAGACCACACAAGTCAGATAACTGGCCAAAACTTTAACCTTATGCAGGGTTAAGCTCTGTTACTGTTTTGTAAAAACCTTTTGTTTAACATTGGTAAAAACTGCATTAACAAGCATGATACTGGATAAGTTATATTCTGTCTTCTTTTAGTTGTATTACACAACACACCTTGACAGTTATTTAGCTGCTGTATAATATAGTCGTTGTTTCTGTTATGAAGCATTTAGTAACTTAAGCGAAATTAAGATAGCTGTTATAACTACTTTATGTAACTTTGATACGAAATTACCGTTAATTGCAGCTACCTGTAGTTAATGCAATAGTAACAGATTCTTATGCAGAAGTTTCAAAGTGTCGATTATAATTTAGGTGTCTTCAAGGCTGGAGTAAATAGGCTCTTAATAAACTAGTGCACTTCACCATCACTGATTGCATCACTGCTTACCATCAGGTGGGATTAAGTCAAGCAGTGGTTTAAATTAAGAAAAAAAAAATTGCTGGGTATTCCGGAAAAGTAGAGATTTTTTAAGCTAGAAGATGAAATAAGAATGAAATAATTATCTGAATTTGATAAACACTAAACAGTATAGATAAATTATTTGTTCTTTTGGGTTTTTTGATTTTTTTTCCGTTAGGATTCATTCAATTAGTTCAATTCAATTAGTAACGAAAACCATCATGTTTTCATTCCTATATGGATCCAATATGCACCAATGTTTATGACGTCATTTAACTTTTAGCCTATACTAATAATTACATAGGAGTTCATACTCAGAATCGGTGAAACTCTAACGGAACTGGACGCTTCCTCCAATAGCTTCATTTAACTTCACGCTTAATTAATATTGCCACGTTTCCCCGAGCTGAGGCTGCAACTGAGCTATCTCATTGACGTCGTTGACAGGTCGACTATCGGATTTATTATGTAGGTACAGAATTCAGTAATTAATCGATCTTAGGGATGAGTCGATTTCCGGTATCTTGTAGGCGTGATAGGTTGTTAGAGAATGGTTTGTACACCTACGTAGTATGTGTATCTAGTGACCTATTCGTCGGCAGACAAACAGACTTAGATTACCATTATGCAATACTAATACTATAGAAGTTGTAAGCCTATCTACCTATAATTTGTGAACATAATGCTACAGGCAAAATTACTCCATTCGTTGTCGGCCCTGTTATTAAAATCTAGTATTGTATCAGGTGTACTCGTAATTGAATACGGTAAACAAACACGAGCTAACATTTTAAATGCTGTTGTTTGACTTGTTTGCTTTGTCCAAAATAGCTTTATTTTTCCTGTGATTTTCCATAATTTTGATAATTTAGATCACCATGGTCAGTCTCAAAGATCGCAACGTTCACTACGTAAATACCGTTATCCTAAAGTTGGTTTGCTAAGTAAACTTTCAGAAGTTCAGACCAGTCGTCATTTAATTATTCATTCAATAATGTTCAGTTGAATGAAGGATTGGAACAATTATGCAGCGGCCGATAGTGAAGTTCTAGATGCTCACAAAACCGCTAGATGTAATTTGGCCCGGACAGGGCGACTCATAGCTAAAGACAAGAACGATCCATGGAATGAACCTTAGCACTGAAGTAACGAACCCGATTAAATAATTAACTTCATTGAGAAAATTGACAGACTAATAAATTTGCATGAAATACGTGACTAAAAATGTTTGCTAATAACAATGCTCCCACATGTATCTAGATAGTTTAGAAAAGAAGTCGATACGACATTAGGTTCCTACATACGAGTATTTCTAAAAAAAAAAATAAGAAATCATATGGTTCAAACTAACTATAAAACAATTACGTGATAACGTCAACTGATCGTGCCTCACTAAGTATCACTTATCCTGCGCTCTCGATTCAGGCGGAACGTGAAAATGAGTCATGCTTTTTCGGCTTTAATGGATTTTTAACATGTTATCACGCCTAAACTTGCTACTATCGTTGTAACTGAATATAATATCAATTAAGGCCATTCGAGTGATTCCAGTTGTGATACTCAAGTCTGAATGTTGAATAATCTAAGAATATCCCACCAAAACATTTCATGTAAAATGTTGCCAAGACGGTTTTGCCACCACACACATAAGGTTTGCCCCGTGAAAGATATCAGATCTCATGTAGAGCCGAGCTTCTGAATCTACAAGGCCTGACCGACCAACCCTTACTTCACAAATTCTACATATCAGTAAAAATGTACTCCCTGGTACATCGGAAACCAACTCTATGAGGGTTTAAAAAACGACGAAACACTTCGAGAAAAGGTTGGTAGTGCCCTTGCGCTTCGCTTGGCTAGTCTTGGCCCCCGGGCACTTCCGTGCCCCCAGATAAATTGCTTACCATTAAACCTTCACGGATTATCGTCCATCTGGGTAGCGTCCTACCTGGGTAGAGTCTGCCAAACTCTTACCGCATAAAACCACCACGGTGTTCCTGGGCCGACCTATGGACAGCGGTACGATCGCTTACCCTATTTCTTTCGGAAATACTACAATACGAATCCGCTAGGATTACCTCTGATTCTTTGTAAAGTAATCATCGCAGTTAAAATATTGCAGCTAAAAGTAAAAGTATTTAATATTTTATTCATTTAAATCCCCCGTTGTACAGCTGACTAACAAAGGACTCTGTACTTCGTAGGACTTCGGTTTATAATTCAATGTGTAATCAGAACCCTAGCAAGCACGCGCTTTGTGTCCACCAATATTGCATAATGATTCAAGTTTTGCGAAGGAGAGCTCCCTACATATTAAATTGCATGTTAAAGTTTTTAATGAGAACATTAAAGTTGTGTTTAACAATACGCCCTTGTGTAGATCCTTTTACAGATTGTTGAGTATAATAACCATGACCATGAAAATAGTGTTGGAAGACCTGAGCACCTTGTAAGTTAAGAAAATTATAATGAGCGACTGCGTTATCAATATCGAAACATTGTGTTTCAAACAGTATTAGTTGTATATTAGACAAATTGAGTACAGCACCTTTCTAATCTGCCTAAATTAAGATTATTCGCCTAAATGTAAATACGCGCATAGCTTCCAAACGACTGCACCAAATTGAATCATTCTTTTTCTATAGTATTTGCGTTGGGCCCTGGAAATTAAATAAAATTATGATGAAAT
The DNA here is from genome assembly GCA_921972225.1 of Euplexia lucipara. Taxonomy (NCBI): domain Eukaryota; kingdom Metazoa; phylum Arthropoda; class Insecta; order Lepidoptera; family Noctuidae; genus Euplexia; species Euplexia lucipara. The sequence continues at coordinate 8,737,174 of OV179142.1, read as the reverse complement.
TGAAAAAAAAATTGTCGTGATAGCCCAGAGGTTAACACGCCTACCTCTCATGCACGAGGTTGTGGTTCAAATCCGGGCAAGTCCCAATGTGACTTTTTCAATTCACATGCATTTTCTAAGTTTATCTTAGACATCATTGACATCGGTGAAGGAAAAACATCGTGAGGAAACCTGGACTTATAGTTAATATAAGTTTGAAATCGCCAATCCGCCTTGAGCAAGCGTGGTGATCAATGCTCGAGCCTTCTCTGTATGAGAAGAGGCCTTTGCCATGCAGTGGGACAGTAACAGGCTGGTATTATTATTATTATATGATGAAATTATATTATTACAAATCATGTTTTGTAAAACTAATGGCCTTTCCAAAGTGACTGATCCCTGAGAAAATATGCCGAAAGGAACTCAGTGGTTCCTTATAAAGTCCAGAAATAAAATTATATTAATTTATTATACGAATCTAATGATGCAGGGCAAAGTATGGAAAATCCTTTTAAAGAAAGAATCATTTCAGCTTTGAGCTGACCTGTCCCGACAGACGGCAAGCATGGTATAGACACCTATACGGCGTGGATGATATAGATACCAATACAATTAAATGCGTGAGGTGGCGCAACAGCTTATGTCTGGGCCACTAGTTAGAGATATACATCCGCATAACTTTTTGAAAATGCATCCAGGTCTAATGATGAACATAAGCTAATGATATTATGTTTTGTGACCTAACATTTTAAATAAAAGAACGATCATGATAGTACAGACGCCAGCACGTCAAGTTACCCCAATGTGTCAAATTTCTTTGATCGTTTTTGAACTTTGTGTCAAACAGAATAAGGTTCATATTCAATTGGTAAAATTTGACACATTGGGGTAACTTGATGTGCTGGCGTCTGTACATCTCACCTATTTTAAATGAGGAAAGGTAGTCCCTTCTCCTCGCTATACTGAGACATTTTGTCCGGTCCTTCCATACTCAGGTTTAGGTTTTTCCAATCTAACGTTGTGTTATGTTTTCGTATTCTTGGTACCTGTTTGATATAGTTACAGCCTCTTGTGCCGATCGATGTAACCATTCATTACTTTAGGTAGGTACTGTACATCACTCTGTGCTTGCAAGCATGTTCAATCTTTGTAGATGTAAACAACTACCCCGACGCAAAAACAGGGTGTTAGAAGTTTGACGTGTTTGTGTGTGTGTGAGTGTCTATTTGTGTGTACGAGCGTGTGTGTGTGTCATAGTAACTACCGAACGAATGAACTGATTACCTACGTATTTTGATTCTTTTTTGTTCGAAAGGTGAAAAAGTCGTGAGTGTTCTTAGCTATGTTTGATGAATCGGACCAAGATGGCCTCATAAATTGGAGGTTTTAACGTAGCAGCAGTGGCGTCATAATGCTTACAGATTCTAATGCTAGGTCTGTCCACAGGTAATCGTAAAAATGTTGGAAGATGGCCGCGTGACGCTGTCCGTCGATGGCACGGAGAACTCAGGAACCAGTACTGGCATATCGAACTTAATGAACGCTGACTCGAATATCTACCTTGGTAAGTTTAAATTTTACTGCCGACCAACTAAAGCATTTTATCTAAGCCATTATTAGGCTTTAAATCTTAACACTCATGTACAGCTATAGGCTTTTAAAACCAGTATTTAGCAAGTTTTTTACAACTCCTAACAGCTTCGCAAAAGCCATGAATTCATTCTTATGGCCTTTGTAAAGATTTTAATTAAAATCAGCGATACAAACGTCACTATTATGTTACTTACTTACGATGGTATTCAGGATGACTAAATTCAAAAAGTCTCGAGAACCTTGGAATCTCGTAGTGATGCTTGATGAAGATATTATACTGAACTTACAGTTAAGAAAAAACCAATGGAATATATTCATTGTTTTTTTTCATTTTAGTGGCACCCACGATAGCTAGTTACAAACCTAAGCAACAATATTTATATGAGTAGAAAACTTCTTATAAACTTTGATAGGTAGTGTTTTTGTTTTTTGTGTTTCATGAAGAAAATGGATGGAATATAAACTCTTTTAAAAAATAAAAACAAGTGCAATAAATGTCGCTAAACTGCATGCACTGGTTGACATTTACATTTGTACTCGTTTAACAATCGATAAATGGATGTTCTTGGTAATTTCTCCCAAGGTGGTATACCGGACTACTACAACGAGCAGGAATACCCTGGATTCAGCGGCTGCATCCACCAGCTTGAGCTGATGACGTTGCAAAGAGGCTTGGATCTGGGACAGATCGCAGTTACCGGAAGAAACACACAGCGATGCAAGGAGTGAGTATTACATTTCGTAAAGGCATTTAATGAATAATAAGGTGGTACAAAATATCGAAATGGGCACATCATTTTTGAACTACACCTTCAATCCTCGAAGAGTTTGCCCATAGTACTTCCGTAATCCGCCAGTTAAGTTGTATAAAAGGGTATAAATCAGCGTGCCAATTTACCGTCACAATTTCATAATTTCAGCAGGGCTGAAAATCAACAAGATTTCACCAGTTAGGTTAGTTTTATGGTGGTTTTATCAGAACTGAAAAATGTATGCTACCTATGACTCGTAATCACTCCACAAATACTAAGTTACATTTAGAATCAAGACCATTGTAAACAACAATGACACTTGACGTATGCCTACGATATAACTGTATCGCTATCACACACACTGGCACACTCCATACACGCACCCCGACATTACACCCTCCACTATATTAATTGAATCAGTCTTCGGCCCCCGTTACCATGTAACCATTTAACTCACAGAGGCATTGGAACCATGTTACTTTGTCAAATGTGTCTGCAATACAATAATTAGTTTGGACTAAGCTGTCTGACTTAACGCAATCTTGACCGTTATTCGGATTTACCCGGTAACTGCACTGGCGTATGGCTCAACATTAATAGCTGGCGTTTCTGACGTTTGAGGAAATAGTGGATGGTATATACTGACGTGAAAGCCGTATGATCCGGCTCAGGGCTAACTCAATTTAGGATTCCATCAAGATGCGAGTACAATAGAAAGCATTAACAATAAGGTATAAAATGTCGGCGTTTGGTTTTATAACGTTTAAAATAAAATAAAAACATCAGGAGAACCTTGAAAATATGGGGAAGCTGGCAACAAATTTCAACGCTATGGGGTCTAGATTCATGTAGAGCACTCTGATATCCAAATGCAGGTTGACATCCCCTTAACTCTGGATACAGCCAGACGATTCAGTCGAAGTCACCCAAAACTGTGAACCTTTTGAGTTGTCATTCATTCTGATGCATTAATGATAACTCAACAAGCTTTCGCTTGACTTCAATTTTCACGTGGTAATTTTCATAGATTGCAGTGACACCCGATTATGCGCGATTATTTACTTGATTTTTAATTTGGCCCTGGAAAGCCTTTTCTAACGTGCATTGGTTACTGCCTAATGTGTCTTTGGTCGCGGGAATTCTGAAGCCATATTTTTTGCTGAGATGTAGAGTTGGTACAGAAATCAATGCTCAGTTAGGTAATGGCTCAATTAAGATCTCGTAACTTTTAAACAGTGAAAGCATAAAACTAAACAACGTAACTTAAAAGTCGTGGCATCCAAGATTATTTGCATTATTTTTGGTGGGAAACGAGTATCCGCATGACTAATCCTCAATTGTAAGTGTAACATTACCTATCTAATTTTACTAACATTTCACGCTGCTATGGAAACAGTCAAAATTTCCCTGAGTAAGTTTTTATTAGTATTGTCATATATTTCGGGAATTAATAAAGAACAGTTGCGGACTAAGTATGTTATTTTGAGCTAACTAACCCTGAGATCAAAATTGTTGGTAACTAATTCAAACGGTTGCTAAAAGTTGTCTATAGGAGATTGCCTTTATTGGTACGGTGTCGCCCATTGTAATACCTATGATCTTAATGGTATGATTTGTAAGTTTTTATGGTGTACAATAAAGAATATTCTTTTTAATTCTATTCTACAGTTTTACCTACCGTCTGTCTTTTCAAAGTATCAGTTTGTATACATATTAATGTCTTTTCTCATAAAGAGAAGGCACCAGTTTTGTATCGTTATACATAAAAGCTGAATCGAGCTGAATAAATTTCATAAGAAAGATAGTGTCTTAACCACCACGCTTGATCAATGTGGTTTGACGACGTGACGTGAAAACCAAAGATAGCGATGTCCTATAAGACAAGCTTAGGGTCTATAGTATATTTATATTATATGAAATAGTTACATCGTCTTTAAATCTATAAACTGGTGTATTATAGGCAAGACCAATATACCACAATGATGCTAAATGAAAAAATATGTTAAAATTTGACCACCTAATTCCGACAACAATCGGAGAAATGAATTCGAATAACATGTTAGTCCTCGATTGAACCTTGTAGATTACATTACACACCTATATAGGGTGACTGGTAATTAGTGACCGATACTTGAACACGTGATTGTACTTATGAATACGAATTACTTTCCGAAAGAAACTTTTTTTATACTCATTAACTTTCAATTAATTCAATTACGTCAGTACTGCACAACGGGAGCGCTGGGGGAGGCGGGGGAGCGTGTGACGCTACTACTAGTAGATTTTGCCCTTTCCGAGGTCAGACTATCAGCTGATCGATCACTGGCGCGCGCGGGAATTACAAATAGCGTTTTTGTTATTTTATTGTGTTATAAGTTATTGTGTATTAAAAAGAAGTTAAAGTTTATTTGGGAAAGAATACAATCACGTGGTTAAGTATCGGTAACCAGATAACCAGTCACCCTATATATCTAACCAAACTAACATACTTTTATTAACATTCCACGCTGCTATGGAACCTCAGTCAAATGTTCTCCGATATATACCCCTACTTCGAAGACCCCGAAGTGTTTGAAGCTCCTCCAGGCTTTTTTAACACCAACTCTAAACTATCACTGAACCCTCTGACTTTCCTTCTACCGACCCTAATATGCTTACTCCTTGCGAAACATACCGTGTACTAAATGGAAGTGACTGGTGAGTGTGTATGCTGCTATTTAAGCCAGAAATACACATAGTAATACACATAGTAATACACATATGAGCTACTCGCATGTTACAGCGCTGCCTACCGTTAATCCCTTCACATGTGTGTTATTGGCTTTATATTTAATTATTTAGTGTATTTAACAGTAAAATAAACAACAGCTAAACTTTGTAAATTAGTAGATCTTTAAAGGTTTAATCTTAATGTCATTTGGAATGGTTTTAAGGAATTATTTTCTATATTCATGGATCGCTTTCAACAAAATTCTCTTGACGCTCTTAGGTACTACTTTAAATATGTATGTATAATGTGATAATGTAGTGTGTAATGAACTTACCAATAAATTATGTTACGTAGTACCTAGAACTGTTATACGGCGAGAGGTGCGCGTTCCTAGTCTGTTTCACACTGTGAAGTGCAAAACAAACGCCGGTGAGCGGGCACCTCTTCGCCGCCTTGTAGTAACTTATTATTACCGATTCAGATATTTTTGAATTTTCTCCTGTTAAATTTAGAAAAATGGCTATAACTTTGCTTACCGACAACCTTTCATAAATTGCTTTTCTTTTTTCTTTTAATTCACAAATTAGTATGTGACCGTCCGTCTTTTCCTCTTTTTAGATATTTTTTATTTGAATCCGTGGACAATAGTGTGGGTTATACGTATAAATGAATCTAATTAGCTCCTATATTCAATTTGAACGTGTAACTGTTTTTTGTCCCTAAATAAATAACATTTAAAAAGTATACTTTTGAATGAAATAAACGTCTGTTTTCTCATGAATTCTTATTTTCTGTTCACAGGCCAACCCGATATTAATCGTCAACCTAGCGAACGAACTTCGATGCATCAACGCAACCTCTACAATATAGCACAACTATGAAAAATAATTACAATCTCAATGTGACAGTGTAGTCTTTGACTTTCGATCGGTGCATTTTGTTAAAAACCAAATCGAAACAAGACTACTACTAGTTGTTTTATTCGATAATTATAATCAAGATTAAGTAAATGTTGTATTAGTATTAAGAAACTTTGAAAAACCAGACAATACGGCTAGCTTAGTGAATAGGTTAACGCGAAACAATCAATTATGTAAAGTTTAATAACCTGTGATGTGTTGTGGACTGTTCGCGTTGTCAGCAGAGCTCTCAGGAGCAGCAGCGTTTGGTGCCATAAGATAAAATTTAAATACTGTAGTTAGGAATTTATGTATTTACTAATTACTCTTAAGTACTCAGTTCTCGTTCCAGCTTGTTCGCGAGTAATTTTTAAAAAATCTCTCTAAAACATTTCCAATGCTTCCTTTTCTATTTTTGCACCCAGTGATATAATGTAATTGTGCCAAACGAGATAACTATCAGTTAAGCACTGCCATTTCTTTCATTTTTTTTAAATTTTATTTTTAAGTAAACTTTCGCTTCTTAAGCAACGAATATACTATTGTTAAGTAATTTCTTATCTACCTATATTATGTGAATATCAAATATTATTTTAATTATAATCTAGTACGAATGCATTTAACTTTATTATCGTCAGTGATTTTGAAATATTGTTATATATTTTAATTACAAAATTATATTTATGCATGAAATGTATTTGTTGTAAGCTTATCTAAGACATTATGACATATATCTACTTATAAATAAAAAGTACTGATATTATAAACATATTGTGTTACTTTACATGTATAAACTATTATAAATAATTGCCTACATATATTATATTATGATCTACCGTAAATTTCCGCTAAGTGAACAAAATCGACTAACAATAAAAATAAAATATTAAGAAAAAGTTATTTTTTATTTCAAAGCATTACTGTAATTGTTGAAAGTCCTGACAAAACGCCTATCCTACAAATATTAATAGTTAATAATAATTTTAAATGTGAATTTCGGTCACACATTCTTAAAGAAGTTTATTTTATATAAAGAAACAATGTTTTATTTTGTGAAATAAAACTGCATTCACAGATTTCTCGATAAAATTACTTAAACCGGGAATCGAAGCGAATGAAAATCAACTCTAGATTATGTGGAGTGTTGTAGTCGAGTTAAATACACAGGAAAAACTCCGGCTATTGTATGTAAACTGTTATAATTAGGTTTTGTGGTTAAACGTTCGATGGTTTACATTGAATTAGGGTCGGTGCATATCTGACGGAAGATGCGCCGAGCGTATGCGACCCTGTACCTCGACATACTAACGCATCATCGGTTGAATATGAAAGGTTGATTGTTTTACTAAACCTATATTTGTCTGTTCTAGCGTTACACGACCGATAATACGCAACAGATTTCCGTCAGATATGTGAATGAATGAAATGAAATTAAAAAATGAAAATGAAAAGGAAAAATAGTTCACCTAGGCAACACAGACAACAATATAATTACCTCCGCAAAACTTTTAAACAGTTTGTTGGCAGATGTAGCTCCCTTTGTCTAACACAAGCAATTACATTTACTTATATATGTCATAAATAGCTATAAAAGATATAAATGCAAACATATCAAATAACTTCCATAAACATACTTACATACCTACCTACATAAATACACTTTCATGAACAGAAAAATAAAATATAAACTAATAATAAAATAATGTTAACTAACACAACACACTACTTAATTATTATAAATATAAATACAAAAGCAATTCCTATCAATTACTACTCTCAATCATTCACATTTACCTACTCAATTTTAAAATACGAATATGACGCGAGACTCATATGCAAATCTCTTGCTCTGCGCAAGTCATCCTTTTTTTTGTTAAATAATTTATGTAACAAAGGTCAGTACTGTTGAATGATTGAGAGTATATACTCTCAATCATTCACATTTACCTACTCAATTTTAAATATTTTCAACAGTACCGACCTTTGTTACATAAACTATTTAACAAAAAACTTTTTTACAAAAAAAACAACCGACTTCTTAAAAAAAAAACTAACAGTTGAAAAATAACTCCAGTTTCGGAAGTCGGTGGCCGATAATGAACAAAACAAAACCACCAAAGCCACAGACTTCCGAAACTGGAGTTATTTTTCACCTGTTAGTTTTTTTTTAAGAAGTCGGTTGTTTTTTTTGTAAAAAAGTTTTTATTTTGTAATTTTTAGTTTCTTTGTATGTAAAGAAAGTCTTTCAAAACTTGAAAGAATCATTAAAATTAGATAACAATTGCTAAAGAAGTTCTATCTCTAAACATTAATCTGTACATCTCTGCCGGCCCCTTTTAAAATAGAATGGCGTAATGTTATGTTGTGGAAATACAAAAGCTCAGCATAGACATCTGACTATAGCAATCGCGAATAATTTGCTGTTATGCGTTGAAGAGTTCCGTTGCCTGTCTTCTTCATCAGTTTTTCTTCACCAAATGATACTTTCTAAATGAAAATGCTTGATTTGTTACTAAAAATGTTGAAATCGGTGCATGTGTGCCTATATTTTTTGAGGAGTTCCCTCAATTCCTCAAAGATCCCTCATCAGGTATGAGTTTTGATACAAATGGGACCAATCTGTTAGTATACCCTATCAAACAAAAAAAGAATTTTGAAAATCGGTCCATAAATGACGGAGTACTGAGGTAACAAACCCAAAAAAAAAAAAAAAAAAAGTATACAACCGAATTGAGAACCTCCTCCTTTTTTTGAAGTCGGTTAAAAAAAAGGATGACTTGCGCAGAGCAAGAGATTTGCATATGAGTCTCGCGTCATATTCGTATTATGAACACCTCCATAGACTAGTTACGTAACCGAGCTGGCACACAACAAACTCTTGAGATGCAACTCTTGACTGACGTCGCATTATAGTGTTCTGTAAAATGCAATTTAGTAATTTATATAATGTAACTTGCTTAAGACTTAGAGCCGAATTTTTAATCGAAAAGTTAAATATTGTGACGTTATTACTACATTGATTAATTTTACTCTATGAATCAAAATAGTCCCCAAAAGATGACGACCCTATCGCTCAGCCATTGCTGAGTTTGCTGACACTTTCATAAAAACTGGCATATGAACTTGAATGCCACTGGCGTGTTTTGCTGAGGCCTCAAGATGCAGCAGCAGAACAAGGTGCATTTGGTTGCAGGCTGCTCGATCTAACGTAAATAAAACTACACCGCGGCGACCACGGCGCGGGTGTCGCGGATCACGCTAAGAACACCGACGAGAACGAGCTGTGCTTAAGCCTTGTGTGAACTAGGCTTAACTATGCTAGTATTTTAATTAACTAAAATATTTAGATAGATTTTCCTCAAAACCTTTTCTAATAACGATAAGTTTATTTAATTTGTAACGCTATAATCCGCTTCCCAGACGTTAAGCCGGCATACTTTTTTGCGCTGTAGACTACCACCATCAGGTGTTTGTTGGTGGTTGATGCGTGATTTTTCTAGATGATTATTCATCTTTTACATGTGTATGTACAAGGTAAATAATTATCTAGAAAAACACCTCTCACTTGTAAACTGAACTCGAGTAAAGTGGGCACGATGTTATAGCAAAAGCTAGTGTATTAGCTACTAAATTACTCGCTACATAAGTAAAATACTGGCATAGTGTGAACTAGGTTTTAGATGCGTGCAAACTAGCTGGTACGTATTTGCGGACAGTTCAACATTTAAATCTGGTTTGTTGTGCAATTTTGGTTTTGAAATATCGGTGCCAAATGTGCTCTTTTAAAGCTTTTATATGTATATTTATTGACTTAAATCTATATTATATAAAAATGTTATGTTGGTTTGTGTACGCTTCAAAAACCCAAAAAGTTCTGCACCGATCGAGCTGAAATTTTAGCATGATATTATAATCCGCATCAAGGATTGTTTTTATCATTTTTTTTTCTTTTTTTTTAACCAAGCAATCACAATATGCCACAGCGAAGCGTGGCAGGGTACAGATTGTTTAATATAAAATAGGTTTCGGTGAAGGTCGTTCTATAGCGGGATCTTAGACTATATTGTCGACTGAAGAATCTAGACATTTCTTCTCTTCATTCATGACATTGTCGTGCTCAAAACAAAAGAAATGTGTAGTCTACAATCTGTCACTTTCCCGTTTCATCTGTAAGTAGACAAAATCCGTTTCTACGGTGGGGGTGGTCACGTGCAAATGTTATAGCGTCATCGTCACACGAAAGAAATCAATGTGTTCAGGCAACTCAAGTAACCTTTTAAGCGCTTGGCTAAATATTAGTTGCCGTGCCTCTAGCGAGTAAAATTGCCACAAATCAATAAAATAATACCTGCAGTTAATAAGGAGAAACTATTGTTGTATCGATTTTTAGTTTTTGTCACATAAATAATAATATCTCAATTCCATATTTTTTTTAGTTGGACCACACAGTCAGTTTTTTGAAAAAAAAAACGAAAAAGTCTTACTTACTTTTCTCTGTCGCAGAAATAGGACACGCGCGGTAGGGGTTCGATTTTTGTGTCATATTTATGCGACACAAGCGGTTAAAGGGTTAACCAGCGGCATCTCTATTAGCAAATTACGTGGCAAATAACAGTTCGCGCACACTTTTTTACTCATTAATTACATCAATGACATCAAATTATGATGAAATGGAATTAAATCGTAGCCTTCGTTTGCAGCAAACTGCGTACTACATTAGTCATTAGAAAAGGTTCAATTACACGTTCAAAATATTAGGAAACTCAAAGCTGAACTTGCGTAACTGTCGCGCTATCTCATAAGAGACACATTCAGACCAGTTAAACCAAAATAATTAAGCACTACGCGTGATGTCTGGCTACACGTAGTCCAGTAACCTCCAGTTACTATCTTAATCATGGTTTTTACTGAAACCCAATCTCCGACAGAGGTGACTGCCTACCACGTACTCACGGACAACATACTCGTAACGATTTCTACTGACCTACGGTTACACGACCACCTCTGGTACAGCCTCATTCATCACGTACCTAAGCTTAAAGACTTTATTTCCACAACTACTTTACTAAAGTCTCGTCAGCAGTACTATTTATGATTGTGCGTATTTGTTACAGTACAGTTAGTCAAGTTAAGAACCCCTCTTTCCAGGGGAATCGTGTCTCAATTACCGGTCAATGATCGATTTTTGACGTATAACGTCAAACTTATGACACATTTCTCATACAAAAACTGTCAAAGTTTTCAAATATTCGGCCGGTCATTGAGATCCGATTGCAATAGCAGACTCGAGCCCCTGAACGGTCTCAAAATCACCATGATCAAACTAAATCAACCGGAAATCGAATAAACGACTTGATCAACTACACACACGCTAGCAGCCACTAAAACGACCTAAAAACATCACATAATGCTAAGCAGGAATCCGTGGCCTGTGGCTTTTCACTAAGCTCCAACAAACCTCCTATTTGTCACTATGCATTCTCATCAATGCCGTGTCCCACGGACTCTATGGTCTCTTAAAGACCCCGACCTAGCCAGTGCCACTCACAATACCGCGTAGCCACGGACCAATTAAAGCTGCTATTGACTTCTACCAGACTACGGCTACGAGGGGCTACTGCTATGGTCCGACCAGCCGACCTAAGATTCCTCGATTTTACTTAGTACTCAACCCTTGCAAATACGTTATGAATGATCCCTTACATTAGGGGTCTAATTTACGTTTTTTCGTTATGAATGTACAGTTTATTACTAACTGAATTTCGAATAATGAGTCTTGCTAAAAACGACTATCATCTGTTTTGATCGCTGTACCTAATCATCGACTTAGGAACTGACATAACATGTTCGGGTCCATTGGCCCTAAATTAACCATAAGCGTGTGTAAATCAATGTTACTAGAATGACAAAACCTTTGAACGCTTAACTCGCAAAACATTGTCTTAAATCCGCAATGTACACGTCAGTGTACCAAATAAAGCTAAGATATCTTTAACCGCCCTCATACTACTAGTATCGAAAATCCGGAACAAACAAAGAAACTTATTTGGTTAATGTATCTAATAAAACGATGTGAGTGGGCTATTTACTGTTGTCTAAGAATAGGATGTAACTTTGCCAATATCTTACTAGAATATGACTATTTAGCTTTGTAGGTACGTAACGCGTTTGTCAACCCACTTTTAAACGTACCGCGTCATACTTTATAGCCAATAGAAATCACAAACCATTCGAATGTTTCGGACCATAAGGAAACCCGAAACTTGATTCGAATTATCATTCTTAAAATTTAATTACGGTACCTACTAAAAATAAAAGGATATAGAGGGTAGTTGTTAATTGTTCACTGCGATGATTCCAAAAGTAGTAAATGCGTCACGTCATATTAGTCACGTTTATTTACCTACTGAGTTTCGATTGTATTGTCACGATTTCTATTGTTGTTGTATCACGACGTAACAAAATATGCCCACGTAAAGGCCTATTCAGACCTAAGCGGTATTCGCTACCATCTGCGGCAGAGAAAACCCAGTGGGTATGCGGTAATATTACTGTTCAGACCTAAGCGGTATTTAGTATCAATTTCGAAACCGAAATTGATACTAAATACCTACCTGAGCGGAACCCGCGCGGTGTGTACCTCTACCCACAGCGGCAGAGAATATCACTCAGGTTTGAAAAGGCCTTAAATAAACCAAAGCAAAACCACGGTAATATTATCATACAGTATTCCAACTTCATACAAACGGACGAAGTGCGAGTTATACCTACCCACCTCGATCTTGGCGTGCGCTCGGCATGCAGACAGTCGTGACTGAGCCGCAGTGACGAACGGTGTGTTTTTTTATTGTTAAAAAAACAGCACACCGTTTGTCACTGCGGCACAAAAAAGTTTATAAAATGAAAAGTACCATGCCAAACTTTGTTAATTTTTGAGACCAAAAACCAACTATTCCTCATCAGACTTAAACAGAATCACGTAAATGGGTCCATAAATCTTAGCGTAATCGGTGCACAGCACATACATACAGAACTAAAAAAAAAACACGTAAGTAAATCGGATCATTAATCTCAGTGTAATCGGCGTACGTACATACATAAAAAAAATACCGATAGAATTTAGAACCTACTCCTGAAGTAGGTTAAAATCAGACAAAAATGACACGACTCACCGGATTGTATTAACTGCCCGTCAAAACCAGGTATTTCACCGCGCTGCTACCGTGCCGCGTTGCGCTGCTCGTTTTCCTTACATCTCACCTCGAAACTTTCTTGCTGGAGCCCGATGTTGTTTTTTTTATCATCCAAGTCTCCGGTCAAGCAGGCTTCGGGTTTTATCTGGATCTTGTTCATCTGTTGCAACACGACGACTCGACGTTAGCACGCCTAGTGGGACTTGAGAATCGATGCCACTTCTGATGTCAGCGTCAGAGATGGCTGAGCAATGATCTAACACTGATGGTGTTTCGTGGTACCAGGTTCATAACGTAGAATAATAATCTTCATTGCAGTAATAAACTCACTTAACAATCGTAATGATAAAACATAGCTCGAATAGGTAAGATACAATAAAGAGAACATGCAAAGAAATATCATAGAAAAACAGTTTCTTCATGTGTTTGTAACGCCATCTAGCATAATTATAGCAGTTTGGAGTGGCGGCAGAGCGTACTAAACTAAGAGTAATTGGTTTGTATCCACTAGAACACAAGTATCGGATGAACATTTTGTCCGTGATGTCCCGTCGATAGTGAGTAGGTGAATGTATTTGGGTTGAGTAAACTACGGCTCACGCGTTGGTACGTCACTATTATTGTGTGGTATGACTTTGGTGTGTCCACATTTACTTTTCGTAAGTTTAGTTTCCATGGTCGAATTTTTAGGGTTCCTACCCCAAAAGGAAAAACGGAACTCCAATAGAAGCACTTTGTTGCCCGTCTGACTGTCAAGACCCTTTACTTCGGGAACTCGTGGAGTTGAAATTAAAACCATATACCTACTCAAGTCTACAGTCCCTTGAAGCTGTAAAAATATGAAACTTGAAGTTAAATAGACAATAATAACTTTCCTAGAAAGTTGGCAAGTAATATTCTCTTACACTACAAGTACAGGGCAAAATGCGAAAACCGTCAATTATTAATTAAGTTCGTCACTTCTAGAGGTCAACATTTTAAAGGGCTCCACTAGCACTTGACAAGCTAAACAGATATACCTTTGATTTTTGTATGATAAACAACTGTATTTAAGAAGATAAATAGGTAGTTATATTTAGATACGGTCTGCTTTTAACGCACCCTATTATACGTCTCGCACTTGGCTGGTTTTAGCACAAAGGAATCGATGTCAGTGCCTAGTTTGATGTAATGTCAAACGGGATTACGCTAGAATTCCGGGTACCTATTTGTGTAATGGCTTTGTCTGTCACGCTAATGCATCGAAAGCTCTTTACCAAAGCGCTTTAATACTTCTGATGCTCGCTCTGTGCAACAGTTGACTAGTCTAGTAATTTAACAGAGGCCGAAGTACTCAATACTACTCAGCTACCTGCAAAACCAAGTCTACCGTGCCGCTTTAAACCTTTGACGATTAACACCGTAAACCCTGTATACTCGTAGGATACAATATTCGTAGGATTCGTCGCTACTGTCAAACCTATTTATCACTGGCTTAGTAAGATATCAGAACTGGTTTTGTCGTTTAACCAAGTTCAAATCAAATCATCTATTTATTTTTTGAACAGAGGTGATTATTATAGGTGTAATTCAATATTTTACAAACCATGTCCCGCCGATAGGCATACAAAATCAAGTTCAGTTGTTAAAAATGTTAAAAAAATATGCATGTCAAATTAGGAACTATTAATTATTAATAAAATAGCTGCAGTGTCATGAAAATAGGAAAAAACAGAATCGCAATGTAAAAAAAAATTACAATAACATAAAACAAAAAAAAAATACAAATTAAAATATAAAATTATAAAAATTAAAATTTGTCATCCAGATACTCCTTGACTGAATAATATACCCTGTCATTCAATAGCTGAAAGAGATTGCTTTTGAACTCATTTTATTATTCTTACAGTTTATAATATGACAAGGTAATTTGTTGTAAATTTTGCTGCCGTTGCATAGACACTTTTATAACCAAATGCAGTTCTGGTGGTTATTGTTTTTAACTTATCCGACGTTGACTAACATGACTAAACAAGTGTATGTTGGTTTTTACAAATATTAAAACCTCAAAGATATATTTTATAGCGACGGTACTGTTAGAATATTTAAATCCTTAAGTGTGGCTTATATCAATCTGTTCATTTTAATTTGCATATGGCTCGGTTACATCTTTTTTGAAGTACAGAGGATAATATATTTGCAGCGTTACCCCAAAATATGAGTCCATACCTTAATGTGGAGGCTACATACCCGTGGTATGCCATACGAAGGGCAGTTTTGTTTGCAACTTTACATAACATATAAAGGGCATAAGAGAATCGGCAAAGTCTCAAACAAACACTATCAATTTGAGTTTTCCTACTCATATTATTGTCAACGTGTAATCCTAAAAACTTCGTAGTGTTTGTTTCAATACTGCGTCTTGTTTGTACCTGATTTGGTATTGTGTTGGATTTTTGTGTTGAAGTTTAAAGTCCATTATTTTAGTTTTAATTAAATTAATTTTAAGATTGTTGGCATTTAACCATTCTATGATATTTACACCAGGTTTGTGTTTATATCTAATTAAATGTCTTTAAAGTTACCCTTTTCAAAAACAATAGTGCTATCGTCTGCAAATAAACACATCTGATTTTTGGTAACACTTGGGACATCGTTTATATACCATATAAATAGTAATGGACCTAATACAGACCCCTGTGGAACACCATACGAAATTGTTCTTGTACTTGAGGAGTAAATGTATGTATTGTTACAGTTTTTGACTTAATGTTGACATGACTAATCTGAGTAAGCTGTTTTCTACCCTCCAAATAGGATTGTATCAGCCTCAAACACATTACCTCTAATACCGTTGCTATAGAACTTTTTTAATAGTATTTCATCTAAGTCTAGTGCAAGCCTATTGTCCTGTAACCATTAACGCTGTGGTGTTCAATTTCTATCCCGATTAATCATATTATATTGCTGTAGCTTTACCACGTTATCAGCATAATTATATTTATGTTCGACTTTACCCATTGAGAAGGACTCCAGTATTCAACTCAGAATAAAATAAACAATTAATGAACTGATTATTCTTCTGTAAAACAGTAAGTAACTATGTATAGTTTATTAAGTTAAAATTGTATGTTTTTTCTTTTCCTACAGTTAATTTATTCTTTTCTCCATTACATGGATGCATTTGAAAATTATAACAGAAAAATATGTATTACTTTGGACCACTAGACCAGTGAGGCAGTCAAAATAAAATATACCAGGCCAGATTATACACATCAAAAGTGTCTAGGGATCAACATATATTTTTGCAATAACTTTTCTCCTGATTGATATTAATTAAAATTTTCTTTAAGGATTCATCAAATAAAGTGTTTTCGTTTGTCACAGTAACGATAAACCAAGTCACCTTTGCATTAATAAAGAAATTTGCCATTTTCCTAATAAAGGGATTTTTGACATTTGAACCACTAACATTAAAGTTCGAAAAAAAGACTGAAATAACAGTTTTCTTTAAAATTTTATTGGGTAACTTAAACAATTAATAATCCGTGTTTCTACCGCGAACACTAACAACACAAGAACATCGGTTTGGCATACTCAAAATGAGTTCATCCAAATCACGCTGTGGAATGGCCGCCCATGTTCGTTGCAACAACAAAAAAAGGTCTTCTTGCGACTGGATACCCTCCATATTCGGCAGAGCTCTTCTCTGTAGCATATCCCATGCATGCTCAATCGGGTTCAAGTCTGGCGACTGAGCAGGCCAGGGCAGGACATTGATGTTAGCTGCGGCGAGAGTCTGTCTTACAACTCTTGCGGTGTGCGGTCGTGCATTATCATGCATTAACTGAAATAAGGGACCGATTTGCACTTGTAGAGGAACGATGACGTCTGATACAATCGTCTCAGCATAAATTTGAGCGTTGAGGTTGCCTCTGATCCAAATCAACTCAGTTCTTCCGCCGATCCAAATACCCGCCCATACCATGATGGTTACACCACTATAAGGATGGACTTCCCGGCAGGATTTTAATCGCTGTTGGCGTCCAGGGGTTCTCCAGTGTCGTATACGTCTTGTATCCGGTCTCATACCAAAACGAGACTCATCAGAAAAGCACACGAAACGCCATTGTTCTTCTGCCCAATTTCTGTGTTCAAGAGCCCATTGATATCGAATCCTACGATTGTGCATTGCTATAGGTGGTACCCGTAGCGGTCTTCGGGAATGAAGGTTCACTTCATGCAAGCGGTTTCTGACTGTTTGGTCGCTAATTAAGTTCCCTGAAGAGTGATGAAGCCTCACGGCTAACATCATGGCGGTTATTGTTGGAGCTCTTCGAGTTAAGATTTGAATGTATCGGTCTTGTCTCCATGTGGTGCAGCGATACCGTCCTCCATGGCGCTCAGCCACGGTACCGGTGCTTCGGTAACGTGTCCAAAGTCGACTGATAACACTCTGACTTGTATTCAGAGCTAAAGCCACAGTACGTTGCCGGGAACCAGCTTCTATCATTCCCACGGCTCTGAGCATTTCTTCCCTGCTTAAATGACGTCGCCGCTCCATAATAACGTTGGTTTTAATCAGTAGTAGGGAAACAGTAGCACTAATAATGTCTTCAATGCGTTGTATGTTTTTATAGGGAAAATATTGACAGCTGATTTTCATCTTTTACTCGAATTCGATTCACAGTTCCTGATTCAAATTATGAAATGCACCAAAAAGGATCCATATAAATTTATAAAATCATAAATTTATTACAAAGCCACATCTCAATCTCAAGAAATCCGCATAAAAATGCTTGATCCCTAGACACTTTTGATGTGTGTATATAGGTCAGTAAAAATATAGACTCCCTATTTTCTGAAGATTTAATAACAAATGTATAGTTTTTAGACATGTTTCTGTACGTGTGGTTTATAACCATGTTACTTACCAAATAGCACGTTTTTTGTCAATAATCTCTCTAACACGTTGAACTATTGTCTTATTTCATATTATGTCAACATGTCTGAACCCATAAATAGCATACAAAATACCCAAAGAGGCATACACCCACATTGCACCTGTTAGGGGGCGAGTCCATTGTCATCAAACTGATACAAAGGCTTAGACTCCGAGCAGCTACTGAGAAATTCCAGACAGAATAACGTAATCTTTTTACAGGGTAACTACACATTTACCAAAAACTTAGGTAATCTTAATACGAAAAGCAAAATATCCAAGTTAAATGGAATGCCACTTTTTCGGAGACATTGCATTGACTAGTTGGGTAAGACAGGGTGGCTAAACATCCCCACTGCCGTTCAATTTAAATGTCAATGTCCTGATCGAGAAACTTAGCATTCAGAATCGGATGTCATATTGGCAGTAAGTGTTTAAATACGCAATCCAGCATCAACTAACTCACAATTTAAATTGTACGGAAGTTATAATTATGAAAATAATATTTAAAAAAATCTTTATTGTCAGACATCAACAATGGCCCATAAAAGCGGTTAGTAACAAAAATCTTAAAACTATGTTAGTACTCGTACAATAAAACATTACACTGGAAATAATCGAAATCATTATCAAAATATAAATTTAAATCAAAATAATATTATTATCATAACCTTAGTTAATACATTTGTGTGGGACAGAATTAAAAGATTTCAGAAAGTTCAAACATTATTACTGAGAACTAAAAAAATTAAAATGACCTGAAAAAGCATAGACATACCATCGCGTGTAGAACTAATAATGCTGATTAGACGGTTGTTCGATTCTGGTACAAGTACACGCAGAGTGCATACAACACTTCTTACAACGCATTTCGGGCTACGCTTAAAGCCGCTCCCGCACTGCGAACAAAACGATGTTCGTAGTGCGGGAAGTACTATTCAAGTCTAACGCGTGTAGAAGTTGTCGGCATTTTTCCAGAGATCAAAGGCGTCGTCCTACTGTATTAATATTTTATACTGTGCTATTATTGCGTGGGTGGTGGCGTTCGTGGAAACCGGGGGAGCGTGGGCACGGGTGCGGGGGCGAAGCATTTCTTTCATCTCTCCTTAAAAACAAGTACTCAGAAATCTAGCTTATAAACCAATCAATTAGGTACTGCGATAGCTCGAGTGAACTGATAAAACGTGAAACATTCATAATAATTTACCAGAACCCGAGTATAAATTGCAATCTCCAATCATAATTACTTTATCACAATTGTTTTCTATTAATCTAATTATATGATTAATCGTTTTTCGAACTAGGAGATGTCTGATCCGAAAATATTATCTTATGTGGGGTAGAGTTTTTTTTCAAAAAGGAGAGAAAAGATATTATTATTCATTTTGTTTCTACATTAATTCGAAGCCCTCTAACGTTTTGGTTGTTTAGTTCAACGGTATTAATAGAGTAATTTTGTTGACCTCCGAAACCAAATCTAATTAAATTGTTCAAGGACTTCTAGAGTAAAATACGTGTAATCGGTGTAATCGATTAATAAATTTAAATATAAAAATATTACTTAATAATAACTATGAAAACGGTAATCTGTAGAAAAGCGCGAAAGAACAGACCGCATCACGTTGTCCGCATCAGTTGCATCGGCTTTGACCACACGCTCAGTGGACGACGCCACATCGGAGCATCCGTTGCAGCCTTCAATACCGAACGGCTTTTATCTACTCTGTCGTCCACGGAATTCTGATATCATTTAGGTTATGGGGCCAGCCGATAGTAATCCACTTATTTTTAAATACAGCGTTGTTATTCGTTATTTAGAATGATGACTGGCCTGTTGGTCTAGTTAGTGGCCTTGACTGCTATTTGGAGGTCGTGTGTTCAATTCCCAACCAGGACAATTTTTTGAGTGATGAGCACGACCATTGTTTATCAGTTATCTAGTACCCATAACACAAGCTCTGCTTGGCTTGGGACTAGATGGTGTTGTGTAAAAGTTGTGAAGGAAGGGACGAGCTTTGATCGCTATGCTTGCTCAAAGCGGATTGGCGATTTCAGACCAAATATATGATTAATACTATAAAATCAAGTTTACTCACCCTGTTTATACGTGTGTCAATGATGACTAAGGTAAACTTAGTAAATACACGACCGACTCGTGTATAAGGGGTGATATGCCTTAATCTCAGGCCATCAGGACGTAGGTACAGTAGTGGAATGACAAACACGTTTGATGAATGCAGTGAAAAGTTACCAGTTAGTTAGTAGAAAGTTCGCTGATGTATCTCTCATGACTCTCCATGAACATAATATAATATGTACAATGTTAACCAACAACACTGCAGCGGTGCCCGAGTCAGCGGCAGTGGCACTCGGGCCAGCGGCAGCTCGAATCCGTACGCGCTTACACGCCTGTCCGGTGCACGCGTTCAAAACCCCGCGTGCAGGACACAGCGCGTATATAGCGCGTAGTATTTGCTTGTAAACAAAGTGAGAGCGATCGTGCCTATATTCTTATATCAAAACTGCAACCTTTATTAGTTTACCTTCCTTTTAATGTGCCAAGTGTTATGATAGTGTATATTGTGTACAGCGTAAAATATCCTATGACATCGTCGAATACGCAAACGTTAAGGTATAGCTACAGTAATTAGAAAAAGCGAGATTTACGGATTATTTGATGACAGAATTTAAAAACACAATCGTTTCTACAAATCACCCGAGTGTATTCCGAGCGACCCTAAATAAATCTTGTCTACCCTCTTATTAGCACGATACCTTCAACCAGGTGGAGGAAAGATTTGATTTGGATAAATCCACAGTCGATACATGCATTTGCTAATAGATTTTACGTACTTTTGGGACCCTTTTTGTACAATAAGCTAAACAAGTTATTAGATACATATAGCGTAAATTATATTAAATGTAGTAAATTGATATTAGAGTATTTATTAAAGCTCAATTACACAGACACAGAAAAACTAATTGAAGTTCTAGTATGGTTGTAAGGTTTAGTGCGTAAGTTGTTAGGGTTCCGTAGTCAACTAGGAACCCTTATAGTTTCGCCATGTCTGTCTGTCCATCCGTCCGTCCTCGCTTAATCTCTGAGACCGTAACTAGCACTATTATTAGAAAATATGAAAAAAATCTGAAAAGTAGAACTTTACAAGGACTTTCTAGGAAAATTATTTTGCACTTGGATGGAAACAACAGTTTTTGTACTTACAAAAAAGACAAAACGTTGTACAAAATAATTTCTGGACTAAGTTTGTAGTATAATCGTATATGCAAGCATTTTGAACACTTATTGTGACGGACGGGAAACTACGGAACCCTACACTGAGCGTGGCCCGACACGCTCTTGGCCGGTTTTTATTATTCTATAATTCTCTATGTAACATGACCCGTAATAATTAGTCTAGTGAAGTGATGACATGAAACACGGGTTTTAGTAGCTAACTTAGTTCAGGAAAGTCGCTAATTATAAATAATTCCGGGTTTAAAACATTTTTTCCTGTCTGCCTGTAAAAATCCTGATTGTAAATTTAGATATACACATAATGTAGTCATTTTTGTTGGGTACTAGAATAATTATTATCTATTTAAGATTTATATGTGGCCTTTATAATTATGTAACAAGGTATATAAATTGTGTAAAATCAAATTTAACAACGATTTGAAGATTTGATAACTCGAAACATAATCTCATTAGGTGTTTGTTTTGCATTCAGTCACGCGGTTAATATACCTACGTCACAAGACTAATTCAATCGATTGTGTTAGTAAAGGTAGTGGGTAATCTGAAGCGTTGTTGTTGATGCAGCAACCCACAGAGTGAACTGTCAAAGAGTGAAACTTGTTTGAATAAATCCGCGCCTGCAAAGTGAACTTTTAGAAGCCCTAGCATGAATTCTTGAAATCAGCTTAACGCCAATACAGACAGCTTCCACGTTACCAGTCTACTTACTAATTAACTAGAAATTTGCGTTTAGAGTCCTTATTAAAACCGGCAATTGGGCTTTGCATTGCTTTGAACCGCGATATGATAAAGATAGAATAGAAATAGGGGAGAGAGGAGGGATGAGAAGGGTAGTGGTAAAGAAGGGGTAGAGGTAGATACATACTTGAGAAACAATGTGGTGATGCTAGCCCAATATTGCATTCATGGTTAGGACGCTTCGCTTAAATTGTGCTTTGTTATCCGAAGCACAAGATAATTGTTGGTGTTCTATTTCATTACGGCACGGTGAGATCAAATATCTATTTGCATGCCAGGTACCGGGCTTAGTTGTATCTGTACCTGAGTTTGAACGTTTGTAGGTATTGTAAACACATACCTACAAACGAAAATTCTTTGTACTACGGGGCAACTTTCTTTTTTAAACACAATATCATACATCAAAAAGTTAAGATTTGTGGTGAAACTCAATGTTTGTGGTGTTTTCTGGGTGATAAAACCAAATAATGATTATGCGGTGTTACCTTGCGTCCTCAGATCAACAGGGCTTGTGGCTATCTTTTCTTTGCCAATGATTAACTGGCGGCCAGTTACACACCCACGATTGATGCCAACTGAGATAAATTAAAAAATTGAAATTGCACTTTAAGTGGACTTTAAGTTCCTTTGACTATCAGACGGGATACGGTGCGCTTTGTCACATCTGTGTCGGTAGGTACTGAGGGATTTCGCCCCGAGAGTCTCGATTCTCGAAATCCCGGGAGTCTCGCCACTTTTATCATCGAGACCGAGACCGAGACTTAATAAAAATTCCCGGGAATTTCGAGACCAAATGTTTCGGTAGAAAAACATTAAAATATTCTTAACACCAGAATTTCGAAATAAAGAATTAAGTAATAACCTGAAAGTCTGAATTAGGTACTTCAAATATTGCTATCTTATTTTTTTCTATTTGTTATAATATTCTATTGTAATGTTTGGTTTGGTCAGATTGATCAAAGAGTAAATTTGTAATAAATGTGATTTATAAACAGTTACAATCGTAATTATCATTTACTTCACAGTTCACCACCACTCACTTCAGTCAGTTTCACTACTACCCTCCTCACCCTCTTATAGTTTATTACCCTCTTATAGTCAAACTATGTCATTGCCATTTCTTTTATTTTTACCAAAATAAGTCTAGTTTACCTTCCAAAACAATATTAAAATCACCATTTTCTTGCACACCTGCAATACCTCCATTCATAACGTAACGTATCCGTAAAAAAACATTCTAATATAAAAAACACGTGGGTTTCGAATTTCCCGGGAGTCCCGGGACTAGCTTCCGAGGTTCGAGACTGGTCCCGGGACTGAAAATGCTTCCGAGACCGAAATCCCTAGACTGATGGCAGGTTGTAAATAAATCATGATTCTAAAATTCCAGGTTTAAGACGGACCTAACTATTAACTATTCCGGGATTTGCGAAGAGGGTAAGTGTAAAGCGCACCACACACCAAAGCCGCCGACCCGCCGACACAACCCGGGGGCTTATGTTGAAAGAAGCATGGCAACATTCGCGCGCGCGTGTTGCCCGCCGACACGTCGGCGGCGGCTTGGAGGCTAGAAAAAAAACACTAAATTCTGTATGTACGCAAGCGCTCAGTTGCCCGGCGGCATTTGAGCTGTAGTGACGTACTAGTACTTTTGTTTTTGCGACATGCAGCCGGCAAAGTTTTACGACTTGCAATGACTGAAGCCGCCAACCTAGCCCGCCGGCAAAATGTTGCCAACATATGCCGCCGGGCCGGCTTTTAATCTATGCGATTCATTTCCACGAAGTTGAGTTATTCTGATTATCGCTTGCGATCGCCGGAAAAAACTATTTGTGTTATTATTTTTTTCACTTTATTCCTTTCTACAAACCGTTTCAAAATTATATTCCACTTACATGATGTTATTTATTTAAATGGAAACGCCGCGCCGGGACGGGACGCTTTAGAAAGACATACATGACTTACAAGACTTTATTGGTGAGTTTCTTTAGCAAAGCCATTAAATAGGTACTTAGGTACTGTAGACGGGACATCACGAACAAAATTTTCATCCGATACTTGTGTCCTAGTGTAAACAAGTCTATGTATTTAATTTAGTGCGCTCAGCTGCCGCTCCGATATTGCTAAAAACTGTTATGCCCATGTCTCAGTACCTAAGTATCTAGAATTATCATTGTCCCAGTTTTTCTATGACGTTTCTTTGGATGTCTTATCTATAGTCAGTATCTTAAATCTCTTTGTTCTCCTGAAATGCTAAGCGCACTACACGCCACAGCTGCCGACCCGCCGACACAGCCCGCCGACACAACCCGGCGGCTTATTTTGAAAGAAGCATGTCGGCAACATTCGCGCGCGCGTGTGACGTACTGCCTAATAAGTTTCTGATGTCGAGCCGCGTGTGTTTCTTAATACCTATTATTAGTCTAGTGGTGTCTTTTTACGTTTTTTATCCCTCGAACCCTTCGGTGCCGTACCTTTGGTAGGCGTACGAGGGGCCGAAGTCAACTCGCAGAGACCCATTGTTGCTTAATTAAACGAGGCACATACCATAGATTTTCCCTGTATGCACTAGACAAGTGCAGCCAAGGAAAACCTACGACTGACGATGAAGGACTATTGCAGACTTAGAAAACAAAAGTACTGGACTAAATTTAGGTAAGGCAGGCTAAAATGGACTGGATACCTTGTACTGACGGGCTATGGCTCCTGCCTCACCAATGTTAAATATGTTAAGTAATGGCGTTTTTTGTTAATTACTATTACCACCTTACTAAGTGTTCATAAATGTTCCGTTTAGTGACTATGAATACCAGCCAAGTATGTCACTCTAATGCTGGGTCTTGCGCTCCTCTGCGTCAACTTGTGGATTCTAAGGCTAAATTTACAACGCCGCGAAATGGAATGGAAGCGACTTAACGCAAAATAACATAATGAACTTTATGTCATTGGCCATACAAACTAAATACGAATCAAATAACAAAAACAAAAATAAAACCGACTTAAAAAAAAACACTAACCGGTGTACAATAACTCTAAATTAGGATTTGGTGGTTTTATCTTATTCATGATGGGCCACCGACTTCCGAATCTAGAGTTATTTTACACCGATTAGTGTTTTTTTTAAAGTCAAAAGATTTTTATTTGTCCATTTTTAGTTGTTCCCATACAAATATTTGACATGAATTTATTTTTATATTGTTATTTGTTAACAATACATGTCATGGTAATAGGGTTATCCACTTATCCCTAATAAATGAAACTTAACATACCTAACTGTCGAAATCTAGGTATATTGTGCACATCTGCGTACCCCTGAGAGCATACAGGCGTGATGATACGTAATGATGTTGTATAAACAATAAATATCCAAGCGATTCCAGCAATCACGACAGATTTGCCGTCTATTTTTGAAGAGTTCCATTGTATATCTCCGAAGACCAGCACCAGATCTTCACCAAATTAAAATGGGACTACCTCGAGAGTATACTCTTCCAAATAAAAAAAGAACTTTGAGAATCGGTCGACAAATGGGGGAGAAATCGCGTAACAAACACACAAAAAAAAAACATACCGTCGAATTGAGAACCTCCTCCTTTATTTGAAGTCGGTTAAAAAAGGTCACACGTCTTTTTTGTTTCTGTAAATAGGTTCATACACGTAAGTTTTTAGCGAGTGAGGTCGACGTTTCACTATCTGACTGCTCTGAGAAAAAACACCGAAGAAACTCATAGGTCAGGTTCTTTTTAACCCCCGACGCAAAAAGAGGGGTGTTATAAGTTTCACCGCTATGTGTGTGTGTCTGTCTGTCTGTCTGTCTGTCTGTGGCACCGTAGGGCCCAAACGGGTGAACCGATTTAGATGTGGTTTTTTTTATTTGATAGCTGGGTTTCTTGCGATGGTTCTTAGACATAATTCATCAAAATCTGTTCAGCCGTTTCAAGGTTATCAGCTCTTTTGTGTTAGCTACCGTTGCTATTTTAGACGTCTATGGGTATTAACTTTACTTAAAAACGTATGTGTGTCTTAAAATTTCAAACACCCATGTGTGCAATATTAATAAGCAACATTATGGTGTATTTGGTCTGATGCAGCCAGGATATCTAGCAGACTAATACACTCTTGGAAAAATAACAGCAGATATGTCGTGTTTGGATTCATTTTAACCTGCATTTGATTCTGCACACAATGCACTGATGGCAACTAGATGAGCTGATGCTGCAGCCAGGCTATCCAGCACACCAGTAGGTAGACTCTTAACAAAATAATAGCAGATATGTCGTGTTTGGATTCATTTCAACCAGCATTTGATTCTGCACACAATGCCCTGATGGCAACAGGATGAGCTGATGCTGCAGCCAGGCTATCCAGCACACCAGTAGGTTGACTCTTGACAAAATAATAGCAGATTTGTCGTGTTTGGATTCGTTTGAACCAGCATTTGAATCAGCATACAATGCACTGAAAAATTCTCATAACTGTATAATCTATACTTAAAACAAAACCAAACTAAAGTGTTATTTTTAACTTTTTAAATGTTTTACTTTTTTGCGGTGGGGGTTCTGTTCTGGTTTCAAATGTTTCTTTTTTGTTTCTCTTTCTTTTATAACTTTATAGCTTAATGTATTTTTATTCACGTATCGTAATTATTATAATTAACTATCAGACGTCCCGCGGTTACATCCGTGTAGGTCCCGTTTCCGTGGGAATACAGGGATAAAAAGCGTACGTATCCAAGGTGTCAGCTAATTGTATACCAAATTTTGTTAAAATCCATTTAGTAGTTTTGCGTGAAAGAGTACCAAATATCCATCCAATCAAACAAATTTTCACGTTTAGGTATAATATTAGTAAGATCGTTAGTGATCACTGTGACCAGTGCCAAGTTTATGTTTATTTACATATTTTTAACCGACTGCAAAAAAGAAGAAGGTTCTCAATTCGGTTGTATTTTTTTTAGGGTTTGCTACCTAAAGTACTCCGTCATTTATTGACCGATTTTCAAAATCCTTTTTTATTTGATAGGGTATACTAGCAGATTAGTCTCATTTGTATCTAAAGTTGTATCTGATGAGGGATCCTCGAGGAATTGAGGGAACTCCTCAAAAAATATAGGTACACACGTAGCGATTTTTATATTTTTAGTAATAAATCAAGCATTTTCATTTAGAAAGTATCATTTTGTGAAGAAAAACTGATGAAGAAGACATGCGACGGAACTCTTCAACGCATAACAGCAAATTATTCGCGATTGCTATAGTCAGATGTCTATGCAGAGTTCTTGTATTTACATAACAAAACATTACGTCCTTCCATTTATAAAGGGGCCCGGCAGAGATGTACAGATTAATGTTTAGAAAGAACTTCTTTAGCAATTGTTCACCAATTTCAATGATTCTTTGAAGGTTTAAAAGACCTTCATAACATACGAAAAAACTAAAAATCACAAAATAAAAAAACAACCGACTTCTTAAAAAAACACAAACAGGTGAAAAATAGCTCCAGTTTCGGAAGTCTGTGGCTTTGGTGGTTTTGTTTCGTTCATTATTGGCCACCGACTGTAAACTGTACTGATGACAACATGTATGAATGTAACCGAAGTAAAAGAAGTATGTGAGAGTCGGAGCATATGGCGCTCTGACTACCCCCATGGGAAAAAGGCGTGAGTTTATGTTACGTTGTTGTGATAAGTTACTCCTGAAATAAGAAGTAAGAAAATGCATAGAAAGAAGAAAGAAGTTAAAGTAAGGAACCAGTTAATTAACAGCTTAACCAGAGCAGCTGCTGTAAAGGTGATCCCACAGCGAGCTTTTTTGGACAGTGTAGTTGACTAAGCAGATCCAGTGTCGATGATAACATTTAAAGGACGAGGGCACCGTGCTACTAAATGGTACATTTGGCTATTTGTGTGTACACCTTGAAGCCGTAATAGACAACTTCTCAAGCATGCCTGGCTGCATTTCGGAATTTCGTCACACGTCGAGGCGTATCATCATCATGTACAGTGATAATGGCACTAATTAGGTGTAGCAAAAGAACTTAAAGACTTCTTCAAAGCATGTGAAATCAGAATTTCTAAAGAAATTTCCGAGTATTTAGCAACCGAAGCAATTAGTGTCGTTATATCCCGCCGCGAATGTAAACTGTGGAGGCCTCTGGGAAGCAGGAGTACAATCTGCAAAAACATAACCCTCACCTATGAAGAAATTAATGAAAGCGACTAGTGGCATGCTTTTTACTTAAATTACTTTAGTAAGTTTGAATACCTATTTAGAAAAGGATAATTTAAGTTTTTAGTCCCTCATCTAGATTACTAGAAGATATTCGACACAATTTTTTTTCTTTTTTCACGTAATCAAACAGCGATACATCGAGTCAAAATGTCGATTGACGTCACTATCCTGTACAGTTAGCGAAGGTTCATATCTGACGGAAAACGCGTCGCGTATTTCGGTCGCGTAACGCCAGTTGACCGTTCACACTCAACAGACGATGCGTTAGTGCGTCGAGGTACATTGTCGCAAACGCTCGGCACATGTTCCGTCAGATATGAACCTTCCCTTAGTACTGAATAATGACGTCACATGCCCCCTCTTTTAACTTGAATGCGCTGTGTAATAGTTGTTATTGTAATTTTTTAAAAGGTCTTTGGCTCCTTTTGGCGGATGATATTATGTTCGATGTCTGTGATAAATGATATTTATTTTTGTAAATAGGTTTTTACAAACACTTTTACGTCACCTTTTTTAGTAAATGAGATCGGTATTTCACTATTTGACTACTCTGAGAAGAAACACCCAAAGAAACTCAGAGGTCATAGTCTCTTTTAAAGTCCAGACATTATCTTGGTCAAATCATATAAGATCCCTGCAGATTAGTGTCTGAGATGGTCTTTTGAGGAAAGAACCACACAGAATGAGGGGACCAGATCAGTCAGTGCAAGCATTTGTCAGTAATCGTGAGCTCAACTCGGAACTTGAGGAGCTCCACGTGCCGACGAACAATACCAAAAAAAGAACATTTGGGTTGGTCCTATAAAAAACTAAAACTGCCAGACAAAATGTAAAATAAATAAATAAAAGAACTTGTAAGATTTAGAAAAGAAAATCTAAAAAAAAAATCCACTTCTTACATTCACAAAAATAAAATATATGTATAATATACTTTGAAAGTAAAAATACAAGTCAATATACATTAAATGTCAATAGTGTAAAAAAAAAATATTTGATTCAAAAATTAAGTAGGTTTAAAACAAGATAAAAAAATGTTGTCATGGTTTTAATGCAATTGGAGCAGCTCATTCCCAAGCCTTTTTATCCTCAAGGTAATCATTAACAGTATAATAGGTAAGCGTTGTGACATAAATCGCTTTATGAATGATTTAAATTTATTCAAGCTTAGTTCTTGTTGTAGTAAAAGCGCATACATTGACATCTAAATGAGCCTTCTACTTTTTTAAGCCTGGTTACAGGTATAACAAAATTGTGTTTGTTTCTAGTATTTACATTATGGATATCACTGTATTTTTTAAAAAGATTAATATTTTTATGCGCATACAAAAGATTTTCATAAATGTAATGGGAAGGCACAGTCATTCAAACACAAGTCAAACTTATTTCTTAACGAGCATCTGAAACTTAACTTATAAATAGAACGGATAGCTTTTTTTTGCAGTACAAAAATTATCTGGATATCGGCAGCATTTCCCCACAATAAAATACCAAACGACATGACGTTATGGAAATACAAAGTGTCTAGGGATCAAGCATTTTTATGCAGATTTCTTGAGATTGAGATGTGGCTTTGTAATAAATTTATAGCTGAAGTAAATTAAATGGGCTGTCTCTAAATCAGTCAAATTTCGAATTTTCCTAACAGCATCCGCCGCGGAACTAATTTTATTGGACAATTTAAGTATGTGAGAACAAGAACACTGTAGTACCATCAGGATTCAACTCTTGACCCTATAATAGTACACTAGTTTCCACTTGCCTAACATGAGGAAGTGTAAACTTAATGCATTTAGTTTTATTCTCACTAAGAAGCAGGTTGTTAACATTAAACCAGTGTACTATTTTTGAAAGAGCGAGATTCACGTCGACAATAACCTGCTGCTTACGTTTAAGTTTGAATAAGTGTGACGTGTCATCTGCAAACAATACTATATCATGATTACCTTCTACAAGATAGGGTAAATCAATAATTTAAATAAGAAATTAAAAAGGACCAATAATCGAGCCCTGGGAAACTCCCATCGTAACCAAAGATCCAGAAGATATTTTTCCGTTAACATCAACTCTCTGAATCCGATCCGATCTGATCCTTAGAGCTCTTACACACGAGCGGCATGTTCCCAACGGCAGAGGTAACTGCAGACGTCGACGCGCGTCGGCGGCAACCGTGGGAACATGCCGTTCGTGTGTAAGAGCTCTTAGTTCGATTATTTTTAAATATGGCCCATTTTAAAAACAAAAAAACTTTTACCTAGGTATATCATATGATTGTTTTGTGTACGCAAAGTTTTGGCCATCGATTTCCAAGACTGATAACTGCCAGTTTCGGAAGTTGCAAAGAAACCAAGTTTGTGTATCTGTCGCGGCCAAAAGGCTTAATTCAATCAGTTCAATTAACTGCCTAGCCGTTTAACTAAACAATGCTGTTCATTGTTCAACTAGTGTCCTGAATGATATTCAGCCACAACGTTTGGCCTAAGCGTTAGCCAGCTAATTAATTAAATGTTACGTAAGTCTTTACTTTGTCGCGAATCTTAGCCGACAGAATTCTTCGTCGACAGAGCATTACATAATATACACACATAGTCAGATACTTACTTTGGGTATCGATTTATACAATAAATTAGTTTCTGGGGGTTCAATTTAACCTTTTTTTATTTATTTTTTTAGGGGTGGAAAATCCTCACGGAGGTCCCCCGCCCCGAGGAGGGCGGAGGGGTCTGTCAAACCTTACTGACTAAAAACCACCCCGTGTTCCTTCTTACACCTGCGCCGGGGGTCACGGGAACAGAAGATACTCCCCGAGTTTCAACTTAACCTTTTTTTTTGGGGGGGTGGAAAATCCTCATGGATATCCACCGCCCCGGAGAGGGTGGAGGGGTCTGTCAGACTCTTACTGACTAAAAACCACCCCGTGTTCCTACTCAAACCCGCGCCGGGGGTCACCGAACAGATGATACTTCCGCGACCTCCGACTTGCGCCGGGGGCCTCGCCAAGTCAGCGAGGGAGTGAGGTGTAAGACTCCACGGTCTGCGCAGGACAGCCATGCTGCCGGCCGTCAGGTCAGCCGCCCAGATCGGGAGACAGACAAGGCCATCAATCGCACAGTTTCAACTTAACCTAACCTAACTATTCGATGCCCTGTTGGCCATGAGTCCTGTCGGCGAAGAGTCCCGTTTACGTTAAAACACAAGCAAATTTATCGTTCACCGAATCCATATTGACAGTTTGGTGAGTTTCAGCGTTAAGTGGCAGAAAATAGAAATGAACGAATTAAAATATAGTATAAACTGCTGAGGTATTTTGTCCAAATTTTATTTTAACACCCCTAGGAAGTCAAAAAGATTTAATCCACCTTTGCGTGTGCCATTTTCCTCGACAAATTATCGACAGAATTTGTACATTGTGCGTGCAAGTCGAAGTTTAAACAGGTTGTGTAAACAGCATGATATAGATCCATTTGTAACTAGTGTGTCCTCGGTCGAGAAGTGCTTAAGCTGTAAATTTTTCATTAAGTAAAAGTAAACATAATATTAAGGTTCATATTGTAAATTAATAGCTACTATTTATTCTTTTTCTGCACCTGGTGTTCATGGAATTTTGTAATATCCTGACCTTTATAAGTGAGGACTTGTTATTGGCCGTCAGTTTAACTTACTGTTTCTTACCTGATTAGTTTTAGCTGTAAGTCCTCCATATCATTTAAATAAATAAATAAATAAACGTCATCGAATGATCCAAGTCATTTGCCTAGCTGCCTGAATAAATGGCTGAATATCATTTAGGTCGCTAGATGAACGGTGCCGTTATGTAAACAGCCTAGGCAGTTAATTGAATGGCTGATTAAGTTTGTTGGCTGAGACATATCTATGTTTTCGTTGATAGAATTTTTTTTTTTTTTTCAGTTAGTTTGATGTAAAGACGAAACTATTTAATCGATTTAGATGAAACTTGAATGAGACTAATTGGAAAATTTACCCTTAAAAGATCCGTTAGTGAACCGTTTTAGTAATGGTTTTTCTAAAACTGTTCATAAATGAAATCCTTTGAAAAGTAACCAGAAAAGAAATCTCCGGTATTGAGACCCTTCATTTTTCCGGCTAAAATAGGTTATATGCTATACTGTATTCCTCCTGAATTGGTCAAATCATAAAAAAAACGAAGTTAGTTTTTTAATGAACATTTTTAAAATTCGTGCGAACACACTGATAATGTCAAGTAGCGAACAAATTCTTAATGTCTTTTATTTCTTGGTACTAAACTTTATTACCACTTTGATTTTTTCAAACATTTTATTTATACTCTGAAGTTCAATAACAAAAAAAAATACCTTTCTTCGCTAAAGTAATACCACTCCGTCACTATGGGACCTAATAAGCATTAATGGATGAGTTTACCGTTGTTATGACGGAACGCGAGTCTTCCCCGTCTAAACAATTCGCCCCTTCCCCCATCTCCTCTTCTGAAACAGCACCCCGACCTGCCGTTCCCCCGTTCCCCGCCGGCCGCCCGCCACGTTAGTCGCTCTGAATCACTGGGACTGAGCGCACGTCGTCGTGCCGTCTCCCAGAACATCGATACTTAAAAACGAGTTACGACAGGTATGGAATCGCAACTTCTTTCGTCTTTAACTAATTTCTTAGCATGATTGTAGGTAGCCTAAAGATATTTTTGTCATATTTCAAATAGATTTATTTGTTTATGAATCAAATTTATTCATTAGTAAATGTGTCTACAAAATTGAATGTTGTCATATCTTGCTTTTGTTTTATGCTAAGTTTTACTATATTATTGTTCTCTTGGCAAACAGGGTGCCACTATGCTCGCATAATATTTCGTAAAACCTTTTTTTTTGCATTTCTTAGTTTTGGCCGAGTATGCCCGATGAACTGTGGTTTGGCTGTTTAATGTTTATTCTGGGTATTATTAAATATGTGCTATCAGGTCAAGTTATACATTCTACAAACGTAACCAAGATGCAATATTACCAAAAATCAATCCTCTTGTAAAATTAAGTAAACAAAGAACTACGAATATTATTATAATTATTGATTTTGCAGCATGCAACAACATTCTGTATCTTACACACCACACACGTACAAAACACACCCTTTATATTAGGTGAATTAACTTTTTCAATTAAAAAAAAAAATATTATGTTTTTTTAATTAATCACATATAATTTTATTTTACTTTAAACGGGCACTTCAAATACTACAAGTTTACAAAATAGGTACTTAATTAAATTATTTTAAAAATAATATGTGCAATACAACATACAACTTAAATAATAAATTATACATAACATTTATGTAACATCTAATATTTAAAAAAAAAATATATATATCTAATATTGAAGTGAATTTATTTTTACAACTCGACAAACTGATTGAATTATTTTTCAGAACACTAATCTATCTTCGGACTGATCTTCCTTCTAACAAAGGCAATGTGGCGCAGACAGGCCTCAGACGGTAGGAAGGTAAAAGTACCCACACCCTTACTTGTAGATCTCCCTCCCGCAATAAAACCAGATCAGTTTCGCTCAAACATTGAGGCAGGCCGCACGTCCGCTCGCCATCTAAACGACGAAAAATTCGATACAACTTTGTGATTAAATGTATTTTCTGCAAAATTATTGATTATTTTTTTAAACCCCATTATTTTTATTCATTTTTGCTCGTGTATGTGGCATTTGGTGACATTTTATGCAGTCAAATTCATCACTGAGTGCACAGGTATTGGATTCTGAGTGACTAAGTTGATTGTATTAATATTTCCATTTTTTGTTTTCCATTTACCTAAATGACCTCAGGATGTGTTATTACTGAATTAAAAGTCACTCTCCTGCAACCTTATTACTATAATTAATTTCTTTGAGGTATGTATTAAAAACCCCAGTCAGTAAATATTATAGTAAATGTCCACCTTAAGCCAAATGGCCCTAACAAACTGAGCAATTCCCTTTCCTCACAACAGCTTTATAAAGTTAACCACTTAAATAATTATGTAAGTTATAAATGTATTAAGCCAGTCAAACCAATTCTATAAAGCCAACGACGAAAAAGAGGAGAATAAAAGTGTACTTAATAGTACTAACACACATGATGTACTTATTGATTGATGCGTATCAGTTGGTGCGTGTCATATCCATGTTATTCGTTGGTTGCAGGCATTGGACTATAAAAAATGATTTTAGCACAATGACACCATAAATACAACTGAAAAAATTTTTGCTATTCCGCATTAACACGGACCCTGTCAATTAACTGACTAAACGGTGCAAAGAGAAATTCAGACATGTAACTAGTCGGTTGATTGAGAGCAGCTGCACACCTGCAAGAGTGCTCGAGAAGCTGTGATTTTGAAGCCGCCTTAAACATGTAGAGTACAGATTGTATTATCTTTGGCCTCGGACCCGAGCGTGACAATTATTTGTCCAGATTTCTTCTACCTTCAGTTAGTCCAGAGCTAGCAGAGATAGCAGAAAGAGTGTTTTGCGCTGGAGATGCTAGTAACGCTACATTCGCTGTTAGGAGTGTTAACAAAGAGAAAGCAGTGAATCAAAGATCAAGCAACTTGCATCAACTATGCAAGTTGTACAGACATGGAAGCGGTAAAAGAGATTGCAATGGCGTGGGTTGGAAATCGATTTTCATGGGCAAGGTTTGAGGTTCAAGTATTATTTTTTTTGCTAGAACAACGCATAAATTTAATGCTTTTTAACACGTTGGCTGCCATACGAGTAAACTCGTAGTAACTTTTTTTATGCCCATTGTTATGGTTATACTTGTTAGGACTGTAATTATAGGATTAAGCTGGTCGGGGAAGATGGGCCAATAAAACGATATATTAATAATTATTACTGTTTACTAACCATTAATACACACATTTTAAAACTTACTAAAAATAACACGTCTGCTCTTTATCACAACGCTGACACACCAAGAAAACAAAAACGAAAATAATATTACTTCATTTTAAATACAATTCGAAAATAAATAAAAAAGAAAAAAGGTATAAAAAGGTTGACCGTCGCCAACATGGCTTCCCGCGGTGTGCTAACACCAATAATAGGCGGTGACGGTCACTTCAGGTCCAAAACCGCCAACTTCCGCACCGGTCGCCTTAGCGTTCCCCCTTTCGTAGTGACATCAGCCACTCTCACCACACCGTCACGCCCGGGCCAGACTGCTTCCACACGTCCTCTTGGCCAGGTCCCTCTGGGCAGAGATCCATCCGCAACCAAGACGAGATCACCCACTGCTATTTGACGGGTCGGTGATTCGGTCGTTGATCTGACCTTTTGTCTCGGACGAGTGTCGGCAAATAGTCTTCAACCCACCTACGCCAGAAATGGTCAGCCAACCGGAGGCCTTTCTTCCAGTTGACGCGGCGAATTAGATCAGCGTCAGATAATTGACGTAGCGGCGGCTCTGTCGAAGCTCTGCCAAGAATGAAGTGGAAAGGTGTTAACGCTTGTTCCTCACCCGGATTCACGGGGACATGTGTTAACGGACGAGAGTTCACTAAAGATTCGGCTTCCAGAAGAAATGTGTGTAGCACTTCTTCCGTGGGAGAGCGTTGTTTCAAAGTGACGGTTATTGCTGTTTTTATGCTTCGGACCAATCTCTCCCAACATCCTCCCATAAAAGGCGAGCCTGGTGGTATAAATTGCCACTGTATACCTCTGTTGGCAACGAAGTCTTGAATCTTGAAGAATTAAAACGTAGTAATCAAATCACACAGGAGTTAGTAGGACAAATAAATGAGCACCCGCTGCAGTCACTACTTTCACCAGTAGTTGCGGATCCCTCGCGATTTTCAGAGTGGATTCGTTTGGTAAGATCCACGGCGCGTGTTCAACAATTTGTAGATATTGTTCGGTCTCGTTTTGGAAACAAACAACCAAATTCAAAATTAATGCAAAGGAATGACACGTCTTTTGCACGGAAATTTCCACCCTTGAATGCCGATCTCTTAAAAGCCGCAGAAAGGCGACTTCTGTCACGAGCGCAAATAGACTCTTTCCCAGAAGAACTAAAGAGTATTGCTGGATCAACGCCCATGCCCAAGGAATCTCGCCTAAAAAACCTAGAGCTTGTTTTGGGAGACAGAGGTCTTCTCAGATTATCCGGACGTATCTGCCGAGTTAAAAACACCTCACAAGAAATCAACCCCGTTGTTCTCGATGGCCGACACCCAATAGTTCGTATGTTGATTCGACATTACCACAAGAAGGCAAAAACGAAAATAATATTACTTCATTTTAAATACAATTCGAAAATAAATAAAAAAGAAAAAAGGTATAAAAAGGTTGACCGTCGTCGCCAACACCCGTTGCCACCATACAAAATGGTAGGTACGAGTATACTCGTAGTTGGCAGTGGAACCTAGTTCAAACTACGAGTTAACTCGTAGTATGGCAAAGAGATAGGATTTTTATTACCAATCTACGAGTATAGTCGTAAATCATTTTGCGCGAAAAAGTGCGCTCCCTTGCTCTGTCAATGTGCAACTGCAAGCACCGCGCGATTGCTCCGGTCCTTGCAACAAGGAAATGTCCGGGATCGATCTTTCAGACCAAATGCTGTCATATTACTCAGCTCTTAGAAAGACCTTTTTTGGTACGAAAAACAAGCGATACACATTTTTGAAATCTACATTCACAACGCCTGCATGATCTACAACCAACAAGCCAATCTTCCTCCGGAAATGAAATTGGATGCCCTTTCGTTCAAAGTTGAAGTCTTAAAACATCTATAAGTCGAAACATTTGCAAAGTATACTTATAAGTAAGTATATATTAGAGCGTCTACCACCCACACAAATAAAAAACAGAAACCGACGAAACCGTGTCGTGTCTACACAAAAGAAAAATACTGTGCAAATAAACAATCAGCGCAAATTAACAATTTTATTACCGTCCGATATGTCCTAAAAATCTGCCTTATGCGTAGAAAATTGGTTTTAAAATATATCACTCCTTTTTGATTTCACAGTGATGTACCCAAAAAAAATTCTATTAAACTTTTTTTTCTGATTAAATAATGTTTTACTTCAAATGCCAAAAAATGTAACCCCGCCCTCCTTTCACTGCCACTTGTCTAGAATTCGTTAGAAATCGCATACAATCAACTACGAGAATACTCGTAGTTGGCAGTGGGGCCCAGATCTTGTACTACGAGTATACTCGTAGGTTGGCAGTCAACGTGTTAAGTTACTTTCAATAATTTATAATGTTTTATTATCTATGTATTTTGTTGTATAATTGGCTAGTGTCTATAACTTCTATTCCTTTTTTATTATATCCATAACTAATGATAAAATAGTTTAATTTGTTTTGTATTTTAACGAAAGTTAAAAACACTGTCAACATAATTGAGTACCCTTGCACATAAAAAAAAATACTACCCTGGATAAAGCTATTGACTTACTACTTTAACTGTCACTTAAACTTTTGTAGTGGCAATATATATCATTCTGCGAATATTTACAGTCCATGCACTTGCACCTTATATGTGAAATTTATTTAATATTACAACACGCGTGAAGGTATTTCTTCGATTTCCTCTTGACTTGATTTTTCTTGACATACTGGTACCTATGTCAACAAAAATAAAGCAATACAATACTAGAGAGGCCAACTCAACAGTTTTAAAACATAAAAGAAAAAATGAGATTTCCATAAGCTATCAAGTATAAAAAGGCATGATAGATATCGTGAAGCTCAAGAAAAGTATATCAAACAAAAAAAGGTGTTTTTTTTTCAACATTACACGTACATTTTATATAATCAGATGAAACTAATAGTGGCGGAAAAGTTGCGAACCTTTACCGAAAAGCGTTAATTAGAAAATTAATGTTTTTTTTGATAAATTAAGAAAAAGAAAACTTATTTACTAAGTTTTTTTTCTCTAAATAAGGACTGTGCAAAGGTGGCGCTGGCGCTGGGATCTCAAGGCAGGATCAATGTCACAAAGACTTTCGTTGTTTAGTTTAAAAAGTCATATACAGAGTATAAAGTATAGTATAAAGTCATATACTATATTTAGAGCCTACTGCACGTCTTTTTATACTTGCAGTCTGTAGGTACATTATACTCAAAAGTCATACAGCGCCCTTTGCGTCCAATACAATAACGCATACAGGTTGCTGTTGGGGTTGCCCCGGTACTGCAGCGCGTCAGGGATGTTTGCTGAGGCACGCGTGGATTGTTTCTACACGGTGATGCGGAAGCGGTGCGAATCCTTGGTCCGTAGGGTGCGCCAACAGCATCCTGTCTATGATAGCTGGCAGGCTTGATTGCGTATTTGTGAACCATTGCTGCAAGGTTTCAGCTGGGCCTGTCACCTTGCGGCAATGAAGTCACATTCCGTTTATGTTATAATCTTTGTTTGTTACTGACTTAGTTTGTAAGTGTA
The DNA here is from genome assembly GCA_921972225.1 of Euplexia lucipara. Taxonomy (NCBI): domain Eukaryota; kingdom Metazoa; phylum Arthropoda; class Insecta; order Lepidoptera; family Noctuidae; genus Euplexia; species Euplexia lucipara. The sequence goes on along the minus strand of OV179142.1, from coordinate 8,698,478 downwards.
TTTGTTACTAACACTGTGAGTCCTGTTACTTGTTTTAATAAATTATTATTATTATTATAATAATGTCAAGGCAGTGTCACAACAAAAGTGACAGAAACAATTAAAAAAAAGCGGTTTTTATTAAAAACATTACCAGTACGACTGGGATCATGTGAAAAATATCGATAATGAGGTAAGTATGGATAGTCGAAGCTGTGGCTGTTGTAATAATTTTAATGGTGATGAATGCACGGCTGTTATTAAGCTGGTATTAAGTTTTAAGTGTGTTAAAACTTCAGTTAGAGTATAAAACTGGATGAGTATAGTATTAGAGGGATCCTCAGTTTAATAAATTAATTTTTGCAAAACTGGAAAAAAGTACGTTGAATTAACTGATTTAGATCCCAAAACTAAACGCCAACGAAGCTATTAGTCTAGTCATCGCGTAGTTCTTTATGGCGTACCCCAGGGTAGTGTCTTAGGGCCACCACTATTTATACTATACTAGCTGTTGCCAGCAGCTTCGCCCACAACCACTCCAAAATTATCCCACGGAAAGATATAATCGGGATAAAAACTATCCTATGTGTTAATCTAGATTATAAACTATCTATGAACTAAATTTTATCCAAATTCGTTCAGCAGTGCGATTCTAGTCAAATCACCGCGTGAAAATGTAGGCGTAGTGAGGGCTAATTGAGCTGTCATTCCATACTAATGCATGGCATTGACAGTTCACTTCACTCAAGTTTTCACGGCGTGACTTTTACTGAATTGACCGGCAGATATTTAATGCTTTATTAAATTTGGTACTATTACAATAAACCGGGACCATCATCGGAGATGATGCACACGCACTATTACAGCTTGTTATTTTACTTTAAAACTGTATGAATACCTAATTTTTTTCTAACTTTTGTTGATATTGGCTGATGTGCTGGATATTACTTATTGTGAGTGGAGTGAAAGTGAGATAACGGAGGAAATATTAATTAAGAGTGAGTAACAAGTTAAACTCGAAACCCGGAGGGTTCCAGTGAAACAAAATAGTGAAGATAGTGAGGAAAACACAGGAGGAGTAAAACACATAACACATTAGATGCTTCGAATAATTTACTATTATCATTATTATAAATAAATTATAAATATTATTATTATTGTTTTAAAAGTGAGCTTAGAATAAGTTGGATTGTGTAAAAGGAAATATTATAAGATACGTAGACGATAAGTTCTCCTCTCCATAAATGATGTATCTTTTGCTGTGCCCGACAGGGTCCATGATTGTTTTTTGAAATGTTTAAATACCACCTAAGCCTACATTGTGGAATGCAATAAAGAATTGAGTATTGAGTATTGAGTATTGAAATTACTTTGAAATAAGATGGATTTATGGCGGTTAGAAAAATAAATTTATAATCTCCTCTCCCTCTCCCTATTATGTCAGCGGTGAAAAAAAATATACGATCTCAAAACGTCATTGTTAGTTTATCGGTTTATCGTCATTATCGGGAACATACAGTATCACTTAAACAATTTTGTCAGGAGCAGTTTTAAGGACAGAAAATATTATAAACATTAAATTTGATAAAAGAGCACAAAGTGACATTAATTTTTTTAAATTTGAGTTACAGTAATCAATTTGAAGATGAAGTACAAACAAAATACATTTCAATAAATTGAACAAATTCAGCTGTGAGTTGAATACAAAATTGGAGATTATTACTGTAAGCAAACTAAAACAAATAAAAAAAAATGAGTAGACAGTAAAAATGCCTAAAACCTTTACGTGAATTACATATGTGTAGGTTAAAAGTGGACCTGTTTTTTCACTTACACGAAATGCTCTAGGTGTTGGCGGTCGGAATTTAAATTGATTAAGCATGCCCAACAAAAGCAATAAGTTGCCTGAAACGTAGTGAAAATCAAAGCAATTGCAACATTCAAAGTAATTTCAATTTTATTATTTATTCATTTATTGTACCTATTGCCTAATTAGGGAACTCAGTGAACGATATGAAGAACTTGTTTTGGTGCGAGGACGGAGCATTTGCCTAGTTCCTGTAAAACAGGTGGCCCTGCTCTCTAATGTAACATGCCAATGTATCAGTTTTTATGTATTATATAAGTTATTTTGTACTCAAATGTTTTGATCAATAAAGTTCTTATTATTATTTTTTATTTCTCGTAACCCTTGGGTTTCGGACTTTTGGAAGGCGTACGACGGGCCTTAGCAAACTCGCAAAGGCCCTTTGTCGTTTTTAATGAAGTGAGGCACCAATTGCAGATTTTCCCTGTATGCATTATGCAAATGCACCTAAGGAAAACCTACGACTAATGTAGGACTATTGCAGACTAAAGCAACAAATATATTATTATTATTTGCCAAGGCTAAAAAATGACACTGCAAAAATTATGACTAGTCTTTGTATAGAAGAAAAAAGTTAAGGTAAACGATGCGTGGAGTAAAATATATATGTGGGGTACCTAATTAATAAAAAAGTTTAGGACAAGCTCATTCTGAACATTATAGAACAGTTACATAATAACACTATAGTAAAAGTTCCATTATAACGCAATGGAATGCATTAAGCGTGTAATTTAACACCCATAATACAGGATATTATAGATGTTTACAAGGAAATGTACCTACACTAAGAACTAATACCGAATTGTGGTTGGCAGAAAAAGGTATGTATCAGTTTTAATCAATATAATATTCATAGAAGTGACAGAGGGGATTCGAAAGGTGTGTGAGCTTGATTAGCAAATAAGTAAATGATTAAACAATCAGGCCTGCATTATTTAATTACACGTATTTACGGTTAGCTCCCACTTGTTCTACTACACAATTCTACTAACTCTGGTAGAACTAATGGATTTTTTTTCTCGATAGTTCATCAGGTGTAGTCAGTACGTCAGGATTCTGTAGAATAGTCGAACTGTAGGCAGTCTTTATTCCCACTGGTTCTACTTCTTTCATTCCACAGTTCTACGGTAGAATTTATGAAAGTTTTCATTCTCACTAGTACTATTTTCTATTAATTCCCAAATAGTAGAAAAATAATCCTATTACTTCTACCGTAGAACTGTTTAGTAGAACGAATGGCAACTAATCGTAAATACGTGTAGGTAATTAAATAATGCAGCCCGATGTTCCTCATTAACTAGCAAATGATAGTAATCCGTAAAATTAGCAATTGACATTTATTAACTGTTGGCAAATTACGTAGTATTTAATACCAAAACGGCATTCATGACTATCATTCGGGATATTAATTATATTAAGTGCCTTCCGATTGCGGTTTACAATTTTGATAAAAATATAGGAAAGTATCCATATATGAATTAGTAGGTATCCCTAAAACGTAATACCGCCTTTGCTCGGAAACGAATACTCCTAGTTGCAAAAGACAGTGGTCTTCTGCCTGTTTGTATCATTATACTGGCGTGTAGGTTTCAACTTGTTAATCGGGCGAACGTTGTCGCCGTGGTGAGAGTGTTTTGTTTTGGCGCTCTGTGAGAAAACTTTTTAAGATACATAAAAACTAAGTATTTCTCAAAATATGATTGGAAATTAACATTGTATATTATGACCATGCAATGTTTACATCTTTATGGACAGTTTGTGGGGTCTAAATATGGACTAGACATATGAGAAATACATTTTGACACAGCCAGTGAGCCTGATGCCGTCATAGGACTGGAAGCTTCAGACTCAGAAGACGCAGTGTCTATGTTCTGTAACAGCCTGTTTTCTCAAGATACTCGAGGAGAGACGTGCCTCATGTGAGGGCTCTAGGCACATGGTGATTGCGCAGGTGCATAGTTGGAAACATAAAAATTGTGATTTTTGCAAGTAACGCAATGTACCTTTTTCAAATTAAAGTTTCTGTAGTATCTCATAAAAGTAAAGGTTTCTTATGCATAGTTTTATAGTAGTCCATATTTTGGTACCTGTTCCTTAAATAGGTATCTTAATGTTATTTTGTTTTTGAGATAATTTTCTATTTTAAATTAATATATATCAAAACAAAACTATCAACAACTTAAGCGCAATTATATGCCTGATATAATAAATAAGAATAAAAGTTTATGATTCGCAATATCTTTTTTTTTTGTAACGCAATAAACAAAATGGTATTTCATATTCGGTTACTTTCCTCTACTGTTGTGTGTAACTGTATGTGTGTTGTAGTATGTGAACTGTAGTGATTGTCTTCGATGATGTTCGTCTTGTAGTTAGTGGCCCTGACTGCTATGCCAGAGGTCGTGGGTCTACCCAGGACAAATGTTTCTGTGATGAGCACGATCATGTTTTGTGTCTGGGTGTAATTTATCTATTACTAGCTGCCCCGGCAAACTTCGTTGTGCCTTAGTGCCTTAGAGTCAATTTATTGCTCTTATCATTTTTTTTTATATTAGTTAAACATACGTTTATTAAGACGACAACAAATAAATCCAAACCAATAATAACTACTACTACTTTTTATGTAGCGAGTCTCTACTGTGATATTATTTAAACATTTTGTGTTCGATAGAATTAAAATTACAACATGTATATATAACCTAACCTAACTGGCCATACCTATCCTATAGCTAACCTAACTACCTAACCTAACTACCTTACTAAAATACATTGATTTAAAAAATACTAAATTCATAATTTTAATCTGAACCATTGCCTCTATGTTACATATAATTTATACTTATAGTTTTCCCGGTCTACTTTAATTAAAGTCTTAACAGTAGAATTAGTTCTATTTGCAAAGAATTATTAAAGTTTGTCTATGTCGTCATTGTTAATTACGTAAATTGATTTCTGAAATATAAGCCTTTTTTATGCTACATAAAACATCAAGTTTAGTAACAAAATAAATTTCTGAACGTAGGTACGTATAAATTGAAACGCAGCACGAGTTTCGAGAGATGACAACACTACACCTACACCGTCGCGATGACGGCTAACTTCGTGCTACGACGGAGCCTATAAAACGGAGGAACGCTATGACGACAGCCCCTTATCATCCTACCGTCGTGGAGTCAACGTCACCTCCAATATAGGAACTGTCATTCGTATCGTTGTATTTTATTATTTGAAAGTGAAAAGTCATCCTGAAGAAACGTTTCTGCTTGTATCTGCACGATGAAGATTGAACCCCAACTGGAAGCTATCCCCGACATACGTATGTATGTATTTAAAAAAAAATATGTATGTTTATCAATTGTTTAGAACCCGTAACACAAGCTCTGCTTAGCTTGGGACTAGGAGTTGTGTGAAAGTTTTGGAATATTTATTTATCTATTTAATGATAACTAATACCTAGTACTGTATAAATTCAAGTTCAAGACGTGTTGCTGGGGAGTTTGTTCAGCCATTTCTTCTTCCCAGCAAGAACAATAAGAAATGGTATAAGGCGGGCTTTTTGAGGGACTGTCTTATGCAATTTTGACGTTTCAAAAGTGCTGACCCTCAGCCTAAATTAAATAAATGACCTTTGAAATTGAAAAATTGCTTAAATTAAGTTGGAAGGACTTTTTATTCGGGTAGGATCTTGTGTACGTAATAAAAACCTCTTAATTCGACTGGAATCTTAATTTTCTTCTCATTATCGTGCTGGAAATGAAAAAAATATTTCTACAAACTATCACTGTGTCGATTCTTACATAGACAAAATCCGTTTTTACGGTGATCATCCTACGTGTGCTGGCAACAACAAACAAATAGACTCTGTCTATTTGTTTCTGAGTTTGTCAACCGGCTATTTTCATGAACCATAATAGGCAGCCAGTTGATTTATTCATAGCCATTTTTTTAAAATAAATTAGTGCTAAACTGCAATCTCACGGACCTGATGGTAAGCAGTGATGCAAGAACGCAATCCATGATGTTAAAACCCACCAGTTTATTAAGAGAATATTCACTCCAGCCTTGGAGATACCTAAATAATTATAATCGGACGGAAAGACCGCAGCAGGCAAGCAGCAGGCAAGTCAATGTAATGTAAAGTAAAAGTAAAAATTGTTTATTGGAACAGATTAGTATTCTGTTGGACAAAGAAATCGATAATAACTACGTAAGTATAATACGGTACTGCGACGCAGCCATCAACGCCCATCTCCACAACAAAACAGAATATTGTTTCGTTCCAAACTATTTAGTGGAAACACATATCTATTCTATACTTATAATAAATCTGTAGAAGTAAAATTTCTGTACATTGAAAATATCAAAAAAATAAATAGCAGGGGGTGTTACTAGACCGACACCGAACCCAAAAATATGATTTAAAAAATTTTTGTCTGTCTGTCTGTCTGTCTGTCTGTCTATCTGTCTGTCTGTATGTTCAGGTATCACGCAAAAACTACCGGTTCGATTACGATGACACTTGGTATACTTATTCTTTAATATCCTGGGCACCGCACTGGGTACTTTTTATCCCGGAAAAGTATATACAATAAAAAACAAACTTAATTTTGCGGTTCGATCTCTAGACCCGACTACTGTAACAACCGCAAATAAAAAGTTTGTCGTAGGTTACGTCACCCGCAGTGGGGTTCACCAAGGGGCGCTGCACACGGCTAAGATAGTATAATATTTTATCTTAAGATACAATATCGCTCGCCATACAATTCAATGGACTATCACCCACTACGAAGATAATTATGTACATTGAATATTTATTCAAAATGAATAATGGAGGATGATTAGTGATCGATACTGATGCCAAAAATGCAATCAGTAAATGTTTTGTCTGTCTGTGTCTCTGTCTGTATGTGCACGCATAATTCAAAAACTATTATAGGGATTTTAACCAAACTTGGTAGGTACTGTTGTAATCAATACGCCTGGGCAGGTTGATCTTAGTCTCAGTTGTTTTACACATGATTAGTTGTACGGCGCTCTTTCCTCGGTCAGTAGTTCCAGAAATCTTTATGCATACATACCGGAAGGATCAACTTTGAAAGTAGTCTATCCGGAAGTATTATGCTAAAATTATTACGTTTATATATCAACGCTCAGCCCAAACCGCTGGTATTAGAGACATGTAACTTAAAGGGGTGTTCTTAATGATGTAAGTATCCACTAAAAAACGATTTTTGGAAATTCAACCCTTAATGGGAAAACATAGGGGACGGAAGTTCGACACCCACGCGGGCGAAGCCGCGGGCAAAAGCTAGTTTAAAATAAAAATGTGAAAATTAAATAAAACAATAATTAAAAACTACAGAACTTTCCATTATGTGTAGTGGAATGTATGGTGTATGTGTCAGTGTAGATGCGAGCAGAGTGTGAGTGCACAGTGTATGTGTTATGTTGTGTTGTGTTGTTTCAGTCCTTCGATGTACCTACGCGAAATAAACGACGAGGCGAAACGCACGTAATCGAGGCGAAATCAAGTCATGTAATTCCCGTGCAGACTCTATAAACTGCATCCTACAGAATACCGAAAGGCTAACTACCCTACGCCTGTGCTCCAGGCTTAGCAAATTGTTATTAACCAAATCTGTATCACCATTAAGCCTCTTCGCACGCCTCTCCACTGAGTCCACTATAGTATCAAAATAACGCCTGTATTCAGAGGGATTACGAAGCCTGTACTTCATAGTAAATCCGAATTTCGCTAGTAATGTTTAAATCCCATGCTATAGCAGGCGAGTCTATTGTTGTTAACTGAGCACAAATCCAACAACGGGCGGTTTCTGAGAAATTCTAGATGGAAATTCCAATAACACTTTGCCTGAGCCCCTGAGAGAAATCACACTATATGCTGCTTCACAGTGGCTCTTGCGACCACTAGACCCATTCAAATTGAGTTCCATCATATAGCACCAACGTATTAGTTTGTAGTTACATCTATCTTGCTACATACGAATTAAAATTGACATGTTCTACATCGCGATGTTAAAGTAATCCGCGCGATTGATCGTGTACCCCGTTTTCCATGGGAAAACTTAATACCCCGTTTTTGTTACCCCTAAAAGATTTTCCCTTTAACTTTACATTTTGATACTCATACTGCATCAGTGGGTTGAAATAAGCTTCGAATATTTTACAAGATACACTTTCACGGTACTTGCACACTCACAGGGTCTTCTAATCTGAATGCTAACGTAATAAAAAATAACACCAGCCTGTTACTGTCCCACTGCAGGGCAAAAGCCTCTTCTCATACAGAGAGGGCACGTGAATTGATCACCACGCTTGTCCAAGTCGGATTGGTGACTTCGTACTTATGTTAACTCTAAGTTTAGGTTTCCTTGAGATGTTTTCCTACATCGAAGCCAATGATGTCTAAGATAAACTTCGAAAGTACATACGAATAAAAGTTACATTGGTTGGTACCCGGATTAAAATTACAACCTCGTGCATGAAAGGTAAGCGCCTTAGCCTCTGGGCCATGACGACACCTAAGTATACTTAAAGTTCCACGTAATATACAAAGTCAAAACTTTACAGGCGTAAAAAAATACAGTTGTGTTTCCAGCCTTTAGCAAATGTGTCTCAAAAGTCTTAAAGTTAGGCAAAAACTTAAGGATTTTTTCTCACTTTACGAATTTTCGGTTGAATTAAAGAAAAAGTTTATACACTTAAAAAAACATTAATATTTATCATAAATGAGTTTAGCAGACGTGAGTTGGTTCAAAGTATTTTAATTTTTATAAAGAACAGCTGACTATAACGAGCATAAACTTATTAAATATTTTGCTACTCATTTCCGTTTGCGGAATCACAACGTCTTTAATACGTCTAATTGAAAATTCTTGGTAATATTCTCAGAATACAGAAAGAACCAGAAGCCGTAAGCGCGCCTATTACTGAAGCTACAAAAACTACTCTTAAACAGAGTAGTTTGACACGCAGCCGATCAGTCACTCTGTGAACATCATATCGCGTCAAAGAGATTTAGATTGAATGTCTTTGTATCACGTAATCTGTTTTGCCGGTGTCCAATTTAATTAAATTTTGCCGTCTTTTGTCGTTCCCACTTGTAAAAATGCAGCGGGGCTTAAAAAAACAGGATGGGATCACATTTCAATAAGCGCATTCACTTATCACCTTATTTTAATATTGATTAAACTGTTCAGTTTGTAATTGTCATAGATAATAATGCATCCATTTTGTTAGTGGTGCCAATATAAGAGTTTTGATTTTCCCTTCTTTTTATTTTTAGCTACGGAGGGCTTTTATTCGTTGTAGTATATTAATTCCTACTTTAAAAAAATATTTTAATCGACTTGACAAAAGAAAGGTTATCACCCGTATCTATGTATGTATACGATATTGCTAGAATTGCATAACATTCATAATAGGTGCTATGTTAGTCTATTAAGATTTCGTAACAATTGTACATTTGTGGTGTATGTGAGAGAGGAAGGGAAAGGAAGGAAATCAAATATTTTTTTGTCTAAACCGTTTTTCGAAACGTTAAACGAATTTAACGAACCAAACGAGAAGAGATTTTTTTTTATCTCTTAAGATTTTCAAGTACATATTACTACATATACCAGAAGTATCAATTAACGTAAGGGACATTTTGGCGAAAATGAGTTATATATATCATTGGATTCAGAATTTCGCGCTCTATCGATTGGTATTATTAAAATTTCTCTATTTTAAAAAAAATGTCCCTTACAGTACAAATTTTTGGACCGCGTAACACGATTTATGACACAAAAAATGATTTAACGGTCATTTACATTGTTTCTTCCCAGAAAAATAAAGTAAGTCATCTTTTCTTCTCAGAAAAATAAAGTAAGTCCATCGTATTAAATAATTTACACCCTTACCTTAAACCTCACATCAGTCAATTTAAATAATATGTCCCTTACATTAATTCATGATAACAGTTTTTTAAGAATTAGTCTCTTACATTATTATCTCACAAAACTATCTTCATTATATGCTCCTTACTGTAAGATGCCTATTACGTAACAAGTAGAAATCAAATCCGTATTTGCATTACATTATTTGTTTAAAATATCGTTGTTACAGTATCTCTTAGGCGCACGCGATCAGTGTAAGGTGAAGCTGGTGTATATAATATGCGGGGGAGGGGAAGACTTAGCAACGGCCACTCGTGCTTATTCGCGCGCAGTTTGTTATTGTAACTCATAGTAACATCAGTCAAGGCTCACGTGCTGCTAATGTTGTGTACTTAATATTGTTTGGATTGTTTTTCTTAGTGGTCTGTTATTGTATCAAGGTATACAAGTAATGTAAATAATGTGTGACAATAGTAATAACACTGATCAGCTCTCTCGCTGGACATACATATATGCCAGTAGACAGCATGCATGCTGTTATTGAGAGGGAAGTAAGAAAACTAATTGTTTGGGCACCTTCACAATGGCCAAATTTCATTGAGAGTGCTAGAAAGCGGCCTCAACCCTATAATGTGAGTGTCTTAGAACATACCGATTTCATTAACTTCCAAAATCTGGCGGATTCTGTATTCACTCAAGCTACTCTTAAAAATAAAGATCTGCCTATGAAAAAGATAAGAGTGTGCACATTTAAAAAAAATGACTTGATGAAAATTGAAGTTAAATATACAATGTTAGAGACTGGTGATACTTACGACATAGAACTCTCCAAAGAATTACCTGCAAAGAATTTTAACGCAAAAGGAAAGGGTAAAGGGATTGGGAAAAGAAGTGCTGTTAGAGGCAAAAAGGCAAAAAATATAGATAACACAAATCAATCTGCAGCTGAAAGTACTAGTAATGAAATAAGTCAAAGGAACACAGACAATTTACCATCTCTATATAAGGAGAGGTTGCCAATTTCCATTCCAAAATACAATGACCTGAAAAAGTTGTGCGACACCGGTATAATACCAAAAAGATTTCATGGGGAATATTTGAACCTTCCGAATAAATCGCCAGTTAAAGATACCCTAAATGAAACCGACGACGATGAAGATGTGATTACAGCTTATGATGATGACTAGATAAAATACCAAATAGAAAAAGTTGTTCCAACTATAATTATATTCATTCATCTTCACAAAATTTGTATTCCATTTTTTCGTCATTCTTTTACTTTTCATTCATTCAATTACTTAATAAATAAGACTGTTGATTAAGTCTGAGAAAACATTTTTTTTATTTAATTGGTGATTATAATAATTATTTAAAGTACAGAGTATGTAAGGCTGTTAATAAAAATTAAGATCATAGAGTCAATTTAGCATAATTATTTTTACGTTGATTAAGTACAAGGTTTGTAAGACTGATTAGAACACTATAACTTTTTAGAACTTTTAAACTTAACTCACAGTTAAGTGTGTTGATTTAATAATAATGGCGTAGACATAAATAGTTGAAAATAAAAAATATTCAATATTATCAATAGTTTTATTTACGTATTCCTAAACATTTAAATCCGTGATAGCTAAGCTGTAAAACCTGAACTAACGTATACATTTGCTTTGAATGATCAATGTTGGTTCATTCCAACATAAATCGTGCAAAGAACTTATTACCATGGTGTTAAAATACCATCAATTTTAGTAGATAATCTATAGTTACATCAAATTGCAACACTATTACAGTCCTTTACAATAGAATTATGTATGATTTTCTATTTCTCTTGCTGATTACACTAGGCTCGATGGTTTACACATCAAATTTTAGTAACGTAAGGCACAACTAAATATATTTTTTTAATGTAAGGGACACGCTATATTTTAAACCGCTGGGTATTCTTAAACCTTTTGTTTATAGCATGAAAAAAGAGGAAATTCTAAGAAACTTTGCCCTGGACACGATTAAAATAGGAGCAGACAGTAAAAAGTTACAGACGGATTTAAAATAAAAAAAACGTTTTTTGGCTCTCCTGAAAAACCGTGGTTTGTCCCTTACGTTAATTGATACTTCTGGTATCGAATATATAGAGAATAGGTCAATTTTGATTTTAACAATATCATGTCTCCGATACTCTCAGCAGTTACCCCAAAAACGGACCAGTATTATAATTGTCTGGGTTCTCTACTGTGTCACCTAACTTTTTTATCCATAATTTAAAGTGCCATAACTTTTTTTGTCCTAATCATTATTTGTCCGAATGATAACTTACCCGAACTTATCACATAATATCACATGCCATAAAATTGAATTCCTTAAATATAATATGTCCTAAATCAGTTTGTCATAAATATTACAATCAATAATATACAAAATTAAATTTAAAATTTAAAAAACCCCCCACCGCAAAAAAGTATACTTAACATTTAAAAAGTTAAAAATAACACTTTAGCCATGCAATTTTGCGTAAAATCGGGGTACCGCTTAAGGCGAGGTTACCCCAATAAACGTCGTCAACAATAGCGTTTTACTCGTACATGGAACGGATTTAAATTTTGAAAAAAATGTATTACATAGTTGACTCTTTGATCATGATATGTCGGGCATGCGATACACGATTACTTACACTTCACTGCATCCAATTAAATCGCAAAGACATGTCCAAATGATGGCTAAATAATCGTTTTACTTGAGTTATATTAGGCTTTGAAAAATAAAACTTATATCATAATAAAGTGCAATATGAAAATAAATGTATCACAAATTCCAAAGTTAAGTGTATTTCACTAGTTTGCGCTCGCTCCGAGTCCTTTAGTCCCGAGCGGAACGTGTTCGAGGTCGGACGTGCGCCAATTTTTTCCGTCATCCCCCGTTATAAAATCGATTTCGATAAATAGTAATACATGTACATACTTTATCATCACTTTAATTTAGTTTTTTAAATAGTTGTAATATTTTTTGTTTTATTAGGTACATTATTAGGATGAATTTGTAGATAAGTAAAATAAATCAAAATGGTCAAGAATAAAAAATTTTCTTCATTGGCTCTACGAAGACTGAATAGGTAAACAAAAAAGGTAGGAATACTTTGACGATATTTTTTATTTAGGTACCAACCTAAATTATATTTTACCATACAAATAATACCTTAGATGATAAATTGAATCACAAACTTAGGTAGGTACGGATAATACTTTTACAACAAGGACACGGTTGCACGGTTGGCGCAGTGGCTGAGCGATCGACTGCTGCGCAGCGTGTCGCGGGTTCGATTCCCGCACGGTACAAATATTTGTATGACCTAAAAGTAGTTGTTCGCGGGTCTGGGTGTTTGTGTATGTGAGAATAAATGTTTGTAAACGCACCCACGACACAGGAGAAATTCCTAGAGTAGGGCAACGTTTACAAAAAAAAAATACTAATGCAAATAACAACGATGAGCGCGAAAGTCTTTCATGCTTTATTTTTACCGCGAAACGTATTTACCAACCATACCAAGTGTATCGAACAGTAGTATTTGAACCCTAACATAGAGCAAATAAAGTCGCCACGCGCGCAAATGCTATAATGGTTTATTGTTGCGTGACGTCAAATAGGTAGTTCACCCGTTCACCCTGCTGGGATTTTGTATTTTTTAATAGATTTTGCCTACGAAATCGCCCGCCATTTTTTTTTCTAATTGTTTTGTGATAATAAAATATACGTAACCTAAGGCATAACGTAGCTTTCTAATAGGTAAAAGATTTTTCTCTCAGTATCGAATCAGTAACGCCATGAATTTGCGCATTGAAACAAAAAAAAATACTCGCATCAACATACTCTTGAGCAAAGGTGGCCCAGTGGTGTGTGACATCTATCAACCCGCAGTGGGCTAGCGTGGTGGATTATAGCCCACTCCCTCTCATAGAGAGGAGGGCTGTGTCTCGGCAGTGGGAACATTATAGACTGATGATGATGATGATGAACATTATTGTAGTAAATAGTGAATAAGATGGGATGGTGGTCACACCGTCTACTCATAGGAACTGTCTCCAGTATGAACATCAAACCACCAGCAGCACGTCACGTGAGTATTAGGTAAAACTACCCACAGCTACCACAACACAACAAATAATATTATTATATTTTGTGTCTATGTTTGTGAAGGTCACGTACCACAGCACACTCGTACCACAGTGTAGCAAAGTACAGTATTACATTGCTCATTTCCTACAAGTATGTTTTTATTTTTCGCTAATACAAAACTACGTTATGCCTGAGTTATATAATTATAAAACCTGAGTTATACAACGTGTTTTTTTTTATATCCCATAACTCTAGGGTATGATTGAGATCATACGATGACGGGCCTGTTGGTCTAGTGACGGGCCTGCTGGTCTAGTAGTTAGTGACCCTGACTGCTATGCCGGAAGTCGTGGGTTCGATTCCCGTCCAGGACAAATGTTTGTGTGATGAGCACAATCATTTGTTCTGTGTCTGGGTGTTTGGGTGTGTTTGTATTTAGAAATATATAAGTATGTTTATCAGCTGTTTAGTACCCATAACACAAGCTCTCAAGCTAAGCTTGGGGCTAAATGGCGTTGTGTGATAAGTTGTGGAATATTTATTATTTATATTTATTACATCAAAGAATCAAATGGCATATGAATTATGTTACAATAATTATTTTTTACTATCATACAAAATAATTCGACAAAGTCACGATGATTAATGTAAAACACCCTTACGTGAAAGAAAAGTGATGTTAGAAAGAAGATTCGTCGTACTGGTGACAATTTTTGAACTAATTAGGTAAAAGATTAAAGATTAAAGATACCGGACTGGTATCCGCAACTCCACGTCAAAGCGCGTATTTTGCGTATGGGAAAATAAACTAATTAGGTAATAAAATAATATTAATAATACTTAATAATAATATTCCACGACTATTCACACAACGCCATCTAGTCCCAAGCTAAGCAGAGCTTGTGTTACGGGTACTAAACAACTGATAATTTAATTATGATTGATGATATAATCTCCGAAACTATGCATTTTTGGACCATCTATTCTAGGAGTTTTAGTATTATTTTTACCCACAGAATATAACCCTAGAGTTATGGGATATCAAAAGAAACACCTTGTATATAAACTACGTTATGCCTGCAATTATAATACTTCATTAAAAAAAAATAATAGTTTCTGTTAATTTCGTTTTTTTTTTGTTGTAAAAACGTATAGCGGTTCCAAACCACCTCCACCTACCAATTTCCAACTGTGTAGTCCTAACAGTTTCTTAATAAAATGGTTGTGACATACGGACAGACAGACAGACAGATAATTATAAAGAATCTATTAGGTTTTAGTTTTTTGCCATTCAAACCACGTCAACTACGTTTCGACGAATTGTAGCCAAAATGTGCATAGTTTAATTTACATATTTTTATTACTTTTATTTCTATACTTTTAATTGATTTTTCCTCCATTTTTACTTTTATCTGGCAATATTTTAGCTAATCTTAATTAAACTGTGATTAACAAATCAATTATTTATTTATTTAACCCATTTTCCCTAAACCCATATTTTCCACGCATACTTATATTCATATTAGGTGGGATACTAAAATTAAATAACCATTCAATGCATCTAAGTATTTTTGAATTACAATATTGATATCGTAATTCAAGAATTCTATCATATCTAAATTAATAAATTGAAGTTGCTCTACGGCATTACTCTATTCTGTGACGCAACTGTGTACCTACTCGAGTTCGTGAAGTCATGAATGAGCGGTACGACGACAGCGCGCGGCGTTTCTCCGATGCATCGTAGTTTATTACGTAGCGCTATTGGTTGCGGGGCCTGAGGTAAGCGTTAAATGCCTACACGGCTGGGGACACCTCGCCTTAAGTAAGGAATGTTCGTGGTACTTATTTAAACGGCACCCCGACGTTATGTAAAATTTCATGGCTAGAGTGTTATTTTTTTGGCGTTTGGGCGCTACGGACAGACAGACAGACAGACAGACACACACACATAGCGGTGAAACTTATAACACCCCTCTATTTGCGGCGGGGGTTAAAAAGACATAAAATCGTTTCCAATAAAAGTTATAAGTCCTAAATTCAAATTATAAACAGATTACTGATTATTAATGTAAATATCTTTAAGTTCTAATCTACCATGCACGCGTTGCTTTGCAAAAGAGGGTTAACTGGGACTCGGCGGCCGCTGCCGCGGCACGCTCGCTACGCTCGCTCGCCTTCGCGCGTTGCGTGGTCACAGTTCTAGCCTAACCTAACCTAGCAGTTTCCATTTTGAGTTTGATTTTGAGTTTCCGTTTTGCAAGCAAGCATGCAAGCAAGCAAGCATGCAACATGCAGCAGGCATGGTTTCTGTCACGGCTCCGGCGGTCCCACGCGATTTTAAATTACACTCTAGGGGTAGAGCAGATAAGACTGCGTGGAGTCGGCAGTTTACAGCGATTCGTTTCTGCGAACCTTATTTTTGGCTAATGTTTTAGGGCTAAAAAAAATTTTTTAAATGAACATTCGGAATAATACACATTATTTAACACAACACTTAGGATATATGACTTTAGGTCATGTAAAATTAGGGGATTCAATTATTATAGTACTCGATATTATGACAGAATACTTTTAGAACTAAAGATAATTATGTTAAACAAAATTTCGGGATTTTGAACATTATGGTTAAAGTAGTTGTGTGGTTGTGGTTGAAGTTTATAGCAAACGTGTTATGGATAATGATTTTCGGACAAACAAATTTAGGAGAAGAAAGGGAGTACCAATGTCTGAGCTTGCCACATTACGAGGGTGGGCAGTGAGGCGGGCGGGGGACGTTTGTTATGTATTTGGATTCAGCGTGCGGCTTGCAATGACAGTTGAACGCGGCTTCTGGTTCTTTCTGTATTTTAATATATAATATTAATTAACCTAACAAGCAATGTGGGTCACAAATTACTAAAAGGACTGTTAAACCTTCCAACTAAGATAAATATGCTTGTTGGTTGGGTTCATGTCAATATAGCAATGGGTGGGGATCAAACGCATGAACTCTGTCCGACGTCTTCAGTCCCTAGCCTATTGCCGCTACGGTTATTGCCGATTAAATCTCAAATGGTTCATTGCAATCCTTTACGTACATTTACAGGGGGCTTACCACGATCTTCTAAAATACTTGCCAAGTGCAAGGCAGCTCAACTGAGCAGTTTAACTTGGCAGATTTCGTTTTTGTACCATGAATGTTTCAGGCTGAGTTGCATTTTGACCTGCTACATAGTCTCTGATCAGTAAGCTGGCCGCACAGATAAAATAAGATTAATTCAATCGGTCGTTGTGAAACACGTTTACTAAACGCTTTTTATAGAAGTTAAATATGTTTTAACAAGTAAAGGTTGAAATAAAAGAGAGAGAAATAAAAAACGTTTTTCCGTGTGTAAATGGAATTTAACATTATTCGTGAGAGAAAACGAGTTCCATCTTCATCATAAACTTAAAATGTCAATGTTTAAGGGTCAATACGGGCGTATTCGTGTGATCGCTCTGGTGCTTTTCAGATATTGATATATAATGGTAATTATGTATCTCATTAAAAAAAATGATAATCAAATAGTACATTTATAGTATTGGCCTTCAATTTACACAAACGGTTACGGAAATATTTAAGTTCAAAAAATTTCGCGACCAGAGCAATCATAATTAGTGCCAGAGCGATCATAAATGGTGAAATTAATGAAACAAAAATAAATTATAATGATAAATATTATTTATTTAGCCGTTTTAAGTCATGTTCAGTGTACGTGTAACAAGATTATTATATGTAAGAGAAATGTATTATTTTAGAAAAAAGTCAAAGCATATTAACAGTCATAAGTACTTCCATATTGAAAATAAATAACAAAATTATAAAGATCAACCTTTGGCTTAGTTTCATTTATTTGGACTTATTTAAATCACTTCTAGGTAAATGAGACAACATTAAAAACCTTTTGAAATCCACCAATATTACATACAGTCTTTTGTAGTTATTAAATGATTTAGACTCAATCAATATCAGTTTTAACAAAGTTATTAAAGAAAACTAACGTTTACAAAGAACAAATTAAATTTCTTAAAAATGAACAATAAAATTTATAAACGTAACTATTTGTAATCATAATACACATTTTCCTTAACTAGGTATATCTTTAATGGAAAATGAAGAATTAAAAAGAAGAACACAAAGTAAAATGCAATTCAGATGGTCAGATCAGATTAAAGTATCGTTTGCAAATTATAATGATACAAATTTTAACAAAAAGTAAAAAAATACAATTTTTATAAGGCATAGTTGATCAGGAAACTAAAAATTAAGGTTTATTTTAAGCTCAGATAATTGCATAGTACTCGGAGTCGGAGTCGGGTAAATCTTCTGCTGCAGCAACCTTTGTCAAGGTGTTATTGTTTTCCAACGAAGATAAAACTACCTCGGAAATACTTGGAGTACCTAATTAAATTTTCATAGTCAATAGATCTGTCACTCATTGGTAGTACTGTGCCTCGAGCTTTTTGAATTTGGTAACTCTCTCTTAACTTTACAAGCCATTGTGCGTCTTAGATATAAATAATATTTTATCTTGGCTATTCTACGACGCTCAGCCAATTTCTTCCTAAGGCATTTTTCTTCAATACTCGTAGATAATTTATTTCGAGGCATTATTTCAACCTGCAAAAATAGCTGCCATTAAATTTTAGAGAAGAAAGGGTTACAGTTGTGGTTAGATAAATGCCATTACAAAAATATCATCAAGGTAAAATACGTCAATATCTGATTATGGGTTTAGGTTACCCAAAGAAACCCTCCAGAAATGGTTATAAATTAAAGGTCATATGTATAGTTCATCGTTTGTCATTGTTACTACTACTTACAATAGATTTATAACGTACAATTAATGCAAAATATCATTGCTTTGTTCTTTTTGGACAGAGCAATCACAGCCATAGTGATCAGAAAAAGTCACAAAATCATAAATATAGCCGAATTTAAAAGCAGTAGAAAGTTATGATTACGTCTCTTAAAAAACATCACAACGATCACTTAATTAACATAACAGACACATTCATAAGCTTACTATTAAATTTAAATAACGTGCCATAGCAATCATAAAATTCGAGAACCCAATCCAGAGCAATCATAAACTTACCTTCGTAATGTTGGAGTGCTGGTTCGTGGCACACAGGTTTCCTCCTCGGCGGTTAAACTACTACCAGGGTTACTCCGCGGGAGGGGAATAGAGTGTCTATAATGCGTAACTAGGGATGAGCGCAATGTTTTACCTCAGCGCAAAGCGATGAGATAAAATGCCCGGTCACGATTTCAAATTCAAATTGTGGCAAAAGTATTGTTAATATAACTTAAAATAATTTATTACGATGAAGATTAACTATTTGTTATGTAATGTAAACAAGTTGTTACATATGAACCTTCTTATTAAAAAGTTAAAGAATATATATTCATTCAATCGGGAGTCGGGTCAACCCAGAGCGATCAGAATTTTAGGGTTTAAGATTTTTTTTTAATATTTAAAATAAACTTATTCATAATATTAGTCTTGTACCATGTAGATAGGACACCAAACTGTATATCAAAAAATATTTTAAAAAGGTTTTTCGATTTTAAAGTGGGTTTATCCAGCCCGACACGAAAAAAAATGCCTCTGGAGATCTACCCTTAATGTCTTCACAATTATTTCCGAACGTACCTTATACTGACATGTGAAACATGTCATGTTTTGTCTAAGGACAAAAGTAGAATATTTACTAGGCGATTTTGAAATTCAAGTGGGTTAGTTTCAAAACAGTTTTATGATAACCTGAGTGTTGTTAACTGAGGCCGTGTTAATATGATTTCCGGAGATGTTAACAAGGATTGGAACACTTGGGAAGCTGTAAGTTTTACAATTAGTTCAATGGTAAGCGTAAATTTAATCACATGAATAAGTACTCAACTCAATCGAAAAGTTTGTTGATAAAATAGGGCGTCGCATGAATGTTTGTAGCTTATATTACATTACAGAGCTCAAGTGTAAGCTATTTAGTGATCCCATAGTACGTTTAACAAAAGTATTGACCTGCGACATTTCAAATGGATCTATCGAGTTCCACTAAATATTTCTTTGAATTTTAGCATATTGCTTATCACTGTTGCTATGACAATGTTCCTAAAAGCACGATAAAATATTTTCATCTCATATATAAAATAAACGTAAACGCAGTGCTTAGAGAAGACTTTCTATATTTTATAATACTTTGAAAGAAAGTAAGAATTATGTTTTATGCACATTTTAACAATACGTAACGTTTTTGTATTCCAATTTAATAGAAACAGGTAAATAAAAGTTACTTTGTTGATTGTCTATATGTCAAAAAGCCTTCATGGTAGGAAACGTTGCAGGCCAGCCTGCTGGAGTGCTGTCATGTGGTCACTCAGCGGCTTAGGTCACGTGATCGCTGGCTCGCCTGCTGCTATACTCACTCATGGTACAAAATAACAGGGCAGGTTGTTCATAGTAACCCCAGGTGGTAAAAAAAACCGGCCGTGGCGCAGCAAAGTTTATAATAAGTAGAGTGAAAGAGCCTACGATCAATAATAGCACTAGATATCGGGTCGGCTTCAAAAATACGTTTATACTTTTACTTGTTTAGTTTGCTTAAAACACGGCCAATGTAAACCTTGAGTTTAGGTACATTGGCCGTGTTTTAAGCAAACTCTCACAATGCCGCAGTGTGCATTCAAAAGTTGCAAAATAATACCCGAAAACCCAATTTGTCGGCCGGAGTATCTTACTTTCAGTAAGTACATGAAGAATAAGTTATATTTTAAGCTTTAATCTAACAAATCAAATTTTGAACAAATGCACCGCTACAAATGTTTGACCAATGCTCGCCAACATACGCACAAACTTTTGTTTAACTGAACAGTTGATGCATTGAGTAGATTTGTATTGTAATCATTTTAATAATTTGCTACCAATACTTCATAATTTGCTGGTTAATGCTACTTTTGTTTGTTGGACTCTTATTAGGTACTTAGCTTTCCTTTTTTCATTTTAGCTTTCTTAGCAATCCATTCACGTGTGCAGAATGGATCTCGATTGTTGTCAGAGAAAGAAGAGATGACTTTTATAAGCCAGCTAAGAATGACGGAGTACTGAGGTAAACACAAAAAAAATACAACCAAATTGATCACCTCGTCCCCTTTGAAGTCAGTTGAAAACCATTTGATTTCGTACAATGATTTTTCACCTGCTGCACCCCGCGGATTCACTCGCGTAAACCAGGAGCAGTTAAAAGTAGTCTATGTGTCAATCCAGGATATAAGCTACCTACATACAAAATTTCATCCAAATCTGTTCAGCCCTTTGAGCGTGACGAAGTAACAAACATACAAACACACACATGTGTACACATGTGTGTGTTATAAAGGCAAAAAGTTCTGAGTGTGTGTATGTACACACACTTAGAACTTTTTGCATTTATAATATTAGTGTGAAAACTTCTAAATCGCATACAAAGGTAGACGCATTCATTTCTTTTTGCGGGTTGATTGTAATGAGCCAACCCGCAGACAATGAATAGCAATGTCTTAAAATAACTAAGTATTGTGTAGGTACTAATTTAGTCCTTCTACTTTTTTTAAAATGGGTCAAAAATATTTGATACCATATAAATCAAACCTTCGCTCGCATAAGAAATAATTATATTAATAATCTGCATCTCTACGTCTTTCAATTCTTACTGTGATCTGAGCATTGAAATGTAATACCGAGGACTTCGTCTAGTTCCAAAATAGAGTAAAGACGAAATTGTCAACAAAACGTTTTAAACCTTATTTTCTAGGTCTTAAGTTTCATTTTAGAATAAATATTTTTGTACTTATTATAAAATGACTTATTTTAACTGATATTTTAATTTTATGTTTTGTACTTTCTCCGATGACAGAAGGACTTAGACATAAATATTTTGCAATTGTAATTAAACTTTATGCTTAAGTGTCAAGGTTTATAATGAACTGAAGTTGATAATATTATAAAACTTTTTTCTATAATGTGTTTCGTAGTGAGAAATGTAACTGTTTATGTGTGTGTAAACATAGACACTTTAGCGACGTATTTTTGTTGCTTATGTTGTATCTAGTGCTATTAATATTGATCGAAGGAAAGAGCGCATTACTAATTTGCCTTGCCATATATTTCCAAATTATTTTTATCGTTTTAAGCATTTCTATTCATTAGGGTTCTTATAACCTAACCTATGTTAATATATTATAATGAATACTACAATAATTTAACGTCCCAGCCTTTACTACTGAGCATATTTTTATTTTAAGAATTGGGAACCTCTTAGCAGCCTTTCTCTTATTCCATTTAAGCTGCAGTCGTCCAACCAGTTGACGCAAGTCTTCTCAATATCATAGTATATGTGGTTAGGTACCACGGTTACAAAAGGATCCAGAACCTCGGGTTGCATCACAAGAAAGTCATTTCTTCCATGCTTTTCTATATACGGTCGATCATGCAGCGCTGATTTATGGGCCAAAGCGTCTTTCAATTCTTCTTCAACCAACTCCGCGTGGTTATCAAAAGTGTGTGCTGCCTGTGGTTCGTTTTCATCGTTTCTTAAGAAGTTGTAAAGATTTCTGGCGGAATTTAAACTTCCAGCGTTTATCGTTCTTCTATTGTTGGCGCGAAGCTTTGAATCTACTATGTACCGTACAACTTTATTCAAGTCTATTGCATTTTCCTTTCCCTTAGCGTTGAACTTCATTTCATCGGAGAAGTTTAAAGATGACGTCAATTTTAAAATGACACATGTAATGTAGATTATTAGCTGAAACAAATTAGAATTTGTTTATTATTTATGCATTACACAACGATGACGAGTCAGTGACGGGTGTGTTTCAGTTGACAGACACACTGATTCGCAGTCTTTTGTTATAAAATAAGTATGTTAATACTATTCGGTTGCAATATTTGTAAAGGAGATTGCTCTCAGCCCATACATTGTTGGCCCTGGAGCCAAGAGCATCGGAAAGTTATGGATTGTATTCTCTACCATGAGTAAACTCTTTTAGGATCTTATTTTTATAGCGAACTAGCTGCAGAATAGATATTTCAAAAAAAGGTTCAGATTTTGAGGTTATAATTATTGAACCTTAACAACAAATACGAGGTACGATTTTTCATAACTGGGTGATTTTGAAGTTCAAACTGAAAAAGGATATCATAATACATTGAGCTATTTTTAGTACCTACCTTGATAATTAGGGACCTATGCAGTTTATTTCTTTCTAAAACTTAAGTGCAAAACACCTAATTGACTTTGACAGTGATAAGGGACCATAGTTACGTCAAAAATAGGGATGTGAAAATCGACACAATTAATTATATATAAATAAACTACCTACATATGTTCAAACGAGTATGACCTCATTTACAAAGCATATTGAGGTTTTTTTTTAAATACACTAATAGAAAAAACATCAATTAGTCGATTGAATTTTTAATCGATCGATTGACGTTTTTTGATTACAATTAATTGGGCATCCTAGTGACATTTGGCATATATGGCGGCTGGAGGATGATAGTAGTCGCTTAAAATATGTCGCTTAAAGTAATATTAAATGTACATTTTGTCATACAGCTAGTCCGTTTTGCAGAAGTATTTGCAAGTGGGAAAGCGCAAACGACCACTAGAACATTGAGGGAGTCTAAATTACTTAAAAATAAATCATTACAGAAAAGTTAAACTAAAATAAAAACTTAATCTTATAGCTCAAGGTAAGGTCAAACCATTGAAAGTTATTTTATTATACGGAAGGAGTGAAAGTTTTAATTTGTTTTACTTTTCTAGGAAGACCTAAAAAATCTCTCCCATTGCTCAAGACCGTTTGGCAAACTTCACAGTGTTAAGGGAGAGCAAACACAAGTCACATTTTCCGGCATGTCGAGGAAATGTGAATAAAACTCCAACTTTAAGGGTGACTCTTTAGAAAATGTATAAATATATTAACAATAAAAGCAACGTGACTTTTGGGGTACAAAACTGTATTGTGTACGGAAATTAGGAAGTTACTGTTGCGAAAGGAGTTTCTCAAAGGGCAATATTATAGTCCTTCTGTGCTGACGTAATTTATAGGTACCTTAAATATTCTTACAATAATATAAATCTCTTTGCGCAAATACGCGCTTTGACGTGGAGTTGCGGATACTAGCCCGGTATCTTTATCATCTCGCGACGCTACTCATAGGTAACCTGCATCTAAAATTATTGTACCTACTGTGTACCTAAGTGAATGTGGAATACTATTTTACAGTCGTAACTGGTTAACTGTTTAACGCTGCATATTAATAATCTATCTCGGTTGCTATCTTGATCCCGATCTTTGTCTGTAACCAATCAACGACCGAATTCGCCTGTCCGAGTCTTAAAGATGTCCAATCAGAAGCAGCCGTCAAAAACAAAGGATCGGGATTTGGATTGAGATAGAATATTAATATCGGACGTAAGAGGGATACTGTAATACAGTTTTGACTAATTACGAAGGACAGTGTGAATCTAATGCTACAAACAAAATAACAAAAATAAGCAGCCTGTGGACCAATATATACCCAGCGGGCCATCAGCGCCCTACACGAGTGCAATATTATAATGGTTTCAGGAAGATGTTGGGGCTACCCCGTTTCTGCAGTGCATCTGCTATGTTCGCGCAGAGTCACGTTGAAGGATTTCAAGCCATCATAAGGCATAAATCTGCCTCATTGCTCTGTAGAGTGCGGGCGAGCTCCAACTCTATCATGAAAATCACAGCTCTTCGATAATGCGTAGCATTATGATGAGATGTATCTCCCAGAGTAATCTTGTGACAAAATAATAATAATAGTTAAGCTTTACTAACACAGTCATAAGATTTCTGTTTACTAATCCACTATGGATGATACTTGTCCGAAATAAAGGTATTTTTTTTTAAATACGAGTAGTGTAAGTAAGACGCTAAAACTATGATTTTTTTTTGTTTTTAAGCTTAGAACTTTTTATGTTCTCTGACAACTCTGAAAAGAAACACCGAAATTTTGTAAGGTCATACATTTTTTTAACAAGAACGTAGTCTTATTACGCGTAGTCATTTGCTTAAAAGTCTGATAAAAATATACATTTTTATAGAAGTAGAAACCTATTGGTTATACTCAGTATCTGGGTTCTAGAAGTCAAAAAGTTAGTTGCTCCATGTAAAATACTGTTACCCAGCTGCGTCCAAATAATCTGAAAGCCCAACGCCAATATACACTTAGGTAGGAGAAAAATAAATCGATCCATTATATACGCCACGAGTTATACTTTGCCTGTTCCTTCATTATGCGCACAGCCAAGGAGTGGAATTCCCTACCTGCATCGGTGTTCTCGAGTTCATATGACCCCAATCTGTTTAAGTCGCGAGTTAATAGGCTTTTTTTAGAGGTAAGCTCGTTTAATCGTCGACCTCATCACTGACCGCAGGAAAAGATTGAGGTCGAGAGTAGACCCTTAATATCTATATCAAAATCTATTGCTGTTCGTTAGTCTCTCTAAAACTCAAGAATGGCTGGGCCGATTTTGGTTTTGAAATGTTTTTGGAAGCCCAGGAAAAGTTTAAAAGGTGAGTAAATATGAATAAAATGCTTGAAATCAAAGACATTCAATACCTATACCTTTGCTTGAAATAAATAGTATAAACAAAAAAATCGCTTTCTTTTAAAAACTATTCATATCAAATAGATTTAAAAGACTATAGAGCGGGCATGTCAAGGAAATGTCATAGAAAAATGCCTATTTTAGTCAAATAAAATACAATTGGTGATTTTGGTCGGTTCTATCAGGACCAAAATCTTCTAATAAAATAAAATTGAAATTAAAAATGTATTACGTAAATTCGCATTGCAGATCCACTCGTTATCCCACAAAATATTAGAACACCATTTTATCACAAAAAAATTGCATTAAAAAAAACGACAAATTTTAATATCAAGAATACTATAAACCAAACTGACTATGAAATTGGTTTTATTTTATAGTTAAGAAACTAGTTGCTTACGTTTTTGCAATAGGTACCTGAGGCACGATAAAATGTGCAATCTCAATGATTAGGGTATTAATTGAAATGACATATAAAAAAAAGCATTCATCATTTATTTATAAATTTCCTTTTGTGTGGTTAGTGAGTAAATAATCACATCTCTCCTCACACGTATTAATGTAACAGTTCGTTACTTTGCAAAATTATTAGGTAGTAGGTATTGTATTGTTTCATATTTATACTTATTATTTATATTTATTCAAGTTTATTTCTAACTGGCCTGTAGGTTTAGTAGTTAGAGGCCATAACTGCTATGCCTGAGGTCGTGAGTGAGAACGGATCTCACCCAGGACAAATGTTCGTGTGATGAGCATGATCATTTGTTCTTTGTCTGGGTGTAACTTATATTTATTATGTACTAGCTTCTGCCCGCGACTTCGTCCGCTTCCTTGAGAACCACTCATTCCATTAGTGAAAATAGCATCGGCGTAGTCATTTTTGATTCGAGTTTATCGCAAACGAACAGACAGACAGACGGCCGCGACGCAAGCGCAGCTCCATCGTGTTGTGGGCAAGTACCCACGAACCCAATTGTGGTCAAACAGCTCTTTATACGGAAATTGAACCTTTGAGTTATCTATCTATATATATAAAAGAAAGTCGTGTTAGTTACTTCGCTTATAACTCAAGAACGGCTGAACCGATTTAGCATTTAGCATTTTGAAAATTGGCAGGGAGGTAGTTTAGAGCCAGGAGAAGGACATAGGATACTTTTTATCCCGTTCGACATCATAAAAATAAATATCAAGAATATCGGTTGTCTCAAACATTTTTCAAACGCAACGCCATCTTGGATGACGCATGACAGGAGTCAAACTTCTCAGTTCATTATCAGGTGACAATTTGAAATTTAGAAGAACTTAAGAAGGTAAGGTTGTCAATTTATAATACGCACCTACGTTCTGAAATTTCTTTTGTTACTAAACTTAGAGGTTATAAGTAGCATATAAAAGTCTTATATTTCAGAAATCAATTTATGTAATTAGCAATGACGACAGAGACGAACTTTAATAATTCTTTGCAAATAGAACTTATTTTACTGTTTGAACTTTAATTAAAGTAGACGGGGAAAACTTTATAAATTGTAATGTAACATAGAGGCACGCAGCGCAATAGTTCAGATTAAAATTATGAATTTAGTATTCTTTAATTTAATGCATTTCAGTAAGGAAGTTAGGTTAGGTAGTTAAGTTAGCTATAGGATAGGTATGGTAAGTTAGGTTAGGTTATAATTATACATGTTGTAATTTTAATTATATCGAACATAAAAATGTTTGAATAAGATCACAGTAGAGAATCGCTACATAAAAAGTAGTAGTAGTTATTATTGGTTTGGATCTATTAGTTGTCATCTTATTAAACGTATGTATATCTAATATGTAACAAAATTGATAAGAGCAAATTGACTCTAGGGCACAACGAAGTTTGCCGGGGCAGCTAGTATATATATATAACTCAAAGGTTAATAAAATGTGTATTTGGTACTCGTTTATTTCAATGAAAGATAATACTGTGCTAAATTGATTTTTTTGCATCATAAATAAACTTTGCATTGCCAAATTATCAAAATACTGCACAAATATAAATTTAAGTTATTATTACCTACAGTAGTATTGTGTATTTGCCACTAAGTTAAGTTACTTTAAGAGAATAAAGAATATAAATGTACCTAATCTTAGAATAATCACCGTTCCGATGCTTTTTCCATATTATGAACATTGATCTACTTACCTACAATGTTAACCTGTGTTTCTCATGTAAGTGAATGTAATGTTCTGTTTTGAGAAATAAATGTCTTAAACCTTAAATAAACTTTAAATTTAGAATAGAATAGAATAGAATACTCTTTATTGTACACCATAAAAACTTACAAATAATAACTTTAAGGGGTACATAAGGTGTTACAATGGGCGGCCTTATCGCTAAAAGCGATCTCTTACAGACAACCTTTGGAAAAAATTAAAAATCAAAAAAAAAAATCAAAAAAAAAAAATAATCAAATCAATTATTAATTTATTTTTAAATTTGTGCTTTTAATTTCTCAGCTAAGTATAATATCTATGCCATTACTAGTCTCAACCTTTTTTCTATAATTATGATAATGTATAGTTTAGTTTATGCTGTGTATTACGTCGTTGTTGAGGCGTAATTGATATTATAATCCAATTAGACTTCATAGTAGATGATACAGTAATCAAGATGTTGATAAGACATAAAACAAGGAGATTTATACCGTACGGAAACCAAACCTGTCGCAATGTACAGACGCTAGCACATCAACCTACCCCAAACTGTCATTTTTTTCTAATTGAACATGAACTTTATTATTTTTAGAATGAAGTTGAAAACCTATCAAAGAAATTTGACACATTGGGGTAGGTTGATGTGCTGGTGTCTGTACAAGAATTTATCTTAATACCATATTTCATCTTTTACTTCTGATATGATGATATTTTTTTCTTGGCCTTGAATTAACTTTAAAAACTTTTTTGCAAAAAATAAAACCGACTTCAAAAGAACACAAACAAAAAAACTAAAATAAAAACACAAAAAAGTGAAAAATAAATAGCTTCAGAAGCCGGTGACAAAAACACCAAATCGATTAAATAAAGTTTAAGCTTCAGAAGCCGGTGACAGAAACACCAAATCAATCAAACAAAGGTCACCGACTTCGAAGCTTAAACTTTGACCGACTGACATAGTGATCTATCAACGCACAACCCAAACCACAGGACGAAAATTTGGCATGTAGATACATGTTATGACGTAGGCATCTTTGTCAATTTTAAACCGATCGGACTGAGACTTTGCATGCATAAAGCTACTATGACGTAGGCATCCCCTAAGAAAGGATTTTGATAAATTCCACCCCTAAGGGGATAAAATAGGGGATGATGGAGGATGTAAAAATATTATTAACTATCAGTACCTAACTATCAGTAGTGGTTCGATTCCCACCCCAGACAAATGTTTGTGTGATAAACACGATCATTTGTTCCGTGTCTTGGTGTAGTATCTATAATTTATGTAAATTATAGATAAACTACACCTAGACACGGAACAAATGAAGTATACAGAATTATGTATACAGAAGCTGTTAATAAATAAATATTTATTAACAGCTTCTGTATACAGCATTACATTAGAATAATATCTAGTAACAAGCATCTGACTTATACAGTCGCCAATAATAGGTCGACCAACATTCAAGTGAGTGAAAAAACATTTAATTATTATAAGAAAAATATTTAAAGTATGTTAATTAGTTGTTTAGTACCCATAACACAAGCTCTGCTTAGTTTGGGACTATAATTATGGCGATGTGTAAAAGTTGAGATGCCCAATAGCTTACTAAAACAAATATTTATCAGGAGCTTAAGAAAAATCTTTTATGTTATATAGATTCCATTCATCATCTGAAACAGACTTAAGACTCTTTGGTCACAATCTTTTGATGAATTTTCATGTGAATTTCATCTGCAATTGGTTTAAAAGGCCAGTTAGATGTTGTCTACTTAAACTAATAAATGTACAGACACCAGCACATCAAGCTGGGGCTAAACTGTCTAATTTTCCCAATCAAACATTTTGTTTGTTATAAAGTTGAAAAACTATCAAATTTGACACATAGGTGTGTAGCTTGATGTGCTGGGCTGTACAATAAGCTTTTTGTGGCCCTAAACTACATTTATACTTAGGTAAAATCGGTCAGTCAGTCGGAAACTTGAAATTATTATTTTAGACGAATACTTACCACAATGAAAGAAATGTACGGGACATTAAGGCGTGTGGGTCGTTTAGTAGGTAGTGGATTGTTTTAAATAAAACGAACAGTTATTTGACTAACGGATTAGAACAAAGGGTAAAACTCATATAATAACGACAGCATGACAATCAGATCCCCTTTATTACAAATCCGTCTGTAATCCTCTGTAGTAACAACAGAAGCAAAATAGTTGCATATATTAATTTTGCATTGTATAATGTCTTCATTGTCTCCTTGAATGCAGAACAAAAAGTAATTGCGAGCGACTCTTAGAATTTTCGCTCTCAGAAAACTGATCCCTTAAAGATATTGCAGCGAAACGGTTTTGTATGACGGATTGAAGTAAACAGATTCCTATTTTAACAGGACTTGCCTTTGGCTGTAGAGTTTTTTGATAGAAAAAGTTCCTAGAAATGTTGTCTTGACGCAGTAATGAAATGAAATAGTAAGATCACCTTTGAATCTTGCTTTGTTTACTGGTGCTGTCCATATTTCTTGGTACCGACTTATACAGAAATAAATGATTAATCTTCATCGTAAATGTAGTAGGTACCTACCATTTATTAGATTATTTTTTTTAATGCCCAGGCAAGTAATATTGTGAGTTTTCTATTCATGTGTAGGTATGTGTAGGTAACCTTATAAGTTTACCTAAGCACATCGGTGAAACCAGTGAAACCTGGACTTGTATTAAATATTAGTTTGAATTTGTAAGCAATAACCACATAGATTATTGCTCGTACTTTCTCTGAATGAGTAGAGGTCCTGGGTTTTTAACGGGTTGCATTTTTATTTGGCATTTTTTGGGACCAGGGGCTTATCAGGGGCGTTTATTCTTAACATAGGCCAAACTCAGTTGACTTTTTTCTTCAAATAAGGGACCAAACAAATTATTCATTTACTCATTGAACAAGTTAATACCAGAAATCCAAGAACAACCTTGATTGGAGTATGATTTCCAACCTTTGAAAAAGTCATACGAGCCACTGACCGTTTTTTATAAAATTACCTGGTACTCAATCAATTTATTAGTTTATTATAGCTTTTATTTGTTTCTAGGTCCTTTTCTCAGACCAACTGATATTCAAACAAAATTTCATAAAGATCGGTCAAGCTGTTTCGAAGGAGGTTGTAACAAACACTGTTACACAAGAATTTTATATAATTATAATTAGAAAGATTACTCAATCATAATTTTCGGAATTTAAGACGGTCATTGTTTCCCCATTCAAGAATTATTTTCTTGTCCGGGTTAGGTTTAAAAGAAGTTTTATTATAAGACTAGTTTATACCCGCGGCTGTACCCGCATGAAAGTTGGTTATCACACCCAGCTCCCAGAAGGCTTATTTTCCACCTCCAATAAATACTATTTTATATTGCTAATATCTCTAATTTATACCTCTCTATAACCCCGTAGGGATTGAACTCATCTTAGGGATTAAAACCCTACTTAATTCCATCCAAAATAACTTTTTAAATCAGAGAACATTCATACTCAGAAAACTTGAGTCTAGTTATGCCCATGCATACCACTAATTTCTACGGAAAATCGTTCACAGTGGAAGCTGTTCGGCTATGGAATGCTTTACCTGTGTCAGTGAGACAAGCTCAAACATTACCAGCATTTAAGTCTTTGTACGCCGCGTCGGCCACACGTTGACCGCGAACAATTGAATTTCTATTGTGTCTGGTAGTTGGCAGTCAACGTGTTAAAGGAATGCTTAAAAATTATTACCTTTCTCCTAACACGTCTTAATGTAACAGTCCGTTACTCTGTAAATTATTAGTATTTATGTACTTATTGTATTTATTTTTATTTTTTATTTTATTTTGTTTTCTTATTTATACCTACTTATTTTATATTTGTATGTTAATTATTTATGTAAATAGTACACCACAAACTGCCTACTCATCTTTTCTCCTCCTCCATTAAGTCCATCCAAAGGTTGTCAGTAAGAGATCGCTTTTAGTGATAAGGCCGCCCATTGTAACACCTTATTAATATGTACCCCTTAAAGTTATTATTTGTAAGTTTTTATGGTGTACAATAAAGAGTATTCTATTCTATACTAACTTTGCGCTCCCCTTTTACCACCTTAAGGAATGATTTTCGTAAAAAAAAATTGTACGTGTTTCATAACTTTTAGTGAAAAACTTTCAAACTGACTTTCATTCGAATAACTTCAAAAATGTCAAAGTGTCATACTAACTTTGCACCCCCGTTTTACCCTCTTAGGGGTAAATTTTCAATAATCCTTTTTAGTGCTCCCTTACGTTACAAAAGAAACCCCTGTGCAAAATTTCAAGTTTCTAACCCCTACAAGTTAGGCCCTGCGTTGATGTATCAGTCAGTCAGTCAGCTTCTCCTTTTTCACATAAGGCTTTATAGATAAAGATGAATTGCGAGGATTGCGACGTATACGGTCAAGATCAATTTGGGCCACACTCTGTTCGACTGACTGCCCACGTTCTTGCGTGGAATGAACAGACACCTCAACACGCATGTCGTGATATTAAGCTAGCGTTGCGTTGCTCGCGCTGCTCGTCTGTCTCCAAAGACCGAGCTAGAGCATTCTGTGAACGGTCTGCACTAAGGTGCGTCTATGCTCTTCAGGTTTCTTAAGTGATCGAGATGTGGCAGTGCGAATACGCTGGGAGCTTAAACGCGAGTAAGAGTCAATTCACACCGAGACGCGACGCGACGCGACTTTATTTTCTACACGAAAAGATATCACAATGAAATGTGTATCTTTTGGTGTAGAAAATAAAGTTATATTTTAAATCACTGTTTAAAGTGTGCGGCGCCGTCGCGTCGCGTCTCGGTGTGAATTGACCCTAAGTCTCCAAAGCGCGAGAGTATCTCGCGCTTTGGAGTAAAGTACTGGTAGTAGTAGGCTAGGGTGGCTAAAATGGACTAGATACTTTTAGAACTTTGAAGGACTATGGCCCCTGCCTCACCAATGTTATATATTTACACGGATGAAATGGCAGGGGGTGACTTGCACACTCAATATTGCGTTTTAGAGAGCCCTCTAAAACGGCAGCTAGCACCAAGTGACGGAGCGACAAGAGGGCAACATGTCTTGAGGTGCTAAATGAGCGGAGTGGCATTCCACGGCTATTAGGACAATCCCAAAAGTACGGTCAAAATCCCTACCAGCACCTTACTGGAATGCTTCCTTCCTCCGAGCACGTTTGCTCTTGCGAATCTCCATTCTAGCCGGCCAACTAGGGTAAGAAAGATTATTATTATTATTAACTCAAAAGATTCTGAAATATAGTAGGTTATAGTCAGTTTGTAATTATTCTTTTAATTTTTCTTTTATCTGTGCTCCACGCTTACACATTCGTGTAAGATTACCTATGACTCCGAGATGAGCCGCTGAACGCAAATTGTACGGGTGTCTATGAATCTCTATGAAATTGACACCAGCAGCTGCGGTGGGCAGCCTGCTATGAATCAATTTCATAATCATTTATAGCAACCTGTAGAGTATGCAGTTGCAGTATGCAGTTTGTAAGTAGTCTACAGACAATCTTAAAAAGTAAGAAAAGAAAAAGATAACGAGCGTGAGGCTGATATGTTATGACTCATGACATTACGTGTTCTTCTCTAAGAAGTAGGTACTAAAAAATATATGAGATGTTTATACATACATACATAAACTCACGCCTTTTTCCCATGGGGGTAGGCAGAAACTACAGAGCGCTATTTGCTACGATTCTAACATACTTCTTTTGCTTCGTTTACATTCATACATGTTGTCATACACACACGCCGGAGATGAGATGTTTATATAAGAGCTTATTATTATTTCCTCTATATTTAGAGCCTGCATTTTGTTCGAATATGCAAGTTGTATAAGTGTTCAGTCTAATTAATTAAAATCCAATCAGTAGTTATTGCGCGAAAAAGTTACAAATATTCACTAACATAAACAAAAAGCATAACTTCAACTGATAGCAAGTCAAATAAGGTAAACCCTCTTTTCATTGATAAAATTGTGAAAGAGAGCATTTACAAAGATATGTTAGTAGAAATCCATCCCCTATCACGTTTATAATATTACTAGGACAACCTGCGAACTCCTCTACTTATAATTAAAAAGTATAAAGCTGTAAAGTAGGTATGTCTAAATTCGTTCAGTAGATTTGCGTGAAAGATTAATAATTATTTTGTATCTATCGTAATCTATCATCATCGTTCGATTACACAGGATAGAATGATGTTAAGAAGCAGATAATTTCACCTTCATTTTTTTATGAATTTAGCTCCATTAGTGTAATTGCTGTACGGCGTTCTGATGCGAGGGTAAATAAAAAATAAATAAATCATCATCAGGTCTGCTTAGTGCTTTTATTTCATAGTACTCGTCATCTGAAGAGTTATGCAGAGATGTTAATAGTTCAGACATTTCAACAGTTTTAGTCACATTAATACAACAAGAAGCAAAATCTATTTGCCTATAATGGGGGACTATTCCACACTTCGTTGTTCCACTGAAACATCCTGAACGGGCACTTGTTACACGCGCTCAAAAACCTTACGATGTTCCCTTAATGATGTGGAAATCTAACGACTGTCGGTTATTAAACAATGGCGAGAACGAGGTACGAGGGGTGAGAGAACCGCACTAGACTAATAAGGCAGTAGGTCGCTGTCTCGTAACAGCGACGAACGTGTGACAGTAAAACTTTACTCGATTTTTGCACCATCTAGACACGATATTTATGAAACACGAAAAATTTACTTACGTCAGCTTAATTTTATCACAATCCAAAGTCATTTTTTGAAATCAGACTGAGGATGTGCACGTTTTAACTCAAAATTTACATAAGACAGTCCCCCAAAAACCCGCCCTTTGCCACTTCCTAGTGTTTTTGCTGGGAAGAAGAAATTACGGAACAAACTCTCTAACAACACGTCTCTGATAAGTAAAACCTTGAATTTACACAGTATAATCACACTCACTCGTCAATTGTCCCGCCATATGCTACGATAGTTACATACCCTTTTTGATTCGTTTACTTTCATACATGTTGTCATATACACAATTACCTACACAAACCGGTTGCGATTACTGCACCTGACCTTTCTAAAGAACCTCAATAAGGTCTATGGATGTCCTTCAAAGGCATCGCATCCCGGCGTTCCCACTTAAATCTGCCTTGTAAATACCTTTCGTTACTCGCTTTTCATTCATCCTTTCAACGTGACCAAACCATCTAAGCATATCTTTTTGATTTATATATTACTAGCTGATGCCCGCGGCTTTGCCCGCATGGATGTCGGTTATGGAAAGAAAGCCCCAGAAGGCTTACTTTTTACCTCCAATAAATACTATTATATTTTGCCAATGTATATAAAATCTTGACAAATTATACACAAATAATAACTTCCTTGAGAAAAACTCTATCTATAGGTGAATACATCATCGGCTTAGTCATGTTTGAGTTTATCGCGAGCAGACAGACAGACAGACAGACGACTGCGACGCAAGTGCGGATCCACTCGATCAACCAATCAAAGTACCTAGTACTTTATGTAAGGATGTGATACCAATCGTGTTAATTTTTTACCTCCTACTACTACTACTTCAAATACTACTACCTACTCTAGTAGGTACCTATTGCAAGCAAAATAGAGACACGCAGCGCAGTAGTTCCATTTAAAATTGTGTATTTTGGATGTTTCAAAATCAATGCGCTGCAGTAAGGTAGTTAGGTTAGCTATAGGATAGGTATGGTAAGTTAGATTAGGTTATATGTATATATACTAAATGTATACCTTTCTTTTACCCCCTTAGGGATTTGCGCCCCCCTTTTACCCCATAAGGAATCATTTTCGTAAAAAAAATTGTACGTGTTTCATAACTTTTAGTGAAAAACTTTCAAACTGAATTTCATTCAAATACTTTACTTCAAAAACGGCACAGTGTCATACTAACTTTGCACCCCTGTTTTACCCTCTTAGGTGGTGAATTTTCAAAAATCCTTTTTTAGTGCTCCCTAACGTTATAAAAGGAACCCATGTGCAAAATTGCAAGTTTCTAACCCCTACAGTTTAGGCCCTGCGTTGATATATCAGTCAGTCAGTCAGTCAGCTTCTCCTTTATTTTACATATTATGTAGATGAGGATGAATTGCGAAGATTACGACGTATACTGTCTAGACCAATTTGGGCCACACGCTGTTCAACTGACTTGCCCGAATTTCCTGAATCCGCTCACGTTCTTGCAGACACTTCAACACACATGTCGTGATATCTTTGCCAAGCAAGCGTTGCGTTGCTCGCGCTGCTCGTCTGTCTCCAAAGACCGAGCTAGAGCATTATGTGAACGGTCTGCACCAAGGCGCGTCTTATACTCTTCAGGATTCTTAAATGATCGAACTGTGGCAGTGCGAATACGCTGGGAGCTTAAACGTGAGTCTCCCTGCGTGTAAAGGTCATGGCACATTATACGGGCACGGTATCGGCAAACCACTCCAAACCAGCAATTGTTTTGTCATTCAATTTAGAGCATTAAATCGTGTGTAGTATAGTATATTTCAGAATGTCAATAAAAAAAAGCCAACGGCGAGCAGTCAGCGTGCTTGCCGCTACCACACAACTCGACTCGCAGCCCGCGTGCAGATAGCGAGCGGACCTTGTGTTTACAGCGCGTCGACCGCACGCTTACAGCACGCCGATCGCATGCTTACGTCTCCCGAGTCGCCAGCAAAACAACGTCATTGCGCCGTCGTAAACCGAGATATTATAAAAACGTGCAAGTCTTCGGCGTGTTTAATTATAAATGCCATATTACGATTGTGTTCGCGGTGACAGTTAGCTTGCACCTCGCGACCAGCGCGCGGGCGGCGTGCGGACTGCAAGCTGGCACCTTGTCGACGATTCGTAGTAAGCGCACTGGCAGCTAGCCGGAGCATGAAATTGATGATCATCAATGAACACAACTTTTTTGAAATACTTGACACCGTATTTTTTTTAAATTGTCTTCCTCAACTCTGCTCAAGATTTTGAGGGTTTTGTTCCAGAACTTAAATACTTCAAAACGAACTACTTAGACGATTCAACTTTTATGAAGAAAATGCACATCACCATCTATGAATTATAAAAATAACTAACTACTAACCTCGCCAACATGATCAAATTGAAATTATGAATTTCCAAAAAGTGTTAACATGTCATTTGATATGATTTTAATGAAATCTCAATAGATGGCGCTGTTTCATAATTGTCTTTATACTACTAACATTCATTAAACCATGTTTCTCGGCCGAAGTTATTTAAATGGCGTAGTTTTTATAGTGTAAAAATAGATAATAGCATGGCTTACTCAAAAACAACATTTAAATATGCGTCCTTAGATTACACGCTGTCACAGAATGAGTAAGAAGAATAAAGATTCACAGCTCCTCCCCCGTAAGTGATAGTGTGATAATATGTAGCCTATGTGTTGACCCGACCTCTAAGTAATATTCATTCAAAATTTGAAGTAAATCCATGCAGTACTTTTTGAGATTACCCCGGACATACATACAGACAAACAGACAAAAATTCTAAAAAGTCACTTTTTGTCACCAGTTACGTTTTTCTAACAAAAGCCACTTATTTTTTCTCGAAAATTTTCAATGTACAGTTTTTCTTACGTTACTGTTTTATTATTATTATTATATTATTATATGTATAGATTTTATTTCAGACAATCCTTTGAAAATTGCGTAAATGATTACAGGGCTTGACAAATACAATCGTATATACACTCATCATTCAAAAATGTTGTGTTACCGGTGCCCTTGGCCCTACGATTTCGATTTTCAGATAATTATATCATATTTCCAGTTTTGTAAGATGTCATAGACACTCACTCAGCCACTATTACATCACAAATATTTATAATCTTTACAGTAAAACTGCTAAATCATACGAGGTTGCTTCAAGCTTATGGACATGACAAATTACACCCACCTAGGCAGGTGCTAACACCTGCCTAGGTGGGTGTAATTTCAAGATCATTTTCGTTATAGGTTCTAAAACCTATAACGAAAATGATCTTGACCATTCACCGTATATTGTATATTCCAAAGTGATCAGACTGAATAAAACTAGGTTGACGAAAAAAATAAAATCGGACTTGATCATGAATGAAGACTTGGTAAGGAAATGCACAGCTTGGTCCAATCGAATTAGGTCAAAATCAGGGTTGACACGGAAATTTTCCTACGAAAGTCAATGGATGTAGCATACAGTGACCCTTCTGGTGTCTACATCACAATTTTTGGGAATTGCACCCTGTTGAGTCCTCATGAATTTGATGTACCTACACGAAATAATTATGGTTATTCCCAAGTTTACTCCTCAAGTTTTCTGTCACAATTTTTTCGATCAAGTGTCGAATAAAGAAGTTATGGTTTTCGATTTTGATACGGCACATCGCACTCTTCTGTTTGTAGGTACGTGCCGAGACAGCTCTAGAGTGAGAAAATCTTAAACATTCAATATTTTGAACTGTCTCTGCTTATCAGTGAACAACGACTTATTAGAAACGTGCAGAAATAACTCAGTTACTGAACACTGTCGGACCGGTGTCGCTCAGCACTTTAAGAACTCATAAAAGAACGTTCGTAACGTCCCTCTCTGTGGTAATTTTTCTGCAAACCGAATCAATAACTGATTCAGTACAGAATGCAATATTTAGAAAACGTTTTTTAAAAATCTCCAATCTACTCGTATGTAAATAATAATGAATGTTTGTTTTCTGTGCGTACCTGAACCACTGATAGATTATAATGATACTTTGTTTAGGTCTTCCGAAGATGCCCGAGAGGGTTCCGGGTATGTTTACTTATTTATTTATTTATA
The DNA here is from genome assembly GCA_921972225.1 of Euplexia lucipara. NCBI lineage: Eukaryota > Metazoa > Arthropoda > Insecta > Lepidoptera > Noctuidae > Euplexia > Euplexia lucipara. Next base: position 8,659,909 of record OV179142.1, on the reverse strand, counting down.
TTTATTTAATACTTCAAGCACACAAATGTACATAGGCGGACTTATTGAGTTATGAGCCACAGCCACGCGATGTCACGTCAAATATTAATGTATAAAATTCATAACAACAACAACAAGAACCCTATAAGGTGTCAGTGATATACTGATTTAATGTCTTATAACTATGCATTTAATTAATATACACCTAGCACTGAAACAATTTAAATTAATTTAATTCGTGAACATCGATGATGTGAGTGGAACCGCCGGGAGGGACGTCTCCCGGCGTTTCCACTCACATTAGTCTTATAAACACCTTTTTAAGGCCTTTTGTATAGCATATAAAAATATGGGCAATTAAAGCGAGACTGCTTAACAGAATACCATGAGATTTGAGGCTTTATTTATACTTATTTTACCTAATGTTCTGCAATCTCCCGAACTTCTTATCCAATTACGAAAATCATTTCACAAATGAAATAAATATCGTGACATTATCTTTAATAACAAATATATACGAGAAGACAAAAATATGTACTCCTTTTTGAAGATAATGCACGCACAGAGACTTAGCAGATTAAGGCCTGTTGTACACACACGTTTTTTCGCCATTAAAATTCATGATACAGTACCTGCACCGCACCGACTGCAACGTGTGTGTAAATAGGCTTCCATAATGATCCATAGAACTCAGATGATCGTGTCAAGACACGGCCACGTAGATTTATATGGCGAAAAAAAGGTTTATATACCTACTGACATTGAAGGAATAACAATATAAATAATATAAAGTTAGGTTGAAAAGTGGTGGTCATGTCACAAACCTTAGATGATGAAGACGATGACGGTGATTTAAAATGCCCGCCCCAACTAACTTGCAACTGATGAAGCTACAAATTAATTAAAACCTTTAGAACTACCATCAGAATGTACAACAAAAAATACAAAAGTATTTATAACTAAAACTCCAATAATAAAAAGTACCTACATTGTATGTAAGTGCTTTAATGACACATTTAGAGCCTATCCTTAAAATTCAAAGCCAGCCGGTCGATTCAGCAAAAATCACGCCGTGAAAACTTGAGTAAAGTGATCTGTCAACTGTCAATGACGAATTGAGCTGTCATATTGGTATGGAATGAAAGCTCAATTTGCCTTTACTACATCTACATTTTCACGCGGTGTCTTCAACAAGATCGCAATGCTGAGCGGTCTAATGAAAAGGAAATATAAAGAAAACAAAAATATGAAATCAATACAGTGAAACTAAAAAGATCCGTTATTTTCCAAAAAGAACAAATAGTGGTTATGGAAATTTTAACGCGTATATCTGTGTAGGTAGGTGTAGGTGCGAGTGAGGGTATGTTTTTGTATTAGCTAACGTTACGTTACCCTGGCGTGGTCACGGTGGGTTACGTAAAAAGAGATTTAAAATATTGAATGTCTTTGGTTACGTATTTACATATTTCTCCAATTGGCATACGTCACAGTCCGTAACCATTGTATCCGTGGTCCTTCGATATTCACCCGTAAGGTAAGTGGATTTATATTAACTTTTTATAGGGTCGGACTCAGGTAGTAAGACTGCTACCATTTAACTTTAAACATAGCAGATTCCACCAGGCACAGACCGGCTGATCTACGTTTTTAATAATATCTGGATCAAATGGAAGTAAGTACTGAGTATTTACGCAAAATTTGATTTCAAGTTAACAAGACAAACTAAAGTTTATGGAGAGGATTATGGACGATCGCACAGTCCATAATCCTTTCATAAACTTTAGTTTCCTCATCCTAATAGAAAAACCTTCCTAATAGATTTATAGGTAAGTATTTGAGTATCTACTAGTATATCGGAAGTATTCGGCATCAACGTTGCTGACATGAAACAATCGCTGACTTACTGAACTACTCATTTACAAGATGCTTTTAACTTCAATCATGTCATTGTCTTGTACCTATAATTTGGCGTACCGTAGTGGACTTAAAGGAACTTGACACCGCGAAAAGGAAAGTCCTTGCACCAATTACAGCACAATAACAATGATCACGGTCGGTCATGGGACTATTTGTATTTCGCGAAAGTAAGTAAAATAGAATAAAATACTCTTTACACCATAACAACTTACAAACTATAACATAAGGGCTACTTAGGGTGAAACAATGTGCGTCCTTGTCGCTATAGAAAAGCGATATCTAGGTAAGTACAATAAAGTCCTACAAGATCGAAAGATAAGCGGTCGGTTGCAGGGAAAATTTCCTGGAAGCCAACATTAGGGGTGGGGGAAAGGAGCACAAAGGCCTCACCCCGCTCTCCTGGCCTGACCCGGAGCAAGGTTGTAGTGCTTGACACTAACGATCGCAAGAAAATATGCAGTATGCCGAGACTGGTCCACTCAAGAGCTCATACCTATCCTTCAAAAGACTTTCCAGACCTTGTCCTGCATTGTTACGCTTACATATAATACATTAATATTATATAACGTTAATATATTAAAAGAGACCAAGGCCCCTGAGTTTGTTCCGGCTTTTCTTATCAGGAATTTATAGGAAATGCACGACATAGATTACAGAATCAAAGGTCAATGCCCATTTGCTGAGTAAACTTTGGGCAAGTGATGCACATAGAAGAAACAAATGATAGGCATTAGGTTCAAAGAATCTTTATTTCTCATAAGAACATTATACAGTTCACTAAGTTAGATGAGATTTAACTTTTAACTTAAATTAACCGTCGTCTAATGGCGGAGCATGCAGATATGCTTAAAATATAATATAAAACTATAACAACAACATTCGAGATAACAAAGTAAAAAAAAAGTAGGTTGAAGTTAGGCATTAGGTTTGTCATCACAGAAACTATGGCTGCTTTTCATATAAAACTTGGTAGGACGGTTTTAGTGAAAATTAGAGCACATTCCTTTTTTAAGATGACGCAATACAAAGAAAAAAAAAATAAACCGTGTGGAACTGCCTGTGCTTTCTGAAAATATAGTAGGTACAGTACTTAATAATCTGGAACAAAAAAGCGATCCAACATAGCCTAAAGGTCAGATGCATCTAGCTTACCTCCTCAACTCAATTACTGGATAATACGATACCCCTAGGTACCTACTCAGGTGGTTAGATTTTTAAAAACTTTTGGCTATCCGTAATGACTGTCGAGACTCATCAAATGGCTCCGGTGACGAACACCTATATGCTTTACGAAGTTCGGACGGGTCTTGATAAGTGATAGATGATCACTAATCTGGAGCTCTTTGCGATCTGTTCGGCTTCCTGTTTGTCTATTATACAGGGTGTCTCATTCAAATGGGTCAGTATGGGAAAGTCTGAAACTATAAGACATACGAAGATCTGTTCTGAGGAACCATGTCATCGATTTTAATAAAAAGAGAAACTGCATTCATACATTTAAAAAAACATCTGTACTCCGCTCGGGAATCGAACCCGGTTATTTTGAAAAAAAAACCTACACTATTTCTATTTAGATATCGATTGTGTAGGTCTTAACTCATTAGGCTCCGCGTGGACACCGGTGTCCGCAAACAATAGAAATTTAATTGTGTCTGGATTGCGGTAATTGACTAGTTAAGCAGTAAATGTCTGTATGAAACATGATGTCTAAAATGAATAATATGTATTGTTTCCACATACTTTAATTTACTTTAGTAGGTGCTCGAAGTGACCACCGCCTTTTTCAATACAATATTCAACACGTTTAGGTGACGATCTTACAATTGCATTTTGTATCTTCATGTGGGGAATTTGCGTTGACATTGTCTCTATGGTTACTTTTAGGTCTACAACGGTGTCATAGCTTGTTTTGTACGCTTCATCCTTAACGTAACCCCACAAGAAATAGTCCAGAGGCGGTATTGAAAAAGGCGGTGGTCACTTCGAGCACCTACTAAAATAAATTAAAATATGTGGAAACAATGCATTTTATTCATTTTAGACATCATGTTTCATACAGACATTTACTGCTTAAGACCTACACAATCGATATCTAAATAGAAATAGTGTAGGTTTTTTTTTCAAAATAACTGGGTTCGATTCCCGAACGGAGTACAGATGTTTTTTAAAATGTATGAATGCAGTTTCTCTTTTTATTAAAATCGATGACATGGTTCCTCAGAACAGATCTTCGTATGTCTTATAGTTTCAGACTTTCCCATACTGACCCATTTGAATGAGACACCCTGTATAACGACCTACCTATTAAGACGGTTGTGTACATTACATCCCCCCCTTTCCTCGTTCAAAAAGTTTTTAGTTGCTTTTTTTGTTAGAAATGATTGCTCTTATGCTTTTCATGTTGTCAGGATACCTTATAAATACTTAAAAAATATTTTAAAGGGCAGGGTGGCGGGTGTACCAAACACGTGACGGAAAGGGTATAAAGCCGAGCTTTGAAAAAACGAATAATATATACAACGAATATTGTGTACAAATGTCCAATTAGGGGGAGGAGATAAGTTTCTTTTTATATAGCTTCCTTTTTTCTGCAATATAGGGTTCAGCAGGGTAATTCAAAATTTAACTTTTTCGAGTACTCGATCCCGCCTTAAGTGTTTCTATGTACAATTACTTAGTTTTCCCGTTCTACTTTAAAGTCTAAAGAGTATAGTATTAAGTTTGATTCGTTTATAGGTATTTATGCCCAGCTTTAGTACAGTCACAGGTTTGTATTTATAAACTACTAATACTTTGCCAGTACTTCGTTTGTTTTGTTTTTTCCCTTGTACTTCAAAAACTTCTCCTCCACTCTCTTCAAGCTATGAAAATAAAGCTAATAATATAGCTTTCCAGAGGCGAATGAATTTTTAAATCGGTTCAGTGGTTTGTGTTAAATTAAATCTTTATTAACTAACAAAAACAAAATCAAATGTTTACTCTTTATAGTTAGAGTAAAGTTAATATATAATTATATATAAATATAAAGTAGTAGTGGTTAGTGGCCCTGACTGCTATTCCGGAGGTCGCGGGTTTGATTCCAAACCAGGACAAATGTTTGTGTGGTGAGCACGATCATTTGTTGTGTGCCTGGGAGTAAATTATCTTTAATAAGTATGTATTTAGAAATAATAATATGAGTATGTTTATCAGTTGTTTAGTACCCATAACACAAACTCTGTACCTTAGGACTAGATGGCGTTGTGTGTCATTTATTTATTCGTTATTTATTTCATTAATCATGGCTTTCATTACAGGCTCCTAAAATTCGAAGAGAATGCACATCGACAAGTTGTATACATTTATATTTGTAGTTCTAACAATTTATAATTTTATTATTCGGCTCAGCGAAGTTCAACGAGACGCGCAAGTCATCTTTTAAATCCATTGAGAAAACTTGAAAACTGCTTGACATCAAAATACAGCCTTAGATTGACAACGTTCCTCCGCTTGCCGCTTTTTCAATTTTAAAGACGTGATTGAAACAACTGAAAATCTGTTTATGGGTCCTTGTAAATAAAGAATCAATCTAGACAAAATCTGTAATTACATAATAAATTAATCGAAATAAAAGCCGCACCTTTGGCTGTAAGTATAATATATAGGCAATTTAGTATAATTTACGAGTAAACTTAACTTAAACTGACACTTCATGCGCGTACGTCCCTTTTTATTATATTTTTTAATAAACAAAAATATGAGAATAGCCTGAAGTTCCATAAAAGGGGCTCTGATGATGAATCTGTCATAATGTGTAATTTTGATCATACTCAAATTGATTTTAGGTGGGTTTGTCCAAACATCTATTAAAAAACATTGGTTTATTCATTTACAAGGTACCCAAACGCCTTATTCACTAGAATAAAGATAACACAAAATATAAAATTTTAATGATTTTGTCACTTAGAGGTTACACACTTACACAGCCTTTGCATAAAAAGGTTTGTTTAAGACAGACAATATAAAAATCAGTACAAACTTGAAGAACAAAACATAACTGACACTAGACTGAAATTTTTTAGACAACCCATATGTAATTTATTATTGACATATTAAATTACATTTATAATTGGTTTCATCCATTAACCAGCTCGGTGAAGGTCGTTTTTAACGGAATCCTATACTATAACTAATTTGTTTAGATTGGCCGGTGATCGAAATCCGGGTGGCGTATATCTATAAATATAAATGAATGTTTGTCTGTATGTCCTTTACAGAATCGTAAACTATGAATTTGATCATATGATGATCTTCAGCAAAATTGTTGTGCATGAACTAAAGAAGATTTCTGAGGTGGTACGACCAATTTTCAAATTTATTTAAGTTGGTGACGTAGTAATATACCGGGTGTTAGTGTAAACACCGTTATCCTTGAAACCAGTGGTTTGGTTTCACTTATAGAACGTATATTCAATGAAAAAAATAATTTTCCCCAATATTATTTCACCCTATAGGTACAGCGATTGATTAGACACTGCCAACCACGCGCCGCAACGCGCCGGACGGACGGTGTCGGACAGAAACTTTCTTACTTTTTGAAAGAAAATAACGTTTATTTATTTTTAAATTCAGTTTTAAAACATTTTTATAAATAAATCAACTACCTATGGTTTTAGTGAGAACGGTGTTTACACTAACATCCTGTATATTATGACACCTACTCTTACCATTCCAAAATTTGTTATACTTAGGTTGCCATGGTAACCTTTGTTATTATTTATGAATGCCTTCCTTCAAATTATTTTAGTTAGTGTTATAGCAACGCGCGCAGGGTACAGGTAGTTATTTTATAAATTTATCTTAATGTAATAATAAAGTTATTTTAAATGGAGGAAAACTGCAATTTATTAATCAGACAGTTTTCTTAGGTATTACTCTAGATGAAAAATTACAATGGGGACCTCATTTAACATCTCTTGCGGCTAAGCTCAACCGCTTAGGCGGTTAGAAAAATAAGACTGTTAACAGATGTAGAAACCGCGCGTTTGGTCTATTTTAGCTACTTTCACAGCATAATGTCTTATGGCATTTTGCTGTGGGGCCGGGCTGCTGACATTGAATCCATTTTCATTTTACAAAAGAGAGCTGTCAGAGCCATTTATAATTTACCGCGCCGCGAATCTCTTATAGAGCTATTTAAGATAATAAATATAATGACAGTACCTTGTCAATATATCTATGAAAATATAATGTATGTAAGAAAAAATCCTCAACTTTTTAGTAAAACAAGCGATAGACATAATTTTAATACAAGAAATAAAGATAAAATAGCTCAACCTTCCTTTAGATTAGCAAAAGTACAAAAATCTTTTATGGGGTATTGTGTTAAATGTTATAATAAAATACCATTTGATATATTAAAACTAAATGAAAGAAAATTTAAAACTTATATTAAAAGTACACTTTGTAAACTGGCATATTATAAATTAGAGGATTACATTCAAGATAGAAATGCTTGGAAAAATGCTGGTCCTACTCCATAGGACAATCATTGGAGTCTTGACAAAATCAACCTGGTTGCTAATCTTATAATGTACCTACGTATTGTTTTCTATTTATTGTTTTATTATTTCACTTTTTTTAAATTAATTGTTATCACATTTGTAAATATGTGAGCACAAAGTATCTAGCTGTACCAACTTAATCATGTAGGTAATTATCAACTCCATTGCTTATTTTTTATTTTTTTGCTTAAACCTATCTTAGTATAATACTTTTTATTCTAGGTGCATATTATAATAATAATATAATCTTATTACTGTATACATATAATCTTATTACTGTATACAAAGTTTTGTAAAATCTGTTTTAAAAGAGTAAGTATGGAGTTTCTTGCCTATTCTTCTCCATACAAATCTACTTTTTGGAAGGGGCAACTAGAATCATTTTTTAAAGTTAATTTTTTTCGACGTTCTTAAGTGCCTTATAGGGGCCTAATTGAAATAAATGGTTTGACTTTGACTTTGACTTTGAAATCCAATGCAAAGTCAGCTACAACTCACAATGTTAAAATTGTTCAGTGTGCAGAATTCGTTAAGGTGCACCTAATACACCTACACTTTGCCATTTTTTTATTTTATTTCAATGTATGGGGACGAGCCTATTACCATCAATCGATCACAAATCTAGATTTCGGGCAACTACTCAGAAATTCCAGGTAATAAATTCAAAATTACTTTTCCCGAGCGAACAGGATCGAACCCGCGACTACATACATGGAGCGCTACCTACATTATATAAGTAAAGCTAATATGTTTTACATTAAGACAAAAATAAATACCATCCTGTTTCCTTCTAATATAATTTTACTTCTCAATCTTATTGAATAATGTTATAAGTCGCAAGTGTATCGGGCAGTCGGTCGGGACAGGTCAACTCAAAGCCGAATTGATTCTTACTTCAAAAGAACTTTCCAGACTTTGCCCTGCATCGTGAGACTCGCATAATACATGTATACAATCTTATGTCTGGACTTAAAAAGAGACCATGACCCCTGAGTTTCTTTCGGCATTTCTTCTCAGGGATCAGTCACTTTTGAAATGCCATTTAGTGTCATTTAGTGTAAAAAATGACATGTAAAAGTATCTGGGAAGGTCTACTTACAGAAATAAACATCATTTCATTATCCTACATTTAAGTAAGCATTAAGGTCAGTGGAGAATTTTGAAATTTTTGTATTGTGATCTTGTTTTGATGAACAGGGATGGAATAAAATACACAAAAGTCATACAGCGCCCTTCGCGTCCAATACAATAACGCATACAGGGTGCTGATGGGGTTGCCCCGGTACTGCAGCGCGTCAGGGATGTTTGCTGAGGCACGCGTAGATTGTTTCTACACGGTGATGCGAAAGCGGTGCGCATCCTTGGTCCGTAGGGTACGGGGCAGCGCCAACAGCATCCTGTCTATGATAGCTGGCTGGCTTGATTGCGTGTTTGTGAACCATTGCTGCAAGGTTTCAGCTGGGCCTGTCACCTTGCGGCAATGAAGTCACATTCCGTTTATGTATAATCTTTGTTTGTTACTAACTTAGTTTGTAAGTGTATTGTTACTAACACTGTGAGTCCTGTTACTTGTTTTAATAAATTATTATTATTATTATTATTAATAATAATACCACTAATTAGATCGAGTTTTATATTGTACGTACATTAATTGTTATCATTTTCATATGTGAATTGGCAAAGCTGCCGTTTATGCCTTTTTAATTTATCTATATTAAAACTATTTAGAAATGTTTGAGTATTTTTATCAGTAAAGTTTTCTAGTACTCATAACACAAGCTCTGCTTTGTTTGGGACAGATAGCGTTGTGTGAAAGTTGTGGAATTGACTTATATCATAATAATTATCATCAGGAAGAAACATACGATTATTTGATTGTTTTTGAGAACAAACAGTAAACCGAATTTAAAAATGGTTTTACCAATGGAAGTTACATTTTCAGCAAGTATCATTAGAAGCTAAATTTTACAATCTAAATTACAGAAGCTGGAAGAAATATTTAATTTTGAAAGGAAAAGTATGAAATGAACACGATCGAAGTTACGGGTGAAGTCTTACATGCAATCCATGTATATATTAATGAGAAAGTAGCTCTGTTTGTTTGTTGCCTTTCCACAACTAAACAGAGCATAATGTTTGACAAGGAGATACGATCATATCCTGGAGACGATTATTGGTAATCTTTTGTCCATAATAATCAATAGAAAATTCACGTTTACTCAAATATTTTTTAAATGCAGGGCCGTCTTGGATGACATGACAGGTGACCAGTATCTTCTTCAAATTTTACGATGACCTTTGCAAGATAGGTATTCTTGCGATGTGAAATCAATAATGAAGAAACGGTGTTTCTCTTTACGGCAGCACGTATTATGAACGCGGCGGAACGGTTTCTTGAAGATATATTTAATATTCTCAATTCCGGTAAGATTGATTTACAAGTACCTATGTTTTTAAAAAGGTTACAAGTAATGTGGGGCCTCATTATTACTGGTCTTGCTAACCCCTCCATAGTCCTCTAATAAAGCTAAATAAATGCTTGTGTCTGCAACGCGTTCACATCAATAGTTCAATGATCGAAAGAAGGAGGCTATTCTTGGATAAGTATCTCTGACCAAAAAGATCAAATTCTTAATAAGTAAGTTGATTAATTTAACCACCTGCTTGAAGTTGAAAATATTATTTGTTGCATACGGAACCCGCACTCTGATTAACTCTTTTCATTATTTGTTTTGGAAGCTTACGCGTTCCAGGAGGTTCTATTCGAAAAAAAAACATTGCTAATTAGCTAGTTAACCAGTTTTTGTTCTATTTTTTTTTTCACCATTATAAGAAAGAAGTTCAAGCCTATTACTAATACTATGAAACTTACAGAATACTTACTGTCAAATTATAGACATAGGTTTTACTGTTAAATACACTTACATTTGTCACACAGTGTAAAGAATTTACAATATTTGGTTATTGTTACTTTTAACTCATAAAATAATGGGTATAAACAAAATTTTCGGCAGTTTGTTACAAGGCTATATAAGGGTAAGGGGGGGATGTTGCGGAGTGGTAAGGACATGTCGACAAAGATGGCTGAAATTATGGATGTGGTTTAGTCAGTTAGATTATCATAATCGGGGCGCGGTATGACGGCCGATATAGCGAAAGCATTCGACAAGGTCTGGCACAACGGCTTAGTATACAAGCTGTACAAACTCGGTGTGCCGGATCGTCTCGTACTCATATTACGGGACTTTTTGTCGAATCGCTCCTTCCGCTACCGGATCGAAGGGGCGTTTTCTTCCCCCCATCCGATTTGCGCGGGTGTCCCTCAAGGCTCCGTGCTCTCCCCTCTCCTCTTCTCACTGTTCACCAGTGACATTCCCATCAGTAATAGGTCCCAGTTAGCTCTCTTCGCCGACGATACGGCAATCTACTTCACTGGCACCAATCCAGTCACGATAGCTCGCACTCTCCAATCTTCCGCAAACGCCCTAGGCGATTGGTTCCGGAAATGGAGAATAGAGGTCAACCCCGAAAAAAGCCAAGCGGTCCTCTTCACGAGACCGCGGCGCACTGTCCCAACCCCCGATCCAATTACTATGTACGACACCCCCATCCCTTGGGACTCGGAGGCAAAGTACTTAGGAGTTACTCTCGACCATCACCTTACCTTCGCGAAGCACATAAAGATGGCTCGTTCGCGAGCCGCTTTCGCTTCCAGTAGGCTTCATTTCCTCACGACCCCGAGAAGCAAATTGTCACTCAAGTGCAAATTGCGTCTCTACACCGCGGTCATTCGCCCCATCATGACCTATGCTTGCGCAGTTTTCGCACATGCGCACCCTAGGCATATCCATAGGATGCAAACCCTCCAAAACCGTTTCCTCCGTAGGATAACGGGAGCCCCCTTCTATGTCCGAAATGAGATTCTCCACGTAGATCTCAAAATCCCCACAATTCAGCAGTTCATGAAACGCCTCACCAAGCGTTTCATGGACGTAGCTGAAAAACACCCCAACCCCCTCGTGGTGTCGGCCGCCCGATACACTCCGTCCCGCATCTCTAAGATACGGCGACCTAGACACACCCTCACCGTCCCTGACGACGCTATCACCCTCCTCCAGGAGAGCGATAAGTCTACCAGCACAGTTCGCAAGAACACAGCCCGATTCCGGCCTCGCCGTCGAGGCCCGTCGCGACGCCCCCGATAATTACCCGTCCTCCCGTCCCTTGTTTGTGTGCCAGCCCGCGAGCTGAGCAGTAGTTATAATAAACTCGCTGCCCCCAAATAATAACCACACAGATCCAGCCGTCCCTTGCTGTCCTCTCCCAGCGACGCCCTAAGCCGAGGCTCGTACCCCGCAGGGGGTGCCCTTAGCGTAGTCGCTTAGTTTTTAAGTTTTTTATACTCTGGCTGGAGGTCTTAACTTTTAAGATATCTCTACAGAGACGCCCGGTTAAGCTATACACGTCCTCTTCAAGGACACGATATGCGATACGCCCCTCAAATAAATAAATATGACGGCCGATGATCACATTGTGTTTTACCCATAGCAAATAGCTATAGAAATAATAATTTAAAGACTAGTTCTGTTATAGTCGTTTTACTTTTCTAGAGAATAGTAAGTTTTTTTTAATTTCCACTTAGTCATCAACAATTTAAAATATTATTTTGCCGTCGTACAGACATCGCAGATTTCATCTTCTTCATGAACTTTAGCTACATTAATTTAATTTAATTCTCACTTACTTATTAGAATGAAAAAGAAAACAGTCAAGCTTATTCTGCATAAAATGAAACGCACGATACATAATATAAGATAGTTGTGATATTATTATGACTCATGATTACCTACATGACACGGCTTTTTGTGGTTTAATATTCTACATAATTATAAAGTAACACACACTGTACAGTTCTGTAATTTCTTAGTCTGACTCGGGGATTGAGCCAGAGGCTCCACTCTCGTATGCAGCAGTGTTTACTGACTAATAAATCAACAGAGTAGCTTGTATTAAATTCAATATCATAGCAGAACACAAAACAAAAAAAGCCAGTCTTCTTCATGGCGTAGTCGGCTCGAAACTTAGCGACGAGTTTTGCACCATCTCTAGCGTAAATGAAAGGAAATGATGAACTGAAATTATATTTATTTCTGTAAGTAGATCCCTAATACTTTTGCACGTCGTTGAAGGCATGCGCCGCAAATGGCACAACGAATGCCGAATAATCGCGTGCGAATCAAATATTGTCTATAAGCTTGTGGCGAGGCATGAGCTAGGAACGGGCAAATGTGGTTTCCTCTTTTTCTAGGCGAGGCGGTCGTGGATATCATACGCGGTGCACACCTTGAACTCGCATGCGTGACTACGTCCAACTAATGTTATGCTCGCACTGAGGCGCTTTATTCTTAAAGCGTTTGCCGACAAACGTTTACCCCCTCCCTCCCCTCCCATGCACGTGCACAGCACATGCCTCCCAACTTATATAAAGGTACACACCTGACGAGGCATTTGTTGTTTCCTGATGACGCTATCACCCTTCTCCAGGAGAGCGATAAGTCTACCAGCACAGTTCGTAAGAACGCAGCCCGATTCCGGCCTCGCCGTCGAGGCCCGTCGCGACGCCCCCGATAATTACCCTCCTCCCGTCCCTTGTTTGTGTGCCAGCCCGCGGGCTGAGCCGTAGTTATAATAAACTCGCTGCCCCCAAATAAGAACCACTCAAATCCAGCTGTCCCTTGCTGTCCTCTCCCAGCGACGCCCTAAGCCGAGGCTTAGAAGCGAACTACGAAGCGACTACGCCCCGCAGGGGGTGCCCTTAGCGTAGTCGCTTAGCTTTTAAGTTTTTTATATTCTGGCTGGAGGTCTTAACTTTTGTTTAAGTCATCTCTACAGAGACGCCCGGTTAAGCTATTCACGTCCTCTTCAAGGACATGATACGCGATATGCCCCTCAAATAAATAAATAAATAAATAGGCATTTATTGTGCGCCGTTCGCGGCACATAACTCGCAATATCTACCTTAAGATAGTTGCGAAATGGAAATGGGCAGAGATGCTGTTTTCCTGGGCCTGTCATCTGCCCATAAGACAGTTTTGTTTTGGTTGACGTACCAATTCCACTTTCAAACATTATTTATTGGACCCCATGTGATAATGTGACTACGTCGACATTTGTTAAGAATTGGGCTGTTGGCAATCACGTTATATTAATAACTGGAGACCTGGCTCGACTTCACACGGATATTATGTAGATATTATAAACGTTCCTCTTGAATCACTGTGAAAACCATTATGCAAATTTAGAATTTGAATTTGAAAAAAAAATCTTGCCAATATTGCGTAAAGAAATGAGTGTGATATTGGCATTAGTAGTTAAAGTTCATGACTGTGGAGAAGAAGTTCCACTAGTAAACAACCACTGGTTGCACAGAGTTCAGTGCTGTGTCTGCGGTCCGCCGTCTCCAGCGGAATGGAAAATTTAACTTTGACTAGACGTTCGCACACCATTTGAATACGAACCGTTTTCTTCTGTGAAATCAAGTCAAAAAATCATCAAAGAAATTTGACAGATTGGGGTATCTCCTTCTTACCGATCTAGTTTTCGAAATGTAACAACAATTTTACACATACTAGGTAATGTAGCATAATAATATTTAAAATTGTTTTATCGCCAGAAGTTCGATGAAAGATAACCCCGTAGACTTTGTTATGAAAAGATAAAAACCGCTTCTAACAAAAATAAACTATACACATAAACCGCAAAAGAAGCTTGCGTGGAGCTTAACTATGAGCTCGTGGTTGCGAAACAAACATGAATATCATCAATTTATTCTACTACGAGAATCGAACCCACTACTTCACATGTTTCCAAAACACAATACCGTGTCCACGTTGCTGCTTTACTTCACATCGTCATTCACAGTAGCCAGACTTGCCAATGCCAGCCCCGGTAAATTCATTCTCGTAAAGTCAGCGGAGTCGTGCGGTCGCCCTGATAATCAGAGCTCCCCGGTACCCCATAAATACATTTCCTATAATATATTTTCATAAAAATCGCGTTTTCTCCCTTTCGGCTGAGGTTGAGAAGTTAGTGCGTCGAGCGACACTTGAGTGTTTCGGCAGTCTTTAGGCGCGTTTCAGGTATGTTTATCTTTATTATAATCTTTCAGTATCGTTCCTGGTGTCAGTATCTTTTCGGGAAAGTGTTTTATTTTTTATTTTAGAAGTTTTCTTATTCAATTTTTTTTTTCAATTAGTAATCGGTATTGTGTCGTTGTAACTTGCAAAATGTGTGTTTCAATGTAATTTCTATTTTCCGGAACGGAAGCTATACGGCGCCTGTGTTTGTTGTGTCTTGTTTTACAGTTAAGTAAGTAATTAAAATTAAATTATATGTTTAGAGTGTTCCTAATCGTCACTTACACAGGGTTCTCAGTAGACCTAAGTGTTGGATTGCAATCCATTGGACTGTAAAAGTGAGGGTAGGTAAAGTGCATCTGTGATTGCACACAAACTTGTGCACTATCATCTTATTGTGCATCGACGGATAGTCTCCCCAGAAATTGGCCCAAAACGGTCACGACATAAATACTGTACTGTACTGGGCTTAATATGCAAAGCACAGTAAATTTGGCCGTATAATTAAAGTCAACTGTTTTTAGTTACGATAGGCACTCTAGGGATGGAGAAAACGCATTGAATTCGCACAAAATTCGCATGACCTTCTCTCAGACACATGACGTATGCATACAAATAATATGTAGATGAGTGTGTGTGCGTGTCAATACTATCATAGAATAGAATACTCTTTATTGTACACCATAAAAACACAAATTATACCTTTAAGGGCTACTTAGGGTGTCACAATGAAGTTAGGTGGGTGGCGTGTGGTGAATGAGTGGGTGTTATCATCATCTCAATACACATTGGAAAAATAGTTGTATCATAATACTAATCAATTAAATTATTATTTCTAAGTAGATTGTGAATACTATTATTACTATCAATGTTGACTTCTTATCTCATCATGCTTACTAAAACAATAATTAGGAAGTAGGCAGTAATTCAGTGTCTTCCAGTACATATTTTTTTAATTAAGTAAAAAAGTGGTAATCGGAGAGAGTATGCTTAGATGATTTGGTCACGTTGAGAGGGTGAATAAAGGCGAATAGCGAAAGGTTTCTAATGTAAATATGACTGGAAACGCCGGGAGGGAAAGATGGCTGGGGGATACATAGACCTTATTAATAAAGTTCTTCAGAAAGGTCAGGTGCAATATACTTGTAGCCAGCGTATCTGCATGACAACATGCAATGTATGTAAACGAAGGAAAAGAATGTAAGAATCGTAGCAGATGGCGCTCTGTAGTTTCTGCCTACCCCCATAGGGAAAGGCGTGAGTTTATGTAGGTACGTAAGTATGGTAATTGTCAATTTTTTTGTCATCTAACATCAGTGTTAGGTCAAGTATTATGTAGATATGCACACGTACATGTAACCAGATATCCCGTCATGTGCCGGAACGTAGACAAAACCAAGCGACAGACATAGTCCTTTCCTTCATTCATAAAAAAACATAAAGATATTATGACATCACGCTGTATACCCTGAAGTATTATGCAGAGATGTACTTAGAGAACATCCACATTTCACTTCCTATGTTTAAGCTGTATGTAATAGAAAGGGATAGAAAGGGATATGTATAAATAAACTATATTTACTTCTCTTGAAATTTCTTACGGAATTGCACTACCACTGTTTGTCTCTGCATGACCTAAAGGTTGACCGGTAGAAAATGCCTAAGGCATTACATTACATTTGTGTGCTTGAAGTATTAAATAAATAAATAAAAGGGAGCTTATCAATACGGCAGAAACCCATTATCCGGGCAGCTACTGAGTCATTCCAGATGGAAAAACTAATTAGCGCATTTTCCGATATGGCAATCGATTCCCTGATCTCATGTTTCAACAGTAGCGCTTGCAAGCAAAACCAGTACTATACCTACGTTAAGTAGTCCATGTCCTAAAAGATACATGTAAGTCCAATAACGTTGGGACATACCTACATTGCTTTTCAGAAATTGTACCTATGACTATAGGTACCTACCTTTTCCACACAAAATGATGATACAAATGATCCTACAAACGTTACAACGTTACGTTCTAATTATCTTAATAAACCCCTTTAGATTTTTCCGTAAAAAGTAATTGTGTCACTTCTTTCACTAAATTCGTCAACTACCGGAATTCCAAATACAATTAAATCACCCATTGTTCGCGAAAGCCGGCTTGCGCTCGGGGCCTCAGAAGATTGTCATTGATCTCGACATAAATCCCGAGTATAAACAGTTTAAAGTATAAAAAAACATCACGGAAAACTCATGGCAATAAGACCACCCATGTAATATCCTATAGCCCTTAACGTTATTATTTACCATTCTATAAAAAGTGATAAGGACAGTTTCCTCCAACTTTTAGGCAGTTTATTAAATATGATAGGAGCCATACAGAAAAAGTAGTACTTTTGCGCATGAGGGCTGTTCTCGCAGCATGAGAGCATATCCTACTGTTGTCGCGCCTGTTACGTGGGACTACTTCGTCTAATCGTTTAAATCGATGTGAATTTGTTTTAACATAAACAGCTACCCCTACATTAAAACATGGCAAAGTTAGTATTTTATATTTTATAAAGTAAGGCTCGCAACTATTAGTAGGTTTAATTTCAAATATTGAACGAACTCATCTCTTTTCTTTTTTTCTGTTGAGTTGCCCCAAAAAATGACGCCATAGTGTAAAATGTGATTCTGTTAAACCATAGTAGGCAGTAGGTTAGTAATGCCTCCACGTGTGCAGGGCATAGGCAGATTTACTGATTTTATTGAACACGATTTCGATATGGGTTTTCCAATTCAGTTTTTTGACAATATGGACAATATCGTCTGTAGAAAACATTTTCAGCCTGTATAACAAATAATAATAATATTATATCATCAGCATAGACGAAATGGATTAAAATCAAAAACTTATAATTGCACAGAAATCCCTCGCATTTTGTAGATAAAGACTACCTAATAAAAAATATACCTACCATCTAAAGATCGAGCGCAGACGTATCCTACCAAAAGAATAAAATAATCACGTAAATAGATTCAGTAAAGACAGAAAAAAGTGGGTACGTATCATAATCCCGAATTTTAAAAGACCGAATTTTAAAATACCGATGGACGTAATCCCGAAAATTGAAACGCCGAATGTATGTTTGGTCGAAAGTTTAAAATCCCGAAAGTTCATTTGCCCGAAAGTTTACAATCCCGAAGTTTAAAAAACCGAATTTTGAAATCCCGAAGTTTAGAAACCCGAAGTACAAAATCCCGAAAGTACATTTGCCCGAAAGTTAAAATCCCGAATGGATGAAATACCGAATGGACGAAATACCGAAATTGTCACCGTTTCCGAGAAAACGAAGTACCGCGGCAGCGGCCGCAGAGCGCCAAATTCCCTCTTTTGCAAAGCAAGCATGCATGGTAGATTAGGTTTCCTTGTCAATTCTTATACTGCATAATCATAATATTAATCATTATAATTCGAGTAAAACAGTTAGTCAAAATGGCAACGGCTAGGTTAGGTTAGGTTAGAACTGTGACCACGCAACGCGCGAAGGCGAGCGAGCGAAGCGAGCGTGCCGCGGCAGCGGCCGCCGAGCGCCAGATGCCCCCTTTTTGCAATGCACGCATGCACGGTAGATTAGAACTTAAAGATATTTTACCTGGCGCTCGGCGGCCGCTACCGCGGCACGCTCGCTACGCTCGCTCGCCTTCGCGCGTTGCGTGGTCACAGTTCTAACCTAACCTAACCTAGCCTATACGATATCAATTCTTTTAATCACTAGGAAACCTACCTAATCTACTATGCATGCTTGCTTTGCAAAAGAGGGAATTTGGCGCTCAGCAGCCGCTGCCACGGTACGCTCGCTTCGCTCACTCGCCTTCGTTTTCTCGAAAACGGTGACAATTTCTGTATTTCGTCCATTCGGTATTTCATCCATTCGGGATTTCATTCATCGGTAATTCGTCCATCGGTAATTCGTCCATCGGTATTTCGTCCATTCGGGATTTTGTCCTTTCGGGATTTCGTTCATTCGGGATTTCGTCCTTTCGGGCATTTGTACATCGGTATTTTGTGTTTCGATATAACGACTATCGGCATTTAAAACTTTCGGTATTTTAAATTTCGGTGTTTTGTACGTCGGTATTTCAATCATCGGTATTTTGACTTTCGGGATTATGATACGTACCCAAAAAAGTGTATAGTCGACTGGTTTAATATTTCGTCAGTCTCTTTTACTTTTTGTCTTTGTCAAGTTTGAACACGAAATACCTTTTGAAGCTTCGACTTTAACAATACTTAGTCACTTCAATACAAAGAATGAACATCAGTATCTAGGGGAAGCAACATCAAGTATAAAATCCCAGTAGCTAGGTTAGGCAGAGTATACCTGTAGTTCACCTACGATTTTATTATAGTTACACCAAAATCTAGTGGCTACCTATACAATGTGCTGGATATTTAATTAAACACTAGCCCTCACTCCCTCACTGTCTCACACCTAAGGGTCGTAGCGTAATATTAATAAATCTATTATTTTCCTTATTTTCTCTAATTGGACTGGAGTAGAAAAAACTCGTGTCTCGGCTTACGTAACTTGTTACTAAGGGTAACAGAAAAATACTTCTATTTAAGAGATTTGTTTTTTTAAGGTTTAATTTTTATGTTTTATATAAGTAGGTACCGTAACCTACGTTCGAAAGCCCAAACACGAGTTACCTGCTATAAACCGTTCTTATTTATAAGCTTTTTATTATTGGTATTTTATTTCTTTCTCGCACAGGGGTTTTTAACATTATTTTTTTTTTATCTTTAGTTTTACTGTATTGTTGTTCTTTTGTTTTATGATCTGTTCGTCCTAATAAAGTAAGTATTTTCACACGTAAAAATTAAGTATTGAAAAATCAATCATTCCCTATTTTCTACACTCAGAAACTTTTGGGTTTTGAAGATTTGGGATCCATTAAAAATCATGGAAATCGGACTAAACATTGGTTATACATGGTTTATTTTACTATAAAGAGTTAAGACAATAAGAGCAAAAATTGCCATTTCTATCACAATGGTTGCCATTACGGCAACAATCTTCATGCTTTCCTGTTCCATACATCTTTTATCATTTAGCGCATTTGATTCATCCAAAACTTTACTATCATATTTGGTATCAAGCTTGCATATAATATTCATATTAATTGTCCTTTTTTAGCATTTATATATTCAAATGAGGATTTAAATATCAAAGTAATTACCTGAGCATGACATCCTAACTTCAATCCAGAGTACAAAACCTTCTATAGCCTTTTCGTGTG
Source organism: Euplexia lucipara (assembly GCA_921972225.1). Taxonomy (NCBI): domain Eukaryota; kingdom Metazoa; phylum Arthropoda; class Insecta; order Lepidoptera; family Noctuidae; genus Euplexia; species Euplexia lucipara. The sequence continues at coordinate 8,640,057 of OV179142.1, read as the reverse complement.
CACTCCTGACGTTAAAATTCCAACGTACAACTTTCCGTCCTTTTTTGTTCTTTATAACCTCAAGTTCACAACAAAACTATGTTCTGCAGCTGCATGCAGTCAGCTCTTTCAGTCATGCCCTTTGTATAACCCTTAATTCACACGTTGTTGCTTCTTCGAAATTTTCACAACTTACTGAAATGCACAGTCGTGATTGCCTGGTATATTAAATTTTCCCGGAAAACTTTCTGACGAGGTATTGTCTTCTAAAAAACATAGATGAAGTATTTCATTTGAGAATGGCGCGCTGGATGTTTGCTGCGAAGCACGGGCTTTTAGCATTTAGTTACGTTTTACAAAATCACCAGATTTATTCAAACAAATATTTAAATACTCTGTAATAGCACAACCAGCGCTCTGGGCTATTATTAATTGTTACCTACGTGTTTTATATTACCTACAAATGATTACTAAATCTTTGTTTCTCATTGATTGATAAAAACAAAAAACAATCTGATCACTGTAGAAGCAATTTCGTCTACAGAAGAATCCACAAAGTGACAGATTATTAAATCATTTCTTTAGTTTCGAGCATAATGTCAAGAATGAAGAGGATAAATGCGATGATTTTTCAGTCGACTATAGTCTGCAATAATATAATTATAACGAGCGTGATTTCTTCCATAATCCGCAGAAATGGTTCTACTTACTGTCACTTTGTTGATTTTTCTGTAGACAGAATCGTTTGTTCAGGTTAGAGAACTCACACACGATAAAAAGATCATCTAGTATAGAGCAATAAAATTGTGAAACAAAATTCGTAACAGCCTATCTTTTCCCCTCAGAACAAATTATTTACCAGCGTCACTCACTTTTGCCAACCAAGACTTTTGTCATCTAATTTTTACATTATTATTATCACCATCATCTAATGGTTTTCTAGTGTAACTAATGATACTTAATAATAAACGTTTTCCTATTTCAGTTAACTATGGTCCAATTTATTAATATTAATAAATAAAAACAAATGAACTGAAACATAACTGAATTCAGCCAAGTACCAGTATTTTACATTCTAACATTTTCTACCTAATTATATTACTTGAAACTGTTTTCAGCATTTCTCTCCGAAGTTTTAAAGTCCCAAGTCTTGGAAGGATTTGGTTGGGAACCTATTATATTAATATCAACTATATTCAGAAATTAATCGTGAACTCAAAACCAGTAGACGACTTATAGTTACGAAAACAAAAACTTTGAATTAAGTTATGTGTTATCCGTGCATCGCGGCTGATTGTAGCCGTGCGCATCTGCGGCACGAGATCAAATGCACGCGACTGAATTTGGCTGCGATGCACGGAATTATACCTTTAGGTTTCGGTCCTAAATTCTGAAGGTTTGAGGTACTGATCAAATTAAACAACAAGGGGCTCGAGTTGTACCCCTGGCAAGTACTACACGAGCGTTTTGAAATAATAAAGCGGATTAAATCATTTGACATTGCGGATGTAAAGATTTATCTCACAACTTGTTTGTCAAATTTAAAGTAAATGGAACGTTAAGGGCCAAGTCCCACCGGATTGGCAGCAAAGCGGCGAGCAGTTTCAGTGTTATTGTAATTTTAATCTCGATAACTATGAAACGTAGTACTGCCTGCAGCGCCGTAGCACTCCTAAAACGATACTACGTTTTATAGTAATCAGGATGAACTTTAAAATTCAATGACACTGAAACTGCTGGCTGCTCCGCTGCCATTCCGGTGTAAGTCGGCCCTAAGGATACAAAAGTAGCTTCAAATATTCTATCATTCTCTCTGTACCAATAAAACATGAATTTATAACTAAAACATTAGTCTACTGTTAACCAAATAGCACGACGAATATCAATAGTTGCACTCGCCAACATGTTTTTTTAATTATAAATTATTTTCTTCTGTCTTTTTCTTAACTTGATTATGTAGCCAGCCACAGTACCTACACATTTAATTAAAAATGAAAAACAATTTTAAATGTCACATAAGTTTAATCTCAAGTTAAGTATAAATAATTATGTACAATTGTTTCAATATTACCGTTTCTGTTATACATTTCACCCCATTTAAACTTTTTTTGTAAACTGAAATCAAGGGTTTCAACTTGAAAACCAGCGCTTGGCAAGCTTCTATGAGACCTTAGCATTAATGCTGATGCATAATTAAACCTTTTGCTTCCGATGTTATCTTCATGTCACAATGTTAGTTACCGTACTCCTCCGAAACGGCTTGACCGATGTTTATGAAATTTTACATCTGGGAATCGGCTACTATATATACATATTATATATTTTTCAAGTGCAGAACGAAGTTTACTGGGGCAACTAGTAAATACGTATTTTTGTATGAGTATGTTATACTGCCAAGCTGTAATACTGGAGACAATTATACACCTTTATTCTATTCTGCTTAAAACAATTTCCTGGACACGTCTTAGGATAGCTATCGAAATCCAATACTATGGCGGCGCAACGCCTGTCGATAATCCTCAATTGAACTACGTTGATAAGCGAGGGCCGGTAATAGAGTCTCAGGGACGTGACGTAATGTGGTCCATAGTACAAGATATCTTAATCTTGCACTATGAGCACTTATGGTATAGTCACGAGCAATAACATATAAACACCCTTATAATTCTAATTCATGAAATCAACATTAAATTGCAAAAATAAGTAGGTATGCTGTGTTCAAAAATTAGGTAAACGTTAAATTGTGTCAAAATTAACTACACATTTTTATCAAATGTTCATAAACAATAGATAACCAAAAAATAATATAAAGTTTTAGTTACATAATTATGTACCTACCCAAGGAAATCAAAAATATGTATATAACACATTTGCTCGTAAAGGGTCTCTTATTCCGCCAAATTCAGTATCGTAATGTATCTCATTACGCACTAGTGCGTAATGGTAAAGTAAAACGCACGGTTTGCAAGTTGCTCCGACTTAACACGAACGGTATGGTTCCTTTTTTAAATCTTAGCAATGAGTTTCTATGTCAGAAAAGTGGTCTATATTTTATGAATAAAATTAACTTTGGGAGACAAAAAATAAAAAATATACATTTAATTCGTTAATTTGATTAATTTTGACAGTAAATAAGCGCGCGCATCGCCAATTTGAGATCAAGTTAAAATTATTCCGCGCGCTTTTTCTTTTCGCTGTATTGTTTTTATTAGAAAATTTCAGTCTGAGTTTTATTTATTTCTTCGCAAATATGTTATAAAACGTCGTATGACATAGCGTGAGACGCTACTACTACTAGTAGATTTTGCCCTTCCCGAGGTCAGACTACCTATCAGCTGATAGATCTTACCGATTCGTGCTACTGAGATCGAATTTCGAATTTCAAACAGCGTTACTTAATGTTATTTTATTGTGTTATAAGTTATTGTCTATAAAGAAAAAAGTTTATTTGGAAAAGTTAATTGAAATCATAACTACAATCACGTGTTTAAGTATCGGTCACTAATTACCAGTCACCCTATATATTACCAACATAGTTTGTGAGTGTAACAATACACTTACAAACTACGTTCGTAACTAACACTATGAGTTTTGTTACTTGATTTAAATAAATTACTATTATTAGTTTTATTTAGTTTACGTCCTATTCTAAAACCTACTGAATATACACACAAAAGTTCATAAGAATCGGGATGCCGTTTTGGACGAGTTTTGTTACTAACACGAGAATTTTATATCGGGGGAAACCCCGTAACGCTAGACGGCACCTATCGCCGGACACTCGTACTATTTAAATATCGGTGATGATACTGCGGGTAAACGTAGCAATTCATAATATTATCACAATGACGATTAGATACAATGCCTCGGCTGCCAAGAATGGGCTCATGACTCATGTCATGAGGCATGTACAGACGTTTCGGAATATGGAGATATCTATACTTATATGTAAAAGATGCACAATGTTTTCAGTGTCCGGCGCTAGGGGTTTGAAAGTTAACCCTTCCGGTACTAAGTGCCAATGTCACAGACTGTTTTTTTTTCATAACAAAACTTAATTAACGTTTTTAGATTATGTTTACATAGATGCTGAATTTTTCCTATTTGATTTTGATTTTAAATTATGTTCATTTAAATAATTCACAAATAAATACATATTTCTCGAAGTTGTTTTAATTTGATTTCCTGTAATCCATAAGGATTACGCGGATCCTTAAAAGATTTTCAATATCTATTCTTATCGATGAAGTTTTAAGTGTTAAAACTGCAATCATTACTTGAATAAGTTCAGATAAACTCGTTTTATTGCTATAAGTTACGATAATTACGAATACGAGTGCGCTTTATTAAAAATCAAGTTCATTTTTCAGAAAGTGTTATAGTGATTTTTTTTACGCGCCTATTCTTTTTCACAAAAGTAACAATACTAGGTACCTGAAGGGTGGGCGTTTTGTAGGATTGACTTATGCTATTTGAATAATCGATTACAAATGTAATTCTTATTTTAAGTTTGCAAACGATTATACTTGAAAAATAGCAATTTAAGAGTATTATCAATATCTGTGCAGCAGAGTTACATTACATACTATGTCCAAAATAAAAAAGTATTGATTCGAACGTCTAAACTATATGAGAGGATCGAAATACTTGAAACTTCTTCGTTACAAGCATGAAACTTCAATGTTGAAGGGTAAGCTACTTGCACGAGTGTTCTGTTTTTTTCTGCACGAAATACCTATGCACTGAAAACCTTGACTGGGCTGTTGGTCTAGTAGGTCGTGGGTTCGATTCCCACCCAGGACAAAATGTTTGTGTGATGAGCATGATCATATTCATTATCATGTTGTTTTGTGTCTGGGTGTAATTTATCTTTAATATGTATATATATTTAGGAATATAATTATAATATATGTTTATCAGCTGTTTAGTCCCCATAACTCAAGCTCTGATTTGCTTGGGACTAGATGGCGTTGTTTAAAGTTGTGAATTTTTATGTCTTCAATTTATATTTACTTATACAAATAAATAAATATCAATTGAAGATATACATAACATATTCCCATATTTCACCACTTATATTTAGGTTACCTGTAACTTTGGTCGAGCCTATTACCGTCAGCCAGACGAAAGAAAACGAAAACAATTAGGCTAGTGATCATATTAATAAGATACGATCACTCAGCAGTTAACTCGTATCACGAACTCTTAAAACTGCGTGGTGTTATTTTTAAAAGTATTTAACGTTCCTAATAAAACTCCAGTCGATTTATTTTTCTGGCAGTGTTATTTATTTTAACTGTACATCATAGAGCACTTTATAGAACACCATATTATATTGTTTGTACTACACAGTTTACACCCGGATTTGTGTAACGTAACATTAAACATGGCTTCACGAGATGCCAAAGCTTGGAAATTGATAATGTATACAGAACAAATATCATCGACTGGATCGACGGTATAGAGGCTGCAAGCGCTACAAAAAAAGGAACATTTAAAAAAGGTTCATTTTTAAAGATTCATTTAAAAATCAGCGTCAGGCAGGATCTCAGCATCTGTCTGGCATTACCGCTGAAATGAACCTTTTGGCGTAGCCGTGAGACGTGCAATTTTTTTCTTTTTTTTTGTGTTACTGTGTTTTTACTGTGCGTGTTGAGGCCAATAAATGTACTTTCTTTTTTTCTTTTCTTTCGTTACTGCTGAGCATGAGTTCACGGGTTCGATCCCCGGGTATGGCAAAGTGTTATTGAGTTTTTCCATCTCGAATTTCTCAGTAGCAGCTGGAGTCTGGATTTGTGCCCGATTGATGGCTACTACTTATGCTCGCCCTTATTACATGGGACTTAAATATAACTGACGAAAGGCGGGTGTACTACAGGTACACCTCTTTCTAACCCTTCGTGAATAACTGGCGTGATGATATATATTATGTCAACAAATGTCAATGTACGAGGATTTGTCGTTTTGATGAGCAAGTATTTAGTAATTTTACTAGTATTTAATAAGGTGCCAATAAACAAACTGGTATTAAAGTTCATCCTGCACATATTATTATCCTAATTTATTCAGAGTTGGAGTGGCATGTCTTCTTCCGAACATAGGTACTTATTTACTCAACAGAATATAACATATTGTTCAATCTTGTGTACAGAATGCACTGGTAGTTTTGTAGTATATTTAAAAACGCACTTAAAATCTACCGGTATGTTGTGCATTTAAATCCTTTTAGAGTGATGGAGGGACAAACAGTAGTAGAATAAATTACGTAAATTATAGGATACAAACGTAGATATACAAGGTGTTTTTTTTGATATCCCATAACTCTAGGGTTATATTCTGTAGGTAAAAATAATACTAAAACTCCTAGAATAGATGGTCCAAAAATGCATAGTTTCGGAGATATCATCAATCATAATTAAATTATCAGTTGTTTATATACCCGTAACACATTGAAGCACTGCTTAGCTTGGGACTAGATGGCGCGTGCGACTAGTTGTGGAATATTATTACAAAGTATTATTAATATAATTTTTATTACCTAATTAGTTCAAAAATTGTCACCAGTACGACGAATCTTCTTTCTAACGTCACTTTTCTTTCACGTAAGGGTGTTTTACATTAATCATCGTGACTTTGTCGAATTATTTTGTATGATAGTAAAAAAAAGGATGATTGAAACATAATTCATATGCTAGTTGATTCTTTGATATGGTCTCAATCATACCCTAAAGTTATGGGATATAAAAAAAACACGTTGTATAGCGTAGATATATAGGCCGTAGTCGCCCGTCATCCCGCCAAATATCGAATGTAGGAATTATTACAAATAAATTAAAGTACCAAATTGCTTACTACCATTACTATTTATTTAAATAACACATATCTGTACATTCTGCCTGATCTGTTTGTTCACTTACTACTGTCTTAAGTACTTACCGGAAAAAGATCAATAATAGGTACACAATCATCATCTGCTTAGCCTTTACCCAACTATGTTGACAACCCAGTCAATAGGTAATATGATACCCCTTGGTTAAACTGGTTGTCACTTTCGGGCTTCTGACTACAAGTAACGACTGTAAAAGATCTACAAATGACAGCCGGGACCAACGGGAGGGGAGGAGGAGTCTTGGTATGTAATAAACGGTTGCCCATCCACGGACCGACCTAGTAAAGCGTAGCTTAACCTTAATTTAGCCACAAGCTCCACCAAGTTCAATAATACACAAAATGTCAGTTATCCTTTATAATGTATACTATCGCCTTTCAAGTAGGTGTACACTGTTTCTGAATTTCGCTTATGACGTGTCTTATAACATGGGCATAACCAAAGTCATTCAATACCTAGAGACCGGACAACACGAACAAAATTTTCGTCCGAAAAAGTGTGTCCTGCTAGATACAAGTCTATGAGTTTTTTGTAGTACGCTCCGCTGCCGCTCCAATATTCATAATATGAATATTATTCTAGATGGCGTTACTGAGACATGGGATCAAAGTTTTTCTATGACATTTCTTTGACATGCACGCTCTATAGTATCTTAAATCTCTTTGGGCATAACCCAATAATTGTATAACAAATTCTGAGTGGTGGAAACCTGTAATACCTACAGGTTTTCGTTACCTACCACAGTCATCAGCGGATTACAGAACCAGTGTTCCTAGTTTTCGCTCACCTTGCATTGTACAAAAATCCGAAACAATGCGAGATCAAATTATACTGGAAATGTATAGCTTGATGTGTAGCCGTTTGTACACTTGGTACAGACGTAGTTGGGATTTAACCAAAGTATTAAAAAAAACAATTGTAGTGTAAAGTGTATTATTTTCTTGGATAAGTAAAGTGGTATCAAACGATACTTGGATAAGTAAAGTGTTTGTTTGTTTCACTTTCGTTTTGTCTTGTCTAAATGCGTGTTGTAAGTTACAAACCCTTAAAAGCTGCATAAACCAATTTAAAAAGCGTGGGAATGTTTTTTTTTGTATAGGTGCTACCAATATACAGAGGCCAGCACATCAAGCTACCCCAAACTATCAAATTATCCCAATCCCACTAATATTATAAATGCAAAAGACTAAGTGTGTATGGTTGATACTCTTTCACGCAAGAACTACTGAACGGATTTTAATGAAACTTTACAATAAAATAGCGTATACATTAGAATAACTGTCAGAAGAATTGTCCAATATATAACGATAAGTGTAAAAATCTGCCATCTGCGAGCTATTCTGGCGTGCAAATCCTCCGCAGATGAAGTCGCGGTCACCAGCTAGTTGAACATAAACCATAATCTTTTTGTAAAGGACATGAAAAACTACTGAAAAACTATCAACAAATTTTGGCACATTGTGGTAGCTTGATGTGATTAAGTTACAAATATCTGGGGACACGGGAGTCTCCCGCCAAGACGAGCCAAGCGAAGCACACGGGCACTCCCTGCACTTTTTTCGAAGTGTTTCGTCGTTTTTTTGAACCCTCATAGAGTTGGTTTCCGATGTACCAGAGAATTCATATTCTCAGGATATGTCATTAATACACTAATAGGGTATATGCATGTATTTTTTTTTATATTTTTACTTCACTGTTTACAACGTTTGAACATAGTAAAAAAATATAAACATGTTTGAAAATGCAGTAATGAAGCTTAAAAAATATTTAAATACAGAATAAATTTGAGCTGTTTAAACGCCGCCATTTTCGCGCGCCATTTCGATGACGTCATTTACTATGATCCTATTAAGTTGTTTTCGTTTTTCTAACCATTTCACCATGAGAAAAGCTGAGTAACCAGTTTACAGGTATTGCTTGTACCCGAATGCAAAAACATTATCAGATTGTGCTTTTACAAAACCACATTCAGTCATTTTCTTAAATGTTTTAATAACTTCACTATGAAGCTAAAATTACACTTGAACATTAAATTAATTCACAACACACACGGCAATTAATATGTTTTCCAATAAAAAGTCCATTCCAATACTTAATGTCATACTTACACATTGTATGTTTAGTAGGCGTAACTTGTTGTCGTAGTATTTGACGTCACTTTTCGTTATAACCAATGGTGATGCGTTTCACAAATTTGAATTTCCCGCGCTTAATTTGCACTTTTATTTTTAATTTTAAATAATTATGACGCTATTAAGAAGTAAAATAATGATTTAGTTCATATTTTCTGCCATTAAAGATTGGGAAAAAAAAATATTCGAACCAAATTTTAATTACATGCATATTCCCTAATAAACTTACTAAGTCTCAATTGAATAGCTCTAATACTTTAGATTTTATTGATATCTAAAATACACCAATTTCGTTACTGACACACTAACACACTGATGATCATAAAAATGTTTAGGTACTTCCTGAAGTGCTAGAGGGCTGAAATTTGGTAAGTAATCTAAGCTTAGTATACAACCAACAAAAAATTAATAAACTCATAACTTTCGCCCCCCATCCCCAAAAATGGGGGGGGGTGGAGGTTTGTATGAGATAATATAACCGCTTAAGAGCGTAATTACCTACGCCCTGATTTATCGCTTATGGTAATCAGTAAACCATCAAAGAAAAAAGGCAAAGACTGAGAAGAATGGGCTATGAAAACCTGCACTACTGATGTGCAAGAAATACACCCAATAAAAAAATACTAAAAGACTGCCTAGCAACTTACAGAACTGAAATCCCACCAAAACATTTCATGTAAAATGTTGCCTAGACTACCACATAAGGTATGCCTTGTGAAAAAGTCATGTACCTAGCTAGAGCCAAGCTTCTGAATCTACACGGCCTAACCTACCGACCCTACCTTCACAAATTATTAATATTATTCTACATTATCAGTAAAAATGTATGACTTAGCTGTTTTGTTACTTAGTACTTCAAAAACTAAATATTCGCATCACATCCACGACGGTAGCGAGTCGGCGAAGCCATACATTTATACTGATAATGTAGAATCGCTGATTTTTTTACTCGCAGTTCTGTAAGTTCCCTCACTCCTGTACTTTTACTTGTACATATAACATCAATCGAAGGTCCAACAAACATTCTACGTCGAAGGAAAAACACAAAATCTTAACTTATTTTAACATCCATACGGAACTAACAACGTGCACTTTGTCAACATCAGCTAGAGTGCAACAGACACGAAAAATACGAACAAACATAGGTAGATAAACAAATTACTTTTCCTTTCGTCGCGTAGTCGGGTAAAGGACAAAACGGAAAAACAAAGGACTTAATTGGATTTGAACCAGTATCAACGGTAAAGCTTGTGGAAAAAAGCTTTGTGCGCCGGCTTTTCAGGGTAATTATGGATATTGTTCCGTGCGGTTGCACTTTAGCAGATGGGACGAAAAGAAGAATAAACCGCGCTTCAGGATATGCGAGGATAAGTAATAAAAGTCGAACGGGTCAACGTTCAAGATCAAATCAAATATCAAAAATTTTCTTGGAACAAAACATGTACAGTTTCTTGTGCACGTTAATACTGCGTTAGTTTACTAACTGTGTCGCAGTTATTAGCGCCCACCCCAAGAGAGAAATACGAGGAATTTCTCGTAGCGCAACCTTTTCTAAGCGCAGCCATCGAAGCGCATCACTATCTCATACCGCGAAGCGCAACCGTTAGTTGCGCACCTAGACATTAATCATAATAATGTATATAATTTTATTATGTCTGCATTTATTAGTATATCGACTCTGAATTTTATTTACCTTTGACGTCATATCGCGCGCACAGGCTCATGCGTGTGACCATTGCTTATATAAGTAATTTTTAAACGTAGTCACATATTTACTTGAACGGTTATTTAATTTTAGTTGTCAAGAATTTGCAAAGCACTACTAAAACATACACTACACTATTGTGTAAAATAATAAAACACCAACCTACAGCTTCAACTTTTCGGCTTTAGTTTAGTTTATCGTTATTATGTATGGAGGTAAGACGCCTACACAGGTATTTTGTACGATATTTCCAAACTTAATCACGTTTTTTACCTAAACCGTTATTTACTTGTACTTGTGACCATTGCTTACATAATTCTAGTGAAACGTAGTCACATTATAACTTGAACGGTTATTTAATTTTAGTTGTCAAGAATTTGCAATGTACTACTAAACACACACTAAGTACTACACAATAGTGTAGTACTATTGTATAAAATTAAAAAAAAACATACCTACAGCTTCAACTTTTCAGCTTTAGTTTGGTTACTGTTTATCGTTATTTATTAATTATATTAATAATAGTTACCTAAAAAATGTAATTATAAGTCTGTAAGCCTTCTTAAAAGTAAGTAAATTAAACTTTAGGAGAAACAACAAAAATATCGAGCAGAATAGAGACAACAGGCGTGAGCATGGGCTTAGAAATAACAGCCGCACGGTTCGATGTACAGACGCCAGCACGTCAAGTTACCCCAATGTGTCAGATTTCTTTGATCGTTTTTCAACTTTATGGCAAACGGAATAAGGTTCATATTCAATTGGGAAAATTTGACACATTGGGGTAACTTGACGTGCTGGCGTCTGTACCTAAGCTTAAGCTGCCAAGGTTTGCTCGTGGTAGGGTAACCACGGGATTCATAACATATTATCAAGAACCGCTTGGTAACTCCGAAATAACGTTATGCGTTTTCCAAATAAAATCCAGTATCGATAACTAATTTATTCTTTTAGTGAAACCACAAACAATAAATCAATATTAACGAATTATTTGGACAGTACCTAGATATATTCCAGGCGAATTTAAAATATCCACTTCACAAGCTATCATAACATCATGTTCAAACATTTAACCATTTTATTTACACATTAATTGGATCATACAAATATGCCAAGTGACTCAAATGCAATCAAATCAATCAAAAAACATTTTCCGTTTGATTCCGTTGACAAGTTTCATTAACAATAAACAAATAAAAAAAAATGTAAGAAAATGCTTGTTGGAATTATTATTTATCAAGCGCTAGTAAAGAACGTTGGCATAAGAAATTCTTGGCTGAGCAATTTGTCAGTTACGTTTATCTGAATTTTACGCTTAAACACAAAGTAGACAAATGTAATTAAAATGCTGGAGGCGAGCAGACCTATGGCATGTTTACGTTCTGCGCGGCTGTAGGCATTTATTTTAAAGATACAGTCGAGTTACAATACTGTCGGTCGATTCAGTAAAAGCACAGTATAAATATTAATACAGTAGGGCGACGCCTTTGATCTCAGGAAAAATGCCGACAACTTCTGGGTGAATTTTCGAGCGTTTCAACCGCCGTCATTACCTTCCCCATAACATTAAGGGAAGAGAATGTATTTAATGGAATATTTCAACCATTTCCAGATTCTAGTACTTTAGCAGATTCTGAGAAAAGCTGAAATATTGCATTGAATACATTCTCTTCCCTTAATGTTAAGGGGAAGGTAATGACGGCGGTTGAAACGCTCGAAAATTCACCCTTCTACTTGCGTTAGACTTGAATAATAACCTCCCGCACAACGAACGAATTTTGTTCGCAGTGCGGGAGCGACTTTCCCGCGTCTCGTCCCTCACACCCCGCACGATTGCCCTGTCTAGACGGCTTCGTCGGACGACTGTATGTTTTTAGACTGTGGTAAGTCACGCCATTAAACTTGAGTGAAGTGGACTGTCAATGCCTAGCATTGAGCAATGAAAGCTCAATTCGCCTTCACTTCACTGACATTTTCACGCGGTGATTTCAACAGAATCGCACTGCTATATAGATAATATCGTCACTGGAAAGGCAAAATTACTGATGTGAAAATAGGTTGTTTCGAGATAAAGCCGATCAAAGTTTTTATTTTTAGAAAAAAAATCATATCTTTTTACACAATCATCCGATTTCAATGAAATAACTTTATAAATAATTCTATTTGTAGCATGCGTTTACTGGAAGTGGTTGTAATTCGTTTTTTTTACTACTTTCCAAGATAAGTGGCGCTTCAGTAATTTTGACCCAATAACTTAGTAAGCCAAATTTTCTTAAACGCCACCAATGTAAACAACGATTGTATTTTAAAAGTACTGAACACAATACTATTAGTAAATTTGAGTAGTATGAAATTTCTTTAGCATAAATTTTAGTGTCGTGTTGGTGTATCAAAATAACTTCAAGGGAAATATTTTATACTCCTCATGTCTAGGATTTTGACTCATGAGGCGATAGGATAACTAAGTAACTTCAACTAAAATTACTTAAAATGTTTTTTTTTCGTAATCATTTGTTCAGCAAAGTAACGTTAAGGATCAATCACACTTTATTGTAACTGGGATAAAACTACTGTTCCCTTTTGGTATTTAAATATTTTTCATATTCGTGTTTTCGAAAATTACTTCTAGAAGGTTGTGTGGGTGTTTGGTAGAGGTAAGGAGGGTGGCGTAGGGTGCGTAGGGTAACGTGGGGGTTGGACCGGGAGACGTAGGTGTAATCACTGGGCAAGCCAGTTTAATAATTTACACGGTATAATGATAACTGTAAATAAAAAAAATGTTTTAATTAAAATACAGTACCTAAGTGGTAGCATAATAAACTTTTATTGAATCAAAAAACATTGGTATCATGATATTTATGAACCAGGGCACACACGCGCTTAGATCTAAAAATTATTTGTTATTAACGAAAACTCAATGGAACAGTCTCCTATTATCTAATAATGTTTTCTATTAATCTTCAGTAACTTAAACATATTAAAGTAAAAACAAATCAAAAATTAATAGCCTCTTCTGGCAAAAACAAGTAATAAAAACTTAATATTTGGCATGTCTTATTAAACAAAATATTCATTTTTTATTCATTCATTCATTAACCCTAGAAGCCCAATCTACGTCATTTTGACGTACACTCCAACGAAAATACGTTGTCTTTTTCTAATGCACGCTCGGATCGCCGCGCCCCCCCGCGCCAACTCAGTAGCCGCGAAGACTTTTTTTTTTTTTTTTTAGGGGTGGAAATGCCTCATGGATGTCCCTCGCCCGGGGAGGCGGAGGGGTCTGTCAGACTCTTACTGACTAAAAACCACCCCGTGTTCCTTCTCACACCTGCGCCGGGGGTCACGGGAACGGAAGATACTTCCGCGACCCCCGACTGGTTCCGGCCCCGCGGGCCTCGCCAGGTCAGCGAGGGGAGTGAGGTGTTAGACTCCCCTCGCGACGTCTAAGAGGGGCGCGCGTCAACACGACGCGCCACCATCTCGGGTCCATGCACGTGGGGGGCGGCGGACATCCCCGCGTCCGTCGCCCCTGGACCCAATTAGGGGGGCTGGAAGAGGGCGTTGTCCGCCCTCCGCCTGCGCCCGGTGCGTCTGCTGCGGGCAGGGTGAGTGGAAGTAATCTCCCTCTCCCTTTCCGCAGCCTCCTTCTGCGAAATGAATGTTTCGCAGAAGGACACCACCGCGTCCCAGGACCCGACGCTGCCGACCATCTTCTCGACCACGGCCGGCAGCGACAAGTCACTGCCTACTCCAGAGACGAGGGCACGGCGCGGCTCCTCCCAAGCGGCACACTCTGCCAGCGTATGCTGCACCGTGTCCTCCCGACAGTCGACGCAGTGGTGACACTGGGCGTCCGGCTCCTTGTTTATGCGACACAGGTACTTTCCGAAGCAACCGTGCCTGGAAAGTATCTGCGTCACCCGAAACGACAGGGAGCCGTGCCTCCTCCCGAACCAGCGCTCGAGCACCGGCCGGACCGCCTCGATGGTGACGAGGCCGGTAGGGCGCGAAAGCCTGTCCCGCCATTCCGCCACCAGGACCTCGCGCAGCTGCGACCGACGCAACTCCATGTGTCGCTGCATCGGTCGCTCGCCGCGCGCCTGCATTTCCTCGCGCCACCGGTACAGTGACGCGAGTACTTTCGCCTCCAGGTCCCAGGGCGGGGATCCGGCCAGTACTCCGGCAGCCTCGTAGGAGATCGTGCGATAGCCCCTGATGACTCTGACGGCCATCGCTCGCTGCGGTCTGCGCAGGACAGCGATGCTGCCGGCCGTCAGGTCAGCCGCCCAGATCGGGGCCCCGTAAAGGGCCATCGATCGCACGATCCCCACGTAGAGCCGCCTACAGGCGGCGCTCGGGCCCCCCAGATTGGGAAGCAGCGTTGATAGCGCCCCGGCCGCGCCCAACAGCTTGGGCGCCAGCCGCCGGAAGTGAGGTCCGATATTCCAACGGCTGTCGAGCACCAATCCCAGGTACTTCATGGTGGACTCGACAGCGATTCGAACCCCACCGACCACTAGGTGTGATCCGGCGGGTGGCGCCCGACGGGGGCCGTGGAAAACCATAGCCTCCGTCTTGCTGAGGGCCACCTCCAGGCCGAGGCGCCGTATGCGGCCCACCACCTGTAATGAACAGTAGATGGCTGCATCACTTCGGTAAGTACCGCCATTTTTTCGTTATTACAATGTTGCACGTAAATTTGACGTATGTTTGGGCTTTGTGTAACTTTTGCGAATTGTTTTCATTTTGTAATATTATGATTTTTGTTCGATTATTGTTTTATTTTCCATAATTTTCAAACTGTACTTTATTTTTAGGAACGAATGTACAATGGCGTCCTATCGACGGTTGAATATAGACAAAATAGCATCAGTATTGGAAAATTAAGACGATTATTCTCCGCACGATACTGACTCGGAACAAGAAGATTGTGTGACTCAAGACGACGTGCCAGAGACAGCAACAGAGACTTCCTGTAATAAGCCCGAACCAAAGAAACGACGATATTGTGGGTATTGCTCGTACAAAAGAAGAGGATGACCAAAACACAATACTCCAAATGCAAAAGAGCAATATGCGGTGAACACAATATTGATATTTCTCAAGACTGTGTATAAAAGCTGATTTTTGAATATTAAAGTACTAAGTATTGATAAGAGTTGATTAAATTTTTAGAAAAAAAAGTGATTTGGTTGATTGTTGTAAAATTTATTTAATTATAAGAAGAAACCTAAGAAGATCTCATTTTTTGTACATTTTTTTTACTTTGCTTAATGTAACTTTGTAAAGGTAAAAATAAAAAGTTTTAAATATTTAAAATACGTTTTTTTATTTCATAAGAACAATTTTAAATAAATAATCCAAAAACTAATAAATATCTAAAATAAAATAATTAAATTCAGCGATTTGATTTATATAGGTACGTCATTTTTACGTATGATTGGGCTTTATAGCCTCAAAAATATGATTGGGCTTCTAGGGTTAAAATCAATGAAATTTTTACTTTTCATTCACTACGTAATCTGAACAAAAACGGCACGATTGCAAGGGAAATAAATAACTACTTACCTCTTTATAAATTCAAAACTGCACGATCTTACTCATTGATTCACTAAAATAGATTGATAACGCTAGCAAAAACGACAAATTGACGTCCTTCCGCAGTGGCTCGGTCGAGCAGAATGGCGGAACAGCTTAATTTTAATTTATTTGAGGGGCGTATCGCATATCGTGCCCTTGAAGAGGACGTGTATAGCTTAACCGGGCGTCTCTGTAGAGATATCTTAAGCAAAAAATTAAGACCTCCAGCCAGAGTATAAAAACTTAAAAACTAAGCGACTACGCTAAGGGCACCCCCTGCGGGGTACGAGCCTCGGCTTAGGGCGTCGCTGGGAGAGGACAGCAAGGGACGGCTGGATCTGTGTGGTTATTATTTGGGGGCAGCGAGTTTATTATAACTACTGCTCAGCTCGCGGGCTGGCACACAAGCAAGGGACGGGAGGACGGGTAATTATCGGGGGCGTCGCGACGGGCCTCGACGGCGAGGCCGGAATCGGGCTGCGTTCTTGCGAACTGTGCTGGTAGACTTATCGCTCTCCTGGAGGAGGGTGATAGCGTCATCAGGGACGGTGAGGGTGTGTCTCGGTCGCCGTATCTTAGAGATGCGGGACGGAGTGTATCGGGCGGCCGACACCACGAGGGGGTTGGGGTGTTTTTCAGCTACGTCCATGAAACGCTTGGTGAGGCGTTTCATGAACTGCTGAATTGTAGGGATTTTGAGATCTACGTGGAGAATCTCATTTCGGACATAGAAGGGGGCTCCCGTTATCCTACAGAGGAAACGGTTTTGGAGGGTTTGCATCCTATGGATATGCCTAGGGTGCGCATGTGCGAAAACTGCGCAAGCATAGGTCATGATGGGGCGAATGACCGCGGTGTAGAGACGCAATTTGCACTTGAGTGACAATTTGCTTCTCGGGGTCGTGAGGAAATGAAGGCTACTGGAAGCGAAAGCGGCTCGCGAACGAGCCATCTTTATGTGCTTCGCGAAGGTAAGGTGATGGTCGAGAGTAACTCCTAAGTACTTTGCCTCCGAGTCCCAAGGGATGGGGGTGTCGTACATAGTAATTGGATCGGGGGTTGGGACAGTGCGACGCGGTCTCGTGAAGAGGACCGCTTGGCTTTTTTCGGGGTTGACCTCTATTCTCCATTTCCGGAACCAATCGCCTAGGGCGTTTGCGGAAGATTGGAGAGTGCGAGCTATCGTGACTGGATTGGTGCCAGTGTAGTTGTTAACGCCAATTTAATCTTTATAAAGAAATGCATGACCGATAGTTTTTTAGTTGCCAATAAACCTTGTAAAGGACAGACGCGTTTCAATTCAAACCCAAAGACAAGTGCAAACTAAAGCCAACCTTATCACCACAACATATGGTCGATTACGAGCCGGACCGAACCTCATTAAGAATTGACGGAGCGCCGCCGTGAGAACAAAAGAACCACATTCCATCGAGCGATAAGTGAACACCTGGTGTTGTTTTGCACAGATTTCTTAGAACTGGACTATTAGTGTGTGCGTAAAGTGTATCATTTGAACATTAATTACAACTTATTAAAGAGACTATATTTGAAGATTCTTGTGATTAACCTATATAAACAATGACAACTCAAGTAGACCAAGCGTTAAGTGTACTAGAAGATTTATCGTCGTTACTTAAAAAAACTCAGACGAACCTTAAAAAGTGCCCAAAAGAACGGTTAATGAAAACTGGATATTTACAAACTCGTATTCAAGCTATCGAAGAATACTGGGTAGCTTTTAAGAAAGCACATCATGATCTGTTGAAATGTACTACTCGGGAACAACGTGGACTTATTCCGTATTACGTGAATGAAGAATTCCTTCTTCAAGAAGATTTATACCTATCTATGTTAGGAGATCTTAGAGACATGTTAGCTGCAATTACTTCGAAGACGACTGATCAACCTTCATGCAGCAACACGTCGTGTGATGGAAAATTACGGCCTAAAGTGATGCTACCTAGCATACAGCTCCCTCCGTTTTCCGGTAACTACGAAGAATGGCCTACATTTAAAGACTTGTATGTGACTTTAATTCATGAGTGCACTACACTAACTGAAGTTGAAAAATTACACTATTTGAAAACCAGTATCACGGGCGAAGCGGCATCGTTATTAAAGCACATTCAGGTAACGGGTGCTCATTATGTTCAAGCATGGGAAACGTTGAATCACCGATACGATAATAGGCGTATTATAGTAAATGCTTTGATGAAGCGATTATTTTACCAAAAAAAATGTACCAATCAAAGTGCAGCACAGCTAAAGGCCCTCCTTGATTGTACTACGGAGGTTATTAACAGCTTAAAAAACGTTAACGTGCCTACCGATTCCTGGGATCCAGTAATTATATTTCTGGTTGTGCAGAAGTTGGACCCGGAGTCACACAAAGAATGGGAACAGACTGCCTACTCGGTGAATTCTCAAGATCTGCCTACATGGAAGGAATTGCGCGAGTTTTTAGAATCTAAATTCCGAATGCTTGAAATGGTTTCCCCGACAAGTACCACTAAAACTAATAAAGAGCGTGTTCTGCATGTTAAAACAGCAGACAATGGTAAACAAAAACCATGCGCGTTGTGTAAAGAAACGCACACACTATGTCATTGCAGCATATTCAATAAGATGTCAGTTAATGAAAGAAGCGAACATGTCAAAGCAAACAAACTATGTTTCAACTGCCTTGGGGCGGGACATGCGGTTTTCAAGTGCCGTATACCAATGTCTTGCCGTACCTGTAAGAGACGACATCACACACTTTTACATCAAATCAATTTCAAGAAGAGTGATGAAGCGGATCCAAATGAAGAAAGCAAGCAACCGACTTCATCCAGCCAAGCGGATGTAGAAGAGAAGAAAGTTCATACAATGATTGCGTCTCATTATAACGCGGGGCAGAAAATATCACTATTGGCTACCGCAGTAGTAATTTTGAAGAGTGAACATGGACATACTACTGTTCTAAGAGCGCTAATAGACTCAGGATCTCAAGCATGTTTTATAAGCGAGAAGGCAACTCGGATCCTGAATCTAGAAAAAACATCAGTAAATCTAATTGTCTCCGGAATGGAATCCATGAAAGTTAGAGTCAAGCATGAAGTCAAGTTTCAATTATTGTCACGATGGGAAAATCACTTCTACCTACCTATCAGAGCCTACGTGATGTCCAAGCACTTGACCTCTAACATACCTACAAACACTACAATGGGGACTAATTGGCCACATATAGCAAACCTCCAACTAGCAGATACAAATTATTATGCATCAGGACCTATTGATCTATTGTTGGGTGTAAACGAATATGCATCGATTCTCAAGCAAGAACTGGTTAAGGGTCCACCAGATACACCGTGCGCCCAAAATACGTCTCTGGGATGGATCTTAATGGGAGGCATAAGAATGAAACTAAATGCAAGAGAAAAATCCTTGACAGCGATGAGTCAAGAAATCAACATGGAAGAGTTACTGAACACAATATGGGAAGTTGATACTGATACAAAAAGAAAATTGAACATAACTGAACAACTATGTGAAAATATATACGAGAAGACACACAAGCGAGACAAAGACGGAAAATACATAGTTAAGCTACCATTCAAGGTACAACAGCCAAAATCAGTAGAAGGCAACACAAGAGAAATAGCAAAGAGAAGACTCCTCCAACTAGAAAAAAGATTCGATCAAAACACAGAACTAAAGCAAGAATACACAAAGGTGATCAAGGAATATAAAGAGCTAAAACATATAGAAGAAATACCTAAGGATGAAATAAATAAAAAATCGGTATACTTACCTCACCACGCAGTGATTCGTAGTGACAAGGAAACGACGAAGACTCGTGTTGTATTCGACGCCTCGTGCAAAGGCTCCAACGGTACTTCACTAAACGATGAACTCTTGTTGGGTCCAATATTACAAGACGACTTGAGAAGCATTATTATAAGGTGGAGAATTCATGCTATTTGTTATGTTTCTGACATTCAGAAGATGTACAGAATGATCTGGACAAACAAGGAAGACCTCGATTATCAAAGAATTCTATGGAGAGATAGCACGTTGGAAGACATCAAGGACTACAGACTTTTAACTGTTACATTCGGAACGGCGTCCGCACCTTATCTCGCCGTAAAGACACTCATGCAATTGGCTGATGATGAAGGTGATAAATATCCCGAAGCTGCAAAAATATTACGCGAAGACTTTTACGTCGACGATGTTATGTCCGGTCACGATGATCTTGAACAAGCCATAAGAATCAGCCAAGACCTCAAACAACTACTACGTCTAGGCGGCTTCGAACTGAAAAAATGGTCTTCTAACAGTCGTGATTTTATGGAAACTATTGAACCAAGCGAAAGATCATCTAATGCACATTTAGAACTAAAGATAGATGGAACAATCAAAGCGCTGGGCATACAATGGAATTTAGGTAAAGATCAGTTCGAATACAATCTAACCTTACCTGTTATCAGCAAAGCAATCACGAAGCGAAGCATTTTATCCGACATTCAAAAGTTATTCGACCCACTCGGATGGATTGCGCCTTGTCTCGTAATGGCAAAGATTTTAATACAGCAACTCTGGCAAGAAAAGATTGATTGGGACGAAGTCTTGAATACGTCACTGGCAGAAAAATGGGTTACAATACGATCTGACCTCGAACATGTAAACGGAATCTACATAAACAGATGGATGGGAACATCTAGCTCAAGAAAGAATTCTATAGAAATCCATGGATTCTGCGATGCCTCTGTACTAGCATACGGTGCTGTGGCATATTGCCGAGTCACTAACTCAGATGGCATAATAAAAAGCACAATTATTGCTGCACGAACCAGAGTAGCTCCATTGAAAACCATTTCACTGCCTCGACTAGAGCTGTGTGGAGCTTTGCTTTTATCTAAACTCCTGAAGAAAATAAGGGACGCAATGGGGATACCTGCAACACAGATCCATGCTTGGACAGATTCAACTATTGTTATCTCATGGTTACATGGAGATCCAACCAAATGGAAGACGTTTGTAGCAAATCGTGTTGTCGAGATCACAACTAATGTCAGTTACAGTCAGTGGCACCATGTCCAATCTCACGACAATCCAGCAGATGTTGCATCAAGAGGTATGTTAGTCACTAACTTGAAAGATTGTGACCTGTGGTGGAACGGACCACAGTGGTTATCACACCAGAAGATACAGTTCACTAAACAAAACATAACACCAACAGACCTAGAAAGAAAGAAAAACACCATACAAGCTCTGAAAATAACAAATGACGAAAACGAAGAAAGTAACAAACTATCGGCTCAACTCGATAACTTTGACTCGCTGACTGAACTACTGAGAGTAATCTCTTACTGCCGAAGATTTCTGACACAAAGGAAATTAAAGGAAAACATAGATAGTACAATTAAAACTGAAGAACTCCAACACTCGCTGTTAACCTGTATAAAACGAGAACAAGAGGAAGAATTTCAAGAAGAGATAGAAAGCTTGAAAATTAAGAATAGAGTAAAAAGGTCCAGTAAATTAAAATCGTTAAATCCTTACCTAGACGAGAATGGTGTCCTCAAGGTGGGCGGTCGGCTCAGGAACGCAGAGTTGAATGACGAATGCAAGCATCCAATCATTCTGGGTCGTAACAGTAAACTTACCTATCTAATAATAGCAGAAGCACACTCGAAGACGTTGCATGGAGGTATACAATTAATGCTTACTTACCTCAGATCCAAGTATTGGATACTGCGAGCAAAAACGCTGGTCAAACAATACCTTCATCGTTGCTTGGTGTGTGCTAAACTGAACGCAAAAGTGAGAACACAAGTAATGGGTGACTTGCCGAGAGTACGGGTGAAACCAGCACGAGCATTCCTTAATTCAGGTGTCGACTTTGCGGGACCATTCCCAGTATTGATGAGTAAAGGTAGAGGAGCCAGGACTAATAAGGCTTATGTAGCTGTGTTTATTTGCATGTCTACGAAGGCAATTCATTTGGAATTGGTTGGCGACTTAAGTACAGCAGCATTCATAGGCGCCTTCAAAAGGTTTTGCGCCCGCAGAGGTAAATGCATAAATCTGTGGAGTGACCAAGGGCGAAATTTTGTTGGCGCTAACAAGCAGCTGCATGAAGCATGGAAAGAAGCGGGTTTGCAATTTGATGGAAAAATCGCTGAATCACTCGCCAACGATGGAACTCAATGGCATTTTATACCAGCGTATTCACCTAACTTCGGAGGACTATGGGAAGCCGGAGTAAAATCCATAAAATTTCACATGAAGAGAGTCCTCACTACAAACTTGACTTTTGAAGAAATGACGACGGTTCTCTGCGAAATAGAAGCGTGCCTAAACTCACGTCCGCTATGTCCAATGGACGATGACACCACGCAAGCATTGACACCAGGTCATTTTTTAATAACGGAAGCACCAGTCACCGTCCCAAACCCAAATATAAAGGACGCTAAAATGAGCAATTTGTCACGTTGGCAATATACACAAAAATTGTTGAGTGATTTCTGGTCACGATGGCAGAAGGAGTACCTAACGAGACTCCAACAGAGACCAAAATGGTTAAAACGCGAAGAAGAGTTTAAAAGGGGAGATATA
This sequence comes from Euplexia lucipara, assembly GCA_921972225.1. Taxonomy (NCBI): domain Eukaryota; kingdom Metazoa; phylum Arthropoda; class Insecta; order Lepidoptera; family Noctuidae; genus Euplexia; species Euplexia lucipara. The sequence goes on along the minus strand of OV179142.1, from coordinate 8,617,169 downwards.
GTGCTGATCAAGCAAGACAATCTCCCGCCGGGAAAATGGTCCATGGGACGTATCACTGACAAACACCCCGGCCCCGACGGTTTAACTAGGGTATACAGCGTAAAAAGCGGTGACAGTATAACGAAGCGATGTGTGACAAAGTTGTGCGCTTTACCAATCGATACAGTACCAGATGAGATGATTGTTTAACTTGTAATCTGGACTAATTCAACTTATTTTGTTAATTATGTAATTTGATTTATTGTTTGAAAGGACTTTAAGAGTCCTTTGGTGGGCGGCTTATGTTAACGCCAATTTAATCTTTATAAAGAAATGCATGACCGATAGTTTTTTAGTTGCCAATAAACCTTGTAAAGGACAGACGCGTTTCAATTCAAACCCAAAGACAAGTGCAAACTAAAGCCAACCTTATCACCACAACAGTAGTAGATTGCCGTATCGTCGGCGAAGAGAGCTAACTGGGACCTATTACTGATGGGAATGTCACTGGTGAACAGTGAGAAGGGGAGAGGGGAGAGCACGGAGCCTTGAGGGACGCCCGCGCAAATCGGATGGGGATGGCGGAACAGCCAGCGCGCGCGCGGTTTTGTTACATTTTATGCTACCTAATCTTTACACATTGAAGAATATTTCGTCCAATTAGCTGCTTACAATATACTTTAGCAACGACGATAGCAAAACATATACCTTAATATTTTACTGAAGTTACATAACAGAGTATTTCATTAATCTTATTTGATAAAATAAAAATAATCGAAGTCCGTAATAATTACTTTAGCTCTTTGATTAATATTTGACAACGCAACACATTTTTCTTTTCCGAATATTTTTCAATAACTTGAGATTACCAAATGTACTTAATGTACTTGTTGTTTATCTGGATGGAAAAACAAAAATACGTTTGTTTAATTTGTAAAGAAGTCAATACAAAGCAAAATTACTGCTTACTCACAAGCTCTTTACAGACAGCAAATGTAAATTACTTATACGCCAGCATCTTTTCAAAAGTAAGACGGCAACATTTCTTGTCCACCATACACTCTAAAAATAATGAAAGCAAAATTACTTAAACGCCAGGCATCATTGAAATAAACGTAAACCAAAATTTCTTTAGCTGAATTTTTATTACATTCAAGGTAAGCACAAATTACTTAAAGGCCATTCTTTTTTAGGCTACACAAAGGCAATTTTATTCAAGCGCCAAACTTAATATTTAATATTCAGGAAATATTTCTTGAGCAACATGAGTGAAAAATTGGCCAAAAAACGCGTCGCTTCAGTAATTAGGAAAAAAAAGCAGCACCTTTTTTTAGGTTACTCAAACGCCACAAAAATGCTCTGATTGCAATGGTTCCTAGGCAGATCGACGCAGAAAAAATCGCTGATTCCGAATATGTATATAACTCAATTATGCCCACTTTGTATGACAGAAGTAATTTTGCCTTTCCAGTGACGATATTATTATTACCGTGGTTGTACTGAAGCAATTTATTTATGCCTCGTAATATTTAATTAACTTACTGTGGCTAAGGCTTCGGCTATTAGAACGTAGACTGCGTTTCTGAATTTTACCAAATATTTTTAGTTTCAGAATTGATTACTTTTAGGAAACTTACGTAGAAGTGACTAATAGATAGATAAACGTTTACGTATTAAACGTTTATCTATCTATTAGTCACTTCTACCTAATACGTAGGAGTGTATTAAGTTTATTAATTAAGGGATTTTTTACCTTTATTATACTCGGGGTGAATTTCGATAAGTAAATATATATGAAACTATTAGGTATGGAAACACAAAATCACCCAAAAAAATGCAATTATTATTGAAAGTAAACCCTAAAAATAAGACAAGAAAGTGTCTTAAATAAGGGGTTTCCTCACGGCCAACAATGGCGGCCATCTCGAGACCCCCTTTGACACCAAGATTCACCCTTATTCTAGAAATCACTTGACACCATTATTAATTTTAAGCTAAATCAGGGTAAAGCGAGGTCAATGTTAACACGTTAAGTCTACGAGTAAATATAGTCACAAACTGTGTCTGATCTGTTTTATTTGATATATATTTGAAACGGACGTATAATGTAACATCATTTAACTCAAGAACTCTGCCTGGATTTTGCATCCCGAAGCAGTATAACTAAACAAAATATGAAGACTTAAAAAAGAAGCGATTTCTCTACAATTTTTTAGTATGCAGCGCAAAAAGATTTTAAATACTAAACTAAATATTGAATATCTTTGATGAAGCGCAATCTCTTGACAAGTCGGTGTTTTTCGTTCTCGCACCATACAACAAAACAAAAAATGTTGTATGGCGTATTGAAGGATTTCGACTCGAATGGGGCTCATCCAGCGATTTCGGTTCTTAAGGTGAACGTGCTAGGGTAGCCCGCAAAATAAAACCTTATTTGAGTTTTTGCAATTTGCCGTTCAATGTTCAGGCTTTGTGTTGAACAAAATATGATTTGTGACCGTATCACGTATGTGTTTACAGAATTATAATCATTTAAGTTAAGATCTCCAAAACCTAGTAACGGGGCAGCACAATATTTCTTGGTTAGACCGGTTGCCAGACTTGCGAGGTATGACTACTTGTAATTAATGTCAGTCTTGTAAACAAAGACATTCAATACCTATAGACCGGACATCACGAACAAAATTTTCGTCCGAAAAAGTGTGTCCTGCTGGATACAAGTCTATGAGTTTTTTGTAGTACGCTCCGCTGCCGCTCCAATATTCATAATTATATTATTCTAGATGGCGTTACTGAGACATGGGATCAAAGTTTTTCTATGACATTTCCTTGACATGCCCGCTCTATAGTACACACATCAAAAGTGTCTAGGGATCAACATATATTTTGGCAATAACTTTTCTCCTGATTGATATTAATTAAAATTTTCTTTAAGGATTCATCAAATAAAGTGTTTTCGTTTGTCACAGTAACGATAAACCAAGTCACCTTTGCATTAATAAAGAAATTTGCCATTTTCCTAATAAAGGGATTTTTGACATTTGAACCACTAACATTAAAGTTCGAAAAAAAGACTGAAATAACAGTTTTCTTTAAAATTTTATTGGGTAACTTAAACAATTAATAATCCGTGTTTCTACCGCGAACACTAACAACACAAGAACATCGGTTTGGCATACTCAAAATGAGTTCATCCAAATCACGCTGTGGAATGGCCGCCCATGTTCGTTGCAACAACAAAAAAAGGTCTTCTTGCGACTGGATACCCTCCATATTCGGCAGAGCTCTTCTCTGTAGCATATCCCATGCATGCTCAATCGGGTTCAAGTCTGGCGACTGAGCAGTCCAGGGCAGGACATTGATGTTAGCTGCGGCGAGAGTCTGTCTTACAACTCTTGCGGTGTGCGGTCGTGCATTATCATGCATTAACTGAAATAAGGGACCGATTTGCACTTGTAGAGGAACGATGACGTCTGATACAATCGTCTCAGCATAAATTTGAGCGTTGAGGTTGCCTCTGATCCAAATCAACTCAGTTCTTCCGCCGATCCAAATACCCGCCCATACCATGATGGTTCCACCACTATAAGGATGGACTTCCTGGCAGGATTTTAATCGCTGTTGGCGTCCAGGGGTTCTCCAGTGTCGTATACGTCTTGTATCCGGTCTCATACCAAAACGAGACTCATCAGAAAAGCACACGAAACGCCATTGTTCTTCTGCCCAATTTATGTGTTCAAGAGCCCATTGATATCGAATCCTACGATTGTGCATTGCTATAGGTGGTACCCGTAGCGGTCTTCGGGAATGAAGGTTCACTTCATGCAAGCGGTTTCTGACTGTTTGGTCGCTAATTAAGTTCCCTGAAGAGTGATGAAGCCTCACGAGTTGTAAGACAGACTTCGCCGCAGCTAACATCAATGTCCTGCCCTGGCCTGCTCAGTCGCCAGACTTGAACCCGATTGAGCATGCATGGGATATGCTACAGAGAAGAGCTCTGCCGAATATGGAGGGTATCCAGTCGCAAGAAGACCTTTTTTTGTTGTTGCAACGAACATGGGCGGCCATTCCACAGCGTGATTTGGATTAACTCATTTTGAGTATGCCAAACCGATGTTCTTGTGTTGTTAGTGTTCGCGGTAGAAACACGGATTATTAATTGTTTAAGTTACCCAATAAAATTTTAAAGAAAACTGTTATTTCAGTCTTTTTTTCGAACTTTAATGTTAGTGGTTCAAATGTCAAAAATCCCTTTATTAGGAAAATGGCAAATTTCTTTATTAATGCAAAGGTGACTTGGTTTATCGTTACTGTGACAAACGAAAACACTTTATTTGATGAATCCTTAAAGAAAATTTTAATTAATATCAATCAGGAGAAAAGTTATTGCAAAAATATATGTTGATCCCTAGACACTTTTGATGTGTGTATTTCTAATCTCTTTGCTTGTAAATGATTTATTTATTTATTTTTAAATAGAACGGTCGAAACCAATTATACTACTTTAAAATGATATACATTATTATTATAACATAGTCATGCATTCTTCTCAAAAAAAAAAATTAAACATTCCAACAGTATCATCTTCCATTCATTCGCAAACACATCTTATTCGTGTTTGAGTTCAGGAGAGCGTTAATAGCGCTTAATGTCCGAGGAATTGGTGACATAGAGTGTGCAACAGTACGGCAAGTTGGAACAGCCAGCAAGCTGTGTTTCTTACAACGACAGAAATAGTCCGGGACGAATAGATTGTAGATTACGTTATGCAGATCAGGAACATCAATCATCTCCTTAAGAATCTTAAATACCACAGTCAACTGATCGCGGGATCGTCTTACTTCAAGAGAATTAAAGCCTAAGCAACCCAATAGGCATTTAGTAGGATACAAGAAAGGATAGAACCCGTACAGGTGCTTATAGAGGTATCTAAGGAAAGCTTTTTGTACCTTTTCTAAAGCTACCAAGCTAACGCATACTGCTTTTCAAAAGGGTTTCATACACACGCACTAGACTCAAGTTTGCTACGGACTAATGCAGCAAAAAATAACTTAATAGCCATGGTTAACAGCTTGACATGCTTTTTGAGGCACTGGGGGATTTTTTTACGTCGGTCTCCAGTCGAGCTGTACTTTTTTAGCCACAAACTTCTCTTTTTAAGTCATGGTCACCTCAAATAATTTTCATTTTTACGTTCAAATTGTTGATGGTGATCTCAATCTTTTGTAATAGAAATTTTGTCACTATAATTTTGTCAACAAACATAATGTTGATGCAGTCCGACTAATAAATACCATCAGCACTCATATAAAACCCAGTCCTAACTTCAAGCTTTTCCGTAGTCTTCCCAAAGTAAACTTGTTGGTATATTAGATGAGAACATAAATATTAAAATTTACTTAATATAAAGCTTGCATTGTTATGGAAGAATCTGTCTATAGGTACACAAGTCACTTATAAACATCTTTAATGTAAGATGAAAGTCTTATGTGAGTCGTTTTAAAAGTTGTTTTTTCATAGCTGATATTCAAACCTAGTCCTTGCGCAGGTATCTAGAATGTGTTAGTTCAAACCGAAAGCAACGCCAACATATTACAATATGTAGGCAATATGTAGGTGTATGTTGTGTTTGCAATATGTAGGTTATACATAACCTAGCCCGCTTTTCCACATGACTCTATATACTACGGCTTCTGACAAATGATATATACATCCTGTCGAGAATTTGCCTGTGTTCAATATCATTACAGTGTTTTAGCACAGACCAAATTTCTGAGGTTAATAATCAACACTATTATTATTTCATTGACTTTTACAGCAGGCATGTGTAAGTCCTATATCACAAGTATTTGGTTGCTCTTGCCATAAATAACTTTGTTTTGTGGTTTTATATTGGACCACCAACTTGTGATTTGCACTCAAAAATGGGAAAGTGATAAGAGTGAAAAATGTGAGTTGGTCACCATATATCCTTGGTTTCCGACCATTTTTGACCTGGAACTACTTACAGAAACAAGAATTGTATCGATCCTAAAAGTAGCTTCCAAGTATTTACAGTAAATTCCGTTGTAAAATTAAACATAACTTGTCTTATTAAATAGAAAGTTTGATTCGGTTTGCATCAATGTGATTTTTAAGACAAAAGTTGGGAATTTCAAGCCCTTTGCAGACTTTGTTTCAAGTTTATATGGACTGTTTCACAAGCTCATGTATACCGTTAATTGTCCACGAACTGCGCACTCTTACTATGTTAACCGTACTATCGTTTCTAAAATAGACTGTTATTTCACTAAGGCATTTAGTGAATTCAGTCAGGGTCAGGGCTTCACGTGAGTGTATCAATGTAAACACTGATCGCTGTTGTAAATATGTCTACGAGCCAAAGTTTAACAACCGTTTTTTTATGGCTTCAACACTGCTACTGTAAGGACACATAATGTAAGCAAAAATATTACTTTCATTGTATTGGAGTTAACAATACCACAGGCTACATAAATATTTTCTGGTTTTCTATCAAGTCCATCAAAAACTTGTCTGATCGATTGAGCAATAAAGCCACCCTATATGTTAATATGTGTATGTGTAAGTTATTATTTATAAGTTTTTATGGTGTGTGATGAAGACTTTTTAATTCTGTTCTTTGGGTAAAACTAAAACTTTCGAGACTTGATAGATTCGTTATTAATGGTCTTTTATTCGCTGATAGACCTCGACAAGCGTACTTATTCCTCGATCGACCCGTGTCGCTATTATTATTTAGCCTTATGGACACTGTACGTTACAGCCACCTGTATTGCGTAATATCTGAGGCCATTTCAGAGAAACAAAGCGCTGTCTCTCTAGTAGAACGTACGCTTTCAATCTCGCTCACACGTCGACGTATAAGGCGATTATCCACATAAATGACGAGGTGGTCAACAATTGGCGTCCGGTTTTCAGTTTATTTGGTGCGGAACCTGACAAAATAGGTTCATTTCACGGTCTCTCAGCATGGGATCCGGTGATGTACTTCGAATACTATTGTAACGTCACGTCAGAAATTATCGTTTAAATTTTGCTTAATTTCGTTATGTCCATAATAGGGGGCGATGCCTTTACGGGGCATACAGCTACGAATCTATGGCGTATTCATTTATGTACGGCTGGTTAATAACACCATGTTGATCCGATTTCCTAAAATGTAGAAATGGTGCTTGCACGGCTTGGATATTTAGAAAATATGCCTTTACGGGGCAATCAGCTACGAATCTATGGTACATTCATTTATGTACCTACGGCTGTTTAATAACACCATGTTGATCCAAATTCCTAAAATGTAGAAATGGTGCTTGCACGGCTTGGATATTTAGAAAATTTCGCATAAGGCCAGATAATTCTTTCGTTGCAAAAATCAAAGTATTGATGCGCCTGACCTATACAATACGCAGTGTGTAATTTTGATTTGATTTTATACATATATTACGTATACTAACATAGTTTAAAATATTGTACCTACTAACAAAATGTGGATTGTTATTGTCCGGAATAAACGTTTTGAATTGAATTGAGTACCTAGGTACTCATACATTTAGCTACATATCATCATCATTTGCCTAGCCTTTTCCCAACTATGTTAGGGTTATAGGTACATTGTATATTTCTCCACTTGGAAGATTTCCATGTTTAGAACGGATACCGGCCATATTTTCTCAAATTTGTTTTGATTTAATAAACACGAAAATAATATCTATATGTCGAGGATGGCTTCCGGTTGGGGTTGAATCTTCATCGTCGAACATGATTATCACGGCGTTATGGGTTACAAGCAGAAACGTTTCTTCAGGATAACTTAACCGTTACATTTTTTAGTGGAAGTGACGTTGTCTCAACGATGGCAGGATGATAAGGGCCTGACGTCGTAGCGTTCCTCCATTTTATAGGCTCCGTCGTAGCACGAAGTTAGCCGTCATCGCGACGGTACAGTGCAGTTGTCATCTCTCGAAACTCGTGCTGCGTTTTGTTTTCGCTCCATACTATTGACCGTCTCCGACACGGCCATCCTGCGTTTCACACGACCTCGTGTGTTTATCTGAAATCAAATTTACTCGCAAAGTATCACATAGCTCGGTCACTCCTGGCTTTATCTAGAAGGGCATCGGTCAAACTTATGATTTGACAGAACCCTTAAACTCAACTCAAGATTGGACTGGACTCTTTAACTCAACTTAAGGTTTGACTGAACTCTGCATTTAACTAATCCATTAAACCATTACTACTATCAGTTACCAATAATTATCAAAAAACTTGGGAAAACTCAAAATACAACTGACGTAATCACCGCGCTATCTCAGAACAGACACAATCAGACCAGATAAACCAAAATACTCAAGCACTACGCGTGATGTCTAGCTACACATAGCCCAGTAACCTCCAGTTACTGTCTTACTCATGGTTCCCACTGAAACCCGACCTGCGCCAGAGTTGACTGCCCACCACATACTCACGGACTACATACCGATTTCTACTGAGCTACGGTTGCACGACAACCTCTGGTACGGTCTCATCCATCACGTAAGCTTAAAGATTTCATATCCACAACTACTTTACTAAAATTTCGTCAGTTAGACTCTGAGCATGTGCCTATTTCTAAATAAATCTACACTACCTAACCTACCGACCCTAACTTCACAAATTCTACATATCAGTAAAAATGTATGGCTTCGCCGTTTCGCTAGCATCGTGGAGGTGATGCGAATATTTAGTTTCTGAAGTAAGTTACGAAACAGCCAAGCTTTAGATTTACACTGATATGTAGAATTTGTGAAGTTAGGGTCGGTAGGTTAGGCCGTGTAGATTCAGAAGCTTGGCTCTATTGAGATCTGGTATCTTTTTGCAGGGAAAACCTTATGTGGTCGTCTTGGCAACATTTTACATGAAATGTTTGGTGGGATTTCAGTTCTTTTTGTAAGTTGCTAGGCAGTCTGTTACTATTTTTTGGGTGTATTTCATGCACATCAGTAGTGCGCGTTTTCATAGCTTACTGATTACCATAAGCGATAAATCAGGGCGATATTTCGCTGAAGTGTTTATATTATCTAATACAAACTTCCGCCCCCCCCCCCCCCCCATTTTAAGGGATGGGAGCGAAAGTTATGAGTTTATGATTTTTTTTGTTGGTTGTATAATAATCTTAGATTACATACCAAATTTCAGCTTTCTAGCACTTCAGGAAGTACCTAAACATTTTGATGATCATCAGTGTGTCAGTGTGTCAGTGCCGAAATCGGTGTATTTTAGATACCAATGAAATCTAAAGTATTAGAGCTATTCAATTGAGACTTTGTATGTTTAATTAGTCTATTAATAACACCATATCCTGAGCATATGAACTCTCTGGTACATCGGAAACCAACTCTATGAGAGTTCAAAAAAACGACGAAAGACTTCGAGAAAAGGTAGGTGGTGCCCTTTCGCTTCGCTTGGCTCGTCTTGGCGGGGGCACTCCCGTGCCCCCACATCATCCGTTTTGATTGCTGTAAGCATCAACTAAGGAACAGTCATAACACGTTGACCCTGTTTGTTGGCCCTAAATGATCCAGTAGCGTGTGTAAATGAATGTTACTAGAATGAAACTTTTATAAAACGCTTAACCACAAAAGCATATTATTGTCTTGCAGCCATTTGCATGGATCCACGTTCGATATGACGGGTTTACTCGCAAAACATTGTCTTAGATTTTATTTATTTTAGGCTTTTTTAAATAATATTATCGATGTGTGTCTAAAAGAAGTTTCGAGTCAAAGGTGACGCCTAAGTCTCTCATCATAATATTAACTCTGGAAGTGTTGTCTAATATGTAGTCGTAAATAATAGGTTTAGGTTTCCGAGATCCACAATGTACGCGTCCGTGTACCAAATAAAGCTAAAAAATCTTTAATCGCCCTCATTGTACTATTAGTAGAATACCAGTATCAATAAACCGAAACAAACAAAGGAACTTATTTGCTTAATGCGTCATGTTGATACGAAATGACTGTATTACTTTAAATCTTGTTTCCCAGCTTAATTTGCCTGTCGCGTCTATGTATACAGTGGGCTATTAACCGTTTACTAGGAATGGGAAGTAACTATGGCAATATCTTACCAGAGTATTACTATAAAACTTTGAAGGTACCTACGTAAAGCATTTGTCAACCAACTTTTAAACATACCGCGCCGGTCTACACCAGACCATCAAACCAATAGAAATCATTTAAAATCATTCGAATGTTTTATCATAGAAACTTAAACGGACAAGCGAGTCGGACAAAATACGTGCCATAAAGAAATCCGAATCATGTTTCGACATCGACACAAACTTTAAATTATATTTCGATCACATCATTGTTCATTTCTATAACGCATTAAAATAGCCCTCTGTTAATTTAACTTCGAGTAGCCTATCTATTAGATGCGTTGCTAAAAGCATAGCTTTCTCAAAAGAACTCTAGAGGACACTCTGACAGGGACGTATGTTGTAAGCATCTTATAGTTCTTGGACACTTACTACCTACATTACATAAAGCTATTCGGTAAGGTCGCTGATAGATGGTACGGGTCGAGTTTGAAGCTTAATTCTACTTCGTACCCAACCCGTGGGTGGTAAACGACTACCTACCAAATAAAAGTATGGCAAACATGGCAATATTAATTACGTAAAGTTATCATAGGTTCTCTGTACATACCCGCGGTATCGACACTTAAAAGAAAGAACTGTGACTCGAGTCTGCTATTGCAATCGTGTCTCAATGACCGGTCATTGATCGAATATTTGACAACTATGACAGTTTTTGTATGGGAAAGGTGTCATAAGTTTGACGTTATACCTACGTCAAAAATCGATCATTGACCGGTCATTGAGACACGATTGCAATAGCATACTCGACCCCCTGATTGGTTTCATACCTACTTACAATCCACTACACACTTTTGTTTAGAAATAAGTAATGTCACGGTTGATTGTGATACCTACCTTGTTTAAAATATTTCGCGAACGTTCATCACATACCTATTTCGAATAATTAATTATTTTATACTGACCTGTTGGTCTAGTAGTTAGTGACCCTAACTGCTATGCCGGAGGTCGTGGGTTCGATTCCCACCCAGGACAAATGTTTGTGTGATGAGCACGATCATTTGTTCTGTGTCTGGGTATAATTTATCTATAATATGTATGTATTTAGAAGTATATAAGTATGTTTATCAGCTGTTTAGTACCCATAACACAAGCTCTTAGCTTAGCTTGGGACTAGATGGCGTTGTGTAAAAAGTGTGTGGAATATTTATTTATTTATTTATTTATTTATTTATTTAATTGTACGCGCCACCCGCTTATGAAAAAAAGAACGATAGCCACCTATAGCCACTATTTTAAAAGTTGTTCGTTACTAGGTACGTCTATGTTTGTAGGTATTATCGAGGTATCCTTAACACAAACGTTAGCATTGACCTTCAATTTTCGCCTAGTACTGCTTATAAAGAAACATTTTCAAACCAAATTCAAACAAAAATTACACGACTCACCGGATTGTTGAATGCAAGTACACACATCAAAAGTGTCTAGGGATCAACATATATTTTTGCAATAACTTTTCTCCTGATTGATATTAATTAAAATTTTCTTTAAGGATTCATCAAATAAAGTGTTTTCGTTTGTCACAGTAACGATAAACCAAGTCACCTTTGCATTAATAAAGAAATTTGCCATTTTCCTAATAAAGGGATTTTTGGCATTTGAACCACTAACATTAAAGTTCGAAAATAAGACTGAAATAACAGTTTTCTTTAAAATTTTATTGGGTAACTTAAACAATTAATAATCCGTGTTTCTACCGCGAACACTAACAACACAAGAACATCGGTTTGGCATACTCAAAATGAGTTCATCCAAATCACGCTGTGGAATGGCCGCCCATGTTCGTTGCAACAACAAAAAAAGGTCTTCTTGCGACTGGATACCCTCCATATTCGGCAGAGCTCTTCTCTGTAGCATATCCCATGCATGCTCAATCGGGTTCAAGTCTGGCGACTGAGCAGGCCAGGGCAGGACATTGATGTTAGCTGCGGCGAGAGTCTGTCTTACAACTCGTGAGGCTTTATCACTCTTCAGGGAACTTAATTAGCGACCAAACAGTCAGAAACCGCTTGCATGAAGTGAACCTTCATTCCCGAAGACCGCTACGGGTACCACCTATAGCAATGCACAATCGTAGGATTCGATATCAATGGGCTCTTGAACACAGAAATTGGGCAGAAGAACAATGGCGTTTCGTGTGCTTTTCTGATGAGTCTCGTTTTGGTATGAGACCGGATACAAGACGTATACGACACTGGAGAACCCCTGGACGCCAACAGCGATTAAAATCCTGCCAGGAAGTCCATCCTTATAGTGGTGGAACCATCATGGTATGGGCGGGTATTTGGATCGGCGGAAGAACTGAGTTGATTTGGATCAGAGGCAACCTCAACGCTCAAATTTATGCTGAGACGATTGTATCAGACGTCATCGTTCCTCTACAAGTGCAAATCGGTCCCTTATTTCAGTTAATGCATGATAATGCACGACCGCACACCGCAAGAGTTGTAAGACAGACTCTCGCCGCAGCTAACATCAATGTCCTGCCCTGGCCTGCTCAGTCGCCAGACTTGAACCCGATTGAGCATGCATGGGATATGCTACAGAGAAGAGCTCTGCCGAATATGGAGGGTATCCAGTCGCAAGAAGACCTTTTTTTGTTGTTGCAACGAACATGGGCGGCCATTCCACAGCGTGATTTGGATGAACTCATTTTGAGTATGCCAAACCGATGTTCTTGTGTTGTTAGTGTTCGCGGTAGAAACACGGATTATTAATTGTTTAAGTTACCCAATAAAATTTTAAAGAAAACTGTTATTTCAGTCTTATTTTCGAACTTTAATGTTAGTGGTTCAAATGTCAAAAATCCCTTTATTAGGAAAATGGCAAATTTCTTTATTAATGCAAAGGTGACTTGGTTTATCGTTACTGTGACAAACGAAAACACTTTATTTGATGAATCCCTAAAGAAAATTTTAATTAATATCAATCAGGAGAAAAGTTATTGCAAAAATATATGTTGATCCCTAGACACTTTTGATGTGTGTAGGTATGTACGCTACTTCGCGCGCATTTGTCGGTCGCACCGCCGCGCCGCCCGAGACGCCGTGCCAATCCTCGCCACCGCCACCGTTCGCAGTGCCGCGCCGCCGCCGCGCCGTGCCGTGCCGCGCCGTGCCGAAACGCCGCCGCCGCGCCGTGCCGCGTCGCGCTCGCCGTATTGTGCCGCCCGCGCCACCGCCGTGCCGCGGCTGCCGCGCCCCGCTGCTCGTTCGGTTCGCATCTTGCACCTCACAAACTTTCTTGCTGAAGCCCGATGTAGTTTTTTTTTCCGCTACCGCCGGTGTAGTTTTGATTTTTGAAGGTAGGTCAAGCAGGCTTCGGGTTTCACTGCATCTTGTTCTTCTGCTGCATCTCGAAGACTCGGTGAAGCACGCCAGTCAAGTGGTAAGCAAGTTCTTTATACCACTTCTGATGTCGGGGATGGCTTCCGGTTGGGGTTGAATCTTCATCGTCGAACATGATTATCACGGCGTTATGGGTTACAAGCAGAAACGTTTCTTCAGGATAACTTAACCGTTACATTTTTTTAGTGGAAGTGACGTTGTCTCCACGATGGCAGGATGATAAGGGGCTGTCGTCGTAGCGTTCCTCCGTTTTATAGGCTCCGTCGTAGCACGAAGTTAGCCGTCATCGCGACGATACAGTGTTGTCATCTCTCGAAACTCGTGCTGCGTTTTGTTTTCGCTCCATACTATTGACCGTCTCCGATATATAGGTATATAGAGACAGGTGGTGTGACCGGCAGATTGACAAATCATGGGTCTCGAGTTCAAACCCCAGGCCCGCACTCTGACTTTTCGGATTCATGTGCGTGTTATATAACGTTAGTTATATAACGTTACGGAACTGATAATAATAGTTCTCTAAGATACAGACAAATTGTTTTTAGTAATATAAAACCCGACAAAAGGGGTTTGAACTCATGCAGCTGAAAGAAGAAAGAAAGAAAGAAAGAAACAAAAGCATTTATTTAGCTGCAATAAATGCTTTTGTTTCTTTCCTTCTTTGTGGTCGCCAACTTTATAGTACAAAATTCGTGCGTTTCAGCCTTCTGCAGTTCATCTTGACATGACAAACTTTAACCATGACCACTCTTCCGGAGTTCAGAAGAGAACCCAAATTATTCACTTAGAGTACTAATTTAGTGCTGATTTAGCAAAAGGTTAGTGTTAGGATAGTGGATGAAACCTATTTTTTATTCAATTTAAATATAACATATAAAATTAGAGTGTAAACAAAGGAGAGGGCTACAAAGTCGTAAAAAAAAACGTCATCTCGACATTCTCGAGTGTGGCTTTTTTTTAAGAAAATAATTTAAGGATTACGAAAAATATTTATTCTGACGATTTACATAAGCCGAAGTAACAAAAACCCGTCGATAAAGTTCAATGCGTGCAGCTACGTGATGCCTATGCCTATATTCGCCTCTCCACGCTTCTATTCATATCTCCCTCTTTCTCTATGAATTACTTTCTCACTCCGTCCCCACTCTGGTTTCTGTTGGCAACGGACTGTTGCCATGACGTCACCACAGCTGATCACACAGACTCATTCGTGGCATGATATTATTGATTACCAGAAGAGGAAGATGATTCTACTGATGAACATGACGATTATCTAATTTATCACTAATTACTAAAAAAAAATGATCATAATATTAGAATTATTTTCTTATAAATACAAGTATTCTACTTAACAACAAACACACTTTTATTATTTTCATGCTATTAATTAAGTTCAAAGATTAAAAAAAATAAGGTATTTAACTGGCCTGTTGGTCTAGTAGCTAGTGACCCTGACTGCTATGCCGGAGGTCGTGTGTTCGATTCCCACCCAGTACAAATGTTTGTGTGATGAGCACGATCATTTGTTCTGTGTCTGGGTGTAATTTATCTATAATATGTATGTATTTAGAAATATATAAGTATGTTTATCAGCTGTTTAGTACCCATAACACAAGCTCTCAAGCTTAGCTTGGGACTAAATGGTGTTGTGTGAAAAAGTTGTGGAATATTTATTATTTATTTATATTATTATTAACTAATGTAAAATAAGATATTAACTATGACTGCGAGTTTGCTTCAGACCGAAAACGTCATATTATTGAATGAGAGTTTTTTTTAGGCACCCCGTTAGAAAATCGGACGCACTCGATTAACTTTTTTATTTTTCATTTTCAACCCGTATGTACAGACGCCAGCACATCAAGTTACCCCAATGTGTCAAATTTTCCCAATTGAATGTGAACCTTATTCTGTTTGCCGTAAAGTTGAAAAACGATCAAAGAAATTTGACACATTGGGGTAACTTGCTTTGCTGGCGTCTGTACAACTACACCCATCATGCAAACGATTAGATTAACATACGCACATTATTAAAAATACGTAGAACATTGATGCTATCAATATCTGACGCGCTCGAGTACATTCTCGAGCGCGTCAGATATTGATAGCATCTATGTTCTACGTATTTTTAACTAGAATACTGTTGCACGGACATCCGTGCAACAGTATTCTTTTACATATTTCAAAACCTATAGCCGCTCCCCCAACCGGTGAAAAGGTATCCATTACACACCACAAATTTTTAATTAGTACAAATACTTAAAGGGCTTATTTTCGACGGTCTTCTCATTATATTTGTGAAGTATCAATAAATAATATTTATACACAGCATAGTTATTGGCGTTTGTTTATATCCCAACCCAATTTATGGAAATAATTATTGCTATTAATGACATAGTAGTATGCATTGATCGTCATCTCTCGCTCACGTTTGCGTGATCTCGCTTTCGCCTCCAACAGCATTTTTCGTTAATTAAGTTTAACTAAATAGTTGGCATATTTAAAATTTTAATTTCGTATTTTTTACTTTTGATTACGCAAAATATGATCATTAACAGGTACGGATACAACCCATTTTTTTTACCAATAATAAAATGTAATTAGTAGTGTAATATTTTTTCTTCTTATCATCTCAGCTTTGCAACCCAATAGGTCTCTATGACGCTCGAACAAATCCCAATTTAGCATAATAGCCTCCCCTACTATATTTGAGTATCAACAAACGATCCATGTTCGAAATACACAGATGAAACTCTAGTCTCGATTAGTAAATTAATTATTTAACGCTGTCTGTTTATATCGTTTGTATGTCAAACGCGGGTTGATAGAACATTAATTTTAGCTGGTTTTAAACACTTAATCGAATAAAGAATGGTTTAAATATACTATAAGTGGTTTGTTAAGGACAAAGTTGATGATAATGATTATAATATGCGCCAATCTCAACACGTAGGTACTTTTGCTAAATCAGCACTAAATTGAATAATTTGGGTTCTCTTCTGAACTCTGCAAGAGTTGTCATGGTTAAAGTTTGCCATGTCAAGATAAACTGCAGAAGGCTGAACCGCTTGAATTTTGTAATATAAAGTTGGCGACCACGATGCAAGAAAGAAAGAAAAAGCCCGCGCTTGAGTAAATCCCGAAATAATAATAATAATAACCCCACAGGGCAGCGTGTGGTGAGCTGTTGGGCAGTAGCGACCCCACGGACTCGATCTCCGGGAGAGAGAGAAGTCTTGTTCCTCATCTCTGGCTTACCTTTATTGGCCGGCAAGAGTGACCTCTGACGAGGATCGGAGCTCCCACCTCTTTCTTGCCTTATTTGGCCGGCTAGAGTGGAGATTTGCAAGAGCAGACGTGCTCGGAGGAAGGAAGCACTCCAGTAAGGTGCTGGTAGGGATCTTGACCGTACTTCCGGGATTGTCTTGATAGCCGTGGAATGCTTCTCCACTCCTCAAGCACATCAGGTTATGTTGCCGTCTTGTCGTTACGTCACTATGTTCTGGCGGCCGTTTCAGAGGGCCCATTACTGAGTGTGCAAGTCACCCCCTGCCATTTTATTCGTGTACCTATTTATAAAGCATTGATGAGGCAGGGGCCATAGTCCTTTCATAGTACTATGTAACCAGTTCACCTGAACCACCCCGAACCCAAAGCCCAATACATTTGTTGCTTTAGTCTGCAATAGTCCTGCACTATTCATAGGTTTTTCTTGGGTGAATTTGCATAATGCATACAGGAAAAATCTACGATTGGTGCCTCACTTCATTAAAAATGACAAAGAGCCTCTGCAAGTTGGCTTAGGCCCCTCGTACGCCTTCCAAAGGTCCGCCTTCCAAATATAAACGAAAAAAAAAACAATTTAGGAAATAAGTTTAGCCTAAAATAAGTGTTGTCATTAGTCTATAATATTTAGTAGGCTACAAGTTAGTGAGACCCCTGTCCTTCAAACTAGGATAATCCTGTATCTCAAAGAACAGTGTTCTTTAGTAACATTGATATAATATATTCACAACTGCGTGATATCAGTCTGATGTTATCATGAATTAAAGTAAAATGCGCAAGATAATGAAGAAACTGTGTGCAGTGTTTGAGTCAGTGTGTTTAATTGAATTGGGGTTTGTGTGAGTGTTATAAATTTGGGAAAAATCTTTAGACAGAGTATGAAGTAAAATTGTTTAAGGCAAATATGTAGAATACATAAGTTTCTCTGTATCATTGTAATTTAGGCTTAGGAGAAAATTTGACAATTTCCTTTTTAATTCAAAGTGGTTTATTTCTTTAATATTAATTTCTTTTGAAGCTTGTTATATAATTTAAAACTGAAGATGAAACATTGGTGCATGATTGTTTTAATTTAATATGTCCTACACCACTCGACATTTGGAATCGTTGCATTTGAAACAAATTAATTAAATGTATTCATTTCAAGGTTTGATTTTAACGTATAGCTAAAGTACACCCAACATACCCAACATGTTAGACTTTTTTTATGTAACTATTCGATTATAATAATATGGTCCCATGTTTAGTTATTCAGAAATAAAGGCTTAATAATAATAGGATACCTAGATTTCAAAAGCAGGAGTAGGCACGTGACGTGAAGCGAATACAAAATAATACCTCTTTGAACAATAAATTAGTATCTACATTATTATTTTCGCCTAAATATGTACATCTTGTAATGATCTCAACTGTCTTTGCCGCTTCTAAACAATGTTTTCTTTTAGTCAGATGCAGAAAAATACCAGTATTTGACATAGACTTGCTTGCTCGCCCTTTCAACCTATGATACCCTTAATGATAAGTACGTACAGGAAAAGTCTGCGGTTGATGCCTCATTTTCGAAGCAGGAGCTTGGCTGAATAAAATATTTGGTCTCTCCTTTTACATTCTTAACAGAATAATGTCCATAAGCCAAATATTTTCAAAGATTAACTAACAACATTGACTAACAACAACAGTATACATATAAATAGTAGGTACCTACCTATTCCGCTACTTTCACACAAAGCCATCTAGTCCCAAGCTAAGCAGAGCTCTTGCTATGGGTACTAAACAGCTGATAAACGTACTTATATGTATAAATTTCCAAATAGATACATAGTAGAGATAAATCACACCCAGGCACAGAAAAAATGATCGATTGATCGTGCTTTTCACACAAACATTTGTCCTGGGTGGGAATCGAACCCATCACTTCAGGCATAGCAATTAGGGCCACTACCTACTAGACCAACAGGCTGGCCAGTTCAATGTTCCAATTCTATTTAGCACTATTTTAAAAATTTTACAAAGTTTGGTCAAAACACAATCAATTGTAATTATTGTGAGTTCCAATAAATTAAATATACCTTCTTTTTAAATGTGTTGGTAATTAATATATTCAATTATATTTTAAGCAGTGCATTTCTTTCTATTAGTCCAAATTTCAACAAAGAATCCGTTGCGCGCCAAACCCATTACGCCATGACACATTATGCTCGGTTGATGCCTACTTGGAGTTACCAGCTATTAACAGTATGTTAACGTAAAAAATATTCAGACTATGTGTGTGTTTGAAAGTTGCTTCAATGCGCGGAAGGGAGAGAAGTCATGGGAACCATATAAGTTATCGTTTTCGATGTTTAAAAACAACTAGCTAATACAGTATTCCTTTTTGTTACAGGTTTTTGTATATCCAGACGCCTACGCCTAGCGACTAGCGGCAGGTTTTGTGATCAGGTGAGGTCTTGTCCACTTCGAAAGAAAAATCATGTTTGGTGCTAGGATGATAACGTTAAATTTTGTTACAGAAGGAGAAAGAAGATCGTCAACTATGCTGAAGTCAGTGCCGAAAATGATGCTCATCTACTTGGTAAGGTCATAATTATCGATATTTATTTATTTATTTATTTATTTAAGGTCGGCCAACAATTGTTTTCACAATACATGTTCAATAAAAAAAAAATACATTGTGCTTTTGTAAGTGAAACAATTACTTAAAGGCTAACACCGCATACATAAAATTGGTTGTATTTGTACTAAAACTAAATAAAATTTTAACTATTCTAATGTTATTAACACATTTTTAATTTTTTAATTACAGTATCATATTATTATCACATAAGTAGTATATTAATTTTAATTAAAAAGTAAAAATAATAATTAAGTATCGTTAAAAAATAATAATAATAAGATTAAAATAAATTGAAATGGTTGTACATAAGTTGGCATACGAGTTAAAACTAAAAGATTGATTGACATAGGTGATGATTATTAATATAATTGATTAAATTAATTAAGGCTGGAGAAGTGCTTAGTAATAACATTATGGAATCTGCCAATACTGTCATGGAGTACATCGACCAGATCACTGCAGCCGTTTAAGGCCTTGCATAGACGTGGAATGTGAGTTCGCTCCTAGTATTGAACTGCGCAGGGGTGGGTATAAAGGCGTGATGGGATTTCGAGGATATCGAGCTGGGGCACGAAATTTTAAGAGAGAGAGTAAGTTGGGGCAATCAAACTTATCTCGGATCAGTTTATAGACAAACGAAGCATCAATTATGTCTCTTTGGACGGATAACGATATATGAGGGTAGTAGCTTGCTTTTCCCTTTTGAAAATGCAGGAACCGTTTTTGCACCCTTTCTAAGAGTAACTTGTGTGTGGCGTAGTGTGGTCTCCAGACAACACTGCAATATTCCAAAATGCTTCGAACGAGACTGTTATTCAGCATAATTTTAGTAATGACCAGTTTGAGTCCTTTGGTGTTCCTTATTACAAACCCTAACATTTTCGACGCTTTTTTCGTTATACATTCGATGTGCGGAATAAAAGTGGATTTTTTGTCGAATAGTACACCAAGATCCCTGATTGTCTCCTGATCCAGATATAATAAAATAGTTCAAGATAAGTAAGAGAAATATATTTTTTTTAAATTGACATAAGTCGTCAGTGGCACAATTCGGGCGAGTAATAGATATCTAATAACAAATAAGTTATTCAAGTTCTGTGTAAGTCTTCGAAGGTCTCAGGCGTGTTAGGCCTACTAGTTCCAGGCAGCCTTAAAGTCAAGGAGTAATTACAGGATTGACTGACCTGTTCCATATACATAAAATAGTATTAAGAGTGTTTTATTTCTTCTTTTATATTATTGCGTAAACCACCATAGCACGTTCCTGATACGTCCGATCCAATACATATCGGATCGGGTTCGGATCGGACGTAGCGGGAAACCGCTTTAAAAACAATATGCATGCAATATTTATCGATCTAATGTTACAAAACCAAAAATCTTTTATTCAAATGACTAGTATTACTACTAACTAATAATTTTAATATATTTGAGAGTTAGGTGTTTGTGTTTGACACGGATATCGGTATTTGGTTATGTTCAAGAACCACGCTCAACGGAGAGTAAAAACCTGTTCCAGAGATCACCAATGTTCTCTGTCCTCTGCTACTCGCAGCGAGTGGGTTATTCGTCTACCCCTTCTTCTTTGAATTTGAAATTCCTTCATTTATGACGTTGTCGACAAAAAACTTAAATTACAACTTGTAATTTAAGTTTTTTGTCGACAACGTACATAAAAGTCAATAGTGGCATTAAAAACTTTAATAATACTTTATAGCACTATAATTTTACATTTAAAATTATGTGGAAACTGAGAACATACATTATATTTTTTTAATTATATACCCAAACTAGCTGATGCCCGCATCTTCGCCCGCGTGGATTTCGTTTACCGTATATTTTCACCAATTTATACAAAAACTTGACAAGTTATAAAATTAAGATCTTTCTCGAGAGTCATTCTATTCATGGTTAAAAACTGCATGAAAATCTGTGCTGGAGTTTTTGAGTTCATCGCAAACAGACAGACAGAAGCGGTGGGAGGACTCTGTTTTATCATATTATGTAGTGACGATAGTGGATCATTATTAGCCAAATAATGAAAATGTTAAGTTTTGTTTATAATTTTGCTTCTAATATACTTACTGTTTTTTTTAATATGATTTAAATTGGCCTGGCCTGAAATACAGGTTTTTCATGTACTTGGATCAGGCAGGTCTACATTACGGTTCGAATTAAATTTTCTTCGATTTGAATGAATGCTAACTAAAATTTTACTTTAAGTTCTTTCGGCAGCTAATGACCATCCAAGGCCTTGCAAGTTAAATTCGTCTTGTTCTGGGTTCTGCATTTTGTAATATTATAGTTGAAAGAATATTGTTGAAAATTGCGTTGATAAGGCCAGGAAGAAGGTGATAACTGAAACGGTGGGAAAACCTAACTTTTAAATGCAAAAGTAAGTTTGTAAAGCTTTTAGGCCTAATTCACTGTATCATCAGATAGCTTGTTTTTTCAATTAGATCCCATCGAAAATTACAGCAATATAACCCAAGATTTGAAAAAGTTACCTATGTACGTCGTTATTTGATGAACTTACCATTTTGTTATGTACTGGAAAATGTAAGTTACTACAGAGATCAACAATTCGAAATGATTGCTAAATTGTAAATGATCGCAAGCAAAGCGACGGGCAAAAGCAAGTGGAAAATATATTAATAAAATAGAGGTTCCATACCTCTATTTTATTGACATAATATGAAAAAATATGCGAATATTAAGGGTTTATATAGAATAAGTAAGTAGGTATTTTACTATTTCTTTAATACGTGATCATATCCTCTTTAAGCGGGCAATTTCCCTCTGAGCTGTCGACTCGGGTCCAAAGTTGCAGTCACCACCTGCAGATAACTACTTCAGGACTTAGCCTCCTTCACATGGTCAGACCATCAAAATCGAAATCAAAATAAAAAGTCATTTACTCAAATCAGGCTGAGGACTAGCACTTTTTGAACGTCAAAAATTAAATATCACGGTCCCCCAAAACTGCCGCCCTTGACCACTTCCTAGTGTTTTTGCTGGGAAGAAGAACTGGCGGAACAAACTCCCCAGCAACACGACTATCTGGTATGTTTAAAGAACATGAGTTTAAACAACATTGGTAATTAATTAATAAGAAACACAATCATTTAAATTAATGAATTTGCTACATGTAAGCTAGCTTACACCAATATACAAGAGAGCAGTAATAATAATAGTAGGTACTAACGTTGACAACTAAACTCAAGTAAAAATTTACAACAAACTGAATGAATAGATGCCTCCAATCCATCCTTCCGTTGGAGACCGGCCTCGTTCCTTCAATACTGCCAACAATGACCAGCTGTTCAAGGCTGCTATCTTCCTTCCGGGGCCGCAGTCAGTCAAAATACGCTTCGGTCCAACTGTGGGTAATTAGTTCTTGTTTAGCCGTCCAGTTTATTCGGAGCATTCACCTCCAGCACAACATTTTGAATGCGTCTATCCTCTGTCTTTCCCTTGCTTGATTGTCTACGGCTAAATTCTAAAATTGGGAGAACTAGTACTCTGACCAATCAAACTTTGTTATGATAACTTAAATTTTCTAGAGGCGTGTCATAGCTCATGGAATACTTAACCAAGGCTATCGTTTATTTCTGGGACAGCTGCCTTGATTGTTAATATTTTGAGCCCAGATATAGGATATTGTCTACAGTATCGATGTTTTAGATGTTATAGTCATCTGACAACTTCCCCCGATGATTCTTCACCTTCAAATGTAAGTAATAAGAATGGTTGGCGTTGGCAGTTCAAGGATACCTTGTTGTATTGGAAAGTTAAAATTGAGGTCCAAAAAGCAAACGTACTCCTCTGAATAGAGTTTTCAGCAATAAGAGCTTTGTCACGTTCAGAAGTGAAGAAATCATTTATTTACCTGCACAAACATCCCGGCAAAAAACGGGAGTGTTTTAAGTTTGACGTGTGTCTCTGTCTGTTGGTCTGTGGCATACTAGCTTCTAAATGAACGGACTAATTTGATGCGGTTTTTCATATCCAGCTTTCCCAGCGATATTAGAAAAACCGGGTGGTTTACGTTGCTGAAGCATTTGGATTACGAAAATTAAATAACCTGCGGGTATGTCGAGATCCAACTGAAATAAAAACCCTACTAATCATTATTAAAACCGCTTTGAGTCCCTTCGCTGTGAATGTAAATATACTTTTAGAAAAATGATATTTTTATAGAACGTCACACAGTGCTACGTCCAGCAGAGGCTTTTCATCGTACTTGTGTCCAGTTGCACACTGTAGGTACTTTGATGACAACTGAGAATTTCCCAAAATTGGTTTTGCACTTTACGTGGACAAAGACCAATAGGGTATATGCATGTATTTTTTTTTATATTTTTAATTCACTGTTTACTACGTTTTAACATAGTAAAAAATATATACATATTTAAAAATGCAGTGAAGAAGATTAAAAAAATATTTAAAATACAGAATAAATTTGAGCTGTTTAAACGCCGCCATTTTCGCGCGCCATTTCGATTACGTCATTTACTATGATCCTATCACTATTACTTTGGGTGTTTTCGTTCTTCTAACCATTTCACCGTGAAAAACGCTCAAAAACCAGTTTACCAGTATTGCTTGTACCCGAATGCAATAAACATTTTCAGATTGTGCTTTTACAAAACCATTTTTAAGTCATTTTTCTAAAATGTTTTATAACCTCACTATGAAGCTAAAATTACACTTGAACATTAAATTAGTTCACAACACACACGGCAATAATTATGTTTTTCAATAAAAAGTCCATTCCAATACTTAATATCATACTTACACAATGAATGTTTTGTAGGCGTTGAGTTGTTGTCGTAGTATTTGACGTCAAGGTTCGTTATAACCAATGGTGATGCGTTTCACAAATTTGAATTTCCCGCGCTCAATTCGCACTTTAATTTTTAATTTTAAATAATTATGACGCTATTAAAAAGTGAAATAATGATTTAGTTCATATTTTCTGCCATTATAGATTCGGAAAAAAAATATTTGAACCATATTTAAATTACATGCATATTCCCTATTAAAGTGCAATATATTTTTTTATTGATCTCACTTTTGTTGTTGAAGTCTACAACCAAGGTCTTAGAGACACGATAATTATGGAATCGGGTGAGTGGCCAGAGGGCGTGCGCGGGGTATATGTGCAAGGAGAGGGTCGAGTCACTAACTGCGATCTCCTTTTGCGACTAGAAAGTTACAGGGCAAAAAAGTAAACGCACGGCTTATTCGCCTGTTTTTTGTAAAAACCTATGTTTTTTCCTAAATATATTTCTTTTCATGCACAACTCCTCGTTTGCATCTCGACCCCCAAGTGACATTGGTCATTGAGCCGGATCACGAATGTAAAGTGGTCATTCGAACCGGACCGCGGATGTATAGGACTCCGCCACCGGGGTCAATGATGGCAAACACGCGCAGTACTGATGAAAACAGAAGGATTTGGAGTCAAAGCTTCAACTGGCAACAGGAACTTAAGAAATAATAAAAAAATATGATGAACTAGAAGTAACAAGTTCTTGTGCCGCGAGTGTAGTGAAATCGGAACAAACTGGAAGACAAAATCCGCCTGTACATGCATCACTTCTGTCAGTCAAGTACACGAAACTATCATCTTCACGTTCGATACAGGCACTAAAAAAGAAATTGGAACTAGAAACAGCCCAAACATAGGCGCGAATAGAAATGGAACTCATTGAGAAGAAATTAGCGGCAGATTTAGCCGAACTAGAGGGAGAATACAGTCCACCATCAGAAACACCGGAACAAATTGGCGGCGCGGGTAACATCGAGAAGTGGTTGAAGCACAGTGAGCAAGAACTCCAGCTGCTTAACAGTGAAAAACACAAGTCACAAACGAACTCTAGCGACACAGAAGGAGTAGTTCAACAGCTTACGAGCACATTCAAGGAACTAGTCACGTCGTCGTCCGCTATCTAGCAAAACACCAAATTGTTGATGATTAATAGCACTCCGAGAGAACTCCCTGGATTCAGCGGCGACCCTAATTAAAAGAGTGGCTGCATTACAAGCAAGCTTATATGGAGTCAACAGAAGTTTGTAACTTCACCAATAAGCCCCCACCCCCCCGTAGCACCTTTGGCTGCTACGTAAGTGTTTTATTTATTAGGGACATAAAACAGTTACATGCTATAGAAAATACAAAAATCCTTAAAAACTAAAGCTCACAAACATGTAACCCACACCAGTATCCACGTCTTAACAAAAGAATAACAGACTGTGGTAATTTTTTACAGAATGCAGAGCCTTCTGTGACGGCCGTATTAAATATTGTATATAATTAAGATAAACTTTTACTTATCTTAATTGCATTTTGAATACATACAAAAATGATTAAATTATTATTATTTATTTTACGAATTAATTCTAAATTTTAATTATAAATAATTGATTCCATTCAATTTAATTCAGTTCCATTAAATTGAGTCCAATATGCTTATTTCAAATAATACAATTCAGTTCAATATAATTCAATTCAGTTCAAATTAATTCAAAATAAAATACAAAATAATTCAAATCAATAATTATTACTTATGACCTCCTCTACTGCTTTATTAGAGTAGCCCGTACGCAAAATACGCGCTTGGTCGTGGAGTTGCAGACACCTGCCCGTTAAACCTAACCTAGGGTAGCCCCCCTATATGTAAAGTGGGAAGTGTTTTTTTTTTTTTAAATAAATAGGGGTTTACTGAAATCATTTTTTGATAATGTCAATCATTTCGGAAATAATCGCTCCAAAAGTACAAAACAATGTGTCCCCCCCCCTCTAACTTTTGAACCATAAGTTTAGAAAATATGAAAAACATCTGAAAAGTAGAACTGTATAAGGACTTTCTAAGAAAATATTTTGAACTTGGATGGAAACAATTTTTGTACAAAAAAGACAAAAAGTTGTACAAAATAATTTCTGGACTAAGTTTGTAGTATAATCGTAGGTATATGCAAGCATTTCTTTTCACTTAGTTTACATATTTTATTATCCTGAACGTATTTGTTTCAAACAAAAAAAGAGTTATTAAAATCGGTTCTCGCAATCCAAAATTACCACCGAAAACTTCTATGTATTAATTAGTAACCCAATTCCTCGAGAGATGGCGCTATTGGTACTTACTACATTGTGTCGGCTAATATTGAATTGTATGGTTGGTCTCTCCTTGGCATTGGCGGTATCTTATAACTACATAAAACTTCTATCAGGAACATGCTAAGGTAATTTAGAACAAAACTAAAATTATTTTTTTTGACGCCAAAATCTTAAGGTATCAAAATGTTAAGGTAAAAACCAGTCGATGTTAAGATTTTCCGTGGTAAAGAAAGTTGCATATAAACATATTCGTAATTCAAGTTGCAGGAGCGCGGAGCGCTGCTGGAGCGCGACCATAATGGATACCAACCTTTATACTCATAAGTGGAAACACTTATTGTGACGGACGAGAAACTACGGAACCCTACACTGAGCGTGGCCCGACTCGCTCTTGGCCGGTTTTTGTAATGTTATGACAAATAGAATAAGGCTCATGTTCAATTGGGAAAATTTGTCAGTTTTGGGTAGTTTGATGTGCTGGCGTCTAAACATCGCATTTTTACTTTGGTTACACAATAACTCATTATACTTAATCTTTTGCTTTTGACTTAATCTTTTGCTTTTGAGTAAAATCTCATACAATTTAAAAATATTTTGTGTTCTAGAATTTGAACGACGGCGACGGCTCACTCGTGCGCGCAGTCGAATGAGTAATCGCTGCCATAATTTAGCCAAGTAGACGCTTGACAAAGAGTTGAAATTTTGCTTCCCTAACCGGTGATATGATAATTGTGCGGCAATTTAATGACTTTTCGACTTTGTTCAGGTCACGGAACAAAGAAGCGAGAACTTTGAAACGTGATGTACCTATTCATTTTTGTATCGTATATTAATGCAGGTAAAGTCATATTTTAAATTCAAGCGAAAGCTCATAAAATACTAACAATCTGTATACGATTTGGTAACGATTTTAGTATCCCGTAATGAAATAAACGTACAAACAGGTTAATTGATGATTTACCTTTCAGTACTGCATTGAATGGTGTCCTAGTACGAGGGTCAATTTAATTAAATTCCGGAAGTCTTGATTGCGTTACGAAAGCCAGGCGCTGTTAATTTTCAGCGGAATTATACTAGTCCTGGTCATCCCGTTCGACGCGTCTGTTTGTGATCGAAAATGTTAATGGAATTAATTGCTTTAATTATGATTCTTTGTTATTCGACGTGGCCCAAAGATATGAATCATATTAAAGCGAAGCCAACCACATCCCATATTTTTCTGCGATAGATAGTATAGTAAGTTATTAAGTAATAACTAGTTAATATACAAAATGCAGTTGATTTATTAATCTATAAATTTATAAGAAGCTTTTTATTACAAACAAGTAAGACCCCAGTCCTTTAAATTAATAGAGTCCTGTCTCAAATATTAGTTAAACCCACCATGCATTAAACGTTTTAAATAGAAATCGATAGCAACGTTCATCACATATCGGAAATGAGAGAGACACTTTAGGGTTAAAGTGCTCACTACCACGCCATAAATGATACTTTAATTAAACGTGACAGCATCCCTTACAAAAATAGCAACGGGTTGGATATGCCTGCTATATAATAGAATTTGCAACTGCGGTGCCCTGTTGAAAATATCTGTTACCCTTAAAATAAATATAATAAATCAAATGTAGCTGACTATTGGATGGAGTGTCGTTTACCCGGAGTTGTCTACGCCCCTCTTCGTACGCTCTCCGAAGGTCCTAGAAAAATAAACATCTTAAAAACAATGTCATAGAAAAATAAAAACCTTAACCAATGGAACATATTACTTCACATTTTTATTCGTATTGACTCGCCACACCTAAGACTTGACCCACTAGTTTTGAAGGGTACAGCCAAAACGTATAGCTATTGCGTTCAGAATGCCATTGTGGCTACCCCATATACGGGCCAGCAGACAAGCTGCTTACTTGCACATGATGGCCTGAAAACCTGATGGTTTTGTTTACTATCCCCAACATCCTGAACGCATTATTCTACTAAGTGTGCAGGCATAATATATCAATTAAATAACTGTTTTCTTTACAGACGATGTCGGTTTTTTGGGAACGCTTCCGGTTAGCTGTGACAATGGCTATGGCAGCAACTATACGACATTCGTTGAAAAACAGATCTGCGCACAATATAAAGACTACAATAAAATCAACGAGTCTTATGATATCTGGACCGATCGACAGAATAAACAAGTTGAACCCAGTAAGTACCTATGATAATAACAAACTCTATTACTCTTTTCTTGTACGTTTATTTTAGGAATGTTTTGTAATATCACTAACGTTACTAACTAACAGTTTCTAGGTTCTGCGAAAAATCTCGAATTCACAACGTTTTAATAGTACCGAAAATATTTTTACTTTGTAAAAAGAAGAAACTAATTTTTAATATAAGTAATGACACTGTACTGTCATAACATTCAAGTTACAAGGTGCTCATATAGTCGAGATTTTCCTGAAGAACTTTGTTATTAACCTCTCAACGCGATATCTTTATGAAAAACATTTTTATAAAACGCAACGCTATTTACTCGTCGCTCTTGTGTTGAGAGCGTACTTGTAACACTTAACTAGTGCACGTAGGTTTGCTTATGACTGATGTATAACCTAAGTTATTTTTGAAATACGAAGTGTAATTTATTGAACTAACTGAAAACTTTCTAAATGTACATTAGTTATTGTACATTTGTTTATAAACAGCATTTAGATACTATGAGACCAATAACGCTGAAACAGCGATAGAATGTTAGCTTTTCCCTAGATTTTGTTGAGTTTAATGGCGGTCTCCGTATACAATGTATGATCAACGATTTGATGACTGGGCTATGAGTCGAAGTTGACATGAAACAGTTAAAGTTATTCAAATTACACCTTGTATACTAGTCAACATTAGAACTAACGTTAACATATTAGACAATTTAAGAGCAAAATTCCAAAGTTAAGTAAAGAACAATTAATTGTAATAAAAAAGAACTAATTTATTCTTTAATAACTATAGATATTAAAGCATTCTAACTCATGTAAATCATCTAGTAACCGATCTCACCCCTGGACCCTCCGACGACACACCTACGGCAAAAACAAGAGGTAAGTGATTCCACTGTATTATGATTCCCACGTAGTCTAGAACTGAAATATAAGACTAGGAAAAAGATTTAATTCATCGAGAATAGAACAAGATCGAAAGAACAAACAAGGCTCGGGAAAATAGGAACCAACTGTAATACATGATAAATTATGATAAATGATATTTATTTCCGTAAATAGGTTTTGACAAACACTTTTACACGTATTTTTTTTAACTAGTAGATGAGATCGGAGTTTCACTATCTGACTACTCTGAGAATAAACACCGAAAGAAACTCAGAGGTTAAAGCCTTTTTTGAAGTCCAGACATTATCTACATTATCTAGTGTCAGAGATGGTCTTTTGAGGAAAAAACCACACAGAATAAGGGGACCAGATACTGATCTGGTCCCCTCATTCTGTGTGGTTTTTTCCAACCGTAATCAGTTCAATAATCGTGAAAGAACCACACAAAATGAGGGGTCTTTCACGATTACTGACAAATGCTGGCACTGACTGCAGTGCCAGCATTTGTCAGTAATCGTGAACTCAACTCGGAACTTAAGGAGCTCCACGGTCTGGCGAACAATAAAAAAGAAAGAATATTTGGGTTGGTCGCATTAGGTCCTTAAACTGCCAAACAAAATGTTAAAACAACGTAGAAGATGAAGAAAAAAGATTAAGAAGTAAAAAGAAAAAAATCTACTTCGTCCACAATTCACAATTGTATAATAAAATAAAGAAAAACAATATCATACTTTACAAGTAAATGTTCATGTCCTTATGTACAAAAGAAATGTGAAAATGATTAAATAAAAAATTAAAATGTCAACAACAATAAGTAAATAATAATCGGAGCAGTTCAATCCCAGGCCTTGTTGTCCTCGATATAATCTTTTATTTTAAAATAACCTTGGTAACATTTTATGCTTAACCTTGGTAACATAATTTACGCTTTACAAATGATTTGAACTTATTAAGGCTTAAATCTTGGACATGGGTAGGAAGCTATTGTAAAAACGTATACATTGGCATTTAAACGACCCACCTATTTTCTTCAGCGTGCTAAAAGGAATAACAAATTTGTCCTTGTTGAAAAAAATTGTGTGTTTGTGTAATAACAAACGTAATTAGTCTGAGTCTGCTCCTTAGAATGATCTTCAAAAGAGATGGCCAACTCACTTAGGGCGCTCTGCCTAGCATCTGAAAATCATTTATTTATATTTAATGTATTTAGGTCCTAATTTAAACTTTGAAGGTGATGGTGAATTTAATAATATGTCAAGTCCTTCTTCTTCGAGTGACTGGCACATCTGCACCTATATCAGATGGTTTTTACAAGTTGATAAAATTTCATAACTCATTTTAAACCCTCATAAAATGTATCATAAAGTATTTAAAAGCCACAGCAAAGCGCTAGCAACGCATAGTAAGATTTTAAAGCATTTATGTTTACTAGACTCATATGACTGCGAGTTTCAAAAAAAAAGTGAAAAACTGTAGTTTTTATTAACTTTACGGACTATTCTTGACGATTTACCAGGCACAAACGTCAAGTAGCTTTGAATCGCTGTTTGATTAAACTGGTCTTTGTTAAAACAGACAGCATTCTTGATACGGATAGGGTACTCGATACAGGGTGGGGATTAAGTTATCACATTAAATTGAGCAGCAGGTATAACACATTGTTATCAGTCCGTTAAAATAATAAAACAAATAATTTTACTAAAATTGAGTGACCGCATCTCAAAAAAAAATGGCATTATAATTGGTAAAAATTAAATCATCCTTTAGAATATTAAGTTTACTGACCTGTAAGTGTACACTGTACCTACGCAAGAAACGACGAATACCTACACTTGGGGATGTAAGGCACGGGCGCGTGGCGCGAAGGTAAATTATGTTTTTGTTAACATAGGTACTGTATGATGTTGTTTTATGAAATAATCACTAAAATTAACTTCGGTGATGGCGGAGTAGGTGTGTGGTCCGATCATCGTGCTGGGAAGGTCCTATCGGCCAATCCATTGCTGTCCCAACATTTCACTGCCTGGCAGCCACTACTGAATGGGTAGGTCCCCGTTCAGCTGGCACCATAAACGGCGATATGCACCCACCGACAGCTAAAACTTGGGTCCATTTAGGTTACCATCGATAAACACGGGACTAATTATGGCAGCCCAGACATTCTCGGAAAAACTGTACGACTCTCGGAACAAAAAATATTATATTTCGCAATCAATAGTCACACACACCACTTTCACTAATAAACAATGTACAACCAATAATACTAGGTATCGTATTATTATGACTATCCTATTCTTATTACAAAAATAAAGTAAACACAAAACAATGTTCACAAAACAAAAACACTAATAATTCTTAGAAGGGCGCGCGCACAGGTATTAATCGCGTCAACTATCCGTCAATGATTTTAGCGGCAGACTAATTGACGTTTTTAATTTTCACACTTACACACGCCAAAGAAATTAGAATCTTGTCTGCAATAATTATCTGCAATAAAGGTGTTTTTTGTGCGCCACAAAAAACACCTTCTAGTATTAGCCGTAAGGACATTTTTCGCTTAAATTGTATGACAGTTAAGTGCTTGTAGGTAATTCGATGGCAACGTTTGAAGTTTTGAACTAGGCATCTTCACCGGCCACGGGTCTTTGACCTTATTTTATTGGGCAGCTGATTAAATCATTATAAAATGGAAAAAAGTCTCCCCCGGCTATAGTATTGTATATTTTAAAATTGTTTTTTCTGTATACGATAAAATACCTAATATAGAATCCGTGGTTTCAATTAATATGATAATCAATCACCACCCTATATATCAAAACCTTGAAGTCTGTCTAATACTTCGTTTCATGTTGCATTCCTCGAAGCAGTATGTGTTTGATGAATGCACACAAGCTCGGAAGCGATTTAGCCGAGTCTCAACGCAAACAGAAACAATGTGCACGTGCGTTACATACACACACACACACAGGACTTACTCGTCTTTGTGAGAAAGAATTATTAGATAGTATGGTATGTTCGAAGTCGTAAGAACTTACCATTCCCACTTCAATACACAAGATACAGCGTGAGCCATCTTTCTTTAGGTACGTTAACACTTGTAATAACACTGGTAGAATTAAATGCGTGAAATATTGTACCAGATGTTGAGCGTATATTGGAGCATTTTTATCTGTACAGTTACAAATCGATGTATTTCCACCTGTGATTGTATTTTTTCGTAAGAATATGTGTTAGTTTCCACAAAAAGGTCCGTTCTCATGCATGTTTGGTGTAAGAGGATTTATTGTTTAAGGCCTCATATCAAAAAATATTGTCACAAATCGAAACCCTCCTCTTTTCTTGAAGTGGGTTAAAATATTTTTCGTATATTTTATACATGATCAATTATTGAATTTTTCGTAGTCTGCTTCGTAAGGAACTAAGCAACATGCAATAATTATTTGATAGCAAATGGCACTTTATCAAACAATCAATGTAGGAAATAAACGGTTAAACTATTTTTTTTCATTTTGGGGACTTTTCTTTTTATATATCCAACGATTTCGATCCGTTCTCTTTTATTTGCTTGTAGATTTACCTATCTTGAAAAATAATGATTTGTTTTTTATTCCGGAAGTTTATCTTTCTAGACACTTGTATACGTCAACTTAGTTAATGGTGATGGCATTTCTAAATTAACTGATCCATGAGAAGAAATGCTAAAAGAAACTTAGAGGTTATCGTCGTTTTAAGGCTATTGACTGGCCTGTTGGTCTAGTTAGTGCCCCTGACTGCTATGCCGGAGGTCTTGGGTTCGATTGTGAAGACAAATTTTAATGTTTGTGTGATGAGCACGATCATATTTTGTTCGGTGTCTGGGCATAATTTATCTAAAATATGTATGTATTTAGAAATATATAGGGTGATTGGTAATTAGTGACCGATACTTAAACACGTGATTGTACTCATGAACACGAATAACTTTCCCAAAGAAACTCTTTTTTATACTCATTAATTTTCAATTAATTCAATTACGTCAGTACTGCTCAACGGGAGCGGTGGGGGTGGCAGGGGAGCGTGTGACGCTACTACTAGTAGATTTTGCCCTTCCCGAGGTCAAACTATCAGCTGATCGATCACAGGCGCGCGCGCGGGAATTTCAAACAGCGTTTTTGTTGTTTATTGTGGTAATAAGTTTTTGTATATAAAAAAAAGTTTCTTTGGGAAAGTTTAATGAAATCATGAATACAATCACGTGTTTAAGTATCGGTCACTAATTACCAGTCACCCTATTTAAGTATGTATATCAGCTGTTTAGTACCCATAACACAAGCTCTGCTAAGCTTGGGACTAGATGGCGTTGTGTGAAAGTTGTGAAATATTTATTTATTTATTAATTATTTAATTGTGACCAATGGCTGCCTAAACACGCTATAAAAAGATAAAGATCTTTTTTTATTATACTACTCACGCTTGTCTTGTTTGTTGTTGTTGTTTCTTAACAACATTTTGTTGGATTTACATGTGCCATTGTGACTGTTGTCTCTGTAACCATCGATATTTTAGCTTAAAAATATTTCCAAATAACTGAGACACAGATAAAGGTATTTCGTCTTCAGGAGAAACATTAGTCATAAGAAAATGTTATCTTCAGATATTATGTATAATTATAATAAATCGATATTGAATATTTCGTTTTTCAAATCTTCTAACCAACATTTTCATGAGAATTCAGTATTAGAAAGAAACCGTTTTAAAGTATGGTACTAAACCAGACTAAGGACCTTAAAGTCTAGACTTCAAATAATATTGAGAATAACTTTCGCCCGCGGCTTCGCTTGCGTTTATTTTGAATTAGCCAATCAAGTCGGGTTCTACTCTACGAACTCAATATTAATTTAAATTTTCTTACTATAAACAAAATGGCAGTGCATGTGAAATTTAACTCTCTCTTATAGAACAGTCACAAAAAAAAATGATAGAGAACTAGACAAGCAAATTATTTAGTGTTGCGGGCGCCTAGAACAAACTACGGCAGTAGTACTATTCTGTATTCAGCACAGCTTTACAACCAATTGCCTCAAAATATAAAAGATCAAATAGTCCATATGTATTATTTCAAAATATATCTATAGAAACACATTTAAGGGGATTAGAAATGTTTAAGTAATCGGTTTAGTACAGTACTGACTAGGCACTATCTCTCTTTTGTAGCCGCTCCGTCGCATAATATTTTAATTTCTACTTAGAAATAAGTTTTTTTCTCATGCAAGTGAATGCAATTATTTTTGAGAAGTAGAGTTCTTAAATCCACGTAAACCATAAATTTAATTTTAAAATTTACTTTTAAGGACAAATTTTTGTACCTTGTACCTTACCTTACCTTTACCTGTTGTAAATTTCGTAGAAACTTTATTTTAAACAAATATAGCCTATACATATGTATTAGTCGCTGATAATGTAGTATTCTATTGGTAAAAGAGTTTTTAGAATCAGCCAAGTGGTTCAGGCGTGAAATCTTAACAAACAAACTTACTTTTGCACCTATAAATAATAATTATGAAGTCTAGACATCAAACGAAGCAGGGCTAGATAAAGATAGAAAAAATGAAATAGAAAAAGTCCTATAGAAATCGACGCACAATCGCACACCATGATTTTCTTAAGATTCTAGGTTTTGCCATTTTGTGTTTGTCCTAATTTTTACATTAGGTATTGTATTGAAAACTTCCTTAGGCGTATCGGGCTTTTTTGAGATAAGGTAAAACATTAAACTCGCGACGCTGTTACTGTTATCGACACCTCTCACCTCTGGTTTTACATACGTTTTAATAAGCAATAGATTGACTCTGTGTCTTTAATTATGTTATAGTTAAACTGTAAAAAACCGTGAAAAACTTAAAATTCTTATCAATACCAAAGAGATTTTCCTTAATTTTTTTTAAGTTACTTCTCTTGTTTTAATTTCCTCACTTAAACGCGATTATGTACCTACTATAAACTATTATATTTAACTAATGTCTTTCGATGTATGTATTAGCTTGTAGAACCTTATTAGAATAAATCTATATCTTAACAAATATTGTTGATGCCAATGTGACCCAATATCGCCAGCTTACGCGCACTTCCCTCGGCATAATTTATTGGAAAAGCATCTCATGGTAACGAAAATCCCTTAGTTACCCCAACGGGTACCGTCTCTGCTGCTGTTCCACTTCATTCGGTGCTAAACTAAACTACTGCAAAAACCTCATGATCTTATGATCACCGCTTTGCAAACGAAGAAAAAAATAAGAAAGAACTAAGCATAAATAGTTTTTTCCATGGCACTATTAACCGAAACCCTATAGCTGAAAATGTGGATAGTTAGAAATAGCTCTCGAGGTCAATGATATGCCTTTTCATAGCATAAGCAAAAAAAAAAGGAGTAAAAATTCAATTAATTTTTACTCTTCAACATGAGCAAAAATTAATCGTGGTTCAAACTCTAAAGTAGAGCATATTTTTTTAAATATCCACAATTTTATCACAACGCCATCTAGTCCCAAACTAAGCAAAGTTGATAAACATACTTATATATTTCTAAATACATACATAGCATAGGTAAACTACAATCAGCCAGTGCAGCTTTTTATGTGTTATTAACAAATACACAGGCCGATGTTCTAAACCTGCCTCGAATCTAGCTAACCACCACTTTAACTTTTACATCGACGCGCAACAGCTATTTCAACCCAACTCCAACCAAAACACGACTAGCCTAGTTTCACTACACTGTAGGTCCAACCCAAGAGTTGATCTGTTAGTGGCACTTGATAACTATTATTATTTTTATATAGCAGTGATAGCCTAGTGGTTTGACAGGTGGATTGCCAAATCATAGGTCTCAAGTTCGAACCCAAGGCACGCACCTCTGACTTTTCGGATTCATGTGCGTATTGTATAATTATTACTTGCTTCAAATCGGTGAAGGAAAACATCGGGAGGAAACCGGCATGCCTGAGAGATATTTCTCGACGGCATGGGATGCCAAGTCAGAGGCCCATGGACGGCATTAAAACTCTGACACCAGGTTAGTTACTAACCACACAATAAGAAGAAGATTATTTTTATCATTTCAGACTATAAATGATACAGATAGCAAAATACACCTTAAAACTATTCAATCCGAAGATTATAATGCCAATGCCATTGTGTTCACTGATATTGATTGTGTTAGTAACAATCTTACTTAGCCTTGTTAGTACTTAATAACATTACTAGTAACACCTAATTAATAATAAAATTAGCATCGCTCAAAACTTATAGACAAAGTCAGCCCTCAAAAACAAACTTTAGAACTTTTGTTTTGTAATGATCCAAATTTATTAACCTATAGTTTTATTAATATGCTAACTAACGTTGTAAATGAAAACACTATAATAAACAATATTCCAAACAATCAACGCACCATAAAATGGATTACCTTGAGCAGCGTTCGCTATATCCAAAATCAATAAAATTATTGTAAAAAAATAAATGGCAACCTTATAAAGATTTTTTTAAATAACTTAATATTATACTAGATACCTAGACGAAGTACTGTAACAATCAAATAAAAAATATAAAGAAATTATGTAAGAAATTTACTTTTACAAACAGTATATATATAATAACTAATTACGAAAAAATATAAAAAAAAACCATTCCTACCGCATCACATATAAATTTAAAAGTCAAGAAAAGTTTTAGGTGAACATTATGAAAACCCCTAACAGTCAACTTAAAGCTTCAATTTGTATGCCAATTGTGGTAAAACATGTACTGCAAACTTTGAACTATTTTTCTATCCACAATGCACATAACATTTTCTACTGCATTTTGGGTGCATTTACAAACATTTAAAGTCCAATACAGAACTAGCCAGACCCGGAATGATTATCTATAAGGCCAAAAAGTATTTGTTCCTAGTGGGAATCGAACCCGAGACTCGCAGCATAGCAGCCAATCGCTCAGCCACTGTGCCAACTGTGCCGGCCGTGCGTGCTGTTGTGTTTTTGGCCTTTGATCCCCAAACCAGCCGTTTCAGCGTGTAAGAAACTCTGGAAACTTTGTTAAGTCTAAGAAAACTGCACGTCACAATAGTTCAACAGGTGGGAAGAATCCGATAGAATTGCACGACTCGCTGGTCCAATCAACATGGATCTAACCAAGACAACAAGTGGTTGTCCCTTTTTTTAACTTATTCGTAACGTTCTAATGTGACCATTTGAGCTGTTGGCACTTTTCTCAATCTAAACTTTATTTAAGTCAAATACCTATCACCCCCGTTTTCACCGCCTGCGCACACTACTACCTACTCAAAAAGCGTACAAGCTTTGATATTCGGGTACAGTCGGCCCCACTTACCGTGACCCAGTTAGCAAACGAAATATTCAAACTTCTCATCGTGCGTAATATTTATGAGCGTGCTAGCTCTGAGTTCAATCGCCTGCATCTCGCAGACGATTATTAGTAATCGCACGTTTTAATTCAACCAAAAAACAAAAGCTACTCAAGAGTATATAAATAAATCAATATTCCACACAACGCTATCTAAGCAGTACCTAAGTAGCCCCAAACTAAGCAGAGCTTGTGCTATAAGTACTAGACAGCTGATATATGATATTCGATGATACTTGTAAGATATTTATCGCCTGGCGGTTTATTTACTACACGACACAAATTGCAATGAGATGTTTGCCTTCGATTTCTCGACTTATCTAAACACAATCAGAATCAGAAGTCCCGTAAGTATGTCAATTATTCAAGTTTATGCAAATAACGTTCAAATCGATTTCAACCGAATTTCACAGTACTCTCGAATGCGAGATTTTTTAAAATCTTTGAGTGTATTTTAGTTTTGTGCAAGTAGATAGCTTGTTACACCACTCTATTCACACCGACAAAATAAAATTGTGACAACCACAGACTTTTCACATTCTCTTTTCTTCTCTGCAGGAAACCTACAAACCGTTCGGCTTTCAGTATAGGTTCCTCGAATGGTATATTTTTCCTTTCAGCCACGTTTGAAGTTTGTTTTCATTCCCCTTCAAACTTGTTAAAGGTTCTAATTTCTTCAAGTGGTTTCGTTCTCTGCAATTGGCAACGAGTTTTCTTTTAACTTTGAAAGATTTCCTTTAACTACTCTTCAAATTGCTCGGAATTCAATTCTTTGTACAGACGCCAGCACATCAAGTTACCCCAATGTGTCAAATTTCTTTGATCGTTTTTTAACTTTATGAAAACACTAGATAAGGTTCATATTCAATTGGGAAAATTTGACATATTGGAGTAACTTGATGTGCTGGCGTCTGTACATTGAATAAGCACATTAATAAAGACAACTACTTTTTCTGCTAGACTTCACAATTAACTATCCCGATTAAAAACTAACTTATGAAAAAAAACGAAAGTACGGGTCACACACTAAGTAAAATGGTTAGCAACATTTTTTTTGAGTTTGATATTTGCACAGTCAAAATACCATGGGTCATTAAAAATAAACCTTTGATTTATAATAATAATCATTTTGAGTCAGTTATTATTATACATTGTTAGTAAACATTGAGACTTAAAAACTATGCCAGTGAACATGTAAACACGACAACTCATTTATAATTGGACAATCAAATTTGCCCGTATTGACATTCTGATAATAACATAATGAGACTATGAACTGACTGTAATTATGATTTATGATGTGTTTTGTACAGTGACTAACAGTTTCCACAATCGGTTACTCGTAAAATGGTTTGGTATATAATTTTCAACTTCAATTAGGTAAAGAATAAAGTTAGTGTTCCATTGTCGATATTTTACGTACAATCAGCAACAGATGTCTCAGAACACATTTAAATTAAAAAAAAACTTGTACTTAAGTCCTCAATAAGTAACTCTCATGACTACAGAACAAAAATCGCTAAACACTGTATTTTTAACAATTCCTAAACATAGATAATAGAGATAGTATAAGACGCTGAACAAAAAATAATACTTTGAATGTTGATTGTGTTAATCTACTCTTGTCGCTCATGATGTTTTCCAACTTATGAGATAGTGCTTTGCACAAAATAAAAATACATTGTCTTTCGTTCATTCACAAATACCACAAATGCCTTTATACGAATTGCTTTCGTTAGGTAAAAATGTGCAGAAACTTTGTTTAATTATTAAATTTTTAATTATTTTGGTCTTCGATCAAAGATTTTGTAAGTAAAATAATGTACTGCCATGATTTTTGGTCGCATTCGCTAAGCAGCATAAGGTGCTACGCCTAATGTAAGGCCTGACAAAGTGAAATGTCACTTTTTCTGAACTGAGAATCCAAAATCAATCAAAACTATTAAAAAGAGTTAGTATGGAGTATCTTGCTCATTCTTCACCTTATGAGACCTTTATACGTTTTTGACGTTCAAAAGTGCCTTTTAAATGGTTTAATTGAAATAAGTTATTTGACTTTGTATTCAAATGGAATCTGAAAAAACAGTTATTTAAAAAAAAATCTTTACTTACGCTCAGAATCTAGTTTTTTGTTCTATTATCTTACCTCACCGTATTCATGTTATATTATCTAACCTCACCGTTATCGGATGACGCTAGAACACTTTATCAGGTTATTGTTATGGGTTCAAGCTGCGGGTAATACTTAGTCATAATCTGGGGGAACGGTAGTGCCCCTGCCAAGACGAGCCAAGCGAAGCGCAAGAGCATAGAGTTGGTTTCCGATGTTTGTATGAGAAAATGTAACCGCTTAAAAGCGAAATATTGCCCTGATTAACGCTTATGGTAATCAGTAAGCCATCAAAGAAAAACGGCAAAGACAGAGAATGGGCTATGAAAACCGACACTACTGATGTGCAAACACCCAAAAAAAATACAAGACTGCCTAGCAACTTACAAAAATAACTAAAATCCCACCAAAACATTTCATGTAAAATGTTGCCAAGACGACCACACAAGGTTTGCCCTGTGAAAAATATATCAGATCTCATGTAGAGCCAAGCTTCTGAATCCACACGGCTTAACCTACCGACCCTAACTTCATACATTCTACATATCAGTATAAATGTATAGCTTGGCTGTTTCGTTAATTATTTCAGAAACTAAATATTCGCATCACTTCCACGACGGTAGCGAAACGGCGAAGCCATATATTTTTAATGATATGTAGAATTTGTAACAGCTTTTGTGTTATTGTGATAAAAGAAATTTAACGAGTATAAAAAAAGTTTCTTTGGGAAAGTTAATACTCAATACTCAATACTCAAATCTTTATTGCATTCCATATGTATTACATAGATGGTGTTATCAAAATAATAGACATCAATATGGACCCTGTCGACCCTGTCCAGTTATTTGTATTCATGAGTACAATCACGTGTTTAAGTATCAGTCACTAATTATCAGTCACCCTATATATGTATATGCCGGTTGTGAGTACTACGCACCTTTCTGAAAAACCTCATTTTCTTCACCAATAAGGTCTATTTAATAATGTAGAACAAACCTAATCGAACCAAAACAACGCTGCCTACACAAACATGAACTGTCTCGACTGGTTGTCCGACTTGTATGAAGCCGTCTCTATATAAGTTGGATAACCAATCGAGCCAGTCCCGTCGGTACAGGGCTAAAAAGAAGAATAAATAAAACCGGAACGATGGTAAAGAGGAAGACATCGGCATCGTATAATTCGTAGAGCTCAAATTTTGTGGAAAAATAATGAAATAATTACTAGAATTTAATGAAAAAAAGTCGGGTAAGTAAAACCAGTACTTTTAATTTCTTTATAAACAAATGATAAACTTGTCTACTTACTTATACAATATCGGGGCATCATCGCCGCGCGCTATTATTGTCGGAGTAATATACATATATTATATATCATATTACTACACATTTACCCACACCAATATAAAGAAAAGACACTGAAATAGAAAACGACGGAAAAATGTTTTGGTTGTACTTAGTACAATTGAAGTGATGTAGGTATTTCCTTGGTACAGTCAGTATTAATATATTTGCTCTTTCAGGCTTCAAAAATATATGACCGTCAAAAAAAACATAATATTGTGGCAACTATAAGCATCATTAAATTGTGGTCAAGATTTAGATTCATTAATATGTGACTGGTTTTTCTCAGTAACATGTGTACAGCCAAAAGCATATTATTATATGAACAACATTAAGATCATATTATCTGAACATTGTAGGATTCACAATTATTTATGCACACATGAATACAATAATATCTAAACAAGTAAATATAATTCTAATTCAACCTTATAAGATGATTTTACTATTTTTTACAATTTTTAATTCAATCTGTCCATGCTGTACGAAAACATACATCATTGAAAGACACTCATTTTAAAAACAAACGCAAACGCGATGAAAATAATGGAAACTTCATTGTTCACTAGCAAAGACATTCAATAGCTATAGACCGGACATCACGAACAAAATTTTCGTCCGAAAAAGTGTGTCCTGCTGGATACAAGTCTATGAGTTTTTTGTAGTACGCTCCGCTGCCGCTCAAATATTCATATATTATTCTAGATGGCGTTACTGAGACATGGGATCAAAGTTTTTCTATGACATTTCCTTGAGATGCCCGCTCTATAGTATTTTAAATCTCTTTGTTCACTAGTTTACATTGTTACAGGAATGTCATTTCTGTAACAATGTAAACTAAATCTTATTTGTTCGAGCAAATAATTGACTTTCCCATGCATGTAGAGATAATTAAGAAGCTTACCCTGCTCTGATATTATAAAAGCCAATACTATATTTTTGAAAAGGGTGATCACATATTATTGCCTAATGCACAGCATATATTATTGAACCGTTGTCAAAATATTAACTTACAAACACTAAACTGGAATCACAAGTATAAAATAATTATCAATAATAAATTATCACGTAATCAATACAAAAAAGATTGGCAACAGCGATGGCATATCGGGGGAGTTGTGAATGTTATAAGGAACCCTATCAAATAGTTCGATGGCTAAAAAATAACCTACTCACATTAAATAAACACAGCTAAAACAAATTACATTTGCTTCAGCATTTCAAAGCGTACTCAACCAAATACAGACTTCAGCATAAGAGTGCATACGTGTGAAGATGTAAATAATTGTTTATGTCCAACACTAGATAGAGCATCACAAACCAAATATTTGGGTACTGTTGTTGACCATAGACTATCCTGGTTCCCCCAACTTGAACAAGTTACAAATACCTAGGATTAGAAAACTGAGCTGGATCTTCAAAACTCTAAGGCATATTGTAGACATCTCCTTAGCGGCTAAGACAAAATTTATTAACCTTGAGCGTGCACAACGTGCTCTTATAAAAGTAATGTATTTCAAGAAAATTAGATATCCTACCCTTAGTCTTAACCTTTTGAGTGACTTACTCTCGGCAAGATAATTATATATATATACAGAACTACTGTAAAGATTCATAAGACCCTACCATATGTACAGACGCCAACACATCAAGTTACACCAATGTGTCAAATTTCTTTGATCGTTTTTCAACTTTATGGCAAAGAGAATAAGGTTCATATTCAAATGGGGAAATTTGACACATTGGGGCAACTTGACGTGCTGGCGTGCAGACGCCAGCACGTCTTTTCGTTATGTCGTCTTTTCTTCTTTTCAAGGTTAGGCCAAGTTCCCCAAACAAAAACCAAGTTCGCCAGCATGCAATTTAAAAAACGTTTGTATTTTTCATCAGGATCCATTTATTGTTGATTATATAATTTTCAAAAATTATCAAAAGGACTAGAAGCTTTGCAAATATGCTATTGGATTTCCTATTTTATGAACCGTGACTGTTCTCGGAAATATTAAATAACGTTTCATGAACATTGTGCTACACATTCCGAATAATCACTCAGCTGCAAATACAATCGGACGTGCTTTATTACGTGTTATTCATTATTCTTAAATTTTTACGTTTTTGGTTTTACGTAATCATCGTTTGGTGGTCGAATTTAAAACTCTATGAAGTCGTGAACTTAGATTATTATTAGATGTCATTATTTTGGAATCGTTGCCAACAGACAAAAAGATAGTTCCGTTTCTAGACTTTTTGCTAAGCTATGCTTAGCAATCTTTTTGTATGGACAACCCGTCGAACACCGTCGATCAATGACTCTTAAAACTCACAACAATTTTGCCACTATTGTGACCTACAAAACTTACTTGCCTGCGAAACATAATGAGATTCTATTACACTCTGCGGAAAGGTCACTGTCAGGTGCAGCGAGCTGTTAGTTGGCAAACAACTTCAAGAGGTTTCCTTCTTAGCACACGCTCACAATGTCTGCGGTCGTGAGAAATACTTTAAAGTATAGTTCAGTTCTGCCATTTCGTTATTTCCACTACAGTACAAAATCCGGTGCTGACACTTTTGGAGTTGTTGCTAACATCACGCCTCTAAGAAGGGTTGGGCAGAGGTGTACCTTAAGTACACCCATATTTATTTTTGTCAGTTGTTTAAGTCGCATGTAATAGCTTATTGCCATCAATCGCGTACGAAATCAGTCACGAGCTGGTACTAAAATAATTCTACATAGAAAAACTCAGTAACGCTTTGTTCAACCAGGGGATCGGACCCGGGACGTCGTGCTCGGCAGTAGTGCTTGCGACCACTAGACCAACGGTTCAGTCTCATTACAGCTCTGTAGTACTATTCTGTCAAAATCACCCCGTGAAATGTGGGTGTAGGCATAGACAGTACTTCATTCAAGTATTCACGTGTTTTCATCTACATATATTTAGGAAATCAGGATGGCTACCAACCGATTGACTTTTAAATTGAAGGTTCTCACATTCATAAAAAAGCGGCTGTAGTTTCGTCACAGCGCTAATGTTATCCTTTGGCATGATTATCATGTTCATGTGTTTAAGTTTTTTTTTGGTGTATATATTTATTATATTATATTATATTTGTTATATTTATTGTTTTATCATATGTATTTATAAATAACTAATGTTTACTTCTCTTCAAATTTTCTTACGGAATTGCACCTACCACTGTTTGTCTCTCTGCATTACCAAAAGGTTGACTGGTAGAAAATGCGTAAGGCATTAAGTCCGCCTATGTACATTTGTGTGCTTGAAGTATTAAATAAATAAATATTTCATCGACTGGAGTTGTCTTTCCCTTGCTTATGAATTTTGCTACCTTGGTAAAACTTATTAAATGTCTCAGAGTTATGCAGTTATCCAAATTCACGCAAAGAATATACGATCGGCCACGTGTCCAAACCTGGCTGACATAATTAGAACTCAGATGTGGCCATCCGAGTCCGAG
This sequence comes from Euplexia lucipara, assembly GCA_921972225.1. Taxonomy (NCBI): domain Eukaryota; kingdom Metazoa; phylum Arthropoda; class Insecta; order Lepidoptera; family Noctuidae; genus Euplexia; species Euplexia lucipara. Next base: position 8,572,258 of record OV179142.1, on the reverse strand, counting down.
CGGCTATTTTTATCCCCATGTACAATGAAAACATAGCCAAGCTCCAAAGTATTCAGATTTTTGCAGACCACTTGGTACGACAATGTCAGGTGGTCACTGTACACTGTACAGGGTGACATCCATCGATGGTAATAACCAAGGGATAAGCTTGACACTGAGTGTATTTCATTTACAGCCATATTACAAATTTTACTCGTTGAAACTTGACAGTTGACAAACATACGCTATTTTATTTCTATTGTCGATTACGGTCATAGAAATAGAATTTGTAATATGGCTCGGCCTGCTGGTCCGTCTAACTAATTAAATACAGCCCAATGCCTACTTTACAGCTGGTCGATTCACTAAAAGTCACACCGTGCAAACTTGAGTGAAGTGAACTGTCAATGCCTAGCATTAGTATGGAATGACAGCTCAATTTTCCCTCACTACGCCTACATTTCACGCGGTGATTTCACCAAAATCGCACTGCTGGTGGAGAAGGATGGAATTGCCCGGGCTCACAGCTGCATCAGGGCTACCACCCACCACCATTTGCATAAAACAAAATATTTATGTAATTCTGTATGCATAAAATAGTCTAACTCACTAATTATTGTTACTGTGAAAACGTACTTAATTAATATCCGTTATTACTCGACTCGATTTATCGAGTATAGCGGATTAATAGTTGTTAAGTATTTAACTTAAAACCACATTACATATTTAATTATGTTTATAGACGTTTAATTGTAACGCATTTTATGATTTTAAAATTATTATTATATTACGTGAGAGTCGTGGCGAGCGCGTCGGTTATGTGCCAACCTTCTGTCGTTTTGGAGACGCGGGCTGGAACAAATTTTTTTACGAAATTTTTCGTTTCCAGTACAATGCATTAGGTTACTTTTACACAGACAGATGCTAATTTAATAAAGATCTATCTTAAAGAATGCATAAAATAATATAATTCATGACTATTGCTTACTGGCAGAACTCGTCTAAGCAACACCTGAGCTATGATTAGCCGATCAAGTTACGTATTTACGTTGAAATGACGCTTAATTATTAATGAGCCGATAAACCGAGACGATTATGATCTAGTGCTAATCATTTCCTCCTACTAATTTTGTCCTTTGAGAAACAGGATTCTCCTTGTTTGGAAGATAGCGGTCCTAGTATTTGTCACATATGAAGGAGAAGGCTGCCGGTTGGAGGTGAATCTTCGCCGTCGAACTTGATTATCAGGGCGATGAGTAACAAGCAGAAATTACTTCAGGATGACTTAATCGCTGATGGTGGAATGGCGGGCCAGGCGTTATCTACCTACCGCCATGCTCATCACCATCGATGCGGTCCGGCCGCGGTGCTTGAGCGCTGGCTCGGGAGGAGGCGGAGAGTCTCTCTCTCTCTCTCTCTCTCTCTCTCTCTCTCTCTCTCTCTCTCTTTCTCTCTCTCTCTTTCTCTGTCTCATAGAAATCAAGCCAGTTATTTTCGTTTCGTCGTTCTATTTACCAGTCTCTATTTAACAGTGTGGTGTCGCGACGATTATTTTTGTTGAGTGTATACATGTTTTTTGTACATAACAAATAATATAACTAACTATATAACTTCGTTCCGAAACCTCTCAAGTTCTTTATACACGACAATGACCTCATAAGTTCATTTCAATCTATTTTCAGGCCTGGGCACAGTACCGTTTTAGCTCTACTTAAAGTGACAGACGATATTAGGTATGGAAGATACTAAGGTTTCTGTTTTAGATTTAATCGACTTCTCTAATACTTTCTCTAATGTCAGTCACGAAGTCCTTTTATCCATTCTTTCCTATGTTATAGTATCGCCCAAGGCGTTTGAATGGCAGATGCAAATCTTATCTTCAGGGCCGTCAGCAGTCAGTTCATGCTGGACACTCTTTTTCCGCTTGATTTGATCTTGAAACTGTCGTCCCTCAGGGCGGCATTTTATCTCCTCTTTTGTGGTCCATTTTCATAAATCTTTAAGTACTCAGCTTCAGTGTGCGTATCATCTTTACGCTTACGATCTACAGCTCTACTGTAACTGTCAGGCAAGTATTGACTGCCTTTCCATTGCGATCAATGAGCTGAACCGGGACTTAGATGTTATCAAGGTTTGGCCAGGTCGTTTCGGGGTAGCGGTTAACCCTACAAAGTGCCAAGCTATCATCATACATAGGGAGCTGCCATGGCATTAAGCGGCTGAAAGATTTGACTGTGCTACCAATCATCTTTAATTGGTTAATCATTCCGATTAGCTCCGACGTCAAGGGTCTTGGTTTACATGTTGACAATTGCCTTGACTAGCATAAGCAGGTTGCGACTGTTAGTCAAGAGGTCACCGGAACGTTGCGGTCACTGTACCGGTTGAAAAATCTTCTCCCGCCACACATGAAGACATTGTTTGTGCAGACGCCAGCACGTCAAGTTACCCCAATGTGTCAAATTTCCCAATTGAATATGAACCTTATCCTACTTGACATAAAGTTGAAAAACGATCAAAGAAATTTGACACATTGGGGTAACTTGATTTGCTAGCGTCTGTACAAACTCTTATCTTTCCCATAATTGACTATGGTCATAAGTGCTACTATGACCTGAATGCAGATTTTCTCAATAAACTCGACCGGCTACTGAATAACTGCATTCGATTCGTTTTCAACCTACGCAAGTGTGACCTTGTTTCCGAGTATCGGTCACTTTTAAAATGGCTACCTATCCGTCAGCGCAGAGCTTTGAGAGCTTTGACAACCCTATTCTCGTTACTTGACAAACACGCTTCTCCTTATTATCTGACTTGTCACTTTCAATATTTATGCTCTGCGCATACTTTGAATCTTCGGTCTACGAATAATTGTCTTCTACGATGTCCTTCTCACCGCACTGGTTTTATTCACCCTCCCTTCTTCCCCGGAAGCCCGGATGTTTAGAGGGAGTTCTAAACATCAGGATGGCAACCAACCGGTTCAAATTTAAAATTAACAGTTCGTGAACATATTATAAGATGTGGGCAGGTTTATCATAGAGTTGATTGTTACTCAGATTCGTTTTTCTCAATCAACGTATTTGTATCTCTCTTGACTACCGATTTTTTTTTGTTTTAAGCATGCATGTATCTGTGTATTTATTTTTATGTGTTTACTTTTTGCTGTCTTTATTTTTTTTACCCTATGGCACCTACCTTGTTCCTATCTCTACACCACCTAAGGTAGAATGGTTGAAAATGCCTAAGGCATTAAGTCCGCCTTTGTACAGTTTTTTTTACTTGTGCATAAGTTTATAATAAACATATAGTTTAATAAATAGAACGCGCAGATAATTGAAACACTAGCTTTAATCTGCAGCTTGAAATATTCTGTTATTAATAATTATGTGAATAGTTGTTCAATCAACTCGTCGAAACGCACGGTTGTTTCATAATCAACGTTCTAGTTTCAATTAACGATACATCGGAACTATTTCGTTAATTGAAATTGATGAAAAGTTCCGCGTTATACATTCCCGAATTTTCATAATTTGATAAGTGCAATTAAAGCATTTGTTATTATATTCTGTTATTCAACAATTTCATGTATTATTTCAACCCTAACGTGTGATATATTGTTGGAAAGGTAATGATAATGAATAGGGGTTTACTAAAATCATTTTTTGATAATGTCAATAATTTCGGAAATAATCGCTCCAAAAGTAAAAAACAATGTGTGTGTGTCCCCCTCCTCTAACTTTTTAACCATAAGTTTAGAAAATATGAAAAAATCTGAAAAGTAGAACTTTATAAGGACTTTCTAGGAAAATTATTTTAAAATTGGATGGAAACAATTTTTGTACAAATAAGACAAAAAGTTGTACAAAATAATTTCTGGACTAAGTTTGTAGTACTTGGCCGGTTTTTAATTTGAGTGTACGTATTTAGTCAATACCTACACAAATTATTTTGACAGTAGTAAAATCGTACTTCTTAGGATTTCACGGTTGAAAACCACAGGGCTTGTCAAGTTGCCGTTTTCTAATGCTATAAATAATATGGGTACACAAAATACATAGTACAATTAACTCAAATTCAGAAACAGCGAGGGAAAAGTACAAACAATCAAAACTTTGTGTGGATGTCATAGCGAAAATTGATTATTCTTCGGCTGTCGTTATACGAAAATTGTTACTCCTTTCAAGTCCAAACATTCTAAATTCGTTTATTTTATTTGTTACTAGCATAGTATGGATCAGGGACTAAAGTTTGTTTTTCGTCGTAATGGTCCTGAGGTTAAGGCAACCTCAAGCAAGAGGTTGTAGTTGCAATCCAGGCAAATACCAATGCGACTTTATTCTATTGATATGCACTTTCTCAGTTTGGCTTCATTGACATCCGTGAAGGAAAACATCGTAAGGAAACCTGGACTGATAGTTCAAAGGTAGGTTCTTTGGTTCAAATTGCCAATCCGTCTTGAGCAAGTGTAGTGATCAATGCTCGTGTATTCTCTATATGAGGCTCATTAGTGAATACACGAGCATTCTACAACATACTATGAGCTCAGGTATTTAGTCTGTAATGGGACAGTAATAGGTTGGTATTTTTTTTCTTTTTTATTTATATTATTCTGTATTAATGTATTAATTCATTTGGAGGTTTGTAAGTATCAAAGAAATTCCTATACTGTGGTACAACGACCGGAACAACTCCAGGTAACCCACAACTGGCCAATCTATCTTCTACATCCACTTGATTCATACCGTTGATATTACACACATATGTTAAAAACTCGTACCATTCCCCGTGGGTAAGTTCTGATTTGCTGAAATAATATAATATGTAAAATGAACACGGGGCAAATAGTCGAATTTATTACTGTAGGTTTTTTACGCACTAAACAAAAAGTTCGCCTGTCTCGTAGGCCTAGTGGTCGCATATGCTACTTTTGAGCATGCACTCCTGGGTTCGATATGGATCTGGGACTGGTTGTGTTAGGTATTGGGTTATTCCAACTGTAATTTACCAGTACCAGAGTCTGGAGTTATTATGCTCTGTTGATCACAATAAACTCGTCCCTTATAAAGGGTGTTAGTGTAAACACCGTTGTCACCGTTGTCATAGGTAGCTGACATAATTGTAAAAATGTTTATCTGAATTTAAAAATAAAAAAACGTTATTTTCTATCAAAAGTGTAAGAAAGTTTCGGTCAGACACCGTCCGTTAATTTATGGATAGGTACTATGCGTAAAGGGCACTGACCTCCTGCACTGGCCGTCCGTTTTAACTACCTACATAATATTTCAATAAAAACACAATACACATAACCTGTGATGTAACTTTCCCTTCATAATTTTCCTGGCTTAGACAAAAATACCTACCTTGTGTTGCGCGACGAGTCCAAATGTAAGTCATAAGTATTTTATTTCATAAAAATAAGAACATTGTGTTGAAAATTTAAAACATAGCGAATTGCAAATAAATTAAATTAATATAACATAAAATTCATTAAAATGTGTTGAAACTAAATGAAATTGGATTCAAAATTACTTAAGACATAACTTTAAAAAATTCAATTATAACATTATCAACATTATTATCATATACATAACCTTATCATTATCACATATCATATCATTTCATTTTTTTCATTACATAACAGATTAAAATAAAACATAAAATTTAAAATTACAGTTCAATCAGATTAAAATTCATTATACACATTTGAAAAAGTTAGTAAATAAAAACAATAACAGTCAATTCAAATAATATCAGGTAAAATAAATTAAAATTATGTCTATAGGAAATTTCAAAGTAAAATGCAAATGTAAAAGTAAAATAGTAAAAGTAAATCTCAAATTATTAGTAAATGTCAAAATAAATGTAAATGTCAAAGTAAACCGTCCGTCTGTTTCATGCAAGGGTTGTTATACAAAAAAGAGCTGTTAGGACAATGCTCCGTCCTAACAGCTCTTTTTTGTATAACAACCCTTGCATATTATACTTGTAACTGTTGCCCCAAAATTCGATGCTATATCTCAGCCTGGACTCAACTAAAGCAAAGTACCTACACACTCCTAAGTTAGATTTAACAACAAAGAAAATTACAGAAAAGCAACAACTGGGTAGGTAGGTATTTTTGGCGTATTTAAAAGTTAATCACATTTTTATCTAGTAAACTGGCCATAGGTACGTAACCTTTGAGTAGCCGCTAACATCGTTTCCCGGTTTGGCACAGGTTGTCTAGGGAATAGCTCTGCGTACATTCTTGGAGCCTCGTTCAGGTTATCACCAGCTGCGGCATAAAGCCGTACCAATTCGGATGTGGCTCAGGTTGGCTGGACAAATCTTCAAAATAGCTCGCACTCAAAGACATTCAATACCTATAGACCGGACATCACGAACAATATTTTCGTCCGAAAAAGTGTGTCCTGCTGGATACAAGTCTATCAGTTTTTTGTAGTATGCTCCGCTGCCGCTCCAATATTCATATATTATTCTGGATGGCGTTACTGAGACATGGGATCAAAGTTTTTCTATGACATTTCCTTGACATGCCCGCTCTATAGTATTTTAAATCTCTTTGCTCGCACTTTACTAGGTCAATAGGGCACTTTACGTGACGGCTAAACACCCTTATTTCAGAATTTGTGACGCTACGGAATGATGATAATCGATCGAGAATGTGTCCAGCCATCTTGAAAACTCACTTTTTTGCTGGGGTCTCAATCTTGGTAACGGATGTGATTATGACGACTTTTTGACGGCATATCAACGGGCGTCACCTAAATTAGTGACAGGCATCGAGCTAAAAGTTTTGCGATACGTACAGTAGTTTAGTAGAAAAATGCAAAATCCTGTCTCCAGCCAGCATAATATATAGCATAATATATATAGCAGCGAGCTATTTTGAAGATTTGTCCATCCAACCTGAGCCACATCCAATTCGGTCTACTTTACGTTTGTGTACGACATAATTACTAATCTAACACAAATAAGCGATAATGCGCGGGCGGCGCGGCACAGCACAGGGTGCGCGGGCGTTGCGCTGCGAGTCTAAAGCGTTACGTGCGCTCGAGACTACTGCCACACTGCGCGGAGCGTGTGGGCGCGCGCGGCGTGAGGCGGCGCGCGTTTTGCGGTGCCTGATCAAGCGCTGTATAGGGTGAAATAATATTGAGGATTAATTGAGCCTTTACTAACATCTTTTTTTTTTCATTGAATTTACGTTCTATACATAAGTGAAACCAAACCACTGGTTTCAAGGATAACGGTGTTAACACTAACACCCTGTATATTTGACTAAAACATAACTAGCGAAAGTTGGGTGGACCTAAGGTACACCTTCAATTTACCCTTTGGAGAATACTGATTGAGCCGGTCGATTCAATACAAGTCACACTGTGAAAATTTGAGTGAATAGACTTGTCAATGCCTAGCTTAAGTATGGAATGACAGCTCAAGAAGAAGTGAATAGTTCTATCAAACAGTAGTGTTTTAGTGGTTGTGTAGTTACCCATATTGCATCCATGCGAGTCCTGTGTCAGTCATAGTCAGACTCCTATCGTCTAAAACTTTGCTCTGACGAAGCCAATAGTCACTGCGAAACAGATCGATAGTCGTCCCATTGCGATTGATATCCATTAATATAGCAAAAACCAAGAACTGCCCGTCTAACGTCGCCTTTTCTTCCTCATCCTCCATATTTCTTTATCTAAACAAATAAATCCAAAGTGACTGGTCAACTTATCACATAAACCTAGCTTCTGCTCGTGGCTTTATAGGCGTGAAATCGGAATAAATGCATCTCTAACAATTTCAAACATGACCCATGTCCCCGGTTTATACCAAGAACATATACCACGTAATTCCTCAAAAACGTATAGATGATGTGTTGGGATTGAGGTATTGTTAGGTTTAAGCAAACGAGTAGGTATCTTAATATCATCAAGAACCCGCTGCACGCGTAGCATGATCACCGAAGAAACGGTCTTTGTCGTGTCTCGGAAGAAAAGAAATTAAGTGTTCATGCTACGCACGCAGGTTTATTGAAAGAAATTTGACAGATTGAGGTTCCTGTCTATATAATCTGTCACTTTGCCGATTCGTCTGTAGACAAAGGCCGTTTCTTCGGTGTTCAATGTGTTCATGCTACGCATGCTGGAGTGTACTGGACTCGGAAAGCAAACTTCTTAACGACAAACAGCATAAACGTGAAAATTGAGTTAAGTTTCATTATCTCATAGCAGTGATAGCCTAGTGTGTGACCGGGGCGGATTCCCAAATCATAAACCTCTGAGTTTTCGGACTCATGTGCGTGTTGACAATTATAATAATAATATCCCCACAGGGCAGCTTGTGGCGAACTTGTGGGCAGTAGTGACCCCACGGACCTGATCTCCCGGGAGATGTCTTGTTTCACATCTCTTTCTTGCCTTAATTGGACGGCCAGAGTGAACTCTGGCGAAGGACGGAGCTCCCACCTCTTTCTAGCCTTAGTTGGCCAGCTAGAGTAGAGATGCCACTCCACTCCATTAGCAACTCTGAACATGTTTCCCTCTTGTCGCTACGCAGTTTTAGAGGGCCCATTATTGAGTGTGCAAGTCACCTCCTGCCATTTAATCCATGTATATATGTACAACATTGGTGAGGCAGGAGAAATAGTCCTTCACAGTTCCAGGTATCCAGTCTATTTTAGCCACCCTAACCTATAGTCCAGTATTTTTATTACCAGAGTCTGCAATAGTTTTACACCAGTCGTACAAGTCTTTACTTGTCTAGTGCAAACAGGGAAAATCTGCGGTTTGTGTCTCATTTCATTAATGACGACAACGGGCATCTGCGAGTTGGCTTCGGTCTCTCGTACGCCTTCCAAAGTTTCGGAACCAAAGGTTTCCGAGAAATAAATGGAATAGTAATACGGAATAGTAATTTCAGACCTGGGTCCATGCAATTGGAAAATTAAAATTAAAGGCACATGCAATATTAAATAAATAAAATAAATAAATAAATAATCCACAACTTTTCACACAACGCATTTTAGTCCCATGTTAAGCTTGAGAGCTTGTGTTATGGGTACTAAACAGCTGATAAACATACTTACGAGTATATATTTCTAAATACATACAAACTATAGATAAATTAGGTACACCCAGACACAGAGCAAATGATCGTGCTCATCACACAAACATTTGTCCTGGGTGGGAATCGAACCCACGACCTCCGGCATAGCAGTCAGGGTCAATAACTACTAGACCACCAGGCCAGTCAATTGTAATTATACATTACAATCAATAAAAACTTAAGGTACACCTTAAAATAAATATTAAAAAATAAAATTAAACATGCACTTAATCACATAAAACACATGTCATATCAACTCAGATAATACGCGTACGAGGAGAAGCGCTAACATTAAGCACTATCACTTGCTTCAAAATCAGTGAAGTAAAACGTCGCGTCGTCGTGAGGAAACCGGCATGCCTGTGAGATATTTCTCGTGGGCATGTGATGCCAAGTCAGAGGCCCATGGGCGGCATTAAAACTCAGACACACGAGGTTTTTTACCAACCAATCGATAAGCAAAAGATCTTGTATCAAAATGAAAAGGCGAGTAAACCTCTGTCGATGCAACATTCCATGAACTATAAGTATTTACAAACTGTTGCAGTTGAATTCTAGTTTCTCATGCACAGATAAAGTTTGTTCTTGAGGTAGGTACTATGAGTACTATTTTAGAGTTGTTATTATTATTTAGTTAGATGACAAACATAGAACAGAGTAAAATAATAATTTAACTACAAACAATAAATTAATAGTATATGCACAGATTTATTGAGGTAGAGGTGGCATTGTGCGAAATACATTTCCTTAAAGTAGCTTCAAAGTGTGCGTGCCGAGGTTGATGTTGTTGAATGAACAGGTCTATTTCTGCAGATCTAAATTATTGCATTGTTCTCTGTAACTGACAGCGATCCGCTTAATAAGGCTACCTTGTGAGTGAGTTACGTAACGGAACGATTTTAGATTCGACAATACAAGTATCCTACAGCTTTAAAATTGATATCAATAGGCAATAACAATTAGTATAACCCATAAGCCCCATCATCTGTGTAGCAGTTAGTTTCAATTGCGAACAAGAGGAACTATTTGCTAGAACTTTTTTCTACACGTTTCATTACATGATTTTCATATAAGTATGTGTTTGTCCTCAACGTTTATTTTGCATAAAATGTTACACAATTATTCTTATATAAGGTCACAAAGTTAGATTTGATCAATAAAATGGTGGCTATTATTAGACGTATCTATTTGTGTTTATATTTTCATGTTATTGATATGGGAACAGAAATAGACCGCGTTATACAAACGTGTTATGTAATAAAAGCTCAAAGCAATCCCAATAGTTACTGTACAACAAATACACTATTCATTGGCAATTGGATGAAAATTTAAACTGAAAATTTAAAATCATACTATTTAAAATATGAGACAATTATGAATTGAACAATGATAACTCGATATCATTGTCCATGGGAGGATATTGTCCCAATGTCCATTGACATTGAATACTCAGCATTCACTGGGAACATAACATATGGTATGGTACAGACGCCAGCACATCAAGTTACACCAATGTGTCAAATTTTTCCCAATTGAATATGAACCTTATTCTGTTTGTCATAAAGTTGAAAAGACACATTGGGGTAACTTGACGTGCTGGCGTCTGTACATTTGAACTCATCAACATTTGCAAGTAGGTACTGGTACGGAAATAAAATCAATGGCGTGCGTTGGTCGGTAACTATCGCTCTCGTACTGGTTGGAGTGGGATGAGGCTAGGGGAGATTGTCCTTACTAACAATTTCAACATGGACGTAAACAATCTGATTGTGGCACTCAGTGGCTCTTGGGTACATAGATACATGCACGGAATTGATGTAAGCAACATAAGCTATACTGATGACATGGTGCTACTGAGTGCAGCAGTAGGTGGAATTAGGAAACGCATAACAACTGTGAAGCATATGCTCAGCTCCGTGCCATTGTTTATGTGCCGTGCCGGAGTTTATGGGAATCAGAACTGAAGGTAAATTAAATTACAAACATTATTACAACATATTCATCTGTTTCATTTATATTGGTTCAAAATTATTACATCAACCCTAGATAAGTATAGGTATCGTTTGACGGGCCTGTTGGTCTAGTAGTTAGTGGCCATGACTGCTATGCTGGAGGTCGTGGGTTCAATTCCCACCCAGGTCAAAAGTTTGTGTGATATGCACGATCATTTGTTCTGTGTCTGCGTGTAATTTATCAATGATATGTATGTATTTAGAAAAAAATAAGTATGTTTATCAGCTGTTTAGTAGGTACCCATAACACAAGCTTATCTTAGCTTGGGACTAGATGGCATTGTGTAAAAGTTGTGGAATATTATTATCATTAAAACAAATGAGACAAAAAAATAACTAGTGATAAAATAGCAATCGAGAGAAAGCACGAGGGGTTTTCCACGCGCAACAAGTGTAAACTTGTTTGTACGCGCTGACCTTGACCGCCACCCGCCACCCGCCATTGTCCTTTAAGTTTGACCTCCGTTTACATTTTTAAGAACCGAAATCAGAATAAAACGTGCAACTCAATAGGAAGTTTCGACCTTTCAGAACGACAGTACAATTTTCACGACAGTAGGATATTTTTTCATGTATCATGACAGAACTCGTTGAACAAAAGTTGTTGCTCATAATGTAAGCTATCTAGTCCTGTGGGGTTGTTAGTGTATTACATATAACTCTGTATCTAAACCTCATTAACAATAAAAATTGCTATCGGAATTTTTAACCTTATCAAATTTAACTTTGGAAATATAAAAACACTAAAACGATAAAAGCAGTTACTACTATTTAATTTGCTAACGCAATCAGTCGCAATAATTCAACGCACAAAATAAATATTCTCTTTTTTCACAACACAGATAAAAATATCCGACATTAAAAATCATTTCGTCTATTACAAAACTGTTTTGTTTCGTACAGCTATTTCAAATGTTTACGTGAAAACCAAACCGATCTAAACTACAAATCGCACGAAGAGCTTAAAAGTATTTAGCTCATCCTAGAAAGGCTAGAAAAATCCAAACGTATTTGGAATTCGGTCAAACGTTACACTTATTCACTGAAATGTTTGATTTCTAAAGTAGGTATACTTTAGAAATCAAACATTTCAGGTAGGTTAGGTACAGCTACTTTAAAAATAACTAAGTATTAACAACTCTTACTTTAAAATCTGGGTTTTATAGTAGTTTATGCTACAATGAATGACAGATTGAGGAATTATCTGATAAAACAACGTTGTAGTTTAAAAAAGTACAAAAATATTTTTCATAAATATTCAAAGTGTATGCTTAGATGGTTTGTTCACGATAAAATGATGAATGAAAGGCGAGTAATGAAAGGTATTTACAAGATAGATGGAAGTGGAAACGCCGGGAAAGGATGCCCTAGAAGGTTGTAGTACCCTACATTGATAGACCTTATTGGTGAGGTTCCTCAAAAAGGTCAGGTGCGTAGTACTCGAAACCGGCGTAGGTATATGCCAACATGGATTTAATTTAAACGAAAGCAAAAGAAGTATGTAAGAAACGTAGCAGTTCTTGTCGTAGCTCTGTAGTTTTTACCTATTTCCGTAGGAAAAATGCGTGAACTACGTAATATACGTGCGTATGCATGTATTATGTATGCAACGGAAGAGGATAGAGCCGTGATCCCCGCTTGTCGTTAAAATAGAAAATAACTTTTCAATGTAGCTGGAATATAACATACAGTAAAACTCAACGCAAATGCTTGTCGTTTCTCGTATTTCCTAAGTATAAGTGGTTTTTAGAAAAGAGAACTTTTCGAATCTTTGCTTGCATTTTGTAGGCATCACTGAAACGGTCCGCGGTAGTATGAAGTCCATTTTCTTATTCGTTATTTATGTGAACAAGTGAATCAAAGAGGTTTCTCCTTTCACTGTGGTTTTGTAAGACCCAAGGTCGGTTCTACTTTGGGTTCCGAGTCTTAATAGTAGCATCTAAGTACGGAAAATGTATTGCCGATGCCAGCGATTGAACTTGAACTTTGTGTAACGTACAAAACAGAATGTTAAATTTTGTTATAATGTTTTATTTTGTTCTAGAAATATAGACTTTCGAAAATGTTATCAAAGACCACAACCTAGTCTTAAACGTGTGAAGACTTAGGTTTTTAGTTATTTTAATAGCAAAATAATTATCTACTTAAGAGACTTAGTGCCTTGAATGTTTTCATCTTGCTAACGGTGAATACTTGGAAAGACATATCCTCGTAACCAGAATCATGAACAACTTGGCTTTAAAAAAGCTCTTTACATATTTTTCAACCGTATTACCTACCAATAACATCCCGGGACAAATTTTCGGCAATGGTCTGATCCCATTTATTATATCTATGGATCCCACTCTACTAGGACAGATCGATTATCGCTGATACATTTATTTATAGCCTGATATTTCGATAACCGATCGGGTAGTGCGTCGTACAGTACTTATTATCCCATGACAACTTCGTGACAACTGAAAACCATTTTGTCATGATGTTTCTTAATCTTACTCATAAGTAAGTTACTCAATACTCAATACTCAATACTTTATTGCATTCCATAATGTGTACATAAAAGTTGGTATGTTATAACATCGAATCAATTATGGACCCTGTCGGGCACAGCAAAATTATAAAAGTAGGAGAGAGGATGAAGGCGCATTTATTAAGAGAAATAATAATTTAAATATAATTTAAATGGAACATTAAAAATAGTAATATTTGATAAAATTTATTTAATTTATTAATATATCATATTGTTAGACTTTCCCTGTCCACAAAGTAGACACAATATTTAAACAATCACATAATATGTGTGTGTTTGGGGAAGTGGTTAAGTTAAAGTATTGCACGGTTTACTTTACACATTAATAACATTACAAATTATATTTAAATTAAATATTGATAATTAAATTGCAATAAATTAAATTGTTATATTAAATTAAATCTAAGTATTGTATTGTAGGCATTTGTAGGATGTTATTATTAATAGTGCACTGTAGTAATTTACTAATTATAATGTTTTAAAATTCATTTATTTAATGCTAAATTCAAAATTACGATTTAATATAGTTACTATTATTATTGTTGAAATTTATCATTGAAATAGTCGTCAATAGTGTAGTAGCTTTTGATTATCAGGAATTGTTTTAATTTATTGATAAAGATATTATTATTGTTTATGTTTTTTATATTTTCCGGTAACTTATTATATGTTTTAATGGACATGACAAATGTACTGGAAGAGTGCATTTTTAATCGTGAGCTGGGTATATTTAATCTACTTTCGTGTCTAAGCGTAATTTTTGTTTGGATATCTCCTCTTTTAGTAAAGAATTGCGGATATTTTCGAACAAACTTACAAATTTCAAGTATGTAAATGCTCGGTAGGGTTAATATTTTTAGGTCTATAAAATGGGGTTTACACGAGTCTTGATCTTTGATATTTAATAAAATTCTTATCATTTTTTTCTGTACAGTGAATAATGTAGGCGCGTCTGTACTATTTCCCCATAGGATGACTCCATATTTAAGCCATGCAAAGGCGTACGCATAGTATGTTACAAGTGCTGTTTTTAGGTCTGTTGTTTTCTTGATTTCTCGGAGAGCGTATGAAAATTTGGATAATTTTGTTCTTACTTTGTTAATATGGGATTTCCAGTTAATGTGTGAATCTATGTCTAGGCCTAAAAGGGTGAATTTATTAACTTCTTCTAATTCTATTCCGTTGTATTTGAAATTTATATTTAAAGGTACTTTTTGTCGAGGGTGGAAAGTTATTATTTTTGTCTTATTATAGCTAATTTCGAGGTTGTGTTCGTTCATCCAGTGTGTTGTAGTGTCAAGTATACATTTTAATTTTTCATTTAAAATATTATTATCACATGATGTCAAGATAGAGATATCATCGGCGAACAACTCGCATGACTCATTGATGTGGTTCGGGAGGTCGTTTATGTAAACGAGGAATAGCAGGCACCCCATCACACTCCCTTGTGGTATAGAAGCGGTTACGGGGATGTTTTTGGATCGATGTAATTCTATTACTTTTGATGTGTGGTTATAATGTTCTATTTCTACAACTTGTTCTCTGTTATTTAAATAAGATGTGAACCATTCGTAACTTGTTCCGCGGATACCGATGTTATATAGCTTGTTTAATAATATACCAAATTGCACCTTGTCGTAAGCTTTTGTCATGTCCAATAACAATCCTACAGCATATTTTTTATTATTAATTATATTGAGGGCTTCTTGTATATACTTATATACAGCCAAAACAGTAGAGCGGTTTTTGCGAAAACCATTCTGACTATTATTAAATATATTATATTTTTCACAAAAAGCGTACACCCGATCGCTCATAGCTTTCTCAAATATTTTAGAGGCCGTAGGTAAGAGGGCAATGGGGCGGTAGTTGTTTGGGTCGGTTTTACTATTCTTCTTGTGGATCGGTTTTATAAGAGATTTTTTTAATAAATCGGGAAAAACGCCTTCTTCAAAAGACTGGTTAAGTAGTATGTAGAATGGCAAGGTTAGTTCATCAGCGCATTGTCTAAATAGAGTGGGTGGAAGTTCGTCAATTCCATGGCTTTTTTTATTTTTTAAATTTTTAATTATTGTATTTACTTCGTAAGGGTCTACTGGGCTAAGATATAGTGTATTTTGTGTAGTTTGTGTAGCTGGAATCGCCGGGGGGCCTTTTCGTCTGCTGCAGGTAGGTATTACGCTATCGCCTCCAATAGAAGCAAAGAAACTATTAAATGTGTTTGCTACCTCTTGGGGATTTGAAGTTAGTTTATTATTTATTTGTAGGGATATGTTGTGCTTCTCACTTTTTAATTTCTTGTTTGTACGTTCATTGATTATCCCCCACATAGTTTTTACTTTATTGTTAGATTGCAACATTTTATTTTTAAAGTGAAGTTTCTTTGCAACTGTTACAGTTTTCTTCAGTGTTTTTTCATACTTTTTATAATACTTCGATAATATTGAGTTTTTTGTTTTTGTTATTAATGTCTTTAATAGTCTTTTATTTAAACACGATTTTTTTATACCTACAGTAAGCCAATATTTTTTATATCCAGTTTTTAGTTTAATTTTACGCAAGGGTATACATTGATTTAGAATGGTGATAAGAATGTCATGAAATGTTTTATAATTTATGTTAATGTTATTATTGGTTTCAAAAATATCATTCCAATTAAGTTTTTGAATTTCCTCTTTGAATTTTAATATATTTGTGTTATTAAATAGTCTTTTCATTGTGAACCAGTTATATTTTTCTGATTGTTTTGGTATTTTTAAATGTAGAATTGTACAATGGTGGTCGGAGAAACCTAGATCTTCTGTATTTATGTACATGTTTTTGCAGTGAAAGTTTGTGAATATTAGATCTATGCACGAAGCCGTGGTTGGTGTAATACGTGTAGGGTTTTTTACGTGTTGAGTAAAGTTATATTCCTGCATAAGGTTTAATAATTGATTTGTCTTTAAATTATCTAACATTATATTAACATTGCAACACTTTCAGGCTCTTTATAGTATTCGGCCAGGCCGTAGAGTACAATTTTTCTGTGGTTATTTTCTTGGGTACTCGGAACTTTAGATGCTTCGCAAGCTAGTTTTATTATTTCCTTTTTTAACTTTTCATTTTCTGTTTGTAGTTTTTCTAAGGTTTTATTAATGTTTTCTATTTCTTGCTTTCTTTGGTTGTTTTGTGTTGTTAAGACGTTTGTTTTGTAATCTAAATCTTGTCTTAATTCCTTAATAGCACTGTATATTTCTGTATGTATTGTGTTTTGTAATTCTAGTATAATGGATTTGTTGTTTTCTTTAAGATGTGCCATTATTAGTTTACTCAAACCTTGCATTGTTATTTGAGAATTCATGGTCTTTGCATTTTCTTCTGTGTGGATAATATTATTACATTCCAGAGGTATAGTGTCGCCTAAAAAACTCAGGTCGTCGGAACATGCTGTGTCATTATTTGAATATATTGTTTTTTTCCTCAAAGTGACGTTTGCTTCCTCAGGTGGTGTAGATAATAGCCGGTTGATGTTGGCGCCCCTAGAGATACGTAAAGGGGTATTTGTATTTCCGGTCTTGGGTATTTTACAGATACATGACTGGCATTTCCACGTATTTTTATTTTCTAGTGTCATCTTTTTGGTATAGTATTCTTTATCAACACCGCCGCACTCTAGATCGTATCTGCATTTACAGAGCACACACATTAGGTTTTCTCTTATGGGTAATTTATTCTTACATCCAGCGCATATAGGTGTAGATGCCATTTCGAAACTGTTTATAAAGTTTTAGGATGTCTAGTTTATGCAAGTTCAATGTGATCAAAACTCGAATAAGCGACCTCTAGCGTGTAGATATAAAATATCCTCCTTGAACGATTTTTGTGATACTTAGTTTCGGTCGGTTCTGATAGATGGCGCTGTTTTGTATATTACCGAGGATGATGACTTTCACTTTTTCAATTTTATACTATTTGGATGATATGTGAGTGAATAGGTACCTTTTTGATGATTTTCTTACTTCTTATAAGTAATTATTGGTATTTATCACTTTTTCAAAGCGGTTTTCATACTCCTTTTCAAAATTTTTCAAATTGTGGAGCCGTTAGACCTTCTTAATTGTATTATGTATTTTTACATCACTGGATAGGTTTTTCACGCGTACTTCAATATCACACACTATATGTAACTTAAACTTTCGAATTAATACTTTTTCTTATGTATCGAATCACTTAAACTATTTTTATGGATTAGAATAATCACCGAACCACTTGTTTGTTTTGGCACAGTGGCGCCCTCGCAAGTTTGTAGATTAAGGAC
This sequence comes from Euplexia lucipara, assembly GCA_921972225.1. Classification (NCBI taxonomy): domain Eukaryota; kingdom Metazoa; phylum Arthropoda; class Insecta; order Lepidoptera; family Noctuidae; genus Euplexia; species Euplexia lucipara. The sequence continues at coordinate 8,554,329 of OV179142.1, read as the reverse complement.
TGAATCATTATGAAGAGTTAAGACCAACACGTCTAGAAAAGCTAGAGATAGAAGTTAGTGGAAACAGTTTGAAGAGGCCTACTTACGTGTCACAGAACACGCTGATCACTAAACCGGAAAACTCGATGTGTTAGACTTAAGTTTTTTAGACTATCAAATTGATATGTATTGGTGTTAAGTTTTCCAGCTATAAAATCTAGTAATAATAATAATAAGATCTACACGTAGAGAAAATATCGTCAAAAAGCTGGGTCAAAAGTATAATGCAGAACAGGTTCTGTGCGCTCGTTTTAAAAACGGTACGCATTGTGAGGAAGTTCTGAGGAACTTTCTCACAATGCGTGCCGTTTAGTTAGTTAGTAGGTAGGTAGGTAGTTTCAGTTAATGGAGATAAAAAGAGTTTAGAGTGAGCTCTAGACTCTTTTTATCTCCGTTAACTTACCACTTCGCTGAGGAGATGATTTCAACAAAACATTCTAACGCCTAAGCTATATTATATTTATATTATTTAAATGACCATACCTGATATTGTTTTTTTTTTGTTACAAGTAGGTCTTGAAGGACTATGTATCTTAACTCTTGATTCCTGACTTAGAGGAGATAACTTCAACGCGGTCAACTAAGACCCAATACCTGTTTGAAAGTGACGTATTTGTTTATATTAACAAAATGACGTAAATATGTTGAAAAACTACAGTGATGTGAGCCAGTTACGACATTGCTATTTTTCTGACAAACGTGTTGTCTTAGCTTAATAGATTGTGTTCACATTTGCCCATCTTTGAAATGCCGTTTGAAACTCAAAGTTATGATTTGTAAAACTTTACAATACATATATAATATTCGGACAACGTTATACACTTGAAAATAAATACGGTTAACGTATGATGTTTTACTGTCAATGAAGACTGCGCTTGAAAACCAAGGTGATAAATTCATAATAGCGCACCAAACCCTACTTGCATAAAGACTAAGCTTGAAAGGACAATTACCAAAACCAGTCCTTAAAAGTTGCATGTATGAAAACCAAAATAATATAGAAATTATTTTTACAAGCTTTTTACTTCAGGAATTTCGTTTTCGTATCCGGAATTATAATTTTGAGATAAACAGTAAATCAATTATTGCTAGGTACATTTCCGTATAAAGTCATTATGGATGTTTCGTTCATTTAACCTTTAAACAAAAAAAAACAAAAATGATACCAAACTCATAACTAGATAAATAATTAGTAATATCATAACCATAACGTACTGTTTATTATATGTATTTTATTGTTTCGTTTAGACAATATTTATTTTTACGTTGCGTCTCACGCAGATGCAAAACTACTGTCAAGCCAGATGACAGACAAACGGACCGGCCGGCCGATAGGAATCCTACAATGCCGCTGTAAAGCCATAAAAAGCATAAGTAAATAGTATATTTTATTTTTAAATTAGCATCTGTTCTCTTGTTTTGTTTTTAACTAAGATTGTTGTTTTGTACCTACATGAGTGATCTGTGGTGATTTTATAAGTTGCGAGTAGGTTAGACATTTTGTAGGTTATCTCCATATTTGAGGGATTACTTCAAAACTCCGGTATTTATGTTGAAATGAACACTTTCATTTAATAGTATATACGGCGTAGTCTATAGTAAATAAAGATTTATTGTGTTGATTTCCATGCATCGATGGTCATGATCCTTTATAACTGTCTTAAATATTAATAATGTAAAAAATAGGGTTTGTTTTAACATTTACAACTAGAGTAGACCAATATGTATTTTTGATTTACTGACTAGCTAGATCACAAGATGCTTCAATAAAAGGAATCCGCTCTTAAATAGATTCTAATGCAGAACAAAGTTTGCTGGGGCAGCTAAATGTCTCTAAATAATACTAAGTATATTCAGCCGGCTCCAATCTGACAATGACTTCCCCCAAACTACCTACGAATTGAGTGAAGGTAACCTTTTGTCACAGAGTGCTTGCCCATTTAGATCGGTCAGCAGAGCTTGGTGGCCATTTATGTCTAAAGTGTAACAAAAACCCGTTAATCCGTGAACTTGTAAAGAAACAAAAAAGGTTCCTAGCTAGTGGAAGAGAACAAAAATCTTACTGCACAATTTCCCTATACTCGCAATGAATCACACTGAATTCTGGAGCCGTGTGTGACTGACAGAAAAAAACCTCATAGAGTCGTTACTAAGGTTAAAAATTAGAATTCAGCCACGCTGTTGCGTGGATGAATTCTAATTTTTATCCTTACCAAGTAAAACTAGTAACGTTAATAGTAAATTACTTGATGGGAAGACAGTGGCTCGATGCAAGTTTTTATTGTCTACTAGTGTCATTTTTGTGAAGTATATAGAGTGACTGGTATTAGCTAACGATACTTAAACGCATGATTGTACTCATGACTACGAATAACTTTCCCAAAGAAACTTTTTTTATACTCATTATTATTTCTTTTCTCACAATAACACAATGTTTGAAATTCGCGCGCGTGCCTCTGACCGATCAGCTGTTAGCTGCGTGACGGCGCGGCGGCGTTCTGTCTCACATTGTTGTTGGAGTTGGGAGAATTCTTCTTGGGTACAAGAGTTGGTAAAGCGATTGAACCAACTCTTGTACCCAATTTTTTTTTTTCAAAAATGTTTTTAAAACTCTTTTTCCAAGTATCATTAGTAAACTTGAAATTTGTATCTTAAAACGCGTAATTTCTTTAAAAATTATCGATTTTTAAACAAATTACGCGTTTCAAGCTACAAAAATGCAATAGGTAAACACAGCCGAGCGGTCGGGTCAATGACCAAGCGCAAGCGGCCGCGGCCGGCCGTACGCTCAGCTGATCGAAAGTTACGCGCTTTTCAGTGCGCGTAATAAAAAAACACTCTTTATTAAAGATGTTTAAAAAAGTTTTTTCCCAGCAATATTTTTTGGTCAAAGTTACTTAATTATATGTAATGTGTAGTTTTCGGCTATGTGATCGGTCTTTTTACACCCTGTATACAGTGTGAGTCTTCATAAATTACATATATATATATGACAGTTAGGGAATCTATGCTTTATTCTATCGACAGAAAACACATAAAGAAGTATGTAAATATTTGTTATATACTTTTATTGAAAAATACATTTTTGTTTACGACAAGGGTCACTCCCTTGTGTGATTTTACAGATGAATTTATTATGCATCCTTAATTCCTCATGAAATAAAAGTTGTGGTAAACAACTACCCTCAATGGAAAATAAACAAGTTTTTTTAGCATAAATCAGTATCTCGTTTCATCAATTTTTGCAATCATTATAACATTTCTCAAAAGGATCCCCATAGCGCACCGTTTTTAATATTACGTGATAAAAAAAGTCTCTGTGACTCGTAGCGACTATAAAAAATTCTATTGATAAACGAACTCAACGGCTGCTTAGCTTAGAAATTTCTTAGAAAAAGTGTAATAAAATACAGTAATTTCTTCAGGATCTTTGTAACAGCATTTTGATTAAAGAAAAACGCAAATAAAGGTCGTAATTTAATATTCTTTTCCCATGTTTTAAACCTATTACATAATTAAAATACCTGCTTCATATAATTGAGAGTTTAAAAATGTTATGTTATTCCTTCTTCACGATCTTCTACTTCTTGTCTTTACATACACTTTGTTTGAAGAATTTGTTGTGTCATTTATTTTCATAGCATATGGCGCTCTGTAGTTTCTGCCTACCCCTATGGGAAAAAGGCGTGAGTTTATGTATGTATGTATGTATGTATGTATGTATTTATTATCTTAGGAGAAATCAAAGACATTCAATACTTACTAAATCTCTTTGGTAGGAACATATGAAAACATAATGAAATAACTCATTCTCGAATAATTACTCTTAGGTTTACCAGTAACATGTATAATATAATGAAACAGAACCTCCCAAATATTGGCAAAATAATTAAGTAGGAATATTACCGACGAACACCCGACAGCTTTAATCGAATTAGGCCTTATGAAGAAACTTGACGAAAATGCTTTGTGAATGTCCGCAAAATTGACAAAGCATTCCACAGTTAGTATTTGTTATTGTCACGTGCGAGCTTTACCTACTAGCGGGCCCTTCAGACAATGATCCGACTAAACGTTGGCTGCGAACTCGGTTGTAGCGCTACCTATCTGGTTTACCCATTGTGTGAACAGTCTGGTAATGAACTTTTGAGTTTAAGCGTGACTGAAAAGGAGCAATTCATTTTTATGTACCTAAATAGAAATAGAAAAAAGATATTTTACCTTTTTATTGTTTTGATAATATACCTATTCTATTAAATCTGGTATTTTGTAAAACCAAACATTTCTACAATGCGTGTAAAAAACTAATGCTATAAGAATGGCAACGAGTTTACCTCCGGGCTTTTTTACTATTATTTTTTGCTATTATTATGCTAATAATACGAAACACGAAACCAAAAGGAGAAATTAATTATCTGTTCCAGTTTAGAAACAATATCACTAAATCGTTTCTCGTAGCACTGTCTACGATACCTCGTAGACAGTGCTACGAGGAGTAGCGATGCGGTCTACGAAAGCGTAGAGGGCCAGTATTGTAACATAATTTGAACACCTGTATCTTCGTAGGATTAGAGAGAGGTCTACATGTGCTGGCAGTGCTGAACCCATAGGTCTGTGATACGTTGTCACAAAAGTAATTAACTAGGACCATTGATGTAAAATAACCATAGTTCATTGTAGTTAAATAAGTAAATAAACTTATACTTAAAATAATAACAAAACGAAGGCCAACAAGACAGCCAGTTACCACAAAAATAATAATATAACTTTATTTTAAGCACAAGACTTATATTAGTTAGTACACATCTTCATTGTCACTATTTTACATTAACCTTATAAACAAGAGCTAGCAAGCTTCTGCCAAAGCCAAACAATTCTCATTGAACTGCCTTTCTCTATAACTCATGAACCGTCTGAACGTGATTTTTATGCAAATAAATAGATATAGAAGAAAGACATTTTACCTTTTCATTGTTTTGGTAATATACCGATTCTATTAAATGTAAAGAACAGTTAATAACCCCTCGCCATATTTGAAAGGAGGTACTAACCCGAGCCTCGACGCTACCGCAAGCTACCGCTACTGATTTTTTACGTAGATACATTGTGTAAATTCGTTACACTATTACCTTACGTGTATATTTCAGGCGAAACCAATTAACGCAGGTACACAAAAAAGTCAATAGTGTTTAAAATGAAAAACTTTTTTTCAAAATCGATCTGAAATAAAATATGAAGCATTGCAACCATACCGAACGGAATAGTCGATGATTAGTTTGGAATCAAACAATATGGACGATTCGACTTCACGAGTTCAAAATCATAGCAATACAATTTATCCAGTTGATTGGACTGACTGTGATTTTTTTTTTGTTTTGAATATGAAAAAAACAATAACGGTATGAAGAATTTTATTTGAGAGGATAGTTTATATTCGCTATTGAGGAGCTTGTGGCTAAATTATAACAGCCGCATGGGTCGATTCGAAGGTTAAGCTACGCTTGACGAGGTCGGTCCGTGGATGGGTGACCATTTATTACATACCAAGACTCCTCCGTGCCTCGGAAAGCACGTTAAGCCGTTGGTCCCGGCTGTCATTTGTAGATCTTTGACAGTCGTTACTTGTAGTCAGAATCCCGAAAGTCTGACAACCAGTTTAACCAAGGGGTATCATGTTACCCAGTTACTGGGTTGTGGAGGTCAGACAGGCAGTCGCTCCATGTAAAACACTGGTATTCAGCTGCATCCGGTTAAACTGGAAGCCGACCCCAACATAGTTGGGAAAAGGCTAGGCAGATGATGATGAGTTTATATTCGCTATTACTAACTGATCCGGCCATACTGTTGCTGTGGCTCAGATGTTAACTCACACTGCCATCAGTAAAAATGTGCCAAACATTTTCCTCACCTATCATTGACTTCATCTCGTTTATTACTGAGCACATTTTCCATAAATAACAACAATTATATCATTAGTAACTAGCGTAAGTCCGGAATTTACCTACCATCTAGGAGGATATACGCCTCACTTCTATTTCGCGAAGTGTAAGATGCGTGAAGAAAGAATTTCTTGTTAATCTTTTTATACGTAGGTGTATATGCCCTCTTACGTCACGTCAGTCGAGGACATTAATATATATTTTCATGTGTGAGAAGAAGCGGTAATGCAGTTTAATTTTATGACTTAGAATTTATGGTTTTTTCGTACACGTAGAGCGAAAGAACCGTAGATATTTTGGCACTAGTACATAGTGACATAGCGACAAGAGGTCATACATAACCCCTCGTTAAGAGAAAAGATAACATATTCTGGGTGTTTGAGTAGCGGCAAGGCATACCATGGCTATCAGGACAACCCCGAAAGTATGGTCAGTATTTTCGAGAACTGATAAAAGGAGGTTTTAACATTAATTTTTAATTAGTTTTAGTTTTAATACTCCAGTCCAAAGAAACAAAAATGCAATTACTAACCAAGTTGTCATGGCTCACTTGAAAGTGCTATATAACTATCGTATCGTATAACTATAGAATGTCTTTAGCATGCCGCCGCTGCGCGCCGTCCGACCGTCTGTTTCGCTGCAAGTGATTAATAAGTTGAAATCTGTGATATCTTCCAAGAAATTCCTTTAAATGGTATGCTGTGAATGGCAAATTTGACACGACCTTGAATGCACAATATATCTAAAGTATTTAATTTGTTAAGGAATTAGTTACGCCGTATCGTTTCAAAGCTTCGTAAATAATAATTATTTCTAAGTAAAGGTTACTGTGGAGTAAGACATAGTTATTAAATTACCATTATAGACGTTTATGTAATGCTTTTAAATACCTACCATTGTATCTACACTATTATGAGTGTCATGTTTTAGCCAGCCCGAGCGTAAGCAATGGTGCTTGACCAAATATATACTTTTACGAACTCAGCGCATTTTGTTACATTCGTGACTTTAATATTTACTACAATATGCTTTTATTATAGGTACATATAAACCTTTCGAAAATCATTTTCTGAATCTTTCTTCTTCTCTTCGTTATTAGTACAATTCAGACAAACTGCGGCCGTGGCTCACACACTTTTATGAATTTCTCATACACACTCTTCAATGAAAGTGAAAGGTTAGTTTTGTAATTTTTTTCTGCTCTAATGTAAGCAGAAAAAATCTACAAAACTTTCTTGTTGCCAGATTGTATGATCTGAGGATGCTAACTCTCAACTTCTTTGTAAGATTCAGCATCCAAGGCACCGAAACGTGCTGTCGCTAAATAATGGTATCGACTAATAGTTTTTTCGTATTACCGTTCGTCGGTGAACCATGCTTTCTGTAGACACTTATATCGTTCAAGAGTAATTCTATATACCGTACGGCACTCTTCCCAAAGAGTACCATCGGAGCTCAGTGACTTGTTACTAAGACTTATTGTTATGTTCGTCCTCCTGTCTGTCAACGGGTTGTAACTATCGCACGAAGTTATGCCCCAAGACAATTAAAATTGTCTCAGTGTCTTGCCGCAGGAACAACAAGTAATAAAAAATGACCTTACAAAAAAGATGCCCATGTTGATTTGGCTTCTGTTTAAAACAGAACCATTTCTCTCACCAAAGGTACTAAACCAGGGGAAATCCGAAAAACCTCCCAAGCAACCAGTAAGCTTAGTTTACGCTTCAACGTATAAAAAAACGCTCTCTAAAGATTCCATACAATACAATGCATTCAAAAATTTATTCATAGTTATTTGACATTACCTACTTAGCGACTGGTTACCATGCCACGATGTGTTGTTAAGAGATGTACCTACAGTCGAAGGCAGAACTTCATAGACCCGCTAAAGATTAATTTGCTATAACCGGGCGGTACGCGCCGTTCTACGTCTGTGTGTATAAAACGATTTGTCAATACATAGCGCGCACACACGCACGCATAATCTTTGACCGTTCATACCAAAGCTAAAATTCAAACAGCCTTACAAACAAAAATCTGTTATACCACATTTATTCCATTCTTATACTAAGTATAGTTATAACACGTATAACTTAAGAATAAGTCGAGAATATCTTTTTACAAATAAACCAGGTATATCTTTGGTGTAACAATTCCTCCGTTATGTCAAAATGCACGATTTGGCAACAGCTCGACCAAAGTGAAACTTCTAAAAAAAAGCAGTTTGTCTTTGAAAACTGTACCCAACTTGACGTTTATGTCAAATTGACGTTTCTCGACCGTTATTTTTTGTTCTGATCTCGCGCGCGTACTGTATCATTAGAGTTATTAAATTTGTTTATCTTTGGGAAATATAATTGGTACGACTTCCGCGATATTGCAGTGCCTCTGGTATGTTTGCGTCAGCAAACATACCAGAGGGGTGGATGACTTTTACGCAATAATGCGTAAAAAGTCAGCCTCTCCGATGCGTCGAATCAGGGGTAGTCGCGACAGTATCCTAAGGATGATTGCTGAAATCGCAAGGTCGTCAGTGTGGGATAGGTTTATAATGCTACTCATTCTATATGCTGAAATTAATGATGATGTTTATTGAATTTTTGTTTGATTTTAATTTTTGTTTCGATATTATTTTATATTTTTGATATTATTTTGATTATTATTTTTTGGTTATTAGTTATTATTTTGATTTCAATTTAAATTTTGAATTTGAGTTTAATTTAAATTTTGATTTTGTAATTTTAATTTTGATTTAAATACACCAAAATTTACACTATATAATCACGTTGACAAACATAGTTTTTATGTGGACTTATAATTAATAACATGATATGGACATATGAATAAGTCTGAATTAAATTAATTTTATTTTAATTTTATTTATTTTATAATTTGAAAATCAAATATTAAAATGGCTAAGACAGACCGATCAAACAACTGGGAGAAAGAAGAATAGGTATCCTACCCTAAACTACATTGCGAGCATCATGCGTGGTATTTTATTTAACTTCGATGTTATCAAATGTTTTATTTCTTTAATTTCATTACAGGCTCTATTAAGGGAAATAATACGACCATTTATGCACATTATCGAAAACAAGGATATTTCTTAAATGCGCGTAAACAAACACAAACCGTGGTATTTTTAGGGTTATACTAGCTTTATACAAGGGTGAAGGCGCGAATAACTTCGGAATAACGGTTGTACGAATACAACTGTCAAAGTTATACTATCTAGCTATTCTTTGTTTATTTGTAGACATTTTGCTTATTCTTAGTTTATTCTCGAGTATAACTTTATACCACGTTTATTTGTAAGGCTGAAAGTATTTATCGTAGTGTCAATAGCTGCTATCATATAGAATTGGATCCTTATACACACGAGGTCTGGGTTCTAATCTCGAGATGAGACTTTAATTTTCTTTTCCTTATTATCCTTCATCTGCTTTTTGACATTGATTTTATATTACTAATAGGGAATTAGAATACAAAAGTATTTTTAGAGGTTATTTATTTAATTGTTAATGAAGACAAGTTTAAAAACAAATAAACTTCTGCATAGTTTAAACAGTTTATTCTCTTATATAGAATAATTTAATACAGTCAAAAAGCTAATTAAGTAATTAGTAAAGTATGACAATCAATCAAGAAATATTGTATCTTAATAATAGGTATTATATTATTTTGTCATTAACACTACTGTGTGTGGGTTCTCTTACAAACCATAGAAAGCAAATCTACCCACGTACATATAACAAGTGCAGACTACGCTGTCACAATACAAATAAATAACTCAGTAATAATTTACCACTTTGATTCTATTGCCAGTAAGTTTGTTCTCTAACTCAAACCTCAAATTTAACAAATCATATTTAATTGGACTAATTGGGGTTGTAGCTTAAACTAAACCTCAAATAATCCATATTCCAGATATGACACAATATAATTTTAATGTTGCTAAAATCAATAGGTTTTTTTATTATTTATTTTACATAAAAAAAAATTACCATACTAACGAAATTATAGTCGTATTCTATTTGTCTTCTCTGTTTAAACGTAAGCATTCATGTTTTTGATTTTCTTCAAAATAATATAATTTTTGAACTGGTTTCCGATGATGCAAACCTTCTGCATGCGAGACGGTTTGCCAAGACGTAAAGACTTATCGAATAATTCGCCAAAATTACAAGTCGGTATGATACCACTTGTTTCATATTCCCACAGGTGCAGTTGCTGCGCCTCTTTTATGAGCCGGGTTATTCCACTTCTGTTTCAAATGGCATGGTTCCTTCCTCGTGTTACCGACACACGGTAGTTCTCTAAAACTAAAAAGGAGTATTGTTAGGCTATTAATCAAAATACTATTATTACGCATATTGCATTTCTATTTAGACACAACATTATTGAAGATAAATATTAATTAGTAAATTGTGCTATTATCATCATTCCGTTACTTTGGGTAAATAAATTAACTATGAAGCTATAATTGTTTTCTTATATATAAAAAAAATGTAGATTCAGTATTCAGTAGTTATAATTATTACATAAATGTTTGATACAATAATTAAATCATAATACTTACACTCACTCCAGGCTCTTTAGATATTTGTCACATATTATTAAAGTCTGCTGTTACGCAGTGTAATTATAATATTTGCTAACGTTTCCATATTTATAGTAAATTGCATTTAAAATGAACAGTAACACCGCTGATAGATTAAACACACGTCACTAACTCACAATAACAACCAACCAACCGCGTTCTGTTTAGTCGCGGTGAATGAGTCGTCAGTTGGCTACAATGTGTCTACCTTAATATTACTTTAACTTATTTAGTTGTCTGAGGGTATAATCATAAACTTTTACGAGATATGTGAACAAGACGAGTTTAACAAAGAACAAATAGCGTAATAAATTACTTGAGTGAATTTTTAAATATTACAAAACAGTCAACGTGCGTGGGATTCGAACTTGCGACTTGTTATCAACGCTCTAACACTAATGCGCTAACCTCATGGCTATTGTGACATGTATTCAACTGGTTGAATCAACGAAATACTATCATTCGTAAATGAATGAGTGTGTGTGTCTATGGTATAGAAATTACTTATTAAAAGAAGGTCGTAACTTAAACTAAAGTGTCAATCCACTACTTTGTGAGATTGAATATCGACTCAAGTCCGCTACTGTACTCTTAACAACTCATAGAAAGCCGTATATACATAGTGAGATATGCTATTATATTAAGTGTTGTTACTCATAGTGACTTGAAAACACCTAACCATATTATCGAAGAATAATAGTTCAAAGTCAATAAAGGGTGACCAAAAAGTTATCCGTACAAAGGTGAAGACGCCGCTATCGCTAGGGATGTCAACGTGCTATAAATAGATGTAGGTCAACCTAGTAGTAGTAGTAGGTCGATCTTGTACTAATAAACATTTGAATTTTTATTCTAAAGGGAAAATACTGTATTAATAATGGTACTTCTGATTTTTGCACCTAGTTTCAATATTGATTTTGGGTTCCGTAGTAGTGTGTATTGCTGCGTGCGGTTGATGAGTTCGGAGAACTGTAGCTAAAATTTTACACAGATGGAAAGGTATAAGCGGATTCATGCAATCATGCATAATATACTGTAAGCTTATTATAAATATTTCAATAGTTAATCCTTTTTTGTGAAGTGTTTAATTTGTAATGGCAACTGGTTTAAATTCAATGTGAAGGGGTCTGTCCAGTTCTGTCAACCATCATTATAAATATTTCTTATTCAATACAATAAGTCGCGTTTTTGTGTTTTTGTTAGTATTATTCAAGTAAGTATTATTATAAACTGTACAAAGTTAATATTAAACTTGATATCCATCGCTGTCTACTGCAATGATTGTTTGATAAATCCTGAAATAGAAAAGAAGTTTACGTTGCAATACCTAAGGCTGGGCAGTTGCTCCATGTAAAATACTGCAGTTAAAATGCACCACCCGGTTAAGCTGGAAGCTTACCCTAATATAGCTGGGAAAAGGCAAGGCTAGGATGATTATTGTTGACCTTTAAATAGGTACATGTTTGTTGAAATAGATATAGATACTTACCGTTTTAAATGTAATCTAGAAGACAAGTAGTGGTATTTATTGGGAATTAGGAAATTACTTTAACACCTAAAGTTGTCTTCCAGTTATGTTAAATCCGTGGCCGCAACAAAAATTATATTCTGTTCGCAGAATTGAAATGGAAAATATGATTATGTTTTCAACGTTAATACCAACTATTTTACATTTCGATTCGATAAAAGGAACAGGGTTATTAAAATTATATCATCAAGTTACTAATGAGGTTGGATTATTTTAAGTCTTTTACACAATAAAATGCTTTTAATCAATTTGTTCATTTATCACAGCACTCGTTCAATTGTGGTTTCAGTCTTAATTATTTAACTTTTTTTTATTTTATTGCAAATAAAATAAAATAAAGTTTATAATTAAGACTGTGAACGAAGGCAAAGGTATCCGAATCTAGACTAAGAAAACTTGTTTACAAAATCAACACTCCAATCTACTTTTATATATGTATGTGGAGTATATTCAGTTCAATTAAAACCAGAGATATAGATTCCCAATATACAGTGCAAATTAGTTTTAGTAGGTACGAGTATTCTGGGAACTGCAAGCCCAGTGCGCAGTTCGTAGAACCAAATCGGGTTTTATTTAGGGAGGTACTGATGCATTTTCGTATAGGTATTTCAGCTCGGATCACGAAGCACGAATACCTATCAATGGTGCAAAATTCGCCAACAGAGATGAAAAAATTCACTTGAATTCTGCAGGAACTTTTTGTTTTATTTTATGAATCGTGTTAATACCGTTACATTTTGGATTTTGGTTTTTTGACTGGCAAAACATCCGATAGGCACGTGACCAGTAGCAGTAGCCACAGGAAAAAACATTGTAAAATAAGTTTTCTGGGAATTAAAATTTAAAAAGATTCCAAAATGAATATTGGTGCAGTGAACGAAACATATACGCCAGCTACATAGAACTAGACTAACGAGTTAATAGTTTCTTGAGAATTTAGTAAGTAATTTTACACGACCACAACGCAGTAAGTACTTATAGGATGTTCTGAGCTTGGGCGAGATTCTCCCAATGTTAGCGCTGCGGTGATTTTAAGTACTGAAATATAGTTTGTTATAATCTGATTATAGGTAATGCATGTGTGAACTCGGTTCGCTCCAACGAAGTTCGTAGCGACTTATAACTTGATGTTGTAATAACCTTAGGTTTTCACGTCAATTAATTTTAAATAATAACGTAGCAGTACGTATATACCTATGTATATATTACTACGTATTAAAATAAATATGTAGATAATAATTTAATTATATTAATTAGGTAATTACTTAAAAAAATAACATAACATACAATACAATTTGTAATTCAATGGACTGCCTCGTTGACCCAGCGGTACCAAGCGATACTCCTGAGCATGTGGGCTTCGGTTTGATCCCTAGGTTGGCCTATTACATGAGTAACTTTAACATAACTGGCATAATGTGCAAATACTACGGGTACACCTATAGTATGCCTTACCCTTCGGGGATTAGATGTGTTCTAAGTACTCACTTATTTGTTTTGCTGACGCAAAATACCAGGTACCCTTTATCATAAGTGGAGAAAGGTGCAAATAAATAAAACAGCTGTTTGAGTTTTGTTTGAGTTGTGTCTCTAAGGCCGCGTCCCCATCATGCACGGCGCGGCGCCGTCACCGTACAACGTCACGACGCCGTCTCCGGACCACGGCACGGCTTAACTAAGGTACTAGATATTTTACGTCAGTAAAACAAATAAGTAAGAGTAAAACGTCGCTTAGATCACGAACGGGGCTTTTGTATATTAATATAATAAATCATCATCAAAATGTTTTACCTCTAAATTGAAAACACTTAAATCTAAACAATTGGCAGCGTTACAGCTACAAAGACAAAAGTGTTTACGATGAGATCTGGCACCCAACGTAAGATTTAACTTGTGTTTATTTTATTGGTAGTTACCTATTGTACAGACGCCAGGACGTCAAGTTACCCCAATGTGTCATTTTTTTTTATCGTTTTTCAACTTTATAGCAAACAGAATAAGGTTCATATTCAATTGGGAAAATTTGACACATTGGAGTAATTTGATGTGCTGGCGTCTGTACGTCCAAATTTTGTAGCGAGCAACTAAATTTTAATATACTTAGACATCGCGCAATGCTACGTTCAAATCAAACGACATGAACACAAGTAGACCGGTTTTGGCTAATTAAAAACATCGTTAATAGACAAGCGATGTTAGTAGACGACTGCAGTTTTGTCAGCAACAGGCATTACGCGAGGATCTAACCTTGAACGCACAACCAGGTCAGGCTACCGCGCATGCCCTAGGCACTCTCATAATCGATGGGGTAGATGTACCTGTATCCTGCTATCTACATTCAACTTGGCGACTGTCGTTTCATGATCGCTGGGTTTCTCGAAGCGCGGGCCGGTAATAAATTACTGTGTTGATTGATAATGTCAATATCCTAATTTGTAGATAGTGTAGGTATTCTTTAAAAGTAAAAATAACTACATTCATTTTCTTTTTGTTAAGTCAAACTATTTAGGGTTCGCATTTCTTAGATGCAAAGGTCACAGTCTCTTAATTTTAGTCATCTCTAATATATAAATACGCTAAGCCAAATCGAAGAAGAGTGTGAGACTTGGAATAGTGATAATTTATGGGGACGAGAAGTGCAGAATCGTAACAATTTTAGAAGTACCTACATATAATTTAGTAAAATAAAATATTAATTGTTTACGTACCTACTTTTTGAAATTAGGCAATTCTGCCAACATCAGATATTAACAAAAATGCATAAGTACATACAATGCCTTTTTCCCATGGGGGTAAGCAGAAAGTATAGAGTGCCATAAACAAAAATATGACGGCAAATATGTTAGTTGACATAGACATACATGTAAAATATACAATGCTAAGTTGCCATTTTCTTTAAACATAAAACGTTTTGTTACACGAGGTTCTATCTATGTCTTTATATTGATACGCTAATGTATAAATATTAATACAGTAGGACGACGCCTTTGATCTCTGGAAAAATGCCGAAAACTTCTACACGCGTTAGACTTGAATAATACCTCCCGCACTACGAACATCGGTTTGTTCGCAGTGCGGGAGTGGCTTTCCCGCGTCTCGCCCCTCACACCCCGCACGATTGCCCTGTCTAGATAGCTTCGTTGGACGACTGTATGTTTTTAGACTGTGGTAATACGGTCGAATTCCGACCACTGGACGATCACGAAGATTAGTTAGAGAAAAACTCTAGTAGATGAAATACTCAAACAGCTTTGTTATGATCCGCATTGTCTTAACGACATTCAGTACCTGGATTACCTGTTCCTATTAGCTTTGCTCTGCTTTGAATTTATCACCCCCGAAACCACCCCCACCCCGAAAAATTGTTGGAGCCGTTACCTAGATTCAGATAACAAGAAAGGCTCGTTTAAAGTCGTAAGGTAGATGTAAAATCTCACGATTTTTTTCCGTTAGAAAAAATTGTGCTACAATTCTTACATAATTCTTTTGATTCGTTTAAGTTCAAACTTTAACGCACTTCTAAATTTCCTCTCATTTTGAGTAATTAAAATAATTTAATTAGGTCGTGTTAAGTTGTCACGACAACTAACCGCACACTTAATTTGTTTCCCGCCTATTACAGAACGTATTTTTAACTTTCGACGATCCGTTTTTCACTCAGCAGTATAGCGTGTTTCGGACATCACGGTTACATGTAATTATTTTGCGCAAATATCTGTGCTATTTAAAGCTTATAAAGTTTCCAAACATTTGGATTCTGCGGTGTAGGTGCATTGTTGGCTCCGATATTGTATTTATAATATTATTACGTAGCGGTTTCTGACCGCACTGTTATTAACTAACAAACCGGCGAACAAGCAACAACATTTTATTGATTAAACAACTAAACAATGAACTGAATTAAAGAAGCAGTTTTATCAACAATTGCAGCCTTATTGGGTAAAATCGTAAGCTTAGTGATTGTAGCCTTACAGGACAGGTACGAAAGTGACTTTTTAGAATCGTAGGTACGTACTTTCTTATTTTATCTTCAGACATTCGTGCAGGAAATTTTGTGAGGAAATCTGGATTTTTCATTCATATGCGGTCTGATATCACCATTCTGCCTTGAGATAGTGTGGTAATTGTTTTGTGATCTTTTTTAGCAACAAACCCTCACGATGGAGGAAGAACAAGCCACAATTGAGAGTCAGTTCTTTGCCTTCGCCAAACTATTCGAAAGTAAAACGAGGTCTGGTGAGACAATCACACTATGGCACAGCGACTATTGGTTGCGACAAGGGAACATCATTGATGACAGGAAGATTACAATGACTGATACCGGAATTATATTTAACAAATACGGGTATCTTCTTTTCTATTTTTGTTTTGTTATGAATGCTACATGAATTGTTATTTTATGTTTTTCCTGGAGGAACCTTACATTGGTTGAGGAAAAATATGAAGATTTGTAATAACGAAAGTAGAACAATTAGTAGTGGCGAAGAAACCAAAACTTGAATTATATGATTTAAAATGATATTTATTTCAGTAAATCATCTTATAAAAAGACTAACAAACTAATAAAATATTATTTTGTAACTGGTGAGATCGGAGCTTAGTTGTCCTGTCGTTTAAGTACGAGTAGTTTTGTCACTTAAGTTGTTTATATAAGGTGACTGGTAATTAGTGACCGATACTTAAACATGTCATTTTATTCATGATTTCAATAAACTTTCCCAAAGTAACTTTTTTTTATACACAATAACTTATAACACAATAAAATAACAAACACGCTGTTTGAAATTCCCGCGCGCGCACCATGTGATCGATCACAGTAGGCACGAATCGGCACGATCTATCAGCTGATAGGCTGACCTCGGTGAGGACAAAATCTACCAGTAGTAGTAGCTTCACACGCTCCCCCGCCACCCCCGCCACTCTCGTTGTGTAGAACTGACGTAATAGAATTAATTAAAAGTTAATGAGTTAAAAAAAAGTTTCTTTGGGAAAGTTATTCGTATCCATGAGTACATCACGTGTTTAAGTATCGGTCACTAATTACCAGTCACCCTATATTACCTAATTGATTTTTCATTTTATTTCAGTAAATCGGAAATAGATTTCAACGAATGGATGGAGCTTATTACGGAACTTTGTGAATTAAAGGGTATCGATTTGGAGAAGGTTATTGAAACACTGACGAACTGTGGTCTACCCGGAGAAACGCCTGTGGAGGTCCCACAGTATCGCACCTTCTTTTTGACCTTCAAATCTAAAAGCGGGTTGGAAGGCTCGTCCAGTATGACTGTAGCAAAAAAAAAGTAACTAGTAAGCTTGGCTAGAAAAATTTGAGGAAAAATTCAATTTCATAACTGACGTAAACTCAATTAAAACTACGATATCATTTCACGAAATAACAAACCCGGAAAAAGTAGATACAGCTGTATTGGATGTTTAAGAAAAATAAAATCTTTTTTTTAATCAGGTAATCGAATATTCTTTATTGTAGACCATAAAACTTACTAATTATAACTGTAAGGGTTATATAGGGTGATACATTGGGCGGCCTTATCGCCCCCCTCCTTATACCAACTATTATATGTACACATTATGGAATTCACTAAAGTATTGAGTAAAATCGATCTCTTACAGACAACCTTTATGTCTATGGATGTTATAAATATATGCTATCGCATTTGCCTCTGCAAATGAATCACATCATTATAAACATCAAGGGAAGCGAAGTTTCGCCAAACTGCCGATGGACATTAAACCGTGTTCCACAATTTGAATACTTTGGCCATAATATTGACTATGTAGAGATATATACTGTGCACTCGATGTAGAGAGAAAACAAAGAGCATTGGCGGTTCGATGCAATATGCTAGTCCGTAGATTTACTCGTTGAACGTGTGAATGTAAACATACGCTTTTCAAAGCGTATTGTCAGACATTTAACATGCTTTTCGGGTCTAGTATAACAATGCATTCAGGATGCTGTTGGGGCTGCCACGCTTCAGCAGTGCTTGTGCTTCGGGCATATTTGCTGATTCGGGCACTAAAGGCTTTGCAACAATCAGGCGTAAGGGTGCCGCGTCGTTTTAGCAGAGGGTTCGGGGCAGCGCGACCAGTCACCAGAATGTCATTACGGGCGAAACGATCGTAGATTCATGTTTACATGGTTACTACAACTACTAACATAGTTATTCAAGTTTTAGTGTTTACTAACAATTAATAATGTTTAAATGTGTGTTGCGACGCAGCCCGGCCACAGTCGATTTCTTAATTTATAGACGTATCAATTAAATGTCATTTATTGTTTTTGCAGTAACAATGAATAGATTAAATGTACCTCTAATATAAGTATCACGATATAAAAACACTTATTTGTGGCCGGGCAGTACCGTATACGTTGCAGCCCGGCCACGTGTATGATTTCTGGAAGGATGCTCGGAATGTTCTCAAATATGAACCAAATAAATGTTCCTTTTGTGTTCTTTATTCACTGAAATTATCATTTAATAGGTATTATCAGACAGATGTGTTTACGTGTGAGAATTGGCCACATCACATAAGAAATTGCCGTAATGTTTATTCCTTGCTTATGCTGCCTCCTGCAATTTGGCAGCAGAGCGCAACTACGTCAAAGCCGAGAATCAAAATATTATTCAGTCATAGGAGACCTTTTGAATAACTTCATGTACACCATGTACAGATCATTCGCTTCATTTTCCGATATCTCCTTTAGGGTAGATTTCATTTTAGCTTCATGCTATGGTTTTATTAGTACTCTCAGATAATTGTTAGTTAGTGTAGTCTCTTGCTTCTTTCAATAGCATCTTTTAAAAATTTCCAAGGCCGTTTGACCTTTGAGTATTTTTTCGGATAGTCATTTATATATGTAACTACTCCATTTAGAAAGTTGACATTGTTTTTTCGAGAGTCCTATTCTTAATACCACGGTTGGCCATCTTCACCTAAATGTTGACTGAATAATTAAAAAGGTTATGGGAACGTTAATTTATTTTCCATAAATTAAAGTAATTAATATGGCGTCCAGTGATTATATTATTATGGTATCACCACACCATATAATCACTGGACGCCATATTAAATCAAAATCTGCAAAGGAACCTGACCGACAAACAAATGCTCATATGTAGTGAAAATACATATAATAACAGGAAACCTCCCACGCTGTCGTGTAGATCGGCTTTCTCTCATAGCCTTCCTGTTTTCACGTGGCTCGATATCAATTGAAACGGTAACCTATTATCCCAAGCATTGAAAAGATTTCTATAAATAAATAACCATGTGCAAGCCACGTGAATCGTTATATCATTGCGGAGAAGGATATTCTGATACTCGATATCCGGTTTTGAATGAACTCCAAGGTAAATGGAACGTCGGTAGTCGAGCTAGTGGAGTGCATACTAACGCAGTTTGTATGAAAATTTGCTCACAAAAGCGTAACAATTTGTTTCTAAAAAACATAATCTAGATACTAGGGTTGTCAAGTTTGTCCTGAATAAATAGATTATTTACGTATCGTATACCTATATTATTTTAGAGAGGTAAATAAAGAGTACCAACTCGTTAAAAGAGTACATAAGTTTGTTTTAATTTGTTAAAAGGTATTTTTAAGCTTCTTACGGCACGATGGACGTGTAGTAGCTCAAATTGTAATATAATTTAACCGACTACAAAAAAGGAGGAGGCTATCAATTCGTTTGTGTAATATTTTTTGTAGTGTTCTAGATTTGTGCCACACTTTTTTTTCTATATGAATAAAAATGATTCACCACAATGTGTGTACGCGCATAACTTCCAAATGATTGCACCAAATTGGATTTTATTGTATTTATTTTGGGCTTTGAACAGTTTAGATTAAAATTGGCCCCGGTTCGAAACCAACTTTTAGAGAGGACTACGTCACTTGGGTCCACTAGTCTTTATGTGTAGGTCTACATGAATCTTTTATGCGTGTGTTTGTAATTAAAGTTCTCCTAAACGGCTGGATCGATTTTGATGACTCTTATTGTGTGTGCTCAAATGGATTTGAAAATGGTTTAAATTTACAATTGGGCCCGGAAGGTGGAGCTGCGATCGGGTTCGAAACCCACGTTCAGGCAGGACAACGTCAGACTAGGTCCGCTAGTTTTAAATAAATAATTTGGCGTGCCCTTTTGGGGGCCGCTTTGTGGCGCACGCGAGAGAAAATGTGGTCAAAAGAGGTACAGCGATCACCACGCTTAGACCCACACATTTATTTTACACTGTGGTTCAGCGGCAGAACTTTAGCAGAATTCTACGTTTGTCACGTTGAGCGATTTTTGTTAGTAGCAAAACTAGGTTTGGGACTGTCATGAAATGTGAAAAGATTAAAAATCTAATGGCGTCGACAAAATTTGGGTACTCATCCTAGGTATCATTTTCATGGTTTGTGGGGTTCGTGATACTTTAAATTTATCATAGTCCTGTACCACGACTGCCTGGTGCCAGTCACTACTTTTTGGGTTGCAATTGTTGACAAATGAAGATACATATCTGGTTTTAAACAAAGTGTAAAAAAGAAAATCTTGGCGTATTCCATTAATATTATTTTAAAGATTTTATAGTACCTACACCTACTCGAAATAGAAGTATTTTAGAGTCCCTAACTGTTGCCAACTCTACTATAGACATGAAACTCACGGCTTTTTGGGATAGAATAGTTTAGAATAGAAAAGGCTTTCTGGGGGAGTAGGCAGAAACTACAGAACTTCTACAGAACCTGCTAGCATCGTCAGCGTCGCGGTGTCTTAGGGTCTTATCATACTAGAGGTTTAAGAGCGGTTGCGGGCACGCAACGAATGCGTCGCGACGCGACCACGCCGCGGCTGCACATTTTCGCGGACGCGTCGCTAGTGCGCAACGTTTTCGTCGCGTGCTTGTAGCGAGTTAACGACTTACAATACACTCAGTAACAAAATAAATTCTGACGAGGTCATACTGCACTTGGCTTTGTTACTTCGAAGACGCCGGAGGAGACGAAAATGAAAGCATCAAAAATGGTCATCATGTTGCGCGCCCACTCCGCTTTGAGGACGCACGCAATCCGCTAGTATGTTAAGGCCCTTACTACGCCGTGACGTTTACTTCGAACGTCCATAATAACAATTCGATTTGGCTACCTTGAGCACACTATCGGAGAAAAGATATATTTTGTAAAGCACAACCTACCCAGTGACTGGACTAACGATCTCGTCTTTCACTAACTTCCTATATTTGCAATGTTTCTATAGAATGCACAAAGATTTATAAGAAGTGGAATTATGTATACAGGTTGTACAGGTACACTGTCCATGGATTCTTTTAATGATACTGGTCTCCCTCGCGCAATTTTTTGTCGGTTTTGTTCGAGTTTTTGCTACTTTTTTCAATAACCTCTTTTACTTAGGTTTGAATCATGGTTTTATACAGTTTTTAAAGTAAAGAGAACATCAAAAAATCTAGGAAAGGCGAATTTTTATCATTGAAGGGGTCTAGATAATGTATTGAATTCGTCACCCTTTCACCCTGCATGTTGTAGTCTAACTTAATGCCATGTGTCGGCCTTTGACTAACTTTATGTTTAATCTGTGTAAGTGTATATAGACCAATTTGGAAAGTCAGTCGCCGAAATTGAATACGATCTAATTAGGGTTTGACCAATTAGACAGAAAGTTATAGGTACTTACAGTAATGGGTTAGTTTGTTAGACATGGATATAAAACATACGTATTTTTTTATTTTAAATGTTTGTAGTTCCAATATTATATCAATGGATTGAGATTGTCCAAGAAGCTAGAATTTAACCATTGACTAAAACATATTTAAATCTTAGCTAATATTATAAAGAGGAAAGATTTCTTTGCTCGATACGATTTTTCTCATAAACTATTCAACAGATTTTAAAAATTATTTCACCGTTAGAAAGCTACATCTTCACAAAATCATCGTCAGAGATCATTAGTTATTTTAATTTCCAAAAATAATTAGTGATCCCTACAAAAACTTGAATAACGTATCCCAAGGTGTAAAGTAAATGTCAGGTGGTGTCAAGGTGTAATGTAGATAATGTAAATGTCACGTCTTTATTTGCATGCGCAGCGAATACTATTGATGACAGAACAAAGGAATATAAAATTAAAAACGGTAATAGCCCAATTATTAGCTAAAGCGTCAGCCTGGTAATCAAGAGGTCGGGAGTCCGATCCCAATCTAATCCACTATTCACGTGACTCCATATACTACTACTAGTAATGTGCTATAGGCGATAAGCGTATGCTGCCGCGGATTTTTTTATAAATATTGCTTTTTTTAACCCCCGACGCAAAAAGAGGGGTGTTATAAGTTTAACCGCTATGTGTGTGTGTCTGTCTGTCTGTCTGTCTGTCTGTGGCACCGTAGCGCCCAAACGGGTAAACCGATTTAGATGCGGTTTTTTTTATTTGAAAGCAGAGTTTCTTGCAATGGTTCTTAGACATAATTCATCAAAATCGGTTCAGCCATTTCAAGGTTATCAGCTCTTTTGTGTTAGCTACCGTTGCTATTTTAGACGTCTATGGGTATTACGACGTTTAAGGGTTACTTTACTTACAAACATATGTGTGTCTTAAAATTTCAAACACCCATGTGTGTAATATTAATAAGCAACATTATGGTGTATTTGGTCTGATGCAGCCAGGATATCTAGCAGACTAATACACTCTTGGGAAAATAACAGCAGATATGTCGTGTTTGGATTCATTTTAACCAGCATTTGATTCTGCACACTATGCCCTGATGGCAACAGGATGAGCTGATGCTGCAGCCAGGCTATCCAGCCACCAGTAGGTAGACTCTTGACAAAATAATAGCAGATATGTCGTGTTTGGATTCGTTTTAACCAGCATACAATGCACTAAAAAATCTCATAACTGTAAACTCTATGAAACAAAATTAATGCGTTTAAAAAATATAAAATAAAAATTAAATTAAAAATTTAAAAAACCCTCCCCCAAAAAAGTACAACATTCAAAAAGTTAAAAATAACACTTTTGCCATGAAATTTTACGTTACGTCGGGGTACCGTTAAAATAAGTACCTACATACCTACAAGTACTAGGAACATTCCTTACTTCTATTCTATTCTATTATATTCTTAAGCGGTACCCCGACGTGAAGTAAAATTTCATGGCTAAAGTGTTATTTTTTACTTTGGGGGGGGGGGGGGGGGGGGGGGGGTTAATTTTTTTTTTTTTTTTTTCATGAGCTTGCTTTTGCAATGAACCTAGGTACATTATAAAAAGTAAGATTTTGAAAATAAACAATATTTATAAAAAAAATCCGCGGCAGCATAAGTTTATCGCCGCTGGATAACTCATTGATTGCTTTTACCATTCCAATTTCAGATTAAATTATTTTATTTGTTACGCAAATAAAAATAAAATTAAATTAAATTAAAAATAATTGTTGTAAGGTTGGGTATTGGAGACAAGTAAAACGCTCTGACTGCTCGTTGATAACTAACTCATTTATTAATATGGATTGGTATTTAAAAACACTAATAACATACATAGGTATATGCTTACTTAGAACATAGGTTATACACTACATTATTTTTAAGGTAGTTTATAAAATCCATTTTGGAATAAAGTCGGAAGTTTTATATACGTGTCCTCTAAAGTACATACTTTAGGATATTTTTTTAATTGATGCGGGTTTGCACCCTACCCAGTCATACCAATTTTTATAAAAAAATGTTTCGACCGGGAAAGCGGACACAGGACAACATCGTCAGCAGCCAATACGTAGAAACATGTTAAAGCGGCACTCCATTTAATCGACTCCGCGAGGACTCAGAGTGGAGAAGATTTAGTACCGGACATAAACGTGTAATGCTATGGTGCGGACGTTTTAATCCCGTGGATTTTGATGTCCAGCGTTTATGAAGTTCTGTTTTCAATGCAAACACGTTGTCTAACACGTATTTGAGAAAAAAATGGCAGACTGAGAGATCGATGAAAAAGTAATAATATTAATAATCTTTATTCAAGAAGCCAAATAAATACAGACGCCAGCACATCAAGTTACCCCAATGTGTATAATTTCTTTGATCGTTTTTCAACTTTATTCTTTTAACTGTTTAGAGCCTTACTCGAATGTGTAAGGCTCTAAACAGCTGCAGTGACCAGATCGATGTACACCACGACAGCATAGGAAAATTTTGTAGATCAATTATTGAATACTTTCGCACAGCTCAGTTATAGTGCGAGAGCCGGCTGCAAAAATACCTACCTCATCGGCTACCCCAATAAGCTGTATTTAGATCGTTAACCGACACTTAAACATGTAAAAAAAATCAGGTCTGCCAGAGCCAATCCTGCCGGGTCATAGAAATAATTGATATTTTTTGACGTAATTTTTTAGTAAAAATTACCTCATAAGATACCCGAATGAAAGTGCTGGCAGCAGTTAACCATTGATTAGTTATGTAAAAAAAAGTTGGTCTGCCATTGCGCAGCCTGCCGGAAGTACTTGGCAGACCCCTTTGAATATGCCCTTCTGACACACTAAACCTACCTCATCGAGTACCCGGATGGGACCAACGCTAAATAATAACCAAGATACCCCTGATAATGGATCAAAAGGTCTGCCAGGTCTAAGCTTGCCGAAACTTAGTGTTCAAAGCGTTTGAAGTTGATATGGAGCATACTTTCACCTGTAGTCAAAATAACATTATTTTGTTTTTATACAACTTTATGAATATTAAATATTTTTTATCAAAACATTGAATAAAACAACAAGTGAAGAGATAATAGATGGATATTCAAAATTTAGCACAATCACTACGAGTTCAATAACATGCTAACAATTTATATACAACTATCAAAACTTAGTTTAAGTTGGCATTACAGTTACCTGAATTGGTTTAGGGAACTAAGTAGGCTTCTGAGTGTAGAACCTGTTATTGCGTAAATCATCGAAGGAACAGCTAACGCCTAACCAAACTGACCACCCCCAGGATCTCTCAAAATCCAAGTTTAAACAATAATGGTTAGGTTGACTAGCCATTTACTGTCAATACCTGAGTAGGTACGATAACTATCTTAATTCAAAAATTACAAGCCATTAAATAACTTGCTACAATGATGGTGAAATGACAGCCAGAATTTTTTTTAAATATAAAGATGCAAAAAAAAAATGAAAATCAGTCAGATTGAACTGTACTAATGTAAATCAGTAAAAGTTTGTACAAAAATAAAATTATAACATAACGTAGAATCTCAAATTAATAAAAATCACTTTCATCACTTGAACTGTCAAATGACTTCTCAATATCGTCGAATCCTCTGAATCATTAATTATTATAGACTCTACACTGAGTGGTGTTGGCTCACCTTCATACCATAGAGGTTCTAGGCGATTGTTATTCAAATCCCACCCGTATTTTTTGGTATCTAATTTTATCCGTTTATTTGAACATGCGTTTTGCCACATAGCGTTTACGAAAGCCGTTCGCAATATTTTTTGTTTTATAACCTATTTACATGGCGGCATTCTACATGAACTATAATTCCTATTTTTTTCAACAAGGAACCTTTTAATTTTTTGCTTGCGGATGTTTTATTAAAGATAACGTATCTGGCAGCATTAGTATTTGTAAAGTTTCTGCATGCGTAGCATGAACACATTGAACACCGAAGAAACGGCCTTTGTCTGCAGACGAATCGGCAAAGTGACAGATTATATAGACAGGAACCTCAATCTGTCAAATTTCTTTCAATAAACCTGCCTGCGTAGCATGAACACTTAATTTCTTTTCTTCCGAGACACGACAAAGACCGTTTCTTCGGTGATCATGCTACGCGGGCTGGTAGATGGGATTCTGTTTTAACACCTGCATGCGTAGCATGAACACATTGAACACCGAAGAAACGGCCTTTGTCTACTGACGAATCGGCAAAGTGACAGATTATATAGACAGGAACCTCAATCTGTCAAATTTCTTTCAATAAACCTGCCTGCGTAGCATGAACACTTAATTTCTTTTCTTCCGAGACACGACAAAGACCGTTTCTTCGGTGATCATGCTACGCGTGCTGGAAAGGTTTAGTTTTACCTTTATTGTGAAAAACAGCTGAAGTATCTGTCAAATATTAAATGAATTTAATCAGCTTCTATGGTGCAAATTTATTGTAATATCATTTCGGAAAGATTTTCAAATGTGCTGGGAATTGAGGATGGTCTCAAAACTTTTGCGATCATGAAGAATCAGATACTCGAATACTTTTTCATGCATATAGAAAAAGACGCGACTAAAGTATCCATTTTAGCATCTGACACAGATATTTTAGTTGGTGTTTTAGCACACACACACCCACTGAAACCAAATATTTAGTTACTTTCGAGCGGATTATCAAGAGCCAAAGATCCAAATGCTATTAAATTGTACCCATTTATCAAAAACACTAGGTGAAACGTTGTGTCGTTCTTTACCGGCATTTCATGCATACACTGGTTGTGATTACACCGCTGTTTTTCACAATAAAGGTAAATCGAAACCTTTCCAGGTGTTAAAACAGAATCCCATCTACCAGGAAGTTTTCAATGAATAAGACGAGAATTTTGTATACGAGAATGATACAGAAGAAGAAATGTATGGAAATAAAAACTTTACAAATACTAATGCTGCCAGATACGTTATCTATATCTATATAATATTTATAATATAATATATAATTATAAATATAATAAGACGGTAAAAAAACTGTGTCTGTACATTGAAAATATTTAAAAAATAATAATTGAGGGGGGTTTAGAAACAGTAATAGAGCACGAATCCAAAAAAAAAAAAAGTCTGTCTGTTTGTCTGTATGTCTGTATGTCTGTTTGTCTGTTTGTTTGTACACGCTAATCTTCGGAACTACTGGACGGATTTGAATGATTTTTTTTTGTTGTATAGATATTAAGTCTGGGCAACACATATGCTATAATTTATCTTGGAAACTGGAACACCTGATGCAGAACCACAACAGACCAGCTAAACTATAGGAGATACAAAAATGGTACCATAGCGAAAATTGTTCCACGTGATGAGCATTTTCTGCTGAGAGAATAAATTTGAAGATCTGGAACACCTGTTGTGGAACTCCAAGAGCCCAGCTACACCATAACTCACATAGGAATGACGTCTTAGCAAAAGTTGTTCGGTCTGATAGGCATTTCCTGTTGACTTATAAAAATCGAAGATCAGAAACATTTGATACAGAAATTGAAGCTATCACTAATTTCATTGCATAATTATAAAATAACATAAGTACCTCCACGCGGTGAAGGCGGGAACAGTTCAGGACTGATTTTCGATGACGATGGTATATCGTTGAAAATTAGACTCTACTGGCTAAAACTCCCATTTTATTTTGTCGTTTGTATGCCTTCGGGCTTATGTTATTTGAGTGTTTAATTTCCTTTTCCATTTATCTTCGTTACATGGTAGCCTACCTGGTAACGCAGGGGAGCAGCCACTTAGATTTTAATTGATCAGGTATCATCACAATAAAACTATAACCATGCCTAGAAAGAGGTCAAATCTTTCCCAATGTTCCAAAGGTGTTAAATGATTAAAGACCATAAGATCCCAACAATCTACCGAAGAACGTTAGAAGAGACTTGATGCTGTTCGAGAAAATGAGGCTGCAACTCGCTCCGTGGAAACTTCTTGGGATCGCGAAGCACGCCTGCATTCTCAGCGTATTTACGCATCTACATCCAGGTCTCTAGACACCAGTGAAGAATATGTGCGCGACTGACCGCTGATCGTGAACGTCACGCAACATATAGGCTATAATTTATTTTGGAAAATGGAACACCTAAAGTAAAAGAGATATAAAAATGGTGCCATTGCAAAAACTATTCCACGTGAAGAGTGTTTTCTGCTGTGAGACTAAATTTGAAGATCTGGAGCACCTGTAGGGGAACTCCAAAGCCCAGAGACAATATAACATATACATAATAGAAATGGCGTCTTAGCAAAATTTGTTAAGTCTGATGGCATTTCCTGTTGACCAACAAAAATAAAAAATCTGGAACGTCTTGAATCGTCTCGCGCATCCCATTGATTTCCCGTCCCCGGGCTTTTAGAATTCGACATCAGACGTTTCAGATCTTCGATTTTGACGACCCCGTTGTCGCTGGCATAAGCAACAGGATCCGCGTACGAAGTCGCGGGCAGAAGCTAGTCTTTAATAAAACATACGCAAGCAAAAAATTAAAAGGTCCCTTGTTGAAAAAAATAGGAATTATAGTTCATGTAGAATGCCGCCATGTAAAAAGGTTATAAAACAAAAAATATTGCAAACGGCTTTCGTAAACGCTATGTGGCAAAACGCATGTTCCATAAACGGATAAAATTAGATACCAAAAAATACGGGTGGGATTTGAATAACAATCGCCTAGAACCTCTATGGTATGAAGGTGAGCCAACACCACTCAGTGTAGAGTCTATAATAATTAATGATTCAGAGGACGACGATATTGATAAGTCATTTGACAGTTCAAGTGATGAAAGTGATTTTTATTAATTTGAGATTCTACGTTATGTTATAATTTTATTTTTGTACAAACTTTTACTGATTTACATTAGTACAGTTCAATCTGACTGATTTTCATTTTTTTTTGCATCTTTATATTTAAAAAAAAAATTCTGGCTGTCATTTCACCATCATTGTAGCAAGTTATTTAATGGCTTGTAATTTTTGAATTAAGATAGTTATCGTACCTACTCAGGTATTGACAGTAAATGGCTAGTCAACCTAACCATTATTGTTTAAACTTGGATTTTGAGAGATCCTGGGGGTGGTCAGTTTGGTTAGGTGTTAGCAGTTCCTTCGATGATTTACGCAATAACAGGTTCTACACTCAGAAGCCTACTTAGTTCCCTAAACCCACATATAAATTCAGAATTCAGGTAACTGTAATGCCAACTTAAACTAAGTTTTGATAGTTGTATATGTATAAATTGTAAGCATGTTATTGAACTCGTAGTGATTGTGCTAAATTTTGAATATCCATCTATTATCTCTACACTTGTTGTTTTATTCAATGTTTTGATAAAAAATATTTAATATTCATAAAGTTGTATAAAAACAAAATAATGTTATTTTGACTACAGGTGAAAGTATGCTCCATATCAACTTCAAACGCTTTGAACACTAAGTTTCGGCAAGCTTAGACCTGGCAGACCTTTTGATCCATTATCAGGGGTATCTTGGTTATTATTTAGCGTTGGTCCCATCCGGGTACTCGATGAGGTAGGTTTAGTGTGTCAGAAGGGCATATTCAAAGGGGTCTGCCAAGTACTTCCGGCAGGCTGCGCAATGGCAGACCAACTTTTTTTTACATAACTAATCAATGGTTAACTGCTGCCAGCACTTTCATTCGGGTATCTTATGAGGTAATTTTTACTAAAAAATTACGTCAAAAAATATCAATTATTTCTATGACCCGGCAGGATTGGCTCTGGCAGACCTGATTTTTAACCGACTTTCAAAAAAGGAGGAGGTTCTATGTTCGTGTGTATGTATTTTTTTTTTTTTTTTTTTTTTTTTATGTATGTTACCTGATTTCTCCGCCATTTGTGGACCGATTCTCAAAATTCTTTTTTTGTTTGAAAGAGTAGACTCCTGAGGTGGTCCCATTTTAATTTGGTGAAGATCTGGTGCTGATCTTCGGAGATATACAACGGAACTCTTCAAAAATAGACGGCAAATCTATCGTGATTGCTGGAATCGCTTGGATGTTTATTGTTTATACAACATCATGACGTATCATCAAGCCTGTATGCTCAGAGGGGTAGGCAGATGTGTTCAATATACCTAGATTTCGACAGTTAGGTATGTTAAGTTTCATTTATTAGGGTTAGGTGGATAACCCTATTATAATGACATGTATTGTTAACAATTAACAATATAAAATGAATTCATGGCAAATGTTTGTATGGGAACAACTAAAAATGGAAAAATAAAAAACTTTTTTACAAAAAATAAAACCGACTTCAAAAATAACACTAAACGGTGTAAAATAACTCTAAATTCGGAAGTCGGTGGCCCATCAAGAATAAGACAAAAGTACCAAAGCCACAGACTTCCTAATTTAGAGTTATTTTACACCGTTTAGTGTTATTTTTGAAGTCGGTTTTATTTTTTGTAAAAAAGTTTTTTTTTTTACGTGTTTAAGTGTCGGTTAACGATCTAAATACAGCTTATTGGGGTAGCCGATGAGGTAGGTACTTTTGCAGCCGGCTCTCGCGCCATTATAATATATTAATTATGAATTACCAATTTGTTTGTTTGTTGTTTTTTGTTATTTAGTTCTTATTTAATTGTAAACAAATGAAAATCAAAAATTGAAATTGTTATAATGCCAATTTATTTAGCTGTTATTATTGTTTTTTTTTTTACCAATCGATTTAAAATGCAATTCAATCATTTTAATTAGCTCGTTAAATTGTTTTGTAATAGTTATAATAATGTGTGCCATCAAAATAAAATAGTGCATGTGGTGTTAGCCTGTAAGTAATTGTTGCACTCATAAACGTAAACTGTGTACCTTTTAATTATAATGTATTGTGTAAACAATTGTTGGCTAGCCTATTAAATAAATAAATATTTATGTCTAACAGAATAAGGTTCATATTCAATTGGGAAAATTTGACATCTTGGGGTAACTTGATGTGCTGGCGTCTGTACAATTTGTCCATCTCAATCGAACATTAAAAGAGTACAGTACAATGCTATGCATTATTTAAGACAGATTGATCGTCTGCCTCTGTGTAGGTATAACCTGTGTTACAGACACAGTCGCCTTCCCATTAGAGTTCATTGACAAAT
This sequence comes from Euplexia lucipara, assembly GCA_921972225.1. NCBI lineage: Eukaryota > Metazoa > Arthropoda > Insecta > Lepidoptera > Noctuidae > Euplexia > Euplexia lucipara. The sequence continues at coordinate 8,523,345 of OV179142.1, read as the reverse complement.
TTGGTTTTCTAAAAGTTTTCCAGACATAATAAATCTTGGGTTACATAGCATTACATTAAGAAGCAATTAAAATATAAAGAATAAATTGATTTATTTGTACTAGTGGTCAAAATTTGACCTACACCCGTTTCCTAATCTATGATATTTAAGAATAAAGCTACGATTACCAGAATCCCGAAAGACGGCTTTTGCCGACTAAGGTGACGCATATCATTAATAGCTTTGTACGGTCAGTGCTCTGAATTACTTTATCCATCTTAGAACAAAAAAAGAAAATGGGTCAGGGAACGCAGCTCACTGACTGTACACTTCATATCCACATAAACTTTTACTCTGTGAAATCTCACATACTCTGTGCGCGCAGTGTTCCTAAAGTAATCCAATGTTTTCGCTTTGCGTAGTAATATGTATATTAATTGACATGTGTAACGTGGTATCCTCTTTTGGGGAGATTGCGCAACTACCATTATCCTAATTGAGTTATAGTCTATCCAAAAATAAAATGATTACAACAATGAAAGGGGAGTTTGTTCCGCCACTTCTTCTTCCCAGCAAAAACACTAGGACGTGGCGAAGGGTGGGCTTTTTTGGGACTGTCTTATGTAATTTCGACGGTCAAAAAGTGCTGATCCTCAGCCTAATTTGAATAAATGACTTTTGATTTTGATTTTGAAAATAATGAAAATGCGGGGTTTGGCTGAATATTGGGATAATGTAATGTGGTTTTGCTACGTTTTTGTCCGTGAATGGGTGACTAATCATTACGTATCAAGACCTCTCCGTGCCTCAGAAAGCACGTTAAACTGATGGCGCCTGTAAGTTTACCAAGGGGTATCGTTCTACTCAGTAACTGGAATTGTGGAGGTCAGATAGGCAGCCGCTCCATGTAAAACATAAGTATTCAGCTTTTGGTAAGACTTGAAGCCAACCTTAATATACGGATGATAATATAAAGAACTGACCCACTATTATTTGGGTTCAAACTACATATCTCAAACTTAAATACTCGTAGCAAGCAAAACACATGCATTATAAAATGTTTATAAACATTATTTTGTTAGACAACATTTTATCACAATCACAAGAAAAGTTATACCTACCTAGATTGTTATACTGTAGTTCAACACTTTTCAAAAGTAAGTTACCTATTTAGCATGCAAGCAAGAGACATTCATTATAAAAAGTTTTTAACATTATTTTGTCAGACAACATTTTATCACAATCACAAGAAAAGTTTTAGATTGTTATACTGGAGTTCAACATTTTTCAAAAGTTATATTATGCGCTCTTTTCCCGCTTAGCGATCTGCAGCGCTATTCTGCCTTTACACTACTCGTGAAGTCACTTCGGGTCTACTCTTCATAGTTGACCAAGATGGCACGAAACGAACCAAAGTGCCCTTTCACACTATCGCATTCGGTTAACTTCGGTCAATTTTGTGAGTAGTGTAATTCATAACATTCCGTCAGTAATCCTCGAAGGGATAGGGTTAGGCGTACCAGGAATCCAAGTATAAAAAATCGTGTGTACTTAGCGTTAATACCAAAGTGATGTTTATAAAAAGTCAAACTTTCATTTCCATGCGACCCGTTGCTGCTTTGCCTGCGTTATGCTACTTTCGTGCACATGTTGACCTAAGACCTTGTATTAACAAATTCGCTTCGACTTGACACACGATTTTAAGTTCAATGCTAGGCGTGTTGCATACATTATTAATAGAGCTTCTGACTAAAGTGCAATGTACCTGTAACAGAACACATCGGGCTTGCGCGTATATCTGAATAAGACCTTAGCCGATCCCTGTCTAAATCTTTCCTTTCTATGTGCCATTGTAACTATCTACTGTGATTCGTCTGTGATAGATCCCTCCCTCTATTATGTATGCAAATTAAAATGTAGATTTCAACAATAAATTACGAAAAAGTGAAAGCTTTCTCGCTTTTATTAATATCTCCAAGTATCTCCACCACAAAACGTGTCAAAATATTAGACGGAGTAAACGCTAATCGAACTATCATTCCGAAACATTAGTTCGGGATGGCAGCTCACTCAGCGTTCCCTTCACCTCTCATTGCACAGGATGATTTATACAAAATAGCAAAGATCTTAAACAATTTTCAGAAATTTAATCTCTGGACTGTCTTTTATCCGAAAATAGCTGCATGAATAGTGTTGGGAATTTATCCGGATAAATACTCAAAGTGGATAAATACTCAAAAATATCCGTTTTTACTCGAGTATTTATCCAAAACGGCGGATAAATATTATACACGATTTTAGTAAGGAAAATTTTATATTTCTACGAAGAAAAGGATGAAATTAAGTAAAATTCTAAAACTTATCAAGAACTTTTAAAAAAACAAGCCTGTCTAACCTATGATTACACACAATAATAAAAAAATTGGGTAATACTTTCCTTTATGGGTCATTGATTTATGGATCGGAGAGGGGCTGGGGAGAGGGAGGGGGAGATGAGCTACCCCCCTGTCGGATTTCCACACCGCGGAGCCCCATGGTTATGGAGAAATTCATTGTTAAAGTTTGAGGTTTGGTTAAAACACTAATTTCCATTATTTTCACTCTAATTTCCATATATTTATGGGCCGGGGAGCGCGAGGGTGGCAGGAGCCTAAATCCTGTACCATTTCCAACCCGCGGAACCCCAAGGTTACGGAGATATACGTATTTTAAAATTTAAAAGTTAACATTTTGAAATTAGTTTCGGGTATTTTTCGGACATATCATGCGGTCTTCTAAGCATAGTCTGGAGAAGCACATCATAGTGGGTCAGATGGAGGGAAGACGAGCCAGGGGCAGAGCACCCTCAAGATGGATGGATGCCATCAGGAAAACTGTGGGGCCGGACATCCAGACGGCAGTCCACAGCTGCAACAACCGCAGCGAATGGAGAGCTCGCTGTTGTGGTCGCGATCCTCAGCATTGAGGGACCGAGGAAGAAGAAGATTTTTCGGATAAGTTGAATAAAGCACAAGGAATATTATTATTCTTATACCCTTACCTGCCAAGATGTCGCCGGAACCGCTTGGCGGGGCTCCTACTTCTGGGTGGTTTAAAAAAATAACCACGAAGGAGGTGGAGAGGGGTCTGTGTTTGCTCACTCACTACGACCCCACTACTTTTATTTTTTTTTAGTGGTGGAAAATCCTCATGGATGGCCCCCGCCCCGGGGAGGGTGGAGGGGTCTGTCAGACTTCCTGCTAAAAACCACCCCGTGTTCCTTCTCACACCTGCGCCGGGGGTCACGGGAACAGAAGATACTTCCGCGACTCCCGACTGACTGCGACCCGAGGGCCTCGCCAAGTCAGCGAGGGGAGTGAGGTGTTAGAAAACCCTCGCAACGTCTAAGAGGGGCGCGCGTAAACACCGTGCGTTGTCCGCCATCTGCCTGCGCCCGGTACGTCTGCTGCGGGCCGGGTGAGTGGAGTTGCTCTCCCTCTCACTTTCCGCAGCCTCCATCTGCGAGACGACCGTTTCGCAGAAGGACACCACCGTGTCCCAGGACTCGACGCTGCCGGCCATCCTCTCGACCACGGCCGGCAGCGACAAGTCACTGCCTACTCCAGAGACGAGGGCACGGCACGGCTCCTCTCAAGTGGCACACTTTGCCAGCGTATGCCACGCCGTGTCCTCCCGACATTCGACAAAATGGTGATACCGGGCGTGTTATTTTCAATTTATATGGAAACTTTAAAAAAATGTGTTTCTCTTTATTATTTTATTATAACTGGGAGTCTCCGCAACTTAAAAAATTGTAAAAAACCTTCTGTTTATGAGTACTATCTACAAAAAAAAATGGACTTCCAACTATATGGCCCATAAAATAAAGTATAGCCCAAGCACGTGTAATTTTGCACAGATTTTATTACGTCTATGCAGAGGAGTCGTCGGAGGAACTTGTGGTTAAATTATAACATCCGCATGGGTTGATCGAAGGTTAAACTACGCTTGACGTGGTCGGTCCGTGGATGGATGACCATTAATTATATACCAAGACTCATCCGTGCCTCGGAAAGCACGTTAAGCCGTTGGTCCCAGCTGTCATTTGTAGATCTTTGACAGCCGTTAATTGTGGTCAGAAGTCCAAAGTCTGACAACCAGTTTAACCAAGGGGTATCATGTTACCCAGTTCACTGCCTTGCCTTGCCACTGGGTTGTTAAGTTCTGACAGACAGCTCCATGTAAAACACTGGTATTCAGCTGCATCCGGTGAAACTGGAAGCCGACCCCAACATAGTTGGGAAAAGGCTAGGCAGATGATGACGTCTATGCAGAGTTTAATAAAATTGGTGAAAACTTCACATTTCAGTGCGTAATGAGCTAGCAAGAGTGTGCTGTGCAGTTTAGAGGCACAACTGTTGGCAAAAATGTTGTTAAACTTTTTTTACTAAGTTAGTTTAGTACTGCGCACAACACTATTAATTTGCTGGCTCATGACGCACTAAGATTTCAAAACGCTCAAAACAAGGGACTCTTCAGTCTTTTGTAGGTTTCTAGCGTTATCAACAATAATAAAACTACACTTTTCTATTTATTTTTAGTAGTTCACTTATCCGCCGATTTTATTAAGTGTTTAAACCTTTAACAAAGAAAGGTTCAGCTTTTAAAACATACCTTGAAACGCTATAATCCAACTTCAATATCACTTAAATGTCTCATAAAACTAGAACACTATCACCTCATAATAATTATTTTGTTGTTAAAAACGCACACGCGCGTGCGCTCTCTAAGACACATACCTGGGCACAGCGCAGGCGCGGTGGTGTGAGGGAAAAGGTAATAAAACAAAAGGAATGGGACAAAAGGAGGCCGGGATATAGTGCGGTGCGGTTAGAAACACGTTGTTTCGTCTTTACAATCAGAACTTGAAAAAGTAATAATGTACTAAGTATTTTCGAAAGCCTTAATAGTAAAACTAGCCTATCAATATAAAAAAAAACATGCAAAATAATAAATATCCATCATTTTGGGTAAATATCGGATAAAAATGAGTAAAAACGAGTATTTATTCACTTTGGATAAATACTCGAGTATTTATCCTTCGAGTATTTATCCTTTGCCCATCACTATGCATGAATAGCCATACAATATATAGACATCTGTAACATAGCTACGCACCCGTGCGGAGCTGTAGTATGTACCCTACCGATCGATCGATACTCTCGTATGAGACCTAACACACTACTGGAAATATTATCTTTCAAAAGCACTTTTTTTTAACTACTTACTAGAAATACAACAAAATGAATGTTTCAACATATCTATTACGATTTCCTGAAAATCTAGTGCACGTTTAAGATACATTTATTAAGCTATTGCATAGCTTCTATCGCGGGCCTTGAGCGCGGGGACCGAATCCAGTAATTCCGTAACGAAAAAACCTCACGCTCCCCATTCCGACGGGCAAGGAGGTGTGGCTTGAAGGCCGTGCATCGTCTAACGTCGTTTCAGTTCGGCAGTCTTCGACACGGCGTTGTGTGCGATTAGACGTATTGTATAGACGTATTGGATAGTGGGGAGGGGAAAGGGGAGGGGAGGGGGAGGGCTGGGGTAAGGGAGGGGGAGGGGAGGGGGGATTGTGAGAGAGGGAAGAGGGTATTGTGAGAGGGGACGGAGGGGCAGGGGAGGGATGTGGAGGGGGGTGGAGGGAAGAGGCAGGGGACGGGAGGGGAAAGTGAGGGAGGGGTGAGAGGAGGGGCGGGGGAGGTGTGGGGGAGAGGGAGAAATGGGGAGGGGAAGAGGAGAGGAGTTGATAAAAATGCTATGCAATAGCTTTACCGCGGCAGTCTCCGAGTGCCACACGTCATTTTATTATTTTCCAACTAAACATGATGGAATGTAAATAAAACTTAAAGAATTTACGTGAAGGCAATACCTAATAAGACGAGAGAAAATATAAAAATGTGCACTCATATTTTCTAGTATTGACTAGATAATTAGCTAAGTAATCATACTAAAAGAAATTAGAAAAATAAATAGCAACGCAACAAATGTTTGATATGTTTCATTAGAAATGTGAACTAAGATTAAATTACTTAGTTGCAATAACAGAGACGACGGCCATGCATATTCCTAGAGCTAATTAACTACAGTATTCTTGTTAATCAAATTGGAATGCACGTGTAGGTATTATCAAAGCTTGGAGTTCCAAGTTCATTCAAACTTTCTCTTTATCAATTACTCAGTAGCTAGTAAAAGCCACCTTTGTGTCGTGGCGACCAAATACGTTCTCTACGCAGATGTCGCGTTTGATCTGTTTAATGTATTGAGTCTCTCGAATAGTAGAGAAACTCTGTATCTTTAGAGAAGCTTACGAATGTCAACCAGTGAACTTAAGTGGGTTGCGGGAGAGATACATGTACTGATACATTGATATCGGCTGCAAGTTTAGCGGAGCGCGAACCGATGATATGGTTGGGATGTAAGACTAGTACGTTGCATTAGACTTCGTTCTAATATTACTTTTTTTTTAGCGCGGAACCATAGTAGTGCACTGCCTAAATTACTCTTCTTAAGTAACTCCTTATAACATTCATTTAATGCCAGTTACAAACATGTGTATTTGGTATGACTACCGTAATAAGCATGTTAACAGAATATAATTATCAAAATATAATTATGATGTTAATATAATTATTATATTATATTATATAATTATTATGATGGGGAACTTCTAGACATTGTTTTGTTTATAATTATATTTTGAACAATTTCACTGAAATTCAGCTTGTTGGGACTTTATGTAACTTCACTCTCATTTTTTGGTCTAAATAGACCGGACTATTAGTCCATCGGTTCGATTATAAAAAATACACTTCTGGACACATCTATTGGCCCACCTTGTATTTTCAGTTTCGTTTGGTCCTAGCTAAAATTTTATATTAGGTCGAGCAAAAAGTTTTTATGCAGTTTTGAACCTGGCACATTCACAATTTCATTCAATAGTCTTTTTTAGAATTTCGAACACAGAATTTAAAGAAACAAAAGACAATGTGGAGCCTGTTTGTTGATATCAAACAATCGAATACTAAGAAAACTTGGTTTTCTTGGTTTACTTGGATTTAATTCTTGAAAAAGTGATTGATATCTTTGGTTTTGCAACAAACATTACTTATTCTTAACATTAAGGTGAGGTTCTATCAATAATCTATGGATACTTCACCTGAAGTCGCCGCCCAAGCTGTGACATTTATTCAGGCCGGACACAGTCAAAGAAACGTGAGTTCAACTTAATTTAAGTCGATCTGCGGTCCGAAATGTTTATCGGAGGTACCTAGAGACTGGCGGCTTTGTTCGTCGCCAAGGAAGGTCACAACTGAAAGGCAGGCACGTGATACCATACGCGGACTATGTGGGCCCAGATTTCCTTTTTATGCATGATAATGCAAGAGCCCATGCGGCCGGCATCGTCAGGGAATATCTTCGGGATGTGAACATCACAGTTATGGACTGGCCAGCCAGAACCCGGACATGAACCCCATTCAGCACATGTGGGACGAGCTAAAAAGACGTGTTAGGGCTCGTCAGCCAGTTGCCCAAACGATGCAGGAGTTGAAAACTGCCATAGAAGAGGAATGGGAGATGATCCCTCAAAATTTCATAGAGCGGTTGATAAACTCTATGCCTAATCGTATGAGAGCTGTGGTAGATGCCCATGGAGGCAACACGCGTTATTAAATTAAACCTTTATTTGATAAAACATGTTTCTAATTCAAAAATCAATTGCCTTTAACAAGGCGCATATCCGACTCGTTAGGCGTAGCTCCATGTCGTATGGTATTCTGTATTCACCAGCCATAACCATCACGACTCGTGGTCTCACCAGATTGTCAATTGTCAGTCTGCATCAACAGATCAGATTCTCAGTATCAACCTGTATCATAATGGGATCTGCCCACGTCGATCTTCCTGAGTGCACACATGCCACACAACCCTTTTGTCCAACAGCGATCGGTTCCGCAAACAAAGTGGCCAATCTAATGCCACTTATATTTGGTAAAGCCTCATTTACGAAGTCGCGGGGCGATATGCGATTGACGGCGCGGCTCTCACTGAATTCAAACATAATAACAGCGTTGTATGAGTGTGTTGCTTGAAATACGTTAAACTGATATTTTTTGAGCCTAAAGCGTATGTGCATTTCTATCTCAGTTCTATCTCGATCCGGTGTCTCATTAATTTACGTGATATTTCTCAGATGACATTTACTGCAACGCAATTTGTGATGGATACCTCTGCTGGCCTTCTACTCCTGCCGGAGAAACCTTGTACCAAAATTGCCCCAAACGTTTGCTGAGTAACGAGAACAGTAAGTATGGAGCAGCAGCGTCACACGCATGGTTTGAAACTGTCAAAATCATACGCTAATGTTAACACGTCGATTCCATATCTCTCCCATGTCGTTCTATTTACCTACCTGGTTTATTTTACCTTATTTTCTCTATATAGCTGTTAATATTTCGAGTATCCTCACTTCACTTCACTTTAATGGTTTGAGTGTTTTATTTATCGTGTTTATCTATTAACCAAGAAAGAGCTAAAATGAACAGATTCGAAAAGCAAGATGTGAGATCTCATAATATCTCGTTCATTCCCGATTTTTAAAATGTTGACTTTTTTGTGTACGATTTAAATGTACTTTGCTACAGATACAAAAGCAGTAGATGAACCTTGGTCATTATAGGTATATTAGTTACTAAGGAAAAAGCAAACTTTTATAATTCATTTCCAAAAGGTTTAAGAGCATCAAAAGAATACCAAAGAGGTTCTTGTACAAGGCTTATTTTACCTTTACAAAGTATTGCAAAGTAAGAATAAGTCAGTCTACGTCTATTTAAGGAATAGCAATAAATTAAGTAATAATTGGCCACACAAAAAATAAACTTAAAAAATACAAATAAAAAAGCATACAATTTACATCTCTAGCCACGTGTCTGCGCCAAAAGTTTGACACAACTGCTACGGACTTTGTTGAAATAAAAGTAAAAGTAAGTCTGGGTATGAATTGAAGGTTGCTTCTAGAACTACTCGGTTTCTATGGGATATGACTATCGACATTTTTAATACATAGTTTAGCACGTTTTCATGAATTTCTTAATAAGCATAGGATCTATATTACTTATAAAAATAATATAGGTACTTGATAAAAGTGCAAAAAGTATTTCAACTAATGACAAAGTGCATTTTAAGTCATTGTATATACAAATACTACATTTTCTTATCCCCAAATACTTTTCTAGTTCCCTGCTAAATCTGTTGCATTTATTTTGTTTGCTGTTTTTCTTAAAAACTATATTTTTTTACTCTTTTACAGATTGCGCGTTTAGACGGTGCGGCGCGAATGGACAGTGGCTTGGGCGGCATCTAAATGAGACTTCGCCTAAAGGCTGGACCAACTTTACACCCTGTTTTCCCCTGTTAGTACAACTAATACTTGATAAAGTAAACGAGGATGAATCTGAAGCACAGGTATGTTTAGGTATAACAAGTAAAACATTTAAATACATTATAAAGAAGATGGGATAAAATGTATGACGAATACATGAGATATATCATTGGATAGATATTTTTATACTTATAGCTCTCCGCTCGCGACTTTATCCGCTTGCATTTCGTACTTTAACACACTTCATAACAAACCTACAAATAAGGTGGCTTTTTACTGGTAAAATAATTTATATTATTTGTTCATTAGATCCAGTCATTACCCCCTAGAACCTCACAAACTCACAAACTTTACGTCTTCATAATATTAGTATACATTTATAGATAACTAGTTTTGTGGCGGGATGTACAGACGCCAGCAGATCAAGTTACTCCAATGTGTCAAATTTTCCCAATTCAATATGAACCTTATTCTGTTTGACATAAAGTTGTAAAACGATCAAAGAAATTTGACACATTGGGGTAACTTGATGTGCTGGCGTCTGTACCAAATCACAGTGTCGAAAAGATTATAGGACAATAAAGCCAGACTTCATTCACAAAATTCAAAATAGCCTATGTTGAAGATACATTAAAACTAAAAGTAACGGAAATAGTGTTGGCCCAAGCGTCCAGACTCCAGCTGTATTTACTGCTCTCCATCAAATACTAACACTGACAGTTTCATTGACTCGATCAATACTCACCTTGATACAATAACATCGCAAGCATAGTTATGTGTGTGTGTTATGTGTGATGGCAGGAGATATCAATATTGATATTAGAACTAAAGACAGAAACTTCAAAGGAAAGTAAAAATAGAGTGAATTATTTAAATATGTTGGAATAACATGGTATATCCCTGGACTCACATTACCCACTAGGGAAAAAAACTGATTGGTGGACCATTTTATGTCCAAAATTAGGTAAAAAAAGACTCCTGCTTTCATCGCTGTCCTTCACAACACAATCACTGATCACTCATTGCTAAACTTACTGAATCAATTAAGCTCAACACTACCACAGTAAACATTCCAAATAGTAAACGTATAACTAAACCATGGATGACTCCAGGCATACTTCGTTGCATTCAAAATCCGAATAGATTTATAGTAGTGACCCACACAACGTAATAATTAAAATAACATACAATCGAAATAGAAATCACTGCAACGGACTAATAAAGAAATTTAAAAAAAAACACGATAGGGAATTAAAAATATTAAAACTGGTAATAGTTTTAATATTTTTACACTAGTAAATCTAAAAGTCAAAACATTGAACTAACTAATATTAAAACAACCCTTATTGAATCAGCATATTTTATTAATTATTATTTCGTAAATATTAGCAAATAGCTGACCCAACTAATTCAGCCTAGCGGAAATAATGATCCTCATTATGTACCTCACCGGCTGTCAACACAAACCAATTCCTTTGTACTCTTGGATACTGAACTCGATGAAGCAGAGTTTTGAGGAACTTAAAATCAGATAGTGCCACTGGCTGGGACAATATCTCCACCGATTTTTTAAACTGTCCTGTATGTCTGTAATTAAAATGTCAATGTATACGTGAGGAAGTTGTCCCAATTGGTTTGTAATAAGGAACACCAAAGGATTCAAACTGGTCAGTACTAAAATTATGCTGTATAACAGTCTCGTTCGAAGCGTTTTGGAATATTGCAGTGTTGTCTGGAGACCACACTACGCCACACACAAGTTACTTTTAGAAAGGGTGCAAAAACGGTTCCTGTGGCACCTTGCAATTTCAAAAGGGAAAAGCAAGCAACTACCTACCCTCCTATAAAACACGTCTGCAATATTTCAAAATGCACTCGTTATCCGCCCGAAGATACATAATTGATGCTTTGTTTGTCTATAAACTGATCCGAGATAAGTTTGATTGCCCCAACTTACACGTGGGAATCATCATCTGCCTAGCCTTTTCCCAACTATGTTGGGGTCGGCTTCCAACTTACACGTGGGAATACAGGGATAAAAAGTAGCCTATGTCACCCGGGGATAGTGTAGCTTCACAACAGTGAAAGAATTTTACAAATCAGTCCAGTAGGTTCGGAGCTTATTCAATGCAAACAAACAAACAATCAAACTTTTCCTCTTTATAATATTAGTATAGAAAAACAGCAGTTGAGCAGAATAGATGTTACCGGCTGTCTTTCGTAGTTTTTTTTACCGCACCGTCAGAAGCCTGAAATCTGACCACTAGTGTTGGCCATGGACTGTTGTACTTACTTTGCCCGTTGTAACGGGCTGACCAATTATCATTAAGTAAAGACCGCTTGTAAGTAATACACAACGGAAGCAATTCTTTTTCTTTCAATAGAATTCGTGTTTCGTAGCCCAGCAAAAACTCTAGGAAGTGGCGAAGGGCTGAGTTTTTGGGGGTCTGTCTTTTGTAATTTAGACGTCCAAAAAAAGGATAAAGGACTTTTGATTTGATTTGTTGTGTTTTTAGGTTACTGTTCATGACCACAAATGTGTGCTGCTTCATGCTATTAGTATGTAAAATTTGAACATGTTTACGGTCGTCAGCGTCATGCCGAATATAAAGAAACCCATAGATCTTAAGATTGATCATGTTACCAACTACTTTATTATTGCAAAGTAATATATAATTAATTCATTCTTCTTATTTTTTGTTACAGCTCAAATTCAAAACTGCCGTCAACACCCGCATAGTTGAAATGGTCGGAATCGCTTCCTCTTTTTTAACGATTTGCGCAGCTATATTTATTTTCATCATTCTTCGGTATGTAATATATTATCTACAATAATTATGTATAATTATTTGATTATATCGGGTGGAAGGGACATCGCTCCGCATGTAGACACCATAAGTTCTCTTAGTCAGGCCCCAGAATTATAGGTACAGAACTCATGGGATACGTACGTATCAAAGACATTCTTACTAGATGGGAAATCACAAACAAAATTTTCATCCGATATTTGTGTCCTAGCGGACACATGTTGATGAATCTAGTTTATTACGCTCTACTGCCGCTCTAATAATATATTGTTATATTATGCAATCACAGTTTTTGTATGGCATTTCCTCGCATGTCCGCTCTAAAGTATCTTAAATCTCTTTGGTACGTATACAGGGTGTAAAGAGACGCTTAACGTACACGAAAACTACATATTCTACCCATCACTGGGATAGTTTTTTTCTTCTAGAACATACCTGGGAATTCACTGGTTTTGGAAATATTGAAGGTAACGGTGCAATATTTTTTTTAGTTTTTTTTTTCAAAATTGGATTCCAAGTATCATTAGTAAACTTGCTTCCGAACAACCATTATCAAAATTATCGATTTTTAAAAACAAATTACCTACGCATTTGAAGTTACAAAAATGCAATGGATACTAAACAAGCGGGCCGGTTGGGTCAACGACCAAGCGCGATGGGCCATACGCTCAGCTGATCGAAAAGTGCGTTGCGTTGTCGCGCTATGCAATGCGCGCTATAAAAAGCATCTCTTTTTCAAAGGTGAAAAAAAAAGTTGTTACTTAATTATATGTACAGAATGTGTGGCTATGTGACCGGTCTTTTTACACCCTATATAAGTGCGACGATGTCGCATCCACCCTGTATTACGAGCTTGTTCGCCACTTTTTTCTCATAGTTATTAATACCGTATGCGTTGTGAAAAAAATGTAAGTACAATTTCATTATTCAACTATTTGATCGACTTCTGCTGTCTTGATTTTAGTCATCCAATTTAATGAAACGATGAAACTGAGACAACCAATTTCCAGTCGTTTTTTTTTTTATTTTTCTCATAAGTCTAATATATTTCTACTGCTTTGTTACAAACTCATGATTGTGAGACAAACTGTGACAAAACTTGTGTAGGGACTGGGTATAGCCTACAATTTTTAATATTACTTATTGAGCCTGTTCCTTACCACGATCTTGGTTATACGTAGTAACACTTTGAACTTGAGTTGACCTAGAGTAGTACAGGGTCTAAATATAATGGAAGACCAGAGTTAGTGGTCTTACCGGTGACTTGCTGCCTATTCTAACTGCTTAGAAGATGTATTTTTATGATTTATTTTCACAGAAGCTTACACAACAGACGGACCGTCATACACAGAAACCTGTTTTATGCTTTACTCATGGAGGTGACAGTGCGCATGGTGCTGTACACCCAACAGTCATACTCCTTTTATGAGATCGATCCTGCTGAGAAAAACGCACGAAAAGGCATAGAATATTTTGTAAGTAACCCAGTGTATTATTGCATTACAATTTGTAATCGAAAGAAACGAAAAGGAAACTTTTATTCACAAAAAGAGAAAGGCGCGCGAAAAAATTACAAACGAAAAAAGTGGCATGTCAGCGCCAGTGAAGACCAACAGGTGCTGTCCGATGCAGGTTTTAAAAAAATCCTTTCGGAAAATCGGGTCTTGTGATTTTAGTTGTGTAAAGCCACCGCTCTGATCAAACGTTTATACTCGTACGTTATGTGGAAATGATTGAAAAGCGAACTGGAATGTTCGTGTCTACATGCGAGTACGGTCTTGTCAGTCAAACCGTGTCACTTTAGCCCTGACATGCGGAGCTAACACAATGTAACGTCGAACGATTTATAAATAATAGTACCTACTTACTTTACTTATATCTTATAGCTATCAGTGAACTGAAATGCAATTATGGGATGGATGTATTTCCAATTGAAAAAAGTTTGGATTAACGCTACGTTTACGGCGCGTTTTCTCGCTAGGGTTCGGGATTAGAAACATCACAACTTTTCAGAATAACTAACTTTTACCTTCCGATCAAACCAAAAATCTTGAAAATAACAAAACTCCAGTAGTACATTTTGTATGTTGATCCTACAATAAATGTCGTTGAAACTTCAATCACTGATAATATTAAAAATGTATTGAAACTTTTCCAGCTACTCTGATTAAGTACCGCGTAGTAAACCTGACAGAAATAATTCAATAAAAAAAACAATCGGTATCGCATTAGTATTAGATAAGAGATCACTTGACCATCACTTCAACTTCATTTTCACTGCTACTCACAAAGTGTAGACCTCTGTGCCATTGCTGGATTAAAGTAATATTAATTTTTATTTATTTCAATCACCAAGTCTAAAGTAACTTAAGCCACACTTAAAACCAGGTCTGATAGTACTTAATACTCGTATTGTTATGAATTGAATTGAGCCCGTGGGTGGTTAATAATAACAATAAAGTCCTTCATATTTCCATTTTAGCTACCCTAACCTATAGTCCAGTATTTTTGTTACCATATTCTGAAATAGTTTTACTCCAGAAGGTTTTCCTTGGGTGCACTTTTCTAGTGCATACAGGGAAAATCTGTGGATGGTGCCTCATAGCATAAAATACGACAATGGGCTTCTGTAAGTTTGCTTCAGCCCCTCGTATGCCTTCCAAAGGTCCGGAACCCAAGGGTTCCAAGAAGTAATAGCGTAAATAATAATAATACATTACATTATCAGATAACAAGAACCATAGATTTTTAGTGACTATTTAATTGTCATTGCACACACACGTTGATTGCGGCAAGCTATAATAGAGGATGATCTGCAGAGTCCTCTAATGCTGTTTACAAAACTTTTTACATTATTACAATTAGACGACACCAATCTGTACAATCTACCAATTATGTACTGTATTGTAGTCGTAAGAATCGTTTAAAAATTACATTTTCTGGCCACAGATTTTCATCCAGATATGAAGATAACTCGGACTCAGAAACCAAGAACTTATATGCCAATCCCTTTGTTTCTTCCGTTAATAAAATAAAAAAATAAATAACATACATTTATTTTAAACACACATACACATACGCATTTTTTTACAAACATACACACACACACACATTTTTTTTTCATCTTTTTAAATAATGTGCTTTTAAACAGATAAACAATAACTAAGAATTCGTATGACAACCTGTTCCTAGAGTTCTTGAGTAGGTATTTAAAAACACAAAAAAGAAACTGCGTGCTTGTAATACCTGCGTTCTAATGTTTGTGCGTGGCAACTGGCATGACTGGCAACGTTCATCTCTACTCTCCTGTAGTTCTCGATAACGTCAAAATGGTGATGCATAGTTTTAAAGATCTCATCAATCATAATATTTAGGTCAAATAAGAATCATTGATCGATTAATTTAATTTAATTCTAACCAATAACTAATATTTTAAGCTAAGAAAATTATGCGATGCCATATTCTACGTAAGAGTGTTTTACATTAATAATCGAATTATTTTATATGAAATACTAGATCTGCCCGCGAATTCGTCTGCGTGGAACAGTTACTTTGGGCTATTGCTAGGATTAATATCATGTTTATTAAAACACCTTCGTGAAATGTGCTTTATTTTAACGCAAATTTGATTTAAGTACCTACATAAAGAAGCTTATAGTGAGCCAACCTTAAAAGATAAACATAATTATGCTGTTACGGACTTTTTTAAGTACTTTTGAAGGGAAACAGTTCTGTAGTACATACATTTTGCGGAAGTTTAACCGTCAACGCAGCTCACGTAGCAGAAGTGAAAATAATTCATGTGCCAGTTGATTCTTTGATATGGTTTCATTCAGATGTAGAAAGTTTTTAGTTCCTACTATTTTCAATTATCATCCAGTCGATATAAACAGCTGTGTTACAAAAGCATCATTTAAAATAAAATACACAAGTACCTATTCAATGAATTAATTGTTCAAACCCTTAACCCTTGTTGAAAATATTTAAAAATAAGTAAATGTAAATGTGTAAAGAATATTTAAATGTAATTGCTTGTGTCTGTGCAAAGATTTTCAAAAGTTCTGCAGTTTTGCGGAGGTACCTAATAATTATAATATTGTTGTCGATATTGCCTGTGTGAATAAACTATTTTTCATTTTTTTTTACCCTAAAGTAATGTAGGTATTTGACAATCAAGCTAGTCACACAGCATTTAACACTACATGTCAAAGAAAACAGTGCTTGTTGTAGTTTACTGCCTCACTGCAAACGTTTCAAAGTGGCAGACATGACTAATTGAAATAGAAATTTTCACTGATCAAATGGACCTAATATTGATTGATTGATGAATTATGGAGTGAAAAATCGAGTATTTTTTCGGCGATCATTTCGGTATCTTTGACACCTCGCTGCGATTAGGATTCTAGTTTTATCTCCCTCGCTTTAAACGTGTGTTAACTTTAAAATCCTTCATTATGTTTCGTACAAAATATGACATTATTATACACTACTTTGTCACATTACGTTATTTTTATACCTTGCAAGTTCCTCTGTTCAGTCAATGAACAAGTAATTTAAGAGTGCTTGAGGAATCTACATAATCTTGCTGACTTCGATTTCCCCTCGGGAAACGTTGAGCCTGACGAATCTTGGGAACAAGTGCTCTCGTCACGGATTGCAGGTACTATTGTCTCAATGTAACGACCTTTGTACGACAATGTGCTCATGTTTTCATTCAACATAAGTAAAAAGAAAGAAAAAAAATACATTATAATCTTTGTATTTTATAGTTTTAAGGTGATTAAAACTATAAAATACAAAGAGTATAATGTCAAAAGAGCCTCAGGTAAGCTTAATGTCAGATGAGAACTTACACAGGAGATACTATTAAGCATGCGTTTGCATGTAAAACGTTGCACAGTTCTGTTACAGTTGTGGTTTATGCGCCTGCATTTCGAATAATGTGTTCGGTTGTCATAAAAATTGCTAACTTTTACAATGAAACCAGTCCCGAAATGAGAGAAGATTTTTTATTCCCTTTATTAAAACGTGTAAAGCTATTTTTATTAGTTTTATATTTAATTGTTGTTCCGTTGTAAAATAGCTGTACGTTTCTGTCACTTAGTTCCTATGAATTATATGTTCGTTTAATAAAACTAGATATACCCCTTACTAAGAGTAATACATTCAATAAAAATCAAATAGAACCCACTTTAGTTAATACTCATAAAATATAGCAATAAAAATATGTGTAATTTTTATCAATGCCGCAGGTTACCGGTTAGGACTCATACGTTCAAACCGGTAAAAAATTTGTAATTAAAGTAGTGTATTAGGCATGTTGACAGAATTTGAATATCAAAATATAACAAGTCCCTCAGTAAGATTATATAAAATAATAACCAAGTTTTTTGTTCTTTTTCAAAATGATGGAAAACTACTTGGACTAAGCGCATTAAAGTTGTGGAGAGGAGGCTTGTAACGTTATTATTCAGTACTAGCTGCCCCGGCAAACTTCGTTCCGGGTTGGAATCAATTTATTAGCCTTATTTAGTTTTTATTAGTTTACATCCTATTCTCAGACCTACTGAATATATACACACAAAACTTCATACGGCCCATCCGTATGAAGTTTTGTGTGTATATATTCAGTTCTAGCCGTTTCGGAGGAGTTTTGTTACAAACACTGTGACTCGACAATTTAATATATTAGATACATACGTTTAATAAGATGACAACAAATAGATTTAAACCAATAATAAATACTGCTACTTTTTATTTAGCGTGTCTCTAATGTGATCTTATTTCGAAATATTTTTTGGTCGATAGAATTAAAATGACAGCATGTATATTATACAGCGTGGTGACGATAATGCGACAATAAATGAAAACACTGACACTGCTAGTCCCTAGGAATAATTCTAAACCATTAAAAAAATCCTAACACCAAAATTAAAAAAAAATATTTTTCAAACAAACTACCTAAATGGTATAAAACTGGAAACAAAATGGAACGCCCTTCCCTTTAGAAACATTAGTTCACTAACCTGTGGTTGGAGTGACAACAGCGCGGTCTTGCAGCGACTTGATCTTTTGGCGCCATTATTAATCCTCAGTAAAAACAATAACACTGAATCGTAGATTATTAACCGAATAATCAGGTAACTCTCACTCGGGCGTTATTTATTAATCAAACTAGCTGACCCGGCAGACTTCGTACTGCCTAATTAAATTGCAATAAATTCCTGTCAAAATGATTTGTAATGTGACATTTTTTTGTTCCTACATATTTTATAGTCGGGGCAAAAAAACCTCCTGAACAGAACCGTCACCCTGGTGATAGGGCGTTGTGAATAAGAAATATAATTAAATAAAACATAATATATATAAGCATTTAAAAATAAGTAATCCCTTTATTGTTAATCATGTGAATCATAATTATTAACAAAAATCAGTTTTATTTTCATTGTAGTGCTTTGTGATATACGATGTTTTTTGTTTGATTATCTGGCGCATATAGACAAACAAATCTGATGGTTTTCCAACACCGGCACAGGCAACATACAATTGACCATGTGAGAAACATGGGTTTTCCAGATTAATACCACAAACACTTAATGATTGCCCCTGGGACTTGTTTATGGTCATAGCAAAAGCAAGCCGAACTGGAAATTGTAGTCGTTTAGAGTCAAACGGCACATCATTCGGAATAATTGAGATGTGCGGTATGAGAACGTCTTCTTCTTTATACTTTCCTTTCAGTATAGTTGCTTTTATCACGTTGTTTAGTAATTTTTTTATCGCTAACCGTGTGCCGTTGCAAAGACGCGGTTGGTTGATATTTCGCAACATTATAACTACCGATCCAACTTTTAGTTGAAGATTGAGATGGCAATCCTGGCAAATCCAGCGAGTTTAAAAATTCTGGTGGATAGTTCACAACATCATCTTGGTTAGTAGCCGAATCAACTGATTTATATATCCTCGATTCGCCTGTAATTTGTTTTAAATTGCACTTGCATTTTTAAATTTAATTCATTTACATCTATGTTTTTTGCAGCCAATATAGCTCGTTCGCTCAACCAATCATGGTTCCTGTAATTTTGAGAAACATCTGGAAACACCTTCTGGATAAGTTCATCTTTTGATCGAGTTAACTGACAAAAACTTTGAGAAATGTTAATGCAGCCAGTCAACATGTCTATAGGAAATTTGCCACTACCAATGTCAATGAGTTGTTTAGAGAATATGTTTCCAGATTGGTCATTTTGCAATTTGACATGCATATTCTTGCTTAAATGAAGTACTTTGACATGTTTCCACAATTGGAGGACTTTAGACATGCATTGAGTTCATCAGCTGGCAATGTTTGACGAAAATCTCTTTAGGGGTTTTCCGGCAACTATTCGAATTTTTCTCGCCGTAAAAACCATCTTTGAACTTCAACGAACATTTAAAAAAAGAATTGGCCAAATTTGTCCAGGCGTTGTTGAGTTTTGCGCTTACCAACACATTTTGCGATTCATTTTTATATTATAGATTAATAAATAAATAATAAAGTTACTCGAGAATATATTTGATATGAGAGTTACACTGAGATAGTAAAATTGATTAACTACTACGCTTGAAGCATAAACACTAATAATAGCCGAAAACTGAAGAGGTAACATCCCTACTGCTTGCTGTTTACAGGGTGAGAAGTGACACCGGTAGACACATGGAGGGGATAACTTACCAAGTGATAATAATTGATGTTATCGAGCGGGACTATTAAAAAGCAAGGGTTGGTGATAAAAAAGTGCAAATATAGAGTTGTATGTATTTTTTGATGCCACATAATAAAAAAATAAAAAACTTTTTTACAAAAAAAACAACCGACTTCTTAACCCGGCGAGCATGTGGAGGGGTCATTTTGACCCTGCCAATTTTTATTCATGTATAGTTTTCTTTTCCGCGATAGTAAGCATTTGGACGTCTTAGTAGCTGTTACTAAGGGCCCCGCGCGGGCGCCGCGCCCTACTATTCAGACGGCCGTCGCCTGCGACGGGAGCAACACATACATTTGTTCAGAACACACCGTTTCTTTCTGCCAGGATTGTGCTACAATCACAGACAATAATGATGTGTAGGTTATAATTTGATGTTAAGAATGTAAGTAACACTGATGGATCTCTACGTACATAACGAATTACAAGTTAATTGACAAAAGATGTCTGTATTTTATGTTTGTATATATATTTTTTTATGTTTGTTTAGAAATGTTATACTAAAGTGATTATTTTGTAGTGGTTTGCTAAACCTGATTTAAATATAATATTTTGTACTATTGTATACGTATTTTTTTATCCAGCCATAAATATAAACAAGATCTTAACTTTACGCCTCAGAATACATAGTCAAAAACTATTAATTTAGCCATTTTAAACGCATTTAATATACAGGGTCAGAATGACCCTCCACAATTCCCACGTAACTTTTTTCACCACATCCTCGCCGGGTTAAAAAAAAACTAACAGGTGAAAAATAACTCCAGTTTCGGAAGTCTGTGGCTTTGGTGGTTTTGTTTTGTTCGTTATTGGCCACCGACTTCCGAAACTGGAGTTATTTTTCACCTGTTAGTTTTTTTTTAAGAAGTCGCTTGTTTTTTTTTGTAAAAAGTTTTTATTTTGTAATTTTTAGTTTCTTTGTATGTAAAGAACACCTTCAAAACTTGAAAGAATCATTGAAATTAAATAACAGTTGCTAAAGAAGTTCTATCTCTAAACATTAATCATACATCTCTGCCGGCCCCTTTTAAAATAGAATGGCGTAATGTTATGTTGTGGAAATACAAAAGCTCAGCATAGACATCTGACTATAGCAATTGCGAATAATTTGCTGTTATGCGTTGAAGAGTTCCGTTGCCTGTCTTCTTCATCAGTTTTTCTTCACCTAATGATATTTTCTAAATGAAAATGCTTGATTTGTTACTAAAAATGTTGAAATCGGTGCATGTGTGCCTATATTTTTTGAGGAGTTCCCTCAATTCCTCGAAGATCCCTCATCAAGTATGAGTTTTGATACAAATGGAACCAATCTGTTAGTATACCCTAACAAACAAAAAAAGAATTTTGAAAATCGGTCCATAAATGACGCAGAACTGAGGTAACAAACCCTAAAAAAAAAAAAACAACCGAATTGAGAACCGCCTCCTTTTTTTGAAGTCGGTTAAAAAAAATAAACATGTCAAAAAAATAAAAATTTGGGGTGAACACCCCCTTATCACTTAGAGGTTAGAAAGAAATAGATAGTAGCCGATTCTCAGGCTTACTGAATATGCATAAAAAATTTCATGAGAATCGGTCAAGCCGTTTCGGAGGAGCATGGGAACGAACATTGTGACACGAAAATTTTATAACCTAACTATGCACGATCCACATAATTTACACAGTTCAACTTACCACCTTAAAGACAAATGCCTGCTGTTGAAATTCAATAAAAATTTGCACAATACACGTTATTGATTTGATGGTTTCCAATTTAAATGTTAGGAAACGAAAAACTTATTTTTTTTTACTTTTTTTTCACAATTTCACAGTGAACACAATACCTTTCAATATTTACTTTTTGCCTGACATTATGTCAGTTGTCAATCTGTCATTTACTTTTTTCTTTTTGTGTCTTAGTTTTTCATAGTGACTATGAAGGTTGCATCTGATTTACGTAATTTAATTTATTTTTATTAGCTCTAATAATGTAATTTATTGTTATTTTACCTGAATTTTCTTTGCTATAAACCTCACGGAGCCCGAGACCTTTCCAACGAATGCAAAACCGTGCAAATCGGTTCGTGCGTTCTGGAGTTATATCGTCAGGAAGGAAAACCCGACTTATTTTTATATAGTAGATTATTAATCACAATCAGGATCACTATTCAATCACATAACTCAGTAGGTAGGTAGGTACCTACCCATGTCACAAAATTTTTCGTCAGGCCGCCATGAATACGAATACACAAATCGCACCGTCGGAGAAGGTTATTTTTAACGTTTGCTAAGAGGTCACTATTTGCAGCCATCTTTAACAAAAAACACGAAAACACAATAAAAACTAAGCGTCTAATTTCATACATTCACTTAACTATTTAACTAAGTACCTATTACTATTATACGTGTCATAATTATGATCTTATCACTAAAATAAGCGTCCAGTTTCGCACTTATAATCAGTCGTTCGTTACAAAAACATACGAGCGGCGGGCGGCGCGGGTAGGTACTTGAAAGGCGGCGGGTAGGTACTTCAAAGGCGGCGGCGGCGCCCCGGCGCGAGCACCGGTGCTCCTGCGGCACTCGTGCGCTTGCACAAATCAATGACGCGTGGATCGTCACAGGATTGCGGCGATACACTGACCAGTGACCGTGACCTAAATTTGTAGTTGCAAGTTTCGACAAGAAAGTGAAGTAATAAGCAAACGAAACTAGATTTATCTCTTTCGCACACACTAAATTTTCTATTGACATGAGTGCATAGCAACTTACTTCCGCGTGCGTTATTTTCTTATCGAACTCTGATGACATGACACGCTTTATGACTCTTATGGCATGGGTTTAAGGCATAATTTTCACTAAATTAAATTTAAAAACTGATTTTTTTTTTTTTTTTTCTCTTGTATAATCTGCGATCAGTCCTCGGACTTTAAGCTGATGGGTTCTAGGTGGTTTTCTTTCGGAGTGTGCACTCCATTAAGTGCACTACTCTTGTTTTAGTTAGTTACACTGTCTCATGCAACTTCAAAATGTCATGCCTTTTGAGGCGCTTAGGGTAATTCTGGTTGTTTAATTGCAGTGCCAACTCATTTGGATGCACCGCAAGTCTTTGCTGGTAGTTTTCAGAATTCAATCTTATGACTTCCTTGACTGTGTTCATTTTCAAATTTTCATGAATTTCAGTATTGGTGACAAACCAAGGGACATCAGATATAGTGCGTAAGATGATATTTTGCATTCTTTGGATGGTGTTGATATTGGAGTTGCTGGCACTACCCCAGAGCTGTAAACCGTACGTCCATATAGGCTTGAGGATCATTTTATAAATTAGCAGCTTGTTATCAATTCCTAATTTACTGTTGCGGCCCAACAGCCATAACAAGGTCTTGTACTTAATATTGATCTCTTCTCTCTTTGCCTTAATGTGGTTCTTCCAGGTCAGTCGCCTATAGAGGTGCATTCCAAGGTACTTAACACTATTCTTTTGAGGTAATGGACTGCCATCAAGACATACTGGTGGACAATCTCCCCTCCTCAAGGTGAATGTTACATGTACTGACTTGGACGAGCTGGCCTTTATTTAAAAAAAAAAAAAAACTGATTTGGCGAAAGTTTTTAAGTAGGGAGCGAGTTGGCCACGTCGCCACCTGTCTTTAATGTTTTGATGTTACCGATGCGGGGGTCGTTAACTTGTCAGTGCTTCCGTATTTATAGATACATCATGTAACAAATGTTAAAAAAGTAAAATCGCCTCCTGTGACTAAACTACTGGATATTTTCAAATGAATTTTTGTATGCAGACTGGGAACGTCCTTAAGTATATGAAGTTTCATTTATTGTCGTATCGAAATCTCCACACTGTATAACCTTATTTTTTTGGGGGGGTGGAAAATGCTCATGGATGTCCCCTGCCCCAGGGAGGGTCGAGGAATCTGTCAGACTCTTACTGACTAAAAACCACTCCGTGCTCCTTCTCACATATGCACCTGGGGTCACGGGAAACGAAGATGCTTCCGAAGACCCCGACTGGTGCCGGCCCCGAGGGCCTTGCCAAGTGAGCGAGGGGCGTGTGGAGTTAATCTCCGCAGCCTCCTTCTGCGAGACGACCGTTTCGCAGAAGGACACCACCTTGTCCCAGGACTCGACGTTGCCGACCATGACCACGGCCGGCAGCGACAAGTCACTGCCTACTCCAGAGACGAGGGCACGGCGCGGCTCCTCCCAAGCGGCACACTCCGCCAGTGTATGCCGCGCCGTGTCCCCGTGACACCGGGCGTCCGGCTCCCTATATATGCGACACAGGTACTTCCTGAATCAACCGTGCCCGGTAAGCACCTGTGTCACCCGAAACGACAAGGAACCGTGCCTCCTCCCGAGCCAGCGCTGGAGCACTGGCCGGACCGCCTCGATGGTGACGAGGCCGGCGGTAGGGCGTGAAAGCCTGTCCCGCCATTCCACCACCAGTACCCATAGAGCTAACCTAACTACCTATCGGCCAATATCTGTTGTGACAGCTTTTTCAAAAATAATTGAAAAAATATTAAATAAAAGACAATAAATTATTTGAATAAATACAACATTCTTCTGATTCACAGTACGGGTTTAGACAGGGTCGAACAACTCAAGATGCGGTCATTGCGTTAACATCAGAGATCACTGGCAAAGTTAACAAGGGTTATAAATGCTTTACAGTGTTTCTAGACCTGAAAAAGGCTTTTGATACCGTATCTTTCCCTATGCAGAGACTTGAGGATAGCCTCAAAAAAAGGAGAGGGCCTTACCTCTAATACCTATAGAGGTATTAGAGGTAAGGCCCCCACAATTACCTCCAAGGTAGAACACAGCAAGTAAAAGTAGTCACTTGCAAAGTGAGGAGGAAAATACTGTTTTCGGTGTTCCGCAGGGGTTGGTTCTCAGCCCACTGCTGTTTCTGGTGTATATTAACGAAGATATAAACGAACTATGCAACCTACGAAACAGTGAAGGTAAAATCTTCTTCTACGCGGACGACACGGCCATTGTCTACGTTGGGGACTCGTGGGAAGCGGTGTGTACTTTAACGTGTGTACCAACATAGTAAAAAAATATGTAGTTTTATTTCTCAACCGTATTTAATTTACTTAGAAACTCAAAATATGATATAAAACATCAAAAGTGTTTAAGCGATCACTACGCCCGAGCTTTACGCGTGTGTGCGTGAACGGTACACACAAACGTATAATCGCAATGATGTTACCTAATCTCCATCGAGCGAAATTTATGCAAGGCCTCTTACGGCCGAAATTAATAATCAATCTAATCCAAGATCTTCGGATTGAAGATCGAAAATCAAATCCCGATTTGTGATAAAGTGTGCCAATATGCTATCCACGGATCGAAATCGCAATCTTTAAAACCAGCCAATCTTTGAGAGGGCGGATCGTAGACTATATTTAGATTGATCTTTGTTCGGAAATGACAGTTTCACTGTGCCAATAACCTATCCTTTGTATTTGACGTTTGTTTTGATCGGTGTAAACAATCCAAATCGTAATCTTCAAATTTCCTCAGATTTAGGATTGACTTCACGGATTTTATTAAAAATATTGGCACTATCGATACTTCCAGCGATAGTGACAGTGATATGGAGGTTCTGGTGCAGTTATGTGATTGGGATAGTACAGATAGTGAAGCGAGTGAAGAGTGAGGGGGTCAGTCGCCTCATGGAAAGCTAGTATTCGCCAAACTGGTCTAAATTGGCGATCATTCAAATGTTACCTCTCGCAAGAAAGGTAATATATATAGTGAAACGTGGAGAGGCGCCCGTAAGGGACAGTCCACCTCACTGAGGCGGTTAGTTGAAAAACTTACAACGCTTTTCGAGAAGAGTTTTATTAAAAGAGTGAACTACATGCAAACTTTGGATGACGCCGAGTTTACTTTTAGGTTTAGGTTAACGAAATCTGTAGTACTTAAATATTGTCTGTTGACTGAAATTATGCCTGCCATCAGCGTAACCTCATCGAGGTAATTTTTAATAGTATCTTGTGTATGTACTAACACTAGAAATTGTCACACCACCTCTAGTTTATGTAGTCAAAATATGGTTGACCGTGACATCAAAACAAGAATATTTATTTAATGTAATCAAATAAAACAATAATATGTGAATAAGGTTTATTTTTTATTTTATCAACATGTTTATGCACAAGTAAAAAACTGTACAAAGGCGGAATGCAATAGGCACTCACATGCCAACAACAGAACCAGTGGCTGTACTCCCTAATAATTCAGCAAGACCAGTCCAGGTCCAGTACATTATCAGGGGGTATGTACATACTCGTACTCTGATGTTCCCCCACCAGTCTGCAAGAATATAAAAAAATATTAGGTATTTTTGTTTTTCACTGGCATTGGGCCGTGTGCACAGGCCTCCCGCGAGAGGCTGTGCCCACGGGAGGCATGTGTCTCTTTACATTGAATTAAAATTACTGAATGTTGAAAACAACTTACGTGTATGCGGTTCATTCTTATTAAAGTGCTGCATTTACGAGAGTTCCTTTTCACATTCTCCCACTTTAAACGCTGTTGCTGTGGTGTTCGACGATGAAATAGGGTAGTGGCATTAAATCTATGCGCTCATCGAAGCCATTCTTCGTTTTCTTCTTGTTGTTGGTGGCGTTGGTAGATTTGGACAAAATTATTGTACGGTAGTCTTTTCTATTAGCTCCAACAAAGACTTCGTCTCATCCTTGGATAAGGGAGCCCAAATTATAGAGGAGGGTACCCTCTCAAATAGGTAGGTCAATTCATATTATATAAAGATTACTTTTAGGTAGGTACTAACAAAATAAATTTTATTTCGAAAATGAAGTTCAGTTGAAGTTTGAACAATTTGATAGTTGAAGCCACCACAGACTCACACGCGTGCCATCGTAACGCTCCATTTTACCCAATACACCTTTTTTAACTTATACATTTCGATGAATATCGTTCGAAATTATATAGCAAATAGATGATTCGACATAAACTGTTATCACAATAAATCGTAAAACCTGTTTTTGTAAAGTTATTTTCAAATGACATATAAATGTAAAACAAAAACATTATTAAGTTTTGAATAAAAAGAAATGTCCAAGAGGGAATGGATTACCCGATATCTGTAGATTGAGTAAAACTAGGATTGTCTTTTTTCGTTATTGGCACTAGGATTGAAGATCGATCCACGGATCGGTACATATCTGCGATCGATTTATATCTTGGATTATAGATTGATTATTAATTTCGGGCGTTAAACAGTAAATCGACCCGAGGGGCTATTTTAGTTACCCACAAGCTCTTCTACATAACACTACACACAGTTACACACTACTTAAGTATTGAGATATACATTTTTTTGACACTATCCTCGTTAAGCAACAAGAACGGAGGTTCTCATGAACCACCAGTCTGTAGTAAAGTACCATTTTTAACCGACTTCAGGAGGAGGTTCTCAATTCGACCGGTATTTTTTTTTCTTTCTAAGTACGCCGATTACTCCGAGATTTATGATCCGATTAACGTGATTCTTTTTAAGTTCGATACGGAATAGTTGCCATTAATCCCATTAAAATTTAACATAGTTTAGCTTAGTAGTTTTTATTGTATGAACATTTTTATGAACATTAATTTATTTTTGAACATTTTTGTATGTGTGTACACCGATTACGCTGAGACTTATGTTCCCATTTACGTGATTCTTTTTTAATTTGATGCGGTACATTTGTTTTCTGGTCTTATAAAAAAATAACATAGTTTGGCCTGGGAGTTTTCATTTTATGAACATTTTTGTTCATAATTTTTCTTTTTGATTTCATCGAAATCAGTTTATTTATTTAATTGTAATACTAAATAAAAGAAATTGAAAATAATGAATCATCTACATACAAATAAAAACATAAAAAAAATTTTTTTTTTAGAAAAAATACAACCGACTTAAAAAAACACTAAACGTTGTAAAATAAGTCTAAATTTGGAAGTCGGTGGCCAATCATGAATGAGACTAAACCATCAAAGCCACAGACTTCCTAGTTTAGAGTTATTTTACACCGGTGTGTGTTTTTTTTTTGAAGTAGGTTGTATTTTTTGTAAAAAAGTTTTTTTTTTTAAAAACCCTTTATTTTTTATTGATCACATTTGAGTATGTTGTTAAACTCCATTGTTATTTACTTTGTTTCAGCCTTATGTTTGCGAGGGAGCTTATGTTCTCCTGGAATATTCACGTCTCGTTGTGTATGCCTGGATGTTCATAGAAGGCATGTTCCTTAACACCTTAATCTCAGCCAATACCCTTCGGAATGAGATACCTATCAACTACTTCTACACGGGAGGATGGGGTGTACCCTCGATTGTTATTATAATTTGGGCAACTGTTGTGGGTAGACACTATTCAAATGAGCCGCTGAACACGTAAGTAACATCATCAATATACTCCTGCCTATATCCCAATTTATTTGGGGTTGGTGCAGAATGTCTGCTTCTTTAATACAGCAGAATCTTTATTTGCCGTCAACTCGATAGTCACTTTCATGCTAATCATATTTCACACAATTCATCAATCATTTCTTTGATATTACTCTAGTCCACATTCTTGCTCAAACTTTACTCACCAACATATTATCATCATTCCTACGTAAGAGGTGCTTGTGGTTAAATATTAACCTCACGGGTTGATCGAAGGTTAAGTTATGCTAGATTAGGTTTGATCGTGGATACCTTATCCACGATCAAACCTAATCTAGCATAACTTAACCAAGCAGAATGGTCACTTGACCATTCTGCTTCTTCACCACACCACTATTTAGATTACTTCAAGACTCCTCAGGTAAAGCGGGTAGAGCCATTGGTTCTGGATGTCATTTGTAGATCTATGACAGTCATTACTGACAGTCAGATGCCCGAAAATCTGACAATTAGTTTAACCAAGGGGTATCATGGAACCCAGTAACTGGATTGTGGAGGTCAGACAGGCTGTCGCCCTAAGTTAAACACTGGTATTACATCTGCGTCTAGTGAAACTGGAAGCCGACCCCCCTGACAGTTGGGAAATGGCTAGGCAGATGATGTCATCATTCCTACTCGGTCATAAGCGCCACTTAAAGACTTTCTCTTACATATTGTATTCGTTCGTGTAAGTACACATTCGCTTTAGCATCCTCACCTTAGCTGCATGCATGCCTTTCATTTATCCCATTTTTGATCGGTTGTTTTGTTATTCTCGCGATGATTTTATAAATCCTCCCCTTAAAAAATTTAAAAAACCCCCACCGCAAAAAAGTAAAACATTTAAAAAGTTAAAAATAACACTTTAGCCATGAAATTTTACTTCACGTCGGGGTACCGCTTACGTAAGGAATGTTCCTAGTACTTGTAGGTATGTAGGTACTTATTATAACGGTACCCCGACGTTACGTAAAATTTCATGGCTAAAGTGTTATTTTTAACTTTTTAAATGTTTTACTTTTTTGCGGTGGGGGTTTTTTAAATTTCTAATTTAATTTTTATTTTAAAATTTTTAAACGCATTATTTTGTTTAATAGATTATACAGTTATGAGAATTTTTCAGTGCATTGTATGTAGAGTCAAATACTGATTAAAACGAATCCAAATACGAAATATCTGCTATTAGTTTGTCAAGAGTCTACCTACTGGTGTGCTGGATACCCTGGCTGCAGCATCAGCTCATCCCGTTGCCATCAGTGCATTGTGTTTAGAATCAAATGCTGGTTAAAATGAATCCAAACACGACATATCTGCTATTATTTTGTCAAGAGTCTACCTACTGGTGTGCTGGATAGCCTGGCTGCAGCATCAGCTCATCCTGTTGCCACCAGTGCATTGTGTGCAGAATCAAATGCTGGTTAAAATGAATGCAAACACGACATATCTGCTGTTATTTTCCCAAGAGTGTATTAGTCTGCTAGATATCCTGGCTGCATCAGACCAAAAACACCATAATGTTGCTTATTAATATTACATACATGGGTGTATGAAATTTTAAGACACACATATGTTTGTAAGTAAAGTTAATACCCATAGACGTCTAAAATAGCAACGGTAGCTAACTCAAAAGAGCTGATAACCTTGAAACGGCTGAACCGATTTTGATGAATCATATCTAAGAACCATCGCAAGAAACCCTGCTTTCAAATAAAAAAAACCGCATCTAAATCGGTTCACCCGTTTGGGCGCTACGGTGCCACAGACAGACAGACAGACAGACAGACAGACAGACAGACAGACAGACAGACAGACAGACACACACACATAGCGGTGAAACTTATAACACCCCTCTTTTTGCGTCGGGGGTTAAAATAAAAGAGGAATGTGAGAGTCAGAAGATTCCATCTAGCTTGTGTTAATTCTGAAGCTACAAGTATTTTTCCGTCATAATGCCGAGTAAAATGGTGCCGGAAGACGGAGCATATCGGTGGAAACCCTTCTTATTTTTAACTGTAATAAATCGGTACAGGGGCTGTGGGAGTGTATTGAGTTAAATCAAAGAGATTTAAAAGACTATAGAGCGGGCATGTCAAGGAAATGTCATAGAAAAACTTTGATCCCATGTCTCAGTAACGCCATCTAGAATAATATATGAATATTGGAGCGGCAGCGGAGCGTACTAAAAAAAACTCATAGACTTGTGTCCGGCAGGACACACTTTTTCGGACGAATATTTTGTTTGTGATGTCCGGTCTATAGGTATTGAATGTCTTTGAGTTAAATTAACTGTTGGTGAGCGTGTGGACTGTATGACTGACGATAGGTAATAAACGAAGACGATGGCGATTATTAAGTAGCTTTAATAATTTAAGTAAAACTATGTAAACCAAATCTAGTCGTTGACAGACACCAAGATAAAGTGAAAGTCACATTTTAAAATTATATAAGAACAAACCATAGAAAAACAAATAATTAAAAAAGGTTTAAAACAAAGCTCCAGCCAGTCGCCAACATTAACAAATATGTATACGTTGCTACGTCATGTTCAAAATAATAACCAATCGCGTAAAAAAATCCAAATACCTATTCTTCTTCTTATCGTGGGGTTAGTGACTAACCTGGTGTCAGAGTTTTAATGCCGCCCATGGGCCTCTGACTTGGCTTCACATGCGCTCGGGAAATATCTCTAATGCATGCTGGTTTCCTAACAAAGATCATTGTTAGGAAACCAGCATGCATTCACCGTTACCGTTTTTGAAGCAAGTGATAATTTTATTATACAATTTGCAAATGAATCCGAAGAGTCAGAGATGCGTGCCTTGGGTTCGAACTTGAGACCTATGATTTGGCAATTCGCCGCCGGTCTCACTACTAGGCTAATACTGGTATATCTATCAATATTCGCTAAAAATTTCGCAATTCCGCAAAAAGCGAAATTTTTAAACTTATCTCGAATACTCAAAAATCTTCTCGTGATTTCCACTCATTGTGAAAAATTGTTTCAGTTGCTGGTATGGGTACAACTACCTGCCCTCATATTACATCATACAAGGGCCCATATTGGCTATTATCTTGGTAAGTTAAATTAATCTGTTAAACTAGAATTATCACGATTTGTTCTGTTCAATAGGTTTCAGAAACCGCGAGAGCAGAAAATACTTTTTTCGTGAGAGAGATGCTGCGAATACCTAGCTACTTGCTATTAATCCGTATTCGGAATTACTCAATATTCTTTTGTTATTCGTTGAATACCGAATAATAGTTAGTCAGTATTTGATAATAGTTAGTATTCGAAAATCAGTAAATCATTTTCTAAATAAACTTTTAATGCCACAACTGTAACTGCAACTGTAACTGTATGTGACTAGTCAATCAACCAGCCCCGGTCTTTCTTACGATAGCAATGTTGGTAATTTAAGCTTTTAATAAAAAGATCAACGAGTATATTGGCTTTGTACAGTCGAGTTCATTAATATATTGGCACTGTGCACACTCGAGGAACTAATGTCTAAAGCAAAACTTTTTTAAACCAAACACAAACGGACACCACGTTACAAATGATATCATTAATAATATCGAGTTATCAAAATAAACACGGTGAATTTATCGTAAGTACTATTATTTTTATTAGTGAAAATTAAATACTGCCTGATTTACAGGAAGTTGCGTGCAAATTAACGCTCATGTGTTTAAATAGTAACGCTTCGCCCAATTAACTTATAATGTACACACAAACACACACACACACACACACACACACACACATCACATTTACTATACATACATTTTATCTGATTTTCAGTAATGTTAAGGGTGGTAATGTTAACCTGTAAAAATGATAGACCGGGGACAATGGTACCATTTTCGAAACATCGGTTGATTACACAAAGTTGACTGTTGATTTTTGTTTTAAGTATTATTATTTTACAACCTTGGTTTACTATCTACCGAAGAAACTACCTAAAGTTGGGCTACATGGAATCAAACCTGGTCTAAATTGACTTTGAAAGAAATTATAGCTAGTGCTACAAATGACCCCCTTTGAGGGTTAATTGTACCAAAACCTTTCAATTGTGCCAATTAAAGACACAAAAGAATGACAGCGCAGGCACCGGTATCTTCTCGGGGTTTAATGAATTAATCATATATTTTCAGTTATTAATTTTACGGTTTACAATCATTCTCTATAATTAGGAACAAAAAAACATTAGGGCTGCTGCTGGCGCTATACGGTTCCATACATACAACACAAAACCATTTTTCTTCTTCACTATTCGTCATTTTTTGCTGCAGTTTTCTTATTCTGCCTTGAATCACATTTTAGCCCTTTAGATTTTCCAGGGTACTGATTTTAAAAATGTGCTTAGCTTTCTTTCTTTTTTCCACTTCCACTGCTTTTTTGTAAATATAGCATTTTTTTTCGGGGTTTCGGTGTAGGTATATACCCTAATATAATAAGTAATTGCATATTTTAAGTACCTATTTACTCTATCGTAGTACGGGGTTATTTCTACGATGGGGTCAATTGTACCGGTAATATTGGCCCCGGCAATGTTGGTTGTTTTTTAATTCAAAACATATAGTTTCCGTATTAATTATAAATCAATCAAATCAATAATAATAATAATCAATCACGCCTTTAACTGACATACTTACACAGAATTGGATGTCTGTACTATTTGTACCTGTATAAGATCTTGTAATTATGTCGTTGGTGTTCCCTTTAAAATAAATAAATAAATAAATCAAAATTTCAAATCTGGCAACAATAATTACTTATCGAAAAGGCTCGGGTAGTACGAGTTATATTCAATCATATTTTACGTAAAACCGCGACTAGCCGAAAATCAAAATTACGCTACAAATACGTCTGTTTCGCAACACACGCGCTGGCGACAGAGGAGCGCCTCGGGACTCGAGTAGCGCGTGTGCAGCACACGGTACAAAAGCTCAGTAGGAGAAAATATCGATGATGATACTATTCGACCCGTGTTACTATTGTACCCGGTCTACCTATCACAATTTTGATTAACTAATTGTCTAGTTCCCATGAACCCATCGATCGAATAGTGATGAACGATGAAATTTTAATATTAATTGAACGCAATTTATCTAATGTGCGTTATATTCATCGTTGAAACACAAAAAAACTGATTTAGAATCTGTTTTATAAACCGTAGAAATATGTACGTCGACTGCCATTTTTAAAACGTTTAATCAAAAGTGGCTCACAAAAACAAGCAGAACCATACCAGTTCAACAAGGAGTTCGTTGTATTCCGCCAAAATTGCGGTACACTTTTTATAACTTCCTAGTAAAGCCTCATCTACTTAATTTAATCGAAATTTGGGGCAGTGCTGCTAAAACGAAATTAACAGAACTTCAAATAACCCAAAATAAAATTGTAAAAATACTATTTAACTATCCATATCTGATCTAACATCTACCAGCAAAATTTATCAAGACACAAAATTAATGAACATAAAACCATTTTTTTTATTTACAACACATGCAAAGCGTTCACTCAAACTTAACATTCACTCAACATAAAAAAATATAGTCAACGCAGTACACGGTGAGCCAGCTTGCTAAACACAAGAACCAACTACGGCAAAAAAATGCTAGTTTTTAAAGGAGCACAACTGTATAACAAGTTACCGTCCTCTATTAGAAATGTAAACTCTTTCAATGCATTCAAAACTCAACTTACCCAGCACATCATTGCAGATCGATTACTTCTGGAGAAATGAATGCATTGGTTGGGTAACTATTGCCTTCTAATACTGATGACGAACCTATAAATTGTAATCTATATGTATGTTTTTAATATTGTTCGCAAGTAAGTGACATATATGTCTTTATTGGAAATAATGTTTTTTAAACCGAACCGATCGGGCTAGATACAGTCAAATGTCGTACCGCATTCGCCAGTCCCCAAATTCTTGCTACAAGCTCTAGACTTTATAATAAAATAAATAAAATCTTGTCAATTTATGTTTGTACAAAACGTGAAGTTAAGTAAATTCAAAAAAGGTTGCAAAAGTTGTCATACGATGAAACTGAAAGTCTTATCAAAATGAACTGTTAATTTACTTGTTTATACTATATGCACTTAACATTCTGTTTTTATTTTATTTTTTGTTTTCCTTTTATTTAGCATAAGAAGTACTTGCACGTGTAATATTAAGAGTTGTTTGTCAGCGCTATTTCGGGGAACAATGGCTTCTAAGATACAGGCATATTGCCTAGTTTAGAAGTTAGTTATAAGTTTCACCGCTATGTGTGTGTGTCTGTCTGTCTGTCTGTGGCACCGTAGCGCCCAAACGGGTGAACCGATTTAGATGCGGTTTTTTTTATTTGAAAGCAGGGTTTCTTGCGATGGTTCTTAGACATAATTCATCAAAATTGGTTCAGCCGTTTCAAGGTTATCAGCTCTTTTGTGTTAGCTACCGTTGCTATTTTAGACGTCTATGGGTATTAACTTTACTTACAAACATATGTGTGTCTTAAAATTTCAAACACCCGTCTTCAAATTTTACGTAACGTCGGGGTACCGTTAAAATAAGTACCTACATACCTACAAGTACTAGGAACATTTCTTACTTAAGCGGTACCCCGACGTTACGTAAAATTTCATGGCTAAAGTGTTATTTTTAACTTTTTAAATGTTTTACTTTTTTGCGATGGGGGTTTTTTAAATTTTTAATTTAATTTTTAAGTTTAAATTTTTAAACGCATTAATTTTGTTTTTGTTATTGATTGGCACACGTTTGACCACTATCTCACCTGATGGTAAGCGATGATGTGGTCAAAGATGATGCACGCCTACCTGAAAGCAACCTATTCACACCCCTAGGTTGTAGTTCAGTTGTTATTTAAGTATCTATACTAATATTATAAAGAGGAAAGGTTTGATTGTTTGTTTGTTTGCGGTCGGTCGGTCGATCGGTCGAGTAGTTTCGGAGCCTATTCAATATAGGCTCCGAAACTACTGGACCGATATGAAAAATTCTTTCACCGTTGTGAAGCTACACCATCCCCGGGTGACATAGGCTAGTAGTACTTATATAAAATAGACGTACTTAGTTCTTTTATTTCTCAATGTTCATAATTATTACCTTACAAAAAAGTGTGTTACTTATATTTAAAGCCTAGGTTTCGAGGTACAGACGCCAGCACATCAAGTTACCCCAATGTGTCAAATTTTCCCAATTGAATATGAACCTTGTTCTGTTTGACATAAAGTTGAAAAACGATCAAATATGACACATTGGGGTAACTTGATGTGCTGGCGTCTGTACATTATCGTACATCCGTCATGAAAACCGATGAGCTTGGTTAATGGATATCAATTAGGTTAAACCGAAAATGTGGTCACCCTCTGAAATATGAAATTTAAACTGTGACCGGGTGGTCTGTAGGCTGTCGTCACTAATCCGCTATTTTACTTCACATGCATTGCCATTGTGACAAACTATTGTCGCAATGCAATCCGATTTATTCATCCCGGTACAAATGATGTATCCTATGAAAGGGCTTCATGAGCACATTACAAAATATGGTTTATGGCTTGTCTGGTTTTTTCTATAAATAGCGCGCATGGTAACTATCCTGCGGGACGTATTATACAAAATATTTATTTCATCATCAGTTTAGGTGCAACATTCTAATAAATGACTTGTTTTGACAATGATTTGGATATCAACCGCTTTAGTATGTTCTTACTCGTAATTATTTTATCGGTATTCCTTTGGTTGGGTTGTCACATTTGCCATAATAATTAGCTAGATAATTAGATAGTAAGCAACCCAATTTAATAACAAAGTGAGAATTAGATACTACTACTGACTAGATATCGAGACACGCGGTAGTGTATCAAGCCAAGTTCTAGCTACCAGAACAGAACTCCTTGTTCTGTGCGCGGCGCGGTTTGGAATTCCACAGGAAACTTTTGGAGCCACTCTTGACCTCCGCGTAACTCAAAAAACTTTCCATGTTTTAAGCACACCACAAACGGTTAAAGAGGCTAGAGACACATACCTATATTTATCACTAGCTTTTGCCCGCGGCTTCGCCCGCGTGGATGTCGAACTTCCGTCCCCTATGTTTTCCCATTAAGGGTTGAATTTTCAAAAATCGTTTCTATGGAAGACTTCCTCTTCACTAAAAACACCCCTTCAAGTTTCATGTCTCTAATACCAGCGGTTGGGGCTGAGCGTTGATATATAAACGTAATAATTTTAGCATAATACTACCGGAAGGACCAACTTTGAAAGTAGTCTCTTTCAAAGTTGGTCCTTCCGGTATGTATGCCTAAAGATTTCTGGAACTACTGACCCAGGAAAGACCGCCGTACAACTGATCATGTGTAAAACTACTGAGACTAAGATCAACCTGCCCAGGCGTATTGATTACAACAGTACCAAGTTTGGTTAAAATCCCTATAAGTAATAGTTTTTGAATTATGCGTGCACATACAGACAGAGACACAGACAGACAAAACATTTACTGATTGCATTTTTGGCATCAGTATCGATCACCAATCATCCTCCAATAATAATTTTGAATATATATTCAATGTACATAATTATCTTCGTAATGTGTGATAGTCCATTGAATTGTATGGCGAGCGATATTGTATCTTAAGATAAAATATTATACTATCTTAGCCGTGTGCAGCGCCCCTTGGTGAACCCCCCTGCGGTGACGTAACCTACGACAAACTTTTAATTTGCGGTTGTTACAGTAGTCGGGTCTAGAGATCGAACCGCAAAATTAAGTTTGTCCGGGATAAAAAGTACCCAGTGTGGTGCCCAGGATATTAAAGAATAAGTATAACAAGTGTCATCGTAATCGAACCGGTAGTTTTTGCGTGATACCTGAACATACAGACAGACAGACAAAATTTTTTTTAATCATATTTTTGGGTTCGGTGTCGGTCTAGTAACACCCCCTGCTATTTATTTTTTTGATATTTTCAATGTACAGAAATTTTACTTCTACAGATTTATAAGTATAGATAGATGTATTATAGATTAGAAGGGTAAAACGTCTGCACAATGAAAGTTATGCTAGGGGCATTTTGCGTTTTAGTAATTTTATATTATCTCCGAAACTGTATGACCAATTGATATACTGTAAATGGCAAATATTATCTGTATGATGTTCTTGCGATAATGAAATAATTTATTGTCATAAGAATTAATATTTTGTTGCTCAAATAATCAACCAAACGTGAGTATGCCGAAAAAATTGTTTTTTAATGCAATAAAAGAAGTATAAAAGATAAAATATAAAAGATAGAGATATGGTATCGCGGACTTTTCTGTAGAAATAATTAAGACGAACCAGGTAGCCATACACTGTTTTTAATTTTGAGCAACTGTTTAGGCAGCGCACGCAAATAATTCTGTTTTATGAGGTATTTTTTTCCGACTTGCTAGACAAAAGTTGTGATAGCTCGGTTAATATACATGTTATAGAAACAATTTATAGCCTATAGCACTCAGGAATAATATAGCTTTCTGCCAGTTAAAAAATTTTAGAATTGGATTATGAGTTCCAGAGATTACCCCCTACATACAAATTTACAAACTTACAAATTTTACCTCTTTATAATATTAGTATAGATAAGAATTACAATTTTATTATTCACTTACACACACGAGAACATACGAGTAGTCTTATTATAATACAGCTGCACATCGAGCTATAGATTTCCAGTTTAGGCTGACCTCGTATTGTATGGAAAATCTATTTAATGCGAGGATAGATGCAATACAAGCAAGTAACCATTGCAATACAAAAGAGGCAAATCGATTGAATAACATAGAACGATTGCAACTGTATGTGGCATTTGGCATGCTAAATATGTCTATATTTTAACGGAAGGTCCCATTTGTTCTATGATGTTCCATAGAACAAATGGGACCTTTCGTTAAATCACCAGTGACTTGTGGCATCGTGACATGTTTGTGCATGTTTAAAATTACACAAACTTTATGAAATGGGTCTGGATTTCAACTGATAGTTTTACTGCCCGTCTTGAAACCGCGACGGCTGCATAACCGTGCAAATAACCGGATGCGTGAGTTTAGAAATAAAACCGCAGTTCCACCACCGCGTCGCGGAGGTCACGGGTGAAAATCGCTCTGTGAGTTCTTAGCCTTAATGTTACAGTCTTTTTAATTGTTAAATTTGTACATCAAAAATGTTCGTTTCATGTTTTTTGGTTAAACTTATTTAAGTACGTACCTATGTGTTTTCATTCAGATAAGTATTCATAATTAATATCTGAATTAAAAAACATACGTACGCAAATGTATTGGCACTCATTTAACATTTATGCTTTTGATGGGATTTAATTTTCGATGTTGGAAATTGCGGCTAGTTTCCCAGGTTTCATCGAACAGAGAAGGTAATGAAGATCAAATTAACGGAGCTACAAACAGCTAGGGTTGTCAACTCTTCATAAAATAAATAAAGTGCAGCTGTTTTCAAATTCGAGTAAACAAAGAGTACCAAAAAATAAAAAGAGCACATTTTTTATGTTTATTTTTAGTTATTTTTGTGCCTTTTGCAGAATGAAAGTTGGCTTTAGCATTCTAACAGTATTTTTTTGGGATACAACAATGGGTGCACGACTGAAAGTTTTTAAAATCGCGTGAAAAAAAAAATTTTGCGTACTTTAACAGTTCTACCTGACCTATTGAGAACCGTTAGTAACCATGGCTTCAACCGCTACAATCACTGTGTCTGTACAAGACACCTCTGCGGCGGACTGGAGGTGCGCGGCGGCTGAGGCGGCACGCGCGGCGGAGGGCTGGCGACCGGTCTTCGCGCATATGATGCTGCATGAGCGTTGTGTAGTTCGATAGCTTCAGCGGGAGCAGTAAAGAAAACACGAAAGACTAACTTTATCAGTATATTATACTGGTATACAATAAATAGAAAATAGATGCGTGTCGTCGTCGTGGTAAAACATGAAGTGTGTTGGCAGCGCGACGCGAGGAGTCATATGTGCGCCGCCCGCGCACCCCTCTCCACCGCGAAGACCGGTCGCCAGCCCTCCGCCGCGCGTGCCGCCTCAGCCGCCGCGCACCTCCAGTCCGCCGCAGAGGTGTCTTGTACAGACACACTGGAGTTCGGTTTTTACCTTTACCAATTTGCGTTTAAAACTAAAAAAATACAGCTAGATGTCGTTATTTTATGATTTTATATTGCGTAATAATGCGTATGCACGAACGCTTGATTTTGAAGAAGAAAAAGCACGATATATGAAAAACTAAAATAATGAACATTAGGCAGTGTATAAAAAATGCAATACCTACTTTTATTTTTATCCGTAAAGCTCTCAGTAAAACATATACAGACTAACCTATCGTTTATTTATGTGAAAGAATTAACACAAATTGGCAGTCGCCGGGTTAGTATAGGTACTGGCCAAAAATAATAAGAACGAAGTTCAGCAAAAAAAAAGCATTTGAAAAAACGCAGTTTTAAAAAAAATAACCCTCATTTATAAAAAAAAATACCCTCATTCAATGCATTCAAAAACTAACTAGCACAATATGTGAAAAGAAATGATAAAATATCTATTTTTACACTTTCAAGTTCTTTCGCTTTTCTAAGGGGAAGCCTTTATGTAATGCCCGTGAAATTATTTTTTTCTTAGTTCGCAACCTACTTAATCTTTTCTTTGGTACCTACATTTATAAGATGTTTTATGTAATAAAGTTCTTTACGTTACAAATATTTGCTTTCAAGAGTCAATAACACGTATTTCGTAACGAATCTAATTTTATTATAAGTCACCAACACGTATATCGCACACCCATGCAATCAAATAACGTAGGAAGAGGGTTGGTGTCTACCCAAAGCAATGATTTACGAAATACTAATTTAATAATGCTTAAAATGCTAGACAAATAAAATTCGTATAATTACCGCCGTTCAGGTTGATGTCATTTCATTTGATCATTTCATCCGAGCAACGATTTAAAAGCCGAGCATGATGAAATGCTTTTTACCTGTGATATGTTATCAGACTCACTCAACTCTAATTAAGGTTCAGCTCGTAACTAACAGTACTGTGTTTGTTGCAGATCAACATATTGTTCTTAGGAACCATAATGAGCGTCATCATAATGAAACTGCGTCGTACAAATGACTCCGAACTCAGAAAAATACAGTAAGTTTACGTTTTTGATCAGTTTTAAAATAAATTCTAAATTCATTTTAGTTTTAGAGAGAATACTTTCCGTTCCGCCCTGTATTCATTTTAACTCAATTGGCTCAGTTGTTTGGTATTTTTATCAAAATAAATGGCAAAACAACAAATCACTTACGCTGTAATAAAATACAAATTGAGAATTAATAGATATACTACAACTAAAAAATTTAAAACTTAAACTTTGTTACAAAAAACTACAACCGACTTCTTAAAATAAAACAGTGTATAGTGTGAAATAACTTTAGTTTTAAACAAAACGAAAGAATGTCACAGACTTCCGACACTAGAAATATGGTACACCTTTTAGTGGTTTTTACAAAATCGGTTGTAATGCTTTTTGCAAAAAAAAACCTTTTTAACGTGTCTCTTAAATCGTTGAACAGTGACTGTACGCATGAAAAGCTTGAGTCATTGTCACGTTCCGCTTGAGCGCAAGCGAGAGCGCGGAACAAATGATAGAGAGGTACTGATGACGCGTAAAATTATCGTCCGTAAACAGACTTTTTGATTTGTTTCTTTTTTCCGTTTTCCGTAGTCGTATCCAAAGTTAATGTTATTATTTTTTTCTACAGAAAAACCATTCGTGCCATCCTTATCCTGCTGCCTCTATTGGGCATAATAAACATTTTCAACTTGTTCGACTATCCTTTGGATGGGTCGTCCACTGGTTTCGCCATCTGGGCTTACTTTACCCACTTCTTCAGATCTTTCCAAGGAGTCTTCATTTCCATCATCTACTGTTTTTCAAATGGAGAGGTAATGATTTTGATTATACGAAATATAATAATTGTGTCCTAGTGTATGGTCCAGTTTGTGGTGAGCCATTGGTAAAGACCTGACCTCTGGTTGAAGTTTCCTTAAATACAGGTAAGTACCATTGTGTTTTTCTTAAATTTTTAAACTATCTAAGTTTATTTAAACCTGGACTTATTATTATTTAATCCGAATCAAAACCCGACTGCACCAAACATGATGCCTAATGCTGCATTCTCTGTACCAGAAGAGGCCTTAACCCTGCTATGTCACAGTTACAGATTGGTATATAATACGACCAATATTTTTACTCTGTTACACGTCAATCCAACGCTTGTATTTTTATTCACTTTTTGCATTGATGTATCTTATTGGAAATGTGACTTTTTTACACTATTGTTTGGAGTAACAGTTGAATGCATTATATTTATTTAATATGAGTTTCTCTTTACTGAGCACTGAAAAGATAAAATGCGCCACATACGACCTCGCCTCATAATGTATATCGTATTATTTATTATGATTATTATAAGATGTAAAAGAACATTTATGATGAAAACTAATTAAATAG
This sequence comes from Euplexia lucipara, assembly GCA_921972225.1. Lineage (NCBI taxonomy): Eukaryota > Metazoa > Arthropoda > Insecta > Lepidoptera > Noctuidae > Euplexia > Euplexia lucipara. Next base: position 8,481,395 of record OV179142.1, on the reverse strand, counting down.
TAGCTAGTACTTTAATATGAGCTAGTAAGAGTTCTCGGAAATTAGTAATTGAAAGACGCTTCAAACGAGTGCCAAGAGTATTTACTCAATTTCGTCAGACTATGTCGTTTTACCGCTAATGAAAAATCCTAACGTACCTACGTAAAACTTGTTTATAATTAAAGGGTTTCCACCCCCAGACAAGCTTTTAGTGATAAATAAATATTCTGTATCTTATCTTCTATCACTAAAATTTCATTTGAAAAAAGATTTCTAAATAGATTAATGTTTGCTCATAAACAAATAACCTAATTAACTTTCAATTTTAATAAAAACGAGAACGATAATGAATAACGAGAAAGTGTTACTGTATATTCTTTGGCACAACATGTTTGACCATGGCTAGTGTATAAATTAGGTCAGAAGACTACCAGATTTCAAAAACAAAATAAAATAAGATACAAAGTTAAATTGATAAAAAAAAATATAACAATTCATTTTTTTTTTATTATGATGTAACTGTATTAAACGTATACTCAAAAAAAATACAATCTAGACCTATAGGCTAATAACTAATTTAAATCTAACTTAATTTGCTAAAAACTCACAAAGTAAAGAATGTGTCCATTGGCACTTTTCTTCTTGTCTCTATTTTATAATCAAACGACACTTTGTTCTTGTGTTCAAAACTAACTCAAATGGTTTAGTTATTTTTAGTCTTCTTACTATGTCTGTAGTGTCAAAGAGCTTGATAGCCTCGACGTTCACATGATGGAGAAGCCTTTGTTTAGAAGTCTTCGGTGTGTTTTTTTTATAACTTCACTAGCAAGATAAACTCCTAGGTCTCGTTGGATGTCAACATTTCTAACGTACTAGGGAGCGTTCACTTTCACTATTTATACTCCGAAGCACCTTACTTTGGAATCTTTGAATGATTTCAACGTTAGTTCGTTTTGTACAGCCCGAAAGTTGGATGCCGTATGTCCATACAGGTATCAGAACTTGCATAAATAAAAGTATTTTGTTGTAACCTGACAAAGTAGAATGTCTAGCAAGCAGCCAGTACATATTTTTGTAGCGCAGGTCTAACGCTTGGCATGCGCCTTCCAGCGAAGTTTTGCGTCTAGCGTCATACCCAAGTATTTCGCATTATTTTCTTAAGGCACTACACGACTATTAATGTATACCGGTGTATGATTAGATCTTTGGTTGGTGAAATCTACATGAATCGATTTGGACTCATTTAATTTGATTTGCCACTTTTTTGTCCACTCGGTGATGGCATTGACGGCGATTTGTACCTTCTCCACTGCTTCTTTGTGAGTGGTACCTGTAGCCATGATCGCCGTGTCTTCTGCAAAGCTGGCAATGATGCTACTTTTGGCTTCAGGGATATCGCAGGTGTATAATAGGTACAGGGTAGGTCCAAGCACACTTCCTTGTGGTACACCAGCTTTTATTTGTTTGAGGTCTGAATAGGCATCTCATGTCTCACTCTAAACGTTCACTCTGTCAAGTATGATTCTAAAATTACCGCAAATTGTTTTGGCAGCATTTTACGTAACTTATGTATGAGGCCTCTATGCCACTCTTTATCAAATGCCTGTGCTACATCTAGAAATACTGGGTGGCGGTGGTAGGGCGCGAAAGCCTGTCCCGCCATTCCGTCACCAGGAAATCACGCAGCTGCGACCGGCGCCGACGCAACTCCATGTGTCTCTGCATCGGTCGCCCCACATTTCCTCGCGCCACCGGTACAGTGACGCGAGCACCATCGCTTCCAGGTCCCAGGACGACCGATGCGCTAACTTGCACACCAATTAAACCAATGTGCAGAAATTTTAACACCCCGTTCAGTTCCAATCTTGAGAATTTCGTTGCAACAGTTCACATTATATGATCGAAAGCAGCATTGTGTTAGGACCTCCCATCTCAAGTCATTCAGTTGGTTATATGACCTATACCCAAAGCTCTGAGTGACTGAGTGGTGCCCACAACCTAACTACCATAACAAGCATAACTATTTAATTAACCAAAAAGTAGTACAACATGCGTTTGTCAGAATTTCTGAAAATACATTTCGCTATGGCGTATCATTTTCACTACAAAACAATTTTTCCGTAACATGAATAGCGGAATAAAAACAAAAAGGAATCCATATGTGCATACACGTAGTACACGCGAGTATTTTAGCTAACCGAGCGAACGCGAACATTCTCAGAAATGAAACTGTTTATGACGCAACTGTCCGTAATCCGATTCTACGTACAACTCGGTCCTTTGAGTTGCACCTTGGTACAGCATTTTCGATGCAGTAGGTACTAAAGGCACACACAGGGTTCGCATTTTAGTAAAAGCCGTCTCAAACGCCAACCGAGTTTCATTACCGGGGACTAAATGTTTATTATGGTTGAAATGCTTTAAGCTCCATTTAATTTTCAAAGAAAAGTATTTTCAGTTTCGTTTTGAGAGTATAAGTTTCCTCGTATTCATTGCTTTGTGAATTAGTTTAGTATTCGAAATTTTCATTAGAATTTAATAATTATTATATTATTAATAGGTATTATGAAGGCTACCTAGTCTGCATAATATTAATAATGACCATGGTAGGATACTTATCCTACCATGGTCTGATTCATTAGAAAAAGCTTAACAAATGATTAGCGCTATAAATTAAAATATTAACATGAGGGATGTACAGTCAGCAACAGAAGTCCATGAACACATTCAAATTTACAAAACACCTGAACACTCCTCAAATTTCCCATAAGTAACTGTCACGAAAACAGAAAAAAATAACCTTGGTACCAGAGATTTACAATCCATCGCTAAACGAGGGTTTTCCAATATTTTGTAGGCAACGCATCTGACCTTCCTGAAAAACAAAGAAGAACAATAAGGTCCGTGTATGTCCTTCTAGGGTGTCCCTTACTTACCAGTTTCCACTTACTTCTGCCTCAACGCAGCCCCTTACCTACTTAATAATCTATTGGGAAATTAAGTTGTTGAGCTTTATTATGCCAAAAGGCTAAGCTTTTGAAGTCAGTTTTGTGCCCTGAATTTCCTTCAAATCTGCGTTTTAAATGGATGCGTGAATTTTGAGGACAATAAAATAATTGGATTCTTCCAAAGCAGTCTCATTTTCAATAGCATTTATTTAACAGTATTATGTTTTTCATTGAAACTAAGTAGATGTTTCTCGTTACCTTTTTTTCCAGATATGTTATTGAATAATAACCTACCAACTAACCCTCCAAATTATTTAGAAGGAGTTAACTATGTTCACGAATTAATGGTAATGTCTATTTCGATCAAATAGGTAGTTACTTACTTAGTAATAGTATCTCCAACAACATTTATAGCTGTACGGATATTGTAAATGTCAAAGGTGAGCGGCGCTATAAATATAGGTCATGGTCTCGGTGCACTGTGCAACATATTTCAGTTAAGTAAGAGTGAAACGGAAAGTTTGACGTAACCGAATAATGGATTTTCATTAGAAACATCAGCTCTTCTCGAACGTAGAGAAGTTAAGCATTTCATGACAACCTGACTTATGAGGTCCAGCTAAAACTTAGAGTTATATAGATAGTTTTGTTGATTTCTATACTATTTTATTAACAACATTTTTTTTTGCTGTTCTGTTTCGCGTGTGGTGCACGTAACATATATGTGTATGACCAACGGATAGTTGATCCAAGCCTCGCTGTTTAAGTTCGTCAGTTTAACATTTCTTAACACACCCACGATACAGGAAGAACATTGTTAAGTGTGGGGCAACATTCGAAAAGAAAATATTTTTTTATTTAAGGTTTAAGAACAACTTTATTTCTCATAAGAATTGTATACATAATTCACTTACTGAGAAACAATATCTAAAACTAAGATTAATAATTGGAGCGCACAGATGTACGTATATAAAATAACAAAACAAAAAACAGCAACAAAAATGTGGGTAAACAGATAATAAACTCGATCAGTTAACCAAGCAAACCATGGATGTTTAGAGTTAAGTTTTACTAGATGTGGCATTGATGGCATAGTCTGATATTCAAGTTTATTGTTGTTACATTATTTTAATTTTAGTTTATTGTTCTATTTATATGTTTTGGGTGCATACGTGGTTTATAAAACATTTTGAATATTGGATTTTATTTGTTCTTGTTCAATTTAGGTAATTACATAATTAATAATTACATTAAATGTATATTTTTAATTTAGAGGTGTATGTACTTAATCTATATGATTTTATTTCCCTGGAACAACATTTTTAGGTTAGGAAGGCGATCCAGAAAAAGTACGAAAGACGAACCTGGTTCAGATTCCAATGGATTGAAAGGCGTCGTAATGCACGCCTACCCACGCGCCTTCGAGTACGTCCCGCTTTGTAAGTAGTTACCACCCACTTCTTGAAATTCAGGGAATGTTTTAAAATAGCCTGTATTGTACAGCCGATCGATCTCGAAGGCAATAGGTACTTTTACTTTGAGCTGCTGTTATGTGTAATCAGTACACGAGTACTAAGTTGCACAGAGTTTCAGTTACATAAGACTTATCCGGTTTTATTACTACTGACTTACTAACTGCTATTTCTACTACTCTACTATAACTATTGACTGGCCTATTGGTCTAGTAGTTAGTGACCCTGACTGCTATGCCGGAGGTCGTGGGTTCGATTCCCATCCAGGACAAATGTTTGTGTGATAAGCACGATCATGTGTTCTGTGTCTGGTTGTAATTTATCTAAAATTTATATGTATCTAGAAATATATAAGTATGTTTATCAGCTGTTTAGTACCCATAACACAAGCTCTCAAGCTTAACTTGGGACTGAATAGCGTTGTGTGAAAAGTTGTGGAATATTTTTTTTATATAACTACAGCTTACTTACTGACGTCAACTTATTATTACATCACACGTGTAGGCCCCAAATGATCAGACAAAGATATAACTATAGTATATACACCCACATTTCGTTAGAAGTGTAGCCTACAGCCATCAGTCTGCTTCTGAAAACTACTTATATATGAAAAAACACAATTTTGCTTTTCCCGCTCCCGGGAACAAGCTCGGGTTTTCATGCTGAGCAGAAGCGCTCGCGAATAGTTTAAATTTAAGTACATGAATACTTCAGACAGTTAGTCAGCCATTTTTACATGATGATGTTTAGTTCATAATACTTTTTTATGAGAAATTCACAATACATGCATGAGACAAATTTGTTATCTTTAAAAAAACTACAGTTCACCTTAAAGGCCATCTTTACATACCTACCTAGTCTTAATAAAACAAATATTCGGATGTAGCAGGTCTAATCATAGATCAATCGTTAAGTTGTCATTGGCCAATGGTTTGTTTCAGTACCTTAGCTGACCAACACAATTTGGAGCTGGTGTCAATTCCAACTGGACCGTGTCCTGGCCCCTCATCTACTAACATGATTTCAGACATTGAGGCCGGTCAAAACCAGCCTGAGGCTGAGTAAGTACTCTAGAAATTACTATCTCTGGGGGGTAGGTACCTAGTTTTACCAAAAATCAATGTCACTGGAAGAAGCCTTCAAGACATATTTTAAAATACGTTTTTGTATGCCCTTTGTCATCACATCAAAATTAGCTAATATTTAGAAAAGTGCGAACACAATTTCAAAGGTTTTACAGAATTTCCGTAACAGTGCTAAACTTTGGTTTCTTGCTATCTTTAGAGTTGCAATAGTTTGAAGTGAAAGGTTTAATCTCGACGAACACACATACGTTGCTAAAACGAACAGTTTGATGAGTAAGTGCGTGACACCAAATACAAAATCCGTTTTAATATAGGGATGCGTTAATGTATTTAAATCCGTGTTCGAACTCAAATGAATATTCAACTTAACTCTCACACATCTGTGATGTCATCGTCACTACATCAATATTGTGGACGTGACACACCCGCGAGTTTTTAATTCCAGCGCAACACGTTTCAACACTCAATTCACTATTTAGCTGGAATCTGCCACTGCACTTGTTGCATTGGCTTGGCTTTAAACGCAGAAACATTTGCAACGATAAATCTAAATTCGTAAAGAGCTACTTGTAACAATTAATATATCAAAAGCAGAGTGCTTAAAGTGACTTAAAAAACAAGATGACTCTTCGAGCAGTCTGTTGCATTCACTATAGCTGAATTTCAGATTAGATGATACCTACCGCTAGGTTGAGCGTAGGAAGCTAGTTAGAGATAAAGTTACAGCACCTGAGCTGAGCCTTCTGCACACTATTTTGTATAGTGTGCTACCGGGGCGGGGCGAGAGAGGCGGGATACAGGACGCGGCGGTGCGGTGGTGCGTGGGGTGGGTTAGCAAGGGCAGCGGGGCGGGAGTGCATGGGGTGCGGGGTGATTTTGCGAGGGCAGCGGGGTGCCCAAGCATGGGACGCGGGGAGCTGGACCTGGTAGAAATCTACAGTCGTCGCTCGGAACCACTAGACATCTGACGTGTTCCTCCGTATCCCAAAACAGCTCGCGCGTGATACCCATAAAGTTGAAGTCCGATAAAATAGGGGGAATTAGCTCGAAAAAATCCATGTAAGTAATAAGGGATAAAAATACAAAACGAAATTGTTAATTCGTTCGTAAACTATCGACTTATAAACAACTTAAAATGACTTTTTAACTTTTTGAAAAAGTTTCCTGTCTTTAAAGCGTTTCCTTTCTTTATAGCTTGGACCCGGTGCCTAATTAAAAACGTCATAAATGTTATTTTATTATGTTTTATATTTTTCTAGGTTTCTCGATTAATTAAAAACATTTAAAATTAAAACTATTATGTGTAGTAATAACATAAATAAATACTAATCATATATTATTTAATATTAAATAGTTGGTGCGTGTGAAGAAAAAACTTAAAACTTATAAAATATTAAAAACTACAAAAGTGTATTAAAATAACCAAAATCGACAATTCTATTATTATGTTCCCGGAAATGCAGTTCCCATATTTTAAAAGGTAAGATACAAAGTACCTAGTATTTTTATGTTCCCGGTCTTATAAGGACAACGGGATGTGACTTATATAGGATCACTTTTTGTCCGTCTGTCTCGTAAATCTCATCATCTGTCTAGCTTCTTCTCAACCAGCTTGAGAACGGCATCCAGTGACATGGAGTCAATGCCTATCAGACTTTCTCAATCCTGTGACACGATATCCTTCGTTTAGAATAGTCATCATTCTTTGGAGATTTTGGACTACTTGGCTTGACTTAATTTCTGGTGCCCAGAAGGATCTCGATGTGTAATCAATGGTAACCCCTCATGGGCCCTTGTTTACAAACGCAGCTTATGTTCGATGGACGCCTCTCTAGATCATCTGTTTGTCTTTAAATGGCAATATAGGTGTGAAAATTGTGTTAAAGGTATTATCCACCCTATTATTGGAATCTTTAATACGTCACAATTTTGGACCGTTTGTTATTTTTATCCGTGATGATAGGCAACTGTTCTAAAAAGCAGTGATAGCCTAGTCGTGTTACCTGCGAATTACCAAACCATAAGTCTCGAGTTCGAACGCATTGACTTTTCGAATTCATGTGCATATTTTTTAAACGACTTCAAAAAAAGGAGGAGGTTCGCAATTCGGTTGTGTATAGATTTCTTTTTTTTATAGGGTTTGTTACCTCAGTACTCCGTCAAACATGGACCGATTTTCAAAATTCTTTTTGTATTCGATAGGGTATACTAGCCGATTGGTCCCATTTGTATCAAAGCTCATATCTGATGAGGGATCCTCGAGGAATTGAGGGAACTCCTCAAAAAACATAGATACACACGTACCGATTTTTACATTTAAAGTAACAAATCAAGCATTTTCGTATAGGAAAATTATCATTTTGTGAAGAAAACTGATGAAGAAGACATGCGACGGAACTCTTCAACGCATTACAACACATTGTTCGCGATTTGTTATAGTCAGATGTCCATGCAAAGTTTTTGTATTTCTATTAAATAACATTACGCCCTTCTGTTTTAAAAGGGGACCGGCAGAGATTACGAATTAATGTTTAGAAAGAACTTCTTCAGCAATTTTTAACCAATTTCATTGAGTCTTTGAAGATTTATAAGACCTTCTTTACATACAAAGAAACTAAAAATTGCATAATAAAAACTTTTTTACAAAAAAAAAAAACAACCGACTTCTTAAAAAAACGAAACCTGAAACTGGAGTTATTTTTCACCTGTTAGTGTTTTGAAGAAGTCGGTTGTTTTTATAATCATCACTTTTATAATAATCACAAAAACGGTGATGAAAAATAGTGAGGAAACTGGCATGCCTAAGAGATATTTCTCGAGAGCATAATATGACGCTAAGCGGCATTAATAATTAGCGGTCGTGGCGTTGTAGTGCGTCCGGTATGTTTGCGGAAGCGCGTACCGATGACTTTTACGCAATAATAAGAAAAAGGACCGCATCCATGGCCGACCGGCTGCGTACCACCACTAACAGTATTTTGAGCGTGTTTCGAGATAGGTGGGACTCCCCTCTGCTGCGCCACTGGATAAGGATCCACACCAGTTAAATTTCTTTTTGTATTACTAACACTAGTCTTTAAGTAATTTTGTTTTACTAACCTTATGGACGTTTGTCTGAATTAAATAAATTGAAATTGAAATTGAAATTGAATTAATAGCCTGACACCAGTTAGTTACTAAATACACGATAAGATGAAGACCCCAGTTCTATACGTCTCTTGCTTGATGCGCAAGAACTTGGAAATAACGTATTCGTTTAATCTTCCGCTGTTCTTTTCTGACTAATTTAGTTGTGGGATTCAAGACAGTTGATTCGTTTCATCGAGCTTCATTGCTGCGACGCTTTTCTGGCAGTCGCCTCAGTTAATTTGGTTTTTTGGAATTGCTGTGGTTTGGAAATAGTGTAACAGATTGCCCTGTAAAATACCAAGTCAAGTTACCAGATTTTCAGCTCACCAGATTCATAACTACACAGATTCGCAATTCACCAGATTCGCAACTCAAAATGTAAAATGAAACAGAAAGTCACATAAAATAAATTAAAACACGGAAACTTGATGGTCCTACCTCAACTGGTTTTCTACTTAGTACACACTTTTGGAATTTCTCCTAAAACAACTAGAATCAGTTTTAAAATTTAAAAAAATAATAATAAAGAAATTAAAGAAACAAGTTTACAAAATGAGGTTGTCTATAGAATAGAATATTGTACACCATAAAAAGTTACAAATCTGGAATTAGCAATTTAATCCTAACCTCTTATAATAATAATAATATAACTATATTTCAAGCCAAAGGCTCATATTAGTTAATACCTATTATCTTTCATTCTGTTTATTAAATTCTTGTGCATTTGACTCAAACAAACTGTACTTTTTTAAAATCTTATCAATGAGTTTTTATGTCAGAAAAATGGTCAAAATGTTGACCACTTTTCTGACATAAAAACATTTTATGAATAAAATTAACTTTGGGAGATAAAATGTAAAAAATAAACATTTAATTCGTTAGTTTAATAAATTTTGACAAAAAATTACAACCATTTGTAACTAAAACAAAAAAAAATATTAAGTACCTAATTTACTTTATTTGTAATAGGTACTGGCTGTTTTTGTGCCTTTGACTTAAAACAAAAAAAAGTGCTGATGCGCATCACTAATTTGTGAACAAGTAAAAATTATTTCACGCGCTTTTTCTTTTCGCTCTATTGTTTTTATTTGTAAGTTTCAGTCCGAATTTTATTTGTTCCTCGCAAATATGTTATAAAACGTCGTATGACATACGTGCGCTTTGATAATTACAGCCTCTGCTTTCTTGTAGCAATATTGCCTCGACTGAAACAAACAATCAAACATTTCTTCTTTATATATTAGTATAGATGTACAGACGCCAGCACATCAAGTTACCCCAATGTGTTAAATTTCTTTGATCGTTTTTCAACTTTATGTCAAACAGAATAAGGTTCATATCCAATTGGGAAAATATGACACATGGGGGTAACTTGATGTGCTGTCGTCTGTACTATCAAAGTTATTTTGTTGATGTGCTGGATAGTACCATTACCTGATGAGTTGCGAATCTCATTCATTGAGAATTTTATTTATTTATTTAATTTAGCTCTAAATGAGTACACTGTGAAATTCATATAAAAACATATTTCAAACAAAATTTTAAGTGCCCCATCACTTATAAAAGAGTACTACATGCACAACGATAATATGCGCCAGAACAGCCTAACAAAAAATAAATATAAAAAAAACAAATACCACAAAAACGACAAACTACAATCAATACAATAATTTAAAACACGATCAATAAAATAGTTAATTAAATAATTAAAATATTAATTAAATTTCTAAATCAAAATCAAATTCAATTAAATTACCAAAACAGAATCACATTCTGTATTGTATTGAGAATCTGGTGACTTGCTTATAGTGGGTTCTGAAAGTCTAGATTTTTTTTTTGTTTGTAGGTATTTTTAGATCCTTATTGCTAACTCTAATGTTGCTAGGTCTACGGGAATTACAAGTTCTCGTCTGTCTGTACTCTTAAATTTAGGTGTTTTCATCGCCACCAAACAAATAATATAAAAAATTGAAGTTCCGGGAATCTATCATTTACAAGTACTTCAAAATCTTTCTCATTTTCCAATTTAGTGCTGCTAGATCGGGGTAATAAGAAGTAGTAGTTTTTGAAATAAGAGAAAATCATCAAAATATATGGTATTCAAATTGAACGTCTCTTGATTGCGTTGGAAAACTTTTTTTTTTTTTGAATTAATTTTCTCACGAGAAATGAAAACAGACAGCGAAGTGATCTTATATAAGGTTTTTTTACCTTTTTGATGAACAGACCATGGAAGCCTAAACAACTTACCCATAACATAAAAACACGTCTTTGTGCTCGCTCTAAGCCGGGAGCAATTCCTGAAGACCCTTTGTCTTAACGTGTAAAGAGATTCTGTTACAAGACGATTAGTTTCGAAAATGGAATCAGCATCAAGAATAAACATGGACATGCAAAGTGTAAGAGATAAGGGTCACTTAAAATCTTTGAAATAAAAAAAACTAAATTCATATTAACGCTTAGTAAAAACTTAATTATTTTAAACAAATTTGGCTCCCTTTATAAGAAAATTCCGCGTACGGATGAAATCAATTTTTGGCATTTTAAATTTACATGGAGATAAAGTAAAGAAGGCTCAAGCCATTGAATAACGACCACTACCACTGCTGTTGATATTCATTACTTAGGTCGAAAAACCTCCAGCTGTAAAAATCGTGCTTACATTAACAACTTCAGATTATATCCATATGATTGTGGCTTGAAATCACAAACGTTGAACTAGAACCTAACCTAATTATCAAAATTGAAAACAAGATCAGACATTTACCTACATATCTGTTTAGTAGCACTGGTATCTGCAAATATTAATTCAATAAAGCGACAAGCGAAAAAGAAGCTGCCGGCAGAACAAGACTGTCATTTCTTTTCAGCTAAAATTAATTAAAAATTTATCACGACACATTTTATTTTTTGGTAGGTATTCCGGTGTGAAACCCTAATTTACCTAGACTATTAATACTGTTAACGATTTTAATTTTAATTTCATTTCGTTTTAACAGTTAAAACGAAATGAAATTAAAATTAAAATCGATAAATTAATATATAATAATAAATTTTGATTATGTCATTGAGTTTAATTTACTTCAATTTTAGTTTTGATTTCAATTTCATCCTTTTTCTGTTTTGTTGTGTCTCTGTTTGTTTTATTATATTGAATTTTAATTTAACTATTCATGTTAGTTTTATATTCCTTTACATAATGTTAATTTGAAATATTGTTAAAATTAGTTAAATTAGACACTTATTTTATAGCACAGTGCTAGGCACACCTTAATATGTCTACGGGGCCTGCTGTGCTAACTGTAAGAAATTGTAACATTAAACTTAGCTAATGGTAGATGATTAATCAAAATATTTACAGTGTAAACAATGGTTGGTCGGCCAAAAAAGAAAAATTAAAAATAATAAGAATATGACCTAAGATAACAAAAATTAAAAATTAATTATATTATTTTTAGATTTTTAAATGCTTTTTTTTTAATTTTATGTGAATAGTTAGAAATAAATGAAATAATAATAGCACCCTTAACCAGCCTTTTATGTTCCTACAAATTAATTGCTTGTTGGAAAAATGCAGATGAGTTTAAGACAGAGGCATTTGGCAATCGAAAAAATATTTAATAAATGTTGTTTCGGAGTGGGATATTTCCTCATTCGTTTGTTAAGCTGTCACAGTATTGAAAATCGTTACGGTCTGATTCGAGTCCATTATTATAAGCGTAGTTGTTTACTATCTTGCTTGCACGCACCATCAGACATCACACTAATTTTCGCGAAAACTCTCCTTCAGGAAAGTACTGCTACTATACCTATTTCTACAGCTAAGTGGCGTTCATGTAACCCGTCCGCTGATTGACCACAACTATTTACCGATACTTGACTTAATTATACTGATAGCCACTGGTATCGTTATAACAGGCACATTTGGCACTACAGACCAGGCCTGTGCCTCTTTATTAGTGATTTTAATAATGGTGTGAATTTATTTCTATATATTCATTAAACAAAAATATTTTTACTATATTATACACATGAAATAACTTGGTATAAATTAATATTATGTTACTAAGTATACCTAAATGTAAAATTATATGAAAACAGTTGAAAACTATCATCAATTAATACTTAGTAGTTATCTTGTATTTCTGCTCAACGGGACTTAATAAATAATTGTCTGTTTATTATTATTTTGTGTTTTATAAATGTAATATTGTGTGCCTAATAAATGCCTTTTTCCTTTTTTTTTGTTAGCCTGTTCTGTTCCACTACTAGGCAATAGCCCCTCTCCACTCCTTCCATATTTCGCGATTCCACGCTACGTAGTTCCAGGTAAGCAGAAAATCCAATTTTTCCCGCCATATCCTTGAGCCTGCCGCAACCTCGTTTTCCTGTCTCAGGACACCAGCTCTATGCTATTTTAGCCCACGGTTTATCCGATATGTTCTGCTCAGTCCCACTTAAGTTGCGCAGCCTTTTCGTTTACGTCGGCAATCCCAGTTTTAGAGTGTTTCGGACTCGGTCTGACAATTTAACACCAAGTATATATAATACTGCGCGCCATTGCTCGTTGGTGAACCATGAGTTTGGACTTCTACGATTTAATCAAAGACCAAGTCTGTGTTCTATAGGTTAAGGTGGTGAGAACACATATGTCCGTGAGCCTTAAAATCACCTAAAACTATGGTCCAAGTCTCAGTCAATAGTTTACGAACTAGGTACTTATCTTACTTGATACCATCATATAAATGGTTCTCATTTAAAATACTACGGCCTTTTCCGATTATAACACTTTTATATATCATTGATTTATTTTTGATCTCAATCAAATTAAGGCTGTGTAAATATTAGACAACTACTCGGACGTTGCTATACTTTGGAGTGCAGAGTCTTATGAACTATTTCATTGTAACCTTTTAATTTTTAGACAGATGCCTAGACCTACGCCAACCCGTCCGCGGAATCGCAAGCCGTTTCCCAATACAAAAGATATGGAGGAAGCCTTGGAGGCTTCACAAGCTCTGGATAGGCTGTAAGTAATATTTTGCTTATACACTAAGATAGATGTGTTTACACCATTTTTGTAAGCGACCTTTGCTTTTATCATAGGTCACGCGTACTGCCTTCACTGAAGTCACATACTGAATAAAGAAAATAATCAATAAGTAAATTAATGAATAAATTATACCAACATTCGACTACTATTTTGTAATACTAATTAGAAAGTAGTAGTCGTATGTTAGTAAAATTATTACGGGGGTTTCGCAGATATCCTAACTTCTCCGAAAATACTGTGACTTTCTGCTCATTTCTTTTACCCTGGTACGTTCAAAATAAAAGGTCATAATTAAATTTAATGAACCTGTAAGCCTCTTTAACATAATTGACCAAGAGTTGCTTAACACTTAGTTCCAGTCAATTTATGTTTACCTGGTAAATAATTTAGACAGTCGATATAAAACTGTCTATCGATATGTTTGATTAATCTATCATACCCCTCGCTCTCTAAATTTAATCATGGTTGTGCTTCGAGGAATAACAATTTAGTATTTTTAATTTTATATTTTGTGAGCGCAACTAACCGTTGCGCTTCGAGGAATAATATAGTTGCCTTAGATGGTTGTGGTTCGAACTTTGATACTCTTCATCAGGTCAGGGAAAGTTCCTAAATCAACAAATTTATTCAAAGTTATTAATAGGGGCTACAATTAGTGGGGTATCTCCATTAATCATTTAAGTAATATTAAGTATTTACTTTTGTGTAATATGAAAAATTATGTGTGTGTAAAATATAATGTCTACATACAAGAAAGAAAGAAGAAACACAATATGAATTTAAAGAAAATAATGAGTAAGTATTTACTTATAAAAGGATAAACCTTATTGGGACAGATAGAATTGACAATCATGGTGTTATGCAGTTGAAAGCAAAATCATTATCATAAAAACGATGAAAAGTTTTAACGCTCGGGGCCGTCCAAAATAATGTACTGAAAAAAAAATGTTTTTTTTTATATACTGAAGTTATGACGTCCTTCCTACGATCGTTTTCGGTATTTTTACCTTTCAGTGAGTTATATTTTCGGAATTTCCTCTTCGAAGCCTTGATTTTGATACTCCAAATGAAAAAAATAAAACGAAGTTAGAAAAACGATAACAAGGTGTGTTGGCTTTTTTAATTTTCCAGTTTCACTATTACTACGAAACTAACCACACTTCACAAGCAAACATCTCAAACCGTTCAGGCTACCGAGCGTGAGATACTAAAGAAATATACATAAGTAAATTAGCAAAAAATAACCCTCCTTTTGAAGTAGTCGAGTAAAATTACTTACAATTAAAAGTTTCACGAAGATGTAATTTAATACGAAATGTATCAGGACTAGAGATAGCGTACACGTGAAGGGTTCATTATTTTCACCAGTTTAATAATAAAAAAAGAATAGACAACGTTTATTTAAGACAATTTAAAACCCTTGTCAAAAGTTTAAATAAATTAAAAAATAAAATCCTAATTAAATTAAATTAAAGTAAAAATCAGAAATTAAATCCATACATATATTTAGTCCTCGTTATTTTCTCGCGGAACAATATATTTAAAATGAAATACGAATATTGCACCCGCTTAAACTAGAAACCTTAATTCCCTGCGGCTTTTAGACACTTCGGCGAAATGACTTTACCACGCCGAAACTGGCAATAACGAAACACTTTTGGTAACTGTATTAATGATTTTAAGAGAAACGTAGTAAGTAGTCTGTGAATGTTGAATAATGGTGGAAATAATAGCAAAAAAACTTTTATTCAAAAAAACTGACTTCATAAAAAAACACTAACAGGTGTAATATAACTCTAGGTCAACACCTAGACTTATTATTACACCTTTATTAATTGCCGGCCACAGGCTTCCGAAACTAAAGTACTTAAGTGTTTTTTCATGAAGTCGTTTGTATTTTTTTCTAAATTTTTGTTTTACAAAAACGTACAATTTCCTCCTTTTTTAAAACTCCGTTAAACACTTGGTTTAAGGCGAGGTTGCAGTCACTTTTATTTTTATTACGAGTAACATTCTGTATTTTTAACCGACTTTCAAAAAAGGAGGAGGTTCTATTTACTATTTTTTTTGTTACCTGAAATAAATGGTTTATTATTATTATTATTAAAAACATGTGCCACTAAATTGTTGTTAAGTAAACGTGTTTATCAGTTTTTTTTTTGTCCTGCATCAATGTTGGATTTATTAGCTTGGTGTTAATAAATTAAGAGACGGCTTTTAAAAAAACATAAACATTTCATTACGTCTGTAACTCGCCAATGGTAAAGCAGAGGTATTGGTTTAGGCTAAAAAACATAATCCCGCACTCGGGATTGCTCCCGTATCGAGGGTGCAATTACCAATATTGTAAAACAAGCAATGAGACGTAATACATTTTCCTGTAGGCCATACAAATATTTGTTTTGTGGGAGAATTGAACCCGCGACACATGGTGCAGCAACCGATTGTTAACCGACTACGTCAACCGTGCCGTCAAAATGTCATACATCAAGTTAAAAAGTTAGGACGATCCCCTAGGTCTGGTAATTAATGACAGTAATAACACATTGCTCTTTCCAATCTGGTTCTTATTTTTCTATTTGATCTAAAAAATACATTAAATAAGCACCTAGTTCAAACGCTCTCACAAGCCATACATTTTCCGCACCTTGGTGCACGCGGGTCTCAAAAATCGGCTCCTTGAGGCGCGATCGGGTATTTTAAGACCACAGTTTTTTTTCAGTATCAATTTTCTCAGTATTCATATACTCAATATCTTTAATCAGGGAACTCATGGATTCAAGCGACATTCCAACACCGCCTCCCCCACCGAAGCCGCGTCAGCGACGACCCCAAGAAACGTATGTCGGCCTCGACGCCAACGCCCGCGCTCAGTAAGTACCTACCCCTTAAAATACTAATTAAAACTTGTTTCAGAATTATTGTAGCAGAGCTCCAGAGAGCCACTCTGTCTTAGGTACTTAGTTCCTCGATGTTTAGTTAAATAATAAACTCTACTTAATCTTGAAATGACCGTTAACTGAAACTTCGTGTGAGACGGAATGTTTGCGTGGAGTTTTTCGCAGCTTTTCCTATTTTTACGTAACAATATGCATGTATTTTTTTTATATTTTTAATTCACTTTTTACAACGTTTTAACAGAGTAATAAAAAAATATAAACATGATTA
Organism: Euplexia lucipara; assembly: GCA_921972225.1. Classification (NCBI taxonomy): domain Eukaryota; kingdom Metazoa; phylum Arthropoda; class Insecta; order Lepidoptera; family Noctuidae; genus Euplexia; species Euplexia lucipara. The sequence continues at coordinate 8,464,561 of OV179142.1, read as the reverse complement.
AAAATGCATTAATGATGCTTAAAAAAATATTTAAAATACAGAATAAATTTGAGCTGTTTAAACGCCGCCATATTGTTCGCGCGCCATTTCGATGACGTCATTTACTATTATCCTATTACTATTACTTTGGGTGTTTTCGTTCTTCTAACCTTTTCACCATGAAAAAAGCTCAAAAACCAGTTTACCGGTATTGCTTGTACCCGAATGCAATAAACATTATCAGATTGTGCTTTTACAAAACCACTTTCAGTCATTTTTCTTAAATGTTAAAAAACCTCACTACGAAGCTAAAATTACACTTGAACATTAAATTAATTCACAACACACACGGCGATAATTATATTTTCGAATAAAAAGTCCATTCTAATACTTAATGTCATACTTACACATTGTATGTTTTGTAGACGTTGAGTTGCTGTCGTAGTATTTGACGTACCTAATTTTTCGTTAAAACCAATGGTGATGCGTTTCACAAATTTGAATTTCCCGCGCTTAATTCGCACTTTTATTTTTAATTTTAAATAATTATGACGCTATTAAAAAGTAAAATAATGATTCAGTTCATATTTTCTGCAATTAAAGATTCGGAAAAAAAATATTCGAACCATATTTAAATTACAGCATATTCCCTATTGTGTATGATATAATGGATCCCAAAAGCAATGTGCGCAAAACGTAGTATACAAAACGTTGGGTGTAAACTAAAAATTTGGCAGTAGTGTGTAGTAAACCATTTGGTCATCGCTCGATTCGACTTGCTCTCCAATGTTAGCATACAAAGACATTAATTTAACTAGGCATACAACGTGTGACATCACTAAACACCGTATTGCTATAGGAATCGTTTTGACAGCCTTAATAAATCGGTGAATCTTTGAATCAGTTCGACTCATCTAACGAAACACTTTAATTAATATTATTTATATAATCCGTAAATCACCACCGAAATTCAGTGATGTTCGATGGTTTTAAGAAATTCGACCCGACTAAAGTCGCCGCGACCGCATACTACTTGATAATAAACCTAAACTCTCAACTGTAATGTTTGTATGCAAGTAGTAAGAAAACAATGTAAGAAACAAATAAATTTAAGTATTTATTTTGGTTCACAGACTGTTCTATAACTGTGACAAAAATAATGCGTGGGTAAATTAACAGTACCTACATTCTCAAATCTCGCAAACTTTTTTTTACATTAACTATGTGTTATGTTTAGTAGTTTACAAAAATACGAACAGCTGCGAGAAGCAACGCGACACAGGTCCGTCTAGCAACACGTCCTGCAGGACACTGGGGTCCGTATCACAGAATAATACAGAAGGACAGTAGCTCACTCGTGAATAAACTTAAAGCTCTTTTACATAAGCATATTTTCTTACAGAGATTTAAATAAATCTTAGATGTTATGAATCTAATATACTTAATTTATTATTTATTGTAATCAGCTTAGATGTGCTACAAACGAGATTGCGCGATCTTTGCTTACATCTTCACTGAACTTTGTTTGCAATGTGCGATAAGCCAATATTTTTTTTAATATTGCCTTATCGCACTTTGCAAACAAAATTATTGGATTTAATTAACCGGACAAGTGCGAGTCGGACTAATCGACCGAAGGTTTCGCACGTAGGATCAGTATAAATACACACATCAAAAGTGTCTAGGGATCAACATATATTTTTGCAATAACTTTTCTCCTGATTGATATTAATTAAAATTTTCTTTAAGGATTCATCAAATAAAGTGTTTTCGTTTGTCACAGTAACGATAAACCAAGTCACCTTTGCATTAATAAAGAAATTTGCCATTTTCCTAATAAAGGGATTGTTGACATTTGAACCACTAACATTAAAGTTCGAAAAAAAGACTGAAATAACAGTTTTCTTTAAAATTTTATTGGGTAACTTAAACAATTAATAATCCGTGTTTCTACCGCGAACACTAACAACACAAGAACATCGGTTTGGCATACTCAAAATGAGTTCATCCAAATCACGCTGTGTAATGGCCGCCCATGTTCGTTGCAACAACAAAAAAGGTCTTCTTGCGACTGGATACCCTCCATATTCGGCAGAGCTCTTCTCTGTAGCATATCCCATGCATGCTCAATCGGGTTCAAGTCTGGCGACTGAGCAGGCCAGGGCAGGACATTGATGTTAGCTGCGGCGAGAGTCTGTCTTACAACTCTTGCGGTGTGCGGTCGTGCATTATCATGCATTAACTGAAATAAGGGACCGATTTGCACTTGTAGAGGAACGATGACGTCTGATACAATCGTCTCAGCATAAATTTGAGCGTTGAGGTTGCCTCTGATCCAAATCAACTCAGTTCTTCCGCCGATCCAAATACCCGCCCATACCATGATGGTTCCACCACTATAAGAATGGACTTCCTGGCAGGATTTTAATCGCTGTTGGCGTCCAGGGGTTCTCCAGTGTCGTATACGTCTTGTATCCGGTCTCATACCAAAACGAGACTCATCAGAAAAGCACACGAAACGCCATTGTTCTTCTGCCCAATTTCTGTGTTCAAGAGCCCATTGATATCGAATCCTACGATTGTGCATTGCTATAGGTGGTACCCGTAGCGGTCTTCAGGAATGAAGGTTCACTTCATGCAAGCGGTTTCTGACTGTTTGGTCGCTAATTAAGTTCCCTGAAGAGTGATGAAGCCTCACGGCTAACATCATGGCGGTTATTGTTGGAGCTCTTCGAGTTAAGATTTGAATGTATCGGTCTTGTTTCCGTGTGGTGCAGCGATACCGTCCTCCATGGCGCTCAGCCACGGTACCAGTGCTTCGGTAACGTGTCCAAAGTCGACTGATAACACTCTGACTTGTATTCAGAGCTAAAGCCACAGTACGTTGCCGGGAACCAGCTTCTATCATTCCCACGGCTCTGAGCATTTCTTCCCTGCTTAAATGACGTCGCCGCTCCATAATAACGTTGGTTTTAATCAGTAGTAGGGAAACAGTAGCACTAATAATGTCTTCAATGCGTTGTATGTTTTTATAGGGAAAATATTGACAGCTGATTTTCATCTTTTACTCGAATTTGATTCACAGTTCCTGATTCAAATTATGAAATGCACCAAAAAGGATCCATATAAATTTATAAAATCATAAATTTATTACAAAGCCACATCTCAATCTCAAGAAATCCGCATAAAAATGCTTGATCCCTAGATACTTTTGATGTGTGTAGTTGAGGAATCGAATCGCTTTTCCTGAAATTCAGTTTCAAATACTTCTAATCATACCTATAACTTTGTATGGACGGTTGTTTGTTACTCTTTCACTCTCGAACGGTTAAACCGCAAGCCATTTCATATGAAACCCGTTGATTAAATTAAAATTTCTTTATTATTTATGTAACTAATTATTTTTTTCCTCGTAGAAATTATTATTCGCACATCTCGTCGACTTTGCCTTATAGTTAATTCCAAAGAGTTTGGGTTCCAAACGTGATTATTTCTCTAAAATTTATATTCTAGATCACATTATAGGTAATTAGTCTATAATATGATATATAGCCGATAGTACCTAACGATAAAGGTTAAAATTGGAAATTTCTCCGTTTCGCCTTGACATGGCTTGCTTAAAACGTCTTATGTGCTATGGTTTCAAACGATTCATCGTCAAAGTGGGTTATGATTTAAATTTGTCGACCTTACTTTGATTTCTTGATCTGATCTCTATAGAATTAGTAATTTACTATCAGTTCGAAAATTATATAAGTATTTTGAAAACTGCTTTAGCTTTGCATAAAACAATACCCTTTGATCCAGATACACAAAATAGAAGACGGAAAGACATTCTAGCTTACACCTCAGGAGTAGGAACGGTCTTTGCCAAACGCCAATATGTAACACAGTCATCCTATATATAAAACAAAATAAACGTCGAACTACATATATATCCCTTGTCGTCGCACAAGTGTAAAAGTATTATAGCTGAATGGCTAAAAACTCTGACTTATGAAGAAGTTGAAGAAATTCTAATTAGATCTAGCTAAACACACAGGTACACTACATCAATACCCACATACTAAAACACTTTCACATACATACACACCCACATACATACACACCCCACTACATATATACATCCACAGACTCACATAAACATATTTCACTCTGTAGCTGCCCTGTCGCATGCACTTGCCACATTTCTTTTTTTTTTCCTTTTAATTTTGGTTTTGTTTTAGTTTTAATTTGATAGTTTTATTGTTAAATGGTCTCAACATTGTTTTGTAAGGAAAGGAGCGAGACAGCCCCAACACAAGTACTTTTGTAACTTACTGGGGCTGCCATAATTTATTTTATGTATGCAATGTTAGAGGAAATAAAACCCTTTTTATTTTTTTTTATATTTTTTTTACTTTAAATGGCTTGTACTCCGAACTTTTTAATGCTATTTTGATTGATTGAAATTAGTTTTCAAAAGGAATAAAAATAATAATTCTGTTGAAATTTAAGTTAGGCAAAGGATCAACTAATCTGGAATTACATAAGACAGTTACCGTAAACGCTCGCTACATTACTTTCTAGAGTTTTTGTTACGAAGAAGAAGTGGCTCAACAAATTCCTATACGATTACCAACTTAAGTTTTGAGTAAGCTACTGTACCTATATGGGCCTTAATTTCGATTCTACTGCAGTCAGTAGAATCGAAATTGACAGTTGACAGTTGACCAGTGTCAACTGTCATAAGAGTAAATTTTGTTTTTCGAATTAATCTCATTGTTATAAAATAAAATAATTCTCTAAACAATTGAGCAAGCGATATTGTTCTTTACTGCCGCCTCCCACGTTACTCTTTGACACGTGACTTTCTGGCCTAAGTAACAATTACTTAAGAGCCCAGCATGAAGTTATAATGTGTAATATTTACGTGAAATTGTAAATATTAAAAAGATATGTGTTTATTTCAGTATCGTTTGAATACAAAACGACGAACTCTTACGTCATTCAACGACTCCGGCAAGGGCGGCACTTTTGACGTTGAAGGCAATTCTCGGTCGTGGCGGTGAAAATGTTAATGTGAGGAGCTGGTGACAGTAATAAATACTTGCCCAAGGCTATTTTGCGATAAAATATTTGCGCTGAACGCAGCTACCAAAGCGAAAGCATGTGCTAGCGGTACATTTAACTAGCTCGCTAATACCTCTATTCAACAGGCACACAATGAAAGTTATTAGAATGGGCCAGTAAGAAAAGTTGCCGATGATAAAATCATTTAATTTAGATGAATGATTTTTTTGGGAAGCTAGAGAATGTACATTCAATTTATAGACATGCTATTTATTTTTGCAAATTGGCTATAGGTTATAAAGAGCTTGTCGTACGTCGAAATTAATCGTCGTTGGATGATTCTTGGTAGATCGATAATGTCAAAACATGCTAATGCAAAAACATTCAATAAACTATAAACCGGAAATCACGCACAATATTTTCATCCGAAACATCTGACCGATCCGACGCCTGCCTGTGAAAACGCTTTGTGTGTAAAATAAAAAATAATGTTTTCCAAGTATTTATATTTTTTTTTACGCATTTACGTTACTGCTAATCTTGATAAAACGACTGCACGCAGCTAAGATTATTTGTGTTTAATAATAATATAAAATAAAATCACTTTCTAGGAAAGTTCTAGAACATTTTCTAGTTTTATAATAAGTGCCCTCTATTGCCGAGTAGTTATACTACAATTTTGTAGATATATGATATAGTTTATTTGTATATATATAGTTGTGTGACATAGTTTGCAAATCAGAAACCTTTGTTAAATAGCCAAGTAGGTAAATGAAGAAATGAGAAAAAACTTGAGAAACCTGCCGAACGCGTAGCAAGCACAGCAAAGATTGTAGTTGTATTGTCGGGTCGCTACTTGGTATGTGCAAAACTAGCCGTCGCTTTTAAATATAAACACCTTCAGCTTCCATGGGGGTAATGACTGGTTTACAATCCGTCATTTCAAACTCCTTTAACACGTTAGTAACATTCTGTTCCTGATCAATGAGGAGCTCCTCAAGTTCCGAGTTGAGCTCACGATTACTGAGAAATGCTTGCACTGACTGATCTGGTCCCCTCATTCTGTGTGGTTCTTTCCTCAAAAGACCATCTCAGACACTAATCTGCATGGATCTTATATGATTTGACCAAGATTTTGTATCAAATGTTTTTATGTTATTATTTACACTGTACATTGAATGTTTATAGACATGTAGTTTTACTTTAAAAGCATTTTTTTTTTGTTGTGATTGTAAGGACTATGTGGATTCTGTTTTCATTTTTTTAGATTTTCGTTTCTAAATCTTTTTAAGTTCTTTTATTTATTTATTTTAGATTTTGTCTGGCAGTTTGAGTTCTTTATGGGACCAACCCAAATGTTCTTTCTTTGGTATTGTTCGTCAGCCGTGGAGCTCCTCAAGTTCCGAGTTGTGCTCACGATTACTGACAAATGTTTGCACTGACTGATCTGGTCCCCTCATTCTGTGTGGTTCTTTCCTCAAAAGCCCATCTCAGACACTAATCTGCATCTTACATGATTTGAGCAAGATAATGTCTGGACTTTAAAAGAGACCTCTGAGTTTCTTTCGGTGTTTCTTCTCAGAGTAGTCAAATAATGAAATACCGATCTCATTTACTAAAAAAGGCGACGTGTAAAAGTGTTTGTAAAAACCTATTTACAAAAATAAATATCATTTATCAAGGTTTCATTACTCTTAAAAAAAAGTTAGAAAGAAAATACTTTATTTGGACGCACAGAACATAAAACAATAGCATCAACAATATAAAAGATTAGAAAACTAAAGACAAAAAAAAGACCTGTGCGAGACCAAAAAGGCCCCTACATAACTCAGCATACGCGTGAGAGCTTATAGCTCACGTCGCGCTTATAGCTTACGTCTTATGCCTAAAACATGTCTAGCACAACCTAGTTCCTTGAATTTTGAACTTATTCAATAACCCGGCAGTTAACACCATCAAAACGTGGGACGACAGTCCACACACACACGCACCGACCAAAACAAATTACAAACTGAAGCACAGCGCTTCATGTTACCGTTGTCACACATAATGTTATGCGAATGCTTGTGACAGCTCATAAGGCCTGTGGTTAAAAGTGAACCTTCTGCACATGTACATATCCAAATTTCTCCTTTTTTAATTTTAGTCTAAACAACTAATTTATTTAGTCTATACAACTCGTACCAGCAGGACTCAAACTTTAATTGAAATGAAATGATGAAATTAAATGATATTTGAAATGATATTTATTTCTATAAGCAGATCTTCCCAGACACTTTTACATGTCATTTTTTTTAAAACTAAATGGCATTTTCAAAGTGACTGATCCTTGAGAAGAAATGCTGAAAGAAACTCACTGGTCATGGTCTCTTTTAAGTTCCAGACATAAGATTGTATTAATTTATTATGCGAGTCTAACGATGCAGGGCAAAGTCTGGAAGAGCCTTTTGAAGAAAGAATCAATTCAGCTTTCAGTTGACCTGTCTCCACACTCCTCCTTCTCCTCCTTATACGGTGTGATAATATGTAGCCTAAAGCCTTAATACATTTTCTTTTTCTTTCTTTCATTTTGTTCTGTGTCTGGGTGTAATTTATCTAAGATATGACTGTATGTATTTTGAAATATATAAGTATGTTTATCAGTTGTCTGGTACTCATAGCACAAGCTCTGCTTAGTTTGGGACAAGGTGGCGTTGTGTGAAAGTTGTGAAATGTTACTATTGTTACTATTATAGGTACCGGGTAAAACGGGGTGAATAGGAACTCAAGGGTCAATAGAAACAACATTTTGAGGAGGATTTTCACATAAGTTAAACGTTGTTTGTTACACACGAGGACTGTAACGATTTTAAATAATTGTGATAAATTGTTTCGACACCTTTTTAGTATGAAACAATATTAAATTAGCGTAAAAATCCTCCTCAAAGTTTTGTTTCTATTCACCCTTGAGTTTCTATCCACCCCGTTTTACGGTACCTATAGTTTGTTCGCGTTAAGAATGCAGTGAAATAATCATTATCCGTCGGCCTGGCCCCGCCCCTTAACCAATGAAATCTTTACGAATTCATTTTTATAAATTCATTAAACTTAATCTTTTAAAATTTAATTTGTTTGAAATTAACACGTCTATACTGATGACTTCACTGCATTCTTAACGCGAACGAACTATAAGTGTAGAGCAGCGGTGGCCCAGTGGTGGCGGCCCCGACTTACGAACAGTAAGTCGTGGGTTCGAACCCAGGCAGGCGCATTACTTTGTGTAATTTATTCCACCACCACTGCTCTCAAAAACGGTGAAGGAATACATCGTGAGGAAACCGGCATATCCTAGAACCAGAAATTCGAAGACATGTGACATCTACCAATTCGCACTGGGCCCGCGTGGTAGATTATGGTCCATACGCAAAATACGCGCTTTGACGTGGAGTTGCGGATACCCGCCCGGTATCTTTATCTTTTATACTTAAGTGCATAGGTTTTATGTTCACTGCGACTTTAAAATATTTTTTTAAATTAATTACCCTTTCTGCGAAATTAAATTGACAAGCTGCGCTGCTTTGTTTAAAAACCGCGAGTGTTGAAGTAAACCATAACTATTCTACAAATATCAATATTCTTGATCGTTACACAGTTTCCAGATAATGATACTTATGCCCGTTTTCACTAACACTAAAAATATACTAATGGGTTTATTTTAGTAGGATCTCTGAATTTGCTTAGGTGTTTTCTCTCACAGTAATGAGGAAGTAAAAACTAGACGCTACTTCCTTTATTAAACTAGTGAGGTCTGTGTTTCACTTTGTGACTGAGTAAAAACACCGAAATAAAATCAGAGGTCACCGTCTCTTTTAAAGTACATAATATCTGGACTTTTCTTTCGATCTTGGTCAGACCATTTTAAAACGTTGTTCGAGGAAAAAAACACATAGTTACTCGTATGTACACCTGCCCAGTACCTTAACGCATTTGTCTGTAATCGTCAGCTTAGCTGGGCTAATCAATTTCATTTAGCTTATGTAATTAACACAACTTGAAACCTAAATAAATTATTGCTAAAATAGTGATTGTTAGCGACACAACCGGTTGTAAAGGTTGACCAGGGAATCGACCTTATTCAAAAGGCCTGTTCCGCCTCTTTTCATAATTGTTGACGTGCACTTTGACTGTGGTGTTACTTTTTGAAGGACCTTATCACACTGACGATTTTCAAACGAGGCGAATGCGCAGTTGTCACTAGTTTGCAACAGTGTGCGGTGAACATGCCGCGACGACACCACGGGTACACAATGCTCGACGAAAATCACAAAACATAATCGAAGCCATTTTGTAAACTCGCATTCAACACCGTGCCGCGTCTTACTTCAACCGTATCAAAGACACGTGCACGACACGCACTCGTTGCGAACTCACAGTGAGCTCGTATCGCACTCGTAGCGAGCTCTGTTGCGTACTCGCCTCGAGCTTAGTTGCGTACTCGCCTCGATTTAATTTGCTCGCAAATCAACAGTATAATAAAGCCCTAAAAGTAAATATGTAATCATTTTCTATAAACACATAGGTTTACATCACCGTTAACGGCGGTCAAACTATGTAGCTTTTCAGGTGCCGAAGTTTAAATGATGTGCCAACTTGAAAGTCTATTCACGGCTTTTACAATTGCCTGTAAGTGTACAGTAAATCATTTCCTTCTATTTTAACATTACGAAGAAAGGGTGAGGGATTTCACTGTGCATCTTTTTTAGACGGCGTAATTCACACGAATCCAAGTACCCTTGATTACTTACAAAGGGATCCATCGCCTAGTGCTCAGTGAGTACTAACCACAATATTCAGTACTGTATAACCTAGACTATATTCTAAACTAAACAATAGTTATCTATATCTATACTTATAATAAATCTGTAGAGAAGTCAATTCTGTACATTGAAAATATATTCAAAATTAATATTGGAGGATGATTGGTAATCGATACTGATGCCAAAAATGCAATCAGTAAATTTTTTGTCTGTCTGTCTGTCTGTCTGTCTGTCTGTATGTGCACGCATAGGTCAAAAACTACTAAAGGGATTTTAACCAAACTTGGTACGATTGTAATCCATACTCCTGGGCAGGTTATAGGCTATATAACATAACACTAAGACACATAGGAGCCGAGCAGTGACGATAAATTCGAAGCAAGTCGGATGAAAATATGCGCTTTCGAGCTCCTATCCTCGCATACGTTGATCATACACAAAAAGTATGTATTACAAAGATGTTGATCTTCAAAATATCAACAAAAAAGTTCTCAGTAACATATATCTATATCTTATAAATAATCCACAATAACACGTTTACCTAATCGTTAGGCATTTCTTCAAAGTATATTAAATAATAACGTACACTTTTATACTATTTAATAAAATAAAAAATATAGATATTGGTTTATAAACACACAAGATATAGATGAACTTAAACCTTAAACTTCCAAATCTCGCCGCGCCAGTATGGTAGCCTACGTATGCTATACGGTTGATATTTGTTTAACGCGCGAAGCGGCTCACCGCGGCACCTGGCGGGCGTTCACGCGCCAAAACGTCACTTATTTGACTGTGGATGCGAAGGGACATGCCAAGCATTGTTCGTTCTTATTGAATAAGCAAGACTTTTAATAATATATTCGTCCTTTACATTAGATTAGATTTAAATTATAGTAGTTTTTAGATAATATTATTTTGAAGTAGTTTTTAGTACCTAAATATAATTATTATTTTTATTTGTTTAGCTCTTTTTATTCCGTAGGTACATAATTACGATTATTATTCCTTATTTGTTTTTTTAGATTTTAAATATAGTAGGTACCTACGTAGTTTTGAGATATTCGTTTTAATTAAGTATAGCTACCTAATATAATTAGTTTGTTTTTTTTTATTCCATAGGTAATTCATACTTTCTTTTTTTACATATAAGATAAAAGTACCTATATGGTAAGTTTTTTTTAGTTATTTAAAAGTTAAGTTAGTTAGGATATTACTTGTGTTGGGGATTTCGTCAGGTCGTCTTTGTGGTCGTCTTCGTGGTCGTTTTCGTGGGATAAATGAAAGCCAAGGCTGCTCGTACTGAAGGTTTACTTGATGGTTTTACAATCGTTTAGGTTAATTATACATATAGGGTATAGAGTTTGTCGTTGTCGTCACAAGGATCACAAGGGCAGTGAGTAAAGGTGCGCGCGCGGTGCTCGCGTGAACCCCGCGCCCCTCCTCCGCGGCCGTCCGTCAACGTCACCCGCGTTAGTGCATGTCGCCGCTCGTAGATGGCGCTGGTGTCGTCAACATGCCCCCGGCCTTGGAAACACCAGGTTCCGATGAGGCTGAGCTGCTGGTTGGGCGGTCATCAGCCGTATGCGGTCATCGACCTGTTCGCCGGTCTGCGACTTGGGGGGGACGATGAGGGTTCGACCAGCGATGGCATCCCTTTCGTCGACCTGTAAAGTCCTGCAAGCCAACCTCCACCACAGTCAAACAGCGACGGCTCAACTCCGCAAGTGGTTGGAGGTTCAACACACTGCCATTGCCCTGATCCAGGAGCCGTGGATTAGAGCGGGCCACATTCAGGGACTCTCCAGACTTGGCGGTAAGATCCTATTTACCCTAGCCCACGACCATCCCAGGTCGTGTATCTATGTCAAAGGTAATATAGAAGCACAGCTCTTAACAGATTTCTGTTGCAGAGATGTCTCTGCAGCTAGGCTGCTTATACAGCGCGGTGACACAGCAATGCCAACCGTCTTCGCATCAGTTTACATGCCGGAGGCGGAGGAGCCGCCCCCGCACGATCTCGCCCGCCTCGTGAACTTTTGTGAACGAAGCGGGCTGGAGGTCGTCATCGGGACCGACGCCAATGCTCATCACCCACTGTGGGGTATGGATACGCATAATGCAAGAGGTAAGGCCTTAGTTGATTACCTTTTTACAACTAACCTCACTCTACTAAACACAGGTTCCGAACCAACTTTCGTTACCCGAAGAAGCCGCACAATCATTGACCTAACTCTGGCCTCAAAGGGAGCAGCGGAAATCGCCACCGGGTGGCAGGTTTCTAAAGAAGCCTCCTGCTCGGATCACAGGTGGATCCGTTTTGACATCCAAGTCAGCGTAACACCAGCACCACCACGACGCAACCCACGTAACACTGACAGAGCTGTTTACACACGCACTCTCGGTGACAAACTGGTAAATATAAACATTCCGACAACTTTTACGGACATAACGGAGATTGACTCGCAAGTAGACCTTCTTACTGCGTCAATGATAGACAGCTACCAAACCGCTTGCCCATTAACTACACCGCCGAAAACGCCAGGTAAGCAACCCTGGTGGGGCCCCGTACTGGAGCGAAAACGCGGTAAGGTAAGAAAAGCCCTGAACAGGGCCATGAACACATGTGCTGACGAAGACTGGGACGCTTACTATGCGGCCAAATCCAGCTACAAAAAATGCATCAGATTCAGAAGTACCACAGGATGGAGGAAGTACTGTAGCAATATCGAATCTTGCCAACAAGCTAACAGGGTAAGGAAAATACTGGCGCAACAGAGCACATCTGGGCCCAATACTCTCCGAAAGCCTGACAACACACTTACTACATCTCCGGAAGAGACGAGACGCGTCCTGATTGAAACTCACTTCCCTGGGTGCGTCTTCTCACAGGAAATCGACTGGCTAGATGTAACCAAAACACCATCGGTAAATGACTGGACATACGCGAACAAGATGATCACGCAGGAAAAGCTCCAATGGGCCATCGAAAGCTTCCATCCTTTCAAGGCAGCTGGTCCGGACGGTATCTTTCCCGCCCTACTGCAGTGGGGTGGGTTCCCCGCGATCTTGAAACTGCTGCCAATCCTGAGAGCGTGCCTGGCCCATGGCTACGTGCCTAAAGGATGGAGGGAAGTGAAAGTAATATTCATTCCTAAGCCAGGTAAGAGTGACTATACAAACGCCAAATCCTACCGACCAATCAGCCTGACCTCCTTTCTATTAAAAACCCTGGAGAGACTGTGCGATAGGGAGTTAAGAGATGGTGCGTTGAAAAACATACCACTGCACGGTAACCAACATGCATACAGCTCAGGTAAGTCAACGGAATCCGCACTTCACTTGGTGGTCACCCGCATAGAAGAAGCGATTCAGCACAAGGGTACCTGCCTGGGCACGTTCATTGACATCGAAGGAGCCTTCGACAAAACAAACTTCTCGAGCATTAGCACCGCTCTCTCCAAACACGGAGTCGATCAGGTGCTAACAAGCTGGATTACAAACATGCTGAGTAAGCGAGTGGTTCACCTTGAAGGAGAGCAGCACTCGGCCATGATAGCTAGAGGCTGTCCCCAGGGAGGGGTGTTATCCCCTCTTCTATGGAACTTGGTAATAAACGATCTAATTCATAAACTCAATGCTAATCACTACTATACCATAGGTTACGCAGACGACCTTGCAATCCTCGTGTCGGGGAAGGTGACTGGGACGATTTGCAACCTTACCCAACAAGCACTACGAATTGTAGAACGATGGTGTAGAGAATTTGACCTGTCAGTGAACCCCACTAAAACTGAACTAGTCATGTTTACCCATAAGCGAGCTCTAGGCCCTTTTTGCCTACCCAAACTTTTTAATACAGAACTACAGTTGGCCACCGAAGTCAAGTACCTGGGGGTCATCCTTGACAGTAAGTTAAACTGGAGTAATCATTTAGACAATAAACTAAACAGGGCCTGTATCACCTTCTGGCAGTGCAGGAAAATGATAGGTAAGAAGTGGGGCCTATCCCCTAAAATCATACTCTGGCTGTACAATACGGTTATCCGGCCAATGATAGCCTACGGGGCCGTGGTCTGGTGGCCCCGAACTAACCTAGTCACAGCCTCAAACAAATTACAACAAACACAGAGGTTAGCTTGTATGGCTATCACAGGTTGCATGAGGACTACTCCGACCGCAGCACTCGAAGCCATGTTGGGACTTCCGCCGCTTCATCTGTTCATAAAACAAGAAGCGACGATGGCGGCAGTACGCCTCAATACACTAAATCTTTGGGGTAAGAAAGAGACGCAGCATACCAGGTTATTGGAAGAGCTCAATACTGAACTCCCCATGACTAAAGCCATAAACGATCGTATTTCCAAGCAATTCATGTTTGATAAAAAATACAAAATTCAACTCCACGAGGATCGCAGGTGTGAGGGGTTACGCCCTACAGAGCTGCGAATCTTCACGGATGGATCCAAGACAGGTACTGGTACGGGTGCTGGTATCTTCTCGGAGGATTTCAACATACACATAGCTACACCGTTGGGGGCCCACAACACGGTCTTCCAGGCCGAATGCTTGGGCATTTCATTGGCGGCCACAGCTATCACAGCAAGGAAGGTACAGGACCATTCGATCCGCATACTGTCGGACAGCATGTCAGTCCTGCAAGCCCTAAACAGTCACACAACCAACTCGGGACTCTTAAACGAATGCCATCACCGACTAAATCAGGTGGGTACCTTCAATAAAGTAACCATTCAATGGATCAAAGGACACAGCGACTCTCGCGGCAATGACGCCGCTGATGAACTCGCCAGAAGGGGTTCAAGCATGGTGGCAATGGGACCTGAACCTGTTGTACCACTCCCCTTCGGATACCTACGCACCCTGGTAAGGAAACGCACCAGGGATCAACACGGCAAGCTATGGTCGGACCAAAGTGAGTGCAGGCAAGCCAGGGAAGCACTTCCCACAATTGATAGCCGTTTCACGAGACAGGTTCTCCGGCTGACTAAGCAGCAGCTGCGAATACTCACAGCTGCCATAACAGGCCACGGGCCATTTAACAAACACCTCTTTGTATTAGGTGTTACAGACAGCCCACTGTGCAGAGCATGTGTCGAGGAGGACGAGACGGCATCGCACGTGCTGCTCAACTGCCCAGTGGTTGCCGCATACAGGGCTAAGTTCTTCGGAAACCCAGGTACCCTCCGAGAGATCGCCAGTAGCGTTAAACCGCTGCTGGCCTTCTTCGAGGAGCTAGGATGGATGGAATAGGGCACATTCCCACCCGTACGCAAAATACGCGCTTGGTCGTGGAGTTGCGGACACCTGCCCGTTAAACCTAACCTAACCTAACCATGCAGGAGTGGGCAGATTTTGGAGAATGATCGCCGTATAACGCCCGTCGCTGTCCTGATGGTTGCCACGCGCGATATACCATCTCTGCCGGTGAATAATTGCGTTACTCGTCCGAGGCGCCACTTCAAAGGCGGCAGGTTGTCATCCTTGACTATGACAAGGGTGTCAGGTTTTAGAGTGTCCTGACTGAGTTGCCACTTTGTTCTCTTCTGGAGTTCAGAGATGTACTCGGTTGACCAGCGGTTCCAAAAGTTTTGTCTCATTTGTTCCACGCGATCGTATCGTGGCAGGTGCTGCGTGGCTGTCGCGGTGACGTCCCGGCTGGCTGGTGCTGTGAGCGGTCGGCCAATCAGGAAATGAGCAGGAGTAAGAGGAAGTAGGTCATTCGGGTCTGTGGACATTGGGTACATGGGACGAGAGTTAAGGACGGATTCAATTTGTGCCAATATCGTACTCAACTCCTCGTATGTAAAATGCGCGTTGCCCACAATGCGACACAAGTGGAACTTACAGGACTTGACTCCTGCCTCCCACAAACCACCAAAATGAGGCGAGTATGGAGGAATGAATTTAAATTCTATCGCATTTTCAGTTGTGAAGTCTAGAATATCTGATTTTGACGTTTCTAAAAATTGAGATAATTCTTTTAGTGCTCCTACAAATGTCGTGCCATTGTCGGAGAAGATCTGCATAGGTTTGCCGCGTCGAGAGATGAAACGTTTCAACGCCAGCAAATAGGCTTTAGTTGTAAGGCTTGTGACCAATTCCAAATGAATAGCGCGTGTGGTAAAGCATATGAAAAGACAAATATAACATTTCGTTAGCTTTGCCCCCCTCCCCTCGCGGTTCAACATGAACAATGGCCCGGCGTAGTCCACGCCACTACGAATGAATGGGTACCCTGGCTCTAATCGTTCAGTGGGTAAGTTGCCCATTTGTATGTTTAATGGTTTAGGTCGCATACGCTTACACTTCATACAGGTGTGAACTACTTGTTTAGCTAAGATACGCCCTCGAGTAGGCCACCAGGTATCTCGAATTGTGGCCAGTAATAACTGAGCCCCTGCGTGTAACAATTCTTTATGCTGATGCTCAAATAAAAGTCGAGCAAATGTGTGTTTACCGCACAATAACAAAGGATGTTTTTTGTCATAAGAGAACTTATCTGAGTATGATAATCTGCCACCTACTCTAATTAAGTCGTGTTCATCTAAGAATACATTTAAACTAGAAATACTGCGTGGACTTGTTACTGGCCGATTATGCTTCAAAGTTTCATAAACATCTGAGAACGATTGTTGTTGTGCGATTCGCGTTAAAATTCTAATAGCCATGTTTATTTCATCTATCGAAAGGCAGCCTGTCAAACGTTGTGTTTTTAGTTTTGTACGACTGTTGTTAACAAAACGCATTATGTACGCCACTACGCGACGCAAGCGAATCAAACATGAGTACCTATCGAATAGAAAAGAATCTGAATTTACTTGAACAAGCAACGAGGTTTTAATTGACTTTAATTCCGGTAATTCATTGACATTAGCATTACTACAATTAATATCATGCTTCCATTGTGTGTTAGGAATATGTAAAAATGATGGTCCGTGCCACCACATATCACATGTTTTAAGTATATCTAGGTGCACACCGCGCGATAATAAATCAGCTGGATTTTGTTTACCGGCTACGTGAAGCCAAGGTTTATCACCTGTGAGTTCATTAATTTGTACAACGCGGTTCTGCACAAATGTTTTTAATAGGTTAGGTGACATCTTAAGCCATCCTAAAACTATTGTTGAATCTGACCAAAAGTATACGTTATTAAAAGTTAATCGTAATGAGTTTGTTATTTTTGTAAACAACTTCGCAGCTACTACCGCACCACAGAGCTCTAAGCGCGGCACGCTAATCGGTTTGACCGGGGCGACCTTACTTTTCGCGCATAACAAATTAACTGTGATCAGCTGATCATCTGTATAGCTACGTATATAACCACAAGCGCCAAAGGCGTCTTGACTGGCATCACAAAAAATATGTAACTCAATTATACGTGTGTTATTTCCGATAACATAACGTGGAATGCGTATGTGTTTTAAAGTTGACAGCTTTTCAATAAAAATTTGCCAGTCACAAAGTAAGTTCTTAGGAACTACGTCATCCCATCCTATTTTACATAGCCACATCTTTTGTAAAATGATTTTAGCTATAATTATAGTTGGTGTGAGTAATCCTAACGGGTCATAAATCTGTGCGATAACTGAGAGAATATTACGTTTAGTAGCGTGAGTTACGTCATGATCACATTTTGAGCTAAAATACAATTCATCAGATGAATGAAACCATCCCATGCCTAGTGTTTTGGTGTGACAGTTTTCACCTAGTGCAAATTCCTTAGACGCAGACAATGATTCGCTTTGTGGAATAGATGCATTAAAAACCCACTTTCTGAGAGAAAAACAAGCTGACTCTAATACTTCAGAAACGCCTTTGCATATTTCTAATAGTCTTTGTTGATCCTGATGTCCCGTAATTAGATCGTCAACGTAGAAGTCGTCATTAATCACCTGTGCGATGACGTCATCCGTACATTCTAACGCAAGTTGTTTTAAACATCTAATACTGAGATACGGCGCGGACGCCGTCCCGTAAGTGACAGTGTTAAGTTGAAATATACTGAGCGGCTCAGATGGATCTTCCCTCCAAAGTATTAGTTGCAGATTTCTCTGATCAGGCTGAACTAATATTTGCCTATACATCTTCTCGATGTCGGCACAAGCAACATATTTAAATTGCCTGAAACGGAGCAAAATCGAAAACAAATCATTCTGTAACGTAGGCCCAATGTGTTGTATGTCGTTTAATGATTTGCCCGATGAGGACTTTGCACTAGCGTCAAAAACAACCCTAAGTTTAGTTGTTGAACTATTTTCCCTATAAACACCATGGTGTGGCAAAAAATAACAAGGTGATGTGTATTCTGTTATGCGACTCATATGACTCAGACCTAAATATTCACTCATAAAATCTTTATACATTTGTCTATAGGTAGGTGCGCTCCTAATTAGTTTCCGTTCGAGTGCAAGAAACCTGTTTTTTGCCATAGAAAATGTGTCATTTAAGTCATCAGCTGATCGACTGAGCGGTATGCGCACAGAGAAACGGCCCTTATCGTCGCGTAAAGTCGTATCTCTGAACAAATTTTCGCATGCCTCTTCATCTTTGCTGAGAATGTTGTGTGTTAAGGGTATTTCTTCCAGTTCCCAAAATCGTTTGAGTTCTGATTCTAACGTTTGCGTGAAATTACAAAGAGTTTGGTTAGCGCGTGAAACCCTTGTATGTACCGTTCCCGATATGATCCAACCAAGTTGTGTGTTTTGTAGGTATGGACCATTCGGCAACCGTATCAGACCATCACTAAGAAGGTCCCAGAACCTATCTGCACCTAATAACAAACTGATATCGCTCGACAGATGAAATTCGGGATCGGCAAGTTGAACATTGCCCGGTATTTCTATGTTGTGATTACCGCCTAGTGAGGGTAATTGTGACGTTATGCGAGGCAAAACTAAACAATTAAATCGCGTGTTATATGTGTTTGTTTTGGAGCGCATGTGGACACGACAGGATTGCGTGGATTGAGAGATAGTGTTACCTACCCCTATAACTTGAACAGTGGACTGTATCAATGGAAGGTTAAGTTTTTTACATAGCGATTCGGATATGAAGCAATGTTGGCTCCCGTTATCTAAGAGAGCTCGCGTTGTGTGATATTTATTGTGAGTGTCCGCTATTTCCACTAATGCGGTCGATAATAATACGGGGTTTAGAAAACCATGCGCCTTAATATTATTATCTTCCTGGTATATTGTGTGTGATTTGTTAGAAGTGGTGAGCGGCATCTCTGTGTGTGAAGCACTAGCATCATTTGATTCAGACTGTGGCACTATTTGCGTGATTTGAGCTACAGCTGATGATGTGCGAGTGTCAACAACATTATCGATGTGAATGAGTGTGTTGTGTTTTTTGTTACAACGCCTGCACGGTCCATACCAACACTCGTTAACTGCGTGATCTGACCGTAAACAATTACGACATAACTTTTTCTCCTCAATGAAATTTAACTTCTCCTTTAAAGTTAGGTTAAGAAAATCTTCACATGAGTACACTGGGTGGTTGGAACCGCACTGGGCGCATTTGTAACGGGGATTAGATTGTTTTTTGTTATTGTTATCTTTGCGTGTTATAACATGACTGTGTGACTTTGTGACCGACTGTTTCTTTGTGTGCGTGTCAGAGGATTGTTTACTTTGAGGCTTAATCGATTCTAAGAAATCAGCACGATCCGTAAGAAATTGAATTAATTGAGACAGTTTTAACTTGCCTAGTTTCGGGAGGGTACTTTTGTGACTTTCCCACTCGCGATCGGTTGAAGGATCTAACTTTGAAGTCACTATGTGGATAATTAAAGTATCCCAGGTATCTGTAGGTTCTTCTAAAGTTTTTAACGCCCGAATATTTCGTAGAACTGTATCTATTAACCTACGAATTTGAGTAGCTGATTCTCTATTCATCGACTGAGCATAGAATAAAGCTTTGACGTGATTACTAACCAGCAAATTTTCATTATTAAATCTATTCTCTAAGAGACTCCAAGCAACTAAATAATTGTCGGAGGAAAACTCCAGCGCTTTAACTACTTGTAGTGCATCACCTGTAAGAACTGATCGTAAGTAGTGAAACTTCTGAACATTATCTAGATTTTCACTGTTGTGTATCATAGATAAGTAAGTGTCGCGAAACTCGAGCCATTGGTCATATGAACCGTCGAACTTCGGCAATGTAATTGTGGGTAACTTCATGTAATTTGTATTTCGACTTTGACCTTCGGAATTTTGTGTGATATTATCCTTAATAATACATTTAGCTTTGGCCACGATAGCATAATACTGATTTTGAAACGTTTCTCTCTCTAGCAGTTCCCCATCCAGATCACTATCACAAACATATGAATCTAATTCATCTTGGATTATAGCAAACTGTTCTAATAATAGTTTTAAATTTTGAAAACGTTCTTCTAACTCCGCTTTCTGAGTGACCGTTATTTGAGAATCATCCAAAGACAGAAGGTATTTGGAAAACAAAGTTAATTTTCTTTTAACGACTCCTCTCTTCTTAACTAAATTGCGAATTATATCCTCATTGCTTTCGATTTCTACTATTGAATGCCTTTTGTTGCTGTTCATATTGGTGGTTTGCAAAAGAGAAAAATCAAGTACTTACAGTTAACCGGCCTGCGCGCGTATGCGGTGTGGGTAGACACACAATTAGCACCGTAAGACACTGGAATTTAGTGAAAAAAGACGATATTAGCACAAACTGAACTGAGGACACAGGGCTTAGAAGGAAAATGGGTGGATTGACCTGACCGTTGCTCCAGATGGTTGTTCCAGAAGGTGCTGCTCCGGATGAACGTTCGGCTCGAAGGTCCAATTATGTTGGGGATTTCGTCAGGTCGTCTTTGTGGTCGTCTTCGTGGTCGTTTTCGTGGGATAAATGAAAGCCAAGGCTGCTCGTACTGAAGGTTTACTTGATGGTTTTACAATCGTTTAGGTTAATTATACATATAGGGTATAGAGTTTGTCGTTGTCGTCACAAGGATCACAAGGGCAGTGAGTAAAGGTGCGCGCGCGGTGCTCGCGTGAACCCCGCGCCCCTCCTCCGCGGCCGTCCGTCAACGTCACCCGCGTTAGTGCATGTCGCCGCTCGTAGATGGCGCTGGTGTCGTCAACAACTTGATTTAAGTTATTCGACGATTAGCGTCTTTTTGACTTAGGAAATAAACTGTTGCTTCTGTTTTTTTTATTTGAATTCGAGTAGGTACGATGCCACCTAGAAAACGGTCTTCTTTATTTCGAAATTCGATAAAGCCAAAAGAATGTGAGATGCGCGTTCTCAGGAATCGTCAAAGAAAAGAGAACATAGTTTAAACTCTATGAGAGTGAATAACGCAACTGCACCAGCACAAGAAAGCACTTCTGAAGTTCTGAGAGAGAGATGCGATTAACTTCTAATAGGGAAAGAAGAGCTACATCACGAGCATCTGAAACCTTTTCTCAACAAGGGCTGCGTCTTACAATTGACCGTAAAATGCATGTTTTATCCCGACTTCCCGATAGTCGGAAACGTTCACCTAGCGACATTTAAGGCTTGCAGCTGATCGCGAACGGCATATTCTATCTCGAGAATCTGAAAGATCTAGGTACTTAACGAGAATTACGACTTACATGTGACCGCGAAAGGCATGTGTTATTTCGAGAGTCCGAAACGTACTCAGAGCGTGAGTTAAGACTTACAGCTGACCGCGTAAGGCACGTTTTGCCTCGAGAGTCCGAAACATATACTGAGCGTGAGTTAGGGAAGGTTCATATTTGACGGAACATGCGCCGAGCGTTTGCGATAATGTACCTCGACGCACTAACGGATCATCTGTTGAGTGTGAACCGTCATGTATTTTTCTATACATTTGTCTGTTCTGGCGTTACGCGACCGATAATACGCGACGCATGTTCCGTCAGAAATGAACCTTCCCTTAAGACTTACAACTGACCGTGAAAGGCACGTTTTGTCTCGAGATTCCGAAACATATAAGTACTCAATATCACGATTCACGACCGTCTGGCAGTTGAAAGGATACACCTAAGTCTGTCAAATGAAAGACGACGAATTGATAATATTCGATCGCAGGAAACGGACGAGCAGCGCGAAGCCAGGCTTTCCGCGTATAGATTTAGACATATTTTTAATAACTGAGATGCACATGCAGAGGATTTAGATGAACCTACAAATTAACTACCGTGGGCCAACAAATATAAAAGTGGGTTCACCTACGCTGTCACTATTGATTACAGATCATATTCGAAAATCGGTGATATGAACGTAGTATGTTCTTTTTGCAATGCCTCCGCTGGTCTTAGAGACATGAAACTGGAGCGGGTGTACATTGTGAAGAGTACGAAACGATTTTTGGAAATTCAACCCCTAAAGAGAAATAATAGGAGACAGCAGTTCGACATCCACGCAGGCGAAGCCGCGGACAAAAGCTAGTATAATAATAAAATTGAAACTAACTCAAACATTTTATCTATACATGTATATAGTATACTATCAGCCCGTCCCGGCTTCGCACGGGTATTTAACAAAAAAATCAAAATACATGCTTATCGTGTCGCTCCGTCTTAAAAATGTATTATTGGCCCGTGTGTAGTATTGCCGGACTTCGTGATAAAGAAGTGTCTTTGCGAATTCATCTTCATAACAGAGCTCAAAGAAAGCCAGTAAAGTAGCTTTACGTGGGTTTTCGGCCACTTGATCAGCAGTTTCTGCAGTAGAATGCACCTTTAGGCTATTTTCTAAGTGGACAGCTAACTGCATGACTGTAGGATGTCGCTCGTGGATCGAAATTTCTAATATTTGCCAAACAGCTTCGGATGTACCGACCGTTCACTTTTTGCTCGCCCAAATGATGAAGTTTTCCACTTCATCATTTGGGTTTCTGACACTCAAAAAAGCTTGGTCAGATCCCTTATTGATTGAGAAATTAATAATTATTAAAGTGAGAATTACTGTATAGGGTAACTCCAACCAGCCCACTTCCCTGCCCAGACCTATACTTGTATCTGAAGGGAAGTGGGCTGGTTGGAGTTGCTCCAGGAAAACGGCCGGCATGGCTCACGCACCATAGTCCAAATCGGGATTATGTGCGGAAACCAAACCAAATAGATAGAATAGAACCCCAACGTATTGGTGCACGTTCAAAATGCCCCGGCAACTAGTGTCCAAGCTCTGGTGATAAAGTTGAAAGATAGCCATAGTAAATATCTTACCATGAAACATAACCTACGTCTTGTTGGCCTCGAAATAGACAAGTACCTACGATGAAACTTACTATTTACGAAGTTTGGACGTTCTACAATTTTTTACTTAAAATAATGTGATAACACCATTAGAGGAGCTTGTGGCTAAATATTAACAGCCTCACGGGTCAGTCGAAGCTACGCTTGACGAGGACGAGGATTTTTAGCACTTCAGCTCAGATAGATTTAGAGAAGGTACGACGTGGCAACCTGGTTGCCCATTTCTCCTAAGGCAGACACTGGCTGTACCTAAGCATGTGTGGCTTTGATATTATCAACAAATTGTTCACTGATAAGGACTTAACATTTATTTATAATCTTATTTTATTAAATTTGAGTTAAAGAAAAAGAGATTCAGCAAGCGAAGCGAGCTCGTAATTTTTGCCACTTTGCCTTAGACAAGTTTTGGGAGTCGGGGATGTCTTTATGGTTTTTGCGCTCTGCGGCGGTTACAGTTGCCCACAAATTCTAAACTTAGTTTTTTTCTCTAATCAGGCCTCTGCAATAATTTAAAGTGTGATATAAAAATTTTGGGCACTAACATTGCAAAAAAAATACTCAATAATTTATATGGCAATACTTAAGAACCTGAGCGAGCGAAGTGAGCTCAAAAATGTCTAGCACTCTACCTCAGATACAGTTTTAAGGAATGGCACATGAATAGAAACTTGTAGCTCTGGGCGACGGTCCCAGTTGCCAGATATCCCTATTTTATACTGGCACTGGCTATAAACACAAGCACCCGCAGATTTGTTTCATATGAAAACGTCATGTGCTTGCTAATTGGTGTATCGTCGCTGCGCCTGCAAAATCCGCTATGTATTTTTTTTTGTAAATTGGTTTTTGATGCTAATTTATAGTATTTCTCAAGCCACGTGCGCCTGTAAAATCCGTTTTCTCATAACTCATTTGGCTAAGAAGATAACAAAATCAGCTATGTAATTAGGTCAAAAACGAACTTAAAAAACCCTCTATGTGTGCAGGAGACACATAGCGTATTTTCGTTTCAAAGCGAGTCCCTTGGAACTGCGCCTTGAAATGACACATAGCGGGTTTATTAAACAAACGGGGGCTCGAGTCTGCTATTGCAATCGTATCTCAATGACCGGTCATTGATCGAATATTTGACAACTTTGACAGTTTTTGTATGGGAAATGTGTCATAAGTTTGACGTTAAACGCCAAAAATCGATCATTGACCGGTCATTGAGACACGATTGCAATAGCAGACTCGGCCCCCAGGAGACGTGTGTGACATGTGGCTTGTGGTGCAATGATTACGAGCGTATTTTATTTTAATTAAAGTTTTAAGTGTTAGATAGTGTAATAAAACTCATTATAGATACCTGGTTTGGTGTAATTAATGTAAGTAGCCTCTTTTATTACTTACTAATAGGTTGATCACATAGGTTCGGAATTTCTAACCTATAATTTGTGAAACGCTTGTTCAAAAATAGCTACTTTAACTATAAATTAATAGTTATAAAATGTTGTAATGTTGACGGGCCTTCTTACTTTCTAGTACGTATTAAGTTTTTTAATTAATTGAGCGTCACTTGGTCACCTGGACACGGTATCAGTAGGTAATTATTTGTATCTCATCTATCTATCTATCGGGATTTGGTTTCCGCACTTAATCCAAGTTTCGACCATTGTGCGTGAGCCATGGCGGCCGTTTTGTTGGGGGATTACTCCAACCAGTCCACCTCCTTCCAGAAGCAGATTAAGTCTCCCAAGCATTTCAGTGCGTCTACGAAGAGTTCCGGTGAACCGAGAGTCCTCTTCCGTATCTCGGCGACACCCGTGCACTCAAGGAGCACGTGCGCCACCGTTTCCTCCTCCTCCATACATGCTCTGCTCAGAAGACTATCCGTTACGCCTATAGTATGTAAGTGTTTGTTTAGTAGGCAGTGTCCTGTGATGGTCCCGGTCACCAGGCGCAAGCTAACTCTACTAAGGCATGGCCTCCTTTGACTGTCTGCAGCCCGGGGACGAGGATCACCATCTTTCTGCTTGTGTGTGGGTAAATTCTTGCAGCTATCCGCGTAGTTGGTTGAAGGGGATGGGCACCACGGGTTCGGGCCCGACGGCCACGGTGTCAGATTCCCTCCTGGCCAATTCGTCCGCTGCATCGTTACTTAGTGATCCACTGTGTCCTTTTATCCACTGTAGTGTTACCGTGTTGTGGTATAGTGTTGTGATACGCTCTAGTGCGTTAGGGCATTCTAGTATTAGTCCCGAGGTGATGTAGTTTTTCTCAAGGGATTGAAGTACTGACGCACTGTCAGAGAGTATGCGAATGTGGGTGTCCATGACTTTCCTGGATTCTATGGCATGGGCCGCATGGATGATGCCCAGACATTCCGCCTGATAGACAGTGTTGAGTGTGCCTAGCGGTCTGGATATTTTGATGTTCAGGTCATTGGAGCACACTCCTACTCCTGTTCCCTTATCACTTTTTGACCCGTCTGTGTAGATTCTTAGTTCTCTTGGACCTGAGTGGTCACTGTGTTCTTCGGTTAGTTGTACGAGGTAGTGTTTTTGGAAGCAGTGTGTCTTGGGTATTTTGTCGTTTGGTGGTATCACCAAACGACAAAATACCCAAGACACACTGCTCATGGGTTGCCACTTGATGGCATCGTCTTTTATACGTATGTGTTTGATTCTGGAGTCGTTTCCTAAGGTACCACATTTACCTAGCCTGAAGACTGCCATTGCCGCCTCCTCTCGTACGATAAGGTGTAGGTAGAGGTGGTAGCCCCAACATTGCTTACAGGGCAGCAGTGGGTGCTGTTTTCATACTGCTAGTGATCGCAACGCAAGCAAAGCGTTGCAGTTTGTCGAGTTCTTTTTGAGCCGTGCTTAAGTTGGTCCTGGGCCACCAAACTATGGAGCCGTACGTGATTGTTGGTCTAATGACCGTGGTGTATAGCCAGTGGGTGATTTTTGGGTTGATGCCCCAATTCCTACCCAGCAGTCTTTTACACTGCCACAGGGATATGCTGGCTTTTGTTGTGGAGTATTCTGAGTGTTTTGCCCAGTTTAGCTGTTTGTCCAAGTAGATTCCCAGGTACTTGACGTCACTTGATAGGCTTAGTGTTGTTCCAAAGAAGCGGGGAAGCTGTAGTGTTGTCAGTTTCCTTTTCTTTGTAAGTAGGACTAGTTCAGTTTTAGCAGGGTTTACTGCTAGGTGGTATTCTTCGCACCAGTCCTCTACTATTTTCAAGGCCTGACGCATGAGTGTTTGTGGTCTATCGCGCATTCAATTTTAGAGACTACGCTGTGCAGTGCGGATTCTGTGGATTAGCCAGTTGAGTATGCGTGTTGCTGTTTGTGAATGGGTTTCTTGCGAAGGGGTCCATCACGGATATGCCTATCGCACAGCCTCTCGAGGGTCTTTAGTAAGAAAGATGTCAGGCTAATTGGTCTATAAGCCTTTGGTTGTGTGTAATCTGATTTGCCTGGCTTGGGAATGAAAATAACTTTCACTTCACGCCATGCTAGTGGTACATATCTGTGGGCTAGGCAGGATCGGTAGATTTTCAGCAGCCAAGGGGTCAGTGAGTCAATTCCCCACTGTAATAAGGCTGGGAAAATAACATCATATTTTTATTTTACTGTTTTTTGATTTAATTTTGTTTAATACTTTTCTAATTAAGTATAATAAATACTTCATAAGTGAACTTAAACCGATTTCATTATTTTAATATAGTTTGGTAAATCCGCTAAGTGTTCTGGAAAGCGCAAAAATGCAAATTACTTAGTAAAAACAAAAATCCGTCATGTGGTGAAAAGTCAGGTAGCGGTATTTACGACCTGAAAAAAAAACGATATGTGCCCAAATTCACTTAAAAAAATTCTAGCCCCTGAAATGTCAGAGTAAACAGCGTAAAATATATATTTCTGAATGTCCCGACATAAATTCTAATTTTCTACATATTAAGTTTTAAAATAATAGTAACAGTTTGAATAAAAAACAGTTTTTTGCTTCTCCTGAAAAGTTCGGTTTTTATCCATAGCGGTTTTTGCAGGCACAGCGACGGTATGAAGATTCCTTATTGTAGACAAAATGATTACTCATACATAATATTATATTGAAAATGTTATTCTATAATTTTGAAGACTTTAATTGCAGCGAGCTCATCAATTTTCAGCACTCCTTATGTAAAGTGGAAAAAGTGTCGCATTTCAGGAGGGGCAGCTTCTCCATCCCCCCTGCCCCCTCCTGGGTACGCCCACGCCTAAGGGTATCGTGTTACCCAGTTACTGGGAAGTGGAGGTCCGACAAGCAGTTGCTCTATGTAAAAAACTAGTATTCAGCTGCATTCGGTTAAACAGGAGGCCGACCCCAACGTATTTGGGAAAAGACTAGGCAGATGATGATGATGATAACATCATTGGAGTTATAAAAACTGAGATAAATACCGTTTTATTTACATTCGACCTTACTTAATATGCTGAGACAAGATCGTAGGAGACTTCTGAGACAACTTTTAAAACACCAAATTATAGGTGTTAACGAATTTACAGCTTATTATCTCTCATTCCGAGCTTTACTCCTTCTTACTGTTTAAATGACTGGACTAATTAAATAGTGTTAACCGTACGGTAAACCAGGCAAACGTGCAGTCGAATACGTGCCCACTAGCGAAACTCAGAGATGCGTTTTAAATTAGCCGCGAATTTGATGACAAAACAGTAGTGCCACAAGCATGGCGGCAATTTAAACAACACAATGCCAGTTATTATTTGTTTTTATTGGGAAAATTGAATAAAAGGTTTGTACGAATATGTCAATTTGTGTTGGACGTATTTTCACGTTAAGTCAAAGTATTTTCTCTGTAAAATTTAGTTTATTTAAAGTTTTATTCCAAAACTAACCTTTTTGTATTTTCTCTGTTGGGTTATAATTACGCTCTGTTTGTCGTCAGAATTTTTTTCGTTTTGAAGTGGGGCACATTTGATTACACTGAACTTTGGCAAATGTGCCCTGATTTTTTTCGGGTAATGTGCCCCACTTGGTTATTGTTTTTTTTGTTGTTGTTTGAGTGAATTTCTATTTAAATTATAATGAAAATTATAGTATTTTGTTAATGTTCGGATGTTGAAACTTATTTCGAGGTTTTATTAAAAGTATTGACTAAGTACTGAAAGTATTTACAACATGGACGAGTGTGGAATTCAAATTAATAATAAAACTGAACGCGTAGGTACTAGTAGCTAGCAAAGGCGCTAAATGTGTAAATTCTGTAACCAGCACTGAAAAAAGAGAAAATATATCTTTGATTGGATGTTGCAACGCAGAAGGCACATTTCTTTCGGCTGTATTGACATTGAAGGGAAAATACAAACCTCTATGGTATGAAGGTGAGCCAACACCACTCAGTGTAGAGTCTATTATAATTAAAATGATTCAGACGACGACGATATTGATAAGTCTTATGACAGTTCAAGTGATGAAAGTGATTTTTATATTTTTTTTATTTTTGTACAAAATTTTACTGATTTACATTCGTACAGTTCAATCTGACTGATTTTAATTTTTTTTTGCGTCTTTATATTTAAAAAATAGTTCTTGCTGTCATTTCACCATCATTGTAGCTAGTTACTTAATGGCTTGTAATTTTCCAATTTAGATAGTAATCGTACCTACTCAGGTATTGACAGTAAATGCCTAGTCAACCTATAAACTTCAAAAGCTTTGAACACTAAGTTTCGGCAAGCTTAGACCTGGCAGACCTTTTGATCTATTATCAGGGGCATCTTGGTTATTATTTAGCGTTAGTCCCATCCGGGTACTCGATGAAGTAGGTTTAGTGTGTCAGAAGGGCATATTCAAGGGGTCTGCCAAGTACTTCCACAGGGTGCGCAATGGCAGACCCACTTTTTTTTACATAACTAATCAATGGTTAACTGCTGCCAGCACTTTCATTCGGGTATCTTATGAGGTAGTTTTTACTAAAAAAAATACGTCAAAAAATATCAATTATTTCTATGACCCGGCAGGATTGGCTCTGGCAGACGGCAGACCTGATTTTTTTACGTGTTTAAGTGTCGGTTAACGATCTAAATATAGCTTATTGGGGTAGCCGATAAGGTAGGTATTTTTGCAGCCGGCTCTCGCACTAGAAAGGAAAAGGAGAAATGACGTCAAAGTGAGAGGCTTTACCGGGGCACTTAAGACTGACGTATCAGTGTAATATGCCCCACCCTACATTTTAAGAAATACTTGATACCGGTTAATTTTAATCATATTTTAGAAGATTTTTTTAGTTTTTGTTATGTCAATTGAGTCATAGGATAGGACTGATTACTTTTACATGTTCTATGTAATAATTATATTTTATTTCAATTCTTCGAATTGTGGGGCACGTTTGCCTGGTTTACCCTATGTGGTTAGTATAGTTATGTCTTAGTATGCTTTAGAATAGGCGTTTCGAGCCTAGCATGTCTTATCCCTACAACTTTGCGTCTAAAACTTTTGATATTTTCTATACTAAATATATGGTAGCATCTCCATACGACGTTTACTGCTGGACATAGTCATCCCCAAAGCATTAATCATCGATCGGTCTTGCGCTGTTTTCATCCAAGAAGTAAGACCTATCGTTGTGTTAATGTTTGGGTAGGTCTATGTCCAGCAGTGAACAAACAGAACAGTCTCTTGGCTGAAATAACGAAAGTTGGAACACGAAAAAGAAATCGAACGAAATAAGAATAGCAGTGTAAATGTAGATAACCAGTACTACCTACTACTTTCCCTTCGATGTTTTCCGAAGGCTAATTTGTTACTAAATTCTTTTTCCGTGTCAGCCCCTGTTTTCTTCTTATTCGAGTGAGCTACCTGTTTGATACTCAGACTCTGTTTCTGTTATGTAAATTCTCGCAAAACGAATTATCCACAGCCATTGGCATATATTGAATTGCGTTTATTTTGTGACTTATTGATATTCTTTTCCAAAAACAACGCATTTATTCATCCAAAATACTGATTAATTTTGTTATTAAAATATGTGACTTTTCAAAAGGGAAACCTGGAACGAGATGCCCTCTTGGAAGCACCAGGGTTTCGATGGTTACCAGTAAGTACAGAGTAACTGATTACCTACCTACTATTAAATAATTGCAAAGTACGGTTGAGTAATCTAACTGTGCTATTTTTCAGAATGTGTTCGTCAAGTTTCGCAACTCGTCCTCAATGCTACGAGGAGCAGCAAAGCGAACTGGAAGCCCCTCGGTTAGTACTAGGCCAAGACTTATCAAAGAAAGGTCCTCTAAAGTACTTCCTCAAGTCCCAGTTAACAAAAATTGTTATGTATGCTAGGAATATTATTATTTTATTAATATTTTAATACGTACATACT
This sequence comes from Euplexia lucipara, assembly GCA_921972225.1. Taxonomy (NCBI): domain Eukaryota; kingdom Metazoa; phylum Arthropoda; class Insecta; order Lepidoptera; family Noctuidae; genus Euplexia; species Euplexia lucipara. The sequence goes on along the minus strand of OV179142.1, from coordinate 8,434,106 downwards.
ATTACATTTAATGCAGAGTAGAGTGATAAACAAAGTTTGAAAGAAGAGAAATGTTGAAGATATATTATTATTATAAAATTACACATCACATGTTTCTTCATAGGAAAAATACACTTCTGGACACATCTTTTGGCCCACCTTAGAGTTTAGGTTTCGTTGGCCCCTACCGAAATATCGTTGCTAGATTGCACAAAAACTGTTGATGCAGTTTTAAACCGTAAACATTTTACCATCTTTTTCGATCGTATTGTTTTAAATTTGAATTCAGAATACCATACGACATGGAGCTACGCCTAAAGCTACGCCTACGCTTAAAGGCAATTGATTTTTTAAATAAAAAACATGTTTTATCAAATAAAGGTTTAATTTAATAACGCGTGTTGCCTCCATGGGCATCTACCACAACTCTCATACGATTAGGCATAGAGTTTATCAACCGCTCTATGAAATTTTGAGGGATCATCTCCCATTCCTCTTCTATGGCAGGTCTCAACTCCTGCATCGTCTGGGCAACTGGCTGACGAGCCCTAACACGTCTTTTTAGCTCGTCCCACATGTGCTCAATGGGTTTCATGTCTGGGCTTCTGGCTGGCCAGTCCATAACTGTGATGTTCACATCCCGAAGATATTCCCTGACGATGCCGGCCGCATGGGCTCTTGCATTATCATGCATAAAAAGGAAATTTGGGCCCACATAGTCCGCGTATGGTATCACGTGAGGTTCTAAGCACTCACGAATGTACCTTTCAGCATTTAATGTTGGCAGCCGTGGTCCTGTAACAACATCAAGTTGAGTTTTGCTGCTCGCGGATATACCGCTCCAGACAGTCCATGAGCCACCGCCATAAGCAACCCTCTCTTCAAAGCAGCATTGTGCGAAACGCTCTCCCTTACGTCGGTAGACCTTCTTCCTTCCATCATTGCCATGTAACACAATTTTAGACTCATCAGAAAAGAGTACACGGCTCCAATCTTGCTGTGTCCAATTTAAATGACTGCGTACGAAATGAAGGCGCGCTGTTCGGTGGGCTCGCGTTAGTTTGGGCCCATTAGCTGGCTTGTGTGGTACCATATCGCGTTCTTTTAACCTTCTCCGAACAGTTCGAGCGCTCACAGATACTCCGTGGAAGTCGCGAAGTTGGATTTGTATCTCAATGGAGGTAAGGTGACGATTTCTCAAGCTGGTCGTCACGATGAATCGATCCTGCCTTTCAGTTGTGACCCGAGATCGTGGCCTTCCTTGGCGACGAACAAAGCCGCCAGTCTCTAAGTACCTCCGATAAACATTTCGGACCGCAGATCGACTTAAATTAAGTTGAGCACTCACGTTTCTTTGGCTGTGTCCGGCCTGAATAAGTGCCACAGCTTGGGCGGCGACTTCAGGTGAAGTATCCATAGATTATTGATAGAACCTCACCTTAATGTTAAGAATAAGTAATGTTTGTTGCAAAACCAAAGATATCAATCACTTTTTCAAGAATTAAATCCAAGTAAACCAAGAAAACCAAGTTTTCTTAGTATTCGATTGTTTGATATCAACAAACAGGCTCCAAATTGTCTTTTGTTTCTTTAAATTCTGTGTTCGAAATTAAAAAAAGACTATTGAATGAAATTGTGAATGTGCCAGGTTCAAAACTGCATAAAAACTTTTTGCTCGACCTAATATAATATTTTAGCTAGGGCCAAACGAAACTGAAAATACAAGGTGGGCCAATAGATGTGTCCAGAAGTGTAGTTGCCGAGTGACAAACAGAAAGAACACCTGTAGGCTTACTATGAACTATTATTACGATTCAATTGACGACCTAAAATGAACTGCTTTGCAATTTTATACCACGACGTCATTAAAACGATCCGGTTTAGGTTGACGCCAAATCAAGTCGGCACTTGAATCGCAAGCTGTTTTAGTTCGTTCATTTTTCGTACCATGAGGTGACATTTGAACCTAAATTGGTTCGCATAGTGTCAAAAACAGCGATCCAAAAAAAGTTTCTAGTTTCGTGGCGTAAACTGAATCGTTTCGTTATAAACTTTGAAAAAATGTGGAAATATACGTACCTAATTCAAGGTATTTCAGTTAAATATGTGTTTCTTACTTAACAATGTAAAATGTACGCCATTATTCGTATTACTAATTACTTTATCCAAGTTAAACGTTAAAAACTAAAAACTCTTTTGAATACTACCTACCTAATTAGAACTCCTTGGGTTCTATCAAAAAAGTTTGTTTAGATTTCAAAACGCGTGTGTTGCGTTCTAAACTCGTCATAATCATTTTACTTTTACGACGACACTAAGCAAACCTTTAATTTTTATTTTAAAGAATTATATAAATTACTATTACATTAATGAGTAGTAAAATTGGGCTTAATGGTATGTAATTTGACTCATAAGCGCAATTATAAAATATATTTGTTGATATTTTATACACAAATAAAACCGCTAAAATCATAACTACTAGGTTTCGGAACGCAACGCATAGGTTGGAGTAAAAGAGACAAACTTATGCAACAATTGTCTAGCGTCATCTCTTTCGCACACCGCGGACCACCGACCAATTTCGTTCTTTCATTCCTCCATGAGCGAATCAAACGCCACTCAGTTATAGGCACTTCATGGTATGAATATTAGCGATTCAGTTTAGGAACCTAAACTGGTTTGCATCGGAATTGAATGACTAACTAAAAGTTGATGGTAGGCCTACAGCTTTCACATTTGAATATGAAATATGAAGTATACTCTATAAATGGCCAGCGTTACACTTCCAACACATACAAAGTTATAGCGACACAAAAATAGAGAAACGTCAAAATGCACTTCTTAGATTGCTAACTATATCTATATTTTTTTGGTGTGCAATTTTTCAGTAGGAGGAGCTTGCCCAAAGTACCGCCCTCAAACCTGTTCCAAGAACAATCTCAGGAGGTTGCGGGTCCTAGGTAAGTACTAATCGTCAAATTATTTTATACTAGCTGCTGCCCGCGACGTCGTCTGCGTGAAGGCTCTACAGCATTAAAAATACCTAAGATGCCAGTGTCGCTTTAGCATAATAAAACAACTTTTTAAATAGCACTAGCGGACCCGGCAGACTTCGTACTGCCTAATTAAATTGCAATAAATTCCTGTCAAAATGATTTGTAATGTGACATTTTTTTGTTCCTACATATTTTATAGTCGGGGCAAAAAATTCTCCTGAACAGAACCGTCACCCTGGTGATAGGGCGTTGTGAATAAGAAATATAATTAATTAAAGCATATATAAGCATTTAAAAAAAAGTAATCCCTTTATTGTTAATCATGTGAATTAATTATTAACAAAAATCAGTTTTATTTTCATTGTAGTGCTTTGTGATATACGATGTTTTTTGTTTGATTATCTGGCGCATAGACAAACAAATCTGATGGTTTTCCAACACGGGAACAGGCAACATACAATTGACCACAGTAAGAAACATGGGTTTTCCAGATTAATAACACAAACACTTAATGATTGCCCCTGGGACTTGTTTATGGTCATAGCAAAAGCAAGCCGAACTGGAAACTGTAGTCGTTTAAAGTCAAACGGCAAATCATTCGGAATAATTGAGATGTGCGGTATGAGAACGTCTTCTTCTTTATACTTTCCTTTCAGTATAGTTGCTTCTATCACGTTGTTTAGTAATTTTTTTTATCGCTAACCGTGTGCCGTTGCAAAGACGCGGTTGGTTGATGTTTCGCAACATTATAACTACCGATCCAACCTTTAAATTGAAGATTGTGAGGTGGCAATCCTGGCAAATCCAGCGAGTTTAAAAATTCTGGTGGATAGTTCACTACATCATCTTGGTTAGTAGCCGAATCAACTGATTTATATTATCCTCGATTCGCCTGTAATTTGTTCTTGCATTTTTTAATTTAATTCATTTACATCTATGTTTTTTGCAGCCAATATAGCTCGTTCGTTCAACCAATCATGGTTCCTGTAATTTTGAGAAACATCTGGAAACACCTTCTGGATAAGTTCATCTTTTGATCGAGTTAACTGACAAAAACTTTGAGAAATGTTAATGCAGCCAGTCAACATGTCTATAGAAAATTTGCCACTACCAATGTCAATGAGTTGTTTAGAGAATATGTTTCCAGATTGGTCATTTTGCAATTCGACATGCATATTCTTGCTTAAATGAAGTAGGTACTTTGACATGTTTCCACAATTGGAGGACTTTAGACATGCATTGAGTTCATCAGCAGGTGTTGATCGTGGAATCACTGGCAATTTTTGACGAAAATCTCCTGCTAATAAAATCATTGCACCACCAAATTGGTTATGATTGCTCCGTAGGTATATCTTTTAATGTGCAAATTGACCCTTTGACGTTAAGAACATACCTACACTGTTTAAACAACAGTGAGTGCTTGTGATTCAATATGAACTTTATACAATAGCAATAAAGCTCATTGTAAAAGAAAACGTTTGTATGGGAAAAAGAAAAGAGCTGTTTTAGGTGTTTTCCGGAAATTATTCGATTTTTTCTCGCCGTAAAAACCATCTTTGAACTTCAACGAACATTTAAATAAAAGAATTGGCCAAATTGGTCGAGGCGTTGTTGAGTTATGCACTTTCCAACACATTTTGCGATTAATTTTGTATGTTATAGATGAATTATATTCAATAATATCATATCAGTTATTAATAAATAAATAATAAAGTTACTCGAGAATATATTTGAAATAACTTATTTTTTTACTTTTTTTCACAATTTTACAGTGAACACAATACCGAAAACCCGACTTATTTTTATATAGTAGACTTATTCGATTGTAAGACTATGATTTTGCTGAAATAAAATATTAAATTTAATAATTTTCAATCAAAGACATTCAATAAACTATAGACCGGACATCACGAACAAAATTTTCATCCGTAACTTCTGTCCAAACGGACAGATGACACATAGTCTTACGTAGGACATCTGCCTGTTAAGACGCATTTGTGTCAACGTTGTGGAAAGTTGAAAAATATTATTTTCCACGAAAACATGCATGGTTGCGCCTTACGTTATTGCAAATCCCGTTACGACAAAAATAATGGACGTCGCTACGCTTTATTTTCGTAGGTATTCTTTGTATTTATTTAGTAATTAGAATTAAATCATTTTCATAGATTGTTCTAGAACATTTGGCAATTCTGTATTTAACGCCCTCTTGTGTTGAGTAGCTAAAGTACTGTTTTGTAGAGATGGGATAAAGTTCATCGATTCTGTTATAGATAAATGTCAAAATAATAATAAATAGATAACTCAACAAAATATTACAATATTAAATTAAATTTATTAAAATATTATACTGTATGAACATTTCAAATAGGTTTCTGTTATTTAAGGTTTCCTAAAGAAAATTGTTGTGAACACGAGACTTGGATACGGTTTTTTGTGTGAATTAATATGCATAATTTAACATTTCTCATCATCTTTTACATATCGTATTAAATATTTTAACAGTATTGCTAAGCCAGACTAGGATTCATTTCACCTCAAAAAATTAAAAGATAAAAGATATTTATTACCAGATAGATTGTACAGTTCCACTTACAGACTAATAATATAATCTATTAAATTTATATAACTCAAATTTGTAAAAAGTATAATGAACTCTGGTACCCAAGGTAAGATTTAACTTGTGTTATGGATACCAGTGCTCTCTCATGGTTTGCACAGAGTTACATTAAATATTAGATGGAGGACGTGGTTTTGATGTAATTAGTAGAAGGCAGTAAGTATTTTTATACATAACAGTCTACACACAAATTTTAATAACTAACAACAAAGATTCATAGCCACCACTTACTTTAGCGGCAAGAAAATTGCAGTCCGGAGCTTCATTAAATTTTTTTTCTATGTTCTTATTTCTATGCATTAATAAAATTTTAGTAAAGATGCGAGTTTTGCGTATGTTTCAATATGCACGTTATGTTTTATTTTTAAAGTAGCTTTCAAAAATTGGGTAAATACTCCACATTGCAGATGATCGCCTCGTCTGTGATAAATCTAAAATATAAGATAGCAACACAGTCTCCTAAAAACTGCTTGCACCCTTTGTAAGCCTCCATTCATTGAAGACATGGTATGCTTTCAGATATTTCTCAGGTAGGAAACTTAATTCTGCATTAATAACTTGTTGTTTCAACTCTTCCGGTGATATAATACTGTTCTCGTCGCTAGTTTTACTTATATTTACGATTAATTTAATATTTTTTAACTTATTCAACTCTTTTCGCCAGCCAAGATATTTTATTCCCGCTCTTTTATTTAAATTAAGACGTGTTTGGAAATAGCACCCATGATATTTTATTAAGTACTCAAAATATATTACGTAACATTATTGAAACAAGAAATAAATATTTACAGGTTAAATATCAGTTTTATTTGCATTAGATACTTATTTTCGCTTAAATACAACAATAAGTTAATAATTCTATAAATTACATTACAAGACATAATTATCTTTTTGCAAAATTTCTTTAGTTAGTACGAAATTCCGAACGTGTTTGTCTTTGGGGTCGAATTCAAAATCAGAACTTCGAAAGGGCTGGTCTTTGTCTCTCTCTCTCTCTCTTTCTAATGGCGGGAAAGAGATAGAGTGTGAATGTTTCAAATAGTATGATTAACCCGAGGCTGATTAAGATATTTGCGGCTCTAAAACAAAAATTAAAAAGTTACTTGGTCTCACTGATTTCAGGCAGCAAAACCTACATGTTTGAGCTACTCAAGTGAAAAAAATATTATAACTTTTATCAATATTATCGATACCTTAATCTAGATGGTAACATCCCTATCACAAGTTTCTACTTTCTACTTTACGGCACGTGGTACTGCCAGACTTACGATTTATCCGTTTATCTACGTATATTCGGCCTTGCTTCGGATATATCATAAACGTATACGTATAAGATTCATAATCTATATTTTCTTGGTTTATTTTTTAATAGAACATACGTAAGGAATACTGCGCTATTAAGTAGGAAGTTTTAATAATTTTCTACAATATACGGCGCCAGCGCTGAACCAAACACAAGGTCGTAATAGTGAGCAGACCATATTAATTATTCTAAGCATAATAATGAAACTGGATTTATTTTCTAAGTCAATAGTTTTGTAATTAGTACCTAAGGTAAGACGATAATCACTTTCTCATTACGGTCCTCTTTTAATTTCAGTTACAAATGTGTTTCTTTTTATATGCCTGGCTTAATTTGTTTAGTTATAATACCTATTTATTTAACTGATTTGAAATATTTTTTATTTTTCCGGCATTTTCCTTTGATCTGACAACACTAAAATTTAATTCGGCTATAGCTCGCTTGGTGGCCACCAACCAGAATTATTATTTTAGTCAATTTCATTCTTGAGTTTGCCGTTGCCGTTCTAATATCGCTATTTAATGCTAGATGGCGTTACTGAGAGATGGGATCACAGTTTTTGTATGACATTTCTTCGCATGCCCCCTCTATAGTTTTTAAATCTCTTTGTTTTCAATATTTTACTTTTTGCCTGACATTATGTCAGTTGTCAATCCGTCATTTACTTTTCTCTAATTTAGTGTCTTAGTTTTTTATAGTGACTATGAAGGTTGCATCTGATTTATGTAATTTAATTTATTATTAGTAGTATGTTAGCTCTAATAATGAAATTTATTGTTATTTTTCCTGAATTTTCTTTGCTTTAAACCTCACGGAGCCCGAGAACTTTCCAACGAATGCAAAACCGTGGAAATCGGTTCGTGCGTTCTGGAGTTAAAGCGTCAGGAAGGAAAACTCGACTTATTTTTATATACACCCCGCCACGCTCCGCTGTGGCACATTGTGATTGAATGGTTAAAAAAAAAAGAGAAAATGACGTGTGGCACTCGGAGACTGCCGCGGTAAAGCTATTGCATAGCATTTTTTATCAACTTCTCTCCCTCCCTCTCCCCCACACTTCCCACGCCCCTCCCCTCACCCATTCATCTCCCTCCCCTCACCCCTCCCTCACTTTCCCCCCACCCGGCTCCTGCCTCTTGCCCTCCCCCTTTCCCTTCCCCTCTCACATCACCCTTCCCCTATCTCTCCCCTCTCCTCCTCCTCTCATTCCCTCCTTCTCCACCCTCTCCCTTTGTCCTGACCTCCCTCCTCTCCTACTCCTCATACCTCCCCCACTCCCCTACCCATCCCTTCTCCCACTCCCCTCCCCGTTCCTCCCGCTGCCTCTGCCCCTCCCTTCCCTTCCTGCCCCTTCCTCCCCTCTCACAATCTCCCCCTTTCACACAATCTCCCCCTCCCCTCTCACCATCTCCCCCTTCCCCTTCTCACGAACTCCACTCCGACTCCCCTTCTCCTCTCCCCTTCCCACTCCCCTCCCTCTTCCCTTTCCTCGTAATATTTCAAAAAGTCATTAAAAGTTCTCCAATGGCTTACTGAATATGCATAAAAAAATTCATGAGAATCGGTCAAGCCGTTTCGGAGGAGTATGGGAACGAACATTGTGACACGAGAATTTTATATATAAGACTAGCTGTACCCTGCCACGCTTCGCTGTGGCACATTGTGATTGAATGGTTAAAGAAAAAAGAGAAAATGACGTGTGGCACTCGGAGACTGCCGCGGTAAAGCTATTGCATAGCATTTTTTATCAACTCCTCTTTCCCTCCCCTCCCCCTCTCCCTCCCTCTACCCCTCACCTCCCACGCCCCTCCCCTCACCCCTCCACCCCCCCCTCACAATTTTCCCCTCCCCCTCTCACGATCCCCACTTCAAGTCCCCTCCCCCTATCCCCCTCCCACTCTCCTCCCTCTTCCCTCTCCTCGTGATATTTCAAAAAGTCATAAAAAGTTCTGCTATGACTATTAAAAAGCAAGGGTTGGTGATAAAAAAGTGCAAATTTCGAGTTGTATGTATTTTTTGATCCCGCACAATAAAAAAATAAAAAAAATAAAAATATTCAAAAAAACAAAACAAAAAATTAGGGTGAACACCCCTTATCACTTACAGGTTAGAAAAATAGATAGTAGCCGATTCTCAGGCTTACTGAATATGCATAAAAATTTCATGAGAATCGGTCAAGCCGTTTCGGAGGAGTATGGGAACGAACATTGTGACACGAGAATTTTATATATAAGAAGAAGAAGATTAAAATATTAGTAAAGTTATATGAAGAGGGTTATATGGGAATCCTGCTGAGTTCAGTCATACAATGTGACTGAAGTAAATAGAGAAAATAATGCTGGAATACATTCCAGGATACAAAAGAGTAAGAATACGTACAAAGGACGTATCATAACCTACAACAAATTCCTATAAACTACGTTGGTAGTATGCTGCCAGGAGCCAAAATGTAAAGAGAGTTAGGACTGGTGGCGCGGCAGCAAGCGACGCAAAGGTGCCCGAATGAGAAGCACCTCGTCCTGAGGTCTACACCCGCTGCCCTGAGTATCTGCTCCTGCGACTTATTGATGGTCATCACTAAGCAAACACTCACGGGGAACTGTACGCGCTCGAACTGGAACGGAAAGCTATGAAGTATAAGGGGAATGCGTGGTATAAAGACTGCAACGCCGACGCCACAACCCCTAAGAATTTCCACCTCAATGGTGTCTGTGGAGCGAGATGACTCTAAGGCGGGTCCCGTAACACAACTTCGGAGGCGATTTGTTCCTAAAAAGCATAATCGGGACGCCGACCTTCAGCTTGATGGTATGCGCTGGAAGTCCACTTGCTGACAGGGAGTTCGAAATTCCACACGATAATGTGTGGCGTCATCTTGCTCGACGACAGTGCTTATCGACGTGTAGACCATTTCCCCGCAATTTCCGAGAGAATGCATTCATTAATTGATCCTGCCTGATCATTTTTGGGCGCCAAAATGGCCCTCTCACACGAATTCTGCTGGTGCGGTATACGACTGATGTCTCCGTACACACAGCGAATGAGTTCTTCTAAGCTGGATACTACTCTACCGAGAGAATCTGGAAGCACACCTGTCCACCTCTCTCTTCTGGTACAGTGCCTTCGCCAAGACTTAGAAAGACATCGGAGAATTCTTGAGCGCGTGCAATGCCGCCGAGCCGAGCTCTCATATTAATGGTCAAGCGCAGCGTACGAACTCGTGACCACAACGAAGATCGTTTCACCGCCTTCCTTTTGGCCACCGTACACTCATCCCTTAAGATACGATCCGAACTCTGCTCAAGATTTTGAGGGTTTAGTTGGAACTTTAATAAGTCAAAACGAACTATACGATACAACCAGATACAAAGCTTATGAAGAAAATGCACATTACCATCTATGAATTATAAAAATAACTAACTACTAACCTCGCCAACATGATCAAATTTAAATTATTTATTTCCAAAAAAAGTTACTTGATTTGTTTCATAATTGTCTTTATACTACTAACATTAATTAAACTATGTTTCTTGGCCCAAGTTATTTAAATAGCGTAGTTTTTATAGTGTAAAGTAAGATAATAGCATGGCTTACTCAAAAACAACATTTAAATATGCGTCCTTAGATTACACGCTCTCACAGAATGCGTAAGAATAATAAAGATTCACAGCTCCTCCCCCATAGGTGATAGCTTGATAATATGTAACCCAAGTGTTGACCCTACCTCTTAGTAATATTCATGCAAAATTTTAAGTAAATCCATGCAGTACTTTTTGAGATTACCCCGGACATACATACAGACAAACAGACAAAAATTCTATAAAGTCACTTTTTGTCACCAGTTACGTTTTTCTAACAAAAGCCACTTATTTTTTCTCGAAAATTCTCAATGTACAGTTTTTCTTACGTTACTATTTTATTATTATTTTATTTTATATTTTATATTTGGGAACATTTTGCACTTCAAAACGGCCAATTCAAATTGTTTGTTTTATTTTTACCAGTAAGCGGAGCTTGCCCGAACCGCCAATTGCTTCACATCTGAACCAGTAAGTACTAATAATATAGGTTAGGCACTAAAATGAGCAAGTATTAATTGGTTGTTACGTTTTCACTGATAGAATACTGAAATAAATACAAAGGCCCTGTATGAAGGGTTATATTTGGTGGAGATACTCTGCAGGATGCAAGTTATTCTCTCTAATGTTCATCCGCCGGGCTCGAGTAAATCATCATTTGGTTTTGGTTCCCCTAATATGTTAACTAGTAGAGAGTGGACTATGAAGAAAGTAGAAGCTGAAGTGTGAAAAGTCTCACCGAAAACAATTCCAAATGTAAACTTGGGTGCCAAAACTTACAAGGGAGAAAAGTATATTTGAAAAGTTAATCCTCAAGCAGTTGCAAACACTTAAACACGTCATTTTTTAACTGGTAGCTGAAATCGGAGTTTCACTAACTGACTACTCTGAGAAGAAACACCGAAAGAAACTCAGAGGTCTCTTTCGAAGTCCATACATTATCTTGGTCAAATCATGTAAGAACCATGCAGATTAGTGTCTGAGATGGTCTTTTGAGGAAAGACCACACAGATATGAGGGGACCAGATCAGTCAGTGCAAACATTTGTAATCGTGAGCTCAACTCGGAACTTGTGAGCTCTACGTGTTGACGAACAGTACCAAAGAAAGAACATTAAGAAAGAACATTTGGGTAGGTCCCATAAAGTGCGAATTATCCACAGCCGTTGGCATATCTTGGATTGCGTTTATTTTGTGACTTATTGATATTCTTTTCCAAAAACAACGCATTTATTCATCCAAAACTACTTATTAGTTTTGTTATTAAAATGTGTGACTTTTCAAAAGGCAAACTTTGTACGACATGCCCTCTTGGAAGCACCAGGGATTCGATGTTTACCAGTATGTACAGAGTAACTGATTACCTACTATTAAATAATTGCAAAGTACGGTTGAGTAATCTAACTGTGCTATTTTTCAGAATGTGTTCGTCAAGTTTCGCAACTCGTCCTCAATGCTACGAGGAGCAGCAAAGCGAACTGGAAGCCCCTCGGTTAGTACTAGGCCAAGACTTATCAAAGAAAGGTCCTCTAAAGTACTTCCTGAAGTCCCAGTTGACTAAAATGTGATATGTATGCTAGGAATATTATTATTTTATTTATGTTTTAATACGTACATACTATTACATTTAATGCAGAGTAGAGTGATAAACAAAGTTTGAAAGAAGAGAAATGTTGAAGATATATTCTACTATATAAAAATAAGTCGGGTTTTCCTTCCTGACGCTATAACTCCAGAACGCACGAACCGATTTCCACGGTTGTGCATTCGTTGGAAAGGTCTCGGGCTCCGTGAGGTTTATAGCAAAGAAAATTCAGGAAAACTAACAATAAATTACATTATTAGAGCTAACATACTAATAAAAATAAATTAAATTACATAAATCAGATGCAACCTTCATAGTCACTATGAAAAACTAAGACACAAAATTAGAGAAAAGTAAATGACAGATTGACAACTTACATAACGTCAGGCAAAATGTAAATATTGAAAATTATTAAATTTAATATTTTATTTCAGCAAAATCATAGTCTTACAATCGAATAAGTCTACTATACAAAAATAAGTCGGGTTTTCGGTATTGTGTTCACTGTGAAATTGTGAAAAAAAAGTCAAAAAAAAAAGTTAGTTCAAATATATTCTCGAGTAACTCTATTATTTATTTATTAATAACTGATATTATTGAATATAATTCACTGTTGTTATAACTCACTGTTGTTTAAACAATGTAGGTATGTTCTTAACGTCAAAGGGTCAATTTGCACATTAAAAGATATACCTACGGAGCAATCATAACCAATTAAGTAGGTGGTGCAATGATTTTATTAGCAGGCGATTTTCGTCAAACATTGCCAGTGATTCCACGATCAACACCAGCTGATGAACTCAATGCATGTCTAAAGTCCTCCAATTGTGGAAACATGTCAAAGTAAGTACTTCATTTATGCAAGAATATGCATGTCGAATTGCAAAATGACCAATCTGGAAACATATTCTCTAAACAACTCATTGACATTGGTAGTGGAAAATTTTCTATAGACATGTTGAGCGGCTGCATTAACATTTCTCAAAGTTTTTGTCAGTTAACTCGATCAAAAGATGAACTTATCCAGAAGGTGTTTCCAGATGTTTCTCAAAATTACAGGAACCATGATTGGTTGAGCGAACGAGCTATATTGGCTGCAATAAACATAGATGTAAATGAATTAAATTTAAAAATGCAAGAACAAATTACAGGCGAATCGAGGATATATAAATCAGTTGATTCGGCTACTAACCAAGATGATGTAGTGAACTATCCACCAGAATTTTTAAACTCGCTGGATTTGCCAGGATTGCCACCTCACAATCTTCAATTAAAGGTTGGATCCGTAGGTATATTGTTGCGAAATATCAACCAACCGCGTCTTTGCAACGGCACACAGTTAGCGATAAAAAAAATCACTAAACAACGTGATAGAAGCAACTATACTGAAAGGAAAGTATAAAGGAGAAGACGTTCTCATACCGCACATCTCAATTATTCCGAATGATGTGCCGTTTGACTTTAAACGACTACAGTTTCCAGTTCGGCTTGCTTTTGCTATGACCATAAACAAGTCCCAGGGGCAATCATTAAGTGTTTGTGGTATTCATCTGGAAAACCCATGTTTCTCACTGTGGTCAATTGTATGTTGCCTGTTCCCGTATTTATCTTCTTATATATGAAATTCTCGTGTCACAATGTTCGTTCCCATACTCCTCCGAAACGGCTCGACCGATTCTCATGAAATTTCTTATGCATATTCAGTAAGCCTGAGAATCGGCTACTATCTATTTTTCTAACCTGTAAGTGATAAGGGATGTTCACCCCAAATTTTATTTTTTTGATAATTTTTATTTTTATTATTTTTTTATTATGTGGCATCAAAAAATACATACAACTCTAAATTTGCACTTTTTTATCACCAACCCTTGCCTTTTTAATAGTCATAGCAGAACTTTTAATGACTTTTTGAAATATCACGAGGAGAGGGTAGAGGAAAGGGAGTGGGAGCGGGAGGGGGGGGGGGAGTCGGAGTGGGGATTGTGAGAGTGGGAGGGGGGAGATTGTGTCAGGGGGAGACGGAGATGCAGGGGAGGGAGGGGCAGGGCAGCGGGAGAGTGGGGAGGGGAGTGGGGGTAGGGATGGGTAGGGCAGCGGGAGAGCGGGGAGGGGAGTGGGGGTAGGGATGGGTAGGGCAGTGGGGGAGGGATGGGGAGTGGGAGAAGAGGGAGGTCAGGACAAAGGGAGGGGATGGAGAAGGAGGAAATGAGAGGGGGAGGAGAGGGGAGGGGAAGTGGCAGGAGCCGGGTGGGGGAGGGAGGGGAAAGAGAGGGAGGTTCGAGGGGAGGGGTGAGGGGAGGGGCGTGGGAAGTGTGGGGGAGAGGGAGGGAGAAGGGGGAGGGGAAGGGGAGAGGAGTTGATAAAAAATGCTATGCAATAGCTTTACCGCGTCAGTCTCCGAGTGCCACACGTCATTTTCTCTTTTTTTTAACCATTCAATCACAGTGTGCCACAGCGAAGCGTGGCAGGGTACAGCTAGTTTAATTATATTTCCTAATCACAACGCCCTATCACCAGGGTGACGGTTCTGTTCAGGATTTTTTTTTGCTCCGACTATCTAATATGTAGGAACAAAAAAATGTCACATTAAAAATCGTTTTGACGAGAATTTATTTAATTAGGCAGTACGAAGTCTGCCGGGTCAACTCGTCTTCTTATACAACGTGGCGCTACAATGGTGACATTAATTTAACACACGGGTAGGGCTAGTGGCCATTAACTACATAAATTATGATTGGTTAAAATAATTGGTAATTTGAACAAAAACATTTTTCAAACAAACTAAATAATAAAAAAGTGACTACAATTGGGATCACTCTGTGCAAAAATTCATTCATGAAATTACTTACCTAGATGCACGTTATTCGTTTACGTTTACTCAGAGCGGCAACGCGTCGCTTCGCGCGCTGGCAACCGCGCAACGCGCCTTGTACTCCTGCGATCCTTTGACGGCATTCTATCAAAGAATCCGTCCGACACAAAAGTACCTACCTACCTACAGCGGAGCTGTTTAGTCAAACACTTATCATATCACGCTCTATTATTACTATGAGTTACCTATTACCACTATCATCACTAAGCACTAGGTACTTTTATTTAATTGTCTTTATTTTAAATTTTCTTATTTTCAATGAGTCCACCTTGTTGACGAATACAAAGGGCCGAACGGCGTTTCATATTTTCCCGCACATTTGAAAATAAATTGTCACTTACAGCCATTCCTCTCAATTCGGATGTGTATTTGCCATCACAAATTCACAAATAATAACGTCCTTAATCGTAGAACACGTAGGTACTATGTAGATCGGAAAACTAACGAAAACAAAGCAAAGCGTCTTTATCGCAGTACTATAATCTATTTACTATTCTAATTACACAAAACTAAATAAATAAAACAATAAGTAAGCGTCTTTTTCGCGAAACATTCACAAAACAACGACGAAATTATGCGCACGACACGAGCGTAAAGATGTGTGTCAAGGTAACGGGTCCGACTAGCACTAAGGATTCGGGTGCGGCGGGGGTGGAACTGTGGAAGGGAGAGAGCGCGCGCCGACAAAAGGATAGAGGTATTGCTTATTCGTTTCAATTTCTTTGAAATGACCGCTGCACTATGATTATTTTTGTACAGGATGCTTATTTCTATATTTTTTTATTTTTTTAAATTAATCAGTAAATAATGACGTTTTATGGAAATAAAATTACTTCTTAAAACGAAACTGGGATAACGTATACGTGTGTTAAGTTAATGTCACCATTGTAGCGCCACGTTGTATATAAAATTCTCGTGTCACAATGTTCGTTCCCATACCCCTCCGAAACGACTTGACCGATTCTCATGAATTTTTTTATGCATATTCAGTAAGCCTGAGAATCGGCTACTATCTATTTTTCTAACCTTTAAATGATAAGGGGTGTTACCCCAATTTTTTTTTATATTATTGTTAATTTTTTATAATGTGGCATCAAAAAATACATACAAAACTAAATTTGCACTTTTTTATCACCAACCCTTGCTTTTTATAGTCATTTTCATAATTTTATCATTCTCTATCCCGCTCGATAACATCAATTATTAATGATATAATATATAATCCGCATCAAGGATGGTTCTTTCATATTTTTTTTTAAGCTATTGTATAACTTCTATCGCGGGCCATGAACGTGAAAACCGAATACAGAAATTCCGTAACGAACAGCGGTGATACTTTTTTACCCGACTTTCAAAAAAGGAGGAGGTTCTATGTTCGTGTGTATGTATTTTTTTTTTTTTTTTTTTTTTTTTTTTATGTATGTTACCTGATTTCTCCCCCATTTGTGAACCGATTCTCAAAATTCTTTTTTTATTCGAAAGAGTATACTCCCGAGGTGGTCCCATTTTAATTTGGTGAAGATCTGGTGCTGATCTTCGGAGATATGCAACGGAACTCTTCAAAAATAGACGGCAAATCTGTCGTGATTGCTGGAATCGCTTGGATGTTTATTGTTTATACAACATCATGACGTATCATCACGCCTGGTATGCTCTGAGGGTACGCAGATGTATGTACCTAGATTTCGACAGTTAGGTATGTTTATTTTCATTTATTAGGGATAAGTGGATAACCCTATTATCATGACATGTACTGTTACAATTAACAAAATATATAGCAAATATTTGTATGGGAACCACTAAAAATGGAAAAATAAAAACTTTTTTGCAAAAAAATTAAACCGACTTCAAAAAAAACACTAAACGGTGTAAAATAACTCTAAATTCGGAAGTCGGTGGCCCATCATGAATAAGACAAAACCACCAAAGCCACAGACTTCCTAATTTAGAGTTATTTTACACCGTTTAGTGTTTTTTTTGAAGTCGGTTTAATTGTTTTGCAAAAAAGTTTTTAGTTTTTAGTTTTGCCATCTATCGATGAATAGCAGAACTTTTAATGACTTTTTGAAATATCACGAGGAGAGGGAGGGGGAGGGGAGTGGGAGGGGGAGAGGGGGGAGGGGAGTGGAGAGGGGGAGGGGAAAAGGGGATGTTAGTGGCACGGAAATGTCAAAATGCACTTCTTAGATTGCTAACTATATCTATATTTTTTTGGTGTGCAATTTTTCAGTAGGAGGAGCTTGCCCAAAGTACCGCCCTCAAACCTGTTCCAAGAACAATCTCAGGAGGTTGCGGGTCCTAGGTAAGTACTAATCGTCAAATTATTTTATATTTAGGAACATTTTTCACTTCAAAACGGCCAATTCAAATTATTTGTTTTATTTTTTACCAGTAAGCGGAGCTTGCCCGAACCGCCAATTGCTTCACATCTGAACCAGTAAGTACTAATAGTATAGGTTAGGCACTAAAATGAGCAAGTATTAATTGGTTGTTACGTTTTCACTGATAGAATACTGAAATAAATACAAAGGCCCTGTATAAAGGGTTATATTTGGTGGAGATACTCTGCAGGATGCAAGTTATTCTCTCTAATGTTCATCCGCCGGGCTCGAGTAAATCATCATTTGGTTTTGGTTCCCCTAATATGTTAACTAGTAGAGACTGGACTATGAAGAAAGAAGAAGCTGAAGTGTGAAAAGTCTCACGGAAAACATTTCCAAATGTAAACTTGGGTGCCAAAACTTACAAGGTAGAAAAGTATATTTGAAAAGTTAATTCTCAAGCAGTTGCAAACGCTTTAACACGTCATTTTTTAACTGGTAGATGAAATCGGAGTTTCACTAACTGACTACTCTGAGAAGAAACACCGAAAGAAACTCAGAGGTCTCTTTCGAAGTCCATACATTATCTTGGTCAAATCATGTAAGAACCATGCAGATTAGTGTCTGAGATGGTCTTTTGAGGAAAGACCACACAGATATGAGGGGACCAGATCAGTCAGTGCAAACATTTGTAATCGTGAGCTCAACTCGGAACTTGGGCAGCTCTACATGTTGACGAACAGTACCAAAGAAAGAACATTTGGGTAGGTCCCATAAAGTGCTCAAACTGTCAGACAAAAGTTAGAAAAGAACTTACAAATTTAGAAACGAGATACAAAAAATATAGATCCACATAGGCCTTACATTCACATTAATAAAAAATAATAATATGGTCAATTGGTATGGTAGGCTTATAAATAATTGTATAAATACATATACTTAGGCCCAGTTACTGAAACAAGTAATCGCAAAATGATATTTGTAAAACTGTATCTACAAAAACTGTAACTTTTAAGTAAGCAAACGAGTAACGGGTTCCCAATGCTGTCTTCGCAATGAACAGTTGAGGCAACTAACTGCATTTTTCAGACGTCCTAGCTCTGCTGGTCCTGGCCGGTGTATGCAGGACGACTGCTCGAACTGTGCATCCGTAAGGTAAGTACCTACTATCGACAATTATAAGTAATGGAGGTTCACTACTAACAATAAAGCTCATAATGTTTTCAATCAGTAAAAACATTTTATTTTCTTACTAACAAACTTAAAAAAAACAAGGGTAGGGTTCCGTACGTAGAGAAATAAAACAAAAAAAAAATTCTAGATTCGAAACGCGCATTTTTTTCAGAGCTTTTCCTTAATTTTTACGGATGTCAAAATTTCAACTAGTTCAAATGGGGTATCATATAAAACGGCTTGATGAGGACATTGCAAATATATTATTTTATTTATTTTTACCGATGATTTTTGTCATATTTATAATAAAAAATAAATCGTTTTGTTCAGGAACAAGCTCTGAAATAAACTGCGTGGTTTTTTACTATTTTACATTTTTTTGCTATTTATTCTGAGCAGGACCAAAATGTACAGACGCCAGCACATCAAGTTACACCAATGTGTCAATTTTTTCTAATAAAATATTAACCTTACGCGGTTTGACATAAAGTTGAAAAAAAAATTATCAAAGAAATTTGACACATTGGGGTAACTTGACGTACAAGCTGTGTCTATGTTTCTTATAGGATTGAAATAAAAAAAGGTAACATAATTTGAGATACATAAACATAGAGAACAGTGGGCCCTATACAGGCAGACAGTAATCAAATCAAATTATATAGTTAAAACTGTCTATCTGTGCTGTTAACTGGGTATAATGATCAAGTCCACAGATTGAAGTGCCCTGCACCCGGGGTGGACTACTCAACATTTTCGAGCTCGCTTTACTCACTCACTCTTTTTACTTGCCGTTATACCATGGAGGCACTTTTAGCTTCACTCGTGTTAACTTTAGGTGTAATATTGAGCCTAACAAATTTAATCACACAATATGGTGTTTGTCATTTAGCCGACAGAGTAACAACGAGCGTTCGTACCCGGACCCGGACTCTGAAGCAACGAGGTAAGTATCAAACGGCAATACGTTATCAAACAAGACAATAATTTTAGGTATATTGCTTGATAGTAGACTAGCATGGAAACCCTATATCAAAGAAATTTGTCTGAAATTAAATAAATACGCATTTAAAAAAGTTAATGCACAAACACTTTTAATGTCATATCACAGATTGGTGGCATCCGTTCTAAGGTTTGGTATTAATTTTGGGGGCAATCTTAATCGATGTATTCGGCCCATGTGTCATTAAAAACATACAAATGAATTAAAATTTGCCAGCTATGTACAATATGTCATGTACAGACGCCAGCACATCAAGTTACTCCAATGTGTCAAATTTTCCCAATTGAATATGAACCTTATTTTGTTTGACAAAAAGTTGAAAAACGATCAAAGAAATTTGACACATTGGAGTAACTTGATGTGCTGGCATCTGTACATCTACGTGACTGTTTGTCAAAATCCATTTACACCGGTTTCAAAAACTATACGATGTTTCAAAAATCCAATGGCGTTCTCAATAGTATTAATATGTATTAATAAACTGTGCGACAGAAAATGCAGAACCGCTGTAACAAGAATAAGCTTTTTAAACCCCCGACGCAAAAAGAGGGGTGTTATTAGTTTGACCGCTATGTATGTATGTGTGCACTACTAACGAATGAAAAGCCTATTAATATAACTCACGCTCAACTAAAATGTCCTTACTTAAATTGAATCTCGTAGGGCGTTCCTAAAAAGCGCTTTCGCCTTGCACTCGCTTCACGGCGAATCACGATTTAGATTTCTTTTATTTTTCTAATGTACAGACGCCAGCAAGTCAAGTTACCCCAATGTGTCGAGTTATCCCAATTGAATATGAACCTTACACTATTTGTCATAAAGTTGAAAAACGAAGAAAGAAATTTGACACATTGGGGTAACTTGACGTGCTGGCGTCTGTACAGACGCCAGCACGTCAAGAACTACTACGAGAACGCACGCTATTAAAGCGCGTCTTTCTGGGCTAGCTTGCCAATGAGTGTTTTAGTCTCACACAGATATGACGCTTATACCTGCACTATGTAAGTTAACGTAAGTAGTGCATGCTACAAAACTTTACTTACACTTTGTTATAAAATTAATGTTAACCAGCCTAGTTTATAACGATTGTTCTTTTATCGTCAAGAAATGAAAACAGCCCTTAAGACCTGTATTCAATTTAAAATCATTAAATATCGTATATCTGCGTCTTAGGTGATCTTATTGCGTAACTTTTCAGAAGGCGAAACACGTGCGATTTCTCCTACACCGGGCTGCGCGACCTTAATTTTATATATATCGCACCTACTCACGTTAGTTTTCACTAGTAAGTATTGGTTAAAGCTCAATCAAAAATTACCTTCCCATATAAATTCCATATCTTTTTAAACTATATTTATTTCTGTATTTTTTTTTTTTAATATTTGTAACATTTTATTGCATAACTAAAATATAAAATACAATAAAACTAATTAGTAAAATTAACACTTATACTACCCACAAATTAAATAGTAAAGAAAAAAAAATTACAAAAACCCCCTTCTGGAAAAAAAAACAAAATCGGAACACTCAGGCGTCAAAGTAGGTACTCCTCCCCATCGCTGTCATCAGGAAACGTGCCCAGAAGACTGGCAGCATTGCCACGTTGGATGGCAATGCTAATTCTTTGGCCAAAGAATAAGCCAGCCCTCTGGTCACGCAAAGTGTCGACCAGTCGGCGAGAAATCTACTATTTTTTTTTAATTTTTTAAACTTTATATTTATTTCTTAATATTGAATCTTACTAGCTGCCCCGGCAAACTGTGTTCCGCCTTAGAATCAATCAATTGATATCAAATTGTTACCTTCTTAGTTTTAGCTTATGACTTGTCAAATGTCAAATTCCTACAATATTCATTAACTGAAAAGTTTGCCACAATTATGTCATTCAAGATGGCGTAGCGTTGCATTTGAAAAATGTTTAATGAAACGAATTAATCAACATTTAGTTTTTCGTGGATATTTCGTATTTTTATTAGCTATTATCCTATTCCGAATATACACACAAAAAATCATAAGAATCGACACGAGAACTTGATATACCTATCAGAGATAGAAACACTGACTTACCTATCCCTAATACACCGAGTCAGCGCCTTTATCTCCAAATGACGAGCCAGATTAAAAATTAAAAACTAAATGATTTTTACATATAAAACTATATTCTGTTTTGTTTCAGTCGTCATTCATTTAGCAACATCCCCAGGGTTTTGCAGTATTCACTCGTGGACCTCAACCCAGAGTGTCCAATACACGGTTCTATGTAAGTATCCGGAGAATCCATATATTATACTCTCCCCTCGTATTTATACACGTGACGCGTTGATGTGGAGATGCTACGTGAATACTCATTAATATAACCGTTTTCCCCCCAGAGGGAAGAAAACGAGTATTTCAGGTCTTGCCGAGGCTTGACCTTTCGGAGATAACTATCCCTACATTAGAGTACACACATGCTTACTACTTACCTACTTTAGTCCTTGAGTGAGCGATATCTGCTTGGAGGGCGTGACCTTGCGGAACGCGCATGCGCGGAGCGCGACGGCGGCGGCGGCAGGCGCGTGAGATGCGAGCGGGCTTATGTTAGTACCTAGCTCCGAAAGCCGGCAAGGACTTGCTCAGGTCAAGCCTCGGCAAGACCTGAAATACTCGTTTTCTTCCCTCTGGGGGGAAAACGGTTATATTTCAGTTCTGTGCCTTCGGCTTGACCTTTCGGAGAAGTGTTTATCTTCTGCCGGCGCCCTGAAGCGTACTGTGACAGGATAATGTGTATCAAAATAAAACAAACGTATCTTGACAAAAGAAAAAGCAAGAAACTTATTGTCATAAGCGAAGCTGACAATTCTTTTATATTATGTAGCAAACTAAACTTAAAAACTATTCTTCTCTAAATTGACTTGACTTACAGCTGAACTTGTAATTTTTAATATAAGTTTAATGATGAGATCAAACAGTAATATTCAGTCTTAATTCGAATGACATACAAATCAACTAAATAGTAACAAGCACAACAACATCGTAAATGAACCACCAAGAGGGTTAACATTACTATTTCTAGGTTGGCCGACCGGCTTGCAATAATGCTTCAAGAAATGATCAGAGCCCCTCCAGTTCTCTCTTTTTAGAATGTCATCCAAAGGCATTTAATTTTTTAAAATCATTTGAGGCCACAGCTGAACGAATCGAACCTGGACTAGTGGTTAATCCTAGTTCTTTTAACGGCACCTTTAACCAACCTGCGATCACTATCGCAGGCCTCAGCGGCCTCAGCGGGTCGTGAGGCCACTTTTACTACTTCATGTATAGTAAACAAACGTTGCAAATCAGTTTGTGCCATTCTTCTCTTACTTGATAAATCAATCAACCAATTTACCCATTTAATTAAACTTAAACTTGGATCTCCTGAACAGGTTAGCTGCCAACCTGATTGCCAAAATTTCGCGTCTCTGAGCCAAATCTAGGCCAGAAGGTTATTGTTGAACCGAATCCTTCGCAGTGTCCATCGTCAATACTCAGAAAAGTAAGGTCGTAAATACGACGGCATGATGCCAGCAAAAGAAGTAAGGCTAAATGCCGAGAGACTTGATAAATACTGTTTTTATCAGGTACGTTATTTTTTAACCACCGAATTAAATCCTGGACCTTTCAAATCTGTGACTTTAACGGCGTCGCTTTGCATTTTTTTTTTTTTTTTTTTTTTTTTTATTTTTTTTTTTTTTTTTTTTTTACTGTTAATTGCTTTTAGAATGGTTCCCACTATAGGATTATTAGCTAGTCGATACTCTTGAGTGGGGTCTGCTAAGGTAACTACTACTGATTTGCGCACTAGAATTGTAGCAGGGCTAACTTTCTGATGCGTGAGAGGCACCCTTTTAGGTTGCTACTTCCTGGGGTCGAGGACCGCTAGGTGTTCTCCCATTTTGTCTCACCACGAGACCCATTGTTTCCACGCTGCCCCGTATGTTCGCCATGTGCAATCACGCCAAACAGACTAAATTAATTCAATATTCTTAGGTTCCAAGCCAGTTTGCTCCACTCCGTATCTTCCAAACCTCTAAGAACAACTCTGCTGCTTTTGGTGGAGGTTGATTGGTTGACAAGTCCACTAGATTCCTGCTCAGGTTGAATATCTGGTTGGGAGCTTCTAATACTCTGCGTTTGAGGTCGTTTCTCCAGAACACTTTCTCCCAGCGAGGAACCACTACTAGATACGTCCCAGATGCTCTGTTGAGATAATGGAGCACCCTGGGTATGAGAGGAGGAGGGGAAACACCCAAGCTAAATGGTATTCCCAAACTCGGCTGAATGCATCGATGTAAAGAGCCTGGGGATCCCTTGCTTCTTTTGAGACATACGTCGGAACTACTCTTGATTGACTTGTGGCCAGCATATCTACTTGAGGGGTGCCCCAATTCGAGAATATTTCGCGAGTGAATGCCTCCTTGAGATGTCAAATCGGTAAAGTCTTCTTTCTGGACAGGCTGTCGGCTACTGAGTTGTAATATCCTGATAGATAAAATGTCTGGACAGTTACATTATGATGGCAAAGAATAGTATTTTCCTTGTCATTTCCATGAGCAGCACCGACCTTGTACTTCCCTGATTTCGCAGGTAAGATACTACTGCTCGATTGTCGGATTTTATCATAACAGATTGGTCTTTCAAGACATCCTGAAACTCTTGATTGAATGTTGGTCGACCTATTATTGGCGACTGTATAAGTCCGATACTTTTTACTATTATTATTATGTAATGCTGTATACAGAAGCTGTTGGTTTACCTTTAATAAATAAATAAATAAACTCGACTAGGGCTATGTAAACAGTGAATATTTCTTTCTGTTTATGTGCCACTTCCTTTGTTCGTCTGTCCACGTTCCTGAGCGGTGGTAATCGCTCAGCTGTACTCCCCAGTATTCGTTGAAGGCATCAATTCAATTCAATTTATTTATTCAATAACAATTTTTACATTGTGTTTGAATTCTTATAACTAAAATCAATTAAAGAAACAACGTGCACGCAATTGACATGCGATGCATGGGCATTGCATGCATGCATTGCATTTGCATCCGTGCTTATGAAAATCGTTGGTTCTGGCACAAAAATCTTGCTCGGAATTATGATGTTCTTCATCCACCAAGAACAATCGTCTAGTGCCAGCGACGTTATTGGGACCTTTTGATTTGGTCGATCCTGTGTCAATTTTCGACAAGCTCTTTAAGGTGTCGAGTATGTAAACCGCCAAGCGGGGTTACCAGTGATGCAAAACCATGTCTTCCTGTCAGAGCTGTGCATGACCGCCAAGACCAACGCCTTGTTCTTAGTAGTAAACCTATATGTGCCTGTGATCGAACTATCTTTTCGCGTGGCAATCTATGTCGGCGTCCCAAACGTTTCCTAAAAACTCTGTTTGTTTCCTGGGATTTAGAACCGGCTTCTGTAAATTCACGCACCATCCTAAGATCTTGCAGAAGGTTTACTGCATATCTCATAAGACCTTTTACACGTCTGGTCCTGGAACAGAAAGTCGTCTAAGTACGACCACTCGAAGTCCTCTCTCCCTCTGAAGGCTCGCTAACCACCTGCTGACTAGTGAGAACGCTAACGACGCGCTGGATAGTCCAAATGGAAGGGCCGTCATTTAATTTTGCAAGAGCTCGCCTGCATAAGGGAAGGCAAGGTATCTTCGATGACTTTTGTTTATGACGATATGAAAATATTTCTGACTGATATCTAGCTTTCCTGAATAATCGTTCTTCTGCAGAAAATTCGGGACGTTATTCTGGTTTATTAAGCGAAACTACACAGGTTTCAGAGAAATAGTCATAGACATAGTCACAGCGTGCATTAGCGCATTTGAGGTTCTTGTCGTAAATCTCTCTAAGTTTTCGTGTAACAGATGGCGGCTGGGTTACAAACGGTATTGTGTATCCGGAGGGATGTTCTTTGGAACTTCTAGCTTTTCCCATTGCCAAGGAGATTCCACCATTGCCCCCCATGAAACTGTCGATCCCTGCGCTTAGGTAAATTTTGATCCCTTCCAGATCGGTTTCGTTGCTTATTAGAAGGCCTTGAACTTCCCGACAACCGGCGCACTGCTGACTGGGCTGATGCATTGTGTGATGACCTTGTAGGATGACCGCGCCAGGATTGCTGTCGCCTTCTCGATAGGTGAGAAGGTACAGTTGGTTTGCGAAAAGGTTCCGAAAACCACAGCATAAACAACAGTTTATGGTAGGAAAAAATCTGTGCTAGGCCACCGTTATCCCCCAAAAATGTTCCGGTGGGACGTAATGGTAGGATGCTGTGTAAAACAGCACCAAGCGATTCATTTTAAGATTTATACGCCCTTTGTCTTGCCTCTATAGCTTCTGCACGATGAGCACCAACAAACTGCAGCAAAACATCCGTCAAGACCTTAAATTGGGAGTCATCAGCTAATAGCTTACGTAATTCCTCACCAGCACGATAACAAACAGCCTATCAGACAGTGCTTTCCTCTGTAGGAGCAAACCCATGGCTAATAGTGCCGAGCACACCCTCTTGTTTAAAACAGCCAGGAAAAGGGATGGATGATTTATAAGGCATCCAAGCTGTATATTAATCTTGAAAGCACTGAAATAGGGGCAGCCTGAAAGACTTCCTCCCTTGTATCGGATTCGATTCCAACCTTGAGAACCCAGTCTTTGACATTTGATGTCCTCTTTCTTAATCGGTTCAGTAAGCTCCGGTAAAAGCGACCTCTTTTATCCTGGGTCAAAATTCAATTTCATTGGATGACCACCTTTCTGGAGCGTTCGAAAAACTATCCATCTTAGGGGCATTCCAAGAGCAACCACCAGATGACTCAGAACCTGATTGATTCTCCGAATCTGAATAAATAATTCTCTTTGTCTGAGTCAGGCTCAAACCGTTGCTGACTTTGAGAAAACATGCTGACTCCGAGAGGCTCCCCGACAGAGTCTTATCTGCCTCACAACGGTATGAAGTAAGGGTCGTATATCTTATACAGATTGTTTGAAAAGCTCAGAGCGAGCTGCTGACCCCCTAATGCGATTCGCAATCGAGGGTGGCCCTAGTATGAGAGCGCGTGCAAAGGCCCAATCTAGTAACGTGCACCTTATTCCCCATAGCCCTTGTCAGATGATCCGCTTCCGGGTCAAAGGCTCGAACTAAGCCTACTATGAGGAGGGTGAACATAAGTTTGTTTAAAACAGTCGGTTCAGGTTTGTCCCCGAAAGCCTCCTCTTAAGGCTTTGATGACCTCCCACTGAGTCCAACCTTAGGTAGAGACGCTTGTGCCAAGAGCTTGACGTACTCCAAAATCACCTCACCTTGTAGAGTTTCTCCACTCTCGTTAAGTAGATCCCTAAACGTTGTGTTCAATGTTACCTTTGGACATTGACTCAGCACTCTGCCCGGCTGTGGCGCGGTCCAGTTAAAATTATGATTAAGTTGCATCTTACACGCATAGGACACATATGTAATAGTGTGTGTTAAGAAAAAGTAGTATATAAGCTGTAATTTATTGTAAATAAATCAGATTTCAATTTTATATTCTTGTCTCATTACCCCTCACTGTGGTGGTGGTATATGGTAGGGTAGGGCTGAACGGCTTATAGGGCTGTTAGGCTTGTAGGACTTAGTAGATTCCTTAATTTTCCAATTATTATTATTATGTACTGTCGTACCCTTACAGTATTGCGGCCTTACGTGACATACTTAAGGGTAGCCGTACACGTTGTGTAGGCAACTCAACACATATATGCAATGTAATTTTAGTTTACTACCTGTATATTACTATATTTGTGTAGCTGTTTGTTTTCTGTTGCTCTGCTTGCACTGCTCAACAATCAAGCTGCGTAACCCTACATTCGAGCCACACCGCTCAGTAATCGAGCCGCGCGGCTCACCAGATCGAGCCGCGCCGCTCACCAAATCGAGCCGCGCGGCTCACCGAATCGAGCCGCGCGGCTCAAAAAATCGAGCCGCGCGGCTCAACAAATCGAGCCGCGCCGCTCACCAAATCGAGCCGCGCGGCTCACCGAATCGAGCCGCGCGGCTCAAAAAATCGAGCCGCGCGGCTCAACAAATCGAGCCGCGCCGCTCACCAAATCGAGCCGCGCGGCTCACCGAATCGAGCCGCGGGGCTCAAAAAATCGAGCCGCGCCGCTCACCAAATCGAGCCGCGCCTCTCAATATTTGCGCACCGGTCAGTCTACGAGGCATGCGGCTTGTCAGGAGCTTGCTGCGAGGCGAGTACCTGAGTTTTATGACAGAAGCAGTGCAGCTGACGTGTCGTAACTCGTATGGTACAGGTACCTTACGCACCTTGTGGATGGGATGTCCGACAGGGTGGTTAGCATTGGTTGCGATAACGAACGCCGCGTGCGTGCAGTTGACGTGTCGTATAGCATAGGTACCTTACGCACCTTGTGGATGGGATGTCCGACAGGGTGGTTAGCATTGGTTGCGATGCGATAGCGAACCGACATGAGTGCATGACGTATCGTGTAGTACAGGTACCTTACCCACCTTGTGGATGAGATATCCGACAGGGTGCTCACCGCATTGGTTGCGAAAGCGAACCGACATGCGAACAAATATGCAACTTGGCCATGCGCAGCAAGTATAATTAGGTATATAAACACACAGCAGAATCCTTTAGAAAATTTAAATCACTCACACAAAGAATAAAATAAATATCTTAGAAACTTACCATTTCATTACATTTACTTGTAATCCACTGGAAAGTCACTTGACACTTCACAAACGTTACAACAACGTTACTCTTATCTCGTTTCGCGTATCTTATTACGTAAAATAGTAGCACGTGCGCACGCTAAGTGTGGAAATAGCGTACTGACATAAGCCCGCTCGCATCTCACGCGCCTGCCGCCGCCGCCGTCGCGCTCCGCGCATGCGCGTTCCGCAAGGTCACGCCCTCCAAGCAGATATCGCTCACTCAAGGACTAAAGTAGGTAAGTAGTAAGCATGTGTGTACTCTAATGTAGGGATAGTTATCTCCGAAAGGTCAAGCCGAAGGCACAGAACTGAAATAATAACGTGATAATAGGTAATAATCAAGTGATCGATCGACTTCCGCTAAGAACAGTCGCGTCGCACACGCTCTTGTGCTAGTTATTGATCGGGTATAACGCTGACGCAGCAGCATACCGTTCGTTACCTCTAGCCGTGCGCAGTCGCCGCGATGACCCAGTTACCGAATGCATTTCGCAACTATTTGAGTAAACAAAGTGTTAAGGCGAAGTTGTAGTTTTTTTTCTTAATAATTATGTCTTCGTCACCCTCAATTAAAATAAAAACTGAAACGGAACATCTGTTGTATAAATATTATACTGAAGAAAAGTTAGAACGAGAAAAACTGCAAAGTTTAGTAAATGACCTCAAAAGTCAATTAGAAGATCTTCAGCACCAGCTGAAAAAATTCCAGGAGCAAAAACCAGCAGACCTGGAAAATAAAAATGTAACTACCGAGAAGCCAATGCCAATTGAGTATGAGACAGACGAAGAGGAACTAGCAAAGGAAACAGAGTGGGTACGGCAGAAAAGCAGAAAAAAAAGGAAATTGAATTCATCACCACTGTCCTCACCACCCCAACAAGGAGCTGAATCCAGCGAAAAGCCTAAACAGAATGTGAAACCGAAGAAACCACCTACACCGCCACCTATAGTAGTGGAAAATATTAAGAACTATCAACAGTTCTACGATCTTCTTTCGATTAATATCACGAAAGACACGTTTATTATCAAAATGCTGAATGGAGAAAAAGTTAAAATCAACTCCTATAACGATGAATCATACAGATCTATTACCAAGTTATTGTTACAAAATAACTGCCTTTGGTACTCGTATGAAAATAAACAAGACAGGCCTATCAGGGTAATGGCAAAAAACCTGCATTTTTCCTGCCTGCCAAACAGAATAGTTGAGGACCTGACTGCTAAAGGATAAAAAATAGAGGAGGCGGTAAACAAACTGAGCTGGAAGAGCAAAGAGCCTCTCAGTATGTTTATGCTGTCATTCCAAAAAGATGAAGACATCAAGGAGATATACGGAATTAAATCCATACTGGGTTGTAAAGTAGACATACAGCCACTGAGAACATCAAAGCTAATCCCTCAATGCAAAAGGTGTCAAGCATATGGTCACACACAAAAATACTGTTCCAAAGAACCCAGGTGTGTGAAGTGTACAGGTAAGCACCTAACTAGAGACTGCAATAAACCAGCAGAAGCAAAGCCAAAATGTGTTCACTGTGGTGAGCCCCACCCGGCTAATTATAGGGGATGCATAGTAGCTAAAGAGCTACAGAATATTAAAGACAAAAACATCAGAAACAATGTGCCGGTACCAAACTCTCAGGGTCCAAGTGCAAACAAAGACAAGAGAGCTATTGCCAACAAGCATGTTATTAAAAATGTTTCATATGCACAAATGACGTTAAAAGGAGTCCAACCACCGACACAGTCACAAGTTAAACCAACGAGCCCTAACATGGATGAAAAGATAAATACAATTATTAATCTGTTAACAACGTTCGACGAAAGGCTGAAAAAACTTGAAAGTAGCACTAAGGCAGCTACAAAACTAAAACACAATACATAAATGGCTAATTTATTAAAAATTATGGCATGGAATGCAAATGGACTGCTGAAACATCAGAATGAACTTACGGCAGTCCTAAACATGGAAAGTATTGACGTGTGCCTTATATCAGAGTCACACTTCACTAAAGAATCTCACATTAAAATTAACGGTTATAAAGTATATCATGCATTGCATCCCAACAACACATCAAGAGGTGGTAGTGCTGTCATTATAAAGGAGAATATATATCATTATGAAGAATATAAATCTGAAGAAGAAGAAATACAAGCAGTAGCTGTCTGCGTGAAAACAAAACATTGTCCTGTTATTACTGAAAGAAGGATATTTCTATTTTTCTAGTTTTAAGAAAGAAAATCCATTGTTCTGACAAGCAATTATATTGAACAGACCAAATAACAAAACAAAATCAAAAATAGACAAAACGTGAAAAGGTAAAAATATACATAACATAAACAATAATTATAAAAAAGGTTCCTATCGGCCACATGCTCCCCTTTTTTAAAGGAGAACGATTTTCTTTAATGGCCGCCTCAAAATGCCCGCTTGTGTCCGAACATCCACCACCCGTACCACCCCATCACGACCCGGATACAGAGCAGCAATCACGCCGCGTGGCCAGGTTCCCCTCGGCAAGTTCCCGTCACCGATGAGAACTGGGTCCCCGACCTTGACGGTGACATCTACACCCGGTACGCGACGGGGTGCCAAAGTGGGTAGATATTCGGTGACCCAACGACGCCAAAAGTTATCACACAGCCGAAGTGCCCTTCTCCAGCTGCTCCGGCCAATCAGTGCGGCATCCGTCAGGTCTGTAGCTGGAAATGAACGGCCCGATGAGTCTCCCAGCAAAAAATGATTGGGGGTAAGCGCCTCCGGGTAGTTACTTTCGGGGGAGATGTGCGTCAGTGGGCGTGAGTTTACCACAGCCTCGGCTTCGACCAGCAAAGTTGCCAGAACCTCTTCTCTTGGAACGTGTTCTCTTAAAGTTACTTTCAGGGCTGACTTCACTGACCGAATCAGCCTTTCCCAGGCCCCTCC
Source organism: Euplexia lucipara (assembly GCA_921972225.1). Taxonomy (NCBI): domain Eukaryota; kingdom Metazoa; phylum Arthropoda; class Insecta; order Lepidoptera; family Noctuidae; genus Euplexia; species Euplexia lucipara. The sequence continues at coordinate 8,403,013 of OV179142.1, read as the reverse complement.
CATGAAGGGCGCCGATGGAGGAATAAAACGCCATTTTATTTTTTTATCTGCTGCAAACTGTGGAACGGCGGCATCATAAAGAGCTTTTAGCTGTCGGTTTGCTCCCACAAACGACGTCCCGTTGTCGGAGAACATTTCACTGGGCGTACCACGTCGAGCGATGAAGCGTCGAAAACACATAATGGCAGAGTCTGCGGATAAGCTGGCTACGATCTCGAGGTGGATAGCTCTGGTTACCATGCACGTAAATAGGGCGACCCATCGCTTCTCCCGCCTGCGTCCAATAGAAATTAATACGGGGCCGAAATAATCCACACCTGTATAGGTGAAGGCACGTCGATGATGGGCGAGTCTCGCCTCTGGCAGATCTCCCATGGGTGGTTGTAAGGTTGCGCTTTTCAACAGCTTGCACAACTGACATCTATGAACCACTGACCGCACGGCGTTCCTCAATCCGAGAATCCAGTACGACTGCCGCAATTCATTAATAACAGTTTCTGTATTGGCGTGAGCAAACTTGACGTGGTAATGGCTGATCAGAAGACGCACAGCTGGCTCCTTGCCGCTTAGAATAATGGGCTGCCTATCAGCAACAGCAGAAGTTCTTCCCGCGAGATGTATAAGCCCGTCTCTGAGTTCTGGGGACAAAATGGCTAAACGACTTTTCTTAGGAACGGGCTGCCCACGTGTCAGATAATGAATTTCCTCTCCGAAGGCGCTAATCTGGCTCCTCCCCAAAATGTGCCGTTCCGCGCGAATGATGTCCTCTGAGATTAATGGCGCTGGAGCAGTGGAAGAAGTGGCATCAGGCTGCGAATCACGCACGCATTTACAGATTGACAAATTCCCCGAACCCAAAAATTTTGAAAATTATGCACCCGATGTTTAAAAATAGAGGCAATAAATTGATGAGTCCTGGCTGTTGCTCTTACCAGCCTAATCCAAGAGCTAAAATGATTGATGTCAGCTACAACTGGTAAGGACAACTGATGTGAATTGATAACATTAATAGACTCTGCGATATGTGATGGATGATTTAATGCTTTTGAAAGACGAAGAGATGGCTTGAGCTCCTCCTCTCCAAACGCTACTGGCGTTGCGACTTTGGGCTCTGATGGCCACTGGGAAGTGGAAGCTAGGAGGAAATTTGGGCCAGATACCCAGCGTGATTCAATACTGGCTTTCCCCCGCGTCGCATCGTCAGCCACGTTGAGTTCGGTTGGAACCCAATGCCATTCATCTAACCTAGTGCATTCTAAAATCTCTCCCACGCGATGAGCCACAAAAGGTTTATAGTTTCTCGCATCGCTGCGTAGCCACCCCAACACGGTCATGGAATCACTCCAAAAAACTCTACGGTTAGGCTTAAAGCGGTGAGCTTCGCAAATCGTAACGGCAAGTCGAGTGGCTATCAAGGCGCTTTGGAGCTCCAGACGTGGGATCGAAACTGGCTTCAAAGGAGACACACGTGCCTTGCTAGCTATTAGTGCAAGTTTCACGTCACCGTTGGGAAGCACAAATCTCCAGTAAGCAACAGCGGCGTGTGCCAGCTCGCTAGCATCACAAAACATGTGCAGCTCCAGTTCTGAAAAACCACATAAATTGTAGCACCTTGGAACTCTCAATTTCGAAATCGATTTTAGGCATTCAAACCATTCGAGCCAAGTTTCCTGATCAGCTTTTGATAGCCTCTCGTCCCAGTCAAGATTCTTACGCCACAAATTTTGAAACATAATTCTACCTCTCACTACAATGGGGGCTAAGATACCTAGTGGATCGTAAATCCGCATGACTTGGGCTAAGACTACGCGTTTTGTGAAATGACCTGAAGTATCCTTTAGGCCCGGGTTAAAACCTATAGTGTCTTGAGCAGGTTTCCAGATCAAACCTAGAGTCCGTGTTGAGGTGGCTGAGAGAGGTAAACTACCCAACTCTACACTAGAACGATTGGCTAGTGAAACGTCAGACAACAGCTCATTTGGCAATCGATTAAGTGCACCAGGCTTATTCGATACCCAACCGCGCATCTCGAATCCCCCACGCTTATGAATTTGAACAATATCGGCGGCCAAACGAGCCGCGTCCTCCGTGGGGACATCTACACTTCCGATAAAGTCATCCATGTAAGTATCGGACGTAATAGCTTTAACAGCTTGTGGGAACTCGCTTATAAATTCCGATGCGTTTCGGTTGACGATGTAAATAGCCGTAGATGGACTGGAGCACGCCCCAAAAATCATAGAAGACATACGATAGGTCTTTATTGGTCCCGCAGGATCATCGCGCCAAAGAAATCGCTGAGCATCTCGGTCGCACTCTTGTATTTTCACCTGCGGGAACATCTCCTTGATATCGGCAGTCAAGGCAATTTTTCCCTCCCTAAAACGCATCAAAATTCCTAGTAGCGGTTGTAAAAAATCAGGACCCGACAGAAGCATAGTATTTAGTGATACACCCTGTACTTTAGCAGCCGCGTCGTGAACAACACGCAGTTTTGCCGGTTTGTTGGGATTTACCACACCAAAATGCGGCAAGTACCAACAGACCGATGTGGGCGACTGTCCTTTACACTCCTCAGCATAACCCTTAGCTAGCATGTCCTGAATATTTATCTTGTAACATTTGGCGTATTTAAGATCCTTTGACATTTTCAATTCAAGGCTTTTATACCTAGAAAGTGCCAATGGATAGCTCTCAGGAACAGATAAGTCATCCGCCTTCCACAATAAGCCGACCTGGAAGTGCCCATTTGGTAGGCGTTGGGTGGTATTCTCTAGAATACTAAGAGCGCGCTGATCGCCTGCACTGCGAGGCTCATGTTTCGTGATACCGATCGCGTCTAACCTATATTGTTCCTTGATGAGGACTTCCAGGTCATGCTGCGGACGCTCACGTAAGGATACGTGACAGGCAGTCTCCACTAAAGATGTCCGGCTGCTCGTAAATCCAAATAACACCCACCCTAGCGATGTTTTAATGGCGACAGGCTGGGTCTTCGTGCCTTTCCTGACCTCGGATGCTGTTATCAGGTGCCAGTTGTCAATACCTATTAAAATTGTCGGCTTTGCTTCGGTGTAGCACATCTCTTCAACTATACCAGACAGGTAGGGGTAGCGACGTAAAGAGTCGCGGGTGGCCGATTGGCTGTGCAGCCCTAAGTTTTTAATTGCCCTTGCCCGCTGGATTAAGAAACTCTGTGAGGCTGATCGGCCTTTTATCTGAAAGTCTACAAACTGCACGCTGCTATCCCTAGATAACCCTCCCACACAATCCAAATGTAGGTTGCCCTCGGGACCCTCGGCACCAATTTTGGAGGCGATATCGGCATCTATAAAGGTAGCCGTCGACCCGTCGTCCAGAAGGGCGAATGTGTCTACGCTCCCAGCCGGCCCGGAAACTGTGACGGATACTACTTTTAATAGTGGTGGAAGTGTAACATCAATATTTTGAGTGTTGTTGACAGCTACGAGAACCTGTTCAGTTTGTTCAGCATCAGTTTTAGGCCTTGGTTCAGTTTTGACTTCCTCATTCACATGAGAAAATGCTACAAATCTATCATTATGCAAAATAGTGTGATGCCTACGATTACAATCAGCTATTGTGCAACTAGCCTTATTTTTGTTACAAAACCTAAAATTGTGTGGAACTTTTTGAAGACAGCGATAACAGACTTTGTTGTCTTTGATGAAACGCCATCTGTCATCGACTGTCAAAGATGTGAATGTTGGACAATTTGACAACTGATGTTCACCTTTGCAAAATAAACAAACATTTTCCTGGTTGGATGTTTTTGCAGGTTTTGATTTGTAATTCTTAGGTAAATCTGACGCCCCCGCACCCGACTCTGAAACGGCATGCGCTCGCTGTTTCTGTGAAAGGGTTGATAAAGATGGTGTCACCTCGAATACGGCACCGAATTTCATCACCAAATCGACCTCACGGTTTAGGAAAAGCGACAACAATTCTACTCGAGCTCGGCTTAGATCCTCGTGAATAGCAGCGAAATCCAACCATCGCGCGCGCAACAATGGAGACAGTTTGCTAAGCAGCACTCCAAATAATTCAGGAGAACGTAAATAATCATTGTGCTGTAATAGCTTAGCAACTTCGACACAATTGTTCACACGGGTGGTGAAAACATGTAGATCTTTTACCTCCGGCCCAAGCTTGGGCAGCGCCCTGATTGCGCTTACCTCCTGTAGCACAATTTGTTCAGCCCTTCCATAGCGACGATCTAGGGCTTCAATAACGTCGTTGGCGTGAGGTGCCAACACTAACAGCATGCAGACGGCTTCACGCGCCGTACCTTTTAAGGCTTGGTTTAGGCGTGCAAGGTTTTCCGCATCTGTGAAAGAACCTACCGTATCCTGAAAGGCTCGTTTGAACATAAGCCAATCAAGTGGAGATTTACCATCAAAACATGGAAGTTTTATTAAATTTATATTGTTATTGGGACAGTTACTCTTCGCAAGTGCCTTTAGGGCCCCCACTAACTGCGTAACGTCTTCTCGATGAATATCAGTGGCAGCCACCCTGTTACCCCGGCTAAAACTGTGCTGAGGTAATAGTGCAGGATTCTGCGATACTCTGAGAAACGACGACATCGTTACGTAGTGGAAATTCCTGAGAACACAAGATATTATTAGCCCCTACCTCACATCTACTGTTAGACTGAAAACCTTTCAAAGGTGGCTCTCTTTCTTGATGTGCAGGTATTTTAGTAGGCAGAATCGTACCATCTAACCATTGTTTGACACTGTCACGGCTCCGTCCACTGCGAGAACCGTGGTTACTACAATCAGCCTCAATTGCGATGAGCTCAGCACGATATTCCGCTTCAGCAGCGTTGCGCTCTAACTCAGTTTGCCTAGCGCGCATCTCTGCCTCCATTTGTGCAATTTGTAACTCAGCCACACGACGAATGTGTTGCGCTTCCGCAGCTGATTTTCTAGCAGCGACCATCACGGAAGTGCGACTCGTGCGGCTAGTGTGAGTGCCGACAGATTGAGCGCTCGAGCTAGGCTCTAAACCAGAAGAATGTACCTGTGATATCCCTGTGCTAGTATATGTTGGAGGTTCTGGAACAGCCTCACTAGTCGACTGGGTAGGTAAATCAGAGTCATTTTGTGGCAGTTTTGTCTGTGACCTCGTCACAACCATTTTTTTTGCTGGAAAAAATTGCTGAAAACGCTGAAAAACTAAATTCTTGTGGACTAGTCTTACTAGATGCTAGTTCATCCGGCTCGAAGGACCACTTATATTACTGAAAGAAGGATATTTCTATTTTTCTAGTTTTAAGAAAGAAAATCCATTGTTCTGACAAGCAATTATATTGAACAGACCAAATAACAAAACAAAATCAAAAATAGACAAAACGTGAAAAGGTAAAAATATACATAACATAAACAATAATTATAAAAAAGGTTCCTATCGGCCACACCTGTCACCATATCAGCTATATACTGTCCACCTAGGTATTCAGTAAAAGTAGATCAGTACAGGTCCTTTTTAAAAGGTCTTGGAAATAGATTTATATTGGGAGGCGATTTTAATGCTAAAAATACCTATTGGGGATCTAGACTGACCACAACCAAAGGAAAAGAGCTACTGTGCGCAATTAGAGAAACTCAATGCAAAACTCTATCAACAGGTAAACCCACTTATTGGCCTACTGATAAAAAAAAGATTCCAGATCTTATAGACTTTTTTATATATAAAAATATATCACCAAACCTTCTCCGCATTGAAGAAAGTTATGATATGAGTTCAGACCACTCACCTATGATACTAACTCTAAGTGAAACTTTAATGCCGAAAGAAAACTACCCCACATTAGTAAATAAGAATACTGATTGGGAAAGCTTTAAAATAGACTTGGACTCTGTAATAGACCTAAAAGTTCCACTAAAAAATCCGAAAGACCTGGATCGGGATATTCGTCAGTTTATTACACAAATACAACAATGTGCTTGGAAAAACACGCCTACATTCAAGACAAAAAACAGAGTTACCTACTACCCAGCAAACATTACAAAGCTCATAGCCGAAAAGAGGCAAAAGAGACGAATATGGCAACATACCAGATTTCCAGATGATAAAAGGATTCTGAACAACCTTACAAAACAACTTAGAAGGGCAATCCAGAAGTTCAAAGATGAATCTATGAACAACTACCTAAGTCAACTAACTAGCGATCGCACAACTGATTATTCCCTATGGAAATCAACAAAAAGTTTAAAAAAGCCTATTATGCATATCCCACCTATCAAAGATACTAACGGGCGGTGGGCAATAAGCAACGAGCAAAAAGCTATTAGGTTTGCACAACATTTGGAGCTCATTTTTAAGCCGAATGAAGATGATGAAGACTGCACTTTGCCGGATGAAACATCAAATAATGATGGGCTAAAAATAAAATTCGTAACACCTAGAGAAGTATTCAACGAAATCAAGCGTTTAAGTCGAAAGAAATCACCTGGCTACGATCTTATTACCGGAGAAGTTCTTAAAAACCTCCCACGTAAAGCCATCGTTAAAATTACCACTCTGGTCAATGCTACGTTCAGGCTTACGTATGTACCTGATCTGTGGAAAGTTGCCGAAGTTATAATGATACCAAAGCCTGGTAAACCACCTCACGAAACAACATCATACAGGCCGATCTCTCTGCTGCCAATCATGTCAAAATTATTTGAAAAGCTTCTCTTGAAACGGTTAAAACCCATCATAGAAGAAAGAAATTTAATCCCTGACTACCAATTTGGATTTAGGGAAAAACATTCGACAATAGATCAAGTACACAGGATTACCAACATTATTGAAAAGGCTTTAGAAGAAAACAAAGTTTGCACAACAATCTTCCTGGACGTAGCGCAAGCATTTGATAAGGTGTGGCACAAAGGGCTCATTAACAAACTGAAAAATATGCTCCCAAAACAGTTTGCTGACATCTTAGAGTCTTACCTATCACAGCGTATGTTTAGAGTAAGACAAGATGATGCATACTCAGAACTCAAACCGATAAAAGCTGGAGTACCGCAAGGAAGTGTCCTATGTCCCATCTTGTACTTATTGTACACTTGCGATATTCCAGAGCTAGAAAACAATACCATTGCGACATTTGCGGATGACACCGCTATAATGGCCACAGGTGTCACTCAAGAAGAAGCAGTGGAAAAAGTTCAAACAGCCGTCAATACCATCTTTGACTGGACAAAGAAATGGCGTGTGAAACTCAATGAAACGAAATCCGTTCACATAGACTTTACAAATAAAAAACCAAATTATCATCCGGTATACATTAACAGCCATGTCATACCGTACGAAGATACAGCCAAATACCTGGGCATGACATTGGACACAAAGCTTCGCTGGAAAGCTCATGTTAAAAAGAAACGCGACGAGCTAGAGCTTCGCTACAAGATGATGTACTGGCTAATAGGAAAACACTCTTTACTGTCAGTACACAACAAAATACTTTTGTACAAACAAGTCCTCATGCCTGTTTGGACTTATGGTATCCAGCTTTGGGGCTGTACCAAACAAAGTAATATTAAAATCATACAACGTTTTCAAAACAAAGTACTCAGAGTTAATCGTCGATGCGCCCTGGTACATTCGACATGACGACCTTCATCGGGACCTCAGAGTAGACCTCGTCATAAATGTTATTAAAAAGCATGCAGAAGCTCACGAACGAAGGCTTCATCATCATGTGAACGTCGAGGCTATCCAGCTCCTCGATAACACAGACATAGTGAGAAGACTAAAAAGGACAAAACCTTTTGAGTTAATTTAGTGAAGTGTCAGTGTAGTGTAGTAAAGTGAGTGCTACCCATAAAGAACACAAGAACAAAGTGTCTTCCCCTTAATAGAGACAATAAGAAAAGTGTTAATGGACACATTCTTAGGCTTACTCTACCTAACAAATTAAGTTAAAACTGTATTACTCATTAGCTTTAGTAATTAAGCTAGATCGTAGTTATTTATGATGTTACCATATTGGGTCCATCATACAAAAAAAAAAAAAAAAAATTATAATAATAATAACAGAAGGACAATCCAGTCGATTTTCAGTCCAACCAGCTTATTATATTATACAAGGTGTTTTTTTTGATATCCCATAACTCTATGGTTATATTCTGTAGGTAAAAATAACACTAAAACTCCTAGAATAGAGGGTCCAAAAATGCATAGTTTCGGAGATATCATCAATCATAATTAAATTATCAGTTGTTTAGTACCCGTAACACAAGCTCTGCTTAGCTTGGGACTAGATGGCGTTGTGTGAATAGTCGTGGAATATTATTATTAAGTATTATTAATATTATTTTTATTACTTATTAAAAATTGTCACCAGTACGACGAATCTTCTTTCTAACGTCACTTTCCTTTCACGTAAGGGTGTTTTACATTAATCATCATGACTTTGTCGAATTATTTTGTATGCATATGCCAGTTGATTATTTGATATGGTCTCAATCATACCCTAGAGTTATGGGATATCAAAAAAAACACGTTGTATATTAGCTTTAACATGCAGCTAAATTAAATACCAGTGCTCTACATGGAGCGACCGTCTATCTGATCTCTACAACATAACGACTGTCCAAAGATACACAAAAGATAGCCCATATCAACGAATTAACGTGCTTCTCGAGGCACGGAGGGGTCTTGATAATATTATGTAATTAATGGTCATCCATCGACGAACCGACCTCGTCAAGCTTTTTTGATCCTTCTATCGACCCGCGCCTGTTATTGTTTAGCTATAAGCCCCTCTTATGTAAATATAAAGCCTCCCTTTTTAACCGACTTCAGGAGGAGGTTCTCAATTCGATCGGTATTTTTTTTTTTTTTCTTATGTATGTACACCGATTACTCCGAGATTAATGATCCGATTTACGTGATTCTTTTTGAGTTCGATGCGGAATAGCTGCTATTTGGTCCCATAAAAATGTAACACAGTTTGACCCGGTAGTTTTCATTTTATGAACAATTTTATGAAAATTTAATTTATTTTTTAACACTTTTATGTATGTATGTTCACCGATTACGCTGAGATTTATGTACCGATTTACGTGATTCTTTTTTAGTTTGATGCGGACTAGTTCTATTATGGTCTCATAAAAAAATTACATAGTTTGGTTTGGGAGTTTTCATTTTATGAAAACTTTTGTTCATGAATTTTACTTTTTGATTTCATCGCGAACAGATGCTGTTTATTTGTTTGATTGTAATATGTAAATATGTGTTGTAGAAATGAATAATAATTTATCATCTAGCTAGGGATATAAAAAAAACTAAAAATTGTTAAATAAAAACTTTTTTACAAAAAATACAACCGACTTCAAAAAACACTAACCGGTCTAAAATAACTCTAAATTCGGAAGTCGGTGGCCAATCATGAATGAGACAAAACCACCAAAGCCACAGACTTCCTAATTTAGAGTTATTTTAGACCGGTTAGTGTTTTTTGAAGTCGGTTGTATTTTTCAAGCCTCTATTTTATGTAAATAATATTATATATAAGAAAGTTTGTGAAATTGTTAAAATGTTTTGATGTTTGTTACTCAATCACAGGTAAACCGTTGAGCATATTTAGCAGATTAGCACATAAAAAGACCATTTCCTCAATAGTAGTTTTTACTCAATCAAGCTTAGTCCGCTGAACCGATTTGGATAAAACATCTTGTAAAAATGGTTTATTGCTTAACTATTATAAGCTAGTCATTTATATTTTTATGGAATGACTATTTTTTACTTTTTTTCTACCTTTCGTGATTCGAAATTGTTATGTATTATTATTGATCATTCGAAAGATCGTAAAATCACGAACCAACTAGTTTATAATATTATTTAGCGTATGAAACAATTTACAAGCTTTTAGTTATCAAGACTCGTAATTATAAGAGTCTAGATAACTAAAAGTTTGTAAGTAACCAAAAAAATTTCCAAGCTACTTTAATTAAAAGGGGCATTTAAACCATTCATATATATAATACTTATTCTTTAGCGCTTTGTTAAGCCATCCTCACAAAGCGCCATCTAGCTAAAATATCGGGAATGTTTTGTGGTCTCAAGGGTTTCAAGTTCACCTAGTCAGCTGTGACTGATTCCAAAAACTTCAAATTTAATACGATGGGAGCACTGTTTCAGTTGTTGTCCCGGTTCGCACAATGTATTGGCACAGTCTAAAAATATACTGTGGTATTGGTTTGGACGCACGAGCGGTATAATAAGTTAAAAATCTGGTCGTAATCTCATCAGCAACAATCAATGTCGAAAAGAACAATAGCAGAATCTTAATCAAAATATAAATTTTAGTGCCTAGAAGTGACATACAGGTACGAATGAAATTTAATTAAATCTCTAGGTACGTTTTTTTCAAACGATCGCATTAATTAATCTAAGCCGTACAAAAAGAAGTTTAAATGAAAAGTTTAATTGACTATTTTTGTTAACTTATTGTGTTGCCATTTAATTTTTCTAAAGTGGTAAATAGTAGTAGAGCTGAATTGTGAGTCGTAATGATTATTACTATATTAAATAATTTCTTCTTCTTAAATAGTGTTACCTACAGTAGCATAGTGCTTTTAAATGAATGGCATAAAAAAATAATTCTGAATTTTCACGAAGAATTGGGCAAAAAGACTTGAGCCTAAAATCGTCCATGGTCAGGGTTGGCATGTTTAAAATTAATTGTTTTATACCACGTGTTTCAAACAGTTTGAAATAAAACTATGTTTATTATTAAATGTGTAAACACAGTTCAAACAAGTTTTAAACAAGGGAAAAAACAGGATTTAAAACTACCTTTAATTGCAAATAAAACCAAACGATTAAATATGCAGAACTCTAAATAGCCTACAACATAACGACTACTGTCAAGCTGTGTCTTTTTCCGCGTGGAATAGTAACTTTAGACTGACGCTGACTTTAACCCGCAAAATCGTTTACGTCGAAGATCGGTAGGTACGTTAAGAATTAGAGAATTTAATTATTATTTTTGTGGATAATGTACCGCAACCTCGTGATCCATTACATTATTAATGGACATGTAGGTTCACGCTATCTCCTGGAAGTTTGCCCACTAACAAGTTATTGATGTTATCAACGCCGCGCAGTACCTACTTGGGCATTATTTTGCTGCGATGGTATGTTAAAACTGCGAAATTTCCTAAGATATTCATTGAAAGCGAATGATGTGAAGAGCAATTTTGTTTTTATTTAATAGGTACTTGTGATGAGTAACGTATTTATGGATAAGGATTAATATCATGTTTATAAAAACACCTTCGCAAATAATGCATTATTTTAGAACAAAGATCTGTATAAAAAAGTTAGTGACCCAACATTAAAAGATAGAAAATAACTTTTAAAGGGGAACAATACTTGATTTCTGCAAAACTGTAACCGTTTACGCAGCGCACGCAGGAATAGATCAGAGATAGCAGAGTTTTTACCTAATTACTTGACAGTTGTTGTTATGTTTTGAATAAATAACACAATATCTTATTACAAAATATTTCCTATATCCTATTCTGAGAATTATAAGCTTTATTATTGTTAAGTTTCATTAAAATCCATTCAGTGGTTTTTGCGTGAAAGAGTTACAAACATCCAAACAAACATTCGCATTTATAATATTAGTAGTAATCATATTAGTAGGATATAATAGTATATCATATAGGGTCACTAAGAATCGGTCACTAATTACCAGTCACCCTATATAATTTACTATCTGGTTCGCGCGACTTTGTCTGCGCAGGATTTGTACTTGTTTGGAGAATATAGTTTCAGGGTCACTCACTTTGTGAAATAATAGGCGAATTTGCTCTTATAGGTACTATAATGCTCAACTAACAACAGTAACTAACCAGGCACCGCACAGTGGGGTCGCGTACCGCGATGTACAGAGGTGCGTTAACAGTAGGTACTTGGAAAAGTAAATAAGGTAATAAGGTACTTCAGGTGGCTTATTTTCTTTTCCAAGGTCCTTTATATATTAATACCAAAATTCATTAAAATTGGTTCTGCGGTACCAGTCGTGAAGACAATCAATGTTTTATCTACCAACTGTGAGATTTTTTTTAGTATGTGGATATTTTATCACCTGAGAGCACCCACAATCCCTAATTGTTTGATATTTCAGGACCCGGCCAGTAGATCGCGACGTCCGCTCTCAGCGTCGTGATAATCCCACTCTGTGGTGTTGCTGCAAACAGCGGTTAGTAATCTGAAAGTTTTTAGAATGGGAGAGTAGAAAAGTTACTTATGAAAAAATATGCAATATCTTAGCAAAAACGGACTTATTCAAAGTCGCCTAACGTTTGTACGTTAGGCGGCTTTTAATAAAATTGCACTTAAGGATTTCCCACTCTCGGCCCTGAGCCAACTGTTAAAAAATTAAATGAACCTAATGGTGCGCACCCACGCGGTTAGACATCAAGCTATGGGGAACACGGGGGAATCAGAGCCACGGGGTATTGAGAACTTTATTTATTTATTTATTTATACCAACTTACATTAAACATACAAGCTATTGGTTGAGGAAATTTAAAATCGAAATAATAACATAAATAAGTAATAATAATAAAATAGAAATAAACAAACCAGAACACAGTTAAACTAAAATAAGATGAAATAAAATAATGTAATATTTCTTATTTTAAATAAACTATAGTGCTTGGAGTGGCAATGGACTCCAGATACCGAGAAGCAGTGTTCAGGAGTCTCAGTTCGGTACTTGCAAAGATATCTGCGCCTACGTCATACGTCAACATGTTACTGATATGAGTAAGGGCTAGAAACAGTGGGCTGGTCTTCAGGGTCATGGACCAGGTTGGAGGAATGGAACTACTTTATTTTACGTGTATCCGAAAGAGTTAGATTCTGTTTTGTTACTACTTAACATAGACGGATGCAGTAGGGCTACGTGAGCAAACAAATAGCGCGTCGGTGTTCCTGCCAATTGTGTTTTTACATTCAATGACGAACTGTGAGTATTAAAATTATTGTGTTTTAAGTATTGCCTGTTTTATTTAGTAGAAATATCATTATAAAATAAGATTAGAAGATAAATTTATGTAAATAGGTAACTTTGTATTTTGTGAATTACTTATATGAAAACTTAAAAATGAGTTTTTGGGATAATTGGAGTCAAAGTTCTCCTTACCCCATTTCATTATTTTTATCTTTTTTCAGATTCCTCGAAAGCGGGACAAAATAACGGAGAAAAGTCATGGAGTTTAGGTGTACTAAATTGTGCTTAATGAGAGTCAATGATGGTGGAATTTCTCTGAATAAAAAATCACAAGATTTTAACATTACGTATGATACAGGATACTCAGCAAAAGCGGTTTCGCAGATCAGAACAAACAAAAATCCTCGTCTCGAAAGAAAACCAGTATTTTCTCAAGCACAACTTCTGGCTATCACCTAATACGTATAACGAATCTTTTTTACGGATTAGTGTCAATTAAATACCAAAAAGATTACGTTTGGGATTTTTGTATTTGACAGTAATTAATTGTTTTCAATTTTATATAATTACGAATTACGATTCATATGAATAAGTTTATGTGCTAAGCAGATACTTCAAATTTTATAAGTACCTAGATATATATTTTTGTTACATATTCTAACTCTGGTTACCATTGTCCTGATGGATCTCAGTACCCCTTTCTCTGGTTCTAATTTGTGAAGTATGTTTTATTTATCTTGGAGCTGCAATCGCTGACCGCTGGAACAGGTCCTTTAGCGTAGTGATGGGTTGGTTAAGATCAAGAATCATCATCTCAATAATCCGTGCCACTAGCATGTGCATTCGCGGCACAAGACATACAGTTAAACCATTAGCCAAATTATTTGGCTTCGATGATGGGGCAGCCCTACCAGGACAGAACTAATGTGGATCCGGCCGACAAACCAAGAAGACTTCGAAATAATTATCATATCATATTTTATATAATGTGTTTTAAATGTAAATTTACATCATGTTGTTGTATTAGGATATTGGTTAAATAAAATCTTATGTATTTGTATCTATCATGTTTTATTTATACACTTCTTATTCTTTAGAAGACTAATCCTCTATGGCCAATGTTGCCATGGTAATAATATTCTTAAAAATAAATTACACAAACTAGTGTGTAAAACATATTTTGTTGTACTAAGATTTATTAAAAGGTAATGTAAAATGCTTCAGCTTTTTCCATAATATTTAAAAGAAGTTCTTGCACATACGCAACCGTCCTCGTCGTAGTTGTTATTTCTAAGAACTTCACATATCAGAGGTGAAACTGTACCTAAGTACGAGTACCAAGTCGAACATAAAATCGATCCACTCACGAAGGATAATACGACACTTGGGAATCAAGCCGAAGTCGTCCTAGTATGAAATAAACTATTTAAATATGTTGAGAAAGCCTTCACTGCAGATGCAAATTCGGATGAAAAAGAAAAGGATCGATTAGCGAAATCTGCATCCTTATTATCGCTGCATCTGAGTTAAAAAAGGCACTGCAAAAGAAGTATGGGACAAATTAAAAAACACTTAAGTATGCCAGTAAGGGACCTGCGCTCAAAGCGACCCTACTTAAACAGCTGATCCTAACTAAATTAGACAACCAAGATGTACGAGCACACTTGAACAAGTTTATGGACACAGTTAACAAGCTGGCTGACATAGACGTTACTATAAACGAAGATTTGTTAACCATCATGAAGTTATACAGTCTCTCCCCCGAGTATGAGAACTTCAGAGTCGCAATTGATACGCGTGACACTCTTCCTAAGCCAGATGAGCTTAAAACGAAAATATTTGAGGAGTTTGAAGTCCGTCATAACCATAACATGGCCAATGACGACGAACCTGGATCCTCATATCAAGAAGAAGCATTATACGCGTCCTGTCGAATCTGCAAACGAAGAGGTGAGATCTTTAAACACAAAACACAAAAAATATCTACAAGCTGCTGGAAGAAAAATAATGAGAAACCGCAACAACAAAAACAAAATTCTGCATCAAAACCACATCGCTACGCAGTAGTGTCTTCTAAAAAAAAATAAGAAGCTTGAAAACAACACTTGGATTGTGAACAGCGGCTGTAACTCACACATGACTTTCCAACGAGACCTGTTTAAGAACATTGAGAAAACATTCAGACAACTTAACTTCGCAACTGAAGACTACACTGCAGAAATTGAAGGGAAGGGTGCAGTCTCTTTTACTACAAAAAATGGCAGCGGTGATGCATTTACAATCCTGAAAGACACACTATACGTACCTTGTCTATGTACCAATCTACTATCTGTCAGCAAAATAACGGACGCTGGATGTACAGTTTTTTTTTTTCACAAAATAAGGCGATATAAACATCCCAAAGGATAAGATTACTCTCACTGCCTACGAAGAAAACGGTCTCTATTATCTAAAACCAAGCAACATGAGGGCTACAACCTGACCACTGATGATGATGAAACACTTCCAATCACCACAAAAACGGAATCATCTAACATCGAAGATTGTCATATGAAATTGGGGCACACGAACCCTAAAGACTTGAAATTAGAACTTCAGAATCGAAACATAATTGGCTTGCATTTTAATCCTAAAGAAACATTACCGGAATGTGAAAAGTGCATTCAAGCGAAAACGCATCGAGTACCAGCTCTTCGCGAGAAAACAACTTAAAGAACATCAGAACGCTAACAAATTGTTCATTCTGACGTTTTTGGACCTATCCAAACGCCCACAATAAAAAGAAATAAGTACTTCGTCACATTCATCGACGATTACTCCCGATATAGTCGAGTTTACCTGCTGTAATGGAAGAGCGAAGTCTTAGAAAAGTTCAAAGAGCCAGAAACGTACACGGGAAACAAGCTCAAGGTACTACAATCCGATAATGGCACCGAATATATCAACTGAGTTTGACGCTTATCTGAAACGCTGCAGGATACAAAGGAGGTTGAAAAAACAAGAACGAGTTTGCGTCAATCATTGTGGAATGATTGACGTAAACGCGCCACTAAAGTGCTGGGGAGAAGCAATCATGACTGCAAACTGCTTGTCAAACAAGAACTTAAACAGTGCTGTAGAAAACAAAACACCATTTCAACTATGGGTTGGTAGAAAACCTATCATTAACTACCTGTATATGTTTGGCTCTAAAACTTTTGTTCTAATCAAAAGGCTCTAATGGTCACAAAGGATCATGACCTACAAATAGTATGAAAATCCGTCACAAGTTGAAACACTAAGAATCTTTATTTATTATATAGAATAGACTACGCTTTATATACTATCAAAATATCAATTCAGCATAAATACCGGAGTTTTGGAGTAATCCAACCTACTCGCAACTTATAAAATGACCACAGATCACTCCTGTAGGTAAAAAACAACAATGTTAGTTAAAAACAACACAAGAGAACAGCTGTTGCTAATTTAAAAATAAAATGTAATATTCATGTTTTTTATGGCTTTACAGTGGCTTTGCAGAATCCCTATCGGCTGGTCCGTCTGTCTGTCATATGGCTTGACAGTAGTTTTGCATCTGCGTGCGACGAAACTCAAACATTAATATTGTCTTATCGTAAATACATATACTATACAGTACCTTATGGTTATGATATTACTAATTATTTATCTAGTTTGGTTTCATTTTAGTGTTTTTTTTTTTGTCTAAAGGTTCATACTTACGTCACTCGTACAAATGAAGAGAACGAAACGTCCATCATGACTTTATGCGAAAATGTACATAGCAGTCTTTAATTTACTGTTTATCTCAAAATCATAATTCCGGATATGAATACAAAATTCCTGAAGTGAAAAGCTTGTAAAAAATAAACAAATAATTTCTATATTAATTTGGTTACTTTTCAGGACTTTTATATCTTATATTAAAAGGTAATATAAAATGCTTCAGCTTTTTCTATAATATGTAAACGAAGTTCTCACACATACGCAACCGTCCTCGTTGTCGTTGTTATTTCTAAGAACTTCACATAATTACCTCTTACTCTTGGGCAATGGGAGCCATAGTTACTTTTTTTCAAAAATGAGTGTAAATGTGTTTTTAATACCTACAGTTGCTCAAAAAGTGGCGAATTGCAGGGACGTATACTTAGCGTTCGGGATGTGGGCTATTACATACTCGTGCTTTTTTTTGCCTTTCCCGAACTCGTGCGTTCTCTTTCCCAACTGTCAAAATAATGTCTATTAAAAAGAAAAACCAACCATGAAGATTTTACTAAAAAAATTCGTAGAAGTTTTTATGATTCATGCAAATACGTATATATTTCTAAAAAGAAGCTACTAATTTGTTTTAATATCAGATTTAATGATTTGATTGAATGATATAGGTTAGGTTTCGTTTCATTTCATATCAATAAAAAAAATCTACTGAAGATTTGGCTGTATGGGCATAGTTCCCTTTGCCTACCAGAATGGGTAAAGAAAAAAAATCTCTGCTTATATTCTACGGTTGGCGTTGGCGCCATTAAGTATTCAGAAATTTTCTTTGCAAGTTTTATTTGTTTGTGTCACAAAATGATAATTCATCAGATTTAACTCCATCAACTAGCAAACGCCATTGTGTGACAAAATTTGTCATACAATGGCGTTTGCTATACATGAAAAGCATACGAAATTAACAATAGTTTGTCTCAAACAGTAAATATGCAACCTAAAACTTCCCAAGTTAGTATAAAAAACTGTACCAATTTCAATGTAGGTACCTATATGTGAATTATAACAATAGACAATAACACAGATAACTATCACCAGCCAAGGTTTTTTCAAACTATTTGCAATAACAGTCAGGGTTTGACTACTCTTAAAGTCGACCACGATTGCCTACTTAAAAAACTAAAAGCAGTTAATATCAGAAAAGGGCCTGGTCCAGACGGCATTCCTCCGATATTTATTCAAAACTGTGCATTAGCTCTGGTATCACCTTTATTGTCTATTTACAACGCGTCGCTGGCTACGGGTACCTTTCCGTCTGAATGGAAAAAGGCAAAAGTAGTTCCCATACACAAGTCTGATAAAAAGACTCCATTAACAACTACAGGCCGATTCCAATTTTGTCCTTATTTGCAAGAATATTTGAATCTATCATTTGTCCTCAAATTCAGCAGCATTTTAAAATGTATCTAAGTAACTTCCAGCACGGGTTTGTAGCCTCGAGATCCACAGCTTCTAATTTGGTAGCTTTTACTGAGTCCCTAATCCAGACTATCGACGAGGGCAAACAATTGGACGTAGTTTACGGTTTTGGCGGAACTTTATTAAAATGGTTTAAGTCTTATTTATCGGGGCGCGAGTTCCACCAACCCTCGCCTTCGGCTGCGCCTCGGCTCGGGTAGACATTTGTCGGAACTCTTTGTAATGACAACCTTTCCGCACTTGTAATGAAATATACTATTGTTTGGTTTATTTTTAAATTTATAAGTATGTTGATAAGATAAACCTGGTATATTGAAACATATATTTTTCAAAAGTTTTTGGATTTGTTTCTTAAGTGGCGCCATTTCCCCCGTGTTCCCCTAAATTTCAAGTACCTATAAGCTGATCTCGAATTGTATACGTTTTCCATACAATGTGAGGTCAACGTAAACTAGAAGTGTATAGCTTGCATAGCTTGATGTGTAGCCGGGTGTACAAAAAACGTTGATTTCAAGAAATAGGTATATTCGCACTAAATCCTAACCAGTGACTAGGTACTCCCAAATAGTCCTGGATAAGTTGACAGACATTCGGGCTTCTAACTACCATTAACAACTGTCAAATATTTATCTGCAAAAAAGAGATGGTTAAAATGTAAAGTACATATTTTGTGAGGTCCCAAACGTGCCCCGGAAAGTACAAAAACAGTGCTAGATTGGAATCCAGCTCTTGTTTTTCTATCCCGCGGTATTTTTGCTAAATTGATTTCCATTCCGCATAGATAATAGTTTTTATGGAGTTCAAAATCAAATACCTATTGTAAACTAACGCCATCTACCTGGCCCAATGGTGAAACTAAATTAAAGATGCCCTACGAAAATACAATAAAAAAGAATTTTCCAATTTGGAGCAGTCATTCGTAAGTTATGCTAGTAAGTACATACATTTCGGTGATTCATTTTTATTTACATATCATCGTCGCACTGACACTATACGAGTTCTGTACGTGATTCTGGACCCCCCAGCATAGATTACTTTTTCCCAATTTTTACGTATTTTTAAAAATGATAAATAAAACTTTTTTACAAAAAAAAAACAACCGACTTCTTAAAAAACACTAACAGCTAAAAAATAATTCCAGTTTCGGAAGTCTGTGGCTTTGGTGGTTTTATTTCGTTCGTTATTGGCCACCATCTTCCGAGACTGGATTTATTTTTTAGCTGTTAGTGTTTTTTAAGAAGTCGGTTGTTTTTTTTTTTGTAAAAAAGTTTTTATTTTGTAATTTTTAGTTTCTTTGTATGTAAAGAAAGTATTTCAAAACTTGAAAGAATCAATGATATTGGATAACAATGGCTGTTTTTTTAAGAAGTCGGTTGTTTATCCGTTTTTTTTCAAAACGACAGGGATACACATTATTTATGTGGGGGCACATTTATACAGCAGAAAAGGCACCACCTGTACGTTCTCCTAGAGTTCCTAGTAGTAGTAGTAGAGTTATGAGTAGATAACTCTAGGATATACTTTCTTGCTGGGGTAACGTAGGTACCTACGCAGGAAAACTTTTGTTTTGTCATAAAATCAATTTGACTAAATGATTTGACTATGAGGAAGAATCGCATTTTTTTGTAATTTTCTGTTTAGGTACGTAAAGTCAGTTTTGTTTAAACATTACAGGAGGCGAAGTTCCCACAGTGGAGAGTCCTCGACGTACGAGCAGAACATGCTCGAGCCTGGACGTTTTCAACGCGGCGGGAGATATGCGCGCAATATGTAACTACCTAGGTCATACCAAAAACAATCCTATTAACAAATTGGGTAGTAAAATTAGAGTAGGTAATAAAACTAATGTGAGAATTTCTGGTCACGTTGAAAGGATGGATGAAAGGCGACTAACGAAAGCTATTTACAAGGCAGATGTAAGTGGGAACGCCGGGAGGGGACGCCCTAGAAGGACATACATAGACCTAATTGGTGAGGTTCTTCAGAAAGGTCAGGTGCGTAGTACTCGCAACCGGCGTGTGTGTATGACAACATGTATGCATGTAAACGAAGCAAATTAAGTATGTACGCTCATTAGTTTCTGTCTACCCC
Organism: Euplexia lucipara; assembly: GCA_921972225.1. Taxonomy (NCBI): domain Eukaryota; kingdom Metazoa; phylum Arthropoda; class Insecta; order Lepidoptera; family Noctuidae; genus Euplexia; species Euplexia lucipara. Next base: position 8,382,747 of record OV179142.1, on the reverse strand, counting down.
ACTGGGAAAAAGGCATGAGTTTATGTATGTTTGTGATAATTACTCATTACAGGACCAGGCTCGACATTATGCCCCAGCCAACGCCTCGGCGTGCTCGCCGAGACGTGTTCGTCAGGCCCGGTTTGGTCACCAAAGACTCGCGCCACAGGGTATTCAGCAGCTGCGTCTGAATTTTTGTAAATAAACCAGGGACAGTCTAAGAAGTACGATTTGACGTTTGGTGTAACTTACGTGTAACTTTTTAGGTAGATACTTCTTACGTACCAAATTGAAAAACGAAATTCATAATCATATTTAGTTACCATGAAAACTACCTATACACTTTAACGTAAGTGTGTATGTTTAACTTTGTGTTGAAAAAAATGCTCTCAAAAACACTATTTCATTGTCGAATAATATTCCGACAGCACATTAGGCTACAATACTAAGTCGATGCGTTTGGTAACTATAGTGTTGTGACCGTGTCTCAAGAATCGGATTTTAAAGGAATGGATTTTTTTCTCCTCACTATTAAAGTATTTTGTTAGCTGACATGTCGTACTTTTTAGATTTTAGCAATTATAATATAGGGTACCTATAACCTTAAATTTAAATCAAATTTTTGCTGAAAACTTTTAAATGTCTAAGAAAGATTTTAAAAATATAAATGTATAGTTATTTACTTATTACGAATGTCGTAAGACTTTTAAGTTGGTAGGTAGGTTTAATCAAAGATAGATAATAATTTGGCATTACTAATGTTTCAAGTTCATTACATTTCATAAATATTGATGGGGTGCTACCAATTTTACTCGGTATAAAACAAACATATTATTGAATTATTTAAAAACAATATGTTCGAGGTAATTATATAAAAAAGTCGGCTTCAGTCGAGACTAGTGTTGTAAAAACTCCGTATTAAACCGAAAAAACGGGTATTAAACCGGTATTTTATTATAACTTACGGTATTATTGGTATTGTATGTATTTTATATTTTTGTTCACTTTTCAAGTTTTTTTCTTCTCACTACTTAAGTATTTTGTTACCTGACTAGTCGTACAATTTTAGATTTTAGCAATTAAATAGGATAACTATACCATAAGTTTTAATCATATTTTTGCTGAAAACTTTTAAATGTTAAAGAAAGGTTTTAAAAATCTAAATGTATAGTTATTTACTTATTACGAATGTCGTAGGACTTTTAGTAGGTAGTTCTATTTTTAATCGAAGATAATAATTTGGCATTACTAATGTTTAAAGTTTATTACATTTCATAAATATTGATGGGGTGCTACCAATGTAAATCGGTATAAAACAACTATATTTTTGAATTATGTAAATTATCCTTTTATTTTTTTATGTTTACGGAAATTGTACAAAAAAAAAATCGGCTTCAGTCGAGACTAGTGTTGTAAGAATTCCGTATTATACCAAACAACCGGGTATTAAACCGGTATTTTATTATAACTTACGGTAGTATTGGTATTTTCTGTATTTTATATTTTAGTTCACTTTTTAAGACCCTTCAATACCTACTACGAAGAGTTAGGTACACACTGCAATATATTTTTAAAGTTTGCTATTTGCACCTGTCAAATCAGTATCTGGAATTAAATAAAGAACTTTCATCCGTATAGACTTATTCACGAACAAACTGTAAAATATTTTTAATTTAATTGAAAAATAAAAATCTATAGGTACATTATTTTCGTAAATGTATCATTTTTAAATGTTATGCATTAGAAGCGACAAATAAGTTGCGAATATTGTAAATATCATAATTATCTTAACTTTGTTTTTTTAAATAAATGGATACATCATTTATTATGGAATTTTGATTAGGTAAGTAGTTCATGTTACCTACATATTATTTCAACACATAGGATAATTATTATTCTGCAATGATACCTTCCCATAATGTAGTTGATTAATTTGCTAATGAGTTAATAGGTAAACTGGCCAGACAGGCTGCGCTTGATGCTGTTGATTTCAACTACCTATTTGTCATTAATACCTACACGATTCTAATCGGCGATGTTAGAGTTCTTTATGTACCGTTTGAATAATTTTAATATTTTATACATCATATTTGGCTGAAGACAGGAAGGAGTGGAAGAATGGAAGGGAGGCCTTTGCCCTGCAGTGGGACACCACAGGCTCATAATAATAATAATAATAATAATAATAATTTTATACATCACTTGCTAAGAAAAGTTGATGTAGAACTAACTGAACTTTGCCTCAATTCCCTGGTTAGGTTAGGTTAAATTCGACATGGGAATGGGGGCATTGTGACGAGTTTTAGAAGTCGCTCAGGACACGTTCTATTGATGATACGTCTGATGAGAAAAAAAAACTTGAGAGGTGTCAAGGGACACCCGGATGGAACGAAGTTCCTTTCGATTGATTAGTGAATTAATAATAATAATAATAAAGGACGGACGGACTGCACAATTTTTGGATAAAATGGCTGCAAAGGTCCCACGCTTGTTTGGCATCTCGATTCCAGTCAGCCTTAGAGACAGGGTCGTTGCCCCAGTTTCTAACGACAGGAATAACCCACCTGCTCCACAAATCAGGTAGTACTGCGGAACCCAAAAACTATAGACCAATAACTTGTTTACCGACGGTCTATAAGGTTCTTACATCCATTCTGAGAACTAAAATTAATCAACATAACAACTCTGTCATGTCTGCCTCTCAGAATGGATGTAGGAACGGGTCCCGTGGTACTAAGAAGCTGCTCCTCATTGATATGACCATTAGCCAACAGGTACGCCGTTCCCGAAGGGATCTGTCAACATGTTAGATAGACTATAAGAAGGCCTATGACTCCGTGCCGCATACATGGCTCACGAGGGTGCTGGCATTGTATAAAGTTGATGCAACTCTAAGCACCTTCCTGAAAACGTGTATGGGGCAGTGGAGGACGGTTCTTCGCTATCCAGGATGTCGACAGATCCAGGGGAACAGCGAACCGAATAGGATTGAGCGAAGCATATTCCAGGGTGACAGTTTGAGTCCACTTTGGTTCTGCCTAGCCTTGAATCCTCTAAGCACACTGCTGGAGAATTCAGGTCTAGGCTATCGATTGAGGAGAGGTGGTCGGGTTATATCCCACCTTCTTTACATGGATGACCTAAAGCTCTTTGCCCCCAACAATTTACAACTGATGGAGCTACTAAAGGTAACTGAAACCTTTAGTAGCGCCATCAGGATGGATTTCGGTGTGGACAAATGTGCGGTCATGCATGTAAAGAAAGGGGAGATTGTGGAATCCGTGGGAACCCAACTCTCGGATTCCATAAACCTTAGAGCCCTCTCTCCAATCGAAACCTATAAGTATTTGGGTATGTCGGAGGCGTAAGGCATTAACACTGCTGATATGAAGCAATCGTTGAGGGAGCGTTTCTTTGGCCGCCTGAAAAAAGTATTTAGTAGTCTTTTGTCGGGCGGAAACAAGGTGCGCGCCTTCAACGGTTGGGTCATGCCAGTCTTGATGTACTCCTTCGGCATACTCAAATGGACTCAAACAGAGCTTGACACCCTGGATAGGAGGGTCCGCACAATGCTGACCTCATATCGAATGCATCATCCACGATCGTCGGTTATGAGACTGTATATCCCGGGATCGCGAGAATTATCAGTCTCAGGGAATATTTCCTAAAAGCCGAAGTGGGGATGCATCGAGATGTGGTCGCGGTAGACAAGGGCCTCACACCGCTCTCCTTGGCGAAAGAGAACTGGCGCAAACCTGTAGTGCTTGACACTAACGATCGCAGGGAAGTGTGGCAGAGCAAGGAGCTTCACGGACGTTTTTTCCGGGCCCTTCATGGGCCTGATGTAGACCAATTAGCGTCCGTGTCCTGGCTGCGTTTTGGTGACCTCTTTGGGGAAACCGAAGGTTTTGTCTGTGCAATTATGGATGAAATTATTATGACGAGAAACTACCGGAAATTTATTGTGAAAGATGGCACGGTTGACATTTGTCGGGCATGCCACCGTCCAGGAGAATCAATCCGACACATTATCTCTGGGTGTTCTCGCTTAGCTAACGAAGAATACTTGCAAAGACACAACCTTGTCGCCAGGATTATCCATCAGCAACTAGCTCTGAAATACAACATCGTGGATTCGGAAGTGCCGTACCTACTACAAGTATGTGCCCGACCCAGTTCTCGAAAATGGTCATATCACATTGTATTGGGATCGATCCATCATCACTGATAGGACTATCATGGCTAATAAGCCCGATATAGTGGTGATGGATCAAACCGAGAGGCGCGCAATGCTTGTTGACATAACGGTCCCGCATGACGGGAACCTCGTGAAAGCCGAACAAGATAAGAAAATCAAGTATATTGACTTGGCTCGCGAGGTTGTCGACATGTGGGATGTGGACTCAGCAATCATTGTGCCGATAGTCGTGTCTGCCAATGGCCTAATAGCAAAGAGCCTCGACCAATACCTGAAGAGGCTCTCGTTGGGCGGCTGGATCAAGCGTTTGATTCAGAAAGCAGTGCTTCTGGACACGGCTCGCATTGTTAGGCGATTCCTCTCCCTGGAGCCCTGACCGCCCGCCGGTAGCTTGGACCCTGTTCCAGATACCGGTGGGCTACTATTTTTTATATTTTTAAATGTTTTTTTATTTTTGTATTTGAATACTAGCTGCTGCCCGCGACGTCGTCTGCGTGAAGGTTCTACAGCACCAAATATACCTACCTAAGATTCCAGTGTCGCTATAGCATTATAAGTAAACAACTTTTAAAATAGCATTAGGTAAAATATAAGTTACATGAAGAGAGTTATATGGGAATACTGCTGAGTTCAGTTATACCATGTGTGTGCAGGAGGTGGTCAGTCTTCGTGATGAGGATGTTAGCTTCGAATGTAAAGGCTCGATGATGAAGAACTTAGATTTTTATTTCTCGTAATTACAGTGGTTTTTTTTATAATAGTTAGCTGTCGCTCGCCGTGATCAAAATCGGTATGTATGGTCGCATGAAGACGATGAGGTGGGAGCCCGCGTTGCCCCACCTATGCGCTCGGTTCCACGTCGCCGCCGTTGCCCGTGCTGTCCGCTAGGTGGCGCCACGTACTCGTAAACATGCCCCCGGCCTTGGAAGCACCCGGTTCCAACGAAGCAGATGTCGTGATGTTGTCTTCATCAGGGAGCGGGAGTGGACATATCTTTGAAAATGAGCGCTTGATTGTACCTGTCGCTGTTTTTATGTTTGCGACGCGAGCTATGCCATCCTTGCCCGGGAATGTCTGGAGAACCCGGCCTAGGCGCCATTTTAGGGGAGGTAGGTTGTCTTCCTTCAGGAGCACTAGAGAGTTAGGAACGATAGTGTCTCGGTTGGTCTGCCATTTGGTTCTTTTCTGGAGCTCAGAAACATATTCCTTAGACCATCGACTCCAGAAATTTTGACGCATCTGTTCCACACGATCGTAACGACGTAGACGCTGCGTAGCTGTTGTGGTCAAGTCTTGACTGGCGGGTGCAGTGAGCGGTCGGCCAATCAGGAAATGAGCGGGAGTTAGAGGGAGGAAGTCACAGGAGTCGGATGACAGAGGGAACATGGGTCGGGAGTTGAGGACAGCCTCGATTTGTGCCAACACAGTATTTAATTCCTCGTAAGTCAAGTGTGCATTTCCTACTACACGAGTTAAATGGTATTTGCAGGACTTGACGCCTGCCTCCCACAAACCACCAAAATGAGGCGAATACGGCGGAATGAAAGTAAATTTAATTAAGTTATTGGTAGCATAATCCCGGATATCGCTCTCTTTATCTACTAGAAATTTAGCAAATTCCTTTAGCGCTCCTACAAATGTTTTACCGTTATCAGAATAGATCTGCAAAGGTTTACCTCGTCTGGAAATAAAGCGCTTTAATGCCAATAAATATGCTTCAGTCGTGAGATTTGTAACCAACTCTAAGTGTATAGCACGCGTTGTAAAACATACAAACAAAGATATGTAGCATTTGACTAACTTTGCTCCCCTTCCTGCACGGTTTAACATAAACAATGGACCTGCGTAGTCGACACCGCAGTACATAAATGGATACCCGGGTATCAATCTTTCGGGTGGTAAATTACCCATCTGAATATTTAAAGGTTTGGCTTTCATACGAACACATTTCACACAGGTATGCACTACATGTTTAGCCAAGTTCCGCCCTCTGAGTGGCCACCAAGTTTCTCTTATCGTAGCGAGTAACAATTGGGGCCCCGCATGTAATAATGATCTGTGTTTGTAATCAAATAAAAGACGCGTGAAACTATGTCGACTGCATAACAACATAGGATGCTTTTTGTCAAACGAGAATGATTCGGAATTCTGTATTCTACCTCCTACTCTGATTATATTGTGCTCGTCTAAGAATATGTTCAAGTTAGAAATATTACGAGGACACTTTAAAGTTTGTTTATTTAATAAGTTATCATATATTGTTGAAAAAGACTCTTGCTGTGCAATACGCGTTAAAATTCTTGTTGAAGTATTTAATTCATCAACCGACAGATTATCTATGAGGCGTTGTGATTTTATATTACATCTACAATTATTTGCAAAACGTATAATGTAGGCCACTACACGTAGCATACGATTAAAATTTGAAAACCTTTCGAAAGGAAAAAGACTCGGCAAAGTTTGGTTCATTAACGCGACCTTTGTGGGCTTTAATTCTGGTAATTCATCATATTTAATATTATAATTCTTATTATGTGTACCTTCCATTCCATCAACGTGTAAGAATGGCGGTCCGCGCCACCATAGATCAGACGACTTTAACACATCCAATTGCATTCCGCGCGATAATAAGTCAGCTGGGTTTTGTTTACCACTAACATGACGCCACACTTTATCACCCGTTAGTTCGTTCACTTCAACAACACGGTTTTGCACAAACGGTTTTAATTGATTCGGTGACATCTTAAGCCAACCTAATACCACGGTAGAATCTGACCAGAAATATACATTATTAAACGTTAATCGTAACGAACTAGTTATTTTTTTGTATAGTTTCGCGCCTACTACTGCACCGCACAGTTCTAAGCGCGGAATGGAAACCGGTTTTACCGGTGCCACTTTGCTCTTCGCGCATAACAAACGCACGGTTATAATTGTATCTGTATAGCTACGTAAATACGCACAAGCTCCGTACGCGTCCTGTGATGAGTCACAAAAAATGTGTAGCTCGATTGTGTGCGCGTTATCTCCTATTACGTAACGAGGTATGCGTAAATGTTTTAAATATTGCAATTTATTTACAAAATTCTGCCAATCCATTAGAATCGACTTTGGAACTGGGTCATCCCAACCTATCTTAGCTAACCACAGTTTTTGAAGTATGATTTTTGCAATAATTATCATCGGAGTAAGTAGACCTAAAGGGTCATATATTTGCGCTATAGTAGAAAGAATGATACGCTTACTAGCACGAGTCACATCATTATTACATTGAGTATTAAAATACAGTTCGTCCGAAGAATTAAACCACCCCAATCCCAACGTTTTGGTGTGACACGAGTCACCTAGCGATAATTCTTTAAAGGTAGACTCCAGTCGGGTTTGCGAAGGTTTTGAATTAAAGATCCACTTTCTCAACGGAAAACAAGCCGATTCTAGAACTTTAGAAACACCACTACATATCTCTAATAATTTATGATAGTATTGATGTCCCGTTATCAGATCGTCCACGTAAAAATCATCACTAATGACTTGTGCAATGACGTCATCATTGCATTCCAACGCGAGTTGTTTAATGCATCGTATGCTTAAATAAGGTGCGGATGCCGTCCCGTAGGTGACGGTGTTAAGTTGGTATATACCAAGGGGTTCAGACGGCTTCTCCCTCCAAAGAATTAATTGTAATTTTCTTTGATCAGGCTGCACCAATATCTGACGATACATTTTCGCAATGTCCGCACATGCTACGTATTTAAATTGCCGAAAGCGGAGTAAAATTGCGAATATGTCATTTTGCAAAGACGGGCCAATAAACTGTATGTCATTTAAAGACTTGCCTGATGTAGACTTAGCGCTCGCATCGAACACTACTCTAAGTTTTGTAGTCGTACTGTGTTCCCTATAGACACCGTGATGCGGTAAGAAGTAATAAGGCGGTGAGTATTCAGTAATACGGCTCATGTGTCCAAGACTTAAATATTCTTTCATAAAATCACAATACATTTGTCTATAGCTCGGCGCGCTTCGGATTAATTTGCGTTCGAGTGCTAAAAACCGGTTCTCGGCCATTGAAAATGTATCGCGCAGCTCGTCAGCTGATTCCCTCAATGGAATACGCACCGAAAAACGACCTTTATTGTCACGCAAAGTGGTATCTTTAAATAAATTTTCGCAAGCGATTTCTTCCTTTGTGAAATTAGTTTTATTACATGTAATTTCTTCGAGTTCCCAGAAACGTTTAAGTTCCGCATCCAATGCGTGTGTGAAATTACATTGTGTTCTAGTATTATTTAATCTTTGTTTTATTTGTTTTTGAACTGAACCCGAGATGACCCAACCAAGCTTTGTGTTTTGCAAATAAGGACCTTTAGGTAAACGTATTAGGCCCTCATTTAGCAGATCCCAGAACTTGTCGGCACCTATTAATAAATTAATTTCATTACATGAATGAAAGTCAGGATCAACAAGTTGTATGTTATTAGGAATTTCGATGTTATGATCGAAGCCCAGTGATGGCAATTGTGCTGTGATTTGAGACAGAACTAAGCAATTAATGTGTGTATTGTATGAGCTTGCTTTAGATCGTATTTTTATTTTACATAACTGTGTGGATTGTGTCACGGAGTTGCCTACCCCAATGACTTGCATAGTGGACTGTATCGTTGGAATGTTAAGGGTTTTACAAAGTTTTCCGGATATAAAACAATGCTGGCTCCCGTTATCGAGAAGAGCGCGGGTGGTGTGATATCTATCTTCTGCATCCGCAATCTCCACTAGTGCAGTCGATAATAATACTTGATCATAAAAATAGCGCGTATCAATATTACTAACTTTATAAGGCGTGTGAGACGTGTGAGATGCGGTGCAAGTTATGTTCGTGTGTGTGATTCCCGTGGTGGACTCTGGCTGAGCCACTATTTGTGCTGTGTGTGAAACAGTAGACGATTCGTTAGCGTCAACGAATTCACTGTGTATTAATGTATTGTGCTTCTTGTTACAGTGCTTGCACGGCCCGAACCAACACTCAGTTAATGCGTGACCGGCACGTAAACAGTTACGGCAAAGATTCTTTTCTTCGATTAACTTTAATTTATCTTTAGATGATAAAAGAAGGAACTCATCGCACGAATAAATAGGATGATTCGAACTGCACATATTGCACTTGTAACGTGGCGACTTTGTGTGATTAACCGATTTCTTTTCATCTTTCTTAGTTGAAACATGACTATGTGTTTTTATCGACGAGTTCGACGACGAACTTTTCTTGTGATTATTTTGAGTACTTTCAATCTGTTTACTATGAGAAGGTTTAACCGTTTCTAGAAAATCCGCGCGGTCCTTAAGAAAGGTCATTAGATCAGACAACGATGTTTTTTTGTTGGATGACGTGTTAGCGAGGGTACCTTTGAAAAGCTCCCATTCGCGCTCGGTCGACGCGTCTAACTTTGTCCCGACGATATAAATTATTAACGTATCCCATGTGTCGGTAGGTTCGTCTAATGTTTTTAACGCACGAAGATTACGCGAAATAGTGTCCATGAGTTTGCGTATTTGAGTAGCTGACTCTTTATTTATTGTGTGGGCAGTAAATAACTCTTTAACGTGATTATGAACTAGCAAACGGCTATTGTTATATCTATTCTCTAGTAAATCCCAAGCAACTATGTAATTCTGTGCGGAAAATTCCAAAGCTTTAATGACCTGTAGTGCATTACCTGATAGAACTGAACGCAAATAGTGGAATTTCTGAATGTTGTCAAGAGTATTACTATTGTGAACGATTGATAAAAATGTATCACGGAACTCAAGCCATTGATCGTAAGAACCATCGAAGTTCGGCAAAGTAATTGTAGGTAGTTTGATACCGTGTGCCTGTGATTTACAATTATTGCTATCGCTTAGAACTATCGAATTTTCTTTTAAAATACACTTAGATTTGGCCACAATAGCATAATATTGATTTTCAAAACACTCCCTTTCTTGCAACTCTTTATCTATCTGACTACCCGCGACGCATAAATCTATTTCATCTTGAGTGCTACAAAACTGATCAAACAACTCAACTATCTTTTCCAAGCGCACCTTTAATTCGGTTTTTTGAATTTCTGTTGGGTTAGAACCGTCTAGTAATTGAACAAATTTTGAGAACAAAGTAAATTTGCCTTTTATGGAACCGCGTTTTTTCACTAAATCCCGAATAATATCATCATTGCTTTCTGTGTCTACGAGCGAATGCCTCTTTTTCGTCATTGTGGTGGTTGCGAGAGACAAAAATCAAGTACTTACAATTTGGAATGTCGTGATGTATGCACCGATGTAGGTAGATACACACTCGTTGCGAACACTGGAATTTCGAGAAATAGGACAATATTAGCACAAACTCAGCACGGAAATTGGGAAGGAAAGTTTGAATGACCTGACCGTTGACTGCAGATGGTGATCTTCTCGAATCGTCTTCGTAGCAGATGGTGACCTTCTCGAATTGTCTTCGTAGCAGACGGTGACCTTCTCAAGTCACCTTGGGTTTTTCGAGTTTCGTAGACGTCTTAGCTCCGGCTCGTAGGACCAAAATATGTGCAGGAGGTGGTCAGTCTTCGTGATGAGGATGTTAGCTTCGAATGTAAAGGCTCGATGATGAAGAACTTAGATTTTTATTTCTCGTAATTACAGTGGTTTTTTTTATAATAGTTAGCTGTCGCTCGCCGTGATCAAAATCGGTATGTATGGTCGCATGAAGACGATGAGGTGGGAGCCCGCGTTGCCCCACCTATGCGCTCGGTTCCACGTCGCCGCCGTTGCCCGTGCTGTCCGCTAGGTGGCGCCACGTACTCGTAAACAATGTGACTGAAGGAAATAGACAAAATAATGCAGGAATACATTCCAGGATACAAAAGAGTAATAAAAACTTTTTTACAAATAAAAACAACCGACTTCTTAAAAAAAACACTAACAGGTGAAAAATAATTCCAGTTTCGGAAGTCTCTGGCTTTGGTGGTTTTATTTCGTTCATTATTGGCCACCGACTTCCGAAACTGTAATTATTTTTCACGTGTTAGTGTTTTTTTAAGAAGTCCGTTGTTTTTTTTTTGCAAAAAAAAAATATTTTGCAATTTTTAGTTTCTTTGTATGTAAAGAAAGTCTTTCAAAACTTGAAAGAATCATTGAAATCGGTTAAAAATTGCAAAAGAAGTTCTTTCTAAACCTTTTAAAATAGACAGGCGTAATGTTATGTTATGGAAATACATAAACCATGCACAGACGTATGACTGTAGCTATTGCGAGTAATCTGCTGTAATGCGTTGAAGAGTTCCATCGCCTGTCTTCTTCATCAGTTTTTTTTCACGAAATGATATTTGCAAAATGTAAATGCTTGATTTGTCACCAAAAAAAAATGTAAAAATTGGTACATGTTTTCCTATATCATTTGAGGAGTTCCCTCAATTCTTCGAGGATCCCTCATCAGATCTGAGGTTTAATACTAATGAGACCAACCTGGTAGTATACCCTATCAAATAAAAAAAGAATTTTGAAGATCGGTCCATAAATGGCAGAGTAATCGCGTAACAAACACACAATAAAATAAAACATACCGTCGAATTGAGAACCTCCTCTTTTTTTTGAAGTCGGTTAAAAATACGTTCAAAGGTATATATACCTTATGACATTTCCCTATAAACTACGTTGGTAGTTATACTGCCAGGAGGCAAAATGTAAAGATAGTCAGGACTGGTGGCGTGGGAGCAAGCGACGTAGGTACAGGTGCCCGTGTCAGAAGCAACTCGCCCTGAGATCTACACCCGCTGCTCTGAGTATCGGCTCCTGCGACTTATTGATTGTCATCACTTAACAAACACACACGGGGAACTGTACGCGCTCGAACTGGATCGGGAAGCTATGAAGTATAAGGGGAATGCGTTGTAGGTCTAAATACTGCCTCGCCGACGCCACAACCCGTAAGAATTTTCACCTCAATGGTGTCTGTTGAGCGAGATGACTTTAAGGCACCACCCGTTACACAACTTCGGAGGAGATTTGTCCCTAAAAAGCATAATCGGGACGCCGACCTTCATTCAGCTTGATGGTATGCGCTGGAAGTCAACTTGCTGACAGGGAGTTCAAAAATTCCACGGGATAATGTGTGGCGTCATCTTGCTCGACGACAGTGCTTATTTATCGACGTATAGACCACTTCATTCGCCACTGAACAGAACTGTGACACTACCCATCAAATGTTCGTTCCTGCAGATGCCCTGCAGGGTTCTGTCCACGGCCTCAACTGCCTTCCTTTTGGACATCGTACACTCATCCCATATGATACGATCCGAACTCTGCTCAAAATTTTGAGGGTTTTGTTGGAACTTCAATTTGTCAAAACGAACTAGGTATACGATACAACATGGATACAACTTTTATGAAAAAAAATGTACAATGCCATCTATGAATTTTAAGAATAACTAACTACTAACCTCACCAACACGATGAAAATTTAAATAAATTTTCAAAAAGTGTTCATGTGTTACTTGATTTGATTTTTATACATTCTCATAGATGACGCTGATTCCAAATTGTCTTTATACTACTAACATTCATTTGACTATGTTTCTCTGCCAAAGTTACTTAAATGGCGTAGTTTTTATAGTGTAAAGCTAGATAATAGCATAGCTTACACAAAACCAACATTTAAATATGCGTCCTTTGATTACACGCTTCCACAGAATGAGTAAGAAGAATAAAGATTCACTGCTCCTCCCCCGTAGTTGATAGCATGATAATATATAGCCTACGTGTTGACCCGACCTCTTAGTAATATTCATGCAAAATTTGAAGTAAATCCATGCAGTACTTTTTGAGTTTACCCCGGACATACATACAGACAAACAGACAAAAATTCTAAAAAGTCACTTTTTGTCACCAGTTAGGTTTTTCTAACAAAACCCACTTATTTTTTCTTGAAAATTCTCAATGTACAGTTTTTCTTTCGTTACTGTTTTATTATATGTATAGATTTAAAAATATAATTTATATGTATGATAGTGAAAGAAAACAATAATAATAATTACTTTATTTCAGACAAAATATTTTTTTTTGGTGGTTGTATACTAAACTTAGATTACATACCAACTTTCAGCTTTCTAGCACTTCAGGAAGTAGGCAAACATTTTGATGATCATCAGTGACGAAATCGGTGTATTTTAGATATCAATAAAATCCTAAGTATTAGAGCTATTCAATTGAGACTATTATGTTTTATAAGTCTATTATTGACATCATATCCTGAGAATATATGAACTATCTGGTACATCAGAAACCAACTCTATGAGGGTTCAAAAAAACAACGAAACACCTCGAGAAAAGGTAGGTAGTTAGTGGTAGTGCCCTTGAGCTTCGCTTGGCTCGTTTTGGTGGGGGCACTACTGTGCTCCCAGATGTTGGCAAAGATTCATTTCTTTTGTAAGTAAGTTTTTATTTTTCAATTTTTAATGTCTGGTGTGGGTGTTTTTTCCCCATTTACTTTAGGTAATTAAAAACCAAAATACTACTCTGATTTCTCAAAAAATTAAAAATGGAAATAAGGAAATTGTGTTAAGTATTTAAATAAAAACAGACAACACAATGCGTTTGTACATGTATAATGTATTATTAGTATATTAATATTCTAAATCATTTAGGTTTACCAATTATATATTACTTCTATTTATTTGAAATCTAAGACTTACATGGGTTCTCATAAACAAATACGACGTCAATTCAGAATCATCATCACAAAAAAGTAGAGAACTTTATTAAATAGGACGCTACGCTCCCTATTTAATGTTTGGTAATTTTATTAATACAAATATTCTGTCATGAAGTGAATTTTTATACACATAATTAAGCCATTAAAAAGTCATGTTTTCATAAAACCATGTCATAAAATACTCATAAAATATGAAAAAGTTTTACCACGCGACAAACACCCAAAAATATACAAATAAATCGGACATGTTAAAGTAGGCCTCGCGCCTTGAGCATTGCCAGATATCGCGCTTCTTCACACAAGATTTGACAGATCTTGTGTATTTCCCATAGACATAGAGAACGGACTGAGCAATACCCGCACAAAATCTTATAATCAATATTCTAGAAAGAGACAGCTACTGGTCGCACGTTCGCTTTATCTCTCACACACTTTCTTACCAGTATTTACTTCACAGCAGAATAAGGAACATTCTCTATGTCGTGTAGTCCATTCTCTATGTCTATTGTATTTCCAATTTCAGATTGAAAGATAAAACAAAACTTCTTGCAAAAAAAAAGTGGTACCTATATTGTTGCAAAATTTTATGCTGATATGGATCTGTGGCTCAATATGAAATATATTTTATTTTATTTTTGCTTGTTCGGAAAACTTATAGCTAGATACAAAAATAAGATAGGGTGTATAAACAATATAAGGCCAATTAAAAGTTTTCACAGATAGAAAATACATATAAAAAATAGGTTCAAGAGATATCAAGATTATGTTAAGCAAGTTTAGGTTTTCAAGTTTGATTTCTATCATAACAACAATAAACTCTAGTTAAGAGTGAAAGTGTTATAAACCACAAGTAAAAAATCTCTAAAACTATACATTTGTTACTAACTAACGTCTAACTATACGTTTGTTAAATCTTTAAAAAAATACAGGGTCTTTATTTTTATAGGGGGTCGAAATTTCAAATTCAAGCTTCAAGTTCAAATGAAAAACCCATCATATGCCATGGCTTTCGGTTTAACCGTTTTCGAGCGTGAAAGAGTAACAAACATCCATAGAAACTTATAGGTTTAGCACCAAAAAAATTGCGCGATTTGATTCCTGAACTATTTATAACGGTCCTACGTACGGAACCCTTGGTGGGCGAGTCCGCTCGAACTTGTCCAGTTTTTATTTTTGATGGCACGTCATGACGCAATATTATAAGTATGAAGACAATATTACGATTACCGAAGTCAACGCAGCGAAGCGGCGGCAGCGGATTTACGTGCCTTGTAAGCAAAGACATTCAATACCTATATACCTGACATCACAAACAAAATTTTCATCCGAAAAAGTGTGTCCATATGTCTATGAGTTTTTTTTAGTACGCTCCGCTGCCGCTCCAATATTCATACATTATTCTAGATGGCGTTACTGAGACATGGGATCAATGTTTTTCTATGATATTTCCTCGCATGTCCGCTCTATAGTACCTATAGTATTTTAAATATCTTTGCTTGTAAGAAAATGTAACGCAAGGATAAAGTACCTACATAAATTTAAAACATGAATACAATATCAAGTTATATTTAGCTGAATCGATTATATTTTTTATTTGTAAAAAGTACCGCCTACTAGCCAATTTGATTTCTTCTTTTACATCCGACAATAAGTAAAAAAACGAAAAGCAACAATATTTTGATCACTGAAATAAAACACAAGGATATTCACTATGACGTAAGTATCAGATGAAAATTTTGTTCGGATTGTCCCGTCTATAGGACGTATAGAATGTCTTTGCCCACAGCGATTAGAACTTACGTTCGATATCGTTAATCATTCTCTATTGCTCATAAAACTCAGAAACATGGGAATATCTGTATGTGCAACATACAGTCATGGAATAGTATTATGTTTCTGACAGATTCCTAACGGTAAAAAATACAGTTCTGACCGATATTGGTGAAGTCGACAATTCGTCAAATAGGCATTCGTCAAATTCTATATTGGTCAAATCTGTAGGCGTCAAGTCATCTTTTCGTCTAATTATGCCAAGTAATATAAGTACAATCAACTGTAAAAATGACATTTTGATGTCGCGAGATAGGCACCTACAAATGTTCAATTTAGATCCGTCTGGCCGATCCTCAACGTTTGCAGCCTGCAGCGGAAGTCGAAGCTAGCAATTGATGAAAATCTACTTTGATCATACTGTGATGATGATGTTGAAGTGATCAATATTATAGCAAACGGTAACAAAGGTTTTTCGTTTTACAGTAAAAAATATAGTACCTATGTATCTAAGGTATACAGCAGTATGATTATGTATTGCTAAAATTGAATATGTCCCAGGATACCTGGATAAATCGCTAAATCGAGCGGATTATTGAAAACTACGAAAGATTTTCCTAACCGAAAGATCAGTATAAAAACGTTTTATCCAAATAGCCTGCGGCATGCATATTGCTCAATGAATAAAATCATCATACCCGTTCTCACAAACACTAAGATACACCCAAGAGAATGTTTAATTAAAAGAGCATTAATTTATCTATAAAGAAGTAAATTAGAATCGTAGCAGATGGCGTTCTGAAGTTTCTGCCTACCCCCATGGAAAAAAGGCGTGAGTTAATGTATGTGTGTAATTTTTTATTCATGCATTCATTAAGTATCGCTTAGCGTTAGAGAAAACTGGTATTAGCTACCTACCTTAAATCTTACTTGATATTTGTTAACTTGAATACCATAATACACAAAATTACATACTAATAATTCGCTTATAAATTTATTTTTTTAATATTAATAAAAAAATGCAAATTGAGCCAAATTGTCGCCGGTGCTTACTCTGGTCTGTTTCCAAAAAAAATAACAAGAACCATAAATCGTCTTTAGTATCGAATAAAACGTAAAATATTGCAAGACTGTTGCAGTAGCGTGGCAGACGTTCGCTTATGTACGGTAACGATGCATATTCAGTAAAACTCAGGAACATAACTTTTAAATAGTTGGCCTAAATAGTTACGCCATGCAAAAACGTTCTTTGTCATAAGGTGCTTGCGCGTCCGGCGCCGTTGTGCCGGAGCGTCACCCTTAATACAACATAGACGGTTAGTGTTGAACAAGCGGTCAAAGATATGTCTTCCCAATAGACGTGTGGAAACAAGAAGGCTCTAGGTTTATAAATGGATATTTTATATCTACAATACATTACTACAAGAATATTGCACGTAGATTATATTTTGTAAAACGTACTCCTTATGTTCAAGTGTAATTCAGTTTTAAATGTTGGTTTGACTTCTAAGTATTATATCTACTATACAGGGTGTCTCATTCAAATCGGTCAGTATGGGAAAGTCTGAAACTATAAGACATACGAAGATCTGTTCTGAGGAATCATGTCATCGTTTTTAATAACAAGAAAAACTGCATTCATACATTAAAAAAAAACATCTGTATTTCGGTCGGGAATCGAACCCGGTTATTTTAAAAAAAAACCTACACTATTTCTATTTAGATATCGATTGTATAGGTCTTAAGCAGTAAATGTCTGTAAGAAACATGATGTCTAAAATGAATAAAATGCATTTTTTCCACATACTTTAATTTATTTTAGAAGGTGCTCGAAGTGACCACCGCCTTTTTCAATACAATATTCAACACGTTTAGGTAACGATCTTACAATTGCATTTTGTATCTTCATGTGGTGAATTTGCGTTGACATTGTCTCTATGGCTACTTTTAGGTCTACAACGGTGTCATAGCTTTTTTTGTACACTTCATCCTTAACGTAACCCCACAAGAAATAGTCCAGAGGCGGTATTGAAAAAGGCGGTGGTCACTTCGAGCACCTACTAAAATAAATTAAAGTATGTGGAAACAATGCATTTTATTCATTTTAGACATCATGTTTCATACAGACATTTACTGCTTAAGACCTACACAATCGATATCTAAATAGAAATAGGGTAGATTTTTTTTTTTCAATTTAACCGGTTCGATTCCCGAACGGAGTACAGATGTTTTTCGAAATGTATGAATGCAGTTTTTTTTGTTATTAAAATCGATGACATTGTTCCTCAGAACAGATCTTCGTCTGTCTTTTAGTTTCAGACTTTCCCATACTGACCGATTTAAATGAGACATCCTGTATACATTATGATGATAAACAAGGAAGCTATAAAAGGCTAGCACGATTTATTAGTCTTTAGATACTGAGCTAACTAAAGACAAAACCGAGGTTAATTATTATTAACCCTAATTCAACACCCTGTTAGAACCCCATGTCTCAAGTCACCGGGATGTTTCAGTTCGCAAATTCAGAATGTTTACAAACCAATCCATATATGTCTCTAGCTCAGCACATACATCAGCACGAATAAAACATTCATTTAAAAGTACCGCATCTGCTGATGTCATGGACAGTAAAATAATAAACATAGGTAGTTACACAGAACTTTACACGTTTATAATTTTTTGCTATTGTGTTCGTACATTTGGAGCAATGTTTTACTGATTAACAGGTACTTTGAACAAACAAAATAATGGCGTAATAAATAAATAAACTCGCTACTAACATAGATTGGAATGACTTTTATGGTACAATTGTATAAATAAATTAATATAATACCAGTCTGTTAATACCCACTGACGGGCAATCGCCTCTTCCCATACAGAAAAGGCACGAGCATTTATCACCACGCTTGCTCAAGGCGAATTGGCGATATCAGACTTATGTTAATTCTAAGCCCAAGTTCAATGATGTCTAAGATGGACTTCTAAAGTAAATTTTATGAACTAAAAAGTTTTAGAAATTGTTTCAGAGGAACTTTTGAATAAGAGCGACAAATATTTACAATAACATACAAAAAAACAAGGTTTCATTCAGTTTTATGAAACTGATAGTTCGTCATATAAAAATAAATTTTAAAATAAATTATCTCTATTTCAAATTGCCTTTTGCAATTAAAATAAATTAAATAAGTTCACAGACTGTCACTTGGATGTATATATTGTGAACGGTCAGAAAAGGCTCGGATAGATCGGACATCACAAACGCAAAATTTTTAAGAAAATAATGCTCTCTAAAATATAAATAAAGTTGTCAAAATATATTATGTTCATACAAAATCACACAAGTTAAGATGTAACGCTGAGACATATAATCCGAGGCCACATTTTTAATATTCAATATGAAATTGAAACGTAGAAAACGACGCGTAAAAAGACGCGTAACAAGCGAACGTAAGTTCACGTTTTTTTCGCATACGCAATGTACGTACGTCTGCGTTGTGTAACTTGAAATGGTTGAATTTATAATTCTCTATATTTATAAATAACAAGACCTACGGAACGTTTAATATTTATGTCAAGAGAGGCCGTTCAACTTATTTAAAAAAATATATACCTATGTACTTATATAAAAATATTCAAAAATGCGTATAGAAACTTTTGTTACTTAATTAATTATGCAGAATAATGCGTTTACTTGGAAATTGAAAAAAACCACATTGATTTTGCCTTTATTAAAGTCTGACAAAAATGGCATTTGGCAGATTTTTTAGTGAAACTAAACTATTTCTAAAAGTTCGAATTTAAATAAATGGAAGTATTTAAGGAGTTAAATTTTGTCCTGGCAAACAAAACATTTTAATGATTGATCCATTATGAAAGAAATCTTGTATCAAATGTTAACATAACCATTTAATCATAATCATTGCATTTAAGAGCTCAGTTCCCAACATCTCAAGAAATAAATACAATCAGGAACCTATTCGAAAAGACGAGAGGGCACGTAGATTCGTATGGCGTAAAATTTTGAAAGTAGAACCAACAATGTGCAGATTCCAACATTTTATAGATTTATTCAGATCGCCTATGTCGAAATCACCAGTTGCAGTTGGACGACACATTCAAAAATCATCATTTAGTACATTAAAACAAATCATTCGATACTAGTTGACATTTACAACGATAGTATTATTTTACATACTTGAATTAATAAATATGTCGTGGAAAACGATATTCTTGAATAATAAATTGTGAAGTTGATTAACTTAACGGAGTCTATGTTGACCAGCGCGACGTTACTTGTCATTTAAAATGGCGCGAATGTGTTTTTGGTAATGTCACGTAGACAGATTCATGCTGGTGTGTGGGAGCTGTGCAGTGCTCAGGTTGATTTGAGGCACCAACGAAGACACACCTCCAGTGCGAAACTGTCGGTTACCCATTTGAGTTATGTAGGGTGATTACGATTGTTGGGTGAGGTTATTACTGCAATGAAGATTGTTATGAACTCGGTACCACGAAACCCCCATCGGTGTCAGCTCATCGCTCAGCCATCGCTTACGCCGACAAATATATAATTTCAGGAGAAAATAGATGCGAAATACCTGTCCTTTTTGTTTTCGGAATTACACCAACACTGGTTGATGCTGCATTAATCTAAGGTTGGCTAGGTCTGCTCTCTTTACATTTATATGGTCAAAGTATTATTATTTATTAAATAAAGAAAATCATCACCAGCCTTTTCATATGACTTACAAAAAAGGAAGAGGTTCTCAATTTGGCTTGTTCTTTGTGTCGTCGTATAAGGACCGATTTTAAAATTAAATTATAACGTGTCCCCTTGTCTTTCCAATTATGTTGGGATGGCCTTCAGTCTAACGAGATCCAGCTGAATACAGGGTGTGCAGTGTTTTACATGGAGGGAACGTGCCTAATTACTGACCTCTGCAACCCAGCGTCTGGCTAACACGATACCCCTTGGTTAAATAAATTGTCACTTTTGGAGCTTCTAACTACCGGTGACGATAGTCAAAGATGTATAAATATCAGCCGGGACTAACAATGGATTAATGTGCTTTCCTAGGCACGGAGGGTTCTTGATAATGTTAACTAAATGATAAATAGATAATAGATATATAATAATAATAATAGATAATATACAGGTTGTCTCATTCAAATGGGTCAGTATGGGAAAGTCTAAAACTATAAGACATACGAAGATCTGTTCTGAGGTACCATGTCATCGATTTTAATAACAAGAAAAACTGCATTCATACATTTAAAAAAACATCTGTATTCCGTTCGGGAATCGAACCCGGTTATTTTGAAAAAAAAATCTACACTATTTCTATTTAGATATCGATTGTGTAGGTCTTAAGCAGTAAATGTCTGTATGAAACATGATGTCTAAAATGAATAAAATGCATTGTTTCCACATACTTTAATTTACTTTAGTAGGTGCTCGAAGTGACCACCGCCTTTTTCAATACAATATTCAACACGTTTAGGTAACGATCTGACAATTGCATTTTGTATCTTCATGTGGTGAATTTGCGTTAAAATTGTCTCTATGGCTACTTTTAGGTCTACAGCGGTGTCATAGCTTGTTTTGTACACTTCATCCTTAACGTAACCCCACAAGAAATAGTCCAGAGGCGGTATTGAAAAAGGCGGTGGTCACTTCGAGCACCTACTAAAGTAAATTAAAGTATGTGAAAACAATGCTTTTATTCATTATTAAAATCGATGACATGGTTCCTCAGAACACATCTTCGTATGTCTTAGAGTTTCAGACTTTCCCATACTGACTTATTTGAATGAGACACCCTGTATATAATAGATACTCATCCACAGACCGGCAAGCATACCTTAACCTACGATCTACTCGAACGGCATTTTTTGTTTTGTCATAAGCCCCTAGAGTATAAAATAAATATAATAGCTGCCCAAAAACTATCTGCGTAGTTAAACTGTAATAGTATTACAGTTAATACTCATAATACTTACAGTAATCACCATAATGGTATCCCAGTACCGTAGTACTCTTAATAAACGAAGACAATGATGGGAAAGCGTACTAGTTTAATAAGTCTTCATTTTAGGATATTATTTTTAGCTTTTTTGACGCTTAAATAGCCATTGACTACTTAAGTAACAGAAATAGCTAGCACCATTCGTACACATTGTCAAGCATGCAGACAAAGGCAGCTAATTGTACAAATGTCCGTCATAACATCAGCATATTAGAAACAACCGAATATACGCGACAAGCAACTACTTCTAAAACCAAATTTAAAAAATGTTGAGATTCCGATCGTGAATAACCTTTTAATTTTTAAAGAAGTTTAAAAATCAGCGGAAGTAAATCCAAATAATGATTCAGATTACTGTCCTACAATGCAAGACAATCTTATATGCCGCGTACGCAAAGTAAATTACAATGATATGAAAGGTAGCAAATTGGGAACCGAGCTCTTAAAATAAATTTCACGCCATTTTAATACTAAAATTAAGTCATCCAGAAAGAATGATCCACTGATAAATTATGATCACTATTGCAATTCCAAAGTAACGCATGATTCTATTATTTTCTCTTAGATATAATTTTGCTAGCCTCTATACTATTTTTTATCAGCAATCATTTTCCTGCCACCCTTTTCTGTGACGGCTTGCTCTTGCCGTAGTACATGTCTAGGAACAAGCCTGGAAACAAAAAAGTCGGTTAAAAAGAAACTTATCTTACGGCACGCAATAAGGCCACATGAATATTGAGGAGTATGAGGAACAAAGTGGGTGGCTTGGTGGTAGGTGCGCCGTGAATGCTGTTAAGCTGCGTTCTCAGTAGGTGGGAGGGAGCTGAGGTCAGGCTTAATCTTTGCCAATGAACTCATGAACAACTGAAAACGATACTGGTTGAAGTCAGTCTCGCTGGCGCCCCATACCATTGAAGAAAGCACTCCCACTTCCCAGCCTCATCAACTTCATTGTGCGTGGAGGCGGGATTATAAAAGATCGCTGCTGCTTCTTTGATGATATCTGACTTCAAGTACAGTTTTGAGAAACCCAATTTTCAGCTTCTGAAAGTTGCAGATGTATCGCACCCGGTACAGTCTGTTTTTTAATCACGGAGACTAAAATGACATTTCATGTGTGACCAGTTTTTTGCAATTCTTAAATAGTGATGTGCCACTACCGTAAATTGCCGTTAGTAAAATCAAGTAGAATCGTTTTTTATTTAAACGGCTTTTTATTTAAATTTTAACTAGCTGATTCTCGCGGCTTTGCCCTCATGGATGTCGGTTATCGCACCCAGCTCCCAGAAGGCTTATTTTTTACCTCCAATAAATACTATTACATTTTGCCAATGTATACAAAATCTTGACAAATTATATACTAATAACTTTCTTGAGAAAAACTCTATCTATGGGTGAAAACAGCATCGTAGCCATGCCAGCGTAGTCATGTTTGAGTCTATCGCGAACAGACAGACAGACAGACAGACGACCGCGACGCAAGTGCGGATCCACTCGATCAACCAATCAAAGTACCTTGTACTTTATGAATGGACATTATACCAATCGAGTTAAATTATTACTACTACTTCAAATACTATTACCTACTCTAGTATTGCAAACAAAATAGAGACACGCAGCGTAGTAGTTCAGTTTATAA
Organism: Euplexia lucipara; assembly: GCA_921972225.1. Classification (NCBI taxonomy): domain Eukaryota; kingdom Metazoa; phylum Arthropoda; class Insecta; order Lepidoptera; family Noctuidae; genus Euplexia; species Euplexia lucipara. The sequence continues at coordinate 8,359,396 of OV179142.1, read as the reverse complement.
TTATATATTTTGGATCTTTCAAAATCAATGCGCTCGCGATCGCTTGCTTGGCGTGTATCGCGCTTCTGACTATTGTCGAGGGACCGAGCAGTCTCAGTGCGGAAAGCTAAAGACTTAATATCTGCTCTCTCTCTGTATCCGTTTTGGAAGCGCGAGATAAAGAGTCACGCTCTCGGTCACGCGCAAGTCGTATCCCACGCTCCTGACTGCTCTCAGGTAATCGAGCAGTGTCAGAGCGGATATTCTGAAGACTCAACCTCTGTGTAACCGTTCGAATGCGCGAGACAAAGAATGACGATCCCGGTCGATAGCTAAATGCATTTCTCATTGTCCCACAATTCCTGATATTGAGAAGCAGTAGTCCGGACTCGTTTAATTATAGTCGTAATTGGCGCTGCGTGAGAGTTTCTGCGGAAAAACTTAGTGCGGTTAGCACCTATATAGCCCTTGTTCACGCTTTGCCTCGGTTTCGTGAGATCAAACTAACCTGCGCATCTTAGAAACCCTTGAGTTTCGATAGCAATAATCACACAGATAAATACCGAACAAAAGTATTAACAGTCAACGTTTATTTTGTACTAACAACATGAAATTGACGATCTTCAATGAACACAACTTTTTTGTAATACCTACTTCACACCATATTTTTTTTAAATTGTCTTCCTCAACTCTGTTTAAGATTTTGAGGGTTTGTTGGAACTTGAATTAGTCAAAACGAACTATACGATACAACTTTTATGAAGAAATTGCACATACAGCTTGGCAAAAAAGTGTAGAAACGGAACTAAATTTTTGTCAGTTGGCAACATTTCCAAAATAATGACATCTCGTAATAAACAAAGTTCACGATTTCGTAAAATTTTAATTTCGACCACCAAACGTTGATTAATAAACGTAAAAAGTGAAGAATAATGAATAAAACCATTCGGAGTGCTGGCAGGGAGGTTATTTATAAGGTGTACAGGCGATGTCTGGCAGAACATGAGGCCCAAACTATTCTTTCTGAATTTCACAATGTTTACCAAAGAACCGCTGATAAGACAGGTATGTAAGAGTTTGTTTTGTTGATTTTAGTTGAATCAAGTGTTAATTGATGATTACAAAGCTATAATAATTTGCTTGCATAGGAATAACTAGAAATTTGAAACAATAAATGTCGAGCACATAGGTTTTGTTTACATTTTTTCTGCATTACTCTGGTATAGCGTGCTGAGATAAATTGATACTTTGGTGACTTGACTTTTAACTGAATTAAAATTCAATTTCTACGTAAATTATACTATAAGTGCGATATCAAGGGAGAGAATCATTTGTTTTAGCGTTTGCATTAGAAATGTAAAAGAAATGGTCGTGCCATAGTCTAAATCTATTATTCAATTCAGAGAAATCTGTTATCGTTCTAAGCAAAATCGTGCTGGAAGGAGATAAACAAAAGGGTATTTTCTACATCCGGCTTATTAACAAGTGTTAAAAATGTTTTACTTTTAATGTTGTTAGGGATAAATGAAATATTTCGTCTTTACAGGAAGCAGCTGCACGTGCATCCCAAGCTATTACCGAGGAGGATTGGAAGAACTCGTGCTAACATGTACCTAATAAAAATAGAAAAGGATTACTGGTAAAAAAATAACTATGAACGAGAAAATGGAGCAATTAGTAATAAATCTAGAAGTGGATAGCAGCATCACCTAAGAACCCGAACATGACTCAGATGAGTTTGCGGCCTACGTGTTCGGGGTAGAATATGTAGAGGAAGATTTACTAGAATAAAATATAGAAATTATGTTATACAATGTAATGTTTTATTTTTTTATAATTCCTAAACAATGTTGTGAACTCAGGTGTATTTACCCAATTTGTTATTTTTAGGTAAGTAATCAGTTGCGTGTCGAGAACACGTCCTTGTTCAATTTATTCATTACACCCAAGAGGACAGCGGTGTCCACACTGTCATTGTCTTTCTATTGTGTCTCTAATTGATACGATTAAAAGTGATTACTTACTGAGTTAAAAAAAAATACATAATTAGATTAATTTGTCTAAAAAACAGCTAAGTATCAAGACTATGTTGGCACGCTATGCGGTTGCCACGGGTTGCCATACGAAGAGCACAGTGGCGCCTCCATTATTTTCTACTCTTTTTTGCCAAGCTGTAACCATCTATGAATTATAAAAATAACTAACTACTGACCTCGCCAACATGATCTAATTATTATTAATTCCAAAAAGTGTTAACATGTAACTTGATTTGATTTTTATGAAATCTCAATAGATGGCGCTGTTCGATAATTGCCTTTATACTCCTAACATTCATTAAACTATGTTGCTCTGCCCAAGTTATTTAAATAGCGTAGTTTTTATAGTGTAAAGCTAGATAATAGCATGGCTTACTCAAAAACAACATTTAAATATGCGTCCTTAGATTACACGCTGTCACACACTCCTCCCCCGTAGGTGATAGCATGATATTATGTAGCCTATGTGTTGACCCGACCTCTCAGTAATATTCATACAAAATTTGAAGTAAATCCATGCAGTGCTTTTTGAGTTTACCCCGGACATACAGACAAACAGACAAAAATTATAAAAAGTCATTTTTTGTCACCAGTTACGTTTTTCTAACAAAAGCCAGTAATTTTTCTCGAAAATTCTCAATGTACAGTTTTTAAATCGTAAAATAAATATAAAAAGTTACGATTCAACAAACCGGTATCGTAGGTACAACACTAAACAAAAGAGCTGGCAACATTATTTGTAAGTTTGACATTTGCATGTGTCAATTTAGTCTCTGGGATTAAAAAACAGACTTTAAATGATTATGACAAAAGGATGTCATGTGTTCATATCCATGTTACTGCTTCTCGTGGGTGGATAGGACTATAGTTTTGGTTTTCCCTCGGCCAGGTTTCAGCAGCAGGATGTCTTGGGTGGGAGAAGTGGAAGCTATCAAAAGCACAGCAAGGTCGACATCCGGAAGCTTTGTCTGCAGTAAGGAAATTGTGATGAATGTGTTGATATTTAGAATAAGTGGGTAGTATTATACGTTATCATTGTCACCACTGCACCGCCCCCGTTAGTCTGCGAATATACACTGTGCTATCGAGACGTTGTTACCTTCCGCTCCCAAGTAACAAGTACCTGTCCCTCACATATTTCTCAGAAATGAGCTGACTTTTACTGTAAGGGTAAGACAAGAAATCATCTTGTTTCACTGGTATTGATGAGCTCCAAGACAAATTGATATTTCAGCCAATCTCTTCAGTTTGTATCGTCGCTTATGTTCTTGTGACTTCGTACTGTTTGCTGAGTTTATGTCCCCATCAAATACCACAGTACGACTTATTCCAGGATACTGGCGGTTTATATAGCCGATACATCGATTAGGGTATAACAACAATGTATCATTTTTTTATTTTCGAGCTAGACGCAAGAGGTGTCAAAATTACGTAATTTTACAAATATTATGGAAATGGTAAAAAAAAACTAGAATAACATGACATCTTGAGGGCTCTACCGCGCATTACAGTAATAAAAAGCTTTTAAAACTGGGCTTTTGTATGAATTTAGCCCAACGGTATGGGTCAGTAAAAATGTGAAAATTCCAAAACTCTCAAGGGCGGTAGAGCCCTCAAGATATAGTTTTCGTAATCTACGATCAATTACGCGAATTGTCAGAATTTCTGACGGGATTGCGTTAAGGAAATCCAAAAAAAAAATCGGGACACCCTAATATCCATCACAAATTGTGGCAGCACAGGCACCTTTTTGCCAAATTACTCTGTGCAGTAGAAATCCACCGTCTACTACTGAACCTTTGAGACAGTTCAAAAACCTAATACCTAATAATATTTTACCTAAAAATATCCAATTTTTGATTTTCAACATCAGGTCAAGCCCGTCTCGCTCACTATTTCGGAGCGTGATACTCGAAAACTTATTAGAATTTGAAAAAGTGGACAAAAGTTGTTGTAAAGTTTATTACCTTACATTAACTAAAAGACACTTTTTCTCTGCGACGCACCATTTTAAAGATAATAGCGAAAAACTCAAAAGCGGAAACTTTAACCCCCTCCCCCACCCCGTTTTGAGTATGTTTACCCTCTGGGCTTCTTGAACACATTTCTGAAGAAATTGCTTAGGCACACAGTCAACACCTGTTTTGTTAAGTGGACTGTTAGCTCGTTTTATGTTTCATCTGTATGTTTGCAGTCGAAGTTTAACAGTTGTCCAACAGTGACAGGAATAAGGCTCTGGCAATGTATGTCAAAAGAATGCAGCTTTTATTACACTTTTGCATATTTAGTGCTGTATGAATAAGAATTATTTTACCAAAGGTATGTCTAACACAACCGTACCTGCGAATACTAGGATAGCTCCGAACCACTGCCGAGGGAGCAACACATTGCCGAAGATGATGACAGACATCAGCACCGTGAAAAACTTCCTGGTCGTCGTCACCACAGAGCACGGTAGTGGGCCGTATTCTGCCACCTGGAATAACGTAATGAGACATGTTATAATAATAAGTTTATTAATGCTTCAGTTTAAATATTGTGTTTAGTGTTTGAAGCTTCCGTTTAAGTAAATAATGCCTGTGTTAGGACTCCGCCATATAATAATAGCTGAACTTATTGATCGAACGTTAAGCTACGCTTTCTAAGTTCAGTCTGTAGATAGCTGACCTTCCATTAAAATATATTACTCTCCGTGCTTCGGAAAGCACGTTAAGGCGTAGTTCTCAGCTGTTATTTGTAGATCTTTGGCAAGCTTTTTGGGTAGTCAGTCTGACAACCAGTTTAATCTAGGCGTAAATAATTATCAATCATGTTACCCAGGGACGGGGGGGAGGTCAGACAGACAGTCGCTCCACTCCAGCCAGTCCATGTAAAATACTAGTACCTACTCAGCAGCAGCTGTCTCCGGGTAAGATGGAAGCCAATTTATTTAGGAAACCCATATGCAATAATATATATTCATTGACATATTAAATTTATTATAAAATAGGTTTCATTCATTAACCAGCTCGGTGAAGGTCGTTCTTAACGGGATCTTAGACTATTATTTAAGAACAAATTTAATTAGCGTAAATAAGCTTATAGTGAGCCCACCATAAAAGATAGACAAATGGTGTCGCGCACTTTTTTTTTAACTCTTAAAGGAACTCAATTGTCATACATTATTTTTGCGAAACTAGCCGTTTACGCAGCGCACGCCAGAATAACTCCGAGATAGCAATATTTTTACCTGCTTACTTTTCACTAACCGTTTATCTTTACAAATTATAGCCTATGTCTTATTTTGATACATAATATTTGTTCGGATGATTGTTACTCTTTCACGCAAAAACAGACTTTACAATAATAAAGTTTATACATTAGAATAGAACATAGGCTATAATTTGTTAAGATATTATGTTAACTATTCAAAATAAAACTACAAGTGTTTCAAGTAAGTAGGTAAATATTCTGCTATCTCCGAGCTATTCTGGCGTGCGCTGCGTAAACGTTTAAATGACAGAATTGTGCTCCTTTTAAAGGTTTAAAAAAGTCCGCGACGGCATATTATATCTAACCTTATAAGGTTGGCTCACTATAAACTTTTTAATGCTACCCAATTTGTTATAAAATAGAGAACTATACGAGTATGATAAGATTATAAGACCTACTTTTACCTAGCGTTTTAAATGTTTCAAATTCTACGTAAAAAAAGTCGCAGGTTAAAGTTAGCGATACCCCAAAGTAACTATTCCACGCGGACGAATACGTGGGCAGAAGCTAGTTTTAAATACAAACGCATAGTTAACCTTTCAATCGTGTCAGAGACACACTAGAAAGACAATGACAGCGCGGACAGCGGTGTCGTCTCGGGGTTTAATGAATTAAGTAGAAAAAAAAAGTTTCCCTAGAAGAACATACATAGACCTTATTGGTGAGGTGATTCAGAAAGGTTAGGTGCGTAGTACTTGTAACGGTACCGTGAGTGTATAACAACATGTAATCTGTTTCATTATTACCCTGTACTCAGGTGCGTTCTCTTCTTCTACGCCGACATATTACGAAAACTAAGATAAATAATCTCGTCAAGCGTAAACTTGAGATCCATAGACGTCTAAAATCGCAACGGGAGCTAACACATAAGAGTTAATAACATTAAAACGGCTGGACCGATATAGTTTTATAACACCCCTCTTTTGGCGTCGAGGGTTAAAAATTGGTATAATCCAGGTTGAGTGTAAGTAAGTTTTGTCATAGCAAGGTTATTACTCCGGGAGCATTCGGCCCGTTCTTTAAGTTTACCACACGAAGATTGTGTTAGCATATGTTAATCGATCTTAGTGTTTAGAAGAGACTTATTTTGTCATTGTGCAAAGACATTTTTTATGAAAAAAAATAGGGGTCAGAATGCCCCCTCGTGAGTCTCCGAAGGCAGTTCCTGTAATGAATTCAAACTGTCTCCAATTTTGACAAACTGTTTTTGTTGAGAAAGATTAGTCCATTGAAAATATAGTATGGCAAAGCTCTTACTGGTCTTTGCAGTTTTGACAAGAGAAATGGGAGAAGAAACCGAGAACTAACATCTATTTTTATCGTTTTAATCTAATCCAGGACTACATCTTCAGCGGATACTTCATACTGATCTTTCCCTATTATTTTGAACCGATTATGAAATTATTTGTGTGACTTGTTGAGGATCTTTCGAAAGTTTTTTTTAGTTTCTGTGCCCCTATGAATAAGATGCACTTTATTCAAACCTTCGGGGAAATAATGTTGTTATTGGCTTGATTTTTAATGGCTTGATTACAGACAGATATGGGTGATTGGAGAGACCAAAACGTTTTGGCACCATCAGCAGGTACAACTGTAAGATAATCGAATCGACCTTAGCTTCGTCCACCTCCAGGATTGCAAGTTAGTCGGGTAAATGACTGCTCGGTAGTGGACGACAAGACATGGTAAAAGATGCATTCTAAAAACCCGACTGCGCGATGCTAATGAGTGATAATGTGTATTACAGATTATTTTGACTGTGGAAAATTAATGCAGAGTACATGGAGGTTCTTCTCCATGGGCAGAAAATCAAAACAATTCATTTTCGACTGCTGAGTGACCACTAGTAATAATAACGGCCTACTGTCCGTTGAAGTAACTTCTACTGCTAATTACTTACCATAAAGAATATGAACATTTGTCCCAAAGCGCCAACGGTAGCTAATCCAACGAGGTATATTATTACTTCAGTGTACGTCGACACAAACACGACGAATTTAAATATTTCTCCGCTCAGTAACACGCCCACAGACAGAATCAGCGATGACCTGAAATTTAATAAGGTTGTGATGGTTTGACATCTTGTCTCTGGTACTTAAAGGTGCACGTTATAATTATGCTCGATACTTAAAACTGTTTGATGGGTTCAGGCCAATAGACGACCTAAGACCAAAAACTTTACTTCCTGAAGTAAACATAATATTTCTGTTGAGTGTTATTATAGTTCATGAGGACAACACTACACCACTCTTTCATTCAGCTTAAACACTGGGAAGCTGTGAAGGGTGGGATTTTCGTGGAAATTTATCTGTTTTAAGTGGTGATTTGATAAGATTTAACAGTAAATATCATTTCCCTTTTTATGGGTCAGTCGCGTAAATAGCTTGAAGTGTATAGAGCAAAATGGCGAAATGAAACGGTGGTTTGAACGTTATCCTTGTATAATTAATTTCTCAACACTTCTGAGTCGCTTAAGGCTACAATTAAGTTAAGACGACAGCGGGGAAATTACTGGACACAGACAAAAAGCTAAGGAGACGATATCGAGTCAACTAGCAGAACTTAGGTCTACGAGCAAGTCTAGATTTGGTTGAAAGTTCAAGCGTGTACTGTTCGGGAGGTCAAAACGAGTACTGATCTACATGACGATGCTTTATCGCTATTAGGCAAGTCATATGCTCCGATGAAAGCCGAGCTTTGCCGAACGCGCCCGAAGTTGCGTTCGGAAAGGCAGCGACCAGAACATTACAATTTTAAGCCTATATTTTGTATAGTGTAAATAATTATGCGTATTGTTAAATTTGTAAATAAATATTATGTGTGATGTAAATATAGCAACTAAATAAATATGTAAATATACTTCTAATAAAATATGTTAGTTTTCACCCACAGACAATGATCGTGTTTTGTGTTTGAAGTTTTTTGGTCTTTGGTTTGACGTTTGTTCAAATTTGACAGTTCGGTGTAACGGGACAATAAGGAAAAGTTTTGTATTGTGGAGTGTTTACAATTATAAAAAGTTTAAATTAATATTACGAATTCATACGAATTCCGGTGTAGCTGTGACCGCTACAAGCTAATAGTGTAGGCAACTGTTAAAGACGATGGACATAGGATAAAGGCCCTTAAGCGTCGCCACATCGACCAGTTCTGTGCCTTTTCCATCCAGTATTCTTCACTCGCCACCTTCACAAGTCTTCGCAAGCGGAACATTAGGTATCAAATAAGCAGAGCTAGCATGAGCAAGATGGATATTTATTACGCAAAACACAGCTTTACTTTTCGCAATATTGCTCAAGTCATTTAAAATAATGCTTTCGTTCGCTACGCCCAGCTATCACTTTGTTAGGTACTATTAAATATTAAAAATGATTAAAACATACCACCAGTTGGTATTCATCATCATAGCATAGGCAGTAGGTGAAGATTCGCTCTTTATGCGCTCCTGAAAACAGCAAATGGAAAATTGTTTCAGTTACCTTAATTAAGTAACATATTCATTGAATGTAAAATGACATGTACTTTTACTCTGAGAAGTACAATATTATTTTAATCATTGTGAGTGTAAGGACTTTGTGGATTTTGATTTTTTTTAATTTTGAGTTCTATTTGAATCTTGTCTGGCAGTTGAGTACTTTATGTGGCCTACAGGAGTTGGCCGCCGTTTAACTACTTGACGAACAATGTCAAAGAAAGCTCTAGCTCACGATTACTGACAAAAGCGTTTCTTTCGGTAGTCATATAGTGTTACAACTCACCTTATAGTTATAAAAGGATGAAGAGACTCTTGCAAACGCAAGAACCTATACAATATCAATGCGTTAAAGTTCGATGCAGCGCTCAGAAAGCTGGCCGATAGTAAGAAAAATGGAATTAATTCCCGGAGGTAAAACAGACACACACCACACTGCGTGGCTCGAGGGATTCAATCATGACTTCTGCTGATTACTCAAAGGATATTCATTTGTTATGGAAAAACGCAATCCGTCTATATGAGGAGCATCAGTGCTAATAAAGAAATGTCATAACCAACGTCTAAACCAGGCAGGTAGGGTGAACATCAACAACAAAAACATCAAATTAATAAACGATCGCAGGATAAGAGTATAAAAACTTTAACTTTGACTGGTCTGCTGGTGTAGTGGTTAGTAGAACTGGCTACTATTGTGGGTTGGTTTCCCACCCAAGACGAATGTTTGTGTGACAAACATGGTCATTTTGTTCTGTGTCTGGGTATTATTTATCTATACCTAATAATCTTGTATTTAGAAATTTATAAGTATGTTTATCAGTTGTCTAGTAATTTAGTAATGATTAGATGGCGTTTGTGAAAGTTGTGGAATATTTATTCTTTCATTATTAGTACGGTAGAGGTGGGCTTGGGCTTGAACAGTCCGACTTGAACCCATTGTGCCACTCCCCTACGGATACCGACACACTCTGGGTAAGGAAACACTATACGGATAAGTATCTCAAACCATGGTTAGACCTTAGAAATTGTATGCAAGACGAGGAGCATAATTAACGGTCTATACAAGAAACAGTGCCAGACAAAATAGTTGCGTACAGAGAGTCTGTCATGGCTGGCCATGGGTCAGTATTTAAACAAATACATCATAGGACTTATAGAGCTCTATGCAGAGCTTTCATGCGGGTATAAGACACAGTAGCACATATGCAGGGATTTGCCTTGAGGGGTACATACAGGGTTAAGTACTTAGGTAATCCAGATGTTCTATGTGTAATTGTCAGCAAACACCAAGTCTTTTCTGGCGTTTTTTGAGGAGTTGGGGAATATAAAATACAAATGCATCAATATTTTCAAGAAAAACAATATTGATGCACCTAAACCTTCATTATAATAACAATTCATCTCATTTTAAATAGAGCATTAAACAAAATTATTATTATTATCAATAAAAAATATGTCACAAAAATATAATCTTTAATTAGAATCTCTGTTTATAGAAATCATTGCTCTAGCACTTCCAATGATAGTAGTAAATCTATTAGACGCCTATTTAAATCAATCTTTAATATATTTAAATGTAACTGTTTTAGTAACCTTTCGACAAAACTAACATTCTGATATGAAGCTGTTTTGAATTTCACTAAGTGTGTTTACATTCCTGCCGGTTGTTGACTGGCTTTTTCTATAAAACACTGCATATTTTTACCATTGGAAAGAAAATCAAGTTTACCTGTACAGCTCCAGTGAGCCCATCCATGGTCAGTGACAGAAACAGCAGCATTTCCCCAATTCCCATCACGGAAGACTCATCCACAGTTTTCTTGCCTTGGTCCTTGTACATAAACAAGACCACCCCAAGGACTATCAGTAAGACAAACACATATTTCTTCGCTGAATAGGACTTATGTCCAATGAGAACACCAAGTATCATCACTGGAATTGGCTTTGCTGCTTTACCAACAACCTAGAAATTAATAGAAAAGTATAATATTAACAAAGGGCATAAGCAAATAAGATAAAATAACAAAATAATATACCATTTTGACAATTAAGCATTTAGTATTAAATAATATAGATAGCCCAATATTCCTACAATACAACAAGTTAAAACACTTTCATAAAAGAAAACTTTTTTTTTGTAAATGTTGTTAAATAACTATAGAAATACAAAGCCAATAAAATAGGTACAATTGAACATAACTCTACACTACTGCACAACATTCTTTCCAATCAAAATAAAAAATTTAAGTCGGTTCACACCCAGCGAAGATATTGTAAGGTAACATTTTATCACATAAAAAAGAAAACTTTTGATTGAAAACCAGTTTTTTACAACTAAAGCGTAAACATGTAATTTATAACCTGTAATAAATATTTCAAAGTAGATCTAGACAATGAATAAGCTAAACTAAATTAAGTCTAGGGTGTGTCCTATACTTTAGGGATTAAGTTTTCATGACTAGCAATGATTAAAAAATAATAGTAGTACCAGTCTTCGAAACAGAGAAAACACAAGCATTAAATTAATCATCGTGCATGATTAAAGTGGACAGGAAATTTCAGAGTATAATAATTGCACATCCAGATACTATAAAACATTTTTCATGAACGTTAAAATTACAATAAACTACAACCTAGAAATTGTCGCACCGTAGAGCTTGCCTTCAGGTTCTGACCTGATTTTGTTGTCTCTATTGTCCCTTTTGATCGGTATACCTTGAAATGTGACTTGCCCAGTACCATTTTAGCTGTAGAGCATGTCGGACAGCATCTGTAAGTTTAGTTCTTTTCCTTATCTCTTAATTTCGGATCTTCTGTATTCTCCTGAGTTTTAATAATTCCACTCCATGGAATGTTGACATATGAAGCAACTTTGTTTGTATATGTCCATGGTTGCATTTCATATATCAAACTTGGTTAGAATACAGGCCTCCATCATTTTACTTTTAAATTTTACATGGTAGTCTCCTTTTAGGACTTCTTTTTACATCCAGTATTTCTTTCAGGTACAGTTAACACTTCAATTTCGTTTTTTTTTGTATCAAATGATATTTGTTTTCCAAGGAAATATATCTGTTTGCCTGACACAAATACTTTCTTTTCTATGTGATTTGTCATGGTTTTTGTTTTGTGTTCGTGTGTAGAAACAGTTCCTTGGTTTTGTTGTCCAGAGCCTGTATCATATTTTGGCTCAGTTGCTGATTCTGCAAAGAGGACGATGCCGTCAGCGAATCTGAGGTGGCTTAGTTTTTGGTCTTTTATCCTGAGTCTCTTATTTCTTCAGTTATTCCAACACAGCTATGAAAAGTTTTGGTGGCATGAGAACTCCTTGTCTGAATCGTTTTCCTATTATCATCTCTTCGCCTTTATTTTCTAATCTTTCTCTGCTTTTACTGTGAAGTAGATATTTTTATAATGTTTTATATGTTTTGTTTACTTTACAAGAAACAAGCGCTTACAATATTGAGGTGTAGGTTATGCTGTCAAATGCCTTTGAGTAATGTATGAAGGCTACGCAAAGAGGATGGTTATATTCTATATATTTCTCAAGTATTAGGTCCAACATGTGGATATGATCAATGGTTGACAATCTTTGGCGAAAACCAGCTTGTTCCTTTGGTAGGTTGTTGTCTTTTTTTAATGTTATTCAACTTGATATTATAGAAGAGAACAGTTTGTAAATGTTTGACAGTAAACTTATAGGTCTGTAGTTTCCGATGTCTGGTGGATTTCATTTTTTGCGGAGAAAATGTCCGAATTACACCACTGCTTGGGGGCTCTTTCAGTCTCAATCACCATGTTGAATATTTTCGCCAAACATGGGACAAAGACCAGGGCTCCTGTTTTTGTCACTTCGTTACCTGGTCCAGGACTCATTACAGGTTTTATTTTTATTATATTACTTAGATTTCATCATTATTTATAGGTTCTATTTTATCTTGTACTGTTTTTTCATAGAGACATGAGTGTCGTGGCGGTTACTTAAACAGCTCTTTATAAAATTCCTTTCTATTCGGTATTTCGGTCTATAATGATTTTTTTTGTTTTAATTTCTGTTTTCCACATCCATAACTTCCCATTACTACGCTTTCATAATTCTTTGGTAGTCCAATCTTGGCAATGGGTGGTATTGTTTTATATTGGGTTTCCTGCCATGCCAAGCCATGGAAGAGTGTGGGGTCGCGGGACCACTTAACAGGTGGTTCCGTGCCTGCCTCGCAGACAGGACACTACGAACGGTCATTGACGGCGTCGTCGGGGAACCTAGGCGCGTCACTTGCGGTGTGCCGACCGGATCCGTGTTTGGCCCAGTCGGATACATCATGCATGTCAACAGCATGTGCAATGTTGTTCGGAAGTGTCGCATATATATGTATGCTGATGATACGTGCCTAGTCTATGCCGACAAAGATTTGAATTTAATTGAAAACACTATCCAGGAAGATTTCACTAATATTATTAAATGGGCTCATGACAATGGCATCATAATTAATATAAGCAAAACCAAATGTATGCACATACGATCTCCCTACAGTAAAAAAACCGAACGTCCGCCGCGCATAGTGGGGCATAGCTATGAGTGTCTACACAGCTACGGTATGACGATGTGTGAGTGTGCAAGTATTGAGGTGGTGGAGGAATACAAGTACCTGGGTTTAGTCATTGATAACAGCTTCTCGTGGAAAAAACACATTATACAATTATGCGACAAACTCAGGTATGTGCTTGTGAAGTTCCACCACCTTAGTTTTGTGCTAGATAAGGCAACTTTGTTCATGTTATATTATGCGCTGGTGGACTCACTGCTGTCTTATGGGTTGGCATGCTATGGTAATACATTTAAGACATATTTGGATAAAGTTAAAAAATTACAAATTAGATTTATGAAATTACTAGTAGATAAAAATACAAAAAAGCGTTGTAAAATTGGTGATTACGAAAAATTATTTCTAGAATGCAAAATGCTGCCGGCTCATGAGGGGGTAGTGTTGGCTATAGCTTTGGAGCAGTATAATAGTGATATATTTAAAAATACTATAATACGTACGAGATCTATAAGGAATAATAATATGAAAAGGTTTGCCGTGCCCACTTGTAACAACTATTATGGTCGAAGATGTCGAAAGTTTTTAGTTCCTACCATTTTTAATAATTTTCCAGTCGATATAAACAGTTGTGTTACAAAAGCGTCATTTAAAAATAAAATACAAAAGTACCTATTCAATGAATTTGTTCAAACCCTTGAAAAAATTAAAACTGATAATGTTGATTGAGAATAGGTTTATGTAATAATACGTAATCGTTAGGAATTGCTTGCATATTCATATTTATACATAATTATTTATTAAGTAGTGTGTTAATTAGCAATATTGTATTAATAGTTTATATTTTATTTTTTGTGTTTATGAAAGTATATTTATGTATTTTATATTTTTAAGTGTATAACTTTTATAGCTATTTATGAAAAACGTGAGTAAATTTAATTTCTTGTGATAGACAAAAGGAGCTACATCTGCCAACAAACTGTTTTGCAGTTTGGCGGAGGTAATAATTGTATTGTTGTCTGTGTTGCTTAAGTGAATAAACTATTTTTCATTTTTCATTTTCATTTTTCATCCTATGCCATTCTCAAGTCATTGACATAGAACTTATTAATTTTGTTGTATCTTACTTTCTTTGTAGAAGCATACACTTGTATTACTGATACTGAGTCTTTTTTAAATTTTTAGTTTTAGTACAGCTATTGCTCTGATAATCATATAATATATGATTATCAGAGCAAGTAGCTGTAATTTAACTATATTATAGTTGACAATGCTTTGTTTATAGATTTTATTGACCAGAAATCCCACACTATATACAGGATGTCTCATTCAAAGATCTGTTCTGAGGAACCATGTCATCCATTTTAATAACAAGAAAAACTGCATTCATACATATTAAAAAACATCGATGTCATGGTTCCTCAGAACAGATCTTCGTATGTCTTATAGTTTCAGAATTTCCCATACTAACCGATTTGAATGAGACACCCTGTATAGCCCTTTTGTTTCTACTGTTTAAAATAGTATGTAATCCTGATACTCTTCAATTTTGCAACCCAATTTTGTTACTTTACTAAGGCTGAGTATTTCAAAATTAAAGTTTGTGAGTTCTAGTAATCTTGCTGGCAATGATAATATAAGATTTTACATTAAAGGTACATATTTTAACAGTAAATTACTTTTTGATGACAGGTGAGGGTAGTAGTGGTCATAATCGCCACTGTGACTTGCCAGATAGGTAAATGTTTTTAGTTTTTCTTTATGCTGTGATATGAAGCCCTAAACAATGAGCTATCACAACATTGCAATTAATTAACCAATACAATTTTCAAAAACTAAGTTGCTTGATATCAATAATATTTAAAAATAATTTCTGCATCTGTGAGTGATCTTAACTCATTGCTCTGTTTTAAAGTATGAAATTATTTTTGGGGAAATCACAGGACTGTGTCCTGGGTTTCAGTAAACTAGTTGTTTGCACCAGGTGTTTTGCTTCTTTTTCATATATTAGAATGCCGAAATGAAAAGGTTAACTCTACAATACAAATGGTACAATGTAGATATTTGCTATGACTGGGTATTACCTGTGTCGGGTAGTTGATCCATTGCAGTGCCATGTTTGAACAGACCATACCGAGAAGATATGTCAGGGCAGATGAGAAATAATACACTCTTTTCGTTGTGTCCAATTCTCTCTTCCATGATAACTGGAATGAGAAAGATTTTTGTTAAATGCATGATGATGAGGATAGTTTTAATTTCGTTAATACAAAGTACAAAAACGGACTGCTGTACAAGACTGGTTTTAAAAGCTCAGAGGTGGCCACTATCAGGGCAAAGTTATTTAACCAAACCAAATAAATATCCAGAAAATTGTCAGTCACACAAAATAGTTGCTGGTCACTCTTGAGGGAAATGGGGTGAATTTCGTCAATTTTCTGCTGTTGTGAATTTTATTGTTAATTGATTGTATCAGTAAAGGGCTGATCGGTTATAAATTTCTAAAATATTCAAAAGACTTACCATTAGAAGTTTCACAAAAATGTAATTCACCACGCACTGTATCAGGACCAGAGATAACGTACACGTAAACTGTTCTTTATTTTCACCATATTTACCCCTCGTTATTTTCTCTTGTAGCATTCCATAAATGAAATAACATACGAAAATTGCACCCGCATACACTAGAAACCTAAATTCGCTGCGGCTTTTAGACATATTGATGAAAGAACTGTGCCACGCAGAGACTGAAATTAAAGATACAAACGTTTTTTTAACTAAGTAAGAAATTATGACACAAATTACTATGCAAAACTTAGCGCATAAGCGCAGATTTTGACAAATTATTATAAAGTAGGTAAGTACATAATAAAATACCTTTAATTAGAGGTCGATTTAAAAAAAATAAATCTTGATTATTTGTATTTTGCGGATCCCCGACGTCCACCACTACACTTGACATATGCACTTAAAAAAAAACCTTTGTAGTTCAAACCGAACCTTTTTCACAATCAAGATATCAAATAGCCGCCTGGCCGTCGATTCGATAACAGAATCTGTCCCGTTTACACGAAACTAAATAGAAAGAGAGACCAAGAGAGACTCTATAAATCTGTCATTCGTCCACGTGTTCTTTGACAATGTTCAATGTTGATTAGTTTGACAATGCTGACATGGCTTGCTTGACCAAATGATGAAATGATTCAAATGATTAAAAAAATAACAAAGTCACAGTCAAACTTTAAGGATTAACCCATTAAATTTGGCTAGTGTTAATATAATCAAAGCTTTTGTGATTTGATTCCTTTTTTTGTCTAAATTGACCGAACTATAAACCGGGCATAAGTAAGGGCGGTTTTGGTATAATACTTGTGCGGGTGCCAAATTAGTGTCGTCAAGTGTCGTGTCATCGTGTGGTAATTCATGAGAAAAGCTTTCAAATAACAGTTATTTCACTCTAATTAAATTACTTAATTATTTAAGGCACTTGTAACATCTGTAAAATAATAATACCTAATTACAAAGGCCAGCACATCAAGCTACGCCATGTCAGGCATATTTAAAGTTACATCCTCTGTGGACATATTATGCCACGTTCGCACGCTTGGCAAATGCTGCAAACACCAAATCTCTACAAACGTTAGGCTTGATGTTAGAAATCAAACTTCGCTATCCACACGCATGCGAGTGAGTAAGTGTGTTCTGAAGAAGCTAGCACGACAGGCGTGAAAGACATAGAGTGTGTATATGCCATAACATTTGGCTGAAGTTTTTTAAAAAATAATTTTATTAAAAAAGCAAGAATATATACGAAAGGAAACAAACAAATATTACTAGTCACTCTTTTTTATACAAGACAAGCGAACAGCTTGGCAAAAAGAGTCTGATGCGGTGACAGTTGAAACTAAGAATGGATGATTGTGGCAACATTGTTTTATTTGTCAACTGTTAGTACAGTTTGGCAAAAAAGAGTCTGACGCGGTGACAGTTGAAACTAAAAATGGATGAT
Organism: Euplexia lucipara; assembly: GCA_921972225.1. Classification (NCBI taxonomy): domain Eukaryota; kingdom Metazoa; phylum Arthropoda; class Insecta; order Lepidoptera; family Noctuidae; genus Euplexia; species Euplexia lucipara. Next base: position 8,342,104 of record OV179142.1, on the reverse strand, counting down.
TGTGGCAACATTGTTTTATTTGTCAACTGCTAGTGCATCATGTGTCAAAAGTGCATAAATCCTCGTCGTTTTTCATAGATTTAACAAAATTATTTTGTTGCAAAATTACCGATTAAAACTTAATAAAACCATTTGTAGTTGTATCAGAGCAGTAATTTACCTCGTCTTTTTGTGGTGTTTGGCCAAATCTGAAGCGGGACAAGTTTTGTCCGATATCGGGAATGTTTATCGAAGAACTGCCGCTAGGACAGGTATTTATCTACCCTAATTAAATCATTGTACAGACTCCAGCACATCAAGTTACCCCAATTTGTCAAATTTTCCCAAATGAGTATGAACCTTATTTTGTTTGACATAAAGTTGAAAAACAATCCAAGAAATTTGACACATTGGGGTAACTTGATGTGCTGGCGTCTGTACATTAAATAAGTTTTTCTAAATGTTTTCAATGCGTAGTTTAGTTGATATACAGATTTAAGTAACTATTTGTCTTGTTTACAAAAGTGGAAATTTAAGGTTATGTTTTGTAGTTTGAAGAGCCTCGTATACCCATATTTGATACTTGAAGATAAAGAATAGGGAATTAATAATAAAGTACCGTATTTTTTGTTGTTTTAGGTAAATCTGTCAACGCAGTAAGAAAAATGTTTAAGGAAGGTAAAAAATAAGATATTTTTTCAACACCGGGCAAACATTTCAAAGGTCGCCCGAAAAAAGTTACCACCTTATCATTGTGACGTGAATCCAATTGAATTAATATGGGAAATCGCAAAACATTAAATTACTTCAGTCAATGTTGGATCCATTGATGTAAAGGTATGTAGCCTAGTTTATATGTGCATATTTAAAGTTGCTATGTTAGAAACATTGTTTATGATTTTTTTTTGTTTTTAAAGGTGGCTGCTGAACAAGCATTTGCAAACATTACTAAGATTGGAAAAATTCAAGCAAGGATATTGTAATGAAAATAGGAAAATAATACATGACAGTAATAAATCTAACAGATGACAGGAGCAGTGATTTATCAGAATTAGAAAATACTAGTGTTTCAGAAGTTGCAGGAAGCTCTAGCCAACATGTGAGCTTTTTTGGGATCGAATATTTGATGGTAGTGTGTTCAATTCGTCTGATAAAATGTTTGGTATTAAAATAAAACTTAAAAAAAAACGTGTTTTTTCATTATCCCTGTAAACAATCTATTGTCGTTAATTCCTAACAATCTTACGGTTAGACTGCTCTCGAGGGCATGATTATATCTGTCTGTGGATACCTAATGCACCACTTTCGTGCAAGGCTTCAGTGTCCACTATAACATACATAGGTAAGGTACATCTCACGCCTCTTTCACACGCTGGTAGGCAGAAACTACAGAGCGCCATATGCTACGATTCTTACATACTTCTTTTGCTTCGTTTACATTTTTATTTTGTTGGTATACACATTTGCCCACTATTAATAGTGTTAATACTGGACATTGAAGCCTTCAATGGTGTTTGCGTAGCATCCAACAGACAGAACCACCCACTTAATTTTGGGATTATATAGGTACTAAAAATAACAAGTATCAAACCTGTTAAGTCGTAGTATTCAGGGTGGCCACATGCGCGATACTAGCGACCTCATTTATTTCTTACTGTATTGCCAAGCTGTACATTGATTGTTTTTCAACTTTATTACATAATATTATTACCTATTGATTATAATAATAATTATGATTAATATTATGAATTGGGAAATTTAACAGTTTGGGATAGCTTGATGTGCTGGTGTCTGTACAAACTACGACTCTGTACTAAATAAAACACCAGTGTTGCTAACCTTAGACTTGTTATGAAAAACTACTGAAACTGATTACCTCAAACCCACATTAAAAAAAAGTTAAAGCATTTGCTTAAAAGCTCTAAAGCATTACAGTTCAACATAAAATTATCTGAAAGTAGTTTCAGAGCAGGTTTCTAAAGTCTTGGACTCTTTCCTTTTCCTTTCTCTATTGTATTTTCAGAAATAGTATGCATTGGATGATTAGCAAAAAAGGTTTAAATCTTTTTTGAAATAAAATCTACAGCGTTCAAACCATGGACTTGATAACAAGTCTTGGCAAAAAGACTCGGTTTTTTATCGCAACGAGCGCCAAGGTATTGAGGTATATAGTCTTAGTATTGATTAAACAGTTTCATAGAGAACCGGATCGATATAATATATTATGACTAAATGCTACATGCCAGCAAGCAAGGTGGTGCAAAGCGCATGCGTGCCGTTGACCTCTGCGACTGTGGACTTGTCAATTAACCTACGAAACAACATTTTCACATTGAAGCGCACAGCTGAAATGAGTGAATGAAAATCACCACCGAATAGTAGCAGTAGCTGGCTTCAAATAAGCATAGAAAGATTTATATAAGCATTAATGTATTAATGAAAACTGGCTGAATAGTTAGCGACGAGTTTTTGTTTTTTGTCTTCTTGTAAGTACTTAGTAATTAGCTAGTCTACTAAACTAGGTATAACAGAAATTTCGGAAGACATAAACGCAGCTACGTGCGAGTAATTGGGAATTCGGGACGCATTACCCCAATAACGCACCAACGGGAGAAAGCCTTAAAAATGTAAATCTAATAATTAAATATTCAATATTTTTAATGGTTTCAGAGGGAAAAATTGGTTTTCAACGGGTCATACTCACTTGTAGCGGTAGAAACTCGTTTCAGTCAGTGTGTCTTAATCATTTAATGGAATGACTAGAACTTGTTGACGTACTTCCTTTTTAAAAGGTTTTACGTTCTGAATAATATTTCTGGCATCACACTGAATAGGTCGACAGCGGAAAACTTTAAACTCCACAAAAAAGAATTTAAAGAAGACTGCAAAATGACAGTCGATTGACATGGCGACTATGGCAACGTAGTGCCTTTTTTGCCTTTTTTTTTTAAATATTTCGAAAATAATTTTACTTTTGTTTTTGCATAATAAATAGATCACAACGTAGATAACAAAAAAAAAAATAGAATAAAAGCAAAATTATTTTCCTCAGTTGCCTCATCATTAGTATTTTCAGACTCCTTTTTACATTGTAGTTGTAGTCGATATTCTGTTTGGTTTTCTTATATTTATATCTTCCACGCTGGCGACGCTATGTAGTAAGCACAAACGTAAACGCTGATTGAAAAACAGTAGAAAATAGTAAAGTAACAGAAAACAAGACCACCAATGTGGAGACAGCGAATCAATCTGCTGTTAAAACAGTAGAGTTGGTAACACTGCAGACGCCCGACTTTGACCAGGTCACAGAGGTGTTCAGTTCGGCAAAATGTCGCTAATGTGAACCCACCTTTACATGTTAAAGTAATATTATTTTTGTACATGTTTCAAAAGTAATACCATGGTTTTGTATAGCTGTGCTATCATGCAACCTAAAAAAATTGCAAGTAGAACTGTTTGATAACATTTTACATTTTTTAAATAATTTTTTTTTTAAGTGTTGTTAGATTATGAAATTGACCAAGAATTTATTTGGTAAATATTTGAGACGTTAATGTTGAAATATTTTATCTGTCTCCGCTGAATTCCAATTGGACTCGAACTCGGTAAAACAGAACGCAGTAAATAACATACACATCAATCGCCAAAAGCAACTCTATGTGGTTGCACAAAGAGTTATTCTACAACATGAATTTATGGCCTTCAATTTTACAACAAATTCTTTAACTATGATGTAGACTAAACGTAAAAGGTTATTTTTTTAATGATATCTATCATACAAAACACTGTAGACGAACTATTTACAATAGTAGGTATTTAATATTACTAAGTATTTCCATATTGTAACTATTCAGAATATATTTATTACGGGGTAAACTCTGCGTATTGAAAGTTTTGTACATAATCTAACTTGGTAAAGTTAGTTCAAGTTGTGATTTACTTGTGTTCAGTGTTGTTTCGTTCGAGTTTATCACATAATTTGGATAATAATATTGACAAAGTGTTAATAAAGTTGTGAATGACAGTACGATTAACATAAAAAGTTATGTTACAAGTGTGTTTCTTTGTATGACATAATTTTGCGGCAAATTCAAGTGGTCGTTACAGAAATAATTTTCGAGTATGAGTCATAACCCGGACAACAATGGTTTCTGTTGATAAAACATGAACTTAAGTTACTATAACTACAATTTACACGATGCGACGAAGTGTTTGAATAAGATTCAAACAGTACCTACCTATCGGAACACAAAACTTTTGTAAGTCCAAACTTTTGTTATGAAGTGCTTAAGTAGGTAACACTTAATAAATTTATTAGTTTGCTTTTTTTGTTGACTAACACTGCTATTAAATTATTGGTCCTCTATGTAGGTATTAGATCTTCTTTTAATAAGTGTAAAATATCTGGTTGGTGTGTTTTTAATTTATTACGTTCTAGATAAATACCTACCTACCTAATTATTCTAGTAGAGTCGTTATGATTAAAAGTACCTACCACCAATCGTAGATTTCATTTACTAATGTCCCTTCCTAGGTACTGATACCGGTACGAATTGCGTAAGTAAAAAAAAAATATAGGTACCTACGTTAGTTTCAAGGTATTTTGTCTTTGTAGGCCTACCCAAAGATTAACATAATAATACAGGTAGTTAGGTAAGTCAGAGAAAAAGTTTTTATGCTACATTGAAGCTGACATACCTACCTACCTACTGGTCATCATTTTATCAGTTCCATTGTTCCAAATTTGAATTCACGAATTTGAAAAAGAAAAGAAAATCGAAGTGTCGTCGGCGCTCATGGGGAACCCAAAGTCAAAACGCGAAAAGCTTTAATTACAGCATTTTTTTGATAGTTAAAGAAATAGGTAGTTATTTTGGTATTTTTTTTGTTTTGCCTAACAAAATAATACATTAGTCGTGCCCAGGGAATGGTTGATACCTACCAATTACTCAATAAATAGCAGCTGATACATTCGTCCAAAGGCATAAATAGGTAAGTGATGTCATAACTAATTAGGTAAGTTACTTACGTTACCTGTATTGAGTTTAATTAGGCCAGGATTAATTGTTAGCAATAGCATCTTATTTGACAATGAAAGAGCTGTTTTAGAATACCTCAACAAAGACAGTGTCACGTCACTGTTCGTAATGGAATGACTAGTGAGAACTGTGAGAAGCCCATGTAGGTACCTTTAAAAGGTACATTTTCAATTACCGACTTGCCTAAGTAGGTAAGTACCTACATTTAATCTTTCATTAATTTTCTTGCGCGTCATAGCGTTGTATAGCCTACCTAGGTAGGTAGGTAATTACCCAAATCTTAAGAACTGTAAGTTTTATATTAATTTGTTTGATTTAATTACTATTAAAGCTATAAAGGGACAGCATAATTTACCTGTAACCTAGTAAGTAACGTGCCTAAACATCGCGTAGGTAGGGTAAATACGCTAAATGTCGGCCCCCTAACGAATTTTCCAAAGACATTCAATACCTATAGACCGGACATCACAAACAAAATTTTTGTCCGAAAAAGTGTGTCCTGCCGGACACAAGTCTATGAGTTTTTTTTAGTACGCTCCGCTGCCGCTCCAATATTCATATATTATTCTAGATGGCGTTACTGAGACTTGGGATCAAAGTTTTTCTATGACATTTCCTTGACATGCCCGCTCTATAGTCTTTTAAATCTCTTTGGAATGTTCTAACTTTGTATTGCTCTAGCTACATCAGTTTGCAACGAAACATGTCTTGTGATGTAGTTTTAGATAGGTTGATTAATCTATTTTATGTTTATAGGCATAGGATTGACTTTTCTACTAAAAGCAAAGAGTAATAAGGGTTTAAAAATGCATCGAGAACGAAAAAACCTTAAACTCGGCCATTTACGCCCCATAGTCGGTCGGTCGGTGAAAACGAGCTTAGTATCGCGTACCCATTAAACACCGAAAATCCTAACCAACGAAAAAGTTACTAAACGAATACTTTTAATAGACTACTTTTTGTTCCTCGCAGTTTAAGCTAGATGGGTTCAATGGTAGTAAGTTCCAAAGAGAAATAGATATTTGTACCTATCCGCTTATTGAGGTTTCATAATATTATTAGGGTTGATCAATATTGTAATATTTTATAATTATAAATAACTAGCTGTACCCTGCCACGCTTCGCTGTAGCACATTGTGATTGAATGATTATAAAAAAAAAAACAAAATGATGTGTGGCACTCGGAGACTGCCGCGGTAAAGCTATTGCATAGCATTTTTTATCAACTCCTCTCCTCTCCCCCTCCCTCCCCCTCCCCTCTCCCCCACACCTCCCACGGCCCCCCTCACCCCTCCCTAACTTTCCTCTCCCTCCCTCTCCCGTCCCCTACCTCTTTCCCTCCCCCTTTTCTCCACCCCTCTCACGTCCCCTTCCCCTCCCTCTCCATCTCCAACCCTCCCTCTGTCATCCCCCTCCCCTCACCTCCCACTCCCCTCCCCCCTCTCTACTCTCCCACTCCCCTCCCCCCTCTATGCCCCGAACTACCCTCTCACAATCTCCCCCTCCCCCCACCCACTAACCTCCCTTTTTCCACTCCCCCTCCCTCTCCTCGTGATATTTCAAAGTCATTTTAAAAGTTCTGCTATTCATAAAAAGGATCACCGCTGTGCCTGTGTTAGGTTATTATCGTTGCGGAATTTCTGTATTCGGTTTCCACGCTCAAGGCCAGCGATAGAAGCTATGCAATAACTTAAAAAAAAAAATATGTAAGAACCATCCTTGATGCGGATTATATATAATATCATTAATAATTGATGTTATCGAGCGGGATACAAAATGATAAAATTATAATAGTCATTTTCAACTATTAAAAAGCAAGGGTTGGTGATAAAAAAGTGCAAATTTAGAGTTGTATGTATTTTTTGATGCCACATAATAAAATAATAATAATAAAAAAAATTAACAAAAATATAAAAAAAAAAAATTGGGGTGAACACCCCTTATCACTTAGAGGTTAGAAAAATAGATAGTAGCCGATTCTCAGGCTTACTGAATATGCATAAAAAATTTCATGAGAATCGGTCGAGCCGTTTCGGAGGAGTATGGGAACGAACATTGTGACACGAGAATTTTATACAGGGTGGCAGGGACATCGACGCACATCCGCTTACCATGGATTCAGTACATGATTCTGGACCCCCCTGCGTTGAAATTTTTCGTCGGCTTTTCCTTAAATTTTACGTTTTTTTCTGCAAATTTTTTTACTGTAAACTGTATAAAAACATTATTTTTACCTATTCCAATGAGATTTTTAATTAAGAAATAGTAAATTCACTTGTTTCACTTAAACCAGCAATGAAAGTAAAACTCGAAAGGGCTACCTGATCAGCTGTTTTTCTAAAGTTCATATGCGAGGTCAACACTAGCATAGTAGGTAGACATCCTATTGTCGGCATTTCGGGGAAAACCCGCCACAAAGGACGCCGCCGCCGGCGGCGCGCGGTCTAGTCTGTACGATATATCCCAAAGAATCTAACAGACGCGTCACTTGAGGCATTTTAATCATCTACATAAATGAATGACTCGCATTTACTACTTTTATTTTAGATTCATTATGGAGGATAATAATTTCTTTTGAGCTTTGTCGTGTTACGTAAAGAAGATTAAAAAAACACGTCAAAGTCACGTAATTGTTCGACAATTTTTTGTTATCAACATTAATTTTAGTTTTGAATGCAATTCAACAATGTAATTTATTGTTTCATAAAAAAAAACACATCCATTATCGCAATTAATTTCATGAGGAGGTAACTAGGTACAACTTAATGTGTTTGTACACTCTATCATGTTGTTGATCTGTTGAAAGTGCGGCAAATTGAAAGAGAATTAGTAAACCTACATATTTTCTTTTGCATTTCTCCGATTTTTGTCAGTTCCTAGATTTCGTTGATCGCAAGCGGGCGTGTTGTTTGTCGCGAATTTGTGTTCATAACGTACCTAGTAGATTTTAAAATCAAAAGTAATTTTCTCTTTGCGTGTGTGTGTGTGTGTTTGAGAGCGTCAATTGGAAGATTCGGTCCGCAACCATGGCCAGCTCGCTCACAGGACTTGACCCCATTAGATTTTTTTATGTGGGGTTACGTCAAGTATAAGGTGTCTGTGACCGAGTGCAATACCGCAGCAGAAATGAGAGATCGCGTTGTGAAATGTGAATGTGTTTGCGACGCTGTGTGAGGAGTGTGTCCAGGATCCCACTAAGTATTTTACCCCGTGTCCACGCAGAAACTCTGCGCCGCGCTCAGATCTGCGAGCGACCACTTCGAACCCTATCTCATTAGGAATGAGCGAGATAAAGGTAGGTAAGTTAATTAATTGAACATTAGGTACTGTATCGCTAAGTTCTTATCAAGAATCTTTTTTGTTATCAATCCTCATCGGTCGGTACCTATCGCTATTTTGTGAGAATAAGCTTAGGTATTGTTAGTTTTATTTCTTTTTAAGTAACTACCATCAGTTATCGAGACTAATTAAACAAGATTTCATGTGTTAAGTAACTATCCATGTTGTCATGCGGCGATATTTCGTAGTACGTTCACGTTCGTCCGGCAGCAGAGGCGCGCGGCGGCGGCGGCGCGCGGTGTAGCGGGGGGCCGCGCTGTCGACGTACCTATGTGTGTGTGTAGGTTAGGTAGGACACGCGCGCGCGCCTTCCGCAGAGCGTTTTGATCGCGTTGTTTGCAATACATTGCGCACTCAAAAATGACAATTTTTTTAACCAGCCATTTCCGAGATGAATGACCTTCGTAATTTCATTTATGGCATCAGGTGCAACCTTTTCACGACGTTTGCGCGTCGATGTCCCTGCCACCCTGTATATAAGACTAGCTGTACCCTGCCACGCTTCGCTGTGGCACATTGTGATTGAATGGTTAAAAAAAAAGAGAAAATGATGTGTGGCACTCGGAGACTGCCGCGGTAAAAAAATGATATTGCATAGCATTTTTTATCAACTCCTCTCCCCCTCCCCTCCCCTCTCATTCCTACCTTCTCCACCCCCTCCCTTTGTCCTGACCTCCCTCTCTCCCACTCCCCATCCCTCCCCACTCCCCTACCCATCCCTCCCCCCACTCCCCTCCCAATCCCTCCCGCTGCCCCTGCCCCTCCCTCCCCTCTCACAATGTCCCCCTCCCCCTTTCACTATCCCCACTCCGACTCCCCTCCCCCTCTCCCCCTCCCACTCCCCTCCCTCTTCCCACTCCTCGTGATATTTCATAAAGTCATTAAAAGTTCTGCTATGACTATTAAAAAGCAAGGGTTGGTGATAAAAAAGTGCAAATTTAGAGATGTATGTATTTTTTGATGCCACTTAATAAAAAAATAAAAAAATAAAAATTATCAAACAAATAAAAAAATAAAGTTTGGGGTGAACACCCCTTATCATTTACAGGTTAGAAAAATAGATAGTAGCCGATTCTCAGGCTTACTGAATATGCATAAAAAAATTCATGAGAATCGGTCAAGCCGTTTCGGAGGAGTATGGGAACGAACATTGTGACACGAGAATTTTATATATAAGATAAATAGGTATAAATAAATATTGCATAACTTTTTCACACAACGCCATCTAGTCCCAAGCTAAGCTAAGAGCTTCTGTTATGGGTACTAAACAGCTGATAAACATAGTTATATATTTCTAAATACATACATATTATAGAAAAATTACACCCAGACACAGAACAAATTTTAATGATCGTGCTCATCACACAATCATTTGTCCTGGGTGGGAATCGAACCCACGACCTCCGGCATAGCAGTCAGGGTCACTAACTACTAGACCAACAGGCCAGTCGAAGTCGAAAATTAATTAATTTGAAGCCCTAGTTACATCAAAACTTAACCTCGTTTTTATAATAATACCTACATAATCAACTTCGAGCAAATTAGTTTGTTAAATATATTAAAAATTTAAAACTGACTACCCGTCCAACGTAATCAGCCTGTATAGTAGCGCTCGGATTCGAGGCTGGCCGATATTACGATCTTTAATATTTCTAAAGTCGGCCCCTATTTCTCAAGATTTAACTAAAATCACCACGGCCGGTTTTTGGCGATTATCCGTGAAATAGATTTATTAACTTACCTATAAGCTTTGCAAATTCTCCTATTATGATATAGGAACTGGTAGATTTGCAGATTGGTAGATCTGCATTCGGCCCCGGTCGAGATTCGAGGCTTTAAACCAAAACTGGTATTCAAAATCAAAAAATATAGTAAAACTAACCTTATATTAATACCAAAGCATAAAACAAAAAAAAAGAATGTCTTACCATTGTAATATCAATCCCCGAAATATGGGTATAATTACAGAAAGTAAGCTATTTTTACTACGAACTTGACACTTCAACGTCGGCATCGCTAAGGACGCTCAGTGTGCGAAAAGCGAGGGACGTAATCGAATAGTAACAGTTTTTACGTATAGAGTATGAACTAAAGATCCAATTCCAGTAGCCAAATTGTCACTTATTTACCTTTTCAATGAATGCAAGTAAAAAATGTGCAGACTGCCGACCTTTGGGGGGTGGCCGACCGACGTTTGGCGTATTTACTCATAATTTTGGCTCGGTCGGGTAAATTTACACTGAGATCCTGGAACTTAGTAGGTATTCGGCAGCCAGATAGTAGGTATTCGGCAGCCAGATAGTAGGTATTCGGCAGCCAGACAGTTTGAAAGACAGAGCGCAAACACTCGGGCCTTTTAGTAGATCTACCTGCTTATGGAAGTTTCCAAATTTAGAAACTCTTCGTCTGTTTGGAAAGTAACACTTTAGGAAAATGCCTAAACCTACCTACTTGCGCTGTGCTTTTGATAGAAATAAGAAGAGTAAGTATTAAGAATTTACTTATTCTATAAATTTAATTATTTACTCACTGTGCTTGCGAGGAGCTTGTGGCTAAATTATAACAGCCGCATGGGTCGATCGAAGGTTAAGCTACGCTTGACGAGGTCGGTCCGTGGATGGGTGACCATTTATTACATACCAAGACTCCTCCGTGCCTCGGAAAGCACGTTAAGCCGTTGGTCCCGGCTGTCATTTGTAGATCTTTGACAGTCGTTACTTGTAGTCAGAAGCCCGAAAGTCTGACAACCAGTTTAACCAAGGGGTATCATGTTACCCAGTTACTGGGTTGTGGAGGTCAGACAGGCAGTCGCTCCATGTAAAACACTGGTATTCAGCTGCATCCGGTTAAACTGGAAGCCGACCCCAACATAGTTGGGAAAAGGCTAGGCAGATGATGACTCACTGTGCTTGCGACTTCGTCCACAGGGAATTACCTAGCCTACCTACTTACCTGCTTTGTTTTTATTTTTTTTCCGAGGAACCTTTACTAAGTATTTATTTTTCTTATTTAAAAGTAGCCTAACTAAGTTACTCCTTATAACACCAGCTATCAGACAGTGAAAATGCTGTCAAAATCGTTCCAGCCGTTAAAAAAAAATTAAGTTTCACTCGAAACAATGAATTATTAGCTCTCGCGAACGATGTAGGTAGGTAGGTACCTACTTAGCGGGCAACAGCAAGTCAAAAATGTTATTTCAAAAAGTTTAATAGGTTCGCTATGCCATGATATTTTTTGTTTCTTGAATTGGATTAGCCTTGACTGTGTGTAACTGTGTAGTATAGCGAATTAGAATTTTAATGTCTTCAAGTAGGTAGGTACCAAAGCGGCCTTCCATGCTAGCATGAGATCGCGTCCAACTTATTATAAATGCTACCTGTAATATAATATCTTCACCTTGCAATGTACCTCTACCTACTTGAATGTAGGTACGTGATACAAAGTATTTGCAAGTACTGGTCTCTTTATCCGTTAATAAAATGCTTGTAGGTTCCTACGAAATTGTTTCTTAGGGGGTTCCGACTTTAAGAAGCAAACGTTGGTAGGATGTTGCTTAGGTTCAGTAGGTAATGAGCTGATGATCTTATACCTACCTACTTAATGCCTGAACAAATTATCAACAATGGGCTACTTGACAACATTTTAGTTTTTAGTCCCTCATCTAGATTACAAGAAACTATTCGACACATATTTTTTGTTTTTTCACGTAACCAAAAAATAACGGCGATAGGTACATCGAGTCAAAATGTCGCATGTCGCCACTAGCCAGTACAGTTTATCCTAGATAATGACGTTACAAGCCCCCTCTCCTCAACTTTAATTAATGCGCTTAATCTAAGCAGTTTACCACCATTTTGAAAAAAAATATACTTTTGCATTATTTTTTTAACTAATTATATTCTGATGGTCATATTTTGTCAAACACCCTATTATAGCCAATAACCATATCGATTCAGTGTGCTTTAATAAAAAACAACCAAAGAGCCGCTTCTATGTCCACGTTTGGTAGCTAAGTACCTACCTACGATTCCCCAGACAAACACACTGCCATGATACACGCGATCTTGAAATACCTACCTACGGGTCTTTTTGTGTCAGACTCAGGGGTTATTGTAAGATCTCTTTTCCTGTCCGTCTGACACAGAGGTCTTTCTGAATTCATTGTACCTAGTCTCGCGGCCCGTGTACTCGTTTCTTAGAGACGAGTACACGGGCCGCTAATTAGTCTAAGCCCTTGTCCAGAAGGAACGAATTCGCTGCGAATCGACACGCGATTTGAAGTTCAATGCTGTGAATGCTGCATACATTATTTACAGAGCTTCTAGCTGAAGAGCAGTGTATTACAAAACGCATGAAACTCGCGCGTATTTCTGGACAGGCCTTTAGAGACGAGTACACGGGCCGCTAATTAATCTTAGAGACGAGTACACGGGCCGCTAATTAGTCTTAGAGACGAGTACACGGGCCGCTAATTAGTCTTAGAGACGAGTACACGGGCCGCGAGACCAAAAATATTTTTTGTTTAATGTGATAAGAGATTAATTTCAAAAGTTAATTCGAAAAGTTTAGTGTTACTTGTCTTCCCATCATTTAAACTGGCTCTTTTACTTACCTTGCTTAGTCTATGCGTGACCGTAAAAATTGTGCAGTTCAAATAATCGGAATTTAAAAAATACTAGCCAAGACCTAGTCGGACACCCAGAATTAGGGTTTCGATGTGAGCAGCGTACTTAATAAACACTAATTTATGTACTATGATACATGGTCATCTAAAATAATGACAATGTCAAGGAACTGATCATCTCCTGTGCAGTCATTCAGCTAATTGCTGCACGCCAGTCGTAAATGCCTATAATTTTCCTGTAACTTTTTCTGAGTAAGACAACGAGTAGGTACCTACTTGTAATAAAATGAAAATGAAATTAAAGCGGCAATAGCCTAAAGGTTAAAGTGTCGGCCTGGCGATCGAGAGGTCGTGAGTTCGATCCCCACCCATTGCACTGTTGAAATGAAGCCGCTCCAGACTCAAGTATATTTAGTTGGAGGGGTTAACAAGACTACTAGTATTATGCAACCTTCATTACAAGTAACATTAAGTGCAGACCGGCATTTTATTTCAACTAGTGAGTAATATATAAATACAATAATTATCTTATATCTTTAACACCACTGAACAAAATTCACGCGGATCCACACTAAACAACGGGTATAACCGCGGGGCCATGCAGGCGTTATGACGTGTAAGATTACGTCTTTGCAAATAGATTTTTTTTACTGTTTGTACTTTAATTAAAGTAGACCGGGAAAACTTTATAAATTGTAATGTAAGATAGAGGCACGCAGCGCAATAGTTCAGATTAAAATTATGAATTTAGTATTCTTTAAATTAATGCATTTCAGTAAGGAAGTTAGGTTAGGTAGTTAGGTTAGCTATAGAATAGGTATGGTAAGTTAGGTTAGGTTATAATTATACATGTTGTAATTTTAATTCTATCGAACCCATTTTTTTTAAAATATTATTAGAGTTAAGACTCGCTACATAAAAAGTAGTAGTAGTTATTATTGTCTATTAGTTGTCATCTTATTAAACGTATGTATATCTAATACCTATATAAAAAAAAATGATAAGAGCAATAAATTGACTATAGGGCACAACGAAGTTTGCCGGGGCAGCTAGTATATTATAATATATATTATAATATACGTAGTCAATCAACATACCCAATGTTGCTGAAATGCTGACCTACTACTCGAATTTTTTGATTTGTTAAATCTTTTTTTTTGTACCTATTTTTATTATTAATGTGTTCCTGTGTCGTGCCAAATAAACGCCTTTCTTTCTTTCTATTATATTCATTACTATTATAAGTCCACCTCTGAAAGTTAATAAATAAAATACCGGTCAGAGAAATCAACTTTGTTTTTCATAACATTTTAGTCGTCAGATTCTGTGTTAAAAGTACTTAACACAAGTTAACTTATCTCTACCGCCACCGAAGTGTTGTTTTACAAACATAGTTAACAAGTTTAGTTTTCAAGTTGATAACCACTCTCCAAAATATTTAAAGTGGTTTGCACGGTTGTCTGTCTGAGCCACCGCATCTTCTAAACTTAAGCCCACTTACTAAAGTAAGTTGACGGAGGAATAAAATTAGAATCGATCAATATTTTTTTCGAATAATTTTTTTAATCAATATTTACCCCTTGTGGTTTTGTTTGATTATTATGCTATTAGACCTCATTGTAGAAATAAAAATGTGTAAAAATGTGTTGTAAAAATATTGTTAGAACCAGCCTGATGTCCAAGTGCAGGGCAAAGGCTTCTGCTACTCACGCAGATAACTCATGAGCACTAATTATCACGCTGACGCAAGGCGAGACCTTTCTCATACTTTTCTCTCACAGATTACATCTAAGTTTAGGTTTCTTCATGACGGTATCATTCGCCTGTGACAATGATGTCTAAAATTACCTTTGTAAGGAGGTACATATTAAATAATTTGAGATATTTATCTACCCGGATTTGAAACCACAACCTTGTCGTGCATCCGAGGCGAGGTCTTCACGACTTACCGTTACCGTTAGATAAAGTATCTTTACGAGTATATAGAAAGAAGAAAGAAAAAAAAGTACTTATTTGTCCCAAAAGGCACATGATAATATTAATATAAAAACAATAGCAAACAAATAGAAAACGTTAAATTAAAAGAAATTAAACAATCGAAATAACAGGACAAAAAAAAAATGTGTGCCTTGCGGCTGTGCCAAAAGCGTCCAGTGCCTGACGATGGTTTTAACTGGAACTGAGATTGCGATGTGTCACGGACGTAAAACAGATTGGTAAGCATGCATGGGGTGTGTGTGAGTGTCAGTGCGTATGTTGTGGGTGTGTGAGTGTTTTATTAAAACTTAAACAAAAAAATCACAGGATAAAAATCGACACAAATATTAAAAAACCTATACCTTTATAAACAGAAACGAAAGAAAAACTGTACATTGAGAAATTTCGAGACAAAATAAGTCGCTATTATTAGAAAAACGTAACTGATGACAAAAAGTGACTTTTTAGAATTTTTGTCTGTGTTATGGTACGCCAAAACTACTAAATAGATTGAATAGAAAATCAGCAAAAAATGTTCTTTGTAAACCGAAGGGGGCTTTAGGCTACATATTATCACGCCGCCATATGGTATGGAAGATAAGCAGTAGGTATTGATTTTAAAAGGTTTTTGTTCGTAATTTAATGCACAAAAACCGACTTCAAAAAAAACACTAAACGGTGTAAAATAACTCTAAATTCGGAAGTCTGTGGCTTTGGTGGGTTTGTCTTACTCATGATGGGCCACCGACTTCCGAATTTAGAGTTATTTTACACCGTTTAGTGTTTTTTTTGAAGTCGGTTTTATTTTTTGCAAAAAAGTTTTTTATTTTTCCATTTTTAGTTGTTACCATAAAAATGTTTGCCATGAATTTATTTTATATTGTTAATTGTTAACAATACATGTCATCATAATAGGGTTTTCCACTAATCCCTAATAAATAAAAATTAACATACCTAACTGACGAAATCTAGGTATATTGTACCCACCTGCGTACCCCTCAGAGCATACAGGCGTGATGATACGTCATTATGTTGTATAAACAATAAACATCCAAGCGATTCCAGCAATCACGACAGATTTGCCGTTTATTTTTGAAGAGTTCCGTTGTATATCTCCGAAGATCAGCACAAGATCTTCACCAAATTAAAATGGGACCACCTCAAGAGTATACTCTTTCAAATAAAAAAAGAATTTTGAGAATCGGTCCACAAATGGCGGAGAATTCAGGTAACACCCATAAAAAAAAAAAAAAAAACATACACACGAACATAGAACCTCCTCCTTTTTTGAAAGTCGGTTAAAAATGACTTGTTATTTAGATATCAAAAAAAATACTGTGCAGGAAACATAATAATCACGCTATAAAGTAGTTACTTTGTCTGTTAAATCCTTCGATCAATAATAACACTAGATGTCGGGTCGGCGTCAAAAATCCGTCTCGGTAAATATAAGCTCACTAGAGACGTGTGTTGTTATTTTGTTTATTTTGCTTGAAACACGGCCAATGTAAACACGTCCCACAATGCCGCGTGTGTATTCAACAGTTGCAAAAATAATCCCCGAAAACGTAATTATTCGGCCGGAGTCTTTTACTTTCAGTAAGGACATGAAGAATAAGTTATATTTTAAGCTATAATTTAACAAATAATATCAATTTTTTAACAACATTACCGATTTTAAACCACCGCTACAAATGTTTGACCAATGCTCGCCAACATTTGCACAAACTTTTGTTTAACTGAACAGCAGATGCATGGAGTAGATTTGTATTGTAATCATTTTAATAATTTGTTACTAATACTTAATGTTGGTTAAAATCGGTTAATGCTACTTTAGTTTGTTGGGACTCTTATTAGGTACTTAGCTTTTCTTTTTTATTTTAGCTTTCCTAGCAATCCATTTACGTGTGCAGAATGGATCTCGATTGTCGCCAGAGAAAGAAGAGGTTTTGTTTCGTTCATTATTCGCCACCGACTTTCGAAACTGGAGTTATTTTTCACCTGTTGGTGTTTTTTTAAGAAGGTTTATTTTTTTGTAAAAAAAGTTTTTGTTTAGCCATTTTTAGTTTCTTCGTGTGTCAAGAAAGTCTTTCAAAACTTCAAAGAATCATTGAAGTCGCTTAACAATATTGATAAAGAAGTTCTATCTAAACATTAATCTGTACATCTCTGCCGGGCCCCTTTTTGTTATGCAAATATAAGAACTCTGCATAGACATCTCACTGTAGCAATCGCGAACAATTTGCTTTTATGTCTTGAAGAATTCCGTCGCCTGTCTTATTCATCAGTTTTTTTTCACAAAATGTTACTTTCTAAATGAAAATGCTTGATTTGTTACTAAAAATGTACAAATCGGTACGTGTGTCCGTGGGCCCCTGATATGAGTTTTTATATAAATGGGAGCAATCTTTTAGTATACCCTATCAAATAAAAAAAGAATTTTTGAAAATCGTCTATAAATGACGGAGTAAAGGTCACAAAACCTAAAAAAAATGCAACCGAATTGATAACCTCCTCCTTTTTTAGAAGTCGGTTAAAATAATTTGATTTCATTCAATGATTTTTAACCAGCTGCGCCCCGCGGTTTCACCAGCGTAAACCAGGAGTAGTTAAAAGTAGCCTTAGCCTATATGTTAATCCAGGATATAAGCTACCTACATACTAAATTTCATCCAAATCTGTTCAGCCATTTGAGCGTGAAGAAGTAACAAACATACAAACACACACATACACACTCACACTCAGAAACTTTTGCCTTTATAATATTAATGTGAAAACTTCTAAATCTCATACAAAAGTAGACGCATAAATTTTTTTTTTGGGGGTTGTTTATAATGAGCCAACCCGCAGACAAATAATAGCAATGTCTTACTAAAATAGCTATTGTACTAATTTAGCCCTACTACTTTTTTAAAAATGGGTCAAATGTAATTATTTGCTACCATATAAAACAAACCTTCGCTCGCATAAGAAATATAAATTATTATTTTGCAACTCTATCTTTCAATTCTTACTGTGTTCTGAGCATTGAAATGTCATACCAAGACCTACGTCTAGTTCCAAAATAGAGTAAAGACGAAATTGTGAACAAAACGTTTCTAACCTTATTTTCTAGGATTTAAGTTTCGTTTTAGAATAAATATTTTTGTACTTATTATAAAAAATGGCTTTTATTTTTATGTCACATTTCAAATTTATTCCTTTTACTTTTCTCCGACAACAGAAGGACTTAGGCATAAATATTTTGCAATTGTAATTAAACTTTATGCTTGAGTGTCAAGGTTTATAATGAACTGAACTTGATAATATTATAAAACTTTTTTCTTTATTCGTAGTAAGAAATGCAATTGTTTATGCGTGTGTAAAACGTGGACACTTTCGCGAGGTATTTTTGTTCCTGATCTTGTATCTAGTGCTATTATTGATCGAAGGTTAAATCAACGACAATTTAGTTTTATTCAAAATTTTATTTGGGTACTTAAATAATATGTAGTTTCCGTTTTCTAACTATGGTTTAGGTCCTAAAAAGTGATGTTATAGGTGCCGATGTGTCTTGTCTTATCCTATAGATACGGGGGCTACCTTTGTTGTCTGTCTTGGTTGACGTGTTTAATTTTCCTGCGAATAATGAATATTTTTCTATTTAGGTACCTACTAGCAATTCTTACGGACTTATTCGATAAGGTACTTTTCATTGATTTGAATATCGACATTTCGGAATATGAAGGAATTTTAGGGGTCCGTTACCCCAGCCAGATGTTGTCGAAAATTATACAATACTAGCTTCTGCCCGCGACTTATAAGATTACCCTCGATTGATATTACTGTATTTAATTTTATTAGTAAAATATTTTTTGGAATCAGATCAGTAAATTCAAAGATTACCGAAGTTCTCTTTTCTGCTCAAGGTAACTTAACCCTTAGTCGCCTTTTACTTATTTATTTATTTAAGTTAGGTATATATTTAATTTAAAACTTCTCTATATACAATGTTTGCGGTTGTTTTATTTTCCGGTAACAGAATAATCTGCTTTTCGGATGACTCTTGATAGACCAACATATAATTGCCCATGGGAAAAACATTCTTTTCGTAGGTCAATGCCAACCAAAGAGAATGTTTGTCCCTGGGACTTGTTAATAGTCAGGGCCAATGATGTTTTTATTGGAAACTGGAGTCGTTTAAACGGTATGGGTAGGTCCGTCGGAATCATTGGAATTCTTGGGATGTAAGCCAACTGGCCAGCTCCTGGAACGATGAGAATGGTCGCCACAATTAGGTTGTCTTTTAAATCTTTTATTAGTAGCCTTGTGCCTGCGATGTTATGTCATTTTGCCTACCAAGCCGCTGCCAGCGCTCAGCGCTTGTCTCCCTATCCATTGTCTCAGAGACATGCTGCCTTAACTCAGATAGACGATGCGCACGTTCAGAGCTAGTTTCTCGAGCACGGGCCCGCGACGTCCTCACATTTTGGCTAGCGAGGCGCTGTGAGCGCTCGGAGCTAGATTCTCTAGCGCGTGCTTGCGAAATATATTCTCTATTTCTCGAGAGGCGCTGCTCATTTTCAGGGGCAGATTCTTTCGTACGGCGTCCTCGAGCGGCTCTTGTCTGTGATGTCTGCCGGGACAGTTTAGATTTCCTTTTAGGCATGCTCTCAACAAACTAAGGACAGACTTGAAAACAATAATGAATAGGGAGAAAGACTCGAACACCGTCCGCCTTTACAAAACAAAACAATCGTAATATCGAATCGATTGAACGAAAGTACGAAACTACGAACATTCAAAACTTACGAAATTACGATATTTTCGATCGATTATGAGGTAGGTATCTACCAACAACAACACCATACGAACTACGAACGAAACAACCGATTCAAAACCAATAAGCAACTGACATGTAAAATTTAGAATGAATGGCATAATAATTCGAGAGGGTCATCAGTCCACGGAAAGTCCGCGATTCAGAAAAATGACGTAATTGCTGAACGCCATCTATGGGCAAATAGGTAAAACGTCTGCACAATGAAAGTTATGCTAGGGCAAGGGGCATTTTGCGTTTTAGTAATTTTATATTATCTCCGAAACTGTATGACCAATTGATATACTGTAAATGGCAAATCTTATCTGTATGATGTTCTTGTTATACTGAAATAACTTATTGTCATAAGAATTAGTATTTTGTTGCTTAAACAATCAACCAAACGTAAGTATGCCGAAAAAAATATTTTTTATTGCAATAAATGAAGTATAAACGATAAAATATAAAAGCTAGAGATATGGTATCGCGGACTTTTTTGTAGAAATAATTAAGACGAACCAGAAAGCCATACATTGTTTTTAATTTTAAGCAACTGTTTAGGCAGCGCACGCAAATAATTCTGTTTTATGAGGTATTTTTTTCCGACTTGCTAGACAAAAGTTGTGATAGCTCGTTTAATATACATGTTATAGAAACAATTTATAGCCTATAGCACTCAGGAATAATGTAGCTTTCTTCCAGTTCAAAAAGTTTTAGTATTGGATTATGAGTTCCAGAGATTACCCCCTACATACAAATTTACAAACTTACAAATTTTACCTCTTTATAATATTAGTATAGATGTAACAAAAACCCTGTTGTTCCTTCTAACCACGTTTTAAGAATCGGTATACGTACCTAATAAAGCGAGTCATTTATTAAAAACGTTCAATAAAAATAATTAAAATAAATATTTAATAATGAATATTTGTAATGTTTGACTGATTTCTTACCTCTGCAGCGAATCTCTTTGACCGATGCCGCGCCGCCGCGCGCCTCCGCGCCACGTGACGCGGCATCGGTCATAAGGTCACTTTGTCAGCTGTTGTTCGTCACTTTAACGAATGAATCTATTCTTTGCAAATGTTTGTTTACACGTTATTTTTATGCACAATTGATAGTTGTTCAAACTACATATTTTAACACATAAACAAAAAACAATAGTTATTACCATTGAATTAGAAAAGTTTCTAATTCAATGGATTTTACGATGTCTACTTGACGGCCGCAGAGATGCTGTTCAATATGACCACCTTGTATGTAGGTAGAGGTACCCCTACACATTTGTTTCAACGTCTAATAATATTCTAACGACATATCAACATATTAAAATATTTTACGTTAGAATAACATTTACGTAAACGAAACACAACTCAATCACATAGGTTAACAATTACATCCGTTCGAAACTAAGTTGCGCGGGAGACTGGAACTAGGATGTAACTATGTAAGGAAGTGGTTCGCAAGGCGGCGCGGGCGGCGGCGAGTGGGGGGCGGGGTACGGGATAGGCAAGCACGTGCGTCGCCGCCGGCCGCGGTAACGTTTGGCGGCATGTTTTGTCACTTCAAAGAAGCCGCCGCCGCCTAGACGCGCTCGTAAATAAAAATGTACTTGTAAAGTCAGGTGTTCTAAACATTTTTTCGAATGTGTCGGTTTTAATAGTTATTTGATTACGACCCGTCGACTAGCCAATCATTATTTTTTTTAAATTGTAATTTCATTAATGGTACCCTTGTAGGTAAATGTATATGCCCCTAAAAGGAACAACAGGGTTTTTGTTACATATTGTATAAAAATAAAGCAGGAAATATATCACAAAAACATTTTCTGCTGGGGTAACGTTTTCTGCTGGGGTAAATTTTAGCTAGGTATGCCTTTTAGAAAAAGATCAAGTCTGTCTCGAAACCAAGGGTTTCTAAGATCCGCAGGTTGGTTCGATCTCTCGAAATTGACGCAGAGCGTGAACAAGTACCTACTATAAGTTAGTCGGGTTAGCGTTATCCTAAAGTAACTATTGCACGAATAAAAAGTATTACGGAAATGTTATAGATCATCTATTATTACTTATAATAAATCTGTAGAAGTAAAACTTATGTACATTGAAAATATCAAAAATAAAAAAATGGCGTGGGGTGTTACTACTGTTACTAGACCGAGACCAAACCAAAAAAAAACATACAGGCGAATTGAGAACCTCCTGCTTTTCTTGAAGTCGGTTAACAATACAAGCGCATCTCAGTCGCACCCACCCATGTATACGTCGCAGGTTTTTCATAAAATTAGGTTTTTGATCAAAAACCTACGTCTTTGTTGAAAAACGGGAAGATGGCACATTCTAAACTCAATTTCATCATAAACCTGTAACAGTGCAGACTAGTTCAGATGTTTTATCAAAAACTAGCTGCCGCGGCCAACTTCGTTGTGCCTTAGAGTCAATTTATTGCTCTTATAATTTTTTTTTATATTAGATATGTACATACGTTTAATACCTACTACTACTTTTTATGTAGCGAGTCTCTACTGTGATCTTATTTAAACATTTTGTGTTCAATAGAATTAAAATCACAACATGTATATATAACCTAACCTAACTGACCATACCTATCCTATAGCTAACCTAACTACCTAACCTAACTACCTTACTAAAATGCATTGATTTAAAAAATACTAAATTCATAATTTTAAACTGAACTATTGCCTTTAATTTAACATACAATTTATACCTATAGTTTTCCCGGTCTACTTTAATTAAAGTCCTAACAGTAAAATAAGTTCTATTTGCATAGCATTATTAAAGTTCGTCTCTGTCGTTATTGTTAATTACGTAAATTGATTTCTGAAATATAAGACTTTTTTATGCTACATAAAAACCTCTAAGTTTAGTAACAAAATAAATTTCAGAACGTATAGTTACGTATAAATTGACAACCTTACCTTCTTATGTTTAGCTTAAGACTTGTCAATGTCAAATTGTCACCTGATAATGAACTGGGAAGTTTGACTCCTGTCATGTCATCCAAGATGGCGCTGCGTTTGAAAAATGTTTGAGACAACGAATATTCTTGATATTTATTTTTTCGAGGACTTTTCATGTTTTTTGTTAATTATTATGCTATTCCGGACAAAGACCAATCCAAAAAGACCAAAATCATTCAAATTGATCCAGCCGTTCTTGAGTTATAAATGGTGTAGCTAACACGACTTTCTTATATATATATAGACGTAGACTACGCTTTTTAAATTTCTTCTTTGGTATGTGTATCATTAGGCGTAAATACTTAAATGTATGCTTTAGAATGTTATGCTTAATCATTATTATGATTAGAGAAATTATGCTTAAAATATTTTGCGTAAGCTGTTATCTATACTACTTATAATAATAAATATGTAGAAGTAAAATTTCTGTACATTGTACAAAATATAAAAAAAATAAATAGCAGGGGGTGTTACTAGACCGACACCGAAACCAAAAATGTGATTAATTTTTTTTTGTCTGGTTGTCTGTATGTTTAGGCATCACGCAAAAACTACCGGTTCGATTCCGATGAAACTTGGTATACTTATTCTTTAATAACCTGGGCACCACATTAAGTACTTTTTATTCTGGATAAGTATAAACAATAAAAACAAACTTAATTTTGCGGTTCGATCCCTAGACCCGACTACTGTACTAATCGCAAAAAATAAGTTAGCCGTAGGTTACGTCACCCGCAGTGGAGTTCACTAAGGGGCGCTGAACACGGCTAAAATACTATAATATTTTATCTTAAGATACAATATATTTTGCCATACAATTCAATGGACTATCATACACAACGAAGATAGTAAAATAATTTAATACTTATAATAAAACTGTAGAGAAGTCAAATCTGTACGTTGAATATACATATATAGTATATTCAAAATTAGTATTGGAGGATGATTGATGATCGATACTAATGCCAAAAATGCAATCAGTAAATTTTTGTCTGTCTGTCTGTATGTGCACGCATAGTTCAAAAACTACTAAAGGGATTTTAACCAAACTTGGTACGATTGTATTCAATACGCCTGGGCAGGTGATCTTAGTTTCAGTTGTTTATCACATGGTCAGTTATACGTCGCTCTTTTCCGGGTCAGTAGTTCCAGATATCGTGCATACATACCGGAAGGGTCAATTTTGAATATAGACTATCCGGAAGCTTTAAGCTGAAATTATTACTGTGATATATCAACGCACAGCCCAAACAGCTGGTATTAGAGACATGAAACTTGAGGGGTGTTCTTTGTGAAGAGTAAGTATCCACTAAGAAACGATTTTTGGAAATTCAACCCTTAAAGGGAAAAAATAGGAGACAGAAATTCGACATACACTCGGGCGAAGCCGCGGGCAAAAGCTAGTCTTAAATAGTCTATCTATCTTTTATGTGTTAGCCAGTATCGCCAAAATAGTGAACCTACAGTAAATTGATAATTTATTACTTAATAAACTAATTGATACTTTAAGCTTCTGATATTTAAAGTAGATAAACTTTGTCTTTCCCACTACATCATTTGAACAAATCCATGCTAATTATATAAATGCGAAAGTAACTCTTTCTGTCTGTCTGTCTCGCTTTCATGCTAAGACTATACTGAACCGATTTAAATTAAAGAACAATGCCAGCTTTAGCCTACACACCTTTTAAAACTAAATTCACGCGGACACAAAAAAAATCAATTTAAATATAAAATACAAACTTATAAAAATATTTGTTGTGCTTTTTGGGAACTCCTCAAAAAGAAAATCATTTTAATAAGTAATTCAATAATTACTTCAATATTCAAGTTATTAAATTCCTGATATAAGCAAAAAAGCTGCCAGTCTTGCTACTGTAATCGATAATTCCAAATAATTAAAGTCCTGCCACTGTAATCGATAATTCTAAATAATAAAAAAATAGAATAGAATAGAATACTCTTTATTGTACACCATTAATACTTACAAATCATAATTTTAGGGGCTACAAGCGGTGATACAATGGGCGGCCTTATCGCTAAAAGCGATCTCTTACAGACAACCTCCAAAATACTCTTTACTTTTTATTTACCACCGAATTATTGTCTTTTATTAATTATTTTTTACCTAAATTATACGTTTATCGTGTTCATTTTAATACATTTAGTATTTTGCAAAGAAAAAACGAAATTCAAGAAATCGATTTACTCGATCTGTGATCGATACTTTATCGTCATCTTGTAATAGCAACCCTGTAAGATCGCGCGCGCTTAAACTGGCATTGGCACATCTTGTAGGTATTGTTATCGCCTATCGGTGTTGTTGTTGGTGGTGTAAGTTTGTTTCCTTCTCGAATTCCTCTGGTTTGCGGTATAGACTTATTGCTTTACATCTGTACCACACATTTTGTGACAATTTCCAATCAACTACGTTGTATTTTGTAAGGTAGGTAAACGAACTGTGGGATGCTGTTCCCACATTATAACCATTTTATGGTATTTACCATGACCATTTTGGGCTCGGTTGCAGTTGAAATCCGGTCCGTCTGTCTAGAGCCTTAGTCGACAGTTGCGAGCATAGCCTTCTCCCACATTCCCGTCTACACGTTACCCAACTGAGCTTATCATATAGGTAGTCTGGTTTCTGGTATTTAACAACTCCGTACAGGAGACAGTCCAGGTGTAGTTTGCGTCTAGACTTCATTTTAAGAATGAAGTGCTTGTTCAAGAACGGCGTTTCATGTTTTTTTTGAGGAATATTGTAACAAAACCTAGCACAGGCGTTTTGAACTCTCTGGATGAGCCTATCTGTTCGATGTACGTGTATTTCTATTCTAAACGTATGAATTTGTGGTGTCTCAATTGTCACTACTGTGGGATGCCTTTCCAGTTACCTCCAATCGCCATCCTCGATCGAATCCGGAAATTGTGTCCATTGCTCACTGGGTTCAATTTCCGGATTGTCTCGTCCAATACGTGTAGTTAAGTCTGCTTTATAGAGCAAGGAGCCCGTGAACCCCAGACCTACGTTATTTTATAAAAGCTGAAAGTTTGTCAGCGCATGCTCCCAACACAGGTAAGAACGATGCACCATTATGAAGTTTGGGTTGCCTTGGCTTTGGCAGATAAACGGTACTAAAGGTGTAGAAAATACCGATCTAACTTAGTCAAAGAATAAAGTGCGATTTTTTTGTATTATCCTTGAAATAGTATTAAAATCACGTTATTTATTGCCAGACACTTAACATCCTGGCAACCCCAATAAGTAAATGATGTTTCCTCGTTAGCCAGACCTTTTTGATACCTACTTCCAGCCCCTTGCTAGACAAGCATGTAGGGTAGCTGTAGGAGCAAAGTCAAACCATTTATTTCAATTAGGCCCCTGTAAGGCACTTTTGAACGTCGAATAAAAATTAACTTTAAAAAATTATTCTAGTTGCCCCGGGCTTCCAAAAAGTAGATTTGTATGGAGAAGAATGGGTAAGAAACTTCATACTTACTCTTTTAAAATAGGTTTTACAACGATGCACCTAGGATAAAAAGTACTATACTAAGATAGGTTTAAGCAAAAAAAAAAAAAAGAAATATGTAATGGAGTTGATCATATCATGATTAAGTTGGTACAGCTATACATTGTGCTCACATATTTACAAATGATTAAACATTCGTTATAAAAAAAGTGAAGAAATACAAAAATAAATAGAAAACAATACATAGGTACATTATTAGATTTGCAACCAGGTTGATTTTGTCAAGACTCCAATGATTGTCCGATGGAGCAGGACCAGCATGTTTCCAAGCATTCCTATCTTGAATATAATGAGACTGGCCAGTTGGTCTAGTAGTTAGTGACCTTGGCTGCTATGCCGAAGGTCGTGGGTTCGATTCCTACCCAATACAAATGTTTGTGTGATGAGCACGATCATTTGTTCTGTGTCTGGGTATAAATTATCTATAATATGTATGTATGTACGTACGTATTTAGAAATATATAAGTATGTTTATCAGCTATTTAGTACCCATAAGACAAGCTCTCAAGCTTAACTTGGGACTAAATGGCGTTGTGTGAAAAGTTGTGGAATATTTATTTTTTATTTTTTAATTTATAATATGCCAGTTTACAAAGTGTACTCTAATGTAAGTTTTAAATTTTCTTTCATAGTTTTAATATTCACATGGTATTTTATTGTAACATTTAACACAATACCCCATAAAAGATGTTTGTAGTTTTGCTAATCTAAACGAAGGTTGAGCTATTTTATCTTTATTTATTGTATGAAAAACTTTTTACAACAAAAAAAACAATGGACTTCTTAAAAAAAAACTAACAGGTGAAAAATAACTCCAATTTCGGAAGTCTGTAGCTTTGGTGTTTTTTTTGTTTATTATTTGCCACCGACTTCCGAAACTGGAGTTATTTTTCACCTGTTAGTTTTTTTTAAGAAGTCGGTTGTTTTTTTTCGGAAAAAGTTTTTATTTTGCTATTTTTAGTTTTTTTGTATGTAAAGAAAGCTTCAATACTTGAAAGAATCATTAAAATCGGTTACAATTACTAAAGAAGTTACAAAACACAATCACACAATTACTAAACACTAATCTGTACATCACTGCCGGGCCCCTTTTAAAATAGACAGGCGTAATGTTATGTTATGGAAAAACAAAAACTCTGCATATACAACTGACTGTAGCAATCGCGAATAATTTCCTGTTATGCGTTGAAGAGTTCCGTTGCCTATCTTCTTCATCAAATTATACTTTCCAAATGAACATGCTTGATTTGTTACTAAAAATGCAAAAATCGGTACGTTTGCACCTAAAATATTTGAGGAGAAAAATTCCTCGAGGACCCCATCATCAGATCGGGGTTTTGATACAAATGGGACCAACCTATCAAATAAAGAATTTTGGAAATCGGTCCATAAATGACGGAGAAATGAGGTATCACACACAAATATCGAGCTTTTTTGTGTACCCAGTTTTTTTAAATGCGCCAAAACTGTTTTGTGGTCAATTCCCAGTTCTTTGTCGTAACGACTGATATGCCGAACTTGCTCCACTTTTTCAAAAATGGCATCCATTGTATCCGTAATAGGGCCACCAGAGCGACGTGCATCTTTGACATCAAGATTTCTGGATTGAAAACGCTTAAACCAAATTTGTGCTACTCTCACAGACACTGCACTAGGTACATAAAGATTGCAAATGTTTTTCGCGGCTTGCGTTGCATTTTTACCTTTTTTGAAGTAAAACTAAAATAAATAATAATAATAATAATTCTTTAAAATGTATCTAATTTCTAGTTTCACTCATCTTGACAGTACGAAAAACAAATGAAAATCACACATTTTCCTAATTTGAATTTGGAATTTTATTCTTTGAAATTTAAACTTTCAATGATACTAAAACCAGCCAGATACAAATAGTATAGCCAAAGAGATTTTGTTACAAGTTCATACATACTATAATGCGAAAAGACTTTTTCCCCAACCATATGTACCGATTTTTACATTTTTAGTAACAAATCAAGCATTTTCATTTAGCAAGTATCATTTGGTGAAGAAAAACTGATGAAGACGAACTCTTCAGCGCATAACAGCAAATGACTCGCGACATCTGATTATCCTATCGAATATTTTTTCCCACTCTGTACCTACTTTAGGCATTCTTCATAAATCTGAATTTCTGACTAGAGTAAAGTTCCATATCGATAAATGACAATCGTGCAGCCAAAAACTCCAAAATATCTAAAAATCAGAAAGTACAGTAGACAGACAGTAGATTGGCATGAGTGCCAATCATTATGTTACCCAACAAAATAAAGTGTACCTAGTCATTGGCACCATTCAAATATATCAATAAATAATGTTTATGACATAAAATTTGAGTTGTAAATGCTTTAATTTCATGAAATTATGCCAAAATATTAAAGAAATATGTGATCCTAAGTTTTTCAACAAATTTTAACAGATTCGTGGAGACCGGTTTTTAAAACTACTGTCAAAGAAAGATGGTAGAAGTTTGAAACATAAATAAATCTTTTCAGTATGGGGAGTTATGTATTCTACCAAGTTATTGTGTTGCTATGACGTAAAAAACGTTCATAAGATTTATTACACCGAATAAATTAGCAAAGTGCCAATCATTGATAGGGTGGCAACAATAGTACTGTCTACCCTTGTAAAGCTAAGGAAACTGTAGCAGGGTCCTTCACAGTCTTTTTGGTCGTTACTTCAAAATTCAAAAGCTTGAAGCTTCCTAATAATTTGTTATCCCCGAATAGATAGGCCACGTTTGAACAACGCAGCAAGATCCAATGACAGAAGCGAAGTGGGTTCAAGATTTCGGCCCAAAAAAATCCTTGGTCAATAAAATTTTGATAGGTTTATTGAGAGCGAGAACGCGACTTCCTTGCTCATTAAACGAAACCAATATCATTTCACATTGTGAACGTATTTATTTCATGCGATTCCAGCTATTACTTGCATTTAAATTAATTTTTAAACATGGTAACGTAAATCTCTACACTGTAATTCAGGCTTGTTTCAAATAACCATGAAATTGGTCATTCAGTTTAATTTCAACTATCATAGAGATAAGATGGATCTTTGTAGTCAATTTATTGTATAGCTTGACACAATTGAATGTGTTCTGATTGTTCATTGATTTAATTGACAGTTTACAGCTAAACTGACACAGACATAATGTGACACACACATATAATCGCGGACCTTTTCCCCATGATGATAAATGATATTTATTTTTGTAAATAGGTTTTTATAAACACTTTTACACGTCGCCTTTTTTAGTAAATGAGATCGGTATTTCACTATTTGACTACTCTGAGAAGAAACACCGAAAGAAACTCAGAGGTCATAGTCTCTTTTAAAGTCCAGACATTATCTTGGTCAAATCATGTAAGATCCACGCAGATTAGTGTCTGAGATGGTCTTTTGAGGAAAGAACCACACAAAAACAGTGGACCAGATCAGTCAGTTCAAGCACTTGTCAGTAATCGTGAGCTCAACTTTAACCTTGAAGATCTCCACGTGCTGACGAACAATACCAAAGAAAGAACATTTGGGTTGGTCCCATAAAGAACTCAAACTGCCAGACAAAATTTAAAATAAATAAATAAAAGAACTTGAAAAGATTTAGAAAAGAAAATTAAAAAAAAAAACATTTCAAAAAAAGAATCCACGTAGTCCTGACATTCATAATAAAAAAAAAACAAAAATAAAATATGTAATATACTTTTAAAGTAAAAATACATATCAACATATACATTTTATGTCAACAGTGTGCATGAAAACAAGTTCCAAATTAGGTCTCTGATTGCCTTGGTTTGTAATGGCCCCATACATTATCAGGGGGCTTACCATGATCTTCTAAAATACTTGCCAAGTGCAAGGCAGTTCAACTGAGCAGTTTAATCTGGCAGGTTTCGTTTTTGTACCATGAATGTTTCCGGCTGACCTGCATTTTGACCTGTTTCATAGTCTCTGATCAGTAAGCTGACCGCACAGATTAAATAAGATTAATTCAATCGGACGTTCTGAAACACGTTGACGGTTTTACGGTTTTTATAGAAGTTTAATATGTTTTAACAAGTAAAGGTTAAAACAAAAGAGATCGATGAAAGAAACATTTTTCCGTGTCCAAAATTGAATTTCACATTATTCGTGAGAGAAAACGAGTTCCACCTTCATCAAAAACTTAAATGTTAATGCTAAATGTCTTCACATCAATTTCCAAACGTACCTATTAATGACAAATGAAACATGTCATGTTCTGTCAAAGGACAAAAGTAGAATATTTAAGAGGCAATTTTGAAATTCAAGTGGGTTAGTTTTAAAAAAAGTTTTATGATTACCTGAGTGTTGATAACTGAGGCCGTGTTTGTAAGTGAGTGGTAACCGTGGTAGGCAAGTGCAACTAGGAAGAGTTTTTTTACTATATTGCATGAAGAGTGTCCTACGAACAATTGGATACTTTGTGGCTTATTTTTAATACTAACAGAGATATAGCTATGGGTACAAAAAGAAATGATAAATACGATTGCCGGAGATGTTAACATTGGATTGGAACATTTGGGAAGCTGCAAGTTTTACAATTAGATCAATGGTAAGCGTAAATTCTAATTACGTAAATAAGTACTAATCTTCAACTCAATCGAAAAGTTTGTTAATAAAGTAGGGCGTCGCATGAATGTTTGTAGCTCATATTACATTACAGAGCTCAAGTGTAAGCTAAATAGCTTACACTTGAGCTCCGTAATGTAATACGTATGTAATGTAACTTTTGTTAAACGTAATATTTCGTTTAACAAAAGTATTGACCTGCGACATTTCAAATATATCTATCGGGTTCCTCTAAATAGTTATTTTAATTTTAGCATATTGTTTAACACTTTTGCTATCACTATGTTTCTTAAAAGCACACTAAAATATGTTCATCTCACATATAAAATAAACGGTAAACGCAGTGCTTAGAGAAGATTTTCTATATTTTATTATACTTTGAAATAACGTAACAATTATATTTTATGCACATTTTAACAATATACGTTACGTTTTTGTACTACAATTTTATAATAGAACAGGTCAATAAAAGTTAGTTTCACAGACCTGCAAATTATGACAGTAGGGCAGGTTAATTGTTGATTGTCTATATGTCAAAAAGCCTTCATGGTAGGAAACGTTGCAGGCCAGGCGGCTGGAGTGCTGTCACGTGGTCACTCACCGGCTTAGGTCACGTGATCGCTGGCTCGCCTGCTGCTAAACTCACTCATGGTACAAAATAACAGGGCAGGTTATTTTTCGTGTAAAATTGACCTGCTATAAGAGTTCATGGTAAGCCCCCAGGTTATACTGACCGTTAGAACCGGGTTCGATTTCCGCGTCGTGAAAAGTTATATTACTTAATTAGATTGTAGAAGTTATTGGGTAGAGTGAGTATCCACACTCTTGGAAAATACTTTTATAAAATAGAAGGAGAAATCAGCGGACAGAAGAACAGTTGAGATATATACACTTTTATTTACATAGGTACAAGTAACATTATATTCAGCTTATTTAAGCGAGCCACGATAAAAATATAATCTATATATATATAAAAGAAAGTCGTGTTAGTTACTCCACTTATAACTCAAGAACGGCTGGATCAATTTGAATGATTTTGGACTTTTTGGATTTCTCTTTGTCCGGAATAGCACATAGCATAATAATTAATAAAAAACATGAAAAGTCCTCGAAAAAATAAATATCAAGAATATCGGTTGTCTCAAACATTTTTCAAACGCAGCGCCATCTTGGATGACATGACAGGAGTCAAACTTCCCAGTTCATTATCAGGTGACAATTTGAAATTGACAAGTCTTAAGCTAAACCCAAGAAGGTAAGGTTGTCAATTTATAATACGCACCTACGTTCTGAAATTTATTTTGTTACTAAAGTTAGAGGTTTTATGTAGCATAAAAATGTCTTATATTACGTAATTAACAATAACGACAGAGACAAACTTTAATAATTATTTGCAAATAGAACTTATTCTACTGTTAACACTTTAATTAAAGTAGACCGGGAAAACTATAAGTATAAATTGTATGTAACATAGAGGCAATAGTTCAGATTAAAATGATGAATTTAGTATTTTTTAAATCAATGCATTTTAGTAAGGTAGTTGGGTTAGGTAGTTAGGTTAGCTTTAGGATAGGTATGGTCAGTTAGGTTAGGTTATATATACATGTTGTAATTTTAATTCTATCGAACACAAAATGTATAAATAAGATCACAGTAGAGACTCGCTACATAAAAGTAGTAGTAGTTATTATTGGTTTGGATTTAATTTTTTGTACGTATGTATTAGATATACATACGTTTAATAAGACGACATGTAAAAAAAAAATGATAAGTGCAATAAATTGACTCTAAGGCACAACGAAGTTTGCCGGGGCAGCTAGTTAATATATAAAACAGAAAACGTGACAACAGGAAAAATCTAAGTGACATAATACATTTTACTTTTTATCTATTTGAAATATTAAATGGCATTCCGCTACAGGATTATCCTAACAGGAATTTCTCAGCAGCAGCCCGGTGACTAGATTTGTGCCTGGTTTATGATAATGAATGCACCGCATATTTAAGGATTTCAACTAAGTTGGGAAATGTGAGTGAACTACAAGTACATCTATGCTTAACCCTAGTCTCGAATACTGGTCTTCTGTTATGTTAATTTTGCATAATGTGTATCATTTTATGTGGTAAACGAAAAAGAAATCAGGCATGGAGAAGTCTCAATAAAATATGATTAACAGTCACTCATCGGCGGACGGACCTCGACCAGCAGACCTGACAATTATGTATTTAGCCACGGGCATCACGGAACCGTTAGTTCCACTTAAAACAATGTTGGATCGTTCGACCTCTTAGTAATTAGCACTCTTGCTTAACCGATGATTTAATTCACCATGACGTAACATGCTGCTGAACATACAACTCATGTTCCAGTTACGCTCCTATCTGTTATATTCTAATAAACAGATGTGTTATACCCTCACAAAACAATCGAAAATAGTGCTCCGCGCAGCAGCGGAAACACACATGTACATACTTTTCATTCATTTTACAATTCACTAAGTACAACTCAAAATTATAGAAAAGAGATGGCTTCATAAAACCAACAAGAAAATAATAATAATATTTATATTGCTTGGCTGCTTCAACAAAGCGTAACACTCGTCACTATGCGTGACGACTAATAAAGACAATACAATTAATAAACAATTAATCTAAACTAAGTATGTTTGTTTCAGCATCAGGCAGGTGAGTATTCGCGGGGACCTTCGAATTTCTTCACATGATTGCATTTCTGAAGTGATTTGCGCATGTCCACCTCTTGAACGCGTTAATACTCTAAAATACCTTGGCATTACTTTAGATAAAAACCTCAACTTTAAGGAACATGTCAAAATTTTGTGCAGTAGAGTACGAAAACTAATTTATGTTTTTAAAAACCTTCGCCATATTGCGGACCCTGCACTGTTGAAGCGAATATATCAGGCCCTCTGTCAATCGCTATTTACCTACTGCATTTCATCGTGGGGAGGTATCTGCAAAACCACGCTTAAGGCAGTTGAGGTCGCCCAGAGGGCTATTCTCAAGGTTAGCACGTTTAATCCGAAGCGATTTTCTACCTTCACACTGTATCAGATGTCTGAGGTTTTGACTGTAAGACAATTATTTATACTCAAAGTTATCCAGCGTGAACACAGCAATCAGTTTTATAATCGAACATTACTACAGCGACGGCGTAAACATCATGTATGTGATTATGTTACCACATTTAAAACAATATTTGGTAAAAGATTTGTTAGTTTCCTAGGTCCTTATCTATACAATAAGCTTAACAAAACATTACATATATACCCGCTATCTAGAAAACAATGCAAATTAAAAGTATGCCAGTACTTACAGAAATTAAGTTACGAGGAGACTGAACAATTGCTATTCATATCACACTAAGAACGAAGCACACGTGCACATAAAACATATATACACTCTACATTGCTTACATACACTCACAACTTAATTATACTCCACAATATACAACTACTCAACACACACACCTAAACGCATTCTAATACACACGCAGACTCACACTCACATAGACACACACTTACTCACACACTCGCACTCCCACACACACACAACACTCAATCTATTAAAATGGATTAAACTAATACTAAAATCATTTACTTATCCTTACTTACAATTTACTAGCTAAGGAATATTTACCTTTATAAAACCATGTTTTGTAGTACCTACTTATTTTATATTTTTAGATCTTATTGTTTTGAATTCTTCCACTGCTTGGCATCTCTTTTTTATTGTAATATATAACTCGTGGGGAATGGTGCTGATAGCCGAAATACAGGCTTTGCCTAGTTCGGTTACAGACGCTAATCTCTTTGCCTATATCGAAAATTTTGCCACATGGATATTGTAAAGTAGTAACTAAGTTTTTTGGAAATAAATTATTATTATTATTATTATTATATTATAATCGTTTTCGAGTCCTCATGATTGCGCGCTCATAATGCATTGCTAGTGACTAACTAACAGCTGCACACCGAACTTTGATGCAAACTGATATTAAAAAAAAAGTATTGCACTCATTTTTAAGTAGACTTTAAATTACAGTGACTATCAGTATACGGTAACACCATAGTCTAAAAACCTACAGTCGTCCGACGAAGCTGTCTAGGCAGGGCAATCGTGCGGGGTGTGAGGGGCGAGACGCGGGAAAGCCGCTCCCGCACTGCGAACAAAACGATGTTTGTAGTGCGGGAGATATTATTCAGGGCTAACGCGTGTGGACGTTGTCGGCCTTTTTCCAGAGATCAAAGGCGTCGTCCTACTGTATTAATATTTATACTGTGGTAATGCGGTGCGCTTTCTCACATCTTTGCGAGTGGGCACGTTATCCTAGATACCCACTGATGATAGCCAATAGGAAACTAGCTGTTTGACATGTAATCGTTGAACATTGCCCAGTGAAAGTGATCATCACCATGAAATGTCAACTGAGATACCTACGCAATAGCCCTGTTGGTGCGGGATTAACTGATCTGGGAGTCGAATGCATGACCCCACGCTCAGCAGACGAGCTTGCGTCGAGGCCAACGAGATATTCAACGACGTTTAAAATGTTATTACGCGCGCATGCTAACTATTACATAATATTTATATAAGAAACGATAAAAATTGTAAGTAAATAGTGGTGACCTTATTTGATCAGAATGTCTGCCACACCTTGGTCGCAGATTAAACTGTAGATATAGGAACTTCTTATCAGTGCACGTTATGACCAGATTATGCCGAAACAAGCAGACATGCATACAAAAAAAAAATGGCGACCATCTGCATTTTTTTTCAGTAAAATTTTGTTTTTGTAGGCTTAAAGTTGTTAAATCAAACCATTTTTAATTTGTAGTATTAAACTATTTCTTAAATATCAATAGTTGTTGAGTTGGAACGAAAATAAAAATATCATTTTAGTTAATTTTTTTTATTTTGTTAATAACAATGCAATTTTTGGTGTGCTATAAAATCTTTGAGATAGATTTTTCTAGACGTTCTAGGGAGCTTAAACATGTATTAACACGATTTTACTTTTTTAATCGGACTATTATTAATTTATAACACCCTACAGATTTATTAAATGTATACATACTAGCTGCCTCGGCAAACTTTGTTCCGCCTTTTTATAGAAATAAAATGGTTTACGATCTGTTCTCAGACCTGAATATACACCCAAAATTCAATAAGAATCGGTGAAGCTGTTTCATAATACTTTTGTAACAAAGACTGTGATACAAAAAATGTATATATCACATGATATTATTATTATTATTTGATTACACAATTATACATTCTTGAAATTTTTACGTCATTGGTGTGAATATTTTATTTTGTTTTGTTTCTATTTTAATTTTAAATTTGTTGTCATTTTGATCTCATTAGCTCTCATTGTGTATGTACCTACTTGTAATTTCATTAAGTTTTCTTTTTAACATTAATTTGATTATTTGTAATTTTAATAATTAGTGAGCGAATAATAATTAAATGTTTTTTCATTCACTTGAATGTTGGTCGACCTATTGGCGACTGTATAAGTCTGATACTTTTTACTATTATTCTAATGTAATGCTGTATACAGAAGCTGTTGGTTTACCTTTCTTCTTCTTAGCGTGTCGATGGCAAACAAAGTCACTAAATCTAAATTGAATGTTTAGCCCAGAATTCGGCCACCGCAACACCATCCACCGACGCAACCATAAGATCCTCACGTGTGCAGGTGACAGGGCACGCGGCGCAGGACCAAAGGTGGGCCATGGTCTGTGGAGAGGTACCGCACAGGCACTGAAGGTCGGTGCTAGCTGCGAAACCCCACTTCAAGAGATTATCCTTGCTGCGGCCGACCTGGGTGCGAAGTCTGTTCAGAGATTTCCAAGTCGGCCATTGCAGTGTGTGCCCAGGTGGAAGTCTCTCTGATGGCTCGATGAATTCCTCAGGAGGCTTAAGTATCTCTCGCCAAAGGTCACATCTTTGCGAGGTGCTGTTGGAAGTAGGTGGGTTCACGCATCCAAGAAAACTTTTCCTACTTTTTAGTCTCTGGTGAACAGAAGTGTAATCGTGCATCGGGTGGCGTGGATCCTCTTCTACTTTCGCCCTTTCTGTGCGGCTTGCCACAGTCCTGCGTATACCAGGGGGCGCAATGCCGATGAGAGGATACAGCATACGTAGCGGAGTCGGATTGAGGCAGCCAGTTGAAATCCGGCACGTTTCATTTAGTGCTGTATCCACCAAGTTGGCGTGGGTGGAGCGGCTCCATACTGGGCAAGCATATTCACCAGCGGAGAAACAGAGTGCCATTCCAGTTGTTCGCAGGACTTTTGGAGACGCCCCTCATCTGGCCCATGGTTTACCTTTAATAAATAAATAGAATAAATAAATAAATTATCTC
Organism: Euplexia lucipara; assembly: GCA_921972225.1. Lineage (NCBI taxonomy): Eukaryota > Metazoa > Arthropoda > Insecta > Lepidoptera > Noctuidae > Euplexia > Euplexia lucipara. Next base: position 8,304,845 of record OV179142.1, on the reverse strand, counting down.
AGCGGCAATTAAATAACAGAAATTTTCAACGGTGTAGGTAACTAGGTACCTGTTACGGTTCATTAAATACAGCCCCGCAGAGGCTACTTATAATTATGTAATTCTTTTGACACCCGTTGCGTACATAAAGTTTATAATCAAAAATGTTATGAATTGTGCATTTCGCGGGCCACCATAATATAGTTATTTGTTTGAAGACATCGTTTGAGTGAGACGGTAAATTCAATGCTGTATAATAGTTTTGCTCGTGCCATTGTCGTTACAGGAAATTCAATACGGTTGAGCTGGTCGAGAAATTGATGCATTTATACTATTATCTTGTTAAGGAATAGTCCGTTACTGTTCAACACACAAGAATAGGTAGCATTGACAAACCTTAAATCAGAACATGTAGTTGCGGTCCGGTTGCGGTTTTACGAACGTATATTGAAATGTCTTTACGGGTACTTACACGTTCAAACTAAGGTGTACTCGTACGGTCTAAGTAATCTGGGGTAAATCACACAGATTTGTCTGAGAGCTATGTCATCATCGTCCTCGGACATATCAGGCGCAATGTAGGCTGCGCTCCTGGTAATAAGACAGGCCATGGTGCCTGAAGCGACACCAATGAGGAGCAACACAAGGTTCACCCAAACGTAGTAAAAAAACACAAACGATCTTGTTGTGTGGGGTTATGGGGTATCATATGAAAAGGCTTCATTAGCGCAACCTAATGCAATTTTTTTATTATTTTACGATACACAAATTTTATCATCATGATCTGCCTAGCTTTTTCCAAACTATGTTGAGGTTCGCTTTCAGTTGGATACAGAAATTGTATTTAATAAAGAGAAATACCATTTACATACCTGCTTTGTGCACTCACGCAAACCCTCGGTGCGTGAGTCTGGTTCTCACTTGGCTTTCTTTATTGCGCACAGCAATTGATTTGAACCTACGTCTGTCAGAATGCATTCAAATCTAGTCGCTTTAGAATTATTCTTCTGGGTAAGCTCACTCTGTCGCCGACATCGTCTCTCAGATCTAGACTATATTATACCATGGAAACTATCTATCTACCATAGGATATAATTTATTTATTTATTTATTTATTTAACATAGACATACCAACGACCCATTTACAAACAAATATTTGAAAATAACATTTTAGAGATAATCCTGTGTAAATGGGTCACTTACAGGCATGCACATCATTCTTGGAGTAGGTCTAATTTATAATATAATAGAAGTAAGAAGTTTTTTAAGTTACACAAGCACTCAAATAATCGATGCTGGTACGGTATCCACATATCAGGATTTATCCTGAGGTTTTAGGATATTTAAGCTCCTCAAAATAACACTAGCACACTATCTTTTAACTAATTACATACATTAACATATATTTTAACAAAAGGTTGGATCTACATGATATACCTTTGATATCTTTTTCACAGGGCAAACCTTATGTGGTCGTCTTGGCAACATTTTACATGAAATGTTTTGGTGGGATTTCAGTTCTTTTTGTAAGTTTCTAGGCTGTCTTTTTAGTGTTTATTTTTATCTTCTTTTTTTGGGGTGTAATTCATGCACATGAGCAGTGCCGGTTTTCATAGCCCATTCTCTGTCTTTGCCTTTTTTCTTTGATGGTTAACTGATTACCATATGCGATAAATCAGGGCGATGTTACGCTTTTAAGCGATTATATTATCTCATACAAACTCCCACCCCCACATATCATCAGTGACGAAATAGGTGTATTTTAGATATCAATAAAATCTAAAGAGACCTAGAGAGTTATCATATTTCCAAACGTTAAAACTTACATAACACAGTCTTACAAAATGCCCGAACTTTACAAACTATGTATTTACCTTCGGACACTATTCATCGGTCATAAGATTCTGATAGATCCGTAATTAAACCTACGTCTCCCAATAACTGTCGAGTTAATACGGAAATTCCTCGCTTTATAGCGGGTCAGTAGTTCAGGAATTTTAGAACTGGAAGAGACTACTGATGTTGTAGCTATTTTTTTTTAGTAATAAAAATAATACTTTATAACTGAACAAAGGTTTGACTTAGGCTACGGGTGAGCATATAAATTAGTATTATTTTTTAATGTATATTTCCCAATAGTAATATGTTCTTTACTCTTTTCAGGTAAATACAAATAAGCTTTCGAGGAAGTAATACGCCGAAGCCACAATGTCAGAAAACAATAAAAAGCGGGCTGGTAGTTTTCGTAAACTATTTCCAAATATATTTTTTTCACATAAATCTAAGGAAAAAAATGCAAACAAAGATTCAAATGCAAAAAATGCCACAGAATCTTCTAAAGGTAATCAATATCACAATCCTCGTTCGATAAGGTCTGATAAAAATGGTCAAGGATTGGAAGATAGTGAGCGTATATATGAAAATTTAACAACACGTCGTCCTCAGAGTGATAACGAAACGCAAAACAACGATGTATCAAGTCATCATTCGTCCAGCAGCACACTTGTCTCCGAGAGTACAAGGAATAAATCGATAGACATAAACGAAATATCTGAGGTAGAAAGTTTTGCTTACACGAACTACGCAGCCAGACCTCAAGTACCACCGAAACCGTACAACGAAATGGCCCACTTGGCGCACTCACCGAATCAAAATAATCAAGTTAATAATTATGATAACACACAATTTCCGGACGTTTACTATCATTCTTTGGAGAAATTGACTGACAAAATTACGCCATTTGACGAAATTGAAATTTATAGAGCATCACAAGCACAAATCAACCCAGCATCAGTTGGAGCGGAAATAAAACGAGTCAGTACAAAATTTCTAATATCACCGAAAAAAGAAGCTGAAGTACGAACAATCCAGCCTACGAGAGCTCGAAGTTTGTCTTTTGATAATAACAAAGAAAACGAGCGAGACATCAAGAAACTGAATGCCTATAAAAAACAAGAAAGTATTACTAAACCTTACAACTATTCAGCTCCGACGTCACCAATGCCAATTAGTCACAAAATACCGAATATGCCAAAAACTGTTTCCCCTTATGAACACGTAAGGAAAACTATGATTGAGACAGAGGAGAAAAGAAATTCATTAAGTAGAACGAGTCTCCGCAACAAATCGACGCCGTCTCCTAGATCAGAGAACAGTCAGACACCAACAATACAAGAAAATTCGATACAGGATTTAGTTGATAAAGAAAAAACCAGACAAAAAGTCGAAGCATTCTATTGGCAGAAGATAAAAGAGTTGAAGCAAAAAGAAGATGAATATTTAATCAGACAGTCTCTAAACTCATCTTTAAAGAGTCCTACTAGACTAAAAACTTCTAATAACTCTAGTTGCAGCTCTCCGAATACATTCTCATACATAATGGAGCCTAGGAGTTGTAGTCTACCGCGTGGTAATGACTTTAAAAGTTACTCTATGAATCAGCCAATTTATGCTCCAACGCCGTTTGCTAGAGGCGCTCCTGAGAGACGAACCGACACGTTCATTAAATCTCGAACTTCTTTTGATGAACCAGAAATAATTTACCGGCACCCGGAGAAACTTGTTGCCAGGACAATGTCACCAATGTTGCAAGAACGAAACGTGCCGCCGATTTATTATCGTGAAACTATACCTCAAGATATTCGAAATTTTGCTGAACGTGCCAGTTTTGAAGACCAATGTGGAAAAACTGCAACCGGTGGTAGACGTGACAGTGAATTAAAAGTGAACGATTATAAAGTGCGAATCCGCCTGCCACCCAACAATAATAAAGTTAGTGAATTATCATCGCGAGTGCCACCTCGACCCCCTGTGCGAACCACTAGTGTCGGTGGCGGTGTCGGAAAAAAAATAGAACATGATAAAAACATTAAAATTGTGTCCAGTGCTGGATATTCATTGTGCTCCGAGTCGGAGAGTGGTTCCGAAGCTGGTGAAATACAGAGGATAATGCAAGACAACGCTCAAAAAGGTAAGACTTTTTGTGTTGTTGCAGTTGCGAAATAAAATGTGTTTTCGATTTGGCCGGGCGACTAGGCGATTGCGAGATTTGCGGTAGCGCAATGGGGCAATTATTGGATAATTTGCTTTGTATTGGTATCTTGTGTAATAATTATACTCTATCTAATTTAGTACGTTCCGCTGCTGCTCGAATATTGCTATATTATTCTAGATGGCGTTACTGAGACTTGGAATCAAAGTTTTTTATGATATCCTCACATGTCCTCTCTATAGTATTTTAAAACTCTTTGATCTCACTAAATCATAATTTATAAAGGGATTTTGTAAGCTCGTACAGGTCCCAAACCTGGCATTTTTGATAACATTTCCCAAAAAACTGTGTTCTATTTCGAAGAAAATTAACTATTATTTTAGCTAGATTTTGAGGCTCACTGATTTTTTACGTATTTTCCGAGTTATTAGCGATTTTCGTATTTATAATCAACGAATAATGTTTAGAAAAATAACAGAAAACATATTAATTAGCGGTCGAAAAGATCTGCTTGAGTAGAAAACGTCTCTTCGAGTAGAAAACGTCTGCTTGAGTAGAAAACTTATAAAAATCCACAGTACCCTGTTGTTTAGAATAGTCCCTTGCTAAATTTTTAGGCAGGGGACTGTGTATTTTGGTTAAATTTCACCATATTTTTTAAACTGATATACGATAGTTTTTATAAGAAGCTTCCAAACAATAAAGACATAAATAATTAATTGAACAATAACTTATCTATCGAGGTAAATAAACTAATTAGCATAAATATTATTACTTACCAGAGGACTCGTGCGTGGTAGCGGTTCAAACGCATGTTTACCTCACATACCATAAATTAGAAAGATAAATGCCGTAATATATCTCAAGGCGTTTCAATTAAGGGCTGTCGCCGCCATTGGCTGTCGTTATGTACCTGATGCCAAGATCTGCCCCGACCGTGCTATATCCAGCCTGTACCTCGCTGCACTCCCACCAGTGACGCTCTAAACCGAGATTTTCGTAACAAGTCAACAAACACAAACTTATTAGATAGGCGCGTTATGCGTCAAGGGTAGGTACCTATCTCCCTTGACGCGTAGTCGCTTACATTATAAGTTTACAAGCCCTGGCTGGAGGCCTAAATTTTTAAGCCACCAGAGCATTGTATTATCTGGTTAAGTAGCCGACAGCCTTATATATTGACCCACGAGGTCCTTTTCCCGAAGAATGAAAATAGAACGCAAGGAGTGTACCAGAAGTAGCGTGGCGTTCAAAGAATAACTATAACATTATTATATTTAGTACATGCTAGAAACTAATGAACAAATTAAAACTACTAAACACAAGCAGTTATAGGACATCAAAAGCTATACATAATAGCGATACAGACACGGCGATTTATAATAAGCGATTACTTTGACTGGCCTGTAATGTTGGTCTTGTAGTCATTGACCCCGACTGCTATGCCGGAGGTCGTGGGTTCAATTCCCACCCAGGACAAATGTTTGTGGCGATTTGTTGTTTTCAGTTGCTCACATGTTTTCAAAAACTGCAATTTTAGATGTGGGAGGATGGTAATGTTTTAGGATCTCTTTAACTTCTCATCTCCATATAAGGTTTTTTAACCTTGTTAACTGCGTATGATGTTTGTGTTAAAGTTGAATTTAAAAAAGGGCAATTATTTTTTTAGCAATTTTGAACGAAAGGGTTTATTTAGGTCAAACTTAACTAACATAGAACTCTAATGTTTGTTGAGCTTCAATTTTTGTGTAGGTGTAGTTTTTTATAAATACCTGTATTAATATAACGCGGCGTTCTTAAATGTGTAGAAAATAGTCAATATTCCAGCACTTTGGAATAAAAATATACAATTCGCATCGAGATCGCAATTAAAAAGTCTGCCTTTTGATAGATACTGCTCGGAAAATTAGCAATCGCTGTAAAATTCTGATGGCTTTTATTAAGCTCATGTAAAATGAAACAGGTGACGAGAAAATGCACTTATAAGCTTTTCCAGGTTTTGGAATAGGTATTTAGTACCTTAAGTACTGGTAAAAAATGTTGAAAGTTTTATTTCCACACAGTTTTATGTAAAATGCTGGTAATGTAAGTACGTATTATGCAAGGCGAAGTTGAAGACATTTTTAACCTGTTATACAGTGTGTTTTTCTAATCGAATCAAAATAATGTACATTTTACCAACATTAGAAATTTAGGTCACTAAAAATCCTGAAGTTGACTTTAAATCGCTATTTCAAAACATGTTCAACAGTTACACTTCTCAGCCATCATGGCTCCATGTAAAATTTATTAAAAAAAACTGGCATATTTATACCGTTCAGTAAAGAAATTATCTAAAAAAAACAGTTCAAACGCTATTATTGTCCATACATTTGTCTTAGCTACCTTGGCACAACCAGCCTTTGACGTCCAATCTTACACAATATACACCACAACGTTTTCTGCTGTTTGAATGTCCACATTTTTTAATAATATTAATAATATCAGCCAGTTATTGTCCCACTGCAGGGCAAAGCCCTCTTCTCATACAGAGAGCATTGATCACCACGCATTTGTTTAATACTTAATGGTTCTCTATAATATTGGGTTCTGTAACTTTTTCATCCTTAATCCTTAACCTTTAAATATATATTGCTTTTCCAAGCCTTAGAGGGAAGCCCTGTAACGCCGGACGGCACCTATCGTCGGACACTCGTCGTACTATCTCAACAAACAATAACACGTTCTATTAAAATATCGGTCGATCTACTATTAGACGAGGGAGATATTTCAAAACGGAATGGACAAAAAAGAAAAGAAATTGGGATCAACAAAGTTTTAATACTGCGATGGACAAAATTTAATCAGGATTACGACGAGGATTGCATACAATGCTCCAGCTGCCAAGTCAGCTTGTGACGTTTCAGAATGTAGAGATATCATTCTATATAAATGTGATCGATGCACAATGCTTTTTTAAGAGTGTCTGGCGCTAGGGGTTTGATAATTAACCCGTCCGGTACTAGGTGCCAATGTCACAGACTGAGTTTTTTCTTACCTATACTTAATTAACGTTTCTAGATAATGTTTACATATTAGTTGTATTTTTCTTACTTGATTTTCATTTTATTCAAAGAAAACTTGATTTTTCGCGACTGAAAACACGATAAGCTCTTGTTTATTCAATTAATTCACTGCTGAACGCTTCGCCTATGTTCGCAATGTCGATCCTACTTGTAAAAGATACGTTTATTTGTATGAAAACTCGTTGCTTTGGAATGGAAAATTAAAGTAGGTACTTTGATTTTCCTTAGCAATAGAAATTATGGCTTATCTATTTATTTTGGGTTAGTAGTACTTTCGGAAATGTAAAATATTCATATACTTAGTTATTAGTTTCCTGAAAAAAATACCTACTTGCGTACAATATGTGGGTTCCTGGTCCTGCCTGCACGTCCCATAATTTTTCGTCTGTCAGTCTGATCACTCTTTTAATCAAAACCTTTGCATACAGTTTACCAACTACGTTTAAAAGGCTAATGCCGCGGTAGTTTTTACACTCATGCTGTGAGCCTTTTCCTTAATACAGTGGCACGATTACAGCCTTGCACCAGTCATCTGGGACTCGACCATATCTCCAACACATATTAAAAATCCGGCACAGCAGGCATGCTACTACCCCTTCACCGCCCTTCAGCATTTCAGCGGACAATCTATCATACCCTGCAGCTTTTAATTTACTTTGAATAGTATGGCTGTGGAAGTCAAAATAATATAATCATGTAGGTCTCACACGTTACATCAATTTAGAAAACTTAAATTTTGCTGGTGTTTACATGTCTGAAACACACAAACAGTAAACACAGACTAGTGCAGTACAGCACAAGTCTTCTTGGTTATGGCCAACATTGTCGAGGTAAGCTGTAAGTAGACGTGTTTTAAAGTTTTTATCAAATAATGTGAGAGGCATTACTGAACAGTATTGAAATAAAACTGATTGACATACTTTATTGCCATCAGCTTGGTTTCTTAAATTGATGCCGACTGGTAACGTAATCCAGAAAAATTAACCTAAAAAAAAACAATATGTATACCTTAAAGATTAAATGTCGCAGATGACCTCGTTCAAATGTTCAGTAACCGTGCTGATACCTTTCATTCATAATTACAGAATGTTGTCTAGCATTTTGAGTTTTCATTGGACAGCACATTAGTAATGTTTTTAAAAAGGTTGTACTGCGTTGCTTGGTTAACCTGAAACAAAAAGGTAGTTAGAGGGGAAGTTACCTCACTTTATTTTACGAATACTAATATTTATGAGAATTAGCTACTCAACTGAATACTGCTTAAAGTTATCTTGCTCACGTTTGTCTCAGTGGTTTTGCACAAACTTCCCGAAATGAAATCATCCAGACAGATGTATCTGCCTAAACCAAAAATGGTAAAAAGATTAAAGATACCGGGCTGGTATCCGCAACTCCACGTCAAAGCGCGTATTTTGCGGATGGGCTATAATCTACCACGCGGGCCCAGTGCGAATTGGTAGATGTCACATGTCTTCGAATGTTTGGTTCTAGGACATGCCGGTTTCCTCACGATGTTTTCCTTCGCCGTTTTTGAGAGCCGTGGTGATGAAATAAATTACACAAAGTAATGCGCCTGCCTGGGTTAGAACCCACGACTTACTGTTCGTAAGTCGGGGCCGCCACCACTGGGCCACCGCTGCTCTCAAATGGTATCTCAAATGTATAAAATTCTCGTCTCACAGTGTTTGTTGTAAAAGTGTTTGTTGTAAAACTCCTCCAAAATGGCTTCTTCGATTCTCATGAAATGTTGTGTGTATATTCAGCCGATTTTGAATGGGACGTTTACTATTTTTATGCCATGCAATGATATGAGTGGTCCACCTTAATTGATATCAATTCTGCGATGCGATGCTGTGATTTTTCTTCCAACTAAAGTAGAAAACTAAAAGCTCAACTATTATTTAAACGTCATACACACTGCAAAAGTAAATATTATAAAAATGATCAATACTTGTTAACTTAGAGGATCTGGATTACTTATAAAAATTCAGTTAAACTTAAAATGGCTGATATAACAAAGTCTTGCTTGGCATTAATAATAATAACACAAAACCATTGGTCCAAAATAGAAAAATCTATATCATATTACTAAGCGTTGTAATGTTATTGTTCAATCTAGTACGTCATATTAAAAGTATCATTCCGTAAAGTTGATTAGTTAATGCAAATTTTAAGTAAATAAAAATAATATTTAAAAAACGGATATTGATGATATTTGAGATTTAGACACAGTCTTAAGCGAACTATTTAAAGAGATTGGTATTCTTACGGTGGAATCTCAATTCATTTTTGCAAACAGATTATAGGCAAAACATACACATGTTCACCAAAAACAGTGACATCCACAATTTTATAACTAGAAATAAGCACAAATAACACGCTCCTTTCCACCGTCTTCATAAGGTCCAGAGCTCATTTGTGGGGCTTGGTGTCCGCTTCTATAATAAGCTACCACTTTCTTTAATGTAATTGCCTTTTAATGCGTTTAAAGCCAAAGTTAAATCGAACCTTTGTTTGAGGGCAGACTATTCAGTCAACAATTTAAACGTCAAGAGTAGTTGGTCGCTTTGTTGAACACAAGACAATGTTGTTACGTTTTTTCACTTGTAGTTAGCTTACTGACGAGCTATAAATTGCTAATTTATTTGTAACTTTTAATTTGACTTTTTTTTTTTACTTTTTTTTGACAAAATCCTCTCTTAACAGTTTTATAAGTGTTAGTTTTATAAGATTTATGAGTTGTATAGCAATATGTGGTGAACTAGCGACCTCGACGGTTCTTTATTATTATCTTTATTTTTGAGTAACCAAAGCAAGTTCGTCATGCTCCTATTTAGACGTCACTGCTTGCGGTAACGTCGAGGATCGGGTTACCCCCTTCCCTCAAATATGGCGAGGGGGGTAATGGCTGATCTTTGCGTTATGCTCGTGAACGGGTGCTGCTTGTGGTGACTGGTCGGCTTACCAATGGTTTTTTTTTGTTATAATTGTTAACTGCTTATTGGTTTCACTTCGATGGTCCTAGATTATCATTTCAAACTTAGAGTCACAGCCTTATGAAAATAAGCCAGCATTGCATATGTAAGCGGGTACGCCTTTTATACCTGGAGGCTGTTATTTTTCAGTTTTGTAGTTGTTTTGCTTGAGTTTAGATTTCAATGTTAATAGAAATTTACTTTTTTTCTTAATCTCGGTATATTGGAGTGTGCTAGCTAACACGTGACAATCATTCTGAAATGTAATGTTTTACAAAGTGTATAAACCTTAGAGCTATTTTTGAGCATTTAAAGTTCTTCAAACGATTCAGACAGATGTGTTGCTGGGGAGTTAATTGTTTCGCCACTTCATCTTCCCAGCAAAAATACTAGGAAGTGGCGAAGGGAGGGCCGTTTTTGGGGGACTGTCTTTATGTATTTTTTTTGACGTTCAAAAAGTGCTGATTCTCAGCCTAGTTTGACTAAAGGCTTTTGATTTTGATTTTAAGCGCAGCAACCGTAAAAAATAACTGTGAAAGGTGAAGCGTGAAGTAACTGCAATCCAAAGCCTAATAACATGAAGATTCTTGACCGTTTTTCTCCATACAAAACATTTTTTTGAAAGAAACAACTAGAATCATTTTTGTTTTACATAATTATATTGTCTGACGTTCAAGGGTTTTTGTGGTGTAATGGAAAAAAATGATTCGACTTTGAGTCAGTCTAATACTATGGATTCACAGTCACTTCATGTTCATTTGTAACAGGATTAAGTACATTTTATTTTACCTTCATTTGACCTACATTTTCACGGAGCGTTGTTAGCACGTGGATGATAACGATGGTAACATGTCAGCCATTGTAGGGAGAAAGTAAAGACTAACTGATACAAAGTTAAAGTTAAGTCGATACCTTTCACCTACACGGCTGACACTTGATCCCGGTGAAAGTTCCGGTGAGAAGTGTGCGCGTTCAAACCACGTTCGCCGCCACAGACTTTTCGTTTCATTCTCGGCACCTATCGTTACTGCCAGTTTGAAATCAATAAAAAGCACGTTTTCTAAAAAGAACATGAATGATATTTGACACAGACAATTTGAAGCTTATGTTATTTTAAAAACACGTGGATAGTTACGACGATTAGTGCCAGCCATTAAAACGTGAGAAAATCACTGACTGACACCAAGTTACAGTCCAGTAAATTCCTCACGTCTACACGGCAGACACTTTGATACGGGTGTCAGTTTCTGTAAAAAATGCGCACGTTTAATTTTCTTTGAATAGTATGGCTCTGGAAGTCAAAATAATATAATTAATTATGTCGGTCTCACACGTTACATCATTTTAGAAAACTTAAATTTTGCTGGTGTTTACATGTCTGAAACACACAAACAGTAACCACAGACTAGTGCAGTACAGCACAAGTCTTCTTGGTTATGGCCAACATTGTCGAGGTAAGCTGTAAGTAGACGTGTTTTAAAGTTTTTACCAAATAATGTGAGAGGCATTACTGAATACTATTGAAATAAAACTGAATGACATACTTTATTGCCATCAGCTTGGTTTCTTAAATTGATGCCGACTGGTAACGTAATCCAGAAAACTTAACCTGAGAAAAAAACAATAAAACTATAGTTACCTTAAAGATTAAATGTCGCAGATGATCTCGTTCAAATGTTCAGTAACCGTGCTGATACCTTTCATACATAATTACAGAATGCTGTCTAGCATTTTGAGTTTTCGTTGGACAGTACATTAGTAAATAATAAATGATGTTTATTTTGGAAATAGGTTTTCACAAACACTTTTACACGTCATTTTTTAACTGTTAGATGAAGTCGGAGTTTCACTAACTGACTACTCTGAGAAGAAACACCGAAAGAAACTCAGAGGTCATAGTCTCTTTTAAAGTCCAGACATTATCTTGGTCAAATCATGTAAGAACCATGCAGATTAGTGTCTGAGATGGTCTTTTGAGGAAAGAACCACACAGATATGAGGGGACCAGATCAGTCAGTGCAAGCATTTGTCAGTAATCGTGAGCTCAACTCGGAACTTGAGGAGCTCCACGTGCTGACGAACAGTACCAAAGAATGAACATTTGGGTTGGTCCCATAAAGTACTCAAACTGTCAGACAAAAAGTTAGAAAAGGACTTACAAATTTATAAACGAGATACAAAAAATAAAAATCCACATAGGCCTTACATTCACAATAATAAATAATAATTTTAATACTCTTAAGGTAAAAATACATGTCATTTAACATTAAATGTCAAAGTGAAATAATGCAAAAAAAGAAATATAAAAAAAAATACTAATTGAAATTAATTAAATAAAAATATATATAAAAACAAATAAAAAAAACATTTTTAACTAAACGTAATGTTAGAAATGTCATCATTTTTTAATTGTAGTAGGAGCAGCTCATTCCCAAGCCTTTTTATCCTCAATGTAATCTTTAACATTATAATAAGCCTTGTTACATAATTGTCGCTTTATAAATGATTTAAATTTATTATGGCTTAGTTCTTGAATGCGGCTAGGAATTTTAATTTAAAAGCGTATACATTGACATCTAAATGAGCCCCCTATTTTCTTGAGCCTGGTTGCAGGGACTACAAAATTGTGTTTATTTCTAGTATTGACACTGTGAATGTCACTGTATTTTTTAAACAGATTAATATTTTTATGTGCATACAAAAGATTTTCATAAATGTAATGAGGAGGCACAGTCAATATATTAATCCCTTTAAATTTATCTCTTAAGGAATATCTAGGATTTAATTTATAAATTTAACGAATATCCCTTTTTTGCAACACAAAAATAGTCTGGATATCGGCGGCGTTTCCCCACAATAGAATACCGTACGACATCACACTATGAAAATAGCTAAAGTAAACTAATCGGGCTGTCTCTAAATCAGTCAAATTTCAATTTTCCTAACAGCGTATGCTGCAGAGCCAAGTTTATTAGACAATTTAAGTATGTGAGGGCCCCACTGAAGCTTAGCATCTAAAGTTAAGCCCAAGAACACTGTAGTGTCAACAGGGTTCAACTCTTGACCCTTTACTAGTACACTAGTTGTTACTTGCCTCACATGAGGAAGTGTAAACTTAATACATGTAGTTTTGTTCTCATTAAGAAGCAGATTATTAACATTAAACCAGTGTACTATTTTAGTAAGTGCGCTATTGACATCGTCAGTAACCTGTTGCTGACGTTTCAATTTAAATAAAAGTGACGTGTCATCTGCAAACTACACTATATCATGAACATTCTCTACAAGATAGGGTAAATCATTAATATAAATAATAAACAAAAAAGGGCCAAGAATCGAGCTCTGGGGTACTCCCATCATTACTAAAGATCCAGGAGATCTTTTTCCGTTTACATCAACCCTCTGAATCCTATTACTCAAGTATGAAGTAAGAAGATCCAGTAAGGAGTTCCGGATTCCATAGTGGTGGAGTTTCCTGAGTAATGTTCTTAAAAAGGTTGTACTGCGTTGCTTGGTTAACCTGATACAAAAAGGCAGTTAGAGGGGAAAATGCCTCACTTTATTTACGAATAATAATATTTATGAGACTTAGCTACTCAACTGAATGTTGCTTAAAGTTATCTTGCTCACGTTTGTCTCAGTGGTTTTGCACAAACTTCCCGAAATGAAATCATCCAGATAGATATATCTGCCTAAACCAAAAATGGTATCTCAATCAAATGTATAAAATTCTCGTCTCACAGTGTTTGTTGTAAAACTCCTCCAAAATGGCTTCTTCGATTCTCATGAAATGTTGTGTGTATATTCAGCCGATTTTGAATGGGACGTTTACTATTTTTATGCCATGCAATGATATGAGTGGTCCACCTTAATTGATATCAATTCTGCGATGCGATGCTGTGATTTTTCTTCCAACTAAAGTAGAAAACTAAAAGCTCAACTATTATTTAAACGTCATACACACTGCAAAAGTAAATATTATAAAAATGATCAATACTTGTTAACTTAGAGGATCTGGATTACTTATAAAAATTCAGTTAAACTTAAAATGGCTGATATAACAAAGTCTTGCTTGGCATTAATAATAATAACACAAAACCATTGGTCCAAAATAGAAAAATCTATATCATATTACTAAGCGTTGTAATGTTATTGTTCAATCTAGTACGTCATATTAAAAGTATCATTCCGTAAAGTTGATTAGTTAATGCAAATTTTAAGTAAATAAAAATAATATTTAAAAAACGGATATTGATGATATTTGAGATTTAGACACAGTCTTAAGCGAACTATTTAAAGAGATTGGTATTCTTACGGTGGAATCTCAATTCATTTTTGCAAACAGATTATAGGCAAAACATACACATGTTCACCAAAAACAGTGACATCCACAATTTTATAACTAGAAATAAGCACAAATAACACGCTCCTTTCCACCGTCTTCATAAGGTCCAGAGCTCATTTGTGGGGCTTGGTGTCCGCTTCTATAATAAGCTACCACTTTCTTTAATGTAATTGCCTTTTAATGCGTTTAAAGCCAAAGTTAAATCGAACCTTTGTTTGAGGGCAGACTATTCAGTCAACAATTTAAACGTCAAGAGTAGTTGGTCGCTTTGTTGAACACAAGACAATGTTGTTACGTTTTTTCACTTGTAGTTAGCTTACTGACGAGCTATAAATTGCTAATTTATTTGTAACTTTTAATTTGACATTTTTTTTTTACTTTTTTTTGACCATATCCTCTCTTAACAGTTTTATAAGTGTTAGTTTTATAAGATTTATGAGTTGTATAGCAATATGTGGTGAACTAGCGACCTCGACGGTTCTTTATTATTATCTTTATTTTTGAGTAACCAAAGCAAGTTCGTCATGCTCCTATTTAGACGTCACTGCTTGCGGTAACGTCGAGGATCGGGTTACCCCCTTCCCTCAAATATGGCGAGGGGGGTAATGGCTGATCTTTGCGTTATGCTCGTGAACGGGTGCTGCTTGTGGTGACTGGTCGGCTTACCAATGGTTTTTTTTTGTTATAATTGTTAACTGCTTATTGGTTTCACTTCGATGGTCCTAGATTATCATTTCAAACTTAGAGTCACAGCCTTATGAAAATAAGCCAGCATTGCATATGTAAGCGGGTACGCCTTTTATACCTGGAGGCTGTTATTTTTCAGTTTTGTAGTTGTTTTGCTTGAGTTTAGATTTCAATGTTAATATGAATTTACTTTTTTTTCTTAATCTCGGTATATTGGAGTGTGCTAGCTAACACGTGACAATCATTCTGAAATGTAATGTTTTACAAAGTGTATAAACCTTAGAGCTATTTTTGAGCATTTAAAGTTCTTCAAACGATTCAGACAGATGTGTTGCTGGGGAGTTAATTGTTTCGCCACTTCATCTTCCCAGCAAAAATACTAGGAAGTGGCGAAGGGAGGGCCGTTTTTGGGGGACTGTCTTTATGTATTTTTTTTGACGTTCAAAAAGTGCTGATTCTCAGCCTAGTTTGACTAAAGGCTTTTGATTTTGATTTTAAGCGCAGCAACCGTAAAAAATAACTGTGAAAGGTGAAGCGTGAAGTAACTGCAATCCAAAGCCTAATAACATGAAGATTCTTGACCGTTTTTCTCCATACAAAACATTTTTTTGAAAGAAACAACTAGAATCATTTTTGTTTTACATAATTATATTGTCTGACGTTCAAGGGTTTTTGTGGTGTAATGGAAAAAAATGATTCGACTTTGAGTCAGTCTAATACTATGGATTCACAGTCACTTCATGTTCATTTGTAACAGGATTAAGTACATTTTATTTTACCTTCATTTGACCTACATTTTCACGGAGCGTTGTTAGCACGTGGATGATAACGATGGTAACATGTCAGCCATTGTAGGGAGAAAGTAAAGACTAACTGATACAAAGTTAAAGTTAAGTCGATACCTTTCACCTACACGGCTGACACTTGATCCCGGTGAAAGTTCCGGTGAGAAGTGTGCGCGTTCAAACCACGTTCGCCGCCACAGACTTTTCGTTTCATTCTCGGCACCTATCGTTACTGCCAGTTTGAAATCAATAAAAAGCACGTTTTCTAAAAAGAACATGAATGATATTTGACACAGACAATTTGAAGCTTATGTTATTTTAAAAACACGTGGATAGTTACGACGATTAGTGCCAGCCATTAAAACGTGAGAAAATCACTGACTGACACCAAGTTACAGTCCAGTAAATTCCTCACGTCTACACGGCAGACACTTTGATACGGGTGTCAGTTTCTGTAAAAAATGCGCACGTTTAATTTTCTTTGAATAGTATGGCTCTGGAAGTCAAAATAATATAATTAATTATGTCGGTCTCACACGTTACATCATTTTAGAAAACTTAAATTTTGCTGGTGTTTACATGTCTGAAACACACAAACAGTAACCACAGACTAGTGCAGTACAGCACAAGTCTTCTTGGTTATGGCCAACATTGTCGAGGTAAGCTGTAAGTAGACGTGTTTTAAAGTTTTTACCAAATAATGTGAGAGGCATTACTGAATACTATTGAAATAAAACTGAATGACATACTTTATTGCCATCAGCTTGGTTTCTTAAATTGATGCCGACTGGTAACGTAATCCAGAAAACTTAACCTGAGAAAAAAACAATAAAACTATAGTTACCTTAAAGATTAAATGTCGCAGATGATCTCGTTCAAATGTTCAGTAACCGTGCTGATACCTTTCATACATAATTACAGAATGCTGTCTAGCATTTTGAGTTTTCGTTGGACAGTACATTAGTAAATAATAAATGATGTTTATTTTGGAAATAGGTTTTCACAAACACTTTTACACGTCATTTTTTAACTGTTAGATGAAGTCGGAGTTTCACTAACTGACTACTCTGAGAAGAAACACCGAAAGAAACTCAGAGGTCATAGTCTCTTTTAAAGTCCAGACATTATCTTGGTCAAATCATGTAAGAACCATGCAGATTAGTGTCTGAGATGGTCTTTTGAGGAAAGAACCACACAGATATGAGGGGACCAGATCAGTCAGTGCAAGCATTTGTCAGTAATCGTGAGCTCAACTCGGAACTTGAGGAGCTCCACGTGCTGACGAACAGTACCAAAGAATGAACATTTGGGTTGGTCCCATAAAGTACTCAAACTGTCAGACAAAAAGTTAGAAAAGGACTTACAAATTTATAAACGAGATACAAAAAATAAAAATCCACATAGGCCTTACATTCACAATAATAAATAATAATTTTAATACTCTTAAGGTAAAAATACATGTCATTTAACATTAAATGTCAAAGTGAAATAATGCAAAAAAAGAAATATAAAAAAAAATACTAATTGAAATTAATTAAATAAAAATATATATAAAAACAAATAAAAAAAACATTTTTAACTAAACGTAATGTTAGAAATGTCATCATTTTTTAATTGTAGTAGGAGCAGCTCATTCCCAAGCCTTTTTATCCTCAATGTAATCTTTAACATTATAATAAGCCTTGTTACATAATTGTCGCTTTATAAATGATTTAAATTTATTATGGCTTAGTTCTTGAATGCGGCTAGGAATTTTAATTTAAAAGCGTATACATTGACATCTAAATGAGCCCCCTATTTTCTTGAGCCTGGTTGCAGGGACTACAAAATTGTGTTTATTTCTAGTATTGACACTGTGAATGTCACTGTATTTTTTAAACAGATTAATATTTTTATGTGCATACAAAAGATTTTCATAAATGTAATGAGGAGGCACAGTCAATATATTAATCCCTTTAAATTTATCTCTTAAGGAATATCTAGGATTTAATTTATAAATTTAACGAATATCCCTTTTTTGCAACACAAAAATAGTCTGGATATCGGCGGCGTTTCCCCACAATAGAATACCGTACGACATCACACTATGAAAATAGCTAAAGTAAACTAATCGGGCTGTCTCTAAATCAGTCAAATTTCAATTTTCCTAACAGCGTATGCTGCAGAGCCAAGTTTATTAGACAATTTAAGTATGTGAGGGCCCCACTGAAGCTTAGCATCTAAAGTTAAGCCCAAGAACACTGTAGTGTCAACAGGGTTCAACTCTTGACCCTTTACTAGTACACTAGTTGTTACTTGCCTCACATGAGGAAGTGTAAACTTAATACATGTAGTTTTGTTCTCATTAAGAAGCAGATTATTAACATTAAACCAGTGTACTATTTTAGTAAGTGCGCTATTGACATCGTCAGTAACCTGTTGCTGACGTTTCAATTTAAATAAAAGTGACGTGTCATCTGCAAACTACACTATATCATGAACATTCTCTACAAGATAGGGTAAATCATTAATATAAATAATAAACAAAAAAGGGCCAAGAATCGAGCTCTGGGGTACTCCCATCATTACTAAAGATCCAGGAGATCTTTTTCCGTTTACATCAACCCTCTGAATCCTATTACTCAAGTATGAAGTAAGAAGATCCAGTAAGGAGTTCCGGATTCCATAGTGGTGGAGTTTCCTGAGTAATGTTCTTAAAAAGGTTGTACTGCGTTGCTTGGTTAACCTGATACAAAAAGGCAGTTAGAGGGGAAAATGCCTCACTTTATTTACGAATAATAATATTTATGAGACTTAGCTACTCAACTGAATGTTGCTTAAAGTTATCTTGCTCACGTTTGTCTCAGTGGTTTTGCACAAACTTCCCGAAATGAAATCATCCAGATAGATATATCTGCCTAAACCAAAAATGGTATCTCAATCAAATGTATAAAATTCTCGTCTCACAGTGTTTGTTGTAAAACTCCTCCAAAATGGCTTCTTCGATTCTCATGAAATGTTGTGTGTATATTCAGCCGATTTTGAATGGGACGTTTACTATTTTTATGCCATGCAATGATATGAGTGGTCCACCTTAATTGATATCAATTCTGCGATGCGATGCTGTGATTTTTCTTCCAACTAAAGTAGAAAACTAAAAGCTCAACTATTATTTAAACGTCATACACACTGCAAAAGTAAATATTATAAAAATGATCAATACTTGTTAACTTAGAGGATCTGGATTACTTATAAAAATTCAGTTAAACTTAAAATGGCTGATATAACAAAGTCTTGCTTGGCATTAATAATAATAACACAAAACCATTGGTCCAAAATAGAAAAATCTATATCATATTACTAAGCGTTGTAATGTTATTGTTCAATCTAGTACGTCATATTAAAAGTATCATTCCGTAAAGTTGATTAGTTAATGCAAATTTTAAGTAAATAAAAATAATATTTAAAAAACGGATATTGATGATATTTGAGATTTAGACACAGTCTTAAGCGAACTATTTAAAGAGATTGGTATTCTTACGGTGGAATCTCAATTCATTTTTGCAAACAGATTATAGGCAAAACATACACATGTTCACCAAAAACAGTGACATCCACAATTTTATAACTAGAAATAAGCACAAATAACACGCTCCTTTCCACCGTCTTCATAAGGTCCAGAGCTCATTTGTGGGGCTTGGTGTCCGCTTCTATAATAAGCTACCACTTTCTTTAATGTAATTGCCTTTTAATGCGTTTAAAGCCAAAGTTAAATCGAACCTTTGTTTGAGGGCAGACTATTCAGTCAACAATTTAAACGTCAAGAGTAGTTGGTCGCTTTGTTGAACACAAGACAATGTTGTTACGTTTTTTCACTTGTAGTTAGCTTACTGACGAGCTATAAATTGCTAATTTATTTGTAACTTTTAATTTGACATTTTTTTTTTACTTTTTTTTGACCATATCCTCTCTTAACAGTTTTATAAGTGTTAGTTTTATAAGATTTATGAGTTGTATAGCAATATGTGGTGAACTAGCGACCTCGACGGTTCTTTATTATTATCTTTATTTTTGAGTAACCAAAGCAAGTTCGTCATGCTCCTATTTAGACGTCACTGCTTGCGGTAACGTCGAGGATCGGGTTACCCCCTTCCCTCAAATATGGCGAGGGGGGTAATGGCTGATCTTTGCGTTATGCTCGTGAACGGGTGCTGCTTGTGGTGACTGGTCGGCTTACCAATGGTTTTTTTTTGTTATAATTGTTAACTGCTTATTGGTTTCACTTCGATGGTCCTAGATTATCATTTCAAACTTAGAGTCACAGCCTTATGAAAATAAGCCAGCATTGCATATGTAAGCGGGTACGCCTTTTATACCTGGAGGCTGTTATTTTTCAGTTTTGTAGTTGTTTTGCTTGAGTTTAGATTTCAATGTTAATATGAATTTACTTTTTTTTCTTAATCTCGGTATATTGGAGTGTGCTAGCTAACACGTGACAATCATTCTGAAATGTAATGTTTTACAAAGTGTATAAACCTTAGAGCTATTTTTGAGCATTTAAAGTTCTTCAAACGATTCAGACAGATGTGTTGCTGGGGAGTTAATTGTTTCGCCACTTCATCTTCCCAGCAAAAATACTAGGAAGTGGCGAAGGGAGGGCCGTTTTTGGGGGACTGTCTTTATGTATTTTTTTTGACGTTCAAAAAGTGCTGATTCTCAGCCTAGTTTGACTAAAGGCTTTTGATTTTGATTTTAAGCGCAGCAACCGTAAAAAATAACTGTGAAAGGTGAAGCGTGAAGTAACTGCAATCCAAAGCCTAATAACATGAAGATTCTTGACCGTTTTTCTCCATACAAAACATTTTTTTGAAAGAAACAACTAGAATCATTTTTGTTTTACATAATTATATTGTCTGACGTTCAAGGGTTTTTGTGGTGTAATGGAAAAAAATGATTCGACTTTGAGTCAGTCTAATACTATGGATTCACAGTCACTTCATGTTCATTTGTAACAGGATTAAGTACATTTTATTTTACCTTCATTTGACCTACATTTTCACGGAGCGTTGTTAGCACGTGGATGATAACGATGGTAACATGTCAGCCATTGTAGGGAGAAAGTAAAGACTAACTGATACAAAGTTAAAGTTAAGTCGATACCTTTCACCTACACGGCTGACACTTGATCCCGGTGAAAGTTCCGGTGAGAAGTGTGCGCGTTCAAACCACGTTCGCCGCCACAGACTTTTCGTTTCATTCTCGGCACCTATCGTTACTGCCAGTTTGAAATCAATAAAAAGCACGTTTTCTAAAAAGAACATGAATGATATTTGACACAGACAATTTGAAGCTTATGTTATTTTAAAAACACGTGGATAGTTACGACGATTAGTGCCAGCCATTAAAACGTGAGAAAATCACTGACTGACACCAAGTTACAGTCCAGTAAATTCCTCACGTCTACACGGCAGACACTTTGATACGGGTGTCAGTTTCTGTAAAAAATGCGCACGTTTAATTTTCTTTGAATAGTATGGCTCTGGAAGTCAAAATAATATAATTAATTATGTCGGTCTCACACGTTACATCATTTTAGAAAACTTAAATTTTGCTGGTGTTTACATGTCTGAAACACACAAACAGTAACCACAGACTAGTGCAGTACAGCACAAGTCTTCTTGGTTATGGCCAACATTGTCGAGGTAAGCTGTAAGTAGACGTGTTTTAAAGTTTTTACCAAATAATGTGAGAGGCATTACTGAATACTATTGAAATAAAACTGAATGACATACTTTATTGCCATCAGCTTGGTTTCTTAAATTGATGCCGACTGGTAACGTAATCCAGAAAACTTAACCTGAGAAAAAAACAATAAAACTATAGTTACCTTAAAGATTAAATGTCGCAGATGATCTCGTTCAAATGTTCAGTAACCGTGCTGATACCTTTCATACATAATTACAGAATGCTGTCTAGCATTTTGAGTTTTCGTTGGACAGTACATTAGTAAATAATAAATGATGTTTATTTTGGAAATAGGTTTTCACAAACACTTTTACACGTCATTTTTTAACTGTTAGATGAAGTCGGAGTTTCACTAACTGACTACTCTGAGAAGAAACACCGAAAGAAACTCAGAGGTCATAGTCTCTTTTAAAGTCCAGACATTATCTTGGTCAAATCATGTAAGAACCATGCAGATTAGTGTCTGAGATGGTCTTTTGAGGAAAGAACCACACAGATATGAGGGGACCAGATCAGTCAGTGCAAGCATTTGTCAGTAATCGTGAGCTCAACTCGGAACTTGAGGAGCTCCACGTGCTGACGAACAGTACCAAAGAATGAACATTTGGGTTGGTCCCATAAAGTACTCAAACTGTCAGACAAAAAGTTAGAAAAGGACTTACAAATTTATAAACGAGATACAAAAAATAAAAATCCACATAGGCCTTACATTCACAATAATAAATAATAATTTTAATACTCTTAAGGTAAAAATACATGTCATTTAACATTAAATGTCAAAGTGAAATAATGCAAAAAAAGAAATATAAAAAAAAATACTAATTGAAATTAATTAAATAAAAATATATATAAAAAAACAAATAAAAAAAACATTTTTAACTAAACGTAATGTTAGAAATGTCATCATTTTTTAATTGTAGTAGGAGCAGCTCATTCCCAAGCCTTTTTATCCTCAATGTAATCTTTAACAGTATAATAAGCCTTGTTACATAATTGTCGCTTTATAAATGATTTAAATTTATTATGGCTTAGTTCTTGAATGCGGCTAGGAATTTTAATTTAAAAGCGTATACATTGACATCTAAATGAGCCCCCTATTTTCTTGAGCCTGGTTGCAGGGACTACAAAATTGTGTTTATTTCTAGTATTGACACTGTGAATGTCACTGTATTTTTTAAACAGATTAATATTTTTATGTGCATACAAAAGATTTTCATAAATGTAATGAGGAGGCACAGTCAATATATTAATCCCTTTAAATTTATCTCTTAAGGAATATCTAGGATTTAATTTATAAATTTAACGAATATCCCTTTTTTGCAACACAAAAATAGTCTGGATATCGGCGGCGTTTCCCCACAATAGAATACCGTACGACATCACACTATGAAAATAGCTAAAGTAAACTAATCGGGCTGTCTCTAAATCAGTCAAATTTCAATTTTCCTAACAGCGTATGCTGCAGAGCCAAGTTTATTAGACAATTTAAGTATGTGAGGGCCCCACTGAAGCTTAGCATCTAAAGTTAAGCCCAAGAACACTGTAGTGTCAACAGGGTTCAACTCTTGACCCTTTACTAGTACACTAGTTGTTACTTGCCTCACATGAGGAAGTGTAAACTTAATACATGTAGTTTTGTTCTCATTAAGAAGCAGATTATTAACATTAAACCAGTGTACTATTTTAGTAAGTGCGCTATTGACATCGTCAGTAACCTGTTGCTGACGTTTCAATTTAAATAAAAGTGACGTGTCATCTGCAAACTACACTATATCATGAACATTCTCTACAAGATAGGGTAAATCATTAATATAAATAATAAACAAAAAAGGGCCAAGAATCGAGCTCTGGGGTACTCCCATCATTACTAAAGATCCAGGAGATCTTTTTCCGTTTACATCAACCCTCTGAATCCTATTACTCAAGTATGAAGTAAGAAGATCCAGTAAGGAGTTCCGGATTCCATAGTGGTGGAGTTTCCTGAGTAATGTTCTTAAAAAGGTTGTACTGCGTTGCTTGGTTAACCTGATACAAAAAGGCAGTTAGAGGGGAAAATGCCTCACTTTATTTACGAATAATAATATTTATGAGACTTAGCTACTCAACTGAATGTTGCTTAAAGTTATCTTGCTCACGTTTGTCTCAGTGGTTTTGCACAAACTTCCCGAAATGAAATCATCCAGATAGATATATCTGCCTAAACCAAAAATGGTATCTCAATCAAATGTATAAAATTCTCGTCTCACAGTGTTTGTTGTAAAACTCCTCCAAAATGGCTTCTTCGACACTCATGAAATGTTGTGTGTATATTCAGCCGATTTGAGAATCGGATGCTTACTATTTTTATGCCATGCAATGATATGAGTGTTCCACCTCAATTGATATCAATTCTGCGATGCGATGATTTTTCTTCTAACTAAAGTAGAAAACTAAAAGCTCAACTATCATTAAAACGTCATACACACTGCAAAAGTAAATATTATACAAATGATCAATACTTGTTAACTTAGAGGATCTGGATTACTTATAAAAATTCAGTTAAACTAAGAATGGCTGATATAACAAAGTTAAACTGCTTGGTAGATATTAATAATAAATAACACAAAACCATTGGTCCAAAATAGAAAAATCTATATCATAGTACTAAGCGTTGTAATGTTATTGTTCAATCTAGTACGTCATATTAAAAGTATCATTCCGTAAAGTTGATTAATTAATGCCAATTTTAATTAAATAAAAATAATATTTTAAAAACGGATATTGATGATATTTGTGATATAGACACAGTCTTAAGCGCAGCAACCGTCAAAAATAACTGAAAGGTGAAGCGTGAAGTAACTGCAATCCAAAGCCTAATAGCATAAAGTTTCTTGACCGTTTTTCTCCATACGAACCAACTTTTTGAAAGAAGCAACTAGAATCCTTTTTGTTTAACATAATTATATTGTCTGACGTTCAAGGGTTTTCGTGGTGTAATGGAAAAAATTATTCGACTTTGAGTCAGTCTAATACTATGAATTCACAGTCATTACATGCTCATTTGTGACAGGATTAAGTACATTTTATTTTACCTTCATTTGACCTACATTTTCACGGAGCGTTGTTAGCTCGTGGATGATAACGATGGTAACATGTCAGCCATTGTAGGGAGAAAGTAAAGACTAACTGATACAAAGTTAAAGTTAAGTCGATAACTTTCACCTACACGGCTGACACTTGATCCCGGTGAAAGTTCCGGTGAGAAGTGTGCGCGCTCAAACCACGCTCGCCGCCACAGACTTTTCGTTTCATTCTCGGCACCTATCGTTACTGTTAGTTTAGAACATTAATGATATTTGACACAGACAATTTGAAGCTTATTTTATTTTAAAAACACGTGGATAGTTACGACGATTAGTGCCAGCCATTAAAACGTGAGAAAATCACTGACTGATACCAAGTTACAGTCCAGTAATTCCTCACGTCTACACGGCAGACACTTTGATACGGGTGCCAGTTTCTGTAAAAAATGCGCACGTTTAATTTACTTTTAATAGTATGGCTGTGGAAGTCAAAATAATATAATCATCTCGATCTCACACGTTACATCAATTTATAGATAAAGCACGTTATAGATTACCCTTTAGGCTACATCTTGTAGATGCACAATATATCTTTAAATTTGTTATGTAGGTATATTAATATTTCAGATATAAATTATGGGTAGAAGCTTGTAGAACCGAGTTGAACCGACGCTCTTACCAACAGAGCTACCGAGGTTCTTACTTACAAGTGTCGAATTCTTCAATCCATGTCCGCAGTTCATAAATCTCTTTGTATACGCCTCACTGCATTTTTAATTGTCATACTCAACTTCTTAATAATATATGCAATAAAGAGCGGGTTTAAATTATTTACATTCTTGTATTAAGTAATAATATTGTTTTAATTATAAAATTGCTGAACATGTTGATCTGCAATAAATAAATAATTTCATAAATATTGTTTACTTGTGACAACCCTGGCATCTATACGCCCGTTGCGATATTGTTTAGACGTTGTCGGCATTTTTCCAGAGATCAAAGGCGTCGTCCTACTGTATTAATATTAATACTGTGGTAGTAATAAGAAAAGCAAGTACCCACGTTGACAACTAAACTCATGCAAAAAATAAAATATATCTAACTGAATAAATATAAGCCTTCAAGTAAAAAGCGCGTGCTCGCTTACATGCACAAAACTAGAATACATGACTAGGTCTACGACATAACATCAAAAACAAATAAATAACGATACAATAAAAAAAACAAACAATGTTACACTAGGACCATCGATGCTAAATAAAAAATCAGTTACTAGTTAAACAATACAACCAAGGTCAGCAAGACGACCAGTCACCAAAAGCAGCACCCGTTTATGAGCATAACGCAAAGATCAGCCATTACCCCCTCGCCATATTAGAGGGAAGGTGGTAACCCGACCGCCGACGCTACCGCAAGCAGTAACATCTAAGGGAGCATGACGAACAACTAGAATGATAAATCATTTTTGTTTAACATAATTATATTGTCTGACGTTCAAGGGTTTTTTGGTGTAATGGAAAAAATTATTCGACTTTGAGTCAGTCTAATACTATGAATTCACAGTCATTTCATGCTCATTTGTAACAGGATTAAGTACATTTTATTTTACCTTCATTTGACCTACATTTTCACGGAGCGTTGTTAGCTCGTGGATGATAACGATGGTAACATGTCAGCCATTGTAGGGAGAAAGTAAAGACTAACTGATACAAAGTTAAAGTTAAGTCGATACCTTTCACCTACACGGCTGACACTTGATCCCGGTGAAAGTTCCGGTGAGAAGTGTGCGCGCTCAAACCACGCTCGCCGCCACAGACTTTTCGTTTCATTCTCGGCACCTATCGTTATTGTTAGTTTAGAACATGAATGATATTTGACACAGACAATTTGAAGCTTATTTTATTTTAAAAACACGTGGATAGTTACGACGATTAGTGCCAGCCATTAAAACGTGAGAAAATCACTGACTGATACCAAGTTACAGTCCAGTAATTCCTCACGTCTACACGGCAGACACTTTGATACGGGTGACAGTTTCTGTAAAAAATGCGCACGTTTAATTTACTTTTAATAGTATGGCTGTGGAAGTCAAAATAATATAATCATGTCGATCTCACACGTTACATCAATTTAAAAAATTTAAATTTTGCATACATTCAACTGAATACTATTGAAATAAAACTGATTGACATACTTTATTGCCATACTTGCTTGGTTTCTTAAATTGATGCCGACTGGTAACGTAAATCCAGAAAAATTAACCTGAGAAAATATCAATAAAACTATAGTTACCTTAAAGATTAAATGTCGCAGATGACCTCGTTCAAATGTTCAGTAACCGTGCTGATACCTTTCATACATAATTACAGAATGTTGTCTAGCATTTTGAGTTTTCATTGGACAGCACATTAGTAATGTTCTTAAAAAGGTTGTACTGCGTTGCTTGGTTAACATGAAACAAAAAGGTTAGAGGGGAAAATGCCTGACTTTATTTACGAATAATAATATTTATGAGACTTCAGCCGAATACTGAAACGCTACTCAAATCTCCTACTCATCTAAAAGCTACTTAAATTTAAGCATCCCTCAAATTTAAATGGTATACACAAACACCACTCAAGCAATTCGAAACCATACTTAAATAAGCAGCCCTCAAAATTGTTTTCAGCACGTTCTCATTTACCAAATAATTTCGTTTACGTCTCGTAATCGTTTTACGCAATCTTCTTCGAACAAATAATGTTTTCTATAATTATTTGAGACATTATTATCAGTTGAAATATAACAGCGTAATGTAAGTTTGGTTTGAATTATGCAGTTATTTACTTATATATCAGATGAACATCAAAAGAAGACGTCCAAAGTTTTTTTATTTTTTTTTATTTAATTGTCGTAGATTGGAACGTCACACTTGACATTTTACGCGGGATTAGTTAACTCCAAGTGTAGAAAGATATCATTATTTTTTAGTTTCTTTCTACAAATCAAAATACTATAGAAAATGGAAGAAAATAAAAAGAGACGTGGGTGTAATTACACAACTACAATTTCATTTTATTACTTTTAGGAAAACTTACAGCAAATACATTCAAATAAACAGCAGTAACATACAGAATAAGGCCAATTACAAGTTTTCACTTAAATAAACATACATTTAAAATTGTCAAGACGGTATTAACAGCGTGAGAAATAAACATTACAACTGAAGAGATTAAATAAATATAAAATACATTTTGCAAAGTTATTACACCTCAAAGAAAAAGTTACTTAATTTTTTTTTTAGTTTTGTGACACTGCTCAACATCACGGCACACCTTATGGAACAAGAGATGTTGTTAGACCTGGTGAATAGCCCTGTTTCGTTTTGATAAGGGTTTGATGTTGCTTCCGAAGACTGAATCCAAATATAAAACTGTTTCTTTGCAAACGCGGAACCGTACACGAAATTCCTCGTCGGTATATTTTTCGAAAGCATTCAGCTTTTCAGCGTTCCTGCGGCTCGTGGTGGGTCTTTCATGATCAGAAAGGGAAGATAACGACAAAACAGACATTTTAACACCAAAAACTAATCTAATTTAAGATTTAAGAGAGCCCGAGACCACTCTCAAATATAACACCTACTTAACTCGATTTGACAGTTGATGTGTCAGTTAAAAAGCGCTAAGTGACGTTCCAGTATACGGATTTTATACAGAGTTGAGTTTAAGTACAACTTAATTTGAGATCCTGTTAAATTTAATCAATGCTTTTAAATGACATATGAGAATATGAATTTCGACTATGAGAGCTTCTCAAACGTTTAAGTAGCCGTCAAATATTTGAGAGGCGTTTCAGTATTCGGGCGTTAGCTACTCAACTGAATGCTGCTTAAAGTTATCTTGCTCACGTTTGTCTCAGTGGTTTTGCACAAACTTCCCGAAATGAAATCATCCAGATAGATATATCTGCCTGAACCAAAAATGGTATCTCAAATGTATAAAATTCTCGTCTCACAGTGTTTGTTGTAAAACTCCTCCAAAATGGCTTCTTCGATTCTCATGAAATGTTGTGTGTATATTCAGCCGATTTGAGAATGGGATGCTTACTATTTTTATGCCATGCAATGATATGAGTGGTCCACCTTAATTGATATAAATTCTGCGATGCGATGATTTTTCTTCTAACTTAAGTAGAAAACTAAAAGCTCAACTATCATTAAAACGTCATACTTATTAACTTAGAGGATCTGGATTACTTATAAATATTCAGTTAAACTTAGAACGGCTGATATAACAAAGTCAAACTGCTTGGTAGATATTAATAATAATAACACAAAACCATTGGTCCAAAATAGAAAAATCTATATCATAGTACTAAGCGTTGTAATGTTATTGTTCAATCTAGTACGTCATATTAAAAGTATTGGCGGTGGTCACTTCGAGCATCTACTAAAATAAATTAAAAAATGCGGAAACAATGCATTTATTCATTTTAGACATCATGTTTCATACATACATTTACTGCTTAAGACCTGCACAATCGATATCTAAATAGAAATAGTGTAGGTTTTTTTTTTCAAAATAACCGGGTTCGATTCCCGAACGGAGTACAGATGTTCTTTAAAATGTATGAATGTAGTTTTTCTTGTTATTAAAATCGATGACATGGTTCCTCAGAACAGATCTTCGTATGTCTTATAGTTTCAGACTTTCCCATACTGACCGAGACACCCTGTATAGTACGAACTCAAGACCTAACTTTCATAAGGCTAATTACCCTGAAATTAATAATTACCTAAATAAGCTAAACTGGAATTAACTTTTTCTAAATACTCGTGATGTGAATGGCATGGTGGAAATTTTTTACAAGTGTCTCCTCGATGCGATTGGGAATTTTGTATCTGATCGGAAACCAAACAATATTCGGTATCCGCCGTGGTTTGACATAACATTGATAAAATTATTAAAGGAAAAAAACAGGTTGAGTTTGCGTTACAGGAAATTCAAGAATCCTTTAGATCAGATTGAACTGAAACTGGTTTCTAAGCGGTGTGAAAAACTAGCTATGAATCTATATAATGACCATTGACCATATTGATAGAATTGAAAAGGATATAAAAGATAATCCCAAACTTCTCTGGAGTTACATAAAAGCGAAACGCGGTGGCTCTAGTGGCTACCCTTTGGCAATGACTAATGGACAGGTTGTTACATCTAACGGTTCTGAAATCTGCGACCTTTTTGTTAACCATTTCGCAACCGTGTACACGTTTGACAAAGATACAGAAATCAACTGCCATACAAAGTACCTCCAAGCACTACATAATAATAGTCAGGGCTTGAGTACTCCACTGATTGACCGCAACTGTTTACTAGAAAAACTAAAAACAGTAATTCATTACTTAAGGACCTGGCCCGGATGGCATCGACCTGTTTTTAATTATAACTGTGCCACAGCTCTAGTGTCTCCTTTACTAATAATATATAATACATCGCTGGCTACTGGAACTTTTCCGACAAAATGGAAAATAGCCAAGGTAGTCCCAGTGCATAAGTCAGATGAAAATGATACCGTAAACAACTACAGGCCAATTTCAATTTTACCCACATTCGCAAAGATTTTTGAATCTATTATATGTCCAAACCTTCAGCAACATTTAGGTTTGTATCTAAATGATAACCAACACGGTTTCGTACCATCTAGATCTACAGCCACAAATTTGGTGTTATTCACGGAGTCCCTAATACAGGCTGTAGATGGAGGCAAATAATTTGACGTTGTGTACACCGACTTCAGTAAGGCATTTGATATAATGCCTCACTCTATTCTGATATATAAACTCGCGGCATATGGTATAACAGGGTCTTTATTAAGTTAATTCAAGTCCTATCTTGCTGAACGCGAATTTTTTGTCGTTGTAAACGGTTTTCGATCGGCTGCACATAAAATAACATCAGGCGCCCCCCAAGGATCTCACAAGGCTCCAATACTTTTTATTACGTTCATTAATGACCTTCTTGAGAGTTTTCGTTCCTACGAACCTTTTCTATATGCTGATGACTTAAAGTTTGCACAAGTAATAGAGTCAAAAAGAGACTGCGAACTTCTGCAGCACGATCTTACCCAATTTATAAAATGGTGTCTTAATAACAAAATGCAACTAAATCCTAAGAAATGTTACCATGTTACATATACGCGAAAAATTTGTTGTATTGACACAGAGTACTTCATAGTCGAATCAATAAGGGATCTTGGAGTACATTTTGACAGGAAGGTCACTTTTGTGCCTCATATTGAATTACATTATTAAAAAGTCATCAAAAATGCTTGGGTTCCTACTTTTTAATACCAAAGGCTTTCGTAAAAGTAGCACCAAGATAATGTTATATGACAGTTTTGTACGCAGTGTTATGGAATATTGTAGTGTTGTGTGGAGACCTCACTATGCCACTCACATGTTGCGTCTGGAGAGGTTCAGAAACGTTTTGTGTGGCATTTAGCTTTCAGTGACGGGAAATCTAAGCGTCTGCCCTCTTATAAAAACCGTCTGTGCCATTTTAAGATGCATTCGTTGTCTATGCGTAGAGATATAACCGATGTTTTGTTTCTTTACAAATTGTTGCGCAATAAAATCGACTGTCCGGTTTACTGAAGCTTATTAGATTCCGTTATTTCCGTTTTAATTTTAATTTTCAATTTTTATGTTAATTTTGATTTAATTCTAAATTTAAATTTAATTTTATTTTAATTGCAATTTTGTTTTTGATTTTAATGTTAACTTTTATTTTGTTTTTTACTTTGATTTTGATTTTAATGTTGATGTTAATTTGGTTTCTAATCTTATTTCGAGCCTGTTTTCAATTGCGTTTTTAGGGTTCCATATCAACTACCTTATAGTTTCGCCATGTCTGTCTGTCCGTCCGTCCATCCTCGCTTAATCTCTGTGACCGTTAGCACTATAAAGCTGAAATTTGGTACCAATATGTGTATTAATCACGCCGACAAAGTGGTAAAATAAAATTGAAAAAAAAAATGTTTTATTGGGGTATATGTAAAGTAGGAAGTGATTTTTTTTTAATTTGAGCCCTAACGTGTGATATATTGTTGAAAAGGTATTTAAAAATAAATAGGGGTTTACTGAAATCATTTTTTGATAATGTCAATAAATTCGGAAATAATCGCTCCAAAAGTAAAAAACATATGGTTCAAAAGTTAGAGGGGGGGGGGGGGGGCTCTAAGTTTAGAACCATAAGTTTAAAAAATTTGAAAAAAATCTGAAAAGTAGAACTTTATAAGGACTTTCTAGGAAAATTATTTTGAACTTGGATGGAAACAGTTTTTGTACAAAAAAGACAAAAAGTTGTACAAAATAATTTTTGGACTAAGTTTGTAGTATAATCGTATATGCAAGCATTTTTTTAAAACTTAGTTTACATATTTTATTGACCTGAACGTATTTTTTTTCAAACATAAAAAGAATTATTTAAATCGGTTCTCGCAATCCAAAATTACCACCGAAAACTTCTATGTATTAATTAGTAACCAATTCCGAGAGATAGCGCTGTAGGTACTTATTGACGTCTATAGGTATTAACTTTATTTACAAACATATGTGTGGCTTAAAATTTCAAACACTCATGTATGTTATATTAATAAGACATATTATGGTATATTTGGTCTGATGCAGCCAGGATATCTAGCAGACTAATACACTCTTGACAAAATAATAGCAAATATGTTGTGTTTGGATTCATTTTAACCGGCATTTGATTCTGCACATAATTCACTGATGGCAAAAGGATGTGCAGATGCTTTTTTAAATTTTTACATTTTTAACCAGCATTTGACTCTACATACAATGCACTGAAAAAATCTCATAACTGTAAATTCTATAAAACAAAATTAATGCGTTTAAAAACGTTAAAATAAAAATTAAATTAAAAAAAATTAAAAAACCCCCACCGCAAAAAACATTTAAAAAGTAAAAAAATAATACTTTCCTTTACTATTGTTGAGCCATAACATTTCACGTAACGTCGGGGTACCGCTAAAATGAGTACCTACGAGTACTAGGAACATTCCTTGCTTAGTGGTACTCTGACGTGAAGTAAAATTTCATGGCTCAACGATAGTAAAGGAAAGTATTATTTTTTTACTTTTTTGCGGTAAGGGGTTTTTTGAATTTTTAATTTAATTTTTATTGTTTAACATAATTATATTGTCTGACATTCAAGGGTTTTTGTGGTGTATTGGAAAAAAAATATTCGACTTTGAGTCAGTCTAATAGATACTATGAATTCACAGTCACTTCATGCTCATTTGTAACAGGATTAAGTACATTTTATTTTACCTTAATTTGACCTACATTTTCACGGAGCGTTGTAAGCACGTATCCACGTGATTTATCATTTGTTATCATCCGATAACGATGGTAACATGTCAGTCATTGTAGGGAGAAAGTAAAGACTAACTGATACAAAGTTAAAGTTAAGTCGATACCTTTCACCTACACGGCTGACACTTGATCCCGGCGAAAGTTCCGGTGAGAAGTGTGCGCGCTCAAACCATGCTCGCAGCCACAGACTTTTCGTTTCATTCACAGGACTTATCGTTACTGCCAGTTTGTTTTTAACCGACTTCAAAAAAAAACACTAAACGGTGTAAAATAACTCTAAATTCGGAAGTCGGTGGCCCATCATGAATAAGACGAAACCACCAAAGCCACAGACTTTCTAATTTAGAGTTATTTTACACCGTTTAGTGTTTAATGATATTTATTCACAAAAACATGTTTTCTTTGCCAATATAGATTGAATTTAATGCGACAAAATAACTTAAAATAAACTTATTTAACTATTGGTATATGCTTCACAGTACGTGGCCCTTGTGATCTCACCCAGTGTACAGGTGAATAGGTCAATGGTATCCACCTTGTTAAGAGAGCCTAGCGAGCGAGTCAGTGGTGCACACCCCAGCAGATTGGTTCGCGGACGCGGCACTACCAGTAACCGCGGCATGCGCCGCCGCGCCGTTCTCACAAAAGTTACATACAAAGCCCTCAATGCCCTTATAATCGTAAACTCTTTTGCCTGACGCAGCATAAATCCCAGATTCCTGTACGCTTTTTACAAACGAATTACCACGTGTTTGCGAAACTGCAGATCACTCGTGAAATAATAATAATAATAATAATCTTTATTGACATAAATTAATACAAACATCTTAATGAATTCCCTAGCTCCTGCGCTAGTGTACACTGTGTTACAGGAGCTAGTGTTTTCCCATAAACAAAGTTACAACTCATTTATGATAACAAAGATTAAAACAAACAAAATTACTAAAAGAAAGAAATAAAACTAGGATTAAAAGTAACATATTTTTGCATAACAATATTGCAACAATAATAATTTTGTATTGTGTGGTCAGGCAATATGAGCTCACACGTGTTAGTTGTGGTGTGTAGCGGTGTGAATGTGTAGGGAATGGGGGAAGGGAAAGGAAGAGGAAGGGTGTGTGTGTGTGACGAGTGGTGTGTTGTGCGTGAGGGGGGGAATTGTAAGTGAGGGAGGGGGGGGGGGGGGGGGGCAATTAGTGTATCTCTTCATGGCAGCTTAATTAAATTTTCTGTGGCGTCATAGTCCAAGCTTTTTAGCCAGGGCAGTATGGCCTTTGTCAACTTATTTATGTTAAGTTTCTTAACTTTAAATTTTTTATTGACAATGTTATAAAGTCGAGGAGCCATTACAATAAAATGCCTTTGTGCTACTGATGTTTTATGACGGGGCACAGGGTACCATTCTATTCTCTTGGATACTACTGGAAGAGTAGGAACGATTATTTTGTGGTATCTTTTAATTATTTCAAAAATAAACAGTTTCCTAACCGATAGCACGTTAGCCTTCTCGTACACCGACGTAGTAGCGTGCCGGAATGGCAGGTACATAAGAACTTTGAGTACTGCTCGTTGAGCTCGTTCAGCAGCAATAAGAAAGGATTTCCCAGCACCACCCCAAGCGCTTATACAGTACCTAATTAGACATTCACACAGCGCCCTGTAAGTCTGGACCAGAAGTTTATGATTTGCCACTTTTCTTAGATTCTTAAATATGTAAATCATTTTTCTGATCCTTACCACCAGCGACGCTATGTGGACCTTCCAATTAAGTTTCTCATCTAGCATGACTCCTAGATATCTTATGGTGGTAGCTCGAGACAAAGTTGCACAGTTACAGTTTTGGTGGTCTGTTTTTCGGTTACAAGGAAACGTGTGTATCTTAAGCCTAAGTTCAGAGCCGGCACTCCCAATAGTCGATTTGTTAAAACAGACATATTTTGTTTTACTTGAATTAAGGGACAGAAGACTATTTTCAAGCCATGTGGTCACTCTAGCCAAACCTGTTTCAGCCAATTGGAAAACTCGTTTCCAACTGCTTTCATGAAAAATGAGAACAGTATCATCCAAATTACTGCCTAAATCCCTTATCTCCATGACACGCTGCAGCGGCTCCCCGTCCATTCAATACTGGTTGTGCTGTGGGCTTCGTGTGTGTTTTTGCAATATTTGACGGCTTAGGACATAGTATTATAAAATAAAAAAATAAAAAAGCCTTTTATTTCATGCATTTAAAAGACACTTTGCATCGTTGTTTACATTTTTTAACATATCTAATAATCATTTATTTTTATTATTGAATGTAATAAATAAGGATATAGAATGTACTTATAGATTAAATTTCACTAGATATTTCATAATTATTTGATTTGATTAGTTGATTTGATTAAGTAAATTTAAATTAAAATAAAAACTAATATATACATAATTTCATGCATGAACCCCTCAAGTAGTGAGGATGAAGGCCTCCTCCAGAGAACCCCAACGGTCGCGATCCTGCAGCTCGTGTGATGTCATCTGTGCACACTTAGTATTTTTTAAATCAATGAATTTGAGTAAGGTAGTTAGGTTAGGTAGTTAGGTTAGCTATAGAATAGGTATGGTAAGTTAGGTTAGGTTATATATACATGTTGTAATTTTAATTCTATCGAACACAAAATGTTTAAATAAGATCACAGTAGAGACTCGCTACATAAAAAATAGTAGTAGTTATTATTGGTTTGGATCTATTTGTTGTCGTCTTATTATACGTATGTATATCTAATATAAAAAAAAATGATAAGAGCAATAAATTGTCTCTAAGGCACAACGAAGTTGGCCGGGGCAGCTAGTATTATATAAAATCCAAAGATAACAAGGTCAAGAGAAAAAAAAAGATATATTAATAGAGAAACTAATCTGCTAACTCAACTTCGGGATAAGTTAGCCAACACCTTGTGAATGTGCTCGCGTGCCTTTACTTTAAATGTGTACAAACTGGTTGCCATCCTGATGTTCAGAGGAAGCTCATTCCAAAGGAAAAACCGCCTGGACGAAAAGAGAAAAGTAAATGAAACCAGAACGGTGAAAAGGACATCGTAGAAGACAATTATTTGTGGAAAGATTCTTATCGTGTGCAGAACACAAATATTGAAAATGAGAAGTCAGATATAATGGAGATGTGGGTGCATCATATACATACATGTCCCCTCTATAGTTTCTTAAATCTCTTTGCTGTTATTTAACTTATAAGTCTGACGCTCAAAAGTATCTTAGTTCTCTTATCGAAACAAATTATTTGACTAAGAGTAAGCCTAATATTATGGATTGACAGTCACTTTACGCTTACCTCTCACCGAATCACATCTCACATTACCTTCGCTTCACCTTCATTTTTACTACAGATACAGTTTGTGTAATTTTTGACGTCACTGCAGACTTTCATGTTGTAAGATGATGAGCGGACGACTCGGGCGTAGCACGTAGGGCAACGATGGAAACATGCGAGCCGTTGTAGTACGTGTAGTGAGAACAAAGGATGTCTGATACAAAGTTAGAGACAACGTATGCTCCCGCCTACACGGCTGACACTTGAATCTAGGTGACATTTCCAGTGAAAAGTTGAACGAACGAGGTTTGAACGCGCAAACTTTATACACTTTTGGGTCGGATAAAACGCTCATTTTCGGTTCTAGACATAGAATAAAAAAATAAAATAAAAAATCTGGAACGTCTTGAATCGTCTCGCACATCCCGCTGTTTTCCCGTCCCCGGGGTTTTAATTCGACATCAGACGTTTCAGATCTTCGATTTTTATACGTCAACAGCGGGTGCTCATAAGACTGAACAACTCTTGCTAAGACGTCATTCCTATATATGTTATAGTGTAGCTGGGTTCTTGAAGTTCCTCATCAGGTGTTCCGGATCTTCAAATTTATTCTCTCAGGAGAAAATGCTCATCACGTGGAACAATTTTTGCTATGGTACCATTTTTGTATCTCCTATAGTTTAGCTGGTCTGTTGTGGTTCTGCATCAGGTGTTCCAGTTTCCAAGATAAATTATAGCCTATGTGTTGCCCAGACTTAATATCTATACAACAAAAAAAATCATTCAAATCCGTCCAGTAGTTCCGAAGATTAGCGTGTACAAACAAACAGACAAACAGACAGACTTTTTTTTTTGGATTCGTTCATTATTACTGTTTCTAAACCCCCCTCAATTTTTTTTTTAAATATATTCAATGTACAGACACAGTTTTTTTACAGTCTTATTATATGTATAGATGTATAGATATAGACTAGTTGATGCCTGCAGCTTCGCCCGCATGAATGACGGCTATCGCGCCCAGCTCGATGTCGGGCCTGCTATTGCATACAACCACTTGACAAATTATTAATACTAAAAGCTTTCTTGAGAACCACTGTACCCATTAGTGAAAATTTTCTGCATCGGCGTAGTTTTTTTTAATTTATCGCGAACGCACAGACAGACAGATGGCTTGGACGCAAGCGTGGATTTGTTTAGCTTGTAATAGCTGTTGGGTAGCTGATGAGGTGCTGGTACGTTGGTGCCGAGGAGGAAGATAAATAAAATATGGCAAGTAATTATAATGTACGTCTGTATTGGACCAGTGTCACAGATGGCAGGGAATAGTGTTGCCACTATTTACATGAGGATTTACATTTAATATTGGTGTTGCAAAAACAAGAATTAAATCTCCAACATGCTGCTGGTTAACACAACAAGCGTTAACTTATGTCTCCGGTCGTATACTGCGCGCGCGGGCGGTAGGAGGACCTGTGACGTAACACTAAAACTGCGCCGATTGTAAAAAACGGGAGTTTTAAATGTCTATAAAATTAAAACTCATTGATATTTTGGCATGAAACCAAAAATAGTGTATTTACATTCACATAAGCTTTACTGTGACAAAGTGACAATCAATTTCGCATACCCAGTAACATTCTCCATTGCCAAAACTTAAGCCTATTTTGTGGGATGTTACAGACTTTACTTTCATGATACATTGACATTGCACTCCCGGCTCCCGGCTGCATAAAGTGACCGGGTGTTAGATTAAAATAATCACCAGTGTTTGAAGATAAAGGTAAGAGCGGTCGTGAATTAAGTACTGCTTCTATTTCAATTAATAGTGTATTAAGTTGTTCGTAGGTTAAAACAGTTTTTTGCAATATTCTTTTTAAGTGAAACTTTGTGCTCTTTACTGCCGCTTCCCAGAATCCTCCAAATGTAGGCGAGTAACATGGTATAAAATGGAACTGTATGCCACGCTCGGCAGTAAATCTCTGAACTTGCGTTTGGTGGTTCTGAGAAGTTTGCAGTTCATATAGTTCGACTAATTGACTCCTTGCACATTTTAATATGCTTGCATTGTCACAGTGGATTTCGGTGGGCAACCCTCGTCTAAAGATAAATCTCCTCAAGCACGCAAGTAAAGTTTCTGTGGTCAAGTCTGAGGCAAGTTCTAAGTGAACGGCCTTTGTCTCGAAACATACGTATACACAGATATAGCCTTTATCTATTAAGGATATTTTTACGCGAGAGAGTTTTACATCAATAGGCTAAGCGAAATCCCCGCCGACCTTCTCAAATGAGCGGCTGATAGTTGTTACACGTGCCGCCGGCAAGAAGCCCATTAGTTGCTTGGCTACTGAGGCCTTTTGTCTGAAATACACAATACATTATTGTGAGTTATTTTCTTAACTTCTAATAATCCATTAACAATCCAAAACCTTTGGTTCAGATGGGAGAGTAAAAGCTTAGGCCCTGCGTGCAGTAGCCTTTCATGTTCACACCTTATAAAGCAAGCTGGTAATTGAAGAGCCTTTGGGCAGTATGACAGCATGTTTTTGTGAATAAGCGATATCAGCATAATGTAGTCTACCTCCCACGTGCAATAGACCTTGGCTGTCGAGAAAGAGATGCAATTCGGATATATTTCCTTTCAATTTGTCATTATTGCCTATTGCTTTAATTTCAGATTTCAAATAGATACTTTGTTCGTGTTTAATTATTAACATTAATGCACGATCCAACTCTGAAGTTTGCAATAAGTTTGTATTTATTTTAACTTTATTTTTATTAATATTGTGTAAAAATTGCAATATGAAGGTATGCTAATTAATAGTCTTACTATTTTGTTTAAATTAGAGTAATTATAGAAGCGCTTGAACACGTAATCAAGCGGATTTGGATTTTGGCAAACCAATTTGCTGGAAAAAGCCAAGCAGGGTTCTACTGACAGTGAATCAGCGAGAGTGCTGGATGCAGGAAAGTTGTACTCACTGTTTTGCAGAAACTTTAGGCCATTCCACCAAATATAGCAGCTACTCAGCACATTCGGGTTGACACCACGGCTGATGAGATCAGCTGGATTGTCATTTGTGTTGACATAATGCCAACTGCTACCAGCTGTGTTTTGACGAATTACATTTACTCTGTTCGATATGTACGCCTGAAGCTTTGTTAGCTCAGTATTCAGCCATGCCAGGACAATTTGAGAGTAACTGAATAAACAGACATGCTCTATGTTAATTTTAACTCGAGTGTATTATGAGTTCGCAAAATTAATTTCCATAGCAATAATGCAGTATTCAATTCAAGCCTTGGTACAGTCATGCCTTTCTTTTGAATAGGGTTGATTCGGGATTTGGAACAGACTAGATGCAATTTTGTTGTACCTGCTTAGTTTGTGAGTCGCAGGTACACACAACATCCGTTGGCTGTCTTACTCGAAGCGTCTGGAAAGCCGATTAAATCTGCTGAGTCTGCTTCTGAAATTCTAATGTTCCTATCTAAAAGGATTGGCTGCATTGCTGCTAAATTATTGGTAAATTGAAACCATTCTTGCTGAACCTTTGCAGGTAGACTGTCATTCCAACCTGTGTTCAGTAGCCATAATTTTGCATTATGGCCTTTACCGTGACTATAATCCGGCTCACCAACCCCATTGGGTCACAAAATCTACCTATATAACTAAGTATGCTCCTTTTTGTAACCTTGTTCCTATTGAATGGCTCTGGAGCAGATATTGTAAAGTGATCATCTTTTACATTTATTTGTAGTCCTAAGGCTTACATGTTATAATCACCCTTTTGTAATTCTAAACTATTAAAGTGTCTATCATTTAATGGTATATTGCTCAAGACATTCTCATCATTTGATGACCATTTATGACTATGGAAATTACCTAATTTAAGCAAATCACGTAGTTGGTCTCTGGCAGCTACAGTAGTCTCTAAGTTATTATTACAATAGATAATATCATCAACATATACATGGGGCTCCCCAACACAGGCATTACTTGCTTACAGGGGAGCTCCAAACACAAATATTGTAAATGTAAACTTGTTGAAGCAATAAACCATTTTGTATTTGTATTTGTATTTTTGTATACATTATTTTTGATAATAGATGATGCTAGTGGATATGCTTTTTCATATCTATTTGCTAGCTCATCTAGGCAGCGAGTTGCTAAATAACTTGAACTTTTCAAACCATATGTAACCGTATCTAACCTTAGACACTTGACTGGCTGGTCAGGATTGTCCCTCCACAAAATATTTTTATACAACTGAACCACTTAACTAAATCTCATTTCAAAACTTCAAACTACAAATATTTATTGCGATCATGCGTGGATACATAGGGTGTTTTAAAAGGTAAAAGTACATACATGATACCCTGTTACGGCGCAGTAACACAATTTTAATAAAGAATTACTTACACACTATTTAATCAATATTTTATTATATAATATTATGTCTATTTATATATTATTACATTTATATATACCTATATTATTATTATATCATTATATTTATATCATTTACTTTAAATTATAAATATATTTTTTTATATTTCACACTGTTTTACAGTTTAGTTCTGTCCTCGAAAAACTCTTTTATATTGTAATAGCTTTTTTTTGTCAAGTAGTTTTTTAATTTATTCCTGAATATATTGTAGCTGGAAGTTTCTTTTAGTTGTTGTGGTATTTTATTATATATTTTAATACACATTACATAAGGCCCAGAATGAAATATAGACAACTTTGAACCGGTAGAACAAGTGTGTTTATATTTCTTGAGTTACGAGGTTTTGAGTAACGGTATTTCTTTAAAGTAAATAAATAAATATATTTTTTAACAAACAGACAGATTTCAAAGATATACATAGATGGTAATGTTAGTATGCCTAGTTCAATGAAGTGTGGCCTGCAGCTATCCATTCCGTCGATGTTTGCGAGGATTCTTATGCATTTCTTTTGCAATTTGAATAGAACATCTGCGTTTGTGCTATTACCCCAAAGTATTATAATATTCCATACACAAGCCAGGAGTGTGCATATGCATAGTAAGCAACAGTTGCTGATGTTAGGTCTGTAGTTTGTTTTAATTGGAGCAAAGCATATGTGAACCTGGATAGTCTCCCGCTTATGTTATGGATGTGGCTTTTCCAATTTAGGTTAGTGTCTATGTGTAGGCCTAATAGTTTAAATGAATCAACGCACTCTATTATTGTGTTATGGTGGGTATAGTTGATTACTAGTGGACGTTTTTGATAGGGTTTAAACTGCATAATTTTGGTTTTTGTAAAGTTTACTTCAAGGTTATGGTCCTCGAGCCACGCTACAATTTCGGAAAGGGTTTTATTAATCTTAGGGTTTAAGTCTAATATGTTTTTACATGGAAATATTACTGATATATCGTCAGCAAATAGAATATTTGCTGAATCTATGATCGTTGGAAGGTCGTTAATATATAACAGGAACAATATGCAACCTAGTACACTGCCCTGTGGGATTGAGTTTTTTATATCATTCTTTTTTGAACGGACATGTGATATTTCACCGGTTATATTGTATGCAAGAGTTGAGATAAGAGGAAAACCAATCATAGGTAACACCTCGAACTCCGAACTTTTCTTTACTCGTATATGCATATAATTATGTATGTAGTCGACGTTTCACATACAATCCATCGGTATTGAAACATTACATAATCTAACCTCAACATAATTAAATCATTGTTGGCGTCCCAACACAGATTATAAGTTTTATGTCGGGCAACATTGGTTGTAGAAAGCTGTCTATGACGGTTTCTTTTGTTTTTTTAGTCGGTCTCGTACGGTGGCGTCAGTAGCCACACTTGCAATTTAAACCTTGTTTTAAATATACAAATAAAAGAATTGAGTCCAATCAAGAAGTGTTTTTTAGCCAAGGAATTCTTCATCCCCAAGTAAACTAGCCTACATAAAGGCACAACAACAAGCATAATAGGTATACTCAACTTCCTAAATAAATGTTGTGAAGATGTCTAAGACTCCTGTTTTGCTCCTTTTGTGTGTTTGCGTATCTGACGCACACAAGCTTCGTGGCAGCGCTCTTGCAAAGATAACATAAACATAACTTCAGAAACGCTCAGTGTTGGAGATTTAGTTGGCAGCATTCAGACATAGCTCGGAATTTGCTATTGTAATAGTTAATATAGCTCAGACTAAACCGCTCTACATCAGTTTCAGTGCTGCGACCTACTTATCTGAACGGCGCGGCGCGGCATTCGTCAGTGGCGGCAAGTTGCCTCTGCTGCGGTTTTTTTTAACTATATTAGATTTCGGGTAGATTGAAACTACCTCCACTTTAAATGAAGGCCGAGCAAACCTTAGTTTCTAACTAGGATGTTGTAGGAGTTACGAATGTTGGAGTCAATGCAACCATTTAGTTATTAGAACTTTATTCAGACAGTACATAATTGAACTTTTGAAATATGGTAGGTAACATAACTTGAAAATGAATATAATTCAAACACAAATAAATTAGCTAATCACATTTAAAAAAACCGGATAAGTGCGAGTCGGACTCGCGCACTGAGGTTTTCGTACGTAGGATATAAATATAATAGTGATAGGATAATTATATCCTATCACTATTACTTATATCCTGAACTATTAAGTTCAGGGGTCGAATCGCGAGGATTAAAAATGTATAGTTTTGGCTTTTTATCTTGTAAGTACC
This sequence comes from Euplexia lucipara, assembly GCA_921972225.1. Taxonomy (NCBI): domain Eukaryota; kingdom Metazoa; phylum Arthropoda; class Insecta; order Lepidoptera; family Noctuidae; genus Euplexia; species Euplexia lucipara. The sequence continues at coordinate 8,261,848 of OV179142.1, read as the reverse complement.
TACTTGTGGTTTATAACAATGTTACTTGCTAACTTTCATAGTTCTTGGTAAACGGGAAGTACCCTATGAGTTTTGATTCCCTTGAAAGTGTTTAAATAAGCAATTTTATTGACGTTCTTATACTAATACTGGTTGACTTTTTATAAAAGCTAAGTATGAGCAGTGGGTAAGCGATACAGTTACTGCAGTGCAATTAACACTTTATTTGAAACAATACTGCTTTGTTCTGTGACAGCACTTCAATTTCAATTGGATCTGTTGAACCAATATCAAATCGCCGCAACGCTGAAGCTATTCGACGGAAATTGCACTTCAGTCAAAACACCACCAATGTAAGCACTGGAAACTGAGGCTCAAGGCTCTTTTAAAGGTTAATTTACTATAGAAATTTGTGTCGACCAATTTCCAACTTTACCGTCTGCGAGGGTACTTCTCGATCTCGTCGTAATACGTGTATTAGCTTACAAAGTACTTATTTAAAGTGAGTTTGTAAATCTCGTTGGTAACACTTTTTCATTTTAGTTTATAATCGATACTCAATTTGATAGAGATATTTGATTTGTAATCCGATGTAATTGAGACACATTTTTATAAAGGATCAGGGACTGGATCGGGTTGTAAAAAGGTTGGACTTGTAAAAACAAATAATTGTTATTACTTTAGCCCAAATTAAAACGCTTCGGCCTCCCCATGCCAGTATCACTCTTTCCCGCTCGCACTATAAAACTAATTATGTTTGGGTAAAGTCATAGATATCCATGGATAAACTACTCGATTGTTGGACGCATGTTATTTTATTTATTTATTTTATTTTATTTTAATAAGTTCAGTGACAGACTACAGACTAAAAACAATTCATCACAGCCATGATAACATACATAATGTGAATCTGAGGTCCAATTATTACTGTACACAGCGTTCAATGTTATAAATTAAATGATTATACTTAATCATTATTTTTTCAAACTAAAGTACCTACTAATTTACGTAACATTCAGATGGGCGCGTAGAGGTACGTGAGCATATCCTTCACTTACATCTCCCCGTCAAGACTTCGATTAAAAGGTTAACACCGCTAGCACAAAATCTTTTTTGTGCTAGCGGTGTAACCTATAATTACATGTTGCGCCCGCAATTGTATCCAACTAATTATTAAGTTGCTAGTGTACTGGTGTAAACAGTTGTTGGTTAACCTAAATAAAATAAATAAATAAACTATAGTCAGGACCTCACGATCACCCTGCTAAGACTCTAGGTTTAGATACGTTTCCAACTCAACACATCCGGATAGAATGGGAGCCGACCCGACATAGTTACAAAAGGCTAGTAGATTGACGATAGCACGTGTTCCACGTGCCGCCGCAGGGGCCGACCGCTGAGCGCCACATTCTTCTATTTTGGAAAAGGGGTTGCTTGTGTCAAGTACTCCGTCCTTGCTCTCGTCTTTATCATACATTACCGGCTGCGCATTCGGTACTGTATAGAATACGTAGGCAAAGTTTAAAATAAATTATATTTTATGCATTCTCTACACGTTTTAGGTATTCTATACATTGCCTAGGTATTGTATAGCATACCTGATTATACAGATTGCTGGTAACTTATACACAGTGGCGAAACAGTTAGTTAAGTAAACCGCCGTTCACGATCACATCGTTATAGCCTCAAAAACACATGATTTTATTTTTGTAGAAAGGGTTTTTTTGGGGAAAATATTCAATATTTTTTAATGTGTTGTATTGCGTATTGCTTTTAAAATCCGTAATCGCAATAAATAATGCACAATTTTTCGTTTTTAATTGCTAAGTGGAGCATTATATTATTGGCTTGAAATATGATGCTCAGCTTTTAGGTTATTCTAAATTAAACCCTCCTCTCTCCTAACAAACTATACTGTGCCCGAGATGGTCCATAATTGTTACTTACTTACTTGACTTGAATACTTGAATACTTATGTTATTGTACAACATCCTGTAATACATTATCGTACGCAATGAAGTTTTGAGTACCTATTGAGTATAAATTGTATCCTTGTCTAAGATTATTTATTTTCGTCCTTGTCTTGTAAATCATTTTATACGTTTAAAAAACAGTCGTTTTTCTAGCATAAGTATGGTTGCGGCCATAGGTCCCTCCCACACTGGGACTGTTTTCAAATTATGATAGAAGTAGAATATGCTGCTATAATATGGGATAAAAATGATGTTTGTAGAAAACCAACATTTTTATCCCCATAAAATGTAGCGGCATAATCCTAAGCCTCTTTGTAACCGCAAGGGGTACAATATACCTAACATACCGTCCTAATCCGGTTGTTACACTTAGGGTTTACTGGACTGGTTTGTTGTAATGGAGTTATAACCACCACGCTTATAGCCTACTCAACGATGTTCAGGTGTAGCGTGTGTCCACCAAAATTAATACTACATTGGATTCCAACTATAGCTTTGGCAAAAGTGCTTGAGTGTACGCAATTTGTTCTAAGTTCTTCAACGTTTGCATTGTAAATATCACTGGATGTAATCTCGATATAATGTAACACATTATTTGTTATGTGCTTACATGGTCTAACGTAGGTTACAAACAAACAAACAAACAAACAAACAATTTGCCCATTACTGTAGAGTAATGGGCAAATTGTTTGAATTTACAGCCAAATCATATCTAAATGCAAGGCAAAAAGCTTAAAAGAAAATAATTTACTTATAAAGTGGTGTATATGGGCTGTAAAATATTGGGAAACAGTGATACTGCGACCTTCAGTCCTAGCCAGCCGCTTGCTAACGGCTGGAAATAATTTTTGAAGAATAATTCCATCAAGGAATAACGCTTAAGATTTTTCCCATCTACATTGTTACTCGAATAAAATTGCTTGTAAGACGTCTGCCTGCGGCGTCTTCTCGTGTGTGGATATCATGATTAATACAGCAGGTTGATGCACCTTAAGATGGACTTGCCGCAACGATGTCGTTTTCTAGTTATTCAATGGTCAAGGCATTTCTAGCATGCGAGCTTGTAACCATCACTTCGACTTCAAAAAGAATAATACCCAGATTAATGTTTTTCCAGCCTCGAAAACCACACAGGCGTATGATAAACCTTTACACATATTTTCCGCAACTGACTTTAAGACAAATGCCTACATAGTGTCCTTTGATTGTTATGCCACTTCTTAGCACGACGGTTGTTATCGTTTTTGGTATTCATCTGTTACAATATTTTAAACACAATTTAAAATGAGTATATAAGTTTCACTTATGCCTTTTGTTAGTCACCTTACATTAATCCTCTCAGCATGAGCAAATCATCTAAGGGAACTTTTTTTCACATACATATTCATATTCATATCTTTAGTTGCATTCCATAATGTGTTGAGATCTTTCTTTTCAATTTGTATCCCCACCTTTTTTTATTAAAATCACAACGTTATGTTTATCATTACATCACTCCTCTAACTAGCATTCATAGTCACTCCACACAACATAATTCGTAAGGAACGCAATTCAAAATTTTATCAAATAAATGTTGTAAGGTTTTTTGACATGGATACCATATTGTCGCGTTATTATTCCGTATTAGTAAGTTATTTCGTTGTATAGAGGTTTTTTACCTGTATAAAATATTTGGAAATGAGAGCAGAGGGAGGCAATCTTTCCTTCTTTCTCTTGTATCTAATCTACTTTTTTTACTGTTTCACCAGCAGTGGCGCATTGTCTAATGTTATTTGTTCTTTTTTTGTTGGAGTAACTAAGTATCTTTGATCTAGATTTATGTATTCTTGAATATAGTATGTGAGTTTTACAGGTATTATAATATCTTCAACATTTCCGGAGCAGAAAAATATTGTATCGATAGTTTAATTTAAAAACCACTTGTTAAAAGTTTACCATAATGCTACGAGATCAACCTTGCACAACATAATTTCCAATACACAAGTGAAATCTTTAAAAAATAATCCCAAGTTGCATTAGACATGCCTGTTACTTTTGTAGATTTTCCTTGACCCCATAATCAAATTATGACTTGGTGTCATTAGGACCATCAGAAAATTATACAATATAAACCAAAAAACAGTTTCCTCTAATGTCGGTTAGTCTGTCGTTGCTGTAGGTAAAACCAGCACAGAGTTAAATCAATCTTTCTAATAATTTATTAGTTACGAATGTTGGTTAAGCGGGTTCTGGAGAAAAGCTCGAGACGACGACGACAGCCAGGAAATAAAAATAACTTGTCATAATTCATCTTATTAACTTAAAAATACACTTCTGGACACATCTATTGGCCCACCTTAGAGTTTAGGTTTCGATTGCCCCTACCGAAATATGATTGCTAGATTGAACAAAAACTGTTGATGCAGTTTTAAACCTGATACATTTTACCATCTTTTTCGATCGTATTGTTTTAAATTTGAATTCAGAATACCATACGACATGGAGCTACGCCTAACAAGTCGGATATGCGCCTTGTTAAAGGCAATTGATTTTTGAATAAAAAACATGTTTTATCAAATAAAGGTTTAATTTAATAACGCGTGTTGCCTCCATGGGCATCTACCACAGCTCTCATACGATTAGGCATAGAGTTTATCAACCGCTCTATGAAATTTTGAGGGATCATCTCTCATTCCTCTTCTATGGCAGTTTTCAACTCCTGCATCGTCTGGGCAACTGGCTGACGAGCCTTAACACGTCTTTTTAGCTCGTCCCACACGTGCTCAATGGGGTTCATGTCTGGGCTTCTGGCTGGCCAGTCCATAACTGTGATGTTCACAACCCGAAGAAATTCCCTGACGATGCCGGCCGCATGGGCTCTTGCATTATCATGCATAAAAAGGAAATTGGGACCACATAGTCCGCGTATGGTATCACGTGAGGTTCTAAGCACTCACGAATGTACCTTTCAGCATTTAATGTTGGCAGCCGTGGTCCTGTAACAACCTCAAGTTGAGTTTTGCCGCTCGCGGATATACCGCCCCAGACAGTCCATGAGCCACCACCATAAGCAACCCTCTCTTCAAAGCAGCATTGTGCGTCGGTAGACCTTCTTCCTTCCATCATTGCCATGTAACACAATTTTAGACTCATCAGAAAACAGTACACGGCTCCAATCTTGCTCTGTCCAATTTAAATGACTGCGTGCGAAAAAAGGCGCGCTGTTCGGTGGGCTCGCGTTAGTTTGGGCCCATTAGCTGGCTTGTGTGGTACCATATCGCGTTCTTTTAACCTTCTCCGAACAGTTCGAGCGCTCACAGATACTCCGTGGAAGTCGCGAAGTTGGTTTTGTATCTCAATGGAGGTAAGGTGACGATTTCTCAAGCTGGTCGTCACGATGAATCGATCCTGCCTTTCAGTTGTGACCCGAGATCGTGGCCTTCCTTGGCGACGAACAAAGCCGCCAGTCTCTAGGTACCTCCGATAAACATTTCGGACCCCAGATCGACTTAAATTAAGTTGAGCACTCACGTTTCTTTGAGTGTGTCCTGCCTGAATAGGTGCCACAGCTTGGGCGGCGACTTCAGGTGAAGTATCCATAGATTATTGATAGAACTTCACCTTAATGTTAAGAATAAGAAATGTTTGTTGCAAAACCAAAGATATCAATCACTTTTTCAAGAATTAAATCCAAGTTAACCAATAAAACCAAGTTTTCTTAGTATTCGATTGTTTGATATCAACAAACAGGCTCCAAATTGTCTTTTGTTTCTTTAAATTCTGTGTTCGAAATTCAAAAAAAGACTATTGAATGAAATTGTGAATGTGCCAGGTTCAAAACTGCTTAAAAACTTTTTGCTCGACCTAATATAAAATTTTAGCTAGGACCAAACGAAACTGAAAATACAAGGTGGGCCAATAGATGTGTCCAGAAGTGAAATTATTTCTCAGACACTAAAAGTAACACATTCAAATTAAAAAAAAAAACTAAATGGCTTCAGCATTCCCAAATTCGCTGATCCCTGAGAAGAAAGGAGAAAATTAAATGTATATTGTTATAATAAAAGTTCAATATAATTTGATTTTGCATTACTCATCTGATTTCTGAGTTGCAGGAAACGTGCCCTATAATTAGAAATCGGATATTCGATTGCGTGTTTACCTAAAGCCATTTTGTCCGCTTCAAAAGTATAAAAGCAGATTCTCCAAATTCTTTTTTTTAGTCAAAAAACCTGGGATGACAGGAATCTAAGGTTAGTATACAACCAACAAAAAAATTCATAAATTCATAACTTAAGTTTGAGAGTTATGAGATAATATAACCGCTTTAGAGCGAAATATCGCCCTGATTTATCGCTTATGGTAATCAGTAAACCATCAAAGAAAAAAGGAATAGACAGAGAATGGACTATTAAAATTCGCCCTACTGATGTACAAGAAATACACCCCAAAAAATATATTAAATGACTGCCTTGCGACTTACAAAAAGAAATGAAATCCCACCAAAACATTTCATGTAAACTGTTACCAAAACGACCTCATAAGGTTTTCCCTGTGAAAAAGATATCAGATATCATGTAGAGCCAAGCTTCTGAATCTACACGGCCTAACCTACCGATCCTAACTTCACAAATTCTACATATCCGTATAAATGTATAGCTTGGCTGTTTCGTTACTTACTTCAGAAACTAAATATTCGCATCACCTCCACGACGGTAGCGAAACGGCGAAGCCATACATTTTTACTGATATGTAGAATTTGTGAAGTTAGGGTCGGTAGGTTAGGCCGTGTAGATTTAGAAGCTTGGCTCTACATGATATCTGATATCTTTTTCAAAGGGCAAACCTTATGTGGTAGTCTTGAAAACATTTTACGTGAAATGTTTTGGTGGGATTACAAATTCTATTTCTATTATCGTAATCGATAAGGTGACAATAGAAAGAAAATGGCGTATATGAAATCAGCTGTTTGTCAACTGTCAAATGTTAACAAGTAGAATTTGTAATTTGGCTGAAAATGAAATACACGTCGTGACAGTTGGCAAACAGCTGACTCCATTTACGCCATTTTCTTTCTATAATAGAAATAGAATAGACATAGAATATGTAATATGACTTAAATTTGTCGATCCCAGAAAAGTGAAATTATTAGCTAACAAGTTTATGTAAATATGCGTTCGAAAATCCTATTTCTTTCAACAATTTAGTCTCGTTGCACGAGAGTAGGTATTCTCGGAAAACTAGTTCACGATAGGCATTTAACTTGACTTGAGCAGCGCAGAGCTAAGTCACCAACTCCAAATACGTCAGAGCATATACCAACAACGTATTTATTTTTAAATTCTTTAACTCTACAGTTATATTTTTATAGCCAAACAAAGTACCATGAGTCCTTAAATAATTATCATCATAAGGTACAAAATTTTCATTGATACTCGTAAACGCGAGTAGGTAATTCATTTTGATTGAAACCAATCATTTAAATATAAAGGCTTAAATGGGACGTTGCATTTTTCACGCATCCTGCCTGAAATATGTTTTTACGTTATCGCATTTTCTTTTGAAATAATAATATTTATTTTTATTTTTTGTGTGACAATGAAAACTAAAATATACATATAAGTAAAAAGGAACTTATTTATGCCATTTCATTTTTTATTATGGTCTGGTTTAGAGTTATCGAATATAAAAAGAACACCTTGAATATTGTAATTAAAACATGTTTGCTCAGCTTGAACGTTTCTCAAACGATGCAACTTATTGATTCCATACATAGACAATAAAAAAATAGGTTCGACAAAGACTGTCGGTTACAAGAGATTACAAATTTAAGCCACTTTCAAAATCTTTATTGAAAGCTACAACATTTAGAAAAAAATAAATACAAATGTTTAATACATACATCAAAATTTCATTTCACATTAATCTGATTTGGGAGTAGGTAATCGAAGCTTCAGATCGCATGTGAGCCTACGCGGGCTATCCGTTTGGTAGCCGAAGTGGTACTAACATTGACTACGTCGGAGGGTGGGAAGTACGGGGACTGCGTCGTTAGAGAACGTAGGCTGCGCAACAGAAGCCCCACTGCAGGGCCGTCCGCAGTGTGAATTTACAACGCTCGATGTTTTAGCTGTCTTTACAGCAAAAATCGCGGTTATTTTTGAAGCTATCATCACTCATTTTTGTAGTTTAACCTGCTAAATTCATAAAAGAAAATTGACAAGTTATTATGTAAAGTTCCCAAAGCTTATTTAAAATACTAGACCAATACTATCCAACGATTGTGTTACTTGTTTAGGGGATACTAAGAGATTTTCATTAATTCATGAACTCGTATTTGCTTATTAGTTATCTCTGATAGAGATAACTTCATGGCACCGTAATTTTGAATATGATATTTAAGAAAGTTTGTTACAGTAATATGAATAAACACTAGTCCTCAACTTAAGTAAATAATGCAAAGTGAAAACTTAATTTTTATACCATGTACCATTTCACCTGATTGGCAAATAAATTACTTTAACTTTGAGTTCTTCTGTAATATTGAGGCATTAAACATAGTACGAAAATTTTCGCAATAACTGAATTATAATATATTATTATTCACGTTTGAATGCACGTGCTGTCTGATGTCATTGCACTCTATCACGTGCTCGCTCTTGAATGAAATATTTGACGCGGCAGGAGGCGAAGGCAAGTGGGAATGGGTTGGGGTTGACTGTCCTGCCCGTGGGTGGGACGGGAGGATGACGTATGCGCCGCGCCGGCGCGTCGTACATCCCGCCTGTAGCTACTACAGCCGTCTGAAGCTATATACATCGACCGCACTAACAAGTAGGTCAACCATGGCGTGTCTACCCATTTATTACACACATAACAAAACAAATACTGATTGGATAATAGTATTATGTGAGAGATTACATTACAGATTGCTTTTCAATATAAGTACGTCGTCTAGAAAGATTACAATAAGTACTCTTTTCTTACTATAAATATTGTGCTGATATTATCCCGGATAATGATTGATTTTAAATAATTACACTATTAAAAAACAGAGTATAATGTCCAAATGTTCTATACAATGCGAAACAATAAACTATTTTATCGCCATTACTCAAAAGTCAAGTTACAATATTCTCACTGATTATGTTATAATCAAAACTTTGTATGATCATCGTTTTAGGTGTCTGCAAACGTTTTCTATAAACGAAATAAATCAGACTCTTCACCGTGCGCGTAGACTGGAAATCGACTCAAAACGATTAACTTAAGACTAGGAAGGAGATGGTACATAATATACTAATAGCTTGTAATAAAATGTCCTCCTCCTGCTCAGACATATAATGTTACTAAACATACTTTTTCATATTTTCCAACAGCACACACCAAGAGACACTTTTACTTGTGAGTTAAATATTACGAGGGTTAGCCTCACTTAATTCATTTATTACGTGCCCTTCCAGTAAACCGAGTTTTTTTAGATAAAAGAAGCAAGCCTTTGTACTCTGTAATAACACAAAAGCTTTCCAAGATTTGAATTATGTGTGACAAGAAAATACAACCGTCTCAAAAAAACCGGCCAAATGCGAGATGGACTTCTGCAGCATAGGTTACAAACCTGTGTATATGTAAATGGAACTAAAAATGGAAATTATAGAAATGAACTATATGCTGCCCAGACTTAATACCAGTACAACAAAAAAGCGTGTACAAACCTAACAGACAAACAGACAGATTTTTTTTTTGGATTTGCTATTACTGTTTCTAAACCCTCATCAATTTTTTTAAAATATATATATATATATATATAATGTACAGACACAGTTATTATACTGTTTTATTATAAATGTATATACGGATAGAACTGCGCTACGAGCGTAGGCTACGTGCTACGATACAGCTGATTAATCGCGTAGCACTGCTACGAAACTGCGTAGTACCTGTATATAACTGCGTAGCTGCCTAGAGGTGCGTCTACATAGGACGCTCTAATAGTCTGCGCGTCTAATAGTGATTAGAGTGTAATGAGGGATTTCAAGAGTTAATCGACCGCGGCAGAATAAGATATGGAACGATCAATACATCTTGCTGAGTACCTCTACCATATATGAGCTTTTTGTATTGGGTCGCCCACCTAAGAGGCAGTTGATCAGATAATTTAAAAAAAATCGGGATCTTACAGAAATTTCTAGAATATGTTTTTTCCGTCTTTCTTGCTTTATTTACGCTTTCGAGAATGTCTCAATTTATTTTCGCAACTTTGGGACCACTCATTCCGTTACATTACACTAAAATCGTGCGTTCACAAACATGTCTAATAGTAGAGTTTTGTTTGTTCTCTAGAGTTTTCTTAATCTGTTAGCTTGAAAACAACGCACCACCGTCTAAAGCAAACATGATCTGTGTTATTTTAACTATTAACATCTCTTGCATGTTTACTATTTGTTTAAATGTGTGATTGTCACATTTGGTTGGTTAAACATATTTTTTTTTACTAAAATAAAAATAAAAATGGAATGCAATAAGTATAGAGTCGGCGTACAAATTCACCGATATCTTTCGGGTGCACACACCCTTTCACAAACTATTTCAGGCGACAAGTTATATCTAGGGAGCACGATACACGGGCTTGTAATAAATCCAAACTCCACTTTTCAAAGGGAATTTATACCAGTTGCACATTTTGCCATTTTAGCCATAAAGGCAATTAAATTTTGTAAAATGTTCTCTTCTGTAAATAAAATGGCCCGAAATGTTTCAGAATTTAAATAAAATCCAACCTTTTTTAACGCGAATAAAACTGAACATAACTCTTGAAACTACGAGGGGGGCGTGAGTTATTTGTCTTCAATCTCATGAATACACATGATTTGCTTGTAAGTAGATGAACTATGTGCAAAATAATTTAGGAATGGATATTGTACTTCTTCCTCTACAATGACCCGACATTATTATGAAACCGGATTTACATGAGCTTACCAGCTTTACCACGTGGTATTTAAAACATTATAATTTGTTTCAGGTAAAACATACTCGGCTTTGCAATCGCAGTTTAATCTGGTGATATCTGTAACCGTAAGTACGTTCGGAACACTCTTGGCGTCTGGACCAGATCGCAGTGTTTACGTAAGTAAGTATTAAAATGACTGTTTATTAAATTTACAGGTTCAGTCGCATTCTGTTTCTTTTTGTTTAGAGAACCATCAATAAAATATTCTTCATGCTGGTAGTTGTAGCGGGAGTACGAAAAAGGTGGGCTTGCGAAAACTTTAAGTCTTTGTCATTGAAGGCCTATAATCAATTAACTTTAATTTACTTTAAATTTAAGGTCCGACTGCATACATTTTAATCTTTATACAAATGAAAATCAGTTCACAATACACCCTACACACTTAAATATTAAAACAAAACGACAGAGACTTTCGTGAATATATTGTCGATACAGACAATTTATTATACTGTACCGGATCTTAAAGGTACGAGTATTAAGTTAATGTAGAGAAATCCAGAATTGCTTAAATCAAAACTCGATGCTGGAGACTACGTTGTATTAAGCCCAAATTGACACTTCTCTGTTCGTTCGTTAGACTAGCGAATACATTTGATTGTATACCGTTTAGCCAATTAAAGTCGAAATAGTGCTAATTTCGATTTGAATTGGCTGTGAAAATTTAAAGTATTGGCCATTTTATATAATATTGCACTTTATGCTGGTACTTTGTGTTGTGGCTTTGGTCACAAAAGAACAGAAAGACTAAATAAACGATTAATGAACTGTGTGAAATACGAAATAGCTGGAAGGATATAATAATCGCAATACTAATTATTGAAATAACGGATAAAAAGAGCATCATGATCGTGCTGGAGAGTAAGATTCAGAGTTAAACTGGAGGTCAATTTAGTTACAACCCACTATAAAAACCAAAATGTACACGTCTTTTTAATTTTAATACAAAAGTCTTTAAATCAAAATATAACTGCATGTTAATATCAAAAAGTATTCTTATGATAAATAAACTCTTTCATCAATTTCCTCTAGCATATACTCCGGATTGAAACTCGCGGTGTGGCTCACTTTACATAAATTTCAATCAGAATAGCTGAAGCGCTAAATTGCAAACTGAAAGGTTTTCCTGCATAAATTACGTTAGATAGCAAAGTAGAAACGATAACAGAACAATACAGATTTAAATAGCACGTTAAATAATCTCATTAGGGAATATATTTCATATCAAACGTGCTATCCGTGCTTTGCGCGGTTGCTAACATTTTTATTTGCAATAATACCATTAAAATTCTATTAAATAATCTTTCATACAAACCTTACCAACAACAATTACGACTACTACAAAAAAACCGTTCTAGCCGTGATGTGTAATGACAAAATAAATGATGATCTTTTATACATGCGACTATTGCCGCCATTTGCCTTACCGTTGTATGAAACTCAGAGTGAACAGTGCAACAAATAATTATATTGTTCAGTTGGACGCATTTCTGATTTACGAAAAACCTAAAACTTTCGCAGTGAGAAAGTTATAAGCCTGAAATGTCTATAATAGGGTGTGATTACGACTGCTGCGGATGACTCATCACTTTTTGATGTGATTACCTATCACCTACTTGCGTTCTCAAAGAATATGTCAAAGGCTACTTGAATTTAGAAAAAAGTCTAAATGGGGCGTGTAATCAAGCTATGTCACTTGAAATGGCTGAAAAAAATTGTAATGAATTCTCAACCAATAACGCTTCTGCAAAGGGACTTTATCAACTAGGAAATATCGATGAAGTGGAAAAAATATCGCTGGACTGGTCTTCTGCGGAGGAAAATTGTCAAAACTGTGGAAAGAAAGGTCATTTCGCCAAAGTATGCAGAAGCGGAAACACCACAGACAAGCCAGATAGCAACGCTGTAGTGCAATCACACGAAGTCTCAGCAGTCTCAGCAGCAGCTCCAGCTGGTCTGCGTAAGACTACAGTTACAATCACTGTCAACAACCACAAAGCTGATGCCTTAATAAATGACGGTGGAAGTTCCACAAGCTTTATTGATGAAAAATTTGCTCTATTGCTGAACTTAAAACGCCATCCATCTAAAACAACTGTTACGATAGCGTCCAATAAGCGGACTTCACGCGTCGATGGGTTCAAATACGCAACAATCAAACTAGACGAGCATATCTACAAGACTAAGCCTCTTTACTCCTTGAAACATCTTTTTGCTGATGTGCTAATTGGACATGCCATTTGAGCGATCATTCACCAGTAGAAATTTGGAGACACGGCGAAACTCCTTAAGACATGTAGTGTTATGGAAGCACCGATGCCCTCTGTAACACTAACACTCTTTGTTACTAAGTAGCTCCGCAATTGGTTAGACATGAAGGCTGCTCCTCGATCTGAATGAATATATTATGGAATGCCATACGTAGTAAACAAATCCTTTAAGCATTTTATGACGGCGCCAGCAGACACGTCTTTGCGTAGGTAGGCAAACGGGAATCTCGTATATTCAGATGAATAACCTAACGTCTAACCAATTGCGGAGCTACTTAGTAACAAATGGGATTGCATGTACTCGAACTACGCCTTATAAATCACAAGGAAATGGTCAAGTAGAAAGTTTCAACGGTACTTTATGGAAAACAATTAAGCTATGCTTGAGAACCCGACACCTTGAAACAGCTAGCTGGGAGCAAGTCTTACCATACGCTCTCCATTCAATACGCTCATTGTTGTGCACGGCCACTAATGCCACAACGCATGAAAAAAAATTCAGACATGCACGTCGAACTGCAAATAGGGAATCCATGCTAACTTGGCTCTTGGTCCTGTATTGATGCGTAAAAATAAGAGAACATAAAAATACAATTCTAAAAACTTTTTTACAAAAAAAACAACCGACTTCTTAAAAAACAACTAACAGGTGAAAAATAACTCCAGTTTCGGAAGTCTGTGGCTTTGGTGGTTTTGTTTTGTTCATTATTGGCCACCGACTTCCGAAACTGGAGTTATTTTTCACCTGTTAGTTGTTTTTTAAGAAGTCGGTTGTTTTTTTTGTAAAAAAGTTTTTATTATGTAATTTTTAGTTTCTTTGTATGTAAAGAAAGTCTTTCAAAACTTGAAAGAATCATTGAAATTGGATAACAATTGCTAAAGAAGTTCTATCTCTAAACATTAATCTGTACATCTCTGCCGGCCCCTTTTAAAATAGAATGGCGTAATGTTATGTTGTGGAAATACAAAAGCTCAGCATAGACATCTGACTATAGCAATCGCGAATAATTTGCTGTTATGCGTTGTAGAGTTCCGTTGCCTGTCTTCTTCATCAGTTTTTCTTCACCAAATGATGCTTTCTAAATGAAAATGCTTGATTTGTTACTAAACATGTTGAAATCGGTGCATGTGTGCCTATATTTTTTGAGGAGTTCCCTCAATTCCTCGAAGATCCCTCATCAGGTATAAGTTTTGATACAAATGGGACCAATCTATTAGTATCCCCCTGTCAAACAAAAAAAGAATTTTGAAAATCGGTCCATAAATGACGGAGTACTGAGGTAACGAACCCTAAAAAAAAAAAAAATATACAACCGAATTGAGAACCTTCTCCTTTTTATGAAGTCGGTTAAAAAGAGGCTAATCCTAATAATATTCTCACACTACTGGATGTCCGTGAAACTACCATATCGAACAGACAGCTAGCACCTCTTTCAATAACAGCGCTTAAAGGTGACCAATCAGAATCAGACGGTTATTATGATGTTATGATGATGCCGAGGGTGACGCAGAGATACCAGCTGCTCAGGTTCCAGAAATAGCAACAACTGGGAATTCTCAACAGGCTGAGACAACAACACCTCGACGCTACACAAAGGGAGAGGAGAGCTCCGGCTTCATGATTATGTTGTCTAATGCGTGGGTGAATGTGGTGTAAATACTCTTTCATATTGTCTAAGTTCATTATTAAAGAAATTCATAATTCGCTGTGACGTAACTTTTTAATGCAATAAAACCATATTTCACAAATTGTTTTGCTGTTTAACTCGCCTTCTCTCGTATCATACCTCCAAGTTAAAATAGTTTATAATTAATTCGTTCTAACGACCCTAGCGTCTTACGATGCCACAAAGAGCACTTTTCTCTGACGTGTCGCCGCGTCACTTCGGCGTCGTCGCCGGCCGCGTCGTTTATTCAGAGCAGCCACGTATTTTCACTATGTATTCAAAGTCTGTTTAATAACGAGGTGTCTATATTCAGTATAATTACATTAGCAACCTGCATAATCAACGTCATTAAACGACAGGAATGCGACACAGAATGTTCGACTAACGAGAAAATGTAGGTACGGTTATAACCAAAGGGTTCTGGTTTTACACTGACTGTGTATTTGAATCTTAACTCATGAGTTATAGCTATAAATCGCAATCTCTATTAGCTACTAGCATGTTATCCTATTTCTACTTTACGCTGAAGCTGAAGACTGATTAACTTTAAACTTTATTCGTGTGTTATATTTTTTTGTTAACCACTGCGCGTTTTACTTGTCATTTGTACACTTACGTACGACTAAGTAAACACTCTCGAGTATTACAAGCGCATTAAAGTTATTTACTTAAAGTGTTTAAGTGAAAAAGGAATACAATTTTTATCACATACTTTTTTAAAATCTAGGCAGATACAATTGTACGTTAGTTTTTAACATGATGATGGTCAATTACGAGTCTCCACGTAACGAATAACGATAATTTAAGTACTAAACTCGGAACAATCTAAGAAGTAGGTATGATTTGACGTTCTTCTTGTTTTTGAGCCGCGATAAATTTTTATGAATGTTTGTGCAAAACCCGAAAAATCTAATAAATAATCCTAATTAATTACTAAATTACCCATACACTATAACAACCAGTGTCATCAGTAAGCGTTAAGTTTATCGTTATATTGAAAAAAAAAATGCAGTCAGAAAATGGAATATTAATCAAAGATAAATTCTTATACATCGTTGATTAATATTCCAACAGGACGTTATTACAATGGTAATAATTTTGGTTGGTTACCGTAGTGTAGTTATGACCCTTGTATTGCACATAAATTTACGGTCCAATTTCGAACAGTGGGCGATCACTAGTTTAAATAAATTGATTATGGTGGACTACGATATCGTAGAGGGGAGCCCACGATGCTAGATGGGGATTTGCTCTAGCGTCAGAGAGACCAATTGGGTTGCAAATATTAGATGATAAGAAGAAATAAATGTTTTTAATGTATACCTTTTCATCAGTCGTGGGAGTGGCTATAGATTTTCAAATAGCGCGTCATATAATATGAGCATTAATGTCCTACGTTTTTTTAATAATAAATGTATGTTAATCTGATCAATTGCTTGATGCGGGTGGTTGTACGTAAGGGTAGAAAATGAAAAAAAAAAAATTCGATCGCGTCAGATTTGCTCAGAGGGTGATAAGTGACCCTAAAAAAAGCTCTCATTCAATAATCTGACGATTGCGATGGACGCAAACTCGCGGCCATTATTATAATGTGCAAAAAAAACGCCATTTTAAAATACTCAAGCGCGTCATATTGAGATATTTATTACGGTTCATCTTTATGTCCTAGACGTGCTGTCTCGTAATCTGACGATTACCTAGAGGTTTCTTTTAATAAAGTGAGAGTCGCGGGAATCCGATGGATGAAAGACGCACAGGACCGGTCCTTGTGGCGATTTTTGGCGGAGGCAGGTCAGTTAGGTTAGGTTATATATACATGTTGTAATTTTAATTCTATCGAACACAAAATAATTAAATAAAAAAAAAATGATAAGAGCAATAAATTGACTCTAAGGCACAACGAAGTTTGCCGGGGCAGCTAGTATTATAGAAAAATAAATTTACAGCACTTTAGATCGTACGAGTACATAACCATGTAATGTACATAATTATTATCCAAGAGGCGGAGATCTGGTGGCTTGAAATACAGACGTCTAGTCTAGTTTAGGCACCATTGCAATCTCCCACAATATAAATAGCCTAGAAATGTATAAACGTATATTTTTTTGTTTATCCTCCTTTAAATTTTCATTTCAACTCTATAAATACTCCATCTATGTATTTACGTTCCAAAAATTAAACTAAAAATTGAATACTTAAAACAGTAACTTGTAGGTATGAGTGTTGATTGATATATTTTGGGGAATCAAGACTATTAATGAACTAGCTAAACTTCAAATAAACCCTTATGTGGAGTTCAGCTGGTTCAATAATACTCGGATCGAATCCAAGCGTTTCCCCTCTCCCCACGTCACTT
Source organism: Euplexia lucipara (assembly GCA_921972225.1). Lineage (NCBI taxonomy): Eukaryota > Metazoa > Arthropoda > Insecta > Lepidoptera > Noctuidae > Euplexia > Euplexia lucipara. Next base: position 8,244,617 of record OV179142.1, on the reverse strand, counting down.
CGCTCCCTATCTCGCTCCCACACATGCGCGGCGCGGCGCGGCGGCTAGCTCAGCCCGCGTTGAATCCCGCCGAAGCGGGATTGAACCGCGGGCGTGCGGCAGTGCGGATGGTTCCAAGGCGCACTAATCTTTAGGTACCTAATATCTTATTACATTAAAATATTTATCGTTTTGAAAACCTATACAATACATTTTCGTATTATTGTACGATTGGTGACGAGACATTTTCTATGTTAAGGTTTTTTTTTGGATTCTTATTTTAATATAGTAATGTTACTTATATGTTTTATCCTTAACTTTACCATTGCATTTGTTGTAAAGTGAAAACTGCAGTATTTTGGATGTAACTTGTAGTTTAGACTTGTTGTTTATGTTTAACTTGTCCACTTTATCCCAGCTAAAGCATTGGGAAGGGTGGGCGTGTTGTGGGACTGTCTAGTTTTGACGTTCAAAGAGTGCTGATTTTTAGCCTTATTTGAAAATAATAAGTTTGCTTATGTTTTTTTTTTAACATAAACATTGTTGAGCTGTTGTTTCTGTTTACATTGGACGCGCTGATTTTGAATATTCTTTCAAAACAAAATTATGCATGTATTAAATTTTCTTGTTAGCATTTAAAGATTTAATGAACTGGGTCAAATGCAGGATCAATTTTGAAGTATATTACCTATATTTTATGAATATTTTCTTTTTAAACATAGATATATACATATTTAGGATATGTATTTTTAGGATAAAATTATAAAAGTACATAACCATTTTCTGTCTCATCTACAGATGCATAATTAAAGAAGTCTAAGGTCCCGTGCTCAAGGTGGTAATATTAGGATCACTCGTCTCCATCACTTTGTTTACCAGTACAAAAATCTAGACTAAACTATCATGAATGAGAATTAAGAAAGCAAAATATCGTACGGACCGTCACGTCGGCGTGCGCACTGGGCCTTATTTAGCGTCTAGACTTAATTATTAACATCGGTATATCTCTTGTCTATTTTTAACTTTCAACAGTCTGTCTGCTCTTGCCACCTTCAGCTATGAGCGTAAGCGAAAAATCAAATTCCACTTTTAATTAGAAAAGGAATTTCTTAAATAGCAAAACTTAGAATTGTTTGTATGTTTTTGATGCCAAATAATTTATTTTTCAGTTGTTACCAAAATAATTATTAATTAATTAATAAGTGTTTGAAAACACACTTTTATCTTAACACTCATTATTTATTGAACGGTTAACTGTATTAATAAAAATGAGGTCGAATATGTTTGTTAATTAAATTCTTCTAAATTGCAGTTTAAAGATTTCGATTTTGAGCAGTATCAGCTTATATGGAATGATTGCCTGCGGAAAATAGTCAATGTATTGTGCAGAATGAAGCGCTCAATTGGGCCCACAGAACGCTTTAGTCATAAACTACTTGCTTTATTAAATTATTATTTTTCTATTTTATTAAATTTGTATTAAAATGTCAATATTAATTGTGCATTTTTTTTATTGGATGTATGCACCAAATCTTCGGTTAAATGAACAATTTAACATGTAGTGAACCGTGGTTTAAAAGCAGTTTAATAATGACACAATATTATTTCTCTAATTTAGTTCAACTAAGAAAAATACATGTAAATGTTACTAAGTAACACTGGATCGAACTCCAACTTATTGATTTACCCGTATTCAACCCACAACTAAGTATAAGGGAAGCGGGGGCGTTGACTTTCACCCCGACACGGCCGTATGCTTGAGTTTACCTTTAATTCCGACAATTCCGACTCGGTTCTCAACGGAGCATCAGTCTATCGAGGGTATAGCAATATTGTTGTTGGGTAGGGTGGGGGAGGCCCGTTGCAATCTATTGAAGAGTGGGTCGTCTGCGATACAGGTAGTGGGTGGCACGCGAAGCGGCCGCGTTAGACGAGCACGTCGCGGAGGACGAGCAGGCCGCGCGCCGAGCGGCTGCGGGCTACGTTTCGATCGATTCACGGGGTTCTTCCCTGTGTTTACGACAACTTGTGATGTGAAGATATGGTCGCAGACGGCGTTTCTACTGTTCTACGCGCACGGGCGTCGCCCGCATTGATCGTTGGTGACAACGGCAAGCTAACCGTGCGCACATGCCCCTCCTCACTCTGCGCATCTTTTCCTAACACACCTAGTTGAGTAGGTTGGTAGATTGGAACCTATCTGGTGCGAAAACTCAACCAGAATTGTACTGAATGCTCAGTCTTACAGGGGGGGTCTGTGGGCGCAGACAGCGCCCCCGACCTTGTACCTAGCGGCGAAAGATCACTGACCGCGCGTCAGCTCCACCATATTATTTATTTTTACTGTAATATTACAAACACCTAGGTTAGGCTAATAATATTATAGCAATACCTACAATATATATACTACTAGTAAAAATTAATGATTAACCTACGTGGAGGTCTGTTTGATGACTTTACTCACGTAGCTTAGGTACCGTACACTACGCCACCGCGTAGACGCCTTACCGCCTCGGCGGCCGGGGTGGATTTGATTCTGCGCAGCGCTACACCCTATATTCGCCTGGCTGTTATCAACCTTATACTAGGAGCTCTACGTTCGTCATTAAAATCCAGCATTTATGCCGTTTGATAATTAACACGTTACGTTGTTTATGTTTATATTATTATATTTGCGCAGCAGTTCAAACTAGCGTGAACTTGATCCGCTGGAGACCATGGCCTTCGATTTTTTATTCATACGCTACTATAATGGTAACTACTATTAGATATGATTCACTGGGGTTTTCATGATTTTCAGCATTATACTCTTTTTATAGCGCTACTTGGGTACTGTAAGTATGATGTAACAGACATGCAACCACAGAAAAAAGTTAAATAATGGATTAAACTAAAAAAATAATGGTGATGGAAATCATTCTTGTTATTCACACTTTAATTAATTACTTTTATCGTTACTGTTAAAACTTAGAAAAATAAATAGGTACATACACTAGAGGTTTATTTTTTAGTAAAACCTAATAAAGGGTGATACTACAGTATGGTTAAAAATTACTCTTAAATAACTATGTATATTATTAAATTGGATCTAAAAATACTTTATTTGCCATCATAGAAAAGAGACCAAAATTGACCAAAATGGCGTAACGAATAGTCAGCAATTTTGGTCAACGCCCTCATAGATTTCAATTTTGGCCACATAATCATTATTAGCGACGTCAAAAACTAAGATTTAGTAAATTTCGTGGAGTCTGTTTCTGCCACATAACTCTCTGAAAGTACCTAACGTCATGAAATCCATTCCATTGTTTTTAAGGAAAAAATAACAAAAGTCCTGACGATCACATGACATAATTTCATTTGATATATTTTTTTTTGTCTAGCGATGAAATGGTTGAATTATTGATATAATTTCCGTTTACCTAATTTTATATGGTTTAATAAACATTTTCTATAATGCACATTAGAACTAATATTCAGTTAGTATAATATTTAGTTAGTTTATTATTCTAATTCTATAGTAACGTTTAATATAATTTTCGCCTCATACCTGCGTCAGATCCCCTGTATGGTTGATAAATTATGTGGGTTAGGTTAGGTTTGACCATTAGCGTGCGAAGGCGAGCGAGCGAAGCGAGCGTGACGCGGCAGCGGCCACCGAGCGCCAGATCCCTTCTATTGTGGTGAATCATTTGGGTTAGATGATGTTATAACAGTATGATGTTTTCTGATATTTACTTACTCACTACAAAATTTGGGCAGAAAAGAAGTAAATATGAAAATAAGGTCAAATGAAAATTAGGTCAACTGAACGTTATATGAAAAGAGCAATATACTAATTGAAAATTATACGAGATGAAAATGATACTAAATATTAATAGAGAAAAAGAATTTTATATAAAATGTAATATTAGATCACATGAAATTAGGTTATTTGTTTTTATAGCATAAGAAAATTATATCATATGAACGTTATTTCAAGTGACAATATATTATCTGTTAGGCATTTAAATTACACGACCGAAAGAATGCCCTGTTGACAGTAATGTAATACTGCAGAGCGTGCCCGTCTGTTGGCTGAGGGAGAGTGAAAATCTGGGATGTAACTTCAGGCACTCCTACTCGTATAATGAATGACGCATCGTTTCGGCTCCCTATTTGTGTACGCTTAGGTGCACTTTGTGTTGTTCCACATCGGTGTCATTGCTGCAGTGACACCGATGTGGAGCAACACAGAGCTATCGACAGCTTCGGGCACCATGGCCTGTCATGCTGAGTACAGCTTGCATAACACGTCACGCCAGCATAAACGATATTATCCATCGTGATCTCACTACCGCTGGTGAACTACCTGTTTTAGAACTCTAATGGCTTGGTACGGGGTGATGAGAATAGACCCGATGAATATTGTTGCTTTAGAAGATAATTATATAGGCTTTTCGTATGGGACCCAATATGTACAGACACTTTTGCGGAGTCTCCAATTCTAAGTTCAGGGAGCTGTGTCGGCGCTGATGTGGCAACTACTGACGTCCGCAAGCTGTTGCGCAGCTTTGTTACTTTATAGGTAACTGACGCCGATGTCGGTTATCGCGTCCAGCTGCCAGATAGTTTATTTTTCCCGATACCTCCAACAAATATTATTTATTGTATTAAATAACTACTTTATATGCACCGCTCTTTTACCTCCTTAGGTTTTAAATTAATAATCATTGTTAGGACATTATAAGCCAAATATAACATTTTATTGATATAAGTTTGAATCAAAGGTGCTTGTAGCTAAATTATAACATCCGCATGGGTCGCTCGCAGGTTAAGCTACGCTTAACGAGGTCGATCAGGGGATGGGTGACTCCTGGAAGACTCCTCCGTGCCTCGGAAAGCACGTTAAGCCGTTGGTCCCGGCCGTCTTTTGTAGATCTTTGACAGTCGTTACTTGTGGTCAGAAGCCCGAAAAGTCTGACATCTATTTTTTTTTTATTACTTATAGGCACGCGTTTGACCACTATCTCACCTGCAAGCGATGACGTGGTCGACGATGAAGCACGCTTACCTAGAAGCAACCTGTTCACTCTTGACTTGAAGACCCCTAGGTTGTAGCTATCAGGAAACACCGAGTTTGACCAAGGGGTATCATGTTACCCATTTACTGGGTTGTGGAGGTCTGACAGGCAGTCTCTCCATGTAAAACACTGGTATTCAGCAGCACCCGGTTAAACTGGAAGCCGACCCTAACATAGTTGGGAATAAGCTAGGCAGACGAACTTTGAAAATCAAAGAAGTTTCACACTAACTTTGTACCCCCGTTTTACTCCATAAAGGGATGAATTTTCAAAAATCCTTTCTTAGTGGGCCCTTCGTTATAAAAGAAACCCCATGTGCAAAATTCCAAATTTCTACTCATTATAGTTTATGCTCTCAACTTCTCCTTTTATATAATATAGATTATTGAGCCGTCTGGGGTCGTGGGATCCTCGAGGAATTCAGGGAACTCCTCAAATATTAAAGATACCGATGTTTTACATTTCCTAGAAATAAGAAAAAAAATGTTATTTGGTATTTTCTTTTGTAAAGTATAATTTTATGACGCAGAACTGATGAAGAAGACCACAGGTGAAGAACTGATTTCTCAAAGATTTCTCAACCAAATATGGCATTATTTTTCAATTTGAAAGAGATGTCGCGATAGCTACAGTCACAGTCATGTCTAAGCATTTATGCTTGTCTATTTCAAAAGGGGTCCTGCAGAGATGTATAAAGTTTTTTATAGAAGAACTTCTTTAGCAATTGTTAACCTATTTTAACGACTTTTATAACTTTTGAAAAAATATTATTCAGGCCTAAATACGAAGTTACTAAAAATTGCTAAATGAAAACGTTTTACAAAAAAAATACAACTGACTTTATAAAATAACACTAAAATGTGTAAAATAAGTCGTTTTGGAAGTCGGTGGTTTTGTATATCATTATTTGCCACCGCCTTCCGAAACTACACTTATTTTACACCTTTTAGAGTTACAGATGTTCCAAATAGTAAGTAAGTTATTTATTACTGTTCAGAATGCTAAAATTAGGACCTAATGGTGTGCATACCAGATTGTATCTACATGTTGCCATCTGTGCATTTTTCTCTTTTCTCTTAGACTTGAAAAGTTTAGTTTAATGAATATGTAATCTAAAATTGTCCTTTATTTTGGTACTAAGATAGGTTTGTAAAGGAAAATATTTGAAAATGAGACATCTTTAGTGACGGGAAACATTTTACAGATAGTCTAAATATTAAAAATAGTTATATGGAGGTTTTAAATTTTGTTGTTTCAACCTAGTGTCAACAAAATGGTGTAGCTTTTTAACCGACATCAAAAAAGGAGGAGGTTCTGAATTCGGTTGTATGTTTTTATATTTTTTAGGGTTTTCAATTTTCTTTTTTTATTTCGTAGGGTATACTAACAGATTGGTCCCATTTGTATCAAAACTCATATCTGATGAAGAATACTCGAGGAAAATATAGGCACACATGCACCGATTTTAACATTTTAAGTGACAAATCAAGTATATTCATTTAGAAAGTATCATTTGGTGAAGAAAAACTTATGAAAAAGACAGACAACGGTACTCTTCAATGCATAACAGCAAATTATTCGCGATTGCTATAGTCAGATGTCTATGCTAAGCTTTTGTATTTCCATAACATAACATTATGCCCTTCTATCTTAAAAGAGGCCCGGCAGAGATGTACATACTTGTTAATGTATAGATAGAACTTCTTTAGCAATTTGTTAACCAATTTCAATAATTCTTTTAAGCTTTGAAATACTATCTTTACATACAAAGAAACTAAAAATTGCAAAATAAAAACTTTTTTACAAAAAAAAAAACAACTGATCTTAAAATACAAAGTGAAAAATAATTCCAGTTTCGGAAGTCGGTGGCCAAAAATGAACGATACAAAACCACCAAAGTCACAGACTTCGGAAACTGGAGTTGTTTTTCACCTGTTACTTTGTAATTTTTAGTTTCTTCGTATGTAAGTTTTTAAATTTTATAATCTATCACAATAAAACAAACTCCATGATTATTGGCTGACCTTATGGCGACGATAGACGTCCCTATAAAATAAAATTGGTAAAACTACTACCTTCGATTAGAATTAACAGGTTTGTTAAGCATAAATTAATAAGTAAAAAGTAAAATTTGTCAATAAGTAGCCCACAACCTACCATTTGTATATTTTCAAGTGATTCATTCATTTCAAGTCTCACGGTTGATGGGGGTACTGTAGGTTTCCCATAGTTTTTATTTGATGAGGATGCCCGTTACTTCCTACTAATCATTATGAAGTTCGTATCATTGTGTTCGTATAAAAAAAAACAAGTTGTACCGTTTTGTTTACACTAACTAGAGTTACTGTCGCAAACAAAATTATATTTTTTATACGTTTTCCGTCGGTAAAATTAAACATAGATTGTCTCATTTCGATATGTGCACTTTATAAAGAAGACTCACACTGTAGAATAAAATTATGCGTCTCGTTAAGTCTCGTAGGTACTCGTAAATACTCGTTGGTGTTCGTAGACCATCGTAGGCGTTCGTAAACGCTCGTTTAGCGTAGCGCGTAGTCCCGTAGCACTGGGGTTGTTTCCACGAAATGCGATCGATGCGGCACAAGATTTCAAGGTGAAATTCCTGGGCTGCTACGCGCTATTGATCGTAATTTTGTAAGGAACTGTTGTAGTATAATTTAGAAGGCCGGGCCTTTTCAATTTAAGTATTTCAAATATTACGTGCCCGTGTGTTATAATTAAAAATGCCAGTACTAGTGTCTTACTACTAATCCAGTTCTATGTAAATCTTGACCAAAAGCGTAAATCGCTAAAAATTTTCAACTGTATTTTACTTTTTTTTCGTGCGTCTTTTATGAGAGGCGAAATTGTAAATTAAATGATTCAACGCTGATGATCTTATATTTTTCTTTCCTAAACTATTTTAGTGTAGCCTTCTTGCCACCACTTACCTTCAAACCTTCGTACTCTATTGTGTTGAGAATGACAGTTTAAAAATATTAGATTATATAACCTCCGAATACGAAATGAAAAGTCCATGTACAGTCAGTGAGCTGCGTTACCTGATCAATCTTAAAAAAAATTAAAGAGGACTTATTATTGAAATCAAAAGTTCGTATATCTTAGAAAATATGTAATTGATATTATTATTTTAATATATTCAACAGTAATAAAATAGGGCGTGCCTAGCGGGCAAGAAAATAATCAACTTGCCTTTAATACACGAGATTTCAGGCTTTAAATTGGGCAAGTACCTATGTGACCGCTTTAATGCATTATGTTCTTTCTCAGTATATGTTAGCCTGCCACCTTAGTGAAACTAACTAAAGGGTTAAACTTCCGTCGTTATTGCTAGGAGTGCAATCTGCAGTTTCTTGCGTGCACCACTTGCAGTAGTAGTTCACGTGAATCAGGCTAGATGGCGCTGACATAAATAATGTCTGTACCTCTGGTCATAAGAACTTTAGTTGAACTTAAAAATTATGTATACTAAATCGGCCGTATATTGGTGCGTTTTTAATTAATGCAGTAAAAGCTTTTATTTAAATTAATTATAAATTTTGGCTTGCTCTTGAGATGTAGTATGAGACCTCGAAGTCTATTGAAAAACTTTTTGTCACGGTCACATCTCAAATAAATTACTACACTCAATAGCGACCAACATTTTCATCGTTTTTTCTTATTCATGAATCTATCTAGTGTCGCACGAAATGATAGTTTTGACGTTTATTTTAAATCCGTCAAGTTATTTGGGTTTCCTATAATCTCAATAGTTATTACGTAAGGTAGCGTTCTATTTTTTTGCCTCTTTTTAGAAAATCCGACTACCATATAAAGAAAATACAGCATTGAACTACTAGTAGTATAAACCAACAATTTAAATCTATCATTTACCCAAAATTTATATATAAGATGGATAAATAAACCTAAAATGGCACTTGTGACCGAAAAATAATGTGAAAACTGGTCACCATGGTACATCGAAGTTACACGAGGGACCTACTTTGATAGGTTTGTGTGTGTGTGTGTATAGGAATATAAAAGAAACGCTACATAGAATGCGCGAAAGAGATGCCATGGTTAGAAAGGGAGCGGGCACGTAGATTATTGCTGAAAAAGATTTTTACGCAAAATATTATGCTAGTGACGGCAAATTAATTCAAAACAAATACAATATGATTATTAAAACCTTAACTTGAACGAAACAAATTGACGTTATAATAATTTTTAATGCGTGGCCATGCAATCACGTTCGAGCGTTCATGATTTTTGCAATTTTTTTTACACACTTTGTAAGTGGAATTACGTTGAATGAAACTTACACAAAGTTAGTCCATCTCTTAATTTATGTTTTGCAGATTTAAGTATATTTTTTGAATGCGCAATGTGTTGTCAACAACGCTATAAGACCTCGCAGTGATCGCAGCAGTCCACGATAAATGTTCGCGCCGAAAACACGAGTAGCGGGCGCCGCGGGATATGACATAGTAATAATTTTGTGAAATTCAAACACGATAAAAAAGTTAACAGTGCACACGTAAAATATTAAAATAACTAGTTGTCAAAATTAAACTCGATTAAAAATAGTCTAAACAATACCAGAATTAGTAAAATCTTGGGTTTGGTGCTATACTAGTGGCTAACTGTAATTCGGGTAAGTAGCAGAAGTGGCAGTAAATTATTAATTTAATAGAAAAATAACATTGTACAAAATTAATATAACGTACTTGTTTTCAAAACAAAAAGTGCATGAAAACTATTATTTACAATTTTTGTTACGAATAAAATTCAATAGAAATGTCGCCGACCATATAAATTATAAGTCTTGGTTTCTTTGCGATGTTTCCCTTCACCGATATCAGTGATGTCTTAAATCAGAAAGAGTACAGACATAATTGTGATTCTGTAACTTTTGAACGTAAACTTATTATGTAGCTACATAAAGTTTTCAGCATTAAGCTATATACGACATGCTTACGTTTTGAAAGTTACAGGAATATTTTTTATTCTTATTATTTAGGTTCAGCGATGCCTGATATAGATGAAGGAAAATATAGTGACGTAACATAGACTTATATAACTTACATAAGTTTAAAATCGCAAACTATCTTTACCCTCTATGTATGAAGTGTAGCTGCCAATTACTGGTGTAGTATTTTTTCATTGACTACTTTACCGACATTTATACGATAGTGAATTAAAGACGTAAGAAGACGTTTCCTTTTACTTAATTAGGTACATTCGCTAAGCGATCTAATTCGAATATTCGCTATCTAGTTTACAGACTATCTAGACGATTATTTATACGAGTAGACTTGAGTGGATATTAACGGCCCATTGACCCTTTTATGTCATCGAAACACAAGATTCATTACCGAATATTCCATGCCATCAGAGACTGGAATCTATTTGTGTGTTAGCTGCCTCGAGAGACCGTAGTCACGTAGATATATTCATCGCATAATCTAAGTTTCTAATCCAGGACCTCAAGCCCAACTTCTGCTGGGTATAGATTGGCATTTCTCGGTAGGAGCCCTAGGCTAAGATTGATTCCTGGTGGGAGAGTGCTTGATGCCTTACAGTACTTTTAGACTGGCCTAGGATGGTCTAATTAGTAGGTCTCGGTTAGTGGGCCTGACTGCCGTGGGTTTGATTCTTAACCAATACAAATGTTTGTGTGGTATATGAGTATGTTTAACAGTTGTCTGGTACTCAGAGTACAAGTTCTCTTTATTAGTATTTATTTATGTACGTACGAGCCAATTATTATGAGGACGTATTTTAGTCATGTAAATATTTTCAAATGAAAACCATAGCGATTAAAAAAATAAGTTCTTGTTATAAAAAAATGAATTGGATCGTTGCACTCAGGCCGTACAACTGCAGTATTATTAAATCCTATTTTGGTTAACGTCAGCGCGTGGCGAGTAACTGCTCGGATTTTGGTCTAAATTTGTCCTATTTTGGCTGACTTTTATTTAGGCCAGAGAATCAGCATTGCGATTTAACAAGGCAATGCCGCTTTTAGGTACTTTTCTCGTTTGCAGCGTTGCGGAAACATTTTGCTATTTAATAGTAATAATGATATTGATTATAAGCAAATATTGAGCTGACAGTAAATACATTTATTATCTTCAGTATTTATTAAAATACCTAGTTTTTAATTTTCGTAGTAGTTATTACATTTTGGTTAAAAGATAACGCATTTTTTTAAAGTTTTGTTTTAATGCTTGTAGTTTTGATTAAGGGCCGGTTGGCGCCGCGATTTTGTTTAAGTCCTAATTGTAGGCATTACTATCAGTAAGGCCTGTCAGCTCGTGTAAATAAAGCGAAAGTGAAGTGTGAATAAAGCGCTGCTTCACCTCATGTCAGAACCATATTTTTTTTGTGACGCTCAAAAAATAGAGTGCTCGGAACCCTCATACAGATGAGGGTTCCGAGCACTCTATTTTTTAATCAACGGAGTTTCCATCAACGTTCCTTTGTCCGCTGCACACGACGGGCGACGTGTCAAAAATTTAAAACATTTCTCCCTTAAATACGCAGTGCGGGTGTGGGAGTGTTTGCGGGTTGTGCATACTTTGTTACAACTCGTATAAAATATTCAAATTTCAGAAATATTTTACTATATTTTACGTTATCACGATAAATACCTAGTAACGCGTCTATGGCGTTGTATTCTGGACCTAGTCTGCGGGGTAACCTAGGAGTGACCGAGACAGCAACAATGCAGAGCGTGTTCAATGACCTTGTGCGTGAACTTCATCGAAACAGCTGATCGAGAGCCTTTTTAGTAAATAATGCAATTTGTGTAAATACATAACAATGAACCGGAGTGGATGAAAACTTTTATACTTTTAAACACAATATATTTATTTATTTGCATTGCACGACTAACAGCTAAAAAAAGATAATGTTTTACCAGTTATGCAATGGAAGTAATCTAAATTGGCCGTCATTAATTGATAACGTTGATTAGGCATTACTTTAATTACAATTATAGCACACACACAGCACACATTAAATACATAAATAAATAAATAAATATTCCACAACTTTTTCACACAACGCTATCTAGTCCCAAGCTAAGCTAAGAGCTTGTGTTATGGGTACTAAACAGCTGATAAACATACTTATATATTTCTAAATACATACATATTATAGATAAATTACACCCAGACACAGAACAAATGATCGTGCTCATCACACAAACATTTGTCCTGTTGGGTGGGAATCGAACTGACGACCTACGGCATAGCAGTCAGGGTCACTAACTACTAGACCAACAGGCCAGTCAAATAACACATTACACATTATTGTAGTAATTGTAGTGCATTCATTAATAATATTTAAAAAAAGGAGTGTGGTTTATACTGTTAGTCATGTTTGTATTCATTTTTAACTATGGTTAAATAGTAAAAAAAATATATTTGCTAAAATAAATTTATATTATAAATACAGTGCTGTTCGTTAATATAACTACATCTGTTAAATGTAAAGTATAACATAAGTAGGTAAGTAAAATTATATATGACAAACCAATTTCCAAATAGAAAAAAAAATGCTATTTACTATTTATTATTAGGGTTATGTGAGTTTAAATACATTCTTCACTCCAGTTCTCATTTCCTGCGTCTTTCTGGTGATTATTTTAACCCCCGATTTTGCCGCTTCTCGACTCAGATCGTTCAAAGAAAAGAAATGTTTACTAGCATTAAAAAAAAACAGAAATGTTTACTAGCATTAAAATTTCAACAATTTGGTGCTCATATTATTTTTTTTAGGATCGGTATTTTTCAATTAAGACCTGAAGAGAAATTTTATATTGCGACCCTAAAAAAGAAGCACCAAAAAAAATAAGTACTGTACATTATTTTTGTTTCAAATCTGGGGGCACGGGAGTGCCCCCGCCAAGACGAGCCAAGCGAAGCGCTTAGGCACTACCTACCTTTTCTCGAAGTATTTCGTCGTTTTTTTTTAAACCCTCATAGAGTTGGTTTCCGATGTACCAGAGAGTTCATATTCTCAGGTTATAATGTTATTAATAGACTTATTAAACATACAAAGTCTCAATTAAATAGCTCTAATACTTTCGATTGTATTGATATCTAAAATACACCGATTTCGTCACTGACACACTGATGGTCATCAAAATGTTTGTGTACTTCCTGAAGTGCTAGAAAGCTGAAATTTCGTATGTAATCTAAGATTAGTATGCAACCAGCAAAACAATTCATAAACTCATAACTTTCGCCCCCCATCCCCTAAAATGGGGGGGTGGAAGTTTGTATGAGATAACCGCAACCGCTGTAACCGCTTAAGAGCGAAATATCGCTGCCCTGATTTATCGCTTATGGTTATCAGTAAACCATCAAAGAAAAAAGGCAAAGACAGTCCCCCAAAAACGCCACACGGTTTGCCCTGTGAAAAAGGTGTTTTGTGGGATCCTATTTATCTATCCTAATCCTATTGGGTTTAATTTTATTGACAGTCGGCTACGAGACGTCATGCTACGAGCATGCTACGCTGCTACGAATCAGCTACGAGGCTACGCGACTAAGAGTTTAGTAATTACTTATTTACACTGACAACTAGGCGACACCTATTTATACTATGTATACTTACTCAATATTATTATTAAGAGGTAATGTTTGTGAGTTTGTGACGTTGTCTGTATCTACTGAACTAATTTTCTTTTGTAGGCTTTTTCGTGGTAGTTGGGTTTGAAAAATAAGCCGGAGAAAAACAGTAAAACGAAAACGTTTTTTACGAGCGCTGCCTTAACGATGAGGGATGAATGATTGAGTTTTACAATAAAAGTTGTTGCGCTTGATAACCCTACAAAAAATAGTGACAGCATATGTCTAACTTTTACATTTATGTTAAGTCAGTCAGAACAAATTAAACAGTTGCTGTGAAGCGGAAGCGAGAGCTATAAATTCTCATCAAAACAAGTAAACCTATCGTCTCAAGTGCTTAAAACAAGACTTTTTCCTTTAATACGTAATATAAATCGTCAAGTCATATCATGTCAGTCAATTCTTGCATCTATAAGGTAGTTCATTACATATGCGGTTAAAATATAACCCTTCTTTTGGCAGTCTCAAATAGATCATACCACTCAATACTAACCGAACTACAATCATAATTTCATCACAAATGAAAACGTTCACCGCTCATCGAAGTGTAGGTCAGATAGTAGATATTTCATAGTTATGAAACGTGCTGTTTTTACTTCGCGCAAAATAGCTTAAATATTTATTTCAAGGATTTAATGAAAATATTTTCCACAACGCCCTAAATAATGAGTATTAAACAACTAATGTACAGACGCCAGCACATCAAGTTACCCCAATGTGTCAAATTTCTTTGATCGTTTTTCAACTTTATGTTAAACAGAATAAAGTTCATATTCAATTGGGAAAATTTGACACATTGGGGTAACTTGATGTGCTGGCGTCTGTACATACAGTACGTTTACATAGAATTTATATGCCTGGTTGTAATGATAGTAGTTATAAGAGGTAGTTATAAAAAAAATACGAACGATACCACGCGTAAAAGTAATAGTTTTTAAATAAAAGCCGCTCTGAATTTGCTCCAGCAATACATTTAATTAAATGTCCTAAACATTGCCGCATTTACTTCAGGCAGTAATTTAGGTGTCGCAAAGTGTACGCGAAAACGGGCGCAAAAGCTCTTTAAATATAAATTTTGAATGTGTTAATTACTACAGCTAAAACACAAACTTGCTTAACATCAGAAATTCATAGCAACAAAATTTTACGATGCAATTTCAAGGCAATGTAAACACTTTCACTGTTCACTTTCAAATAACTCCTCGGGTTCGTATCCGCGTAATACAATTACTGAGATTCAATTTAATTTTCTTGTGAATGAAAACGTGAAGCATCAGCTTGTTTGCTTAGCGGACGTGTTGTTAATGAACTGGTGATATAATTAATGTTGCCTAGAACTTCCAACATTGGAAAATTGCCCACAATTTTTATTAGGTCTCGGTTATTTTTCTACGTGTCGGATAAAGCGTTATTGACTATTTTCATCAAGAATTTCTCAGTATAGGCTCTGAATCTCATTTGAGCCCGATTGAAGGCAATAGACTCTTTTTAAATGGGACTTAAGAAGTAAATATAACTGGCGAATGGTAGTAGTCCCCATAATTAGAGGTCTAGGGAATAAAAAGCGGGAATAAAAATCTTCACAAATTTGATAACTTTACCTAATTAAAAACCTGTACAAGAACCCCTCATAAGTTTTCGGTAAAACCTAACTATAATTATGCAGACCCTGTTTGAACGTAACAATACTGTCTCATGGCGTTTGTTTGTCTTTACTTTAGAGAAATCAACCAGATGGTTTCCCCAGCGCAAAATGGATCAATAAAGCATGCAGGGTAGTAAGGGGTTTTCACAAAGTGGGAAGGCTGTTAGCAGCCATGAATAAAAATATACAGATGAATCGGCTCTCACCGCCATGTTGTTTACTTTAATGTTTAAAATGTAGTTGTTCGTATCGCATTGTTTCATACTTACTTTAGTTAAAATATTGCTTGTTATACTCACTTAAAAGTAATATATGTTCTTTACAGAGAAGACATGAGTATAAATCACCGCACTTGCTTCTTGCTGGCAGATAAGCGATTTCATTTATTAAATATTTGTTAAAGGTAAACGAAAAAAAAGGTTCTCGAAAAAACTACCTACCTAACAATTATTTTTATAAAATATGGCTTATTATATGTAATTTAATCTAATTTAAAAACTTAAGAAACTGATAAGTTTCCCATCTCGATTATTAAACTCTTCTCAGACCCCCAGCGAAAGCCGGCTTTCGCGAACAGTAGGTTATAGATTAATTTGTGTCTGGAATTCCGGTAGTCCGATGAATGTTTTCATTTTACTGCAAACGACACATCTCACAAAAAAATCCATAACTTTCTAACAGATGGCGTTGTACGTAAATTTCTGAACTACAGCAAGGCGTGGCCGCCTCAGCTAGTCAAGAATGATTTTATTTGACTAATGCCAGTGATTGCGTTGGATGAAAATTATAGTAGGTACATTTATGCCAGAGAGGCGGGGTCATTACCCACTACAATGCCAATTTAATTGTGGTTAGTTATACGAGTAATAGATAGGTAAGTGAAGTAATTTTACAGCTAGAAATGTTCTGACCATGGTTACATTAGAACTAATGAATGTGCAGATCTTATAATATCTACACTAAAGTATTAAATTTTTTGTTCAACCACATAGCTAAGTAGCTTAGAGTATCAGTAAATACCTACATAATACAAAAGTTACAGCAATTTTTTTACTAAAATGTGACTTAACAGTCTCTTTAAATAATATGACCACAGTTTCATATTTTCTAATAGTTTAAGGTGAAGTGTAAGTCGACTATTTATATCGAGACAAGGACCACTATACAATACTCGAGACTACTTAGTAATAACTTATTTTGTCTTTCAGTTTTATTTCTATTCATCTGCTGCGGTTGAGCTGAAGAGCAGTCTTGTGTGTGTTTTTATTATAATATCTTTTCTATTGAATTGTTCGAAAACACTTATGCATAATTATGAACAGACTAAAAAAAGGACACGGTTTTTAATTAAATTAATATCTTTGTCGTCATCTTTGTTATCTTTGATTTACCTAGTATTTCACCCAAATGTTTTAAAAACTCATACTAATTTGCCAGACATGTCTGTCGCAAGCCAGACTTGCAGCAGACATGTCTGGGCTAGTTCAACTGAACGTTGGCAGTATTCACCTTCGTGATTTTCGTGGAATTCACGGTACGGTTACTGCGCTCCAACCTCGACTTTGAACCTCTGTTGAAACGACAAAGTTTGCGCTCCGTTTTAATGAAAATAAAGAGAGAATTCAAGATTATTATGCTTTAACTATTCTTCTTCTTTATTCTTTTATTATTCTAAAACCATTTGTAGTTTGAAATATTTAAGAATCTGCGTCTCTAGTCTGACTGAAAAATACAGAAATAATCTATTGTAATATAACCAACCAACAAATCAATTTCTATAATAATAGCAGTTTTACCGACAATCATTTGATATTTAAATAATTGTGTTGTGTTATTTAAATAACAGTTGGAATTTTAAATAAGCCATACGCATGCATGTAAGAAACTGGTGCCCCAAATATTAGAAAAAATAAGCCTAAAATTGAACTACTTTTATATTAAATAGTAGGTAGGTACCTACTACAAAGTTTATTCATGGTACAATGTAGTTATTTCCAAGTGAACACTTTACGCTAACATACGCTACGTTAACCTAATTGTTCGTGTTAAGAGCACGGTCCTTGGCACAGATTATAAATAAGCCTACCTACGCTAGCGGATGTTTATTTTATTTATATCGCTGCTATTTAAAAATGGAGTAAACACCGTAATAGTACTTCGAGTATTTTATTTATAGTCATGATTTATTCCCGTTATTGACGATACTAATTTTGGGGACTGGATCTTGATACGCGGTGGCGTGTCAAGCTATGCTTACAACTGGCGAGCCGCACCGTGTGTAATTTAACATGAACTATTTGGAGCCACTTTTTATACCCTTGTAACTAAAACTATTTCTCATAAACGTTTTTTAGATCATATTAACTTGCGAGATACATATGTACCTACTCCAAATTTCATAAACACACCTCAAACAGTTATTAAGATATTAACGTCCAAAAAGCGTCTTTTTTATCACTGTCTGACATATACACAAAAACTCTAACCCAGATAGTAAATTAGATGAATGAATACAAAGGAATAAATCAAAAGTTAGTCAATTCTTTATTTTATTATAATTTTTGAATTAATTGATTATATACCTAAGGAACACTTAACGTACCTACTTATAGTGCCTGTAATGAAATGTAAGGAATCAGCAATCGAAATTTATGATAGCTGGTTTCAAGTGGATTTTAAGGTCTACCCGAGATTTCATAACTAGTGGAACACCTACCACCCTTATTTTTTTTAATTCAAGCATATCAGTTTTGGTTCTTATAACTACGACTATAAAGTCGATTTATATATTTATAACGTTATTAACTGGGATTTCATCAAAGCGTTTGTGCTAAAGGTACTAAACTGTACATGACCATGTTAAAAACGGCGTTTTTACATTTTGCTGTTAACAACATCGACAAGGGGTTGATGAACCAACCCCTTGTCAGCGCTTTACAGAGCGTGACTAGTCTGCTAACAGAGAAAACGCTAAAACAAACATTGTATTCCCATTATCTACTTTTATTTTCTAAATAAAAATGAATTGTAAGAACTAGGTTTCTATGTTCCGACGTAGCAATACACAAAAGAGCCACACGTCCCATTGCCGCCAGACCGCAAAAGAGAAACGAAAAGCCGAGCCAACTAGATTTATTGAAAGCTTTTTATTATATCGAGAGCTCTGTGTATGGCATCTATCTGGATAGTGGAAACCCGGAAATTACATTCAGTTTATATTTTGTGGGCACAGAATATCTGCAATCAACTGTTTTATTGCTAAGATTTACATCGTAACTACTGGTTATACGCGGTACTAATTGGTTTTCGACACACAATGTCACTTCGAACGATTTTGAAATTGAATTACTCGCTTTGATTTTTTTTAACTTAACACTTGCAGTGACCGCATACAAACAATGAATGATACCAGTTTACTAGGGCCTCGGAACTAAAATTATACGATGCATTTAATAAAAAAAAAATAGTTACAGTCTCAGCGACTTACTATTAACGTAATTTAAAACTAAAAGTGTATTGGATATTGACGTTAGCGGATTGTCTGAGCAGTAGTTTAAATTCCGAATAGATATTACAGCCTTTTCGGGGCAAATTCGCAACAAAAAGTAATTGCAAGTATATTTTCAGACGTCTTGGTGATAATGAAAAGATAGTTTAGTCTTAATACGAACACTGAATTCTACAAGAAATTACGTTGCTTTATTAATTGGTAGTGAAATTCATTTCATCTTAGTGCTTAGCGAGACTAAGTTTAAACAGTAGCAGATAGAGTAAGCGGGGAAAGACGTAGACTACCTAATGAAACTGTGCCTCCACATTAAGACTAGACCTAAATGAACAAATCAAAATCATTGTGATGTCCAGTGGGACATCACAATGATTTTGATTACAGTGATTATAGTGTAACAAAACAGGAACACAGTGGTATTCCTGTAAATAGGAACGCTTAACATAAATAAGGTCCGAGATTTTAGAGCGTTGATATCGTAGATTGATAATGATTAATGATTGACGTAATTACGTCAATCATTCGTGCCTTTTACATGACTTTCATAACAAAACTTTCAAATCGTTTAATCAATAGTTTTGTTAAATCGTTTGTTTCAAATATACTACTGTCTCGTAGCATTTAAAGGCAAGCACATAAAGTTTTAACAATACCTATTACTTACATATTCGTTTATTCGAAGATAAATTGTTTGTATTGAGATTGTGATGGTATACGTTAAAGAAAGTGAAAGAAAGAAACAATTATTTTTACTATCAAATGTGAATTAATATTCGTGATAGGCACACACTAATGTGATAATAAAAACCATTGATGTGTGCATTGCAAATTAACTCTGGTAAATACCTCCTGGCAAAAGATTTATTGTTACAATAGTAAATTGAACAGTAAGGACCAGTAAAGTCAGTCAACTAGTAAAACATTTGTTAGTCATCCAGGCCGGCCCCGGTAGAATATCACTGCGGATCATCTCCTCCACAAAATGGGGGAGCTTTTGTTAAAGCCTCATAAATATTATAACAATGGCGACGGCGACGGGTTCGCGTCGAATTTGGTGGGTTCAAAGCTTTACATTAAAGTTCTCGGTGATACCCCACTACTCATCCCCTTACTCCTTCTAAACGTGTTCAAGAAATGAATGCCCAACCAAACATTTATAAAAAAAATATCAAAACATAGATTTACATTGTACTGTAGTTTACCTTGTCAAGACTACACTATGGAATAAACGGAAAGAAATAAAAAAGAATGCAGGTACAGGTGAAAAACACCCCAATAATAAATGTTTCAGTCAAAAAGCCAGCGTCGAAACAATGTGAAAATGTAAAATAAACCAGTGTTTCGTTGGATTCTCGACTATTCTGCACCCATAGCATTGCAGTGCCTGCATAGAAACAATGGATACTGGTTTCTGTTCCGTTTATTGTTTAGAAAGAAGTGCTTCGAATGGTATTCTATTTACTCTATAACAGTAGGCTCTTAATTAATCAAATGAACAGAATCTACTGAAATTATAATAGAAGGCAAATACGTTGCCTTCTATTATAATTTCAGTAGATTCTGTTTGCAGATCTGGCACGCTCACTTTACCTGCCTCGTATATTCAAGTCAATTCGCCGTTTTGAAGCTGTACTTCCAATTTACCAGGCAGATGAGTTCGTGGGGAGTTAGTTAGTTACGTCTAAGGTAGCCAGATGTCCGGCTTTTTAGAGTCGTGTGCGGTCAAGTATGTACAAGTCCGGCCTGTCCAGTTTTTGTTAAGCTTTTCACTGCCAAAGGAAAGCGACTACCGCGGTTATGTATAATTAAGAGATATACAAACAGTTTTATATTAAAAACCTGTGTGTGAGGCTTCAAGTCAAAATGTATTGTGTCCTCCGGATTTTAAAATGTTTGGGCCTTGGCAACCTTGGTTGCGTCATTCTTTTTCCCGCAAAAGCGCTGCTGGTAAGGAAAGTGCAGGACAAAACGCCCGCTGGTTCTACGGAGATTCCAGTTTCTAGGCACATCCTGTTTCCGTAGTTTCTGATAGTCCTTTGCGCTTTTAATTATCACGGCATTGACTCAGCCATGTTTTTTATACTATATTAGTAAGAACAATATTCTTAATAATTAATTACGATCTACTTAATTTTAGTTACATGTGTGTTTACAACTAAAAATTAATCTACTTCCTACATATTCTTAGCCCAAAGGACTATCAGAACTTTGAACCGGCCTGTTCGCACCTTCCTTCGTATCGCTTATCAAGTACATTTTTGGCAGGGCCAATGACACCAGACTACAAAGCAATCAAAACACGATTGACGTTGTATCATATCAGTGTTGTGTTATGACATGCGTGCAATGTTACTACTTGTTGGCGACTGGCTGGAGCTTTGTTATAAACCTTTTTTAATTATTATTTTTTTATGGTTTGTTCTTTTATAATTTTAAAACTGTGACTTTTGCCTTTGTCTTGTGTGTCAACGTACTAGATTTGGTTTACATAGTTTTACTTACTAAAATAAAGCTACTTAATAATCACCATCATTTTCCTTTAAATCGTCCATCATACAGTCCACACGCTCACCAACACTACTCGTATGCCTCGTACCTTCGTATACCTCCCTCACTACAAATACAAGACGCCTTACACTGTACCCTATGCCTAGGTATATATCTAAAGGTACATACCGACCGTTGATAGACACCGACTGACATATTATATTGAATATGTTACTTTTAGCATTCTACCTAGCCTGTTCGTTTTGACACTAGCACACAAATGAAAAGCCTAATAGTCTTTATTTATACATTCCATTTATGAGACACCTAAACGCACACCTAAAAATATTTAAGGTTATGTAGTGATGTACCCTAACACTACGACTACATTTTGTCAGTTATGTTTAAGTTCTATGTAACATAAGGAAAGCTAAATGAAGTATCAAGGCTGCTGCTCACTCGGGATATGAACCTAAGACCTTACGTTCAGCAGTATTTCTTGCGACCGCTTAACCAACGAGCAAGACTTACAGCATCAACTAAACAACTCAGACTAAGAAATGTGACTCACAGCCTACAAATTTACGTAAAGAATTCGCAGATTACGGTTTTAGAAATAAATGACTCATCTATACTTGTTATATATGTGGGTAATCATAAGTAAGCGCGCACGGTTGTCTCGAACAGTTCTCAGTTGAATATACGCTCAGTACGAACGCACGTCTTTTATTTATCAGTGGCGACGAGGATTAAAAACTTTATTCGGTGCAGAGTTATATGTGATTTATTGTGTCGTGTCATCGTGGGCAATAATAAAAATGTCTGTGGGCAAGATCAAAGACTTTGATGTAAAAACCGGTAACTGGTCAGCATATGCGGAGCGGCTAGAAATGTACTTTCAGGCAAATAAGATAACGGACGATTTAAAGTTGCCAACGTTAATCGCCATCATCGGGGAACAAGCTTACGAATTGTTGTCTACGTTAGCGAGTCCTAGGAAGCCATCAAGCTTAACATATACGGCCGCGGTGGGTCTACTGCGTGCACATCTGCAACCGACACCCTCAATCTTGGCAGAAAGATATAGATTTCGTCAAAGACGGCAAGCAGCAGGCGAATTGATAGCGGACTACGTGGCTGACTTGAAAAAGATGGCTAGATACTGTGAGTTTAAAACGAGCTTAGAAGAAAACCTAAGGGATCAGTTTGTGTGCGGCCTGCGCAGCGATTTTATTCGCCAGAGGTTATTCGCAGAACATGATCTGGACTACAGTAAAGCTCTGCAGTTAGCCAATACCCTGGAGGCGGCTGAGCGGGACGCCGGAGCTGTCGAGGGCTCGCGGGAACAAGTTTCGGACCGGGAACTTAGCGGGAAGATCTACAATTTAGGAATCAGAAATTGTTCAGCGTGCGGAGGCAGTGGCCATAGCTCGCAGAACTGCAGGTACAAAGATTTCGAATGCAGTTACTGCGGAAAAATTGGCCATTTACGCAGAGTATGCAACAAGAAGGAGTTCGATCGCCGTAATACATCGGCAAATTCAAACATCAACGGTACGCGGGGAAGGTCACGCAGAGGTCGCGCGCTCGGTCCGAGCGACCACAGCGCGAGGAAGGACGGCGGGACGCGACGCAGGGGCGCGGCAGTGGCGGCACGTGGTACACGCGACCGAGGAAGCGCAGCGGCTGACGCGAACCGCGACGCTGCAGGCGCAGCGCACTGGCTGAGCGAACCAGCTGCGGGTGACAGCTCCAGCGAGGGCCGGGAAGCGTCGGGCGATGATGAGGAAGCAATGTATCAGATGTCCTTAGCTAAGTATAGACCGGTGTGTATGACAGTTAACATTAACAATATACCCTTCACAATGGAAGTCGACACGGGGTCAGCGTTATCTTGCATAAGCTATTCAACATACACTAAGTTGTTTAAAAATTTACCTCTGAAAACATGTAAATTAAAGTTAACATTTTACGATGGCTCAGCTATTCATCCGATAGGGTACTTGGAAACAAATGTCAAGTATAAAAGTAAGGTAAAATTATTAGATTTGTATGTTATAAATAAGGGGAGTACTAGTTTATTGGGAAGACAGTGGTTGTCCGAGTTGAGTATAGATATACCGAAACTAAGTAAGTGCACAGAAATTCATAATATAGTATCAAGTAAAAATAACTTGCTAAATGATGTTATCTCCAGGCATAAGAAACTATTTGACGGCACATTGGGCAAGTACACCGGGGAAGAGGTCAAACTGTACGTGCGGCCCGGAGCGCAGCCGATTTACTGCCGCGCGCGCCCGGTTCCGTACGCGCTGCTTCCGCGAGTGGATGCAGAGTTGGACGCAATGTTGCGTGCCGGCGTCATCGAGCCTGTTGACCGGTCCGACTGGGCCACGCCATTGGTCATAGCGAGGAAGGCGGACGGCGGAATACGACTGTGCGCGGATTATAAGGTGACACTTAACAAGGCTTTGTTGGTCGATAGGTACCCGGTTCCAAAGGTTGAAGATTTATTTAGTGGCCTTAGTGGCAATCATTATTTTACCAAACTAGACTTATCACAAGCTTATAACCAGTTAGTTTTAAATGAAACGGCAAGGAACTATACTGTCATTAACACACATAGAGGACTGTTTAAATACAATCGATTAGTGTATGGTCTCTCTTCTAGTCCAGGAATTTTTCAAAAATTAATGTCCAATCTCTTTAAAAATATCCCCGACGTATTAGTATTTTACGATGACATTCTAATAAAAAGTAAATCATTGGATCAACATTTAAAAAGTGTAGAACAAGTGTTTCGTATTTTGGAAACAAACGGCTTAAAGATAAAGAAAGAAAAATGTGAGTTTATAGCGGACCAAGTGAAATATTTAGGGTTCATCATAAATAAAGAGGGAGTTCGAGCAAACCCAGAAAAGTTAAAACCAATATTAGAGATGCCGCATCCAACTAATGTATCGGAACTTAAATCGTTTTTGGGAATGGTTAATTTTTATGGGAAATTTATAAAAAAATTAAGCACTCACATTAGCCCTCTTTACGACTTGCTCAAAAAGGGAAGACACTGGAAATGGACAATGTCACATACAAAAGTATTTAATACAATTAAAAACCTTTTGTGTAGTGCGGAAGTTTTGACTCATTACGAGATGTCGTTAGAGAGCATAGTAACATGCGACGCAAGCTCGCGGGGGCTTGGCGCGGTGCTGGCGCAGCGCGCGCCCGGCGACAGTGAGCGGGTGGTGGCGTACGCGTCGCGCGCGCTTACCTCCGCCGAACAACACTATAGTCAGATACATAAAGAAGCGCTCGCGATTATTTTTGCAATGGACAAATTTCACCAATATTTATTTGGTAGAAAGTTCACTTTGCGTACGGACCATAAACCGCTGGTAACAATTTTTGGACCGCATGCTGGTATTCCTAACACGGCGGCTAGTCGACTTCAGAGATGGGCTATTAAATTATCAGCTTATGACTTCAATATAGAATATATTCGCACAGATAAAAATACAGCGGATGTTTTGTCTAGGTTGATAAATAAGCATAAGGAGGGGGTCTGTAGAGAGGAATTAGACACCCCGGAACAAACATATTTACATTTTGCTGCAGAAGCGTTACTCTTAGACTCACATAAATTAAAAAAAGAAACGGCTTCTGATATCATATTAAACAGAGTAGCTAGATATATTAATGACGGTTGGCCGGACGATATCGAAATGAGAGAGCTACAACCATATGTTAATAGAAAAAATGAGTTATATTTAGAATTAGGTTGTGTTATGTGGGGACACAGGGTCATTATTCCAAACTCGTGCAGAGATAAAGTAATCACGGAGCTACATGAGGGTCATATGGGGGTAGTGAAAACAAAGGCATTGGCACGGAGCTATGTGTGGTGGCCGGGCATAGACGAGGCTTTAGAAGGAGCATGTCGTGCCTGCACCATATGTGCCGCGGTAGCCGACGCTCCCCCGGCGCACGCACCGCGCGCCTGGCCGTGGCCAGACCGCCCGTGGACTAGAATACACATTGATTTTTTGGGACCGATAGTAGGGCAAACTTATCTTATAATAGTGGACGCACATTCAAAGTGGATAGAGGCAATTAAAATAAGTAGTACTACAGCGAAAGCAGTAATTAAAGAATTACGGGAAATGTGGGCGAGATTCGGTTTGCCAAAACAAGTGGTTAGTGACAACGGTCCACCCTTTTTCAGTACGGAGTTTAAGCAATTCTTAAGCACCAATGGGATTGAACAAATTTTTTCAGCCCCTTATCACCCGGCTTCGAATGGGGCGGCGGAAAACGCAGTAAAATTATGTAAACGAAATATAAAAAAAGCTATTAAGTCAAAAACAGACATACATGCATCCTTATGTAGATTTCTAATGGCTTATAGAAACACACCACACTATACAACCGGCGAAAGTCCAGCAAAGATGTGCATAGGGCGCAATTTGCGCATACGTCTAGATTGCTTAAAACCAGACCAGAAGCAATTAGTAAAGGCTCGCCAGAAGCAGGCGGAAAAGTCAGCTGGGGGAAGGGTTAGACAATTTAAATCAGGGGACGAAGTCTGGTTTAGAGACTATCGAGGTTTGGATAAGTGGACGGCGGGGACAGTAATGGAGAGGACAGGTAGTACAGATTACATAGTTAGGTCAATCAACGGAACCGAAGAACACAGACATATCGACCAACTAAAGCTTAAAGTGCCTAAAGATGTAACCGAGATAGTAGAATTAACTCGTAATAATTGTGACAGTCACCCAGCACGCGAAAAATCCGTAAAACGATTCCGCCCTTCGCTAATTTTCCCATTCGACAACGACCAAAAGTCCGGTACACCAGTCGGGGGCTCGAACCCGTCCGCACCGTTGGTAGCCGAGAACTTATCACCAAAACCAACCGACAACACGAATACTGTGTTAGCAGCAACACCGCTAAAAACGTGTAGCGTGCCCAATGTGCAGGAAATAGATAATCAAAGCTCGAACAACAATGAATCTAATGAACCGCCTAATGTTCGGCGTGTTCGTAAGCCAGTAAGACGATATGGTATCGAGGACTGTTACAAATAAATTAGGGAAGTAGATGTAGGTACTGTATAAATTATGCCTAATCGTGCTTTGTAAATTAATTGTAATTTAGCATATTTATGTTATTTGTTCCAGTCTAATATAGAAGTAAGTTTAGCAATAATTCACAGCTGTTGTTTTTGTGTTAGTTATAAGTATCTATAGTAGAAATTAAGGGTGAAGGTGTTATATATGTGGGTAATCATAAGTAAGCGCGCACAGTTGTCTCGAACAGTTCTCAGTTGAATATACGCTCAGTACGAACGCACGTCTTTTATTTATCAATACTAATATATAAAGAGGAAATGTTAGGCTCCGAAACTACTGGATCGATTTGGAAAATTCTTTCACTGTTGGGAAGCTAAACTATCCTCGGGTGACTTAGGCTACTTTTTATCCCTTTATTCCCACAGGAACGGGCACAAAGCGGGTGAAACCGCGGGACGTCTGCTAGTAAAGAAATAATCATCATCTCATAATGCCCTTGCATGTATGTAATTCAAGTTACATAAAAAGAACGGCAGGTACTTGTAAATAAGCCAATGTACGTGAACACGATTTGTCAGTGTCACAGTAATCCGAGGAAAAAGAAAAAGTAGTCCCCTATTACCTACGTATCGTTTGAAGGCAAGTCAATAGGAAACGCACAAATGCTAATGGTATTTACTTAAATAATAAAGAGTAAAAGTTTAGGATATGGTGCATAACGGTTTAATTGTTTGTATTAAAGGACTAAATTGCTTTAATATTGTCCGTAGTATACTACTTTGTATAATAATAAATGTTTTCCCTTTCGTTTAGTTCGTGACGACTTAGGCAAATTTAATGTGCTTTTTCCGTTTGTTAATAAGTTTATTATTAATTGTTATTTAAAATAAAATGAAATGTTTTTGTAAATGTTAATTTAATTATAACTTAGGTAAGTACTTAAACTACCTACTTGGTAATGTATGGTAGGTACTTGCGTACGATGTTGTACTTCAAACCAACTGCCACTATTGTTAGATGATAAAAGAAAAAGATTTGTGTGGTGTAACTTACACTAACCGCGCTCTCGACACTCGTTCTGCAAGAGACAATAAAGTTCATGTTCTGCTAGGAAAGTTTAACCTTTCGATACTCAAACCGTCAAACTTTCCCCGTTTCACAGGAAGTTTATCGTTTTGTAATAAGAAAACTTTCGAATCAATTTCACAGTTTAGGGTAGCTTGATGCGGATGGATATTATGTATGGTATAAAGGATACTATACATATCCATCCGCATCAATGCCAGGGACGTAAAACTAGTTCGCAGTAACCTGTCCATTTTTTAGGGTTCCGTAGTCAACTACGAACCCTTATAGTTTCGCCATGTCTGTCTGTCCGTCCGTCCGTTCTCGCTTAATCTCTGTGACCGTTAGCACTAGAAAGCTGAAATTTGGTACCAATATGTGTATCAATCACGCCAACAAAGTGGTAAAATAAGAATTGGAAAAAAATGTTTTATTAGGGTAGCCCCCCTATATGTAAAGTGGGAAGTGTTTTTTTTTTAATTTCAACCCTAACGTGTGATATATTGTTGGAAAGGAATTAAAAAATGAATAGGGGTTTACTGAAATCATTTTTTGATAATGTCAATAATTTCGGACATAATCGCTACAAAAGTAAAAAACAATGTGTCCCCCTCTAACTTTTGAACCATAAGTTTAGAAAATATGAAAAAAATCTGAAATGTAGAACTTTATGAGGACTTTCTAGGAAAATTATTTTGACCTTGGATGGAAACAACAGTTTTTGTACAAAAAAGACAAAAAGTTGTACAAAATAATTTCTGGACTAAGTGTGTAGTATAATCGTATATGCAAGCATTTTGAACACTTATGACGGACGGGAAACTACGGAACCTTACCGGTTTTACCGGTCTTGGCCGGTTTTACCGGTTACAATAGAAATGTGCACACATGTAGATAACTGACAACAGACCGCTCGCTATCCAATATGTGCCAAAGTAATAGAACACGGTGCATCCTCCTAAAAAAAGAATCAACTCGTCATAGTCGTCGAACGTTTCATTTTTAAGGCCCGTTGTGTACATCCACAGGTCAAAAAAGAATACCTATTCGTTCTGTGTGCCGCGCGATATTCTGTTTGTAGATTGAGTGGATAACGAGTGCGCGGCGAAAACAAGGTTTTGCTTTTCGTCGGCTTTTATGGATCGTGACTATAATGGAAAGGACTGAACTTGTGTTGACTGTTTTGTGTTGATGTTCCGTCGGTTTTTAATTAAGTTTTGCTTCGGACTAGAGCCAGCTTTAGTTCAATTGCGAACGTTGCGGTTCCGACTTTAACGTAATTTGTAAATAACGAATACTTTGAGTTAACTTATGGCACAGAGGCTATCAATTCAAGCTATCTCAATGTTTGATAGTCAGAATTTGCATTTGATGTTTTTTGTTTGAATTTGTCGCTGTCGTTTGTACACGAGTTACACGTATACTACCTACTTTTGCCGTGTGCGGCAAGTTACAAAAGTAATTAAAATGGCGAACAGTCGGATATACGAGTTTCCGTAGTAAATTGTTCCCCTTTTCCACCTCTACGACACGTAACGGATTAAACATACACAGAGCAAGTTCTAAAGCGGCGTTAATTAAAGTTGTGATTCATTAAAGCTTCATGTGCATTTGAGGTTATATATATTATAGGATATAGTCACTCACTAATCACGAAGATTGGCATTTAGCGTTTTAGTCATTTCATATTATCTCCTAAGCTGTGTGATTAAATGAAATACTGTAATGGGCAAATCTTAGTTCTTTATTTTCTTTTTGTAATCTAATAATTATTTAGTTTTGTTATCTTGCATGATGACGCTTGAATGATTTATTGAATCATTCAAGCGTAAGGAACTCCAAAAAACCATAATTAAAGGATTTAAATATGGCGTCGTGGACTTAGTTGTAGAATTATTTTTAAGGTTAAGGAACACATTAGTATCGGTTCCCACTACCTTACTGAGTAGGTATATTGTACCTATAGGGCTTGAATACAACAATGAATCCCCCGTTGGGTTTTGCTACTAATACTTTGTGTATTAAACACAAACCCCTTTATTATAAAACGTGGTCTTAAAAAAGTACCGGGTTTAATTTAAACCATGAACTTGAATAAACGTTATTACAAAACGAAGTTTATCGCTAGTCCTAGAACTATCTATGGTACCAAAGCTAGACCATCGGGACCCCTAGTTTAATTATGGTACTAAATTGTTAAACGACAAATTCGTAATTAACGTTAGTACCGTAACAAACCTAGACCTTTTAGTCCTTGTTTAAACCTGGTACTTACGGAAGTTTTATAATAATACGGAATGGGCTCAATAAGCAAACATTGTCATGTTGTGAAGTATAGAACAGCCCTGCCCTAAACCACAGTCTTATTATGTAAACACAGACTTCTTAAGATGGACCAGGTTGCCATTGCATTGTTTTCAATTAGCTAGACCAATATGCATGATAAAGTTTAGTTAAAAACCTATGTCATTCGGACCTGCCGAGATATTCTCATAAGACTACAGCATGGGGTTAAAAAAAGAGTGAAAAGGGTTTTTACAGGGAGGCAACGCGCGAGCAACACCTTGCAGACGTCTATTGGATATGGTATCTGCTACCATCAGGCGGGCCATAAGATTGCTTGCCACTTCAGTGTAATAAAGAAAGTGTATCTTTCTATCAGTTCAAATAAAAACTAGATCATTATTTCCCTCTACATTTTTTTTCTTTTGATAATATTAATATAGCTCACTACATACTCAGAAGTATCCGTGAGGTTTTATGTTAGTAGGTACAGTAATCGCTCTTGTAAAGAAATAATGTGTAGAATCTGTACTTCTATGAAAATGAATTCAAAATCGTGCTAAATGCCGCAACGGGAACGATAGTAGTATTTCATTAAAAAAAACTTTTTTGCAAAAAATAAAACCGACTTAAAAAAAAACACTAAACGGTGTAAAATAACTCTAAATTCGGAAGTCTGTGGCTTTGGTGGGTTTGTCTTACTCATGATGGGCCACCGACTTCCGAATTTAGAGTAATTTTACACCGTTTAGTGTTTTTTTTGAAGTCGGTTTTATTTTTTGCAAAAAAGTTTTTTATTTTTCCATTTTTAGTTGTTATCATAAAAATATTTGCCATGATTTTATTTTATATTGTTAATTGTTAACAAAACATGTCTTGATAATAGGGTTTTCCACTAATCCCTAATAAATTAAAATTAACATACTTATCTGCCGAAATCTAGGTATATTGTACCCACCTGCGTACCCCTCAGAGCATACAGGCGTGATGATACGTCATGATGTTGTATAAACAATAAACATCCAAGCGATTCCAGCAATCACGACAGATTTGCCTTCTATTTTTGAAGAGTTCCGTTGTATATCTCCGAAGATCAGCACCAGATCTTCACCAAATTAAAATGGGACCACCTCAGGAGTATACTCTTTCAAATAAAAAAAGAATTTTGAGAATCGGTCCACAAATGGGCGAGAAATCAGGTAACATACACAAAAAAAAAAAAATACATACACACGAACATAGAACCTCCTCCTTTTTTGAAAGTCGGTTAAAAATAGCGGCTATGTCTAAAATAAACTTTTTATCTTATTCTACGGGTAGATTTTAATAGGAAAAAAACAGCGTTGAAATGTAAAGTGAAGGCGTAGTGCCAGAGAGCTATCGGGCCTTGCTAATGCTAGGGATTGACAGTTTGGAAGTTCATTTTACGCTTTTCTTAGTTTAACATTAACGCGGAGATTTCTACGGTATGGACGGCTTGTATTTTTATCTTTTTAAGATAGTAACTTTATTTTAGAAAAGACTTTTTTGGTTTTCTCAACATAATATGTGTGCAAAACGCAATGTATGATACGATGACTGTACTTTTAATGCATCATATACAGGATGGAAAAGTATAAATTCAAACTAATATTTTAATTAATTTACACGAGTTTTTTTATAACGAAATGTTTGCACAGAAAAAAAAACAGTATGTTTGTGATTTTCCTGAAGCAATGATTATAATTTAAAATTTAACTTAAAAAAAAGGAGGAGGTTCCCAATTCGACTGTAGGTATGTTTTTTTTTGTATATTTGTTACGCGGTTACTCCGCCATTTATGACCGATATTCAAAATATTTTTTTATTTGTTAGGATATACTACCAGGCCTTATTTGTATCAAAACCCCGATCTGATCATGGGATCATAAATTATATTTATTCCTGTAAATAGGTTTTCACAAACACTTTTAGATGAGATCGGAGTTTAACTAACCGACTACTCTGAGAAGAAACACCGAAAGAAACTCAGAGGTCATAGTCTTTTTTAAAGTCAGAAGTCTAGACATTATCTTGCTCAAATCTTGTAAGATCCATGTAGATTAGTGTCTGAGATGGTCTTTTGAGGAAATAACCACACAGGATGACCGATGAGGGGACCAGATAAGTCAGTGAAAGCATAATATGTCAGTAATCGTGACCTCAACTCGGAACTTGAGGAGCTCCACGTGCTGACGAACAATACCAACGAAAAAACATTTGGGTTGGTCCCATAAAGAACTCAAACTGCCAGACAAAATGTAAAAAATAATAAATAAAAGAACTTAAAAACATTTAGAAATGTTTTAAAAAAGGATCTACATGGTCCTTACATTCAAAATTAAAAAATATATAAACCTATATATATAATATATTTATATACTTTCGAGGTGAAAATGCAAGTCAATTTACATTAAATGTCAACAGTCGATACAAAATCTTGGCCAAATCATGTAAGATCCATGCAGATTGGTGTCTGAGATGGTCTTTTGAGGAAAGAACCATACAGATACGAGGGGACCAGATCAGTCAGTGCAAGCATTTGTTAGTAATTGTGAGCTCAACTCGGTCCTCAAGGAATTGAAGGAACTCCTCAAAAAATTTAGGTGCACTCGTAGGTATGAGTACCGATTTTTGCATTATTAGTAATAAAAGCATGTTCATTTAGAATGTATAATTTTATGAAGAAAAACTTATGAAGAAGACAGGCAACGGAACTACTTCAGCAATTGCTTACCGAATTTAATGATTCTTTCAACTTTTGAAAAACTAAGCTAAAAATTGCGAAATACTTTTTTTTACAAAAAAATAACCGACTTGATTAAAAACACTAACAGGTTTAAAGTAAACTCTAGTTTTGTCCATTCATTATTGGCCTCAGAATTCCTGAACTAGAGTTACTTAGTTAATGTATGAATTGGCTGCATGGGGCGTGGGACGTCGCGCGTCGCTTCTTGCCTATTGATTCTTTGTTGGACAGCGCATGGTGAGGTTGAATTCGCGCACGTTATGTGTCTGCATGACGGCGCAGCCATGGCAGACATTTCAAGTCCTGGCGGTAGTAGATACAATCGTCAACATTCCAGTATATAGAGCCGTACAATATCACTGGTGAACGGTTAGAACCTAGTAGCCGTGCTATAATACACCTGTGCCTATCTTGTCGGAAAATGCGGCCGTGATTATGTCCAAAATAAACCAACGTAGGTATTTTATTTATGTCTCGATCTTGTCGTATTTAAATGGCTTTTCACTTGTTATAGTAAATTATTGCGAGTTAAAATTACCTCAAGCTTAGTAGGCACTACATTACACAACTTTAAGTTTCCTCCTTAAAATTTTACGAAAATGATAATATATAAAACAAATCCTTATAGGGACCTAACTACTAATTGCACCTATAAGCAACTTTCAAACTACTCTCATAGGTTATTGACCTCTGTAGGGTTACATTGAACTTGCTGCTGAATAATCATTAATTATTAGGAAACCAACTTAAGTACCTACTTAATAATGTAGATGCTAAATGAGACATTAGGCAGCTAATTTTACCTAATGTCAAATTTAAGAATCGTTTACGGAAAAAGGCGAAATGCCCTCCTATGTTTTGCTTTCTTTATACACATACCTACATGTGTGCAGATCCTTGATAAATACTGGAGCTACTTAGGTACTTTGGAACCATATTTTTTGTGACTTGTGTGCAGTTTGGTTAATTTACCAGGTAGGATAGTGCTTAACTTGATATTTCATTTGCAAACTACACTGTTTTATTACAACAAGTTCCATAACTTTCTAACAGATGGCAGTGTTAGGTAACTTCTGAAGCAGAGTAAGGCGTGGCCGGTTTAATTAGAATGTAAACCTTATGTTTGCATGGAAACTAACTTTGCGGTTACACACGGTATATTTATTAATCTCCTATCCTCCTCCTATTTCCCCCTCATCCTTAGTTAATTTAGTAGGTATCCGTGCGATTTATTTTATTTAAGTACTTATTTTGCCTTTAGGTACTTAAATGTTAAGGCTTTATTTATTTATTTAATACCTATTTCAAGCACACTAATGTACAAAGGCGGACTTAATGCCATAGGCATTTTCTACCAGTCAACCTTCAGGTGATGCAGTGAAAAGCAGTGGTAGGTGGCTATCAATTTAATGTTGCTAAGCAACAATTTGACGTTGCTTTTAAGACTGGTCTGTGAGTGTAGTAGTTAGTGACCCTGACTGCTATACCGAGGACCGTGGGTTCCTACCCAAATGTTTTTATGATGAGCACGATCATTTGTTCTGTGTCTGGGTGTAATTTATCAATATTATTAAGAAACATTTTAGTATGTAAAGATATAAATATCTGTGAATTAGATTAAATAATAGAATGACACAATGAAGGTTGTAAGGTTGTTTGAATAAAAGGAATGTCTTGTCAACTGTCGTTGTGCATGTCATTGTGTTGTGTTAGATAAAATAAATAGTAGGATATAAAGGAGACGATATTCGTGAAATTAAAAGCTTTGAATGTTGTTTCTTATATTACAGGTAATGTACCTACCCCTATTATTAAATGTTTTGTAAAAATCTAGGTTGTTAAAAATACGTGCTTGATAAAACCACAATAAAAATCTTATATTACAGAAACGCAGTTGAGTTTATTTGTGAATGTCGATCACCTTACATAAATGATCTTATAAGTATTATATCAGTTGTTTAGTATCTTTAACACAAGCTCTTGGGATTAGATGGCATCGTCTGTAAAGTTGTGGAATATTTTATTTATTTTTACAAGAGCGTAAAAGACAATTAATCATGTTAATCATTCATTTAAAAATCTGCCGAATGAACTTTTCTTTGTCAAGTTCAAACCTACATCCAAAGGTATGAAATCTTTTTAGCTATAAGGCTGTTTCGTTTTTCAATGAACACACTATACCTCTTAAGTTTTAAAACTTTTAGCTATTCGTTACCTATGGTGGTTCTTTTCCATTATTAATTTTAACCCTAATGCGATCCTAATTAGCTACAAACTAACAATAACCTTCGTAGGTACTTACCTATTATATTTCATGACAGTGATGATACAAAACAAATTAACGCTAAATGTTTCCAGCGATTCCTTGCAAATTGTTTTAGATGCTTAATGAAAAGTGCTCGGCCATTTTTAAATGCAATTGATAGTAAAGTGTGCACCATAGTTTGCAAATTGCAAACGTTGTTACTGACACGTCAGAAATGAAATCTCTTTTAAAATGACACTTTTTATGCTTGCCATCCACGATCAAGTCTAATCTATTTCCTTTAAAGGAGTAATTCTTGTATTTATAATATAATCTGAATCTCGCAAACAGCTCTACCGATTTTCATGAAATTTAGTTAGTATGCAGAGGGTTTCGGGGGCGATTAATAAAATTTGATCTAGTTAGGTTGGTAAAAAAATATAGAGGATAGCTCTGTCGTCCAGGTACTGAACTGAATTGGGTTTAAGTAAAATGTAAATACCCAATATTGAATCCACCCTTTAATCTGTACCTTTTAATCAAAATAATGTTAACTAGTGATCGCCACCTGGTCAAAATTCGACCGTTTCGGAAATTGCAACTTTGCATTTTCTTGTATAATTTGCCAATGTTAACTTGCGTACTCGCTGCCATATTTTTCTTTGCCTCCAAAAAGTTAATCACTTTGATAACGTTATAATCTTTACGTTGCCAGAATTGCTAAACGTCTAAAATTTACGTGAATAAATAATATTTTAATTTACTTTTAACGTAAATTATAAAAGTCTGCACTTCTTTTACACAAAAGTTTTCACTATGCCAAATCTTACAGTCTTCATTGCGCTCAAATTTCATAATAAGGGATCCAAAGATTTTGAGTAACGTATTAATATATAGATTGTACTACCAAAGCAGCAAAATTCAAATAATACATACATTCACATATTCGAAGTTAATAATTATGGTCTTACGTATACGTAACCCGCCTTTGGCCTGTCGATAAGAGAATCTTCCTCTTTATCGATTTGGGGTCGTCGCTTGTCCTCGTTTTCTATACGGCTCTATTAATGTGCATTGTGTATTGAAAGACCATAGAAATGATCAAGATGACTTGGTTAGAAAGGGAGTGAATATTGAGATTAACTCAATATTCCCCTCTTAAACAAAAAATGTCTATGGTCTTAGTCACGAAATTTTTCTCTTGCCTCCACATCACATTACATCTTAGGTACTATAGTTATTGCACGAAAAATTTGTTTAACTATATTGATGCTCTCGTGACTGTGCCTTTACGTTGGACAAAGTTTAAAGAGGCGATCGATACCTACGCAGCAATGCACACTGCGCCACTATTGCGGCGCAATTGTTATGTCACTTTGTTGGTTGCGGTGCGAACTGAGTTTTACTGTAAACGTTTAATTAATTATTTAAGTAGACTTTAATGTCCATTGTTTGTTACACGGGAGTTCGTATTAGGTCAGGAAAACGCTTTTAATTTATACGTAGAAGGAATTTCTATTTTATTATTATATAGGAAGCAATCCCTCATGTATTTAATTAGTTTATTGTGTAATGTTTTCTACTAGGTCATTATCGCAGTCAATACAGTCAATCATTATTCTGGGATTGTTGTTATAAAACGACTTAATCATTGACATCTTTTGGTGTTTCATTTTCTCAAAAAATACTTTTGAAAATGAAATGGGCATTTTTTTGTGAAATGGAAACTGATCAACATGTTAAAAATCTCCAACGTAGTGTCATTTAAAAAAAAAAATAGTAACATATTCAATACAATTACAAACAAGACAACACTTCTATAGCCAAAGTCCCTGTAATTAGAGATTTAGGCATCACTTTTGACTCATTTTTTTTTTAAGTAACATAATATTATCTACACATTGACAATATTCGTAATAAAATGAATTCTAGAGTTTCTTCTCAAGAATATTAGCCGATTAAAAAAATATGAAAAAAAAAACTAAAGATTACCTACATCCTTTTTTGCGCCATCTGCCATCTCGAATAATGCTCACCAGTTAGGAACCTAATTAACAACACTTTTATTGAAAGAATTGAAAATATTCAAAGGTGCATTCAGTAAAGATTTAAAACTAGTTCAAACCCAACTATTATTGCCGATGCAAGAAGTTTCACATTCATAACCGCTCGAAACGCCGTTCAAGCAACATCTCTGTCAATTTGCTCCGTAGTTTTTAATCTCAAAACTAAGTCTTATGTGAATAGTGTTTGATGTAACTTATGTTGAACGAAAGTTTATAAAGAGTGCAAAGTGTATGTGTTTACTTATTATTTAAACTCATCAAGGTTTGTGAGTATAAAGCAAAAACATTTTTATAACGCTGGCAAATCAGTGCTTTATTAGTGTGGTCGCTCAACGTGCGACGCAAACGCGTGTCCTTGACGATCCGTGACACACGCCCTCTCGCTTGCGCGCTGCTTCTCTCGCTCACACATTGTTAAAGCACGCAGAGCCTGACGCGTTATCTGCTATTCGCTTGTTTTTGTACCTGGGAGCTCCGTGCGCTTTTCGTCACTACGCTTGCATATACTCATCATAATATTATACACCTGTTGAACTCGTGTACACTGCAATAATGAACAGCAACGATAAGTGTAATGGCTGTAAGGCTTGCTTGGATACTAAAGAGAAAATTATTTGCTCAAATAGTTTATGTGGACAACAATATCATTACTTGTGTGTTAATCTAACCCCTGATAATCACAAAAAACAACGTAAATGGGAATGCCCCGACTGCACATTGATTACCCTTAAGACTCAACGTAAAGGAAACAATACCCCTGTCCAACCATGTCTTCACCCAAATTCGAGTTCCAACGATGAGGATAGCTTTGTTACCCGTAGACGTCCGTCATCCCAGAAGATTGATCTTTCGAAGTACATTCTTCGTTCTGAAATAGCTGAAACTATTCGTACGGAAATTCGTTCTGCCATAAGCATGGAATTCACGCAGATTCGGAAGCAACTAACTAATTTCGAAACTTCCTTGCAATTTTTTAGCGATGAACATGACAGGATTAATACCACATTAAAAATGGTTGCTGATGAAAACACACGCATGCGCAATGAAAACATTTCCCTCCAGAATAAGATGAAGGACATGGAATCCAGACTCACACAAATGGAGCAGGAGGCCCGGCAGAATAACTTGGAAATAAATTGCTTACCCGAACACAAAAATGAAAATCTTATTAAAACAATTGTACAAATAGGCAACGCAGTTTCTTTTCCTATAGCGGAAAGTGATATAATGTCATGTAGTCGCGTGCAAAAATCAAATCCTGCTTCTAAAAAACCTAAAGCAGTTGTATGCAAACTTTCCAGCAGAGCAAATCGTGATAATCTCTTGGGCGCTATTCTAATACACAATAGGAGGAACCCTATGAACAAATTGAATACCAAACTTATTGGTTATGGAGATACCGAGTCCCCAATATATGTCAGTGAACATCTTACGCCCGCGAATAAATCATTACATGCGGCTACAAGAATCGCCGCCAAGGAAAAGAACTATAAATTCGTATGGATTCGGAACGGGAAGATTTTCGTACGGAAGGATGAGACTGCTACATCTCAAATTATTACACATCGTGATACCTTAAAATCGTTAACTTAGGTTCATTTTGATTTTGTCTATTATTATTTTACTTTTCTTCTTACATCTCAATGCCAATTTAATGTTTAATAATAAAATTCAATAACCTAAATATATATTATCAAAATAGTAGAAGTATACGAGGTAAACTACAATCTGTATTTATAAATGTTTTGAACATAACATATGATGTGATAGTCTTAACGGAAACGTGGCTCAATGATAGAATATTAGATTCCGAAATCTTTGATGATCGGTACCAAATATTCAGGAGAGACAGACAGTCAGGCACGTTTTCTGAAGGTAAAGAGGGGGGAGGTGTACTTATTGCTGTTTTAAAAACCTATAGTGCTTTCAGGAATTTTTCGTTTGAATCCAAGTGTGAGGATTTGTGGGTGACTTTAGATTTGAGTAGTACACACACCAATGAATCAAATAGAATACATTTATGCGCCACATATCTCGCTCCACCAGTTAAATCTAGTATTATTACATATTATAGTGACAAGGTAGATAATGTTATTAATACTACATCAGAAGATGTTATTCTTATTGGCGATTTTAATTTGAGTTTCATTACCTGGACAAAGGTACCTTCAGCGTTATATGTAGAACCACAATCTTCTACGAACAATCTAGGCACTTCATTTATTGACTTTTTATCTAGTAATGATTTTAAACAATTTAATTATGTGAAAAACAAACATGGCAAAATCCTAGATCTGGTGATCTCTAACTCAAATTATTCTATTGAAGTTTGTCCAGCTAAAGATATAATTTCAAATATTGACGACTTCCATCCTCCATTAGAAATTACACTGCAACTTAAACTTCCAACTCTGTTATGTATTAAAAATAAACCGACCTATAAATTTCATAAAACAGATTATCATAAGGTCAGAGACCGTCTTGCTGATGTAGACTGGGATAAAGAGCTATCCGGCTTACCTAATATCGACGTAGCAACAAATAAATTTTACGGCATTATTAACAAAATAATTCATGACCTAATTCCACTACATTCATCAAAAAAAAGTTCCTACCCATGTTGGTATACAAAAAGTCTTATACAAATATTAAAAGAAAAAGAAAAATGCCGACTTAATATGAAAAAATATGAAAACAAACGCGATGAATACGAATACAATTTATTAAAAGAGAGAACAAATAAATTGATCAAACAATTATATTACAAATACATAGACAGCGTTCAAGAAAACGTGTTAAAAAACCCTAAATACTTCTGGTCTTATATAAAAAATAAGAGAGATAATAAAAGCGCAATACCAGAAAAAATGACTCTCAATAATAAAGTAGCAACTGATGGTGAAAGTATTGCTAATCTATTTGCTGAAAACTTTGCGTCTGTTTATAACCCTAGCTCTAATGACATTGATAACTCCTTTTCACCCATAAATAATCCTACAAACGTCTGTAACAGTTTACATAATATTCACTTGTCAGAATCTAAAATTAAGAAAAAATTACAGCAACTAGATATATCAAAAGGATCGGGCTGTGACGGTATACCGCCATTATTTATTAAAGAGTGTGCAACTCAACTGTCGAAACCACTTTATTTACTATATAATCAATCACTTAATGATGGAATATTTCCCGAATGTTGGAAGGAAACCATTATAACACCCATTCCCAAGTCTGGAGACAAAACCGATACCCGCAACTATAGACCCATTAGCAAACTACCTATTTTTGCTAAGGTGTTTGAGTCTTTGGTGTGTCCTTTTGTTAAGTGGCATATTAAAGGTACAATAACAGAACATCAGCATGGTTTTACTCAAAATAAGTCTACATTAACTAATCTGGTAAGTTTTGTTGAAAGAACGTTAACTGATGTTAGTAATGGTAACGAAATCGATGCTATATACAGCGATTTTAGTAAAGCATTTGATAAAGTCGATCATTTCCTTTTGCTTCAGAAACTTTATAGTACGTTTAATATTCATGGCTCTCTCTGGCTTTGGTTTAAATCATATTTAAAGGATCGTAAAGCGAAAGTGGTAGTAAATGGACACTCATCTCGTTCCTTTATACCTACATCTGGAGTTCCGCAAGGATCTCATTTGGGTCCAATACTTTTTATAATATTTATAGACGACTTAAAATACTGCATTCATCACTCTTATTTTGAAATGTACGCTGATGACCTCAAAATTTCAAAGATCGTTAATTCTGATTATGACTTAAATCTCTTACAGGATGATATAAATAGAATCTGTCAATGGTGTGAAACTAATGCTATGGAACTTAATATCAACAAGTGCTATCACATAAAGTTTTCACGTAAAAAGCATAAATTCATTACAATTTACACAATGAAGGGACAGGCTTTAAAAAGTGTAGCACAAGTCAGAGATTTAGGGATTATTCTTGATTCGGAAATGCGTTTTACTGCACATATGGATAAAATGATTGACAAATCAAATAGAATGTTAGCATTTATAAACCGGAATACTAGACAATTTAAATCTATAACTGCATTAAAAGTACTATACTATGCTTTGGTACGAAGTAACATTGAATACTGTTCCATGGTGTGGTATCCTATGTATCAAAATAGCATTCAGCGAATTGAAAAAATACAGAAGAAATTCCTAAGAAGATTGTCCATTATCTGCGGTATACGGCATAGTGTAAAAGAATACAACGATAGGCTCGAGCATTTTAAAATGAAATCTTTGCATTGGCGCAGAGACTATTTAGGATTAATATTCTTACACAAAATGTTGAACTGTAGAACAGATTGTCCATCTCTGTTGTCTCAGGTCAAAATAAAAGTTCCAAGATCTTCAGCTAGGCTAGTAAATTATATTCCTTTCGCCACTAAATACACTCGAAATAAGTATGGCAGTAATGCACCTCTCACCTATATTCTCAGAAAATGTAATGACATATATAATAAACATGACATAGATATACTTTCAGGTAAATTTAATGTATTTAAAAGAGCCATTTATAGCATATCAAGTTTTTAGAGTACGTTTTTTATGTTTGTAGTTTCTGTGTTTTTCGTTGCCTGGTATGTTTACCTTTATTCATCTTTGTGAATAACCTTGCTAGTTGTAGTTAGTTTCAAATATTTGCTTGAGCAGTATCTAAAAATAATGTTGAGCCTACCTGTAATTTAAGAGCATACATTAACTGTTACTTGTATTATTTCTAAGATTGTCTGTATGTGTCTTAGTTGGTAAGCCTTTATAAATAAATAAATAAATAAATTCTTTCACTGATCGAGCGGAGAAAAATTCATCAAAAGCGGGCTGCATGTTACATCAAACTTCAGTATTTTTTCCTTCTATCTATATGATGCATTTATCGACGAACTCATGACATGATTTGCAAGTAGACTATACAACCGACAAATTAATGGCTATACACGAAAGAAGCCAGCTGCTAAGTTATAATGTGTGTTACCTAGGGAATGCAATCTCGTCTCGCCGAGATCCCGATCTCGCGAGATCTCGGCCATATTTTACGAGATTGTATCTCGCCAAATTTCGTACGAGATCTCGCGAGATAACGAGATCGACAAATGCAGCGTGACGACGTGTATTTCATAGCGCGGCTGCGCGCGAACTGAATTCTGGCCGTTGCCTAAATAATAGTTATTTGTTATACAAGAGTGCAAAGTTGCTTTTTAACCGCGTGTTCAATTTTGATGACCGAGCAAGCGAAGGATTCTAAAATTGAATCACGAGCGCAGCGAGTGATTCAAAATTAGAATCCTGAGCGTTAGCGAGGGAATCAAAAGAGCACGAGGTGAAAAATCTTTGCACTCGAGTGCAACATGTAACTTTTCATTCCACCTCAGCGAGGAAATGACTAAATGCAAAAAAAAAAACGTTTTCTGAGAAAGTTTTGGCTCCTTTTGCTAGTCGCCACGTGTTGAACATATCGTACTGTTTTAAATACTTCTCGCGTGATTGTTGAGGGAGAAAGCTCATTTGCGCATTATTAACAGTTTCAGTCAATTCTGTTGGCGTCAAACAAACTTCCTCGTCGCTAGAATCACTCATTTTAGTTTTTTCACTTGTTTGTGAAAAAATGCCGCTTATAGAACCGCGTACAAAGCAAATTGAAAAAAAGAACACCAAGAAGGTTCCGAGTCTGAGTTTTTAACAAATTAAAAAAAAGTTGTATGATATATTCGGCACCATAGAGGTAGCAGTAAATAGGTTTAATGTTTTTTTTAATTCACAAACTTAGTGCACACGATGTTC
This sequence comes from Euplexia lucipara, assembly GCA_921972225.1. NCBI lineage: Eukaryota > Metazoa > Arthropoda > Insecta > Lepidoptera > Noctuidae > Euplexia > Euplexia lucipara. The sequence continues at coordinate 8,201,985 of OV179142.1, read as the reverse complement.
TAAACTCAATTTACTTTATCCTCCAGAGAATAAAAACGGCTTTTCCACTCAGATATTGAAGATTAAAAATACTCTTTCCGAGATGGTGGGATGAAAAGATAATTATTGTTTTGTTACCAATATTGTAAGAATTTGAACTGATTAGCTACAGTAGGTATAATAATTATAGACATACTTAAACAAATGTTATTAGAGTTAGAGACAAAATAATAAGTACTCTGTTGATTTTTAAAATAAAACTTACATTATTTTTATAACTAAGCAACGCAGTTTCTATTTAATTACATATCATGTCAATTACTAGTTCTTAAAACAAGCATTTGCATATGTTTTAATTGCGATTCTTCCAATCTCGCGAGATCCCGTAATTTGCGAGATCTCGCGAGACTGGGTTTTGAGTCTCGCGAGATCTCGCTAGGCGGAAATCTCGTACGAGATTGCATTCCCTAGTGTTACCTACATCTTTGTGGATAACTGACACCGCATTTAATTTTATCTGCTATTAGTTATTTTAAAAATAAGAAAACCATAATAATACGAAGCGCAGGTACCTACATACTAAAATGTAAATATTATATTTAGACGTGCAAGAATTTTTTTTAAAGATTTTATCTTATTTCCGTTCCTTGTCTTATTAGTAGTTATTAGTTACTAGCACTTCGCTCACGACTTCGTCCGCGTGCTTTTTGTACTCTAACATTCCTTCTAACCCCAACAATAGAATTAAAAAATGTCTATTTATCTTCAGCGTGTCATTTAAAATCATACAATCTAATTCCCCGAAAATTAAAATAAAGTGCAAAATACCTACCATAATTCGTCAGGTTAAAATAAATCCAACAATTTGGGATGTAAAGTTTAAGCCAAGCACTGACCGCGACAAAGAGAATTTATGTTATTTAATATTTCATTAACAGGAAACTATTCAGCTCTAAATTAAATTTAAACCACTTGTATCACGTTCACCGTAAACAACCTCGAATTTTATGAGCGAACGGTGTTCTAATCTAAAGTTTAATTCATTATTAAAACTTTTGGTGGCGAACCCGTTCCGCATCCAGTTAGTGCATGCCAGTCAAAATAGAACTCTGATTTTGCTCAAATTGTATCTATATAATTCGTAGCACTTGAACACAATCCTAGTTCTTAGTGACCTAATTACATGGCAGACTTTCGTTATCTCTAGTGGCAGCCATTTCAATTGTCAGCCAGTTGATTGTTCCGAGTCAGCCGCGGGATTTTCTGCAATCTCCGGTTGCAGACTCTACAGTCGTCTACTTTAAATAACTAATACAATTATTCTTCTATCCGTTATTATTTGTTTTCTATACTGAGAGATTATTTATTCTCACTGGCGATAATGTACGTCCCCTATACGTCATTTAACCAGGCACAGTCTATCCTAAATAATACTGGATGATGTAATATATAACTATTCAATAATATTTTTATACTAATATTATTATTAAGTAGGTACTATATTTTATTATTAAGTACTATGATTTTTCCCCAAAAAACTTTCGTTAAAAAACTAGCTGTAGTAATAATATTGTAAGAAAAATGCATTAATTTATACATATAATTATGTATAATTTAATTCATTTAATAATAACTATATTAAATTAATAAAATGTATTCACTATTTTCTGTGTATTCGTGTTGCCCGGCTTCTGATAGCCAACTATTGTTACTAGTGAATCTGTTTCACGTGTGCCCGTGTCTACTGAAGTGATTGGTAACCGTAAACTACGCCGACCAATCAATTCACTTGACATGATGTGTGGCTGCTGATGGGTTTCAATGGCGGCCTGGTATTGGGATTAAACCTTGCTTCCGTCTATCTCTAGGCTATTGAATAACAATCGGTTCATAAATGGAATTGGCTCAATTATATACGCAAATTCAATTGACCTACTATCAGCGGTAGGGTCAGCGCTAACCATCGGAAATTGTGGCAATCAAAAATAGATGTCCAAATATTATCGAGTAATAATTACTAGTAACTATGTTACCGATCTCTCAGTGTTTAATCGATAGTCGGGCTTTGCAAACTACATAATTTATTCATCAACTGAGGATGGACTTTCTCGCAATTATGCATGATGCTGGTATGGTATTACATGGAGCCATGACATGAATACAAAGTAGGTACGGGCATAGCAATGCTGGCAGGATACCGGCAGCAAACGTTTAATCCGGATTGTTGCCAAGGATCTGTAAACTACACGATGCTCTTTGTATCTTCGCATTACTAAACTCAGTTAAACCAGGAATTCCTGGCCTATGTCTTGATAAGTTTTATCGACTTTATGATAAGATTTTGCTAGGACATAAATGTAAACTAAACACTTCGAACTGTATTTTATTAATACTAGAATACCGCACTTATCGTGCCACCCAAGTATAGTTAGTTTCCTTTTCCGATTATGTCTTTCATCTGCTAATGTATTCAGATGCAGTTCACTAATAAATTTGTTATGAACATTTCAATCTTGCAGGCCTAGCCATGTTACAAATTCTATTTCTATTGTTGTAATCGATAAGGCAACAATAGAAAGAAATCTCGTAAACACTCGACAGTTTGAAAAACAGCTGATTCCATATACGCCATTTTCTTTCTATTGTTGCAGTATTCGCAATAGAATAGAAATAGAATTTGTAATATGACTAGGCCTGTTGGCTTGTTTTACTTCTATTCAATCAGACTCTTTACAATATTCTTGGGTAAGTACCTACAAACAGGAAAACACTAAACCGGATTTTTCCAAACCCAGATTCGTATAACGAAATAATACTTGAATTGTTGACTTTGCTCGAATAAGTGCCAACAGCAATTCATCGCAGTAAATCCAAAAGCAAAAGTAATTTTAATCAATGTCTAAACATTTTTATAGTCACGTAGGTAACCATAACGTAGGTAAGTACGAGTAGTTATCAACTTAATTGGGCTATCGTACGTCAAAATATTTTTGAATCTTACTAGTATTTTGAGAAGTTTCTGTATTTAGGCAAAAATATAATACAAGCTTCTCTGCTTTATTATTTCACTAAGTACCTATGGAATAATAAATAATAGTTAAAATAATAGGTAAGTAATTTATTTTACTTTGAATCTCTCGAACATTACGTTGACAAGTTAGCATTTTTTCTCCCTACGCACGCTTTCCGAAGCACGGGGTCTTAATATGTAATGAATGGTTACCGGCCCCGGAACAACCACGGCAAGCGTTGCTTCGATCTATCCGTGCAGCTGTCATTATTTAGTCAGAATCCCGTCCCAAATATAAGACGATATAGGTACATACGACTGTTAAAATTTCAACTAAAAATATCTCTATCCTCACTAGTAAAATAAAATATTTTGAGTTAATTACTTGTTAAATTCCAATTATACCTATCCACTGCAAAAAATCCTACGCTCGGTTGTCACGTAACGGATAACTTATATTGGCGAAACCATGAATAAAATTATGAATCGTGGATCAGACAGTAATTATTCGCGTGAATTTAATAGATAGGTACTTATGTGTATCAAAATTGAGTCATGTTCAAATGTCGAAATGTTTTGCTATGTAAATCGGTGCCTGTATTTATTAAATTCAATGTACCGACTTAAGTATGTGCAATTGGAATGTTTTATTAAAGTAATTTCTTGAGTTTGGAGTCTTATCTATTTAATTAATTGATATGAGGTCCAAGCCTAACTCTTACTGTCAAACGAGCTTATAATGAATAAAGTTAATGTAAGTAAGAAGGTAAAACAACATTAACTTTATTCATTCTAAGCTCGTTAAAGATAATGTTGTTTTACTTTCTTAGTTTTAAAACTAAGAAGTTAAAACAACATTAACTTTATTCATTCTAAGCTCGTTAAAGATAATGTTGTTTTACTTTCTTAGTTTTAAAACTAAGAAGGTAAAACAACATTAACTTTATTCATTCTAAGCTCGTTAAAGATAATGTTGTTTTACTTTCTTAGTTTTAAAACTAAGAAGTTAAAACAACATTAACTTTATTCATTCTAGGCTCGTTTGTCAGTAAGAGTTAGGCTTGGACCTCTATCAATTAATTAAATAGATAGATTCCAAAGTCAAGAAATTACTTTAATAAAACATTCCAATTACTTCAATCTTACTGTCAAACGAGCTTTCAAAGCTCGTTTAAGGCGTGTGAAGGCTAACCTTGGACTAGTCAAATGGCAATTTGTCACCTATCATGTCATTCAAGATTGCGTTGCATTTGAATAAAAATGTTTAAGGACGCGTTTACAAATCTGACCAAAATGAACAGTTTTTCGGTACATTTTGCGGCAGAACTAAACTAAACTGAATCTAAATAATAATAACCATAGACAGATTACTCCTTCATCTTCAAAAGGTCGCAATTTTTTATTGTAAAGTCTAGGTAAATAATATTGTAAAAAATCATTTCCGGTACCTCGTCACACAAAATTGTCGATTTCGTTTTGAGTTTAGGAACATTTTTCTTCTATTTAATAACAGTAATGTGTTTATTTAAAAATATTTTATGTAAGGAGACATGATCAACTCAAAAAGGTGGCAGAAAGAACTACCAAGATATTTCCATTCATCCCAGAAAAAAAAACAAAACGATTTTAGTTTTTCAACAAATTTTGCTAAATTGCGTGAACCTTAATGGCTTGAAGCTAAGGGTTATTTTACTGATCACTGTCGTGAGTTATTGCACATAAGTTGAAAGCAAAAATATTAGTTTGCACTCGGCCACCGTCGTGTGTGTCGCTTGCAAGCAGCAACTCCTGTTGAATAAGATCGCTATACGAATACAAAATATTTGATATACCAAATTTGATAGGTACTTTACGTGTTTTGTGCGCTATAAGACCCAATACCTAGAATTGAAGCGCGACATTTCGTAGATACGTCCTTATGAAAACAAATATTTTTCGAGAACTCTTCATGTTTCTTATTAGTACCTATTCCGGACGAAGACAAATACAAAATAACAAAAATACTTTTAAATGGTCTAGCTGTTCTTGAGTCATAAATGGTGTTACTAAATACGAGTACGACGTTTTATAAACCTTACTTGAACAGTGTAAAGTAGCGACATCTATGTCGCAACGTACGAACTAACAACAGCCCTCGTTCGCACGTATACAAGAACCCGACAACAACGTTGGCCAGTAGTAGCCCAATGTGAAGTAGGTATATGGCTTTGGTTGTTTTGTTTGCTACCTACTTCTGAATTTATAGTTATTTTACACCTGTTAATCTATGTTTTCACTAGTACAGTAGGTTGTACCTACTTACTTTATTGTTATAAGTTTTCGTTTTTGGTTAAGTAAGTAGGATAAAGTGGGCCCAAACACGAATGGGAAACACAGTCGAGAAGTTCCCTCGATTGTTTTCCACCTCCATCATCAGATCTACTCAAGGTGTTCATTATAATTTAGTGTCTTAAAAACTACCTACTAAATGACATTATGTAAAAATCAGGAACTAGGTGTAAAATAACGCAACCCCCATATTTTTGTTTACACACGGCTGGATTTAACTTTTCAAATTTAATTGGAATTTACTTTGAGGTACCTATATGCTACTAATAAACATAACACGACCACAAGTCATAAATTACCAAAGTGCTAGGCAGAGGTGTACTTATTACCTACATCTTTTAAATCTGTGTCTGGGTGTAATTTATCTATAATACATACTTACAGTAGATATATAAAGTATACATATAAGTATGTTTATCAGCAGTTTCATACCCATAACGCAAGCGCTGCCTAGCTTGAGACTAGATGGCGTTGTGTGCAAGTTGTGGAATATTTATTATTATTGTTATTAATTCATTAAACCCAAGAAGACACCGGTGTCCGCGCTGTCGTTGTCTTTCTATTTGACACGATTGAAAGGTTAAATCGGAGTGGACATTGTAAAAATTTATGCGTTGTCAAACAAACATTGCAAAATACTTATCAAATTGAAAACCACCTCCTTTTTTCTTTCGTTTATAAAATATGGTTAGTCTGTAGGTTATAAAAGTTTTTAGTTTACTTTACTTAATTCATTTTAAAGACTTTTTCAACAAGGACCGTGATTTTTTACGCTCTTCTCATATTGCAGCACTACTTATATTATTTCTTATAGTCGGTATGTTCGACAAGCGGTAATAATACCAAATGCGCTAAATTATCATCAAATATATAATTAAAACGTGAATACAAAATATGATTTATAATATGCAGCGAATATTACTAAATTTGAAATTCTGCCTTGACGGAATCCCCTAGCTGTGGAAAGTAAATCTACTGTTTCACAAAAGCTTCATTATAACAAGACTTGCACGTGATATACAAAAACCATCCTTAATCCGTGAACGAAAAAAAACATTTTTGTACTAGAGTAGTGTTTTTAGGTGCGGCCGATCGAGGTAAGGCGGGAATTCATTATTATTTTAAGGTATTAATTATTTTCTTTCGCATATAATATGCCTCCTCGGTTTGTTTCCCTATAATATTCTATAATTATACTTAGGTATCTTTATATCTATATGTATATCGTAGACTCGCACGCTATTTTTACATAGGATTTAAATATTTCCATCTAACTCTACAGGAATAGACATTATGACTGGTGTATAAATATCTCAATATTTAGTCCTCATTTAAGAATAAAAAAAGTAATACACATTGCTTTTTGAAATTGATGAAAAACTACGTTTATTAAATTAAGCGCATTAAAATTAAGGAGTGGGGCTTATGACGTCATTACTCTGCATAAACTGTATAGGATAGTGACGTACGAAAGAAAGAAAAAATATGTAGGTACTTAAGAAGGTACTTAACAAATATTTTATAGTTGTCAAGATGAGGGACTAAAACTAAAAATGAGTCCACAAGCCTTAGTATATATATTTTGCTACGCACCCTGAACATGTCATTTCATAGACAATGAGGGGAACTAATCAATACTGACAGCCCCCTCCCCTCCCCGACACATGTCACTTGCACGCTATGAGCGAGCATCTCGCTATAATCACGTCGCAATCTGCGGTTACGACAAACAATATGTGGACAAACATACAGGTGCTAATATCATATAAGATTAACAACTCTAATACCCACAAATAAAGTTGAGTTTGCGTTACAACTACTCGGACTTGTATGCCTTTCTCAATAGATTGAAGGCACGAATCATTGTGAAATTGCTTGAACTATTATACAAATCAGTAGAGATACTAGATATATGTATGATGACTAGCTTTCACCCGCGACTTCGCTTGCGTTAATTAAGGTTTTGACAACCAGGCTGTACTATGCGATCTTGATAGTAACCTACATTTTGTAACAAATAACAATTTGGCTGCCATTAAAAAAAAAAAACCAACTTACTAATTTAATGCGCTTAACGTGTTTCTTTGGGAAAACAACCACTAACTTTTCACGGTGTATAATATACTTAATAACATGTAAACATATAGCGCTACCCTGTGGTATTACAGTGGTTTCCTACAATTGAGGTCAAAGGGATACTGAATTGCTCAGGTTCTTCCACCCCAAGTAGGTACGTATGTAAATGTATTTGAACCTACACAATCGAATATATAGATTGTTTACTCTATAATACGGGTGTGTAATGTTTGGCATAATAACAAATGCTCTAATTTCACTTGAACTAACGTTCTTATGACATAATTTTCATATGACATAATATCAAATGACATAAATTCATATGACCTAATGTTTCATATCATATAGTATTCATTTAACATAATAACATTTAGTATAACGTTCATTTTATATAATTTTCAATATGCATAATATTCTTTTAATATAACGTTCAGTTGACCTAATTTTCATATTTACTCATTTTCTGCCCAAATTCTGTAGTGAATAAATAAATATCAGAAAACATCATACTGTAATAACCTCATCTAACCTAAATGATTCATCAACAATAGAAGAGATGTGGCGCTCGGCGGCCGCTGCCGCGGCACGCTCGCTTTGTTCGCTCGCCTTCGCGCGCTAATGGTCATGGTTCTAACCTAACCTAACCAACATGATTCACCAACAATAGAAGCCATCTGGCGCCTGGCGGCCGCTGCCGCGGCACGCTCGCTTCGCTCGCTCGCCTTCGCGCGCATGGTCATGGTTCTAACCTAACCTAACCCACATGATTCGCCAACCATAGACGTTTCAAATTGGTAACCTAACCTGGTAACAATAGTTGAGGGTGGCAGGTGTATAGGGTTTAAAGTGAAGAAAAAAAAAATTACTCAGAGAAAGAAAAGTTACTTAGAGATTATGAATATTATAGTAAATGAATAATATGCTAAATGAATATTATGTGAAATGTGCATTATAGGAAATGTTCATTATGTCATATGAAATTAGATAAAATGAAATTATATCAACAATTCATTATGTCAACTGATCGTTATGTTAAACAAAATTATGTTAACTGAAATTATGTCAAGTGAACGTTAGACATTTTGTTATTATGTCAATCGTTACACACCCCTATAATACTATCCTGTTTCGGGTATTTTGATTCAAAAAGCTATTCGCAATCTTCTTGAGGCTATTGGATGAATGATGTGTGTGTGTGTGTGTGTGTGTGTGTGTGTGTGTGTGTGTGTGTGTGTGTGTGTGTGTGTGTGTGATGATTACAGAGAGAATGAGATTATTACAGCTCCTGAAATGTTGTTATAAACTGTTTACGCCATAAGCTGGGAAATAGACATTTTACAATGGCACCTTATAATTAATCCTCCTGTAACTTAGATATAGGTACATATCGTAAGTTTTGTTTGATACGGTTTTTTTTTCAAGAGCTTATATAGCAGCTTTAGTGGTAAGCGTACAAATTTTGTTACACAATTTTTAACATTTATTTTCAAAGAAGTCTTTGAGACTATAAAAACTATGATTACACAAATATTCATACAATTTATTTTTAAATGATCTTGCATTTAACATTTTTAGATTACTTGGTATCTTATTATATATACGCACACACATAGATATACAGCTTTTATTATATTTGGCTAGTCTTGGAAGGATATTCAGAACTAGCTTATGGGGGTCTCGACGGTTACGAGGATATAAATCAGTTGCATTACTAAACACTTCTTTATGCTTTCTCACAAACATACATGTTTTGTATATGTAAAGAGACGGAAGCGGTAATAAACCAAGCTTTTTAAATATCGGTCTACAGGATTCGTCAGGTTGAAGCCCGGTTATTGCTTTAATGCATTTCTTTTGTGCAATAAATGCCCTGTTTTGATCTGTACTATTACCCTACATTATCAAACCATAGCGGAGCATCGATTCAACGTATGCATGATATGACGTAGTTGCCGTTTTAACATTAGTTATATTTTTAACTTTTTTTAGTGCATATACGAACTTATTTATTCGTTTGGAGACGGTATCAATATGTGCTTTCCAGTTTATGTCTTGATCTAAAGTTACACCTAGAAATTTTGTTTGTGTTACTTCCTCAATTTTATGTATATTCATTTTAACATTGTATTTAGCATTATTTGCACATCTATCATCATCATATTTGTTTCTTGCACATCAGCAGTTCCGGTTTTCATAACCCATTCTCTGTTCTGCATCAGGTGTTCAAGTTTCCAAGATAAAGTATAGCCTTTTAACCTCAAATGCACGATCCACATAATTTACACAGTTCAACTTACCACCTTTAAGACAAATGCCTGCTGTTGAAATTCAATAAAAATTTGCACAATACACGTGATTGATTTGATGGTTTCCAATTGAAATGTTAGGAAACGAATAACTTATTTTTTCTATTTTTTTTCACAATTTCACAGCGAACACAATACCGAAAACCCGACTTATTTTTATATAGTAGACTTATTCGATTGTAAGACTATGATTATGCTGAAATAAAATATTAAATTTTATAATTTTCAATATTTACTTTTTGCTTGACATTATGTCAGTTGTCAATCTGTCATTTACTTTTCTCTAATTTTGTGTCTTAGTTTTTCATAGTGTCTTAGTTTTTCATAGTGACGTGAAGGTTGCATCTGATTTATGTAAGTAATTTAATTTATTTTTATTAGTATGTTAGCTCTAATAATGTAATTTATTGTTATTTTTCCTGAATTTTCTTTGCTATAAACCTCACGGAGCCCGAGACCTTTCCAACGAATGCAAAACCGTGGAAATCGGTTCGTGCGTTCTGGAGTTATAGCGTCAGGAAGGAAAACCCGACTTATTTTTTTACAGTAGATTTAATTTATTTTTATTAGTATGTTAGCTCTAATAATGTAATTTATTGTTATTTTTCCTGAATTTTCTTTGCTATAAAACTCACGGAGCCCGAGACCTTTCCAACGAATGTAAAACCGTGGAAATCGGTTCGTGCGTTCTGGAGTTATAGCGTCAGGAAGGAAAACCCGACTTATTTTTATATAGTAGATAAAACTAAAGTTTATGAGCTATTCAATAGAAACTTTGTATGTTTAATTAGTCTATTATTGACATCATATACTGAGAATATGAACTATCTGGTAAATCGAAAACCAGCTCCATAAGGGTTCAAAAAACCGATGAAACACTTCGAGAAAAGGCAATGAGTTACCGTTACAGTACGAGAGCTATAACTAAAATTGTCGCTTTATCGTTTTAAACCCAAAAGCGTTTAAAATTCATAGACATGTCATCACATGTCATATTCCGATTTAAAAAAATCCCAAATTCATTAGTTCCACGTAAAAAAAACGGTTAAAATAGATGTGTAAAGTTAGATTTTAGCGGAAATTTTTAGACACCAGTTGAGTAGTAGGTATAGCCTTACACGGCCAGGAGATTATTACAGAATATTAAAATTAATGCAAAAACACAAACCGCCTTAGATTTAAGCGAATTGGTCCGCATGAAAGCAAATACATTTTCATCAGAAGTAAACTTGTGTATCGCACGTGTTAAATATTTTTACCGGCCATCAATTTAGCGTTCTGTCTGGAAACTGTTAGATATGTTACAAAAAAAAGGCCAAATGTAGGTAATATAAATATTAAAGATCATTTCATCTGCTTAACGGTTTTACGATTTTTAACCATATAACGACGAGAAAAGATCGTAGTTGTGGGCTCTCGTACTACACATCGTCTCTTTAATTTAATTTAACGTGATTGTCTCTATGGCGATCAATTACATTTTATTAAGGTTTTTAGCAATGTGGGTCGCACATTACTTCGATTGGTCTGTCGGTCTAGTAGTTAGTGACCCTGACTGCTATGCCGGAGATTCCCATCCAGGACAAAATAATGTTTTTGTGATGAGCACGATCATTTGTTCTGTGTCTGGGTGTAATTTATCTATAATATGTATGTATTTAGAAATATATAAGTATGTTTATCAGCTGTTTAGTATCCATAACACAAGCTCTCAAGCTTAATTTGGGACTAAATGGCGTTGTGTGAAAAGTCGTGGAATATTTATTTATTATTTATTTATTTCTATAGTCGTATTAACCCCTCCAACTTATCTAAATATGCTTGTCTTGAGTGAGTTTACATCAATAGTGCAATGGGTGGGGATCGAACTCACGACCACAATCGCTAGACCGATACCTCAACCATTGGGCTATTGCCGTTTAAATATGCCTTGCAACATGCATTTAAGAGCCCCTTGTTATAGCTGTTTCACTTAAGGGCCCGTGCACACCACGTTTTTTAAACGCCCCGTGCAGAAGAGATACCTAACCTTATTTTCGTACCATAATATCAATTAAATTTAATTTATTAAACAAATGTGGCAAATGTTATTGAAAGTAAATTGAAATGTTGAAATATCTATTCGTGGACGACTCTTAATATCCGCAATCAAAAGAATGCTGAATGCATCCTCTAGAACCACTTCTCTTTTCATAATTTTATTTCAATAGCTTTAATAAAATCTCACTCGATACCAGAACGAACCCTATTAATTAATTATTAAATGCTCAATAAAACATTAAACGACTTTTCATTGAAATGTATCTTTCAGCGAGCGATTTACTTTTATTAATAAGTTATTATAAGTAATAAGCTTCGAGCTATTTGCTGAATGAACTTAAAAATTAAAGTTAATAGTCTATCGAATTTATAAAATTGCTTACGTTTAATTGGTTCAGCATTATAAACGGCAACGTTCTAAAATAATTAAATGATAGGTATGTATTTGAAGAATGGGAGAATGTAATTAAAATCATTACTAATATTATAACTAAGAAAGTAGCTCTTTTTGTTCGTGTTTTTTTCGGTCTTTCCATAAAAAATGACTAAACGTATCGTAATAAAATTTGACATGGAAATAGATCATAATATCCAACAAGCCTAGCCATATTACAAATACTATTTCTATTATAGAAAAAAAATGGCGTAAGTATATGGAATCAGCAATCCACTGTCAAGTGTATTTCATTTTCAGCCTTATTACAAATTCTACTCGTTAACACTTGGCAGTTGACAAACAGCTGATTCCATATACGCCATTTTTTTTTCTATAATAGAAATATTATAGAAATAGAATTTGTAATATGGCTAGGCCTACTGGAGACGTTAGGCTATCTTTTAAATTAAAAAAGAATGGGAGGGATTTATTTTTATGAACATTTTTCAAATGCAGCGCCATCTTTGATGACATGCCAGACGGTGACAAATGTCTTCCCAGTCCGTTATAAGGTGCCAACTTGCTATTGAAAGTCTTAAGCTAAAACTAAGAATGTAACTCAACTAAAATTGATTCAGCTAGTTTCTGGGAATCGGTTCTAATAAGTACCAATTAACTATATTTTTGTAAATATTTTAATAATATTACGCAGTTTTTTCAGCGGCTTCATATAAGTATTAACCCCTTTCAAAACGTATGTATATACACTCAAAAACCACGAGCCATTAAGAATAAACGTTTATTTGGCAAATATTGATTAAGCAGGGAGGTACTAATTATTCTTCATATCAATACTAATAGTGGCCTCTTACTGTTCCACTGCCAGGGGAAATTTGACACATTGGGGTAACTTGATGTGCTAGCGTCTGTACCTAACTTAGACTATATACCTCTAGACGTAGCCCAATTTACAGTGTGAAGTGTAGAAGTGAGACGCATTAATACCAAGTTCGTAGGAAAATTGAGACAAAGCATCGTATCTTCTGTCCCTTACGGCGTGCCGTATTTTTGCATGGCGAACTTTAGATTGTTAGCCAAACAAAGTGCTGTCACTGTCACGTATATTATTTTGCTCGATTTAATTAAAGTTTTCGGATGGTTTTTGCAATTGTTGTAATAGTTGAGTAATTTAATGAGAAATGGACTCCATTAGTTACGTTTTTAGTGTATGGTGTATGCTCTACGATGGGAGGATGCAGTATAATAGGCTGTAAAAGCCGCACAGAAAAGTAATGAAATCACTTTTCATTTGAAAGTATTCAATTTTGTTAGTGTTATAGTATGGTTATTGAATTTTAAATACATTTGTGCGCTTTTATTGTCATGGGTTTCAGACCAAAATATGGAAGATCTCTTAAAGTAAACTTAAGTTCTTATACCACATAACCTAGGAATACTTACTGTGTTGCTACACGTTTCACATCTTCTCCCCTAACTGTCAGGCCTAATGTTCAAAAGGTAGGCTTAATAATCAAATAAATCTATGGTGGCTAAACACACACAAACGAACGTGTGTACGAACGAACAGAGCTCTTTCGACAATCATTAAGTTTTACTCTTGAAGGCAATCGTGTATTTAGAAGTAAGAATTCATTTTAAAAATAAATGATAAGTAACAATAAAGAAAAAAAAATATTTTTTTATAATAAGTTGGTTTTGTCTAAAGGACAATAGTTATTATACAGCAATCATGTCAATGTCACACTGGATGTCAGTCATAACTAAGTATATTTTAATGATAAATAAAACGCGAAAAAAACTTTTTTACAAAAAAAACAACCGACTTCTTAAAAAAAAACTAACAGGTGAAAAATAACTCCTGTTTCGGAAGTCTGTGGCTTTGGTGGTTTTGTTTTGTTCATTATTGGCCACCGACTTCCGAAACTGGAGTTATTTTTCACCTGTTAGTTTTTTTTTAAGAAGTCGGTTGTTTTTTTTGTAAAAAAGTTTTTATTTTGAAATTTTTAGTTTGTTTGTAAAGAAAGTCTTTCAAAACTTGAAAGAATCATTGAAATTGGATAACAATTGCTAAAGAAGTTCTATCTAAACATTAATCTGTACATCTCTGCCGGCCCCCTTTTAAAATATAATGGCGTAACGTTATGTTGTGGAAATACAAAAGCTCAGCATAGACGTCTGACTATAGCAATCGCGAATAATTTGCTGTTATGCGTTGAAGAGTTCCGTTGCCTGCCTTCTACATCAGTTTTTCTTCACCAAATGATACTTTCTAAATGAAAATGCTTGATATGTTACTAAAAATGTTAAAATCGGTGCGTGTGTGCCTATATTTTTTGAGGAGTTCCCTCAATTCCTCGAAGATCCCTCATCAGATATGAGTTTTGATACAAATGGGACCAATCTGCTACTATACCCTATCAAACAAAAAAAAATTTTTGAAAATCGGTCCATAAATGACGGAGTACTGAGGTAACACTTTGAACGCCACGCCGGTCACCAATGACCGGCGAACAATAAAATTTCTATTGTGTCTGGAAGTCTGGCAATCAACAAGGGGGTAACAAACCCTAAAAAAAAAAATACAACCGAATTGAGAACCTCCTCCTTTTTTTGAAGTCGGTTAAAAATAATGTTGTTTTCTTTTAAAGAGTTACTTCTATGTACAGACGCCCGCAAATCAAGTTGCCCCAATGAGTCAAATTTTCCCAATTGAATATGATTCTTATTCTGTTTGACATAAATTTGAAAAACGATCAAAGAAATTTGACACATTGGGGTAACTAGATGTGCTGGCTTTGTGTACACACATCAAGCTTCACCTGGTAGTAGGTAGTGTATTTTGTTTGTGAGAATTCGAAGTGAAGATTGAAAGTAGGGATGGCTCAGCCAAATACCAACTAGCCACACTCGTCTCAGTAGAGCGCAGAGCCAAGAGGCTCATTGGTGATGAAAAGCTGGTGGGTACCAAGCTTCATACCCTGGCCCACCGCCGCAAAGCGCATGTCTGTCGGTCTTTTACAGACCGTATTTCGGTGAGTGTGCTCTAGAGCTCCACGAGCTCATTCCACCATCTCCTTTCTTCCATCGGGAATCCAGACGTACTGCAGGTTATCACCCATTCCTTGTAGATGTTCCACACATTCGCACGAAGCGCTTTGCCTGTTCCTTCATTATGCGCACAGCCAAGGAGTGGAATTCCCTGCCTGCATCAGTGTTCCCGAGTTCATATGATCCCAATATGTTTAAGTCGCGAGTTAATAGGCTTCTTATGGGTAAGCTCGTTCCATCGTCGACCTCATCTCTGATCGCGGGACAAGATTGAGGTCAAGAGTAGACCCATTATATATATTTAAAAAAAAAGTAGCTATTTTACTTGAAATGATATTTTCCCACACATAGATACTTCTACACTCATATTACCACGTTGAATATGTAAATTATAATTTATAATAGTGCTAAAATTAGAACCTGCAGTTAAGTAGAATTTTGGTCGTATTTTGGGACTTTTTTAAGGAATAGCAACACTGAACATTTATATTGCTATCTCATGAGGTCTTTTTATTATTATTATTATTTTATTTTTGTTCCTAGTTTTTTAATATTTTTTTTTTATTATCTGTATTGCTGTTCTTTTGTTTTATGTTCTGTGCGTCCAAATAAAATATTTTCTTTCTTTCTTTCTTTCTTTCATGAGCGGCCAAGCGGTGGCTCGATCTAGAGGTATATTATCTAAGGTACTTATTTTAGCGGTGGCCCAACGTGACATAAAATTTCATGGCTCCACAATAAGAAGGTGTTATTTTGAACTTATTAAATGTTTTACTTTTTTTGCGGTGGAGTTTTTTTTAATTTTTAATTAAATTTTATTTTAAAATATTTAAACGCATGAATATTTGTTTTATAGAGTTTACAGTTATGAGAATTTTCAATGCATTGTATAATGCAGAGTTAAATGCTAGTTATAACGAATCCACACACGACATATCTGCTATTATTTTGTCACGAGTCTACCTACTGGTGCGCTGGATTGCCTGGCTGCAGCGTCAGCTCACCCTGTTGCCACCAGTGCATTGTGCGCAGAATCGAATACTGGTTAAAATAAATCCAAGCACGATATATCTGCTAATGTACCATAATCTTGCTTATTAATATAACACACATAGGTGTTTGAAATTTTAAGCCACACATATATATTTGTAAGTAAAGTTAATGCCCAGAGACGTCTAAAATCGCAACGGTAGCTAACACAAAAGAGCTGATAACCTTGAAATGGCTGAACCGATTTTGATGAATCATGTCTATGAACCATCGCAAGAAACCCAGCTTTAAAAAAACCGCATCTAAATCGGTGCACCCGTTTAAGCGCTACGGTGCCGGTGTCACAGACAGACACACACATAGCGGTCAAACTTATAACACCCTGCTTTTTGCGTCGGGGGTAAAAAGAGGTGAAAGTGGAAAACGACGGAATCAATTTATAAGACCCTGTGTTACTTACTAATAAAAATCAACTACACAGGACAGTTATAGGTGGCGGGTGTCCCTTCGTCCCTTCCACATCCAGTTTAACTGAATTAACAGAATGACACGTGCTTTCCACCAAGTAAAAGCTTTCCTACGTTCAGTGTCCAGTTTCGTTACGGTTCGTTTCGGTTCGTTTAATCACGTCAGTACCAACGAGTTGAAAATACCCGCTTTGAATTTAATTTAGTTTTAATAAGATTTTA
This sequence comes from Euplexia lucipara, assembly GCA_921972225.1. Classification (NCBI taxonomy): domain Eukaryota; kingdom Metazoa; phylum Arthropoda; class Insecta; order Lepidoptera; family Noctuidae; genus Euplexia; species Euplexia lucipara. The sequence continues at coordinate 8,185,122 of OV179142.1, read as the reverse complement.
TTAACCGACTTCAAAAAAGGAGAGGAGGTTCTATGTTCGTGTGTATATATATATATTTTTTTTTTATGTATGTTACCTGATTTCTCCGCCATTTGTGGACCGATTCTCGAACTTCTTTTTTTGTTTGAAAGAGTAGACTCCTGAGGTGGTCCCATTTTAATTTGGTGAAGATCTGGTGCTGATCTTCGGAGATATACAACGGAACTCTTCAAAAATAGACGGCAAATCTATCGTGATTGCTGGAATCGCTTGGATGTTTATTGTTTATACAACATCATGACGTATCATCAAGCCTGTATGCTCAGAGGGGTAGGCAGATGTGTTCAATACACCTAGATTTCGACAGTTAGGTATGTTAAGTTTCATTCATTAGGGTTAGGTGGATAACCCTATTATAATGACATGTATTATTAACAATTAACAATATAAAATGAATTCATGGCAAATGTTTGTATGGGAACAACTAAAAATGGAAAAATAAAAAACTTTTTTACAAAAAATAAAACCGACTTCAAAAATAACACTAAACGGTGTAAAATAACTCTAAATTCGGAAGTCGGTGAACATTAAGAATAAGACAAAAGTACCAAAGCCACAGACTTCCTAATTTAGAGTTATTTTACACCGTATAGTGTTTTATTTTTGAAGTTGGTTTAATTTTTTGTAAAAAAGTTTTTTCAATGCATGAGTACTAATTGTGCTTGTCTGATATAAAATTAAAACAACTTTCCGTACTTTCATATTTTAAAATCGTTCGAATTGATGTAACATTTGTTTTAAGTTTAGCATTCGGTACTTGATATTTTTTTTCTTGATGATATTGTTAACAGGAATTCCTATTTGTTTGCAATTTGATGTAGTTTTTTTTTTCAAATTCTAATTTCTTCAAATTAAAAAAATGTGTAATAGTGCTAAATATTTTATGTAAAAACTTCATGTACAGACGCCAGCACATCAAGTTACCCCAATGTGTCAATTTTTTCCAATTGAATATGAACCTTATTCTGTTTGACATTAAGTTGAAAAACGATCAAAGAAATTTGACACATTGGGGTAACTTGATGTGCTGGCGTCTGTACGTACCATGATAATTCTAGTTGGGTATACCTGGACAAGAATCATAGATATGGTACACAATATTATACATAGATTACCAAAGATAATATTCGTCGACTTTTTAAATTGCTAGATTTATCCGATCCTTTATTAACAGTTAAAGTTCTTGTTTACCGTAAGTATACTTTCCTATGTATGTAGTAAAAAGCTGTTATTTCTACATGATATTATAATTAGCATCATAAGTAACTATATGTATGGGTACAATATACTTACAGAAATAGATTTAAAAAAATTATATATATTTTTGTGTTTGTTGAAACTCGTCCACCTAAGTATTGTGTTGATCCCTGTGTTGAATGCACCGCAATATGTATAATTATATACTTACATGAAATTTATTTATGTTTTTTTTTTTTTATAAAGTTTACCTACTAGCAATGTGGATTGCACATTACTAGTAGTGTTGTTAACGCTTCCAACTAAGCTAAATAATATGCTTGTGCCTGGAGTGGGTTTATGTCAATAGTACATACGCCAGCACGTCAAGTTACCCCAATGTGTCGAATTTCTTTAATCGTTTTTCAACTTTATGTCAAACAGAATAAGGTTCATATTCAATCGGGAAATTTTGACACATTGGGGTAACTTGATGTGCTGGCGTCTGTACAAAGGTTGGTATCGAACTCCCTCAATTGCCAGTTCAACACCTTAGCCATTGGGCTATTACAGCTTCGATTTGGGATATTGTTTTCAGTGTTGGTGTTTTTTGTTTAAATCCAACATATTTACCTATTTATTATTGTAATCTTATATTACCAGGTTAATAGATCAAGTAATTAATCTTGTAAAATAGCCAACACAAAGGCTGAAACTTTGTTCAACGCGTTAGTAAGTTAGTTTCAAGCAGGTTAGTCGAGTTAGTTTCATTTTACAGCAGCATCCGTTGAGTGTCCATAACTGAGAGTGTATTGTTCTCCGTTGTTAAGTTTGTGAGACATGTTGGGAGCTTATTTGTTAGTTAGTTCAGTGGAATAATATAATAACATTATGTGTTGTATGGCAAAGGAATCGGGCTGTTAGCAAATTCGTCAAAGTATTATTTAAGTTAGTGGTTTTCTAATAAAAAAATGTAAGCACTTTTTTTACTTTCTTGGTACAGAGTTTTATGCTTATAGGATGTCTGTCAAAATAGCTAGATTTTTTAAACCATTTTATTTAATTAAAGTACATCTAAATCGGATTTTTTCTGTTCGTTGTCGAAATATTTTAGAATATTGCACGAATACACTTTTTATGGGCAAAAAGATTATTGCCATGTCAGTAGATTTTCTCCACACAGCCGTATCGTAATAGTGAGCAGATGTAAGATAATTAAAAGACAGTGAAACTAACATAAGAATAAATACATTATTATATTCCATTTATAGCATTAGAATAAAGATGCTCTTAGAAGTAGGAATGCAGAACATTCCATTTTAAAGATAAGCTGAGTTATGTGAAATCAATTTTCATTCAACTTTTTTTATTTTAAATTTGGTGAATAAAAGTGAAACGAAGAACGTTTTCATGTTTTGTTCATCCCTGTTTCCTTGAGGTTTTATCATTGACACCACAGTTTTCAACTAAAATGAATTAACTTACTATAAATATATACCTAACTAAATGAAATCCACATCAAAGTGTGACATCTGCAGTAAAAATTGATTATTATAATTTCGGCGTCTATCGTAATTGTAGCATGCTGTACTTTCGATACAAAGTGTCACTCGAGAGCGTTCGATAGGGGTAGGACAATTCCATACATTGGCAGATTTGGTGAAATTTCTTTAAAAAAGTGACATCTGTGATCTCTATCCAAAACAATTAGTTACTTTAATGTTTACGTAGATGGCGACACCATCGATACAATTATAAATTCAAGAAAAAAAAGGAATTTTAAAGAATACCTAAAACATTATTTTGTTTGTATTTTTTTTATAACATAACGCCCTTCTATTTTAAAAGGGACCTGGCAGAAATGTACCGATTAATGTTTAGATAGAACTTTTTTAGCAATAAATTGTTAACCAATTGCAATCATTCTTTCAAGTTTTGAACCAATGCAACAATTTATTTTAGAGCCGCATTATCCTTATGGAATAATGATGGCGAAATCCAGGACCTCAAGCTTAGCCTCGCCGCGTACTGCACTGTCTACCAGGCGGAACTACTGGCCACTTGCAATGTAACGGACGTAGTCCTTAAGCGCAAAGAGACGAGCTATGGCTTGTACAGCGACTCAATGTCAGCATTGCAGACGCTGGCAAGCCACGGCTCGCTCCATCCCATGGCGGTCCGCGCAAGAGCCAATTTGGCTCTGGCATTGGACCAAAATAAAGCTGTGTCTTTGTTCTGGGTCAAAGCCCACGCTGGACTGCCGGGGATTGAACGCGCGGACGACCTGGCGAAGGAAGCAGCATTGAAGACACAGAGCAAGCCGGACTATGACAAGTGTCCGATCTCATTCATCAAGCGCCAATTCCGCATGGATTCGCTTGTTGAATGGAACCGGAGATATTATATGTGTCAGGCGAGACGGCCTCAGTGACGAAAATGTTCCTCCCGGATGCCGTAGCTGCCTACCGTATTGTACGAAAAGTAAGACCAACAGGCGTGCTCACGCAGGTCTTAACGAAGCACGGTGGGTTTTCGGAATACCTAACTCGCTTCAGAAAAGCTTTGAGCGAAAGGTTGACTCGTTTTTGCCTATTTTTGTGATTTAAATTATAACAATTTAGATTAAAAATAATAATTTGTAATAAATCAGTAATAAACACTGGTATTATTTTTAAAAATATGTTGAGGGTGTGAACTAAAGAGAAAAAAAATAAAATAAATAAGCGTGGGGTATCCTTCTTTTGAAATATAAATGAAAGACTTCATAAACAGTTCATAAAACATATACGGTTTAAGACATTTATTTCCCAAAAATAATACAATTCACTTAATATGAGAAATACAAGGTAATCTTAAGGTAATCTTAAAACTAAATACAAGAACTACTTGTGAAGACTACAGGTATACGTAAATACATAAGTTATTAATATAATAATAATATAAATGTAGACATAACTTTAAAAGTGTTGTGGGTAAAACCAAAAAGTAGATGGACTATTACATATCGACTCTTAAAGGCAAGTCAATAGCAATTACACATTGAACTATTTTTAATTACCTATGTTTTAACTATGAATAGGTATGTTTCGGACATACAGAGTAAGAATTTTAAAATTATCGTTTTATTTTGCCAACTATTTTAATAAATTATTTCAATCTCGTTATTAACTGCCTATTACGCATTTCATCGATTTCGATGAACTCATAAAGGCTTTTCTTGACTTTATATGATGCGTTGCGCATCCCTACCTGTGACAGTTTTGTACGTCATGATTGTCGGTACCTACCTTCTACTTTAAATGTCATGTTTTTTATGCGGTTTTACACTTTCGACGTCACTTTTGATTAGTTTATGCACTGATTTATAATATTTTAGTGAAGCAACAACAAGTTAGCATCTACAGGCACAACGTTCAAAGTAGTATAATTTATAAAAGCTATAACAATCAAAATAGCACATTCAAGATCACGCGATAAAAGTTAGATATAGTACCAATAAAAAATTATTGGTCTGAGCTTTAGGTTAGAATATAGTTTATATATCTAACTTTTATCGCGTGATCGTATTAAGTAGAAAAAAAGAGAGAGTTAAAAGAGGCACCAAGAAGAAAAAAATAGGTCAATCAGTGAAACTTTTATGTCGTTTTTTGTAAAAACAGAGGTTGGGATAATTTTATCCCAATCTCTGTTTTTACAAAAAAAGAAAAAAAAAATCTTAATAACGAAAATAAATCTATATTTATACACTTATTTCAACTTATTTAAGTTGAAATAAGTATAAAAAAAATTAAAAAATTTTATTTCCAATTGAGCTTTATTTTATAAAGTGATTTGATGATTCCATATTTTTTCCAATTTTTTTGATTTAACTGTAAAACTAAAAAATATGTGGCGTTGCATGGCCATGATGGTCGCAGGCAGCCCTATTTTTGGTGTTTAGTAAAAATATAATACATTGGAGAGAAAATACTTACCGGAAGTCAAGACTTTTTTGTTGGTAATTTTTTTCGCTTTAAGGATCGTTTTTCAAACGTTCTTAAATCTGAATATAAATTTGTTGATTTATAAACAAACCTTTTTTTTTTGTTAATAAACATTTTTATAGATTCTAGATTTAGGGATGCCGAATCGAATGAGGTATCACACATATTATTATAATTATTATGACCGTAAACATTAATTAACACGTTAACTTGTTGACCGGGCTATATGAATATTACTACCTTTAATTTTGCGAGTTCAAAGTACCTAAGTTTGAAAGTCTTGAAAAAGTTTTCTGCCCTTAACACGCGTTCTTCTCAATGCGGGCAGCGGGGGGCTCTTTTTCATACTGCTTGCCCATTCGCTACTGTGGATAATCCGCATGGTATCAGTACGGATTTGACCCCGATCCGGGCGGTACTGGGGAGCAAGTTACGTTTGTCGAAAATTTTCTTTCAGTACAAAAATATGCGAAAGAAAATAATGTGCGCGAAAATAAAAGTTGTATGGTCAATGTGAGTTCAGTACCTACAGAGTATTTTTCCCATGCTATGTTATGAAGTCGGTTTTTAGTAGACGCAGCGCGGCGAGCACGAGCAGTCGTCGCTCTGTTATTGTACGCGTGGACGTCTGTGTTATTGTACAGTATTCAATGGCATGTTTACTTACTTTTAAAGAAAAAACGCAATAAAATAGATACATTTAATATTTCTATGTTTTGGTTACTGCGAATTACTGATTAATTGATGCTTGCAAACAAGTTTGAATTAAAGTTTTAGGTTATGTTTTGTTAGCGGATACTTGCCTAATAACATAACGAATGTGAAATGAAAAGTAGTTGAATTTAAAAGATGAAAACATCGTTGAAAGAGTGTTACCTAAATAGACAAATGTGAAAAAATAATAAATCATGTTGTTTTCTTCACGTTCAATCAAATACCTACCTTTAAACAAAATGTGATACATAAGAAAAATCAATATAAATTATAGATCGTTAAAGGATAGTTACCTAAATTAACAGGCGTAAACAAATACTAATTCATTATTTTTTCTTTATGCATGCCTTTATAGAACGTGAATAAAAAGAGGTTTAATTTAAATGATAGAAAACATAGTTGAAGGATGGAGGAGGACGTTTGTTTATTTAGGTTACTACCTAAATAAATAAACGTAACAAATAATAAATCATTTATTTTTCTTCATGCATGCATTTCAAAGAACGTGAATAAAGGGGTTCATTTAATGATCGAAGATATCGTTGAAGAATAGTAAAGTAAATAAACAAACGAAAACAAATAATAAATCATTTATTTTTCTTCATGCATGCATTCTAAAGAACGTGAATATTTAATAAAGGGGTTAATTTAATGATAGAAAATATCGTTGAAGGATAGTAAATTAGATAAACAAACGTAAACAAATAACAATTAATCATGTATTTCTCCTCATGCATACCTTTTAACGAATGTGAATTATAAAAGGTTTTATTTAAATTATAGAAAAAATCTTTGAAAGATAGTTACTGAAATAAACAAAGGTAAACAAATAATGAATCATATTGAATTTTCTTCAAGTTAAACAACTAAATGTGATCTTTATCATGATGGTAAATACATAATTTGGTAGGTAATTGTAACTTATTTGAATATTTACTAACTAGCTACTTTATTGAATTCATTCATTTTTTTTATAAAGTAGGTAACCTTAAAAAGTATTAAGTATGCGAATGTATGTAAAATATTGTGCCTCTCAATAACATTTAGCATTAAACCTACTCTAAATCTCGATGTTTTGAATTTAGCTAGCTTGGAAAACACACGGATAACACAAAGTGAAAACAATGCGCAGTCAGAAACAATATAGCAATACATAATAGAAGTGCTATACTGTTAGTTCACTGTTGGACCAAGATGCCAGTCACTGGCTTTAAGTTGCGATTTTATAAATAAAAATTTGAAAAATGTTTTAGAATTGGTACATGAATTTTCCACTAACTTGAATGTTATTTTCAAGACGACCGCAACTCGTAGCAACTGATGACGTGACTTGGGTGTTCCTCTGCGGGTTCAAACTGTGTAATAGAACATTTTAACTTGTGAGTATAATCAGCACGTATAGGTAAAATATAAGTAATTTATATGCAAAAGTTGTCAATCAACTTATAAGCCGAATGTTCTGTTAGGTTTGTTTTTTTTTTAGTAACGTACGCATAAAATAAAACCTCAATCATTTGTTGCGATATTGAGATAGATTTGTGATAGCACTAGTTTAAACCTTAGTGGTTTTTGGTTGCTATTTAAACTAAGATAGATTATAAGATTCTTTTGTAAAATGGTAAATAAAAAAAAAAAAGTGTTTAGCTTTAGAGCTCATTTTATCTAGGTACTTATACTAATATTATAAAGAGGTACAGTCACGAGCAATAATATAAATATACATTGTCACATTTTCTTAAATATCATAACTTCTACCATTAAAAAATATGTGTACGATATTTTCTTCTTAATTTTATCTAACCATCAAATTGTGTCAGCGCTTCGAGGAATACCTCAACTGGGGAGGTATTCCTCGAAGCGCTACTATTTTGAGGCGCTCCTAATGAGGCGCTCCTATTTTATTCCTCGGAGCGCACCGTTTAGGAGCGTTCCCTTTAGAAATTAAAAAAATATTTTTTTTTTTCTAGGAAAAAAAAACAAATATTTTTATTAGGAGCGCTCCGAGGAATAAAATAGGAGCGCCTCATTAGGAGCGCCTCAAAATAGTAGCGCTTCGAGGAATACCTCAAACTGGGTACCTATACATTGGTTTCACAGTAATATAGACGAAACAAAATCAGTAAAAAGTTTACACTTCCAATGTAATTTTTAACTATCCATGACAATTCCTATAACATGTATTGTATAATACATGAAATACAAACTTTTATCATACGTGTTATAGGAATTGTCATTGATACATTAAAATGATATTGAAAGTGTATATCTACTTTTTCCTATTTTTATCAAGTTTATTATGAAATTAATTACAGTTTATAAACCCTCGACGCAAAAAGAGGAGTGTTATAAGTTTGACCGCTATTATGTGTGTGTGTGTAATAGGTACCGCTATGGTTTTCGCGGACGCTGATTACGAAAATGAAGTCAAAATGAAAATCCAAGATGGCACCGAGGAAAATTTTTCGATTTTCCATCATGGGTGTCGTTTTTGTGGTTTTCGGGATTGCTGATTACGAAAATGACCTCAAAATGAAAATCCATGAACTATGAAAACGACACCCATGATGGATAAACCAAAAATGTTCCTCGGCACCATCTTTGATTTTCATTTCGACCTTATTTTTTTCATACCCCTAATAGCAAGCGAGATGTTATGTTTAGTCTTTTGCGCGCTAGTGTCCATTCGCGCATCTGTCCTTTTGCGCAAAAGTCCAATCGCGCAGAATGACATGCGTGCATTTGTCTTTTCGCGCAAGTGGGTTCGCACAAGTGTCCTTTGCGCAAATGTCTTTCGCGCAAAAGTCCCAGATCCCTTTGTAATTGTTTACATAATTTCGAAACTATTGTAAACATGTTTTTGATTTCCTTGGGTACATAATGATGTACTTAAAGTTAGTATTTTTTTTTGGATAAAGTTAATATTTTTTTTATAATATCTATTGTTTACGATAATTTGATAAAAATGTGCAGTTAATTTTGACACAATTCAACGTTTACAAAATTTTTGAACACAGTTATTGCGATTAAATGTTGATAACATGAATTAGAATTATAAGGGTGTGTGACTGTTCTTAAAGTTCGTGAGTTTCTGAAGTTGTAGGGGGTAATTTCTGAATAAAGTGAACCGATTTTGAAAGTCTTTTTTCGATTTTGTTTTTGTCGATTTTGGAAGTTACAGTAATTGTGAGTGTATTATATTTTATTTTCAAAACTGAGAGGATTTTTAGCGACGGCCTAGTTTGAAATATAAGCAAGTTTTTTAAACATTGATATAGGTAGGTACTTAGTTACTTAAATTGTTCACTCACCTGCTACTTGTCATCCTTATCTTCTCCAGGCTCGTTGGTGTTGAATGCGATGCATGGTAATCGATGGTATGGATGGGTCGCTGCGTGAAAGGCAATTTGAATTTGAGTTCCAAAATGATGTACTTAATAATAACATAAAATTAGCACCTTAATATGATATAATTATAATATTATGTCCGAACATCATGTATCCGTAAGTTCTGGGTAAGGTCATCATCATCATCTGCCTAGCCTTTTCCCAACTATGTTGGGGTCGGCTTCCAGTTTAACCGGATGCAGCTGAATACCAAAGGTACCTAAGGTATATTAAGAAATAAAATATTGAACGGTAAACTTCAGTAAGTTAATAATAGATAGATAATAGCATAGCTTACTCAAAAACAACATTTAAATATGTGTCCTTAGATTACACGCTGTTACAGAGTGCGTAAGAAGAATAAACATTCACTGCTCCTCCCCCGTACGAGATAGCGTGATAATATGTAGCCTATGTGTTGACCCGACCTCTCAGTAATATTCATGCAAAATTTGAACTAAATCCATGCAGTACTTTTTGAGTTTACCCCGGACATACATACAGACAAACAGACAAACAGACAAAAATTCTAAAAAGTCACTTTTTGTCACCAGTAACGTTTTTTTAACAAAAGCCACTTATTTTTCTTGAAAATTCTCAATGTACAGTTTTTCGTTACTTTTACTTTTTTTTCCACTTACATTTTGTTTTTTTTTCGTGTAAAAAAATGTTGTAAATTATTTTATTAGTAGCCAGCTGGTAGCTACCCTATCTGGGATACCATAGTAGGATAATACGCTACGCCCTGTTTACCCTTTGATTTATGATTTATTTTGAACAGTTTGGCACTGTTTAAAAAAAAAATATAAAACAGATTGAATTTGAACTTCAATCACAATCTTTAAAACTACTTTTCTTGGCAAACGCTGGGATATAAAAAGAAACTTCTAACGCTGGATATGGTGAGGGAAATCTTGGTGTGGAAACCTAATTATTAAATAAATATAAATAAATATTCCTTAACTTTTCACACAACGCCATTTAGTCCCAAGTTAAGCTTGAGAGCTTGTGTTATGGGTACTAAACAGCTGATAAACATACTTATATATTTCTTAATACATACATATTATAGATTAATTACACCCAGACATAGAACAAATGATCGTGCTCATCACACAAACATTTGTTCTGGGTGGGAATCGAACCCACGACCTCCGGCATAGCAGGGTCACTAACTACTAGACCAACAGGCCAGTCAAAAATCAGTATTAAAATCTCTTTGTGAAAACTTAGGCGAAGTGAGTGATAGTGAGTAAAGGAACTGTCATTGCTTAGCTTTAGTATACAATGACACCTGAATTCGCCTTCACTTAAAACATAACGCCAGGTTACCCTGAATTGTCACCCAGAGGTGTATCTTTAGTAGGTAAACGTTTACTCAGTTTGGAAAGTATTTAGGTACCTATGTGTTCTTTGCATTAGGGCCAATTCCATTGCCTTCGATCAGGATGCTACTGACTTAAGTAATTATGTAAAGTTCTTTTAAATTTTTAAGTTTTAAATTTTAATTCACCAACCTGCCTATCTATATGCCTTCTCTGTGGAAAAAAAATAGCCTACAGAGTGTTCAGGTCTTATCTTTGTAATAATATCTATTGAATACGACTATTATTTTACGAAAAAAGAAAAAATCGTGATTAAACTGTGCACAGACACTTTCAATAAAGACTTTTTTTTGTAACATGTGGTTTTATTGCATTCAGTAGTTGTAATGTTAAATAAAACATCTCGACTGTGTCCTTGAGTGGTACGCAGATATCTACACCCAAATTTTATTAGCTCCGCTAGTCACGGTCTAAATAAATTTATATTTCTTAGGTTTTCAGTTTACATGGAAATAGTATAGAGGAGCTTGTGGCTAAATTATAACAGCCGCATGGGTCGATCGAAGGTTAAGCTACGCTTGACGAGGTCGGTCCGTGGATGGGTGACCATTTATTACATACCAAGACTCCTCCGTGCCTCGGAAAGCACGTTAAGCCGTTGGTCCCGGCTGTCATTTGTAGATCTTTGACAGTCGTTACTTGTAGTCAGAAGCCCGAAAGTCTGACAACCAGTTTAACCAAGGGGTATCATGTTACCCAGTTACTGGGTTGTGGAGGTCAGACAGGCAGTCGCTCCATGTAAAACACTGGTATTCAGCTGCATCCGGTTAAACTGGAAGCCGACCCCAACATAGTTGGGAAAAGGCTAGGCAGATGATGAGTATAATGATAATAAGAAAAAAAGAACGTTGGCGCCAAAAGATCGTACCCTTTATTAGGTGAACTTGTACCGACACTGGGAAAACAGAGGAAAATTTCTTACATTGAAGGCCGGGGCTTTGAAATGTTGACTATTCTATTGTGCTATGGAAATAAATTTTATCAGGAAACTAGAGACTGCCTGCGGTTTCCTTTGCCTGGTACATATTTTATCTTACATGTGGCGAAGACCAATTATTTCTGTTTACCTATCTTATAAAATTGGGCCAAATTTTATAAACCCCCTCCCCTCTTTATATTGACTTTTGGATAGTCAATATCATGTGTTTTATTAACTGCACCTAAAATATAAATTTTGAAAGCACGAATTCTAAATTATTTACCCACAAATCCTTAAACATGGAATTACGAATTGTTACTTAGGTACTTATTATATTTAACAACTGTTTAGAAAACTCCTATAAAACTTGAATACATTTATTTAAAATGTATGTCTACTAGTCACCCAGCGGCCGGATTGCACAGTTTTTAAATAGTAGTAGAGTATGTATGCCAAATCTCAGACTCCCCAACGAGCAAAATTATTAAAAGGGCTCCCTTGCTTTCCTTTCACCTTAGGTATCAAATCGTTATTGATTATCTGGGAGCAAGGTAGTGCCCCCGCCAAGACGAGCCAAGCGAAGCGCAAGGGCACTACCTACCTATTCTCGAAGTGTTTCGTCGTTTTCTTGAACCCTGATAGAATTGGTTTCCGATTAACCATACCAGATAGTTCATATTCTCAGGATATGATGTCAATAATATACTAATTAAATATACAAAGTCTCAATTGAATAGCCCTAATACTTTAGATTTGATTGATATCTAAAATACACCGATTTCGTCACTGATACACTGACACACTGATGATCGTCAAAATGTTTGGCTACTTCCTGAAGTGCTAGAAAGCTGAAATTTGTATTTATTTATTTATCATTATTTTATTTCGTCCTCCATCCCTTAAAATGAGGGGATGGAAGTTTGTATGAGATAATATAATCGCTTATGAGCGAAATGTCGCCCTGATTTATCGCTTATGGTAATCAGTAAACCATCAAAGAAAATAGACAAAGACAGATAATGGGCTATGAAAACCGGCACTGCTGATGTGCAAGAAATACACCCCAAAAAAAAGAAAAAAATAAACACTAAAATCACATTTTTACTGATATGTAGAATTTGTGAAGTTAGAGTCGGTAGATTTAGGCCGTGTAGATTCAAAAGCTTGGCTTTACATGAGATCTGATATCTTTTTCACAGGGCATACCTTTTGTGGTCGTCTTGGCAACATTTTACATTAAATGTTTTTGGTGGGATTTACTTGTGACAAAAATTCTGCCCAACAGAAACATGACACGGTGTATACTGTGTAGTGTGCTTGTATAGTGCTTGTACACGCACATGTAGTGTGCGCGTTTACAGGCAAGCTTACGCCCTCTCATGGTAAGGATCCATTACTTACGTTAAGTTGCGGGGTATATACACAAGGAGTGTTTATAAAGTGTATATACTATTTAGAAAGGAAGCAACGCGAGGAGGATCGCCAAACTTTTAGAGGTATCGTGTGTTCATTTAGAAAGATACTCCCGCAATAAAACAAATTGTAAAAAAATGACAAAATGGCCACCATTTTTAACCGACTTCAAAAAAAGGAGGAGGTTTTATGTTGGTGTGTAGGTGTTTTTTTTATGTTTGATACCTGATTTCACCCCTATTTGTGGACCGATTGTCAAAATTCTTTTTTCTTCTTTCTTTTTATTTAAAAGAGTATACTCCTGAGGTGGTCCCATTTTAATTTGGTGAAGATCTGGTGCTGGTCTTCGGAGATATACAATGGAACTCTTCAAACATGGACGTGATTATGACGTATCATCAAGCCTGTATGCTCTGAGGGGTACACAGATGTGTACATCTGAACTAAATGATCGCCCCTGGTCGAAATTGTACAAGGAAATGTACAGGCAGCAACAAAAGTCCATGAACACATTCAAATTTACAAAACACCGAAGTACCTGAACACTAAAATTCTCCAAAGTGACAGTCACGACTACAGAACAAAGCAACCTTGACATCAGGGATTTCCAAAAATCGCTAAAAACTGCTTTTCCAATAATTCCTCATCATCTGTAATTCTATAAGTCGCTGAACAAAAAATAATACTTTGAATGTTGAGTGTGTTAATCTACTTTTGTAGCTCATGATGTTCCCCAACTTATGAAATAGTTTGTACAAAATAAAAAGACTTTCCCTTTCGTTCATTCGCAAACCCCACAAAATAAACAACGTTTGTTTTGTGGCATTTGCTTTTGTTATAATATAAACATGTGCAAAAACTTGTTTAATTATTAAATTTTGATATTTTTAGTTGTAGAAAATCGTTAAAATTGTATATGTAATTCCAGCACACGAAGTCTTGACTATACATTATTATCAAGAACTTTGTCGCGTTTAGAGTTAGAATAATTTCACTATCTTTAATGATTTTATTAAGCTCGTTACTTTGAGAACAGAATGCAGTAAAGTAGGTGCACAATATCTTTAAAAGTTGTCGTGTGTGAATTAACATGTATTAGTTGTTTCCCTTTATTATTGAGATCGTTCAAGAGATAAATAACGTAATTATGTGTTATCTATACAAACATTTAAACACATAACCGAAAATGAGTGCTTCAGAATAATTGATGGTAAGAAAATGATGATGACATAATGATATTTATTTATGTAAATAGGTTAATACAAACACTTTTACACGTAGGTAATTTTTTAGCTAGGTGGCGTGTCAATATCTGACTACTCTGAGAAGAAACACCGAAAGAAATTTAGAGGTTTGTCTATTTTAAAGTCCAGACATCATCTTGGTCAGATCATATAAGAACATATATATCATGCAGATTAGTGTCGAAAATGGTATTTTGAGGAAAGAACCACACAGATATGAGGGGTGCAGATCAGTCGGTACAAGCATTTGATAGTAATCGTGAGCTTAACTCGGAACTTGAGGAGCTCCACGTGCTGACGTACAAAACTAAAGAAAGAACATTTGATTTGTTCCCATTAAGTACTCAAACAGCCAGATAAAATATTAAAAAAGAACTTGAAAAATGAAAAGAGTATAACTTTTTTAATATTTTACACAATAATAAAAAATAATTTTAACTCCCAAGGAAAAAATACATGCAATTTAACATTCAATGTCAAAGTGTAAAACCTATAAAATAAAATTAAATAAAAAACATTTTTAACAAAACTTAATGTTAGAAATGTCAATCATTTATTATTGTAGTAGGAGCAGCTCATTCCCAAGCCTTTTTATCCTCAAAGGTAATCAGTATAATAAGTCTTGTGACATAATTATAAATGATTTGAATTTATTATGGCTTTATAAATGATTTGAATTTATTATGGCTTAGTTCTTGAATGGACTAAGAATTTTATTATAAATGCATCAACATGTAAACCGGCTTCGTTAAAATTCGGAACACATGGTATGTAGTTTTGATGACATAACAACGCAATGGAAACCTGGAATAGATCTGACGAAAGAGATGGAATACAGCCGAGGAAACTCTCTGCATACTTAATTTACTTACAAAAACACACTTAAAGCAGGGTTGGCATGATTAAAACAAGTTGATTTAAAACACGTGTTTAAAACAGTGTTTAAAACAGTTGGAAGTAAAACTATGTTTTTTATTAAGTGTTTTAAATCACAGTTTATTACAAGTTTTAAACGATGTTTATAACATGAAGAAAAAAACACGGTTTAAAACTACTTTTAATTGCTAAAACTACCTTTAATTGCATGCTTTTCACGGCCTAGAGTTGACATCTTAACAGAATTACTAATTAAATGGTATGGTACACTGCATAGGTAACGCTCCGCTAGTAAAGTCCCGTAGGGAAAGTCCCTATGTCGGCCGTTGAAAGAAAGTAATTCACTGGATTAGTAATAACAATAATTTTTAATAATTACATTAGAGATACTGAGATATGCAACAAAACGTAAATATTATTCGTTTTGTTATTTTTTACTAATGTGAATAATTAGGAAATAATTTAGAAATGGATTATTTTATTATTCGCTATACCTAATTGATTTGAAATTGATCCATAAAGGTAAAAAATAAAAAAAAAACAAAAAAACACTTGTTTCAAACATTTTAAACTGTTTGTTTTATAAAATATAAATAAAACTGTTTTTTTTTTCAACCCTGCTTATAAGTGTAAAATACATATAATAGAAGGAGAAGTTTGTGGCTTTAGCTGTGTTGTTTAGTATTTATTTTTTGCCATCGACTTCTGAATCTGCAGAAATTTTATCATTGTACAGTTTTTAGTGGTGTACCGTTTTATTTTTTGTAAAAAGATTAATTTGGCTGGCTGTTTATGTATGCGACTTTAAATGTTTATAAACGTATCCACGACACTAGAGATCATTTTAAAGATAACATGAAAACATTAAACATAAAAACACAATACCTAACGACTCCGTGGAATTAGCATCTGTTCTCAATAATTAAGTACATTATCTGACTAAAATAATGTCTGAATTTTAAAAGAGACTGTTACCTCTGGCTTTCATTCAGTGTTATTTCTCAAAGTAGTCAGGTAGTGTAACACCGACCTCACCTACTACCTACATAGTTAAAAAAATACGTGATAAAGTGTTTGTATCAACCTATTTACAAAAATAAATTTCAACAACGGTTTAACATTAACACATATAATTTATTTGTCAATTTTGTCTCATCTAGCTAACTTTCCTCGATATATCAAAACTTTATATTATAAACACTCGTTAGTTAGTTATCGTCCATAAACATTAATAACATACAATACTACATAACATAGATCGTTTACAAAATAATTATGTTATGTAAATGTGTACGTGTATTTCTTGGAGTACTTAATAGTAGATCATCAGCAGGCCTAAACATAAACTTTTTCTGTGGCGTTATACGTCAGACGGTAACGTAAGTAGTAAGTATATGTGAGTATAGCAATGACATAAGACGATGTTCGTCGTCGTTGTAGTGTTCACCGTTCACGCTCGCAAGCGGAGGTTTGAATCCTGCTGCTATGGTGTTGTGAAATGTTTTCATTAATATGAAAGTTTTTAATGTTTTGGCAAATGACTGTCGCTGTTATGGATGGGGATTCGTACATTAGGCGTCAAACAAGACTAAATCGTGAAGGTGTGAAAGGAGTGCAGGGAGGAGGACTTCTATGAGAATATTCCACCCCGTAAACAAATAAAGAAATCTCAGTACCTTGCGCATATACTATTGGGTAATTTATTGCTACAATTAACTAACGTTGACTGGCACCCTGAGGTCTTAGATCTTTCGATATACAAGAGGCCAAAGTTATCTAGCGCAGGCCCACTGAGGTTTTCAATGAAATGAGGCACCAACTGCATGTTATCTACAAAAGTACAAAGACACAAGAATATTATTCGTTCCTTCAGTCATTTGTCAGCAATGATCTTGATTTAAAGCTTGAGTTTAATGTTCAGATTTCACAGTGCATATATTCCGACTTTGTGATATGATCATGTGTTATATTCTGGTGAAATGATGATAGTGAATTAGCGAGTGATATGTTATTGTAAGTAATGCCTTACCGTTTGAGCGTAACCAGAGTTCCAGTTAGCGTCTTGCAGCGACGCAAGGCGAGCTCCAAACGCTCTGGTTCTTCTTCCAGCATCTTCTCCTTGTGTACCATCTGAAAACGACGGCAACTAATCATGAAAATACGTTCCTTTATACAAGTGCCTACATAGCTTGCTTGGACTTTAGCTTGCTATGTACCGCGGTTTCACACAGGGTCATAAGGTAATAACAAAAATGTGTTCGTGTCCCTATAACCTTCGTTATGAATTGGGCTATCAAACTCAAGAAAAGTTTCTGCTACATATAATAATGTCATCTGATAGGTACTTGAAGGATCGAATTAATTACTCTAGATTTGACTTGGCTAGTATTTGACTCACTTACGTTATACGCTTCTAGGTTAAAAAAAACAAGAGACGGTGTACATTTTATCAATCTAGATTCAAGTCAAAGGCACATGGACGTTCTCTAGTGGAAAACTTCTTTGGCTTAACACGCTGCCGGCTGTCTCTAAATATTATCATTAATGAACGAATTCGACATAACTAAATAAATTGAAATGGGAAAATAATTCCTAGTAGCAATTTGGTGTATTATACCCAATCACTGGGAAAACATAGAAATTCGTACTACACTATACATATCTATACTATCGAGAAAAAGAGCTGTGATGTTTAAGCTCTTACCCATCATGTCAAAAAGCAAAGACGTGGGCTCGGCGTCAAGCAATTATTTATTCCGTTTGCCAATTAGTAGTGACACGTGGCGTCCTGGGCACTTTTTGATTTGTGATCTAGACATTAGTAAAAGTGTTAATGTGTATGTAAGCCGTTATTACGGCACACCTTCCGTTTATAAATAGTACCATTGCCTATAGAGGCAAACTAGATAAACTAATAGTTATTAATCTGTTCAACTCTAAGTGCAATATTTAACGCCCCATTTTTAAAAGACCATGATTTTATGGTTAATGTTAATCTCAAATTATTCTTTCCCCGGGGGGCATTATGAGAGCCTCCCTAAGCAACGTACTCTTCGACCACTGTTATGTCCGGTGAACCTTAGGCGATTGATCTCTGTCAATTAGCTAACCCTATCTCCACGATGGCAAATTCAAGCGCTATTTTTAGTGCCCATGTTTTCCACCGATATGCTGAGAAAAGACTCTTTTCTTCATCCACAAACTAATAAGTGTTCACCTTCTTCATCTCAGCAGCCAGCTTGGTCTTCATGGTTTCCTGCAGAATGGGAAACTTGAGCTTCCAGTCAGCCACCGTCTTGCTACTTTTAGACAGCAACATTGCAATTCGCTCGATATCAGCCATGTTCACGCGAGTCTCCCTGGAATCATATTAAATGATATGGTTATAACAAAAACTAAAAGGCATCGGCTTAAGGTCATTTATCAGACAAGTCGTTTTTTAGGGTTCCGTAGTCAACTACGTCTGTCTGTCCGTCCGTCCTCGCTTAATCTCTGTGACCGTTAGCACTAGAAAGCTGAAATTTGGTACCAATATGTGTATCAATCACGCCAACAAAGTGGTAAAATAAAAATTGGAAAAAAATGTTTTATTAGGGTAGCCTATAGGTATGTAAAGTGGGAAGTGTTTTTTTTTTAATTTCAACCCTAGCATGTGATATATTGTTGGAAAGGTATTTATAAATTAATAGGGGTTTACTACAATCATTTTTTGATAATGTCAATAATTTCGGAAATAATCGCTACAAAAGTAAAAAACAATGTGTCCTTTAACTTTTGAACCATAAGTTTAGAAAATATGGAAAAAATCTGAAAAGTAGAACTTTTTAAGGACTTTCTAGGAAAATTATTTTGAACTTGGATGTAAACAACAGTTTTTGTACAAAAAAGACAAAAAATTGTACAAAATAATTTCTGGACTAAGTTTGTAGTTCAATCGTATATGCAAGCATTTTGAACACTTATTGTGTCGGACGGAAACTACGGAACCCTACACTGAGCGTGGCCCGACACGCTCTTGGCCGGTTTTTTTAATTTTTTTTTCTACGGATTGCATGGAAATTAGTCTAATGTCAAATTAGAAAGGAAGGAAATTATTTTTATTTTTATTTAACCTTAGCTAGAAGTACCTACCATAATTTACTTTTATTTTAAATTAGCTGTAATTTTGACTATTAGGTAAAACGGTAAGAAACGGTTTTATAGGCCCTGCAAGGTGGCGTACATTTGTATGTTAATGTACTAAAACTTTACGCAAAATGGTCACAAATAATATATTATAATATGTAAATTTGAACTATAGCTTCGCAGATGTCACTGTCAAGAATGCACTTACTTTAAAATACCAAATATGATGTTGTTTTATTTTTTGAACTTAAATTGAAAAAGGTAAGTTTTGGGTATCGACCACATACCCATAGCCTGCCCCTGTCTGCGCATGCGGGTACCACGACCCCACCCAGTTCCTTAGCACGCGGTAAATTCAAATGGTTCTCTCAGCCTCTTGTGACAGGAACTAACCACGAGCATCGTACTCACTACCAGTGCAGGCAGGCACACCAATCCAATTTGTTTTGTCAGTCACCGAAACACGATTCAATTAAAATGTCAAACTATACCATTCGCATCACCATTGTTAAAAAACTTTTTACGTAAAATACAACTGAGCCAGAGCCCATGACAAATCGACCTTCGTAATTTTATAAAACCTGAAGATTTGTGTATTTATGTCTCCAATAGACGTAAGAACATTTCCCGAACACAAAGTTTAGATCATGATTGCTTTTGCGGGTAGAAAATGCAATTAAACTTTCATTATTTTATAAAGTATTTGGGGAACTATCAACGATATCTCCTTAGTTATTATTCTTCTAATGCATAAAATTCTCGTGTCACAGTGTTTGTTACAAAACTCCTCCGAAACGGCTTGACCAATTCGTGTAAAATTTTGATTTTTTTTCAGTCGGTCTGAAAATACGACGTAAACTATTTATTTTAGGAATAAAGCAACCGGAACCATATTTGCCGGAGCAGCTAGAAATATACCTATTCAAATAATACAGAGTTAGGTGTGGCCCAATAATCTTCTTGTTTAGTTTGATGTGGCGTACACCTTCTTGTGTGCCACGTTAGCAGCAGCAGTTGCCGGTCGGCAGATGTTCTTGCCTGACCCGACGAGAACTCGATGCGTCAAGCGGGCGAAATACCTAAATTGCCGACGCCGACGACGTGGAGCTTGGTTGAAACCGGGTTTGCCGGAAAGTTGCGCACCGTTCAGGGTTGGAAATAAAACAGTTTTTTTATATTTTAAAAACCAACAGTTTAAAATGTTTAAAATAAGTGTTTTTTTTTACTTTTTACCTTTATGCATCAATTTCAAATAAATTAGGTATAGCGAATAATAAAATAATCCATTTCTATATTGTTTCCTAAGTCACATTAGTAAAAATTAACAAAACGATAAATATTTACGTTTTGTTGCACATCTCAGTATCTCTAGTCTAATTAAAAAGTATTATTATTATTAATCAATACAAAACACTTTACATACACCGTGTTTGTAGTGTAGGTAACTAGAGAACTAGATAGAGAGCGGGGAACACCCATTAATCCAGTGAATTACTTTCTTTCGACGGCCGACATAGGGACTTTCCTTGCGGGACTTTACTAACGGGGGGTTAAGTACCAAAGCAGTGTATAAATACCACAACCTGTCTGTCTAATATTTCATTTCATTAAATTATTAATTCTTTTGTCTGTTGTCAACTCCAGGCCGTAAAAAACATGCAATCAAAGGTAGTGTTAGCAATTGAAGGTAGTTTTAAACCGTGTTTTTTCTTCATGGTTTAAACCTCGTTTAAAACTTGTTTTAAACTGTGTTTTAAAACACTTAATAAGAAACAGAGTTTTATTTCAAACTGTTTTAAACACTGTTTTAAAATAACTTGTTTTAATCATGCCAACCCTGGCACCGTTGATCTGCGTTCGGATGCCAGGATGCCACAGATAGTTCCAGATAAAAAACTTAGGCGGTATGTAAAGAGCCGGAACTCGGGAGTATGGGGTTACAAAAAACATAGATTTCAATGAAGTTGACTAGTATTAATCAATAAAACTGAGTCCTTGCTAAATGATGGAGACCACGTTTGACGTCTAAGGCCGCTAGATCAAGTTTGCGTGCGTCTACTGTTGTCAATTTATTGTTGCAATGTTGTTTTATTAACAACATTTAAAAAACCCCCATCGTAAAACAGTAAAACATTTAAAAAGTTAAAATAACACTTTAGCCATGAAATTTTACTTCACGTCGGGGTACCGCTTAAGTTAGGAATGTTCCTAATACTTGTAGGTATGTAGGTACTTATTTTAACGGTACCCCGACGTTACGTAAAATTTCATGGCTAAAGTGTTATTTTTAACTTTTTAAATGTTTTACTTTTTTGCGATGGGGGTTTTTTAAATTTTTAATTTAATTTTTATTTTAAAATTTTTAAACGCATTATTTTTGTTTCATAGAGTTTACAGTTATGAGATTTTTTCAGTGCATTGTATGTAGAGTCAAATGCTGGGTGAAATGAATCCAAACACGACATATCTGCTATTATTTTGTCAAGAGTCTACCTACTGGTGTGCCGGATAGCCTGGCTGCAGCATCAGCTCATCTTGTTGCCATCAAGGCATTGTGTGCAGAATCAAATGCTGGTTGAAATTAATCCAAACACGACATATCTGGTATTATTTTGTCAGGAGTCTACCTACTGGTGTGCTGGATATCTTGGCTGCAGCATCAGCTCATCCAGTTGCCATCAGTGCATTGTGTGCAGAATCAAATGATGGTTAAAATGAATCCAAACACGACATATCTGCTGTTATTTTCCCAAGAGTGTATTAGTATGCTATATAAAAGCCACGGCGTTGACGAACTTCCACCCACCTTACTAAAACAATGTGCTGATGAATTAACCTTACCATTTTATAAATTATTAACCCAATCCTTTGAAGAAGGTATTTTCCCGAATCTCCTAAAACAAGCTCTCATTAAGCCTATCCACAAAAAAAATGATAAAACTGATCCGAATAATTACCGCCCCATCGCGCTCTTGCCGACAGCTTCCAAAATATTCGAGAAAGCCATGTGTAATCGAGTTTATGCGTTTTGTGAAAAATATCATATATTTCATGACTGCCAAAATGGGTTTCGCAAAAACCGATCCACTGTTTTAACCGTTTACAAATATGTTCAAAAAGCCCTCGATATCATTAACGAAAAAAAGTATGCGATAGGACTTCTCCTCGATATGACTAAGGCGTATGATAAGGTACAATTTGAAATATTATTAAAAAAAATATATAGTATCGGACTCCGTGGCAAATGTTATGATTGGTTTGTATCTTACTTGAAACAAAGGGAACAAATAGTTGAAATCGAACATTTTAACAGCAGCAAAAATGAAATAGAATTAGTCAGATCCGACCGCAAACAAATCACTGCCTCAATCCCGCAAGGAAGCGTAATAGGGTGTTTTTTGTTTCTTGTTTATATAAACGACCTTCCTAATAACATAAATGAACCGTGTGTCCTGTTTGCAGACGACATATCTATACTAACCTCATGCAAAACTAACACTAATTTAAATGATAATCTAAATTCTATTCTAAATTCTACAATAAATTGGATGACTGAACACAATCTGGAAATTAACTTCAATAAAACAAAAATAATTTCATTCCATCCTCGCCAAAAAATACCAATAAACATAAACTTTACCTATAACAATCAAAAATTGGAAGTTGTCGATAAATTCACATTACTAGGTATTAACATTGACACATATTTAAATTGGAAGTCACACATCCAGAAGGTCAGCGCAAAACTATCAAAATTTACATACGCCCTCCGTGAGATTAAAAAAACAACAGACCTTAAAACTGCACTAGTGACTTATTACGCTTATGCTTTTGCGTGGCTGAAATATGGAGTCATTTTATGGGGCAACAGCACTGATGCGCCCACGCTCTTTACCTTGCAAAAAAAACTAATTAGAATCTTAGTGAATATTGAAGCCACGGATAGCTGTAAGCCCCACTTTCAGGAACTAAAGATTTTATCCCTACCCTGTCTTTATATATTTGAAGTGTGTAAGTTCGTTCGTAAGTACCCGGAATTCTTCACAAAAAGAGAAGATATACAAACAAAAATTCTATTAAGACATAAAAACAGACTAAACTTACCATTATCGCGACTAAAAATGCACTCCAATAGTACCTATGTCATGTCCATAAAAATCTACAATAAATTACCCGAAATAATAAAAAAAATAAATAAAAATAACATCTTTATCAATAAATTGAAGCTTTTTCTAATTAACAAATGCTACTATAGTTTAAACGAATACTTTAATGATAAATTATAGCAACTTAAAACCAATTTATTTATATAAAATCCACACCAGTGCTCTTCCTCCTCTCTCCTACTTGATCTATGCTGTGCCCGACAGGGTCCATAATTGTATCTATTATAATGTTTCTCACCAACTTTTAACACATTATGGTATGCAATAAAGATTTGTGAATTTGAATTTGAATATCCTGGCTGCATCAGACCAAATACACCATAATGTTGCTTATTAATATTACACACATGGGTATTTGAAATTTTAAGACACACATATGTTTGTAAGTAAAGTTAATACGTCTAAAATAGCAAAGGTAGCTAACACAAAAGAACTGATTACCTTGAAACGGCTGAACCGATTTTGATAAATTATGTCTAAGAACCATCGCAAGAAACCCTTCTTTCAAATAAAAAAAAACCGCATCTAAATCGATATACCCGTTTGGGCGCTACGGTGCCACAGACAGACAGACAGACAGACACACAACAACAACACACACGTGTTATAAGTTTCACCGCTATGTGTGTACATAGCGGTGAAACTTATAACACTCCTCTTTTTGCGTCGGGGGTTAAAAAGTAACTGTACAATCCGGTACTAACGGATACCTATGGGTACAACGGTATTAACATAGGTAGGTACTCGTACACAGAGGAACTTTCAGCTTTAAAAAATGTCGAAAGTCATATATCGTTAAGGGATCTTAATCCACTATAGTTCCTGAAGTCCGTCTTTGGTTGTTTTTAACCGACTTCAAAAAAGGAGGAGGTTCTATATTCGTGTGTATGTATTTTTTTTTTTTATGTATGTTACCTGATTGCTCCCCCATTTGTGGACCGATTCCTAAAATTCTTTTTGTATTTGAAAGAGTTTACTCCTGAGGTGGTCCCATTTTAATTTTGTGAAGATCTGGTGCTGATCTTCGGAGATATACAACGGAACTCTTCAAAAATAGACGGCAAATCTGTCGTGGTTGCTGGAATCGCTTGGATGTTTATTGTTTATACTACATCATGATGTATCATCACGCCTGTATGCTCTGAGGGGTACGCAGATGTGTACAATATACCTAGATTTCGACAGTTAGGTATGTTAAGTTTCACTCAATAGGGTTATCCACTTGGATAACCCTATTACCATGTTATGTATTGTTAACAAATAACCATTTAAAATATGTTCATGGCAAATATTTGTATGGGAACAACTAAAAATGGAAAAATAACCCTCTTTCTAATAAAACTTTTTTGCAAAAATCAAACCCACTTCAAAAAAAAAACACTAACCGGTGTAAATTAACTCTAAATTCGGAAGTCGGTGGCCCATCATAAATAAAACAAAACCACCAAAGCCACAGACTTCCTAATTTAGAGTTATTTTATGCCGCTATGTGTGTGTGTCTGTCTGTCTGTCTGTCTGTCTGTCTGTCGGGTGGACCGATTTAGATGCGGTTTTTTTTATTAGAAAGCAGGGTTTCTTGCGATGGTTCTTAGACATGATTCATAAAAATCGGTTCAGCCGTTTCAAGGTTATCAGCTCTTTTGTGTTATCTACCGTTGCTATTTTAGTCGTCTATGGGTATTATTTTATCTTAGAAACATATGTGTGTCTTAAAATTTCAAACACCCATGAGTGTAATATTAATAAGCAACATTATGGTGTATTTGGTCTGATGCAGCCAGGATATCTAGCAGACTAATACACTCTTGGGAAAATAACAGCAGATAAGCCGTGTTTGGATTCATTTCAACCAGCATTTGATTCTAAACACAATGCACTGATGGCAACTGGATGAGTTGATTCTGCAGCCAGGCTATCCAGCACACCAGTAGGTAGACTCTTCACAAAATAATAGCAGATATGTAGTGTTTGGATTCATTTCAACCAGCATTTGATTCTGCACACAATGCCTTGATGGCAACAGGATAAGCTGATGCTGCAGCCAGGCTATCCAGTACACCAGTAGGTAGACTCTTCACAAAATAATAGCAGATATGTAGTGTTTGGATTCATTTCAACCAGCATTTGATTCTGCACACAATGCCTTGATGGCAACAGGATAAGCTGATGCTGCAGCCAGGCTATCCAGTACACCAGTAGGTAGACTCTTGACAAAATAATAGCAGATATGTCGTGTTTGGATTCATTTCACCCAGCATTTGATTCTAAACACAATGCACTGAGGGCAACATGATGAGCTGATGCTGCAGCCAGGCTATCCAGCACACCAGTAGGTAGATTCTTGACAAAATAATAGCAGATATGTCGTGTTTGGATTCGTTTTAACCAGCATTTGACTCTACATACAATGCACTGAAAAATTCTCATAACTGTAAACTCTATATAAAACAAAATTAATGCGTTTAAAAATTTTAAAATAAAAATTAAATTAAAAATTTAAAAAACCCCCATCGCAAAAAAGTAAAACATTTAAAAAGTAAAAAATAACACCTTCCTATCGTTGAGCCATGAAATTTTACGTAACGTCGGGGTACCGTTAAAATAAGTACCTACATACCTACAAGTACTAGGAACATTCCTTACTTAAGCGGTACCCCGACGTGAAGTAAAATTTCATGGCTCAACGATAGGAAGGTGTTATTTTTTACTTTTTAAATGTTTTACTTTTTTTGCGATGGGGGTTTTTTAAATTTTTAATTTTTCTATGTAATTACAGAGATTACGAGTATTATGTTTACTTAATTATTAAAATACACATGTACAACATTACAGGTAAACTTACCTAAGCTGTTGTACATAAAAAAAAAACTAAAACTAAACAAACACCAGAGTGCTCAAACGGAAAAATTTAAAAATTATAATTTAAAAAAACTAGAGCTCGTCAAAAAAAAAACATAACATTTATAACACAAATAAAAAATATACAGGTTAACCCTTAACCACCTGACGTCGGTCTCAGAGACTCGTGCGATTTTATTTTCAAAATAAATCTGTTGCTATGCGCACGGTGCAACCGTGCGTCCTTGTACTTTTTCCCCTCCCCCGTCAGTACGCGCCACGCGCTCGGCAGCTCCAGACGTGCGCGTATTTGTGAATTATAGGTAATTATATTTTGTGTGCGGTCTGAGTGACCGCACACAAAATATAATCTAATAATGTATAAGTAATAATAATACATATAAATGAGTGAAACTTAAGATAATATGTTCGACTGATAGTAATTAGGTTTATTATAATATGTAGTAATTAAAATTCCTATTCAGATCTCATATATCCAAAGTTCCTTCTTTTTCCTAAAATTTCATATGTTTATTTTATGTGTCGATTTAGTATAAGTAAATAAAGACTTCTCATTGTTTAAAAACTTAAAACTAATAAAAAATATAATAAAGATATATACTTGACTTTCATTTAAAATAATATATAAATAAAAAATAATTTAACATAGTAAATACGCAAGCGGTCTCTATGACCGACGTCAGGTGGTAGTGTAACTGAAAAACACGTCAGGTGGCTAACGGTTAAAATAAAACACAATAACTAGTAAAATTGCACATTTAATCAACGTAATACCTACAAAGCAGGCCAGTCACAGGAAAACATAAAAACTTTTTTGCCAAAAATAAAACCCGACTTAAAAAAACACTAACCGGTGTAAAATAACTCTAAATTAGGAAGTCTGTGGCTTTGGTGGTTTTGTCTTATTCATGATGGGCCACCGACTTCCGAATTTAGAGTTATTTTACACCGGTTAGTGTTTTTCTAAGTAATAATAATAATAATAATAAATAAAATAAGTAAGCTGGCAACTCTGGCTGTCATAGGCACTCGTTGAAAATTCTCATTTGCTGTCCAGTGTATTTGATAAAACAGTTTATTTGCAAAATTACAACCAAACAAACAAAAACTACCATTTTTAAAACGAAGTCATATTCAACAAAAATATATCCAGAACTCCGGGCTTTAGAAATATTCGACATGAAATTTTATGGAAAATTAGATACAACAATGACAAGGACGGGTGACACATGTCACATATTAACAAGAAGAAATTTACAATAAAAATGAGGAAATAAATATGATAACTAGAGCAGCTTCAAGACGCGCACGCCTACCACCTCCGGACTCGCCGCTCAGCTCCGCCTCGCCGCCGCCGGACACAGGTGACCCGATGTCACCTGTGTCACCGGCGATTGCAGTAGCGTCGAGCTCCACCGACGAGTATTTTTCCCCGCCGACGTCGCCTACACCTGTACGTTGGCAGGGGAGAGGCCGGCCACCGAAGAGCTTAGGACCCAGGAGCCAACCAGCCCCGAGCCAGGTCCCCGCTATCGGTGGTTGTGTGCAGCGCATGAGATGGACTCAGTCTATGAACGAGAACGTCATGCGCGCATACTACGGGTCTACAGAGGGGGGAACTAACCTCACTGCGTACCGTGTTAGGATGTTGTCTCTGTTTCAGGAATTGGAACCAACCGTAAACGTCTCGGCCCAACGACTGTCGGATCAGGTGCGGGTTATCCAACGTAACCACAGGTTGGACGAAGCCGCACTTGATAGGCTGCGCTCAGGCGTACTGAACAACCATATCGTCTCGACTTTGACACAGACCGTGGTACCAGCTGTAAATGCAACCCCACCACGGTCCAATCCTAATAGTGACGAAGTGGATGATAGGGTTGTCACAGTAAGTAGCCAGTGCAATAACCAACTGAGGAGAGCACTGGAAGATGCGCTTCGTGAGTATTGGTCAACACCAACCGAACTTAGACCGCATATACCGCGGTTGCCGATGCACAAAAAAAATAGGGCGCTGGTGTGTGCCCTGGATTCGCTTCTTGAGAATTTCTTCGAAAGCAGCGAGGACCTCATTGATACGCACTCAATCCTGTATTGCGCGGCTGTTGCAGCATGTCGTTTAGCTAACGTCAAGTTCCCAAATGTTGACGTAGCTATCCGACCGAAGCCAGCTGTACCAGCCTGGCAGGGCAGGATTGAGCGCCGTATCGATGAGGCCAGGGTACTCATCGGCAAACTATACTGCTTCAGGCAGGGTAATACACGGCCACGAGTGATGCGCTTTGTGAAGCGGGCGTTCTCGGGGACTGAAATCAGTCCTCGCGAATATATGTCCCGTGCCACAGAGCGCATCTTCTTCCTGAAGCAAAAAGTTTGTGCATGGGCAAACCGTATTCGGCGGTATAAACGGCGGGTTGACCGGTACTCACAGAATCGCATGTTCCAGAGCGATGAGAGGTGGGTATACAGAGCTTGGGAGCGACCTGAACAAAATGTGACGGACGTTCGCCGTCCGGATGATGCCGCCACGAGTGAATTTTGGCGTGGCATCTGGTCGGAGCCCGTCCGTCATGTTGAGGCTCGCTGGATGTGCGATGTCGAGCGCGCGTGTGAAGCTATACCGGTAATGAATAAAATTAACATCTGTCCATCGGACATAGCCAAAGCAGTTCGTCCGTTACCTAATTGGAAGTCACCGGGACCGGACGGACTGCACAATTTTTGGCTAAAATGGTTAGGTAGTTCACACTCGCGCTTGGCGTCGCAGTTCCAGTCATCCTTAGAGTCTGGGTCGCTGCCACAGTTTCTTACAACTGGTGTTACTCACCTGTTCCATAAGTCAGGTAGTGCCACGGAACCCAAGAATTATAGACCGATCACATGCTTGTCGACGGTATATAAACTTCTTACATCCATTTTGAGAACTAAAATTACTGAACATATAGACAGTAACTCTATTATGTCTGCTTCTCAAAATGGATGTAGGAATGGGTCCCGTGGCACTAAGGAGCTACTGCTCATAGACATGGCCATAAGCCAACAGGTTCGTCGATCCCACAAGGATCTGTCGACATGCTGGATAGATTACAAGAAGGCCTACGACTCCGTGCCACATTCATGGCTCGTGAGGGTGCTGGAGTTGTACAAAATAGATGCAACTCTACGCACCTTCCTTGAGTCTTGTATGAGGCAGTGGAGGACGGTCCTTCGCTATCCAGGATGTCGACAAATCCAAGGGAATGATGAACCTATTTGGATTAAGCGGGGAATATTTCAGGGTGACAGTTTGAGCCCCTTATGGTTCTGCTTAGCCCTGAATCCTCTAAGCACATTGCTGGAGGATTCAGGTCTTGGCTATCGACTGAGAAGAGATGGTCAGGTCATATCTCACCTACTTTACATGGATGACCTAAAACTCTTTGCCCCCAGCAATTTGCGACTAATGGAGCTACTGAGGGTAACTGAAACTTTCAGTAGCGCCATCAGGATGGAATTTGGTGTGGACAAATGTGCGGTCATGCATGTAAAGCGAGGGGAGATTATGGAATCCCAGGGAATTCAAATCTCGGATTCCATACACCTCAGATCCCTCTCCTCATCCGAGAGCTATAAATATTTGGGTATGTCGGAAGCGTTAGGTATCAATATTACTGACATGAAGCAATCGTTGAGGGAGCGT
Organism: Euplexia lucipara; assembly: GCA_921972225.1. Lineage (NCBI taxonomy): Eukaryota > Metazoa > Arthropoda > Insecta > Lepidoptera > Noctuidae > Euplexia > Euplexia lucipara. Next base: position 8,155,160 of record OV179142.1, on the reverse strand, counting down.
TTCTTTGGTCGCCTGAAAAAAGTGTTAAACAGTCTTCTTTCAGGTGGAAACAAGGTGCGCGCCTTCAACGGTTGGGTCATGCCGGTTTTGATGTACTCTTTCGGCATACTTAAATGGACTCAAACTGAACTTGACACCCTGGATAGGAGAGTCTGTACACTGCTGACCGCAAATCGGATGCATCACCCACGTTCTTCGGTTATGAGGTTGTACATTCCGCGGAAGTGTGGGGGTCGAGGCTTTCTAAATGCTAAGACTCTCCACAACCGCGAAGTGTACAGCCTCAGGGATTATTTTTTAAAAACCGAAGTGGGTATGCACCGAGATGTGGTCGCCGTGGACAAAGGGCTCACCCCGCTTTCCATGGCTAACGAGATCTGGCGCAAACCTGTTGTACTTAGTGCAGATGACCGCAGACGGGTATGGCAAAGCAAAGAGCTTCACGGCCGCTTCTACCGGGCTCTTCATGGGCCCGATGTAGATTTACTAGCGTCGGTATCCTGGCTACGTTTTGGTGATCTTTTCGGGGAAACTGAAGGTTTTGTATGTGCAATTATGGACGAAGTTATCCTAACGAACAACTACCGGAGATATATTATGAAGGACGGGACGATTAACGTGTGTCGGGCATGTCATCGCCCTGGTGAATCCATCAGACATATAATCTCTGGTTGTTCTCGTCTGGCTAACGGCGAATACTTGCACAGGCATAATCAAGTAGCCAGGATTATTCACCAGCAACTTGCTTTGAGATACCAGCTTGTGGACACTGAGGTACCGTACTACAAGTATGTGCCCGACCCAGTTCTCGAAAATGACCATGCTACATTGTACTGGGATCGGTCTATCATTACTGATAGGACTATTGTCGCCAATAAGCCAGATATAGTAGTGATAGACCGATTAGTGCGCCGCGCAATGATAGTTGATATTACCATCCCACATGACGAAAATCTCGTGAAAGCTGAGAAAGAAAAACAAATAAAATATCTTGACCTAGCCCACGAGATGGTCGACATGTGGGATGTGGATTCTGCTGTCATTGTGCCGATTGTTGTGACGGCCAATGGTCTTATTGCCAAAAGCCTCGACGACCATCTGTCGAGGCTTTCGTTATGCGGTTGGGTCAAAGGCCTGATACAGAAGGCAGTACTCCTCGATACGGCTCACATTGTGAGGAACAGGAACCTTCCTGTCTCTGAGACCCTAACCACCGGTAGCTTGGACCCTGCTCCCGCCGTCGGTGGCCTACTATTTTTATATTTTTAAATGTTTTTATTTTTATATTAATATTTAAAAATGTAATTTATAAGAATTTTAAATGAATAAACGAAATAATAATAAATCTTTATTCACATAAAAAGAGTTACAAAGCGCTTCAAAGTCTCTGATTCCTGAGCTAGGTTCAATGACCTGTATTACAGAAATCAGTGGCCTTTCTCGTATTTTGGTGACAAACAATTATGTAAATAAATGCAGTACATACAGTTTCCTATTAATCTAATTTTAATCAAGGAGAATGGGAGGTTGGAGTAGTGTGTAGATGACGGTCTGTGTGTGTGTGTGTGTCTGTGTGTGTGTGTGTGTGTGCAAATGGGAGCATGAATGAAAGTTTGAGTAAATGGGTGTTTCACTAAATGTTATTGCAATATAAGTTCCGTTTCCTCATAATCTTGTTTCAGTAGCCAATTTCTAATGGTGATTTTAACTTCTCGAATAGATAAAGGGTGTATATTTTTTATTTTATTAATTTTATTATACAGGTAAACTGTTCTGTAGCTATGTTGTCGTCTAGCTAAGGCTGTTCGACATACAACAGACGGGCATACATTTTTTATGACACGCTGCTTATTGTATTCTTCTGCATTATAGGGGGTGATTTTATGCTGTTTGATAACTAACTGATAGATATAGAGCTGTCTAACTGTAAGGACCTGACATTTTTCATACAACTCGGCTGTGGGAAATCTATACGGGCTAAAAGTCATAACTTTCAAAATAGATCTTTGTGCTCGTTCCAAATCTATTACAAATATTTTGCAAGTGCCACCCCAAGCCTTAATACAATACCCAAGTACAGATCGACCTAGTGCGTAATAAATTTTCCGCAGAAGATCCAAATCAGCGACATGTCTCAGCTTCTTAAAGACCCAAATTAGTTTCCTAGTGCGCGATATGAGGGCGCCAATTTAGCCTGTCATCTAAAGTAACCCCAAGTTATTTGACAGTATCAGATTTGGCTATCTCAAGACAAGAACAGTTAGGAGAAGGGCCATTTGGGTAATTGCATGAGTGAACCTTCACATTGATGTTATCTGGTTTAGTATTGCCCGCGTAAAATTGTATATATGAGGTTTTAGCTAGGTTTAAAGTCAAGAGATTTGCCCCAAGCCATCTGCTGGCTTGATGAAGCCTCATCTGAGCATTATGCCGCACCGCGGACCAAGTCTCTCCATGAAATATAAGCGCAGTGTCATCGGCGTACGTAAACATTTTTCCTTGTATCACTGGTAGTTTGCAAATGTCGTTTATATAAATCAAGAAGAGACTTGGACCGAGAATACTGCCCTGGGGCACGCCACAGATGTCCGATGCATCTGAACTGACGCTGTCACCAATTCGGACTCGATGGGTGCGATTATTTAGAAAGTCCTCGAAGATCTTTAGTGTATTTCCACGGATACCAATACGCTCTAGTTTTTTCACAAGGATGGAAATTGAGATGGTATCAAAAGCTTTGGCCAGGTCGAGGAAAACACCCAGACATTTTTGTTTTTTGTCTAATTGCGACGTTACGAATTCCGACAACTTAACAACAGCGTCTTCGGTGCTTTTCCCCGGCCTGAAACCAAACTGTGAATTAGATAAGATATTATTGTGCTCCAGAAATTTCATGAGTCTGCAATTTAGAATTTTTTCTAATATCTTTGAGAGGGATGGTAAAACTGATATTGGCCGATAATTAGAAACTTCATCTTGTTTCCCACTCTTGTGAACAGGAGTGATAAGTGATCTTTTAAATACCTCTGGAAAAACTCCTTGTGTAATGCACTGATTTAAAAGGGTGTGACCATAACATTTTTTGCTACTTTTAGGAGCTTAGCACGTATTGAGTCCCATCCAGTAGCACAGTTATTTTTAAGATTAATTATTAAGTCGGTTTTATTTTTTGCAAAAAAGTTTTTATTTTTCCAGTTTTAGTTGTTCCCATACAAATATTTGCCATGAATTTATTTTATACTAGCTTCTGCCCGCGACTTCGTACGCGGATCCTGTTGCTTATGCCAGTGAAGATCTGAAACGTCTGATGTCGAATTCTAAAAGCCCGGGGACGGGAAAACAATGAGATGCGCGAGACGATTCAAGACGTTCCAGATCTTTTATTTTTGTTGGTCAACAGGAAATGCCATCAGACTCAACAACTTTTGCTAAGACGCCATTTCTATTATGTATATGTTATGTTGTCGCTGGGCTTTGGAGTTCCACTGCAGGTGTTCCAGATCTCCGAATTTAGTCTCACAGCAGAAAACACTTTTCACAAGGAATAGTTTTTGCAATGGCACCATTTTTATATCTCTTTTACTTTAGGTGTTCCATTTTCCAAAATAAATTATACCTTATATGTTGCGTGACGTTCACGATCAGCGGTCAGTCGCGCATCTCCTTCCCCCACTTATCTATAGAGTCGATGCGTATATACGCTGAAAACTCAAGCGTCATGCTTTTTCCGTGAACGACTCCACCTCGCGAGATAGTGCATGATGTTCACGATCAGCGGTCAGTCGCGCACATATTCTTCACTGGTGTCTAGAGACCTTGATGTAGATGCGTAAATACGCTGAGAATGAAGGCGTGCTTCGCGATCCCAAGAAGTTTCCACAGAGCGAGTTGCAGTCTCATGTTCTCGAACAGCATCAAGTCTCTCCTAACGCTCTTCGGTAGATTGTTGGGATCTTATGATCTTTGATCATCAATCACCTTTGGAACATTGGGAAAGATTTGACTTCTTTCTAGGCATGGTTATAGTTTTATTGTGATGATACCTGATCAATTAAAATCTAAGTGGCTGCTCCCCTGCGTTACCGGGTAGGCTACCTTGTAACGAAGATAAATGGAAAAGGAAATTAAACACTCAAATACCATAAGCCCGAAGGCATATATATATAAATTACGATAAAAAAAATGGGAGTTTTGGCCAGTAGAGTCTAATTTTCAATGATATACCATCGTCATCGAAAATCAGTCCTGAACTATTCCCGCCTTCACCGCGTGGAGGTACTTAAGCTATTTTATAATTATGCAATGAAATTAGTGATAGCTTTAATTTCTATATCAAATGTTTCTGATCTTCGATTTTTATAAGTCAACAGGAAATGCCTATCAGACTGAACAACTTTTGCTAAGACGTCATTCCTATGTGAGTAATTATGGTGTAGCTGGGCTCTTGGAGTTCCACAACAGGTGTTCCAGATCTTCGATTTTTATACGTCAACAGCGAGTGCTCATAAGGCTGAAGAACTCTTGCTAAGACGTCATTCCAATATATGTTATAGTGTAGCTGGGCTCTTGAAGTTCCACATCAGGTGTTCCGGATCTTCAAATTTATTCTCTCAGCAGAAAATGCTCATAACGTGGAACAATTTTTGCTATGGTACCATTTTTGTATCTCCTATAGTTTAGCTGGTCTGTTGCGGTTCTGCATCAGGTGTTCCGGATCTTCAAATTTATTCTCTCAGCAGAAAATGCTCATCACGTGGAACAATTTTTGCCATGGGGCCATTTTTGTATCGTCTATAGTTTAGCTGGTCTGTTGCGGTTCTGCATCAGGTGTTCCGGATCTTCAAATTTATTCTCTCAGCAGAAAATGCTCATCACGTGGAACAATTTTTGCTATGGGGCCATTTTTGTATCGTCTATAGTTTAGCTGGTCTGTTGCGGTTCTGCATCAGGTGTTCCGGATCTTTAAATTTATTCTCTCAGCAGAAAATGCTCATCACGTGGAACAATTTTCGCTATGGGACCATTTTTGTATCGCCTATAGTTTAGCTGGTCTGTTGCGGTTCTGCATCAGGTGTTCCAGTTTCACGATAAATTATAGCCTATGTGTTGACCAGACTTAATATCTATACAACAAAAAAAAAATCATTCAAATCCGTCCAGTAGTTCCGAAGATTAGCGTGTGCAAACAAACAGACAAACAGACAAACAGACAAACAGACAAACAGACAAACAGACAAACAGACAGACTTTTTTTTTTGGATTCGTGCTCTATTACTGTTTCTAAACCCCCCTCAATCATTATTTTTTAAATATATTCAATGTACAGACACAGTTTTTTTACTGTCTTATTATATGTATTATTATATGTATAGATTGTTAATCGTTAACAATACATGTCATGGTAATAGGGTTGTCTAATTATATCCCTATCAAATGAAACTTAACATAGGTACCTAACGGTCGAAATTTAAGTATATTGTACACATCTGCGTACCCCTCAGAGCATACAGGCGTGATGATACGTCCTGATGTTGTATAAACAATAAACATCCAAGCGATTCCAGCAATCACGACAGATTTGCCGTCTATTTTTGAAGAGTTCCATTCTATATCTCCGAAGATCAGCACCAGATCTTCACCAAATTAAAATGGGACCACCTCAGGAGTATACACTTTAAAATAAAAAAAGAATTTTAAGAATCGGTCCACAAATGGCGGAGAAATCAGGTAACATACATAAAAAAAAAAATACATACACGAAGTCGGTTAAAAATATGCAACTACGTTGATATTGTGACGGCGGCGGTTGAAACGCCTGGTGAGAACGCGAGAACGGTTCGATCTATTTGGCTGTTTTATTTGTGGTTGTTAACGTAATTTTTAGAAAAGAGGTTTGTATTGTTGATTATCAACTGAAAAGGTCGTATTACATGGTATTCTTGGTAGCAAAATCTCAATTAAGAGAATTATTATTTTATGAAGTAGATTATAAGACCTTTATCAAGTATTTCCACTCAAGTAACAAATACCTACCATACCTAAAGAAAAAGATTGCGTGTTTACTGTTTATGGCACAACAATGATAAGGATTAAAAACCATTAGAAAATAAGTAATCTTATGTATCTAAAATATGTAAAAAAAAACGAAAATCTCAAAATTATGATTTGTAAGTTGTAATGGTGCACAATAAAGAGTATTCTATTCTATTCTATTCTATTCTATTTTAAGTATATGACTACTCTAGTCTGAGAAGAAACAGCGAAAGAAACTCAGAGACCAGTCTCTGAGTATACTATATAAATATGCCTATACCTACCTACATGTCCTTTTACATTTAATGTCAAAGTGTAAAACATAATCTTCTCCTATTTTAGCAACAGGGATTATACCCTGGGATAAAAATAGGGACCTTACGGAAAAGCAATTGCCTTGCATAGGTACTTAGCTCCTTTCGTTTCCAACAGTTCCGTGTGGGGGTGCCCTAAGCTCCTGACTGAGCGAAAACGTTTAGAGCAGTCGGGATCGAATTGTCAGACAACGCGTGCGAAATGCAATTATATACGAGTATGTACTTAGAAACCTATTGTGAATTTGCTAATTTTTAAAGTGCGTTAAAATGTATTTTTACTGGAAAATTTAACCTACTAATGTTCACTCGGTGAGTTGTATTTTTTTTTTCAAAATTTAAATATATTTAAATTTTGAAAAATAGTATAATAGTCTTTAATTATTTTATCCAGTTATATATATATAACTGGATAAAATAATTAAAGACTAAACTAAGTCTTTATTTATTTTATCCAGTTATAATTAGTAGATGCTCTAACTTAAATAAGATTGACGGTCAGTATAATATCTTTTTATCATAATATCGATTAAAATAAGTTATTACGTAGGCTGGTACTTATTTGAATCATAGTTCTCTGCAATACAATTGTACAATTACCTAGTTTTTTAAAACCATTCTCTTTATTGAATTGATTTTATACTATAGAGGACACGAAAGGCTTAGTAACGTCCGTTCTATTGTTAGTACCCGCTCTTGTAATGTGTGCACAGTGACCACTGCGTCGCGTCGCGTCGCACAGGTAAGTACCTGTACAAATGTTCAGTAAAATAATATTGACACGTTGCCTAGATAAGTTGCTTTTACGATGCTTGTGGACATACCTAAGTTAATAAGCCCGCCGTATGCTCTGAGGTCGCAAGTTCGCAACGTCCACAAAACATGGTTTCTACACTTTTTGATTGAACTTGTTTTTTTCTTTTTAGTTTTAGAAGTATTTTTTACACGGGTTTTTTTATTTTTTAAATTTATTTTTTACTAGCTGTGCGTCCACGTGGAATAGTGACTTTTCGGGCAGCATATTTTGAATTACATATACCGTCGTTTGGGTAGCTAAAAATTTACTTTACAGTAATGCTTTTCTGTATACGATATTTGACGCATGACGTATATCGGGGATGAAAGCATACAGGCTCCTAGGATTGCTAACCCGTGACAGAGCCACATACAACTGACCGTGCGAGTAACAGCTGATACTGAGATCTACATCCACAACTTTCAGCGTCTGACCTTGGGTTTTATTAATTGTCATCGCAAAATATAGGCTGACTGGAAACTGGACTCGTTTAAAAGTAAATGGAAAATTGTTTGGAATGAGAGGAATCCGAGGAATGAAAACACTTTTACCTTTTCCACACCCTGTTTAAATCTCAGCTTCTATCAGATTTTGTTGTAAATTGGTCACTTTTAACCTGGTGCCATTGCAAAGTTTTGGGGGCCCTAAATTTCTAAGAAGCATTATGGGTACGCCTACTTTTAATTTTATTTTATGTGCTGGTAGTCTAGGAGCGTTGAGGGATTCTAAAAATTCTACTGGGAGCTTGTAGATTCTCCTTCTTCCATGACTCTGTTTATGGAGATATACTCAACATAATCCCCCGGAACATAGGTAAAAATTTCAGCGTTTATAGTTGCTGCTTGGTCGTTTCGTGGCGTCAAAATAGCTCTTTCGCAAAGCCAGGAATTTGCGCAAGTTGGTATTTGCATTGCGTTCCATACACAGATGATAATACTCTTCAGGATACGTGCGTTCGCTACTAATAACTGAATCCTTAAGGCAGCGGCGCGTTTTTTTTTAGTTGAGAGCCATCTCGCTGTCGTGTCCTAGAAGAGGACGTGTACAGCTTAACCGGGCATTCCTGTGGAGATGACTTAAAAAAAAAGACCTCCAGCCAATGGCAGCGGCGCGGCTCTCAGCGCGCTTTATATAGCCATGGACCCGCAGGCGCGAGGCGTGAACGCACTACTCTGATGGAATACCTTAACAAATGCTCGCCGTGATTCTTTAAATTGACATAACTTTTAACTTTTTTTTTATGAACCAATTAACATGAAATAAACACTTAATGTTAAGTGAAGCTTACTACAATGTATTAGTGAAAACCACATCTAAATCGATTTAGCCGTTTCTGATATTAGCGTGCACAAACATACAGACAAACAGACAAAAAAAAAATTAACAACAATGTCGGGTTCGACATCGATATAATAACAACCCCTGCTACTTTGTTTTATATATTTCCATTGTACAGACACCACTTTTCTACAATTTTGTAATATATAATTATGTATAGATAGATAGATATTGATTTTATAATTTTTAGTTACGATTAGAAGAATTTCGAACATTTTTTGTAAGGGTTTGTTACAAATTCCGTAAATGCGTATAAGCTTGAATACAGCAGTATTAAAATTGTTTTGCTTCATACTTTAGCGTCACTCAATCGTCATGATATTTTTTTTTAAGGTAACTTATTACCTAAGGAACACTCTTGTGTTATCAAGACGAAACTAATGATATGTAAATTATATAAATCCGTTCAGCGGTTTGGAAGGTATGAGGTACTAAACAATACTAAATTCATACATACGTAGGTACAATATACGCGCGAAAAACTCTTTTTGGCAGTCGGGTTAAAAATGTTAAAGAAAATAGTTTACATGAAAATACAATTAAGAAAAGGTACCTACTTACATGGTTTTAGCAAAGATGTGTCTGTGGTCCTGGTGGCCCGCGATGTCATCTGAAAGATTACGATAAGTTTAAAAGCGAAGTTCTATACATTATAAATACGAATATAAGTTTAATATTAAAATATTCAATGATTCCGATCCAAAATGTCATGAGATAAAATTGGGTTAAAAATTCTAAAGCTTACCCCAAAACGCCTACCTATGCTTACACCCCCTACACATTCAGTAATGAAGGCACTAAATAAACAAATTCCTTCCCAAATCCTTAATTTAAAAGTTCGTCGTGTAATTCAAGACATGTACAAAATCTTCATTAACTATAAAAACTCTAAAGAACGAATGCCACTTTATGAAACAAACTTATTTGTAGAGAGGGAAGGAGGGTTTAATACACGTTCTGAACACCTCTTAATAAGTCTCTCTAATGCTATAAGTAAACCATATCCGAACTGCCATGTCTGTCTAAATGTGAATCTGAAAACCATCCAACAGTTGACACAGTTGGATGGTTTTCAACCTTTTAGAAAAACCCTACGTATCATTATAACTTTTCAAAATTTGCGAAATGAATCCTATTCTTATCTTCAAAGTTTTTCAAATATAGCATAAAAAGTAGTCGCCGCCTGTACGCTTATACTCCATTTACAAAAGAATTAGAAAAAAAGAGGTTTGTAGAAGCAGGAATGCAGAACATTTCATTTTAAAGCTAATTGCAAATTAATTTTTATTCAATTGTTTTATTTCAAATAAGTGATAAAATTGAAACGGAGAACGTGTCCGTGTTTTGTTCATCTCTGCTTCTTTGAGGTTTTTATCATTGACACTACAATTTTCGACAAAAATGAAATAATATAACTAAATTAAATCCACATAAATTCTTAAAATAATTTGTAGAAATGGTTACAACTAAGTATGACTGCTGCAGTAAAAATAGATTATAACAATTTCGGCGTCTGTCGTAATTGCAACACGCTTAATTGTACTTTCGTTACAAAGTGTTCATTAAAAATTACCTTTTTAACCCCCGACGCAAAAAGAGGGGTGTTATAAGTTTCACCGCTATGTGTGTGTGTCTGTCTGTCTGTCTGTCTGTCTGTGGCACCGTAGCGCCCAAACGGGTGAACCGATTTAGATGCGGTTTTTTTTATTTGAAAGCAGGGTTTCTTGCGATGGTTCTTAGACATAATTCATCCAAATCGGTTCAGCCGTTTCAAGGTTATCAGCTCTTTTGTGTTAGCTGGCGTTGCTATTTTCGACGTCTATGGGTATTAACTTTACTTAAAAACATATGTGTGTCTTAAAATTTCAAACATCCATGTGTGTAATATTAATAAGCAACATTATGGTGTACTTGGTCTGATGCAGCCAGGATATCTAGCTGACTAATACACTCTTGGGAAAATAACAGCAGATATGTCGTGTTTGGATTCATTTCAACCAGCATTTGATTCTGCACACAATGCCCTGATGGCAACTGGATGAGCTGATGCTGCAGCCAGGCTGTCCAGCACACCAGTAGATAGACTCTTGACAAAATAATAGCAGATATGTCGTGTTTGGATTCATTTCAACCAGCATTTGATTCTAAACACAATGCCTTGATGGCAATAGGATGAGCTGATGCTGCAGCCAGGCTATCCAGCACAGCAGTAGGTAGACTCTTGACAAAATAATAGCAGATATGTCGTGTTTGGATGCATTTCAACCAGCATTTGATTCTAAACACAATGCCTTGATGGCAACAGGATGAGATGATGCTGCAGCCAGGCTATCCAGCACACCAGTAGGTAGACTCTTGACAAAATAATAGCAGATATGTCGTGTTTGGATTCATTTCAACCAGCATTTGATTCTAAACACAATGCCTTGATGGCAACAAGATGAGCTGATGCTGCAGCCAGGCTATCCAGCACACCAGTAGATAGACTCTTGACAAAATAATAGCAGATATGTCGTGTTTGGATTCATTTCAACCAGCATTTGATTCTAAACACAATGCACTGATGGCAACAGGATGAGCTGATGCTGCAACCAGGCTATCCAGCACACCAGTAGGTAGTCCCTTGACAAAATAATAGCAGATATGTCGTGTTTGGATTCGTTTTAACCAGCATTTGACTCTACATACAATGCACTGAAAAATTCTCATAACTGTAAACTCTATAAAACAAAATTAATGCGTTTAAAAAAATTAAAATAAAATTAAATTAAAAATTTAAAAAACCCCCATCGCAAAAAAGTAAAACATTTAAAAAGTTAAAAATAACACTTTAGCCATGAAATTTTACGTAACGTCGGGGTACCGTTGAAATAAGTACCTACATACCTACAAGTAGGTACTAGGAACATTCCTTACTTAAGCGGTACCCCGACGTTACGTAAAATTTCATGGCTAAAGTGTTATTTTTAACTTTTTAAATGTTTTACTTTTTTGCGATGGGGGTTTTTTAAATTTTTAATTTAATTTTTTAACTTCTGTCTTCTGTCTTTAAAACTTTGCGAAGGACTTCAATTTTCTTTAAAGAATGTCTGTTATGTGTTTAACCAATCTAACTTCAGTCTAACTACCAAATTATTCCAGAAACCAAGAATTTCATCAATTTTTAATTTACGCTAAACCCGAAAAGGGGTTTTTAAGGTTTCAGACCATGAAAAACAAGTTAAAATGAATATGACCTAACACTATGCTTAAATCGATTTTCAAGGTTTCTGGAAACATACATTATGGTAAAAATGTAACCGGTAATTCAAATAAGTATATTTATTTGTGACACATAGGTATAATGTATAATTACATGGTGTTAAATAATAAGAGTGTCGCTATGCGCTGCCTTGCAAGGCGTACAAAATATTTTCTTTACAGGTGAAAAAAAATTAATTCTACGTACCTATTTAAATGTCTAGGCTAAGTTTAAAATAGAAACTACAAAAATCTTGTTTCAAAATAAAACATACTTACATCAAATAATAATAGCTACTAAACATAAAATAATAACAATGAAATGTAAAATAATCGATAATAAAGGAAAATGGAGCATTTGTTGGGGTCTTGTTTATCTTCTAAGTAATCATTTACGCAGTAATATGCTTTCTGAACTGTGTAAGGTAATTATGAAGTCTTTTTTTTTAATTTATAGGTTTTTTGAGGATGTTATAAATTTGGGTAGTTTGTTAAATATTTTTGGAGCCATTCCTAGAAAACTTTTTGAAAATATTGAGGTTTGATGGGTTTTTGACTTTAATTCACCTTGATGTCGTGATGTAGATAGGGTTTCAAAGTGGCTTTGATTATAAGTGTCATTAAATAAGTGTAATAAGTACAATTAAAAGTTCCAGCTTCATTGTGAAATGAAAATATACCATTTGATTGTACTTATCTATACATATTTTTGCTTAGTACGTAGGTATACAAAAATTACGGCCAATAATTAAAAAGACAGAATAAAAAAATAATCTATTATAAGTATTTGTACAAAAGTACTAAGTAGGTACTACTACTATAATCCATTTTTGAGACATACGTAGGTACTCATATTTTAATTATTAAAATGGCTTTGTAAGTTAATCACGTGTTTTCATTCAGTAACTTTTGGAGGGGGTTGGAGGTTGACCAGAAGCCTAACAAAGGTCGGACGAACCGGACTCGTATTTATTTGGCCGTACACGATGGTATAATGCCTCACATGTCTGCCTAAAGCCGGAAATTATGGCAACTCTACATGTAGCAGCGTATTACTTTGCTTCTAAAATATAAGTCAAAACATAGGTTACTAAAATACCGCTGTTATTTACTCCACACAAAACTAGAACACTACTGTACTAGAAGCACTGTCACGCCACGGAATAAACTTGAATCATTCCGAGACCTAACTTCCATATTAATAACAGGCTGCATCGTTAGATGGCGCTAAAACCCGTAGTGTAAATAGCACTCTAAAAATTTAGAGCATTTTCCAATCTAACGAAATTTCAAAGTTCATTGAATATTTTATTAGTTATCAGACAGTCACAAAACGGTTTATGCCAGGGTAGTCCGCGAAATTAAATAAATAAATAAATAAATAAATATTCCACAACTTTTTCACACAACGCCATCTAGTCCCAAGCTAAGCTAAGAGCTTGTGTTATGGGTACTAAACAGCTGATAAACATACTTACATATTTCTAAATACATACATATTATAGATAAATTACACCCAGACACAGAACAAATGATCGTGCTCATCACACAAACATTTGTCCTGGGTGGGAATCGAACCCACGACCTCCGGCATAGCAGTCAGGGTCACTAACTACTAGACCAACAGGCCAGTCAATTTAAACTTTCTTGTGTTTTTTGCAATCTGCGTTCATTGTCAGCCCTTATGTTGAACAAAATATGATTAGGGACCGTAACACCACAGTCTAAAAACCTACAGTCAGATCGCCAGTAGCGTTAAACCGCTGCTGGCCTTCATCGTTGAGCTGGGATGGATGGAATATGGCATATTCTTACCCGTACGCAAAATACGCGCTTAGTCGTGGAGTTGCGGACACCTGCCCGTTAAACCTAACCTAAACCTACAGTCGTCCGACGAAGCCGTCTAGACAGGGCAATCGTGCGGGGTGTGAGGGGCGAGACGCGGGAAAGCCGTTCCCGAACTGCAAACAAAACGATGTTCGTAGTTTGGGAGTAACGCGTGTAGACGTTGTCGGCATTTTTCCAGAGATCAAAGGCGTCGTCCTACTGTATTAATATTTATACTGTGGTAATTAGTAATAAGTGTTTAAATTCATTAAGACAACGTTCATATAATCCCATTAAACGATTGTGTTATGAAAAATCATTCAATTAGATTAAATTAACTTACGAGGATTGTATGGCTGATTTTAATTATTGCAACCTTCTAGTAACTATTTAATGATCAAAGATTGCAACTCACTACATTTGTTATGGTCGCGAATCATATTTTAATCGACATTTAAACGAACGGCAAATTGCAAAAAACACAAGAAAATATGAATTTCATAAATCTATCTATTCTATCATAAATCATTTATTCATTTGCGAATTTCGCGGGTTATTTTGGCTCATCCCCTTATGAAATAGCATGAAATAAAAAATAATAATATTACTGTAAAGCACAATAATTGTTAGGTAGTGATCGCGCCATCTAGTTACTTTTCTGTTAACTATTGTGCTTTCAGTAACTAGATGTAACTGCAACCTCTGTATGCAGCTCCCTCTATGAACATCGGGGAAGTGCCGTTATTCATAGATGGAGCTGCAATAAAGTAAGTGTAAACCGTATCATATTTGATTCGGTTCGAACCAAAATGATATGGTTACAGTTACAATAACCTACACAATTTATACAGAAAGCTATATTCTACGTTTTTATATAGCATTAAGGTTGCATGCATACTTGAAAGAGTTGAGTAAAAGCGCCCTCTCAATCCTGTTTGCAACTACTTGAAATTGCATAGTGTGTAAATAGTCCGTTAGATGGCAGGCAAATAAAACCATCCCTGTAAATTATTAAAAATTTATTACTTAACTACAAACGCCTCACATAAAAGCAACATTTAGTTTGATGCCAGACACTTTAAGCACATTAAGCACACTGATAGTTAAACTAACAATCAAGCTTATTCTAACAAAGAAGATTTCAATGAGATAGTTAATGTTACAATCAAGTTGCATTACAATTCCACTCAGAAAACAAGATAAAATAGATTAATATTTTAGGCAAAATATGATTATGTTCTGTTAGTGTTATAGTCAAGTATAATTTCAAAGGTATTTTGATTTTTTTTCCATATCTTAGTTCTAGGCATGTATCTATCTACGTGTTTTTGGTGAAGCTGTAGGAATCTTTCCTATGTGTACAGTCACGAGCTGAAATACCTATATACACATTGGTCACATTTTCTAAAATATCTTAACTTTTACCATTCAAAAAATATGTGTACTTGTACGATATTTTCTTCTTAATTATCTAACCATCAAATTGTGTCAAAACTGGGTAAACATTGGTTTCACAGTAATATAAACGAAACAAAATCAGTAAAAAGTACACACTTCAATGTATTTTTAACCGACTTCAAAAAAAGGAGGAGGTTCTCAATTCGGTTGTATTTTTTTTTTTTTTGGGTTTGTTACCTCAGTACTCCGTCATTTAAGGACCGATTTTCAAAATTCTTTTTTTGTTTGATAGAGTATACTAACAGATTGGTCCCATTTGTATCAAAACTCATACTTCTTCGAGGAATTAAGGGAACTCCTCAAAAAATATAGGCACACATGCACCGATTTCAAAATTTTTAGTAACAAATCAAGCATTTTCATTTAGAAAGTATAATTTGGTGAAGAAAAACTGATGAAGAAGACAGGCAACGGAACTCTTCAGCGCATAACAGCAAATTATTCGCGATTGCTATAGTCAGATGTATATGCTGAGCTTTTGTATTTCCACAACATAACATTACGCTATTCTATTTTAAAAGGGGCCGGCAGAGATGTACAGATTAATGTTTAGAGATAGACCTTCTTTAGCAATTGTTATCCAATTTCAATGATTCTTTCAAGTTTTGAAAGACTTTCTTTACATACAAAGAAACAAAAAATTACAAAAATAAAAAAGTTTTTACAAAAAAAACAACCGACTTCTTAAAGAAAAACTAACAGGTGAAAAATAACTCCAGTTTCGGAAGTCGGTGGCCAATAATGAACAAAACAAAACCACCAAAGCCACAGACTTCCGAAACAGGAGTTATTTTTCACCTGTTAGTTTTTTTTTAAGAACTCGGTTGTTTTTTTTGTAAAAAAGTTTTTTAACTATCCAAGACAATTCATTTAACATGTATACATGAAATACAAATTGTATACGTGTTATAGGAATTATCATTGATACATTAAAATGATATTGAAAGTGTATACCTACTTTTTCCGGTTTTTGCTAAGTTAATTACTGTAATAATTTATTACAGTTTTATTAACCCTCGACGCAAAAACAGTGATGTTATAAATTATACCGCTAGTGTGTGTCTGTGTGTTATACCGCTATGGTTTTCGGGATCGCTGATAACAAAAATGAAGTCAAAATCAACCAAGATGGCGACGTTTTCATGGTTTTAGGGGTCGCTGAATACGAAAATGAGTTCAAAATTAAAATCGAAGATGACGCCGAAGAAAATTTTTGGTGTTTCCGTCATGTGTGTCGTTTTCATGGTTTTCGGGGCCGCTGGTTACAAAAATGAGGTCAAAATTGAAATAGAAGATGGCGCTCACGAATTTTTTTGGTTTTTCCATCATGGGTGTCGTTTTTATAGTTTTCGGGGTCGCTGATTACGAAAATTAGGTTAAAATGAAAATCCAAGATGGCGCCGAGGAAAATTTTAGGTTTTTCCGTCATGGGTAACTTTTATGGTTCTGCGGGGTCGTTGATTACGAAAATTAGGTTAAAATGAAATTCCAAGATGGCGCCAATGAAAATTGTTGGTTTTTCTATCAAGGGTATCGTTTTCATAGTTTTCGTAGTCGCTGATTACGAAAATGACCTCAAAATGAAAATCCATGATGGTTAAACCAAAAATGTTCTTCGGTGCTATCTTTGATTTTCATTTTGACCTTAATTTCGTAATCAGCGACCCCGGAAACCATTAAAACGACGCCCATGATGAAAAAACCAAAAATTTTCCTCGGCGCCTACTTGGATTTGCATTTTGACCTCATTTTCATAATCAGCGACCCCGAAAACCATGAAAACGACACCCATGACGAAAAACCCAAAAATATTCTACCTTTAAGCAATAGCAAGCGTGATGTTATACGCAAATATCTTTGGCGCTAAAATCCCAGATCCCTTTAAGTTGTAATTGTTTACATAATTTCGAAACTGTACTGTTAACATATTTTTGATTTCCTTGGGTAGGTACATAATTATGTAACTAAAAGTTAATATTATTTTTTGGTTATCTATTGTTTACGAAAATTTGATAAAAATATGTAGTTAATTTTGACACAATTTAACGTTTACATGATTTTTGAACACAGTTAGCATACTTATTTTTGCGATTTAATGTTGATTACATGAATTAGAGTTATTAGGGCGTTTCTATGTTATTACTCGTGACTGTACTAGAGTAGAAGACTTATCTAATATTTAAATATAATCTCAGGATTAGCAGACTTTTTCATCTGAACTACCATGAATGTATTAAGGTAGGTCAGTTGAAATATACATAAAAAACGGTTTTGTACAACTGGATGTACTTAGATAAATATTATAGTTTAACTAAATTTCCTTGAATGCCAGAACATTCTGTATAACTTTTTTGTTATATTCATAAAAGTTAGTACTACTGTTCTATCTGCTTTACCAGAAGTATTATATATAAACTTAAATATGCGTCTAATAGAGAAGTTTATTCTAAGTCATTGAGTAGGAAAATGCCTACAGAAAAATTAAACAAAGTAAACACATTTCTGGAAGTCTGAAAGTGGTGCCTGTGATTGACAAGTTGTGTGAGAATCAGTTTTCAAGGTATGGAAGGAATGAAGATAATCCTGTGAGAACAGTTTCGAGAATCAATGTGGAGGGTTACAAGAGAAGTTACAGAAAGACCAAGGATGGCTTGTAACTTAACATCATAAAAAATGATGCATTTATTCTCAGAAGCATTAGGGCAAATTTTATATGAAAGGATTTTGTGAAAGATATAATAGGTATGGCTTGGAAGGAGATGACTATTGAGGTTGCGGCCAATAACGCTGTGTGTAAGAAGAAGGCAATGCTAACGGCGGGGCTAACGGTAACGGTAGAAAGGCGACAAAACGAACAAATTTAATGAAATTTTTGATGTGTCACATAAAAAATATGAACTGTTTTTCTGGGTACTGATTCTCTGTGTTGAATGATAGAGCTTAACACCACACCTAACCACACAATTTTGTCACTGAGTAGTTTACACTTAGGCGTGGCGCCCACTATCAGTTGGATTCGGTGCGGCTCATTATAGCTAGGGTGCCTTACGGCGGTCTCAGGCGACTTCGGGCGCCTGAGGGCTGCTTCAGGTGGCTTCGGACGCCTGAGCGCTTGGCAGTCGTATCGTAAGCATACCTAAGGACGCCGAAATTAGTTTTGGGTATCTTGGTCAAAACAAAGAATAGTTCGGGTGGCAGGCACGTCACAGAGTAGTCGTAACATTTCCTACGTGAAAACAGTTGTGCGTGCGTATTTATAATGGAGGATTAGGACCGTTCTCATTGTTTATTTTGCTGAAGAAGAAGAGAAAGATGGTGGCTTCAGACAAAAAAAAGATTTTGGATTACAATCTTTGCATACAAAGATGTATTTTCGGTGAATTTTATAACTTGGGGCTGGTATAAGAATAATCAGCTTTCTTCTGTTATGGTTCCGTGTAATTAATGAGGCTGTTGCCCTTTATTTTCCTGTGGGTGTTGCCAAGCTAAAGGAAGCATGCGTGGTAATCGATATGACGGTTCTGCGCAGTGTCTGCCACAAAAATTGGTAAACATTGTCCTTAGGTATACTTGCGATTGCGAGGCAGCCCGAAGTAGTCCGAAAAAGCTCTCAAGCGCCCAAAGCCGGCGTAAAGCGCCCGAAACCTCAGTAAGGCGCCCGACTGCTGTAACGCACCTGAACTGTACAGAGCAGCACTAATGTCCACCGATGCGTTTGACGAAACAGTTTTAAAAAGGATGAATTGATTTATGAAGTTTGGTTGAAATGAAAAAGTATAAGATTTGTGCCCAGAGATGAGTACTTACTAGAAACTTGGAAATTGTCATTACTCAAAAACAACTACTATTTAACAAGGACGTGGTTTAGTTATATTTAGACAAAATGATATTATGTGAGGATTCTATTTTTTTTTTAAATCGCGAAAATCAACGAGGTCGCTAAGTAATGTGTTCAACACAATCATGCAAACATAAGCAAATAAAAACATATTTCTCATCTTAATCGCACTAGAAACATGACATGAATTCACATTTTTTGATAAATATTACAATTCTTATCAAATCAGCAGATTTAGTATTATTTCAGTATTACAATGCGTATTTACTGTTTTAGAATTCCACTTGCTTTGTTTTAACTAAAAATAAATCATTATTTTACTTCCTTGAGAGACAAAGCAATTTCAATACGAATATGTAATATGAATTCATGTCACATATCTAGAGTTCATGATGATTCCTATATACTCGTATAGTAATTGCACATAATATTTGGCACATTTTTTTTATGTAGTTACTTACTCACTTGATATTAACTTGTTTTTCACTTCACTTGTATTTTTTTAATTCCTACTATTCACTTTAGTAAACCGTTAGGCGCATGCACGACTCCATACCGATCGATACTTTCAATGGTGGGGGGGATTTTTTTTTTCGAATTTCCAAATTTTACATATTGAATATTTTTACTAAACGCGCCTGGCCGCCCATTTTACAACTAATTATTTATATTCATTATACCGTATTCTTCTTGAAGCTTCCACTGCATGAGAGTCCAACCTGCAGCCCCGATCCAAGCGCAAAGTGTCATGGTCCCTTCGCACAAAAAGGTTTATTTATCACCGTCACCAATGTATCGCTACATAAACACTTCACACGTAACGATTATACGCCCTTATCCTGAATATACTATTGAATTCGCTTTAATTTACAACAAACAGCGAGACGCGAGGAATCCATTCGAGGCACAGATTAATCGTAATTAAAGGTAGTCCACCAGCTTAGTCATAGCACTGACAAAACACTCAGTCTATGAATCTTTAGTATCCCGGTTGAATTAATAATTTAACACATACAACACGTTCAAAAATTCCTTGTAATTTTTGGTCACAAAATTGATATATATTTTAAAATGAATTCACTAGATTTGTTTATTTTACAATTGGGATGACAGTGCCGCCGCTCAGCGTAGGGTGGCTTAACGCGAGTGACCCGCGGGGTGTTCATCTCCCAACAACAAGTTGTACTGCGCACCTGGCTTACGTTATCATTGACTAGATGGCGCTATCGAATGCACCCTTTATAGCAAAACACTGTTTCCGTAAACAAACCAAATTGTTATAATATGCCTACACCGTGAATTATTTCGCATTTGTTCTGTGGTAAAAGGTTTTACTCGTACCTACTAACAATTTTCTTTCATTCATTTATATGTATAACTCTATTTTTTTTGTAACAGTTTAAGGGTATATGCTTTACGCTAGATGGAGCAGTTAGTCTCGTTTACGTATTTCAGATTCTTGAGATTTCATTATTTATACCTGTCGGGGGAAGGGAGCATTATAGCTTTATCAGTTTTATTAAGCAAGTAAAGTGGTTCCTAATTAAGCCTTTGTCTTATAATAATATAAATAATACCAGCCTGTTATCTACTGTTCCATTGCAAGGCAAAGGCCTCTTCTCATACAGAGAAGGCTCGAGCATTGATCACCACGCTTGCTCAAGGCGGATTGGCGATTTCAAACTTATATTAACTATTAGTCTAGGTTTCCTCACGATGTGACAAAATAATTTACTGAGCGTTTTAGTTTGTATTTGTAACTATTGTAATATAATTTTCTGTTCTATGTATTGAAGACAGTTGTTACGGGAGACGTTTAGGGTCACACGTGGAAGATTTTGGGATCACTGGTTTTGTTTTTTTCATTACGTAGGCATGTTATTATTGACGATAAATTTGGGGTCGACACAATGCGTTATCTGCTGTCGTTTCACCAACCAAGCCCTATTTTATACAACCAAATGAGTATAGTTTATCTACTCATGTGCTTAAACTTTTCGCATGACAATACAGATATTTTTTCGGTTTCGGTTGACTCAGTACAAAAAGTAGTAACGCTGTAAAAGTCATAATGTAACTTAAAGATTTTATACACATAGTAGATACAAGTAGAGGCAGCAAGTTCACTTAAAAATCACTTAATCACGTAAAAAATACTACACCTCGTTAGTGTAGTGGCCTCAAGCGTGGCCAAAGGGTTCGATTCTCGTCTTAGGCAAAGTGTTATTGGGTTTTCAAAGTCAAATTCAAAGTCAAATCATTTATTTTAATTAGGCCATTTAAAAGGCACTTTTGAACGTTAAACTTACAAGTTATTAAAATATAATGATTCTAGTTGCCCCTTCCAAAAGGTATAGTTTCGTATGGAGAAGAATGGGCAAGAAACTCCATACTTACTCTTTTAAAATAGTTTTTACAATATTTTGTATACTATAAAAAAATACATTAAGTATATGTGAATACATTAAGTATACGATGTACCTAGAATAAAGAAATAATAAAAAAAAATAACATAGATACTGTACTAAGATAGATTAAGCATTTTAGTAGATAGTTACATAATTATGTGGATAGGTACATGGTACTCTCACATTTACAAATATTGAAATCACGGATAACAAATCAAGAAAATATTAAATAATAATAATAATAAAAATGAAAAAAAAAACAGCAGAACAGCGTGAGTGTTGAGAGAAAATAAAGAAAAATTTATAAAATTAAATAATTAGAAATTTTACAAGTTTGATTTTGTCAAGTTACTAGATTGCCCTATGGAGCTGGACTAGCATGTTGCCAAGCATTATTGTCTTGAATATAATCCTCTAATTTATTATATGCCTGTTTACAAAGTGTAGTTTTAATGTAAGTCTTAAATTTCTTTTCATTTAGTTTTAATATATCAAGAGGTATTTTAATGTAACATTTAACACAGTACTCCATGAAAGATGTATGTACTTTGGCTAATCTGAAAAAAGGTTGAGCTATTCTATCTTTATTTCTAGTATTAAAATTATGCCTATCACTTATTTTACTAAAAAGAAGTGGATTTTTTCTAACATGCATAATATTTTCGTAAAAGAATTGACAAGGCACTGTCATATACAACGAGTTTTTTTTATATCCCTTATCTCTAGGGTATGATTGAGACCATATCAAAGAATCAACTGGCATATGAATTATGTTTCAATCATCCTTTTTTTTACTATCATACAAAATAATTCGACAAAGTCACGATGATTATTGTAAAACACCCTTACGTGAAAGAAAAGTGACGTTAGAAAGAGAGTCGTCGTAGGTACTGGTGACAATTTTTGAACTAATTAGGTAATAAAAATAATATTAATAATACTTAATATTAATATTTCACGACTATTCATACAACGCCATCTAGTCCCAAGCTAAGCAGAGCTTGTGTTACGGGTACTAAACAACTGATAATTTAATTATGATTGATGATATCTCCGAAACTTTGCATTTTTGGACCATCTTTTCTAGGAGTTTTAGTATTATTTTTACCTACAGCATATAACCCTAGAGTTATGGAATATAAAAAAAACACCTGGTATACACATTTCCATCTATAATATCTGGAGTCGAGTCATGTATCTGATTGTTACAATAGGTTTGACCCTTATTACATGGAATTAAGCATAACTGGCAAAATGTAAGTATTTATCATAGGTACACTTGTTTTACCTATCGACGAATACAGGCATGATGATTTTATGTTTACATCACATTGTACTCTTTAAATTGATTAAATTACTTGGATATATATATATATATAAACCAATTAAATAATACATGTTAACTATGTTAAACACAAATGAAACCAAAAAAACTTAACTCAACATAATAAATTATTATATGGCGGCATTACCATGTCGAATGTTAATGGTTAACCACTGGCCAAATTACAGGCCAGCCCTTGTTGCTAAATGATTTAGGGTACGTTTTTAAAAGGATCCTTATTGAATCTTAATAAAATCAAGTTTGGATGTTAATTTACATTCAGCTAAACAGTATTACTCGTATAAGTACTTAAATAGTAATAAATGGAGTGCGCAGACTGGTAGAGATACTGAATAACTTTAATAATAGGCTTACCGAAAACTTTGGATGTCTTTTAATCATAATGGGCGTCTTGAGTAGTGTTAAATTGTGGCGTAGTAGTATAAAGTTGTTCAAATTATTATAACTATAAAAGGCGAAAAGGGCAGAATGATAAAAAAGGGTACTCTAGACCTTAGTCGGAAAAAGAAATCATATTAAAGGCTACTTTTAATGGTAGTTTTATGTATACTTCTATACTAATACTAGCTGACCCGGCAGACTTCGTACTGCCAAATTAAATTGCAATAAATTCCTGTCAAAATGATTTGTAATGTGACATTTTTTTGTTCCTACATATTTTATAGTCGGGGCAAAAAATTCTCCTGAACAGAACCGTCACCCTGGTGATAGGGCGTTGTGAATAAGAAATATCTATATACATATTATAAAACAGTAACGAAAGAAAAACTGTACATTGAGAATTTTCAAGAAAAAATAAGTTGGTTTTGTTAGAAAAACGTAACTGGTGACAAAAAGAGACTTTTTAGAATTTTTGTCTGTTTGTCTATTTGTCTGTTTGTCTGTATGTATGTCCGGGGTAAACTCAAAAAGCACTGCATGGATTTACTTCAAATTTTGCATGAATATTACTAAGAGGTCGGGTCAACACATAGGCTATAAATTATCACGCTATCACCTACGGGGGAGGAGCAGTGAATCTTTATTCTTCTTACTCATTCTGTGGAAGCGTGTAATCAAAGGACGCATATTTAAATGTTGGTTTTGAGTAAGCTATGCTATTATCTAGCTTTACACTATAAAAACTTCGCCATTTATGTAACTTTGGCAGAGAAACATAGTTAAATGAATGTTAGTAGTATAAAGACAATTTGGAATCAGCGCCATCTATGAGAATGTATGAAAATCAAATCAAGTAACACATGAACTTTTTTTGAAAATTAATTTAAATTTTGGTTGTGTTGATGAGGTTAGTAGTTAGTTATTCTTAAAATTCATAGATGGCATTGTGCATTTTTTTCATAAAAGTTGAATCATATAGTTCGTTTTGACAAATTGAAGTTCCAACAAAACCCTCAAAATCTTGAGCAGAGTTCGGATCGTATCATATGGGATGAGTGTACGATGGCCAAAAGGAAGGCAGTTGAGGCCGTGGACAGAACCCTGCAGGACATCCGCAGGAACAGAAATTTGATGGGTGGTGTCACACCTCTGTTCAGTGGCGATTTCAGGCAAACGCTTCCCGTGGTGACGCGGAGATCGAGAGCTGACGTGGTGAATGCTTCGGTGAAACGATCTTCGTTGTGGTCACAAGTTCGTACGCTGCGCTTGACCATTAATATAAGAGCTCGGCTCGGCGGCATTGCACGCGCTCAAGAATTCTCCGATGTCCTTCGTCTTGGCAAAGGCACTCTACCAGAAGAGAGAAGTGGACAGGCGGTGCTTTCAGAGTCTCTCGGTAGAGTGGTATCCAGCTTCGAAGAACTTGTTCGCTGTGTGTACTTGGACATCAGTCGTATAGCGCACGCAATTTGCAATTCGACATGCATATTCTTGCTTAAATGAAGTACTTTGACATGTTTCCACAATTTATTGGAGGACTTTAGACATGCATTGAGTTCATCAGCTGGTGTTGATCGTGGAATCACCATGGACCGTGGATAGACCATCAAACGCTGGAGATTAAATTCTTAATAATTTTCAATATTTCTACTTTTTGCCTGACATTATGTCAGATGTCAATCTGTCAGTTACTTTTCTCTAATTTTGTGTCTTAGTTTTTCATAGTGACTATGAAGGTTGCATCTGAATTATGTAATTTAATTTATTTTTATTAGTAAGTTAGCTCTAATAATGTAATGTATTGTTATTTTTCCTGAATTTTCTTTGCTATAAACCTCACGGAGCCCGAGACCTTTCCAACGAATGCAAAACCGTGGAAATCGGTTCGTGCGTTCTGGAGTTCTAGCGTCAGGAAGGAAAACCCGACTTATTTTTATATAGTAGATTATAAAGAGGAAAAGTTTGATTGTTTGTTTACAGTTTGCATTGAATAGGCTCCGAACCTACTGGACCGATATGAAAAATTCTTTCACCGTTGGGAAGCTACGCTATCCCCGGGTGACTTAGGCTTATCTTTTTATCCCTGTATTCCCACGGGATCGGAAACTACGCGGGTGAAACCGCGTGACGTCTGCTAGTACAAACATAAAATAGAAAGTAAAGAGAAAGTTCAAAACGGTGACTTTTCACTAGGCGACCACTGGTTATAGTAGTTTTTCGGCAACCTGCCATAATAAGGCATTTATGCTTTTTTCCCCTTGTTACACTTTACTGTTTTGCTCACTTATAACAGGGGCAAACAATAGGTCAGACGTTTATGGTTTATTCGCTGTTATGTGTCGTGTTTCAGGCGTTCCGTTTTTAGGTAATCATTGATTCTCTGATAACGCTGAGAGTTTACTAAATAGGCTTACTTTAAAGTGTGAATACATATTACGTTTCAATATAATAAAGGTTAGAAGTGTGTTTGATTATTGTTTAAATCAGCAAAATACTAATCTTTATAACTAAAAGTCGGTATTTTTCTTTTGCATTTGATTGCCAAATTTTAGGTAGGAAATAAACTATTTAACATCACGCTTCAACACTAAAGACCAGGTGAAACCGTACGGCCTACTAAGGCGATAAGAATGCTAATAAATAAATAAACACAATTTATGGCAACAATTGTTTTGTTACAATTAGAGATTGATTGTATGTACAATGTTATTTTTTTATTCTTTTCAATTACTATATTATTATTATTTAGAGTGATACTTGTTTTTATTATGACGTTGATTACGTTACATAATAAAAAAGAGTAATCAACACTTACATGGTAACTACAATATTCTGTTTTTCTATTTTCCAGGTACTGTGAAATAAAATACAAAGAAATAAGTCTTTAAATAATCAGCTTTAAAACAGTGAAATAATTTAGAAATAAAAAGTTATATTAAAAGTAAAACAAATCGAAAGACTAATTTGTAAGTGTAACTTAACTAGG
Source organism: Euplexia lucipara (assembly GCA_921972225.1). Lineage (NCBI taxonomy): Eukaryota > Metazoa > Arthropoda > Insecta > Lepidoptera > Noctuidae > Euplexia > Euplexia lucipara. The sequence goes on along the minus strand of OV179142.1, from coordinate 8,129,196 downwards.
GAAGACTTCAACGACGACAAAAACCGGAATTGAAATAAGTAATCGAATTAATACATATCTTATAATATTATTAAACAAACCTTAGTAATTTAAAATCAAAGTGTAGTGAAGTTTAGAGAATTGTGAAATGTCTTGTGAAAATTGGTGGACAAGCTGTTCAGTGTTGTTTAGTGAGTGAAAAACTTAATCATGAACGTGAAAGTGTATCGTGTTATAGTGTATAGGAAAATGTGTTGTGTAAGATGTGATGTTCTGCATATTGTGAATAAGTAAACATGTTAAGTCGTTGGAAAAGTAAAGATAAATCTGACAAGACAAAGTCATCTAGTTCTAGTGGAAAGAAAAAACGAAAAGGACGGGATAATGGTAAGCAGTTAGATATAATAATAATTTTTGATATACGAGTAATTCTGTAGTAGGTGTATTTTTTACCTACGAGTGTTTGTTACTTAACACCTGAAACGGTAGGATCGACTTTGATAATATTTTGTGTTTGTTCGAGTGGGTGGCTTATTCGGTATGGTTCACGCAGACGCAACTTGTCCCTTTGCTGCCTCAGTGACACCTAAGGCCGATGTCCAAACTACACAGGGCTGTAAAGAGACCACTTGCCCCCCATGAGAGAGAGCACCTCTTCAGTTTCAATAGGGTATATGCATGTATTTTTTTTATAATTTTAATTCACTGTTTACAACGTTTTAACATAGTAAAAAAATATAAACATATTTAAAAATGCAGTAATAAAGCTTAAAAAAATATTTAAAATACAGAATAAATTTGAGCGGTTTAAACGCCGCCATTTTCGCGCGCCATTTCGATTACGTCATTTACTATGATCCTAGTACTATTACTTAGGGTGTTTTCGTTCTTCTAACCATTTTACCATGAAAAAAGCTCAAAAACCAGTTTACCGGTATTGCTTGTACCCGAATGCAATAAACATTGTCAGATTGTGCTTTTACAAAACCACTCTCAGTCATTTTTCTTAAATGTTAAATAACCTCACTATGAAGCTAAACTTACACTTGAACATTAAATTAGTTCACAACACACACGGCAATAATTATGTTTTCCAATAAAAAGTCCATTCCAATACTTAATGTCATACTTACACATTGATGTTTTGTAGACGTTGAGTTGTTGTCGTAGTATTTGACGTCAATTTTCGTTATAACCAATGGTGATGCGTTTCACAAATTTGAATTTCCCGCGCTTAATTCGCACTTTTATTTTTAATTTTAAATAATTATGACGCTATTAAAAAGTAAAACAATGATTTAGTCCATATTTTCTGCTATTAAAGATTCGGAAAAAAAATATTCGAACCATATTTAAATTACATGCATATTCCCTATTAATTGAAACATTTTTAAACATTTTTGAAGCTTTCCAGTCAAACTTAAACAATACGCGAATATTTTCGTCACAATAAACATCATTATAGGTACTTAATTTACAATAGCATTAGACAGAAATTAAAAAAGGTTATTTTTAATGCACACTTTGTAACGAAAGTACAATTTATTAAGCATGTTACAATTACGACAGACAACGAAATAAAGTCCGCCTTTGTACATTATTGTGCTCGAAGTATTAAATAAATAAATATAATAAATTAATTATTATATTCTATTTTTACTGCAGATGTCACACTTAGTTGTACACATTTCAACAATTTATTTAAAGAAATGATGTAGATTTCATTTAGTTATACTATTTCATTATAGTTGAAATTTATAGTGTCAATGACAAAAATCCCACAGAAGCAGGGAGGAATAATACATGGCCACGTTCTTCGTTTCACCTAAGAAATAAAACAGTTTGAATAAAAACTGTTTTCACTTATCTTTATAATAAAATGTTCCATCCTGCTTCTACTAGCCTCTTTTCTATAGTGCATCGTAAAGTCAAAAATATCTCGTGTCACAGCGTTTCTGACAAAACTCTTTCGAAACGTAAAATGTTGTGTATACCTATAGGTAAACCTTCGATCAATAATAGCACTTGGTGCTATTATTGATCGAAGAGGTAGACACACCATACCTATTATTCCTTTTTTTCGGAATGAGCTTATGTATACTTAAGTACATAAGACGTTGTAAGAACATAAGTTTATGCATTTGTCTTATTATAGTCGAACATAAAGTGTGGTTGCAATAACTATTAAGAATAAAATAGGTCTGTTTATCAAAATTTTTAGTTAAATTAATTAGATAAAGTGATCAAAACCTATTATTGCTTCATGATCATTTTTCAGGGTTTTCTAGTGATCGTTTAGATAAGTGTGATTATAACTAACTAAACGATAATTTACGATAAAGGTTACCCTCCTTTTGGACTACATTGAAAAAAAAAATGCTTTCACTGAATATATCACAATTGTTTTATTTCAAAAACAATATTGCAAACTAGACACAGATGTTAGTTTGTAGTAATATTAACAAATATAGATAATAATAATAATAACCCCGCAGGGCAGCTTGTGGCGAGCTGTTGGGCAGTAGCGACCCCACGGACTCGATCTCCCGGGAGAAGTCTTGTTCCTCATTTCTGGCTTGCCTTTATTGGTCGGCCAGAGTGAGCACTGACGAGGAACGGAGCTCCTACCTCTTTCTTGCCTTTGTTGGCCGGCTAGAGTGGAGATTCGCTTGAGCAAACGTGCTCGGAGGAAGGAAACATTCCAGTAAGGCGCTGGTAGGGGTCTTGACCGTACTTCCGGGATTGTACTGATAGCCGTGGAATGCCTCTCCACTCCTCAAACGCCTCAGGTTATGTTGCCCTCTTGTCGCTACGTCACTTTGTGCTAGCGGCCGTTTCAGAGGGCCCATTATTGAGTGTGCAAGTCACCCCCTGCAATTTAATCCGTGTATGTAAAACATTGGTAAGGCAGGAGCCATAGTCCCTTCATAGTTTTAGGTATCCAGTCCATTTTAGCCACCCTAACCTATAGTCCAGTACTTTTGTTTTCATAGACTGCAATAGTCTTACACCAATCGCAGGTTTTCCTTAGGAGCACTTGTCTAGTGCGAACAGGGAAAATCTGCGGTTGGTGACTCATTTCATTAAAGACGACAATGGGCCTCTGCGAGTTGGCTTCGGCAACTCGTACGCCTTCCAAAAGTCTGGAACTCCAGGGTTCCGAGAAATATAAGTGTATAAAAAAAAAATATATATATTTTACTTCAAAAATACAAACATCAGTGTGGCTCTGGCTCTTGTACTAGGAGTTCCTGTATTACAAGAGCCAGACCTCTCAAATTGCACAGAATGTTTAAAGAAGACATGAAGATGTTTATGTTTAAAGAAGCGATAGACCTAAATCAGATAATACATCATAGATATTAAGCTAACAAACCAATAATGTGCATTACTGAAGCAATCCCTGCCGTATACTATGACACCATCGTTTTGGTTAAGGCTATAGGTATGTGTTATAAAACAGGGTATACAGGGGTAGGGTTGTAATGTATTCAGTGTGTTTTAGTGTGTAATGTGTGCTATGAGTTTAATTTCTATGTGTTTATGAGTCCTGCTTACTTATTAAATAATTTATTATTTATGATTATTATTGTTGTCAATATGATTAATAGTAGAGCTGGTATCGATCCAACATTAAGTCAACACTATGCAGTCAACAATAATGTCAATGCTGGAAAGAAAAAGCATTAAAGCATCAAAATTTTTCTTGACACTACGAATATTCACAGCAAGAATAGTCAATGATTTTAGGAAGGGGGAGGGCTTTAATAGCATTTTACAGATTGAGGCGTCATCTACTATAGCACATTCGATTTCACCGCTGGCCCTTATATTGTCACTTATAGTGATACTATCAGAGTTGAATTTTGGAAATAGAAACTCGGGTGAAAATGTCATTAATTGTACCAGCCAGCATTATTTAACTCAAAAAATCTAGATAATTTGAGAGACATAATAAAGGCATAATAAGGGTATTGGGAAAGAGTTTTCGGCCACTTATCTTACGGGTTGACAGCCGCTTTCCCTTAGTTGTTAGATTTTCGGAGATATAGACTGGTTGGGTGGGACCATCAACATTGATTTGTGCAGTCGTTGGAAGTTGATTATGCTCCTTTCTTTAACACTTAAGTGAGTTTATGACATCTTCCTTTTTAAGCACGGATGTTAGTTCCACAATAAAATTGTTGTTGGACGGGACTTTGGCGTGTATCCGAAAGATATCTCTAATATCTGACGGTAGAATAGGCGACTTGAGGCCATCGTCAGTCCATTTACGTTTGTAACGACATGTTACAAACGTAAATGGACTGAGGATTTATAGGAGTGTCGTCTAGCTGGTCCCGGTGGCGTTCTACTGATTGACATGCTTTGAGTTATATGCGACGATGATTAAAAAACTTACGAAAAGAATTGCAGCTAATCGGGTTTGACTTTGAACGCCTTGATGTGCAAGAGGGTATGGCACAAGCCACTGAACCACGGCTATTATATTTAAGTCAAAGAAATAGGTGAGCATATTTGACCAAAGTATTTTATTTTAATCTTATTGAAGGTGTCTTAAACTTTTATTTTATTTCTGAACTCACTGTTACTTGCACTTATTGTTTGACGATTACGATTTATTTTACTTTGTTTTGCAGGTTTTAGCGCCTGAATTGTTAATAGACGTTGGCACAGCGCGATTGTTTACACTATAGTTGTTGTTGGAGTACAGTTATGTAGGTTTACACAACTTTTTCCTATTATTACAATATTTTTAGCTTAGCGACACTGATACTCGTGTAACTCTTAGCGCGGGCGCGGGGAGAGGCGATAGATGAGTGTTATTATAAGTAAAATATGACATTCTCATACTAGTGATGGTTTGACAAAAGTTGACGTAATAAGGCAGTTTGTAATGTACTATTTTTGACGTAACTATGGACTTTTATCATTGTCAAAGTCACTTAGGTGTTATCCACTTAGGTTTTATAAAAAAGTAGCAGATGTCATGCGGTTTCACTCGCGTAGTTCCTGTTCCCGTGGGATTACAGGGATAAAAAGCCTTAGTCATCCGGGAATAGTATTGCTTTTCACCGGTGCAATAATTTTTAAAATTGGATAAGTACCGAAGATTACCCCCTACATACAAACTTACAAATAAACAAACAAATTTTACCTCTTTATAATATTAGTATAGATAAACTGCAAAGGTCCCTTATTATCAAGGCCGGTACTCAAAAAAGCTAAATGTAAGTATTTTGATATCGGTTAACAGTTTACCTAATATTCGTTATAGTGGTTCGGTTATAACCTCGAAAGCTGAACCTTTTTTTTCTATTATATCTATTCTGCCGCTAGTCCGCTATAAAAAAAAGATCCTATAGGAATTTACTCATGATAGATGATACAATACCAGGGCCAACAATGTATGAGCGGAGAGCAATCTCCTTTAGCTCCATAACAGAGAAAAAAATATAAAGTTACCATCACTAAAAAAACGTGTTTAGCGGTTAAACTTATCATAGGTGCCACCGTGAAACCATGCAAAGGCTAGTTAGGTGTTTAAAACATAGGGCTTAGAATGTTTTAGGGTATAGGTACCTAACTATAGATAAAAAATTGTTTCATGATTTCGTTCTGTTTTTTTATGTGATCAAAAATGTATCTACAAGACAGGGTTTTTCCGTTAAGCCCTCGCGCCAACTATTATACATTTTATGTTCATTGCTGCCACCGGTCTTAAATATACACCTAAGTGTCAAGGAAAAAATTTACCTACTAATGACTTATATATATATAAATGCATGATTAACTGTTTGTTTGATTTAAGTTATTGATTTCTGAGCTTTTTGGCAGGAAAATTTAAGAGGAAATCATAAGAAGTATATATAACACTACTTCACCATATGGTTCAGCTAAGCATCGAGTTTTATTTCAGAACGATAATAAATATATCAAAAAGGCTTCCAATACGAGTACGTAGGTAGGTACTCGTATGGGGAGCCTTAGTGGTAATTGTTTTAGCTACCAATTACACTGTCGAATGGGTGTAATATTCCTACCATATAGCTTAAAGTTTTGTAGTTTTATGAAAAGTAGTGAAAAAAAACTGCAAGTAGTAGGTACACAGTTTATTCCACAGTTTATTCTGGACTGTTCGGTTTCGATATTTCACTTTCAAGTATTGGATATTAAGGGATAAAAAAGAAACAAAGGCACAATAACAATGTAAGCTCCTAAAATTAAAAAATAACAAATATTTTCGAATCCTCAAATATTTTATTAAACGGTTACCTGAAGTGTAAAAGATCCCGGGCATAAATAGGGTATCCCAAAATACTCTGTGCTGCCAGAAAAAAAAGGACTGGTTTTTCACAAAAAAAGGTTTTAATTTCCAAGAAAGTAAAAACCTGAAATCAACAGCTAAAGTGATATAAATAAGTAACACAGTAGCGCTCAATAGGCTCTGTATACCAGTTTGCCGATGATATCTGCATCGTGGTGGCTGATAAAGATACTGAAATGGCCAAGCGTATCCTTCAAACGAACTTTGACTTATTATGCAAGTGATCCCACGACTTTGGTCTCGTCATAAATGCTGACAAAACCAAAGCCATGCACATACTTTCTCCACATATTAAAGTCACTTACACACCGTCCATTAATTAATTAAACCCCAAGAGAACACCGGTGTCTGCGCTGTCATTGTCTTTCTATTGTGTCTCTAATTGACACGATTGAAAGGTTAAAGCACATAACCATGGCTGCCTACACGCAGCATGTTCCGGTAGTACACTGTGAAACACTAGAGTTCTAGACCAGGGTAGAATCCTTTAAAAATAATAAAAAGTGAAATAAAATAATAGTAGGATGAAACCCATTAGAAAAGAATATGATAAAAATGAAAGGAAAAATTAATTACGGGCGATCCGAGTTCGGGAAGTGGGAGGGAGGGGGGGTTTAAGGGTAAAAAATAATTTATCTTGATTTCTGGCAAAACTACAAGTCCTATGGAAAAAAGTACAATGGCAAAGTTGTAGGTAATAAAAAGATCTAAAACTTTTGTATTTACACTTTTTTCACATAACCTCAAAATTTATGTGAAAAATTCAAAAAACCAAGTTTGTTGTTTTTTATTTTTATCTATTACAATTTTTTTTAACGAAATTTGGTGAAAACTTACCTTTTTATGTCCCAAATACGCTGTAATTTATTTAATTAAAAATATTATTTTTTCACCTTATTTTGAATTACTTAATATCGAAAAGGCACCCTAATTTTCAATCCAAAATTCACCCGTCAAAATACCTGCTTTTTTCAAAAAGTTGGTATGTTTTCTGTATGTTAAAATCTCTACTTTCCGATGGTGAAAAAAAAAAAATATGTTACTGTAGTAAATCTTCTCAGAAAATGCAATAAATCGAAAAAAACTCGAATTCGATTTTTTTTTAATCATTATAAATAGTTTCATTTAAAAAATGTGATTGCTGCAATTTGTTTTAATTAAAAAGTTGATTTATTTAATGTTAATTACATTTATGTCATAGAAAATCTCATTATAGATAAATATAAATGTAAATCGTACTATTAAATGTAGATACTTTATTCTGATTACGTTATTCATTATAATATTTTTAAACATTATATTTCATTTATTTTAAATATGTTTTAGAGACATTCAAAATATATCTTAAAATACATAAAAACATAGCTAAAAATATAAAAAAAAAATATTTTGAATATATCTGAAATATATTTGAAATGTATAAAATATATATGAAAATCGGCCAAAAGTTTGTTATTAAAAATATATTTACGATATATATTTTATATATTTTTAATATATTTTTATGTATTTTGAATTTTTTTTTCATGGGTTTAACTAAATTTGTTTGTGTAAAATTAAGGAGATTATTATTTTTTAATCTTGTACTAAAATATCATTGAATTTTAATGTTTAGGTTATGTTACGTTAAGCATACCTAATATTTTTAAAAGAAAATATTACTATTTTTATGTTTGAGTTGATTGATACAGATAAAAATAGAGATAGTATTTACCTTCCTATGCAGATTAGAAAAGTTTTTTTTTTTTAAGTAAACTTGTATAATTATCTTCAAGAATCTCAGCGTGCACGTGTATTTTTATAAACGATGTTGTATACTGTACTGTATTTCGAATACTGGCTAGGCTAACGGTTGTAACAGCTGCTACGAAATAGTAGGTATGTATGTAGTAAGACCCAGACCCGCCTAGCCCCTTCCCCACTTCTCCATGAAATACCTTTTGATGGGCTACAATTTTTCGTAGGTCACTCAGGTATATAATTTATCTTAAAATAGAAGAAGCCAATAATTTAAAGAAGATTCGACAATTTTCTCCAAATATTGTAGATGTCTTATTAAATATTAATTTTATTAACTTATTTGTTTGTTAATTATAGTAGTATATTTTGATTTGCAATTTTTTTTTATCAACTAAACATGTAATCTAACGTTTTTCGAGTAATTAAAGTGTACATTTTAATAAATAGCTCAAAATTATTTATAATAATTAAAAAAAAATCATATTCGAGTTTTTTTCGATTTATTGCATTTTATGAGAAGATTTACTACAGTAACATATATGTTTTTTTTCACCATCGGAAAGTAGAGATTTCAACGAACAGAAAACATACCAACTTTTTGAAAAAGCTGGTATTTTGATGGGTGAATTTTCGATTGAAAATTAGGGTGCTTTTTCGATATTAATTCAAAATAAGGTGAAAAAATAAATGTTTTTAATCACATAAATTACAGCGTATTTGGGACATAAAAAGGTAAGTTTTCACCAAAATTCGTTAAAAAAAAATTGTAAAAGATAAAAATAAAAAACCAAAAACTTGGTTTTTTGAATTTTTCTCATAATTTTTGAGGTAATGTAAAGAAGGAAAGAAAGAAAGAGAAAGAAAGAAAGAAATACCATTTATTGGCACAGACACAGGGCATACCACAACAACAACAAACATACAAAAAATAAAATGAACAAGTTAAAACTAAAGAAACAACTTAAAACTATTTGGCCCAAAATCATTTTTTTTTTGCCCCACGGCTGCTCCAAATAGGCCCTGTTCAGCATAAATGTCAAGCACTAAGTGCTTGACGCTGGTTTTCAACAGGACCTGGTTGAAAGGTGTGTACGCCGAACCAGTTAACGTGACTGTGTGTATATTAATCTATTTACTTATAGTAAATCTGTAGAAGAAAAATTTCTGTACATTGAAAATATCAAAAAAATAAATAGCAGGGGGTGTTACTAGACCGACAGCGAACCCAAAAATATGATTAAAAAAATTTTTGTCTGTCTGTCTGTCTGTCTGTCTGTCTGTATGTTCAGGTATCACGCAGTAACTACCGGTTCGATTACGATGAAACTTGGTATACTTATTCTTTAATATCCTGGGCACAACACTGGGTACTTTTTATTCCGGAAAAGTATTTACAATAAAAAACAAACTTAATTTTGCGGTTCGACCCCTAGACCCGACTACTGTACCAACCGCAAATAATAAGTTTGTCGTAGGTTACGTCTCCCGCAGTGGAGTTCACCAAGGGGCGCTGCACACGGCTAAGATATTATAATATTTTATCTTAAGATACAATATCGCTCGCCATACAGTTCAATGGACTATCACACACTACGAAGATAATTATGTACATTGAAATATATTCAAAATTAATATTGGAGGATGATTGGTGATCGATACTGAAGCCAAAAATGCAATCAGTAAATGTTTTGTCCGTCTGTCTGTCTGTATGTGCACGTATAGTTCAATAACTATTATAGGGATTGGGATTGTCTTGGTACGGTTGTAATCAATACGCCTGGGCAGGTTGATCTTAGTCTCAGTTGTTTTACACATGGTCAGTTGTACGGCGCTCTTTCCCGGGTCAGTAGTTCCAGAAATCTTTATGCATACATACTGGAAGGATCAACTTTGAAAGTAGTCTATCTGGAAGTATTATGCTAAAATTATGCTAAAATTATTACGTTTATATATCAACGCACAGCCCAAACTGCTGGTATTAGAGACATGAAACTTGAAGGGGACTTCTTAGTTAAGAATAAGTATACACTAAAACACGATTTTTGGAAATTCAACCCTTAAAGGGAAAACATAGGGGGCGGAAGTTCTACATCCACGCGGGCGAAGCCGCGGGCAAAAGCTAGTACTTAATATGTATAAATAGATATTTTATGTGTCACAATTATGAAAATAATACATATTGTCTAATAATAAATAAAACCAAAGTGTAAATAATCCAAAGTATAAAACAATAATAATAAGTAGATGCCTATAAAAAAAAAATATAATGTTACGCGCGTGCGATGCCGGTGGTTATCAAATTTTATCAGTCAGTGCAGTTACCCGCCGACAATGCGCTCCAAGCGGAGCGCAGCGGACGATCACGCGCTTGACACGTTATATATTTTTTTTTCTAATTACTTAGATGAGATTGAAAACTTAAAGAGAATAACTTTAAAGTAGTGAGTGCTAAGGTGAATTGAATTTTTACTAATAAGGATTATAACATTACATTGATTAGGATAGAAAAAAGTGTAAATACAAAAGTTTTAGATCTTTTTATTACCTACAACTTTGCCATTGTATTTTTTTCCATAGGACTTGTAGTTTTGCCAGAAATCAAGATAAACTATTTTTTACCCTTAAACCCCCCTCCTTCCCACTTCCCGAACTCGGATCGCCCGTAATTTATTTTTCCTTTCATTTTTATCATATTCCCCTCCTTTTCTAATGGGTTTCATCCTACTATTATTTTTTTTGGTTTTAAAAATGATCGACCCTGGTCTATTCGTACACAAAGTAAATTGCTCTTATCATCGATTACAAATTTAATTGGGTCCCCTACATTAACTACCTATGTGATAGACTAAGATCTATCCTAGTTCGTATAATTTTACTTAATCACACAATGCCATATAAAACCTTAGGACTACTAAATCTAGCCCTAGCAGACTCCATAATTGGTTATGGACTCAGTAGCCACGGGAGAACTCATAAAACACATTTAGATAAAATTTACAAACTACAAGGACGAATGCTCAAAAATATGGTACCACTTAAAATAAAAACAAAATACCAAAATGATTACTCTGCACTGTTTCATTATTGCAAAATATTGCCAATTCAAAATATGGCCAAAATAAATCAAATAAGAACAAACGTCATTCCAAACTAAGAACCTTAGCTAATATGAAAAACTTTACCTTGCCTAGGTGCAACAGTACAATATATGGTATGAGAACATACACCTACACTCTGCCACAAGTAACAAACGAACTTCCTGTGGACAAACAAAATACATACCCAACCCTAAAAAATCTAAAAGTAAATTAAAAAAGCATTTTCTGCAAACTAAAATAAGTTAGTTTAGTTTGTTATACTTACTTATCCAATCTAATCTTTAATGTAAAACATAGGTCTGTACTAATTGCCATATAAAAGCCATTAAAGGCTTCTGTAGCTTTTAGCATTTAAAGTAATGTAATGTAAACTTGGCGATCTTGAAGATAAATAAATAAAAAAAATATATTGACGCGCGACCCTGTACCAACCTGTTACTGTCCCACTTCAGAACAAAGGCCTCTTTTCACATAGAGAAGGCAAGAGCATTGATCCGCTTGCTCAAGGCGTATTGTCGATTTCAAACTTATATGACTTATAAGTTTCCTCACGATGTTTTCCTTCATGGATGTCAATGACGTCTAAGATATACTTAAAATATCCAATTTGACTGGCCTGTTGGTCTAGTAGTGACCCTGACTGCTATGCCGGAGGTCGTAGGTTCGATTCCTACCCAGGACAAATGTTTGTGTGATGAGCACGATCATTTGTTCTGTGTCTGGGTGTAATTTATCTATAATATGTATGTATCTATAATATGTATGTATTTAGAAATATATAAGTATGTTTATCAGCTGTTTAGTACCCATAACACAAGCTCTCAAGCTTAACTTGGGACTAAATGGCGTTGTGTGAAAAAGTTGTGGAATATTGTGGAATATTGGAATATTTAATTAAACTAAAAAAATCACGTAGATTAGGCGCCATAACTTCTGGGCGCTCACGATACACTATGCGTTTATTACATGATTTGGCGCCCCATCGAAATTTTCCAATTTTATCTGTTGTTTTTAAAATAGTATAGTAGCCAAAGCATAAACTTTTCTTACCTAATGCTACTTTGATAATTAATATTTTGATTTATAATCATCTTTCTTGAACCTACAAACGTATTTTGGTCGGGTAATACCCCCACCTCCAAGTGGGCGGCGCTACATCGGACCTGCGCAGTACGTTTCTATGTGATTTTCCCAAATACTACCACAATATTGGCCCAAAATATACCTTAAACCCCCGCAATGGCAACCTAAAATAATAATAAAATATATTTTACATAGTAATATTTTTTTTGCAATAATTTCCCATTTTTTAAATAATTTAAATTAAAAACATATATATATATAAATAATGTGCCATTTAAGTCACATTTTCTTCTTTTCCCATTTACCCGTTGGAGATTATGCAAAAAAAATTGTAAAACATACCAAACCTGGTTGACCTATTTAAATTTTCATAAACATCGTAAACGGTGTACTTTTGTTATCGTAGTCGCGTTCGATCCAAACTTAAACTACATTATATCAACCGTAATATTTTTGTAATTATATTGTTTAGTATAATTTGTGTACCACTGCACCGGTAGCTGATTATGCTGTTTATAACGTCTATAATCACCAAAATATACCGGGTCACAGAATTCACGATAACATTAATTTGCTGCCTGAATCAATTTGTCATTACAACTGTTGTGTTTAATTATGCAAAACTTGTATATGTAACTGTATACTCTCATGTTCTTTTTACTTTGAAAGTTATGTTTGGATGTTCGTCGATGTTCCCACCGCCCTTTTTCAACAAAATTGAATTAAAGTCCTTACGAGTAGGTACTTTTCTGTTCTTCAGTTCTTTTCATCACAAGCATTTTTAAGAAAGTCCCGTAAATATATTATCTGGAAGCTCTTAAATGTAATAATAAATAAAATATAATATGTAGTCTGCCTTTTTGGTCTAGAGGTCGCAAGCGTAAAAGATAACAGGCGTGATGTACCTAAATACTAAAATAAATCAGCTAAAGATTAGGAAATTTGAGGCTTTGTGTATCTTTTGCAGTGGAATAACACGATCATCGTCAACTACCAGTAGTTGACGATGATGTTTGTGTTTGGCGATAAGAAACGCATATATTTAGTTGTAAGGTTAATGAAACATGAGAATAGTACGTATTAAAACAATGAAAATTTGTTTCAGCAGAAGACTGGCATGGCGATGGACGAATGGATGGTAAGTGATAGTCATGTAATTTACCTTAATATTCATAAACACCGTGATAAGTGGCTGGCACCTATGTTATTGATTGTTTTTTATATGTGTCATGTGATGCTGATTTGTTATGTTATAACATCTCACCCACAATAACATGTAGGTAACTTTGGTAAATTTTCACTGTGATAAATTTTTTAATCACTTTTTAGTGGTTTATTAAGTTAAAGAAGATCAAAGCAAAAAATAAAATTTGAAATAAAAAAAATAGTAGCAGAATGAAACTTTTACAATTACAGTTTTTAAAGTCTCCCATTATGGTTTTTATTAAACAACATGTAAATTGAAGCCAGGAACTGGATCGTGGCTAAATTAAAACATTATTAAGATGTACATAGGATCAATGATGTAAATTACTCGTATTTAGCAGCGATATCATATAAAAGACTAGAAGCCAATTCCAATTAAAGGGAAAAGGCCAGGCAAATCATAAAAAAAAATAATAAACGATGTGCAAAGGTGTTTTCAAATGTATGTCCACTTTGAAGACGCTCCTGCAGTAATTGTTGTTAGTATTCTAGTTTTAAATAGGTTTACATAGCACAAACAGAATATAAATACTGCAAATTATTAGCCTAGCAGACTTTTTGATCAATCATATTATTTTGCTTTGTCCTGAGCCCAATCTCCCCAATTAAGAAGTAACGAAACTTTAATTAGTTTTAACTGGCCAAGTGCAAAACATTGTGGTACAATTTGTAAAGTTCACGCGCAGAGTAAATTTAATACACACAACACGAAAAGGACCACACCCATGCAAAACATTAACATTTAGTGAAGAATATGAAATGGACCTTGAAATAAAACATGTAAAATAGGACTCAATAGAAAATAACTAGTAACAATTTTGATTTATGAAGGAGTTTACGGCTTTAATGCAATTTATTATCGATTTGTATAACGTTTTAATAGCAGGTTGTGATGGTCTCGATAATAGAGCTCTAGAAAAACTTAATTAACACAAAGTCTAAATAAGGTGAACTAACGAATGTTCAGATCGCTTAGAACCCAATTTTATCATCAAAGAAGTAATCACGATATATGAACTAACAATGAAAACAATAAATTAGAAAACATTGGATATGTATCAATGTGAAGATTATAAACTTCATCAAGGATAAAATAATATGATACCAAATAATCTAACTCGTAAAGATCTGTCATTTTGCAGTTTTTATAATAGTCGGTCAAAGAAACTGACTTTAATCTGTAACTAGGGACGCTCGACTCATGACACGGTTGCGTTTGTGTGGATGATTTATTTTTAGCTATTCGTGTTGATTTCTAGCTACGCACTGCCGTCCATCTGGGTTTGTTTTACGGACGGTACAATCAGCGCGGTTCCTTCAGCCGAAGCTTGATCTTAAAACGACGGATCTTATTCATCGACTAACGCTACGCGTGCTATGTTGTCATCGTTGACACGTGTGCTTTCGAATTAAGCAACAATAGTTCCATCAGTGCCAGTGTTTCTACTTTAAGTCATGTTCAAATGAATCAATGGTAATACAAGTATGGAGTTATTATTAATTCTAAACAAGTAATGTACATTTTGTCTATTGTATTAACAGTGTAAAGTGTTTCTTTTATGATCTTCTTAATACGGACTACCAACATGTGAACTGGACGGGAGTTTTGGAGAACAAGGATTGTGTTGGTGAAACCTTTGCAGGTAAAGTATAATCAGTTACTACATTTTTAAATTGCATGGTCTCTGCTGACATTGGAATTCAAAAATTTATATGCCAAAACCTGGTTTCTTTTCAACCTTTAAGGCTTTTAGGTTTAACGTTTTAAATATTCTCGTTTTTATTTTGGTTTTATAGAAGCTTACGCTAATGTTTTTCACTACGTACCTGTAATAAGAACACGCGTACTTAGGAAGTGTGATCGTAATCAGCTACAAATTTCTCCTATATATTATCACCGTCAATTGACTAAAGTAACAGCTTTTATAAATACTGTATTTAGTACAAATAATCGCCAGCAAGCCTGCGGTTTCTGCATTTGTTTTATAGTCACTACATTATTATGTCGCTATTTCACTTATATATTCTGTTTTACATAAAGGTTGATTTTCACAAGTCGAGTACCTATAATCTAGGAGCTTGTGGCTAAATAATAACAACATCACGGGTCGATCTAAGGTTAAGCTACACTTAACGAGGTTGGTCCGTAAATGAGTGAGCATTCATTACATATCAAGACTCCTCGGAAAACACGTTAAGCCGTTGGTCCCGGCTGTCAATTGTAGATTTTTGATAGTCGCTACGGTGGTCAGACGCCCGAAAGTCTGACAACCAGTTTAACCAAGGGGTATTGTGTTACTCAGTCACTGGTTTGTAGAGGTCAGACATGCAGTTGATCCATGTAATACACAGGTATTCGGCTGCATTCGGTTCACCTAGAAGCCGGACCCAAAAATAGTTGGGATAAGGCTATGCAGATGATGATGAGTACCTGTCATCGAATATTGAAATCAAGAAGTAGCCTCCTAGATTTGAGAATGCCTCGATATTATAATGTTATCTCGATAAGGAAGTAATCTAGAAGATGCATTATCAGTTTTCTTTCCTTTTTTTTTGTTTCTGTTTAGAAAATCCTCGAAGATGTGTCTGTCGGACTTTTACTGACTAAAATGATTCGGGTGTCACACTTGCGCCGGAGTTTGCGGGAGCGAATGATTCTTCAACCCCTGTTTGGTTCCGGCCCACCTCTGCGAGTCTTTTTCGGTCAGGTGTGAGGATCATTAGTTACCTAGCCCATACGAAATAAATAGTTAGGATAGTTATATGTATCTTAGGACTCAAGATATGATTTTGTGGATATAAGAGATAATAAATGTCTTAGTCGATGTAAGACAACAGCTACATGATAATATATTCTGAAATTACAGTGTTTGCTGGCATTGTTGTAGGTATTGATGTACCAGAAGTCTCGAGAGCGTCAAACTAGCAGGGATGTGTAGTCAGGTGTTCGGAGTCTGTAAACTCTTGTTCTTGGCAATAATTATGTCCTCATCAGTGGTTGCTGGTTTTTTGTAATTAATATATTTTTATGGTCCAGGGTCCTGTAATGAATATTATAGAAAATATAATTATGTTACTACGAATGTAAATATTCGAAATATTATATTACGACATCTTTTTCGCTATTTGACGTTGCTGACATGTCAAGTAGTTCATAACAATCATCTTTTTATAATCTTGTAAACTGTAGTGACACGGAGTCAGAACAGGAGTTCTGACTCCGTGTCACTTATTTTATCCGAATAATGAGCTTTTTTTTCATCATCCTCTTCACCACCAACGATCATCTTTTTATAATCTTGTAAACTGTAGTGACACGGAGTCAGAACAGGAGTTCTGACTCCGTGTCACTTATTTTATCCGAATAATGAGCTTTTTTTTCATCATCCTCTTCACCACCAACGATTTCCACATTTTCTTCTTTAAACCATTTTAGAACACGTTGAGTTTATCTTACATCCATTCTGCTTTTATAATAAATATTCTTGGACAAAAAAACATAAATGTAAATACATCAGCAAAGAAAAAAGACTACGCTAATAGTAAAGAAATACTCATGTGCCGTTTGTCGCGTGGGGTCTTTCAGAGCCTTCCATATACCCACACGTTCGTACCTTTGAACGCACGCGCGCTGGCTAAATGCTGATAGTATGAGCGTAGAGCGCAATCCTTTTACAGAAGCTACCTTAAGAAAATATAAACTGTGAACGTCTTCTAAGTGTCAATATTTTGCATTTTTTAAAACCTGGGCTTTGAAAGACCTCACGCGACGAATTGAGGGTAAAAACTTTCCGCAAAATCTAGGATTTGAATACGTTCGAACGACTGCATGTCATATTGGTCATATTCTCTAAGTAAGCGGAGCTCAAAATAAAATATTACTAAAACGCGGTTCAAGAAGATTAGCTATAATATAAGCAAAAGTGCGAATCACAGTTGGCCTCAGTAACATTTCTGGCTAACCGCCGAAGAAATCACGTCTCATAGGACTCTTTCATTTTAACTTTATTTTTCTATTCATGCCTAATATAGCGCAAATAGCGTTGTGACCCTGCCACCCGATGCCCTCACTATTGTTTAGAAGTGAATGTTGGGAGTGGCAAAAGAGACATGAAAGTAGAATAAATGCTGTAGAGATGCGTTCCTTGTGGAGTATGTTTGGTGTCACCATCACCGTCAGACAGGTTGCAAGAATGATGTGATAAAGTTGTGTTGTGTTGTGTTGTACTAGTAAGTCTTCTTAAACCACAGTTTAAGAAGACTTACTAGTAGTTACA
Source organism: Euplexia lucipara (assembly GCA_921972225.1). NCBI lineage: Eukaryota > Metazoa > Arthropoda > Insecta > Lepidoptera > Noctuidae > Euplexia > Euplexia lucipara. The sequence continues at coordinate 8,111,485 of OV179142.1, read as the reverse complement.
AGAACTTCAATAAGTATGCTTAGGTGGTTTGGTCACGGTGAAAGGTTGGACGGCGACTAACGAAAGTTATTTTATAAGGCAAATGTAAGTGGACTTCGGAACCTTGGAGCCTTGGAACCTCACTTTATTGATAAGGTACTAAACGGGGCGTGTGTGCGTGACAACATGTATGCATGTGAATGAAGAAAAAGAAGTATGTAAGTACTCGTAAGAATCCTAGCAGATGGCGCTCTCTAGTTTCTGCCAACCTCCATGGGAAAAAGAGTGAGTTTATTTATGTTACATATTTTGTATGTACAGCTGAAATAGAAGTAGATACACCACCTGGATATGAAAATTTCAACTTTGTAGGTAGACAAAGTTGAAATTTTCATATCCAGGTGGTGTCACGGTCCATAAGACGACACACGACACACGTACGGGCGGACGTCCTGACCAACGACCAACTTGTATGGACCCCTTAATCTTTAAATGTCTTAATTACCTGAGCTATTTTAATTCAGTACAACCTTATTTCCTTTTTTGATTGGGTCGAATGCGCCTGCCAGAACGAAGACGTTTTCTGTATCTGCTTTCAAGCCGGGTCATTCGCATTTAAAGGTCACACACCACGTGTTGCGCACCCTGGAGAGACTGAATGAACTAGCTCACTTTTGCTTCGGCAGTGTCAGAACACGAGCGCTACCGGATGTCGGACTGCAGATGCGATCCAGCATTCGACATGTGCGTTTGTCTTCGCGCCTGTGAGTTTTAGTGAACATCATAAGTGTTAAAAATTATTATATTAATTTAGAACCTAATCTCAGAGTCAATAATTAGAAAATTAAAACTAAATTCATAATTTTTTAGGTTTTTAAATAAAATATAAACAATTTAAAATAGTTTAGAATATATTATAAGTAAACAGGTTTAAAAAAAGAATACGCTGATTATTATCATTCATTAAATTAAATGACACGTAAAATTGCTACAAAATAAATATTAAAGCAAACTTTGAAAATTAAATACTTTTAGCTCGTACAAAGTTTATTTTTATAAATTAATTTGTGTGTGATAAACATACCTAGTTAATTTAAACTCATTTCGAAATAAATAAAAACTGACACTGAGATAAGGGTTTGAACATTTTAAAAACGAAATTTCTCTTCAGTTGGCGAATGGTTCGCCGAGGGGATAACAACCTGTTGTAGATGGTGTCTTAGTGATGGTTCCGAAGATGATCTGGAAACGGATTTAGCATTACGCTTGATGGGTAAGTATTTAAATGAACTACAGTTGCTCGGCGGCGGCGCTTTAATAATAGAGTTATAAGTCTGATTTGATTAATAACTTCCTTTCAAATGATAGGCGTGCGAGAATTATAGACAAAATGTTTTCAAACACAAAGGAAGTTTTATATTATGTTATTATTTCCCCAAATTCCTGAATATCGATTTCTCACCGTATTTTTGCGGTATACATATTTATTAAGGTTTTCTGTGAACAGTTGTTTAGTTTAGTTTGTTTAGTTTCATCTAAATAGTTGCTTTTGCGCTCTATTTGGTTTATGCACGGTTTATCGAGTGCTATAATATTACAAGGATGTTTATCTGAGCGCTGTGATGCAATGCTTGGAGGAATTTAATACTTGAAAATGTGATTTGTCAGCTACGCTTACTCTTCCGGTAGATTTTTAAATGGCTGGTGATGTAATCAATACGATTAGTATCAAAGAGAAAAATACCGTTCTCTCAATTCGACCCTAAATTCATGAAATCTAGTTTTTAAATTAAGTTTTAATTAAAATTACTCAAAGTTTTCTCGGTTAATTATGGTTTATACAGCTTACCAAATCATAGTCCGTCAAGTGGTTTTAAAGTTATATAATTTAATAAGTACCTGTGTTTACAGATAATTGAGGTATTTGATTGATAAGTTTTCAGAGATTTATTTTAATATTTGATATTATCATCATGATCCTCTTTCCAATTTATTTAGGGTCAGCACAACAAGTTTTTTTCTTCAATTTAGTTTTATCTATTTGCCAACATTTCATTTATCACTTTGATTTTAGGCCATCGTTTTTCGGCCGTTATAGCTACTGTAGGAACCCTTTACGTTTATACTTAAATTTCGTTTCACAATTTGTAACTTGGCATGAAGTCTGAAGTCATTTGTTAAATCTGCTGGAAAAATTGAATAGCGGGGTTAAAATTATTTTCAAAGCGTGTAAGTAAATACTTCTCTTGTACATTTGAACGCATAATTTCTTCTAGAATAATCTCAAAACAAAAGTTGCATACGCGAACCGGAATAATAATAACATTATCATATATGCAAAACATTTATTTTGGTACCGCAGAGGACAGTCAATTGTTGACATGAGGACATGGGGTAAATAATGCAGTGGTAATTTAAGTATGTAATCAGTCATTTTTGTACAGCAGCACATCTCTTTCAGAGTGAAACATAATGCATAAATCAGTTAGAAATCTTATCAGTGAGTTCATCTTTTCATTCGATGGCTATCTGCGGTCTTCTTCATCAGTTCTTCTTCAAGAAATTATACTTTCTAAATGAAAATGTTTGACTTGAGATCTTAGTTTTGATAGAAATGGGACCAATCTGTTTGTATACCTTATCAAATAAGATAAAAGGAATTTGGAACCACAAAAACAATTAACTAACCCTAAAAAAATTAAGTCGGTTAATAAAAGACAACCAAATTGAGCCTTCCTCCTTTTTTAATGTCGGTTCAAAATGCCCAAAATAGTCGGGCGTTAATAATAAGCATAAAGAAATAATATACATATAACATTATTAGGTAAATGATTCAAGACATCTAAAATTTTGTAAAGGTCGCAAATATTTATATAGAGTTTCATCTCCCCTTTGGCACTTACAGATTTTTGGTCCAGTTACTTACAATCTTCTTCTTCTTCTTCTTATCGTGTGGTTAGTAACTAACCTGGTGTCAGAGTTTTAATGCCGCCCATGGGCCTCTGACTTGGCATCACATGCCCTTGAGAAATATCTCTCAGGCATGCCGGTTTCCTCACGATGTTTTCCTTCACTTACAATTATTTAATTTATTAATTATTAATTTCGAAAAATAACACTCTCACACCAAATCTCGGTACTTTTATATTAAAAAAAAAACATGTCTAGTTATAATACAGGGCGGTTTCTTCTACTCATAGGCTATGCGAAAGAGCTACGCTAACGCGTAGCTCTTTATTTAATATCTTGTTCTCTTTTCCAATATTGTGATTCTTGGGATTAATTAAGTGGCCTATCGGTCAGTTTAGTCGTCGTAGGCCTTACTACTGATCAAAAAGTCTCGGAATGGTCAGGTCGTTTGTCCATCTAGAATTTGTAGTAGGTATGACATATAGTGTAGCAACCCGTAGTCTAGATCCGGACTTGATTGATGGCATTAAGCTCGCCCTCTATTTCTTCGGACTTAAACATAACAGGCGAAATGTGGGTGTACTAACTCTAAGTGTACGCACTTTTGGAATTTAAAGCGTGATGCTGTGATGCTTTAATGAATAATTCAACAATAAATACGGAAAAATATACCTAGTTTAACCTGCAGATTTTACATTTTTATTCTGGTTTATGCTTTGTATTATACTTAACCCTGCGTTTATTTAAAAATATAGTACCCTACTCGTGTAGGGAAATAATAATTAAGCTTATTTATTGAATTGTGCTCCTGTCTTCATATTTGTTTAGGTACACAATTCATATTTGTGGCACAGATGTCTTCCTTTCATCCCTTTTTAACCGACTTCAAAAAAAGGAGGAGGTTCTCAATTCGGTTGTATATTTTTTTTTGTGTTTTTTTTTAGGGTTTGTTACCTCCGTACTCCGTTATTTATGGACCGATTTTCAAAATTCTTTTTTTTGTTTGATAGGGTATACTAACAGATTGGTCCCATTTGTATCAAAACTCATATCTGATGAGGGATCTTCGGGAATTGAGGGAACTCCTCAAAAAATATAGGCACACACGCACCGATTTTAACATTTTTAGTAACAAATCAAGCATTTTCATTTAGAAAGTATCATTTGGTGATGAAAAACTGATGAAGAAGACAGGCAACGGAACTCTTCAACGCATAACAGCAAATTATTCGCGATTGCTATAGTCAGATGTCTATGCTGAGCTTTTGTATTTCCACAACATAACATTACGCCATTCTATTTTAAAAGGGGCCGGCAGAGATGTACAGATTAATGTTTAGATAGAACTTCTTTAGCAATTGTTATCCAATTTCAATGATTCTTTTAAGTTTTGAAAGAATTTCTTTACATACAAAGAAACTAAAAATTACAAAATAAAAACTTTTTTACAAAAAAACAACCGACTTCTTAAAAAAAACTAACAGGTGAAAATAACTCCAGTTTCGGAAGTCGGTGGCCAATAATGAACAAAACAAAACCACCAAAGCCACAGACTTCCGAAACTGGAGTTATTTTTCACCTGTTAGTTTTTTTTAAGAAGTCGGTTGTTTTTTTTGTAAAAAAGTTTTTTTGTCGTCATCTTAATAATCACCTCTTTCCTAGCCATGTCATATTTTAGTTTCTTTGGTCTTCTTCTGGTTCCCTCACCAGTATATATTTATTATAAACAGCTAGATACTACTTTTTGCTAAATTTAGCTAAATACTAAAAACTAGGTTTGTTTGTTCACTACTTGAAGAATATCCATGCTAGCAGCATAGGTTAATTTTTAAGCAGATTACGCAAAACTGCGCCAAAGCTATTTATTTGCGATACTGATGACATTATAATAACAATAGGCCTAATATACTTGCAATCAAATTTAACTTTTTCCTATGGTCACAGATTTAGATAATTTGAAATTCACGGGATCAGATAGACATTTCAAATGACTTTAAGTAGTCAACAGGAAAAAAAACTAAACAAGAGTTTGATTATTTATTTTAATTAATTATTCAAATAATTTTTGGTATTATTTACAAATGATAATGTTGTTGATGACGTTTGTAATCGTCTGTTGAATGAGCAACTTCAGTCTATCATTTATGGTCAATCCGCTTACGCATAAGACAGTACTTACTTAGATAATGATTTGCCATTTCAAAAGTTGCAGTTTTATAACATTTTACAAATATTTGGAAGTTCCGATTTTGACTGAAAAATTGTGATTGTCGATTTATTTAAAACAATATTTACAGTTATCCTACGAATATTATAAACGCGAAAGTTTGTGAGGATGGATGGATAGATGTTTGTTACTCTTTCACGTAAAAACTACTGAATGGATTTTAATTAAATTTGGTATGGAGTTAGCTGACACCCTGGATTAACACATATGCTACTTTTTATTCCCGTATTCCCACCTTAACGGGAACAACGCGGGTGAAACCTCGGGACGTCTGCCAGTTTGAAATAATACAAACAAAAATCGGATTTTTTTGAATTTGTGTTCTGAAGAAATTGCTAGGTCCGTCGTGGCGATTATGAGTAGGTTACCTAGCTATGTACTTCTGCAGTCTTTTCTACATTTCTTTTATTTGGTGTGCTTAGCGAGTCTTCCTTTTTTGTTCTTTGGTTGTGTTGGCGACAGATCTGGCAACCCCGTTGCTAGGGTTTTGTACTGTTGTTCTGTTTTTTGGCTAGCGACGGGGCGGCTTGGTTTTTCTATTCTTTTCATTGTTATTTTCCTAATATAGTTTCCTATTTCTTTTGTGATCGAATTATTATTATACCCGAATGCACCTTTAACTGATTTTATTTTGGTGTTTAACAGGTTGTACATTTTTTATACATTCACAATCATGACTTTGTCGGTTGCACTAAATGGTTGAAGTATACGTTTTTTCTAGGCGACGGGCACCGCTCCCTCGCACTTCCCGATCCGCTCGCGCTCTATGTATTACGCTTTAAAAGAGGCTGTACGTACAGTACATGCAGAAAAATAAATAAACAAACTAATAAATATGTGCATGGTAAACGGTTCATCTTACAGAGAGCAGGTACAGAAGCCCGGATTTCAAATTATTGCATGTTGGCAGTAAATTTAAAATTACTTATTCTTTCAACTTCTTATTACCGAACAGACCAAATCGTATTGATTTAAGTAGTTAAAATCGATTTATCGAAAGATTTATATCATGAGTGTCAAATTATCGAGAGTTGATCTACTTTCTTTAGCAGGATTTTAACCACTACTTAATGATGAATTTTATGAATTGTATGAGATGAAACAAAATTAAAATTTGTTTAAAACTAAAATAATACAGAAAATCACCTTGATGATTTATTAATAATAAAATGTATATAAGTGATTTAAAACATAAAAAATCAAACAATGCTATGTGGGTAACATAATTATTTTATATATAATTATGTAATTAGTTCGCCCTTGTATGGTCAATCAACAAATTTGGAATAAGTAGGCTTTTAATGAAATTGCGGTTAGCGGGCTGTTTAAATGCTACAATTCCGACATGGGACGCAGAACCCAAACTACTTCCGGCCAAGTAGCATATACAATAGAGTAAAACCAAGTAAAAAGGTTGTATAGCTTTAATCTTATTTATTGTCTGAGTGTAGTAATTTATTATGTTTGTTTAATAATTTATATTTTCTATGCAAGTATATTGTAAGTCCGTAAACTGTATTGCCATCCGTATAAAAGTAGTTTTATACTACCTTGACTAGCAAATAATTTGTGGTAGTTTTTTTTGTGGCTGGTTGTATCTTTTATTTGCGCTTTCTATTACAACCTGGTACAAAACTGTGTGAGCAGAGCAAATAAAATGAGGTTATCTAGCCAGGGTAAGTGTGAATTGTGAAACATGAAGGTGATTAGTAAGGTATGTTGTATTCAATACCTACCTATATGTTACCCGGTACCTTAAGCCATTATCATGGGTTTCAGTATTTTTTGGATCATCTCGCCACACTATGCAGCTCACAAAATAAATGTAATACACATAATGACACAGTCACAGTAGATCCAACCTTTCCGTTAAAAAAAACAATTTCAATTTTCTAAAGAACCCTTATTATCGCCTACCGTTAGGTTTACGATGCAATGCATTAAATAGGTGTTCGTTTTTCTAAAAATATATGTTTCAAGTGGCAATACCCAGATTTCTCTCGAATTTCATTTTATCAAAGCTATTGACCGACGTCGTTTTTTCTATAGTATGCATTATTTAAAATATATTAAGATCATTGAAGTTTCATGAGTCATAGGTATTATTTTACCGAACTATATTTCACCTATTTCCAAAATAAGTTATTGCTACTCTTCGAAGCCCCTTTTGAATATTTTTTTATTTGCCAAATGATTTATTTGCCATACTTTTACCACACTGAAGCAACCTTTTACGGAATTTTGATCACAAATATGTAGTTTCTTCGTAGAATTTATTATATTAAATTAAAATAATGTCATATAAAGTCACTTTGTTGAGACTCAAAATTAAGTGACAGAAACGAATTGAAACCGACTTTACACGGTCTAAGACAACTTGTAAAACTATTGTATGCCTACTATGGTAGAGCAGTAACATAACCATAACATTTAGCTTTTCGAGAGGCTTGTCCACAATCAGCTGTACCCGATTATTCATAACCAGATTATTAAACAACAGCATGGGTTCGTCAAAAAAAGGTCAACGACTACTAATTTGGTTGAATATACCGATTATTTATTCAATAATTTAGACAGACGTGTACAAGTGGATTCTATATACACTGATTTCCGTAAAGCCTTTGATAAGGTCAATCATAATTTACTTTTAGGGAAAATAGCATTTAACGGCATTCGTGGGGATTTGTTCCGTTGGTTTACATCCTATGTTTCAAATAGAACACAAAAAGTAGTAATTAATGGTTACCATTCAAATTCCATAACTGTTTCTTCAGGGGTGCCTCAGGGCTCAATACTCGGCCCTTTGTTATTTATTATATTTATCAATGATATTGACATGTGCTTCCTTAATTCCAAATTCCTACTTTACGCAGATGATCTTAAAATCTTCAGACCTATCAAAACTATGCTTGATTGTCAACTGCTTCAACAAGACCTCAATCGTCTCGCTAACTATTGTACTAAAAACGAACTCCAAGTCAGTATTCCTAAATGTTGTTGTATTAGCTTCACTAAAAACAAAAAGATATTTAAATATCCTTATGCAATACATAGTGAAACTCTGACCAGGGTGAGTTTGATTCGCGACCTGGGAATATTACTTGACGATAAACTGCACTTGGACGCACATGTTAGTAAAATAGTTAATAATGCCTATCGCATGTATGGCTTTGTGCTGAGATCAGCCACAGAATTTAAACACCCTAGTACGTATTTACATCTTTATAAGTCTCTAATTAGGTCTCAACTAGAATATGCAGTACCCGTGTGGAACCCCTACTACAACAAATATATTGAGAATATAGAAAGTATCCAACGTAAATTTTTGAAGTCTGTACATTATCGCTGTTTTAAAAGTTGTTATCTCTCTTACAGTGAGTTACTTGCTAAATTTAACCTGCTTTCTTTAAATTCAAGGCGTACTTTTCTTGAGTGTACATTTCTGTATGACTTATGCAATAACTCGTATGATTGTTTGAATATTAGTAACAAGTTGTGCTATATAGTTCCCAGAACTTGCCAGGGACGTGAGGTGCGCGCACGACCTGTATTCGCCACTACTACTAGTCGAACAAAAGCTGGCTTGCGTGCCCCTCTTCGTCGCCTTACGAGAAACTTTAATGAAAAATTCTGCGATTTGGATCTCTTTGCTATGCCGAAAAGAAATTTCAGAGTAATGTTACTTGATATGTTAAAAGATCAACACAATTAATGTTTTTTTTTTATTATTATTATTATGTTTCTTTTTGCTTCCAGTTTATGCAGCTTTATTGTTGTTACCAACTTTGAATTTATCGAATTGTATTTATTTATTTTTATTATTTTTCACTTTCCTTTTTCTAAAAGAACGATTGACAAACCAAAATGTCTCATGTAACTATCTGTGGAGAACGTTGTTGGTTTCACATTTGTAAACTTTTTGTTTTGCTAATTTATTGTTTTGCATGATACTTAATGTGTTACTGTTTGTTTTCCCTAATAAATAAAATAAAAAAATAACAATTCTGTAACCACTGTCTCACAATAAAGATTTTTGACTTTAAATTTGACTTTGTGTAATTCAAGCCCGCGTACTTATGCTTGCGTGGGGCCGCCCCCTAACCCCGTAGCCCTGACAGAAACAATTCCTGCTACATGTTGCATGCCTTCTTCCATGCTGCTTGCCTCATTCAAACAGCGGTATAATGAATGTTCGGAAACATAATACTTGGAACAAAGGTCATTAAGGCTAAGATTTTCGACCAAATGAAACGTCTGAGTAATAAATAAATAGGAATTGATAATAGGTCAACTGATACAGGGGCCGACGTGACTTCGATGAAATAAAAAAAAACGATACGATAATAGTTGAAAAGTTTTAGGTAAAATTAAATTTAAAAAAAAGATCAAGATGTTTCTAAAAATTCTATCTTTAGCGTACGCGTAGACAAATCGACACTTATAATAGAAAAAAAAAGTAAAATGTTGACTATAGCTAACTTCAGGGTATCGGTTTTTCGTGACGGTGTGCGCGCGTATCGTAAAAATTAACTCTTATAATTTTTTCCTTAATAATTTCGCAATATTTTAAAGAGTGTGTTTCATAAAATTTACTACTCTAGGAAGTACCGGGAAAAGATCAATAACAAACATAATGTCAGTTATTCATCTAAATGTATTATATCGCCTTCAAAGTTCTCCTCCATCCAATCAGCAAATCATTTTTAAACGCTATTGAGTTAGTTCTCGCCGCAAAGGCATTTATGTCTTAAGAGGTGGTCATTTGAGTTTAGGAAAATTAAATAAGTGGGCTGGAGCAGGGGGAACAAGGTGGTTGCTCGAGGTGTTTGTTGAGTTTTTGGTCAAAAAGTCGCTTACAATAATGAATGGCCTTCCGCGAAAGCGGATTATTTTGATACGAAATCCATTTTTTTGTACAAATCCGACCTCTTGTCAAATTTGCTGTCTTGATTGCCGCATAACGCTTAAATAATATTCCTTAATTACAGTTTGACCTTCAGGCAAAAATTCCAAGTGCGCAACGCCGCGATAGTCGAAGAAAACAGTATGACTTTGACTATTGATCGACTTTGGCGTAGTTTATTTCACTTTGTGTTCATTTGGGTTGTTTGAAGACTCCACTCCGAAGTTTGTTGACTAGTGACAATGTGAAACTCGTAAACCTACGTTTTGACAATGGGTTTCATGAAGTTTGAGTTGGAATTGACATGTTTTAGCATGTCGTCAGCGACACTTATACGATTAAGTTTTTATAGGAAAAACATGTTTCCTACCCCATTGGCTATTTAAAATGGTACTGATTGGCTTTTGAGACGCAAAAAGTTTAGAGGCAATCTCTCTTAACCCTTTAACCGCCAAATCGGACTTATCCGACAATTATTAACGGGCCCATTCTGCCTGAGTCGTATTTATATGACAAAAAAAAGATTGTCCAATTTAATTTCTTGGTTCTACTTTACACTCTTCCCAAAAATAGGCTAATTCAGCAACATGATAAATGTAGTCGGGTGCTGGGGGCACCACAATCGATATAAAATCAGACGTATAAAAGGTTAAACTAAAAGAGGATTTCCAGTCACTTTTTCTATAAATCTTTCTATAAAAGAGGATTTTCTATAAATCGTTACTTTTACAAACACCACATTTAAAAAAACTTTTTTGCAAAAAATACAACCGACTTCAAAAAAATCACTAAACGGTGTAAAATAACTCTCAATTCGGAAGTCTGTGGCTTTGGTGGGTTTGTCTTACTCATGATGGGCCACCGACTTCCGAATTTAGAGTTATTTTACACCGTTTAGTGATTTTTTTGAAGTCGGTTGTATTTCTTGCAAAAAAGTTTTTTATTTTTCCATTTTTAGTTGTTATCATAAAAACATTTGCCATGAATTTATTTTAAATTGTTAATTGTTAACAATACATGTCATGATAGTAGGGTTTTTCACTAATCCCTAATAAATTAAAATTAACATACCTAACTGACGAAATCTAGGTATATTGTACCCACCTGCGTACCCCTCAGAGCATACAGGCGTGATGATACGTCATGATGTTGTATAAACAATAAACATCCAAGCGATTCCAGCAATCACGACAGATTTGCCGTCTATTTTTGAAGAGTTCCGTTGTATATCTCCGAAGATCAGCACCAGATCTTCACCAAATTAAAATGGGACCACCTCAGGAGTATACTCTTTCAAATAAAAAAAGAATTTTGAGAATCGGTTTACAAATGGGGGAGAAATCAGGTAACATACATAAAAAAAAAAAAAAAAAAAATACGTACACACGAACATAGAACCTCCTCCTTTTTTGAAAGTCGGTTAAAAAGAGGAAAAGTATGCAATATTTGTATTAAATTTTCAATATTACAAACTCGTGCGCGTGTAACGTGCCTATTAGTAAACGATATTCAGTTATAGATATAAGCAATCTTTCTATCTAGCACTTGGCGTTTTTTAATGAAAATATTTGATACCACTTAGGGTGGAACATGAACTTATTTTCAGTTTGGTCCCAATATTTGTGCGTCCATGTGCCTTCCATTTAGTTAATACCGTATTTTGAAAAAAAAAAATGAGCTCCAACCATCATATGACTTATAAAAAATAACTCTAAATTAGGAAGTCTGTGGCTTTGGTGGTTTTGTCTTTTTCATGATGGGCCACCGACTTCCGAATTTAGAGTTATTTTACACCGGTTGGTGTTTTTTTTAAGTCGGTTTTATTTTTTGCAAAAAGATTTTTATTTTTCCATTTTTAGTTGTTCCCATACAAATATTTGCCATGAATTTATTTTTATATTGTTATTTGTTAACAATACATGTCATGGTAATAGGGTTATCCACTTATCCCTAATAAATTAAACTTAACATACCTAACTGTCGAAATCTAGGTATATTGTACACATCTGCGTACCCCTCAGAGCATACAGGCGTGATGATACGTCATGATGCTGTATAAACAATAAATATCCAAGCGATTCCAGCAATCACGACAGATTTGCCGTCTATTTTTGAAGAGTTCCATTGTATATCTCCGAAGATCAGCACCAGATCTTCACCAAATTAAAATGGGACCACCTCGGGAGTATACTCTTTCACATAAAAAAAGAATTTTGAGAATCGGTCTACAAATGGGGGAGAAATCGCGTAACAAACACACAAAAAAAAAAAAAAAAAAAACATACCGTCGAATTGAGAACCTCCTCCTTTTTTTGAAGTCGGTTAAAAACAACAACAAACAGACAACAAACCGACCGATTTAAAGTTCCTGGAAAGACTTTATGCATGTCATATGACTCAGCAGTGATAATTATTATTATTTTCTCTTAAGTAGGTATTTATTGTTTTATCTACATGATTGATGACATTAAAAGCAATTATAAAAACATAAGTTCCTGCTTTACTGCCTGAACTGTCATCATCATCATCAAAGGCCGACGCCTTTTCTTTTGTAAGCACATAGTAGGACGACTCCTACTGTATTAATATTTATACTGTGGTATTGCTTACAGATTTTTAACGATTTTGTCTAACAGTTTGTGCCTTTGTGAGTTTGTTGGGGGTAATATCTGGATCTACTAAACCGATTTCGAAAATTCTTTTACGAATAGGTAGCCTTATTATTTGTGATTGTCGTGGGCTGTATCTTATTTCTTTTACGAATAGGTAGCTTTATTATTTGTGATTGTCGTGGGCTGTATCTTATTTCTTTTACGAATAGGTAGCTTTATTATTTGTGATTGTCGTGGGCTGTATCTTATTTCTTTTACGAATAGGTAGCCTTATTATTTGTGATTGTCGTGGGCTGTATCTTATTTCTTTTACGAATAGGTAGCTTTATTATTTGTGATTGTCGTGGGCTGTATCTTATTTCTTTTACGAATAGGAAGCCTTATTATTTGTGATTGTCGCGGGCTGTATTTTATTTTCATAACTAAAAACGATGGTGGGGACGTCAAAGTAGGTACGCGGATGAAATTGCAATTGAAGGGCTAGTTATGAATAAAAATCAACTGTCAGATTATAAGTAAGGTGAATCACGTAGTTTTTTGAGATACCTAGATGACTTGATATCTCATCGCGCATATCTATCGCATCTTCCGTATAAAAGGGAGGATCCTCCGACCGAACGGGTGTTCTGTCTGGTGTGCTACTACCGCCTAATGGTTGTAGTCGAAATAATGGTGTACGTATAATCGCGCTATAACTTTAACATTGTGATGTCAGTCGTTAGTTCGTATGTGGCGAAAAAGTTGTCGCTACAACCCCATTGACAAGATAGCAGGTAGGCATGAAAACACAGTAGGTACATACTAACACTACTACCTACATCATTTCGTTCGTCAGAAAATAAGTGAGGTCTGGCAGTCCTGAGATCTTGCTCTATCACGCCTCAACAAAACAACTGTTTTATTTCAAACTCCTCTCAAAAAAACTGAAGTTAGAAGGCTCTAACTTCAGTTTTTTTTCCAATCAGTCAAAGCCATGATACGTTTAAAAAGCGCTCCATCCTTCAGTTACCACAGTGATATACACTATATACCTATACAGTCAATCAAACCTCTTGGCCCGAGAACACGCATGTTGGTTTATTCTTTATTTTGCAGCCTATCCGGACACGCGACGTCAGGAAAGAGGTTTTCAGTTTCACTATACAGTGGAATCCCCGAAACCGGAAAGGACTACTACAGCCTCAACAAGGGAGGCGGTGTTCCAAACAAACCGACTCATCGTTCAGAGTCTCGTAAGATAAAGTGTTTTTTTTATATATTTCTTTATCTCATGATGAGCTCTGTTCATCTACATTTTTTTTGTTGTTGATAATATTGAGTAGTATTTGAAAAACAATATTCAAAGTGTAGCATAATAAACGCAAGACCCGAAAATAGATGTTCAGTATTCGCTTCTAAATCAATTTCTGTCGTTAAACATATCACCCGATGAACCGGTGCGTCGCGGCCTTGGTTTTTTGATAACCGGGCCTAAATTGGTTGTACAATTGAGTGTCATAAAAAAAGGCTTTTGATGCCTTTGCACTCATTAAAAATTAGTAATAATAATAGTTAAGTTACTAAATTGGGTCGTTAAGTATTAAATTTATTATGTACTAGCTGCTGCAAACTTCGTTCCGCCTTAGAATCAATTTATTTCGTGTAAAAATGGACGGGAAGACATTTGTCACGTGTTTTGTCATTAAAGATGGCGCTGCTTTCTAAAATGTTTAATTGCCGTCAAGTTTCCTTAAATTTTCTAAGGTTCCGGTCAACTTATATGGTAGAATAATATAAAAAATAATATCAGATTTTAATACCCAAAAAAGTGTGGTAATTACCAAATCGAGATATATACTATTCAGTGCAACTGGAATTTTCTAGTGGGAAATATATACTGACACCAGCCCAATGGGGGTGGGTTCATCGCAAGTGTGTAGCAAGATAGAACAGGCAGGACCGTGGCACGCATCGAGAGCCGCGGATTAAGTTCATTAATTACGAGAATAATATGGAACTGGCATGGTCGACCGGCATCCAGTATATTGTAAGATGATAATGATGGAAGTGCAGAATTTTAAAAGGGAAACTAAAGCGAAGACTCCATATAACTGGACATCGTTACCATGCAGCATATTTTAATTTTTGTATTTTTTGGAAATGTAGCAATAATATGAGTATGGCTGCTCACGAGCGTTGAAGGCGTTACTGAACTACTACTAAAAGCCGAGGTGTTCAAAGCCCTCTTCTTGGTTCGATCACCGTTGGAACTGCTCAGCGGGTGTTCGATTCAAAGGCCTAAACTGGACCCAGTTCCACGCTTGTTTTGGCTAAAGACGTTAATATAGTCTTTAAAAATGTTAAAAGAGGATTGTTCTTAGGTCAAGACGGTCTCAGTATCGAACGCTTGCAGCATGCGGGCTGCTACTTGTTTGGTTTTACAACCAAATTCGCTCGAATAATTTTTCGTTTCTTGGAACGTTCCTATACTTGTACAACCGAATAAATGAGTCACTTTCTATTCATACCCTCAAAAAGAAATTCTTTATAAGAAAAATCACTGACTGGCTTATTATCTTGGATTTATACCCAAGTTTAAGATACATTCGGAACTAAGTACCTACACCCTAACTTAATGTTCCTTTCTAACGCAAACAAACTCACACTGTCACTTCACCCTTACTCACACTGTCACTTCACCCTTGCCCACACTGTCACTTCACATCACAAGTCACACATCTTCCTTTGCATGTATTCCCAACACTTATTATCATTTTTTTTAGTCAATCAAGTTTTATGAACACTAATGTGTGAGATTTTTATTTTAATATTTTATGTAAATCTGTCTTCAAGTGTTCTGTACCTAATTTAGATAACCTAATTTAGAATTTTAAACTGTGATTATGGGGCCTGGTGACCTGACATCGGGTTTTTTTTAAACTTAGTATCCAATTGTTTAAAAAGACTTCTAAATTGCATTCTCTGTAATTTCTGGTAAGAATAATAAATGTAATTATTATTACTTATATTCATTTTTCAAAATTTATTTATTTTTTATTATTAATGTTTTTATTTATTTTTTATTATTAATTTTATTTGTGTCGCACACTCTCATTTGCCTGACGGTGTATGGTAAAGATGGTATGCATGGTACGGTGTTGGTGAGGACTCATCTGATCGGTCGAATCTCAGACTGATTACTCAGGCAACAGTTTGCTTAACGTATAGCCAGAGAAATACCTACGTCTCTTTACGCGGTGTGCCATTTTGTTCTCGACCTGGCTAATCCACCGAAAGTGGAATCGCAAGTATATTACCTAGGTCTCTCCAAGTCCTACAACCTAGTCTCATTCGATATTCATAGGCAGCAGGGATAGTTTTGGACTCCGAGGTCCACCGGCTTCTGGTTCCTGCACCCGCTAGAAGTGCATCTGTTGCGCTTACATTTAAGTCGGATGCTCTTTCTCGGTTATTCGGGTTCGAGCCACCTTGGACCGCGTTGGAGAACAAAATATATCCGTGACTACCCCGTGCATAGATATCCGGAGATATGCCTTCACACAATATTTGTTCAAGTTTATGTGTCGCCACCGTGTCCCCCCTCCTAAAACTCACACTAAAACGAAACGAATAGATACGCCACACCATGATTCTTATCTTAATGCACACATGATCAAAAGGGGCGGGCACTAGTATAGGAGCCCAAACCACAAAAAATAAAATTACCGGTATTTTTCAATTTAAGGTGATGATTGTGAACACTGATGAGTCCGGCAGTTTTTTTTTTTTTTTTTTCCATATTTGTAAAGTAATAGAAAAATCTAAATACTTTACTGAAATTACGATCTAGTCTACAGACTAATAAGTAATTTTACTTTAACCTAAATTATTACAAAATTATAACTAAGAAATTGTCCACTGACGTAATCTTAGAGTCTGTTAAGGGGAAGCACTTCGTTCATGTGCCTAATGTTTGTAGCATTGTTGCACGTAACACTGACACAACACTACATTTCACTATCACTTATCATTACACTAACTCGAACGGTTTAGTCCTTTTGAGTCTTCTCACCAGACCCGTGTTGTCAAGGAGCTGGATCGCCTCAACGTTCACATGGTGATGAAGTCTCCGTTCATGTGCTGCAGCATATTTTTGAATAACTATATCTACAGTATCCATCTGTAGATCTCTATGGATGTCGCAGTTCCTGACATACCAAGGTGCAGCCACTATGTTTCTGAGTACTTTATTCTGGAACCTTTGAATAACTTGGATGTTACTTTGTTTGGCACAACCCCAAAGTTGAATACCATAAGTCCAAATGGGTTTTAATATTTGGTTGTATAAAAGAAGTTTATTTTGTATCGACAGAGTTGATGTCCTGCCTAATAGCCAGTAGATTTCTTTGTATCGAATTTCCATGGTGTCTTTTTTCTTTTTAATATGTGCTTTCCAGCGTAGCTTAGCATCTAGAGTCATTCCAAGATATTTTGCAGTATTCGCATAGGGGACTAGCCTATTATTTATTTGAATGGGATGGTAATTATTTGAATTTTTATTTGTGAAATCCACATGGACTGATTTTGATTCATTTAATTTGATTCGCCATTTTTTTGTCCACCTGTGAATGTGGTTGACGGAGGTTTGTAACTTCTCTGATGCATCTTGATGGGTTTCTCCTATAGCTAGAATTGCAGTATCATCGGCAAAGGTTGCCATGGTATTATTTGTTTGTTCTGGGATGTCACAAGTATAAAGTAAATAAAGTACGGGACCCAAGACACTTCCTTGTGGTACTCCAGCATTAATTTCTTTAATTTCTGAGTACGCATCTTGTTGCTTTATTCTAAAGGTTCTATTAGATAGATAAGAGATGAGCAGATCCGAAAACTGCTTTTTCAGCATTTTTTTAAGCTTATAAATTAGACCATCGTGCCAGACTTTGTCAAACGCTTGTGCTACATCTAGAAATACTGCAGCGCAAACTTTCTTTTCTTCGAGAGTTTTTTCTATAGCTGAGTCCGGCAGTGATTAAAACGATTTATTTTTGCGTTATCCCACAATAGGAAATTGTCCTGTATGATCGGTGCGTTCACAAACTTCAAAGAAATCAAACCCGAGACACGCGGACACGCCGCGCAGCAATCAATCGCTCATCCACGGCGCAAACCGTGGAAGCTCTATATAAATGACTTCTGAGGATTAGGAATATGCAAACTGTAATTATTATATTGATTAGCATTATACATAGATTCTATGTTAACCCCACGATACGATTTTGTAATTATTTACCGTCATGACTAGATGGTACTACCTACGCTGAATTAGTCTAATATATTATTGTTTTCTACATTATGGGCCACTTTTGTCATCATGTCAATATTTTCATGTTTTCAGGCGCTGTGATGCTGCATATCGGTTATTTTTTGAGACCACTGGTTTAATTTTTAATTTTCCCTAGGTGTGTGTGACGCTTCTGGTATTCGAAGTTGAGTACTTTGTGCGAATCTAAAATCTATCATTCAACGACATTCTGAAAAATCATTTGAGTAAATTTTTTTTAAATATGGGATCACAAAAAGGGTTCACGTCGCGTCGGTCGTAGGAATAGCAATGTTTTTTTTTTTTAATAAGTGGTTTTGGAACGAGAAGAACCTAATTTATCTATTTACTTAATACGGTTTAGCCGTATAAAGATGTGGCGACGAAATTTGGCCACGGGCTCTCGTACTTATAGGAACGCCCACTCAATGCATAGGGCTTGGTATTTTGTTACATCTATAAAAATATCGATGAAAACGGAATGTAAAAAAGAGGTTGTATATGAGCGTAGTTTGTATCGTTTTTTATGATTACTGATTATGGTATATTGTAATTAATATTAAAAAATAAGTGACGATAGTAAGTACACACGGCTGCACATCAAGCTATGTAAAGATAAAGATAAAGATACCGGGCTGGTATCCGCAACTCCACGTCAAAGCGCGTATTTTGCGTATTGGCCACAATCCTACACGCACGTCGGCCCAGTGCGAATTGGCAGATGTCACATGTCTTCGAATTTTTGGTTCTAGGACATGCCGGTCGATGTTTTCCTTCACCGTTTTTGAGAGCAGTGGTGATGAAATAAATTGCACACAGTAATGCGCCTGCCTCGGTTCGAACCCACGACTTACTGTTCATAAGTCGTGGGACCCACCGAGGCAGGCCACCACTGGGCCACCTCAGCGGTGGCGGCAACGACTTACGGCTGCTCTCATCAAGCTATGTATTTCCAGTATAAGCTCATCTCGCATGATATAGGATTTCCGTACAATGCGAGGTTAGTGTAAACTGTAATTTTATAGCTTGTTGTGTAGCTGTGTGTGTGTACGTGTGTCTACTTTAATAAATCATTTTCTTTTATTTCTAGTTTCAAATTACCTCATATCATCGTCATTTTTGTTTCATTTTCGAGTGATCCCATACTCTTTATTTCCCATTCGAAATCGCTTTAGTAATTTGGTTTATCATCAAAATAACTGGAAAAACTAAATCATCTACATAAACAAAAACTAAAAATTGAAAAATAAATAGTTCCCACTACCTAAACTACCATTACACATACAATAACATTAAAAAAATAAAATAGTTGTAGTGTCAGAAGCCAGTGGCAATATATAGAGTGAAGTCGGTTGTATTTTTGTAAAAAGTTTTTAATCAAATGATATGACTTGTAAAATATAAAAATTAATAATGAAATCATTTTATTAACAAAATAATATTAAATTGCAAATATTACTACCTAATTTTGAAATTATTTTGTAGGAATTTCTATAAATTATCGATATCTAGAGAAAAGCGCTACGCACCACTAATGTTTTGTTGTGACATGCGTCAGTCACGCAAAAATATTTCACAATGAGATATTTGTAAAATCTATTAATATTATAATTAGTGCAGTGATTTTTATTAACCGGTGGTAGGACACGACACTTTTCTTAAGGTTTGTTGTAGTTACCCTATTTTTGCAAAATAGAACTGAAAAATTCGGCATTACGTAAAAATACGAAATGACACGACTCATTACGATGCTAATTTAGTACTAGACAATGTTCTCGGCTGTCACGTGCTACTTTGGCCAAACTGACCAGACTTAAGGCACACTTACCAAGCCTACATGCCATATCCCTCGATATCCGTGGTAACGTACATTACACATGTACTCAGAGCACTTAGAGGATGTTTTTCAAGTATCGCTCCATTCTGCCAGGGCTCATATGCCTATGCATAAAAAAAAAAACCGGCCAAGAGCGTGTCGGGCCACGCTCAGTGTAGGGTTCCGTAAAATATGTAAACGAAGTTAATAAAAAACCGGCCAAGAGCGTGTCGGGACACGCTCAGTGTAGGGTTCCGTAGTTTTCCGTCCGTCACAAACCCCTATTCATTTTTAAATACCTTTCCAACAATATATCACAATATAGGGTTGAAGTTAAAAAAAGAAATCACTTCCCACTTTACATATAGGGGGGCTACCCTAATAAAACATTTTTCTCCAATTTTTATTCTACCACTTTGTCGGCGTGATTAATACACATATGGGTACCAAATTTCAGCTTTCTAGTCCTAACGGTCACAGAGATTAAGCGAGGACGGACGGACGGACGGACGGACGGACAGACAGACATGGCGAAACTATAAGGGTTCCTAGTTGACTACGGAACCCTAAAAACAAGGTGCCGGTGCTTGCTCTAAAGGACAAACTTTCGTGCGATCCTTTACCAAGAATGAAGCATTGGATCGTGCATTCTGTTATTTGCTTAACTGAAAATATAAAGGACCGGGCATTACGGTTGTGAGGTATGTCCGTGTATGTTTATTACTGGCTAAGTGCTCAAGCAGTCCGTGTATGGACGGCCTAAAATCTCGAGCCTTTTCTTACATTCATTTTTATTGATTTTATTATATATTTTTAAGCTCTTGTAGGTAAAATGGCGATGTGCTGCTACGATTATACAAGGTTTCACAAACACGATAGTATACTATCATATATATACCTGGTTCATAAACTTTATAAATAGGTTACGATTAATATGTAAGTTTAGTTCCACTAGTAGAAACTTAGGACCTAACTAATAATACATTCCTGTAACATGTTCAGTTATTATTCGGTTAAATTGTTCGGTTATTAAACTAATACTCGTACACATACACTAACTTTCTTTTATGTACGATACATAGGATCTCAAAGCCCTTAATCTTGCCGTAACATTTGACATGCAAATGAGCGTGCGCGTGCCGCTGACATTTCTATGATTGTGTGCGCTGATATTCGATAATACGCTCAAACGCTTACCGCTTAGCTAGGACAACCATTGTCTAAAGAATATTTTGGTAAAACTAAATTAAATGTCAAACGTTGTTTGCGCCTTACATTTTAATTTGCTATGTGGGGTGACTAAGGTCTTGTGTTTTTTCTGTTACACGTTGTTATCATGATGACCTCAAATATATTGGTACCGGTCAACTGTGGCAACTTGACATATACAGGGCAACTTGCCCATAAGTGATCCTTACGAACAAAACCTGTTTACGTATAGGATTTAAGGTACCTATAACCTAGTGTCCCATATAATATTAACAGTAGTAGATTTTTATGATTACCATTGGCAACACATTCTTTTTCTAATGTGGTAGCACTGTTGTTTAAAAAAATATGGCGTTTCAAAGTCGAATAGTGGCAAGACGTGTTTTTGCTGGTGTGTGAAAATTGCCAAATTGCCAAATTGACATAAACAGAAAATATTACTTATGCAATTATCTATGAAAACTGATGGTTGGGTTAAGATGCCAAAGTGGTGTCAATTTGACCTCAGTTATATTTCTTTATCTCGAACGCTAATTTCAAGGTATTTTAGAGAATTCGATAGTTACTATGAATTATTGGTTTATTATGGTCACAAACAAATCATATGAAATCAACATAAGTCTATTGGTATCATAGTTACGAGTAGGTTAATAAAATCTAAAAAAATATGGTCAAGTTGCCACAGTTGTACTTCGTGTTACAGATAGTTTTATGAAAAATTACATACATATTGTGTTAAAAGAGCTTAATATAATTAGTACTTTACTTATTATTCGACGATTTGTAATGAAATTAAATTGAAATTACTATTATATGTTGTGGTTTTATTTATGTTTCTTACCTTGCCAGCCTAAAATATAATGGACCATGTTAGTTGCTTTTTTATATTAGTGAATAATTAATCACTCAATATATTTATTATTCTTGGCAAATCGTCGATTTTCCTCAAATAAATAAAATAAAAAAATCTCAGCTTTATTAATTAGTTTTATGTGGTTCTTTTGTTTGAAACTTATTTAAAAGCAGCCACTTATCACAACTTTACTTTAGTCTTTTTAATTATTTTACATAGGAGCTCTTCTTTTTACTTGACACTAATCGGAATAATGGTGTTCACTGCACTACAAGTTTGTTTAGATCAGTGTCAGTCACAGTTAAGTTGGACAGTGAAATTGAGTATGGTTGTTTTTTCTACCCATAGCTGAAACCTGCGACGGAGAGCCGAGCAGGCTCCCCGTCCGTGGGCGAAGCTCTCGGCGCGACGACCCGCGGCGACACACCCTCGCCGGAAATCAACTCCTTCTCTACCCCACCACTGACCATGTCGTCCTTGAGGTAAGTCAAGTATACTAGATATTTCTAGCTGTTTTGAGCACGTTTGTCCGTAGTAGGCCTTTTATTCCGTGTGTCCTGGTCATCAGATTGTATTTGATTATTATCGTTAGGAACAGGAGTACCCATATACATAGAGCTATTCATCGAAATTTTAACACGACTAAATTATTAGGCTGTTATGAGGTAGGATGGATAAAACTTATGACAATCTTTACGTAATCAAAGGCCAGGTGGACATCACGCCTGTTATCCCCGTAGGGATAGGCAGAGGTATACCAGTACCCGGACATAATATTGTAATGACGTAACGTTATTTTTTTGACCTTGTAATAGTCCTCCCACAGAACTAAGACGCAGAAACGCCGGTACCGCAGAAATGCCGGGTGCCGGTAACCCCAGCTAGGTAGCTAGCCTTTTTTTTTTTTTTTTTGAGGGGTGGAAAATCCTCATGGATGTCCCCCGCCCGGGGAGGCGGAGGGGTCTGTCAGACTCTTACTGACTAAAAACCACCCCGTGTTCCTTCTCACACCTGCGCCGGGGGTCACGGGAACATAAGATACTTCCGCGACCCCGACTGGTGCCGGCCCCGCGGGCCTCGCCAAGTCAGCGAGGGGAGTGAGGTGTTAGACTCCCCTCGCGGCGTGGAGGTGGCGGCGCGCGTGAACACGCGCGCCGCCACCTCGGGTCCATGTACGTGGGGGCGGCGGACATCCCCGCGTCCGTCGCCCTGGACCCATTCAGGGGGGCTGGAAGAGGGCGTTGTCCGCCCTCCGCCTGCGCCCGGTGCGTCTGCTGCGGGCCGGGTGAGTGGAAGTAATCTCCCTCTCCCTTTCCGCAGCCTCCTTCTGCGAGATGACCGTTTCGCAGAAGGACACCACCGCGTCCCAGGACTCGACGCTGCCGACCATCCTCTCGACCACGGCCGGCAGCGACAAGTCACTGCCTACTCCAGAGACGAGGGCACGGCGCGGCTCCTCCCAAGCGGCACACTCTGCCAGCGTATGCCGCGCCGTGTCCTCCCGACAGTCGACGCAGTGGTGACACCGGGCGTCCGGCTCCCTGTTTATGCGACACAGGTACTTTCCGAAGCAACCGTGCCCGGAAAGTATCTGCGTCACCCGAAACGACAGGGAGCCGTGCCTCCTCCCGAGCCAGCGCTCAAGCACCGGCCGGACCGCCTCGATATATTTACGGTACAAAGTCTATTGAAAGTCGAACAACGTTGTAAAAAGATATGACGTCATGAAAATTAACGCGATACGGGTTACTGGTATAAATAATTATGAAAGTTAGGTGAATGTGAATAACTGAAAAATCTGCTCACTTCAGAATCTACCTAATAGTAATACATAATTTTATAGTGTTTGTGTGATTAAAAGATTTTTTTTTTAAATCGATATTTACAAAATACATCAATCAGCTGCTCAACATCAAAACTCAGATCAACTGCGTTTTTCTTTTGCAGTAACGGTTAGGTATTATAGTACCTACAATAAAAGTTGTAAAACCATAAAACATTCACCAAAACAATATTCTTTTTTTTTGTAATCCTTGTACGATTTGTTTTAAGAAAGTATATATTTTATTTTTTATAAATTTTGGTGACCGAGTTTTTATATATGAAGCATGGTCATGTTATCCTGCCTTTTATTTTTTTTGTTTTATCGTTTTTTTATTAGCACCGTCCTCCTCTCCCGATGAATACACCAGAGTACGCAACAATCTGCAAACTTCGCAATCAGACTTCAAGCAAGATCATGAGCAAGAAGGTATTTGCACAATAATATTTGTGTGATAACATGACTAATACTTTCTACGTTTACTAACTTTTAAAATTATAATTATTCACCAAGGGCTTAAAGCAGTGTCTTACGAAATTGACGCCATATGGGATTAAGAATAATCTCAAATTAATATTAATCTCTGGAGAATAATCCACCAACTAATCAACATTCACACCTTCATTCATAGAAATCAATTTCATTATAGAAAAAGCTTTTTATCACCGGTACGTAATGTAGAAATTTATAATTGTAATCCATTGATGTATTCTAATCTCATAAAAAAAAATACAACCGAATAGAGAACCTTCTCCTTTTGTTTGAAGTCGGTTAAAAATCTAATATAGGTACGTAATAATCCTCGGCTTAGGTCATTGGGACATTTTATGTTAAGTTTGGTACATAATAAGCAGGACAATATTAAGATATTATTGAGCAGGTGGTGTGAAAAAGTAAGTAAGTAATAAAATGTTGTCCTTTTCGCAAAACTACATTTAGAGCCAGCTT
Source organism: Euplexia lucipara (assembly GCA_921972225.1). NCBI lineage: Eukaryota > Metazoa > Arthropoda > Insecta > Lepidoptera > Noctuidae > Euplexia > Euplexia lucipara. The sequence goes on along the minus strand of OV179142.1, from coordinate 8,086,904 downwards.
TTACGTTTTTATTTTATTTGATGTACCTAACAGTTCCCCGTCATGATATCGTATGAATTAACTAACTTCATAACAATTTTTTATTACGAAATATGCGAGTAAGTAGGTATCTACCTATTAAACGACATTTATTCAACAAACTTGCAATAAATCGATAAATATAATCATAATGTTTAGCACTGGATTTGTCCCGCAATTATTCAGTGTGATTCTATAAATTTTCGCATTTAGTTTCAACAGTCGATGCATAAAAAAACAATCACTTTTCTTTCCGTACTAACCTAGTAAAAAAACACTCATAGTCAATATGAAACATATTAGTTTTTAGTTTTTCAATACGGCCTTGAATAATTGTTTGTTTTAGCTAAGTACAGACGCCAGCACGTCAAGTTACCCCAATGTGTCAAATTTCTTTGATCGTTTTTCAACTTTATGGCAAACAAAATAAGGTTCATTATCCCTTATTTTGTTTGACATAAAGTTGAAAAACGATCAAAGAAATTTTACACATTGGGGTAACTTGACGTGCTGGCTTCTGTATCTACTATTGTTTCAATAAAGGCGTCTGATTAGTTTTCTCAAAAAAAAACTTTCAACGCAACAACTTTAACTCTCAACTTCGCTTTAAAATTTTTGCATAAATATTGGAAAGTGAATCGAAGCACTTAGTCTGTACACAGCTTAATACTTTTCGAAGTACTGCAATGAGTTTAAAATCTTAGCTTTAGCTCCGGGAAATCTTCGTAAGTTACTTGTCTAATATTCACAACACTTGTAGGAAATAAAAAGTAATAGGAAATACGTGTATATTTAAAAATAAAAATGCAAAGTAACACAAAACAAATTTTTCACAAATTTTTGATCATAATGTTTGTGAATTAAATTAATGGTTTACACAAGTGTGTTGAAAACTATCGTTAGAAACAAACACACGCAGAATATTCTCAACTCTACCGCGCACCCGCCTTCGGCTCGACTCAACTTTTATTTCGTTACTCTACTAATCTGGGCTTAAAATAATAGATTGACGCCACTCTTGTTTTTGCAAACTAACAACTTCTAACTTTTAGCTTTAGATTTCATGTTGATGCTATTTTTTCAAATGTTTATACTGCAATTATGTATTTAAAAACAAAGGATACAAATTGGGGTTTAACGCCACGATTTGGTCTCACTAACTTGAATAGTAAGTACATAAGTTTTCGTTTTTAATGAATGAGGAATACTATTTTATCAAAATGTTTGTATCATGCTAACAGAAACAGCATTACCGTGTGTAATATTTGACGAATTAATTGGAACTACTTTTGACCTTCTTTTAACTCAAAAACTACATTTTTCACATGAAAAGATACATACAGTTGTGGCCATATAATTAAGAACAATTTGAAGTTTAAATCTACGAGTACATCATGTCATGTGCTCCTTCTAAAGACTAACTAATTCCGTTATGAAATACCCACAATAATAAAGCAAACGGGGCCAAGAATATAAAATAGAATAATTATCTATCTATTTTATTTACAAATTGTATTTATTCCCTAAAATTGAAATGAAGCTGTACAAGTAATTAAGAACGATTTGTTCATCGGCTCGAGAGTTGTTTTATAACTCTCTTATATGGCCACACTGACGATTTGAACCTTTTTCTTGACTTCGCAGTAAAGTAAAGTTGCTTAATTGGGTTAGATCTGGGCTGTTAGCTGGCGAATAGACCAGCCAAGTAAGACCAAAAATTATTTTATGTTATAAAAATACAAAACGGTGAGTGCAGTATGCTTTGGATTATTCTCATGCTGGAATGTCTAAATAACCAGAAGCACGCCTTCTGCATTAGGTAACATTTTTATTCCAGTATATTTTTATTGGAATCGTTCCATGTTTTTGTTTAGCTGACCAGTATTCATACCTTCTTGCAAATGCAAGCCGGGTTTGTCTTTAGTATTGTACAACATGCGCACTTTCCTTGCTACCTTTCCGTGTAACTTTTTTCTATCAAACGCTTTCGAATAGAGTGTGCCGAGCCGAGATTGTTGAAGGGATGTCTTCACCAAAATATTATTTTCCCAGCTCAATAAACCCTTAAAAACGATTTTGTTTTGCCATGCGAACGATATTTTGATCATATTGACGAGATGACTTTCTCTATTTAGTTAGGTACAGACGCCATCATATCAACCTACCGAAAACTGTCATATTTTCCCCATTGAACATGAACCTTATTGAGTTTAAAGTAAAGTTGAAAACCTACCGAAGAAATTTGACACATTGGGGCAGGTTGATGTGCTGGCGTCTGTAAATGCCCAATATTTAAAGTAGTTTGACACGTGCCAAAATGCTTCACAGCGTTGAAAACCATCGTATTTGAGCACTGCAGGTCGACGGTTTTTTTTATAGGACTAAATTAAACTCGCGAAGTTTTATTATTACTAACTTCTTTTGTAGATTTATTACAAAATTTAATTTTTCATATTGTTTTCCTATGAAGCAATCACCTTGACTATAACAGCATTACAAGTCACCAACATAATACGAATAGTGACCTACAACCACAAAGCCCCATAGTGTTAACTATTTAAATTTAAATCAAAATGTAAACTTTTCAGCGTTCTTAATTATGTGCTCAGCCAGTAAATAGTAGAATAGAATAGAATACTCTTTATTGTAGGAAACACACCATTAAAACTTACAAATTATAATTTTAAGGGTTACAAACGGTGATACAATGGGCGGCCTTATCGCTAAAAGCGATCTCTTACAGACAACCTAAATAGTAGTACTAAGTTTAGATCTATAAAGTTCATCTTTTAATTTTTAGTCTAATCATGTGTGTACAATTGTATGCAAAAGTTTAGCTATACTGAGAACAATGCAAAAGAACACATCCAACAAGTTATACTTGTTAGCCTAAAAAAATCTTCCCTTGAACGAAGCGTTCCTAATTATATGACCACCACTGTATGTGCTCCAACTTGTCAGGCCGTCAGCCATTGGGTTAGGTTTAACCTAATAGGCATGATGACAGAATATGAATATCAAAATATAATACTGTTTGTACTGGACCTAACATGACTCAGCAGCTATGCACACTGCTTTCTTATAAGATTACTAGCAGAAGTCACGCGGTTTCACCCGCGTTGTGTGCCTATGTCACCCGGGGATAGTGTAGTTTCCCAAAACGGTAAGATATTTTTTCAAATCGGTGCAGTATAGTTTCGGAGCCTATTAAATGCAAACAAACGAACAGTCAAATGTTTCCACTTTATAAGATTACTAGCAGATGTCACGCGGTTTCACCCGCGTTGTTCCCGTTCCCGTGGGAATACAGGGATAAAAAGTAGCCTATGTCACCCGGGGATAGTGTAGCTTCCCCCAACGGTGAAAGAATTTTTCAAATCGGTCCTGTAGGTTCGGAGCCTATTCAATGCAAACAAACAATCAAACATTTCCTCTTTATTAGTATAGATTATAGATTAGTGACTTCTGAGATGACGACAAATAGAAATGTATGGAAGAAGAAGACATGCTGCGCCGACCCCAAATAAATTGGGATAAGGGCAAGAGGATGATGATGATAGATTAGTATAGAAGCACTTCTGCAAACATAGTCGAGGCACTGCAGAATCTTGGTAGCCCCAGCAGCACCCTTAAGAGCAAAGCAATTCCAGTAGAAAAACGTCTGGTTCAATATATCTATTAGCTGGTGATCAACTGGTATTGACAATCCGGTAAATGTTTGCACTCAGATAATATAATGAATGAGTCCAAAACAGGTAAAAACTTTTCATAAATTTTCACAACATATCTAATGTGGAAATGTGTTCTATCTGTATTTTTTAATAAAGGTAAAGTAAATTAAATTTGACTCCGACAACTCGATCAAAGACACCGTTTATGTATCATGTCAAACTGTTTGTCGAGCCGTATTTACTTGCAGTACCTGCAATCGATCTGACCAAGGCTGAGTCTTTAATTTACTGACTTACTGTGAATAAAAAATATTGTATTACTTAATAGCTTTCGTTATTATGTAGCATTTTAGCCGAATAATAATAGTAGTAGTCAACTTAAAATAAAAATCCCATTTCGTTTATTTCAAATTAGTCTGACAGTTATCAACACTTATTTAACGTCAAAACTATATAAGGCGCTGCACCACTTCCACAAATACATAGGAACATAGTAACTCCGGATCTGGTTGTTTGAGTATGTGGATTTAAATGTCTGTAAATGTCTTTAAATGTCTATTCCATCCCTGCAACGTTTTTTTTAAACAAGAAATCTGCTGAACTTCACGTCAGCTAGGAATTAGATAGTAGGTTCTTTTTGAAATCGTGAGTATGTACGAGTATCAGAGCATCCGTGCGTATGAACCATCTTTTCACATTTAATTGAATAAGATTTTTGTTTCAGCCTCCTATCGGACGCTATGGACAACAGTCCAACAATCTGCTCTTCGACGAGGATCCCGGCATCATGTCCGAAGTCGAGACATCATCGACTGGTTTTAGGCGTGGGGGAAAACAGCGTTCTTCCCTCCCCGTAGTAAGGACACCGAGTAAGACTCTGGAACGGCCCCTGGGTACGTATCAACTGATAATCGTTTTACTGTACAAATAGTCGTACCAGTTACCAAGCCAATTCGGTAGAATTCCACACATTCAATTGGCTTCAGTTCGTCTGAAAGACTGACAGACTTGCTGACTATTTAATTAAAGACACACTCAGTCGCATTTAATTTAAATTGTCATACGTTTCCTCACGGCTGTTTACATTACTTGGTCAATATTTATATCGACATCTTTTATCCATGATGACTGAAACATAGAGGTTTTTATTATGTTTCCAGGTGTTGATTTAAACTCGACCGATGTGTCTATTACCGATTATAATAGGAAGCTTCTAGTGTACCGAGTCAATCCATCCATTTTAATAAAACTTAACAATAATGTAGCTTATAAATCAGAATAACAGGTTATCATTCATGAACGTATTGTGTAATTTAGCAATAATATAACGAAAAATGCCAGTACTAAGTCCTAAAATAATCGGCCGTCTGCAGAATGTAAGCGTGCGCTGCGAAAGCCGTAAGAGTTACTCGAAACTGCACTGTAACGTTGCAGCTACCACGTTATTAAATCAAATAAATATACATCATAATACAATTTACGAATAACATTGAAATAGATAAATACCTCCTACCGATACCTCAGGAACAATTGCTACTAAGCTGAAATTTTATTTCTGGTTCGACCTATTTTCTAAAGAACTGTTGTTGTTAATACAACTGCACCAAAATGTTTGAACTCACAGCAAATTCAATGCTTTTTCTCCAGAAATTTATTTGCCATGAAAAATGAATGCCATGGAAATTGTATCTGAATTTGTGTGAAGGTACATAGAAACTAGGTTGAGCTAATATAATATTTCAGTTGAACTTATTTCCACTAAAACCGATAAACGACACTAACATAAAGTTAAGCCCATTCCCAACTATACACCCTTATTTATTAAAGAGTACAAAATACAATTGGGCTGTATCCGTACATGATACTGATAATATTTGCGTAATCCAAAGTAAAAAAAAACAAAAACGATATTAAATTTTAAATATTCCACTATTTAGTTAAACTTAAATAACGAAAACAGCTGTTGGAGCCGGGCATGCTTAAGCGAGATCACGGTAACGTGAGCGAGAGATGACGATGAATGAATACTACTATGTCATGAATAGCCTGTACAACACCTCCATAAATTGGGTGACTTTTTGGGATATAAACAAACGCTAATAACTTTGCTGTTTATGAATATTATTAATTGATACTTTACAAATATGATGAGAAGACCGTCTAGAATAAGCCCTTGAAATATTTGTAGGTACTAATTAAAAATTAGTGGTGTATATGTTGGGGTTGGCTAACATGATGCTAATTTTGAGTACCACCCAACCGTTTTCAGCTCTCATAGTGTTGTAAATGAATAACGCGTCGTCCGCGTGCATTTCGTACTTTTACATACCCTCACCCCCTACTAGTTATTAAATAAAATATAGCCCATGACACTCACTAATAATTTGGCTTTATATTAGTAAAGGAACATTCAATATCTGTTAAGAAGATCCAGACGTTACCCTAACAGTTCACAAAATATATCTCTTAATATTAGTACAGACCGATATAATAATATCATTATCTAATAGTATCTTCCTTTTGTATATAAATAAATATATATATAATATGACCTTCTATAATAAAATTTTGTGTATATAGACTGTGGTGTTAAGGACACATTACTAAACCTTAAACAGAGATTAACAGTTACTAAAAATATATATTATGTTAGTCGCATGGAGTTGGTGGGAACCATTGTACAGCTCACTCTAATAACTTTAAGAAGCGTTAAATACTGCTGCAAGCAATTTAGAGTAAGTTGATGCTTTTTACCATATAACGAATTCTATTGAACCCTAAGAGTTTGTTAGAAACGTATTAGTGTTACAAAAGTGTTCATTATAAATCCTATAGACTATCTAGTCTATAGGCGCAAGAGTTAGTAACCACCTATAAACCATTAATAACTATAGAGGAAAAGAAGAAGACAGAAGTATTTCTATAAACTACTGTAGGTACTTATTACTCGTATAATAATTAAGTACAGTAGTTTCTAGAAACACTTCTTTATAGCCATTGACAATATATGCAAACATTGTTACTCTTATTTATTTTTAACCCCCGACGCAAAAAGAGGGGTGTTATAAGTTTCACCGCTATGTGTGTGTGTCTGTCTGTCTGTCTGTCTGTCTGTGGCACCGTAGCGCCCAAACGGGTGAATCGATTTAGATGCGTTTTTTTTTTATTTGAAAGCAGGGTTTCTTGCGATGGTTCTTAGACATAGTTCATCAAAATCGGTTCAGCCGTTTCAAGGTTATCAGCTCTTTTGTAATAGCTACCGTTGCTATTTTAGACGTCTATGGGTATTAACTTTACTTACAAACATACGTGTGTCTTAAAATTTCAAACACCCATGTGTGTAATATTGATAAGCAACATTATGGTGTATTTGGTCTGATGCAGCCAGGAAATCTAGCAGACTAATACACTTTTGGGAAAATAACAGCAGATATGTCGTGTTTGGATTCATTTTAACCTGCATTTGATTCTGCACACAATGCACTGATGGCAACTGGGTGAGCTGATGCTGCAGCCAGGCTATCCAGCACACCAGCAGGTAGACTCTTGACAAAATAATAGCAGATATGTCGTGTTTGGATTCATTTCAACCAGCATTTGGCTCTGCACACAATGCTCTGATGGCAACAGGATGAGCTGATGCTGCAGCCAGGCTATCCAGCACACCAGTAGGTAGACTCTTGACAAAATTATAGTAGATATGTCGTGTTTGGATTCGGTTTAACCAGCATTTGACTCTTTATACAATGTACCGAAAAATTCTCATAACTGTAAACTCTATAAAACAAAATTAATGCGTTTAAAAAATTATAAAATAAAAATTAAATTAAAAATTTAAAAAAACCCCACCGCAAAAAAGTAAAACATTTAAAAAGTTAAAAATAACACTTTAGCCATGAAATTTTACGTAACGTTGGGGTACCATTAAAATAATTACCTACATACCTACAAGTACTAGGAACATTCCTTACTTAAGCGGTACCCCGACGTGAAGTAAAATTTCATGGCTAAAGTGTTATTTTTAACTTTTTAAATGTTTCACTTTTTTGCGGTGGGGGTTTTTTAAATTTATAATTTAATTTTTTAACGTTGAGTTAGGAAGAACTTTCAATCACACACTATGTACACTACTTGTAGTGGATAAACAATGTTTTGTAACGTCCTATATTATTATTATTAAAATAGATTTTGACGATTTTTCATGCAACAATACTCATATCAATATAATACAATTACAATTTCAGTGACATTGGTATCGATTATTATCAAGCGCTAGCAACAAAATATACAACAGGGTGTGACAGGGTTCCGTACAACAGGAAACTGATATGACGACCTCGGATGACAAGCCAAGCCATATGCTTATAAATTATTTATTATTATTATTGCGTTTATTATTTCTGATTTCTTATTAAATACATTTTTAAATATTTAAAAATAAAAATAAACCTTTAAAAATATAAAAAATAGTAGCCCACCGGTATCGGGAACAGGATCCAAGCTACCTGCGGTCAGGGCTCACATTGTTACTCGAGCCCATAACAATGCGAGTCGTGTCCAGAAGTACTGCTTTCTGAATCAAACCAGCCGCCCAACGAGAGCCTCTTCAGGTATTGATCGAGGCACTTGTCTATTAAGTCATTGGCTGACACGACTATCGGCACAATGATTGCTGAGTCCACATCCCACATGTTGACAACCTCGCGAGCCAAGTCAAAATACTTTAATTGCAATTTTGTTTTTGATTTTAATTTTAATTTTGATTTTAATTTTCATGATAATTTTGATTCTAATCTTATTTTAAAGCTTTTTTCTTTATTCCTTTATAATCCAGTCAATTAAATCAATCACAATTTCATAAGTATTGTAGACAGCATTGAAATAATGATTTGATAGTTTTCTTTATTATTGTTTTAATTTTTCTTTGCATGCATAGTCCTAATGTCAATAACATATAAATATTATGTTATATTAAACCGTTTTTGTGCATGTGGTGTTAACCTGTAATTAATTGTTGCACTTGTAAATGTTACTCTAGCCATTAAGTCAGAAATGTACATAGTGTAAACAATTGTTGCTTAACCTAAATAAATAAATACTTGATTTTATTATTATTATTATTATTACTAGCCTGTTTTTTCCCACTGCAGGGCGAAGGCCTTCCTACTGTATTTCCACTTCTCTCTGTCAAGGGCTTTATGGGACCAGTCTTTGTCGAAGAAGTCCAGCTCGTATAAATACATATATTTAAAGAATGATTTACAAAAATGGAATTTACGAAAAAAAAGCCTATCTGCTTTGTAAAATTCCGTTCTTGAATATTTACAAAGCCATTAGAAATGATGTTAGGTAGGTATACTCGAAAGATATAAAAAGAGAAAATTTGTGTACCTAACTGCTATGTCACTTTAAGCTCTAAAACCGTGGGCCCAAATCAAGGCTAATGCCTTTTCAGACCTTAGGTTTCTAAAAAATTAAATTAAAAATTTAAAAAACCCCCACTGCAAAAAAAAGTAAAAGATTTAAAAAGTTAATAATAACACTTTCCTATCGTTGAGCCATGAAATTTTACGGCACGTCGGGGTACCGCTAAAATAAGTACCTACATACCTACTACATTTCTTACTACAGGCATTTGCCTTTATTTTGGGCCCACGATTTTAATTTTTTAAAATTTCATTTACATTTAAATTTTTTTAAACAAGTTAAATTTGTTTTATAGTGTTTACAGTTATGAGAATTTTTGAATGCATTGTATGTAGAGTCAAATGCTGGTTAAAACGAATCCAAACACGATATATCTGCTATTCAGCTCATCCTGTTGCCATCAGTGCATCCAAACACGACATATCTGCTATTATTTTGTCAAGAGTCTACATACTGGTGTGCTGGATAGCCTGACTGCAGCATCAGCTCATCCTGTTGCCATCAGTGAATCCAAACACGACATATCTGCTATTATTTTCCCAACAGTGTATTAGTGTGCTAGATATGCTGGCTGCATCAGACCAAATGTACCATAAACTTGCTTATTAATATAACACACATGGGTGTTAGAAATTTTAAGCCACACATATGTTTGTAACTTAAGTTAATACCCATAAACGTTTAAAATAGCAACGGTAGCTAACACAAAAGATCTGATAACCTTGAAACGACTGAACCAAGAACTAAGCTAAACTAACTAAACTATCGCAAGAAGCCCTGCTTTGAAATAAAAAAAAACGCATCTAAATCGGTTCACACGTTAAAGCGCTACGGTGCCACAGACAGACAGACAGACAGACAGACAGACAGACAGACAGACGGACACACACACAGACAGACAGACAGACACACACACAGACACACACACATAGCGGTCAAACTTATAACACCCCTCTTTTTGCGTCGGGGGTTAAAAATTCTCTAAAATAGCTCAAGTAGCACTTATTTTTATCACTAAAGTATTAGTTGGGGTTTGTTATCCATGGAGAGATTGAATATCTGAACTTCACGCCCAGTAACTAGGTAGCAAACAATACCCCTTAGTTCAACTGGCTGAAAGACGTGGGCGACAGCCGGGACCAACGTTTTAACTTGCTTTCCGAGGCACGCGATAAAAGTCTTGTTGTGTAATGAATAGTCACTCATCCACAAACCGACCTTTTTTTTAAAAAAATGACAATTACGCATACCCGCCCATCGGGGGATGGGAGGCTATGTGGGACTCCCCGGTCAGACCCGGTATACCCACTAAAACAACCCAGCTTTATTCCCGCTTCGTCTAAGTGGCAGGGGACTGGGAAACCGGCACAGCCTTTACGTCCAGTCCTCCGCCGACGATTGCCCCGCATGGCTTCCCCTAGGGGACCGACAAAGGTGGTGACGGGTGCAATGCGGGCGAAGGCACCCCCGTACCGTCGCCCGCCCGTCGCCACCGTGAACCGCTTGAAAGTCCGAGTCCGAGAAAGCAGTTCGGGGGAGGGGGTCGCCCCTCCAGGGCCATCCCCTCCCACGACATGGGCCTCCGAGGCTACCGTCGGCCCTCCGGCCTTGGCAACCCCGTCGACCCTGAAGCCAAGGCGCCCTCGGACCCGCTTCCGCCAGACAGTGATAAATAAATAAATAAATAAGAAATAAATAAATGATAAATAACCACCTTCTGACACACACACTTTGCTGGAAAGTAACACCCAGACACAGCACAACGATCGCGCTCACCATAAAAAATGAGCAGCCCCAAAGTCAGAGTCCGACAGAGAGCGGTCCGGAGGAGAGACTGACCCCCTCCAGGGCCATCTCCCCCCACGACAGAGGTCTCCGAGGCTACCGTCAGCTCTCCAGCCTTGGCAGCCCCGTCGACCCTGAAGCCGAGGCCCCCTCGGACAAAACCGCCCCCGCGGACTCGTTACCACGACCGAGGGACTTCCACGTCCGACGCACGAATCAGTAAGTCGTCTGAGCCCAGAGAGTAACTGTTCCTGTGCCATGGGCACCAAACAGCCAACAAACCCAATCACACGTGACCAAACACAAGCACTTTCTTTCTTTCTTTTCTTTCTTTCTTAAATGATAAATAATTAGATAAATAAATAAATAATAAATAAACACCACTGGACATACACACTTTACTCGCAAGTCACACCCAGACACAGCACAACGATCGCGCTCACCATACAAAATGAGCAGCCCCAAAGTCAGAGTCCAACAGAGAGCGGCCCGGAGGAGAGACTGGCCCCCTCCAGGGCCATCTCCCCCCACGACAGAGGTCTCCGAGGCCACCGTCAGCGCTCCAGCCTTGGCAACCCCGTCGACCCTGAAGCCGAGACCCCCTCGGACAAAACCACTCCCGCGGACTCGTTACCACGACCGAGAGACTTCCACGTCCGACGCACCAATCAGTGAGTCGTCTGAGTCCAGAGAGTAACTATTCCTGTGCCATGGGCACCAAACAGCCAACAAACCCAATCACACACCTCCAAACACACACAAACATCCATCCCAAGCGGGAATCGAACCCACGTCTAGCGGCACAGCCGCCACAGTGCACTTTGGCCGACCCAGTCTGGCACTGCAATACGGTGGTCAGTACTGGATCGTTTCCAGGGGGCGCGACGTGGACGCAAGCACTGTGAGGTGGCCCCCCATCCACAAACCGACCTCAATTAACTTAGATTAACTTTCGATCGACCCTGCAGCTGTTATTATTAAGCTTCCAGCCCCTATTAAAATTGCTGGTGCTATGTGTAAACAAGAGCAACCTGTTGGATTATTAGTACTTAAGTCAGGCTGAGCGTTAATATTTAATTCGAAAGCGTGCTGGTACGCCCCGAAAAGTTAAGATCATTCACAGAAACATTCGGCTGCCCACCTCTAGCACCTTGCCCAAAAGTTACCGCAAGCGAGTCACCTAGAGAAATGATATCGATTGAGAAATCGTAGGGTAGTTTGTAGTTCATACGTAGGGTTGATTTACTTGTACTTAATCAGTTAAACTTGGCATTGCATTGACTGAGGCTACCAGGCATCGCTAAATAAATATAAGATAGGTCCTGTTGAAAAGCAAAGTCAACCACTTCTTTTTTATTTACGCTGAACTGTGCGGTGAGTCGGTGACTAATAACCGCGGCCGCGGCCGAATAACAATTACATGATTTACGTTTGCATAAAAAACAATAAGTACAAAAACCAAAACCTCACTACTAGGAATCACGATGTAAAAAGTACTAGAAGTACTAGTTCTTATAAAGATACTAGCAGTACCCTGCCACGCTTCGCTGTGGCACATTGTGATTGAATGGTTAAAAAAAAAAGAGAAAATGACGTGTGGCACTCGGAGACTGCCGCGGTAAAGCTATTGCATAGCATTTTTTATCAACTCCTCTTACTCTCCCTTCCCCCTCTCCCTCCCTCTCCCCCACACCTTCCACGTCCCTCCCCTCACCCCTCCATCCCCGCCCCTCCCCATCCCTCCCACTCCTGCCCCTTCCTCCCCTCGCACAATCTCCCCCTCCCCCTCACACAATCTCCCCCCTCCCCTCCCCCTCCCTCCCCTCTCACAATCTCCTTCCCCTCTCACGATCCCCACTCCGACTCCCCCCCCCCCCTCCCACTCCCCTCCCTCTTCCCTCTCCTCATGATATTTCAAAAAGTCATTAAAAGTTCTGCTATGACTATTATAAAGCAAGGGTTGGTGATAAAAAAGTGCAAAGTTAGAGTTGTATGTATTTTTTGATGCCACATAATAAAAAAATAAAAAAAATAAAAATTATCAAAAAAATAAAAAAAAAAAATTTGGGGTGAACACCCCTTATCACTTACTGGTTAGAAAAATAGATAGTAGCCGATTCTCAGGCTTACTGAATATGCATAAAAAATTTCATGAGAATCGGTCAAGCCGTTTCGGAGGAGTATGGGAACGAACATTGTGACACGAGAATTTTATATATAAGATTCGCTTACAGGATAGCCGCAGTCGTATGCATCATTGTGTTTAGAGGGCGCCATAATCAAATGAACGCAACACCACATAATATTTTACCAGCAGATGAGCAAGACGCTTCTATTAATACCTCATTTCACATTTCTCAAATTATGATAAGTAGTTTACAGTTACAATAAGTAGTTTAATGGAACAGATGAACATAAATACATCGTGGTCAAAAGAATAAGCGAGTTAGGGTCATCGATAGAATATCTGGGATAGTCATGTTTATTAGGAAGCTAAGGAATGTGTTGCTCCACTTCTCCCCAGTAAACACACAAGGGTTACCAATCTAATGAAATTAATGTCGTAAAGATGTTGTATTCTCAGCCTAATTTAAATATACTACTACTAACTTTTATTTTCTTAATAAAAAATAATTTTAAACACAGGGACATTGTATTATGGAAGTATTCATTGTTTAACTCTCGGAGTAACTAATTGATACTGTGCAGGCTTTCAATAACGTTTTAATATTAAACTGAATCAATAAGGTATTTTACTGAAAATGGGGGATATTTTTCACGGGAAACATATTTTTTTGTTGCATAGTAGGTATCCAGCTTACAGCGACCTCCCTACATAATAATTAGTTTAGAATTTCATTCAATGTAGGAATTTCATTACAGTTTATGAAGTTTAGTCAATGGAGTGTTTTATAGTGTAAAAAGTAACAATATTGTTTTCAGTTTGAATATTCATATAATATGTCGTTCTTTTATGTGAACTTTAATGAAATTCAAACTCTAGTAGGTACCTGAAATTAGTTTTTAATGATGTTTTAATAACTTAAATCTGTAAGGACTTAAAATTAAACATTTCCATTAAAGGAACTCAATTAGTGTTTTTTAGTAAACAGATTAGTAATACACGTTTTACATTAAAATTTCATTGGATTCGATTTCAATTCTGAATTGTTTTCGACTGTGTAAAGTAAACATCAGAAAATAACATAAAACTTAGGAAAAAGCCGATCAATGCGGGGAGAGGATGGAGGATTCTAAAATCATGTTGTAGGTTATGATTTGCTGCTATATGGATTAAAGCTAAGCCTGAACAAATGGGTTTTCAGTGTGACCTTCTTTGACTGTCAGTAAGTACCTATTAATTTAGGTGTAGTTGTTAATTCAAATTCCAACGCATTAGGATTGAAATGTGGAATGTATATTCAATTATCGACGCTGAAACGAGCAATGAAATTTGACAAGTGCTACTGCAATGTGATAAAATAAAAATGAAAACTGGAATATATTTTCATCAAAGGTATGTTCATACCATATTGCCAAAGGTTTAGGCAAAATTACCTAATATGTGGCACCCGCATTTTTTTCTCCACTTAGTGTTACTTATTCTATCTATTATGTGTATTTTTTTTTTCTTTATTGGGAATGGTACTTTCTGGAACATTAATTTATAGAATATAGCATACCTTGAATTTCATACGCTAGTTTGTACAAATTACTCCGAATACTCAATAAACTAGTATAAAATGATTGACTATTAAAGTCTAATATTACTCCCATTTCGCTTTGAATTTCTCATATTCTTATAGAACAGGTAACTGATACTTAATTCGAAAACATGTGGGTGTATCACTTCTTAGAGGCGGATATTTTTATCTTATGACGTCCGTCGTGGTTTTCTCGTGAAATAAATATATTATAATCGAGATACAGCATATTGATTCTCTTAAGTAAGCTTTCGGCGTTGGTAACTAAGACTTTCTTCTCTATTGCGAGAACTTTCATATTTACCACGAATCTAGAGATCATTTAGACAGTTTTTAGGGAAAATTAAGTAGGTATTTAAAAATAATTTCAAAAAACTAAAACGTGACTTCAGAATAATCACTCTCTAAAAAATATGAAAATATTATGAGCATATTTTCTTTGAGGTTAGCCTTGGTCGCATGTCAGCCTTGGTCGCATGTCACTTGCCCTAAGAAAACAATACAGTCTAAAAGTCCTACACACATACCTACATCGCGGTTTATATCTTACCTCTCTTTTCCTTCGCCGAAGTTGGATAAAAAGGGAATTAAATTCGTGTACTTTTGTAAATACTAAACTACCGAAAGGTTTAAACATGGTGCTGAAACAGTTCGTAGAAATTGTCAGCAGAAATTGCATATTATTATTGCAGTACTAATTTGATACTGTCCTTTTAAAGGTTTCCAACCAACTAAAAGAGATATTAAATTTTATGCTAACAGTTTTCTCACAACATTAATTTAAATCATTAGTTAGGTACGTACCGTGTGGAAGTTTCGTAATTATTTCAGGTTCTCACGAGTAAAAAACAGAATAAGATACAGAAATCTTAGGATCACTAACAAGCACAATAAATAACTTAGCTTTTTTTTTAAACCCGTTTTTCTAAACCTAAACCCGTCTTCCAGTACCGGCGTGCCTTTGCACGTATGGATGGTGAGAGACTGCTGCAAGATGCGTCAAACATTGACTGGACACCCTTGGAGGAAGCCGTGACAGTTGACGACAAAGTTTGTTTTTTTAATAAAGTTGTGGTCACGCTTTTCGACACCCATGCTCCTATAAAGAAAATAAAGCTTAAGCGCCCACCCGCACCATGGATGAATAGGGGGATTCGGATGGCAATGCGACGAAGGGACCGCGCGTTTCGCAAGTTTAAAAGGGAGCGGTCTGAGGATAATTGGACCTTTTTTAAGACTGCTAGGAATCGGTGTAATCAGATGATACGCAACGCTAAACGCCGACACGTTCTCGATAATATATCTTCTTCTGCTCCTGCTGATATCTGGAAGTTCCTTGGAAGTTTAGGTATCGGCAAATCGCGACATTCAGACCTTCCTAACACAATTGGGTTGGATGACCTAAATCGCCATTTCTCCACTGTTTCTACACTAGATAGTCTAACCCAATTTGAAACCCTTCACTATCTTGCAGGTCTGACGCGTCCCAATATTGCTCCTTTTGTCTTCAGCCCAGTCGACCCGTGTGAGATCAAAAAGATTATCCTTTCCATTAAATCTAAGGCCGTGGGTTGTGATAACATCAGCCGCCATATGATCGTGACGGCTCTTAATCCACTCCTTCCTGCAATCTCCCACATCGTAAACTTCTCCCTGTACTCCGGTGCTTTTCCTTCCCTGTGGGGCAAAGCGCATGTTCGACCTCTGCCCAAGATTTCTATCCTACTCTTCCCTGTCATTTTCGCCCTATTTCCATCCTTCCTTTTCTGTCAAAAATACTTGAGGCATGCGTTCATAAACAGTTCTCTTATTTCATTCACCATAATTCCCTCATCAGTCCATTTCAGTCTGGTTTCAGGCCTGGCCACAGCACAGTTTCAGCTCTCCTTAAAGTGACTGACGATATTAGGCGAGGAATGGAAGAAACTAAAGTTTCTGTTTTAGTGTTAATCGACTTTTCAAATGCTTTCAATACCGTCAGTCACGAAGTCCTCTTACCCATCCTTTCCTATCTGATGGTCTCACACGAAGCGTTGGGGTGGTTTGCTTCTTATCTTCGGGGGCGTCAGCAGTCAGTTCACGCTGGTGACTCTTCATCCAACTGGTGTGATCTTGTAACTGGCGTCCCTCAAGGCGGTATTTTATCTCCTCTTTTGTTTTCTATTTTTATTAATCTATTAACTACTGAACTTCAATGTGCGTATCATCTTTATGCCGATGATCTGCAGTTATACTGTCAGGCTAGTGTTGACAACCTATCCGTTGCGATCGAGGAGCTAAATCGGAATCTAGACAACATAAAAAACTGGTCTGATCGTTTCGGGGTATCGGTTAACCCTTCTAAGTGTCAGGCTATCATTTTAGGGAGCCCCCATAGCATGAGAAAGGTTATCATCGGGTCTTCTGTACTGCCGCTTGTTTTTGACAACACTATTATTCCATTTAGCTCCGACGTCAAGGATCTTGGTCTGCATGTTGACAATTGCCTTGACTGGCGGAAGCAGGTTGCGACCATCAGTCAAAGGGTCACCGGAACGTTGCGGTCTCTTTATCGATTGAAAAATCTTCTCCCGCCACACATAAAGGCAACGCTTGTACAGGCCCTTATCTTTCCCATAATTGACTATGCTGATGTGTGTTACTATGACCTGAATGCAGATCTCCTCAATAAACTTGATAGACTTCTTAATAACTGCATTCGATTCGTCTTCAATCTACGCAAGTATGATCATGTTTCCATGCATCGATCACTTTTAAAATGGCTACCTATTCGTCAGCGCAGAGCCTTGAGGGCCTTGAGAACCCTATTTTCTATACTTCACAAACCCACGTCTCCATCATATCTGACTTCTCATTTTCAATATTTGTGTTCTGCACACGATAAGAATCTTCGTTCCACAAATAATCGTCTTCTACGATGTCCTTCTCACCGTTCTGGTTTCATTCACTCTTCTTTTTTCGTCCAGGCGGTTTTCCTTTGGAATGAGCTTCCTCTGAACATCAGGATGGCAACCAGTTTGTTCACGTTTAAAGTAAAGGCACGCGAACACATTCACAAGGTGTTGGCAAACTTATCCCTAAGTTGAGTAAGCAGATTAGTTTCTCGATTAATATGTCTTTTATTTTATTTTTTTCTTTTCTGTTGACCTAGGTATCTCGATTTTATAAAAAATGTATGTATATATGTATTTATCATAAATAATAATTTATTTTTCTTTCAAGTTTTAGTTACCTTCTTGCGCCTACCATGTTCTCTCTCTGCACCACCTTAAGGTAGACTGGTAGAAAATGCCTAAGGCATTAAGTCCGCCTTTGTACAGTTTATTTTACTAGTGCATAAAGTTTTAATAAATAATAAATAAATAAATAACAGAAAAAATAAAAATAAGAAAGATACAAAAAACACTAAATACCTACCAGTCAGACAACAGTTTAGACACATAATATGATATTGAGTAAAGGCAAATACAAAAAATATTAACTAAACAAGAGCACTACGCACTTTGAAAGAAATGGGCATTTAGCCGAGTGCATGCTGAGTTGGTTTTGGTGACAAATGGGTCCAATGAGAACTCTTTACAAAGAATATTAAAGTCCCTACTCGCTCGCCCCAAGTATGAGTTTTGTCTGTAATTTCATGAGGAAAAAGGAATGGAGATAGGTGGATTAAATCTATCTGACCTCTGCGGGACATAGCAATGCAGTTTGTGCAGTAGGTTAGGACAGTCAAGCTCATTATTTAGAATCTTTAAAAGAGTACAATCAGCTAAACGTCGACGGTCCTTCAGTGGCTGTAAATGAAATTTCTTGCAAAGACTTAAGTAATTATCAGAATGGTATGGAATACCATGAAATATTGAATTATACATATAAAACAAAGTTGTGTTAGTTAACTACACTATTTGAACAAAGAAGCGAATGCAGTGATATTTTAGATATATTGGATTTGTCGCAACCCGCAATTCAAGATTATCTAAAAAAAAGTACGATTAAATTTTCACAAGAATTAAAAAAATTCTCATATGTTTTGTATGTGATGTAAAACAATAAAATATGTATAACTTAAGGTATTTTAATA
This sequence comes from Euplexia lucipara, assembly GCA_921972225.1. Classification (NCBI taxonomy): domain Eukaryota; kingdom Metazoa; phylum Arthropoda; class Insecta; order Lepidoptera; family Noctuidae; genus Euplexia; species Euplexia lucipara. The sequence goes on along the minus strand of OV179142.1, from coordinate 8,068,221 downwards.
TGTATTTTTGTCTTGTGATTTGTTACCCGACCTACATAATTAATCTAAATCACATTGAATCCATAGGAAACGCGATATTTACAAGAACTGTGCAAAAAATCATCTTTTCTTACCTTTGACCTGTCTGTAGTCGCGCCCACCCGAAAAGCTACATACATAGGTTTGAGATAAGATTTAGTGTCAAAAAAAGTTTTATATAAGTTTTTAGCAGACAGAACTGGACTGTGACGTATTTATTATACAAAGATCAAGTATAAATTAATGTATAAAAAGGTGTATGCCGCTTTCAAAGCATCTTAGGCACTGTAGACTTTTATTGAACAGTGTAGCCTTTTAGATTCTTTAAAGGTCTGCACCATAGCACTTTATGTATTAAAAGGTTTTAAAGTACCTACCTGTAAGTGAGTAAATTGTATAAGTACGTTTAGTAAAAGCGGCTCATAAACAATGTTAATCCGAAACAATGTTATATAGGTATAGTCATAATGTCAAGTAAAACTGAAAACAGCTCGACAACCTGAGTGGCTGTTATTAATTTAGAGGTGAAGATTCAGCCATCATTGAGAGAAGATATTTGTATTGTTAATTACTGTACTTTTTAATTTTATATCTATACGAACTGTAATCATAAGGTCCTCCATTGCGAACACTCGCTCTCGAGCATTTGTCAACTAATGTTTAAGTAGAGCAAATAATTCAATTAAAATTAGTTAAAAATCACGTCACGATTGCTTGTAATGTGTTTTGTTTGTTTCAATTATTACATGTAGGTATTGACACTATCAGGGAACGCTATTAAGTTCACAAGAAACTCCCGTACTATACAACCCATATTAAACATAAATCTGTTTCAACGAAGGACGTTGAACCTTATGACGTTTGTGTTTGTATTATGAGGTGTTTATTATTTTTTGAAATTCTCAAAATGCAATGCGGGTCAAGTGCCTAATCATTTTGCAACTATACCTACTATTAGTAGGAATTGTATGAACAATGACCATACATAGGTAAAGATCCATACTTATGGCAAATTTGAAATTGCTTTTGATACTTACTAATAATAAGGCTTTCTATTTGTAAAAGAGTTTTTTGAAATCGGTACAGTAGACTGTGAGATTACCCTTTACAACGTAACAAAGTCACAAACTTTACCTCTTTTAGTAGGTATAGATAAAAAACGGACAAATTAAAACTTAAAGATCTACGATCTAAGATGTAGGATGTTACACTGGGTGGTGTTATCGCTAAAAGCAATCCACAGGCCAGTAATCAGAGTTTACCGTAGGTAGTCAAATGGCTTGTCCATGCCTCAATGGCTGGCCATCAAGGTAAATCTAGATAGTCATTGTCTTCTCCAGAACCGACAGTACGCGTTCAACACGAAACTGCCACCTGTATATATATGTATGCATGCTCCGGTTATTGAAAGCAAGTGACCTATTATAGCCCGTAACAGCCAAATTAATAGCGCCTGCCTTCCTTTTTGTCAATCCAGATTAATCTGAAAGTGTCAGTGTGTTTTTTTTAACACTTACATTACAGGTACAAGTACCTTTAATAAAAATATCGTGAGGAAACGAGTGGGAGGTCCTAGTAATATTATTCGACATGATTTACACTAACCCGAACCGAGCCGTCATGGTGGAACACGGCACACTCATACTTGCAAGAAGGAGATCTGTGTCCCACGTGGGGACAATATTGAGTTTCTTTATTTTTTTAGAATTAAATTACCTTGATAATTTAACTTCTCTATATTCCTTTTATTGATAGAGGTTAATAAAAGATACATAAACAGATTTTGATTTTCCATTTAGCGGCTTTAAATGGAAATTCACGATATTTTCTGTAAATAAAGTTTACTGTGTTCTCTGTTTCCACTATTCAACCAGTATAGATTTGTAAGGTTTCCATTGTCCATTGTGTCTTATAACTATGGCACAGAGATATTTATTTTAATCATACTTCATATAGTATGATAAAAATTAATATCTCTGTGCATCGAAAGAAGGTACTACTTTAGTGGTGGCGAACTGGTGTTCTAAAATACTGGTTTCGGTTTAGTTTAAGCATCAGTCTTCCACTTGTATTTAATTTGTGGAAGAGAGGTAACATTTTTTTTAAGTTTTCTATAGTTACATTATTGCGTCTAGTTGTTTAACAGGGTCCTCTTGATTAATCCTAATCACATGGTGTTGAATTAATTCAAAACATACCTTCGACCTTAGCACAATTAAGATGTTAAGTATTTTGTAGTATAAGCAACTGATAAAAACTACATTAATATTTTTAAGTAAGAGTATTGTTACACTGGGGAACCGATCACTATAGAGTTACACATAATTATTTATTACCGAATAATAATCCGAAAAATGTTGTTACGGTGTGATGGCAAGTATTTAGGATATAGCAAAGTATACGTCGGTCAATAATCGTCGGAAGTTCAGGTTAAATTTGGAATAGTGATCGGTCCCCTTAACCGTTACACTGATATTAGATACAGTTTGAACCATTGTTCAACATTTTGTGCTAACCTTATAATTTAAGTTTATGTGTGTTTACTAATGAGCTTTTTTCTTTTAATAGCTATCCGCAGCGTTGGGACCCAGACACCAGAATCCATCGATAGTTTTAGCACCTTCTCCGCTTTGGATTCTAGAGGCAGTGACGTCACTTATGACAGTCACATTTATCAAACCATTCAAAGACAGGTTTGAATGGTTTGATTAATGTGACTGTCATCAAAATATCTTCAGCCTCCCTATCCTCACCTTCCTGAATCACTCATTATAATTATTGTATCCACCCCCATAAATTATTTAAACATGTTTAGAATGTAGGTAGGTATCTTAGATACACGTAGAGAAATAAAAAAACCAAAAAATTGATCTCTGATCACCAAATTAATGTTTTACTAATTTTATGACTTACCCCCATAACACCAAATACTACATGCAAACGTACACCAGAAGTTGACCGAAAATAAAAATTTTTATTTTGCAATTTTTATTTTCTTTGTATGTAAAGAAAGTCTTTCAAAACTTGAAAGAATCTTTGAAATCGGTTAACAATTGCAAAAGAAGTTCTTTCTAAATATTAATCTGTACATCTCTGCCGGGCCCCTTTTAAAATAGACAGGCGTAATTTATGGAAATACCTAAACCATGCACAGACATGTGACTGTAGAAATTGCGAGTAATTTGCTGTTATGCGTTGAAGAGTTCCGTTGCCTGTCTTCTTCATCAGTTTTTCTTTACCAAATGATACTTGCTAAATGAAAATGCTTGATTTGTTACCAAAAATGTAAAAATCGGTACATGTGTGCCTATATTATTTGAGGAGTTCCCTCAATTCCTCGAGGATCTCTCATCAGATCTGAAGTTTGATACAAATGGGACCAACCAACAATGGACAATGGTAGTATTCCCTATCAAATAAAAAAATAATTTTGAAAATCGGTCCATAAATGGCGGAGTAATCGCGTAACAAACATACAAAAAAAAAAAAAAATTCCGTCGAATTGAGAACCTCCTCCTTTTTTTGAAGTCGGTTAAAAATCGACGTCTGCCACGCAAATAAAGAACGAATCAAATATTATCCCACTAATGTGTGAACATTTTAATTAAGCAAGTAAACCTATATGAATGGTAAGTAATTTTATTAGGCATAATTTAACAACGATTGAAATCCAGATAAAACCTGGTTATAGTTCGTTATTGAAATTAATATACATAGAAAATTATTTGATGTAAAGAGGCCGGCAACGACAAGGCGACATCAAGTTACCCCAATACCTATGTCAAATTTCATCGGTAGTTTTTCAACTTGATTGCAAAAAAAATAAGGTTCATTTACAATTGGGAAAATTTGACAGTTTGGGGTAGGTTGATGTGCTGGCGTCTGTACATAATATACTCCATTTGGAAAAAGATTTAAATAAGGATTTTTGCAGCTCGTTCAACTGTTTTTGATTACTATTCCGTAGGCATGGATGGCATTCAAATAAAAAACGTGGTTACAATACCTACTCTATTGTAGCTGCCATTTGTCATGCTACCAATGCAATAGAACTTATTATAGATTAGATGGAAAGTAAAAATCGTTAATTTACATATCTATTTAAACCAAACATACTGTGAATAGTGACAGTATCAACATTTTGTATTTGTTGCATACAAAGTATTGGTATTTAAACGTATTATACAAGGTGTTGTTTTGCATCCTCGTCAAATTTCAGGAGGGTGTCATAAAATACATAAATAATCAATTGCAAGTACGTTAGCGGGCAATAACTAACAAGTGCTGCTTTTTTTTGATGTTGAAATTTAACAGTGTTTCAGAATTAAACCCTTAATTCAATACAAATAAAACAGAATCACCCGACTTCGCACACAGCGACAATGCAGCTGTGTGCGTGAGCGTCGACGTCTTACCTACGAAAAGCAAGCGCGTGCGAGTGCAATGACCGCTATGACCAGTAGCAATAATTTCACCTAATATTATTTCGAAAAACATCTACGTTATTGTCATAAATTTTGCTTGATAATTAACTCATTTTTGAGCATTATTGGAATACGGAAATCTTACTAATGACAGTGATACTAGTGCGCCAAAGAAAAGTTCACTGACCTGCAGTTATCAGATGTTAGTTTTGCTTTTACTTCAACCTAAAGTTTTCGTAGTGATTTTGTTTTATTTGTGGATTAAATTGGTTGATTTGTAATTTTCCTTTCTGGCTTAGGACCGGCAATAATGCCTACTTTAGTTGGTGTACCTACCGATCTTCTAAATCTAAAAATGTTTTCTACGTTAGATGGAAATGGAAAGACGTTCTAGTTAAGTGTAATAACACACTAATAACATTGACCAAGCTAACAACGTATTTACAAAATGTACTAGAATAAATAAATTAAGTAGCTACTTAAGTTACCCGGAGATATTGTTCAAAGTGGCACCATCACACTCTTCGCACAAACGAGCACAACGATGCTAGTTTTCTTTCAGCTTACGTAACACTAACACATACGTTTTTAAAGTGTCGAAAGCACTAATGATCCTTGAACGTAATTCTGTTACACTTGTCACTTCCTCCGAGTAAATTAACCTTTTAACGTCTCCCCACAAATACCTAAGTCTAGAGGCGTCAGGTCCGGAGAACGCGGAGGCCAAGCCACAGGTCCTCCGCGAGTTCCCCGCGACCGATCCAGTGGTCACCAAAGTACCGAAAAGCGGAAATCGCAAAGCGCGCCGCGCGCACGCTTCGGCGACATCAAAGACACTGTGTTAGTTCCGGGGTCGCGCGGGGGCGTGGCTAGAAGCTTGCGCGGGAGAGTACCGCATCGTGATTGGGGTAGTATTGATTGCCTACGAATTGATCATTGCGTATGTGTTGTGTACGTATTGTTTGCGTTTGTTTGTGTGCGAAAGCGCGGTGATAGGGCTAGTAACAGACGGGCCGCTTTTAAATACGGCTGGTTCACACTTGCGGTTTTTCGTTGTTAAGCAAAAATAATAAAAAAAATACCTACTCATTTTATTGTTGATTTGGGTCGAGAATCATTAGCATAATTACGTCCTTGAATTTGACGAGGATGCAAATCAACACCTTGTATATCGAGTTAGAAAAACAAATCTTTGAAAATAATTTCTATGTGATAACGATAGTTCAACATAACCAAAATGACGATGACTGCAAGGGTGACTGAATCTTACACGAGAAACCATTGAGATTCCAACAAATGCAAAGAATAGTGATTCTTGCTCGGTGAATGCGGTGAGTGCACCGCATTCACCGAGCAAGACAAGTTGACCTGTCGACTGATTAGTAAACGACCTTGGGTAAGCACACTTGATGGTTTGAAGGCTTCTGTTTGCAGCCGAAGTTCGACCGAGTTGACTTGTTGTAAACACTGTCGGATAACTCAGACATTTTGCAAACGCAGTCGTCGCCCGAACCATTGTTCGCGATGACTTTTTGAGCGCCTTGACTACCGCCTTCAGTAAGGAACTTTGGCTTACAGTAGTTGCCCTTGAAGGTGGCAATAGCCTCACTGTAAGCAGTGCCTCGATTGCGCTACCTTCTTCAAGCTGAAACCTATTGCCGAAGGCGCCAGTTGACGTATTGTAAGCGAGTCACAACATCCATAACAGATCAGTCTGCTCGCACGCACGCCTTGCAGTTCAGACGCGCCAAACTTTTGGCCAGTGACTCACGGAGACGACAATGAGGTTGGTCATAGTCAAGTGTGTGAACTGAATTGTTATTAATGTATAAGTCATTATACTTTTTGATTCCCTACTCAATGCAAAGAAGAAGCCCATTTCACAAAATTAAAGCAAGAGAAGGACTTAATATTACTACATAAATATATTTTGGTCAGGAACTACATAGCTACCACCAGTTACTCGTATTTTGGACTATGTTGATATAACCAGATTGCTAAACAACATTTTAAAGATACAAAATCAACAAGGTGCATTTAAAGAAAACATAGTTACGACTAATAAATTCGATTTACTTAAACGCATAGTAAATAACATAAAACACGCATCATTATTAGATAATTATTCAAGCAAAGTAAACAGGTGAAGAGGGGTTTGTTTAGAAACCAAGCCACTTGATAGTCGGCTCATACTCGTCTTTTCTTGGAACTTATTGAAGACCTATGTCTCCAATATTTTCTTGTCAAACCAACAAAAGAATCAGCTGATATTAATGGTAATAACCGCCAGTGGTCGGTGAGTCATCAGTGACTAGTAACGGCGAGGCCGATTTTTTCTCTTTTTTTTACAAACAAAATGATGCGGCGTAGAGTTAAGGTGATGGGCCATGGCACATTATAAAGGCACTGCAACTGCACTGCTGCCGCACGGCGTCGCCTCGAATTTAGGCTACGGCTAACTGCCAGTGCGCTAACTACGCATCGTCGACAAGGTGCCAGCTTGCAGTCCGCACGCCACCCGCGCGCTGGCTGCGAGGTGCAAGCTAGCTGTCACCACGAACACAATTGTTATATGGCATTTATAATTAACACGCCGATGACTTGCACGTTTTTATAATATCTCGGTTTACGACTGCGTAATGACGTTGTATTGCTGGTGACTCGGGAGTCGGCAAGTAGTAAGCATGCGATAAGCGTGCTGTAAGCGTGCGGTCGACGCGCTGTAAGCACATGGTCCGCTCGCTATCGGCACGCGGGCTGCGAGTCGAGTTGTGTGGTAGTGGCAAGCGGGCTGACTGCTCGCCGTTGGCTTTTTTTATTGACATTCTGAAATATACTATACAACACACGATTTAATGCTCTAAATTGAATGACAAGTCAATTGCTGGTTTGAAGCGGTGCCGGTATAATGTGCCATGACCTTTAAGGTACGTGGAGGCGCCAACAGCAATTGTGTTTCTGCAGTGCATCGGAGATTTTTGTTCAGAATCAAACTGATGACTCCTGTGCGGTGATTTGCAAAAAGTCGCATCACTGATTCGTCAACGCGGGTCAGTGACAATAGCTTCCTGGAAACAGTGATGAAACCCTTACTCTCGTTTTCTGAAGCACGATGTGGACAGAATGTTTGGGTGCTTATTTATTATTTTATCGTTCTCTTCACATCCTGCTGCAGCCACCATTTATTTTTATCCTTGTTTTGTAAACTACTGACCACGTTGTTGCCCGAACTGAATAAATAAATAACTTAAAAAATGGGTGTAAAAAGACATTATTATAATGTAGTAAAGAGTCGGTTCTTCTTTTCTCTTTTTTGTTCTATACTATACCTAGAAACCTAATACTCTTATATTTAATATACGAGGTCAAACAAAATTTTAACCGGGAGTTGCCCTTGGTCCACCTCAGTTTTATTGGGTGTACCACGGTAAAAAAATATTTCCCGTGGTCCACCTTTGTCCACCTGGGTGTACCACGGGTAAGTTTTCTTTCCCTTGGTCCACCTGCATAACCACCAGCGCCTGCACCTACGATGTGCATTTATTAAGTACATAAATCAAATCAATCAAATCAATCATCGTGAAAAAAAGGTGATGAAGCAGGGAGGTCACGAGTACGCGACCCTCAGCATTTAGGAGTACGAAGCAAGGAGGGAAATCAAATTAAATCATTTCTTTTGTTGTGATAAAACATATAGAACGCAGACTTATACGAAATGTGTCTTTTATTATTTATGTAGAACACACTAGAAAATTTGAGAAGAACTGAGGAAAACAACTTACAACCAAACAAATAACTTTCTAATATGGCCAGTATTACCAATGGCCAAGTAATAAAATAGTACCAAAAGCTTTTCATTTATACATAATAAAACTAACGGATTAAAAGTTGATTTTATTTGTATCATAATAATATCAATAATTTTACTAATTTTGATTACTAACTATAAAATAAAAATAATAAAAAAATGGGGTCCTCATACATGAAAAATGATTTTTCCGCTTTTTGGTTTACCTTCTATAATTTGCATGTATGTTACCCTTCCTGTGCGAGTCCGACTCGCACTAGCTAGTTTTTGTTAACATTTTTTTTGATTTTCCGGCATTCATTAGTTTGTTCAAATTCAAAGTTTTTTTTTTCAAAAATGATCCTAATCTTTATAATAATAGTCATCTTGTTATTAAATATCAAGGGACGTTATGACAGTCCGCAATATCATCTGGACCATACATATCTGGACCATACATACCACACATAGGTACCTCCTTGATTTTACTAAGATATGTGGGTGCCGGGCGAGGAAAATAGTTACACAAAGTATTTCGCACAAAATATAGTGAGAATCTTATTTACATAATTAATAGGCACACCAAATCACTAGACACCACAATAAACGTAGCGCATGCTCGGGTTGCGAACGGATTGCTTGCCTGACTCCAACTGATCCGACATCATGTTCTTTCTCCCCAAAGTTAGCCGTTGATGTTGAAATAATCAAACGCGCCGTCAAATATGATAGGTGGACCACGGGCAAAAAAAATGGCCCGTGGTCCACTTGGTGGACAAACGTAGGTGGACCACGGGCAACTCCCGATTTTAGCTTACGTTAAGAGTTTCAAGTAACTTAATGCAACCACAGGCCATTTAACGTTGCATGTACCTATAATTCTAGCTTTAACACACATTGGTTTGCCTGCGTAACGTTGATTTCTAAACCAGAAAAAGATTTTTCCCAGCAATTATAATTTTTGTACTTTATTTGTATGTATGTATGTAGGTACTCGTACAGAACGATGAGACGGCTTTGTAACGTGCCTTGTTACACCCTATTATTTGAACATTTCCATTATCAAAACCTGCTGAATTATTTTATTCTGACAGAATGGTAAGTATATCCTATCTACTTAGGCACCTAACGAGCAGTGTAGTGAAAATACTTTTCTCAACTTTGTGTCCAGAACAGTGACAGTCGCAAAAAAGAAATTAATGTTGTACAGAATTATAGAATGCCAACTTCAAGCAGGGGCTCGAGTCTGCTATTGCAATCGTGTCTCAATGACCGGTCATTGATCGAATATTTGACAACTTTGACAGTTTGTTGTATGGAAAATGTGTCATATGTTTGACGTTATACGACAAAAATAGATCATTGACCGGTCATTGAGACACGATTGCAATATTATAGCAGACTCGACCCCCTCGTCTCAAGTTCAAACTCTGGGCAACCAGCAAACTTTTTCAATTGGTAAATCGACGAAGGTAAAAAAATATTTCGTTGAAGGGAACCGAAATGTTTATACAATCTAGTCAGTATATGTAGTTAGGATAAATGGGACAAACACCTACTGGTTTGAAATCTCTGGGTACTAGGTACAAGGCTGTACCTTCTCCATCAATTTGCACATAAATAACTGTCTAATAGATTCAAAAGAGCGCGAGTGTGGAGTGAGGATGAATAAGCGTCAAGATGGCGGGATCAAACTGAATCAGTTTTTTTTTCAATTCCCCTCATAACCAGTTGAATCTCTTTTTTTTGTCAATTCTCCTCAGAAGCCATCAAGCCTTCATTAATTTAATAAACAATTTTTCTTCTTCGACTCATTTGTATTTCCAAATGGGTTAAATAATGGGCATTATGTAATTTTGGCTCTTCCTGATTTTCTTTCGATATACACACATCAAAAGTGTCTAGGGATCAACATATATTTTTGCAATAACTTTTCTCCTGATTGATATTAATTAAAATTTTCTTTAAGGATTCATCAAATAAAGTGTTTTCGTTTGTCACAGTAACGATAAACCAAGTCACCTTTGCATTAATAAAGAAATTTGCCATTTTCCTAATAAAGGGATTTTTGACATTTGAACCACTAACATTAAAGTTCGAAAAAAAGACTGAAATAACAGTTTTCTTTAAAATTTTATTGGGTAACTTAAACAATTAATAATCCGTGTTTCTACCGCGAACACTAACAACACAAGAACATCGGTTTGGCATACTCAAAATGAGTTCATCCAAATCACGCTGTGGAATGGCCGCCCATGTTCGTTGCAACAACAAAAAAAGGTCTTCTTGCGACTGGATACCCTCCATATTCGGCAGAGCTCTTCTCTGTAGCATATCCCATGCATGCTCAATCGGGTTCAAGTCTGGCGACTGAGCAGGCCAGGGCAGGACATTGATGTTAGCTGCGGCGAGAGTCTGTCTTACAACTCTTGCGGTGTGCGGTCGTGCATTATCATGCATTAACTGAAATAAGGGACCGATTTGCACTTGTAGAGGAACGATGACGTCTGATACAATCGTCTCAGCATAAATTTGAGCGTTGAGGTTGCCTCTGATCCAAATCAACTCAGTTCTTCCGCCGATCCAAATACCCGCCCATACCATGATGGTTCCACCACTATAAGGATGGACTTCCTGGCAGGATTTTAATCGCTGTTGGCGTCCAGGGGTTCTCCAGTGTCGTATACGTCTTGTATCCGGTCTCATACCAAAACGAGACTCATCAGAAAAGCACACGAAACGCCATTGTTCTTCTGCCCAATTTCTGTGTTCAAGAGCCCATTGATATCGAATCCTACAATTTTATTGTGCATTGCTATAGGTGGTACCCGTAGCGGTCTTCGGGAATGAAGGTTCACTTCATGCAAGCGGTTTCTGACTGTTTGGTCGCTAATTAAGTTCCCTGACGAGTGATGAAGCCTCACGGCTAACATCATGGCGGTTATTGTTGGAGCTCTTCGAGTTAAGATTTGAATGTATCGGTCTTGTCTCCGTGTGGTGCAGCGATACCGTCCTCCATGGCGCACAGCCACGGTACCAGTGCTTCGGTAACGTGTCCAAAGTCGACTGATAACACTCTGACTTGTATTCAGAGCTAAAGCCACAGTACGTTGCCGGGAACCAGCTTCTATCATTCCCACGGCTCTGAGCATTTCTTCCCTGCTTAAATGACGTCGCCGCTCCATAATAACGTTGGTTTTAATCAGTAGTAGGGAAACATTAGCACTAATAATGTCTTCAATGCGTTGTATGTTTTTATAGGGAAAATATTGACAGCTGATTTTCATCTTTTTCTCGAATTTGATTTACAGTTCCTGATTCAAATTATGAAATGCACCAAAAAGGATCCATATAAATTTATAAAATCATAAATTTATTACAAAGCCACATCTCAATCTCAAGAAATCCGCATAAAAATGCTTGATCCCTAGACACTTTTGATGTGTGTATATGTATTTGCAGAAAAGAAACATGCTAAAATAATTAACATAATTTTATTGTGTTTGAGTCAATATTTCTCCAATAACTATTTACTGGTATGTGGGTGGGAGTGCTACGATGACTTAGTGAAGAAAATCCATTCGAAGATAAATGATATTGGTGAAACGATGAACGATATACTATCGATAACTTGTGATGTGCATTAGTTGTGAATATGAAAATGAATTATGTTCATGTACTTAGGACGTACTAAGTTTTTAGAATTCGTTTTGTACGAGTTCTACGAACTTCCTTTACCTTTAGAGGAACAAGTGTCTTGTTTAGGGTACAAATAGTGCATAATGTAGTACAAACGCTTCAATGTGCTAAATTTTAAATTGGTGATTTGATCCCGCCAACTTGACGCTCACTGAATAAGTTGCTTGTTCCTACCTTGTGCTTGTCTTCTCTACGAAGATGATCCAGTTCTTCTTGTATCGTCGGCGGAACAGTTACAAGCCACGGTGTTGGTGATCAAGATGAGTGGAGCTATGTAAGATGAAAGCGATGAAAATAAATGTGCTCGAAACGAAAGTAGTAGTATTAGAAAGGAAATCATGAAACTAAATGATAAGATTATGGACCAAGTTTATAAATTTTTATGTTTGAGAGCAGGGAGTCTGTTTACAAGAAATAAAATTATTGATGCTCATGTGTAAAACTGATGGCGCGGTTGGCGCAGCGGTTGAGCTTTTGGCTGCTACGCCGTATGTCTTGGGTTCGATTCCCGCACGGGACAAATCCTTGTATGGCCTACAGATACTTTTTTCGGGGTCTGGGTCGTTGGAGTATACGTGAGTTTTGATAATTGTAAATGCAACTACGACTCTGGAAAAAATCCTAGGGTGGGTAAAGTTTAAAAAAAAATGAGTAAATGTAGGAAATAAAGTTAACGATACAACACGCCTTTGCGTGCTGACCTCAATTTGTGCGTAATATTCTATACGTTAGTGTAGGCACTAAGGCACAATAGTGAACATTGATCTTAGTAAATCAGTCATGAAAGCAGAATACATGCTGCATAAATGATAGATTGAGGAATGATGTGTTAAAAACAGTATGGTTTAAAAGAAGATTTAGGGACAAAAATATTATACTACGCTTTTATGATTTGGTCATTTGGAGAGAATGAATGATGATTTATGTAATGCTGGTATAAGTGTTATCGCCAGTAGGGGACCTCTTAAAAGTACATGCACTCCGTTCTTGAGATTGGTGTGTAAGGCCGGACGCTCTTTTTCTTACAACTTTAAAATTTGGACGCTCGCCCCTAACTATATCTCTTGGAATGCTGTTGGATCCAGGAGGAAACCTCTAGGAACGCACGTTGGTGACGTGTAGTTTTGGTGTCGGCGTGTGGATTTCCAATGAGATTTCCAATCCGGTGACCCCCTTGCTTTAATATTATAGTCAACAGATTTTGGCATGTTTTTATCACATTTAACTTAAAAATGGAGTGCAGTAACTAGTTAATTTAACCTTATACGGGTAATCAAATAATATTTTTCAATGGTTTATTTTTATTTATACCTACCGCTTGAAGATTAATTGTTCAGGCTCCCACAGGTGAGTTTATCCTTGCCACATTATTTTGTGTGTGCTCCTGGCGCCCGAATTTTCTATATTTCTTTTGTTTATTTGAAACACACCACAAATTTTTCTTATTTTGTATTTCATAATATAACCCAATTTTTTTTTATTATTATACAATTGGCGTGTAAGACCATGTGTATGAACCGGACCGAAGCAAGAGGAGTATGTGAGAATATAAAAGTAGGAACTAACCAAGTAGGTCCAAAAGGAAAAAGATGAGATGCTGTTTGTGCCCAAAAAATACCTACATAAAACATCGTCGGAGCCTTAGCATAATTTGTTTGCGCAACTGCCAGTCAATACCATAGGCAGAGCTGAATCCCCAATTTATCGTAGTCTAAAGCTGTTAGCAACAGATTTTTAACACAATAGGCTAGTTGACTAAATTATAGTTTTTTGTCCTTCATCTAGAAACAAGAACAAGAAAATATTACAAGAAAATAAACGACACATATTTTTTTCTTTTTTCATGTATCTAATAAAAAATAACGGTGATTTACATCGAGTCAAAATGTCGCACGACGTCACAATCCTATACAGTTGATCATACTGAATAATGACGTTACAAGCTCCTCAACTTTAATGCGCTTTATCTAAGTAGTTTACCATCAATTTGAAAAAAAAAGCAGTTGTCTATTATTTTAACTGATGAACTAATTAGTCTTTGAAAAAAAGAAGATTAAAAAGAAAGTACAAATAGGTGAAGATTATAATTTGTTGAGTCGATAAGTCAACATAGTTGTATATTCCATATTTTATTCTAGTACCTAAATCTTCCTATAAATATTCTACCAGGACCACGTCCAGGTCTTGGATATAGCTGGCCGCAAACTCATCTGAGTATGTTTGGAATTAGAGGTGCTGCTGCCATCATTTTCTAGATGTATGACTAATCGCTCTATTTCCTCGTAGATACATAGTTCGTTTTTTTTTACAGTAGGTACCTACTCCTTTTCTTAATTTTATTACAACTTCTTTATTCTTTATTACGAGTTCTTCCAATCCTCTTCGGTAATATAGCTTGGAATGCATTCTCAGCTGCTTCCTTTAAAGACGAAATACCTATTATTTCATTTATCTCTAACAATATTAAAAATAAAACTTTTTTTTCACAAACTGTTAATAAGCCGAATAAGAAAATACCCCTTTATTTATCTTCTTCCAGCACGATTCTTCTTATAATGTTGTACCAGAATTAAATAAGATTATGGCACGATACGTTCTTTTACATTTCTAATGCAAACGCAACAAGGCTACCTACAACAAATAATTATTTACCTTGATATCACACTTAAATATTCATTCACTTAAGGTCGCGTTTACAAATCTGACCAAAATGAACAGTTTTTTTTTTTTTTTTTAAAATGAACGGTACATTTTGCGGCAGAACTAAACTAAACTGAATATAAATAATAATCACCACAGACAGATTACTCCTTTATCTTCAAAAGGTCGCATTTTTTTAATGTAAAGTCTAGGTAAATAATATTGTAAAAAATCATTTCCGGTACCTCTTCACATAAAATTGTCGATTTCGTATGAGTTTAGGAACATTTTTCTTCTATTTAATAACATTTAAAAAATATTTTTATTAAAATATGTTTATTTAAAAATATTTTTTGTTATTTAGGAGTTTATGTTATTTAGGAGACATAATCAACTCAAAAGGGTGGCAGAAAGAACTACCAGAATATTCCAATTAATGCCAGAAAAAAAAATCAAAACGATTTTAGTTTTTCAACAAATTTTGCTAAATTGCGTGAACCTTAATAGCTTGAAGCTAAGGGTTATTTTACTGATCACTGTCGTGGGTTATTGCACAAAAGTTTGAAACCAAAAATATTAGTTTGCACTCGCCCACCGTCGTGTGTGTCGCTTGCAAGCAGCAACTCCTGTTGAATAAGATCGCTATACGAATACAAAATATTTTACATACCAATTTTGATACTTTACGTGTTTTGTGCGCAATAAGACGCAATACCTAGAATTGAAGCGCGTCATTTCGTAGATACGTCCTTTAAAATCAAGTCACCAAAGTATCAGTAGCAGAAAAAATGTAAACATCACCTTTGTGCTCGACATTTATTGTTTTTAATTTCTAGTTATTCGATAAGCAAGCAAAATAATACAGCTTTGTATTCATCAGTAGGTAAACACTTGATTTAGCTAAAATCAACAAAACAAACTCTTACACACCATACCTGTCTTATCAGCGGAGCGGTAAACATTGTTAACCCTAGAACCACAACATGGGGTCATGGGTGACCCCACGCACACGTATTTTTATTTTAATTTAGCGAGTTTTGCATCTACAACACTGTCCGTCTAGGTACCTTCCGTAATTGGTAATCAGTGGCCCGTGACGCATGGCGGGGTGCGCACGCTCTTTAGGTTCGGAGATATTGCAGTTTGGGGTCGCCCGCGACCCGTGTTGTGGTTATCAAAACTATTTTTTGTGATTAACTGTTGTGTGATTTCACGTTTATTTCACGAATAGTCTTTCAATATGGCCTCAACGTCACGAGCCCTTGAAAGTAATGAAATTGAGCAACTTTTGGAGGAATATGAAGGTGAAACGTCCAGTTCTTCGGACGAAGATAAAAAAACGAAGGTGGCCGCTAAGATTTTTCTCCGGCATGCTTGATGCTGGAGGTATAAATTCATATGTAATACTCAAGGCAAACATTCGCAGGAGTAAACTGAAAAGGAACTACTTTCTAAGAAACCTAAGCCTTCAATTAGTACAGCCCTACGTGAAACGCCGCCTTGGTGAGGTCAAAAATTTGCCCCAATCTCTGAAAGTGATAATGCTTCATCTTTTGAGAGTAGATGAAGAAAACAGTGCTCAGGTAGCCCAAGCTCGATCAACTTCGAGTTCCCGCTGCTATTTATGCACTAGAGCCAAAGATAGGAAGGGCAGAGAGAAATGTGTTAAGTGCTCCAAAAATATATGTGGACAACACAGGTAACCTATTTGTCACCAATGTATCTAGATTTTCAGATTTGTACTATTTTTTTTTCCCTTAAGCATTCCATTAATATCTAAAAAACCTTGTAATAATTGTTTAAGTTTATTAAAGTTTAATATTTTGTAAGCAATCATTTTTTTATTTTGGGGTCACCCATGACCCATGTTGTGGTTCATTTAATTAAATTTGGATGTTGTAGTTGTAGGGTTAAGATCAGAAAGAATAGTTTGGGCCTCATGTTCCACCAGACATCGCCTTTACACCTTATACATAACCTTCCTGCCGGCACTCCGAATGGTTTTATTCATTATTCTTCACTTTACGTTTATTAATAAAATTTTGGTACCTAGTCGAAATTTAAATTCTACGAAGTCGTGAACTTTGTTTATTATAAGATGGTCATTACTTTGGAAATGTCGCCAACAGACAAAAAAATATTCCGTTTCTAGACTTTTTTGCCAAGCTGTACCTATATTGGATGAGGAGGAATAAACGGTTTTTTTTTTATAATATTAGCCAGTGCTTGACTGCAATCCCACCTGATGGTAAGCAGTGATGCAATCAGATTAACAATAATATTCTTCAATTTTCACATGACGCCATTCAGTCCCAAACTATGCAACTTGTGCTCTGAGTACCAGACAACCAATAAATATATATTTCTAAATACATAATATTATAGATAAATTACACCCATCCAAAGAAAAAAGGATTGTGCTCATCACACAAACAATTGTCCGGGGTGGAAATCGAACCTACGACTTACCACAGTCAACCAGCCTGCGTAGCATGAACACTGAAGAAACGGCCTTTGTCTACAGACGAATGGGCAAAGTGACAGATTATATAGACATTTCTTGCGTCGCGAGCATGACAATCTCAAGAAAGATGAGAAGTTATATGTCGATTCGTCAGTAGACAAGAATCAACAATGCAGAGCATGAAGTGCGTACCTATTTTCTCCACTTTTGACAGTTCTTTTCGAAACATTTCCTGTCAACAAGTGTCAAACAGTCTACATCAAATGAGGCCTAGACAAGCAATCTACACCTCTAGCAACTTGACAGTTGCTATAGACAGCATGTAAATTTCTTTCTCTACGTACAAACGCTTGTCGACGAGTCGCCTCATGCTCGGGTAGAAGAAATGTCAAGTTGGACAGAAAGAAAATTGTCGTGTCTCGGAAGAAAAGAAATTAACTGTTCATGCTACGCGGGCAGGAATGGTAGAGTGTATTTTCTAAACTTTGAGTAAGTGAGTGACATGTGAACTACATACCTACTTTACCGTGACGTGTTAATCCCGGCATTTAAGAAACATCACCCATCACATTGATTTTAATTGAATGTAAAATACTAATGGAATATGAACATTTTTTCTGCGCTATTTTATTTATTCTAAGTAAATTGAATAGGTAACAATTTAGTTCTTTCGAGCTTTCGCTCTATTGGATTTGAACGACGCGATGACGCGCAATGCGGCGACGCAACCAAAGGCGCGGGCATAAATAAATAACGCTCTTTGGTCGCGGCAACTTATTCAATTTACTTAGCTTACAATAAATAAAATGGCACAGAAAAATATTAACAAGTATGCGAAGCAAAATAGATACGTAACGATCGTAGTAGGTAGCGTTTTGCAGTTTCTGTCTACCCTCATGGGAAAAGGGCGTGAGTTTATGTTAGTTTGTATGTATATAAATAAATTACGTCGATTATCGATTATGATTCGTACTTTGTCAATCCCTAGCAACAGGTAGGTGATGCTGACAGAGACTGTAGTGTTCACTACGTCCAAGTTTACAACAGAATCGACCGGCTGTTGACAGTCCGTCAACACATCATAATAATATGGCCGCGCTTACTCAGCCAAGTGAAATATACGTTACTATCATTTCGTGATAGTCCGCGAGAATATCATCATTTTTAACCCCCGAAGCAAAAAAATTAAATTTAAAATTTAAAAAACCCCCACCGCAAAAAAAGTAAAACATTTAAAAAGTTAAAAATGACACTTTAGCCATGAAATTTTACTTCACGTCGAGGTATACCGCTGTAAGGAATGTTCCTAGTACCCTACTTGTAGGTATGTAGGTACTTATTTTAACGGTACCCCGACGTTACGTAAAATTTCATGGCTAAAGTGTTATTTTTAACTTTTTAAATGTTTTACTTTTCTTGCGGTGGGGGTTTTTTAAATTTTTAATTTAATTTTTATTTTAAAATTTTTAAACGCATTAATTTTGTTTTATAGATTATACAGTTATGAGAATTTTTGCTTGCAATGCTGGTTAAAACGTATCCAAACACGACATATCTGCTATTATTTTATCAAGAGTCTACCTACTGGTGTGATGGATAGCCTGGCTGCAGCATCAGCTCATCCTGTTGCCATCAGTGCATTGTGTTTAGAATCAAATGTTGTTTGAAATGAATCCAAACACGACATATCTGCTATTATTTTGTCAAGAGTCTACCTACTGGTGTGCTGGATAGCCTGGCTGCAGCATCAGCCTATCCTGTTGCCATCAGAGCATTGTGTGCAGAATCAAATGCTGGTTAAAATGAATCCAAACACGACATATCTGCTATTTTTTTGTCAAGAGTCTACCTACTGGTGTGCTGGATAGCCTGGCTGCAGCATCAGCTCATCCTGTTGTCATCTGTGCATTGTGTGCAGAATCAAATGCTGGTTAAAATGAATCCAAACACGACATATCTGCTGTTATTTTCCCAAGAGTGTATTAGTCTGCTAGATATCCTGGCTGCATCAGACCAAGTACACCATAATGTTGCTTATTAATATTACACATATGGGTGTTTGAAATTTTAAGACACCCATATGTTTTTAAGTAAAGTCTGTCTGTGGCACCGTAGCGCTTAAACAGGTAAACCGATTTAGATGCGGTTTTTTTATTTGAAAGCAGGGTTTTATGCGATGGTTCTTAGACATGATTCATTAAAATCGGTTCAGCCGTTTCAATTTCCAATGTTAAAATATTATAAAAAAAATAGGTTTATTAGTTTTTGTGTTAATGCCTAAAACAAACAAATTAACAAAAAGCCAAATATTGCCTCTTTATAACAATACCAGCATAGACTGAACACTACTTTGATTTATCTCTTCTTTTTTTAGTTTCGAAAGCCGGTGGCAAAAATAAATATCAAACAAAACATTTAAAGCCACAGACTTCCAAATCTAAAGGATGGAAGGGACATCCTCGCACATACTGATACTTTAGAGTACTGTACCTACATGATTCTGAACCCCCCAGCATTGAAATTTTTGGTCGTTATTTTTGCTTAAAACTGTAAAGAACCATGTAAATGAGTTTTTAAACAAATATCTCATAGGGGTGAGATAGGATAGATATAGTAAATAAGTCACTTCTTTCTAGTTCGCGTTACTATCTATCGTTGATTGCATCCCTGCTTACCATCAGGTGAGATCGCAGTCAAGCACCAGAAATCTCATTAGTTTGTAAAGAAATCATAAATAAACTTAAATACAGTTTCAAGCAAAAAACAAACGTAAGGAAAAATTATGATTTTATCCTGAACACATGGTGTCCGTATATAAGTAGATATCCTTTCCAACCTGTATTTTACACATAAAGTTGTAAG
Organism: Euplexia lucipara; assembly: GCA_921972225.1. NCBI lineage: Eukaryota > Metazoa > Arthropoda > Insecta > Lepidoptera > Noctuidae > Euplexia > Euplexia lucipara. Next base: position 8,048,327 of record OV179142.1, on the reverse strand, counting down.
TTAAATTTTATTCGGTAATGAAAAACTAGTAATAACATAGTACGGTAGTTCATAGTACGCATTGAGGTCCCATTGAGCAGTAATATAACATTGCTAGGTAAATAATTCGAGACATCAATTATTTGCACTAAGTAATTTTTATTTCTCGACGTAGCGTCGTAACGTTTGATATACTTAACTAAAAAAATACTGCCTTGTTGCAAAATGTTGAACCGGTTGATAGAAAAAAAAAATGGAAAAACGAAATGAATAACGAATGATGTAAAAAACTGACTGTCCAGTTGCTTAACTTTTTCCCGGCTTGGTCCTATAACTTGGAGGACAAAACTGGTTATATTGGAGCATGAAAAATGAGTACCTATTAATTTAATTTTTGTTTAACATTTGTGCAGGCCTTGTGTAGATTGGAATCCAACCCCTACATAGTTGGAAAAGTTGAACTTTGGAAAATGATAATTCAATCAGGCTTAGTGAAAGTGAACCATCTACCCCCTCCCTCGGCTCCTTAACCTTATTTAATTTCTGCATTGTTTTATTTGATTTACACTTTACTTTTACTTTACTTTGTTATTTTGTGTAATTTGATGTTTTTGTGTAGATAATAATTGTCACTTTTGTCATTATAGCTTTAGTTGCTGTAAGTAATTGGATGTGAACACAACGGTAGCATTTAAATAAATAAAACCAATTTGCTATGTAAGTTTCACACATCGAAAGCACTAATATTGGTTTTTACTTTCACAGCTTGAAGGTCAAATACAAATAATTAAGAGTACATAACAATCAATAAGCTGGTGTAAATAAGGAAAACGGCATCGAACCAACACGAAGCGTAAATTTATTATATGGTACGTTAATGCCTGTTGCCGATAACGTGCTGTTGAATTTTCAGCTCTCAGTGCTAGACCGGCTGGTTGAAATTCTAACAGCTCGCTTTTATTCGACTTCTAAATAGGCTTAGTACGGCGACATTTCTCTATCATAGATCAATGTCTAACTCTTTCATATTTCAAATAAGGCTAAGGCTACGTGGAATGTAACAAAATTATTTATTATTTAAATTAAATTATAACTATTAGAACCTTATTATGGCCTCAAAAGCTAATTTAGCTTTTGAGGCCATAATAAGGTTCTAATCTAAGCGTTTTATTATTTAAAAACAACCTACCCCCATGGGAAAAAGGCGTGAGTTTATGTATGTATGTACGTATTATTTTTGAGACAAAAGATAGCTTAAATCCGTTTAGCCGCTTTGTCGTGAATAACCGACAAACAAAGAGACAAATAGAGTTACTTATGTAACAATATATAATATGAGTATGGATAACAGAGTATATGATAACAGATAAAAGTAGATACCTATATGAAATTGAGTACAGTACTGTAAGTGATTACGAACTCAAGAGGAACGGGACACCTCAAGAGATACATTGAACTACGTATGATAATTACGTATTTTAAAACTCTGTTCTTACATAAGTGATTATATACAAAATCAATGCGGTATTTATTTTCAGAGTAATCAGTTAAGGCACACGGTATTAATACATATTTTACGACTAAAAGTAAAATTTCTAACTGATTTAAGTGCTTATTAAACACCTTGTCAGTTATCATTAGTAAACACATGCATGTGTCCTCACATGCACTAAGGAGGAGACAGATCTAGACGTACTAATTATTACAATAATTATTTATTTTGACAAACACACACAATCAACACACTAACATAATGCAAGATATTAATCGGGAAACTACAACCACATACATTTATTGTAATATGCAAATCTAAAATGGTAAATGTATAAACAACAACATTTTTCGTGTTTCCAGTGACGGTATCATACTTAATTGTATTTTAAATGAAAGAAAAAATAAAACAATTGAAACTAAAGGCAATACTTTTGTTTCAGGATTAGTGTTTCTCCAATACCGCAACGAGACCAAACGAGCGTTGCTGCCGAACGAAATCACTTCTATAGATACTGTGAAAGCACTATTTGTAAGAAGTTTTCCGAAACAATTGACGATGCAGTACATGGACAGTCCACTGGTCAAGATCTACATCCACGACTCGTCCAAGGATATGTTTTACGAGTTAGAAGATGACAGGTGAGTGACTGCAGTTCTGATTTTATATTTGTCGATTTTTGAGGGTTACTCAGAATATTTTTCACCAAATCATCTAATACTTTTAAAAGAGCGATTCTTTTATGTCTAATACTAGCTGCCCCAGCCAACTTCGTTTCGCCTTAGAATCAATTTATTAGTCTATTTAGTTTTTATTAGTTAACCAAAATGGGGCTGGGGCTGGCCACGTTTGTCGTATGCCCAATGAGTTGAGGGCCAAAATAACCACCACATGGAGCCCCGACGCAGCTAGAAGGCGTCGCGGCAGACCCCGACGAAGATGGCGGGACGACTTGGACATATTAAGCGACCAGTGGCCCACTTAAGCCCTGGATCGAAAAAACTGTAAGTCATGGAGAGAGGCCTTTGCAGAGCAGTGGGATGCTGTAGGCTAGCAGTATCAGTGTTAGTAACATCATATTCTCAGACCTGCTGAAAATTATATATTAGATATACATATTATTATATTAAGTACGTTTCATAAGATGACAACAAATAGATACAAACCAATAATAACTACTCCTTATCTTATTTAAACATTGTGTCTTCGATAGAATTAAAATTACAACATGTATATATAACCTAACCTAACTTATCGTACCTATCTAATTACTTAACTTTTCGTAATTTTAAAATCAAAATAAGCTATATTCTACATACAAGACATGTTGTCGATTCAAAATATTTATTTAAAAACGTCCTTTGAGAGGAGTACTTAAGAGGGACGAACATCAAATGTTTGAAAGGTAGGAATAGTTTGTAAGCGTAAGCGATATTGTTGTTTTTACTATATTCCAAGCATTATTTTCATATTTAACTTTATGGAATGGTACTAAAGTTCAAATTGACTTGTACGAATCGTTTGTATGGGAGTATAGAAAATTTATTATTATTTATATTAATTAAGAAAAAATAATATTTTGGGGTAGCTTAAAATCTGTACCTAGTTCACAAAGTTCACCGCTGCCATGACAACGCGCCGCCAATAACATTTAAGTATAATTAAAAACAAACGAAAAAGGAAAATAGGTAAAGAAATAAAAATACGAAAAGCGCATTTAGAGTTTATTTCATATATAACTATAATTTTTAACTATGACAAAAACCTTCTCAAACTATTGTTAAAGAATGTGTGACAATTTTTGTATGACCTTTTTGAAATTTAACGTTACTTTTAACAAATATAATCGCCGGTTAAAACATATTGAAATATGAAACGAATAAATGGACTTAGCAATTCTACTAGGAACATTACAGTTCTTTTATTAATTACTAAGGTACGATTTCTATTCGTTAATAGGTGCAATGAGAAAGGATGGATTAATATAATACAACATTTAACATCATTGAACTCCGTTCAGACCACATTATCTCAACCAGTCAAAGTAATAACAAACTTTTCTTTTCACAATCTATTAGAAAGGAATTTGTTTTAGGTGTCTTAGCGCTTGTTCGCGGCTTGGAATATTTAGGATGGCAAATGAAAACTGACCGTTCTGTCCGCTTCATTTACCTACACTTGTGACAGTTCTTATTTAACGAAACACTGCCGATTGTATCATAAATACAAATGGATTCCTGCAATTGTACTGTGCACGACAAGTTAGCTCACAATTAATATAAATACTCGTAGGGACAATATTTAAAAACAAACAAAAGCTTTATAAAAAATGTTTTGTTGAGGAAATTAATACTTCAGAAACATTGAACTTATACTGACGTAACCGATTTTTTTGTGCAAACAAACAAATGAAATGCGAATGATCTCAAAAATTAATACTCCAACCTTTTTACGTAATCCCTACAAATACTTACTTACCGCTTTTATCACGTTTTACCGAGGCCGTTGTTATTATGTGTTTATCGGAAAACTTATATTTTATATTGACCTGATTGTAATTTATTTCCCAAGTGTTGTTTTATTTGGAAATAATTTTCCGCCAAACTTTTGGACTAATGTGCGGGCCCACTGCCACTAATGTGCGGGCCCACTGTCTAAGTGGCAGTGGGCCCGCACATTAGTCGCAAAATCGATGGCTGTTGGGGCAAAAAAGCAAGACCAGAAGACGCAGCGTGGGCTCCTTACAAGATGACCTGACGATCTGGTGAGGATCACGGAAAATAGATAGATGAGGGCAGTGCAGGAACGAACGTTGTGAAAATCTTTGGTCCTAGAGGCCTAAGACCAGCAGTGGATTTATTCCGGCTGAAATGGTGAAGATCATCAGAACTCCTTAGAAAAGATATTTCTAAGGAGTTCTGATGATCTTCACCATTCCATTATTTTATACTAGCTTCTGCCCGCGACTTCGTACGCGGATCCTGTTGCTTATGCCAGCGACAACGGGGTCGTCAAAATCGAAGATCTGAAACATCTGATGTCGAATTTTATAAGCCCGGGGACGGGAAATCAATGGGATGCGCGAGACGATTCAAGATGTTCCAGATTTTTTATTTTTGTTGGTCAACAGGAAATGCCATCAGACTTAACAACTTTTGCTAAGAAGCCTTTTCTATTATGTATATGTTATATTGTCTCTGGGCTTTGGAGTTCCCCTACAGGTGCTCCAGATCTTCAAATTTAGTCTCACAGCAGAAAACACTCTTCACGTGGAATAGTTTTAGCAATGGCACCATTTTTATATCTCTTTCACTTTAGGTGTTCCATTTTCCAAAATAAATTATAGCCTATAATATGTTGCGTGACGTTCACGATCAGCGGTCAGTCGCGCATCTCCTTCCCCCACTTATCTCTAGAGTCGATGCGTATATACGCTGAAAACTCAAGCGTCATGCTTTTTCCGTGAACGTCTCCAACTCGCGAGACAGTGCATGATGTTCACGATCAGCGGTCAGTCGCGCACATATTCTTCACTGGTCTCTAGAGACCTGGATGTAGATGCGTAAATACGCTGATAATGCCGGCGTGCTTCGCGATCCCAAGAAGTTTCCACGGAGCAAGTTGCAGCCTCATGTTCTCGAACAGCATCAAGTCTCTCCTAACGCTCTTCGGTAGATTGTTGGGATCTTATGGTCTTTAATCATTTAGCACCTTTGGAACATTGGGAAAAATTTGACCTCTTTCCAGGCATGGTTAAAGTTTTATTGTGATGATACCTGATCAATTAAAATCTAAGTGGCTGCTCCCCTGCGTTACCGGGTAAGCTACCGTGTAACGAAGATAAATGGAAAAGGAAATTAAACACTCAAATAACATAAGCCCGAAGGCACACGATAAAAAAAATGGGAGTTTTAGCCAGTAGAGTCTAATTTTCAACGATATACCATCGTCATCGAAAATCAGTCCTGAACTGTTCCCGCCTCCACCGCGTAGTACTACTTATGTTATTTTATAATTATGCAATGAAATTAGTGATAGTTTTAATTTCTATATCAAATGTTTCTGATCTTCGATTTTTATAAGTCAACAGGAAATGCCTATCAGACCGAACAACTTTTGCTAAGACGTCATTCCTTTTTGAGTTATGGTGTAGCTGGGCTCTTGGAGTTCCACAACAGGTGTTCCAGATCTTCGATTTTTATACGTCAATAGCGAGTGCTCATAAGGCTGAACAACTCTTGCTAAGACGTCATTCCAATATATGTTATAGTGTAGCTGGGCTCTTGAAGTTCCACATCAGGTGTACCGGATCTTCAAATTTATTCTCTCAGCAGAAAATGCTCATCACGTGGAACAATTTTTGCTATGGTACCATTTTTGTATCTCCTATAGTTTAGCTGGTCTGTTGCGGTTCTGCATCAGGTGTTCCGGATCTTCAAATTTATTCTCTCAGCAGAAAATGCTCATCACGTGGAACAATTTTTGCTATGGGACCATTTTTGTATCGCCTATAGTTTAGCTGGTCTGTTGCGGTTCTGCATCAGGTGTTCCGGATCTTCAAATTTATTCTCTCAGCAGAAAACGCTCATCACGTGGAACAATTTTTGCTATGGGATCATTTTTGTAGCGCCTATAGTTTAGCTGGTCTGTTGCGGTTCTGCATCAGGTGTTCCAGTTTCCAAGATAAATTATAGCCTATGTGTTGACCAGACTTAATATCTATAAAACAAAAAAAAAATCATTCAAATCCGTCCAGTAGTTCCGAAGATTAGCGTGTGCAAACAAACAGACAAACAGACAAACAGACAAACAGACAAACAGACAGATTTTTTTTTTTGGATTCGTGCTCTATTACTGTTTCTAAACCCCCCTCAATTATTATTTTTTAAATATATTCAATGTACAGACACAGTTTTTTTACAGTCTTATTATATGTATAGATTGTATTCCAGTTTGGGGCGGAACCTACAAAACCTGGTTGCTTAAAGTTGAAAGAGTTTTGACTGTAAGACAGCTTCACGTGCTCCGCAGTGTTGCGGAAACATTCAACGCTATATCTAGACCATAATCAGCTGAAAAGACGCAAAGGCACTCCTGTGTGCGATATAGTCCAATGCCGTTCTAAGTTTGCCAGCCGTCAGTATGCGGTAACTAGCTCTTGACTGTATAATAAATTAAATAAACTCATCTCCGTATATTCCCTAACTAAATACGAAGTTAAATCCAAAATTACAGACTGGTTGCAGAAGTTAACGTATGACGAAACAGAAAGTCTTATTACGATTGTCTCCTAAATTAAATAGAACTAATACTGTATTTAATATTAATGCATTGGTTGTTTATTTTATGTTGTTGCTGTTAAAGTACTTGCACGACACTACACGGCCTAGTTTAGGAGGCATCAGTTCGCCCCTGTAATGTGACCCCGCAAACCCAACGCAGAAACAGTATTAACTTTGATCATTACCTAAGTATCTTAGTATTTCTAATGATGAGTTTAAGCTTAGCCGATAGAGCTGCCGTTTGTACGATTAAGTTTTTCGTGTGTGAGTACCTGTTTACAAATAATTGATCAAGATAATCAAACAACATTGAACAAGCGTATAAAGAAATAGGTACATAATCAGAAAGTCAATCAAAATTAAATTGTGTTTTTCGACGTCTAAACGGACAATCTTAGTTTCAATCGGTCAAAAATACGTCTGAATTCCCAACACTATGTTATATATTTAAAGGCTTGTTTTTGATAGTTTGAGAGTGTGTAATAATTTATTACACGCTCTTCAACAGAATGTGTGGTGGAATCATAGTTGTTTCGGCTTTTAATTACTCACATATCTAGAAATTTAACTATAGCTGCACTAGACTGTGGTCAGCTTCCAGTCTGCAGCTAAATGCTATTGTTTTTGAAAGAGCATATGCCTATTCGACCTCTACAACCCAGATACTGGGTAATACGCTAGGTACCCTTAAGTTAGACAGATTGTTAGACTTTCCAGTTTCTGACTACTTCTAACTGTCAATGATTTTCAAACAAATGACCTTTTGTCCTTTCCTCGGCGCCGGCTAGCATAGCCTACACTTCGATCGACTCGACAACGTCAATTTAAATTACGTAAAGTTAACAGTCATCGGGCCAATTTGGTCTGTTTTCCACTGGCATGAGCAAAACCTCCATTGGATTAAGTCATGAACATGGTACGTCCGAATCCAAATGTACATACAACTTAATCTGACGTGACTTTTGCTTATATAGGTCAACGACAACGTAACTATTATTTGGTTTGGTATACATATATTTATTAACTAATATAGGTCTTTAAGAAAAACGGCCATTCTGGTCCAGACGATTATATTGTATCACATTTATTTTATTTATTTTTTCTAATTAATGAATTTAATTGTTTGTCTAGAATTGTTATTTATTTGCTAATTTTATTTTTTTATGAATTAATTGACCTTGTATGAAAATTGGATGCAGTTATTATGTCATAAGATAAATGTCCGACGGAGGGTCAGTCTGGTGATCTGTAATAGAGGTTCTACCTAAAACAGACACCCTCTTTATAGTGATAATTGACTTTGTACTGTTTATGATGATCAGAGAAAATAAATGAATTATTATTTTTTTTATTCCTTGTTATTTCTCGGAACCCTTGGGTTTCGGACCTTTGGAAGGCGTACGAGGAGCCGAAGCCAACTCGCAGAGGCTCTTTGTCGTTTTTAAAGAATTGAGGCACCTATCGCAGATTTTCCCTGTATGCACTAGACAAGTGCACCCAAGGAAAACCTATGACTGGAGTTAGACTATTGCAGAATATGGTAACAAAAGTACTAGACTATAGGTTAGGGTAGCTAAAATGGACTGAAAACCTAGAACTATGAAAGACTATGGCCCCTGCCTTATCAATGTTACATATACACAGATTAAATGACAGGGGGTGACTTGCACCTCAATAATGGGCCCTCTAAAACGGCCGCTAGCACATAGTGACATAGCGACAAGAGGGCAACATGACCTGAGGTGCTAAAGGAGTATAGCGGCATTCCACGGCTATCAGGACAATCCCGGAAGTACGGTCAAGATCCCTACCAGCACCTTACTGGAATGCTTCCTTCCTCCGAGCACGTTTGCTCTTGCGAATCTCCACTCTAGCCGGCCAACTAAGGCAAGAAAGAGGTATGAGCTCCGTTCCTCGTCAGAGTTCACTCTGGCCGGCCAATCAAGGCAAGCCAGAGATGAGGAACAAGACATCTCCCGGGAGATCAGGTCCGTGGGGTCGCTACTGCCCAACAGCTCGCCACAAGCTGCCCTGCGGGGTTATTATTATTGTTATTATTATTATCTTTATTTCACTATAATATATATAAGCCTCCTAAGGTGTTGGTCGAGGCTCTTGGCTATTATGCCATTGGCCGTCACGACTATCGGCACGATGACTGCTGTATCCACATCCCACATGTTGACAACCTCGCGAGCCAGATCAAGATACTTAAGTTGTTTATCTTTCTCTGCCTTCACGAGGTTCCCGTCATGTGGGACCGTTATATCAACAATCATCGTGCGACGTTCCAATCGATCTATCACCACTATAACACCGCTGATAGTCCTGTCAGTGCAGTGCTGTTTTTTATTGCAGTTTCCTATATGCACTATACGAAACTGCAATAAAAAAGTGACATTTTCTTACTTACGCCTTTATCGCACTGGGGGTGCGATATACTTGAATACTTACGTGTGAACTGAACAATCTTTTAATGTTGTCAAAGCATTCCACAGCCGGTGTCAGTTGGTACTTATGCACTAACGTATGGAATGCTTTGCCAGTATTACTTAGATGCGTAGGAAGCCAGATGTCGGCTTTAAAGGCTTACTAACACAGCCATGTATGGTACTAAGATTAGATCGCTATAATCCACTTAATAATGCTTACAAAGCATCTCATAGGATCACACGAGTGTTTTACAGCATCACGAGTGCCTATTTCGCGTACTATACCAAGACTTACTACTCGTTTTACGTAAAATACTTTCGCAAAGGTTAACTATTATTATATTAACGTTATTATATAAGTTTCACCATGTGGACACGCGCAAAAATTTTGGCGTGTCCAGATGACGAAATAATAATTGTACTAATTCTAATTTTCACCAACTGGACACACGTGTGTCCAGTATCTTGTGTCGAGTTGGTGAATAACCCGCTTTTTCGCGAGACCATCTTATGTAATTTTGACGTCCATAAAAAGCTGATCCTCAGCCTAATTTGAATAAATTAATTCTAATTTTGAAGTATTGTTTGAAAAGTGCTTAATTTTCGAAGTACTCACATAACATGCTTCATGATGTTAACCAATTACAATCAAGAGCTCAAAAGCGCCATTTATAAATTCCTCTTACCAGTGAATCGCTTTATTCGAAACTAATAGAACGATTTACGTTGTATAATCTTCCAACCATAAACCGAAATATTGGTGATTGCAATAGGTTACGTAGTTACGTTAGGACGTTCCCTACAGATATTTTTCGATAACTACTCGAGCGGAGCTTCGCGAAAAAGCTAGTACAAAATAAAATCACAATTAATTTGCACTCTCGCGGTCGGTTAGCGTCAGACTTGGGAACGTGAAGGGGGAGAGGAGGGCAGGAGGTTACCTGTAAAGGGAATTGCTCATTCTTGGCTGAAACGTGGACAAGCTGATCTGTAAAAAGTATTCTTATGAGAAAATATAATTAAATCTAAAATTAATATTTTTTTAGTTGTCGTCGCCGGAAAGTAAATGTAAAAATATCTCGTTTAATAAGTATTGAAGCTGATTGACTTCAAAATCGTCGCCATTTTATAGTTGGAAACTGATTCTGTGTTGCCACATTAATAACAGTTGTGATTATTCTTACGGTAAAGATAATAATCGTTTTCTAAAATATAAGTAATAATATGACTACATTTTCTTGAAAATCAGTAATCAAGTGATTTTCAAACGGTGATATATTTATTTTCGTATAATCATATTGAAAACAAACAAAACACTCAACGTTTTTGGCCTTCAAATCATTTTTATATCCGATTTTAATATTGATTCGTTTGTTGTCGAATCGATTTTTAAATCGATTTTTTTTAATTTTCTGACAACACCAGCTGTCAATAATGACAAATGCATACTTAAATCAAAGAGTTTAATAATGAAATTATGTTATGAAACTAATGTTTTGCCTCTGTGTATTGTGAATGTTGTTTCGATTACTTTCGCGAAGTTTTTTGTTTTTTTATGATGAACTCCAATACCGCTTTAATTGAAGACCCGGCACCCATGGACACCGAATCTACTCATGACAATGATCCTGGTGCTATTTTGTTAAAATAAATGTTGAACTGGTATGTCAACCTAGGCAATTACTCAATATTGTTGCAATTGCCTTGTAGGGCGAAGAACGGTGAGTTTCTGTGCTCACGTTATAACCATAATATAGTAAGCTGGGCATGGCACGAAAGTAATATTATGCCGCCTGCCCAGTTTTTAGAAAACATTTTATTATTTTATGATTCGTTTGATGAGTTTTATTTTTTCATTTACTTAGATGACCTCAGGATATGTTACTACTGCATTAAAAGTTAGAGAATATCAGTTTAATAGGTATAATTATGATTTATTTTGGTTGTTTTTTAGCATTAGTAGATATGCTAAATATAAACTATTTTTACACTCTCCTGCAACTTTATTACTATAATTAATTTCTTTGAGGTATAAACTATTAAAAACCACAGTCATTAAATATTATATTAAATGTTCATCTTAAGCCAAATGGCCCTAACAAACTGAGCAATTCCCTTTGTACTACTTACAGAATTTGCTTCAACAAACTTTTAAGTTATTTTAATGGATGCCCAAGTTCATCTTACATGTTTATATTTATGCACGTTTTCAACGGTGAGTCTCTCTTCAAACACTGCTTTGGGTAAGCAGTACCATCCAAGTCGATACCAGTCGTCAACGACCTACATAATACGCTAAAATTGTTCTTCTAACTAAATGCATTAGTAACAGTTTTATAATAGCAAAATTTAGCAAAATTCGACTGCAAAAAAAATTATGTTCTTTTTTCAATCACTGTAAAAAGTTGATCAAATACTTAATGAAGAAATATATAAGCGAGATACTATACGAAATAATGATCCTTAGGTGTATACAATACCAGCTAGTTTTTTTAACTGGATAGTATCAAATTCAATACTAATGTGATTGTTAATAATCTTATGAAGAGGTAAAATTTGTTTGTTTACCTCTTCATAATACTAATATTATGAAGAGGTAAAATTTGTTTGTAAGTTTGTATGTAGGGGGTAATTATTTTTTGGCGCTTTGCTTCATACACGTTTGGGAAAGGATGCCCTTACGTATTTGACGCCGTTTACTTAGAACTCTAAAACCAGCACTCTGAACTCTTAAAGCCAGCACTTTTCTCTGATCAGACCTCTACAATTATTCTAAATGATAATATTTAATATTTGCTCGTAATTATTAAAACCAAAAATATTTGTTTTAAGTTTTAATAGTTTTGTTTTATTTTAATACATAAAAAAAAACTTTCTGGATTTTATATGAGAAAATTTAGAGACTCGGAAAAAAACCAGATGACGCGCACTGAAAAACAAAAGTGGAGGCGCCAAAGAAAATAGGTACAAACTCAAATGCGAATACAAAATACATTGTTCTCAGTTTTTAGAAATTTGTCCCCTTTTAATTGGGTAAAGTATCTTTAGGTCTATTATTGTTTACAACTATTTAACTAAACTTACGAATGGTCCGGGTTGTTAGTTTGTTACGCACACACAATTTTGACGGTTTTATTCTCTAATCCGATTTTTTAAACTTATTCTTTTACGGACAGACAGGCGTTGAAGTGCGAGGCCCTCCAATTTGTGGGGCCCGTAGCATTCGCTACTCTTGCTACGTGCCTAATCCGGCACTGAATGTAGGTACATTCACATGCCACTATGGATTACAATGTGCCAAACGTGGTGAGAGGCTTACAAGCCTTCTCTTGGATATGGAACTATTCAGTCCTGTTCAGTCACTGTCATAGGTTTGGTCTATCGATAAGGGGCTACGGCGCTACCGCGAATAATTCGGTTTGCATCGGAGTACCACGGCCACTGAACCGCAGCTTTGATGCAACATACAGACAGGTCTTAATAAGCGCAGGCTTTATGCAACTTTTAGGTACATAACAAAATTTTGTAAAGTTGACAATGATTATCCTCTTGCTGCTTTGCAAATTGATTTGATTTTACAATGGTAAAGGCTTCGGCTTGGTAATTGAGAAAGATTGCATTAATTACTTAGCTTAGGTGAAGTAGTATTGCACAACACACATAACTAAAAAGCTATAACAAGTGAAACATGCTTATAATCGATATTATGATAACTATTTTTACTATTTTTTAAACCACGAATGTAAAGAAAATATTATATTGACATTTATTTAAAATTTACAAGCTTACACTTATCATCGTAACCAATGAATGGAAATCCTCAACTACTCATTATAATATACTAGCTGCCCCGGCAAACTTCGTTGTGCCCTAGAGACAATTTATTTCTCTTAGCAATTTTATATAATAATAATAATAATCTTTATTGTCGCAAGTTTACACTTTACAGAGTGACTTAAGATTAGGCACAAGTTAATGTAATGTACTAAAGGTACTTGCACTGTCTCCCAAACTAAGCGAAAGCTTGTATTTTGGGTGGCAGTACATAGAAGTGCGCACGGTGTGAACATTTATCGGATTATAGTACAGACGCCAGCACATCAAGTTACCCCAATGTGTCAAATTTTCCCAATTGAATATGAACCTTATTATGTTTGACATAAAGTTGAAAAACGATCGAAGAAATTTGACACATTGGGGTGGGTAACTTGACGTGCTGGCGTCTGTACATTGTACTTATGCAGCCTGTTGGCAGACCGATAAAAGGATCTATTTATTTATTTATTTATTTTGGATTACCAACGAGCAACATTACAATTTATTATAAAAATTAAAACTACTACAGAATACATGGTCTTGTAACGCACACTCAATTACAGGTAACCACAGCTTACACATTATCGAGTACACATGCTCTAAATATATTAAATAAAATAAAATTCGGAATACATATAATTATACAATTAAACAATCATGCTATTATCAAAGATTAAAATATTAATTACATAGTAATGTCATGACGGAATAATAATAATGCTTGGATTTAAATATACAAATTAAATTAAAATACGAATTACAAACTAAATAAAATAAAATTAAAAATTACTTTAAATTAAAATTGTGATGGTATATTATTGAATTATTGGATAATTGGAATGATAATTCAAATTCTTCTAACTGAAAATATTTACATAACTTCCTTTTAAATATATTCATCTAAGATGGATATGATGGATAGATGGATGGATGGATGGATGGATGGATGGATGGATGGATGGATGGATGGATGGATGGATGGATGGATGGATGGATGGATGGATGGATGGATGGATGGATGGATGGATGGATGGATGAATGGACGGATGGATAGTTACGTAGGTAGTAAAATATAAAAAAATAAATATATGAAAAACCTGGGGGTTTTTCATATATTTATTTTTTTATATTTTATATTTTTTTATATTTTGAGGTGGGCCTCAAAAAGTAAAACATAAGTTAAAAATAACACTTTCTTAATGTGTAGCCATGAAACTTTACTTCACGTCGGGGTACCGCTCAAGTAAGGCATGTTCCTAGTACTCGTAGTTATGTAGGTAATTATTTTAGCGGTAACCCGACGTGAAGTAAAATTTCACGGCTCATAGATAGAAAAGTGTCATTTTCAACTTTTTAAATGTTTTACGTTTTTGCGGTGGGTGTTTTTATAAGTTGTATTTAATTTTTATTTTACACCACAAACACCACATATCTGCTATTATTTTCCCAAGAGTGTATTAGTATGCTAAATAGTATCAGACCAAATATGGTATAATCTTGTTTATTAATATAACACCATATCCACGTATCCAGGGGTTCGATCGGTTTTCGCTAGGCGTCAATATGTTACTCAATCCACCTACATCTATAATATATTGAACCTCAAATGTGGCATATAACCATGCGGTTATACGATTATAAAAGAACAGTTGGTGATTGGTTAAGATCTCTAACATATGAAGAAACTGAATACAATATTCAACACGTTTAGGTAACGATCTTACAATTGCATTTTGTGCCTCCATGTGGTGAATTTGCGTTAAAATTGTCTCTATGGCTACTTTTAGGTCTACAACGGTGTAATATATAGCTTGTTTTGTACACTTCATCCTTAACGTAACCCCACAAGAAATAGTCCAGAGGCGGTATTGAAAAAGGCGGTGGTCACTTCGAGCACCTGCTAAAGTAAATTAAAGTATGTGGAAACAATGCATTTTATTCATTTTAGACATCATATTTCATACAGACATTTACTGCTTAAGACCTACACAATCGATATCTAAATAGAAATAGTGTAAGTTTTTTTTTCAAAATAACCGGGTTCGATTCCCGAACGGAGTACAGATGTTTTTTAAAATGTATGAATGTAGTATCTCTTTTTATTAAAATCGATGACATGGTTCCTCAGAACAGATCTTCGTATGTCTTATAGTTTCAGACTTTCCCATACTGACCCATTTGAATGAGACACCCTGTATGTTTGTAAGTAAAGTTATTCCCCATAGACTTCTAAAATCGCAACGGTAGCGAACACCAAATAGCTAATAACCTTAAATGGACTGAACCGATTTTGATGAATCATGTCTAAGAAACATCGCAAGAAACTCAGCTTTCAAATAAATAAAACTGCATCTAAATCGGTTCACCTGTTTAAGCACTACGTTGCCACACACAGACAGATAGACACACACACACACACACATAGCGGTCAAACGTATGAAAACTTTCCTTTTCCCTTACCTTTTTTGTTTTCAAGTTAGAATAGACTTTTAGTCTAGTGTTTTGATGTGATTTTCCTCATTTTCATTTCTCTAACATTATGTTTTTCTTCTAGAGCATTTTTCTCTGGCGTATCTGTAAGAATAGCAGTCTTTTTAGTGCGTTTTCTATTTGAAGTAATTTAAGTTAATTCTCCTTTAGAAATTATTTGAAAAAACTTTTTTTTACATTTCAAATGTTTTATTTTTTTAAATAACATTGCAAACTAGATATATATTATGTTAGTATGCAATAAGGCAGTTTGTAATGTATTGCATTCTAAATCTTAGGAAATATCGAATCATTGTGTCGCGTTTCTCATCCCTATTTTTGACGTAACTATAGTCATATGCCAAGAACGAACTCATATCTCGTGTGAGAGGATTCAACATTAAGCAACCAAATAAGGAATGCAAACTTAACACGGAGCTGCTAGGAATAGCTGGTCCAAAACGCGCCGTGTATGTGGACGAACATCTCTCAGGTTCTATGAAGAAATTATTTTATTTGGCGCGAGAACACGCAAAGCAGCACGAATTTAAATTCTGCTGGACCAAAAATGGTAATATCTTTTTGCGCAAGCAACTTGGTCACCAACAAATACTCGTCAAGTCTGAAGCTACCCTTCAAGAGTTAAAAAAGAAGATATGAATACAAAAGTCAGCTACACTAGATGTTTCTTACTCCAGCATGTTATGTAACGTATTTCAAGTTATAAACTACCTAACCGCGGTTTTCTCAGGCGCTTATGTAAATCAAATTATTATCATGTTATTATTTTTAATTAATTCACCCAACTTACTCACCACAAAAAAACACGTACAATCATATCACCAAATAACACAAACATACACTCTTCCAAAACTATGTACTTACAATAATGATCTAACACTCACGCACCCTGTGCTTTCTCTAATTATCACATTCACTATTTTGTACTCTGTACACAATAACTTGTTTGTTGTCGAGCATCCATTTAACAATTCTTGTTGTTTCAAAGTATCGTGCATGATTATATTTTTTTCCAAATGGCTAATCTAGTTGACAATATCTCGTCAGACCTGGACGATATTTCAGTTGCAAAAGCATATACTTGTTTTCCGCAAGATTGCATAAACTATTTGAAAACAGCAAACAATAATTCCACTACAATTTTGCACATAAACATACGCAGCATAAAAAAGAACTTTGACGAACTTTTAACACTATTATCCCTAATACAAGTTACTTGCGACTTTTTGATACTAACCGAATGTTGGCTAAGTAAAATCACAAATCTTCCGGTGCTGGATGGTTATAACACTCATTTCACTAAACAAATTAAAAACCAAAATTACGGGGTGGTTTTGTATGTAAAAAAAGACATTGAGTGCACCGTCCAAGAACCGGTTTTTACAAACGCCCAATTAGCAATTATCGCCCTATATCGTTCGCCGTCATACAATACAAAAGCTGAATTTGATTGTTTCCTAGGCAATTTAGACAGTGTGCTTTCCTCCCTAAATAAAATTAAAAATGTATATCTTATCGGTGACGCTAATATAGACATCAAACCGTCTAACACAGATGAGCGCTGTGTTAATTATCTAACCTTGAACGCCAGCCATGGTCTATTACCTGGACATTACTTTCCAACCAGAATACATAATTGTATTGACCACGTTATATTAAAATCTAATAAAATCACAAATATTATTGTCCTAGAATCGCACATCACCGATCACCTACCCCTCCTTGTAGAAATTAGTGATTTAGGACCAGCTAAACATTCGGTACCTGCTTACAAAATCCCAAAAATTGATTACCCTAATGTCATAAAAGACATCGAACTTCAGGATTTTTCCCAGGTTATAAATACGGATGACCCTAACACAGCCGTCAGTAATCTAATTAATATTGTACAAATGTTAATAAAAAAACACACTAAAATAGTTAATGTTCCCAAACGAGAAAGAAACTTAAAGCCCTGGATTACCCCAGGGCTCTTACGTTGCATTCGACACCGCGATAAACTTCATAAAAAGGCTCGGAAGTTACCCTACAATGACATCTCACAAATCTCATATAGACGCTACCGGAATTTTTGTAATCGTCTTCTTAGAAAACTCAAAACAGCACATGAAAAATATGAATTGGAGAAAGCTAAACATAACCCTAAAACACTATGGAACAAAATAAAAGAGATTACAAACACTAAAAAAATATGTACACCTCCTCTAGAACTCTTAAAAACTCATCCTGATCCGATTACTGCGTGTAATCACTTAAGCAAGTTTTTTGCCAATATAGGCAAAGACCTAGCCTCTAAAATAATACCCATCCCACAGCCACTTACTCCACCCAAAACGTCTCTTCCGAACTCTTTTGCCATTCTTGAAGTTGACAATGCTGAGGTGGAGTCCACCATTATGAACTTAAGACATGATAGTGCCACTGGATGGGACGGAATATCTTCTCTTCTTCTAAAATTAGCTAGGAAAACTCTTGTACCACTAATAACGCAAATTATAAATAAATCAATAGATAAAGGACTTTTCCCAGAACCCCTAAAAAAAGCTCTGGTCCACCCTATCCACAAGGGCGGGAACAGGGACTGTGTGAACAATTATAGACCGATCTCAGTTCTTCCTGCGATCTCTAAGGTTATGGAGAGGTTGATTAATGGTCGTCTACTAAATTATCTACATAAACACGACGTTATAGCGCGCAACCAGTACGGTTTCAAGAAAGGTATCTCAACTGAAGACGCAATCACCGACTTAACGGAATTTGTCGCAAGGAAGCTAGATGATCACAGAAAATGTCTTACTATATTCTTGGACTTAACAAAGGCCTTCGACACAGTCTCTGTTCCCACCCTCCTTTCAAAACTGGAGGACATAGGCATTCGCGGCAAGACACTCAGCCTCTTCAAAAGTTACCTGCAGGACAGGAAACTTAGTGTCAAGATTGATTCGTGCATCAGCAATGAAGAAATCACCTCATACGGAGTTCCACAGGGCAGTGTGGTTGGTCCTACATTGTTTCTAGTATATATAAATGACCTTTGCACACTGTCCCTCCCCAATTCTAAGATCTTCACATACGCTGACGATACAGCAATTGTTGTGTATGGAAATACGTGGACTGAGGTGAAACAACATGCGGAACAATCATTACAAACGGTTGCTAAGTGGCTGCAGAATAATCTGCTTACACTAAATTTGTCTAAAACTAATTACATTCCCTTCTCCATTAGTCCCAGGACCAAAGCCCCGTCGGAATTTACCATAACTGCACATACATGTACCAGCACTTCTACGTGCTCATGTACTGCGTTATCCCGTGTCACCCACACCAGATACCTGGGTGTAATGGTCGATGACGGTCTGAAGTGGTACACCCAAGTTGACAGTTTAATTTCAAAAGTCAGGAAATTAATTTACATTTTTAGGTCACTACGCCATTCCGCGGATCCAAAAACACTAAAAATGGTGTATATTGCACTTTGCGAGTCCGTGATCAGCTATTGCATCCCGGCCTGGGGTGGCACTTTTAAAACAAAGCTGCTTGGGCTGGAACGAGCACAGAGAGCTGTTCTTAAGGTGATGCTTGGGCGACCGTATAGGTTCCCCACTACCGAATTATACGCGGAATGTAAGGTGCTTACTGTGAGGCAGCTCTTTGTGCTCCAAGCCACCCTCCGGGCTCATCGGCAGTCCCCTTTACCAGACCCTACAAAACGTAAAGCCAAAACTACATACGCATCAGTAGCTCATAAAACGTCCTTCGCTAGTCGCCAGCTTTACGTGTTGAGTTCACTTATTTATAGGAAAATCAGCAAACACATTCAACTCAATAAACTAAACCGACACGAAGTTAAAACTAAATTAAAACATTGGCTGAATGATCAGGATTATTCCTTTACAGAAGACTTAGTTTCTTTTCCACTATAATAACTCAGATAAACTTGCACAGTCACACAGTTATTTCACTCTAAACTTGCTCAAATACAAATTTCTTCTTCGCTTTATCAGTAAGTACATGCACGAACAAACAGACACCCTCACGCACACCCGCACATACACACACACACACACACACACACACACACACACACACACACACACACACACACACACTCACATTTACCCCATCTATCACTTTCACATCCACACATACACTCACACCCCACCCACACGCACACAACAAAAATAAAAACACATAATACTTACATTGAACTCAACTTACCTTACCACACATTAAAAGTCCATTGTTTATTGTTGTTACCCCATTTATGTAATTAGGTTCTTCAACATCAAACAACACACATAGAAAGGTTTATTGAAGCATTCGAAGTAACAGTAGAACACTGACTCCTAAGGCACAGGTTTCCCCTAGTTTAGGAGGCAGGGTTTCCATTATCGAAGCCACCTTTATGTATTTTAACTTGTAACCTACCTAATTGTTTAAGTTATTTTTGTAACAAAGGTTATCTGTACCAATAAAGTTATAAAGTTATAGTCCTTTAAGATTGTCAAAGTCACTTAGGTGTTATCCACTTAGGTACTAAAAATAGCTAAATGTATTATGATATCGGTTTTCAATTTCTTGAAAATTACTCGCTGACATCAAGGGGCTGTTAGTGATGTGAACAATGCGGTGGAAATGACACTAAAACAATGTGGTTATTCTTTGCCTTGTTAACCACTTCCACATTAACATGTGAGGTATGGTTATCCAATAAGAGTAAAACGCGATTTTCTTTTCAGGGATTCATAAATATAATGAACGATCCATTAAATTTTACAAACTCCTTTTTATTCATCCATCCCGATTGGTTTAATTTTTTGGGGTGCCATGATTCTATACCCTTCTTTGTATCATTACAATAACTATTACTGACTGCCTTGTTGGTCTTATGGTGGCAAGCGCTAGCATGAAGTTCTCGGCTTGATTTCGGGTCGGGCACTCCCATTTTATAAAACTTAAAAAGAACTGGCGAAATGTGGGTGCCCTTAAGGTACGAGTCTACCCTTCGGGGTTATTTAAATTACAATGTTCATGAGGACTATCTACACACATTAACGTAACCTCACTTTAATTTTATTTCATTTTAATATTAAAGTTTTTTTTTTCAATTTAAATTGTTGTTGATACATTCCTATCCGCTTAACAAAGTTGAGTAACCACGGAATGCGGCTTTGATTGCTAAAATACAGGCACTAGGCAGTGCCTAGTTTTTCCTGAAACACCTAAATAAGACTTTTTGTGCACTTAATCTAATAGGGAATATGCATGTAATTTAAATATGGTTCGAATATATTTTTTTCCAAATCTTTAATGGCAGAAAATTTGAACTAAATCATTATTTTATTTTTAATAGCGTCATAATTATTTAAAATTAAAAATAAAAGTGCGAATTAAGCGCAACGCCTACAAAACATACAATGTGTACCTAAGTATGACATTAAGTATTGGAATGGACTTTTTTATTGGAAAACATAGGTAATTATTGTCGTGTGTGTTGTGAACTAATTTAATGTTCAAGTGAAATTTTAGCTTCATAGAGAGGTTATGAAACATTTATGAAAAATAACTAAAAGTGGTTTTGTAAATGCACAATCTGATAATGTATATTGCATTCGGGTACAAGCAATACCTATAAACTGGTTTTTGAGCTTTTTTCATGGTGATTATCGTTAAAAGAACAAAATTACCCAAAGTAAAATTAAATGACGTAATCGAAATGGCGCGCGAAAATGGCGGTGCTTAAACAGCTCAAATTTAATCTTTACCTATTTTAAATATTTTATTAAGCTTCATTACTGCATTTTTAAATATATTTTTTTTTACTATGTTAAAACGTTGTAAACAGTGAATTAAAAATATAAAAAATACATGCATATTATCCTATTGATTCTACCCGCACAGCACCGCGACCACAGGTGTTTCTAAGTGCTCGCATTAGTAATTTTATAATTGGTGACTAAAAGTGAATATTTAACATATAAACTTATATCTACGTGTTATGTAGCTAAACTCTCAGGCTTCATTTTTAGCGGACGCTTATTTCGGCTTTTAAGACTCGGTAGTTTTGACTGTGATATAATCAATAGGTACTTGAAGTAATTTTATAAGTACCTACTGGTGATATAAATTCAACCGAAGTTTTTATTTTCTGCATATCTCCTTAATATAAGTTTGAACTATGCCAAATTTCATAACTCTCCGTCACCGCAATATTCTTATAACGGGTTTCAAGGTTCAAGATTGTAGGTACATCAAAGTTAGGATATGAATGGTTTTTGTAGTATGGGTACAAAACCCTAAGAATAGGTTCAGCGTAGGGATAAAACGCAAGCACACAGTGACCGAAAACTTCACAATGCAATTTCTATACTTCCGCAATTTAAATTGAATTTTCACTTCGCGTCGTCAATATTGTTACCTACGTTTGTGTTAATTTCCGATACAATTGTTTCTAGGCAAAACAATCTCGTCAGCAGAAATATAGTGTTTCATCAGAAATGTTGTTAGGACTTAAAATTCAATTCCATGAAATGAACGTTTATACTAACACTAAATGTAATCGATATGGAGATTAATTACTGGGTACGGGTACATCGGAATCATGAATATAGTTTCAAGGACCTAAAGTGGATTTTTATTCTTTTGGATCAATAATGGAAATATATTTTTTGGGAAAACAATAGCTGGTAATTGTTCCATATTGATACGAGTAAAAACTGGTCGGCGCGGTTTTGGTTGGATTCAGTTTATTATTTTGTTGTATAAATTGTTTGAGATTTTGTGAGATGATGAATGAAAGATGTTTTTTTTTGTGTAATATTATTGTTTTTATTTGTGTTTAGTTTTGTTTTTACCTGTATATGCATATACAGAGCGTCTCATTCAAATCGGTCAGTATGGGAAAGTCTGAAACTGTAAGACATACGAAGATCTGTTTTGAGGAACCATGTCATCGATTTTGATAACAAGAAAAACTGCATTAATGCATCGGGAATCGAACCCGGTTATTTGAAAAAAAAACCTATCTATTTCTATTTAGATAGCCATTGTTTAGGCCTTAAGCAGTAAATGTCTGTATGAAACATGATGCCTAAAAGGGATAAAATGCATTGTTTCCGCATACTTTATTTATTTTAGTTACTTTATTTATTTATTTTAGAGGTGCTCGACCACCGCCTTTTTCAATACAATATTCAACACCGACCGATGAGTGAATTTTGAGACAAATTAAATCAAAATATAATTTCTGTTGTATATTAAGTCATAAAAACAATAAATACTTATAAATAAACACTCTTACTTGCGGGAAAAACGATATCCCATGTTTGTTTAACGTTCTTGACGTAATATTTTTACAATTTATCAATGGACATCTTGACATTTTTGAAGACTGTGCAATGACGCGGTCAAAGCGAGAGTGTTTGAAGTGAGCGCACAATTTTGAATTGTGCGCTCATTTCTTGCGGATGTTTTTGAGACGCTGATTGTGTTTATACCTCCCTACCTGAGAGTTGTGACGGGAAAAAAATAGACAATCTAACGTTTGCATATTCTATGGACTTCATACTTTCAATTGGTAAGACATTTGTATAATAACCAAAGCGGTGAAATAAAAAAAAATACTTATCCAAGACTGAAACTTTTTAGACACTTGTAATATATTTATTGACATATTAAATTACATATATAATTGGTTTCATCAATTAACCAGTTCGGTGAAGGTCGTTCTTAACGGGATCCTATACTATAATATCATCATCGGCCTAGCCTCTCCCAAACTATGCTGGGGTGATCTTTCAGTGCCTTCTGTGCATTTAAGACTGTCTATCTGACTTTTCAGTGGCTTTAATCCAAAACTCTCGCGATAAACTGGCTGTCAGACTTTCAGTGTTTAGACTATTCGTAACGGCTGTCAGTGATCTACAACTTATTCGAAACCAAAGACATTCAATACCTATAGACCGGACAACACGAAAAAAATTCGTCCCAAACTCAATGAGTTTTTTTTTAGTACGCTCCGCTGCCGCTCCAATATTCATATATATTATTCTAGATGGCGGGATCAAAGTTTTTGCATCACATTTCCTCTCATGGCCGCTCTATAGGTAGTATCTTAAATCTCTCTGTTCGAAACTAACGGATTAACGTGCTTCGTTCGGCCCGTGTGGCTAATATAATTTGGTTAGCCAGAATTTAAGCTCTTGCATTCGTAATGACTACGTAATAATGCTTGATGTTTATTGTTGGTCAATTTGTTGAAGTGGGGATTAAATCTACCACCCAGTGCGATTCTGGTCAAATCACCGCGAGAAAGGACGAATTGAGCTGTATTTCCATAGTAATGCAAGGCATTAACAGTTCACTTCACTCAAGTTTTTATGACGTGACTTTTACTGAATCAACCGGCTGTTTTAGGGCAGGGTGTACGAGTCATCGTTCACTCTTTTGACACAGTTAGCATAAATAATGTTATTGACCTAATGCTAAGCTGCTGACGCTTGTTACTTATTAAATATCTATAGTTTTATAACTTAGTGCAATTAAATCACTCCGTGGTATCGGTTGCCTTTTATATTTGACTGTACCACTGAACCTAACTGTACTGTGGTACCACGTACTTGACTATTGACTATATTAAGTGTACTAGACCTATCGGCCGGTACACAGGGCTTAATGGAAAATCACATTGTAGAGAGGATGGAGAGTGTTTTACGCGGATTAATGTTACATAGTTGATAATAAAATGTCTGTTGATGAATATTCACGTTATTATATTTATTTATTTATTTCGGAGGATC
The DNA here is from genome assembly GCA_921972225.1 of Euplexia lucipara. Taxonomy (NCBI): domain Eukaryota; kingdom Metazoa; phylum Arthropoda; class Insecta; order Lepidoptera; family Noctuidae; genus Euplexia; species Euplexia lucipara. Next base: position 8,024,038 of record OV179142.1, on the reverse strand, counting down.
CCCAACAAAGGTTTCACAAATACAATTAAAATAGCATGATTCTCTTAAGTGTGCTCCTTTAATTATTTGTTTCTGAAAGTAAATATTATGTATATTTACTTTCAGACACAAATCATTTTGCTGTCGAATTCAACACATAATTTGCATAAAGAACATTCTGTACGAAATCCTTTGTCCATTCCCACAAACTAGGTCAATACTATAAAATTACAAACACATACATTGACATAGGTCGAGGTGAAATTATGACCCGAAGGCAGTTGACGGCTTCACCACAGTGACATCGATGAGGTGCTCCTCATCGATGCCTCATCGGCTCCTCATCGGTGCCCCTCTCAATGTGTCATCCAAAAGAGTGCCAGAAGCACAAGCCCAGCTCCCAATCCCCATTCGGGTAAATCTGTATTGAGATGAATCATTTTCCAAGCGTTCAACACATTTGTCAAACACGGTACGTTAAAATCAACCATTGAGCTAGGTAAAATATTCTTGGTTAATAATTGACCGGTACTATGGACCGAGGAGAAGAGGGTATTACTTATGCTTAAAATTTTGCGAACGCGAACTTTAGACCACTCAAGCGAATGGGACGTGAGACTTGCGGACATGTTCGGTTGGCCAATGCTACAATAAAGATCAAAGTAAGAATAGTGGTTCTAATAATTTTGTAATAGTTTGTAAGTACTTCCAAAACTGGGAGGAGTGAAGGCTAGGTAAGGTAAGTTTTGGTAAAAAAAAACTACTGGTTACTGGCTGTACTTACTGGCTTTTGATTGTTTTGTTATCGACTTAAGCTTTCTTTCTTTTCTACTACATGTGATAAGTTTCAAAGGAATCACAAATAGAAAAGGGTGTCGTTCATTTAATAATAAGTCTTCTCGGTATTTAAGTAAAAGGTCTAACGTTATGAATGTTTCAAACACGTTGGACTTTTTCTTTAACTACCTAGAAATTCTTTTTAAGTAAATCAATGGGCGAAATTTCTATTTCTCTAAGAATATTTTTTTACTTAGTTCTTTGAATCACATCAGAAATTGACTGATACACTAACTATGTGTGTTTTACTGTTGAACATACGCAATATTTATCCACTATTTTGATCGAAAAAAATTCCTGTTATTTCAACATAACAAAGTACAAACAACGCAATCAATTCATATTCGGAAAAAATCCTGCACCCTGTAAATATTCCACTAAAGCAAAATCTATTTTCACAGCATAACATAATATTTGTTCAATTTCCTAAATGTAGGAACCTTTGGTGGTACTAATTGTATCGGATTTCGTCGAAACGAATAGGAATTGTTTGTAAACCGAATCGAAAGGTTTTCAAAATTATTAATATCATGTTTCATCACAACTTGTTGATAGCCTTTAACCAACTATGTTGGGGATGGCTTTAAGGTGGCCACATGGAGCTAGATGTGTGATTTTACTGTCTAACCTCCACAACTCAAAGACTGGGTAATGACGTCGATGACCCTTGATTAAAATGGTTTTCAGACACAGAACGGCTTTCAAAAATCTACAAATCAAAACTAATTTGTTCTAAAAAGGCTGAGAATCAGCCTTATTCTCAATATCAAAGATTGAATAAGACAGTTCCTAAAACGCCTGCCCTTAACCACTTCTCCTTCATTTTGCTGAGAAGAAGACGTGGAGCAAAAAAAATTGCAGAAGGGAGATTCTGAACAAAATGGTCTTCCATTCACGAATCGACCTCGGTCAACGTAACTTAACCTTCTATCAACCCGTGCGGCTGTTATTATTTAGCTACAGGCCCTACAACATGACGGAAAAACAAACTACAGTAAGTAATTACAGTTTTCCTTGTGAATTTTTAAAGTATAAGACAACCTAGACTGCTGGTTCTAAGTTTGTATCGATTTGGTTCAAGGAAAAAAGGCAAGGAATATGTTCTTCAAATACGCTGAAGGAAAATAACATAATGACAAAAAATATCAAGCAGCAGACGTCGATCCAAAGTTAAGGCGATACCAAAATAAATTGGGGTTTTTTTCGTAACCATTTATTTCACTGTTACAGCATGTATGGATTTAATTTTTGGATATATGTTTATTGACTATTTGATTAATATTCTGACTGAAGGAAAACACAATTGCGTCAAATTTTCTCGATAGAATTTAATTCCGAAAAGACCTCTACTTTTTTATATTTTTGCCTGTAATTCTAAAATCCTAACTAATTTCATTGCAAAATTAGATTCAAAATGTGCGTATTACGTAATTGAAAATTTTGACTGAAAATATTTTTGATAGATAGCTTAATTTATTTTTAAATAATTTTAATTTGGTTTGGCGCTTACGTTGATTTATTTTGGTTCGAGCGCATCGCTGCGATCTCTTTCTTTCGCATGTGGAAGTAATTGACTCTGTCACTTTCTTATTGCCGCCCACTGTCGCTCAGTTGGCTTGCGGGCTTTGTCAGTAACAGACCTGTGTCGGTTCCTCCCGCAACCGTGACTACATTTTTTTATCCCTATAGTTTTTGTTTAGTGTGTTTCATGACCTTCTATAGCTATATTTGTCAAGTGAACAAGGTATAAATAACATTACATTGCCATTATGGGGAATAAATATATACAACGAAAGGTAAAGAAATCTCAACAGTTGGCACGTCTGAGGGAACATGCTCGTAAAATGACGGAAAATAAAAAGTAAGTACCTATCTTTATAATAATTACATATTGAGTAAGTGTGTATACTTACTATTTTTTTTTTTTAGATGAAATAATAAGTAAATTGCATGACTCGATTGGGGCGTATTACACTATCAATATTTATCGTGATCCAAGTAGTATCTATTATCTATGCTTAGTGCGACATGTCGGTCGCGACAGCGCAGCGAGCATTCAGTCGCCCTGCTGGCCGCCACGGGTTCAATGCTCTGCCGCCAAGCGAGCCAAGCGTCAGCTGATTTCACGCGTCGTTCGTTTAGTATTATTATTTATTTAGATTACCGCTAAACTGGTTTTGGGACTTTTTCTAACCATGCGCAATGGTTAGAAAAATCCCAAGGCAAAAATGCAGTAAAGTGGTTTTGGGACTTTTTCTAACCAAGAAAAAAATGTAGTAGGTACCTACTGTGCGCATGGTAAGGAAAAGTCCCACACTCCAATTTGGTCGGATGGTCGGTTGTTTTATTCTGTGGCATCAATATTGTGTCTATTTGGTTATGAAATTCCCCATATTTCGATATAATATGACAACCCCAGAAGAATGTTTCGTATAGGTACTTATACCAGTATAAGCTGATCTCGCATTGATCAGATTTCCTTACAATAAAGAGGTCAGTGTAAACTGGATATGTATGGCTTGATCTGTAGCCGCGTGTACCTCAGACTAAATAAAAAAAAGTAGTCTGAGGATGGTACTTTATAAATATAAAGAGTACCTACTTACCTATTTATTATTATAGTATTTCAACATCCATTGCTGTTTTTTTTTTTTTTTTTAAAGGAGTAGGGTACTGCGTACAGAGAATGTATATACCTACATTGAAATATAGGAATAGTACACACGGCTACACATTTCCAGTTTACACTGACCTCTCATTGTAAGGAAATCCTACACAATGCGAGATCAGCTTATACTGGAAATGTATAGCTTGATCTGTAGCCGTGCGTACATAATTGAAAAAACGATAAAGAAAATTAATTTTCCTGAGAAATTTTCCGGTGGAATATGATTCAAAATGAAATGAATAGTAAATAAAATAATAGCTGAATGCAAAGTATCTTAGACCTTATCACGTTTGTATAAGGTTGATGTTATAAATCGTCACAAGTTGACTTCTCGACGGGGTGTCAGGTGTTATCCGAGTGGGGACCATGTTTATAATTATTGTTTATATTTAGTGGTCTAAGTCTTACCAGTCTCGAACGCACGGCTACACATAAAGCCAGTTTACGCTGAGCTCTCATTGTAAGGAAATCCTATACGATGCGAGATCAGCTTATACTGGATTTTATAGCTTGATCTGTAGCCGTGTGTACACTGTACACCCATTGTTCGGATTTGTTCATCCCAACGTGATGGGTGGTGAACCCCTATCGCCATTCTTCGGGCACAAAAACATGGTTTTTAGGGCATGTAATTTTTGTTACGATTTTTTCCTACACCATTCAACAAGTGGAAAGCGTTAGGTTTGAATTAGAAGACTATACATACACATAAATTCAGAAAAACTCATTGCTGCATGCTCGACCAGGGATCGAACCTGGTTAGTTCTCAAGATTGAGAAGCCAACGTTTTACCGCATGAGATACAGCCGCTTATGATATTAGGTATTTCATTTCATATTTAGGTACCAGTTTCATTTTTCAGAGCAAACCGATTCTCAAAACACAATACGAGCGACAAAATCACAGCACCGTCGGTGCAGACTCCGGACCAATGTGATTCGGAAAACAAAAGAATAGAGTCGCCATTATCATTTTTAAATTTGGACGATCAACAATGTCGAACTACTAACTTGTTGGAAAAAAATGAGTAAGCAAATTGTTTATTATGTACCTATTGAGATGATTATAAAGAAATACAATATTCACTCATTTGAATTTTACAGGGCGGAACAGTATGTAGGTACTAGTGATGGTATCACTCCGGCCCAGTTAGAGGACTGTGCTGTTGGATTGACAGAAAAGAAGCAACCGGAGTTGCTTTTACATGACCAACATTTGACAACAACTATGTCGCCAAATAAACCAGAGTAAGCATTCAAGGACACACTCGTATACTAACTACTAACCAAAACATTTTTTCCTGCGCTAAGGTCCCCGCGAAATTCAAATTTTCTTACTTTTTCGCAATTTGCAGGTCACAGGTTGTATGTTTATGGTTATAATTATGTAAATACATGTTTGTTATTGTCACGAATCATACTTTCATCAAGATACAATCAGACTCTGACCAAAGATTAATACAGATGGGACACTCCGCAAAATTATTTAAATCAAAAGCGACTCTTGCTACGACACAATAAAGTGCAATTCAGGTCGCACAACGCTTATTACCTACAGTTGTATTCAACTATTCAACTACAAGTTGCCTCTCTTTCTATCGTGTAACTCATATACCTTCTGACCTACTGAATTGGCCCCGTGGACGGGGCCCGCCGCGTACTTGTAGCTTCATACCTAAACTGCGGGACTGTCTCATTTGTATTAATCTGTGCTCTGACCTGCAAATTGCAAACAAGCCTGAAGTGTTTAAACTAAACGTGAAACTCATTTTACCTAATCCAGCAGTTACAAGATTATGGAATGCGCATGCGTCGCCACTGTTGATAAGCAAACGTGTTTTGCAATTAAATATGTCTTGTCTTTTAGTAATAACAGTTATATTTATTTTTAGAACAATAAATATTTCAAGGAAGAGACAGCATGACGATAATTTGGAGCATTCACTGGAGATCAGCGAAGATGATGAGCCTCTACCATATGAAGTAGAAATTGACAATAATGATGTGAGTTACCTTTTTTAAAGGCTCCAACAATACCCACTACAGGCCTGTGTCCCAGCAGTGGGAACATTGTAGGCTGATTATAAGCAAAATTTTCAATATATGGTAGCTGAAATTGTAATGCTTTTCAGTGACTTCTGAATTTAATTGTTATTATTTATCTTGTTTCAGAATGTAATAAACAGCAGTGTAAGCGGTCATAGAATCATTGACATAAATGTGTTTTTTAATAGACTGCTTGAAATATCACAACACAAATCATTGTTTGAGTGCGGCTTGCATACTATACAACTAGTATCAGAAAAACAGTCTGGCCTAACATCGGTATTTTCATTTTCTTGCTTACTATGTAGGAAAGAATTTACGGTACAGAATTCATCAGAGGATTTGAATAAAATGGCAGTTTCGGGGATGCTAACGGCAGGCTGTGGTAACGCTCAACTGAATCAATTATCAGCATGTCTTGATTTACCAGCCATGACAGATTATAGGTATAAAAAAGCCCAAGACGAGGTCTTTGATGAATGGGAAGTGACAGCGTGGGAGGAGATGAAAAAGGCTGGAGAGCGTGAAAAAGAATCAGCTTTGAAAGAAGGAAGGGTCACGAAAGATGGAATACCTATAATTGACGTCATCTTAGATGGTTGCTGGTGTAAACGGTCGTACAAAACCAATTATGCAGCATTATCCGGTGCTGCAGCCATCATTGGGAGGCGGTTTGGCCAAGTTTTATATATGGCTGTTAAAAACAAATATTGCTGCATTTGTGCCAGAGCACAAAAAAGGAAAGAGGAAGCTAAGCAACATGAGTGCTTTAAAAACTTTTGTGGAGCTTCCACGTCTATGGAATCTGCGATCATTGCTGAGGGATTTAAAACATCAATAGAGATGCATGGACTTATCTATGGAAGATATATCGCAGATGGCGATAGTAGCACTTACGCAAAAATTTTGGACACAAGGCCGTATCCTTCCATAACAGTGGAAAAGATAGGCTGCAGAAACCATATTTTAAGAAATTTTTGTAACAAAATGCAAATGTTAAAAACAGAAACAGCATATAACTTAGCAGAACGTAAATTGTTGACAACTGAAAAAATTATGAGCACACGCAAGTACATCTGTGATGCCATCGATTATCACGGTTCTCAAGATAATAAATCTGAGGGTACAACAAACTTGCACAAAGATGTGACAATATCTGTTTGTCATGCATTTGGATCCCACGAAGAATGTAATAAAAACATATGCAGCGATCAAACAGTAAACGATGTAAAAAATATATTTAACAGCCAACTTTGGCAACGGATTAGACACTTGGTAGGGAATGTTGCGTCGCAGGCAAGAAGTTTAATTGAAAATGTGGACAGCAATATCGTGGAAAGATTCAATGGAGTGGTGGCGAAATTTGTTGGCGGAAAGAGGGTTAATTATGCTCTCAAGCGATCTTATCAAGCGAGAGTTGCCGGAGCAGTTGTGTCATTTAACTCTGGCAAAATATCGACCACGGTCCATAAAAATATTCACCATCGAAGTCCGTTAGCAAAGATCAAGAAGTACGAAGAAACTGTGGAGAATAAAAGAGAATATAACCGGACTATAAAAAGAAAAAAAAATCGTAATTTGGTGTGTAGGAAAATAAATTTCGACTACGGAGAGAATGTCAATAAGCCTGATATGGATAATGAAACTTATGAGCTTGCAAAATCAAACTTTCTAAGAAATTTAGAAAAAACGGAGGAAGAACGCAAAGAAATAGAAAAAAGAACGATATTGCAAAGTGACAGTGGAGAATGGCTTGAACTACGGCGAAATCTGTTAACTGCTTCTAATTTCGGCAAGGTAGTGAAAAGAATAAGAACTAATAGTTGTGCCAGCATAGTAAAAAACATGCTGTACAGGCCAAACATTGACCATGTGGCCTCCATAAACCACGGAAAGAAAAATGAAAAAGTCGCATTAGAACAATTAGCAAGGCTTATAAATAAAGAAATCCAAAGATGTGGGCTTTTCATAGATGAAACCTACTCATTTCTTGGTGCAACGCCAGATGGCATCACGGATGACATGGTGATAGAAATTAAATGTCCAATAGCACCATTCAAAATTGGAATCGAAGCTGCCATTCAGGATGGAAAAATGCATTTTTGGCGCCGTGATAAGAAAACAGGAGAGATTCAAGTAAATCAAAAATCCGACTGGTATTTCCAAGCCCAAGGCCAAATGCACATATGTAAAAAAGACAAATGCTTGGTGGCAGTTTGGTATGGTGAAGACAAAATAAAAACACAAATCATTAACAAGGACGACAAATTTTGGAAAGAAAAAATGGAGCCAAAGTTATTGTCTTTTTATTTTGACTGCCTCTTACCTGAACTGGTAGATCCTCGGTACACAAGAAATCGAACGATCCGTGATCCAGAATATGTTATTAATAAAAATAGGGACAAGGATACAAACAAAGAAAATAAAACATGCGGGGGAAATGTCTCTGATGAAAAATTTAATGAAAACGAGAGACATGACGACCTATTGCAAGAAAACAGTGAAATTGTAATAGATATTAGTAATTTTTAAATAAATCTTATATATTTTATTATACCTACTCTGACTTTTATTCGTAAGAAAATATCCAACACAAAATTTATTTTTTAAAATAATCTTTAATTAAAAATAAAAGTAGAACAACTTTTTACAACTTTCGTTACTCACAAAGTTTATGAATGAAATAAAATAGTAAGAAATTGTTCACTTCACTAGTAGATAATTACAAAGCTGTTTTAAAAGAAATGTCAGTAAAGTTTATGTCAGTAAAATCAGTACCTATCACATAATACAAATACAAATACAAAATCTTTGTCAGTAAAATCAGTACCTATCACATAATACAAATACAAAATCTTTATTGCAACAACAAGTATTTACATTTCATGTGCAAGCCCTGCACAAAAAAAAATAAAATAAAAATACAATAAAAATTTTTTTAAAAAAAAATGCAAATAAATAAATAATTTGAATAAAACTAAAAGACTTGGCCAAAAGCGTATAGAAAAACTGGTCAACAGCGAGTCGGACTCGCGCACCGAGGGTTCAGTTCCGATTTCTGAAAAAGTGTGCTATTTAGAGACATCGTTTTATTTTTCCTATAATCTTTACATAAACTAAACCACATAGAATAATTTTTCTCTATGCAAACTTCGGAGATAAGGGGATTTTTTTCCTTTTTGGTTCCTTTTTACTATTTTGGCATGGAACCCTAAAAAAAAGCCAGCCACATGCGTGTCGGACCACGCACAACGGTTACTTGTCTCTAACAAAATTGGCACTCTAAAGCTTAATATTTCGCATACGGATCCCTGAATATAAAAAAAAGTTTTCACAGACCCGCAATATTTTTGAACGGCCTATTAACGATAACGCTACCATGGGAAAAATGAGAAAAAAAATATCATCCTCACTTTACGTGCATCGTACGCTACGAACTATTATTATTCCTCATTGGAACACAACCAATTTTTTTTTTCAACTTTTTATACCACTGTGCACTGTCGGCGTGAACCATGCCAAATTACAGCTTTCTAGTACTAGTCTCTGAGCCGCAGACAGACGGACATAGCGAATAGCAAGGGTTTCTTGTTGACTACACAACCCTAAAAATCTGTTCATACAAAATACACACTACGCACGGTTACAGATCAAGCTATACTGTACCAATATAAGCTGATCTCGCATTGTATAGGATTTCCTTACAATGAGAGGTCAGTGTAAACTGGAAATGTACAGCTTGATGTGTAGCCGTACGTGTGTACAAAACAAACAACTACAATATTATGTTTGTTCTAGGGATAAATTCATTCCAACTACGGAACCCTTCATTGTGCGTGGTTCGACATGCACTCGGCCGGTTTTTTACTGACGCGGTTTCATTTACACGCGTTATATTATTGTTTGTCATACCTACTTATATAAAGCAAAATACTAAATAATACTTTAATTATTATGTTAGTTTAATTCTGAGAAAAAAAAAATGTATTTCTGGCGACTCATACCTTCTCTATTCTAAAATTTCAAAACAGACACGCTCGCGGAGTCGCGGTGCGTTAGCGATGTATTCAAGCGGGGGCGCGGGGCGCGGGGCGCTCCCCGCGTCTTCGGTTGAACACGACGAGCGCCCGGTTCAAGCCACGCCCCTCGAGCTAAGATTTATTTTTTCTGTATCACCTTAAGCAACGCTTGGCCATGTCGGCACGTGGATGGGTGACTATTCATTACAAATCTTGATTTGTCAGCTTAACGTGCTTTCCGAGACATGGAGGAGTCTTAACACATCCATGCATCGGAAAGTCCCAGCTATAATTTCTTTTACAGTCGTTATTGTTAGTCAGAAGGCCGAAGCTCTGACAACCAGTTTACCCAAGGTTGTGGTGATCAGTTTGCCAGTTGCTCTCAGTTAGTCTGGAAGCCGATCCCAACATATTCAGGACTTACGTTACCTTATACTTTTAGAGAACCCACCGCTCAAGTAGGTAATTGTAACAAAGATTGAATTGGATTTTTCCGATATGCATTGTTCACACTAAATCTGGACGGAGTTTTATGTTTTTGATCGAGTTCGTGATACAATAAATTTGTTAATTCTTTTTCCTTTTATTCGTAAGTAAAGTGACAATTACCAACTGTAAATTGTGTTTTTTCTTTTATTACAAAGATAATCTTAAGATAATCTCTATTATTAAAGTTGACGATTTGCTTATAGACAAGCCATTATCTTGCAAGGAATAGACACATAATAATATTGATCAACAAAATTTCATGCTTTCGAAAAGTTTTCGTATGAATACTCTTCATAGGTACAGAGGTGGCATATGACAGAGGTGTTATAGTAAATCTACATTTTGTCAAATATGTTCAAGTTCAATCTAATACGGGCGAGTCTTTTGCCATCAACTGAGCACAAAGTAATTTCAGACGTAGAAACTTGTTAACACAAAAGTTGATATTATGTTTTTATTTTGGCCAGATAACGGCATACGTTTCGTGGTTTTCACATATTTCGTACATCGAAAATGTGACATATTTGTATCCAAGAATGTGAACGACGCGTGAATTAATTACTAGTTACTCTATTCCCCGTAATAATTGAATTCGGAATAAGCCGTGGCCTGCAAGGCTTATTCTGAATTGAATCAGCCAAATGTCCATTACGACCAAACTTTGAGGTTTACCTTAATCTATATATCCAATGAACACAATGATTGTACACACGACTAAACATCAAGCTATACATTTCCAGTATTAACTGACCTCTCACTTGGACGTATCGGGAGACTAGTTGCGGAGGGTAGCGGGATCCGCGGTACGGTGCGCCGCTGGCTGACGGTAGGTAGTAGGGGGCCCAAGTCGTAAGCTTGCCACATATGAAAGGTCGAAAAATCCCGGAATGCACCATCGTGCTGGTTGGCGGCCAGGTGAGAGAGACGATGGACATTCCCGGGGGGACTCTGGCGTCCCCGCAGTCTGACAGACCCCTTCGCCCTCTCCGGGGTCGAGAACATCCATGAGGATTTTCCACTACCCAAGAAAAAAAACAAAAAGGGGATGGAATACTTCAGTCCATTCTCTGACGAAGCAACGTCAGACACAGCTCGACCATGGTTTGGGGCCGAGTATGATCGGGCTCAGGCGCTTAAACACGCGGCATACCTAGCTCAGTCAGACAGAAGAAGAAAGCTTTAAACAAGGCTGTCAAGTCCTGCAAAAAGGTCTCGGTTTGACCAAATCTGCTGAATTGGGAACAAATACGCACCTCACCCTGCTGGTAGTAGAGCGTTTTGGTCCCTGGATAAGTCGGTTGAATATAACTTCTGCCGCCCTTCACTAACACAACCGCTGAAACCCGTTGGGTCGCTGGCTCACACCGCTGAACAGAAAGCAAGCTCTGTTGTTTCTCTCTTTGTGGAATCTTCGCGTCTATATTCTGAGTACGCGCGGCCCCCTGCCCTGAGGTGATGGTTGAGCGCTTTAACTTGTCCTTGAAGGCAGTCGCCGAATCGGGTGATGCCAATTTGGTCAAGTTCAATGCTGCTAAAACCCAGGCGTGTCTATTTTTCGCCAAACGGAGCCTATTCCACACGTCTCGATCTTTCCGAGGCGTAACCGTGCCGATAACCGACCATCTTGATCTTCTTGGTGTAACTTTGTCATCTACGCTCAACTTTAGCTCATACTGTAACATTACATTTTCCTGGTAGGAGCCAAGAAACTGTAAAGTCGCAATAAGCACTCACCTACCTAATTTTCAGTCTGGAGGAGAGTACGGTTAAATAAAATTAGTAAACAAGGAAATAAGATAGGAGTATAATATTATTATTAAAACTAAACCTAAATGGCTGGAGCTATGACACCCTAACTAGGCCAGAGAAGTGATAAAATACGGAGCTGAAAGTAAAATGGAGAGGAGCCAAGGATACTTCGGCGGTCTTTAGTCTTCATGTCCAGGGTATATTTCTGAAGTGCCGAACTCGGAGGGATAGGTCGTAGAAAATGAAATCAGGAAGCACCAGCCGCCATGAGTAGCTTTTATCTTATAATGACATAGCTTTTTCCAGGAAGAAGGAACTGTCCACCATTGACCGATACTAAGAAAAACTCGACTTTTTGCCGTCACGAGGACCAATCTTAAACTGACCATTCCACCACCTGGCTCCTGTCATCTCCAGATAGTTGAATTTTAAAATTATAGCATTAGTTTATATAACTTAACTAGCTGTACCCTGCCACGCTTCGCTGTGGCCCATTGTGATTGAATGGTTAAAAAAAAAGAGAAAATGACGTGTGACACTCGGAGACTGCCGCGGTAAAGCTATTGCATAGCATTTTTTATCAACTCCTCTCCCGCTCCCCTCCCCCTCCCCTTCCCCCCTCCGTCCCTCTCCCCCACACCTCCCACGCCCCTCCCCTCACCCGTCCCTCCACCTCCCCCAACCCCTCCCTCCCCCTCCCGGCTCCTGCCTCTTCCCCTTCCCCTCCCCTCCTTCTACACCCCTTCCTTCTCCACCCCCTCCCCTTCTCACATTCTCCCCACTCCGACACCCCTCGCTCTCCCCCGCTCCCCCTCCCCCTCTAAGCTACCTAGGGAAGACGAATGCTTCTTAAAGCGTCTTAAAGTTGTGTAAAAAATATATGTTAAGGTAGCAAATGGGTAGTAAAGTAGTAAGTATTAACATTAACAACGCGGATAATACAACTCTAAAACTACGAGAATTTGGAAGTGGCCAGCCAACCTGACGTCAAGATGGCTGGCCACTTTATTTCATTGATATATTTTTTTGTGCAAAGGTACCAAATATTTCACTTTAGGTACTAAATAGTAGCAAATAGGTATTAAATAGTGCACATGAACATAAAGACATAATCTTACTTGGTCCAGTCATTCTGATGGTCACTTAAATTTCAGGTTAATATGTTTCAAAAATTTAAGTATAAAAATACAATCATTACAATACATCGAGGCAAAAGCTCAGTTAGCTGCAAGACTGTTAGATGTCTTATCAAAGGTGAGACGTTACTGCACGCTGGAACAGCTGTTCAACCTTTACCAAGCGCAAGTTCGATCGTGTATGGAGTACTACTCTCATCTTTGAGACGGATCCGCCAAATACCAGTTTGATGCGCTTGAGTCTATTAAGAAACGAGCCAGATCATCGGCAATGATTATTATTTATAGAAATATACTTGACAGTTGACAAACAGTTGAATAAATATAGAAAAAAAAAATAAGAAATAGAATTTGTAATATAGCTAAGCCTGCTGGATAGGTATAACTTGATGTGCAGCCGTGTGTACCTACATAATATTTAAATAAAAAACGGTGCCTTACATTAGTTTTTCCTGTGTCGTGCGTGGGTACAAATATTTATTTTACATACACAAACTTAAAATACCTATTTGTTACGAGCGGACTTTGAAGCTGCGACACACTGCACAGCTAATTATTGCTCAGCCACTGCCAGCCGCGACCATACCGACAGACAAAAAAGAATTACGAGTATTTTAGACATCAAAAGACTGAGTTGCTGCTAGCTATTGTTTTACGTTGATGAGCTAAACTTCTCTGAAACCATTATAATGTTTCAGTTTAGAAAGACAAAAGGAAAATATGCACCGGTTTTTCTTTTTTATTTCTTCTAAATAAATAAAATTCGTAAAGAGACAATTTTTATGACTGTATTAGGTTCTTGTTTCTCAACAGGTGGGTCTGAAAATTAACATGGACAAAACAAAGGTAATGTGTAATGACCATGTTGTACCCACCCCAACATCTGTTGAGAGCTCGGTTCTTGAAGTTGTAGACTCGTACGTCTACTTAGGACAAGTAGTCCAGTTAGGTAGGTCCGACTTCAAGAATGAGGTCAGTCGCCGAATCCAACTCGGCTGGGCAGCGTTCGGAAAATTGCGTAATGTCTTCTCGTCCACCATACCTCATTGTCTCAAGTCGAAGGTTTTCGACCAGTGTGTGTTGCCAGTGATGACTTATGGCACTGAAACGTGGTCCCTCACTATGGGCCTTATGAGTAAGCTCAATGTAGCCCAACGAGCTATGGATAGGGCTATGCTCGGGGTCTGTCTGCGAGATTGAATCAGAAAGGAGGAGATCCGTAGAAGAACCAAGGTTACCGACGTAGCCCGATTAGCAGGTTGAAGTGGCAGTTATGACCGATGGGGTCGAATGGTATGACGTCCTCCCACAAGGTGGACAGACGACCTCATTAAGGCCGCGGGAACACGCTGGATGCGAGCCGCTTCCAACCGGTCTTATTGGAGATCTATAGGGGAGGCCTATGTCCAGCAGTGGACTTCCTATGGGTGAAATGATGATGATGATGATGAGGTTCTTGTATCTTCATCAATCACCTGCGAAACAACACCATCTATTGTTTTTTTTTTATAATCCTTATAAACTGTCACTAAGTTGAGTATATGTCGTGTACATTTATTATTTAGACACAAGACAATGTTATAATGTTCTTTCACTTGTATATAGTTAGTGTTATCAATGCGCATCGAACTTGAATAATGTTATAAAGTTTAAATAATAAATCGAACAAGCGTATCGGGAGTGACCTGCGGTGCGGGGAAGACGCGGGGGGCGGGAACACGGCGACGCGAGCGCCCCGCCACCTGGCGGTCAGAATGACTGCGTTTTTTGGCTTAGCAACAAGAGGGCACGCAATTCGCTTCCGCACGCTTGCATGTTTTAAACCACTGCTTGTCTCATTTTTTAATTAATATACAGTCCTACCGTGTACATCCGTTGGTCCTTCGAGCCGGATCTTATTGAGGATTAGCACTAAAGTTAATAGTTCGTGATTACTGCATTAATGTTTCACACGCCGCCGCGAACAGAAAACAAAATGGTGGGCACGCGAAGCATAACACGACGCGAACTCGAACTGCAAAATATGCAAGTAAGCGACATTCAAGATGCGAAACCAGACGAAAAAACCTCTCCACGTGCCTGTAAGTCCTCGAAAAAATCGAGTTCTTCATCATTGAAGGCAAGGAAGGCTCAGTTATTATTAGAAGCCGCAAAAGAAAAAGCACAGTTACAAATGGATCTTATTGATAAGAAGCTTGCTGTGGACCTGGCAGAATTAGAAAGCTGCAGGTCAGAAAAGGAATCCAGTGTGTATGAAAACCGTGATGTGGAAGATTGGCTAGAAACCAGCCAGCAGGAACTGAAGAAGGCCGCCGGCCAAATACCCCCTGCTACTGAACCCTTATTCGAGCCGCAACGCATGACCGCCGCGCCCCCGCGCGATGGTACTGATGGCACCATGCAAATGCTGGCCAGCGCACTGAAGGATCTAGCCGCCGCCGCCGCCTCTAACGGTACTAATGGAACCAACACAAGGATGCTGAAACGTCTGTGTACCCCGAAAGACTTACCTATGTTCAATGGTGACCCGCTGGAGTGGTTACACTACAAGCGAGCATATGAAGAATCGTCCGCAGTCTGCAACTTCAGTGACAGGGAGAACTTATGGCGAATCAGAAAGAGCTTACACGGACATGCTAAAGAAGCAGTCATGGCGCTGCTGATTGGCGTCACATCTCCAGACGTCGTAATGGCTACGCTGCAGTTGCAATTTGGAAATCCCGATGTAATAATATCTAGAATATTACAAGACATCAACAAGCTACGACCAATGTCACCGGAGTACCAACGAGACATTATTTCCTTCTCGGTAAAAGTGAAAAACTGTGTAGCAGCTGTGTCAGCTATGGGCTGTGAAGATTATCTAAAGGGCATTGCCCTCACGTCGACTGTGTTGTCAAAATTACCTACAGTTTTAGTTTCCAAATGGACTGATTATAGTTACCAACTGCTAGAAGAAAATACAAAACCAAAGTTCGTCATATTATCAGAGTTTTTAAGTTTGGAAGCAAAGAAAATTACTCAGTGCTGTGTAAATTTACCTAATATACAACAATCAATCGGTAGTCACAACAAACAAAAGTTTCAAACAGTGTTAGTAAACAGTGATCAAACTGATAATAAAAACAACAGTGAAAAGTGCGGGTTTTGTCACGGACTATCAAAGCATACACTACCAGAGTGCAAGAAATTCAAAAAAGCTCTACGTAAAGACCGATGGTTCTATGTAAAACGCCGTGGTATCTGTTACAAGTGTCTGGTGTCACGTCACAGGAACGACTCCTGTCCTTCTGCCGCGTGTGAAACGTGTGGCAAAGGGCATCACAACTTGTTACACTACAACATAATAAATAAAACCGAAGGCGAATTACCGACTTCATCTACAGTTACCGAACAAAGTGATACGGCCGTGGCTGAAACTATTACACACTTAAAGTTGGACAATCATTATCGTAAAGTGTTATTAAAGACTGTGCCTGTTACAATCCATGGACCCAACGGCACGTCGCGCAGTGTTGCACTTCTGGACGATGGCTCGACAGTGACACTGATAAGCGAGTCACTCGTGGCGCGACTTGGTTTACGCGGCTATAGGCAATCAATGCGTGTGTGTGGCGTTTGGAACGATACTGAACTAAAATGTGACAGTGAAATAATTAACTTAACTATAACAAACTGTGAAGGAAAAGACTTTACGATAAAAGCGCGTAGTGTAAACAATATGAACTTACCTGCACAAAACAAAACCACCGTTGATCTAACTAATTACGAACTGACACCTGAAATAAAAAGTGCTATTAGTGATGGACAATGTAAACCTGAATTATTAATCGGTCAAGATAACTACCACTTGATCTTGCCGTTACAAATAATAATAAATAAACCGAACGAACCTTACCTGTCACGTACTCCTTTGGGGTGGTGTGTACACGGCTGTGTGCGCGCGCCGCCGCCGCCGTCGTCGACGTTGCACGTTCAATCTACACTCTTCATACATGATGTACATCTGGAAACTGAGCGTATTCTGCGAAATATCCACGACGAAATACGCCAGTCTTACGCAATCGAGTCCGCTGGCGTTTCTGTTAAACATAGACAGAACGCGGATGATCTTCAAGCGCTAGACCACTTACAACGTACAGCCAAATTAATAGAAGGCAGGTGGTACGTCGGACTACCATGGAAAGACCCAAAAAGTAGGATGCCTGACTCCTATACTAACGCATTAAACAGACTGCGAGGGGTCGAGAGGAAAATGAAGTCCAGTGAAGGCTACGCTAGTAGATACCGAGACCGAGTTGAACATCTGATTACCAATGACTTCGCTGCACAGATTGAAGACACGGAAGGGCCGGTAAAAACTTGGTACCTCCCGCACTTTGGGGTCGATAACCCCAACAAAGAAAAGTTACGGTTAGTTTTTGACGCCGCCGCCAGTTCTAACGGTGTGTGTCTTAACGACTATTTACTGAAAGGACCTGACCTACTCGTCTCTCTGTATGGAACTATGTTGAGATTCAGAGAAAATAAAATAGGTATAACTGGGGATATTAAAGACATGTTTCTGCGAATTAAAATCATAAACGAAGACAGAGATGCGCTCCGCTTTTTGTGGCGAGAATCGCCGGAACAACCTGTGAAAACCTACGCTATGAGTTCACTAATCTTCGGTGCTAACTGCTCACCTTTCATAGCACAATTTATCAAAAACAAAAATGCCGAGCGATATGAGACGTCCATGCCAGCCGCTGTGCAAGCGATACATAAACAACATTACATGGACGACTATATTGACAGTTTTCAAGACGAAGAATCAGCTACAAAATTAGTGAATGAAGTTAACCAGATTCATAGACAAGGAGGCTTCGAGATGAGGAACTGGACCTGCAATAATCAGGCCGTTTTAAATTCATTACCTACAGAAACACTACGTTCGACGGCAGTGACGTTCAAGGTCGGACAACAATATGACGGCGAACGTACGCTTGGGTTAATCTGGAACCCAAAAGATGATACGCTTGGTTTTGACGTGTCTTTTAAAAGAATTCCCACCAATATAATTACCGGACAGAAGAAACCAACAAAGCGAGAGATGTTACGAGTCATTATGTCCATATTTGATGTCTTCGGGTTCTTATCACCATTTACAATCAGAGGGAAAATAATACTGCAAGACACATGGCGAACCGCGATCAGCTGGGACGACGAAATAACTGATGACCTTTATGTTAAATGGTCGCAATGGTTGAGCGCATTAAAAAACATAAGCAACTTGCGACTACCAAGACATTATCTATCGGCTACGAGATCACCTGCTACGACCGCTACGAGCTCTACGGGTTCTACGTTACCTACAAACTCACGATCGACTACGAGTAGGAGCGAATCGTACGTTGACCCCTATATGAACTTACAACTGCATGTGTTCTGCGACGCGTCAACAAAAGCTATGTGCGCCGTAGCATATTGGCGATGGATTGACCACAATAAACAAGTACGGGTGGCGTTTGTCTCAAGCAAGTGTCGAGTTGCACCTGTGAAATACGTCTCGGTGTCACGTCTTGAACTTCAAGCTGCCTTACTTGGCGCACGATTGGCAGACACAATAAAACAAGAACATAAAATGGAAATGACACAGAAGTTTATGTGGTGCGACTCTGCTACAGTACTACACTGGATACATAATGATAAGCGTACATATAAACCTTATATAGCACATAGGCTCGGCGAGATCGACGAGTACACACAAATGAAGGAATGGAGATACATACCTACCAAGATGAATATCGCCGACGTCGCAACCCGCGAGTGCTGCGAAATGGAAATATTAGAGAATGAATGGTTATATGGGCCAGCATTTTTATATGAAGACAAAAGCTTATGGCCGCAGCAATCAGACGTACAGCTACTTGAAGTTAGTGATGTGGACCTTGAATGTGTAAATACCTTTCACATTACACCTATTTGTTTACCAGCTGTACCTGAACCTGAAAAGTTCTCCAGTTGGCGCAGACTGCTGCGAGCTACGTGCGTTGTTATGTCGTTCATAGAGAAAAAATGTAAGAAACGTGCCGGCACTGTTGATGGCGCTATGATGGAGCGAGCAGAGAGCTTACTTATAAAATACTCTCAGATGCAATCATTTCCCGAAGACCTCGAAAACCTGAAACAGAAAAATGTTTTATCAAAGAAAAGTAAACTACTTACCTTATCACCGATTACTGATAACGATGGTGTTCTCCGTGTAGGTGGCCGCATCGACGCTGCTTCTGAAATAACACAAAATGTTAAACAACCTGTTATACTCGACGGGCGTAACCATATTACCCACCTTATTGTGAGACACTACCATGAGCAAGCATACCATGGAAACCAAGAGACAGTGGTAAACGAGCTGAAACAAAAATACTGGACGGGACGGCCGCATCCGAGTAGTAGAGGTCAAGACGAACTCAGGCCTGCTGAGACGATCTGTAGCGCGCATTGCTCGAATACCTACTGAGAATGAGTGCTGACGCACTGGGGTGGGGGGTGTTATCAATGCGCATCGAACTTGAATAATGTTATAAAGTTTAAATAATAAATCGAACAAGCGTATCGGGAGTGACCTGCGGTGCGGGGAAGACGCGGGGGGCGGGAACACGGCGACGCGAGCGCCCCGCCACCTGGCGGTCAGAATGACTGCGTTTTTTGGCTTAGCAACAAGAGGGCACGCAATTCGCTTCCGCACGCTTGCATGTTTTAAACCACTGCTTGTCTCATTTTTTAATTAATATACAGTCCTACCGTGTACAGTTAGCTTACTGACGAGCTATTATTTGCTAATTTATTTGTAAACTAGCTGTGCCCGGTGCTTCGTCTGCGTGGAAATGTGTGTTTGGGTAGCGTTTTTAATTATTTTAAGAATACGGCTACGAGCTATGTCTACGATTTGCTACGAAATTCTTAAAATAGGGATTTATTCAATAATCTTAACATTTTAAGGACACTTCGCCCCCGTACAAATTTCAAGTGTGGCAAATCTCACGCTCTCCGTTGGCGCGAATTTCTTTAAATGGTGTAACGTTTTTGCCTGACAATATCAAATATTACTAGTAATAAAAAAAAACCGACTTCTTAAAAAACACAAACAGGAATAAATAACTCTAGTTTCGGAAGTCGGTGGCCAATAATTAATGAAACAAAACCACCAAAGCCACAGATTTCCGAAACTAGAGGTATTTGACACCTGTTAGTGTTTTTTAGGAAGTCAGTTTTTTTTGTAAAAAAGTTTTTTTTTTATTTAAGTTCTAATAACTTTAAACTGCTTAATCAAGTTATTCTTAACATATGACGCGCGGGGGGAGGGGGGGGGGGGATTCTCGATCAAAATCAACCGTGGTCAGTGTACCTACTAACTTCGTTTTCATGCCGGGTAAAATTCATTCCGCCGTACCACCGGTAATCAACTTCGAGATTTTTTATTTTATTTCAGTGACAATCTAGTTATAAGGTACTCTGACTGCCGCAGATGGAGTTGTTTTTGCCAAACAAAAAATGAGAGCTATTTTAAAAAATGATAGCATTTCAACTTTTTACAAATCTTATAGGTTTGAATATAATATGGTTCTGGGTTCGAAAAAAGTTGGTCGAAGCAAGGACATCTATCCTAAAAGTTAATCGAGCGTGATGGTAAATTCTGACATAAACAAAATTTATTTTTGTACATTAATATTTAAATGTGTTTGGGTTAATATTTTTTTTCTGGCCACTTCTTTGGTCAAATAAGAGTATTGCCGATCAACGTGGCAATGCTACTCATTCATCTGCAGGGTACATTTACGGACGACAGCGTTGCGAAGGAGTATTTTGACGCCTAGGTGTTCTTGGTTTTGTTCCATTTTATTTTATTTTTATTTTACCCTTTTTAGGGTTCCGTAGTTAACTAGGAACCCTTATAGTTTCGCCATGTCTGTCTGTCCGTCCGTTCGTCCGTCCTCGCTTAATCTCTGTGACCGTTAGCACTAGAAAGCTGAAATTTGGTACCAATATGTGTATCAATCACGCCGACAAAGTGGTAAAATAAAAATTGGAAAAAAATGTTTTATTAGGGTAGCCCCCCTATATGTAAAGTGGGAAGTGATTTTTTTTTAATTACAACCCTAACGTGTGATATACATATTGTTGGAAAGGTATTACAAAATGAATAGGGGTATACTAAAATCATTTTTGATAATGTCAATAATTTCGGAAATAATCGCCCCAAAAGTAAAAAACAATGTGTTAGAAGCTAGATAAGTTTAGAAAATATGAAAAAAATCTGAAAAGTAGAACATTATAAGGACTTTCTAGGAAAATTATTTTGAAATTGGATGGAAACAGTTTTGGTACAAAAAAGACAAAAAGTTGTACAAAATAATTTTTGGACTAAGTTTGTAGTATAATCGTATATGCAAGTATTTTTTTTAACTTCGTTTACATATTCAACGGAACCCTACACTGAGGGTGGCCCGACACGCTCTTGGCCGGTTTTTATTCTTTATTTGTTGTTAGGTTTACTTTACCTTTGTAATTACTGAATAGTTCCAGTATTACAAAGGTAAACTAAACCATCCATCAAGTATAGTAAGGGCTATAGCCCCTAGGCATTTTAAGCATACAGCTCATTTTAGCTACCCTAGCCTATAGTCCAGCTCTCTGGTTTATTTGTTTCTATAATTCCCTCTGTGCGTTGGGAAAATATGAAGTACCTCATTTTATTCAAGGCGATAATGAGACCCTACGATTTGGCTTCGGCCCCTCGTACGCCTTCGAAGGGTCTAAAACTCTTTGGTCCGAAAAGTTCTCAAAAATGAAGAGAAAATAGTAAAAAAAAAGATGTTTCTATTTTTACCAGAAGTCAAAAAATACAAATAGTATTTACAAATTAAGGTATGCTAACGATTTCAGGTCGTGGATCTTTGGTGCCCGTGATAGATACAACGATAACGATCATAATGATTTATAAAGTTTGATAAATCCTAAATGTAAGGAATTTCCAATTCCGAATGCTTATGCCAATTTCGGTTTTATGGAACTTCGTTATAGTCACCGCTAAATGATAACTATTCACCAGTAGGTAACGATCCTGGATTCCCCTGGTGTCAACTGTCATTCAAAAACTATTCTGAATCTCCTCTGCACTCCATGAAAACGCCTGAGTTTCCACCTAACTTTCTAGGATGCACGGAGCCGTAAAAATGCGCTGTGTTAGCTTTTACCCTCAGGCGCTAGGTAACGCGATTTACTCGTCAAGGACGTATAACTCCGTACCTTCCATGAACTCCCGAATATTTTGGACGGAGTTTGCTAGGCAAAATGTGTACAAATCAAAGACTATAAATGTAATATTCGCGTTGATAGAAAGAAAACTGTTGGTTTTTTGTAAAAATAAAATCCTGTCGCATCAATAAGTTAGTAAATATTAAAGTCTTAAATCTGTTTTTAAAGCTTATCGCCAACAACCAAGCACAAATCTAGATACCAATTAATTCCAGGCTACTTTTAAAAAAATTGAAAAACCTTAATAGGGAATATGCATGTAATTTAAATATGGTTCGAATATTTTTTTTCCGAATCTCTAATGGCAGAAAATATGAACTAAATCATTATTTACTTTTTAAAAGCGTCATTTATTTATTTATTTATAGTTACTTAGTACGGTACAACACCAATTACACTAAGTAACATAGAGACAATTACAAATACGAAAAAAAATAATAATAATTAAAAGTTATAAAAAGAAATTCAAAAATAAATAAAACTAACATGGAACAGAAGACTCCCTGGCATACTTACTCTCACAGAACACCAGGCATACACGCATTAGTTTAATCCATTCATCCGCAAACACATCACAATCAGGGTTGGCAGCAAGAAGGGCATTCAGCACCTTTAGAATACGACAAATTGGGGATTCCGCTCTGGCTACGGTTTTGGCTGGCAGTTGCGCAAACAGGTTGTGCCGACGGCACTGACGGTGGCCTATGTATTTGTCGGGCACAAATAGTCGACAGAAAAGACCATGGAGTTCAGGACAGTCGATACGTCCCCGTAGAGTTTTGCAGGCTATAGTGAGTTGATCAAAACCTCTTCTCACCTCCAGCGAGTTAAAGCCTAACGTCCCTAAAAGATAGTTGGTAGGATACATGTAGGGAAAGAAGTAGTATATCTTTTGGAAGAGGCATCTTAGGAATGTTTTTTGTACCTTTTCCAGCATCAGTGTTTGGGTCGCGTTATAGGGGTGCCAAACACAAGCACTTGACTCCAGCTTGCTTCGTACCAAAGCCGCGTACAACAGCCTAACAACATTAGGATTGCGAAAGTCTCGAGCATTACGTAAGACAAATCCTAAGCGCCTAAAAGATTCCTTCGCAAGTGCAGAGACGTGGTCTCGAAAAGTCAAACACCGATCAAAAGTCACTCCCAAATCCTTTATGGTGACAACACGGGTAATAGCGTGGCCACCCAAATTGTAGTTATAACGAATTGGCCGCAACCCTCTACCATAGGTCATAACAAAGCACTTGCTTGTATTGAACAGTAGTTTGTTCGCAATGCTCCACACATGGATGGCGTCGATGTCTCTTTGTAGGAGTTTGCAGTCCTCCTCCGTTCGGATTTGTGCGACCAGCTTAAGGTCGTCAGCATATAGCAGGCATTTGGCAAACTTAACCTTGGAAATGACGTCATTGATCGCGATCAGAAATAGAAGTGGCCCTAACACTGATCCTTGACTTACTCCCGAGCGTGTATAATTATTTAAAATTAAAAACAAAAGTGCGAATTAAGCGCGGGAAATTCAAATTCGTGAAACGCATCACCATTGGTGATAACGAAACTTGACGTCAAATACTACGACAACAACTCAACGTCTACAAAACATACAATGTGTAAGTATGACATTAAGTATTGGAATGGACTTTTTATTGGAAAACATAATTATTGCCGTGTGTGTTGTGAACCAATTTAATGTTCAAGTGTAATTTTAGCTTCATAGTTCCTGTGGTTCATAGTTCCTGTGGTACTTGTAAAACATTTAAGAAAAATGTCTGAAAGTGGTTTTGTAAAAGCACAATCTGATAATGTTTTTTTGCATTCGGGTATAAGCAATACCGGTAAACTGGTTTTTGAGCTTTTTTCATGGTGAAATGGTTGGAAGAACGAAAACACCCATAGTAAAAGTAATAGGATCATAGTATTTGACGTAATTGAAATGGCGCGCGAAAATGGCGGCGTTTAAACAGCTCATTCTGTATTTTAAATATTTTTTTAAGCTTCATTACTGCATTTTAAAATATGTTTACATTTTTTTACTATGTTAAAACGTTATAAACAGTAAATTAAAAATATAAAAAAAATACATGCATATAGCCTATTATTTTTGGCAAGGAAATATTTCAAGACGCATCTACAAACAATTTGACGCAGAAGCGGAGGGTACCTTCAAGTTTTTCAGGATGCAGTAAATGCAAAATAGTTAATTTGTTAAAGTACAGAATAAACGAATTCAATATGAATTTGATGTTATCCATATTAATATATAAATAAGAAAGTAACTTGCTTGTTCGTTTACTTGTTTGTTCGTTTTGTTTAAATAAACGAATAAACGGCTGAATGGTTTGTTATTAAATTTGGCATTGAGAATCATATCACAGAGTCGTACTTAATTGGAACGTAGGAGCTTTCACAAAAAAAAAATAAGACAAATCCTAAACATTTTTGAAATGCAGCGCCATCTTTGATGAAATGACAAACGGTGACAAATATCTTCTCGTGACTAGCTGTGTGAAATGTAGTCCTGCCTGCGTAGCATGAACACATTGAACACCGAAGAAACGGCCTTTGTCTACAGACGAATCGGCAAAGTGACAGATTATATAGAAAGGAACCTCAATCTGTCAAATTTCTTTCAATACACCTGCCTGCGTAGCATGAACACTTAATTTCTTTTCTTCCGAGACACGACAAAGACCGTTTCTTCGGTGTTCATGCTACGCAGGCTGCTGGCTTATTCAGAACCATTCGACTAGATTCCGTACCGAATCGAACGTTTAAGATGCCGAAGATGTCATCCAAACGCAATTCACAAATCCGAAACCGAATATTTTTGACAGTTCAAATTCGATAAGAAGACTCAAATCTTTCCGACAACTGTTTGCTATCGGGAGTCATACCGAACAAAATTAAAAAAATATTAAAATAATTATTATATTAATTAAAGTATTTCCAGGTTATTTCAGAGAAATAAAAACACTGTAAACCTTTTAACGGAAACGAATCGAACAGTTTAGAATAAGGCAGCAGGTAACAATATGTCATTTGACAAGGTAAATTAATGAATTCTAAGGCGGAACGAAGTTTGTCGTTGCAGCTAGTTTACATTAATTCCTTCGCAACCAATTAAATTACATTTCTAGTCACCATTTTTTACAGGTTTTTTTTATAAACCTTAGAAATACAAGGATAAAATATTGTTACCTAAAAAATCAGTGCAACATGTTAAGAAATTTGAAATAATATTATGTTTTGTTATTTTTTTAGCATCACTGATTATAATTATTCTTTATTCATTAAATCATCATCAGCATTCATCATTATTAATATACCGTAGTGTAGTTGATAAAAAAAAAAAACAATATAAGTAACGAAAAACTTAAAAGTCAAACTTACCAGCATAAAGTTTATGAATCACTTAAAACATCACAAACTAACTCTGCACATGTTATGTTCACAAATCCGCTCAGACAAGATCAAGTCTACTTACTCTGTTATCGGAAAACAAACTTATTCAAAATGGTGACAGGACAACACATTAATATGACATTAATACATTTTCTTTCCTATTTCATGACTTGTATGTGTCAATAAGAAAAAAAGCGTGTCTTGTTTTAAATCTTCTTAGAAGAACAACAAATATTTATCGAACAAAACACACACAGTGTGAGACTTAAAGCGTTCGCAGATTTTGTAGAGTTAATTTCATAATAAACTAAACTGATTATACACGTGAAATGAAAACTTTGGAAACCTTAAGGATGTTGCTCGTCTGGAGGAGTGTGAGATTTGGCAAAGTTATTTTTTTTTCTGGAAAAAGTAGAAAACTATCTAATTTCGACCGCAAAGTCGCCATGAGTATCTAAAGTTACAAGTACATTAGCATCCAGTTTGATTGCTAAAAATTATGTACCTACCTAATTTATTGCTTTGATTTTTTTAATTTCAATCAATACTAAATTAAACCCTGCATGATATGATATTGAATTAAATGTGAAAACAATGAATTTTGTATTTAAATCCCATAATTATTAAAGTTGAGTTGACACACAAAATATAATAAGATTAATAAAAAAGCTTGGCTTAAATAATAACATTAAACCAATGTTGGTACAAAAACTTTTCTCATGTCCATTAACTAACAAGATCTCAAACATTTACGACATAAATCTATCCAACTCGTTGTAAACATATCACAATCCGATGTTGATGTTAATAACGTGTTCAGAATTGCAAACTACTGTTCTTGCCGTGTGGGAAAAAGAACTGTAGGTTGCTGTGTGCATGTAATGTGCATAGTGTGGTATTTGAGCTGGGCACGTTATAACAATGTTAGTGTTCCAGCTCTATTTTTGGAAACGTATTTTTAGAAGAATAAATTACAGGTTTAAGAAATAATCATTCTTTTATTTATTGTATTTAGTGTTGTGTGTTTTTCCTTCCCTCTCTACTTACGAAGACAATTTCATGATACCTACCACATCTATGATTTGAGTACCTAGGATCTCTAGATCCTGATCAATCGCTCAGTTTCATATCTATATAACACAGCAATTGACTATCTTAGTAATGATTTCTTCCACGCTTTGCAATTTCATGAAACGAGGGAATAAGATTTAAAAATGCGTAAAATCTAAATCAGTAAGACTTGGTGAGGTAGACACAGATTTACACAAATATGCTTCAAAGACACCAAGCTAACCCGTAAACCCATTCAGACCCTTTTATATAACTTTTTTCAACAAATTTTTGGTCTAACATAACCTCAAAATAGTAATTTCATTTTTGTAAATATCTCGGAAATGCCATTGTCGTTTGTGTTAAATCTTTTGAGGTAGTATATAGACATGCCATCGAGTATTTTAAAGATAATTTGATGAAGACACAACAATGTTAAATTGAGTACATTTGTCCATAGCGCCGTGGGCATTCTCCTTTGCATGAGAAGAAATGGCAAAATTCCGCATCAACTAAAAAAAAACAAGTAAATAGGACCATAAATCTCGGCGTATGCGTGTACATATATAAAAAAAAAGATTTAGAACCTTCTTCTGGAGTCGGTTAAAAGAAAAGAAAGACTAAAGAATGGTGGATTGTTGATCTGAACTATTAAACCAAATATTATATTGTATGTCGGTAATTATTACTAAATTATTACCTGATACACTTGAATAGAAAAGGCCCTCGTACTAATAAAAAATAATTCATAAAAGAGAGATTATTTTATGAGATATTATTTTAAAATGATTGATTTACTTTTCTTTTATTAACTGAACTGTCATTGCTCTTCAACTTGCAAAAGTTATATACAGACGCCAGCACATCAAGTTACCCCAATGTGTCAAATTTCTTAGATCGTTTTTCAACTTTATGTCAAACAGAATAAGGTTCACATTCAATTGGGAAAATTTGACACATTGGGGTAACTTGATGTGCTGGCGTCTGTACATTAATCTAAGATAATACTTTACATAGCTTTTCAAGACATAAGAAATCATCATGATAATGTCTTTCCGTGAATTGGTTTTAACAAAAACTTTTACACGATAATAAAGCAACATTTGATAGTGGTGAGGTCCAATCTCGCTGTTTTCCAATCTGACTATACTCTGATAATAGAGTACCTATAGGCAGTTTGGAAAACACCGACCAAAAGTGTTGCTTATGTAACACTGAAATGAACTCAGAGGCCACAGTCTCTTTTAAAGTCCAGAATTTACTTTTTACATCAATACACATCTACAAACATAAAACAAAGTCGTGTTAGTTACACCAATTATAACTTTTTAATATTTTTTCAAATGTAGCGCCATCTTAGATGACATGACAGGTGACAAATTTCTTCCCAGATAATTATCAGGTGACAATTTGACATTTCACAAGTCTTAAGCGGAAACTAAGAAGGTAACACAAGGTTAACTGTATTCATTCTAAGGCCGAACGTGGTTTGACGGGGCAGCTTGTTTATTCATAAAACTACCTATTTAAGACATACTCCTACCAAGTTTGTCCAGTACACCTATACACTGTTATACCTATACGGTTTTAGTTTTAATGTTGGTTTTGCTTTGATGTTAATTCTATGTACCTATATTGATTTTAGATTTAACTTTGTTTTTAATCTTGATTGTTTTTTCAATTTTGATCTGGATTCTGATTTTAATTTTTTTTTTGTTTCTGATTTTGATTTAAATTTTGGTTTTGATTCTGATTTTGATTTAGATTCTGATTTTAACCTTAATTTTCGTTTGAATTTGATTAGTTATTTTATTTCTATAATGCTTTTTGTTTTATTATGGCATGACATGTGTAGGTTAGTTATTTATTTATTTATTTATTTAATTATGTTCTTCTATGGATGTGTGAACTAAGAGTCGCGTCACTGTATCCGACCCTTACTTAGTCTACAGAGGCCTTAATCGGTTTATAGGGTCCCGTACCTAAAAAAGTAATAAATGGAACCCTTTATAGGATCACGTGATCACGTCTTCGTTGTCCGTCTGTAAAAACTCTTTTTTTCAGGAGCGCGTAGAGGTTGATGAAACTTGAAAATATTCAAGTATGCAATCCCTTAAAGTAGTAAAAAAACAAACTTCCATGTTTGCGCAAACAAATTATACGGCCGAGTGTTCAAATATGCGGCAAAAATGGAGGACGAGTTCAGTTAACACCCCATACTTCCATACTCTCACGGGGATCGAATCATACAGGGTACTTCACGTTGACCTAGAATTTTTTAACTTTGCTAATAGTAATGTCTCATAATCTTTGACTGGCCTGTTAGTTTGGTGGTTAGTGGCATTGACCGCTACGCCGAAGATCGAGAGAAGTTCAATTCGTACTCAAGACAAACGTTTGTGTGAATAGCACGATCTGGGCACGCTCTGGGCGTAATTCGGTAGAAACATAAAGTATAAGTAAGTACGTTTATCAGTCTGTTGTCTAGTACTCGTAACAAAAGCTATGCTTAGTTTGGGACTAGATGGCGTTGTGTAAAAGTTGTAGAATATTATTATTATTATTACAAGTGTAGGGTCAATCCTTAACCGTATTTTTAATTACGTCACGCGTCATTCGGAGTGGTGTCCAAATTTCCAAGTGAGGTAATTGAATTATTTTTAAGATGTGCAGTTTTGGATTTATGACGAAAAATATTATTAACAAGTTTTCACAAAAAGCTTTGATGCGCGATTCCTATTCGTTGGTACTTCGGCGATTTTTTTAATATTCTAATATACCTACTATTTTGTTGAAATAAATCAAAAGTATTGAAAATTTATTGCTCACGTTAAATTCTAGTCCTATTTACACCTTCCCAACTTTACACCAAATCGAGTGATAGTCATGGAATGGAAAGTGATCCTACGTTGCCCCACCTACTAGCGCGGGGAGCGCACCCCTACGGCGGGAGGCTCGCAATCAGTGTCCCTCCCGCCTCTGGACAATCCATACAGTTGCTCAAAGAAAAGTTCGTATAAATTTGCGTTATACGATGAAGCCTAGCCGAAGCTTCACTCATGTTCACGACTACCGCTGCCCGTAAGTACCCTTTAATATTTATTTGTTCCATAAAAATTTACGCTTCGATATTATTGCGCGGTTCTATTTTAAAGCTTCCCCCCCTCGTGTTTTATTTTGCTCAGGGGTTTTTCGTCAAGGTTAATACATTATACTACTCAGTGATTGTTCAAAAGTGGTTCATAATGATATTTTACGACCATGTAGATAATATTGATGGAGTAGACTGTAGATAGTCGATGTCATTTGTGTGTTTATAATTATGTACTTAGCTTCAGTGTACTTGGCGCTTTGTGGATAAATCCAATATTTGTTGCTAATTCTTAATTGGATCGTGTTGCCTTCATTTGAATGTAACGACAAAGCTAACAATGAGTTAAAAAGCCGTTTCGAAGTTTTGACAGAACAATGGCAGCTTTTCAGTGTTGCCACCTGGCAAATAGTAAACTATGCGTTCGAACTATTAGTAACCTGTTAAAACTTTTACAGTTTTTAAAAATACTTTTAGTAGTTACTGAGTATATTTAGGTTAAAAACTGTTTAAATTATGGTAGGTGCAATCACTTGGCCTACATTAGCGTTGCTAGGCGACGTTCAGGTACTACCTGAGATAGATTTACTTTTTACTCGGAATAAATGATTTCATTACTGTAGCTTTCCTGAAGGAGACTTGTGACAGTACTTTTTTAGGTCATCTATTACGATGTGGTCTGAATTTAAAAGGAACGTTTGATTTTTTTACTTTAAACGATTTTTGATACGCCATCTTGAATCGATGATACCGAATAAGTTAGATAGTATTATAGATAGTGACATTAATTTTGTAAACAACCAACATTTTGTAGAACTACCTTCCTTACTTTTTGACCTCGTCTTGTGAATACTGCACTTACTCTCGAATTTTCACATAGTCACACTATCATTGGTTTGGCCTCTGGTCCAGTAGTTAGTGGAATTGACTGCTATGCTGGAGGTCGTGGGTTTGATTCCAATCCAGGACAAATGTTTGTGTGATGAACACGATCATTTGTTCTGTGTCTGGGTGTTATTTATCTATTATTATTTATGTATTTAGAAATATACCAGTATGTTTATCAGTTGATTAGTATCCAGCCAGCTCTGTTAGCTTGGGATGATGATAACCAGGCACAAATCCAGACAATGGATCTTTCCGAGAGAATGCCAACTACCTAACTTTGTGATTGATTTTTTGCACTTCAAAAAGTCTCTTTTGTGGGGTTCGGTATCCGTTTTTATTATAAGTTACCGCTTTCCTTCCTGAATTTGCCTTTTATAAGTTTAAATTAAAAATGAAATCTAATCTTTGTTCCAAGGCATTCCATATTAACGACTACTGAGATGATAATAATAGTTGATCACTTTGTTGAATTGAAATATGTGGGTAACTAGTGACTTAGCCCATTAATAGATTAATTTTACCTAAACAACCGTTAGCAAGTTCGTCATGCTCCCTTTGATGTTACTGCTGGCGGTAGCGTCTAGGGGCGGGTTACCACAGGGGTAATGGCTGAACTTTGCGTTATACTCGTAAACGGGTGCGGCTTGTGGTGACTGATCGTCTTGCTGACCTTGGTTTCATTATAGTTATTTTTTATTTAGCTTCTATGGTCCTAGTTTATCATTTTGTGATTTCATGCACAGACCTATACGTATAATTCAGTTCTGCAATGTAAGCGGGTACGCCCTTTTTACTTGAAGGCTGCTATTTGTTCAGTTTCTTGTAATTTATTGCTTAGTTTGTTAACGTCGGTACTTACTTTTATTGCCAGCTAACATGTGGCAAATTATTTAGTTTAAATGATTATAATTATGTTTAGGACAGACGTGTTGGGGCGTTTCCGCCACTTCTTTTTCCCAGCTTAAACACTACGAATTGGTGAAGGGCGGGTGTTTTGGTAGATTCTCGGCTTAATTTGATTAAATGACTTTTGATTATGGTGTGAACCTTGGACCGCTCAAGTTATTTTAATGATAGATATCAGTGGCGTGGGGTTAATTTTCTTTAAACGGAAGCCGAAAAAAGAAAAACTCCTATTTAGATCGGTACCAATTTGATGTCTCTCGTAAAGTCATCAGTCTACCAACCACCGAGTTAACCTTTGGTGGAAATTCCTCTAGTATATTACTAGAATACTAGAGTCGGGTTGCCATTAGTCAATAGCGGTAAAGTTGCTCTTCCGAAACACCAAAGGGAAGCCGATAGGAATTGAGTTGTATGGACGCTTCGCCACTGATAGATACTCTTATACCTATTAACTTTAGTTTACATTGGTATAGGTACTTACCTTCTAGCCTAAACTAACTTAAAATAATTTACTCTATCTACCAACTACTACGAGTAAACTTATTATTTTAATCTTTATGAATTATTATAGTAAGCTATTTTGATGACTACCTAAAAATCTCTACCGGAGTAAACTATGTTGAGAGGGTTTGCAAGCTAAAGAAGAGAGTGAAAACTTATCGGCTAGCGTAGCGTGGAAGGCCCTAACCAGATGGACTTACTACTTTCAGAAGGGTATAGCCTTGACCTTAGGAATATATTCCTTGAACTTGAATAAATTAATTTTGAGTTTAAACTTACTGATTTTGACTTTTTGGTTTCTGTATTTGACCTTAAGAGTCAGCCAATGAGATTGACCTTGATGTTATTTGGTTTGACCTTGAAGTAATTTAATATGACCTTGAAGTGATTACATTTGAACTAGAAGTGATTTAGTTTGACCTTGAACTTAGTTCGACCTTAACTGTTATATTTGAATATGAAGTTAATATAGAAATGATTTTGTCACACTTTTGTTTTTAACCTTGACCTTTGGTTAATTGCTTTTGTTCAACAGTCCTCCTAGAAAAAAAAAACAGAATTAGGACAGTGCCGAGGGAAAGTTTCAACTCGGTGGTCCATATTCATGCACTGATCACAGTGATCACATAGTATCAGATTCAACGTAAATTTTCCTCCAACGTATTGAAGCCATTCTTATGACTTTCAATAACAAAAAAAATGCACTGTTGCGCAGTGTAAAAATAGTGGGATTTTATATAAAATCCAACTATACGCCGAGCGTAATAACAATTTCATTTTATTTGATAAATGATATTTACTTCTGCATATTGGTTTCAGCAAACACTTCAAACAAACGATATTTTTTTAAAGTAGGCTTGAATGATAAATGTTATTACTTACTTCTAAAAATTGGTTCTCGCAAATATTTTTACTCGTCAATTAAATTAGTATTTTAAGTAAGTAGCGAGATTGGTGTTTCACTATATAGCTCATCTGCGAAAAACACCGATAGAATCTCAGAGATCACAATCACTGTTAAAGTACTTATTACATTATGGTATATATATATTATATATATATAATTATAATATTCCAATTTAATAATTGGAATATTATAATTATAATGTAATAGTAATCTATAACATTATTCTAATCACACAACTGCAATGTCATCTAGTCCCAAGCTAAGCAAAACTTTGGTACTAAAATACTGATAAACATACTTATATATTTCTAAAAACATACATACATACATATAAAAGAAAGTCGTGTAAGTTACACCATTTATAACTCAAGAACGGCTGTACCAATTTAAATGATTTTGGTATTTTTGGATTTGTCTCTGTCCGGAATAAGATGATAATGAATAAAAAACATGAAAAGTCTTCGAAAAAATAAAATATCAAGAATATTCGTTTTCACAAACATTTTTCAAACGCAACGCCATTTTGGATGACGCATGACAGGAGTCAAACTTCTCAGTTCATTATCGGGTGATAACTTAGATAATATACCTCTAGATAGAGCCACCGCGTGGCCGCACATGCGACAGCAATATTTTTTTTTTTTTTTTTTTTATTACTGATAGGCACGCGTTTGACCACTATCTCACCTGATGGTAAGCGATGATGTGGTCGACGATGAAGCACGCTTGCCTAGAAGCAACCTGTTCACTCTTGACTTGAAGACCCTTGAATATAAAAGTTCAGTGTTGCTATTCCTTAAAAAAGTCCCAAAATACGACCAAAATTCTACTTAACTGCGGGTTCCAATTTAGCACTTTTGTAAATTATAATTTACGTATTCAACGTGGTAATAAGAGTGTAGAAGTATCCATGTGTGAGAAAATATAATTTCACGTAAAATACCTACTTTCAATCTTACCTTGATTCTCACAAATAAAATACACTACTACCAGGTGAAGCTTGATGTGTGTACATAGAAGTAACTTTTTAGAAGAACACAACATTCGTTTTTCGTGTGTTATTCATCATTAAAATATATTGAGGTATGGCTGACATACAGTGTGACATTGACATTGCTGTATAATAACTATTGTCCTTTAGACAAAACCAACTTATTTTGAAAATATCTAATTTTTTGTTTATACTTAACATTTATTTATAAAATGAATTCTTACATCCAAATATCTATAAGTACCTATGCGATTGCCTTCAAGAGTAAAACTTAATGATTGTCGAAAGGGCTCTGTTCGGTCGTACACATGTTCACTTAAACTCAAAAATAAGGGTTCGCCCACAAATTTGTGTGTTTAGCCACCAATGCCACCATAGATTTATTTGAATATTATGCCTACCTTTTGAACATTAGGCCTGACAGTTAAGGGAAAAGATTTGAAACGTGTAGCAACACTGTAAGTAAGTATTCCTAGGTTATGTGATATAAGAAATCAAGTTTATTTTAAGAAATCTTCCATATTTTGGTCTGAAAGCCATGACAATAAAAGCGCACAAATGTATAAATTCAATAATCATACTATAACACTAACAGTATTGAAAACTTTCGAATGAAAAGTGATTTCGTTAATATCCTTTTCTGTGCGGCTTTTACAGCCTATTATACTGCATCCTCCCATCGTAGAGCATACACCATACATTCACTAATGGAGTCCATTTCTCATTAAATTACTCAAACTATTACAACAATTGCAAAAACCATCCGAAAACATAAATTAAATCGACCATAATAATATACGTGACAGTGACAGCACTTTGTTTGGCTAACATTCAAAAGTTAGCCATGCAAAAATACGGCACGCCGTAAGGGACAGAAGATACGATGCTTTGTCTCAATTTTCCTACGAACTTTGTATTAATGCGTCTCACTTCCACACTTCACACTGTAAATTGGGCTACGTCTAGAGGTATATAGTCTAAGGGTGATAATTTAACATATTTTGACAATTTTAAAATTTTTAAGACTAAGTAAGGTTGTCAATTTATACGTACCTACGTTCTGAAATTTATTTTGTTACAAAATTTAGAAAGAGGTTTTAAGTAGAAAAAAAAGTGTTTTATTTCAGAAATTAATTTACGTAATTAATATTGACGATAGAGACGAACTTCAATAATTCTTTGCAAAAACATAATTGATTATACTGTTTGGACTTTATAGTAGACCAGGAAAACTAAATAAATTGTATGTAACATAGAGCGACGCAGCGCAGTAGTTCAGTTTAAAGTTATGAATTAAGTATTTTTTAAATCAATGCATTTCAGGAAGGTTCCTAGTTAGGTTAGGTAGTTAGGTTAGCTATAGGAGGATAGGTATGGTAAGTTAGGTCAGGTTATGTATATATGTATATATGTTGTAATTTTAATTCTATCGAACACAAAATGTTTGAAATCATGTTTAAAGAAGTAGTAGTAGTTATTATTGGTTTAGATCTATTTGTTGGCATCTTATCAAACGTATAAAAACTAAATTTTAATGAGACTAATAAATTGATTCTAAGGCGAAACGAAGTTTGTTGGGGCAGCTAGTTATAGATAAGTTACAACCAGACACAGAACAAATGATCGTGACGACCTCGAAGCACAGCATTTAGGGCCACTAACTACGAAACCAACAGACTAGTCATCATGTGAGGACCATGCAGATAACTGTTTGAGATGGTCTCTCAAGGAAAGAAGCACACAGATGCTTAAAGTGAATCTTTTTCAGTCAGTGTACGCATTTATCAGTAGACGTGACCTCAACTTCAAACTAAAGACCCTAGCTTTACAAACAATACCAAAGAAAGGACATCTGGGTTGGACGCAAACAGCCAGACAAATTTTTTATCAGAATGAAAAGAAATTATAAAAATTTGCAAAAAAACACAGCATAGTCCGTAGATTAAAAAAATGACAACTGTAATGACGAAATAGTTGGTAACAATAATAATTAAAAATGTGAATATGAATAAGTAAATATGGATATGATTGGAGCAGCCCAATCTCAAGCAATTTTGTCCACAGTATACATTGATATATAAAAACCCAAGATGCACAAAATTTATACTCGAAACTGTCACCAAACATTTGACAATTCTAAATAAGTGTTTAGTCATACTATAAAAATATTTTTTGCAAATTGAACCTAATGCGGATTGTTTAAAGTTGATTTTACAAAGCAGTGTACAGTGCAGTGTTATGTGTGTGTATTTTACTACAGAAGATGAAGTGGAGACGAATATTTTAATACTTTTTGTTTAATATGACATTGAATTAGTTTTTGAAAGTTTGTTAAATTCTATTTTAAACACATACTTACATGAGCGTAAATATGTTTTGGGCTCGATATGTGTATAAATCAATGATACAAATATTTACTGGTACAATTATATGTAAAAAAAAATATAAATTTGTAAAGTTCGCTTTTTATAATTACTTTTCGAGGTGAATCCAAAATTGAACCTATACTTTTGGAAGTAATAGGAGATTTGAATCCCTTCTTAACTTCTAAATCAAACGTTGAACTAGTAGGGTAGACTTTAGTATTAGCACCATCATCCGGTATTTCAATCTGTAAGCAACATCAAAATTATCTAGGTTGTGTTCGTTCTTCATCGTAGTAACTTACAACATAGGGGTTCTGTGGTGTCATATCTTGTAAAAGTTATTTTCATGAAGGTACGATATTAGTTTGGCAAATGCTATTTTTATCCGACTTCAGGAGGAGGTTCTCAATTCGACCGATTTTTTTTTATGTATGTACAGACGCCACCACATCAAGTTACCCCAATGTGTCAAATTTTCCTAATTGAATATAAACCTTATTCTGTTTGACATACAGTTGAAAAACGATCAAAGAAATTTGACACATTAGGGTAACTTGATGTGCTGGCGTCTGTACACCGATTATTCCGAGATTAATGATCCGATTTACTTAATTCTTTTTTAGTTCAATGCGGAATAGTTGCCATTTCGTCCCATACAAATTTAAAATAGTTTGGCCCGGTAGTTTTCTTTTTATGAACATTACACCGATTTCACTGGGATGTATGTACCGATTTACGTGATTCTTTTTTAGTTTGATGCGGGGTAGTTGCGTTTTGGTCTCATAAAACATTAACATAGTTTGGCCTAGTAATTTTCAGTTTACAAACATTTTTGTTTATGAATTTTTCTTTTTTATTTCATCGAAATCTTAAAAGAAATGGAAATTGGAAATGTTTGACTGTAATATTAAAAGAAATGGAAAATAATTAATCATCTAAGTACATTTAAATAAAAACACTGAAAATTGTAAAATAAAAACTTTTTTACAAAACATACAACCGACTTCAAAACAAGTGTTTTTTTTTAGTCGGTTGTATTTTTTGCAAACGACGAGGTGACGAGGAAAACTAAAACGTAAAATTTTAAATAAAATCATCAAATTGACGGCTTTTTTTTGCATTGGATTAAAAACAACACTGTAATAGATAACTTCTAAATATTTTTTAAAAACTTTAATTCAAATTTTCAGACTTATTAATTTAATAAAGAAAAATAAACATAATAAAAATAAAACTACTTCATTATTTAGAACAGGATCATTTGTATTATGCGACTAAATAGAAAGAAGCTGTTATGTATCATTCCTACTCTGACAATGTGGCCATTAAAGTTTTCCGTATTGTATGTACTTGGACTGATGAATGAATTTTGAGACGAATTAAATCAAAACCAAATTTTCTGTTGTTTATTAAGTCATAAAAACAACAAATATTACTTATAAATAAACACTTTTACTTACCGAAAAACGATATTCCATGTTTTTTTAACGTTCTTGACGTAATATTTTTACAATTTGTCAACGGACATTTTGACATTTTTGAAGACCGTGGAATGAGGCGGTCAAAGAAGACTGTTTGAAATGAGCGCACAACTTTGAATTGTGCGCTCATTTCTTGCGGACGTTTTTTGGCGCAGATTGTGTATCTTGGGTTTTTTATATATCAATGTCATATAGCACAAAGTTACACAAAAGTACCAAGAGATTCATTTTAAGATGATGTAGACTTGTGATTTTGACTATAGCAACTCATAAACCGGCCCAGACGACACGCTCAGGCAATAAACTAATTTCCGAAATATTCAAACGACTGAAACCTTCATTTCAGTAAATTTTCTATCACGCTGACTTCCTGGGTAAAACTTGGTACTGACGAATGTCTGCGCTACGACGACCAAGCTAAAATGGAAAGTAAAGTTTGAGAGATAGGATACAAAATGACTTGACAAACACTTATACGCGAACATTTCAATTTTTACGTTGGATTATTGATGTACCCATACCGATAAGGAAATCGAAACGAGATTCGAGGACAAACAAGCAGTTCTTACTGTATTTTATATGTTTTACTTTTGTTAAGAGATGTCGATTTGCTGGCAACACAATTTATAATGGCTGTTTATATAAAATTACTTTCTTTTGAAATAAAACTCTCTTGTGATAAAATGAACAAAAACTATGAAAAATAGACGATGAAAACAACTTCTTATTATGAATATGAAACGACAAGGTTAATACTTTGACTACGTGTTGGCTGTCTCTATTAAGGTGGTACTACTTTATCTATACATATAATAAGACTGTAAAAAATCTATACATATAATAAGACTGTAAAAAAACTGTGTCTGTACATTGAATATATTTAAAAAATAATAATTGAGGGGGGTTTAGAAACAGTAATAGAGCACGAATCAAAAAAAAATAATCTGTCTGTTTGTCTGTTTGTCTGTTTGTCTGTTTGTCTGTTTGTCTGTTTGTCTGTTTGTCTGTTTGTCTGTTTGTTTGCACACGCTAATCTTCGGAACTACTGGACGGATTTGAATGTTTTTTTTTTTGTTGTATAGATATTAAGTCTGGTCAACACATAGGCTATAATTTATCTTGGAAACTGGAACACCTGATGCAGAACCGCAACAG
Source organism: Euplexia lucipara (assembly GCA_921972225.1). Taxonomy (NCBI): domain Eukaryota; kingdom Metazoa; phylum Arthropoda; class Insecta; order Lepidoptera; family Noctuidae; genus Euplexia; species Euplexia lucipara. The sequence continues at coordinate 7,985,078 of OV179142.1, read as the reverse complement.
ACCAGCTAAACTATAAACGATACAAAAATGGTCCCATAGCAAAAATTGTTCCACGTGATGAGCATTTTCTGCTGAGAGAATAAATTTGAAGATCCGGAACACCTGATGCAGAACCGCAACAGACCAGCTAAACTATAGGCGATACAAAAATGGTCCCATAGCAAAAATTGTTCCACGTGATGAGCATTTTCTGCTGAGAGAATAAATTTGAAGATCCGGAACACCTGATGCAGAACCGCAACAGACCAGCTAAACTATAGGCGATACAAAAATGGCCCCATAGCAAAAATTGTTCCACGTGATGAGCATTTTCTGCTGAGAGAATAAATTTGAAGATCCGGAACACCTGATGCAGAACCGCAACAGACCATCTAAACTATAGGAGATACAAAAATGGTACCATAGCAAAAATTGTTCCACGTTATGAGCATTCTCTGCTGAGAGAATAAATTTGAAGATCCGGAACACCTGATGTGGAACTTCAAGAGCCCAGCTACACTATAACATATATTGGAATGACGTCTTAGCAAGAGTTGTTCAGCCTTATGAGCGCTCGCTGTTGACGTATAAAAATCGAAGATCTGGAACACCTGTTGTGGACCTCCAAGAGCCCAGCTACACCATAACTCAAATAGGAATGACGTCTTAGCAAAAGTTGTTCGGTCTGATAGGCATTTCCTGTTGACTTATAAAAATCGAAGATCAGAAACATTTGATATAGAAATTAAAACTATCACTAATTTCATTGCATAATTATAAAATAACATAAGTAGTACTACGCGGTGAAGGCGGGAACAGTTCAGGACTGATTTTCGATGACGATGGTATATCGTTGAAAATTAGACTCTACTGGCTAAAACTCCCATTTTTTTTATCGTATGCCTTCGGGCTTATGTTATTTGAGTGTTTAATTTCCTTTTCCATTTATCTTCGTTACACGGTAGCTTACCCGGTAACGCAGGGGAGCAGCCACTTAGATTTTAATTGATCAGGTATCATCACAATAAAACTATAACCATGCCTGGAAAGAGGTCAAATTTTTCCCAATGTTCCAAAGGTGCTAAATGATTAAAGACCATAAGATCCCAACAATCTACCGAAGAGCGTTAGGCGAGACTTGATGCTGTTCGAGAACATGAGGCTGCAACTTGCTCCGTGGAAACTTCTTGGGATCGCGAAGCACGCCTGCATTCTCAGCGTATTTACGCATCTACATCCAGGTATCTAGAGACCAGTGAAGAATATGTGCGCGACTGACCGCTGATCGTGAACATCATGCACTATCTCGCGAGTTGGAGACGTTCACGGAAAAAGCATGACGCTTGAGTTTTCAGCGTATATACGCATCGACTCTAGAGATAAGTGGGGGAAGGAGATGCGCGACTGACCGCTGATCGTGAACGTCACGCAACATATTATAGGCTATAATTTATTTTGGAAAATGGAACACCTAAAGTGAAAGAGATATAAAAATGGTGCCATTGCTAAAACTATTCCACGTGAAGAGTGTTTTCTGCTGTGAGACTAAATTTGATCTGGAGATCTGGAGCGCCTGTAGGGGAACTCCAAAGCCCAGAGACAATATAACATACCTATACATAATAGAAATGGCGTCTTAGCAAAAGTTGTTAAGTCTGATGGCATTTCCTGTTGACCAACAAAAATAAAAAATCTGGAACATCTTGAATCGTCTCGCGCATCCCATTGATTTCCCGTCCCGGGCTTATAGAATTCGACATCAGATGTTTCAGATCTTCGATTTTGACGACCCCGTTGTCGCTGGCATAAGCAACAGGATCCGCGTACGAAGTCGCGGGCAGAAGCTAGTATTAAATAATAAATAAATCTTTACCGTGTTACCTTAACATAATAATAATATAAAAAAACCAAAGATAATTAAAATACTATAGAGCGGGCATGTCATGGAAATATCATAGAAAACTTTGATCCCATGTCTCAGTAACGCCATCTAGAATAATATATGAATCTTGGAGCGGCAGCAGAGCGTACTAAAAAAAACTCATAGACTTGTATCCAGCAGGACACACTTTTTCGGACTAAAATTTTGTTCGTGATGTCCGGTCTATAGGTATTGAATGTCTTTGTAAAAAACTGATTATACAGGTTTATTTGACAGGTATAAAAGCAAAAACGCCACTGTCCAAAGCATTTGTAAAACACTCCTAAAACCTTCATGGTAGTGACATTACTCAAAATATATCAGATGATTTATCCAATATTCTTCAGGTGAAAAAGTATGACATGGTTTATTTATTTTTTCTTAATTCTGGCAAATACATAGCAAAAGTTGTTTTTATTCATAAACTTATACCTACTTTCGACCCCTGAAAGATTGTTAGTGGTTACAAATAACCATGTACCCACATTTTCAAAAAATAAGAAAACAGTTTATTGATTATATAAATTTTGCATTTTTGCATTATAATGTCAATACAAATACTTAATACTTCATTGCATATCATAATGTGTTACGTATAAAAATTGCCTGTAGCAAGCAAGTTGAATTATTTTCACCGTTTGAAGATTTTAGGACAGCCCACAATGTTGCCTGATGTTGCATCCCACACCAAAGTAGGCCTTCCCAACTTGCAAGATAATATGGTCACTCCATCTGGTCTCTTTCCATTGTCACGTGCCAAATCTAAAATAGCCGAAGTGCTACCCGACCTGCACTTTTACCGCAACATACATAAAATATTTCTATTTGCTGTATCTAGTTTTAGTTTTGTAGACAAAAGTATGAAATGCGTATAGCTTTGCGTTGGAAGTTTAAAATGATATAATTTCAAAATAAAACATGTTTGCACCGTTTATTTACAGATGGTAAGACAGTATGGAGTTTTAGCACGTTTCATTGGAATAAAAAGCTAAAGGGATATGTTTGATAGGAATATAAAGCTTATTTCTGACGGTGTAATCATAATCGTAAATATACAACTAAGAGTAATATTTTAAACGGAAATAAACAAAGCGTTATTCTATTCACCAATAAAGTAGATATTCGTCTACGATTCTTAGTAGGTAATTTAAATATGATAGAAAAAGAATATACAGTTTTCTTTTATTTCGGCCTTAGCATAAATAAAATTGGATGATACGCTTTACAAAAATAAAATATGAACGTGCAAAAACGCCTTGTTTTTTCACGTTCATATTTTTTTTTGTAAAGCGTATCATCCAATTTGATTTATGCTAAGATGTGCTCTCAGTCAATAAAACAAAAAGCTTTTGATTGTGACTGATGGGGGGTAACACCATTCGTAGAGCGAATTCTCGATTTATGAGATTAAGGTTCATGAAGGGAGGGGCCCTTCATGAACCTTAATAAAAAAAGATACCTTGTCGGGCTGTATTTCTAATGAACACTGTGAAGAAAAGGTTATTTAAATGATAAAGTCTGACTCCTATATCTTTTGCCAGAAGGCAATCGTCATTGTCAATTGTTTTGACACACGGATCTTTTTCTGCAAATGCTTACATAAAATACTGTCTTTGATATCACCATAACATGTATGTCGACAACGTTGTTTTTAAATAGCGAATGATTTGAGTTGTACTTGGTCCAACTTACTAAACATGCCTCGGAACCCCGAAAGTCAGTGCTAAACAAATCGTATCAAAATGGTTGTCTCATTTTGACACGATTGGTCTATCTCTGGGTTGCGGAAGTCAGATTGTCAGCTGCTCTATGTTAGACGGTTTTCAATCTAATACCAGTGTCTTACCATCACTCATTTGGAGAATCCGACCTCAAAATGACCGAATGAAAGTCAACAACAGTAGAAAAAAAGAACAAATACTATATTACCACCACGTCAGATAGGAAACCCTTCCGAATTTCGAGATACTCACCAAATTTTTCTTTCTTTTGCAGAGCCCATCTTCGGGACATCCGTGACCGGTCTGTCCTGCGTCTTTTTGAGGCTACGGACATAGGAGGAGGCGCCTTCCCTGGTGTTGTCGGAGTGGGTTCCCTCGCTATGCCTGCTGCTGCTGCACCTCCATGCTCTGGACCATCGAGCTGGGATCAAGTACGTACCACGTTCTTACAGGTTTCGTCAAAGACACTGGATTAGGGAGTTTTTAGTAATCCTTCCGGAAAGGAAATTTGGTTATGATTTTATGTTTCACGTACTTCATCATCATCTGGCCTGCTTTTACCCATTTACAAGTGTGGGGTCGGACTAAGTAATCTGACTAAATGCGGCCTAAATACCAGTGTTCAACATTTTAGCGACTACCTATCTGATCTCCACAATCTATATATATAACTTAGTTGCACGAAATCTCTCGGTTAAACTGGCTGTCTGACTTTCAAGTTTCTCGCTACCTTTATAGACCAGTACCTTCAAAAATGGTAAAAAAGGAAAAAAAATTACAGTAGGATGAAACCCATTAGAAAAGGATCTTACTTTCATCTTACAACCGATAATAAACCAGGGTCGATAATTTTTGAAACCAAAAAAAAAATACAGTAGGGTGAAACCCATTAGAAAAGGAGGGGAATATGATAAAAATGAAAGGAAAAATAAATTACGGTCGATCCGAGTTCGGGAAGTGGGAATGAGGGGGGGTTTAAGGGTAAAAAATGGTTTATCTTGATTTCCGGCAAAACTACAAGTCCTATGGAAAAAGTTAAATGGCAAAGTTGTAGGTAATAATAAGATCTACAACTTTTGTATTGACAATTTTTTCACATAACCTAAAAATTTAGGTGAAAAATTCAAATAACCAAGTTTTTGGTTTTTTATTTTTATCTTTTACAAAAATGTTTTTTATTTACGAAATTTGGTGAAAACTTACCTTATTATGTCCCAAATACACTGTAATTTATTTGATGAAAAATATTTATTTTTTTGCCCTATTTTAACTTAATATCAAAAAAGCACCCTAATTTTCAATCGAAAATTCTCCCATCAAAATATCAGCTTTTTCCAAAGAGTCTGAAAGCTTTTTGTTCGTTTAAATCTCTACTTTCTGATGGTGTAAAAAAAATATACATTACCATAGTAAATATTCTCAGAAAATGGAAAAAAACTCAAATTCCAAAATTTGTTTTAATCAGTACAATTTTAAGCTATTAATTAAAATTTACACTTTAATTACTCATTAAACGTAAGATTTCATGTTACATTGATAAACGAAAAAATTGCAAATTGAAATAAACTACTATAAATTAACAAATAAATCTTTAAATATAATAAGACAGTAAAAAAATTGTGTCATTGTGTGGTTATTTGAATTTTTCACCTAAATTTTGAGGTTATGTGAAAAAATTGTCAATACAAAAGTTGTAGATCTTTTTATTACCTACAACTTTGCCATTTTACTTTTTTCCATAGGACTTGTAGTTTTGCCGGAAATCAAGATAAACCATTTTTTACCCTTAAACCCCCCCTCCCTCCCACTTCCCGAACTCGGATCGACCGTAATTTATTTTTCCTTTCATTTTTATCATATTCCCCTCCTTTTCTAATGGGTTTCACCCTACTGTATTTTTTTTTTGGTTTCAAAAATTATCGACCCTGGTTTATTATCGGTTGTAAGATGAAAGTAAGATCTTCCAACGTAGTTGTGCGATGTCTGTCCGTTGATTTTAAGATTTTTATTAAATCGATTAGGTGCTAATATTTACTTTTTTTCTTTTCACAGGATCAGAGCTATTTCAGCGAGCCTGAGATTGATTCGGAGTACCACCACCAGCACGTGCATAAGACAAAGGTAAGTGGATGTCCAAATAGTGAAAGTAAAATATGTCATTTTTGTTACTTTCAAGAAATATCCAGTGGCGGCGCAGGTATTGAATTATTGATATTTTACCAACTTCTAAAAAAGGAGGAGGTTATCAATACGGATGTTTGTTTTTTTATGTTTGTTCGCATAACTTCGTTGCTTGCCAACCGATTAGAAAAAATCTTTTTTTGTTAGAAAGCGTATAGGTACTTCCCAAATGGTCACCAAATCGGGATCTGATGATGGAATCTTGGCGAAATCGATGGTACCTACTCTTAAAAATTTATAGGAAAACGTACAGCGATTTTGGTATTTTTTTTAACAAGTGAAGCATTTGCGTTCAGTAAGAACCATTATACCATCAGATCTGAAGCCAAGAGACAGGAACCGGAACAGCATAAAAATGTGACAATGTATCTTAGCCGTGTTTGGGCTTGTTGGAATTGTAACGGAATGCACTTTCCAGGTGTACCAGGTGTAACCTAGCACTGATAATTTAAAAAAAATAGAACACGTTTACTTTTTCATTCAAAGAGTAAAAATTGCAAAATGAAAAGTTTCCGCAAAAAACCCACCCGACTTCATTGAAAAACACTAAGTAAATGGTGTTAAATAACTCTAGATCCGGGAATCGGTGGCCAATAAAATGAATGCAAATAAACCACGAAAGCCACAGACTTCCGAAACTAGAGTTATTTAATACCTGTTAATGTTTTTCAATGAAGTCGGTTGTTTTATTTAGAATTTTTTTTTTGTCTTTTGTTTGATCAAAGACTTTATAAAAATGCTGAATTCTATATTATAGCCCTTGCGGGAATTATCTACAAATTTATCTCTCACATACACCCCTATTGTGTAATTAGTACAAGAAAAAATTGCACTGTATCCGTACCTGTTACTAATCATATTTGCGGAATCAAAAGTAAAAAAAACGTTTAATTATTAAATATGCCACTATTTAGCTAAACTTAAATAACGAAAACAGCTGTTGGAGGCGGGGCATGCTATAGTGAGATCACGTAAACGTGAGCAAGAGATGACGATTAATTAATACTATTATGTCATGAATAGCCTGTACAGTATTTCTGTGAATTGGCTGACTTTGGGATATAAACACTAGGAAGTGGCGAAGGGTGGGCCGTTTTTGGGGGACTGTCTTTATGTATTTTTTGACGTTCAAAAAGTGGTGATTTTCAGCCTAGTTTGAATAAAGACTTTTGATTTTGATTTTAAACAAACGCTAATAACTTTGCTGTTTATGAATATTATTAATTGATACTTTACAAATTAATGAGAAGACCGTCTAGAATAAGCCCTTTAAGTATTTGTACTAATTAAAAATTAGTGGTGTATTGTAGGTGTCTCATAAGGTCTGCAAAAAGGAAAATAACAATATACATTAAAGTTTTATTTTAAAAAATGGTAACAAATCGGTAAGATGTAGGTGCTTAAAACTAAAGAAATAATCAAGTATCAATTGAATGCATTCTTATAACTACAATAAATAATATTTAAACACTTGTTGATGTGTTTCGACACCCAATGACTAATTTACACATCCCAGATCATCTGGCAGCCTCAAATCAATTAATTGTAGTACTTTTGATAAAACTAAATATTTTATATTTATAACACTTAAAATAAATGGCGTTTATATAAGAATGACATTTGAAAATCAATGCTTAGCCGTAGATAAAGCTTGCCTCCTTGCCGTTATTAAAAATAAAATACAGTTACCTTATGTTCATTTAAACTTAGTATTTATGAACGTTTTATAAGCACAGTTTTAGTCAACCCTCCTTACGGCGAGGTTGCAGTCGATTTTAATTTTTGAATGCCTGTATTTTCTTGTGAATGTAAATAAAGGTTATGTTTTTTCACAACAATTGCTAAAGGTTACGTGAAGTAAGAAACACGATTTATAAAATACTTGAGATAGAAAAAAAAGTAGTCAATTAGGAAATGCCGACTTCAACTAGCTTTAAAGGAAAAAAATACGTGTAAAAGTGATTTCCATATCCTACTTGTTATATAATTTCATTTCATTCCATTTTACACTAAGTCGCTATTGAGTTGCCATCATGCATCCATGCAAAAGTTACAAATATATAAAGAAACAGAACTTGATATTTTTAGTTACTGGTACTCAATTCATAAGATCGTTTGTGTTCTATTTTGCGATAAAAAAAAAACACTATAAGCAGTTTAAGCGCTCGCGCAGGCAATACATTTTTCGAACCTTGGGACAATCAGCCCTTAAAGCAAGCGCGGCGAATAGTGCTCAAGCCTAATTTGTGTGGGAAGACTATTTGCCTTGCAGTGTGACCATAATATGCTGGTTTTAAATAATATTAATATTATTCCATAAAAGTCCTTTGAAATTGTTTTTTTTTACACCACATTGCCAATTACATGCTAGAGTGTATTTTAGTTACGACTGTTAAATGAAGTCTATAAAACGTTTACAAATAAGTTGGTTAAGTTTTGTACATTCGAGTTAAGCCCAAGATAGGTTAAAAGGCTCGGCAGATTGGTAAGCCCTTGTAGTAGTGTGCGCCGCTGTAGAGTTTCTTGGGGGTAGACCTCCAGGAGATGACGAGAGCCTTCTTGAAGGGTTCCGGTGCACAGCCGCTGCAAACCTGCATCACTGCCTTGACTTCTGCTTCGGCGGGCTCCCTCTCGTCAACCTGAAATTTATTATGTTCAAGTTAAGCTTTGTCTAGAAATGTTATTTTGTCCGTACCGTACCTATGAGTACGTTCCATATCAACGTTTGAACGCACGTAATCAAAAGAAACAAACGTATATATAGTACTGACAAAAGAATATAATATCTGGACACAGCTTTAGAGATACTGTTGGGTTTGCTACTGCGATTATATTCAAGTTCCTCGATGGATCTTCATACTCAGGGACTTAAGTCCTCATTTTACAAGAATCGGTTTATGTGGTATTTTTTTCGAGTTGCTTATTCCGGATGTGAAACTATCAGTGTGCGTCACTGTTATTATAATATTATTATATTGAATTTAATACTTAATCAATGTTGACTAACCACGTCAGTATCAAGAATCGGGTATGGTCAGCTTAATTAATATCTATACGAACGATGTTGATGTGTATTAACGATATAGTTCGCGGTTACCCTAATATTTGACTGCAAAGTTTACTCTTGTTTATAAAACGTAGGTACCATAATAGATAGGCAAACGAAATTTTCAAACAGTGTGTTTTTTTTATTCTAATACGATGGTGCGGATATAAAAACTTAAATTGACAACAGCCTTTTTTAAATGCACTATAAAATTAATTGTTGTTATTTTGTACGTATTGGAGTATGGTTGCCGTTTTATGAATAGAATAGAATACTCTTTATTGTACACCATAAAAAATTACAAATTATAAACTTTATTTTAGCTTAGGCAACTCTAACTTCAAAAAATCATTCCTCACAATTTTAAACTCATTAATAAATTGCGAACAGACTCTAATTTTCATATATATAGAAGTAAACATGCAATATAAGGAAAAATTACCCGGCTAGGCCAAGGCAAACTAAAAAAAAACACTTTGGGAAGAAAATCAATGATGGATAACATCGTTTTATTGACAACTAGTTGCCCCGTCCAATTTTTTTCCACCTTTGTAATCAATTTATGTTGTATTTTATTACCTTTTTAGCTTGAGCTTAAGACTTGTCAAATTGTCTTGGTGACAAATGATTGATATTATATAATGAACTGGGAAGAGATTGTCATCCAGCTCACTCAGCGTCCGTACACCTTACCCTCATTTATACTGGATGATTTTAACAGAAAGTACTGGCTAAAGATTAATGTATTTTGAAATTGCCAAATCGCTTTTAGGCAGCGTGTTGATCGATGCTCATACTGTATGTCAACCTTCTTTGTTGCGCACATAGTTTATTGTTAATCCTTGCCCGGGTACAAATTTATGTTAGTTTAGACACAAACAATAGCAAAACATCGAGAGTATTAGTCAGTATGTCCTAGAACCAAAATATCGAAGACAGACATCTACCAACTGGCAATGATCCCGCGTGGTAGATTACGGTCCATTCCTCCTAATAGAGAAGAGATCTGTATCCCAGCATTGGGAACAGTACAGATGTATTAAGTAAACATACAATACTAGAGCGGTGTTATTATTATAGACTTACTGTCTCCTTCTGCAAATTCTGCACGGGAAGGTTGCCGACGAAACCGGCGAGTCCATTAAGCAATGACTGTTGCAATAAGGCGTCGTCCTCTTTGTTGTCATCGAACAGGTTAGGGCTCAATAAGGCTTCGTCAACTATTGAACCATCAGACAACGCAACCAAGCCCCGTTTGTCTTTCTTTCCTGTAAACACAATTAAACAATTAACTGTCGCGTTGAACTATTGGTTACAAGCATTTCTGCTGTACGCGAGACTTTTGACTGAATTACCAGGTTAAGCAAAGTGTAGTTGGGTTTTAATTTATCAGGAATTGGTCAATAGCTTCCAGCACCTCCTGATATGGTATTGTGCCTATAGGTTAATGGCAACACTCAATTCAAACGTACATACTGTATGTGTATCTCTGCTTAAACCTTCAGAGAACACACGCGTGATGTTAAGTTATGTTACAATTAAACAACGTTAAGCTAGTTTTGGCTATGATTTTTCCGTGTATGATATTAATAGATAGAATCACAACGGATATTCGAGATGTTTCCATTTTTCTTGTTGTATTTATTCCAGCGGAAACCAATATTGCCCGGTTATAAATAACAGTTAGTTTAATAGGGTCATGTTTATGATCATCTAATGAGATAGGTATAACTTACATCTACTCGTGTAGACAAGTTGTTTTGTAATAATACTGATCAGATTAATAAACATCGAACAAAAGACGGTGAAGTCGTACATTTTTTGGTAAACTGCCGATCGATTCAGTAAGTCACGGTTCACAGAATACATCTACTAGCCAAGTTTAAACAGTATACTTAGTTCTTATAGTTTCGGAAAAAAGTGGCTGTGACATACGGACGTACAGACAGACAGACAGACAAACATGACGAATCTATAAGGGTTTGGTTTTTGCCATTTGGTACGGAAGCCTATAAAAGTGCGTTACATAACTAAATGTATTGCTGAAAACCAAGCAAGACACTAAGGATTATAGGCATTGAATATTTTCTGTAGCCCATATATAACTTTTTTAATGGGATGGTGTTGTGACATCGCTTATATTCCTAAACCCTGGGCACAGAAAAGACGTAAAACAAAGGGAAGGTGGGGCGCAGACAAGGCGCCGCATACTGTCGCGATTTTTTAGAACATATAGAAGACAAGTAATAGTCGTGTCCGTACCCTGTATTTCTATTTTATATGTTTTGCGTCGCAATGGTTCCGTACGTTTTGTATGAAAGGGACGTGGAAGAGACATATGTGCCCGCGGATATAAATGTCCTCGGTTTAATTTCTACACGAAAAGCTTATAATGATTTGTCATTCAAATATTAATTAAGCAAGGTATTAGCTTTTTATTCATTTTGATATCACTTTATTACATAACTTTAGCACAAATACGACGCACAAACTAGTAATTATCAGAAAATAAGTTTAAATACTTATTACTTTAAAACTTATATGTTTGCAAAATGAAAAGTCGTCCTACATCGTGATCTTGGGGCTTATGGAACTGGGAGCGCAGTCCCGATTCCACATATACCTACAGTTAAAAATATTGTTGGGTAGTATTCTTAATTTTTCTGTAAAAATACATGTTGGAACCAAAGAGATTTGAAGTACCTACAATAGGTGTTGAATGTCTTTGGTTGGAACTGATCAAAATCTCTATATTCAACTGACTATTTTAATCATAACAAAACTAAATAATTAAATTACTTTCTTTGTCAACAAACTGCAAGTCCTGGTGATGAAAATATTAGATGACTGGTCTTCTAGTATTTGAATATTCATTCCAGCAAAGATTTGCCCGGATCACTATTGATTTATCTATCACAGTCATACTGCACGATTTAATTAAATTAATGTCGCTCTGCAGTCTCTTCATAAAAGCTTTAGGAGAATTCAAAAGCTTGAACTAGTTGGAAGTATCAACATTTCAGTGTTTGTATGCAAGATACTCCTAAATTTTACCTTCCTATTTTCACTCCTAAAATTTAATAATAATGCATTTGAGTATATCTTCAAGCGCTTCAACCACTGTCATTATTATTCCTGGAATGGTAATGGAATGTATTTAGTACAGTATTTCAGCAATTCCCAGATTATGGTAGGTACTTAAGCAGAATCTATTGAAAATGTTTTATGAAACACATTGTCTTGAAATTAACAGTTATGTAGCTTAAACATCAAAATTATGCAATAATTTATATTTATAAAGATATTGCGAAGTTAGGTCGAGACATAACAAAAAAATATCGAATATGCCGAATAACATATTACTTACCATAACTATGTGACATTATTTAGCGTAGGCTACTAAAACGGAATGGAAGAGTTACATGAGTATGCGAGTGAAACAGCGGGGCAAAGCTAGTTCTCAACATAATATTATACACTAACCTGTTACTGGAAGTTCTTTTAACTCTTTCTCGGGGTTATCTCTCTTGTCGCGTTTGGAAGTTCGTTTGAACAGATTGTGAGATACTGTATCGTCAATGTATTTCACATTAGCTGGGTTCAGTAAGGACCCAGACAATACCACGGTCGTGCCCTTTGACGGTCCAAGTGGTGACCTGGAGAAACCTTGATTCTGTTCAATCTGTCCTAGAGAAGACGATATAGGCACCAGAGATATTTGTTGTCCTGGAGAACCGCCACTCAAATGGTCAGAAACAGGCTGTACGCTGTTCAACAGTTGTTCGGAAACGAGCCTGTTGGCAAGTTGCCCGTTGACATATTCTTGTTGGAGTTGGAGACCGTTCGGCAGCTGGACGGGGACCATTTGCTGGGCTCCAGCCAAGTTTAGGTTAGGCGCTCTTTGCAGCTGGCCTCCGATCAAGAAGTTTCCGTTTCCAAGAGGAGTGGGTTGTGGCGCAGGAGGTTCAGTCACTGCCTCAGTGGAAGACTCCAAGGGAGTGCCGTCGTGCCTGAAGTGGTGCACGTGGTGATGCTTGTGGTCCTTGTGAGCTTTCCCGGCAGTCAGCGCTACGTGGTACAGCTGGAGCATTGTAATCTCACCCAACAATCCCGATTGTCCTGCAATACGGTTTCGTTATGTTATTTATTACATGGTACATTATATGTAATTTGTACCCACTTGCAAAATTAAACGTTTCATCATACAATACTTACTTGCAACTGGTTCTATGTTATCTTTCTTGTAGAGCAGTGATTGGTCCTGGCCGGAAATTGCCAAACCACCTCCTTTTATGACGTGACCGACGAGCTGGAGGAGATTGGATGAATAATATTTTATCACATTTGGTATGTCTGTTAAAATAATAAGTATGTTAAAGTGACTTACTCTGTTGTTGAATCCCCTGCCAACTCGTTCACCGTTCACCCAAATCTGCCATTCGCCAGTTTTTCCGTTCCATGACTGACACGAGTGATACCATCTGCAAAATATAATTTGGTTTCATCCATCTGTATTGTGTTACATTCTACTTGACGGGTACAAAATATAATAATATAATATAATATATGTAATATTCCACAACTTATCACACAACGCCATTTAGTCCCAAGCTAAGCCTGAGAGCTTGTGTTATGGGTACTAAACAGCTGATAAACATACTTATATATTTCTAAATACATACATATTATAGATAAAATACACCCAGATAATAATAATAATAATTAGATGCTTTAATTAGTGGTTCACGCTAATTAACCGAATTAAACCAAAGTTATGCTTTGATTACCTTGCCTAATGTAGGTACCTAACTGTTTTTGCGTTCAAGATTCAGCTAATCATAGAGTGGTTAACAAAGGCTAAGCAAAGGCTAAACTGATGGCCAATCATTCAAGTTTCAATTTAGCATTATGATTGTTTTCCAATAAAAGAAATACGTACCTATTTTTACAGAATTCTCAACTAGAATTTATTGATTTTATTACAGATATATATTTTTTAATTTGGTACTAATCTATCTATATACAGAATTCATATACAATCGGGCCTATTACAAAATATTCACTTATTATGATTAAGCATAACAAATAGAACAGTTATGCAAACAGCGATCCAACTAGTGTAAAATCCAGTTTTGCTATACAACATATTAAACACAGTTCAAATTTATTAGTTTTTGTCTCGGTTACTTAACTATGTCGCAATTAACTGCATACTACGTAATTATGATATATATGTGTATTCTGTATGCATTCATTTTTTAAGTAACTAAGTATTTATTACTCATTGCAATAATTTATATGTCGGATACTGTTTCACAACGTGGGGAGATCAGAATGGTGTAAAGCGTCTATAGGTGTTATTTATTTATACAGAGCCTGTAGACAGTTTGGTAGGTTTACATTATAAGAGAAATGATTTTATTTAGTTACTAAGAATCTCTAAGGCATAGTTCTGTATGTCCTTGCACTCTCAAATACACTATATTTTTTACAAAAAGTACAACCCTCTTTGAAAAAAATACTACTTAATTGGTTGAAAAAGCTCTAGTTTTGGTAGTCTGTGGCTTTGGTGGTTTCCTAATTCATTTTTTACTGGCCACCGTCTTCCGAAACTAGAGTTTTTTACACCTTTTAGTATTTTTATGTATCTTTTTTTTTTGTATAAGACGTTTACTTAGTAAAGACTTCTAAAACTAAATGTTTCCCTAATTGACGGACAGACCGACGGAAAAAACATGACAAAGGAGGACTTTTCCTGACTATGTAATAGTTGCAATGTCTGCAACACTATTTAGGAACATGTCTATTACCTGTCTACCTTTTTTTGGTACCATTCATCGTAAAACTTGCATAACGTTTGTGATTTACGAAACTCGCTGAATGACTTGTTTATTCTAAAACTGCAATGTAACTCTACAGTTTTTATTACAACTTACTAGGAATGTAAACCGAAAAGTAAGTAGGTATGTATGTTGTTTATGATTAAGTGTGTTGTGAACATGTTGTGAATAAATGTTTGCTGTTTGTTCAAGCACCAGCAACAGTCAATTATAATACCTCTATACTAGCAACGCGGTTATCAGTTAATAAACTTTTACCGAAAGCCACTCTAATAATTGATAATTTGAGGGAAAACCATAACAGTACATTATGACATGAATGCAATTAAAATTGGTGAAATAAGTGACCCTTTATACGAACAAATGTGTTATAAAATCTTTTTTAGATAGGCGTGTTCAAACACATTTTTCACGTAATCAAAAAATAAACGGCGATACTTCGAGTCAAAATGTCGCATGACGTCACTAGCCAGTACAGTTTATACTAGTAAATGACGTCAATAGCCCCCTCTCCTCAACTTTAATGCGCTTAATCTAAGCTGTTTTCCACCAATTTGAAAAAGAAAAAAATATGTGTTGAATATGAGGGATTAAAAACTAAAATGTTGTTAAATATCCCATTAGACTCGGTTGCTTATTTTACCCGACTGCCAAGGAAGTGTTATTTGTTTCGCACGAATTTTGTATATACTTATATTTTGTAATTTTTTTAACTATCTCGTATCTTATAACAACTAAAATGTATAATGACAGATAAGGTATCATTATAAGGCCCTGTAAAGAGATGCGGAAGAACCGAACATTCCTGCAGCATTTACACGTCGGGGTAATATAAGTAGGTACATAGTTAATAGTATATTACACCTACTAGGAAGATTCCTTACGTGAGGTATCATTATTTCGTGTTAATACCCAGGTGGTTTTTAGATAAGCGTTGAAACCAAAAACTTATAGGCGGATCTTTCGCACGAAATGTTAATTAAAAAAAAACCATACTTTCAAGTAGGGTAACAGAATGAGGGAAGTTAAAAGGGCATTACAAAACATGTATACCATAATGTCTAAGCTTAATTAGGTATAAAAGCCTGTTCGTTTTATATAATTAGATAATGTACAATCATTTATTGTGTCTTGTATGTGTCGGACATAGTGTTATCATTATGTAGGTAATTACAATAGTTTGACAACACAGTTTTTGTTTATAAAAGTGTGCTAAAACACTTAAAAGTCTAACATTAAATTAATAAGTTTTAACATATATAACTCAACTGAACGGACAATTTAAAAACTACTTAGGTAATGCACTCATAAGACCGAAACGAGATGGATTAGCTAGTGCGATCACTGTGCGCTTTGGAGCACACAATATCGATATTAAAGAAACAATGACGAAGCAATCAATATTTATAAGATTAAACGAACTTACCTTAAGTGAAGTTCTATCTTAATTATACGAAGCTCCTTGTCCGAGACGGTTTAACGTGTAGTAAGCTGTTTGTACCAGCGCCAAGTCACAACTTTAAAGCTATAAAAAAAAAATTAGTTTCCTCGTGTCACGTCACTACTTACTTGTCATTACGTTTAAAGACAGGTTTATGAACAACCCTAATACTGGGATAATACTCAATGAGTATTAGTGGGAGGGTTTTTGGGACTGCCGTCTCGGACAAGGAGCTTCGTATAATTAAGATAGAACTTCACTTAAGGTAAGTTCGTTTAATCTTATAATTATACTCTCTCCTTGTCCGAGACGGTTTAACGTGTAGATGTTTAAAGTTAGGTTGTGAATAACCAGATTCGATAATAAAAAATAAATAAGTATTAAATATATGGTATTATATTAATTAGAAATAAAAGTATAACATTAGGTTACATTAATTGGTAACAACGCAACGTAAATAATCAACAATCTATGAGGTCATAACAGTGTTACATATCACACTACTAAACTGGGATGGATCTTGGTTGATAGGTCTATTGTAATGCCTGGCAAAAATGGCAGAATTTTGAGACCACCCTGCAGCTTTTCTAATTACATCAATACTGACACCGGATCTGTTTGCAGCAGATGTTGATGCATGTCTGGTGCTATGGGCTGTGAATATGTTGATATCAATTCCTGCTTCTTTCAATGTCACCTTGATCCAACGGCTTATAGTCTGTGTTGATGCATTTCTTTATGGTTTCTTGAATGTAAGAATTAATTCGTCTGTACTGTTTCTTAAAGAACTTGTTTGATTGATATAAGATTTAATGGTGTTGACAGGACAAATTTCTGTCTTCTGGATGAAAGTTTTCAAGTGAAACATTGGTTGTATGCTACCTCTTCTGGATGTTTTTATTATATCAGGTATGTATATTTCTACACCACTGTCAGTAGTTAATGCCAGTATAGTGACCAATTTTTTGGTTAATTTTTCAAGTGTTACTTCTTCATTTGGGTAGCACTCTGCTAGATGATTAAGTACAATGCCTGGATCCCATGTTCTGTCATACTTTGGCATTGGTGGTCTTGACCGAAAGATTCCTTTCATAAACCGTTTTAGCCTATCGTCAGATCCGATTTTGGGTCCCATCAGGAGGGATAATGCAGATCTGGTAGTGTTTATTGTTCCATATGACGCCCCATTTTGATAACACTTAGTTAAAAAATTCAAAATGTATGGAATAGATGCCTGATAAGTGTCTAAATTGTGCTCCCTGCAGAACATCCACCATAATTTTAGGGATGAATCATATTGTCTGAATGTATTTATTGAGAGTGAGTTTAACATTACATTTAGTGCAGAGTGTGGTGTTCCACGCCTTATAAATGCTTGGCTGACAGCAGCCCTGCAGCCAGGGTAAGCTGGTGGTGCAGGGGATGGTATTCTCTGAAAGGAGATGACAACAGACTCTTGTTAGGACTAAAAACAATAAGATCCTCACAGGACAAAGATTTTATTAGTGGGAACCATGGTTGTGATGGCCAATAAGGAAAAACTAAAATTCCCTTGGCTTTATCTCTTTGTATCTTATATAAACATTTTAGCAATAATGAAAATGGTGGAAATGCATAGAAAAACATATTTGCCCAACTGAGTGTGAATGCATCTACAGTGAATGCTTCTGGGTCACATTTCCAGGAAACAAATTTTGCACACTTTTTATTTGTCCTAGAGGCAAATAAATCTACTTCAGGAGTGCCAAATTGCTCAGTTATTTGCATATAAGCTTTTTGTGAAAGTTCCCATTCAATATTGATTTTTCTTGATTCTTTATCAGCTTCAAAATTATCTTTGGTGTTTATATAGGAAGCAAAGATCCAAATATTTCTATTTTCACACCACTGCCAAATCTCTCTTGTGATATTATTGAGGTGTGGGAATTGTACCCCCCCCCCATTTTGTTAATGTATGCCACTGCAGTAGTATTATCTATTCTCAATAAGATTTCGCAATTATATACATCTTTTGTAAAACACTGAAGCCCTAAAAAAGCAGCTTTCAGTTCTAAATAATTAATATGGTGTTCTTGTTCTGAACGTGACCATGACCCAGAAGCTTTCTTGTGACTGCATACAGCTCCCCAGCCTGTGGTAGAAGCATCTGTGTGTATTTCTACATGGAAATTATATTGTTTAATTGGGTTACTTTTGTTTATATTATGTTGCCACCATTTCAATACTGATTTGATTACTTGAGAGATATTCATAGGCGATTCATAAATTGTCATTAGAATTCAGTAATGCTAGGTATTTCTGTCTCTCTAAAACTTTGGTATAGAGTTGGCTCTATACCAAAGTTTCCAGCCCTTCCATATGGTTGGCCATATGGAAGGGCTGGGCAAATTGAATTAAGCAATCCTAATAGTTGTGAAAATTCTCTTATTTTGCAAGTATTAATGTGTCTAAATAAATTAATTCTTTCTAGAATTACTAATTGTTTTTCATGTGGAACTGACAATGTGAGGTCTATTGAATTCAAAATGAAACCTAGATATTTGCATGTTTGGCTAGGTGTTATAACACTTTTTCCATAATTTATTACAAAACCTAAATCTTCTAAAAGTTTGCATGCTATTTGAATATCTTTTCTGCACTTAAGTTGACATTTATTAAAATACAAACTGTCATCTAAATAACATGTTAATAAAATGTTATTATTTCGTAAATATGTACTAACTGGTTTGAGAAGTTTTGTAAAAACAAAAGGGGCTGTACAAAGGCCATAAGGTAGGGCATTAAATTCGTATAGTAATCCATCAAATTTGAATCTTAAGAATTTTTTACTATTTGCTGATATTGGTACTGAAAAATATGCCTCCTTCAAATCTATTGAAGCCATGTAACAATTTTTTGACATTAACTTACATGCTGTTCTGATATCCTCCAGCTTGAAATGCTCTGTATCTATGTATTGATTTAATTTCTTTAAATTTAAAATAAATCTAAATGAGCCATTGGGTTTAGGTACTAAAAATATAGGAGATGTAAATTGGTCAGCACAGTATGAACACTCTGAGATTGCTCCTAGATTTAAAAGCTTTTTAATCTCAGAAGAGATAATTTCTTTCTCATTTATCGGCCAGTGTTGTGGCTCTGTGTCATGAGATGTTGGTGTTTTAGTAAATGGAATATCATAACCTTGTATCCATCCTAACACTACGGGGTCATTTGTAATCTGCAGCCAATTTTTTATGCAAAATTTAAGTCGGCCTGCATGTACCTGATTTTCTAGCGGTAGTGCCTGGGCTTGGATTTGATTGGAGGGCGAGGTCTGGCTTGGTCTGGTCTGGTCTGGCGAGGTCGATCGAATCGAGGCTGTTTTTTGTATGAGTTCTGTTGAAATTGCCCACCGCGAGCTTGCTGGTATTGTGGCTGATGGTTCTGCGGTGGGCCCCTCCAGTTTAACTGTCTCTTTGTCATTGTTGATGTAGTTGATTTGGTCTTCCTAGTTTCTGCAATCTGTGTACTTGTTCTTTGTATAGACTGTGCAGCTTTTATTTTATCTGCACAATCTGTTCCAAATAAAAATGTATCAATTTTTGTATTTTTAACTGCTTCCTGGATGACTTTACTGGCTCCTGATAAGGCAAAAAATTTTCTGGAGGAGGAGTCTTGATGATGGATTTCCGATGCAATTTTAGCAGCATCATTTATCTCCTCAATAAGCTTCTTACTATTTATGTCACCCTTCAGTATGTTTGTTAGGGATCGACCCAAGCATGTCATTAGGTTTCCAATAAGATTCTGTCTATAAACTATTCTTCTGTCTCTCTTAACGGATGGTTCCGAGAGAGTAGCTAATAACTCAGCGTTCATTACCGGTGCAACTGCATTAGGGAAGTTAGATGGAGTGGGGTATTTTTCAATCAATTTGTCTCGGGCATCCTTACCCAGCCCTTCTGACATTATTTTGGTCCAGCGAAGGGCCAATTCAGGTCGGATTGGATCACCAAATTCTTCTTTCTCCTCTCCCTCTTTTCCCAATGCCAGTAAAAACTCTTCAGGTAGTTGGTCATTTTCTGAAAAACATTGTACTTTATTTAGAAAAAGAGTGAAATGTCTATCCGCTCAGTGATAGCGCTTCAATAAATGGTATATAACACAGCATAATGTCTAGGAGCATTGTCTAACCGCAAGGTGATAGCGCCTGCTCTATTTTAGATTTGTTAGAAAGTGAGACACTGTCTATCCACTAGTGATAGCGCCTGATGTCAAAATATAATGTTCATATATAGGTATATGGCCCAGAAATATAATGTTCACATAGGTATAGGTATATGGCCAGAGAAATGTATGACAGACCTGTATAATTCGCGGCTTCTGGTTCATTGATAGTGATGGATTCCTCCATAACCACGGTCTCAGTTGCCGACGGCGGTGGCGGCGGCGTATACTGTCGTGAAGATGGGCGACATGGTGATTCTTCTTCTGAATCTTGATCCAAATTCTTTAATTTTTCTTCTAGTTTCCGTATTTTTTTCTTGAGGTGGTTTGCATCTTTAATTTTTCTTTTACCCATTTTAAATTCCAAGGTACACACACTGATCTCAGAAATAATCTTTCAAGAAGGCAGGAAAAACCGTTAGAAAAAAGATTGTAAATTCGTTCGTTCATTCGTGAACAGAACATAATAAAAAGAAATTTATGGTCGTTTAATAGATAATCTGTACTTACTATTAATAACCGGTATCCGGAAGCGGATATGCATTGTTTTTACTAAATAACATTAGCATACATTTTAGGTTAAACGTCGATTGCTTATTTTATCATGCTTAATATCTCTAATTCATATGGGTATTTACAGTAGTAATATTTCAAAACATACCTGTAACGTTGAATCCAACAAGGATTCAATGTAATGTTTACTTTACCCAACAAACCTTGACCTTGAGTGAGTCGCGCATCATTTTGTTGTTTGTTTATCAGAAAACACTATATAGTTTTTTGTAAAAACACAACACCACGCAACACTTCATAATAACACTAATATAATATTGTTTTAACCTATTATTATCGTACAAAAACAATAAAAATAACATTTTTATCACGAGGAATAAGTGACAGCGTTGCACAAAAAACCGTAATGACAAGTAAGTAGTGACGTGACACGAGGAAACTAATTTTTTTTTTATAGCTTTAAAGTTGTGACTTGGCGCTGGTACAAACAGCTTACTACACGTTAAACCGTCTCGGACAAGGAGAGAGTATAATAAACAGTGTCTGGCTAAAATTACGTGAAATGGAGGTCGATGACTCGTAGAAAGTGCTCTTACGCATATTGCGTGTACATTACCGTTACAGCAAAGAAGAAAAAAAAGAAATTGTCGTGCGTCGTTGCCATTGTTAAATATCTTACGTAATACGTGGATGTCAATTGAATGGAGGCGAAGAAATCCGGTATATCACGAGTCTATATTGCAACATTGCCTTCCATTTGTATAGTTGCCTAGTTTTCTCTCTTTGAAGCTGTAATTAGTTTTTCCTATGTATAGTAATGTACGTTACTATTGTTTTGCGGTCGGTGAATGGAACCAAGTTACTGATCGTAGATGCTTTTAAAAAAAATCTGCATAGGAAATACGGTTCTTTAATGCGTCGCAACAAGGTAAAAACCACTATTACCAAAATCATTGAGGGTCGATCAAAGATTTAAAAACCGAGACACAATATTTTGTGGTGTTTAATGATCGTACAAATAGCATTTATTTTCAGTAATTTTATCTGAAATATTAAAGCTGTAAAAATGCTACAGCAATCGAGCGTCCAGCGTACATTATTGTCACATATATTATATAAATATGTATCGATCAACTACAATTCAAATCGTGTGACGGATTTCAGACGGATACACAAGTGACCCAACACCCAGTGAGGAGCTTGTGGCTAAATTATAACAGCCGCATGGGTCGATCGAAGGTTAAGCTACGCTTGACGAGGTCGGTCCGTGGATGGGTGACCATTTATTACATACCAAGACTCCTCCGTGCCTCGGAAAGCACGTTAAGCCGTTGGTCCCGGCTGTCATTTGTAGATCTTTGACAGTCGTTACTTGTAGTCAGAAGCCCGAAAGTCTGACAACCAGTTTAACCAAGGGGTATCATGTTACCCAGTTACTGGGTTGTGGAGGTCAGACAGGCAGTCGCTCCATGTAAAACACTGGTATTCAGCTGCATCCGGTTAAACTGGAAGCCGACCCCAACATAGTTGGGAAAAGGCTAGACAGATGATGACACAAGTGACCCAACAGTTAATCAAATCAATCAAAACCGTTGACAATCACATCGTTTCAACCTTTTTTTGGTGAAAATATTCAATATTTTTGTGTATTTTAATGCACAACTGCTTTTAAAATCCAAACTCTACTCGGGTGGCAATAAATAATTCATTATGTCAAATAGCCATTTTAAGATTTAACGTACCGAGCTCAAACAACCCTTGTATTACGTTCCTTGTAGTACCTTGTAGTACGTATCATCTCCGTTTCATTGAACTTTCCACAGATAAACATTTACTGTGAAGTATTTTTCCTCACATAAGAGTAGAAAAATATTTCCAGTTTCGTTTTTGAAACTACCTATTAGCAGGTTAAGCTTTTTAGTACAGGACATGTCAAAGTTAATGCCTTATATTTTATTTCAATGTTTATAAAAGGCTGTTGTTTTGAACTTTTAATTTACGAGTTAATTAAAATATAATGATTGTAGGTGCGTCTTCAAAAAGGTAGTTTTGGGCTGAAGTCTATAGGTGGAGAAAAAGTTTGGCCACGCTTGTCTAAACTCCAACTCGAAAAGTGTGACCAATGATATTAAATTGACAATTAATGTCATCTCAGTTCAGTATCATGTGACAATTTGACAAATCGATTGTAAAGCAGAACAAATTTAGACGAATCAGCTTGCATTGGTATACATAGATGTGTTATTGTGCCTGTTCAGCTGAATTCTATCCGTTGGAAGCCGGCACTACCAAATTTCCGAAAAGCCGATAATGTACAAGCTTAACATTATCGAAATACATACATAGGAATGAATCTAGTGCATTTCTACGCGAGGATATACTCTCGTTAATATTCGAATAGCACATTGTATGCATTCCTAATTAGCTGTTCCGTGCAAATATTCTAATAACTCGAACGACATTTGTCCCGTTAATTTGTTATTTGTCACTAGTTATGACATCTCATCGTTTAGAGATGGCGCTGCATACGAATAATGTTTAAAAAATATTTTTTTCTGTTAATCAAGGTCAAATAATATGAATCTAGGAACAATTCTTGAGTTTTAAATAGTGTTAATAACAGAGTGTTGTTTTTTATGTATATAGAAGATAGATAAAAATTAGAAGGTACATGAAGTAATATCCATACTGAAATCAAGTCCTGGGAGGAGGGACTTTTTTAACATAGCCCCACAGTAGCATTTTCGTCTGTGCCATAGGTGCGTTTACAAACTTTTGAACTCACGTACATAAACAACCAGACCCTGAACTTTACCTGTAGGCTATAATACGAATATTTATTTCGTACGGGAATCGAACTCGACACACGCGACATAGCAGCCGATTACCCAGCGGCTGCGCCAACCTTGCTGCCATATTATTTTCTGACATTTAACTTGTTTAGCTGAAGTATCTATTGACCCAGTATTGAAACTGACCGTGACAGGAAATATTTAGTTGCAAAATGTAAGTGTCACAATAGATGTTGAACTGTTTGCTATACAAGCCTTGACTGGCCTGTTGGTCTAGTAGTTAGTGACCCTGACTGCTATGCCGCGGGTCGTGGGTTGGATTCCCACCCAGGACAAATGTTTGTGTGATGAGCACGATCATTGAAATTTGTTCTGTGTCTGGGTGTAATTTATCTATAATATGTATGTATTTAGAATTATATAAGTATGTTTATCAGCTGTTTAGTACCCATAACACAAGCTCTCAAGCTTAACGTGGGACTAAATGGCGTTGTGTGAAAAGTTGTGGAATATTTATTTATTTATTTATTTTAAAGAACACATTAATTTTTTGTTAGAATAGAAGTTTTATACACGGGGTTAAAACCTACGTAGCTTGCCAACCAACCACCAATCTGCCATATTTTAAATTTAAAGATAGTTTATTTGTCAAAACATGAGTAAGCAATAAAAAAACTGGGTTGCAAAGTATGGTGTTATGAAAAAAAGATACGCCCGAACATTGTTTTGCCTAAAATAGGCGAACATTTTTTTTCATTGTGACTAATTTGATTCGAGATACATAGTTTCTTTGACTTTACTTCATTGTATCCGCTATATGAAAATATATTTGGGAGCTAAGAAATCGAGCCACTTTATTTTTACAAGTAGGTATAAGTAACAGTCAATGTTTTTGGTAAAACGGAACGTGTCAATTTAAACCTGGGTCTTATAATCTCTTTGGCCTAACAGGCTATTAAGTAACCTTCAATTCGATGCGTATTATTGTATTAAAAATAAATGGTAAGCATAATGTGTGATTATTGTATATTACGGGGTGTAATTTTTATTTGTACACATTATAAATTTTCATAGCATAACATACCGGACTTTGGGATACTTATTGTGTACCATATTACTTAATTTTGTTCGTATTAAATTAGCCCACAGACATATTATAACATATTAATACCTGGCTATCCGCTCGCAAATTCATCCGCCTCTATTTCTTACTTTTCCGTTGAAACTATTACAGTCCCTCGAACCCCCATAATATAGCCTATGTAACTTAGTGGATAATATAGCTTGTTAAAAGTGAATTATTATTAAAAAAAAATAATTTCGTTGAGTAGTTTTTCAGTTAACCAAACAAGAAAAAAACCGGCCAAGAGCGTGTCGGGCCACGCTCAGTGTAGGGTTCCGTAGTTTCCCGTCCGTCACAATAAGTGTTCAAAATGCTTGCTACGATTATACTACAAAGATAGTCCAGAAATTATTTTGTACAACTTTTTGTACTTTTTGTACATAAACTGTTTCCATCCAAGTTCAAAATAATATTCCTAGAAAGTCCTTATAAAGTTCTACTTTTCAGTTTTTTTTTCATATTTTCTAAACTTACCTATAGTTCAAAAGTTAGAGGGGGAGGACACATTGTTTTTTACTTTTTGAGCGATTATTTCCGAAATTATTGACATTATCAAAAAATAAATTTAGTAAACCCCTATTCATTTATAAATACCTTTCCAACAATATATCACACATCAGGGTTGAAATTAAAAAAATAAATACTTCCCACTTTACATAGGTATAGGGGGGCTACCCTATTTTTCTATTTTTATTTTACCACTTTGTTGGCGTGATTGATACACATATTTTTACCAAATTTCAGCTTTCTAGTGCAGTTATCACTAGAAAGCTGAAATTTCTCATTCACATCTCATTCTCAAGTCACAGAGATTAAGCGAGGACGGACGGACGGACAGACAGACAGACATGGCGAAACTATAAGGGTTCCTAGTTGACTACGGAACCCTAAAAATCAAATCTTTCTTCTATAGAAAATTAGTAAAGACACACAACAAATGGCGCTCTGTAGTTTCTGCCTACCCCCATGGCAAAAGACGTGTGTTTATGTATTTATGTATATACATATACATTAAAGACTATGTTCTACGTTTGTTGAAGCTTACATTCAAGCGTAAACCATTTCGGCTTCGTTAATTAGTTTGTTAGTTTACTTAATAAAATGAAACTCACCATTTTGAAATAAAATAAATAAATATTTGTAAACTTAATTTACTGCTGCTTAAATTATTAGTTTGCAAAAAAAATGCAAGTTAATTAATTCATGTTATGACTTGGCAATTTCGTAATTTAGTAGATAGTAACTTTTAATCATAGCCAACCATTGAATGAAGTTACTGAACAGAAACTTATTACCGATACGATAATGTCAATAAATAATAACTGGATGTTACACAAGTTACGTTGTCTTCAAGTGTAGTAAAAGTGGCCCACTTCGGAACACGTTTGTACTACTAACACGGGCGGTGCCGCATGCCGCGGTGATACTAGCGAAGTATGTTAGTCGAGTGAAAGGGCGCTTTCAATTTAGACGATTGGTGCCGGACTGCTGCAGTCCGGGTATCGTACTGCGCACGGGCGGTTATGATTTTTCATACAAAATGTCTCGACGCAAAGACGTGCGACAGCAGTGCGGCGCACGTCCGTTGGCGGAACGGCAAACAACCTGTCTCAGTCGTTGTTCGCTAGTGCTGTGAAGTCTCTCTTCGGCGGATATAGTATTTTTGAATTTAGTTTCATGACGTTGTATTCCATTTTTAACAAAGTGATATAATTCATAGAAACATTCTAAAATACACACATCAAAAGTGTCTAGGGATCAACATATATTTTTGCAATAACTTTTCTCCTGGTTGATATTAATTAAAATTTTCTTTAAGGATTCATCAAATAAAGTGTTTTCGTTTGTCACAGTAACGATAAACCAAGTCACCTTTGCATTAGTAAAGAAATTTGCCATTTTCCTGATAAAGGGATTTTTGACATTTGAACCACTAACACTAAAGTTCGAAAAAAAGACGGAAATAACAGTTTTCTTTAAAATTTGATTGGGTAACTTAAACAATTAATAATCCGTGTTTCTACCGCGAACACTAACAACACAAGAACATCGGTTTGGCATACTCAAAATGAGTTCATCTAAATCACGCTGTGGAATGGCCGCCCATGTTCGTTGCAACAACAAAAAAAGGTCTTCTTGCGACTGGATACCCTCCATATTCGGCAGAGCTCTTCTCTGTAGCATATCCCATGCATGCTCAATCGGGTTCAAGTCTGGCGACTGAGCAGGCCAGGGCAGGACATTGATGTTAGCTGCGGCGAGAACCTGTCTTACAACTCTTGCGGTGTGCGGTCGTGCATTATCATGCATTAACTGAAATAAGGGACCGATTTGCACTTGTAGAGGAACGATGACGTCTGATACAATCGTCTCAGCATAAATTTGAGCGTTGAGGTTGCCTCTGATCCAAATCAACTCAGTTCTTCCGCCGATCCAAATACCCGCCCATACCATGATGGTTCCACCACTATAAGGATGGACTTCCTGGCAGGATTTTAATCGCTGTTGGCGTCCAGGGGTTCTCCAGTGTCGTATACGTCTTGTATCCGGTCTCATACCAAAACGAGACTCATCAGAAAAGCACACGAAACGCCATTGTTCTTCTGCCCAATTTCTGTGTTCAAGAGCCCATTGATATCGAATCCTACGATTGTGCATTGCTATAGGTGGTACCCGTAGCGGTCTTCGGGAATGAAGGTTCACTTCATGCAAGCGGTTTCTGACTGTTTGGTCGCTAATTAAGTTCCCTGAAGAGTGATGAAGCCTCACGAGTTGTAAGACAGACTCTCGCCGCAGCTAACATCAATGTCCTGCCCTGGCCTGCTCAGTGGCCAGACTTGAACCCGATTGAGCATGCATGGGATATGCTACAGAGAAGAGCTCTGCCGAATATGGAGGGTATCCAGTCGCAAGAAGACCTTTTTTTGTTGTTGCAACGAACATGGGCGGCCATTCCACAGCGTGATTTGGATGAACTCATTTTGAGTATGGCGATGTTCTTGTGTTGTTAGTGTTCGCGGTAGAAACACGGATTATTAATTGTTTAAGTTACCCAATCAAATTTGAAAGAAAACTGTTATTTCAGTCTTTTTTTTCGAACTTTAATGTTAGTGGTTCAAATGTCAAAAATCCCTTTATTAGGAAAATGGCAAATTTCTTTATTAATGCAAAGGTGACTTGGTTTATCATTACTGTGACAAACGAAAACACTTTATTTGATGAATCCTTAAAGAAAATTTTAATTAATATCAATCAGGAGAAAAGTTATTGCAAAAATATATGTTGATCCCTTGACACTTTTGATGTGTGTAGTTCAAAAAATCAGCTGAGCTTTCTTTTAATCTAGGGTAAAGTGTGTAAAAATCACCAGTTTTATATTTTAAGGAAAACATTGGCGACGCCCTAGTACGGCGTCGTTTATGTTTCTGCCGAAGCAAGAGAACTAACAATAACACTTCCTCGTCAGAGTCCATGGCACCGACTAAAGTTGGGTTTCGATGGAAATCACTAAAATTCGATCGGACTGCAGCCGCGTATCTCTTCAAATAAGACGATTTACGTCGTACTGCTGCCGTCCGGCAGCAGTACGGCTCATGGTCGTAACAACCGTGCGGCAGCAGTCCGGCACCAACCGTCTAAATTGAAAGCGCCCTAATATTGAAATGCGCGACAGTGTAGGTACTATATACACTGGTGGTGTCGTGCACAGTGATTTGAATTAGCATTTCAAATCATTCAATTTCATTTATGTGTATAAATAAGACTTTTGCGACAACGCCACAAATATCTATTTTTAAAAATTAAATTTCCTAAACGCTACTGCAAGATCCGACAACAACCGGGCAGTAGTACCTAAACCATCAGACACAATACTCTTCTGTTTGAACGTTCCTCCTTTTCCATGGGAGATGAAGAGCTTTACATCCTGTTCTCCGTACCCTTAAATCACTGTTAATTTAATGTTTCGTTAGTCTAATGGTCGGAACAACTACTGCAATTTCAATAAGATTTTCATAGGACGCATAATAATATGACGGTACTTAAAATATATCAGCAACGTACGACTTTATGTATTACTTTTAATAGTACTAGATATTTTTTCTTTAGTAGTAACGTATCGGATATGCCACAAATGAACCAGACCTCTTTGGTTAGTGCACCACAAAAACTCGTACCAATGTCAATCAAAATCGGACAATGCAAAATTACCTTTCGTAAACCAAAACATAACCAAATAAATTGGTGAATGATTGTTCATTCACCAATTTATTTGTTTAAGATTTGAGACTTGCTCAAGTCATTGTTGACTTGAGCAAGTCTCTGCACGGCTGCCAAATTATATAATAGATAGGTATAATATAGAAGATTGTTCGTCGTAAGTGCTTCTAGCCAGTCACTGCGTGCCATTATTTGCAATTGCGTTATGATAACAAAACAAACACATTAAACTCACTATGTCATAAATTATTTATTAGCACGAATCGATGCAAAATCTCTATTTGCTCACTACACTCACTACAGTTATACTCTACGTGCATACTTCGCACATTACTTAAATATACACACCTCTCACTCTTTTCTACGGGCACTCATATACAATAAATGATAAATTGGCAATTTTATGAATTGCATTGTCAATGAGTGACCAGTCATTACATATCATCATATTATGTACTTCCTATGATTTACTTCTCCGTGCCTCAAAAAGCACGTTAAGCCGTTGGTCCAGGCAATTGCTAGTCAGACGGTAGTCAGAAACCCGGAAGTTTGGCAACCAGTTTAAACGCAGGGTATCGTGATATCCAGTTAGTTTATTAGTATTAATTTAAAAACTCCGCATTCAACAACGAAAGCGTTGAAGTGAACCTTAAATAATAATTATTTTATTCAGGGATTCTAAGGCAGATAACATTTACATTTACAAACACTGAACCTCACACTAGGATACCCTGTGTCCTGAGGTCCAGTCTCATCCATCACAAGATTCATCCTACTAATATTATAAACGCGTGGAATAAAGGGGTGGAAAATCCTCATGGATGTCCCCGGCCCGGGGAGGCGGAGGGGTCTGTCAGACTCTTACTGACTAAAAACCACCCCGTGTTCCTTCTCACACCTGCGCCGGGGGTCACGGGAACGGAAGATACTTCCGCGACCCCCGACTGGGAGCGTAACTTAACCTTGGATCAACTCATGCCACTGGTATTAATTAGTCTCAAGCTTTTCGAGTCTCAGTATACCTGCTTACTATAGTTAGTGAAGTAGGTCACGACAATTTGAACCTTAATTAACGTAAACGATGACAATTAAAATAAATTAAGTCTTTGACAAACAAGATAAAAGCTAGGGTGGTCATTTCGGCAATCAGGTATTAGGATAAATATTTACTTATTTAGAAAGCACTGCTTTTACTTGGGTTAAGAAAAAAAAGTGGTACAGAAGCCAGCATATCAAGCTACACCACTGTGACATATTTCTTTGATATTTTTTCAACTTTATAAGAAACGGAATAAGATTCATGTTCAATTGGGAAAATTTTACAGTTGGGGTAGCTTGATGTGCTAGCGTCTATACTTACCTACAACTACATAATATTAATAATATTGTGTTTTGTTTTTGTTTTAAATAATTATTCTTTCCATTAAAATTGCTGAAGGATCAAACTATTCTGAACGGTAGTTCAACTAAACGTTCGTTTATATTAACAAGGCATAGAAAGCTAGCTATGTTTATCGTAACAATTCTTAAGTTAACTCCTGTATTTCTAGTTGCAATACTTACTTATATATAAGCATCTTTCATACCGGTAGTCTTGTGTGTTTGTTTCCTTAATTGTTAAAAAAATATTATTCGTTATTATTTTTCGTTAAATAATAATTCTGCCGCCATACGGTGAAAAGCCGTAATTATCTAAAATCCAGTAAAATAAAATTTCGTTCCAAGTGAAATTATGAAGTTCATCGTACAGAGGTCAGCACATCAAGCTACCCAATGAGTCAAATTTCTTTGTTAGTTTTATAACTTTATTGCAAACAGTGTAAGGCTCATGTTCAATCGAAAAAAAAATATAACTTTGGAGGAGCTTGATGTGCAGTGGCGTTCTTCAAGTAAACCTTCAAAAGGTGAGTAATTTTAGTGTCAAACAACTTTGAATGTTGTTAAGAATCCAAAAAGGCTATAAGTACTGGCTAATTTTGAAACACTATTAACTGAGAATCTGTTAGAAGCGGCAATAGCCCAATGGCTCGATGAGTTCGATCCCAACCCATTGCACTATATAGTGTGAACCCACTCCAGATACAAACATTTTTAGCATGGTTGTGTTTTTTATTTTTTTTAACCCAAATTTAGCTAAAATGAAAGTTACGCCTTTTCACCGTATGACTGCAGAATTATGCCGGAAGTATATTAAATAATTTTGAATAGGTATATGAGAAAACTTTTCAAAGCTTTCGTTTCTGAATGAAATAGGTTTTTCTGGTTTTAATTACAAAACGGGTGGTTACATTGCGTAGTTAATGGATTTGAAAATATTCGGGTATTCATTCACCAAAGGCTCTTGCTGAAACATACCTATTCGAGCTGCAAACATAGAATGCAGATATTAAAATTCTTAGTATTCCAGAGCTTCACTTTGTACATAAAACTTATTAAAAAGTGCGGTATAAGTAAAATAGCACACAGTGTTACACACGCGAAATATTTTGCTTATTGCATGAGTCATTTTATAGTCTAGTGAACCTATTAAAAAACATGTCAGTTCGTCATTTAGTTTAACAGGCCGTGGGCGGTAGGTC
Source organism: Euplexia lucipara (assembly GCA_921972225.1). Taxonomy (NCBI): domain Eukaryota; kingdom Metazoa; phylum Arthropoda; class Insecta; order Lepidoptera; family Noctuidae; genus Euplexia; species Euplexia lucipara. Next base: position 7,953,515 of record OV179142.1, on the reverse strand, counting down.
CCAATTGTTCTATGGAATATGACGTAATAGAACGAATTGAGAGAACATTGTCCCTATTTGTACTATACAACTACATAGGTACTAGCTTTTGCTCCTGTTTTTATTTATCTGTTAATGCACAGAACTAAATGGGAATTGCTATTGCCAAATTCTTCCATGATGAGATATATTATATGTACTCATATAAGTCGTGAAAGACATTAATTACTGACGTTAAAACTAGGTACAGTTCACTATCAAAAAAATGAAACTACTAGCTACATAAAACTATTATTTAATAAAATGAAAGCCATAAAATAAAATAAGTTAAATAAGTTAATATAAGTTAAATCTAAATAAGGAACAATTTGAGTAAAAAAGTACAAACTTTTGTATAGTACAAGGGACAATATTTTCTCCATTTGTTCTATTACGTCATGTTCCATAGAACAAATGGGACCTACCGGCCGTGGGTGGCTTGAAAATTAAGGCGAAGTCTTAGAATAATAAATCATAGAAACCTAGTACGAGTGCAAAAAAGTGAGGCAACTAAAATTAAACCAGGCAAAACTGGATGGTTTGCTCGGCGAGCCTTGTCAGTAGGTACAAAAAATCACGTTACGTCGAACACAGGTCGCGAGTAGACACATTCGGCTCACGCATACGAAGATAATTCGCGATAATTCGATTTCGCCCGATTTTTTACTAAACGTAGCTTCTATGTGTAATTAGTATATTACAAATTCCAAGTGTAAAGTACAACGAAAATCGAGGTTGTGAGTTTAAATCCGAGCGTGTGTGACTTTTTTAATTGATATGTACTTTCGGAGATGTTTAAAGATTATCTTTAGACATCTTTTAAATTGGTGAAGGAGAAAATTGTTAGGAAACCAGGACTAATAAGGAAAGGAGGAATATGGAGAATCGCCAAGCAAGCAAGCGATTTGGGTGATTAGTGATCGTGTCTTCTCTAAATAAAAGAAAGCCTTTACTATGCAGTAGAATAGGCTTTTATGATGACATTTTTGTTTTCAATGTAAAATAGCATAACAATATAATTGGGCATAAATCCAGACTGCACCAACTTCTTTGACCACATAACCCAGGGATCGAGCTCGGGACCTTATGGTCAGTAGTAGCCCAACGAGGCAGAAATTTAAAAGTTCCTTACGTTCAAAAGAAGTATTTTACTTTTATTTGTATTTTCTTAATATAGTAGGTACTAGATGAAGGTACCAGTGAAAAAAATGTCACAATGACGGGAAACATTAATGTCTGTCGTTTCCGTTATGTTACGTAAGAGCAAAACTACAGTCGGCCCAACTTGCAGTAAATTAATTGGCAAAAAAAATGCATTGAACTACGCAACGTGCGTATAGAAAATATAGTAATAATAATACCTACAAGTCTGCTACCGTCCCACTGCAAGGCAAAAGCCTCTTCTCATGCAGAGAAGGCAGGAGCTTTGATCGCCAAGCTTGCTCAAGGCGGATTGCCGATTTCAGACTTATATTAACTAATACCCCAGGTTTAGTCACGATGTTTTCCTTCACCGATGTCAATAATATCTACGATAAACCTAGAAAGTACATATGAATTGAAAGAGTCACATTGGTACTTGCCCGGATTTGAACCAATATCGTCGTGCATGAGAAGTAGGCGAATTATCCCAGAGGTTAAGCCACCTACTTCTCGTGCAGAAAAGCATCAGAAAAGCAATCAATTACTTATTTGACATAAAGTTCATTAGGTATTCGATGAACAACTTAGTTCCATTCCATGCCACGGTGCCGGTGTAAATAACATTGAGCATAAGTGAAATTGAAGCCAGCGGCGGTACCTACGAGTATAGAAAAAAAAAATTGTTTCCTTTTCTAGTTATTATACTTTTTATATCAAAATTCCAAACTAATACCTACCGGATTCTATGCAAATAAATCTTTCAGGAAATTAAAAGGAGATACATTTGCTTTAAATTATTTTTATAATCTCATTTATGACTTACAACTGTGTCCTGCAATCCAATCTTTTTAATTTACTAAGAGATAGAGCAGGAAGTGCCTACTCTATCTCTTAATAAATTAAAAAGATTGGATGCACCCACCGGTGCATCTAACTCGCACTTGGCCGGTTATTTTTAACATCGGTGAATGAACACGCATACAGTTTTGATGTGCTAATCACGCTTGTCAGGTGCATGTATGTATGTACTTAATGAGATCGCGTGTGTTTCAACCAATCAGAGCGTGACGGTCGACGTGTGAGTCAGTATGGCGACACACGGATGCAAAGAAATCACTGGTCCCTAACTGCGCGTTTGTCTCAGTGCTATGAAATAAATACCCATTTTGAGAGTAACTTTATTATGTGTAGTATAAGAACATTCTAAACAATTGATTGGACATATTTAGTGTGGAGGAATAAGGAACAAGCTAAAAGAAAAATTTAAAAACAGTAGTGTAATAACAAAAATACGATGTATGTATTTTTTTTAAGTTGCAATGGCTTGGAAAGGAAGTGACAAGACGAAGAATTTAAAAGAAAAAGAAACGCTCCAAAATAAATTGACGACAACAAAATAATGATGATCGTTACTTAAGTTAAAGGATCCGCCAAGCTGTAATAGTATCTTAAATCCAAACTAGTTAGAAATGTATAAATCAGCATAATACCTGCTCATTATACGAACAACGATAGTAAAATATTTAAACCACTACATCTTTAATTTCAAATATTCTGATACTTACGCGTTCAGCTTTAGTGGATAATTAAGCCTGAAGAAAGTTTGACCATGCACAGCCATGCTGAAGTAACTGGCCTCCTTGGTGTTAGAAATCCAGGAAGAAATCTCTCTCGGGCTTTCTCCAACTGCAACAAAAAAAATTGTTTCGATAAGACATTCGAAATAGAACTAGTGCAACATATGTATTTATACGTAAAATTCGGGTTTTCCTACAAAAATGGTGATGCACCGCTTTGCATTACAAAAAAAATCTCTAGACAACATTTTATGTGGTAGTCTCATTTATAAAGGTAGGTACCTACTCATCGTCATCTGTTTAGCCTTTTCCCAAATATGTTGGTGCCGGCTTCCAGTTTAACGGATGCAGTTGAATACCAGTGTTTTACATAGAGCGACTGCCTGTCTGAACTCCACAACCCAGTAACTGGGTAACACGATACCCCTTGGTTAAACCGGTTGTCAAACTTCCGGGCTTCTGAGTCAAAAATCTACAAATAACAGCCAACGGCTTAACGTGATTTCCGAGGCATGGAGGAGTCTTGATATGTACTAAATTTTCACCCATCCACGTACGGACCTGGAGGCTGAGATTTAAATCCAAGAGAGCCTTTTATATTTTGGAATAAGCTATACAAAAGGAATCTGTGAAACACTACCGATGTACGAGCGCAAATGGGTTGAATACCCCAATTACAAACACAATTGCAAAATGCATTGTGTCTCGCGTGGATTCACGTTTAAACCAACGAAGGGTAATAAGATGTTATTTTTTTGGATCCAGCATCCTATCAACAAAGAAACAAAGTGTTTGTAAAATTGTTAGCTGTTAAGCTCGATAGTGTCCTTTAAGAAAACTGCACGATGCCGTATTTAAAGATACTGGGGGATTAGACAAAGTTAGATTTTCATTAACAATTACAAAGTTCGACAAATCTGAAATGTATGGAATTTGCGTAAGCTTACGAAATGCTGATTTCCATACATTTAGGATTTATTGGATTTCGTTATCTTTGCTGAAAATGTGACTTCATCTAGCATCCCTGGACTTCGTTATGAAAATAACCCATGAAAATAGTTTGTGGACTTCCAGTTTGCCAAGTTTTTATTATTCTGGCAAGTAGATTCTTCTCTAAGTAGATTCTTAGAAATTGCTATCTTTTCATGAAGTAACTTTTCATAAGGACCTACTTATAATTTTATGTATGTTTCTGTTATATGATTCAAAAATAAGTTTTATTATAACATATTTGCTTTATTTAAGCAAATAACCTATAGATGCAAAACCTTAGAGCTAATTAATAGTGTCAAATAACATTATTTGATCGACAAGATCGGTTTTTGAACCAAGTGGACGTCACCAAAATCATTTGAATATTATTTTCATTAGTAGGTAGTAATGAAAATAATATTCAAATTTTATGTGAAACACGCTGCCTATTAATAATGTTCTGTATCTTAAATAAGTAACCTTGCTTTTGATTTTGTATATTTACCTTGACATACTCTAACGATGAGTCCTCATTGTACTTTTAAATACTACACACACTTAATAATTAATTACCAACTGTCTGTATGTACATACGTATTCGTTAATCTTTGAGCAGACGCTCGTCAAGACCTTTTTTTTAAATAGAATTAAGAATAATCGTTGCTTGATTTTTTTTAATACGATATAATAATTATGTTCTTGTTTTGTTGCTATGCTATTCTGTAAAAGTGTCATTAAAAAAAATGTGGGTGTGTAAGTACTTAATATGTATTACGCGTTAGAAGATAAACTTCTTTGGCGTAAGTAAAAAGATATAAAACTTAATAAAAAAATATCTTTTGAGAAAAAACGACACAAATAACAGAAAAAAGCTAAAAGGTTGACTATATTGCTAACTTCTGGGTGTCGGTTATTCGTGACGGCGCGCGGTGACGGTGTGGGCGCGCATTGTATAAAAAATATCTCTAATTGTTCCCTAACGTGCCATAAGAAAACTTCAAAAATAAAATAATCCAACTTCAAAAAAATATAATTAAATGACTAAAAATATCGAAAGTTTCGGAAGCCCGTTGTTTCGCTTGGAAGGCTTTGGTTGTCTTGCTTGGAACTTTGATGAATTCCTGAATACCTATTAGCCGACTCTCGTAGTGGATAAAATCAAACTAAATATATTAAGGTGCAGTTAAATACCAGAATTTTACATGGAGCCACGGTCTATCTAACTTCTGCAACCCAGTCAGTGGGTAGCAATCTCCTCAAGATCTTCATTTCCTTTGACTCGATCTCATAATTGCCTAACCTGGTGTCTGAGTGTATCTAGTGCTTATTGTATTTTTCTGATTTCTATCATTTCTGTTATCTATCGTGCTTGTAAGTGATCCTAAGATTTCTTTAACCTATTCTGTTTTTTACACGTGACAACCTGTAATTGGCTTTGTGTTGCTTATTTTATTGTTAACCATCTGTTACAGCTGTTGGTTCTTCTTTCAATAAATAAATAAATAATACTGGTGTTCAGATTTTCGGGCGTCTGACTAGTGTTAAAGTTAAAGTCAAAGTCAAATCGTTTATTTCAATTAGACCCATAACAGGCACTTTTGAACGTTAACTTACAAAATAAAAAAAAATAAGTGAATGATTCTAGTTGCACATCGTTATCGGCAGTTACCTACGAATGACAGCCGGGATCAACTGATTAGAGTGCTTTCAGAGGCACGTACGGGTCTCAGTATGTTATGGATGGTCACCCATCCTCAGTCCATATTCGGCAACCGTTGCTTAACCTTCGTTCGACCCATACGACTGCTGTTTAAGCACAAGTCCCGCGATCTTCTCTCTCTCTCTTTGCCTTGCCCTTCTACAAAATTATAATTTAATTATGGCAAGAATGTCCATTTGTTATTTATTCATTTTAAATGTACATGTTTATGTAAAATCAAAGCCAGTTATAGTACAGACACGCCTTATATATAATTATGTATGAATGCTAAATCTGAAGGTAATGCAATCGCTTTTAGATTAACTTTGGGATTTTCCATATTATTGCCCTCATAATTATCATAAACTTAATAAATTCGGTCAAATAACTCATACTAAACTTGAAGAAACCGCGAGTTTCTAATATAGAAAATGATGTGGAAATTGTTATTTTGACCCTTTTGATGTTATATCACACATTACATAAGCTAATAATTTGGCGCATAATTCTATGGATTGGGAAATCATCAGTAGTAAGTTTTCTTTTGACCTAATTATTATTACTAATTATTTTGAGGTCACGGTTGCCAAGGCCAAAAATTAAAAATCTGGACACAGAAACTTTATCTAGCCGTACATTTTGCCCTGAAGGCCTAACACACTGGCTTTTAATACTTAACATAAATAACTAAAGGAGATGTTTCATTTTCGAACAGCAGATGTATTGTTATCAAAAAAGAGGAAAAAATACCACAAATTGGGGAAAAATATTATCTGGTGAATTTAAATCTAATTTGTTGTGTATCAAAAATAATAGTTTTCAATTATTACCATGTTTTATTCGACATGGCGTCACGTTAGATTGCATACTTTAAAATCATGTCGCATCAAATCAATGTTACGTAGAAAATAATTTACAAATATGTGTATTCTTGTTGCATGTGTTGCAATATTGTGAATTAAGTTGTTTTGGATTCGTTCAGAAACACACGTCGGGTTACCACTTAAGTAAAGAGTGTTCCTAGTACTCGTAGGTATGTAGGTACTTATCTTAGCGGTACCCCGACGTTGCGTTAAATTTCATGGCTCAACCATAGGAAAGTATTATTTTGAACTTTTAAAATGTTTTTTGCGGTGGGGTTTTTTAAAATTTTTAATTTAATTTTTATTTTAGACTTTTTAGACGCATTCATTTGGTTTTATAGAATTTACAGTTATGAGATTTTTTCAGTGCATTGTACGTACAGGCAAATGCTGGTTAAAATGAATCCAAACACGACATATCTGCTATTATTTTATCAAGAGTCTACCTACTGGTGTGCTGGATAGCATGGCTGCAGCATCAGCTCATCCAGTTGCCATCAGTGCATTGTGTGCAGAATCAAATGCAGGTTAAAATGAATCCAAACACGACATATCTGCTGTTATTTTTCCAAGAGTGTTTTAGTCTGCTGGATATCCTGGCTGCATCAGATCAAATACACCATAATCTTGCTTATTATTATAACACACATGGGTGTTTGTAATTTTAAGCCACACAGATGTTTGTAAGTAAAGTTAATACCTATAGACGTCTAAAATAACAAATGAAGCTAACACAAAAGAGCTGATAACCTTGAAACGGCTCAACCGATTTTGATGAATCATGTCTAAGAACCATCGCAAGAAACCCTGCTTTCAAATGAAAAAAACCGCATCGTTGTTCAAATAAAAAAAACCGCATATTTCGTCGGGGGTTAAAAAATGAAACGTCTCCTTTAAAACTGTTATATTTTGTTCTTTTCTCTGTAACTCATTGGAGTATAGCCGAATGCCATTAAATATTGAAAAAGAAAAAGCAGAAATATGTTAAGTCACTTAGATTTTTCATGGTATCACATTTTCTGTTTTTTTATGTAAATTATATTTTTACGGTGTGTTTGCTTACATAAGCTGATTCTAATGTTACTTGTACCTTTGTAAATAAAAGTGTATATATTTCTACTGATCTTCTTTAAAATAACTCCTTCCTATCGTTGAGCCATGAAATTTTACGTCACGTCGGGTACCGCTAAAATAAGTACCTACATATTTACCTTTGAAAACTAGGAACATTCCAAACTTAAGCTGTACCCCGACGTGAAGTAACATTTCAAGGCTCAACGATAGGAAGGATTTTTTTTTAACTTTTTCCTTTTTATCGGTGGGGGTTTTTAAATCTCTTTGTCTTATTGATTCTTATTTAAGAGCTTGACAGTAAAAAATAGCCTTGCAAATATTTGGCCAAACGCAGTTGTAAAAAGCCGGATATCTGGCCTCCTTGGGGTCCACTTCCAATCTTACCAGGCGCAGCTAAATACCAGTGTTATACATAAAATATATGGAGCTACTGCAATACATATTTATAATATTATCCATAATTGAGTTAATGGGCAACACGATACCTCTTCGTAAGCCTGTTTTTCTACTTATTAATTAATCTCATCTCATTATGGCCGTCTAATAACACTTAAACGCGTTCAAGAAGCATTAAACACAAGGCACATAGGTACATCAAGTTGCAAGACACCCGAACGCAATACAAATTACAGTTTGATGTTCATAATTATAAATAGTTTAAAATAGAACATAGCTATTATATTGTTGCCCAATAGTAATTACAGCGTGTGCAAAGACCACGAAAATTGTGATATTGTACTTGGCAGTAGAAAATTCGCGAACGTAATAATTTACTAAACTAGCAAGACGTTTCAGCGTTTTAAGGTGTAGCAGATTCATTTCATGAATGGTTAAACGAAGTAAAGTAACAGAGAATCCGCCTCACTTTACGAATAAAGTTTATTTAGGACAGTTCTATAAAGGTGAAATCCAAATATTTTCCGAACTCAGGCAATCGCGGGGTTCGGTTCAACGGAAATATTGAATCTCGGTTCGTTCAACACCAAATATTTTGTACGTAATCCTTGTTATCCCCGCTTTCAGATATATTATGTACGTTCAAAAAGAAAAGTTATTTTTCGATTACCAGAACTTTTTTAAGATTGGAATATTAAACGTCTCGGATATATCAGAGACACTTAAATCTCAAGGAAGTAATAATCGTTTGCCTAAAGATCATTCGTATTTCGTAGATTGCAGCAACGGCAGTATTTTTTGTGGGTGCTATGAATGTACCTAAAGGTTAAAAAACCTCGGTTATTATTAACCTGAGAGCATTTATCACCAAGCTTCAGTAGAAATACTACCAAGGTACTTACCAGAATAGGAGAATAGAGGATGGTCATTAGAATGGTTGTGGAACTTAGTCCACATGCAGAGAGTGAATTCCTTAAGGTCTGATATTTCCTTCTCATATTCCATGTACTGGTAGAATAGTCCTTGGTTCATTGACACCTTGTGGATACTGCAGCTGTCAGTCATCTGGTTCGAAGGACTGTACAAGCTGACTTTATTTCCTGGGGCGTATTGCGATGAAGTCGGTCTTCGGTTCACAATCTTCACTTGTGGGCTGAAAAGAAAGGCAACGTAATCAGCAAATTTATAATGGTTCCACTGCTGAGACGCAGGCCTATTCTCTGTGTCACATCAAAGCCTAGTCTAAATAATATATGATAAAAAAAGAAAACTGGACTTTTGGAAAATCACGCTCTAAAAATGTTGAAACAAGAAAATATTCTCTTCTTAGAGGAAAGCCGCAGTTGTAGGCAATGTTGCCCTACAGCTAATGATCGCTTACTACTGTTTCATTGTACTGCTTTGTTAGGAGTGTATTGGCCGAGTTGTAGGATGTTAATTTAGAATGCATGATAATTTAAAAATAATGTAGTGAATAAAATTGCAGCGATGGATGAATGAGAGAGTATGAATGTGGAAAGGAGAAAAAGGAAGGATTTGAATGTTTTTGAAAAAGGAAGAGGGAAAAAAAATGACGAGCAAGCGACAAGATGACAAGAGGTATTTTTTAAAAGAACCATTATAGTATTTTATTAAAGAAGATATTTTTAATTTATAACGGTGGTCCATACAGCACTACCACGGCTATCTTATAAGGAACTTTTCTTCATACTTTTTAGAACGTGATTTCTCAGTAGTTGGGTTATAATATATAATATTATTATTTGGAATGTGCTACTAAAGCCCATTACTACTTTTTTTAGCTCATTACTTTATGTTCCCTAATGGACTATATTCGATTTAACGTGACTACACATAGCTTATAAGTTGCAGGCAAGCCATTACTTCCAACTTACCTACCTTTTTTGTCAAATTATGATAATTAGTTAGAAGATCTGAGGAAACAGATAAACAGACATACACCGCGATAAAATTCAAACAAATTTGCTACGCCGAAGTCGAGTAAAAAGTAGGCCGTATTCTACTATAGTGTGGGCCTAGTGTGGGCTGGAATATGTCACATCTTCGAATTTTTCGTTGTAGGACATGCTGGTTACCTCACAATGTTTCTCTCACCGTTTTGAGAACAGTATTGACAAAAAAAAACATCATCAATCATCTGTAAAGCACCATATTTCAGGCAAATAAATGAATCTATATATCTGTCTAAAATAATTTTCACAACGTGGTTTACGTTGTGAAAATGCTTGGCCGGATTCAAACTCATGATATACAACAGACTAGTAAATCCCGGGCCACCACTGCCCTGGGAAAGTAAACTATGTGAAATATAGTAAGTAGAACACGCGTTTGCTGGAATCTGCTAAACGGATAAACGGCCATTGTATCTTTGTAAAGCTCTAACACAGAAGTTTTTATCATTAAACCTTTTGAGAAACTTGTAGGAATTAGCTATACGAGTACTTACTTTTGCCTCGTTTTGCTTTAAAAATGTTTAAAGCCTTTTAGCCTGTGCCAAGTATATAAATGCATTTTAATTCTTTTCACCCAGAAGAATACGGTTGGCGAAATAACTGCATAATAGGACTAACGTGGGGAAGAGAAAGAAGACTATGTTTAAATGCTAAACTTACCTAGGATCCAATGATCTCTCTGAAGTATGGTAGGTAGAATACATAACAGTAGATTCAGGTAGGATTGGATGCCAGTCACTTGCCCTCGACATTGCAGCCCCGAAGAGCATACTCATAATTAATAACCGCATTTTCTGTAACAATATAAAACCTTTTTATAACAACAGCACGCATAAGCCAAACTAATAAATGTTAATTAAAATAGCTTAATTTTACACCGGACGTTCCCACCCACATTGCGCCAGTTATTTCAAAGTCCTTTTTAATAGGCTTTGTAGGGGATTGCCTTTTGCCATTAATCCATTAAATTTCTGATGGAAAAACTCAATGTCTCCTTGCTCGACCCGGGGATCAAGCCGGAAGTTTGATGCTCAGCAGTACCAAGATGACATGACATGAACTTAATTTTGACATTGTTTTTAAAAATTTAACGTAGAACTAATTACTTAAATAATAAAGCATATTGCATGTTTTGTAAATCTTAAAATTATTGTACTTAAGACTGATTTATTTAAGAATGACATTGGAATATTGTTTTGTTCACCATTATGAAAAGGTAGAGTGTAGAGTGAATATAACTTAAAAAAAATAATATTAACACTAGGTACCTATACTCGTACAATGTAAAACCACATTCTTACAAATAAATTCTATTACATTCTATTCTACCGCTTGCGAACACTTGCATTTGATAAATCTAATACCTTCAATCGAGTAATTCTTCTTTATAAATTTAAACCTGAATCTTGGAAACGGTTTTCATAAAATTTTGAATGCAGAGGGTTTTGGGACGCGGTCGATCTAGCTAGAATTGGTAAAACAAAATACCGAGTAAAACTCGGTTATCCAGAAACTAATATTTATCTGTGTAAATTGTTTTTTAGAAACACTTTTGCAATAATTCAAACACTGAAAAAGTTTTTTATTTGAACTAGTGAGGTCGGTTTTCCCTATTTGGCCACTCCAAGAAGAACAGCGAAACAAATGTCGCAAACTCATAAAGATATTTGATAAACTATTCCATATTTTATAATTTGAACAATATTTTAAATATCTGGTCAATAGAAATATACCTTTCCACTGTGGTAACTGGCGTCCGATTTTAAAGGTTAAACTAAGACGATACATTTTTTTAAACATAACCTGAACTGGATTACACGGAGGTAATTTAAAACCGACAGATTGTTAAGGCTTTGTTCGCCAATTATTTTATCCGTCTCTTCGACGTAGATAGTCACGAAAGGAAAAGTTGTATTCCACGCTGTTACCGCCGTCGCCTCTTATATTCCTGTCTGACAAGATACTTAACCAACATATCGCTAGGAGGTGTATTAGACTTTAAGTTAGCATAAGTTTGAGAAGGCTGTCTCACACACTTATCTACCCAGTACGAAAATTATTCAGTGAAGAAGAAAATTTTGCTCCCAACGTTGTTAAACAGTTTATGTACCTATTTCTAAAATGTATTCAGTGCCGGCTTAACTTCACTTATAAATTGTACCTACCAATATAATTATAGGGACTTGATTAAATACTAACGGACGTCAGGTACCCTGCATAGGTACCTACCCAATGCAGGTTAGGTTACGTCCGCTAGTATTCAATAAAATCAATTAACAATTTAAAGATTTGAAGTAGGTACCTATATTTTCTTTGTATATTTGAATTGAGATTTCTATGCTCTTTCACACAACGCAGAGAATTTTGTTACTTACTGAGCTTTATCGTCGGATCTCGAACGGTAAACACGTAAAAACAGTGCACAATTTAATGAAAATCATCCGAAAATATTCTTTCAATTTAATTTCGTTAATCTTAGAAAATCAGTTAGCACATAACTTGTAGAATGTAAATATAATTATAACAATTCTATCAATTTAGAACTGCATTCAGAAGTTTCACTCATTTAGGAAATAGTTAGCCATGTTGCGATAACGCTTAGTAAGCAAATTTTCAAAAGAAAGATGACGATATTGTCATTGACATAGTTTTTTATGTAGATGAAATCCATAGATATTGTTATGTCTTAATTTTTCGAGCCCTCATTCGCAGCAGTAGCAGTTCCGAGTACCTACTAGACCAAGAAGCCAGTTTCTTCATATCTTCGAATACACAGCAGTTTATTCTAGGATACACTGCTGAGGATTCCAAAAAATGGTGAAAAGAGACAGTTACACAGGCCTTTCATCAGTTTTACAGGAAACGTCAAATGAACGACATAGTAGGTAATTAGTCGGAAATCCAGGAATACCTTTTACTTTCACATAAATATACATTTTAGGTCTTTTCTCCCTAATGTTTCACTGTGAATGTTTTCAGGGTAAAATTATTTAAGCCTTCGTGAGTGTACCTTCAGGATTATTGAAAAATATGTTTTACTATATGTTTTTCAATGAGCAAAAGGTAATCGTCCCGAATACATCCAGTAATGCCGATCAAAAACAACCTAAATTGATTCTGATCAACGAACGAAGTATCTAGTCATCTAGTATAAACTTCTAAATTAATTATTAAAAGTAAACAGGAAAGATTTTCGTGTTCGTTTGTTTATAGAGATTGAACTCAAAAACTACAGAACAGATTTGAAAAAATCTTCCATCAAGTTATAATTATCGCCGAGTTACATTATATGTTACAAATATATTTTTATTTAAAACTACGTAATGATAATTTAGTTTGAAGGGAAAAGTACGAAATTGATGCAGACTTAGTCACGAGCGAAGCTTTTGTGGATTTGTGTGTGAATGAAGTGTGTAATTATGTCACATTGCGTTCAACGCACGTAAATCTTATTTTACTTGTACTTTCCTCTAGAAATCATGCAAAGGAAATAAATGAATTTACCCCTTATCCGGTTAAGGACAGATTCTGGTTTGGGATCATTTTTGTCTTTGGGCAGATTCTTTATTTGACAGATTCGTTATACGGCAGAAGTAACATGACCAACATAAATCATTAAATTTTATTTAAAGCAAAATCAAACTAAAAACTTTATTTAGAACGCAAATAATACTAGCTGTGCCTAGCAGCGGTTTTTTTTCTGTTTTCTTAAAATTTTCTACAATAATAAAAAAAGGAAAGTTATGTGCGCATATAAATTTTGGCGATTCATTTTTATTTATATAGATTTCTGTGGATAATAAAATATAATATCTGTTTTAGCAAGAATCTACCAAAAGAAGAATCTACCGTAACAAGAATCTGCCCGAACCAGAAGCAGTCCTTAACCGATTAAGGGGAATTTACGTACCTACTCATCCACCAGCTGCCAACAAGTTCTTGTTGAAATAGAATCCAGTTAAATAAATTGAGTAACATGAAATATTAGGTTATATCATCGTTAGTTACGTATTTTGGTTAACTGTGCGTCATTACGTTAACCACACTGTCACTCCGTTAATGTCGTAATGCCGACACGGTATTACACACACTACTAAGACGTGTGAAATATTACCGTACAGTTTAGATTTATTGTTTTCAACTGACTAATAAAAAAACGAGGAATCGTTTGTAAAACTTAAAAAATGCTTAAATAAATACTTTTTTGTATAAAAGAAACAACCGACTTGTTAAAAAAACACAAACAGGTGTAAAAAAAATCTGGTGGGAAGTGAGTGGCCAATGATGAATGAAACAAAACTACCAAAGCTGCAGACTTCCGAAACTATAGTTATTTTACAAGCTGTTACTTTTGTTTTCATGAAACTGGCTGTATTCTTTTGAAAAAAGTTTTATTAGTAAGACTCAAAAAGGCCGTACTTAGACTTTAGACTGTGTCATTTGTGTAGTAGATAGTATCCGATTTCTGGGTTGGCCAAAGTCGTCTAGTAGCCGCAATCGCTACTGCTAAGCATGATGCCCACGATTTAAATCCCGGATCAAGTTATTGGGGTTTTTCATCTCGAATTACTTAATCTGTATTCGATTGGTAGCAGTAGGCATGCACCCGATTATTGTTATACATGACTTAAACATGAAATGGTGAAGTAAAGACTGAAGTGGCCATAGGTCCTTTTCTGCCTTACTCTTCGGAATGTACAGTCGAGGCAATATAAATTAATGTATTTCTAAAACGCGTAAATAAATTCGCTGTTTCCCATATTTTTTTTGAATTGTGTGATCTCATGATAACAGGATGGTGAGCATTATAAACATCGTTTATAGATACCAAAATATATAAAGAGTATGGAAGTATAGATACTTACTTAATATACAGAGACAGAAATCCTCTCTACACACTTAGTATTGATACTTCTTTACTAATATTATAAACAGGAAATATTTGTTTGTTAGTTTTTACTGAAGCTCCGAACCTATTGGGCCAATTTCAGTAAGAAATATAAGAAAAAGTAAAATTATCAAAAAAGCTTGGACGAAGCCGCGAGCGATGTGCTAGGAATATATAAACTTGTAAGGAACATTATAGTGTTTAGGACAAACCCGAAGGGTCATCTCTGGAGGTTACTTTTCTACTATTCATATCAATTACATTTTTAAGTTTTGTCGACATACCGATGGATGGACTCTGAAAACTCTTCTCTTTGCCTTGGTTTTCTTTCCCTTTTTATACAAAAGCGTAGGTACAGTAAGTTTAAGTTGTTTTTTGTATTAAAATGTAGTATGTACCTAAATTTCTAGCGTTACCATTTAATGTTCGAATTAACTTAGCAGGAAGCTGACGTTAACTCTCCATAAGGTCTCATAAATGATAATAGAGACCGATTGCAGTCCCACTGCAGGGCTTATCCTCTTCTAATACAGAGAAACTACGGGGATAGGTCATCACGCTTGCCCAAGGCATATTGGCAAACAACGTTTCCCATACAAGGAATTGTCTCAGTATCGTACGTTTACTAGCTCACATACACAAACGAACAGACCTGTGACACCTAACAGTCGGTCATTCAAATATTTGTTCCGGGATCAAACCTACGGTACGCAGCGCAAAGCAGCGAATTGCTTAGCGAGTATGCCAAACGTGCCGTTATAAAGCCGTTTTCCAACTAACTTAGGCTTTTGATTTCAAGTGGATTCAACTGTCATTACACCCTCCGTAGATAAGGATAAAAAACAATCACTCATTTAATTTTGAACTTTGTCACCTTCCTAACCTTATCCTCACTGCAAGGATTCCAGTCTACTCAATATTTTTATTTTATTCCACATTATGTACCTATGTTATAAGCCTCCTGCATTATCGATTATACATTATTTTAAGTGACACAATATTGTTTAGCTTCTATAACCAACTATTTAAAGTTATTAAAAAAAAAGTATCACAAAATTAAATGAAAACGAATACAACTAAAATTTCAAAGACTAAATTAATTTCAAATGTAAAAAATAAAATAATAGAATTTCAATTAATCCAATGTTAATAAATAAGATTAAAATGATTAAAAATAATTAAAAATAATAAAAATAGATAGAATGACAAACAATAAAATTAGAATGTCAATTAAAAATAATTTAAAACCACAGCAAAACAGAAAATTATGCAGTTTGTGTGTAGTTATGACTATAGTACACACAAAGTGCATATGACTCTAATAGTTATGATCCTTTATAAATCTGTCACTTAGGTATTCGTTTACCGATTAGTAGCAATTATTTAACAAAAATGTGTCTTATCTTTTATTTTTGCCGATAGCTTAATCTATGTTTATTTACCTATATATTCAAATTTTATGCATAAGTAAAATACACTGTATAAAGGCGGACATAATGCAATAGGCATTCTCTACCAGTCTACCTTAAGATGATTCAGAGATAAAACATGGTAGACGCAGGAAAGTAACCAAAACTATATAGCTTATAAATATCTATTATTATATCTTAATGGACGTTACAAAGGGGCTTGTGAAGTGCAATTTCAGTCGAGAACTAAGCAAGTTTAGTTTCTTGTCCAGAATCTCTTTAACTATAGAAGCTCAGTAAATGATGTAAGCGACATTCATAGCATTGAACTTAAAATTGCTTA
The DNA here is from genome assembly GCA_921972225.1 of Euplexia lucipara. Classification (NCBI taxonomy): domain Eukaryota; kingdom Metazoa; phylum Arthropoda; class Insecta; order Lepidoptera; family Noctuidae; genus Euplexia; species Euplexia lucipara. Next base: position 7,937,160 of record OV179142.1, on the reverse strand, counting down.
TCAATTCGTAGCGAATTCGACAAGGACTAAGCCTTGATCGGTGTCTGGGTAGGTAGCGTGTCTGTCGAATCGGCTGATGCATTGGGCACCTATCCCAGACCGCCCTCAGCAAGCGTTGTTTAACCTTTGATCGGGTCGCAAACCTAACAATACCTACATAGGTGCACTATCAGCCGTTCTACAACTTTCTTGTGAATGTCTTAAGCTTCCTTCTATTTTAAAGAAATAGAACGTTACCATTGTTAAAGGCTTTGCTGCGGCGCTGTGGGTATTAAAATGCTCTTTCATTTCATTGTGGGAAAAGGTAGATAACGGAACAACGCGCTAGGCTCTTGTAACTGTGTTCTTTTGAGTAAATTCTCAGAAAACATTATTCAAGGCATCCTTTTCTATTACATACACCATTAACAGTTTGAGAAGCTTGTGGCTAAATAATAGCAGCCTCACAGGGCGATCGAAGGTTAAGCTACGCTTAACAAGGTTGGTCCGTGGATGGGTGGCCATTCATTACATAACGGAAAGCACGTAAAGCTGTTGGTCCCGAATGTCATTTGTAGATCTATGACAGTCGTTACAGATAGACAGAAGCCCGAAAATCGTCTAAAAGCATTTTACCAAGGGGTATCGTGTTACCCAGTAACTGGGTTGTGGGGTCACTCTTTGCAAAATTACTGGTATTCAACTGTATCCGGTTAAACTGGAAGAACCCAACAAAGACCCCAACAAAGTTAGGAAAAGGCTAGGGATGAAGATGACAAAATTAACAGTTCACAAATGTCAACAATTACCAATATTTATTAGTCCTGTTGGTAGCTGCATAGCTAAGTCCATTATTTTGTTGATCTCACAAAGATAATTACAAAGAGAACTGTATTATGACATGATTTTTTTTATATCTAAGTCAATGAATTTATAAAATATTTGTATTACTTTTTAAAATTAAAACTCCCATTAGGAATAGATACAAAATATATTCTAACAGTTGTAAGTAAAAAAGTTAATTAACAAAGCCGGAGGGTCCAGAAAAGTATTCTGAACTCATGTTATCAGATTTGCGCCAATAGTGCTTCCACCCTGTTTTGCAGCAATATCAACGTATTATTTAATGACTAAAACTTTAAGTCTACAAAAACGTAGTTTGACTACGTAACTGCGAGTTAACTTTCCCAATACGCACAAAATATACTTCTAATTGCATTTATTTTACTCCACATTTAAGTCAATTGACTATATTTAGTCTTAATTCGTTAAAACCCGGAAGGACACCTGCACCGGTGTCCGCCTGTCATTGTATTTCAATTGTGTCTCTAATTGACTCCATTGAAAGGTTCAACCTAATTAAATGTTAGAGTACCTACTTAAAGTTGAATTTGATTTGATGATAACAAAAAAAAATAGTTGCTGAAAGTTGTGGCTTTGAAATAACAGCAATTGACACGGGTCTATCGCAGGTTAAGCTACGCTTGCCTGTTTTCATTATTTAACAAAACCCTTTCGTGCCTTGGAAAGCACTTTAAGAACTCACGAGCAACATGTTGACAACGGCAGAGGTAAGTGCAGCCGTCGACTCACCTCGACGGTGGCGGCGGCCGTTAACGAGTCGACGCGGTCGTTGACATTCCAACTTCAAAAACTAGCGGCTTACGTCGTCAGCTCTCTCAGTGTAAGAGTCGGTCGACATGACTCGGGGGCAGTAGTTGCCTCTGCCACATTGGCAACATTTCACTCCTTGTAAGAGCTCTAAGTCCCGGCAGTATTTTAATAAGTAATCTTTGACAGTTGTTACGAGTAGGCACAGGGTCCCGACAGTCAGAAAGGCCCGTATGTCAGCATAATGGCAAAAGTAACGTAACGGTTTTTTCCCAAACATCGTCACGCTTGAAACATCCCTCAGCGCATTCATAAGTAAACAAAGGAGACGTTTCATTTTCGGCCACCAGATGTACGTATGTCGAAAAAAAGGAAAAAAAAAAGACAAATTGGGGAAAAATACTATCTGGTGAATTTGAATCTGATTTGTTGTGTACAAAAAGTATTAGTTTTTCAATTATTGCCATGTTTTATTCAACATGGCGTCTCGTTTGCTTGCATATTTTATTCGTTCTGAAATAATGTCTCATCCAATCAATGCAATATAGAAAATAATTAAAAAAGGTGTGTATTTATGTACGGTTAAAAATAAATTACTATTATTCTCTTGTACATATTTTGGGTAAATATAATTAAGTGTGATGATCTCATCGTTTCAAAAATCTTTAATCTCCAATTTTTGAACTGTGTTTCTGAACGAATTAAAAAAACAGCTTGACTTGAAACTCATTTATGTCACTTGTCAAGTTGTCAGTGACAATTTCGTTCGACTCGATTTGATTTTGGCTTTCGTGGTTTTCAGTGTTATTTTGCATTTTCTCAATTTTATACTACTACAACTTCGGTTTTGTGATATCTGCTAATTCTTGGATTGACTTTGGCTTTGTTTAGCAGTACTCGAACTTAGAAATCTGCGATTTGGATTCATCTGCCCATTGGAAATCTTCTGTTTTTACTTACGTTGAAGGTAAATTATTGAAAAATATTTGTAAATCAGTTGGATTATGTTGGAAACACAAGGTTTACCTCATTGTTTTTTGCAGATCCTTGGGCTTGTTGGAAAATGGCTTGTGTGAAGTGCAATAAAGGGATACTCAGTGATGAAGTCATTATATTGCAGCAGATTTAGGTCCTGAGCTTTTGTTTAATTTTTTAACAAGACATGGCTCAAGAGGTAAGAATATAATTTTTAAACAAACAGTATCAAACATGTGCGACTCAACATGTAATAGGTATCACTGGGATGTTGGAACTTATATTAAATGTAAAAACAAATGTTAAATACAAACACATGAATGCAATAAAGATTTTGAGTTTGAGTTTTATCCTTTCAACTGTCAAATGACTATAAACGTTCTTAATATGTTAACTAGGTATTATGAACTTGTTTTCAAAGTATATATAAGTATGTTTTCAGATTGCTCCTGATGCTGCATTATGCAAGGCATGTAACTCAATTAGTAATCTTCTTAAGAGTACTCATAGTAGTACTAAAGTAACGCAGGGTAATGGAATAGGACCCATCAGTGAAACATATGAATCAAATGTATGTGTCTGTGTCATAATGTATGTGGTGCCTTTTATCTTTAATCTCAAGGAGGTCGCATAATTTAACGAGCGGCCTCAGAGAGATGCAATATCTAATTTAATTGCCCCAAGACAGGTACCTATTATTTGCAAACAGTTCACTTTGCTTTTTTTTGGCTTTTACAACAATTTATAGTATCACTAACATCATGATAATAATTTCAGATACCAGATGGTGCCATTGTTTGTCATTGATGTGAGGTGACTGCCTGCAGGCTGGTAGATGTATCTACCAGATCTCTTTCTCTCTCAGAGAAGATCACACAGTATTCCACATGGTCCTGAGAGAGATGAAATCACAGCCCGGATAACTCCACAACAGGTCTGTTACCTACTGTAAATATGCGTTATGTATGATTTTTATATATGTTAAGATTACACTTACAATTCTCCCGCAATAGACTGATTCATGCGATAAGAAAGTAATGATTGTCAATTGTATGGGAAAAATACATAATAAAACTATGAAAATGTTTTATCAAGCTTGGTAAAAATCCTTACAAATGTATTATTTTTAGATACCCTCTGGAGGCAGAGTATGTTATTCATGCTGGGTATCTGCTAGAAGAAATGTACAGCGTGCAGCCAATCTTCACCTTAATAGTAGGAATGTTTGTGTTGTATGTTCAACATCAATATTGAGACGTCGCACACATTTGTTCCTGAATGCTCCAGAAAGAGATGTCATTTCTAGAAGAATATGTAAATCTATGTAGTATGTGGTTTTTATCTGTATATGACTTGTAAGAATCCCTTATCAATAAAATACTATGACTACTATGTATTGATCTGTGAATGTGTGAGTTTATTTTGTATTGTTTTTACAGGTCATTTATCGTTCATTGGTGTGCAATGTTTGTTGGACTTGGGCTAGAAGTGCTGTTTGTTTAGAATATGAACCACCTATCGTTGAAGCTGACTCTAATCCAAACTAACCTCCACAGGTTTTGCCCATTACATATAATTAAACTCATACAAAATAGTTGGTATATCTAGTTCGAGTTGTTTTGTACCAGGTTGTACAAACCTAGAACGACACATAGTGCCTGTGTACTTGATGATGTATCAGTAAGAGAAGAAGAATAAAGTTTTAAATCCTGATTTGTTCTTTTATTTGGAGAGTCCCTACACTCCTTCTGTATTTCACCAAAGGTTTAACATCCCTCAGAAAGCATGTTAAGTCAAATGGCTTATTTATTGATCTCCATCGTCATTTGAAGATATTTGACAGTTGTTATGGATAGATAAAGTAGGTAAATCTGATACCAATATTTACAAATGGTAGGTACCATGTTACTCTGTTACCGCCCTCTTTATATTCTGCGGCATCCAGCTTAACTGGAAGCCGACCCAAAAAGCAATGACCCTTTCTCCAATGGTTTTGGGGTCGGCAGGTACCTTGTTCTCCAATTATGTACCTACTTACATTTTTTATTTCAATCTTACTAGTAGGTACCATACCAATCTATTCAATAATTACAGCATCATTACAGCATATTCTGTATAACATTACATATGATACCGGTTAGCTGAAGGCAAAGAGATTTAAAAACTAGCTGAAGGAAATGTATTGAAATAAACGCATCCAGCAGGGATTGAACACAGTAGGTTTTAACTTTTATGTGATAAGCCAAAAGAAATGATTCTTGATCTTGCTTTAGTGAACCACTTTTGTCTAATATTTTTTATGAAAGATCACAGTAATTATGATCTTAGACTATTAATGATTTATTTGTTCGATGAACAAAAACTAAACAATTATATTATAGGTTAAGTAAACGTCATCTCTACAACCTGTCATGGATGGCTGTCAATAACCCTTAGGACAAACGTCAAACTTTTTCAATTTTAATTTTGTACACAAAAACCATACGATATTATGTAAAAAAATTAACTTTATTCTATTCAGAGGTAAGTTTCGCAGCTTCGCTGATGACGTACATGTTATGGCCGGAGGCCCATACAAAAATGAAACATGTCCTTTTAATTATTTAAAATACATTTCTGCGCCACCCAGTCATCGAAAAAGCCAATAAAGACCTTTGTTTATTGGCTTTTTCGATACAGGGTAGCGCAGACTTTTGTTATTGAGCGAAAATACCAGCTTGAGTATTGGAAATTCCATCACGAACGACAAATATATGTGTTTTCCTGTAGGAATTTGTTTCCGGACTGTGCATTTCTGCCACGTTCGCGTTTACAATAGGTGCCAACTGCCAATGACGAATATGCGAATATTGCAGCATACGATATTTCGAGCTACGCATTTTTTGTTTTTGTTTTACGACAGAAGATTTCAACACAGGTTGTGTTTTGCCTGTTTATAATAACGTACAGCTCACGATACTCAGAAATTAAACTCACCAATATTGCGGAAGCGTATGCAACACAATGATTTGATTCAAAATCCTTGTCAAACTACTAGGTATTTAAGTATTGTTTATTTTGCAATAAATACATCCTGTCCTTGTCACTTCGATTTCGTACACCGTTTAGCGTTTCATTTCACAAGCAAAGACTCCAACTAGTCTATACTCAGGGTCAGTAGAATAAGAACTTGTGTCGGCCTTTTTTTTAATTTCGGTAAATAGCTTTTCACAAACAATTTTACACGTCATTTTTTAACTAGTAGATGAGATAGGAGTTTTACTATCTGACTACTCTGAGAAGAAACACCGAAAGAAACTCAGAGGTCATAGTCTCTTTTAAAGTCCAGACGTTATCTTGGTCAAATCTTGTAAGAACCATGCAGATTAATGTCTGACATGGTCGTTTGAGGAAAGAACCACACAGATATGAGAGGACCAGATCAGTCAGTGCAAGGATTTGTCAGTAATCATGAGCTTATCTAGGAACTTGAGATACCATAGAAAGAACATTTGGGTTGGTCCCATAAAGAACTCCAACTGCCAGACAAACTTAAAAAATAAAACAAAAAAGGAATCCACTTAAATGATTGAAAGGAATGCACAATTTAAATAAACTAAAAATAAATAATATAATTTCAAAGTAAAAAAAATGTCAATTTACATTAAATGTCTACAGTGTAAATAATAAAATAAAAATTTATTATTTACACTGTTGACATTTATTACAAAATTAAATAAACAAAAATGTCATCATGGTTTTAATTGCTATTGGCGCAGCTCATTCCCAAGCCTATGGCAGTTACTGCCCTCTTACATACATTTTAATTAAAACTAGTTAAGAGTATAGTACTATAGACACGGTTAGATAAGTTTTACGATAACCCAAGTAAAAATGTAAAAATAATGTCATTCTACTGTAAAACACACCCTTTCTTTTGACACATGGAACATAAAAATCGAGTGAATAGTTTTATCACAAACGCTAAAATTCCATCCTTTTTATCGAAACCGCCTTTTTTGACTTACTGCTATATCGATTACCAGGGCAGCATGGTTATGTATTAAGGTGGAAACTCTGTAAGGTTTCAGTACTCTTCTTATTTGCAAAGAGATCTGTAAACGTTTCGCTGACGATTTTCGTGGACTGTACTTCGGCAAGACCCTAAGTATTGCACTAGTTTTTAGACACATTACAAGGCGAAAACTATTCGGTTTTATCATTTATTTTAAACATCACTATTTACTTCTGTTTAATAACCTATACGTAGTTCACAAATAAAACCAAATAGTAACGTACTTTCATTTTAAAATGTATGTTTCAATTTATTTGCCGTCTATAATACGACTCCATCGAAGTAACGGATATCAATCCAATAATGTTCTTTACTGGTAGCATCTAGTAAAGTGGCAATTTCAAGTCTGAACTCAGTGAAGCTGAAAAAGTAATATCGTATATTCCAAAATCTGTCCATCTCAATTGTCTTTATTTCAATTCAGCAGGCCTAGCCATATTACTAATTCTATTTATATTAGCTGTATCGACAATAAAAAGAAAATGGCGTATATGGAATCAACTGTTTTTCAACTGTCAAAGTGTTAACGAGTAGAATTTGTAATATGGGTGAAAATGAAATACACTTGACAGTGTGACTTGTCTATTTACCAAAACAGTATAAGGCTACACGAAAAAAGATAATCGTTTGAGAATGTGAATATTACTTGAGTTTATATATTGCAGAATCGCCTATGAATATGGCAGATAACTGGCTCACTTATGAAGAAATTCGTGAATATTTAGAGATGACTCGTATGACTCAAGTCTTTTTAAAGCGCATTTGATTTCGAAATAACTAAAATGCAACGACGTGCAACTTGTCTCTTGAGTCATTATGCATCCTAATACAATAGGTACCCACAACTGCTCTGCGCATCATAATAATATAATTGAGTTACTAGGTAATAATTCTGGTACGTTCATTTCGTCATTAATTATGAAATATCCTTTAGTTGAATCACATAATATTTATTGAAATATCGTAAAAATCTGAAAAGTAGAAACAGTGAATTTGGTCCGAGAAATTAAAAAAAGTGCTACTTCTATTTTAAATTTTAGCTATAATAAATATATAATTATGTATAACGTACGTACACAAAATATCAAGAATAGACTACATTTAGAGCAAAGAAATTCAATATTCTTACTTTAGACGGAACATCACGAACAAAATTTTCATCCCATACTTGTGTCCGTGTGGATACATTAAGTCTATGAGTTTAATTTAGTACGCTTCGCTGCCGCTCCAATATTGCTATATTATTCTAGATGGCGTTACTGAGTCATGCGATCATAGTTTCTTTATGATATTTCTTCGCATGTCCGCCATAAGTATCTTAAGTCTCTTTATGGTTAGCAGGCGACAACATGGGGCTATGGAATGAACTCTATTTAGTTCCAAAAAGTTCATCTCATAGTCCTATGTTTTTGTGCCATAAAATATACAATTAACTCAATAGTTTGATGTAAGTTTATTATTTTAACAATCAATGTTTTGTTCCGACTTGATGAATTTTTATATTTGCATTTTTGTATACCTTTACTCCGTTGATAATATAATTTATAGTAATGTTAAACCGTTCATTTTAATCAGACCATTAAATTTTAAAACCATAAATATTCAAAATCTTTCATAAATATATTTCATTAGTGACCTTTTAATGAGTGTTCCGGATAGATTTAAATTTAATGATTTTTTAATAATAATTTTCGCGTAATCAACCTTAACCATCATGATTTTTTAGTTCCTAAACATATTTTATTTACTCTTAAACGAAAACACCTTTAGTTTGTAATATAAGTTCTTTTGATTGCAAACCGGTAGTGTTAACATAAAGATAGCATCAATCAACACGCCATGTGATTGATTGTAACTGGGAGAAACACGGAACATTCTCTAATTCTATGTTATTTTGCGGAAGGGAAATAGCGAACATGTTTATTAGCCGTTACGAAATTATGCAGTTTATTTCAATCATCAATCTAGACGGTAATCGAGATAGTTATGTTGTTAGAACTTCAGCTGGAGTTGAAGCAAGATCTACATCAATATTATCAGCCTCATCATTGGTAGTCTTGTACTACAAATTGATGTGTTTTTGTGCCTGCTTTCTAGTGTTTGCTTTTTGGGCCTGTGCAAATGTTTGAGTGTTATGTTTTGTGATAATAAGTGTAGCCTTTATATTCCGATTTATACTGTGCCTCTTGGCTTCCTCCAACATTTCCTACTGAGTTCTCTCTTTCTTCACTCTCCACTGATTACTATCAGTGGGTTTCAGATGCCATGCCATTTGTTGGTGTTCTTTATTATATTGTGTATTCCCTCACCGGGCACCAGTCGGAGATATTTGTTCTTACTTCATTTATTACGTGTTGATAATATTTTTTCCAATTATTTTGTGTTTTATCACGTTACTATTTTTCGTTTACTTTCTTTTACTGTGAACTTACTGTTGGATTTATCTCAATGGAAATTTCGACACATAACCATCATACACATTCTACGATTGAACGCAATGTAATAACTCAATTTACATTGTCTCTCGACGATTCCAGTACCAATTTAAGCTCCAAACATCCATTTTTGAAAGCGGCTATTAACGGTGTCAGATTCATGTTTTAATTCAGTTTTTGCAGGAACATCACAGTCATTTGGACTTTTACGTCAATTACATTGTTTGACATACGTTAAAGCTTATATTTCAAACGAAACAATAAAAAAAAAATAATTTAGGACACGAACAGGACAACTAAAAACTATAACTAACATATTAAATAACAAAAAGACCTGTGCGAGGCGGAACGAAACGAATGAATCGCGTTTCATTTGGCTATTTTTAACACGGCGCGGATTGTTTGAAATGATAATGTGTACATTTTAATTACACTATATAGAAGAGTTATTAAAGTTTTACTCGTACTTATCGTTGTTAAGAGTAATCGTGATACTTACGCTGCATAAGATCACGCTTTGAATTGATCAAAGGGTTAGGCGGTGTACCTATGGTATACCCAGTCACATTTAAGTCCCATGTAAGGAAAATCAAACCTATTCCCTTCAACTGCGTGCGAGTTCAGAATCCGGGTTACTGTGAAATTCCTGTAGAAATGTTTGTTAAATATGATAATGTAATCTTTTACGAACAGTGGAAGAAAATGTCTATATACTACAATCAGTCGGCGTCTGTTGAAATATGTAGTTTTGAATTATAATTATCTGCTGACGAAACAAGACTTGCCAAAATTACTTTGTAACCACCCGTACGATAAATTAATTATAGTTTGTCACCCATGACATCTGTCCTAACCACCATTTGCGTCACTGAATCGGAATTAACTGCTACAGTCTATTTCGTGTTAACTCTATCTATAATTTACGAGAACTGTCTGATTGTTACACCTAAGTCAGTCATGCTTTCTGAATCATTGCATAATTCAAGATTATCTTTAAGCGGAGACATATCATTATCCAATTTGCTCGCTCGTTTTTCATCTTTCTCGTATTCTAGTATACGACGCGAGTTGTATTTATCATGGGACAAAATTTCACAGTGTGTACATATATTATGTGTGTATATAATTATGTAGGTAGGAATGAATATGAAAAAACCTACTGTTTCGTCAAGTTTGGTCAACTTGGGTAGAGTAACTTTTGTTAGTTACAGCTGATTTTTTAACGCGGTATCCAACTAGGATACTGCGCTAAAAAATCAGCCGTCTCCCGATAGAAGTTGTTCATATAACACCCTGTGAAAATTTGTCCCAAATTAAAACAATTCTCTGTCTATATATACTCGCGTTAAACACTTATTGCTCCGTGCACGTGGAATTCTCGGAAATACGATAAATATCATTTTCTGTTGTACCAATAAATATTCTTAAATTTTATAATTGCATAAGTACCTCAAAATGAAATAATACAACATTTTATTGCCTCTCTGCCTTTTTACTCGAGAACGTGTAAAAGTATCAAATACTAAGGTGCTTCGAACGAATGATAGATTCAAGCTTATTCAACAGACTCAAGAGAATCTGATATATAAGTTTTCACTTAAGACCTACTCTTAACTGGTTGTAGGACAAACTCATTGCTCAACCAGCCAAGTTTAATGGCAATGGACATTTTATGATTTATTTGACAAAATGTGAAAGGGCATTTCAAGTAACTAAAAAGTAAGCTCTTCCTTACTTAAAGTTAAGCAATGTACAAAAAAGTACAGACACAAACTCGCGCTTTAATTAAGAGTCATATTGAAACAAATACAGACATATTTAGGCATTTTAAGATAAAACATCCATAATAAATTATAATTCGAGATATTTTATTGTCTTCAAAACTGAATCTAGTGTACCTATTATTAAGCGAGGCCTTGCAGCGTATTTGTTTAAATTGTCTTGTGTTACAAAAAAGCTCCAAAAAATATATTACGTAAAAGAATAAAGGTAGGTACTTTTATCGCTTAATAAAATTACATTTTTGCGAATACAAACCATAGTCCTTTGTAGAAAGTTGACTAACTGTTTAATAAATTTAACATTTATTGATGTGCTTGTTTTTGTACCAATAGGTGATTCATTTTAACTGCGACATCAAATGTCACCAAGTTGAAGCAGCGAATATCGTGACAGCTAGAAGATGGATCCCTCGGGCCACCAGTTATATTCTTTGTCCGATTGCCAAATATGAGAATTTAGTCACACAATCATGATTCCTTTGCGCCGCTATTATTGATCGAAGTTTGCGCCAGATTTCCAATACCATATTGTAAGGTAATAAATGAAAATATACGCTAAAGATGATAGCATGTCTATGTCCATTATCAGACTGGCCTGTTGGTCTAGCAGGCCCTGACTACTATGCCGGAGGTCGTGGGTTCGATTCCCACCCAGGACCACCCAGTTTGTGTAATGAGCACGATCATTTGTTCTTGTCTGGTTGTAATTTATCTATAATAGGTATGTAGATATGTATTTAAACACAGGCTCTGCTTAGCTTGGGATTAGGCGTTGTGTGAATAGTCGTGAAATATTATTATTATTATCATCACCTACGTCTAATATTATTTTCTTTTTTTTTTAATTTTATGAGATGACTCATTAGACTTGTTTTCTGTATGTCTAGACAGACTCCTACGAACTACATAGTGTCTTTTATGAAACATAAATTAACGTATTGAGAAATTTGGTATTTGCCAAGTTTCGTATAAACATTGTCTGGCCTTGAGTTTTGACCTCCGCTCTGTTTGGCATACATTATTCGTAGCTTATTCGGCAAATAAGTATAATGATCCTGATCGTCGTAAAATTTTACCGTTTTAATAATAATTAGTAACTTGAAGCCGTACATTATTAAGGGTAGCAATAAAACGAGTGACTGTAAATTACAATTTTAAGTGTCAAAATTAATTAATTTGGGTTATATAATTACTAAGTGAGCGACTGACTGTAAGTGACGAAAAATCAACAGAATAGTATCTTACAAACATTAATTTGAGTTACTTAAAATACAAAATGAGCAGCTTCATAATATTTGAGCGACTTAATATTTGTTTGAGTGTCAACGTTACGTCCTGCATTTTTTTCAATATTTGGCAAATGTATTTTTTATACTGAGCGGCATTTTATCTTAAATGAAGTGTTTCGAATACAAACACCACTTTGAAAAATACACTAATGAGCAGAGTGTAAGGAGCTCACATTAAAAAAAATAAATTAATATGAAATAATTATTTGAAGAAACACTATTCTATTAGCTAAGAAATTTTATTATTGAAATTTAAGGGTAATTAAGCCAGATGCCCCTTTTTTGCAATGCACGCATGCATGGTAGATTAGAACTTAAAGATATTTTATTCTCGCTCGCCTTCGCGCGTTGCGTGGTCACAGTTCTAACCTAACCTAACCTAGCCGTTTCCATTTTGAGTAACTGTTTTTAAGTAACTGCATAATACTTTAGTTTTTCATTATCATAATATTACTCACCTGACAGCAACGATTCGTCGCCCCGCCCGGCCCCCATTTGAATTCGCGCGCATTTAACAATCTGTAGTTTTCATTAAAAAAACGTATCAAAATAAAAAAACATAATCCCTCAAATAGAATATCAGAAACCAATAATCAGCTTACAAAACTTTGCTCAAAGTGAACTTTTTAGTAGTACGTTATGTATAACCTCACTTAGAAAAATCGATTTTATCTTAATATTGAAGTTGCCCTCTCTGTATTTCCAGTCGCTCACTTAGTAATGTAGTCGCTCGGATAAAATTTTAATATATGAAATGGATTTATCACAATCCACTTTTTGTAAGCTTGTTCTGGATTTTATTTTTAATCAATATTCGTCGTTAGTTTAGTTAATTTTTCGCTTACTCAAATTCATACCGCTCAAGTTATTAATACAGTATGTCATCATCAGTCGCAAAGCTTTTTTTTAATCACTCGTTTTATAATTCCCCCATTATTAAATGTTGTAGTAAATTGCAATTATGCATCAGAGAAATGGTTTGTAGAAAATCTCTCCGGGGGGATGAATTTATAGTTAAGGCAAAGAATTAAGTGAAGTAAGCAAAGCAAGCAAAGTATGTATGAATTGTAGCAGGTGCCGCTCTGTGATTCTGCCTACCACCTTAGAAAAAATCGTGAGTTTATGTATGTTGTGTTTGTTATTTATCCACGCATAAAAATTACGATCGGGATTTGATAAAATTTTACAGCATATCTGATACGCTCAAAGTATATAAATTAAAAATGTAAAATGCGAACTTAGTCCCGAATATTTGCTAGTAGTCAAATATAAGCAAAGCATACGAATAGATATCAGTGAGTCACCCGGGTTGGATAGACATACAGACGCTACGTAGCGTTTTTATATTGTGCGTAGGGATGCCAACCGTACTCGAAGACAGAGTACGGTTGGTAGATACTTTATTTATTTTCATGTAATACGGTAAATTCTGCTTACCATACTATTTCTCAGAATACCATCGTAGGTAAATGAATACATCGCAGGAAACCGGCATGCCTGAGTTTATCGACGGCATTTGAAGCCAAGTCAGGGACCCATGGCGGCATAAACTCACTAGGACCATCAGACGCCACGTTAGTCACTACGGTACGTCAAGATAGTTCTTGAGCTAATAACTCAGACCACTGTTTATATTACTAGCTGTTTACGTATGTGTGTTTAAATGTGTCTAAACGCATCCACGATTCAGAAAAAAATCTAAGTGTGGTAAAGTTTTTTTTTAAAAGAACTGAATTAAAGAAAAACGTCATACACAGCCATTTTCTTATCCCAAGAAATAATTTAAGTGCTATTATGTTGGTATAGCCAAGCTTAACTATGTACCTCATAGGGCACATACCATAGGTACTTTTTTATGAAACAAAACATAATTGACTCTTTTTAAAAGTCGATATAATTCTCTGAAACCAGATCCTACTTATTTCTTTTAAGAAAAAATTGGCAACCCTAATTGTGGGATAAATAATGATTTGTCACAATTTAAAGTTGACAAATTGTTGAATATTTATATTATGAGCAGATTACCATTATTTGAATATATTAACATAATATAAACATTTATTCTATCTGTCGCATGTGTTAACGCACATATCTCTCCATTGATGAACATCTATTTTGAAAGATTAGACTCAGGGCCAGACGATAATTAATTATTTGTGGTACTTATAAGTTTGTTTTTTTTTTGTTTATTAAAATGTAATATGTTTAGTCAAACGGCATAGCATGGCGGCTATGGCACTAAGTCTGCCTCTTCACCTCCACATTATTGCGCTTGAAATATTAAATTAATAAATAATATATAAATAAACGGGGTGAATACGAACGCAGGGGTGAATAGAGACAAAACTTTAAAGAGGATTTTCACGCAAGTTCAGTTATATTTGTTACTAACGAGGTGTCGAAACTATGTATCTCATTGATTTAGAAGCATTACAGTCCTCGTATGTAACAAACTAAGTACTATAAACTTACGTGAACATCGTCCTCAAAGTTTTGTTTCTATTCACCCCTGCATTCGTATTCATTCCGTTTGACAGTATTTAGTTTCAATTAATTTAATTTAGTTTCAATAAGCCATACGAACTCGAAGTTGATCCTGCCATTCCGTCGTCTCAACGTCTTCAGAACATTAATGATGGCATCTGGGGGCACGAGAGTGCCCCCGCCAAGACGAGCCAAGCGAAGCGCAAGGGCACTACCTACCTTTTCTCGAAGTGTTTCGTCGTTTTTTTGAACCCTCATAGAGTTGGTTTCCGATGTACCAGAGAGTTCATATTCTCAGGATATGATGTCATTAATAGACTAATTGAACATACAAAGTCTCAATTGAATAGCTCTAATACTTTAGATTTTATTGATATCTAAAATACACCGATTTCGTCACTGACACACTGATGATCATCAAAATGTTTGGGTACTTCCTGAAGTGCTAGAGAGCTGAAATTTGGTATGTAATCTAAGTTTTTATACAACCAACAAAAAAAAACATAAACTTTTAACTTTCGCCCCCCATCCCCTAAAATGGGGAGGTGGAAGTTTGTTTGAGATAATATTAACGCTTAAGAGCGAAATATCGCCCTGATTTATCGCTTATGGTGATCAGTAAACCATCAAGGAAACAAGGCAAAGACAGAGAATGGGCTATGAAAACTGGCACTATTGATGTGCAAGAAATACACACAAAAAAAAACTAAAAGACTGCCTAGCAACTTACAAAAAGAACTGAAATCCCAACAAAACATTTCATGTAAAATGTTGCCAAGACGACCACATAAGGTTTGCCCTGTGAAAAAGATATCAGATCTCATGTAGAGCCAAACTTCTGAATCTACACGGCCTAACCTACCGACCCTAACTTCACAAATTCTACATATCAGTATAAATTTAAAGCTTGGCTGCTTCGTTACTTCAGAAACTAAATATTCGCATCACCTCCACGACGGTAGCGAAACGGCGAAGCCATGCATTTATACTGATATGTAGAATTTGTGAAGTTAGGGTCGGTAGGTTAGGCCGTGTAGATTCAGAAGTTTGGCTCTACATGAGATCTGATATCTTTTTCACAGGGCAAACCTTATGTGGTCGTTTTGGCAACATTTTACATGAAATGTTTTGGTGGGATAAAATTTTCAAAAAGTGTTTGGGGAAGACCTGACTTAAAGGTTATGAAATTAAAATAGGTTAGGCGCCATTCTTCCACAAATTGATATAAAATTGTATTTGGGCTAATGGAACTAACTTAACTTTTGGTTTTCCAATCTCATCAAATGTTAAGATAAATAATTATAAAGAATTAAATAAAAACGACACTTCCTTAACAATGAATACAGGCTTGGTTTTTAGGTATTTGTGATTGACCACATTTAATAACATAACATCACGCCTGTAATCCCCAAAGGGCAAGGCAGAAGTAACAACCCCCCCCCCCCCCCCCAAAGCATAAGCATAGTTACCCTCTTAAATTTGACGAGAATGCAATCCGACATTAAAAACCAAAAATAAAACCAAAAAGAAAATTAAGGCATCAAAAAATAATAAAATAAATAAGCCTTGTATTTCCTTATTGAGAATATTGCGCGCACGGCCGCGGTGGTCTCAGTTTTGACACCTAGTTAAAGTTTATACGGAGTTCGGAGAGCTCAAACGGTTGAAATCTAACCACTGAGCGACCCCTAGTAACAATGAATAGGTAAACTCGTTAAAATGCAGCTATTGTGGTAGGTATTCCGATATCTTGTTAATGGCTGTTGTGTCCTTTAGTGAACGTATCAATGTACAGTCGAATACAATTTATTATCTTTTAAAAGGTCTGGGAGAAAAACTCTTTTAAGTTTTTATGGCCAGCCTGTATGCAAGGTGCACTTCAGAATTAATTGCCGTATGGCTTTCCGAACGTTCAATACAGTCCATCAAAAAATCCATCGCTAGAAAGCCTTCTCTAAATTATAGGAAAACACTGGTTTTTCAAAATTAAAAGACGCTTGTGGAGAAATGTATAAGCTACCTATATGTCTATCGACTGGCCTGTTAGTCAAGTAGTTAGTGACCCTGACTGCTATGCCGGAGTTCGTGGCTTCGATTCCCACCCAGGACATATGTTTGTGTGATGAGCACTGACATATGTAAAAGTAGCCCAACGAGCTATTGAGAGGGCTATGCTCGGAGTCTCTCTTCGAGATCGAATCAGAAATGAGAAGATCCATAGAAGAACCAAGATTACTGACATAGCCCAGCGGATTAGCAGGTAGAAGTGGCAGTGGGCAGGGCACATAGCACGGAGGACTGATGACCGATGGGGTCGATAGGTTCTCGAGTGGAGACGTCCACCCGCAAGGTCGACGGACGACCTCATTAAGGCCGCGGGAACGCGCTGGATGCGAGCCGCTTCCAACCGGTCTTATTGGAGATCTATAGGGGAGGCCTATGTCCAGCAGCGGACTTCCTGTGGCTGAAGTGAAGAAAAAGAGTCGTTAAAAGTTAGTCAGAAGCACGTTAAACTGACAACCAGTTTAACCAAGGGGTACCGTGTTACCTAAAAACTGGGTCATGGAGGTCAGACATGCAGTCGCTCCATGTAAGACACTGGCATTCAGCTGCATCCGATTAAACTGGGATCTGACCTCACCATAGTGATGAATGATATGAATGATAGACAACCATGCCTATTTTCCTTAATTAATTATTAGGTTTAACGAACTCAGTAGGTTTGCTTAAGTTTCTATATAAATAAATAAATAATGTTTCTACTTCCTTCACATCTGTGTTATAGCTCGAGAAACTTGTCAGTAAATAAATATTAAATGGATAAACGAAAGCAAAAAAACCCAGAATTTTAAGATAATTTTTAAGTCAAGTTAATTCCATTTTGTAAGCTTTAACGATGTTCGTTCATAACCGTATCAATAATAAGCCGGATTATTAGGAACAAAAAAATAACCATCTCTTTTATTACATGTCGGTTAAAAACAAATAAACATAATTTTTTATTCAATAATCTCTGATCAAACTTTCACGTGAATCATACGTTTTTTATTGCCTTTAAAATAATAAATTATTATTTCACACGCATGACCTTTTTTATCGCTTACTGAGAAAGTAAAGACGCGCTGTTTTGCATTACAATCGGAATATCCCGATCACTTTCTCTCCATCCTTTGTGAATTCAAATACAATTGTGTTGTCAATCAAGATAGTATAATCGTATTTTAGAGTAGCAACTTAATAGCTGTTCGTCTACGCGGGTTTAATGATTGTTTTCGCATAGCTTTGATTTTTTGAAGCGGTTTTATTTGATACCCGATACGACATCACCACATTTTGGACATCAGTGGATTTTTATCCACTGATGTCCAAAATGTGGTAAGCAAGCCGCTTCAAAAAATACCTCATTTGTCAAATTATGATTAGTAATTTAGTAGTTATGAGGAAACAGATGAACATACAAACAGACATACATCGCGGTCAAAATCATAGCTTAACTTTTGATGCACCTAAGTCGGTTAAAAATCTTGTCGTAATCGGTCCAGTCATTTCGGAAATTAACCTAACAAACAGATACAACTTAAAATATTTGAAACTACTTTCAATCTTTTCTACATGAAATAAAAAGCTGTTACATTGGCAATGCGAACAGACAGTTCAATTATTCCTATATTAGGATTGCCGAAATAATCCAATTATAAACTGAGGCCTGCAGTGCTCTTCGGTTAAAATCTCACCGTAAAAATGTTTGTGAAGTGAAGGTGAAGTGAACTGATACCAGAAATTGACAGTTCAATTTTATTTACGCCACACAACTTTTCGCGGGGTGGTTACCAAAATATACCGCTCGGGTCGAAAACACACGGTAAATCGTTTATTTTTTTAACGTAGTGAAGGCCCGTGCACCACCTGTATTGTTCGTCAAAAAGAGGGAATGTTTGCGATTCTCGCAGCAGCAAAAAATCGTCGTATTTTTTACATCCGATTTTATGTGTAAACATATAATATGCTTATGTGTGTGCTTTACACAAGCGTTGAATCTGACGTCTTTTATTTGTTAAAACACTTGGCATTTTATCAAAATAATTCTCGTATATACCAGTGAAAGAAATTCGACTATTTTACCTTTCTATTTTATTCTTTATTCTATTAATATCGGAACTATTTGGTGGCTTTTTCCAACATTGGTGAAGAAAATCATCACCACAACGTGGTCGAAATGAGACCGTTTTAGATTAATGCACTACTTCTCCATATAAACGTTATTATGCCAAATCTCGCATTCTTCCGTCTAAGTATTAAAAGCTAGAAGGACTCCTTACTGGTAGTACGAGTAAAGTAGAATTTTTCAACTGTTCGTACTGGTCTGTAGTTTAAAAATACGATTTAATCCAAAAGTCCCAACCGAACAATCCCTGATTTTGTGGATGGTGGCTTGCGGGAGTCGATATTTATTTTCACATATCCTCTTTAAAACCCTACGTCTATTTCGAAGTCGGTTGAAAATTACCTCTCATACCATGCCTATGTATCAGTGGCGAAGTGTCCAGCATACATACAACTCGATTCCTATCGGTTTCCCTTTGAAAGTTCAGAAGAACAACTCTACCGCTATTGAATAATGGCAGCTAGACTCTTGTACTGCCAAATATACTATAGGTATTTA
Source organism: Euplexia lucipara (assembly GCA_921972225.1). Classification (NCBI taxonomy): domain Eukaryota; kingdom Metazoa; phylum Arthropoda; class Insecta; order Lepidoptera; family Noctuidae; genus Euplexia; species Euplexia lucipara. The sequence goes on along the minus strand of OV179142.1, from coordinate 7,917,889 downwards.
CACCAAAGGCATATAGGTTGTAGGTAGACTGATCACTTTAAGAGAGACAACAAATAGTAATACGGATAGGTACTATTTTTTTTTATAACCTCCTTCCCTCTAAAGAAAATAGATCCCTTGCCACTGTTAAGTAAGTAACTTGTTACAAGTGTGGACACATTTGTAGTTGCTGCATTTGTATACACAAATAATAAATAAATAATAAATAAATATTCCACAACTTTTTCACACAACGCCATTTAATCCCTAGCTAAGCTTGAGAGCTTGTGTTATGGGTACTAAACAGCTGATAAACAAACTTATAATATATATTATTTCTAAATACATACATGTTATAGATAAAATTACACCCAGACACAGAACAAATGATCGTGCTCATCACACAAAAATTTGTCCTGAGTGGGAATCAACGACAAAGACACGTCAACGCATTAGCAAACCCGTCATGAGTGCGGTTGAGCAGACACAACCAGTTACGTCATAAACAGCTCACACCAGCACAATAAGTAATGCAAGGAATACACGAGGTTCACGAAATAAAATTGTACTATACAAAACAAGAAAAACATCCAACGAATTATGAGTTGACACTAAAAGTTGTATACCACAGTACAAAGTGTTTAAAATCTAGATACATTTTTGTGCAGTTGGAATTTCAATAGCAAACAATACAAATATAAATTAAACGGGGACTTCAAACCAACCATAATAACAATAAATACTAGTCCGCTTTAGATGGGAGCTGTGGTACCTAAGAACAATGCGTGTCTTCCACAAGCTTCCCCCTAAAAACTTAATGTGGAGTTCATGCAAATTCTTCTTACGAAACTACATTCGAAGTTGTATTCAATTCTTCTTAGTTATTTAACATTCTCCAACTTCATAAGTGCCTTATTGAAATATTAACGTGTAAAGTTCGACTTTGTCGTTTAAGTTTGCGAAACTTTGACTCATACACTATTTGAGGCATGCTGCTAGTCTTTTTACTTCAGCAGACAGTGGGTCTATTAACACTCAGTGAGCAAAATCGTATTTTGCTCACTGAATTCAGGCAGCAAAACCTACATGTTTGAGCTACTGAAGTGAAAATATCTTTTACTACCTAAAGTGCAGGCAAGATTGAAAGGAGTCATGGAGAAAGTCATAAATATTACCAGAATATTACCAGTGAACCCTAAATATGTTTCTATCAGTGCCTTAGGTGCAGCCCAGATTGAAATATGCCTCAATCAAATACCCATACTTTGGCTTGAAGAGTATTTTATGGGGCACAGAAATTCGGGGAATAAAAATATTCACTATTACGACATGCTACCTTATTTAACTTTAATCACTTATCTAAGTAATATTGTGAGCACGGAAAAGAATGGGGCTTGGTGTATTCTGACGTCTTTGTTATCAATGTTGTGCAAATAATGAGTATTCATACATTTCGTCAAACAACGCTTACAATGTTTTTTATGTTTTGGATTTAGTATGATACACCAAACTAAGGTTGGATATTAGTATATTACAATAAGTATGTACTATACTATTTGTTCAGTTTTACTGTACGTGCCAGCAATAATTTTATCTCAAGGCAGCTGTAGCAAAATATGAAAACTTGTCAAACATAAAATTTGTCGGTTCAGTTGGCCTCAGCTATAAGTTTTCCATGTAGTAATTGAATAAATAAGGAGTTTGATTCCCATCCAAGATTGAGGGGAGTCTGGGTTTAATTTTTCGATAATACGTATGTTATTAAAAATAGGGTTTGTCTAATAAGCAATAAGTAGGTCTGTTTATCAGTTATTTAGTATTCACAGCACAAACTCTTTGTTGGCGTTGTGGGAAGTTGTGGAAAATTGATTATTTAATAAACTTAAACTGAAAGAAGATGTATTTCACAAACGTTATTTACGTTAAACATTGATGTTTTTATCTCATGTTTTAACCTTGTCGCTTGCAGGCTTCGCTTGATAGAAGATCGATCTTTGCACAGGAAGTCCAGGTACTTCAATTAATCAAATCTGGTAGAAGTAATGCGAGAGAGATTCATGAGGCTCTTAATATTATCTTTAACTAAGTCTTTTGTATATTATTATTGGTATCAAACCCGTCTAATTAATGTTAGTAAATAAAATTCAAGACCCACTCTTCTTTTGTGATGTACTTTCGTGAACAAAAGAATGGCTGTTGCTGACAACTACCCACTAAGTTGGGAACATCAGAGACACTACACACTAGGTTAACATTATCTTTAAAAGTAAACTTATAGTTTGTTCAAAAATAATTTGGAATATCCCGCTTTCTTTAATTTACCCTCCTAGACTGCCTGAATTGGATTTCGTCGGACCATACGCTAAGTACCGTTTCTATTTTGGTTTTCTACAACGTGTCGTTTTGCAATCCGGACGGATCCAGAACGCACTTTTCAATAGGAACGAGTACGAGCGGACTAAATCCCACAGATTGAATAGCTGAAAATCGAGTATTTGTAAAGACCGCACCATTACAAATGCTTTTAAATCTAGCTCCAACATTTGCAATATAAAACCTTGTGCACCATTTCCTGTGGTTCTATTCACGACACATTCCAGTTTTGGGCACATGCTTCAGGTATTAGCGATGTCGAAGGTTCAAAATGAATTAACCGGGCCGCTGACTACTTGGTGATGCCTTAAATTATCTTATAAATAAACACAACAGGGATAAAAAAATTACGACGGTCGATATTTTACCTTGTGTGCCTGAAGCGTAACTCCGTCTAAACAATGTAGCGACTCCATTTTTCTAGGGGCTAGATTTTTTTGCATCCCATTGTATCCTTTGTTTACCACCGGATACCAAGAATAACTTTTAAATCTCCTCTTTCTTCTTTATGACGACAAAAACAAACATAAGAATCAACAATTAATCTGTTTAAAAAATACAGTGACATTCACAGTGTCAATACTAGAAATAAACACAATTTTGTAGTCCCTGCAACCAGGCTCAAAAAAATAGGGGGCTCATTTAGATCTCAATCTCAATCTCAATCTCAATATAAGCTTTTATAATAAAATTCCTAGCCGCATTCAGGAACTAAGCCATAATAAATTTAAATCATTTATAAAGCGACATTAATATGTAACAGGGCTTATTATACTGTTAAAGATTACATTGAGGATAAAAAGGCTTGGGAATGAGCTGCTCCTACTACAATTAAAAAATGATGACATTTCTAACATTATGTTTGGTTAAAAAATGTTTTTTTTTATATATTTTTATTTAATTAATTTCATTACCAATTAGTATTTTTTTTTTATATTTCTTTTTTTGCATTATTTATATATGTTTTACACTTTGAAATTTAATGTTAAATGACATAAAATGGAGTAGTATTATCAACATGAAACAGGAAAGTAATAGGAAATAATAATAAATCCAGTAATAGGAAAGTAGTTTTCAAGGGATCTACTTACTGAAAGATTTACGATGTCCTCTTTATGTGATTTGCTTAGCGAGACTTCTTACGAAAGAGATTTGTATGAAAGTGGGTTTAAAAGGCACCACGTTCGCGACCCTCCGTGCTTTGCTTCCTTTTTGTCGGACCCGTACGGTACGTTTAGCACGAATATTTGACGCAAACGTAAAGTCGAAACGTACGACTTTTGAATTGAAAACACTCGTTGTCATTAGTTCATCAATTTTAATTAACTATAAATTAAATAATAAATAATAAATAAATTTTTAGTTTTTTTTAATCTATATATGTGTAGGTATTATTTACCCTAACAATAATATTAAAACAAATTTGTATAACAATATTGATTTTGTCACGCGTACGACAGCAAGCATGTAAACAAGCATGCAGCTGCAGGCATGGTTTCTGTCACGGCTTGTACGGCCCATAGAACAAACGTATTTTTTGCCATGTTTTGCTCGATATTAATAACGGCAACAGGTAGACGCTTGATTATAAATGTTGATAATGGTACGGAAACCTTCGTGCGTGAGTCCGACTCTCACTTGTCTGGCTTTAATTCAATAAATAAGTTATTTTGAGACTCTATTCAACTCTATGAGTGAAACTATTTGTGCTTGCCTTATTAATTTAAACCTAAATGCTGCAGAGTAGGTCTATTTTAGGTTTTAAAGTCGTTCAATTTGGCGTTACAGTTATGCCAAGAATGTGTGTTAGGGGAACTGCACCTTAGGTACCTTAGCGTCGTTTACACTATTAATAAAATGTAATCGCGTAGCTCGTATATTTTTATGAAGTTACTGGCTTACCTACTCCTAATCCAATATCATGGTCCCGCGTTTGTGAGATGCAGTGAAGTGAAATGCAGTTTAAAGCGCCCGAGGTGTACATTATTGCGTAACAAACTCTTCCGTACTAACGCTATATATTGCTAATCATAAAAACGTAGTTGTGAAGTTGTGTAAAGCGCTGATTTATTGACGGTTTTATTCAGTGAAGCTTGAAGAATAAGCCTGTCGTACGGCTATGATATAATTTGATTAAGTATACAATCGTAATGCACGTGTTTCGTTAAGGGGAGGTTGCAGTCATTTTCAACTATTTTGATATAAACCGAAATAGGAGGACAGTTGAAGTACAGCAAGTTTAATAAATCAAAAAACTTTATTGTATGTTGCCAAGTAATAACATAATTTATAAATAAATAAATGTGACTTTTATCTTATTTAATCTTATTTTTTACACTATAACGACGAGTACAAAAAATCACGCTCTAAAAGTATAAAACATATTTTCATAGAGGATAGCCGCGGTCGTATCTCTGCCGTTAAGTTTCTGATCGCTTACCTACTAAAGTGTTAAAATATAATATTGTTTTGACAAGACAAGTAGCAAACGACCAAAGTTCATCAATTAGATCCCTCTTTTCAATTGCATCCATAAAGGAGATTATCCAACGAATCAGCATTGCTGCATTGGAGAGTATCATAACGTACTTGTTATCTTGACAAGGTAATTCGATGATTGCTCCAATCATTAATAGTCCGGTCAAATTAGACTAAAAAATAGGGGTGAGGTTACAAAAATTCCTACTTGGCTGAATATTGATAGAATTGTGTTGTGTTGATTGATTACAACTCTTTCAACTTTTTGAATCGTTATATCTTAAAAACGGTGGCTCTTAGGAAAAAAAGTATTTAGACATTTTTTACAGATAATTATCTGATCTACAATTTTTGTCCTAGCTAATTTTATGATAAAACTTACCATTTTGCTGAAAATTGCGAAAAACCCGTTTTTGTGGCCTTTGACCCCGAGTAAATTTTTTTGCACGTGCCGGATCGATGAGGACTATTTACATTTCTTTCATAATAGTGTATTGAACAATCCTACCAATATTCAGCCAAGTGGGAATTTTTGTAACCTTGGATGTCTAAATTGACCGGACTATAAATAAGCAGGTAATTTACGTTCCTTTCAATCAGTGATCACTTATAAAGATGATCGACAAAGGAAACTGCTTGTTATAGCTAGTTGAGCGTGCGATGGATTTTATTTAACTTGCTTATTAGTTAGGGTGCGGTAACTTGTTCTTGATTTCTAATTATACGTTTATCTATTCCTATTCGATATTCGTGCATGGGATCTTCGAGGGTGCGAGCAAAGTGTTATTACGAAGTTTCAGTATTTAAGTTTCATTAATCTAATATTCCACAACTTTCACACAACGCCATCTAGTCCTAAGCTAAGCTGAGCTTATGTTATGGGTAGGTACTAAAGAACTGATAAACATACTTAGTAAGTATCAAAATACATACATATTATAGATAAATTACACCCAGACACATAACGAATGATCGTGCTCATCACACGAACATTTGTCCCGGGTGGCAATCGAACCCGCAACCTATTGTCAGGGCCACTAACTAATAGACCAACAGGCCAGTTAATCAATACATTTTTTTTAATTCGAGTGAAGACTCTTAGGCCGGTAAAACACGGACCGCTTGAAGCAGTCAGGGGCGACAGCTTCAAGCTGCGACTGCACAGTGAACTGCAGAGTTCTATGGACGCACATACACGAACCGCTCGAGCAGTTGCAACTGATTCGGGCGGTCAACAGCACGGTGAATTTTCATTTAGCAGTCGCCAGGCATACGCTGACTGCTCGAGCTGTCGACTACTCTCGCGCAGTTACCCCCGCCCGCACTCTTCATTCCTTAGTTTTAAAAACAAGCGATTAAATTCTCCATTATAATTTCGTGTTTCTAATATTGGATGAACCCCCAATTTTCTGAACAAAAGCAGCAGAAGTGCTTTCTCCTCAAAATCTATTATGATACTGAGTTAGTTTAACTGCTCGAGCAGTTGGCAATTTCCCCAACTGCTCGAGCAGTTAAACTATTAGAGAGTTATGTAAATTATAATGAACTAACTGTTAATAAATAACACGTTACGGTGCCACATGCAACTGATAAAATTTACCTCTTCTAATATTATAGAGGAATAAAGACACGTCTTTGCTGCAGTTTTTATTTGTAAATGCATTGATGACCTTTTACTTGACTTTGTAACAATAGTTTTAGTCATGGAAATTCATTGGCGCAATGACCTGGTGAATGTCAATGTTATTGATTCGAACCACATCGAATTTGTTTTATCGTTTTGTTTAATACTAGTTCGTATTTTATAGTTAAGGAGCACTTGAGCCGTTAGTCTCGGCTGTCATTTGTGGGACCTTGATAGTCCTTACGAGTAGTCAGAACCCTGAAAGTCTGACTAGTCTAACCGAGGATTATTGTGTTACCTACCCAGTCCTTGGGCTATTAAGGTTGGATAAGCAGTCGATCCATATAAAACACTGGTACTTACTCGCAGCATCTCTATAGATTAAAAGCTGACCCCAACATAGAAAGGTAAATGTTAGGCAGAATAACGATAATGACTTTACTAAGTACCTATTTTTTATTTAATTTTCGAAGTCAAAGTGAAATATTTTTTTATTTAGTCCATCATACGGCACTTTTGAACGTCTAAGTTAAATTAAAAAAAAAACTTCCTCCCATAAAGTTAGTGAACTTAAAATATAATGTACGTTTTAAATTTTCTTTTATTTAGTTTCATATATGTAACAAAAAAACATTTAACACCTACCACCACCACCACCTGAGTACCACGTAAAAAAGATATTCGACCTATGGCTAATCTAAAGGAAGCTTTTTTAATCTTTATTTTTATTATTAAAATGATGTCTATCTCTTGATTTACTAAAACGTTGTGGCTTTTTAACTACATATATTATATTTTCATAAATGAATTGACAAGGTACCTACTGTTATAATATTTATATAATGTTATTTAGATAATGTCAGTTCCACCGCACCTTCGTTTAGATATTTAGAGATATGTGTTAATTAAACTCGTTTTTTACAATTATAAGTTTTTAAGCTATTTTGTTTAAAAAACTTGGTTCGACTATGTATTTTAAGTTTACAAATGTAATAATGTGTAAAAGGACCTAAATAAATTATTATTATTATTATTATTATTATTTATTCTCAGTTCCCTTAAAGATTCGCGACGCGGTAGATCATAAATGCCCCTGCCAGCTCTCTTTTCTAAGTTAAAAATGGATTTAATGTCAACAGCCCGACCCCTCAGTAAAGTCCCAAATAACTGCCATGAAAGTAGCTAAAATATACAAAAAGCGCGATTTTTATTATTTATAAACCATACGCTTTTGCCAATGCGGTTAGAAAAATAAAACTGTTGACATAATAATATTCTTGGAGCCTGAGCTTAGCCGCCCCGCAGGAGATACGTTAGGTTAAGTTAAAAGAATTTTATATGGTTGTTTCTTTGAAACGGAGCACTTCGCCTCAGTGGCTAATACTGAGAAAACGTAAACTTAAGATACATAAACGTTTACTGTTGATTCGAGGTCGCTATTCAAATTCGTGCAGGTTTACATGCTACAAAACATCACTCCAGGGTGGGATGTAATCCTCGAAGGAAAGTACAAAACACACATCAACCCCCGCAGGGGTCGGTACCTACTCTCGGCAACATTATTCTTGCTGCATATTAATGAACTGCTTAAGCCCGGTACCTTTGGGTATGCAGACGACAGCACTGTTGTCGAGAGCTACATGTCTGACGCACGGGCTAGTGGGTCACAGATCCAGTCTCTCCGGGAGGCTAAGTTTAAGTTGGAAATCACAATAACGCTCTGCCCGAGCCGGGGTCGAATCCGGGACTCGAGTTTAGTAGTAGCGCTGTGGATCGCAACACGCTGTTTAACAACTTTTATCAATAAATTTGGCTGTCTGTGTGTATATGGTCAAACTTAAAAGATAGAATAATTTTAGTCTGACCAATACTTAAAGGTGTCTAACAGATGGCAGCGTAAGTTATCTTCAGAGCCACAGTCACTCATGGCAGGGTCACCTAGTCCATACTAATTTTACAAATCAGAAAGTAACTCTGTTTGTCTGCTTGTTTGTTTGTCTGTTTGTCAGCTTTTTACTACTAAACGGCTGAACATATCGTAATCTGACATGGAGATAGATCATTTGTAATGGTATTTATTCTGGAGACGGACAAGGGCTATTTTTATCTTAAAAATAATGTGAAGAAAATTCGTTTCTTAACATTTTTCAAATCCATCGCCATCTTTGATGGCTTGTCAGACGGTGACAAAATGTCTTCCCAGTCCATTATCAGGACGTGACAACTTGACATTTGCCGAGTCTTAAGCTAAAACTAAGAAGGTAACAAAACATAAATTTACTTCAAGGTAGAACAAAGTTTGCCGCGGCAGACAGTTTATTATAAATTGATTGTATTGAATTGCTTCCCTGCAGTCAGTAAAACAACTATTTAAGCTTCATCGTGAATGTGAAATGTCAAAAGGTTACCTACTTACTAACGCTATTTTTCTCTGCAGAATTAAACGAAGTGGCAATAAATATTAATATAAGTATAAATTATACAGTTTAGTATTTAAATTATTCTGTCATGTTTCTTTACATTTAAACAAACTGAACTCCATCAATTAAAATACATGATTACCTCCAATTAAGATAGTAGATTAACCGCAGCACTACAGTAGCTAAATAGATTGATTTTAGTCTACATTTGAATACATTATTTTTTATCTTCAAGTATTCAAAACTAGCGGACCAGGCTGACTTCAACCTGTCCGAACGTTGGTTTTATATCCGATCACAGCGGCAGCTACCGGGTCTAATTTATTATAAGTAAATCTAGATAATAAAGGGCCCTCCACCAAAGTCATGTAATACTTATTATAAACGTAAAATCACTAACAATATTTTCATGCGATACTTGTGTCGAGTGGACACTTTATGAGTTTAATTTAGTCCGCTCCAATATTGCTATATTATTCTAGATGGAGTTACTGACACATGGGATTACAGATTTTGTATGACATTTCTCATCAGCCTCTGTATAGTATTTTTAATCGCCCAACACAAATAAAAATAACATCAGATTGAATCCGAAGGCATTTTGGTCATTCGTTAAAACCAAAAAAAGCCAAGTCTAATGACATTCCATCTGAGATGTATTGGAGCGGAAAAGTGGCAACTTCTGGAGAAGCAGTGTGTGAACTGTTTGCCTCACACTTTTGTGCCACCTTTGCATCTCCAACTGGTACAGTCGCGGTACAAACAAAGTCAAAAGAGTACCCTCAGCTTGCGCTAGGATGCCATTATTTCACAGAGCGAGACGTACTCAAAGAGTTAAAAAAACTAAATATCTGCAAAGGGCCAGGGCCGGACGGTCTACCGCCGCATTTCATAAAGCAATGTGCCAAATATTTATCATTACCACTCGAACTTATTTTTAATAAGTCCCTTATGTCTTCTAAGTTTCCCACGCAGTGGAAAATCGCACACGTAATTCCAATATTTAAAAAAAGGGAGCCTAACGATGTTAAGAATTATCGGCCCATATCTCTACTTTCAATTTTCTCGAAACTGTTCGAATCACTAGTTTGTCCTGTATTAACTTCGCTCATGAAAACTCAATTGGCACCGCAACAACACGGTTTCTGTACAAATAAATCTACTACCACCAATTTCGTTCATTACATTAATGATATCTGCAGATCCGTAGACTTCGGTGTGCAAGTGGAGTCAATTTACACTGACTTCAGTAGCGCGTTCGACAAAGTAAATCATATGCTTCTACTTCATAAACTTGAGAACTATGGTATGCATGGTCACTCGCTGCGCTGGTTTGAATCATATCTTTCAGAACGACAACAGAAAGTTGTTATAAAGGGCTATCAATCGCCACCTTATAACTCAACATCTGGGGTGCCACAGGGATCGCATCTTGGTCCTATTCTTTTCCTGGTGTTTGTGAACGACATCATACACTCTATTAAAAACTCAAAATGCTCTATGTTTGCGGATGATCTAAAACTATACTTACAAGGAAATTGAATCAAGTACCGACATTGCTTTGCTTCAGAAGGACTTGGACGCCATTCATGAGTGGTGTCATAGTAACATGATGACTCTCAGTGCGGTAAAGTGTTATCATATAAAATTTACACGTAAAAAGTTGATTCAGCCCTCCGCATATCACTTAAACGGCATAACTCTCCAAAAAGTCGATTCCATTTGTGATTTAGGAGTCCAACTTGATAGTCAACTAACCTTTATAAATTACTTTGACACTATTGTCGCCAAAGCAAGTAAAATGTCGGAATTTGTAAAAAGAACTTGCAAGGAATTCCGGTCAAGTGGCACCCTTAAGGTACTCTCTGGTGTAAGTGTACTGGAATACGCATCTCCTGTATTGAATCCCGCGTATCGTGTCCACATCGACAGAATAGAGTGCATCCAAAAAAAAATTACGAGATACCTCCGCTACAGATCACAGACCTGTGATCGCTTAGCTGATTATCCTCAAAGGCTCTGTCACTTCAGGATGAGCTCCTTGGAGCAGCGAAGACGTTACTCAGACTTAATTTTCCTTTATAAGACCCTCCACAATTTGGCGAATGTACCGGAGTTGGTTTCGGAGACCAATCTAAATGTGCCCCGCCGTACCTCCTTTATACAGGTTTTTGTCTAGCTACAATAAGCTTAGCACGCGTTTGACTGAATTTAATTAAAAAATCATAGTATTGTATTTTAATTTTATTGTAATTTTATATGGATTTAATTGAATTTAATTAATAAACTAATAGTATTGTATTTTTGTACCAAACTTGTGACATGAATTTTGTATGCCTCAATGGCGGGACATAGCAGACATCTGTATTTATCTCAACATCTTATGAACCTGTGATCCACAATAAATTATTTGAATTTGAATTTGAATTCGTACGAACAACTTAGACATATGTTCGAACAGTCTGACTGAATTCAGACGAAACATCATCGGTCCTTGATCGGTTAGACTGTTTATTTCTTTTACGAAAGGTTAATTTCCGTATTTGTGTTACTTCATTCAACGTATTTAATATTGTACCATTTAATTTAATTTAATTTTTGAACTGAAATTTTTATTTATTTTATTGTTTAAATTTTAATTAATGTAATATGTTCCAATTTATTTGTTATTATTACCATTTTAATCTTTAATTGTTTTTCTATTCTAGACTAATTGATGTTTTCTATTTTTTTGAGTTATACTGTATTTTATTTTAATTTAACTACTTGACATTTTAAATTCATGTAAACTTTGTAAATCTTAATTTCGTTATATTCCATTTTAATTTTTATTATTGACTAGCTTCTGCCCGCGACTTCGTACGCGGATCCTTTTGCTTATGCCAGCGACAACGGGGTCGTCAAAATCGAAGATCTGAAACATCTGATGTCGAATTCTATAAGCCCGGGGACGGGAAAACAATGGGATGCGCGAGACGATTCAAGATGTTCCAAATTTTTTATTTTTGTTGGTCAACAGGAAATGCCATCAGACTTAACAACTTTTGCTAAGACGCCATTCCTATTATGTATATGTTATATTGTCTCTGGGCTTTGGAGTTCCCCTACAGGTGCTCCAGATCTTCAAATTTAGTCTCACAGCAGAAAACACTCTTCACGTGGAATAGTTTTTGCAATGGCACCATTTTTATATCTCTTTTACTTTAGGTGTTCCATTTTCCAAAATAAATTATAGCCTATAATATGTTGCGTGACGTTCACGATCAGCGGTCAGTCGCGCATCTCCTTCCCCCACTTATCTCTAGAGTCGATGCGTATATACGCTGAAAACTCAAGCGTCATGCTTTTTCCGTGAACGTCTCCAACTCGCGAGACAGTGCATGATGTTCACGATCAGCGGTCAGTCGCGCACATATTCTTCACTGGTCTCTAGAGACCTGGATGTAGATGCGTAAATACGCTGAGAATGCAGGCGTGCTTCGCGATCCCAAGAAGTTTCCACGAGCGAGTTGCAGCCTCATGTTCTCGAACAGCATCAAGTCTCTCCTAACGCTCTTCGGTAGATTGTTGGGATCTTATGGTCTTTAATCATTTAGCACCTTTGGAACATTGGGAAAAATTTGACCTCTTTCTAGGCATGGTTATAGTTTTATTGTGATGATACCTGATCAATTAAAATCTAAGTGGCTGCTCCCCTGCGTTACCGGGTAAGCTACCGTGTAACGAAGATAAATGGAAAAGGAAATTAAACACTCAAATAACATAAGCCCGAAGGCATACGATAAAAAAATGGGAGTTTTAGCCAGTAGAGTCTAATTTTCAACGATATACCATCGTCATCGAAAATCAGTCCTGAACTGTTCCCGCCTTCACCGCGTAGTACCTCCTACTTACGTTATTTTATAATTATGCAATGAAATTAGTGATAGTTTTAATTTCTATATCAAATGTTTCTGATCTTCGATTTTAATAAGTCAACAGGAAATGCCTATCAGACCGAACAACTTTTGCTAAGACGTCATTCCTATTTGAGTTATGGTGTAGCTGGGCTCTTGGAGTTCCACAACAGGTGTTCCAGATCTTCGATTTTTATACGTCAACAGCGAGTGCTCATAAGGCTGAACAACTCTTGCTAAGACGTCATTCCAATATATGTTATAGTGTAGCTGGGCTGTTGAAGTTCCACATCAGGTTTTCCGGATCTTCAAATTTATTCTCTCAGCAGAAAATGCTCATAACGTGGAACAATTTTTGCTATGGTACCATTTTTGTATCTCCTATAGTTTAGATGGTCTGTTGCGGTTCTGCATCAGGTGTTCCGGATCTTCAAATTTATTCTCTCAGCAGAAAATGCTCATAACGTGGAACAATTTTTGCTATGGTACCATTTTTGTATCTCCTATAGTTTAGCTGGTCTGTTGCGGTTCTGCATCAGGTGTTCCGGATTTTCAAATTTATTCTCTTAGCAGAAAATGCTCATCACGTGGAACAATTTTTGCTATGGGGCCATTTTTGTATCGCCTATAGTTTAGCTGGTCTGTTGCGGTTCTGCATCAGGTGTTCCGGATCTTCAAATTTATTCTCTCAGCAGAAAATGCTCATCGCGTGGAACAATTTTTGCTATGGGACCATTTTTGTATCGCCTATAGTTTAGCTGGTCTGTTGCGGTTCTGCATCAGGTGTTCCGGATCTTCAAATTTATTCTCTCAGCAGAAAATGCTCATCACGTGGAACAATTTTTGCTATGGGACCATTTTTGTATCGCCTATAGTTTAGCTGGTCTGTTGCGGTTCTGCATCAGGTGTTCCGGATCTTCAAATTTATTCTCTCAGCAGAAAATGCTCATCACGTGGAACAATTTTTGCTATGGGACCATTTTTGTATCGCCTATAGTTTAGCTGGTCTGTTGCGGTTCTGCATCAGGTGTTCCGGATCTTCAAATTTATTCTCTCAGCAGAAAATGCTCATCACGTGGAACAATTTTTGCTATGGGACCATTTTTGTATCGCCTATAGTTTAGCTGGTCTGTTGCGGTTCTGCATCAGGTGTTCCAGTTTCCAAGATAAATTATAGCCTATGTGTTGACCAGACTTAATATCTATACAACAAAAAAAAAATCATTCAAATCCGTCCAGTAGTTCCGAAGATTAGCGTGTGCAAACAAACAGACAAACAGACAAACAGACAAACAGACAAACAGACAAACAGACAGAATTTTTTTTTTGGATTCGTGCTCTATTACTGTTTCTAAAACCCCCCCAATTATTATTTTTTAAATATATTCAATGTACAGACACAGTTTTTTTACAGTCTTATTATATGTATAGATTATACAAGTGCTGTGCACACCTATAAGTGACGAATTCTCCGCAAAACTGTTGAAATGGAATAAATTTAATGTAATTTTGTAGTGAATAAGTCGTTGGTGTGTCAATAAATAAATAAAAATTAAAAAAAAAAGTTTTTACACTTTAATGCTGTCGTACGGAAATTGTGCGCGTAAATACATTTTATTTTTATACGAGTTTTGAAGGTAGTAAAAGATAGCAATTTTATTTATATAGGATAATACGAACAACCCTATCCTACTGTAAAAAACCGAAACCCAACAAACAGATTATGTAAAACGGAAAAGAAGCTTAGTTTCTATAATAGCTAAGTGTGTGCCGTGCCCATCAGTTTCACGCTTAACCGGTTTATAAACCAATGAATATAATATATGGAATGAAATGTCAGTTGTTCAGGATATAAGTGCAAAATGTGTAAGCACCTTATAGTGCCAGCTTTTCTTGACTGAGTACGACGTAGTCTGTACAGACGCCAGCACATTAAGTTACCCCAATGTGTCAAATTTTCCCAATTGAATTTGGCACATAGGGGTAACTTAATGAGCTGGCTTTACACAAGCCAGCACATCAAATTACCCCAATGTGTCAAATTTCTTTGATCGTTTTTCAACTTTATGGCAAACAGAATAAGGTTCATATTTAATTAGGAAATTTTGACACATTGGGGTAACCTTGATGTGCTGGCGTCTGTACCTACACGGCATTTCAACAGAAATCCCCTCGTTCAATAACAATGCATTTCTCATTGTGAAATTGTATAAATGATGGTAATTTAAATAGTATTCCGCGTATCTTGTGAACCTCACTATTCTTTGTTGGATAAATAAATGTTCATATAAGTAAGATGGCTCTCACGGAAACTTACGCACGGTCTATCATCTGTGTAAAACATTTTTAAGATGTGAATTGGAGTTGGAGTAAAATTGTTGAGCTGAAAGTTATGTAGTAGGTAGTATATTACTAAGAACATATGTTCGTAAGTAATTGAACTTCATTATGTTATAAAAAATGAAACGTTCTCGATTATGGATAACAGTTAAAATCCTAGAAATTATTTTATTGCAAATTAAATCTGGTGGTATATAGTATTTGTTTAGTAATGAAAATTATAAGCCTGCTGGAATTAAGATATTTACATAGATTTAATGGATTTAGGATTGAAAAAATGATAACGCATCTTATAATATACTATAAGTAATACAGTTGAATTTTATTGTTTTTTCCAATTTTTTTCCTTTACTTGAATATAGCTAAAACTATTTTATTTTATAGTATTTTTTTTTCATTGAAGTACCTAAAATAACAAATTTTGGAATAACTAAATAGAAAAATCAACTGTATTATTTTAATTGAAAGAATTTAAAACTCCTTAAAAGTTTTAGTTTGTCTCAAATGAAGTTACCTGCCTAACAAAATTAGGAAAAAAAATAAAAGTCAACTCTTTTATTTTTCTTCAAAGAAATTAAAACTAGGTAGGTACTTATATTATTTTTATTCAAGTTAGATAACGAAAGTTGGAAAAAAGATATAAATTCAACTGCATTATTTTTATAACAGCACCACTACGGTATCTATTGACCTTAGTAATTTTTCAATGAAATGTTTGCCAACAGTGTTATTTTAAAAGAATAAAAAAAATGAACGATAATACATAACTAATTAAGAAGACTTCATCAAGTTGTACCCAATAGAAACTCCATCGATTTAACAAATAACAATTAAAATGCTATCGGGAAAAATCGCAATAGCATACAATACATAATAATACTCGCAATGCGAAAATCCACTATTATCCGTACCGCGCAAAATTTTAACACTTAATCGCACAAATATATGAACACTTACGATTTAGCTGTCTTGAAATGGAATCTTGAAACGCGAGCGCACGAGATTGCTGTCTACGCACACACTGACCGCAAGCGCACGCGCACGGCGTTCCCCTCCTCGAAGGCTTTCTTCCGAATACAGTCCATTTTTAGAGATCACCGATTTTGCGACAGTGGCGTTGCATCACAATTGTAACTGCAACGTTAAAATCACACGTAAGTTCGTATTAAAAAAAACGTAGGTAACTCGGTATTTTTACTTGTGACAATTACTGAACCTTCTTTGTCTTGGACATCGTAACAAAAATGAAGAGAAGTTAGCTAACGAAACAGAACCTTGGCCTATCTCTATTTCTACGTTATTATCAATTGAATAGTATCCATAATGTTCTTAATTACAATGTCACACCATGCACCGCTTAAGCCTGTAGGGCCTGGAAGAATTACATTTTGCACAAGACTTTTTGCACCGTATCATTTTTAATAAATAAATAAATAAATAAATAAATAAATATTTCACAACTTTTCACACAACGCCATTTAGTCCCAAGTTAAGCTTGAGAGCTTGTGTTATGGGTACTAAACAGCTGATAAACATACTTATATATTTCTAAATACATACATATTATAGATAAATAACACCCAGACACAGAACAAATGATCGTGCTCATCACACAAACGGTAATAAGTATGGAATTGAGTGAATAAGAATAACTTTTTTAGTAAAAAACAGACAAAAAAGTAAATCTTGATCGTAATGATAATGATGAGTATATTCACCCGTTTTCAGGTTTTGAATGATATACTTAAAATAATATTGGACCGACCATAGCAAGCGTGAGTTCTAAGATAGTAAAACGAAAATTCATCCCTTCCAGCGGTTAAATAGGGGACGAAATTGTCCCCAAAAACGTTACATGTGGTTAAGTTCGTCATTATGTCTGTCACTAACTTTCTGTGAAACCTTGGCGTAAACATCTAATAAATGATTGCTTTTTAGGGTTCCGTACTTCAAAAGGAAAAAAACGGAACCCGTGTTGTACTATTTTGATATCCGTCCGTCTTTCTGTCTGTCAAAACTTTACGACCCTTTAGCACGAAATAGCGTAGAAAAATCGAGCTGAATTTAAAACCATATGCACAAATCTAACAGTCCTTTGAAGCTGTGAAAACAACGTATAAACAAGATATGAGTATGACCCTTTGTGCCGCATAAAACGTAGGTATATTTCGGCACTTAAGCTAAACAAAATATATATAGGTTATTAATCAAGTTACAAGTACGAGAAAAAATCTATTATATCCGTATTTTTTTTAACTGCATCTCTCGTAATAGAAGTTCAAAATTTATATTTGACAAGGGTTACATTAGTACAAGCTCAAACTGATTTTTAATTAATTTTATTTTGAACAATTGTATTGAAAAAAAAAGAAGAACCTTTTTAATACCTGCAAATTCGTACGCAACCATCGGTGCTTGAGTCTGACTCGCACTTAGCCGGTTTTGTAAAACTTTTACCTTAAAACGGTCGTTATTAATTTCAACAATGATTACACCAATTAGCTGTTGCAGTAAATAAATAGTTATTTTAACTACCCATTCAAATTATTCAAGTACCACTCACAAACTACACTATTCCAAAGTTTATTTATTTATTTTGCTTGTTGTTATTTCCTAATTCCAAAGTCAATTTGACGAAAGGTTTATACATTTTTATTCATACAAATACGGCTACCGCAATATATCAAACAAGAATAACAATATTCAATACAATAAGACAATACCAATTAAAGGTTTCGTTATTGCCTTGAGTAACGTTTCTAAGGGTTCAACACTTTTTGTTTGACATAATTTTATTGAAAACGTAACATAATACTTTCGTAGAATTTTATATTTACACTGGCAGCAACTTTTCCATTGCTAAGAACGTAATAAATAATTTTCTTTGTCTACTTAGAAACCCAAGTCAACAGTTTGCGACTTTCTCGGTTAGAACAAAAGTAAGGCAAACCGGGATAAAAATTGTAATACTACGCGTTCAGGTAGTATATATTTTTATTATGATTGACAATGTATAATAAAAATAATAACTAAGCATGCAAGATTAGAAGAAAGGGGCATTATTGACTATTCCATCCTGAATCCTCAATAGCAGTCCGGAGTCTCGAGTTGGGCCGGTTTTTGGTAATAGGCTCGCCTCCTATTATATATGGGACTTACCTAGTGAATTGTGGGTGTACTACAGGTTTGACGTTGCCTCACCCTTGATGTTCAATTATATGAAAACGAATGCAACGACCTGGCTGACTTCCACTGAGGCTCAATATCGACGTTTGTCATGACTGGTGGAAACTGGGTGTAATATAGGTTACATTGTCAGCCTATAATACATGTGCCTAACTTATACATACACTCCGGGCTACGGAAAGATTCAAGATGGTAAAACTCAATAGTAATTTTTCCGACCCGGGGATTGAACGTGACTCCTCCTGCGCTTGCGACCACAAGACCAACGAGGTATACTAATGGTAAGTAAAAGCAAAAAATCACTTCACGTAATTGTGGTTTTATATAAAATTCTGCCCGAGGTAATAGATTACAAGGCTTCCTTCTTACAAACATAGCAAAGGTATTCTTGCCGTAAAGTGAAGTTTTAATTAATTTTTCTTTGCTTTTCTTCGAAATGCTTAGAAAAGGAAAAATTCTATATGGAGGTAGTGATTTTTTCTTGGACTTTGAGAAAAATAATTTCTTAGTTATCAAAACTGGCTAACTAGCCAGCGAAAAACGTATTACATTTTCTTGTTAGGTTTGTTTTCTTAAAACTGGCTGAAGTTCTAAACTATTGCACAAGCTTCAAATACTTAAAATAAGGAATACAATTCCTATCTTTTTTTTATTGCCTTAGCAATCGTTATTAGTTTGTAAAACTCGTAGTACTTAGTATTAATGTTCAGAACTTGAAAATAGCATTGCATTCCACAAGGAAGAATTTTGGGACTAACGTAGTTTTTTAAATAAGAGGAACTGTGCAACTTAGAATTATCAGATGGTATTATAATGTCATACTTAGATGACACAGCCCCATTTTTCTCGGCTTTCACATCGTATTTAATTGGTTTTTTATGAATCGACAGGCACTGACACTGCATGTTGGTATCCTTCTCTAGCTAAAGCGGCTTAGTAGGCGACTCGGCCGCTGAGTCTCGTCCGATCCGGCCGAGACAGGAATTTCATCATTATTAATATTTTTGAGTGGTGTTTCGGACTATACTTTTTTAAAGCAAATTTTGTACAGTCAGGATGAAAAACTAAGGTTTTTTTGCCGATACGATACCGATGCTAATTATATTATAAAATATGTAGGTCTCACGATTGACATAAACCTACATTTTCGTAAGCACATTGATTTGCTATATACTTGAGTTCATAAATTAATATACTTACATTTTTAAAATATTACGTTACATTGCTAACTTTAAATGAATAAAACTATGCCAATCTGTTTTTATCTACTGCAATACTTCACGGGACGGTGCTACAAAATAAATTTTACTCCCACAAAAACGCTCAAAGAGCTATTATAAAGACCATTGCTTTACATTGCATGTGAGTTGCTCACAGTCCGCCAATATTTATACTGCACATCATATTGCTTGCATACCCACAGAGATGTCTATATGGGACCCGTTATTTTGTCAGGTTGGGACTGACATTAGAATGCAAACGTCCCTAAAAATGTAATTAGGAGTAACGGTTTATCACTCTTATTATAGAAAAAATATATTATTATGGATACCACACCAAAAAAAAATTGACATAGGCTAATGCAACATTTACTTGCACTAAATTTTCGCATTGTATTATAAGATTTTGTTGAATTTTTTGTGAATGCCTTCAGGGCGTCCGTAACATTTGCAAGTTACCATTTCAAATAATCTTCAGATACGTATATGTTCATGAGGTTTATGAAATATGATTTATACCCGACGAAGTATTTCATAGGTCATTGTAGGATTTGGGACCAATGAAAGAGCAGCAAGTACTATAATAA
This sequence comes from Euplexia lucipara, assembly GCA_921972225.1. Taxonomy (NCBI): domain Eukaryota; kingdom Metazoa; phylum Arthropoda; class Insecta; order Lepidoptera; family Noctuidae; genus Euplexia; species Euplexia lucipara. The sequence continues at coordinate 7,897,786 of OV179142.1, read as the reverse complement.
TCTTTTTTTATTTATTGGTCCGCTTGAACGCTGTCAATCTTATTTGAATTGTATTGTTTTGTGTTATCACTTAAATCTCAATACCAGATATTAAAGGCCAATGCCAACATTGACAGATTAGTTAAAGATCACTTTAGGAATATTATACTTGGGAGCAAATAAATCAAGCCACTTGCTTTTTCACGCATTATTTATAATATAATAAAACGCATCGATTCGAATGATAAATAGTCCATATTACCAAAAATACCTATTGAAAATTATTGTGTAAAAGTGAAATGGCTGGATTTGTTTGATCTCAAGTGTATGTTGGGATCGGTTTCCAGTCTATCCGAATGCGGCTAATTGCAAGTGTTTGAAGAAAGTTTTGTTCCCTCTATTTCCAAGATCATTATTTATGTTAAACTTTTGCCATGATTCTACAAAACTCGCGAAGCAAAAGTTTAAACCTATAGTGCATCGAAGAAACCATTAATGATGAAAGATTCTCTAAAGTTGGTAATGGAACCCGTATCAAAGTGGACGTCACTGCTTCTATTATAAATTCTATTCTATTATAAATAGAAGCAGTGACGTCCGTATTATTGGAACAAAAGACATCTTTAAAACCCGAGTGAATGTTACTTTTATGGTTGTAAATGGGGTATAGGACCCCATTTACAATAGCATTAGAAAAACGAGGCTCGTAGAAGCAGGAGTGCAGAATATTTTATTTTAAAGTTATGTGAAACAGTTTTCATTCGAATTGTTATATTTAAAACTAGCAGACGTCACGTGGTTTCACCCGCGTAGTTCCTGTTTCCGTGGGATTGCAGGGATAAAAAGTAGCCTATGTCATCCGGGAACAGTGTAACTTTCCACCAGTGCGATAATTTTTAAAATTGGATCTCTTTTTCCGAAATTTACTATTGTAAATGGAGTATAGTAACTTAAGATAAAAGTGAACGACCCTGACCTTTCAAAATGATTCATTGTTCCTCTTTTGAAATCCAGATGGATCCATCAAACCAAGATCAATTTAAAGTTTTTCAAGGTACTGCGAAGATCCGCAAAGATGAGATTTTCAACCAGGTATAATACATTAGAGTTCCTACAAATGAGAGTGCTCTGAAGTACAGCTTGTCAACTGCGGAAAGGTAAGCTAAAGATTAGCTTAATGGATTTTGCGACCTTTTCCAATAACCTATCGGTCTTGTTCTGACTGTCACATCCATTTTAACACTACATTACGCCTGCATTCTCCTAAAATGGTTTATGTCGAAGTGTATTTAGCTATTTATCTCAACCTGCCTTGTAATAAGAGGCGAGTCTATTGCTATCGACTGGCACTGGGTATATATTTAAAAATTAATCCCTATTTTCCTTGGTCACGGCATCACACACGAACCGCTGAACCAATTTCGCTAATTCTTTTTTCGTTGTGTTTGTTATTTTCAGAAGAAGGATCTAATGAACGATGAAAATAAGAAAGTTGAGCGGAACCTTAGAAAATTTAAGAAAACTTGACTTCAATTAAACATTTTAAAATTTAGCATCATCTTTGATGACATGACTGGTGACAAATGTCTTCCTGGACCATTTTTACATGATATAAATTGATTCTAAGGCGGAACGGAGTTCGCCGGAGCTGCTAGTACACAATAATTGTCACAGGAATCTATGATTGACTTGATTCAATTTCAATTCCAATAGTTGACAACTACAGGAATCTATATTCTGTACAAAGGTGAACCCTGCATTGAATTCCAGTGAATACTATACATCACCAAACCTATTCATTACGCTTAGATAACTTTGCATAACGTAATACTCCCCTAATTGGTTGTAGGTATGTTACATACTATGCCAAAGAGATATTATGATATATTCATAATACTCAATGCTCAATGTTAATATTATAATTTGGTGTTTTTCTTTATTTTGACTGTACTTTATACAGAAATTAAAATAAAATCTAAAAACTAAATCTAAAATATGGCGTCAAAAAACTCATCCGCATCACTGTCCACGAGAAGTGTACCCAAAAGATAAGCAATGCCATACAACGTGGCAGCATTGCCACGTTGTATGGCATTGCTTATCCTTTGACCAAGGTAAAAACCAGCCTTTGGGTAATTTGGTTATACAATTATACATTCTTGAAATTTTTACGTCATTATTTTCTGATAGGTGTGAATATTTTATTTTGTTTTGTTTCTATTATAATTTTATTTACTTTTAAATTTGTTGTCATTTTGATCTCATTTAGCTCTCATTATGTATTTATAATTTCATTATTTTTTCTTTTTAACCTTAATTTGATTATTTGTACTTAATTTTAATAATTAGTAAGCTAATAATAATTAAATGTTTTTACACTCACTTGAATGTTGGTCGACCTATTATTGGCGACTTTATAAGTTGATGCTTATTACTGTTACTCTAATTTAATGCTGTATACAGAAACTGTTGGGTATAAATAAATAAATATTGGGGATATAATAGTTTGGGTTTCTTTGACTAAAACAATTAAGCAGTGATAGCCTATTGGTGTGACCGGCGGATTGCCAAATCATAGGTCTCGAGTTCGAACACAAGGCACGCACCTCTGACTTTTTGGATTCATGTGCGTATAGTATCATTATCCCTTGCATCAAATACGGTAAAAGTAAACGGTGAGAGGAAACCGACATGCCTGAGAGATATTTCTTGGTAACACTTGTAGGTAAGTGTTTGTCAATGAAATCGGTTGTATTTTTTTGTTAAAAAAGTTTTTTTTAATGCTTCGGTTCACACCGTGAGCTACAGAGATAAGCTACGTCAGCGAAACAAATGCTGCGGACGAAATAAACGACGCGACGATGCAGCTAGCTCGCTCGCTCGCTAGCTGGCGGTGTGGTCTGCGCTTGGGCTTAAAGTTTTTATTTTGCAATTTTTAGTTATTTTGAATGAAAAAGTAAACGCCCTTTACCCCTTAGTGAACTTCTCTGTCCAGCACAAGGGAATTGTTTGTTTTTTTTTTCATTTTGGCTTTTAAAAAGTTTAAAGTCCTGAACTCCTCATCAGCGTGAGATTTTTCGTAGAACAAATTGAACTCTCCACGGACAACTTAGACCACAGTAATATTCTTAACGTACCCGGTCTTTCAATGCACGCTTTTTCTGTTCAGAATGAAAGTCACAAAATTTGTAAAAGTCACGGACATCCATTAATTTTAGAATCCTGAGCTAGAAGATCGAACGGCTTCAACATATTTCGGAAGTCTGTGGCTTTGGTGGTTTTGTTGCATTCATATTATGGACCACCGACTTCCGAAACTATAGTTATTTAACACAAGGTTAGTGTTTTTCAATGAAGTTGGTGGTAATTTTATGTAAAAAGTATTTTTAATACTTTGGTTCACAGTGCGAGCTACAGAGATAAGCTACGTAAGCGAAACAAATACTGCGAACGAAATATACGACGAAGCAGCTAGCTCGCACGCTCGCTTATAGCTGGCGGTATAGTCTGCGCTTAAGGGGCTACTTAATTGTAAGAAAGAAGTTCGATTTAAACTAAAAGTCAATTTCATTCACTAAACATAACATGATTTGTCAAATTTTATTGCTAGGTTATTTTCAGCAACAGTTTATTACAATATATCTAAAACAAGATTATTAAGTTGTTCAATTACATTAATTAAAACCAAGAACTAATTGTTTTATAATCACTATAGCCTAATAAAATGAAATTTATAAACCAAATAATTAATTCGTAAATTTATATGGTTACTTAGCATTAATACAGTAAAAAACACACTTACTATGTTTATGCTAAGTATTACTTAACAGAGACTCTCTAGGAGATACTTAATATAACTAAGATAATGAATTTATTTTGTCATTCAATTACTCAGCATTGATTTACAAATTTGTAATAGATAGGTGCTGTGATCCTCTTTCATTTAAGGTATCAACCATTATGATCTGATTACAAACAAAGGATTTATGGTAGATTTTCTCACCAAAACTTTAACCGCGTTTTTCTCGAAACCGTCTAGAGCGTACTTACTGCAACTACATATGTTATTGACCGCAGTATAGCACTCAGGAATAATGTAGCTTTCTGCCAGTTAAAACAATTTTAGAATTGGATTATGAGTTCCGGAGATTACCCCCTACATACAAATTTACAAACTTACAAATTTTACCTCTTTATAATATTAGTATAGAAGTATAGATTTCCGATGGAAAATCGAATGACACTGTTTATGACCTGGGACTAAAAGCCAGAAACTCACACACCAACAAGACAGTCTATGGTTTATGATCATTATTTGCCCATCCTTTTCACAAATATGTTGCGGTCGGCTTCCAGCTTAACCTGATGCAGTTGAATACCAGTGCTTTACATGGAGCAACTGCATATCTGGCCTTCTGCAACCCAGTTACGTTACCCAGTTACTGGGTTGCAGAAGGCCAGATATGCAGTTACTGGGTAATACAATATACCTTGGTTAGACTGGTTGTTCGACTTTCGGGCGTCTGACTAAATACCATAACGACTGTCAAAGATCTACAAATGACAGCCGAGCCAATGGCTCCGAGGCGCGGAGGAGTCTTGGTAATGTAATAAATGATCACCCATCTACGGACCAACCTCTTGAAGCGTAGCTTAACCTTCGATCGACCCGTGACGATGTTATTATTTAGCCACAAGCTCCAAGTATGTGGTTTGATATTTTTGCTTAACACAATACTCAATACCTTGTTGCATTCCATAAAGTGTACATTATAATAGTTGCTATACTAAAATAGAATCAATTATGAATCCTGTCGGGCACAGCAAAGTTATTTTTTTTAATAAGAGAGCGGTTGAAGGCACTTTTTATTAAAAGAAATAATAATTAACATCGTATAATTAAAATTGTACCATTCGGTATGTGTATTTTATTTACTTACGTATTTATTTATTTTATTGGTTGTTTAGTTTAGTTAACACTACTATTGTATGTAACGTTAACATCGAAATTTGAATATCAAGTTCCACCGCTAACCGTCTATCCATCTGTCTATTTATTAGCGGACATAATCTAATGAACCGTAATAGGTGTATTCATACAAGGTTAGTTTTATCGGACAAGTATCCTCAACTCCACGTCTGAGGGCGTATTTTGGCTACGGGGTCCTTATTTGATGCATTTTATCTCCTCGGGACATGCCAGCAGCGGTTTACTGGCAACATTGTGGAGAGTTCGTGGGTTACCGAAATACTTTGGCTTGTACGCGTACAACTCTGAGCATTTAAGAAGCACGTGCGATACTGTCTCGTCCTCCTCCGTACAGGCTCTGCACAATGAGCTCTCTGTAAGTTCTAATACAAAGAGAATTTCTAATACGTACGCCGGTAGCGAGTCGGGTATGTCTTTTGAGGGCGTCCTCCCGACGGTTTCACTTACATTATCAAGACATACCTTTCGTTAGTCACCTATTTTCAACGTGACTGTAACACCATCTTAACAATAATTAGGTATAGCATATACGAGTAGAAAGATGAAAATTTTATATTCACTTATTGGGTATTTGTATTGCCACTGTAACTGCCAAAGAATACTAAAAACGATTTTATTTTACGTTAAAGCGACTGCCTCGCTGGGCTAGTAGTGGCAAGTGCTAGTGCTGAGCATAAGGTCCCGGGTTTGATACCCGGGTCGGGTAAATCGAGTTTCTGGAATTTCTTTGTTGCAACCCGGAGTCTGGATTAGTTCTGGTGGCTTGCACGCTGTTGCACAGGACTTAAAATAATTTATTGGTGAGGCGGTCGCGCGTCGCGATTTATCTTTTTTTTTCGTTTTTTTTTTTAATTTATCTACCTTCTTATTTATTTTTATTTTGTTTTTATATTAACTTAATTTATTATTTTGCATGGAACTTAATTCCGTTCTGTATTTGGTTAAGGGCGTTAGTAGCTGCGCTACAGTTTATACTTTTGCAGATATCATCGTTTTACAATTTTACCTTTAGTCTTGTGTTATTGTCCCTAAATAAACTTTATTATGTTTTATACCTGTGTCGATGTCGATGTGACGAATCCAGGATTATCGCATGGGCGGTGTTTGACAACACTGAGGGTCGGTTTATATATAGCAAAGTAAACACTAAATATGTGAACAACATATTATATTTCTGAAGGCGTAACTAGTCTTCTCGGATTACTTGCAAAACAGTTTGATAACAATAATATGAATGAAGGCTACTAATGGTTTTGTTATAGAAGAAACATGATCCTTTTGGAGGGTCAAGTACTGGAATTCAATTACATATTGTTCGCGGAAACTCGGCTTCCGCTCGAGGCCCGATAAATTAAGCCCCTTAGCTCCTGTATGTCGTTATAGCCCAGTGGTTAAGGCGCTAGCTTCTCTTACCACCAATGAGAATTTTTTTAACTTGCCCAAAGAAACCCGAGGTCAAACTATCAGCTGATAGATCCTGCTGATTCGTGCCTACTGTGATCGAACACAGGCGCGCGCGCGGGAATTTCAAACAGCGTTTTTGTTATTTTATTGTGTTATAAGTTATTATGTATAAAAAAAAGTTTCTATTGGAAATTACCAACTAGAATCGTAACTTCATTAATTCGTTACAGTACCTACCAACAGACAGTCGTTATTATACAACCAAACAGTTATTTAATAATAAAATCATATAATTATATCATACTTTGGCGAGTTCATATATGCAAAGGTAAAAAGAAGAAAAATTTATACTTTCTCTTGCGTCGCGTTGAATGAACGTAGGTAGGTAGTTATCATTTTTTTGTTTCTTGAACTGGGCACTTATACATGGTAGATTATATATACTGATAGAGGACTTAATCTAACCTGTAACTGCTGGTACACACGGTTACACATCGAGATATTCATTTCCAGTATAAACTGATCTCTCATTTTATAGAATTTCCGTACAATGCGAGGTCAGCGTTAACTGGAAATGTATAGCTTGATGTGTACATCGTATGTAGGTATTTCTAATTGTTGGTTATTGGGTAAGTATAGGTACTTGAGTGTTCCGACGACCCATTTTTCCTTAACATTAATTTTAAAATGAGATTTTTTTATCCTGATTACCTTCCTCCTGTGGCTTGCCAAGCCAAGATCAAATCTAGAGCAACCTAGGCTCAATTTTGGAGGTAAATGTTCAGACGACTGGAGCTAAGCATAATATTACAAAATACGTGCCATTTCAATTGCGCTACAAAATCTAGTCAAACCGCATCTATTTAGGCCAAATATGAAGTCGGCCGCAGGCTATTACACATCTTCATGACCTACATGAAACACGAAACAAAGCAATCAACATAAATTTTAAGTATGCGCAATTGCTAAAAACTATTAAATAAATTAACGCTGGTACTAAACTATGTAAACCTAAAACTCTTCTAAACCATTTCAACTTCTCCCGTGCGTTGTGTTGTTAAGTTAGTAGGTAATTCATATGAAGGTGCGTACATTACACTACATGTTATAAAACATTCCTCTATAACATTTTTCAGTAATGTGGAGTCTGAGTGTTATAAAACGTGTTATAAAAAGTAATTTAATATGTTATAAAAATGTACAAATGTTACATTATAGCGTTTGCGTACCTACACGTGCTGGGAGTAGCACTGCAAAACGGCAAATGCCAATATCATTTAAAGCATTGTTATATTGCTTTGTTATTTTAATGTGCACAGAATGGTTTATAAGTTGCAATGTTGAAAAACAATGTAACATGATGTGGACGCGTTATAAAAATCAAGTTACACAACATATTACTTATTCTGTACGCACCTTGATAAATTCAGCAAACACAATTAATTATATAATATAATGCACAGGCAATTCCATTATTCATCATTGCTTTTAATTTTTAGTACCTAATCATTTTAATTATATTCATCATATTAATTTTATTATTCTTAACTTTTTTTGGGTGTATTTAAATTTTGTGGGGTTAACTTAACTGATTTTATCGTATATAAATTCATATCTAATAAAATAAGTACCTAAGTCGTTAAAAAAAGGTCGGATCAGGTGCGGGTGGGTATTCCAGCATACCTAATTGGATGACGCTGTACCTACTTACTTACTTGATTTCATCTAACCGGAAATGCGCCTGCGACTGCGACCACTTATAAAACTACAAATAATAATAATATAGCGTTTATTTCCCAAAAAATACAATATTATTCATTATTCGAAAAAATATTATATTTTTTAAACATTCACACATACTCGTATAATAAAGTTTCATAAATGTAAACTATAGGTACTTCATTTTTATAAATATTAATGTCTTAAAAATAATTTGTATCTAGATTACAAATATAATTAAATATTATTATTATATTTATAAATATATATATATTATTATTAAGATATTACTTTAGATTCATGCTTTCATTTATTCTTATATATTTTATTCAATTGCATTCAGTTTCATATTCCAATAACAAAGGGATATGCCCATTTGCTGAGGAACCTTTGACGAAGTGATACACATGGAAGAAACAAATGAAAGGTATTAGTATTGACATCACAGATCAAGGAACAATAGCAGTTTTTCAAATAAAACTTGGTGGGACTTTTTTATTAAGAATTGTAATCCCTATTTTGATAGTAGATACTGACTACCGAACCGAAATTTTAGAATGTAATAAACAATTGAGTGTCATATGAAAATCTACTTTTGATACCTTTGTAGTCATCCCAAACTGGTAATAGCATTATTTAAGTTACTAAATTACTATATTTTTAGTATTTATTACATACACACATCAAAAGTGTCTAGGGATCAAGCATTTTTATGCGGATTTCTTGAGATTGAGATGTGGCTTTGTAATAAATTTATGATTTTATAAATTTATATGGATCCTTTTTGGTGCATTTCATAATTTGAATCAGGAACTGTGAATCAAATTCGAGTAAAAGATGAAAATCAGCTGTCAATATTTTCCCCATAAAAACATACAACGCATTGAAGACATTATTAGTGCTACTGTTTCCCTACTACTGATTAAAACCAACGTTATTATGGAGCGGCGACGTCATTTAAGCAGGGAAGAAATGCTCAGAGCCGTGGGAATGATAGAAGCTGGTTCCCGGCAACGTACTGTGGCTTTAGCTCTGAATACAAGTCAGAGTGTTATCAGTCGACTTTGGACACGTTACCGAAGCACTGGTACCGTGGCTGAGCGCCATGGAGGACGGTATCGCTGCACCACACGGAGACAAGACCGATACATTCAAATCTTTACTCGAAGAGCTCCAACAATAACCGCCATGATGTTAGCCGTGAGGCTTCATCACTCTTCAGGGAACTTAATTAGCGACCAAACAGTCAGAAACCGCTTGCATGAAGTGAACCTTCATTCCCGAAGACCGCTACGGGTACCACCTATAGCAATGCACAATCGTAGGATTCGATATCAATGGGCTCTTGAACACAGAAATTGGGCAGAAGAACAATGGCGTTTCGTGTGCTTTTCTGATGAGTCTCGTTTTGGTATGAGACCGGATACAAGACGTATACGACACTGGAGAACCCCTGGACGCCAACAGCGATTAAAATCCTGCCAGGAAGTCCATCCTTATAGTGGTGGAACCATCATGGTATGGGCGGGTATTTGGATCGGCGGAAGAACTGAGTTGATTTGGATCAGAGGCAACCTCAACGCTCAAATTTATGCTGAGACGATTGTATCAGACGTCATCGTTCCTCTACAAGTGCAAATCGGTCCCTTATTTCAGTTAATGCATGATAATGCACGACCGCACACCGCAAGAGTTGTAAGACAGACTCTCGCCGCAGCTAACATCAATGTCCTGCCCTGGCCTGCTCAGTCGCCAGACTTGAACCCGATTGAGCATGCATGGGATATGCTACAGAGAAGAGCTCTGTCGAATATGGAGGGTATCCAGTCGCAAGAAGACCTTTTTTTGTTGTTGCAACGAACATGGGCGGCCATTCCACAGCGTGATTTGGATGAACTCATTTTGAGAATGCCAAACCGATGTTCTTGTGTTGTTAGTGTTCGCGGTAGAAACACGGATTATTAATTGTTTAAGTTACCCAATAAAATTTTAAAGAAAACTGTTATTTCAGTCTTTTTTTCGAACTTTAATGTTAGTGGTTCAAATGTCAAAAATCCCTTTATTAGGAAAATGGCAAATTTCTTTATTAATGCAAAGGTTTATCGTTACTGTGACAAACGAAAACACTTTATTTGATGAATCCTTAAAGAAAATTTTAATTAATATCAATCAGGAGAAAAGCCATTGCAAAAATATATGTTGATCCCTAGACACTTTTGATGTGTGTAGATGGGAAAAACATGGCCAGAAATGGGCATTGCCCTTTATTATATTATTGTACAACTACAAAGCAGTAGGTACACTAAATAGTGTTTTTTTTATAATTATTGTTAGTAATAAGTATTCTTGTTATTCTTCAAAGGTCGTGGTCATACACTTATAAGAGCGAATAAATCGAACCTTATTTCATAAACCTATAATCTACTAAATATTCTACTTAAACTACCATTTTTCTTTCAGAGCCGGATTTATCATATAAAAAGGTTACGTTAAGTTTTGGTGTTAATTCAATAATTTTACCCTCTAGAATATTCCATAAAGTTCGAATTGATACATTTCCTATGAGCAAGAATATTAACTAACCATTATACGTCGGAGCTTGCTCAATTTATTTGCTCCCTGGTGGATAGTCTATTTAATTTTGTTGATCCGATTCGCGCAATAATACTTACTGCCAGTTAGTTTTCTTGTAGTAGACGGAGAATTTATATCCAATATGATGTGGCAAATCAAAAATTAAAAAAAAAAACAAGTCATCTTCGGTTTTCTCACATCGGCTTTGAGATTATTAACATTCTTAATTAAGTACAGAGGTCAGCCAGCACATCAAGCTACCCCAAATGTGTTTGATCGTTTTTCAACTTTAAATCAAAAAGAATAAGGTTCATATTCAATTGGAAATATTAGACATTTGGGTAACTTGATGTGCTGGCGTCTGTACTATTGGCAAAATTTGACAGTTTGGGGTAGCTTGATGTGCTGAAGTCTGTACAGACGCCAGCACATCAAGTTACCCCAATGTGTCAAATATCTTTGATCGTTTTTCAACTTTATGTTAAACAGAATAAGGTTCATATTAAATTGGGAAAATTTGACACATTGGGGTAACTTGATGTGCTGGCGTCTGTACATCGATATTTTAAGCTTCGGTTCCGCATGACAGTCATAATTTGACCTTTTGTCAGAAAATACATCTAATATTTTTTTTAATTTTCTTCGTGTAATGATATAAATTTGTGTATGCTAAGTTTAGACGGGACAAAGGAACCGAAATTGCAACCCGCTTAGTCAAACATCGCTCAGTCTAGTTTTAATTAAATGTCTCGCGGCATTTACTTTATTTGAGAGGTCGCTTTGTGAGCTGAACGTATATTATTTTCTAAGAAAATAAATGAAATTGTTTATTGCGCATCCCTTTGGTATTGTGAGCTGTTTAGTTTAATAGAATGGTAAAATAAGTACCTAGGTAAACGGTAAAATAATAATACAACAATCATTTTACATAAGTACATACCTTACCCTTGTTAAGTTATACTTTTTTCCCATGAGGGAAATATAAATAATAATATTTATTTTCTTCCAAAATAACTCTAATAATAGTTATAGATTAATTACACCACTGTGAATGATTTCGCGACTACGTTCATGCGTAATTTAACAATGTATTGTTTTGCGTAGAAACTTAAATTATACATAGGTATACGAGTATGTACCTAAAATAAAAAAAAACACCTGTCCTCAGTTACCGATTTTTAGCCGATTTTTACGGAACTTTCCATAACTGATGTTATTTCGTATAACATCAGTTAGGGAAAGTCCCGTAAAAATCGGTTCAGCAATTTTGGAAATTGCCATAAACTTAGTAATACTTTAAACAGACTAACATTTAAAAGAAATTTTTTATACCTTTACAAACTATAAGTACTTATACTTTCATATACATTAATTAAAAAAGTGGTATTTTGATATGTCTAGATATGAGAAATATATAACGTCTTAGATAATAATTAAAAAAATAAAACCTGAATAAAAATATTTTATTTATGAACTGTAGTTTGCACATTTTTAATTTAATTATACGTGTATGTATTTTATGGGATTGGTATTGCAGGAATTGTATAAAAAGGTAACCATTATACTATTTTCAGTCCAGTCAGCCAGGTCGGACAGTGGTCGAATTCTTCCGATACAAATTGGAATCGAATAGGCTAAGATTAGCATTTTGGGTGAATATTTTAGTAGCACTCCCGTTTCCACGGTCAAAGTTTTGATAGGTACTATACTATACGAACATTTTGATTTTGCCCTTTAGTAAAATAACAATGGCAAAATGGACTTTAAACTTGTTTTTCTTCTTCTTGTTGTTCTAGTCGTCGCAAGCACTACCGTAAACTATGACCGTTGATCTTAAGAATGGATAAAGAGCAAAGTAAATAATTCAAAATGCATTAATTTAAATTGGCTGAGAATGAGCTCTTTTTGACCGTCCAAATTTCATAGACAGTCCCCACACAGCCCGCCCTTCGCCACCTCCTAGTGCAGATAATTATCATGAGTCTGTATTAGCACCCGGGAAACGGTTATATGGAACTTAAAAATAACTAACATAATGTGGATACACCTCTGCTTACCCTTCGGGGATTGCAGGGCTGATGTTTAGGTTTTAATAGTATGATATTAAAAATCTAATTTAAAAAATGCCTGTCATATTACGTTTAAAATATCTTCATGCAAACTCCCTACATACGTACATATAGTGTTTGTTTGTGGTTTCAAAATAACAGTTTTTGACTAGTACATAATTATGAAAGTATAAACATTAAGATTATAACATAATATATTAATTATTATGATTGTATTGTGATACCAAAAAAAAAACTTTTTTTTATTGTTGTCTGAGTGTCAATGTGTTTAGGCAATCTTTGAAACGTCTGGACCGAATTTGACGGAACTTTCACTGGCGGATAGCTAGTTTTATAAGGAGTAATTAGGCCAAATCTATTTCTGAAAGCGATAAGCGTTCTGTTTGAACTAATAAATTGTTAAGTTCCGCACGAACGAAGGCGAGGGCACTAGCTAGTCTCTCATAAATTAACTACACGAGTGCTTTCCGGAACATTATTAAAGCTTCTACTGAGAGTGAGCTCAAAGCATCGGATGAAGCATCCTTTACATGACATGCACCTAACCTCTTTTTAAATATTTAGAAACGCGCAGATGTTTTTAATCTAAATCTTGTTTAAAATATTAAAAACTCTTAGGAAAGGAAATAAATATTCTATGGAAAAGTATAAAGTATCTTGAAATAAGGAAATAAATATTCTATGAAAAAGTATAAAGTATCTTGAAATATAAGTAAGTTACAAGGTAAATGTATCTTGTTATCTATTGATGTGTTTTTGACTGTATTAATGATCTGTCCTTGAAGAGATCGTGGCTAATTAATATTAACAGCCACACGAGTATCGAAAGACAGTCCGGGACAGTGGTCCAACTAGTTGGACGGAGCAGTTGGACCACTGCCCCGGACTGGAACGATAAGCTACGCTGAGCGAGGTCGGTCCATGGATGGGTAATCGATTACCTATTTACTTAGATACCTTCGTGCCTTAGAAAGTTATGCTAAATTCTAAATGGTCACCCATCCACCGAGTGACATCCACAAGTGAAGCTTTACCTTTGATCGATCCGTAAAACCGTTAATATTAAAGAAAAATAGACGTACCGAGTTCAAACTAACTTTATTTTAATTCATTAAACCCCGAGAGGACACCGGTGTCCGCCTGTCATTGTCTTTCTATTGTGTCTCTAATTACCTCAATAGAAAGGTTAAGCGAAACAAGTTTATTAGACGTGCTTCGTAAGTAATGGGGTCAGATTGATTCACAGGAAGTTTTAAGTCTAATGGCGACCTAAATATCTCGAGCAATGTTAAATGGCGTTGCGTTTCTTGATTTACACAGTTTACTGTAATAGACAGTTAGTGTTTAGGAATGTCAAGTAAACAGAGCACTTCGTGATTTAGTCGGGAAAAAGATTACTGTAAGCGGCGCCAATTCGACTGCGGCGTTGCAATTGTTTTGCAAGAGGACGTAAGTATCCATTCATACTTTAATTTCATAAAATGAGGAATTACCTCAGTTTGCTTGTTGGCTTATCACGACTAAACAGCTGAACGGATCAAATTTGAAATGAATCGGATGAAATTTGGCAAGAAGATAAATTATATCCTGAAGACAGAATCTTTTGTCTATTAAAAACAACGGAAAATTCACAAAAAAAATAATAATATTAACAAAATTTGTTTTCATATACATTATTTTAAATGCAAGCGCCATCTTGGATGAAAGGTGACAATTGTATTCCCCGTCCATTATCTGGTGGAAATTTGTCATTTGACAAGTCTTAAGCTAAAACTAAGAAGGTAAAACAACATTATTTTTATTGCTTTTTATTTTAAGGCGGAACGAAGTTTTACGGGGTAGCTGATATTTTACAGGGGATTAAATAAAACAATAGGATTTCGTATTCTTGTGTAATAAACACTACATTTCTCGGATATCTGGTACCTACGACAGACAAGAACAAGAATTAGTGTTTCTTGGAGAAATTTTATTTCACATTAGTTGTACCGACTAGTGAAATAAAATGGTGAGTTTTTATTTTATACATTTTTAGCTGGTTTCAGTCCAGGGTAAGCTTGGTCGAGAAATATATGAATACAGATTTATTACTTTCATAATATACTTAAAGGAATCTTCTTCTTATCGTGTGGTTAGTAACTAACCTGGTGTCAGAGTTTTAATGCCGCCCATGGGCCTCTGACTTGGCATCACATGCCTTCGAGACGTGTATCTCTCAGGCATGCCGGTTTCCTCACGATGTTTTCCTTCACCGTTTTTAAAGCAAGTGATAATTTATACAATCCGCATATGAATCCGAAAAGTCAGAGGCCTTGGGTTCGAAATCGAGACCTATAAATTGGCAATCCACCAGTCACACCACTAGGCTATCACTGCTGGTTATCATAGGAATGTTTCCTTTACATAAAATCAGTTAACATAAGAATTAAAAGTGGTTAACCTTCAGGGTCCGTTGATTTTTTCCAACCTGAATAATATTTAGTTTTTCACGTCATTAGTCCCATGCGTTTATTTTCTTGTTTTTAATGACACTATAAGGTAAGTGTTATTCGATGTAGTCTTAAGTAGGTATACAAAATCCATTTCGATATTTACCATTATGCGTCTGTACGATTAAAATGTAAAGTGTGATTTATTATCTATCGCTATATCATTTTGGCGTACAAATAAAATAGTTTGAAGTCGTTGTACTGGAAATAAAGTAAGAAATCTTATCTAGTCTTATTACGTTTCTCAGGGGTAATAAAAGTGAGGAGTTTTTTCATTAAAATCACGAGTTGTTCAGGGATAACGTTTATTTACTGACTTGTGTTACCTCTTAAAGCATTTCCGACGTTCGTCTAGTGTTCGGTATGGTGTTAATTAATGCTACAATGATGCGCTGTGGAATGTTCATCCACGCTTATAAGAAGGTAGTCGCCAGCTCCGTCAAAGATTCTGTACCTGCAGTGCTATTCTGTAAATGGTAAATAAATAAATAAAAAATTAAATAAATATTCCACATCTTTTCACACAACACCATTTAGTCCCAAGTTAAGCTTCAGAGCTTGTGTTATGGGTACTAAACGGCTGATTAACATACTTATATATTTCTTAATACATATCTACATATTATAGATAAATTACACCCAGACACAGAATAAATGATCGTGCTCATCACACAAACATTTGTTCTGGGTGGAAATCGAACCCACGACCTCCGGCATAGCAGTCAGGGTCACTAAATACTAGATCAACAGGCCAGTCAAAATCACTTCGAAAGTCATTTCGCAAATTATCTCGAAAGTCATACTTACTACGCTTCTCATGTCGCCTCTACAAGTTTCGGTATTCACATGTCAGCGTCAAAATACTCACCCGTTTTAGTTCTACTCACTTTGATCACCCCTTGGTGACGCCAGTGTCGATATCACTCCATTTAAGAATACAATATCCCACCAAAACATTTAATGTAGAATGTTGCCAAGACTACCACATAAGGTTTGTCTTGTGAAAAATATATCAGATCTCATGTAGAGCCAAGCTTTTGAATCTACACGGCCTAACCTACCGACCCTAACTTAGTGCCCTTGCGCTTAGCTTGGCTCGTCTTGGCGGGGGCACTCCCGTACCCCCAGATTTTAATTTCACATGATTTCTCTGCGGATTCAGAAGTGAATAAACAAAAAAAAAACAAACAAACTAAACGAAATAAACTTTTCAGAATAGCATTCTCCGTTTACAGTTATAGTGATGATCAGTGGGAAAAGTGTTCAACGAAACTTAACTGTATTGGCTATCATCAGTGTGTATCTAAGACGGCGTCATGCGCACTCGTAGAGATGTGACGAATCGCACCGTACCTCGTCTGATGGTCACCTTAACTTGTAAGTTCACTTAAAGTGCAATACAAATCTTAGGAACAATTTCAGTAGTCATCAAATTTTGGTGAGCATCTGGACGCCAGTTTCACAGGCAATTAAAAGATAGCCCAATAGTCCTGCTGGATGGTAAGCTTAAACACCCCTTTTCAGCATTCACCTCATAAATGCTTTATTAGAATATTGGTTTTCCTGGCCATGCCATTATTGAGATACTTACTTAGCCTCGAACAATTATTGCAGAATCGACTTTTTTTTCTAAAATTATATGTGGAGGCATGTTATTAGCTTTTTTTAATTATATTTTTGATTGCAGTGGATTATTAGTCTATAAGCCGTCTTTAAAATAAAATAAATAAAAAAAATCCTGGCGTATAAACTCAGCATAATTATGGCTACACGTCAGTCTGTTTTGGCTGGAGTGAATAGGCTCTTAATAAACTAGTGCGCTTCACCATCATTGATTGCATGATCGCTTACCATCAGGTGGAATTGCAGAGAAGCACAAGTTTATAATATTTAAAAACCCTTTATGTATTGACGAATGTATTGGTCGCTAATCAGTGATCATAAACACGGACCTGTCAGGAGCTTGTGGGCTATCAAACTTTCGGGTTTCTGACTACTTGTAACGGCTGTCAGAGACTTAAATACCACAGCCGAGACAAACAGCTTAACGTGCTTTCAAGACACGAAGAGGTCCCAATAGTTAATGAATGGTGACCCATCGATGGCGACCCAAATAAGCGTTACTTAACCTTCGGTACTACTGTTGTTATTTGGCCACATGTCACGCTACTCTTTAATCAAACGGTGTTTACAGGGAATGTTTCAAAAATAAACCGAATCATTGTAAACGTGACGAGGTTTTATGCAAGAGAGACTTTATAAACTTCGTTACGATTGTAGGCGTGGAATACGACAAACTTTTCGGAATTTCATTATAGAGTGCGGTTAGTTGTGTAATTAAGAGCTATTGTTTGCTGACCAAATCAAGTACAGGTGTAAAAAGACCGATCACATAGCCGATAACCACGCATTCTGTACATATAATTACATATAATATAATGAAGTAACTTTAACCAAAAAGGAATGCTGGGAAAAAGCTTTTTTTTTCATCTTTAAAAAGAGATGCTTTTTATTGCGCGCATTTCATATTAATAGCGCGACAACGCAACGCAACTTTCGATCAGCTAAGCGTATGGCCACTCGCGCCTGGTCGTTGACCCGACCGGCCCGCTTGTTTAGTATCCATTGCATGTTTGTAACTTCAAATACGTAATTTGTTTTGAAAAACGATAATTATAAAAATGTTTGTTCGGAAGACAGTTTACTAATGATACCTACTTGAAATACAATTTTGAAAAAAAAAACGAAAAAAAATATTGCACGACCTTCAAAATCTCCAAAACCAGTGAATTCCCAGGTATGTTCTAGAAGAAAAAAACTATCCCAGTGATGGGTAGAATAAGTAGTTTTCGTTTACGTTAAGGGACTTAGACACAAGTACTTAGGTATTGGGTGAAAGTTTTGTTCGTGATGTCCCATGTCTATACTCGTAGTAAGTCTTGTATTGAATGTCTTTAATTTCGGTAGACTTCGGCAGTCGTCGGCACATAAGACGCGAGTAATGCACAAACTAAATGGATGTCCAAAGAATCAAGAATGTCATATAACATGTCCTGAAGTATCCTCGAAAATCCCTAGCTATTTTGATAGAGTAGGTACTTCTATTGCTAAATGAAATGAAAAGATGTTGAGTGAACTTAATGTTCAATAAAATATTAAAAGTAAGTACCTATTTAAAAATGAATTATCAAAATGAATTGAATGTAGTACTGTAATGCTAAAAATGTTGTTGAATGAAATTAAATATTTCATGTGTCGTTGAACGTATATCGGTAAATAAAATGTTAAAATTGAAATGTCGCACCTACGATGAGTTTAATTAAATGTTTGATGTATCTTTTTGATGTAATGTAAGGTATGAAATGTTAAAAATGATATGTATTTTAATGCATGAAATGTTAAAGCAAATAAAGGCTTAAATAAATAAACGTATTTTCCACTGACTCTGTTCATATTGTGGTAATTATATTATGACCATATTTGTGCTTTTTATTGAAATTCGTGGTAATATTTTTATTTCATAAAATGAGGAATTAACTCTGTTTGTTTGTAGGCTTATCACGACTAAACTGGTATTATAAATCGACCTGTATTCGGGAACTATATAATAAATTATTCTTATAGTTATAATAAATTACACTTTAAAAGTGTAATTACGTCTAAACCACGGTAAATGAAATAAACACATAGTATGACTAGCCTGCGCTGTTCCCCGCTGATTCACACACATATTATTGTTGGAAAAATCGCATAACAGTTCAATCGCGTAACTCTTACTTACGGTTAAGCAGCGCACACTAAACAATCTTGCAGATGGCAGATTTTCATACAACTTATTAGTATTTTTTATTATGTTTTGGCCAATTTAAAAAAACCTTTATAAATTATTACATACTGATCAATTTATTGGTTTTATTTAGCTTTTATAAGTTTGCACCTATTTTCAGACCTACTGATTAAACACAACACATTTCATAAGAATCGGTGAAGCCGTTTTGAAGGAGTTTCGTTACAAAGACTGTGACACGAGAATTTTATATATTTGATATAGGTACGGTACATACATACTTTTAAAAGGATGACAATAAATAGATCCAAAACAATGATAACCACTATTACTTTTTACTTAGCGAGTCTTTAAAGGCTCTTATTTAAACATTTTGTGTTAGACAGAATTAGAATGATAACATATATGTATAGGATAGGTACATACATATAACCTAACCTAATTACCATAGCTATCCCATAGCTAACCTAACTACCTAACCTAACTACTTTACTGAAATGCATTGATTTTGCTTTCAAAATCAATGCATTTCAGTAAAGTAGTTAGGTTAGTTTAAAATTTAATTTAAAATTTAATTTAAGTTAGTTTAAAATTAAACTGAACTATTGCGCTGCGTGTCTCTATGTTACATACAATTTTCTTAGTTTTTAGTCCAGACAGTAAATACTAAATGTTGACTAAATTTTAGTTTTTGTCCCTCATCAAGATTACAAGAAAATATTCGACACTATACATCCTATACAGTTTATACTGAATAATGACGTTACAAGACCCCTTTTCTAAACTTTAATGCGTTAATCAAGTTTCCCATCAATTTGAAAACGAAAATAAAAACTTGTGTATTATTTTTAACCGACTTCAAAAAAAGCAGGAGGTTCTCAATTCGACGGTATGTTTTTTTTTTTTGTTTGTTACGCGATTTCTCCCCCATTTGTAGACTAATACTCAAAATTCTTTTTTTATTTGAAAGAGCATACTCCCGAGGTGGTCCCATTTTAATTTGGTGAAGATCTGGTGCTGATCTTCGGAGATATATAATGGAACTCTTCAAAAATAGACGGCAAATCTGTCGTGATTGCTGGAATCGCTAAGATATTTATTGTTTATGCAACATCATGACGTATCATCACGCCTGTATGCTCTGAGGGATACGCAGATGTGTACAATATACCTAGATTTCGGCAGTTAGGTATGTTGAGTTTAATTAATTAGGGATAAGTGGATAACCCTATTACCATGACATGTATTGTTAACAAATAACAATATAAAAATAAATTCATGGCAAATATTTGTATGGGAACAACTAAAAATGGAAAAATAAAAATCTTTTTTGCAAAATATAAAGCCGACTTAAAAAAAACACTAACCGGTGTAAAATAACTCTAAATTCGGAAGTCGGTGGCCCATCATGAATAAGACAAAACCACCAAAGCCAAAGAACTTCCTAATTTAGAGTTATTTTACACCGGTTAGTGTTTTGTTTTATGTCGGTTTTATTTTTTGCAAAAAAGATTTTTTTTATAATCTAACTGATGGACTAATTATATTTTTATATTCATTTTTTTTTATATATATAATGGGTCTACTCTTGACCTCTTGACCTCAATCTTGTCCTGCGGTCAGAGATAAGGGTTGACGATGGAACCAGCTTACCCAAAAGAAGCCTATTATATTAACTCGCGACTTAAACAGATTGGGGTCATATGAACTCGGGAACACTGATGCAGGCAGGGAATTCCACTCCTTGACTGTGCGCATAATGAAGGAAAAGGCAAAGCGCTTCGTACGAATGTGCTGTCAACATGCCTGTAAATTATTGAAGTTCGTCATTGTCGTCATTTTAATTATACAAATTCATTTCTGAAATACATTAGACTTTTTATACAGCTTAAAACTTTCGTGCTATGTGAACCCGTTTAATGCAAGATTTAATGAAGTTTGCTTTCCGTCCGGTTATCTACTCTTGTATCTACCTCCAAACTGGTTTGACTTGTTCCGTCAATGAGACATAGTTACATCTTACTATTTCTTTACGATAATGGGTAGGCCTTGAACTAATTTATACCTCAAAAGTACCTACACGTTCCAAATGTTTGTCTTAAAAAACATCCGTTGCTCGTGGTATAGGAAGTAATTTAGCATTAAATCATGTATTACCCAATTTTATATAGTACTAGCTGTACCCTGCCACGCTTCGCTGTGGCACATTGTGAATGAATGGTAAAAAAACAAAAAAATAAAATTGATAAAAACAATTCTTGATTCGGATTATAAATATCATGCTAAAATTTCAGCTCGATCGGTGCAGTACTTTTTGAGTTTTTGAAGCGTAAAATCAAAATCAAAAGTCATTTATTCGAATTAGGCTGAGGATCAGCACTTTTTGAACGTCGAAATTACATAAGACAGTCCCCCAAAAAGCCCACCCTTCTTACCTAAATCTACATAGCATTTTTATATATATAGATAGATTTGGGGTTATTAGATGTGTTCGAAAGCGATTCGAAGTTTTGTAGCAATTTTACTGTGTATCACTTATTTAAATTCAATGTCTGGATTGCCCGGAGGTTAAAGCGCCTACCTCTCATACCCGAGGTTGTGGTTGAAATCCGGGCAAGTACCAATGTGACTTTTTCAATTCGTATGTACTTTGTAAGTTTATCTGGGAGATCATTGAAATCGGTGAAGGAAAACGTCGTGAGGAAACCTGGAATTACAGTTAGTAATTCCACGTTTCCTCACGACGTACTGGTAGTACCTTGAAAGCATGGTGATCTTTCCCGTACCTTCTCTGTATGAAAAGGGGCCCCTGCAGTGGGACAGTAACAGGCTGGTATTTATTTACCAAAATTTGCAAAAAAAAAACCTCATATTATACTCCCACTTGCTACATACTTGCGTTTGTTACTCGTGCATGTTACTCTAACATACAATGCTTTACAACTTTTCTTTGAATGTGAGTTCAATCATGGTTCCTATAAATCAAGGCAGTTCTGACAAAGTTTTGACTCCTCATATCATTTAAGTTAATAGAGTTTCCCGTTGAGTCGATACGTAAATTATTCTTGGTATGATAGAAAACCTACAGGCTTGTGGCTTAATAATAAACGCTTCACGGGTCGATCGAAGGTTAAGCAATGCTTGTCAACATTAAGTTACACCACCTTCGTAGCTCGAAAAGCAAGTAAAGCTGTTGGTCTCGGCAGAAACAATGTAGATCTTTGATAGTCTTTACCAGTAGTCAGAAACTCACACCGAAAGTCAGTTACTTTAATTTATTATCGGTATAATAATTTAAAATAACTGATTTACTGAAACAAGTAATGCACATGTAGGTATATAATATAATATCTGTAACAACAGCCCATTAACTTTCAAAACGTATGCGAGATGATGAAACGTATGTGATTGTTACACAACCCTCCCCCCCCCCCCCAAACTATTGGAGTAGTACATCTGGTACAAACATGCAAATAAAAATACATCTTACTGTGTTTCATTTTAAATGCGTAAAAATCATGTTCGAATGTAAATACAGTTTCCGTTTTAAACTTAAAAAACTTAATTTACAAAAAGTTTGAAAAATAATAACCAATGATCCTATTTTAAACAATAATTTAAAAAAATCCGCACAGATCAGTCGTTGTTTTCGGAAATGAACCACCAAAAAGTCGAACAGGTGTTCTGCTCCAATCTATGTACAACTTCGGGTGATCTTGTAAGTCAGATTCCGCTAGCGAGCACTTTTTATAGTTCTGCATAATAAATTCTATGCCGGTATTCTTCAGTCTTACCGGTGACACGATGTGTGTCATGTCGATACTCTCGTCAGGCTGAACATATAACACACGGTCAAGTAGATCAATATTTTTGCAAACTCTTGGACCCAGAGACCCCGGTACTGATGCATCAATATCATCTATATCAGATCTATATTTATTAATATCGGGTACGTTTTCGTCTCCGCCGATAAAACTTTGTTTATTTTGCTCTGCGTTGTTGCCAATAACGTGACGTTCGTTCAAGGCATTCCCAATTTTTACTTGTTTGTTGAACCGGTTTTTTAAATGACTAAAGCCTTTGCCTTTCATCACTCCATTGAGTTTCTCAGCTGGTTTGGTTTTCTTGCTGTGCCCTGGTAAATAACCATGATTATACTTTAAAATTGATATTGAATCTTTATTGTGGTCGGACTGATTTGATACCTCTATAGCTAACTTTCGACTTTTTGCTAGAGTTGGATCTTCTCTGTATGGTACAAGGTTACGATCTTCATGCTTATAGTTAAGCCGAATAGCTGGATGTCGTTTGTTCACCTGGGCAATAGATTGTTCGATTGCGGTTTGTCCATTGTCAGCATCAAGTTTTATCTCGCGAGGTGTATAGTCGTTACTGTAGGATTTAACATTATGCCATTTGTTACCGTTAGCCAAACTTCTTGTATACATATCAGCCTTTTCTTGGTCCTTCTCTCTGTCGTCGTATTGCATATTCTCCACAAAATATTCTAAAGATTTCAAAAAGGGTAGTATGGAGAGTAAGTTATTTGTTTGCAGAGTTAAATCTGCTGTATTTTTAGGTTTTACTTTATAAACTGGAATTAAAGGTTTTGGACTGCGAATAGTTTCAGAACTACTTTCATTACTATCCTCATTTTTAACATTTCTATAAAATCTGTACTGTTTTTGTTTCTTAATGGCTCCTCTATGTGTTATATCAACATGTATGGGATGAGTTTGTGCATGAGCTTTTATGATATTATTTCTTAAATCGTCTTCAAATATCTGAACATTGATTTGAGGACTTCGTTTGCTGTGTTCAAACTGCCTTTCCACCAAATTTCTACGTTGAAATTTGAATGGTGGTCGAATTTTAGTAACTTTAAAATCAGATGCGTATGGGAAGCTGTCTGATATTTTAGTCAGTGGAATGGTTTGAGGGATCTTTTTTTGTTCTCTAGAACGTAACTGGATACTTTTTAAATAATTTAAAACAGTGCCTGCGAATTTAGAGCTGGTCCATTGACCATACACTTTAGCATTCTTTTCGACGGGAGGAGGCGTTTCAATTTCAGATATTTCTTCCGATTTTTTTTTATTAAATGATGATTTAAAGGGTTCAGTTACGGCCTTAAATTTGTACGTTACCTCTGGAAAAACCTTTCCCATGTCAAACGTTTTATCAAATAAAGACGACTGTCTTGGAACAGGAGGCGGTGTTTCAAACTCAGATAATGTAATTGGGCCGTTTGAAGGACCATTGTTTGTGCTCTTATTTTTATCAAGAATGTTATATCTGCCAGTGTGTTCATTGTTATTGACATTCCAAAAGCTAAAGTCATCTATTTTAACTGGTTTATCAGTGATTGTAAACTCCTTAAACTCTTTATTCAAATCGCTAGGAATTTCCATTATAGAAGGTTTTCTTGAAGAATATTCTAAACCTACAGCATGGTCGATAAAACTGTGTGGTGTTCTGAATTTAATGAAACTCTTTGATGCATTTGTTATTCTTGTTGGAAGTTGAGTTGTCTCAAAGTTATTTTTTAGTTCTCCGGTTTGCAAGTCGTTTAAAATTATGTAATTCGCTTGGTGGCTGGTACTTTTCATTCTATTTTTGAGTAATCTCTTTTGTTCGTACAAGGGATCGCTACGAATCGTAAAGTTTCTTTCGATGGTTGATGCCAATATCATGTTCGTGCCAAATATTTCACCTTCTAAGCCATTTGAAGCACCTGCAATATTAGATTTAAGTCATTATAACTAATCAATTATTATATTAAATTAAAACTACTTTTTGCTCCAAGAAGGATCCTACCTCCATCGGCTGTACCGTATCCGATGATAACACTGCCGCCCCCGGGTAGCACATATCCGTTGAGCTGAAACATTTAAAATACCTATATTATGTCGAAATTTTTAAAAAGTTCGACGACTATAAAAATATTATGTAGGCGTTCTTATCATTTATCCTTGCCGTAAAGTTTACCCACGTTACCCAACACATTGTCAAGGTGTTGATTTACCGCAAGTAATCGTGATATTTTATGATGGAACTGTCTCTTTATGGATACTCGCGACAGCCTTGTCTGGAGATCTAGTTTCGTAATAGCTGTCTATGTCGATTTATCACATGTTTATCTGTATGCTAAGTCGTGGCCAAAGTGACCTCAGTGATCCGGATAAAGGTATGCGGCCATTTGTCTATTGGCTGAGTAATTTGTTCGTGCATAGTCTTGGCCGTGCATTGAACTCCTATTTATGCCGTTAATTATAATCTATAATGACAAATACTATAGTAGTTAGTAAACGGTTTTCTATTGCTCACGATTTGAGATGCCTGACAGGACAGTAGGCGGGAGTCAACGTAGATGGCCCATGCTCCGAAGTCGGATTGGTAGGACAAACAAATGTGTCGCCACACGTCCTTTATGATGTCCACAGCCGTGCTCGACGTCACCTTTCCGTTGATTGATACGTTGATATGCTTCCCTCCTGAGTCCAACCAGAGCCTTACCACACGATTGTTGCCATTTGCTAAAGCAATAATAAAAAAAAGGCTTACGTTAAAACGTTGTTTAAAAAAGTTTATTAGACCGCGAAGTCGCATATCGAGTGCACATAAATTATGTATGTCTCCATATTAGCCCTAATTACACGCAGTAAGTGCGGGAATGTTACGAAATTGTTTGATTATCGTGTCATTTTAGAATGAAATGTTGAATGTTTTAGGCTTGTTTAACTCCACTTTTTAAGATTTAAAAATAATTAATGTTAAGAGGCCCGTACGTAGAGTAGTGTAGGTTATTGGATTGGGAAAATACTTAGGTACTAGTAAAACTAATAATTTCGATTCATTAAACTCATTTAATATCCATTTATAAATAAGAATCAATCGTTACACACAATCGGGCAAACAAAACAGTGCATTGGCATCCTTTAGGTACAGAATACAAAAAGAAATTTTATATCACAGATGTCAGTCATTTTCAAGATTATCTCTTACTCCGTTAATATTAAACGCGGAGTAAAGCCACTAGCAATATGACCTTAAGATTGACTACAGATTTTAAAGGTGTAAGTTTGTCATTTTCTCCACGTTCATTCAATATTCCCTTAATTGTAAACGAACACATATCAATATTAAATAGATCATCTCATAGGTAGATACTTGCCGGGGTTTTTTGGGACCTCATGTTAAATCGAATGTAGGTAGAGACGCCAGTATATCAAGCTACCCCATTTTTTTTTTTAAATGAACATTAAATTTATTCTGTTCGTAATAAGGTTTAAAAACTTTCAAAGAAGTTTGACACTCGGGTATCTTTAAATTTTTCTTTATAATATCTGACTACAGAAGTTACGTGAGCTTAGAAACATCAAAAAACATATTTGAAATCTGACATTCATAAAACAACATTTGAAGTGTGCATACCGACATTGTGCATTGACTTTGCCAAACACATAAGAAGTAACCAAAATAAAGCAAACCATAATATCGAAACTGTCAAAATTATGCAACACTGGACCTGCAATCCAGTTCAGGTTTAAGAGGGTCAATTTAATTATAATATCGCAATCTTATTTGCTCATTACTTTGATTTTGTGGTGTCTCCAGTAGTGGTTTACTTTCACGACAGAACCACTTTTATGCCGACCTTAACAACTAAGAATTTACAGGTATAACATGTTACTTGTTTTACGGCACTTACCCACGTATGTGAATATGCTTTGGTCTTCGCTAAAATCATAAACACGTATCCAAGTGCAGATTGTGAACTCCCTCAGCGGCGGTGTCTCCAGGTCGTATTGCAAGAACTGGAAATTTAATCATTCTTTTGTCAAATATATAACCAAAGAGATTTAAAAATATTATAGAGCGGACATGCGAAGAAATATCATAGAAAAACTGTGATTCCAGTCTCAGGAACTCCATGTCGGGGCGGCAGCTGAGCTTATTAAATTAAACTAATAGACTAGAGTCCACTTGGTCACAAGTAACGGAGGTTAATTTTGTTCGCGATGTCCCCACTATAATAAATGTTGTTTGTCTTTGATCAAAACAAACCATTCTTTATGTTTGTTTTCACATCAATATTTTTGATTATTGAGGTATGACGCCTGATCAAACGTTATTTAAATTTGTCGCTTCAAATTAAGGTGGCTAGTTTTTAAAATTCGGACAAGAATGACAATTAAATCTAAATTATGTTAAAAAACATTATGTTTAGTGCCTCAAACACAGAAGAAAATTTAAACACTGGGGAGCAAATAAATCGAACCACATCCTTTTTACGTCCTAAGAGATGTCTAAGATTATTAACCTAGTACTCGTAATGTTAAATTAGTATTCCGATGGGCCTAAATGAGTATCAAGAACTTTTCCATTTTCAGGGTTCCGCACCTCAAAATTGTCTTGGGGATAAACGAGACTTGGGCTTTAAACGAGATTCTAAATTAAAAAATACATATTATTTAAGAAATGCGTGCGTTTAATTTGTAGGTACACGTTTCCTCAATGAAAAGTATTTCAACCTAATTATCATCAATTAACGTTTTAAAAAACAGTGACTGTATACAAATCTGTATGCGTACACCAGATGCTTGTAGCTAAACAATCGAAGCCTTTCGGGTTGTTTCAGGTTAAGCTACTCTGAACAAGTTAAGTCCGCGGATAGGTGACCATCAGCATTAAACCGAGATTATCCCATGCCTCACGTTGAGCAGTTGGTCTCGGCAGTCTTGTAGATCTTTGGCAATTGTTACGGGAAGTCAGAAGCCCGAGTCTAACAACCAGATATAGGCAGTCTCCCCATGTAGTTAAGTGATTTAGGCGATGATCATGCTCATGGATGCGGAAAAAATGTCCTCGTTGTGCGGAAAAAGGACTGAACACCGGGCTGGTTATAAGTCTGGAAGTGTCTGACAAACCCGTCCTACACTGATATGAAAAAACAAGGATAATAATATGAAGGATAATCGATTATGGTAGGTCAATGATAAATGTGACAACTTTATGTTACTAACCTGTGCATATCCTTTCTGTTTTAAAACTATTTTGTAAACTGGCCTATTGATCGATAGGCTGGTCGAAGCTACACTTAACAGCACAACCAGAATGAGCCACGGCATTACAGAAATTAAAACGCTTTAAGTAAAGCCAAACGAGGAAATTAACGAATACTTAATGGCGTTCAACAAAATGCATTACTGTAGTTGAAGTAACACTATCGTCAGCCGGTTGATAACGAAACTATGCGACTAACGGTTATTAAATCGAACTATTTATTAAAAAGGCAACAGATGCTTTCTTTTGAAAAACAAATGGCGGACTGACGACTCGTTCCCGTTGCACAGTTAACAGTTGAACGCGACATAATGTTTGTAAACCGCGATGCATTTCTTATTGTTGTTATTGCACTTCAGTAAATAGTTTGTTATGTTCCTATAATAACATGCTGCTTTCTCATCAACCTGATGATTAGCCTTTGAATAATATTCTTACACAAACACATTGTTTGCATTCTTGAAAATGTCAGGGATTCCTAACACCGCCACAAGGCGATGAAAGTATAGGATCAGTATTTCAGAAGGAAGATAGTTACAAATCTACCTACTACATTTATTTATTTAGTACTTAAGTACGAAAAATTACATAAGTGGACTTAATGGCATTCGCATTTTCTACTGGTCAACCTTTGTAGAAACAGAAAGAAACAGTGGTAGATGCCATCCCGTAAGAAATAGGAAAAGAAAAATGAAAATCATACTTGTACGTAATTCTTACTTTGTACCTATTTCGTTAGCTGTATAATTAGCCTATTATATAATTGTGTGAACCTTATACCAAACAATACCTTGTTTGATCATTGATTGAACTATGAGTAATCGATGTTTAGAACCAAATCGAAACAATGTCTATCAAATTTACCCATTCATCTCTGTATAGTTTATGACGTAATAATTTAGCCCCCTGCAGTAATATGCTTAAAAATTATTTTGTTGATTAAACAGGTGAAGGCACCTGCTTACTACATTGGAGGGCAACAGCCGAGTACTCTGCCACGCGGTGGTTCTATGCTGCGCGCCTACTCGCCAGCAGCGCCGCCCGTCCCAGCTGACCGTGTTAAGACTCACTCCACTTCAGGTAAGGTTCCACATCTAAAGTGTCTTTAAATTGAATAAACCTTAACAAAAGAGCAACTAAAGTCGGCGATCGCTGACACTTTTATTAACACGCAGGTGGAAGCAGGAGTGCGCAAATTGTAACCATTACCCTTTTCAATTAGATTCGACTTTGACGAAATATTCCGTAGTCTCTACCTGAGATAAAATTCGTGTCGTGAATAATATTTTTAGAAGAATATCATGGTAAAGTAATATTCGGGATCCTTTTAAAATTTGTGACAGTTTCGGGGTTATTAAGTTAGGTAAAAGCGGTGTTTGTAGGTCCTACAGCGCCGGCCAAGCCGTTGCGCACATACATCCCAGGGAGTGGGTCAGAACGCTGTTTCCCGTTCACTGCGGCCGATTGCGCTCGAGGGCCCGAACAACTGTACACGATCCCCGGTAACCAGGCCCCAAGTCCTACAAACACGTTACTTTCGCTTTTAAAACTTAATTTGCTAATGCTTTACCTCAATAAACATTTAATATTGCGCTAACGATCGCACTTTTGATTGGTTTTTTTGATATTATTACATTTTAACCAACTCTCTTTTCAACCCATTGGATTCCATTGATATTTTCAATAATATATGAATAATAACGCTGCAATTTACAAAATTTACTTTTACTACCTAATGGGAATCCTGTTACCCACTTACTGGGTTGTGGAGGTCAGACAGGCAGTCGCTCTGTGTAAAATACTGGTATTCTATTGCATCCGGATAGACTGGAAGCCTACCAACATAGTTGGGAAGAAGCTAGGCAGATTATGGTTTTAAAAATTCTGCTTCTCCTTACACCCTCTAAGGTGCTTCTTCATTTTTTTATTCACTCTAAAATTTTTCAAATAATTATCTCTTGAATTAAAAGGTGAGCTATCCTTTGCATTTACAATGGCAATGTACTCCAATTTTAATTATTATTATATTTTTGTACAATTGCATGCTTTGATGATAATTGTATAACTAGCTTCGATTACATAATATTCATGCGAGAAATTGTCTATACCAAAAGGTTTGAAATAACATTAACGCTAATTAGCGTTGGTGCTATGTTGACGGAATCATTAATAAAGTGCCATGTGTGTGTCCAGGCCATGCCGACGGGTACATGTCATCCCCGGAGCGAGGGGCTGCAAGGGCTCCCTACGAGGATCCTTACTACACGCAGTACCTTGGCCCTGCTGCTGGAAGACCCAACATTGCTCCCATCATCGACGAAGAAGCAGGGTAAGTCACCTTTCATAGGAATTTTAATTTGCCCTTTCATACTCTACAAAGTGTTCCTGGTATTCTTATCTACCTAAAACTGTAGATAAATAACAATAGTCTCGACCACGGTGAAGATTTTTATTAGAATTTAGTATTCCAATAACAATATGTAGAATTACATATCGTTCTTCCGCCACAGTGATGCCGGGCTCATCGACGATGCGTACGGTATGTACGGCAATCCTATCACCACGGCCCCACGACCCATGCCTCGCCCGCCGTACGACGCCAGGTAACTTCAAGAAACAGATCTTCCATTATCTCAATAAAATCCCCAACAAAATGCTTGCAAAATTTTTCTACTCGAACATTCTCTTGTTGACTAAACATTGCGTCGGAGTAAAGATTCTTATGCTGAGCATATTGTGGCCACAATATCAATTCACTTTAAGACTTTTTAGCTGTCTCCCTTTCAAACTACAGCAATGCGATTTGGTCCAAAAGCGATTTTTGCGTATATTCCAAAACAGTAAATGCAAGATACCATACGTTAATGTATCGAGGCAAAGTTAGGATTTCTAATTATGAATTTGTAGGCCGCAATTGGATGACATGCAACGACTCCGCGTTGAGAAGATGGAACGGCAACTCGCCAACTTGACGGGGCTTGTACAGAAAGCTTTGCAGGTTCCGAACCAGCCTACCACACCAGCGTCACCTGCCCCGCGACAAGAGTACCAGGCCTACAATGTGCGACCAGCAAATCAAGGTGAGATGGCGGAAAGTTTACAACACGCCAACGAATTTAAGACTAAAATTATCTCTTTATCGCTAGTTTACAAAAACGTCTTAACAAAAGCATTTACTTAAAACTTTATAAATGTTTGGTAACAACGCAACTATTTTCTAAATTATTCTTTGACTCTTAGTCCATCGAAGTCTTAGCTGATAAGTCAACTGGGAATATCCAATTCCGAATAAATAAGTTTGGAGTTATTCTGTGAATCTACCTAGATCACAAACCATGGAAACAATTTAATCAGTCTGCTCTACAGTGAGCGTGCCAAACGGCTCAATAGCTTCGAACATAAAGCTTCGTCCGTTAATGTAGCTTGCGTTTTCCTGCACTCAGATGCGGCACGATTTACCAGCAACGAGAGACCTCCTAAATTAGGCAGAGATAAATTTCGTAAGTGTGATCGGAGGCGGTTAAAGAGTTAACGCTGATGCATTGCTAGTGTCAAAAGGAAATGATTTCATTAAAACACGACTTCCTTTACCGACATAAGTAATATTAAGATTTTTAACTACAAGGAAACGAGTAATTTAAGTAAAAGCTCATAATTCAAAAGGTTACCACATTTAAATGTGGTTTCTCCACAATTTCCAATGTTAGGTGTACAACCTGGTTGTTTGACGTCACACTTAACATCTGTAGTGGAGAATAGTAAAACCGCAAATTATGGGTTCTACCACATTCCATTACCAGTCGAGTAAATGCGATGGCAAAGACGCTTCCGCACATCTTTGGACAGAGAAAGCCGTACTTTCACACCATCAATATGTTTGATTCGTACTTTACCTAAAAACCTATTACATTCGCAATGCATTTAGCGATCTACATCATTATCACGCCGAACGCTTGCTTGCTAAATCGAGTGGTATTGTTCTTATTTCAGCTTTCTATAAAACAATTGTATTGGGTTCAAGTGCATCTGTTTTGTATTATACCATCGTTTTCAAATTATTGTTATCTCATCTTCTTACAATCGTTGAATTCATTGTACATACATTGTCAACTTTTATCAAAACAAATTACTGCTACTCTTATCATCAAAATGATGAATTTCTAGTAACAAGGTAGTAAAGGCTTTGTTTTGTAGAAAATAATCATTGCTAGACTTGGTTATGACGTTCGCCAGTTTTTTTATGTAGTGCAGCCATCGTCTCGTGGTACATGCGGAAATTTCAACTTAACTCACTGATCACATCTCGTTTTGTTAATTTTGTAGAGTTCGCAAGTTTTACTAAGTTGTTATTTTATATTGTTTGTCTTTAGTATGTAATGTTTGTATGATATATTGACTTTATGATTATTTTACAGTAGGCTGCAAGTCAGTGGTATCATGTTGACCTTGAGCTGGCCTAGTGTAGCTCATATTTTCTATAGAATGCAAGGTCAACCTACATGGGTTTTGTTACTACTAACGTGTGGTCTACCGATATACAGTGCTATGATTTAATCTCTTTTGTGTCCCCGATTGGAAACCGAATGATCAAAATTAATTATATATTTTTTGATACTTTCTTCCCACACATACATGATCCCCACGTAGAATATTGCACTTAATTTCGTATTTTCTTTTCCTTTTACACACTCAACACCACTCAAAACTACTCTACTGACCACTATCTTCTAAAACCCATCCACCAAATTATTTATAAAAACAAATATTGTGCACTTTGCTACTAACTGGATCTTGTTATTCATTTCTGGGTACAGACTGTCTTTGTCCCTTGTATTGTTAGAGGATATAAAAATAAATGCATCGTTCCAGAGATACAAATAGCTCTGATGTAGAGTGTTATTCACTGACCATATTAAAATTTGTTATTTCAGAAAAGTCTGTCTCTTTTGAGAAATCCGTATCATTTAGCGATGATCCTCCTGATATGAGCTCACCAAAGCAGCACTCACCCCAGCATACAGGTACGCATAATAACCATTGTTTATTTAAGTATAATGCCCTTGTTGCAAGTTGACTGCATTCGTAGTCCGTTAAGTAGTTACGTAAGTAAAGGGTGCAGAGAGTATGGTATTTGAATCGCATAAACCCTCGGTGGTGGTTGTTTAATATTTAGAAGTACCTGGTTTTGTAACAACAGACGCTCGCGTATCTCTCGTGCCTGAGCAGATCTTCACGAGAATATAGAGCTATGTATAAAGAACGTGTGTTGCCTGTATTGTATGGTTTTAATCTATTTTAACGTTTATATTGACAACCCTTTTGATGCTAGCCTTTTTTACACACAAGTCAACTCCTCATATTTTATTTTATTTGATAACAATACCAGCAGTCAATCAAATTCCTTGTGTGAGATGAAATGTTCCCCACATTATACATTTATATTAATGTCGGTTATTAATTATTTTTATTTGTTTACCAGTTAGTATCATTATTATCATCGACAATAGAATGGCCACATCCGCGGCTCTCACATTGATACTTTTTGTAATAACATCCGAGAATGAAGTGAAAGTGTATGTATGTATTTGTTGCCAACGTGATTAATGTGGTCAGACCATTCTTTAAATCGATAGAATCCTCTGCTGGTTATTTTTTTTCTAATCACTGTCGTAGTTAATATCATAACCATGTTCATAATTCTTGTATTTGATTTCTTTCCGCTTACTTCTTTGCCATAACAAGCTGATTCCAAACCCACCAAACCGGCTATCAAATCTTCGACCTTGCCGAGGACGTCATCTCAAGGTAACTCTTTGATATCCATTGATATTTATTATAATCGTATTTTATAAAATATAACAACGGTTTATCTACTAATGCCACTAGCTTTGGATTATGCCGGTACTAATAATGAAGAACATAACAATTGTAAACTTAATGGCGAGTGAAGAAGGTTTAACAAGAGAGAAGGATTTACGAAAGCAGGTTGATGCAACTTGATGCTGAAAATCCATCCATTCATTGGTTCTAAAGTTGTACAACTTTAAAACTATTGAATTTGCACATTGCTTGTTTCGTTAATCTTTTTCTTGTGGAGTAAACACTAACGAATGCGGCATCGTTCTACAAAAGCTTAGCAAACAGCTTTGAATGATGTGTGATATGTTCCACTGAATGAAAACTACTTTGCTGGAGTAAAGCTGATGCAATTAAAAACATTTTGCTTTTAAATCTGGCTTTCTCCAAAGGGTTTTTGATCTGATATTCATTTGATATATGCGAAAATGCTAAATTGTATTACAGAGCGCGATCGTCTGAAACCGGCTCCTCCGCCGAAGCCTGCTGGGCTGGTCAGCCAGCAATTAGCTCTGATCCCTCAGAAGACGTATACCATCAATGTAACTTCTGATTTCCACGGGCAGCTGCGCTTGCTGCAGAAGCAAAGTCACGACCTAAAGATAGAGGTATGTTAAATTGTGTGTTGAACTCATTAGAAAAATATATGCTCTGGCGCGAAGTAATGCGAGAATAACAAGGCATGAGCGATTTTTTTGCAGTTGCGATGTCTTGGTGTTATTTTGTAATTCCATCGGTGTTAAATCTTAAGTGATCATTTGTTTCGCAGACCCGCAATATGCGCCGCTCGACTCTGACTCATGCCATGCAGATGAGGCAGCTTATGGGTGATGCAATTGTCAAAATTGGAGCCATTGCTGAAAGCTTCTGCGAGCTTGATCCAAACTCTGTGCGTATACTATTTATTATTCATCAATCTTATCTTTTGTCTGTTCCGTTTCACAATCATCCTTACCAGTAGCAATTTTTGTGTGTGTCTTATAATATTACTAATAATAAGTTTTTTTTTGTGTTTCCAGCAACTTTGCCGCGAAGAAGAGATCTATCGCCAGGATATGCTGCTGCTTGAGAACGATCTGTATGAGCTTGAGGCTACTGTTGAGCGTCTCAGAGGCCAGGCGGCTAATAGGTATAGGTAATCTTTTATCTAACGTCTTACGGTAATTTTGTAAAATGTTTTAAGGTAATCTGCTATCATTTTGTAGGATAGCAGTTCTTTTGGGATATTTCAAAGTTGGTCTCACAGTAAAAACAATTCCTATGTGTGAGAGCTTAATAAACCTTCAAAATATTTTACATTTTTATTTTTAGACGTTATATACGTTGGTATAGTAAGGTTGGTTATATACGTTGGTTGGTGTAGTAATAAATCATTCATTCATTCATTCATTCAAGATTTTATTATGGTAGTTAAGGTTAAAAAAAATAAAAAAATATGCCAATAATTATTCCTTTCGAATTTGGCATAAGACTAATTTCCATTTAAAGCCGTAGAAAAAAAGATAATAAAAACTACTTGTCTGGTAAATGACCTTAAGCCGATACCTTTTTATTTTTTGTTATAACCATATCATTTAATATGATTCCAGGGAGACTCGCGTGAACATGGCTGATATCGAGCGAATTGCAATGGTGCTGTCCAAAAGTAGCAAGACGGTGGCTGACTGGAAGCTCAAGTTTCCCATTCTGCAGGAAACCATGAAGACCAAGCTGGCTGCTGAGATGGAGAAGGTAAACACTTATTAGTTTGTGGATGAAGAAAAGAGCCTTTTCTCAGCATATTGGTGGAAAACATAGGCACTAAAAATAGAGCTTGAATTTGCCATCGTGGAGATAGGGTTAGCCAATTGACAGAGATCGATCATCTAAGGTTCGCCGGACATAACAGTGGTCGAAGAGTACGTGTACGTTGCTTAGGGAGGCTCTCATAATGCCGCCCCAGGGAAAAAAAAAATTGAGAATAAAATTAACCATAAAATCATGGGCATTTAAAAACGGGGCGTTAATATTGCACTTAGAGTTGAAAAGATTAACATACTATTAGTTTATCTAGTTTGCCTCTACAAGCAAATGTACTATTTGTAAATGGAAGGTATGCCTGTAACATACACATTAACACTTTAACTAATGTCCAGATGACAAACCAAAAAGTGCCCAGCAGGGCTAACATGCGCAAGTCGACAACATTTTGTCGACGCATTATCTCGTGCTGAGACGACATATGTCTGTTTGTCGATGGGAGCTAACATGGCGCCACTTATATCTCGTGTCGTTCTGATAAAGAACTTATGTCGTACCAAACCTGTTTTTGTCGTCAGGCTCTAACATGTGCGCTATATTTAGTCGAATTTTGACATTTTCCTATGACAAGTTTCTCGTCGATGGTTTTCGAAGACGAGAAACCGCGAATAACTGAGAAAACACTGGAAAAAGGGGTAACAGTGTTCTGTGAAATTTATGAAACAATTTAAGTATAATGGCGGTGCCGTACTATAATTATCAATTAACTGTGTATGAGGAAAGGGAAGCAATAAAAATACAGAGGAAGGTGATTCGACGTCGGTTATATACGAAGATCAAAAAAAGAAAACAAAACTATGTAAGCAGATTGTTTCTGGTAGATGCCAAATCCAAATTGGGCTTATTTTTTGACTAAACTTACCACCTTCTACTGTTCAATAGACTTACGCGGTCCAAGCTCATCGAGGGCCGCTTTTACTCGTTCCCACTGCCGCTCATATTCAGCGGCACCCTGCGGAGTTTTAAAATCTCCTGCCGCAAAGTTTGCATGCTCATGCGTATATTCACACAAATATTTGATTTGGCCTTTTGTACTGCGTATTCTGAAACATTACTGTTCAATTTGTAACTATCAATCTCTTTTTCAATTAATAAGGGCACTATTATTTTACAGTACACACAATGACAAGTAAACTTTCGTTCGTATTACGAATAATGTTTTACAGTAATGGCAGAACGTTGATACTTGCTGAATAGTGAACATTCAATAGGTATTGATTTACGTATAGCATAGTGTGTTTATTTTGTACTTTACAGTTAGTACCTACATTTCATCGAGATATATAATATAACATAATATTATGATTACATATCTTAAAACTCGTAGAAAAGCATCCTTCACACGGTTTGTTTTGGAAGTCACTAAAGCACATTGAATAAAGAGTTGCTAATAAACGAATAAGCATCTTCGCCATCTGTGACGGGATTTTGATCTAATGCTTACAATCTCTTTGATGCCAAAGCCATCTTCTTTCTACAATCCAACAATTTTTCAAATAGTATTGGAAACTAACGCACCACAATCAAAACAAATTTTGAATTGACAAAATGTCAAAGAGACAATTTTAAGGCCGCGTTAAAAAATATGGCAGCGTTCACGCAATTTCCACCTATATTGACCGAATGAAACCGGCGTTACTAAACTAGACTATAGTGTGTTTTCATGAAATGCCAACATCGGTTATCTCGCGTCGACAAGGCGAAGTCACGACGGGATATCTTCTCGAGCGTGGTGCGCATGTTAGGAAAAGTGACAAACGAATCGAGATCGACAAAGTTTGTCATCTCGTTTATGACATATGTCGACTTGCGCATGTTAGCCCTGCAGGACGCCACGTGTCACTTATTGGAAAACGGAATTAGTAATAGCTTGGACGCCGAGCCCACGTCTTTGCTTTTTGACATGATGGAAAAGAGTTTTTATTAAACATCACAGCTCTTTTTCCCGATAGTATAGATATGTATAGTGCGAAGTACTCGCACCTATGTTTTCCCAGTGATTGGGTATAATACATCAAACTGCTACTAGAAATTATTTTCCCAATTCAATTTATTTAGTTCTGTCGAATTCGTTCATTAATGATAATATTTAGAGACAGCCGGCAGCGTGTCAAGCCAAAGAAGTTTTCCACTAGAGAACGTCCATGTGCCTTTGACTTGAATCTAGATTGATAAAATGTACACCGTCTCTTGTTTTTTTTAACCTAGAAGCGTATAACGTAAGTGAGTCAAATACTAGCCAAGTCAAATCTAGAGTAATTAATTCGATCCTGCAAGTATTAGATGACATTATTATATGTAGCAGAAACTTTTCTTGCGTTTGATAGCCCAATTCATAACAAAGGTTATAGGGACACGAACACATTTTTGTTATTACCTTATGACCCTGTGTGAAACCGCGATACAAAGCAAGCTAAAGTCCAAGCAAGCTATGTAGGCACCTGTATAAAGGAACGTATTTTCATGATTAGTTGCCGTCGTTTTCAGGTGGTACGCAAGGAGAAGATGCTGGAAGAAGAACCAGAGCGTTTGGAGCTCGCCTTGCGTCGCTGCAAGAAGCTAACTGGAACTCTGGTTACGCTCAAACGGTAAGGCATTACTTACAATAATATATCACTCGCTAATTTACTATCATCATTTCACCAGAATATAACACATGATCATATCACAAAGTCATATTAAACTCAACCTTTGAGTCAAGATCATTCCTGACAAATGACTGAAGGAACGTATAATAGTGCTCTTGTGTCTGTGTAGATAACATGAAGGAGATCTTTTATCAAACCATGATACTACCATTTTATTTAAATCCGAAACGTTCTACTTGAGGTCACATTACCTACTGACTAATGTTTGCACTGACTCATATGGTTCTCTCTTATCTGCATGGTTCGTTCTGATCTGACCAAGATAATTTCCGGACTTTAAAAGACACCTCCGACTTTCTTTCGGTGTTTCTTCTCAGAGTAGTTAGATACCTGAAAGACCGACCTCACCTTCTAGCTAAAAAATAACGCGAAAATGTCGTGTGCGGTATGTATTAACCTATTTACAGAATTTAATAAAAAAAATAAGCGAGTAGGTTCTTTGTTAAGGGCTTGTCTGAGTAAAAAAATACCGTCAGCTTTGTAATGGGTTTTTATGTGAAAAATCCGATCGTGAAATTTTATATGTGCCTGCTAATTCTTGATTTTATTCGTTTTGCAGCCTCGCTTGCGTTCAGGAACAGCGCCTGCCGATGGCCGATGGCCGCGTGTCCCCGGTGTCCTCGCAGAGCTCCAGCTTCACAGCCGGGCCCTCTTCAGAGGAATTCGCTTCCGATAGTACCTGTCCCAATGCGTTGGCACACAACAAGGTATTGAAACCAATTTACTTCTGAATACATAGACAATTAAGTGAATAGGTCTATTAAAGAATGAATAAGGAAAACATATTTGGTGGTTTGCTTCCTCTATTTTTAGACAGATAATATTTTTAAGGACCCTTGTATTTTACTAATGCATTGAAATTCTCTTCTTGGATTCCCCATTACAAGTTGTACGAAGTATTAAAACTTCTTATTTGCAGATAGTTTAAGAAGATTGTCTCTATAGTACTTATAATAATTCCAGTTCCTGATGCTCATACTTATTGATATAGTATTATAATGCGCTTAACAATTGCAGGTTTGCCAAGAGTTATAAAATTTGCATTTTTTTCCAACACTTCAATTTGTTTGCGAAGTGTTTATTTTATTTATTTGCTGTTCATATCACCCCCTAGCAGGGTATCATACCCGAACTAACATTTGCCAACGACTGCTTCGTTTGTACTTGCATGCGCCCCAGTTTTCTTTCCCACACGAGGAATCAGCATGCTCTGCACCAGTTCTTTAGCGTATCCTAACATCATCTCTTACGAGCTGACTATAGTGGCTTATTTTTCTTTTATTTATAATAAAATCTTTTCCTATAGACTTTAACCGTTACGCATTTTGGATATCCGAAAAATTATTTAGAAATTGTCCTGTGTATTCTGGGTGTTATCAAAATTATCAAAATTGGCCTAATAATGTATCCTCACGCAAGTGCTGTTCATCAAAATTTAACGAAAACGCAATTGGCATACAACATTTAAATTCGCATCCAAACATATTACGACACACTCTGGTTTATAAAAAACTTAATGAATAATATTATAAGTACGTTCAAAGTTATCTGTTTAGATAGCTATCGTGGCAATTGTATTGTCCATTTAAATACTGATAAACTTAACTCCAAACAATGTTTGAGAAATCATGGAGACTTAACTATTTTTTTTTTTTTTTTTTTTTTTTTTTGAAATAAATGAGTACAGTTATTTTAAGATAGATAGATAGATAAACATTTATTTAGTACCTACACAGAAATAAATGAATGAACAAATGCTGCATTTGTTTTAGACTTTGGGATCAGATTACGCTTCGGACAATGTAAAACCGTTGTAACCTGTTGTAAATTGAATTTGACATGCAAGTCAGGATATATAACAATGTTGAACCCTCTATCGTAGCCCCAAAATTTGTTTACAAAGGCACTACTCATGATACTCATTCCACGCAAAAATTTAGACAACTATGGAGCCAGAACTTGCTTAATCTCTGCAAGCAACCTTACCCATCATTATGTACCATTCATTCCGAACTTTGGCGAAACTGTTAGTAAAAAAAACTATAAGCTATGAAAATTAAATTCACTCAAGAAATAAGTTGAGTAAAGATAGGTACGAGTAATGCTCTAGATGGAAATAGTTAAATATGTATAAATTTGTAAGTTATCCTCGATTTACAAGGTTCGCAGGTACGTGGTTACATCGCCAGAAGCAGGAGGATGGCTCTGCGGCTTTCAACCTGTATGCCCTACTTGGTGCTATTATTAGTTTAAGGTTAGATTCAAGCACATTGATTACAACAAGAAACTAATATTACGTAGTAAAATGACATTAAAATGGATTAGTAATAATTATTTATTATAAATAAAGCAATATTCATGCTGACCTTTTATGTAGGCACCAGTAGGTATTTCCAATCCTTGCACAGAGTATGCACGTCCTGCTTCATAAACAGAATACTAATCTTTATAGTAAAAGAAATGTTTTAGTGACAAGATAGGTGGGTGATACATTCTATTATTAGTGCGTTAACCTAATATTTAGTGTTGTACCAAAGCATTTTCCAAAGAGAGTAAAAGAAAATACGACAGATGTCTGGTTAATGTATCTAAGACCTTTACAGAGGAAAAGTGATAAGAGCAAAGTTAAAAAGCAGATCCGTAAATTAAGTAAAAATATATAAATTAATAAGGCTACGCAGTAGTAGTAGCCTTATTGCATTAACAGCTGTTATGCAGTAACTTTAATAAATAATAGACCAGGTGATGACGATATCGATGATGGAACAGAAGTAATAATTTAAGAACAGGATCTATTTATCAATGTAGCGGGTAAGTATTGTAAGACAGAGTGTGACGTATTATTACAGAATACAACGAATCTTGACATTCTTTTGCACACATCCCTGCAACCAATGCACCATCCGTAAAGTTGCGTTTTATAATCCTTGCTTTCGGAAAATAATGCCAATTTTAACAATATGTCAACCATATCCAACATATTTAGAAGGACCTGCCACTTACTGCCACGCCCAAAAGTGTTATCCATACTTGATTGTACACTCCAACTTTATAATTAAAAGTATG
This sequence comes from Euplexia lucipara, assembly GCA_921972225.1. Classification (NCBI taxonomy): domain Eukaryota; kingdom Metazoa; phylum Arthropoda; class Insecta; order Lepidoptera; family Noctuidae; genus Euplexia; species Euplexia lucipara. The sequence continues at coordinate 7,856,339 of OV179142.1, read as the reverse complement.
CGATAAAATCAGTACCTACAATCCCAATTCGTAAGTTTCCAACATAATAAATAATCATCAGTAGTTGTTTATGTGTTTCGATTAACTCGATATGGACTAGCATAATAAAAACAGTATAGTACCCTGGAGAACACCCTGATGAAATATAATGAGTACCGAATACTTAAAAGAAAACCTTCACTTAGATATTTTCTGCGTTTATTAATATTGTAATCCCACAATATTAATAAACGCAGAAAATATGCTATTTTAATGCAAAAAGCGATGTAAAATAATCTTATCGGTCATATTTGGATGAAAGTCTATTATCAACCATAACAAAAGCTTTCTATAAAACAATTTTTAAGAATTAAACTTGTGTTACAATTTTAAAAGTATAAGAGTTCAGTCTGGTTTAAAGAAATATTTACTTCATTGAATATATCAACAAAAAGACAAAATTAAAACTGCAGGGCTAACAAAAATAAACATATGCGAGTTAAATCGAACACATTGTTGGATCACCATACTGTAGATTTTTGTTTCACACGTATGCATCTATCAGTGTTCATCGGCAGAGTCCTCCACTGTAGGCACCAGGAACAGGACATGCAGCAGTCATGTTGCAGCAGACATGGCTGTGCCAAGACGCTACGCCACACGTCATCTCCACTTTAACTCTTATACCTACATTGTGATATTTTTTATGTTGTGTCATTATTATCAAATTGTTTTAACGATGGATTTCATGGTCTTTTTTCCGTGATGGTACCCGGCAGTTCGCCTGGAGAGAGAGTCTTAACTTCAAGGAAGCTATTGTTGTTAACGAGTAATAAAATCTCTTCATAATACTATAATTATCCATTATTATTCATAAATACGTTTCAATTATTAATTTCTATATTTTATTGTACATCTGTATTTTTACTTTTTTATATTTTACTTTCAATATATTTACATTGTCTACTTTTATGTAATTTTATCACAAATTTTTGCTATATCTCTGTAGGCATGTTGGTGCACTGGATTTTGTAAACTACGCTTTAGAATAAAGTTTGTCCAAATTCGCTTGACTGACATTAAATAAAATTAGAAAGACATTATAGACATTTTGCATATTTTTTTCCAGTTCGAACAGTATTGAAAGAATCGGTACGCATGCTTACATAATTATTAATTAAGAGTAAATTGAACTAATAAAATAATGAGTTTAAAAAACAAATATGTTGAAATCCCATATTTTGAAATTCAACGATATATACTTTCGAAATGGTGAAGTTAAAGTTAAGTTTTAATATTTCGTAAAAAATTGGCTTCATTGATATTATAGTTGAATTTCAAAGTTGACCTAAGTACCATAGGCCAGTGACAAACAACTTTCAAGTGTTCTGCCGTTATCTAATTCTTTGTCTTTGAATTAGTATATAAATGCTGATCTGTTCAAAGTTAATTGTGCAAAATCTTTCAATATTAGAACTCAATTGTCTTAATTTGAATTTAAGAATATCTACGAATAAAATGGAGACATTTAAATTGGGCCTACTTTAATATGAAATGTAGGGGAGATCAGGGGTGGCGTTCAATTTAGTTGCAAATAAATTAATCAAATTGCTAATTTTGTAAACCTAACGTATTATTTTTAAAATACATAATATAAAAAAAAGCTGAAAGGAGGTTGTTGTACCTACTCATGCTTAAACTAGCCCGAATCTGTTGATAATTCTGTTGAGACTATCATTAGCCGTACAGCACTAACGTTTTCGCCAGTGGACGCTGTAAAAGGCTGAGAGTTACACAAAGTGGAGTTTCGTCATAAAATGCCAATTGAAAACATCGTTGCACAATTTTAACACATTTAATCCACACAACAATTTTAATCCATTAAATGCTCCAGGTTGCATTTAATGGATTAAAATTGTCTCCAATCAAATTTAATTTGATACCTGCTGCCTTATTCTAAACTGTTTTATTCGTTTCCGTGTCGGTAAGGGACCGTATTCGACAATCTCATTTCCGAGCCGAAGAACTGTCAAAACGCTATTCACAGATCCAAACGGATACGTTTTTTGCTATCCGATGGATCCTTGTGTTTATGGGGAACGCTACAAAATGGTAGTACCTAAATAGATCGGCGTGGCAAATTCAAAGTAGCAAATAAAATTAGTTTATTTGAATATTTCTTTCCGTTTCACCATGGAATATACAGCTAGTAACCTAATAGACAGCAAACGGTACTAAATGATTTTTGTTCTTAATCAAACAAACTTTATTTCGAATAAACCTGCTTCGTAAACAGCTGTTTGTCAAACTGACAAGGCGGAAAAAATAATTATTTAAAAACTGTGGCTTTTTTTTATTGTAACTTTGCAAAAAAAGGAAAAATGACTAAGTTTTTGATATCAATTACACAATTCTTGCTATTTGCTCATTGTCAAATAATAACACGTGCAAATACATAATTACACTCCGAATTTATGTAAATACGAATGCATCAATGAAATACGGTCAATACAATAATAAAACTTAATGTACTTACTTCAGGCAGTGTTTAAAAGGTTTACAGTGTTTTATTTCTCTGAAATAACCTGGAAATATTAAATTTCTTCGTTTAAATTTTGTTCGGTATGACTCCCGATAGCAAACAGCTGTCGGAAAGTTTCGAGTCTTCTTATCGAATTTGAACTGTCAAAAATATTCGGTTTCGGATTTGTGAATTGCGTTTGGATGACATCTTCGATAACTTAGACGTTCGATTCGGTACGTAATCGAGTCAAATGGTTCTGAATGAGCCTGCTGACCTTCTCACTCAAAATTGCCGGCAAATTATAAAAAAAAAAAACAAATTTTAATGTTACATAAATTCAATGCACGTCTGATGCTTATCAAAGAGTCACTACAAATATAAATGATCTTTCATTGGCTTTCCTTACTGGTCTATAAAATACTTCCTTTCCCTTTCTCACTGAAAGTTTTTAGAAACTTTCAGTGTGACCCTTGTAAGTAGGTATTTTAATGTTTTTTATTCAATTATTCTACTAATCGAAGTCCTTTCTTTACTGTTACTATTTCTTGATTAATCTTTTAAATCAAGTTACCCCGGGACTCCCTTACAATTTTAACTTGAAGGTTATGTCGTGTTGCACGTTGCATGCGATAAGCTGTGTGTATTTAGATCTGTCTATCGTATGTTAGAAAGACTTTGTTTCATTAACTTGTTTGTCAGCACAACCTCGTTTATTGGTATGGAAATCAAACATTGTGTATCAAAGCTTGCACAGAATTTTTCCTCACGATTCATGGGGTATTATAACATCCAAAAACTGATGTAGTGCTTATATCCAAGTTCAAAGCCAACAAATGTTATACCACCGTTACAACATTCACTATCAAAGAGTTGTAATGAAGCACATAGTTATTCAGACGTGTGTTCATATTTCTTTTATGTTTATTTATTAATTTTATGTTTGGTTGATTTCCCTTGTTTTCTGTTTTAATCATTAAATTATTATTTACTTTGTGTGTGTGAAATATGAAAACAACGTCATTATCGATATATTGAATAACAAGCATGTTGTAATTTCTAGTAGTGGCTTTTAAAACAATAGTTTGTGCATCTTGCTGTTTTCTATTCTGTTGCAGCGCATTGTCGATATCAGGAGCCGCTCACAGCCCAACACTTCCGGATATGAATGAATTGCCTTAACAAACCTCCTTCACACTCCTTTCTGCCTAGTACTATTCGATTCTATCACCCTTGACGAGAATTCATTATCTGATCTATCATTTACTTGTTTATTATACCCGACACAATCCAAAAACTATATTCTTATATTTTTTTCTAATTATTGAAGATACATTGTGCTCTTTTCAAACTCCTTTTATAATCTATCCCTTTTTAATAATTTAACGTAAATTAAAAATAAACTAACACACAACATCGGAGCACAGGTAATTATTAAAAAAGAAATGTTTTTGCTTTGAAATAAGTACTACCATTACGTAAAAGTATATTAACACCTTTGCACATTGAAGATAATGTTTTAATCATAGTAGCGATCGCAGTAACCCACTTTGAGCTTTCCTTAGACTAGTTTTTGATTCAAATGTCACTTTGACATTAGCTTCCTTTAGTAGTATACTGTTAAAATAAATAATTATAGTATCTAACTTTATTATATACACTTTATTTTTTTTTGACTAATGGCAAAATCGTCACAATTGTTAAGAGTGAATCGTCTCTAAAATCTTATCGTAATTCTATTTTTTTTTACTTATATTTAGTCACCAATTTAAATCGTTGCGCTAAATATCATAAGCCCCAATGTATTTATGTATCTCTAATAATTATCAAATCTTACTTCTTCACCTGTATGTAATTACGTTATTCCAACGTTTCTCCACCATGTTTAGGTTTTACTTCCCACTAGACATAGGCCGCTCGTCTACACTTCCTTTTCATTTTTTGTCGTTGAATAAGCAACATAGTACCAACAATTTAGAGAACATATATTTGATGTGAAACATCTTATTAAGCTTTTTTGTAACGTTTATTCCTAAAAATACTCAACGACAAAAAAGAAAGGCATTCGCCTTTTACGTTTCTATTTTATTCTTTTTGAATGATTGTGGTCGCATTCAGACATAGTCTTGTCCAATTCTAAGTGTCTTCAATGGACGTAATGCGGTGTTAAATGTGTTGACTAAGTGTTTATATATGTATTAAAAGCGCGGTTGCAATAATGCTTAAAAGTTTTAGTTATTAGCAAAAAAAACATAATCAGATGAGTATCAAATATTAGGGGCTTACTTGCAACCGCTCTTTTATAATGTCTGTTGGAGATCGGCGAGCACAGCTAGAAGTGCGTGGAATGGTGCGCAGGGCACCGGTGACGTGTGCGCCGGGCGAGGCGGTGCGGCCCGGGGAGCGGATGTGCGGCCAGAAAACGCCCTCGATGCGCTACTAGACGAGCTGCAGACGTTCGCGAAGCCGGCGGAGCGCGGCGGGCGAGGGGAGGCGCCGCTACGGCGCCTGCACTCGTACCCCAGCGGCAGTGACACGGACGCGTCGCCGCCGGTGCGTGCGCGCGGCCAGCACCCGCCCAAGCCACCCGTGCCCGAGCGCCACCCCGAGCTCCTCGCAATGGCCGCGCGTCGCGCACCGCCACCGCCGCCACCGCGCACCACCTCGCGCTCGCCGCTCGCTTCGCCCACATCGCCTGCCTCGCCACCCCGCTGCTACCCTGACCCCACCCTCCTGCTTCACCCCTCCGACCCCTCCTCTGACGACGACAAGGCCACCAACCGACACACGCCACTCGAACAACGACATCAAGAGCTGCTGAAGAAACAGAAGGCGCTGCAAGAACAGTACGCGCGCCTTCAGATGATTCAACGGAGTGGGCCGACGCTGCCACCCACGGCGCAACTAGACCTCAAGAAGACCGGCAGTGAGTCCAATTTGTTGACCAAAATGAATTTGAACCTGGCGCCCGCCGCGTTATCCGGTAGCATGACCCACCTGGCCGCCGACAACCACGTGGATGGATCATTGATAAACGATAATGTCAAGCTGCCTGAAGCTGTGGCCACTACTAATAAGGTTTACGAGACTGACATACTGTGACCTTGTAGTCGATGCTTCATATCTGTGTAAGAGTTCGCGCGCATCAGGTGCAAGCGACACACGCGCAGTTCCGTGGGGCTAGGAGTATTTTGAAATACACGTGAGCTTAACGACATGATGTCAATGAATTTAGTCGGGCTGGTCGCAACCACGCGTTGCGTTTATTGCTTTATACTGACTGCCTAATGCGCGGGAACTCCTATTGTTAATATTATTATTAGAATTTAATTGAACTAGTATAATTGCCTATTGTTACGTTACATCATAGTTCGCTAATTTTATTATTAGGTTTGTTATCTCGTTTTGAGACCTACTTCGATATTAAGTTAGAATCCCGCATGCTTTTTTTTCCCAAACAACGACTTTCAAGCAAGTTTAATGGAAAATGAAATAATGATATCTAAAAAATATTGGTATTCTTAATTGTCAAAAATACAAATAAAAATACACATACTTATTATCTATAGTCAAACAATGTGTGTAATCATTATAATGAATGTGTAGCCAGTAAAAATATTCCATCACTTAGAATTATCACGTGAACACTGTTTTATCTTGCATGTCAGTCTGTGCTATGAGTTGATAATCAGACCTCATAGAACCTTGTCTAATTATCAATGTATATAAATCACTTTTAGGTGTAACTGTACCCTCTAACTTAGATCCTAACATTTCTTAGTACTGTAACGACTAATTCAATACCGAGTGCCAAAATTCTTTTGAATCCTTTATCTACTATCTTTTCGAAAGTAAGCAACGATATTTAAAAATCGTAGAAACGTACGAGGTTCGTGTTAATGAGCCGCTCTCATTTCAGTGACCTCTATAAAAAACTTAAAAGACATAATATATGTCGTTAAAAATTTAAAACCGGAATTTTAAAAAATGTCTATCGGAAGCCGAAATCCGTTCGAATTTTGAAGCAGCCGTAAGTACCAAAGGAACTACAAAGGTCAAAAGAGCGCTCAACTGAGATTGATTTGATAACACGGGCCTACACTCAAGGTTCCTTGAAACGCCATCAAATTACAACGAACAGTAAGTTGTATTACTAACCAATTTTTACAATATATACCTGCTACTAAATTATAGTAACTATTTAATATTCTTGACGGCTCGTAATAAAAAAAAATATTTATAATCGGAATATATAAATCGACTGTGATAAGAAAAAGTTACCTAATTTAAATGCATAAGAATTGATCGAAATATCGTGGCTACTTTCCTAACTAACTAATACTTATTTGTGTGTCCGTATGTTACCGTCTTCGCTCAGACTTTTTTGGTAATAACTACTCAATTAGTCATAACCGTCAACAATATTAGATAATATTTATAGGCATTTACACGTACTCTAATCACAAAGTCTATCAATTATGTGCGTATGTATGTCAAAATTAGCAAAAACTTACAAAAAAAATCTAATAAATATTGTTGTTTAAAATAACCTTATTTTTAGACACAAAATATATCTACATTAGAAAGATGGAATAGGTCTAGAACGTTAGTCATAGATAATTATATGTTATTCAAAATAAATGTTTGCGCTTTTTAAATGTTCGTTGCAAATCACAAATAAATTACATGCACTTGGAACTATATTCTTGAATCAATATAAATGAAATGTCAATATTTAATTTACAAGTATTATCATTTGAGCTTTCTTGAGCCTAAATCTCTGTATATTTATGAGCACTGAAATAGAAAATTACGACTGTGTAGGAAAAATATTTTCTAAAAAAATAAGCTACACCATCTTAAATGTAAATCATAAGTCTTACAATTAGGAATTGTCTTTAATTTTCTTGTTTATAACTACTCTCTAGATGAATTTTTGTTTCATCATACTAATCCATTCCTCTGGGACATTTTGTTAATAAAAAAATCTAATCGTGCCAAACCAATGCTTTTTTTATATGAGTATTTTTCTAGTATTTTTACTTAGTTGATTTTACCCATTTTTGAAGACGTTTAAAGCAAAACTTAAGATAATGTTTTTATAGAGCTGTTTTTTATTAATTTCGATGTTTTATCGATTTTAAATGGTTATAATTATAATCTGCAAATAATTTTTAGCTTAAAGCAACCTTATTATCTATTGTCAATATTATTATGATTAAGTACTATTTGTTTAGTTGTAATAAATGATCACGTTAATTGTATAATAGTTAAATCAAGATAGCTTGAAAATGTTTTAATGTGAAATAAATAAATAAAGTTTATTCTTGTTTCATTTTAACTTTTTACATTAGAAAAACAGTAAAATAAATCTTGCAGATCAAGTAGACTTTCTTGATGACAAAGGCATTTGACAATTTGTTTCTTGTTAAAAAAAAAGTAAAAGTAAGAAGTTTCCGGGAAATACCTCCAAGAAGAATTCGTAACGTATATAAGCCACGTCTAAGTAGATTGTTACTAATAAAGTTTGACGTTCAGCAAGGCAGCATCATTGGTCCGAAATTGTTCACAACCTAAATGATTAATATAATAAATGTGCCCTAAATGTAATGATCTAAAGCTCTTCGCAGATGACTTAGCCTTAACCCGTCATGTGCTAGAATGTAGATTTAATTATTTCTATAATAATAATAATATATATATATACTAGCTGCTGCCCGCGACGTCGTCTGCGTGAAGGTTCTACAGAACTAAAAAACCCTAAGATGCCAGTGACGCTATAGCATTCTAAGTAAAGAACTTTTAAAATAGCATTATAATTTAAGTGACATGAAGAAAAATCAGGGAATCCTGCTGAGTTCAGTCATACCATGTGATTGAAGGAAATAGAGAAAATAATGCAGGAATACAAAATAGGACACAAAAGAGTAAAATACGTAGATACAAAGGTATCATACCTTACAACACTTCCCTATAAACTACGTTGGTAGTTATACTGCCAGGAGCCAAAATGTAAAGAGAGTCAGGACTGGTGGCACCTGTACGTTGCTTGCTCCCGGCAAGTCGAACTGGATCGGGAAGCTATGAAGTATATAATAAGGGGAATGCGTTTTATAAATACTGCCTCGCCGACGCCACAACCCGTAAGAATTTCCACCTCAATGGTGTCTGTGGAGCGAGATGACTTTAAGGCGGGTCCCGTTACACAACTTTGGAGGAGATTTGTTCCTAAAAAGCACAATCGGGACGCCGACCTTCAGCTTGATGGTATTCGCTGGAAGTCCACTTGCTGACAGGGAGTTCAAATATTCCACGGGATAATGTGTGGCGTCATCTTGCTCGACGACACTGCTTATCGACGTGTAGACCACTTCATTCCCCTAAATGTCCGAGAGAATGCATTCGTTAATTGCTGCAGCATGATCATTTTTGGGCGACAGGCCCTCTCACACGAATTCTGCTGGTGCGGTATACGACTGATATCCCCGTACACACAGCGAATGAGTTCTTCTAAGCTGGATACCACTCTACCGAGAGACTCTGAAAGCACCACCTCTCCACTTCTCTCTTCTGGTAGAGTGCCTTTGCCAAGACTTAGAAGGACATCGGAGAATTCTTGAGCGCGTGCAATGCCGCCGAGCCGAGCTCTCATATTAATGGTCAAGCGCAGCGTTCGAACTTGTGACCACAACGCAGATTCACCTCGTCAGCCCTCGATCCCCGCGTCACCTTGGGAAGCGTTTGCCTGAAATCGCCACTGAACAGAACTGTGACACTACCCATCAAATATATACGATCCGAACACTGCTCAAGATTTTGAGGGTTTTGTTGGAACTTGAATAAGTCAAAACGAACTATACGATACAACTTTTATGAAGAAAATGCACATTACCATCTATGAATTTTAAGAATAACTAACTTCTACCTCGCCAACACGATCAAAATTTAAATTAATTTTCAAAACGTGCTAATGTGAAACTTGATTTGATTTTTATGAATTCTCATAGATGGCGCTGATTCCAAATTGTCTTTATACTACTAACATTCATTAAACTATGTTTCTCTGCCAAAGCTACTTAAATGGCGTAGTTTTTATAGTGTAAAGCTAGATAATAGCATATCTTACTCAAAACCAACATTTAAATATGCGTCCTAAGATTACACGCTTCCACAAAATGAGTAAGAAGAATAAAGATTCACTGCTCCTCCCCCGTAGGTGATAGCGTGATAATATATAGCGTATGTGTTGACCCGACCTCTTAGTAATATTCATGCAAAATTTGAAGTAAACCATGCAGTACTTTTTGATTTTATCCCGGACATACATACAGACAAACAGACAAAAATTTAAAAAAAAATATTTTTGGCTTCGACGTCGATTGTAGATCTCGTCCCAAGTATTCTTTTTTAAAAATATTCAATGTACACTTTTGACTTTCCTACGATTTTATTATATGTATAGATATATATAAAATAATAATATATATACTAGTGGTTAATATGTTTACGACAAAAATAACATCATATTCCACACTTTTCATACAACGCTATCTAGTCCCAAGCTAAACAGCGCTTGTATTATGGGTGGTATGAAACAACTGAGTAACGTATTTATGTATCTAAATACATACATATAATAAATAAATTGCACCCAGACACAGAACAAAATGATCGTGTTCATTACACAACGATTTTGTCTTGGGTGGGAATCGAACCCACGTACTCCAGCATAGTAGTCAGGGCGACTGACCACTACACCATCAGACCGTACTGACTGACTGTACTGTACTTTGTGACAGCTAGTCACAAAGTACAAAATCATTACAAAGCACTGCTTTCAGGCACGACTCTATCATTGATTGAAGCTTTTACATTATCAAAATGCAGTAGTAGCATTATTTCAAAAATATTAAATATTCACATGGCAGTAACAAATTTGACTTTCGCCTATTAAGCTCGCTATTTGTATTGCTACATTCGCTGCTGTAAATACCTTCGCAAAGAGGAAATGATAATTACTTTAGGCACCCTCCACAAGCGATTCTCTCTCTTAATAAATACCTACCTTTAGATAATAAATAAAACACCATCATATTCATGTTCATACACAATAGTTTATTAAAAATTAAATAAGATCAAAAATTATTTTGACTGACTGTATCGAATCATCCACTTATGATAACTAAATTGCTTTGTTTAAGCTAAACATAAATCTAAAGAATCACTTTGGTTCGTTAATGGTCGATTTATGCCGACGCGAATACCTGAAAAACAAAGGAATTGTGAAAAGATTATCAACAAAATAAATTAGTTTCATAAGGCTTCTGGAGTTGTCTCGCTTAATTTTTTTGTTAGTATAGGTTCATCAGGTAACGATATAATAGGTAGGTATATAAAAATCTAGTTCCTTTTATGAAGTTTTACCCCAAGTGATTGGTAGCAAAATTAAAAATTTTTGGAAATTACTTGTGAATTTTTGACAAAAATATTTTTCTTAAGTGCTAATGGGTTTGTCAGTTCCATGTTCTAAGCTATAATCTAGGTATACGCTTAAATTTAGAGGCAAAAACAAATTAACAATTATTTCGTAATGTGGGGAGTTCACAATGAGCAATTGAACCCAAAATATCACAATAAATTGGGCTAACCTTAAGATATCGGTATTTCTACCAGTTGAGTTGATGAACTCAGACGGTCAGTTGCTCCGCATAGAATATTGACATTCACGTGCATCTGGTTGGAGAAACATAGTAATTTTAAACACTTGAGGGAAATAAAATGAGGTCAGAAACATAAGTATAGGTAAAAATCTTCTTTTAGGAATGCGGAATAACTGCCGTCTGACATCCACAGATTTTCATTTACAATAGTTATTTAGACTCACCACCCAAGCGCAAACACAAAAAAATATACTAGTTATTTCGCCTGACTAAAACCGATAAATGAAAGGCAGTTAAGATACGCTGCCGAGGGGGTTTTAGGTAAATGGATAGAATAAGAAATGAGTATGTAAGATTGAGTCTACAAGTCACACCTGTATGTACCTACAGTTGTGTGGAAATCGGTTGTCATGGTATAATTATATCATACAAAGCAATGAGGGTCAGGTTGTAATAAAAGTTCTAAGTAAAAATGTTGGGGGTTACAAGAGTAGAAGAACATTGAAAAAAGATGAATAGATTTTATGAAAGTGATATGGCTAGCAAGGAGGTCACTATAACAGAGATGATGGCAATTATAGCTGTATGAAAGACATTTGCGTTTCGACCGCAAATAAATTGAGATGAGGACAGGACGATGGTGATGATCTAATTAGATGGATTAGGTAAAATCCTTCGTAGTCAATTCATTAATCATTAATGGCAATCAAATTCACTCGCTAACCAAACAGATGTAGATCTTATTCAACAGAACTGAGAAGTCGCTTATTTTTAGCTGACTTATACACCGTACCTACTTAGCTAAAATATTTTGAGCGTGAAGGGGATACAAGTAAAGAGAAAGGCTAAAGAAAAGATGGATGAGTTTTGAGAAAAATCATATGACTACAAAGGAGATGGAGGTTGAGATGTAGGTAACAATGGGTTTAGGTGGGTAGTAAAAAGATAAAGATAAAGATACCGGGCTGGTATCCGCGTGGCCATAATCTGCCACGCAGGCCCAGTGCGAACTGGTAGATGTCACATGTCTTCGATTTTTTTAGTTCTAGGACATGCCGGTTTCCTCACGATGCTTTCCTTCACCGTTTTTGAGAGCAGTGGCGATGAAATAAATTACACCAAGTAATGCGCCTGGCTGGGTTTGAACCCACGGCTTAGGTACTGTTCGTAAGTCGAGGCCGCCACCACTGGGCCACCGCTGCTCTCTAGGTGGTACCTACTGTGAGTACTAATAAGACAAAAATAACAGGAAACCTTGTGATGACTTAGGTGTGCCTCAACACTACACACACCTTTTTCCGCAACTTCACGTTCCTGCCATCGACATACTCTTGCAGTGCTAGGTATATGAATCTATACTGCATTTTGTTTTGCACCATGCCATTCCGCTGCGCCCTCACCAGTTTCACCGTGGAGTGGACGTCGATGTCACAATTGAATCCTTTAAAAGAAAAGATCATACATGAAACTTTCGCAATTGGAGTCTAGAAAATATAGCTAGGACTGGTCTGAAAGTTGGTAGGTATAACTAACAGCAAGCAATTCGCAGGTCAAAACAAGAATAAGATACTGCCGGGGCTGTAATAAATTGAAAACATAGGTCGCCTATAGCAAATAAAACTGAACATGGTGTGCAAAAAGCATAAAGTTATTCGCTGATACAGTACAGAATTTGAATACATGACACAGGTACTAGATATGGCAATAACATTTAAACGTCAGCGAGCATTCTGCAATATTTGCAACAAAAAATGATGACCGATTAACATTAAGAATGTTATTTTGCTTCCAAAAAGCTTACTACTTAAATTTTCGCAAAAGCACACGTAAACAAAAAAAACTACAACATAATAAAACCTCTATTCTACCCAACAAATTTTGTAAATGCGTTTATTTTTTACACACCCATATTACATGGCAGTTATGTTTTAGGCCCTTCTAACCGAAGGCCTATTGCCTATTATTGGGTATCAGACCCATGCTTTAAAGCTCAGCATCTCAGTAGCGCTCGCAATTAACAAGGTTATAATATTTTTACAATGAGTTAGTGTTGAGTCTCACCAGATGTTTTAATTTTGTCAATAAGAATGTCCAGGACTATGAATGTTCCCGTCCTACCGACGCCAGCTGAGCAATGCACGCACAGGATATTCTGAAACATATTCTTAAATTATTGAGGATAACCCGACCTTACCAAATATGTAAGTATATGTATATAATTATGACTATTTCTGATCGCACTATGAACTTGGCGATTTACATTGATGATTTTAATGACTATTTTGATGAGAAGGTACATATTTGTTGCGATCGCGAATAAGTATTTTATTGCCATAAAACCAATTCCGCAAATCATTTAAAGGGCCCACTCGGATATCTTAAGTTAATATCTTTATATCTAAATTTTTTATATACATTTAATTTTATCCACTGAAACTCATGTTATCAGCTTGTTGTTTGTCGCTGTCCCCAATTTCACGCTGTAAAAAATGTCGAAAGAGGTTCACAAAAGCAGAAAATGGCTCACCTGTTCAGGTGCATCTATGTCCTGCGAGTTCTTTATCATTCTTCTGTTGATATCTTCAATGAAGGACAGCACACCATCAGGATCATCAGGTGTTCCGTGGTCGGGCCAGGCCTAGAAGTTACGACATGATGATTAGTTGTCAAAGCTTGTGGCTATACAAAGAGATTTAAAATAATAGGTATAGGGATTGAATGTCTTTGTGGCAACACAATAACAGCCTCATGGGTCGATTGAAGTTTAAGCTGCGCTTGATGAGGTTGGTCCGACAATAGGTGAGCATTCATTTAATAATAAATAAATAATAATGTAATAGTCAGAAGTACGAGAATCCGACAACCAGTTTACCATGTGGACGTCACATAGGCAGTCCCTACTCATAAAACACTGCAACCAACCCCAATTTAGTTGGGAAAAGGCTAGGCAGATGATAATTAGTAAAACTATCACTGTTTGCTAAACCTTTTCCAAACTAAGTAAGGGTCGGCTTCCAGTCTTCTCATACAACTGAACAACAGTGTTTTACATGGAGTGAGTGCGGGTTCACCGTTAGTCTGGACGGTAGAAGAACTTAAAGAAGCGTCTTGAAGCTTAACGGCGTAAATCTTATTAGGAAGCGAGAATATTGTCCTCAACCGGGCACAAATCCAGACTCCGGGCAGTTTAGAGTTCTTACATACGAGCGGTATGTCGCCAAATGCAGAGGTAACTGCAGTCGTCATTGACGTCTCGTCGGCGGTCGTCGACATTCCAACAAATTGGCAACATGCCTCTCGTATTTAAGAGCACTTATGTAACCTATAAGACAAAACCTAACAATACGAGCTGAGAAATAAACTCAGGACATCATGCGCTTGCAATCACTATTTAAACTTTATACAGAACACAATTTATTCTTACCGTGAACTGATATTGGAAGACGGTCCGGCAGATTTTATCGTCAGAAACGTAGAACTCCCTCAGAAGGTACTCCTCATAATGTGTCTCAGATATGGACTTCACTGTTAGACCAGCGAACCTCTCTTCATGGCCAGATAGGGGCCAGTAGCGTTCACATTTTTTCTGTAAAAGCAATCAACCTAATTAAATGGAAAATTAACTATAAAAACAATAGGTTTTTTTTTCTGGGTGGACAAGTGGTACTAAGAGAATATCTCTTAGTACCACTTGCCCACCCAGAAAATAGTTAGTAGGTAAATAGTTGTAGCAATCTAAGAAGTGCATTTTGACGTTTATCTATTTTTGCGTCGCTATAACTTTGTATGTAGGTACGTTTAAGTAAATGTACGAATAGAAAAATCATATTCATGGTCCTAATTAATTACTATGGTACCCACACATAATAACGACGGGAATTGTGACTGTCAAAATCCATTTTTTAACACAATTAAATCGATTTACTTTAAAATCGTTAGGTACTTTTACGACAACCACATTAAATAAAAAATACGATAAATGTGTACAATAGAAATGAATTACATTATCAATATTACAAACTCGAGCGTGCAATAAAACGTTATTCCTCAAAAAACAATGTTAAGCTATCTAAATACAATTGTCGATTACGATCACTTAACTAATTTAAATCGCAATGTCCCAAGAATCGGATTTTACAGCAACCGATTTTTTTCCCCGTCACTACATACCTACTTTTTTTTCCAACTGTCACAATGCACTTCTTAGATTGCCACAATTTAATTGATTTTTTAATAGAATCCATTAAACTGTTTACGTACCTTCCCATTTTCGACTTCATTAGTGATCATGGCGATAACTCTAATGTCTTCTTGCCAGAGCATATGCCAGAAGTCATCTTTCGTGTTAGAGAGGCAGCCTTGCGCCGCGATGTATGTTTTGTCTTTCACTGAAATATAAAAAATACAGAATGAATAATTATCTGGGTCCAGTTAGTTATGGGTACTATCAAACAGATTTAAGATCAGAGAAAAAAAATCATATGAGTTTTAATCAAATGGGACCAATCTGCAAGTATACCCTATCAAATAAAAAAAGAATTTTGAAAATCAGTCCATAAATGACGGAGTACTGAGGTAACAACCCTAAAAAAAAAGAATTGAGAACCTCCTCCTTTTTATGGAGTCGGTTAAAAATGTAGTTTTTTGGTATTGTTTGTCAAGAAGTTAAGCTCGTCAAGTTTCCAAGTTGAGCTTACGACTATAAACAAATGGCTAGAATGACTGGATCGGTCTAGTCATATCTGTGTGGTTCTTTACACACTACTCTGCATTATCCTCACATGATATGACCAAGATAATATCTACACTTTAAATTAAAGAGACTGTGATCTCTGACGTTCTGTCGAGGTTCGGCCGCTCAGAGTAGTCCGATAGAGAAACACTGACCTCACCTTGTTTAAACAAAACAACTTAAATGAATGAATACCAGATGAATAATTCTATAATATGTTTTTTCCGATCACTAAACTAATTAGTGTAAATTAGCAATCTGACTTACCTGTGACATCTCGGCAGAGGTTTCCATTAATTTTATCCAAATTAAATGACTTCTTAACTTCTCTAAGTGCTTCGTCTGACAGCGACTTGGTCACCAGTGGCGGAGCCTTCTTGATTTCGCTGTTTAGTATTAGGGCTGAAAAAACAGAAAAATAATGTCTTTTATCATTTATGTCGTAATAGCCCAGTGGTTAAGGCGCCTTCTTCTCGTGCACAGGTTGACTACAAGAAGCAATGTTTCTTTTTCAATTCATTCAAACGTAAGGAACAAACTTTTTGAAGAAGATTTTCACGTGAGTTCATTATTATTTGTTAATAAGATGATGCCAAAATTATGAATTTTAAATCATCAGAAACGTTACACTCCTTGTAAGTAACCAATAATGCTTTAGCCCATGTAAAAATTCTCTACAAAGTTTTGTTACTATTCACCCCTGCAGCTATACTACTACCTACCTATTTACTTACTATACCTGCAGCTGCGTTCCTATTACTATAAACTTAGGCTCAAAGATAAAAAACGTGCGGCAAGCATTGTGACTGATGCTCGTGTCTTTTCTGTACCTATGGGAAGAGGCCTTTGCTCTACGTTGGGACAGAAACATGCTGTTATTGTTATTATTTTAATTTCGGTTATGTTCGAAGCTCACTAGAGACTCAGGTAAAGTAGATACCTACCTACTAACTTATTTATCTCGAAGTTTAACTATACCCACAAATTCAAATGAAACAAAACCGCATGTACGTGCAGATCTTTAATAGTATTCGTTCATTGTTTTCCATCGTCATTAGTATTCTCTCTGGTCTTATGAATTGACGTATTCATCAATTATTATATTATTCTACTTACAAGTCGCCTGTGACTTTGTCAGCTTGGATTTCCTACCAAATATTTCATGCGAACCTTAAAATCCTATCCAATTACTGTCTGACCACAACAACACAGTTCCTGGGTAACGCCATACCCAAAGACATTCAATACCTATAGACCGGACATCACGAACAAAATTTTCGTCCGAAAAAGTGTGTCCTGCTGGATACAAGTCTATGAGTTTTTTGTAGTACGCTCCGCTGCCGCCCCAATATTCATATAGTATTCTAGATGGCGTTACTGAGACATGGGATCAAAGTTTTTCTATGACATTTCTTTGACTTGCCCGCTCTATAGTATTTTAAATCTCTTTGGCCATACCCCTTGATTGAACTGGTTGTCAGACTTTCAGGTTTCTGATTACTCGTAATGACTTTAAAGGATCTATAGATGTGTGGCTTAACGTGCTTTTTAAGGCACGGAGGAGTTTTAGTATGAATGGTACCCCATCCACGGACGGACCTCATTAAAAGTAGCTTAACCTTCGAACGACCCGAACTGCAGTTATTGCTTAGCCACACGTTCCTTCAATAATATTAGAAATTAAATGTAAAACAAAAACAATGAATTTTCCTAAACTTAGGTAGGTACTTAAGTAGGTTAGTATGCGGTTCATAAACAGGCAATACTTGCCCTGAGATTTTATTATGGCGACTCTTTTTAGTCTCACAAGTCAAGCAGATATTTTTCCTTGTCCCTCCGAAATTCGAATCACGTAAGTATTTACACCAAGATTTAAATACATTATTGCCCATTGACGTTCTATGGAATAGGGTATTTTTCTCAGAAATCACGTCACTTAAAAAACCGCAGGAACCTATTCTTCCATTACAAGCTATAATTAGGTAGATTCATCATTTGCGTAGCCTTATTAAACTACATTGCGTTCAGCTTCAGGTTTAACCACGTACCTGAGTACCAGTAGGTGTTTTTCTGGAGCGACTGTCTGTCTGACCTTTTAACTGACTTGTAAAGCAATGAATGGCTTAGATAAAATTGGTTGCCACGTTTTCTGGGCTTCACTACACGTAACGACTGCCAAAGATCTAAAATTGTTTTCCGTGTTGGGTGAACGTGTTTTTTGCGGCACGTAAGGTCTTAATAATAAGTATTGGTCACCTAGCCAAGTACGTACCGTACCGACCTCAGCAGCTCGACAAATCTTTACGTGCGACTTATGTATCAAATGATAATAGTTATTTGTTATACAAGAGTGCAAAGTTGCTTTTTAACCGCGTGTTCAATTTTGATGACCGAGCAAGTGAAGGATTCCAGAATTAGAGTCCTGAGCGTTAGCGAGGGAATCAAAAGAGCACGAGGTGAAAAATCTTTGCACTCGAGTGCAACACGTAACTTTTCATTCCACCTCAGCCAGGAAATGACTAAATGCAAAAAAAAAACGTTTTCTGAGAAAGTTTTGGCTCCTTTTGCTAGTCGCCACGTGTTGAACATATCGTACTGTTTTAAATACTTCTCGCGTGATTGTTGAGGGAGAAAGCTCATTTGCGCATTATTAACAGTTTCAGTCAATTCTGTTGGCGTCAAACAAACTTCCTCGTCGCTAGAATCACTCATTTTAGTTTTTTCACTTGTTTTCAGGTTTCTTGTTTTTAATATAGGTTTAACAATGACGTGAAAAAATGCCGCGTAAAGAACCGCGTACAAAGCAAATTGAAAAAAGAACACCAAGAAGGTTCCGAGTCTGAGTTTTTAACAAATTATAAAAAAGATGATGATATATTCGGCACCATAGAGGTAGCAGTAAATAGGTTTAATGTTTTTTTTAATTCACAAACTTAGTGCACACGATGTTCTAAATTCAATTTACTTTATCCTCTAGAGAATAAAAACGGTTTTTCCACTAAGATATTGAAGATTAAAAATACTCTTTCCGAGATGGTGGGATGAAGATGATATTTATTTCTGTAAATAGGTTTTCACAAACACTTTAACACGTAGTTTTTTTCACTATAGTTCGGAGTTTCACTATCTGACTACTCTGAGAAGAAACACCGAAAGAAACTCTGAGGTTAGTCTTTTTTAAAGTCCAGACATTATCTTGCTCAAATCATGTAAGATCCATGCAGATTTATGTCTGACGTGGTCTTTTGAGCAAAGAACCACACAAATATGAGGGGACCAGATCAGTCAGTGCAAGCATTTGTCAGTAATCGTGAGCTCAACTCGGAACTTGAGGAGCTCCACGTGCTGACGAACAATACCAAAGAAAGAACATTTGGGTTGGTCCCATAAAGAACTCAAACTGCCAGACAAAATGTAAAAAAGAAAAAAAAAATAAAAGAAAATATAAAAAGGAATCCACATAGTCGTTATAAAAAAATATAATAAATACTTACAAAGTAAAAATACAAGTAAATTTACATTAAATGTCCACAGTGTAAATAATAGAATTGTAAATAATAAATATCAATATTTAGAACAACAACAAGCTAAAGTTGTTACAACAAGGTTTACTTGAGTGCTCATAAATAGGAGATTTACTACTAAACGGTGTCGTAATGAGGAGGTACCTATCGTATGCACTACATAACCGACAGGTGGATATTGGAAGGTGGTTATTGAATTGAATTAAGTTGCAGTGATGGTTGCCCGTTGGATTGAAAGTTGATTTAATACATAAAATCTGCTTGACAACATACTGCTATAACAGTCTCTTGATATTAATTAAGCTTTTGGTATCTATTAGTCAAACAGAGCCAATTTCTTTTCTACAGACCATCAGAGATGTTCGAACATTTGACTGACATATTAAGTGGCTCTACCATTTGATTAGCTAAAATACTTGGATTTATTGAACTAACCACCAACTGAGCCTTTGCCTGATGATTAGCAAGGTAAAGTACTCTTAGACCGATTTAATTTTAGCAAAATCAGATATAATCTGATCTTGCAAAAATTAGTGATACAAAAATTCTTGTGACCCTGCCACTAAAGCATCGCTCGTTATATATGAGGTTGTAGTAAACAACCATTCTGGCTAGTACTAAGGTAACATTTTCAATTCACATATAGAAAGAAAAAATCTTTAGAAAACCAAGACTTATACTGAATCATCACCAGTTTAGTATTTTACCAACTTTGTTTGGGTTGGCTTCCATTTTATCAAGATGCTGCTAAGACCGGTGTGTTTTACACGGACTGACTGCCTATCAAACCTTTACAAACCAGTAATCATATAACCTAGAATATGGTAGGTACTCTTGGTTCGACTAGTTATCGAACGGGGAACTATGGGCTTCTGTGAATAAGAACAGGCCTTTACTCCGCAGTGATAATTACACCAATAGACTGAGTTTATTTACGAAGAGTCTCATTGATGAATAAGTAACTGATATTTATCAAATGAATTGATGGAATGAGTCCTGTAATTAATATGAGTACATTAGAAATAATTTTATAAGGTCTCTGAATTTTAACGGATCTGATGTAAACATGTTCTATAAGATTCTATCCCAGTGCAATAATTTAGCGTCGATGCAAATGGTTTGTTTCAATTTATAACCTGCCATAACCTACCCAGTTCATAGCGCATAACACACTTCAGAGCATGTCATAAACCCTTTTAGTTATTTTACTCACATTGGACACTGTCCAAGCTTTCGTTTGAGGATTGTACTGAAGAGGAGGAGTTGCCGAGTCTTGAGGATCGAACGTAACTGGCGTTGATGTAGTTCGAATCCATTCGGTTGTCTCTCCGGCGTAACACCACCCGGGTCTGGTCATCTGTAAAGCGGAGAAGATAGTTTGAAAGAGGCATATATGGCATGCATTAAGTATATAGACTGCAATTCCCAAAGAATTGCAGTCTTTATACTAATCAGAAAGTGCTTTTTAACGGTCTAATTGAAATAAACGATTTGACTTTGACAACTCTTTGATTTTGATTAATGTGCATAATTAGGTATCACTTGCTTCAAATACAGCTAAGGAAAAACACCATGAGGTGCCTGAGAGATTATTATTTCTGTACGGCATGTGAACTCAAGTCAGAGGTATACCTGCACGGGTAGCATAATAACTGGATTTACAGTACATCTCTATCGTTAAGTCTATCTCTAGAACCCCATATTCTTATAGATCATACAAAAAGTAGCAACAAGGCTTACAAGGTAAAATATTTCTGTATCTATTCTTAGATGCGTTCTCTGGTTTGATGCCTTCGAGGTTGGTGAACACGTGTCTATCTTCTAGTAACTTCAGGGACTGGAACTCTCCGTCGAAGCCGCTCTTGTAATCCAGCTTCTGATAGTCTTCAATCTCCTGAAAGTGAGAATAAGTTTAACCCGTCGTTCGTCGTCGTTCGTCCGCGAACATTGCTTGTACGGCTTGCGATCCCCCGTGGGCTCATAAGGACATTTGAGCAGTTAATTATTTTTTATTAAGGCATAGGCTTGCTTACAAAGCTTGCTTAGCTATTTTAATAGAAGATTGGCGACTAACTTCTAATATTTTGTAAACTGTAACTTATTTCTGTTCGGCCGCCTGTTACGGCTTTATATTAAGTAATACCTGGCAGTATATTATAGTACTAATTAACAATCCTATTATTCTAAATCTAACCCTAAGTCTCATGAGTATCTAAGACCAAAACGTAAACGTTATTTGTTTTCTCCAATCTTATCTCCAGACACAATGGAATAATCTGATCTCTAAAGAATAAAGTGTATATTTCCCACCGATTCTTGCGTAAGATTGGCCAACTTAGCATTATCACATGCGCAACTGCTATGCAGACACGGACGCGTGGCATTTTTATAAAATGCCTTCTGCTCTGGCGCATGTTGACAAACACGTGATCATTAAATGGATTATATCTTATGCATGCCATGTTTTATTCAACCAGTCACTAGGCATAAAAATAAAGCTCTTTGTCACAAATTGATGTTATGATGATTTTATTCGTTCATGTGCTTCGGAACAACCTGGAACACTTAGCCTAGGTTATGCAAGTATTGCACTATTCTCATGTAATGTTGACGTATTTCGGACGTTAACGCCGCGTCAACCCGTTTTTGGTTTAGACACAATCACGTTTAAACTACCCGGCGCGGCGACGCTGGCGCAGTTTCTCTTTTTTGTTAACGTAACCTCATCTAACGACAGTTGCAAAAGCGCCCTATAGTACGCAACTCAGCTAATTGGTCTGCTTGGGTCGAATTATTATGCTGTCACAATATTTGTCATAAAACATGTCAGTTTATACTTAAATGGTTTATATGGTAAAATTGCTTCTGATAAAACATGAAGTTTTAAACTTTCCTAGAGAGAAGAAAAATTGTTTGATACTTGAAAAAAAATGTTTGGTTTTAGTAATATTAAAGTTTTTTTTAAATCTTGGGCCACACAAATGTGAAGCCCTTGAAGGTGAGGGGTCAGGAAGTTTTGATGCTCGAAAAATGTATGGTTTCGGTGTAGTGTCGTAAAATTATCTACCTGCATTTCCTGAACTTTGCGCTCAATGTCATTGGCACGCAGCCTTGTCCCGCTCACGGGTTGCAGCAGCCGTAGGACATCACCTGATGTCTCAATCATGGGGTAGGACCTGAAGTGTTCTATCAACCCCACCAGGTCGTCAAACTGCTCTCCACTGCCGACGTCGTATTTGTTATTCTGTGGGCAAATGAAATTACTACTTTATTCATTTGATCAGGACATTGTTATGCTGAGTATCACGGATATCTCCTATACTTAGGATATCGCGACACGGCTGCAGGTATTTTCCGAAGGGTTACGTATACTTCTAAAGTACACCCACATTTCATACCGCGTTTGCATCGCGATTGAGAATCGCGGTGTGTGTGAGTGAGGGCAAACATCTAGCGACCGCATCGCGACAGTATCGATGCGAACGCGCGACAGTATCGCTACAAAAACGGTCACCTTATGTTAGGTCCCATCAAGTCCCATGTACACTTGTAAATTTATGTATAAATTTTAGTGCAATTTATTCGGGTAGGTATCTTAAGAACCAGTGAGGTTACTACAGTACCCGGGTAGGCCAGTCAGTCCAGACAAGGTCACTCCACCGTGACAATAGTCACGTATCTATTTGTATAACAAAACGTCCTTCTGATTCCATGGTGTTTCCTTCTACGTTCATTACGATGCCAGCGCAGGCGCAGGCCATAAGGTCACGTACGAATTCTACTCACGTTCATCTGTTTACCTACTTTGTTTTATAGGAAAATTGTGCGTTTGTAACGAAGGTTTGTAATTGAAAGATAAATCATAACACTTGTATTTCAAAGAGGGTACGGCAGAGATTTACCTACAGCACTTACAGCAACATTTCGCCAGTTATTTAAGTCCCATATAATATGGAAGCGAGCCACAAACCTAGTCGTATTAACCATTGCAACACACTATCAGCCCTTACAGTTATAATTTGTAAGTTTTTTTATGGTTTGTAAAGGAGTATTCTATTCTATTTAATTTCATAGATGGAATGTATTATTTTGAAGTAATATGAAAATGAAATTAGTAGGTACCGTCCGTCCGTCCGTTGGTATCTGAATTGTTTTCAATTTAGGTAATTTATATTTATTTGTAATTGTTTTGTTTTTTCTGACATACAAATATTATAATTTATAATCCAATAGATTAGCCAATAAACTGTGGAATGCTCCAACATGGATGTTGGCTAAGCCTACATCTGAAGCTACAAAACAATTATATACTTTTTTATTAGATAAGTAAGAAGATTAAATCATATTAATAAGCTAAGCTAGTTAGAAAGTACCTAAGCTTAACTGTAAAAGTACGATGGGATACTTTGATAAATGACATAAAAAAATATTTTAATAATTTTCTCATAACTGCTACTCACAAGTCTAACATTTTTTTTTCTTTTGTACTAACTTTACATTATTTGCATACTCATGTGATGGTTAAATATGGAGCACTGCCTTACCTATTTAAAACAACATCAATAACATTACAACATTTAACATCATTTTTACCCACGTCTGCAAATAAATAAATAATCATTTATAAATTATGATTATAATCTACTCCGAAATTTCCTTTAAGCAAGTCCGAAGTCTGGTTTTTTGCAAATTTCAGATAAAAACCTCAACTCGCTTATTACCAATAGACCAACGATTCTTAAAAGATCTATTTAGATATTCAACTCAAAAATTCTGGCTGATGATATTTTAGAGACTGGAGTACTAAAATATGAAGCACTTACATCTAGGTTCCATAATATCTCT
This sequence comes from Euplexia lucipara, assembly GCA_921972225.1. Classification (NCBI taxonomy): domain Eukaryota; kingdom Metazoa; phylum Arthropoda; class Insecta; order Lepidoptera; family Noctuidae; genus Euplexia; species Euplexia lucipara. The sequence goes on along the minus strand of OV179142.1, from coordinate 7,832,078 downwards.
TCTATTACACAAACAACAAAACTCCTCCGAAACTGCTTGACCGATTCTTACGAAATTTCGTGTTAATATTCAGTAGGGCAGAGAATGAAACCTAAACAAAATAAACCCTAAAAAAATATCAGGCGATCAAGAGCAGCTGGATAATAATATTATGCTAAATTAAGTAACTACGTAGGTTCACGTTTGTTCACTTTTGTTTCTTACATAGAAATAAATGCTATTTATTACTAACATTTAAATATTCCTTTTATTGGGAGCACTGACCCATCATTTACCTACACGAAGAAAATCTCATAACTAGTACTTACTTACCTAATGAAATAAAAACAAGTTTACTTTACATGGTAAAGGTATACGTTCATAAAACAGGTCAGTTGTATCGACACGCGATCGTTGTGGTTTTCACATTTCCCATGCTGTGATGACAGTCATTATTGTCTAGGCTGGTGGGAGGCCTTCTGTCCCTACCACTGCATTTTGTTCTGACACGCACGATAATAAGTTAGCAATAGAATCATACTTGATATAATGGGAAGGCAATACACCAGCACCCGTCATATCATGATAACCATAGAAACTAATTTTGTCTACAGAAAAATCGTTAACATCTGCTTTTAAACCACTAAAGAAGCTGATGTAGTAACAAAAATTTAAAAGAGTTAGCTTGGATGGTTTGGTTACGTTGAAAGGATGAATGAAAGGCGACTAACGAAAGTATTAACAAGGCAGATGTCAGTGGAAACGCCCGAGAAGCACATAGAATACGTAGACCTTATTGGTGAGGTTCTTCAGAAAGGACAGGTGCGTAAGTACTCGCAACCGGCGTGTGTGTAAGAAAACATGTATGAATGTAAACGCAGCAAAAGAAGTATTTAAGAATCGTAGCTTTTGGCGCTCTGTAGTTTCTGCATAGCCCAATTGGAAAAAGACGTGACTTTTTATAAGTATGTAGGTATATAAGAATCGAAAAAGTTACAGATAATAATAATAATAATAATACAATCACATTGTATTGGGATCGATCTATCAAGGATCATGGCTAATAAGCCAGATACAGTGGTGATGGATCGAACCGAGAGGCGCGCAATGCTTGTTGATATAACGGTCCCACATGACGGGAACCTCGAAAGGCGGAAGAAAGCCGAACAAGATAAGAAAATCAAGTATCTTGACTTGGCTCGCGAGGTTGTCGACATGTGGGATGTGCACTCAGCAATAATTGTGCCGATAGTCGTGTCTGCCAATGGCTTAATAGCAAAGAGCCTCGACCAATACCAGAAGAGGCTCTCGTTGGGCAGCTGGATCAAGGGTTTGATTCAGAAAGCAGTACTTCTGGACACGGCTCGCATTGTTAGGCGATTCCTCTCCCTGGAGCCCTGACCGCCGGTAGCTTGGACCCTGTTCCCGATACCGATATTTTTAAATGTTTTTTTTTTATACTTAAACATATAAAAATGTATAAGAAAAGTAAAATGAATACACGACATAATAATAATAGTCCTTATTTGTCCAAAAATCATACAGAGTTTAAAAGGTTTAACTTTTAAAACATATTCAAGTATATGTTGCAAATTCTGTACAAAATAAGATTCTACCTCTTAAGCTAGGGTATACCTGTATTTTAAGAGGTAGTTTACGGTCTAGGTTAACAAAAATCAACAAAAACTTATCTTAAAAAGTAGACTGTGTTGCAACTCTTGGGTCGTAGGATCCAAGTGCTCATAGCTTGCATACAGAGCTTTCAAAACGGTTATTTGAGACTTTGCGTGACCCACTCGCAACTCAATGCTCGGTTCTTTATTGCATTTGCTTAGGTGGTAAACATTTGCTAAAAGATACAATCATGGACCCTGTCAATCACAGCATAAGGACTTAATTTGAAGAGTCCTTTGGGTACTTACACTTTCAGTGGATAGCGATGCGGATGGGTTTTTAGACGTAATATTTTAGTCAACGTCTGTTGGTTATTCGTTTTTAATTGTAATTCAAGTGAATATTGTACAGACGCCAGCACATCAAGTTACCCCAATGTGTCAAATTTCTTTGATCGTGTTTTAACTTTATGTCTAATGTTATTTTTGATAAATTATTATGTGATGCCAGTTCCACAATATGTTTATAAACAAGCGGTTTGTTTTATACTTTTTCTATAATTTTCTAGAAGGTATTGGCCCTCCATCAATTAAATGATGTCTGCATGCCAATCTAGACTAATAGGTCGACGAGCAGTTATTAAAGCAATAGGATGAATATTCATTGCAAACGCAACAGTGCCTGCCACATGAAGAAAATAATAAGTAACCAGCGAAGCTGTTGACTTGAAATGACGGAGTGTTCTTATCAGACAGAGTCTTAAAGTATTAATTTAGAGTTACACGATGACTCTCCAAATTATTCGCGCGAAAACGCAGATTAAGGTACAATATTGGTAAAGAAAACGCGCCAAAAAACACTATTTCTGAACTTATATACTGGTATAGGTACTTACTCATAAAATAAGGTCTGACAGAGAGTCTTAAAGTATTAATTTAGAGTTACACGATGACTCTCCAAATTATTCGCGCGAAAACGCAGATTAAGGTACAATATTGGTAAAGAAAACGCGCCAAAAAACACTATTTCTGAACTTATATACTGGTATAGGTACTTACTCATAAAATAAGGTTTACTTCACTTCACTTCTTTTAACTCCTGGATATTACGATAAACAATAATTACACACACTTTTCAGTAGATACGTATTTATACATTTAATGGCGTCAAATACTTTTATTATTAATGTAATCAACCGACCTAGGTACACTAAAACACGAATTATTATTCAGTTTCATTTATTTCGCATATTTTTAATCACTAACATAGGTTAATAAAAACAATTGTTCGCAAACACAATAAAAACCGTTCTATGTGGTGTCTTCAATACTCGGAAACAAAAGGCGATCAATTTAAATGATTAATACACTATCGACCACCGTATTGTAGTAAATATAACGTTAAAAGTGTGGTGTTTATTATAATTAACGCGAAAATGGTTGTCAAACTGGTCACGTTTGCGCAGGTGCAGACGGCTCCGCGTCGCTTCTGCCCGTCTAGTACATTTTCAAAGTGCAGTATCACTGCTATTTGTAGGTATTTAGTGGCATTTATAACCTAGTACACCGACCCACGCATGCCCTGTGCTCCCCTGTGTAGGACTCTGTGGGTTTGGAAAAGCTAAAACAGTATATTCGTTGCATAGGAACTGAACCCAAAAGTAACATTTTGCAACCACTTTTTTCTTAGCGTACATAGATGGCATAATATTATGCTACATTGAAAACGCGAATGTAACACTGTCTGCTACCTAGTGTTAACTAATTCTGAATTGTTTACAAAATGCTATCTGTGGAACTTGTACCTACCTAATAGGTAATCATTCTGTAATTACTTAAAATATTTTGTGTGCCTAAGTTTTACGTACTTAGCGTACCTACTACTACGTAAGTTTTATGAAAAATATAAAATAAACTAAATTACACAACGGGAGCAAATCAAAATCAATATCCATTTGTTCACGGCTGAGAATGGGCACTTTTTGAACGTCGAAAAATTCGTTTACCATCATTGTAAAGGTTATTCAATAATTTTTTAGGCTTTGTATGGTTCTAGTCGATTTGTTCCCTATTACCAAGAATCAAAGTTACCAATGTATGTGAAAAAGGGAAGGGGCTCTATTTATTTGCTCCCAAGTAGGTAATAATTAGCTCTTTTAGTTTTTTTTTATTTATAAGTTTTTATGGTGTATATTAAAGAGTAGGTATTCTTTACTATTCTGGCTAATTTTTCAGATCCCGATTGATGGCAATGGGCTACCCCACTACATTTCATCACATGCGTGACAAAATTTACGTACTATAGGTACAATTCTGCCGAACCCTTCAGAAATTACAGGTGTGATAATTTTGTCATGTTGTCATTTGTTGTTTTGTCATTTTGGAAAAATTGACAAAAGATTTAAACCGAAGATCCACGTGCTATCAAAATGGGACTCCAGTTGCGACGTTTTGAAGCTGAGATAAGTACGGCCCAGCTTGATAGCGGTAGAGTCGGTAAACTCGCCTACGGCCTAGATGATCGCGAGACGAAATGAAGTGTTGTTACGCCTTCTCCACGTAAAGTGTTATTATTTTTAGTTTCTTATTTATAAATATTTTAATTAGACGGTGAAGTTTATAAATAGGTAGATGTTTCCATTCTTGACTTTGAGGAAAAGATAAAATTCAATCATCCTAATTTATGCGACGCTGACATCTATGTTATAAAACGACTTGGAATGCAAAATCGATCGTTACTTTATTATGTACTTTAAAGTAACTCGATGGGTAGCAAAGTTGGTTCGATTCGCATACAACCAACCAACCCAAGTAGTTGGTTGTTTGGTAAGTTGGGTGGTTGTTTTTTTTTTTAAGTTTATTCATCTGTTTGTTTAGTGTGTGTTTGTTTATTAAAAACGAAATACTTACTGTATATCGTTTTTAATAACAATCTACAGTGTGCAGTGTTATATTTGTTAAAATGTGGCAGGGGATTATTTTTAAACGAAACCGAACTATACAAATCATAATAGATACTTTAGATTGGCAGATAGTTACGGATCAACATTATTATCATTATTCAGCCGTGACGTCTACTGATGGATATAGGCTTCTCCTAAGTGTCCATCGGAGTCCCGCGACCCTCACCAAGTCATCGGTCCACCTCGTGGGAGGCTTTCCAACGCCACGATACGTGGTCGCCACTCCAGAGCTTTGCGGCCTCAAAATTTGCGGCATCTGTTCTGCAAGAAATGTGCCCTGAACACTGCCACCTTCGATCATTAATAGTACTACTGATTGATGACTGCCACTTAAGCTTGGTGATTCTTCTGGCTATGACGATAACCAGGTTCTCCTGATGTTAGTCACGGATACCGATCGACCGGTTTGACTGGCCTGTTGGTCTAGCAGTTAGTGACCCTGACTGCTATGCCGGAGTCGTGGCTTCGATTCCCACCCAGAACAAATGTTTGTGTGATGAGCATCATGAGCATATCACACAAACATGATCATTAAGTATGATGATCATTTGTTCTGTATCTGGGTGTAATTTATCTATAATATTATATTTAGAAATATATTGGTAAGTATGTTTATCAGCTGTTTAGTACCCATAACACAAGCTCTCAAGCTTAATTTCGGACTAAATGGCGTCATGTGAAAAGTTGTGGAATATACCTCTTAAGAAATAATTATCTTGGTTCCGAAATGATACCCAAGATTATAACTGTAGTTGATAGACTAAGTAGTGGCCGTAAATGGATGATTAACATACAAAAACGTATGTGCCCATACCCTTAGGGAGCTAGTTTAATGATGATTGCACTAGTAACATTCCATACTCTGTTTTTAACCCTTCGCAATGAGCACTGAAGTTACTTGTAACTTGAATTTCTTCATTCCGATGCGCAGAGCGGACCGCACGCATAATAATGTTTTTACTCTATTCCCTGCAATATCACATTCAAATCCAAGTTTCCAATTCGTATTAACTAAACACGAACGAATATAAACTTTATTTTACTGACAGTTAAGTCGATTTCAGAATGGCCATTATTATTGAGAACGTAATAAAAAACGTTTGAAGTTTTAATGGAAACTGCACTTTAAGTGTGGAAGTTAAAGTTAATTTTCTAGTAACGCCATGTTTGTTTACGTGTTTACAAAATCGCGAACGGAGAATACTTGTTTTTTTTTATGATACCCTTATGCTGTACACCATATCAAGGAGTATTTCTTGAGAAATACGAGGGAATAGTTTTTGTAGCAGTCTCAGGAGATATTATGGTGGCCTTCCCATCATAGATGTGCGAGATGGCTTAACTGGGAAAGTTGAATTAAACTTTTTGTCCATTTCTAACAGAACTTAGTGGTGTTAGATGGATATTGCGTTAAAATACTAATTTGGTTGAAGCCTTTTCTCAATTACTTAGTAAGACAAGCTACCCCATAAAAATAAATCGATTCAATTGGTTCAAGTCATTGACAGCCATTTATGATAAGTATATTATTATCTTCGTCAAAATCTTGATAAGTTTGACGAACTTGAATCTATTCAACAAAATGCTCAGTAGCTGTCTACAGCCAGAGACACGCAACCTAATGTATGAACGACTGAACGTATAAAAACTTGTTTACAAAAAAAAACAAATGACTTCTTTAAAACAACACTAACAGGTGAAAAATAACTGCAGTTTCGGAAGTCTGTGGCTTTTTAATCATTAGCCTTATACCAATAATGCTGAGGTCGTGTGATTTAATGACCAATATTGTACAAGAATTTATTGTATATTAATAATCTTCAAAAAAAATAACAGATCTAAGTAAAAAATTCCGTGCAATTATGTCATGGGTTCATTTGCCGGGTTGCGCGAAGTTATATTGGGTTTTTCCATCTGGAATGTTCCAGTTGAACGCCCAGAGAGAGAAAGAAAAATGTCATCCTATGCCTCAGTGTCACCATCTAGCATAATATAGCAATAATAAAGCGGCAGCAGAGCGTGCTAAACTAGACTAATCGACTTAAGTCCATTGGGACAAAAGTTTAGGATGAAAATTTCTTCACCTATACTCCATTTACATGGCTCGTAGAAGCAGGAATGCAGAACATTTTATTTTAAAGATAGGTGAAATCAAAAATGTTTTTCTTTTTAATTTAGAAGAATAACACTGAAACGAAGATCGTGTCCATGTATTGTTCATCCCTGCTTCTTTGAGGTTTTTAAAGGTGACACTGTAATTTTCAACTAATATGGCTAAATGAAATCCACATCATTCCATAAAATAAATGGTTGATTTGGTTACAACTAAGTGTGAAAGCTGCTGTAAACATGGATTATAATAAATTCGGCGCCTATCGTAATTGTAACTAACATGCTTAGTACTTTAGTTACAAAGTGTAAATGACATATTTCAACTTATGTCTAAAGCTATTGTAAATGAAGTATAGATAGGTATTCACAAGGATATTTCTATAGAATAGCACCATTAAACTACTCGTATTATAAGGAGAAAAGATTTGAGTTTTTGTTTGTTTGTTTGTTTGTAAGGATTATCATTGGCTTGTTAACTGATTTTAGCAATGATTTGGCACTTTGGCAATTAGAATGCTATATTACCCACGACAACGAGTAACACTATTTAGACAACATTTTATTATCATAAATAGGTACGTAGTAGTGTATGTCAAAGTTGGTATAGTTGGTATGGGTGCTAGTACCTTGTTTTTTTAACCTGATGTGGTAAGTCTTATACGATTGAACTGTTTAAAAACAGTTTACCGTCTGTTATTTTAATGATTTCAACAAAGATAATGTTTTATTCATTACTGAGTTTGTTTAAGGATGTAACGAGAAGATAATAGTCATTTAATGGTTCTAGTACGTCACCGTTCATAGATTCATCGAAGCATATACCTATTTATCAAAAGTATATAAGTATAGTATATAAAGGTAGACACAAGGCATCTCACCTTTTTACACCTATATAGGTTGGAGATTTTAAAAGTTGAGCTAAATAATGCTGCATGCTGCATGTGTCAAACGAAGCCACGCTTGCACAAACGAAACATTAGAAATTCATAAATCAAAACCGCTAAGAAGTTTTGTATTTCTTAAAAAGTCATTTAATTTAAAAACATGATTTGGAAGACTAACAAAAAGGAAATGCCCATTTGCTGAGAGAAATAGGCTTAAGGATTGATATCACAGATAAAGAATCAACAGCTGTTTTTCATGAAATATGTAGATTGTAGAACTCGGTGGGACCTGAATAGCAATCCCTACTTTGATACATGCAGTTACTGACCATCAAACGGAAATATTAGAATACAATAAACAATATTATTTATACTCCATCAATCTCAAGCATTAGTATAAATTGACAGGTCAATCCGCCATCACTTCCCCCATACTCCGTTTATACGGCTCGTAGAAGCAGGGATGCGGAACATTTTATTTTATTGATAAGTAAAAATGCATACACACGAACATAGAACCTCCTCGTTTTTGAAGTCTGCTAAAAACAGTTATTATTCAAATTGATTTATTTTAAATTTAGAAGAATAAAAGGGAAACGAAGAATGTGTCCGCGTATTTTTCATCCCTCATTATTTGAGGTTTTTATCATTGACGGGCCTGTTGGTCTAGTAGTTAGTGACCCTGACTGCTATGCCAGAGGTCGTGGGTTCGATTCCCACCCAGGACAAATGTTTGTGTGATGAGCATGATCATTTGTTCTGTGTCTGGGTGTAATTTTATCTATATAATGTTTGTATTTAGAAACATATAAGTATGTTTATCAGCTGTTTAGTACCCATAACACAAGCTCTGAAGCTTAGCTTGGGACTAAATGGCGTTGTGTGAAAAGTTGTGGAATATTTTTATTGACACTGTAATTTAACTGATTATAACAAATTCGGCGTCTATCGTAATTGTAATATGCTTGATTGTACAGACGCCAGCACATCAAGTTACCCCAATGTGTCATATTTCTTTGATCGTTTTTCAACTTTATGTTAAACAGAATAAGGTTCATATTCAATTGGGAAAATTTGACACATTGGGGTAACTTGATGTGCTGGCGTCTGTACTTTCGTTGCAAAGTGTGCATTATAAATAACCTTTTTTAACTTCTGCCTAATGCTGATGTAAATGGAGTATAGTATATTTTTAGTGTTTATTGCTTAAATGGGAAAAACATTGGCCAGAAATGGGCATATTCCTTTATGAGGTTTGTCAATATGCAGAGGTCAGCAGTCAGCACTAAAGCAACGAGGCATCCAATAATAATTACATTACTATATTTCTGTTGAATAAAAAAACTTGAAGGTCATAATGATGGTAACCGTTCTATAAAAAACCGCGTAGGTGAAGTGTAACATAACATCGATCCGGTTTTGGGATTTAGACGTAGGATGTTGTATATGGGATGCATAACTTGTTTAGATTATGTAGGTATGTATTTCAATTACCAAAGTAATTATAATAATACATGTAGACATAGTAGATTATGCACCAAGGGCATAAAGCAGTGTCTTTTGTACAAGGCACCGTATTCAACCCCGAGGGGTTCTCTCCTCGGAGTTCAATTGGGCCCGCACCACTAAAAAAAATCGCAGTTATATCTGACTATACATTTTTTTGTAACGCGTCTTACGTCTGTTATAAAAGGATGGGGTTCTGCCAGGGATGGTCACTTTCGAATAATATTTTTATATTAAGAAAGAGACGAGTAGTGTTAACTAAAAACAGATGTATATCTAATAAAAACAAAAACAAAAGTAAAATAATGATAGGGCACCAAAGAAATAATTCATGCTTATCGCGTCACAAAAAACTGGCCGCATTACCACGTTTAATGGCAATGCTGATTCTCTGACCTAAATGAAGGCCAGTTTTCTGTCACGTGAAGAGTCGAGCAACCGCTTGGCGATGTCCCGGAAAACTGGATGGGCACACGGGACTCCATGGCCCAAGTGTTTAACCCCAAACGGTTCAAATACATAACATCCAATAAGGTTGTTATAATTTCGACGAAGAGTAAGATTTTATGTAAACTGGTAACTGATTTGCAACCATTCATAAATCACTGATGTGTGATGGCTGTGATTAAACCGTAAGTACATACAGATATGACAATTAATTATTTACGACTTCGGGTAGGTAGGTAATATTTAATAGTTATTTGTTATACAAGAGTGCAAAGTTGCTTTTTAACCGCGTGTTCAATTTTGATGACCGAGCAAGCGAAGGATTCTAAAATTGAATCACGAGCGCAGCGAGTGATTCAAAATTTGAATCCTGAGCGTTAGCGAGGGAATCAAAAGAGCACGAGGTGAAAAATCTTTGCACTCGAGTGCAACACGTAACTTTTCATTCCACCTCAGCGAGGGAATGACTAAATGCAAAAAAAAACGTTTTGGCTCCTTTTGCTAGTCGCCACGTGTTGAACATATCGTAGGTACTGTTTTAAATACTTCTCGCGTGATTGTTGAGGGAGAAAGCTCTTTTGCGCATTATTAACAGTTTCAGTCAATTCTGTTGGCGTCAAACAAACTTCCTCGTCGCTAGAATCACTCATTTTAGTTTTTTCACTTGTTTTCAAGTTTCTTGTTTTTAATATAAGGTTTAACAATGACGTGAAAAGATACCGCGTAAAGAACCGCATACAAAGCAAATTGAAAAAAGAACACCAAGAAGGTTCCGAGTCTGAGTTTATAACAAACTAAAAAAAAGTTGTATGATATATTCGGCACCATAGAGATAGCAGTACCTAAATAGGTTTAATGTTTTTTTTATTTCACAAACTTAGTGCACACGATGTTCTAAATTCAATTTACTTTAACCTCTAGAGAATAAAAACGGCTTTTCCACTCAGATATTGAAGATTAAAAATACTCTTTCCGAGATGGTGGGATGAAAAACATATTGTGAGCTCGTTTATACTAACTTATTGTTATGCACGATGACTGTGGAAGCGTGGAGCTAAGGAAAATCATTCAAATAAAATTTTAACATTAAAGGAAAGCTGGGTTGCCTTGTTGAACCTGGTCCTACTTAAGCGTTACCTACTGCTAAGCACGATATCCCGGTTTCGATCCCTAGTTCGGGCAAAACGTTATTGAGTTTTCGGAGGCTGAATTTGTGCCGACTGTGGGCATTAAGCTCGCCCCCTTTTGCATGGGACTTAATCGTATCTGGCGAAATGTGGGTGCCTTATTAGGTACAACTCTGCCTATTCCCCTTTAGGGATTACAGGCGTGTAGGAAAGATTTTTCGTGTAACGTGTAAGTAAGGATTTAAGTAAAAAATTTACACTACCGATTTAAAAAAATATGATTACTTTGACTGAGTGAATAAAGAGTAGAAAAAGAGCTCATATTATCGTTTGCGTGATATTTGGCACACGGTGAATTTCATGAGTATTGTGTACGCATGCGCCGGCCGTCAAGTAGAAGGGTGGGGAGTATGCCGCGGTGGCCGGGCGCGTCCGTGATCCATTTGGTATTAGACGAGTTGGCGTGGCGCCGGAAACGGTCGCTAATTCGTCTAATATCCTCCCAAAATAACATTATATTCTATGAACAAAAAAAAACGATGGTTATATTGCAAAACTAAAACACACACTCACACTTTGATGTAAAGAACGATTAACGTGATCTTAATTTTTTAAATAATATTTGTTTGTTTCATTATTTATCCACATACCTACTAAGCACAAAATCTTTCAAGACGAGGATATAAGTACGTACACAACTATTATACTATAATTATTTAAAAAAAGTACCAGTAATTCAACAATAAAAATAAAACTAAAATAAGTAATAAAAACTTGTAAGTACCTAAGTACTTTGTTTTAGTTTTTTTTTAAATAATTGTAAGTAGGTACCTACTTATTTATGAACTGACTTAAATTAAACAAACCCTAAATATTAAGTGAAACTTACCGCGATACATTACTGAAAATTGCATCCAAATATATTTTTTTAAGATTATGACGCATAAACAAATAGAAAAAAAATGAAATCGTTATGTTATGTAATTGCGTTACTAAAAACCCTCATAATAGTCTTTAACAATTTATCTTCCTCACACTTACACACAAAGATATATGCCATCCATAAAAAACTAATAATATGGAACTTACCATTCGACAATATTTATTAATATAAATAAAAAATCCACTACTTTAACACAGCGCCATCTAGACCCAAACTATGCAAAGCTTGTGCTATGAGTGCAGAGTGCTAGACGACTGCTTTTCTTAAGTTTAACCAAATTCCACGCAGTAAGCAAATACGAAGTAATTTCGGAATTTATCGACAGCCAAGACAATTATTATTATCGTGAATCGAGATTTTTATAAATATATAGGTAAAGTTAGGTTTCGGAAAATGACAATGGTTTATTAAAAATAAATATTATGACAGGGATACACAATAGGTATTTTTAATATAAATAAATAAATTCCACAATATTCACACAACGCCATCTAGTAGGTACTAAGCTAATATACATGTAGCTTAATGTTTTATGACAAACACTACGCGATTGTGAAAATTTTGTTGACCTATTATTATTTATTTTGTTTTTTTTAACATTACAAACAACTTCACCGCCTGGCTTTGCTCAACTTATAGCATTTTTGTCGCGTGAGTGTTTTTGAACGTCTGTCTTCCTTTACGGATCCTGCGGTAGCTTAGCCAATTCATTATTTATATTTATGCAATATATATGCAGATATTACCCAAGAAACGTTCTATAAATTCATTAAAATTTGAAGAAAATCCGTTCAATACTTTTTGAGATTAGTACCTACTATTAAATGACAGACCGCGACGCTCCTCGTATTTCTGTCAATATTATTATACACAGCATTTGGTAAATTTCTATTTATAATATTGTAAACATTTACAAATAAAAATTACTTTATAAAATGGTTTTAAAACTTTTTTTTCAAGATGTTACATTATTATTTTTACTCTTTTCTATCTATGTTCATCTGCGGTAAATTTTCTTAGGATCTGCTATGGATTTTATTTTATTCCCCTACTTACTTCATTTGCTTCAGATAATATAATATTTATACAAACGTATTGTATTATATACTATAATACAAATCAAGTACACCTAAACATGCTCGTGTATCACCACCCGCCCGGCTCGTCTTTGATTCATTGAGACATTTACATGAAACTGTTTTTTCACTGGCTTTACATAACGTAAGGTAGCTTAGGTAATTCACAACCTATATTAATATAGGTAATGTGTACGCAAAGATTATAAGTATATCTAATAATCATTCAATGAATTGATAAAATAATTAAGAAATTCCTTTTAGCAATATTTGAGATTATTACAGTATATGTATAATATATACTTAACAAACAATGTCGCGGCTTGCCTTTGCTCCAGTTGTCATATTAATGCATAACGTGAAACTGTTTGGAGCGTTCACACCGTTTATTTATCATGCGGTAGCTCAGCGAATTTTTTATTTATATACCTATGCAATATACACGCTTACATTACCCTAAAAACACACTAGAAATTGATCAAAATTTGAGGAAAATCCATTCAGTAGGTAGTTTTTGAGATTAGTACTGTTGAATATTAGAAACCATTTCGCAGGTTGCTTTTGCGTCACATGTTGTATTTGAGTAGCTGTTTGGAACGTTGAGTCCCTTTACGTTTCGTGCGGCAGCTCAGCTAATCTTTAATGTATGTGTTTGCAGTGTACACCCATACATTACCCAAAAAACGCTCTATAAATTGATTAAAATTTGAAGAAAATCCGTTCAGGACTTTTTGAGAATAGAACTGTTGAACATTAGAAACAATTTCGCAAGTTTCCTTTGCGTATTTGGGTAGCTGTTTGGAACGTTAACTTCCATTACAAATCGTGCGGTAGCTCAGCTAATCTTTAATCTATGTGTATGCAAGTTACACCCATACATTAGCCAAGAAACGCTCTATAAATTGATTCAAATTTGAAGAAAATCCGTTCAGTCCTTTTTGAGATTAGTATTAATAAAAGACCGCCCATGACTCGCTAATATTTGGTGACTGTTGCCCATCTACGTAGTACTACGGTGAATTTTCCTAGGGTTGTTTACGCATGCGCCACTCAGCAAGGCAAAAAGGAAGGAGGGGGACCTGCCGAGGTAGCCGGGTGCGTTCGTAACACCGTTTGGTGTTAGACGAGTTGACGCCGGGAACGGTCGCTAATTCGTCTAATATCCTCCCAAATGAATAAAATATACAATTGACAAAACAATCACGGCGGTTTTTTTTTTATTGTACATACAATAGTTGTAAATGGTGTGATTTTTAATAATCGATACAAAATACGAATGAAATTATATTTTTATTAAAATCGCACTCGGTGAAAAAAAAAAGAAATTGGTATCAATGCTGTGATTTATTTAAATACTTATAAAATTAGTAGAAGGGTACTTTTATCTATATTGTCTTATCCCAATATACCTAGTTTAATTCTTGATATAAAAATTAAGAATATAAAATCAAAATATTAAGTCATTTATTCAAATTAGGCTGAGGATCAGCACTTTTGAACGACAAAATTACAAAAAAAAATCCCCCATAAGCCAGCCCTTCGCTTCCTACCTTCATAAAAAAACTGTGCGCTTTTTCTATAAAAAATAACATTTCGCATATATTTAATATTATATTGTACCTATCCTTTATAATATGCGATATTATGTATGATAGAAAATATTTAGGCAATAAGTCCGATTTTATGCGATTTTTTAAAATTTGTACACTTTATTATAAGTAAACTAGCTGCTCCTGCTCAATTTCGGCACTTTTTAAAAATAGTCTACGTTATATTCTCAGACCTGAATAAGTAACACAAAATTTAATAAGAATCGGTCAAGCCGTTTCAGAAGAGCTTTGTAACAAACACGATTACACGACAAATTTAAGAAGGTAAGTTAAAATATATTCAGGTTTGTCAAAAAAAATATAGCTACGCATTTGTTTTTGAATGTCTAAATTATATTTTTATTCTAAACCATTTAGGCCGTGACTTCGTAAGGGTGCAAACATCTTCTGAACTGAGATTTTTATAACAAAACTACCGAACTATTAAAAAAAGAATTAACTACACACAAACCTTATTTTTACATTCACAAACACAACAAAAAAAATCGCCAAATTATAATAGCCGTTTTTTTTTAAGTTATTATAGCTAGACTAACGAACAGTTATTTGTTTTCATTATAAGTATTTGGACTAACAACCTGCCCCGTGCAAATACTTTTTTTACGTATGCCAATCAAATATTCCAGCTTTTTTAAAAGAAAAACATAAAATAATTTGTAAAGCAACATTAGGAAAATAACAAAAAAAAACAAAAATAATGTTAGCCTAATCCCGTTTTTGAGTATTAGCTAGACCAAAGACCAATTATTTATTTTAAAAATTTAGGTCGTTATTGAAGAAAATAAAATAATTTATATAATTTACATTATTTTGCCCCCTTAATTAAAACAAAATAAATATTGTCCTGACAATTTAAAAACAACAAAAAAAAAACAGGCAAATCGGTTCACCCCTTTTTTTTAATTTTAGCAAGACGATGAACGAACAACATTATGTAATTAAAAAAAAGAAGAAAACAAAAATGTAAGTATTTAGGAAAAAAATGTATAATTTAAATTATTTTAGTAGGGATAGGTTCTTGTCGACATTCCGAAAATGAATGGAGACCCTCTGTCTGCATTCATATTCGGAATGCCGCGAGGCATCGGTCGCTCGCCGCAACGAGGGAAGTTTGGGCATGCGCAGTAGTGAGACGGGCCGAGTGAGTGGAGGGGGTCCCTGTGACCTATAATACTACTATAGAACTTAGTACTACGTAGTTATGTAACGTGCTAAAATACTGCATGGGGAAATCATTCTTTAGCACCTTTGACGTGTTGCTTGTAAACAATACCGGACACTTGTCTTGCAAGTTGCAAGTCATCTCCTTCTTATTGTGTGGTTCAGTGGCAAGGGGTAAATTTTCTTTTAAGCGAAGCCGTCAAAAAAACTTATATTTAGATCAGTAATGGGAAATTTGACAAAATTTTAGTTTTTAGTCCGTCATCTTGATTACAAGAAAATATTCGACACGTATTTTTTTCTTTTTGCAATTTATGGAAAACTTAGATTACGCGCATTAAAGTTGAGGAGAGGGGGCTTGCAACGTCATTATCTAGTATAAACTGTGCTGGCTAGTGATGTTATGCGACATTTTGACTCGATGTAAGTATCGCCGTTATTTTTTGATTAGGTACGTGAAAAAAGAAAAAATATGTGTCCAATTTTTTCTTGTAATCTAGGGATAAGGGACTTATAACAAAAATTTTGACAAAAATAGCCCATTGATGTATCTCTTAAAGTTTTTGTCTATCTGCAACCCTGTATATATTTGGTAATAAGTAAGTACTTAACTAAAAGTTAATTAAGTAACTAAAAGTTAACTAAGTAACTAAAAGTTAACTAAGTAACTAAAAGTTTGTAAAGATGTTTGGATGTCTGCTACTCACATTATATACTTTAGACGGGCATCAAGTACAAAATTTTCATCCGATATGTACTTGTATCGTAGTGGACACAAGTCGATTAGTCTAGTTTAGTAGGTACGCTCCGCTGCCGCTCTAATATTTCTAAATTACGATAGATGGCGTTACTGAGACAGTCACAGTTTTTCTATGACATTTCTTCGCATGTTTATTTATTTATTTATTTAGTACATGGAGGACTTACAGCTAATAAAAACAAACAAAACAAAAAAAAACCATGGTCACCAGAAAGCCAATTACAAGTCCTCACGTATAGTGATAAGTTAAATGTTTAAATGGTGTGAGCACAATACAAAAACATCTTATTCGTTACTTATTCGATTTTTTTTAAGAAATTACCTTTATACTTAAATAAAAACATAAACAATCAAAGTAGCCGCTACACGAAAAATCTCTCTATTGTAGGTACTTAACTCAAATCTCTTTGCTGATACTCAATCATGCTTCCATATAACCGATTTGGATAAAAATTGGAACACAGGTGGTCTATTTCGTGCATTACAAAGGACACTTTGTATCTCAATAATGTGCCCCTTCGTGCTCTTGGGAAAACTATTTTTACCCGGGCAAAAACGCGGGCGTTGTTTAACATTTCATTTCATTTATTATTACAATAAATTTGTCACGTGCAAAACAATTTTTACAATTAAAATATAAGTCAATCAATTAGAAGATGACATAAATAAATGTCGCTAATACCTACTCCGGCCTTTCTTGTCAGATATAATGTCAAATGTACGCTGTATCAGATGATTGCCCTATGTCAAAATATGATTAAGTCAAAGATTCAGATTAACATTATTATGGTCATTTGCATCATGCATAAACACTGAACTCATGAAGTTCGCATATAACCCACAATATGACCAAATATGGCTACGTACTCCGTCTTCAAGCTTGATTCATACGATGACGATTACTAAGAATGAATACATCACAGTAACGAACAAAATCTATGCAACACTCTGACTCATAAGTGTTTTGCGTAAATTTTGCGAAACGTTTAAAAACTTCTAGATCAAACAAACAAGTCTGAGATGCTAATGTAATTCTGACTACATAACCTAATGGACTGGTAGTATAGTCTAGACTAATGTAAAGCTAAATAAACAATAACAATAATATTATAATTCACTTTGTTGTGAACATTATTGCGTCCCTATATCCTATTATTACTACTAAATAAATGATAAAGTTCGAGTGGATGTTTTTTTTTATTTTTGACATTATAATTATTATGCATGACATTATCAGTATTTTTTGTTGCAATAAATTATTTAATGTTCAAAATTCAAACACAATGTAAATTGTTTTAAATGAATAAACATTAACTCGAAAAAGTAATAAATGAATTTTGACAGTTATTTTATTTTAATTTTACTTTTTTTTCCGCCCCGGCTGTCAATTGTACATCTTAGACAGTCAGGTAGTCAAAAGCCCGAATGTCTGACATCCAGATTGACCAAGGGTATCCTGTTACCCAGAAACTGGGTTGTAGAGGTTAGACGGGCTGTCAAAGCACTGGTATTCAGCTGATTGTATCTGTTTGAACTGGATGCCGAGTATGCCGACCCCAATATAATCGGGAGAAGGCCAGGCAGATGGTGACCGAAAAGAAAACAAAAAGCTGCAATACCTACGAAGTTTTGATTTGTTCCCGGTTAGTCGTTACTTTTGGTCAAAAGTATAACTTGTGGAAGAAAATCAATAATTTCATCAAGTATTAGGTTTTATTTTACTTTATTGCTGAGGTTGTATAGAAAGATCAGGTGCGTACGAATCGCAACCGGAGCAACGACAATCGAATGTAAACGAAGTAAAAGAAGTATGTAAGAATCGTAACATCTGGCGCTCTGTAGTTTCTGCCTCCCATGGGAAAAGGGCTTGAGTTTATGTATAACTGCAGTATATATTGTGCATGTAGTATGTGTATGTGTATGTAATATGTATTGTGTATGGAGATATTATTTAATGGCAAACGCTCGCCCCTAATTAAGAAATGAGGTAAAGGAAACAGGTGTAATGAAATGTGTTTTGTCTTTAAACATCTACCATGTATATTACACACTAAAAACCATTGTGCTTTAACAAGTAGGTACCGCCAGCTTCAACAGTAAGTATACTTAATAAAGAAGTTAAAGATTTAAAATAAAAAATGTTAAAAGCAAATTTTATAAATTTTATTTGATTCTAGTAAACTATACTTTACAAAAGTGTGATATTTTTGCAGGCCAGAATGGATAGGAGATAGGAGGAACAGAGTGGTCAAAATGATCTCAAAAACTATGAAAATTAAAATTTCTCTCAATCGATTAAGGTTCTTGTTAGAATTGCAGTTATCTTGTACGTACTGTTTTCATTAAGAAACATTCCTTGCTTTTTAATTTTAATAGTTGTGAAGGCCATTTTTGTCCCAATATTATTGATGCTGAATTGCTGACATACCTAGTTAATTGTTGGCATATTTTGATGTTATTTTTAAGTAATTATGTATATCCTTTCCCTGTCTAGCTAAACATATAAAAATAACTAGGAACACTTAAATAGTTATATCCTCTGAGAACATTATGGTCTTTTTTCATACTTTTAGACCGTGATTTTTCAGTAATTGGGTTTTAGTTTCTGAACTCTTTTTTAAAAGGGAAGTCTCACTAGATATGATATAAAGCATTGCAAAGCAACCTTTGTTAGCTACACTGGTAGCGAAACATAAATAGCAATCTAAAATCTAATAATTAATTTACGCAACATTGTGTTAGTACGCGAAACTATTTCACATAAAAACATAATGTAATTTTATAAATTAAAAGAAACGGCAAAAAGCAAGTCAGATTTGGACACCGACGGTTCTGAGGTAACTTATCCATTTTGTAAAACATCGCATAACTAAGTAAAATTGCGCTGGTTCTAGACATTACTTTATTTTCCCCATAATATTCAAATAAACTTCCACATTTAGACAATTATCTAATATATTTAATAATAAGTACATTTATAATAAATACATTTCTTATTTCAAGTCGATATAGTTATTAACACGTAACATCATACCCTTATCTTTACCTCACCGAAGGGTGAGGCAGGTGTTAAAGGTACCTAAGTGTAGTTCACCTGTTTTTCCAAATTGTGTCATTTATGTTCAAGCCACATGTAATAGAGGGCGAGCCCATTGCCATCAGTCGTTCACAAACCCAGTCCCGGGTTGCTATTGAGAAATCCCAAAATCCTAATTCCATAATGTTGTGCCAAATATTTTTTCAATTTTTTTCTTTCCTACTTTTAAAAGAAAATATCCTGAATCCACGTGCCTGGCACTATCGCGTAACCTAACCTAGACCATCGAAAGACAAGCTAAATATCTGAAATGAGTAGCTCTACGACGACAATCAAAATAGCACCATAAGCGTTTTTCATACCATTTTTCTTAAAGGAACCCTAAACAAAATACCGTGTAATGTTTAACATAATCAAACGTCAACGGTATAATGGATTTGCGTAATATTTATTGACTGTATGATTGATATAAATAATTACTGTTTTGTTTAGAAGTGTGTCAACAGCATGGTGGGCGAGTCACACCGACCTTACCTACGAAAAACCTCACTGATACAAATAAATAATCTTAAAATGACTTTGTTTAAAGCCTTTTGCCAGATATTTTACACAGGACCTGCAGCCTGTGGGTTCGCTATACGCAGAAGGCTATCAATGCCGGATCCTTCACAATAATGGATTTAGAATGCTGATGGGGTTGCCCGATACTGTAGTGAATCAAAGATGTTTGTAGAGGCCAACACCGATTGTTTTAGGGAAATAGTGTGCATAAGAGTGGCCTACCCGATGTCTTATGTACCGGGAAGCTCCAGTGGCCTTCTAAACACCATTACAGAAAGGGTTGAGTGCCCTATGTGAGGGGCGGGAATAGGGTGCACTGCTCAGGAGGTGTCCTTTTTAATATAAGATAGTTGTTAGATAGTTTGTATAAGGTACTGACATAGTTTTATGTGTTACTAACATTTTTATATGGAATTGTTTTCCGAATAAAGTGATATTATTTTTTCGTATTTTTTTGTTTCTCGAAACCCACACTTGGGTTCCGGACCTTTAGAAGGCGTACGAGGGGCTGAAGCCAACAACAGAGGCCCTTTGTCGTTTTTAATAAAGTGAGGCACCAATCGCAGATATTCCCTGTATGCATTAAATTATGCAAAGCACCCAAGGAAAACCTACGATTAGTGCAGGACTAATGACTAAAGCAACAAATGTATTGGGCTATGGCTTAGGGGTGGATAAGGTGAACTGGTTACTTAGTACTAAAGGACTATAGCCCCTGCCTCACCGATGCTTTATAAATACACGAATAAAGGGCAGGGGGTGACTTGCACACTCAGTAATGGGCCGTCTGAAACGGCCGCTAGCACATAGTGACGTAGCGACAAGAGGGCAACATAACCTGAGGTGAGAGGCATTCCACGGCTATCAGGACAATCCCGGAAGTACGGTCAAGATCCCTACCAGCACCTTACTGGAATGCTTACTTCCTCCGAGCACGTTTGCTCTTGCGAATTTCCACTCTAGCCGGCCAACTAAGGCAAGAAAGAGGTGGGAGCTCCGTTCCTCATCAGTGCTCAGTCTGGCCGGCCAATAAAGTCAAGCCAGAGATGAGGAATAAGAATTCTCCAGGGAGATCGGGTCCGTGGGGTCACTACTGCCCAACAGCTCGCCACAAGCAGGATTTTCTCTGTGAGAAGGAGTGGGCCGTAATCTACCACGCGCCCAGTACCAGTAGGTTTTCATGACGTTTCAATGCAATGTTTTCCTTCACCGTGACACACCTAATTTAAATTCCAAAGATGAAATGAAGTATTTAATTCTGTAAGAAGATCTTTCCAGATACTTTTACATATCAATATTTTTTTCAGCTAATGGCAACGTCATTTCCAAATCCCTGAGAAGAAGTGCCAAAAGAAATTTATGGGCCATGGTCTTTTTAAAGTCTAGGGATAAGGATATAGATACATTATGCATGTCCAACGGTGCATGACAGTCTGGAAAGGCGTTTTGAAAAACGAACCATTGAAGCATTGAATTGATCCTAAAGACGGTTTCGTCATCAGTCATTGTGTAGCTCAAACCTATTTTAGGGAGCCCAACGACCGATTTAATCTAGTGAACACATTAAAAGTAGTTACTCAAAACTGCCAGACTCTTACTTCTAAAACTGGTGAAGGAAAACATCGTGAGGAGACCGGCGTGCCCGAGACATGTTTCTCAACGGCATGAGAAGCAAATTCAGAGACCCATGGGAAAGGCGGAGACCGTGACAACCTTCACCTCACCGATATTTAGCGTGATATTTGAGGCTAACATGTTTTTAAAACATAACACGGCCTGTTCGGTGTTGTCGTTGTAAGCGTCACTACTGGGAATGCGGTCCAGGGTTAGTTCCATGGGTAAGTAAAACGTTTTTTGAGTTTTTCGCTCTGGAGTTTCTCAGCAGATGCCCAGATTCTGCAATTGATTTATGGTAATAGACTGCAATGGACCCCTACCTATATTACCTACATGAGACTTAAACATAGCTAGCGAATTGTAGTTGTACCTCTGCCTAATCCTTTGGGGATTAATAGGCGTGCTGGTATATTATGTTGCTCTTACATAACATTTTTTTTCGTAAGTTGTTGCATGCAACTCATAGTTGAAGTTTTTTTTTGTCGAAGAAGATTTTTCCCATCAACTTTTTTATCCCTATTTTTTGTTTTTAATTCATGTAGGTATTATGTTTGTAGTAATTTATTTATATAATGAATACTTCAAGCACACAAATGTACACGTAGGCGAACTTAATGCCTTAGGCATTTTCTACCAGTCAACCTATACATATATATCCTATATCTTCTGTTACTTTTAAAGTTATTGTTACCCTTGATGCACCTGACATGACGGTTCAGTTAATTTCTATCTTTGTATCACCTTAAAGTAAACTGATAGAAAATGGTGAAAGGCATAAAAAAAATCCGCTTTAGTGCAGCTTTTTTTAGTTGTGCATAGAATTATCTATATATGCATGCTTCCTGGATCTATCCAGGGCGTTTGATCTGGTATCCTATGAAGTACTCTGGAGTAAATTGAAAGAGGAGGGCGTCTCTCCTGAAATAATAAATATTTTTTCCTACTGGTATAACAATCAGAAAAATACTGTAAAATGGGCAAATGTGTGTTCGGATGAGTATAAACTGTATTCGGGTGTAAGGCAAGGCGGGTTAACCTCTCCGAGGTTTTTTAACCTGTATATGAATCAACTGATTGAGGGACTGAGCAGCATGCATGTCGGTTGCCGCATAGATGGCGTTAGTGTTAACAACATAAGTTATGCGGACGACATGGTGCTGTTGAGTCCATCAATCAGTGGATTGAGAAAACTTTTATCTGTTTGTGAAGCTTATGCTGAGAGGCACGGTTTAAAGTATAATGGTAAGAAAAGTGAGTTCATGGTTTTTGTGGGAAACAACAAAAGGCCTAATAGCGTGCCACCAATTTCTTTAAATGGAGAAAATTTGAATCGTGTTTCTCAGTTTAAGTACCTGGGTCATATTGTGACTGACACCTTAAAGGATGACCAGGATATAGAGAGGGAACGGAGAGCACTGTCGGTACGGGGTAACATGCTGGCACATAGATTCGCTCGTTGTACGGTAGACGTTAAACTAACGCTTTTTAAAGCATACAGTCAAAGTTTCTACACGAGCGGTCTATGGGTCAAATACACACAAAGTGCCTACAATGCCCTCAGAGTTCAATACAATAACATTTTCAGGGCGCTGTTGAGACTCCCCCGTTTTTGTAGTGCTTCAGGCATGTTTGCGGACGCTCATGTGGATGATTTCTACGCAATTATGCGAAAGAAAAGTGCGTCGGTCATGAGAGCTGTGCGGGGGAGTAGCAACAGCATCCTGGAAATGATAGCGGATAGGTTGGACGCGACGGTGTTCAACCGGTTCATCAAACTGCATGTGAGAGGTGCGGGCTGATGTTTTGTTCACAGTAGTAATCATAATATATAATTTCTCAACCTACTAACATAGTTTCTAAGTATTTTTTGTAACTAACACTATGGATCAATGTTGTCTGAAATTAAACAATTTTTATTTTTATTTTTATTTTTATTTTTTTTTTATTTATAATACTAGCAGACGTCACGCGGTTTAACCCGCGTAGTTCCTGTTCCCATGGGAATACAGTGATAAAAAAGTAACCTATGTCATCCGGGAATAGTGCAGCTTTCCACCAGTGCAATAATTTTTAAAATTGGATCAGTAGTTCCGAAGATTACTTCCTACATACAAACTTACAAACAAATTTCACCTCTTTATAATATTAGTATAGAATACGAGTATTATGAAGAGATAAAGTTTGTAAGGTTGTAGGGGAATAATCTCTTGATTTACTGAATCGATTTCGAAAAATCTTTCCCTAATAGAAAGCTACATTATTTGTGAGTGTCATAGGCTTTACCTATTTTATTTTCAAAACTAAGAGGGGGAGGGGGGGGTGGTGTTAAAGTAAAACGCAAGCGGACGAAGTCGCGAGCGAAGTAAAATCGCCAATCCGCCATAATCAAGTTCATATGGGGATGGAGTACAGAAAGCTAAAACCATGGAATTTCAACTAAGTTACTGAACGACCACTAACTTAGTAAATATAGTCTATTATATTATAAAAGAGTTACCAATAGGCTCTTAATAAACTGGTGCGCTTTACCATCATTCATTTCATCACTGCTTGGCACCAGGTACAATCAAGAAGTAAGTACTCTTTTACCAAAAAAATATGTTCTTCGAAAACAAATCACACATTTAAATAATCAGATTAGAATGACAAATTATATATCGATACTTTACTTTAGGTACCTTGTTAACCTTACTTAAGTTTAAAGAAACGCTATGTTCTCTCGAATGTTTAATAACAAAGAAACAGCCAATAGTTGAATCTATTGACAAAAGAACTACAATACAAAACTAAGAAAGAATTTAGGCAAATGTGAAAATAAACATGTTCGTTTTTTTTTACTAAAACATTATGCACAAGCAACTTAACTGCACAAAAGTATTTTGTACCACTCTACCTTTATGTGATGCAAAGATAGAACATAGATGCAACAAGGTAAACAATAACATAATGTCATAAGAAAAACACACACACACACAGAGATATAAAAATATAAAAAAAACACAGAAAAAATAATTTGATGGAGAAAAATGTTTATAAAAATATTTAAAATGTTTATCTATGCACTTTTAATAGTGAAAAAGACTTACATGAGTATGAGCAGAAGTACACGACGCGCTGGAATGGCTGTGTATTCGCTATGTTGGCTATAGTTATTAACATAATTATGTAAACATCACTAAGTTGTTCTGTATTGTGTGGGACTCACAGACGCGTTGGCTGTGCAACGTGCTCGTTTAACAGCAGTATAAGAGAGTATTTTTAATTAAAGATAGTATTATTGTTAATTAAGATGCATGTATAACCTCATATAGCACGAACTATCGTTAACCAAGTCCTTGAACTGACGTAACGTAGGTCAGACTATTGGTAAATCTGACATTGGGCTAACGTAACGTATTTCAGACTAGCGGTAACTCTGACCTTAAGCTGACTTAGAGTAGCACGGACTATCGGTAACACTGATCTGACTGATCATCTTATACGGACTTTTTTACCATTAACGTGCATCTTACTATTTATTACTCGCCTCACTTTCTAACTTTATTAAAGTGGCGAGTGCCCTGGCTGCGGTAGGACAATAATAGGCTGGTATTATTATGATTATATAATCTTATTCATAACCACTCGTTATAGACTGCCACGGCCACTGATAGAATGAAGATTTCGACTGGCCTGTCTAGTAGTTAGTGACCCTGACTGCTATGCCGGAGGTCGTGGGTTCGATTCCCACCCAGGACAAATGTTTGTGTGATGAGCACGATCATTTGTTCTGTCTGGGTGTAATTTATCTATAATATGTATCGACGGGTAAAAGGCAAAAGGGGTCAAGCACCACAGATCATATTGTTCAGGAGACTAAAAAGAAAGTTTAATAAGAAAATATCTCTTTATTGCTTTATTGAATCACATCACAATCATTAGAAAAGTTTACTAAAATACAATGTTCTTTAATAATTTTACATCAAAATAAGCCTGAAATTAATAGTTTCAAAGATAGATGTCGTTTGACTCCAGGTTTTTACCATGTTTATCGCATTGGCGAGGGGTCAAGTAACAATATTTAATGTTGGAATATTTAGATTTTGGCCTAAGCTTCATGTTAATAAAGTAATATTTTATTTTATTTGGCACAACAGATCATGGAACTAATTCAGATTTTGGCTTAAGCTACCATATCTTAATGCAGTATTATTTTATATTAGGTCTTTACCTATGAAATTGCCGTTCTGCCGTACTGGACATTTCAAATCAAAATAATTTTTGTTTGGCTAAGAATTCTAATTTCAAATTAATTTTATTTTATAAACATGTTTTTTTTCCAAAAGTAGTCATTTGTTTATTGATTAGTGTTACATTTTCATCGCATTTCAATCTTTTTCGTTATCATGGATACGTTACAAATTCGAGTAATTATGGAATATGAGTACCGTCGTGGCAGCAACGCGGCACAAGCGGCACGCAACATCAACGACGTTTACGGAGCTAACACTACAAACCAACGCACCACCTGTTATTGATTTGCTCGCAATCGTTCTGGAAATTTTGACCTGAAAAATGAACCTCGCGGTCGTCCGAAGACTTTGGTCGACAATGACGAATTAAAGGCGATTGTGGAAGCTAATGATAGACAATCTACGGTTGAATTAGCTGCAGCTTTCGACGTTAGCGTCAAAACAATATTGGTTCATTTGCGTCAAATTGGCAAGGTAAAAAAGCTTGACAAATGGGTGCCCCACGAACTCAATGATCGCCAGTGCGAAGTACGCGTCGAGACGTGCCTTGCACTGCTCAACAGACACACAAATGAAGGAATTTTGAACCGCATTGTTACCTGCGATGAAAAATGGATTCTGTTTGATTACCGCAAGCGCTCAGCAAGTTGGTTGGATCCTGGTTCAGCACCTAAACAATGCCCTAAATGAAAACTTACCCCTAGAAAAGTTATGGTCACTGTTTGGTGGTCTAGCGCTGGTGTGATTCATCACAGCTTCTTACCAAACGGGGTGAGCATTACTGCAGATGTGTACTGTGAAGAACTGAACACAATGATGGAGAAGCTGGCACATCTCCAACCAGCATTGGTCAATCGCTCGTCTCCGCTGCTCCTGCACGACAACGCGCGACCTCATACTGCACAGCAGACGGTCTCCAAGTTGCAAGAACTGGGGTTGGAAGCTCTCCGTCATCCGCCCTACTCACCAGAACTTGCGCCTACAGACTACTACTTTTTCCAGAATTTGGATAGCTTCTTGGCGGGAAACATTTCAATACCCGAGAGGCAGTACAAAATGCCTTTTAAGAATTTGTTGCCTCCCGTCCAGCTGATTTCTTAAGAAGGGCATCAATAAACTGCCACTGCGTTGGCAAAGATGCATTGATTGCATGGGTGATTACTTCGATAAATACAAATAAAAATTACATGAAAAAAAATCGTTTAATTTTTTTCATACAAAACGGCAATTTCATAGATTTTTGGCACAGCAGGTAGACCGTAATAGAACTATGAATTATGTATTAAACTAAAACAATACAAGGAACAAAACTGAGATCTAAAAAACAGCAGTTACCTAACTAACACAAACAGTTACTAAACTAATAAAAGGAATATGGATACAAACGACATATTTATTTCTAATATTGTTTTTAAAATTATGCCAAGTGACAAGGCGATACAAAAACGTAATATACAAAATGGTCCTTCAACCAAGCAAGGTAAAGTCGGTGTCGCTTGAGCACTTTTGGTAAGTATTGATTTCGCAATTCAGTACAAATAATTCTTTGGTGCAAGTGACTTTTTTTCATGCCCGAAAAACGATACTATGACCATTCGAAAGAGAAAAAATAGTGGAGTTGGGGTCAATAAAAAAGTTAAGATCGCAAAATGTGGCGCTTGACCCCTTTTGCCTTTTTATCGTCGGTATGTATTTAGAAATATATATGTATGTTTATCAGCTGTTTAGTACCCATAACACAAGCTCTCAAGCTTAACTTGGGACTAAATGGCGTTGTGTGAAAAGTTGTGGAATATTTTTTTATTTATTTATATTAAAACATAACTTAAGAAGGGTCTATGCCCAGATATTTTCCTTGTTCTCAGGGTTAACATTTTAAATTTTATAGAACAGTCTTCTAAAAACTTTTATTTAGATAAATAATTCCTCACACATATTAAAAGAAGGTATTCAATATGTTCTACTAAAATCGGAACATTGTCAATTTACCTAAGTAATTTTTTTAATTATGAGCAAGCTGACAACCTTCAACGATGAACCATGACACATTATGGCGTCAAAGCGTATGATTCCTATTTAGTATTAAAAGTTATGATTGTACGCAAATCGCCGTCCAACCTTAAGGTCGGTGTGTCACACTGTTTGATCTTGAGAACAGTCATCAATGCTACCCACACAGTTCGTTTCCATCGCAGATATATTTTTGCCATTGACAAAAAAATATATAATGTATTACTACAGTGTCTTATATAGTTTTATTGACCTGTCCGGTTTAACTTTAGCTGATGGTACGAAAAGGATTATGTTTGCGTCCAGTGGTTAATGAGAATACATAGGTAAGGTTGATGTGCCATAGCATCTCGCGTTTAATTACTCTGATGTTTTTTTGCAATTTACCATCGAAATGAGGGATAGTTTCTGCAACATGTTTAGAAGTTCAAAGAAAATCCATGATAAAAATTAAATTGTGTTAAAGGGAGGAAAATAAGGGTTGATGAGTGTTAGAGTCGAGTTTAAGAGGACTCAAGTGAGGACTCAAGAGTATTACAGGACTCAAGTAATACCCTAAAAAAAAAGAAAATAAAATGAAAAAATGGTAAATAAAATGATTTTTTGTTTCTGTAAGTGCATTTCCAAAGTGGCTGATTCCTCAGATAAAATGCTGTAAGAAGCTCAGGGGTCATGGTCTGGTTCAGTGTCAGATTGTACTCATATGTTGAACAAAATATGATTTGCAACCATATCTCGTTTAGTGTTTACAGAGTTATAATAATTACGTCCTATTCTCTGACCAATTGAAAATACAGACTACTACACTTGTCAAGCCGTTTCAGAGGAGTTTTGTTATAAACACTGTAACACGAGAATTTTAGGTACCTATATATTACAAGATTACACCCAGACACGCAACAAATTATCGTGCACATCACACAAACATTTGGCTTGGGTGGGAATCGAACCCTAGAGCTCTGGCATAGCAGCCAGGCCCGCTAACCACTAGACTAACAGGTCAGCCGAATTTAAACGTTTTTTTAGATACAGGAATTGGTCTTCTGAAGTCCTATCAGACATAAATAATGGTATGCGATGGTAAACACTTGTTATTGTTAAGAAATTTGTTTAGCATGTTACTTTCTGACATTTGCAAAATTAGATTTGCATGCTTATTGTCTATACATAGATTGCTTCACGGTATATTATTATAATAATACTTAAATAAAGTTTAACTACCTACCGTAAATATGTTTATGAACGTATTTGTTGTAGCTGTTTAATTTTAAAGTTCGAGCCCAATTAAGATTTGTATTCACATAAAGCCCAATTGAATTGTGAGTGAAAATAATTGTAGCGCCAATGGCTTGTTAAAATTAGGCACACGGGTCGATCCAAGGATAAGTTACGCGGTTCAAGGTCGTTCCGACGATTGGTGACCATCTATATAGTACCGAGATCCAATTGTGCCTCGCAGAGCACATTAAGCACTGATTCCTGATGTCATTCCTAGATCTAAGGCAGTTGTTATGGATGACGATCATTATGAGCCACAAATCCGAAAGTCTTAACAGTTTTACAAAACTACTGTTTTGTAAAACTGTTAAGATCTGTGTGTGTTCTATCTGACCTCCATAACGCCACTTGGGTGCCACACAGTAGTGTTACACCCAAGTGGCGTTATGGAGGTGAGATAGTCAGTCTTTTCATTCAAGATATTGGTATGCAACTACATTTGGTTAGACCGGATGTCAACATAAATAATAAATAAATAAATATTCCACAACTGTCATACAACGCCATTTAGTCCCAAGCTAAGCAGAGCTTGTGTTGTGGGTACTAAACGACTGATAAACATACTTATATATTTCTTAATACATACATATTACTTATAGATAAATATTACACCCAGGCACAGAACAAATGGTCGTGCTCATCACACAAACTAGTCCTTGGTGGGAATCGAACCCACGACTTTGATTATCAAATATTACGAACTGTATAGCCCTGCTGGACTGATAGTTAATTAATCTCCGAAATCGCCAATCAGTATGAGGCAAGGGTGGTGATCAATGCTTGTGCCTTCTCGGTCTGAGAAAACGCCTTTGCCCTCCAGTGGGACAATATAAACAGAATGTTAAATTATGTATCATTGTAGCCTACTACAATGAACTAATTGTGCCAACGCGACGTAATAATGAAACCTTTTTTGTTGTGGAGTACCTACGTGGGCGAATTTGAGTTCAATTTTATTTAGATAATGATCGCATGTCTCATACTAAGCAAAAACAATCGTATTATCCTCTATTCTTCGTTATTAGAAGTATACTCGTGTTAGTTACCGCCAATTGTTTTAAAGTGTGTGTACCTGTATAGGTATGTTTGCCATTCGTTTCAAACGATCGCCTTATTTGGTCCCTACCAAAATATACGTTTCGTGAAGCTGTTTAAATTAATATTAATAAACACGAAAGATTTGTATTTTAGTTTGTGACTAATAAAATAAAAGTCTACAGGACCGATTTAAAAAAATCTTTCGTTTTGCGCGTTAGGAAGCTACCTTATCCCCGGGTTATATAGGCTACTTGTTTAACCTTATTACAAAGCACTAGCGGACGTCACGCGGTATTACCCACGTAGTTTCCGTTCCCGTAGGAATGTAGGGTAACAAGTAGCCTATGTCATTGGGGATAGTGTGGCTTTCCAACAGTGCAAGAATTTTTCAAATCGGTTTTGGAGTTTTAATTTCTTTGTTTGTTATTCCAATAATACGAATATTTCCTATTTATGATGTAAGTATAGACTTGCTACCCATAACCAATTATGAGATATAGCCCGGCAGACAGACGGACAGCCAAATGAAGGCCAACGCAGGCTTATTAATAGGGTTCCGTCGTCGGTACCCTTCGGGTAAGGAACCCTAAAAAAAGGCAAAGAAACAAGTCAAAATTCTCGCAGTCATAAGTCACCTTAAAAGACAAATGGTTAAAGGCAGGTCAACAAATACTTACCTTTGATCAAATAATAATTGTATTCCATCTTCAATCCTAACTAGCAAAATGGCAGAGGTCACAATATCCAATTATTTCTAATTAAATTAACTCTTTGACCTGTGATGTAGTTCTTCTCCAAGATGATAAATTATCAATATCTTTTTGTTATGAATGACTGCATCTTTTTATGAACATAATAAGGATATAAGTGTGAGTTGGATTCAGCTTTGAGTTGACCTGTTCCTATAGACGGCATGTGTGTTTCAGTCATCGTGTAGCACAAGTCTATTTTTAGGGAGCTCAACGACCCGTCAAACGATGCCGACGCGGCCATCTCCTGGTCATTTACGTAGGCCACTCAAAATCCGCCAGACAGGCCACTCAAAACCGCCAGACAGGCCACTCAAAACCGCCAGACAGGCCACTCAAAATCGCCAGACAGGCCACTCAAAACCGCCAGACAGGTTACTGACTGTTCTAATGGTCTAGTCTCTAGTGGTGTGTGGCCGTTAATGCTATGCTGCGGTCGTGGGTTCAATTTCCACTGAAGACAAATGTTTGTGTGATGAACATGATCATTTGTTATGTGCCTGGGAGTAAAATAAACATAAAATGTATTGTGAATTAAGAAATATGTAAGTAAGTATGTTTATCAGTTGTCTAGTATACTTATGGCACAAGTTCTACGTAGTTTCGGACTAGATGGCGTTATGTGAGAGTATTGTGAAATATTATTATCAGTTACGGGCTCATGTATTACCTATAGGTATCTAGTCTGTACGATAATCACATTCACATCTAAAATTCTCTTTTAAATGATATTTAAAAATACTGCCTTGTTGGTCTGGTGGTCCCAAGCATTGGGTTCAATCCCCGGGTAGGGAAAAACGTTGTGTTTTTCAATGTGGAATTTCTCCATGTGCCTGATGGATGCCAATATTACTATGACATTAGGCCCCTATAAAACATAACTGGCGAAATGCGAGGGTAGTACAGGTACAGAGGCCTAATCTTTCGGTGGTAATAGGCGTGTTATGTTATGTTAAAAATACTCACCTGTCTCTTAATCATGACGTGGCTGACTCTCCCGCGCACCCTGACTGACAGTACGTACTCCCCAGGATGGGCTTGTGATTCCCTCACCAGGAAGGACCCATTCTTCCCCTTCTCCATGATTAGGTATTCCGCTTCCTTCGCTGACATTACTCCGTGGAACCATCTGAAAAGACAACATACATGTGAAAAATCTTTTAACTATGAGTTTTCACATAAGCGTGGTAAGCCACCGCTATTGGAAGTAGACAAGATGTGACCGAGTATCCTTACTAATATTATACACGCGAATGTTTGTTACTCTTTCACGCAAAAACTACTGAATGAATTGTAATGAAATTCTCAATAATGAAGCTTACACATCAAATTAGCTCATAGGCTATAATTTATAGAGATATTGTGTTAATTGTTCAAAATGTAACAATAATTGTCAGTTTATTATGTAAAAATTCTGCCATCTGCGAGCTATTGCGCTGGAAAAACCGTTACAGTTACTCGTATAAAACTATTACGGAAATGTTTATCTTAAATTATAGTCCTACGTTATAAGAACTAAGTATCTTGATTGTTAACATCTCGAAATTCTATTTTTCTGTACACTTAGTTTGCAATAAAGAATTTGAATTTGAATTTCAAGAAATCCTGGGACTGCACCTATCTATGCACAGACGCCAGCACGTCAAGTTACCCCAATGTGTCAAATTTTCCCAATTGAATATCATTTATTTATTCTGTTTGACATAAAGTTGAAAAACGATTAAAGAAATTTGACACATTGGGGTAACTTGACGTGCTGGCGTCTGTACAATAAAAATTATAATTTAGTTTTTAATGCACATTTGGTACTAATAAATTGATCTGTTACGCCTTCACGACTAAGCTGCAGAGGCAAAATCAATTTTGATGAATTATGATATAAAGACAGAAACCTTGGACCTTTGAAAATAAAATAAGCTCGAAGCTGCCTAGCCAACTATGTTAACTATGTAAAATCGCGTGTCATTCGTAGCGAATTCGTTCCTTCTGGACAAAGACTAAGACTACCCAAAAAAATCCCCCTGTCAAAAATCTACAAATGACAGCCAGGAACAACGGCTTAATAATTAGCTTTCCGAGAGGAAATAAGGAGTTTTGATAATATGTATAATGAATGGTCACCTAACCACGGACCGCTAATAGCTCCTCAAAAAAGTAATAAAGAAAGAAATAAAATCATTTGTGTTATCATTTACTTTGTCCATTGGCAAACCATTGTATATGCAAGTAACAACGCCAGTGGTTTTGGTCCAGTGACCAGTCCTTGTCAGGTTCTCGTCAGTCATGCGACAATGCGACAGAAAACGTTTAAATAATAATTGATTGAGACAAAAAAATCGCCTTGAAGGTAGAAGACGCCGGCCATAATGCGTAATAATCTGTTTTATTCGAAGAAAAAAGTAATGTGCATACCGGATTGGACTCCGATCGAGGAAGTTGATTATTATTGAGAATTGTTTGTGACCAGTATTTATTTATTTAATTACTACTACCTCACTGCGTTAAGGCGTGCCGACCAAAATAACTTGAAACGGTCGTCACTGTCTTTACTGATATAATCAGTAATTGTATGGATTATGCAAATGCATCCAAGGAAAGCCTACGAGTATTGCAGACTAAAGCAACGAATGTATTGGGCTATGGGTTATTATTATTTTTATTAAAAATTTGTATCTTAATGCCCATTAAATAAAATAAAACAGTAAAGCAAAGTAGAGCAAATACGACACAATTTAGTGCTCCCCATTCAATTTGATATGAAAAGATGTCACTTCGCAATGCTGTCTGTGCATAATTAACCATTATTATGCCAGTTACTCTGAACAGTTCGCTTCGAGTTCAATGACCCACTTGGCTTAAGACTTGATTGTGTGTGAAATTAAACAAATAACATTTTAAAAATGTACCTGTGTACAAAAAACGTATACATTTTTCATTCACTAGAGATTTCCACTAATGATTTTCGTTTCAGACTAGCAGTGCTATTCTTTAGAAATGTAGGTGAAGTGAAGGCGAATTGAGCTGTCATCCCAGACTAATGCTTCGCATTGACAGTTAACTTCACTCAAGTGTTCACGCGGTGACTTTAACTTAATCAACCGACTGTTTTCAATTAGTGGGAAATTAGTCAGTGGATAATGAAGTATGGAATAATGAAGAGCTAATACCTTGTCCAGAAGGCATGAATTCGCTACGAATTAACACGTGATTTTAAGTTCACTGCTTTTCAAGTTGCCTATATTATTTACAGAGCTTCACAGCAGTTAGTAAGCTAGTTCTTAGTAGTTAGTAATAAGTAGCAATGTAATATAAAACGTATCAGACTCGCGCATGTATTTGGATAAGGCCTAAGAAAACGAAGGAAACTGCCTTGTTGGTCAAGTAATCGCAAGAGCAACTGCTGAACGAGGTTCGATCCCTGGGTCAGGCGAAGTATTATTTAATTTTTTCTATCTTGATTTAATATGAAACACAGGTTTTATTAACCTAGTTCAAGAAAGTCGCTAGTTATATATAATTCTAGGTTTAAAATATTTTTTTCATAAGTCGTGATTGTTAATTTAGTTAATATACATTATAATAATATTTACAATATTTATTGGGTACTAGAATATTTATCTATTTAAGATTTATTTGTAGCCTTTATATGTAACTGGGTATATTATGTAAAAGAATTAATAAAGATTTGATTTTGATTAGATTTTTTTTTTCTTTTTTAGCTAAAATTGAGAGTGGATGACAACGTTACACCAAGAAGATCAAGATGGTCGGTTATCGGCACGGTTACACCTCGGAAAGATGGAGCCGGGTGAAATAGGCTCCGCTTGGCGGAAAACAGAGACGCCTGGGTTTTCGCAGCATTGAACTTGAGCAAATTGGCATCACCCCACTCGGCGACTGCCTTCAAGGACAAGTTCAAGCGCTCGACCATAGCTTCTCGGAGAGACTGGATCTGTGACCCACTTGCCCGTGCGTCAGACATTGTAATTATATATGCAAGCACGCAAGGACCTACGAAGACGATCATTCATAATCATCTACCAATATCAACCCGTATACGTCCACAAGAGATATTTATTTACTTATTTTTGTTTTAAATATTCGCCACCCGTATTTACAACAAAGAGATATTTCGAGGTGAATTCCCTGTTTAGAGCTTGTTAATTGGTTGTTTATCAGCTGGCTACAAGAACACTTCGATTACAACGTCATGCTTCAAAGACAAACGTGTCTAAGTTCCTATTAACTTTGGCAGCCTAACACTTGGCGTCACATGCCGTTGAGAAATATCTCTTAGGCATGGCCGGTTTAAGGAAAGAAAGAAAAAAAAAATTACTAGCAACAGCTTGAAACACGCACAGCAAAAACAAAACACAAAACTGGCATGACTCACGGCTGCGACAAAAGGGAATTTCAGCGAAAATGCCAGACAGATGCTGCTTGACGCGGTCTTCAAATCCACCTTTGCGGACAAGTAATGGATGAGTAACATGTTTACTTAATACATTATTTATCCGCTACATTTCTTTA
Source organism: Euplexia lucipara (assembly GCA_921972225.1). Taxonomy (NCBI): domain Eukaryota; kingdom Metazoa; phylum Arthropoda; class Insecta; order Lepidoptera; family Noctuidae; genus Euplexia; species Euplexia lucipara. The sequence continues at coordinate 7,796,845 of OV179142.1, read as the reverse complement.
CAATGTTTTTCTTCGCCTTTTTCGATGCAAGTGATAATTAAACAATACCTACGCAAAATGCATACGAAAACAAAGAGGCAGTCCGTCTATCTCATTACTAGGCAATAACTGCAATAACTGTACTTATATTAACCAGTATAATTATTAAAAATACTACTTTAATTTAAAACAGAAAGAAAATTAAAATAATTATAAGGCATCAAAAAATTCATCCGCATCGCTGTCAACGGGAAACGTGCCCAAAAGACTGGCCGCATTGCCACGTTGAATGGCAATGCTGATTCTCTGACCTAAATAAAGGCCAGCCCTCTGGTCACGTGAAGAGTCGATCAACCGCTTGGCGATGTCACGGAAAACTATATGGGCATTCGGACCCCACGTTCCGAGTGTAATAAAAATAATAAGTAACTAACTAATATTTTGATTTAGTTATGATGTAGGTAAGCAAATCGATATTAAAATTCAGACCTTGAAAAGATTCAAGTGCCAGATCAAACTCAAACAGGAACTCTATATCTCTAAGACACTAAGTAAAGATTAAATATTCTTTCCGGAAAGTAAACTATTAGCTCTTGTAAATTTTGACCCATAGGATATCATGATCATTGGCCAAAAAAACTTTTTGCCTGAGAGCGGACAAAGAATGAACGAGAAGTAAATTGCAAGAAACTGTCTTTAATTTATGAATATTTTTTAAAATTTACAAAACCCTCATCATGAGGGACAAACACTGATATCACGAAAAAAATATCTATAACCCCATAGGTATTATTTCGGGTAACATGAAATTAAATTTATTGTACCAAATATGGTATTCTCGTACATATTTTGTGGTAAATTAATTTCTTTCTTTCTGAGTCTGTGTTAGCACATGACCTTCCTTGCATAAGAGAACCTTTCTGCAGCAATTATTTCGAAGCAGGATATTAAAAGAATTTCTTTTAAAAACCAGTCTTTGTTCTACAGTATCTACATCTACGTATTATTATTATATTAATACCCTAAGCGGAAGTTTAGGATCCCTTTTTTTATAAAAATGCGCGGAAAGAGGAGTGTGAGATTTGTCATAGTGGTAGTGTTTGTACTGCAGAATTTCTTATAATAGTTATTACTACTGTCCTGTGGATATTCGGAAGAGCAACTCTTGCGCACTGTGACTTATGGCAGCCAGACCCTAGTATTGCCAAATAAAGGGCATTTAAGTACCTACACAAAAGGTATACCTGATGGTAGGGTAGACCGATGACTTCAAGAGAGACATCAAATAGTGGAACAAATATCTACCTATTTTTTTTGACAGCTTCCCTATTAAGAAAGTTGACTCCTTGCTACTTGATAACTGCTTAAAAAAGAGTAAAAACACACAAATTAAAATGAGGAATTTCGTACATTCGGCGACCATAGTATGTATTTATAATTAGCATAGTTATAGAAGTATAAATAGAGAAGAAATACAGATAGCTAAATCAGTCATATTTACTTAATTAAACAATGTAAGGTTAACAATGTTAATAAAAACGTTGAGTAAGGCTTTACCTCTAGTATTATTTTTATCTGTAGGTATTTAATTACCAGTCATTTAGCAATATCTATATTAATATTAATCAAATCAAATTTAATATTCCTTGTGGTTTTCCGTGGAATTTTAAATTATAGGTAGTTTATTATAAATTTTCACCTGCATCCACACCTTTTTCGGCCATGTGTATCGTTACGCATAGGTACATAAATGTCGTGATGGCCTGGTTGAGGAGGTAAAGGTTTTCACCTGTCTCTCCCATGGTGGTGGTTCAAATTCAAGCGAGTATAGCTACTAATGTGAGTTTTTCTATTCCTAGTTTATCTTAGACATCATTGACATCGGTGAAGTAGGTAGAACATCGCGTGGAAATGTTACTTATTAATTTAATATGAGTTTTAGAACACAAACACTATTCCTTTTCGGATACTTTTCGTCACATCTCAATTTATTTCAATGGGACAGTAAAAAGTTGATTTATGTCGTTCAGGTGATGTACTTACTAATTTATTAAGGGGCTTGTAGTCCAAGGTACTAGGCTGCGAGGTCTAGCAAAATCAAAAGTATTTTTTTTTTAAATTCGGCTGAGGGTCAGTACTTTCAGAACGTGACAGTCCCCCAAAAAGCCCACCCTTCGCCACTTTCTTATCTCGTGTTTTGTCTGAAAGAAGAAGTGGCGGAAGAAACTCCCCAGCATTGATTCCCTATTGGTCGTCACAACATTCAACAACAACTTATTTATTGTTTTACTTGTCTTTCAATATTCTTGCCAAGCTATGTAGGTAAGTGTAAATAATTACAAGTACCTTTCTCCGGCCTTAAGAAGGTATTTCTTTACTTTAATCTTCAGTACAATTATACAGTTTCTTTTAATCTTCCTTGGGTACAACATATAATTTACCTTTTAAGCGGTCAAGTCGACATTTCAAGATATTTCTTTTTAGATTTCCTTTGGTTTATTGAATCATGTTTGTTTTATAAATTTGATTGTTGTGATTGATCCTATCGATTGAAGCCATCAATAAATAAATGATTCTTGTATCTTGAATCCTGTGGTCGAAATTCAACTACATGATTATTATATCTTACTTAGTTTATTTCCTTAGTACAGACGCCAGCACATCAACCTACCCCAATGTGTCAAATTTCTTTGTTAGCTCTTCAACTTTATTCCCAACACAATAAGGTTCATGTTCAACTGGGAAAACTTTGGCAGTTTGGGATAGGTTGATGTGACGAGTTTACAATGTTGATATATTACATTGACTTGATCCGCTTTGTTGTGAAAATAAAATATATTAGCCTACCTATGACATTCACAAAATTAAATAATGTGACTTCAAAAGAATTATCGAAAGTGGTTAAGTATATCTAGAGATTATCCCCTACAGCTTCACAAACTCACAAACTTTACCTAACTCTTTAGTATGTATGTTTACTACAATAGAAGGTCAAAATCTTGAAATATCTTATTTGAACTATATTTTCAAGGTACAAATTGTACTTTACTTGAGTAAAGTATTATATTTTGGTACTAACATCACGTTTTCGGTTCAAGGCCATCTTGTAATCGTTTTCCTCATTTTCGGAAACAGCTCCCGCATTTTAATGGTAATATTAACTTTTTTTTTGTGATAAACCATGAATAATGAAAAGACTTTTCCTTTATATTTGCATATTATTATATTTTTATTATAAATATCAAACAATAATTTAACCCGCGTGTCAGATGACTATTTCAAGCAAACACACAGGCTCCAAGATAGTATAGTTTTTCATTAGGCCAAAGACATTCAATACCGGACATCACGAACAAAATTTTCATCCAAAACTTGTGGCCTGCTGGACACAAGTCTATGAGTTTTTTTAGCACGCTCTAGATGGCGTTACTGAGACATGGGATCAAAGTTTTTCTATGACATTAGTATTTTAAATCTCTTTGCATTAGACTAACCACCTATTTTGTAAACAACGGAGATACATTTTCAGAGACCGTGAACTCACACAAAAAAAACACGTTACCTACTAAAAATGTAAAAATCGGTACGTGAGTACCTATATTTTTTGAGGAGTTCCCTCAATTCCTCGAGGATCCCTAATCAGATATGTCTTTTGATACAAATGGGACCAATCTGCTAGTATACCCTATCAATAAAAAAAGAATTTCGATAATCGGCCCATAAATGACGGAGCACTAAGGTAACAAACTCTACAAAAAATAAAAATATCAACCGAATTAAGAACCTCCTCCTTTTTTTGAAGTCGGTTAAAAAGTGAAACATTTTTTTAGGATACATCATACAAACAGTAATAAACTACTAATAACAGGAATAAAATATAAATCAAACAAGACATTTATTACTACAAAATGAGAACTCTAGTTTCTCTAGTTTGGCTTTGGTGGTTTTATTTCACTCATTGTTTGGTTAGGTTATTTAACTTAAGGGTGTCGGTTTTTGGTTATCATTTTTCCCTATCACGCCAAAAGACGTATAACATAACTAAACTCTTATGTACTTAACGACCTGTAGGACGCCCAAAGGGCTCACATCTTAGCATAGGTAAAATACTAGCACTAAGTAAAACATTGCAAACCCGCATTTATTTTTCTTCGCTGTGAAAATGGAAACGAACCGGTTATTTTTAATGGCAATAACAATTACGAATTAATTACAGTAATTACGTGTATTATATAGTGCTTTTTACATAATTCTAGTAAGATTAAGTATTCAGTGATCATTCGTTAACTATCTTGGACCGGATTCTTGGATTATAATATTCAAGCACCTTGCGGATGTTGGGATGAGCACACCGCAATACCAGCTGATTTATTTGGAAAGGTGTACCTTTAACTTAAATTAAAATTAAATTAAATTATTATTCCACAACTTCAACACAACACCATCTAGTCCCATACTAAGCAAAGCTTGTGCTAGATAGCTGATAGACATACTTATATATTTCTAAGTACATTGATACATATTATAGATAAATAACACCTAGACATAGGAAAAATGATCGTGCTTATTACACAACCAATTGTTTTGGGTGGGAACCGAACCGGTGGGAACGAAACTATTAACCACTAGATCAACAGGCCAGTATTATATATAAGTATTGTATAAGTTTTATTTTGCCTAGTAAGATGTAAAATTAATGAAAAGTATGTATCATTGCCTCTGCTGCGCGGAAAACTTTTTCGATTATTTTCTTAGTGAATAACATAATCTGTTTATTAGAATATCATTAATACTCGTAACTTACAAATTATCCACGAAACTAGAGTTATTAAAATCAAAGCACTTATACCTAATCCGTGGTCTGTCTCGGTTTAACCTTAGGTATGTTATTTCTTTATTCAGGTTAAAAACAAATATAATGAGTCGGTAATGAAAATATTGATTTATCTGAATAATTGAAGGTTGAACGAATTTGAGTGTTAATAAAACATTATAGGGGACTTTACTTTGATCAATAAGGTTCGACAATCCGTAATATAATAATTTGTTATGTCATCGTTCCCACATAATTAAAACAGAGGCCAAAACATGAAGCTACCACAATTTGTTGAACTTTTTATGTAGTATTTAAATTTTCTTACAAAAAGATATGAACCTTATCTTTTTGTAAGAAAATTTAAATACTACATAAAAAGTTCAACAAATCAAGTTTAATTGGGAAACTTTGATAGTTTGGAAAAGCTTCATGTGCTTGCGTCTGAATGTAAAATAAGATTAATTACGTCATGAATAAATCATAATGTGATTTGGGAGATCATCATAGGCGAAGGCGTGAATTTATGTTCTTAGTAAAATTAATAAATTCATTATATAACGGCACCGCAACTGCACAGCTGCCCCACGGCGTCGCCTCGAATTTAAGCTAGGTACAGCTAGCTGCCAGTGCGCTAACTACGCATCGTTCGGCTAGGTGCCAGCTTGCAGTCCGCACGCACCCGCGCGCTGGCTGCGAGGTGCAAGCTAGCTGTCACCGCGAACACAATTGTTATATGGCATTTATAATTAAACACGCCGATGAGTTGCACGTTTTTATGTCTCGGTTGACGACGGCGCAATGACGTTGTTTTGGTGGCGACTCGGGAGTTGGCGAGTAGTAAGCATGCGATCGGCGTGCTGTAAGTGTGCGGTCGACGCGCTGTAAACACATGGTCCGCTCGCTATCGGCACGCGGGCTGCGAGTCGAGTTGTATGGTAGTAGCAAGCGCGCTGACAGCTCGCCGTTGGCTTTTTCATATTGACAATCGTGTGAAGTATAATAAACTTCACACGATTTAATGCTCCAAATTGAATGACAAGTCAATTGCTGGTTTGGAGCGGTGCCGGTCTCGTGCCTCTATAATGTGCCATGACCTTTAGGAGGAACGAAGTTGGCCGGGGCAGCTAGTATTCGTATAAAATCTGAATCTCGGAAAAGGCCCCAATGATTTTGGGGGTTTTGGGACGATACGCGATTTAGCTAAGACTCATTTCAATTTCTTAAAATGTCGTTATAAAGAATATTGAACAAAGTTCGGTCATCCAGGTATCAGGTCCTACTAAGACTTAAATTATCAAAAATCGTTCCCTAATAGTGTTTTTTCTTTGAAGGACGGTTAAATACTCCGTTTCCAGAACCATCGAAAGCGAACGAATCCTCGTTGATCACCTGCCAGCATTGTTTATTTCAACGAAACTAGTCGGACAAGTGGAAGTACCGTCAGGACGAGGAAGCGAAGGTAATTTCGGAGACACCTTCTGTTGTACAGACGCCAGCACATCAAGTTACCCCAATGTGTCAAATTTTCCCAATTGAATATGAACCTTATTCAGTTTGTCATAAAGTTGAAAAACGATCAAAGAAATTTGACACATTGGGGTAACTTGATGTGCTGGCGTCTGTACTTTGTACGTCGAGCGATATGACCAAACTACGTAACCGCCGAACTGTACGAAGGAAACATGAACATATATTACTTATAATTATACTTGGGATCAAATAAATTGAGCCTTTTTACGTAAAATTTTTAATATTCTTGGTAATAGTGAACTCATCACTTCAAACCATATCATGCTCTCAAAAATACTGCTCCCTAATCATTTTAATAATTCAAATTAATTTAAATTTGCAAGCCGAGATTCCACAAAATTATTTTTTCGCGGTTACGTGCATCGACATCCCGTAGTTTCGCAGTGATGATATATCGCGGTTTTCTAGCATCAAAAAAGAGAAGACAAAGATTATTAAGTAGATACCTTTTACAATGAGGGTAAAACTATTGAATTACGACCCAAACTTAACCTCGCCTTATTAAATGATTAATTAAGCTCTGAAAGAAAACTAGCAATTTTGAAAGATAAGTGAAAAGGTACTCTTCACACGTTACTGCTGATCAGGAAATGAAAACCAAATTAGGAAAAGGAAGTAAGTACAACGGCATGGCGTATCATAATTCAGCAGTAACGTGTGAAGAGACAATGGTGAATAAATTTTCATTGTGAAAGACATTACTTACATGATAAGAACACTGGTATGCCGGAAACAATACGGTTTATGACATGTTTACCTACATCTAATCCCACTAATATTATACAGGCGAAAGTGTGTAAGGGTGTATGTTTGTTACTTCTTCACGTCTAAACGGCTGGAGCGATTTTAATAAAATTTGGTGTAGAGTTAGCTGACACCCTGAATTAACACATAGGCTACTTTTTATCCTTATAATCTAGTCTGCTAGTTTACATTTTTAGAATTCTAGAATAACGTAAGTTATTGGTTTATGATTAGGCACCTGTCTATTAGGCATATAACACAGCATTTTTTAACTTAGGTAAACTTGCATGGTCCTCAACATCTGCTAAACTTTCCAATGTGAGTCTTATTCCAGTATCCTTTAAGAAATACAACTTTTCACACTATACTAGTTTAATTATACTCGTCTTTGTTTCATTCTTGACTTGATTCACTTGTAGTAGGGCTCATTTATATCACCGGCATTACATTAGTTTGAAGCCTCCAGCCAAAAACTGATCGCATCCCCTCGTGTTACGCGCACCTGTCAGTTATCTGTCAAATATCTTCATTAAGTTCACAGCAAATGATTGGTTTTACAACGTGGGGTCCATGCATAAAATTGTATTTTGATAGCATGAATTGTTTGGGTCGGGTGGGACTCTTCTCATTTTCGAATGAAACAAAGACTTCGTATAATTACCGTCGAACTTCACTTACAGGTAAGTTCGTTTGACTATTCAATTCACGAAATTTTCCCATTTACGTAGGTAGAGGTACTTAAAACGATTTGCTATTATCTTAGTACTTAATAGCTTCATAATTACTTGTTTGTTTGTTGATTGTACATACCATAAATAATGTTCATGCGGGTATTTTTGTATGGAAGATACAAGTTGGTACCTACTTACTTACCTGTGGCGACCGATGTTATTTTCATTCGAGAATCTAGGTCTTTTACTCTACGTCGGGAGGTGGCTTCAGCTGGTGATAAAAGCGACCCAAGAAGTTTTTTTCAAAAAATTAAGTAATATACTTAGAGCTGGTGGCGAAACAATAACCGCCTCACTACGGGTCGATTAAAGGTTGACCTACGCTTGACAAAGTTGGTCCGCGGATGAGTGACGTGTCATGACATCAAGACTCCATCTTGCCACTCCCGGCAGTTTTTTGACACTTGTTACGGGTAGTCAGAAGTCCGAAAGTCTAACTACCGAGTTTAACCAAGGGATATCGTGTCACCCAGTTACTGGGTTGTGGAGGTAAGACAGACAGTCGCTCCATATAAAATATTGGGAATAACCAACGTCCGACCCGAAAAAGCTAGTCTGAATGATGATAAACTATACTCCATCCGATTAGGTACCTAGTTAACAAAAGGTAAACATGTATTTTTAGTAAATAACACAGTTTAAAAATAAAAAAACAGCTGAAAACAAATTTAGATACAACAAAAACGATTACATGATCAATTAAACAATTTGTTTAAACAGTAGTCGTATTTAATTAATAAGCGTTTATGTAAAAAGACTTGTCAAGATTGTTTACATTTAGTTAACTACATACTCGGATGGAGTATAGAAAGAAACAAAATGACAGTAAGTATTTAATATATTTAGCCCAAAACTGGACGAGCTTGACTGCGATCCCACCTATTCGTAAGCAGTGATGTAATCGTTTATGGTGGTTTATGGTAAACTGCATAATTTTACCAAGAGCCTATTTCATTCTAGACTTAAAGAGTTTAATTATCAATTATTACAAATCTCTTATTTCGTCGCATTTTCGGAATTGTCTGGCCCGAGAATATCTCTAACGTGGAACTGTTAGAGAAATGCCACAAGAGCCCGATCCACCGTTAGATCAAGCGTCGCAAGTGGAGACATTGGCTCCAAAGGGACCCCAACAAGCTTTGGATTAGAATCCTCAAGGGAAAAGAAAGCGTGGCCGTCCCTGTCCAACCAGGCGTTGAGCTGTTGGAATGACGTGCAGCCGGTGAAACGCGAAGCTCAAGACCAATCGCGATGGTGAGACGTCTGTGAGAGCCCTCTGCTCCACCCAGGGACATAGCGTCGTTGATAGTGCAATTCCGCGTAACTACAATTGTTAAATACTGCGAATATACACCTTCGATGACTGTGATAAGGTGCATATTCGCAGTATTTAACAATTGTAGTTACGCGGTATTGCACTATCAGCGACGATAGGATATTAAGTCAAGTAAATCTCATCTAGTCTTGTGGTGTCAAATGTGGTGATTCTCCAGAGGTTTAAGCGCCTCTCTTGCAAGAGGTTGTAGTTCAAATCTGGGCAAGTCGGACCAATGTGACTTCTTCAATTCATACACTATGTGTAAATACTTTCTAAGTTTAGACATCATAAACGTATATACATAATAAAAACATCGTTTGGAAACCTGGACTTATAGTTAATACAGGATGTCTTTGAATAAATGCGACAAAATGAAATGGGAGCTTCAGTTCTTAACATAGTAATTATGAACTGTTTTTTCTACAATTAATAGTTTTTAAATGGTCCATTGACGTTGTCATCTTCATTTAAGTACTAATTATCGATATTCTAGAAAAATGAATAATAATATGCAAAATAAAAAAGAAAAATTAAAGTATCAAAAAATCTCGTCCGACTCATGGCAGTGCTCAATAATCGTCGTCGAGTACTCATGTTATTAAACGTTGACGTTCATAGCGGTCATTTACCTAATTTTGCCTATTTTCTAGTGAAGAATCGCGCGAACTTAATTATTTAACGTTTATCGTAACACTGTTAAAAGTTCATTAATTTTACATTTGATATGTTCTATATTTTCTTGACAACACATACTTAGTACTGTATATTTAAATTTGTCGCATCTATTCAATTTCACCCTGTATAAGTTTGAAATCTCCAATCCGACTTGAGCAAACGTGGTGATCAATGCGGGTGTATTCTCTGTATGAGCCTATTCTCTGCAGTGGGGCAGAAATAGGCTGGTGTTATTTTATTAATAAGTCTTTATTTTACATTAAAAACAGACACTTTAATTCTATATTTGAAAAGATGAGAGTAGATGACATACCCACCATGCTTCAATGGGGTACGGTATACCACTATGTTATGTACGAAGAATGAGGTCTCAGATCGAATACAATAAGTCGCATTAAAACAAAATGCGAGTACATCATTTACCGCCGAATGACGCATCACACACCCGATACGTAGTTTTAATGTGTAAATTATTTTAATCATACATTATGCGGTGATGTCGGCGACACCTTGAAACCTAATGAGTTTACAGCCAAATAAAGAGCGCTTTGAACAATAAGTGATAAAGAGTTTAGACTCAGAGGAATAATGCATTAAGCGACATGGCACTTAGACCACGACGATATTTTAAAACATTCATGACTGGTATAATATGATCTCTGATTAAACGCATAGCCTATACAATTTCAGGTCGGCTTACACTTGTATTACCTTGCTTAATTTATAGATAGGTAGTCTTCTGTCGCCGTGGTTTCGGTCTCGTAGGCTTACGACGATTTAGCTTTATGGTAGGCTATTACCCTTTCGCTGTGAATGAGGTATTGTTTTTTTAAGTCCTCGCAAATGAGACTGGGTAGTGTTGTGAATATTAGACATTATTTGGCCTGGCTTTTCCTTAAAATAATAATACTAGCGGGTTGATGGCTTGCTGCAGGGCAAATGCCTCTTCTCGTACTGAGAAGAGGCATTTGCCCTGCAGCAAGAATCCCTGAGCCCTGAGCTGGAATTTGAAATTTCCATAACATTTGCCCCCAAAGAGATTTAAGACACTTTAGAGGGGGCATGCGTAGAAATGCCATAGAAATATTGTGATCCCCTGTCCCAGTAACACTATCTAGAATTAGTATAGGATCCCGTTAAGAACAACCTTCACCGTGCTGGTTAATGGATGAAACCTATTTTATATTTAACTAATTTCATATGTCAATATGTAGGTCCCGTTCCCGTGGGAATACAGGGATATAAAGTAGCCTAGCTATGTGTTAATCCAGGGTGTCAGCTAACTCCATACCAAATTTTATTATAATGCATTCCGTAGTTTTTACGTGAATGAGTAACAAACATCCATCGATCTATCCATACTCACAAACTTTCTCGTTCATAATAAATAATTAGTAGGAATCAAAAAGTTATAACTGAGAACGAAAGAGTTCTAAATAATAACAGCCTCACGGGTCAATCAAAGGTTAAGCTACTTACACTTGACGAAATCAGTCCGTAAATGACTGACCATTTCATTACAAATTATGACTCCTCCGTAAAAGCACGTTAAACCGTCGTTGGTCTCATCTGTCAGTCTGTTGTAGATCTCTGACAGTCGGTGCGAGAAGTCAGAAGCCTGAAATTCTTACAACCAGTTCATAAAGTAACTCAGTTTGTTTGTCGGCTTTTCACGACTCAACAGCTGAACGGATCATAATTAAATTTGGCAAGACCCTGGAGACGGACAAAAGACATAGTCTCAAAAAAAATAAAAGAAGAAAATTTGTTTTCATAAACATTTTTCAAATAAAGCGCCATCTTGAATGACTTGACAGGTGGCTTTCTTTCCAGCAGGCCTAGCCTTATTAATTTCAAATTCTATTTAGACTATTATCGTAATCGACAAGGCGACAATAGAACGAAAATTGCGTTCTTATATGGAATCAGCTGTTTGTCAACTGTCAAGTGTTAACGAGTAGAATTTGTAATATGGCTCAAAATGAAATACACTTGACAGTTGACAAACAGCTGATTCAATATATGCCCATTTTCTTTCTTTAATTTATATAGAATAGAAATAGAATTTGTAATATGGCTAGGCCTGCATATTACAAATTCTATTTCTATTCTATTTAGTGTATTTCATTTTTAGCCATATTACAAATTCTACTCGTTAACACTTGACAGTAGACAAACGGCTGTTTCCATATACGCCATTTTCTTTCTATTGTCGCCTTAACGATTACGATAATAGAAATAGAATTTGTAATACAGCTAGGCCTGCTGTTCAATGGGTGACAATTTGACTTGGTAACACAACATAAATAAATTGATTCTAAGGCAGAATAAAGTTTACCGGGAAGCTTGTTTCTTAATAAAGTTGAAAAACTGTCAAAAAAAAATGCCGGCTTTGAGTAACTTGATGTGCCTTTGTACCGACCACAAATTTTCGAGAATTAATAATTTTGTAGGTACTCCACGTTTAATAATAAAGAAGCATTTTATCAATAATATTTTATTTGCAGTAAAACTCGTAACTGTATACACCTACCCAAGTAAACGATTCACAAAATAATGTTTGCATTAATTACCAGCGGACTTGGAGGTAAACGATGGACATCGAAAACATACCGCCAAAACATTTACTTATGTCCTTGTCTCGATCCAAATATGGCTGACGATGCAGAATTTACAAAGTAATTAAGAGTCACGTGTAATATTTTGCATTTGTTGCGTAATAAATAAATTAATTCATAAGCCAATATTTAATCAATGAAAGTTAAAGTTTTCAAAAATTCTGTCTCAATATCTGCGTGGTTATGGTGGTGTTACATGAAATGCAAATGGTGTTAAATAAAACTTCTGCAAACAAAAATTTAACACATAACATCACACCTGTTATCCCCGAAGGGTTATGCAGAGGTGTCCCAGACGTAGGTACAGAATACATCACATCAACATACCCCAATGTGTCAAATTCTTTAATTGGTTTTCAACTTTATTCTGAACATCATAAGGTTCATGTTCAATTGTGAGAATTAGACAGTTTGGAGTAGGTATGTGCTCGCATCTGTACACCTGCATTTCGACTGGCCTGTTGGTTGGTGCCGGAGGTAGTGGGTTCGATTCCCACCCAGGACAAATGTTTGTGTGATGAGCACGATCATTTGTTCTGTGTCTGGGTGTAATTTATCTATAATATGTATGTATTTAGAAATATATAAGTATGTTTATCAGCTGTTTAGTACCCATAACACAAGCTCTTAGCTTAGCTTGGGACTAGATGACGTTGTGTGAAAAAGTCGTGGAATATTTATTATTTATTATTATTTCGTTAGTTGTTTTAAGTCCGATGTAAAAGGCGGCGACCCTATTGCCATCAATTGTGCACAAATCCGCACAATAGAAAAACTGAATAACGCTTTGTCCGACCCGGGGATCGAACACGGGACCTCATGCTCAGCAGTAATGCTTTTTACCTGACCCATGGGTCAAACCCGAGACCTCGTGCTCAACGGTAGCGCTTGCGATCATTAAACCAACGGGGCAGGACTATTTATATATATGAGTAATTACGTAGGGTTCTAATCTAAAATGCTGGATGAACTCGGGTCAATTGCCTTCGTTGATGCACCTTGAGATATACAAATATGCAAAGATATTCAATACAAGTTACTATAGACGGGACATCACGAACAAAATTTGCATCCAATATTTGTGTCCCGGAGGACACAAGTCGATGACTCTAGTTTAGGAGATACGCTCCGCTGCTGCTCCACTATTGCTATACACCACTATTTTTTAATTAAGTAGTACAAATAAAAATTGGGGAGTATCCGTACCTGTTACTGATCATATTTGCGTAATCAAAAGTAAAAAATACGAAATTCAATTTTGAATTAAGCCACTATTTAGTTAAACTTAAATAACGAAAACAGCTGATGGAGGCGGGGCATGCTTGAGCGAGATCACGTGAACGTGTGCGAGAGATGACGATTATTATACTACTATGTCATGAAAAGCCTGTACAATATTTCCATAAATTGGATGTCAACGCTGATAACTTTGCAGTTTATGAATATTATTTATTGATACTTTACAAATATTATGAGAAGACCCTCTAGAATGAGCCTTTTAAGTATTTGTACTAATTAAAAATTAGTAGATAATAAAAACACGCTGTTACAGAAACATGGGATCATAGTTTTTATTTTGCTTCTCATGTCCTCTAGTATTTAAATAATTTAAGTATGACATTTTTCGTTTTACCACCCAACTTGTGTATGTGAGATTAAAGGTTGGTAAACGCACCCAAGAAACGTGAAAATCTAGTACCTACCCCTAGTACCTACCTATGGGGTAACGTTTCAAAGCAAGAAGCAATAAAGAAATAAAGAATCTTACGGATGCCATAGAAAATCTAATCAAGATTCGAATCACCATCGTAAGTAAAAGGTAACGGCGCAATGGGGTTTACCCTAAAGTAATGCAGCAGTGACATCAGATCCTTAGTCATCTAGGCTAGATGCGCACTAGAAACTTTTACTAGTAAGTACCTTTCCGGGAGTACCTACACGTCATGTGGTCTTCGTCTGCTTAGTTCAGTGGGGTCAGGTTCCAGTTTAACCGAATGCGGCAGAATACAAGTGTTTAACATGGAGCGGCTGCCTGTTGGACCTCCACAACCCAGTTACTGGGTAACACGATACCCTTTGATTAAACTGGTTGACAGTTTCGCGCTGCTGACTGCCCTTAACGACTGTGTTAGATCTACATCTTTCGGTGTTTCTTCTCGGAGTAGTCATGGTCAAACACTTTAAGGATATAATATATATTATATACACTCTATTTTAATACTAACAAAAATAAAAAAATAAATATTCCACAAATTTTCACACAACACCATTTAGTCCCAAGTTAAGATTGAGAGCTTGTGTTATGGATACTAAACAGCTGATAACATACTTATATATTTCTAAATACATACATATTATAGATAAATTACACCCAGACACAGAACAAATGATCGTGCTCATCACACAAACATTTGTCCTGGGTGGGAATCGAACCCACGACCTCCGGCATAGCAGTCAGGGTCACTAACTACTAGACCAACAGGCCCGTCATGGTGTCGAAATGATTTATCTCAATTATTTAAAAGTTTAAGAGTCCTCGTATGTAACAAACGAAGAGATTTAAAATACTATAGAGCGGGCATGTCAAGTAAATGTCATAGAAAAACTTTGATCCCATGTCTCAGTAACGCCATCTAGAATAACATATGAATATTGGAGCGGCAGCGGAGCGTACTAAAAAAAAGACTTGTGTCCAAGCAGGAGACAAGTCTCGGACGAAAATTTTGATCGTGATGTCGGGGGTCTATAAGTATTGAATGTCTTTGGTAACAAACCACTTTTAACTTACGTGAAAACCGGGTGGTGAACACCCTCCTCAAAATTTTGTTTCTATCCACTATAGAGAGGAAATGCGAGGAAATGTCATAGAAAAACTTTGTCCCATGCTTAGTAACGTTTGCTCCATGTAGTAACGCCATCTAGAATATTCGAGTAAGTAGGTACGTTTCGTGGCGCGTATTGTACAATACGCGCCACGAAAGATGAGACTTGACAGTCCACGTGGTTTCACTCGCGCAGTAGACGATTTAAAGGACTCTTACGCGGTATGAGGTCTGAGACGGGATAAGCGGAGCGTTCTAAACTAGACTCATCAACTTGTGTCCACTAGGACACAAGTGTCGGATGAAGATTTTGTTCGTGAGAACATCACGAAAAAAAATTTCATCCGTTTAAAGTTAGTACCTATTGAATGTCATTGTATTCACCCCATTTTACGGTAGCCGAAGTCGCGGACACAAGCTAAAAGATTGTTGTAAGCTTGAATCGGTAGGAAGTTTAATAAAATCAATAGTGTGAATAATAATACAGTCTGTGGGCACGTTATCGACCTCGATACAACTCGCCTTGACCGCCAACGTTGGTCAAACATTGGCGCTCGTCAACGAACACCCACGGTTCACGGATGACGAGTTCGAATTTCAAAACCATGTTTTGAAACGAATTTGGATTAATAACAGCCTCGCAGGTCGATCCTAGCTGCCATAGTAGATTTAGCACAGTCGTTACGGGTCAAAGAGATTTAAAATACTATAGAGCGGGCATGTCAAGAAAATGTCATAGAAAAACTTTGATCCCATGTCTCAGTAACGCCATCTAGAATAATATATGAATATTGGAGCGGCAGCGGAGCGTACTACAAAAAACTCATAGACTTGTATCCAGCAGGACACACTTTTTCGGAAGAAAATTTGTTCGTGATGTCCGGTCTATAGGTATTGAATGTCTTTGTTACGGGTAGTCAGAAGCGTGAAAAAATGACAACCAGTTTAACCAAGGGGTATCGTATTACCCAGTTACTGGGTTGAGGAGGGTAGTAATCTACTAATCTCGTAAAGTATTGAACCGATTTTTTTCAAATTTTCATATATATAAAGAATATTTCATAGATCATGATTTGGTGTACATTCCAAACCTGACGGATGTCGAATTTCTTAAGAAAACATTGCACTCGGTGGACATTTGTCGTTTCGGTAGACCAAAGTTCCACCGAAAAGATGTCCACCGAATGGACTTTTTTCAAAAAATCACTCATAACTCCCGCCGTTTATGGGTTACGTTAAAAGCTAATGTATATTTGTAAAGTTTAATTGGTTAACTAGTTAATCAGAATGTTTAAATAATTTGTAGTGATTTATTTACCAAAATACAGCAGTAACCGAAAAGACAACTCAACTTTGACACACCAAAAAAAAATTCTTAATAGAACAATATCGTGTTCTGTGTACGAGTCATGACAAAATGACCGCTGACAGGGACAGTGCGATATTGGAAGCGTTCAATTTTACTTCTTTACATATGCCTTTGACATTTCCTTTATTTTAGTCAAGATCGAAAATAATGTCCACCGAAAAGACTAAAAATGTTGTAACAAGATTCAATTATGCAAAAAGTGTGTTTATTTTTTATCTATTTTTTAATACTGATAAAGTTAAAAGAATAACTTACGTAGATTAAGAAAATAATTCATTTTAGTTTAAAATAACTAAAGGCTCCGTTCTATTAAAAGGTAGATCCCGAACAGTCCACCGAAGTGGACTTTCACTTGAATTTCGATGATATAAAGTAAAAAATAAATAAATTTATAGTAATTCTGTTACAGTATGGTGAAGTATGTTTTGTTTACTTTACTATTATGATGTTAAATTTAAAAAAAAGTTTAAAGTTTCTTTACTGATCCATATGAACAGTTTTTTTTAGGGTTATGACAATGACCCATTTATTTACATTCCACTATATATGAACGATCTTAAAAACTACCTACAATTATGGACTCTTTAAGGCACAGCAAAAATGTAATAAAATGGAGTACAAAATTCCTATTTAATTACACTATAAGTAAATGAGATAATAAATAGGTACTATAAAATTGTCTAGGGTGTGTTGGGACAGGATTTTTTGCTTAAGTTTGTTAATAAATATTGCTTCACTAGTTCATCTGAAAAATTGTTATATATGTATTTATATAGCCATGCCCACAACACAAGGACTATTTGAGTGTATACGCGAAAAGTGTAATATTCCATAAAAATGCAAAAAAATATGTTTAAGTCAAAAATCACAAGGAAGATTATCGTGAATTAAACCAATTTACGCAGAACTTCCTAATATTCTTAAAAATAAAAAAAAACTCATTTCATTCTGTTTCACTCTATTTCATTATGTTTCATACTGTTTCATTCTGTTTCATTCTATTTCATTATATTTTGTTCTATTTCATTCTGTTTTATTCTATTTCATTTCATCTTGTTTTCATTAAATTATATTACATTACATTATATTACACTACATTTCATTTTTTACGTTTGTCCTCAAAAGTCTGACTGTATATTTGTTTGTGGGTTCAGCGCGCTAATTTAAAAAAACATTCAGCCGGTTCAGGTGCAAATTTCACAAAGTATTATGGTAAACTTTACTTTACTTTAAACGTAACATTTTCTTTACATACAAATCGGACAAAAGGTGTTTCTGTAATAAAAACCGCTTGAATTCTTTTTGGAAATTGCAAAATAATCGTTTGGGAGGATATTAGACGAATTAGCGTCCGTTCCCGGCGCCAACTCGTCTAACACCAAACGGTGTTACTACCGCGGCATATACCCCACCTTTCTACTGGAAAATCGGCGCATGCGTAAAAGACCCTACAGAATTTCACCGTACCAAAAATAAAACGGACGAATTTTCTAAACATTTTAATTTATGTATTCGTTTCTTTGATACGATAATAATGTTCAGGTGGTTCTACACTTTAAATATAGAGGTTGGGCATTGGCTAAGCTACCGCATGTGACGAGCAAAGGGATTCAACAACAGCTTTACGCGACAAAAATACCACAAGTAAAGCAAAGATAACTAGTGAAATTGTCTCTAAGTTCAAAAGTACTTATCTCAAAAAGTACCGAATGGATTTTTCTCAAATTTTCATCAATTTATAGAACGTTTCTTTGATAATGTTAGGGTGAACTTTACATCCATAGAGGCTGTGTAGTACTTGAGCTACCGCAAGTTACGCGAAGGAAGTTTAAAACTTTTCAACATTTCAAGTAAATATGACTCGTGAAGAAACAAAGGCGTATCGCGTGGTTGGTGAAATATCAAGCATGGGAATTCATTTTATGCGGAGCTGCTGCAACTGAGCATAATGTAATCAAATTGATTGCACCAGATCATCATTTTTTTAATACGTACAGTTTGGAGTACGGTGTTAATAGTTTATATCGATAAGGTTGGAAAAGGATTACAATCAATTAAAAATCTACATAACATGTACGCAACATCACGCTTGTAACCCCCAAAGAGTATAAGGCACGTTTGACAGCTGTGAGGTCTGGATTGAATAAAAACACAAAGCAGTGTTTTATCTTCAAAATGCCTTGGTTATAACTTATTTAAAATTGTATTTAATTCGGTTAAAACTAATTCCTAGTGAATTAGTTATTCTGTTAGTAATTTTCATCAAGATACTTAATTATATAATCAAGGCGCGTCGCAGACTGTCTGTTAAAAGTACCTACTAATCTCAAAAAATACTGAACGGATTTTCTTCTATTTTTTTTTGATGGATAGTATTTTTTCTAGGTGATGTTTTGGTGTACATTGCAAACATAAAGGTTGTACAGTATCTAAGCTACTGCACGTTATGTAGAGAGCCGCTTTGTTAGTTTTATGTAGAAAAATGTGGCAAGGAAAGGAAGGAGAGTTGACAATTATTAAGAAATACTTATCTTATTCAGTTTTGAACGGATAAAAGTCCGGACTATAATAATCATTGGAAAAATGCGAAAAATCATTTAATTTGATATCATTAGGCAACAATATAAATAGAAGCTTTCTAATATCTTACAAATGGCTTTTCCTAAACCAGTTCCAAAAATAATTTTGAATTCGTCATTTTCTTTTTATTATAATACTAGCGGATAACTATCATAGAAATTTGAGCTTTATGACGTGCTGGCCTCTGAACTTAATGATATATCTAACACATGGATTTTTCAAAACTGGTTCAAAAGTCTTTGTTAATTAGTTGTGTACACATTAAAAAATCATAAATTTTCTTTTTACTATAACACACAAAATGTAAAAGGTTTAAAAATAAATTTCATTTGAGGTAGGTTAGGTTAATTCAAAGCATTAAAAAGTCGATTGTCGATCTTTATAATTAGTGATACTGTAACGAGACTCCTCGCAAGCTGTCTGTTAATGGTAATAATATCAAAAATTATTGAACTGATTTTCTTATTTTTTTCTTAGATGTGTGTAGCAATTCTTAGATAATGTGCAGGTGTACATTATTATAGGTACATAAAAGTTGTCCATTGACTTACGAGTAGCTACCGCATTTTTTGTGGAGTCAAAACAGCTTTTCGCGAAATTAATACGACCTGAGAGGCAAGGGTAGACTGTGAAATTGTTTGCAGTCATTTAAAAAATTAAAGAACGAATTTTCATGAAATTGAATGTTTTCTTCCAACTATGCTTTAATTTCATCACAATCGCACTAAAAACTCAGTACAAAGCGAGTCTTTAATGCTCTAGAGCAATAAAAATGTATGAAATTTCATTATTGCACAGTTTATTTTTTAATCGCACCAAAAGGTGCCAATCTCAATGGATTAGCTCTATTCAGCTAGCCGATATCATACTTTTTTTCAAACTTGTACCAAATTTAAAAAATGTTTGCTGCTAACTCTGATTTAAAAATGAAAGAAATTTAAAAAAGTGATTTGGCGGGAACTTTGTTAATTTTGCTTGACAATGTTTTTGGAAACGATAAAGTGTGATACTATCTGATTTTGAGTGCATCGGCTTCGAATTAAAATAGAATCATCTAGCGACACATTAACTCCGGAAAACATTCTGAATGAAGCCGACAGTGTTATAGAAACTTCTATTTTAACTGTTTGATATGAGTTTCTTTTATCTACTATACCTATAGGTAATAGTTGAAAGAAAAGCAGATTATGCACCTCGCCTTAAGTAATTTATATTGCCCTCGTGCCTGTTAGATTAGAGCCCTTGCTAACGCTCGGGCTCTGAATCAGGCACTCGGTGCAATAATAAATTACTTTGTGCTCGATGCTGAATAATCTTCTATTATTAGGTAGGGTGATACAAATATATTTTTAAAATGTTGAATATTAACTTAACTTAAATCAATTTGTCAATATTTGTTCTTCCTTGTCGCGTTCTACTTAGTGAATCTGTTGGCCCAGAATTAGTAGCAAAACTGTGAGACGTTTGTTTCCCCGGTGTCACACATTGTTGACTGTTTCTTCATCATTTTTACAATTTCACATTGCAACTTAAACTATTATTTCATCTGGCTCGTCCAAGCGATACTGGGGCTCAGTGATTTGTTAAGGTGATAAATCCATCCTAAATTTTAAGTTCAACCAAATTAAATAGGTGCGTATTACGTACAAAAAGCTTAATTTTATAATTTTAGTCAACAAGTTACGTAGCTTCAAGGCAAACATCAGAATACGAGATTTTGATAAACATGCAATCAAATGAATAATACATAGATAAAACTATCAATCTATAATTATAATTATTATTTATTTATTATAAAGGAAGCTTACAGACTAATAAATAACAATATAAATAATTTAAAGGTAGGTGATACTTTTGCTAATTACAAGCGTACATTATAAGTAACAATATACACACACATAACCAAAGCACACCAACCACAACCCACAACAACCGCAACCACAATACACCTCAACCAAATTATACCAAATTAAATACAGTAATCTAAAGATCGTAAAAATTGGGAAAGTAGGATATAAATGAAACGTAACAAAAAAAACTACTGTTCATTTAGTTTTAGTTCATTTGGATCATTTAAGTTCATTGTAGTTCATTTCAGTTCACCTCAGTTCATTTAAATGAATTTGAGTTCATTTGAGCTTGCAGTTTAAGTTTATTTAAGTTCCTTTTAGTTAATTCCAGTTAGTTTTAGTTCATTTTTGTTTATTTCAGTGAACTGCAGTTAAAAATAATGTGTTAAAGAAACGCCTATTTTTTTGTTTATATCACATAGTTTGGGAGGATATTAGACGAATTAGCGACCGTTCCCGGCGCCAACTCGTCTAACACCAACGGTGTTACGAACGCGCCCGGTGACCGCGGCTGATTCCCCACCTTCCTACCAAGACCGGCGCATGCGTAAACAGTAAGTTAATATCTTACTTATTTCACACAGTTCTACACAGATATTTTTTATTTTTTTCGTGGATACGATACAGACCGTTTCTTAGATATTGTTTAGGTATACACTATAAACATAGATTTTGTGCATAAAAAAAAACTACCGCATGTTTTGAAACGGAAATCAAAACAGTGTTGCGACACAAGTACGGCAATTGGAGCAAAGGCAGGCCGTGAAATTGTTCATAAAGTTCAAAGCTACTAATCTCAAAAAGTACTAAATGGAATTTTCTGAAATTTTCATCCATCTATAGAACGTTTCTTAGATATTTTATATTCAGATATAGCATACATAGAAGCTGTACAGTACCTGAGCTACCGCATGCTACGCGGTGGAACTTAAAACAGTTTCATGTGGAAAAAATACGTCTTGTCAGAAAAAGGCCTGTCGGGCGGGCGGCGATTCTTTGCAAGCCTGTTTAGGTGCTTATATTCAATGATATTCATACGTATTATTAACATACTATCAAAAATGCAACGACTTGGAAAATTATGTAATCAAATAAGTTGCAGTTGAGCTGTACTTTTTTTTAATCCAGAGAGGTTAAGGCAGAGCAGCGGCAGGGATGAGCAGTGATATGATGTTGTAAAAACAAAGTAGTGTACATTCAAAATGGCTTGTTAAGAACCGATTCAAACTTGTAATAGGTATTCTATTCTTATTCAGTTACAACTATTCATAAAGACTAAGCGATAAGGTGCGTCAGTCAGTGCGACGGGCTGTCTAGAATAGTACTTTAACGGATTTTCTTCGCATTTTCAGTAATTAAAAGTGAATTATTTAGGCGACATTTGGGTGTACATTCCATACAGGCATGTTGTGGATTACTTGCGTTACGGCATGTTATTCAAAGAACGTCGCAAACATGTGGAAGTAATATGGCGTTTTTGTTTTTAGGCGGCTTGTTAGTTGTTTGTAGAAATAGAAATGACTAATCGAATCAGATTAATTTTATTAATTTTATTATTATTAGCATAAACAAAAGTTATATAATATATTAGCTGAAATACTAAAAAGAAGGAAATTGAACAATTGTTGTTAAACAGCAGTAAATACAGACGGTATCAAACGTTATATCTTACCAATGGCTATTCCAAAACGGATTCCGAAATAATTTTAAATTGGTTTTGTATTTGTAAAGCATTAAAATTTGTTAATTTTCTTTTATTATAACATAGACACAAAGTCAAGTCGCGTCGTGAGCTGTCTGACTGATTTCAAAAATATGTTCCGCGATCGCCGAGCGCACGGCGGGCTGGGGCTGCTGACGAGCCGCTCGACCGCCGCGCCGCGCCGCATGCTGCGACACACAACGCTCTGCTAACTTTATTGTGGCAGCCAGCGGTGCGAGACTGGGACAACAGCCCTCTTGCCCTCTCAACCAAAGGTTGACTAAATAATGCCCATGCTGTGCCTAAGATTGTACTTGTCAAGCTATTATGTTTTATTTTACTGTTACCTACACATTGAATTATTAATGTGCAAAAAAGCCTAGCGAGCATCTTTGAATTTCTACTAGTTTATTGAGTAGTTCTAGTAACAGTGAAATTACCGCTTAATAATTAACATAAAATAGATATACACACATCAAAAGTGTCTAGGGATCAACATATATTTTTGCAATAACTTTTCTCCTGATTGATATTAATTAAAATTTTCTTTAAGGATTCATCAAATAAAGTGTTTTCGTTTGTCACAGTAACGATAAACCAAGTCACCTTTGCATTAATAAAGAAATTTGCCATTTTCCTAATAAAGGGATTTTTGACATTTGAACCACTAACATTAAAGTTCGAAAAAAAGACTGAAATAACAGTTTTCTTTAAAATTTTATTGGGTAACTTAAACAATTAATAATCCGTGTTTCTACCGCGAACACTAACAACACAAGAACATCGGTTTGGCATACTCAAAATGAGTTCATCCAAATCACGCTGTGGAATGGCCGCCCATGTTCGTTGCAACAACAAAAAAAGGTCTTCTTGCGACTGGATACCCTCCATATTCGGCAGAGCTCTTCTCTGTAGCATATCCCATGCATGCTCAATCGGGTTCAAGTCTGGCGACTGAGCAGGCCAGGGCAGGACATTGATGTTAGCAGCGGCGAGAGTCTGTCTTACAACTCTTGCGGTGTGCGGTCGTGCATTATCATGCATTAACTGAAATAAGGGACCGATTTGCACTTGTAGAGGAACGATGACGTCTGATACAATCGTCTCAGCATAAATTTGAGCGTTGAGGTTGCCTCTGATCCAAATCAACTCAGTTCTTCCGCCAATCCAAATACCCGCCCATACCATGATGGTTCCACCACTATAAGGATGGACTTCCTGGCAGGATTTTAATCGCTGTTGGCGTCCAGGGGTTCTCCAGTGTCGTATACGTCTTGTATCCGGTCTCATACCAAAACGAGACTCATCAGAAAAGCACACGAAACGCCATTGTTCTTCTGCCCAATTTCTGTGTTCAAGAGCCCATTGATATCGAATCCTACGATTGTGCATTGCTATAGGTGGTACCCGTAGCGGTCTTCGGGAATGAAGGTTCACTTCATGCAAGCGGTTTCTGACTGTTTGGTCGCTAATTAAGTTCCCTGAAGAGTGATGAAGCCTCACGAGTTGTAAGACAGACTCTCGCCGCAGCTAACATCAATGTCCTGCCCTGGCCTGCTCAGTCGCCAGACTTGAACCCGATTGAGCATGCATGGGATATGCTACAGAGAAGAGCTCTGCCGAATATGGAGGGTATCCAGTAGCAAGAAGACCTTTTTTTGTTGTTGCAACGAACATGGGCGGCCATTCCACAGCGTGATTTGGATGAACTCATTTTGAGTATGCCAAACCGATGTTCTTGTGTTGTTAGTGTTCGCGGTAGAAACACGGATTATTAATTGTTTAAGTTACCCAATAAAATTTTAAAGAAAACTGTTATTTCAGTCTTTTTTTCGAACTTTAATGTTAGTGGTTCAAATGTCAAAAATCCCTTTATTAGGAAAATGGCAAATTTCTTTATTAATGCAAAGGTGACTTGGTTTATCGTTACTGTGACAAACGAAAACACTTTATTTGATGAATCCTTAAAGAAAATTTTAATTAATATCAATCAGGAGAAAAGTTATTGCAAAAATATATGTTGATCCCTAGACACTTTTGATGTGTGTAGTTGCACTTGAACTACACGATTTAAGGATTAACAAAGGCAGATGGATTTTAAAACCAGTTCAATAATATAGTATTTTCTATATCCTTATATTTGTATTAGTGTTCTGTAATTTTTTTCGTGATAGTGTAATAAAACACTTTTAATCTGACGAAAATCCGTAAAGCCATCTTTGAAATTAGTAATATTGAAACGAACAGTCTGCGACGCGCCTTGTGTCCGTTTTAATACAATAAATTACTAATCTCAAATATGGCTTTACGGATTTTCTTCATATTTCCATCAATAAAAAAAGTGTTTTTAAAATAATGTTTATCTGGTCCTGTTGTGCATGAATGTTGTGCATTTACTTACTTATATAGCTACCGCGTGCTTTGGAACAGGACTTCAAACAGCTTTGCGCTATATAAATACGACCAGTGCAGCAAGGGTAGGCTGTAGAAAGGTTTGTAAAGTTCAGATGGACATATTAATCTAAAAATTACTAAACGTATTTGCTTAAAAAAAATGGATTTTTTATTAGTTGTGTTAAAAATGTATATTATTTAAAATATTGAAAACTAACATTTTATCATGTCACGAGTATTTTGTCAAATTCGTTTACTATATTATTTATCTCGTCCTAGCGGTGCAGAGGCTCAGTAGCTCATAACGATACAAAATCTAGGTTAAAACTATCCTAAGTTTTAAGTTAAAACAAATAACAGTATGATTAATTTTATAAGTTTGGTAATTTTGTCAATAAATTCAAATCTTTTCATTTTAATTAATTTCAACTCATTTCAATTCATTTCAACTCATTTCAATTAATTTTATTTCAATTCATTTCAATTCGTTTCAATTCATTTCAATTCATTTCAATTCATTTTAATTCATTTCAATTCATTTCAATTCATTTCAATTCATTTCAATTAATTTCAATTCATTTTAATTCATTTCAATTCATTTCAATTCATTTTAATTCATTTCAATTCATTTCAATTCATTTCAATTCATTTCAATTAATTTCAATTCATTTTAATTCATTTCAATTCATTTCAATTCATTTCAATTCATTTCAATTCATTTCAATTCAGGTCAATTCATTTCAATTAATTTCAAATCATTTGGTTTCATTTAAATAATTTCAAATTTCGTTTCATTTAATATCAGCTTAGTTTTTTTAAATTTTAATCCAAATTAAAATAGTAATCCAGAAATTAATAAACATGGGGACAAAAATAATGGGATGTACAATCATCTGATTTTTGTTAGTTATATATGGTTTGGGAGGATATTAGACGAATTAGCGACCGTTTCCGGCGCCAACTCGTCTAACACCAAAGGGAATCACGAACGCACCAGAAGATCGCGGCAGATCCCCTCCCCCCTTCCTCCTTAGCGACCGGCGCATGCGTAGACGTCCAGAAGGCAATATTGGTAAAAATAGCAAACGTCATTGTCTTCATTGTTTCATGAATATAATATAAACTGCTTAGTAGATAATGACTTGGTAAACACTATACTTAATTATAAAGGTGGTGCATTGAGGAAGCTTGTTACAGCATGCTACTGCGTGTTTTGTTTTAGGAGCCAGAACAGCATCGCGCGAAACATCTATGGCAAGTAAAGCAAAGGCAGGCCGTGAAATTCGTCGTAATGTTCAAAAGTACTAATCTCAAAAAGTACTGAATGGATTTTTCTGAAATTTTCATCCATTCACAGAACGTTTCTTTGATAATGTCTGCGTGAACATAGCATAAACATAGGCTGTGCAGTACCTGAGCTACCGCATGCTACGCTCAGGAAGTTAAAAACAGTTTAATTTGCAATGACGGGCGGCAAAACTAAGCAAGCATGTTAAGGTGTATAATATATTCAATAATATTCATATATATATATAAATATATATTAATATCATAGCACCGAAACTGCAACGACTTGGAAAATTATGTCACCAAATAAATTGTGGTAGATCCACCAATTCGTAACGTACAGATTGTTTTTAATTCCGATGAATTATTTAGAGGTGTGGTAGGGGTGAGGTGTGAAGTGATGTTATGAAAAAAGAAGTATTACCTCCAAAACGAATGAATATTAAGCGACTCAAAATACTATCCTGATTCGGTTAAAACTCCTAATAAAGGCACAACGAAGAGGTGCGTCGCGGATTGTCTCTTAAGTAGGTATTAATCTCAAAAAGTTCTGAACGGATTTTCTTCAAATTTTAATTGATCAAAAGTGTATTTTTTGGGCAACATTTGGGTGTACATTACAAACATGCATGTTGTGGATTACCTGAGTTACTGCATGTTTTATAGAGGACGTCAAAAACAGTTATATGTCGATATGTAAATATGGCGTTTTTGTTATTAAGTGGCTTTTTAAATTGTTTGTAAAATATAGAACGATTAATCTAAGTAGTTAACAGGTTTTTCGAGAGATTGTTTATGTCCATAAAATTCTTTAATATTTAAATACAAGTTGTATATTAACTGAACTTTTCCGTAGAGGAAATCAAACAATCGACCCAAAGCCGATCCCGAAGTAATTTTTAATTG
Source organism: Euplexia lucipara (assembly GCA_921972225.1). NCBI lineage: Eukaryota > Metazoa > Arthropoda > Insecta > Lepidoptera > Noctuidae > Euplexia > Euplexia lucipara. The sequence continues at coordinate 7,769,524 of OV179142.1, read as the reverse complement.
ACTGTCTATATCCAAAGCATAACACATTCATTAATTTTCTTGTATCAAAGTCATGACGCGTCACAAGCTGTCTGTGAAAACGTTCTGCGAGTGCCGAACTCCCGGCTGGCCGGCGGCGCGGCGCTGTGAGGAGCCGCTCGGCAGTCCCAACATACGCCGATAACATGTCCATAACATGCTGCTTATAAGATTGTACTTGTCATGCTTTTGTGTTTTGTATTTGACTGTCAGATTATTATATTATTCATTGAAATATATGTGTTATACAATAATTACTGCGATTTTTATTAATTTATAGAGATTTTTTAGTAAGTAATGTAGCGTATACAATATTTATACATAAGGTGGATTGCCGCATGCTAATTAACAGAAAACATACATGGTCGCACTTGAACAGAATAATTAAGGGAAGCAAAACTTTAGCAGACGGAATTTAAAAACCGGGCCAATAATAAACAATTTTGGGTCAGGTTTAGTTTATCCAAATCCTTAATTTTTTTTAGTTTTTGTAATTTTTTTCCTGATTTTATGATGAAGATACAAGGCCCGTCGGCGGGTTGCTCGTTTTAATACTACTAATCTCAAAGATGGCTTTACGGATTTTCATCTTTATAAAAAGTGTTTTTGAGATTATTAGGTGTACATCATAGACAATGTTGTTCATTGACTAAGCCACGGTATGTTTTGAAACAGTAGTTAAAACAGCTTTACCAGTGAAGGACAGGCATGCTGGACCTAAAATGGTTAGGAAAATTCATACCTGTGTGTGGGTAACTACTAATTAAAAAAACCCATTAATTTATTACATTTTATAATGATTATTAGTTAATGTTATAAAGGTATGTCGCGGGCAGTAGCTAGTCAGTTTTAAAAAAAAATCTAGTTTAATCAAATTACTGCCAAGCCTAATTTTATATTTTTTTCAATTTAAATTTTAATTACATGATAGGGAATATGCATGTAATTTTAATTTGGTTCGAATATTTTTTTTCCCAATCTTTAATAGCAGAAAATATTTCCTTAATCATTACTTTACTTTTTAATAGCGTTATTATTATTTATAATAATAAATTAAAGTGCGAATTAAGCGCAAGAAATTCAAATTTGTGAAACGCATCACCATTGGTTATAACGAAACGTGACGTCAAATACTACAACAACAAGATAAGTAACGCCTACAAAACAGTATTGGAATGGACTTTTTATTGGAAAACATAAATTTCCGTGTGTGTAGTGAGTTAATTTAATGTTCAACTGTAATTTTAGTTTCACAGTGAAGTTATACAACATTTAAGAAAATGACTGTATGTGGTTTTGTAAAAGCACAATCTGATAATGTTTTTGCATTCGTGTAGGCAAGCAATACCTGTAAACTGGTTTTTGAGCTTTTTTCATGGTGTAATGGTTAGAAGAACGAAAACACCCAAAGTAATAGTAATGGGATAATAGTAAATGACGTCATCGAAATGGCGCGTGAACATGGCGGTGTTTAAACAGCTTAAATTTATTCTGTATTTTAAATATCTTTTTAAGCTTCATTAATGCATTTTTCAACATGTTTATATTTTTTTACTATGTTAAAACGTTGGAAACAGTGAATTAAAAATATAAAAAAAATACATTCATATACCCTATTATCTTTAATAGAACTTTTCTAAACTTTTTTCTATTTGAATTTTATTTATTTTCATTTTATTTAATTTCATTTTATTTAATTTCACTATGTTTTTTTTCATTAAATTTATTATACTTACACATTATTATTACATTAAAGTATTTTTCATATTTGAAGTACAATATAGTTTAGGAGGATATTAGACGAATTAGCGACCGTTCCCGACGCCAACTCGTCTAATACCAAAGGGAATGACAAACGCGCTAGAACACCGCGGCAGATTCCCCACCTTTCTCCATAGTGACCGGCGCATGCGTAAACGATCCGAAGACAATTTCACCGTAGTAAAATTATTATTAGGTAAAAATTTCTTAATTTTTTCTTAGAGTTATGTTAACCCTTTACCGCATACTAACCCATATAAGGTTCTCTAAATTAAACATTTTTTTTTTGTTACTGTAAACGTGTGGAGAAACAAAACACAACTTATTCTAATTGGCTAAGGTCTTATTACTGCACAAAAAAAACAGGAGTCTAATGGTCTAACTTCTAAACGTTGCACATGCACTTTTTCGTTGGCGGGTGTGCAGTTCCTGTCAATGCCGAAAAAGAGTTTATTCAAGAAGGATTATTGGGAAGATAAATATAAGTTTCTGTCGCGTGAAAATTGTTTTTGGTTGCGTTTACTCTTCTTCTAAGCATTAGTGAACGGAAACCTAGGTTTTTTTTGCTTACCTTCTACTTTGAAGGACTAATTACAGTGAACCATATATGGGTTAGTATGCATTCGCAGACTTACAACTGCATTTTGGCTATACCATATATGGTTTACTATGCACCCGGGGCTTTTTGGGCATTATGAATTTTTTTTCTGCTTGCTTGCAGAATAGATCCAGCTCACTTTTATGGAAGAGCTCAGCATGTCAATGTCATACCGGTGAAGGATCGCAAAGCGATGACGAATGTGATTCCGATTCCGAAAGCACAAAAATGAATACATGAGCCTCTTTACTTTCAACCAAGCTGTATCTGAGCATTTGTGTAAATCCGGCAAAGCCATTTCCCGCAATAGGGGAAGACCGTCAAACGCAGCAGGAAACCACAGCAGAGATGGAACACCATATGTGCAAGCCGTAGCAGTCCAGCATTGTCTAATACGGGCACACCAACGCAACCAAAGAAGGTCAGGAAACGTGGAAGGCCTCAATACATGCCACTGGCCTCGGTGAGATCCGATCATGTCGACCATATGCCGGAGTGGCAAACGAATATGCAAAGTGTTCTTCTGCTATAACGATAAACGTAATTGCTTCATCAAGTTCCATGAGTAAAGTGAATATAGTTATTATTACATATTTAGCTCACTAATTACGTACTCAAAATGTGATTGGCTTATATAAAAAAAAAGATTGTTGTTTTCTTACTAATGCATGTTAACCCATAAATGGCCCATAACTTTTTGATGCTAAGTCACGGCACTGCATACTAACCCATATATGGCCTTTTGTTTTTTTTTCAGTTTCTGAAAGAAGTAAATTTTTTTTTCTTGTGTTTTGTTACTTCTTAGTCTTCAATAAAAACTATTAACCACACTTATTTTTTTTATTCCACTTAATTCATAATTCATGCGGTAGAGGGTTAAGCCGTTTTTAGGTACTGTTTTGATAATCAGTATTTTACACTAAAACCAAAAAGGTTGCTAATTAGCTAAAATTCTGCATTTTCTGTCATCAGGAGCCAGAACGGCTACGGCAAGTGAATCTTAGCCAGGCCGTGAAATTGTGAGTAAAGTTCAAAAGTACTAATGTCTAAAACTACTGAACGGATTTTTATCATATTTTTTTTAATCGATAGAGTTTTTCTTAGATATTGTCTGCGTGAACATAACATGCATAGAGGCCGTGGAGTAATTGAGTTACCGCATGCAATGCGATGGAAGTATATAACAGTTTCATGTGAAATAAATACACTGGCCTGTTGAGTGGGCGGCGATTCTTTGCAAATATGGTTAAGTGTACCTATATAATATTCAATAACACTCATTCGTACATAATTATGAATTAATATCATTTTATTGGAGTTGCCACGATTTGAAAAAGAATAATTACAATAAAAAAATAAACATTTATTTTCGGTCGTCGACGGAAAATAGCTTGGTTTTAAGCAATTCAAAATACTATTATATTCGGATAGTATTTTATTGTGTATAACGACGAGGCGCTTCGCGGTCTGTTCGTTTATAGTAGTAGGTACCTACTAATCTTAAAAAGTTCTGATCGGATTTTCATTAATTTTTCATTGATTTATAGTGTATTTCTTGGGTGTTGTTTAGTAGTAAATACCATACATGAATGTATACATGAAGGTTGTGGATTACGTGTTTTATTGCATGTTATGTAGATAACGTCGCAAATAGTTTTATGTGGATTAAATATGGTAAAAGAAGAAGAGGTGGGTGGTTAAATTGATTTTATAAACAGAAATAAGTAATCTAGTTAAGTAAAAATTTTTTTATATAAAAGTTTTAATGTCTATTTTAATATTTATTGCATAAACAAAAGTTGTATAATTATTAACTTAAAAACTAAAAAGAAGGCAATCTATCATAGACAGCCGTAAATACAGACGGTATCTAACGTTATATGAGTTATATCTTACAAATGGCTTTTCCAAAACAGAATCAGAAAGTAATTTTAAATTGGTTTTGTTAAAAGCATTAAAATTTAGTCAAGTTTCTTTTATTATAACAAAGATACGAAGTCACGGCGCGTCGCGAGTGTAAACTGGAATCATCTCAAAAACATGTTCTGCGAGGGCCGAGCGCCCGGGCGGCGGCGTTGGCTGATGGCTGATGGCTGATGGCTGGCGCTGCTGACGAGCCGCTCGGCCCTCACGCGCTCCGACATACATCGCTCAGCTAAAATAACTAATTTGTGGCCATGGTGCCAAACTAGACAATAGCCCTCTTCATGAAAGGTTACAGTCCTACCATACTGCAAAGATATAATATGCGGCGACTAAGTTTGTATTTGCCATGATATTGTGTTGGATTATGCCCGTATTGTTATATACTCGTACAACTAGGTAGGTATCACAATTTTGTTTTTTTTTTTTAAATAGCTTAACGGTTCATCATCAACACTGTATTACTTTATAGAGTAACATAACAACTCTGTAACCACTGCTTCACAACACAATAAAGATCTTTATCTTTGACTTTGAGTATTTCTAGTAATTTAGCGTAGGTACTAGCAGACGTCCCGCGGTTTCACCCGTGTAGGTCCCGTTCCCGTGGGAATACAGAGATAAAAAGTAGACTACGTATTAATCCAGGGTGTCAGCTAACTCCATTACCAAATTTTAACAAAATCCATTCAGTAGTTTTTACTTGAAAGAGTAACAAACATCCATCCATCCATCCATCCATCCATCCATCCTCACAAACTTTCGCGTTCATAATAATGGTAGGAGTCGGATATTAAATGAATTTTAAACATCTGGTGGATTTCCGCTTGCTTATTAACAGAAAACAAATATCTATAGGTAGTGACAAGCTTAATTTTACACAATACAAAATCAAGTTTAAGTTAAAAATATCAATTAAATATTATAATCAGAAATAAAATTTAAATTATAATTCATAATTGCATGCATGTCACTGGTATTTAAATTAAATAAACACTCACACATTACATACATACATTATATTTACATTATTCGTTGGTTTTTTTAATAGTATTTTTTATTTTATTTTCAGATACTACTGTTATTTTACTAGTTTAATTGATTTAGTTAAATTGAGGGGGAGGGGAGGGGAGGGGGAGGGGGGAGGGGAGTGGGTAGGGATGGGAAGGGAGGGGAAGGGGAGGGGGAAGGAGGGGACGGGATAGGGGGACGGGTAGAGGCAGGGGTCGGGAGGGGTGATGGGAGGGGCATGGGAGGTGTGGGGGAATGGGAGGGAGGGGGAGGAGAGAAATGGAGAAGGGGAGAGGGGGAGGAGAGGAATGGGGAGAAGGGGAGGAGAGGAAAGGGGAGGGGGAGAGGAGAGGAGTTGATAAAAAATTCTATGCAATAGCTTTACCGCGGAAGTCTCCGAGTGCCACACGTCATTTTTTTTATAACTTGTCAATTCACACCTTTTCATTTCGTTTGGTTTCATTTCATTTCGTTTCGTTTCATTTCTTTTCACATACTATTACTATGTAACATTTTTAACCCATAAAAGTTTTTTTTGTTAATATCAAATAGTTTAGGAGGATATTAGACGAATTAGCGACCGTTCCCGGCGCCAACTCGTCTAACACCAACGGTGTTACGGACGCGCGCGGCTACCGTGGCTCATTCCCCACCTTCCTACCAAGACCGGCGCATGCGTAAACGACCCTTACGCAAATCACCGTAGTTATAATAATGGGCCGGGGAGCTGTCTGTTGATACCTTAGTTTTCTCAAATAGATCCGAACAGATCTTCTTGATTTGTCATGGATTACAGACCGTTTCTTAGATGTTCGTTAGGTGTATACATAAAGAGTGTGCTTAGAATAAGCTACCTTATGTTTAAAAACGGGAGTGACGCGAGTTCGCGACACAAGCACGGCAAGTAGAGCAAAGGCAGGCCGTAAAATTGTTCATAAAGTTCAAAAGTACTAATCTCAAAAAGTACTAAATGGATTTTTCTGAAATTTTCATCAATCTATAGAACATTTTTTAAATATTGTTGGCGTGAATATGACATACATAGAGGCTGCGTAGTATCTGAGCTACCGCTTGTGCTACGCAAAGAAGGTTAAAAACAGTTTGGTGAAATAAATACGTATAGTGAGACAAAGGCCTGCTGAGCGGGCGGCGAAACTTTGCAAGCCTGTTTAGGTGTTTTTATTCAATTATATTCAACCATACAAATGTATTAATATCATACAGTCGGTACTGCAACCAAACGACGAACGACTCGGAAAATTATGTCATCAAATAAGTTGCTTGATAAAAGCCTTGGTGATCTACTGATTTTTAAAGCAACAGTTTGATCTGTTGTTTTTGTAATCCAGATGGATTAGGCAGAACAGTGGCAGGGGTAAGCAGTGATGTCATGCTGTAATAAAGTAGTGTATCACATTTAAAATGGCTTGGTGGAAACCGATTCAAACTTGTACTATCCCAATTCAGTTACGACGATTTATAATACACGGCGATCAGAAGCAACGGTGCGACGGGAATGCGGGATCTCTAGTAATAGTACTAATCTCAAAAAGTTCTTAACGGATTTTCTTCAAACTTTCAATGATTAAAAGTGTATTTCTTGGGCGATATTTGGATGTACATACATTAGGTATATACATTCATGTTGTGGATTACTGGCGTATTGCTTGTATTTTGCAAAGAACGTCGCAGACAGTTTCATGTGGAATAAATGGCATTTTTGTTTTAAGGCGGCTTATTAAATTGATTGTACTCGTAGAAATAGAAATGACTAATGAAATTAGATTATTTGTATAGTTTACATCATTAATAGAATTAACAAAAGTTATGTAGGTAAAAGCTGAAAAACTAAAAAGAAGGAAACGGAGTAATTTTTGTTAGACAGCAGTAAATACAGACGGTACCTAACGTTATATATTATCTTACAAATGGCTTTTCCAAAATCGATCCAATGAGTAATTTCGAATTGCTTTTTAGTCCGGTCTATTTAGACCAAAAAATGAGAGTGAAGTTACATAAAGTCCCAACAAGCTGAATTTCAGTGAAATTGTTCAAAATATAATTATAAACAATGTCTAGAAGTTCCCCATCATTCCCCTGTAAGGAAAAAAAATAATTCAAGGTCAAAGGTCAAAAAAATTAGTTTTTCGCGATTTTCAGCAAAACGGTAAGTTTTATCATAAAAGTACCTCAGACAAAAATTGTAGATCATAAAATTATCTATAAAAATGTATCTATACTTTTTTTCTTACGAGCCACCGTTTCTGAGATATAACGATTCAAAAAGTTATAAAAGTTGTTATCGTCATAATATTTTATATAATATATATATGTGTACATACCTATATGTTTTATATATTAAATGTTTAAATATTTTTCTATCGGTCATTGTAACTTATACTTACAATATAAAATATACATAAGTTTTAACTACAAGAATATCAGGTAAAATGAAACCCAGTCCCTTAATCTTTAAGCCAGTGTAACTTCGAGACATCTGTCTCTTGTTCTATTGTGTGCGTGGCTAGGGTCTTATACCTGCTATAATAAATGAAATTAATACTGTTTCGTTAAAAATACTAAAAATAAAAAACAAGTTCAATTAGCTTGTCTTCCTCCAACCTCAGTTGCTGCTCACCAACATCTTTTTCGAGTATATTACCAAGTTCAAGTGTGGCTTGGTTATCAGCTAGACCCTACAGACTGGGGTTGGAAGTTGGTCAACAATATATTAGAGCCAGTTCAAACTTTACTTCCACCTGCGCCGGAAAAACTGCTGAACACTATTTTTTGCAACTGCAAAAAGGGATGCAGTGCTAAATGTGGTTGCAAAAAAGTCGGACGGTCTTGTTCTTTGGCATACAAAAATTGTCAAGGCCGGTCGTGCTCTAATATTGAATCACAAACAATGGAGGATTCGTTTGACTCCGACGAAGTATCATGCGATACATCGCTATTGACGCAATTTACTTGCATCCAAAATGAAGATGAAGAAGAAGCAGGAGAAGAAGAACAAGAAGAAGATCAAAAAGAAGAACAAGAATTTGAAGCTTACGAATAAGACGAATAAACTTCAACACTTTTTTTAATTTACATCGCTTTTATCTTTCCCAATCTTTGAAAATTTCCGTTATTTTGCAATAGTTTTACATTAAACAGGATCACAACTGACCCGTGGAGTAGGCCTACTGGGGAAACCACTTAAAAAAAACGCGCTTAGTACACTACCTCATAGGTGGCGTGAAAACGTGTGCATATTATGACGATAACGACTTTTATAAATTTTTGAATCGTTATATCTCAGAAACGGTGGCTCGTAAGAAAAAAAGTATAGATACATTTTTTATAGATAATTTTATGATCTACAATTTTTGTCTGAGGTACTTTTATGATAAAACTTACCGTTTTGCTGAAAATCGCGAAAAACTATTTTTTTTGACCTTTGACCTTGAATTATTTTTTTGCCTTACAGGGGAATGATGGGGAACTTCTAGACATTGTTTATAATTATGTTTTGAACAACTTCACAGAAATTCAGCTTGTTGGGACTTTATGTAACTTCGAATGTCTAAATAGACCGGACTATTTGTATTTCCAAAGCATTAAATATTGGTCAATTTCCTTTTTTATAACATAGACACGAAGTCAAGGTGTTTTGCGAGCTGTCTATTGATCTCAAAAACACGTTCTGTGAGGGCCGAGTGCTCGGCTGGCTGGTGCTATGACAAGCCGCTCGGCCGCGCCGCGCGCTCCACCACTCAACACTCCGCTAACTTTTTGAGCCGCAGTGCGAGACTAGGAGCCCTCTTCATCAAATGTGGTTGACCTGACTAATGCCCTTAACATAATATGCGGGGTCGAAGTTGGTACTTCTCATGCTATAGTGTTGTTTTTACTGCTTTTTATAACTTATTGAATTTTATAACGTACGTGCAATTATTATAATTTTTTTTTTTCAGAAATAGCTTAGCGGTTCATCTTTAAATTTCTACTAGTTTATTCAGTATTTATAGTAACAGTGTATACGTGTGGTGGTTTACCGCTTGGTAATTAAAAGAATACCAACATACTTAGTTGCACTTGAACTACACAGTTAAGATAAGCAAAACAAAGGCAGACTGATTTTAAAACCGCTGCAATAATATCCAGTTTTGGGTTATGTTAAATGTTTATACTTAGATTAATAATATTTCTATAAGTGTTTTGTAATTTTTTTTGTGATGATACTAAACTTACACTAGGTATGTCGCAGACTGTCCATTTCATTATAATATCTGTTTTCGAGATAATTTGTAGGTGTACCTCATATACATGAACGTTGTGCATTTACTAGGCTACCGCGTGCTTTGGAACAGTATTGCAGTAGTTAAAACAGCTTAGTGTGAAATAAATACGACCAGTGAAGCAAGGATAGATAGTAGAAAGGTTTGTTTAGTTCTGATGTACATGTAAGTACTTATTAGTATTATGGAAAATACAAAACGTATTTTCTTTAAATTTTTATTTCATTATAGATTCTTTATTATTTGTGTATAAAATGTACCTATATTATTTAAAATGTAGAATACTAACACTTTAAAATAACACTAGTAATTGTTTGAAATTCGTCAACAATATTATATTATCTCGTCCAAGCGTTGCAACCGGCGGCTCAGTAGTTCATACCGATAATTTAATTAATAATCGAGACAAAAACTATTTTAAGCTTTTAGTTTAACCAAATTACATACAGTATGGTAATTTTTATAAGTTTCATTTCGTTTCATTTCGTTTTATTTCATTTCATTTCGTTTCATTTTTTTTTCATTTCGTTTCATTTTATAACTTTGGTCAAAAAGTCAAAAAGCATATTTAGGGCATCAAAACTTTTGATGGATATGCAATCAAATTTCAACCGACCCGAAATTCATAAGAATGGGCTCCTAGGATATGTATGAAACAATATAAAAGAATCAACTGTTAATTCATTCTATTCATCTTCATTTTGATTGTTTTTTTACACTTCGTCATTCCATTTTATTTCGTTTCAGTTGAAATAAATTAATTTTGTCGTAATTTACGATTTACGTTACTTAATTTTACACATTCTTTGTAATATTTTGTAACCCAAAAATAATGGGATTTACAATCGCCCAATTTTTGTTAATTTTATATATTATAGTTTGGGAGGATATTAGACGAATTAGCGACCGTTCCCGGCGCCAACTCGTCTAACACCAAAGGGAATCACAAACGCGCTAGAAGATCGCGGCAGATTCTCCCCCCCCCCCCCCCCTTCTTTCCCCCTAGCGACCGGCGGTGGCGCATGCGTAAACGACCTGAATTCAATTTTGGTAACAATAGTACCTAAACGTCATTGTTTTTTTCTTGGATATTATATAAACCGTTTAGTAGGTAATGTTTTGGTAAATACTGTGATCATAAAGGTAATAGCATTGACCTAAGCTACTGCAATTTTGTATCAGGAGCCAGAACAGCATCGGGCGTTACATCAATGGCAAATGGAGCAAAGGCAGGCCGTGAAATTCGTCGTAATGTTCAAAAGTACTAATCTCAAAAAGTACTGAATGGATTTTTCTGAAATTTTCATCCGTCTATAGAACGTTTCTTTGATAATGTATGCGTGAACATAACAAATATAGAAACAGCAAAGTATCTGAGCTACCGCATGCTACGCGCAGGAACTTAAAAACAGATTCATATGCGATGCCAGGCGGCGATACTCAGCTAGCATATTTAGGTGAGTATCCATTCATACTTACAATTTTATGAATACAATATTTCCCTACCTATAGAACATCTGATGGGTTAGGCAGAGGTGTGGCAGGGGTGAGGTATGATGTGAAGTTGTAAAAAAGTAGTGTTTTTCCTTCAAAATGGTTTAGTTAAAACCAATTAAAAATCGTACGATCCTAATTCGGTTACAACTACTCAAAAAGACATGACGACGAGGTGCGTCTCGGGTTGTTTGTTAACAGTACAAATCTCAGAAAGTTTTGAACAGATTTTCTTCAAATTTTTATTGATTTGTAGTGTAATTTTTCGGTGATGTTTGCGTGTATGTTACATACATGCGGGTTGAGTATTACCTAGCTATTGCATGTTATGTAGTGATCGTGAATAGTTTCATGTGGCAGGTGAAGGATAGGCAGGTGGTAAATTGTTCGTAGAAATAGAAATGACTAATTTCAGTATATTCCACAAATATATACTTATTCCACAATTTTTTCACACAACGCCATTTAGTCCCAAGATAAGCTAAGAGCTTGTGTTATGGGTACTAAACAGCTGATAAACGTTTTTATTATATTTCTAAATGCATACATGTTGTAGATAAATTACACCCAGACACAGTACAAATTAATGATCGTGCTCATCACACAAACATTTGTCCTGGATGGGAATCGAACCCACGCCCTCCGGTATAGCAGTCAGGATCACTAACTACTAGACCAACAGGCCAGTCAAATAATTGGGCTGGTTTGATTTGATTGGGTTTTAAGGAAATAATTGAATGTCGATAAAATTATAAAATTGAAAACCGAAATTCAAGTTGTATCTACATATATGAAGCTGAACTACTAAAAAGAAGAGGAAAATGAACAATCGTTAGACATCAGTAAAAATAAAAGGTAGGTATTTATTGTTATATCTTAAATATGGCTTTTCCAATACCTACCCATTCCAAAAAAGATTTCCAAAGCATTAAAAATTCGACATTTTATTGTTTTAACATAGACACAAAGTCATGGTGCGTCGCGAGCTGTCTGTTGACAGACCTACAGGGGGTCGAGTCTGCTATTGCAATCGTGTTTCAATGACCGGTCAATGATCGATATTTGACGTATAACGTCAAACTTATGAGACACATTTCCCGGATTATTCCCGTTTGAGCACCTATTTTTTGAGCACCTATGCATTTCGCACCAAAGGTATTCCCATTTCCCATAGGTTAATGCATAGGTGCTCAATAAATAGGTGCTCACACGGGAATACTCCCATTTCCCATACAAAAACTGTCAACGTTGTCAAATATTCTTGAGACACGATTAGACGACAAATATTGCAAAGAGATTTAAAAGACTATAGAGCGGGCATGTCAAGGAAATTAAAAACTTTGATCCCATGTCTCAGTAACGCCATCTAGAATAATATATGAATATTGGAGCGGCAGCGGAGCGTACTAAAAAAAACTCATAGACTTGTGTCCGGCAGGACACACTTTTTCGGACGAAAATTTTGTTTGTGATGTCCGGTCTATAGGTATTGGATATCTTTGAAATATTGAGACACGATTGCGATAGCAGACTCGAGCCCCTAATCTCAAAAACATGTTCTACGAGGGCCGAGCGCCCGGCTGGCCAGGGCGATGCTGACGAGCCGCGGGGTTGCCTCGCGCTCTTCAATACTTATATAGACACAAAGACATTCAATATTTACTATAAGCGGGGCATCATGAACAAAATTATCATCCGCTACTTGTGTTCTAGCGGTCACAAGTCATTGGGTCTAGTTTAGTACGCACAGCTGCCGCTCCAATAATTTTAGGTATATACCTATTATACTTAACGGCGTTACGGAGACATGCAATAACAGTTTTTCTATGACATTTTCTCTCTAGTAACTTAAATCTCGAGCGTTGCATCCAAAGCATTATTCATTTATCATTTATTATTTGTGACACAACAACGGGGTATGCGTCGCAAGCTGTCTTCGAATAGTACTAATCTTAAAGAGTACCTACTCAACGGATTTTCTTTACTTTTTCTTTACTTTTTTTTATGTGTATACCAATTCTAGGAAAATGTTTAGGTGTACATTATATTCATAAAGGTTCTATTTTGGCTGACCTAGCGCATGTTTTATAACAGGAGTCAAAACAGCTGCGCGAAATAAATACGACTAGTGAAGTAAGGGTAGGCTGTGAAATAATGAAACTATTTGTTAAGTTCAAATAATAATTTCAGTAATTACTCAAGGATATTTCTTCAAATTTCATAAGATGCTAGTGTCTTCGAGGTTATAAAGGAGGAGCCTATAAAGCTTTAAGTTTTTGTTTGTTACTTCAAGGGTCCCAGGAATTAGAAATAATACCTCACTGTATACAGTATTAACTAGCACAGAAGGTATCGTGACTGTTACTGTCAACTTATATTATTTGTACCTCTATTAATAGGCGAACAGAAACCCAAACGCAAGGTGGGTTGGTATTGATATTCGAGGAAACAACAAACTTCTAAACAACATAAATTTATTATATGTAATATTTAAATACAAACAAGGGTACCTAATGCCAGCTAACTTGTTTTTCAGTTGGTAGAACAAGAGTGGTAGAACAAGAAATAGTATCTGGGTTATCTCCAACCGGGGGGTTGGAGATAACCCAGATACTATTTCTTGTATTTCTTTAAAGTTTAAAAGTTGGAATTAAGTAAGTAATAAGTAATCAAGGTACAACCTTCCAGTACCTAATCATTATTAAATGGGCGCCAGGGACTTTAAGAGTCCCGGATCCCGGAGCCGACTAGGATGTCCAATATTTGTCCAGATAATCGTAGGCGTCGAGCCGAGGTCCTTGAATTAAATATGGTAGAGGACCGGCTTCTAGGTTGGAGACCGGACCGGTGATAAACTGGTTCTTATATAAACCAGCCAAGAGTAAAAATAAAACGGGTAAATTAATATATAAAAAAAACCGTCCCGCATGCGATATATCGCTAGGCGGACTCTGCCACCGCGCAGTCGTCTCCACAGAAGGCTTTCAGTGGACTCGAGGAACGGGTCTCACGTCCAGGTCCCAGAGGCACCTCTAGATCCTGGCGGCGAGACGAATCACTCGAGTTGCCTCACGGTTGATAAATGGTGGAAACACTTGACTGCAAGACTCGGCCGGCTGGAGAACGTGTCCGTCTAAGTAGGCCGTTCGCGCATCCTTTTAACACGTGCTAGGTCTTTAAAAACCTGGGATAAAGTTTTCAATGTATGTCAAGCGAGGTCAAGCGCAAATGTATAAATTTAAACTGTTTAAATAAATAAAATAAATAAATGAATTATATGTTTCTAAGCCAATACATATTTTAGATAAATTACACCCAGACACAAGAAAAAAATGATCGTGCTAATCACACAAACATTTGTCATGTCACCTCTTTTTTAACTCTATATAAATTACCCTCATTTAAATTAATTTCATTTCAATTCATAACCATTTATTTTATACAATATAATTCATTTCTATTCATCTCGATTCATTTCTATTCATCTCGATTCATTTCCATTCGTTTTCATTCATTTTCATTCGTTTCCATTAATTTCCATTAGTTTCAATTTATTACAATACAGTTCAATTTATTTCCATTGATTTCAATTCCTTGTTAATGAATTAATTCAATTATATGGTATAGTCACTTAGGTTTTGTATAATTTTTACCATTATAACCCAAGACTAATGAATATTTCTTTTATCATTAGTATATTATTATTTTAGGAGGATATTAGACGAATTAGCGACCGTTCCCGGCGCCAACTCGTCTAACACCAAACAGAGTCCCAATCGTGCCAAGCCACCGCAGCAGATTCCCCACCTTGACGGCCGGCGCATGCGTAAACGACCCTAACACAAATCAACCTTATAACAATTCTGTACTGAGGAACTGTTGGTTATTAGATTGTACTTATCACTAAAAGTTCTGAACGGATTTTTTATTTTTTTTTCATTGATATAAAGAGCAATTCTTAGGTAACGTTTAGGTGTACAGTAAAAACCTAAAAGTGGTGCATTGGCTAAGCTACGGCAGGCTATGTAAAGCGAGTTGAAACAGTTTCGTGCGCCACAAATACGAGAAGTGGAGCAATGTTCGGCCGCGAAATCGACGAAAAACTTGAATTGTACTAATCTCTAAAAGAAGAGAACAACTGAGTCATTTTTTAAAATTTTCTATCAATTCTATATTACTTAACATACACAGAGGCTGAGGATTACCTTAGATACCGCGTCGCATGCTACGCAAGGGAAGTTAAAACCGTCTTAAGTGAAATAAATAATTATGTCTACTGACGAAATGAAGGCAAGCAGCGCGGGTGGTGGAACTCGACAGGAAGCATGTTTAGAATTATGTATAACACCAAAACGTATATTCAAGTAACATATTAGCTGAGCTGCAGCGACTTCACACAAAAATTCATCAAATTGACTACAACAAAACTTTAACTCTTTAACACCTACAAATTGAATTACAGTAAGTACTTTTAGTTGATATCGATCCGATACGATTGGTTGCTTGTAAAAATATTCTACAACATGCACTCAACATTACGCCTATAATCCCCGAAGGGTAAGGCAGGTGTTGCAGTGGTTTATCTAATTCGTGATAGTACAGTAAAGATACAAAAACGAGGCCGTGTCGTGGGCTTTCTGTAAATACGAGTACTAGGTAGGTAGGTACTCATTTCAAATCAGGCTAAACGGATTTTCTACAAATATTCAGCATTTTAAAAGGTTTTTCTGCGGTTATGTTTCGGTACATCAAACGCATACATATTGTGCATCGGTAAATCTTTGGGTGTCTTAATGTAACAGCTTCGCAGAAATACAAATGAAGCAATGGAAGACCGTAGATTTATTTGCAAAGTTAAAAGTACAAATCTGAAAAAGTACTAGTTTTTTTTTAATTTTGTATGAATTTATAGAGCTTTTTTGGACAATACCTACTTTTGCATACATAATATACACAGAGGCTGTAAAATATCTGAGCTACCACGTCCTACGCGCGCAAATGTAGACAAAAACAGTTTCAAGTGAAGAAATTATATTTCTTTCATTAGACAAGGGCGTGTCGGGTGGTTAGAACACGGTGCATAAAAAATACAAGATATCAGGTAATCCTGAAACTTAGGACTATTGTGTTCATGCAAAAACAAAAAGTTAAGTAAAAGAGTTACAGGGCATTAAAAACTCGATCCAGATCTGACTCAGCCACGCGTTACTGTTACTGAAAATTTGCAAAAAAAAATATATTGCGCTCAAAATACTAACAGGTTCGTTATGTTTTGTTTGTTTTGTTTCCTTTTATTTGATTTTTGATTAAATGTTATTTAATTTAATTAATTATCAGATTTAATTTGCTATATTTTTTACATTTAAATTAATTGTATTTAATTTGATTTCAGTTTAATTTTATTTCAATTTATTTCATTTAATTTAATTTGATTTAGATTGATTTAGTTTGAATTAGTTTGATTCAGTCTGATTTAGTTTGATTTAGTTTGATTTAGTTTGATTTAGTTTGATTTAGTTTGATTTAGTTTAATTTAATTTGATTTAGTTTGATTTGGGTTGATTTCATTTTATTTGATTTCACTTTATTTATTTAGCCTTTTCATTTTATTTACGGTTTAGGTGCAAATTTTACAATTAATGTAATTATGGTAGTGACTTCAAAAAAGGAGGAGGTGCTTAGTTCGTGTGTATGTATTTTTTTGTATGTTATCTGATTTCTCCCCCATTTGTGGACCGATTCTCAGAATTCTTGACCTTTGATTGATTTAGTGTTTTTGTCACTGACTTCGAAGCTTAAACTTTAATTGATTGATTTGTTGTTTTTGTCACCGGCTTCTAAAGCTATTTCTTTTTCACCGTTTTGTGTTTTCTTTTAGTTTTTTTAAGTCGGTTTTATTTTATGCAAAAAAAGTTTTTTTAAGGGTTTTATTCATATCAATGGATTCATGAATAAAGTTATTTTAATTTAAAGAATATTAGTTTCAAGATACTTTATACTTTTCTCTATAAACAGCCGAAATAAGTCCAAAAATAAAACTGCCTGATTTTATGGCATATTTATATTAGTTTGGGAGGATATTAGACGAATTAGCGACCGTTCCCGGCGACAACTCGTCTAATACCAAATGGATACACGGACGCGCCCGGCCAGCGTGGACGAGTCCCCACCCTCCTACTTGACGACCGGCGACGCATGCGTATAAGACCCTTCCTCACATAATTCACCGTAGTACTACAAAGAGATAAACAACGGTAAAAATAGAAGAGATTTAACTTAAAAATACGGTTTATTATAACCACTTCACTTCAATTTTAATGTGGTAAGGTGTATGACAATTCGACAGTGAAATTCTCGGTACATTACATTAACACTTTTTAATTTAAAAAGAAAGACGAGTGTTCGCACTACTAATGACGAATAGTGCTGAACGGATATTCTCAATTTTTTCACCAATTTGTAGACCATTTCTTAAGTAATAAGTAATTGTACATTGGTTAAGTTACCGCATGTTTTGTAACAGGAGTCATAACATTTTCGCGCAACACAAATACGGCAAGCGAAGCAAAGGCAGGCTGTGAAATTGGAGTATTCCCGTTTGAGCACCTATTTTTTGAGCACCTATGCATTTAGCACCAAAAGTATTCCCATTTCCCATAGGTTAATGCATAGGTGCTCAATAAATAGGTGCTCAGACGGGAATACTCCGTGAAATTGTTAGTAAAGTTCAAAAGTACTAATCTCAAAAAGTACTGAACGGATTTTTCTCAAATTTGCGTCTATTTATAAAGCGTTTCTTTGGTAATTTCTGCGTGAACATAATAAACCTAGAGTTTGTGAATTAACTGAGCTACCGCATGCTACGCAAAGGAAGTTAAAACAGTAACATCCTACTAATATTATAAACGTGAAAGTTTGTGAGGATGGATGGATGGATGGATGTTTGTTACTCTTTCACATAAAAACGACTGAATGGATTTTAATAAAATTTGGTATGAAGTTAGTTGATACCCTGGATTAACACATAGGCTACCTTTTATCCCTGTATTCCCACGGGAACGGGACCTACGCGGGTGAAACCACCTACCTACTAGTGTAAAATAAATATGTCTCTCTATGAAACAAAGGCGAGTCGATGCCTGATGTTCGAACTACAGTCATGATATTCTGTAAAAATAACCCAGTGAAGTATAAGTGAAGTGAACGCAAATTGAGCTGTCAATTCCATAATGTTAGAACTGACAGGTCACTTCATTCAAGTTTTCACTAAGTACTTACCTAGTTGACTTTTACTAAATCAACATACTAATGTACAGACATAATTTTTAGTTGTTTTTGATACGGTTAGTAAAAAGATTCTAATAAAATAGCTGAACCATTGAAAGGTCATCTATACACACATAAACTCACGCCTTTTTCCTATGAGGGTAAGCAAAAATAATAGTTCGCCACAATCTACGACTCTTACGTAGGTACCTACTTCTTTTGCTTGGTTTTCTTTCAAATAAGGTTCATATTCAGTGTGTATGTAACGTTAATGTTGTTTTCAATACACAAAACTCTTTCTTGTAAGTTATTGTAAAATCATACATCAAGTAGCACTATTTTTTAATTTTTACAAAATAAATGGGCTGTATCCGTACCTGTTACTGATCATATTTGCGTAATCAAAAGTAAAAAGAAACGAAATACAATTTTTAAAATATGCCACTATTTAGTTGAACTTAAATAACGAAAGCAGCTGTTGGAGGCGGGACATGCTTGAGCAAGATTAAGCGAACGTGAGCGAGGAGATGACGATTAATGAACACTACTATGTCATGAATAACCTATACAATATTTCCGGAAATGGGTGACTTTTTGGGATATAAACAAACGCTAATAACTTTGCTTTTTACATACCTACATACATACATAAACTCACGCCTTTTTCCCATGGGGGTAGGCAGAAACTACAGAGCGCCATATGCTACGATTCTTACATACTTCTTTTGCTTCGTTTACATTCATACATGTTGTCATACACACACGCCGGTTTCGAGTACTACGCACCTGACCTTTCTGAAGAACCTTTGCTTTTTATGAATATTATTTATTATTACTTTACAAATATAATGAAAAGACCGTCTAGCATAAGCCCTTTAAGTATTTGTACTAATTAAAAATTAGTGGTGTATAGGTACATGTGGTACATGGTACATGTGGTAGCCCAGGTATTACAAAGTCTACGTATATAAAACACACCTGAGCATATTACCTAACAAACACTCGTTTTTTTTAAAGATCCATATAATTGTTTATTTAAGAGTTGTAGTAGAATTTATATTTGTTATTTTGTTTAATTAATTTTGGTTGACGCTTCCCGTGACCCAAGGGCTGGCCTCTACTTTGGCCAGAGGCTAAGCATTGCCATTCAACGTGGCAATGCAGCCCGTCTTTTGGGCACTTTACCAGCTGGCAGCGATGCAGAGGAATTTTTTGATGCTTTGTAAATATTTTTTGTTAGGTTTAGTTATTGTTTTTTTTTTTAGTGTTTGTATAATATAGTTAAGGTTTTACAGAAATGAATTAATATCTATTATTCTATGTTATCTTATATTATTATTGAATTTAGATTTATGTATCCGTTAGATATTCGTGGACTGTGTAATAGCTTTTTTTTAAATATACCGGTTTTATTTTAGTTTCCTATGTCTTCTGGTAATTTATTAGATATTTTTATTGACATAGAATATGGGCTGGATGAGTGTGATTTAAGGCGAGATGGTATGATGATATTTAATCTGATTTTATGGCGCAAAGAATAATTTGTTTGGATGCACTAGGCTTTATGTTTTGAAGCCTTTTTTAATACCTTTTGTCTATGTTTTGATACCTATTGTTTATGTCTTTCTGATTTACTTATTACACTTTAACCAGCGCCTTTAGACGATGTAGGGCTAAGCAAAGTGAAATAAACTAATGAAAAACAATAATAATAAATTACAATTATTACTCAATTAATTAAAAGTATCAATTCTGAATAAAATATGTTATCTAATAGCTTTATCACACATCCGCCGTGCCTGTCTGTCTGTCTATCTGTCCGCGATTAAAGAAACTACTTAACTGATTTTCATGATGTTTTGTCGCCAATGGATGGTTCTAACTCTAATATCATAAACCATACTAATATTAAAAATAGGAAAGCGTTGATTATTTGTTTGTTTGTTTGCATTGAATAGACTCCCAAAATTTCTTAGAGAAATTATTTCACCGTTGCAGTTGGGAAGCTACACTATCCCCGGGTGACATAGGCTACTTTTTATTCCTGTATTCCCACGGGAACGGAAACATGGGTGAAACCTTGTGCACAATTTTTATATACACACCCTCCGTAGTAAAGTGGGTAATATTAGGTACCTAAATCTCTACAAGTGTAAATTTGTTGATACGTAAAGCAGTAACAAAAGACGAAGATAAAAAGATAAAAATAAATCTAGAAATTAATCTTAGCTTATCTCATAGATTATCTATTTTATGGCTCAGTATCGCTATTTGCGGAGTTTTATGTAATCATAAGCTATTTTGGTTTTTAAGATAAACGTTTTGGTCCGAACATCTGTAGAGGTAATCTACTAGAATTTATGAGTTCATAGTTTTCTATAGATGGTGGGTGTTTATTATTGGGTATATTCTAGAAAATAAAAATAAAATGTTAATACAATGACGTAGTAGGTACGTGACCTGCCTAGAATTGTTCAAATAATGTTGGGATCGGCTTCCAATTAAGGATTAACAGGATGCAGTTACTTGTATCAGTATAGTTAATAAGTAGGTACGTCTTTCTGACCTTCTCATGCTATGCCAGAGGTCGCGGGTTCGATTCCCACCCAGGACAAATGTTTGTGTAATGAGCACAACCATTTGTTCCGTGTCTGGGTGTAATTTATCTTTAATATGTAGGTATGTATTTAAAAATACATAATTATGTTTATCAGTTGTTTAGTACCCATAACACAAACTCTGTTTGGGACTAGTTGGCGTTGTGTGAATGTTATAGAATTAATTTATTTATTTAATAATATAATGAAATTTGGTAGTTGTTTCGTGTCTGTTTGTACGTTGGATATGAGTTAAAACTGCACCCACGATAGAGGATTATTAAATCGATACATTATCTGTAGCCGGTACGATTACATAACTAAATACAGTTTTCAAAACCACATTACCTGTGCGATTCTGGTCAAATCACCGCGTGAAAAAGGATCTTTGACTTTGAAAATGTAGGCGTAGTGAGGGCGAATTGAGCTGTCATTCCATACTAATGCAAGGCATTGACAGTTCACTTCACTCAAATGTTCACGGCGTATCGACCAGCTGGTATCGTGAATACGTTTTATTAAAAAAAAAAATAGAATTGACAGCAAACTTTGGCGTAGTAATTTTTGACAAAATGCTAGATACTGTGTTTAGCGATTTGACTGATGAGGATAACACGTAAATTTTAGATAATAATCACTACAAAAGTAAGATAACATAAAGGTATTATGATAATGATTATAGACCATCCGATAGTTTTATTTTTTGATAATATATTATGTTAAATATGATGCGTCTCTTGGTATGAACTTAAATGTCCAAATGTTTTTGAATAAAAAGTAATGTGCAATATTTGGGCGATTATTTATAATATTTTACAATGCTTCCTTGACAGTATATAATTTTCTTCTCTAACAGCTTTTTCAAAGTTAGACTATATGACCGATAGGTATGAACCGGGCAGGTGATGACATACCTACATTCATTGTTTGTAAATATATATATCATGTAATTCCGCAATACACCGAGATATCGTTTAAATTGCTACATCCACTCTCGTATTCTATTATTACATAAAAATCAATATATTCCAAATAAACTATGAACAGAGCTAAATGTCAAGTTAATCAAAAGCAATTATAAAAACCGAACGGGAAATCTACTAGTTTTGTGCAGATCAAAAACGTATTTTGGTCGGGAGATAATTTATATTCAACTGCGTAATAATGACGTGTTCTTAGAAAATCACATGTCGTATTCTTCGAACCTTAAAGCACCTGTTGTATAGTTTACCCACACTTTGCAAGAACTTAAGTTTTAGTCCAGTTTAATAATAATAATGTTTTATTTATAATAATAATAATTTATTTATTTCACTGTAAGACACAAGTATTACTGTGGCTCTGGCTCTTGTACTAGAAATTCCTGTATCACAAGAGCCAGACCTCCCAAATTATAGAGAATATTTAAAGAAGCGATAGACTTCAATGAGATACATCATACATATTAAGCTTACGATAAAAAATATATTAAAAAAAATATATAGCAGAGCAAAGAAAAGTAAATTATAAAAGAGTTTGAATTTAAACAACATAAAAATCATTGCGTTCAGAGACTGTGGGTGAGTGTGACTGAGGTGTGTTGGGTGTGTGTGAGGGTGTGTGCGTGTGTGTGTGAAGGGTCCATATTGCCATCAATCAGGCACAAAACTAGACTAGAGCAGTTTTCAGAAGGCGAAATTCAATAAAACTTAGCCTGGCCCGGCCATCTTACCCAAGACCTCATTCATGCTCGATACCAGCGTTACACTTTCTAAAGACAACATGCAACGAAAACCTTAAATATTTTTTATCAAGGTGGGGGATTATGATAATAAATAGATAAAGGGTCATCCCCAATTAAATGTGTAACTAATTTATTATAACAAAACTGCAAAATGTAGGTGACTCAAGTACTACTACTATGAACGTATCTCTTAGTCCTTGACGAGATACTGTCGTCGTCGTCGATTATGTTTTGTTGTGTAGTGGGTATGACGTAAAATCAAAGTTGTCTCAGAATATTTTAGGCAGCACGTGGGTTTGCTTACAAAACAACACGACAACATGATATTGCTGGTCACATACCAGTTTTTGGTCCGTCAAACATTAAGCAAAAGTAACTACAAGCTCTCGTACAATCCCGAGATATTTCTCGAGGTTCGTAACTTAATTATGACAACAAAACTATATAAGATTTTGAATTTAAAGTTTAATTAGTTATCTAACATTCAAATATTACGGTAAGTTGGTAAATTTTGAATTGAAAATTGATCCAAAATTTATTAAAATTGTTTTTAGGAATTTATAACATAGTGGGACGTTTCCTTTTAAACCAAAATGCTATAGGACAATCATAGCCTACTTTTAAGTCAGAAATTGTTTGTATATTTACCACATGTACAGTCAGCCTCATAATTCGATATACATATCCATATTTCCTAAACTCATGAACACCTTAGCTTACACAAATTGCTTAATTAACGTCTTAAAGGTTCAAAATTTACTAGTCTTGTTTAGCAATTTGTGTAAGCTAAGGTGTTCATGAGTTAAGGAAATATGGATATGTATACCGACTTATGAGGCTGACTGTACATAACATCATACGACTAACATATGTGTTAGGTACACAAGATACTTAAAATTGACGTAAAATATGACCAAGTTCCTGTATTAACTTAAGTATTACGACCATATACGTCGAACGTCAAGCATTATGTTCTAAGTAATTAAGTCATTACTACCGCTTAAGGATGTGCTTTTGCATTTTAATAATGTTTCTTATGCCTTTTTGTGGTTTCCATAACGAAAT
The DNA here is from genome assembly GCA_921972225.1 of Euplexia lucipara. Lineage (NCBI taxonomy): Eukaryota > Metazoa > Arthropoda > Insecta > Lepidoptera > Noctuidae > Euplexia > Euplexia lucipara. Next base: position 7,745,785 of record OV179142.1, on the reverse strand, counting down.
ATATCTCAAAGTTAAACAAACGCCGAAATAATAACATTATTCCACAACTATTCACACAACGTCATCTAGTCCCAAGCTAAGCAGAGCTTGTATTATGGGTACTAAAAGACTGATAAACATACCTAATTATCTCTTTCCTAATACATACAAATTATCGAATAACTGTCTACTTGATCTTCACAACACAGTAACTGGATAACAAGAGACCTCTACAGTTGAAAAGGTATGAATGATTAAATATTTGGCCTTTACAACCCCGTCTCTGAGTAACAGATTACACTTTACTTGAACTGATTGCCAGACTTTCCTACTCTTAAGGTCGGTAAATAATAATAATAATGCCTGACCCTGCCATTTAATCCGTGTATATAAAACATTGATGAGGCAGTTGCCATAGCCCTTCAAAGTTTTAGGTATAAATTTAAGTTCATTTAAGACACCCTAACCTATAGTCCAGTACTTTCGTTAAGTACCATAGTCTGCAATAGTCCTACACCAGTCGTAAGTTTTCCTTGAGTGCACTTGTCAGTTTGTTTGTCACGAAAAGCAAATGGGCCTCTGCGAGTTAGCTTCGGCCCCTCGTACGCCAAAGGTCCGGAACCCAAGGGTTACTAACTAACTTTATTTCTGGTGGCATAGACCCACAGAAATCTTAACCTAGTACAAACGTTAGACATACCTGACATACCTATCACACACATACACATATCTGACGGAAGATGCGTCGTCGCATATTATCGGTCGTATAACGCCAGAACAGACAAATATAATAATAAAAATTCAACCTTTCACACTTCTGAAGTCATGACTCAACCGATGATGCGTTAGTAGTCGAGGTACAGACGCCAGCACATCAAGTTACCCCAATGTGTCAAATTTCGAAGGTGGTCGAAGGGACCTCGACCACATACCTTAACAAGCGTTGGACTGGAATCCCCAAGGGGAAAGGAAGCGTGGCCGTCCCCGACAAACCTGCCGTCGTCGCACCGTTTTGGCAGAACGGCGAACATCAGACTGACGCTAGATATAGCCAGATGAAGCCTGAAGCTCAAAACCGATCGCTATGGAAGATATCTGTGGAAGCCCTCCACCCCATTTAGGGGACATAGGACATTAAGTCAAAGTACCTAAGTCAAGTATTATGTTGACTTAGGTAATTTGACTAGGCCTAATGGCTAGGCCTGCAGGTTCTATTTTAATTAAAATATGATTCTTTACCGTAACACGTAAGTGTTTACAGAATGTTACAATAATCATTCAAATCACAAATACAACTACCTAGGTACTGTCTAAATTAATTTAATATGACAAAATGATTCAATAGGAACATAATTTGTTTAACATACAGCCTGACATTGAAGAAAACACAGGAAAAAATACTACGTATACGTACCCTTGCACATCTTAACGTGTCCCAAAGATCTGTTAGGAAGTCAGTGGTCACTCATCCACGGCCTGACCTCGGCCACCGCAGCTTAACCTTCAATTGACTGTTATTATTTTGCCACAAGACATTGCCTTGTGGCAAAATGTGAATGTAAATATTTTTTAAAGGAATTGAGTAGATGTACAATTTATTTACAAAAGGTTTTTTTTTAATAAGCTGTAGTGTTAAATTGTTCTTTATGCATTAGTTGTAAATTTTCCAAATAACACATATCTTATTTTTAGATTAATATAGGTATTTATAAATTGACACAATTTTCACCTAATTATTTAATCATTTAAGCCTCTTTGTAGACACTCACTCATTGACCATAATCCTTCCTTTATATGTTAGCGGATTATCGCGATATCAGCAAAATAATTATCATTATAAAAAATACTAAATATTGCTTGCCTTATTGATTAAGCACTCCTATATCAGTAAGGTTACCAAGATTGAAAATAAGGTGTATACAGCAAGTCAGCAACCATGTTACGGTGTTTTTTCAGTCTAGCTGTTAATACCAGTTGTTTACATAGAACAGTCTGATTGAACACCAGAATCTATTTACTTAGTAAGTGGCTTCTAGTGTTTCAACTGCTGTCATTACCATTCCTCAATGTTAAAAATGTATTTTTACTGCTAATGTTATGAAGACGATTTTTTTTTAATGTATTTTGTATTTAACCGACTTAAAAACTTCTGGACCAATTTGAAAAAGGTGGCTACTGAGTACCCATAGCTAGTTTTTATGGGTATTTTAATGACAGACGCATTTAAGTACTGAAAGTGTTTTCCGAGATAGGCAATGACCTCTGCGTGTAGGTATTAGGTGACCCCCAAAAAGTTAAACAGGGGTGTACTTATGTACCATAATGCAATAACATTTCTCCTGTTATGTTTAAGTCCCAAGCAATAGGGGACTAGCTTTTTGTCATCAGAAGGGCACATATCCAAGGTAAATTCTAGATGGTAAAACCCAATAACACTTGGCCCGACCCGGAAATAAAACCCAACTCCTCGATACCGGTAGTAGCGCTTCCAACCGATAGTACTACGAGCCAGTTTATGTTTTAGGATGTCGAAGTTATTCTGACACGTAAAAGTGTATGTAAAAACCCATTAATGTAAACAATATTTTATCATTTATCCAACATTTCTATCAAGCATATCTCTCGATTTGTCCTTAACATCCTTATTTAATAACACCTATTAAAGCTATAAACAATCGTAAGTATACCTAATAACAATTATATTACTATTATCAAGATAACCGACTAATCCGATATTCTGTTAACATATTCCTGTGGAAATAAATCCACCATGTGCGCATCATATCAGCACCTTATGCGTTTACTACCAAAGCTAAATGCATAGGTTTTCTAAAAATTGATGCCCGATTGGAAATATCAAAGTTTCTTCTTTTGACTGGCCTGTTTGTCTAGTGGTTAGTGGCAATGACTGCTATGGCAGAGATCATGGGTTCGATTGCCACCCAAGACAAATGTTACTGTGATGAGCACGGTCATATTTTGTTCTGTGTCTGGGTGTAATTAATTTATTATATTTGTTTGAAAATATTTAAGTATATTTCGCAGTTCTCTAGTACCTACTCATAGTACAGACGCCAGCACGTCAAGTTACCCCAATGTGTCAAATTTCTTTGATCGATTTTCATCTTTATGTCAAACAGAATTAGGTTCATATTCAATTGGGAAAATTTGACACATTGGGGTAACTTGATGTGCTGGCATCTGTACAAGCTCAGCTTAGTTTGAGACTTGATGGCGTTGTGTGAAAATTATTATTCCTGTGCAAATAGATTTAAGATAGTGACTACAGATAGAGGAGACAAGCAATGAAATGTCATAAAAAACTGTGAACCCATGTTTCAATAACGTCATCTTGAATAATACTGGAGCGGCAGTGAAGCGTACCTACTAGATTTAACTCATAGACTTGTGCCTAAAAAAAGTAAAATTTTGTTCGTGAAGTCCCGAATAAAGTATGTACCTATTGAATGTCTTTGTTCCCGTGCCATAACAATTAGGTAGAAAACAAATGAAGATTTAAAATTTTGTCTGTATTGGTACCGGTACATATTGAGATTATTATCTTACAGTACCTTCCCTACATGGTGAAGCCATCCAGGACAAGCTGATGACTAAGAGGATGTCGTCACAGCGGTCTTGTACCTTTTTTGGACACGCCTTTTTATCAAAACGAGTATCCGTTCGCAAATTCCTTAGAGTTTAACAGACTGAAACCGGTTCGAGTTGCTTTTGATGCAACTGCGGTACGATAATTTATAATATAATAAGTACTAGAGTTTGCCTAGTAAATGCGACGGTTTTGCTAGCTCTAAGCCTTCTGCAAACTATAAGCTAAAAACCCATAAGGTGGCTTTTTACTTCACGCTGACTGAAGCATTCATGCTGTCTGTTAGGACAGGTCAACTCAAAGCTAAATTGATTCTTTAAAAAAAAAGACTCCTCCAGACATTGCATTGCATCGTTAGAATCGCATAATATATTTAAACAACTTTATGTCCGAACTTTAAAATAGACCATGACCCCTGAGCTTCTTTCGGCGTTTCTGCTGAGGGATCAGTCATTTTGGAAATGTCGGCACTATTTAGGTTTAAGAAAATTACATTGAAAAGTATCTCGAAAGATCTACTTACAGATATAAATATTATTTCATATTTAAATCATTTTTTTATGACTAAGGCATATGTTACCTTAATCATAATTAATTGAAATGAAACAAAATGATCATCAGGGGTCTTCTGATGTTAGAAATTCAACCGTTTTGGCACATGTAAACACACATAAATATCCATTAGTGCAATTATTTTAAAATAGGATTCAAAGTTTTCGCTTAGCGTTTTGTGATAAGAATGGTGCTTAGTTTTTGCTAGCATTTTTAATCCAAATATCATACATAGGTAGGAACTTAGCTCCAATATACTACAGAACGCTTCGGTAATTCGAGTAAAAACTCAAAGGTGAATAAAAACAAAACTTTGAGGAGGATATTAACCACACATCTTTAAGTTGGTCGAAACTCTACTGATTGTATTTTGTGGGCGGATATTTATTTCATGCAACAAGAGCAAGAGCTAGATTAGGTAAGTACTATTGTTTTTATTGAGATTTTTAAACAAAGTTTCCAAATTATATCCCCTCATTTTATCTTCGCAAAATCTTAATTACATTATAAAATAAACTACTTAAAACAAATGATTTTATAGTTAGTTATATATACCTAATAGATTGGACGCAGCGCTTGATATATAAAAATCTTTATCGGTACCAATACAAAAATATATGGTTGACTACATACATACATAACGTCACGCCTGTAATTCCCGAAGGGCTAGGCAGAGAGGTACCTGGTACATCCAATTTTCGCCAGTTGTGTTTGTTTTGTCGTTTTGTGTTGTTTGCCAGTTGTGTTGTTATGGATGACTAATAGTTTATTATTCAATAGGTATTATTAGTATTAAAACGGAAAAATGTGCAGATCAAAAGCTATGTATGATATTCAGACAACGAAACAAAGACAGATCTGCCGACAAACTGTCCTGCAGTTTGGCAGAAGATTTGTATGTACCCATTCATGTAACTTTGTTGAAATAAATAAAAAAAAAAAAGATAAAATTCATGACACAAAAATAACATATCGCAAGCCACAATCAAAACAAATAAATTAAATCACAAATAAACAAATAACAAATTCACACCTAATTCAACAAGGTCAACTCTTAATTAATTATACGTTTAAAAGCTAGTCGCAATTTCATCTCAGGGACAACCAATGTCAACGTAGGGAAATGCCATGGGGGGTATTTTTAACTAATATTGATAAAAATAAAATACGGAATTGTCTCAACGTGTGAGTAAAGAAACAATACGCTAAAAATGTTTAAAATCACTTACTTTTTCAGCATGAAGGCCTTGCTGAGCTCCTTGAGGACTGTGGAAACGATGGCCCCAGCTGCCGGCACCGCCAGCACCGACGCATCCATACAGGCGGAAAGCGCGGCTGGCGCCAGTACGCCCAGCCGACTCAACCTTGGATTATCCTTCGACATCACTTTAGTCTTTAACCCTAGACCGTCCACACGAACTGTCTACTAGTCTAAACTCGTAAAATCGTAACTTGAAAGCGCGCGACCGTCACCGCTCAGCGATCCGCTTCGCACGCAACTTGAGAGCTGAATGTTGTCTCGACCGATACAAGTGTGCGCGAGCGCACGCCCTTACTACGGCCCGTCGAGCGAGTTTACTAACAAATGCATGTGGGGAGGGGCGAGATTCTTGATTCTATGGTCTAGACCCTTGCAGATGACCAGTGACGTACCGCATACGCTAAATGGGTTTTACCCTCTGCGAAAAATATAACTAATAACCGATACTTAGTAACATTTAAAGTGAAGAAGTAACTTTGGGTATTTCTTTAGTCCTTAGTCACGTTATTGATAATTTGATATGTTATTCACATATCTTAGATCTAATGGAAACTTACTCTCTGAGTAGCGATAACTCAAAAAGTAATTGTTTTATGTTATGATTTGTCTACGTGTAGGTAGGTGACGCACTTCCAACTGGGTAGTTTTGTTAGTTAGTGACAGTTCTGACATATTATAAAGGTACTAGCAATATCTTTATTTATTTTTGTTTCATTTTAAAGAAAGCTAATGACTACAGATTAATGCCAAGAAAAAATAACATAACATCATCTGCCTAGCCTTTTCCCAAATACGTTGGGATCTAATTCCATTCTAAACACATGCAGCACAATACTGGCCTGACTGGCCTGTTGGACTAGTACTTAGTGACCCTGACTGCTATGCCGGAGGTCGTGGGTTCGATTCCCACCTAGGACAAATGTTTGTATGATGAGCACGATCATTTGTTCTGTGTCTGGGTGTAATTTATCTATAATAATTATGTATTTATTTAGAAATATATAAGTATGTTTATCAGCTGTTTAGTACCTACCCATACCACAAGCTCTCAAGCTTAACTTGGGACTAAATGGCGTTGTGGAATATTTATTTATTTATTTATATACCAGTGCTCTACATATAGTTACTGCCTTTCTGAAATCCACAGCCCAGTGACTGAGTTAGAGGATGCCACTTCGGTAAACTGGTTGAAAGATTTTCACTGGTTCTGACTAACTATAACTAGAAACGACTGTCAAAGATTTACACTTGACATCCGGGATCAATGGAACTTTCCGTGGCACGATGGAGTCTTGTTTTATAAAGCAGGTCTTAGTTCCGGTCCTTAAGGCTAATAGTCGCTTGCACCCGGAGTGAAATCTAAGAACTTGACCGCTCCTATGCACGTTGGGTAGTTCAACGCATTTTGGTAGCTAACTGATTCACATTCAAAATTGAACCCGTCGCCAACATGATCCAAAAATTTGCTGAAGCTCATGAACGCCGACTCCACCGACACGTGAACATCGAAGCCTTTCAGCTGTTAGACCAATCAAACATAGTGCGAAGGCTAAAACGGACAAAACCTTTCGAGTTCTAGTGTAGTGTAAAAAGTGTATAAACAAAAGTGACTATAACACACATACAACACCATGAACAAAGTGCTTATATCATCATATCAGACTCTAAGAAAGTGAAACGGACTTATCATGTAAAGTACATTTAACATTATTCTAAGTTTTTTAATGGATGTCGTGATGGCCCAGAGGTTAAGACGCCTACCTCTCATGCACGAGGTTGTGTTTCAAATCCGGGCAAGTACCAATGCGACTTTTCAATTCATATGTACTTTCTAAGTTGTTCTTAGACCTCATTGACATCGGTGAAGGAAAACATCGTGAGGAAACCTGGACTTATAGTTAATATAAGTTTGAAATCGCCAATCCGCCTTGAGCAAGCGTGGTGATTAATGCTCGAGCCTTCTCTGTATGAGAAGAGGCCTTTGCCCTGCAGTGGGACAGTAACAGGCTGGTAGTATTATTATTATTTAAGTTTAAAATAATTATCACGTATAAAAATAGGTTAGATTTAAATTGTTCATTATTCTGGTAGGCTGGATTGTTATTAATTATTAAGAACCTACTACTAAGTTTATTTATAATAAAAGATAAAAAAAGAAACTTGTGAGGTGTCAAGGGACACCCGGATGGAAAGAAGTTTTCCGAAGTTTTCGTTTTTTCCATCCAAAGGTTGTCTGTAAGAGATCGCTTTTAGCGATAAGGCCGCCCATTGTATCACCGCTTGTAGCCCTTAAAATTATGATTTGTAAGTTTTAATGGTGTACAATAAAGAGTATTCTATTATATTCTATTCTATTCTAAGTTTTATAGTTAGTTATATTATTTACTAGCTGCCCCGGCAAACTTCGTTGTGCCTTAGAGTCAATTTATTGCTCTTGTCGTTTTTTTTTTATATTAGATATTCATACGTTTAATAAGACGACAACAAATATATCCAAACCAATAATAACTACTACTACTTTTTATGTAGCGAGTCTCTACTGTTATCTTATTTAAACATTTTTGTGTTCGATATAATTAAAATTACAACATGTATATATAATCTAACCTAACTGACCATACCTATCCTATAGCTAATCTAACTACCTAACCTAACTACCTTTCTAAAATGCATTTATTTAAAAAATACTAAATTCATAATTTTAAACTGAACTATTGCCTTTATGTTACATACTATTTATACCTATAGTTTTCCCGGTCTACTTTTATTAAAGTCCTAACAGTAAAATTAATTCTATTTGCAAAGAATTATTAAAGTTCGTCTCTGTCGTCATTGTTAATTACGTAAATTGATTTCTGAAGTACAGCTTGGCAAAAAAGTGTAGAAACGGAACTAAATTTTTGTCTGTTGGCAATATTTTTAAAATAATGACATCTGATAATAAACAAACTTCACGATTTCGTAAAATTTTAATTTCGACCACCAAACGTTGATTAATAAACGTAAAAAGTGAATAAAACCATTCGGAGTGCTGGCAGGGAGGTTATTTATAAGGTGTGCAGGCGATGTCTGGCGGAAAATGAGGCCCAAACTATTCTTTATGAACTTCACAATGTTTAGCAAAGAACCGCTGATAAGACAGGTATGTAAGAGTTTGTTTTGTTGATTTAGTTGAATCAAGTGTTAATTGATGAATACAAAGCTATATTAATTTGCTTACATAAGGAATAACTAGAAATTTGGAACAATCAATGTCGAGCACATAGGTTATGTTTACATTTTTTCTGTACTACTCTGGTATAGTGCGCTGAGATAAATTGATACTTTGGTGACTTGACTTTTAACTGAATTAACATTCAATTTCTACGCAAATTATACTTTAAGTGCGATCTAAGGCAGAGAATTATTTGTTCTGGCGTTTGCATTAGAAATGTAAAAGAAATTGTCGTGCCATAGTCTAAATCTATTATTTAATTCAGGGAAAACTGTTATCGTTCTAAGCAAAATCGTACTGGAAGGAGATAAACAAAAGGGTATTTTCTACATCCGGCTTATTAACAGTGTGTGATAAAAATGTTTACTTTAAGTATTGTTAGGGATAACATTTCGTCTTTACAGGAAGCAGCTGAACGTACATTTCAAGCTATTACCGAGGAGGATTGGAAGAACTCGTGCTAACATGTAATAAAAATAGAAAAGGATTACTGGAAAAAAATAACTATGAACGAGGAAATAGAGTGATTAGTAATAAATCTAAAGGATGCTAGCAGCATCACCTCTGAACCCGAACATGACTCAGATGAGTTTGCGGCCTACGTGTTCGGGGTAGAATATTTAGAGGAAGATTTACTAAAATAAAATATAGAAATGATGTTATACAATTTAATGTTTTCTTTTTTTATAATTCCTAAACAATGTTGTGAACTCAGGAGTATTTACCCAATTTGTTATTTTTAGGTAAGTCAGTTGCGTGTCAAGAACACGTCCTTGTTAAATTAATTTAGTACACCCCAAGAGGACACCGTTGTCCCCGCTGTCATTGTCTTTCTATTGTGTCTCTAATTGACACGATTGAAAGTGATTACTTACTGATTTAAAAAAATAATACATTCATCATCTGCCTAGCCTTTTCCCAACTATGTTGGGGTCGGCTTCCAGTTTAACCGGATGCAGCTGAATACCAGTGTTTTACATGGAGCGACTGCCTGTCTGACCTCCACAACCCAGTAACTGGGTAACATGATACCCCTTGGTTAAACTGGTTGTCAGACTTTCGGGCTTCTGACTACAAGTAACGACTGTCAAAGATCTACAAATGACAGCCGGGACCAACGGCTTAACGTGCTTTCCGAGGCACGGAGGAGTCTTGGTATGTAATAAATGGTCACCCATCCACGGACCGACCTCGTCAAGCGTAGCTTAACCTTCGATCGACCCATGCGGCTGTTATAATTTAGCCACAAGCTCCTCCAAAAAAATAATACATTATTAGATTAATTTGTCTAAAAAACAGCTAAGTATCAAGACTAGGTTAGTACGCTATGCAGTTGCCACGGGTTGCCATACGAAGAGCACAGTGGCGCCTCCATTATTTTCTACTCTTTTTTGCCAAGCTGAAGACTTTTTTAATGCTACATAAAACCTCTTTCTAAGTTTAGTAACAAAATAAATTTCAGAACGTAGGTACGTCTAAATTGACAACCTTACCTTCTTAGTTTTAGCTTAAGACTTGTCAAATGTCAAATTGTCACCTGATAATGATGAGAAGTTTGACTCCTGTCATGCGTCATCCAAGATGGCGTTGCGTTTGAAAAATGTTTGAGAAAACGAATATTCTTGATGTTTTATTTTTACGAAGACTTTTCATGTTTTTTATTAATTATTATCCTATTCCAGACAGAGACAAATCCAAAAATACCAAAATCATTTAAATTGGTCCAGCCGTTCTTGAGTTATAAATGGTGTAACTAACACGACTTTCTTTTATATACAGGGTGTAATTTTGACCATGGGACAAACTTCCACAGGCTGTTCTACTGTTGAATATGAACAACTTTCTGAGCTGATTTTATTTTCGTGATTTCAGAGTTGGTCCTATAGCGAAAGTTGTTCATATTCAACAGTAGAACAGCCTGTGGAAGTTTGTCCCACGGTCAAAATTACACCCTGTATATTATATATTATGTACAAAAAACCTGTATACACTCAACAAAAATAATCGTCGCGACACCACACTGTTCAATGCGAAATAGAAAGACGAATTGAAAATAACTGGCTTGCTTTCTGTGAGAGAGAGAGAGAGACAGTCAGACAGAAAAACATAAATTTATGAATATATTAGGAAGTTACAACTCCCAGGAGTTGTAACTTCTATAAATTTATCTATCTTATGAGAGAGGACTCTCTCCCCCCCTCCCACCCTTTCCCTCCCCCTACCCCTCCCCCCCCTCTCCCTCTTCCTCCCTCTCTCGCCCTCCCTCCCCTCCCCCTCGCTCTCCCCCTCTCCCTCAACAACTGGCACACACACAACAAACATACACACAACAGAGAAACACGCGCAGGCCGCACGGCCCACAACTACAGCAAAAAGTGTCGTTACAACTTTTCGTAAGAATTTTTCCGTCTAGCCCCTTTTGTAAAGCGCGAAAACAACTTCGTTCCAAAAAACTGATTCACCGCAAGTGAAACAGATAATAGACCTCTGCAAGCGTAGTTTAACTTTCGATCGAGATGTACAGACGCCAGCACATCAAGTTACCCAATGTGTCAAATTTCTTTGATCGTTTTTCAACTTTATGACAAACAGAATAAGACTCATATTCAATTATTATTTAGCCACAAGCCTCTTCAACAATAAATACGATATTTCATGCAAATTAGAGCCTCCACATGTATAATATTAGGTAATATGCAAATAGAATGACATACATTAGAATGATACTCAAGGAGAAAATTGATGATAGTGATATCTTGAGATGGATTTACTCTTTGCCCTGTAAACGCCCATTAAACCTTCGCTAAAGGCTAAACGGGTAGTTCTAACGACAGTAATACGTATCGTGAGACAGGGAAATAGGCAATTTCAGATGCACTTGAATGTCATTTCAATATATTATGTAGTTTGTGAACCTTGTGAAGATAATCAAGTCAGTTTATGGCCCGGTTGAATCGAGGATCGGGATATTTTTATATTTACTCTTTTTAGAGAATAAGAACGATGTAACAACCATAATTAATAGTAAGACCATTTTTTTATTGTTCTTTTACATGGTTTCATCAAAATCTAATTTAAAATTCTTGTACTCAAATTATTCTAAGAACCTTTTGAATATATAAGACAGTCCCTAAAAGAATCGGCCCTGCGCCACTTCCCTGGTTATTCGCTGAAAAAACTCTCCAGCGACACGTCTACCTGATAAGTAAGAAGAACTTGAATGTTTATAGTACAATTAGTTAACACTATAAATCAATCAATTGAAATGAAATAATGTACTATTATTAGGGTATATGTAAAGTGGGAAGTGATTATTTTTTTTTAATTTCAACCCTAACATGATATATTGTTGGAAAGGTATTTAAAAATGAATAGGGGTTTACTAAAATCATTTTTTTATTTTTTTTTCAATAATTTCGGATTTAATCGCTACAAAAGTAAAAAACAATGTGTGTGTGTGTCCCTCCTCTAACTTTTGAACCATAAGTTTAGAAATATGATAAAAATCTGAAAAGTAGAACTTTTTAAGGACTTTCTAGGAAAAATATTTTGAACTTGGATGGAAACAACAGTTTTTGTACAAAAAAGACAAAAAGTTGTACAAAATAATTTCTGGACTAAGTTTGAAGTATAATCGTATATGCAAGCATTTTGAACACTTATGTGACGGACGGGAAACTACGGAACCCTACACTGAGCGTGGCTCGACAAGCTCTTGGCCGGTTTTTTTTTGTATACGTTTTTATGTATAGGTAATATTTGTTGTTTAAATTTAGGTTGTTGTATGTGTTTTGTGTATATTATTCTTATTCTATGTGCTAATGGAATTATAATAACGTTAATGTATAAAATTGGTTTCTCAAAACCGTTTTACGTAAAATAAATAAATAAAATACGACGTTTGATTTGGATGTGTGCAGGAAATTAGTCAGTACGAGTGAGATTAATAGGTATAATGCACGCATCCAAATTTAACACTAACTCAGTAAAACCTGATAAAAGGATTTTAATTTACCTTGAGTCGAGCCTCCATGATGATATACCTACACGTCACATTATCTAATATGCCTTATATATGTAAAACTTATACAAACAACAAAACAAGACTAACTTGTATTTTATAAAGCTAACCTATAGATAAATTTATCTAAGAAATCACTACGAATAGAAACATTATTTCCTCCAAAAACTCTCTGAGCTGAAACGCAAAAATAGTTCACTAAATACTTAATAATACTTACTTACTTACATAAACTTACTTGTACTACTACAAGAGGACTTGACATGTTTTAATGGTCACCCCTCTAGGGACCGACCTCGCGGAGCGTAGACCCGTGCGGCCATAGATAATTAGCCACAAGCCCCTTAATAAAAAAATAAGTATTTAAGTGCAGATAGAATTTTGCAAATGACTACTTATAAGCTAGATATGCAAAGGTACCTACATAAGCGCGTTCAAATAAAACACAAACTAACGCTTCAGTTTTATTGTATTAGGGCAAAGACATTCAATATTAACTATAGACATCATGAACAAAATTTTCACCCAATACCATTGTCCTAGTGGGCACATGGCCATGTGTTTAATTTAGTACGCTCCGATGCCGGTCGAATTTTGCTATGTTATTCTAGATGGCGTTACTGAAATGAATTCACAGTTTTCCTATATCATTTCCTAGATAAGTCCTCCCTATAGTATTATGAGTATGAATAAGTTTTAAGTCTAATCATATCAAAGATCCAAGAATACGTACGTGACAAACGACAATTAATTTGTCATTAGTTTAACTTCTTCGAAGAATTAATTAGAATAACAACAGGAAAGAGATTCTTTCTACAAAATTCCCCATTACCGAACGTATTTGAGGAAAATCAAAGACAGGTGCAACGAATCTTGCGCAAATTTTGTAATGATCGCATCATTGGTATAACGGTTTAATTTAAAATTCTTATTAAGAATCGAACTTCTTTGGCTAACAAATCACACTTCGACATGCAAATGTTAACATAACAAAATCGTTTTATTAATACCCAAGTTTCTCCTGAGGTTAAACTTTTACCTTTTAACCGACCGAAAAAATGAGGGAGGTTCTCTTTTCAACCAGTACTTTTTTTAAAAGGTTGTGGTCATGGTGAGTCAACAATCGGCTATTGCATTCTTAAGAAGGAAGTTTACAAAATGTGTAACGCTCCAACCATGACATTCAGCCAGACGTGATTTACCTTGGACCTGACTGACCTTCAAGACCTTGTGGCTTGGGCTGCTTATATACATGCGGGTGAAGTCACGGGACATACACTGGTTAATGCTGCACTCATAATTATTATTATCAATCATGATTCATTCACGTGATGGGCGGGCATTTTCGAGGACTGTCAAATGTAATTCATAAAAGGTGCTGATTCTCTCAGCCTGATTTGAAAATGGATTTTGAGTTTATTTCATTGTATTTTTTTATAAAGGTTTTGGGTATAACATAAGTCTATGGGCCTCAATTAGAGTTGTGGGCATGCCCACGTTGTTCACAGCGGTGGATCCGCGCTTGTATCTGACCTCCACAGTGCAGTGACTGGGTAATCTGACTTTCACAACTCCGTGACAAGGTACCCTTTGGTTTAGCTAATAGGGTCGGAGTTAGAATTTCGCGTTTTTGACTATATTTAACCACTGTCAAAGATAGACAAATGACAGTCGAGGCCAATGGCTTAACTTGCTCACCCAGGCTCGTATGGAGACTCATATACGGACCGACCTATGTAATACTCGTACACTCTTACTTAACATTGAATCAACCCGTTCCGCTTTGTTATTTAACCGCATGCCACCGGTTTACATTATTTTCTCAATTCTAACTCGTAATAACGTTAGAAGAAACTGCACGCCTGAATTTCCCGCTGAGTTATGTGAGATGTCTGGATACCTAGCACCATTTTCTTGTTTGTAATTGTCACCAACCAGGTACAATTCCAAACTATTTATTAATGGCAAATTCTTGATAGCAAACTTTGCCAATCCAGTATAATCAAATTGTAGTGTACCACCATACGGCATACAACCTGTTTTTATATCCCTTATCTCAAGGTCAATATTCTTAAGCAAAAGTAATTCAAAAATCATCGAATACGTAGTTAAAAAATGCACAGTTTTGAAGAAATGATCAATCATAATTTATTTAGATCAAACAAGTTTCATTGATAAGTACGAGTAATTAATTTTCATTCTAACAAATCATTCATATTTTAAGCTAAGAAAGTGGGACGTTGTCATATTTCACGTGAGTAAGGGTGTTTTACATAGAATTATTTTGAATGAAAAATTAAAACATAAAAATAAACATAGTTAAAAAATAATGGGCTATTTGACAAAAAAATATTTTTTAGTCTCTCCTCTAGATTACTAGAAAGAAAACAACACGTATTTTTTTCTTTTTTCACGTAATCAAAAAATAACGGCGATATATCGAGTTAAAATGTCGCATGACGTCACTAGCCAGTACAGTTTATGCTAGCTAATGACGTTACAAGCCCCCACTCCTCAACTTTAACGCGCATAATCTAAGCAGTTTTCATCAATTAGAAAAAGAAAAAAAAATGTGTTGAATATTTTCTTGTTATCTAGATGAGGGACTAAGAACAAAAGTTTTGTCAAGCTAGCTAGCCAATGGCTTGGCACGCGACGATGGTAAGAGACCGGATGGTATGTCGCTGTTTCCATGGAAGATGGGTAGGCCTTTAGTGTGGGACGCTACTTGTGTCGATACTCTTGCGCCATCACATCTTCGAATCCTAGTTCTTCTTGCTGTGCTGGCGCTGCTGCTGTGGATGCAGAGAACCTCAAGCGACAGAAATATAAAAACCTTGTTGGTTATATTTTCGAGCTATTTGGGGTTAAAACTCTCGGGTCGTGGGGCCCGAGTGCTCATAGCTTGTACAAAGATCTATCAAGACGCTTAATTGACACTTCGCGTGACCCAAAGGCTGGTTTTACTTTGGTCAAAGGATAAGCATTGCCACTCAAGGTGGGGTACACTTCCAGTGGACAGCAATGCGGATGAGTTTTTTGACGCCATAATTTAGAATTAGTTTTTAGATTTTATTTTCATTTTAGTGTATGAAGTTAGGTATTTATTTTAAAACCAATATAAGATTAGTAATGTAAGCTAGTTGATTCTTTGATGGTCTTATTCATACTCGTATCCTAGAGTTATGTGATTTAAAAAAAAAAGATTAAATAATAACGAACGAGGTAGATTGATCTCTAAGTTATTCTTCTACACTAGTTTTTGTAATTCTAACCTTATTTAAACTTCGGTAAAGATCTTTTTCGTCTAGTAGATGCAATTGTTCTACTCTTAGGTTGATTCCTAGGTCAGTTATTAAGTATCATTGAAGCTTTAAAGGTCTTAAGCGAAAAGTTTCGATCTAAGGAAAAATGTCCTAATTGAAAAATTGGTAATTTTTTCGTGTAAAATTGAAACTAAACGAGTTGTTCAATAAACGAAAAATCACCCTCAAATTCAAAATGACTCAATAGTTTTAGAATCACGTAAACGAAAATGAAGACTACTAAGTACTTTGGAAATCTTTGAAGAAAAATGCTACATAATACTGTTTACGTGTTATCCTCTCTTTTGCCGTGCATCGGATTGCACTATTAGCCGTTTGGTCCCGGGCCCCCGGCTGTCATTTTAAGATCTTTGACTGTCGTTACAAGTAGTCAGAAGCCTGAAAATCTGACAACCAGTTTAACCAAGGGGTACCGTGTTGCACCGACACTTAGTTGTAGAGGTCAGATTCACATGTAGAACCTTGGGTATTCAGCTGCATCCGGATAAACTGGAAGCCGACCCCAACATAGTTGGGAAAAGGCTAGGCAGATGATGACGATGATAAACCCTTTTCCATCCAGTTAGAAAATAAAAAGTCTCGACAAATGAAAAACATAATCAAATCAAATCAAATAGTTTATTTGTAAAACATAGGTATACAAGCTGATGGTCACATATGCAGGGTTAATTAAGTCTCTATGTTTTGCCAGTATGACATACAAATATAAATATATATATAAATAAATGTATATAAATAAATATATATAAATATATATATATGTCGGATCCGGTCAATAGTACGGACTCAACGAATCGCAAACGCGCCAAAAGGCGATAGCACGTGATCTACCGACACCATGGCGCGCTTCTACAGAGTCGTGATGTTTTAAGCCTGCAGCGAGGACGACATTCAGTGCCCGACCGCAGTGGAGCTAAGACGTCCCGGAACTGTTATTCGTTTTCGTTATAAAGTGTTAAAATGTAACGGTTAAGTAATCCTGAAGAAACATTTCTGCTTGTAACCGATAACGATGTGATAATCATGTTCGACTATGTGTTAACTTATCAGACAGATGTGTTGCTGGGGAGTTTGTTCCGCCACTTCTTCTTTCCAGCAAAAACACTAGGAAGTGGCGAAGGGTGGGCTTTTTGGGGGACTGTCTTATGTAATTTCGACATTCAAAAAGTGCTGATCCTCAGCCTAAAGTGAATAAACGACTTTTGATTTTGAGTGAATTTGATTTTTGATGAAGATTCAACCCCAACCGTAAGCCATCTCCGACATCAGAAGTGGTATAAAGAACTTGCTTCCCACTTGACTGGCGGTGGCGCGGCTTGGCGGCGCGTCACGGGCGGCAGTGCGGCCTACAAATGCGCGCGAAATAGCTGGTACCCACTTGCAGACAACAATCCGGTGAGTCGTGTAATTTTTGTTTTGATCGACTGATGTCGTTCAGAGTTTGTTCGTAATTTTAGAGGTTAACCTCTAAAATTACGAACAAACTCAATGCACACGTTTGTATAAAGGGTATGTGGGTATACCTATGAAGTACAAATAGACCGTACTGTATGTAACTACTTAACGAGCAAATTCATTACGACGTTTTGGTTTATGGTTTTTGTTTACCTGTTTTATTTTGGGGTACCCACGTATAACGATTAATATTATCATTTGAAATATAATGTGACAGGCGGTCACGATGTATTTCTTAGTTATTTCTAAACAAAAATGTGCAGTGGATTGTAGTTACAAATCTAACCAGATAGTTACTTGAAATACGGTACGTAAAATAGAGAACCTCTGATAACTTTACTTAATGAATATTGCCATACTTTTATTATTGGTTTACCGTACGTACACGACGTACGTCTATCGGCGCCTTACAAAATTAGCTTAGACAAAAGGCTACTAGTGCAAGCAACGGTTCAAGAACTAGTAGATGCTTATTACATACGCTTTAGTAAGCCTCCGTTTGGGAAACCTATTCTCTCAGCAAAACTAGATAGGCTATTTGAAGTTAAGTACCTAATAAACTAGCAGAGGGCTATTTTAATGCGTTTAGGAATGACCATAATGCTATCAAAATATTAGTTAACGTTTGATTTACGTAGCCATATTTTGTTACGTTGTGATACAACAGCGATCGAAGTTGTGACAATTAAAACTCAGTAAGTAAATAGACGTAACCAAGAATAGAGTGATAGACGTGACGCGACACATTCACTACTTTTGGAGTCATCGCAGTGAACCGAGAAATAGGCTTCAAAACCTGAACCTTAACCTCTGACGTCAACCTTACAGACTAAGTCGAACGAAAGGAAAGTAGTGTGATAGGTACTCGGTTCAAAAACTATGAGTGATGGGTACTGCTATTTGCCCTAGTTAGTCTCTGTTTCTAAGTCCTGCTACTTTAGCAAGGATTGAAAGGCTGCTCGGTGTATAATAATTTAATAAACGCCGACTAAAGCCGGTTTGAATATTTCGAAGTGTTCATTTGTGAAGCGTTATGTAAAGTTTCTAGGCTATGATATCACAGCTACAGGTGAGCTGAAGCTTAGTTAAGCTGTCTTTCTTGATAACATTCACCATGTTAGGCGGTTCATAGGTAGTACCATATTTTCGGAAGTTCGTCAGTTGAATTTTTCGTTATTTTCAATGTACCCTCAGTGTTTTTATTGATGACTAGTAAACAATTTGGTCCATTTATTTGGAAATTGGGACACTGACATATAAGATGATAAATAATTTCAATTTTACAGACTATATACCTGGTTGATTATTTTCTTATTATGAACTCTCAATTTAAATGAGATTGAAATTCAAACTGATGCAAGTGCGACGCCCTTTACGTTTTTTGTAAATCGGATGGAAACTTGTTGATATCACCACGGTATCAGAAAGCTGGTTGTTAGCCTAACTTTAAATTGAGCAAAGATAAAAGTCGGTTTGACCATAATATTAGGCTCAGGGTTTTAAATTAGTTAGATTGTGTTTTAATTGAAAATGAGGAAAGAAGCCAAACTAAATTGAATTCAAGTATGAAGGCCCCGATCACAAAGTTCCTCGAGAATTGAATGTCATAGTTAATGACAGTGGTAGTGAAACCACATCTGCTTAAGAATAGCTTGTATACTCATACTCGAAGCTTGGACCGCACCTCATGAGTAACATGTGGCGATGGGTCTATAAGGAATCGTGGGTGCGATTTCTGTGTTGGTGCACAGATTTTAATGAGTTGAGTATGTATTGCTTATAAATGATGATAAAGCGTAATAGAACTGTTAGAATTACTGGTTGTAACTTATTGGTCGGACCTTTTCTAATTACTAATGTAGTGCGCAGCGCGCTGTGAACGAATGATAAACAAGTAGTGTAGTTATTAGCAGAGTTCAATACTGTGCCTAGACATGAGAAGTATAATAGGATGTTATCTCGCTTATTAATGACAGAAATTCATTTGAACAAAGTTAAACCGATGTTTCACTGACTAGGCGACTGTCCAAGATAGCCGTGAGCGTCTATTGACTGAATAACAATTGGGATTTATTGATGGTTTACCATTTACTTTGGTAACGTGCAAAAGTTCCAACTCCTTTTGTTTATCGCTGTCTTTCTACACGAAGTAGAGATAGTAGTACGATAATTTGACCGAGTGGTTCCCACTTTTCTAAACCTGTTTTTGCTTTTCGAAAAGCGTGATAGTTTCGAGCGTATGTCAGTAGATGATTGACAGTTAAATTTAGATAGTAGGCACTTTGGGTGAGTTCCCACTCTCGTGTAAAGAGATCAAACTTCTTGGGTCAATGGTAATGAAAAACGTTTCTCTAAGTCCCGTTTTGGCAGTACTAAAACAAAACTTAAGAGTTTGTAACTTGGTTTACATTAAAAATGAAGAGCCTAGCTAGACTAAGCTTTCCCCGAAGTTTAAAGGGTCTTTTAAACGCTTGCGGGCGATCAGTATGTTGTAAAGTCTTAAGATACCAACCTGTGAAGTTCAAACGGGTTAGAAGACGTGCAACTAGCTTTAAATTCCTCTATCCATCGTGTAACCGGGGCAAGCCGCTTGAACTTCTGATAGGACGTGTGGCTAGACCATTAAATCTTGTAACTTTGGATGATACTGAACCAGAAATAGACATTGACAAGACAAGAGAGCAAGCGGCAACAAACAGAAAAGAGCCCTATTTACGAAAAATCTAGATTTGATAAAAATAAAGCTAAACTAGTAAAATTTGATGTTGGTGATTTAGTTCTTATTAAAAATGAGGAACGAAACCAAGTTAAACTCGATCCAAAATACAAAGGTCATTTTAAGGTTATCGAATTACTCGAAGGTGATCGTTATGTGTTAAAATCTTTAACTGGCAACAGAACATACAAGTATGCTCATGATCGCATAAGGATGCCACAAGGTCATGTCCCCAGCGAATTGGACGTAATTAGTGAAGAATTGGATCTAGATGATGCGGGTGAAGGCCCATCAACTCGTTCCGATTAATGTTAATGCGCAGAGTATGTTTTAAACGGACGACTTACCGGAGAGAAGGCCCGGTAACATGCGTCTTGTTTGGGGCTTATCAGTGTGAAGGACTGATACTGACTTTTTGGTACTGGGCTTGCCAGGTCTTAGGACTGGTACTGTCCAATCTATTCTGGGCACGACAGCGAGAAGGGCTGTGTGTAATGTATCAGACATTACCAGCGAGAAGGGCTGATAATAAGTTGACTATTTGGTTTTTACTTGGTGCATTGATGTTGTGTTCTAGTTTATTTCATTTGACCTTTCTAAATCTTGTTGTGTCGCTTCAAATGCAAGTCCTTTGTTTGAGGTCAGGTAGGCCGAGCTACCTTATATTGTCTACAAATGCATTTTGTTCTGTCGCCAGGTAATTAGTTCAATTATTGTTAATTTTGTGCGCGATAGTCACAGGGATGACTGAATCATTGAGTTCGCATGGTCACAGGGTTGACATGTGTGTGTGTGCGCACATGTGTTGCGCATCAGTCACAGGGTTGACTGACTGTTAATTTGGTGTCACAGGGATGACTACCATAGAGCACTTGTAGTCACAGAGTTGACTTAGTGTGTGTCGCATTTCATGGTCACAGGGATGATTTTTTTTACTGTTTACATGTGTTGTACATAGAGAATTTGCAGCAATTGTCAGTCACTTATGTTTTGTTTCTGTAATTTCAATGGTGTTACAGAATTTTGGAGTTACATTCTTGCATTTAGAATAAAAATGTTCCAAGACATGATAATTTTATTGAGTCAGAGCTATTTAGGTCAGATCTGGCCGAGCGTGAATGATACTGTGTGGTATTTTCTTTTGCTTCAGATTAACACACGAGGACGTGTGAAACGCCGGATGGCCGTGTCGGATCCGGTCAATAGTACGGACTCAACGAATCGCAAACGCGCCAAAAGGCGATAGCACGTGATCTACCGACACCATGGCGCGCTTCTACAGAGTCGTGATGTTTTAAGCCTGCAGCGAGGACGACATTCAGTGCCCGACCGCAGTGGAGCTAAGACGTCCCGGAACTGTTATTCGTTTTCGTTATAAAGTGTTAAAATGTAACGGTTAAGTAATCCTGAAGAAACATTTCTGCTTGTAACCGATAACGATGTGATAATCATGTTCGACTATGTGTTAACTTATCAGACAGATGTGTTGCTGGGGAGTTTGTTCCGCCACTTCTTCTTTCCAGCAAAAACACTAGGAAGTGGCGAAGGGTGGGCTTTTTGGGGGACTGTCTTATGTAATTTCGACATTCAAAAAGTGCTGATCCTCAGCCTAAAGTGAATAAACGACTTTTGATTTTGAGTGAATTTGATTTTTGATGAAGATTCAACCCCAACCGTAAGCCATCTCCGACATTTATATATATATATTTTAAAAGTTTTTTTTACCACCGATAAGTATAGAGTGGGGGAGGGGCCTGCGTGTAGGTCTATTATCTAATGTGCATATCTGTCAGTGAGTAACACCTAAAATAAACTTAGCGCACGTAATCTTACCACTAAAAGATTGAGCGCTATTTAAATGTAATTATTAATGTATGCATGCTATAATAAATAGTTTGTTTTTTTTTTAATCCAATTCGATGTGATCATTATAATTGGAACCACTTATAACTAGAACCATTTAGGTACTACATATTTTTGCTGAAAATCTTTATGTAAGTCTTGTATGTACATACTAAATGCTGTGGGTTTTTGTTTTGTTGTTGTTTCAAGGGATTGGTTTATAGCGATATAACTCTAAGACTACCTACCCGATTTGAAGAACTCTTTTACCATTAGAAAGCTTTATTATTATCGAAGAACATTGGCTATATATCTTCGATAATAAAGTGCATAGGAAAAAAGCGCGATTTACGTGGTAGAAATCAAGCGAGAGAAGTGCTATACCTACCTACCTTTTTTATATATACCTATAATGGGTCTACTCTTGACCTCAATCTTGTCCTGCGGTAAGAGATGAGGCCGACGATGGAACGAGCTTACCCAAAAGAAGCCTATTAACTCGCGACTTAAACAGATTGGGGTCATATGAACTCGGGAACACTGATGCAAGCAGGGAATTCCACTCCTTCGCTGTGCGCATAATGAAGGAACAGGCAAAGCGCTTCGTGCAAATGTGTGGAACATCTACAAGGAATGGGTGATAACCTGCAGTACGCCTGGATTCCCGATGGAAGAAAGGAGATGGTGGAATGAGCTCGTGGAGCGCTAGAGCACACTCACCGAAATACAGTCTGTTAAAGACCGACACTACCGACAGACATGAAACTTTGCGGCGGTGGGCCAGGGTATGAAGCTAGAAGGTACCCACCAGCTTTTCGTCACCGACCAACCTATAATTATTTTATTTCTTTGTAATTTTCGGGGCTTTATAAAAGGCATCACCTTAACATAAGTGTAAGGTCCGCATGTACAGACGCCAGCACATCAAGTTACCCCAATGTGTCAAATTTTCTCAATTGAATATGAACCTCATTCTGTTTGACATAAAGTTGAAAAACAATCAAAGAAATTTGACACATTGGGGTAACTTGACGTGCTGGCGTCTGTACAAAGATGCACAATAGCTGTTGACTTACGAATAAGCAAGCCATTGTCTTACGACCCCGGCCTCCCATTATATGACGCTCACGTTACACACTTCTATTGTTTTCTCCTTACTACAAATTAAAACGCATCACTTAAAAAAAACCAATCAATAATAAAAAATAAACATCATACTTTATCGACGCACATAACTGAAATAGTTAATAATCAAATTATTTCTAAGAAAAACACACCCGTGTAGATAAGGATCAGGGATAAAGTAGTTTCATAATTATTACTTTTTATTTTAACTACAAAATTTTCCAACACGTCCGTGGTACAGGAAATGATACGCGTAAGATAGTTAATTTGATCATTGAAGATTATCACTGATCACTGACACTTACTTTGTTATTATTTTAACAATCAATTAAATGATAGTTTCCGTTATAGTTGTGTTTTACGTTTTGTGTTTACGCGTGAACAGCGCTCGGACGTCACGCGTCAGTGGCGCAGTACGAACAAGAACTCACTAAGATTTATCTAATAGGTTTTCCTGCAAATGAACCATTAAGGATAATGAACAATCGATTCGCTAAGTACTTAGTTCTAATCAATAAAAAGGTTGGTTAACATATAAGAAGTCCCACGAATATCGACGAATCATCATCCTACTGTCCTTGTTCCATGTTATTTGGGGTTAGCGCATCATACGTTTATTTCTTCAAATCTCCTCGGTCATTCGTTATGCTATCATTGTCCGTTCTCAATCATTGCTCTCACAATCCATCAATCTTTTCTTTGGTCTTTCTCTCCCTCCAACAACACCTTCAACACTCTTTCAGTCACATGTGCTCGATCCCTCCTCATCACATGCCCATACCCAAACAGACGACTCTCTTACATCTTTTCAGTACTTACCAGGCGCCTTAAAGAACGACGAACGAACGCGAATAATTGGTAAGCTTCCAGTCTAACTAGGTACAGCATAATAGGTACCCGTGTTACACATGCAGCGACTATATATAAATATATGACCTCCACCTGTAATATAATAATATAATATAATATAACTTTATTTCAAGCACAATACTCATATTAGTTAGTACATAACTTCATTGTCACTATTTCACTATAATCTTACAAGAGCTAGCAAGATTCTGCCAAAGCCAAACAATCCTCATTGAACTGCCTTTCTCTATAATTCATGAACCGTCTGAACGTGATTCCAGACGGCCACAAATTCATATTCAGGAATAGTTCCATTTTACTTCTGGCAACAAGGACTTTATATGCGTTGTAGTCTTTTTCTCTTTTCATTTTTATCTTTACCAAAGAAACTGTTTCACCTGTATTTTTGTAAACATAGTTGGCAATGTCTTGTTCCGATACGTCTCTATGTACGTTAGATATAAACAAGCCAATCTTGGTATCGGCAGCTTTAAATTTTTCGGAGTTTTCGGGTTCCGCCATACCGACACCTCCTTTAGTGTAAGTCTTATTTTTCAATCGCCTTTTTTGTACAGTAATCCATTCACCGGGTTGAACTGTTTGCTTTAATTCAGTATCGGTACTAGCTACTTCAGCAAAAGACAGTTTTTGTGTAGTTTCAGTGGTTGGCTTGTATGTAGTCGTTTCCTCGCTGCCTGTTAGGTTGCTTTGCGTATTTTTATTTATTTTAAGATTATTATCGTCATTCAAGCTCCTTTGTTGATTGTTTGTAAAATCAGGTTTGTTTACCATTCCCGAGCTCAAAGACATGTCGTTGGAGTTTTGAGTACTAGTGGGTAAATTATTTTCTTTGTTCAGTGATAACAACATTGAATCATTAAATGTATGCTGTGAGGTGCATCTTGGTTTACTTTTTACGTTTTCGTCGGACGATGGCGACCTTCGGCAATCTTGCATGACATCAATTTGTTCCCGTAGGTCCACTTTGGAGACATAATTCTCTCGAATATTTTCAATAGATGTAATGGCGTCAAGAAATGACAGACTGAACTTACATACATACATACATAAACTCACGCCTTTTTACAATGGGGGTAGGCAGAAACTACAGAGCGCCATATCGGCAGCGGCATCTTTGTTACGCAGGATTCGGGGTAGTGCCAATGGCATCCTGAAGGTGATTGGGGATAGGCCAGACGGCATTTTCCTGGAGTATTGGACCCGCCTGCATAACTGCGGGTCTGATGCTGCAGGGAAATATATGAATTAGATTAAATATATTATTATTAATTATTATTATTGTAATTAGGTATAGTTACTAACATAGTTACGTAAGCTGTAGTACTAACAAAGTGGTATGGAACGAGTTTCCGAAATAAATGTTTATTATTATTTTTATTATATGCTACGATTCTTACATACTTTTTTTGCTTCGTTTACATTTTACACACACGCTGGTTGCGAGCACTATAACGCACCTGACCTTTCTGAAGAACCTCACCAATGTCACCAGGTCTATGTATGTCCTTCTAGGGCGTCCCCTCCCGGCGTTCCCACTTACATCTGCCTCGTAAATACTTTTCGTTTGTTGCCTTTCATTTATCCGTTCAACGTGACAAAACCATCTAAGCCAAAGAGATTTGACGATGACTTGTGCGGCTGTTATTATAAATATAACCACAAGCTTCTCTACGGACAATCTATGTATGTAAATTAACATATCCATTTGAAAATCATAACTGGTATACTAAGCTTGTAGATACTACCTTTACCTAACCCTTCGAAGATACCAGTCACAAAATCCCGTTTGGTTTAACTTTAAAACTATTTCTTTAGTCCTTTCAACTTCAATGACGTTTGTGGAGGAAGAACCACAATTTTGTCAATAACATGAAGGCTCTATGATGGGATCCATCACTGGAGATTAATCTGTAATTATTGTTGGTTGGTTTAGGAGGCTGAGAGAGAAAAAATATTTATTATTAATCAAAAGAGAAACAAAAGTCCCATTAACATAGGAGTTAGCGAAGAGCTCACAGTCTCCGTGAAACAAGCCAACACTTCAATATCATCATTCTAGCACAGTTATGATTCTGGACAATGACAAAGTGACCAAAAAAGAGGCGGATTGTATCAATCATACAAAAATATTGGACTAACTGTACATGCTACTTATTCACTGCGGAACGGTTCACCTTACTTACCATTCATCTATGGACTTATAATTGTAAAGGCGTAGACAGACTTCCTCCTATAATCGGACTCGGATTATTCATTGCCAGATGACATAACCCAGTCTAGGAGATCTCTATCTTTTTATTAATATAATATAGGTACTAGCAGACGTCACGCGGTTTCACCCGCGTAGTTCCCGTTCCCGTGGGAATACTGGGATAAAAAGTAACATATGTCATAGTGTAGCTTTCCAGCGGTGAAAGAATTTTTCAAACCAGTCCAGTAATTTCGGAGCCTATTTATTCAATGCAAACAAACAAACACTCAAACATTTCCTCTTTATAATATAAGCATAGATATTCTCGTGTCACAGTGTTTTGAACAAAACTCCTCCGAAACGGCATGATCGATTCTTATGAAATTTTGTGTGTATATTCAGTGTGGTCTGACTAATAAATTGATACGCGAAACTAGGGCACCTATAGTTGCGCAAATATTTTTTTACTTGTATTACTCTTTCTACACCCCTATTTTTTAATTAGTACAAAAAAAAATGGTTACTGTTACTGATCATATTTGCGTAATCAAAAGTAATAAAAACGAAATTCAATTTTGAAATATGCCACTATTTAGTTAAACTTAAATAACGAAAACAGCTGTTGGAGGCGGGGCATGCTTGAGCGAGATCATACGAACGTGAGCGAGTGATGACGATTAATGAATACTACTATGTCATGTACAATGTGCAATGTGTCTGTATAATATTTCCATAAATTGGGTGACTTTTTGGGATATAAACAAACGCTAATAACTTTGCTGTTTATGAATATTATTTATTGATACTTTACAAATATAATGAGAAGACCGTCTAGAATGGCCCTTTATATATTTGTACTAATTAAAAACTAGTGGTGTATACTTACTTACTGAGTTCTCTACTTGAAAGGGTATCAATGGAATCATATTACTAAATTACGTTGTCGATCTGTCTATCCGTCCGGACGTGTCTCTGTCAGCGAGCTGTACCGCATTTTTCGGCATTTTTAGCTCGAACTTAACAACCGCTGTATCTCTAATCGTGTACGAGGGTCTTTGGGCGGGCTGCTTGTTCTAGTACAAATCGCACTTAAACCAGTTTTTTTTGTCAGGCGTCAAAGTTGTGGGCAATTATACTGGTAAGTAATCAGCAGGGCTATCGACAAAGACATTCAATACCTATAGACCGGACATCACGAACAAAATTTTCGTCCGAAAAAGTGTGTCCTGCTGGATTCAAGTCTATGAGTTTTTTGTAGTACGCTCCGCTGCCGCTCTAATATTCATATATTATTCTAGATGGCGTTACTGAGACATGGGATCAAAGTTTTTCTATGACATTTCCTTGACATGCCCGCTCTATAGTATTTTAAATCTCTGGCTCTCGGCTACCTTTCATATGCCAGGGATTAACTAATGTCTTGCCGGTTGATTTAGTAAAAATCACGCAGTGAAAACTAGAGAGAAGTGAACTGTCAATGCATAGCATTAGTATGGAATGACAGCTCAATTCGCCCTCACATTATATTTTTAAATGACGCAGCTAATGTTAGGAGGCGCCTTTTTGGTCTCGCACCGGTCTTAGCTCAGTTTTATAATCTTTTCTTGTTTTTTTTTTGTTATCTGTATTGCTGTTCTTTTGTTTTATGTTCTGTGCGTCCAAATAAAATATTTTCTTTCTCTTTTTTCTTTTTCTTTCTTTCTTTCTCACTACGCCTACATTTTCACGCGGTGATTTGACCAGAATTGCACTCCAGTGTACACTGAACTTTGATGACCACTGAGAATTTACAAAGAAATGGTATTGCTCTTTAAGTAGACTTCAAGTTACGGTGACTATCAGACGGGGTACGTTGCGCTTCTCGTAACATCTCCGCTAGTGCACATAACGTCATCCTAGATACACACTACTACCTCCACAACCCATGGCTGGGAAACAGGATAGTCTTTGGTAAAAACCTGTTGTCAGATTTTAGGACTTCTGACTATCCTTTACAACCGCTTTATTTGTTTATTGCAAACCAAAAAATGCGCTTTAATTATTTTAGTAACTAATTATAAACCAACCAATCCTTGTGAAATCACCAAGAAAACAACAGACTAAGTTCGTCACACTCGTTTCCTTTTGAAAAAGGATGGTCCGAGCACACGGTTCTACTAGCAGTAGTGGCTGCCGTCCGGAACACATCTACAAATGACTGCTGATACTCACTCAGCTTAACGTCCTTTCCAAAACTCGGAAGGATCCCTAACCACAAACTGACCGCGGCAATCATATAATCCGTGCGTCAGTTTTTATTTAGCTTTTTTAATGTATAGACATAATAGTTGTTCGTCCTACTATGTGGCTTTCCGCCCATCAGTATTACTGTACCTTACAGAATAATAAAAGCATGCGTAGGCTTGACGTCTTCATTTGTTTCTCTTAACCGTTGAGTACCTACTCGACACGGTTTGCTCACCCACTTTTAGATAGATTTGGTCTGTCAAGATTTATTGGAGCCGTTCTCATAATCAGATACTGTTCCTGTATCACCTGTTGGTAAGAAATAAAATCAAAACTACTTAGAGCTTTTTTCTATTTAAGGGTGAAAACTACAACCTTTACCCAAGGTTTTTAAGTCGACAGTGCAGGCAGGCGTGCTTCATCATAGACGACATCATCGATTACTATCAGGTGAGATAGTGGTTAAACGCGAGCGTTTCAGTAATAACAAAAGGCGCGTGTGCTTTGGGGAAATGAAACACTCTCTGTTGTCGGATTCTTACCTCATTAAAACTAACCAGGCCGCCACCACCAGCATGTGGAAGATTGCGCAGATGCTTCCTTCGAGACCTCCATTGTGCAACTCCGGTAGGTCACATTCTATACCTGGGTCGAATTTTATTGATATACATAGATAATTACAAAGGAAAACATATTTAAAAAATAATCTAAACCAATATTATTTCTAAATTTTTTGAAAAACTGAAATAAAAATTGATCGTTGAGTGATTCTGGAGTAAACTTGTCTAACTTTTAGTATGCATGATCTATCACGTTGAAACAAACTCCATAATGATTGTAAGTAATTAAGCGTCCTTAAAAACACTGTACTTATAACTATTTCAATCATATCATAAGTGAAGCATTAGGCTTTGTATAATACGAAGGCTAAAGTAAGTTTGCGCCTAACCAATTGGTTATGGTTTATACGCGAAGTCGAGTAAAAGAAAATTATGTAGATTATTGAAGGCAGCTGAGATGAGAATACTAGGTGGGTTGTTTAGAGTATCACGAATGGATAGAATAATAAATAAGTATAAGAGGAAGTCTGAAAATGGCGTCGGTGATTGAAAAGTCCCGTGGAAATCGTTTTAGAGAATCTGATGTAGAGTAATGGAAAGGCCATGTTGTTAGGAAAATACAAAGAGAATTTAAGAGTAGAGGACGACCAAAGACATGATGGGTAGATTGTTTGGATGATGATATAGCTTGAAACATGGAGAAAGTTGCAAAAATTTCCAAAATTTTCTCATTCCTGCCCAAAATTAAATGATCTCAAAACTGTTCTATTTTGTAAGGGCAGGAGCAAGATAGCCCTAAAACAAGTAGGTACTTTTGTAACTTACTGGGGCCGTCTTAATTTATTTTATGTACGCAATGTTTGAGGAAAAAATCGCATAATGATGCTTACAAAGCTCGGTTCCACCGTTGTGGACAATAATATGAAATAATACAATGAATCGAGTGTGCACGCACGATGATGACGAACGCCTAATCAGTGTTCGGCTCGCATCTTTGCCCGCATGTTTGCAGCACAACGCATAAGGTTTTCAAGGTCAGGCCAGGTTCAAGATCAAGGTCGGGTTCAAGGGTAAGGTCGGGGCGTTACACATTTTGTTAACTTCCTTCTTAAAAATGCAATCATGCTTAGCCGAGTTTTGACTGACCGTGACAACAACCTTTATTGAGGGAGCTGTGCCTAATGAATCGGCTGATGTATCAGGAAAGAAGCCACTAACAATAGAATATAATAGATATTACGAATAATGAGAAACAATCTGATTTGCATATGCCTGTTGGTTTCATGTTGGTTGCACGTAGTATAATTACTTACCTTATTGTCACTGATCCAGTTTTCATCGTTGCACCCTTAGCTGTCTCTGGAAACCGAAAACCTAAGTTCATAAAATAGGGTTTGATTGATTTTCCGCCTATTGAACTTTAACAATGAATAATAAACCTGGTTGTTAATCTTATAATGTAGGTACCTACGTATTGTTTTCTATTTATTGTTTTATTATTTCATTTTTTTAAAATTAATGTTATTACATTTGTAAATATGTGAGCACAATGTATCTAGCTGAACCAACTTAATCATGTAATTATCAACTCCATTGCTTATTTTTTTATTTTTTTGCTTAAAGCTATCTTAGTATAGTACTTTTTATTCTAGGTGCATCGTTCTCACATATAATCTTATTAATGTATACAAAGTTATGTAAAATCTATTTTAAAAGAGTAAGTATGGAGTTTCTTGCCCATTCTTCTCCATACAAATCTACTTTTTGGAAGGGGCAACTAGAATCATTTTTAAAGTTAATTTTTTTCGACGTTCAAAGTGCCTTATAGGGGCCTAATTGAAATAAATGGTTTGACTTTGACTTTGAACATTTCAGGCTGAGAAACGACTCTAGTCTTGATGACTATTCGTAAGTTTTAGTCTCTTAAAGTCTGGGCAGACCCCTGCCACCCAGGGCGGAGGGCATCCATGAAGATCACTCTCATGATTCTCAAAAAAACAGAAAAAGCAGCAATATAAACTTGACCGTACTTCATCGTCTGATCAGCGTATTCCTAACTATATAATATGTTGGGGTCAGCGGGTCAGCCTTCAGTTTAACCGAATGCAGCTCAATACCAGTATCTTATATGGAGTGACTGCCTACCTGACCTCGGGCTCTTTGGTAAGTCAAACCCTGATAGTCCGAATTTCAGGCTTTTGCTAACCTTTAGCGACTGTCAAAGATGTGAGCGACAGTCTAATCCAACTGATTTATTAGTTTTCCGAAGCACTGTGGGGTCGTGGTTGGTTATGGCGGGTGACCCATCTGAATCATCTACGGTTACATGTTGTAATTGTTATGAATCAACCACGAATGGAAAAAAACCTACAAGTATAACAACAAGTAGTGCTAACAATACTAAAAAATCCCTAAATAAAGTAGAAATTATCTAGATGTTGAAACTATGACCATTATTATTAGTTTATAAGTAAATTACAACATGATTCCATTGAGCCATCTCTCTATTCTTAAACTTATGTTAAATCATCATCATCATCATCCACAGCTCGACTTCACCCACGGCTGGGTATAAGCCTCTCTTTTTATGTACCAATTTCCACGTCCCTGTGCCAGTCTGGCCACGCTAAGACACACTGGTCCGCGTGGCGTTTTAAGGCTAAACTCCTCTTTATGTTAAATATTGTAATGAAACTAAGTATCCTAATAGTATTTCTAAGATCTTATGTAACCTGTGCTACAGGTGTATCCTAGTACGGACATCAAACTTTGTTGTAATACTTACTTTATTGTACTTTGGTATATTAATTCGAAAACTTTCACTGTATTTACTCATTTAAAATCTATAAACTTATAATAAATCTAAAGAAGTAAAAATTCTTTATATTGAAAATATCAAAAAATTAAATGGCAGAGGGTGTTACTAGACCGACACCGAACCCAAAAATGTGATTAAAAATTTTTTTTGTCTGTCTGTCTGTCTGTCTGTATGTTCAGGCATCACGCAAAAACTACCGGTTCTATTACGATAAAACTTGGTATACTTATTCTTTAATATCTTGGGCACCACACTGGGTACTTTTTATCCCGGAAAACTATATACAATAACAAACAATTTAATTTTGCGGTTCGATCCGAGACCTGACTAGTGTACCAACCGCAAATAATAAGTTTGTCGTGGGCGCTGCACATGGCTAAGATACTATAATATTTTTTCTTAAGACACAATATCAGCTCGCCATACAATTCAATGAACTATCACCACACACTAAGATAATAAATAATATCACTTACAATATCTACTCATAACATCTCCACGCGACGGTAGCGAAACGGCGAAGCCATACATTTTTACTGATATATGTAGAATTTGTGAAGTTAGGGTCGGTAGGTTAGGCCGTGTAGATTTAAAAGCTTGGCTCTACATGAGATCTGATATCTTTTTCACAGGCAAACCTTATGTGGTCGTCGTCTTGGCAACATTTTACATGAAATGTTTTGGTGGGTTAGCTTTAAACTATTACTTACATCAGCCCATTAATTACTGATCACTTAATTTACTATTCCTTTGTTAGGCTGTAGGTACCCTTGAAGAAACTGCTTCGTACAAACAGAGTCACATATCACTTTTCATTTTTTTTTCTCATTAACTAAGCTACGTAAGCTTCGCATGACACTCCTATTGTAGACTATTGGCATTTACTTTACAAGCTAAGAAAAACCTTTGTACTTACATAATTTAATATCACTTTGCGACGGCCAAAGAGATTGAAGATGCTTTAGAGAGGTCACGTGAAGAAATGTCAAATAGAAACTGATCACATGTCTCAGTACCACTATTTAGCATAATCAAAGACATTCAATACCTATAGACCGGACATCACGAACAAAATTTTCGTCCGAAAAAGTGTGTCCTGCCGGACACAAGTCTATGAGTTTTTTGTAGTACCTACGCTCCGCTGCCGCTCCAATATTCATATATTAGTCTAGATGGCGTTACTGAGACATGGGATCAAAGTTTTTCTATGACATTTCCTTGACATGCCCGCTCTATAGTATTTTTAATCTCTTTGAGCATAATATAGCAATATTGAATCGGCAACGGAGCGTAGGTACTAAACTAGACTAATCGACTTGTGTGTGTCCACTTGTACCTACTAACACGAGTATCGGATGAAAATTTTGTTCCTGATGTCCTGTCATCAAGTGTAAGTATTGAATGTCTTTGGCGGCGACGAACAGGTACATAAGGAATTGTACCTCTACCACTTTTTCTCTGTTTCACCCAAATAGATTTAAAATACTTTAGAGCGGGCATGTCAAAGAAATGTCATTGAAAAACTTTAATCCCATGTCTCAGTAACGCCATCTAGAATAATATATGAATATTGGAGCAGCAGCGGAGCGTACTACAAAAAACGCATAGACTTGTATCCAGCAGGACATACTTTTTCGGACGAAAATTTTGTTCGTGATGTCCGGTCTATAGGTTTCACCCAAAGGTTGACTAGTAGAAAATCGCTATGTCAGAAATGTGTGCCGCCTCTGTACATTTCTGGACTTAAATAATAAATAAATTGACTGAAATAAGATCCTCGGAGAGACATCTAATTAAAAAAATATATTTTAGAGTAATAAATTAAAAGATCAAAATCAAAAGTAATTTATTTAAATAAGGTTGTGGTCTCAAATGAGATTAAGTACTTTTAATTTTGATTTTTTGATTCATCACACTAATTTTAGTTTTTGAAATTTTTGAAATTCAAAAATAACATAAGTAAACAAAATTACAAAAAGCTCGCCCTTGGCAATGGTTCTGAAAATGCAATACCTACATAATGTATTGTGTTAAGGAATATAGTGAATCCAATCAAATCAAATCAAACCGTTTATTTGTTTATTAGTACTGCACATCAGTGATCAAGTCCAACGACGTCATTTCAGACAACTGTCATGACGCGATGGGTTCGTGAGGAGCATACCTAACAGCTGCACAAGCCAACAAAGGGGTTCCGTATGAGTAATAAAGATGTTTGTTGACGAAGGTCGGTGGGTCACGTGTGCCGGCCACGTTTTTATTTATTACGGAAGTGGTAGACCAACATGAATTTTGAGGAATAGTGAATATACAACGGCCAGCACATCAAGCCACCCCAAAGAGTAAAATTTTCCCTATTTAACAACTTGCCTGCTGCGGTCTTCCCGTCCGATTATAATTTAGGTGTCTTCAAGGCTAGAGTGAATAGGCTCTTAACAAACTAGTGCGCTTCACCATCACTGATTGCATCACTGCTTACCATCAGGTGGGATTGCAGTCAAGCACTAGTTTGTAATATTAAAAAAAAAAAAAAAAAAAAAATCCTTATTCTGTTTGTAATAAAGTTGAAAAATTATCCAAGAAATTTGACACATTCGGGTAGCTTGATGTGCTGCCCTCTGTATAATCACTAAAGGCTTTTGTTTCGAATTAAACAACAACCAGCTTAGTACTGTCCCATTACATGGTAAACCACGAGCATTAGTCTATGCGTATTTGCAATTTCAAACTGGTACAAGTTTAACAGGGTGAATAGAAACGCAGGGTAGATTAGAAACAAACACTTTACAGACGACTTTGTTTGACTTTGAGTTCATTAGATATTATCTGTAAATACAAGGGTATCGAAATGTTATATCTATACTAATATTATAAAGAGGAAAGGTTTGATTGTTAGATTGTTGTCATTGAATAGGCTCCGAAACAACTCGACCGATTTCAAAAATTCTTGCACCGTTGGGAAGCTCCACTATACCCGGGTGACATAGGCTACTTTTTATCCCTGTATTCTCATGGGAACGGGAACTACGGAGGTGAAACCGCGTGACGTCTGCTAGTTTTAAATAAACACAAACATGACTGTGAACATCTCACCTGTAATCCCCGAGACCCATGCAACAGGGGGCGAGTCTGTTGCCATCAATCTGGCATGAATTAAAAATCCATGGATCCGACCCAGGGATCGAACCCGGAACCACACGCTAAGCAGTAGCGTTTGTCACCACTACACCAACGAAGTCCTCTATATCTGACAGCAGTGAACAACAGCCCCCCTAGCCAAGTTACAAACGATTCGTATCTATTCTCTTTCTACAATCGAAAACGCCTCAAATCCCTTTGTTTTGATCACGTGACTTAGCGAGAGCAACGCTAGTCACAACGAAGGGATTTGAGGCGTTTTCGATTGTAGAAAGAGAAAAGATACGAATCGTTTGTAACTTGGCTAGGGGGGCAGGTCTCAGACTTAGATCTATTTGTTTTCGCGTGGTTAGTGACTTACCTGGTGAGTATCATTGTTTTTATGCTGACCTGATAGTTCAAGAGATATTAACTGAACGGCTTCACATGCCGTTGAGAAATATCTCTCAGGCATGCCGGTTTCCTTCATGATGTTTTCCTCTACCGCTTTCGGAGCAAGTGATAATCATACAATACGCACGTGCCTTGGGTTCAAACGCAATACTTAGCAGTCCGCCGGTAAACCAATAGGCTAACACTAGACAAAGATAATAACTTATTGGTGTACGTGGGTATTTAATAATGAAACCTATATCTAGTTGGAGACTGCCTCGATTCTAATCTGACGAATGGCTTTACTTTTCACCACTATAATGAAGATATAGCGACATCCATCTCGCCTGATACGAACTACTTAATGACAGACACCCTACATCGCGATTTTAACGTCATCCACGCGATGGAACGTAAACAAGATCCCGACAATAACCGTTAAGGTCTCTGCACACAGCCGGCGTGGCGTGGCGGGGCGCGGCGTGGCGGGGCGGCGACGCGGCGCTGGCGCGGCGGCATCGGTCACACTGCGGGGTCTGCGGGCGCGATCACGTCCCGTCCCGTCGCGCCCATTCATTTTTAAGGTCTCTGCACACAGCCGGCGTGGCGTGGCGGGGCGCGGCGTGGCGGAGCGGCGACGCGGCGCTGGCGCGGCGGCATCGGTCACACTGCGGGCGCGATCACGTCCCGTCCCGCCGCGCCCATTCATTTTTAAGAACAGTGTTTTTATACTGCCTATGGCCCAAATCGTACAAACATACGTGAGCACGAACACATTCGACTAATTGTTCGACATCCATTTTTGTAAAACGATACAAAATCACATTCACGCTCCGTTCTACTGAGGGCACTGCGTTCGCGTCCCGCCGCGCCCGTCCCCGCCGCTTCTGACTTGTATTCCCGCTCGGCGCGGCGGCGGCGTGGCGCGACGGTTACCGTCGCGTCGAGCGGGACGGCTCTGTGTGGCGTCGTCCGTAATATCTAGTACATTACAACTGCTCAGTGTCGCGTCGCCGACCTGTCCCGCCGCGCCGCGCCCGCTGTGTGCAGAGACCTTCAGGCAGTAGGAACTGGTCGGAGGATCCTCCCTTTTCTATGGGAGATTAGAAAGTTTACACGCCGAACTAGGTATCTCTTTAGAGGTACGATACCCTATAAAGTTATGGAAACCAGAGACTACAGTTGTAGCCACTAGTAAACAACGCCGTACTGGTGGTTCTTCTTCTTGGTCGGTGATGGGCATAAAGTACAGAAAGGATAAAAAATCAATTTGAAGGGTTGACAAAACTCTTTAGTGCATTTTATAGTCAGTAAACATTTTACTTGCTATATTAAAAACAAAACCACTCAATATACTACTAAACTCTAAACAATAAAAGAACGTGACTAAATTGGACTTAAAATATACGATACATACGGTCTAATTACTTACTAAGTATTGCCTTATCAACTATCACATTGTTGTTACTTTCTTGAGACGGCATTGATTCTAAGGTATAGTTTCCTTTTTGTAAAGCCTTCATTTCCAAAGCGCTGGGTACTCTCACGTTCGGGAAAGTCCAGTCTAAAGACTTGGGCCTTCTTTTACCCTCAGGTACTTGGGTCAAGGGTCTTCGGCTGACAATATACAACCAGTCATCGGAGTTCGATCGCCCCTTTGGCGTATTAGTAGTTTCTTCTTCTTGAACGGTGATGGGCACATCAAGGAAACTTGGTCGGCCCGAAAGCTGACCCAACTGCCTTCTTTGGTATATCCTTCGTAGCTCGTTTCCTCTCTCTAACTCATCTCTTCGGGCCAGCCAGTAGTAGTGAGTGATGGGGTCCCGTGGTCCCCAGTGTCGAGACGGCTTAAATGATGCCTTCAGTTTCTGCGAAAGAGTAAGTGTTTCCTTTAATACAGGAACTAGTGATGCATTCTCAGCACGCGTCGCGCTAGACAAGGCCGCGGCCTTAAAATTAAGGCAATAGGAAAAGTATATTAGATGCCACTTAGGAAAATGGCGCCATATTCGCACGTGCATATTAAGCGTCTTATCTACCTACGAGTGGCTATAAAGAACTTGGTTTAACATAACATTATTTTATAGCTAAAGTTATGTTTTAGCCGACTGTCTCGTTTGTCAAGCGCCACTGCGCAATAGCGTCCTGGGTTCGATTCTCATGCCGCGCGTCATTGAGTTTTAGAATTTCTCAGTTGTAGCCTGGAGCCTGGATTTGTGCCCGTTTGATGGCCATAGGTTCACCCTCTATTCGATACATGGGACCTTAATATTACTGGCGAAATGTGGGTGTACTAAAAGTACCTACACCTCTGCTCATCGGGGAAAACCGGCATGATGTTTTGATAATAAGTAAGGTATATTTTTTAGTCCCATGAACCAAAGAGGCAGCGGGTTCGGGAAAGTCCGGTCCGTATTGCCATCTACCAGACACGACAGGTAGAAAAACCTAACATCACTTTGCCCGGCTCGGGTATCTTACCTTCACTCATGCTCAACAATATTATAGCACTTGCGACCACTAAACTAAGTAGTCAGTCAGAAACTCAACTTAATGATACACTAAACTACAATTAAGTAATTAGTAAAATTTAGATTTAGGCAAGAAGCTGTATTTATTCGCAAACACACGATGGCTTATTTTGATAATGGGTTTTCTAACACAACAATAAAATCTACGAAAGATAAGATATTACTATCAAGTAAAACAAGTCATTGAGAAATTTGGACGTGCCTTTCGCCTGTTGAATGTTTATGCAGCATTTAGTGTAATGAATTACCAACTAAATAACTTTATCAAGGTAGGTACCTAAGTATGATATCAATTGTATCCAACATAAACCACATCAGCAATATTACATGAAAATTTCGCCAGGCATGTTAAAAGAACGGTCGCAATATTACTAGACCGACCATATGTTATATAATCGCTTAAAAGAATAAAAGAGCTAGCAGAAAGCACCATAGTTATTTATAAAAATATTTTACGGTACGGTATTAAAGTGTTAGGTTGTAGTATTAAAATAAAAGTTTTTGAAAGTAAGTACACAAATTACAGTTACACCAATAATATGTTTTTTTTTTATATTTTGTCTCTGTATGTTTGAGGTAATCTGTTAAACTGACATTACGATTTTTATAAGACTTTCACTGGCAGATAAGGAATAACTTAGGCTGTTTTTATTTAAAGTATGTAGTAGGTAAGGGTTCATAGCGCAAAACTACTTAGGTACAAAAAGTTAAACTACACGAGGACGCAATCGCGGGCACAGAAATTCTTACATACAAAATAGCTATAAAATAATGCGATGCAATTTCGCTAATGGCAAACAATAATACACTCAAACGCAAACATAGCGTAAGGCAACTTCATATATTCTTACCCCAATTAAATCGTACTGAACTTGCTTCGCTACAGCAACCGTAGCAAACGCAATTAAAATGAGGAATGCCAGTGCAGCAGTGGATAACATGGAGATGGCTGGCCAAGGCGCCTCGCACCACGTCTCGTCCCGAATGAAGACCATGGTCACCCACCAAACAGTAAAGGGGACAATAATTCCTGGAGCCCCACACCAGCCTAGCACCCACAGCTTTGAGAACTCGGCACCCGTCAGGAATTCCACGTCTTCTACCAGAACTTTCCAACCTAGGCAGAAAAATTAATAGAATAATTAATCAAAAGGATAATCGCTATACTACACCTTAAGAGTTTAACGAATATGCGCGTGCAGCCGCTTGTCACATAATCCAGAATCAACCGACATAACGGAACTTTTTTTGTTCGGTATTTAGAAGGGTCATCCTTTGTATGGCATTCTTTCACCCTTATAATACACTGCCAGCTGCTTGTTCACCTTTCACATAAACTTGCAATCCCCCAATCCTTACAAAGTTTAGTACGACTTAATAATAATTATGGATTAAGCTTGAAATTCTGTGATCATAGTGAACGTAAACGACGCAAAATAAGTATGTAAGAATCGTATCCGCACGCGTAGAATTAGCAAATCATCGTAGAAACAGATTTTGACGACGGAAGAATCTACAAAGTGGCAAATTGTAGAAACATTTTTTTCGTCTCATGACAGTATC
Source organism: Euplexia lucipara (assembly GCA_921972225.1). Classification (NCBI taxonomy): domain Eukaryota; kingdom Metazoa; phylum Arthropoda; class Insecta; order Lepidoptera; family Noctuidae; genus Euplexia; species Euplexia lucipara. The sequence goes on along the minus strand of OV179142.1, from coordinate 7,706,418 downwards.
AAGAGTGTAGAGATGAATGTGTCAATTCTTTAGTCGACAAGTGTCTACACTGTCGAAAATATTTTTACGTAATCGGCAGAAAAAAATATATAATTCTGTCACTTAGTTATCTTTCTACTACTTATGCTATTTCTTCCTACAGAGATAATTTTGTAAAAAATCTCACTACCTAATAAAAGTGTTGTCGAAGCCAGGGCGCGTTGCTAGTATTGTATACAATAATATCCAACGGGGCATTGACTCACTCGTTTAAATGCGATGCAACCAACGTATCATTTTGAACAAAGGTTAGGGTCATATAGTAGTAAGATTGACAGTCGACTAGCGTAACTAGACTTGTCAATAAAACATTGACAAATCGATATTTTTTAAACAATTCCAACATCCCAACAGCCGGTAACTGATTCTCTGAGTGAGTTTTCTGTTTTATTGCTGTAATTCTGTATTAAATGTATAATTTGTTGTAAATCAAGACTTGCATTTTTGATCTAACTTTATTGACAATTGGATCAAAGCATTTAACGTAATGCACGGGTAGATTTTATTTCAATGAGGTAGTACAAGATACAATTTGTTTTTAATCTAGAGACGGTTGAATCGGAATAATTAAAATAAACATAATACCGTATATAAACACAAACGCCAGTATTTCGAGCACAGTGGCAATGCTGATGAGAAGAGGAACAGCGTAGTCTGTCAGCAGGGTGAGGACTGGCAACCTCCCCCACAACGCGAGTAGACTGATGAAAGCACCAGTCAGAGAGCCAGCGAAGGAGACCAACCGCCATTTGACTCCACCGATGCGACGGAAGTGATCATACACCGGGTAGAGTAGAGCTAACTGGAAGATAGATCAGAATTAGTTATTGATTGTGAGGATTAATGTCACATTTAACACAAATAATGTCTAATATACACCACTAATTTTAAATTAGTACGAAAACTTAAAGGGCTTATTCTAGACGGTCTTCTCATAATATTTGTAAAGTTTCACTAAATATTATTCATAAACAGCAAAGTTATTGGCGTTTGTTTATATCCCAAAAAGTCACCCAACTTATGGAAATATTGTACAGGCTATTCATGACATAGTAGTATTAATTAATCGTCATCTCTCGCTCACGTTCGCGTGATCTCGCTCAAGCATGCCCCGCCTCCAACAGCTGATTTCGTTATTTAAGTTTAACTAAACAGTGGCATATTTAAAATTTAACTTCGTTTTTTTTACTTTTTATTTTGCAAATATGATCAGTAGCAGGTACGGATACAGCCCATTTTTTAACCCCCGACGCAAAAAGAGGGGTGTTATAAGTTTCACCGCTATGTGTGTGTGTCTGTCTGTCTGTCTGTCTGTCTGTCTGTCTGTCTGTCTGTCTGTCTGTCTGTCTGTCTGTCTGTCTGTGGCACCGTAGCGCCCAAACGGGTAAACCGATTTAGATGCGGTTTTTATTATTTGAAAGCAGGGTTTCTTGCGATGGTTTTTAGACATAATTCATCAAAATCGGTTCAGCCGTTTCAAGGTTATCAGCTCTTTTGTGTTAGCTACCGTTGCTATTTTAGACGTCTATGGGTATTAACTTTACTTACAAACATATGTGTGTCTTAAAATTTCAAACACCCATGTGTATAATATTAATAAGCAACATTATGGTGTATTTGGTCTGATGCAGCCAGGATATCTAGCAGACTAATACACTCTTGGGAAAATAACAGCAGATATGTAGTGTTTGGATTCATTTTAACCTGCATTTGATTCTGCACACAATGCACTGATAGCAACTGGGTGAGCTGATACTGCAGCCAGGCTATCCAGCACACCAGTAGGTAGACTCTTGACAAAATAATAGCAGATATGTCGTGTTTGGATTCATTTCAACCAGTATTTGATTTTGCACACAATGCCCTGATGGTAACAGGATGAGCTGATGCTGCAGCCAGGCTATCCAGCACACCAGTAGGTAGACTCTTGACAAAATAATAGCAGATATGTCGTGTTTGGATTCGTTTAAACCAGCATTTGACTCTACATACAATGCACTGAAAAATTCTCATAACTGTAACTCTATAAACGAAATATAATGCGTTTAAAAATAATAAAATAAAAATTAAATTTAAAATTTAAAAAACCCCCACCGCAAAAAAGTAACACATTTAAAAAGTTAAAAATAACACTTTAGCCATGAAATTTTACGTAACGTCGGGGTACCGTTAAAATAAGTACCTACATACCTACAAGTACTAGGAACATTCCTTACTTAAGCTTACTTTTGCGGTGGGGGTTTTTTAAATTTTAAATTTTTTTTTTTTTGTACTTATTAAAAAATAGGGGTTTATAGATGGCAATATGAAAAAAATATGATTGATGGTGGCTGTCGTTACGCGTAGTCATATTATAACCCTGACAACCTGTTTAGTGATGAGGTTATGGAGGTACGAGTACAACTAGCAGTAACTCCATTTAAAACACTGGTATTCAGCTGCATCCGGTTAAATTGGAAGCCGACCCCAACTGCCTGCAATTGCAAAATGGTCTTTTGCAACAAAAAAGCCAAAAATAATCGGTGATCTTCTCAATCTTTTGCTTAGCAACCACTTGATTGACTAATCAGATACTATTGTCTAAAACTTACCATAGTAATCAATCCAGAGAGAAAAAGAGTGATAAAGACGATGAGCGGCCACGCCAGGTCAGTATCCTCCAAATCTTCTCCCAGTTGGTAAGCCTGTATCAGCACTGCGAACACGCTGGTATCCTTTTCACCTCCGCTGATAGAGAACCAGAAGACTACACTCATCCATGTTGATAACACGTTGGCTACTACAAATGCTACTGATGTCCTGAAAAGTTAGAATTCTGTTAGGATTAGGAAAAAACTTTTTTTACAAAAAATACAACCGACTTCAAAACTTGGAGGCTTTGGTGGGTTTGTCTCATTCATGATTGGCGACCGACTTCCGAATTTAGAGTTATTTTACACCGGTTAGTGTTTTTTTAAGTCGGTTTTTTTTTGGAAAAAGTTTTTATTTTACAATTTTGAGTTTTTATTTTTATGTAGATGATTCATTATTTTCCATTTCTTTCAATATACCATAAAAAGAAATAAACAGATTTCGATGAAATCAAAAAGGAGATTATGAGACCAAATGGCAACTATTCCACATTGAACAAAAAAATAATCTCGTAATTCGGACCATTAATCTCGGAGTAATCGGTGTACATACCTACATAAGAAAAAAAAATACCGATCGAATTGAAAACCTCCTCCTGAAGTCGGTTAAAAACCAAGAAAATTATGAGGTATTTAAATGGTATTTTTTATTTTATTTATAGTTATTTCGTCATCAATCGAAAAGTATTTCTATAACTTAGTAAGTTATTATTTTTTTAAATATTTAAAAATATAATTGGTGTTAGTTAAGTGTTTTCCTAAATAATTTAAGATCACTTAAATAATTTGGACCACCCATGACAAATAATGTAACAAAATGGGTATTCGCATTTTGCCTTTAAGTATAATGTGCTACATAGCATTGCTTCTTTTCAAATTTCATGGTTCTAGGTCGACGGTAAGTCCTCTATACTATTTTGATTGCGTTGCGAGCGTCAATCTACCCGTATACTAATATATAAAGAGGAAATGTTTGATTGTTTGTTTGCATTGAATAGGCTCCGAAACTACTGGACCGATTTGAAAAATTCTTTCACCGTTGTGAACCTACACTTTCCCCGGGTGACACTGGCTATTTTTTTTTCCTGTATTCCCACGGGACCGGGAACTACGCTGGTGGAACCGCGGGACGTCTGCTAGTGGAATATAAACGTCCTTATCTTTAGATTGCGTAGACTTCGAAGTTAGATTTTTTTCACTGATCCAACGTGTACCTGACAGACGGACAGACGGATAACAAATTGAGAAAACAGCCTTCATATTATCAATTACTTTGAAACATTGGTTAAGAAAGGAAAAACCTTTAGGACTAAAGCACGTACTAAAAAGATATACCTACGCCTTAGATGTTGATAAATTATAGTTTTAAGAGCAAACATCAAACACAGATTAGAATTTTCTATAATGGTATTTCTGAAGTTGACATAATCATTATTAATTGTTATTGAATTAATAAATTAATAAATAAATAAATCAATTAATTTATTTTCTACGCAATATCGTAGAGATCAGAGGTTCTTGATACCTAAATCATTACCAAAAGATTTACTTTTACACCCTTTTCAAGTTTACAATGTAAGTAATAATTCATGTTTAGTTTGGTAGAATGGTCTTCCATCTAGGAAGTTTCTTTCTATTGTTATATCTGTTGTCGCCACCGGGCGACCGGATGCTCTCCATTAGATCAGATCCTCAATTGTTGCTGCGCTTAGTGCAGTACCAAAGAGTGGAAGGTACTTGAATAAACTACGATGGTAATAGTTGTACCTAAATTATTTCTACGAACGATTTATGCAGTCCGTTTTCATTGAGCTAAAGATGGAACAATTTAAGTAGTTTTTTTGAAGAGTCGAGTTTCATCATTTAGCGTTTCTTTGATGTCGTTGTAGCTAAAACAGAACATTTAGTTAATTGTAGAAAGTATGAGAAACTGCAGGGAGAGATGAGCAGGTACTTGTCTTTACTATCAAGTCTATCAAAAATGATGACTATGTTCCGTATATGTAAGTACCTAACCCTCCTCTTCTCTTATAGAGAAGGCATGAAATATTGATCTATATAGGGTGACTGGTAATTAGTGACCGATACTTATACACGTGATTGTATTCATGATTAAAATAAACTTTCCCAAAGCAACTTTTTTTATAGTTACACAATAACTTATAACACAGTAAAATAACAAAAACGCTGTATGAAATTTGCGCGCGCGCGCGTGTACGATCAGCTGATAGTCTGACCTCGGGAAGGGCAAAATCTACTAGTAGTAGCGTCACACGCTCTCCGCCACCCCCACCGCTCCCGTTGTGCAGTACTGACGTAATTGAATTAATTGAAAGTTAATGAGAATAAAATAAGTTTCTTTGGGAAAGTTTTTCGTATTCATGAGTACAATCACGTGTTTAAGTATCGGTCACTAGTCACCACCAGTCACCCTATATACGGTCATGTATATCATAGATGTCAGTGATATCTATGTATATCTTTACTAATCATAATATTTTAAAGAGGAAAGATTTGCATTTTTGTGTGTAGGTACCCATAAAACTTAAAAACAACGGGACCGATTTGAAAAATCCTTTCACCGTTTGGAATCTATACTAACCCCCAGGTGATAGGCTACTTTTTAGGCTTGTATTCCCACGGCAACGGGAACTACGGGACTCCTAGTTTAGAGTAAACTCAAAAAGTTCAAGGTAAACAGAAAAACTTACATTGTCACTCTCTCTTTACCTTGTGCAACACAAATGAAGCGAAATTACTAGAACATTATCATTTTACATTCGTAAAATGCTCTACACTTTTATTAAATGTAATCACAACCAATGTCAGTGCAAATACAAACAAGCCTCCACGGTTATTGAATCAATCATATGCACGGGAAGTAGACGTAAAAACTATCTCATTATCCAAGATATAAGTGCCCATTATAACACGGAGCAAGGGAAACATATAACATCAAATTAATACCCTGATCCACCCATTCAGTAATTACCGAGCTACAGTGTTTTGATGCAACTCATGCAGGTAGGCGTGTATCCTTAATGTTGCTGTATAACAAATCATGGTAGATTCTTCTCGTGTATCGCATTAGGCTGCTGATGGATAGCCTTCACGCGAATGATGGCCAAGGTCTAACTGATTGTGGTCATTGTGAGGGGGTGAGCTTACCATCACTATTGAATAGATAGGAAGGATGATGTGAACAACGGTGGTTAAAAGGAAATGACACTCCATACTGTTAAAGTAACAACCCCCCTCTCTCAATTTTGGGTATCCTAGTCTAAACGCAACAATATTACTCGCACGCACATATAGAACTCATTAATTATTCGTCCAATTTCTTACATATTTTGATACTTGAAGGTCATCATCATCTGCCTAGCCTTTTCCTAACTAAGTATGTTGGGGTCGACTTCCACACTAACCGGCTGCAACTGAAAATGTTTTACATGTAGCGACTGCCTCTCTAACATCCACAACCCAACTACTGGTTTAACTATCGGACCAACCCGAACATAACTTAAAAAAACCGGCTGTTGCATTAGTTTGATCGACCAAAATGTATAAAACAGTTACTTTGTCGTTTTTTCGCGATTTCGGAGTTGGTCCCATATTGAGGGGTATTCCTCGAAAAGGTTGCGCTTCAAGGAATACCCCCATAGTAAAGTTTGTTCATAGTCATGGGTAGATTACCCTGTGAAAATTTCCCCATGATATAAAAAAAACACACTGTGCTTTCTCTTTTATAATCAAACTTGACTATATTTGGGGACGATTTACATTAACACATACGTTTCGTGTAGATAACGTTTTTTTTATTCATCTGAAGTAGGCAACCCAGCTAACTGGGCGCTTGCCGTCGCAATGACCCTACGCAAGGACGAAGGCCTCATAACAATTAAAGCTATGGACGAAGGTAAGGTCGCACGCTGAGTATCTGGACTAGAAGCATCTTCTCATAGAATAAAATACAAAAAAACATACCACTGCACATTCGTACTGGAATAAATAGCGTCGCCAGATGAGATGAGGAAACCTCCAGCCACTTGAGAGGCTAGCAGCGCTTGCACTATGGCTCCATGCCATATGTCAGGCTCCAGGAAACTCTTCCACTTATCCACTTGAGAAAACGAGGTGAAGTTCTCCCTGGTACTAATACATGCCATTATGACCACTATGAGGATAATCACGACCGGACCCAACACGTAGAATATCCGTTTCATCAGTTTTACCGGATTGTAAAAACTGAAAAATACGCTGTTGATAAAATAGTTCTTATATGTATCGTCATATATCATTGTAGCTACTTCATTCACTTCGGATATCTTAAAAATAAAAATAGTTCATATCCATTTCAAAAATAAGTTGAAAAAAATTCAGAAGTTTCAATACTTACACAAAAGGAAATACTATCCATAGGACAACAATGATTAAAGCTACGGCCAAATAATATTCGGGTCTCTCGCTCACAGGACCCATAAATATATCCCTGGAAAATACACATAATTATAGAAATAATTGAAATTATAGAAAACATTTAAATCATTTCAAGATGGAGTCGCACTCACTTGTCTTGAGGATAGCCCCTAGCTGAACAAGCAAGGCGAACCCATCTGTTGCGCTGTCGCTGTGCTAACTCCCACTCTTATATATACATAAATATGTCAAGATTAGGTTAGGTTAGCTTTGACCCGATGGCGCTCCACTCGCTTAGGTCGTAGGAAATGATCGCAGTTCTAATCTAACCTGAATCTACTCATTGTTCAATTTACTCGTTCAGCACGCACGAGATGACATCCCGGGCAAATTCAGCCATCATCTATATTTTTCGTCAACTGTTATACACCAGGTCTAAAAAATTTTACTTTACACCGATCGCGAATACGTTTGCCAAATAAAGATAAACTTACTTGAGACATGTTGATGCGTTCACAGAATTCACATATTCCTCCTATAACATAATTACAAATGTTAAATATTATCAATTATTTTCACGTCAGAAGGACGTCAGAACATTTTGTGACGACTAACTTACTTGTTCAAAAACCAGTTCCATGCATTCCCAAAACGGCAAAGCATTGCTTATTGTGTAAAGTGTATACGTTGCTGTCATTGCCAAGAAGACGATTGAGTATACTGAGCCCAACAATGATATCAGCAACCTGAGGTATCCGACACCTAGAAAAAGATAGACAATTATACAAATATCCGAATAACAAACATAGTTCTAACTATGTAAAGTCTATCAGAATTAAGTAGGTATTCAATTAAAAACTTCTAGACACAACATTCCTGACGATTACAAATCGGTTTCATAGTAAAATTCCATACTTAAGTCAAATTCATTACCTCCTATACTTAGTTAGGAATCGTCATTTCCATTGTTACGACAACTTTTCAGTTTTGAAATCTACATATTTTATGAATTTGACAAGAAAATAGTGATATTAATCTGATTACTTGTTGTACAATTTTTTCTTCATCATTACCTCTATAAAACGGTACAGCCTTCCAAACTCCGACAGCATCTTGCTGGCTTAGCTGACCCACTGACAGCTGCAGTAACACCAAGGGCAGGGCCACGATCAGCAGTGCCAAGGTCACTGCCACTCCATACTGCACTCCTCCAAAGATAAAGGCACCACGGGGAAAGAGCCAGGTGGCATGGAAAGTGACTGCTACAGCCGCCGTGCATACGTGTGCTCGAATCAATGGCCAGCTTATCCATTCCTGCGTAACAATGAGAACACTCGTAACTCGTATTTCAATGGATATTACTAGGATCAGTGCAAGCTGTGTTAATTTGCAATCCATTGTTAATAGCTTGTGTTTAGCCAACGACACTGTATTTGTCACTCGCATTTTAATTTTCATGGTCAGTGACACATACTTACCATTCTTTATAAACCGCATAACGTCACGCGTAAGGAGCTTGTGGCTAAAAAATAACAGCCGCACGAGTCGATAGAAGGTTAAGCTACGCTTGACGGGGTCGGCCCGTGGATGGGTGACCATTCATTATATATCAAGACTCCACCTTGCCTTACAAAGCACGTTAAGCCGCTGGACTCAGCGGTCATTAAATCTAGAGCCAAGTCTAACAACCAGTTAAGCCAAGGTGTATCGTGTTACCCAGCAACTCTGCCGTCAATAGCATAGTTGCAGTAAGTCGGGTTTTTGTCAAAACTGAGTTAGATATACAGCAGTGATCACGATAACGAGATCTACATTTTCATCTCACCCATTCGTTTGTATCGCTTTTTAAACCAAATTTAACAATTCAAAATTTGCAGTAAGTCGAGCATTTTTCTTACGTCACAAAGCATGATTACAGTGGGAACACTTACTGCAGAAGTTTTCTGCAGAGTCTCTCGGCCAAAGTACAGTAAGACATCTATACCACTAATATATTACGTGATTTACTGTATAAACATTGGATATAAGCCTAGCAAATAGACATTAAGAAGATATACTGTTTTGATCTTAAGCAGTTCCCCAATATTTACTAAATGAGTGATCTAGTCTTAAAAACAGTATGTTGCGATACTGCATGTATGCTTAGTAATGATCCTAAACGTAGGTTTCAGATTACTTACTACAAAGACAGTTCGTCGCGATATTGCGCAGATCTCACATAAGGTTACTTATTATACTAACAGCATGTAGCCATCCTGTGTTCATGTTTAGACAGCAGTTGTTGCGATAACTGTCAAGTGTACTTACCATAGGAGCAGTAAATCAGCTCTTCGAAAAATGAAAAATGTTTGCGACTTTAATGACTAGGTAGAAGCCTTTCGATCTTCTAGCTCAGGATTCTAAAATTAATGACTTATACAAATTTTGTGACTTTCATTCTGAACAGAAAATGCGTGCATTGAAAGACCGGGAATAGGTACGTTAAGAATATTACTGTGGTCAAATTTGTCCGTGGAGAGTTCAATTTGTTCTACAAAAAATCTCATGCTGATGAGGAGTTCAGGACTTAATAACTTTTTAAAAGCCAAAATGAAAAAAAAAAACAAACAATTCCCTTGTGCTGAACAGAGAAGTTCACTAAGGGGTAAAGGGCGTTTACTTTTTCATTCAAACTAACTAAAAATAGCAAAATAAAAACTTTAAGCCCAAGCGCAGACCACACCGCCAGCTAGCGAGCGAGCGAGCTAGCTGCATCTTCGTTTATTTCGTTCGCAGCATTTGTTTCGCTGACGTCGCGGTGTGAACCGAAGCATTAAAAAAAACTTTTTAACAAAAAAATACAACCGACTTCATTGACAAACACTAACCTACAATAGTGTTAAATAACTAGTTTCTGAAGTCTGTGGTTTTGGTGGTTTTGTTGCATTCATCTTATGGGCCACCGACTTCCGAAACTATAGTTATTTAACACTTGTAGGTTAGTGTTTTTCAATGAAGTTGGTGGTAATTTTATGTAAAAAGTATTTTTAATACTTTGGTTCACACTACAGTGCGAGCTACAGAGATAAGCTACGTAAGCGAAACAAATGCTGCGAACGAAATATACGACGATGCAGCTAGCTCGCACGCTCGCTAGCTGGCGGTGTAGTCTGTGCTTAAGGGGCTACTTAATTGTAAGAAAGAAGTTCAATTTAAACTAAAAGTCAATTTCATTCACTAAACATAACATGATTTGTCAAATTTTATTGCTAGGTTATTTTCAGCAACAGTTAATTACAATATATCTAAAACAAGATTATTAAGTTGTTCAATTACATTAATTAAAACCAAGAACTAATTGTTTTATAATCACTATAGCCCAATAAAATGAAATTTATAAACCATATAATTAATTCGTAAATGTATATGGTTACTTAGCATTAATACAGTAAAAAACACACTTAAGTACTATGTTTATGCTAAGTATACTAATACTACTACTAGTAACAGAAACTCTCTAGGAGATACTTAATATAACTAAAATAATGAATTTATTTTGTCCTTCAATAACTCAGTATTGATTTACAAATTAGTAATAGATAGGTGCTGAGATCCTCTTTCATTTAAGGTATCAACCATTATGATCTGATTACAAACAAAGGATTTATGGAAGATTTTCTCACCAAAACTTTAACCGCGTTTTTCTCGAAACCGTCTAGAGCGTACTTACTGCAACTATGCTATTGACGGCAGAACTGGCTATAATACTCCATATAAAACTATGGTATTAAGCTGTATCCGCTAAAACTGGAAGCCGACCCCAGATTGGGAAAAGGCAGCCAGATGATGAACGTCACGCCTTTTATGCCCTAAGGGTTAGGCAGGGAAGTACTGGTAGTAGGTACACTCACATTTTGCCAGTTCTGTTAAATCAAATGGTGGCAAACCTTTGTCATAGACCCAGTACAAATCTAGATTCCAGGGAAAGAAGAAATTAAGAAATTCCTGACGAAATAAGTATATTTACGCTTTGTCCGACCCTTGAATCAAACCCAGTACGCTCAGCAATAGCGCTAGCGCGCACAGAACTAATCACGCTGTCAATGTTACAAAACGCTAAAAAATGTTTTGATGTTAGCACGTTCGGGTAATTCCTGAGCCCACATTGTGCATTACCATCTTGAAGCGTCCTTTTTTTGTGTATTCACCATCAGTATATATCATTATCTGATTATCGGGTCAAATAAATAAATAAATATTCCACGACTTTTTCACACAACGCCATCAAATGCAACAATTATATGTATATAGTACATCACTTGACATTCGTCATTAATATTAGATAATCAAGAGTGAAAGGGACATCGGTGCTTAAGTTTAGCTGCTTGATTAAGTAAAAGTAATGTAAGCAGATGATGTAAATTCGGCTGAAATAAAAATATACTAGTATGCAGTTTGCGCTTGCGAGTTAAAACGAAGTCATTAATGGGTCCGTTTCGCTCGCGGTGGAAACCGGGCTTTACGCCCTAATGCTGCTAAAATGACTCTATATAAATAATTAAATAATTATAATATTATTGTGAAAATCAGAGAGAACTTACTAAGATAAAATGAGGGTGGGCAGGGCCTGTTTACTGATACGATTTGACTTCTTGAGTAAGTAGAACTAGGTAGGTACCGTAGAGTAAATCAGTTACTGTTGTGACAGATTTCCTGTGTTCTGTGGGAACTTATTATTAATTCTAAAACTGGACTTACATCAGTACGTACGTTGTAATGTAATGTATGTAGGTAAGTTGATTTGGGGGTATATTTATGCCACACATCAAAAAAAAATTTACCATGTATGTTTATACATATAAGAAAGAAAAAAACAAATCTTTTAAACTCTACAAGAAACCTTTGACCAAATGCATTATTGTGAGATCAATACAAACTATTTTAAAATAGAGATAAAGAGAAATCACTGAAAATGTCACTGATAACTTAAAGCTACCAAATTTCATCTGTTCATGTCGCTAATAACGTAACCACGCAACGCATAGCAAAATAATGAATGAACATACCTTTAATTTGTAAGAACTAACCATCTCCGACCGATCAAGGAATAAGACCCACTAAGAACACATGACACTTATACCAACCACGACTGTTACCATAATAACACCATACCAAAACTCACTAAGATTTAGCAATGTACCAGATAACTTGGAGATAAAGCACCATATCTCTTGAACGGCACAATCGATCTGTGAAGGCGGCTTATCAGCGGGATTGTTGCTCTCAAGTGTCCCGCTGTTATCATTCTACAACGAAGATAGAACGGGCTAGGACATCGCAACAAATTCGTGACTCACACACTGGCATTTCGAAAGTAAATAATACACACGTACATGTCTTTATTCTCCCATACAATGCTCGTCCAAACATTGTTTACTAACACTAGACTATGACCTTCTGTAGACTTATGTCACTATGTTTGAGAGTTGCGCGAAAGAACATCTGACAGATGGAACTTCTAGCGATTAGTATTATCATGCGAGTATGATCTAATGTATCTACCGCTAGTCCTATTTTTGGAGCATGCGTTCCTGATTACCATAGGAAGATATTATGGACGGGGAAAGCGAGCTAAGAGGGCAGTTGATGTTTTTTCACATTGTTATAGAAATTAATATCAAAACAGTCAGTAAAAGCTGTATTTTTGGACTAAGATCTAAGTGTAGTGACAAAATAATATTTCGACAACACCAACTTTCAATGTTATCTTTTAACTGATAGTTATAATATTATGATGCAGAGATATATCTCTTCCAAATGATATCACTATAATCAAGTTACTGACCAGTATTGACATCATTAAAAATGCCCTAAGCATTATGATTAAAAAAGCATAAGAAAAAAAAATGCATTCTGGTTTTTTTATTTTTAACTTTATGTAAAAAGTGTTTCCTCCAATACTTTATGAAATAATAAGCTTAGCTACGTACCTCCTCCATGTCCATCGTTTTTATTGGGACGAATGCTTAACAGAAGGTGCGCGAGCGCAGGCGACTGATAGCGACCGTGTACCGGACACCGTCTGCATGATACGAGGGGTAAAAAATACATCGACATGAATTTTAATGATACATCTAGATTTTTCTTGAGTCTAGTCTATAATTTTCAGAACGTTTCATTGTATTAGGGCCTTATGAATAGCTAATAGGTCTACTAACCCTTTACCTGCGACTTTGGCCACGCTAACTTTGGATAGTTAATTTAAATTCATAATTTTGAACCGAAGAATTAGTTGTCAGACTTTAACAATTCTTTATAAATATGTTACCTTCTAAGTTTAACTTAGACATCATTGGCATCGGTGAAGGAAAACACCGTGCAGGAACCTGAACTTATACTTAGTTAAAATAATTTAAGTCTAAAATCGCCATTTCACCTCAAACAAGTGAATGATCAACATTCGTGCTTTCTGTACCTTTATGAGAAGAGGTATTTGCTGCCTTGGCCCAAAAACATGCTGGTATTATTATTCAACCACTTGTATATACGATATTTTTCAATTTAGATGTAGCTTGTCTCCTATTTTGGCTGGCTAATTTAGCAAAATCATTTAAATTGCAAACTCGCAACCGGCGGCGGCGTGCGCAACATATTATATTAATGTGCCTAAACGAATCAAAACTATAACCTATGTAAGAATCGTAGCAGATGGCGCGAAAAAATGTGTGTATGTACTTAAATTGTTTTATGTTTCCCGCTAAGTTACGTTTGGGTTTGTATTTACATTACAGCTTTCACGAAAACATACAGCGCGGCTTCGAACTCCCTTAGTTCTTTTTTTCTGTTTGCCGTCTGATGATTTCTTTTCATGTATCAATGTCGGTTCTGCAGTTTAATCAGCCGTTGAACCAAGAGACAAAGATGGGCAAGCATTTAGAGATATAAGTACTTAATTAAATAACCTTCATATTATTTAATTAAGTCAGTACCTATGTTTGTACCATCCCACAAAGCCAATCAATCAATAAAGGCCAGTTGTGTGCAGCAGAGTTGAGAAAAAGAGGGATGTATAGTGTTAAGCGAATGAATAGAAGGAAATGATTATGCAAGCAAGTGTAAGTCTGCAAGTGGCGCCGGTGATCGAGAAGTAGTGTGGACATCAGATTAGGAGGCATGTGATGCAGTCATTAGTAGGTAGTTATTGGGCATTCTATGCCACTGTCGGCAAGTAGCTCGGCCAGTGCGCCTCGCTATGCGCCAGTGGCATAGTATGCCCAATATTGAACGATCGACTCGACCGCGTAGTATATTTCTGTACTCACCTGCAGATCATGTGAGTTATACCACTGGTTGCTAGTAGCTGGGCGAGTTTAATTCGCTGTGGGCGATGATAAGGATCGTTTTGACATGCGTTTCGTTGTAAGAAAGGACTTGATGATTAGTATTATGTGCTTCAGCAATAGAAACGACTTGTTGAATTTAGCAAGTTCAGTATTAAAATCGACTGGTGTTACTATACTCATACAAATATCATGCGAGTTATACGACTGGCCGCCAGTAGCTAGGCGAGTTTGCTTCGCTTTTGACAGTGCTGACAACTAAGCGCACGATCAATGATTAAGATTTAATTTAGTCATTCTGAAATACGTTTCGTGGTTAGAAACAACTTTATGATTTTTGATATGCGCTTCAACGGTGGAAACGACTTGCTGATTTGGTCATACATTTCAGTATTAGAAACGACTTGGTTTTGTAATGCGCTTCATTAGAAACGACTTGTTGTTTTTGACATGCATTTCAGTATTAGAAACGACTTGGTTTGTAATGCGCTTCGTTAGAAACGACTTGTTGTTTTGACATGCATTTCAGTATTAGAAACGACTTGGTTTGTAATGCGCTTCGTGAGAAACGACTTGGTGTTTTTGACATGCATTTCAGTATTAGAAACGACTTGGTTTGTAATGCGCTTCGTGAGAAACGACTTGGTGTTTTTGACATGCATTTCAGTATTAGAAACGACTTGGTTTGTAATGCGCTTCGTTAGAAACGACTTGTTGTTTTGACATGCATTTCAGTATTAGAAACGACTTGGTTTGTAATGCGCTTCGTGAGAAACGACTTGGTGTTTTTGACATGCATTTCAGTATTAGAAATGACTTGGTTTGTAATGCGCTTCGTGAGAAACGACTTGGTAATTTTGACATGCATTTCAGTATTAGAAACGACTTGGTTTGTAATGCGCTTCGTGAGAAACGACTTGGTAATTTTGACATGCATTTCAGTATTAGAAACGACTTGGTTTGTAATGCGCTTCGTGAGAAACGACTTGGTGATTTTGACATGCATTTCAGTATTAGAAACGACTTGGTTTGTAATGCGCTTCGTGAGAAACGACTTGGTGGTTTTGACATGCATTTCAGTATTAGAAACGACTTGGTTTGTAATGCGCTTCGTGAGAAACGACTTGGTGATTTTGACATGCGTTTCAGTATTAGAAACGACTTGGTTTGTAATGCGCTTCGTAAGAAACGACTTGGTGTTTTTGACATGCATTTCAGTATTAGAAACGACTTGGTTTGTAATGCGCTTCGTGAGAAACGACTTGGTGGTTTTGACATGCATTTCAGTTTTGAAATGACTTGTTAACTCTCTGCTTTGAAGTGGATCTGCATAATAAACAAGGTACACATTATAATTGGTTTAATTTTCGTAAAACATTGGTTTTTCTAGAAATAAATGATCTACCGAGCGCATGAACTCTTGTAGTTTACGCCACTGAGTTGAATCCGCGTCGGTCTGGAACTTGAGTCGCACAAGCGCCTTCTTCCACAGCTCTAGGGAGTCGGTGTGGCGTGCGTCGTTAGCCTTGAACACCTTGCAGTCGATGTAGTACTCTCCGTTGAGGCTCGTTGCGCGCCGCTCACAGCCGTTAGCGATTCGGTTAACGAAGAATGATGATAGACTTGAATCGTCTTTTGACACGGTGGCAGACCCGTTGTTGTTACTAATACCGAATACATCATTATCAGTATTGGTTTTTTTACTGAAACAACAACAAAAGCTTCTATTAGTTCACCATAAACACACAGGGTACATTTACCGTTAAGATACATACAGGGAAAACAAACACACTCCGTCAAAATAGATACTTTCAGAACATGAGAGACGTACTAATAAAAAATGACTGAGGATTTTAAACTAGTATGGGAAACGAAATTATTAAATAGTTTGTTTACCTCGTACGAATTGAATTCGTTGATGGTGGGTGCGACTTGCGTTTCTTATTGTTGTCTGCAGACGGTTTGCGGTCGGGTTTGGTTTTCTGATCGGTGTTTGAAGCTTGTTGAAAGTACTCGGACTCAGACTCAGACCTGAAATAAAGATACAACAATATAATTTTCAAACATAATTATTACAATTAGTACATCGGGTCAGATCTCTGAACTATGTACTGGGTGGAATGTTTTATACTTACATTTTCCAATTATGTCCAATCGATATGGCAGGCTGGCAGGCGTAAGACTGACGGCAGCAGGCAGCGGTTACTTATCAACACTGATATTGATAGGATAACGCAGCAGGATTGCAGAACACTTCTTGAAGATTACTTCCACACTTGTAGACTTCAGTTAACTTGTACCGAGTACTTCAAAACATGTAGCTTATAAATTGGAAAACGAAGGATAATCCACTATGTTAAAAATGACTGCAACCGTTCATATAATGTAGTGTAAAACAACTTTTTTACTTAGATGGATAATACTTGATCAAAAAGTGCATACTAAGGATGTTTCAGGTAGCATCGATTGACAACACTGCGAAACGACTTAGGGTTGACAAAACGTTAACCAGTAGATAAGTTAAGAACAACGCTATACGCGGAATATTCTTGCAAGTAATTTAATTATTTGTCAATCTAGACACAATCATAAGAATAGAATTATCGTGCTATATATCTAAGTTTTACATGTTGTGTTACTTTTATGGTCAAGTAAAGTGTACTTTTAATGGTAACAAACTTTAAAAGAACTTAATTTTTAATTATTTTCTTAAGTTTAGATACCTATATACTTACTACATTTATTTTATTTCGTGATTGTGTACCTAGTTTCTGATAGTTATTCATAACCTAATATGTATGCGTAGCAACCTTGACTAAAATAGCTTACTGTTGCGAATGCAACTTAGCTGACGAGAAAAAAGAAACAAGGTTACACGTGTAATATTTTACGCAATAACAATTATTTCAACCAAATATTATTTTATTGATATTTCGGGAATTGATTGTATAGGCAGTCAATAACGAATACTTCGACAGTTAGTAACGTTTACAAGTTAAAAAACTAAAAAATAATTTTAACATTATCATTAATGGCCGAAGCAGCCAGTAGTACCTGAAGTTCAGTATTGTGATCTGAATACACCCTCACTTTTGAACTGCATAAAGTTGGAACATTTATGTACAACATTAAGTAATTTGCAATTCAAAAAGGTAAATATTGATTATGTCTCGTATTTTCGTTAAAATGTTGTTGATTTTCACTAAAAATAGGTACCTACTAACCGATCTTTCTTTTTCTCAGAAACTCATTGATACCTGACCAGATTTGATACTAAACTTGACAACGTATGCAGAGCAGACCTGGTCCAGTTTAAACAATTTAATAATTCGGACACACATACACTTACTTCGATTGTTCATTTACTTACATAAAATTGGGACATTTATGTATGTACAACATTAAGTAATTTGCAAGAAGGTAATTATTGAATATTTTGTTCCGTATTTTCGTTTAAAATGCTGTTGATTTTCACTAAAATTAAGTACTAACCGATCTTTCTTTATTTCAGAAACACATTGATACCTAACCAGATTTGATACCAAATTATTGAATCAAACTTGAAGACGTATGCAGACCTGGTCCAGATTAAACAACTTACTTCGATTGTTCATTAGTCAGTATACGTGGGTAAGATCGTTTCATTGCGTGTTTAGCGTCTTTATAGGGAGATAGTTAATTTGAATTGGTAAAATAATGCCTCACTGTTCGGTTTGCAACTTATTTGTAGATAATCGTCATTGGTCAGGCCATTTACGTAGTAATGTGCATAAAAATAATAGTGCGAGCACTGTTTTTGACAATGTGGCAATTATTAATTCTGCGTTTAAAAAACGAATAATTAGTTACAAGATCACAGCAACTGGCGAACAAATAAATAATTTTCCTGAAATGTTTCTCATTAATATTAGTGAACAAGTTAAAACTCTAATAAACCAATCATTATTGAAACATGCAGCTGTAAAAATAAATTTTGAACTATTTTCTTTTTTTCTTTTGTTTAAAAATGATCAAAAAGAAATAAAATCCTTTGCTACAAAAAACATTATTATTAATTTTAATTACGATTTTGATTCAATTTATAAAGCAACGGTTGATTTACTGTTAAAGAAAATTGAAGAGTTTCAGGAGAGAGATAGTGGTTGGACATTTTTGAGCAATTCCCATGTAGAAATAAACATTAATAAATATCAACCTCTCGGCGGATCTAAATTTATAACCTTACCAAAATGTATAAAAAATAAAAAAGCTTGTTTGAATATCCGTAACAATGATGAGTATTGCTTTTTATGGTGCGTAGTAGCAGCTCTGTACCCCACCAACCAACATCCCGACAGAGTTTCATCTTATCCCTACTTTCAGGATGTTTTAAATGTTGATGGTTTGACATTTCCGATAACATTTTCGGACATAGCTGTCTTTGAAAAGAATAATTCATTTTTGAACATTTACGTCTATGGTTTAAAAAATGATAAAACTATCATTGGGCCTTTGTATTCAACATCGAATCGTAAATCTAAGAGCATCCATCTATTGTTTTTAGAAAATAATACTAATACTCATTATTGTCTTATCAATGATTTGCCTCGTCTAGTCAGAAATCAAATAACCAAACATCATGGCAAACTGTACTTTTGCGAGACGTGCTTATTGTTTTTTCCAACGCGCAGCCGAATTGAATCTCATCTGTGTGGAGGGATTGCTACAGTATTACCAGAAAAAGGAACATTTTTAAAATTCAAAAATTATGATAGAAAACAAAACATTCCTTTCGTCATTTATGCCGATTTCGAAACTTTACTCGAACCGATTTCCGGCGATGAATTTAACACCGCTAACACGTCATATTCACATCGTCACGTGGCGGCCGCGTTCGCCTATAATGTAGTGTCATCATTTAACGATAGGGCTGGCGGCTATAGAAGTTATCGCGGAAAAGATTGTGTTTCAAAATTTATACATTTATTGACTGAAGATGCTAAAGCAATACACAAAATTCTAACTAAAAGCGAGCCTATGATATTTACAGAACTAGATGCTCTTGATTTCAAACGTGCTGTTAAGTGCTACCTTTGTGAAAATTTATTGTTGACCGATAGAGTAAGGGATCACTGTCATATTACAGGCCGGTACCGAGGTGCAGCACATCGACACTGCAACCTACAACACAAAGTACCAAAATTCATCCCAGTATTTTTTCATAACTTATCCGGATACGATTGTCATTTATTTATTAAAAAGTTAGGCGAAATTCCAGGACAAATTAAAATAATACCCAAGACAAAGGAAAAATATATAGCGTTTACAAAGTTTATTCCTATTGCTGATAACGAGTTTATACAAATAAGGTTTTTAGATTCCTTCAACTTTTTAGGGGCTAGTTTAGACAAACTTGCGAAAACATAGCAAGTAGACGATTATGTCAACCTTAAATCATTTGTAATTAATGAAACACAATTTAGTTTGCTGACACGTAAAGGTGTATACCCGTATGATTATATGAAAGATTGGAAATGTTATGATCAAAAGTCATTACCATCTAAATATTATTTCCATAATTCTTTAACTAACGAAGGTATTAGCGATGAAGATTATAATCATGCTCAGAATGTTTGGACTGAATTCAATATTAATGACCTAGGCGAGTATACAGATCTATACTTAAAAACAGACGTGCTTTTGTTGACAGACATATTTCAAAAGTTTCGGAAAACATGTAAACAATATTACAAACTCGATCCTGCCTTTTACATAACTGCACCTAGTTTATCGTTCGACGCAATGTTGCTAAAAACAGGTGTTCAGTTAGAATTGATTTCGGATTTAGCTATCGTCAGAATGATTCAAAGCGGTATACGAGGGGGTTTGTGCATGTGTTCCCATCGGTATGCTAAAGCAAATCACAAATACATGCCGGAACATAATGCATCACAGCCTCAGAGTTTCATAGTATATCTAGACTGTAATAACCTATACGGCTTTAGCATGTGTCAGTATTTACCATATTCTAGTTTCAGATTTCTTAATGATAATGAATTAACTAAGTTTCGTGTTGAAAATGTCGAAGATAACTCTGAGTGGGGCTTTATATTAGAAGTCGATCTTTTTTATCCTGAACATTTACACAAACACCACAACGATTTACCATTTTGTCCTGAGAAATGTATACCTCCAGGAGGTAAAACAAAGAAACTAGTTGCAAATTTGCACAATAAGTACAACTACGTAATACATTACGTTCATTTAAAAAAGTGTTTAGAACATGGTTTAATATTACGTAAAGTTCATAAAGCTATTACTTTCAGACAAAGTCCCTATTTAAAGCAGTACATAGAATTAAACACTCGATTAAGGCAAAAGGCAAAAAGTTCTTTCGAACAAGACTTTTTTAAGTTGTTAAACAACAGTGTTTTTGGTAAGACATTAGAAAATACTGAAAATAGAGTAACCGTTCATTTAGTTAATCAATGGTGCGATCAATCTAACCGAACTAAGAAATTTATATCCTCCGAGAGACTTATAGCCAACCCCTATTTCCATAGCGCTTCTATTTTAACTGAAAACTTAGTGGCAATACAAATGAAACCTGACCAAATTATTTTAGATAAGCCTATTTATATTGGATTCACTGTATTAGAACTTTCTAAGACACACATGTATGACTTTCATTACAATATTGTAAAACCTTTTTATGAAGACCGAGTGCAGCTGTGTTATACAGATACCGATTCGTTTGTCTATAAAATATTAACGTATGATTTTTATCGTGACTTGAAGTATAATTTTTTGCAATACTTTGACACGAGTAACTATGATGATAAAAATGATTTTAACATACCAATTATGAACAAAAAAGTTCCGGGTTTGTTTAAAGACGAAATGGGAGGAAAATATATTTCAGATTTTGTTGGTTTGAGATCAAAACTTTACTCAATAAAAACAGTCGATAAAGTCATCAAAAAAGCAAAAGGAGTAAAATCATGTGTAGTAAGAGACTTAAATATAACAGATTATGAAAGTATTTTATTAGATGGAGGAATTATTCGTAGAAAAAATATTATGTTTAAATCTATTAAGCACGAAATTTTTACTAAGAGCGTCAACAAAATTGCCTTATCTCGAAATGATGATAAACGGTCAATATCTGTTGATGGAATATCAACGCGAGCTTGGGGTCACTCACTTATTCTAAAGAGCGAAAATGAGTTTTATGATTAAGCTAATTAGTAATAGAGTTCGATTATAATTTATGTAACCTATGTAATTTAATATTAATATAGTTCTTAAAAATATACCTAGGTAACTTTTTAATGTATGATAAATGTAATTCATAGTTTTTAAAACTTAAGTTAATGTAAAAAATGTAAATAAAATGTGAATCATTATGAATACTTGTTTCATTTATATTTTAAAACATTATCCTCCTTTTTTTGTTGTTGGTTAAATAAAATGAAACCCGATCAAGATTCAATTTTCAACATGAAGTTCATGTTAAAACATGAATCGTTCATTTGTCAGAGGTAAAATGTATTTTGTACGTAATACAATAAGACTGATTATACAAATTTCGAAGAGCCTGCTTCAATTTCATAACGCTGATTGTACAAACACACAACAGTGCATTGCCCTAACAAATGCTTAGTTAACATTATAATAATAAACAAACGTTTCATTAAATTGTTGCGATGGTTTTATAATTTTTTACCATTTACGAAATAATAGTCATCTTGAGTACTTGTACTAAGCATACAGCGTCGTACTTTTTGCGGACATGTCATCGGTAAGTTTCCAAATTTATTTAATATTGTTTTTTAACTAGCAATTGAATTCGCAGCAATTTTGGTTACAGATAATATTTTTAACCCGCATACAATTCGTTTATGCGTCACTATATCAACTTCTACGTTTTAGTTTAAACTTAATGAGTGTCTATTTTTGTTTCAGATTACAGAATCAGATATTATATTTAGCCAGTACGCTCAAAATCCTTACGAAGGATTCTCCGAAACGCTTAACAATGAACCCGAGCACAGCAAACAAGTGACGAAAGAAAAGAAGTCAAAACAACGATGCAGGGAAAAGTCGAAGAAGAATAATCCAACTAAATCTTTTGTGATGAGCCGATTACAGCGACGAGGGATCAAATTAATTAAAATATCAGTGGTAGATCTGTGCAATAACAATCCACAGACCAGTGACAGTGACAGTGACAGTGACAGTGAGAACGTCATTATAAGTGCTCAATACATTGTTAAAGATGCTATCGACAATGTTATGGACGAAACTGAATCTTTAGTTAAAAAGATATCTAAATCTTTAATAGATAGTGATTATTAGTACCTAACTGTTTGCGTAAGCAGTTGTTTAGGTAAATTCGTAGTACTTATTACGTTGTTTTATTTGAAGATGTGTTGGGTGTTTAACAAAATAAAAGCAGTTTTACTATACAAATTATTTTTTATTTATGAAACCTTATAAGTAGGTACACATTTATAACTCTAAATACTTTCTTATACATAACACATTTTTAAGAGCACAATGCTTTAAATGTTTATTACAATTTAAATTAGTTCTTCCATCACAGTATCTTTTATGTAAACTAAAGAAGTTAGGACATTTTTCGGTACCAAGATCTGATACTTTACAGTTCTCACAAAGTTCCTTTATCCACTTTACTTTCTCCAAACCATGAACAACGATTTCCTTATTTTCTAGATACGGAACGATTATACGACGAAATTCTCTATAGTCGATATAACCTTCGTTCCAATAAAGACCTCTGTTTCTTTCCAGCCATTTAACTTGCCTCTTTTCATCATTTGTTAAGTGTTTAAACAAGTATGGCGGTTTTACTAAAAATGTTTGGGTATAATCACGGGAAGCAAAAGCTAACTCTTTTATTATAAAATTATTGTACAGGTCTTTAAATCCTTGAACATCTACTATGACAGTATTCGGATTCATGATATTTTCCTCACAGTATTACTTAAAGGTTTATATTCAATAATACAGTCGTTCAATATAAGACAATACGCAGAAGTTTGATCTGGTATTTCCGAATCACTCTCAATTTCCACTCTTACGTCCACAACAGGTCCTGTCTTTACATTATCAGCTTGTCTAGAGCAATCAATGACAAATAGTGGTGCCAAATCTTTAAATTGTTTTTCACTTAATAAGGGCTCCGGTCGACGCCCGTAATAAGACTGTTGAAATCTGACGTATTGCTCGTATAATAAAGCGATTCTGTTATTCGCGAAACTTACATTTAGGTTTTCATACGGGAAGTAAGTAGAGTTGAGATAAACTCTAACATCACGAACATGACAATGATCGAACTGAGACATATCAGAACTGCCATTGTTTTTTCTATTTGTCTGTAGTCCCATAATAATGTATCTTGGTTTCTCTATTTGCGAGGATGTTTTGATTGACCAGGTATGTTTTGTAGTTTTAGGTAAAGCCGGATATTCGTACAGATCCCAATTTCTGAATATCATCTGGAGTGGTCGATCTTTTTCTAATAGTTTCAGCAAATTTATTTTCTCTTTGTCAGATACTTTAACGTGCGGTACGCGCCAAATTATTTTATTTATCTGAACGTCTTCTACAATTTCACCGGTGTTAAGTTTTACAGCATTCAAGTTAGTATTACTTCGTAGCAATATCAGTTCGTGCCTGCTATTTATCACGACTTTCCTGAAATCCTCTGCGAAACCGATGATGTTACAGAGTGGTATAGAAGCAGAAAAATTACCTCCGTTAATGTTTTTTGTACCATCGATATTCCAGCCCCATGAA
Source organism: Euplexia lucipara (assembly GCA_921972225.1). NCBI lineage: Eukaryota > Metazoa > Arthropoda > Insecta > Lepidoptera > Noctuidae > Euplexia > Euplexia lucipara. The sequence continues at coordinate 7,682,213 of OV179142.1, read as the reverse complement.
TTCGATGTCTTTGATTCATTCTCATTCATTGATATTAACGATTTCATGGTGGTAGTTACGCCAGCATTTTTTATTCTATCAATTTCCACTCCATTTAGCTCGTACCTTATGTCTTGAAATAAGTAGAGTAGAGCATTATTCGTGAATTGAACACTAGTGACTTTATCTTTCATGTCCTTTTTGCTAACGATAACGGATCCTTCCAAATACAAGGTACTTGCTGATGGAAGGATGTACAAGTCCTGTTGGTTAATAGGTATGCGAATTTCATCGTTTCTATTGAAACTAGTTACATAGGGCTTGTAAGAATGAAATTCAATTCCTTCAACCGTAGTATCATAAGTCGGAGCGGATAAAACGTCTAAGATATTCATTTTAGCAAACCGATCACTTTGAGAAATGCTTTGTTGTCTTTGGTTAATTTTATTTTCTTCTTACGGTGAGCTCTTATTTGGTTGGATGCTTGAGCAGGACTGACATTTTGAATTTGTTGGTGCACATATTTATTGTAATCAATCATTTTTTTCTTCTAAGATGCAAATACAGCTGCACTTCTTCACCACGTAGATTTATTATGCGGTTATTTATATCTATCAACCGGATATGTATGCAGCTTATGTCGTTTTGGTTGATTGGAAAGTATATTGCGTTTTTTGGAATTTCTATAATCCTATAGCCAGGAGGCACGTTAAGTGCAAATTCGTGAATTATGTGACTTGGTTTTCCGTTTGTGTACGAGCCGCTTACGATATCACATTCGATCCTGATCACTGCCGTAGGTAAAATGTTGACTGGAAACTGAGACACATGCCATTTATTTGGTTCCAAGATCTGTTTATTAAAACCTAATAAATTTCTGATAGTATCTTCTTTACTAAAATTTATGTGTTTTGTACAGAATACAGCAGTTTTTAATGTATTGTTATTGCACTGCAGTTTGATTGATGCATCTTTAATTTTAGATTTTAAGTAATCACTAATATCTTGCAATTCGTAGGTGCCTTCTGGTATTTCAATAACTTCGTTAGAGCCATAATAGAACTTATTGTTCGTTTTGTCAATGTTTGGAATAGAATTAAATGTTGAGAAATGCAATAAAGCACACTCATACTGTTCATTTAGTTGCAGAGTGTTAGGATAGTACGTAGATAAAGTTGATGAGTTTCCAGTTATTGACAATGTGAGTGACATCTTGCAAATGGTTGAAATAAAAGTAAATCATATTTTTTATACGTTTTTATTCCAAAAAGTCCTTAGATATTCTAAACATAAGTGTCCACAGTTTACTGTATTAAATTTCTGATATCTAGTATAGTTATAAAAAACATTACATTTCTTAAAATATCGCAATAGTTCCAATGGAGGTTTCAAATCCCCAAAGCTATCAAAATATTCACAATAGTTGTTAACTTTAACATAAGCTACCCAATGTGTCCCAGTATTCTTATAATTATCCAAGTTAACAACACCACATTCAATCCGTTTTGGTATCCTTGGTAATTGATCCTTCATGTAGACTCCTCGAAAGTAGGGAATGTTACGTGCATTTTTTTGGATATCTACATTAGTTAAAGGACGATTAGGTAGCTTATTTCTTAGTTTTTTGAAGATTTTATAAATAAACCTTTACCATTTTTATGTGACTTAATGTATAAACCCCTGCCTAACTTTAAAGACTCCATGGCCTTATTGTGTCTTACTGTTTCTTGCAAATTTTGCTGACCAGCTTTGTAATCGTTAACAGTTTTCGCAATACCCGCAGCACCACCAGCTAAAGTACCTAAAGCCGATAAACCAGCAAAAATCGGAATCAAAGGTAAAATTCCTCCAGTCTTTGGTAACGGTATCACTCGCGGCACTCGAATTTTTGAGATTTTTGGAAATATTTTTTTTGCCGCTGCGTAAGCAACGTTGATTAATGTTTTGCTATCGCTTGGGTTCAGTTTCTTGATCGTTGATCTTATTTTTGACACGAAGCTTTTAAACGTTTTCACGCCAGAACCAGATTTCAGTTTAGCTTTCATAACTTTGCTCACTATCCATGAACTCAGTTTTTCACCTTTTCCAGCATCTTTCGACTTAAGTCTTTGTTTAGCCATATTTAGTAGTTGTAAATCGGCTTTGTGGCGATTGGGTAAGTCTGTACTGTTTGCATAGGCAATATCGTGATGCATACAAGCTTCGTCTAGCTTATTTACACCGCGATCACCTCGCTGTAATCGTTTCTCTAGTTTAGTTCCTGGTCCGCAATAATTATAACCAGGTAAATGAAGTTCGAACGGTAGATTATTAATTAATGTATTAACCAGTTCACCACCTTGCATTGTCCGAAATGTAATGATGGAAATAGTGCAAAAGTAATGTTTATATTAATATTATTTTAACCTACGATTGCAGTTTTGTCAATCCAACTGTTTTCTTCATTGTTTAGACCCAACCATTTCACATAAACTTTTGATCCTTTTCTTTTTAAAACTTTTTCTATCAAATAAACACCAGGATATTTCGATTTTTGAAGTTCTTGCTCGTAAAAAGTTCCTAATATAGCTTGCTTTCGCTGATCTTCTAAATGATATGTTACAGGAATGGTAAAATTAATCTTTTTTATGACAAATATTTCAGTTGACCAATTAGGTGTATACCCTTTCTCAAACTGGTGTTTGTATTTACTGATCCGAACAAAATCACCCAACTTAAACTTAGGTTTTCTACAAATAGATGCATGTCTAAATGATTTTTTTATATTTTCTTTAATAACTGACACATTGGCATTATTAACTTCGTTTGGTTTAACTCTAATTGTTCGATGTTTTGTGTTGTTATATATCTTTAATGTTTCTTGTAACGGTAAATCTAACCATTTATAGTTTCCATTCAGACTAAAATATTTATATAATTTATTTTTAATAGTTTTAATCAGCCGTTCAACAATCGAAGCTTTTTTGGTAGAAAATGATGAGTAATGGTTAATATTGCATGACTTCATAAGCATCTGAAATGAGTTGTTATAAAACTCTTTTCCCATATCCGTTTGTAAATTATCAGGTTTACGTTTGCTGTTAATCAATATTTGTTGAAATGCACGAGTAACATCCAGTTTATTTTTTGTTTTTAATGGCTCTGTCCAAGCATACTTTGAGAAGCAGTCAATCACCACTAAAATGTAATTGTAACCTTTATTATATTTCTTTAGGTTTTGCATGTCCATCAGATCAGCTTGCCACAAGTCATCGATTCCCTTTAGAATGACAGGACGTCTAAGGAAATTTCTTCTTGCTGCTTTGTGTATTTCATTAACAATTTGCTGTTTTGCCATTACTGAGTTTTTTGAAGTAATTTATCAACCTCTGCTTTAGTATAAAATTTATCTTGCAAATGACTGACAATCGCAGGTATCTTGGCTTTTAAAGAAACCTGAACTGTTTCCCGTGTGTCTATAATACTTTGTGAGCGCAATGTACCAATAAGTGTATTAAATTCCTTTATCATATTAGCACTCCATTGATCTACATAATCCTTGTTCACTGCATCGGTAGCTTCTACTGGATTTTTAATTCCTGTCAGTCTTGATGTTTTTAAATCAAAATCTCCGTTTTCTGATTTTAATAATGTATTTTCATTGATCTCAAATAACTCTGATAATCGCATTCTTTTATGGATATAATGTCCGAATTTATCTACGTTCATGTTTAAGGTCTATTGTCTTGTGAGGTTTATAATAAAATGAACACCAAATACGCAGGTGTTTATTTATTTATAATTTTACTTTCACGTAATTCTTCAATTATGGATACAATTTCATTATCTAGCCCTGTGTTACCAGCATCTCGAGATGCAATTAATAATTTTAACCTATCCACCAGTTCATTTGGATCGTCCCAATATACAAAATCAACCTTTTTCTTCCACATTTTTCTCAAGGGTAGCCCTTTTCCCTTAGATTGAGGGGTCTGTATATTACTTTGTAGTTTGAAAATAGGCTTAATAACTTGCATATACTTTTGACCTTTATTACTTTTTATTGGTTTATCCGACTCATAGTCTCGGCGATGTGCGTTTGTATCAAGTAACATTGACTTATAATGCTGCATGTCACTGTCTGTAACCATGCTTAAATCTACGTTCTTCTTCAGTAACAACTGTTTCAAACCAGACGTATTTCGGTATTTGCGTCCAGCTACAGTGATATACTCATCGCTGATTGTTATACGAGCAGAGCCTAGCATCAATTTCCCGTTTTCTACTCTGACACCGAATGGGATATCTGACAGTGCTTCTGAGGATACTGACCAGGATGACGTGTCACGATCTGGTTTGTTTTCAACTAATGATTTATATGAAGAGTCACTTTCGATATCAGATTCATATTCGTCTGTATTGTCTTTGTTATCATTGATTTTTTCATTCTGCAAAGTTTTATCAATAAACGGAAGTTCTTCATTTTTTGTAGGACACAGGAAAGAAGTCTGTTTACTGACTCTAGCAATCTGGTTGAGTGGTTCTGTTACAGGCTTGAAAACTGATTCCAATGTTTGCTGATTGTTAATCTCAACATCTCTCATTTTTCGTACTTTTTTCTTAACAGCGTCGACAGCAACTACTATTTGTCTTTTTAGCGACTTTTCCATTGCAGAAAAATAAACCGATAGTGATTGATTAAGCGATGTCAGAAGAATAATAATATTACAAAGGTAATGGACTTAAATATCAATATTCTTAATCAAAGACTACAAAAGTGTCAAATTTGTTTCTATAACATCCATTATTTTTTAAACAATCTTTATTAATTACTACATAACTGAAAGGCTCATTCCATATTTTGGAACACATTTCACGAAATTCAGTCCATGTCATATCAGTGTTGACATGTTCTTCATAAATATGACGCAAATTAATGTCATCTTGTTTAAAAAGTATGATTAAGTTCGCGTTGTCTCTTACTAACTGCTTAGGAATTTTACTGTAAGTTTGATTTAGATAAAAACAATCGATGAACTTGTGTCTTCCCATTGCGAAAAAATCACGCATGCTATCTTGATTTTCGCAAGCAACGTCATCAAATATTATCACAGAGTTAGGTTTAGCGTCTTGAACTCGTAAGATTTCCTCATTTCCATGATATTTCTGGAGTGAAATACCTGGCACTCGTTGTAAAACTTTTTCTAAGAACATGTATTTGGGTTGGTAAAGAGTTTTCGAATAAACATAAACATTTTCAAATCTTAACCCATTTTCGTGTATGAGAAGACCAATCAATAAATTCGTTTTTCCACAATTGGATGGTCCGCAAATGATACATCGAACTGAGTTAGGTAACAATTCTCCATGACGAAAATTAGTCTTGCGAACATCTTCGCAGATTGTATTAACTTGCAGTGATTGTGGTTGCTTCACAAACTTCATGATTACACTTGGAAACAAACTGATTGACAATGAGTAAATGTGTTTCTTACGTTAATATTTATAAACTGAAAAAGTACCGCAGTCTTTTTCGCGATAGAGTGATCGATAGAGCGATTACGGACTCCAAAGATAATTGTAAGTGTAGTAATAGGTATGGAAGCGATCGTTCATTATTCGGTTTTCTACGAACTTACTGGCCCAGCTACTGGCGAGCAGTGGTATAACTCACATGATCTGCAGGTGAGTACAGTAATATACTACGCGGTCGAGTCGAACGTTCAATATTGGGCATACTATGCCACTGGCGCGTAGCGAGGCGCACTGGCCGAGCTACTTGCCGACAGTGGCATAGAATGCCCAATAACTACCTACTGTCATTCATCTCTTTTACCCACGACGGAACAGAGACGGTTTATGCGATTGGGGTGAGAGCATTATAAGTAGGGTGAGACGATGTTTATTTGTTTATGCCAAAGACTTTCAATAATTTCTATAGACGGGACATAACGAACAATTTTTTTATCTGATACTTGTGTCCCGGTGGACACAAGTCAATGAGTTTAATTTAGTACGCTCCGCTGTCGATTCAATATTACTCGTCTAGATGGCGTTACTGAGGCATGGCAGAACACAGTTTTTCTATGACATTTCTTCCCATGTCCCCTCTAAGTATCTCTTAAATCTCTTTGGTTTGTCCGATGTTGATGCAATTTTCAGTTATGGGGTTTGGGTTTAATTGGTGCATGTTCTTATTATTCTATCCTTTTTCAATTTACTTTTTAACCGTCGTGGGTATTGTCGCAATTTTTTATCATGTTTTATGTGTTCAAATCAAAATAATTTATTCACATAATATGGGTAAATAGGTGGTATGTAATTTATAAATGTTGGATCCTCATATTGACCATTGCTGGTATGTGAAACTTAACATTATGTACGATGTAAGACTTAATCTTAAACTAAACACTTTGCCACTCAACTGACCTTTGGGTTCACGTCAACCCAAAACTACATCATTTTTTTATTTGTAAGACTAAGGTAGTCATTAGTAGTGTAATAGTAGTACATTATGATGTGCGGTAGGTTGATTTTTACAGCCGAGGCAATATTTCTAGCCCGAGCCGCAGGCGAAGGCTACAAGAAAGCAGAGGCTGTACCTAATTATCAAAGCGCACGTATGTCATACGACGTTTTATAACATATTTGCGAGGAAATAAATAAAACGCAACGACTGAAATTTTCAAATATAAACAATACAGCGAAAAGAAAAAGCACGCGGAATAATTTTAACTTGATCACAAATTGGCGATGCGCGCGCTACCTAGGTACAGTTTTTTTTTAAGTCAAAGGCACAAAACAGCCAGTATTACTAATAAAGTAAATTAATTAATAGTTTTTTGTTTTGGTTACTAATGGTTGTAATTTAACATAACAACACATAACATAACGTCACGCCTGTAATCCCCGAAGGGCTAGGCAGAGGTGTACCTGGTAGTACACCCACATTTCGCCAGTTATGTTTAAGTCCCATGTAATAGGGGGCGAGCCTATTGCCATCAATCGGGCACAAATCCAGACTCCGGGCAGCTACTGAGAAATCCCAGATGGAAAAACTCTTGTAATTTATTGTCCAAATTAATTAAATTAACGAATGAAATGTTTATTTTTTTTATATTTTATATCCCAAAGTTAATTTTATTCATAAAATGTAGACCACTTTTCTGATATAGAAACTCTCTGCTAAGATTTAAAAAGTGGAACCATTGGTATCAAGTCGGAGCAATTTGCAAACCGTGCGTTTTACATTACCATTATGCACTAGTGCGTAATGAGATACATTACGATACTGAGACCCTTTAGAAGCAAATGAGTAATATAAAAGCATTTAATGACAAATGAGGTGAAGGTAAACTTTTTTCGAATGTAGGAAGTTATGAGTAACTAGCCAGGTGTCAAACTTTATGCCGCCCATGGGTTTCTGTCTTGGCTCCACATTTGGTTGAGAAATATTTCACAGGTATTTTTGGAGAACTTAGATGCGGGACGGGGCTCGGAACGGGGAACAGGTCTGCGCAAACTTAGACGCTTTTTGTTCCCGACACGACCTAATGTTCTGGATCATTAAATGTTTACGTCTACGCAGGAAGGTGCTGATTCCATATTGGTTCTACAGAAATAAAACATTTATTAGTAGCATGTTTCCGACCCGAGACAAGTGTCCACGTTTGCACAGGACCATAAAAGAAGTGATCGAATAATCGGATGCATATTTACCTAAAGTTTATTTTTGGTTAGAAAATTATGGAAGCGGCTTCTTAAAATATATTTATTTTTTTATAAATCCCGGGATTCCAGAAAATTTGGGAATGCGAAACTAGTCTCTAACATGGCGAAGAAATGTCGTTTTTAGCATGTGGTATTGAAATGAAAATGAATGAAAATACGACAAATTGAGAGATTGAATGGTTTTTCTTTGTAATTCTTATTTATTATTATTTATTATAAATGTTTTGATTTTTTTTTTAAAAAATATTGGAATTGTTATTATTTCTAGTTTTTTTTTTAACATAAAAGTTAAGATAAGTAAATATACCCACACCCGACTTGATTCTATAATAAAAACTGTAAATTAGTTGAATCCGAAATACCGGGATTTTTTCGATACAAAAGAGCATTCCATAATATTATCCAACACCTTAAAGTAAGTAAATATTCCTCCGATTTGATTCTATTTTGATTTGATTTTTTCGATACAAAGTGCATTCCATCCAACACTTTTACTTTAGGTAAATATGCATCCGATTATCCGATCACTGCTTATAAGTCTGCAAATAGAGATGTACCTATTGAAGAAGGAAACACGCTTCGATACCTCAAAGAAATTGGCTTTAGTCAAAGCAGGAGGGTGTTGATGGGAGATTGTGGTAAGACATTTTAATGTTTTTTTTTTTAATTATCCTTTTGCTATCAACAACAAAAGCGCTCGCAGCGGCTACGGTTCCCATACCTTTACATTAGCGCAACTCGTCTCATGTGGTCATGGCATCTTTGTTTTATTTTTCATTTTGTAAGTTAACGCGTCTCAGCCTGCAGTGATACGTAACTAAATACCAATAACACAATTCTCATAATATATAACTTCAATCAGTCATTGTTTCTATAGTATAATAGGTTGGGGAAAAAGTTTCTTTGCATTTTTTAAGAAAATTCAAACCATTTTTTAATATACTTAGGTAATTTATTTACATTTAACTAAAGTACCATTTTGTTCGATAACTTGTTGCCATCTTGTAAGTAGGTAGGGACATGATCACATTTTTATAGAAATTTTGGGACTACTGATCAAAATACTGCGACAAGTGGTTTTGGCAGTCCTCTCGTGATGTTAACCTGACACTGCCTAAAGAGTTCTGAAGAGACCGAACAGGTGGAAATCTGAAGGTCAGGACTATACGGCTGATGCATTAACACCTCCCAGCCAATCTCTCTTCATTTTTGCTGAGTGGCTAAAGATGTGTGAGGTCGGCGTTATCATGATGAAAAACCACACCCCTTCTGTTGATGAATTCCGGCCGCCTTCTCTCAATTTCTTGCTTTAATCTCATTAGTTGTTCGCAGTAGAGTTCAGAATCGATAGTCCTGCCTGGTGGTAACAGCTCATAATGAATAATGCCCTTCCAATCCCACCACACACATCACCTTGTTGCGAGTTAACCCGGGTTTCGCCACAGTCTGTGATGCCTGACCGGCCTTTGACCACGACTTTTTTCGCACGTTATAGTCGTACCTACGTGACCCACTTTTCATCACCAGTTATCAGCTTCTTCAAAAATGGTTCGGTTTCATTACGTCGTAATAAAGAATCACAAATGAGTACACGGTTCATAAGGTTTCTTTCAGTGAGCTCGTGAGGTATCCAAATATCAAGCTTTTTTGTGCACCCAGTTTTTTTCAAATGCGCCAAAACTGTTTTGTGGTAAATTCCCAGTTCTCCAGCTACGTCGTAACTACTGATATGCCGATCTTGCTCCACTTTTTCAAAAATGGCATTCGTAATATCCGTAATAGGGCGAGCAGAGCAACATCTCGTCTTTGACATCAAAATTTCCGGATTGCAAACGCTTAAACCAAATTTGTGCTCATCTCACAGACACTGCACTAGGTCCATAAACAACGCAAATTTTTTTCGCGGCTTGCGTTGCATTTTTACCTTTATAATCTTTATAATAGTAAAATTTTAAAATCTATCGAATATTTTCATTAGATTCACTCATCTTGACAGTACCAAAAACAAAGGAAAATCACACATTTTCATAATTTGAATATGGAATTATGTTCCATAAAATTTAAACTTTCAATGATACCAAAATCAGCCAGATACAAATAGTATAACCAAAGAGATTTTATTACAAGTTCATTCATACTATAATGCGAAAAGACTTTTTCCCCAACCTAATATATTATAGTTCCTTCTCACTTCATTGTTCAACTGTATTTTTTTTACGTTTTTTAATACATCGTATTGTAAGTATGCTTTGTTTTAGTGGTTTGATGTAAATTGATTTATATTTTCTACAGGTTCTTCATTACGTTTTTTTATCACCGTCGTAAACGAATGCCAATATCAACAACATAAATGTGCAAGCATTCTAATACAATATGCAATATAAAGTGTACATATTATTTACATATTTTTTACAAAGAACTGGTTGCCTGCCTTCAAGTTTAAAAATTGAAAGTGTTAGAGACGCTAAATTTGATGAATATCCGTTCATAGTGTCATTGGAAAGCCGAATAGTATTAACATTTGATAATAAAATTAGTTCTGAAAATAATGTTCACATATGTACTTGTGTAATTCTGAAGTCGACGTGGACGCTGACGGCCGGCCACTGCATCGAAAGCGCAGGTCCGGTTAAGGACCTTTCTGAAAACCTAAGGATTCAAACGGTCATACGATATGGACACAACAGCAGTGCAGCCGAAGTATTATCGACAATCCTACACCCTAGCTACAATGATCCTTTATTAAAGATGCAAAATAATATTGGACTACTGAGAACCGAATTTATACAGTTGAAAAACTTCGCTATTATAAGCACAATGGATATCAACACATTGGGTGGCCATGCGGTCATTCTAGCTGGTCACACAAGTAGTAACGGGTTTTTGAGTGTTGGAGAAAGTGGTGTTTTGGTTAAGAGGACGCCGCTGCAGTTACTGAATCTGCTTCTAGTGCGTTATGATAATAAAAATGAATCCTCGTTGTCAAAGAGCAGGTGCGTGGCCAGGCGTTGTTCTACGTCATCGAGTATGACTTGCGATAGAGACTTGGGAGGACCCATGCTGCACTCGTCTGGGGTCATCGGCATCAACACCCTCAGCTTGGAATCAATTAAACTGTGTTCAGCAGTTCATAATAATGGATTGATCAGGATGGAGTTCATAATGCCGACGAGACCGCACATCAAATGGATTAACGAGATTATTCACCGGGATTCAGAGTTGTCAAGATTATAAATATCCAAAGAGATTTAAAATACTATAGAGCGGGCATGTCAAGGAAATGTCATAGAAAAACTTTGATCCCATGTCTCAGTAACGCCATCTAGAATAATATATGAATATTGGAGCGGCAGCGGAGCGTACTACAAAAAACTCATAGACTTGTATCCAGCCGGACACACTTTTTCGGACGAAAATTTTGTTCGTGATGTCCGGTCTATAGGTATTGAATGTCTTTGTAAATATCCCTAAACGTTATATTTGAGGTGATTGCGTAAGCTACTGAAACTTTCTTACGTTTTTTGCAAGTTGCAGACCACATATAATGTATCTTTACATTCTTTATTACGACTACACTATAATAATCTTATAATCTATATCTATATATATATAAAAGAAAGACGTGGTAGTTACACCATTTATAACTCAAGAACGGCTGGATCAATGTGAATGATTTTGGTCTTTTTGGATTTGTCTTTGTCTGGAATAGCATATAGCATAATAATTAATAAAAAACATGAAAAGTCTTCGAAAAAATAAATATCAAGAATATCGGTTGTCTCAAACATTTTTCAAACGCAGCGCCATCTTGGATGACATGACAGGAGTCAAACTTCCCAGTTCATTATCAGGTGACAATTTGAAATTGACAATTTTTAGGCTAAACCCAAGAAGGTAAGGTTGTCAATTTATAATACGCACCTACGTTCTGAAATTTATTTTGTTACTAAACTAAGAGGTTTTATGTAGCATAAAAAAGTCTTATAAGTATTTCAAAAATCAATTTACGTAATTAACAATGACGACAGAGACGAACTTTAATAATTCTTTGCAAATAGAACTTATTTTACTGTTAGGACTTTAATTAAAGTAGACCGGGAAAACTATAGGTATAAATTGTATGTAACATAGGGGCAATAGTTCAGATTAAAATGATGAATTTAGTATTTTTTAAATCAATGCATTTTAGTAAGGTAGTTAGGTTAGGTAGTTAGGTTAGCTATAGGATAGGTGTGGTCAGTTAGGTTAGGTTATATATACATGTTGTAATTTTAATTCTATCGAACACAAAATGTTGAAATAAGATCACATTAGAGACTTGCTACTTAAAAAGTAGTAGTAGTTATTATTGGTTTGGATCTATTTGTTGTCGTCTTATTAAACGTAACTAATAAAAAAAAAATGATAAGAGCAATAAATTGACTCTAAGGCACAACGAAGTTTGCCGGGGCAGCTAGTATATCTATCTACACACATGAAAAGTGTCTAGGGATCAACATATATTTTTGCAATAACTTTTCTCCTGATTGATATTAATTAAAATTTTCTTTAAGGATTCATCAAATAAAGTGTTTTCGTTTGTCACAGTAACGATAAACCAAGTCACCTTTGCATTAATAAAGAAATTTGCCATTTTCCTAATAAAGGGATTTTTGACATTTGAACCACTAACATTAAAGTTCGAAAAAAAGACTGAAATAACAGTTTTCTTTAAAATTTTATTGGGTAACTTAAACAATTAATAATCCGTGTTTCTACCGCGAACACTAACAACACAAGAACATCGGTTTGGCATACTCAAAATGAGTTCATCCAAATCACGCTGTGGAATGGCCGCCCATGTTCGTTGCAACAACAAAAAAAGGTCATCTTGCGACTGGATACCCTCCATATTCGGCAGAGCTCTTCTCTGTAGCATATCCCATGCGTGCTCAATCGGGTTCAAGTCTGGCGACTGAGCAGGCCAGGGCAGGACATTGATGTTAGCTGCGGCGAGAGTCTGTCTTACAACTCTTGCGGTGTGCGGTCGTGCATTATCATGCATTAACTGAAATAAGGGACCGATTTGCACTTGTAGAGGAACGATGACGTCTGATACAATCGTCTCAGCATAAATTTGAGCGTTGAGGTTGCCTCTGATCCAAATCAACTCAGTTCTTCCGCCGATCCAAATACCCGCCCATACCATGATGGTTCCACCACTATAAGGATGGACTTCCTGGCAGGATTTTAATCGCTGTTGGCGTCCAGGGGTTCTCCAGTGTCGTATACGTCTTGTATCCGGTCTCATACCAAAACGAGACTCATCAGAAAAGCACACGAAACGCCATTGTTCTTCTGCCCAATTTCTGTGTTCAAGAGCCCATTGATATCGAATCCTACGATTGTGCATTGCTATATGTGGTACCCGTAGCGGTCTTCGGGAATGAAGGTTCACTTCATGCAAGCGGTTTCTGCCTGTTTGGTCGCTAATTAAGTTCCCTGAAGAGTGATGAAGCCTCACGAGTTGTAAGACAGACTCTCGCCGCAGCTAACATCAATGTCCTGCCCTGGCCTGCTCAGTCGCCAGACTTGAACCCGATTGAGCATGCATGGGATATGCTACAGAGAAGAGCTCTGCCGAATATGGAGGGTATCCAGTCGCAAGAAGACCTTTTTTTGTTGTTGCAACGAACATGGGCGGCCATTCCACAGCGTGATTTGGATGAACTCATTTTGAGTATGCCAAACCGATGTTCTTGTGTTGTTAGTGTTCGCGGTAGAAACACGGATTATTAATTGTTTAAGTTACCCAATAAAATTTTAAAGAAAACTGTTATTTCAGTCTTTTTTTCGAACTTTAATGTTAGTGGTTCAAATGTCAAAAATCCCTTTATTAGGAAAATGGCAAATTTCTTTATTAATGCAAAGGTGACTTGGTTTATCGTTACTGTGACAAACGAAAACACTTTATTTGATGAATCCTTAAAGAAAATTTTAATTAATATCAATCAGGAGAAAAGTTATTGCAAAAATATATGTTGATCCCTAGACACTTTTGATGTGTGTATATAAAAGAAAGTCGTGTTAGTTACACCATTTATAACTCAAGAACGGCTGGACCAATTTAAATGATTTTGGTATTTTTGGATTTGTCTCTGGCCGGAATAGCATAATAATTAATAAAAAACATGAAAAGTCTTAGAAAAAATAAAATATCAAGAATATTCGTTTTCCCAAACATTTTTCAAACGCAACGCCATCTTGCATGACGCATGACAGGAGTCAAACTTCTCAGTTCAATAACAGGTGACAATTTGGCTAAAACTAAGAAGGTAAGGTTGTCAATTTATGCGTACCTACGTTCTGAAATTTATTTTGTTACTAAACTTAGAGGTTTTATGTAGCATAAAAAAGTCTTATACTTCAGAAATTAATTTACGTAATTAACAATGACGACAGAGACGAACTTTGCAAATAGAACTTATTTTTACTGTTAGGACTTTAATTAAAGTAGACCGGGAAAACTATAGGTATAAATTTTATTGTATGTAACATAGAGGCAATAGTTCAGTTTAAAATTATGAATTTAGTATTTTTTAAATCAATGCATTTTAGTAAGGTAAATAGGTTAGGTAGTTAGGTTAGCTATAGGATAGGTATGGTCAGTTAGGTTAGGTTAGGTATAAGTATACAATGACATGTTGTAATTTAAATTCTATCGAACACAAAATGTTTAAATTTATGATCACAGTATAGAGACTCGCTACATAAAAAGTAGTACTTAGTAGTTATTTATTGGTTTGGATCTATTTGTTGTCGTCTTACTAAACGTATGTATATCTAATATGAAAAAAAATGATGAGAGCAATAAATTGACTCTAAGGCACAAGTTTGCACGAAGTTTGCCGGGGCAGCTAGTTTATTAAATAATTAAATCGACATGGGGTAACAGTTTCTTTTAAAGAGATCAGTTTTTTATGTTTGGTAATGGAAGGTTATTAGGATTACAATAATCCCCAAAGGATTTGTACAGGTATTGATAAGTTTTAACAAATAACCAAGATTCAAAAATTTATATGGAGGGTGCAGTTAATAAGTTTAATTTTTTGAATAAAGGTTTGCAAGACGTCAATGAATCTACATTACAAAGTGCGCGAATGCACTGTAATTAAAAATGACATGTAAATGTGTTTATAACACATTTGCTCGTAAAGGGTCTCTTATTCTACCAAATTCAGTATCGTAATGTATCTCATTACGCACTTGTGCGTAATGGTAATGTAAAACGCACGGTAACCAAGATGCTCCCACTAAAACGAACCGTTCGTTTTTTAAAATCTTAGATAAGAATTTTTATGTCAGAAAGGTGATCAACACGTTATGAATAAAATTAACTTTGGGAGATAAAAAATAAACATTTAATTCGTACTAAGTACTACTTAATAATTTTGACAATAAATTACTACCATTTGTAACAAAAACAAAAAATATTAAGTAATTTAGGTACTTTATTAGTAATACTGGCTGTTTATGTGCCTTTGTTTAAAATAAAAAAGTGCTGGTGCGCGCGC
This sequence comes from Euplexia lucipara, assembly GCA_921972225.1. NCBI lineage: Eukaryota > Metazoa > Arthropoda > Insecta > Lepidoptera > Noctuidae > Euplexia > Euplexia lucipara. The sequence continues at coordinate 7,666,971 of OV179142.1, read as the reverse complement.
ATCGCTAATTTGTGAACAAGTAAAAATTATTCCGAGCGCTTTTTCTTTTCGCTGTATTGTTTTTATTTGAAAATTTCAGTCCGAGTTTTATTTATTTCCTCGCAAATATGTTATAAAACGTCGTACTTATGACATACGTGCGCTTTGATAAGAGAGGCTGTACTCTGCTTTCTTGTAGCCCTCGGCAACGGCTCGGCCTAGCAATATCGCCTCGGCTGTAATTATCAACCTACCGCACTTATCATAATGTAGGTACTATTACAGTATGAACCTATTTATAAAAATAAATATCATTAAAATTTATCATAGCAATATTGGAGCGGCAGCGGAGCGTACTAAACTAGACTCATCGACTTGTGTCCACTTTGTTGTTTCGGAAGTTGTTTTTGTTGTTTTCATGTTGTTTCTTCAAAAAGACCTTGACATTAAATAAATAAATATTGCACAACTTTTCACACAACGCCATTTAGTCCCAAGTTAAGCTTGAGTTATGGGTACTAAACAGCTGATAAACATACTTATATATTTTTAAATACATACCTACATATTATAGATAAATTACACCCAGACACAGAACAAATGAACGTGCTGATCACACAAACATTTGTCCTGGGTGGGAATCGAACCCTCGACTTCCGGCATAGCAGTCAGGGTCACTCACTACTAGACCAAAAGGCTCGTCAATTGTCATTGACAGCCAGTCGTCTGCGCTCGCGTCCCTTCGCTTCTCATGGACCATAGACAATAGTCTGTAGCATTGACAAGCGAAGTCGGAACGATTCGGTGCAGCCGAGCCGATTAATTAATAATTTTGTTTATTTACTTTATTTTATACTCTTGACTTTAGTGTTTATTTTATTTGTGAGTATTATATTTATCTATTTTTTTACTTTTAGGTGTGACCGTGACATCACAGTGAGCCCTATCAGAATACCAGCGCTGCGGTTTTTGTTTTCATTTTTCGCAGCATCATGCTGAGATAGGAGCCTTTTTGGCCTTCTCTTCTCTTTTATTATTATTTAGTTTTATATTCTTTTTTGTTATTATTATTTTTGTAGTTCCTGTGCTTGTCCCGAATAAATATTTTTCTTTCTTTCTTTCGCCTTTCCACTAGTGCACACGTATCAGATGAAAATTTTGTTCATGATGACCTGTCTTTAGTAGGTAAATACCTACTCGTATTGAATGTCTTTGTTCATAGCCCAGTTATTATTTAAAATGGTACAAATCGACTCGTGAGACACTGTAAGTTTAGCTGCTATCTCTCTCAAACTTGAGTGGGCGCTATTTCCCTCACTTATGCAATGTTAACATCAGTGTTGATGACTCTAATTGCCAACCAGTTTTTAATGCTTAGGCCCACTGATAAGTACAGACGCCAGCACATCAAGTTACCCCAATGTGTCAAATTTCTTTGATCGTTTTTCAACTTTATGTCAAACAGCATAAGGTTGATATTCAATTGGAAAAATTTGACACATTGGGGTAACTTGATGTGCTGGCGTCTGTACATGTTTTTGATAATTAATTTAGTTAATTAATTAATTAGCAAATATTAAAACAAAGTCTTTGTTTGATATTTGTGTCCGTTATGAAGTTCGCAATATCTACACACTATGTTATGATCTACAAAAACAGCACTGTATTCAATTTTGTAATCGACTAGCAGACGTTCCGCGGTTAAACCCGCGTAGGTCCCGTTCCCGTGGGAATACAGGGATAAAAAGTTTGCCTATGCCAGGGTATCCAGGGTGTCAGCTAACACCATACCAAATTTTATTAAATTACATTCAGTAGTCTTTACGTGAAAAAGTAAGAAAAAAACATCCATTTTTCCATCCATCTATCCATACTCACAAACTTTTGCGTTTATAATATTAGTAGGATACAACATAAACTTCGCGCCAAAAATGGAAAACATGGTCCATTCCCGAAACTTGTAGACAGAATGTATTCTATACTAATTATAAAGAGGAAAGGTTTGACTAATTCTTTCACCGTTGTGAAGCTACACTATCCCCAGGTGACATAGGCTACTTTTTATCCCTGTATTCCCACGGGACCGGGAACTACGCGGGTGAAACCGCGTGACGTCTGCTAGTCTTAAATACTTTACTAGATATATTTTTACAGAATGACTAGTGTAATGAAAAACAAATTGTGGATTTTAATCTTTATTGTAAAATAATTATTATCTTAACAACACTATATAATTAACTACATCAAAAGTAGGTAGTATCTAAGGTGCAATAATTGATAACACATAGTTTGTTTTGTGTAAACTGTCAATTAAAGTACATTATTATACATCAATATTTTCATACTATGTTTTCAATGACTACTTTAATAAAAACTAACAATAAGAAACAGCGGGTTTGAGAAAATGTTGCAAATATAAAGCTTTTAAATTCTTAAGGTGGAAGCGCCAGGGTAGCCAGGGAAATTCAAATGTTCTTGCGTTCTTTTGAAATTCGACGTTTAGTATCAAGCTGAATGTTAAACCTAACATGATTTACAACCCTAACACGTACGTGTATACAGAATTATAATCATTCATAACAACAACCTTTTAAGTCCTTACAATGCCATTGAATGATTATTTCATGGAAAAGCCATTTAACCCTTTAGCCGCTTGTGTCGCATAAATATGACACATATTTTCGTGCCCCTACTTAGCGGGTCGTATTTCTGCGACAGAGAACATGATGTATGACTTTTTCGTTCTATTTTCAAAATACTGACCATGTGGTACAACTAAAACCATTATCGAATTGAGATATTATTTATGTAACAAAAACTAAAAGTCGATACAACGATTGTTTCCTTATTTACTGCAGGCAAGTATTATTTTTTTGATTTGTAGCAATTTTGGCCCGGCACTACGGGCACGGCAACTAATATTTAGCCAAGCATTTAAAATGTTAATAGGATAAACTTAACTTAGAGGGCTATATTGGTGATTTTAATTATTATAACTCATATAAACCATATTCGTTACAGTCGTGAATCATATTTTAATTAACATACAACCTGACACTGATATATTTAAAAAAGAAAATTCGAATTTTGCGGGTACCCTGGCACATTCACATTAATAACAAAGATATCGGATAGGAAACCACACCAGCATTACCTATGTAAAACGTAAGACTTGACATTCACATCCCATCCATTTATTCGTTGACTGCGTGTCATCAGTTATCATATCACAATGACGACCACATCTCCATTAAAAACAATAAAAAATCTTCCAAGTTTTAACTTAATAATAATTGCAGCTGTACATTTAAAATCTAACACCCAGTTTTTGAAACGAACAATATTACAAACAAAATTAACGTGAATGGTTGAACGTAACACGATATCCATTAGCATCATTTGGATTGTGTTTAATCTGTGACGCGTCGGAGTTTTTGTGCCGGAAACTGGGTGTTCTTAAAAGGTATACACCAAAATTAAGTTAATCACGATTTAACATTGTAAAATCATCATCAAAAAGAGATTTCGATAGTATCTATCTAATAATCAATTATTATATTTAAATTATAAGCTTATTTTTAGACCACTAATGTTGAAAATACAATAGATATATCATACTTTTGTTTTCAAGTTCTTTATACTTTACAATTGTGTAGTATTTAGAATACTTAAGGGCCAAAACTGGATGCCCCTGATGACGAAGAATTACTGACATCACCCTTTATCTCAATTTCAACGACCACCTTAATAGATTTTATTAATTGGCTCCAATAAACATTTTTTGTCATTACTTCGTTCGAAATTCCACTATCAAGTCTTCAAATACAGTCTTATGCTGATATTACAGGTTCGTAACCTCGAATTCAAACAATTAACAAAAGAGCCAAAAGGGTATTTAGACAGTTAAATTTATACGGTTTGTTTGAACACAATAAAGTCATTAAAGCTAAGCAGCTAACGTTATTAAAGTTAACATTTTCAAGAACAAAGCTAAATAGGTGAAATCTTCACATTATCATCTAAAATTATACTTGCAATAAACGGGTGGATTAGAACTTAAAAAAGCAAGAAAGCACACTTCTATTAGAAAAGTTACCTCTTAAAAGCAAATTTTAGCTGCCAAGAATAAAATGCTATGTAGTTGCGCTTGCGCAGGTACCAGACGCTTGAAGTTGGAGAGACAGTGTGTACATTGTTATACTATGACAATTATTAATATGTTATAATGATAAGTTATACATCCAATTATTTGAATAACAACGATAAAACTCTGCTATTCCTACGACATCTATGTATGTAATAATTTATTGATTTAATAAAATATAGATTATACTTGAGTGACATATTATTAAAAAGAAAGCCTTGCTCGCAGTGTATAAATATGTCAGTTTATTATAAGATTTAGACCGTCGAAGCACACGATATATCTTCATTGTATTCATACAGTCTATATCGGAGACAGAAAGACAAATGTTTTTTTAGACATCCCAGAACTCACTTAAATATTGTAACACAGTGTAAATAATATTATTTTGTTCAATATCACACAATTAACATCAAGCATTTTGAAAGTTTGAGTGAGGACAGGGCCAGACTGTTCAAAAAAGTGCATAAAAAGTAGGTAGGACTTAAAACTAAAATCACAGTCTGAAAAATTAGTGTACTAAGTCAGTATAAGGCTAACGCTTCCGTTAAGTGATAGCATAATAACACTGCGAAACAACAATTACACATTGGACATCAATTATCTATTGAGCTAACAATTATCGAAAACATTTATGAAACTGCATTTAATATTTAATGTAGACACATAACCAGAGATAAAATCACACATATATTTTCACCGTTGACAACACTGAGATTATTATGACGGAAACATTTAATATTCTTAGCACACAATATCCATTGAACGATAAAATTATAAAGTCCAATATTCTACAACATATTAATGTCTGCATTCAGACAGCCATTATTCCGGTTAGTTAGTCCTATTTCTGGGAAATTAAGTCATATTTTTGTGTTATTTTAATGTCTCATTTAAGTAAAACCTATATGTTTTTTATGCGTATTCACGAAGCAGGTATGGACGTCGAAAAGCTTCTGTTTAACAATGAACACGTTGACAAATAGCCCGAAACCTGTTACGAGCTGTTTAACAACGTCGTGCGCGTACGTTGCTCAAATGTTGCACGTTAATAGATACCCCGTGAGGACATAATTATCTCAAGTAAATCACAATATCAAATTGCTGATTCTTACTCGTAATGTTATTTCCTGTTTTATTTGTAATGTTATTTCGTGTTTTTTTGTTCAAAATGTCGTCTTTTTGGCGTAGAATCTTGCGTAGTATATTATAACTCTGAATATAGTATGTCACTGGCCCGTATAATAAGAAATATGGATGGAATTGATATCCCTTAAATCAGTAAAAGTCCATTTCTACTACAGCTTAATGTACTTTCGTAATTTTTGGATATAATGTCGTATTTTCGACGTGGAATCTTGCGTAGATAATAAGTTATAACATTTGTTGTATTAAGTCACTATTCCGTATAATCAGGAATATGCAAGTAACCGATATCCCTTACATAATACAGTAAAAGTCAATTTCTTCCATTTCTTAATGTAAAACAAAAAATAAAAAAAAATACTAACAAATAGTTTCTTGACTCTTAGTGAGAGTAATACTCAGAATTAGAATTTAATTACTTGCACACTCCCTACTATTTATGACGTATTTTAGTGGAATTCGTTAGTTACACTTGACTATGACACAGTCAGATAGATGTTTTCACCAGGTTCTTAAGTGTTGTGACGTGTTCACAAAATGTTTATTGGCCATAGCGGTAGAAGCCTGGAGCCCTATGGTCGCTAATGGCACACTCCCTTATTCAGAAACCCTGGACGTGTCGACACACGCCGCAGCCGAGAGCGAACTCCTCGCCGGTCTCCGGATGCTGCACGTGTAGTGGGCACTCATCTGAAGAGCCCGGTAGTTGCTCACCTTTGGGTCCTAAAAACAACACATACAACCTAAACTTAGTACATACATAAATATCGTGAGGAAACCGCCATGCCTGAAAATTATTTCTGTACGCCATGTGAAGCCAGCTCGTCAGATTAAACACTAATCAAAAGAAAAATAAAGATTGGGGTAGGCAGCAACCACATAACGAAACCTGCTACGATCTAAACTTCCTTGTTTGCTTCGTTTATTACAAAGAGATTTAAGAAACTAAAGCACGAAATATAACGTTAGATGGCGGCACTGAGACATGGGATGACAGATTATCTATAAAGGAATTTCCCGTGAGAAATTCATAGAAAATCTGTATCCCATGTCTCAGTGCCGCCATCTAACGTTATATAGAAATATTAAAGCGGCCATTAGCGCCACCTGGCGTTAAATAGCAAAAAACACGAAACATATAAAGAAAACGGAAGCTGTGGTAGGGATGCTACCATTTAGTTATCAAAGTTTCGATCATTTTTTTTAAACGAATCAGTTAGAAGTAAAGATGGGATATTGGGATGCATATTTTGTTGAGATGTTGGCTACTATGGAAATCACTTTTTTGCGGATTTTTGTCAAAAAATATTATTCTAAGTATTTAAGTGACACAAATGACAGTTGCCTCGACTCATCGCGAATCCTGGATTTACCCACTCTATTAATTTTTAATGAAAATGTGCAAAAAATAACTTCAGGTAAATATGCATCCGATTATTCAATCTCTAGTTATAAGTATTTAATTATGTGGCGAATTTAAGTGTATGTGTTACACTTACTTATATTAATTTACCTCATTCAATATTATCGATTACATAATCGATAAACAATATTACATCTCTACAAGATAGTCGTATAGCTACTCGGCAATATCAAATATTCTAGAACTTTCTAAGAAAATGATTTAATTATAATTATTAAATAAATATAAAACATAGTTACGAAAATAAATCATAGCTACGTGCAATCGTTTAATCCTAACAAGATTAGCAGTAACGTATTGCGCAACTCGGCGTAATGATTTACTTGGAAACTTTTATTTTTCATATAAGGCGTATTGACAGGCAGGCGTCCCACACAAGCCTTAGGCCTTATCCAGATATACGCGCGAGTTTAATGCGTTTTGTAATACATTGCTTTTTAGCATTGAACTTCAACTAAGCCAAATACTTTATTGCTCTCTCCTCCCCCCCAATGACCCCCAGGGTCAGTCAGTAATACATACCAGCGGGACACTGCGGCAGCATATGTTTGGGAATGCTGGTGACCCGTTGGAAGTCGTCGTGGCACGAGTTGCAGAAGTGCGACGTGCCGAAACAAAAGAATACAGCCACCTGTAACATTACAATTGACCTTAGTTTTAATTAAGTATATCAATAATTAATGCCGTACGAATTTCTCGACTTTTCCGATGTAATAAACGAAATCTTTCGTAGGCACAAACTATGGCCTGAAAATGAATAACACGCGAAAGTTATAAGTTTATGATTTTTTTAAATACCAAATTTCAGCTTTCTAGCACTTCAGGAAGTAGCTAAACATTTCGATGATAATCAGTGTGTCAGTGACGAAATCGGTGTATTTTAGATATCAATAAAATCTAAAGTATTAGAGTTATTCAATTAAGACTTTGTATGTTTAATTAGTCTATTAATGACATCATATCCTGAGAATATGAACTCTCTGGTACATCGGAAACCTACTCTATGAGGGTTCAAAAAATCGATAAAACACTTCGAGAAAAGGTAGATAGTGCCCTTGCGCTTCGCCTGGCTCGTCTTGGCGGGGGAACTCCCGTGCCCCCAGATACGATTAAGATAAACCGTTGTTATTTTTTGTTTTGCATTGATACAAATTCGTTTTTTACTTAGTGATATGCTTACGGTCTACAAAAGAGTACAGGCGTGATGTTTTGCTCGTTTAGAACACAGATGATATATGTTGCAGGTTTAAATATGACTGTTAAACTGAAGTTGATTTATAATATATATTTTAAATAGAACTTCAGAAGGCAATTATATTATTAAGCCATAATATCTAATTTATTTAACACAGTCATGCATTCCTCTTCATAGAAATTAAAACATTCTGACAGTATCATCTTCCATTCAGGCAAGCAAGCAAACAATGAAGCAGCAATCTTTCATTTAAGCTGCCTAATTGTACATTATTGTCTTAGTTCTCAACAGCTATTTTTGTATTAGGCTTTATTTAGTCCAAATTAACTATATTTATTATTCATTCGCAAGCATAATAACGCGTTAATAGCGCCTTACTTCCGAGGAATAGGTGAGTTAAATAGTGTTCGTCAGCACGGCAAGTTGGAAAAGTCAGTAAGCAGTGTTTCTGTAAGTCGAGTGTACTTACAGAGCAGCAGTATCTGCATTTGTACTCGAGGAAGTCAGCACCATGCTTAGGGCAGGTACGGGCACCGGCGACGTCACTGCAAGCCCCACACACCAGCTCCGCCGGCTCCCACCACCCGCTAGTCTCGGCCTCGCAGCGTGCCAGACCGCCGAAATATGCCTTGAATTAAAATTACCTACTATTAAACAGGACGGTACATAATCTTTATCAATACTAAAACTGGTTGTGTGTTTTTTACGACTTAACGGGAGCACGGATCGTTATGAAATTTGACATTAAAAAGGTAGATAATATTCTGGAGGCGAGCATTTGTCTAATTCATTATCTTAAACATTTTGCAAATGCAGCGCCTATTTTGTTATGTTTTCCCAGTCTATAATCAGGCGAGAATTTGTCATTTCACAAGTCTTAAGCTAAAACTAAGGAGACAACACAAAATACATTGAATCTATGGCGGGGCAACGTTTGCCGGGCCGTTAGTTTATAAAAAAGCTGTAAAGCATAGAATTCTCTTCCACTTTTTTATATATAGGATCAATTGTTTTGAAAACATAGTGCGGAGAACGTACAAAGCTTATTTATACTCGGAGTACATCTAAAAACGAATATGCACAAAATTCATCTCTTTTATAAACACATAGCGGAAGAAATGGGAAAGGAAAGATATAGGACTAACTATATAGAGATAATTTGACTTACCTTTCCACACTTATGACAAACATAGTAAGCATATCTCTCCATAGCATAGGTCGCGGGGTCGGGCAGGACCTTGCCCTTGGCTCCGCCGGGCAGCGCGCAACCTTCGTACTCCAGTCGCATCAGGGCTTTGCGCTTGACTTCCTCGTACAGCTGCCGTATTGGAGCCAGAAGCTCCTCAAGTGTCCAGTGACTCATGTCCTCCTATGAATCAAATTCGTAATATCAGCTTTATACACCCCTATTTTTTAATAAGTACAAAAAAAATGGGCTGTATCCGTACCTGGTACTGCATATACAGGATGAATTTTTAGTCACCGTCCAAATTTTGATATATTAATCTTTGGCAAAATTCTTTGAATACGTGTTTTTTCTTTTAGTATCACTCAATACAAAAATATTGAGATATCACTTCACAAAGTTATCTGTAAAAAGTTTATGTTTCTGGACACTGCCGCGCCGTGCATACGCGCTAGGTGAAGCTACGCGAGCCGGGCCGCCCCGCGCGCCGCGCGCCGCCGCAATTCATTGATAACACAATACAAACAAAGTTGCAAATTTTCCCTTCATACTTTCACGGGCTTAGGACCGTCAATAAGCAAAAGGTTTGTACTATGTTCACTATGATTAGAATCTAACCCATAATTAATCAATTAAGTACGTATAAATAAAGTAAAAATCAATTATTTAGATAAGAACTTGAGACCTTAATAAAAGCTGAGCCAAAACGTTTTGCTATTAGGCGTATTTAAAAAAATTGAATCAACTTATGTACAAATAATTAAAAATTTAATCAAAATCATCAACAATCAAATTAACAGTACTTTAATAAATGTTCAAAATGCATACCGTTTCTCTCTAGACAGAGTCTTGCACGTTTTTGCACATTGTTTTTAATTTGATTGAGCACTACAGTGTCACTTTTAACTTCGTCGAATGCACGTACAATTTGCTGTTTTAATTGGTCTAGGTTTTGGGCTTCCTCCACATACACTCGTCGTTTTATTTCACCCCACAAAAAAAAGTCACATGGAGTAAGATCTGGTGACCGGGGTGGCCAGACGACGGGCCCCCCGCGACCGATCCAACGATCACCGTGTTCGATGTTTAAATAATTACGAACGGCGGCGGAGTAATGAGGCGGTGCACCGTCCTGTTGAAAATAAAAATCTCGATAGGAGATTACCGGCACGTCATCCATGAAGTCAGCAATTACTGTGCGTAACATATCTAGGTACGTACCCCCGGTCAACCGTCCCTCAATGAAATATGGCCCCAGTATTTTGTTGCCGACAATTCCAGCCCACACATTTGCACTGAACCGCACTTGGTGATACGTTTCTCGTATCATGTGTGGGTTTCGAAATGACCACCAATGTTCATTATGATGATTATACAGCCCCACTCGAGTAAACAAGGCCTCGTCAGTCAACAAAATGTTAGCATCGGGGTGTGCAATCAGCCACTCACAGAAGGCTCGACGGGGAACTGCATCTGCGTCGTTCAAGGCCTGTGCCTTTTGAAAATGGTACGCGTGCAACCCGGCAGAATGGAGAAGTTTCCACACGGCATATTGGCTTACGCCGAAGCGCCGCGCTGCATCTCGCGAAGAAATCGAAGATATCTTCTTCGATCTCCACTGCGAGTCTCGGCCTGCCCCGTCCTTGAGCGTGTGTAGGTACTATAAATTGGCCATGGTCTAATAGCCTCTGATTTGCGGCCAAAATCGTTTGGCGATTTGGTAATGAAGGATTTATTCCTTGATTGCGAAGGCGAGGAATACTTTCGGTTTCGTACAGTCTCCGGGCACCGTTCAAGCTTTCACCACTCAGTATGTAGGATCGCACCATTTCGTAATACTCGCGGTAGGAATACGACGACATTGTAAATAAATTCACGATACGCACGGGGCGCCGCCGCGCCGGCGCCGGCGGGTTGCGCGGGAACGCCGGGAACACGGAAGTAAGCGCTTGCGTCGCGAAAGGGTGCGCGCGCGAGGCCGACTAACGATAGATGATAGATGTCATAAATGTGTCGCGCAGGTGTAGCGGGGTGGGGGTGAGCGGGGTGAGCGCTGCCTTTTTCATTGAATATTTGCGCGGCAAGTGTAGTATTATTAACGTTTAACTTGTGACCACGCAGAGCGGATAATTTTTTCGAGAAAATGATTTAATATGAAAATTTTATGTATCGATTTTTTTTCAAAAATGGACTTAGTGAATGATACCTAATGCCTAGCAAAAATTTGGACGGTGACTAAAAATTCATCCTGTATTTGCGTAATCAAAATCACTATTTGGTTAAACTTAAATAACGAAAACAGCTGTTGGAGGCGGGGCATGCTTGAGCGAGATCACGCGAACGTGAGCGAGAGATGATGATTAATTAATACTAGATACCTATGTCATGAATGGCCTGAACAATATTTCCACATTTTGGGATATAAACAAACGCTAGTAACTTTGCTGTTTATGACTATTATTAATTGATGCTTTACAAATATAATGAGACGACCGTATGTATAGAATAAGCCCTTTAAGTATTTGTACTATATAAAAATTAGTGGTGTATAACTAGTAAGTATTATGTAAATAAGAGTCCGCGGTATGCCTATATCTACCAATCGTTCACAAATCTATATTTCGGGCTGCTGTTGAAAAAAATTAAAGGGAAAAAGTCAATGACGTTTTGCCCGACCCAGGGATTGAACCCGGGACCTCATGCTCGGCAGAAACGCTAAACTAGATCAACGCAAAATTAAACATAAAGAATTGACTTTGTATCCATCAAACACTATTATGTATTTACTAATACCACTTACATTTCGAAATCAACATCAAAAGTCACTTATACAAATAAGGCTAAGTATCGGCACTTTTTGAACGTCAAAATGATATAAGACAGTCCCCCAAAAAGCCCGCCCGTCGCCACTTTTAAGTGTTTTATTTTATTTTATAATCCCTGTGATAATAATAATAATATAATCTATAATCCATCAACTTACCTTGCAAATGGGACATTGTGAGAACGAGAATGTGATCCTTGGACCTATCCATTTGTTAGCAAGAACTTTCTTACAGCAGTGCAAGTGGAACACGTGGCCGCATTTCAACTGCAAAATAAAATTAAACAATTTGTTTATTTACCTATGTCACGTTTTACGATTATAATATGTCTGGCGAACGATTCGGCAACACATTTTTTCTTGTTTTCGTTTATTGTTTACACTTGAATTAAATTATAAAAGTGAAACTTAAAGTTATGTACAAAAATTGTGTGAAATAATTAAGTGAAAAAATAATAATAATTTATTAAATGTCAATACATACAGAGATAAAGATAAAGATCAATTTAGTTGTTTAGATCACAATACTAATAGATTCATGCAATGGTCATAAATATGAGTATTATAGTGTAAGTATTATTATTTATTAGTTACAAATCTTACAGGTTTTACATGGTCATGGTAGAGTCAGAGATGCTATAGTAACATTTCAAGATGAACATTTTTTTTAACTTAGTCCTAAATAAATCATGACTTGTTTTTGACAAGTCTTTTCCAAGTTTATTGCTGACAAATTGAACAAAACAAGTAATAGGTACAATTGATGATAACTGAAACAGTTCAGCAAACGCAGGGAATGGTGGAACATCAGCGCTACTTCTGCTTGCGTGCGCTATCATTACCATAGAATAATAAAATAGAAGTGTCATGCTTGCTATGTTGAAAGACTGCAAGCTTAAAGGCTTTGGGAACACATACATTATGCGTATAGCTAAGGAATGGAATTCCCTGACGGAGTCGGTGTTTCCTGATAGCTACAACCTAAGGGTCTTTAAGACAAGAGTGTACAGGTTGTGTCTAGGCAAGCGTGCTTCATCGTCGACCACATCATCGCTTACCATCATGTGAGATAGAGGTCGAACGCGTGCCTTCCAATAATAAAAAAAAAAACTTGGGAGGTGTCAAGGGACTTCCGGATGACACGAAGTTCCTTTCGATTGATTAGTGAAGGAATTTTACAATTCCGTCACTAATCAATCGGAAGGAACTTGAATTGGTGACTGGTAATTAGTGACAGATACTTAAACACGAGATTGTACTCATGAATACGAATAACTTTCCCAAAGAAACTTTTTTTTATACTCATTAACTTTAAATTAATTCAATTACGTCAGTACTGCACAACGGGAGCGGTGTGGGTGGCGGGGAAGCGTGTGATGCTACTACTACTAGTACATTTTGCCCTTCCCGAGGTCAGATAATCAGCTACTTATGAGATGAGATGATGATGAGATTCGTGGCTACTGTGATCGATCACAAGCGCGCACGCGGGAATTTTGAACAGCGTTTTTCTTTTTTATTGTGTATAAAAAAAGTTTCTTTGGGAAAGCTTATTGAAATCGTGAATACAATCACGTGTTTAAGTATTGGTCACTAATTACCAGTCACCCTATATACTTCTAAATACATACATATCATAGATAAATTACACCCAGACACAGTACAAATGATCGTGCTCATCACACAAACATTTGGTCTGGGTGGGAATCGAACTCACGACCTCCGGCTTAGCAGTCAGAGCCACTAACTACTAGACCAACAGGCCAGTCTGTACTGATGTACCTGTAAAGCAGGCGCAGCTTGCAATGGATCGGTGAAGCAGATCATGCACATGTCATCGGCATCCTGTCGTAAAGGCGCGGCATCGTCGGCGCCTGCGCATCCAAACAAGCACGGCAGACACGTGCGCTCGGCGCGAACACCACCACACAAGTGATTGCATGGTAAAACTCGGCTGCACGCCTCCTTGCCGTGTTCCTGGATTGAAGTTATTAAATAAAATAACACTAAATAATAATACAATCACGACAAAATATATCACTATCACGGTATTAACATACTAGCTGCTGTGTCAGAGAGTTACACTCGCTCCTAAGTGTTGCAGTGTGAAGTCAAATAGCCATCCTTTCTCTAGAATAAGCTAGGTGACAAAATTTTAGTTTTAGTTCCTCATCTAGATTACCTACTACAAAATATTAGACACATGTTTTTTTTCTTTTTTCACGTCACAAATTGGTACAGCTCCCTGAAATAGGTTTGAGCTACACGATGACTGAAGCATGCATGCCGTCTGTCGGGACAGGTCGGCTCAAAGCTGAATTGATTCTTTCTTCAAAAGGCTTTTTTAGACTTAGCCCTGCATCGTGAGACTGGCATGATAAATGAATATAATCTTATGTCTGAACTTTAAGAGACCATGACTCCTGAGTTTCTTTTGGCATTTCTTCTCAGGGATCAGTCGCTTTGGAAATGCCATTTAGTTTTTAAAAAAGACATGTAAAAGTATCTGAAAAGATCTACTTACAGAAATAAATATCATTTCATTTCATCATTACAGTTTATCCTAGAGTTATGACGTCACAAGCTGTTCCTCTTTAAATTTAATACGCATAATCTAAGTACGAAACATACTTATCTATTATTTCGTATTATCTAGCTCATGGACTAAATATAATTTTGATATTCAGATCTTGCTTTAAAGATGAAAGATTAAAGATATCGGGCTGGTATCCGCAACTCCACGTCTAAGCGCGTATTTTGCGTATGGGCTATAATCTACCACGCGGGCCCAGTGCGAATTGGTAGATGTCACATGTCTTCGAACTTTTTGGATCTAGGACATGCCGGTTTCCTCACGATGTTTTCCTTCACCGTTTTGGAGAGCAGTGGTGATGAAATAAATTACACAAAGTAATGCGCCTGCCTGGGTTTGAACCCACGACTTACTGTTCGTAAGTCGGGGCCGCCACCACTGGGCCACCGCTGCTCTCCTCAGATCATGCTTACTGGGTTACCAAATACAAAATGAATTTATTCAAATACAACTGGTAGTTCCAGGAATTAGCGCATTAAAACAATAATAAAAACAAACTGGAAATGTCTACCGCATGCCAAATGAGCTATAGGCCCGTGAAAAAATGGAATCGGTACGCAGATTCAACGATACGGGGCCGCGGTATACCACGAAGAAGGTAGCTAGGTGACCTAAATGTCTGGGTCGTAAATGGAGAGAGACCTGTGCCCAGCAACGAGACAGTGCAAGATTGCAATATATTTTTACCTGGCACTGTTGATCAGCACACACATTGCCGATAGCCAGCAATCCGGAATTGCCCCGGGTTCCACAGAAGCGGCATGTGCCAGCCAGTCCGATGGGTCCGGGCAATATAGCCGCGCTTTCTCCCGCACCGTTATCACATACACCGCTCTCCATTCCTCTAAATTCGGCCAGACCCTTGAATGTGCGGCGGTCGACAAGGAGGAGCAGCCAGAATAGCTTGGCACGGCCGCAACCCTCGTGGATGTCGATGCGGATGGCGCTTTCTTCTTCTTTGCATATCTGTGTGGGAAATTGTTTAATAATTTGATTTATTTACTGTGTACATTTTTTAAACCCATACAAAAATATAAAGACACTGTAAATACACTGTAGGCATGTAATAATGTTTTAAGTTTTTGGTTTTGATATCGAATTCTAAATTTCTCGATGTATCGATGCCAGCGCAAACAAAACGCTAACGATACGAACGCAAGTGAACGCGTTTATATTGGTACAGGTTAACTCTGGCTTTATAAGTCATCGTTATACTACATCGACTTTCTGTGCGTGCAAACGTTACAAACGCGCAGTAAAAGCGCGTACGTAGGGCTGTTCGCTACAAACGCGAGTATGTTGTGTAAAGATTTCAACAGACCGACCCTTTTGCGTTTGCTGAGCGTAAAGGCCCTAACCTGTCGATGATGCGTCCTCGCTGATCTGTTGAGATGCAGGAAGCGGTCGCACTCGGCACAGAGCGGGCCACAGCTGCGGCAGTCGATGACGGCGGCCGTGGTGCCGTCGTCGTGGTTCGTGCACAGCGGCCGCCCGTCCGACTCACCGCGCCGTGCTTCACGCCCTTCCCCGGTGCTGTTTATTCTAAAAATTATTTTATTTTATTTTATTTATTACATTAGGCTCATCAACAATTGTTCACAATGCATACAGGGACACTATACGATCTTAAAATTCAAATCAATAAAAAAGAAAGCCTTCTTCTGCATAATACTCCTGCCTACTTGAATGTTTTAGCTATAATAATACCAGCCCGTTACTGTCCCACTGCAGGGCAAAGGCCACTTTTCATACGGAGAAGGCTCGTGCATTAATCGCCACGCTTGCTCAAGGCAAATTGGCGATTACAAACTTATTTTAACTATAAGTCCAGGTTTCCCCACGATGTTTTCCTTCATCGATGTCAATGACGTCTAAGATAAACTCAGAAAGTACATATGAATTGAAAAAGTCACATTGGTACTTGCCCGGATTTGAACCACAACCTCGTGCATGAGAGGTAGGCGCCTTAACCTCTGGGCCATCACGACAGCTATAAGTTTACATTTAAAAATAAATAAATAAGGGTTTCAAGTTATACTTACAGTTCCACATGCGACTGCTCAGTAACACACAGCGCGGCTAGCGCCACCCACACGGTGGGCGCGGCGATGCAACGCGTGGGTCTCCGGTCCAACTCGGAGAGCTGCGCCACAGCTGACACGTATGTTGCTAGAGCCTTGCGGGTTTCTAAACCCCAGGCCGGTGATACTTTATCCTAAAAACAAGCGGTCCTTTGTACAAACACCAGTACACATTTAAAATGAGATGACAAACTACAATCCCCTTCAGAAGCTAACGCAGGCACCACTTCTAACATGTCTGCACAAAATACGACTCGTATGCACCACTTACAGCACGTCTACATAACTTACGACTCGTCTGCACCACATGTGACTCGTCTGCACCACTTACAACACGTCTGCACCACACGCGACTCGTCTGCACAACTTACAACACGTCTGCACCACATGCGACTCGTCTGCACCACTTACAACACGTCTGCACCACATGCGACTCGTCTGCACCACTTACAACACGTCTGCACAACATGCGACTCGTCTGCACCACTTACAACACGTCTGCACCACTTACAACACGTCTGCACAACATGCGACTCGTCTGCACCACTTACAACACGTCTGCACAACATGCGACTCGTCTACGGCACGCGTTATATTATATGCGACTTAAACAAAAGTACGATTAATCATCGTACCTCAGCCATATCAGACAATAGTTTAGCGACTAAATGCGCGTGTTTCTTCGTCGTTTCTCCCCTCATGAACCAGGTAGCAGGCGCAGCCTGGCCGACACTTCCGCCCATCGTCACAGAGGCTGGGGTGGCGCCACTGGTACCCTTCACCTTCACTTGCACGGTGATTGCTTTGCCCAGGTAGCATACTAGATGGTCCAAGAGAGTTACTCTGGAAAAAAGGATGGTAAAATTATATATAAGGTAGGCCTAGATTCTTGTATAGCTAACATAAAAAGTACTTAGTTTTAGTTACACGGTTGCCACAGAGTGCCAGTACTCGAATTGTTTCAATTCGGTTGGTGTCTCGATTGGTTTTTTAAACTTACAAACGAATTGTCCAGTTTTAACTCTAAATTAAAGTGTAAACAAATTCAAATAGAATGACAACTGATACTTCGCAGTTCTAGCATTTTGTGAATACTCCACAAATCCTATTAAAATTATAAACGCGAAAGTTTGTGAGTATGGAGGGATGTTTGTTACTCCTACGTAAAAACTACTGGATAGGTTTTAATAAAATTTGGTATGGAGTTAGCTGACACCCTGGATTAACACATAGGCTACTTTTTATCACTGTATTCCAACAGTAACGGGATAAACGCGGGTGTAACCGCGGGACCTGTACTAGTTATTAATAAAACACAAGGCAGTTCTCTTACCTTGCGTTATGTTCACTGCCATAATTTATAGCGGCTAACATCTTCTGTGGAGGTATTTCTGTGATCATGCGCCTGAGTAGTGATATCACCTGAAATCAAAACCCGACACACTTAGATAATTAATAGTTCGACATGAAAATGCGATTGGAAGACCACGTGATCTGGTTGTGGTACGTGTGGGCCTTTAACTCTGGTCTTCTTCTGATCGTGTGGTTAGAACAAACTAGGTGTAACAGTTTAAATGCCGCCCATTGTCTTGGCATCACATGTCATCGAGATACATTTCTCAGGCATGCCGGTTTCCTCACGATGTTTTCCTTTACCGTTTTTGAAGCAAGTGATAATAGTACAATACATTTACATTACGTTAGTGTTCACCTCATGAATATTTAGAAGTTTGTGGGACAGGGTGTCTCGTGGATAACTTTAACTTCGCATGAGGCAAGATGGACGTCGATATAAATATAATTGATGCAATGTAAATGCATGCTTAATGTATCTGTATATATACATTCAGAGTAGATCCATTATACACCACTCATTTTTAATTAGTACAAATACTTAAAGGGCTTATTCTAGACGGTCTTCTCATTATATTTGTAAAGTATCAATCAATAATATTCTTATACAGCAAAGTTATTATCGTTTGTTTATATCCCAAAAAGTCACCCAATTTATGGAAATATTGTACAGGCTATTCATGACATAGAAGTATTAATTAATCGTCATCTCTCGCTCACGTTCGCGTGATCTTGCTCAAGCATGCCCGCCTCCAACAGCTGTTTTCGTTATTTAAGTTTAACTAAATAGTGGCAAAAATAAAACTGTAAAAATGTATGTGTCATGTATATGTATATGTGCACTGAAAGAACTTTATTTTCTGAGATACAAGTATCTTTTTACTTAATTCAGTAGTCAGCTGTTCAAACTGTTTTTTGTTAACTACTTGTACAATCTTCTCATTTTTAGTCTGTAGTTCATGTGTTTATTTTTGTACAAAAAAAATATTATTATTATTTATTAATACGCACATGAATCCAAAAAGTTAGAGGTGCGCTTTGGTATGAATTCGTGACCTACTATTTGGCAATACGTCGGTCACACCGCTAGACTACTTCCAATCAACAATCTGGTGCAGTAGAAGTGCTTACCTGTCGCTGCACTCGCTCGCTGCCCGTGTGTAGCAGTGCCAACAAGTCAGCAAGCAGTTCTGTTCGCTGAGCTAAGTGCGCACGACCCACGGCACTGCCACTGAGCGCCAGCAACTGTAATAATTTAAACAATGGCATGACGATTCAAAATAATCTTAATCCCATAATTCCTTGCCACCTTGCCCTAGTAACAGCCTATTTTTAGGTGCGCCCGGGGACGGTGGAGGGGTCTGTCAGACTCTTACTGACTAAAAACACGCCGATGTTCGACCTCACACCTGCGCTGGCGATCACGGGAACAGAAGATACTTCCGCAACCCTCAATGCCCTAGCGACGCCCTACGCCAAGGTCCGTACCACACAGGAGGTTTCTTAGTGAGTAAGCGCTTAGTTTTGTAGTATTTTTTTGCCCTGGCTGGAGGCCTTAATTTATTAAGACATTCATAAAATTGTTGACCTGTGATGCGTTGATCCAAAGGCAAAGTCAAATCATTTATTTTAAATTTAAAAACACTTTTGAACGCCAAACGTCCAATTCAAATAAAAAAATATAATGATTCTAGTTGCACCTTCCAAGGTAGGTTCATATGGAGTAGATTGGGCAAGATATCCAAATAGTTAAAGGTTTTGAGTTGTGAGCCTATAGATATAGATACGTTTAAGTAATAGCTATGATCTACACGTGTACATTACTTTACAGTCCACTATGTCGATCAGTTGAGAATAAACCTGCAGGCAACCCACACGTTGTTTTCTTTAAAAATCACGGCAAACTAAAATGAACCTAAACTAAATAATCACAAGAAACTCCATTTTTTTTACAATATTTTGTCAACAATTATAAATATATTATAATTTGTTAATACGATGTACCTATAAAAAACTACAATCAAAATAAGTATTGTAGGAAATAAGTCAATACTTAAGTGAATAAAATTATGGTACTCACATATTTACAAATATTGAAATTGTAGATTATTATTCTCCGAGCATACGGCTGTTCTGTCTTGTGGGTTACTGCCCGATGATTGATGTCGGTTTAATTATTCTTATCGTGCATTTAACTTTAAAAGCATTTTATAGTATGTACGTCAGTTCAGTTCCTAACGATAAATATACCGGGCTGGTATCCACAACTCTACGTCAAAGCGCGTATTTTGCGTATGGGCCCATGTCTTCGAAATTGGTTCTGGGACATGCCGGTTTCCTCACGATGATTTCCTTCACCGTTTATAAGAACAGTGGTGATGAAATAAATTATACAAAGTAATGCGCCTGCCTGGGTTCGAACCTACGACTTACTCTACGTAAGTCGGAGCCGCCACAACTGGGCCACCGCTGCTCTGTTCAGTTCCTATGTGATGATATGCCTCTACGCGCTAAATAAAGTTCTACAAACTATGAATTACCAGTGACAGCATCTCAAAGCAGTAGTTATCTTGCATGAGAGGCGGTGGCCTAGCGGGCTGGTCATCAGCGGTCCGCTCGGCTGCCTCGGCGCAGAGCAACGCCGTCTCCCAGTCGTCGCGCACGCGCGCTGCCTCGCAACCGATGGCGGATACTATATGCGTCATCACCTGTCGAATGAAAACACACGCAAACATCGTCAGCCAACGATGGTTCTGTAGTTAAATATTAACAGCCGCACGGGACCGTGGAAAGTTAAGCTACGCTTGCGGAGTGCGTTTCGTGAATGACCAATCATTATATCAATACGTCAGCTGTATAACTACAGATTTACTGCTATTAAGCATGTCGTTGACACGAACTCACTTAATTTCGCCCATCTAAAAAGCGTCTAGCGCCCACAGCACATGACCGCTGCGCATGCGCCAGTCATGAACATGTCGGTGACGCGAACCCATAAGATTTTCCCTTACCAAAAAGTGTCACACGCGGTTAAATATAAATAAATAAATAAACATTCCACAACTTTTTCACACAACGCCATTTAGTCCCAAGTTAAGCTTGAGAGCTTGTGTTATGGGTACTAAACAGCTGATAAACATACTTATATATTTCTAAATACATACATATTATAGATAAATTACACCCAGACACAGAACAAATATAAAGAATTTATTACTTAAAAAAAAAGAAAAGAACTTGTAAATATTGATACCCAAGTTAAAGGAATGTTTAGCTAGATTTTTAAAAGTTTTATTTATTAATGAAACTTTATGCACAGTACAAAGGCGGACTTGGAGGCGAGTTGGTTTACATACATACATACATAAACTCACGCCTTTTTCCCATGGGGGTAGGCAGAAACTACAGAGCGCCATATGCTACGATTCTTACATACTTCTTTTGCTTCGTTTACATTCATACATGTTGTCATACACACCCGCCGGGTTGGTTTAGTACGCGGCATATGAGTTGAACTAAGATGGTGATCGTTGCTATTGTTTCGTGCAATCCCTGCGGCTTACGCCTTACCGCATATCGATCGAAACTTGAAAATTACACGTTTAACTTGCATGCCGCTATCTGTACCACTTTTAATATATCCAGAGTAAATAAGTCACCATATCACTCTAGTGCCTACTTAAGAGTTCTACATAAAAATCGTAAAACCAAGTGATAATGTCCACCTATGCAATACACACCTGTCTCTGCAGGGTAGTAAGTTTGTGTCCCGCGAACAGTATGCCGACCACATGTTCTCTGAGGTCGCTATCGTCTACCGCAGCACCGTCTTCCACTGCTGCTGAAGCCTCCGTGCCTGACTCGCTGCCAGTGCGATCCCACTCCAAGAGTTTGCCAAACACCTAAAAGCGGGGAAATGTAAAGTTGATATGATATCTATACTATATTAATACATGAAGCGAAATCTTTGGATCCCATTTAAAGTAAGTGGGCGCGGGAGTGTAAGATTTGGCATAGTGAAAGTTAATGTGGAGGAGAAGTGCATACATTTTAGACGTTTACCAATTCTGCCAACATGAACTTCAAGTTTACATCGACGCCATAGTAATCTACCTTTTATAAAACCATAGGCATAGAGAATGGACTAAGCGATACCGGCACAAAATTGACCACACCATAGAAAAATACAAAGGGACTGTGCGGCCTGTCTCTTTTCGGTGGTTACAGAAAGAAAGAGACAACTATTGGCCACACGTTTGCTTTATATCTATCATACTTTCTTATCTGTATTTACTTCTCAGCTGGTTAGGGAACACTGCGTCCATTCTCTGTGTCTATGTAAAAAACCAACTAAAATGTGACAGCGAATAACATGTGAGTTGACATTGACAGACACAAAAATGCAAAGCAAAGTTGTAATTTCCTATTAACCCTTTAACCGCCTAAAGGTAATGGCACATTATACCGGCACGGCACCGGCAACGCTCCAAACTTGCAATTGACTTGCCATTCAATTTAGAGCCTTAAATCGTGGGTAGTATAATATAATTCACAATGTCAAAGTGAAGAAAGCAACGGCGAGCAGTCAGCGTGCAACTCGACTCGCAGCCCGCGTGCCGATAGCGAGCGGACCATGTGCTTACAGCGCGTCGACCGCACGCTTACAGCATACAGCACGCCGACTCCGAGTCGCCAGCAAAACATCATTGCGCCGTCGTAAACCGAGACATTATGAAAACGTGCAAGTCATAGGCGTGTTCAATTATAAATGCCATATAACAATTGTGTTCGCGGTGACAGCTAGCTTGCACCTCGCGGCCAGCGCGTGGGCTGCGGGCTTGAACCCCGCAGGCGGCGAGCTTGCACCTCGCGGGCGGCGCGCGGACTGCAAGCTGGCACCTTACCGACGATGCGTAGTTAGCGCACTGCCAGCCAGCCGTAGCCTAAGTTCGAGGCAACGCCGTGCAGCTGCTGTGCAGTTGCGGTGCCGTTACAATGTGCCATGACCTAATTCGGATTTATCTGACAGCTATTTTGGGCCCATTCCACCTGAGGCGTATTTATACGATAAAAAAAGGTTTGTACAATATTTTTTTTTAGATCTACTTTATATTCTTCCTTGATACATGATAAATGTATTGATGATTTATAAGTCAGGCGCTGGGGTACGACAATCGATATAAAGTAAGGCGGTTAAAAGGTTAAACATAAATATACGGTTGAATTTCGAGCAGTGGGCGACCACTAGTTTTTTTAAACTCGCTAAGCTAACTGACTCTGCTTGTAACTTCATGTGTTTTGTTATTTTTGTACGAATGCTTATGCTTTTTCTAAAATAAAAGTAAGACTGAGTTAGCCCCTATTACATCAGCTATTCGACATTGAAGTCCCGTTAAAATTGATCCAGTCGTTTCGGTGACTAGCCCAAACAAACAAGGTCTAATAAATGTGTAAACCTACCTGTGATGTTAGAAGTCGGAACACCCTCAAGGTATCAGCTTCAGATAGTCCATGCAGTACATGCGCAGGAGTGGCCGCGGCCGACGCAAGTGGCGTTGGCGAGCCGAGAACTCGCACCTGTCGCACTCGCACCGCCGGCTCGGGTCCTCGTAACTCGCATCGTACGCGTACAGAAGTACTAGAGCCTCCTGAATGAGTAAAAACTTTGATTTTACAAAAATAAGTAACTCAACTGCAAGGTCAAATTGAGGTTGGCCTCACAATTAACAAAACTGGAGAAAAACTGATTTTACTACATTTATTTTTGATCATATCGAATCAAATGCAGGTAGCGTCTATCTAGTTTAAGAGCAAAGTCATTTGTGAGATATTGGTTTTCTGTACTGACTGACCATTATAAAGTAGGTTTCCCAATCTCACGATAAGCAAAATAAAAGAAAAAAAAAAACAAGTAAAATAAAATATTCAAATACAGACTCAAGAAAGTAAACGTTGAAAATTATTGTATTTTTGTGTGTGTATTTTGTTTTTTTTTATCGATTTAAAATCGCCGTAAAAATACCCATTTCACAGTAAGTCAATAAGGCGCTTTTAAACGTCAAACATAAGTTAAATCCTACTAATATTATAAACGCGAAAGTTTGTGAGTATGGATAAATAGATGGATGGATTGATGTTTGTTACTCTTTTTCTTTGTTACACGTAAAAACTACTGAATAGATTTTAATAAAATTTGGTATGGAGTTAGCTGACACCATGGATTAACACATAGGCTACTTTTTATCCTTGTATTTCCACGGGTAGGTATCTACGCGGGTGAAACCGCGGGACATCTGCTAGTTAAAATGATTCTAGTTGCCCTTGCAAACGGTAGTTTCATATGTAGAGGAATGGGCAAGAAACTCCATACTTACTCTTTTCAAAATGGGGGTAGGTGGGACTATAGAAAATACTACTTACTCGGCATAGTATAGCAAAGCCAGGTGGCGGTCTTAGGGTCTACCTCCACGTCTTGCATGTGGAACATCTCGCTGGAGCCTCCGC
This sequence comes from Euplexia lucipara, assembly GCA_921972225.1. Classification (NCBI taxonomy): domain Eukaryota; kingdom Metazoa; phylum Arthropoda; class Insecta; order Lepidoptera; family Noctuidae; genus Euplexia; species Euplexia lucipara. The sequence goes on along the minus strand of OV179142.1, from coordinate 7,642,543 downwards.
TGTACAGGAACGAAGCCAGCAGGGTTTTGTTCTACAGAATGAAAAAAAGCAGGGATTATTTACAATACTAAATTACTGATGGGACTAAAACTCGTTATAACCTTTTTCCCAACTACGTTTGAGGTTGGAGTCAGCTTCCAATCTTATTAGATGCAGCTGAATATATGGACAAAAACAATACTTTTTAAAGTTTTTTTTTACTGTCTAGTCGACGTCCAGTACTCTTAAGGTCATGGCACATTATAACGGCACCGCAACAGCTCAGCTGCCGCACGGCGTCGCTTCGAATTTAGGCTACGGCTAGCTGCCAGTGCGCTAACTACGCATCGTCGGCAAGGTGCCAGCTTGCAGTCCGCACGCCGCCCGCGCGCTGTCTGCGAGGTGCATGCTAGCTGTCACCGCGAACACAATAAAATTGTTATATGGCATTTATAATTAAACACGCCGAGGACTTGCACGTTTTTATTATGTCTCGGTTTACGACGGCGCAATGACGTTGTTTTGTTGGCGACTCGGGAGTCGGCGAGTAGTAGACATGCGATAGGCGTGCTGTAAGCGTGCGGTCGACACGCTAACAGCGCGGTCCGCTCGCTATCGGCACGCATCGCACTCCGAGTCGAGTTGTGTGGGAGTGGCAAGCGCGCTGACTGCTCGCCGTTGGCTTTTTCTTATTGACATTATGAAATATACTGTACCACACACGATTTAATGCTCTAAATTGAATGACAAGTCAATTGCTGGATGGAGCGTTGCCGGTGCCGTGCCGGTATAATGTGCCATGTCCTTTAAGCTTCGGGGAATACGGTCTTGTCACGTCATGGTAAGACTATAATAGTTAAGTGTACAAAACTTATTATTTGTGGTATGTGGCCCACTCAATTAATTCGTAAGTAGTTTAGACGATCACTTGCTGCCATTATATGCCTAGTTTTTTACATACTAAGTTAGGGTCAGTTTCCAATGCAGCTGAACACCAGCGTTTTACATGGAGCGAATGCCTATTCGACCTCAAAAAACCACTTACTGAGTAGCAGGATACCCCTTTTATATTACTGGTTGTCAGACTTTACTTGACTTGACTTTACTTCGAGGTTCTAACTACTCGTATCAATCTACTTATGACATCCGGGACCAACGGGTGTACGTGCTTTCCACGAAGGTCAAATAATTGGTCACCCATCTACGGAATGACATCAGCAAGCGTAGCTTAACCTTGGACCGACCCGTGCGGATCTATTTCTGTATTTATTTAGCTACAAGTTCGTCCTACTTTTCGCACTTACCACAGTCATCATCTGCCTAGCCTTTTCCCAACTATGTTGGGGTCGGCTTCCAGTTTAACCGGATGCAGCTGAATACCAGTGTTTTACATGGAGCGACTGCCTGTCTGACCTCCACAACCCAGTAACTGGGTAACATGATACCCCTTGGTTAAACTGGTTGTCAGACTTTCGGGCTTCTGACTACAAGTAACGACTGTCAAAGATCTACAAATGACAGCCGGGACCAACGGCTTAACGTGCTTTCCGAGGCACGGAGGAGTCTTGGTATGTAATAAATGGTCACCCATCCACGGACCGACCTCGTCAAGCGTAGCTTAACCTTCGATCGACCCATGCGGCTGTTATAATTTAGCCACAAGCTCCTCGCACTTACCACAGTATCCCTCGTATTATCAAGATGCACACATAAGATATGCGGCCGGTCGTCGGGAGTGCCTCCTGGGTACGCCATCTGCACCCACTTGGCCTTGTTCCTGTCTTCGTCACCAGACTCCCAGAAGGTCTCCGTGCTGCCGTCGGTCAAGGCCCCCGCCATGCCTTGGCGAGATGACACGCTGATGTCACACCATCCCGTCACGTCAGGGCAAGTCCATACGTAGTTCTCCTGAAATATATTTGAACAGCTCTTTATTATAATATTTACAATTTTACATGTGTATTTTTAAGTTAAGTTCATCCTGTGTGTATCCCAAATAAATATTTTTCTTTCCTTTTTTACTCGGTCATTTTCTCTTCCTGCTGCCTTATTCTAAACTGTTCGATTTGTTTCCGTGTCTGTAAGGAACCGTATTCCATACCACCATATTAAATATTTTTCTTTCTTTCTTTCTTTCTTTCTTTCTTTCTTTCTTTCTTTCTTTCTTTCTTTCTTTCTTTCTTTCTTTCTTTCTTTCTTTCTTTCTTTATTCGACAATCTCATTTCCGAGCCGAAGATCTGTCAAAACGCTATTCACAGATCCGAACGGATACGTTTTTTTCTATCCGATTGATCATTGTGTTTATGGAGAACGCAACAAAATGGTAGTAAATCTGTCTAATGGTAGATCAGCGTGGTAGAAAATAGTTAATAAAATGGGTTTATTTGAATATTTCGTTCCGTTTAATTATAGAAAATACAGCTAGTAACTTAATGGACAGTAAACGGTACAAAAAGATTTTATGATTTCGCAAACAAACTTTATTTCGAATAAACCTGCTTTGTAAACAGCCGTTTGTCAAACTGGCAAGGCGGAAAAAGTTTTTATTTTATATAAAACTGTGGTTTTTTTATTATAACTTTGCATAAAAAAGACATACTTAATGAATAGTAAGTATTTGATATTTATTACACAATTCTTGCTATTTGCTCATTGTCAAATAATAACGCGTGCACATACATAATTACACTTTGAATTTTTGTAAATGCATCAATGAAATACGGTCAATACAATATTAAAACTTAATTTTCTTAAAAGTGCAGTGTTTAAAAGATTTACAGTGTTTTTATTTTTCTGAAATTCAGGAAATTTGATAATGTTCGGCATGATAGCAAACAGCTGTCGGAAAGATTCGAGTCTTCTTATCAAAATTGCAACTGTCAAATAATATCCGTTTCGGATTTGTGAATTGCATTTGGATGACATCTTCGATTTCTTAGCCGTTCGATTCGGTACGGAATCGAGTCGAATGGTTCTGAATTAGCCTGCTGGTCATTATTACAGAAAATAACTGAAGAATACCGTGAAAAAACAAGAACTACCCTAAGGCCAGCGCAGACTGGGCGAAGATGTTGCTGCTAAATCATGCTAAATCAATATCACCGTTGCCTGTCTCAAAATAAAGTCGAAAATAAACCACGTAATTTTATCGGCGTTAATTAAAGTTTATTTTACTTTCAACTCTATTCCAAACACAACAAGGCTGATAATTGTTTACCAGTAAAACCGTACTGCGCTGCGCCTCGCCAGATGTGTCTAACAGTGCATCGGTGTTAACGATCTGTTAGCAATAACTGACAATGTAGTCCAAGACTAAAGCATATATTATGATTTCCACTATTAGTACTTAGGTACGGACGCCAGCACATCAAGCTACTCCAAACTGTCAAATTTTCCCAATTGAACATAAACCTTATTGTTTTTGTTATAAAGTTTTAATAATAATAACAATAATTTATTCACATAAAGATGTTAACATTAAATACAATCAGCTGTACTCTGTACTATACACTTGACTTAAACTAGTTAACATAATAGGTAGGTGTTGCAACCAGCACCCTTACTAAGTTATAGAATAACAGTTGAAAAACTATCACAGAAATATGACAAATTGGGGTAGCTTGATGTGCTGGCCTCTGTACTCTAGATTCTCTGTGTCAGGCTGTCAACGAGAACCTGTGTCATAAACTCCTGCGTGTTATCTGTGATCGAAGTTCAACCTATGACGAACGTGCCTTATCAATCCCAACTCAAAATTCCTCTGTATTGCATTAATAATGGTAACAGCGATGTGCACTCGGCGACAAAAATATCGGGAAGAACATACTGTTCAAAATGGTTTCAACAACTGAGAAAATTAAACTTTATTTCAACTGGATAAATTCTTCATTACGAACATTCCGTGTTCAGTTAGTATTTCATTTTCGTAATTGTTTGGATATTTTCTGAACAGTGTGTTTGTCTCGATTTCATTGATGCTGACGGTTTTGTAGATATACATGGCTGTAAAATAAATCTTGTGTATTTGCAATAGAGTCATAGAGGATGTGATGCATTGGTTTCCCATCAGACGAGATCTTGGTTACGTGGCTCATTCCGTACCTTGTTAAGATAGCTATGGAAGCTCTCCTGGATGGCTCCAAGCAGACCTTCCTCGTACGCGCCGTCCTCAGAGTGTGACAGAATCTTGCTGATCACACTGAATACTTGTGATCTATCCGAGCAGCGTTAACAGTTTGTGTGAAGGTTAGTTACAGAAACATGAAATGAGCACTAAACATCGAAAAAAGATGAGAACTAAACTAACTAATTTGCATGTCGTGAAAACCTATACTTTTAAATTGTAAGTTGTGAAGTTGTAGACTTTAGTACGAAGTATAATAAGCAGCGAGACGTTTGAAATGGCGTCAAGACATCACGTCGATAGAATGCATGATTCTATACGGTTTAAAGAAAAAAGAACAGTTTGGACGTTGTATTGTTCAGTTACTTTTGACAAATTAGCGTTGTTCAGCTAATTTTGAACTTTTAAGACGGTAATCCAATTTTGGGACTAGAATAGAACTAGAACTAGAACTGGACTGGACTAGAATTTTGGTCTAGTTAAACAATTCGTGTAAGCTATATAAGGTGTTCATGAGTTTTGGAAATATGGATTTGGTCATCGACTTTTGATGCTGACTGTGTAAAGTAATACAAAAACATCTCAAGAATAAATGATAATACAAAATTTAACGACGGCCCGTAATAAAACCACATCGCAATTAAATTTATAATATAACTTTCTTCTGACTGAAAGTGAATAGAATAATCTGGTACTTATAAGAACTAAAGGTTTACAAAGGTTGAAGTTACCTTTAGTTCTTCCAAAAATTGAATACGAATTTTAAATATTCACATTTTTATTTAAACAAAAATGAATAACTTACAGAACAGCGCCAAACGTTAAGTACTATCGTGGTGAACGAAACCATAGCGAGATTCAGAAACGTGGTGTTATTTGGCAACGCCATCTATCGAAGCCATGGTAAGCTCCGCCTGTATCTTTACAAAAACAAATTCATTTCGTAGCGATTATTTTGAATAGGTAATTAGTCAAATATGATCAATAAAATGATTAAAACTTATTAAGAACCCGTGGGTAAATATTATAGCCCCAACGCAAACGATCCGCGGGCTTGTTTATTACTGTGTATGTATTGGGCATTCACTAAACTTAGGATTTAACTATCTTCAGAGCAGACGTGTCCAGCTAATAAGACCATCCTAGCTGTGGTTATGGAACATAGTGTACCTAATATTATGATTAATTAAAGTTAATCTGATTCACGTTATATCAGTTATCTTTGAGTGTGATCGCTTGGCAAAAAAGTGAGAAATACTTCTAAATTGTTAACGCGTGATTTATATCTACATGAGGAAGGTTTATATCTACATTACACACGAGCAAATCTGTGGTGGCTCTCTAGTAAATAAGACTCTAATCCTAATTATGCCTTTATTTATTCGTAAAGTTAAGTAAGCATTTTTGCTTGACAGCTATCGTGATAATGATTGAATTTTTACCTATGAAGGAATGTTCTATCATGTGGCGAGTAGTGAAGCGCCCAGCAACGGACGGCCTGCAAGCCTGCTGCGCTGGCCGGTGGCAGAGAGGGCGCCAGTGCGCTCACCGATCCCAGGAACGCGTGGAAAGCTGCGCGGGCAGTTCTAGCCGAGCGGGCGCCGGGGCAAATCGCGGACGCTGATGCGGTTGGGACGCCGCGGGGACTCTCGTTTGCTGCGTTCTGCTGATGTAAGAATACAAATTTTAACACAAGAATTAAAATTCCCTCCATGCATCCAAGGTCGAGCCGAGCCGTAAAGGCTTCAAAGCTCAATTTGTGTCGCAGGTTTCCAAAACATTTCAGGAAGTTACAGTTATTTTAATAGATGGTTACTAAAATTATGTTTTCAGGACGCAGCTTAAGATTTTAGCACAGAATAGAATCAAAATAATTAAATACTCTTTATTGTACACCATAAAAACTTGCAATCGATAACTCTAAGAACCGTTTATGGTGTTACAATGGTCAGTTTTATCGCTAAATACGTATATTTCTTGTAGACAACTATTGGAATGGACTTCAAAAAGAAGAAAACTTAACATGCAGATATTTTCGATTTTATTAAATACTTGGAGAGGAGAAAGGTAATATTACTTTATAATCTAAGGTATTGTTTGTATCGTAAATAATGCCAAATGCTCAGAACCTCTGTCGGATTATAGATCAACAAAAGTAACACCACGGTTATTCTAGGTCCCAAGAGTCCAGCAGGACGTTACGGGAGAATCGTCCTTTCCCGGGACCCTTAGTGGTTGGTGTGGTTGTAAGACAGAACACCAGGGTGTTTTTAAATTATTAAGAGTTAAGAGTTTTTAAATCTGACAGAAACCGATCCATAACGATTTTTCATTATTCGTTTATATGGCGTACAATAAAGAGTATTCTATTCTAAATTTATTAATGAACAGCGCAGTAAAAACCTACTGCAAGTCTACATGAGAGCAAAGTCGTTTTTTGCTGCGAGTGCTGATTTTTAATCCTGAGCAAGCGAAGGATTCAACGATTCAATCACAAGTGTAAGTTGAATCCTGAGTTTGGCGAGGGTTTCAAAGGCACGAGATGCAAAAAACTTTACTTAATTTAAATATTACCTCCTTATTATCGTCAATGGCGAGACTGGGTGGTGGCACAATGCGCGCGAACTTATCGAGCGCGTTGCAGAACCACCACATGACATCGTGCACGCACGTCGGCTGCGTAGCCGAGCGAAGGAGCCAGTTCATTGCCTGGAAACAGAGTAATATACCTTGACTAGCTGCCCCGGAATACTTCGTTCTGCCTTAAAAGCTAATTTTATTTAGTTTTTATTAGTTAGTGTCCTGTTCTCGGACCTACTGAATAATACACACACACTTTCATAAAAATTGTTCAAGCCTTTTCGGAGGAGTTTCGTTACAAACACTCTCATACGAGAATTTATATTTTAGAAGAAGGATATCAAAATGACAGTTTACTAAATTTCTCTACCTACAATTTCGACAAAGAAAACTCGTCTTTTCGATTGATCATCGAAAATCCTACAGTCGTCCGACGAAGCCCCGTCCAGACAGGGCAATCGTGCGGGGTGTGAGTGGCGAGAAAGAAAAAGCAGCTCCCGAGCTGCGAACAAAACGATGTTCGTAGTCCGTGAGGTATATAATTCAGGGCTAACGCGTGTAGACGTTGTCAGCATTTTTCCAGAGATCAAAGGCGTCGTCTTACTAGCAAGCCTCCTCGCATAGCTAGCGAAAAAGTATAATTACGCAAAAAAGTTTTATCCATAGAAAATACTAATTGCGTATGAGATGCGTACGCGTCCGTTCAGCTAAACGAACGCTTGCGCATCTCATACGAAACTAGTGTTTTCTATGGATTACTTTTGGATAAACGCTGAATGGAGTCGAATAAATTGTAAGTAATCCCTAGTATCTACTATAAGATTTGTCACGCAAAAACTCAAATGGTGTAGCCCTAGATCCGATACACTACGTGCATTTGCAACACTTATGCCCAGTGTTCGAACGCAACTTAAGCAATTACTAGACTTATTCTGAACACTTTGTGAATTCACCAAGAGGATCACAAAACTAGTCTGCCAAATCTCGACTAAATGCACGTCGGTAATGTCAAATTTTAATTGGATACTTTAAATAATTATCGTTTGTTAAGTTCAACAACAAAATATTATCACCTCAAGCTGTCCCACAGCTGGACAGAGGCGTTCCTTTATTCCTTCCACCAGACGTGATTTTGCGCTTTCTCTTTCCAATTCTCAAGGAAGACTAGATTAGATCCAGGTGTCAGGACCCTAGTTCTGTGTCTTACGGGGCCATAGCTCGTTCGGCTTGCGCTAAACATATCCTGCCTAGTTTGATAGAAGTATCGCCTTGTTGTATATGCAAACGTACTCCGCACATCATGTGTGAGATAGTTTTATTAAATTAGTATGACTCTGACTCGCAGTTTGATTGCACGTGGTTGTCCCACGCTCCTTTTAATACGTAGCAGGTCTTAAATACTTATTGAAATCAATTTTCTCACCTCAAAAGCATACTGTCTCACAGTATTGATGCGTACGGCTGCGTCCATCTTCTGCCTGTGCGCATGCAAGTCTCTCTTGGCCAGTATGAAGGCCATGACAGGAGTGTTCATGAGGACTTCTGAGTCCACACGAGGGGCTTCGAAGGCTGATAGGGAGCCTCCAGCTGACCATTCTCCGCCACTTATGAGCCGGCGGAGTGAAGCGCTGGGCTGTGCAAGAAGCGACGACCCGGCGCCTGCGGAAGTTGATAATAATAATAATTAGCAGTTTGCTAGTAGTGCTTGTTAGTAAAAATATCTAAACATATTAAGAATTCTTACAAAAGTATATTATTACCTACCGAGTTAAATGAATATGTCAGTCAGAGTTCGTGAGAGAACGAAGTTGCGGGTGCAAAATCACAACATAGTGTTGTGGTTTTGCAATACTTACTATAGTAGTGTCTATTTCAGGTACAGACGCCAGTACATCAAGTTACCCCAAGGTGCCAAAAATTCGCAATTAAATATGAACCTTATTCTGTTTAACATAAAGTTGTCAAACGATCAAAGAAATTTGACACATTGGGGTAAATTTACGTGCTGGCGTCTATATAACGTGATCAAATTATAATGTACCTGATTAATGAATAACAAATGATTGTAAAACGAATTGAAAGAGTAAGTTTGCAAGAGCCGATTTTTCCGCTTCGTCCATGTTGATAACCAGAGTCTGATAACCAGTTACCAAAGAAGAATTATTTTTCTTCTTTGGGCAATCGGTTATCAGACTGGATTTTTTTTTTCCTTTTTGGGTATTGATTGATAACTCGTTAGTTTGAAAACTGCTTGGAAGTTATGTGTTCCGTCCTTCCGTTCACTTTCATAACTAAGTTTTGTTAACTGGTTAAGAAAAACCCTTTTTTATTATTGTTTTCACAACTGGTTTTTAAACAAGAATACGAAGTGTTCATTCATAACTGACAAGCTTCAAATTATTATTCTTAGACGACGGAGCCACGCTACGCGGGGCTCCTATTTCTGTCTGCAGGGTTTAAAGGAACCTAACTAACCTAACGTCGGGATGCCCTGATCGTGTAAAACAAATGAACGTCTAAAACACAGGACTTGGGGCATCCCGACGTTAGGTTAGTTAGGTTCCTTTAAACCCTGCAGACAGAAATAGGAGCCCCGCGTAGCGGGGCTCCGTCGTCTAAGAATAATAATTTGAAGAAATATCTAAGTATAACTTCCAAGCAGTTTTCAAACTAACGAGTTATCAATCAATACCCAAAAAGGAAAAAAAAAATCCAGTCTGATAACCGATTGCCCAAAGAAGAAAAATAATTCTTCTTTGGTAACTGGTTATCAGACTCTGGTTATCAACATGGACGAAGGGGATTTTTCGCCGTACAAACCTACTTTATGGAAGAGATGAATTTTGAGAATTATTTTTATTATAATTTATTTAACTTGTTAGCTTGATCGGTTCCATCGGCCCGGTGCTTTCGTCCCGTTAACGGCGCAAATCGCAAAATATTGTTTAATCTGCCCCCTTAGCCCCAGCGCAGTAATTGGACCTTTCCTCTAATAACTAGGCAAATAAATTATTCGTGGCATTCTCCACAGTAGAAACAGCTGTGGGGTAAATGATACTATATATATCATTTTAAAACGCCCGATCACGCACGATCTACGAAGCTTTAGGCAGAGGTGTACTACCCACATTTCGTCGGTTATGTTTAAGTCCCATGTAATAGGGGGCAAGGCTAATACCATCAATGGGGCACAAGACTAGACTCCGGGCAGAAACTGAAAAATTACAGATAGAAAAACACATTCATCGTCATTATTTCATCTGTCCCATTAAACCCTAATACCGAGCTCGAGGCTACCGTAATAGATGAAACAATAGGGTATATGCATGTATTTTTTTTATATTTTTATTTCACTGTATCCAACGTTTTAACATAGTAAAAAAATACAAACATGTTTAAAAATTCAGTAATGAAGCTTAAAAAAATATTTAAAATACAGAATAAATTTGAGCTGTTTAAACGCCGCCATTTTCGCGCGCCATTTCAATTACGTCATTTACTATGATCCTAGTACTATTATTTAGGGTGTTTTCGTTCTTCTAACCATTTCACCATGAGAAAAACTCAAAAACCAGTTTACCGGTATTGCTTGTACCCGAATGCAATAAACATTATCAGATTGTGCTTTTACAAAACCACTTTCAGTAATTTTTCTTAAATGTTTTATAATCTCACTATGAAGCTAAAATTACACTTAAACATTAAATTAGTTCACAACACACACGACAATAATTATGTTTTCCAATAAAAAGTCCATTCCATTACTGTCATACTTACACATTGTATGTTTTGTAGGCGTTAAGTTGTTGTCGTAGTATTTGATGTCACGTTTCGTTATAACCAACGATGATGCGTTTCACAATTTTGAATTTCCCGCGCTTAATTCGCACTTTCATTTTTAATTTTAAATAATTATGACGGTATTAAAAAGTAAAATAATGATTTACTTCAGATTTTCTGCAATAGGGTATATGCATGTATTTTTTTTATAATTTTAATTCACTGTTTACAACGTTTTAACATAGAAAAAAAATATAAACATATTTAAAAATGCAGTAATGAAGCTTAAAAAAATATCTTAAATACAGAATAAATTTGAGCGGTTTAAACGCCGCCATTTTCGCGCGCCATTTCGATTACGTCATTAACTATGATCCTATTAGTATTACTTAGGGTGTTTTCGTTCTTCTAACCATTTCACCATGAAAAAAGCTCAAAAACCAGTTTACCAGTATTGCTTGTACCCGAATGCAATAAACATTGTCAGATTGTGCTTTTACAAAACCACTTTCAGTCATTTTTCTTAAATGTTAAATAACCTCACTATGGAGCTAAAATTACACTTGAACATTAAATTAGTTCACAACAAACACGGCAATAATTATGTTTTCCAATAAAAAGTCCATTCCAATACTTTATGTCATACTTACACATTGATGTTTTGTAGACGTTGAGTTGTTGTCGTAGTATTTGACGTCAATTTTCGTTATAACCAATGGTGATGCGTTTCACAAATTTGAATTTCCCGGGCTTGATTCGCACTTTTATTTTTAATGTTAAATAATTATGACGCTATTAAAAAGTAAAACAATGATTTAGTTCATATTTTCTGCTATTAAAGATTCGGAAAAAAAATATTCGAACCATATTTAAATTACATGCATATTCCCTATTAAAGATTCGGGAAAAAAATATTCGAACCATATTTAAATTACATCCATATTCCCTATTTCTCCATCTGTCCCGTTATCAGGACGAAGACACCGGGGTAAATTAACCTAAGTCCTATTAATGGACTAAACTATACTAAGAAAGAGGAAAGATTTGATTGTTTGTATGCATTCAATAGGTTCCGAAACTTCTGGACCGATTTGAAAAATTCATTCACCGTTGGGAAGCCACACTATGACATAGGCTACTTTTTATCCCTTGATTCCCACGGGAACGGGAACTACGCGGGTGAAATCGTCAGGCCGTCTGATGTTAAAAATATTTTTAACTATCATCGTGATTTTGAACTGTTGCGTCCGTCAGCCGAACTGTACTTACCGCTAAGTGTGTCCTGGTCCATGGGAGTATCTCGGGCGAGGGGTGGACGCGCCGCGTTGGCGAGGTCGCGCTGGTCTGCCTGCCCCATCGACACGGAGCGATGTACACGGGGCCAGTTCGACCCGCCGTTGCTTTCCATACCACCGAACGCTGACGTCTGTAATATTTTATGGGGATAATTTTAATTCAATTGACAACATTTCAAAATTGACATGACCCTAAAACAAAAATACCGTTTCTTCATTTTTGTATGCTGAGTTCAGATATAATTTTTTAAATTTTTTTATTGCTTAGTATTTAGGAAAAAAAAACTAAAAAGATGCGATGTTGTCACTTATATGGTGGAATGAGGTACCTTTGCGTAAGCAAGCTAATTTTTAAGATGAAACCATAATGTCAAACAAGACGTATCTAATGTCAATGTGTGACATTGACAACTGCTAAATGACAGTGACATCTAAGTAACAGTTTTTTTAGACGTATCAAAGTAAAGCAAAGGATGTATCGCCATTCCACCGTATGAATGACGTCATTTGGCGCTGACGTCTTTTTAGAATGCACCGAATTTCAAAGTTAAAATTATGAATAAAAAGTACATAATTTCGAAAAACCAAAAAATATGGGTCCTCTAGTTTTGGATTTACTTTTATATAACGTAATAAAACATGCAGGTTAAAATTTTGAAATGCTGTCAATCTTGCTGGTTACTTAACGTTGCTGTGCCCTTACAGGGTCCATAACTGTACTATAGATATAAGCCTTTGTAACACCTTTATCTGGCATTACGGTAAAAGAATATGAATATGAATCATCTGCCTGGTATTTCTCAACTATGTTATGCGACCTACTACCAGTAACTACCAGTGGTTTACATGGAATGACTACTTATCTGATATGATTTTCATAGCCTAGTTATTGTGTGACAAAATACTCCTAAATTAGATTGTTTGTCAGACTTTAAGGTTTCTAAATACTTGTAACGACTGCCAAAGCAAGATATACATAATATGACAGCTGGGACCAACGGCTTAAGGTGCTCTCAGAGGCATGAACGGGTCATTTATCTACAGACTGACCGCGGCAAACGTAGCTTACCCTATGAAAAACCCGTGCGGCTGTTTTTTTAACCACCAGCTCCCAATAGAAGTTTTTTATTGTTTGTTTTACACGACTGTCTTCATTATTTAATTATAACGTCTTTATTGTGACATTTTTGAGAATACCAGTTGTTAAACGCAATAAGATTTGTTTGTGTACCAGAGGTGCTACTGCAGGTGGCATTGGCCTGCCCAAAGAGTGGTATCTTGCAGCGTCGGCAGCTGCATAGGTCTTAGGCGCAGCCCCTAATGCCGGCAGGCACTGGAAGGGCGGCGCCGGCTGCCACACACTGCCCGGGGGTGTCGGCGGGGAGCGGGACGCATTGTCTGCCCAAGCTGACATGCTGATCGGTTCTGTAGAGTGTAAACAATAAAGATTAACGATAAAAGAATTAGACACTTAGAATCAGGACTTTAAGAAATCCAATAACTCATATATACCAGTAGCTCTATTTCAATACAAGAAGATCAATTCCTAAAACTGAAAAATGGGACATAAAGTTGTGACGATCTTATTAGTACGATCTGGCAGCTACCAAAATACTTTATGTAAAAAAGTCGGTTGCTGTACATACGGCTACACATCAAGCAATACATTTACAGTTTACCTTGACCTCACATTGTACGGAAATCATAAACAATGTGAGATCAGCTTATACTGGAAATGTATAGCTCGATGTGTAACCGTGTGTACTATCCAATTCCTGTAACGAGCCCATCGATTGTAATTTAAAATGAAGGTTCATGAGCACATTCATAAATAGCAGGTAGTAGTATAGTGACAACGCTAATATTAGCATATTCATGTGTATTTTTTTGTGGTTATTCTATTTACATTTTATAATAAATAAATAAATCATTTACTTATATAGAAATAAATTATTTTTTCTTTTCTTATTTTTACGGCTTTGTACCTACCACTGTTTGACTCTGCATCACCCAAAAGTTGACTGATAGAAATTGCCTGTGGCATTCAGTCCGCCTCAGTACATTTATGTGGTTAAATAAATAAACCATTACATACCTGGTGTGGTTAACGGTGCCAGATCCAGTAGGAACGCGGCGTTCTCCTTTATAGTATTATGGTCAATGTTGATTGGCGGTTCGACCCGCTCATATACCACCATTTCGGCCCGACTCTTGGCCCTTCCTTGGCGTATTGAAGGGGCAGCCTTTATCGCCTTATCGTAACATTTCTCGCAGAACATGTACCAAAGTTGGTTAACTGAAACATATAATGGTATAATCATTTAGGAACTACCAAAAATACACGAGCTACCAGTACAATATTCGCGTCTTGAAATAATTAGAAAAATAAGGCTAGGAATCAGTGCGAGAAAGTAGAGATTTGCGCTGGATTAGGGTAGCATACCGAGTGTAATTTTAATCATACAGGCTGTTCTATCCATGAGAATGAACAACTAGGAAATCGCGAAATAATAACATCAGAGGTTTTATACATTTTAGTCGAGTATTTTTTTGCGCACGCATTTGACCACTATCTCACCTGATAGTAAGCGATGATGTGGTCGACGATGTAGCACGCTTGCCTAGACACAACCTGCCGGTCGATTCAGTAAAAGTCACGCGGTGAAAACTTGAGTGAGTGAACTGTCAATGTCTTGCATTAGTATGGAATGACAGCTCAATTCGCCCTCACTACGCCTACATATTCACGCGGTGATTTGAACAGAATCGCACTGCTGTTCACTCTTGACTTAAAGACCCTTAGATTGTAGCTATCAGACACGTTCATGACGTTCGGCGCTCCGATTGGCCCGCTCCAAGCTTTTAACCAATCAGAGAGCCAAACGCGGTGAACGTTTCGATCGCGTTAACGTAAAAACAACTCGCACTTAGGGCACAGGAAACACCGACTCCGTGAATTCCACTCCTTAGCTGTGCGCTCAATGAATGTGTTCCTAAAGCGTTTAGTACGTATGGTTGGGATATCTACCATGTACCGGTGGCGCAGTGCCGTACGTCTGGTGGTCCGATGATGAAAAGGGCTTGGTGGAATTAAATAGTGCAATTTTGATGCACGAATTCCGATTAGGTATTAAAGTTTTGAGTGCAACTGCAGGTTTTTTTTCGCGACTACTGTGTTGATTTGAACAACAAACACATAAAACAACATTACACCCTCATTTTGCCAGTGTGTTTTGAGTTCCACTTACTAGGTGGATTGCCTATTGCCATGCCGGGCACAAATAAAACTGAATTGCAATAAACTGAGTTTATTTTTTATTTTTATCAAAAGATTTTGAACACACAATCAGACTTTTTTGATTTCATAATCTGATAACCCTGATCCATGGCGTTTTTCTAGCATGCAAAGGTTAACTGTAAGAGTACTTAGTGTCAAGGTTTACTAAGTAAAGTCTTACCTTGCGTCATCTGGCCGCAGTAAGCAGAGGGGCACAATTCCTCGTGGCCTGGTTGAGTGTCAACCTGCTGGTAGGTGCTGGTGCGGTCGAATCCCTTGGAGGTGACCGCCTTGCACCCGGGGTGAGCTGTACGCATGTGTGCGGCTAGCGGCGGAGGCACATTCGAACCGCCGCACAGCTCGCATTGTACTGCAAGAAGAAATGGTCATCAGAAAATAGCAGGCTGTATTCAATGTGCTGGTCCTAGGTCTAAATTTTAATGAATGAATTTTGATTTGAATGTAAATCTAAAATTTTGATCATGGTTCAAGTTCAAATACTTTGGCCGTTAACGAATTTAGAATGTGAAATATATCAACATTCTATTTTTTATTCTATAATATTGCAATACCAACATTAAGATGGAATTAACAATGTAAACTGTGTTGACGAATTTTAATGTGTTGCTGGGGAGTTTGTTACGCCACTTCTCCTTCCCAGCAATAACACTTCAAACTTCAAACTTCAAATATTTATTGCGATCATGAGTAGATACATAGGGTGTTATAAAAGGTAAAAGTACATACATGATACCCTGTTAGGGCGCAGCAACACAATTTCAATATAGAAATACTTACACACTATTTAATCAATCTTTTATTATATAATATTATTGCTATTTATATATTATATTAGTATATTTATATATACCTATATTATTATTATTAAATTATTATATTTATATAATATTTACTATAACATATTATAAATATATTTTTTTATATTTCACACTGTTTCACAGTTTAGTTTTGTCCTCGAAAAACTCTTTTTTATCACATCTATTCAAAAAGAGCTAGTTTATTCCTCGTAAACAGGGACCAAAATAGCTCATTAATCCCTAGGGACCAAAATTGATTTGAATTTGGAATGTGGATATTGTTAGTAAATGTTTCAATCAGCAAAGAGGTGAATAACAAACCATGCGGGAACAATGTATTGAATATGTGACTGGCTGAAAATCTGCGAGCGCGCCAAATTTAAAAAAAGTTGATGAAAAATAAACAACGCGCGAAATTAAATGCATTCTGCTTTCGTTCGTAGTTGATTCATATTCAGATTTTAGAATTATAAAAATGAGTGCGTCTTCCTCAAGTGAAAGTATTATATTGACTCCAGAGAATATTGTATCGGTCGGTAAAAATGTGATGGAAAGTTTTTTACCTACAAAATCCCGTGAACAATATGTCAATGTCAAAGCATACAACAATTTCATCCTTTGGAAAAATGCAAGAAGAGCAAAAATTGTTACGATACACTTCCATAATTGTTCAAATATAAACATCAGCCTCTAATTATTTATATTATTTTTATGTCTTATGGTTCTGAATTGTACGTAAATAAATTCTTGTTCATAAGTTGCACTTACTTATTTTCTCATAGAGGGTGATAAAAAGTAGAGTGTCCACCTCGGGAGCAACACTATTTTAAGCTCGAGTGACATACTTTTAATCCCTTGCTACGCTCAGGATTCTACTTAAGAATCCCTCGCTCCGCTCGGGATTCTACTCTAGAATCCTTCGCTCCGCTCTGGATTAAAAAAAAAACTCTCGCCTTTAAAATAGTATTTTGCTCCCTAGATAAACAATCTACTATTATACTGTAATAGCTTTTTTTTATCAAGTAGTTTTTTAATTTATTCTTGAATATATTGTAGCTGGAGGTTTATTTTAGTTGTTGTGGTATTTTATTATATATTTTAATACACTAGGAAGTGGTAGTTATTTTTCAAAAAGGGCTCAGAGCCTAATTTTAATAAATGAGTTATGATTATCATTCGTGAGCTCTGGGACCAAATAAACAGTAAGATGCCCATTTTGATACTAGTATCTTCAAACATAATATAACATGACATCACGCCTGTCTGAGGTATTCCTGTAGTACACCTTAATTTAAGTACCTTGTAAGCGAGTCTATTGACCTTAATTGGCCATAAATCAAGACTCCTGGCTGCTATTGAGAAATACCAGATGGTTAAATCCTAACCTAAGACTTAGTGGTCAACAGTATCTCTAGCGACCACTAAACCGATGCAGTTGAGTCGAGGCTTTAATTCATTAAACCCCAAGCGAACGCCGCCGTTCGCGATGTCATTGTCTTTCTATTGTGTCTCAAATTGACACGATTGAGAGGTTAAACTGATTCTAAAATTGTCATTAAGGCTTTGGTAGAAAACCTATAAATAAATCCAATAATACCAGAATAAGGTGTCTTGCCGCTCCTAGTATTCCATTCTCTCTTCTTGCGTATACCGCTCTGTGATCGTGGTTCTTCGTTTTCATTCTTCTCGACATTTTTTAATCTATAAGAAAATAATTTGTTTAGAAACACTTTTATTGAATGTAACAACAAATGAAACAGAAATTAATGTATTTTACCATTTCTACGAGATATAAACTCTTTAAACCTAACAAGACTTTTTTTTTTGGTGCGGGGTGGAAATGGAAATCCTCATGGATGTCTATCAGACTCTTATGACTAAAAACCACCGCGGTTTTCAATCTCACACCTGCGCGGAACATGAGAACAGAAGATACTTTCGCAACAAACCTAATAAGGCTTGGTACAACTTGGAACTCTTGCGCAGCAATAGTGCTTGCCACTAATTGTGCCAATCAACTGGTACTATGTGAAAATCAAAGTGAATCCATACAAAATTATAAATGGAAACACAAAAAATACAGACAAACAAACAGAGTTTCTGTTTTTTTGTCTGTATTTTAATAGTTTGTCGGTTTTTAACGACTAAACGGATCATAATGAAATTTGGCAAGGAGATAGATCCTGGAGACGAACATAGGTTACTTTTGTCAATTAAAAAAAACACAATATGAAGGAAATCATATATGAAGAAGTGACAAAATGTCTTCTAACCGATTATTATCAGCCGGTCGATTTAGTAAAAGTCACGTCGTGAAAACTTGAGTGAAGTGAACTGTCAATGCCTAGCATTAGTGCTGAATTCGCCCTCACTACGCGTCCATTTTCACGCGGTGATTAGACCAGAATCGCACTGCAGACGACAATTTGATATTTTAAAATTCAAAAGCTAAAACTAAGACGGTAACGCAAAATAAATTGATACTAAGGCGGAACTAAGTTTGTCGTGGCAGCTAGTATTAAATAAAACATAGATCTCACTTGTCTGTGGCCGAAGTTAGTTGATTGGCGTCGTAGAGTGCGTCCCACAGCGCGACTAGTGCGCGTAATGCAGGTGGCAGCACGTTCACCACGTACCGCGAAGACCCAGCTACGTAATATAAAATGACGGGGTTCATTAAATTATTTGTTCATAACTACTAGAGATCCCGTTCAAGCAACCACACCAACTATAATCGGCGGTTGGGTATAACGTGTTTTATCTGATGCTGGAATACAAGCCTCTCCAGGTAGTTTAGATCGGTTGTGTCGTCATTAAATTGGCTTGAAAATTATATATAAATGACGATGATGATGTACCTGAGGCAAACTGGAGGCATGAATCAACTTTTAGAAAATTTTACCGTAAAGAAATCAGATCTAATAATGAAATGACCTTACAAAATTTGACGTTCATCACATATACAAACCTGGTTCAGTGCTAGGTCCTGGCATATTGTCCTCTTCTCGTATCGGCATATCGAAGTCCACCTTGCGCATGCGACTCGTACTCGCTTCTACGCCGGAACGTGTCAATGTTTCCAGGGTTGTAGGATGGATACGTAAGTAAAGACCTGGGGAACCAAAAACACGTTACTGTTTGAATCGTTCTTTTTAGCAAAACCTGACAGTCTGGAAGTCGACTTGTACACCGTGGGTTCCTAGGTCCGAAAATTACTTCTAGTAAGTAGTTACTATTCTTTTCAAGAGACTTGTGGCTTAATAATAACCCCACGAGTGTCACACGAATTGGTTGAAGTTTAAGTTAGGCATGTCGCTGGAGGAGGAAGTTGCGGAAAATTTTCCGTTCTCGTGACCTTCGGTGCAGGTGTGAGACGAAAACCGGGGTGATTTTTGGTCAGTAAGAGATGGATTTTTGCCACCCGTTGTATGGACGGACCCGGGCATACCTTTTATTTAGGGTGACTGGTAATTAGTGACCGATACTTAAACACGTGATTGTACTCATGGATACGAATAACTTTCCCAAAGAAACTTTTTTTATACTCATTAACTTTCAATTAATTTAATTTCGTCAGTACTGCACAAAGGGAGCGCTGGGGGTGGCGGGGGAGCGTGTAACGCTACTACTATTAGATTTTGACCTTCCCGAGGTCAGACTATCAGCTGATCGATCACAGGCGCGCGCGCGGGAATTTCAAACGGCGTTTTTGTTATTTCATTGTGTTATAAGTTGTGTATAAAAAAAAGTGTCTTTGGGAAAGTTTATTGAAATCATGAATGCAATCACGTATTAACGTATCGGTCACTAATTACCAGTCACCGTATATGCCGTATAAAAGGTATGCCCCAGTCCGTCTAAGCAAAGTTCATGAAATTAGTTCTAAATCATGAGTACATTGACTCCTGACAGGTTTTAGTGAAGACTCCTCCATGCCTTAGAAAGTACGTTAAGCCATTGATCCCGGCTATCATCTATAGACCTATGATAGTCGTTACGGTGAGTCAGAAGTCCGAAAGTCAAATGACCAATTTTACCAAGGGGTATTGTGTTTTTCAGTAATTACTGGGTAACACAATAGAGGAGCTTGTGGCTAAATTATAACAGCCGCATGGGTCGATCAAAGGTTAAGCTACACCTGACGAGGTCGGTCCGTGGATGGGTGACCATTTATTACATATCAAGACTCCTCCGTGCCTCGGAAAGCATGTTAAGACGTTGGTCCCGGCTGTCATTTGTAGATCTTTGACAGTCGTTACTTATAGTCAGAAGCTCGCAATTCTGACAACCAGTTTATCCATGGGGTATCATGTTACCCAGTAACTGGGTTGTGGAGGTCTGACAGGCAGTCGCTCGATGTAAAACACTGGTATTCAGCTGCATCTTGGAAACGAAGAAAACGCCCTAGATAGAACATACATAAACCTTATTGGTAAGATTCTTCAGAAAGTTCAGGTGCGTTAGTACTCGCAACCGGCGTATATGTTTAACAAAATGAACGCGGACGGCAAATGCGCCAAGCGTATGCGACACTGTACCTCGACGCACTAACGCATCATCGGTTGAGTGTGAAAAGTTAAATGTTTTATTTTAATTTGTCTGTTCTGGCGTTATACGATCGATAATATGAGATGCATCTTCCGCCAGATATGTACCGACCCTCAAACTGTATTGGTGTCGTATCTCTTACCACTCTCTTACTGTTGCGATTCCAAAATAAATATATTTTCTTTCTTTTCTTTCTTACCAGCATTGGACACTTCGACGGAGTGCCTCTGGTGCCTAGCGAGGGTGCTGTCGTGCGCGGGCCTAGTGACCACGCGAGCTCCCTGCTTCGGCAGCTGCGGGTGGAACTTCAGGAAGGCAGCGCAGGCGATCGCATCGTGGACAATGCCTGTTGAAACACAAATATTTAAGTATTACGCTCATTTTTGAAAAGGGATTCCATTATCCTAAAGTGCTTATAGTGCTCTAGGCGCAGCCGCAAGGCACACAATTTTATCATGTTATGTTTTTATTTCTTTTGCTTTATATCTTTTAATTTAATTATTTCCTTTTCTTTCTACTATTTTTATACTAGCAGACGTCCCGCGGTTTCACCCGCGTAGGTCCCGTTCCCGTGGGAATACAGGGATAAAAAGCCTTTGTGTTAATCCAGTGTCTCGGCTAACTCCATACCAAATTTTATTAAAATCCATTCAGTAGTTTTTACGTGAAAGAGTAACAAACATCCTCACAAACTTTCGCGTTTATAATATTAGTAGGATAGGATATTATCGTGTGCCTTTTGAGCCAAAAAAAAATGTTTTTTCATTCTTACTTACTTTCAATAAATACGACACACAAAATTATGTACAATAATAGTTTAAGATTAAATTACAGAAATAAAAAACTTTTTGACAAAAAAAACAACCGACTTCTTAAAAAAAAACTAACAGGTGAAAAATAACTCCAGTTTCGGAAGTCTGTGGCTTTGGTGGTTTTGTTTTGTTCATTATTGGCCACCGACTTCCGAAACTGGAGTTATTTTTCACCTGTTAGTTTTTTTTTAAGAAGTCGGTTGTTTTTTTTTGTCAATAAGTTTTTATTTTGTAATTTTTAGTTTCTTTGTATGTAAAGAAAGTCTTTCAAAACTTGAAAGAATCATTGAAATTGGATAACAATTTCTAAAGAAGTTCTATCTAAACATTAATCTGTACATTTTTGCCGGCCCCTTTTAAAATAGAATGGCGTAATGTTATGTTGTGGAAATAAAAAAGCTCAGCATAGATATCTGACTAAAGCAATCGTGAATAATTTGCTGTTATGCGTTGAAGAGTTCCGTTGCCTGTTTCTTCATCAGTTTTTCTTGACCAAATGATACTTTCTAAATGAAAATGCTTGATTTGTTACTAAAAATGTTAAAATCGGTGCGTGTGTGCCTATATTTTTTGAGGAGTTCCCTCAATTCCTCGAAGATCCCTTATCAGATGTGAGTTTTGATACAAATGGGACCAATCTGTTAGTATACCCTATCAAACAAAAAAAGAATTTTGAAAATTGGTCCATAAATGACGGAGTACTGAGGTAACAAACCCTAAAAAAAAAAAATACAACTGAATTGAGAACCTCCTCCTTTTTTTGAAGTCGGTTAAAAAGATACATAAATAAGGAGCTTTAAACGTTTTCTCTACATCATAATGCTGTAACAAGCAGCATAAGGCAACACAATGACTTTAAATTATGTATTCTTTAAAAGAAGAATTTATATGTCTCACATTAGAATTTACAAGTCCGTGATTAGACCTGTCGTACTGTATAGCTCAGAATATTAGCACAGTCTAAAAACATACAGTCGTCCGACGAAGCCGTCTAGACAGGGCAATCGTGCGGGGTGTGAGGGACGAGACGCGGGAAAGCCGCTCCCGCACTGCGAACAAAACGATGTTTGTAGTGCGGGAGGTATTATTTAAGTCTAACGCGTGTAGAAGTTGTCCGCATTTTTCCAGAGATCAAAGGCGTCGTCCTACTGAATTAATATTTATACTGTGACATTAGGCTGTGAAAAAGACGGATGAAAAAAGATTGCATGTTGAAGACATTAGAATGTTGAGGTGGATGTGTGGTGTGACGAGAAAAAATAAAGTAAGAAATGAGTATTTCAGAGGAAGTTTGTCGTTCGAGTCGTTTGTCTTGGGTATGGTCACGTTAGGAGGAGGGATGAAACGCATGTTGCTAAAAGAATTGTGAGTATACTTATGGATGGGCCAAAGAAAAGATGGATGGGTTGTGTGAAGAGTGATATGAAAAAAAGGAAGTTAGTTAGTTGAAAAGACCCCAAACAACACGGGACAAGGGCAGGAAGACGATGATGATGAAATGGTGTTGGAAGAGCTTAGAATCGGAGTATACATTTCCAGTACAACCTGACCTCGCAATTCATAAAATTCCCGTACAGTGAGAGATCAGTTTATACTGGAAACTAACGTGATATGTGGCCAATTACTAGAATTTAAAAAAACTTAAGTAAGCAGTAACTGTTCTCGGTATTATCATTCATTGTTCGCACTTATTTTGAAAAACGGTCATGACTTAAGAATAGTTTTACCACAGTATGACTCATTATTCGCGGTAGCTCCTACGCGCTTGATTTTAAACGAAATTAATATGTTTTCGTGTCATAAAGTATGTTTGTGACAGCGCAAACATACTTGGTAGTATAGTAAGTTATTTTTGTAACATGTTAAATATTGCTTCTTTTAGTAGGTCTTAATATAAATAGATGATTTTAAACAACTTAAAGTAACAAATAAAATAAGAAATTAAGACTTGAGGGGCTGCGCAAACGGCACAACATCGCCAAATGTTCATCATTATTCAAGATCATGAATTGTTTACTTCTGCACAGGGAGTGGCTTATTTCATACTGGTTTTAGAAAAATCAAATATTCATCGGTAGCTTGTGTGTATCCGACACAAGACACAAAAGTGTCCACGTTTGAGCAGCGCCTTAAACTTATAAACAATCATTTTGTAAATTCGTTTTGAGCCAACAGTATATTATAAAACAGTGCAAAGTAAAAGTACCTAATTATTATCCTACATAAGTAAGAACAAGGTAAACTATACCTTCATGCCACAGTAGAGCAGCGAATACCGCTCGCAGGCTTTCTGCCTGCGCTGGACTGAGCGCATGCTTGCGCGGGGGAGGTGGCGCAGGCGCCGATCGGGACGGCAGCGGCGGCGGCGGCGATGATGACGTACGCTTGTAGGCACGAGCACGGCTTGCCAGCCGCTCACGAGCCATGGATTTTGGGCTGAGGCGACCAGCAAAGTCCTGGGCACAAAACATAATTTTTTTGATTACCTTTCAATCGTGTCAATTAGAGACACAATAGAAAGACAATGACAGAGCGGACACCCGGTGTCCTCTTGGGGTTTAATGAATTAATTATCACACGGAGGCTTCTGGCTAAATAATAACTGCCTGACAAGTCGCTAGAAGGTTTACCTACGGTTGACGAGGTTGCTCCGTGATTGGGTGACCATTTATTACATAATATCATGATTCCTACGTGCCTCGGAAAGCACGTAAAGCCGATTAACTAAGGAGTATCGTGTTATCCAGTAACTGGATTGTGTAGGTCCGACAGGCAGTCGCTCCATGTAAAACCCTGGTATTCAGCTGCATCCGGTTAAACTGGAAGCCGACCCCAACATAGTTGGAAAAGGCTAGGCAGATGATGATAAGTGGTCGCCCGGTGGTCAAATTCGACCATTGCATTTTTGTGCATTTCTTTCCTTCCTTACCTTAACTATGCCAAATTACCCAGTCGTCGATGCGCGCAGTATTCTTAGAAAGGGATCCCCAGACCCAAATGTTTTACTTTTTTGTCATTTTTAAAAGTAATCATTGCCATGGATTACAAAAGTAGCGACCATAGAAATGATGAATGGATTGTGTGTACGAGTAATACGATAAAGGCAGGAAGGAGAAGACCATTTAAAATGACGGAAATAATGATGTAAATAGAAGTACAATCGACTCCAAATGGGGATTTGGGCAGCAGGATGATGATTATCACCATAACAACACGATGACACCATTAAAATGAAGTAATTAGTGTAATTACGTGTGTAAATTAATTACTATTACAATAGCAGACTTCAAATGGTTTCACCCGCGTTGTTCCCGTTTCCGTGGAAATACACGCCTATGTCACCCGGGTATAGTGTAGCCAACCCACAATAAAATATTTTTTTCAAAACGGTCCAGCAGTTTTGGAGCCAATTCAATGCAAACAAATAAAACAATCAAATCTTCCTCCTTACAATAGGCTGGTATTAGTTAATATAGATAATATACAAAACTTCTAATTATTTTAGTTTCTCTTTTGTAAAAAAAATTAAAGGCCATTTATAACCACTTACAATACTAGGGTGTAATTTATCTAAAATATACGTATTTAGAAATATATATATATATTTTTTTGCTACATAGGGGTATGCCCCTTTCCCGATTTGCCACCTCTATTCAGTTTCTACGCTACCCTCTGACGCCATTCGTCAGTCGTATACAAATATCATAAATCTAATATCTTTGTATTCCTGTTATTTTTCATCCGCACGACTATTCTGTGAGTATATTCAGTATGTGCTAGAGTGATTTATGTGTCGGTACTCTATACAGGGTGTCTCATTTAAATGGGTCAGTATGGGAAAGTTTGAAACTATAAGACATACGAAGATCTGTTCTGGGGAACCATGTCACCGATTTTAATAAAAAGAAAAACTGCATTCATACATTTTAAAAAACATCTGTACTCCGTTCGGGAATCGAACTCGGTTATTTTGAAAAAAAAAAACTACACTGTTTCTATTTAGATATCGATTGTGTAAGTCTTAAGCAGCACATGTTTGTATGAAACATGATGTCTAAAATGAATAAAATGCATTGTTTCCACATACTTTAATTTATTTTAGTAGGTGCTCGAAGTGACCACCCCCTTTTTCAATACAATATTCAACACGTTTAGGTAACGATCTTACAATTGCATTTTGTATCTTCATGTGGTGAATTTGCTTTAAAATTGTCTGTATGGCTACTTTTAGGTCTACAACGGTGTCATAGCTTGTTTTGTAGCTGCTTAATACCTACACAATCGATATCTAAATAGAAATAGTGTAGTTTTTTTTTCAAAATGACCGGGTTCGATTCCTGAACGGAGTACAGATGTTTTTTAAAATGTATCAATGCAGTTTTTCTTGTTATTAAAATCGATGACATGGTTCCTCAGAACAGATCTTCGTATGTCTTATAGTTTCAGACTTTCCCATACTGACCCATTTGAATGAGACACCCTGTATACATTAGGTTAGGTTAGGTTCATCGGGCAGGTGTATGCAACTTCACGTCCAAGCGTGTACTTTGTGTACAGGTGAGAATATACCCTATTCCATCCATCCTTATTCCTCGAGAAAGACCGCTGCTGGGTTTAATATCATCGGCGATCTCTCGGAGAGTACCTGGGCATACATTTGATACATCGCATGTTTTATTCAATTACCTTAGATGCGCCGAGGAAGAGCTGCATGGCAGACATGCTGCTGCTGTCGCTTCTGTCCGGCGAGGTCTGAGTGCCGGTCTGGGCAACCTTGCTGTTGCGCCTCTCGATGGTCGGCTCCGGTTCTATCTCGGTCTAGAAACACAGATAATAAATGATTAGATAGATTATATAGAACTGCACCACTATTATTGCTGGGGAGTTTTTTGTTGCGCTAATTCTTCTTTCCAGCAAAAACACTAAGAAGATGGGGGGAGGGGGGTGTCTAATGTAATTTTTGTCGTTCAAAAAGCGTTTGACTGATTTTTAGCCTTATTTGAGGCTGCTGGGTTAATTTGCAAGCACTCTGCTGAGAAAGAAGCCTTGGGTTTGACTCCGATACCCAGCTTGGAAAAGATTATTTGGGTCTGTTTTCGCTGTTTACTCACTGTTTTAATTTGTGTATGGTAATTTGTGATAGCAGATCTATCATACACAAATGACCAAAGTCCCTGGACCGTCTGTGCATCGAAAACATGCGCTATAGCTATCTATAGCGCACGATTTCGGTGCACAGAAATTGTAATTTCTTTAATACTAGATGTCTTTTGGTAATGACTGCTGATCATAATCAAAAGGACCTGCTCAGCGGTGCACCACGACCACATCGTTAGTCATACACTAGATTATTACAATGAATCACTAGTATTTCTGTATTTCAAAGAACGGAAGTGTTGAAATTTCAAGTCAAATTCAAGGTTTTCCAGCGAGCAATGGAGCGCAGTAAACTCGGTGTTTAATGCTGACGTGGGTGAAAAGGCTGCGCAACTGAAGTGGGACTGGGCAGGACATGACTGACGCATGCCGGACAAACTGAGGGCTCAAGTAGCACAGAGCTGGTGCCCTGAGACAAGAAGACGCGATCGCGGCAGACCACGAAGGAGATGGCGGGACAAACTACACAAGTTTCTAAAAAACTGGAAAGATGAAGCGCGATATCACGAAAAGTGGAAAGAGTGGAGGCCTTTGCTCAGGAGTGGGATAGTACAGGCTAACAAAAAATATATAAGTACAAAACCCGTGTAATAAAATGTTCATTTATTACTAATTCAAAGAAGTTTATCAAACTCCATTGTCTAGTAGTATTAAGAGACTTATTTTTCATATCAGTTTCCTTACCGCAATTCATAAAGACACATACTAATAATAACAACACTTAGTCATACAAATAACCTTGTTTATTAATTGTCTTGAGCAAATTTTGAGATTCTCGTACCTACCTACCTTCTCGATGTACAGAAGCAGCATATCAAGCTACTCCAATGAGTCATCGTCTATGTTCTTTGATAGTTTTTCAATTTTATTGTAAATACAATAAGGTTCAAGTTTAATTGGCAACATTTGACAGTTTTGGGGTAGCTAGTCTGTACTTGTATATCCAAAGCAATTCGTGACTATGATAATGGCCCAGGGCGATGGGCATATTGAGGGGGAGGCACGGGAACGTTACAGCTATACGGGTATACAGCGCACAGACCAGCGTAAAAAGGACATGTCAACTCACATCCGGGTATCTCGATGACAATCCTGGAATTCCATTTCTGTTGTTATTTTTAAATTGGCCTTTAGTCTTCAAACATGTGAATGAACCATCTCTATAGTTAGCACAAACTGCTGCGCTGAACAAGGGCTTTAGGAATCATAGTTTCGTAATACCTTTCAAGCTTCAAGCTGAAATCTGCTTGATCTTTCAGCTTTCAAGAGGGATAATATGGAGTTATTTCTGTATAGCCGAAAGAAGGCAAAGTGTTGTGTAAAGGGCTGGGCAGAGGTGTGCCTAAAGTGCCAACACACATATTTCACGAGTTATGTTTGAGTACCATGAACTAGGGAGTGAGTCTGTTACCATTAAGTGAGCACAAATCCAGACACCAGACTGCTAATAAAAAAATCCAGATGTAAAAATAAATAATAAAACCGACTTCGAAAAACCATTATATTGCGTAAAGTGAATCAAAACATGTGAAGTTTCTCAAATAAAATTAAAAAATAATAATATGGGACCAACTTAGGAGTGTAGGATTTCATACACAAACAGATTTTTTAAAATCGGTCCTTATTTGATGGACTAATCGGTGGACATACAAAGAAACAAAACGTACATACAGTCGAACATTATAACCTAGTCCTTTTTAGAAGTCGGTTAAAACCCAATGTGACCTTAGGAGCTCATGGTCCAGCAGTAGCAACAGCGAGCTTATCGGCTGGGTAAAAAGCATTTTAAGTTCATTGATACTAACCTCTTGTATGGCGTTAACATCTCCGTTGTCACCAAATCGTTGCCTAATTGGCGACCACCAGTCGTCGCTGTTGCCGTTGCTACGACGCAGAACACGTCTGTAATACAAAGTTTAGCAGTATGATAAATACGATAGACGATACGATAAGACTATTCTATTCACACAACGCCGTCTAGTCCTAAGCAGAGCTTGTGTTATGGCTACTAAACGACTGATAAACTTACTTTTATATTTTTGATGTATACGTATTATCAATGATATTATAAGGTGTAGATAGGTTACCTAAGCAACATTCGATCTTCAAAAACGGCACACTAACGCACGTTCGCGTCCGTTGACGGCGCGACGCGACACTAAGGTGAAGTGTGGCTAGTTAGCCAAATTTCAGCGTGTCGCTTGCTGAGCGCTTATAACCTATATCTACACCTTTTTACTTATAATATCATTGTTGCTAGGGACTTTGTTCCGCCACTTCTTCTTTCCAGCGAAAACACTAGCAGCAGCGAAGGGCGGGTTTTTTAATAATAATAATATAGGTATTTATTTTCCAGATAACAGAACCCATTACTGTTAGTAACAATGGAAGCTTATACACTATGTAACAGAATAAGATCAAATTCAAATTTTGAAATTTGTTTTTTTTTTTTTTTTGAGACTCAGTCATAATTTCGATGTTCAAAAAGTTCTGATCCTCGGCGTAATTTTAATAATGACTTTTGATTTAGTTTTTTTTATTTCTTATCCTGAATTTTATCTTTGATTCATTCTATTTTTACTGTAACTTTAAATTTTATCTTTATTTATGGTTAGGTATGCAAATAAATTTGGTTGCAATACATACTTAGGCGAGGACGCGGCCGATGATGTGGAGCTGACTTCTCCGCGGATCCTGTTGCGCTTGCTCGGTTCTGATGAGCCGGCAATCATGAACGAACTGCCATCGGGCTGGACAAGAAAACAGAAAATTTCTAATTAAGATCCGGTCGCACTAAGGTAGTACGGGAAATCTATGGGCCGGAGCGAGCACTTGGGCCACTTATTTAGAGTATTTTTCTTACCACTGATTAATATAAGAACAAAATTAAAAAAAAAAGTGTTTTTACCAGATGCCCTATTTTTTGTATATAATATCAGTTACATGGTCTCTGATAAGTGTAACTGTTGAACAAGTTCCAAAGTCAAGTTTTTTTATTTTTATTAAATCGAGAAAAAATAAATTTTAATCATGTCTCTCGCCCCATCACCGGCCACCGGTTTTTCGAGTATTTCCTGCCCAAAGACACTTAAATTGTTCGGGACGTCATGTCATTTTAATTTCATTTCATTTCCATTGTCCTTTCGGTGAGGTCCTATGAGGTTTCCTATGAGGTCTGTTGGAAGCGACTTGATGCAAACTTTATTACAGATAACTCACTCACTCACAAACTCTTTGGTGGCAGCGAAGTGATTTAAGATTATAGAGGACATGCGAGAAAATAATGTCATATAAAAACTGTAATAGCATGTTTCAGTAACTCCATCTCGCAAAACCACTTCCTTGTATCATGAGTCACATATGACTCATGTTAATTGTGTTAATATTGGAGCAGCACCGAAGCATACTAAAGTAGACTAATCCACTTGTGCCCACTACTAGTACACAAGTGGAAATTTTCTTCTCCACTAATTTTTAATTAGTACAAATACTTTAAGTGCTTATTCTAGACGGTCTTCTCATTATATTTGTAAAGTATCAATAAATAATATTCATAAACAGCCAAGTTATTAGCGTTTGTTTATATCCCAAAAAGTCACCCAATTTATGGAAATATTGTACAGGCTATTCGTGGCATAGTAGTATTCATTCATTGTCATCTCTCGCGCACGTTGGCGTGATCTCTCTCAAGCTTGCCCCGCCCCCAAAAGCTGTTTTCTTTATTTAAGTTTAACAAAATAGTGGCATATTTAAAAATTGAATTTCTTTTTTTTTACTTTTGACTACGCAAATATGATCAGTAACAGGTACGAATACAGCCCAATTTTTTATTGTACTAATTAAAAAATAGTGGTGCATAGTAAGTATTGAATGTCTTTGGGTGGTGGTATTTCGGTTGCGAACGTTTTGTATAGCTTTTGAAATGATTCCCATTGTAGTTGGATTTAGCGATTGGCTTCTTTAGTAATAAAAAAAATAAAAATAGGACATTATAAAATAAATTAAGTAAGTACCTGTATTTGTCCGTATGGGAAGCTTCTGTCATCAATACAGGTTATTTCTGTAACAAAATACATAAAAAGTTAACATCATTTTTGTCTGAAGGCGAAGTGTATGGATAAGACAAAAGTGTATAGTTTTAAGATAAAACTATCATTTTATAATAACTGTATTCTACTATGAGTGGACTGTATGACCTTGTGAGGTTACAGGTTGTACTAAAAAGTCCACTTCAGATTATTTATTTATGTTTTTCAGCCCTGTCGAATTAAGAATTGACGAAAAAAAACTTATTCAATCAATAAAAAATCACGCTCTAATTCAAGACGACGCTACAGGGTGCGAATCCCAAAAACAGAAATTTAGACTACCAGTGAGCCCCCACGATTTCCAAAAGAAAATTGCTACTAATTTTATTTTCCGTATTAACCCCTTTTTGAATCGAATTCGACTGGGCTACTATGAAATATATAGATGCAAGAAAAGGTAGCTTCTCTTGGTCTGTTTGTGTTAGTTTATTCGAGGGCCTCATACCAGGGGGTCGAGTCTGCTATTGCAATCGTGTCTCAATGACCGGTCAATGATCGATTTTTGATGTATAACGTCAAACTTATGAAACATTTCCCCTAAAAAAACTGTCAAAGTTGTCAAATATTCGATCAATGACCGGTCATTGAGACACGATTGCAATAGCAGACACGAGCCCCAGTTTAGATGTATTTACGGACGGCAAAGAGCAAAATCGAAAAACTCGGTCTATGAGGTAGGCATATTGATGTCATTACCAGTTAAAATGCCGTCGTCATCGTCTTGCGACCACGACTGCATGTCTCCTTCTCCGTCTCCATTGCCACTCCACAAGCCCGCACATTCAGCCTATAATAGAACAATACGAACAATGTAAATAAACTGAGATGACATATAATCAGAAGTACTTTAGCCGTGGAAAGCTACAACGGCTCTTCTTTAATACATACTTTCTGCATAAAAATATTGCAAAATTCTTTTTTAGGCAGGCTCTTATTCCGAAAATGGCTTTTAGTTTTTTTATACGCATACCTGTGGCGGCGGTGGTGGCGTGCTAGGCTCTACGGGTACGAGCAGGGCTTTATCAAGATGGCGGTGGTGCTGTAAACACCATGCCACTTCAGCCATACCGTCCGTGTAAGCACGCACTGAATCTGAGCTTAGTCGCAACCATGTGCCGTCTTTATTCACAACCTGGCAAATAATAGTAGATTATGCACCAAGGGGATAAAGTAGTGTCTTTTGTCAAGGGAACGCCATACTGAATACGATGAATGAGATTTACGCATCGTGAAAGCTGGAAGGTATTCAAGCTAGCACAAGACTAAGGCACCATTATCACCCAAGGGAATACTCTACTTTTCACACCTTCTGTGAGATAACGAAAAGCAATACTATACAAGAAACAAAGTATTTTAAGTAGTTCAATAATAATTGGTTTCTAGTAGTATTGCTTTCCAATATCTCTGTTAGTTATAAATAGTATACAAAAGTTATTATAATAAGACTAATAAAAAAACATTACATCAAAATAACTGGGAAAATACATAATCCAAAAACAAAAATTAAATATCAAAATAACTGGAAAAAAAATATATAAGTACGTAATCCAAGTAAACGAAATTGCGTTAATGTTTCCAGTGATAAGACAGTTTTTCTTTTCTTTTTTTTATAAAAAAATATAAATTATGACAGTTTTAAAGAAAGTTATAACTAATATTCGATTGATTACATAAATAATGGAATGTTATTGATTTAAATAATGTACACGTATTGTAGTCAATAAGTACCATTGTAAAACAGAAACAAATGCAAGAGCGAAGCATTAGCTGGTATTCAGACACAAAAACTTAACAAAGTTTTATTCTAGCAATTTAAGAAAAATATGAATCAGAAAAATACTTTTTTTGAGTTCTACCTGTGGTGGCCAGTTTGATTTTCCAATCAGCAGTTTTTGGTGCATGATTTCTGATAAAGTTTGAGTCCGATAAAGTTTAAAGCGCAGGCCACACCGCCAGCTAGCGGGCGGACGAGCTAGGCGGGTGGGCGAAGCGAACGAAAGAAACTATACAAACGACGCGAAATATTGGCGCTCGCAGTGTGAACCGAAGTATGTAAAGAGGTGAAACGATGTTCGCCCGACTAGCCCGCCCGCCCGCTAGCTGGCGGTGTGGCCTGCGCTTTAAGTTTGAATAGTCATTTATAATCCGCGAGGGCCCACTATAATTGTTATATTATTGGGTTTCTCTGGACGGGGATATGTGTGACAGACTAAACTGAGACCTATAATTACTTCCTTAATGGTTAAATTTCGTAGCATTCATGGTTTTGTTTAACTATGTTTTTGCCACCAACTCGACCGTGTATTTTTTTGCAAAACGTTTTTTTTTTTTGGAACTATCCGACAGAAATTCCTTATACTTATATGTATTTAGATTTCCTAGTAAAGTGCCATCTTCCAATTGAAAATAACACCAGCAATTCAACCTACGTGTTCTTTGTCGTTAAGGAGTCTCGTTATTTTCCTTACAAGTCCAGTCTAGCACGTCCTTGCTCATAGTTAGGTACGTACTCATTTGGTTTTCTTAAACCGAACGTCGAAATCGGTGAATAATTGACAATGAACATTGAACATATTAAATAAAATGCAGAGAGTCGAAAATCTATCATCCTTTAGATTATGATGTGGGTTTTCCTTCACGGTTTCTAATGTTGAACATACCTAATGATACAGGCTGGTAAAATCCTTTGGCCCTGACAAATAACCACTTTTGATCTTTATGATGGATTACTTTAATTAAATGAAACATTGCTTTATTTTTAATCCACTCGAGTATTTTCCCATTTCCGTGGGAATACAGAGATAAAAAGTATATATCACCCGAGGAAAGTGTAGCATCCCAACGATGAAAGATTTTTTCAAATCGGTCCAGTAGTTTTGGAGCCTATTGAATGCAAACAATTTAACAATCAAATCTTTCCTCTTTATAATTTTAGATAATATAGAGTATAGATCAGAAACTAAACTCCATTTACCGATTTAACGACAAGCTTACTTACACCGGGAATGAAATCAACTAAAAATTAAAAAAATTAACACCCCCTATTTTATTCTACGAATCAATAGGATGGTCAGTCAGGTAGTTTACGTTAAAGAATCTATCTTAAAAAGTAAAAGTGGTTTTCGTTCAGGGCCTTATGTTTTCCACCCGGTATATAGTTCGTTTAGGCGATTCGTAGCTTCAACCAAGCTGCGAATCGGCTGAACGATAAAATACGTTCAACTCTAGAAAATTACGCAGAGTTTATTCACTAACTTCTTCAACAAATGCAATATTAGCGCCGGATGGAACTCGGCCTAGCTCTTCGGCCTGGAGACTGGGGCTGGCCCTTACACGGAGCCCTGCGCTAAAGCGTGCAATGAAGCGCCTTAGCTTCGACGGTGGAGTGGTCGGGGGCGCTGCCCCGTCCTGCACAGAGCGCTCAGCGGGCTCTGCTATGCTCTCAGCCACTTCTATTGTCAATTCCTGCAATTGGGCATGTTTTAATTAGAAAATTTGCAAATTAAAGCTTACCATTAGGTTTTCAACGTTTGGCTGAGCGCTCTAGGCGCTTAATTCCAACCAAAATATTTAGACATAAATTGGGAATCACCTAATGTTGGTGTCCAACAAATATCAACGTAAGAAGAAAGTTAAGTTAAGTAAGCTAAGTTTCAGTTAACATATAACCCTACGACAATATTAAAAGTAAATGATACGGATAATATAAATCAATACTTCATGTAGTCCGGGCAATCTAGACATTCGAGGATGCATAAATTCACAACAAGCTGAAAATCAGTAAAATTATTCAAAACAAAAAATAAAACATTAAGTTCTCCATCATTCCTGTGTATGGAAAAAAAATACTCGAGATCAAAGGTGACAAAAATGAGTATTATGCTATTTTCAGTAATACGGTAAATTTTATCATAAAAGTACCTCCGTCAAAAATTGTAGATCATAAAATTATCTCTAAAAAATGTCTTCATACTCTTTTCCTAAGAGCCACCGTTTTAGAGATTTAACGAAAAAAAAATTGAAAGAGTTGTAATCGTCATAATATGCACTCGATTCCACGTCACCTTTGAGTTAGTGTACCTACTTAGGGCTTTTTTTTACTGATTTTGAGCTTGTGGTAAATTTATGCACCTTCACTCGCATTTTTTGGTTTAAATTGACCGAACTTATGGTACAATTTAACGAATTTGTATTCGAATCTTAGTGTTCGAACTGATCTAACCTGTGTCGCTGGATGACCATCGAAGGTGCATCTGAAGACATAAGCTCCTGGTGATCTTGGGATCCAGGTTGCCACATAGGATCCGTCTGGATTCTCTCGGACTGGCAGACGCTCTGCTGGGATACGGCCGCCATTGGCGAACGCGCCGCCGATGGCACCGCCATCGCTCCAAGACTCGCTTGCCAAGCGAAGCTCCTCGAACGAGTAGTCTTGATAGGCCTGAAAACAAAAAAATATCGATTACGCTATCACCATTGCATGTTGTTTCGGTAAAAGAAGACAGCAGCTCCATGGCCATATTTTTCACCATCTTCTATTTGGATTCTTCATTAAGACTTCATTGTGGGCTTCTGGCGATCAGAAACAAAAGCTCTGCGAGCCAGGTGCAGATTGCCGCTGAAGATCTTGACGCAGCTGTTATCGCGATAAGCCCATTCGCTTCAATTGTTAACATTTCATAATCTTCGTCGCTGCGGCTTAGCTTTCCGGGAAAAGTAATTATCCATTAATCTATTAATATAACAAGGTGGTTGAAGAAGGAAATCTATTAGAGTGGCTTTCAACGGTATACGAGAATTTTATACGCGTACCTAATCAATAAAAGCAGGATGCAAAAAATATCATCTTGGAAAGTTTCTATTCAAACTTTGATTTCCAGCTCACAAAGCGCTTTTTGGATTTAGAACAAGTAGAATTTTTAAATGAAAACATATTCGGATGCTCTAGATACGGAGTCTTCGGAAGAAATGGGTTAGTTTTCAACTTTTGTAAGGTAACAAAAATAAACTAAAGGAATACAATTTGACTGATGGCGCTGGTAGAGATCGGCTAACCAATATAGAATAAAATGTAGGCTAACTTTGTTCGGCAATTCTGTATTTTATTGCCTGCTCTTGCAAAGTCGACAGGGCGATTCTTCTGAACGAGTGAACTGTACCTATAAATATATCTTGGAGAATCACTCACGTCTGTAAAGGCAAGTGTCGGTGGCTTTGTTTACACCCATTATTGTTTCTTCGGGTTTGGTTCCCACCCAAGAAATGTTTGCTTGATGAGCATGATAAGTTTTCTGTGTCTGGGTGTAATTTATCTTTTACACATACGTAGGTACTTATTTAGAAATATAAGTATGTTTATCACTTGTCTAGTGTTTATAGCACAAGCTCCGCTTAATTTGTGACTACATAGCGTTGTGTGAAGGTTGTGCAATATTACTTGATTTTTAGTGGGTCGGTTTGTAACTAGTCTAAGTTACAATAGTCTAATGACAACTCCTCATGTTTTGCACTTGGTTTATCCACACGACATTGCACATACATAGGTACATCACCTTCACCAGCAGAGGTTAATTATTGATAAGTTCTACTGGTACTTTATGCAGAGACAAGCATAAATTGCTTAGCAATCATTTTTAATTAATAGAAATGCAACCAATGAAATACTTATTTTGAGTAAATGTGGTGACCATCTGTGGTTTAAATCTCTTCCACATCACCAAATAAGGCTTTCCAAAAGTAATTATACCGAATACCGAACCATCAAAGACCAAGTTGCTATTTAGCTGTACCCTTTTCCTCCCCTCCCTCGCTTTCTCCAGGATCCCATCATCAAATACTGTCTGTCTACTGACAATAGAGCCACTTGGAAAGTTAAAAAATAAATAAATTTTTCTAAATCGGTCCAGCCGTCTTTGAGTAATCGAGAAATGCGTTTCGGACACGCGCACCGAGGGTTCCATGTAAATTTGTAGATAATTCTTTTTTACATCTCTCGTCTTAGATCGAAATATATGAATCGTCAAACAATTAATAAGCACTGCGCAAAAGGGTCTAGACAAATAGACAAAGGACAGACGGACAGACGGATAGACGGACAGACAGACAGACGGACAGTCGGACACGCAGACAGACGGACAAACGGGCAGATGGGCAGACGGGCAGATAAACAGACGGACAGAGAATAGACGGACGGACGACAGACGGACAGACGGACAGACGGACAAACGGACAGGCGGACAGGCGGACAGGCGGACAGAAAGACAAACGGACAGACGGACAGAAAGACAAACGGACAGACGGACAGACGGGCAGATGGGTAGACGGACAGACGGTCAGACGGACAGACGGACAGACGGACAGATGGGTAGACGGACAGACGGTCAGACGGACAGACGG
The DNA here is from genome assembly GCA_921972225.1 of Euplexia lucipara. NCBI lineage: Eukaryota > Metazoa > Arthropoda > Insecta > Lepidoptera > Noctuidae > Euplexia > Euplexia lucipara. The sequence goes on along the minus strand of OV179142.1, from coordinate 7,605,689 downwards.
ACAGACGGACAGACGGACAGACGGACAGACGGACAGACGGACAGACGGACAGACGGACAGACGGATAGACGGACAGACGGACAGACGGACAGTCGGACACGCAGACAGACGGACAAACGGGCAGATGGGCAGACGGGCAGATAAACAGACGGACAGAGAATAGACGGACGGACGACAGACGGACAGACGGACAAACGGACAGGCGGACAGGCGGACAGGCGGACAGAAAGACAAACGGACAGACGGACAGAAAGACAAACGGACAGACGGACAGACGGGCAGATGGGTAGACGGACAGACGGTCAGACGGACAGACGGACAGACGGACAGATGGGTAGACGGACAGACGGTCAGACGGACAGACGGTCAGACGGACAGACGGACAGACGGACAGACGGACAGACGGACAGACGGACAGACGGACAGACGGACAGACGGACAGACGGATAGACGGACAGACGGACAGACGGACAGTCGGACACGCAGACAGACGGACAAACGGGTAGATGGGCAGACTGGCAGATAAACAGACGGACAGAGAATAGACGGACGGACGACAGACGGACAAACGGATAGGCGGACAGGCGGACAGACGGACAGAAAGACAAACGGACAGACGGACAGAAAGACAAACGGACAGACGGACAGACGGGCAGATGGGTAGACGGACAGACGGTCAGACGGACAGACGGACAGACGGATAGACGGGCACACGGGCAGACAGACAGACGGACAGTCGGACAGACAGACAGACGGACAGTCGGACAGACGGACAGTCGATCAGACGGGCACACGGGCAGACAGACAGACGGACAGTCGGACAGACGGACAGACGGACAGTCGGTCAGACGGGCACACGGGCAGACGGACAGACGGACAGTCGGACAGACAGACAGACGGACAGTCGGACAGACGGACTGTCGATCAGACGGCCACAGGGGCAGACAGACAGACGGACAGTCGGACAGACAGACAGACGGACAGTCGGACAGACGGACAGACGGACAGTCGGTCAGACGGGCACACGGGCAGACAGACAGACGGACAGTCGGTCAGACGGGCACACGGGCAGACAGACAGACGGACAGTCGGACAGACGGACAGACGGACAGTCGGTCAGACGGGCACACGGGCAGACAGACAGACGGACAGTCGGACAGACGGACAGACGGACAGTCGGTCAGACGGGCACACGGGCAGACAGACAGACGGACAGTCGGACAGACGGACAGACGGACAGTCGGTCAGACGGGCACACGGGCAGACAGACAGACGGACAGACGGACAGACGGACAGACGGACAGTCGGTCAGACGGGCACACGGGCAGACAGACAGACGGACAGTCGGACAGACGGACAGACGGACAGTCGGTCAGACGGGCACACGGGCAGACAGACAGACGGACAGTCGGTCAGACGGGCACACGGGCAGACAGACAGACGGACAGTCGGACAGACGGACAGACGGACAGTCGGTCAGACGGGCACACGGGCAGACAGACAGACGGACAGTCGGACAGACGGACAGACGGACAGTCGGTCAGACGGGCACACGGGCAGACAGACAGACGGACAGTCGGACACACAGACAGACGGACAAACGGGCAGATGGGCAGACGGGCAGATAAACAGACGGACAGAGAATAGACCCAACTCCTCTCCTCTCCCCCTCCCCATTCCTCTCCTCCCCCTCTCCCCATTCCTCTCACCGTCAGTGCCATTCCCATGCACCTCACCACCGTCTTCATAAAGTCCATAGTTCATTTGTGGGGCTCGGTATCCGCTTTTACAACAAGTTACCACGTTCTTTCTTGGATTTGCCATTTAGTACTTTTAAATCAAGAATTAAATCGAACCTTTGTTCTAGAGCATATTATTCTATTAACGACTACTTAGATGATAAGAATAGTTGGTCGCTTTGTTGAACGCAAGACACTTAATGTTCTTTCACTGAAATTAATTTATTAACTAGTTGAAACTTATTGTTTGTGTGTGCCACTTTTCATTTTTTTTTTTTTTTTTTTTTTTTTTTTTGTTGACATAATCTTCTCAGTACATTGTATTAAATCAGATGTATTTGCATTATGTGGTGAACTAGAGACTCCTGTTTATTGGTTAATTTTTACGTAAATAACCGGTAGCAAGTTCGTCATGCTCCCTCAGATGTTACTGCTTGCGGTAGCGTCGAGGGTCGGGTTACCACCTTCCCTCTAATATGGCGAGGGTAGTAATGGCTGATCTTTGCGTTATGCTCGTGAACGGGTGCTGCTTGTGGTAACTGGTCGGCTTTGGTTTTGCTATTGTTTTAACTATTACCTGTTTTTTTTGTTTTATTTAACTTCCACAGTTCTAGTTTATCATTTTGTTACATTGTCTTGCAGATCTATGGATTTAATCCAACTCTGCACATGCAAGCTGGCACACCCTTTTTACCTGGAGGATTCTTATTAGTCAGTTGTTTTTGCTTGAGTTAAGTTAGTTTTATTGTCGGTAGCTATATATTACTGGTATTCTGTATGTTGAGTGTGCTAGCTAACATGTAGTGAATAACTTATTTTAATTATTTTGTAATTATAACTAATTGTACTGTGTAAATTCAAGTTCTTCTAACTTATCAGACAGATGTGTTGCTGGGGAGTTTGTTCCGCCACTTCTTCTTCCCAGCAAAAACACTAGGAAGTGGCGAAGGGTGGGCTTTTTGGGGGACTGTCTTATGTAATTTCGACGTTCAAAAAGTGCTGATCCTCAGCCTAATTTGAATAAATGACTTTTGATTTTTTGAATGACTTTTGTTTTTTTTTTTTTTTTTTTCTCCTCCCCTCTCCCCTTCCCCATTCCTTTCCTCCCCTCTCCCCTCCCTCCCATTCCCCCACACCTCCCACGCCCCTCCCTCCCCTTCCCTCACCCCTCCCTGTTTCCCCTCTCTAACCCCTCCCGACCCCTGCCTCTACCCGTCCCCCTATCCCCTCCCCTCTCACTGGTCGAATCACGTCGAATGGTATTCCTAAAAAATACGCTTGCTTTTAGTTTTTTTCTGTGCTTACTGTATCCAGCTGTTGCCAATAAATGCTTTTCTTTCTTTAAAAGTATTATTAGCTCATATTACTTAGTTATAGTCGTCACCTACACCTTCTTACAGACAATAACGGTATCAACTGACTTTTCAAGAAGACACGAATGGTTAAAATTAATGTGGTGCACATGATTCAATGTTGTAACTACTTATGTGCAAAGTGGCGTAGGGCCACATCGCCGTCGAGCAATTACGCAAATTTGACTAATGACAGGGCCCACAGACCAACGCGCTGATAGTTAACTAACTAGTTAAGTAATCGTATTATATTTCCAACCTAGGTTCTCTCCCCTCTCAACTGCATTAGTCAACAAAGTCTATTTCTGTGTAAATAATCAAAAGAAAAACAAACGTGAACATCGTCACGTTGTCCATCATGCTAAGAACAAGACTTTCATAGAGACATTCTATTTAGCAGTGCTATTTTGATAATTTAGGTGAAGTGAAGGCAAACTGAGCTGTCATTCCATACTAAGGCTAGGCATTGACAGTTCACTTCACTCAATGTTACACGGGGTGACTTTTACTAAATCGACCGGCAGGACTTCATTTATTAGGATTACCTATCTAATATAATACAGGTATTAATTATTATGCATAGATCTTTCAAAAAATATGCGCTATCGGCAATCATCGTCTATTATCGATCATCTGAACGCAAATGGAAGGGTTTGTGGTTCGATAGTGCCTATCAGCCGTATGTGGACCAGTTAAGCTACGTTCCCCGAAGTCGGTCCGAGGATCGGTTTCTGCTTAGTCGTGTAAGCGGCGACGGGCGGTATGCCAAACCATAAGTCTCGCACTTTCGAGGTCGACCCAAGGCTTGATGTGCGTATTGTACCTACTTATAATTATCATTTAAAAACGGTAAAGTTTATTACTCTTGTACTCTCTGTGACTGCCTCGTTGGTCTAGTGGTCGCTAGCGCTTCTGCTGAGCATGAGGTCCCGGGTTCAATCCCCAGGTCGGGCTAAGTGTTATTGAGTTTTTCTACCAAGAATTTCTCAGTAGCAGCCCGGAGTCTGGATTAGTGCCCGGTTGATGGCAATAGGCTCGCCCCCTATTACATGTGACTTTAACATAACTGGCGAAATGTGGGTGTACTACCAGGTTCACGTCTGCCTAGCCCTTCGGGGATTACAGGCGTGACGTTATGTTATGTAAAGTTTATTACAAAAAATCGTGACGGTTATTATGAAAAAAAGGCATGCCTGAGATATTTCGCGACGCCATGTGAAGCCTCACGGGCGGCATAACATCTCTGACACCAGTTTAGTGACTAATAGCCGGCTCGGTACTGTTTTGTTAGTCGAAAGCGTTATTGGCCACTTTACACTGTTGTAAGATTGCTAATTTTCCATTATACGCATATTTTGCTAATAGCCCTCGTTTTGCACTATTATATCTAAACATAACCACATACTTTCAGTCGAGATTTTTTAGCAGGCTGGGGTTGGATGCCTGGATTCAAAATTATATTTTTTTTTGTTGCATTTAACTGAAACACTAACACAAAGTCAAGAAAGGTCAATTCAAAATTAAAGAAATAAAATATCAAGACTGAAGACAGAATTAAAATTCAAGACACAAAATAACAACAACAACAGAAATTCAGACAGGCAAATTTGCGTTTTAAACTCTAACTTATGCGTTCGACCATCAATAACCGCCCTAATGCACAAAAGCATACTTTGCATGTTCCCAAAAATATTTAATAAATTATCTTATTATGGAATTAAGCACATCATTAATATTATTCAATTTAAAAACAAATTGGTATGGAGTTCGCTGATACCCTAGATTAACAGGTAGGCTTTATATCCCTGTATTCCCACGGGAACGGATCCTACGCGGGTGAAACCGCGTGACTTCTGCTAGTATTAAATAAATACCAGTTAAGATCGTGGAAGAATCTCATATCGAGAGTTTCGTACCATCGAGATGCGTAATAGGGTAGTTTAATTCACAGAGTGCAGAGACAGCACGGATCACTCGATGCTATTTTCCGGGTATATTTTAACCGTGTCAAAAAATGTATGCCCTAAATGAAAATAATAAAATTGTGATCTGTAATATATAATATGTACAAATGAAGCTCTTGTATGTGACACTGCACTACCAAGGCAATTATTTTAATTTAAAATTACCGATACTAGTAGGTACTAATCCCTCCGCTATTTACGATAAAAAATCCTGACCATAGGAACTCTTTGGTTGCTGGTTACGAAGATATTCGGGGTTAAAGTTACAAAATGTTATTACTGGCCTGTTGGTCTAGTAGTTAGTGACCCTGACTGCTATGCCGGAGGTCGTGGGTTCGATTCCCACCCAGGACAAATGTTTGTGTGACGAGCACTATCTTTTGTTCTGTGTCAGGGTGTAATTTATCTATAATATGTATGTATTTAGAAATATATAAGTATGTTTATCAGCTGTTTAGTACCCATAACACAAGCTCTTAGCTTAGCTTGGGACTAAATGGCGTTGTGTGAAAAAAGTTGTGACGTTAGTTGTTCTCACGGGGCGAAAAGCGAGCTGCGGAGTGTCGTTTAGCTACGCTGAATGTTCAGGGAGGCCTAAAAGATAAGATGGATGAAGTTTGTGAGTTAGTGAAGGACAAAAGGATAGATGTGCTATGTTTGAATGAGACGAAAAGAAAAGGGGTGGACATCTCCATACACGGTCCCCTGACCGCGATCTGGTCCGGTGTTAAAGAAACACGTAGGGCCTGTCAGGGTGTGGGAGTTGTTCTCTCTGAGAGAATGATGAAATGTGTAAAAGGTTATGATTGCGTTAGTCCCAGAATTCTTTGGGTGAGAACCAAGGTAGGCTTAAACCGTATTTTTTTCTTGTGCGTTTATGCACCTGATATGGGAAGCTCCCCCTTGGAGAGAGAAGAATTTTGGGACAGTTTAAGAGATGTTATGAAAGGATGTACCGCAAACGAGAAGATTGTTATGCTTGGAGACTTTAATGGTTGGGTTGGTGTGAAGAGAGATGGGTATGAACAAGTATTAGGTGCATTTGGAGATGATAGAGTGAATGAGAATGGGTTAAGTTTATTAGAAATATGTATAGAAAAAAGATTGTGTGTTATGAATACTATGTTTAATCATAGAAAGATTCACAGGTATACGTGGGAAAGGCAAGATAGTAAAAGTATGATAGATTTTGTGATTGTAGATGAAAGGTTAAAGAGTAAAGTTACGGATACAAGAGCTTATCGGGGAGCTAATGTAGGTACTGATCATCATCTGGTAATGTGTCGGGTGCATGGTTTATTCAAGCATTGGCGCCATCGAGTTCGAGTACCTGTGACTGCTCTAGAAAGGATAAAAGTAGAAAGACTGCAAGAAGTCAAAGTAAAAGAGGAATATAAGAGGGAAGTAAAAGAAGAGACGGATAAATTATTTGATGAGATGAATGATTATAGTTTAGAAGAAGTATGGGATATAATGAAAGATAGTATGGTGCAAGCGGCTACAAAAGTATGTGGCCTAGCACGAAGGAAATGTGGTAGTAAAACGAATGATTCTTGGGTAGATGGTGAAGTTAAAGAGGTTGTGAGAAAGAAGAAAGAGGCCTGGCTTAACGTGCTAGCCTGTAAGGCCCAAAATAGAGTGAATCTGGCAACAAATGTAAATAGAATAGATGATTTAGAGAGAGTGAAGAAAAGTTACACCGAAATGAAAGCGAGAGTGAAAGAAGTGGTAAAAAAGAAGAAGGATGAAAAAGATGAAGAGTATAACAGGAAGTTCTCGGATAACTTCAGGGCCAATGTTAAGATGTTTTGGAAACAGGTAAGATTGGCTCGTGGAGTGACAAAGACTTCGAGTATGAATGTTATAAGAGCAGAGGATGGTTGTTTGATAAGCGAAGAATGTGATGTCTTGGAACGCTGGAAAGGATATTTTGAAAGTTTATTTAGTTTTCAGGATAGTGTGCAAGGAGTGGGTAACTGGGCAGAGGAGAGTGGTGAAAACCCAAACCCGGATGTAGATGAAGAGAATGAAATAGGAATGGATGAGATCGTAAGATCATTAAGAGAAATGAAAGTTGGAAAAGCTGCAGGGTATGATAGATTGTCCGCTGAAATGCTGAAGGGCGGTGACGGGGTAGTAGCAAGCCTGTTGTGCCGGATCTTTAATATGTGTTGGAGATATGGTCGAGTCCCAGATGACTGGTGCAAGGCTGTAATCGTACCACTGTATAAAGGAAAAGGCTCACAGCAGGAGTGTAAAAACTACCGCGGCATTAGCCTTTTAAGCGTAGTTGGTAAACTGTATGCAAAGGTTTTGATTAAAAGAGTGATCAGACTGACAGACGAGAAATTATGGGACGTGCAGGCAGGGTTTAGAGAGGGAATGGGATGTATGGATCAGATCTTCTCCTTGAGGTGCATAGCCGAAAAATATCTGGCTAAGCACAAGAAAGTTTACTGTGCTTTCGTTGACTTGGAGAAGGCCTATGATAGTGTGTGGAGGGATGAGCTGTGGTCGACACTATCCATGTATGGTGTGGACTGGTGCTTGGTACGGGCACTGAAATCTTTATATAGGGATTCCAGTGCCTGTGTCAGGATAAACGGGGCATACACAGACTGGTTTAACATCTCTAGGGGAGTTAGACAGGGCTGTGTAGCGTCACCTTGGCTGTTCAACTTATACATGGATAGTTGTCTGACAGATTTAAAAGAGAGTGAGTGTGGATTGAGGATGAATGAGTTGCCTGTCAAATGCCTCCTCTACGCAGACGATCAAGTTCTTCTTGCATCGTCAGCGGAACAGTTGCAAGACATGGTGACCAAGATGAATGAAGCATATAAGATGAAAGGGATGAACATCAATGTGAATAAGACGAAAGTCATGGTGTTTGAAAGAGACGAAAACGTGTCGTTGTGCAATGTGAAAATAAACGATATGAGTGTAGAACAAGTGAATGACTTTGTATATCTGGGAAGTCTGTTTACAAGGGATGGAAAGATTGAGGCGGATGTGGAAAGGAGAGTGAATGCAGGAAATAAAGTGAATGGCGCTATACATGGCGTTGTGACCAGCCAGTCTATGTCCGAAAAGGCACGACTGGCTGTTCACAATGGTGTGCTGGTGCCTACACTAACGTATGGAAGTGAATGTTGGGTGTGGCAAAAGAGACATGAAAGTAGAATAAATGCTGTAGAAATGCGTTCCTTGCGAAGTATGTGTGGTGTAACAATTAATGACAGATTGAGGAATGATGATATAAAGCAACGTTGTGGTTTAAAAGAAGATGTAGTAACAAAAATTGAAAAGAGTATGCTTAGATGGTTTGGTCACGTTGAAAGGATGAATGAAAGGCGACTAACGAAAGGTATTTACAAGGCAGATGTAAGTGGGAACGCCGGGAGGGGACGCCCAAGAAGGACATACATAGACCTTATTGGTGATGTTCTTCAGAAAGGTCAGGTGCGTAGTACTCGCAACCGGCGTGTGTGTATGACAACATGTATGAATGTAAACGAAGCAAAAGAAGTATGTAAGAATCGTAGCATATGGCGCTCTGTAGTTTCTGCCTACCCCCATGGGAAAAAGGCGTGAGTTTATGTATGTATGTATGTATGTATGTAGCCGGCTCGGTACTGTTTTGTTAGTCGAAAGCGTTATTGGCCACTTTACACTGTTGTAAGATTGCTAATTTTCCATTATACGCATATTTTGCTAATAGCCCTCGTTTTGCACTATTATATCTAAACATAACCACATACTTTCAGTCGAGATTTTTTAGCAGGCTGGGGTTGGATGCCTGGATTCAAAATTATATTTTTTTTTGTTGCATTTAACTGAAACACTAACACAAAGTCAAGAAAGGTCAATTCAAAATTAAAGAAATAAAATATCAAGACTGAAGACAGAATTAAAATTCAAGACACAAAATAACAACAACAACAGAAATTCAGACAGGCAAATTTGCGTTTTAAACTCTAACTTATGCGTTCGACCATCAATAACCGCCCTAATGCACAAAAGCATACTTTGCATGTTCCCAAAAATATTTAATAAATTATCTTATTATGGAATTAAGCACATCATTAATATTATTCAATTTAAAAACAAATTGGTATGGAGTTCGCTGATACCCTAGATTAACAGGTAGGCTTTATATCCCTGTATTCCCACGGGAACGGATCCTACGCGGGTGAAACCGCGTGACTTCTGCTAGTATTAAATAAATACCAGTTAAGATCGTGGAAGAATCTCATATCGAGAGTTTCGTACCATCGAGATGCGTAATAGGGTAGTTTAATTCACAGAGTGCAGAGACAGCACGGATCACTCGATGCTATTTTCCGGGTATATTTTAACCGTGTCAAAAAATGTATGCGGCATAAATGAAAATAATAAAATTGTGATCTGTAATATATAATATGTACAAATGAAGCTCTTGTATGTGACACTGCACTACCAAGGCAATTATTTTAATTTAAAATTACCGATACTAGTAGGTACTAATCCCTCCGCTATTTACGATAAAAAATCCTGACCATAGGAACTCTTTGGTTGCTGGTTACGAAGATATTCGGGGTTAAAGTTACAAAATGTTATTACTGGCCTGTTGGTCTAGTAGTTAGTGACCCTGACTGCTATGCCGGAGGTCGTGGGTTCGATTCCCACCCAGGACAAATGTTTGTGTGACGAGCACTATCTTTTGTTCTGTGTCAGGGTGTAATTTATCTATAATATGTATGTATTTAGAAATATATAAGTATGTTTATCAGCTGTTTAGTACCCATAACACAAGCTCTTAGCTTAGCTTGGGACTAAATGGCGTTGTGTGAAAAAAGTTGTGGAATATTTATTATTATTATTTATTATTATTAACTCTTTGGTTGCTGGTAAATACTTTAAATACACCATTGTACGAGTATGCACCCTTAAGCACGTTGAATGAAATGCGCTACTAAATGCGTCAACGTAAACAGCGATTTTCCACACTAACTAGAAGTCATTTTCCAGCAATTATTTTTATGCAAGGAAAGTTGAGGTTGAGGACGCGTAGGTGACAGCTTTGTGACGGGTCTCATTACCCTGCATGAATACCACGGTTAGGTCCCAAGAAAGTTCAAAGATTTTATTTTCATTGTCAAAGTGCATTGCAAAGCAAAAATCTCGCTGCATGACAATCTATTAAATATAATGGGAAATGCTCATTTCTGTCCACAATTTGCCAATCTATTTGATAAATTATACAAATAATTTAATACTAATTTAGGAACTTAAATATTGATATTGCGAATTTGTAATGAGCAGGTACGAAGTTATCAAAAGCTATTTTTTAAAGAAACACAATTTATAAAATTGTTTAGTGTATTGCATTGTTTAATGTCATGATGGCCCAGAGGTTAAGGCGCCTACCTCTCATACACAAGATTGTAGTTCAAATCTAGGCAAGTACCTTTGTGACTCTTTCAATTCATATGTAGGTACGTCTTTTATTTTAAGTTTATCTTAATCATTCACTTCATCATTGACTTCGGCTAAGGAAAACATCGTGAGGAAGCTTGGACTTATAGGAAATATAAATCTGAAACCGCCAAACCACTTTAAGCAAGCGTGGTGATCAATGCTCGTGTCTTCTCTGTATGAGAAGAGGCCTTTGCCCTGCAGTGGGACAGTAACAGGCTGATAATATTATTATTATGCATTCGACCACATCATAGCTTACCATCAGGTGTATTAGTGGTCAAACGCGTGCCTATCAGTAATAAAAAAAAAAACTAATATTTCTGCTCGGTGGCCAGTACTATCAAAGTAGGGATTGCAATTCTTAATTCATTAAACCCCAAGAGGACACCGGTGTCCGCACTATCATTGTCTTTCTATTGTGTCTCTAATTGACACGATTGAAAGGTTGATAACATAAATCCCACCCAATCTTCATCTGTGAGGAATTGCCTATCATGTGTTCGTCCCATGTGCATAACTAGGCCCAAACTTCCTCAACAATAGACATTTCCCTTTATTTATTTTTACTGCGTCTGCAAAAACGGCACATAGACCTTATAGTTAGGTAAAATAAAATATCCTGGTAAATCTAAGCACAAAGCTTACTGCTACTCACGCTGTTCTCCCACTTACTTATAGTCATTTAGGAAAGTAAGTACTACTTAACGTAGTATTATATCGACGCTCGAGTACATCGTTAACATCTTTTGTATTCATAATATTATGAACTTATTAAAACAATGCAATTCAGTCTACCTTTCTATTTGTGTCGAACATGCAGAATGTAACTTGTAACTTAAGTAAGTTGTAACTTGACAAGCTAGATTCCATATTAAATGTACATCAGCATTTTCTTAAAATTCTTTCTACTTAGACAACGTTTTGTTAAATGATTATTTTTTTTATCGGAGAAGGATTTCCAAAGAGGTTTTAACTTGTCTTTAAAAATAAATAAAAGTGAAGTGTGTGTTTGTAAAGTAAAAGTACCTAACAGATTTTTCACTTAACACGAAAGATTGATAATTGTAATGATACTTTTACAAAAAAATTAAATGTTTGTCAGACTGTCTGCTAGTTAGAGGTTAGCTCCGAAACGGCTGGACTGATATTCACGGCAGGTAGCTGATTTTATAAGGAGAAACTAAGGTGACTTTTATTTAAGAAAAATAATTAGGGTTCCGCCGGATTTAGTCGCCGGCAACAGTTTGTGATTACGATAAGTCTGAAATTGCCAATACTTGACCCTCGAGCGAGCATGGAGATCAATGCTCGTGCTTTCAGTGTGAGGCTGATGTTATTAAAGCTGATATTGGAGAGTGCGACAGTAGTTTTATCATTAACTTTGCTCCGTTGAAGTCAGTGAAGGGCCCGCGCACATGGACATTTCGCAACCACCACTAGTGACCAGCGGGCACTTACATTAATTAAGTGATTTAGTGATGGCAGACCCCCAGTGGCAGGCGGGAGGCGCCCGTGTGTGCGTAGCTTAGAATAACAGATTATAGTTACAGTGATTATAGTTACAGACTCATTAAGCATCAATTTGACCGCTGCCTACCATGCCAGTGCGTATCCGTATGAATGAACCATCGGTGCGTCTCGTGACGAGCGTGCTACTCCGTGGTCCCTAATGATGTTTATACCTCAATAATTACCTTCATCATAGTAATGGCATGGAAGCACATGGTTTCTCTTACGGTGGGTTGGTAGGGCACGTCGGGAATCTTGTTGCGCTGGTTCTCGACGTTCGACGAGCGCCCGGAGTCGACGCTCAGCCGTTGAACCACTACCTGCAGGACAAACAGAACAATATTATTATAGTTAACTAGCTGTCTGTCTGTCTGTCTGGATGTGCTGTCTGAGTGTGTGTGTTGACTAGCTGCTGTGCTAGCTCTTAGCTTAGCTTGAGACTAGATGGCGTTGTGTGAAAAGTTGCGGAATATTTTATTTTTTTTTGTCTCTGCCAACTTCGTTCGGCCTTGGTATCAATTTATGATGTTAACCTTCTTAGTTTTTAAGTACCTATAATACATCAAATTGTCAAATGATATTGGACTGGGCAGACATTTGTCATAATTTTTAAATGCAGAGCCATCTTGGATGACATGACTGTCATCCAAGATGGCTCTGCATTTAAAAATTAAACCGTATTGCACTGCATATGTTTTGTGAATTACTCATTGCTTTTAGTACATAATGTCTATCTCCATGCCAAATTTTATTACGATCCTTTTAGCCGTTTAGTCGAGAAAAACCGATAAACAAACAGAAAAAAAGAGAGTTACTTTCTCATTTATAATATTAAAGTAAAGATATCTGACCGAAATTGGATTTTATTACCAACGTAAGAAGCTTAGTAAGTAGGCAGTAGTCCAAAATCGAAATCGAAAATGAGAGTTATTCGTCATCTCACCCGACCAAATCTCGCCCGATCGGGGGACATGGCACAAAATAATTTAATTTGTTTTTCTTGTCGTCAACTCGCACGACACTTAAAATCATTGCTGATTTGGTACAGTAAGCTATAAAAGTCTTTTGGAGTGTAACTTTTATATAATAAAATAAAACAAAATCATAATTTAAATAATATACATATAATAATCAACATTATATACTCAAAAAGTATCTAACATAAAAATCACATTACAAAATACAATTACAGTTATATAAAAATATGAATGTTCGTACACTATATGACAATCAATAATATCAACATTAAAGAAAATAATCAACATTAATTGAAAATCACAAATCAGAACTTTGGTACATTTATGTAAACCTAAACCTAAATTTATACAAATCTAAACCTTACACATAAATCACAATCAATAATATCACAAAAAAGATATATTAATTTTAAATCACAGATTAGAAATTTGGGGTTATTGTACATTCGTCACAAAGTATATTCGTCACATTTTGTAAACTTCATACACTGAAAGTGTACGTCACATGCATAAAAAGTATGTGTAAATTCGTCACAAGTCTGCATAGGTACATATTTCATAAAGTACTGATAGAAACAAATATTTGGCGCTCGAAATGAAAATTATTCCTAAAACATTTCTTTTCTCTTCTGCGCTTGCGTTGATGCATGTGCAGGAACATGAATCAACATCATTATTCACAGCCTGTCTTCACCCCCTGCTACTTCGCCATAGGCCTGCTATAGTCCTCTCTTTTTAGGTACCAATTTCCACGTCTCTGTGCCAGTCTCATCCACGGTAGGTACTTCCGCAATGGCAACAATGTCGTCCGTCCATCTCGCCGGGACGCCCTACACTTCTCCTGCCGTTTCTTGGGGGTATTCCTCGAAGCACAACCTTTTCTAAGCGCAACCATCGAAGCGCAACTATCTCATTCCGTGAAGCGCAACCGTTAGTTGCGCATACAAAATCAAATTAAAGATATTATAATTTTATTCCGCGAAGCGCAACCATGATTAAAATTAGAGAGCGAGGAGTACGATGGATTAATCAAATATTCGATAGACAGTTTTATATCGACTGTCTAAATTTTTTACCAGGCAAACATAAATAGACTGGAACTAAGTGTTAAGCAACTTAAAGAAAGTTGCAATCAATCAGTTTCTTCAGTTCAATTTAAAGAACCTCATACAGGTTCTTTAAATTGAACTGAAGAAACTGAGAAATGAACGGAAAGTCGACGCCTATAATCAATCTGGTTACCAAGTTTGCAAGAGTTGTTTTACTGTTTAGTGTTTACTAATTTTACTTTACTAACGTATGCAAAGTAAAATGAGTAAATAGCAGACAACTGTGTCTGCTGGGCATTTTTATTTTTGACCCCGCATATTTCAGGTTCGAGTTTCTATTTGAAAAAAATATTCCTTGGATCCCAATGGCTGAGCTATGTACATCTGTACATGGAAACGGTTACCGTACCGGTAAAACGAAGTTACTTTGAATACTCGGCTAACTTTGATAGTTACACAAAGTTCAATGTTGTATTCCGTTTTCCTCGTAAACCGAACGCAGCTAATTATTTGTTCTTCTATCAGGAATTCAATCCGTTAGGGCTGTGTTGTACCGATGCATTAAACTTAACTATAGGGGTTATTTATATAGGCTATGTTGTTATCAAATAATCCACATTCTAAATAGCAATTTATTTAACGAAATTGATCTTTCTTTTACTGGAACTTTAATAATTTTCCATTAAGGAATCAACTCTAATTTACTTAACATTGGATGTATCGTAAAACTCTCGTGTCACAGTCTTTGTTACCAAACTCCTCAGAAACGGTTTAACCGCTTCTTGTGAAATTTTGTGTCAACTTTTTATTCAGTTGGTCTGAGAATTGGTCATAAACTATTTTTTTTAAAGCGTTGTTTGCCGGGGCAGTGAGTGAAATTAAAAAAAAAATACTGTCATGGGTTTTTATTTCAATATCAATCAAACTAACCCAGTTTTACTGTATACGAAACACAAGCATAGGTTTAGAAATTATACAATGGGTTCTATTGTAGGAAGCAGGTACAAAACAGGAGTTGTTTTTCAGTTGGCATGAACATTTCTAGTTCGGAGTCTGAATGCCAGTGACAGCCTGGAAACTGTTTGATTGGCATTTCATTTTGTTACAGCTCGTCGGTTTGCCGCTGGCTAACGAATATTTTTGGCACAGTGATTGATTTTGAACAAAAGGGAGAAAACAATGGCAGTAGTTGTGCTTAATTTATATATTAAAACGCTAAGCGAAATCTTTGGATGCCTTTTAACAGACTGCCAAGATGGGTTTTAGATTTCGCGTATCTTGTATGTATGCATGTATGTATTAATGTATGTAATATTCTTTTTTATCTCATATCTTCCAAACCGCTAAACGGATTTATATACTTTAAATATCGTTAGTTTCGTCTTGATAAGCCAAGTGTTCTTAAATAAGTGCCTTTAAAAAAAAATTATCATGACGATTGTGTGGCGCTAAGGTATGAGGCTTAAAAAAAAATTAAATCCTGCTTATATGGGTTTCAAATTAAAGCTTTCATCATGAGGGTTTCAAAATGGTATATCATGACTTTACCTTAAAAACAATACGATAAGAAATCTGCAGTGCTATTCTGTAAATGGTAAATCACTTCGAAAGTCATACTTACTACGCTTCTCATGTCGCCTGTTCAAGTTTCAGTATTCACATGTCAACGTAAAAATACTCATCCGTTTTAGTTCGTCTCACTTTGATCATCACTTGGTGGCGCCAGTTTATATATATACTTTTTAGTTTTGTAAGTTTATGTAAGTATCTATTAAATGATATAAAATATTCATTGTTCACGTAAATTTTAAACGTTTAGCAATACTGCCAATAAATAAATAAAATAAATAAATAAACATTGACTTAGACACAGAAATGCATAGCAAAGTTGTCATTTTCATTTTAACATAAAGAAGTGTAGTTACAGGAGTGTCTTCCTATTGTATAGGGTGACTGGTAATTAGTGACCGATACTTAAACACGGAATTGTATTCATGATTTCAATAAATTTTCCTTAGGAATTTTTTTTTCTATACACAATAACTTATAAGTATAACACAATAAAATAACAAAAACGCTGTTTGAAATACCCGCGCGCGCGCCTGTGATCGATCACAGTAGGCACAAATCGGCACGATCTCTCAGCTGATACTCTGTCCTCGGGAAGGGCAAAATCCACAAGCAGTAGCGTCACACGCTCCCCCGCCAACCCCACTGCTCCCGTTGTGTAGTACTGAATTAATTGAAAGTTAATAAGTATAAAAAAATGTTTCTTTGGGAAAGTTATCCGTATCCATGAGTACAATCACGTGTTTAAGTATCGGTTACTAATTACCAGTCACCCTATATGATACTTTCATGTAATCTAGTCGAATTTCAACCATTTTGCGATCCCGCGAGGCCTGCGCCTATGTTCGCAACAAAGAGATTTAAGAAAGGTATGTAGGTACTATAAAAAGGGCATGCAAAGAAAATGTCATAGAAAAACTGTGTGACGCTATCTAGAATAATATAGCTACATTAGAGCGGCAGTGGACTGTATTAAATGAAACGACGACTGGTGTTCAACAGGACACAACTATCTAGGAAAATTTTGTTTGTGATGTCCCCTCTACCTTCTCGCAGTTTTGTAAACAAAATAGTGTTCCTCAATCATAATAAAGCAACATATACCTACGCCGCAGATTTTTTTAAATCGGTTAATGAGTAATTAAAATATTCGTATTAATATTCTTCTTAGTAGGTACAGAAGTCGGTATAGACATGAAAGACTTGCACAGCTTGAAATGAACTACGTCACAAACATAACATCACGCCTATTATTTCCGAAGGGTTAGGCAGAGGTGTACCAGTAGTCCACCCACATTTCGTCAGTTATGTCCTTTTACATAACTGGCGAATTGGACAAGCCTTTGCCATTAAACGGGCATAAATGCATACTCCGGGCTCATACTGAGAAATTACAGATGGAAAACTCAATAAAGCATCGAAATCATATCATATCAATCACAGTAGACTAAAATAAGTACTTTCTACTTTGTTTTATATGACGTAGATAAGATATGCTTCTAAGCAAAGGCATTCAATACTTAGTTTACTATAGATGGGACATAACGAACAAAATTTCATCCGAAACTTGTATCCTGTTGCACACAAGTCTATGAGTTTTTTTTTAGTACTTAATGTGTAATGTGTTATAAAATCATGTGATCGGTGCAGGAAAACACAGTGACGAAACCTGTGGCTACTTTCAACTCATATATCATCCATACTAAATATTATATATGAGAATATATCGCCGTTTGTCTGTTTGTTTTTTGGCTTTTCAGGACCAAACAGCTGAAGGGATCGTAATGAAATTTGGCATAGAGATAGATTATAACCTGTAGAACGGACATAGTCTAACTTTTGTCTCAAAAATAATGTGAAAAATCGTTTTCTCAAACATTTTTCAAAAGCAGCGCAATATTTGATGACATGACATGTAGATAGATCATATCTTGAAGACAATTCGTTTAAGGTGAATAAAATTCGTTTTTTAATTCATTTTTCAATTGCAGCGCCATCTTTGATGACATGACAGACGGTGACAAATGTCTTCCAAGTCCATTATCAGGTGACAATTTGACATTTGACAAGTTTTAAGCTAAAACTAAGAAGGCAACTCAATAAAATGATTTTAATTAATTTTAATTACGGGGGCAGCTAGGTTATTATTAGCACGTACGTTGCAAAAAACACCGATAGCCGTAGAGACGGACTACGTGAAGCAGACATACTTAATAAAGTATTGTCTGGCCCGATGGTCTAGTAGTTAGTGACCCTGACCGCTATGTGGGCGGTGGTGGGTTCGATTCCCACCAAGAACAAATGTTCGTGATGAGCACGATCATTTGTTCTATGTCTATGTGTAATTCATTTACTTTAAGTGTGTATTTAGAAGAATAAAAGTATGTTCATCAGTTGTTAAGTAGCCATAACACAAGCTCTGCTTAGCTTGGGACTAGATGGCGTTGTGTGAAAGTTGTGGAATATTATTATTGTTGTGTTTTAGAAATCTAACAGACATTACACACTAAACAAATCCAATTAAAATTAATAAAAGAAATACTTTCAGATTTAACAGTCCATTAAGTTCAGTCGAACTGAATTCCAACAATACGCATCAAAATTTTCCAATCAGTCATTATCAGGAGGAAGGTAAAGTAATGTTCAATATCAATTACGTGCCAACGATATAACAAAGGTGTTGATTTATGACGTAGGCATTTTTTACCAGTCTACTCAAGTTGGTGCAGAGACACAACATGGTAGGCGCAAGAAGGTAACAAAACGTGAAAGTCAAATAAATTTATCATTCCAGAGATTTCAGGTTTACATTTTTATATTTTATTATTATTATCACTTTTTCTCGGTACATTATAAAAATATGCGAATAAAATAAATTACTAAGTAGGTTACTTCGTCGGAATTTTGTGCGAGTACAATTTACTGGAATTACTGAAGGTAGTTTTCCACGAATGCGTCTGGCTGTTGCATGAGATCCGGTATCGAGGCTAAACTCAGTTAACTGTAAGCTTCATGTCAGTAGCAGGAACATCAATTGAACGATTTCAAAACTGAAAATGGTTTATGAAGCAATCACACTACACAACCTGTTATTTATTGATACCCCATAACTTTAAGTTATGAATGAGACCTTAACAAAGAGTCAACTATTATTAGATACTATTGATTTTTTAGTTTACATTTTTCATAAAAAATAATTTGATAAAGTCACGATTATTAACGTAAAACAACAACTTAGGTTAAAATAATCAAAATGAATTACTCGTGTTTAGCCATGAAACTTGGTTTGACCTAAATTATTTATGATAAATAATATTTATTTCTGTAAATAGGTACATACAAACACTTTTACATGTCATTGTTTAATTAGAAGATTAGGTCGGTATTTCACTATCTCACTACTCTGAGGAGAAACACCGAAAGAGACTCAGAGGTCACAGTCTCATTTAAGGTCCAGACATTATCTTGCTCAGTTGTTTCTTAGGGAAAGTTTATTGAAATCATGACTACAATCACATGTTTAAGTATCGGTCACTAATTACCAGTCACCCTATATCATCTTCAATTGATACAGTTGAACTCAATGTAGATCTTCACAATCCTACGTCAGTGACTATCAATGTCAAAAACTTGTCAAATGTGTAGGAAAAAAGTTCTTTATAATATATACAATACATACCTACTATCTATTTCTAATATTATACGAACAAAAACATATTTACTAACTTTCCACGATAACTTGCAGTCAACAAGTGACGCTGGCGGAACAGTCGACATCGGCTCAGTTGCCAAAGAAAACGAAAAAAAAAGGGATTGACGTAAATGGACCATCACACACTCACACAAAATTTGATTATTGGCGTGGATGAGAGAAGGTACTTATCAACAACAACAACAACAACAACATTACATCACAAACATAATCAACAACATCATCAAGATGATTATTTTTGAAAATCACCTCCAGCTTTACTTGCGTAAACCGTAAACAGGTACCTAATAGCAATTAAGATGATATTTTCCTTATTGACATTGACCCAGTTCAATAGCGTAGTAGATATTAAGTAATTCTCAGTATAACTACATACCTACCTATTTCGTGTAAGACAAATTTACCTACCAAGGTAATTAGTAGGTAGGTCTTGTGTAGAAGCTATTAAACTCGTTTTTACAAACGCTAGGCGGCTACGAGTATTCCATAAATCTAAGCAAATAAATAAAATGTATGTCTAAAAAGTGAGTTTGAGGTAAAAAAATCAAATTAACTGTTCGGGATAGCTTGATATGCTGTTGCTGGCGTCTGTACAAGTAGATTATGTCCTCGCAGAATTCAAAACTAGTCCAGTTGGCTTTTACTGGAAAACAAATCCCACGAGAACTTGGGTGAACTGGCATTTCCTAGTAGGTATGGGATGTCAGCTTACTTGGTTTTTACTTCGTCGTTTGTTTCATTACGATATTTGCCTTCACCGATGTGAGGATTGATTTATAAATAATGTTTATTATACCGATATTGTGTAAATTCAAAATCTTCTGACTTATCAAGACAGGCGTGTTTCTGAGGAGTTACTTACATACATAAACTCAGGCCATTTTCCTGTGGGGGTAGGAAGAAACCACAGAGCACCGTTTGCAACAATTCTTACATACTTTTTTTTTGCTTAGTTTACATCCAATCAAATTGTCATACACGGTGTGTGTACTACGCACCTAACCTTTCTGAAGAACACTTTCCGCATCTTCTTCTTTCCAGCCACATCACTAGGAATTGGGGAAAGACGGGCGTTTTATAGGACTGTCTTATTTTATTAATGACTAGCTGCTGCCCGCGACGTCGTCTGCGTGAAGGCTCTACAGCATTAAAAATACCTAAGATGCCAGTGTCGCTATAGCATTATAAGTAAACAACTTTTAAAATAGCATTAAAATGTAAGTTATCCCTCCAAAACATTTAATGTAAAATGTTACCAAGACGACCACATTAGGTTTGCCCTGTGAAAAAGGTTTCAGATCTCATGTAGAGCCAAGCTTCTGAATCTACACGGACTAACCTACCGACCCTAACTTCACAAATTCTACATACTTATCAGTAAAAATGTATGGCGGTAGGTTAGGCCGTGTAGATGCAGAAGCTTGGCTCTACATGAGATCTGATATCTTTTTAACAGGGCAAACCAGTGACTTTGATAGTTGTTCGACTTCATCACAAACAGAATAAGGTTCTTGTTCGAAGGGGAAATTATAGTTTGGGGTAGATTGATGTGTTGGCGTCTGTACATTTTACGCAATTAGCAATTAATCAATCTTTTGGAAACAAACAAAAATATGACAGCCGTATGTGAGTTGCCATACACCAAAGAGATTTAAGATATTATAGAGGACATGCGAAGAAATGTCTTAGAAAAACTGCGATCCCATGTCTCAGTTACGCCATTTAGAATAATAATGTGGCAATATTGGAGCGGCAGCGGTGCGTACCTTTAGTAGGTACGCACCGTACTTTCTTCGCATGTCCTCTATAATATCTTAAATCTCTTTGGTGTATGGCAATTTCAATAAACTCATAAACTTGTGTCCACTCGGACCCGTCTATAGTAAGTATTGAATATCTTTGCCATACACAAAAATACAAAACAGTTGTAACTTACTATTAAACATGAATATATTATAATACGGTCGAATTTCGACCACTGGGCGATCACTAGTTTAAATAGATGACTTTTGATTTTACGCAATCACCTTGATGGATGTAAAACAAAGTCGTTAGAGGTAATAATAAATGTTGTTTTCCGGGAGCATTTCAATTTAAATCTTTGTGAAGTGAAAATAACCGTACATCGTTGGATTAAATGCCCTGGGCATTTTGAACCAGTCCACCTTAGGTTTATGCGGAGATAAAACATAGTAGCCATTACTTAATTATGAGCTCTTTCTGCTACGAGTGTCTATGCCTGTTTTTATTTCGTCGTTGTAATCCTTAATATAACTTTGTAACACGCTCATAGCATGGTAATAACGTATTCATTTAGCCATTGTTGCATAATTATAGGTATACCAAACCAAACCAAACCAAACAACCGGCTTAAATATATCTCTATACATATATCTCTATCAAGTCCATACAATGGTTGTCGACTGTAAGATATCTCTTTAGAGATAATGCCGCCCACAGTAACACCCTATGTAGCCCTTAAAGTTATTATTTTTAACCGACTTCAAAAAAAGGAGGAGGTTCTCAATTCGGTTGTATGCGTTTTTTTTTTTAGGGTTTGTTACCACAGTACTCCGTCATTTATGGACCGAATTTCCAAAATATAATTATAAGACCGTCTAGAATAAGCCCTTTAAGTATTTACTAATTTAAAAATTAGTGGTGTATTCATACATAAACTGACACCTTTTCCCATGGGGGTAGGCAGTAACTATAGAACGTACCCTAACATAACTTTCGATAACTTATTCGATTATAGTGAACACTCCTTAAAATGTATGTCTCGAAAATTCCCATTTTATATACTACACATGTATAGCCACAAAAATAAAAATGAGCTCTGGACATGACATACGTTCAATTCGTAATTAAAACCACATCTATATATATTTGTGGCTATTCAATTTATTGGCACGTGCGATGCTTCATAAACATGAACGTTATGGGATGTAAACCACCATAATTGTACGCAGGTGTAACGTGTCGCGAAAAAAAACAATTTCATTCCACTTAGTGCTTAGAGCAGAACTTTTCAAGCTTTTAAGATGCAAATAGATTTTTAATTGGTAAGTTATTCCGTGGATGGGTACCCAATTATTACATGTAAAGATGTAAAGCCGTTGGTCCTGGCTGTCATTTTTTGATCTATGACAGTCGTTACAGATAGTCAGAAGCTCGTAAATCTGATAACCAGTTTAACCAAGTGGAAGCCACAATTAGGCAGGCAGATGTTGAATCGATGTCATGCGCTGGCAATGCTGTTGCGGCTGTTGAGCACCTCAATCGGTGTAAATATACTAACCCTGCAGAGGTATATATGATGTTAGAGTGGTCTGTGGTTGATACTCTTGAGCCGTGGGGTCCGAGCGCTCATCTTCTTTTCAAACATAATATCGAAACGTTTATTTGACACTTACGTGACCCAAGGGCCTAACCTATACTTTAGCCAGAGGTTAGGCAATTCCGGCTGTCTTTTGGGCGTTTTAACAGTCGACAGCGATGCGGATGATTTTTTATGTAAGGTTTGGTTACGATAGTTTATCAGTTTAAAAGATATGTGCATATTGTTAGTCTGTAAAAACTTTATCACGTGTTTTACAGTAAAAAACTGCTTTGGCACACAGGGTGTGTGCGCATCCGATTGCTTTGTGATTTTTTTGCCACCCGTGTCCTTCCAGTTCACTCGAACATACATCCGTTACGTGTAGTAACCAATTTAAATCTTTTCAACTGAGCTTAATCAATTCGGATGGAGGGTACTTCCAACGAAATCAAGTAAAAATGAATAAAAAGGTTGCTTTCCTATTTGGGCAACTTATTGGCTTTAACCTTTGTCGTTTCCTCTATATACATATTTTTTTCAGCGCCCCATCGCCCGGACAGGTCAAGCTAACTTTATCGGTGGAAACATTCTTTCAATTCGAACTGAAGTGTTACCATGTTGGTTACCATGAGATGCTTTGGACTGCTCGATGCAGCTGACAACCAGTGTTTTACATAAAGCACACTTTTATCTGACCTCCAAAGCTCAGTGACTGGTTAACACAATAAATATCCCTTGGTAATCTAGTTGTCAAACTATTGGGTTTCTGAATACCCGTTACGACTGTAAAAGATCTACAAATGACAGCCAGGACCAGACACAGATTGTGTCTTCATATGTAATGAAAGGTCACCAAACCTCATGACAATGAAGCGATAAAATAATCGGTCTTTTTATTATATTACATTTACTTTGATAAGACTGTCTAGTATTTGAGCTTATTTAAGGTTTGTCGACGAAATGAAGGCAAAGCTCGTAATTCTTCTTTAATAACTGATGAAAAGACCAACGTCACACTTACATTCTGTGAAAAAAATATCGGGAATGAATGATGACTTTTTATTTGTTTTTGTTGTTAGTTTGGCACTACTATGTATTTTCCGTTATGGCGCGGAGTTTGAGTTACTTACGAAACATCGAACGATTATGGCTCGAATTTTGCATCACTAAAGGGATTTCGTGTGCGAGTAACTGAAAATGTTACAGAAGGCTTAGGTCAATCAATTTTATCAGAAACATATGCTTATTAGTGGTACGCAACGTTCTGAAGCGATCGAGATGTGATGCAAGATTTGCCTCGCTCTAGTAGCTCATCAACGTCGTTAACTGAAGTTATTATCGCAAAAGTGAGGGAAATAGCGACTGAAAATCCTCATTAAAGTTTGAGAGAGATAGCCGTTGAACTTCTGTGTCCCGCGAGTCGATCCGTATCATTTTAAATAAATACTTGTGTTTGAAACATGCTGCCGCTGAACTAGTACCAAAATACTTAATTTGTTTTTCAAAAACTCAAGCGCATACGAGTTAAAATATATAGTTCGGTTCGTTCAAGTCCGGGAACGACCGGTTATATTCTAAAAGAATATTCTAAAGACGATCTGAATTAAACCACCCTCCTCATTCCGGTGCCATTTAGTTATAAAATGTACGGGTAAATTAAATATAAAAAAATATCGTTTCGTTACATACTTAATTATGATTTTACATATCTCTTGCTCTGTAAGTACACCCTTACACCTCTGAATGCCGGGGTGTATGACTATCATTACAGCATAGGTTTTGGAATTTGAAAAAAGAACTGTCATACTCATACTGCACGAAGAATATTTTTAAAAAGTAATTTTTTTTTTCTCGGTATCGATTAATTACTCGAATCGGAATCTAGACAATTTATTTTATAAAGATTTTATTTTAAATATGGAACTATTTGTTTCCACATCGTATGTTAGATGGAATCGATTTAAAAATCAAACTGGCCAGCAAGATTTGACGCGCTTGCGTGCGTGAAAAAAAAAGGCAGTCTACTAGTAGGCGCGAAAGCATCGCGAAAATAATTAATTTTCTTGTTTGAGTTCTTTTTCAACATTTTTTTCTTCTTAATAAATGTTCATTGAAACCTGCTGTCTTGTTGTTTACTTACCTCACAATCGATATGTAAAGCAGAGTATTTATCTCGGGCGTAAGCATCAATTGCATACTCGGGTTAATTAGCGCCTTCGCTTCGCTCAGGCGCCAAAAACCTCGTATGCAATTGATGTCATACAGCCCTTGGTTAATAATCTACTATAAAACAAAAGCTTTTAAAACAGGTACCTACGATGCCGATACGAGACAGACACACAAAACATAATATCCTACTTAGTCAGGAGGTACCTATCTTACTAATATTATAAACGTGTAAGTTTGTTTGGATGAAAGCATGTTTGTTACTCTTTCACGCAAAAACTACAGAACGTATTTTAATAAAATTTGGTATGGAGTTAGCTGACACCCTGGATTAACACATAGGCTACTTTTTATCCCTGTTTTCCCACGGCAACGGGAACTACGCGGGTGATACCACGGGACGTCTGCTAGTTTTAAATAAATTAATTAGGAAACACCAATCTACATAACAAACCAACTACTTACATATAAATAATATGAAAAGTGATATACCAACTTATGTGTATTTTTTTTATATTTAATAGGTCTACCCTTAACTCCAATCATGTCCTGAGGACAGAGGTGAGATCGACGATGGAACGAGCTTAGCCAAAAGAAGCCTATTAGTTCTTATGGTGTACAATAATAGTAGATTATTGCATCGAACACAAAGTAATTTATTATTGCACCGAGTGCCTGATTTAGAGCCCGAGCGTTAGCGAGGGCTCTAATCTAACAGGCACGAGGGCAATATAAATTATTTAAGGCGAGGTGCATAATCTGCTTTTCTTTCAACTATTACCTATAGGAATAGTAGATAAAAGAACCTCATATCAAACAGTTAAAATAGAAGTTTCTATAACACTGTCGGCTTCATTTAGAATGGTTTTCCGGAGTTAATGTGTCGCTATAGATGATTCCATTTTAATTCGAAGCCAAAGCACTCAAAATCAGATACTATCACACTTTATCGTTTCCAAAAATTTTGTCAAGCAAAATTAACAAAGTTCCCGCCAAATCACTTCTTTAAATTTCTTTAATTTTAAAATCAGAGTTACTTAATTAATTAGTAAGTTAATTTTTGTCAGTTGGCAACATTTCCAAAATAATGACATCTCATAATAAACAAAGTTCACGATTTCGTAAAATTTTAATTTCGACCACCAAACGTTGATTAATAAAGGTAAAAAGTGAAGAATAATGAATAAAACCATTCGGAGTGCTGGCAGGGAGGTTATTTATAAGGTGTACAGGCGATATCTGGCGGAACATGAGGCCCAAACTATTCTTTCTGAATTTCACAATGTTTACCAAAGAACCGATGATGAGACAGGTAAGTAAGAGTTTGTTTTGTTGATTTTAGTTGAATCAAGTGTTAATTGATGAATACAAAGCTATATTAATTTGCTTGCTTAAGAAATAACTAGAGATTTGAAACAAAATATGTCGAGCACATAGGTTATGTTTACATTTTTTCTGTATTACTCTGGTATAGCGCGCTGAGATAAATTGATACTTTGGTGACTTGACTTTTAACCGAATGAAAATTCAATTTCTACGTAAATTATACTTTAAGTGCGATGTCAAGAGAAAGAATTATTTGTTCTAGGGTTTGCATTAGAAATGTAAAAGAAACTGTCGTACCATAGTCTAAATCTATTATTTAATTCAGGGAAATCGTTCTAAGCAAAATCGTCCTGGAAGGAGATAAACAAAAGGGTATTTTCTACATCCGGCTTATTAACAGTATGTGATAAAAATGTTTTACTTTTAATATTGTTAGGGATAAATGAAATATTTCGTCTTTACAGGAAGCAGCTAAACGTGCATTCCAAGCTATTATCGAGGAGGATTGGAAGAACTCGTGCTAACATGTAATAAACATAGAAAAGGATTACTGGAGAAAAAAAAATAACGAGGAAATAGAGTGATTAGTAATAAATCTAGAAGATGATAGCAGCATCACCTCTGAACCTTAACATGACTCAGATGAGTTTGCGGCCTACGTGTTCGGGGTAGAATATTTAGAGGAAGATTTACTAGAATAAAATATAAAAATTATGTTATACAATGTAATGTTTTCTTTTTTTATAATTCCTAAACAATGTTGTGAACTCAGGAGTATTTACCCAATTTGTTATTTTTAGGAAGTAATCAGTAGCGTGTCAAGAACACGTCCTTGTTCAATTAATTCATTACACCCCAAGAGGACACCGGTGTCCACGCTGTCATTGTCTTTCTATTGTGTGTGTAATTGACACGATTAAAAGTGATTACTTACTGATTTAAAAAAATAATACATAATTAGATTTATTTGTCTAAAAAACACCTAAGTATCAAGACTAGGTTTGGTACGCTATGCGGTTGCCACGGGTTGCCTTACGAAGAGCACAGTGGCGCCTCCATTATTTTCTACTCTTTTTTGCCAAGCTGTAGCAGCAATCATTTTTTAAATTTGGAACTAGTAGGATAGAAACGAATAATACGTACGTAAAAAAAAAAGTATTGATATCGGCTGGCTGAATAGAGCTAATCCATTGAGATTGGCACCTTTTGGTGCGATTAAAAAATAAACGGTGCAATAATGAAATTTCATTCATTATTATTGCTCTAGAGCATAAAGATTCGCTTTGTACTGAGTTTTTAGTGTGATTGTGATGAAATTTAAGTATAGTTGGAAGAAAAGAGTATTCTATTCTATATTATTCTATTACTACTCTATTTTATGTCGCGAGTTAATAACTCGCGACATAAAAAGGAAAAAAAACTTGAGAGGTGTCAAGGGAAACCGGGATGGAACGAAGTTATATAAGTAGTTAGTTTTATTGTTTGTTATGTACAAAAAACCAGTATACGCTCAACAAAAATAATCATCGCGACACCACACTGTTCAATGCGAAATAGAAAGACGAAACGAAAATAACTGGCTTGCTTTCTATGAGAGAGAGAGAGAGAGAGAGACAGACAGAGAAACATGAATTTATGTCATACAACTTACAACTCCTGGTATTAATCCTCTCTCTCTCCCTCCCTTTCCCCAAAGGCGACTAACAAAAGGAAGGGACGCTTAAAAAAAAATATACACTGAGCTTATTGGTGATGTTTTTCAGAAAGGTCAGGTACGTAGTACTCGCAACGTGTTTCTCGCAAGTCGGTGTATGAAAAGATGAATGAACGTACTTATTCGAATCAAAAGAAGTGTCTTAGGGTTGTAGTGTAGGTGGCCTGTCCTGTGGTTTTGCCTACCCCATGGGTAAAGGGCAAGAGTTTATGGATGAGTTAAACTTGTTAGTTCATATTTGTATTATTTTCATACAAACTGATACTGCGCCTAATCAGTTTATTTGAATGATTTTGATTAGATATCAAAATTGCTTACAATCATTTTACGAA
The DNA here is from genome assembly GCA_921972225.1 of Euplexia lucipara. Taxonomy (NCBI): domain Eukaryota; kingdom Metazoa; phylum Arthropoda; class Insecta; order Lepidoptera; family Noctuidae; genus Euplexia; species Euplexia lucipara. The sequence goes on along the minus strand of OV179142.1, from coordinate 7,577,498 downwards.
GGTGTCATCGATTACTCCAAAAGAGTATTTATCAAGTATACTTTTGTGTTGAATCGATCCCACTATGTCGCATTGTAGAATCGTTTTATCTTAAGGGCAAAAACTGTAGACCATAGAATTTAATGAAATTTTCTAAAATATGTTTTCATTAATTTTGTGTTACCTGATACTTAGAACAAAGGAAAACTTTTAATTTTAAAGCGAGCCTGGACAGAAACGTCTTCGCGTCTGTTATTTGAGAATTAAAAATTCATTCATTCATTTAAATAGGAACACAGACAAAAACAATCAAAGAAAACTCGGGGAAGTAACAATAAAAGCAGCTTGCAACGCTAAATTCTGTCTACAGTATTTTTAAAAATCTTTGCACCTTTCCCGGCTTAAAGCCCCATTTCGCATAGCTTCTTACTTCATGTATATTTGTAGTTGCTGACTACACTCGCGATCAAATAATACTGAGCGATGACAAAAATCCTTGTCACTTGCAATAGTGCCATGCATGAAACTGACATTTTAATACTCGACAATTCTCTTCGTATGAAATAAAACTTAAATGATCTAGAATTTAACAGCACGTTTTTTACTTACCATTGAACGTAAGTTTCCAATAAATGATGATATTTTAAGTGGTAAATTATCTGAAACATAATTTCATGCATACCTACCGCTAGCTGTAGGTATTATTTTAAGAGTCATTTTAGTTTTTCGAACTAACCAGTATTCTGTGTCCGCGTGTGTACCTACATAATCAATTGACAAGAATATCAATAGAATTGCGAAGAGCATTCCCTCATTCACTATAGTTGTGAGGTAATCAATAAAAGTGCAAGAATTTTCGTCACTTTCATATTACTTCGCATGGAAGTTGAGTTGGGTTTCCCCGAATATGCCTCCTTGTATGGAGGGCGTCCGGGGAGCGTCCGGCCGGAGTTTTATGTGTTTGATTTAAAAATGTCAAAATATATCAAATAATTTAGTTTACATTTTCGTTGTTACAGAGTGAAAATATGGGGTATTCCTGGAAGCGCAACCTTTTCTAAGCGCAACTATCTTCTTCCGCGAAGCGCAAACATGATTAAAATTAGAGAGCTAGGTGTATGATGGATTAATCATATATATCGATAGACAGTTTTATATTGACTGTCATAGTTTTTTACCAGGCAAGAGAGGCAAGAGATATACACGGTTGCTAAACTTTACAAATGGAAACCCTATACGGAAGTAATTGATAGAATACAATAAATTTGAATGGTGTAGAATATCTACTATTTATTGCGTGATAAAAACGTACCAATTAGAACTTCAAGAGCTTCGGTGTTGCAACGGGCGACCTTAGCGCTAAAAGCGAACATGTCTTACCGACAACCTTTAGATAGAGATAGCCATGACAAACCCAAAAGTTTTACTTAATTGTGGCACATACCTATTTGTTTCGTTAACAAACCTCGACGGTAACATAATCTAGTTAACGAAAAGTCTGTAAATATATTCTAAATAAAATCTAATACATAAGAATTCATCCTTAGGAGTGTTACCAATGAATGGAAACATGTAAATTATTAGGGCTAGACCTAGGGAAGCTTGAAAGTATTTTAATGACCATTCTATTATTTCCGGGTTTCAGATTGAAGAGGCAACAGATATCTTAACAAAACGGTTATTTATCTATACTAATATTATAAAGAGGTAAAATTTGTTTGTTTGTTTGTTTGTAAGTTTGTAAGGTTGTAAGTTTGCTGTAGGGGGTAATCTTCTAAAGATCCAATTTTAAAAATTATTGCACTGGTGGAAAGCTACACTATTCCCGGATGTCATAGGCAAATATTAATTAATAATTAATAATAATTTTTATCCCGTAATCCCACGGGAATAGGAGCTACGCGGGTGAAACCGCGTGACGTCTGCTAGTTAAATATATATTACAACTTATTTACTCCTATGAGTTCAGCAGACGTGAAATCTGAATTAAATACAAAATACGAGATCATCATAAACACGTCTATAATATACGATCGATCGTTCTTTGACAAGACCAGTTTCGGTCTTTCTTCACAAGAATTCAATGCTTTAACATAGAAAAACTAATACTTAACTAAATTTGAAACAACAACCGCGAAAACATAGAAATATCCACGAGAAATCATACAAACAACTGGTTGATGGAAGACGTAGAGTATTATTGGACGTCACGTTTTGTTCCACCAATAGCGTTGCGTTTCAGGAATTAGCGAGAAAATTTAAAAACATCCCCTTTTTGATGATAAAATTTGACTAAGAAATGATGATAAATCTCAAAAATAATAAATTGTATAGACCGGTATGTTTCAGATACAGATTTTTTTGTGCATTTTGGAGTCACGTGCATATTCCCTATTATAAGTCTAAGGCTTATGGCCCCAGCCTAAAAGTCTTAACAGATACATTAAACATACATCTAATAAAAATGTAGGTACTGGCCCATAAGTACCGATTATCGATTATTTTTTTTTAGGAAAATATCAAAAGTAACATAAATACTTTTAATGAATATCGCGATATAATCTGTATCGATACTATATGGTGAATCTGCCAGCTTCCTGCCTAAGCGTTATTGTCATATTAAACAACTTAAAATGTTTATGTGATCAAAACTGATCATAACATCAATAGCTGGGTGTCAAAGTGAACATTTAATAACTAGCACTAAAACAAGAAAAATAAACGAACTAAAGTGAACATTTATTAGTTTTTAAACTTGCTGAGTACCGGTTCGAAAAAAGTATGCAATCAAAGGCAAATATGCAGATGTTGAGCTGCCCCGCGCCGTTGGGAAACTAGTGTCCAAACTATCTTGTAAGGGAACTTGGAAAGATATTATTGTACGTGGTTTTTAATTAACAGATCTAACCAGGCATTTTACAAACGCTGCTGATTTGCATGTTTAATCATTTGCATAGAAAATGCCGCGGTCAGACTTAAAAGTTTTAATATAGTAGATGCCCCGGCAAACTTAGAATCAATTTATATTCTTCAGTTTAGTTTTAGCTTGAGACTTGTCAAATGTCAATGTTTCACCTGTCATGTCATGCGAAATGAGGCTCCATATGAAAACTATAAAAAAAAGAATGCTCAATATTTTTTTTCGTTTTTATTAAACAAAATATTATAGCCTATGTCGGTCTCCAGCGCTACGTCCCAACTCTCATTGATTCCAACTCTACGCGAAATGATAAAATCGTACAGTCAGAACGAAAAACATTTAAACGTACTAAAAATACTTAGTTCAATCACCACACTCAAAATGACAAGTGGCTATTTTCTATGTCATATTCCACAAAAATCACCCGAGTGGCGATGTTCTTCACCTTTGAACAAATAAAGCTTTTGTAGCATTGTTTTTTTTCTGATCTCTGGTGTTTGGTATTTTCGACTTTTAATTTATCGACAACGATTCGCTTGGAAAGTAGCCACTTGTCATTATGCGTATGGTGATTAAAGTATTCTTAATTTGTATTTCATTTTGACAACAATATGATTACAATATTTTTGTTCCATGTAGAGTTGGGATGAAGCCGTCTCCAGAATTTGATCTATCTTGTTGCCTAATTTCACTACGACCTGTTGAGCCGTTTAGTCGTGAAAATCCGACAAACAAGCAGAGTTACTTTATCATTTATATTATTAGTGAATATGGATTTCGATAGAAATGAAGACAACAGTACAATAAAAGAAGCATACCAGAAGCCAACATGCAAATTGTGTGTATTTTTGCTACGAATATAGACACATCAAAGCTTACAAAGGGCATTGTAAAAGTAAAATAAAAGTTTGGCAGCCTTGCCAAACTTTTATTTAGCCCTGTTGGGTACAGGCCCAGTCACCCTTTTAAGCTGTGCATAGCGTAGAGCAATTTTGTAAGATGATGATTTTGATGATGTTTATTAGAAACATAAGTACAGTTTATTATGCTAAGTTCAGTATTAGATCGGTACTTAAAAATTAATAGACGATATAGTATTTCATATAATTCGTTTGTTGTTCTCAAGTAAGTAAGTTAATTTGACAGGCCTGTTGTTCTAGTGCTTGTGGCCCTAATTGCTAAAAGGGAGGTCGCGAGTTCGATTCCACCCAAGACAAATGCTGGTGTAATGAGCACGATCTTTTGCGGGGTGATTTGTCTATAATATGTATGTATTCAGAAATATATAAGTAGGTATCAGCTGTTTTGTACCCATAACACAAGCTCTGCTTAGCTTGGGACTAGATGGCGTTGAGTGAAAATTGTGGAATATTTATTATTATTATTTATTATATATCTGAAGCTGCTTCGATACTGATAATCGACTCGAGTATTATACATCCAAAAAAATGTTTGATTAAAACATAACGAAGTCGTTATGTTTTAATAAAAAATTAGTATTACGAGCACGAATATTTGTTCTGTGTCTGGGTGTAATTTATCTACAATATGTATGTTTTTAGTAATATATAAGTATGTTTACCAGTTATCTAGTACTCATACACACAATCTCTGCTTAGTTTGAGACTAGATGGCAGTGTGAGAAAATCGTGGAATATTTATTTATTTAATTGAGATCTAACGACCCAACCTGAGTTCATAAAGGTGCAATAAATGCTTTTACTGTGACTTTTATACTAATCCTTCTATTCTTTGCCCTACCATACGTACATACTTACACACCATTCATCCAAACCATTCGACCCGTTATTAAGTGATGATTTTTCATACATGCGGCAACTGCTTGTTTATACTTACATAAAAGTAACTACCTACATATTTCAATAAAAACTTTAAATTCTCATTTGAAAAACCGGGTGCTTACTCGTATTTTACTTATCCGACTGGAAACATTTAGGTAATGGAAGTGCTACATAGCCTTTTGTGCAAGGGAATAGCACAGAATTCTATGTTTACGTTGATGAATATAGAGGGCTTAGGGCCGTTCGTTACCAATCACACAAACAATGAGTGGTCGTGTTACAATTTCGGGAAACCAAATGGACTCGGCATTTCGCGTCGAACCAGTTCGTTCGGTAATCGACGAAATCCAATATATTCCAGTTTTTTATGTTCCCATTTTTATTTGGTGCGCGGTGTCATGTCATGTATCATGGATGACAACGGGGAGGCGTCTGTCAGACTCTTACTGACTAAAAACCACTCCGGTGTTCCGTCCCACACCTGCGCTGGGGGGGGGGGGGGGGGAGGCACGGGAACAAAAGATACTTTCGCAACCTTTGCCTAAATTCGCTTGCCCTAAGAAAGTTGATGACCACATGGAACACCATGTAGTGTGGCATTTCGATTATTTGTCTTAAGTTGAAACAGGACGAACTAGATTAAAACCTGCATGCGTAGCATGAACACATTGAACACCGAAGAAACGGCCTTTGTCTACAGACGAATCGGCAAAGTGACAGATTATATAGACAGGAACCTCAATCTGTCAAATTTCTTTCAATAAACCTGCCTGCGTAGCATGAACACTTAATTTCTTTTCTTCCGAGACACGACAAAGACCATTTCTTCGGTGATCATGCTACGCGTGCTGCAGGCGGTAAAAGGGAGTATTCCTCGAAGCGCAACCATCGAAGCGCAACTATTTTATTCCGCGAAGCGCAACCATTACTTTTTTTTAGTATCTACAATCAGCCTCTTGGCTTTAATCAAATTTGATTTAATTCAACCGTTAGGACTTGCGCACAAAAAATGAAAATAAAAAAAATAATATTTTTATTTCGCGAAGCGCAACCATGATTAAAATTAGAGAGCGAGCTTAAGGGGGTTTATTAAATATTATATTGATAGACAGTTTTAAATCGACTGTCAAATTTTTTTACCAGGCTAACATAAATTGACTGGAACTAATTGTTAAGCTACTTTTGGCCAATTATGTTAAAGAGACATACAGGTTAATTACATTGAATTATGAGTATTGTTTTGAAAGTACAGACGCCAGCACATCAAGTTACCCCAATGTGTCAAATTTTCCCAATTGAATAAGAACCTTATTCTGTTTGCCATAAAATTGAAAAACGATCAAAGAAATTTGACACATTGGGGTAACTTGATGTGCTGGCGTCTGTACCTACCAGGGTATCAGAAATGAACAGAAAATCGACGCCTATAAACAATCTGGTTACAAATTTATCAAATCGTAGCCTTTACAATATTTTTTTGTATTTTCCTAACATAAACCCGTAAACCGATGCGCTCGGAGCACGGTGTGACAAAAGAGGCTATGTGGTGCCTGCTGCATGACTGGTTTCAACAGCAGGTGTTCCTACATACTACAGACAGACAAAACTAGCTTATCTATCGACAATTTTGGACCCTGGAAACCGCTATTGTGACTAGATATTGATACGATATTTGATATTTCTGTAAATAGAACGCAGCGGTGCCATAAGAGGCTTACGAAATAAAGGTTGCGTTTAATTTCGGTGTGTTTGTATACTCGTATGTATGATTCTTAAATGCAAAATAATAAACTAATAAAATGCAATAGCAACATAGTTTAAGAATAGTGAACAACAGTAGCGACTGCAACTAGAAGTTTAAATAAAATCACTTTTAAAATATGTAAGTACACCTATCAAGCGACGACGTCTTGAGACCGCTAAACACTACCCATAAGTGATAAAAGTGTTGATGTTTTTAAACATTATATTTTTTTTTCTCCGACGCGGGACCTTGGACCTTACTACTCATCTGTCTAACTGCTTGTTTGAATCGCAAAGGAGTACATCCCGCAGACTACTTGATGCCGCAGCATCATTTCACGGAACCATTTTTTTAATGTCACAAAAGTAATAAAATAATAATAATAAATAATAATACCAACCTGTTACTGTCCCACTGCAGGGCAAAGGCCTCTTCACATACAGAGATGGCTCGAGCATTGATCACCACGCTTGCTCAAGGCGGGTTGGCGATTTCAAACTTAACTATACGAGTCCAGGTTTCCTCACAATGTTTTCCTTCACCGTTGTCAATGAGGTCTAAGATAAACTTAGAAAGTACATATGAATTGAAAAAGTCACATTGGTACTTGCCCGGATTTGAACCACAACCTCGTGCTTAAGAGGTAGGCGGCTTAGCCTCTGGGCCATCACGACGTTAAAGTAATAAAACCTACACCAATTTTCAAATTATTAGGGCCTATAAAAGTTGGTAAGATCGTTTTGAAAAGAAGCTGTAGGTAAATCTGCAAACGCCTGAACAGCTATCCATAAATTATAGCTAAAAGTCATCAAGATTAATCAGCTTGAAAATCGCATCAAACCCGGTTTATTCATTTTGAAGCTACGATGAAAAATAGATAGATTGAAAAATCGCGCTTCAAAAAGTCTAACATACAGGCAGCTGACGTCCATAAAAAATTAACATACCTACAAACATACATACGGTCTAAATCCCCCCTCTATCCGTGCTCGGGTAAAAAGTAAAAATAAAGCTAGCTAAGCTTACCTCTACTTTCAGGGCCGGTGAAGACACGTTTTCACCGTATTGATCACGGACGAGAATGGGCAGTGTGATTTTGGCCGATGGCCGCACGGGCTGCGCAGGCGCCTTCAACTCGCACTTGGAGGGCTCGACGCGCGACGTCGGCGCCAGCCAGCGAGCTAGCCGGCCCCCGGCTGTACTCTCCGCTCCCGCCACGAAGTCCGCCAGGAACTGACGCTCCGTCGAAACACACCTTAAAACAAACAATTTAAGTTAGGCAAAGTCATCTACTGCAACTTACACATGCACCCTTATCTACTAGAAATGTCGTTTAATCGAACTTTGACGCCACTAGCAATAATGAAATAGAATAGAATAGAATACTCTTTATTGTACACCATAAAAACTTACAAATAATAACTTCAATGGCAATTTAACTTCTAGCCGATTTTCCAGCAACAAAACATTCTAAGATAGCTTTAATTAAATATTATTTAGAAAGTTCTAAAGAGAAATCTGATTGATTGATGTTAATCTTGAGATCATACAGAGCTGCATTGAAAGCTAGTTTTAAGCCATTGTTCGTATGCAATGCTTCAATCAAGGGAAATGGACATAATATTTAATCAAAGCTTGATTAAATATTATTTACTCGTAGGTTGTGTTTTAATCGAAGTTCTGTCCATTTCCATTCATTGAAGCATTTTGTGATAATGTATGGTGCTAGAACGGACAAAGTCAAAGGTTCGCCTATAACTTGTCAAAATGTCAACAAACTCAAAAAGTCTCGACAAAATGTAATTTGTCTCCCCGCATTTTATCAGAGATGGCAGCGTTGCATACGAACAATGCACGGGAAAATGATGGGGCAGCAGTGCGCTTTCCCGCACAAGATCCAGGGAATAAGTAAATTAAAAAGCACGCGTGTAAGAAAATATGCAATACTACAACAAAAGGTTGTATAATTATGTGTTCAGAGAAAAGTCACATAACCTGTTGCTTCAATTCTTGTTGTTCATAATTTCTTTCTACGAAAACTACCCTTGCAATAGTCCAAATTAAAAATGTTTTGAAAGAAAACTACTTCACTAACTATAACTTCAAAAGCATCTATCTGCCTCAGAGGCACAGAAACTAATTTGATTGGGAGCGATAATAGCAGGAGAGATGGCGACGAAAAGGGTTCATCACACTCTAGAATAAAATTGTATAATATATTTTTATTAAACATTATCTAATACAGAACCATTGTTTAACAATACTAAATTTACTTGCGTAAGTAAATGATGGATCTAAGAAATTTGTAAAGTAGGTACCTGACGTGCGTACGTAAATGATTAAAAAAACAGTAGAAACCAAACAATTGGATATCTGCTTTGCTAGTAATTTTGGAGTATTCCCGTTTGAGCACCTATGCATTTCGCACCAAAGGTATTCCCATTTCCCATAGGTTAATGCATAGGTGCTCAATAAATAGGTGCTCAAACGGGAATACTCCGTAATTTTATAGCTATTAAATGTAATCATGAAAAAAATAGAAAATTTGAACATATTGAGAAAGTTTTGAAAAATTTATGAGAGAGTTATGAGAAAGTTTAAAGTTTTTTAACGACCGATTGTGTGGTTGTTGCTTGAGTATTTTTCATGGACACCAAAAAAAAAGTTGAAAAATAAACCAGATGGGGGTAAAAATAAGAACATTGGCTCCGTACTTATACGTGCTTTTGCAAGAGGAGAAGTCTTTATAGCATATTAATTGCTTATTAAAAGTTAGAGAGGAAAGCCATACAATTACATGATCATTTTCCCAAGCCAGTGAAGGTAGATTCCTGACGATAGGTCCGCAATCAAATTATGCTGCATAAAATCGAAATATTTGTACGTATTCCATGCAATTGGTAAATGAAGCCTTCTCAGTTGCTGGGATCATGTTTTAATTTTAAAACTACATTTTGCCCGCGACTTCGACAGCGCGGAATTTAAAATTTTATTGTTTTGCGCGGAACTGTAATTAAGTACTTGCTCAAATTAAATATAAACAAAAGTCACATCTAAATCGGTCCAGCCGCTTCGGATTTATAGAAAAAACTGAAACTAGATGTGTAAAAAAAAAGGACAAAGGACTCTCTGACCTGCTATCTAATCAGCTGAATAATATTTAGTGCTGCTGGTTATGATTACAACTTACAACAGATTAGTACAGTCTGAGAAATCTGATTGATTGATGATATTCATGAGATCATAAAGAGCTGCATTGAAAGCTAGTTTTAAGCCTTTGCCAGAAAATACAATACATAGAAAGTAGCATGTTGTCTGGGAGCTACTTTCTATGTATTGTATTTTCTATGTATGTATTGTATATTTTCTTTCTATGTAGGTATTGTATTTTTAGGTTTTCAGCATCATTCAGATGCAGCATGTCAGTTTACTGCCCCTTAGCCGAAGTCTGTCACCCACAGGGTGTGCGGTTAAAGAGTGATCACCTAAGGTCACAACGTCCTTTGTGTACCTACCTATGGTTAATACGATTAAGATTAAGAAGAAATAAGGTAATAATAAGAATGGGTTCATTATGCACACAGTCAAGGAGTAGAGTTCCCAGCCTGCAGCGGTGTTCCCGAGTTCATATGTCCCCAATCTGCATAAGCTAGTTAGTAGGCTTCTTTTGGGTATGCTCGTTACATCGTCCTTTGTGTACCTATGGTTAATACGCAGATTTGCCCGGGTAATAAGCAGGTCCAACTGCACTTATAGGGCACACTGCAAGTAGTCATTCCGGAATTTAAAAAAAAAATATTCCACCAAGTATTCGTCTTCAACAATCAGGCATACTAAGGCATTAATTTTACAATAGTTTTATCAGTTTTCAATAAGTATCACTAGGCGGGCGCCCCAATAGGAATACCTAATAGCACATTGGTGGATTTAGTCTAGTGTACGCATGCTAGTATTGCCTGATGGAAGGCAATAGGCTCACCCTCCAATACTAGGGATTTTAACAGAACTGGTGAAATGTGGTTAAAGGTTCATCACTACCCAACGAAAATAGCAGGCGTGGTGGACTGAGAAGCTAAAAAAAAAAAAAAAAAAAAAAATGTGTTTATTATCTTAAATCTATACAATTAAGTTGCAGGGGCTTCCCAGAAAGTAATCCGAAGATACTTGTGATGGGATAAACCTCGCTCTTCCTCTTTTAATTACATTGTTTCGTTGTGCTAATTAGGTAGGTATAAGTTACACATTCTTTATAAAAATAAAAATAAAAAAAAAGAAATTAAAACAAAAAAGAAAATTGTTTTATGGCAGTGTGTGAAAACTAGAGTGTGTTTTGTATACATGTTTGTTTATACATGTGTTTATGAGTGTGTGAATGTGTATTTTGTGTGTATGTGTGTGTGCATGAGTGAGTGTGTGCGTGTGGGTGGGAGTGTGTACGTGTGAGTGAGTGTGGAGGTGTGCTGGAGTGTGTGTGTGTGTGTATGTGTGTGTATGAGTGGGGGTGTGTTGGAGTGTGTGTGTATGAATGGGGGTGTGTTGGAGTGTGTGTGTGTGAATGGGGGTGAGCTAGAGTGTGTGTGTGTGTGTGTCTGTATGACCTTTAACTCTGAGTCGCCAAAATGCCTTCCACGGCATCGTAATTAAGTGTGAGGAGCCATTCCGACAATGTCTTCTTACATTCGTACAGCTGCATAGGGTAAATGTTAAGTATGCTGATATGCGAAGCTAACAGTGCCGAAATGCCAATCTTGTTTAGCATTGTTATTTTGTAGAAATCTAACTATAAATAGCTATTATTTAAAGTTAGCTATCCAAACGACTGCTGATAGACAGTTCACGTCACCAAACTTCGCGTGGTGAATTTTGCAGAATAGACTAGAATCCAATAATCCAAAATAGACAGAATAGATAACTATGTAGATTTAGGCTCAGGCAAGAATAGATTAGGGTAATCAAAAGTGTAAATATTACTGAATAAATCCAATACTAATTACATTTATAGCGAATGTAGTTTCGTCAAGCGCTAATGTTTTCCCTTGGCATGATTATCATTTTCATGTGTTTAAGTTTTTTGTGTATATATTTATTACCTATATTATTTTATATTTTATGATATTTATTGTTCACATATACAAGGCGTTTTTTTTATATCCCATAACTCTAGGGTTATATTCAGTAGGTAAAAATAATACTAAAACTCCTAGAATAGATGGTCCAAAAATGCATAGTTTCGGAGATATCATCAATCATAATTAAATTATCAGTTGTTTAGTACCCGTAACACAAGCTCTGCTTAGCTTGGGACTAGATGGCGTTGTGTGAATAGTCGTGGAATATTATTATTAAGTATTATTAATATTATTTTTATTACCTAATTAGTTCAAAAATTGTCACCAGTACGACGAATCTTCTTTCTAACGTCACTTTTCTTTCACGTAAGGGTGTTTTACATTAATCGTCGTGACTTTGTCGAATTATTTTGTATGATAGTAAAAAAAAAGTATGATTGAAACATAATTCATATGCCAGTTGATTCTTTGATATGGTCTCAATCATACCCTAGAGTTATGGGATATAAAAAAAACACGTTGTATATAGATTTTTAACTTATTGTAAAATAATAAATATATGTAGTTGGATTTATCGGGTTTATACATATTCAATTAAAATTTTAATCAGAACTCGACATCAAAATAGCCATCGGTCATATTGAATTCTGCTGAAAGTATCTACGTCTCTATAATTGAAACAATCTGAAAATGCTTTTAAGCCCAACTGCACATAGCTATATTTGTAAATACATTGGATATTTCGATGTGGAACACATGGTAACTCTTCTGAGCCTCGAAAAGCAAGTTAAGTCGGGTCTCGTCAGTCATTTTTAGATCCTTGACAGTCGTTACGAGTAGGTACGAACAACAGTCGGACCAAGTAGTCTCGTGTTCTATGGGTAAAGTAATAATTGGAAAAAGGCAAAACGGATGATGATAACGATTGGTACATATTTTTGATTATATGTGTCAAGCATACCGTCCTTTCCCGAATAGAGTGTTAGCACTAAAATAACTAAGTAGGTAGCCGCGAAAGAAGACTATGCAAGTTATCCGACAGTTTAAGTAATAGTTAAATTATCTCAGGTATTGCAGACTACAATTTGTCAATATTTGCTAAATGGTAAGTTAAATTTCTTGCTAAATGGTAGGTACTAGAGAATTTGTCGAATTTAGGTTTAGAATACGATAACTGTTGTTCTCAAAAGAACATGTCAATTCCACGAAGCGCACTGTTACCCCAATACCTTACATTCTCGCTACACTGAATCAACAGTAAAGGTGCTTGCCAGTGGGGTATGTATCTACTCTAATCCCACCGACAAATAGTTACGCAGTTTGGTGGGTGTAATTTACGTACTTTGTGTTTGGTCCAGAATAAACGATTTATTATTATTTATTTACTACCGTAATAATAAATCTTACAAACCCTGTTTCGTACGGAAGAAATCCTCCAAAACAGTTTTGGAGGATTTCTTTCGTCCGCACTTTTACTAGCGTATTTTATAACACAGCGATGCATCAGAAAGGAACACATATAGCCTGTGCCCGTTAGTGACTAAGTTGGTGTCATAGTTTTCATGCCACCCATGGATCTTTGTCTTGGCTACACATGCCATCAAGAAATATGTCTGAAGCATGTAGCTTTCCTCACGATATTTTCCTTCCCAGTTTTTTTATCTAAGTAGAGATAATTATACAATACGCACAAGTCGGAGGTGCGTTCCTTGGATTGGAACTCAATACCAGTCACATCTATCTACTAGCCTATACTTAGGTTCTCACTTACAATAGAGGTTTTTCAATTGATGGACGAGCGACGAAGCATCGCAACATCAAAGCGGTTATTGCAGGATCCAGTCAAGCAGTGACGTGTATGCTAGTATCTTACATTCTATAACTGTGTGTGGTGATGCGAGTTCGTCTCTCGTGGCGATGGCGGACAACCACGCTCTGCCAGTGATACGATTATTAAGTAGTAGGTAGGTACCCAAAAGATGGCCACACTGACTCCACACGTTACTGAGAGACACGCTCCACATTTCTATAGACCATCACGTCTCGAAAAAAATTAAGTCTTCCTTTCATAGAAGCAAGTGTTGCAGAAATAATACCGTTATTGTCCCAAATTCAAGCACGATTTTATAACTGTGTCCACAATAAACAATTTGAATTTGAACTTTAATAATTCAAATGAAAATTGCCTTTTTTAAAATGTCTAAAACGTATACAATATGTAACAAAAACCCTGTTGTTCCTTTTAAGGGCATATACATTTACCTACAAGGATACCATTAATGAAATTATAATTAAAAAAAAATAATTATTGGCTAGTCGACGGGTCGTAATCAAATAACTATTAAAACCGACACATTCGAAAAAATGTTTAGAACACCCGACTTTACAAGTACATTTTTATTTACGAGCGCGTCTAGGCGGCGGCGGCTTCTTTGAAGTGACAAAATATGCCGCCAAACGTTACCGCGGCCGGCGGCGACGCACGTGCTTGCCTATCCCGTACCCCGCCCCCCACTCGCCGCCGCCCGCGCCGCCTTGCGAACCACTTCCCCTTACATCCTAGTTCCAGTCTCCCGCGCAACTTAGTTTCGAACGGATGTAATTGTTAACCTATGTGATTGAGTTGTGGTTGTGTTCCGTTTACGTAAATGTTATTCTAACGTAAAATATTTTAATATGTTGATATGTCGTTAGAATATTATTAGACGTTGCAACAAATGTGTAGGGGTACATACAAGGTGGTCATATTGAACAGCATCTCTGCGGCCGTCAAGTAGACATCGTAATAACTAGGTATTGTTTATTTTATGTGTTAAAATATGTAGTTTGAACAACTAACAATTGTGCATAAAAATAACGTGTAAACAAAAATTTGCAAAGAATAGATTCATTCGTTAAAGTGACGAATAACAGCTGACAAGGTCATGACCTTATGACCGATGCCGCGTCACGTGGCGCGGAGGCACGCGGCGGCGCGGCATCGGTCAAAGAGATTCGCTGCAGAGGTAAGAAATCAGTCAAACATTACAAATATTAATTATTAAATATTTATTTTAATTATTTTTATTGAACGTTTTTAATAAATGACTCGCTTTATTAGGTACGTATACCGATTCTTAAAACGTGGTTAGAAGGAACAACAGGGTTTTTGTTACATCTATACTAATATTATAAAGAGGTAAAATTTGTAAGTTTGTATGTTTGTAAGTTTGTATGTAGGGGGTAATCTTCGGAACTAATGATCCAATTTTAAAAGTTATTGTACTGGTGGAAAGCTACACTATTCCCGGTGGACATAGGCTACTTTTTATCCCCGTATTCCCACGGGAACGGAAACTACGCGGGTGAAACTGCGTGACGTCTGCTAGTATTGTATAAATCAATAGTATTTCAACAACGGGTCGCAGTAATTCTCTTTAGTAAATGTTTTTCTGTTTATTTATCTGTGATGTCATTCCTAATACCTAATGCCTTTTATTTGTTCTACCCTGTACATCACCTTGGCCTAAGTTTCTTCTTAAGGAATATTGGAATAGTTTAAGTTAATATCGAGAAGAAGTGCTGACGATGATTCGATGAGACGTTCGTAACCATCGGCAAAAGCTTACTGAGCTCCTGGTATTAGGTATACCTCAATATATCATAGCTCAATACTTAGGATATAATACATAAATGAAGTTGTGAAAATGGATTGTAGAATGCTAAATTGGTCAAATTTGGGGCACTAGTAAGTACACACTAAAAAGTATCTTTTTTTTTTGGAAATTGTATTTATTTTTTGGTTGGGTACAGTAAAGTTAGTCAATTAAGATAGTACGAGTACGAGTTCGCTGCTGAAAACCGTTGAGGAGTACCTACACTCGATTGTATTCCGTTTGTTGTGTAACCTAAACTAATGTGTGTTCCAAGTAGGTATCAACAGGTGAAAATTTTTCAGGGCAAAAAAATCAACCATATCCTGCTTTCCTACCTTAGGGTTGGAATTATAACACTAAATAATTTAATTAATAATATTGAATTCTGACACTCCCTTCTGGTTCACCCAGAGCGGGAGGAGTCATTTGATTATTTCCCATAAAAAAGGATTGGAATGTAATTCCAAATTTGTATGGGACCAACTTTGGCTTAACCGTTTCCAATCATAAAACAATTATCAAAATCGGACTATTCTGTTAAGTTATGCGTGATCATACCTACATAAAAAAATGTTTATACTTTCGCGTCGACTTACTTTACAACCTCCTAGGTTTCTTTCGTCGGTTAAAATAACATGTTAGTCAGATGTCTAAATACTTATGACGAGTGTGCTTACATTCCTCTACAACAAAGTGGATAAAGTTGTTACTATATTATTTTACAAACAGAACGAAAGACCCTCCGTTTTCCGAGTGCAGTTTGCGAAATTATAAGTTTTAGCTGACTGCACTCCTTCACATAAACTTTAACTAACCAAATCTCACACATCTCCGTGTGCGCAAAGTTCTCCAAAAGTGTTCCGAAGTTTTTAGCTTCAGGAGTCAATATACTACACACATCAAAAGTGTCCAGGGATCAAGCATATTTATGCGGATTTCTTGAGATTGAGATGTGGCTTTGTAAAAAATTTATGATTTTATAAATTTATATGGATCCTTTTTGGTGCATTTCATAATTTGAATCAGGAACTGTGAATCAAATTCGAGTAAAAGATGAAAATCTGCTGTCAATATTTTCCCTATAAAAACATACAACGCATTGAAGACATTATTAGTGCTACTGTTTCCCTACTACTGATTAAAACCAACGTTATTATGGAGCGGCGACGTCATTTAAGCAGGGAAGAAATGCTCAGAGCCGTGGGAATGATAGAAGCTGGTTCCCGGCAACGTACTGTGGCTTTAGCTCTGAATACAAGTCAGAGTGTTATCAGTCGACTTTGGACACGTTACACGTTAGCACGTTAGCACTGGTACCGTGGCTGAGCGCCATGGAGGACGGTATCGCTGCACCACACGGAGACAAGACCGATACATTCAAATCTTAACTCGAAGAGCTCCAACAATAACCGCCATGATGTTAGCCGTGAGGCTTCATCACTCTTCAGGGAACTTAATTAGCGACCATTGCAAACAGTCAGAAACCGCTTGCATGAAGTGAACCTTCATTCCCGAAGACCGCTACGGGTACCACCTATAGCAATGCACAATCGTAGGATTCGATATCAATGGGCTCTTGAACACAGAAATTGGGCAGAAGAACAATGGCGTTTCGTGTGCTTTTCTGATGAGTCTCGTTTTGGTATGAGACCGGATACAAGACGTATACGACACTGGAGAACCCCTGGACGCCAACAGTGATTAAAATCCTGCCAGGAAGTCCATCCTTATAGTGGTGGAACCATCATGGTATGGGCGGGTATTTGGATCGGCGGAAGAACTGAGTTGATTTGGATCAGAGGCAACCTCAACGCTCAAATTTATGCTGAGACGATTGTATCAGACGTCATCGTTCCTCTACAAGTGCAAATCGGTCCCTTATTTCAGTTAATGCATGATAATGCACGACAGCACACCGCAAGAGTTGTAAGACAGACTCTCGCCGCAGCTAACATCAATGTCCTGCCCTGGCCTGCTCAGTCGCCAGACTTGAACCCGATTGAGCATGCATGGGATATGCTACAGAGAAGAGCTCTGCCGAATATGGAGGGTATCCAGTCGCAAGAAGACCTTTTTTTGTTGTTGCAACGAACATGGGCGGCCATTCCACAGCGTGATTTGGATGAACTCATTTTGAGTATGCCAAACCGATGTTCTTGTGTTGTTAGTGTTCGCGGTAGAAACACGGATTATTAATTGTTTAAGTTACCCAATAAAATTTTAAAGAAAACTGTTATTTCAGTCTTTTTTTCGAACTTTAATGTTAGTGGTTCAAATGTCAAAAATCCCTTTATTAGGAAAATGGCAAATTTCTTTATTAATGCAAAGGTGACTTGGTTTATCGTTACTGTGACAAACGAAAACACTTTATTTGATGAATCCTTAAAGAAAATTTTAATTAATGTAGGGGTATGAACCACCGTAATAAAATAAAAATATCTTTATAGCTTCTTTATTAAAAACTAGCTGCCCCGGCAAACTTCGTTGTGCCTTAGAGTCAATTCATTGCTCTTATTTTTTTTTTATATTAGATATAGGTACATACGTTGAATAAGACGACAACAAATAAATCCAAACCAATAATAACTACTACTACTTTTAAATTACAACATGTATATATACCCTAACCTAACTGACTATACCTATCCTATAGCTAACCCAACTATCTAACCTAACTACCTTACTAAAAAATACTAAATTCATAATTTTAATCTGAACTATTGCCTCTATGTTACATACAATAATTTATGCCTATAGTTTTCCCGGTCTACTTTAATTAAAGTCCTAACAGTAAAATAAGTTCTATTTGCAAAGAATTATTAAAGTTCGTCTCTGTCATCATTGCTAGTTACGTAAATTGATTTCTGAAATATAAGACTTTTTTATGCTACATAAAACCTCTAAGTTTAGTAACAAAATAAATTTCAGAACGTAGGTGCGTATTATAAATTGACAACCTTACCTTCTTGGGTTTAGCTTAAGACTTGTCAATTTCAAATTGTCACCTGATAATGAACTGGGAAGTTTGACTCCTGTCATGTCATCCAAGATGGCGCTGCGTTTAAAAAATGTTTGAGACAACCGATATTCTTGATATTTATTTTTATGATGTCGAACTGGATAAAAAGTATCCTATGTCCTTCTCCTGGCTCTAAACTACCTCCCTGCCAATTTTCAGCTAAATCGGTTCAGCCGTTCTTGAGTTATAAGCGAAGTAACTAACACGACTTTCTTTTATATATATAGATATTATAACTTCATAATGTAATAAAAAACGTCTTTTCTTCTTGACACTCGCTCGTCATCCTTCTTTCCTTCTTCCTTATTTGAAATATTCAAATCTTCCTCTTTCTCCTTCCCACATTCATACTCTCTCATTCATCCATCACTGCGTTCATATTACTACATTCCATCTAATAATCATGCATTCTAAATTAACATCCCACATTAATATCAATCAGGAGAAAAGTTATTGCAAAAATATATGTTGATCCCTAGACACTTTTGATGTGTGTATATTAGATCACATTATTTTGAACATCCTACCTATTCAGAAAAAAGTTACCTACATTTCTGCATGCAACTTGTTTTTGGGTGCACGTTCAAATTATGGGCTAAAATCTCCTTCACACCAGCACTGAGCTAGCTTGGTCATTGTGTTCGTAGCCTCTGTTTGTATCAAGGCTTTAGACCAGCATTGAGATCATATTATTGCAGGTCACGGTGGCTTTAAGCAGCAGCACCGCAGTACATGCTTTTGAGCGCCCATAAGAACAATGTGACATTAACAGCACCTTTATTTCGTAGTACTAAAGACTATTTTCGTAGTACTAAACCGTGGTCACCTGTGCATTAATGCAAAGTATTTTCATAATATTAACGATAGCTTTTAAACATCCTGCACACATAATTTAACATCAATACACTATCAAATCCTACTTTTCCTACTAATATTATAAACGCGAAAGTTTGTGAGGATGTTTGTCACTCTTTCACGAATAAACTACTGAATGGATTTTAATAAAATTGGGTATGGAGTTAGCCGAGACCCTGGATTAACACATAGGCTTTTTATCCCTGTATTCCCACGGGAACGGGACCTACGCGGGTGAAACCGCGGGACGTCTGGTAGTCGATTATAAAATTGAATACAGTGTTGTTTATCGAGCCTTTGTGCGTGAAGTACCGAATATATATTGCTTTATCAAAACTATCAATACCTACTGATAAAAATACCGTGATGCCAAAAGGCTGCAATTTAAAAATACGGCTGAAAATTGAAGTTAGCCCCTAATTCAGTACAGATCATGGGGTTACATAGAAAAGTATATTCAGTTTCTACTTCTACTATACCATTACTTATTTTACTGAAGTATCCTATATCGACGATGTGATTCCTTATTTAAATGTTCTTGTAGACTAGAAAAACAAAAATCAAAGGTAATTAAATGCAGCGTCTAAGTGGGATCATACACCTAAGGATAGACGAAAAAGGAACCGCAAATCCGAAACAAAGGGTTGGGAGGACAGTAGCGCGTTCGCTTCAGCGCTTTAGGTAAACTTTTAATTGCAACAAAAGCGTATTCATCAGTTAATTACGCACTGGAGTCTAAGGAGTGCATGGGTTGTGTTGTGAGTGCAAACGCAGGGTCGCCAGCTAACAGCGAGCACCCGGCGACCTCTGTATCTCGAGTAATCTCGACGCGCGCGCGTAAGCATGGGCAACGCACTCACACTTTATCGATGACGTTGTACAATTTATAAGACAATCATTTTAATCGACACTAATCTGATTTTTTATCAAAATTTGAATTTTTGTACTTTTGTTAACTAGCCTGTTTGTAAATATTTTTGAAATTTTAAGGGTTAATATAATTTAAAAAGTTTGAAAATGTAATGTACTTAGTTTAAAAAAAAATGTAAGTACATTGCTGGAAAAGGTACCTACCTACATAAATTTCTTGTTAGTTAATTAAATACACCTAATAAAGCAAATTACCAGTACTGAATGGTTTAACAGTTGAAAACTTATTTACAAAAAAAAACAACCGACTTCTTAAAAAAACTAACAAATAACTCCAGTTTCGGAAGTCTGTGGCTTTGGTAGTTTTGTTTCGTTTATTATTGGCCACCGACTTTCGAAACTGGAGTTATTTTTCACCTGTTACTGTTTTTTTAAGAAGTCGGTTGTTTTTTTTTGTAAAAAGTTTTTATTCTGCAATTTTTAGTTTCTTCGTATGTATAGAAGGTCTTTTCAAACTTAAAAGAATCAATAAAATTGGTTAACAATAGTTGCAAAAGAAGTTCTTTCTAAACATTAATCTGTACATCTTTGCCGGGCCCCTTTTAAAATAGAAGGGCGTAATGTTATGTTATGGAAATACAAAAACTCTGCATAGACATCTGACTATAGCAATCGCGCATAATTTGCTGTTATGCGTTGAAGAGTTCCATCACATGTGTTTTTCATCAGCTTTACTTCATAAAATTATACTTTCTAAATGAAAATGCTTGATTTATTATTTGAGGAGCCCTATATTTTTTGAGGAGTTCCGAGGATCCCTCAGCAAATATGAGTTTTCATACAAATGGGACCAATCTGCTACTATACCCTATCAAATCAACAAAGGGTTTTTTTAATCGGTCCATGTGTGAGAAGGAACACGGGGTGGTTTTTAGTCAGTAAGAGTCTGACAGACCCCTCCACCCTCCCCCTGATTTTCCACCCCTTAATAAAAAAAAGGTAGGTACCTACTTGATGCGAGATAATTAGGTAGGTATGTATGAAATATGGGACATATTATTTCGTTTCACATTAGCACCCATCTGCGAACGAATCCTGTCTATTTAACAAGTATCTAATATCTTAAACAAATACAAAAGTCATCATCCGATCTTATTATTTCTCTGAATACAAATATGTACCTACTTCAAACCCGTGCCTGGAGAAAAATCTAGCAAGATTTTTAGTGTTCAGTTAATAAAACGTGAATAATTCATTTACTTTTTTCATAATTACCATTTCATTAAAATCATCACGCTTTGGCATTGAACAATCTAATGGTGATAACTAAATAGTGTTTTTGGTGTTAACAATACAAATGAAATCGAATCATCGATATCTATAATAAGCGAGCGCGTCAGTGCGTGGCATCACTAGTAAATGGTGAGAGACAGCGGTAGCGAGCCGAGTGATTCTGAGCGCGCCAGTCCGCGCCAGTCGGCCAGCAGTCCTTGCATGTCGCTCCACACGCGCGGTCTCTCGCGCCGAAGCGCGCCCGGCACCATGACGCCTCTCACGGCGTTACTCGCGCTCGCAGCGTTAACTCCTCTCATAAGTGGTGAACATCAAATCGGAGTTTGTAAACTGGACTATTGCAAGTGCACACCAGACACCCATCCATCGTGGCAGATCGTCAATTGCACTCTCCGGCAAGATCAGGTACGTCCTACTATACTCGTATGTTTCAAACAAACAAAAGTGAATGTGCTTTGCCAGATGTACGGTCAGACGCCCTCAGTTATTCGGACATTAACTTATTTCTAGGAATACAAAGTGTCAGAAAAGTTTACCGCTTCGATGTAGTATATCAAAAGTTTGTGGAGCGGACTTCTTTGTACGGAGAGGCACAATTACTAATCGGAAACTAGTTTAATTATTACTAATGTAAATCAAACATTATGATAAGCAGCTCTTGATGGAAGGACGGAAACGATAAACAACGGAAGAAGCTCTATTCTGATTCTCAGCACGTCGCAACATGTTCACGACAGATTACGACAAAAACCATGGAGTAAATGTTGTTTTAAAATGAACAAAACGACATGCTACAGTACTAATTTAATGTAGAGTAGCATTTCAAAAATAGCACCAAGCATACACCGTCACATCTCAAATGGAAATTGTTTAGTTTTGAATCACCCCAATTTACCTACGCTACGTGATCATTCAATTAATTGGAATAACTCGATTTTTTTATTTGTATGCACCATAACTTGGAAACCTTTTGTTTATTTGATGATACTCGACACTTTAATGCCTCTGGAAATAAAGACGCAAAATGTCAAACTAGTGCCAAACCAAACATACATGAAATACTATATTTCCTGCTTCTGTGGCATCAATACCAGAGTGCAGTTGCTACAAGAGCGTCTAAAGAAACTGTTATGATATGTCTACTTGTCGTCTTTAATCTGACATCAACAACTCAAGTACTGACTTTAAATATTGCTAATCGAAACAGCTTCACAACTATATAAACAAATAATCATCAGGAGGCAGTCGCAAAAAAAAGAGGTCGCAGCAAAAAGTTGTAAATAAAAATAAGCCTACCTGAGAGGCGACTTCACCCGACCCATCGACATATTGTCTGCACATACAATACGAGCCAGACGTGCATAGACACCACAAAATTCATTTCAACATACAGTAAAAACACACAGCACCCACAGGTTTTAAAACTCGTATTTTTCTTTTATGCGTCACTCAAATAATACACTTTATTGAGCTGTAATGATCTCATTACTCATACACACAACGAATGCTAAATTAGACGGACAATCGTCGTCTTTGTTAATAAGTCGATGCTATTAGGTACTCGGTTCCAGGTTCGGTTCTTAACAGCTACGTCAATATTTAAAGACCGAGTTTAAAAACTTGATTTATTACGTCGTTTGGGGAAAATATCTGATACAACATGTATGTGTATATTCTAATAACATGTGTATAAGAAAGGCATGAATGAAAAAAGGTAGAGGCTACTCGTAGGCCGAGTAACAGGTCCCTTTGTAACGAAAGCTTTGTAAAACACAGATGGGCCGGGCGGTTAGACGACAAGTCTCAGGTCCGTATCGGCCGGCGCTCCCCCGACCCGGCTATTTGTGGTGCCGGCGCACTCGCAAAATTCAAGTCTAGTTCATACATAAATACATGCGTCCAAGTAGACGTCGACTCTCAGATATTCTAAAATAAAATATGTTTCGGATGAAGGAAACCGTCGTCTCGCATCGAAACAATGACAAACATACAGCGCTGACCGAGATATTGGACATGGTTCAAAAACCTGAAAAAATTAGGAATATATGTCAATGACCGCTAAGGTATTATTAGCTTCGTTAGTAGAATAGGATATAAATTGACGGATATCTCAATAATATTGTTGTCTCTAGTATGGAAGAAAATAATAATAAATAATTCTGGAAAATAAATAAAATTACAAAAAACATATAATATGAACTAAAGAAGTACACAGCAATTGATAATAACCACAAGGAAGTAAAGAGCCAAATTCTTAGAAAATCTAAAAATATGAATTTGATTGGCTGTGAATCATTTTAAAACACACCGCGCATCAAGAACAACGGTGGGGCATTTTATACGAGCCAACGGTACATTTGGTTAAATTGATACGTGTGCGTTAGTCCACGCCAACACAGTGATGACCACCGATTGTAGCATCGAATAGAACAGGAAGTTAATTACTGTCGCAGTATGCCCTCGCGGGGCCATTGTCTACTGGACGAGGATTCGACATCTGCATGCATGCGATGTACAAACAACAACCGGGCCGTACCAATCACTTGATTTTTCCATTACGTACAATATTTATTTGGGCGTCTTTAGGATGTACAATGGTTTTCATTATAATAACAAATAATTTAGTTTCCCAAGTACGAAAATTTAAGTGAATCCTTTTAAAACAAATAAGTAAGACAATATTTGGAAATTAGCAGATAATAGGTAATCAACAGATGCGTTCAAATAAGACCAACTGCGTACGGCAAACAAGGAGATTTACTTATTCAAGGTTCGATATTACATAAAGTCGACGTATGCACGGTGCAAATAAACATGGAGGCTTCGTCAGAAAGCAGCACAAAATGAGGCTCGAGCCTCATGTCGAAAAGCATACATGAAAAAAAATCAGTAGGAGAATTAAGTAGTTCAACTTCGAACTCAAGGCACGCACCTCAGACTTATTGTAATCATATGCGTAGTGTATCATTACCACTTGCTTCAATAACGGTGAGAACGGCATGAAAAGCCAAGTCAGAAGTCCAAGGGCGCCATAAAAGTAACTAAACACACGAAAATAAGAGGAAGAGTAGAAGAATAATTTATCATCCCGTGTTTCTACACTTAAAGCACAAAGAGGAAATGGTTTGGTGTCCTTATAACCACTGTTCATGTAAAAGTTGTGTTGACTTTGACAAAAAATCCTTCGTACCGGACCTCGAAAATTAAAAACGATGATGCAACAAAGAAAAAGTTTATACCTCATCGAAGGAGTTGAAATAAAAGTCTACGATAGATGTTCGCGTCTGCCAATTACATTAGATAATCTTTGTTATCATTGACTGATGCTAATGTAAATTGTCATGATCTGAAATCACCAAAATACTCTTATCTGACCAAGCATACCTATTATTACTCGATCCTTCTCTGTATGAGAAGTGGCCTTTTCCTGTCGTTGGACAATTACGGGCCAGTATATAGTTTAGTATAATTGTAGCACAATGATACAATCAAATTATATTGGAACTGCCGGACCTTTGCAAGGATATGGTGGCCAGTGAAAATAAAAATGGGAGCGACTCTATTAAAATGGCCATTTGTTGAAAAATTATGAGGGAACTACAAACCGTGGATAAATAAAAGTATAAATTAGAAATTGGCACACCGTGACGGAAGGGTGCTTGATTCTGACTGTGTGTTATATCTTTAGGGATATACTGGTGCCAAATTAAAGTCCAATAAAAACGAATTACAATATATTTATAAAAGGTTGTTACATGTACGGAGTTTCTGAGGCAAGTGAACGTGTCAGATGATCGATACAAATTTATATAGAAAACACAACAAGCGCCTACGCGAATGTAATAGAAATAAGACGCATTATCGCGTTATTAATGAAGTCCGGAAGGCGTCAAGCCTGAACATATTCCGGGCCGTTGAAATATGAATTTCAACAATCGTTGAGCTCTTCGTTCGTGGGAAGTTTACAGAGACGAACCAGAGAACGTCGCACGCTGCCCTTGGTTGTGAGGACGTCTGCTACTCTGGCTATTCCGTCGGGTCCAGAGATGAGGCGAAGGACACGCCCAAGCTTCCATGCGAGCGGGGGGGCGTTGTCATCTGCCAAGAGCACCATGTCACCAACGTCCAGTCTTGATACGTTTTGTCGCCACTTCGTGCGTTGCTGCAACTCGGATAGGTACTCTTTCTGCCATCTCTTCCAGAATTGGCTCCGGATTCTCTCAAGACGTTCATAGCGGCGCATCTGACTCTCCTTAACTTCTGCCAGATTTGAGGTAGGCAGAGCTGTCAGCGGTCGCCCAATGATGAAGTGCCCTGGGGAGAGGGAAAGGAGGTCATCAGGACTGGATGAGAGGGGGCACAAGGGACGGCTATTGAGAATGGCCTCCACTTGTGCAAACAAAGTTGACAGTTCTTCAAAAGTTAGGTGGCTGTCACCAATGACACGCCTTAGAAAATGTTTAGCTGATTTCACCCCAGCTTCCCAGATGCCACCGAAATGAGGAGTGTAAGCCGGAATAAAATTAAATTCTATTGATTGCTGAGCTGCAAAATTAGATAAAGGTTCGTGATTGCACTTTAAAAATGTTCCTATTTGTTTCGCGGCGGCAACAAAGTTAGTTCCATTATCGCTGAATATCTCCTTTGGTTTGCCCCGGCGAGCGATGAAACGTCTGAGGGTCATTATAAACGCCTCCTTCGTTAAGTCGCTCACGGCTTCGAGGTGAATACACTTATAGCGCAAACAAACAAACAGGCACAAATAACATTTAATTACACGGCAACCACGGCCTTTTCGGTTTATTATATAAAAGGGGCCAGCAAAATCTACACCAACGGACAAAAAGGGATAGCCTGTAGTTATACGTTGAGGTGGTAAGTTGCCCATTTTGGGTTGTAAAGTCTCACCTTTTACTCGTCTGCAGCGTACGCAATTGTTAACTACGCGTCTCGCAAGATGCCTGCCATTAATTGGTCAAATGCTTTCTCTTACAGACGCGAGTAGCAACTGCGGACCAGCATGTAAATAAGTTATGTGTTGCCTTTCAAAATAAAGTTTGGTTAACCTATGTGACGCGTGAAGCAAAATAGGATGTTTCCTTTCATAGGAATGTGCGGACGCACCTATTCTGCCACCGACACGAATTAATTTGTGTTTATCTAAAAACGGTGACAACGATAATATTTTACTTTTGTTATCTAATGACTTGCCTTCGAGTAAACGATTGCATTCTATAGGGAACATTTGACCTTGAGCAATAGCGCATAGCGAGTAGAATGACTCACGCAGCTCATTAGCGGACAATATACCTGTACATTTATTATGTTTATTTTTAACGTTATGAATGAATCTGCGAACATAGGCAAATGATCTTTGCAATTTAGTTATAGATGAGTATTTATCAAAGTTAATGATGGGTTTGTTTATGATCCCTGAATGTACTTTTAATTCAGGTATAATTTCCGGGTCCTTAACGTTTAATTTAGGCCATTCATGTTCATTTTTTAGTAAGAAGTTAGGACCGGTCCACCACAGACTCATTGATATAAGACGTTTAGCTTCGACTCCCCGTGAAATTAAATCGGCAGGGTTAGAATCCGTGGGGACGTATCGCCATGCGGATGATGACGTTAATTCGTTAATTTCAGTAATGCGGTTAGCTACAAACACCTTCAGTCTGCTGACGTCACCACGAATCCAATATAGTACCACTGTGGAGTCGCACCAGTGAATCAATTTATCCGGGGTATACCGCAGTGAGCACAGAACAGACTTAGTGAGCTTGGCAGAGAGTAAGGCCGCACACAGCTCCAGGCGAGGTATTGTGGTAGGCTTTAGCGGTGCTACTTTAGATTTCGCGCACAAAAGCCTAACGGTGACGTCACCATTATAGCTAATTGATCGCATGTAAACACATGCGCCATACGCGTACATTGAGGCGTCACTAAAGGAATGCAACTCAATAACCTTAGGCGATTCGCCTAGAACTAGCCTGGGTACTTGTAGATTGGACAAATATGCTGCATTGTCAGAAAACTTGATCCAGTCATCTCTTACTTCCTGAGGGACTGGCTGATCCCAGTCCACCTTTTGCTGCCAAAGTTTTTGTAGCATTATTTTAGGTACTACTACAACTGGGCTTAATATACCCAGTGGGTCAAATATTTTGAATGCGTTTGACATTATAAAGCGTTTAGTTATGATTTGATTATTATTATGTAGAAATCCTTTTATAGGAAAGTGCAATGCATCACTAGAAGGGATCCAGCCCAGTCCTAGCGTACTTGACGACTCACTAAATGTTAAATTATCTTTTTCATTTACAGCAATGTTATTAAATATAGAAGAACAATTTGTTTTAAATTTTCTTAAATTAAAGCAACCTGCCCGTAACGCTTTACAAACAGCTTTGTGTATATATATTAATTGTTGTGAATCGTTCGAACCTGTTATCAAATCGTCTACGTAAAAGTCTTCCTGAATAACTGTTTTAATTAGGTCATCGTTTTGTTCTTGTCCCACCTGCCATAAACAACGCGTACTCAGATAACTTGCACTCGCAGTACCGTATGTCAATGTATTGAGCATAAGCGACTGAATAGGTTCAGAGTCCTCTTCTCTCCACAAAATTAGCTGCAAGTGCCTATCGTCTTCGTGAACAAGTACCTGGCGATACATTTTCTCTATGTCTCCGGTGAGTAAGTATTTATATTGCCTAGATCGTATCAAAATAGAAAAAAGTGTATCTTGCACGGTTGGGCCGACTGTTAATATGTCATTCAGTGAACAACCGGAAGTGGTGGGAGCGGAACCGTCGAATACCACACGAAGCTTAGTAGATTCGCTTTCTTGTTTTAAGACTGCGTGATGACACAGGTAATAACTTGGGCTTATTTCGTTATTAAAATAATCATTTTTTAGCACAGTTAGATGACCTAATTCTGCATATTCATTTATAAACTTTGTGTATTCTAACTTCAGTGTACGATTTCGTTTTAATCGTTTTTCTGTGTTAATGAAGCGCCTTCTAGCCAATTTGTAACTATCGCCTAAGCAGTCCGCGGTATCTTTTAGGGGTAATTTTACACAAAATCTACCTGTGCTGGTTCTTGTTGTATGAGTGAGAAAGTGTGTTTCACACTCATTTTCATTCATACTAGCTCTTTTAGGAATCTCCTCCAGGTCCCAGAATTTAGTTAACATTTGTCCTATATTATTATCACTATCAGTGTAATTAGAAACTGTACTATGGTTACAGTGTACGACCTTCCGCTGCGCCACTGACTGAATGGGACCGGAGACTATCCAACCTAATTGTGAGTTTCTTAATTTAGGCTCGTTTACGCCTAGTGTAATTTGTTTATTGCCTAAAATGTCCCAGAATAAGTCTGCACCTATCAAAACATCTATATCGGCCGGTTGATGAAACATGGGATCAGCCAGCTGAATATTTTTAGGTAACTTCAATAAACCGATATCAATGGGTGTTTTCGGCAATCGACCCGTTAATTCCTTTAGCACGAGGCAGGAACAGGTTATGCTAAATTTATTGTGTACTGATTGTAATTTAATATTACAACTTTCAGTAACATTGTTTGCTAACGTGTTGCCTATGCCAATGACCTTTAGAGTGCCAATGGGATGAGGCGATAACTTTAATCTGGTCTTTAGGGACTCAGTAATAAAGGATGACTGGCTGCCACAGTCCAACAATGCACGAACTTTGACCTTTTGGTTGTCAAACGGATTCGCTATCACTACCATGGCAGTGGACAATATAACTTGACTTGTATTTTTATTACAAAAGTTTGTAACTATTTCGACTGGTTCTTGAACCGTCACAAGTTGATTTGCTGAAGTGGCTGGACGGTGCAACAAGGTATTGTGCCTCTCATTGCAGTCAGGCTCTAGGCATGATCTGAATCGACAGTCCTTTACGGCATGGCCCTGTCTTAAACAATTTAGGCAGAGTTTATATCTTGTCACATCCGACATTCTTTCATCGATACTTTTAGATTTGAAAGTTGGACAATCATAGATTCTATGACGATCGTCGCAAACAATACAAGAAAATCCTTTCGGAGCTTTATGCTTATTATTATTATCGGTACTCGCGAACGACTTAACTATGTTATTTTGACCTTTTCTTTGGCCATGACTATGGTTTTGTTGACTATTATTTGAGCCAGGACGTTCATGAGTCTTCGAAGACATACCGTTGTCAGTATTATTGCTATGGCGATTGGTAGCCTCGAGTACGTTTGCGCGATTTATAATAAATTTACGAAAGTGATCTAAGGTCGGCGACTCGCTAGCTATACTATTGCGATGTTCCTCCCACTTTAGTAAGGTTTGACTATCTAATTTAGCTGACAAAAGAAATATTATTAGCACATCCCAATTATCCGTTGATTGTCCTAAGCTGGCCAATGCACGTAAATTTTTAGTAATGTGATCTACTAAATACCTTAAAGATTTCTCTGAATCGCGAGGAAGTGGCTTTATATTTAATAATGAGTTAAGGTGGTGATTTATTAATATTCGATTATTATTGTAGCGTTGGCACAGCAACTTCCAAGCTTCAGCGTAATTTTGAGAGGAAACTTCAAGGTTAGAAACTATTCTGGCCGCGTTGCCTTCCAAATAAGAGTTTAGATAATAAAATTTATTTATTTCGGAAATGCGTTCATTGTTGTGTATTAAACTTTCGAATGTATCTCGAAATTCTAACCAACGGAAATATTCACCGTTAAATTTAGCGATCTGAATTTGTGGGAGTCTTAATCCTACATTGTGATGATCATCCGTACAACATGAAGCGTTGTGAACGGAGTTGCGTCTTTGTTCAGACTCATTTTTTCGAGAAAACATTTCCAACAAATTCTTAGCAGTAGCCATGTTAATTATAATATCCTTCTCAATATTGTCGCGCTCATCGATTTCAGCCGCAATATTATCAGGATTTAGAACCTCTATATCATTTTGCAACTCATCAACCCTAACGGATAATGCCTCAAATTTAGTAAGTCTCAAGTTCAACTCTGTTAATTGAATGTTACTTAACTCATTTTCTTTAGAGATATTATTTAAATAATTTTTAAACTTAGTGATCTGTCCTTTGGCAGACACTCTTTTTGTTATTAGTTCCTTATAGCGCTGTTTATTCGTTTCCATTGCGAATAAAGTTGACTAAACAGGCGTACAACAGTTAACTTGTAATTACCGTTACGAATGAGTTTTATAACAAAGGAAAATAAATTGAATAAGCTCACGTTCCTCGTTTCAATGTCACCTGCCAGTTAGGAAGCCGGGGTCACACGACCAGCTGATCGCCAATCGCTAAGTCAGGAATTTGGTCAGCACTGGCAGCTGGTAGGCACCGCTCCAGCAGTGAAGTGTGCTCGGAGCTTGTAAGTTGACCTGGAATAGTTGGCAACCTACGCTTAATACCTAATATATAAATCGAACACGGATCGGGTAGGTAAGTACTGAATGGTACGAAGAACGGTGGACTTTCAAATTGAACGAGAAATATACCAAATTTCCTATAATACAAATTTAAATAAGAAATAGAATAAAGAAAGTATTATTTACTAACGATAATCGCTATAATTAAGAGAAATGTTGCAAAATTATTCAAATTCTCAACGAATTTTATGGAGGTAGAAGGAAAAATATCTGATGCAATTCGCAATTAATGGAAATTTCGGCGATATTAAGCACGAAATTACTTCAATTTACACAAATGGATGACCATACTCAATATTTTATGAGATATTGTATGGATATTTTGGATATTGGATGGGCTTTCAACGAAGGAACGGCACTTAACTTTGAGATGACCTTGACGCTCGGCTCGATGCGATGCTTTAGCGGCACCGCTGCTCGACACCTGGCTCCCTTGGTTGTCCAGGCGACAGTCAACCATACGCTGGAACCCGTGGATCTAATCCTTCCACTGCAAGGCTTCCAATCTTGATGTTCTTTGTCTCCGCGCGCTCGTTGTCTTCGTGGCGGTTCGATCGTAAAAGTCCGTAGTTTTTAATTTATATTTTCGCGAATTACGATTATTTAATTATTAGTTCCCCTCATGGGTCACCATGTTATATCTTTAGGGATATACTGGTGCCAAATTAAAGTCCAATAAAAACGAATTACAATATATTTATAAAAGGTTGTTACATGTACGGAGTTTCTGAGGCAAGTGAACGTGACAGATGATCGATACAAATTTATATAGAAAAAACAACAAGCGCCTACGCGAATATAATAGAAATAAGATGCATTATCGCGTTATTAATGAAGTCCGGAAGGCGTCAAGCCTGAACACTGTGAATGCCAAACGCTTGTAAATGGAAAAGTGATGTTTAACATAAGCAGAACAACCATACCTGTCGGTCACAAGCGTAAACTTATAATACTTAACTTTCAAGGACTTACTAAATGAATATTAAAGATTTTAAGTAGGTTATTGTATTAAACATCATAGATATCCGTTTAACAAAATATTATGTCAAGATGAGTCGTAAGGGTGCATCAAGTACACGTGCTTGTTAGTCGACTCCCACATATCGATATGTGGGAATTGTATCCTAGTGGAGTGTCGTAAAAAGCTTAGAGCTTTACGCTTACACCTGTTGCTCGAAAAGCCGGGTAACTGCATCTCAAGACGTTAGAATACGAAGGGTTGCCTCTCACAGACATGCAGACATAATATGTAATGACGTACAATTTAATCCTAATCAACAGAATAATGCCATTCGCCAGGTACTTTAATTAATTGACCGTTTCGAATGTTTGGTAATTTGCAGTGTAGTAATAAAACCACAGCCAAATAAAAAGAAATACGGCACAAAATATACGTAAATGAAAGCCCATTTTGTTGATTACTCGAAACATCATTGGATTTTGAGCCATAGGCCAAAACAATCGAAATCACAGTTGAAAACAAATAATGCTTTGTTCATTTCGTATTCAACTTTAGTTATTTACATTAAAATACGATGGCTTCCTAAAAATAATCCGATCTATTGTAGAGAAATAAATAAAACTAATCATACGAGCCGGTCTCACCACGCATCGTGAACGCAGCGGCCGGGCGGGAGCATCGGACAAACCATAAAAAAACGTAATGAGAGATCGCTTCCTGCGACGGCCGAGGCCTCAACTGCGGTATTCTGATACAAACTTCACATCGGACACTAGTAACGTTTTACGAGATTTTAAGAATTCCCGTTCAATATTTGAAGCCTGCCTACACACATGGCGTGAGAATTAAACTTGTGAATTTGAACTATAAATGAGGCTACAAAACACTGTAAAATAGATAGAATATCATGAACATTTCTCTGTACAAATATTTGTAACAATGCACTAATCCCGAAAATGTAAACTAGCCTGTCAAACAATGAAAACACAATTTAAACAAAAGCTTCAAAGTGCAAATATGAAAATGTACCGTAATTCCCACGTTTCCTAGGAAAGATACTATAATGCAACGTGCATTTATACTGTAATTCACCATAATACTGAAGCTGCATATCTGTGTAGAGTAAATCATTTCAATGTGTTCCCAGTATTTAAACTGAATTAATAAAAATGAACTAGAGTTAGTTAATAACCAAATATGATATTTCTAGATGGTTAGAGGAAAAGGCCAAAAAGCAAATACAGTCGGTACTCAGTTAGGACCATTGAAATAAGGAAATCTTTAGATAGTGGAACGAAAGGTTTTCTTGCAAAGCGTTCACTGGTACTGATTGAAAAATTCTAGATACTTAAATATAATAGACAGTCAAAGAATTAATTTGTCAGCACAAAAAGGCAACAAATTCAAAAATAAATATTAGTTAGTTCCAATGATAATGGAACTAACTAATATTTATTTGCTGTGTGCTTAATCTTTATGTTTGGGTAGGCTTCCACTCCATGGGTCCAGGAGCGACGGACACGGGGACGTCCGCCGCCCCTCCCAAGTACATGGACCCTTAGACGTCGCGAGTCTGACACCTCACTCCCCTCGTTGACTTAGCGAGGCCCTCGGGGCCGGCACCAGTCAGGGGTCGCAGAAGTATCTTCCGTTCGCATGACCCCCGGCGCAGGTGTGAGAAGGAACACGGGGTAGTTTTTAGTCAGTAAGAGTCTGACAGACCCTGAGGGGGACATCCATGAGGATTTTCCACTCCTCAAAAAAAAAATGGCTTCCAGTCCAACTCGATGTAGCTAAAACCCAATACTTATTTCATATAAAGCTGCTGCATGTCTACAACTCAGTTACTGAGTTATACGAAAGCGTATGGTTTATCTGAATTTCAGGCATTTAAATAAAAAAGGACACCAGCAACTACGTGCTTTTCGAAGCACGGAGAGGTCTCAGTATGTAATGAAAGGTCACCGATCTACGGACCGACCTCGGCAAGCAATGTTGAACTATAGATCCACCCTACATTTAACTTAATATTCAGGTACTTTTAAAGTCATTAATAGAGATATTATTATTTCATATTATTATTATGACTAACTATTAAGAGTTATAATATATGTAGAGAGATTAATTTTGTTTAAAAAGCCTCGTAAAATTTCTTATAGCATTTGGGTTTGTTGTTACATCACTAATACGACTAGTACACGTATAGAGACGAGTATACGTAACCGTCTAGATTTTTTTTTAAAGTTAAACAAATATTAAGTTTATAATTTCATATGAGTAGCAGATTTTAATAGTTTTTTTTTTAATACAAATTGACACATATGTGAGGAAACCTAAACTTATAATGAATAAAATACTGATATCCAACAAGCAGCGTGCAAGCTTTGCTCTACAAAGGATAGTAACGGGCTGGTATTATTATAATTTTATTTTATACACCATGAGTTTTTTGCAACGTATAAAATCGTGATGTCTGTCTGTCCAAACTTATGGAATTTTTATTAAGGAAAAAACTGAAAAGGATGAAAGGATGATATTTTTTAGCAAATTAAATTACTTAATTGGACGAAAAATTTGAATACTTACAGTAGCATATGATATCAGTATGTGCGACAATGTCCTTTCCACCTTGTACACACGGCTACACATCAACCTGTACATTTACAAAATAAGCTGATCTTGCATTTCGGATTTCCGTACAATACGAGGTCACTGTAAACTGGAAAGTATAGCTTAATGTGTAGACCTGAGTACATTAACGAAAGCTACTTCAATAATAATTTATTCTTTAAAAATGAAGCAGTGCAATATAAAAGTTTGATGATGTTTGTTTCTCAATGACGCGTAAACTGTTAAACAGATTGCGATCAAGTTGGCACATGGATAGGTAGACCATTTCCTGGATTGAAAAATTTTGTTATTCCGGTAATAAAAACAAACCTTGGTAAGCAAAAAAAAAAATAACACGGGCGAAGATGCTGCGGGATAAGCTAGTGCAAAATAAATAAACACTAAGATTGATATGTAATCAGTGGTATTTTACATCCATGTGTGCAAATCACATTAAAGTAGCATTCGGCTAGACGTTTATTACTAATATTTATTTCAAGAGGAGTGTAATGTTTATGTAATGTCCTCAGAAACTTAGTATGTAAAATATACGCAAGATTATTTTTTAACTGACTTCAAAAAAAGGTGGAGGTTCTATGTTCGTGTGTACGTTTTTTTTTTTGTTTATGTATGTTACCTGATTTCTCCGCCATTTGTGGACCGATTCTCGAAATTCTTTTTTTGTTTGAAAGAGTAGACTCCTGAAGTGGTCTCATTTTAATTTGGTGAAGATCTGGTGCTGATCTTCGGAGATATACAACGGAACTCTTAAAAAATAGACGGCAAATCTATCGTGATTGCTGGAATCGCTTGGATATTTATTGTTTATACAACATCACGACGTATCATCAAGCCTGTATGCTCAGAGGGGTAGGCATATGTGTTCAATATACCTAGATTTCGACAGTTAGGTATGTTAAGTTTCATTTATTAGGGTTAGGTGGATAACCCTATTATAATGAAATGTATTGTTAACAATTAACAATATAAAATGAATTCATGGCAAATGTTTGTATGGGAACAACTAAAAATGGAAAAATAAAAAACTTTTTTACAAAAAATAAAACCGTTTGTAAAAAAGTTTTTTATATTGAATACCTACTATATGTATAGCTGACCCGACAACATTCGTTCTGCTTTAGAATCAATTTATGTTATGTTTTAATCAAAACAATTGTTGGATGTTCTCAAGTCGATTATCAGTATCGAAGCAGCTTCCGATATATAATAAATAATAATAATAATAATAAATATTCCACAACTTTCACACAACGTCATCTAGTCCCAAGCTAAGCAGAGATTGTGTTATGGGTACAAAACAGCTGATAAACCTACTTATCTCATATAATCACAACGAGACAGAAAAAATGAGCGTGCTCATCACACAAACATTTGTCCTGGGTGGGAATCGAACCCAAGACCTCCGGCATAGCAGTCAGGGCCACTAACTACTAGACCAGTAGGCCAGTCAGAGGATATATGTGACATTTTACGAATTGTAATATGGTGTTAACATAACATTCGAACTCTGTGTTTGTAGGTAATAAGAGTAATTTTGCACATTCGGGAAATACATTTAATTGGAACTTCATGATCAGTAATCGAGAGAATTTAATAATAATTAGTAGCCGTATTGCTATTAAATTCTCATGGTATACGGGAGGGCCAATTAGTACATGACGTACAGACGTACTATCTCGTAGGCGCTGAGTTACCTATAGGTAGTGAAAATGTGTATTTAAGTACCTACTTATTACTTTAACATAGTGCATATAAAATAATAATATGTATTATGTTAATCTGAGGATAAAATACTACATGTCAATTGTAATGCATGTCATAAATTTACATTACATTGTGAGATAATCTACTAACCCCGAAAAATATTTTAAGACTTTAAGACCAAAAATAAGGCTTAAAATAACCGGTGTTATTTATTTATTATCTCTTTTCGTTCTACTTGTGTATTTGTAGAGAATAAAGTAAATATTACATACGAGTATATCTGTCTGTACCTATTTGCAAAAGCTTTTCTCAATTCGATAATCGGTAACCTACTTTTTTGTGTAAAATAAGAACACTATTCCCCTTTTAGTAAAAAAATATCACGCTATTAATACTACTTTGATTTAATGTCGCCTTACAATTTGGTAGATATAAGTATAATGTGAGATATGAATAAAAATAAATAAAGAAAAAGTTGTAAACTCGGATAATAGTAGGAAAATCCTAAGATTCACCAATATTGGAACTATTACAGTAACACATTGATATTATTATGTATTATCAAACCAAGCATAAGCAGCACGAACCGTAATTACATAACGCACTTTCTCTTGTTTCATACAGTCATCATTATTCTTAGTGAAGGGGCCGAAAAAGAGAGATTTATAAGAAAATAATTACTAACAGTTACATGCATTGTTTTCATTAATGACGGCAATATACCAGGAACTAACTAGTTGTCGAATACTCATCAATGCAAATTAGAATATTGATTCTCATTATGTTATAGGTACCTACTTAGTTACGTGCCATTGTTATGTTTATGACTAATAATATAATGAGCGACGACGGTTTACCTAATTATGATTGGATTATCTAGGAACAGTCACTTTCAAACTATTTTGAAATAAGTGATAAGACGAAGCATGCATTGTGTTGAAGACAATAGTTTACTTAGAACCAAGGCAAGAGACAGATAAAATAGTGACCGAAACTATATCCAAAACAACGAAAGTAAAGGTATGTGACTAACGGTACCTAATACGCAAGCTCCCATTCAAAAAATATATATTACTATTAAAGAGTCCTTCCGGCCGTTCTAACCAAATGATTTACTTATTTTTTTTATTGAAAGAAATTGATGCACTGTTAAACATGTAAATTCTCCCTCCTGTACATTTCTTTTGTTTTAATAACTTACTTTTTTTATAGATACTTACGCGGTTCGATTTGGTCTAAAAACTCTGTTTTAATTTGAGCATTGCCGACATAAATTGATAAAGTTGAGGAGAATCTATAGGCTTGTTAGCTTCACATCATTTAATAAGTTTCCTGACTTGTCTATAAAAATATACATTATTTTTATCAACAAGTACCGGATGCAACAACCTTACTTCCTGTTATTGTTGTAATATTTTTATAAATCCGATACAATCCCCTGGATTATTAAGTCTTGTCTGCCATTATGCAATAGCATTTCTTTATTTCTAAAAAGTCCCGAAGTGCACACAAAACGATTAAAAGGAATTTGGATTCTCGGTATAGAAAACACTTCACAACAAGAGAAAGATTAGGTACACAAGGCGTCAGATACAAAGGGGATAAAGCTCGTATACTCAAAGAAAGTTCGAGGAAAAATTAGATATAAAAATTTTGCGCACAAGATTTTAAGAAATTAATGATAAACACAAGAGTTGCTGAGATTGAAAGTAATTCAGCAAGAATAACACCGCACTTTAACACGGTGTCTATATGTCGAGCCATCGCTGAATCGCTTTATTATGTTGCTGTTAGTTCTGAGTGGCGCGCCTGTTCAACAAGACGTTGGCGGTTGTCGTGGTACAGAAAAAACGTATTATTTATACTTTTGCATCTAATAAACGGAAAACTGCGCGAGTCTTCAACTTATCATCCTCCTGTCGCTATCCCAATTTATTTGGATTTTCCGCGAAGTAATCACTCATCCTAACATCTCTATTTGCCTCTTCTCTTAATAAGTAGTTGTAGTTAGAACGATGGTGTTCTCGGAGCATGACATTAATTTAAATGTAAATTACAACTGTTTGATTTCC
The DNA here is from genome assembly GCA_921972225.1 of Euplexia lucipara. Lineage (NCBI taxonomy): Eukaryota > Metazoa > Arthropoda > Insecta > Lepidoptera > Noctuidae > Euplexia > Euplexia lucipara. The sequence continues at coordinate 7,539,475 of OV179142.1, read as the reverse complement.
AATATTATTAAAAAAAGCTTCTTTATTAAAACGCCCGTTTCTTTTTATCCTTTTGAGCTTCTCGATTCCCCTAATTGCTTTTCATTAAAACTACTTATGTAGGTACGAGTACCTACTTTATCTTTGAAAAATGTATAGGTAAGTACCTACATAAATACATCGCGCTAATTTGATACTTTTGAAATTACATGGAATCACGTCTGTCTACCTGTAATACCTAAGTTACATTAGGGGTCGAGCCTTTGAGGTATTCCTCGAAGCGCTACTATTTTGAGGCGCTCCTAATGAGGCGCTCCTATTTTATTCCTCGGAGCGCACCTTTGAGGAGCGTTCCCGTTAGAAATTAAAAAAAAATATATTTTTTTCTAGGAAAAAAAAACAAATATTTTTATTAGGAGCGCCTCATTAGGAGCGCCTCAAAATAGTAGCGCTTCGAGGAATACCTCGAGCCTTTTACTATCAACCGGGCACAAATCTAGGCTCTGGACTAAGAACCATGGTAAATCCTGAACAACACAGTCCTGGACCCGGGACCACATGCTCAGCAGTAGCGCAATAATAGTAGTATTCCTTTATGATCCTCTCGTTATGCAACATGTACTATGAACTCTCTGCAACTTTCCCCGAAGCTATTGTTCTATGCCATGAACAAAGTATCGAAACGTCCGGATTGCTAAACAAAAGCCGAAACGTTGTGTTTGTAATCCCTAAGACTAGTGACGTCAGGTATCAAATAAAGTTTTGCGAACATTACTATGTTCCGCTATCAAGTTCCGGGAATATAATGATGAACATGCAGCACTTCGTTCACTGCAACTTACAGCTTTTAACTTATAACTGGGGATCGGGTTAACGGAAGCATATTTTATCCTAACTTACTTTTTTTTTTATTATTGATAGTCACGCGTTTGACCACTATCTCACCTGATGCTAAGCGATGATGTGGTCGACGATGAAGCACGCTACTACAACTTACTCTTACTTAAAAGTTCAGAGTTCTACAAATATCAAATAGATGAAAAGTTCTCGGGATTCCTGGACCGCACAACGAATCCATGAACAACTCCTCAATTTTTAGTTTAGTTAGTAAAATGTTAAATTAGTTCATAATTCTAGACAGCATGGTTTTCTTTCTCATAAACACTTCTTAACTGTTTTTTTACCACACATATAAATATCATACCTATCTTAGATACTGCATTATTATCGTATTTCAAAATTTAGGCTCTAAGATTAAGAAATAATGTGTAATCTTTGTAATAAAATAAAATCACATATTAGATTTTACTTGTTGTTATTTCGTAAATTTCATATGATTTCAGGATGAATGTTTCTTTGGACACAGAACATTCTCAAAGAGTTAACACGTGAACAGTGCGTAAACATAGTAATAGCAATGGTGGTATGATTATCTAAAATTTACGGGGGTCAGTCAGTAAATACATTAATTTACTCAAACCCAGACAATTTAGGAAAAGTAGGATTATTTTAATCCAAAAGTGTTTTCCATGCTAAATGCTTTCGTTTATCACATTTATGCTCATAACCAGGTAATATTATGTCCCTTTCACATCAGGCGACACCTAAATAAATCAATGCTGGATTCAGTGCGCTTCAATTCAGACATTGCATTAGGAGTCGTCTAGCAATCATGAAAACGGGCATTTGGGATCCAGTTCAAAATGTATCTGGTTTACGTTTAGTTTAGTTCAAACTAATTAATATGGTGAAGTGCGTAATTGAATAAAATGATTGACCATTATCTTTTAGGTCAATATGAGGCACAGCTGAAATATTCAGATGGGTAAACGATGGATGATGTAATCGACATGTTACTTGTGAAAATAATATCATTTAATTTAAAAGTATGATGTATAAGCATACTGAATTTATTTAGTAATATTCAAGATTTTAAAGTATGCGCTTTTATTCAACAAAAATTGAGTGAGTAATAATGTTATAATGGGTAGCTTTAATTAAATTATGAATAAATCTAGGTCAGTAAACACTGTGAACTTATGATTTCAATAAAGATCTTTGAATAGAAGCAGTTTATTTGGCTTCACTTGGTTCGTATAAAGCAGTCAGCAAATAGGAAAAAGAAAGTCGAATGGTGCACCGTCCGTCTCGATCATCTTAATCTAATATTGGATTTACTGGTTATTAATTGCCTACATCCTACATAAAAAAATTAACTAGCTATGCCGCAGTGTTTAGCACCAGATAAAACCTCAACGTGGCACAATTTGATTTTGTTTTTAAATTCGGCAGTAACTTAAGTTTTTCGGGATAAAAAGTAGCTTATTTTGAATTCAGGGTATGGCTTACTTTCATTACAAATTCAGTAGAAATCCGATCAGATGGATCAACGTGATACCAACAGAGATTCGCATTTATAATATTATACTGTGATTTAAACAGTTTTTTCGAAAATCAGGCAAATGGGGATACCGAAAAATTCTATGTTTATTCTAAATAGTTATGATTGAAATAGTCATCACGTTTTGCTCTAGAATGCTGTCTTAGGTATCTGCGTGTGACAATACATTTCCTTGCTTGTCATACCCAGTCGGCCGCCTAGTCGCGAGTAGTTTACTACATTAAGTACAAGTTCCACCGAACAAGGAGCATGGAGACCTTGTTTGCTATTATCTGCCACTTATTATGTTCAACCACAATAATACTGTTTAGACTTAACATCTGCAGTCTGATGTAAGACTCTGCAAACATATTTATTTAGTTTATTTTCATAGCTACGGTAGAATGTGTGTTTATAACTTCGCAATTAACTTTGGGGTCTGTTAACCATACATTACTTAAACACTAGAAATGGCACGAAACTTGTTGCAACCTTAAATAACAATAATTATTATTAGGTAATGAAAGAGTGTTGAGATATCCTTTTAGTTTATGTTAACCATACGGTCAACAATATACGCGGAGTGCTACATTAAGTATAAAAAGCGGTTTCATTGTTTGCCAACAAGGTCGTAACATAAAACTATTATAATACCAATTACGTATACATAAAGTCATTATACAGTCTCTGAACGCTATTGAAAGACACTTATAGAAATATTTTGGCGGAGGTAGAAAACCAACTTATATCATGGAAATTTTCTATCATACGAAAATACATTATTTATTGGATACTAGGTGTACCTACCTACTCAATAAATACTGCAATATGGTGACATTTATAAAATCTTGAGTAAATTGTCTGTAATTGGAAATCAGCGCCAACTTGTTTCTGCCATGACTCAAATGACTCAGTTACACTTGAACCGAGCAGTGTAGTAGCTTCGGAATGTCCAAACCAATTTTAACATTACGTCACTGTAGTAGAGTTCGTTTTCCAGTGGACATGTATGCATGTGTTGAAATGTGCGACGCGAGTCTGGTTAATTGACCAATGAAAAAGGTGAACACCCGGTTTGGCAGACAGGTCACCAACTTAATAAAAGTATTGGAAATCACTCTTAGATTCAGCCTTCCAACGATCCAACTTTACAACGGGAATACACGTTGATTAAGAATAAGTACCTAGATACGTTGTTAGGGTTTCGTACCTAAACGTCCAACGGACCTAAATACTATACCACCGTTGACCACCCGTCCGTTCGTCAGTCTGTCAGCGGGTGCTATCTCATATACCGTAAGTAATAGGTAGACAGTTCAAATTTTCACCGAGTACTTAGGTACGTAATTGATATGCCGTTACAACAATCCGATCCTACTTATATACATATTAAATGTGAAAGTTTGTGAAGATGATTGGATTGATTTGGATTTTTGTTACTTATTTACGCGCAAACCATTGAAAACAGATTATGATGAAAATCGGCACACAGTTAGACCATTTTCTGGATTATAACCCAATGTCTACCCTTGAAATAATAGTTCAACTTTACAAAATATAATATTTCAGTTAAAAAATGAAACGCGAGCAGAAACGAGTAAAGTACAAAAAAAAAAATCTAATTAAAAATAAAAAGATGCATACGAGAAATATTATTATGTTTCTTTCTGGCGACCTTTGCTCGAGGTGGTACGGAACCTTGCCTGGTTTTGTATGTAAAAAAACAATAATTAAAATTGCACCTTTGACGCGTTACATAGGGGGTATTACTTTTGGGCCGAGCTATAAAAGGGGTGACCAGTGTTGGCCGTGATTACTTTTGCAATAAGATTAAGATTAATTAAAATGATATTGCAACTATATGTAGGTATCTGTAGATCTTTTCAGACACTTTAGCACGTCAATGTAATGCACGCCATACTTACATATAACTGGGATTACATGTAACTTCAATCATCATAAAATCTGTTATTTAAATAATTTATCGGTAATTGAGATTACATACACAAGGTGCAGGTTGATCCGGACACGCCTTCAAAGTATTACTTCGAAATATTAAACGTAATTTATTTAACCTACTGATAAAATAAACAGAAAACAAGGAATCGTAATTAAAACAAATAATTAATAGCAGTTTGCTGATATTACTGATATACATAAATATAAATTTAATTGCTATGTACATGTACATAACACTTGTTAACATTATGCTCCGGAGATATTTTTGTTGAAACTTAATAATAAGACACTTGAGACTTGTTCAAATGTTCCTTTGAACCGGATTAAAATTACGATCTATACCATGTTATTTTTTATTATAAATCTTACTTTTCCTATGCTTAACTTGTCATTTATAAAAGCAATCCTAATAACATTTTGAATCGTAATTATTAATTTTGTAACTAATTAACTACTTTTTGCCCCCAAACTGCTGGTGACACTGATGTTAAAGTTTTACAAAATAAGACGAATACAGGACAATATTATTTGCGAACACATGTTACGAGATTTTGAATACTTGATCGCAGTAGTATCGAGATCACACCCATCTATTGTTTCAATTGACTTATGCCCCATCAGCCGGCCGAGAGTCTCCGGGCATTGTTTTCGCCTTCCGTCGTATCCACCTAGTTCTACTACGGCCATGTAACTCGCAAACAAGACCACGACCTAATGCTAGCCCGGTTTCCGATTTATGACACAACGAGTATCCCACCAAAACATTTAACGTAAAATGTTGCCAAGACGACCACATAAGGTTTACCCTGTGAAAAAGATATCAGATCTCATGTAGAGCCAAGCTTCTGAATCTACACGGCCTTACCTACCGACCCTAACTTCACAAAAACTACATATCATTAAAAATTTATGGCTTCGCCGTTTCGCTACCGTCGTGGAGGTGATGCAAATATTTAGTTTCTGAAGTAAGTAACGAAACAGCCAAGTTATCCAAGCTAGCCAAGTTTTGGTGTGCTTTCAGTTGTTTTTGTAAGTTGCTAGGCAGTCTTTTAGTATTTTTTTTGTTTTGGGGTGTATTTCTTGCACATCAGTAGTGCCGGTTTTTATAGCCCATTCTCTGTCTTTGCCTTTTTTCTTTGATGGTTTACTAATTACCATAAGCGATAAATCAGGGCGATATTTCGCTCTTAAGCGGTTATATTATCTCATACAAACTTCCAACCCCCCCCCCCACCCCATTTTTGGGGATGGGGGGCGAAAATTATGAGTTTATGATTTTATTTGTTGGTTGTATACAAAACTTAGATTACATACCAAATTTCAGCTTTCTAGCACTTCAGGAAGTACCCAATCATTTTGATGATCATCAGTGTGTCAGTAACGAAATCGGTGTATTTTAGATATCAATCAATCTAAAGTATTAGAGCTATTCAATTGAGACTTTTTATGTTTAATTAGTCTATTATTGACATCATATCTTGAGAATATGAACTTTCTGGTTCATCGGAAACCAACTCTATGAGGGTTCCAAAAAACGACGAAACACTTTGAGAAAAGGTAGGTAGTGCCCTTGCGCTTATCTTGGCTCGTCTTGGCGGGGGCATTCCCGTGCCCCCAGATGCAAAAGCTCTGTTTTGGATTTTTAACTTTCAGAACTGAGCCGAGCGCTGAAAATCCAACAGCGCGTTTTCATTTAGGCACTCGTTTAGGTGTCGATTACTGTTTGTGAAAACGGACAGTAGTGTAATTGCGACTCACATTATAAGAAACAAGTCATGCTCACCCGTATGGCTCACCTAACTGGTTTCGCACACCACGGAGCCGACTACGGACGTAATGTTGTGGACATTATGTCTACGAGATAGATCATTATTAGTCTCACCTTATAACAAAGTAAATAAGAGCATTCGCATCTTTGAACTGAATACTTCTTCAAGTTAAAAACCAATTTATAATATGTCTACTACCCAGACAGAAGAGCCTGGCTATTTAATATTATTTTATAAAATCCTCTTTGAAGTTACGCCAGACAAGCATTAACTTCGCACTCGCCGTGACTACAGTTAAGTTCTACTTACTTATTTCCTTAACGAAATGTCACGGATGTTTTATAATATTTATTACTAACTTATAGCCGCTACTTTGTCCAAAAGGAATTAAACTATTTATTCAAGCAGAACCCTAATTATTGACGGTAAATAAAGAATATCTCTGTCGTACATACATACCAGTGTCATCGGAGATTAGCTCAAACAAAAAAAATAAGAATAGAGAAAAAAAAAGGTTTAACTATCGTAAATAGGTACTCTCATTTATGCATATAGAAAAAAGCTGCTGCTTAGACATTACAAAGGAATTAATTTTTTTGAATAGATTTATATTAACAGATGATCAGCATACAATGCAATATAAGTAGCAGTGCAGTAGAGCAATGCTACAACTTATTTAATTTATATCCCAAGTAACATATAAAAAGCTTTATACATACAGTCTGAGGTGGTTGAAAATTGGCAGTGTCCAGTACTTGAGTATCTCGCGGTCATCTCAGAACTTACTGCCGTACTTGGCAACACTTACAAAAGTGCACAGACACGACTATGACTCATGGAGATTGAGTACACAACACCGGGACACATATGTGAGCTTTATCGCCTTTCTGTGAATGAAAAAACAGAATCGGAGACGCTTTTTTGGCGAACATGACGACCATGACGTTATTAACGCTGATCAGATGACGAATTTCATTCAGTTCTTAACATTGAGAACTCTGCCGCGGCATGGTATGCAAACTATATTTAAACCAATAATCTCCGGCGTTTAGAATAGATTTGTTTGTGTACTCATTTAATAATATAACACCTCTGAGCATCTGCCATGGCCGCGGTACACATACATATGCAAATTACAGTGAAAATGCAAATTAAGTAGTAGTTTTACAATGGAAATTTCAATCATTTAGACAATCCCAAAGCTACTGAGTTAAAATATAACAAAAGCTAATTTTCAAATGATATAATCATTGACATAATAAATACCGAATACTCGTAAAATAAATAGATAAAGTTGAAGTAGTCGGCTGGCGAGAAATTCGATTGGTGTTCTTTGTAAATGTGTGTGTGTTTATTTTTATTTTGCGGCGCGCATGTGAGAGCGGACGTGTCATCCATTCGTTTCTTTGTAGTTACATAGTTTGAGTCCGAAGAAGCGGCAACGTCGGTTTGTATTCCAAAATTTTACAGCCGCCAAAATTAACAGAGCACACTGGAACAAATGTATAACAGTTGTGAATTTTACGTAATGCGCATAGTTCCACTATATCGCGTGCTGAGTCGTATTTGTTATCTATGTTAGATGAAATGAATGCCAGCGACTCGATAACAGATATTGTACAAGAAGCCACCATTAGTCGATAACGTAGCGTCTAGAATAGGGATTGTTCAAAATATCAGACCGGATCAATTTGTACGGACAATAGTGGAACGCGAAAGCGAGTCTGGTATAGTGGTTATTTATTCGGCCAAGGTTAAGCTAATGCCGTCAATGGGAGCGCTGCAGTGGGCGCGTAGGTGTCCTCCCGGCCAAGTCGTTCACTTTCCCCACATCATGCGTAATTTAATCAGCAGCCCGTATCCGTTGAACCCCTCTACTTTAAGGACCACCGGAATCGTTTATCTTGTTTGAATTTTAGCGTACAGGCTGCCAGTAGATACATCAAATGGGGTTGTAAGTAGGTACAAGTAATACTCTATACTATTTAAACCAAATACGATTTTGTAACCTTTTTTCGTATCACTAAGGCTCATTACAGACTAAGATAGTTTCTCGTCATTAGTGTACGGTACAGTACAATAAACATGTGTAGAAAAACATTGTTATCGGTTAAAACAAAGCGTCTGTTATGAGCCACTTAGTATTGTCTTAGACTCACAGGTTCACGTTAAACATAAACATGACCTGATTTCATAATATAATACGTAATTTATTACGTTCATACAAATTAGTCATTAGCATTACCTTACTAAATTGCTATGAAAACACAATAGCATTGGAAGAGAATGACAAAATTAAGCACAGCAGATGTTTTTTAACTCATAGCAGACATAGCATTATGACGTCAATTATTTGTTATAATATTCAAAACTATTGTGGTAAGTTATTCAACAGATTTGAAAACTTTGTGTGTTCTTTACAGAAATTGGACATCTTCGAAGGAGATCTACCAGAAACCACGACGGACTTGATAGTGAGTGGCGCCGGCGTTGTAATGTTTGGCGCTAACTCCCTGTCCAAGCTGCGAGATGCTAGGCGCATTTACCTCACTGGAGCCGAAGTCGTCTTTATGAGGTCATACGCCGCCTCAAACTTGGATATTTTGAACCTCCACCTGGCCGTAGAGAACTGTGACGTCTTCCGTATGGAAGAGAAGGTCTTCATAAACATCAAAGGTTAGTGTATTTAAACTTTCAACTATTATGCATTGCGAGTCTTCTGCCTTTGGCGACCGATAATGCTCCGCTTCAATAAAAGAATCTTCTTTATCTTACTCCTACTATGTAGAAGTGAGATTCTTGAAAGTCTGTTCCGTGTCGCAAAGTGTCGATGAATTGCGCAGCGATTTTCTTATTCAAATAAATTGAACGTCCTATTGGTGAACAGTATATAAGTACAGATTTATAGGCAAAACTGTAGCTTTATGTTATGCTAAAGCGGTCAGATCATAATTCACATTTTGTTAGTTGCAAATTCTAATTCTGGTGACAGGGCAGCCGCATTGCTCAATGTATAGTTAATTAACAACATCTCGTTTTAATAAAGTTTAGGTACTTAGTATTAGGAATTCAAAAATGGATACAATACCGTAGGTAAACTAATTGCTGTATTTGCCAAATAATTTTAGTATGAGAATGCTATAGTACCATCGCAATGCTCTTACTTGATGTTGCTATTTTATCACTTTCGAGATTAAATTTGATCAAAGTCCAGCCCTCATTATTCGATTTAAATATTGATGTTTGAATATTAACATCACGTCTGTTTCCTCTAAATGACTTCGCCGAAATCTTCCTATAGTAGGTCCAACCACATTTCACCAGTTAAATTTGTGTTCCATTTAAAACTGAAACACCTAACCACGACTAGGACGGTCCATTTACCACTCCCGAGTTACTAAGAAAAACCAAATAAGACTACCCGGGAACAAGTAGGGGGTGAGGAGGTCTTAGTTATAATTTGTAAATTTTAATGGTGTACAACAAACAATATTCTATTCTATTCTAAAGAAAACTTGGAACTTAAACTCAACAGTTGTACATGCGACCACTTGATCAACAAAGCAGTTCCACTATTGTTCGGTAGGAAACAATTTTCCGCGATCATGCATACATTCTACAGCCGCATTAAAGGTTAGGGCGTGAAAGCTGTTCAGATACGTGGATTATCTTAAAGCTCATAGAAACTAATATTGCCACATCTGATATACTCAGCAAAAAACGGACTCAGTTTTTAGTATTATTCTTTTCTCTTTAAATATCCTGAGGAATTCCATTCCCATCCATCCCACAGAGCCGACAAAGAAAACTCCGGTTGAAAATTAAATTCTATTGGAGCTTAATCGAGTTCTCGTATCTGCTTTTCAATTCTCTATATTATCTCCTAATGTGACTTGCGATGTGTGTCCATTTCAATATGGTGCAGCATTGCACTCCTGCCTTATTTAAATCGATTGTGAGATCGTTTCAATTACATGAGAGCTGGTGTATTCGTGTGAAGTCAATCGCTAGCAAGATGTGATGAAGCAATGTGATTGCGATTATGTTGAAGCTTAGATTGTAGCCGGTTTGGGTCGGTGCACGGCCTGATAGTAGCGAGCCGACGGATAGGTCCGATTATCAGGTCGTCGACCAATATTCAACTGGATGGACGACGTTCATTATTTTATTGTACTGATTGTATTCGTAGTCTTGAGATGTGCACGATAGATGCGTGTATTCGTTGAGTATAATGTTAGTGTGGGCACTTGATCGTAGATTTGTTGTACGTACTTTACCTAGCGACACTAAAACCCATGATAAATTCCCAGTTAGCACTTAGTTCTTACAACCCAGCAGCCCGATTAGTTGAGTGCTGAGCCAGGCAAATCATCTCTGTGCTGTTGTAATTTGTTGCGAAAAATTACAACAATCGTAGATCAAAGTTAAAAACTAAATTATAAAACTTAAATGAAACAACCATAAGTTGCTTACCACCACTTTATATATAAACCAACAAGCGTACAGTGACGACCAATACGCTACAACTAGGCAAGATTTTAAAAAAGCAAATGTCTCCTAAAGTGTTGATTTAAGTTATAACGTAAATATTTAAAGTTAATATAATTTACTAGCCGACCCAGTAAAAGGTAATGCTGACCCAATGGACCTTAGTAGTCCTCATAAGTTCAGTTACACTGCCTTCCGTTAGAAAATGATTGATCTTATTAGGAAACGTTTTAATCTAAAGATATATAAATTAAAATGACGTGTGTTAGTCTCACTAAAACTCGAAAATGGCTGGACCAATTGGACTAATTTAGGTCTTGAAATATTTGCGGAAGTCTAAGAAAAGTTTAAACGGTGAAAAAAGTTTAGAAATATGTGAGGTTTTTTTTTATTATTAAACTTACAGAGAGATTTTTGTTTCTTCCAAAATCAATGCATCTCAGTAAGGTAATTAGGTTAGCTATAGGATAGGTATAATAAGTTAGGTTAGGTGATATATGTACCTACATATACCTATGTATGTTTACAAAAGAGAACATTAGAGACTCCTTAAATAAAAAGTAATAGTAGGTATTATTGTTTTGGATCTATTTCTTGTCATCTTATTAAATGTATATTTATCTATTTAATACGAGTATATAAAATTCTTTTGTCATAGTGTTTGTTACAAAACTGTCGTGTCGGAGGACACAACTTCACAGATTCTTTGAAATTTTTAGGCTTTTATTCACTAGGTCAATTAATTATTACTCTTTCTAAGAAGGAACAACGTCAACAATAAATAGCAAATCTATTGAAATGTAATAAATTCAAGATAATTCATTTATCAAGATAAAAACTGTCGTATCTCTATAGTCTAACCAAATTACACAAATTAAACAAAGTCTCATTAGAAAATGGTTAAGCAGTTCCAAAGTTCATCGAATACAAACATCGTAACTAGGGATTTTAGATACAACTGCACGCGTAGCATGATCACTAAAGAAACTGGTAGGTCGACGGAAGAATCGACCAGGTGACAGATGCCAGAACCATTTCTGCCGATTATAGAAGAAATAATGGTAGATATTGTAGACTATTGTCAACCGAAGAACCTACACATTCCTTCTCTTCATTCTTGACATTTTCGAGCTCAAAACAAAAGAATACCTACAATTTGTCACTTTTTCGATTCTTCTGTAAACCATATACGTATCTACGGTGGTCATGCTACGCTGGTCACTTAGAGCATATTATTCTCATCTATTTCACAGCCTTGAGTAGACCTACTGGTCCACTCAGTACTCAGTACCTCCTGGTAATAGGCCATTCAAGGCCCCTTCTAACAAAACCAGGACATTCGATTTTAATAGACCTAATTAAATAATCGACATATTCGACTGATACGTCGTCAACGTACGTCACGTGACGTCCGCAGCTTGATATTTCCGGCAGGTCTGTACAGGGTTTCGAATTAGATTATCTATATCTAATAACTAGTGATCGCCCAATGGTCGAAATTCGACCGTCTTACATTAGCGTATTAATAAGTAGACAGAATCTCGTATAACTTAACTTTTTACTGTTAAAAATATCTGCAACTGTTTTGCAATGTCAATGAAAACTCGAAAATTTGCTGTCAATTAATTTTGTTTGTTTCCAAAAGGTGCTAAACGTCTAAATTGTTCGTAAACAATGAATATTTTGTTTTACTTTATTTTATTTATTTCTAACATGAACGCCTATGCTAAATCTCACACTCCTCCTACCTCATTTTCTTCTGACAAAGGGATCCAAAGATGTCGCTTAGCGTATTAATATAAACAAGATTCCAGGGGTTCGAGTCTGCTATTGCAATCGTGTCTCAATGACCGGTCATTGATCCAATATTTGACAACTTTGACAGTTTTTGTATGGGAAATGTGTCATAAGTTTGACGTTATACGTCAAAAATCGATCGTTGACCGGTCATTCGACTCGACCCCCAGGCTGTTACAGCTCCACTGGAGGGCAAAAGCCTCATCTCATACAGATAAAGCACGGACATTGAGCGGCACTCTGGCTCAAGGAGGGTTGGTTATTTTAATTAATTAAACCCCGAGAGGACACCGGTGTCCGCCTGCCATTGTCTTTCTATTGTGTCTCTAATTACCTCAATTGAAAGGTTAAACGAATAAAAACTAGGGGCCCAGGTTCAGTTCATATGAATTGATGGATAATTACTTGCCCGGATTTTTATCTAGCATTAACCTATAATAAAAAAAATAGTAGTGTCTATTTGTAATGTCGAAATAACAGTTTCTTTCATAACGCATATTATTATGAAAGTTGTAAATTATACCCAAACTTTTTGTCTTTCTGCTTGTGCATACTTTTTCCCAAAATGGCTAGACCAATTTGGACGCGACTTTCACTGCCAAATAGCTGATGTTATGAGAAAAACTTGGCCGGTTATTTTAAAAATAATAAGGGTTTTTCGCACAATACAATAAACAGTTACGTTTCCACGCAAACGAAATTAACGTATATATAAATATATTTAAAAAGTTAATTGATATACAATGTAGTTCGATTTTGCTAAATGACATTAAGGACTTTTTAACTGCACCTCAAATACACTCGGGTTACATTAGGGCCATGAAGCTGAGTAGACTCTTCGCTTCATCCCTATTGGAATGAGACAGAATTTGATACAGCATGCATCATGTGGAAACCTGGATAAGTTTAAATTCGCCAATTCGCCTTAAGCAAGCGTGGTGATCAACGCACGTGCCTTCTTTGCATGAGAAGTTTGTGGCATTTGCCCTGCAGTGAGACAGTAACAGCCTGGTATTATTATTATTATTTTATGCCTCATTTAATTAGATCTTGAACGACAAACATATAATTTCTTTGAGAATAATTATGATAAATTATATTAAACACAGTCAATCAATAATTAGATATAAGTAAATCAACGACAACTGTTGACTCCATACATTTAAACTAGTCCGTTTTCCTCATCATCAACGCTAAGTTATTACATTGAATGTACAGATCCGGGTAGTGTATGAGTTGTATGGGTTGCTAGTTGCAGACAACATACATACATACATACATAAACTCACGCCTTTTTCCCATGGGGGTAGGCAGAAACTACAGAGCGCCATATGCTACGATTCTTACATACTTCTTTTGCCTCGTTTACATTCATACATGTTGTCATACACACACGCCGGTTGCGAGTACTACGCACCTGACCTTTCTGAAGAACCTCACCAATAAGGTCTTTGTATGTCCTTCTAGGGCGTCCCCTCCCGGCGTTCCCACTTACTTCTGCCTTGTAAATACCTTTCGTTAGTCGCCTTTCATCCATCCTTTCAACGTGACCAAACCATCTAAGCATACTCTTTTCAATTTTTGTTACTACATCTTCTTTTAAACCACAACGTTGCTTTATATCATCATTCCTCAATCTGTCATTAATTGTTACACCACACATACTTCGCAAGGAACGCATTTCTACAGCATTTATTCTACTTTCATGTCTCTTTTGCCACACCCAACATTCACTTCCATACGTTAGTGTAGGCACCAGCACACCATTGTGAACAGCCAGTCGTGCCTTTTCGGACATAGACTGGCTGGTCACAACGCCATGTATAGCGCCATTCACTTTATTTCCTGCATTTACTCTCCTTTCCACATCCGCATCAATCTTTCCATCCCTTGTAAACAGACTTCCCAGATATACAAAGTCATTCACTTGTTCTACACTCATATCGTTTATTTTCACATTGCACAACGACACGTTTTCGTCTCTTTCAAACACCATTACTTTCGTCTTATTCACATTAATGTTCATCCCTTTCATCTTATATGCTTCATTCATCTTGGTCACCATGTCTTGCAACTGTTCCGCTGACGATGCAAGAAGAACTTGATCGTCTGCGTAGAGGAGGCATTTGACAGGCAACTCATTCATCCTTAATCCACACTCACTCTCTTTTAAATCTGTCAGACAACTATCCATGTATAAGTTGAACAGCCAAGGTGACGCTACACAGCCCTGTCTAACTCCCCTAGAGATGTTAAACCAGTCTGTGTATGCCCCGTTTATCCTGACACAGGCACTGGAATCCCTATATAAAGATTTCAGTGCCCGTACCAAGCACCAGTCCACACCATACATGGATAGTGTCGACCACAGCTCATCCCTCCACACACTATCATAGGCCTTCTCCAAGTCTACGAAAGCACAGTAAACTTTCTTGTGCTTAGCCAGATATTTTTCGGCTATGCACCTCAAGGAGAAGATCTGATCCATACATCCCATTCCCTCTCTAAACCCTGCCTGCACGTCCCATAATTTCTCGTCTGTCAGTCTGATCACTCTTTTAATCAAAACCTTTGCATACAGTTTACCAACTACGCTTAAAAGGCTAATGCCGCGGTAGTTTTTACACTCCTGCTGTGAGCCTTTTCCTTTATACAGTGGCACGATTACAGCCTTGCACCAGTCATCTGGGACTCGGCCATATCTCCAACACATATTAAAGATCCGGCACAACAGGCTTGCTACTACCCCGTCACCGCCCTTCAGCATTTCAGCGGACAATCTATCATACCCTGCAGCTTTTCCAACTTTCATTTCTCTTAACGATCTTACGATCTCATCCATTTCTATTTCATTCTCTTCATCTACATCCGGGTTTGGGTTTTCACCACTCTCCTCTGCCCAGTTACCCACTCCTTGCACACTATCCTGAAAACTAAATAAACTTTCAAAATATCCTTTCCAGCGTTCCAAGACATCACATTCTTCGCTTATCAAACAACCATCCTCTGCTCTTATAACATTCATACTCGAAGTCTTTGTCACTCCACGAGCCAATCTTACCTGTTTCCAAAACATCTTAACATTGGCCCTGAAGTTATCCGAGAACTTCCTATTATACTCTTCATCTTTTTCATCCTTCTTCTTTTTTACCACTTCTTTCACTCTCGCTTTCATTTCGGTGTAACTTTTCTTCACTCTCTCTAAATCATCTATTCTATTTACATTTGTTGCCAGATTCACTCTATTTTGGGCCTTACAGGCTAGCACGTTAAGCCAGGCCTCTTTCTTCTTTCTCACAACCTCTTTAACTTCACCATCTACCCAAGCATCATTCGTTTTACTACCACATTTCCTTCGTGCTAGGCCACATACTTTTGTAGCCGCTTGCACCATACTATCTTTCATTATATCCCATACTTCTTCTAAACTATAATCATTCATCTCGTCAAATAATTTATCCGTCTCTTCTTTTACTTCCCTTTTATATTCCTCTTTTACTTTGACTTCTTGCAGTCTTTCTACTTTTATCCTTTCTAGAGCAGTCACAGGTACTCGAACTCGATGGCGCCAATGTTTGAACAAACCATGCACCCGACACATTACCAGATGATGATCAGTACCTACATTAGCTCCCCGATAAGCTCTTGTATCCGTAACTTTACTCTTTAACCTTTCATCTACAATCACAAAATCTATCATACTTTTACTATCTTGCCTTTCCCACGTATACCTGTGAATCTTTCTATGATTAAACATAGTATTCATAACACACAATCTTTTTTCTATACATATTTCTAATAAACTTAACCCATTCTCATTCACTCTATCATCTCCAAATGCACCTAATACTTGTTCATACCCATCTCTCTTCACACCAACCCAACCATTAAAGTCTCCAAGCATAACAATCTTCTCGTTTGCGGTACATCCTTTCATAACATCTCTTACACTGTCCCAAAATTCTTCTCTCTCCAAGGGGGAGCTTCCCATATCAGGTGCATAAACGCACAGGAAAAAGATACGGTTTAAGCCTACCTTGGTTCTCACCCAAAGAATTCTGGGACTAACGCAATCATAACCTTTTACACATTTCATCATTCTCTCAGAGAGAACAACTCCCACACCCTGACAGGCCCTACGTGTTTCTTTAACACCGGACCAGATCGCGGTCAGGGGACCGTGTATGGAGATGTCCACCCCTTTTCTTTTCGTCTCATTCAAACATAGCACATCTATCCTTTTGTCCTTCACTAACTCACAAACTTCATCCATCTTATCTTTTAGGCCTCCCTGAACATTCAGCGTAGCTAAACGACACTCCGCAGCTCGCTTTTCGCCCCGTGAGAACAACTGACGTGGTGTGTGGCGAGCGCCACCGCCGCCTTCGAGTTGATTTTGTTTTGTAATACTCATATAGTTCCCACGAATAGCTAGGGAAATAATCTGTCCACACTCTACAGAGCCCCGCATGTAGAGGTAAGGCTGGATTAGTGCCTGGGGACGCCTGGCCCCAGACAACAGGCACGCTTACGACTCGGCTCTCCCCTAGTCATGCAGCTCTCGGCACGGCAACCTTAGCTTGGGGGTGAGTCGTTGCCACCGCTCAGAGGAACACAATTGGACTCCGGCTGATTCCCTTAGTCGCCTTTTACGACACCCACGGGATGAAATGGGTTGGTTCTATTCTACTACCCGGATACCACACGGGGCAGACAACTTTATTAAAATTATATTAACTTAACAACAACACAAGGCTGTCCTAGTATGTCTAAGAGGCTCGAAGGTCTTCCATAAAATTAAAAAAAAACTTTACATAGGTCGGTGTATAAGTGACCATTTTATAGACAGTTAACCAAACGCCCGTCTTTCATCACTTCCTACAGAGCCCTTACACACGAGCGGCATGATGCCAATGGCAGAGGCAATTGCTGCCGTCAACAGGCCTCAGTAGCAGCCCAACTGACTCCTATACTGAAAGAGCTGACGACGCCTGCCGCTGACTTTTCAAGTTGGAATGTCAACGGCCGTCATCAGTTTATATTAACTATTTTTTCTCAGTTCATTATTCCGGTGACAATTTGACATTTGACAAGCCTAAAGCTAAAACTAAGAACATTCATTTTAATTGATTCTGAGGTTGAATGAAGTTTTGCAGGGGCAGCTAGTTAACGTATCAATTTCCAGAGTACAATAGACAGAAATAAAGTATTAAATTAGCATCACTTTCCTAAGGGTTCGTTAAATAAGGAGTGTAGGGTTTATAAATGCGCTAGCCGACAACCAAGACGTGATTGCAGTATTGTTAGTATTACATGTCATCTCTATCAGAGCCCGGTTTCGCACAAACACTAGTCAAGGGAGCCGCTGCCAAACCCGCTCTTATTGTCTAACCCGCATTCACTATGGTATTTGCTGCACACCGCATCAGCTCCACGTCCACTGATTATTTAACACAACACAATACGATCATCTCGTGTTCTATACGTCAGAATTGAATGTCAGATAATTTATGGATCATGGGGGCAACTCTAAGTTCCAGAACACTGGCTGGGTGACAGGACACGAAACAATGAATTTGTAGACTACACTAGTGAGTCTATAGTTTCAAATAAAAAATAAACTTTTAAACTAAAGTATTGGGTTAAAACCGACTTAAACTATTGTAAAACGGTTTATAACCACGATCAAGTGTAATCAATAGTAATGTTAATCAATTAAGGGCTTAAACGATTTAGCATTTATATTTAAAACTAGTTAAAACCGCGTCTGTCGTACATTGTATACATATTAGTAATGTGTTATCAAAATAGGGAATTAACTGTTTTAAACGCATTTAAAAAGGCTTTGAAACCACAGGGTTTGGTGTTGAACCAGTTTATTAGCAACTATATTAGTGACCAACGGCAACTTGAGAATCGCCATTTTGTGACCAGGGTTTCACCAAAAATACTATTTGATTTTTGTACTTACAAGTAGGTACTACTAACCGTCTTAAGTGCAAAAATATGTACCTACGTTAACTGTCGTAAAGTAATCGAGTGGCTTTTAAAATTTACGTCCCAGCTCCATTTGGCAATTTCTTATTAAATATGGTTAAAACCGAATGGCGAGTTAAATGATTGAAAAGCTGATTAAGTCATCCAATTATTAGTGTTCTTATTTAAGCTTAATTGAATTAAATGATAAACTACTTATGCCAACAATTAACACAATTTGTAATGAGTTCATTGAACCGGTCTGTAGAATCAAAATTTGTTGCCCCAATGATGTAGGTTCATTTCGTTGTAAAGTGAGGCAGAAATGTGCCTTGTATGCATTACGCCAGTTATTTAGAGTAAAAATTAATAGGAGGCGACCCTATTGCCATCAATCGGAGAGTGTGCCTAGACTCCAAGCAGCTCTAAGACATTTCAGATGAAAAACGCGGTAACATTTGCCCAACCCCAGAATCGAAACCACAGCCCCAAAAAAGCGGCTTTCGCTTGTCAATGCAAGGCACTCGATGCTTAAGGCAACAATTTATTAAAGTTAGCGTTAATTCGAGCTTTTATTTGAAGTGAATAAATAATGTTCATTTCGAACCGGGAATCGAACCCAGGACCAATGAGACAATTCAATATTCACTACTTTTTTAGTTTAGATGCCAACAAACGAAGCATTTATACCTTGTGTACCTTGTAGGTACCAACCAGTGCATGTACAGATGACATTGTGTACTTTGTAGGTATTCGTATATATCTATGTACTTAATTATCGTGGAATCAAAATATATACGAGTATCTCCAGCTTTCCTAACTGATTGTTTGATTTTAAACAGCGCGACAAAATGTCTACAATTAAAGAGCTACGTTACGGATAAGATAATGATTGATCAATCATTTGTGGGCTTGTGGGAGATGGTATTGCACGAGGCGCTAATACGACTCGGTACAATAGTGACCATTTTATTGATGTGGTTCAACTTTACAAGCCTTTTTATGTCTCAAACGAGGGAAAAAATGGCAGCGTTCGATTATTTCCTGTAGCGCATAAGCTTTAAGCGAGCGTATCGTTAGATACGATGTCGCAACATGTGGACATGTGTACAGAAGCCGTGCACTGACGCACATGACATACCACACCGCATTACTGATCCACGACAAAAAAACATACCTACAATATGCTATAACCAATTAACCATACACCCAAACCAGAGATAGATAATAATACTGTGCCATTAGATCAACGGCCTTTTATTAAGAAGTTAGCGAAGCTAATCTATATACGAGAATAGGTAACACTAAATGTTCGCTGCTCCGGACATTGGTATTTTTATTTTGCTAATGTATTAACTCAGAGAGTTATTCCGGCATATGCTGTCTGAATTGTATCTGACGAAAAGCTAGACTAGAATGTATACGTTGATTTATTTATGTAAAGCCTCTTAAGTGTTTTAGTTTGAAGCAATTACTAGTAGTAGGTATGCAACGAACTTCACAATTTAAGACGATCTTGAAGGACTTGTAATAAGTAGAAGCCAAGAGGCAGGGGCATGTTTGCATTGAAGGATCTTAATAGAAATAGAATTCAATTAAGAAATATTAATATTGAATACCTAAACACCTGACGACATGAGTCATTGAAAGGCTAGCAACGTTAGTACTTAATAAATTGTTACGTCGTCTTGGTCTAAACAAAGTTACCACATCGTGGCTTCAAGGGAGGTGGTGACGGTGTGTGTCCACCACGTTGGTTCGGGATGGCAATAGGTACGGGAAATGCTTGCGGCCTCTCAAAATAAACCGGCATTAAAATTATCAACATAATATAGCACGTACGGGGATTAAATATTTCGGCGATCAGATGAAACAATTGAAAATCTTGTGTATGAGCTTTTGTGAGTGGGCGTAATTAGTCTGAAGTAGTGAGACAGTTACTGAATATTAGTGTAAAGAATATCTTGATATTACAGCATGTGCAATATAAATAACTCGATTGATTTGTCCTTACCGTAATCAAAATTTCAGTCTGTGAGTGATTTAGGTAATATATCAGCCGGCACGAGCTACTTCAAGTGAACACATTAAAAGATGGGTCATACTTGTTGCCTACTTAACTCATGAGTATGATATTATATTTTACCGATATTATGTTTATGTTTCAAAGCAAATTCTGAACTGTTTATATTATTCCTTCTCCTCATTTCTAGCTACGGGTTATTTCATTGTGACAGTACTTCGGTGGAAGCCACGTGTAAACCTCCATTGTAATCTATCAGTGTATTCTCTATCTGTCTGGTTCAAGCTTTAGAAGCAGTAATTGAAATAAGTTTATTGTTTTATTCATTAAAATTGTTTATAGCCAAATTTTATGACAATATGTTCAGCACCAGTTACATGGGACTTGAACATAACTTGCCTTAGATGGGTTTACTCTACATCCTTGCCTATATCGTCG
Source organism: Euplexia lucipara (assembly GCA_921972225.1). Taxonomy (NCBI): domain Eukaryota; kingdom Metazoa; phylum Arthropoda; class Insecta; order Lepidoptera; family Noctuidae; genus Euplexia; species Euplexia lucipara. The sequence continues at coordinate 7,518,666 of OV179142.1, read as the reverse complement.
AGATTACGCCTATGACATAACGAGTACATATACGGGCTTTCGGCTAAATTATATCAAATGCACGGGTCGATCTTTGGATGGGTGACCGTTTGTTACACGATAAGACCGCTCGGTGACATAAAAAGCAAGGTACGCCGCCGTTGGCTCGGCTGTCATTTTTAGATCTTTCACAGTCTTACGAGTAATCAGAACTCTGAAAGTATAAAAACTATTTTATCCAACAGAATATCGTATCCTTAAATTTCGGAGATCTGATAGGCAATTGTTCTATGAAGAAGTTGGCATTCAGCTGCACCCGGTTAGGATGGAAGCTGAAACTAACATAGGTAATAACCAAAGACATTCAATACCAGGACCTATAGACAGGACATCACCAACAAAATTTTCATCCGAAACTTGTGTCCTGCTGGGCACAAGTCTACGAGTTTTTTTTTAGTACGCTTCGCTGCCGCTCTTAACTCATAGATGGCGTTACTGAGACATGCGATCAAAGTTTTTCTATGACATTTCCTTGACATGACCGCTCTCTAGTATTTTAAATCTCTTCGGTAATACTAATAACGGAAAAGGCTACGCAGGTGATGAGGTTAAACGTATGGTACACCTAAGTTTATGGCACAAATTTGTAGGTACCTTTAAAAGAAACGAGGTATTCGTACTACAAAGCACATTTCACAAGTTGTACATAGTCTCGCTTACGTTACACACAACGCGGCCTGCGCGCGGTTGGATGACTAATTCTGGACTATTTCTGTGTCCCCGCCGTTCATAAGACCTACATATACGTATGTGTAATTGTGTATTAATGTGTTTGCATTGCATTACTGTCGAATAACTCGCCGTTTAATTATGTGCTTAAACATCTGTACGGTGTTGTGAAAAGCATCGTTTTACATCTTTCTTAGTAACTGATTACAGTAACGGGTATGGTAGTTTGAACTAGTTACTGTATTTGAAGCAGCTACAGGAATTTAGTAAATCAGAATCATAAACTGTGTGGCTAAAATAACTACAGTTGCATGGTTTCATGAGTTGAAAAAAACATCATCACATCTTTGTTTTTATAAATGATGTCTTTTAGTTTTGAGCTTAGGGTGTGCAACATACTTTTGTGATGCTTGGAGAATTTCAATTTTATTCTTTGTATATGGCCATAACAGGCTTCTAGCAAAAAAAGGTTCACAATATTAGAGTGTTACCATATAGCGAGTCTTTCTGTTAAATAGCGGTCTAGATAGCAATTGTGGTGCATAGGCTTACATACAGTTACTTCTTGAAACAAATTACACTAATGAATTTAATAAAAATGGGGTCAAAGCCCACCTGTTCTCTACACAGTTGGCAATTTTTAATCGTGTTTTATTAAGACATGAGTTCGCTACCGTGTCAAAAGATGGTGCCGTTGTTTTGACACCTCTAACACACACAATGCCATGGAAACGCTAAAGTCAAGGATGTCTGAGCTCACTCTTCTCAAGTTCTCAGTATTGGCATTATTCGTCGACGACATCTCTACTATTTATTTGTTTGCATTGAATAGGCTCCAAAACTACTGGACTGATTTGAAAAATTATTTACAACGTTGGGAAACTACACTATCCGCGGGTAACATTGGCTATTTTTTATCCCTGTATTTCCACGGGAACGGGAACTACGCGGGTGAAACCGCGTGGAGTCTGCTAGTTCCTACGATGTACGATGAGGACAAAACGATTGTACTCTACTTAGTGGCATTTTACGACTCGTCAAATATCTTGTAAGTGCTTGAAAGAAAGAAAGAAAGAAAGAAAGAAAGAAAGAAAGAAAACATGGTTATTGTTGTTGTTTGTTTTTTTTTGTTTTTGTTTTACGACGCTGCATGCATCGATTCAAATACCAGCCTCAATAAGAACATGGAGGACGTGAGAAGTTCGAAAATTAGCATATGGAGTAGGTATCAAACTGTTCATGTGCTAATTTGTGATTTTTTTTTCTTAGATACCTATCTACCACGTACTTAACTACACCCGGTCGTTGTGGCAATACTTTGGGGAGGACTATGTCCAGCAGTGGCCGTCCACTGATGATTATGATGACTTAACCGCATTCCTATCCCGTTACAATTAACGGGATAGAAATGCGGCTTCGCTTTAGGGGCCTAGAGACAATTATCTAGGCCCCTAAAGCGAAGCCGTATCAGAAAACAGAATCACAATGGTGCCCGGATTATTTTTAATTCTTTGATAAAAGTCTGGATAGCCAATTAGTGAAGACAAAATTCTATTTCAAATTTTAAAAGCAGTTATTTCTGAGCCGGTGCCATAAGGATTTATCATTAGCACATAAGCAAGCAGTGCGTTTAGACAAAACTTTACAACTTATGAACAATAAAATTGTAAATGTGTAACGTAATGCCCTAATACCCCAGACCGAACAGATTTTCTTTATGGACAATAACGCCCGTCCCTCCTATAATTCAGACAACTGACACACTACTTGTTTACATGGGTAAACGAAAATGCGAAATTCATTCTCAGTCTCGTTTTCTACTGTACAGTTACGTAGGTGAGGGCAGGAGGTTATAAATCATGGACTGGATTGGCGAAATCCTGGCGTTATTCGAATAGTTCGTGTAAAGGATACCCTACTAGATCAACTCGTTTAAGACAAGAACATCCAGTCTCACGCAAGAATATTGAGATTATGATCAGCTTTTGTTTCCCTTCAGACCGTCCGAGGGTCAGGCAGAATTTTTTAGCAATGGCCAGAAATGACGCCGATAAAAAAATAATTTTAAACGAATCGAGAACTCTTGAAAGTTACAACAGACGTTTATTAAGGCGTCAGGATGCTTAGTTTCAGATGAATAAAGCCCATAAATTGTACGGAAAATAAAAACACCGTCGTTTAGATTCGTGCAGCGAAATGCTTGAAAATTCAAACACGAAATGTGACTCGAATAATGTGTTTTACATCGTCATAGATGTGATCACCTCAAAAACGACGAAACATCATCTTAACCCCAGAGCATCCCTTTCTTGTTTTTGACCTTTTTTCTACTTGTGACTTTACTCAAAGAAAAACAATCAGATATCATGCACCCGTATTAATAAGTAACGCAGTAAACATACTACTCATTAGGAGTATGAGACTAGTATGCCCAGGTCGCACCGGATGCATTCGTGCACGCAAGATAGGTTGATACAATTATTATATCGGACAAGTATAAATCAGTTCACTGGCTATACTGATTCTATTAATTATAGATGACTGGTGACTAATAACCACAGCTATGGCGCCTATGTTTGCTTTTGCGATATTAACAATCTAATTAACAATATGTAAGTCCAATTACTAGTACCTACTTGATCAACTGACTTGTACCTATTATAGGTGCTATACCTACTGCAGCCAAAATCAAAGGACATTAAGTTCTTCTACTTTACGCAGGTTACTTGAAACCAGTTTCATTGGTTCCATTGCAATCTTTTCTCGATTGGTGTCGCAGCCACTTAACGAGAGCTATTGAAATGACCAGTCGCTATACATTGCTCTCATAGCAACACGTATTGTAGGGTCTTGTTGGCTGGTCAACTTCGATGCACCGACTCATTCAACTGAACTTAAGCACCGTTATCCAAGTTTTATTCACTTGTTAATATAGGTATTGCATTATAACTCTACGGTTTTAACGGGAACTAATAGAACCCAAATGTATGAATGATTTCCTTTTATACCTTAGCATCTTACACGAAAGCGTGCTAAGGTGAGAATTACATAAATAGTGAAGATGACAGTTTATTAGTTTAAGTCCAAATTGAGGACAGCTCCGGAGTCGATAGATGACGGCGAAGGAGCGCCTTTCCGCCAGTCCGCGGATTGCATCTAAAAATACACTATTTCCCCGACTCGATATTAGTGTGCCAAAGGATAATGACTCATGAGACAGGACAGTGCCATGCGAAAGCTATCATATTATGGCTTACGGGACACTAGTAGCTGTCCGATACGAGTAACCGTATGCCGATCGTATTAACTGTGCCAAAACTATAGAACCAAATACCAATTAAGTATGCTTTTATACATGTTTTCATGGTCAATTAGCAAAAATATAAGAACATATCTAAACGAATTCAGCGTACTTAACGAAAATATAGTAACAAATATTTCGAGGATGATTTATATATTTACAAATCACTCACAAAACATTAATAAAAATATAATTAATTGATTGCAGGTCCACTATCCGTAACTATCGAAAACTGCGAGACTGTGTCGACGGAAGGACAGGCTTTCTCATGGTTGCTTAACATGAACATAACAAACGTCGCTACCCTGCAACTTGGACCCGGCTCATTCACCCTGGACCCTTCTGCTAGCAACGTTGGCGAGCATGGTCCTGGTATGATGGTCAGTACATCTTCTTTACAGCCAACTAATTGAGCGCATAACATTAATTGCAAATAAAGCGCCAAGCGAAATACGTAATTGCCAATGCGAAAGTAATATTCAACACCGGGAACCTTAAAAACAATTCTCAGGATTAACTTTTCATGTTACAGATCAGGCTGAAAAACGTCACTGTTCCCGCTATACCAGCCTTTACATTTGGGTCATCTGCAGCTGAAATTGTTATGGATAACGTTAAGATAAATGAGATCTTCGCAGGAGCTTTCTCCGCCAACACGTACAATATCGTGATGGCACTCAACACCTCGGTGCAGAACATTGACGAAGAAGCCTTCTCACAGAGATCCTTGATTAACAACTTGTATTTCTTCGGATGTAAAATCCAGCAAATCTCCTCAAGAGCGGTTCAGTCGGCCATCGGAAATTTGAATATTTCCTACACCTTGTGAGTATTTTAACACCTCGTCGAGGCCGAACACTTTCTTAACGTAAAAAAATAATTTGACAGGGATCCAAAACACTCGCTATTTATCACATTCATTTGAAGTATGTAATTCTAAGACTTTACTAGACTGGTAACCAAACTTGACATACCCCAAAACACAAATCTCTCAGTCAGTTTTTCATTATAACTCGAGTTTATTTCTTTTCAGGATTGAAAACATGGACACAGGGGCTATAAACATAACTGTAGCTTCCGTTGAAATTCGAGATTCCGAATTCAACAAACTGATGGAGCGAAGTATTGAACTCTCGTCATGGAATAAACTACACATGGAAAGGAACTCATTCGATGAGCTTGTACCAAATGCCATAGTTGCTCTGGATACAGTGACACACGAACAATCTGGTCATCAATTGAGTTTTATTGAGAATGAAATAGAAACAGCCTATTCTAATAGTCTTAAATTCATAGGTCAAGCCCAAAAACACCCAGCTTACTCAGTAGTATACAAAGACAATTACTTCGGAAAAACTTGCTATTGCAATATAAGTAATTGGCTGTTCGAAGTTTTAGGCAATGAAAAAGATGACCCTTACGATACAGAAAGTTATTGTACAGTAGATGAGTTTTTAGCTCGCTGTTTCAACGAACCCGAACAAAATATTTTATTCGACAAGTTCCTTGAGGGAGTATGTAAAAAAGATTCACTCACTTTTCATTGCGAATCTTACATTAGAAAAGCAGATGGAACTTCTATCGAAATAAAGAATCCAAGATTTCCCCATAAGAACAAGCAAGAGCGAATAATCAGCGAGCGCGATAAGAAGGTGATTGGAATAGTTATAGTAACCTGCTTAGGCTGTGTGGTTATCGTGATGATAATCAGCTTTGTAAGATGGATGCGTCAAAAAGGTTACTGTATTAACGTGAAGAATTTACTTATTTCTTCAAACTCATCGTGTGGATCTTTTTGCGAACGCATATGCACGTGTGGAGTAGTGACCGGTTTGGACAATGCAAGATCAATTTCCAGACTGTCTGTCAACGAGTATTCTGAACGTCATTGTTTGAATGAGCCAACTCGAGTTCAGGATATAATACAAGAATCAACTTTACAAAATGAACTTGTACCGACAGAAGATAAAACTACCCAAACTTTACCAGAAGAGCTCACTAAAGAACTACTGGATAATCTCAAAGAAAGATTGGAAAGTCCGGAAAACTACACAGAGGCTCGTGAGACCATCGAACACTTATACGTCCTAACTAAATTAGAAGAAAACCGTCACGCCATTGTACCCAAATTAATTAATGTGGAAGAGAATATTTATGAGTTACCATACCAAAATACCACTCCTCGCATTGGAAAGAACAAAAAACAAATGGTAAGCATTGGAACCCGGACGCCTTCTCTTGACAAGCTCTTGCCTCTCTCACCGTATAACAGACAAACTGCTCTGGTCCATGAGTATTTCGAACCCAAAGATTTTGCAGTGCACCTGTACGCCGAAATAGCTAATAACGAAAAAGAGAAGAGGACTCTTCTGGGAAACATGCCCGATGTTGTTGGTGATCAGGCAGTACCACGCGGTCCATACCTCCGTGCTGTCCGCGAAAAGCAGAATTCGGCTCCAGTTTCCCCAGCTAACTTACTGTCTAAGTCACTGAACAGCTCGAGTGGATCGCGCGGCATGTCTACTATCAAATCTAATTCTTCTAATACATCGGCCAAAATGATAAACCGCCCTCTACCGGAGAAGCCTACCACCCTGGACCCTGGTGAAGGGACTTCCTTACGGCATGGTTGAGGGTTAGCCCCTGCGCGGCCGGCGCCAGCGCTAAGCGACAGGGCTGAGGAAAAATGCCCTCGCAAAGAAACGCATCGCCGACCGCTGTCGTCGCCCGGACAACGTGGTAAGGACTTCTATATGGAACTTGATCCTTGCGTAACAAGCTAAACGGGCGAATGATAACGACGCGACAATCGAGATGATGCTTAAACATTTCTTTGCTGTGATATTAATTTTGTTTACTTTAATTTGTAATTATTACCTTTGAGTGATGTGTCGTGCCAGACACTGTAAGTTGTATGTTTATTTGTAAATAATTTATGAGTTGTAATTAATTCTTAATGTTGAGCCGGAATGCGACGTGATCTACTGATATTGTTCAAGCCTGTATTGGGTTCCTTTCTTGTTTAACAATGATTTATATATTGACGCTTTTTAACAAGAAAGTAAAGTCGCAACATCTAATGTTATCATACAATGATTCCTCTAACGACACCTTTGCTAAGAAACATGGACACAAGATTTATCATTCACAACTATATAAATATTCCAATAATAATTATTCAATTTAAAAAAATACTATTTATGAAAATTAAATGACTGCAGTTGACATTAATACGAACTTTTGCCCGCAACTTTGCCCGCGTAAATAGTAAGTAACTTTCCCAAAATTATCCCATGAGAACACATTAGATACCCGGATTTAAAGTCCTATGTGGTAATGGTAATCCAGGAATTGTTCTATCTATGTGCCAATTTTCATCCAAATCTTTTCAAAGATTTACGGATAGAGTAACACACATCCAAACAACCAAAAATCTTCATAAACTTTCACATTTATAATATTAATAGAATAATCGACTACTGCATTTACACTATTCAAAACAGATTACCATTATAAACAAGTAGTATTGCCCCAAATCCTATTGTACCTACTACATTTTTAATCACTTATCAACAAATTCAATATTTAATAAAAAAAAAAAAATTAAATGTTTTAAAATTTTAAATTATAATAGATAGTAGAAATGTTGTAAGCATATACTGCAAATATATCATAGCAGTTTGAACACCTTACTATTGCAATAGTCGGTTTCTTAATGGTTGAATTTTAATAAATGTTGTAATCCCTAAAAATTAATACATATCTACCCCCAACAGTCGATCCAAAGGTTAGTGAATTCATTTTTAACTTTTTTTTCATATATTACACTGTACCAAATTAAAAATATATGTATATGTGTATAATTATATATATTTCTACAAAAATATATTTCATAGTACCTATACAAATTATTTATATCTTTACTTTTGATGATATCTACCCTTATGTACTGAGAGCTCTAAAAATCAATAATTATCATCTAGGCTATATTAAAGATTTTTATAGAAAATCCTATTTATTTTTGACTGGCACCTGTCCGTAATATACCTATATAATAATATATTAGAACTTAGCATAAGTAATAAAAAGTTTCAATGATTATAATCAACAATCTTGATGTCTCACTGAATATTACATGAATTTGCCATAAAATTAAACAGTCATTATTTATATATACTATGTGTAATTATACTATAAAAAAAATGTTATTTTAAAAGTAGATTACAAAGACTTCGTGAAGGAAGAGGTTATGTTATTCCATTTTTATGTTCCAATAATATAAATAAACTGAATGTTAAATGTGAAATGTGTTGTTTATTTTGTGCCTGGATACATCTTTGACTAGTAACTCGTATTTCCAGAATGAACATACATACATACTTTGGATCCTATTTTAAAAATATTGGGCTTACTGCTAATGCGCAGAAGTTTGCATTATCTACTAAATGTATTTTTCACGATTTCGAACTTCGATTCCGATGTTGAAGTACCACCTAGCCTAGTATTAAATAGTTTTCAAAGTTCCGGCCATCTCAAAAGATAGATATGTGAAGATTATTGAATGGGGTTTCAGGAATGGTTGACCTCCGTAAGAAAGAAATCGCTCTTGTACAGTGTTTTACACTTGTGCAGTTTTCACAAATAAGTAAAGCGGCCTTTTTTAATATATTATACCTATAATATTAAAAAAGGCCGATTTACTTATCCTTTTTATTAAACTTTTAAGTACTTTTCGTAAAAGGACAGTGGTTTTTAGCAACCAACACTAGTTAATTCCAACCAAAATTACCCACGGCACACACTTACAAACACATACCTACATACATACGCACATCTTGTACGTAATCACTATCAAAAACAGTCGCAAAAATTATAATCTGTAATATTGGCTTATTACTAAGCAATTAGTATTGTGGTGAAAAAAAAAAAATATTATTCAGTACCTACTCATGGTGCAAACGATGATATCATTATTTTTTTTTCATTTATCTTATCATTCTTTATCACGAACACCCACTTTTATTTGTTTTTGATACGCACCTACATTACATTGTCAGCGGGACAATTATTACATCAACTTATTATTTGTGACCCAGTTCGCAGAACTGAAAACATGTGTGAAGAGGTGGGTCAAGCCATCTGTATACGTTGACTTGAAAAACCTGGCAACCACCTACTAACAGTAATTTTAAATAGGCTATTTGGCAAAATTTTAGTTTTTAGTCTCTCATCTACACACATCAAAAGTGTCTAGGGATCAACATATATTTTTGCAATAACTTTTCTCCTGATTGATATTAATTAAAATTTTCTTCAAGGATTCATCAAATAAAGTGTTTTCGTTTGTCACAGTAACGATAAACCAAGTCACCTTTGCATTAATAAAGAAATTTGCCATTTTCCTAATAAAGGGATTTTTGACATTTGAACCACTAACATTAAAGTTCGAAAAAAAGACTGAAATAACAGTTTTCTTTAAAATTTTATTGGGTAACTTAAACAATTAATAATCCGTGTTTCTACCGCAACACTAACAACACAAGAACATCGGTTTGGCATACTCAAAATGAGTTCATCCAAATCACGCTGTAGAATGGCCGCCCATGTTCGTTGCAACAACAAAAAAAGGTCTTCTTGCGACTGGATACCCTCCATATTCGGCAGAGCTCTTCTCTGTAGCATATCCCATGCATGCTCAATCGGGTTCAAGTCTGGCGACTGAGCAGGCCAGGGCAGGACATTGATGTTAGCTGCGGCGAGAGTCTGTCTTACAACTCTTGCGGTGTGCGGTCGTGCATTATCATGCATTAACTGAAATAAGGGACCGATTTGCACTTGTAGAGGAACGATGACGTCTGATACAATCGTCTCAGCATAAATTTGAGCGTTGAGGTTGCCTCTGATCCAAATCAACTCAGTTCTTCCGCCGATCCAAATACCCGCCCATACCATGATGGTTCCACCACTATAAGGATGGACTTCCTGGCAGGATTTTAATCGCTGTTGGCGTCCAGGGGTTCTCAAAGTCAAGTCAAGTCAAATCATTTATTTCAATTAGGCCTGAAAACAGGCACTTTTGAACGTTATACTTACAAATAAATTAAATTAATATGATTCTAGTTGCACATTCCAAAAGGTAGTTTTGTATGGAGAAGAATGTGCAAGAAACTCCATACTTACTCTTTTAAAATAGATTTTACAATATTTGTATACATAATCAGATTATATGTGAGGACGATGTACCATGAGAAAAAAAAAAAAACAGCTATCCTGAGATAGGTGATATAAAATAAGCAACGCGGCTGGTACTAGTATGAGCGTATTGAAAGATACATGGTGCTCACATATTTACATAATATTTAATCCAAAGTTGATTATTAAAAAAAAAAGTAATAATCATGAAGTTAATACTTAAAATAAAAATAAAAAAAATAAAAAATCAAATTACAATGTGTGATGTAGACAAAAAGCAAACATTCCTGTCCAGACACTAAGTTGTCCTATGGAGCAGGACCAGCATGTTCCCAAGCATTTTTATCTTCAATATAATCCATTAATGTATAATAAGCCTGTTTGCAAAGTGTTTTTTTAACATAAGTTTTAAAGTTTCTTTGATTTAGTTTTAATATATCATTAGGAATTTTGTTGTAGCATTTAATGCAGTACCCCATAAAAGATGATTGTACTTTGGCTAGTCTGAAAGCTGGTTGAGCTATTTTATCTTTATTTCTAGTGTTAAAATTATGCCTATCACTTATTTTGCTAAAAAGATGCAGATTCTTTCTAACATACATTATATTTTCATAAATAAATTGACAAGGCACTGTCATAATATTAATTTTCTTAAAAGTTCCCTAAGAGATTCGCGATTCGGTAAACCGTAAATGGCTCTGACAGCTCTCTTTTGCAAAATAAAAATGGATTCGATATCAGCAGCCCTACCCCACAGTAAAATGCCATAAGACATTATGCTGTGGAAGTAGCTAAAATATACCAAACGCGCGGTTTGTACATCTGTCAACTGTCTTATTTTTCTAACCGCATAAGCAGCTGAGCTTAACCGCCCTGCAAGAGATGTTAAGTGAGGTCCCCATTGTAATTTTTCATCCAGTGTTATGCCTAGGAAAACTGTTTGATTAATAAATTCCAGTTTTTCTCCATTCAATATGATATCACATTCGCTACTTCTAACATTTGGTAACGTAAATCTAATACATTTCGTTTTTTTCTCATTCTCCAGTGTCGTATACGTCTTGTATCCGGTCTCATACCAAAACGAGACTCATCAGAAAAGCACACGAAACGCCATTGTTCTTCTGCCCAATTTCTGTGTTCAAGAGCCCATTGATATCGAATCCTACGATTGTGCATTGCTATAGGTGGTACCCGTAGCGGTCTTCGGGAATGAAGGTTCACTTCATGCAAGCGGTTTCTGACTGTTTGGTCGCTAATTAAGTTCCCTGAAGAGTGATGAAGCCTCACGGCTAACATCATGGCGGTTATTGTTGGAGCTCTTCGAGTTAAGATTTGAATGTATCGGTCTTGTCTCCGTGTGGTGCAGCGATACCGTCCTCCATGGCGCTCAGCCACGGTACCAGTGCTTCGGTAACGTGTCCAAAGTCGACTGATAACACTCTGACTTGTATTCAGAGCTAAAGCCACAGTACGTTGCCGGGAACCAGCTTCTATCATTCCCACGGCTCTGAGCATTTCTTCCCTGCTTAAATGACGTCGCCGCTCCATAATAACGTTGGTTTTAATCAGTAGTAGGGAAACAGTAGCACTCATAATGTCTTCAATGCGTTGTATGTTTTTATAGGGAAAATATTGACAGCTGATTTTCATCTTTTACTCGAATTTGATTCACAGTTCCTGATTCAAATTATGAAATGCACCAAAAAGGATCCATATAAATTTATAGAATCATAAATTTATTACAAAGCCACATCTCAATCTCAAGAAATCCGCATAAAAATGCGTGATCCCTAGACACTTTTGATGTGTGTAGCTAGATTACAAGAAAATATTCGACATAAGTATATTTTTCACACATTTTTTTCACGTAATCAAAAAATAACGGCGATACATCAAAATGTCGCATGACGTCACTGTCCTATTCAGCAGGCCTAGCCATATTACAAATTCTATTTCTACTATAGTAATCGATAAGGCGACAATAGAAAGAAAATGGCGAATATGGAATCAGCTGTTTGTCAACTGTCAAGTGTCAACGAGTAGAATTTGTAATATGGCTGAAAATGAAATACGCTTGACAGTTGACAAACAGCTGATTCCATATACGCCACTTTCTTTCTATAATATAAATAGAATAGAAATAGAATTTGTAATATGGCTAGGCCTGCAGTTTATACTAAATAATGACGTTACAAGCCTCCTCTTCTCAACTTTAATGTAGGTTTCCATAAATTTGAAAATAAAAATAAATTGTTTATACACAACATTTTTTTTTACTTTTTTATAATCTAGCTGATGTTATATTTTGATATTAATAATCTGTCAACGTGCCTATTGCAGCTTCTTAAAACCTTTTTGTATGGTAAACACAGCACCACATCAAGCTATACATTTCCAGTAAAAACTGATCTCGCACTGTTTAGGATTTCTGTACAGTGAGAGGTCATAGTAAACTGGAAATTTAAAGTTGAGTAGTCGTGTGTACGTGAACTTGAACGGAGATTGACACGAGACACAATGGAAAGAGCATTGTTCAGTCTGTCAAGTGATTCGACTTAACTGGTACAAGTTGCAGCGTTGATATAAAAAATACATACATAAAATCTCAACTTTTTTCCATAAAGGTAGACAGAAACTGCAGAACACCAACCACCTGCTTATTAATAGATAGGAAAAAAGTGTGTACAATCGAGTACCGCATAACCGTTGCATAAAACATTACATAGCATTTTGAAAATAGGATAACATAGGTACTTTTTATTTATATGAACTCATACTCACCTAATGTTACTAGCAACCTACTGTGGTCCAAATTCGTCTCTGAGTTTATACTCTATATTCATTTTATTTAATCATACCAAATCCATACTTGTCCGTGTGTGCACATTCTTGAAAAAAAAATAGTCAAGTGCGAGTCGGACTCGTATACAAATGGCATAATTTTTTTTTCAATACATTTGTTTTACGTAAAAATAAAATAAAAAAAAACAGTCTTAGCTTGTGCTTATGCCCTTTGATATGAAACCCTACATCATACATGACAAAATAGTTTCACTTTTGAGGTGTAAGAGTATATGTTTACGTGTGTCTTAAAATTATATTTTCCTTTAAAAAGACCGTGCGTTACCAGACAAACATTAAAATTACAACGGTACTTTTGTGATGACATAAGTTAATAGTTTCAACTAATTAGTAGAGTGAGCTAAATATAGGGAATAAGTAGCCAGCGCCTCCAAAACGATTTACAACGGGTAGATCCTTGCTGACGGATATTTATCACAAGAAAATGAGATACTTACCACAACAATTCAGAGAGTGCATTTTTGAGGGCATGTAAGCTATGTCTCTTAAATCGCTCGAAGCTCGTCCAAATATTTACTGAGACATTGCCTGGTCTGCATATAGGGTTGTCAAGCAAACATTTCAGAGCCAGATAGGTATAGACGCCAGTCGCCAGGAGGTACATCAAGCTACCCCAAATTGTAAAACTTTACCAATTGAACATAGACCTTATTCTGTTTATAATAATGTTGAAGAACTATCAAAATTTGTCACATTGGGGTAGCTTAATGTGCTGGCCTCTATACATAATATACATATTATATTATCCGGACATTTTACCCCAGTATTAAAAAAAATTGAAACTATTATTTGAGTATTTATTACCGTTATTCATTTGAGACTTACTCTACTCTTGTTAATGCCTGACTCCGTAACCCGCTCGCGGGCTTTAACTCATCATCTTGTGGCGAGGTGGGGTTCCCAAAAGCCGGACTTATATATTTAGCCGGCTATACATATATATTTGGCCAGACACGATGGCAAAAGCCGGCCACCGGTAACACTGTCCGTGCAAGGACAACAGGCCAGGATATCTACGATTATTAATTCCTGTGAAAGCCGGCGTCCAAAATGCTCATCAAAGGAAATGCAATGCCTCGCTCTCGCTTTGAATTCAAGACGGATTTATGGATTTCATTTCAATGTTCGACATCGCACGGAACCAACTCCTTTACTGGGTACGTAATGTAACGCCTCCAACAATTCAATGGCGCCGAACTCTTTGTTCATAAACAACTAAATTACGAAAAATTGTCATATTTTTGTCGTAGTCAGAACACAAACAATAGTCCACGGATCGACAAAATAAATTATGAAATTAGTAAAAAAAAAAACATCGTGAGGAAACATAGACTCACCGTTAATAATTTTACATACAGAAATACTAAGTCTGAAATCGAAAATCCGCCTTGAAACAGAAAGCGTTGATCAATGCTCGTACCTCCTCTATAGGAGAAGAGACCTTTGCGTTGCAGGCTGTTATTGTTACTAGATCTGTATAAGGTAGCCTAATCCAAACTTCGTATGTATGTAGGTATATCGCAATATGTTCTTCCAAGCGCACGTGTGTATAACGATGCTATAGTTCCATGAATGTAGGTACAGTACACAATGTTTGCATCGATGAGGTCTTTAAGTGAATTTGGGCTTGAGTTGTAGTTTGACGAACACTAGGCGATACGTGATGCGTTTAAATATTACTATGTTACGCAGTTTGCAAATACAATGCGCTTTTCTCTAGGCACCACACTAAGATGTCCACTAGTAAAGGGTAGTACCTAGCTATGGAAACAATAAACCCCATAGCTACATTCTAGAATTCTACATGTTTAGAATTTATTCATATAAAGAAAGTAACTACTAATTGATGACTCTTGTTGGTCCAGTGGTTGCAAGCGCTTCTGGTGAGGCATGAGCTCCTGGGTCAGGCAAAATGTTATTGGATTTATGTATGTGAAATTTCTCAGAGGCAGCCTGGAGTCCGGATTTGTGATCGGTTAATGGCAATAGGCTTGCCTCATATTCCACTTTAAAATACTAGCAAAAAGTAAGTATGCTTATGGAAAATCCCTGCCCAAACCCTTAATATTAACTTACTGTAACCAATAAAGGGTAAAGGAGCTAATAGCCAAAAGAGAGAGGTTTTTTTTCATAATTGTTGCATGTTTACTTTTAGAATTTATATTTATTATATTAATTATGATGTATGTCTTAAGTAATGTATTAAACTCAATAAATTGTTTCTAAAATACTTTTCTCCTTTCATACGTGACACCTCGAAACAATTTTTACTGAACTGGACCTATTTGGGGTAGCCGCAAGGCACACAATGTGTATTATTTTTTATTTTTTTTTGTAAAAATGCATTTTTTTTTCTTTTCATGGCTTTAATGAAATAGGTACTCCAGTTTATCACCAAAGTGACATCACGGGGTCTGTACCTCGACCTCAAGTTCATTAAGTTCAGGTCTTGTTTGACTTCAATCATAAGAGAGAGCTATCTTTTTACCAGTGACGAGATGACCATGCAACTCAATTCGTACCGGCTTTCCTTTGAAGGAGCGACTCTACCGCCATTAATGGGCGTAAATGGTACAGGCTGCTAATCAAAATATAACGGCAAATACCTAAGGGGTAATTCCCGTATTTATAAGAACGGACACACTTTAATTTCAGTTTCAATCTGTCAAAAATACGTAATATTATAAATGAGACTCTTTTTCTTTGTTTATTTACTTGTTTGTCTGTTTTTTGTCAGCTTTTCACGACCAAAAGTCTGAAAGGATCGTAATGAAATTATACAGGGTTATTTGTAAAACACCAACGACCTCGCAGGAGTAGATTACTAACATCATAAACAACAACATATGTTCTTCGACTATTTCGAAAAGAGACAAAAAAAAACAACTCTCCATACATATATCCGAACAGTTGATCGAGTTCTGCGAGGTTGTTGGTGTTTTACAAATAACCCTGTATAATATACAAAGGATTTCGTAGCATAGTACAAAATATCAAAAAAACACTGTTACCAATATAAAAAAAACTTTGAAATTCAATAGATTGAACTTTTATCATATCGGAAACAATACACACAGGAGGAAACACGAAAATGGATGGGTATAAAATATTTGTCGTTAGTTATTCCGATGACGTTATTTTTATGACTCTGGTGTGAGATAATGTATTCGTTGGTAGACTGTATCCCAAGGGGATAAAACAGTTTATTGTGTCACGAGCGCCATATTTAGCCCAAGAAAAAAGACACCTTTATCCCTTAGGAGAATTCTACTTTCCTCACCTTCTACGAGATAATTAGAAGTGTTACCACTAGAAACCAAGTATTTAATTAGAGCTAAAAATAGTTACTGTTTACAGAAGACCAAGAAAAAGGAAAGATAGTGATAGATTCACGTCTTTGTAAGGTTGGGTTAAATTCCGTGTAGCGTAGAAATAGGTAGCAATACTTAATAACCTACCCATGAATATGAACAACTTTCACCATGAGACCAAACTCAAAAAAAATTAAGCGGTTTTTAATTTTCATTTAATTTAAAAAAATTGGTCGAGTAGGATATTTTTCAGATTCTTTTTCGCGATTTCTTGTTGGTTGGAGTGAAAGTTGTTCATATTTATGGGTAAAACATCCTGCGAAAATATGTATCTAAACGCTCCAGCACATTTGTAACACCCGACGCCATCCCACGCGGTTTTATTGGTCAAATCTGAAAAAGGTGCTTATAGTAACCAATGAGAACACCATATTGACGTCGCGTGGCTTGGCGTATTATAAGTCTGTTGCTAGCCTTAAATAAAATAACACTCTGTATAATGTACTTCAGCGACTAAGCTCTTCGTATCATGTGGTTAGTGACTAACCTGCAGGCCTAGCCATATTACAAATTATATTTCTATTATCGTAATCGATAAGGCGACAGTTGAAAGAAAATGGCGTATATGGAATCAGCTGTTTGTGAACTGTCAATTGTAATACGGCTGAAAATGAAATACACTTGACAGTTGACGTACAGCTGATTCCATATACGCCATTTTCTTTCTATAATAGAAATAGAATAGAAAGAATTTGTAATATGGCTAGGCCTGCTGGTGTCAGCACCCTTTCAAATAAAAAAAGAGTTGAAAATCGGTCTATAAATGACGGAGTAATGAGGTAACAAACCCTAAAAAAAAACATATAAAATAAAATGACTTATTGTTGAGAATAGCTCCACTGATAAGAAACTCAAGTAAATTCATTTTGGTGTTGGTTGTGCAAAGGCACAGAATATAGGGTAAGAAAGGGGAATGGCGTTCACTTAAGGAAAACATGGTTTATTTTTTTAGTTATTCATGATAAATCAAACTTAAGAAAAGTAACAAATTATTTAGTTATCGAGTAATCAACAATTTAACAACAAAAGCATATATCTTTGATCTACTAGTAGTAAAGGAACATTAAAAAAAATAACTGACTTCGGGTAATGCCGCTCAGGGTACGGGGTAATGATGCTCAAACATATTTTTGGAATATAAGAAGAAAAATACGTTTTTTATTAAAGGAATATTAATTCGATTAACCTTATACAGTTAAATAATAATAATAATTATTTATTTATTTTCTCGCCACAATACACATTCAGTTCATATTTTAGGGAACAGGTGGATAGAGTAAGTATATTGCGGGAGACTGGTGCCTAAACTGGGCTTGGGGCCTGAATTTAAGGAGAGTCTACAATCATTAATGAGCATCAATTATCCCCTTTTGTATGTAAGATTAGCCTTTTTTAATTTGACAAATAGATGTAAGACGACTCACGCAAATCTGCGATACTAAGTCCATAGTATAGCAAACCCAGCAACGTAACTTGTTCAGCAATTTTAGTTTCATACTATTGTGTAATAATCGGGCTGGCGATCTACTCTCAAGTTGCTCATGTCTTCATTTTTTATTCGATCTCTCAAAGTAGTAAATAGTATGTTATATTGTTTTGCGGCTTTTCTTTTAGACCAAACTATCTTCTGTCGATTTTTTATCAGAATGAAGGTCTTCTTCGGTCCAAGCTACTGTTGCCGTCTTAAGGCGATTTTTTGGCATATCTACAACAGTAAATAAATAGTATGTACGATTAGTCTTTTTCAATTTGACAAATAGATGTAAAAACCCTCACGCAAATCTGCGATACTAAGTCCATAGCAATTTTAGTTTCATACTATTGTGTAAAAATCGGGCTGGCGATCTACTTTCAAGTTGCTCATGTCTTCATTATTTATTCGATCTCTCAAAGTAGTAAATACTATGTTATATTGTTGTGCGGCTTTTCTTTTAGACCAAACTTTCTTCTGTCGATTTTTTATCAGAATTAAGGTTTTCTTCGGTCCAAGCTACTATTGCCGTCTTAAGGCGATTTTTTGGCATATCTACAACAGTAAATAAATATAAGTCACTAAGGGGTAATGGCGCCCAGATGAGCGGTATAACCCTTTTGGACTTACCAGTAAACAACACTTAACCAAAAATAAGATCGACGCGGCCGCAAACAAAGAAATGCATTTGACGGTGGCATGACTCGAGCTGACTGTCTGTTTGCATCGTTCTCTTTGAGATATTGAGACATTGATATAAGCACATTTTTCTGGCACCTCCCCTTGACGTGCCAGAAGAATGTGCTCATGTCAATGACACACGCTACGTCACTACGTAGCGTGTTTCCATGTTCTATTTTGACAGAGTTACAGAGGTGAACTCCATTACCCAATGAGCGCCATTCCCCCTGCTTAACCTATGTATAAGCCCGGTACGAGCGCTTCGCTTGTGTATATTTTTTATCTCGGAGATAATTAAGAACGAAATTACAAACTGTGTTTGCAACAGACTCTACAATATAGTTAGCCCTATTTTTTCACCATGTGTTTTAATTACTCTTTTACGCAAAAAGTACTAAACCCTAAACGGATTATAATGAAACTTATTATTTTTGTAGCTTTTAGATTAGAATAATGTATTAGCTATAATTTATACAGGTATACTAGCTGCCCCGGCAATTTTGGTTCCGCATTTGTTTTTTTTTTTATTAAAAATATCCTATTCTAAAATCTACTGAATAAACACACAATTTTTTTAAGGCATCGGTCGAGCCGCTTCAGAGGATATTTGGATCAAACACAGTGACGCGAGATAAAAAAAAACATAATATGTAGTAAAATAAGTCGGCTAAAATTCGGCCTTTTTAGCGTGATGTTTTGGCGTACGCTGCAAAAACCAAGTTTTTCGAATACGGGTGAATCCGCGGAGTATGGCTAGTAAACTATAATATACTACTTATGTAAAAACATATAATATGAACCACACTGGTCCTAATTCGGCTCATAACGTAACAATGATGTAATCTGAATTGAGTGAGACGCATCCGGCGCACAAGCATGGTGTTACAGCTATGTACGATGAAAAGTTTAATAACTTTGTTGAAGCAAAGGTATTGTTTATGTTAAACATTATCCTTGGAACGGCCACATGTGAATAAGTTTACTCGTATTCGTCATAATCAATCAATAATCATGTATTATATGATTCATGATTCATCAAAATCGGTTCAGCCGTTTTAATGTTATCAGCTCTTTTGTGTTAGCTGCCGTTGTGATTTTAGACAGACGTCTTTGGGTATTAACTTTACTTCGAAACATATGAGTGACTTAAAATTTAATACACCTATGTTTGTTTTATTAATAAACAAAATTATGGTCTTCTTGCTCTGATGCTGCAGCCAGGATATCTAGCACACTAATAAACCCTTGAGAAAATTATAGCAGGTATGTCGTGTATGGATTCGTTTAAACCAGCATTTGATTCTACATTATAATGCACTGATTGCACCACGATGAGCTGATGCTGCAGCCAGGCAATCAAGCACACCAGTAGGTGCACTCTTGACAAAATAAAAGCATAATTATACTCGTATGTCGTGTTTGGATTCTTTAAGATCAGCACAATGCCCTGAAAAACTATAATAACTGTAAACTTTAAAAAAAAAACCAATACAAGTTTTTTATTTTTTAAATAAAAAGTAATGCTTAGGTATATTTAAAAGTTAAAAATAACATTTTCCTTTCGTTTAGCCAAAGTTGAGGAAAATGTTATTTTTTAACTTTTTAAATATAAGCTTTAGTTTTTGGCGTTAGGGGTTTTTTATTTTTTTATTTAATTCTACTATTTTTTTTTTTATACTTTTAAAACTACGAGGGGTGTAGTGGCGAAAGATGTTGCATGCAGTTCGATGGGCAAAGTACGAAATTCACGAATAAAGTGCTAGTTAAAAATACAGTAGTACCTACGTAAGTGAACCCGGTAACATGCAGGCCGTGAATCGGAATCGTTTAAACAAACACTCATGCGTCAGTCGTTACGTAAACCTACGGACAGCATTCAAACAAAGTTTCGTTCTATTGGAAGCCTGCACAGTGTCTCCATTATGATTTTTGAACACAATATAACGTTGAATTTTCAACTCTATGCCGTGAGGGTAAAGGTGGTCGATCAAATCACTCTTATTTTAGAAGGATGGATTTGTTTATTTTTGCGGTCAATTAATCCAAATGCGGTTACGTGTGTTACGCGCGGTATTCATAGAGAAAAGTGTGAATAAACTTGAATGTAGGGTTGAATAAACGTAAACATACTTATTACCTTTGTAAAGTAATACATTATTACATAACTGCGTCGTTGGTCCAGTGTTTGCAAGCGCTACTACTGATCATGCCAGTTTTTCCATCTTGATTTTCTCCGTGGATAAATTCAGTCTGGATTTGTACCCGATTGATGGCAATAGGCTCGCGAAATAAAGCCTCGTCTCCACTAGGAACATTTGTCGGGCGACACGTGTCCCCGGAGACATCAGGCGATGTGGCCGTACATCGCCCCACGTCGCCCGATGTCTTGTCTCCGTCCACATCAGTTCAGTCGAACCTCTTCATCGACTGTGCGACAAGGAACAGTTACAACAATGTCGCGGCGATGTCGTCCGACGTCGCCCGACAAATGTTCCTAGTGGAGACGAGGCTTAACGGTGTACTACAGATACACCTCTGCATAACCGTTCGGGGATTACAGGTGCGATGTTATGTAATAAATTATGATTTTTCTAATTATTGTTAATATTAGCATTAGGTGCAACATTACTTGTTTCATTCAGGTATTCTATTCTATAAATAAATAAATAATAATAAATATTCCACAACTTTTCACACAACACCATTTAGTCCCAAGTTAAGCTTGAGAGCTTGTGTTATGGGTACTAAACAGCTGATAATCATACTTATATATTTCTAAATACATACATATTATAGATAAATTACACCCAGACACAGAACAAATGATCGTGCTCATCACACAAACATTTGTCCTGGGTGGGAATCGAACCCACGACCTCCGGCATAGCAGTCAGGGTCACTAACTACTAGACCAACAGGCCAGTCTAAAAAGTCTTTATGGTGGCAGTTTACTGGTTATTTAATTATTTTGTTTCTAGCAAGTTCATTAAATACGAGTATCAGAACGCAAAATATTTAAGAGCTAAGCTAGCTACAGTACTACGCCACAAACAGATTAACTACGAACGTTGTAGAACCGGTCCTATAAAACAACAGGTATTTACCAAGGTATTAAAAGTCCTGCTTCCATATTATTATGAGTATTTTGAATGTTCCTAATCTTTTCATCAAGAGCAGCCACCCGCGACTAAAATCATGTAAGTATCTTGTGTAGGTACTTATATATAAAAATGATGTACATACCTATATGTTATTTCTGATGTAGCTATATAATGTTGTTTTCGTGTGAAAGAGTTCCGAACACCCCAAATCTAATATTACCAGTAGGATCATTATATCAACAATAAGAAAAAATAAAAAAAAATCAAATGCAGGAATACACTTAATATGAAAAGTAATGGTGCCTTGTTGACAAGCAAAACTTAATTAAGATTATATCTTAATGTTTACCTTTTTTATAAAACAACAAAAAGATAGGCCTGTTTATTTTAATTTAAATAAAACATATCCACTTTGTTATTCCATGCTCAGGGTTTTTACCCGGAACAATTCTAAGATATCAAATTGGTTTTCCAATTTGATATCTTAGAATGGTTCTTATTTGTCGTCGTCAAATATTTAGTTTTGAATTGACCCTCAGTGTCAAGGCCTATGTGTTTCGAGTATCGATAAGATTATGAAATATATAAATAAATTAAAGTGTCATATTTTGTAGTTTTTATACTGACTAGTCTGCAATGTGAAGGGAATTCGTCAAAATGCGGGGAAATCGAAGTTGATTGGGGAATAGGTGGGGAGAGCCTCAATTTGACGAAGCATGAACACAAATAGGTACCCAATATTTAAACCATATTTCTACTAGCCTTGATTGATTTCTTAGAATTCATAAGTCAAAACAGTAATTTATATTTTATAGCCTTTGTTTGTTTTAAATGTGGTATGGTGATACCTGTAGTCAGAATTTGCTGGTCTCTTTTTTTTAGCTATCCGGGAAAATAAAAAATTATCCATTTGGGAAATCATCATGATGTGAGGTATTTTAAAATTCAATCCGAGTTCTAAATTGTTGCACAAAACGGATTGGCACGAAAAATTAGTGTATATTCTTGAAACTTTTGTCAATTTTAATAAATAATGAGAGTATGCGTTCTTGACAGGTTCTGATTCAATAAATAATGTAGGTAACTATGGATGTATGTATTATTAGTATTAGCTCTTCAACGTAACGAATCATGAAATTAGATTTTTTATATTGTTATGAATTGTACAATGAAAGTAGCATTGGGGAATAAGTATGTCAGAAATGCATTTTCACAGCAACCCTACTAACTTTTTCTACTTTGTACAGATAGGTGAGTAGGCACCAAAGGAACTAAGTAAACATACACATACACATTCCCCACAGAAATAAAACTGCAAATAAATCGATTTTTTGGTAGTTTTATTTCTGTGAGGAACGTGTGGGGATTCGTTCATTTTCTTTCCCCAAACATGGGGAATTATGGCAATCCGTTTGTGGACTTTAGCATTACTGTCGGCAACTCTGCTAGCGTGACTAATAATAATTTATTTGATTCCTCCTCACATTATTTGAAATACTTAAATAAACAGTTAGACTTTAGCTATACATTCGTGTCTGAGGTAGGCGCAAAGCACCTGTATTACAGATCACCAGGACTTCATTATTCACTTTTTCCATCCGGAATTTCTCAGCAGGAGCCCAGAGTCTAGATGTAAACCAAACGATTGACGATAATAGGCACGCCCCCTAGAGAAATTTGGGAGTGCTACAGACACCTCTGCCTAACTCTTTAGAGATTACAGGCGTGATGTTGTGTTATATCATATTCCACTAACCAGAACAAGCAGCGGTAGAAACCCACTTTTCACGGGGTGTGTAACGGTTGATATAATTACAAAATGTCTATCGTTCACTTGACCTAATTTCAGTAATTATACTTTTGTTTAATATAACGGTCAGATGAAACAATGAATAGTTCATATAATTTAATTTTACCTAATTATTATCATATACCAACTAAATATTCATTTAGTATATTTATTTAAACTTTATGGACTAGTAAAAGACACTGTACAAAGCGGACTTAATACCTCAGGCATTTTCTACAACACATAATCTATAAGTATCTAATTTTTAATATAAGGTACATAGAATTAGATAAATATCGTACTAAGTTTTTTATTTCTTTGCTTTTTACCTTATACACTTGCCACTCTCAACTATTGTTTCCTTGAGAAACTGGGTGCAATATGGACTTTAGGGCACCCCATCTCGGACAGGTTAAGTTGGTTATTTTTTATAAACCACCCAGAAGTAAAATATTTTAAGGTTTGGTTAGGTGCCATTTAAGTCAAGTTAGAACTGTGACCATTGAACATGAAAATTAGGTCAAATGAACGTTATTCTAAATATTATTATAGTAAAGGGAGAATATATGATAAAAAACATTAGGTCATATTAAAAAGATGAGTATTTTTGATAACATAGCATTTGAAAATTATATCATAATAATATGAACGTTATTTCAAGTGAAATTAGAGCATTTGTTATTAACACACATTTCACACCCCTTTTCACGTTGCATGTTCCTGAACACGAAGGACCTTTTTTTCAGTTTTTAAAAAAGCTTTCGGAAACCCAGTTATGGTGTTTTCCAGCACGGCCTGATCTTGTTGACCTAGTTATTAACCGTCGATGTTATTTTCAACTTAGAATTTTAATGCATTTCTCCGTTGGTATTTTCTATGGCTGGTTTTAATAGGTTATCTATACTAATATTATAAAGAGGAAATGTTTGATTGTTTGTTTGCATTGAATAGGCTCCGAAACTACTGGACCGATTTGAAAAATTCTTTCACTGTTGGGAAGCTACACTATCCCCGGGCGACATAGACTACTTTTTTTTATTTTTTTTTCCCACGGGAACAGGACCTACACGGGTGAAACCGCGGGATGTCTGCTAGTGCGAATAGATTTGGAGAGAATGACAGGTATATGTACTTATCAAAGAGATTTAAGATACTAAAGAGAGGGGCATGCGGAGAAAAACATGTCATAGAAAAACTTTGATCACATGTCTCAGTAACGCAATCTATCTATATGTATAGGGTGACTGGTAATTAGTGACCGATACTTAAACACGTGAATGTATTCATGATTTCAATAAATTTTCCCAAAGAAACTTTTTTTTAAACTCATTTTTTTTTTATTAATTCAATAACGTCAGTACTGCACAACGGAAGTGGTAGCAGTAGATTTTGCCCTTCCCGAGGGCAGATTATCAGCTGATAGATCGTGCCGATTCGTGCCTTAACTGCAAAGAGATTTAAAAACTATAGAACTACTAAAAGTTTATTGAATGTCTTTGCTTAACTGTGATCGATTACAGGCGCGCGCGCGCGGGAATTTCAAACAGCGTTTTTGTTATTTTATTGTGTTATAAGTTATTGTGTATAAAAATAAAATTAGTGACCGATACTTAAACACGTGAATGTATTCATGATTTCAATAAATTTTCCCAAAGAAACTTTTTTTTAAACTCATTTTTTTTTTATTAATTCAATAACGTCAGTACTGCACAACGGAAGTGGTAGCAGTAGATTTTGCCCTTCCCGAGGGCAGATTATCAGCTGATAGATCGTGCCGATTCGTGCCTTAACTGCAAAGAGATTTAAAAACTATAGAACTACTAAAAGTTTATTGAATGTCTTTGCTTAACTGTGATCGATTACAGGCGCGCGCGCGCGGGAATTTCAAACAGCGTTTTTGTTATTTTATTGTGTTATAAGTTATTGTGTATAAAAATAAAAGTTTCTTTGGGAAAGTTTATTGAAATCATGAATACAATCACGTGTTTAAGTATCGGTCACTAATTACTAGTCACTTATATATAAAAATCAATGCCACTTTTCGTTGTAATTTTATAACTCAAGAACGGGCTCACCTATCCAAACCAAAAGTTTAGGCTTTGTTTGGACTATTTAGTAGATGGTTTATGTGAAGTTTGCACAAAATCGATCGAGCTGTTGAGGAACCGCTCGATCGATTTTGTGCAAACTAATAAACTAATACATTTTTACTAATACATTTATACTAATTCATTTGTAACAAAAAATGTGATAAATGAAGATTTATCACATTTTTTGTAACAAATGAATTCAATAAATGGCGGATCATTTTGTGAATGGGGATTTTGCTGTCAAATAGTTATTTTTTTCAGAGGGTTATTGTGTAAATATTTTTTTGTTTGAATAAATAAATTTGATGTTACAATTTTTTTAAATTATTATTTCACTTTATACCTACGTAGCGAAGCACGTACCGGGCCGCTAGTCTAGTATAATTACAATTGCAATTTTGGAGCGGCAGCGAAGCATACTAAACTAGACTCTTCGACTTGTGTCCACTAGGACGCAAGTCGATGATCGTATGAAAATTTTGATTGTGATGTCCCGTCTATAGTAAGTATTGAATGTCTTTAGTATTTATACTGGTCTCATATACACTCGATTCCAGCGCTGGATTGGACTCACGTGATTAGACTCGAGCCTTCGTCTATGTAGGTAGGCAGACAGCACAGAGCGCCGCCAGCTACAATAATTAAGGTGCGGTTAAACGGCCCGCGGTAACACGAACCGAGCCTGGCTCCGCTCGTGATTCAGCGCGCCACGCGCTGTTTAAACAACTACGCTCGGCACGGCTCGGCAAAGTTCGCAAAATCCATCACCTGTTTTTTCGACACGGATCAAAGGCGCGCGCACCATCTTCGGCTCGGCTTGTGTTAATACGCGCCGTCTAAACAGTTGGTACAGAGCGCGCGACGAAGGAAGACCCATTTTGTTTTTAGCGACGTTTTTAATTCGAAGAATTGGGTTTGTACGAGATGGAGTGGAGCAATGAAAATGTTCAACTCTTCATTGAACTGTATGAAGAGGAACCAGCGATATGGCATCCAAAAGATCCAGGTCACAAAAATCGGTACACCAGCGCGATGTGTGATGCATCTCCACGGACGGCTCGGCTCGCGTAGGATCGTGCTAACCCGCGTCGTTGGAACGAGCAAGCTTGCGTCCGAATTAAGCCGAGCCGCGCCTACACGGATGGTGCTGCGCGGTGCGGCTCGTGTTACCGCGGGCCGATTAACCGCACCTTTACATACTTTTTTGCTTTGTTTACACATTTGTAGCCGGAGCACAAAATCTTGACATAGGTAATCGTTACGTCAATTCGAACATTTATGAAATTTTAAATACTACTATCCTGCAGCATTTAGGTTGAAATTAATGAGGGAAACACAATAAGCACGCATAGACATGAATAAAGGCCTACAAGTAACTGAATAATAAATATTATAGAAGTGTTTTAAAAATTTTGAAGTCCTTTGTTTCGAATCGTGCTACAAATAGGTAGGTAAGTAGTATATATATTATACAAAAGTTAGGTCATACAAGCACGCCGGTCGCGACTCCCACGCTACTTACTATGAAAATATAAAATGCATTTTACTCATATGGCATAAGTCTTTCACAAAAGCGACAAATGGAAAGTTTCAGTAGTTGTTTGCTTCTATTTAATACGTAAATAGTATCCTACCTAAACATTTCATGCATTTTAGTCTTGGCAACATTTTAGTTGCCAAGAATAAGGTTTGCCCTGTGAAAAAGATATCAGATCTCATGTAGAGCCAAGCTTCTGAATCTACATCGGAAGCCAACTCTATGAGGGTTCAAAAAAACGACGAACACTTCGAGCAAAGGTAGGGTGCCCTTGCGCTTCGCTTGGCTCGTCTTGGCGGGGGCACTCCCGTGCCCCCAGATTTATAACACTTATAGAATAAAATTAATTTTGGGAGATGAAATATAAAAAAAAAAATTGATTCGTCATTTAATTAATTTTGACAACAAATTACAACCATTTGTAACAAAAACAAAAAAAATATTAAGTAATTTACTTAATTTGTAATACTGGCTGTTTTTGTGCCTTTGACTTAACATAAAATAAAATAAAAAGTACAGATGCGCGCGCATCGCTAATTTGTAAGCAAGTAAAATATGCCGCGCGCTTTTTTTTACGCTGTATTATTTTTATTTGAAAACTTCAGTCCGAGTATTATTTATTTCCTCGCAAATATGTTATAAAACGTCGTATGACATACGTGCGCTTTGATAATTACAGCCTCTGCTTTCTTGTTCCTTCGCATACGGCTCGGGCTAGCAATATCGCCTCGGCTGTAATCTTAGATAATATACCTCTAGATCGAGCTACCGCGTGGCCGCACATGCGACAGCAATATAAAAGTTCAGTGTTGCTATTCCTTAAAAAAGTCCCAATATACGACCAAAATTCTACTTAACAGCGGGTTCCAATTTTAGCACTATTGTAAATTATAATTTACGTATTCAACGTGGTAATAAGAGTGTAGAAGTATCCATGTGTGAGAAAATATAATTTCACGTAAAATACCTACTTTCAATCTTACCTTGATTCTCACAAATAAAATACACTACTACCAGGTGAAGCTTGATGTGTGTACATAAAAGTAACTCTTTAGAAGAACACTACATTATTTTTTCGCGTGTTATTTATCATTAAAATATATTGAGGTATGGCTGACATCCAGTGTGACATTGACATTGCTGTATAATAACTATTGTCCTTTAGACAAAACCAACTTATTTTGAAAATATCTAATTTTTTGTTTATACTTAACATTTATTTATAAAATGAATTCTTACTTCCAAATATCTTTAAGTACCTACGCGATTGCCTTCAAGAGTGAAACTTAATGATTGTCGAAAGGGCTCTGTTCGTTCGTACACATGTTCACTTAAACTTAAAAATAAGGGTTCGCCCACAAATTTGTGTGTTTAGCCACCATAGATTTATTTGATTATTATGCCTACCTTTTGAACATTAGGCCTGACAGTTAAGGGAAAAGATTTGAAACGTGTAGCAACACTGTAAGTAAGTATTCCTAGGTTATGTGATATAATAAATCAAGTTTATTTTAAGAAATCTTCCATATTTTGGTCTGAAAGCCATGACAATAAAAGCGCACAAATGTATAAATTCAATAATCATACAATAACACAAACAGTATTGAATACTTACGAATGAAAAGAGATTTTGTTATTGGCCTTTTCTGAGCGGCTTTTACAGCCTATTATACTGCATCCTCCCATCGTAGCGCATTCACCATACACTAAACACTTATCTAATAGAGTCTATTTCTCATTAAATGACTTAAACTATTACAAAATTGCAAAAACCATCCGAAAACTTAAATTAAATCGAGCATAATAATATACGTGACAGTGACAGCACTTTGTTTGGCTAACATTCAAAAGTTAGCCATGCAAAAATCCGGCACGCAGTAAGGGACAGAAGATACGATGCTTTGTCTCAATTTTCCTACGAACTTTGTATTATTGCGTCTCACTTCCACACTTGACACTGTAAATTGGGCTACGTCTAGAGGTATATAGTCTAAGGCTGTAATTATCAACTTACCGCACTTATATCATAATGAACTATTTTACATTTTGTTATTTTTTTTTGAACTATTGTCACTTTAAACGTCTGTCTATATTACGGTGAGGTACCTGTAAATTAGACAACGGACTTTAATAAGAGTTTTCCTATAATCTCTAGATTGACTCTGGAAGAAGATGCGTCGATTACACCACGCCTGTAGGCTTAAATCCCCGAAGGCTCAGACAGAGTTGTAGGCATTGCGAATCTGGTCGAATCACGGTGTGAAAATTTAGGCGTAGTGAGGGCGAATTGAGCTGTCATTCCATACTAATCCTAGGCATTTACAGTTCACTTCACTCAAGTTTTCACGGCGTGACTTTTACTGAATCGACCGGCAGATCGTGATACTTGCGTTATCTAGGTACCCCACATTTCGTCAATTATGTTTAAGTCTCATGCAATAGGGGGCGGGTCTTTTGTCATATATAGGTTACATCTCCAGACTCCAAGGAGCTACAGACTCTCAATAAAGATATGGCCGACCCGGGGATCGAACCCGGCCTTCATGTTCAGCAAACGCGCTTAGTGAGCGATTACAGTATCATAAAAGTAGTCGTAGTAGTAGTTATTGGTATTGAAATTGCAGCTTAACAAAATAACAAAATAATTGTCAGACTTCATAATAAGTACATGATTGAATTGATGATACGAATCATTGTGGTCAGTAAAACCGGAACTGAATAACCATACTTTAACACTTGCAAATACGCCATTTTCTACTTACTCAAAATTCATGAATCAAGAGTTAATTGCAAATAAAGCGTTTTAAAACAAAAATCTTTGATCCAAACCCCTCTTTTAATAAGTTATTAACATAACAAAACAATAACGAAGTTTTTGTCGATACTCCAAACTTCAAACAAAATATAGATAATATGTTTTGACAATTATTTTAAGTACTCGCGCAAATCTTTTAAATAATTAAACTTTAGAGATTTTTGATAAACATTTAACTACACAGTTATCTAAGCAACCCAATTTGTTGACATGTCACATAGCTTATACGTCTACAATCTACATCGTAAAACTAGCAATATCTTGACCTTTGACAAAGGCCAACAAAGACTTCACCTTGAAAGTTCCCAAGCGGATGATTGAGATAAAAATGTTTGGTTAGTGGTTACGTTGATAACCCAGTGGCAGTAGCCTGTCGGTAAGGGTAGCGATGCACTTTGAAGTGGAAACGAGATAACCGATGCCTAAACCGGAGGTTATCCATCCGAGAGTGAATCCACAAGGTGAACGCCGGAATGAACATGTAGGCGAGGTTGAGGTGTCTCAAAATCAACATGCAAGGTACAGACCAAATGCAATAAACTCTCATGTTGCAACAGTCAACTAACATGTTAATAAAAAAACAAAGCATGTGGTTCGTAAATTTCAACAGGAACTTATCGTACTGCCAAAATATTTGTATGCATAGATTTTGCGTTACAACAATTTTACACTAGATCAAAAAAAATGAAATATTGAGAATATTTTATTCCGACGCGCGACGGTCAAGTAATGGAACAAAGCACTTTGTCCGGTATTTTTCTCTACGCTTGTCCGGTTTATTGTTAGGTAGCGTTGCCAGAGTAAGTCCAGGAAAAACTTTTTAATTGAAGTGATAGGGGGTTTCCGTTAACGTTTGTCGTGGCTGCGTTATTTTTTTAACTTTACTGTACCACTGTGTTATTAGTCAAATGTACTTAAATGAAGTGCAAAAAAAAATATGCGGCTGTAAAGAGAATGGTGAAGTTTAAATTAGGTTCTACAGAAAACCGTAAATCGCTATTTCAAACATATTTATCGCTTACAAGGATGCTTATAAAAAGTATGTAAAAGTAATAAAGGGCATACTATATTTTAAGATGTGGTTAAAACACACTTTGCGACTTCGTGATTATTTTATATAAGATAGAAAAAACCAATTTATGCGCTCGTAGCAGTCAAACATCTAACGAACCTTGGTGCAGCCAGCGCAGTTTTACTATTAGATGCTTCAAGCCTCAAGTTAAGTTTGCAACAAACAATAATATTGGGCTGAGACTTTCCCATGGACGATACAATTTGCCGTAAGTAAGATTTCGAAATAGTTGCGAGAACAAGCCATTCGTGACTCGATGACATGACTAATATAGGTGATCATAATTCGCAGTAAGCTGGAGAACTATTACTGTAACAATTTAATAAATAACAGCGCAGTAAAACTACCAGTGTTTAATGTAGCGCAATCAATTTTTGCTGTGATTGGTACATTCATTAATTGGCTCGCCGTCAAAGGAAATGGCGTCCGACGCATGATTAAAATGTTGTACTGTTCAGTGAAATGGTATGATGACAGTTTTATTTTACAATTGATGTGAGTTCGCGTGCGTTAATGTCAATGGAACTGGATGTTTGGTCCCGACTTTTCGTGTTTTCTCGCTATGGTAAAACTCTCGCACACAAAGGTAACTCGTTCAAAGTTAAACATCGCGCGGATTTAAATTTCAGAGCTCCCTAAATTCGTTGCAGTAAAACACAGATACATTAATGACAAAATAAATTGCAGTAAGTTTAATGAATACGGACTGTTAATGATGTATTCTTGAATTTAATATTTAAACACTAATGCTATTAGTGTTTAAATATTAAATTCAAGCAAAAGTAATGAAAGTATATGTTGAGAAAGAAGATATTTCAAATTTTGAGTCTACCCTGCAGCTCATCAGCAGCAGTAGCGTGTTATATAGGTATTTTTACCCTAGGAAGGCTTTCTTCACTGCAACGGCACGAGCAATCTGTTATGAAATATTACTTTCTGGGAAGTCACTTCATTTGCTAGAAGCCGGCACGGCGCCATCCACAAATACATCAATATTTGCTTCTGCGAAAAATCCTTGTCCGTTATGGTTCGAGAAATTCAAATTCTTCTACTAAAAAAGTTACGAACTGTGTAGATACTCGTATGTATTGTTAACACAGGTGGTCGGTATTTGTGTTTATGGTATGGAGCTTGTTTTACAGTAGAAAATTGAAGCCACAAAGCCGAGGTCATTTTAGCAAGTGTCATATTACGGCCAGTACCCAGAAATTATTAGAGTTGTAAATTGTTGGAATATTTATCTGAATTTAACACGTAAGTATGTCGAATCAATGAGAGATTAAAAATAAATAATTTAAAATAGGTACCTATGCACTCAATCATACATTACCTAACCGAAACGTTACAGTCATTGGGTTAGGCAGAACCTTCAGAACGCCATCACCTTACAAAAATTAAACTAATCTTAAACTTAATGCAAGTTCTAATGGAAAGTGAAAACTTTCTCAATCTGCGGCACATTTTTTTTTTATTTATGAAGTAGCGGTTTGTTTATAGTTTACCAGTTTTGTCCTGGGCCCGCCTCTAATCAAAGTTTGAATGCATAATTATTAAACAATCTTGGAGTATTATGAGCAAAAATATAGGCTGCCTTCAAAATACAGCAGAGTTTAGATAATCCTAGTGGGCTTGTATATCCCGAACACAGAGTGTACGAGTATATAGAGGTAGACATCTGTGAATCCAAACGACACCCCTAGTATTCGCAGCATTTTATGAATGGTTGGAATGGGTGAACGAAGTAAACTAAAATAAAAAATCCTTTTAAAATGTCATACCTACTTAGGTACATACCATGTAATTACACGAACATTTTCAGAGCCCTGAAGTATATCTTTGCTACATACAATGCTGGTTAACAAAAAAAAAACAACCGACTTCTTAAAAAAAAACTAACAGGTGAAAAATAACTCCAGTTTCGGAAGTCTGTGGCTTTGGTGGTTTTGTTTAGTTCATTATTGGCCACCGACTTCCGAAACTGGAGTTATTTTTTACCTTTTATTTTTTTTTTAAAAAGTCGGTTGTTTTTTTTGTAAAAAGTTTTTATTTTGCAATTTTTAGTTTCTTTGTATGTAAAGAAAGTCTTTCAAAATTTGAAAGAATCATTGAAATTGGATAACAATTCCTAATGAAGTTCTATCTAAACATTAATCTGTACATCTCTGCCGGCCCCTTTTAAAATAGAATGGCGTAATGTTATGTTGTGAAAATACAAAAGCTCAGCATAGACATCTGACTATAGCAATCGCGAATAATTTGCTTTTATGCGTTGAAGAGTTCCGTTGCTTGTCTTCTTCATCAGTTTTTCTTCACCAAATGATACTTTCTATATGAAAATGCTTGATTTGTTACTAAAAATGTTGAAATCGGTGCATGTGTGCCTATATTTTTTGAGGAGTACCCTCAATTCCTCGAAGATCCCTCATCAGATATGAGTTTTGATACAAATGGGACCAATCGTTAGTATACCCTATCAAACAAAAAAAGAATTTTGAAAATCGGTCCATAAATGACGGAGTACTGAGGTAACAAACCATAAAAAAAAAATAAAAAAAAAAAAATACAACCGAATTGAGAACCTCCTCCTTTTTTTGAAGTCGGTTAAAACAGGAGAAAATCATAAGATTAACACACCACCACTTACAAGGGGAAAGTAAAATTCTCAAAAGTTATAAATTACAAAACCTATCTGGAACGTTTGGCCAGAGATACCATTTACAGTTCTGTAAATAAGACGTTTCATGTAAGTAAGTTCATTATTAAATTCAGCACAAAAATCAGTTGTTACGGACACTTGCTATATCAATCGTGAGATATATTATGTACCTATGAGTAGCAAATATGTTATCCAATCCAACTAAACGTTAGCATACTGAATTAACGGCTTACCTAGAGCGAAGGTCACACGGTCCGAACAGGCGCTCGCGCACCTCTCGGCTCGCTTGAAGTCTCGTATCAGTCGCTTGCGCGGGAACTGAGATAACTGACGCGCGTATTGTTGCGCATTCCACATTGTTTATTCATTTTTATTTCTGAATATTGTACTGTCATTAATTGCAGCAGTGACACGTAATAGTTCCAGAAAACAATTTAAAAGTGCACTTCTTATCCACTGAGATGTTCGTCGCGTGTGTACAACAGTGATTTTGCGTTTGTTTACCTACAAACAGTTGTTGGAGTTAATCATTGAACTGCTCGCATGAGGTGGGTACTATTATTGTTTTTTTTTTCTAATTTCCAAACGAAACCAACGTTTGGAAGTTATCAGAGTTGGCTCGATGTCAAACTTTTGGATGAAACACGTGGCTCTTGAGTGTACTGTGTATTTTGTAGTGCGTTACTTGTTCTGAAGTGTATGAACACACGGAAATCAGACGCTGCAAATTGATTTATTTATCACGTGCATGCGAACGAATAATCTTTACTGTAAGCGTTGATTTTATTTATGTTTCTGTTTGCTACATCTAAAATGTCTGACTCATATGTGACATGCGTGTAAGGCATAAGGAATTCATACTGTTTTTTAACCGGTCGCTTTGGAGAAAGGGATGCTCTTATTTAAAAGTTGACTCGAGTTTTGGCCAAATAAATTAAGCTGTCAACATTGCAATGTGCGAAAGTGTAAGAGCCGTGAAGTCAATCTTGCCTTAATGCATTTTATTATATGTATTTATTTTTAATTTAACATCTCGTTGCACAATAACAACTTTTTAAAAATTATAATGACCAACCCTATGCAAAATTGCGACATCCTTGCATTTCGTATGAGTCATGTGTAATCTGATTAGGCATATAGAACTGTGATAAACGAGTAGTTCGTGGAATGAGTAGGCCGCATCATAACATAAGCAAAGCGTCGAAAGTGCCGACCCATCCCGTGTGTCCCTCACAGAGAGTGCTGTTAAGAGTAAACAAACCGACTCCGAGTTTTGAGAACTGTCGATAGTGTAAACCGACACCGGCGACTAACGTAGGACCTTATTGACCATAGGTGGGAACTACAAAATCATCCACTAGCTGTCCCGGCCACGCGTTGCTGTGGCTCAGTAGCTCATAGACGTTGAACATGTCAATAATTGATATAGAAACTGTCCCACTTCTTATGTTTGAGCAAATTATCCATGGTAGGTACCTAAATTTCGTACAACTTGGTAAAGTAGTTCCTAAGTTTATCGCGGACAAGCATGTGACGCGTGATTTTTGCATGTTATAAAAGACTTCGTTCTGTCTCACAATAAATTCATTCGTTTTATTAGTCTTCCTATTCTCAGACCTACAGAACATACACACAAAATTTCATAAGAATAGGTCAAGCCGTTTCGAAGGAGTTTTGCAACAAACACTGTGACACAAAGGCAGGCAGGCATTATCGCAGGTCTCGCATGTCGCAAGCGGGACTGTTGAGCGTGAGGTTCTCGGTTCGCTTCTCAAGTCGGTTTTTTTTTGCAATTTAACACTATACCTACTCCCAGTACAATCATATACCTAGATTTTCATCTACCTAAGGAAGGTAGATGAAAATCTTTTTAATCTTAATGCCTTGTATTTGTGCAAATACTATCAGAAGAATTTGACCGTAGCAAAAGGAATGTCCGCCTGTCTTCAAGTGCATGGAGGCATTTACGGAATATTTCAAGAAAATGTTTATTGATTACATGTACTTAGGTACTACAAATTCCTTTTACCTCGTTTCGTTGGAAAATTTTATATAAAGGAATTGGTTAACATATTGATCTACTGGAACGCAGCGCTGCTCAAATGCGGTGTCATTGTAGCCGGGAAATGAATACTTAAGGGTTAATTCAATGAAGTCAAAGTGACTGACCAGCGTTCAGAGATTTGACCTAATCACGTTGATCTTTACCACAGGACAGTGTTGAATCTAACTAGTAACTGCTTGAACGTATTTCGGGGTTCATTTACATTCGGTTCGGATTAGTTTGCAGATGGCCACGACACAGAAAGTGCAATTACTTGTGCACTGTAACAAACTATAAATTCGATTTGTTATGTTGTGCGTGACTCGAAACAATAATAATAAACTGTGCATTTAAGTATATAACGCTCCAAGACCGTCAGAAGAAGAGTCAAGAATCTTAGGAATGTTAGAACTTTGAAAGTGCTGCGTAATAAGTGGTTTATTGGAAAAGCCGGTGCCATTGCTACGTTATATGGATGACGTTTCTAGAGTGCCGAGAGGTTAGTCTTCTGTCCACTTCCCGAGATTCAATAGCTGCTCTATTTAATTCAAGGTGAGAAGTATTCGATACTATCGCCTGCATGACAGAGACAGCCATTGTCCATTCCAAGTCACAAGGTGGATAGACAACTAGAAGCTGTTATAGAGTAGGTATTACTTACACTTACAAATATTTATGACATATTTTTTGCAACAAAAATATATTATGTCTTTCTGAGAGTTTTTAGAAAAGTTACACGAATTGTGGAAAAGTGCACCGTTGTCTAATGTTAATAAAAGATGATTACAATAGGCATAGGTGCTCCATTTAAGAATAACTCTTCCATGAAATGCGGCTAAATTTTCTAAAAATGCAGTAAGTACAACACGAGAATATTGACTGTTTAGCAAATGGTTAGCGAAATAAACTGAATAAACAAAAGATAAACTGGCTTTAATCGCGATCTTATCCAACGTTTGAAATATCTATTTTCATGAATTAAGTTCAGCGGTAATTACCAAGCTTAATTCTGTCATTAATCAGATCAGGTCACATGTATAACAGGCAATTGACCTTATGAATGATGAGGTCATCGGTGACAATCAATTAAGTGGGATAAAATCCTACCTGCGAGCGTAAAAGTCTTAAACGTGAAATTTTGCACGCTGATAATAATATAGGACTTTGTGCAGCTGTGAATTTTTATTATATTTTATTTATGTAAGGACAATGGAAGACTTACAGCTAAATGCAATAAAAATAAGTAAGAGTAAGGTTTTTTGACAACCAATTAAAAGTCTTCTCGTCAAGAGTTTGTGTAGGGTAAAAGTACTATGGAACACAATAATTATACGCACATAGTTTGTGATGTCCACATATTGCTAAGTCATGACACAAAATACACAAAAATGTACATAATTACAAAACATACAATAATAATAATAAGAAAAATAAAATGATACATATCATGATATTAAGAAAGATAGATAATAAAGACTAGAAATTTCTTATCACTTGATTCTCAAACGGTGAAGAAAAACATCGTGAGGAAACCAAAATGACTCGGAGATATTTATCGACGGCTTGTGAAGGCACGTCAAAGGTCCTTGGGAGCACAGAAACTCTGACACAAGGTTATTCACTGCCACACGAAAAAGAAAGAAGGAAAAAGCATGGATTTATGTAATCCAGGTCGTCAAAAAAGTGAACTGACCGAAACTTTCATTATAGTCCCACATTTAAAAGAAGATGTAGTAACAAATATTGAAAAGAGTATGCTTAGATGGTTTGATCACGTTGAAAGGATGAATGAAAGGCGACTAACGAAAGGTATTTACAAGGCACATGTAAGTGAGAACGCCGGGAGGGGCGCCCTAGAAGGACATACATAGACCTTATTGGTGAGGTTCTTCAGAACCTCACCAATAAGGCTATGCTAAAGAAGTATGTAAGAACCGTAACATATGGCGCTCTGTAGTTTCTGTCTACCCGCATGGGAAAAAGGCGTGAGTTTATGACAATGTATGTGTGTATGTATTTAAGATACATGCTTTGCGAACATAGAGATAGAGAATGTACTAAGTGTTCCTTATCCAGCTGTGAAGTGAATAAGTACTGGTAAAAAAAGGTTATATCTTTCTTTCTTTCTTTAAACACAGACCTACAGAAAAGAGACAGGCATTGGCCGCACAGTCCCTCTGTATCTTTCTAGGGAGTGGTCAATTTTGTGCGGGTATTGCCCAGTCCATTTATCTGTGTCTATGGTTGCGAAAAGATATACATACATACATACCTATGGATTTATTTATAAAGTTATTAAACATAATTCTACATCCTGCAGACCTGCACCAGTAGGTACGTGTGCACGAGTTTGCGTTCCGCATTAAGTTTATTTGCTTTCAATAAACTACTCGTAGCAGGGACGCGCTCCGTTTTGTAAATACCAATCATTTTATTGCAGCGGAGAGTTTTTTTAGCAGCTAAGTAATAACTGATATGAAGGTTCAGATACGCTTGCCGAAATCGTTACGATGATGGGCGACGACTCATTACATCTCAAGACCTACTCGTGCCTCGGAAAGAAAGAAAGAAAGAAAGACAGTCGCTCCATTTAAAACATTGGTATCCAGCTGCGGGTTGGACTAGCAGCTGACCGCAACATGGTTAGGTAAAAGCTAGGCAGATGATGAAAAGTATATTTTTTTTTCAATATTTGTGTAGACCGTTTAGTTTACAAAGAACGGCAGCACTTTCAATATTACTTTTCAGTATTCACTGCCATGATTGTTATTTCTGCGTTTGTTTATTTCCTTTGAATGACTTCCATCTAAACAAAATTTTTTTGATACCTTTAACACCAAGGCAAAGAAGTGTGCACTTTCGTCTATAGACGCAATGTACTAAATATAGTCAGATTCGAGTATCAAATATCAAAGTTAAGTAAACATGAAGTCACTGTAGGGTACTAGGCATAACTCATTCACCGAAGGACAACTCGTTTAGAGCATGACGTAATCAGTGAATGATCAACCAGATGATCGCAGAAACTAACGTTTTTGCGTTACTGTATCTATGGTAAATTAAGTAAACTGTTTACCTATAGATGTCGGAAATGTTCAAAAGGTGATAATAAAATTTGCTTCCGATATAAGTACCTGTTTCTATAAAAACATCGACTTTTTTATTTACCCTAGTGGAGCTGAGCTGTTTGAGGAAAGGCGATTTTTTTACATCAGTGTAATAATATAAGTAGTTAACTTTTGTTTTCCGACAAGCCTAAATTACTCGGTGCCGCGCCGCGCCGGCTGCGATACAACCTTAAACAACACGTGACAATTTAATGATTTTAGAGGCGATCAGTGCCTGTATCACTGTTGACTGCGAAATTTGCATATGGTACGTACTTTACAGTCACATGGAAATGAGTACTGGTGATGTGCGGGTATTCCGGAGCGTTCGTGGGGTTCAAATCACTCTTTGACACTTGCAATTAGGCACCTCTATTTTATTAGGCGTCCGTTCGTTTCCATGTTGTCCATTCTGTCTGTTTATCTATGCGGACGTAAAGCCTCGGTCTCGAAGTAAGCGGACACGGGGATAGGCGCGTTCCAATGCATATATTTATATGGAACTAGAGATGGGTAATCAACCGGGTTAAAATCCAGTTTTGGGTTATAACTCAGTTCTTACCCGTTTCATTCCACTTATGGTTTGGCGGGGTGAAAACAAAATATTTCTGATTCTTGAAAATATTTCTTAAAAATATTTCTGGTTAAAACTGGGTTAAAGCCTAATTTACCCAGTTTTAACTCGAATGGGAAGATTAGGTTTTAACCCACTACCCATCTATATGTGGAACTGGCTTTGAAGGCCACGGCGCGGGGAGCGTTCCATAGTTCCGTATTACGCGATGAAACGCGTCGACTCCCGCTACCGCCACTGCTCTGCTCCGCGCCCGCCAAATTCCATACCGAGACCCTCTACTCGGACATCATACGCGCTGAATTTATGATATTTAAGTAGTAGAAAAAATTACAGTCCCCATCTCCATAAACGTAGGAAACAGACAAATTATTAGCGCATAAGGTGACTGTTGAGGTAACAGCAAGTAAAGATGTATGAAAGAAGAAAACATGCCCTAAAACCACCCCAAAACAATTAAAACAAGGGCAGGTGGTTGACGATGATGAACCGATTTGTTTATATACCAATAGTTTGGTGTAACATAAAGTATTTTAGGTTACAGCAGCATTGTTTTTCTTCAACACAGTTTGTACGCTATGAAATGCAAATTTGAATTTGGGTCGCTAAAATCAACGTCGTGGATGTCAATACTCATCTCGGCTACGGAAGCATACATTGTGCATTGTCTAGTTCTTTTTTTTAATTTCCTGTAGCTGCTCAATCCAGCTTGTTCGAATTAAAATTATACTAGTGATCGCCTAGTGAACAAAATTGGTCCATTTTAGTTTCCTACACTTCTCCACTCTTTATATATTAGTATCTATAGATATAGCTACGATCCTATTACCGCTTATCGCGACTAAGATGACGGATTTCATCATCATTGGTCTGGTGTACAATATACAACTGATTTTATTTTATAAACCTCAACTTTTCCAAACACACTTCTTAGTGAGTGTAATATTTTAAGAAGGAATATAAAGTCTATGTATATAGGAAGCATGTGTACCTATGTGCACGGACAAGAGTTGTTACTATTTTGAAATGAGTATAATAAATATGTTACTAAGTTTATCTCTGAATGTTTGTTTTCTAACTTTGTATTTGCCTTCGCAAGAAATATGGTAGGATGTAATCGGAAGACTGGTTCGCAATTACTTTAATGCTTGTGTAGTTACTACATAACATGATAACATTAAGATAGATAAGTAAACGAGCTCGAGAAAATTGCCAGGTTGTTAAATATTAAGCGTAAACATGACTGACTGTAGAAAGAACTAAAAAGGTAAAAAGTTTTAACGAATTGTAAAGAAAGTTTGTTACCTCAGTTCTCCGTCATTTATGGACCGATTTTCAAAATTATTTTTTATTTGATAGGGTATACTAACAGATTGGGCCCATTTGTATCAAAACTTATATCTGATGAGGAATCCTCGAGGAATTGAGGGAACTCTTAAAAAAATATAGGTACACACGATTTTAACATTTTTAGTAACACATCAAGCATTTTCATTTAGAAACTATCATTTGGTGAAGAAAACTGATGAAGAAGACAGGCAACGGAACTCTTCAACGCATAACAGCAAATTATTCGAGATTGCTATAGTCAGATGTCTATGCAGAGATTTTGTATTTCCATAACATAACATTACGCCCTTCTATTTTAAAAGGGGCCCGGCAGAGATGTACAGATTTATGTTCAGATAGATTTTCTTCCGCAATTGCTAACCAATTTGAATGATTCTTTCAAATTTTGAAAAACTTTGTTTACATACGAAGAAACTAAAGATTGTAAAATAAAAACTTTTTTCCAAAAAAACCAACCGACTTCTTAAAAAAGCACTAACAATTGAAAAATAACTCCAGTTTCGGAAGTCGGTGAGCAAAAATTCTAAAACTTCCGAAACTGGAGTTATTTTCACCTGTTAGTGTTTTTTTAAGAAGTCGGTTGTTTTTTTTTCTTTGTAAAAAAGTTTATAAAGTAAAATATCAATAAATACCGTTTCCCACTTCGTCCCTAAAGTCTGTGAAACGAAATTCTAAAATAATTATAACTACCTAATATCTAGATTTCTTAGTAAATTTTGGTACATAAATACGAGTAAATATACTAAGTATTAATTTATTTAATTTACTACTTATAATGACTCGCACTTATCCGGTTTTTTTTTATATTTTTAGCCTTAATTTTATCTTTATTGTTATTGGTGTCAAACCCAGTTAATCAAAGTGAAAAATAAAAATGTCATAGGTATGTAGAACAAGGTGATAGCAGCAATCAACACCCATCATTCAAAGAGAACACATTGTTTCCGACTAGAACTACTTACTAAATAGTTTTACTTACTGAAATCTCTAATCTTCTTTGTTATAAAAAAGACCTTTGCCTTGCAGGAAATGATAACTTTTGTTAACTTGTTTTGTCAACCAAGGATTTTTTTTTTCGGAAACTAGTGCGGTTGATATTTCAATGATAACCTACTCTGTGAAGATACATCGAAAAAAACTCGGAGGTTAAAGTTTTTTTAAAGCCCAGAAATTGTCTTGGTCAAATTGTATGAGAACCAGAACCACGCAGATTAGTGCGTAACGTGTTAAGTACTTACGCTAGTAGACGTTTAACGTTTACGTTACAATTACGATAGAAGGGCTTACAGTACACAGCCTGCCCTACTCGTGCACAAAATGTCTGAAATAAGGGAAAGTTATCGTTACTTGTGTTCACATGGTATAAAAAAGAAATAAAATAATAATTATTATTTTAACTGGACAAATGTTTGTGTGATGAGCACGATCATTTCTTCTGTGTCTGGGTGATTTTTTTATCTATAAGTGATATGTATGTATTTAGAAATATATAAGCATGTTTATCAGCTGTTTAGTACCCATAACACAAGCTCTTAGCTTACCTTGGGTCTAGATGGCGTTGTGTGAAAAGTTGTGTTTTTTTTTTAATAACATATGTATATAAATGACATATTATGTTCTTTAACCTGCACGTCTAGTTTACATAATCAATTTTAATAACACCGTCAACGTGATGTAGTTTATCACGTGCACTTAGTATTTATTTAAGCATATACATAATATTATCATCATATCTTAGTTGACCTCTCATTGATAACTTTACATAGTTACATGTGTGTCGGATATAAGTAGAATAGGAAGGGTGGCAATCATTCCGGATATTACACGCGGGAATCTAGGGTTATGTATGCTAGTCTATTAGTGTACTGCGACAAGCCAATTTGGAATATGAGATAGTTATGTCTACATCGATCGCTTGACTTGTCAAAGTCGCATGTTAACAAGGAACCATACCACTGACTATATTGACATGAGTTTTTCAAATGTAATCTAATTGAAGTCATGCGAATACCTATCGAATTCAGACATTGCTTCAATTTATTACAATTGGAACAGTGCACGAATTTCAGTCAGTCTGACTTACTTATTAAGACCACAGAATACTTATTTTTATGGGAACTGGCGAAATGTGGGGGTACTACATACAATACACGTCTGCTTAAACCTTTAGGGATTACAAGCGTGACGTTATCATGTTCTTTTATAATGTGGGGCAAATAGAATATTGATCTAAAGTTTGATGTGCCAAAGTGCCTAATGTCCATATTTCTAGGTTTGATTTTGACTTTACACTTTGTTAGCTATTTTAAGTTTACCTAATACTGATTGACTGAAATACAGATCAGCATTATGAAATTCATTACATAACATTTTGTGACCAAGAAATACACAAGCCGTCCTCAGGGTGGGTCGTTTTTTATTATTATGAAACCTGAAACATGCGATAACAAATGTGAACCGAAGTAACTTTGAGACGCCATAATTTATTAGTTATGTACAATTGTAGTACACACGCGTTTACGGAAACGTTCGTGTTGTATGAACGTAGCATGAGAGTGGAATAGACCTTTTAAATTATTTTCTGTCTCCTACGAAGAGCAAAATTTACGTATCTGGCCGATACCGTCATTTTTTTCCACCTTATGAAAAGTAATACACATAATCTTTCATTATTTGCATACGTCTTTACTTTGGCACAACAAAAGTACCAAAATGCAGACGTCCGCAAGTTCCACGTTAATGGAAACGCACCTTTAATTTTACAACTGTTAATGATTTTCTATGATTTCAATTTTGTTATGTTCCATACGGCTTAGTCGCAAAACGTCTCTTTCGCAAAATGTCGTTACTTACTTAGTAAGTTAGAATAAAATTTTCCTTTGTTTACAAATGTTTCAATACATGTATAGTCTTAGTTATTGACGAGACATTTTGCGAAAGAGACATTTTGAGAAAGAGAATTCTGCAAAAGAGGCATTGTAAAAATGGGACATGTTCAGAAAGAGATATTCTGCGAAAGAGGCATTGTGAGAAAAAGACATTCGGCGAAAGAGACATCGTGAGAAAGTTACATTTTGAGAAAGAGATATTCTGCGAAAGATGCATTGTGAGAAAGTGACATTTTGAGAAAGAGATATTCAGAAAGAGACAGTTTACGAGCAGTAGGCATTTTGAGTCAGAAACATGTTGCGACCAAGCTTCAAATACTAATGATCACCTCATTAGTATTTTCGAACATACTAAGATTTTAGACCAAGCACAATTATGCAGAAAGATTAGTTTTATTGATACGAAGTAACCGTCTGTATTATTCCGCATTGTGAATATTAATAAACCCTAAACGGAGAAGTACCTAGGTATTATTATGTGTATTGCCAATACATCTGGCCAGATAAGAATGTCGTCTGATAAAATAGATTAATTATTTATTTATGACTTAGTACCTA
The DNA here is from genome assembly GCA_921972225.1 of Euplexia lucipara. Classification (NCBI taxonomy): domain Eukaryota; kingdom Metazoa; phylum Arthropoda; class Insecta; order Lepidoptera; family Noctuidae; genus Euplexia; species Euplexia lucipara. Next base: position 7,474,496 of record OV179142.1, on the reverse strand, counting down.
TTGTATATCTGTATACCTATTACAGTTCCATTGTGTTGAGGTGATGACTGTAACCACGTGATCGCCCACATATTGCCTTTGTAGAAATTAATTTTCGATAGTGAATGCGTCTCACCTCTAGAATACAATAATCTCCTTACTATCTAACGGCAACAATGGTAGTGCCGGCTTTCAGTCTAATTGACTAGGCATTGAGACTACCTACGGACACGGATCGCCTAGGTCACTTCCAGTGATTTGGTTACCACTGTTAAGACTAATGGTCAGACTTTCGGGCTTCTGCAATAACCAACGACATGACATGCTTTCGTAAAGGGGGAACATAATAAGTCGGCTGTCCACCAACCACGGACCGAACTCAACATGCGTGGTTTATCCTCCAAAACTATTTATTGGAATAAAAACACAAGTCTGAGACAGATTTGCATTCGCCATTCTTACTCATTCAATCATTCAAAGATGTTTTCTTGTTAAAATATTCTTATAGCACAACTTGTTATCATTTTATTATTATAGTGTATTAAATTGTAAAAGCCCTATGAAACCTTTATGGTATTAAATTAAACGTTAATAACTGCATTAGTATTACACTGCGTTCCAGTCATTAGCGCCCACATCTTTATGTCGAGGCGTGAGCGTTCCAGATTAAATGATAACTAAATAAAATAAACACAGGAAATCCTTAAAAAAAGTATCAAGAAAGATTTAAAAAATGAGTGCTAATAAAATATACCTACACTACTTAATAGTATGACGTGTGATTGTGTACAATCATGAACGGAAATTACGGCCAGCTCATGGTACCTAGGTACTATAATATTATTCATTATTTTTGCGCCGAACGCCGCCGCCGCGCGCCGCCGGCGTAGAAGAATCTAATAATGTTCTGTTTCAACTAAATGTGAATCACTTTAACACTAAAACAGTTTTTCATCCAAAGTCCAAGTAATAGCAGTGATAGCCTAGTGGTTTGACTGGTGGATTGCCAAATCATAGGTCTCGAGTTCGAACCCGAGGCACGCACCTCTGACTTTTCGGATTCATGTGCGTATTGTATAATTATCACTTGCTTCAAAATCGGTGAAGGAAAACATCGTGAGGAAACCGGCATGTCTGAGAGATATTTCTCGAGGGCATGTGATGCCAAGTCAGAGGCCCATGGGCGGCATTAAAACTCTGACACCAGGTTAGTTACTAACCACACGATAAGAAGAAGAAGATCCAAAGTCAAAACTGTTTCAAAAACCATTCAATCCGTTTTACCATACGTTTTCACAACTATACTGTTATACATGCTCAGATTTTCACAAAAGTACGCCATCCTTAGATAAGTTAAATAGACACAAATACGCAGACGTAGGTACTGGCGGCGGGTGGCTGCAAAAATACGCGGTAAGCTAATTACTCTCGAGCTTCTACATGCATCAGTTGAAAAAGCTGTAGTGCAGACGTGATTCAAATCGCAATAACGAGGTAGACAGTCAATATTTCAGAGCTAACTGTAGACATATATAAATCTCTGCCGGTGTTACCACAAAAAAAAACTCAAAGATCGTAATTAGCATAGCCGGCAGACGCTTTAAAGATGGAATGGTATTATAGATGCACAATGTACATTCTTACACTGCACTGTTATATTTAAGTAAACGCACGACCAAAAACGAGCGCGGCGAGGGGAAGCGATCGAAAGTGGCATGATACCGTGCGGGAACGTGAATACCAGGCGTTTTAATTAAGAGTTTTTGTGCAGGTGTAGGTACAGTTAGCACGGACACGGGAATTTTTTAAATTCTAACTGCATTTTACAGATATTTTAAATAGTTCTTTCGTTACTTACAATTTTTTTCGTCAACTCAAACTCTCAATTTGCGTAAAGGGGATTTGCTTTTGCAAAAGTGCAAACACTCTCAAGAGTTTAGATACCTAATCAACTAATACTATTAAAAATACTGCAAAAAAAGCTCTCTTGCATCATTATAACCAAAACTTAACCTTTTATTATTTAGCTTTTAAAACTTAACCTTATATTGTAATTATTAAGTTAATAGTCCGTAGGCTTACGGACTATTAACTTACTTCTTACTTCTAAAACGTAATAAATCAATTTCGGATGTTTGTCCAGACTCTGGGATGCTACTGAAAAATTCCAGACGGAAGAACGCAATAACGCTATTCTCGACCCGCTTTTATCGAACCCGGTACCTCAGCGCATGCATCAAAACATAATTAACCGACAAAAAAACGGAGAAGGTTGTCAATTCGTTGCGCATTTTTTAAATGTTTGATCTCTATGTTTGGAGCTGAAAACCCACTCCTAAGTGCAAAAGGAGTTTATCTCTTTCGCAGAATCAAAAGATATACCAACGTAAATAATTTACAAAAATACTCTACGCGTCATGGAAATCAATATTTCAACACTTTAACCACAATGGAACAACGGTCAAGTATTTATAAATATCGCAAGCTGAGAATTGATCCTTTCAGCAATAGTGATGTTATGAAAGGTCAATCGACAGTTTGGTCTATTCATTTTAATAAGACTTCAGTACCAATGTAACAGAGTATCATTTGATGGCTACTTATTAAATGACCGGCTGTGCCCCGTGGCTTTATCCGTTCTTGTAGTCTGTAACTTTAGTTAGGCCACCAAATGCAAAAGAAGTTTTTAAAATCCAACTAGTAAGTACTTCCAGAGATTTGTAAAAGAACATACAAACTCTTCCTTTTTTGTACTTATTTATAGATAGATAGCACGATAGACTAGGCCGTAAAATTAGTAGTTTGAAAATTCAGCTCCACTTCCGATTAAATAGAATATTGAATTAACCCATAAACCGGATTTATCCGACAACTAGTTTCGGGTCTATTCCGCCTAATTCGTATTTATACGACCAAAAAAACCTATTAGTCTAATTTGATTTCTTGGTTCTACTTTACATTCTACCCAAAAAAAAACTGTTAGTTGAGGATAACATTGAAATTGATTGACGATATATAAGTTTTATTTTTTGTTATTATCATTGATAGGCGCGCGTTCGACCACTATCTCACCTGATGGTTAACGATGATGTGGCCTCTCTTGCCTTACTAAAGACCCCTAGGTTGTAGCTATCAGGACACACCGACTCTGGCGGGGAATTCCACTACTTAGCTGTACGCACAATGAATGTGTTCACAAACCGTTTAGTACGTATGGTCGGGATGTCTACCATGTACCGGTGGTGCAGCGCCGTACGTCTAGTGGTCCGACGATGAAAAGGGCTTGGTGGAATTAAAATGTGTAATTCCGATGCACACTCTCCGAAATGCAAACTATAAGAAACCGACAGGCCAGCAACTCGGCGTCGATGGTCAAGACTTTGGAGAGAAGTTGGGCGCTGTGAGCACGGCAATTGATATAAAATCAAGCGGTGAAAAGGTTAATAAACAATATCTACTACCACCTATTTGATGTCTAACTAATAAAATAACTTTATAATTTTAATGTATCTAGGTCATAGATTCCAATAGCGTGCTACCTATAAACCCTATCTATTGAACCAGATTTCAAGGCAAGGCGTTGTTTGGACCTCCATTCATTCAAGTTCCTTTGTTGTCTGATTATGATCGTTCTGACTGACAAAAGTCTCGTTGTTCTATTTATTATGCACTATTATTATTACTTTCAGGTTATAATCTTCTTCCTTGCATATATTTTTTCTACCAACTTCTACAACTTACTGACCATTTGATTTTTTGGTAGGTTCGAATAGTTCTAAAATTTGATAAAGGTTTTCATACTGCATACTGTACGAACCACCTAATTGTAAGTGAAATCAACCTCACCTTCCTCCTTTAAAACTATTTGAACTACTGACTGGCCTGTTGGTCTAATTGTAAGATCCCTGACTGCTATGCCAGATGCCGTGGGTTCGATTCCCACCCAAAACAAATGTTTGTTTGCTAAGCACGAACATTTGTTCTGTGTATGGGTGTAATTTATCTTTAATATGTATTTAAAAAATATATAAGTTTGTCTATTAATTATCTAGTTCTCATAGCACAAGCTCTGCTTAGTTTGTGAAAGTTGTGGAATATTATTAATCATATTAAAAAGAGAACATAAATAAAGTAGCTCTCAATCGTTAATTAAAATGATTATGTGTGCAAGTTTCTATTGTTTAGAAGTTATCTATTGTTTTAGAATTTATTCACATAATATGACTATTGGAAGCACTGGATGAAAACCTACACGCAAACCTTCTCTTCCCCACAATAAAGTATGATTAATATTTGCTGAAAAAGAAGAATCTATGTTCTAATTTTGATATTATTATAAATTGTTACATAACAGGACTTATTAAAACACCTGTTTATGCAGCCTTGTTATGTAATAGTTTCATAAACTATTTCATCTGAACTCGTCAAATGAAATGAAATGATAATTATTTCTGTAAGTAGATATCCCACCAAAACATTTCATGTAAAATGTTGCCAAGACGACCACATAAGGTTTGCCCTGTGAAAAAGATATCAGATCATATGTAGAGCCAAGCTTCTGAATCTACACGGCCTAACCTAGCGACCCTAACTACACAAATTTTACATATCAGTAAAAATGTATGGCTTCAATGTATGGTATTCAGGCAATTTGTCCTATCAGAGTATTAGAATATTTAAAATAGCTTTAGATTACTTTATGCGGATATGGAACGCGATGAATGCATAGATATAGTTATGTATTCATCACGTTCCTTATCCACGTTAAGTTTAGGTCAGAGTATTAGTCTTTTAAGCAAAAACGTTTAGTTAAGTTAAGCATTACCTACATTACGTTTTTTTTTTTAGTTTTTATTTTCATTTCTAGTGTAGTAAGTATTAATTTTAATATTTAAAAATAAAAATATTTACTCCATAACGTTTGAAAGTTATAAAACTTGGTGTTTTTAAATACATTTTTATTGATAACAAAACGTTAACTTCATAGTAGACAACTTATCTACACCTCTAGCAACTTGACGGTTGATATCGAAAGCATGGAAATGTCTTTCTCATGCTCAGGTAGAAGAAATGTCAAGCTGGACAGAAAGAAATATGTCGATTCTTGGAGAAAAGAAATAAAGTGTTCATGCTACGCGGCTTGGGGTAAAGCTCTTTTTTCACCCAAGTTATCTTTAACTTTATTCAAACCCTTTTGACAGAGTTTCTTCTTTATTGCGGCAAAGTTCGAACATGGCATGGGAGCTTGGTGTAAAAAACGTATACTTTAATGAATTACTAATTTTGGAGCCTAGTCGTGAGTACAAATAGTAAGTCTTTACTTCTAATTTATGCTATGAATGTCGCTATGTTTAACGAGTAGGTTAATATTAATTTTACATAAAAAACACAATAAACATTCGGAAAAATCACGCCTTATTCCCATAGGGGTGGGTAGGCAAAAACTACTGAGCGCCACCTGTTACGATTCCTATACTGTATTTCTTTTGGTTCGTATAAGTTCATACATTTGGATCATCCACGAACGCCTGTTGCGTGTACTATGCACCTGACCTTTCTGATAAACATTACCAAAAAGGTCATGTTAGTCCGTCTAAGGCGTCGCCTGCCAAATCCCGGCGTTCATTCTAGACGTATTATTCGCGAAACCATAAAAGCAAAATAAACATATTTTATAAAACAAGCTAGTTGATCTAAAGACATGTAAATCCAAAAAAAACAGTTAATTTAAATATTGTAAACATAGCGCCCCGCACCACCAATCAATCGCAGGGCTGCGCTCCACGTAACAGACTCCACCAAAGATTTAACTAAAACTAGCAGACGTCCCGCGGTTTCACCCGCGAAGTTTCCGGTCCCGTGGGAATACAGGGAGAAAAAAAAATCCTCTTTATATATTAGTAGATATAGATAGTATAGATAATTAAAAACTTTATTGTTTGCTTTTTCTTCTTTGTTTTTTTTTAAACAAACGGTGTAGTAAAGAATTGAAGAGAAAAACATTTTAATTAGTCATCTTTCTAGGCTTTTCTAGTCAGCTACCAGTCTAACTGGATGCAGCTGAATACCAGTGTTTTACATGGACTACCTATCTGACCTCCACAAACCAGGTTGACAAACTTCGCGGCTCCAAATGGAGTATTCCCGTTTGAACACCTATTTTTTGAGCACCTATGCATTTAGCACCAAAGGTATTCCCATTTTCCATAGGTTAATGCATAGGTGCTCAATAAATAGGTGCTCAAACGGGAATACTCCCTCCAAATGACTGCCTAGACCTACGACTAAACGTGATTTCCGAAGCACGGAGAGGTCTTGATATAAATTAAAGATCACCCAACCGCGAAACGACCGGGCCGCGTGGCTGCTATTATTTCGCCACAAGCCAAAATTGAAAAGAGTATGCTTAGACAATACGAGAAACGCAAAGGCAAAGGATAGTCGCATTCGAATTGTGAAATACTCCGAATACTATAGATAGATAGAACGCACAAATGTGATGTCTCTAGCTAGGTAAAAGTACCTACCAAGTAAACTGTATTAAAGATTAGCATTACCCCTTTGTGAAAAAGGTAATCGAGTGTTTCCGTATAGTCGTTGTTAGCGGTATCTTTGCTAAAAGATCTAGAAATATTAGGCGTTTTGTGTGACTGCAGCAAGCTCCACTTTATTATCATTGCGCGTCCACCGACCAGGCGAGTCCGGAATTCCACAGCTCTAAGCACATAAGACATACGTCCAGTTAATATTGCATTCTGCCTATATTTGCCACGCGAATGCGACGGTAAGAATATTGCATTTAGATATAATACCTAACCGATTCTTATTTTTCATTACTGACTTTCAGATACCATTTAATACTTAAGTAAATAAAAACACAATAGCATAGCTAGCGTTATCATTATAATACTGCTATCTACCCTGTCTGTCTTGCTAAATTCATTAATGTACCTACAACGCACCGCTGAGTAACACGCAGAATTACAGACAGGCAACAAACAGTAGTATAGGTTTATAAAACACATTCATAGGTATAATCACGAGCAAAAGTAAAAGAAACCGTTTCCAAATCGGTTAACCCGTTTAAGAACTACGTTGCCACAGACAGACACACACCCAAACATAAATTAAAATAATAACACTCTTCTTTTTGCGTCGGAGCCGCGGGGTTTAAAAATACCTTACTTTATGCAAGATTAAGAAACCCTTTTTTTTCTTTCTTAAATATTGATAGAAAACTGACGTAGTTAAAGGCATATAACTATAGGTACGTTATTATGTTTGTTTGTGTTTCAATCGTTTTTAAAAATCGCCTGTGAATTTCGCATAAATCTGCGGTATTTCTGCTCGCGACGGTACGTTACTCGCCCCAGCTAACGAAATTAACAGCACTCGACTCGGCCAGTCAGGTACCGTAATACGCTGATATAAGACGTTCGCTACGCTTTATACACGAACCCTTCAATGTACCAAATATTTGATCGAAACCGAATCCCTCGTTTCAAGAATTATCTGCAGTTAGATTACTGTCCGCTATCTGAGTTTAGTAAGTCGCACCAGTACTGTACCTACCTCCACGTATCTGATAACAGCGGTTGCGATAACGACCGATACCTAGCTGACTCAGATTGACTTCATTAGCCCGTGAATACGTTGGTCTATACGCTACATTGGAATTCGGTTATAAAATACGAGGAAAACTCATGTTAGTGAAGTGAATAATTATTTGTTTTGCGCGTGATTGTGGCCATAATTCTAGATTGTTAATTGACGTGTTCATTGATTTCAGTGCGTGAATAATAGAGTGAGATGGTGACGTAAGAACAGCATGCGCTGGTCGAAGTGGTGGTGGGTGCTGGTGGCGCTGCACGCGCACTGCCTCGCACAGTCCAACACGCCGACCGTCTGCGAGGAGGAGGCCTGCCGATGCGACCCTTTCACCAGAGTCATATGCTCATGCACCAGAGAATATCCCGTATGTACCATTTATAAAAGTTATGTTTTTAAAAAAAGTACCAATTTAAAGAATGATCTAATAGATACTGACTCATCTTTATGATCTTATTAAAATTTACATAAAACAGTGATCGCTACTCGTGTATGTTAATATTGTATTTATTCTCAAGGTAGTCGCCATATAGTGCCACATTCTACAGGTTTCAAATAACGCTCACAGCAAAGGTTTCTAAGAAAACAATAATTTCTCAACAGTTGTTAATTTACATTTGTTGCAGGAGGTGACCCTACGACCAGACGGAGCTTACAGAGTTCCGTCTACGGCCACTGGTATTATTATCGATAACTGTTCTCGGGTAACTTTCCTGCCCGACACAGTTCGAAATCTTATACAACTTCGCAATATAGAACTAAGAAATGTGGACCACGTTGTCATTAATGAACGAGCCCTATCTTGGTCTCCGTTCTCCAATCGGAACGAAATGAACCCAGGACTACGGATCTCGATAAACAACTGTACGATAGACGAAATCGCTTCTCACGCCATACAGGGACGCGTCAACGATGTCGTCATCAGCAACAGTAGAATCAAGGCTTTGAAGCCATTCGCCTTCTCTAGCCTTACAGGAGTCAACAACATAGAGCTGTCAGACAATGTCTTTGAGAACATTGAAATACAAGCTTTTAAGAAGTTTACTGTGGATAACTTTGTACTGCGCGGCGGTAGGATAAATGCGCTTCCAAGTAGGTTTCTATCAGACGTGGAGGTTACCAACCTGTTCCGGATGGAAGGAGTTACTGTTAAGTATTTGTATAGTTTAACTTTTCTTGTCAATTCACCAAAGAGAGTCCTCATAGAGAGTAACAACATAGAAACGTTGGAAGGAGACGGATTTCACATAGTTACGAGAGGGCCAATAACGTTTAGAAATAACACTGTAACCAATTTAAGGAAGGGCGCGTTTTTTGGATTCACTGCGGACTTGGAGATAGCGTCGGTCATGGGGCCACAAGAGTTGCTTATAGACAACAACACTGTGACTAATTTGACGCCGTCTTCATTGATGTACAACCGTACAAGACTGACTTTAAGAGTAGACGGCTTAAATCTGAACCAATCCTGTGCTTGTGAACTCGCTGACAACTGGCGAGAAGTGTTAAAAGAACAAGGTGGTACTATAACTTGTTGGTATGAGCTCGAGGGCTACTACGTATCGTTACCGACTTACGTGGACAGCAGATGTGGGCCATTCAAACACAACTTCTGGATATTTGTAGTAATAGGAGTCATAGTAGTTTTAGTTCTAGCAGCCATAGCCATATTCTTTATAGTTAGACGAGAGAACGAAAAGAAGAAGAAAGTACAGATAGTCATGCCAGATGGAAAGACTTACAGGGAAACGGAATTTCATATAGTTGTCGAGAGAGCAGAGCTCCTGACTACAGATTTATAATTGGTTTGTGTTCAGATAGTAGATAGATCTCTGTCGAACAATAGATAGGTAATAAGTATTAGTTCCATGAAACGGACGCTCTGTTAAGTATCTGTGCGGTCAGATTTCTACCTCGGAAGCTCGATAACGCTTCAAAAGTAAGTCTTTTTACCCGACTGCCAAGAAGGGTTAATGTTTGACTTTGACAACAGTTTACACGGCATGTTTTTGATGCACGATCCCGGCACGCGTCCGCCTCGTGGCATCAACATCATGTTATTAAACGTAATTGTGGCAGCATTAGAGATTCACCGCTCCGACATGCGTCATTATAAAAGTGCCAACATTAGTTTTACACAGCTCAGTATTACGCGATGTGGTGTTGCAAAAGATACTACTTAGATTTTTGTTACTTAGCGATAGTGTTAAATTATTGTGATGAATAAAGAGTACAACGAATATTGTGTTTCATTATGATCTTTCTGCGATCGATGATAGCGTAGCGAATATTTAGCGAATATTGCGAAAGTAATACTATGTATAATGTTAGTATTTAATGACGCACCGCATTGCGAACGTGACGAAATGACCTACAGTTTATAACTGACTATATAATGGTGTATGTTACTGCAGAGCCGTTGCGACCTACTTGTTGACGTAAAACTTGGACGTTAACTCATTTCTAGAAGTTTTGCAAACAACAATACTTCGTGTTCATACAACACGGGACAATAACAGAAATACTACGTGCTTTTGTACCTACAATAGGTAATGCAATTGCTCATGCATGATACCACTTAAATGAAAGAACTATAAGGCGCCCCCTAGACGATAAATTATAATGAGCCTTTTTGTCCATTTTTTTCTAATGCATCGTGTAGGGTCAGCATTGCACAATATTTTTTAGTATGTGTTTCGTCTTGACGAGGAGAAAATGTATTGTACAGAGGCCAGCACATCAAGCTACCCGAATGTGTCAAATTTCTTTAATAGTCTTTCAACTTTATTACAAACACCATAAGTTTCATGTTCGATTGGAATAATTTGACAGATTGTGGTAGCTTTATCGTGCTGGCCTGTACATTGTTATTGTAGGTCTAGGGGCCGCCTTAATTAATTTTTCGTATAATGCACATTTCATAGTTGTACAGCTTTCATCATCTCATAGCCATGTAAGAACTACTGCGAGAAACTCATTCAGTGAGCTAGCACTAAATTGATTCTCGACCTCAACTTCATGTTTATGCTATTTTTTGTAATATGTATAAGATATGTTATTAACTACTGTTAATGATTTAATAGAAAATGAATTAAACAAATTTTTATTCGGTATACTTTGAGCGTGGTACCTTACCTATAGCATATTCTCTAAATGACTTAACTCACTTAAATACTTTATACCTACAGGTGTGGTTATTCGATTAGCAATATTGTATTATCCATCTATAGGCATAAACCAAGTGCTGGGACTTGAGCACGTTTTTGACATTTTACGACTTGACCTATAACCATTTGAACCAAGAGGTGCTAATCTATAAGGAGCCATAGTGCCTAGAAATGAGAGGACAAAATTGTTTATTGTTTACGTCGCCGAGTGCACACTGTGCCTTTAACTGGTTTCAAACAATTGCCGAGAAGAAATAAATTTTCTATCGTCACAACGGTTGCATTATTGGCCGTTAGAACAATGAGCTCATATTACTCTTCGTAAAGGTATACAAACCTCTTAACAGCCTTTAATGTTTCTTTGTATGCGGAGCATTTGCGATTGGGAAATATATCAAAATATAATTGTGCAGCTTTGAATTATTATTCTTCATATAACTTTGCCAGCCCTACAGGTTAGTAGGTTAGCTATCAATCTTAACATTAGGTAGGAAGTCGGTATGATTCTGAATATAAAGACGATACTGTATTGACTACAGATGGGGGCATCTATTAATTATCTGAGGTGAATTTGAATTTGTATCGATCTCCCTCCGTCCCTCCTTGGTAAGATGTCGTGAGACTATTTTGGAGGTATGAGGAACAGGGTGTAAAGTTCCTCATCCACCATTGAAAAAGGAGGATCCTCCGACCAGACGGGTGTTGGGTCTGGTGGGCTAACTACTGCCCGTCGGTTGTTGTCGGGAACTTGTATACGTTCAAACTGCGCGGATAACTTTGATACCGCGATGTAGGATAGTTCTTATGTGGCGAGATAGATGTCGCTACACTATGTTTGACCTTTCGCCCTAATTTCATTTGATATTTTGCAGAATGCAATGTGCTTGATTGCGTTGGATGTAGGTAATTAGAACAAAATTTGCTAAGTGATTTTTAAATCAAAGAGATGCTAAACCACTTCGCAATTTAAACTAGTTTTCTTGTTAACTACTGTTTCTTCCGGAAAAAAAATCCCGAGACCCCCTTTCACTCACATGAGATTAGGTGAGGTTCGACTAGATCCCATCCCCTTATTATACACCTCACATAATTAATTACAGCCTGTATTTACGATTGTTTTATGATGACAAGTTTCATGTTATGTTGTGGATAGTGCTGTTTCTGAAACAATTCACACACTTACTAATTGTTTCACTCGATGATCAGTTCTCTGGGTACCTGATTGATGACATGCCATATTCATTCGTATCACATACTTACCGTAGCTGTAGTCCGTTGAGAATTCCTTGATATCGTCTTCAGAGATGTAAGCTAACAATGGGACGATTATGGTAGCATGCACAATTGCACATCTATGAGATGAACGCATGTATGAACAATTATGCAATGAACCGACGACCTTGTATCTACGGATTGTATACGATGTTTTAAGATAATTGTTGTATTTATCTGTCCGTGATTTGTTATATAAAGGAATAAATTTCGGACTGTTTGTGAAATAATGTTAATATTGTTGTGGCATTTCCTGTGGAAGGTTATTAAATGGAGGGCGAACATTTTTAACACAATAACTAGAGTCATTCCATTAGTTCTAGTGGTTTACCCGAAAATTAAAACAATATGTTCGCCTTTTGATCATCCCATCAGGGACGAGCCAACAGAAAATCTTGAGTATTTTTCAAGTAAAGACAGTATCCAACGTTGCTTTCTTCGGGTCCAACCTAGTTCTACAAACCTGTATTTACATTTTAAAAACAAAATACCGCACATTGGAAACAAATATATTCCGTTTTCATATAATTATAGCTAACTTTAGTTGTTAGTGCAATTTATGTTTGTAAACAATTATAACTAAGTGGATTGTAATTACTTTGTATCAGGAAGTATTCTGTATAATCATAGTCGTATAAATAACATATTATTATGAGATTTACCGATAATACTGTTGCTCTTTTGTATATCTTTTTCGATACATTGTTGCCCCACACTAGAAATGTCTCCTGTTCCGTGGTTGCGTTTACGTACACATATTCAAACTCTTATGCACAAACACCCAGCCCTCGAACTCTTCTGGAGGACATACAAATATTAGTTCTGTACGGGAATCGAACCTCCGACACGCAGCGCAGCAGCCCACCACTCATCCACCGCACTAACCTTACCGTTCAATAGAGAACTAATGATTGTTGTAGAATGCACCAATTACTAATGTATACACGGCTACAAATCAAGCGACGTACCAAAATTCTATACAATGCTAAATCAACTTTTACTGGAAATGAATAGCTTGAAGTTAGCTAAAGTTAGCTACTTTAGCTAACTTTAGTTTTCGATTGCGATAAGACTGCTTCATCATGACAAGAAATACAGTCTCTTAAAGTAAAAAAATTAAGATTAAATCTGTCCATTTCGATTTGTAAGTACGTCGACATATCTTGGTTTCCAATGTGCAATACCGTTTAAAGGCAGAAGACTTACCGCAACAGCGGTTGACCATCCAAAACATGATGTATGGAGGGGGGCGACGACAGTTCCAGTCCTCTGGACAGCAAGAGTGCTTCGCTCCCATCGTGAGGAGCTTCTCCGTCGACGGGGCTGCCACCCATCACAGCGTTAACTTGAACCTCCACTATCGTAGCTAAACAAATAGAAAATTATAAAAATGAAGTGGAATCTATACTTCCATTCTAATATTATAACTATTGAATAGGCTCCGCAACTACTGGAGCGATTTAAAATATTCTTTTACCGTAGGGAAGTTACACTATTCCCGGGTGACATAGGCTACTTTCTATCCCTGTATTACCACGGGAACGGTAATATTTGGTTGACATTGAAGACGTGCGTAAGGTTTTCCACGAATGGAGATGATGATGCTTAGGGCAAGAGTTTTAGTTTGCTTAGGAATTTTTTTTCAATAATAATAAGTGTCATAAAAATTTTTCAATGTTAATAGTGATTATTTGACTGTCCTGTTGATCTAGTAGTGTAGTAGTGACCCCTGATTACTGCTATGCCGGAGGTCGTGGGTTCAATTCCCACCCAGGACAAATGTTTGTGTGATGAGTACGATCATTTGTTCTGTGTCTGGGTGTAATTTATTTATTATAAGTATGTATGTATTTAGAAATATATAAGTATGTTTATCAGCTGTTTAGTACTCATAACACAAGCTCTTAGCTTAGCTTGGGACTAAATGGCGGTGTGTGAAACGTTGTGGAATATTTATATTTATAATATCTGAAGCATAAAAATGGTTGTTTCACATAATTTTGTGAAACAACCGCCATTTTTAATCTTTTGATAAAACATAAAACGTATTGACTTTTCAGCTTTGCAGTTTACTTGGCTCAAGATTTCACAGGGTGGCTTATTTATTTACATTTATTTATTTATTTATACTGTTTTTTTTACTTGTACTGAATCTACCGGAAGGTTATTGAAAAATCAGCTCTTAGTAAAGTGTGGATACAAATTTAAACATCTTAGATTGTGTACCTACATATGATTATGAACCTAAACTTACATAGGAATAAGGTTAATATTTTAAATATGGAATTGATAAGTTTACCTAGTAACGCTGGTCGCAGTTGGTTGGTAGAGGAGACTAACAAAAGGTATTTATAAGGCAGATGTAAGTGCAAATGCAATGAGGCGACGTTCTAGAATGACATACACAAACATTATTGGTGTGGTCCTTCAGCAAGGTCGCGGGCACGACGGCGTGCGTGTATGACTCCATGTATATTTCTATGTAAACGAAGCAAAAGAAGTAAATAAGAGTCGTAGCAGGTGGCGCTCTGCAGTTTCCGCCTACCCCCTTGGAAAAATGATTTTCGCCTATTAATATTAATTATTAGATATTCGAAGCCCTAAGGTCCAAAAGTTGGACCACCAACTAAGGCTTTCGACAAGGAAGGACTTCCGAATAACTTACGGATAAAATAAACCATTGTTGCTTTGCGTACACGAATTTAAGTAAATGTTTTAAAACGCACCTACACAGGAGACATTTCTAGTGTGTGGGAAGGTTTTTTTAAAGATGTTAAGATGAACATGAATTAATGTTGCATTTTTTTAAAAGCATTTTGTGTTTTCTATCGCAGAAATATAACTGTTGGCCATTGGATATTAGTATATCCTAACCTTATCACTAAGCAAAATAATAAATGAATAACCTGACAAAGGAAGGTTAAAAAATTTGGCACTTAGCGTAAACCATAACAGAATTATTACTACGCCGAATATATTCCACAACTTTTCACACAACGCCATTTAGTCCCAAGTTAAGCTTGAGAGCTTGTGTCATGAGTACTAAATAGCTGATAAACATACTTATATATTTCTAAATACATACATATTATAGATAAATTACACCCAGACACAGAACAAATGATCGTGCTCATCACACAAACATTTGTCCTGGGTGGGAATCGAACCCACAACGTCCGGCATAGCAGTCAGGGTCACTAACTACTAGACCAACAGGCCAGTCAAAATAAATGTTAAACAAAATATTTCTTAAACTCAACGCAACAGAACTGTTAAAAATTAAATGAAATGCGCAAGTACATTCACTGGTATATTCCTAAACAACTCTTTTTTTACATGTTTTGGCTAAGACATTGATTTCTTTAAGGTACTAAAAGGAAAAGGATAAAAATACAAAAAGGTACAATCTAATAAACTTTAAAATATTTTAGTGACCTCCGTCCAACAACTTACAATTTTCATCACATATTAATTTAATATGCATGATCATTAAATAGGTTTATAAATAAAACTTTGAGGTTAGTAACTTGTTTCTCAGTATGAAATATCATAATTATGGTAATGTCGTCCTCTAGATTCCATTTTAATGGCTTCTTGTTTTAACAGATAACGATATGAATGAACGTATTATTCATTTGCGGTTAGTTTACTAACGCCAGCTAACCTTTGTTTATAAATAGAAATAAAATGACAAAGGACATATTGTTCTATTTCAATTACACAAACTGAAACAAATAATCTTAATATTCGTTATACTACAAATTATAAGGTGTATTTTCGAATATCAACAAAGCAAGTACTGAATTTGAAGCATGGAATTTTGATACATAAAAGATATTTGAATTTAAAAATGTGTACAGTGAACGAAAAATATTCGTTTAAACACAAATTTTCAAGTTTAAATCTTATGTCCTGGAGATCTTGGATTACAAGAGGAGTTGTTATCAGATTAATGATTTATTTTCATGAAATGATATATTGTTCGTAATCACAACGGGAACCCCAGTCGTGATCAGAATGTGCTCAGAGTCCTTGTCAGGTGTGAGCAGGTGTAGGGAACCCATTGTGGTCTTACTCACAGCCTTTGTAGCATACTAATCGATTTTGCATTGAACGAGCACCGTGGCAGTGGTATATTTGTCACCTTCTATAATAAAAATAACCGCTTTGTAAGAAAATATTACAAAATTATAAAATTACATACATGTCAGTGGTGAAGTGTCCGTACAACACGATTCCTACCGGTTTTCTTTTGAAGGCTTGAAGTAGCAATTTTACCGCTATTGAAAAATGCCCTGGAGTAGTCTATACTAATACTCATCGTATTATAAAGAGGTAAGATTTGCATTGAATAGGCTCCGGAACTCTTGAAAAATATTTCACCGTTAGGAAGCTACACTATCCCTAGGTGACATAGGCTACTTTTTATCCCTGTATTCCCACGGGAATGTGATCTTCGTGTGATGGCATGACGTCTGCTAGTATCTACTAACACCAAATTATATTGTTGCAAATCATTGATGTCCCACTGCAGTGAAAAGGTCACTTCTCATACGGAGAAGACACGAGCCACAGTTGCTCAACACGGGTCGCTGATTTAAGATTTATATTTTTTAATTAGTCAGGGTGTCCTCAGTCTAGCTAAACTTCAGAAAGTATTTAAAGTTTGATCACGATATTTAACCATCTCATTAAAATAACAACAAAACTGATAAATTGATTTTATTAGTATTTTGTTTGGTGGGCTTCCCTTTTACTACTGAACACGTAAACTCACGCTTGTGAGAAGTTAACGAAACAAAAAGAGTATGTAAGGATCCCTCTTTGGAAGAACATAACTAATAAGATCAGTGTATCTGCGTGTGTATCTACTAAGTGTGCGCCTTCCCAAGACTCTGTACGCAATACAATGAATTGTCAGTGTCGTAAACTGGACATAACCCCCCCCCCCCCCATTCAAAAAAACCTTACCTAGTTAAAAATGTGCATGCTGTGGGCTGCTATAATTGAAGGAGCACACGTTACAGATTTTTTAGTAACAATGTTATTTTAATTATATTTTTGTATCATTTGCTGCAGATCGACCTAAAAAATAAGACTTGTAATTGGCTTTCAGTCTTATTTGCTATCTTCACTCTGTTCTTTTCTAGCTGTACCTAAGTCTTCCAAGTGAAGTAAATACATAAACATGTTCTTCTAGGGCGTACTCTCTCGGTGTTTCCACTAACATCTGTCTTATGAATACGTTTTATTAGTCCCCATTAATTCATTCTTTCAACGTGACCAAATCAACTTAGCAATTAGCATACTTACTCTTATCAATTTTGGTCACTAAATTCTTTGAACCAACAACATTGCTTTATCACATCATTCTTCAATCTGAATTGAAAAAATCATTATGTGTATGTGGTTGATTTATGGTCAGCACCCAGTTAGTCAACTTAAAACTAGTCACTGGTATTTATTTTTTAATTTATAGCTCATATCAATCTAATTGAATTTAATTTTAGTTTAATTTAATCATTTGTAATCTACGTTTTTTTACCTAATGTTTATCCAATATTAATTCAATCTATAAATATTAATTTATTTGAAATGTATTGTATAAGCTGTGGACGCCTTTAATTGACAAACTTACACATAATTTTGTAAATACGTCGTTGGTGTTTCGCATAATCTATATATATAAAAGAAAGTCGTGTTAGTTACTTCGCTTATAACTCAAGAACGGCTGAACCGATTTAGCTAAAAATTGGCAGGGAGGTAGTTTAGAGCCAGGAGAAGGACATAGGATACTTTTTATCCCGTTCAACATCATAAAAATAAATATCAAGAATATCGGTTGTCTCAAACATTTTTCAAACGCAGCGCCATCTTGGATGACATGACAGGAGTCAAACTTCCCAGTTCATTATCAGGTGACAATTTGAAATTGACAAGTCTTAAGCTAAACCCAAGAAGGTAAGGTTGTCAATTTATAATACGCACCTACGTTCTGAAATTTATTTTGTTACTAAACTTAGAGGTTTTATGTAGCATAAAAAAGTCTTATATTTCAGAAATCAATTTACGTAACTAGCAATGATGACAGAGACGAACTTTAATAATTCTTTGCAAATAGAACTTATTTTACTGTTAGGACTTTAATTAAAGTAGACCGGGAAAACTATAGGCATAAACTATTGTATGTAACATAGAGGCAATAGTTCAGATTAAAATTATGAATTTAGTATTTTTTAGTAAGGTAGTTAGGTTAGATAGTTGGGTTAGCTATAGGATAGGTATGGTCAGTTAGGTTAGGGTATATATACATGTTGTAATTTAAAAGTAGTAGTAGTTATTATTGGTTTGGATTTATTTGTTGTCGTCTTATTCAACGTATGTATATCTAATATAAAAAAAAAATAAGAGCAATGAATTGACTCTAAGGCACAACGAAGTTTGCCGGGGCAGCTAGTAATAAATAAATATATAAATAAATCCATCTATACCAATATTATAAAGGAAATATAAAGATTTAAAAGAGACTAGAAGAAGAAAAAAAGAAAGATTATACACCACTAATTTTTAATTAGTACAAATACTTAAAGGTCTTATTCTATACGATCATCTCATTATATTTGTAAAGTATCAATTAATAATATTCATAAACAGCAAAGTTACTAGCGTTTGTTTATATCCCAAAGTCACCCAATTTTTCGAAATATTGTACAGGCTATTCATGACATAGTAGTATTCATTAATCGTCATCTCTCACGCACGTTGGCGTGATCTCGCCCAAGCATGCCCCGCCTCCAACAGCTGTTTTCGTTATTTAAGTTTAACTAAATAGTGACATATTTAAAAAATGAACTTCGTTTTTTTTACTTTTGATTACGCAAATATGTTCAGTAATAGGTACGGATACAGCCCATTTTTTTGTACTAATTAAAATATAGGGGTGTATTAAGATTTGATTTGATTTTATTTCTACATTTTTGTATGTAACGAATTAACTTAAAAACATCTGGACCGATTTGAAAAAATCTTTCACCGTTGTGCAACTACACTATCCCCAGGTGAAATAAGCTACTTTTTATCCCTGTATTCCCTCAGGAACGGGAACTACGCGGGTCTAACCGCGTACGTCCGCTTGTCATTCATAAAGATATACTTACAAAAACTCAATGGTGGTATTTCAATATCCGGAGCCAATAGCTTGTAAGCGCAGCCCGCACCGGTGTATACCAGTTCCATCTCAAGAGCCACCAGGCCCACGCGTTGAGTGGTCAGAGGCGTGTCTTCGTAGCCGACGCAAAGGCATCGGAACCCGAAGCGATTGTCTTCACTGGAAAATAAAATATTATTTAGAATACGCAAAAACTCACGCCTCCTTCCCATGGTGGTAGGCAGAAACGGCGGTAGGCGGTTTTAACGTACTTTTTTCACCCGGACGGAGCGGGACGTTTCATAGAAAACGTAAACGAAACGCAACATTCCTGGCCATCCGTCTCATCCCTAACGTATGCTTTATCGCTTTCTATGAAACGACATTTCTGAAAGTTCACGTCTCGTTCCATCCGAATAAAAACAAGTTCTGTACCGACCTTTAGTATAATGATATTTGAATGTTGTGATCGCCGCAGGTTAAGATGCCAACCTCTTGTGCACGAGATTGTTGATCAAATCCGGGCAAGTACAAAATTAATATGGTATTTTTAAGTTTATCGTAGTCTCTTACATCGGTGAAAGAAGACATATTAGTTCTATTATAATATTATATTGTGGAAGCATGTATCCCCACAAAAAGCGACGAAAATAATTATCGTGGTATCGACAAGGTCGCTTTGAAAATTACAAATCGTTTTGGTATTTTTGGAGAATTTTAGACGGTTCCATTTCTTGTGGTCATCCCATATTGTTTTCTCTTCCACCCTGTCTCTTTTCATTTACTCCTTTTTCATTTTTACAACGTGTAATAGAATGAACACACTTCCTGAACAAGGCTCATATTACTTATTAATCTGAACCACATTTACTATGGGACGAGTGTCCATTTCATTGTTAAAGTGGTTCAGATGCGAGTGTGTATGAGTCAGTTTCACGATAATAATATCAGTGTAGAAATCGTAAAAAATAACTCAGCTTTTCAGTACATTTATGTTAATATAAATCCCATAGTTTATTCTGTTACATGTTGTACAGTGACCAACTTAAATATTATCCATACATAGCGACATATGTCGATTGTCTTGATGATTAAAGAGCTAGCTATACAGGGTGTAAAAAGATCGATCACATAGCCGATAACCACACATTCTGTACATATAATTAAGTAACTTTAACCAAAAAATAATACTGATCAACTGAGCGTATTATGGCCACTCGCGCTTGGTCGTTGACCCGACTGGCCCGCTTGTTTAGTATCCATTGCATTTTTGTAACTTCAAATGCGTAATTTGTTTTGAAAAATCGATAATTTTGATAATGTTTGATCGGGAAAAAGTTTACTTATGATAATTGGAATAAAATTTTGGAAAAAAAACGTAAATAAAATTGCACTTTGACCTTCAATATCTCCAAAACCAGTGAATTCCCAGGTATGTTCTAGAAGAAAAAACTATCGCAGTGATGGGTAAAATAATGTGGTTTTCGTTTACGTTAAGGGTCTTTTTACACCCTGTATAATTATAAATTACTTACTTGTTAGACTTGTTGAACTCGGTCAAATAGTCGGATGATGTTTCTAATGAGAATATTACTTCATTTCCTGGCACCAGAAGTGCTTTTTGTGGCCAGTCGTTAACACTAAAACAAAGAGTTAGATAAATACGATTTGTTTGAGATATATCTGTTACTTGTTCATTAAACGCAAAATACGCGCTTTGACGTGGAGTTGCGGTTACCAGCCCGGTATCTTTATTATTATTATCTTACTTGTTCGTTTGGTAATGGGATTATTACAAGATTATGGTAAATGGGTCCGAGCACGTTAAGTCATAGCTTCCGGCTGTCAATTTTACATCTTTGGCACTCGTTAAGAAGAGACGGAATCCCGAAAGTCTGACAACCAGTCTAACTAAAGGGTATCGTGTTACTAAGTTATTGGAGTTGTGGAGTTCAGATAGGGAGTCGCACCCTCTCAGGTTTTCGTCACATAATCAATTTAATTTCATATAATATATTGATTTAGGTTAACAAAGTCACTTATGAGTCGCGTTCGGATTTAAAACCAAATTTATAATTTAGTGCATGAAAACTGGAGGGGGAAGTCTTACTCTCAACACGAAAAGTGGAATAACTAAAACTTAGTCATATAGCGAACTGTTAACTAAATGTTCATGTTGAACGTAGCTCGCGAAAAACACAAACAAATATCCACGTATCACTTACTTGTTAGCCATTCTGGGCGTCACGCTGACGTACGAGCAGTTGTAGTGCATGCACACCCCGTCACTGTCAGCTTCGTCTCCTAGTTCTTCGACTTCACCCTCATTGGTTAGCTGAACTAGCCGCTATGACAAAAAAAAGCAATAGAAAATAAATACAAGTCTCTTATCCTAAAGATTATATTACTGGCTGACTATGAATTAATTGGCATGTAGGAGACGCAATTTAATGCTGTTTTTAGGTTATTTCATTTTAAAACGTATTAATTCTATATTTTGACTAGTTTTCAAATAAAACTAAAAAAAGTCGTGTCTCTCTGTTTAACCGCTTTGTTTTTGTTATCCCTGAAATTGATGTCGAAGCGGTTAAAAGCATAATTTAGAGCATTTATTCTGGAAGTTCTGTGTATAATATTATGTTAAGCCTTTCACTACGCATACGAAATTTGAATGAATCGTTACATGAAATAAGTACTTCTTTGACACATTTTGGAAATGGTCCCAGTACAAATTGGTAAGATGCCAACGCATTCTATTTCAACCAATAATCTTACATTAATAAATTAACCACGGCAATTACCCAATAAAAGTAACATTTCGCAATAAACCAGGCTCAAATCATCCGATCTATATATCTATATTACACACTGTTGACGACACTCAAAGAGATATACGAACACAGGAGAATATTAGGACAAGTGTCGAGACATTTTGTTCTGACTTTGTCAGAACCAAAGGTCTCAGTCAAGCATAGTTAAGGTGCTATATCATCTATTAACACTAGAGGCTAAAAATCTACTTGGAAAAGGTGTGAACCACTACACACACACACTGGTTTCAGAGAATCGAGTAAATCTACAATGAATGAAATTAGCTGAGCGTTATTTGATTGCATTCATCACCCAGGCTAAGTGTGGCAAAAGCTGCAAAAATTTGTGTATCAGTAATAATTGTAGTCTTGTGCGGACTTACTTCATGAATAAAAATATTACTTTTACACAAAACTTTTTGTTTGAAGCACAAAAATATACTTTTATGTATTTGTTCTAATGATTTTCTGCCCTATCAACCTGCGAAATACCTATTATATATGTATTAACTATTAATATTCTATTAAAAATAATACAATATTTACACTTTTTCATATTATCATTAGCAGCCGGTTTCTAAGAAAGAAGTCTCAAGAAACTAATTGGTTTGTATTATTTCTTCTCCGTTGCTCATCACGATACCAACTGGTTGATTATAAGACCATGTCCTTTTCGTTCTACTCTGCTATCATACACGCTGGCCCTTACCTTCTGAGTCTATCTCGAAGAAAATTCCTATGGTTATCATAATAGGCATTAGCACTAAAATGAATGACGTGGGTGATGGACGACTTTCTACCTTATATACCTTTCTGAAAGGCGGGTCTGAGACCCGGACCTCATTAGCGCAATGGCATCTGTGTTTCGGAGTTCCGGCCACGGAGTACACGGTGAGGGAGTCTTCCGGCTGCGCGGTGATGCTTCGAGGATCCATTTCAAGGACTACCCAAGACACGCTGGTTGGGAATAATACCCTAAAAAGGAAAATAAGAATAAGTTATATTTTACCAAGAATGCTTACTTAAATACTACATAGCTATAAATAGAAATAAAAATCAAAACATTCATTGACCCAAATGTAGATAACAAACAGGCAAAGTCGCGCTCCGGAGTACAGCGCGAGTGGTCGTGGATTCATTGCTCTGTGTTGTGTCAGAGCGGCAACGTCTTTCTGCATTTAATTAAGATTTTAGTGTTTTAAAGTGAAACATTTAGGAAAAAGGGGTCTAATATTTTTGGCTGGCGTATTAAAATAATGTAAGTAAATGAATAAATAAGTATTCCACAACCTTCATACAACGCTATCTGCTCCTGAGCTAAGCAGAGCTTGTGTTATGGGTACTAAACAGCTGATAAACATACTCATATATTTCTAAAAACATACATATTATAGGCAAATTACACCCAGACACAGAACAAATGATCGTGCTCATCACACAAACATTTGTCCTGGGTGGGAATCAAACATACGACCTCCGGCATAGCAGGGCGACCAACTACTAGACCAACAGGCCAGTCAAACGTTTCTAAAATAATCATAGTTTGAAACCTCATGTTAGTGACAGTGGCTTGCTTGTAAGGGTGGTCGCTCTCGAGCCAAGTGTAGTAGTGTCCGGTGGTCGTGGTGCATTCCTCCAAGTTCGGGACCAGCAAGTTCATCGCCGCCACGTGAGGAAGCAGCTTGTGAATCATGTCCAGTATTTTGATGACGCTCTGTAAAAAAGGATTATCATAACGATTTGTTAGGAATGGATGTTTGGGCTCAGTCGGAATTAGTGTTAAATGAAAGTAGTGGACAGTATATACAGGGTGTAACGGAAAGGGTATATACATACGAAGGGCACGGATTCTCTTGGTGATAAGAAACGACATGGCAACGTTTTTATACATATACATACATAATTGTAAAGTTGAGCCCGCCCGCGCCGTCGCGCCTTCGTCGGTTAGGCAGAGCCCGATAGGTCTGTACTAGGCGCGCAGAACCCGAGATAGATATACTTGAACCTTGCCGGACAGGATTATGACCATATTATGACCCTCATAGTGCGGTGACACGTTTGTTATGATTTTGCATTTAATAAACTGTCGATATTAAATAATATCGTGAAGTTTCCGGGTGTAACGGAAAGGGTATATACATACAAACAGGGTGAATTGAGTATTTAATAACGAGTCTTTCCTCAAAATTTCAGCTCCCAACTAATAACTTTGAAACTTCACATTTATTTTGTTTTAATTTCAAATCAGATCAAGATCAAGTTATCTGAAATACTTAAATGAATTTTATTTTAAACTAGCTGCCTCGGCAAACTTCGTTGTGCCTTAGTTGCTCTTATCAATTTTTTTTATATTATATATACATACGTTAAATAAGACGACAACAAATAGATCCAAACCGATAATAACTACTACTACTTTTTATGTAGCGAGTCTCTACTGTGATCTTATTTAAACATTTTGTGTTCAATAGAATTAAAATTACAACATTATATATAACCTAACCTAACTGACCATACCTATCCTATAGCTAACCTAACTACCTAACCTAACTACCTTACTAAAATGCATTGATTTAAAAAATACTAAATTCATAATTTTAAACTGAACTATTGCCTTTAATGTTACATACAATTTATACCTATAGTTTTCCCGGTCTACTTTAATTAAAGTCCTAACAGTAAAATAAGTTCTATTTGCATAGAATTATTTAAAGTTCGTCTCTGTCGTCATTGTTAATTACGTAAATTGATTTCTGAAATATAAGACTTTTTTATGCTACATAAAACCTCTAAGTTTAGTAACGAAATAAATTTCAGAACGTAGTTACGTACCTATAAATTGACAACCTTACCTTCTTGGGCTTAGACTATACAATATGTAACAAAAACCCTGTTGTTCCTTTTAACCACGTTTTAAGAATCGGTATACGTACCTAATAAAGCGAGTCATTTATTAAAAACGTTCAATAAAAATAATTAAAATAAATATTTAATAATTAATATTTGTAATGTTTGACTGATTTCTTACCTCTGCAGCGAATCTCTTTGACCGATGCCGCGCCGCCGCGCGCCTCCGCGCCACGTGACGCGGCATCGGTCATAAGGTCATGACCTTGTCAGCTGTTGTTCGTCACTTTAACGAATGAATCTATTCTTTGCAAATGTTTGTTTACACGTTATTTTTATGCACAATTGATAGTTGTTCAAACTACATATTTTAACACATAAAAAAAAACAATAGTTATTACCATTGAATTAGAAAAGTTTCTAATTCAATGGATATTACGATGTCTACTTGACGGCCGCAGAGATGCTGTTCAATATGACCACCTTGTATGTAGGTACCCCTACACATATCAACATATTAAAATATTTTACGTTAGAATAACATTTACGTAAACGAAACAATTCAATCACATAGGTTAACAATTACATCCGTTCGAAACTAAGTTGCGCGGGAGACTGGAACTAGGATGTAAGGAAGTGGTTCGCAAGGCGGCGCGGGCGGCGGCGAGTGGGGGGCGGGGTACGGGATAGGCAAGCACGTGCGTCGCCGCCGGCCGCGGTAACGTTTGGCGGCATATTTTGTCACTTCAAAGAAGCCGCCGCCGCCTAGACGCGCTCGTAAATAAAAATGTACTTGTAAAGTCAGGTGTTCTAAACATTTTTACGAATGTGTCGGTTTTAATAGTTATTTGATTACGACCCGTCGACTAGCCAATCATTATTTTTTTTAAATTGTAATTTCATTAATGGTATCCTTGTAGGTAAATGTATATGCCCCTAAAAGGAACAACAGGGTTTTTGTTACATATTGTATACCTCTAGACGTAGCCCAATTTACAGTGTGAAGTGTGGAAGTGAGACGCATTAATACAAAGTTCGTAGGAAAATTGAGACAAAGCATCGTATCTTCTGTCCCTTACGGCGTGCCGTATTTTTGCATGGCTAACTTTTGAATGTTAGCCAAACAAAGTGCTGTCACTGTCACGTATATTATTATGGTCGATTTAATTTAAGTTTTCGGATGGTTTTTGCAATTGTTGTAATAGTTTGAGTAATTTAATGAGAAATGGACTCCATTAGTTAAGTGTTTAATGTATGGTGTATGCTTTACGACGGGAGGATGCAGTATAATAGGCTGTAAAAGCCGCACCGAAAAGGATATTAACGAAATCACTTTTCATTCGAAAGTTTTCAATACTGTTAGTGTTATAGTGTGATTATTGAATTTATACATTTGTGCGCTTTTATTTTCATGGGTTTCAGACCAAAATATGGAAGATTTCTTAAAGTAAACTTGATTTCTTATATCACATAACCTAGAAATGCTTACTTACAGTGTTGCTACACGTTTCAAATCTTTTCCCTTAACTGTCAGGCCAAATGTTCAAAAGGTAGGCATAATAATCAAATAAATCTATGGTGGCTAAACACACACAAATTTGTGGGCGAACCCTTACGAACGAACAGAGCCCTTTCGACAATCATTAAGTTTTACTCTTGAAGGCAATCGCGTAGGTACTTATAGATATTTGGAAGTAAGAATTCATTTTATAAATAAATGTTAAGTAACAATAAAGATTTAGAATTTAGAAATCAGGAATTTTCATAATAAGATGGTTTTGTTTAAATGACAATAATTATTATACATACAGCAATTTCAATGTCACACTGGATGTCAGCCATACCTAAGTATATTTTAATGATACATAAAACGCGAAAAAATAATGTTGTTTTCTTTTAAAGAGTTCCTTCTATGTACACACATCAAGCTTCACTTGGTAGTACCTAGTGTATATTATTTGTGAGAATCAAGGTAAGATTGAAAGAAGTATTTTACGTGAAATGATATTTTCCCACACATTGATACTTCTACACTCATATTACCACGTTGAATACGTAAATTATAATTTATAATAGTGCTAAAATTGGAACCTGCAGTTAAGTAGAATTTTGGTCGTATTTTGGGACTTTTTAAAGGAAAAGCAACACTGAACTTTTATATTGCTGTCTCATGTGCGGCCCCGCGGTGGCTCGATCTAGAGGTATATTATCTAAGTTCTTGGGTTTAGCTTAAGACTTGTCAATGTCAAATTGTCACCTGATAATGAACTGGGAAGTTTGACTCCTGTCATGTCATCCAAGATGGCGCTGCGTTTGAAAAATGTTCGAGACAACGAATATTCTTGATATTTATTTTTTCGAGGACTTTTCATGTTTTTTATTAATTATTATGCTATTCCGGACAAAAACAAATCCAAAAAGACCAAAATCATTCAAATTGATCCAGCCGTTCTTGAGTTAGGAATGGTGTAACTAACACGACATTCTTTTATTTAAATAGATATACATTAAAAAAAAAACCAACAACATTTGCGAATCCTGGAAAGAGAATCCAGATAAAGGAGAGACCTGTCTATTTTGCACTAAATTAATCAGCATTGCCGGGCAGCAATATCGAATGATTTTTTTTTAAATTAAATTGATTTATTTGTATAGTTTTATATACCTAATACAGCTTTGTTTGTAATGAAAATTCACTGGCCCCTAAGACACAGGCCTAAACCAAATTTAGGAGCCAAAGTATTAAATTTATTGTGATCTGTGCTCTCTTCATCATTGGATATTGCAATGTGAAATAAAAATAAAGTTCTCATTGTTTTTATTTTAATATGCACTTTCTCTTTGTTTGTTGTACTCTCATAAATATAGCAGGGTATGATTGATGTTATTATTTTATTAACGATCTCGTAAACGGAGCTTGGTCGTGATGGACCACAAGTAAAGGCATGTGCCACAGTGCATCGTAGTTCAAATCCAAACCAGTACCAATGCGACTATTTCAATCAGAATGAACTCTCTAAGTTTATTTTACTCATCATTGAAATTGGTGTAGAAAAAAAAGTTAATATTTTAAAGTTGCCAATCCGCCTTGCGAAAACGTGGTGATCAATGCTCGTGCCTTCTCTGTATGAAAAGAGGCTTTGCCCTGTAGTAGGACAGTAACAGTTCAGTAACTATTATAATATTATATTAGTTGATCGGAGTTCAAGATATACTCAAACAGATAAATTAAAATCTCTTACCTTAGAATCATCGACGCCATCCAAGTTGGCGAGGGTATACGGTATCAGAATGTTGATTGCCGGTGAGGTCTGTAACACTGAGGCATTTCTCCTCAAGTCTTCAGCTGTCAGCTCGTTGCGTAACGTGCAGAACAACTCGGCACTACGATCCATTACTATGGAGGCGACGCGAAGAGTGATCGAGCGGAGCGAGCAGAGCAAACTGTCGGCTGATTCAGAAGAGTTGGATAGGGTTTTTGATGACCTGAAGGAGAACGAACAAACATGTTCAAGATGTTTTCTGTTTCATGATCACATTTACTAGATTGATCTGGTCATATCTGTGTGGTTCCTTCCTCAAAAGACCATTTCAGACACTAATCTGCATGGTTCTTACGTGATCTGACCAAGATAATGTCTGGACTTTAAAAGATACTGTGACTTCTGAGTTTCTTTCGGTGCTTCTCAGAGTAGTCAGATAGTGAAACACTGACACACTTTTACAAACTAACTAGAAAGCCTTACCTTCTAGTTAGAAAATGGCATGTAAAAGTGTTTGTATGAACCTATTTACAAAAATAAATATAAATTCGATTTGATACACAAATAGCGAAACAAAATCAAATTTTGCATACAAAACTTTGATACCTACTCGACAAAAATGTAGATTTGTTTTTCGCGATTTCCGAGTTGTTCCTTTAGAGAAAGTGAAGGAAGCACTCAGTGAAAAATTTGTCCCATGACTAACAATACACCTTATTATGTAACCTCGATCAATATAATTATTTTTAATTTTCATAAAACTAACACCAAGGAGGGGTTTCATAAGTGTGACTACCTATGACAAGGACGGGGGCGTTAGGAATCCAAAAACTATAAAATTTGAGTAAATTTGACGTAATTAATAGATGTATCTATCATCTGCTTTAACCTTTTTCCCAACTATGTTGGGGTCAGCTTCCAGTTTAACCGGATGCAGCTCGATACCAGTGTCTTACATGGAGCGACAGCCTGTCAAACCTTCGCAACCCAGTAACTGGGTAACATGATACTCCTTGGTTAAACTGGTTAACTACAAGTAACGACTGTCAAAGATCTACAAATGATAGCCGGTACCAACGGCTTAACGTGCTTTCCGAGGCAAGGAGAAGTCTTGGTATGTAATAAACGGTAACCCATCCACGGGCCGACCTCGTCAAGCGTCGCTTAACCTTCGATCGCCCCATGCGGCTGTTACAATTTAGCCACAATATACCCTAAAGCCTCTTTATAGCCGGTTATTTTTTTCGATAACGAAACCCAAATCTTACCCATAATATACTAGGCTAGGTATTTGCCCTCTAGCCAACGTGGTGCCATTAAAGCTGAGCGAGCAGGATGCGAACCGGAACGTAGTCCCGTCAGGTCCCTTCACTGACGGTAGTCCACAGTCGCCGTTAGACGTGCGGCCGCCGTGGTTGCATAGACGTACGGCGTAGCGGAGATCCTCCTACAAATGTGGAATCAGTTGGTTATCGTGAAAGCCCAGAAGTTTATTTATTTATTTATCGAGTTCCCCCACAATTGTTCACACAGATTGCTAGGTTAAGGCGCTTGCATTTCAAGCACAAGGTTGTGGGCTCAAACACCAATGTGTCTTTGTCCATTCATTTCTATTTTCTAAGTTAATCCTAAACTTCACTGACATCGATGAAGGGAAAACATTTTGTAAGATAAATTTCCGTCTTGAGCAAGTGTGTTTAATACTCGTGTCTTCTCGGTACTGCAACTGAGCACTTCCAGATAAAAAAAACTCATGATGCTATGCCCGACCTGGTATTCGAACCCGGGACCTGATAGTCA
Organism: Euplexia lucipara; assembly: GCA_921972225.1. NCBI lineage: Eukaryota > Metazoa > Arthropoda > Insecta > Lepidoptera > Noctuidae > Euplexia > Euplexia lucipara. The sequence goes on along the minus strand of OV179142.1, from coordinate 7,444,603 downwards.
GCGGTAGCGCTTGCGACCACTATACTAACGAGGCAGTTTAGACGGGCAAGCAGGCATGGAAGGGAAGTTTAGGTAAATTTTATATCCTTCACCTATTGCAATCTCTTCCTGTCAGTGAGTCAAAAAGATTAGGTTACCTTCAAAGGAATAGGTCGTTCGAACTTGAGCTGCACCATGTCGTGTTGCAGGTCTGCAGCGGTGAAGTTGCCGTGGGCGACCTCCACGCTGACCCAGCAGTGGGTCGGGTTCGCTTCCTCAGCTGTTGCGCGGAGCTGTGATAAGAAAGTAATTGATTAAGATTCATCGAAGATTTCCAAAAGCAGAAAGGATCTTCAATGGTATCAAACCAAACCAGCATCATCAGCATGAGATCAGTACGGCACAACAACCAAAATAAAGTGTTGTTTATTCTTTGGTTTTGTATTAATATAATATCACGTGTGTACCTGTCATATCACTGTTCACCCACATTTCACCAGTTATGTTTAAGTCCCATGTAATAGGGGACAAGCCATCAATTGGATTGCCATCAATCGGGCACAAATCTAGACTCCGGGAGGTTACTGAGAAATTCTACTCAAAAACGCTTTGCCCGTCACGGGAATCGGACCTAGGACCTCAACGAGGCAGTCAGTCAGTCGTAATCTGGGGTCACGGTAGTGCCCCTGCCAAGACGAAATTCTACATATCAGTATAAATGTATAGCTTGGCTGTTTCGTACTTCAGAAACTAAATATCCGCATCACCTCCACGACGGTAAAGAAAAGCGAAGCCATACATTTATACTGATATGTAGAATTTGTGAAGTTAGGGTCGGTAGGTAGGCCGTGAAGATTGAGAAGCTTGGCTCTACATGAGCTCTGATATCTTTTTCACATGGCAAACCTTATGTGGTCGTCTTGGCAACATTTTACATGAAATGTTTTGGTGGGATTTGGAAATATATTATAGAAAGAGCAGCGGTGGCCGAGTGGTGGCGGCCCCGACTTACGAACAGTATGTTGTGGGTTCAAACCCAGGCAGGCGCAATACTTAGTGTAATTTATTTCATCACCACTGCTCTCAAAAACGGTGAAGAAAAACATCTTATGGCATGTCCTAGAACCAAAAATTCGAGGACATGTGACATCTACCAATTCGCACTGAGCCCGCGTAGTAGATGATTGCACATACGCAAATTACGCGCTTTGACGTGGGGTGGGGGATACCAGCCCGGTAATATTCTTTGTCTTTATATTACAGAATGAAAATAATTCTGCGCTTGTCTTACAACTACTGTTATACGAGTAATTATGCTCTCATCATAGGCAAGGACGCTGGCACCCTAAACACTAAATGAAACTTGCATTGGGTGCCAGAGCTGATCGAAAACATTCTTGCTCCAAGTTGTGATGCTGCATAGATTTCAGAGATTTTTCTTGTACAGAGCCCAGCACGTCAAGTTACCCCAATGTGTCAAATTTCTTTGATCGTTTTTCTACTTTATGTCAAACAGAATAAGGTTCATATTCAATTGGGAAAATTTGACACATTGGGGTAACAGATCAATTCGTAGTTTGGCGCCAGGAGCACATTTTGTTTTCTTGTCGTGTCAAGATGTTAACGTTAAATATGTAACTTTCAGTGCCATACGCGGTTTTAGACGCAATTAATTATATTTATCTTTTTAATCGTGTCGTTCTGTCGTTGAATCTGCATATTTGTTTTTTGTTGGAAAGCTATGTTGTGATCCAATACAAACGTACAGTGATGCATTTGTGGGCTTTTGACATAGCGATTATTTTTCAAACATGAAACCTATGTGGCTATTATTTGCAAGTTTTTTATCGTGTACAATTAAGGGTATTTTATCCTATACTAGCTGCCCCGGCAAACTTCGTTGTGCCTTAGAGTCAATTTATTGCTCTTATTATTTTTTTTTTATATTAGTTATACATACGTTGAATAAGACGACAACAAATAAATCCAAACCAATAATAACTACTACTACTTTTAAATTACAACATATATATAACCTAACCTAACTGACCATACCTATCCTATAGCTAACCCAACTATCTAACCTAACTCCCTTACTAAAATGCATTGATTTAAAAAATACTAAATTCATAATTTTAATCTGAACTATTGCCTCTATGTTACATTACAATTTATGCCTATAGTTTTCCCGGTCTACTTTAATTAAAGTCCTAACAGTAAAATAAGTTCTATTTGCAAAGAATTATTAAAGTTCGTCTCTGTCATCATTGCTAATTACGTAAATTAATTTCTGAAATATAAGACTTTTTTATGCTACATAGAACCTCTAAGTTTAGTAACAAAATAAATTTCAGAACGTAGGTGCGTATTATAAATTGACAACCTTACCTTCTTGGGTTTAGCTTAAGACTTGTCAATTTCAAATTGTCACCTGATAATGAACTGGGAAGTTTGACTCCTGTCATGTCATCCAAGATGGCGCTGCGTTTGAAAAATGTTTGAGACAACCTATATTCTTGATATTTATTTTTATGATGTCGAACGGGATAAAAAGGCTCTAAACTACCTCCCTGCCAATTTTCAGCTAAATCGGTTCAGCCGTTCTTGAGTTATAAGCGAAGTAACTAACACGACTTTCTTTTATATATATATAGATTATCTCTCACCCGTACATCGTGTAGTAGTTCGAGTGAGTACTCGTAGTTGCCGAGTCCGCCGTACACGCTGACTCCGACCAGCGTGATCCCAGCGCGATCCACCGTGAAGCAGATCGCATCGGGACTGCCGTTACCGGTGTTCCAGGCACGAGACTGATTCACGCGCATGAAGCGGGAAGGAGTCACTAGGCTATTGACTGTGTTGGAGTCGGTGTCCTCCTGTAATAAAAACGATAAAATGCTATAAAAATAACTATAGTCGTTCCAAGTTCTTGAATTTCTTCTCAGCAAAAACATTAAGGTGTGGAAGTGGTGAAGGGTGGGGCATTTTGGGGGACTGTGTATGTTTTTTTTTCTCAGCCTAGTTTGAATAAAGTCTTTTGTTTTTTTTTTGGAATATAAAATATATTGTTTTTCTTCTTAACTCGTTTCAGGATGAACTAAATAACATTTCATTCTCACAGTCGGGTAAAAACGGGCATTATACCATAAAAATGCCCGTTTTTACCCGAACGAGCAACACATCGGAGTGTAATTATTTTGTATATAATTATTAGGATTTAATTATTAAAAACCGTTATTTTTGATAAGAAAAAACGTACATCCATCATCACAAACTTTGACTTTTAGCAAATTAAGCTACCTGAAACTAGTCTACTAACCCGAATAGTCGTCGCACTCGTGGACAGCTCGGCCACGATCCTCGCAGTAAGCTTGCAGCAAAACTCTGACAGTCGCTCGTGCTGTTTGATCTCGCCATGATCGTGTGGCTGCCCGCACTGTCGCGTCATCATCTGCTGCTTGACAGGGATCATCACGATGTCCAGCAAACGCGGTATCACATCCAGTAAGTGCCATTCCGTGTGGTTTGACTTGCTGTCTCCAGGATCTGATTGCTGTAAAAGTCGTCACCGTTTTATTAGTTGACGAATTGGAGTGAGCAAAATGTATAAAAATACCAAAACTTATGTAATTGACAACATTTTAAAATGTTAACCTGCATGTGTTATTACGTTATTTAAACGTAAATCCAAAACTAGAGGACCCATATTTTTTGGTTTTTCGAAATTATGTACTTTTCATTCGTAGTTTTAACTTTGAAATTCGGTGCATTCAAAAAAGACGTAAGCGCCAAAAGACGTCATTCATACGGTGGTCAAAATCAAATCAAATCAAAAGTCATTTCAAATCAAAAGTCATTTATTCAAATTAGGCTGAGGATCAGCACTTTTTGAACGTCGAAATTACATAAGACAGTCCCCCAAAAAGCCCACCCTTCGGTGGAATGGCGATACATCCTTTGCTCTACTGTGATACGTCAAAAAAAAACTGTTACTTAGATGTCACTGTCATTTAGCAGTTGTCAATGTCATACATTGACATTAAGTATGTCTTGTTTGAAATTTGATATGTCTTGTTTGACATTTGATATGTCTTGTTTGACATAAGATATGTCTTGATTGACATTAGATATGTCATGTTTGACATTCTGGTTTTATCTTAAAAATTAGCTTCTTACGCAAAGGTAACTACCTCATTCCACCTCATAAATGACGTCATCGCATGTTTTTGGGTTTTTTTTTCTCAGAAACTAAGCAATAAAAAAAATATTTCAACTCAGCATACAAAAATGTAGAAACGGTATTTTTGTTTTAGGGTCTTTTCAATTTTGAAATGTTGTCAATTCAACTATAAATGAAATGAAGTCACCATTTGCCATTCCCCAACTTCGTTGGGGTGAGCTTCCAGTCTAGTCTGCATACATACATACACTCACGCCTGTTTCCCATGGGGGTAGACAGAAACTACAGAGTGCCGTATACTACGATTCTTACATACTTCATTTGCTTCGTCTACATTCATACATATTGTCAAACACACACGCCGGTTGCGAGTACTACGCACCTGACCTTTCTAAAGAACCTCACCAATAAGGTTTATGTAGGTCCTTCTAGAGCGTTCCCACTTACATCTATCTGTCTTGTTAGTCACCTTTCATTCATCCTTTCCACGTGACGAAACCTTCTAAGCATACATATATCTTTGAATTCTTTGTTACTACATCTTCTTTTAAACCACAGCGTTGCTTTTTCACATCATTCCTCAATCTGTCATTCATTGTTACACCAGTCTAGTCTGATGCAACTAAATCCCAGAATTTATATGCAGAGACTAGGCAGTCTCTTCAGAATCAGAATCAGAATCAAAATTATTTATTTGTAAAACATAGGTGACGAACATATATACATTAATCATACATGTCAAGGTCGTAAATAGATAAGTGTTGCACTATGCTTTGTCATTGTTGACATACAAATATTAAAGTCAGGTTCATCAAAGTTCAGGTTAAGTTCAGTCAGGTTCTTCATGTAAATTCTGGGATTTAGTTACATAGTAGTTGGCGTTACATAGGCATGTAACCTCCACAACGCAGTTACTGGGTAACACGATACATCTTGGTTAAAATATGTAAAAATATGTAATAGTTACTAACTGCGTTTTAGCTTTAATAATGAACCGAAGTGGTAAATATAGAATTATTTATAAATATTAAATCCAAAACATACATTTTATACTAAGATTATCAATCGACTTCTTCAGTAAAAGAAGTCGAATGATAAAGGCGCTCATATTCATCAGATTTCTTTCTTATTCCATAGTAAAATGTTTGATCATTAGAACTTACTTTCGTTGCCTCTCTATTATTGGCTCTAGGTGGTATTGGGGGTGGTTTTTGCGCGTGCGACGATCTTGGGACAGTAGCCGACTTGGAAGGAACTTCTTTTAGTACCTACGCAACATTACAAAATACGTATAAGTGTTACACTACAAGTCACAAGGAAATGTGTTTCTATAGAGAAGTGAAAAGTATTTTTTGTTTAGTCAAGTTTCTAGTTGATTTAATAAAGAGTTCAGTGAAGATATGTGGGAACAGAACGAAAGGTGAGCTTATGGTGGTGGTGGTAGAGGTGAACAAAGAGTGAAAGGAAGAGGAACTACGATTGATCTAGTGTGTACTACGTGTTAGCGGCTCTTACCTTGCTGTCCGGTCGGCGGTTCTCATTGCTATTAATATAGCTCTGTGTTACGGGAACTACATACTGCAATACGTCACGCAGACTTCGTGACGCGCACATTGCGGCACAAGTAGACGTTAGCTCACGAATTTGTGACGGCGGCACAACACCTTCCTGAAATATCATTCATATTTGTAAATATAACATTGACAGAGGTGCTAACACTTTGAAGTGGTGAAGGGCGGACGTTTTGAGAGACTGTATCATGTGTTTTTGACGTTCAAAAAGTGCTGGTCTTCAGCCTGATTTGATCAAATTAATTTAGATGTTTTGTTTATAGTACAGGACAGCTCAATAATAACTTAGAGGTGTCGTGCCCCTTGGTTAAAATAGTTGCAAGACTTTCGGGCTTCCGACAATACGGTACGACTATCAAAGATCTACAAATGACAACCGTTGGGATTAACGTGCTTTCCGAGGCACTGAGGAGTCTTGGTATCACCCATTCACGAAAGATCGACCCTTGCGGCTGTTATTATTTAGCAATTAGCACCTCGTGGCTTATAATAGACTTACGTCTCAAATCGCCTACCAGGCCTTGAGCAAGCGTGGTAATTCATTGTCGTGATTTCTCTTCAGAAGAAGAACCTTTTACCCTATAGTGGGACCGGTATTATTGGTTTTAGATTGACGTACCTTAACGTGGAACAGCATAGAGCACAGATGACTCCATTTCAGCGTAGGAGTAGGGAAGAAGGCATGGAAGCAGGCTGTTACAGTATCGTGCGCTTCTTTCAATATCGAAGTTGTCAATTCTAGAGCAAATTGTACGTAGCAGACCCTGTGGGCCTTGCTTTTGCCAGGTTTTCTCGGCAACATGGAGCACGTTGGTGTCTGGTCCGCCATTATTACTTGGATCAAGTTTCGTACCTCAGCAATAGCTTCGAAGTACGACATGTACTCATGAGAGTTCCGTTTCCTATTGTTTTGAGGATATATCTCATTGATGTACGACCTCACGAGTCTCAAGCATGCTCGGATTATGTACACTAGTCTCTTCTGATGCTTCATTATGGCCAACTTGTGGTAGTTGATGGGAACTAAACCGTTGGTATCTAGGATGATTTCTTTGAAGGTGTCCCAGCTCCATTGTAGCAAGGTAATGAGTGACTTGAAGCAAGGCACAGTAACCTTTCTGGACAAGTTCTTTGTTAGAACTATAATTGGTTCGCCGAAGTCGACTATTTTGAGCGGTAAAGCATGGTCTGGGCTTACAGTGGTGTAAATGAAACACGGGATTTGTCCCGCGTTTACATCAGTTCCGTTGTTCGATTTCTTGGAGGTTTTGAAATGGAAACCTATTTCGTCGTTGATGACCATTGCCTGGCCTGACGACCCACAATCAGAGGACGGCCCACTTATGCACGCCCATGCTACATACCAGCGATTCGCCTGAAAAAAAAGATAATAAACTATTCGACTATGATACGTACATAATTACATAAACTCACGCCTTTTTTCCAAGATGGCGTTCTGTAATTTCTCCCTATTCCGATAGGAAAAAGGCGTGAGATTTTTTAATTACCAGTCAGCCAAATTAGGTTTATTTTAACCGATTTTCAAAATAAAGATAAGTTAAAAGTTAAGTTTGAGGTACTTGTTTTATTGATCATGTTTTTAATTATTTTATTGAATGTTCTTTTCTCGATGTCGTATATTTGTAATTATATTATTTCTTTATTTTGGCGCATATTGTGGTGCATAAAAGATGGGTGACTTATAATTAAGTTTGAAATGTTTATCTCTAAATGTGTGCTTATTGTTGAGGAGCCAAATTAAATAAATAATTAAGTTATTAACGCTTAGTAATGATATTCAACATTATAGTGTTTGGGTAGCATAATAATTTAAGATTATGAATTTGATTTTATAATTTCTTACGTCCCAAATACGTGTGAAGTATTTGTTTACTCACCGTCAACGGTATAGGGTTATCAAACATGACTGGAAAACGGTCTCTAGGTGGGCACTCGTACACAATCTCGTCACTCTCGGTCAGCAGTTCACCGTCACCTTCTTGATCTCCGCCCTCCGCTCCGATGTCATACAACTTCACTTTAGCCGTGTAATCGCCTCGGCCGCCGTATAGACCGATACCACCTGACAAAATTAGAATCATAACAAAAAAAAACATTTTTAAAATCGATATTTGTTTATATATTACAAATCAAAATAACCGGGTTCGATTCCCGAACGGAGTACAGATGTTTTTTAAAATCTATAAATGCAGTTTTTCTTGTTATTAAAATCGATGACATAGTTCCTCAGTACAGATCTTCGTATGTCTTATAGTTTCAGACTATCCCATACTGACCGATTTGAATGAGACACCCTGTATAGGTTTAAAAAAAATTATCTTTTGTTACCTTACTTTGTATTTTATTTTATTTTTATTATGTTTTTAGACACGGAACGCTTTTGTACGCTTAGATTTACGATTAAAAAAATGTTATTTTTCATAATATTGTAAAACGAGAACATCTGCCGACAAACAGTTCTGCAGTTTGGCAGACATTTTGTATGTTTTTGTTGTACAGATTTTGAATAAAGAATAAAATAAACTTATTAACCAACAAATACCAATATGTTACACACCGAGTAAGATATCCGTGTCGCACATGAAGCGTATTGCCTCGACAGAGTGTCCCGAGTAGCCCCAGCCGCCGCCATTGCTGTCAAACCTGTTCACAGTGAGACAGTCTTCCTTCACCGGAAGAATCGGTGAACCCAAGCTATCTCGTTTGGAATCTGCTGAATTTAACCTAAAAAGAAAATTAGACATTAGTACTCTACTAGACGTCGTATCTTTTTTTTTGAACCTCATCAACTAAGCGAAATATGCTTGTATCTGGAGTGGGTTCACGTCAATAGTATAATGGGTGGGGATCGAACTCACGACCTTTCGATCGCCAGTCTAACGCCTTAACCATTGGGCTATCGCCGCTTAAAATATAAACATAACATGACGCTTTTATTCTCCAAAGAGTTAGGATAAAAATTCCTGACGGAATAACTCAATATAAGTCTGGTAGACCCAGGAATAGAACCCAGAACCAATCGCTCAGCGTTAGCGCTGCGGCCACTAGACCAACAAGGCAGTCAACAGTGTCTACTACACTGTAACACTACAATAACTAATAGTGATAAATGCATTATACTTATGGAACCATTTTGCCTATAGTGCTGCCAGCAACAAGTTCCTAGCTGTTGGCTGGCAACACCATATATATTGACTTTATTTAATTTATAGTGATTAAGGTATTAACGATAATGTCCCACATACCTTATGTCATGAGCATAAGTTAAAGAATCTAAACAGCCCAAAAGGTGCAGCGCAGCGTGCATCCTAGTAACAGAGCAGCCAGGAGCCGACGGTATAGCTAACTCCTGGTTCAACACCGACATGTTCGACAACGCCACGTTATCCGTCGGTCTGTCTTCGTCTCGACACGACAGGTCAAAATTCTCCAAGTTCTTAAAATCTTCCAAGCGCTTCATGCTTCCATAGTTGGGGTATTCAAAATCCCCCTCACCGAAGTAAGATTCGGGATCGTTGCAACACTTTTGCAGTTTGTGCGAGTCGAATGCTAGTATGTTGTAGCATTTCATGACTTTCATCTGTGGCTGGTAGCACCAGAGGACGTCGTACAGAGGGTCGAGGCAAGCCAGACTATTCACGAAGTCCACTTGTTCTGAGCCGGTCCACGTGTTGCAGGAACCGTCCATTTTGTTTATCGTTATACATTTGAATGTATGTTCCGGCCGGTTTGGTAGGATTACTGTGAAATAAATTTACGTTGGAGCTGTTGTGCCTTTGATAAATCAAAAAATGCTAAGAGACTGGTGCTAAAAGACTTCTTGTCAAATTTAACATAATTTAGGCTATTATCATATTTTTCTCTCTAATACAGAAAACTATGTTTAAATTTATTTAATAAAAAGTTACAGAGTTACAATGGGTGTTACAATGAGCGGCCTAAGCGCTGAAACCTATCTTTCACAGCAACATTTGGATGAACTTGACAGAAAAGGAGACAAGATATGCATATTGTGCTGACTTTCTAAAAACGGGTGTACGGTAAACCAGCGATATTTTTACATTAATTCCATTGGATGAAAATTGGAATCTAACCGTTTTGTCTATCTGCCTAATCTAGGTTTATAAAAAACCTGTGTACTTACTTATGATATTAGTAATGCATACTTACTTATTGTATTAGTATTCGACGTAATAGTTGAGCTGAACAGGGTATCTGTCTTAATTAGCGCTTGGGACACCTGCACGAAGGTCTGGTCTCCAGAGGCAGACATCCACACTGCCTTGCAGGAGTGGCGGGATCCCAGTCTTGGGACCCGGCCGGGGGTTGCGTACCAGATGGGACTGCGATCAGTTCGTAATGGCTCCTCCATACGCGGGCGACCAAGTGACCCTTTCTGTTGTGGAATGATATTAAATATATAGGTAATAGAACAGGAATAGTACTGATATCTCGATCGTTTTCATCATCGGCCTAGCCTTTTCTCAACTAAATTAGGGGTCGGCTTATGTCAATCCGGATGTAGTCTAGTGTTTAAGGTGCAGCGCAGACGACAGACTACACGTGACGCACTTTTTATTCAGCTAATAATAGAAACAACTACATTCATTACATATTTAATTTAACTTAAGTTTGACTTTGCGTTACTGCTTATAATTACATAGGTTTTATTTTGACAGACTTAAAAGTGCGCCACATATATTCCGTCGTCGGCGCTGCATTTATCATGGAGTTATTGATTAAATGATTTCTCGATTGTTTTAGTTTCAATAAAATAATAAGGGCAAGAAAAAATTAAATATTCTACAATAATATGTTAGTAGCACCAAATTTACTCCGTATCCAAATATAAGAAAACCGCACAAAAAATGCAAACCTGATAATTTCCGAACGTGTAAAGCTCCCCCTCTCTAGAGAGTACGGCGGTGTGATTGCTGCCCGCGGCGACACTCGATGCCTTAGGTACGCGCACGCGCACTATTCTGTGATGAACCGATATGTCTCCTGCTCCGAGTTGACCGTACTGGTTCGAGCCGAAAGTAAGAACTTCACCTAGTGAATAACAAGACCATTAATTAGCAAAGGAACTTTGAAGCATACATACAAAATTACACATACATCCTAAAACTTTGTCCCATGGCGGTAGGGAGAAATCACCACAGAGCGCCATCTGCTAAGATTCTTTTGTTTGCTTACGTTCATACATCTGGTCAAACATGAACGCCGCCGGTTGCAAGTACCACACACTTGAGATTTTTTAAGAACTTAACCAATAAATTCTCGTGTATGGTTCAACGGTGTCCACGGCGCGTCTAGTTACATTTTTTTTTCAATACGTAATGGGTCTACTCTTGACTTCAATCTTGTCCTGCGGTCAGAGATGACCGACGATGTAACGAGATTTCCCAAAAGAAGCCTACTAACTAGCGATTTAAACAGGGGACATAATATATAAACTCGGGAACACCGCTGCAGGCAGGGAACTCCACTCCTTGACTGTGTGCATAATTAACCCATTCTTCTTATTATTACCTTATTCCTTCTTACTCCTGGGTCTTATCGCCCTTTGAATATTTCCCCTATCTCTATTATCTAAAGACCTTTATTGGGCGATGGTTTCCTTAACTTACCATGCTCTGTCAGCAACACTGTATGGTGCAGGCCGCAGGCGACGGCTGTGATGCGGTGTCCACCAGGCACGGCGACACGGGCCGGCGGTAAGCAGGTCACTTTAATGCTGGCATCGCGGTCCACCTCCGAGCCTCCTGCCTGGCTTTCATACACAGTGAAGCGGACATTTTCTTTTTCTAAAGGAAAAAAAAAAACACAAATTTCTCTACTTACTAGATAATGAACAGTATGGCCTACAAATTGACCTCTGATTTGCTACTATTGCTTCAGTATGCTGGACTTAAACTGACGAGGGGAGACTGAATGATGCAGAGCAACCTGGGTAAGTCGTAGCCCAGGATTTCACAAGCCATTGGATTGCGGTAAGCCGACGTCATTGGCATACGATTGACCTTATTGAAAATCAAGTTTATAGGCAAACCGCTAAAACTACTTCTCAACCGACTTGGGGGTCGAATAACTCAGTACTCCTACGCTATACTTCAAACATTTAATTTACACATACCCTATTTATTCATCTAAGTAACTTAATATTATAGAATGCTCACCACTCCTCGAGTCTAGTATAGCGAAGACCTCAGCGATGTCATCAAGATCTGTGACAAAACGCTCGTTTAGAACGATAGCCTGCCTATTGCAAAAACGTCGGGGTCTTATAAGTTTAACGTGTCTATGTGTGTGTGTGTGTGTGTGAGTGGCATCGTAGCTCCGGAACGGATGAACCCATTTTGATTTTGTCCTTTTCTTTGTTTGAATGGTTAGGTGATTATTCGGGAGTGGCTTTGTTATGTTTGATGAAAATTGTTCCAAAATAACGGATTACATATTTTTTCACAACTCCCTCATCATAGGTATCAAATAAAAGGGCTTTACTAGAAGAATACTATACACTATGATAAATTGCAAAGTCTTTTATTTTAATAATTTAAGTTTTTTCTTGTAAAGTTAAATATTTCATTTTCTTACTACCAGCTGTTGTTGCAATTTTGTGTACCTTCCACACGGTAACATTGTACGTCTCCAGAGATATAAGGAAATATAGGGAAATACTCCATTATCTCTTAACCAAATACGTTGGATCACTAGGCGTCAATGATATATGGAACAAACTAATCAAAATAAGACAAACAACTATAAAAATGAAATGTTTCCGAATAAAGACAGTACATGACAGCAGTCATTCTGAACGATGTCAAATTGAGATTAAGTTAGTTTTCATGATGTCCGTCTACAGTAAGTATTGAATGTATTTGTCCTTTCATATATGTTTTCTAAAGTATTGGCAGCTTGACGCTTTGAAATTACTGTGTTCTTGACCGGTACCTATATTCAACATTTCATTGGTTTTTACAAACTTAAGTCTACCGTATTCTAGAGAATGCTCACCGCTTATTCTGTCGACCTTTGCGGACGCTCCTCCGCAGGCGTTATCAAGATCTGTGATAACGAAACGTGCTTCAATAGAACAATCTATTTTCGACAAAAATAGATTGGAGTGGCTGTATTGTAATGTCAAAATAACAGCTTTTTACTGCATTAATCCATTACGCATTAGGTCTGTCTTTATGTTTGTTTGAGGTAATCTCCGAAAAGACTGGACCGATTTTTACAAGACTTTCACATGGCAAAATAAAGAAAGTTTATCTTTAGTTTACGGTTCTTTTTGTTTGTGTAGCCTCTTATTTCCAATGAGACGAATTTCAGAGCACGTTTTTTGAATTATAAATCAACTTATCTGCTTAAAAAAGTGTCTATCACTTTTGAATTTATCTTACTTCAATAAAAAAACGACTCTTTGAGTTTTCAGTGTGTGATACCGAGGTTAGAACAGCTGAATGAGAATTGCCGAATATCGAGTTGAATATAGCAATAGCAGCTTTTGCCTAGATGGCCTATGTCTAACAGTGGACTGCTATAGGCTGATAAATTTCTTTACCTGCGTATCATCACGCAGGTAAAGAAATTTTACTTTAAATTTAAATAATCGAGAAATATAGATTACTTACCGCTTTTCCTGTCCACTCTTGCAGAGGCTCCGCCACAGACGTTGTCAAGACCTGCAATGGAAAAAATAGAACGGTCAAGTTTCCATTAAGCTTATTCATTAAGTATATAAAAAAATTGAGACACGATTTTTGTGCTCGATAAGCTCCGGAACCACTTAAATTTTTCTTATGAAATTTGACCTAGTGTGAGTAATTTTGTTAAACTTAAAAGAATTTAATATATTTACAATAGGAATTTGACGTTTACATTTAAAATCTCAACTGGTTTGCATAGTAATCAATACACTACGATCAAACCCGCCCTTCACCATTTACATGAAAGAGAAAAAAGCGTAAGTATATTTGGCTGTGGCACAACGGCACAACACAGGCACACGATAATAAATAAAAGTACATAAAAAAATAACTAAAACAAAAGAAATTAAACAAAAGAAATAAACAGAAAAAAGAATTATGTGCCTTGCCCACTTAGACTTTTTTCTGGGAAGTAGAAGTGGGACAACAATCTTCCCATTAATACAATACATTGTCATGTCTGAAACGGTAAACCACATTTATTGCGCGTTTATGCGCGTTAATGCGCGTTTATGCGCATTTATGCGTACGTGTCCGTTCCGCTGAACAGACGCGTACGTACGTATCTTATAAAAAAAAACTGCTGTTAAGATACAAATTAACTTCATAATCTTTAACTCACCATTTCTAGACTCAGGTCTAGCCGATGCTTCACCGTCTTCATCAAGGTCAGTGACGGTGACTGTCGAGGGTCTTTCGGGACGACTTGCCACGCTAAATGCGTCCGCGCAACGTCGGCAAACGCCGCACACGGCACAACCACTATCCCCTTCGCCGCAGCCGCATTTTCTTATTTTGAGGAAAATAGCATCGTTGTATTTAAAAAAAAACCAACACTCAAAGGTGTGAAAGCCACAGGCTTCCAAAACTAACTAGAATTTGCAGAGTTTTTAATGTTTTTTTTCTGAAGTACCTACTCTGTATTTTTTAAGTAAGGCACACAATTTCTTTGTATGTATTAATTACAAAATTAATCACTGGTTGGAAACCTTTGTGTCTCGCATTTGGCCGTTTTTTAATGAGTTATATCTTTCCACGCGGTTGCTGGATATTTACGTACAGAAATGTGCTACAGGAAACCGGTAAGCACACATTATTTGATCTGACCATAGAGTTTGCGCGGTGGCATTTCCATGCATGGAAAAATGCTATACATTTCCAGGTTTACGCTGACCTCTCATGAGATCGAGCGAGATCAGCTCATACTGAAAATGTGAAGCTTGATGTGTAGCCGTGTTTTTATATTTTTTATTTTATTACATTTATTTTTTTACAGGCGATTAAACATTACAATAAATACGTACTCCCCAGCCACTCTATTGGGCAGGTGTGAGCAGTGGCACGCGCTAGAGAAGCCCGTACAGGCGCGACATACAATACACACGCGGCAGTAATCAGTCGTCCAGGTGTGTGACGTAGTGCACAGACGAGAGTCTTCCTTGCTTTCGCTGCGACGACGAGGTGTGTACATCTCTGAAAAAAACAAATTGTGGTTTTTAAATAAAACTTCTTTACGCACGCTTGACTAGGGGACTAAAGTTGTGGATGCGCGACGAAAATTTGTAATCGGGCGTGTGTTACGTTTCGTATATTACTGTAGGAGCAAGAGAATGAGGTGCGACCACACATTTTATTACTTTCTCTCTCTCTCTCTCTCTCTTTTTCTCTTCTTTTTCTCATAGTCAGTTAAGTTTCGTATATATCTAAAACGCAGCTCAGACCTATTGTCTATATCAAACTGTAGAAGCAAGGGAAAACAGTTCAGGCGCACATTTTCTTTCTTTTTTTTTCAACGTTATTCTATAACTTGACCGCTGTCTTATTCTTGAACTTGATATATGAGTTTGTTTGTAGCGATACCAAGCTTTGTATCTTCAACTGATGATCATAAAAAACTTTTATGTGGGATAACAAATCCGCCGTCAACTCTTTTAAGTTACCATTTCTACTGCTACCCCTCTGACCTCCAGATTTACCACATATTTTGTGAGTATTAGGTTTAGCGTAGCTTTAATTCTTATTTATTAATATTCTACGATATTTTAAAAGTAAAGCTAAAGCTTAAAAATGAATAGGGGTTTACTAAAATCATTTTTTGATAATGTCAATAATTTCGGAAATAATCGCTCCAAAAGTAAAAAACAGTGTCCCCCCCCCCCTCTAACTTTTGAACCATAAGTTTAGAAAATATGAAAAAAATCTGAAATGTAGAACTTTATAAGGACTTTCTAGGAAAATCATTTTGAACTTGGATGGACACAACAGTTTCTGTACAAAAAAGACAAAAAGATGTACAAAATAATTTCTGGACTAAGTTTGTAGAATCGTATATGCAAGCATTTTGAACACTTATTGTGACGGACGGGAAACTACGGAACCCTACACTGAGCGTGGCCCGACACGCTCTTGGCCGGTTTTTACAACAAAGCACAATGCAATAGTATATATCTGGTCTCATTGTACTTATTTAAGATATTTACATATTTTTGTGTTTTTTTATAGCCCGATGGCGTTTAATTATAATATTAGTATTGTGTTTTCACTTACTTTCTTTGGTGTATCCGAATTCCCGTCCGCATTGGCCTTTGTTGTTGATGCCAAACGTGTAGACTTGTCCGAAATTTGTCAAAGCTACGGCATGAGCTTTGCCGAGAGCGACCTGAAGTAAGGATAACGTATTGGAATGTATTACTTATTCCATTCATGCTGAGATTCAATACATTTCCAACTTAAAATACTAGATATATCTGCTAAACAATACGATCTGGTAAACAATAGCCTCTTTTCTTAATAAACGTGGACTCAAGTTACTAACAGTATTTACTATCTCCGGATTTACTGTACCTTCTTCAATATGTAGGTAGGTTTGGTGTAACTTTACTCCATGTTTATTAACAAGGCTATTGTTTTTGCAGTAAAAATACTCTCCAGCTTGATCTCTCTGTGGATATATTAAAAGAACAAGAATGCATACAAGAGTTGTATGTAGTTTCTAAGTTTATCTTCGGGCCTTTAGACACGTCGTTTTTAACACGCTGATGATGCTCGTAGAATTCAACCAGTACGCTCAGCAAACGCAAGCCGGTCGGTCTATTGAAACGATAAATACGTGGACAATCAGCTAATACGTGTTGAAAACATGCAGAGAACGCGTTTAGCAAAAACGCTCGTCAGAGCAGCGCAGAGCGTTTAAAAAACGTTGTGCTAGTGCTCTTGTAAGTCTGAAATCGCCAAACCTCCTTGAGCAAGCGTGGTGCTCAATGCTCGTTCCTTCTCTGTGTGGGAAGAGGTTTTAGCCTTTCAGTAAGACAGTAACAGGATGGTATTGTTTTACAATAATAATAATAATAATAAAATATTTTTTTGACATAAAAGATTCAATATATACGTTTTCATTTGAAACCCTGATTCCCATGCTAGGTGAGACCTGTGTTACAGGAGTCAGTGTCTTCGCCCTACTTAGAGCTAATTCGTAACAGTATTTTAGTTTTTGCATCAATATAAAAACAAAAATTACGTACTATAATAATTAAAAATAATGCAATCATGCTCTTGTGTGAGTGTGATTTGTCTCTGTGCGAGTGGACAATAGAATGAGAACGAAACATAGCATTTCGATTTAACTTACTTGCACAATCCTTTCATGTTTCAAGCCTAACACTTGTCCAGCCGAGTCGCAGTGCTGCGTGTCTTTGCCGAACATTAGCAGATGTCCCTGCCTGGTGACTAGGGCAGTTGATCCACAGTTGCATGCTGCGTAAACAACGAAGTGACCTTCCGCCTAAAAAAAAAACAAATTTAATCAGATATGTTTGTCCATTAGTATAGATTTTAGGTGGTAAGGGGTTTGAACTTATGTGGTATATCGTCATTTTAATTTTTTATCAAAGTTTTCGCGCTAAAGGTAACAAAAAACCTTAAGAACGTGGGACACTAAACTGTCACACTTCCGAAAGTAGAAAAAATCATTGTCATCACTAGGACTATCGACTATTGACTATCTTCTTCTGCTTAGCCTTTTCCCAACTATGTTGGGGTCGGCTTCCAGTTTAACCGGATACAACTGAATACCAGTGTTTTACATGGAGGGACTGCCTATCCCTCCACAACCTAGTTACTGGGTTACACGATACTCCTTGGTTAAACTGGTTGTCAGATCTTCAAGCTTCTGATATTCTGTAACGACTTTCATAGATCTATAAATCACAGCCGGAACCAACGTCTTTACGTGCTTTCCGAGACACGGAGGAGTCTTGATATGTTATGAATGGTCACCCATCTTCGGACCAACCTCGTCAAGCGTAGCTTAACCTTTAATCGTCACGTGAGGATGTTACTATTTAGCCACAAGCGTCTCAGCACGAGGACTATCAAAATTATTAAATTGTAATCACGCGTGTACACGCCTTCCATTGAATTAAAAATAATGGCGAGTTTTTTGCCAGCTTCCATAGTAAAATAATCGTACATAGTGATGTGTGCCCTAAGTGCGAGTTGTTTTTACGCTAACGCGATCGGAACGCGTTTAGCTCTCTGATTGGTTAAATGCTTAGAGAGGGCCAATCGGAGTGCCGAACGTCATGAACGTGACGATCGCGTTAACGTAAAACAAACTCGCAGTAGGCACTCAGTTGGAAAAACTATAGTTACTACAACTATTGCAACGACGTGCTTAGTGGCTTGATCAAGCCACTGATCTCTAGTGATATCTTCGTAGACATGTGCAAGATATTGCAATAACTTTATTAACCCATCAACCGCCAAGTCGGATTTATCTGACAACTATTTTCGGACCCATTCCGCCTGAGTCGTATTTATATGACAAAAAAATATTTGCCTAATTAAATTTTTTGTATCTACTTTACATGCTTCCCAAAAATAGGCTAATTCAGGCAACTTGATAAATGTATCCATACATACATACATAAACTCACGCCTTTTTGCCATGGGCGTAGGCAGAAACTACAGAACGCCATATGCTACGATTCTTACATACTTGTTTTGCTTCGTTTACATTCATACATGTTGTCATACACACACGCCGGTTGCGAGTATTACGCACCTGACCTTTCTGAAGAACCTCACCAAACAGGTCTATGTATGTCCTTCTAGGGCGTCCCCTCCCGGCGATCCCACTTACATCTGCCTTGTTGTCGCCTTTCATCCATTCTTTCAACGTGACCAAACCATCAAAGCATACTTACTCTTTTCAATTTTCAATTTTTGTTTACATCTTCTTTTAAACCACAACGTTGCTTTATCACATCATTCCTCAGTCTGTCATTCATTGTTACACCACACATACTTCGCAAGGAACGCATTTCTACAGCATTTATTCTAATTTCATGTCTCTTTTGCCAAGCCCAACATTCACTTCCATAGGTTAGTGTAGGTATCCATTGACGATTCATAAGTCGGGCGCTGGTGGCAGAACAATCGATATAAAGTCAGACGGTTAAAAGGTTAAAGCCACACTGTTGGATCACTAATGAAAACTCTACTGTCGATTTTTTTTTATACTTTGATAGCCAATTCTGCGTAAATTTAAATAATACTAAGGTGGGACTAAGGAATTACTGTCCCATATAGAAGTAGAACTTGTCGTTTTATGATGTACAAGCGACAATCAATCGTTCATTCCACCTTTTTTACTTCGTTCATAGTTCGTTTTAGTTCACATTATGTAGTTAGTTTATAAAGACTTATTTAAAAGTGAATACTTAAATAGAGTGACAAAATAAATATACCTTAAGTTAACAAACCAATACTAGGTTGATTGATCTTCTACTTACTTTAAATATCTTCTTGGGGCGCGTGGGTTTGGGCTGCCGACGATGTTTCAAGGCATCGCCATCCTCGCCTCGGCGTGCGATTCCCGTGAATAGTGCTGACCCATTATCCAGCACCAGGACTGCGTGAACACCTTCGTGACCTATCGCTACCTGTAATAAGAAAATATAGTCATGAAAGAAGAAAGAAATTAATAATTATTTTATTTGCTGATAATGTAGGTATACATATAGGTCGGAATGTTTGGTTCTTCTCCCGATACATTTTACCTTACGGCATGCAAAATACTAAATTTGAATTTATTAAAATTATCACATTGTTACAATAAAATTATTAACAGTTGTTTAGTATCTAATAGTGCAGATATATCTAATGAAACGTAAGTCCTTCCCATAAACATTACCTATGTGTCAATTTTATTCTAAAAGACATGGAATAATACAGTATTGAATGTTAAAAAAAAATGAAAAATTGATAATCATTATTTTACTTATACTCCATTTGAAATAAGATTTAATTAAACCTTTTACAGTTCCTGCCTCATTGGTCTAGTGGTCGCAATCTCTATGCTGAGCACAAGTTTCCGGGTCCGATCCCCAAGTCGGGCATATAGGGAGACTGGTAATTAGTGACCGATACTTAAACACGAGATTCTATTCATGATTTCAATAAACTTTCCCAAATAAACTTTTTTTTTACATACACAACAACTTAAAACACAATAAAATAACAAAAACGCTGTTTGAAATACCCGCGCGAGCACCTGTGATCGATCACAGTAGGCACGAATCGGCATGATCTATCAGCTGATTTTCTGACCTCGGGAAGGGCAAAATCTACTAGTAGTAGTAGGGTCACACGCTCCCCAGCCACCCCTACCGCTCCCGTTGTGCAGTACTGACGTAATTGAATTAATTGAAAGTTAATGAGTACAAAAAAAGTTTCATTATGAAAAGTTATTTGTATTCATGAGTACAATCACGTGTATAAGTATCGGTCACTAATTACCAGTCACCCTATACTGTTATTGAGTTTTTCCATCTGGAATATTACAGTAGCAGCTCGAAGTCAGGATTTGAGCCCGATTGATGGCAATAGGCTGCCCGATTAAATGGGACTTAAACATGACTGACTAAATGTGGGTGTTACTATCGGGTACACCTCTGCCTCTGATTTTACAGTTCGTTTAATCGAAATTGAGTATTATTTTTATACGTATGAGCAGTAAAAGCATATAATGGTTTAAACGTCAACTGTTTATAATAATTTCAGTAGCCATTTATCAAGGCAATAGAAGGCACACCCAATTTGCGACTTTGATTTTTGTGATATGCTATCCCGGAAAACTTATGTTACTAAGACAAATCCGACGGTATTTTAATCTTGGAAATCGTACCAGACGTTTCAGTGGTACGAAGAAATAAAGTGCATTACAAAAATATGTACATAGAAACGGACAAAATACATAACCCTTCTTGGTAGTCGGATAAAAAATCAGTCTCAAAATTTCTACGAAATAAACCTAACAATGGTACGTATCCGGTGTACTTTAATACTCGTAGATAGTTGGTATACAAATCTAGACGAGTCGAAACAACCACTCAAGAGCAGTCCGCGTTCATTGATTTCATTTGATTGTGGGACCTGGTGCTTCATATTCAATTAAAAAATAAATATTCCACAACTTTTCACACAACGCCATTTAGTCCCAAGCTTAGCGAAGAGCTTGTGTTATGGGTACTAAACAGCTGATAAACATGGCATGCATATATATTTCTAAATACATACATATTATAGATAAATTACACCCAGACACAGAACAAATGTTCGTGCTCATCACACAAACATTTGTCCTGGGTGGGAATCGAACCCACGACCTCCGGCATAGCAGTCAGGGTCACTTACTACTAGACCAACAGTCAATTATTTGATTGATATTGATAGAATTAGTGGTAGCAATTCTATAAGTGTCAATGCAATTGTGTACTGTTTATTTACTGTTTTTGCAAGATTTTCCTAGTCAGCCGGGGGTCGAGAATCGTCTATTCCGTGAAACCCGTCGCAGGTGTAAGACGGAACACCGGGTTAGGAGGATATCAATGCGGATTATCCACCCCAAGTAAAATAACGTTTATCATACACCACGAACTTGTATGTCCTCAATATTAACAATTCTTTACGGCGTACTATTATGTGTTTATAGTCGGTAGGAAAAATAATATTAAATACAATTACGGACCCTGTCGGGCACAACATTAATCAAGTAGGAGAGAGGAGGCAGAGCCAGTGCTCTGCCTCCTCTCTCCTACTTTATTAAAATCACACCAGTGTGTGATTTTAATAGATACTATTACATTGCTTTCAAGAGTATATATACAAAAAATGGATCCCTAATTTCCTTGATCTTGTGAAAGAAAAAAATAAGAAAGTTGAGCGGAATATTAGAAAGTTTAAGAAAACTTTACGACTATTAAACATTTTAAAATGCAGCGCCATCTTTGATGACATGACAGATGAAAAATGTCTTCACAGTCCATTTTCAGGTGACAATTTGACATATTTTGACAAGTCCTAAGCTAAAAGTAAGAAGGTAACAAAACATACAATTGATTACATTTCAAAATTTCAACCTGCATGTTTTATTACGTTACATAAAAGTAAATCCAAGACTAGAGGACCCATATTTTTTTACCCGTATTTTTTACCCATAAATTATGTACTTTTCATTTATAATTTTAACTTTGAAATTCGGTGCATTCTAAAAGATGTAAGCGCCAAATGACGTCATTCCTACGGTGGAATGGCGATACATTCTTTGCTTTACTGTGATACGTCAAAAAAAACTGTTACTTCGATGTCACTGTCATTTAGCAGTTCACATTGACATTAGATATGTCTTGTTTGACATTGTAGATGTCTATTTTGACATAAGATATGTCTTGTTTGACATTAGATAGGTCATGTTTGACATTATGGTTTTATCTTAAAAATTTACTTGTTTACGCAAAGGTAACCACCTCCTTCCACCGTACAAGTGACGTCATCGCATATTTTTTGGTTTTTATTTTGTTTTAGAAATTAAGCAATAAAAAATATATTTGAATCAGCATACAAAAATGAAGGAACGGAATTTTTGTTTTGGGGTCATGTCAATTTTGAAATGTTGTCAATTGATTCTAAGGCGAAACGAAGTTTGCCTGGACATCTAGTTACTTATCATTTGTTATTTAAGAAGAGGTCCAATGTTGAATGCGTTCCAGGTATAGTGAAGTATATAATAGTGAAGACTTACCTGCACAACTTTGCACCTCTTGACGTTGGGTGCTTCATTCCTGGAGAATATAGTCTCCTTCATCAGAGTCCATCGGCCGGTTTGAGGTGAAGCTGCCTTGTAACCTAGACTGGCGCCTTTGCCAGTATAGTACACCTGCACAAGAACAATATGAGGAAATTAATCATTTATGGGGATAGCGCAGGCACATAACATTTCCAGTCAATTTAAAAACATTACATTGTTGGTTTGTCAGTGTTGGTAGTAGAAATGATTTGTTTTTGCAATGTCTAGATAATTTTTAGAACTGCCTATTGAACTGTTCTCTCTATTCCATCAAAATTATCCCGCAAAAGTTAAGTGTAGCGAGGGTACAGTGAACTGTAAATCCCTAGCATAGGATGACAGCTCACTTCACGTACATCTACACTGGGAAATTGAAAAACAATATCAAGCATGCAGCGCAGTAGCGTTATCAATAAACACATTCAAAAACTTGGCAAACAGAAGAAACATAGAATATATTTCTGGTACTATTCACTCTCACCTTTCCAGAAGCAGTAGTGAGAAGGGCAAAGTCTTGCCCGCCATATATACTCATCAGAGGATCTTCGTCACAGTCATCTAGCTGCATTGCGATTGGTGCATCCAGTTCCACCGTTCGTCGAGACATTCCATCTTCAAACGGACTACGGCCGAGGACTAATGTCCTGCGCCTGAGCAGATGCACTCGTATTTCTTTCTGTGACGTCAGCATCGTCGTGGCTGTGCCTTCATTCCGTTCCGGTTGTGCATCAGTGTCGTACATTCGGATTGTAAGGCTGTCCTGCAATAGTAATGAATGTAAGTTAACAGCTTCTTTTGTCAATCAGAGAAGCAAACAACCATGGACTAACGTCATCTGCCAAGATCTGAAAACCGACTATAACAAAGCTACTTTTAAAGCAATAAATGTAGAAGTTAAGACAACTTACATGGTTGGTTAATAATATCAGTCCTAATTGATTTCCGTCTGTAAAGACAGCTGACTTGGGCTCAACCGGGGCTGGATGCCCGGGTTCAAGTCGTATCATGTTCCTCACTTCCAGAGTTTCTCTATCTATTTCATAAACTTCAGTCTTTTTCCTGCCTATCCTTAGATATAATTTATTCTGTAATGATAAAGTAATAATGTTTTTAAAGTGAAAATATCAAAACACCTTGTAGGCCGAGTAACTTAAACTTTGCCTGAGGTAACTGCGCTCGTCAACTACCCTAGTTGCCGAGCCTACACCCCTCCCGCACCCCGCATCTACCTAAAGCTCTGATCTGATCTTAGTTTATTAGATTAGCAGTGGAAATGAACTCACCTTACAATAACCTAGCCAGCCATGCCGATCGCTAGCAAAGAAGTCTGGCTTGTGCAAATAAACATGCTGCCTTATAGAGCTTCCGTACCCTGACCCAATCTTCAACAGGCCCTTGGACGTAAATACGTAAAGGAAACAGCCGTCGGAAACTAAGGAGCGGACCACGAGCTCGCCCGAGCCAGTCAGTTGGGGGGGCAGATCTACGGGGAAGCTAGTGACCAGACACTGGTGGGGGACGCCATAGTTCAACCACAGGTTGCGGGACGGAGAACCAAGTATCACCGATTGGACGCTCCGTTGGAGAGTTATCAGGTTTGATGGAATCTGAAAAAGAAAATGGTAGTTAAAATGATTGCGGTCATGGAAATGAATTGATAACAAAGTTGAGTAGCAGTTACGCGACTTTCATTTAAACGAAAATACTCTTGCTTGACATTACAACTCAAAAAAGAAGAAGAAATAATCCGGTGTCAAAAAACACGTCATAATTTATTATTACGTCCACAAGTTCATTTCACTGAATTACCTGCAGGTCTTGTTCGGAGAGTGCAGATGCGGACATAGTCAGAGATGCCACAGCGTTCAGGATGAGTTCTGCTTCACCTCTCGCTACTGAGAGGGCTATGAGGCACGAGCTACTGAGAGCAGTCAGGTTGGTTGGCAGCTCTGAAGTGCCACTCGGCCCGCTGCCACTGGCTACCTCCACAAGCATGGTATGAAGGTTAATTATGATCTAAAAATATAACAATTCTTTAGACCTCTTAGAAATATTGACAGCATTGCAGAATATTTTTATTGTCTTTGAATGCCGAATATATTCTGTTCTCTACTTTTTTTTTGAGACTAAAGTGATTTCTTACGTCTGTAGGCTCTTGCGCCAATTCCTCAGGAACATGTCCCTGTAGCACGTCCAGTAAAGCAGAAAGGGCAAGTTCGCAGAATTGTGCATTTGTGGACCTAGCCTGTGATATCAGTGAGAATACGGATTTCAGGCCAATTCCTGTAATCTGCCAACAAATAAATAGTAAAATACATATTAATATGGTATCAGACCAATTAATGTACAATTCTTAAACATTGATTATAAGGGCTAAACCTGGCCGCGGTTAAATGTGATGACGTTTCTGCTTATCCGAATAAACTTGCTAATATACATACAGGGTGTAAAAAGACCCTTAACGTAAACGAAAACTACAAATTCTACCCATCACTGGGATAGTTCCTTTCTTCTAGATCATACCTAGGAATTCACTGGTTTTGGAGACTTTGAAGGTCAAAGTGCAATATTTTTTACGTACTTTTTTCAAAATCGTATTCCAAGTATGATTAGTAAACTTTCTTCTTATCAAAATTATCGATTTTTCAAAACAAGTTACACAAAGTTACAAAAATGCAATAGATGAACGACCAAGCGCGAGTGGCCGCGGCCGGCCGTACGCTCGGCTGATTGAAAGTTGCTTTGCGTTGTCGTAATTGCGCGCAATAAAAAGCATCTCTTTTTTAAAGATGGAAAAAAAAAGTATTTTCCGAGCAACATTTTTTGGTTGAAGTTACTTAATTATATGTACTGAATGTGTAATTATCGACTATGTGATCGGTCTTTTTACATCCTGTATAGAGCCCTCGCCTTACCTTCGGTAGTTTGTTTATTGGTACTGGTGACGAGTCCTCGCTGTCACTGTCATCAGACAGCTCGGAGTTACCTTGAAGATGCCGCCAGCGAGCGAGTATGGACTTTCGGACGCTGGCGTACACCGCAAATTGCGATGGGTTTCCCAGGAGTACGGGAGCATAGCAAACGGCTAGTGCGTTAGTCGCTTTTAATCGCCGAAGTTTCTCTTTCTTACCGATCCGCTTATGTGATCGTCTTTCTTTCCTAAAATTATTTATTGTATTAGTAATAGGTACAGTGACAAATAACATTTTTACCCAAAGAAAATCTTTCAGACTGCTTCCTTATTCTAGTGGTCCAACACAACTCAAGCGTGTGAGGAGGTGTGAGGGTTCAATCCCCGGGACAGGCGGCGAATTAGAACCTCAGATACTGAATTCATGCCAATAATCACTCCGTTATAGTTATACACTGCTGCGTATCCCTTCGGAGATGGAAGACGTTTTGCTGTGTAATATTTAGTCACTCAGAAAAGCTTTTGTTATGGTTGTCTATTACATCGCCTGTTCTTGCGCTTCACAGAATTTTCATTTTATAATCCATTTCTAGAAAAACCGTTGCGTCGCACTGAATATCGATTCGAATCTAGGGTCTCAGAATGACATCCGCAGTTTTTGAGGAAGGCAATACGCATTACATTTGTCAATGCCTTCTGTGAGGGAGGTGTTTAGAAAAGAAGAAATCCAGGTCAAGATGATAACGATACAGTAACCTTCGATCTTTCAGAGTTGCGCTTAGATACCCATAAATACGTGGGTAGCACAGTATATTTCATACTGTGCGGGGTTCGTCGGCGGCGGCGTCGGCGTCGGCGTTCGTCTAAACCAAACCTATCTATGAACTATCTAGTCAGGGGGTGCCTCAGGACAATTACCTAATGTATAGACACTTTATTTCCCTTACCACATTATAAAAGGCGCTCCGATGCGACCCTCCATATTTTCAGTAAAAATATCTGCAAATAGCGTTACGAAAATAAAATATTATTCGTATCTGGATTGAAGAATAACTAACTTTAAATAAACAAGGTTATTGTATTTCGGTAGGACTCTTCCAAGAATCACCATACAGCACTTCAAGCACATCCACGACAAGGAATGAGTTACCAGACCACACTATGTGACGCACATATAGGTACCCAATCTAGTATTCTTAAGTTTGTATATTTGATGTAGGTACCTCAATGATATTTCTATACCACTAAGTATTATATATTTTTCAGCTATAATTCTGTTCGTGCGTGATGTTTCTATCTCATAATGTGATGCACTTGCCTTGTGTATTGTATTATGTGAAGCAGTGTAACAATTGTTATATTTATTGATGGACTAATGAATAAATAAATAATTTTGCACTTAGCTTGTGTAAAAGAAGCAGTGTGAAATCGATATTGGTAGACCAGGAAATAAATTATGTTTTAAATACTGTATTGTTGGTTTAACTATCCAAAGTGCTACTGCTAAGTGAGAGAACCTAAGCCTAGGCCAAGTGATTGTGGGTTATTCCATCAGGCATTTTTAGGAAGCAGCTGAGAGTCTGTGCTTGATTGATAGCAATAGGCGCGACCCATATTGCATATAACTCAAACAACCCCAGATATCAAAATCGAAAATGAAATCTGGGATGCACTATAGGTACACCTCAGTCCTACCTTTCTTGAAGACCAGGCGTGAACTTATGCCATTATAAATAAATAAATTATCATAGTTCGTTGTTGGTTTTGCTCTTACAAAATAACATGGGGTTTGGTTGAGAAAGTCAGTTAACAATATTGGAACAATGATGTCCTAAAGCAATCATTATTTTTGGATTTAAATAAGTAGGTTCTGATCAGAAAATTTTGAAAATCACAAGCGTTCACAGTAATTTATATTGTGAACAATATGTTAGTTTTATTTGCAAATCTGTAGGTATTTTACAACCTTGTCTACAGCCAATTCAAGTCTCACAATGTAATTTTAATTCTAAATTAATTGTCAATTACTTTTCAATTAATGGCATCTGAATAAAGCTGCAACTAATAATTCACTTTATTATAACGGTTAAGTTGCAATGAGCCAGTGGTTAAGGCCATGCTTGTGCCCTCTGGACTATGTTACCTCGAATAACGTAATTAAAATCCAAGCAAGATACTAATGTGACTTAATACACAGCTTTTTTATAAATATATATATATATAATGGGTCTACTCTTGAGCTCAATGTTGACCTCCGGTCATAGATGAGGTCGACAATGGAACGAGCTTTCCCAAGAGAAGCCTATTAACTCGCGACTTAAACAGATTTGGGTCATTATGAACTCGGGAACACCGATGCGGGCAGGCAATTCCACTTCTTGGCTGTGTGCATAATGAAGCTTTTAAGTTGATCTGAGAATTAACTGTCATTACTGTAAGCAAGAAAAATGTGTAATCATAATATTCAACCTGCCACAAGCATGCAGAATTCTTGTGCTTTTTGTGGATAAATTATCAGAGTTAATAAAGTCTTAAAAATGAAGCCCTTGGGAAAAATGGGTAAAAGATGAAAGTGTTGATTAAAAAGAGGTGTGTAGGTTTGCATCATTCTACAAAATCATAAATCAGTGTCTGAAATTGATAGGATGGGTAAATCAATTTATTATTATGAGATTTATAGTCAATGACTCCATATAAAATACTGTATTTGGCTGCATCTGATTACACTGGAAGCCAACACCATAGTTTGATACAAGGGTGGCAAATGATGAAAATTATGATCTGATGTGGCAGCGATTCCTGCACTTTGTCCACATCAAAACCAAATATAATGCTGTATAATGTTTATTTAGTTACTCACAATGTCACTATTTGTAATATTTTAGTATATCAGCAGACGCTTAAGGCAGCTGCAATTACTACAATAATTACTGGTGTAACAGTATATTAAAAATGATTGTCTCTCGTCCTGAATGAAATCTATACTAATATTATAAAGAGGTAAAATTTGTAAGTATATATGTTTGTAAGTTTGTATGTAGGGGGTAATCTTCGGAACTAATGATCCAATTTTAAAAATATTGTACTGGTGGAAAGCTACACTATTCCCGGTGGACATAGGCTACTTTTTATCCCCGTATTCCCACGGGAACGGAAACTACGCGGGTGAAACTGCGTGACGTCTGCTAGTCTATTCTATACTAATATTATAAAGAGGTAAAATTTGTAAGTTTGTATGTTTGTAAGTTTGTATGTAGGGGGTAATCTTCGGAACTAATGATCCAATTTTAAAAATATTGTACTGGTGGAAAGCTACACTACTCCCGGTGGACATAGGCTACTATTTATCCCCATATTCCCACGGAAACGGAAACTACGCGGGTGAAACTGCGTGACGTCTGCTAGTATATTATAAGTTGGAATGGGAAGGAATTAAATGAATCATTGCCCACCATTTTATTAAAATATAATGACATTTTTCATTCTGTACTTTAGTCAGTATTTGAGTCACCATAGATTGAGTTAACAAGTGTTGTGTGTAGCAAAAAATTAAGTTTGGTGTAAACCAGTGTTGATATTTCTCAACTCAAGTCACAACATGTTAGTTGTTTTGTATTATTAGTACTGCACAATAAAATTCTCTGCCCAGACTCAACCGTTTATTTAAATAAGTATTATTGTTTGGCCAAGATGGTACTAATACATTTTCTTCCAGGTATCACGTCTAGAAACTGCCAAAATAAAATACACTTACTTGGTGCCGCTCCAGCAGAGTGCTCGAAAATATTTCTTGTAGTTTTCGGGTTCCATACATCTTAACTCCGGCACTTGCATCCTTTGTGCCATGGTGGTATCTTTTTACTTCTGCAATATCACCATTGTGCATCACATTGAAATCAATACCTCGGTGGCAAACCGGGGTATTGATTTCAATGTTTAATTTATTTTACACATACGTTGTCACACAGTCGCATTACAATGTCATATAATTATTTTTTTTATTTAATTTGCTGAGCAATAGAAGTAATTTGTATAGCCAGCCATTTATAATATTGTAGTCTGTAGTATTAGGTTTTCAAAGGTTAAAGGTCAGTCAGTCAGTTAAGGAGTGAAACATCTATGTTTTTAAATTTCGAATAATATGTACCTACCTACTAAATAGCAAGAAAATTATCTACCTAACATAAAATTATTAACTTATTTTTTAATGTTATTAAATTACAGAATGACAACAGAGAATTATCTAAGGACCCCAGGACCCCAGGAGAAAAATGTTTCCTGTAAGGGATAAATTATACCAATAACATTAATACTTCTTTTATTTATAGCAACTTTGGCTCTGTGGGTTGTCTTATTTTGTTATGGTCATGGACATCAAGGAATATTCTAGAACAGCAGCTAGCAATTTTAATCCATCACTAAAATTCGCAGAAGCTGTGGATTATTCAAACATTTAAACGCAAGATTCAAGGCAGAATCTAGCTAAGTTTTATTACAACTCGCAAGTAGATTTTTCACTGTGTACATTGCACTATATTATTGCTAATTATGTTTGTAATGCAACTGTATTTATTTATTTATAATATTATTAATAATATACCTGACGCACTAGTAACCGCATTCTGTTTGTTTTACACATAATCAGCAAAATAAAGGTTTTATTATTCCGAACCGTCCAGAATTCAAGGATGTATCGAATTCAAACGAAGTTTGCGGTAATGTCAAAAAATCAATAAACACTCTTAGCTAGTGACGCAGTTGTTGAATCGGTATTTGGACAATAACCGTAAAGAGCTAAAACCGTTTAAAAATCCTTCATTCGTCCTCATGCGTTATGTGTTAAATACATTAAATACCAGACAGCGCTACCAGTGTAGAGAAAGGTTCATATCTGACGGAACATGGGTCGCGTATTATCGGTCGCGTAATGCCAGAACAGACAAACTAATGTACAGCTTGGCAAAAAAGAGTGTGTAATAAATGAGGTCGCTAGTATCGCGCATGTGGCCACCCTGAATACTACGATTTAACAGATTTGATACTTGTTATTTTTTAGTATCTATTTCATCCCAAAGTTAAGTGGGTGTTTCTGTCTATCGGATGCTACGCAAACACCATGGAAGGCTTAAATGTCTAGTATTAACACTATTAATAGTGGGCAAATGTGTATAACAACATAAAAATGTAAGCGAAGCAAAAGAAGTATGTAAGAATCGTAGCATATTATGGCGCTCTGTAGTTTCTGCCTACCACCGTGGGAAAGCGGCGTGAGTTAATGTACCTATGTATGTTATAGTGAACACTGAGGCCTTGCACGAAAGTG
This sequence comes from Euplexia lucipara, assembly GCA_921972225.1. Lineage (NCBI taxonomy): Eukaryota > Metazoa > Arthropoda > Insecta > Lepidoptera > Noctuidae > Euplexia > Euplexia lucipara. Next base: position 7,413,779 of record OV179142.1, on the reverse strand, counting down.
GTGTATTAAGTATCCACAGACAGATATAATCATACCCTCGAGAGCAGTCTAACCGTAAGATTGTTAGGAATTATCAACAATAGTTTGTTTACAGGGATAATGAAAGAACACCTTTTTAAGTTTTATTTTAAAACAATTTAATTAGACGCATCGAACACACTACCATCAAATATTCGATCCCGGTTGGCTAGAGCTTCCTGCAACTTCTAAAACACTAGTATTTTCTAATTCTGATAAATCACTGCTACTGTTATCTGTCATATTTATTACTGTCATGATATTATTTTTCTATTTTCATTACAATATCCTTGCATGAATTTTTCCAATCTTAGTAATGTTTGCAAATGCTTGTTTAGCGGCCACCTTTAAAAACAAAAAATAATCATAAGCAATGGTTCTAACATAGCAACTTTGAATATGCATATATAAACTAGGCTACATACCTTATGGATCCAACATTGACTGAAGCAATTTAATGTTTTGCAATTCCCCATATTAATTCAATTGGATTCACGTCACAATGATAAGGTGGTAACTTTATTCGGGCGACCTTTGAAATGTTTTCCCGGTGTAGAAACCTTATATCTTATTTTATACCTTCACATTTTTCTTACTGTATCGACAGATTTAACTCATCTGCCTAGCCTTTTCCCAACTATGTTGGGGTCGGCTTCCAGTTTAACCGGATGCAGCTGAATACCAGTGTTTTACATGGAGCGACTGCCTGTCTGACCTCCACAACCCAGTAACTGGGTAACATGATACCCCTTGGTTAAACTGGTTGTCAGACTTTCGGGCTTCTGACTACAAGTAACGACTGCCAAAGATCTACAAATGACAGCCGGGACCAACGGCTTAACGTGCTTTCCGAGGCACGGAGGAGTCTTGGTATGTAATAAATGGTCACCCATCCACGGACCGACCTCGTCAAGCGTAGCTTAACCTTCGATCGACCCATGCGGCTGTTATAATTTAGCCACAAGCTCCTCATCGACAGATTTAACTAAAACAAAGAAAGATACGGTAAGTACTTTATTATTAATTCCCTATTCTTTATCTTCAAGTATCAAATATGGGTATACGAGGCTCTTCAAACTACATAACATAACCTTAAATTTCTATTTCTGTAAACAAGACAAATAATTACTTAAATCTGTATATGAACAAAAATACGCATTGAATACATTTAGAAAAACTTATATAATGTACAATGATTTAATTAGCGCAGATAAATACCTGTCCTAGCGGCAGTTCTTTGATAAACATTCCCGATTAAGGACAAAACTTATAAAACGATAAAGGCCAAATCTGAAGCGGAACGCTTCAGATTTGGCCAAACACCACAAAAAGACGTGGTAAATCACTGCTCTGATACAACTACGAATGGTTTTATTCATTTTTAATCGTTAATTTTGCAACGAAACTTAATAATTTTGTTAAATCTATAAAAAACGACGAGGATTTACGCACTTTTGACACATGATGTACTAGCAGTTGACAAATAAAACAATGTTGCCACAATCATCCATTTTTAGTTTCATCTGTCACCGCGTCAAACTCTTTTTTGCCAAGCTGTATAGAAAAACACTTGACCGTTTACACTCAACCGATGATACAATAGTGCGTCGAGCGTATATTGTCGCAAACCAAAGACATTCAATACCTATAGACCGGACATCACGAATAAAATTTTCGTCCGAAAAAGTGTGTCCTGCTGGATACAAGTCTATGAGTTTTTTGTAGTACGCTCCCCTGCCGCTCCAACATTCATATATTATTCTAGATGGCGTTAATGAGACATGGGATCAAGGTTTTTCTATGAAATTTCTTTGACATGCCCGCTCTACAGTATTTTAAATCTCTTTGTCGCAAACGCTCGGCGCATGTTCCGTCAGATATAAACCTTCCCTAAAGCATTACGTTTTATTTTTCTTTTTATGACACCAGAATTTGATATTTTTATTTTTGATGAAAGGCAATAGCGCAATTACGGTGACGTGAACAATTACATAATTAATATTGACTGATTATTAATTATTTTAATCAGTAAGTTTTGGATCGAGTAATCTTTTAGAACAAAACCCGTTATTTTATACGGTTTTTTTAAGTTTGACAGCACTGGCGCGCCATCTGGGTTGCCAGTTTGGGTATTTGTACGCAGTCCTGGGTAAAACTGTGGATGAAGTAGCTGAACTTTGTTTGCCTTTTAAATGTCTGTTAGTTATTTAAGTAGGTTACTATTAATATTATGTAACGTTGGGGCTCTCATGTCCATGGAGACAAATGCCCCTAAAAAAAAAAGAAAAAAAAAGGTAGATGAAAAAAAATTGAGAAAAATGTAAAATAATTGATATTTTGTTTTATTTATTAGGTTTATAAACAAATGTTTACACTAATCAACAAACAAAAATGAAACATTCGTTTAAACTGTACGACAATCCCTGTAAGGTTAACACTACAGGATGAATTATGTAAGCTATATAATTAAAATTAGTAAAATATATAAGTCTACATTGGTAACATATGCGAAAGTATTTTTATACACAACGTTAAAAACACTTTTACAATAATCTGATAATCTCAGTTTTAACAACAGAACAGTTTGCAGGTGCCGAATGGGTTTCTCTAGTAAGAATATTAAGATAGTAGTAAGAAAGATCAGCTTGGGAAGGACCATTTCAGACTTTTTCTTTTTTGACTGGCCTGTATCATTAGTAATTAGTGACCCCGACTGCTTTGCTGGTCGTGGATTCGATTCCCACCCAGGACAAATGTTTGTGTGATGAGCACGATTATTTGAAATGATGGGTCAGAGTGTCGTCTTGGGGGCACTATGAAAGAAATACTTAGAAAAATTTCACTATCAATTTTAAGGTAGCGCTCGCCGGGCACTGCCGCGGCACCGCTCGCTTCGCTCATAGTTGGTCACAGTTCTAGCCTTACCAATCCTAATGGATCCCTTCCACATCGTTTTTACGACAAACCGTTTGTCGGAGACAAAAAACACCAAGATACTTTTAGCCTTAAATTTAGGAGTTTTATTCGATAGAGTCGAGAAAACAAATGATTTGCAAAAATAACACTTTTTTGGCTGAATTTTTCGGTCCTTGCTCCATGCCCCTAAGGCTACACTCCAACCAAATGATGAAATGAAATGATATTTATTTCTGTAAGAAGTTCTTCCCAGATACTTTTACAAGTCATTTTTTTTTAAACTAAATGGCACTAAATGGCATTTGCAAAGTGACTGATCCCTGAGAATTTGTTTTGTGCCTGGGTGTTATATACGTATATATTTAGAAATATATAAATATGTTTATCAGCTGTTTAGTACCCATAACACAAGCTCTCAAACTTAACTTTTGATTTTTTTTACCTTAGGTACCTACATTGAAACGCACTCTCGCTCGTTGCAATTTTTAACAAGGTACTAAGTTAAAAATTTCTAAAGAATTAATTTTACACTGATGATTTTTATATATTTATCATGTTGCATTCGGTTAGCCTAATTTTCAGGTGGGAGAAGAGTAACTAACGGTTATTGTTTGGTAATGGAGTAGGGAATAGGAGGGGGGGGCGTAGTAAATATTTTATGTTATGTAATGTTAGTGAATAACAAAACAATTAGCAAATAAAACATTTGTGCTTGTTTGTAAACATTAATCCAGGTGAAAGCAGGGTATGCGGAGAGTAGACACCTCGGATTGTAAATCCATAGTTGCAACTCCATGTCAATGTAATAAATGTTTTTAACATTTTCTATCGCGTAGAAACACTAAAAACATCTAATTATTCTTATGCATGATACGAAATTTTAAATTCTATCAATTTTATTCTTAACAAATATACTATTACCTAGTGTAAGAAAATGTTTACAAACATTTTTAACAGCACTATGGGAGCACCAAAATATCTCTGTCCAATGTATATTTCGTATAATCATTTAGATAAACACATTTTACAATCTGTGTCATATACTGCAAAGATCGAATCCAGAATCAGGATTTTTCAACAGGTTGCTGCAGAATCCTGATTCTGCAGTTTTGCTAGTAGGTATGGTTGGTAAATTTGCTTCATGCCATCAAACTGGCATGAACATAAAATCGGTAGGTAACCAATATTGTAATATGTATTGTTCGCTGCCAATTTAATGATAAATTCTAGTAACTCTTATTATTGCCTCAAATTCATATAAATCTTGTAAAACACAGGTTGATTTTCATACATACGAATCAACGACATGTGCGAAATAAAGTTCACAATTTATTTGCTTTTACTTCTCTGACTGTACTGTAATAACGATGTCTTATAAAATATAACAATTTTTTATAATCCATGAGCTCAATAATATTATGTTTTAGTATTTTCTGCAATCTAAGGAAATTAAGTTCTTTTGTCGAAGTAGAATTCCAAATTCGGGGAGAAATAAAAAATTACGTCTGGCAACCCAGTGCGCCATTGTGTGTGGTGGTTGGTGTTCCTCGGTTTGTCATTTTCGTACAGCTTGTGTGTTTTTAATAAGTATAGGGACAGTAATGAATATATTTTATACGAATGTTATACTGCCAAAACCAAAAGTGACAATAATGCGTGCCGAACCTTTTATACCTGACTAACGAGCAGCTTTGAGTCACCACGGTTAGTTCAAATTGAGGGCTGAGGTTATTTGTTGTGACATAGCTAGCCATATAATATCTGCAACAATTTGTCATCAGCGTTTATTAAAATGTTGATCGAAAGGCTACGAGACACAGTAATATGGCATTTATTTGCAATGCCAACTATTAAGCTGAATTAATTAAGATTTTGAGCATGTTCTTTCATAATTTTACACAATACAAGCACCGCGACCCTTTGCGTTGAACGTAAGCTTACAAAGAACGTAAGTTTTTTTTTTGTTTAACCATTTCGTTTACTGTAACCAGAGGTAAACTTTAATAAGTAATGAATAGTAGTAAAGTGTGTAAAGTAAGTAACTCAGAAGTTCAATAAGTTATCCACCTGTCATAGAACTTTGTGTGCAAAGAAAGAACCTAAAAGTAATATGATACATCTTAGTGTCTTCAATTACTAGTTGGAAGAAATATTGCTTGTAAACGTAGTTGATCCACAGAATTAATTTTAAAAGAATGCTGTGTGCACTGAAATTATTATGTTTGTTCATGTATTGTTTTGATTTTTAATTTGTGTTATCTTTCAGCATCCCAATAGTTTTCTTGTTTATTGATTTGAAATTTTTAAGTTTAAAGGTCCAACACTGAACTATGATAGACCAAAGTATTGTAGATCATTTTTTAGGACACCAATAATATAATATTTATCACCTTGTCTAAATTATTAACCCATTAATATAAATAAGTGTTAAGTAAGTAGTATACTTATGGTATTTGTGTTATGATGATCCAACAATTTAACAATAAAAAAGTTCAAGAAGACTGTAATTAATTTTACATATCTCTTGCTCTGTAAGTACACCCTTACACCCCTGAATGCCGGGGTGTATGACTATCATTACAGCATAGGTTTTGGAATTTGAAAAAAGAACTGTCATACTCATACTGCACGAAGAATATTTTTAAAAAGTTATTTTTTTTTTCTCGGTATCGATTAATTACTGGAATCGGAATCTAGACAATTTATTTTATAAAGATTTTATTTTAAACTAGCTGCCCCGGCAAACTTCGTTGTGCCTTAGAGTCAATTCATTGCTCTTATTTTTTTTTATATTAGATATACATACGTTGAATAAGACGACAACAAATAAATCCAAACCAATAATAACTACTACTACTTTTAAATTACAACATGTATATATACCCTAACCTAACTGACCATACCTATCCTATAGCTAACCCAACTATCTAACCTAACTACCTTACAAAAAAATACTAAATTCATAATTTTAATCTGAACTATTGCCTCTATGTTACATACAATAATTTATGCCTATAGTTTTCCCGGTCTACTTTAATTAAAGTCCTAACAGTAAAATAAGTTCTATTTGCAAAGAATTATTAAAGTTCGTCTCTGTCATCATTGCTAGTTACGTAAATAGATTTCTGAAATATAAGACTTTTTTATGCTACATAAAACCTCTAAGTTTAGTAACAAAATAAATTTCAGAACGTAGGTGCGTATTATAAATTGACAACCTTACCTTCTTGGGTTTAGCTTAAGACTTGTCAATTTCAAATTGTCACCTGATAATGAACTGGGAAGTTTGACTCCTGTCATGTCATCCAAGATGGCGCTGCGTTTGAAAAATGTTTGAGACAACCGATATTCTATATTACTTTTCAATATTTCTGAGAGATTTTCTTAATATTTTTTTCCGTAAGAACCATCCTTGGACTTCCACAAACATTAAAAAAAAAGAATTATCGAAATCGGTTCAGCCGTTCACACGTGATGCCGTGACAACGCGAAACGGGTTTCATTTTTATATATATAGATATGGAACTATTTGTTTCCACATCGTATGTTAGATGGAATCGATTTAAAAATCAAACTGGCCAGCAAGATTTGACACGCTTGCGTGCGTGAAAAAAAAGGCAGTCTACTAGTAGGCGCGAAAGCATCGCGAAAATAATTAATTTTTTTCTTCTTAATAAATGTTCATTGAAACCTGCTGTCTTGTTGTTTACTTACCTCACAATCGATATGTAAAGCAGAGTATTTATCTCGGGCGTAAGCATCAATTGCATACTCGGGTTAATTAGCGCCTTCGCTTCGCTCAGGCGCCAAAAACCTCGTATGCAATTGATGTCATACAGCTCTTGGTTAATAATCTACTATAAAATGAATTATGCATTGTTTACTGAGTTATATTTTGTTAAAACTAACCATTCTTGAACAAATTATTCTAAAATGATATAGAAAAGTGTGTAAACATTCCTAATACACTCAGAAAAATAAAAACAAACTCATAATATTTTGTGGACAGTTTAGTTAAAAGTGTATAATTATAGCTACAAGCATGCAGATAATACCTTGTGCCCAAACTTTATTTATAATATGCATTTATTTTCCGTATATCTGTTTTCTAATAAAACCATTTAATATTCCCAAGGCAACTTGTTCTAGCTGTGGAAGTAACCAATTATTTTGGTTCACTTATCACAAAATATGGCCGTGAGTCATTGTAGGTCAACTATTTAAAATTACTAATTAATTTGATAAGCACGTTGGGTAATCAAGCCAATTAGACTTTTATAAACATTAATTGTTAGGAATCCATAGCTTCTTCCTGATAACTAAGGCCAATAGAATGGATGTACATCCTTATTACATGTTTATACATCATAAATGATTGTTGCTTTCTGTTTATTTAGCAACATTGACATTGTCTGTATTCATTCAACATCTATTATACAATTAAGAAGTTGTAACTATACAGTTTTATTTAACCGATCAAGCAAGTGTGTAAGGAATCTGACATATTGAGATTAGCAAAGAGCAAATAGTAGGAATAATTTTTACCCTGAGTGTGACCAAATGTATGAAAGTAAATAAAGCAATACAACTATACAATACAATACAGCAAAGCAAAAGAAGTATGTAAGAACCAAAGCATGTTGTGATCTGTAGTTTTTGTGCAACACTGCAATGTGAAAAAGGCGTGTTTTTAGTATTGTATGTTACATGAAATATTTACCCAAAGTTGCATTTTTTTTAATGACCGGCAAACTTTGTTTGTAGAAAATTTCTATACATTACTCAAAGAGCTTGAGTTTCATTTCATGTTTCCTTGCAGACAGATCAACAGACAGACAAAGTCAGACAATAAGAAAGTTGTTTTACCATTTTTGTACAGAACTCTTAAAGTCTGTGTGAATGGTTTAACCTTTCAATTGTGTCAATTAGAGACACAGTGGATAGACAATGACAGCGCTTACACCGGTGTCCTCTTGGGATTTAATTAATTAATAAACAATGGCATTAATGGCAAAGTATTTTTTGCAAAAATATGCTTTGTATACATATACAGAAAAATACAACTTAGTGCACTGCATTGTAAACTAATACAGTAAGGTAACAAGCATTGTTTGTATTCTTTGCATGTGCAATGGCATTCAATCATAACTTCAAAAGTCCATCATAAAATGCTAATGTATTTTGTTTGAGAATAATATAAGTACACACTGCATTGATCTGTTTCAAGCAAGCATTAAGTAGGTAGGTATCCAGTGCTCTTGTGGTAATCTATTGATGTTGAAGAAAGTAATTTAATGTTTATGTGAAAAACAATTCACTGGTGTTGTAAAGATTTTAAATTAATTTAAAGATTTCGTAGCCCTATCATATAAATATCATCTACCTTTCTTTGTTGTCTACTGTGGTTTGTGTTAGGTATGTATAAATGTGTAAGCTATACTTTGTTCATGTTTAAGTATATTTTTTTTACTGACTTCTAAAAGGGGGAAGATTCTCAATTCGTCTGTACGTTGTTTCTTTGTACGTTTGTTTCTTGATTATTTCGCTAATTATGAATTGATTTTGATGATATTTTTTGATAGATCATACTTCAAAGGTGGTCCCATAACTCGAAAAAATGTAACCGCCGCCATTAAAAAAATACATTACGACGTGGTACCAACCTCACGCAAAATGGGTTGGCACCATCCCACAGATATCCTATTCCACCATTGGTCAAATCAAATACCGCGCGCTTCCCGCAACACATTTCCGTCCCTTTTATTGAATTAACTCCTACAAAATATCCTGCAACCGAGAGGAAAAATGTTACATATCAAAAACTATTATTAAAAAAATTAAACCCCTTTTTTTATAACACAGGCATCTTCAGAGTGGTCACTGAGTAGGGGCAGCAATGGAGGCTGGGGCGCGCGCCCTGGACGTGCTCCCGCTACTCCAGGAGCGGGTAGCGGCCCTGACCGGTGGCCGCGACCGCCGTGGGGGGCCCATTATATGGTTCCCGGCGAATTCCAGGCGAGACCGAGTCGCGCCAGATGACTATAGGCGTTTGCTGCACTATTTGATCAGTGTGCCCAGGTAAATATCACTTTGAAAGGTAAATTCCTTATAAAACATCAGCCACGTGGAATGACTTGCCTCAGATCACGTCAAGATTGTTTATGTGGGCTCTGTGAATCACTGTAGTTAAATATTATGAAAACTGACAAGTCTATGCCAACGCCAGAACTATGTCTACAATTACGTGTAATAGGCTCAAGACTCATTTATGTACAAGCTGTTTGTTTATTCTTGTTACTTTTCCATTTCTATCTATCTTCTTTCTTAATATACACTGTATTTTTTTTTGTGTACGGAAATCAGAATCCTTAAGGACGCGTTTACAAATCTGACCAAAATGAACAGGTTTTCGGTACATTTTGCGGCAGAACTAAACTAAACTGAATCTAAATAATAATCACCACAGACAGATTACTCCTTCATCTTCAAAAGGTCGCAATTTTTTATTGTAAAGTCTAGGTAAATAATATTGTAAATAATCATTTCCGGTACCTCTTCACACAAAATTGTCGATTTCGTTTTGAGTTTAGGAACATTTTTCTTCTATTTAATAACAGTAATGTGTTTATTTAAAAATATTTTATGTAAGGAGACATAATCAACTCAAAAAGATGACAGAAAGAACTACCAAAATATTCCAATTAATCCCAGAAAAAAAATGAAAATGATTTTAGTTTTTCAACAAATTTTGCTAAATTGCGTGAACCTGGCTTGAAGCTAAGGGTTATTTTACTGATCACTGTCGTGAGTTATTGCACAAAAGTTTGAAACCAAAAATATTAGTTTGTACTCGGCCACCGTCGTGTGTGTCGCTTGCAAGCAGCAGCTCCTGTTGAATAAGTTCGCTATACGAATACAAAATATTTGACATACCAAATTTGATACTTTACGTGTTTTGTGCGCTATAAGACCCAATACCTAGAATTGAAGCGCGACATTTCGTAGATACGTCGCGTCCTTAAGGGATACAGGGAAATAGTCTCTAAAAGCATTAGTATTTTTCCAAAAAATATTTTTAGGTCATAATTGTTTTAGGTCATATACGAGTTGCCTATAAAAATACTCATAGTTTTTTTTTCGGGTCAACTATGTACCGCCTAGCGCATTGACAAAAGTATTTACTTATAAAAAAAAATATTTACTGCAACTTTTGCTATCCAGATTATTTTACCGATCCCATCCTTAAAAGCAGGTTCTTTTCGAAATGTCCGCGAAAGAAGAACGAACCATACGTTCCTAAAACAGTATAGTATTCCTGTACCTCTGACGAATTCGGATCTCTATATAGGTACTGTCCCAGTTAAAATTTTAATGCAGTCTGAGGGCATAGCTTGGTCTAAAAATGGTTTTATAATTGAGACACATTCTGCATATTTTAATGTAGGTTAGTAGAGCAGACTATACCAGACAGGAAGGCCTCCTGAAGTCTATTTTTGTTGGGAGTTTTCAGGGCATTTAGGATCTATATTATAGCTATTGATTTTTTACATAATGGGCATCTTTACATCGCAGGAAGGCCTGTTAGTGTCAATCGTTGTTTATACCAGAGTGATTCCTAGTAACTAGCGAATAATGGATGATTTAATTCATCAACATAGAGCTTGAACAATATGCCTCAATATACTTATGAATTTCAAAGAAATTGTATACTGTCTGGTAGCTTTCCTGTGGTTAGCAAATATTCCATTCAACTTAATTTGGTCTAATGAGTACTATTGAACCAAAAGTAGCTCAATTACTTCACTTACAAAGAACACATGAGAGATATTGACATCAATATTTCTAAAGGCGACTTTGATAATTGTGATGAAGTCTATTCTGTGTTATTTGTTTACTTTGAATGTTTTTTGTTACATGATTTTTGTGTTGTTCTAGTGATTCGGTGAGGTCACATGGGTTTACCATATTGATTGATATGAGAGGTTCAGCATGGGCAGCAATAAAACCTATCCTAAAAGTTCTGCAAGAACACTTCCCTTCATCCGTCCATCAGGCACTGGTAGTTAAACCTGACAATTTTTGGCAAAAGCAACGCACAACTATAGGAGCACATAAGTACAAGTTTGAGGTAAGTGTAATTTAAAGTAACTTATATTGGAACACATACTTAATCTTCGACATAATATGAAATATTTGAAGCGGCAGTAGCCCAATGGCTGAGGCTGGCATTCTGGCGATCGAGACATCGTGAGTTCGATCCTGACGTGAACCTAGTCCAGATGGAAACATATTTAACTTAGTTGGAAGGATTAACCAAGACTACTAAGTAATGTGCAACCCACATTGCTAGTAAAGTTAAAAAATTAAGTTTATGAAAGTTGATAATGTTTATTAAAAATGTGAATTCCCTTTCAGACAACCATGATTAGCTTAGAAGCACTGCCTAAAGTGATAGATATTTCGCAACTTACGCCTGATTTAGAAGGTACAATGCAATATGATCACGCGCAATGGATAGACCTAAGATTGGTAAGCATATTCATACGTTATTTAGAAGTCCTCATTTTACAATTACAAGAATTCGTTGGTAAAGATTGTGAGTAATGCTATCGTACTTCCCATATTGCCCACACCTTTCCGTGTGCGCCATACGTGCGCCGACGCACACGCAGACACCAATGACGTCATCATCATCGCGTTGGTGAAACAGTTTTGGAGCGCGTGTATAAATAAATAAAGTAATTGTAATTGCTTCCTCGATTTACAAACACAAACTGGAAAAATAAGTAACACTAAAAGTTATACCTACTTTCCTGCCGCGATTAGCGGAGCTGTAAAACGAACGCGCTAACTGTTGTATTGATAGAAACAGACAACATATTATTATGTTTTGTAGAAAAGTGTGAAGCGATGTAGTCGGCGAGTGAATTGTCGATAAATTGTTTCTGCTATCCATACCACTCGCCACCACTCCTCGTAACTTAGTAAGCGGGACGTAAATAGTGCTTTACCGACTATTGTTAGTTGGATACCCTTATTCAGAGACTGAAGAAGTCTTGCCGAAGTGATACTCGCATGTGTCGCCCTATAAAGTTCATGTTCTATGTACCTATCGCAAATCGATAAAGTTATTTTATTGTGAATATTTACACGGAGTGTTTTTGTAGGCTTTGGAGGAGCTAATGTGGCAAGCTGGTGAGCTGTTAGATAGGCTCGATGACCTGCAAGAAGATGTCGCGAGGGCAGACTTTGCCGATGACGTCACGGGCGCAAGGAGAGCGATCGATGCACACGCAGATATTAGCAAACGGCTCGCTAAAGTTCCTGTCGACGAACTGGAGGGCCAAGGTACTTATATATGCTAATTTGTTCGTAATTGTGTATTAATATTGATAGGAACCGCTAATAAATCGGCTCTTAAAATCTACTAGACCTGCAATCATAATTCGCAACGATTACCTGCTCACTTTTCAGCTTCAGACGTAATTTTGAAGGAGTAATTAAACTCGATAATCAAATAGTTAGATGTGTTAAATGCGTTTATAATCATCGATCGCCTAATTACGTATCCATGTACGTTCAAAGTATGCACATAATAAATTATAATGTGCATTAGAAAACGTTAAGTTGCGGAATTGCTTGTCTATTTATTTTTGATTCATATTAACGTTTGTCATGGTTGAACGGCGGGCAGGCCTGCGAGGTGGTCAAGCCGTCGTTGTATAACCTCAGGTTTCAGCGCGGATTGTCTGCGCGCACGCACTCGCTGTAGTGGAACGCTGAAGGGTCGTGTTATGAACTTTAGTGTTAGTGATGTGTTTCGGTTGTTTGTGGTGTACTGAAAAACCTGGTATACTAGTTCAAAGTAATTGACTGTTTTTCACGTAAACTAAACATGCGTATAATAGTGTAAGAAGTGGGGATTACTCTCACCCTCTTTTTTGTCATTCTGACTTTACTTTACTTCACTTTGTTTTGTTTGAATTTCTGTTACTTTACTAATAAAGTGTATTCGAACGCGCTTATCGCTAGAGTACGATTAGAAAAAAAAACTTTTTTGCATTTAATTGCCCAAATCGCTACAAAGGCTGCTCTTAGGAACAGGTGAAACAGCGGGTCATAGTTTAGTTTCATAGAAATTGCTTATCTTCGTTTTATTGCGTGTCCAAACATAGCAATGGACTGTTCTCATTTACATGTCTAATGACCATAATGAGTTTCCCTCGTTTCATATTTCGTTCGATTATAGAAAGTTGCATTCGCTCAAGACAATGTTGTCTGCAAAATTACTGCATTTTAAAAACATATTTACTCATATTATGTCATTCAAAGATGGAGGACTGTTCTACTGATGAAAGGTGATAAAGCTAGGACAAGAAGCGGCCACTTAACTTTTTTTTATCTAGGTTAGGTTTAACGGGCAGGTGTCCGCTACTCCACGACCAAGCGCGTATTATGCGTACTTTTTTTTTATCTATTAACAATAATAAATATTCCACAACTTTTCACACAACGCCATTTAGTCCCAAGTTAAGCTTGAGAGCTTGTGTTATGGGTACGATAAACAGCTGATAAACATACTTATATATTTCTAAATACATACATATTATAGATAAATTACACCCAGACACAGAACAATAATTGATCGTGTTCATCACACAAACATTTGTCCTGGGTGGGAATCGAACCCACGACCTCCGGCATAGCAGTCAGGGTCACTAACTACTAGACCAACAAGCCAGTCAGTCTATTATATGTATGTATTTAGACATATATAAGTACGTTTATCAGTTGTGTAGTACTCATAGTACAAGCTCTGCTTAGTTTGGGACTAGATGGCATTGTGTGAAAATTGTGGAATATTTATATTTACTTTATATTTTGATTTTCATATTTTATTTATTTTAGTGGTTGCAAGCGCGAATGCTGAGCTTTAGATCTAAGGTTCACTTACTAGGTTGGGCAAAACGTTATCGAGTTTTTTTATTGCTTGTAACTCAGCCTGGAGTCTGGATTTGTGCCTGACTGAGGGCGATAAACTCCCCCCTACAGTAACATGGGACTTAAACATAACTGACGAACTGTGGATGTATTATAGGTACACTTCGGTCTAATCCCTTGGGTAATACGGTTTGCGGCATCCAGAGATGATTCACCAATCAAACTGAATGCGATCAACACATCAAAATTGCGTCCAAGAGCTGTAATTGACAATATTCAATAACTGTGATGACACCGACTTGACTTCAATGCGTTCAGTTTTATTGGTGTAATTCGCCCTTAGTCGTTTATGTTTGCCGCCTCGAGCTCGATGCGGTTAACAACATCCGCCATTATGAGTTTCTGCTTGATTTGCGATTGCATTGACCGAGTTTAATGTAACAAACAACAATATTTACTTAGGACTACAACATAATAATGTATGCAACACTGAGCATTGACAGCCCAGTTCTGTGGCCGGCGGACTGACAATAGGTCTCAAGTTTGAACCCAAAATCTCTGACTTTTTAGATTCATACGCATTTTCTATACTTATTACTTGCTTCGAATACGGTGAATTGTGAGGAAACTGGCATGCCGGACAAATATTTCTCGACAGCATATGGGCCCAGTAAGAGGTTTATAGTTGGCATAATGGCTCTGGCTTTCACTTTAGGGAGTATTTTCCGTATTTTTACCCAAAAATGAACGAAGAACGCCACCCGTTCGCATTTAAATGTCAGCCTTAATCTGAGAAAATACGTGTCATTTTCTCCAATTGTTGGCAAGATTTGATTGGCGCTGAGATGAAAGGACATAGAAATCTGTAAGTTGCTCATGATTACTGAGCAACTTACAGATTTCTATGTCCTTTAGGTCTTTATTAACATAATTTTAAGGAAAATATACACTAACGCTATTAGTTTTTGCCTGCTTGCTTGTGGTATTCACGTCCTCTGCTGCAAATAAAAAATCTTTCTTTCTTTCAAACTTTAAAATTTAAATACAACATCGATTCCACAGGCGAACGAGTCCTACAACGCTTAGAAGCAGCGGAAGCGGTTCGCTCCGAGGCTAGCGGCAGTGGAGGCGAGGCCGCGTTTCACTGCGGCTCGCCGGGCGCCGTGCGCGCACAACTGTCCGCCGTCCGATCGGCTCATGCGCACGCGCACAAGCTCTGGCAGCACAAAAAGATGCAGCTCGATCAGTGCTTCCAGCTGAGACTGTTTGAACAGGACTGTGAAAAGGTTAGTAGTATCTTTGTTACGAATTTTCCGACTTATTGATTAAACAAATGTCTAAAGGGACTAAAAAACATAAACATACCAGAACATGTGCGCAAGATTACGTCAGACTGCCATGCATAAAAACCATGTAATGTTTACTAACAATCCACTGTGTTAAAGTTAATATTTAATGCCTATTAAGTTAAGGGTGGTATTTAATACTTTAACTGTAAATCCCTTTTTTTAATCAAAATATTCGAAATTACCAAAATACTGAATTGCACACTAAATTTGCTCATCAAATAAATCAATTTTACTATACTGTTAGATCTTTAAAGCTTAACTGTTTTACTGAATGACTATCTGTTAACTAAAAGTAAATGTAATAATTCTTCGAGTGCAACAAAATATTTAAACATTATATATTAATGTCTATACTTATAATAAATCTGTAGTAGTAAAAATTTCGTGACCAATTTCGAGGTAGCGCTCGCCGGCCGCTGCCGCGGCACGGCTGGCTCGGCTCGCGCGTAGTAGGTCACAGTTCTAACCTAACCTATGGATTCCTTCCACATCGTTTATACGACAAACGGTTAGTCGGAGACAAAAAACACCAAAACACTTTTAACCCCAAAGCTACACTCAAACCACACTACCTGCCAAGATGTGTAATACGTGTTGTAATATTGAATAATTTGTGTGCAAATCAGTATTTTTGGGTGTGCAGTAGGTTATTAGTGGAGAAGTTTTATTTGCTTAAATTTCTAAATAGAGGTACAGTTAAAAGTTCCCCTTATATTGAAATTATTTTGGTCAAGTGCATTCTAATCAAGAATTGGAACAGATAGAATAGTATATTTACCTAAATTTCAACGAAGTAAGTTACCTTTTCCGATCCTTCATTATAATACATGAAGCGATTAACAAACGTTGTCTAAATAATCAAAATTTCAAACGGGAAACAATCAGTTGTATGATACCTTCAAAACATACCCGTTTGTCTTATGTAAACTCAGTTTCACAAGTCACTCATAAAATGATGCGTACCTTCGGCAGATGTTGGAATGGATCGTGAATCACCGCACCGCATTCCTTGCGACGTACGTGGAGATAGGCCGCTCGTGTGCCGCCGCGAAACGGCTGCAGGAAGAACACGCCAGGTAACTATAAAAAATAAATAATTATACTTTATTGTTACAAAACATCTTAAATAAGCTTAATGTCTAGCTTCACTTGGAATACCTGTGACTTAGGAGTCAGTGTTCTCCTGCCACTGGGACACTATAAACCCTTATGCAAATTATATATAATAACTAGATTCGGCCAGCAAACTTCGTTCTGCATTAGAGTCAATTTAAATTGGGGTGGACCAATGTACTTATGGGTATGAAAAATAGATAGCAGCCGATGGTCAGACCTACTGAATATGCATATATAATTTCATAAGAATCGGTTACGCCCGTTCCAGAGGAGAATGGTAACTAACATTGTGACATGAGAATTTATATATAAGATATTAGGGCCTATATTCTACTTAATATTGTAAAATTTTGCCAAGTTATTTGGATGATTTGTTACTCAATCACGCGTAAACCGTTGAATAGATTTGAATGGAAATAAACACATAGATAGAACATTTCCTGGATTAACACAGGATACTTTTCAGCCCGGTAATAGTTCTCTTATGATAATAATCTAAGCAAAGCTGTCGGGCCACTGGTATATTGCCGGGCAAAGCGTTATCTAATTTATCAGTGGGCCATTACGTCTTATTTGTATTGAATAAAAAAAATAAGAACACAAGTTCTAAAAATTGAAATTACTTTTTCAAAAGAAGGACTGATTACCTTACCACGTTTTAATCCTATTAATTATTTAGATTCGCAGCTGCCTGTACTGGTGGTGGCAGACCGAGCGTAGCACGAGTCACCACGGCTGCGCGACGCCTCGCCGACAAGCGACATTATGCCGAAGCGGAGATTTCTGCGCTTGCGCACCGCCTCGAGAGAGCCTACAAACAACTGTCAGCTGGTATGTATGTTGGAATTGAATAGCAAGCAGGCAATATCGCAAGCGCTATTGTACAGCGTGTTGTCCGTGGTTCGATCCCCGGGTCGGTCAAAGCTTTATTGGGTTTTTCCATCTTGAATTTCTCAGCCTTTGGAATCGTGCCCGATTGATGACAATAGAATCGCCACCTATATACATAACGGGGAGAAATGTGGTTGCACTACAGGTTAACCCTCTGCCTTACCCAACGTGGATAACAGGGGTGTTGATATGTCTACACTGCAAAAAGTGCCTTGGAATGGAACAAACAGTGTATTGGAACAAACATTTGCCAACAGGCCTGGAGGAACGCTCAGCGGTTCTCTCACTCTCCGTGGTATTCCACCACAAAGCTGAAGCCTACGTATCAGCGGTGGGTGGTTGGGGAGCTCAGTGTGCGGTGGCTCTTCAATTGGCCACAGGCCAGGGCGGAGCCCCCTGCAACGATCCCAGAGCGCTCGAACAACATGCGCAAAGGCATCGACAGCTGTACGAGCATATGTGCCAAGCCTATACTGAGGTTAGTTCTTCTTCTTATCGTGTGGTTAGTGACTGACCTGGTGGCAGAGTTTTAATGCCGCCCATGGGCTTCTGACTTGGCATCACATGCCCTCGAGAAATATCTCTCAGGTATGCCGGTTTCCTTACGATGTTTTCCTTTACCGTTTTTGAAGCAAGTGATAGTTAAGCACATTAACTCATGAATCCGAAAAGACAAAGGTGCGTGCCTTGGGTTTGAACTCGAGACCTATGATTTGGCAATCTGCCGGTCACACCACTAGGCTATCAATGCTCGTCATGAGGTTAGTTGAAATTAAAATAATTCCACATAGAATAAAGTAAACATTTACAATTTTTGATTACGAGTCTTTTATCCAACTGGACCTTATCACTTACGCGCTGCGTAAACTTGGACATCTTTGTGTCTTGTGTCGGATACAAGCTATTAATGACTATTTCATTTCAATACGCGACGAAAACGTTAACATTTGATGATCCTGAATAATTATAAACATTTGATGATAGTGTGCCGTGTCGGTAAAAAAAGTGTCTACGTTTACGCAACCCCCAAGCTTCTACTGCCAGTCTGTCTGTCTACAGGCTGTATCTCATGAACCATTATAAGAAACCAAATGAAAATCATATGGTTGGAATAATAAATATTTAAGGGTTATTTTATTACCTATCTTTTTAATTTGAACATGGTATGGCACCCTTCTTGTGCGAGTCCCACTTATACTTCACGTAAACCGATCAAAAGATTATTGTATTGTGTAAAAAATGTAATAGACAGGAAGCAAGGAGGAGGCTGGTAAAGAGTAGACAGATGGTAAATGAGAAGAAATTATAATGTAGATCTAATTAACTAAATGACGACGTTTTCCTGTATGTCCTATGTTTAAAGGAGCTCTTTCACCTTGAGTTAACGAGCTTAGTACGGGCTTTTTCATACTTGTTCAATAACATCCCAAGAGGCATATTGTCATTGACAAAGTTACCTTGTTCAAAAGCAAAGCTAAAATTATAGAATTTGCATCTGCTACTTATTAAACTAACAACTTCGTCAATTGACAGAGTTTCACAGTGACAGATATGAACTAAGTTTGAGATCTCACATTACTTTTTCCCTTCGACTTCTTTATGTTTCAGATTGATACGATTGAAATGTCAACTATGTCAGAATGAGAACTTAAGTTTACCTGAAATTGACCGCTCTTGTAAATAAATAAATAAATATTCCACAACTTTTCACACAACGCCATCTAGTCCCAAGCTAAGCTAAGAGCTTGTGTTATGGGTACTAAACAGCTGATAAACATACTTATATATTTCTAAATACATACATATTATAGATAAATTACACCCAGACACAGAACAAATGATCATGCTCATCACACAAACATTTGTCTCAGGTGGGAATCGAACCCACTACCTCCGGAATAGCAGTCAGGGTCACTAACTAGTACACCAACAGGCCAGTCATGTCCGTCCTTTTTCAATTAAAATAAGTTTAGTGACACAAGATGAGATTCACCACTGTTAATTCAATAGGAATTAAGTAATTAATTTGGTTTCAGGTCCATTCTACAAGTAAAAAGCTTTTGTACCAGTTGGATCATCTTGTCCAAGTATGCCATCAAACTGATCCTGCTGATATGGTAAGATTCTTTTATTCATTTTACACTTTGCATAACCTTACTGATGGTCATGGTGGCATTGTTCCCTCAGGATGGTTTGACAAACTATCTTACCATACCAAGCTTGTGGTGAAAATAAAGCGAAACTGCAAAGGCTCTCGTAAGACTATGGCAGACGTATCAATAATACAAGACCCTAGAGCTACAGGGGATCTGGCGTGTGGAAATCAAAATTCGTATAAATATTTATTAAATATTTAGATAATAAAAGGCCCGTTATAAATGAGAAAAAACATTATTTGTCTCAGCACATCCTTACCAAGTTAGGATGCCCTCAATTTTTTTTTCACAAACTTTACACCACTACCAGTAACGAGGAGTAATTTTTTCGAAGAGGGAAGCTGATAAATTTTAACTTTATTTTCATTTTCCTATTTGTTGTCCATCTTGAGGTCATTGTTCCGTCTGCCACCCCAGTATACCTTTGGTTTAATACCTTAGATAGTATATTTGGCAATACTAGATCTCGCTGCCATTATTCAATAGACGTAGAGTTGCTCTTCTAATACCTCCAAAGGGAAACCGATAGGAATCTTGTTGTATGTACGCTTCGCCACTGCAAGCTACGCCTTTGTTTCAATATTCATTTTTCTATTTCATCTGAAACGATCTTAATGTTCAGCCGCATCTGGTACATATTTCTATTATGTATTATAATCCATATTTCTATTATTATCATCTATCCCTACAGAACGACGGCACGGTAAGCAGCGCGGGCAGCAGCGGCGGCGACCCAGCTGCCGACTACAGTTCTGGCGCGAACCATGTACTGGCCGTCATACATCAGATACTAGGACACCATAGAGCGTTAGAGGCGAGGTACCACCAGGCTAGGCTCAAGCTGCATCAGCGGCTCGCCTTGCTGTTGTATAAAGAAGATTGTAGGCAGGTGAGTGGTACCCCCAAAACTGACTACTAGAACTTTGTTTGCATCAAATTTTAAGAAGGGTCCAGTGATGCATCCTACGTTGCAGATGATGAGTTGAGAATGATTCAGCAATCTTTCTCAACTCATCATCTGCTTAACCTTTAAATAAATAAATATTCCACAACTTTTCACACAACGCCATTTAGTCCCAAGTTAAGCTTCAGAGCTTGTGTTATGGGTACTAAATAGCTGATAAACATACTTATATATTTCTAAATACATACATATTATAGATAAATTACACCCAGACACAGAACAAATGGTCGTGTTCATCACACAAACATTTCTCCTGGGTGGGAATCGAACCCACAACTACCGGCATAGCAGTCAGGGTCACTAACTACTAGACCAACAGGCCAGTCAAACCTTTCAAACTATGTTAAGGTCTTCCAGTCTAACCAAAGCAGCTGCATACTAAATTAACTGCCTATCTGACCTCTAATAACAGGAGTGTCTAACACAATAAATTTTATGTCAAACTGCTCGACAGAGTTTTGAACTTCTGACTACCAATAACGGTGGTCAAAGATTTACAAACGATAGCCAGGACAGATGGCTTAATGTGCTTTGCAAGTTACGGAGGAGTCTTGATATGTAATGAATCCTAAATTCAAGGACCAATCTCGGCAAGCGTAGTTTAACCTTCTATGGACAGCTTGTGGCTTTTATTATTTAGACACAAGCCCCTCTAGATAGCCGAAACTGTCACAGTCAAATTTATGCCTTTTTGGTATTAAAATAGTAGTCATATGGACCAGCATTTATAAATAATACTTATTCGGCACGGGCACTCAGTTAACTTATAATACTATTTGTCAGTTATCCGGAAGAACAACTCGCACTAGATCGGCCAGGATGCCAGCAGTAAAAAGAAAAAATAAAAGAACTGGGTTTTGAATGCTTTAGACGGTTGACAAATTTCGAGTTCTAGTTTTCGGGGTTTTCAGGTTTTGAATTCTAGTTCATAGGGGTTTCGAAGGGCTTAATATAAAGCACACACAACCGTTTAAGCTACCTTGTTCCATTTCTGCATCACCTTAAGGTAGACTGGTAGAGAATGCCTAAGACATTAAGTCCGTGGTACAGTTTTTTTACGTGTGCATAAAGTTTTAAAAATTAAATAAATAAGTTGGTTGGCAAGGTTTGATATGTCATATATCGCATCACAAACGCTTACAAAATACTGCCTTTGTCAGGGATTCACATTGCTGTTGTGCTATCTCATATGATAAAATATACGTTGAATTATTACCTAAACATAGTTATAAGCTTATTTAGTATTCAAATAATCTTCACATGATTGATTAGAATACAATATTGCTGAATCTGGTGTTACACAAAGAGTGATAAGCAAGTGTTATTAAAAATAAAAACCTTATTTGTGATATGACTATATATATATCTTTGTTACAGGTCCTCGATTGGTTGGCAAATCACGGTGAAGTATTTTTACAGAAGAATACTGGAATAGGAAGGAATCTCCATAAAGCTAGAGTTTATCAGAAATCGCATGAACATTTCGAAAACGTAGCACAAGTAAGTTGAATAACTATAGTTTCGGTACATTCTCTATATGTTAATTTTGATCCGTCATCGTCAGCATGACAATGGCGTCAAAGGCATGTCCATATTATTAAGTCGTGGGAAAAAAATTAAGTTTCATCAGCCCTTGATCTATACAGCTAAACAGTGAAAATTACATCACAGATAGTTACATCAGTTACCTTTAATCTCAGCTTCAGCCATAATAACTTATCTCCACCCTCTTCCTAACAGAACACATACACGAACGCAGAAAAGCTACTCGCTGGCGCCGAGGAACTAGCTCGGTCTGGCGAGTGCGATCCTGAAGAAGTGCTGGGCGTGGCGCGAGAATTAGAAGCTCATGTTGCAGCTTTCGCGGCTCGTGTCGACAGAAGGAGACGGCGACTCGACCTCGCCGTACTTCTCTATACGCACGAGAAAGAGGTTTGTTGCGTTCATTTTTCTGACGACTATACTCCATTTATAATAGAATTAGAAAAAAGTAGGGCTCGGTGGAGCAGGAATGCAGAACATTTTATTTTAAAGATAAGTTAAAGCAACTTTAATCAACATTGTTTTATTTTAAAAGTGAAACAAAGAAAGTTTCACTTTTAAAATAAAACAATAAAACAACCGGGAATTGTTCATCACTGCTTCTTTTAGGTGTTTATCTTGGACTCTCAACTTCATGGATTTTCAACTAAAATGAAATAATATAACAAAATGAATTCCTCATCATTTCTCAAATAAATTGTTGACATTGTTACAACTAAGTGTGACAGCTGCAGTGAAAATAGATAATAATAAATTTGGCGTGCTTATAGTACTTTCGTTAAAAAGTGTGCTATAAAAATAACCATTTTTAAGTTCTGTCTTTTGCTATTGTAAATGAGCATAGATTACACGAAACAAATATTTGTTTGGCACAAACATAAACGAGAGCCAGTCCCGGAACTGGTGGTTGTTCCGGGTCTAGCTGTCTGCTTATGAGAGTTGAAATGTCTGTAAACGCACGCGTAGAAATTCTCTGATGTTACTGTGTGGTTGGTAGTTACGCCTGGTTTGCCGGATTCTCATGAGGAGATGTTACTACTATATGTTTAAACTTAAAACATGAAAGGGTATTTTAGCATTTATTGGGTTTCTAGTTGTTCTTACCGTTGATAATCGAATCTGTGACTACTGATTTACCTCAACTTAATAAAAATAACTTTACTATAACAATACCTTCATGAAACCTAAAATGTAAATGAAATTCGCTAGACCTCTTATTAAAATTCTTTGTCGTACTTTACGAACAAGAAGCTAGTCAAAATAGTAAAATATCGCCTGGTAAATGTTCACTTGAAGACCTGTGCATCATTGTTATCGGCGTATAAATAGAACATTTTATATTATCAAACTCTTGTTACACAACATTCGGTTTTGTAGATGGGAAGGCCAACGTGCCTGTTTTACCTGGATATACGCCAGGTTTTAGCCACTCGACAAATCACCTGTCAGCGTGGCCTTAGGTCTAAACTTTCTCTGACATTTATATGCAAGCAACAGCCAAGACTCTCTATTTTATTTAAAACAAGGTTTCCTTTTTCATTTATATATTTTTTTGCAGTCAATTCGTTATAAATCTTTAACTGGCGTGACGTTAAGTCATTAAACCTGTGGAATGCATTGATGATTAGATGCGTTTTGCTGAAAAAAAAAGGCACTTTTAAGCAGTCAGCATTCTCATATTACATCTTTTAATTTTAAATAAGAACGATTGAAGTTAAACATTTTAAATGATAACTTTACATACTCAAGTGTAGAGGTGAAAAACAAAATTGCAGACGTCAAATTAGTGTGCCTTGAACTTCGCCATGTTTTTGGTCGATTTGTTTCAAATATGGACTATGTTCGTTTAGAAGATGAAGTTCAACCAAACTATAGCTCAAAGAATAAGGCTGGCTGTTACCCGTGACTTAATTTGTGTGAAATTGTATAATATAATGTCTAGCGCCGCGCCGATCTCTTATATTTTCTTCTTTAATAAAATAAGGTAGCTAACCTAAGTTACTCCTCATAATATCGACTATTTGTCAGTAAAAAATCCCATCTAAATTGGAGATTAGCCCGATCAGTATTCAGATACTATGAAAGAAATAAGCATTATTCATTTATTTTTGCATTTAGCTGTTATTTGGTCACACAAACAGAGACTAAAACTTTATTAATTTATATAGTTTTGTACCTATAGATTTATGAAAATAGCCATAATAATATAACTTAGAAATTGACACCATTGACCATTATGTTTTAAACTTAAACATTAAATAAAAATAATATGAAAATCTATTTATGGCAATACATGAATTATTAAATTTCACTTAATGTTTTTTCAACCCTTATTATTTTATTAGATACTCATGTCCATGTGTAACTACTTTACACGATTGAAATGAACGAAAACCACTGAAAAAAAAATCAAATATTTGATAGATCTAAACCAAGTATCAGTAACATAATATTATTTGACAGCTCAAACCTAAAATATTTTATCACGATATTCCCATAACATAGTGGTATTCATTGTCATGTTTCTATTAGCTACTGCAATGGCTCGAAACATTACGAAGTGGTGGCGGCGTTTGTGCATCGGACGACACTCCAGAGGCAGCGAGACGTGCGCTTGATCAATGTGCGCAACATCGAGCTGCCAGCCTTGACGCCTGCGCAGCCACCATCGCGCAGGGTGAAGCACTGTTACAAGATCTCCGGTAAGTGATTAGGAAATAGAGATGCAGGTTATAATTGTTTATGACTGGGTTTTTAAAATGTAAAACAGCATAGACAATGAATTGGTAAACTTATGAACTTAATCCCTCTGTAAAAACGAACACGACTAACGAGTCGCTACCTGAAGTCGCTACAAGCAATCGATTACAGGGCGGAGGTCCCCTTCGCGGATGCCATATCTTAGGCCTTATTATTTTTATGCTATATAAACGTACTTCCTAAAACTTTACCACATCCTATAACTCTATTTGCTGATGACTGTACTGCAATATTTTCTGGTCAAAATACTAAGTCATAATATAATACCTACAATGGCTAAATACCAGCATTTTAAATATTCATTTTAATAAAACCCAAATGATGACATTTGAGCAATGAACTAGTTCTACAATTCTCGACATTAGTTACGACCAAAATAAGAGCCAGATGCTTTCAAAAATGGTATAAGCATGCAACTAAAGTTTTTCAAAAATGGCCAAGGACTTCAAAAACATAACCAACATAGCCATTTTAAATCACATCTCTTTTTTTTAAAGGCATACTACTCTAGTAATGGGTTTCTAGATGATAAAAGCATGAAATGAAACTTTGCCCGATCTACAAGTTATTCGATTTTGTTAAATAATTATTACAATAAAGTAATGAAGTAGTGTCTGTTGTATGCTTTTTGTGCACATTATCTGTGCTTGACAAATAAATTACTTTCACTTAATTTTTCGTCTTAACACTTTTATTAGCAAAAACGGGCAGTGACGTCGTGAACATAAATCAATGAACGTTTTATTTTGTAGCCCTGTCCCTTCCGATTCGAATGCCTGTTACTGTCGCATTCTATTAATAATACCAATATCAGAACCACACTCAGGCAAAGTCTTCTTCTCATATTCAGATGTGAGTGTGTGTGTGTATGTGTGTGACAGACAGAGTTTATTTTATTAATTTCATGATTATTATTATAATAAATAATACTCTATAGTTCCAATATTTGTAATATGTAAGCACCATATATCAATACAATAATCTAATTATCAGCTGCATTGCTCTTATTTTATATCACCTTGTACACACGGGGCTACACATCAAGGTATAAATTTCCAGTATGAGCTGATCTAGTATTGTATAGGATTTACGTACAATGCGAAGCCGTGCCTATCTATCTCTGTATTCTAGCTATATCGACCTCACATATAAAGATAAAGATATCGGGCTGGTATCCGCAACTCCACGTCAAAACGTGTATTTTGCGTATGGGCCATAATCTACCACGCGGGCTCAGGGCGAAATCGGTAGATGTCACATGCCTTCGAATTTTGGGTTCTAGGACATGCCGGTTTCCTCATTTTTTTTTCTTCACCGTTTTTGAGAGCAGTGGTGATGAAATAAATTACACAAAGTAATGCGCCTGCATGGGATCGAACCCACGACTTACTGTTCGGGCCACAGCTACTCTCACCACATATAATATGAGTAAAGTAAACCAATTACTGTAAAACCTATTTTAAAGGAATAAAAAAGTAAGTAAGTAAAGTAAGTAAGTAAGTATGGAGTTTCTTGAACATTTTTCTCCATGCGAAACAAAATTTTGGAATATTAGCAACTAGAATCATTTACTTAATTTATTTAACAGTCTGACGTTCGTAACAGCCTTTATAGATCTATAGTTGAAATAAATTATTTGACTTTGACTTTGATGGTAGGTATAGACACCAGCACATCAAGGTACCCTAATGTGTCAAATTTGTTTGAAAGGTTTTCAACTTTATTTCAAACACAATAAGGCTCACATACAATCGGGAAATTTTGACAGTCTGGGGTAGCTTGGTGTGCTAGCGACTGTACATTGATCGCCGCGGTTGCTCTAGGCTGATTGGAGATTTTAAACTTAAACAAAATCAAAATCACATAGGTTCACTAACTATAAGTCTAAGTTTCATTACAATGTTTTTCTTCACCGATGTCTATGATGTCTAAGATAAACTTAGAAAGCACATACATGAATTATAAAGTCACGTTGGTACTTGACCGGATTTGAGCCACAACCTCGTGCGTGATAGGTAGGCCTTAACCTGTCATAATATACCACAAAAAATTGCCAGTTATTAAGCCTTTCCTACAATAATGGGGACAAGTCTATTGGGATTGACCAAGCGCGAATCCTGATTCCGAGCTGCTAATTAAAGAATTACTCTAAGTACAATATGCACGCCGAGGTTTTCGAATCTTGGCAGGAAAAATGTTTTCCTTCACCGATGTCAGTGATGTCTAAGATAAACTTAGAAAGTACACATGAATTGGAAAAGTCACATTGGTACTTGCCTGGACTTGAACCACAACCTCGGCTATCACGACAAACATTATTATGTGAAGATGATGTAAGTATTGTTGTACCTAGAATAAAGAAAAAAAAAACCCCTTGTTTAAACTACATAGGCCTTGTAATGTTATCTGAGTATTCAAGCGTCGTTCATAACGAATTTAAATTAAGTAGGTAAAATAAGAATTTGTAATAGACACACGAAGTCACAACCACAAGCTTCCTTATTCACCATTGAGGTATGGAACCCTAAAATCAAACGCGGGCTGTGTTTATAAAACACGTAGCATTATACAGTAGAAGACAAAGTGTAGAAACAAAGTTTGTAGATGTTTTTGGTATGTATCGCCGACGGGTACACTTGTCCGGCTTAAAGTTGCTCTTGACGCTGAAGCCTGGACGGGTATTTTCAACAGCAAACTTGTATTCACTATTCTGTGCAAAGTAGAGCGAGTCTCGAAGCCGGGTATTTGTAGTGGAGATAATAGTTTCCTTCTGACATGTGCCATATTCGTACACTACTTGGCTAGCTTTGTAGCGACGAGATGGAGATTTGTTTTGTCCGTATTTAAGAACCGTATTGTATTTGGAAGCATGAGGAAGCAGGTGTGAAGTTCCGCATACCCCATAGAAAAGGAAGGATCCTACGCCCGACCAGATCGGTGTTGTGTCTGGTGGGCTACTACTGTTTGAATAAAGAAGAGCTATGCGTGTTTCTAATGTTTTGTGAGAAGTATATACTATCATCAGTTTGTCATCAATGTACCTTAAAACACTTTCTCAACTTACTTATTTTTTGACAGCGGGGTAAGGTCTCTTCGTAAGTCGGGTTCGACGTAGGGTCTTAAAAAAAGGATTGGATTTAGGGGATGATTGTGATCGACCCCTTGAATTAGTCTGTCTTCTTTTAAAACGTGTTAAGTAATGGAGATCTTGTACGAAAGACGAGTGTAAGGCCCAAGGGTTCTATTATACTTACCTTTTATATTTTGTACACAAGTTTGCCTAGACTTAAACTAGTAGATAGAACTTTGGAGAAGAAAATAAGCTAATTGAAGTACTAATCCTGCGCCGACGAGTCGTGGGCACCAGCTAGTATAATATTATGAAATATAGCTTCACCGGTAAAGCAGCTTGCGATTAGTATTTTAATTTTGAAAACGTGTCAGTGGTTTCGGAGATAACCTCCTACATCCAAATTGAAGGCGAGGATGCTGGAATTTTTAATTTTAAACTGTCTTTATTTTTGGTTAAATGTTTACGATAACCACTATAACAAATACCCGAGTATTATTCCTGTGACATCGCGGCTGTTAACGTACTAACGTGCTAAGGTCATAAGCATACAAATAGTTATAAATGCACGACCTGGAAGCGGCAGTCTAGAATAACAACAAAATACTTGCAAAACCTTGCCTTGCTGAAGTTACAGACCTCAAAGAGGCACCGTTGCCTGTGACCGTTATGTGAAATTATATTTTATCTGTAAATAGATGTTTTGATGTCTGTGCGGAGATTGTGGCTAGATAATAACAGCATCACGGGTCGATCTAAGGTTGAGCTACGTTTGACGAGGTGGGTCCACGAATGGGCGACCCTTCGTTATATATCAAGACTCCTTCGTGCTTTGGAAAGCACGCAAAGCTGGTCCCGGACAAGGACAGTCGTTACAGATAGTCCGAAGCCCGAAAATCTCACAACCAGTTCAACCAAGGGGTATCGTGTTACCCAGTAACTGGGTTGTGGAGGTCTGACAGGCAGTCGCTCCATGTAAAACGAAGGAATTCAGCTGCATCCGGTTAAACTGGAAGCCGACCCTAACATAACTGGGAAAAGGCTAGGCAAATGATGATCTGTAAGTAGATGTTTTACAAATCTTGTATGTCAATGTATGGTCAATATTTTAAAAAATAATCCCTAAAACTGAACTCTAAAGAAAAACCGGATCTTACTCAGAGGTCATGGCCTTTTTTAAAGTCTAAACATTGTATTTTAGGAGTATGAGGTCCAGGCTGCACAATATGTACATTATGCAAGTCTAACGATGCAGGGTAATTGTCTACAAAAACTTTTGAAGAATGAGGTACCTACTCGTATAAATAATTATTTGACAATTTTCACGGAGTATTCCCGTTTGAGCACCTATTTTTTGAGCACCTATGCATTTAACACCAAAGGTATTCCCATTTCCCATAGGTTAATGCATAGGTGCTCAATAAATAGGTGCTCAGACGGGAATACTTCATTTTTACACAGTGCCATCTAGCCCCAAACTAAGCAGGGCTTACTTATAAATTTCTAAATACATACCTACATAACATAGAAAAATTAAATAACACCCAACCACAGATCAAACGATCGTGCTCATCACACAAACATTTGGCTTGGTTGGGAATCGAACCCACGACTCGGCTTAGCAGTCAGGGCCACTAACCAGTAGACCACTTCCTTAGATAAGCATTTTTGCTGTTGTTATATCGACAAGAAAGATCGATTGGAAAAGCATGCGGGGACGAACGCCGCGCCGCTCAATTACTTTCAATTACGTACTGCAATTCAGATTTACTCACGCTTGTTTCGTGGCCATCAGCCGCCTGAGAGAATATCCCAAAATGAACATCCTCCATAAAATAAATTTGAAGGAAACCCGATTGATTTTTAAAGCATTTATTTTTAGCTTGGCTAATTACAGGCAGAGAAATTATGTCTCTCTAAAAGTGTCTTTAATAAAATGTATCATTACTTTCTTGAAAATAACTGTCTCTGATACGTGCTCCGATATGTTTGTGTATGTATCCTCCGTGTCTTATTTTGTGCTGGTACAAAATCTCTGTAACGTGGCGTGATTTGTAGGAAAATCCTGGTTTTTTCGATATTAAAAATTCGTACACAATAGCCGTAGTGGTCGCAACGCTCTCGGGACGTTACACAACGGAATGCGACCCAATTTCTAAGACAAACGCGCATTGCCGGAGCGTTACTCTGTTTTCAGTGAAAATTCAAGTGTGGACGGACACGCGATGCAGATATGTGGCTCGAACAATGTATAATTTATCAAAGCGTCTTACCGGATGAGATTGACGGCTGTCTGTGCGTACCTAATTATTGTCTTGCTCCGTTCCGAGACTATATCGTTTACGTAGTCGGTACTAGGGAATGCAATCTCGTACGAGATTTCCGCCTAGCGAGATCTCGCGAGACTCAAAACCCAGTCTCGCGAGATCTCGCAAATTACGGGATCTCGCGAGATTGGGAGAATCGCAATTAAAATATATGCAAATGCTTGTTTTAAGAACTAGTAATTGACATGATATGTAATTAAATAGAAACTGCATTGCTTAGTTATAAAAATAATGTAGGTAAGTTTTATTTTAAAAATCAACAGAGTACTTATTATTTTGTCTCTAACTCTAATACATTTGTTTATGTCTATAATTATTAGACCTACTGTAGCTTATCAGTTCAAATTCTTACAATATTGGTAACAAAACAGTAATTATCTCTATTTAGGCAACGGCCAGGATTCAGTTCGCGCGCAGCCGCGCTTTGAAAAACACGTCGTCACGCTGCATTTGTCGATCTCGTTATCTCGCGAGATCTCGTACGAAATTTGACGAGATACAATCTCGTAAAATATGGCCGGGATCTCGCGAGATCGGGATCTCGGCGAGACGAGATTGCATTCCCTAGTCGGTACATCATTGAGGCGTGAGAGAAAAATGTGACGTTAATGGATAATTTATTTTTGTTCACACTCTCGTCTTACATCGAATAGCTGCAGCGATATTTAGCTTGCATATAGATGTACTAAACTTTCATAAAATGAATAGAAAAATTCTTTACTTTGAGGTTCTGAAATAAAGCCCTTAGTGTTGTCTTTCTTTTAAACAGGTGAGTGTCTAGGTGTTGACAAATTGATATTAAATGATAGTGTTTTGAAGTGCTAAATGAAGCTTGCTTAGGTAAAATCGTTACGTACGTAGCCATTCACTATCATTGTTTCAGCAATATAACGTCATCTCCAGGACATAAGCCGCACCTAATTTAGATCTAAATTTCTTCAGCAGTCGATCTTGCGCACCCATGGAAATCCAGGGAGAGTATGGCTGAATAGAAAGATATAAATCCCAGATAGTTTATCCGACACGAGACAAAAACAACTCTTGAGTAAGTTCACATTTTACGACCGACTATGAACATGCATTCCGCTTTAATAAAGTATTAGCACGTGAAACATTTATTTCGGAATCGGCACGGCTCACTTTAACGGATATCATTACCTGAGGGAACCCTCATTAGCATCGGTCCTAGCGGCCTTTCGTTTCCTTCAGAGGTTTTGCAACAACGATGTATTGTGACATATTTTTCCTTTCCGCATCACAAGTATCTATGCCAGACACATTATACCACCCCAATGAACACGTATTAATGTCGTTTTTGTTAATAGAAATGAAACATCGACCTTTTATTGAAGAAAAGCAAGCGATAGTAGCTTATTGGCTAGCATACGAGTTTATTGTTAAAAGTATTTGTTATCGAGATCTCAGATATTATTTTTAGTGCCAGGGATAACAGAGTAACAAATACTTTAAATTAAAAAAAAAAAACTACTAGTGAATTTCAACGAAATTTCACACATTAGGAAAATAAACTCTCTAAAAAGTTGGTTAAGTAGTATAGAAGTTTATCCCGGACAAATATCGGAACATCCGTCATTCTATTACCCGATTTCGGCAAAGCAAAAGTTGGTTATCCGCTGTGTGACGTCACATTAACTTGGCATCCTCTTGAGTACATAAAGTAATAAATATAAGTAATATTAATTATGACCCAAAATAAATAATATTCCAAAACTAAAACCCTACTACTAAAAAATAGTTCTAAAAAAATATCCTGAAACAAGAAAATATTCTCTAATGAGGAACATCTTTTTTAGAGGATAGCCGTGGTCGTAAGCCACCTGGGCCCTATCCAATAAAGCTGACAATCCGACATATATGTCAAAAAATGTCAAAATTGTAGAATTGTCGCGCTTAAGCTGTTTAATAAACGTGACAAATATGTCAAAAATCGGCAGGTGAAATCTTGACATATTTTTAATGTAAAAACACATTTAATAAAACTCGACATATCAAAAAACCGCAGTCACAATATTTCTGACAATTGTCGGTGACAATATTGTCGGATTGTCGTGACAATTATGTCGACTTTTGACATATTTGCAAAGAATTTTGTTTTATGAAGCTGGATGAAGGTAAAATTGAAAAAGATATTATCAAAGTACAAGAATAAAACAATCACTAGTGCAACTTCGATTGTGTTATGATCGCGTGTAAGATGGAAATGCACAGAAAACTTACCATTTTGGGCCTTATTTACGAAAGTAAAAATATACTTTTTGGGAAGTTTAGTGACCAATTGACCCACGATGTAAAAATAAATAAATGGAAGGAAATAGCTTAAATAAATGATTTCGCGACAGAGGGTAACGCGCCTGTCAGAATTGTCGGACAATTCTACAAATATGTCAACATGTCATGACAATTTTCTGTTTAATAAAGCAGATTTGACAAGTTTTTCACGACAAATTGTCACCTGTAGGTGACAATTTGTCGTGAAAAACGCATATAAAGTTTTATAAAACATAAAAATGTCAAGAAAAAAAAGAGTCCGACATATTTGTGAATTTTCTACTATGACAATTTTGTCGCCTGTAAACAGAAAAATTGTCGAGTTGTCACTTTTTGACATATATCGGACTTGTCGGATTGTCAGCTTTATTGGATAGGGCCCTGCCCTAACAAAACAATGCATTCTTACTGTTTAGTAAGCGATCAAAAGCATTAGGACAAAGGGGCATACGACCGCGCCTATCCTCTATATAAGAATATCCTCTTGAGAGAATATTTTGTTATCAGAGAAAATTATGTCATACCCAACATCAAAACTAAATTAAAAACTGATCACTTATAGATTGCTATCAATTTGCGTTATATCCCCGGAGGACTTTAAATATACCGAGACAATATGCCTTAAAAGGTCGGAGAACTCGGCGAGCTTCCTTCGCACGCTCGCTTCTTACTCAACGCGTGAAAAACTTGCTGTTTCGTTGACTCAATCCAGTTTGCAATACGAAATTACTCGTATGACTAAGTCCCTAGTTCTCTGATCTGCCGAGTATTTAGGTTCAATACTCCAGTATGGCTAATGTGATTACGTGTGAGCCACTTCGCAATTACTTACTCTGACGCGAAAAGATTTCTCCTTTTCTGTCACTTTTCTCGTTTCCCGCAAGTGCTGCCATACAAAATACTCTTGTCGTCAATCGTGAAATATTCTCGACAAACCCTAACGTGGCGTCTGAAGATTGTTGACAATTCAACGTCAGTATTGTATTTACCTATGTATACATATTATATGTATATTACGGAAATTGGAGTGTCATAGCTAACATGTTAGGTAATTAATAATCCTACTAATGTTATAAGTTTGTGAGTATGGATAGATGGATGGATGGATGTTTGTTACTCTTGCACGTAAAAACTACTGAATGGATTTTAATCAAATTTTGTATGGAGTTAGCTGACACCCTGGATTAACACATTGGCTACTTTTTATCCCTGTTTTCCCACGGGACCTACGCGGGTGAAACCGCGGGAAGTCTGCTAGTATACTAAATTCAGGTTTTTCCTAATTCTTAGATAGTTGTGTAGCTGGGAAGTGTGTTCCAACACTCTTTTCTTTTTCTTGCTCTCTCAAAACACTCGCTCTTCATCACTACCTACCGAGTGTTTGAAACACTCGGAAGGTAGTGATGAAGAGCGAGTGTTTTAGGATGCTGTCTTGTGTAATATTTGACGTCCGAAAAGGGCTGATCTTCTGCCTAATTTGAATAAGTTTCTTTCGATTTAGATCGGAAGCAACTGAATAAAAATGAACACTAATAAACGTGTTTTAGTGCTTTTAAAATAACGAGTTTCCTTAGCGGTAATTTTTGAGGCATTTGACCGACTTCAGAGTTGTAGACAAACCTGGCAGAGCGTTGCCGCGCGTTTCATGTAAGCCCTGCTGATAATCAAACACATACAAGCTCCTAATTAATAAAGATATATTTAAGTAAATAGAACGCATGGCTGTAGAACTTTTTATAATCTAAACTAAAAATATAAGTATTCTACATCGATGACAGACAATGTTGTACAGAATTATCTGAATTAGGCCGCAACAACTTTTTAATACTTATATAAAATATGTGAAGCTATAAATGCATCTAGTGCTCCTCTTATAGTGATACTCGTTTGTAGGCATTATAAATAATTGGTTCGCGATACAAAATGAATCAGCCCCTGTTTAACTTGTTTGCCGTAACAGGAAAAGTGGACATGGCGTCGGCGGCGTGCTCCTACGGGATGACGGGGAACATTTAAACAATGGTGTATGTGCTAACCGCCATATCCTACCCGGCGATACCACCTGTAAACATAGGCAACTAGCACAGTTATTACCAGTGGCATTTATTGACTCACACAACCTTCAATGTAAGCGTACTGTGAACTACTCTCAAAGTTTTGTATACTGATTTAAAGGTAACTGCTACTAGTGTTACTCTGCCTATTCAAGTATGTCTGTTATTGATCCGCTAGCTTTTATTGAACTCGTGTGAAGCTGCCGTGACGTATTTTATGGTCGTAAATAAAGATAACGTAACGCCCAATTACTATTATAATTGCTCAAAATTATAACACAGCAACACTCAACGCACAGTTGTTTATGCTGTTATAGTCTGGCTAAGTAAACATTAGTGTCGTAACACATCATTGGTATGTGATAATACAACAAAGCTTTAATTCGTTCGAATTATCATAATCTTTACATTAATCAATTTAAAAAAATAAAGTAAGGAAAGACGGCACGGTGAGCAATTGACTGCTGTGCTGCGTGTAGCGGGTCCGATTCCCGCACGAAAGAAATATTTAGGGGTACATGCAGTTGTTTCGGGTCGGCTGTTTGTGTATATGAGCTTAAATGTTTTATATTAGCACCTACGATTCAGGAGAAATTGTAAGGGGAAAAGTTTTCTACCAAAAAACTCTAAACTTAGGATCCTTTTTTAAAAAAAAGCGCACGGAGTACATAGTGTACTTTAGTCCCGACATAGCTAATATGTTTATGTGGAAAATGAGTGCAGAAAGGTAAAACGATGAATAAAAGATCTCGCATAAAAAAAGAGGAAACCTTATTAGTTTTTAAGCACTGGTTGTCACCAGTGCTTAAAAACTAATAAGGTTTCCAACCTCAAAAGTGATAGTCTCCATGCAGACTATCACTCACATTTGATTCCCTTAGATAATTCCCCCAGTGCTCATCTTTGTTATTTGGGAAACTATTGTGCTACATTTTAGGTTTCTAGACTACACCTATCAGTTTAGGCTGTGCTTTGTCTGTCAGTGAACAAATGAATAAATATTATGTGCCTGACTTATTAAATAGAAGATACATTGCGCGTAGTATTAAACACGTTTACAGAAGATTCCAGATTAAATATATAGTTAACCAATTTGCATCAGATTTACAAAGAATTTATTTTTTGAAACAGGATTTTAATACCGTTATAAATTCAATGTTAATATTATAAACTTCAACTAAAATATGAATAAAGAGAATGCAATGGAACATTATTATAATATTTTGCGGTTCGCATTATAGTCGTAACTAGGGCTCCAGGTATTAAACGATAGACGATGTAAGGACCATGTGGATTCTTTTTTTTTTAATTTTTATTTTCTAAATCTTTTTAAGTTCTTTTATTTATTTATTTTACATTTTGTCTGGCAGTTTGAGTTCTTTATAGGACCAACCCAAAAGTTAATGCACTAAATGTATTTATGAAAGAAAGAAAAAAAGAAAAAATTTTATTTGACATCAGTCATTAAAACACACACAAAATCATTTATACAAGATACAAAATACGGAAGAATACACACTATGTGCTGTGTGCCTCACGGCTGCGCCAAAAAGGTCCATTTCAGCATTCATGTCAGACAGGTGATGCTGTCTGACGCTGGTCTTCCAATGAACCTGGAGGAGCTAGGTGACGGAAAAACATTTGGGGTAAAACAGTTACAAACATAATATGTATATAAATAAATGGTTAGAAATAAATAGAAAACGAGTAAATCAGTTAAATGTGTATTCACGAGGTCGGTTATACATAAATATATTATATTGTGTCAGAAAGTGACACTGGTAACGATAAATAAATACACAGATAAACTAAGACAGCATATCAGCATTTATCGTTATCACGTCCACAAAACAATTAAATTACAAAAAATAGTTAAAACTTATTTTGAAAATGTCAAATTTTCTTTGAATACATAATGCTAACATACTTTCTCGTATTTTCAAGACGACTGTACCTTGTTAAACTCTCATTGTAATACTTTTAATTTATTAATTGTTTTTTTTTACATTTTGTTCAATTTTAGAGATTAAACCCGACTTTAAATTGGGACCCCCTTAAAAATGTTTTAGGGTTCCGTAGCCATCGAAAGTAATAATATAAGAAAAGAAAATAATACAGACGGACAAAAATAAAAAAAAAAATCTGATTACTCTAATGTTATGTAATTCGATAAAAGTCAGGGAAGTTAAGTGGTAAGCAAAATGCAAATATCCGACAGCCATTAATTAGTTCCATTTGCTCAATAATTTATTTCCCAGTCTGCACTTAAGTTTTGTTTCAAACATAAAATATTTGTTACTTGGTTTAATTGATACTGAATGAGCTTACTCACTTATATACAAGTAACATAGCGTTCTTTTAAACAATGCGCTTATTGTGAACTGATTTTAGTGTTCGGCCTGTCGCCACTATTAACAGCCACCGCCAAACACATAGAGGCGTCCATCGCGACAATACAATGTAAAGAAATACAATGAATGTTAAAAGCAATATTTATAATTTCAAGTGTTAAGTTCGTTGTGACTTTACAAGCGCAGGTTGAGTTAAGTGAGTTCAGAATGTGCTTCGGCAGTATTGTAGTGTTTGTAAAAAGGATTCTAGAAATAGTTTCTTGTGCTACAAAACTGGCGAAGCATTTTATTTTAATAATATCTGCAGGTATTTGATGACTGTGCGTTGTGAGGTGATCGTAATATACAGGAAATGTTATCACGGGTAAATTTAATTCATCTAAGTTTCAGAATATTTTGAGCATACACTCCTAAACAAAATGAGCATACACATCCATTCAAACACCGTTTTCCTATTGGGCTGGACTGTAACTACAGGACGCCCCCTGCTACGATTCTAAAATATTTGTTTCGCATCATTAATTGTTAATTACCTAATTTAATTATTATACATTAAAGAAAAAAAACCAACAGCCCTTACAATATTAAAAAATGGCTGCGCTGCTTGCTGCTGTTGAGAATTTTCACCATACCGGTTGATTTTCTTTAATAAATTCTTGTCGAGCATTGCCGCCTTCATCGCTTACAGGCTCGATGGCCGGCGGCGCGGCGGCTGCATCTCGCAGTCCTCACTCGGGAAAGAGCGCGGTGTGACGTACACTTGGCGCTCTAACGCTACGCTACAAACGCGTTTTCGCGCCAATCATTTTTATTCGAATGTACTTGATTTTTTTATTTCGTTGAGTTTAATTATATATTTGTTTGCTCAATATTGGTTGCCAGCATTTTTAGAATCAGTACTTACAGCGTGCTTGTTCTGTGTAACATTTATTTTTGTGAATAGTGCTTTATTTTTACATTATTTATTTACTTGTTTTGAACTGAAGAAAATTTGCGATGAACCCATGACATAAGCGACGGTTAATATACTTATTACGCCGTACCAGAATATTTTTTCAGCGAAGGGTTTTCGATGGTACCTATATTATTCTAGGATATATATTGCGTAATTATTTTATGTATTCGTCGACCTTAAATCTGCAGGAAATATTGTTTACACTATAACACAGTGTTTTAATGTGTTATTATTTTATAGGTAATACATCGATAAATCGGTGTATCAGTTCATCGATAAAATTATTACATTGCTGTCGATGGTCAGTGCTAACGGTCCCCTTTTAATTACATTGGTATCGCTGGTAGCTATGATTGAATTTCCGCAAAGGGGATTTAGTAAGTCGGCCTGACGGTTGATGGGCTACTCTTGTAATAACAGTTATTATAAACTTTACTACCGGGTGTACTATTTCGATCTACGGCTAAAAATTCAATATTTTCAATTAGGCACTAACTTTAATTTACTGGAATACTTATGTATTTATAAAAGTTCAGCATCATAATAATTCCACAACTTTAATACAACGACATCTTGTCCCAAACTAAGCAGAGCTTGTGCTATGAGCACTAGCCAACTGCAATAAACATACTTATACATTTCTAAATATGTACATATTACAGATAGATTATACCCAGACACAGTACCAAAAGATCGTGCTCATCGAACCCGCGAACCCTGGCATAGCAATCAGGGGCCACCAACCATTAGACCTACAGGCCAGTCATATAATTCCTTGGTCCTAAAGATCTTTATAAAATTAAAACATTTCTAATCTTAAACATCTAAATAATAACTGGTTTAATTATTATCACTCAATATGTTATTCACTTTATGTAGCTGATGGTTTTCCAAATATTTAATAGGTAAATCAATAGCAAAAACATATAATATATAAAAAAACAGCAATTAAGGACTTTAGTATTAATAAATATTTAAAATTACTATGAGATAATGAAATTAGCCTTTACTTCTCTTTAGTAAATACGTAATTGAATTGAAACAAAACCGTAATTCCCGTAAATACTTCATTGGATTTCACATAATCAGGGTGAGGTGAGGTAACCTATTGATTATAACAATTAAGTGTAGTTCAAACAAATTTACCCTTAACTGATATTAATAAAATAGTAGTAAGCCCAGTAGGTAGTAATCAGGCCAAAATGTTTTCAATGGGTAACTTTTCGTATCATTAAAGATATAAGTAGATATTTTTTTTTGTACTTGGATTGATCTAACACTAATACACCAACATAACTAAATTTCATTGACGTCCACAAAATATACTAGCTATTATTGTTTTGTTTGAGGTAGAGGTCGACTCCCGGCCTATGTTTGGTTTAATTCAACAACAGCACGCCTCGACAAACGCCTCCCCTCAAGCTTTGAAGTGAATGAATCAGAAAGATTTCCATCAATGTCAGTACGTTTGTGAGGGAAATCAAAAGAGTTGCGGCTATTCTTCTTTTGTGTTTGGCATGTTTTGTTTAGAACAATGTTGTTATTGCTGTTATCAAGTACACTTTTATTTTTATTTTAAAGTTTAAAACCAATATGGAAAAATGGTGGTTCTAACAATCAGAACTCGGCGTGATATTTATAAGGTAATCTAGCTTAATTAGTAGTTTTAGTTAATAAGTTGTGATTTCATCAGCCTTTAACATGTTTCCATTTCAAAGATGTATCTTAAACTGTTATGTGTTTGATTAGTTAATATTGAGTGCCGGTATTTTGGTGGCTGCTGCAGTTTGGAGATTAATCCATTTAATTAAATTTCGGTGCTCTTCAACCGTTATCACTTTGCGTACGTGGCTGCGTTTACACCGGTATAACATTTTAGCGAAACACTCGGGCGTCGTCGACATTAAACAATAGCTACAACCTACTAGGGGTCTATAAGTAAAGCGTGGATAGGTTACTTGTAGGCAAGTGTGCTTCATCATCGACCACATCATCGCTTACCATCAGGTGAGATCGTCAATTAAAAAGCAACAAAAAGCAGGGATGGCCTAGTGGTGTGACCGGCGGATTGCCAAATCATAGGTCTCGAGTTCGAACCCAAGGCACGCACCTCTGGATTCGGAGGAATCCGAAAAATCGGAGGTGCGTGTTGTATAATTATCAGTAACAGTGACGGAAAACATCGTGAGGAAAGAGATAAAAAACCTGAGAAACCTACCTGGGAGATATTTCTCGAAGGCATGTGATGCCAAGTCAGAAGCCCATGAGCGGCATTAAAATTCTGACTCCAGGTTCATTCAGGTACTTATTGGGTCATTAAATCTTATGGTTTGATGAGACAAAAAGAAACGACTCCCGGTTAGTCACTAGCCACACGGTAAGAAAAATAATAAAGTACTGCGTTGGGGATTAAATTCAATCAGCCCATTTTGTAATACTTGCGTTTTCATTACAGCTCTCTTTTTATTAGACCGCGATGTTTCACGAATAAAATATAAACGCCGAAACATGCGGAATATAAGAGTGCAGTGTCATTTTTGATGCGAGGGGTGGGTAGCAGTGGATAAGAGTGTTGAACGGTTGCATGGCAACAAAGCTTCTGCAGTACCGTATTATTTTATCCAACTTTGCGTACATGCTGTTAGAGAACTCATTGGCCGAGAGGATTATGGCCCTTTCTACAGCCCTCGCGTAGGTACGGGTTCGAAACCAGGCTTCTATTTAATGACAATTGTACCTAATTAATATTGTTTGAAATATCATGAATGCTTAAAGACTAAACTTAACAATTACAAAAATTCTGTACCTCATTTTTGAACAGCTTTTCTTAGTGTGTTTTTTTAGCATTTTTTCTGTTGACTTTTTTTAGAAGATTTTATTGAACAGTTTAGATTTTGTTTTTAACTTCTGCTATTAATGACATATTCATTAAATATTGTTTATATCTGAGTACACAGTATATTGCAATAGTAACGAATATGTCATATCCAGACACTGTCTTTACCTATGTAAACCAATGGGTGGATACATAGCCTATGCAGATTAGAATCACACATGTCCTTGCATGAAGGGACAGAACTACCCCTTAGTTCTGTCCTTTCATGCAAGGACATTTAACTGATCGAATCCTACCTGGAAATTAACTGCATGCAGTGTCCTTTGTAGCACAAACACAAATGGAACCGTCAAAGAGCCTTTGGCATTTGACACAGGATCAGGAGAATTAATAGGTCGTTAATGGATTACAGTATCCAGCCAGGGCCGGTGTTAGGGATGTTGGCGCCCTGGGTGAAATCATGTTCAACGCCCTTTTTGTTGATTTTTTATTATTTATTTACATCTTTACAGTTATCATGACATGCCTTACCCTAAGTTCATCACTTTACTTCACAAAGTTATTAGTTGGAAGCGATCAACATGATTTATTAAGCCCTAATAATCACGTGTTTTAGTAAGTGCCTCAAAGATGTAATGACAACCATAACTAATAATAAATTAATCTAAGGGAGCTCGCACAATTTTTAACAATCTACCTCAAATGGGTTTGATTGAAGCGCCTCTATAGACTAGGTCCCTTGGTCCTGGTGGCCTATCCTTAAAGCCGGCTCTGAGTAGATCTGAAACCGAAACCCAATGAAATCTAAACTCTCACGACAGTACTACCGTCAATTTGGTTTGTGTTTAGGATACCAACTGACAGTCGAAGCGGTAAACACCAGGTTATCGAGTGCAAATCGTACTGTTGCACTTAGGTTTTATTTGGTACTGGTACGGTCAGTCAAATCATTCAAAGTGATGAATGATAACTTGCTAATTAATAACTTGTTTGCAAGGAATTCTATTGAGGATTAGTTGATTATTTAATAAGGTAAACTAACTGTTCCTCTAGATTTTGTCTGTTGCCAAAGGTGGTAGGTAGCGTGATGTTCAGTAGCCTACTTATAAAATCGGAATCAAAAAAAAGCTACAACTCTTTAGCTTTATTATCTATACTAATATTATGAAGAAGTAAAGTTTGGGAGTTTGTGACGTTGTAGGGTAATCTCTGGATCTAGTGAACCGATTAAAAAAAATCTTTTACCAATATAAATCACTTTACTTGTGAGTGCTATAGTCTTTTTTTTTAACTGTTAGGAGATGGTGGTGGGGATGTAAAAGTACGGAATGCTCGCAGATGAAGTCTCGACCGATGTGCTAGTTTTAGTATAAATTAAAGTACATGGTTGTTTAGTCGTAAAGGGTGGACTGAGGCCCGAAAGTCTGACCACCAGTCCATGACCAAGGGGTATCGTTTACCCAGTCACTAGGTCTCACTATCAGGACTGACAGATGATGATGAAATGAGATTTTACAATATCAGCTACTTTTTTCGCTGACTGTACAATTGTACATTATTGCGTGGTCATATTTTTGTATAAAAGGCTAGTTCAGATTTCTGAAATTCCTAGCTTAGGTTAATTCATAGGTCAGGTTGGTGCCAGCTGTAATTCAATCTTGATCCAAACACCTATACATACATACATGTTATAACAATACACCACAGTTTAAACAGTAGTTAAACTATTAAATTTTTTCTATACGAGTATTCTGCAAGTTAGTCATAAAAAGTAATAATATGCTAAAGCTTCCGTCTTCAAAAGTAGCTTCGAAGACACTTTTTCCTCGACACCTCTCACCCATTTACATAATTTTACATTGAAAAGGTTGAATGCACCACTTAAATGATATTCGTCACAACGATTACCTCTGATCAAAAATAAGTAAAATGTGTCCATAAAATGCTCGGGGGGCTATATTAGCTGCACGGGTCGATCGTAGGTTAAGCTACGCTTACCGAGGTCGGTCTGTGGATGGGTGACCATTCCTTACATATATCCAGATCTCCCAGGCCTCGGTACGTAGTACTTTATGCCGTTGGACTCGGTTGTTATATGTAGATCTTTGTCAATCATTACGAGAAGTAAGATGCTCAAAAGTCTGACAGCCAGTTTCACCAAGGGTTAAGTATCGTGTTACCTTAAAAAGATTTA
This sequence comes from Euplexia lucipara, assembly GCA_921972225.1. Lineage (NCBI taxonomy): Eukaryota > Metazoa > Arthropoda > Insecta > Lepidoptera > Noctuidae > Euplexia > Euplexia lucipara. The sequence goes on along the minus strand of OV179142.1, from coordinate 7,371,050 downwards.
AAATACTGAAGAGCGGGGGGCATGTCAAGGAAATGCCATAGAAAAACTTTGATCCCATGTCTCAGTAACGCCATCTAGAATGATATATGAATATTGGAGTGGCAGCGGAGCGTACTAAAAAAAACTCATAGACTTGTGTCCAATAAGACAGAAGTTTTGGATGAAAATTTTGTTTGTGATGTCCCGTCTATAGAGATATTGAATGTCTTTATGTTACCTAGTCACTGGGTTGTGTGGGTCAGTTAGTCGTTTAATGTAAAGCACTGGTACTTAGCTGCATCCAGTTAGTCACTGGGTTGTGTGGGTCAGTTAGTCGTTTAATGTAAAACACTGGTACTTAGCTGCATCCAGTTAGTCACTGGGTTGTGTGGGTCAGTTAGTCGTTTAATGTAAAACACTGGTACTTAGCTGCATCCAGTTAGTCACTAGGTTGTGTGGGTCAGTTAGTCGTTTAATGTAAAACACTGGTACTTAGCTGCATCCAGTTAGTCACTAGGTTGTGTGGGTCAGTTAGTCGTTTAATGTAAAACACTGGTACTTAGCTGCATCCAGTTAGACTGAATGCCGACCCTAACATAGCATAGGGAGAAGGCTAGGCAGATAATATCCATTCAATGCACGTGCACCTTGAAAAACGGTTCTTATGAGTGATCTTTGTGTTGTTCCAAAGTCAAAGGTAATGACCCTAGTTAAGCTAGGTTCATCCAGAACAAAGGCTAATTGCTGGTATTTGTTAGAAGCCAGCTTTTAAGAAATAAGAACGAAGGATTCTGTACCATCAAACAAGACTAGTGTTACAGCGATCACTAAGGTCTTTCACTACTGTACCTAAGTTGTTATTAGTGAAAAGAGAAATACACTCAAATAAAAATTAACTATAAATTTCGGTTCGGACAAGGGTCGGACAGACGGCCGATGCTTTTGGTTCCGTTGGCATTTTTTTGGTGCGGGACCCTAAAATCTACTCGAAAGCATTTTAGTGAATGGCACCCCATTACATTGAGTGAAAACCGTATGGAACCATTGTGGGATTTTAATAGAGCTAACATTTAGAACCATACTTGTTCTTTAAAGGTTAAACAGTGGAATAAAAAGTATGGCCAATATAGATCCAAAATCATACTAAGTACTAAACTTAAAAGCTTACGGCAATATCTTAGTTCATCGAAAGATATTTTTATTACGGCTAAAATCTCAGTATTTTTCTAAGCACGCTTGAAGCTCGGAAGCCTAGATCAGATACACATAATATATGCAGAGTTCAATGAAGTGAATATGTAACTTTATACGTCGTTGGTATCGGATGTCAAGGCAGTCCACCTTTTTACAGTTTTTTTACTTGTGCAATAAATGTCTTACTTATTTGTTAGTAGTGATGTTTATGTTACCAGAGAAGATACAACTAAACATGCGTACGTATAACGTATTGACATGTCCGGACATCCGTATACTGATTGCTGAGAATAATATAGATTGCCAGGCCATCAACTGAGATAGCGGCGCACGTCTTGTGTAAGACTAGCTTCTCATCAGCTGACAGTGAGAACTGATACCATCTTGGACTTATCAATAGTTTCCTCGACCTACGTAACTGATATAAAACTAATTTCCCTTTTACATTTTTCTTAGATTTAATAAAGATTCCAACAAAATTTTCTCACGTGTCTCTATATGCGAAGGAAAAAATAAGAACGAGTGGGTAACTTATCCTCGACGTTTGATCCCGATCCAAAGTATACTTAATTATGCTAAAAAAATATTGAAATATGCATCTGATCTTGAATAAGTACTTAGCTAATTGTTGTAAGCAGCAAATTTTCACGTAATTTGCTGGACGTCCCATAGGGCTTTCAATCTATGCTGCTCTCATTTGAAACCAAACACTAGTTGGTTTTCTTATCAAACAAGTTCATTAAGTTTAACTTAACGTTGATAAGAGAGGGAGAGGTATTAATATTCTTCTACCGTGATCGCAATGTCTTGCTGTTTGGCCAAGGAAATGTCTGCGACTACGACGCCCTGAGGGACGTTCTTTTTAATATTTTAATACGGTTCGCTGCACCTTTTTGCAATGCTCTCACCACAAAGACCTCTGCCCTCTTAGCCTGCGGAATATTGAAAAGATGTGGATCTGTTTGCATTCGTCTCCTAAGTCTACGTTGTTCCCTTTATTGCGCTGCATTGACCAGCTTCGGTCAACATTAGCACGAGAAAACTCCACGCTGTTTAGTTTACCTTATCTCATAATGCATTGTAATAAAAGGAAGTCTAGATTCTAATATACAATGTTGCCATTGCCGATGGTTTCCCCTCGCTAGCAGGCATAACCTTTCTCTAAGATGTAATCGATTAACGCTGCCTGACGAAAGTAACGAGAACCGAATTTTATGCTTTGTTATGCAATCGCTAAAATCATTGTTGAGTAATAAGTAAATCATTTGTTTTGTAAACGTAACAATACGGCTTAAAATGTGGTGGATATACAGTTGTATAGGCTTTGTGTAAAAGTTTTAAAAATAAATATCAGAATGATATTACAGTGGCCCATTCCTGCCCACACAAGAATAGCTTGCTGCTTATGTTGATACAATGAAATGAAGAAAAACACTCAATCACAACGTACTTACAAAAAACTTAGTTAATTAGGACGAGGTTAAATGCAATTGCCCACTCAGTCCCGCGTCCTGGACATGACACAATCAGTGTTTTCCAAAGTCGGTCCGCTAACACAATAAACGGTGTATCCAGTCATTTATATTTTTGCTCCGTAATAGACGGTGTAGTGATTGTAGTCGGGAAGTCGGCAACAATGGGTGACGGGTCGCGGAGAGTGATTTAAATTGTCTCACAATCGTCTCTTCCGGTCGCTCCTACGGCTGAGGACGCACAGACCCCCGCCCGGCACAGGGGCGCGCGGCACGTTCGAGACCCCACCTATGTGCACTACGGTTGTACTGATACAAATACCCTCTCGACAAATAGTCTCAATTGTGCCCGACTCGACACTGCCACCCGGCTGTTATTAAATTACGTTATGGAAATTGATTGTGTTGCTACCCGATATGGGAAAAATTCTCTTACTAATACAATTCGAAAGTACTAATAATGATCTTTGTTTATAATCGATTGCATTGTTAATCTTACCGTCAGATTTGTTTTATATTATGGAGTCAAAGCTCTTTCTCACGGTTTTGTTTTATTGCGATTGTAATGGTATGTTGCCATGTTTCCCTGCCTACGAAAGATTCCTAATTACTTACTTAGGTTTTATTTGAAATTACATAAACTTTCCTCACAGCTGCCATAAATTATGGTCTCGGATTGAAATCTCGCAATGAATCGGTTTACTAATTGTTTTATTCTAATAAGTTGAACCGTCTGATGAGTGCTTGAATGAGTGGTTGTAAGTTCTCTTGATGGGATCAAAAAGAGGTTTGCACGGGAGCTAATCATTATGCACTATATTGTTCCTGGCTTTGTTGCACTAAGAGCCACCTCCCCCGCCCTCATTCGACTGTACGCATTTCACTTTCCATCTGCTTGCATGCATTTTATAAGGAGCACTACGCGCGGAGCTACTGGCTGAAGAAGCATGCCATATTACCGATATTTAAATATGTTATTTCTATAAGGTAGCTACTTACTCGTAAATTTATCGTTACTTACTGATTTGTGTTTATGCTGGCAACACGTCGCGTAAACTTTATGCACATTATTAATTCACATCAAGTAGTTGTAAACACTATAACATTACTTACTACTCGTAAAACTTCACACAAGAACCCTCTAAACTGGCAGTGTTTCCTCTCCGGTAGGTACACTCGATTTTAATATGATTAGAAAAGGTACCTATTATATTAATAGGTATTGATAGAACAAATAAAAAAATGGATTCTACACTAAAAAATAATAAATCCGAAGCCCGTTAGAATCGCGGTCGACCGACGCGGACGGTCTAATTATCTATATCTATTTCTCTGAAAATAGTCATTGTTATTTACCTATAACCCCTTGTCAAATTTAAATGATTGTGGTGTGTTTGTATACTCACTTTTCTGACAGTAAATTGCCTACCATATTATTATAATCATTTAATTACCGATCCGGAACCATTGTGTTGCACATAATGATTATCGCATTACAGGGTTCATACGGAGAGAGAGCTCGTGTTGCCAACTAAAGTTGCGGTCGGGAAATATGTGAATCAAAATCTTGTTTATATACAATTGAGCAGTTGGAATGACTACGTAATTGTTAAGCTTTGCTATTGTTCTATGTTTTGTATTGATTTTTTACCTGGAACCTAAGTAGTAAGCTTTGTAGCATAAGTACTTTTAAAATCCTGTTTTTTTTTTTTCAAAATTCTGTAATTTACCCAAAGTTACGTGATGTGTGCGTTTAAAGGATGAAAAAGTTAGACACCTAAATGAAACTTTACGTACAAAATTAGGTATGAGTATAAATTAGAGTTGTTGTACTGACATGTATTATAGTAAAGTAATCATTTTCTTTCGTTTACGTTTGCTAAGAAAAACGGTGTACTTATTTCGGTCCACCGACATCACATCTTGGTGTATACCTATATATACTGTACACAAGTAGGTACTCTAATATGCATTTCGAAAATCTATTACAATTGGACGTAGAAACACAGACTTAAATAATGTTATTTATTTGTCTAGATCTATTAGATTTGTATACATGTAAAGATCGTTTTTTTATAGATTTATGGCTTTGTCATCAACAAGATTTTGCTCTATTCGCTTTGGCTCGCTACTGAATAATCCTTTTCACTTGTTTATACAAATTCGATGAGCGTGTACAGTGTCCACGCTTTGCATGAACGTTCACGTTTAAATATGTGTAATCATTTATATATTCTGACGCTCTGTCAGGGGCTAGCTCATGCAATTTGCGTATACGTTATAGAAAGTAACAGATTCACCTATGTGTCGGTATGTATCATTATGCGTTTTAATCATTTTCATTTTGTTAAGCTGTAGGCGATATGTTTTTGTTAAAAGCAAGTTAAGGCTAGGTTGTAGTCATATAATTAAACTTTAAAACAGTCTGTATTTTAAATAGACGTTTAAGGGATTTATCGAGATAGAAAAATAATGAGTGGAATTTGGCTCGATAGACAAAAATCATAAACTTGACACGTAAGAATTAAACGTTCCTATGAATTAGGTACTTACGTTACGCTTATCAGGGATTTCATTGTGAAACCGAATGTAAAGGTACAGTCTTCATTAACCGCTTGTACTTACCGGCCATCTACACATTTTCCGTAGGTACCTCCCTCCCTTATGTAAATGACGTATCCAGGGTGTAATATTAGAAATATTCGTGCTGCTTCTTTGGTCTCAAATTTGCTAGTGATGCTACTGAGCAGGCAGTCCTGTAATTGTTTTCTATGTCGGACGAAGTGTCGTTGGGTTTTTCCATCTGGAACTTTTTTTTTTTTTTTTTTTTTTTTTTTTATTACTGATAGGCACGCGTTTGACCACTATCTCACCTGATGGTAAGCGATGATGTGGTCGACGATGAAGCACGCTTGCCTAGAAGCAACCTGTTCACTCTTGACTTGAAGACCCCTAGGTTGTAGCTATCAGGAAACACCGACACCGGCAGGGAATTCCACTCTTTGGCTGTTCGCACAATGAATGTGTTTCCATAACGTTTAGTACGTATGGTTGGGATATCTACCATGTACCGGTGGCGCAGTGCTGAACGCCTGGTGGTCCGATGATGGAAAGGGCTTGGTGGAATTAAATCGTGCAATTCCGATGCACACTCTCCGAAATATAACCGATAGAAAACCGACAGGCTAGCAACTCGGCGTCGATGCTCAAGACTTTGAAGTTTTGACACAACGAGTGCATCATTGCCGATGATCTTCTTGGCTCGTTTCTCAATAGACTCAAGCGCATCAAGCTGGTATTTGGCGGATCCGTCCCAAAGATGAGAGCAGTACTCCATACACGACCGAACTTGCGCTTGATAGAGGTTGAGCAGCTGTTCCGGCGTGAAGTAACGTCTCACCTTTGCTAAGATACCTAACTTTTTTGCAGCTATTTGAGCCTTTGCCTCGATGTAAGAGCTAAAATTGAGAGTGGATGACAACGTTACACCAAGAAGATCAAGATGGTCGGTTATCGGCACGGTTACACCTCGGAAAGATGGAGCCGGGTGGAATAGGCTCCGCTTGGCGGAAAACAGACACGCCTGGGTTTTCGCAGCATTGAACTTGACCAGGTTGGCATCACCCCACTCGGCGATTGCCTTCAAGGACAAGTTCAAGCGCTCGACCATAGCTTCTCGGAGAGACTGGATCTGTGACCCACTAGCCCGTGCGTCAGACATGTAGCTCTCGACAACAGTGCTGTCGTCTGCATACCCAAAGGTACCGGGCTTAAGCAGTTCATTAATATGCAGCAAGAATAATGTTGCCGAGAGTACCGACCCCTGAGGGACCCCGGCATTGATGTCTAACTGACCGGATGAGCAGCCATCAATTACAACTCGGATGGACCGACCACTCAGGAAGTCAGCAATCCAGTCACATAGACCAGTGGGCAGACCGAAAGAAGGAAGCTTACCAATGAGACTTTTGTGCCAGACCCTGTCAAAAGCCTTCGAGATATCGAGGGAGACGGCAAGCGCTTCCCCATGCTTCTCGATGGCCTTACTCCAGATGTGAATGGCATACGCTAGAAGATCCCCTGTAGACCGATTTCGACGAAAGCCGTATTGCCGATCACTGAGGATGTCATTAGCTTCTAGGTATGCCAGGAGCTTAGTGTTAAGCACCCGTTCCATACTCTTACAGAGGATGGACGTTACAGAGATGGGTCTGTAGTTAGCCGGGTCAGCTCGACTGCCCTTCTTGGGCACGGGCTGCACGTTAGCTTGCTTCCAATCAATCGGCACTTTTCCAGTCTCATACGAGAGACGAAATAGGCGTGTCAAGATCGGAGACAATTCAGGCGCACAAGTTCTAAGAACAATTGCCGGTATCCCGTCAGGGCCACTAGCTTTATTCACGTCAAGGTTGCGCAGTACCCTGCGGACGTCCTTCTGATGGATGCGAATATCCGACATACTCGTCTCGCATCCATCAAGAGATGCAGGGGGCCGCGCGTCCCCAGAATCCAGACGCGAAGATTCCGCAAAAAGAGAAGCAAATAAGTTCGCTTTCTCTTCAGCGGTGTGAGCCAGCGACCTATCGGGTTTCAGCAGTGGTGGTAGTGAAGGGCGGCAGAAGTTTGATTCAACCGACTTAGCCAGGGACCAAAATGCTCTACTACCAGCAGGGTGAGAAGCTAATTTGTTCCCAATTCGGCTGATGTGGTCAAACCGAGACCTCTGCAACACCTTTTTGCAAGACTTGGCAGCCCTGTTAAAGGCTTTCTTCTTCTGACTGACGTCATTTGCTTTACGCATGCGAGCATCAACCCAAGCTCTGTATGCCGCGTGTTTAAGCGCCTCAGTGCGGTTACACTCGGCCCCAAACCATGGTCGAGCTGCGCCTGACGTTGCTACATCAGAGAACGGAATGAAGTATTCCATCCCCTGCCGCAACACTTCCGTAATGGCAGCTGCGCACGAGGAAGCGTCATCCGAAGAAAAGCAAGTAGGCTGCCAAGGATAACATGAGAAGAAAGATCGCATGCCATCCCAGTCTGCTGACCTGTATCGCCAAACCCGCCGGGTGCCTTTTGGGCTGGGATCGGGCGGGGAGTAAACGGACACAGACTTCACCAGACAGTGGTCGGAACTACCTAAAGGTGAAGATATCGACACCGAGTAGTGGTCTGGATCTGTTGTCAGCAGAAGGTCCAAGCAATTGGCTGTGTGCGACTCAACGTCCGGCACCCTTGTTGCCCCCCGGACCAGCTGGGTGAGATTTAACGCTAGCGCTAGCTTACGCGTCTCTCGTCCAGCATGATCTGTGCACTGGTACGGGAAAAGCCACTCTTGATGGTGGGCGTTAAAGTCCCCCAGTAACACCAATTGGGCAGAAGGGAACCGCAGCTGAGCCGCATCCGCCGCTTCACTAAGATGCTCTGCGAGCCTGGTTGTCTCCTGATCTCCGCTGTGCGAACGGTAGACACAGGCGTAGATAATTTTATCCAGGCCTGTGTCCACCAAAACCCAAAGCGTTGAGTACCTGGAGTCCTCAAGGTTCCGTAGACGCTGATAGCAGATGTCGTCCCGGGCGTACATGCATACACCCGCTCGTGGTTTGAAGTTGTGCTCCAAGGTAAACCCTGGGTAAGATAGGTACGACACGTCAGACGGACTTCTGATCTGCGTCTCCGAAAGGAAAAAAAGTGCTGGTTTCTCAGTCTCCAGGTGGTGGTGGACTGCGACGACATTTGAGTGCAGACCTCGAATGTTGGTAAGGTGCACTTTGAGAGAGAGGGAGTGCTGCCGCTGTTCAGCTTTTTTCTTTTTATTCCTTTTCATAATTAGTTGAACGAAGGTTGGAAAGGAGAAGGAAGTGAAATGAGGTTCTACGCTGCTAACCTTCAGTCACGCACTCAAAGAACGACATCATTGGGGGACTAGCCTGGAGACTGCGGGGACGCCCGAGCCCCCCCGGGAATGTCCATCGGGCCCTCTCATCTGGCCGCCAACCAGCACGATGGTGCATTCCGGGATTTTTCGACAGTTGGTGGGGCAGCCTTTCATATGTGGCAAGCATACTACTTGGGCCCCCTACTACCTGCGGTCGGCCAGCGGCGCACCGTGCCTCGGATCCCGCTACCCTCCGCGACTAGTCTCCCGATACGTCCAAATCAGCGCGAGTCAGCTTAGTCTGCCTGCGTTGGAACAGCTGTTTCGACCCAGCTCCTTTGTGTTGGCTACACTGAGCATCATACCGGAACACGGCTAGGCCGCTTGGCGGTAAGTCTTTGCCCAGTGGGTGGTGACAAGCCATCGGTCGGAACCTACCACCAGTTAGTGTCACCCATTTAGCACCACCCAGGGGCCACGTGTAGGGACTTGCAATCGGTATTCTCCTACGGACGCGGGTGACCCAGCCCCCAAAAGGAAGGAACTTCTCAGTAAGGAACACGAGAGTTTAGTTTTATAGGTAGGTACACCGTTGTTGGTTATTGGCTCGCCACCAGTATTCTACTTCTCGTGTTAACTAGCCGCCAGTAACATGGGTCTTAAACATAACTGATGGATTGTGAGTGTACAGCTCCACCCACCCAGGAATCTTAGTACCTTAATATTTCTATTGAATCATCTTACCGTAATCCACATCTAATCTGGGCCTTCCCTAAGTGGTCCATAAGAACTGCTTTGGTCTATATAGCTTTGTTTGCCGAATCGCAGGCCTTGGCACTTAGCACGCTGTGGCCTGTAAAATGTGTCTGTGACTTCGGCTCTTTGTGTGCACTACGTTCGAGTAGGTACACTAGGATGGAGCGATTTTTTGTCAAGTTTGAGAGGGGTTTTGTTTGGTTGTTGGTGTAATTGGGGTGAAGGCGGAAGAGCATCTTCAGCTGCCAGGCCATAGGTACCGTTTGCTAACGCAGCAAATAGTGTACCCCAGTATCTTTCAATCAATCTTGCGGCTCAGCATGAATTTGTCAGTCAGTCAGTTATTCCGTCATTCACCAAAAACGGCACCCTAAGTATCTGCTTTGGCACCTGCAGTGGGCATACCCACCGCCCTTTATAAGACCCGATCCTGTGTGTTTGTATAATCGGAATCACGGTCAAGATAACTAACCCTGCATAGTTAGCACGGTGGCTGAGCGATTGGCTGCTGCGGTGCTTGTCGCGGGTTTGATTTCAGTTTGGAACAAATATTTGTGTGGCCTACAGGAAGGTTTTCCTGGTATGGCATTCGCATCCACGACACAAGAGAAATGGACTGTGCAGCAACGTCTTTTAAAAAAAGAAAGTAGGTTATATCTCTACCGGAGCAGCAAATCAAGAATTCAGGACCTTATTGTACCGTCACCTGTAGCCAATGTCTAGCAGAGACGATAATGATGATTATTAATCGTAAAATAAGCGTAAACTTTGTCCCTCTTTCTCTCTTTCATTTTAATATCACACGCGGAGAAGTGAATGATTTGGCATAATTAGTTCAAGTTCATAAACAAGTGCACAAAGAAGCGCACATAATCATAATCATAATCATAATCATTTATTTGCAATAAGTATGGTACATTATGGTCTTAAAGTCAGTTGAAGTTCCTAATACATAGTCAGATTTAGATGACATGCAAAATTTTACAACACAAAATTCATTATACTCGTTTCTCTATGTCAACTTCATCAATAACATTTTTTACCAGATTGAAGCATGCCAGAGTGGTCGATTTCCTTTTTTGAAAACCGTATTGTTCTTGCTTCAGAATTTGATGTTTCCCGATAAATTCCATGAGACGGCATTGCATTGCTTTTTCAAAAACTTTAGAAATAATTGGTATAAGAGTAACATAGCTAATACGGTCGAATTTCGACCACTAGGCGACTACTTGTTAATACTCATATTACCTTACGTTGAAGATTAAGTGAAACTATTTTTAGCAAGATGTGTTCTTGGCATAAACGATAAAATAATTATAGAACATCCCCAAACTCGTTCCGTCAGGACAGCCTGTAGGCGCAGCGGCCTACGGGCGGCGCCGCAGACGCAGTAGCAGTGCAGTGGGCTATAAAAAGCAGCTTAACGGCCTATTAGTTTTGTTCCATAGTGGAGTGGCGTCCGATTGTTATTAATTTGGTCTGTCGCTTTGTTACGATTCATATCTGATGGCCTTGGCTGGTTGACGTAACTGCTACTGCAAGTGCGGAATGTGTTTATCAAAAAGTCTCCACGTACGGGAGTGCGCCGGCGCCAGTACACATGTATATCCACACAATAGTTGTCACCAGTCAGTCGCTATACTAGGTATTGACTGGGTATACTGAAATATTGACCACTCAAACAATTCGAAATGATAATATTTTCAAATCTACACTACATTGTGTTGTGGTAATTAAGCGGTCTTACACTCTTCTTAAGTTACCTTTATGTATACCTACATATCGTCGCTGAGCCTGCAAAATCCGCTATGGATAAAAACCGAACTTTTCAGGAGAAGCAAAAAACTGTTTTTTATTCAAACTGTTACTATTATTTTAAAACTTAATATGTAGAAAATTAGAATTTATGTCGGGACATTCAGAAATATATATTTTACGCCGTTTACTCTGACATTTCAGGGGCTAGAATTTTTTTAAGTGAATTTGGGCACATATCGGTTTTTTTTCAGGTCGTAAATACCGCTACCTGACTTTTCACCACATGACGGATTTTTGTTTTTACTAAGTAATTTGCATTTTTGCGCTTTCCAGAACACTTAGCGGATTTACCAAACTATATTAAAATAATGAAATCGGTTTAAGTTCACTTATAAAGTATTTATTATACTTAATTAGAAAAGTATTAAACAAAATTAAATCAAAAGACAGTAAAATAAAAATATGATAGTATTTTCCCAGCCTTATTACAGTGGGGAATAGACTCACTGACCCCTTGGCTGCTGAAAATCTACCGATCCTGCCTAGCCCACAGATATGTACCACTAGTATGGCGTGAAGTGAAAGTTATTTTCAGTCCCAAGCCAGGCAAATCAGGTTACACACAACCAAAGGCTTATAGACCAATTAGCCTGACATCTTTCTTACTAAAGACCCTCGAGAGGCTGTGTGATAGACATATCCGTGATGGACCCCTTCGCAAGAAACCCATTCACAAACAGCAACACGCATACTCAACTGGCAAATCCACAGAATCCGCACTGCACAGCGTAGTCTCTAAAATTGAATGCGCGATAGACCACAAACACTCATGCGTCAGGCCTTGAAAATAGTAGAGGACTGGTGCGAAGAATACCACCTAGCAGTAAACCCTGCTAAAACTGAACTAGTCCTACTTACAAAGAAAAGGAAACTGACAACACTACAGCTTCCCCGCTTCTTTGGAACAACACTAAGCCTATCAAGTGACGTCAAGTACCTGGGAATCTACTTGGACAAACAGCTAAACTGGGCAAAGCACTCAGAATACTCCACAACAAAAGCCAGCATATCCCTGTGGCAGTGTAAAAGACTGCAGGGTAGGAATTGGGGCATCAACCCAAAAATCACCCACTGGCTATACACCACAGTCATCAGACCAACAATCACGTACGGCTCCATAGTTTGGTGGCCCAGGACCAACTTAAGCACGGCTCAAAAAGAACTCGACAAACTGCAACGCTTTGCTTGCGTTGCGATCACTAGCAGTATGAAAACAGCACCCACTGCTGCCCTGTAAGCAATGTTGGGGCTACCACCTCTACACCCTATCGTGCGAGAGGAGGCGGCAATGGCAGTCTTCAGGCTAGGTAAATGTGGTATCTTAGGAAACGACTCCAGAATCAAACACATACGTATGAAAGACGATGCCATCAAGTGGCAACCCATGATGATATCACCAAACGACAAAATACCCAAGACACACTGCTTCCAAAAACACTACCTCGTACAACTAACCGAAGAACAGAGTGACCACTCAGATCCAAGAGAACTAAGAATCTACACAGACGGGTCAAAAACTGATTAGGGAACAGGAGTAGGAGTGTGCTCCAATGACCTGAACATCAAAATATCCAGACCGCTAGGCACACTCAACACTGTCTATCAGGCGGAATGTCTGGGCATCATCCATGCGGCCCATGCCATAGAATCCAGGAAAGTCATGGACACCCACATTCGCATACTCTCTGACAGTGCGTCAGTACTTCAATCCCTTGAGAAAAACTACATCACCTCGGGACTAATACTAGAATGCCACAACGCACTAGAGCGTATCACAACACTATACCACAATACGGTAACACTACAGTGGATAAAAGGACACAGTGGATCACTAGGTAACGATGCAGCGGACGAATTGGCCAGGAGGGAATCTGACACCGTGGCCGTCGGGCCCGAACCCGTCGTGCCCATCCCCTTCAACCAACTACGCGGATAGCTGCAAGAATTTACCCACACACAAGCAGAAAGATGGTGATCCTCGTCCCCGGGCTGCAGACAGTCAAAGGAGGCCATGCCTACCCTGGACAGGAAACTCACCAAACGCCTTCTGCGCTTGGACAGAGTTAGCTTGCGCCTGGTGACCGGGACCATCACAGGACAGAGCATGTATGGAGGAGGAGGAAACGGTGGCGCACGTGCTCCTTAAGTGCACGGGTGTCGCCGAGATACGGAAGAGGACTCTCGGTTCACCGGAACTCTTCGTAGACGCACTGAAATGCTTGGGAGGCTTAATCTGCTTCTGGAAGGAGGTGGGCTGGTTGGAGTAATCCCCCAACAAAACGGCCGCCATGGCTCACGCACAATGGTCGAAACTTGGATCAAGTGCGGAAACCAAATCCCGATAGATAGATAGATGAGATAAAAATAATTACCTACTGATACCGTGCCCAGGTGACCAACGTCAAACTTATGACACATTTCCCATACAAAAACTGTCAAAGTTGTCAAATATTCGATTAATGACCGGTCATTGAGATACGATTGCAATAGCAGACTCGAGCCCCTGTTTGCTTGATAAACCCGCTATGTGTCATTTCAAGGCGCAGTTCCAAGGGACTCGCTTTGAAACGAAAATACGCTATGTGTCTCCTGCACACATAGAGGGTTTTTTAAGTTCGTTTTTGACCAAAATTACATAGCTGATTTTGTTATCTTCTTAGCCAAATGAGTTATGAGAAAACGGATTTTACAGGCGCACGTGGCTTGTGAAATGCTATAAATTAGCATCAAAAACCTATTTCCAAAAAAAAATACATAGCGGATTTTGCAGGCGCAGCGACGATATTTGGTGTTATATATATGTAAATTGTGAGGGTTCATACTCGTACATAGGGAATGCAATCTCGTACGAGATTTCCGCCTAGCGAGATCTCGCGAGACTCAAAACCCAGTCTCGCGAGATCTCGCAAATTACGGGATCTCGCGAGATTGGAAGAATCGCAATTAAAACATATGCAAATGCTTGTTTTAAGAACTAGTAATTGACATGATATGTAATTAAATAGAAACTGCGTTGCTTAGATATAAAAATAATGTAAGTTTTATTTTAAAAATCAACAGAGTAGGTACTTATTATTTTGTCTCTAACTCTAATAACATTCGTTTATGTCTATAATTATTATACCTACTGTAGCTAATCAGTTCAAATTCTTACAATATTGGTAACAAAACAATAATTATCTATATTTAGGCAACGGCCAGGATTCAGTTCGCGCGCAGCCGCGCTATGACCTTGTCCAGAAGAAAGGAAGAAGAAGCTGCGAAATGACACGCGATTTTAAGTTCATTGATAAGGATGTTGCATACCTTACTTACTGAGGTTCGTACTAAAGAGCAATGTATTACAGAACGCGTCAGACTCGCGCGCGTATCTGGATAGGGCCTTAGAAATACACGTCGTCACGCTGCATTTGTCGATCTCGTTATCTCGCGAGATCTCGTACGAAATTTGACGAGATACAATCTCGTAAACTATGGCCGGGATCTCGCGAGATCGGGATCTCGGCGAGACGAGATTGCATTCCCTACTCGTACACCATCCGACTTTCTAGCCGACCTGTATTGTTTTTACATTAGAAGCTGCGATCTCCTACTTACACTGTTTCGATTTGGCAGTTCTATGCACAACTCGGTTTCGCATTTCCATTTTCATTGTTGCTATTCCCCGTAGTATTTTATTGCTGTTTTATGCTTGACCGATATTGTGAATTACAGCAATGGTCCACAAACCATACAATGCCTATAGCGAAAGACAGTGTTAGTAATACAAATTACAACGGTACGGCGGCGTCACATTGAGTATGCAATCGAGTAAATTGTTAGCGAGGCGACGGCGTGCGTCGTTCGCGTCTTGGCAGGAAGGCGCCCGATGCTCACTTTTTAATCCCGATGCGCCGTTGGTTTGCGCCATTAAAACCGGATATAAAATGACCGTCGATGGATGCGTATTAACAGCCCATAAAATTACCACTGAGCCCTAATTGTTGGGTAGCTAGAAGTCCCTTCTCGAGGGCTTCTGTTCGCATCATGAGCAGAATTTTTACGAGGTTCAATGGTCATTAAATTAAACACACAACCGAACCACATTTCGTCGTCGAACCCCTTGCATACATAATTTTAGTTTACAACAATATTTAACAGTTAAGTAAGTATCGTCCTTTAATTCTGACTTCGTTAACGAGCGCTTTGTAAATGTTTTACTTTACTGTAACACAGTTGTTTTCTTTTATTTAATTTGTTAAGTGAGGTTTAGTTCCTACTGCTAACTTCCAAGTTCAACGAGCAAAAATGTTATCTAGAAAGTACACAAGGAACGAGTATTTCGTCAGAGAGTTGTGTATTTAAATTCTCTCATAGCATTTTCTTTACAACAGTTATTTCATTTCATAAAGTCATTAATATTAAAGTAGGCACTAGGACTTGATTAGGTATACACTAATATATTACCAAGTCCAAGCTAGATTCAATTAATTCTCAAAGGAAGAGCTCGGTTTCATTTTGTCGTAAAATAATATTACTTGTAGCAAGGAAATTGTGGCGAGGTGTAAGGGTAGGGAAGCTATTATACATGTGACGGTTTTATAACTAAGCGTTCGGCTGTGTACAAAAGTTTCTTGAATTCTCCTTTTCAAAGCTTAACCTGCACGCCTTCCTAAGCTTCTGCTTCCCTGAGCTTTATATGAAAGCTGGCGTTACACGTAAGTTTTTTGGTAGAACAAATTTTTTTATTAAGGACTTTTAATTTCGCTCGAGATTTTTTCCGCGTGAATTTTGTACTTTTCGCCTAGAAAATTTACTACCACTTGACTGTCTCGTAGGTTTCAAAATCAAATGTAATGTATGTAGATGTAAATACATACGTAAACAATATTTGTAACTGATCATTGTTGAAATCTGTCCAAAAGTTTCGGATTTTATTCGGTACCACCAACAAACAAACAAAAAAGCTTTTCCCTTTGTGATTTTAGTTTAACTAGAAACACAGAAAAATAAATTGCACGATTTTAAGCCATGAATTTAACTTAGTTTTTTGTAAAAGGAACTTACATCTGTAAGTTCCTCGAGAATAGAAATTCATGAAAGGATCATAACCACGCATCGCACCTGCGTGAGTGAACTGTACCGCGCATCTCTGAATTCAGCCAAGTTGACGTATTTCTGTGGCATTGTCTGGACTTAAAATATAGACACATTTTCTCCTCAAACAGTGGCAGTGTTGTGACACAACTAGTTTATCATATGAATAGTGCATAAGAACGAACCTGGCACGAATGTGGTGGAAATCTCTCGGTTCCGATTGGCCGCCGACGCGTGCGGAATGCGCCTCGCTCCGGCGACACTAGAAACCGTCTTGTGCGCCGGAACGCTCGCATCTCCTTGTCAATACTTGATAAATTGTTCCATAATTATGATTAAGTTTCCCGACATTTACTTTTTTGGGTTTCAACCGATTTTTTTTTTTAAATATATCTATAAGTGAGTAGACGATTGGCTATGATTGCGGCTCTTGCAATATTAGTAGAAATTTAAATCAGGATTATAAAAAGCGAAGTGTACCGAAGCAGTTGTTTTAATTAAGCTTTTTTTCCACCCAGACCTATGCCTAGAGCCTATGTTCGAAATTGAGCCGCTAAAATATAAAAATCAATATTTTACAAAGTTAAAGTAAACTTCATCGATAACAAACATCAGTTGTGTTGCTACTGAGTAATCTTCTTCTTAGCGTGTCGATGGCAAACAAAGTCACTAAATCTAAATTGAATGTTTAGCCCAGAATTCGGCCACCGCAACACCATCCTCCGACGCAACCATAAGATCCTCACGTGTGCAGGTGACAGGGCACGCGGCGCAGGACAAAAGGTGGGCCATGGTCTGTGGAGAGGTACCGCACAGACACTGAAGGTCGGTGTTAGCTGCGAAACCCCACTTCAAGAGATTATCCTTGCTGCGGCCGACCTGGGTGCGAAGTCTGAGTAATAAAAACACAGATTACTTTTACTAGAGTTGAACAGTCAAGATTATATTATATTGAAAATACACAAAGCTTTCATTGTGTGTCCATGCAGTGCCGCGGTGTACTTATTATAAAACTTAACGTACATTTTTATAACATGTCGTGATCATTGTCAGAGATGGTAGCACGATTGCACCGAGTCAACTGGTTTTGTGTGACAAGTAGGTAGTGTTATGTTGGCAAAATATAGGAATTGCGGGAACTTTCTTCGAATTAGGCACGCAGCTCGTGTCGCACTGGTGCCTAACGTTATCAACATTTACAATCGGCGTGCGCACACATAATATGGTTGTTGTTAGTCGGTTACTCGTGTCAGAGCAATTGCGGTCCTCACGCGTACCACAAGACTAGCTTGGATCTATTGTCGTTTTAACTTGTGCCTCTGCGCATGTACTTATCCGGCTGCTGTTATATTACTGCTGTGAGCTTTAACTACTGTTTAAGATGTTGTAAACCGAGCTTTAAACGTTCCTTATAGATAAATTAAAACGTGAGATTTCGGAAATGTTTATGCTTGCAAGCTTAAAAGCTTAAGAATTATACCACCTATAATGGTGTACCTACTATCGGTCATACAATACCTATAATCAAGAAAATACAGGATCGCTGTTTCGCTTGTTTAATTAACGAGTCCAATGCTTGCCTGGACTGAAAACGGTAATAACAGACGTAGCTCGATATGCTAAAATTTTAAAAGGGGCTAGAGCGACTGTTACTGCCGCAGGCCGGACGAACTTGGGTTACATTTAGATGGATTAAATAGGATTGGTTTGGTTACTGGGCATAGTTGGTCAGACACTAAATACGAGTACTAACTGTATGAGTTCAATGATACCTTTATATTAATACGCTAAGCAACATCTTTGGATCAGCAAATTACGCGCAAGGAAGATGGTGAGATTTGACATACTAAAGGTTTATGTGGAGGACTAGTGCAGAAATATAATAGTTTCATACATTTATTAGAAATATATACTTAATACTATATAAAATAAAATATCCATATTTTACGAACATTTTAGACTTTCATCTATTCTGCCAACGTTAAGTTTATAATGTAACCATAGTAATTCACCTTTTGGATACGAATAAGAATATGACAGCAAATAATATAGCTACTATGTAGTTGACATTAACATAAACACGGAAATGCAAAGCAAAGCTGTAATTTTCTATAAATCGTTATGAAGTTTAGTTCAAAGAGTTATAACTCTCGAATACGGTCGAATTTCGTCCACTGAGCGATTACTAGTAAACATCTCAACAAATTGTTGAGAAAAGACAAATACAAAAACACAACATGTATCACGTACTACTGAAAATATGAAACACATTATAACACTTCCCTTACTTAGTAATATCAACCTATAATATTTACTGTTTTTAATATAGAGACCCGGTTACTATTTTGATATTGTTGGAAACCCTTCCTTCTTCAAAACTGTCGGCAGTTTACATCATAAGATATAATATTCTGTATACTTAGACTATTAAGCTCTCCGCTTCGGTTCTAGCGAATGGGGGTTGAAGTGCGGTAATAGTAAGCGCTGACAGAAGAGCAAGACGCTATTTATACCGAGTATAATATTTTTTATTAGTTCATTGCGATTGATCTAAATTCCATGAGAAAAAAAAACGTGTTCGATCTTCAGTCACTAAAATTACTCGTATAGGGTCGGTTTTAACACTTTTAACTGTTCATAGTTTATATCAGTATCTAGTCGTAACGTACCTAAGTATCTGAAGAACTTTTAAGCAAAGCGTAGAGTATTTATTAGACATGTTTCTTGTTTAGCTATACTCTTCTTAAAATGTTTTGGCGTTACGTTAATTTTTTTTCATGTGTGTAATTTACTGCTAATAATCCAATAATAATAACCAAAATGGTGCCGCCATGTCTGCTTCATCCCTAAGATTTTCAGCGAAACAGCGAAATAAATACAAACCGATTATGTAACAGCACACAGTAGGTTCTTACGAAAAAAAAAACACGTACTTATAACAGATAGGTACTTGTGAAAAGCAACATGAGGCATTGTCGCAAATACTTATTACAAAGGTCCTTTATAAAACGATGTCTCGAGTTTCCGACGTAGTTAAGTCCTTTTGAAGCTACGTTTGTTATGTTATAGTAGCAAACGGCAGCTTCTAAGGTAATATTAGTACTGGTTCCGTTACAGCGTTGACTTGATTGCGAAGTCTGTCACGCTGCCTTGCAAATACGCTAATTATTAAAATTAACCCTTTCGTTGCCAGACTTCCAGACACAATAGAAATTTTATTGTTCGCCGGTCATTTTTGACCGGCGTGGCGTTCAAAGTGTTAAGGTAGTTTGTCGTAGCCTAGTTGAACGGCCCTCGAATACAATGACGGGATGTTGCCCGCGCGCCTTACGAAACTCGACGTCCCTCTAGGTGCCTCCTTCAAATGAAACGATAGGTACCTACTTAGAAATGAAATACTTAAGTATTTTTTTTTTTTTTTTTTTACACAACGCCATTTAGGCCCAAGTTAAGCTTGAGAGCTTGTGTTATGGGTACTAAACAGCTGATAAACATAATTATATATTTCTAAATATATACATAATATTCTAAATAAATAACACCCAAACACAGAACAAATGATCGTGCTCATCACACAAACATTAATTGTCCTGGGTGGGAATCGAACCCACGACCTCCGGCATAGCAGTCAGGGTCACTAACTACTAGACCAACAGGCCAGTCATAGTCAAGTATGGAAGTGAACAGTCAGGAAAATAAGGATGGCACGGTTGGCGCTGTGGTTGGCCGTTTGGCTGCTACGCTGCGGGTTCGACTCCCTTAATGAACAAGTATTTGTATGAAAACGACTCATAATACGGAGTATTTCAAATAATAGTTAACATACACTAGAATTAGTTTCCCTTACTGCACGTTACTAACTATTTTCGAAAAACCATAATTTTTCATTTTAAATCGACTTCCTAAGGATTTTTTTTTTATGTTATGGCACAAGTCTGTCATATATTAGCTTACCCGGATAAGCATAATGTATTTTTTGTTCCCACGGCATTTATTTCAAAATAATGCCATTTAAATTTCATATGATCAGATGATGAGTTTCGGAGACAGACAACAGAACTCTCCCAAAAAGGTCAGCACATCAAACGCATTTGCGCGATTGGAAAATATACTAGATAACAACCCCAACTAAAACTTTTTATATACAAAAAACCCTCAATGCCAATAAGTAAATGTAAAAAAAAATGTTAAAAAAAAGTTTCTGAAGTCAGTGGCCAATAATGAACGAATCAAAACCACCTAAGCCACAGACTTCCGAAACTGGGATTATTTTTCACCTGTTAGTTTTTTTTAAGAAGTTCTATGTTCGTGTGTATGTTTTTTTTTATATGTATGTTACCTGATTTCTCCGCCATTTGTGGACCGATTCTCGAAATTCTTGTTTTGTTTGAAAGAGTAGACTCCTGAGGTGGTCCCATTTTAATTTGGTGAAGATCTGGTGCTGATCTTCGGAGATATACAACGGAACTCTTCAAAAATAGACGGCAAATCTATCGTGATTGCTGGAATCGCTTGTATGTTTATTGTTTATACAACATCATGACGTATCATCAAGCCAGTATGCTCAGAGGGGTAGGCAGATGTGTTCAATATATCTAGATTTCGACAGTTAGGTACGTTAAGTTTCATTTATTAGAGTTAGGTGGATAACCCTATTATAATGACATGTATTGTTAACACAAATGTTTGTATGGGAACAACTAAAAATGGAAAAATAAAAAACTTTTTACAAAAAATAAAACCGACTTCAAAAATAACACTAAACGGTGTAAAATAACTCTAAATTCGGAAGTCGGTAGCCCATCAAGAATAAGACAAAAGTACCAAAGCCACAAACTTCCTAATTTAGAGTTATTTTACACCGTTTAGTGATATTTTTGAAGTCGGTTTTATTTTTTGTAAAAAAGTTTTTTTCCTCACAAAATGATACTTTCAAATGAAAATGCTTTTGTTACTAAAAATGTAAAAATCGGTACGTGTATACGTTTATATTTTGAGGATTTCCCTCAATTCCTCAAAGATCCCTCATCAGATATGAGTTTTGATACAAATGAGACCAATCTCTGTTAGTATACCCTATCAAATAAAGAAAAAACTTTGTTAATCGGTCCATTTTGCGTCGGGGGTTAAAAATAAAACCGACTTAAAGAAAACACTGAAAGCTGTAAAATAATTAATTAACAATATCTAAAGTATCGGAAGTCAGTTCAGTTTTGTGTGTGTGTTTTTTAAAGTCCATACGGTGCCTGATGTTTCGTTTAGTGCCTTCTTTAGCCCGTTCAGGAATGAAGTGGTTCTTGCAGTCAATTAGAGTACTAATTGACTCTTCAACGCATTTAATTAGTGGCTGTAATTGATATTGTGGCGAGTTTCTGCAACGGATCAATATTATTCCTGCAGAAATTGTTTTCTTGTGGTCTAAAAAGTGTCAGTCTAATGTTGTAGAAATTGAGATAGAACTGATTGTTTGAAATTTGTTTCGTTAGTATCGTTTTCATCTTAAATACTTGTAGGGTTTCTATCAATAGCAGTTTGTTTATGGCTGTTTATTATTATTTATTCTTATTTAGGAGAGTTTCTATGTGTGCATTAAATTACTGAGAAAAGGTCTTATTAAGACATTGCTTATTGGTTAGTAAACACCATTCCCGTAATTAAAGCTTTAAAAATATAGTCGCAGTCAGCCGCAATTAATGTGAATAACTTGTCAAAAATATAGGGAATCTAGACGTACCTACTTTACATAGGAGAAAACAAGCAACGTACCCTTACTCTTAACGTTTATCAAGACACGACGTTTAGTCATTTCTTCGAATCATCGACTCGATCGTCTACCTTTTAAAGCAGAACTTTTTACGTCATAATATTATTTTGCATAACAACGCATAGCATAATCTTCATATCGCAGAAAATTCTGGATGTATTTTCTCAATAAAACGGTTGTGGTTTAAAATTCCCTGTAAGAAGCATTCACACATGCAAACAAGAATAAAATATGGAAAGTATGCAAGCTGGCATGCAACATGCAGCAAGCATGCGACATGCAGCAGGTATGCAGCATGCAAGCAGGCATGCAAGCAGGCATGCAAGCAGACATGCAGCATGCAGCATCGTTCTGTCACGGCTCTGGCGCTGCGGGGTTTGGGCGTCCCCACGCGAGCTTATCGTCGCAGATGGTTTCAACGCTCACCACGGCGGGCCTTCAAACCACCTGCTCCTCAGCTTGCGGCCCGCCCTACCCCTCCGCGCCTTCCCGATTTTGAATTACACTCCAGGGGTAGACAAGACTACGTAAAGTCGGTTTTGCGGCAATTCGGACATCTAAACATTCTGCCAATCAATAGTTATGCTAAATAATTTTTATGCTTTATGCTTCGATTAAAGAAGATTATGCCAAGAGTGTTATGCCAAATAAAATTCGGAGTATCAAGATTCTGCCAAATAGATGGAACCCTATGAACACTCATCTCTCAAGAATAAAGTCAATATTTGTATGAAGGGCATGACTTACCTAAGTAAAGTTATAGTGCGACCTGCTAATGTTGCCCTTAGTAAAGTTAACTTGTAAATTATAGGCCGCAGAGTTGTTTCTCTACAGTGCGTGAGTTTACACATGCTTGGAATAATGTTTTTGTCTAATTTTCATAATACCGTCATTATAATCGTGATAATAAGAATTTCAATCTCTTTAATTACCGAATGTGCTATTCAATTATGTGCACTCTATAAACAGATTTATAGAGTGCACAGAATTGAATAGCACCTATTGAATTAATTGTGTGTGAGATAATATCCAAGAGCAGCAGATCGTAGTAAGAAATTCACTATCCAACCGTAACATAACAGTAGGCGCACACGCATTGTGGGTCACCGTCTGGTTTTAATAACTATTCTCGAGTAATTGCTACCCATAACAACCTTATTACGTGCTTAAAATATAACTGTTGATTTAAATGCTGGCAATTAGTATTCGCAGTGTCAGTGCAGTGATTCCTACGACGATTAGCGACGGTTAGTGTTATCATCGCGCCGGTGAAATGAACATTTTTGTGCAAAATGCTCAAATATCATCGGCGCTCTCACAGGCATAAATCGCCCGTACAGTGTTTACGATGGAGGTATGGATTTTTTATTGTTTTTTTTTAACCAAGCTGTTGTCACCTTCCTATTTCTATACTTTTCTACGCTATCTATACTAATAATAAAAAGGAAAAAAATGTAAATTTGAATGTAACGAATAAACTTAAAAACTTAGCTACACTATCCCAGGGTGACAGGCTATTTATCCCTGTATCCCCACGGGAACTGGAACTACGCGGGTCTATAATAATTCTATACACCATAATAAAATAGTGCATGCGTCTAGCACTTAGCAGATATAACTATACTAGTCAAGTACACTTAGGGGAGAATCAGTAAACGTAATTGACTTGACAATATAACTTTACTTTTCCATCGTTTTAAATCCATTGAGCTGATGATCACACAGCTGCTTACTTACACTGCCAACGAACACTTAACATACAGGACCGTCATCATCATCTGTCTAGGATTTTTAGAACTATGTTGGTCGGCTTCCAGGACTAACACACCTTCTCGAAACGAAGAAATCGTACAGTCTGAGTCAGAAAGTCAGTCAGAGCCTAATATTATTCATTCTGATAGAGCGATCGTTTCGTTACGTGAAGAGTTGTGATTTCTAAATTAGTTTAGAGTTGGGACGCAGTTACATTTAGTTAAAACTGGATTAGTACCGTGGTCACCTCATTTGTTCAGCTTACGCCGCCCACAAAAGCTTCTGTGTTGGGAGCATATATTACATAGATAGGTAGAGTTTGCTGATCCTGACGAAAGTTTTTCTAAACCCGCTGCCACGAAATCTAAGACCGTTGCCACTTGCAAAGCGGTAAATGGCCACGAAGGATTTTCATAGTAAACTTTTTAAATCTTTGATTTTTCTTTCCATCTCACCTTTCTCAATGTTTTTGTAATGATAACCTGTATTGTGCCTTTTGTTGTAGCAACAAACAAATGATGTATCTATATGCAGTTGAGGTAGCAAATTAACACAACATTAACCATTCGCAGTCAATAAAAACCTCGATCTCCTGGAAAGTGTCCATGGGCCATTAACTTGCCTTGGGTACAACACCTATCGGGGCCTTAGAATAAAAAAAAAACCCGAACAAGACAGCATATTTCCCAATAGCTTAATTTCCTTTAGTTTGCATGCAGCATACACGCATGTGGAAGAACAATGATTTCGACTAAAAAGCGAAAATTCAGTTCATATTTCAATGAAAATCCAGAGCATTTGTAACAATAACATGGAATTCAGAGGAAAGCTAGATAGGATTAGGCAGGCCACATTATTAAGTATTCTCATAATGTTCTACATACCCATGTTTGTGCATACTGAAAATGATATTCCGTATCTACTTAAGCCTATTATAGCTGTCTGTTTTGTGAAGTAAGTAACTCTCAACAATTTGCAACGTTGTGTTGCACGATACGGAAATGATAATTCATCAAACGTCTCATAAATATTCTCTTTGTCTAATTTTCTACTACCTATAGAATAACAGGCATTGATTTTTTTTTAATATAGTTGCGTTAATTGGATAATGAAGGCAAGTTTTATAGTTGTAGCTGAGATTTTTTTACACAGACCACTTACTAATTAAAAGAAAGTTGATTTATTTGAGACACTAATACCGTATTATTTACTAATATGCCTTTTAACTGATGTGTACTGAATGAAAGCGACAGTGCGTGCCGACTTGGTTTTTGTTTTTGCATACATCTAGCTGGTTTCAGGCAGTCGTTTGCTACATTTAGGCCGGTGTTTTGAACGTCAGGCCAGGCCTGCAGCACAGCGATAGCATAACTCGGATTATTAAGGATTAATATATGTTGCCCTTTAAAATGCCCGTTGTTATTTAAAAATCGTTTACCAGCAGGAAATGAAATACAAACCATTTTTATGAAGAGTTATTTTACTGTTCGGTACGTACGTTAAACCAAAATAATAATAGCGTGCATTGCAACGTTTATTTTTCTCGTGTCATTGATAGAATAATACCGAGTAGTTTTTCCGAATATAAAATATACTAGTACCTGTTAGGTGGGAAATCGAACAAACGTCAATTACACGACAAGTTATGAAGTTAGGGATTAAAAATGGCGATCTCATTTTCAAATGAACATTCAAGATTTTCAACTACTGCAGGTAGTAGGCAATGAGCTTGTTATAACTTAGCCGGTAATTGTGTAATTACTCTTGTTATGCAACGGTTCGGTTAACCTGGAATGTGACTTGAGACTACATCATGTCGTCGACACATTTGTTCCATACTTTTACCTTTCATGTTTATTAAAGTCTTCTATTAATATTGGGAATTGACATCCAAAGGTTTTTGTAAGAAACAAACATAAAGACCCTAAAACTATCTGCTAAGGTTAGGTGAAGTTTGTAATGACTATTCCTAAAATTGCTGCACTTTATTTTTGTTTAACATTAATGTTCTGAGACATCCTTAGTAATTTATTTACCCAAAAATCTGTTAAATGGATACAAAATAAAACGCCCTTCTAGCGTTCAAAGTACAGGTTTGAGCATATTGATCATAGATCTTCACAATACAAAGACGTCCAAAGATAAGGGTCCATTGAGCAAGTTAAGCAGGTTGAGAGTATTGTTTTATCTTTTGCAGATCATCGGGAGATTCGGATGCGGCGAGCACTGCCGCCGTGGAAACGACCTTGGAACGACTTAGGGGAACTCGGGGAGCCCTTGAAGAGCTGTGGTCCGATCGAGAAAGAAGACTCGAACTTACACTGCAGCTCAGACATTTTGAAAGAGATGCTTTAGAGGTAAGTAAACTGAACTTATGTATACTGTAAGCCACAAGACGTACACTGGTGAGAGCTCATCCATCAATATTCTGCGATCTTCCCCTGGTCGTCGCGTCGGCCCACCATTTGTTCCTTAGTTCAAAACTTTTATTACATTTCTGAAGTAAGTAATTAAGTAGCATGATGAACTACCGAGTTAATAAAAAAAGTCTGCCATCTGCCAAGTAAACAGTGTTGGAAACTATGACGGTAACATAAAACTTCCTACATGAAATGAAAATCTAAGTACTGATATGAATTTCATTTCAAAACTTTTACAATGTAGCCGATGCGATGTTGGACAAGATTAAAAGTACCCATGATATTGATTGGTCCCGTTATACATGAATTGTTGTCTCATAAATGCATTTGCTTTTGACGGATTATGAAGGGTGGATGTGTAAAGGGTGGTTACCGGGCCGCCCCGGGGTACTGGACAGAGGTCGCTCGCAGTGACGTAACAACTATAACAGCATACAAAAAAAATATTGATTACTATGGACCGACCTTGAGTGGAGCCCCCTGAGTACGCACATGCACTAATGTTTTAGAGATAAAATATGATTGTTTTTAAGTTCGTTTGTTTTTATCACTGGTAGTAAGCAAAATTATTCCTGCCTGAGTAATACACAAATTTTCATTTTAAAACAGAACTATTTGCGTGCGCTGCCTAATAAGTTGTACCTATGTAATTGAAATCCATTTATGTACATTATGGCAAACTGTTTGAGTAAGACATGCTTCTTTCATCTTAAGTTTCTCAGAAAAAAAAAACTATTAATAAACTATTTATCCATATATATTTTTACATAAATTATATTTATTAATTTATTTTATCTTATCTTGTATGTTATATAAATATTAAAAAAAAAATGTTATAGACGCTTCACTTCTAACTCTTAACTTCGCTTAGGTTTAAAATTGGACTAAGTAAGTGGCGCTGCGATTGGGGTCGAAGCCAACGCTCAAGCTGTACAGCTTCTGTCGGGTCCGATAGTTATAAAAAAATCGATTATGTCGTTCCAACTGGTAAAGCCTTATAAAAAAAATCGTGCTGTCACCATTGGTTAATTCAAAACAATTCATTGGCTACGATCCAATGACATCAGTCTAGGCCACTGCACATGACAGAAAGTTAGGCGCTGCACAACTACAATCAACAATTTGTACACCCGCGAGACTCGTATGATAAGAACTTGAGCATATATGTATAAAGAAAATTCGCCATAACAATACAAGTACACCTCACTGCATTTAGTTTCCCGTGTTATATTACTTATTATATTACAGCCAATCAAGCCATGAAACAATGGTCTCGTTAATGAACTTAGTGTGTGAACAAAAAACGCAGTTTTAAGCCTACCGGTCAACTTAGGCTGTGCCTGGTAACTTGTCGCGAAACCTTTGGTAGGACTGTAATACGGTTACAAGACATTTTATTAATAAATAAACTAGCTGTGCTAGCGACTTTATCCGTGTGAAAATTCAAAGGATTTATTAATTGACACGGATCCCTAATTAATTTGTAAAATAAAAGATCATCTCAAAAGATCAGCTATCTATTAAGTCTGGCTAAAATCGTTTTTTTTTGCACTGATCCCCAATACAATCGGTCCGATCATTTTGGAGATTAGTCTAAACTCTAAACAAAGTGACCAACAAAATGTTAGTTAAGTGTGATTACCTAAAAATGCATTTGAGTAAAAGCTGTTAGTTAGTTTAAAATAGACACTTTAAATTTATTTATTAGTATGGATTGATGGTGCGCTATCTGGATACTAAACACAGCTAACCATACACAATGGAAGTACTATTGCTTACATCATACATACGTATATGTGAAAACAATGAACACCCATACCTACATAACAAGCAAAAACATAATCAAAAGGTTAGAAACCTTTCGAACGCGCTCCTTAGTTGTGAGATGTCCGTGACCTTATATTAAATCAGTTGTTTCTCCTTACCCTTACAAATAAATTGTTTTAAATTATCACAAGTATCATTACTACCCATCTTGATTTGCTTACGATCACTCAGGCTGAATTGATAGGCTATCAGACATGTCTGTTGTTGACGTTCCCTTTATTTTTCTGCTCCATTTTTTATGGCTTTAATTGACATATTATTGAGAAATAATGTCGGTTATATTTTGCACAGAAACATGATTGAATAACACAATCGCTCGTACAATTGTTATATTTTTTTTTAATATTTTGTTTGGGTTACGTTATCGGCTTAGAATATTGAATCTGTTGGACTTCCTTGAAGTCAAAACTTAGTCATACTGTGTTGGGACAGTCTATCTATGTGCCAATGTTTATTATTCAAATCTGTTTATCGGTTTCATCGTGATTGAGTAACAAACATCTAAACTACTTATAAAACTTTCACATTAATTAGGATTTCCGATACTTGATTTAGAAATTTTCATTCTTAAGTAAACGTGTGTGAACGACACAATTTCAATGCATTGATCAATTTCTTTTCCTAGAACTGGTTGTTCACACGTATTGACTGTCTCGGTGTTGTTTCCAGGTATCCTCGCGACTCGAACTGTGGGGCGACGAGCTCCAGCGCACCGAACCACCCCGAGATCCTCAACAAGCTGAACAAGCGTTGGCTGCCCATAACGAAAGTGTGGCTAGAATGCAACATGCCACCTTTCAGGTTAGTATGTCACATGAACCAATCCAATGGCGTGTTATGTAGTCGGCTTATAAAAACCTGGACAATACCCACTTAGAACCTTGTCACATTGTGCGATGTCAAAGACGACATCAATGGTGACGGTTTAACAACACAATATGCAAGTGGCTACAAAATGATGGAAAGTAATCGAAGTATTCATCGAATATTGGAGGTTGGACAATTAGTAATGACCCACTGTCATGATCAAACTTTTCAGATCTTATAAAAAATGTTTCAGAGACATTCTTCCGGACTAAAACGGCAATAGCCCAATGGCTAAGGCGTTGGGCTGACGATCTAGTGGTCGTGAGTTCGACACCCACTCATTGCACTATTGACGTGAACCCACTCCAGACACTACTAGTAATATAATATCACATTGCTTGTAAACAAAAAAAAAAAAGAAATCTTTGTCACTGACTTTTACTACAGAATTCGTAAAGAAAAGATTAGGAAATTTCAACTTAAGAGGAGGGGACCCGTTGAATTATTTAAACATTGATTGTTATTATCATAGCCGGTGTGGCTTACTATTCCTGCATATTGAACTACTAATTCAATAGGAAAATTGTCGAGAACCGGCTGGTGAGCAATAACCCCGGAAATATAAGTGCGTTGATACTCGTATGTCGATGCAAAATAGTTATTGTTCGAATTGAAATGATTTACTCGAGTGTCTCACTTAACACTTCGTCTTTGACTGCCCCTTGCATTTGACATTATGATGACAGTTAAAGACGTTTCAAGTTGGGGCAATGATCCTTCTTAGTTGTCGCATCTATTGCACGTTCATGACGTTTGTTTTGACATTATTCATCAAAGTTATATAGTTTTGAGTTATATAGGGTTGAAGGGCATCGCCGTAAATTCGGACACCATAAGTTTTTTACGTGATCCTGAACCACTTACTTAGCGTGAAAATTTGTCAATTGTCATTGCCAAATTTGTCGCTCTTATAATAAAATCAACGTATTTTTTCTCATACTACATTTGTTTAAAACCATGTAAAGCTACTCATTACTATCTGGATATATTCTTAAAAAGTTAATAATAATATTTATTTATTTATTTATTTAATTTTAAAGAAAGCTTACAGACTAATAACAATTTAAATATCATGCATAAATTCAGGTACAATTGCTAATAACAAGCTTCCACATGTATAAATCTATATAATTATATGTTACTTGCGTTGACCAAATTGCAGCGATTATATGATTGTTTACAGTTCATAATAATAATAGCCTATATAAACTAAAAAAAAAAAAAAACAATATTTTAAATAATATAATAATAAGCCTTATTTTCTTTAAAAATCATGATTTTATACAATTTAACCTTTCAATCCTGTCAATTAGAGACCCAATGGAAAGACAATGACAGCGCAGACACCGGTGTCCTCTTGGGGTTTAATTAATTAAAGCAAAAAAAACATCACAATAAACTTAGAAATTAGGAAAAGCCTACGAAAAATTTCAACGCTAGAGGCCCCAGGAACATAGACCGAGCTCATGGTGTCCGGATGTGCAACGATGTCCCTTCCACCTTGTATTTTAAAATAAATTTACAATTTCAAAATTATAGGGAGTAAGTAACATAGAGTGCTTTATATCTTGGTATTATCGATTTTATTTTTATTGAAAGTGGAGCTAATTTCATAAGTAACAAATTATGAATTTAATTTATCTACAAACGTAAGACCCAGCTTAACTTAGTTTTATTTAAAATAACAACACAAATATCAAAATTGTTTTAAGAAAACCCTGAAAACATATAGAATTGTTAGATACATATTATCCATTGTATATTAGCCAATGTATTCATAGTTCTTTTAAAAATCGTGATTCATTGTTTTAGGTGAAGGTTAGTTGGTTAGTTGGTTTTAGTGATTGGTTTAGGTTTAGGTTTGGATTTCTTGATTAAAATGTTCTAGCTTGAGTAACGGTTCTTATTGCGATATTTCAGAGGAGGATTATCTACTCCAGGTTACTCCACCTATTCGGATCCCTGTAGTGAAGCCGATTACGCCTTAGGTCTTTAAATTCATAAATAAGAGTCGAACGTCCGGCGAAACTTTAAAGAAAGACAGAACTGTGTCTTCATCCTTAATCATTTGCAGCGCTATTTACTCACTAATACAGTGTTCTGATAATACCACCGCACATGCTTCAAAATTGCTTTACAATTCGCAGACACGAATCTTCTGGACTTAATCTAATATCAGTTTGTTCTAATAAACGTGCAAGATAACGTTGAAAGTTGAAGGAAATTTTCTTAGAAAGAAAAGAAAGATGAAGACATGCGTTTTTTTGGCATTGCAGCAAAATTACCCTAAAACTATAAAATACACAAAAGACAAATATTGTAATGCCAAAAGAGCCTCAGCTCAGCACAATGTCAGATAAGACACACAGGGACACAGGGTGTTGTACTAGTCATCATTTAAAGCTAAGTCTGGTGTGGCCAAGGGCCTATTGATTAATATAATAATAATTATTATTTATTTCAGGCGTATATGGCCTATATAAACCCTATAATCTTTTAAAATAATAAACTAATACATAGAAAAATAAAATTAATTGTTTATTACTACACTATGTTAACCTACTAGTGATCGCCGAAAAGTCTAAATTCGACCGTATATATTATTTTTAATAGAAAACTACAACATCGCATTTCATTATGCTTGTCAATGTCAACTTACACACAACTTTTTTTTATATAATTAAAAGTATGACATGTTATTGTTTTTTTTTTTTTTTAAAGTTGATCACTATGTTTTTTTTTATAATTTTGATGTTAGCAGCATTGCTAAAATATAGATAAAGGTTTACTTATCTTTTTATTTGTATACAGGTGGTCCAGCAAGGTCAGGAGCTCGCGGCGGCTATCGCAGAGGCGTCCGATGTAATGGCATCGAGTGGCTCCGACGGGTCCGAAGCGGCGCCCCTTGATGCACAAGCGCGCGTGCAGTTGCTGCTCGAGTTCTTACACGACAGACAGCTCGACCTAGAGGAACTAGCCGAGGAGAGGCGCGCAAGGTTCGAGCAGTGCGTGCAGTTAGGTGAGTGTCTCTGCTCGTAACATTTAGGGTAGATACATATCCGACAGAAGATGCGTCGCGTATTATCGGTCGCGTAACGCCAGAACAGACAAATATGCAATAAACCATTCAACCTTTCACACTCAACGATGATGCGTTAGTGCATCGAAGAACACTATCGCATACGCTCGGCGCATCTTTAGTCAAATATGTACCGACCCGTACGCTTGGGTCTCTCTAGAATTATATAGGCAGAGATCCGTCAAGTATTCCAATATTGGTCAGAAAGAGGAAAAACTTCGGGGGTCATCTACTTTCCCGACTCCACATAGGTCTGAGCAGAAAGCGGTTACACTCTCAGACTGACCCAATCTTATGATCTAAAGTCCAACAGTCTGGAGTTTCCTTAGCTCTTGTTTACCTGATCACAATTCCTGTGTACAAGTACAGACGTGATTCTCAAACTCAAATAATAAACTATGCGGTGGTAATCATATCAATGAGGGCTTTCGATATTTTTCCTGCCACCAGACGTCGCTTCGTTTGCGTCAGGTCCAAACAGCTGTCAGATAGCACAGATTCCTACCGAAACTATATTTTTTTTTAAGAGAAATTCTACGTAATTGGAAGTGTTATTGATTTTATTATGGGCTACGGCTAGAAAAAGGTTTCCGAACTGAAGATTGAGCTCAATAACAGTGGCCCGAAAGTCACTGGTGTCTATATCACTTATTGCCCTCCTGTTATATTTGCACACTTAGGTACTGCACAACACTGTGGCATTTTAGAAAACAATATTCCTTATGTAACGTTTTTAAGAACAAATAAACCAATAAAATAAAAATCGTGTATGTAAGGTGGTTAGACCTAACGACCTATCCACAGTGCTGCCATCTCACGTAGAGCATTTCAGAAAACCCTCATTGCAGTACAATATCAAACTAATAAATGAATAATATTTATGTAATTACTTTAGGTAATCCACTATTAGGATAAAATATCAGTACACTTCTTTATATACCTACCGGAAGCTGATAAACGAGTAGGAAACCAATGTTCATGATAGCTAGGTAAAATCTAATATAATAATTTTAATAAGGTATTATGTTGTATTTATAATACTATTGTATAATACTAGGCAATTAATAATAATGAGGAAATCAATTATTATTGTATACACAATCATAGGTTAGGTTAGTTTACCTTCGACAGGGTTGTGAGTATGTGCGATTTTCTAAACTATGGATCACTTTTTTTGGATTCTACGCCACAGCGGTGTACACATTTTATATACGCCTCTAGGAGAAGAAGGTAAAATTCTAAAACTACGTAATATTATTTTTCACTAAAATATGCCAGTAATGCTATCTCAGCTTATTCCCTTCTGATCATTATAACAGCGTTTCTTGCAAAATAATAACCTTGGTTGCTCCGCTGTAAGCGCTTAATTATATGTAAATACACAAACAAAACTCGTTCTGTGTAGTAATAAAGGTTCATGCTCAAACAGTTAAATAAAAAAGTGAAAAAGTCAGATAAACTAATGTAGAAACTTTTGATCTTGTTAAAAGATGATGCAGTATTGTTAAAACTGAGTGATGAACTGTGTGAAAGATGTAATTGCTAGAAAGGGTAGCCCTTTCTAGTGTTTATGGTTTCGGAAAGGTATTGAAAAAGGAAGCAATTCTAACTAACATATACTAATTGCTCAGTGTTCTAAATTATACAGTTTCTGCTTTCTGCGCTCTGTTTCCATAGAAACTTATTCGTGCGCGCAATATTCCTAAAAAGGTATTCGAAGTAGTCACTTCACCTACTGTTTTAATAGAATAAAGCATTTTCTGGGCACGCCCGTTTGTAGACGGCATCTATATCTTTTCATCATACTAATTAAAACTGGGTTGCAGGCCCATCTATACAACAAAAAAAAAATAAGAATCTGTTCGAATGTTAATATAACAGATTTTTACGAAACACACAAAACATATAAAAGTATAGCAGTTACCAAAAAATACATTGTCTCTTTCGACTAATATACTTAACAGACTTTCACTCTGAGATAGCCAATGATATAAGGAGCAACTTAGACTGCTTCGATTGTAGAAAAGTAATTAGAGAACAAACCATGCTCAGAAATAAAATAGACCAAAAGCCAGGCAAAAATTGAATTTCCCTACCAAATACACACTTTGCAGTATGAAACGGTAGTAGTAGGTAGTCTGCCGTAATTACTTAATTGCGTGTATCACTAGAACACTCGCGAACTTCTCGACTGAACTATATCTTAATGACATAACGTCAAGGATAAAATTTATCAGCACTATATGATTCAGCTAGGTGACGTGTTTTGCTAATACATAGGTAGGTCAAAAGCCCTGCGTATGTAGGAAGCTCATCATCTGCCTAGCCTTTTCCCAACTATGTTGGGGTCGGCTTCCAGTTTAACCGGATGCAGCTGAATACCAGTGTTTTACATGGAGCGACTGCCTGTCTGACCTCCACAACCCAGTAACTGGGTAACATGATACCCCTTGGTTAAACTGGTTGTCAGACTTTCGGGCTTCTGACTACAAGTAACGACTGTCAAAGATCTACAAATGACAGCCGGGACCAACGGCTTAACGTGCTTTCCGAGGCACGGAGGAGTCTTGGTATGTAATAAATGGTCACCCATCCACGGACCGACCTCGTCAAGCGTAGCTTAACCTTCGATCGACCCATGCGGCTGTTATAATTTAGCCACAAGCTCCTCCTGTAGGAAGCTATCATTACGATTAGGAATAGAAAGGTCTTTCAAATAAAACCTAACACGATCAATTTTAACCGACGAAAAACGACAGAGACCTTTTATTATGATAAATTTAATCCAACCCTAAGCGTAAAAAATACGGCATAGAGATTTTTTACCTACTGAATTTCCGCATATGAACCGATTCTGTTGAAATATTATGAAAGTTTGATAACCTTACTTAACCTAAAACTTAGAGTCTGAAGAGTCGATCTTATCAGCCAGCTTTGGTCAGCTGTTTAGTACCCATAACACAAGGTCTGCTTAGCTTGAGACTAGATGGCGTTGTGTGAAAGTTGTGGAATATCATAATTTTTATGATAGAGACGAAAGAGATTCGAAGGAACTTTTTGACTGTTTATAGCAGCGGCTCGCGTCTGGGCTTACTTAACTTTCGTACTTAACTCAAATCAAATCAAAATCAAAAGTTATTTATTCAAAAGTCAAAAATTACATAAGACAGTCCCCCAAAACGCCCGCCCTTCGCAAACTAATAAATAAAAACTTGTTACGAACAATAAAGCCACAATTTCTTCCCCTTTAATATTATTTTCGAGACAAAAGTTGAGACATAATGTATCCGCAATCCGTAAAAACTGCATTTAAATTCGTTGCGGGATTTAGAATGAGTTAGCGATTAGACACACAGACGCCGAAATTGAATTTGTTTTATACTAAGTACTTATGTTTAATATTTATTCAAAATTAGATAATAACATTGAAGTAGCCGAACTACAAATAATTAAATTGAGTGGCAAAGTTACTCCGCATTGCTGTCGCCTATTAAAGGGCCCAAGACAGGCGGCAGTGCCACGTCGAATGCCAATGCTTAGCCTCTGGCCAAAGGAGAGACCTGATTTTAGGTCACGAAGTATGAGATGACATGTACTGATGACTAAAGAAAATGCCTATAGGATTAAGCCCGCCATTGTACAGTTTTTGAAGTAAAACTTCTTAACATACGCTTGATTTGAGGAGTTATCTGGTGAACTCGTGAAGAGAGTGTTACGAGAAGTGAGATCGGGTGAGGCGAACGGATATTGAGAGCGAGATATAAGTTAGTGTAGATAGAAAGAGAGAGAGTTACGTTTTGTATGTTACTGCCAAGTTGTCAAGAGAGAGAGGTGGAAGCACACATTTTCTTTCTCCCTTTCTCTCATTGCAAGTTACACGTAATCTAAAACACAGTGCAGGCCTCTTGCCTGTATCACACAGTAGGAGCATGAGAGAGCAGTGCGCGCGCAAATTTTCTTTAACCACTCGTATGCCGCAATTATAGAAACAATTAAAAAGCAGATATCTGCGTAGATCTGCGTTGAAATCAAATTTTAATAAATAAATAAACACAATAGATATCAATTATTTGGTGGATATTGATGATGATGCACTATTGTTACAGGTCAATTCCAAAAGGACGCTGCCCAAGTCGTCAGTTGGATACGTAACGGCGAAGCGATGTTGGCCGCTTCGTTCTCGATTCCCGGCACTCTGTCGGAAGCTGAGCAGTTGAAACGGGAGCACGATCAATTCCAAGTGGCAGTGGAGAAGACACACGCTAGTGCTGTACAAGTCAAGTACAGGGCTGATGCGCTGAGGGCTGCTAATCATTATGACCCTCATACGATTCGGTGAGTAACCATACTTCAGAATTTATAAATACCGTATATAAGAAGCTTTAGCATTTTCACCCTTAATGCCCGGTTTCACCAAGGTACGGGAGTTGTGTGGCCGGTGCTAGCGCTTGAACTGCTTCTTTTGTGTCTTTTTTCAATCAGGGAAATTCATACTATTATCATTTTTCGATTTGTTATTGTACACAAAAATACTGATGTTAGGTTAGGCAAATAAAACGCCGCGCTATGCCAGACGTCCAAATATGTTGTGCAAATCTAAATGAGGATTTAATAATAGGTCTTTAATTCATAAAAGCTAGAAGAAATAAAACTGAAGTACCTAATTTTTAGTAAATGTCAAATAAAAAATAAATCGATGTCAAAATTACTTTAAAAATCAAAATGAATGAATTGATAAATAATAATACTGATACGCTAAATTAGTTTGTAATTTAGGTACTCTTGTACAGAATAAAAGTTTCGAAAGACGGTAGCTAAAAAGGACTTTCGAATCTAGTTATTTTACACACCCATAAATGTTTTTGTATCCAGTTGTTTTTTTTTAATTGTAAACACGTGAGGCCATACCCAAAACACTCTTTATTATTGAGTTTTACTTTTTTGATTGCACCAAGAATTACAATTGACTACCAATAGGAACATTTCCTTCAGTTGCCATTTTTTCAAACCGATATGGATTCTTTTTTTTATTCTCGACATGGTGAATACCTCCTGAATCGTAAGTGCGTTTATAAACATTTAAAACTTACATTCTCAAACAGTCACACCCGGAATGACTATTTGTAGGTCATACAAATATTTTGTTGCGAGCGGGAATAGAACCTAAATACAGCGTGGTATATTACGGGTTTTAAAGTAAAGTGTCCAGCGTTAATGTGTTTTCAGACCGCACTAATTACATAACTTAATTTAATCAGTCAAGAAATAAATAGAAGGTCTGGTTTTCATATTGTTTTAGGTGGTTTTAAAATGGCATCTCTGATAAATGTCCCCTACTATATTGAACACATTTTAAATACCGGGTGAAACGGGGTAGATAGAAACTCAAGGGTGAATAGAAACAAAACTTTGACGAGGATATTAACGTAAGTTAAAAGTTATTTGTTACATACGAGGACTGTAATGCTTTTAAATAATTGAGATAAATAGTTTCGACACCTTGTTAGTATCAAACAATATTAAACTAGCGTAAAAATCCTTCTCAAAGTTTTGTTTCTATTCACCTTTGAAATTCTATCCACCCCGTTTTAAGGTAGCGATTTAGTGTTAACTTTATAAGTTACTAGCTGCCCCGGCTAACTTATAATCTACGACCTAATCTCAGACCTACTGAATATACACACAACATTTCATTATAATCGGTCAAGCCGTTTCGGTTGTAGACTAAGAGCCCACGAGGGCCAGACTTTCGTAATTTTATAAAAGCTTAAAGTTTTTCTGTGCATGTCCCCCTATACAGGTAAGAACGACCACGGACTATAAAGTTTGGGTTGTGGTTACTTTGGCAGGTAACCGGTAGTAAAGGTTTATAAAATAGTACCTACCTCAAATTTGCACTTACTATATCTGTTAGAAGTCTGGGGCAGTGCAGCCAAGACAAAGTTAGCCAACCTACAAGTTACACAGAACAAATTAATTAAAATGATATTCAACTACCCACATTTAACACCAACAAGCACAGTTTACAAACAAGCAAAAATAATGAATATTAGGCAGTTATATATTTATCACACATGTATTTTCATCCGTAAGGCTAAACAATAAAGTACAAACTAGCTTAACGTTTACCAAAATAAGGCAAATTACCCAACGTAGCACTCGTCGAGCAAGCTTTCTAGTCTTACCGAAGATGAGAACTAAGTTCGGCAAAAAAATGTTAACGTTTGAAGGAGCACAGTTGTATAATAAAATACCCTCACATATAAAGAATGTACATTCATTCAATGAATTCAAGTATCAATTAGTCCAATTTATACTAAATAAAAGTTGATGTAGATGTAGTTACTTACCTAAAAACTAAATGCATTGTATGGATGAACATCACGCTGTGACGAACTTAATCTTAAGCTTACTAGTATAAGGTAAATATTGTTTCTCAAGTGAGTGACTTTGTGTCTTTTTTGAGAAATAAATGTCTTTAAACCTAAATTTGATAAAGTTTAAAGCTCAAGTTTTTTAATTTTCTTAGGGATAACTTTAAAAATGTCGTCACTTATTGCCAGACACTTATGACAGTTGCTACCCCCTGCCAGACACCTTTTGACTTTGCTTTTGACCGAAAGAAATTGCGAAATTTTGACGCTAGCAATGTCACCTTGCAAAAGCGAGCTATTACAGCAATTTCTGCGAGCAAATTATTATGTACCATTTCGAATACCGGTAATGCTCATCTGAAAAATCTAACCACATATTAACCAGAGAGAAATGGCTGGGAATTGAAAGATGGCAAATAGAAATGGTTTGAAGGGGATCAACTACTAACTAACTACTGCAGTGGGATAGTAACAAGATGGTATCATTATATTATTATTGTAAAGGAAACTATATTGACAGCGAGTAAGTTAAGCTATAATATTATTTTCAAAACTGAGAGCTCAGAAGGGTTGTTAATGTTTGAAAGTAAAATAAGAAATCACGCAGATGAAGTCGCGAATGAAGTACTAGAAGAATACAAAAAAATAAGTCAATTCACAACGTTTATTTTTACCCTCAAAGTCAAATCATCTATTTTAACTAGGCCATTAAAAGGCACTATTGAACGTCATACTTAAATTTAAAAAAAAATAGATTTTTTAAAAATGATTCTAATTGCCCCTCGAAGAATGGGCAAGAGACTCCATACTTACTCTATTAAAATAGGTTTACAATACATTAATCACAAAAGGCACTTTAGGACGTCAAACTAACAAAGTAAAAAAAAAAAAAAAACTCAAAGTAAGCCCCTTTTATAAGGTAGTTTCATATGGAGAAGGGCGTCAAAATGGAATACGAAAACAGAATTCTTCCAAGTTACAGAAATCGTAGGTTCACTAAAGCGCACGATAAATATCAGAAATAATAGAAATAAGAAAAGATATAATAAGCACTGAATACACTCAGACACCAGGTTAGGCACTATGTTATGTAAGGCAAAGAAGAATGTAAAAAGATCTGTAAACAGCATTAGAGAACTATGCAGATCTACCGACATTATCGCTTGCGACAATCAACGAGTGTGTACAGTCGAGTTCATTAATATATTGGCACTGTCAAGGATTCAAAATATTGTGAGCGTTGGAAAGCTCAATAAATTCTATAGAACCTATAGATCAAAAATATGTCCTCATGTGAACCGTTCAATAATATATGCTGTGCATTGTGCAATAATATGTGATCATGAACAGTTCAATAATATGTGATCATGAACGGTTCAATAATATATGCTGTGCATTAGGCAAAAATATGTGATCACCCTTTTCAAAAATATAGTATTGGCTTTTATAATATCTGAGCAGGAAAAGCTTCTTAATTATCTCTACATGCATGGGAAAGTCAATTATTTGCTCGAACAAATAAGATCTAGTTTACATTGTTACAGAAATGACAGTAGTTTCCATTGTTTTAAGCGCGTTTGCGTTTGTTTTTTAAATGAGTGTCTTTCAATCGTTGAATGACATGTGCGTCAGTTATAATTTTATTAGAAAAACATTTAACATCATTTGAAGTTAATCTAGCCAGTGATAAATGATGTAGCAAACTCCTTGACCATGCAATTTTAAGATTCATCATTCAGAGTAAAATTATCTTTATAACGTAAGTAATAAGGTTGAATTTGAATTACATTTACTTGTTTAGATATTATTGTATTTATGTGTGCCAAAGAGATTTATAGTTTATTGAATGTCTTTGATGTGTGCATACATAATTGTGAATCCTACAATGTTCAGATAATATGATCTTAATGTTGTTCATATAATAATGTGCTTTTGGCTGTATACATGTTACTGAGAAAAACCAGTCACATATTAATGAATCTAAATCTTGACCACAATTTAATGATGCTTTATTTGTCACAATGTTATGTTTTTTTTTGACGGTCATATATGTATTTTTGAAGCCTGAAAGGGCCAATATATTAATGAACTCGACTGTACAATAAAAATGGTCACTAAAAGTCAGTATGTTTTAATTGGTATTGACACTAGCGCAACATGCATTGATTTTTCAGGGTTCCGTAGTCAACTGGGAACCCTTATAGTTTCGCCATGTCTGTCTGTCCGTCCGTCCGTCCTAGCTTAATCTCTGTGACCGTTAGCACTAGACAGCTGAAAGTTGGTACCAATATGTGTATCAATTACGCCAACAAAGTGGTACAAATAAAAATTGGAAAAAAATGTTTTATTAGGGTAGCCCCCCTATATGTAAAGTGGGAAGTGTTTTTTTTTTAATTTCAACCCTAACGTGTGATATATTGTTGGATAGGTATTCAAAAATGAATAGGGGTTTACTAAAATCATTTTTTGATAATGTCAATAATTTCGGAAACAATCGCTACAAAAGTAAAAAACAATGTGTCCCCCCCCCCTCTAACTTGGGCCCCATAAGTTTAGAAAATATGAAAAAAATCTGAAAAGTTGAACTTTATAAGGACTTTCTAGGAAAATTATTTTGAACTTGGATGGAAACAACAGTTTTTGTACAAAAAAGATAAAAAGTTGTACAAAATAATTTCTGGACTGTTTGTAGTATAATCGTATATGCAAGCATTTTAAACATTTATTGTGAGGGACGGGAAACTACGGAACCATACACTGAGCGTGGCCCGACACGCTCTTGGCCGGTTTTTTGGTACTGGATAATCCATTGTTGTCAATGTTAGACGATTTACGTCGATAAGTTCCTTTGTATATTTCTTTTTGCAAAATATAATTCTAGGTATTGTGTTTTTTGTTACACTTAACCTATGGTACGGATTTGAATTTAGATTTGACTTGTGATTTGGTATTGAGCAGACTACCTACAAAGCTACGACTTTCGTTAATACACCAAACAAAAAATTGTATTCTAACTAACCTCTTTAAGAATATTACGCGCACGGAAGAGTGTTAATTCTGCTTGGTTACATTTTATTTTTTTGTACAAAAACTGAATAAGTTTGCGTTGTCCTTTACTCGGAATGAGCTGTACTAATATAATAAAGAGTAGAGAATGAGAGCAAAATTTTAAAACTGTCGATTTTCGGCCACCAGGCGAGCACTAGTGATATAAAAAAGACAACGAATTCTAAGACTAGTATGCAGACAAAAATGTTTTATGACAGCTCGGTTGTATCATCTGCCTACAGTACCCCACTGCTGATTACATTCACCAATCTCACGCTATTAACTATTGACCTTTCTGTATCCGTGTAGTATATTATTAACAAGACGTTTTGCATACTTAATTGTCATGCAACATTTTAAACAACCTTTGCACTTTTCTCTTTAAGAAGCGTATTTCTTTTCTTTCGCTCTCATGTTAATAATTTTCTTAGAAATAAATATCTCTGGCATTTCCATATTGACTGATCTCTGAGAAGAAATGCCGAAAGAAATTCAGGGGTCATAGTTCTTTTTTAAAGTCCAGACGTGCACTCTGGAAAGGCCTTTTGAAGTAAGAACCACGGAATGTCAAAATTGGGGTTTGGTTGGGCGCGGAACCCTAATAATTGTTATTCTAAAATAATGTAAAGGTTAGGTTAGGTTTAACAGCAGGTGCCCGCTACTTCACTTCAAAGCGCGAATATTGCGTAAGAAAAAAAAATCGCCATTTTG
Source organism: Euplexia lucipara (assembly GCA_921972225.1). Taxonomy (NCBI): domain Eukaryota; kingdom Metazoa; phylum Arthropoda; class Insecta; order Lepidoptera; family Noctuidae; genus Euplexia; species Euplexia lucipara. Next base: position 7,329,035 of record OV179142.1, on the reverse strand, counting down.
GATATTAGCTTAAATAAACAACCGCTAATATTTCGCCACAAAAATCCAAATTAGACATATTAGATTTTATTGAGTCTATTCGCCAAATAATTTAGTAGGCTTCTAATTCTTATGATGATGGCATGACGCGATAACTAAGTTGAATGACAAAACGCGAAAGAATAAAAGGGTTAAGTAAATAAAAGGGGAAAAAGGGTAAGGTAAGTAAAACGCATGTAGTATTGTGACTAATCAGGAATTTCCCACTACAGGGCAAAGGCCTCCCTACTTTCATAGCACTTATTTCTATTTAGGGCCATTTTAAGTCAGTCTGCCACGATGTCGCGTGCAATATAAAGGAATTAGGGAAGTAGGAAAGAGTAATTGGGTCGTGCGTTTGGCCCACTGAACGTCTTACACGCAGCAAATGTATTCAATTTCAGTTTACCGTGACAGTTTTTTTTACCGTGGCGCAAATCTAGACTCAGAGCTGCTGATATTTTTCAGATACAAGAACCTCAATAAGGATTTACCCGACCCTAATGAATCGAACTCACGCATTAGCACTAGTCAGTCTGCACTAGAGACTACAAAACCAAACAGGCAGTCTAAAATATATGAGCAGTTTCGCACTACACCCGATCCGTAGGTATCCGTGAAAAAAGTGATCTAGAAAACTGGAACCGAATTATATATATCGGCATACTCTTAACTGACCTGTTGGTCTACTGGTTAGTACCCCTGACTATTATGCCGGAGGTCGTGTGTTCGATTCGCATCCAAGACAAATGTTTGTGTGATGAGCACGGTCATTTGTCTGTGTGTAATTTATCTATAATATGTATGTGTTTAGAATATATGTATTACCACAAGCTCAGCTGAGTTTGGGACTAGATGGCGTTGGGTGATAGTTGTCAAATAATTATAATTATTTATTTTAATTCGGATTTTTATGCAGAGCCACAATAATTCTAGACTGCGAGTTTGTTGGGTTGCTGAATTTCATGGGTTTAGTTTTTTGTTCCCTAATATTTTCGAAAATAAAAGTAACACAAGTTCCGTCTTAAACATCAGCTATGTGACGATGGAAGTCCGATCAATATCGGCCTGGCTAGTGTGGAGGTTAATCCGAACAAATAGACAAACAACTAGACAGATACAAAAATTCTTGAAAAACTGCCGTTTCTATTTCGTGATGTCTTCCAAAAAGCAAGCTGGTATTTTGACTGTAAAAAATATCTATACAAATATAGTCTGTTTGAAATATCTACACAAATTTAGTCTGTTTAAAATAACATATGTACTTTATTTGTGTAGATATTATTTTCACCATAATTATACCTGCAACACTATCTTTATAGCAACAGCTGTGTGTCCTTAGGTTTGTTGCCATGACTACCGTTTTCCAAACATACAAGCAGCGTTCGTTTGTCGAAGAATAATTAAACAATGGGGTTTAATGTCGTATATCGGATAATACCGGCAACATTTACTAGAACGTCCTTTTCCCTTTTTACGTTATGTTTAAAGAATACAAACAGCCATGTAACTTAATATGTGTGTAACGTAATGGGTACCATAGTAAGTAATTCCAACACTTTGAAAATGCTGTTTGTTTGCCTAAGGGTCGGTACATATCTGACGGAAGATGCGTCGCGTATCATCGGTCGCGTAACGCCAGAACAGACAAATGCATATAAAACATTCAACCTTTCACACTCAACCCATAATGCGTGAGTGCATCGAGGTACATTGTCGCATACGGTCGGCGCATCTTCCGTCAGATATGTACCGACCCTAAATGCAATAAATAACGACCAATCGCGACATCTCTAACGTAATGAAAATGTTATTAACCACCACTCTTAGAGAATTGTCTCAAAAATAAACGTTTTCTTTACTTTCTTTCTTTCTTCAAGTTTGCAGTTGGAGTTGATTTTGCAAACATACCCAGTAAACACTAACCGTCCTTAATCCCTCCCCTAACTCCCTAGAAAATGTTCTGGCTATATTAGTAAATCATGCCCTATGTAAACCTCAAAGTTTTTATTTGTAAGTTGTATGGTTTTGCAATAAAGAGTATTATATTCTATTCTTTTTATGCTGCGAAGGTTACTGTTACTACCAAAGCAGTCATAAATCTCTACTTTTTGTTAATTACCATAATTGACAAAGTGACTGGTTTGACTGAAACTGGTACAAAAATAAATGCCTCAAGAAAATTATTAAGTAGTTTGACTACCCCAAAAAAACCTGGACTTATAGTTAAAATAAGTTTGAAATCGCCAATCCGCCTTGAGCAAGCGTGGTGATCAATCCTCGTGCTTTCTCTGTATGAGAGGACGTCGTTGCCCTGCAGTGGGACAGTATCAGGCTGGTATTTTTTATCAAAAATATAAAAAACTTATCAAGAAAAGAAAACTATGAATAAAAATAGTTTTCTTAATTTAAATACTGATAGTGTTAGCCTGCATCTTCCCGCTGATGGGCTCAAGCCTTTTCCCATTGAATTTGTCCACCTGCAGGGCTAGCATGGCCGGAGATATTCTATCCACGGGGAGAGGATAAAATACCTCTGTCAATTTTATCCACCCTCCGAGCATGGCGACATGGGTGGATAAACTATTCACGGGGATAAACCAGGGGAAACGCTTGTCCTCGAAATTATTGCCATTATAAGAAAACTTTTATGAAATTACACAATAGTCGAGGATGTCATGTAAACCAAAGTACTTTCATCGTTTTATTACATCTGTACTGGATATTTATTTTGTTTTGTTGTCAATTGGGATTGTTCGAATCGCGAAATCTTTCACTAGTCGCCATGCTATAAGCCGTGGATGATTATCCACGTCTAATGTCAAAAAGTGATATAATTCTCTTTCCCCCTGTTGCCGTGCTTTGGCAGGTGGATAAGATAATTGTATCCCTTGTCAGTGGAAATAACCGGTGGATAAAAGTTATGTCCCCAGCCCATGCTAGCCCTGCTGGACAAATTCAATGGGAAAAGGCTTGAGCCCATCAGCGAGACCACCTGGTCTCACCATCTTCTTCGTAGTCTGCCGCGACGCCTTCTAGCTGTGTCAGGGCTGAGTGTATTTAGTGGTTATTTTGGCCGACAGCTCGTTGAGAATATGGCAGTCGTGACCAGCCCAGTCTCATTTCTTATATTGTTTCAATTATTTTTTTACGCAGTAGGTTGTATTATCAAATTAAATATTGGCGATCGTAACCGCACATTTACCGAATGTTACTAATCATTATCGTCAATGCAACTTTCTCAGTTGAAATTACTATTTTGATAACAATGTCGAAACAAAGGTCTGGCTGACCCGTGGTCCGTTTAAGGCATGACATTCGAAACGTTGATGTCGCTCAAATTAATTGGTCAAAGACAGAGGCACAAGTGGCAAATAGCCCAACACTTTAAGTATTTCGATGGAGGGCCAGTTAGTATCTTTTGAAAACGGGTCAACAAAAGAAATAATCAGCCTTTTTGACAAAGCCTGCAATATCTTGTTCATGAAATCGCTGATAAAGGTTGAGTTTGCTTTATTCGTGGGTTTGGAAGAATCGTACGTTAACATTAACCTCGGCGCAGGTGTGTGACACCGAGGTGCTTTTTTCTGTCTGACTATTCCGAGTATCTGGTTTGGTTGTCTCAAAGTAGTAGATCTAAGTAAAGGAGTCAAAATTTTCTTAAATAAAAAAAAGCGTTTTTTTTATTTGTAAATGATAGAATTAGGTACCTAAAGTGCGTTCAGCGTTTATTCAATGGTGGCATTACTAAAAGAAACTTTTGTTTTTCCAAACAGAGTTTCTGTTTCTAAAATATGAGCCGATTTATTTTTTGACTAAACCAATATTTATAAGTAAAAATAAAAGACACAGGGAAGACTAAATCGCTGCAAAACCATAACAAGGTTAATAAATAAGGAACTAAATGTCACGAAGTAATTCGGGGAAAGTGGCTCGTAACGTGACCATTGATAGGCAGACTAAAAGTTCAAGGCTTGATAGAAAATTAGGCAACTGGCAACTGGGTGGGTGGCGCCGTGGCTAGCCCAAAGTGCAGCGGGCGTTCAATTAAGTATCGCCCCTCTTGAAGGTTAAATGAATAATAAAACGAGTATCTGTCAGCGAGGCTCTAACACGAATGTTTCAAGGTAAATGCAACTTCAATTTGAACGACTGTATCTATCTATATATATAAAAGAAAGTCGTGTTAGTTACACCATTTTAACTCAAGAACGGCTGGATCAATTTGAATGATTTTGGTCTTTTTGGATTTGTCTTTGTCCAGAATAGGATAATAATTAATAAAAAACATGAAAAGTCCTCGAAAAAATAAATATCAAGAATATTCGTTGTCTCAAACATTTTTCAAACGCAGCGCCGTCTTGGATGACATGACAGGAGTCAAACTTCCCAGTTCAACTTCAACTCTTCTCTATGGCATTTGTGGAAGAACTTCCCAGTCTTAGATTATATATACCCAGTTCATTATCAGGTGACAATTTGACATTGACAAGTCTTAAGCTAAACCTAAGAAGGTAAGGTTGTCAATTTATACGTACCTACGTTCTGAAATTTGTTTTGTTACTAAGCTTAGAGGTTTTATGTAGCATAAAAAAGTCTTATATTTCAGAAATCAATTTACGTAATTAACAATGACGAGTGAGACGAACTTTAATAATTCTTTGCAAATAGAACTTATTTTACTGTTAGGACTTTAATTAAAGTAGACCGGGAAAAATTTAAGTATAAAATTAAATTGTATGTAACATAGAGGCAATAGTTCATATTAAAATAATGGATTTAGTATTTTTTAAATCAATGCATTTTAGTAAGAAATGAAATGAAATGAAATGATGATGAAATGATATTTATTTCTGTAAGTAGATCTTCTCAGATACTTTTACATGTCTTTTTTTTTAAACTAAACTAAATGGCATTTCCAAAGTGACTGATCCCTGAGAAGAAATGCCGAAAGAAACTCCGGGGTCATGGTCTCTTTTAAAGTCCAGACATAATCATATTAATTTACTATGCGAGTCTGACGATGCAGGGCAAAGTCTGGAATAGCCAATTGAAGAAATAATCAATTCAGCTTTGAGCCGACCTGTCCCGACAGACGGCATGCATGCTTCAGACATCGTGTAGCTCAAACCTATTTCAGGGAGCTCGACGACCCACCACACGACGCTATCTGCCGGTCATTTGCGTAGGCCATGTAAAAGTACTCAAAACCGCCAGACAGTTACGGACTCATGTATTTTATCTAGCCTGCATGGTACTCACATTCACAGGAAAAAAAAAACTATTTTAAATGTTATTTACATAATGTCATAACTTAATGTCAATTTAGTTCAACATCAATTATTACAATTCTAATAGTTTGGTGCTTGGGGTTACATTGGAGCAGCTTAGTCCCAAGGTTTTTTGTCGTCCAAGTAGTCTTTAACTGTATAGAAACCTTTTTGACAGAGTTTCTGCTTTATAAATGACTTAAATTTATTAATGCTTAATTCTTTAACATGGCTTGGGAGTTTGTTGTAGAAACGTATACTTTGGCACTTAAAGGAATTACCAATTTTTTGGGGCCTGGTCGTGGGTACAATTAGTAAATCTTTATGTCTAGTATTTATGTTGTGAAAGTCACTATGTTTAGAATAAAGGTTAATATTCCTTTTTACATAAATCAGGTTTTCATACACATATTGAGATGCTATTGTCATTATGTTTATTTCCTTAAATTTATCTCTCAGCGAATGCCGGCAACTTAGGTTATAAATTGCTCGAATGGCTCGCTTCTGCAACACAAAGATAGTCTGAATGTCAGCTGCATTTCCCCATAGTAAAATGCCGTACGACATTACACTATGAAAGTAACTAAAATATACTAATCTCGCTGTTTCTACATCAGTCAAATGACGGATTTTATAGACCGCGTAGGCTGCAGAGCTTAGCCGCTTCGACAATTTACTTATATGTGGGCCCCACTGCAGCTTCGAGTCTAAAGTAATACCCAAGAACACAGTGGTGTCCACAAGATCCAATTCCGATCCATTTACTATTACACTGGTTTTTACCTGCCTAACGTTAGGTGACAGGAATCTTACACATTTAGTCTTCTTTTCGTTTAAAAGTAAATTATTAACACTAAACCAATGTACTATTTTGGAAAGAGCGTTATTTACATCGTCAATAACAGTCTGTTGACGTCTAAGCTTAAATAAAAGCGACGTGTCATCTGCAAATAACACTATTTCATGATCGTCCTTGACAAGGCAAGGTAGGTCATTAATATAGATAAGAAATAAAAACGGGCCAAGAATTGAACCCTGCGGAACTCCCATACTAATGATAGATCCTGGAGATCGCTTACCATTAACGTCCACTCTTTGAATCCTATTATTTAGATAAGAAATAAGAAGATCCAAGGAAGTGTTTCTAACCCCATAGTGATGCAATTTCCTGACTAATGTATCATGAGAAACGCAATCGAAAGCCTTAGACAAGTCACAAAAAATACCTAAAGCATCATGTGAATTCTCCCAGGTCTCAAAGATATGCGTTAGAAGCTCGACCCCAGCATCGGTAGTCGAGCGACCCCTTGTAAAACCGAATTGTTTACTGTTTAGTAATTTATGTTTATTAAAATGTCGTTGCAATTGATCTAACATCATAAGGTAGTTAGGTTAGGTAGTTAGGTTAGCTATAGAATAGGTATGGTCAGTTAGGTTAGGTTATATATACATGTTGTAAATTTGATTCTATCGAACACAAAATGTTTAAATAAGATCACAGTAGAGACTCGCTACATAAAAAGTAGTAGTAGTTATTATTAGTTTGGATTTATTTGTTGTCGTCTTATTAAACGTATATATGTCTAATATAAAAAAAAATGATAAGAGCAATAAATTGACTCTAAGGCACAACGAAGTTTGCCGGGGCAGCTAGTATGAAATAAAAACATTAAATGGAAATAAAAATATCATGCAGCATTTGGGTTTCAGATAAATTTCACCCATACATATAAAAAGTTTTTTAGGTGAATTATTTTTTAGTAAGGTAGTTATTATTTTTCTACTCTTTTTCAACTAAAATAATTGCATAATGCCTTCAGCCAGGGTCAGTATTTTTTTACTATTGGAAAAAATATAAATTGCATTCTCGGATATCTGAAGTTGTATCATGACTTAAGAAATTTAGGTCAATAGAAAAAACTAAGTAAATAAAACGTGTTCAATAATAAATGATACTTAATACGAAATGATGCTTTTTTGGAGGTGTAAAGTTGCTCATCCACCATTGAAAAGGGAGGATCCTCCGAAAAGACGGGTGTTGTGTCTGGTGGGCTAACTACTGCCCGACGGTTGTAGTCGGGAACTTGTATACGTTCAAGTTGCGCGGATAACTCTAATACCGCGATGTAGGATATCGGTCATTAGTTCGTATGTGGCGAGATAGATGTCGCTACACTTTCATGACTCACTATATGAAAGTTATGTCAAAAATAGGGTAATATTCGTACAATGTAATTTCGTTTTTAGTTATTTCTGTATAAAAAATATTTAAATTAGCAGTTCAAACGCATACATGTCCCGTACCTAGGCCTGAAACTAAGTTTTAGATACAAAGAACAATTAGTAGGCTAATTACAATACCCGTGAGAGCTATAGCGGCTGCACCCTGCGCAAGGTAAAGTATTAGTTATTCACATAAATTGTTTGAACGTTGATCTAAGCAATTATATTTATACTCTAACGGCCTGTTCACACTGGCATCCGTCTACTTGATTCGCAATTAAAAATTCGTTAAAGAAATTATTTTTTTTAAAAAAGTTCGTCACTGAAAAAATTTCATTGAGTAAGTAGGAGTTATACACAGCCACCGAGGGATCCGTCATACAACGGAAATGCATTTTTGTTTTTTTTTTGTATATTCTATAGGTACATATTTTAACAAAACTAAAACTATGGCCCATACATAAGAATAAAAATAATATATTTTACAATGTGCAAAAGAAGCCCTTTCCGCTTCATATTTAATATTTTTAAATTTTACTTAGTACAGACGCCAGCACATCAAGGTACCCCAATGTGTCAAATTTTCCCAATTAAATAGGAACCTTATTCTTGACATAAAGTTGAAAAACGATCAAACAAATTTGACACATTGGGGTAGGTCGATATGCTGGCGTCTGTACACTCTTTTAAATTAAAATATAAAGCCGTGTTTTAAATTCTTTTACTTGCTATGTAAGGCAAGAACTGTTTATCATTGCCGGTATTCTTTAAGTTGACTGGTAGAAAATGCCTATGGCATTAAGTCCGCCTTTCTACTTTAGTGGGCTTGTAGTATTAAATATTCTGTAGAAACCCCCGCGACATTGAGAGAAGTGAGCCTTATGTGAACTGTCAATCCCTAGTATTAGTAGATACTTCGCCTTCACTTTGCCTATATTTATACAGGCAGAGTTTGACAGAATAGCACTGCTCTTGCAAATTTCAAGGTACCACGTAGGTAACCACGTCTCCTTTCTGATCATTTTGATGCACCATAAAAACTGATTCATGATAAACCAGTAAATAAAATTAGTCGCTAATACATTGTCGCAGTGTGAATACGCTGTAACTTTCAGTGAGAACCTACCGCTTGAATAGAGCAAGGGTAGACTAGTGATGTTCTACAATACTACGTTTTCTGTCAACATAACATTTTTATTACAGAGAAATATCAGAAGAAGTGACTGAGCGATGGCAGCGGCTGGTGACATGCGCAGAAGAGCGTCACAAGCTAGTGACGGCATCGCTAAACTTTTACAAGACAGCTGAGCAAGTGTGCTCGGTACTAGACTCGCTGGAGCGGGAGTATCGGCGTGATGAGGATTGGTGCGGTTCCTCAGCAGCGCCTCCAGCTGATGAACAGACGCTCCAGCTCAACATCGACAAAGCTGCGCAGGTACTTACCTCTACTTGTTCTTCTTAGCGCGATGTCGATAGCAATATCTTAATCGTGCCAGAACCAAGCTACGGGATCAACAGTAGCGTCCACTCGTTTCGTTACATGCATATAGGTAGGACATAAGTGTCTCAACACTTGTAAAACAACGCCTTATTTGCTATTCAGACTGCAGCTCCTAGAATATCATTTTTTTTATTTATTAGGTGTCGGCGCCATACATCTTATTTGCCAATTAGCACTTTCCTAGGTATACCATCTCTCACGCAATCCATCCATCGTTTTATTGAACTTCCTCTCATTCATGTAACCATACACATTAATTCTCGAAACTGAAAAGGTTTTTGATGTATAAGTCGGAATGTTTACAAAAGACAACTTATGTCCACTTTGAAGGTACAGCTCTACTAATTGTTTATCGACCACCGTCTACTATGCAGCTACAGCTACAAACCTAATATATTTTTCAGAACCGTCTATTCCTACAATCGATTACCTTATAAGCTCGACATTTTCTGTAAGGTGCAGTCGTCTCGAGAGCCTCGACACTTAAACAGCAATTGTGGTGTTTTCCTTGGAATATTTGTTTAATTTATTATTTTGAAGAAGTGTGGAGTTCTTTTAAAAAATAAGACATATTTCAAGATGTGGCTGGATCTGGCAAACTTTGCGTTTATCCAATTTTACCGGATTGCTTCTGCGGTCTTCCTGTTTGTAGTCATACGGGACCACCTAAAGGCACGACGTCGTCGGCGTCGTTATTAAGATGAAGTTTTTCTATTTTATGTTTTTATTTTTTGTGAGTATTTTCAGATTTTTGGCCCTCAAACTAAATTAGGACTTGTTTTTTTTTATAAAGATATTTTAAAAAAAAATCAAGTCCTAATTTAGTTTTCAAATATCTGTAAGAGAGTAATTGTAAAGCTAGCTACAGACGTGTATAGAGTTGTTACTTCTGGTTAAACTAAGCTTTCGAACGTGTTAAGTTTGGCTTAAATATCTGTTCTGCTTCCTTTCAGGTTGCTGCTCTGATAGTAAAGCATGGTGAGCAGAAGGAGGCTTTCCTGAAGGCCTGCACTTTGGCGCGACGTACTGCTGAAACATTCCTGAAGTATGCGGCGCGGTCCGCACAAGTGCACGGCCAGACGGCTGCGGCCAGCAAGGCTCATCATGAGCAGACTAGGGCTATACTGGATACGTTGCTGGCGCAAGAGAATAAGGTAAGAGATTGGTTATGGTGTTTACTTCACTTTTATTATAAAGAGATGTTTGATGTCATTCGATTTCATCATCATAAAAGGCTACATCATTGCCGAATGCTAACGAAATCGCGGGCCTAATCAAGCTGGTATTATAAGGCGCACTGACAGATATCAACATTCGGGCGCGGACTGATCAAATATGCGTTGTTTACTAACACTAAATTTAATTTTCGCAATATAAATGCAAGCCAGTGCGATTGGCCGTTGCAAATTAATTCAACAGCACAGCCGCGTAGACAATTAGTCTCATTTATTTTCCGTTACCAAATAACTACCAGGTGACACTTTTGCGATGCTTTCAGCATCTTGCTAATAGTATAATGTTTGCCTCGCAGGTCTAGTGCTCCCATATTCTGTTGTCAGACTATGTGGTCTTGGGTTAGTGTGTTTTCCTATCTGGAATTTCCCGATTGATGACAATAGGCTCGCCTCCAATTTCATTACTAAGGGACTTAAGCTTAACTAGCAAAACGTGGGTGTAGGTACTATACCTACATTTTTTTTTTTGGAATGCGTAAAAGTATCAAGTTGAAATTAAATTGAATAGATACTCAGGTCTGCGATCCCTTGGAGCTGTTCAAAAACAAACTTCTTAGTTTACGCAATGAGAATATATGACCCTTTATGCCGCATATTTTGACGCTCGCAACGGAATCAAAACCTTTTCCCGATGTCCTAAAATCATGAAATTTGGAAGAAAATAAGAAAATAAGTAAAGGGAAATTTCTAAAATATTTTTTTCCCCTCAAATTTTTAATAACATGAAACATGCGAGCGTATCTTGTAGGGTTTTTATTGGCTTTATTAGACACGCTAAAATTCACGATACCGCTTTGGTGGCACGGTTGGCGCAGTGTATGACCGCGAAGCACTGCGCGTTGCAGGTTCGATTCCCGCGCGGAACGTACCACGGTAGTTGTTTTGGGACTGGCTGTTTTGGTTTGTGAGTTTCAAAACTTGTTTGAAAACTCACCCAGGACGTACGAGAAATTTCAAGTCCATCATTTTAACCAATGACGTTTTTCCTTAAAAAGTCTATGTAGTTCTCTTCTTATTTTAGTGGGTTACATAGAAATCATGATTTTATACGGTTTAATATTAAAGAACATTAGAAAAAACATAGCATTTTAAAAAAAGTAGACGAAAAATTTATATGCTGGTCTACGATCATATACTGAACTCACAGTGCATTGATGTCCCCCACAACCTGTATAAAGCTAAATAGATAAAGATAAAGATACCGGGCTGGTATCTGCAACTCCACGTCAAAGCGCGTATTTTGCGTTTGGGCCATAATCTACCATGCGGGCCCAGTGCGAATTGGTAAATGTCACATGTCTTCGAATTTTTGGTTCTAGGACATGCCGGTTTCCTCACGATGTTTTCCTTCACCGTTTTTAAGAGCAGTGGTAATGAAATAAATTACACAAAGTAATGCGCCTGTCTAGGTTCGAACCCACGACTTACTGTTCGTAAGTCGGGGCCGCCACCACTGGGTCACCGCCGTTCTCTACATCCTGTATATTAAATACTGAAAATAGTAATCATTAAAATTATAAAGATGCAAACGTCGGCTAAGAGTTAGACCTGCTAAATTCAACTAAGTTGTTTTGGGATATTGCATTCTAAAATGCAATAGTTAAAACACAATATCACAAAACCACTCATTTGATTTAGTAGGTTTTCAGTCTTAGCCGACGAAACGCAGACGATGACGCCTGTGGCTCCTACTTAGAATTAATACATATCAATATCCCTACAAAGACTTCAAACTAACCTCTCCATCATCTAGGAAGCTAATACCTAAACGCATATTTACATAAATAAAAATCATGAGACATCAAGATTTTCGTGCCAAAGTAGGTACAAAGGCCAGCACATCAACTTACCCCAATGTGTCAAATTTCTTTGATAGGTTTTCAACTTCATTCCAAACAGAACAAAGTTCATGTTCAATTGGGAAAAACTTTTTTACAAAAAAAACAACCGACTTCTTAAAAAAAAACTAACAGGTGAAAAATAACTCCAGTTTCGGAAGTCGGTGGCCAATAATGAACAAAACAAAACCACCAAAGCCACAGACTTCCGAAACTGGAGTTATTTTTCACCTGTTAGTTTTTTTTTAAGAAGTCGGTTGTTTTTTTTGTAAAAAAGTTTTATTTTGTAATTTTTAGTTTCTTTGTATGTAAAGGAAGTCTTTCAAAACTTGAAAGAATCATTGAAATTGGATAACAATTGCTAAAGAAGTTCTATCTCTAAACATTAATCTGTACATCTCTGCCGGCCCCTTTTAAAATAGAATGGCGTAATGTTATGTTGTGGAAATACAAAAGCTAAGCATAGACATCTGACTATAGCAATCGCGAATAATTTGCTGTAATGCGTTGAAGAGTTCCGTTTCCTGTCTTCTTCATCAGTTTTTCTTCACCAAATGATACTTTCTAAATGAAAATGCTTGATTTGTTACTAAAAATGTTGAAATCGGTACATGTGTGCCTATATTTTTTGAGGAGTTTCCTCAATTCCTCGAAGATCCCTCATCAGGTATGAGTTTTGATACAAATATATATAAAACCGAATTGAGAACCGCCTCCTTTTTTTGAAGTCGGTTAAAAACTCATAGTTTAGGGTAGCTTGATGTGCTGGCGTCTGTACAATCCTTTGTGCAATGGTGACATGTATTTACAAAAGGCACGATTCTTCAGAAACGGCTATCGTTTTCCTGCAACTAATGCATATTAAATTAAACTAAAGTCATTAAGTATTAACTGGTTGGGACAAGGGGGTGCTCATTGAGTACTACTACTTGACAAGTTAAATGCAAGCTGTTCCATTTTATATATCGTTACAAAGAAAAGCTTCAGTCGCACTAAAGGAGAATATCTGAGTAGGTTTATTAATAAATTAGTAGGCACACAATGTACACGGTGAATAACATCGATGCATGTCTCGTGTACGAGTACAAAACATTTAAAGACGTTGATTATTTAGATTTATGAATATTTTAGAAAAAGAAGGGTATCGTGATATTTGTTAATAGGTTACGAAAGTCAGAGAAGCAGTCGTTCTGTGTAAAACACTGGTATTCAGCTAAATCTGGTTAAACTGGAAGCCGACCCCAATCTAGTTGAGATAAGGCTAGACAGTGATGGTGATGAATATTTTAGAAATCAGTTTTAGCTATCTTACACAATTAACACAAGAAATATGACATTGTGGTAGGTATCTCGAATAGTTTACAGATACTACCACTAAAATATTCACACAATCTATGACTGTTGCGTGACTGAAGGGAGAAATTAAAAGCTAAGATAGATGGGAGTTGCTACGCTAGTAAATCGAATAAGAAATGAGAATATAAGAGAAAGTCTAAAAGTCTTGATGGTGATAGACAAAGACAATACTAACTATAGACAGGACATCACGAACAAAATATTCATCCGATACTTGTGTCCTAGTGTACACAAGTTTATGAGTTTAGTTTAGTACGCTCGGCTGCCGCTCCAATATTGCTTTATTATTCAAGATGGCGTTTCTGAGACACCATGATCACAGTTTTTCTATGACATTTTCTTGCATGTTCTCTCTATGGTATCTTTGGTGACAGATATTACTGTGGACATCGGTTGTCATGGTCATGTGGCGTGAAGGAATGAGGAAAATGTCTTGATTAAAGTTTCTAGTATGAATGTAGTTAGTAGAGTAAAGGAAGGTCAAAGAAACACTAGAAAAGGGGGACGATTATGAATTCAAATCAAGATGGTTGAAAATACAAGACACGCTCTATATCGCTTTTCAACTCTCTTATCAAATTATATACAGGTTGGAAGAGACATAGGAATGATTCTTTTTTGCATGAGATTTTACAGTTTGAAGCAAAAAACGGACGAAATTTTTAATACTGGGGTTTAAAATTTCGTCGGATTTTTCCCATTAAATTGTACGTTTTTTTCTTATGCTACTTTTGCTCTGTAAAAAAACATGCTTAATGCATACATTCTATGAGATTATTACTTAATATAATAAGTCAATTATTTCATTAAAATGCCCATTACTTAGAACAGAAGTTTAAAGTAAAGAGAACATCAGGTAAAATGTGGAAATTAGTGAAAGCCGACGAAAACTGGGGAGAGGGGCGTCCCATGTTCACTGAATTCTCATCATTCTGACACCACATCCCGACGATACCACCGACCCGACCCGTCCACTCTGACCGCTTACTACTAAATGTCATTAGACAAGTCGTAATCATGTTTCGGTACAAACATTATCGTAAAACGCGCCCTGAATTGATGAGCATTTTCAACAAATTAAAGTTCTGATTAATGATTAACATTTAATTTCCAAGTAACTTATTAAAAATAAAACATTTGCAGTACTTTAGCGTGGCAAGGTCGACAGGTGAAGGATTTTAATTTAGATAAACGATTTCTATAAACGAGTTATAGAAATCGTTTATCTAAATTAAAATCCTTCATATGAGATCTCAATCGGATGTTTTCACAGCAAAGCTATTTTTGCGTGTCGTGTTATTAAACAAATAAACATTTATCTTCGCTATGATCCGATTTTGTTTGTTTGTTTACAAAAATATTGTCCATTCCAATTATGTCACATTAAACAGTTACAAATGCGAAACACTTAATTTATTGCGGAGTGGATGTATTATTAGCAGTGTTGTGTGGCATTGGTAGTGTCAGTGTCGTCGCGATAGAATGGAGCTGGAAACAATAAGGTTTTGTTGAATGGCGGGCGATGGTATCTCGAGGGCAGACTACCGTGAGCCTCGTTAACTCTCTCATATACCATGTGTCTAGTTCAAGCGCGCGCTCCGTGGAAACATGCTAAAGAGTTTTGTGACGGTGATATTGCAACCGGTATATTTATATGTTATCAAACACTGTCTTAAAGCGTGAAGGGCCTGAAAATGTTTGCAACAAAATGCGTTATTACAAGAATATTATTTATAAAAAGTACTACGTAATCAATTTAAAAATTGTTGTCCTTGTAATTACCTAAATTTTCTACAACACCTCATTATATCAAGACATGACGAAAGAGTCGGAAATTATCATTTGTGACCTAATGTAAGCCATTGTTTTTCAAAAGGTTTTGGAACACTGGACAGTCCGCAAGAAGCGTTTGGAACAGTGTCAACAGTTCGCTTTGTTTGAGCGGTCAGCTCGTGCTGCCGTCGAATGGATCAAGGAGACGCAGGAACGTTGTGGCGCAGCGGCCGCGGCAGCAGCCGGCGGCGTGGCGCGGGAGTCCCGTGAGCGAGTGCGCTTGCTCGCACAACTCGCCGACGGACTTGTCGAGAAGGGACACCCGCATGCCGTACAGATCAAGGAGTGGGTCGCCGCTGTTGATGCCAGGTAATAACTAGCCAAACTATTCCATTCATTGCCATACTTTAATTGTGTCTACATACGTGTGTGTTGGCCAAGTGTCAACTAATGCACAAGTCTACTTTCATTACTTTTATTGATAGCACGTTTGGAGCGATGGTTAACAAACCTTGCCAAATGAGTAAATTAAATGAGTTAATTAAATGTAATAATCTATACCTGGTGTGTATCGTACCCAGATATGCAGAGTTTAGCGGTTCAATGGAGGGTGGCGAAAGCGAGCCTGAGAGCGACTCGGGCGTGGCGCCATCGCTAGCGTCATCGCAGTCCACCGAGAACGACGCACGCGCAGAACCGCAGCCCACCGCCATCGGTGACGACAAACGACGCAGCGCCAGACGCAAAGAGTACGCATTATTTTGACTTTAAATAAATTATTTTATGAGAATGATAAAACATAAAACATTGTCTGTTTTTAATTACGCGTCTGAACTGACAGTGCTTGTTTTGTCTAATAGATTCATAATGGCGGAGTTGCTGCAGACTGAGCGTGCGTACGTCAAAGATTTGGAGACGTGCATTACTTGCTACCTTCGTGAGATGCGCACCGACCCCGGCGCCGTGCCACAGGCATTACAGGGCAAGGTATGTCAAATACGCCCGTTATGTTATTGCGTGGCAAATAGCCGATAGCTTGCCTAAAATGCCTAATCATAAGGTGGTTATCGCTGTCTAGGAGTAAAAAGAAAGAAAGAAACAAAGAAAGCCATGGACGATGCTATTCCTAAACAAAATGCAATACCATCATATTATATAATAATACCAGCCTATTATTCTATCCATCTATCTTACTTTACTATAATCATACTCTTCTCATACAAATAAGGTACGAGTATTAAAAACCACTTGTGCTCGAGCTTGGTTGACGATTTCAGACTACAATTAATTATATGTCCAAGTTTCCTAACGACTTTTTCTTTACCTATGTCAGTGATATGGGATTGGATCGAGACAATTCAAATTGATTCTTGTTCAAATTTACACATATCACTTCCATTCAAATATTTCATGTTGTTCTCATACAATGTCTAGAATGATACCTTTACTACGTTACTTCATCTCTGCAAGTAGAGTAGTATGTCAGACCAATTTCTGCCCAGCAAAACTAGCCAAGCGGATACAGTGACAGTGTTCACACGAAACATCTTGAGCCCTTTTAGGTCTCCCTTTGTCTCAAAAGTACTAAAACTGAATTACTTTTATTCCTGTTCAGGAGGAAATAATATTCGGCAACATTGAAGAGATCCACCGCTTCCACGAGCGCGTGTTTCTCCGTGAACTTGACAAGTACGAGACCATGCCGGAGGACGTCGGCCATTGCTTCGTGACGTGGGCGCGCGAGTTCGACATGTACGTGTCCTACTGTCGCAACAAACCCGACAGCAACGCTGCAGTCGTGCAGAATGCCGGCGATTACTTCGAGAGGTACGACATTACTACATACATACATACATACATAAACTCACACCTTTTTCCCATGGTGGTAGGCAGAAACTACAGAGCGCCATATGCTACGATTCTTACATACTTCTTTTGTTTCGTTTACATTCATACATGTTGTCATACACACACGCCGGTGGCGAGTACTACGCACCTGACCTTTCTGAAAAACCTCACCAATAAGGTCTATGTATGCCCTTCTAGGGCGTCCCCTCCCGGCGTACCCACTTACATCTGCCTTGTAAATACCTTGTAAATAATACGACATTACTAGTTATTCATAATAAACAAAAACTAGCTCAAAGCCACAGCGTAACGTGAACCTGAGCATTTTGACTTTGGCACTCTTACAAGGCACTGTTTCATTAAAATGTTATTACATTACAGTATAAATTACGCCGAAATAATACACATAATTACAGTATAAATTACGCCATTAATCCGTCGAGGAAGACCAAAACCATAGAGCGCCATCTGCTACAATTCTTACTCACTTCTTTTGCTTCGTTAACGTTGTATTTTTGTAAAGAGTTTTAACCCCCTCTAGTGGCACGGGTGTAAGTTAATTCTGGAGTTAGAAGAGTTTGCTTGCAGATGGCGTTGTTCTTAATGTAAGCGATTATGATCATTATGAGGCCTGGATTGTTATAATTGCAATAGAAATTGGCTTGGGAAAAAAATAACTTTAAACATAGAATAGAAATACGAGTATAGACTAGAATTATGACTTATGAGTCTTATGTTGTTAAATATAGTATTTAGTTATTGCTTGAAAAATTAAATTAACTATTAACGTTTGATTGTTGACAACTTTTATTGTCAAAAGCTTACTTTCTTCTTTAGTTTTATTTCTGACTGTTACTTTTATGTCAACTATCAGCAACAGCTCCATCATAATGCTATTCCAGATGTTATCCAATGGTTACAATCACAATTGTACCTACGTCACAATATCTGGACTTTGCAAGAGACCTTGAAATGTGTGCGCCGTTTATTCTCAGAAATAGCTTGATATATCAATGTAAGTAGGTACTAATACTGAATATGATATTTAATGTATTTGTGGTCCAAGTTCGTTGTGGATTCTTGATAAACAGTTGCTCATTAAGTTACACGCGTTTTTATGGATCCGTACAAGTTTACTTACTGCTACTGCTGATCATGGGGTCCCGGGCTAGATCTCCAAGCTGGTCTAAGTTTTCTTGATTTTTTTCTGTTTGAAATTTCTCATTAGCAGCCCAAGGCCTTGTTGTGTGCCTGATTGATGACAATAGGCTCGCCTCTTACATAACTGGCAAAATGTAGGCTTACTTTGTTTGTTAATCATCGTCGTCATCCACCTGACCTTTTCCCAACTGCGGATTAGCTTCCAGTCTTATCGAATGCAGCTGAATACCAGTATCTTAGCCTAATTTGGATATATATTTAGTTATAAAATTTTAACAAGATTAATAAAAACGAAAAAGAAACAAAATACAACAGAAACGAAATAGGTACTTGCAGTGCACACACAAAATAAACTTAGATCCTACTTGTAAAAACTTACAAAAAGTTACTACTTACCTCTGAAATTACGCTAAAAAGTGTATATAATAACTAAGTGTAAATTCGGAAGTCTTAGGATTTAGTTATTTTGTTGAGTAATATTTTTTTGCAACCGAGTTCTGAATATATTTAGTTATTTTACATTTTTGATTGTTTTCTTTCGGTTGTATTTTTGGTAAAAAGTTTTCATTTATATTTTTTTAGTTGAGTACTCAACTAAATTACCTTAGCACGAGTTAGCTTGTTACAAACTGCTTATGTTGATGTGTCACCTAAACTATACTCTATTTATAATAAATAATATTAGAAAAAGGAGGTGTATTAGAACATAACTTGTTCTGCTTCTACTAAGCAGAAATGCAGAATATTTTATTTTAAAGATAAGGTAAGACAATTTTAATTCAAATTGTTTTATTTTAAATTTAGAAGAATAAAAGTGAAACGAAGAACGTGTCCAATTATTGTTTATCCCTGCTTCTTTTAGGTTTTTATCATTAACACTGTAATTTTCAACTAAAATGAAATGATATAACTAAATAAAATCCACATCGTTTATTAAAATAAATTGTTGCATTGGTTACAACTCATTGTGACAGCTGCTGTTAAAATAGATTATTATAAATCGGCGTCTTTTGTAATTGTAACATGCTTATTGTATTTTCATTTTCTTTGGGTACTATTTGGGGGCTCAGCACTAGCAACGTAAGCTTTATTTCTCCTTAAGATGTTTTGTTAGGAACATAGTATCGGAATTACATATTGTTCACACTGCCTCTGTGGTCTTATGTTATGTTTGTGTGTAGTGAGTATTATAGGACTACTGCAGTTACTCACAGTTACGTTTATTTATGGACACCGATAAACTAGTTCACATTTAGCTCCCTTATCGACTCAAGTGAGTCTTGTTATTTTGTGGTGCACTGCTATCATTTGGCTGCATTTAAAGACATGAAATGGTCAGATAAATGTAGTTTCCGCTGATTAGTTGCAGAAGCGAAACATTCCAACTGAGGAACTTATTAACTCTTGTATGGTACCAGCCATTGATTTTACTTGGCGATTAAGTGGTCTGTAATCATCTTATCATCCTTTTAAAGAATTGCTCCATAGACACCGTCGCGCGTCCCGAACAATACACACTTATCGTTTCAACAGGCGTCGTTACCATTCGTTCCTTGAACTGGCGTATGTTACCTTACGTTGTGCATTTAAGTAATCGACATACAGATGCATGGATATCGCATTGTGTACACAACAACAATAGCTATTCCACAAAAAGATTTTCTTATCAAAATCATTAACTAAACAGTATAGATAATGGTCGTCATTTCGTTCGGACTGTGGACTGTTTAGTTTATACATTATTGTGTTTGTGACGCAGGGTGCAACGTAAGAAGAAGTTGGAGCACCCGCTCGCTGCTTACTTGATCAAGCCAGTGCAACGGATCACCAAGTATCAGCTGTTGCTCAAGGACCTACAGGCGTGCTGTGCCGAGGGGCAAGGCGAAATCAAGGTCAGTATCAATATTGCTTAAATAATAGTGAGAAAACTTCAAAAGTTTATAAAATTAGATTATAAATAGATTCAGGTCACGTGTGCGTCTACCATTACACAAAGGATGCAATGCTTTTCGAATGAAAACTTGATTTTTAATTTATAGTATTGTTTACTCTAAAACATATACTTCATAAAGATGTCTGTGATTTTATAGGACAAACACGACAGTCAGTCAGTTTAACTGTGATTAATAATAATGAAATATAATACAATGTAAAACAATTTTAGAACAAATATTTGACGCACTCGAAACATTATATTTTTTGTAATTTTTGTACTTAATTGAGTATCGTGAAATATATTTACAACACCGCACACTGTCTCGTGTCTGTGCGGATTAAGAGCATATTCAAGACATAGGACTAATGCCAAATTATATTGTTTATAATTTTGTTCTATAAATACTTCTGTAATAAATAATATTCGTTTTTTTGATGTTTGTGTCTTTGTGTGTTTAGTTGTTGATAATCTCTGAAACCATTAAACCGAATTCTTTTACTAATGAAAAAAAACTACACTATCAGCGAGTGTTAGATGAGTATGTTATATAGTAGGTATAGTATAGACTTCAATGCCAAAAGAAGTTGAGGAATGAAGCTTGCTGCGATAAAATAAAGTTGCGTCGACAAATATAGTGTAAAGATAGTTGTCATAACAAATAGTCGAATACTAGTTAATTGCCATGCCCAATGGCCAATAGTAATATGACTTTTAATTATTAAAAAAAACTTAAAAATAGGAATAAATAGTTATATATGTCTTATCAAATAATAATAATATACGGACCTAGTCTTGAACTTATTTTAGCCTAAGGAATGAAAATAATGATGTAATAAGTGTATTTTGATTTATCCTGAAGAAATACTTAGGTAAGTTTCATTGTTTAAGTCTATTTAGTTTTGGTCAAATAAAGTTTATTTTAGACAATTATTTGCCAAATTTCTATGTCTAAAAATAATAGCCAATATTCGGAATTAGACGAATAACAAAAACCGAATAATGGTGACAATTCGCTGCATTTGTTTTTTTTTTGATAAATTCGTTAAAACAGATTTGGAGGATCTTTGTTATCAATTGTCAAACTTCTGTCAAATAACGTTAGGTTAAAATATTTCTACTCGTACTTATTTTTATCCTTCTACGTTTTTAAGAATTATGTTAATCATCAGTTCTACGAAAATAATGTAAGTACGTCTTCATTTGATGGCGAAGAATCAAACTTATCCTGTTTGTCAATGAAATGAAATGGAAGTAAAACAATTAAATATAGAGTTTAGAACTGTTCCACTTTGGTCAGTTGGTCATGTTATAGGTCAATTTCTGGAACCCAACGTCCTAACCTTAATTTTCGGGTTTAAAATGGTTGGATTTTTCAGGTGAAAATTGTTCCAAATAGAACATATTATTCAGTCTACTTGCAAGAAATATACGTGCATAATTGCTCACTTTTATAAGGTAGACTGTTTAGTGTCGAAGCTTTGCAATGCTAAGCAACTTTTCAGATTTTTTATGTGTCTGACAGAACTATTGAAACTGTCCGACAACTGAGGAAACTCATGTTGAAAGTATTATACACCCTTCCTTGAGATACTTATGCATCGTGCGCGGAAACATAACAATAATAATTAAAAATGGTGCCGAGTCGGACATGTCAACTTCCATAGAAATTTTTGAACCTCATTAATAAAGTTTAAAAAAAAGCTTTGTTCATTAGTTAACTCGTCATGATAACTGGGTAGATGGCTTTTACATTTGACATCGTTTTCTAAATCGCAGTTTTAGGTTTTTCTGCTATTAAGGCACGTTGCCAAAGTCCCAGCACTCCAAGGCGATTTCTCCGTCATCCGTTCGATTGACCTTTTCACCGTGTTTTCGGTCTTTTTCAGCGTTTTAGTTTTTTCTCAGAATAAATTTATTTATTCATTGAATTAATTTCGATTCTGCGATGCATAACGTTAGCTTTTATTGTGCGGGGTACAAGTGCGCCTTGGCGTGGCTATTAAATATTGCTCGAAATTATATTCGTACGGAAAGGGAATCAATTCTAAGTCTGTCGAGTACTTTGAATTCAACTTTTCAAATGGACAAAAAAGGACAAGGACAAAAAGAACCAAGCCTGGGTCGAAGGAAGTCGGATTTAAGTCCCCTTAAAGACAGATGTACATCTTCTCTGAGCGAAATATCGCGTAGAAAATCGTTGTTACAGTTATTTAATAGTAAAATATATATTGAATTTTTTTCGGGGGTAAAATCTTTTATAATCTGCCAATCCGTTTTGCCCCATTGGTTTTGACTTCATGGTTGTAACATAACATGATAACATCACGCCTGTTACCTCCGAAGGGTAAGGTCAGAGGTGTACCCACCTGTACTACACCCACATTTCACCAGTTATGTACTAGGGGGCAAGTCTATTACCATCAATCAGGCACGAATCCAGACTCTGGGCTGCCACTGAGAAATCTCAGATGGAAAAACTCAATAACACAGCCCTCCCGGAGATCGAACCCGGGATATCCGTGGTTGTCTATTCCGTTATTGTGTCAGTGTGAGTTAACCTTTCCACCAACACGTCCCATAAACTTCTCCTGAAATAAATTTAGATTACGTATTACCTACGGCCTTTTTTCACTAAATTAGTGTGATAGTGTATTTTGACCCCATAAAACAAGGTTTAAATGTCATTTCACATAAATACACATTATTTGTAAGAAACAGGATAGTTAATATCACGGATGCGTAAAGTGGACTTTATCTGTTCTGCGCGCATTACTTACTGGAATGCTAAGGCACGCACCTTTTCGTATTCATGGGCGTATTATTTAATAATAAGTTGCTTTAAAATCGGTGAAAGAAAACATTGTGAGGAAACCGTCCGCGGTGGCTATTTCTCAGGCCAAGTCAGAGGCCCATGGGCGGCATAAACTCTGACACTTGATTAGTCACTAACCAAGAACACACGCAAAGAAGAAGACTGGAATCTGCCCCACGTACGTTTTGGACACGTAATATGTTGAAGGTATACGTAACAATTTATCGGAAAACGTACGCTTAAAGATTACGGGCAGCAGATAAGATAAAGGCGACAGGAAAAGTCAAGTCTGACGCTAGACGTTACCGCGACAATATATTTCAAAAATCTTGCGTGAAAAAATATAATAAAAACCGAGGTTATCGCGACTACGAAGTATTTTTATCTATTCTTACGATCTTGATTAGTGTTATCTTTACAACTGGCAGATCAGATAGCGTCTTTCAATTCGTGTGTTTACTCATCAAAATATCTTAGACAGGTAAGAAACAATAGACCTTACATAAACTCGCATTGTTACCATCAAACCAGTTTCACAGAATAGTCTGTTTAGCCATTATTTATGTCTAAGTTTGAACCTACTAATTGGGCATCCTTTACACCCGTCGGCCGTCATTTTCGCAAACAAGTTACGTCAGTGTCAAGTAACTAATTGCCAAATATGATATCGTTTACGACAGAAAGACGTTACCTTCTTTGAGTTATTTAATGAAAATCATGAGTAGGATAATTTATATCATAAAAATAATTAGTCAAGTTCCGACTAGAGCTGTGACGTGTCCTAGTGTCATGCTATGTGTGTATTTATAGTCTTATTTGCGTTGTATTCAGGGTTTTTTTATATGCATGAATAAGTATGTGGGGATCATGCAGTCCGATGCACGTTGCGTTCGCATCGGTTTAGGACCTATGAACCAATTTCATTTTTACCAATCTTGATCGCTTTTTATTATTTTTCTACTAAAGAAACAAATCTGCATGAATATTTTCTGTAAAGAAACGATATGAGCACATGCGGATGTGAAGTTTACCTAGTGAAAACTATCTCGCTGGCAACGCTTTCCTACTCTTTCTTATTAAATTTCCTTCAACAACTCATGTTTATTTTTCAAATTTTTAATTATTAGAGGAATAATTACTCTGTTGTGTTGACTAGCATTATTGTCCTTGACGATTCAGGATAATGAACGAAATAAACTGTCAGAATATAATGATCACTCACTAACGAGCCAATGGTCATAGCATTGAATCGGTCATTTCAACTATTGTTGACATGTTTAAACTCAGTGGAAGTCGGATTTGTTTGAGATTAAACAACTAGTTCACTTAGTGGTAATTAACAACAGATTTAGTTCAATATTTTCCTCGTGACTCATCCACATTACGCCCATGTGGCACAGTTGGTTCCCTTCGGACGTATTCGCACGTCGCGTTAATGTTTCATGATTATTCATTTAAAAATCAGTAAAATGTAATGGTTTTCTTCGGAGTGGAAGTGCTAACATCGATCATGTTGAAGTATATAACAAATTCGAGAGCAAACAGGATTGGCCCGCTCGCTCTTAAAAATGTACGTATTAAGTACCTACTTATGTTCGGTGTCAGTAATGTGCTACGAGCCGTGACTAAATTGTATTCTAAGTTAATATGTATATATACATTTATTACTTTAAGCAAATTATGGAGTTTAAGAAGAAACGTCTTAACTTATACCAGCTTTTTATTTCGTCTTGTAGTCAAGTATGAGTAGGTAGGTAGGTTTGTTTTAATGCAGACATAACGTCAACTAGATATAAGTCGTCAAAATTGACAAAATGGCGGCAATTCGCGAATGCTTATAATAATTACTTAATTTGTAATATTAACAATTGCCTGTGTGGCTGTCCAATACCTACATCTACAAAGTTTTCCTAATATTGTTTCTGTTTGTTTTGAAACACTGATAAACTGGTGAATCATGTGGTTTATTTACATCTAATAATGAGCGTAAATATCTCATGGCAAATAAGTCTCTTTACCTATTTGTTTAGATACTTTAAAGGAATATGCATATTGAAAGTGTCGAGTGACTCAAATGACAGTCGTAAACTGAAAATAATTTCCACCTTTAAGTTTATTTTTAGTTGTAGAATGTTGCTCACAAAAAATAATATCTGCAAATCTACAATATGCCATCTGTCCATGTAAAAATGGAATTTTATTTGGGAGCAACCAAAACTGGTGTTGAACTAATGCGTTTCAACAAAGAAATAAAACTTGTGCATTTGCCCACACTATTGCCAACGACGGACGTGTGGTGACGGTGTCACGGACACAAATTTTAGTATCTTAATAGCCCTGTGTCCGATCAGGTTCCCACTTCGGAACATTAACGTGAACCCATTTGAAGTTTGATGGACAAATCCTTTTGTTTTATAACTTGTTTCTGTCTTATAGATGTGATTTTAAGTCACATGATCGCTACTACTACATAAATTTAAACGTCAGTGCCACAGTAAAATATGAGTAAGCTGTGTGCCCAACGGTATTTCCCATCGGAAAAAAATACAAGTTTCCCCATTAACTTTCACTGCTACTACGCCCCCTATTAGGGATAAGGTTTTGCAAATACTCTCTTAATGATAATCTTCGACCTCATGGCTGTGCATTGTATTGTATGTAAGTTAAAACGCAAAGGTGAATGCCAATTTGTGCCCCAAAGTGTACAGAGATCATTGTAATACAAATACTTATAATAAAATAAGATACGAATTTTAGAAGATAACTAACATTCCATACCAGACGTGGAAAAAACTCACAATAAAAAGTATCTTTCTTTTTATTTCACTTGAAAGTACCCTCAACATTGCCATATAATATTAACAAAGAGCTAAACAGGGAAAAACTATCTTAACACATACCTGGCCTAAAATGTTAAATATTTGTAAGTTAGCGTAACTTAAAACGTAATACATTATTATTAGTGTTTTATGTTTTCTTATCCATAAATCGAACTGTAATATTGTTAGATTAATAGTTTAAAATAATCTGAGCATACATATCTAACATTATTTTACTTTTATTTTGGCAACACTCAAGTCTTTGATCAAACGTTAAATGTCATTATGTCACAAAATATTCTGTCTACAAATGATACTAACCATAATAGATTTACTTTGAAAAATAATGCCCTCCCAGTGCTTTAAAACGAATACACTGTGTATATTAATGCCTGGAATAGATATCTAAACATGTTTATACCTTAATGTTAACAATAAACATAAAAATACTTTAGCCGGTACGTACAAAAACGGTTTCTTTAAACCTTTATAACTTTTGTCCACGACTGCTGAGCAATATTCGCCTTTTATACTTTTGTTGTAGAAGATCTTTACTATTAAATTACATAGATTTCATTTATGTACAGCCTGGGGCACAGGTTCATAAAATTTTTGGCATTGTCTTTTAACATTTAGATTAAGTTGACTGGAGAATGACATTATTGGTAATTAACTGTATCGTCTGTATCACAGAAAAGTTCTGTGAAAAAATGGCGGAGTAATCGCGTAGCAAACACACAAAAAAACATACCGTCGAATTGAGAACCTTCTCCTTATTTGAAGTCGGTTAAAAAAAGGTTTGTATCGGGTCACCTGAAGTCAAATCCGGGACCTCCCAGGACCTCAACCTCCGATACGGCGTTTGCGAATTCTTGCACCGTACTAATAAATAATTAAAAAAGATCATCAGCTCTTACACTTAAGGCCCAAATTCACGATTATATATTTTTCACCAGGACGGTCTGGAGGTTATGTTATCAGTACCAAAGAAGGCCAACGACGCCATGCACCTGTCCCTCCTCGAGGGTTGCGACGTGCCCACAGACAGCCTTGGTGAGGTGGTCCTCCAAGACTCCTTCCACGTTTGGGATCTGCGCCAGATCATCAAGAAGGGACGAGAGAGGCGTGTTTTCCTCTTCGACCTACATCTCTTACTCGCGAAAGAGGTCAAGGACTCGCACGGGAAAGCGAAATATATTTACAAGACCAAATTTATGGTAAGAAATCAATTATGATACATCCTATCATAATGGGACCATTGGTCATAAACATTTGGTCGCTTTGAGCCCCGTATTCATGAGAAACACATTCCACATTGTTACAGCGACCTGCTTTCACTGGCTCCTAACCTATCCCGCTATAACAAATGATCTTTCTGAAATGATGCCATGCATAGTTCATTTGTGACCCAAGAATACGGGGCCATGTTTTTTTACTATACTGTATTGATTACTGGATAGTAACTGACTTTTTCGCTGCCCAGACCTCCGAACTTGGTGTGACGGAGCATATCGAAGGCGACGAGTGCAAGTTTTCGGTGTGGACCGGCCGCGAGCCCATGGCAAGCGACTGCCGCATCGTACTGAAGGCGCCGTCGCTCGAAGTCAAGCAAACTTGGGTGCGGCGACTCAGAGAAGTGATACAGGTAAGTTTTATGAAATTCTCTGAATTTGACGATTGCAGTATACGTGACACGCATTCACACACAAAAGATTTGGTTATATTAAGAAGTACTTCAAAATTGTACCTATTTAAATTTATAGAGCGTAATCATGAAGTCACCAATGAATTGAATGTCGTCATTTTGTTCAAATAACCTAATTCATGTTTGTCATTTAACAGGAAACGTACTTTAGCGGTGCGTTGCAGCAGCCGCCTCGAAGCCCTGCCCGCGTCCGGCCCACTAGCTCTCAGCGATCTAGCAGGTGACACTCAAGTTTTCATTTCTGTTATGCATTTTCAGTCAGTGATTTTGAATACCGTGTCCTCTCTCTAAATTAAATCTTTACCACTTTTATAAAGAGGAAAAATTTGCCTTATCGTTTGTTTATTTATAAAGATTTAACTTTAAAACTACTCAACCGATTTTAAAATTGTTTCACCATAAGTAAACTGTATTAGCATCGATTAACATACGTTATATTAAAACAACTTTGCCCTGTGTTATATCATTACAAATCGGTAGCCGAATTTATTTTTAACAGCACTTAACACTGAGATTGTTTACAGAGATCTGGAAGACACAATACTAGACGAGACCACTGAGAATCTCGACCGGAACTCTCTTGCGTCTTTCGGCAGTGGGAACACCACCGATTCCGATAAGGTAAGAGTGCATATTAATCTTTGAAAAACTACGCTTAGAGAAACAAAGAAATATTAACCGATAGGATAATCCTCCGTGGAGACTAGTAACAAAAAAGAGAGGCCAGCAGTGGGTGAAGTCGGCTGTGGATGATGATGATGATTATGGTGATGAGGATAGTCCACGAGAGTGGAGCGAAAATTTCACGCAGTACTATTGGTTTACATTTCTCAGTTTTCCCACTCCGCAGCTTCGCTGTTTAGTAGCCTAGTTGTTTTTGTCTTCGTCTTCATGAAACTTGGTGCAACGTGAGATAATCAAACCTGTATATATATATATTTTTTTAACTAAGGATTTTGCTAAATTACCGTCAATTACTCTCACTACAGCCGGAGGACTGCCAAGTCTAAGGTCTCGATTTCGAACCCGAGTCAACTTTGACTTTTCGGACATGTGCGTATTGTACAAACTACTTAAGTATCACGTTTTACAAAAACGGTGAAGGAATTTTTTGACGGTATGTATGAAGCCAGACTACACGAGAAAAGAACCGAAATATTATTATCGGTTCAATCAATTTGCCTAAGAATTTTGTGTTACCCTCGTTAGTCACGGCTGTAGATGATATCATTATTCCGACATTCACTTCTCTTGCATTACGCCATTCGCCTCTGCCCTGACACATCGCATTATGGCAACGTATTTATACGGTGTTAAAATCCTTTAAACTCATTTGATAACAGAAAAATTTCTACGGATTAACTTTTCATCTAACTTCCCTATTGTTTTACAAAAAAACTTATTATACAGGGTGTCTCATTCAAATCGGTCAGTAAGGGAAAGTCTGAAACTATAAGACATAAGAAGATCTGTTCTGAGGAACTATGTCATCGATTTTAATAACAAGAAAAACTGCATTCATACATTTTAAAAAACATCTGTACTCCGTTCGGGAATCGAACCCGGTTAAAAAAAAAACCTACACTATTTCTATTAAGATATCGATTGTGTAGGACTTAAGCAGTAAATGTCTGTATGAAACATGATGTCTAAAATGAATAAAATGCATTGTTTCCACATACTTTAATTTATTTTAGTAGGTGCTCGAAGTGACCCCCGACTTTTTCAATACCGCCTCTGGACTATTTCTTGTGGGGTTACGTTAAGGTAGAAGTGTACAAAACAAGCTATGACACCGTAGTAGACCTAAAAGTAGCCATAGAGACAATTTTTACGCAAATTGGTGAAATGCTATTGTAAGATCGTTACCTAAACGTGTTGAATATTGTATTGCAAAAGGCGGTGGTCACTTTGATTACCTACTAAAATAAATTAAAGTATGTATGTTCTTTGGTAGACGTTACGAATTTACTATCCCATGTCATAAAATACATATTATTTAAAATCTTTAGATGCATTTTCCAATGCAAGATAATATAAATGAGTACTTACCCCTTTGTTCTTGAAAGAGGCAGAGCCGTGAAGTAAAACGCACATATTCTTATTCGTTACGAAGTTAGTTACAGACGCTAGCAAAGGTGTTAACTGTCAATCAAGTAGGTATTTATTTCAGATTTGGAAAAGTATAATCAGCAGAAATATTCTTTTGTTAAGTAGATAACACCTTTGTCCACTTAACCCTTCAATTAAAAACAAGTGAGACAGCCTGACAAGCGTTTGTAATGTGTGCAAAAATAATCTAAACACATACCTACGTCTAAAATACCTTTCATTAATTTTACCGGGTTGGTTCCAAAACTAATTAGGTTCTTTAGTACCCACACACGGGTGCAGGAGCAGTGTGAGTTTTGGTATAGTCGAGGTCGAAGGCCATTTGAAGTAGAAGTGCACAATGACTGGCCTGTTGGTCTAGTAGTTAGTGACCCTGACTACTATGCCGGGGGTCGTGGGTTCGATTCCCACCCAGGACAACGGTTTATGTGATTCTGTGTCTGGGTGTAATTTAACTATAATATGTATCTATTTAGAAATATACTATAAGTATGTTTATCAGCTGTTTAGTACCCATAACACAAGCTCTCAAGCTTAACATGGGACTAAATAACTTTGTGTGAAAAAAAAAAAGTTGTGGAATATTATTTATTATATGTTGAAACAGTCGCATTTCAAAAAAATATGCAATCACTGTTGACGATATCCGTCACCTTTGTCGCAAAAGTTCGCCTTGTGGCCGCTTAGTAACCCTAACTCTTAATGAGTACTTACCTATAGAATCATAAAATGGAATTTTCACCACTAGACGACACTTGTTTGTGTAGAGAACCATTGCGCTCGGTTTCCGTAGGTACTTAGTCCTTAAAGTAAACACTTGTACGTGCCGCGGTCATGGTTCGGTACGGTACAATAGCTGAACACCTAAACAATCATAATACTCGTACATTCCCAGGTTATTTGATAGCCCATAAGGTAACTGTTTATTAAAATGTGCTAGGTAATTAAATAAACAAGTTTTATATAACGTTTTAATGCCAACTTTGTAATTTTTTCCATGTTTCCAAATTTGTACATGCCCATATTAAGTAAACATAAATCTTCTTAGAAAAAATATTCAATTCACTGACTAATAACGGAGCGGGCGGGGGAATAAAGGAAGCACTAAAGAAATAAATCAATTGGTCTCCATAACGGGTCATGTAGCGGATATTTTTTATGCAAACACCTCATTTTAATCGATATGATATCGGCTTCACGGTTTGCCATCCAATATACAGCATACTCTATTCAGATCACGTAAAACTATACAAACTTTGCGACAGGAATAAAGTTTGCAGCAAAAAAAAAGAGTGTCACGTTCGACAGCACTATAGCTTTAATTTTGAAAAGGATGGGGTGGCCATGTTCAGTGCTCTATTTATTGTGTGCACAGCCGCAACGTGACGTATTGCGTGTCCTACATTTTTACAAACTAAATTATAGCCGTGTAGACTCAACACCCTACTTCTTTTACTGACTGACTGGCCTGTTGGTCTAGTAGTTAGTGACCCTGACTGCTATGCCGGAGGTCGTGGGTTCGATTCCCACCCAGGATAAATGTTCGTATGATGAGCACGATTATTTGTTCTGTGTCTGGGTGTAATTTATCTAAAATAGGTATGTATTTAGAAATATATAAGTATGTTTATCTTTCTGTTTAGTACCCATAACACTAGCTCTCAAGCTTAACTTGGGACTAAAATGGCGTTGTGTAAAAAGTTGTGGAATATTATTATTTATTTATTATTTATTTAATCTTGTGCAGTTCTAGGTTGTTTTGTTATAACTTTGTTAACCATGTTAAAATGCGGATTTACATCATTTGTGTAGAGGGTTGATATACTTATTCCATGCCAAGGCGTATCATGTTTATGGACTTGTAAATCTTCGTCAACCTCCTTAGACCATACATGGTACCAACTCAAATAGATTCTAATGGGGTTACCATTAGAATCTATTCGAGTTGGTACCATGTATAAACAAAACCATTCAATATTCATATTGAACGCAAAATCTCTGTTTGTATTGTGATAAAATATTCACCAACTAGGTACCGACCGCAACTGGGGTGACTCGGAAGCTCTCATTGGGTACTTGGGGTCAGTGTTATAAACATGCCCGTTTACAATAATGAGGCCAAGTGCGGGTCGGACATAGACACAAAGGGTTCCTTAGAGTTCATGTACATACCATGTTGAGCGAAAAAACGCCGTAAAACGAGGGTTTTTCGGTAAATGTTAATTTTTTTTACGTGAAAAAGCGTTTGATGATGATGGTTTCAACTGTCTACCTACCTATTACGGTTCATGAGATATAGCACAAATTGTATAGAATGACGGGTGGACAGCGAAAACTTAGTATTAGAGTCCTGTTATAGAAAAAAAAATCGTAAGAGTCGGTCAAGCCGTATCGAAGGAGTTTGGTAACAAACACTGTGACAATTTTGACAGAATTTTGTATACTAGATATAATCTAGATATAATTTTGGACACACAGCACTCCTTTTTGTGTAATTAAAGTGACGGGTAGTGCCTACAGCTTAACCATTTACTGGACAGGAAACCCAAACTCCGTTATTGATTGGCGAGGCATGTATTATCTTTATTTGCCCACGTCGGGGTCGGGGGGTGAGGTCGAGGATAAGCCCCCATTGTGGACGTAGGCATGTGGTTCGTTAATAGAATAGAAAGAATAGAATACTCCTTATTGTACTCCATAAAAACTTACAAATTATAACTTTAAGGGCTACTAGGGTGTTACAATAGGCGGCCTTAGCGTTCATACCCACGAGACGCTTTTGCGCCGGTGCTAAGCCGGGTCTACGGGCGGTCGTCAGTCGTGTATGAAACTCTATGAAGGCGCGGCGCGGACGGTTTCTTCCCGGCGCCGGCAATAAACCGGTCCGTGTTAAAACCGTCTCGTGGAGCGCTTATCGCCAAAAGTCGCCCAGGTTAACTGCTTGGTAACCATTCAAGTGTCGCGTACCGTGTCACCGACTCGCAATATATAAGATCTCCGATATTTTATTAACGGACTTACGAAACTAAGAGGTTCTTTGTTCATGTAAAGTCGCGAGCAATGAAATATATGCTTACGTTGGACTTTTTTCGTACTTCTAATATCCCCTCCATCCCCTCTTAGTTTTAAATTAAATATAGCAATATAATGTGGCTTTCTATTGATAGAAGAATTTTCAAAATCAGATCTGTAGATCCAGAGATTACCCACCTGCCACGACACAAACTTTACTTCCTTATAACTAACTAGCATCCCTCACGCGGATTACCCGCGTAGTTCCCGTTCCCGTGGGAATACATGGATTAAAAATATGACTTAACGACCTATAATGTCACTCGGAGACCGTGTAGCTTCCCAACGGTGAAAGATTTTTTCTAATCGGTTTAGTAGTTTCGGAGCCTATTCAAGCAAACAAACAAACAATCTAATTTTTTCTCTTTATAATATTAGTATAGAATACTAGAACATTAGTAATATTATTATACAAGTAAAGCTATACATACTATACAAATATACACCCCTATTTTTTATTTGTACAAAAAAAATGGGCTGTATCCGTACCTGTTACTGATCATATTTGCGTAATCAAAAGTCAAAAATACGAAGTTGCCACTATTTAGTTAAACCTTAATAACCGAAACAACTGTTGGAGGCGGGGCATGCTCGGGCGAGATCACGCGAACGCCAGCGAGAGATGACGATTAATGAATACAACTATGTCATGAATAGCCTGTACTATATTTCCATAAATTGGGTGACTTTTTGGGATATAAAGAAAAGCTAATAACTTTGATGTTTATGAATATTATTAATTGATTTACAAATATAATAAGAAGACCGTCTAAAATAAGCCCTTTAAGTATTTGTACTACTTAATTAAAAATTAGTGGTGTATATGTATACATATTCAATTCTAAATCAATGTAATTCCTATAATTAGTTCCACAACTTACTTTCTAACAGATGGCAATGTAATGGGCTATTTGACAAAATATAGGGGATATTTTTATTCCCTCATCTAGATTACCTACAAGAAAATATTCGACACGTATTTTTTCTTATTCAAATTGATGAAAAACTGCTTAGATTAAGCATATTAACGTTGAGGAGAGGGGGCATGTAACGTCATTACCGTCATTATTATTTTTATTAATATAAACTGTACTGGCTAGTGACGTCATGCGACATTTTGACTACTACTAACAACTACAATTTTGTTAAATAGCCCATTCTTCTGAACTACAGCAACGCGCGGCCGAGTCACTTGGTGTACCTGTGTAACTTTATATTTCTAAAAGTCTGTGTTGTAATTAGGTAGGTAGATACGTCACCAAAAATGTTTCAAAGTACGTAAATAAACAAAATAAACAATGGCTTAATGATATGAAACACTCCAAACGCTCGACTTAAATATTCATGGAAATTATTGTAATTATGTAAAGTATTGTTGACATGAATTCGATAATTTGTCAACGTATACATTTCTATGCTCGTGATTGTACACTGATTTCTCAGTGATTACTCGGTCGATTAACTCAACAATTTACTTCTGTTTATATTTTTTTGTATTTGGTAGTAACGATGCGGTTGTCACATTCTTTTTTAACCCCCGACGCTAAAAGAGGAGTGTTATAAGTTTGACCGCTATGTGTGCCTGTCTGTCTGTCTGTGGCACTGTAGCGCCTAAACGGGTGAATCGATTACAGTGCGGTTTTCTTGCGATGGTTCTTAGACATGATTCATCAAAATCGGTTCAGCCGTTTTAACGTTATCATCTATTTTGTGTTAACTGTCGTTACGATTATAAACGCCTACGGGTATTAACTTTATTTACAAACATATCCTTGGCTTAAAATTTAAAATACCGATGTATGTTATATTAATAACCAAGACTATGGAATTCTTGGTCTGATGCTGCAGCCAGGATATGTATCACATCTAAACTCTTGAGAAAGTAAAAGCAGATATTTCGTGTTTAGATTCGTTTTAACCTGCATTTGATTCTACGTACAATTCACTGATGGCAACTCAGGCATGAGCTGATGCTACAGCCAGGATATCCAACACACTAGTAGGTATACTCTTGACAAAATAATAGCAGAGCATGTCAATTCATTCTACATAGCCAAAGCATTGAAAAATTCTCATAACTAAAAACCCTATAACACAAAATGAATACTTACAAGTTTAAAATTAATGAAATAAAAATTTAATTTAAAATTTAAAAAAACCCCAATAGGTACCTACTAAAAATTAAGGCTAACATTTAAAAAAATAAAAATAATACTATCGTTGAGCCATGAAATTTATGCCGCGTCGTGGTACCGCAGTCAAGAATCTTCCCAGTAGGTATGTACCTACTTATATTGGGTATACTACCAGGTTGGTTCCATTTGTATCAAAACTCAGATCTGATGATGGGATCCTCGAGGAATTGAGGAAACTCTTCAAATAATATACCGATAATTAACAGTTTTTCTTTAATTAGCAATTTGTTAACCGATTTTAATATTTCTTTCAACTTTTGAAATACCATTCTTTAGGACTACATACGAACAAACTAAAAAAAGCAAAATATTTTTTTATTAAAAAACAACGTTCTATCAAAATCACAGGTGTAAAATGCCTTCCTTCAACCGATATCTGTTTCGAAGCACCGACACACTCACCACTACAGATTCGTTTGTTTACTATCGAGTTATAATACCAAGAATCGATACCATTGTCTCATTTCTTTATTAGACAAAACCAGTGTATTAAATACTTGTTATTTTTACTCGTGTGTTTATAACAAAATGAACTCATCAAGGAAGTTCATTTAAATAAACCAAAGACGTATTCTTCAGTAAGTTTAGAAACACTGAACTGCTTTTCTCTGCATCACCTATAAAAGATTATCTGGTAAAAATGCTTATGGCGTTAAGTCTGCCTCTGTACATTAGTGTGCTTGAAGTACTTATTAAATAAATAAATAAAGTCAGACTTGAACCTACAAATTGAAGGCACCTATTGTTTATGTATGTTATTTAGAAAAGATATTTAAACGAACGCAGTATGTGAGTTGCGTCGCAAGCGTAGGACGTCATGGTGGTAGCGAGCGGGGATAAACGGGCGAGCTCGAAACCGAAACGTTTCGTTAATTAAGTACACAAAAGGGGGCTTGATATACAGAAAACTTACATACAAACGTAAACTTACGCCTTTTTCCCATGGGTCAGAAACTACAGAGCGCCACCTGATACGATTTTTACATACTTCTTTTGCTTCGTTTACATTGAGAAGATCTGATCCATACATCCCATTCTCCCTTTAAATCCTGCCATTAGTCCCAAAATGTACCGTCTGTCAAGTTGATCACTCTTTAATACGGTACCTTTGCATACAGTTTGCCAACTGCTCTTAAAAGGCCAATGCTGCTGTAGTTTTTATACTCCTGAGAGCCTTTTCCTTTATACAGTGGCACGATCACAGCCTAGTGCCAGTCATCTCGAACTCGGCCATAATACATATTATATCTCCAACACATGAATAAGTACATAACGAAAATGGCGCGAGTGAGATGATCGCCGGGCATCTTAAACGTAAGACAAAATTTATGTAGTCAGCTATGGTCAAAATTATCCAGAGGCTTGCTTCGAGCTACAAAGAGTAAGATTAAGGCTCGCATTTATTTTTAATAGACATGAAAAACACATTTTAAAAATACTCGTGTAGCCAATAAAGTCTTCTCTTTGAAAGTCTTAAAGCATTGTCCCGATTTTCATGAGCTGCGCTTCAATATTTCCGAAGATTGCGTTTTATGAACTTATATCATTGACGGGACTATCAATATTACGATTTCATTTCATTTTAGGAAAAATGAATGAAGTATTAGGCCGACTAAAAGACTGGCGGATTTGGTCGAATGTAAACTAATATAGCCGAATAAAGGCTTTTCAAAATATCAGCTGCGTTATGCTCAGTACTCGCAACCGACGCGCGTACGCGTACGAACGTAAACGAAACAAAAGGAGTGTAACGATCGTGGCATTATATACTTTCTGCCTACCCCCAAGAGAAAAAAGCGTGATTTTCATGCAATTCATTTATTATCTCCCGTTTGAACGCTGAATACCTTTCATTGTTGAACCACGAGCGAAAATAGTTATCCCGTCGTTCTCTCCATATTGCATTTCATTCAATTCTATTGATCAATAGAAATACTTTAGATGATTGTTCGTGTATATTTTATTTAGTTCAATTATAAATACTTTTTATGCTCAACTAACAGGCAGCTGTTCAATTTGAGGGTAAACTTCGGTTGTAGTATTTACTGATAGCGCAATATGTTATTGTGTGTTTGCGACCGATACACGCTGCTCACTGACAAATTGAAAATAAAGTTGCCTTTATACTTGTGTAATTGTTTGATCGTGGTTCTTGTGTGATTTGACAATTAGGTACCTACCTGTTAATTGGTTGGAATTGTACAAGAGACGTTGACGTAGGTCTGTGTTTGTGTTGTTGTCTCTGAACTCGCCTTGTCGTAATAAACATAATTGATCATTCCACGAATCATACCAGTTAATCAACCCGCCTTTAACATTTTATTAATTTGGTCTTTCTAAGGTTTTTAACATGGAGAAAAGGTGGGTCCAATTTAGAGATGAGAAAAATTTCATAAAAACAACTTTCTTTCAGATCAGTTACCTTTTTTCTTTTGAACAATAATTACTAATTGTAAAATTCAGGTTTACGAACATTTTTGTCGGTCTGGGTTGTGTGAGAGGTTTACAAACCCTGTACCTACTTTTATATTTATATACAAGTAGGTATGCCTTCCACTAAGTGGAAAGCTCATATCTCTTAGATTTCTCGTTTCGTATTTTATTTCTCATCTGTTGTATCGGCTTCCGGGTGAAAAGTTATTAGTAGGTATCCCTGGAAGGCGAGACTTTACGTGACCAGTGCTTATCTGGGTCACAGATAGGGTCGCCAATTTTTGTTTACAGGAAATAGAGTTAATCTGATTTCAGAAAGCGTAACTGAGTAACTTATAGAAAGGCGTAACGAAGTAACGTACTTACAGTGATTTAATTTTTAAAAGGTGTCTTTCACAGTTATATTAGTATAAAAAAACATATTTTAAAAAAGTAACAGAGATATTCTCTAGCACTATTTGGAGTTCATTTATAGTATTTCAGCGTACCTACTTCATAAGCATTAGGTACAGACTAAAAAGTACGTCTTCTGGCATAAAATAGTGTACAATAACCTATTTAGTTAGATTGGTAAACCTAACGTGTGTGTATGACAACATGTATGAATGTAAACGAAGCAAAAGAAGTATGTAAGAATCGTAGCATATGGCGCTCTGTAGTTTCTGCCTACCCCCATGGGAAAAAGGCGTGAGTTTATGTATTTTCATGTATGGTAACCCTAGTCTTCTACTAGCTGTCTACAATCAATAAAATTGTAATGGGCAGTATTTTGACGTCGCAAAGGTAATCGAACATCTTTAATGTTTAAATTTTGACATTAGTATCCAGTTCGCGTAAAATGTTAAGTTTGTCATGCCACCACGAAAGACCGATAGTGGCTTAGATCCATCTCCAATGTTTGATTATTGCAAAAGTAATGTTTAAAGGTATGTCTGTCTATAATATCAACTTTAAGTGAATGACGTCTGAGTTTATTTTATAATGACAGAAATTCTGGAGAATGGCATCAGCTAATTTAAACTGAACTTTATAGAATTCAGATAGGTTTTATATTCTATAACAAAATCTCGTTTCAATGGCCGTAACTACACTTTGTCTTTATTAGATTCATAAAACAACGGTGGCTGTTGAGATGATATTCCATTCTAAGAATCTACCCTGAAAATGTATACTATAATAACAGTACACGATTCAAATGCACATAAATACGAATTTTTTGTTAGACAACGCAGAAAACCACTTAAACCTTACCGCTACTTAAATTCCGATATCATAACCACGCCCTAGGGAAATAACCATAACAAGGGGAACAACGGCAATTGGCTAGTTTCAAATAAATCAAATGTGGTTTTACCCCACCAGCTCTACAACTATACAGGTAAGCCTTTACAAGAGCCTTGCTAAACCGAATGAAAAAGTTTCCCATTAACCGTTCCTAGGGCAAACCAACTTTAAGAAGAAAATGGCAGGATTTAAAAAAGCTTAAAACCCCTGAGTTTCTTTCGGAGTTTCTTCTTAGAGTATGTACCTAGCCAGATACTAAAACATAGAAATATTGTTTAAACAGTAGACTATCTACTTTTAAGTGATTTATAAAAGTGGATTGTGATATTAATCTCTGACTATTAGTTCGAATGGTGAATTTAGAGAATACTATTGCATTGCATTTTACTATATTAAGGAAACACACTGAGGTAACTAAGAAGTTTGTATGAAATCATAACTAATTCCACTTGCTTTGAAGTGTTATCGTTGTTAAACTAATCTCCATCTGTGTGACCGCGTTCTTCGTCTAAACTTAGCACCGGGATTGGATGCGGATTTCACTTTAATTAAGAGAA
This sequence comes from Euplexia lucipara, assembly GCA_921972225.1. NCBI lineage: Eukaryota > Metazoa > Arthropoda > Insecta > Lepidoptera > Noctuidae > Euplexia > Euplexia lucipara. The sequence goes on along the minus strand of OV179142.1, from coordinate 7,289,887 downwards.
TTTATTAATTAAATATTATAATCGTATAGTTTATTTCAAAACTAAACTTAACTCCTAGACTTGTGTCCGCTAGGACAAACAAGGATGAAAATTTTGTTCGTGATGTGCCGTCTAAAGAAAAGAAAGAAAGAAAATATTTTATTTGGACGCACAGAACATAAAACAAAAGAACAGCAATACAGATAAAAAAGGAAAGATTAAAAAACCAAACACAAAAAAAAAGAAAAAAATATAATAGTAAAACGAACTGTGCGAGACCAAAAAGGCGCCTCTCTCAGCATTAGCTGCGACATTTAAAAATATAAACATCGCAGTGCTGTTATTCTAATAGGGCCCGTTGTGATGCCACGGACACACCCAAGAAAACAAAGTATATAAGAAAGAAAATATAGAAAGTTCGAGTATAATATGCACTCATATTGAATGTCAATGTTATTGAGCCAGCTTTGGGCTGGCTCAATAACTGGCGACATGTTGGGTGAACTTTGCACACCTCTAATAGGCTATTTGACATTTTTTTAGTTTTTAGTCCCTCACCAAGTTAAAAAAAAAATATTCGCCACATGTTTTTTCTTTTTTCACATAATCAAAAAATATCGGCGATACATCGAGTCAAAATTTCGCATGACGTCACTGGCCAGTACAGTTTATACTAGGTGATGACGTTACAAGCCCTCTCTCCTTAACTTTATTGCGCTTAATCTGAACAGTTTTCCATCAATTTGAAAAAGAAAAAAATACGTGTCGAATAATATTTTCTTGTAATCTAGATGGACTAAAATAAAAATGTTGTCGAATAGCCCATTTACTCTTTGGAGATACCTACCAGGCGTAATGTTATGTAAACTTACATACAATAAGATGGAAATATCAATGTTGGGTTCATTGGTGATAAGCTTGGGAAGAAAAATATTATAATTTACCCGTTGAATGGTGCGTACCGGTCCTCGATCGAAATTTATTCATGTCGATAATTTTAAACAATAGTTATTGACTGAAAAGCAGATTTAGTCAAATAGATTGTAAACAATAAGTATCTCCTCTGATGTAAGTACCTGCGCTTTGTTCGACCAAAACATTGAATTCGACCAGTTTCAATTTCAACAGAAGGAAAGCTAAATGTTTTTCTTATAAATCTATGAAAGCCTTGACGAGCTGTTTAATACACATATTTATGTGGGAGATTCTTTTTAAATCAATAATGTAGGTAGATGAATTGTTTGATGCCCTTAAATTCTTTTACTTATCCTTTTTGTTATTGTTATTTCTATCCGGCCTCCTGGTCCCTCGGACATCCGGATAGTAAATATCCGTATCTTTTATGTGTGTACCTAACGTAAAAATTTTTTACACTAGGTACCTACTTACCTATTTAACACCTACTTATCCCCAGCATATCGATGTGTTCTCCACCTCTTTCAGCCATCATCATTGTTAGTCATTTTATCCAAAAGTTTTATTATGGAGTAGGTAGGTATCTGCTGAAATTTCCAAATTCCAGCCTGAAGTCTAGATTTCTGTTCGGTTAGTGGAAACAAGCTCACCTCCTATTAAATTGGGCTAAACGTAACTGTCTAAAATAGGGACATCCCTGCCTAACCCTTTGGGGAGGGCAGGCACGATTTCGTGATCAGTGATATTCTACCTGAGCTTATAACCTGACAAGGAAAACTTAAATTTAATTGTTTCACTTTCAGGTTTTTCCCTATAAACCCAAATACCGACTGAGAGAGTGGAAACCTTTTATAAGGTCGGATGGTACACTTTTTTGGTTTCTGGATGAACGCCAAAATATGCAAGTATGAAATAAGTATCGTATGGCACACGAGAGTAAGTAGCCGTTACTTACCGTCATTATGACCGAAGCGCCAAACGGCTCCTTCGATATGCCTACCTACCTAATGTACAAGGTTCGGTCAAGGTCATCTTAACGTTGACCGTGAACATGCCCGGCGACAACCTTGTACGAGTACCTACGAGAATGTATATTCTTCACAACTAGCTTCAAGAATCCTTAAAATCTTGGGTCACACCATCATCTCACGAAAATAATATAATGGTTGAGCTTAGTTGTCAATTAGAAGTTCTGACTCTCCGTTATTTCTCGTTATCTGTGATATTTGACGACATTTGACGAGTTGTCCTGTAGGTTTTTTTAAAATGTCGTTTGATTGAAGTCGAGATCGTAATTTGCGCCGTGTACCTAAGACCTTTGCAGTGAGGTGACAAGCGGTAGCGACACCGCCTTGAAAGATTTGCTCGCATGAGGGGACTTAATAGCTCAGAGCGTCGCGTCGATCCGCGCTCATGTAGCTGCGCTGTGAATATTCTAAATCTATAAACTCAGAAATTTTAAGACATCTCAACAATCTCATTTGATTAATTAACGTTTGAACCATGACTTACCTGTAACTTTTGGGGAAACAAGCAGAAGTTAAATTTGTTTTCCCAAATTAGATAAGTACATAAATATATCATCGTTACTAAGCCATAGGCACTACAGCATGCGTAGCATGAACACATTGAACACCGAAGAAACGGCCTTTGTCTACAGACGAATCGGCAAAGTGACAGATTATATAGACAGGAACCTCAATCTGTCAAATTTCTTTCAATAAACCTGCCTGCGTAGCATGAACACTTAATTTCTTTTCTTCCGAGACACGACAAAGACCGTTTCTTCGGTGATCAGCATGATCACCGAAGAAACGGTCTTTGTCTTTGTCGTGTCATGCTACGCGTGCAGCACGCGTAGCATGATCACCGAAGAAACGGACTTTGCTACGCAGGCAGGTTTATTGAAAGAAATTTGACAGATTGAGGTTCCTGTCTATATAATCTGTCACTTTGCCGATTCGTCTGTAGACAAAGGCCGTTTCTTCGGTGTTCAATGTGTTCATGCTACGCATGCTGGCATACTTATACAGTAAGTGTTAGATCGGCTTCAGCCGCCGCCATCCGCATGCGGGGCGGCGGCACCGCCGTCGCTTACGGCAATAACCGCTTCTCCATCCGCTACGAACGGATTAGGCGCGTCCTTCGCACAACGCTGCGGCGTGAGCCTTTGTGGAATAAATTCGGGAAATGTAGCTCGATACGGAGGCTGCGTAGTGAGTGGACGAGCCAGGCGTGCGAGAAGGAGCGGGCGGCGCGGGTGAGACGCGCGGTGTCGGCAGTGGCGACAGCGCCGCGCGCCGTGACGGACGGAGGCGTCGCGACCGCACACCCGCGCCGGCACGTGTCGGCCGGCGCGATGGGGACCACCCCGCCGCCAGCCGCCGCAAAACAACATAAGAGTAGGCGGAAGATCTCTCTACCATGGTTTCGCCAAAGCTCGGTGAGCGCGCCCCACGCGATGCTCTCCCGTCAGCACACCATTGACACGCCGAGCTCGTTCCACGCGCGCCTGCTGAAGGGCAACCGGCAACGCCAGGTGATACACCGCCTTCCAGCCGCCGAACGCAGACAAAGTGATGCACCCGCCCCCCGCCGCACCCCGTCGCCCCACTGCAGCGTCCGACGCACCGCAGGCCACTCCCGCGCTTGCACTCACTTGCACACGCATCCTAGATCATAACACCACTAACCGACATCACCACGTCGCTTTTGCGTTCTGTGTTGGAACTGCTTGTTCAAATGACAGCGTTTCAGATACAAAACAACAATAAAAACGGCTGTAAACAATAAGCTAAGCAGTAACTAACAATAATAAGTGCTAATATGTAAATACACATGTTGTAACGTAAACCTTAACACTATTTGTTAATCAAAAATAGATTGAAAATAGAATAATATTGTGTGCAACATTTTCATATTATATCACTTCATCATAAATGTATGTACAACTTTAACTTAAATTATCAATACTAAATTCAAAGTTAAGGAAAATTGTGTCTGTTTTTTATATTTATTTGAATGTTTTTAAACGTACCTTTTAAAAAAAAATGTACTTTAAAATGAATGTTAATGTACCACGTACAAGATGTATATTATTTTTTCATTTTATCAATTATATTATACTTATTTTTGACATTTAAAAAAAGAAACAAAATAAAAAACATTGTCTAGTGTACATTTATTATTACTTTTTATTATTATTCTCGTTATCAAAATTACATCCTTTGTTTAACCAATTGGCACAATTATTCAAACTTTAAGTTATGATTTCCACTGGCATGCTACCCCATAGTAAAATCAGTCACTAAAAACCTGAAACTAACGCATTACACCATTTAAATTAACAATTAAAAGCAGATGGTAAAGAATAAACGTTGCTTTGTGGTATGACATAGTGGCAATCTTGACCAATTGGCCGAGATAACTAATCGGTTATCTGTCGCTCGAACTAATAGATTCTGCGACAGCTGATAAAGTGATAAACAATCTCACAGCTCTGCCTTAATTATAGATATCACTTGTGGGTAACAACTTGTACTGACATGGGTACACCTAATAAATAATAATATGTGTTCAAATGAATAGAATTGCATTATGACCTTCATCGCTTTTAAAACAACAAGGAAAACGGAAAAATCTAAATATAAACAAGCAGTTACTACCACCGTGGTGGAAGCGCTAACTAGCTCATAATGAACAAGTGATTTACATGAACATTTATAGATGTAAACAGTTATATTTTACGGCTCAGCCATCAAGTGCTCGGTTTACTACCCATCTACCGCAGGTTTGTGTTTAAAGGATTTAAGCCCAAAATTTACCTGAGATTTCACGTCAGGGATCTAAAGGGCTCACGATACCATTTGCTTCTTTAAAATACCTTCTTGTTCGTATGATGTAGCAAGTTTCAACACTACAAGCACAAGCCATCTGATGTGAGAATATTTAAGGTTATTGATTCCCGGGTAAGATGTCGGCTGTAAACGTTAGACTGTATATCTTTAGAGCACCAGAGAAAAGTCCTGGTGGTACTTATCAGAGCGTGAAAATAATGTAAACGCACAGATCGAAAAGTATCTCACCTAAGAAATGAGAGTAAAATTGACGTCTCGTGTGATAGAAGTAGTATAAATTGAATACATACAACATTAATTAACAAGTTATAGTCAAAAGTCGTACAAGCGTAGATATTTATTATTATTAGACTGTATGATTCATTAAACGTAAAACGAAAATTTCGTATCCTTTTTTGTTAGGAATATGAAATAATATTTCACGCACGGATTAGTGTGGGATTTGATATAGTCAAAATTTCCGTGAAAAGTGAAGCGGTACTTACTGAAAGCAAATTTCGATCATTTGGCTACCACTAACTCGAATAATTGGAACAAAGGCGATTACATTCAAAGATTTGTTTAGCCGGAAAATGCATTCAGCCGAGAACATGTTTTGAAAATGTTGCACAAAGCTCTTATACCTTCTAATGAGGTTTTGCGGCACTGTGGACAAGAAACAACAGCGCGTCATAATGACGGTTTGCAAGTAGTTCATTAAAATTGTTTGCTCCACTTCATGAGCTTGATGAAGTGTTTCACCTTCACACCCTTGACCGTCTCAGCTTCTATTCAACGATACGGATAAAAAAAACATTTTCCGACGAAGTTTCAAGTTTAATTACTGTCACCGGTGTGCTATAATTGATATGGCCTGGAGGCCCTTTTTAATGGATCCCTCCAATTCGAATTCTAATAAAAGAATTGAACGTTACTACCATTTTGAAGTATTGAAGCAATTGATTTATTTCTTTGTTGGGACTTCGGTTTTGGTCTTTATGTGGGAAGACTGTCTCAGAAATAAAGATTAACGATACCATTTTCTACAAAATGTGATCTTGTAAGAAAATGATTAGGTTGCATAGTACAAAATTAAGTGTTAGAGGTTGCGCACTATGCCTTTTTTTGTTCCGGAGTAGACTTTCCCCATGAGTCTTTCACTTTACGGTTTAGCCAGAAAGAGTCGGATAACCACACCACTACATTTATTGTGCACGATGCCTGTTTCAACTAAAGATATGACCCGACTGATATCAAACAAACGGGCAACACTGCCAACTTAGAAGATAGTGTATTTGTTGTGTTTTAAAATACATACATGTACCTACTACACCACTATAAACTATCTTCCTCCACCTCCACCTTTACTTTTCTCTGTTAAGGCCATCTAAAGATCTGTAATGGATTGCTTTTAGCGATAAAGCAGCCCATTGTAACACCGTATGTTACTCTTAAAATTATTTTTGGTTTTATTTTCTTTTCTTCGCCATGGTAGTTACAACGTTAGTTGAAATAAATAAAATCAACTTCGTTTTAACCTATTTTAGATCAATGGAACGGCTTCATCAAGATGTATGTACTTACTTAGTTATCGTTGTCGATATTAATATGAGCTCAAGGACGAATGCACACACTGCGCCTATAGCTAAATAAATTAGACATGAGGTTCATGATGATGAGATCAACGTAGTATCGTTTTACCGACAAGTAACAGTTACCCACATATAGAATAGTTCATGTGCGAGTCGTCGATAGTAAAGTCAATTCTGCTTATGGCAAGAACACTTGTCCTAATTTGGCTTTTGGGAACGAACCGCAAATAAACATGGACAGATAGAATATCGAGCGCCACGATTACATTTGGTATTAAGTACCTAATGCAAATGTGTGTGTCCTAGTGTTTCAAGATATTTATGTAAATAACTGCCATTGTTAAATTCGGAAAATAACATTCAAGAAAAGATATTCAGACATAATTATAAACTACGTCTAATTTATGCCATTCTCGTATTCAACTCGTGTCCTCAATACCTCCACGTGCTGGCCCTTAATTGCCAAAATACAATTCAAATTAGTATCGATTTGGTTTGAGCCCCGGCAGTATGTCGGCCCGATAGTGTACGTCTTTTACTATGCGACACAGTTCTGGGATTACTTGTAAGTACGTCGGGGTAGTAAAATAGGGACAGTGGACCCCTAGAGAGAAGTCTCTAGATAATCCCAAGAGGTTGATGCTGATCGAAAATATTTATGTAATATTCTTTCGATACTTTGCTTAAAAATCATCTTTATTTCTGTAGGTAAGTAGATATTTTCTACTCACTTTTACACGTGAATATTTTAAGAACCAAATGAAGCTGGCATTTCAAAATTAACATAATCTTCAGAAGAAGGTCCTTACGGCATCCTTAAAGTATTTCTTAAGTAAAAAGTATCATGTTCTAAAACACAATGCCTTAAGGGCCCCTTTTCCCGAAACTTTAGGCATTTTACGCACTGAGTCGGCTTGCGGCAGCGTTGCACAGGAGCCGTCGCGATATGAACTCCGGTGACCTATGGCGGCCGACGAGCACGCCACAGTACAAATAAATCAGTAGTTCAAATATTGGCGTGCGGGTAATAAGAGCTAGTTTGCAACAAAAACGTATAGCTTGATGTGCTGCACTATTGACTGTAAACCTTAATACACTTATATTGTTATGAATATATGTCTAAGGCAGGCGATGATCATTCTATAGAATTTAAAGAATGGTGGTAGAAGATTTGTTGAATACTATAATGAAAGACAAATATGATTAATTATAATGTAATAAAATATATAGGTAGGTACTAGCATAAAAATTAAAATTCAATAAAATTTAGTGGTCGTGTGCAAGGTCCAGGTTCATTTTCATCGACCGATATATTCCTCAATGCTAGGCGCGAGTATCTTCTAAGAGGGTCGAACCCACAGTCCTTCTGAAACAATGGAATGTCATTAAAATACAGAAAGGGATTTGGTTTCAAAATCACTGAAATAAATTTTAACGAAAAATCATTTACTGCCATGAGATACATAAGACACGTGATAAGTAAGAAAGCTAAAGCGTGACGGGAGATAACGGCAAACTTGTAGTGGACAGGTAGAACTGCTCCAACCTATTATACTGTATAATATGTACATAATGTGCTTATGGATACTGCCCCTCTTTAGAGCGCCCATCGGTACTTTTCTTGGACATCAAAGTACCTTTTCCGGTACGAGGTCTCAGAGCACTGGAATGGAATAAATTTCATTACTAAATTACAAAAAGCCAAATTAAAACGAACAATTACTAGAGTTATAAATAAGATCTAATACATAACATATACAAATATAAAAATCTCGTGTCACAGTGTTTGTTAACGAACTCCTCCGGAACGGCTTGACCAAATTTTTGTGTATATTTGGTAGGTCTGAGAATAGGTCGTAAGCTATTTTTTTTAAGTGACATCTTCTTTAGCATCGTTGTGATTTGATAGTCGATGAAACGAAAAAGCGACAGTAAAAAGAGACAGCCACATAAATTCATAATATTTAACGTGGGAGAAAATGAGATAGGAAGCATTTTTTTGTTGTAAATAAATAGGTACTTACTTTTTTTGTTGTAAATAAATAGGTACTTCTTATGTACAAACATCCATGAAAACAAAATAATGATCATGCTCATCACACAAACATTTACCCCTACCGGGATTCGAACCCGGACCCTAAGATCGTAAGGCGGCCTCACTACCGCTGCGCCATTCGGATCGCCAGTTTATGTAAAAATATGTAAAATTGAATGTTTCCATTAAAAATACCTATTAAAGATTTAAAATTCTTGTCATACTGACTTCACTAGTCTGTGTAAAGAAGCACAAGTAATAATATTGTGACGTATTTATAGAATAAGTACTTACGCAATACACTTTCGGATTTTCATCACTTCAGATGTCCTTTTTTTCTTAATTTTGTTTTTTTTTATTTGCCATTTTTATTACTTCTAATACAACACGTTTTTACGCAGGTTAGTGGGCACTATTACGCGTGCGAAGACGATAATGTGGTTGCGAGCAAAAATTGCATAGGTCCTCCCTCGATGACGTCCGGCAGGGCACTGGCGCGGTGCGCGCGAGTCGTTTTTCACGCATTTATTTTATATGGAAAAAAATAAGTGCCATATTATAAATCTATCCAATAATATCCCTGGGAAACCTGATTAGTAAATGAAATGTTAAATTTTCATAAAAATTGCGTTCCCCCAAGTCTCATACAGCTTAAAATACTTTCAAAATCGACTTTACTTCTGATTTTTTTTTTGTCGAGCAAAATGACAAATATTGCGTTTTTAACCAAAAAAGTCACTAGTTTAAACATGTATCTGTACTATATATTTTTTTGCGAATTTAAATATGGTGATTTCTCTGAAAACAACTCGATCTAGAAACGTAAATTTCGGAAAAGGGACCCTTAAGTAAAGCTCGATGTTTTAATAACAACATACATTATACGTTCCTCTAACGATCAAGTAACTACTAGCCAAAAAAAAAACTAACAGAATATCGGACAACGTTCTAAGCTATATCTATACTTCTAATCAAGTATTATAACGGGCAAAGAATCTGGGGGCACTCCCGTGCCCCCGCCAAGACGAGCCAAGCGAAGCGGAAGGGCACTACCTACCTTTTCTCGAAGTGTTGCGTCGTTTTTTTGAACCCTCATACAGTTGGTTTCCGATGTACCAGAGAGTTCATATTCTCAGGATATGAGACATCATAAAATCATCAAAGATAATAAATCATAATCATAATCAAAATCAAATTGAGAATTTAATCATAATTGAGATTTTGTATGTTTAATTAATCTATTATTGACAAATAATAGACTAATTAAAAATACAAAATCTCAACTGAATAGCTCTAATGATTTAGATTTTATGATATCTAAAATACACCGATTTCTTCACTGACACACTGACTCACTGACACACTGATGATCATCAAAATGTTTTTGTACTTCCTGAAGTGCTAGAAAGCTGAAATTTGGTATGTAATCTAAGTTTAGTATACAACCAACGAAAAAATTTGTAAACTCATAACTTTCGCCCCCCATCCCCTAAAATGCGGGGGTGGAAGTTTGTATGAATATAACCGCTTAAGAGCGAAATATCGCCCTGATTTATCGCTTATGGTATGATTACCATAAGCGATAAATCAGGGCGTTTTTCTTTGATGGTCTACTGATGTAAACCATCAAAGAAAACGGCAAAGACAGAGAATGGTCTATGAAAATCGGCACTACTGATGTGCAAGAAATACACCCAAAAAAAATACTAGAAGACTGCCTAGCAACTTACAAAAAGAACTGAAATCCCACCAAAACATTTCATATAAAATGTTGTTACTGATATGTAGAATTTGTGAAGATAGGGTCGCTAGGTTAGGCCGTGTAGATTCAGAAGCTTGGCTCTACATGAGATCTGATATCTTTTTCACAGGGCAAATATAATACATGAAATTTTTAGGTGGGGTTATTTATTTGTATTTTTTTACGGATATAACTCAAAAACTACTCAACCGATTTCAAAAATTCTTTTACCATTAGGAAGCTATTGCATCACTGAGTATCATAGGCTATATTATTATATTATTTTCAAATTTCAAGTACGAGGCGATGGAAAGGCAGTAAAAGTTGGATGCGAATAGTACAAAATTTACCTGTACGAAGTCGTGAGCGAAGTGCTAGTTGAATTAAGGTAAACTAATGCCTTCTAGATAAAATATCTTACTTATTTAAATATTCAACTAATTCTGAACCGTCACACCCATAAACTGTGTTATAAATACAGTTGTTCCAAAACCCAATATGTAGTAGAAAATAATGCATAATTATGCCTTTGCCGTTCCATCTGACGTTGGATGGATATTACTTATTACTCGTCTTGATTATTAGATGTTTTTATGCTACACAAACGTGTGACACGTATTCATCTGTACCATAGATATAATAAAGAAGGAGATATGCCCGTTTGACGAAAATGTATCGGAACCATGTCTCCACTTTGCCCCTACCACACGGCAACTACTACACATGCAGTTCAGTTACAGCAATAGATACGCAGTCGCGCACACACCCGCATTTCTTAAAACAGAACGTACTACACAATCAATTATAAACCTTATACTGTCAGACATAGCGTGTATTTACCATGCACCATACAACTTACGCACACAAAACACAAAAACAACGGTCGCTATCGTTGTGCTGTGCAAAAGCAATTTATTTTACATATACGCTAGTGATTGACTAAATCGGAATGTTATCGAATCTTCTATTTATTATTGTACAAAATTCTTTTTTGGGGTCCTGAAATGAAAATAAATACAAAATAATGTCCAGAATATAATATTATAATAAAAATAAACAATTTATATTATTAAGTAAATTAAAACGGTTACGTTGTTTTAGGCTGTTATATAAACTATTGAAACAGTAGGTATTACCAGTAGGTTGAACCCGACTATGTAGTTTACTCACTGACCTGTAAGTGGAGGTACTTGTGCAGCACTTGATGCTTTGATGTTATTGGGGTGGCAGTTTTTGTTAAATAGTGTAATCTTAAATTTATTTAATATCCGAATTGTTAAATAAATGAAAACAAATCTATGCATAACAAATAAAAAGCTTGAATATGTTTTGATGGAAGTAAAATACAAAACCATAAAAAAGTAAGTTCTCCACTATGCTGTAAAACAATCAAAATACGTAAAAAAACATTATTGGACATCGATCTTCCAACCGGGTTAAAACGGTTGAGAAACTGAAAAACTATAATAGCAATATTTCATTCGTCAATCGACATTGTCGATAGTGTACGTTAGTGGATCTGCACAAGCACATCACTAACTCGTCGCACGAAGCAGCGGCCGTACTACGCGATGCATCCGCTCAATGAAGTATCGTTGTGTGATTTTTACATTGCTCGTCCAGCCACTTAGCGACAAACTTCGGTAGTGGTTACGGAGCAATGTATTCATTGCAAAAATAGTACAGTCGCTGTGATATTTGAAAACAAAAATAACATAGTAAAAGCAAGAAATATTTTACTTTTTGTTGTTTTTCATGATTATATAGACAAATATAGTAAAATACGTGTACTTACATGTAATAAGTAATTCCGTGATTTACATAGTTTTGATTTGTGCTTTGGTTTTTACAAAAGAACACTGAACAACACGGCATTGCTATAAAATGTCACGATCGCGATTTGCCTAAGACGTGATCAATTGAGCACGTCGCGGAGACGCCGACACGCCCCCTTGCCACTTCTCCTATTATTTAGATTTCTATGATCTGTACCTACAGCTAATCACCCAATAAGTCCAACTTAACCTCTGAAATAAAAAACAAATAATATTAAGTAGGTAAGTAGGTACCATAAAAAGTTAATCTATGAGCATATGTAGGTATCCAGCAAGTTTCCACTTCCAGCCTGTTTCCTTCCCACGGAGAAATGCGGCTAGTTTAATCTGTGGCATGGCTCGCAATCTGACGGAACAGAGTCACTCACTCACTAACGCCCGATATTAATATTCTATCTCAATCCAAATCCCGATCCTTTGTTTTTGACGGCTGCTTCTGATTGGACATCTTTAAGACTCGGATAGGCGAATTCGGTCGTTGAATGGTTACAGACAAAGATCGGGATCAAGATAGCAACCGAGATAGATTATTAATATCCAGCGTAAGTCGCTTTTAGCGATAAGGCCGCCCATTGTATCACCGTTTGTAGCCCTTAAAATTATCGTTTGTAAGTTTATATGGTGTATGTACAATAAAGAGTATTCTATTCTAGTTCCAAACTGTCTTATGATTTTTCAAACTTATTCTCAATTCAAACTTAAGTCATACATAAGAATTCTTAACGTGAAATGGTCAATTCAGAAACCGGCCGACAGACTTACAGATCTATAATGTATATCCGCAATATGCTTATCAAAACCCAGACAAAGTGGAGATGGTAATAGCGAAGGCTCTTGGAATCAACTGCACGACGAACACTCATTTGCAGATATTACAAATAGTATTTAACCACTATTGTAAGTAATTTAAACAAGCGCCACCGTGAAAGGCTAAAATTATAATTTATAACTAACTACGGAATATTCAAGTACCAAGTGGGCGTTGTTACACGTAGATAGCTGAAATGAGATAAATGTTAATTTTTAATTAAACTTTGTCATTGATTAATGTGTGTTTATTTTATTAAAAAGTCCAGCAAAACAGCTGTGACGATATTGCTAGAAATCTATTCATAAATGGCAATATTACTTTAAACACTTATAAATTGTGGTATTTAGAAAACAGCACAACGTATTTTTCGTTCGGTCTTGCTATTAGGTTTTTTTGTATAACCTACCTAGTACAAAATATAAAATAAAGTTTCCTTTTAACAAAAGTTAAATGCTAAGCTTAAGTTATAAGCTGTGGTCGACCTATATAGTGCCGCCGCTTCACTTTGACTAAGCGTCGTCAATTAATGTAAGTTCATCTATGTTGGCGTAATAAGATACCTTTTTAACTCTGAGTGCTACTTCTACAGGTTGATAATTATCTATATTTAAATGAGGGCAATAACAGGCTGTCTCGTGGTGCTCGATCGCTTTTGCTTTAGCTAAGACTAAACATGTTTCTATGAAGTAATGACTGACGACGTAGAAAATAAGGTAGCTGTATCTAAACAGCAGCTGTCAAGTTCTACTACAGTGTCAAGTTAATACTAAGGAAAGGAATGCAATGGTGGCAACACAAAACGTCTTGAACTAGATCTCTCAATTATGAACAACATTAGATACTCTTTCACGTGTCGTATTCATATTATCATAGTGTTAAGTAGTGGTCGAAATCATATCTTTTAAGTTTCTGCAATTGCTATCCATATAAACTACACTAAATCTCGCAATAAAGGGATCCGAAGTTCTTGCTCTATACACTAATAAATCGATAATGATGAAATGGACTATCTGACAAAAGTTTAGTTTTTAGTCCCTCATCTAGACTACTACATTATATCGGATGGAAGAACGGACAACAAATTGATCTTATAAGGGTTCTGATTTTTCTTTTTGGTGTACGAAACCCTAGACAGAAATAACTATATCAAAGTAGGTACCTCTTATTGTTTAATTGCATACATACGTACCATATATGGTTCCACATATGTGCAACAAAAGAATAGTACAATAAATAGGTACACGAGGCACCGGTAAAAGGCAGTCCATGAAGCATAGAATTTAGTACTTCGCATTTTATTTCTCTCAGAATATTAATCTTGTTCTGCATTTACATGTAGGTACGACACCATATTTGAAAAGCTTCAGAGCAAAACTATTGATCACTCTCTAAGAACCTATTACTTGGTTTAAATCATCTGTTCGCATATTTTCATTAAAATGCAAAACTAAATGCATAATTTTCATATAATGCGGACGAATTCCTTGTTGTCAAAATTTTAGGTGACTGATCCATTCGAATTTAATTTTCGTAACTAAAAGATACAATTGTTAAAATTCTGTGGCATGTTATGATTCATTTTAATTTGTATTGATATTGTGTTAGCCTTAATTGGCAATAATTGAATAATAAAGAAAAATAGATACATCGCAATTTTTTCAATAAGTACTCAAATAACTTTTAAATTCAAGAATAAATATTGCGGTCTGAAATACGATACAAAACGCTGTCGAACCACCATTTTTATCTATTGGATAAAAGTTATCTGATACTTAAAAATCGGCACTTTAAATTACTAAAAATCAATGTTATGTGTGTGACTTATCATATTATCATCAAAGATGGTACTTGAAAACTTTCAATTTCCAAAAAATTTATATCAGAAAAATAATCTTGAAAACTTACCTTAGAAAATTAACGCTGTCATAACAATCTCTACTCTACCTCTTTCTGTCAACTTATCCCTCTGGGATATTTGTAATTCAGCATTGTCTAAAGTTTTTATTTGGCATTGTCAAACGTCATCCAATATACAGAGCTTTTAGGTGCCTCAATAATTAACCTGTATATTTATGTTGACATCGCGTGTTTAATATACTGAGAAAGCAAGTCATAGTCAACTTTCCAAGTTTTATAGCAGGGAATGTCAATTTGCGGCTGTATAAATATCACGAGCAATTACTGACACCCACCCTAAGAATAATAATGTTGTTAAACTTTTATTTGAACCGATAAATAAGTTGATTATAAGTGGCTCTATGGTGCTTATTTGTGATAGGCCGTTAGCCCACGGGCTCCTTGGGAGATAATTTCTAAAAAAAAAACATTACTTAACTTTTACTGCTAAAACTGATAATTTCCAAAAAAAAAAATATTTAACGTTTAAAGCTAATTTCTAAGTGTTTGACGTCAAATATGATCTAACTGTGATATGGGTAAAAATTTCCAAAAATACTTCCATTGGGTCTCACCTTGTGA
The DNA here is from genome assembly GCA_921972225.1 of Euplexia lucipara. Lineage (NCBI taxonomy): Eukaryota > Metazoa > Arthropoda > Insecta > Lepidoptera > Noctuidae > Euplexia > Euplexia lucipara. The sequence goes on along the minus strand of OV179142.1, from coordinate 7,274,665 downwards.
AATCAGCTCTTGTGTATTTAATGCTTTTATACATTGCGCATCGGAATATAATGAGAGGAAATTTAAAAAAAGTTGAGACCGAAAAGATGGCGAGCGGCTTATTGATGAACTTACAACAAAATCACTTTCCAGACGTACCCACGGCAAATTTTTGAAATAATAGAATTTAGTAACAAAGTTTTTTTCAAAAATAACCGCACAGTGCTATTTCATTAAATAACATTTCATAATCTTACCCAGCTATAAATCACTAGTTCTTAGTAAACGACTCTATGAAAGAAATTTCACAATGCGTTCACAGGATCGCGTCAATACACTAATCCTTTTTCCCAGAAACAAGCCATGTGCACTAAAGGGATTTCCCATCGGCAAACATTGGAAACATCCAATCCATTCAAGCTTTAACCTCTATTTAGTCCCCTTATGAAATGAATTTCCCTTTGTGCTCACCTTACTTTTATGAGAAAATCTTGTGTACATACCTACAATTTATCCTTCTTGAATCAAAGATTTAAACCGTGCATATTCTGTTATTTAGTTTACGATTATTTTTTTTAGTAGGAACGCATTTATTGTGATAGTATTATACTTACAAGATATTATGTAGGTACAGTCGAGTTCATTAATATATTGGCACTGTCAAGGATTCAAAATATTGTGAGCGTTGAAAAGCTCAATAAATTCTATAGAACCTATAGATCAAAAATATGTCCTCATGTGAACCGTTCAATAATATATGCTGTGCATTGTGCAATAATATGTGATCATGAACAGTTCAATAATATGTGATCATGAACGGTTCAATAATATATGCTGTGCATTAGGCAAAAATATGTGATCACCCTTTTCAAAAATATAGTATTGGCTTTTATAATATCTGAGCAGGAAAAGCTTCTTAATTATCTCTACATGCATGGGAAAGTCAATTATTTGCTCGAACAAATAAGATCTAGTTTACATTGTTACAGAAATGACAGTAGTTTCCATTGTTTTAAGCGCGTTTGCGTTTGTTTTTAAAATGAGTGTCTTTCAATCGTTGAATGACATGTGCGTCAGTTATAATTTTATTAGAAAAACATTTAACATCATTTGAAGTTAATCTAGCCAGTGATAAATGATGTAGCAAACTCCTTGACCATGCAATTTTAAGATTCATCATTCAGAGTAAAATTATCTTTATAACGTAAGTAATAAGGTTGAATTTGAATTACATTTACTTGTTTAGATATTATTGTATTTATGTGTGCCAAAGAGATTTATAGTTTATTGAATGTCTTTGATGTGTGCATACATAATTGTGAATCCTACAATGTTCAGATAATATGATCTTAATGTTGTTCATATAATAATGTGCTTTTGGCTGTATACATGTTACTGAGAAAAACCAGTCACATATTAATGAATCTAATTCTTGACCACAATTTAATGATGCTTTATTTGTCACAATGTTATGTTTTTTTTTGACGGTCATATATTTTTGAAGCCTGAAAGGGCCAATATATTAATGAACTCGACTGTACCTACGATTACTTTTATACCTAAATCTTAGTTTTATTTAGGCTTTAGTTATAAAAAAATATGTTTTTTAGAGTTTGCACTCTATATACAGGGTCGAAGAGACACCGTCGCATATCTGGACACGTGTTCTTTAGATGATTCTGGTCTCCCTACCCCTAGAAATTTTTCATCGGTTTTGTCTAAATATTTTTCCGATTCTTATAAAACTTCTTGCGTATATTCAGTAGGCCTGAGGATAGGATGTAAACTAGTAAAAACTAATAAATTTATTCTAAGGCGGAACGAAGTTGGCCGGAACAGGTAATATACAAAATTATAACATAAACAAACAAAGTAGCAGTGATAGCCTAGTGGTGTGACCGGTGGATTGCCAAATCATAGGTCTCGAGTTCGAACCCAAGGCACGCACCTCTGACTTTTCGGATTCATGTGCGGATTGTATAATTATCACTTGCTTCAAAAACGGTGAAGGAAAACATCGTGAGGAAACCGGCATGCCTGAGAGATATTTCTCGAGGACATGTGATGCCAAGTCAGAGGCCCATGGGCGGCATTAAAACTCTGACACCAGGTTAGTTACTAACCACACGATAAGAAGAAGAACAAACAAAATAAATAGTATAAAAAGACCCTTAACGTAAACGAAAACTGTATATTCTACCCATCACTGGGAAAGTTTTTTTCTTCTTGAACATACCTGGAAAATCACTGGTTTTGGAGATATTGAAGGTCAAAGTGCAACATTTTTTTTCGTACTTTTTTAAAATCGTATTTCAGGTATCGTTAGTAAACTTTCTTACGAAAATAAAAAAAAAAATTTTTTTATAAAATTTTTGCTTGTAGCTGTAGTTGAAAATTAAGATTTAATAGCAGCAATGGAGTGGAGTCTTGATCTTGCATGGTACATAATTATCTACTCATTAAATTCATCCCTCGCTAGTTTTCAGTCATGCACACGTACGAGTAGGTATACATAAATGTTTCTCAGTAAGTTTTACAGTACCTAAACTTACCCCTTCAACGTCTAAATGTTATTCAAGTTTCTATCCTAAAAGTTAAGAAGTTGTGAGTCTGTCAGTCAGGCACAGAAAAGTATTCTTAATATACGTTCATATTATTTTTAAGGTAGTTTTTCTGAACCGTGGGTTGCGACCCAAATTCCGGTCGCGGGCGGATATGTGATGGATTGCGATTTTTTTCTAGTAAACCACGAGTTTTTAGTCAATCTTATAATTTTATTATCACAGGAAGATTTATAAGAATTTAGGGTAACGAGCATCAAATATATTTATTTATACTTTGGGTCGTCTTAACTAAGAACGAGTTAAAGCTTTACAAACATCCGCGAGGCTTGTCCCTTCCTCTACTGTCATTATTTTAGGTATGTTTTTCTTCCGTCGTCTAGCTAGCTCGAAAGAAGTTGTATACTTAAACATAATTTGCTTTTATTTTTAACTTAGCCATTGTTTCTGAATAGGTATGTCGCCGTGGACTAATCATTTTAATTCTGACTTCTTTTTTTGCAAAGCACGGGATTGTTTAAAACTATAAAAGACTTTCGTAACAATTTAAAAACAAATCTTCTCGTTCTTCAAGCGAATATGTAAGCAGTTTTATACCACATCTTCGGAAAAAAATAAAGCCCTTTTGTATGATACTCCATTGCATTTACAATTTCAATCCCTCATTTCGTCGTCGGTTGCAACGAAACTGATTTTTTTTCCTCTGATAATTCTGATTGTATAGTACAATGTAGACTAATAGGTAATATATAAATATGATATCACCAAGTCGCCTTGAGCAAGCATTACTTCTCTGTATAAGAAGATACCTCTGCGTTTCAGTGGGGCAGTAACAGGCTAATTTTATTGTTACGAGATTTGTAATCAACGCTGTGAGACGAGCATTTTTATCGTTTGCCAAGTATAACACAGTCTTGCCCTCGTTGACGTCGCTTGGCCGACTGGAAAATTAATTTCCTCTTTTTACATGGCCGCCGTGTCAACCATACCGTAAGGGTGCCAGTCGGTCAACGTATCTGTGTATTGTAAGAGCCAGATACATTGTTTTAAAGATCAGGATTGTTTCGTTACTTTTTTGATACGTTACTTATTAGCTATCAACATCTCCTAAGATATAAAGTTCTCGTGTCACAGTGATATTTTTGATATAAAAAAGGACCTCCTTTTCGGAGGAGTTTTTTTATAACAAACACTGTGACACGGCTTGACCGATTCTTATAAAACTTCGTGCGTAATTCAGTAGGCCTGAGGATAGGATGTAAACTAGTAAAAACTAATAAATTTATTCTAAGGCGGAACGAAGTTGGCCGGAGCAGGTAATATACAAAATTATAACTTAAACAAACAAATTAAATAATATAAAAAGACCCTTAACCTTAAACGACCTTAAACGATATTCTGACTGAAAACTGTATATTCTACCCATCACTGGGAAAGTTTTTTTCTTCTAGAACATACCTGGAAAATCACTGGTTTTGGAGATATTGAAGGTCAAAGTGAAATATTTTTTTTCGTACTTTTTTAAAATCGTATTTCAGGTATCGTTAGTAAACTTTCTTCCGAAAATAAACATTATCAAAATTATCGATTTTTTAAAACAAATTACGCATTTGAAGTTACAAAAATGCAATAGATACTAAACACAAGCGGGCCGGTCGGGTGACACACAACGACAAAGCACGAGTGTCTGCGGCCGGCCGTACGCTCAGCTGATCGAAAGTTGCGTTACGTTGTCGCACTTGCATTGCGCGCAATAAAAAGCGTCTCTTTTTTAAAGATGAAAAAAAATTCCAGCAATATTTTTTGGTAAAAGTTCCTTAATTATATGTTCAGAATGTGTAGTTATCGGCTATGTGATCGGTCTTTTTACAACCTGTATAATAAAAGTTTGTTTCTCACAATAATTAAAAACAGAATTTGTAATCGCGAATTGTATTTAGATTGCTTCAAACACCTTAACTTTATTACACACAAACTGAAAAGTTAACTAAACCTAACCATAAATAACTACAAAGCGTCCAAAAATTCATCCACATTCATTCCATTTTCATTTAAAACTAAGTCGAAGATAAAATTAACAAGAAGATAAAATATTAAAGGTTAATAATACTTTTATGAAATATGTGTTTCCTACTGGATAAATTATGCTTTATGTTAAAAGTCTACCAAACCTTTAATATTGCACTAAATAAGATCAAAGATCGTTACTCAATAATTGTATTGAAAAATGTCGCCACAATATTGTTATTGGTCCGTCACTTCGATCACATTAAATTGGAAAGCTTTATTATTTATGCATACATACACATTTATTGAGACGGTTCCTTAGCAAAACAAACTTTACTAAGTAGTACCTATAATTTTTCTATATGAAAAACACTCAAGTCGATTACACTCTTCAAGATTGCTCGTTTCCATATACATCGTCGTCGTTATTTTATGCTTTACCCTAATCAAATAGGTAATGGACATCATGTTTTAAGACAGTTTTCAAAGGTGTCAAGTCTTCAAGAATTTTATTTATTTTATATACATTTATGTACTTTTTACATCATGTCCTATATACATAAGTGTTGTAGCACCCGAACTCACTAGGTAGATAGATATTCTATAGGTCCAGTTTCTTTTTTTGTATTCGTTTCATGTATCAATAAAAGGATAAATAAACTCGACCCTTTTATAATCAAAAGAGGAAAATAAATGTTGAGAAACTTGAAGCTTCCAATCTGATATTTTGGGTCTATCGAAGTTGGATAAAGGAAAAAAGGCACCATAACGTGATCGTAGGTATAAAGTAATATACGGTGGGCCACCACAATGCGATCAACTTTTAATAAATGGTTGTCATTTATAAGCAGGCACGTAGAAAGTTAATATATACGTCTATAATTTATATCTTCCGTACCTGTGCGGTACGGGTTCGTCGTTCACGTAATTATCTTTTCAAATGCTTGTTTGTAATCAAAGCGTTGAACCAAATAAATTCACCATCACCGTACAAAACGTTTCACACAATAGTGTGCCCAATGTAGTTACGTAAACACCCGCTGTCGCATGTAGGTACATTTTACATAGGCCTGGAAGCTTGTGTTACCTAACGTGGCGAGTGTTCTTGTCGTTCGATAGACAAAGACGAGGCCGAGGTCAATATCAAAGCTATATTGAAAGCAATTTGGTTATAAACCGCAGATTTACACGACCTTCAGCTCATCCATCTGGTAAGCGAACGACGCCCGCGGAAGCGACACATCAATATGTGTATGTCTGTCTGAAGAGCGCTTTCGTAATACGTTTTGGAATGCATGACTCCTTCAAATGGACTGCCGCTCTCGAAAATTTAACTCAGATTTTCGTATCATAAAAACAATAATTTCCTTCTATTCTGTTTTGTACTACCTATATTGGTGTACTTTTCACCTACACTTAAGCCTTCGGGAAATACAGACGATAGGTTTTTTTTTAAATTTAAGTGACCACCAATGTTACAATTGAACACAATATAGGACGGTTGCTGAAAACCACTATATGTTATCTAATTATATATATTGGCTTATCAGTGTCCGTATTGTTGTCGACAGTGGACGTTATCTCCTATCTGGCGAATCCTGTTATCTATGAACACGTACGAACCGCAATCGATCCTGCTCTAGTATACCTACTACCTAGCTGCATTTAAGTAACTCTCCATCGCTTTAGATTTAAGCCTGGAGCACTGTAAAGTGCAAACATCTCGGAATAATGACTCAATATTTAATTGTGACTCCGTGGCCATGACTCAGTTTCCAGAGTGTCTGTTGTTGCACTCAGTACTGGTCTTGCTATCGTGTAATGCACCTAGGATTACATTTTCAATCTACATAGCTTGTTGTTACAAAAACCGGCCAAATGTGTGCCCGACGACGCACAGTGACCAGAACTTTTATTGAAAAGAAACTACAACTTAGCATCGGTTGGTTGAATACTAATAACACCATTTATGGATCTAAATCTATTCAAACTAGTAGTCGGCTAGTGGCCAAAATTTAAACTAGAGCAGCGATTAAGTACCAGGAGCCCGTAAGGCGTCTTTTTTCGAATAAGATGACGGATTTCACTATCAGTGGTTGCCGCAAAAGCAACCGTTATAGCTTTGTGCTCTCAAAAAGGATTCCAAAGTTTTCGTTTAGCGCATTATTCTAATCGTTTAAAATGAAAGCTTTTTATCATTTTTACAACAATTTGGTCTAGCTGAAAGCAGTGCAATTAATTCTTCATAAATTTAGAGAATTTAATCTAGCCTAACTAAATAATATGAGCGCAACGGCCAATCTTCAAGTATCATACAAATGCTATGCAATATCCCCGTTATTAATAATCGCGGATTTACAACCAGTGCAGGATATAGTTCGTATAAGTTCGCGATAGCAATAAGAGCGTTAGAGTTTATTAGTTTTCATGAAAAATCGACATCTTGTGGCATTATGTCATGCGAGGCAGACATGCACCAATGCGTACACTTAGTCTGCAAAGTATTATTTTTTACTTTGAGTTTTGATTTTGACACATCACTGATTTAAGCTTTCTCTTTGTTTAGGCCGGTCCTGAAATGACGTGGGTGTTAGCTGAACACAACGCATCAGGGACAGGCGAACTATCGGTATCAAAAGGACAGCAAGTTGAAGTAGTTGAACCATGGCAGGCACGTGCTGATTGGTGGGTGGTACGCCTTCCCGGGGAGCCTCCGATGGAAGGTGCCGTGCCAGCCCACGTGCTCAAACTACAGCCCCACCACCACCCGCAACAGAAGACTTCACCATCACGACGGCCGCTGAGTCAACCCTGCGATGAAACAATAGGTCAGTGTCTATTAAGATAATTACAGTGAACCAATCTTTGTTTATTTTAGTACTAGCTCTTCTGTTACCCGCTAATTATTCCTCTAGAACAATCTATAGAGTTAAGTCAATATGAATAGAATAGAATAAATACTCTTTAATGTACACCATAAAAAATTACAAATTATAACTTCTAAGAGCTACATAGGGTGTTACAATGGGCGGCCTTATAGCTAAAAGCGATCTCTTACAGTCAACCTTTGGATGGACTTGATAGGGGAGGAGAAAAAGATGAGTAGGCAGTTTGTGGTGTACTATTTACATAAATACATACCATACATGACTCAATATCATCATGATCTCAAAAAATAAATACAATACATAAAAACTAATCATTTACAGAGTAACAAACTATTATAGGTATTATGACGTGTTAGAAGAGAGGTAATAATTTATAAGCCTATTTTTGAATGATGGTAATGTTTGAGCTTGTCTCACTGACACAGGCAAAGCATTCCATACCCGAAATCGTTCCGTATGGATATATAATCGTTCCGATGTTCCGTAGAAATTAGTGGTATGCAAGGGCATATCTAGACTCAAGTTTTTTGATGACCTTCGATATCTATTATGTGTGTCATGAAGGAACTTGAAACGTTTTTTAAGATAATTGGGGGTTTTGGGATTAAACAGAATACTGTAGAGCAGGAACATGATAGTATTCCGGCGAAGACGCATAGGAAGCCACTTGAGTTTTTTTTACGAAATTCAGATATGTGATCATATTTACGCAAGCCAAAATAAAAATCTTATTCACTCTTCTATTCTTATTCGCTCAAGTTTATCAAGTTGTGCCTCAGTGAGATCAAGATAACTGACATCAGCATAATCAAGGAGGGGAAGTAAAAGGGACTGTGCAAGCGCAATTTTAGTGGCAGTAGGCAAGAAATTACGCAACCGTCTGAGAGACTTTCCAGAAGCAAAAATTTTGCGGCTTACCTCTGTTAACTGAGGTCCCTAAGCAAGATGTTTGTCAATCCAAACCCCAAGATTTGTAACCTCCTCGCTATCAGGAATAATGGTTCCATTAAACAAAACTTGAGGGTGCTGCGTCCAGTTCACCTAGTTTATCATGATTCAAAACATACATCTTATTTATAGGTATTGTCCAGATTGGCAGTGTGAAATTTCAAATTGAAATGCTCAGTGACGTGCCGGTAGTACCTATGTTACCACTTACATGCATCCGAATCGAATAGCTGTCAACGCCGTTGAGGCACGCGGATTTCGGACTCCATAAATTTAACCAACATTCCGTGCAGTGAAATCCTGCAAATAATTTAAAAACAAATATAAAGAAAATTTCAGATTTTCATCAGTAAGCTTTTGTAAATATAATGATTTTAATATAATTGTATTGTATTATAAGTCCTATAATATGCGTCACTATATAACAGTGCCTCAATACTACTACGTACTACTTATAATGTCACAATGAGAAGTCTGGACCGCAAAGTTCTATTAGAAAATTAAGATTCATAAATCTTACTTCTTACTATCTTACTTCTTACTAATATTATAAACGTGAGAGTTTGTTTGGATGGATGGATGTTCGTTACTCTTTCACGCCAAAACTCCTGAACGGATTTCGATAAAATTTAGTACACAGATAGTTTATAACTTAGATTAACACATAGGCTAGTTTTTATCCCGATTATCTTCCCGTCGGATATTTTTAGAGTTGTAAGTAGCGGGCGAAGCCGCTTTCAGCAGCTAGTGCATTATACTTTGTTGAATGCCTGCTACAAGTATACAAATGTTGTTTACACATTTCCTTTAGGAAGGGGCTTATTTGTCTCATATCATAATACATAGACTGTTCTTAACTTCTACATGAATGGATGTCAGAACATTGAAATTTGGCCCGTCACAAATGGTACCTATTGTATATTGTGTGTAAGTAGTACGGTTGCACTATGTAGTATAGTTATGTCTGACAGTTAATTGCGCTTAGTGAGGCGTGAAAGCTAGCTGGGTAGGTACTGTAATGGCTATTGCATCGCAGCTCTCTTTCACGTTTAATTTAATTGAAAGCGATATACAGAATTTCGCTTTGTGGCCAGTCATATTTTGTCGCCGTAAGAATTCTGCGTTGCTATTTAATCAATTCAATTCCAAATATGATGAACACGGTTCTGTGAATCGTTTATGTAAAAAAAAATGGTATACCACAACTATATTTACCTATTTATCTTAGATATATTATTGTATATTCAAAATAGAGTGAGTTCTTGTTGCCGCAACGTACGTAAGACTGTGCACGCCCAATAAATGGGGTCCGGTAGTTTCTAGCCAAACATTCGGGAATAGCAATACGTCAAAGTAAAGGCGGTTTTACTAGGAAATGTCCTTAGCTCTGTCAAATGAAGTATCTCTACCGCATAATAAGAGACACATCCATGCAGTTGGTTCTATAAATAAACTTCACTGAAGTCTGAAGCTATTTTTAACCGACTTCAAAAAAAGGAGGAGGTTCTCAATTCGACGGTATGTTTTTCTTTTTTTTTTTTGTGTTTGTTACGCGATTTCTCCCCCATTTGTAGACCGATTCTCAAAATTCTTTTTTATTTGAAAGAGTATACTTCCGAGGTGGTCCCATTTTAATTTGGTGAAGATCTGGTGCTGATCTTCGGAGATATACAATGGAACTCTTCAAAAATGGACGGCAAATCTGTCGTGATTGCTGGAATCGCTTGGATATTTATTGTTTATACAACATCATGATATATCATCACGCCTGTACGCTCTGAGGGGTACGCAGATGTGTACAATATACCTAGATTTCGACAGTTAGGTATGTTAAGTTTCATTTATTAGGGATAAGTGGATAACCCTATTACCATTATGTATTGTTAACAAATAACAATATAAAAATAAATTCATGGCAAATATTTGTATGGAAACAACTAAAAATGGAAAAATAAAAATCTTTTTTGCAAAAAATTAAACCGACTTAAAAAAAACCACTAACCGATGTAAAATAACTGTAAATTCGGAAGTCGGTGGCCCATCATGAATAAGACAAAACCACCAAAGCCACAGACTTCCTAATTTAGAGTTATTTTACATCGGTTAGTGGTTTTTTTTAAGTCGGTTTTATTTTTTGCAAAAAAGATTTTTCTTGTAGAGTATCAGTTCAAAATGCATTTATACTTAATTGTAAAGTGTATTCTACAATGCGGTATCCGGCAGTTAATTTCTAGTTGCAATTAACGCTTTTGGAGGAAATTAATCAACCACAATGCTTCAACATAAAGCCAATGTCAGCAACATCCCTTCCTTGTCTGCCCTACGGGCTTATCAATTAGGTTGCGAGCTGATTAACAGTATATACCTATAACAACACGGCCCCTGTCCTTTGCAGCGTAATACCTATGTAGTCACGATTATATCTTCACGCGCCAAAGCTTCAAAGCTCGGTGTAAGGTGTTCATGCTAGTGGCTATGCCATGCAGTCTCATAATAAATACATTGCAATGTAACGATGAGCGTCATTGCGTCGTCAAAGTTATAGAACTCCGTCGTTCTGCCATTCTGCAGCGGAACGGAGTGAACACCCATCGGATCAGGAGAAAACTTTGCGCAAAGTTTCTTTCGAGCAGATAATTTTGTGCGGGGTACTTAGTAACATAGAATCCACAGTGTTTGGTGTAATTGATAACTTTTGTAATTAAATTAAAAACTAGAATAACATGTAATTACGATTAAATTCAATGAATTGTGTCGAATAATATAATCGGTAATTGACTTTCATCAATTGGTAATTGCAATTACACGATGAAATTTAAAAATAAATTTAAATGAAAATGTAAATTGATTTCGATTTACTTTAGATCAATTTATTTTGTGTTTAAATCAAAATTGTTGGATGGGCTTTTGGGTCCATTCTCTTCGTTGTGGCACCTTGAGATATGGGACATTGATCCTTTGTGCAAGAGAGTGCGGATTGACGTCTTTTCGAATGTCAAATTATCAATAACAATAAACTGGGAACACATTTGTCAATCCAGTGTCATTTATCAACTGTCATGTCATCACAAAATATGGCTTTTTTACTAAAAGAGCATGAGAAAACGACTTTGTTCGTATTATTACTTCGTGAATTTTTAGTTATACTGCTATTCAAGGCGGAGATAAATCCAACATCCACAATCAAAAATCTATGCTGGGGTTCTTGAGTGTAGCGGACATGACTTATCTTGTTGAATGTATAATTCTTGTGTCAGTGTTTGTAACAGATTTCCTCCGAAACGGTTTGACCAATTTTTATGAAATGTGTGATATTCAGTAGGTCTGAGAATAAAACGTAAACTAATAAAAACTAATTAATTGATTCCAAAGTGAACCTTTCCGGGGCAGCAGATTTTTTTATTTATTTTACCTAAAGTTATGCGAAAGAAATCAATATCAATTGGGATTACAAATACATTCGGTACTTAACTGTAACGAGAACTTATGAATGTTAATTCAACTGAAATTTTGAACACGGAACTCAGACCACAGAAAATGTGCTCACAGCAACTTTAAGGGTTTCCCGTGACGTAAAAGCATGCAATGCAAATTTACATGGTTTGAAACAGCAGCTTTTGTGGCAAAGATAAACTTTTATCTTTACCATAGAAGCCAGTGTGTCGTGATCAACCTTCTTATCAGTGAATAAAAGGAAGCTGAGGAGGTCACTCAAAAAGTCCATAATATGGACTATATTATATAAATATATAAATATTTGTAAAAGCAAAGCACGTCCTAACATATTATGTTAGGACGTGCTTTGCTTTTACAAATATTTAGTTTATCAAAGACATGCTAGAAACACGGCAGACAGCTCGATCTGGCTGATCATGGAATGGCTAACGCTGAATATTGGAGATGCGAAATTACTTACGTTCTGCTTCCAAGACTACCCGCTTCGCATCTGCTATGATTTAAACCTTCCCTTGTGCTCATCAATACTATATCTGTCACCCTGGATCACAGGCTTGCGTAGATAAATGACGGTAAGCGATGGTACAGTCGACGGTGAACACGTTTACCTAGAAGTCATCTAATCATTGACTGGACAGTTTCCAGATTATAGCTATCGGAAAATACGGTCTCCGGTAGGGAATTCCACTCCTTAGCTGCAGATACGCACAGTGAACGCGTATTTCCTAAACGTTTTCCACGTATCTGTAGAATGTCCAGTAAGCAACCGTGGCACCGCCGCTCATCTCGTGTCTGATGACGAAACGCGCTTGACGAATTTAATTGTGAAATTCCATGCCATTCTCCGAATAGTCACCGGTGTAGGCTCGCAATGCAATTCGGCGGCGACTTTCAATAAAAAACTGGTGCTTGAATTTGAACAGTGCGCTGTTGCCGATGAACCTTTTAGCTATTCTTCATTTGATTACGCAAAGAAACTATGCCTAGGCTCTGGGCGAATTTCGAGGCTTAAAGTCAGTGAGTTTAAGTTTAGTTTTTAGTCTTTTAAAATATGTGGTTTGATACTGGCTCATAAGGCCATTACTATTCATATTTAACTCAGATAAGGATATCAGTGTTATTAACTTACGTCAAGTTTGACTCAAAGATATTCTACTTTTTGAAGTTTAAAACTCATATTACTATGGTAAAAAGTGTTCAAATTGTCTGCACAAATTTGAAGCAGATCCAATTAAAATGTCGAAAGCTTGTATATTTTAAAGTTATTGTAACATGTCACGCGAACATACGGGTGGTAGATATTCATTAAAATCGCACGTTGAAAACAAACGGTTGCGAAGAATGGAACGATGCTATTGACGGGCAGTGCATCACACACAGCACTGCATATACATGTGTATTGTTTTACTTTGTGTTCCCGTATCAATAGGTAGCATAAAATATAGATTTGTACACGCACTAGCATCAACAGTTGTACCTAATACTGTTTTTGAAACCACGCGTAGAGTACTCCAGTTTCGTGAATAATGCTTTATATTCGGTTCTGAATGGGTAAACTGGAAACATGCTAATTGGACGTGTTTTTAATGGCAATCAACGCACTGTTCATAAAAGACTCGTCTGGTGTAGACTATTAGCTGAGGAAGCTCACGCTAAGGTCAGGGGCTTTAAAGAAAGCCTACTCCTTGACACGGTTCTAATGCTGAAAAGGTTTTTAGCTCTGGACTACCTACCACTGGCTACAACTTACAATCTTGTTTTTTAATAGACTTGTCTTATATTACACGGGACTTACAAAATGTGGATTTAAAACATATACATCTCTAACTTACCCTTTCAGAAATTGCAGGCGTGATTTTATGTTATGTTTACTATTTTACTGCATTGTAAAAAATAACCTCATCTATTGGATGTACAGAGGCCAGAACATCAATCTACCCCAATGTGTCAAAATTGTTTGATAGTTTTCAACTTAATATCAAACAGAATAAGGTTCATGTTCAATAGGGAAAATTTGACAGTTTGGGATAACTTGATGTGCTGGCGTCTGTAACTAACATAAAACAATAACTGATCTCCACACTCATATCGGAGTTGTTTCCTGTTAATTATTATTTATAATAAACAGGAACATTTGATTCTCTAGCAATTGTGTTCATACTTCGGAAAAAATCTGCAGTTTTAATATAGATACTTACGAGAAAGGATATCATTAGTAGCTTGCAAATATGTTTTCTTTTCACTTTTAAAACAGCATTCGAGGACCAATTATAATATTTACTAGAGTTACTGTAGGAGAAGCTTTTCTTTGATACGCTACAAGTAGAGTATCTTTATATACATACATATAATAAAACAGTAACGTAAAAAAAACTGTACATTGAGTACAAAAACGTAACCGGTGTCAAAAAGTGTCTTTTTAGAATTTTTGTCTGTGTTAAACACCAAATCAAAAAAACAGTTAAAAGGTGTAGTTGGGTATAATAATTCGATCACAAAAGTCAACAATATTAAGACAATTAGAATAGAAAAACCAAGCCGCCCCGTCGCTAGCCATACAACAAAACTAGCCCCTAGCAACAGGGTTGCCAGATCTGTCGCCAACATCTCTCCCCCCTGGTAAGAACCTAAAGTCTTACCAAAGCAGCTATAGTGACAGATCCAGTTTAACTAATTTACGCGCAGGACGACGTAGGACCTCTGCACTAGTCCTTACGTCCGCTACTCGCACTATCCCGTCTCTACCAGGGAATACTTGCACAACCCCTCCGCGAGGTCAGATGCCTCTGGGGAAATTTGTATCACCGATAAGGACAACGTCACCTATTTGCAAGTTGTGGTGTTCTAAAGATGGGCCCCGAGGCAGGAGATTGGGCAAGTATTCCCTAAGCCAACGTAACCAGAATTGGTCAGCAAGGCGATTGGCCTTCAGCCATGCTTGCCTACTGCTGAGGTCCGCGTCCGAGGAAGCTGGCGATGGTAGTGTGGAGTTAATCCCCAACAAGAAATGGTTTGTTAAACACCAAACCTAACCCAATCAAAACCAGTTAAAAGGTGTAATTGGGTATAATAATTCGATCACAAAAGTCAACAAAATTAAGAAAATTAGAATAGAAAAACCAAGCCGCCGTTGCTAGCCAAACAACAAAACTAGCCCCTAGCAACAGGGTTGCCAGATCTGTTGCCAACAGTCTGTTTGTCTGTATGTATGTCCGGGGTAAACTCAAAAAGTACTGCATGGATTTACTTCAAATTTTGCATGAATATTACTAAGAGGTCGGGTCAACACAAAGGCTACATATTATCTACCGTCAATACCGTCATGGAGGTGATGCGAATATTTAATTTCTGAAGTAAGTAACGAAACAGCCAAGCTATACATTTTTACTGATATGTAGAATTTGTGAAGTTATTCTCGGTAGTTTAGGCCGTGTAGATTCAAAAGCTTGGCTCTATTTGAGATCTGATATCTTTTTCACAGGGCAAACCTTATGTGGTCGTCTAAGCAACATTGAAACTGAATTGTGGTGTGTTTCTGTCATTAAAACTGAAGTGGGATTTCAGTTCTTTTTGAAAGTTGCTAGGCAGTCTTTTAGTATTTTTTGCACATCAATAGTGCCGGTGTTCATAGCCCATTCTCTGTCTTTGCCTTTTTTCTTTGATGGTTTACTGATCACCATAAGCGATAAATTAGGGCTCAATTCGCTCTTAAGCGATTGTATTATCTCATACAAACTTCCAGCCCCCCATTTAAAGGGATGGGGAGCGAAAGTTATAAGTTTATGATTTTGTTTGTTGGTTGTATACTAAACTTGATTACATATACATACCCAATTTCAGCTTTTTAGCACTTGAGGAAGTAGCCAAACCTTTTTATGATCATCAGTGTGTCAGTGACGAAATCGGTGTATTTTAGATATCAAGAAAATCCAAAGAATTAGAGCTATTCAATTGAGACTTTGTACCTATGTTTAATTGGTCTATTATTGACATTATATCCCAAGAATATGAACTGTATATATAGAGTAGCTTGTGGCTAAATTATAACAGCCGCATGGGTCGATCGAAGGTTAAGCTACGCTTGACGAGGTCGGTCCGTGGATGGGTGACCATTTATTACATACCAAGACTCCTCCGTGCCTCGGAAAGCACGTTAAGCCGTTGGTCCCGGCTGTCATTTGTAGATCTTTGACAGTCGTTACTTGTAGTCAGAAGCCCGAAAGTCTGACAACCAGTTTATCCAAGGGGTATCATGTTACCCAGTTACTGGGTTGTGGAGGTCAGACAGGCAGTCGCTCCATGTAAAACACTGGTATTCAGCTGCATTCGGTTAAACTGGAAGCCGACCCCAACATAGTTGGGAAAAGGCTAGGCAGATGATGATGATGATCCCAAGAATATGAACTGTCTGGTAAATGGGAAACCAACTCTATGAGGGTTCAAAAAAACGACGAAACACTTCGAGAAAAGGTAGGTAGTGCCCTTGCGCTTCGCTTGGCTCGTCTTGGCGGGGGCACTACCGTGCCCCCATATTTTTTAGTACACAACTAACATCTCTGGCTTCGAAACTCGTGAGCCAATGATGTCACAATAAAATTGCGCCATGTCGCTTAAGGTGAAACATACGATCTGTTGTCTTCCATTTTCCTTTTAAATGGAGCTTAAGTTATTGTTTTTGGTTTATTTTGTTTTATACAGTATAACTGCCACATTAGTAAGCCAAGTAAGGATAGTTGCCGCAGTTACACTTTATTGAATTTGGTCATAACAATGGCTCAACGTCCACCCAATGCGACATCTGATCCTTAATAAAATCTGCTAATGAATAATAAATAAATAAATATTCTACAACTTTCACACAACGCCATCTCGTCCCAAACTTAACTGAGCTTGTGATATGGGTACTAAACAGCTGATAAACATACTTATATATTTTAAATACATACATATAATAGATAAATTACACCCAGACACAGAACAAATGATCGTGCTCATCACACATACATTTGTACTGGGTAGGAATCGAATCCACGACCTCCGCCATAGCAGTCAGGGTCACTAACTACTAGACCAACAGGCCCGTCAAATACAAGTGGTATATGCAAACAGACTTTATTAAAGGATTCTAAGGTCTAAAGTACTCGTATAAAGTTGATAAGATTAAAGCTCTTTTAATTGGTTATACAATATGCTCTGCACCTGAGACTGAGACTCACGGATAAAGAGGATGCCTTCGCAAACTTTTAACGCTTACACGAACTTTGTAATGAATACTGCAACAGACGCCTAAATACGAGTTTAAAAATAACCTTTCTTTAAAGTAATTGATTGTCTGTTAACCATTATTCAATATTAATTCTGATACTATGCGTGTATGAATATATATAATAATAATATCAGGCCAAACACAGCTACAAATTCAGCGCCATCAGTAGCGTCCATCGAATTTTAAGGCACACAGGGCAAAAAGTCAGGTGTCCCATCGTTTGAGGTACAGGGACACTAATTAGCAATCACCCTCGTGCCGCACGGTTTAATAGCTTGATGATAAGAGCATTCTAAAAAAGCTTTTAATCTTCTACCTCACATTCTTCATATATCATGATCGCACTGAAATAATTAGAAAACGTTCTCTTTTGCCATAATTGATTATTCTGAAAGAAATGAAAAGGAAATTTATTTTTGCGATTTTTCTTAACCAAAAATATCAAATCTCAATTACTACACGAAGTCTCTTCATCAAATTAATTCCATTGCTTTTTGGGTTCTACCAAGTTCGCAAAAGTCTCCACTGTAATGTTAAGAAGTTAAAGAAGCACCATTTTTTAGAACTTCAACATTGCATATTATGTTACCATCTATTGAATACAAACATAACAATATCCCAGCTTATGTCATGTTCGAGTAATGGCTAACTTGACCAAAGGGAATTTATGATGAATTTAGTTAGTCAGTGACGACACATAAGCGCCTTTGTTACTGTCGACCGTACGTTGAAAATGTTAAAATCACAGGTATCCTCGTAATGGTTTTATGCTAAGGAAATTGATTATTTTGCTCAATTTAAGACCAAAGGGTAAAATGTATTGTTTAAACCCGTAGAGTGTTTATCTACACTACGCGACATTCAACGAAATATTTTTTGTCCTTTGCACTTTCATTCTAACATTGTGTGTTTTAGGTTACGAGTACTAGTTAACTAGTTACTCATACAATTTTTTTTTTTTTTTTTTTATTTATTTCAACAAAGTTACATGAATGGGTACATACAAATCTTCTGCCAAACTGCAGGACAGTTTGTCGGCAGTGTTCTCGTGAATACAGCTCTTAAGTAGTTAAAATAACATTAAGTACCTACTACTTACATCATAAAGTTTAACAATACACTTATTATTATTATTCTAATACAATTTAGGTTCCAGCGCTAAGGACACAAACCCAAATAGTGCTTGCGCAGGATATTTTTTAAGGCACTTTTTGATATTATTTCGGTAGACAATTGCTCAGGTAGTTCGTTTAACAATGTTGGAACTAGCCATTGCCGCGTTCTTTGACCGAAATAATTCCTCACCTTAGGTACCGAATATTTGTTTTTCCGTGATACTTTACGGGTTGGTCGGTTATACACTTTTTTTACTTTTTAGTTACAGGCAATGGTCTTACTTGTTCATTATAAGTCCTAATTGCCAATAAATTTGAATTATACCGTCCCTCAACACGTCGCTTTCGCACTGCATAACAGCAAAGGTACAACACTGAAAGTTTCCGTTTTCACGGCGCCATTAATTTTATTAAGGCGTAACTACACTTGGGCGCCAATAAATCGAGCCACTTGATTTTTTCACGCATTAAAGTCATTATTTATAACATTAGAAAACATATATCGTCGAAAGTTATCTCATTGTAAAGAATATTATAGCACCTTTTGCTATAATATTCTTTACAATGAGATAACTTTCATAGTAAACGCTAATAAATAAAATTTTAGACCATTTATGGTCCAAATTGGTATGTTCCCAATTACGAAAAATAACATTCATTTAACATTATTTATTTTTTAAGTATTAATAAAAACAAGTTTTCTTTGCAAAAATAATGACATATTTTGACTATTACACGAGTAAAACGGAAGTAGCTCGATTTATTTGCTCCCAAGTGTAGATTCGTAAGTGAAGCCATCGTGTATTGCCGATTTTGGTACTATATGTAGGTACTGATGGCGCGACGCAATGCGTGCGGTGTGGCATCGATTGTCAATTTATTTTGCACCTAATAGGTGCATATTATGTCCTCGGCTACGGCCGGTTTACGTCGTCGATAAACTTCGGTGGCCAGTGTAACGGGTTTATCATGAAATTATAGGATTCTTTTTTGCATGTGTCTCTAATTGCTTTTTGAAATATTTATGTAGCCTAAATTACTCCTTATAACTAATGCATTTAGCAAAACGCTGTTATTTTAACAAAACAAACCGATACTACTTACTACTTTATTTATTGATTGAAATAAATTTAGGTCCCAATTCTGGACATGAACGATGCTAAGTACGCATAACTTAGAGACGTCTGACTCGAAATTCGATGTTCATTATTTAAGCATTGCAACTCCATTAGTTGCATGAATTTGTTATCATGGGCGGCTAGTGATTTAACTGCTATGCCTTTGAGCGTCCTGTTGGTGTTTTCAGGAGCTGACTTGGAGAACTTTCTGACTATCATCTTACTAGCCGTAGTAGCTCTTAGCCCTTCTTTGTTGTTTGACATCCGCATCGTTTTCTTTAGCTTCAAGTTAACGACTAGGTATTTTAAGCTGTCAACTAAGTATCTTTACATGTGGTCCGTTAACAAAGATTGTAAGGGTGGGTTTCCTGTTTGAAAACCAGCTCATCAAAATAAAGTGTCAGATTATAAACTCCCTGTAGAATCTGACAAGGGACATCGACGCACTTTGGGACACCCTGAGTTCTCTACATAATTCTGGACACTCCTACGTTGAAAGTATTTTTCGGCTTTGCCTGTCCAAATCTCCACGAGACTTTATCTGACAGTCGCTGCGCCAACATACTCATACACAAGTACCGTCTTCATGTGCTCCGTATCAAGTGAATTATATGATGTTCAGTAATTATGATGCAAAAAAAAATATTACATGTTGAGACAGAAGTTTTATGGATATCGAGCGATCTAACGCTCACATAGGTACCCCTTTTTTAATTAATCTCGAAAATCGTGAGAGAACACAGTCAATTCATCATCATTATTCGTTCGTAAACTTACGTGATATTTATTCCATATCTACATTTCCTTAAGCTGAATAATATTGTGGTGCGAATCGGAATGCGTTGCTACATCAGCTCCATTGACATCGCATTCCGAGCTGTCTGGGCAATTTTAATTAACTCGAAAGTTCAATGCACAATTTTAATAAGCTTGTTTTGGGATTACCGTTTTTCGTAGTTTAATTGAGTCGCTTTTACTTGGCATTATAATTTCCATGAGCTTCCAAAAGCAAAGCAAGATCGTAACTAAGTATTCGTTTCATCTAGAACAGTGAATTTAACGTCCGTCTGTTTAGGCTTTTTAACAGTTTTCAGCCATTTTTTTCAAACGCAAACCTTTATTATCAAGGTGGACACTAAACCGGTTTTTTTCAAAAAGAAAACTTGATGAAGAGTGAATATCGATCCAGAACGAATTGGACCCGCCAAATAGGATATTGAACCAGTTACGACGACGACGACGATCTTTAATTAAAATTTCTGGGCTATGTTTAAAAAACAAAGTTATTGTTTTTTTATGTATGTTTTCCCGCAGCAGCACGAAAGTACATTGTAAACTTTTTACCAATTAAAATAAAAAAATAAACATTAATTGTTCCATAGAAATACAATATAAAATTTACCAAATAGAAATGTATAAAACGATTGATATTTTATTATAATATATTATATTGTCCCTCTTTCCTTCATTCTTCCGCACTAATACTGGGATGCAAAGCTTATTTTGCACTTCATGGTCCCTTTATTCTGAAATTTGACTTCAAACCTACGTACATATTACGAAAGGTAATCAATTCCTAGAGAACTATCAGACTTGCCCAGACATCATGATTTGCATATACCTTACTTAGTTTGGCCTCTAGTCCTAGCTTCAATAAATTCTGGTTTAACGGAGATATTATATTTAGTGGACATTTAAAATAAACAAGTTGACAGAATATGAATAATAAATATAAATGATCTTAATCTAAGTAGTTTATCGTTATCTATACAGTTTATACTAAAAAATGACGCTACAGTTCTCTGTAGCGTCACTTTTCAGTATAAACTGTATACACTGAGAAAAATTGATTTCTGGCTTAAGGTGAATTCCGCCTTCGACGGCTAAATTGTAATGACGCGAGGCGATTTTGTAACGCTTGCGGTTATTTTGGCTTAGCTAGGCGTTTCCGTTAAAATGGTACGTCTTTTATGATAAACACTAACCGTCAAAAATGTCTTACCGTAAGGTGGTCTTGGAATTAAACTTTATACTGTTAATACAGCAGTAATGGACTACAAAAAACGCTTTAAATTTACGACGTCGAATATGTGGTGAATATCACCGTAATTATGGCAATACTTAACTTAAATTAAGGCGATATACACTTTAATAAAAACTAAACAAACGTAAAAATAAGTCATAAAGAAACTTTCGTAAGCGTCATAAATAATCTTTAGCATGGCAATATTCACCTTACAATAAGGCGGAATATACTTCAATCACAACAATTTGAACGTAAACATAAAGTTTTTCAGCGACGTATGTATTCGGCAATATAAACGTATAATGTGGCCACATTTGCCCTATCATAAGGCGAAATATGCTTAGATTACGACGAATCAAATGGTAACCTTAGGTTATATAACGACGTACATATACGGCACATATAAACGTAAATAGGGAAATATTCACCTTATCATAAGGCAAAACATGGTCGAATTACGACTGATTGAACAGTAACATTACGTCATATAACGACGTACATATTTGGTCAATACAACCGTAAATTTGGTGATATTTGCCCTATCTTAAGGTGAAATATGCTCAGATTACGACGAATCAAATGGTAACCTTAGGTTATATAACGACGTACATATACGGCACATATAAACGTAAATAGGGCAATATTCGCCTTATCATAAGGCAAAACATGGTCGAGTTACGACTGAAACAGTAACATTACGTCATATAACGACGTACATATTTGGTCAATACAACCTTAAATTTGGCGATATTTGTCTTATCATAAGGCGAAATACGCTCAAGTTACGACTAATCAAACGGTGAAAAACGTCTTATAACGACTTAGGTACATATCCGGTGAATGAAACCGTAGATTTATGGCAATATTAACCATTAGGATAAGGCGAATGTTAGTTACAATTTAATCAAACGTTTAAAAAGTCTGATAACGAGTTATTTGGCTAATATAAGCGTAAATAAGGCAATATTTGCCGTATCATAAGGTCAATACCGACGTACCTACATGTAGACGAAATAGTGTATGATTAATTTAGTTTCGTAGTAGAGTGAACTCATCTAATTCACAACTCGCCTTATTCGGTGATATTTGGTTTGAGCGCGATCATAGGGCTGTACGAGTGAAATCAATGACTTGTAATGCAACCATATGCCTTTTCAATAAAGTTCAAATTCGTCTGTACAGTTTGGGGACGCTCGAGTGAGCGCAATGGCAACAACTAACGGTTTTGTCAGTTTGCGCGCAGATCTCGCCGGTTTCAGAGTGTTTGTGTATTGGCGGCGAACTTTGCTGTATTCATGTAAGTATTTAACCAATTTTTTAGCTTATTTCTAATAGAGTGAGTTGTTATTGATATTCCCTTGATGTAGCAGTAAAAAATTCGTCATAGTTTTAAGTCGTTTTAGAGTTAGAGCTTATTTTGTTCGTCAAAAATATTAGCGTTTTAAATGTTAGCGGTAGAGTGGTTTCTGAGCTATCACAGAATTATAGTAGTTATGTACAATTATTTGTGGTTTTAACTGAAAGTTATTTTGAGTTTAGTTGACAAGATTGATGTTTTTTTTAGATTAGTTTTAAATCTTGTTTTAATTAAAACGATGACTTTGACTTTGACTTTCTTTGTATTATATTCAGTTTCTTTGTATTGTATGATTGTTTTATTAATATGAGCTGCAGAACAGGTGCTAAAATCTAAGCAGGTAGGTACGTATTTATTCATTTAATTTGCTTGTTTACTTTCAGATATTATGGATGACCCCAACAAGGAGAACAGAAAGTACTCGGAGTTCGATCTCAAAACCGCTAAATCTCTCCGCTGAAATGAACCTTTTGGCGCAGCCGTGAGACATGCCATTTTTTGTCTCTTTTTTTTGTGTTATTGTGTTTTTACTATGCGTGTATCCAGCTGTTGCCAATAAATGTATTTTCTTTCTTTCTTTCTTTCTCCGATCTCAAAAATGTTTATCTTGTTTTAAGAAGTTATGTATCGAAATTGATTTTCTAATACAGATTTTTTGATTTTTATTTAATGGTTTTATTGCAATGCCACTGTCATTCCTATAAGATACAGACGCTATCG
Organism: Euplexia lucipara; assembly: GCA_921972225.1. Lineage (NCBI taxonomy): Eukaryota > Metazoa > Arthropoda > Insecta > Lepidoptera > Noctuidae > Euplexia > Euplexia lucipara. Next base: position 7,251,224 of record OV179142.1, on the reverse strand, counting down.
GCTTATTATTAGGTTGAGATTGAAATGTTGGGTTGAGGATACTAATCTATAGTTTATGGTATGTATAGTTTCTTTAGTATCTTGTAAACAGTTATTATTGAAGTGTTTTATACATTATTGTTCTATTGATTTCAGAAGCTTACAAAGACTGGGAGAACAGCTTTCTGAGAACAGCAGGTTACCTACGCTGTTCACTGAAGGCACGCTTGGCTGATCTACTATCATGAAGTACATGTGAAGGATATTGGCTCGCGCCACCTTAGAGTGAATGCGCACTTTGAGCGGCCCAATGCTCTTAATATGAACTAACAAAGGATAGTAAAGCAAGTCAATCATGCCCTTAGAGAAAAGCGTTACCAGCAGTTAGAAGGCTTTTTTTCCGGTCTTCATAAAACGTTTCTGCTCGAAAAGAAAGCATAAATTACCTTACGATACGGCTTACTTAATCGTATGGAAAATTCTAAGACAACTTACTAGAAGGTAAATACGACTTAGTAAACGTTGAAAACACTTAGTGGATAGGTTAAACCACGGTAAGGAAAGACATAAGACGCCTTATAAGAAGTCGATTACGATTTAGTAAACGTTGAAAACGCTTAGTGGACAGGTTAAATCCACAGTAAGAAAAGACGTAAAACACCTTACTAAAAGTGAATTACGACTTATGAAAACATCAACAGCGCTTAGTGCACAGGTTAAACCTCAGTAAGAAAAGACGTAAAACGCCTTACTGGAAGTCAAATGGTCATGTGTGTGACCCGAGTACCTCCCTTTACCGTTTGTATCGCCTTACCGGAAGTTAAATCTCATCGTCAATCAGTCGATCCTATCTGACTTACCACGTTTATAGCTTTTGAATTAAGGCTTATTTGTTAATAATTACGCCTAAAATACCTACACATTAGAGAGTACATTGTTGCTTATTTTTTGGGCCTTACGCTTAAGGCGTAAAACGCCTCCAACCTAGGAAGGCGTTTTTGGTCGGTTGACTTTTGGTCGTTTTTTCGCCTTCATTACGAATAAATCCGCCCTCGTTACGAAACATTCGGCTTTACATTTTTCTCAGTGTAGGATAGTGACGTCATGCGATATTTTAACTCGATGTATTGCCGTTATGTTTTGATTACGTGAAAAAAGAAAAAATATGTGTCGAATATTTTCTTGTAATCTAGATGAGGGAATAAAAACTACAATTTAGTCAACTAGCCTAGGTATTCATAAAATACATTATTGACACTTAACTGTAGATATTATGCATCAAATGCGTTGTCCTGAATGACTGAGTGACGCTCAGCCTAAACAGCTGGTCTTAGAGACCTGAAACTAGATGGGTGTGTTCTTTGTATGACGTAAGCAGTCGATACGAATATATTCTACAAAATTCTAACCCAAAGGGGGTGAAAAATCGGGGTAAAGTCTGTATGGGACAACATGATTCCTTGGTACAATCCACTTAAACTTTGCATAAACATTCTATAACAGAATTGACGGAAGACGTGTTTCGTATGTTATTGAAACTCATCGCCTAACGGGGTTAAAAGGGGGTAAAAATTAATTTGGAGGTGTTTTGCATAAAATTTCATATCAATACTCCTAAGTGTTAAAAAAGAACCGGTCTTATTAAAAAACCGTTGACTCACATAGAATCTTGGTGCAATGCTCCTTAAATAGTGTCACCTAAAAATGGTAGTGCCACATAAAAATAATGTTTAGTTAATTGTAATGTTATGCTAGTTAGTACTTTTAGTTAATTTCTGTTTGCCTGGTTCTCGTATTCCGCTTTAATAAATAAACAATGTGGCCAGTTGATTTAAAACTGCCCAATATTTAAATCTATATACTAGTATTATAAAGAGGTAAAGTTTGTGAGGATGTAGGAGTTTAATATGTAAAACGTATACTTAGTTATTAGGCAGCGGAGCGTACTACAAAAAACACATAGACTTGTATCCAGCAGGACACACTTTTTCGGATGAAAATTTTGTTCGTGATGTCCGGTCTATAGGTATTGAATGTCTTTGGTATACCCTATCAAATAAAAAAAGAATTTTGAAAATCGTCTATAAATGACGGAGTAAAGGTCACAAAACCTAAAAAAAAATGCAACCGAATTGATAACCTCCTCCTTTTTTAGAAGTCGGTTAAAATAATTTGATTTCATTCAATGATTTTTAACCAGCTACGCCCCGTGGTTTCACCCGCGTAAACCAGGAGTAGTTAAAAGTAGCCTTAGCCTATGTGTTAATCTAGGATATAAGCTACCTACATACTAAATTTCATCCAAATCTGTTCAGACATTTGAGCGTGAAGAAGTAACAAACATACAAACACACACATACACACTCACACTCAGAAACTTAAGCCTTTATAATATTAATGTGAAAACTTCTAAATCGCATACAAAAGTAGCTGCATAAAATTTTTTTTTTGGGGGTTGATTATAATGAGCCAACCCGCAGACAAATAATAGCAATGTCTTAATAAAATAGCTATTGTACAGTATTCCCAAATTAATAATGCACATGCAGATCTTCGCTAATTGTCGTATTCCCGGAAACACCCGAATCATTGAAGCGTAAGAGCCCTAATTATGCATGAAGAAAATGCACTTAACCACTCTATATACATATAGTCATCCGACACTCGGGGAATACGGCCGTTGCCGAACAGTGACGAATATTTCTATGCGCATTATCACTTTGGGAGAACTGTACTAATTTAGCCCTACTTCTTTTTTTAAATGGGTCAAATGTAATTATTTGCTACCATATAAAACAAACCTTCGCTCGCATAGAAATATAAATTATTATTTTGCAACTCTATCTTTCAATTCTGACTGTGTTCTGAGCATTGAAATGTCATACCAAGACCTACGTCTAGTTCCAAAATAGAGTAAAGACGAAATTATGAACAAAACGTTTTTAACCGTATTTTTTAGGCCTTAACTTACATTTTAGAATAAATATTTTTGTACTTATTATAAAAAATGGCTTTTATTTTTAAGTCACATTTCAAATTTATTCCTTTTACTTTTGTCCGACGACAGAAGGACTAAGGCATAAATATTTTGCAATTGTAATTAAACTTTATGCTTGAGTGTCAAGGTTTATAATGAACTGAACTTGATAATATTATAAAACTTTTTTCTATATTAGTAGTAAGAAATGCAATTGTTTATGCGTGTGTAAACGTGGACACTTTAGCGAGGTATTTTTGTTCCTGTAGGCCTACCATCAACTTTTAGTTAGCCATTCAATTCCGATGCAAACCAGTTTAGGTTCCTAAACTGATTCGCTAATATTCATACCATGAAGTGCCTATAACTGAGTGGCGTTTGATTCTCTCATGGAGGAATGAAAGAACGAAATTTGTCGGTGGTCCGCGGTGTGAGAAAGAGATGACGCTAGACAATTGTTGAGCAATTGTTGCATAAGTTTGTCTCTTTTACTCCAACCTATGCGTTGCGTTCCGAAACCTAGTAGTTATGATTTTAGCTGTTTTATATGTGTATAAAATTTCAACAAATATATTTTAAAATTTCGCTTATGAGTCAAATTATATACAATTAAGCCCAATTTTACTACTCATTAATGTAATAGTAATTTAAATAATTCTTTAAAATAAAAATTAAAGGTTGCTTAGTGTCGTCGTAAAAGTAAAATGATTATGACGAGTTTAGAACGCAACACACGCGTTTTGAAATATATACAAACTTTTTTGATAGAACCCAAGGAGTTCTAATTAGGTAGGTAGTACTCAAAAGAGTTTTTAGTTTTTAACGTTTAACTTGGATAAAGTAATTAGTAATACGAATAATGGCGTACATTTTACATTGTTACGTAAGAAACACATATTTAACTGAAATACCTTGAATTTGGTACGTATATTTCCACATTTTTTCAAAGTTTATAACAAAATGATTCAGTTTACGCCACGAAACTAGAAACTTTTTTTGGATCGCTATTTTTGACACTATGCGAACCAATTTAGGTTCAAATGTCACCTCATGGTACGAAAAATGAACGAACTACAACAGCTTGCGATTCAAGTGCCGACTTGATTTGGCGTCAACCTAAACCGGATCGTTTTAATGACGTCTTAGTATGAAATTGCAAAGCAGTTCATTTTAGGTCGTCAATTGAATCGTAATAATAGTTCATAGTAAGCCTGCTGATCTTGTATCTAGTGCTATTATTGATCGAAGACATAAACAAATAAATCCGTTAAACGGTAGAAGACCATGTAGACCCGAAAAGCAACACTGTATTCTATTATTTATAGATGTATACAGTGTAGGTACATATTCCAAAGTTTAAAAGCCCTGGAGAGCAGCGAGAAGCAATATGAAGTCGTGCTTTCAACAATGTAATACGATATGATTATCTGCGAGCACATAGATGATAACATTTTTCATGACTTTGTCGCTCATGTAAGTTTCCCAACGCGCTGTCGCAATTCCGATTTTGTAACTTATCTCTGTTAAACTAAAATAAAAACAACATCATCAACCAAACTAATTATTTGCAAAAATTCAAGTTTCGTCTTTTACGCAATTAGTAAATGACTGCATAATTTACTAATAGCGGAAAAGCCACAATAATAGAAATTTTGCTGTTCTAAATTTCAGCAATTATTCTGGGGCTGCATTCCTAAATTTATCGGATGTAAAAGGAAGCATAATAAACAGAGAGGCTCTTGTTCTTCCACTCATTTTGCTTTTGTTTTCACCGGATCGTACCCGGGTATGTACGCGTACACGTACCCTTATGGCTACGGTTCTAATCTTTCTTTTGCGTTTTTCACGAAAACAAATAAAATTATAGTTTGACTTTCAAATACAACTTTTTGAAGCACCTTTACATGCCCTCTATAGCAAAAAGTTTAGCGCGCTAAGTACCGTAAACAGCGATTTTCACAACAAAGCTATAAAAGTAGTTTCTCATCAATTATGTTTGTTTGTACAATACTATTTGCTCGATGCACAGAATGCAACTATGTGTTCGTATCAGATTGTATTTTTAATCAAATATGAACACTCGGCTACAAGGAACTGCTGAAACCTCGGTGTAGCTTTGTTTTACCTGTGAGCTGAATTCAACTTATATAGTTATAATATAGTTTAGTGTACACCAACTATAAAATGATAAATGATAAATTAATTTGTCAGTAATCGTGACCTCAACTCGGAACTTGAGGAGCTCCACGTGCTGACGAACAATACCATAGAAAGAACATTTGGGTTGGTCCCATAAAGAAACTGCCAGACAAAATGTAAAATAAATAAATAAAAGAACTTAAAAGGATTTAGAAAAGAAAATCTAAAAAAAAGAATCCACGTAGTCCTACATTCACAATATATACAATATAAAATATACTTCCGTACGCAAAATACGTGCTTGGTCGTGTAATTGCGGACACCTGTCCGTTAAACCTAACCTGCATATACAATAAAAAAATAAAATTAAAATATATAATAGGTATACTTTCAAAGTAAAAATACATGTCAATATACATTAAATGTCAATAGTGTAAATAAATAAAATAAAAACATTTGATTCAAAATTAAGTAGGTATAAAACAAGACAAAAATGTTGCCATAGTTTTAATGCAATTGGAGCAGCTTTTTATCCTCAAGGTAATCATTAACAGTATAATAAGCGTTGTGACATAGTTGTCGCTTTAATAAATGATTTAAATTTATTTAGGCTTAGTTCTTGTGATGGGGAGGGGAGTGGGGGTGAGATGGGTAGGGCAGTGGGGGAGGGATGGGGAGTGGGAGAAGAGGGAGGTCAGGACAAAGGGAGGGGGTGGAGAAGGAGGGAATGAGAGGGGAGGGGTAGGGGAAGGGTGAGGTGAAAGGGGAAGGGAAAGGGGTAGGGGAAGAGGCAGGAGCCGGGTGGGGGAGGGAGGGGAAAGTGAAGGAGGGGAAGAGGCAGGAGCCGGGTGGGGGAGGGAGGGGAAAGTGAAGGAGTGGTCAGGGGAGGGGGATGGAGGAGTGAGGGGAGGGGGGAGGGGGAGAGGAGTTGATAAAAAATGCTATGCAATAGCTTTACCGCGGCAGTCTCTGAGTGCCACACGTCATTTTCTCTTTTTTTTTAACCATTCAATCACAATGTGCCACAGCGAAGCGTGGCAGGGTACAGCTAGTTTTATTATAAAAGCGTATACATTGACATCTAAATGAGCTTCCTACTTTTTTAAGTCTGGTTACAGGTATAACAAATTTGTGTTGTTTCTAGTATTTACATTATTGATATCACTGTATTTTTAAACAGATTAATATTTTTCGGTGCATACAAAAGATTTTCATAAATGTAATGGGAAGGCACAGTCATTATATTAATCACTTTAAATTTATTTCATAACGAGGGAGGGAGATTAAATTTATTGCATAAGGGATATCCGTTCAATTTATAAATTAAGTCCCCGCTGACTTAATTTATAAATTGAACGGATATCCCTTTTTTGCAATACAAATATTGTTTGAATATCCGCAGCATTTCCCCACAATAAAATACCATACGACTTGACCATGACACAATGAAAATAGCTGAAGTTAAACTAAACGGACTGTCTATAAATCAGTCAAATTACGAATTTTCCTAACAGCATACGCCGCTGAACTAAGTTTTTTAGACAATTTAAGTATGTAAGGGCCCCACTGAAGCTTAGTATCTAAAGTTATGCCCAAGAACACAGTAGTATCATCAGGATTCAACTCTTGAACCTTTATTAGTACACTAGTTTCCACTTGCCTAACATGAGGAAGCGTAAACTTAATGCATTTAGTTTTATTCTTATTAAGAAGCAGGTTGTTAACATTCAACCAGTGTACTATTTTTGAAAGAGCGCTATTCACGTCGACAATAACCTACTGCTGACGTTTAAGTTTAAATAAGAGTGACGTGTCGTCTGCAAACAACACTATTATCATGATTACCTTCCACAAGATAGTGTAAATCATTGATGTAAATAAGAAATAAAAAAGGACCAAGGATCAAGCCCTGGGGAACTCCCATTATTACCAAAGATCCAGGAGATCTATATCCGTTAACATCAACTCTCTGAATCCTATTACCCAAGTATGACTTTCATGAAAAACAATCGAATGCCTTGGATAAATCGCAAAAAATACCCATGCATCGCATTTGTCTTCCCATGCGTTATGAATAAGTCCTAAAAGTTCAACACATCAGTTGTCGAACGACCCCTTGTAAATCCGAGCTGTTTAGTGTGTAATTATTTATGTTTATTAAAAAAACTTTGCATCTGTTCTAAAACAAGTTTTTAAATCAACCCCACTAATTATAATTTGTAGTATTTTATTAAACTAAGGGGTCATTTTTAATGGTTTAGTTTTAGATACTAATCCGACAAATAAATCTGGGCTTTGGGCAATCCTACTACATATATTTCGATTTGGTAATACTAGAAGGAAAGCCGATATTCTGTCATGGTTGGTTTCGACGAAAAATCGTGTTTCGGTCGGACAATAGTCTTTCATGAGTGGTTTTCAGTATTTTGAGATTGTGAACACATGCGTGTGTTCTCACTGCACTGTAATCCCGATAAATAATACTTTTAACAAAACAGAAAGTGAAAATATGGATGTTTTTAACGAATCACGTTTTATTGGTGTTGCTTTATAAGTTTTTGAGCAGAATTAAAACAAACAATTCTGAGGGTGCTGACTCCCACTACACTTACTTACTTCGTCTTGGGTTTCGTCTACAAATATTAATTTCAACCAACTTTAAAGTGCCATTTATTTATTTCTGTATTCCATTGGTTTTAAAATCTACCTACTACACGTCCAAGAAATAAAATAAAATAAGTATACCCATATTTTCAAACTGGTCAGGTCTCAGAGAATTCAGATAGGGAAATGCCTAAGAAACATCACCGATACAAACTCAGACGTGAAACCCATGGTCTCTTTTAAAATCCACAAATCATACTGGTCAGAGAATTTGAGTACCATGGGAATTAGTCTGCTGGGATGGTTTTTTGAGGAAAGAACCACACATACTTAACTAAACTTGTGCAGACACATCATGCATCGGTTTGTAATCGCATGTAAAACTAGAGGGTCATAACGGCTCGACGAAAAGGACAGTGACACACTGACCTAGTCAAAATGTATTAAGCTGCCAGGCCATACAGATTTTCTTGATTTATAAAAAAAAATAAGAATTCTTTTAAAAGTAAATATTCAGGACAGGCTTGTGGCAAAATAATAACAAATGCCCGGGTCGATCGAAGGTTAAACCATGTTTCCCGAGGGGGCGGCCCATGGATGTGTTACCATTTATTACATAAAAAAATCCCAGCATAGCTAGTAAAAAGACGAGGCAGATGACTACAAAGTTTTTATTTTATCATCGTATTCATTAAGTTCAGGAAATTTTTAAGTGTATGAAAATAAAGTTAAGGTAATACCTTGTTGAGTAAAAAAATAAAAACAGCATTAATTTTATAAATATTACCCTCATAATATTTTTCTTATATTATAGTGATATTCACGCTTAAAATACTGCGCATAACCGAAAATATTTTTTGTTTACTCAATATTTTTAAAACCTACGTACAAATTTAACAGAAGTACAGCCACTGTACTTCTGTTAAATTTGTACGTAGGTTTTGTGTGTTGCACCAATTATTATAACTACATAGGTTTATTTTCAAAGCAACGTTAACAAAAAAAAGTAGACAGCTAAAATTGGAATGAAGAGTTTGAAACTAGTTCAAATTTTCAATTTGAATGTACAGTGGCATAAAAGTTACGATTTCGTATTTATTTGTTTGTTCACATTGAGCTGTATCCGACTATTTGTTTGTATTCGATATAACCTACCTTAGGTAATCCGATGCATATTTTACTGATATGTAGAATTTGTGAAGTTAGGGTCGGTAGAGTTAGGCCGTGTAGATTCAGAAGCTTGGCTTTACATGAGATCTGATATCTTTTTCACAGAGCAAACCTTATGTGGTCGTCGTGGCAACGTTTTACATGAAATGTTTTTGGTGAGATTTCAGTTCTTTTTGTAAGTTGCTAGGCAGTCTTTTTAGTTTTTATTATTTTCTTCTTTTTTAGGGGTGTATTTCTTGCATCAGTAGTGCCGGTTTTCATAGCCCATTCTCTGTCTTTGCCTTTTTTCTTTGATAGATTACCATAAGCGATAAATCAGGGCGATATTTCGCTCTTAAGCGATTATATTATCTCATACAAACTTCCGCCCCCCATTTTAGGAGATAGGGGGCGAAAGTTATAAGTTTATGTTTTTTTTGTTAGTTGAATACTAAACATAGATTACATCAGCTTTCGTGAACTTAAGGAAGTAGCCAAACATTTTGATGATCCTCAGTGTGTTAGTGACGAAATCGGTGTATTTTAGATATCAATAAAATCTAAAGTATTAGAGCTATTCAATTGAGGATTTGTGTGTTTAATTAGTCTATTATTGACATAATATCCTGAGAATATGAAATATCTGGTACCTACATCAGAAACCAACTCTATGAGGTTTTAATAAAAACGAAGAAACACTTCAAGAAAAGGTAAGTAGTGCCCTTGTGTTTCACTTGGCTCGTGTTGGCGGGAGCACTGCCGTGCCGTAAATTCAAACAATAAGTTCGAAACTGTAATAGATACTTAATGTTTATAGCCCCCGACGCAATAAGAGGGGTATTATAAGTTTGACCGCTATGTGTGTGTGTGTCTGTCTGTCTGTCTATGGCACTGTAGCGCTTTAACGGGTGAACCGATTACAATGGGATTTTTTTTTAAAGCAGGGTTTCTAGCGATGCAGGTTCTTCGACATGATTCATCAAAATCGGTTCAGCCGTTTTAAGGTTATCTATCATCTCTTTTGTGTTAACTGCCGTTACGATTAGAAACGCCTATGGGTATTAACTTTACTTACAAACTTATCTGTGGCTTAAAATTTAAAACCCCATGTATGTTACATTAATAAGCAAGAGTACATATGGTATTCTTGTTCGGATGCTGCAGCCAGGATATCTATCACTCTTATACACTCTTTAGAAAGTAAAAGCAGATATGTCGTGTTTGGATTCGTTTTAACCAGCATTTGATTCTACGTACAATGCACTGATGGCAACAAGTATGAGCTGATGCTGCAGCCAGGATATCCAGCACACTAATAGGTAAACTCTTGACAAAATAATTTGGATTTGGATTCGTTTTGATCAGCAAGTCAATTCGTTCTACATAGCCAATGCATTGAAAATATCTCATAACTAAAATCCCTATAACACAAAATTACTGCAAGTTTAAAAATAACCAAATAAAAACTAAATTAATAAATTTAAAAAACCCCCAACTTTTTAATGTTAATTCACTTTTTTGTGTTGTTTTTTTTTTAATTTAGAGTTGAATATTGAAGAAACTGTCCCTTTGTTTCGTGTCTTACTAAGTACAGACGCCAGCACATCAAGTTACCCTAAAGTGTCAAATTTTCCCAATTGAATATGAACCATGTTCTGTTTGACATAAAGTTGAAAAACGATCAAAGAAATTTGACACATTGTGGTAACTTGACGTGCTGGCGTCTGTACCTATACTGTTCATTGCATAATCATCCTCCTTTGTGCATATAAAAATAATTCTGCTTTAATAAAATTGTCACGTAATTTGTTGATTCTACATTGTTTTTCAACGGTACCCAACGTTTGCCCATAATGATGTCTGAAGAGAGAAGCGCTCTCCGACATGTTTAAATAAGAAAAATAAATGAAATTACAATAATAAGTAATAAATTATTTCAAAAAACATCGGATAACAGACTTCATAGTGTTAGTACATAAATACTAAAAAGAAATAGAGTTTGTGGTTAAGAAGTATTTTGCACAGATGATAATAAAGTTTCTTACTCGGTCATCTTCTCCACAAAATCCTCCAATAAGAAAAAAACGCACTCTCGGTCAGAGTTTTTAGAATAACAGCATTCTAAAAACTCTGGCCGAGAGTGCGCTACTGACTGGCCCAGGTTCTAAGTTACTGCCAACGATGCTATTCTCTTCCGTACGGTATGACCCATAAAGAAAATCCGTATTATTTTAATTTAATTGCTGGCTTCCTGACGGCAGGTGTACGAGAAAATAGGATCCAACCGTGATTCCGCTAAAATAAATCGTTGATTCACTCTAGCTATTAAAAACGGCCAAATATTTTACCGAAAAGCGGGGTAATGTTTGCGTTTTTGTAAATCTTGCTCATAAAAAAAAAGAAGGTATCTTTTATCACTGCTCAATTGCACATTGGTAGAAAGCGCCCGTTTTCGCTTGTATTTTACACTTTGCCATGTCTTTATGCTTTGAGAATGTCAAATATGAGTCTCCCCCATGCGTACAATATTCTTAATACTTATTTATTTATTTTATTTATTTATTGGCCAACTTATACTAACAGTTAATACTACACATATAAGTTATAGGTCTAATGTAACATAAATCTAAATATAAATATAACATTGTGCTCAATATGCATTTAAGATAAATATTTATAATGATTAATAGATGAAAAATCAAATTTTATAAATTTATGGATGTTGACATAAAATGTTATCACTTATGTTTATTTATTTCGAGAAAATGTACTTTTGTATCAGCAACTATTAAATCATGACATGCCGCTAAGACTAAGTATTAATGCTATTCAGTAACTTAATTAAGTCTAGTTTCGTATGAAAAGGTTTCAGTCTTGTATTAGGAATTATGTTTTTATTTTTATGGATGCAGAAGTTGACAATCAGACCCTTTGTTGTGAGCTCGTGGGATTTATTTCAGCGTATCAGATCAGTGTAACGAGAAGGTGGTCATAAGAACTCCTGAGATAAAGAATACAAAGGATTCCTTATAAGATTGCTCTCGTTACACGCCTGTTCGTATTTCTGTCACACACAGCTGATCATTTTCGGATCGATAAATGATATAATTCGACATTTAGAATACTACAACCAAAAGATTTAAAAAAAAAAGATTAATTGCCCTAGATGCCTACCCCTTGTCTCTAAAGTTTGCAGAGCAAAAAAGTAAGATGCGGTTAAAGATCATGTTAATATTACAGAAATAATTAAAACCATGTCTAATTTGTGTAGTCTTGTAGTTCTTAATCAGCAAAAACACTTGGCCAATTTTTAAATTGGCATATATTTTTCTGCCTTGTAGGTACGATAGTAGAACCTTCGGTATGCGAACCGGCTCGCTCTTTACTGGTTTTTATACAATGTTTTCTCATCATTTGTTACCTCACCGCGCTCATGTTTAAAAATAATTGTATAAGCAATTTTATCGTGGTTACGCTGACACTCAATTATTGTTTTTATTGTATGGTATGATTGGTATGACACAGGACATTAAGTTGCATCGTGTAAAAATGGGCTTTACGTTCAAAAGACTTGTCCAAAAATATGACGGAGTTATAGATTTTACTGATTTTGTTATTGTTATAATGCAACAAATTTGATCACCGGCTCCTTCACTAAAAACCTCAGCCCATATTTGACCGATGACTGGGCTCGGTTTATCGAAAAGATCTTAGCCGTCATTCTAATTATTGCTAGTGCGTATTAGTCCCAGTCAGCGTATCCATAACATTGGGGCGATACAACTGCCATATTTACTAAATCCTTGTCATATTTGTCTTGTTTGAGTTGTCTGTCCGGGATACCACATCGACGTGGACGTCTATATCGCGACACCTAATACCACTCCAGTTGAGGTGTTTGTTTGTGGTGACGTCTGCAACATTGTTCAGCGCTGCCTACGCATTGATAACTTGGGTGGAGATTAAACCAACTATGATAGCATGTGATCTGAGAGAGACGGCACTACGTACGATGAAACTATTTTTGAATAGGGTCGGAAGTATTGTAAGTTGAGCTCTGGTTCGATTTGGTCAAAGCGCTGACGTAGGACCTCATCTCCTTGCAATTTGGTAAGTAGCAAGGTTTCACCAGTGCAAGTTAGGTTAATAGGCAGAGCACATCAAAGTACCCCAAACGGTCCAATTTTGCCAAAAACATGAAACTTTTATAAATTGAAAAACTGTCAAAGTAACTTGAAACGTTGGGGTAGCAACAATATTATTTTTGGTATTTACAAACGTTCGTAATTGGTTTGTGAATTACTTTGATGCCTGATGTAGAACAATTATTGACAGAATATAGTTTCGTTTTTCATGGAGCTCTACTACTCTTTTTTATGCGTGGTTTTGGTTTTTATTATTTATTATTTATATAATACTTCAAGCACACTAATGTACAGAGGCGGACTTAATGCCATAGGCATTTTCTACCAGTCAACCTTTAGGTGATGCAGAGAAAAACAGTGGTAGGTGCAATAAAAATGAAAATAAAAGGAATCAAAGAATACTAACACATATTATGAGTATAAATACATAAACATGTACACTATAAATATAATATATATAATAAATTAAATTACGAAGAGATAGAAAGAAGAGAAAACATTACCGCTGTGAAGATACTACTGCCAACTTCTTACGAATATGCTCGCGAACCTTAACCTTAAAAGATAAACGGTTGGTTGCCATCCTGATTTCCTGGGGGCGAGCGTTCCACAGAGAAACAGACTGCATAAAAAAATAACTATGAACAAAGTCAGTACGGTGAGTAGGACATAGGAGAAGACGGCGGACGGTTTTTGTTTTAATGTTTCTTTCTAGGCTCACATGCCTGCAGCTTTGTGAAGAGCCTCGATCGTGTGCTGTTAGTCTGTAGTTGAGAGCTCGTTTCAGATAATAATCTACAAACCTAAAGTGACTTTGGTATTGTTAAGTCCGCCTCTATCGAAACAATGTAGAATTCAATAAATAAATCATGTCAAATAATTTATATCTATGCCAACAAGGGAAGGAATGACTGCAAAATTTTACGCATATTTTACTATCTATAAACCTTAATTTGCCTAAAACTAAACCTTGATTTCTTATTATTATTATTATATTTATTTATCAGACAACAAGAGTCCGCTACGATTATTTATGATGATTTGATTATCTCTCTCTCCTTTCCCTTTTTTACCAAAAGTTGTTGTAGGGTTAAATCACCGGATCGCTCCATCTCTCTCTTTTTAACTTATCACCCTGCTAAGAGGCTGTAACAGTAAATCATTTTGCTTCATCATTCATCAGGTCTATCCACAACTTTATTAGGCACTAAGATCTAGTGCCTAATGAAGTTGGGTTGCGTATCATTAACAATCCCTAGTTCTTATATAGGAACTATATCACTGTTTATAGTAATAATAAACATAACGTAGGTCATATTACATCTGTAAATACATTTATAACATAACATAACGTCACGCCTGTAATCCCCGAAGGCTTAGGCAGAGGTGTACCTGGTAGTACACCCACATTTCGCCTGTTCAAAAACATCCACATTACATCCTGTTTAAATACATTTATTGTAGTAGATAATGGTCTGGAATACGAATCGTGTGCCCAGCGCAAAATGATTGGCGTAAATCTAACGTCAATTCGACCAATTTTCACACTGAAAGTTAAATTGAAACGCATCAGGGTAGAATGTTCAATGTTCAAATATGATTTTATGGTAAAATATATCACTTTCACTTCGAACGCTAATAACGACTACAATGAATACCTACTTGCGAACTTTTTTTGGTTTTCATCATCCAAATACGACACGGAATCTTTTTGATGTAGTCTAATGGAAAAAAAAGGAACTGATACTTAAGTAAATAATAATGGCGCTTAACGAATCAATGGTAAATCATTTTTTTTAATAATATAAACGAGTGCTGGGCGATCCCACCCGATGGTAAACAAATTAATCCATAAATTGACGGTTAAGTGCACTAGTTAATTAAGAGCCTATTCACCTGCCTGGCACCTTAATTATAATGAGGCGGTAAGACCGCAGCAGGTAAATTGTTCCAGTCTTTGGATGTACGTGGTATAATTGTCCAAAAGTTGCTTAACACTTAGATCCAGTCAATTTATGTTTGCCTGGTAAAAAACTATGACAGTCGAATTAAAACTGTCTATCGATATATTTAATTAATCTCCAGCATATACCCCTCGCTCTCTAATTTTAACAATGGTTCGCGGAATAAAAATATAACATTTTAATTTTGATTTTCTATGCGCTTCGATGGTTGCGCTTACGATTGCGCTTCGAGGAATACCCCGGGTTGTCCGATGGTAGAAAGGTGATGGCGGAATCTAGTCGTATAATTCCCGTGCCCACCCTCCAAAATGCATCTCATAGAGCACCGAAAGGCTGGCCTACCTACGCTTAGACTTTGTTAAAGATAACTTGGAAGCTTTTAAGTGCTGCCTAGTAGACTCTAGTACTTACTTGTTTATTAGTATAAAAACTCACTGGCCTAGATTTTCTTTTCTCAGCAATTCTAATAAGTTGCCAAGATAAAAATAAACACTCATCTTCTAAGTTTCACTATAGTTCACACAGCCAAATTTCATAGATGGTTAAGTTCTGAAGTTAATCTGGACAGACATCGTGACGTGATCTACACTAATATTAATATTATACAGAGGGAAATTTTGTATTTTTGTGTTTGTGCATGTTAGTAATGAATAAACTCAATAACTACTGCGCCGATTTCAAAAATTCTTTCACAGTTATTAAGCTACACTATCCCCGGGCTACTTTTTATCTCTGTATTCTACAGGAACTATATTTTTTAAATCAAAATTGTATCACTTAATCTAACTTCACTTCGAAAGTCTTATATATAAAATATATTGTATCTTCTAAATTTTATTCTAAAAATTAGCTTTTAAATTTGCCATCTAGTCGTACCCTTTGTATACAATTCATAACAAACTGACAACAAAGCTGTTCATAACACGGGCGCCACATCTGCTATCTCTTGTAAAACATATCTTTCTTTGTGTTTGTTTTTAACAAAATTTGTTTATTGCCTTCAAATATCTTTTCCGATTTTTCCGACGAACTGTTGAAGTTAGTCGCTAATGCTGGATCGTGAACGTTCAACTTAAACTATTCTCTCACGATATTTATATGCGTTTTATCTTAATATATAATATGTAATTATTGTATAATCACTACGTGTGTTTGTCACCTAACCAAACTGCTGGAGCGATTTGAATGAAATTTAGTGAGTACCTATATTAAAAAAATACCATTCCCTGATTTTCTATAAAATCACAAAAATTGCCTTATCTGCGAAACCCATCTGTATGGCAGATGACCAATGCAATATTACAGACTAATTGATTTTGATTAATTGACGATCAATTTTACACATGTCCTGCGACCGACTGCTTCAATCATGTGAGACGTAGGTAATCAACAATACTAGATACTACTAAGATAGGCTTGTGTGAGCATGAAACTACATCCAAAATTATGGATGGAGTGTGTCGCATAGACCGACACATTCATCGGAAGAATCGAAGAATTTGGAAGGATTCTCACTATAATTAAGAAATGTTGTGATTAAAAAATATGTTGTAGTGGCAGCAGCTAATTCCTTATTAAACATTATTTGGTGCTATTGTTTTGCGAATACTTAAGACAATTCACATTGGCCATAGCCAAGTAAAGTAAATAAAAACTTTAACGATATAAACACATTTAGTCGAACAAACGTGATCGTGCACAGTTTGTAAAAAAATACGTAAGTATTCGCTTACAAAGTTCTAGTAACGTAAAAAATTAATCATCACAACACCTTATACAAATTTATTGAAAAAAAAAAAATGGAGTCTATAGGCAAAAACGGTAAACAATGCTCCAAAAAATTTAAAGCAAACACAGTTCCCGGTCCCTTTAATGCCGTTATATCCGGTTTTGACTGTAATTGTCTGTGGTATGGCGAAGCACGATTCGTAAACAATACGCGAATCAGATTTTATGTAAATAACTATGATTTTTAACATGTCACTGAATGTACTCGTATATTAATTATCGACTGGTATTGTTATAGACTAGTACTGTAAATTACGTCAATAATGACTCCTGGAAAGTTGTGATTTAAAAACCTAGTCATACAACACAGTTTTACAGTTTTGTGGGTTATGTGCCATAAGAATGGCCATAGTAATACTTGTATTTTTATTCTTTCGATCAAAAAATGACATGGAACATTATAAAATACTTAATTCTAATACCAGCTTGTTACTGTCCCACTTCAGAGCAAAAGCCTCTTCTCATACAGAGAAGGCTCGTGCATTGATCACCACGCTTGCTCAAGGCGGATTGGCGATTTCACACTTATAATTATTAACTATAAGTCCAGGTTTCCTCACGATGTTTTCCTTCACCGATGTCAATGATGTTTAACATAAACTTAGAAAGTAGGTACATATGAATTGAAAAAGTCACATTGGTACTTACCCGGATTTGAACCACAACCTCGTGCATGAGAGGTAGCGCGTTAACCTTAACCTTTGGGCCATCACGACTTTACAAATGACTTTTTTTCTTTGAAAAATATAACGAGTGATATTTTAAGTTGTTATAAATACATTTCAGGACTCACCATTGAACTTAGCACCCATTTAGAGATCACTTTCTGTACGGTTCGTACACTTGCAAAGTAGTTGACGTTGTTGTTGGAGTGTGGAGAGAAAAGATCGCGAGGTTGAGATGGCACTTAAATAAGTTTAATGTACCCAAGTTACGCACAATAATGCATAGTTGTCGATTCCTTTCTCTAGGTGGTTTACTCAATTTTTAGCTATACCACACTGGTTGATAAATAAGGTGAAATATGACTTAAATACCTAATCAAACTGACGCGCGTTCGTATCAATCGCAGCGTCAGCAAAATGTTATGAACAGTTTAAGATTGTACACTTTCTTTATCAGTGAAATCGACTACTACCTACTACGATATACCATGATATTGAACTATTGGCTTTAATTTTACATTTATGTTTTTTTAAAGGGATCAATACAATTATAATTATCGTGTCACAGTGTTAGCTACAAAACTCTTCCGAAACGGGTTGACCGATTCTTATAAAATTTTGTGTGAATATTCGGTAGGTCTGGGGACGTAAACTTTTAAAACTTAATAAAACAAATAAATCCTGAGGTGGAATAAAGTTTCCGGCTTAATTAGTTTCTCTGTAAAATTGATAGAATCTAAACATACTTGTAGAAGTCCGCTCTCTTCTTGTTTTAGGAGCCTCAAGTCACGTTGTTTGTCTCACGTTTGGTAAATATTTGGTAAACAACGTGACTCACATCCTGCTCAATATCAAGACAGTTAATCAAAACGAGATAATTAATTGAAACACATCCACCGCTAAATGTGACATTCAATAAACATTCGTGCGTTTAAACACGTCCTGGCATTGCATTGGACATAATCATCGCCAAGACGAGCCAAGTGAAGCGCAAGGGCACTACCTACCTTTTCTCGAAGTGTTTCTTCGTTTTTTTGAACTCTCATAGAGGTGGTTTCTGATGTACCAGAGTGTTCATATTCTCAGGATATTTGGTCATTATTAGACTAATTAAACATACAAAGTCTTAATTGAATAGCTCTAATACTTTAGATTTTATTAATATCTAAAATACACTGATTTCGTCGCAAGACATTCTAGTTTATGAAAAAATTAATTGTAAAACATTTTTATTATATTCTCGGACTCTCAATTGACATGATCGCAAGCCCTTTTCGCTAAAAACTCTTGTTTTGTCTTTTACAGGTAAGTCGAATTTCGCAATGGTGTGCCTTCCGAGATCTGCTACTGCACGTAAGTAATGAAATTTTATTTTACCTTAATAAGATTTAATTTATGTTAATGGGAAATTCGGTGTAGAGATATTCTGTGTGCTGTTATAATAAAACTCACAAATAATGTTTTAAAAAGTGTAAATATTTGCGGCTTTTTACAAACTTAGGATGGACTTAATACAGGTCGAATTACTCTTCCAAACATAAAAAGAAAAGTGTGTAAAGTCGTTTGAGAGCAATTCATTCCAAGACGACCGAGGTACGCTTGCTGTAACCTTAAAAAGTTAAGTATATAAAAGTTCAATTAATACCTTTAAAATTTTTGCTCGGCTGAAACCTTAGAAATCAAGTGATATCAATTAATCTCAACCTTTTCTTGGGGTATTTTTATTCAATACTCGTAGCAGATGTTTGCTGGTCATATTTATTATTAGGTAACTAGATAAATTCAAACCAAGTGAAGTTATAATATAAATATAAATTTATATTTATTTACAGAATAACTATTGCGTTGTTCTAATTTAAGAGACTAATATAATGTATAAAAATATTAAACTGACCTAAAATCAAAGCCTTCAACCCATGTTCTTCTTAAATCGAAACAAACTTATTCACGCATTTAAGTTAAACTCGAAAGTAAAATATTCTCGAATCGCTACAGAGCATGTTTTTTTTTATGTAAAACGGTAATTTTGTAAGTAAGAACCTAATACCTAATGTTCAAACATGAACCTTGATGTCTTTATGGCGCAAATAGTATCATATACTTTAAACGAGCACCCACCTCCACGGTATGTATTCATAGGAACGACATTTGTCGATCAGCAGGCTTACAACCTTAGTAAACATTGTACGTCAAATATTGTACACTACCTACTCACTTTTTAGGGTGAGGTCAAGGTTATGAACGGAAAGGGTCGATATATGGGTCAGGTTTAAGAGAGCAAAATAAATCAAATGAAAATAATTATGTTGAACATAAAGCTAGGAAATATTGATTTTATCCGAAAATTTTAAAATTTTCGCGATAGAAAATTACTATTGGCTAAATTTAATGTAAAATTTGATTCACTCTTTATTCTTCGTCCAGGCGGTTTTTCTTTGGAATGCTACCTTTGAACTTCAGGATTTCATCCAGTTGGTTCACATTTAAAGTGAAGGCACTGCACATTCACAAGGAGTTGGCAAACTTATCTTGAAGTTAAGTTGGCAGATTATTATTTCTCCAGAGCTTGTATTTGGATTTTATATAATACGTATGTATGTATGTATAGATATATTTATTCTAAATTATTATTGATTTGACTTTCTAGTTATTGTTACCTTCTTGCGCCTACCATGTTCTGTCTCTTGTCTCTGCATCACGTAAGGTAGACTGGTAAAAAATGCGTAAGGCATTAAGACCTCCTTTGTACAGTGTTTGCTAGTGCATGAAGTTTCATAAAATAAAAATTAATAAATGTTTAAAAATTAATTAGAGGCGTGAATCCCGCATTAATTTAAAAAAATAACTTTAATTTCTAATCTCAGTATTTATCAAAATTACGCCGTTGTGACATTGAGTCGCTAACATATCAAAATTAGAATTAACATCAAAAGTCATTTATTCAAATCAGGCTGAGGATCAGCACTTTTTGACCGTTAAAATTACATAAAGTCAGTCCCTCAAAAAGCCTGCCCTTCGCCTATAAGCGGATATAGCGACAACATTTTGAACGTTTTTAATTATGCGAATTGGCCTTAAGATTAAGTTTTTCAATTAAGTTCGTAGACATTTAGATTTAAAAAAGTGCGTTACTAAAAATCATGTATTGTAATATCTTTATTCATTACACAGGATACACAACAATAGAATGATAACTAGAGAGATGTGTTGTCTAGAGAAACGTAAGTAACTTCAAACGTTAGATAAAATAGTTTAAACCAATCCATAAATCTTCCGATTTTCTTCAGTTTATGTAGGTAGTTGGCATGACGTCACAGCTCGGTCCTTGCCCTTTGATACGGCACAATGATCTACGACCTGCAACCTACGACACCGTAGTTTCTCTGACGCACTTTGTCTGAATAGTTTCCTCTACTTATCTTTAAAACTGTATTAGCAGCGACGGCCGCAAGGCAACCGCAAGGTTGTGGACGCGATTCCCGGATCGGGCAGAGTTTTGGTTTTTTTTTTCTATCTAGAATTACCCAGTAGAATCCCGGAGTATGAATTTGTGCCCGATTTAATTCGATTTTCCTGCCACCACTCGGGGCGTTAACATAACTAGCGAAATGTGGGTGTACTTCGTGTTATTAGTTGTAAAATATTTTTTAAACTATTGAGGTCGGTGATTCACTATAGTGCCTTCTATACAAAGCTTTATGTGTAAGTACCTATAAATACATCACTCGTCCAGCTTAGAGCCAGGACATCGACTCTGTGCGAAGCAGGGGTGGGCTAGTTTAAAAATAAACTGTTATTTTCTACACAGAATTTTCCAACCTATTTTCATCTGCAGCTGCATTTCTTTTATACTTATTTCATACATTTTTTTCACAAGTTAATTAAATTACACCACCCTGAGAAATTTCCTGGAATACGAAGGTGTGTCTTGAAGCTCCGCCCACAGTACATCCCCATGTAAACTAAAATGGCGGACGTAATTATTACGTTTCTACAAACTTATTCTAATCGGATCACACAATAGGAATAAATGTCTTGCACGTTCGAAGCGGCCTTTGTTGTCATCTACCGTCTGCGTTCACGAAATTGACGAGCGAATCTGGCCAATCTTTGACCCCAATTAAATATTTTTGACTCCATTTTCCAAAGTACCCGGTGCTTTATAAGTGAAATGAAAATATAAATTACATTGCAGATTACTCCAATCTACTGACTAGACGGCTGATTTTCTAGAATGGGTCCCGACTGCTACAGTTTGTGACTTTCTTGTTTTAGGGCTTTTTCATGAATACTTTCTCAGAAAAGCAGTCGGGTTTTTAGTTTGTTGAATACCGTTTTTTTTATTTGTAGTAGGTCATTATTATTTGTATGAAGTTTCCTTTCCAAACCTTTTATCCTCAAAGTAATCTTTAAGAGTATCATGAGTGTTGTAACGAAAAAGTGTAAAAGAAAAAGATTTGATTTCTGTATATAAATGTGCTTCGGAAATATGTATAATAATACATATTCTTTATTTGATTCCATGGAGTTGAAATGCGAATGTTTTATTTACTTTTCTCTTCATTTAATACCAGGTACCAATGTATACTGAAGTCCTGCTTTATATTTTTCTTTTTCCCGTTACCAGTCCTTCGTCAGTAGAACCGACGAGGGTGTATTTCCGCCTTCTGCCATTAAATAATAATTGTACTCTTAAAAAGTATTCAACACACAAAATATACGTACAGGCAATTGCCGCCGTTCAATCTACTGTTACTTTTAGAAAAATACGCGTTACAATAAACTTGGCAGTTTTCTTTTCGCTTTGTTGTGATAAGAAAAAATGCTGTCCATAATTACTACCGCGTACTTTTCTTATATAACGAACATCGAACGTCTCGTCGTGTCAAACGACTTTTTAATACCTACTTTAACAAGACTTATTTTGTTCTTCTTCTATTATTTTATGCAAACCGTGTAGATGGGGTTCTGCACAGAGAAAAATTATTTCCATGCATACTTTTACTTCTATAAGATGACTTAATAACATCAAACAAATAAAATCAACCATTAGTCTCATACAGAATGGGATAAATCGTTCAATCCATTTAGAATGTTCAATATGTGATGTGAATTTGTATTATATACTTACCTGAAAAGTCAACCAGACGGGACTGCATTTTAAAAATGTCTTTCCAGTCCAAAGCATCAAACATGCTTAAATTCTTGTCCACGAACTCTGACATTCCTGTCTACGCCCAGGAATACCTACTACGATTATTTCCCAGGACTACTATTTTGACGAAAGTATGTGCAATACCCACTACATGCATGTAGTGAATATTGAACATAGCTAATTATAATTATTAATTTGTTAAACAACCGCTGGCAAACATTCTATACCTAGTTGGAATGTTTTAATTTACACAAATTAATATGGTTATGTTGAAGCGTAGAACTGAACGTGAACTATGCAACTTTTCGTAACCGTTCAGTACACTGGTAAACACTGATTTTGATATACATAAAAAACACTAACAGTTGAAAAATAACTCCAGTTTCGGAAGTCTGTGGCTTTGGTGGTTTTATTTCGTTCATTATTGGCCACCGACTTCAGAAACTGGAGTTATTTTTCAACTGTTAGTGTTTTTTAAGAAGTCGGTTGTTTTTTTTTGAAAAAAAGTTTTTATTTTGCAATTTTTAGTTTCTTCGTTTGTAAAGAAAGTCTTTCAAAACTTGAAAGAATCATTGAAATCTGTTAACAATTGCAAAATAAGTTCTTTCTAAACATTAATCTGTACATGTCTGCCGGGCCCCTTTTAAAATAGACAGGCGTAATGTTATGTTATGGAAATACATGAACCGTGCACAGACATGTGACTGTAGAAATCGCGAGTAATGTGCTGTTATGCGTTGAAGAGTTCCGTTGCCTATCTTCTTCATCAGTTTTTCTTCACCAAATGATGCTTGCTAAATGAAAATGCTTGATTTGTTACCAAAAATGTAAAAATCGGTACATGTGTACCTATATTATTTGAGGAGTTCCCTCAATTCCTCAAGGATCCCATCATCAGATCTAAGGTTTGATACAAATGGGACCAACCTGGTAGTATACCCTATCAAATAAAAAAAGAATTTTGAACATCGGACCATAAATGGCGGAGTAATCGCGTAACAAACACACAAAAAAAAAAAAAAAAGAAAAAAAAAACATATCGTCGAATTGATAACCTCCTCCTTTTTGGGAAGTCGGTTAAAAATAGAGTTGCTTTTAATACACTCGACTAACCACCCGCGTATAAAGTACTAAGTGCTTACTTTTGTTCAACCACCGACCAAACCGCCACCGTTCAACAATATACTAAATTTATAACGCGAATTTTGCTTACCGACATTATTTTCGTTTCAGTTGATAAGGTTTTTCTTGTGATTGGCATTACTATTCAACCAAATAATACGGCGACAGCAGGTGGTAGTCTGTACTAATATTATAATCTGTACTAATTATAAAGAGGTATAATTTGTTTGTTTGTATGTTTGTAAGTTTGTATGTAGGGGGTAATCTTCGGAACTAATCATCCAATTTTAAAAATTATTGCACTGGTGGAAAGCTACACTATTCCCGGATGACAAAGGCTACTTTTTATCCCCTTATTCCCACGGGAACGGGAACTACGCGGGTGGAACCGCGTGACGTCTGCTAGTAATAAATCATTCTGGTGACTTTGTTTACTAATATACACCTATAAACATTTATAATTATTAATAAAATTATTTTGGCTTTCCAGTTCGAAATTTTACTCAACAATTGGAAGTAACTGTGCTCTGCACAGTGTGTTAGTTCAAAACGTCACGGGAAAAAGTATCTCACTAAGAAAGGCATGAAATCCCATGAATCCCTTGTTATCCCCTTGGGAGAAACTTCTGAATATCGGTCAAGGTTACACACTTTTTGGGGGTTCCCGTCAGGAAGCTAAAGTGGGATTCTACATAATAATTTTCTTTAAAGGGGTGCGCCCTGTTTTGCTGTTATTCTTTGAAATTATGCGTTATTTTTTTTACAAATCTTTTGGAAACTGTTTGAGAAACTAAGTAGGTGTAGCTGTAGGTAATTAGTTAGTATTTACTATAAAATCTTTATACTAATACGTTAAGCGAAATTATTGGATCTCATTTTCAGAAAAATGTGCGAAAGGAGGAGTGTGAGATGCAATGTAGCACAGTGAATACTTATGTGGAGGAGATGTGCAGAAACCTAGTTTTAGAAGATTATTGATTTATTTATTGAAAGGAGAATCAATAGCTGTAACAGATGGTTAACAATTAAGTAAGCAAATTATTATGTTAGGAATATAATATATATAGGGTGACTGGTAATTAGTCACCGATACTTAAACACGTGATGGTATTCATGATTTCAATAAACTTTCCCAAAGAAACTTTTTTTATACACAATAACTTATAACACAATAAAATAAAAAAACGCTGTTTGACAGTCCGCGCGCGCGCCTGTGATCTATCACAGTAGGCACGAATCGTTACGATCTGTCAGCTGATAGTCTGACCTCGGGAAGGGCAAAATCTACTATTAGTAGTGGCGTCACACGCTCACCCGCCACCCCCACCGCTCCCGTTGTGCAGTACTGTCGTAATTGAATTAATTGTAAGTTATTTAGTATAAAAAAAAGTTTCTTTGGGAAAGTTATTTGTATTCATGAGTACAGTCGAGTTCATTAATATATTGGCCCTTTCAGGCTTCAAAAATATATGACCGTCAAAAAAAAACATAATATTGTGACAACTATAAGCATCATTAAATTGTGGTCAAGATTTAGATTCATTAATATGTGACTGGTTTTGCTCAGTAACATGTATACAGCCAAAAGCACATTATTATATGAACAACATTAAGATCATATTATCTGAACATTGTAGGATTCACAATTATGTATGCACACATGAATACAATAATATCTAAACAAGTAAATGTAATTCAAATTCAACCTTATTACTTACGTCATAAAGATGATTTTACTAGCAATCTTAAAATTGCATGGTCAAGGAGTTTGCAACATTATTTATCACTGGCTAGATCAACTACAAATGACGTTATGTTTTTCTAATAAAATTATAACTGACGCACAAGTCATTCAACGATTTAATTCTACGATTTACAATACAATATTAATTCTATTGAAATATGACCTACCCATTTAAAATAAAAATGTATAGAATTGATGAGCATACGAAACAAAAAAACTTTTTTACAAAAAATAAAACCGACTTGAAAAATAACACTAAACGGTGTAAAATAACTCTAAATTCGGAAGTCGGTGGCCCATCAAGAATAAGACAAAACCACCAAAGCCACAGACTTCCTAATTTAGAGTTATTTTTTGTAAAAAAGTTTTTTATTTTTCCATTTTTAGTTGTTCCCATACAAACATTTGCCATGAATTCATTTTATATTGTTAATTGTTAACAATACATGTCATTATAATAGGGTTATCCACCTAACCCTAATAAATGAAACTTAACATACCTAACTGTCGAAATCTAGGTATATTGAACACATCTGCCTACCCCTCTGAGCATACAGGCTTGATGATACGTCATGATGTTGTATAAACAATAAACGTCCAAGCGATTCCAGCAATCACGATAGATTTGCCGTCTATTTTTGAAGAATTCCGTTGTATATCTCCGAAGATCAGCACCAGATCTTCACCAAATTAAAAATCTTTTTTGCAAAAAATAAAACCGACTTAAAAAAAACCACTAACCGATGTAAAATAACTCTAAATTAGGAAGTCTGTGGCTTTGGTGATTTTGTCTTATTGATGATGGGCCACCGACTTCCGAATTTAGAGTTATTTTACATCGGTTAGTGGTTTTTTTTAAGTCGGTTTTATTTTTTGCAAAAAAGATTTTTATTTTTCCATTTTTAGTTGTTTCCATACAAATATTTGCCATGAATTTATTTTTATATTGTTATTTGTTAACAATACATAATGGTAATAGGGTTATCCACATATCCCTAATAAATGAAACTTAACATACCTAACTGTCGAAATCTAGGTATATTGTACACATCTGCGTACCCCTCAGAGCGTACAGGCGTGATGATACATCATGATGTTGTATAAACAATAAATATCCAAGCGATTCCAGCAATCACAACAGATTTGCCGTCCATTTTTGAAGAGTTCCATTGTATATCTCCGAAGATCAGCACCAGATCTTCACCAAATTGAAATGGGACCACCTCGGAAGTATACTCTTTCAAATAAAAAAAGAATTTTGAGAATCGGTCTACAAATGGGGGAGAAATCGCGTAACAAACACAAAAAAAAAAAAAAAAACATACCGTCGAATTGAGAACCTCCTCCTTTTTTTGAAGTCGGTTAAAAATGGGACCACCTCAGGAGTCTACTCTTTCAAACAAAAAAAGAATTTCGAGAATCGGTCCACAAATGGCGCAGAAATCAGGTAACATACATAAAAAAAAAATACATACACACGAACATAGAACCTCCTCCTTTTTTGAAGTCGGAAACAAACGCAAACGCGATGAAAACAATGGAAACTTCTGTCATTTCTGTAACAATGTAAACTAGATCTTATTTGTTCGAGCAAATAATTGACTTATCCTGCTCAGATATTATAAAAGCCAATACAATATTTTTGAAAAGGGTGATCACATATTATTGCCTAATGCACAGCATATATTATTGAACCGTTCATGATCACATATTATTGAACTGTTCATGATCACATATTATTGAACTGTTCATGATCACATATTATTGCACAATGCACAGCATATATTATTGAACCGTTCACATGAGGACATATTTTTGATCTATAGGTTCTATAGAATTTATTGAGCTTTCCAATGCTCACAATATTTTGAATCCTTGACAGTGCCAATATATTAATGAACTCGACTGTACAATCACGTTGTTTAAGTATCGTTCACTAATTACCAGTCACCCTATATATAAAAAATACAAAACAAAGTTGTAATTTTTTAACATAAATGTTCGGTTGAATTTTAACCAGTGGGTGATCACAAGTATTTTATAATTTATGGAATTATGTTTTTATCTGGAAGTTATTATTAACGCGAGGCAACGAAATCGTTCGGGAACCATAACTAGTAACGTTAAGTAACTGATAAAAACTAAATAAAAAAGATAATAAATATGTAGAAGTTATGCAAATTGAATGATTTCATGTAATTTTGTTCAGAATTATGTAGTATGAATATGACGAATTTTGAAATGTGGTTATTTGGATAAGAATTAATATTATGTTTGAAAAGGCTCCTTCACAAATAATGCATTTCTTTAGAACCAATTGAATTACTATAAAAATAATAAAATGAGTCAACGTTCAAAGAGAACACCCCCTGAAAACTTGAGTGAAGTTGGCGTCACCTATATTTTCACAAGGGTGACAGATTTTTTAAACCGACGAACAAAATGAAGGGGACTTTTAAAGTCGACGCGTATTTATATTTATTTTGGAGCATTTGTTCATTGATGCTCCGTTCTTACTGGACGCAGCGGGATGTAATAAAGCCTAAAAGGTTTTTTTTTTAAATGGACTAAGTACATAGGTAGTCCATTTTTAAAGAGATTATCGCTACCAACCAATATCATAATTTTATAGTAAAGATGAAATAATTCCATAGTAATTTAGTAATATTCTACATTCCACTAATTTTCATTCTAATAAGTAGGTATCTCTTCTTAAACTTTGGATAGTAGAATTTACTTTTGTTAGTTCGTACTTACAAGTTACAAGACATCCAATAGTATGGAAGTTCTCTCAGAGCATTATTAATTATATTGAAAAGCTCTCTGAAGTTTGTTGGGCCTTCTTTGCTTTGTTCAACGAAAATTCGTTTGGTAAGTAAGTAATCGATGTGATCGATCTTCTGCCATGCATTTTAGTTTCGAACATAACTTACTACTAAGTTAATACCTAATGCGCATTTATTAATCAACTTTCAACATACCTCCAACAAGGTGTGTTAAGTTAGAATTATGATTTACGCATAGGTTGGCTCGATATAAATAAATATATTAACTATGTTGACACTATATCGCTATTTAACTAGTAAACATGTTTAGCAGGTACACTCATTCAAAATGCTTTTATAAATTAGGACTTACAAATTAGCGTCTGAGTCGTTCAATTAGGGTCTGTTAAAAACACATTTAGTATGATTTAACTGTAAACAATGAAAGACACAAATAAGCGGAGAAAATGGTTCAATAACTTTTTTTTTGTTGAACTGATTTTTCGTTAAATGATAAATTTTATTCATTCCAAAAAAATATTTTATTTAGTTGGTGAGGTGGGCATTTCGCTATATAACTACACCGAAACAAACACCGAAAGAAATTCAGAGGTCTATTTTAAAGTCTAGACATTATCGTGGTCAGATCACGTGAAAACAATGTAAATTAGCGTCAGAGATGGTCTTTTGAGGAAACAACCACACAGATATGGGCCAGCCCAGAACACAAACGTCATTACTAATCCTTTCCGTGCGGACAAAGCCCTCGTAACGTTGTTAACTGCGCTTTCAACCGCTTCACTCTGCTGGACACACAAATGTACTACTGCACAGTACCTGAAAGTAGATACGGTACTTGGATTATGAAAAACAGTTTCTCTTTTCATAGCGTGGTCTCTGCCACTTATATGTCTTAGTCCCTTACTAAAACTCAATATGACGTCCACTTGATTTCGGCAGTTGTTAGCCTTTCATCGTTTGTTGGAAAATTTACGCTTTTGCGCTTTCACGAGCGAAGTCACACTGGCAAGATATTAAACAGCAAATTGAAATCGGCTGTATTAAAAACGGCTATAATTGTTTTCTTACTGTTTACCGTCGCGTCGTGTTTTTTCTTTACTCGTTTTAGGGGTTGTTTCTTTTTAATATACTTAAATGTATTTTGTCAAGAATTCTCATTAGATCCATTTTAATAATAAAAATATTAACTTTATTTCGGGTGGCATAGACCCATAGAAATCTTAACCTGTGTGAAAATAATAAATAAATATTTAATAATAGTGACTTATAGGCACCTTCAAAAGATCACACAAGGTGACACATTTCGAGCGCCTACGCTTCTTCCAAAAAAGTTTTCGATAGGGTCCTGATTGAAATTTCGGCACAAAATAATATTAAATTAATACTTTTTGTTTAGTATATTCTAAGTGGCTTGCATACCCTCTATAGTTTTAATTATTTTTTTAACCAAAGGTATATTTGTACGCTCAATTATAGCTTCCTTACCCGCTCTGTTCTAATTTTTTTTTTTAACTTAATGCCTTCTTTCCACAGGCTATGATGGAAGAGTTAGGTTGTACGCCTGCCCTATAAACTTTGCCACCGACCTCGCTAAAATTATGGCAATTGAGAGAGTCATAAAGGTTATCCAACATTTTTACTAAGAGTATAATTTCCCGGCACGCAGTGTTCACTTGCCCGGTCCTTGACAAATAATTGGCTGCAACTGCCATACTATGGCTTAACATTTGCGTAGCTAATTTAACTTTAATTTTGTTCATTTTGTCTACATAGACATGCTCATAGGTAATTTTAAAATTTTCACTCACCATCAATTTTGTCTGGCTGGAAATATATCTATTTAACATTTTTTTCCTTACTGTTGTCATTACTATCAACAAATTTAACGTTTTTAGTTAAAATATTATTTCTTATTCCCTTAATAAGATGCAGGACATCAAAAATGGGTATTATAGGGACACGGTCCACAATAAAAAGATCATGGCGCCATTCCTTACCTTTCCTTAAATAGGATTATTTGGAATCGCCCACTAAACATTCTATTCCAGATACATTTACCCGGCTTTGGTCACATACCGTGGCAATTATAACAAGACCTGTAGAAAGAATGTTATGAATAACTTCTTTTATAGCCCCCTTCAATTGCATTACATTTAGGCTATTGGTAAAATAATATGCTACTGGTTGTTTTTTGCTTGTTTTTATAGTTTTTATCATGAAAGTTCATACATGGTCAGCAATTTTGCAATTATTAAATGAGTCAACTCCTTTAATTTTGTCTTCCCTTTCATAATAATGCATTTGTGGGTTTATGTACATTTCGTCAAACATTAATATGCATAGTCTTTCGTCATTTGGAAGATCCTTAACATTTTCTTTAAATTTCTTAAAAATTATAGGATTAATTTCTTCTTTAGTTACCATTTTGGCAAGAAGAATTTTTAAAGATTTTGCTGATGGCAATGTAAAGCACTTGACAACAAAGCATAGCATTTGGGGCTTCTTTTATACAAAGAAAGAGCCAATACCTTTTCTTCCTGAAGAAACCGGCATCCTTTCGGTTTTTTACCGCATTCTCTAAACTGCAAAGCAGTGAAAATTTGTGCTGGTAAAGACATTTTCCTTGTTAAGGTTTGCAACATATTTGTACTGGTCAATTTTTCGGCTTTTTGCAATGTTTTCCTCCTTTCCGTAGCCGACATATTTCGCTTCTCAGGTTTCGCATTTGTTTTCGCGTAGTTTGATTGATTTGAACTCGCACTGATGACAATTTGCTTCTAAAACCTGTTTTTTTTTAATTACATATTATTACCTAGTAAAAGTTGTAAGTTAGTTGAAGATAATTTTAGGAACTACTAATCTGACTATTAAAATAAAGTGTTCCAGTCAAACTTCATTATTATATAAAAAAAGGAATAGGAATCCATGTGGATGGATTTTCGGGCCAAATGCTAATAACACTTAATAATATTATGTAACAGCCTTTGTCACCACATTGGATTCCATTTCTTTTACTTTTTATACCAAAAGCTGCTTACCTGAAGCTAATGACGGCTTAGAGATTGTACTGGTTGCAGACACAGGATTATTCAATTCCTTCTGGACAGGAGTCGTTGCTCCTGTAAAAATTTTGATTACATTTTGAAAAATATTTCTAAATGACATTAAAATATGCCATGGATATCGGTTATCACAACCAAAAGTAATCTTTTTATCCCCCCGTTCAACCCCTTACAACCCTTCTTCGCATTAAAAAGTAGCCCTATGCCCTTTGTCCTTTCTCTTGCTCTAGTCTATATGTGTAAATTTCATTTAAATCGGTTCAGTAGTTTTGGTGTCAAAGCACGACAGACCGACTGAATTACTTTTGCATTTATAATATTACTAATTTATTTATTTAATTTAAATAGAACGGCCGAAGCCAATTACACTATTTAACATAATTATAATTTATTAAATCATTTACTTCACACTCATGTATTCTTCTCACAAAAATTCAAGCATTCTGACATTATCATCTTCCATTCATCCGCAAACATATCAAGACCTGTGCCTGAGTCCAGGAGAGCGTTAATAGACGCTACAGTCCGAGGAATAGGTGACTTAGAGTGCGCAATAGTACGGCTAGTTGGAACAGCCAGTAATCGGTGCTTTCTGCCACGACAGTAATTGTCTGGGACAAATAGATTGCAGATTTCGTTATGCAGATCAGGATCATCGATAATCCCCCTAAGAATTTTGAATACTACAGCCATCTGATCACGCGACCGCCTTACTTCTAGAGAGTTGAAACCTAAGCAACCCAACAGGAATTTGGTGGGATACAGGAAGGGATAAAACCCGTACATGTGTTTGTAGAGGTATCTGAGGAATGCTTTCTGTACTTTCTCTAGAGCTAATGCATACTGCTTCTCAAAAGGATTCCAGACGCACGCACTAGACTCAAGCTTGCTACGGACCAATGCCCCAAATACAAGCCTGATCACGTGGGGGTTGTGGAAGTCACGACAGTTCCTCAAAACAAAGCCAAGGCGCCTGAAGGACTCCTTAGCAATGGATGTGATGTGGTCGTGAAACCGGGGGCTAGGAAAGTTATTTTATTTATCTTTAATTAGCCAATATTCTTATTTTTATTGAACAATATTGATCAGGCAAGTGCTCCTGTAACTTTGATCGGCTAGGTCAAAGGAACCATGTATTTTCGTGATAATAAAAAAAAAACATTTTTATGCCCCCCATTCCTCGGAGCTCACAGAATTAGTAAAGTAGCATAGGGCAAAAAAAAACTATTTACCTGAATTTTGATGAGATTTTGTTAAATCTGGTTGCAGTTAGAGATTTCTTTTAGATGCAACAGGTGGAGATGGCATTGACAAAAAAAACTTAACAGGTGTCAAGAGACTCCCGGATGGAATGAAGTTATATAGTTAGTTTTATGTACAAAAAACCTGTAGGTATACACATAATAAAAACAATCGTCGCGACACCACACTGTTCAATGCGAAATAGAAAGACGAAACGAAAATAACTGGTTTGCTTTCTGTGAGAGAGAGAGAGAGACAGAGAAACACGCGCACGCCGCGTATAAAAAATATTAGCCGGTAATTTAAGTGTTTAAAATTAAACTAGATTATTAGAAAAGAACTTAGAAATTAAAAATAGCAATTTCATGTAAGTACCTACTTTACCGTTTATAATAATAATATTCCACAACTTTCACTCAACGCTATCTAAGTAGTCCCAAGCTAAGAAGGGCTTGTGTTGTGGGTACTAAACAGCTGATAAACATACTTTTATATTCTTAAATACATACATATTATAAATAAACTACACTCAAACACAGCACAAATGGTCGTGCTCATCACACAAACATTTGTCCTGGGTGGGAATCGAACCCACGACCTCCGGCATAGCAGTCAAGGCCATTAAACTACTAGACCAACGTACTAGTCATTAGAGAACAAATTATTCCTTTAGTTTGTTTCTTATTATTTATGGTTCTGATATTTCTTGCTCGTAAACATGATCTAGCAAATAGTTTTAGCAGCACTCAAGCCGCGAATGTTTTTAGTAAAATTGTTATACAAATGAAGACAGTTGATGCGTCGCGTCTTGAACAAAAAGACGTACAAAAGGACGTAGACTCACGTATGTTAAAGTAAGTGTGTGAAGCGAAAACTTCGGATATCTACCTTTTTTAAGAATGTTGCGACAGTTACATTTGAGTAGGAGAGCAGAAAGCCGCAGCGCCAGCGGTTCTAATTCAAACACTGAGCGACCGAGTAGATAACTAATTATTCTGTATTGCTCCATCCTTCGTCCTGCTCGTCCCGTTGTGAACAACTACTTACACCCTCCAATACTTAAGCGAGACAAAAGAAAGCTATCCCGCAAACGTATTCACAACCATTTCCATATTGAATCCGCATTTCATCCGGTTTTAAATCAACATGTAAGGTTCGTTAAGGGGAAACGCTACAAAATGGCGACTTTAACTCAGAAATTGGGTGAATTTATTACTTACTCTTATTTGTTTAGTAAGTACGACTATTTCGGAACGTAAGTGCAACTGATGTTTCAATGATTGTTTAAATTTAAGTGTTTTAAAGATCAGGAAGTACTACCGGATAAGTATCTACTACTAAACTGCCTTCCTTGGATTCGGGCCAACAACTAGATTTAAAATTAGGCTTAGTTAAGCATAAAATAAAATGTATGTTGTAATAATGTTGTAAAACAGCCTTGCCTTTTACTTTATTGACACATTTAACAGTAACACATTTCAATGAAAGTATGCGCAAACGTTAATAAGGGCACCCTATTTGAAGCCACCGTTAATGGATGCGACGTATTGAATTAGCTCAGTTCACGGTTGTAACAGCATTATATTACGCAGAACTGTCCAACTGGGCTCAGCTAGGCAGTTTGCAGCACAGCGTACACCCTCACCGATTAAATGCATCGGAACCTGATCCGACTGACGATAGTTCACTAATTGATAGAATTAACGCGTCTGAACCCCATCGACCAGTGCTAAGTATCCTTTGCATTACATTGGTTTCCGATCGTACATAAGTATAGAAGTGGATTTGGTTGCAATGTAGGTACAAAACTAGGAATTAATTTAATGCCGAATCTTTACCGAGCTCCCATCTTATGGTAACCGTTGAAGTGGTTGAAAGCTTGTCTTCCTGTTACTTAATAAATAATAATAAATAAATAAATAAACAACTTTCACACAACGCCATCTAGTCTCAAGCTAAGCAGAGCTTGTGTTATGGGTACTATACAACTGAAAAACATAGGTACTTATATATTCTTAAATACGTACATATTATAAATAAATTACACCCAGACACAGAACAAATGATCGTGCTCATCACACAAAATTTGTCCTGGGTGGGAATCGAACCCACGACCTCCGGCATAGCAGTCAGCTAGGGCCCCTAACTACTAGACCAACAGGCCAGTCTTAGTTTACTTAGTCACTCTTGTCACTAACAAAACCAGGTAATGGGATTACCTGGTTTTGTGATAGAATATAAATTTTAAACTGAAAAAACGTAAATTTTATTTCGGTGAACTGAAATATAATTTGACCACAAATGAGAGCCCTTCTCGATCGTGTAAGGACACCGCGTTTTTAGAGTACATAAAAAAACGTTTTCTCTGTGGGATGGCAACCCTGATACCCTGATTTGACACTTCTTTTTCGCGCGTTTAATGGCACCGCACGGGAAAAATTGTTTCGGAAGAAAAGTTTTACAAAGAATAGGCAAATGCAGTTTAAAGTTAGTGTCATCGTAGTGTGCACACAATAGAATCATGCAACTCCAATTGGCGACCCCAAATTCACCGTGACAAACCTATTTGTGCGCCTTGACAGTGGCGAAGAAAAGTTAATTTGGTGTTTACGAAATCAAGAACTAAATCAAGAAATGCTACTGGTTACGATTGTTGAGCATAATATACCGTGGGGGTACGTGATACTTTCAACACGAAGATCAAATTTGTTACGAGATAACATTTTTGATAGTCTAAACTAACTAATCAACTAATCAAGAACTAAATCAAGAAATGCTACTGGTTACGATTGTTGAGCATAATATACCGTGGGGGTACGTGATACTTTCAACACGAAGATCAAATTTGTTACGAGATAACATTTTTGATAGTCTAAACTAATAATACAGTGTCAACTGTTGTGCTTTGGCTTTGTTACAAACCAGCACGTACGTGTTTATGCATTAAGGTACGAGATACTGTTTATGCAATAAAATCCACGGAACGATTAAGCTCCTTGAGCAAATAACCTTGAGGGCCTAACACTACCTACGTAATACCGTAGAATACATTCAAAATGCTCCTGAACGTCTTTTATAAGTGTTAAAACCAGCACGAGATGCTGTGGATATATTAATGTGATCATGGATTCTCCTGAACAACAATATACACTCATGACGGTAAGTCAGTAATGTCATAAATTTGCTGCTGAACAACCTAATGTATTAAGAACAGTGCGAGACACTAGAACAGTGCGAGACACTGTGTCATGCAGCCAAATATTATGTCCCTGAACAAGCATATGTATTTCCATTGTATGCAATACTGTGAAATGCAATATAACATTGAAAACTTTAGTTTAAATGGTATCTTATGTGATCCAAATTGATTCTGAGAAACCTAAAAGGTATTTCTTAATGTTTGAAATGACATCATTGTCTCACTTGACTGTTGATTATAATTATCAGCAGGAGTCCCAAATGATCAAACCCGCGAGGTAGACATTTGAGATATTTTACTATGATTTCTTTCTGATTTGTATTACAAGCACTGGGCCAAGAGTATGAATATATTAAAAAATATGAAAATCTAAATATTCATAAATATATTTACAAAATGCATCACATAGTTGAAAATTCACAACTTCTGAATGCCTTGTTTATTTCATATGGGCAGCGAGCTCTGAAGCTGGGGAACTAGAGATGAGTACATTGTCCACCAAAATGTGCAAAGTACTATGTATGCAAAGACATGTCTAGCATGTATAATCAATGAAACAATAGATGTAATGACTATCCTAAATTCACTTAGTGATATTTGTCATGAACAAACCTATTATTTTAAAAGTTTGTGTAGTGAATACAACTAGAAATAAGATTTAAAAATGTGCTAATTCTGTTATGGAAACGGCAACAAAAGCAATATTTGCTAAATACATAAATTATGTGTAAATACGAGCGGTCCACTCTGACAAGGGTATCAGAGTAAATCATCTAAGGTGATGACACATTGGTTCATACCATGGACTTGCTACAGTCCACCACCAGGTAACCTTTAATTTTCTGTGTTCCATGAGAACTCCAAGGTCCCTAGGTACATGCTGGGAATAACTACCTGGTTTATGTTGAAAGTTATTGACCCTACTATAATGTAGTTGTCTAATGGAAATATAACATTTGATTTCATTTCTTTGTGAAATTAAGTACCTATGTATATATATGTATGTTACATTTCAAAGAAAATTGTTAGACACAGATCAGATGTCACATGTTTTGATTTAACAGTGAAGTTTCACTCATGCAAATGAGTATTACTAACATTTTTCAGTTGGTTACTAAAACACCATGCTGTCATTTATATAAACTTTGACTGTTTGTACCTACTCTAGGTACATATTAATATTGTTGTATGCATTACATGCACCAAAATTTAAAAAAAAAAAAAAAAAAAAGTAATTCAGGCTTCCTATCTAATAAAAATATTAATAATATTTTATGTATTGGCCATACATATAATAAGTGTTTACTGATCAACAAAACAACAATTAGTATGTATTACCTTGAAACACTTGGCTTCAGCAAAAGAGAAACACTATCTAATTTAACATTGCAAACTACTGGGAAAACTATTGTGTTTGTTGCTTTATAATTTCTAAAACTAAGTAAACTAAACACATGCTAAATTACGGTGTTTACAAAATCACACACATGTGGAACATGACATTAGTTGCACCATAGCCAACCATACCACCAGTACCGCTACCTACATACAGAAGAAATGGAATGTATGAAGTACCTAGCATAACAAAAATCAAAACTAAATGATGATGCTTCAATGACTTATAGGGTTACAGCAACATTTTATGGTAGCGAGGTAACATAACACAAGACAGGAAATATTTAAATTAAATAATATAAAATTTGATTTACAGATGCTTCTCTTCTTCAAAGGCAATAGGCTCGCCCCCTATTACGTGGGACTTAAACACAATGGCAAAATGTGGGTGTACTACAGGTACAACTCTGCCTGACCCCCCGGAAAATTACAGGGCGTCATGTTTGCTTGCTTCTCTTCCAGGCTGAATTTGAGAGGTTTGCAGGTCTATGGGTGACCATAGACTATATCTTGTTCTGATGTAATATCCTATAAACCATTAAGAACTAATGGAAGTTTTTTCCTTTCTGAATTAGTGAAGTGCCTTGCATAATTGAAAAGTAATTATGAAGTTCTTCGGACAAAACTACTGCCCTAGTATGCACTTGTTACTCAATTGTCACACCTCAATCAGATTAATTGAAGAATATGGGATTGGTATGCAAATACCTTTTAAAGTTGAGGCATGTTGCTTCAATCTATGGATAACTGGGCAGATGAGGATTCGAGAATAATAACAAAGCTAGAGTGGGGATTATCTATAGAAATATTTAATTAAAGCATGCTGTTGGTTCATTCCCTCCCAGAATCAACACAAACTCCAAATTATATGTGGCTGGAATTAAATGCCGTTATAATATATTTAGTACACTCATTATACTGTATCTTGTCAGTCATTGCTATTGACAAAAAGTTGATAGTAACCAACAATTTTTTACTCTAATAGTGAATTATTATCTTTTCAGTTCAGACTACTTACTGAGAAATTTTACCCTGGCAGCAATCATCTTCTGTAAGAAACATTCATATGCAGAGGTTTGCCAGAAAGCTCACTAAATGTTATTTTATCATCCACGAGGTATTGTGAAATAATTTAATATTATTTATAAAAACTGATGGTCATTCTGCCTAAACTCAGATAGACATCTACCCTCATTACTAGATGTAATGCTGTAGGTACTTCACTGAAACACTTAGAAGAAATGAAGGCTACAGCTTACTAAACACTGCTTCACTTTACCTTCTGCTGGAGAGAAGAAGTAGCAGTGACGATCACAGATCAGGATAAACCTTTAACGAAACGCTCAACGGAATATAATCGTTCTGCGCAAGTATCTTAATACTTGGGTTCTCCTTCGTTATTTCTTATTGCTATAGTGCAAGAGTACTGAATAATTAGTTGACAATTTAAATTTTGAACAAATAACTAGAACAAATTGGCTTAATATTAGTTATTGCTATTATGCAGAAGTTTCCTTACTTAACCATGAAATATTTATACATGTCTTAGTGGCAGAACATTATGTACAGTAATTAATATTGTTCAAAATACAAATACATAAATTTCATCTAAAATTGTAAATGACATCAGTTAAATCACCATCCTAGGACTATAATGCTGTGGTTGTTCTAACTAGAGATTTACGAACATATTATATCAATCGAAGTCGGCTATCGGGACTAGTGCAAAATATTTTTGCTAGTTACTATTAGACAACAAATATTTGCTAG
The DNA here is from genome assembly GCA_921972225.1 of Euplexia lucipara. Classification (NCBI taxonomy): domain Eukaryota; kingdom Metazoa; phylum Arthropoda; class Insecta; order Lepidoptera; family Noctuidae; genus Euplexia; species Euplexia lucipara. Next base: position 7,212,339 of record OV179142.1, on the reverse strand, counting down.
TTACTAATATTATACGAGAACATACAGACAAGCAATTAAGATGGATTATGATGGTTAGTCATGAAGGAAAGTGGTAATAATACTAAAATATTGGCTCCCAGTAGCAGACGTACAAAACAAGACAAGCAAAAATATCATGATGCAATTAGCTAAGACAAGTCTCTTAAATGATTGCTAGGTTTTATGATGCATCAGCGAATGCTAATGTGCCGCAGGACAGATTTATTTATTTTTTGTCTTTGCTTCCAATTTGAGGACGTAATAAAGGGATTTTGATATATTATAAATATACTTATATAGGTACATTTAGTACTATAATGTGACTAAAAATCTAATTGGTTTAGTTAATATGACTAAAGAACATTTATTTGGTAATTATTGTATAGGTTAATACCTGAGCAATGTTCTCACTAAGTTTAAATACTACTAATAAGTGGTTAAAACACTTTGAGCAAGTTGATTTCATGTAAAAGTTGATTCTAAATGTCTGTTAAATCCTCTTTTATCTCAAGTGGCTTGCCCATAGCAAGCATGTGGCAATGGCCCATGTCGACTTGATACTCTAAACATCTCATTTGTGGTCAAATTATATTTCAGTTCACCGAAATAAAATTGAATAATCAGACGAACTTACCTTAAGTGAAGTCCGATTATAATTTTATGAAGGGTGAACTGAAATATAATTACCCGCCCAGCCCATTCTGTTTTTTGATAAAAAACAGTCCCTGGTCGAATGGGCCAACAATAAAATAATCTCTAAAAAAGTGTCAAATCAGGGTATCAGGGTTGCCATCCCACAGAGAAAACGTTTTTTTATGTACTCTAAAAACGCGGTGTCCTTACACGATCGAGAAGGGCTCTCATTTGTGGTCAAATTATATTTCAGTTCACCCTTCATAAAATTATAATCGGACTTCACTTAAGGTAAGTTCGTCTGATTATTCAATTAAAACTCCGTATGTAAAGTACAGATAGTAAGAAAAAATAAACTTAATACGGGGAATTTCCAACGATAGTGTAAGTTAATACGAGTACAAACAATGTTATGCACAGGGTTTATTGTACCACATATTGATGGTATTATTTGGTTACGGCGAGCTATATGGCCACTCCGCACTCCACTCTATTCTTGATTGTCACTCATAACGCGATTCGGCTTAGCTCCCTACTACCCTACAGTGGCGAAATGTCCATACAACTCGATTCCTATCGGTTTCCCTTTGAAGGATCGGAAGAGCAACTCTACGGCAATTGAATAATGGCAGCTAGACTCTAGTATTGCCAAATATACGAGCACCTGTAGATACTTTTACACCATCGGTATACAGGGTGGTAGGTAGACCGATGACTTCAAGAGAGACATCAAATCGTGTTTTTTTTGTCGGCTTCCCTCTTAAGAAAATTGACTTCGTCACTGCTACCTGGAGTCCGGAAAACAAATAAGGTGAATCCGAACGTCGTCGATAGCACGCTGTACCTAGTCTCTGTAGTCGTAGTTAATCCTTGGTTTATCAAAGCCATTGTATGTATATCCGATGGGTTATACAACAATATCATCATTCTATTAATTTAAACAGTTGTTAAGCTGATGTTCAATGGTAGTTCCATGTTCGTTTAGTTGGATCAAAGTTCAATAACAATCGGCTTTATGCAATGTATAGCAAAAAACAGAAACCTGGCAAAATGTGTACATTCGAAGAATTCTGTACCATGGCGAGCAAAAACTACAATTACTATTGGAGAGACATAAATTTTTAAACTAATTTGTTTTTTCTTATTACTTGTTGCGGCAATAAAAAATCCTATCTAACTAGGTAAGCAGACCGAACGTACAGGGAACGGAATCTATAGGGCATTCACTGTTGGGTACGCAACCTTAAAAACGGAATTCGATTATTTGTTTACTTGTCAAGCGCACAACAAAAATTCAATCGAAGTCGCGAATCAATAACGAGTCGTTGCTCTCGTCGTATTTTCAATTAATACGGAACCCAAATTGCACGTTGACATAGTATAAAAGGAGAAGAATCTCTGTGTTTTCATACCGAAAGTGCCTTGTTCAATCATTTTAACGAGAATCCCGATGTTCTTTCTGTTTATTTTTAATTAAATACTTCCGCAGTTATGAAAGGTACATTAAATACTCATGAGCTTCAATAAAAAAACAGACTATTTAAATCACGACTCTCGTAATCTGTTTTAAATTAACGTACTTATGAAAGTTAACGTAGCCCGCTGAACTAATTATTTATCTGACTGCGCCACGTTAAAGTTATAGCTATAAATTAACATTGCCACAGCTTTAGATATACGCTTTGTTTGTTTGTTTTCACTAACATCAATAGAAACAATCGCTCGAGCTCGGCGGACTTCTGCCACGAAACGTTGCCGAGTGATCCGAACATCGGTATACTTAAAACCACTATTACGATGCTATTATTAACAGTCGTAACTCTTTGCAATAAAACCGTCTACACCGTGCTTTAAAATGAAACGATTTTTCAATTTTTTTGTCTAGCACTGGCTCTTTTTTTAAGAACGACACGGTTAGTGTTTGTACATGAAAGGTTATATTTACCAAGATCGAGCCCTTAACTTTATAAAGATACTAACTGCCCCATAAAACTTCGTTCTGCATTATAATAACCAGTAAGTACGGTTTGCCAATACTAACTTGTTTACCTGTCTAAAAATAGGATGCGATCAATTGATAAAAACAATGTTGATGCACGTAAAGAAATTGTCTGGAGAGCCTGGTTCGTCTCTCATAAAGAGAGAACAGTAAAAAAAGAACCTCGAAAAGACCCCACAAATAAAACAGAAAGTCAAAGTAGATAAAGAAATAGAGAGGTCCATTAAAAGTTCGATCTATGTATTTCTTGTACGTTAAAGTTAAACAATCTATTATACTAAAACTCTGGTCAAAAACGCCATTGTTGTGGTGGATGCTACTCTCTTCAGTCAGTAGTATGAGCCCTACTACCTGCTGTCGCTTGGAATGAAGAAAGGTGCCAAACTGACCGAGGCAGAAGATGCCATCATCAACAAGAAACGCAGCCCGAAGACTGCCAAGAAGTACTTGGGCAGGCCACGTCTCTCAAAGGTAGAGGGTAGCATGTCTAGCCAGTCGGCTGGCCAGTGCGGCCTTGCTGAGGGTTACATCCTGTAAGGCAAGGAGCTCGAGTTCTACTTAAGAAAGATCAAATCCAAGAGGGCGAAGTGAGAATTGTGATTTAGTTATTTTGTTAGGGTCGTGTATATAGGCTCTTATCTGTAACACAATAACTTCAATAAATCGCAGATGAGGATCTGGATCTCTTAGGAAATCAAGTGTAACCGGTTTGTGTGAAAGGTTTTCTGTAAATATACGGTATTGGCTCCCGCTCGCTCGCTCACTTACTCTTTTTTATTCATTGAAACGTTTTTACTGTGTATGTGATTTTCTGAAGTAGGGCACGCCAATTATAACATTAGGATTGTAAACATTATGCTGTCTTTCATCTGGTTGATTCAAACTATTACATAGCGAGCCACTTCGTTTAAAAACCATCTGTGAGTTTTCTAAGTACTTAACAATATTAATGACTAGTTCTATTTTTGTGCAGGACAGAAGAGTATACTAGTAAAGGCGCGTTTTATTTTTATTGAACATATATGTACCATTGTTAAATAACCTTTAGAAAATAACACGAATTAGCAAAAAATAAATAAAAAGATGATTTCACATCGCAGCAACATACAGATTTTTCTAAACTATAAAGGCAATGTTGCTGTGATTTTTATTAGTTATCCAAACGATAAGCGTTCCTGTTGAACACAACAGGAACACTTATCACTTACCAGAATGCTATCGAGAAACTATACAAAAATAAGGCTAAAGTACTTACCTCTTATTTTTCGCAAATTACAGTCAAAGAAGTGAAGAAGTTGGGCAATTGGGCATAACACTTTTCAATTAGTGTGCATGCATTGTTTATACTTAGGCATCATCTTCAACATTTTTTTACACTGTCATTATAATTTCAAGACAAGTTAAAAATTAAAGACTTCGAGGTACCCACCTCTTTCAGGATATAAAGGATATAGCTTTCATTCGTAACGTGGAACTTTAAAGGGTTCGAACTTCCCAAAGGCGGTTCATACAACACAAGTAACGAGAGAGGCGCGTGTGAGGAATGCGTGCAAGGTAAGTATGTGTATTATGTACGGGCTACCTCGAGTCACACCGCTGCGCAGCGCCGCTTTGCTACCCGTATTACAAGGCTTCCTTTCACATCTCTAATAAAATCGATCCCTAACAGCTTGTGCAAACATTGTTGTTATCCGAGCTAAATATGTTTTTCTGTAGTCTTAACAGTAGCGCAGAGCCCAGTACCTACCAGACCCTAAAAAAGTTACCGAGTTTCGATTTAAATCTAGTTCTAGTACGAAGCAGTTGACCGTAGTTATGTGAAATATAGATTTTTTTTTTATAATAGTACTTCCACCGTGTTTCGCTCTTGTTCACAGCCGGTATCCTGTCATATATCAACCCTCCAATTTAGCACACAGTGCGATGCCTCGAACAAAATGTCCGTATCGCTTAAAACATGCCTCCCTTGTCTACTTGATGTGGCTCAGGGGATTTATTAAGTGGATGTACTCATAGTAGGTACAGCACACACCTGTGGAAGCACAAAGATTTCAAATGGCTTCAATTTTCTGGTGATAGTTAAGTGTCGCATGATACGTACTAGACACGGTACGATGGTGGTATGATACCTTCGCTACTGTTGTTATACCCACGTTTCGAAGTTGATGTTTAAAGCCAAATCACAAGCCCTAGATATCAGTTGTACGCAATCAACAAAATCTTTTCCGAAGTCAACACAATCACGTGTGAATATGGTATCCCCGGGGCACTGAAAAGGGAGGTGCGGCGCGTTCGCGGTACTTACCTATCTACTCATTCCGCGATGCCAGACGCCATCGATCGGCTACAACCAAATCGTACGTCAATATGATGAGTCTGCCGCATGATGGGCAGTTGAGTAAGACCACTTACACGTCTATTGTTTGACTCGATAGACAGTGCAGCATGCGACAAATTTATAGGTAGGTGACTCCTATCCGCACATCGTTGAACTTTCCCTACATATACGAAATGACAATATTAATTTCGAGCTTTTGAGCGCGCTTAATACAGGACTGCCATTTCATAAACGGACTTTGTAGAGTAGAGTAAACAAAAAAAACAAACGTCGCGTCGTCGTCGGACTATATTTGCTAAATGATTTCGTTTTAGAGACCAGCTTTATGAAGTAAGTAAAATAGGTACTTAAGGGTATGGAGTAATATGTTATTAGAGTAGACCTTATCCGTGCTGATCAGGGCATCTGCGGTACAAGCGCATAAATACAATATTATCTAGTTCCCGGTGAAACGGTCGTTAATATTCCACTTATGGATCACGATGATTCACTCTGCTCTGAAAATACCGACCAAGGTCTCAGAGATTGGGCGATGTTTGCTATGAATGAAAACTCAACTACTCGCTTATATTGTTTATAATTGTAATAGCCAAATTAACTACAGAAAAGGTGTTTATTGAATTATTTTTAGGAGTTTGACGTCACAGTTTTTTTTTGGGATTGTGCAGGGTTGTAGTTCGTTACTCCTTGCCTACATTATTTCGGTGATTATCATGAAAAGTTTTTTGAATCCTTCTTTGGAGATTGCGATGAATGTTTAATTAATTCTAATATAAATCTTTCGTTAATAGGGATTTCGTGAGAAAACGTTTCTTTAGTATACCTACGTATTTTCTAACGGTCCCGAATTTAACAAACAAACTGACTGTACATTTAATATAAAATTGACTGCCTCGTTGGTCTAGTGCTCGCAAGCGTTACTGCTGAGTATAAGGTCGCAGATTTGATCCCCGTGTCCCGAGAATCGAACCCAGAACGTCATGCTTAATAGTAGCGTTTTCTGTAATCAGGGGTATTCTCTTAAATTGCAGTGACGTGTAGGCAAGGCAAGAGAATACATCTTAATTCTTACTATATTATAAATGTGAAAGTTTCTTGATTATGTTTGAAAGGTTAATCAATCATAAATCAAAATCACGTGTAAACGTTTGTAAAAATTTGTATGGAAATTGACATAGACCATTTCCAGGATTATCACATAGAATACTTTTTAATATGTTGCCTCGGGATAATAGTTCACTTTAATGTAAGTAGTTTTGTTGTTAACAAAACTTTAGTTCTTAATATTATCAATAGATGGTACTGTTTAAACGTTTTCATGTTTTTTTACTTAATCAAGCGTAGGTAATCCTTTGCACGGAAAAAGTTACTTTTTACGCGGGCGAAGCCGCGGAAGAAGCTAGTAGTAGGGTACATTATCTATCTGCGTTAATAATAGTAAACAATTGTCAATTAAGACATACTCTCTGAGGCCTTTAAGTTTAAAGTACATTGCTTTGAGTGAACACACTCGTCGTCTTCGCTTTTGTTGAATAAGGAACATTGACTCGACATTCAGTTGTAGAATCTTACTGTGTTATACTGTGAAATAGATCTTTATTTAACACTTTATCTGCAATCTCGAATGTTTTAGCTGTTTAAATATTAATATGCAATACTGGGTCATCTGTCACCTCGGCGTGTTCACTACATAGCCTTCCCGACGGGTTCAAGTAGTTCATAGATGTGGGAGACTAGGAGGTCAGATGGCTCGGGGCTCGGGAGCAAATCAAATACTTCCTTTGCTAAAGGGACGATAAATTTCAAACAGTGTGTAGCTACGGTCCATTTTGTAAAGATTGTATCGTCATGTTTTTGTTCCGTGTAGCCATGTACTTAGTTCTGATGTGTCTTCTAAATTGTATATTTTCAAGAAGATTGTAGATATTACTATCTTAAAGAAAAATTACGTCTAAAAATACAAAGTTGCTTTAATTGGTAAGCTAACTCAAAATAGGTCACAAGTCATACACTACACGATTTTTGGGCATTGGAGATTTTCTTTTTACCAAATTCTCTAGACTAAAAATCAACAACATTTTGATTACGTCCCACTGAAACGACGTTTTTCATTCGAAAATGACAAACTAACACGACTTAACTGTTGCATAGTTTGACAGAAGTGGTGTTTTATATTCGGCAGTGTATACAATCTAAGAAATCGGATCTGACGTTTTTCTTGTTTATGCCGCGATAACTTTGTATGATCGTATAAGTACTTAAGAATATGATAAATCAAATTCATAATCATAATAAATTACTATGATATCCATACACTATATAACGACGAGTATCATAAGTAAGCGTGAAGGTTAATGATGAAAAAATGCACTCAAAACACGAATTCTTCATTGGATAATATTCCGACATGACGCTATTACAATGCTGTCTTTGGGTCGATTACCGCAGTGTTGTGACCGTTGAAAGCACTTTTTAACCGAATGAAATCGTTTTTTTTTAATCGTTTCATTTACAAGCATCGCATTTAAAAAAAGAGATTAATGTACTTACTTAATAAATAAAATAATTTTATATTCCTCAGTTTAAGACAATCAAAATATAAACTGTCAAATTACTAACTCTCAATTCTTTTATATCGATATTTATCAAGAATCGAATTGTATTGCCACCATTTTTTCTCCTCACTACACTAATTATTTTGAAAGCTGTCAGATTTCTATGAATTTAGTTGTTCAATTTAGTGAAAATGGTCCGAAAATTATGTTTACGTTTACCTAAAACTTAAATTTCTATAATTAAATTAATAGTTATTTTTTAATTAATTTCATTCCTTTTTTTATCTTCGATCAATCAATTGATAAAGACGGAACTTAGAAGATAAAAAAACTTACAAATAGAAGTACCTTTAAAAACTTAATGCGATTAAAGTTACTGAAGTGATTGCTATATGCTATAATGACTTAAACGAAACATCCCTCATGGTAAAAAAAATGAATTTCGGCACCTAAAAACCAACAGGTGCCGAAATTGGATGTTACTAACAAGGGAATCGTGGCCCAGTCTACTTTGGGAACCAATTTCTTAGATAATTATGACACCACAATTTCAATATTTTGTGCAAAGTTTAAAACATGAGTCAAAATAAAATTTGACATTTATTTAAACGTCAGTTACGTTACGTTAACATCGCGCGTTTGTGCTAGATACTCAGTAAATGTATGCAGTATGCCAACATCTCGCTCAGTTGATTTTTCTGAAGGATGAGGCACTGAGTTGTGATGGGGTTTCTTTACAAAGCTAATTGACTATCCTTTGATATAGTCAAGTATGAACTCTTGTGCCTGCAAATTTTCCTTCCAGTAAACTAAATTGTGTTTTGATCCCGAGCAGAGCAAAACATACTTTACATTACTTACTTAGACTATTTATCTCTGTGGTGGACTACTTAATTATACTGGCTATGATGTCTACAGGCTTGCGTCGAAGGCTCTCTTTTTGTTCCCGTAACTCATTGTTGTCCTCAGAAAGAATAGTAGGATAACTCGGTTAGCTTCCCTTGTTATTCGTTATAAGTTTTTAATAGACTACCTAGCTACTTTGTTGTCGTGTTGTAACTGATACACACTCGTTTTTAGGGTTCCGTAGTCAACTAGGAACCCTTATAGTTTCGCCATGTCTGTCTGTCCGTCCGTCTCCGCTTAATCTCTGTGACCGTTAGCACTAGAAAGCTGAAATTTGGTACCAATATGTGTATCAATCACGCCAACAAAGTGGTAAAATAAAAATTGGAAAAAAATGTTTTATTAGGGTAGCCCTATATGTAAAGTGGGGTTTTTTTTTAATTTCAACCCTAACATGTGATATATTGTTGGAAAGGTATTTAAAAATGCATAGGGGTTTACTAAAATATTTTTTAGATAATTTTGGAAATAATCGCTACAAAAGTAAAAAATAATGTGTCCCGACTTCCTACGAAAATTATTTTGAACTTGGATGGAAACAACTGTTTTTGTACAAAAAAGACAAAAAGTTACAAAATAATTTCTGGACTAAGTTTGTAGTATAATCGTATATGCCAGCATTTTGAACACTTATTGTGACGGACGGGAAACTCTTGCACGCTCGACACGCTCTTGGCCGGTTTTTTTTTACATTTATTAATACGAAATCTTTATGATTTTACAGGCATTCAAAGTTCTGGTCCCGCTAAAAGTCACGTAACCGCGTGTGACTTAATTTTACAACCTTTTGGCACAACTCATAATTTTATAGTTTTAGGATTGGAGACATAATAAAACATTAGTAATTTCAAGCGAAATTTAAGGCAGCGGTATGGAAGAGTGAGAATAGACTGAGCGATTGATGTACTGTGACGTCACGCGCATCGAGCGCGTCGTCACGCACTCCCTTTAAAATTACAGATGTTGGAAACTAATAAACGTATCGAAATAATTCGGACACGTGTATTTTTTTATTTTTAACAGAGATCAAATAATGGTAAAATCCGCGGCGTGACTTTTTTACGGTAATCTTTATTTGATCTATTTACCTTTAAAACTTTACTTAGCAGCAAATAAACTAGCCACCTTTTTCTTACCTGTACATTTTTGGTTATGGAACGTATTAATTTAAACCTCATATGACCCAAAAGGTTATCGGATAACCTTGACAATGAGATGAATTTAAGATGTGGCGGTTGTCACTGTTTCGGGGCTCTGTTTACTCTTAACGACTGTGAAAGATCTACTAACAACAGCCGGAACCCACGGCCTAACGAGGCACTTAAGCTGTTCTATTTTGCTTTGAGCTTTGTGCATTGTCGCGTCTTTTATGAGGAAATTGAACTGCCATCGAGGGTTGGATCTTAATAACATTGCATTTTCTAATTGTAAAGGCACTGTAAGATTAGATTTTGTTATTTTGAAAGTAAGCTGTACAACGCGTGGCTTATCGAACTAGTGCACATCTTTTGGTTAATGAACATTATTTTTTCGTCTTTTTATGAACTATATATATGCTAATTACTGCTGTCTGAGTGTCCAGACTTTAGTTAAATAAAGGCTGCTAATTTTATAAATGTGAAAGTTTGTGAAGATGTTTGGATCCTTGTTACTCAATCACGTGTAAACTTTTAAGCAGATAGGGATGAACATTGGCACATAGATAGACTCTTTTCAGGATTACACAGGATACTTTTTATCCCGCTAATATGTTTCCTTCTGATAGTCGACTTAAAAGTTATTTAAACAAAACTTTATTTCTGAACTTTTTCAATAAATGGCACTGCCGTAATGTATTCCCAATTCATCAAACAAGTTACGTTTTACGCGGGTAAAACCGCGGGCAAAAGCTAGTGTAAGATAAATGGGTTGAATACGAATGGAGACAAAACGAAAGTAATTGAGTATGAAATAGAAGAGAACGTGTCGGTGTGTAATGAGAAAATATGTAAATGACGAAAATGTGAAACAAGTGAATGAATTTGTATATTTATGGAGGCTGTTAACAGGAAATTGAAAGATTCGCGCTGATGTGGAAAGGAGACTAAATGTGGGAAAGAAAGTGGATGGCGCATATGCCGCTGGGACCAGCTTGTCGATATCGATATAATTTCATAAAATATGTTCTACATACTAACATAACATAACATCACGTCTGCAATACTCGAAGGGTAAGGCAGAAGTGTATCTTTATTACACCCACATTTCGCCAGTTATGTTTAAGTCCCATTTAATAGGGGCGAGTGTATAGACTGGCCTGTTGGTCTAGTAGTTATTGGCCCTGACTGCTATGCAAAAGGGGTTTCGATTCCCACCCAAGACAAATGTTTTTGTGATGAGCGCGATCATTTGTTTTGTGTCTGGGTGTAATTTATCTATAACTAGCAGACGTCCCGCGGTTTCACCCGCGTAAACCTACGCTGCGTAGGTCCCGTTCCCGTGGGAATACCGGGATAATTAGCCTATGTGTTAATCCAGGGTGTCAGCTAACCCCATACCAAATTATTAAAATCCATTCAATAGTTTTTACGTCAAAGAGTAACAAACATCCATCCATCCATCCTCACAAACTTTCACGTTTATAATATTGGTAGGATAATGTATGTATTTAGAAATATATAAGTATGTTTATCAGTTGTTTAGTACCCATATCACAAGCTCTGCTTAGCTTTGGACTAGATGGCGTTGTGTGAAAATTGTGGAATTTAATTTAATTTATTGCCATCAATCGGACCCAAATCCAGACTCCGGACTGATAATTAGAGAATCCAGATAGAAATCATCAATAATACTTTGTCCGATCCGGGGATCGAACCCGGACCCTCAAGCTCGGTAGTAGCGCTTGCGACCACTAGACCAACGGGGCAGTCCATTCTACAAAGTACGTATGGTGTAACTGCGAATGAAAACTGACGGCATGGGGGACTAGTAACTGAGCGATTGGCTGCTGCACTACGTGTCTCGGGTCCGATTCCCGCAAGGTTGGTCCTTGCGGGAATCGGACCTGTACCGAATATTTTTATGTTTGAAGGTTTGTTTTTTACGCACCCTCGACACAAGAGAAATTACTAGTGTTAAGGCGACGTTTTAAACAAAAAATGTAACTTGATGAAACAACGTTGGGATTTAGAAATAGAGTAAGTATCCTTTAAAAAAGAGAAAAGTAGTACTCTTTTCTCTCATTTTGTATCTATCGTATTTTTTGCTTAGACGGTTCAAAATAAACAGTACAATTAGGATACTGTAACAAGCAATGGGTCTGCGGACTGTTGACAAATATTTTTGCCAATGCCAATGTTTAGTTCCTTGCCTCAGAAGTCGTGTTTGAGTTAGGTACTTATGTTTTTTATTATTATTTTATTTATATTTAAACAGGTTTCAGTAGCGCATTAGTTACACAAAAAAAAATCACGTTTGGCGAAAATATGCGTGTGGCGGAGGCAAACATTCCCCATAAAATCTATTTGTAGGATCTGGGAGGATGCAATTGTACAGAAATGTTAGATAAGGAACGTAGTTATTCCTTACCTAAAAACATACGTATCTCGTAGTACCCATAATAGGGTTAAAACATTTTTAACCCGCGAAAGCTCTGGAGCGTGATAAAGTTACAAACGAGAGGCTGAGTGAATGAATTGAACAAATACTGTGGGGTTTATTCGTACAAAATAATATCCCTTTTGCGTGACTAAAACCCTTTGTAATACACTTTATTTGTCAACATACGAACTGGATAAGTTCCCACAGGTTGTGTCAAGCTATAGAACAGACAGTTTATACGAGCTTTAACGGAGGCTCGCCGAATCCGCTGGGAATGAACTCACCGTGTGACATTTTGAATAAAATGCAATTGGCTGGTTTTACTACTTATACAAGTTACACAACGATTTAGAGGAAATATTGAGGAGGTCAAACTACCTACCTATTGCTATAAAGGAGTTTAATATACCTTTTTTGCAAAATAAAATACGTTTTTGCATGCAAACTGACTTAAAATAGTACTTACAACAAACATATTTACTTACTTGCTCATTTAGAATATTAGTATGGATGAATGTTTTGGTAACGTAAAGCGTTCTATCCAAACACGCGGTCGACGTTAAAGACTATTTGTTATTGTCAACATTACGCTGAACACGTAACCATTGCAAAATTGGGCGCCCGCGATCCTACGTTGTCAGTACGCTCCGCGCTGCCCGACACTACTATTATTATTAGTGTCGTGACGCTTATAATCGCGGTTAAATAAGACACAGTGCAAAGAAAGCCAGCCAGTGGACTTGTTGTGTTTTCGGCGCTCCTCAATCTAACGCGATATTTTTAATTCATTTAACCTATTTTTTTCGTTATAACGTAGCTAGTGTACCTATATACGTTTAAATAAATTTACGCCCCTGTACAAGTAAATGTAAAAAAGAATTACTTCGGTTCTCAGTATTTTCAAAATGGAAGCATTTATTTAACTGTTTTGGTAGTGTGTACATCGGAACGTACAAGCACAGCGCTGACACGACGGACAATAGTGTTGTTGACGTATCTGTGTCAGAGGCACGTAAGTGTAACACGTGCGCGTGTGTTGTGCATTGGCCGTCGGTGTGCTTCGGGCATCGACACTGGCGCGGTGGTAGAGGTAATAGCGACAATGGATGGGCGTGCTTTTGCCGAGAGAAAAAGTCGGGCGGGCGGTTGGCACGCGCAACCTCGCCCGCGCCGCTCCTCTGACCCGCGTCAGCCCTCCTGTTGCATGATTGCATCCCCTTGCACTAGGGCACGCCTCCTGAGTCCCCGGGATACATCTGACGCTACGCGGATGCGATCATAACTTGCTCTACTTCCGGTGCTATTGCACGCATTGCAACTGCTCGCTGCCTTCCGGTACCGCGACCGGCCGCGTCCAACTACAACTTTAGTTCACGCCACTTCAACACTTCAAAGTGTTGAAGTTTTTTCTGTTTGAACAGTACATTTACGGCCTCAAAATAGGCTTCCGGGCTTGTTACACGTCTTGTTTTAGTTTATTTTCCGTTGAGGTGGACACGACGTCGTCCACATTTAGTGCGAATGAATATGGGGATTATGACACGACGCCTCCCTCGTCAAGTTCTGAATCTCCTACAGCCCCGAAAAAATCATCCATGAAAGTGGCTTACAGTAAGCTATACAGATTCATGCCAAATTATCATAATGCGAATTATCGTAATGCGAATTACAGCAATTCGGATGATAATAGTTCAAATTATAATAATTCAAACAATAACAACAATAACGACAACGAGCCATCAACTTCCACTTCATCTGCGAATGGCACAAGGGGTAAGTTTCAAATACATTATGTTTTTGTTTAAATTAACACGAGTAAATATTTGAACGTTATGTATCCATGACGAGCATCAAAACCATTAACCTATAATAAAAGAAAAAAATCCTTTTTTAAATGATTTGATTTTGAAGTAAGTAATGTACGTAACACTTAATTTTAGCAGTACTTTATTTACAGCCATATTTGAACACCAATTCGAATGTTTATAAATCATAAATTTAAATTTCGTAGGTAGTTTTTATATCATCTAAACTCGTAAGTTAACCAAATTCTTCACGAGTTGTGAAAAATGCAATCTTAGCATTTTTTTTGACGATCGTATAGAAACAGGAACAATAAACGAATAGTATTAGTTTAACTGAAACCTATTCAGGATCCACCTTTAAACGAGATCTAAATCTCGGAAACGGCTTCAATGATATTTATGAAATTAAGTATGCCGGGGGTGCCAGGGACGATAAATCGATCTAACTAGGATAATTCTATACTTCAACTATATTTCATAGATATATTTCGTTTAAAATTATTGTAATTTTATAAGATTAACTTTAAGTTCCGCCTAAAAAAGATTTTTCTTTTATTGAAAACGATTTAATTGTTTTACACAAGCTCATTCAGGAGTTAATTAATTCCGAGGGCTGTTTTGTAAGCTAAAGTAACGATATAACATGCCTTTTATTATTTTGAAATCACGTCACTATTAGCTTAGTTTTCGTTTTGTTCAAAACCCGTACTTACGTGGTTTAATTTTCGGCTAGTGGTGTGAAAAATCACGCGTTACACAAAACAGAGGCGAGTGACTCATCCGCGCCGAGCGAATAGTAAACGATACGCACTATCATACTAATATAGTTAGTACTGCATGTTTATCCGACCACTGTTACCTACGAGTAAAACATAGGTGTATATGTATTTGGATTTCAGTACGTAGTAGCTACTCTGCTGCCGACACTAGCTATCCGAACACAGCGTGTCTGCGTCATGTTCATAAGCGGGCGCACGAACTTTAATTTTGTAGCCCGCGGATTTATTTGATATTTTATTTGACGCTAAACGGTAATGACGTTATACCAGCTTGTTACCGGGCAAAAGCCTCTTTTCATACAGAGAAGGTACGAGCATTAATTAACACTCTTGCTTTATGTGGGTTTACGATTTCAGGCGTTCAGGATTTACATTAATTTATTATTGATTGCCTCGTTACGGGTCGCAAGTGCTACTGCTAAGCATGAGGCCGCGGGTTCGATGCTCTAGTTTTTCTCCTGTTATTTCTCAGCAGCAGCTTGGAGTCTGGGGGTCTACTCTTATTCAACGAAAAACGAAGTTTCGTTCGAAATTTCGCATGTTTCCTACCACGGTTCCATCCGTTCCGAAAATTTCGTCAGAACGAAAATCATTTGACATTTAGATTCTCTAAACCTACTCTAATTCTTAATGATACGAACGAAAATTTGATTTTGACAGGCGAATATTCGGAATTTTAACCTCAAATTTGACGAAACCAAAAGTGTTACCTTTTGATTTTCGTTTGTATGTATTTTGCGATTAAATTGCTGAAAACTGCAACAAGAATACTTTTAATTAATGCTGATCTACGTGAAGATCGTTTTGAACGTAAAAGGAACCGGCATCACCTGCGCAATCAACTTCTATTATTACGCAAATTCCCGTCTTAGCTTGTAGGAAGTTACAGACACAGAAATTATTATTAGAAGAGTATTACCTCGAAACAGTGGAGTAGTGAAGGGTGAGCGGTCTGGTGGACAGTTTTTAGTGAGGATGTAAAACATCATTACCTACATGGATGTAATATATCATTAACATCCATATTCACATAAGACATGTTTGATTATGTACTTAAATCAGTTTTAGTACTTAATCAAACATGACTTTCCCCGACTCACAATAATAAATATTCCACAACTTTTCACACAACACCATTTAGTCCCAAGTTAAGCTTGAGAGCTTGTGTTATGGGTACTAAACAGCTGATAAACATACTTATATATATCTAAATACATACATATTATAGATAAATTACACCCAGACCCAGAACAAATGATCGTGCTCATCACACAAACATTTGTCCTGGGTGGGAATCGAACCCACAACCTCCGGCATAGCAGTCAGGGTCACTAACTACTAGACCAACAGGCCAGTCAATAATAAAACAATGAAATGTACATAAACTTAACATATTTTTATTTTATAATCCTTTATATTAGGTAACAAAACATAAATATCAATTAAATGTAACAAGAGCTTGATTTCCATGGTCAAAAATTTTATTATGCCCTGCGGGGAGTTTAGTATTCCTAACTTGTTCTCTCTTCATATTCATACCTCCTGCTTCTGACATAGATGCTGAAGCTGAATGAGTTCTTTCGAGAAAAGTAGGTTGTGACCCTGCAAAACAAAATTCCAATTTAAATTTGTGTGGGTACCTTCCTAATACACTTGAAAGGGTAAATATTGTTAGCATAATAATAATTTTTGTATTCAAGACACACAATAGAAAACCAATAACAGTGCGGACACTGCTGCCCAGTTCAATTAAACCCAAAGAGGACACCGGTGTCCGTGTTGTTATTGTCTTTCTTTTGTGTGTCTAATTGACATGATGGAAACGTTAATGAATTAATGGACACATTTAACAGTGATAAAGTAAATACAAGTAAGTACCTATCAGTAATCACTATAATAAACCTCTTAACTTTGCTGTAGAAAACAATTAAACTCTTGTTTAATCTGTATTATCTGTTACTGTAAATACCACAGGAACATTAAGATTTATTGTCACTATATTATAATGTTAACAATTAATTAATAAAACACTAGGTACCTTTTTGCCACTGCTTATTGGTTTTAGTGTCACCGCCTATGGAAATGAGAATACTTCACAATTCTTTTCACAGCTTCTTCATCACTCCTCAATAATCCCCTGGCTGAATCCTTTTGTTCATCCAAAATTTGAGAACGGCTGATTTGATCCAGAGTAGCCAAACATTATTTAAAACTGAAAAGATGTAATAATGGTTATTAGTAGGAAGAAGTAATATAATATTTAGTGATAGTAAAGAAACAAATATATGTTAAGTACCTACTTACTTGTCTAGTTTTTAAATCCAAAACAAAACTTGTGGAGACCCAAAATATAGACTGCGACAGTTTCACTTGAAACTTAATTATAGAATATGTATCACGATTGCAAAGCTTGCACTTGGCATCCAATAAACTTCAGAAACATTTTCTAAGAACTAAGAATGTTAACAAATCAACAATCTTATCTTGACGTGCTAAGATTAAAATGTTTATATTACGTATGATTACACAAATAGTTTTGGTTGTCACACTTTACCACCATTGTGAACGTTAAAAAGTTCTCTTCTATTTAGTCGGTTATCATGACCGTCAAAGATTGTTATTTTAATGTCTGGGTGACCATTTGTCAAAAATAGTATTTCCATCTTTTTATTTGAATTCTTGCATGAATATTAGAAGAAATATTTAATAAAGTACTTGTTATTAGTAAATAGAATAAATAAAGTAAAATAGTTTATTAATTCGAAGTTAAAGTAAAAACCGTAACTTAGTTTAGATGACATCAAGAAAGACCCACACTATATTGTTCATTTCAGTCGGTCACGAAAATTGTCTATGGATCCGAATTTCGTGGGCCTGTCCGAAAACAAAATAGAGTAGGTTCACTAACGAAACTTCGTTTGGATTTCGTTCGTTTGCGAAGTTTCGTTTCGGAGAATAAGAGTAGACCCCCTGGATTCTTACCCGTTAGATGGCCCGCCTCCTATACATGAGGCTTTAAACATAGCTGGCGAAATGTGGGTGTGTACTGTGTTTAACTCTACCTAACCCTTCGGGGATTATATGCGTAATGTTATGTTTACAAGTTCAGGTTTCCAGACGATGTTTACCAATGTCTTTGATACCAGGATTAGCTTGAAGGTACGGGATGTGTATTTCATTTTAAATGATAAGGGATTTTTTCCCCTTTAACTTTAAATAAGTCGTGATAAGCGGCTAAAATTACAATTTAATATAGCGGCCTTTATTCTAGAAAAAGAAACCGGAAAAAGGAGGATTATTCAGGAATCATTACCCAAATAATTTTCTTCCAACAATGTGCAGGGGTTTCGATTGCAGTGATTGATACGGCAGGGCAAACCGCCGCCGCCGGCGCGTCGGGCCCTCGCCGCCGTCGGGAATTACTGTTTATAGGGTCCGTGTAACAAGGCAATCCTTTTAATTATTTTATACAATTTAGAACTTTTAATTTTAAGTGCCAACCTGCATTAATTAATAATGGAACAGCCTGTAGGTACCTACTTATATAATGGAATTGCAAATTACTGCTCCGTTTCTTTTTAAACCAAATAATGTCTAATGAAATAGTATTCTTTACCAAGTCGTTAGTAATTCTGAGATCTCCGTTATCCGAAAACTGGAACGGTAACGTTCGTATATTGTTTACCAAGACCACAGTCATTTGCCACTTCCTGTATGGTCTGCACCGGAATCCGACTGTCTAAAATCCAAACACACAGGCAACAATTAGTTTCTGCCTATTACCAGTGATCCAATGATTTATTTACGATTCGATTTGTGATCATTTCGTTCTTATGCTGTAACTGTCCAATGGGACGTGAGTGCGCGCCTGTTACCATATTTGAAATTGAATAGGACTGAGCACGAGTCTTGCACAATAATGTCGACTAGTGAACTCGTGGCCGGCGCAGGAGTAGCGCTGGTTCTCCCGCCCGTGCAGTTATTAGGCGTCCTCGTATCTAACACTGATTGATAGTTGCCACGGTGCGTGTAAATGGATAAAGACAACGGTGAGATACGTTGCGTAGCGCTCCCGCGGCCCACTTCTTTACGAAGACGACACGGCTCGCGACGCGGCGCCACCATACGCCGAATAAATTACCTCCAGTGTGATTTAAACACGAGTTGGTTCTCAGCGAACAAGACGCGGTTTACGGTGTCATCGCAATTCGCAAAACATTACCGGAACATTAATACGTAATAACCGCAATCGTAGCAGTCGAGCAACAGGCGTGGAATCGTAAAGTTTTGCACCTCACTTGACGCTCTCCGGTATTCCTCTACGTTTACGCTGAGAATCCTTTGAATGGGTACGTTATTTTATTAATATTCTCTCGTGCATTGATGCCAACTTCTTAAAGATTTTGCGAATTACAAATAATGTATGTGTCACACGACTACATACTATCGATCCTCGGCGTGGCTCGTAGGGTGAACAACATCTTGTTTATTCTGTTGATCAACAACTTAATCTTTATGTAATATTCTGCGCACTTTGTCACGCATAAGTAAGTCTTCACAGGAGCCTAGCTTGCCTTTTTATCACTAATTATTACGGATAATTGCTTTACTGATGCACTTATGCTACAGGTTTAGCTTAATTAATAACTTACTATAGCTTCAATTATAATGAAGTAACTTTAATTAAACTATTATTTAAACTCTGAGATTATATAAAATGCTGTCATTCTTCAGTAGATTTAAAAATAAAACCTTTAACCAATTTGGACAAGTTAAAATTACATTTTCACTTGATAAAACAATACCAGTTCAATCGAACACTCTTTGTTCGTGAAACTAAAAATTGTGTTTCAACGTGCAATCACGGAGTTTCAGGGTAAATGCTTTAACAGATATATATAAAGCGAGTCACACAATATAGCCCCTCTTAGTTTGGAAAATAAACCAGCTTCAGAAAATGGTTTAACTTACCATTTGTGCATAAATCATTCGATGCAGCTGCTGAATCAATGAATGCACTCGCTCACGATACGCGTTTCATGAGAATCTACTAACGGCCGTATTATCTTGTAGCGATTTCATTATTCCTCGTCTCTGATTTCAAATAGGATGTTCTGTTGTATTAAAAACATTTAACACAATATTTGGTGCAACACTTTGGTTTTCTGTTTCGGTTTTGCTATTCTATTCATCTTTATCAGGCTTTTCTGTGGTGTGTCAATTTATCAAAGCCTGCAACTAGCCCAACTAACTATCTAATTAAGCGACTGCACGCCAAGGGCTTGCGGCGTCGCTGCTAGGAAGGAACCAGGGGTCAGACTTGATTGGATTTTGCTCTTCTTATGGATTTAAAAGTACAGGCGGCTTTGTGCTGAGACGTGGAGTTGCGGACACCTTCCCGATACACCATAACTATAATCATAGCGGTGCGGGCGGGCTGTCTGGAGCAAGCTTTGCGGCGACCCCGGCGGCGGCAGGGATGTAAAGCCGATCTGTGTTTGCGAACTGTACTTATCACATTACATCTACTCTTTTCTGTAAAAGGGTTACTTATGGCGATGGCGCGGGCGCCAAGGGGAGTGTTAAGAGTTTGCCTCGGTCGGCAATCTTACTAGTGCTTTTTCTTTAGCGTTTTTTTAATTCAATATATGTCTACTACCAGTAACGGCGAACGAATGTCAGGAACTGTTTCCGTACGGAAAATAAAATACCACAAAGGCGTCATGCGTGCGTCCGTGTGCCCAAATGAGCAAAATGAATTATGAAATCGAATCGGCAAACAGTGCATGTGCGGACAGTCAAACAATAATAAATATGTATGAAATGTTTTTGTTCTCTAAATTTCACTTCGTTTGCACACGGTAGGTACTTAACTTAAATAACCATCTCCATGAATGATGGATGAGCACAAATACGTGTTGCCCTCTAAAAAAATAAAAATAGCAACAGTCGTCCATATTAAACCTATCCAGAGCCAATGTCAGCCTACTTAAAACGTCGTTTATTAGGTACATAGAGTACAAGACTAGGTAGTGATATAGAGTAGGTACAAGGTTAATTACACAGACAACAAGGTCGAGGCGGGGCATGAACCAAAATTGCCAATCGTATATTTTTTTATTTTATATAAAATAGGCCAATAATCACTGTTAAACTAAGTTAAAAGAGTTATTACCTACTTTCGAGGGTCCTCATTAGACATGCCTAAACGTATGTCCAAGTTACCTCTAATGTCAATACGTACAGTTTTGACCTTGCAATTTTGAATTTACTAGATACGATAATTATAACGCTTGCAGTACAGCACATAAAAACTCATTGGTCATTGGTTGTATTCCCAGAAAATACATATGCATATATTTACCTCAATTGCGGTTAAGATTATTGTTTGTCTAAATACGCACTCTTAATAGCATAGAGTACAAGGTTAATTTTCGTTTATTTGATAAGTGTGTCAGTACAAGCACGCTCAGAAAGCGCTGCGCTGCGCCGCCGGCGCCTATCGCGGACACGCAGTCGCCGCACGTGCTCAAAATAAGATTTTATATTATTTTAATCCACGAACTGTGTCATAATTTTGTATTTCACTTTTAAAACTATTTCCGTTAGCTGTTATGAAACGAGTTATTCTACCTGCGCAGAAAAATACCAAACAAAACTGTAGGAAAACGTTTACATTCTGCCGCATTTAAGCTAAAACCAATAGACGTTAGTAACAGTTCCTCGTATGTCATAACGGGCACGGACAAGGTCTGACACATTATCGAAAGCTAACGCTAGCTCAGGATTTTGCAGCGGAGACACCACTTTCTAGGTAAGTTGGTGGTAGTCCAAATCACAGATCACGTACGAAACAGTAACAGTCAATAATATATTACGAGTATGTTCTTTCTTTCTTGTTGCTGACACTGATGAGTGAAATGACCAACATCGGGCAAAATATAACTGGACCGATAGGGCATGTACAAGTGTACATACTTACATATTATATCAAATGCTAGATGGTAGCTTAGCAAAATTGATGTCAATAGGATAGGAGTCGTGTAGTTGGCCCAGGTAGCGAGACGAACTGCTGATTCATTTTAAACAGTGGATTGGATAATAAATTTGTTTTATATAACATATTTTCAGCATTGATTGACAACTTAAGCTGTTTTCTCAGAGGTTGCGGGTTGGCATACGACTTATCCATGTCAAAAACTGAATTTACTAAAGTTCGCCGTACCTATTTACCTAATGTCAGAAAGCTAAATCCACTGACATCGTAAGTAAGTAGTGAGGTGGTTGATACTGTAGATTCTGCAGTTCTTTTGACCATAACGGTAGTTGTCAAACTTCTAGGATTCACATTAATTTAACTTTAGGCTAAAGGACTCTGCTATGTCTAGCATTCTGGCTAACTACGCCTTCAGAATACGTGTAAAGACAATACGTTAATGATATTGAATTATGAATTACCTAATATATTTTATCGCCAAAAATTTTCGATGTAAACTGCAAGTTATTGATTTTGACACGACTTGGTTAATATATATTCGTTAGCCTTATTGTCATTCGGCCCTTTGATATTTACTTGCGTAGAGATTCTTAACAGAAGTTATATGATGCTGGGGAATTTTACGCGAGGACTTAGAAAAAGTGTTTAAATAAAATTAACTATATTATGTAAACAGGGCAAAGCTTTAATGTTTTATATGGCGAGCCTATTTTTATTAAGTGTTATGTAGTACAACACCAAACACGGGTGTACTAGAGTGACGCAAACGTTCCGGAATTCAACCTTAACATTGCAGATGAGCGCCGTGATTTAAATATAACTTCGCATGTGTACTTGTGTGAACTTTTTGTTGCGGGTTCAACAATGCAATTACCTACAACTCTATTCTTTAGCCGAAGTCATAGTTAACAAGATGATACCAGTGGAGATCATTCAAAAGGCACTTTAGAATGACACCATTGGCACAAAAAGGAAGAGCTATAGAATCTAGTTGCTTCTTCCAAAAGGTAGTTTTGTATGAAGAAAGTGTTTATTTGAAAATTATATTATATTAAACCGGCAAAGAGCGTGTCGGGCTACGCTCTGTGTAGGGTTCCGTAGTTTCCCGTCCGTCACAATAAGTGTTCAAAATGCTTGCATATACGATTACCTATACTACAAACTTAGTACAGAAATTATTTTGTACAACTTTGTATTTTTTGTACAAAAACTGTTGTTTCCATCCAAGTTCAAAATAATTTTCCTAGAAAGTCCTTATAAAGTTCTACATTTCAGATTTTTTCATCTTTTCTAAACTAATGGTTCAAAAGTTAGAGGGGGGGGAACATTGTTTTTTACTTTTGGAGCGTTTTTTAACTTTCCAACAATGTATCACACGTTAGGGTTGAAATTAAAAAAAAAACACTTCTCACTTTACATATAGGAGGGCTACCCTAATTAAACATTTTTGCAATTTTTATTTTACCACTTTGTCGGCGTGATTGATACACATATTGGTACCAAATTTCAGCTTTCTAGTGCTAACGGTCACAGAGATTAAGCGAGGATGGAAGGACGGACAGACAGACATGGCGAAACTATAAGGGTTCCTAATTGACTACGGAACCCTGAAAATTGTTAATTGTTAGTGTAATGATATACGAATTAGTAAAATAACTAACTATCTTATGTACAAAGTAGTACAAACTTACAAATGAAGTAGGTAATACTGATACTTAACGCACAATCACAAATAAGTAGGTAGTAGCAGAAAATTGCACAAAAGTGCCATTATGTAGCCGAAGTAATTATTTTTTTAATTTGTCTTCTACAGAAACAGACATTTCTATGGAAGTCCGTAGGTAATATTTTCCGATGGAAAATCCCGTCGGATCGGGCACACGGTTTGTTGGTGGTTTTTTTTTTAAACTGCTAATGCCTTCTTTACCTGGCATTTGGTTCGACTTCTGTGCTTACGAAGTTCTTATAGATTAAATCTTGGTTCCGGATTTAACTCTTTTAAATGCATAAGAACATAATATTTTTGCTAAATCTGGTGAGAGTAAAGATACCTAATATTTTTTGTAATTTGACGAGATCCTGAAGATGAAGATGATTGATGGAAGAGCGGATGCTGTACTAAAGGCTACAAGGGACATCGTCGCATATACTGGCACGTGTTCTGTACTTATATAATACTACCTAGAGTTAAATAATTTCGTCGGTTTTTTCCAATTTTTTACGATTTTTCCGATGTCATTTTTACTTAAAACTATAAGTAACTACGAGAAAATCATAATTTCCCTGTGACTTAATAAGATATGTCCTTCTAAAGTCTTATTTGATTTTAAACCTCATTGGGTTGCATATAAATCATGATTTTATTTACACTGTTTAGAACAATTTGATATAAAAATATCAACGCTGGGCTGTTGAAAACCATGGGCTGAAGTCATGGAGTGTGAATGTGCGTAGATGTCCCTTGCACTCGGTATAATGAAACATCACCATGATACAGTCATCCAAAAAGCCCGCCTTTTGCCACTTCCTAGTGTTTTTGCGGGTAAGAAGTGGCAGAACAAAGTACCCAGCAACACGTCTGCCTGATAAGTTAGAAGAACTTGAATTTGTACAGTTCCTTCAATTAGATAATAGGTACTATAAATCAATCATTTTATATTATAGTTTTTGCTTCTAGTTAGATAGCACACGCCAAATACAAAATACTAGTAATAATCTATGTGAAGGAATCCGAAGGAAACGCACAGATGTTATCGGCCATAAGGTTTCCCTTTTAGATATTCTTTCACACTGCACTGTAGTACATCTTAAATATGTGCAAGTGGTCAATGTCTATAATACAACAAGGCAATTTATTATAAAATCTTGGAAGTCATGGAATATACACTGGTGCCCATCAAACCGCTTCTGGGTGTAGCCTAAATTTTATTTGTATATTTTACACATCTGGTTTTTTTATTGTTTTGTGGTCCACATAGTCAAACGGGTTAATCCATGTATAATACACAAACTAGCACCTTTTCCCAACACTTTTGGTTACTTTTTCAAGAAAGTTGTAAATCGCTAAGATAAAAAAAGTATTAGTTGTTAATCTTTTTATTATAAATCCTGTTACGCCTTTGTTATCCACAGAGTTATAAATCCCTCAAAAATAAAAATAGCAATAAATATTGAATTGTTTAGTAAACATGATGGTTATAAATTATGGATTACTTTTATTCTGTTATTAATGTATGTCATTGGTTTGACTTAGTTAATGACACACTGAATAAAATTGTGAGCTACGCCAATTTTTTTTTTTATTGTTTTCTTTTCTACAATAAATGCGCGATATAGGTCTTTGGAGTGTTCAAGTTGCTCTTGTTAATAAACAATTTGCATTAAACGATATCAGTTAATGTTTAAATATGTCTGTTGAACCATTCAGCTTCTTCTTTTTTCTTTATAATACCTTGTTCCAAGACACATTAGATCAATATTTTGAATGATTTCACTACACAAAAATGTAAAAAATATTACAAGACACTGTCTAAAACTGTATTAAGTAGCATACCCACCTTAAAATATCTTATGGACGTTGCTGAATAGTGATGGCCTAAGCATCAATATTTACTACTTAACTACCAAAAATGGGCACCTGCATCAAACTACTTCACTGTGGTGCAACACCATCATGTTGCTTAGGTTCATTGTGCGTATTTAACTGTCAATTGATTTGGTGCTAAGTTCATTTCGTCTCATATTATTTGATTCTAAGTTGATGCTTGAGCCAGTTTACCTTCAGCTCTTTATTTACGGCAGGCATTTGAATCATTTTGCTTTTCTCAAAAAATAACCAAATTTGATGCATTTTGGGCTAACCGACACAAAATTTCTAAAATAATACACGTTTATCATCAGTAATAATTGGAAAAACTTCCTTATTTAATTAGGGATATACTGTATTAAATAAATAAAAGTCTATCAAGTAGTTGATTTTTTATGATTTTTTTTTCCAAAATAAAAACTTTAAACCGTCCTCCTGCAAGTTTTACAAAATGTCGCTTAGACCAATTGGCCTTGCAACCGTCGATATGCTTCTACATAAGTGAGTTTTTAGTACTAAAGTAAAACTATAATAGAATTACATTTTTGTATGATTTTTACACTTTAGTTGTAAATAGTGGGCTTGCTTATCGCTAAGTCTTTATTTATTGTAACAAAAACTCCTATTAACAATCAAAACAACTAAGAGGTTTGTCGTTTTACTTCACTCTGAGCTATCTAAACAACAACGTATCACAAACATCTCACATTGTCAATCAAAAACACATTAAATGGACGTGGCACGTTCCTGCAATTATGTTGAAAAGGATGTAGTGATCATTGTGAAGGTCAGTTGCTGTTCCAATAAGATATTCAATAACTACTAGTAACTGAAGCACAGTTGGCGCCATGGCCGAGCAATTGGCTGCTGCCCTGCGTGTTCCGGGTTCGATCCTCGCATGGAACCAATATTTGTATGGATGTATGGTTACGGGTCTGGCTGTATGTGTATTTGGGTTTTGTTAACGCCCCAACCAGCAATTCAGTCCTATTATTTCAGTTCATAACTCTAAAAAGCTCTATAAACGATTTATTAAGGTTTTAGCGGTGCCAGGGTGTGGTATAAAAGCGTTCTACAGTACGTTATTGCTCTAAATGCTTAAAGAGCTAAAAATACCTATAAACAAAGAATGTAAACGTTTACTACGCCATTTTATACAACCGTTATAGTCAAGTACTATAGCAAGTTCTAATATAACTGGTACATAATAATATTGCTCTATAAATTTGTTAGCAGGTGCCTTTATTTATCTGATTAGCGTATTAAGGGTTCCAAACGTACTGCAATAGTAGTTTCGTTATAGCAGTGATGAACACTCAACTACAGGATAATATTGTGATGTTGTGGATATTCAGATCGCTGCTATAGTACTTGTGCGTTAGTAGTCACAAAAGACTTTACAATAGAGTGTTTTTGTGATGTAGTCAAAAATCAGAGCACGCTAATAGAACGTTAGTGTATTATAATAGTTCTTAGATGCATATTATCATTTTGTCGATAAGCATATCACACAGACACTGTTATAGAGCAGAATTTTTGTATAACAACTTTTTTGGTGCCTAGCAATGCGCTGTTTGGTATTATAAATGGGTATCTATCACTTTAATGACGCAAAAGCGGCACATAAACGTAGATAAATGTTTCTATTAAATGACAGCTAAGTCCCATAAAGGATAATTGGCTCGCTTTTACAACAATATTCAGACATTTTGATACGGAATTAATGCAACATGCATTCTGCCCTAAAAACAAAAATTAATAATGGATTTAAAGAATTGGAAAAGAAATATCTCAACGCAGTGGAACTTATATAAGTGAATAGATGATTTTGAAAAAGCAGCTTTGTTTTTTTTTTCATCATCATACAAAGTAATATTAGTAGCCAAAATCAAGTTAGAATCACAATTACGGGAAACGGTTCCGTACAAAATGTGCCTTACAAAGATATTATTTCTGAAGAGAGTCCTTATTCCAGCGATTTTTCTGAATCTTCAAGCAATAATTCAACATTCGTAAAAGACCAACAATTTCGTGATGGCGTAAACACTGGGCGATTAATTATAATATTTCGCATGAAGCAACAAATAGTTTAGTACGATGGTATATATGATGGTACATAAATAAAAATCTTTTTTAATTACATGGTTCTTTATTTTGAACTAAAAAAGAAAAACCTTTCATTTCTCATCTTCTAACAGTCTTGATATCAACCCACATAAAAAAAAACCCACATAATTAACTCAGCTTGCACGATACCAGGGCCCTATCCAATAAAGCTGACAATCCGACATATATGTCAAAAAATGACAAAATTATAGAATTGTCGCGCTTAAGCTGTTTAATAAACGTGACAAATATGTCAAAAATCGACAGGTGAAATCTTGACACATTTTTAATGTTAAAACACGTTAAATAAAACTCGACATATCAAAAAACCACAGTCACAATATTTCCGACAATTGTCGGTGACAATATTGTCGGATTGTCGTTACAATTATGTCGACTTTTGATATATTTGCAAAGAACTTTGTTTTATGAAGCTGGATGAGGGTAAAATTGAAAAAGATATTATCAAAGTACAAGAATAAAACAATCAATAGTGCAACTTCGATTGTGTTATGATCGCGTGTAAGATGGAAATGCACAGAAAACTTACCATTTTGGGCCTTATTTACGAAAGTAAAAATATACTTATTGGGAAGTTTAGTGACCAATTGACCCACGATGTAAAAATAAATAAATGGAAGGAAATAGCTTAAATATGATTTTGCGACAGAGGGTAACGCGCCTGTCAGAATTGTCGGACAATTCTACAAATATGTCAACATGTCATGACAATTTTCTGTTTAATAAATCAGATTTGACAAGTTTTTCACGACAAATTGTCACCTGTCACCTGTCGCATATAAAGTTTTACAAAACAGAAAAATGTCAAGAAAAAAAAGAGTCCGACATATTTGTGAATTTTCCACCATGACAATTTTGTCGCCTGTAAGTTTTATTAAACAGAAAAATTGTCGAGTTGTCACTTTTTGACATATGTCGGACTTGTCGGATTGTCAGCTTTATTGGATAGGGCCCAGCAGGTACTCGAAACAATGTCAAAAACATAAAATGTTAGAATTTGATTACTATTACTATTTGACTTTTCAATTTGAAGCTGCTGCTGCTGCATGCTGCTGTGAGCAGCATGAAATTGTCTCGACTAAAAAAAATATCGATATCCATATTGGCGTCCATTAGGTACCCAGCAAAAATACAATGTTGACTGCAGTTTAAATTTATAAAGGTTTTGCTTTAAATTTATAGTTCAGTGAAATTACAAAGAAATGTAAACATTAGGTACGTAAAACTTGATATAAGTACGTAAGTTCTTCCTAAGGAAATAAAAACTGGTTACATGATCAATTCTCACTATTCGTCAGTTAACAGTTTATAATTCAGTTTTTTTTTCATTAATAGTCTTCAGAAAAATAGTAAAAAAAAAATGTGTATTATAAATATATTCAGTCATGCTCACACAGAACCCCAATTTTAGGTTGAATCCACGATGACTGACAGTGAAAACATTATCACGGCAAGTACTATAATGGCTCTTAAAAAATTGAAATCACTTTATATGATAAATATTTTAGTAAAAGCTCAACAATTCGAGGAGGGCACTTTAAATTCATGGTAAACCTATCCCTAGTTTGTCAGTAAAGCTGCAGTCGCACGTCATTTCCACCGTAATAGACTATTATTATAATAACAAAATATTTTTTTACTTACCTCAGATTACTTGTATCCTTTCGTAAAATTATTTTTATTATTTCTTGCACTCTGCACTATAACGAATGTAAAATAATGAATGATGAATGATAAAGGTGAGGTAAAGAAAACTAAACTCTTGTATAGTATGAAAAAGTACTATAAAAGGTCCTACAGTGGTCAGGACATCATTATTTTGAGACCTGCATCACTGTTACAGGACTTTTATTGGACTGTTTCGTCATAAGAAACACTGCAATACAATTATTTTGTCACTGAACAGAGATATAAATGCGCCACTTCCGAATAATAGAAACGTTCTTTGGGGTTTTATAGGACCAAGTACAGTTTTTTACAAAACGTTCTATGGTTCTTTATAGTACTAGTTTTTGCTGCTTGGGGCACCCATATTACTGGACAATAAATTTGTAATGTAGGGTAATGTATTAACAAAAGAAAACATAGTCACAGAACCATTATAAGCTGGTCTCCTTTTCCATACTTCGCTTGGCCAGCTCAAGCGCACAGTATTGATACCGACGTGCGGCCTACTGTACCTACCTACCACAAAAAAATCTTTTCAGTACCGACGTCAAAATATTCGTGATGTTTAGGTATGTTTCATACATAATTCTATCCCAAGATAGTTTATTATACGTACCTTATTATAAGTCCAGTCGCATCAAGATTCGGGAAAAGTGTGGTTCGTACGAGCGCTTGAACTGTACATTTAGTAGAGAACGGAATTACAAATATAAAAAACTTAAGCTCTATTTTTATTAAACTTTTACATGGTGCCATATGTGATAATTAGTGTGACATTGCTTTTCCCATGTTTCTGATTGATCTTTTTTTAGTTTGTATATGTCTACATTGGACTGGAAATACAGAGGTTTGAAAAGAGCATTCATAACTGTCAAAACAGTGAAATGCATCGCAACCGTGCAGCTGGAAACAATACTTTGCATACTTTAAAATGTAACGTTAGAGTATTTGTACTACAGAAGACCAAGCTGTACAACAATGCAATTTGAAAGCCCTTACTTAACGAGTTAGAAATTATACAATCGGTTTCTTGAAACACGAGGGCGTCTCTCACAGGCGTGACAATGACACCACAATGTTTTTCTTTGACAATCGCAGCTGCAGTAACGCAGCGCCGGTGTGGTGGGAAAAAATAACAATTGGGCCGGACGCCAAACGTTTTCGCACGTTCGACTAATCGGTAGCAAATAGATTATAGATAACGTTACGCTTTTACTGCTTGCCAACCGTTCACTTCTGTTATGGCTTATTTATGGTAGGTACGTAGTGAAAGCGTGTCTTTATTTAGGTACGTTAATTTAGGAGCTAAATATCGCATCCATTGCATTGTTGATCATCCGCCCAATCTCATTGATCTCTTCATAATAATTAAGCCGCTTTTCCTGTTGGTTAATTGAACAAAATATGGCACAAATGCACTACACATCTGGGAGAATTTTGGAGTTCATAATTTACCTGTGTCTGTTGAAACCCGCAAACAGAAACATTCAGTTTCAGTCAGCTAATTAGTAAACATAATAAGAAAATTATCTATTTATCAAATCGATCTTAACAAAATAAAAATAGTTACCGTGGCCGCAATCGGCATGAGAAGGAACTACACAAATATAATAAACAACGTAGCAAAGGTATTTCCCGCTTCGACCTATTACAGTAACTAAAGAAGTCGCTCAGATAAAAGCACAAAAGCGTCTGTGTCGAAATAATACTCTTGGAGATTAATCTATATCGCAAGGAAACACTAAGACAAATCCACTATCTTCCTTATATTTTATACTTTATATAAAACCTGATAAACTACCTCACGTCCACCTATCGTTTGACGTGTGTTAAAATAACGGCACATCCCGAAGTATTCCCCTATTCTATTTAGAGGAAGTGTCAAGATCTGAGGCCGGACAGCAGCTCGCATTAAAGAATCGATAGATGAGGCTTGTCTGAACACGCCACCCGGTTCCGAAGCCGATCTCACGGAACACTGCTTTCGGTTACACTCATCCTCTACCAATAGGCACGAGATACACCTGTTTTTATTTTTGGTATTTAGCTATTTCTTTAGAATAAATAATTTTCAAAAAATTGTGCGGCTTTTTTTTATTTCACAAGAGCCCGTGAACTACAAACTTTGTTATGATCATTCCGTAGATCACTCCGCTTTAAGACTTAAGTACCTACTTAACAAATTAAACACAATTTTATTATGAAATTCGTCTCGCTAATGTACGGCCAATAAGAAATTTATAACTAAAGAGCGGAGAATAAAATTAGCTTAATTAGTCGTGTTGAATAATTAATGAACAACACTAAGGCGAGCGGCGGTAATGTGTTGCTTCAGGCAGTCACAGTCGCGGCGAAGGCAGCCACCGCCCCGCATGTTTCTCTGTTCGCGGTGTTACAGAGTGCTGCTGTTTCTGACAGGTACTTTACTGACATTGGCAAATAATTCCTGTTAAAAATACTAAGTTCAAATTGAATTTCGGTCATTTATTGTAAACCGTTGAGCATGCTCTTCGTAAACAATAACATGTGGTCGTGGTTGGAGTTGTGCGTGGACGCCGTCACGTGCCAACACTACGTCATACATATTTCACGCTTATAAACTGAGCCACAACAGAAGTAAATCGTCAATGAAATCCTATTCAATTAGCGTAACATGTTTTAGTTTCCATTCGAGAAAGCAACACTAGGTGCTATTAATTCGGCAGCTTATTGATGCGTTGTTTTTGGATCAAAATTGTGTAGTTCACATAAGTCCTTGAGATTGAAAAATTAAGTTTTATTTTGGCTGCGTTCAAAATCTTTTCGTACAGTCCTTATGTTTGTTAAATAGCTAAATCGTTTGCGATCCCGTAGCGTATTAACTTCAGTGGACTTCTCAACAATATGTTGTACATTAAGTTGAAACTCTCGCATGTGCCACCAATTCACATACTCCAGTATCCGCGTACAATTTAGGCCTGCAATCACTTTAATGGACCATGTGCTACTGTAAGTAAGTTACTTCAATGTGGAAGAGATCTCAGTTGCATAGTCTATTTGAACCCAATTTAAAAAAAAATCACGATAGTTAAAGATACCAATCATTCTTAATCCTGTATACCTATAATAATGATTATTTAGACTTAAACTATTCGGTGAAAAGCTTCCGGCCTTTAGAGATCTCGGTATTAGTTCCACAAGGACATTATTAGGTGCTAATGGAATTGCGGCACGCATACTTTACGTGACCCCAATAAGATGGCCTGCGCATTCTGATCGTATGTATCTAGCCACTCTGTCAAGTTGTAAAGAAGTCCTATAATCCACTGACCATGAGGTAGTCCTTATTCTAAATATATAAAATCCTCGTGTCAGAATGTTTGTTCTCCAAAACGGCTTCACCGACTCTTACGAAAAGCTGTGTGAATATTCAGTAGGTACCTACTTAGGTCTGAGAATAGAACAGAAACTAATAAAAACCGAAAAAAATACGATTTTAAGGCAGAACGAAGTTTGCCTGGGCTAGTTTTTTAAGGATAATTGGAAAGGAAAACTTAATAAACACATTAATATACACAAAGGTTGCAGTCATCAAAAAAGAATGCGAAACATCAAAGGGTTAAAGGGAGGAATTATCTCGGCGCGCCCAAACGGGCTCATTTATGCACGTCGAGCACCCCTCCGACGCTGCTGACCGCAGACTACTGTTATATTACGTTGCGGCGGTAGTCAGGATACGACATGCGATGTATATACTCTCCTGACAGATATTCAATATGGCAGAACTGTCGATGCAGTCCAGCTCCGAATAATTAAGTTATCAAATTAACAAACAGGGAAATCATACAAAAGGTAAAATGATTTCAGGTAGGCTAGCGATACTATTAAATTGATTTATAAATCATTTATATTTATTAGTGTTTTTGTTTATTCAAAGGCTAATTTAAGCAGGTGGCTCGATTTATTTGCTCCCAAGAAAGTACATAGGTATACTTTTATTTTCTTGACCCAAATAAGTGTATTTACTTTCTTTTCCTTCCCTTCTTCTTTCTTTGTAAAGAGATTACGAGTATACAACATTTTGCTGTAACAACGCATCGAGGTGTTCCATGAATGCAGAATCCGGATTTATCAAATCTAATACATACATCAAAGCGCTTCCAGCGAAACAAGCCGATGCGTCGCCTGTTCTCAAAGTAGGCTTCATACAATACATCCCATTCACAGCGGAAATCTCGTCAGTGAAGCGGTGAGAGGCCATACATGCTACAACAGAGAGGGGTTAGATTTGTGCCGACTATCGGCTTACTATGGACGCCCTAAACAGAACTGTACACTTGAGCTTTAGGGACCAGAAGCTTTGAAAAAAACTCTATTACACTACAATAAATAATAATGTGGAACATCTACACTAATATTATAAAGAGGAAAAAATTGTATTTTTGTGTGTGTGTATGTTTGTAATGAATAAACTCAAAAACTACTGAGTCGATTTCAAAAATTCATTCACCATTGGAAAACTACATTCACCCTGAGTAACATAGGATACTTTGTATCCCTGAATTCCCACTGGGACTTGCGCGGGTGAAACCGCGCGTGATGTCTGCTATTATCCTATCATTCAATTAACATCACTTTTCTGCTATTGCCGCAAAAGGTTTCACAAATGTCATATTTAGGATGTCGGAGTACCTGAATATTTATGCATTTGTGCATACGTTGATTTCTGAACTACGTTTTTGCCTTTTGGACTGTTTGTATTAACGATTGCTTTTAATAACAAAAATCCTTTGTTGTTAGAGTCCCCGCCTTACAAAAGGAATACTTCAGAGAACCAGTAAAAGCACATTCATGTTATTGTTCTCACTTTTTTACTTCAATACGAGTACTATATTCCACTCACCTCCCGTAAAATCCCCAAAATGAAATTGATTTTCACGTACGTTAAACATTCAGAAGCCTAGTGAATCCAGGCATCTGATTTTCCAACGGGAGTTTAAACAAAATTTTAATTAAAATATGGGAATTGGATTACTACGGTTTTTGTTTCGTCCCGTAGCTGTTTACGCCGAATGGTTCATTGAATGTCATACCTCATTTTGGTAGCGGATGCATTGATGCTATTGTGTAGTTACTCGACTGTCGTGGAAACCTTCTAAAATTATATCTTGTGGATTAGATAATTTTAAGAAGAAAAGGTCCCTATAATTAAATTAAGTTCCAATTTAAACTTTCACACAACGACATCTAGTCCCAAGCTAAGCAGAGCTTGTGTTATGGGTACTAAACAGCTTATAAACATACTTACTTATATATTTCTAAATACATGCATATTATAAATAAATTACACCCAGAAATAGAACAAATGATCGTGCTCATCACACAAGTATTTGTCCTGGCTAGCAATCGAGCCCACGGCGAACAGGCCAGTACGTCCGTTAATGTTTCCGTTTTAAGTGGTGGGAGAAGCGTCTAGCGTCTTTTAAAGAAAAATAAAACAAATACATTTAAATACAAAAGCGTGTCAGATTTTGATAGGCGACCCTGATCCAACGTGCCTCTGATCACAAAAGTATGCTAATCTACTGGCTCGGACGGTGGTAACGACGACGGTGGACGGTGGGCTATACGAAGGTATACGGGGAGAAAAACAAGGATGAGTGCGTTAGAAGTAAAAATATGTATTAAATTAAATTATATAATATTTCTACGGTGGAGTTACTCAGCAGGATGCAAGGAAGGATCCTTCCTTAATCTGCCGCACTTGAGTACATCCCAAAATGCCTCATTGGTCTTGCCTATTATTTGGAACAAAAGAAATATCTCCTTTGTACAAATTCCTTTTAATTGACTTATATAACATTAATTATCTTATTAATTATGGTATGATAAACCAGGGAACTCCTTAAAATTAAATGGTATAAATATACGAGTATTTAGTGATTTAAGTATTCTTTTTCTACCCATAAACAAGTAGTACCTTACTATGATCAAAGACATGCTAAACACGATTGGACTCGGAAGGCATACAATACAACGGAACTCCCTAAACGACAAACAGCACGGACTTGTAAATTGAGTTACCTACATGTATTATTGACTATCTCATGTTCAAATTTAAAAACCAGTGAACCTGAGTCGGCCAAATACACTTAGTGTCTGATGTCAATAGGGGGCGAAATAAGACTTTGTTATCATAATGCATGTCAAAATTTTGTGTACTTGTCCCAACTTGCCCCAACTAAGATTTTATTTGTTCATATATCCATTGTAAAATTTGTACGTATTCACGAGTACCTACTTACACCCCCTAAAATAATGTCAACGATTCTCTTAACAACATTTACTAAACAAACACGAACTGACGTAAAATTAATTATTAGTATATGTTAAATCCTTCAGATTTCTCAAATATTTTTTAATGAGTTGGAAATTCACATATTTACTTTGCGTTTACCTAATAATAAGAGGTGTTTACATACTGAAATCAGAAAGAAGTTTAATCTTTTTAACAAAGTGTTTTCTCTTCTACAGAAGCCTCGAACTCGGACCCTGGAGGCAGCGTCAGCGCCGCTAGTCCCGTGAAGCAGCGTAAAGCGTTTAGCGGGTAAGTGATATGCTTTTGTTCGAAGTAGTAGTATAAACAAGAATCGGCAAGTACCATTCTCTTTCTGGGACAATACCCTTATCTGTTCGTTACATAAAGTGAATGATTAGCCGTTTCCTTCTATTTGTTAGTCATCTTTTATCTTGGTGTGGTTTTATCAAATTTCTTGAACGATACCGCACGCGCGGTTCAGGCGCGGTTCAGTCGCTCAGTAGTGCGAAGGCGTCGCACGCGCAGACGACGATGCACGCCGACGCGATCGGCTCGCGCATCTGTTGTGCCAACTGTTTCCATCATATCAGGTTGTTTCCTTCACCGACCGTTATCTTCACCTAGCTATCTGAATTCATGTATTCATACTTCAATACTTCAATTCTGCAATGGTGTTGTGTGCCGATAATGTGTCAGTGTCCGCGTTTCAATTTGTTTATTGTGCTGTTGTTTTTAATACTCGGGGTGTTTATCAGAATGCATCATGTTAATTGATTTGGGCGCAAAACATTACGTAACGGTTTGACGTAAGCGAATACATTTTGGTGTGGTGTCTTTGGTCGTAGCAGCTAAATAAAAGATGCATTCACTCGTTATTCAAGATTATTGACATTCTCCATTACAATTGCGTGGAGTCAGGAAGATGCTTTATAATTTCAAATCGCAACGTTCTGGATTCATCAAAACTGTTTCAGTTACACACACATCGCACATGACTTCTAATTATATTAGAAGTTGGACGTACTCGTATATATACTACAATTTCTTGTCTTTTTTCAGTCTATTCAAGTTGTGACTTTCATTACGTTTGGTCTCTCAGATGTTTCAAAGTGTATTTTTTGGCACAGTAACCTGTATCTACTTCAAAAAGCAGCCTTCCTCCGCCTTCCTTTTCAACAAATCACCCACAGTAAAATAAAGTATATTTTTGTGCTACAATGCAACTGATGAATTCGATTAATAAATCGCTTGTTTGAACTTCCCCCCGGTTAACTCCGTCTTTATTGTGCGAATCATACTCGCTTGGTCTTTTGTCGAGCGCTATCAAACCGAACAATGATAACATCGCGAGCAAATCCGTTAGTTTTAAGCAAAATTTTGCTTTTTCCTGGGATTTTACTTTACTACAGGTGCCGTAAAAGTTAGTAATCCCTCTTTGAGTACTTAGGTGAATTATTTATATTTGTTCTGGGCTACGTTGAGTATCACGCTGCAACCTTACGTCACTCTTATCAATTCTTTACAATTTACCTTATCTAATCATGTGTATTCACATTGTACATACCTTAACAAGAGATAATTAAATATTTTGTAATGTATTCACATCGACATACTTACCGCTTCGTGAGTGACCCGACTGTATCTGAACGATTTCCATCGATTTTCCGATTACGACTGTTCTAGCTAGGTGAATGTTTGCAGTACTGTGCGGTGGCAGGCCGGATGAGTTCATTACCTAATTGATATGTAATTAGGGTGTCGTTGATGGTCGTGTCGCGTCGGTGTGACAGGCGGTCACCAGGCGGCCGCGCGGCCGGCGACGACGGTGTAGCGTCGTATCTACGCATACACACGCTCATTACAATTACAACATTATCGCGACTGTATCTCGGCTGATACCGCTCCTTGTCGACCGTCCCCCGATCAGATTATTTACTCCTTCGAAATAGAACTTAGATAACAGTGTTTGTGCACATTTTGCATGTGAGTCAGTGTACACGTGATCGCAGCAGTGAACGTGTGTGACAGTGATGTTAGCGCGACGTTACAGTGATGTGGAATCAAGTTGTTTGCGTGAAGTAAGTTTCAAGTGAATGCTACCGTCGAGTGATGTGATCTGGTGCGGGTTACGCATCGCAGATCCGAACTGTGATTGGTGCAGTCGGGATGTTTTTTGACGGCGGTCGTCCGCCAGCGACCGCAATGCGGTGACAAGTCCTTGGCTCAGTGTAGACCTGGCTGCTCGTCTGAGCGAGGATAACAGTTCTATAATTCACACATTTTATTTGTGGTAAATTCGCGTTACTGGTCCACCTAATTTATCGACACACGTACCTTGTATCAGTATCATTAATCACAACCATGAAACTTTTTCATGTGGGTGATAACTGTCTCGGTTGGTTTTCAATGTTTCAATATTTGAAAGCAGCGTAGTGTTTTTGTGTTGTGTTGTGACAAATAAAATGTTGCACGGCACGACCATTTAACCTCATCATGAAGATGCAATATATATGATAACATTGTAGTAATGTAATGAATAGGCGAGTCACACAGTTGAGAAACTTCAAGACAAGAAATATTTCCAGTTAAATACATTGCAGCCGGGAAATATACGTGATTGTGTATCTACGAATGAATGAAGTGGCAAAAAAGACAGAAGCGAGTAACACTACCCGTAAACTTTAAAATATTTTTTCCTATTCCTATAATAAAGTAAAACTTCAGCTGGACCGACTGCTTCCCTGTTCAAACTTGAAATATATTATATATGTATGAATTTATGAATGCGCGTATCACCCGGGTGTATCTCTTATTTTGTTCTGATCAGATTTACAAGCAGGTACTTACCGTTTAATTTTTTTTATGAATTGTTTTTCACACATATTCTGCATGTTGTATTTTATATGCCTATTAAGATAGCTGTATTATAACACTTAGGTTAGGTTATGGTATTTAAATACTATAATTGCTGAGATTACGCTACAATTGTCTATGAACTTCAATAGCAAAGAGATATCATGACATGGCAATTGTTTAGTATTCTTATATTTCCTGCTAACACAACCCAACTAATCTTTTCTCAGTTAAGGGTTTCTTGGGGAGGTAGTAGACTGCGACAAAACATATCGGTTAATCTTATCTTAACTGATAAACATTACACGTTTCCACGTTGGTTTAAATAATGGCTAGGTATTGTGACCGAACAGGGATGTGTGTCCCGTACCGTGTAAAGCTTGAAAATCGTCGGAGACTCGCCGATGTGTCGCCAGAATTAATTTAAGACCTGAAATTGGTTCCATAGTACAAACTGGGCTACGGCCTTTGTTTATACGTTGAGAAAATGAACCTATGTGCCCGAATAATGCTGCTCCATCTGTTTTATGAAAAATGTGACCAGCCAACGTATAAATGCTTTGTTTTATTTGATAGCGAAACATGATAAGTTAAACAGTCGGTACTCAGCTGTGGATATTTCACTATCTTGATTAGATTAACCGCACCTAATTGGCCTTAAGGTGATATAATTGAAAATGTGTTTGTAAATGAGAGTGTTATGTTTTTTCTCGTATTAGTAATGGAATAAAGCGATTTCCGGTTAGAGATTTCTTTATTCTCATAAGAATACACCAATTCACTTACATGAGAATATTAAAACTATACATAAATTGTTTTTGGGCGTATTGTAGAAAGTGAGACATTTAAAAATATTAATGAAATAAAGATACGATTTAACGTTAAGTACTTGTATAGTTTTATGAAATTTTGTAGAAATAAAGAAAATGCGAAGCTCTCACATGTTCGTAATTTGAACTTTTATTTCAAGGCGTAGCGCTTAACTTTTTTTAATAAAGTTTATATTAAAACATAGTGAACAAACGTACTAAAGTTTACGCAAAGCGGTTGTATATTTAGTAACACCGTTGTTAGTAAAGACGTACTTAAATACGTTTTGGCACAAAAGTCGTTATTTACCGAGCGCACTTTTAGATGGTTTCGCATCACTTTCATTTAACAAATCAGTTCCGAGCTCGGACATTATCGAT
Source organism: Euplexia lucipara (assembly GCA_921972225.1). Taxonomy (NCBI): domain Eukaryota; kingdom Metazoa; phylum Arthropoda; class Insecta; order Lepidoptera; family Noctuidae; genus Euplexia; species Euplexia lucipara. The sequence goes on along the minus strand of OV179142.1, from coordinate 7,173,026 downwards.
GACAACGACATAAAATAGTTTTTTTTTAATCATTGGGAACAATAAATGTTATTTTCGTTATGGTCACGTCGTAAGAGTAAAAAGTGAAATACTTAAAATACATCACCTTTATTTCATGAACAAATGGTAGTTGCACGCAGGTGAGAGGAATGTGTTGATAATGTTACGCGAATGAGTGGAATAAGAAATGAGTAGATATGTAAGAGTCAGCTCAGACAGAGAGAAGCGAAGCGAATGGGATTTTACTCAGGCATTCAAAGATCAAATTTTAAGTTGTTCGAATAAAGTGCAAAGATCGCGTAGAGAATATAAGTTTTGTATAACAGGCCTTTCACTTAATAATTATAAAGTTGATTTTGTAGTGTGAAATTGGGGTAGGTATGTGATCGTGAAATAGAAAAAAAATCAGAAATCAGTTCTCGAAGTCAAAAGAATGAAGACCATGTTGGTTATGATTGTCGATACAAGAGTAGAAAACGACCAAAGAAACGATGGGTAGATTGTGTTAAGGGGACTATTGAGGTGACAACAAATTAGGCACTGGACAAGACAGTACAGGACAGTAGAACTATGTATCGGCTAATGAGCTACTGTAAGAATGAATTATTTTATGTGGGTAGGCAGAAATCACGGAGCGTCTTCTGATATGATTCTAACATACTTCTTTTGCGTTTACCTTCACATGTTGTCATACACACGCCGGTAGCGAGTACTACGCACTTGACCTTTCTAAAGAACCTCTCCAATAAGGTCTGTATATGTCTTTCTGGAGCGTCCCCTCCCGGCGTTCCCACTTACATTAGCCTTATAATTAGTTTATATCTACACACTAACGGTACCTAGTAAGTACTCTCGGTAGCCACTTGCTACTTCAGATTCTGAATTCCCGACCGAATCCTTATGTTGATATTAGCAATTCGTAGTCACCACCTTCACTCAGAAATTCAGTTCAATTCAACGAATTAGTTAAAATATCAAATTAGGAATCTAAGATCCAATGCGGTCCTACGGAACTGATGTTGCAATTCACGGTTATTTGTAATTTAATTTGGAGGAAGTCGGTACTTGTCTATTCCCTGTCCCTCTCGCACATTACCAATGTTTAAATCTACAAGGTTTGTTGTACCTATTCATAGGTTTTCGGGTACATAAGTCAATTATAATCGTTTACTTATTGTTAGAAATCTATACTAATATTATAAAGAGAAAAAGGTTTGATTGTTTGTTTGTTTGCATTGAATAGGCTCCGAAACTACTGGACCGTTCTGAAAATTTCTTTCACCGTTGTGAAGCTACACTATCCCCGGGTGACATAGGCTACTTTTTATTCCTGTATTCCCACGGGACCGGGAACTACGCGGGTGAAACCGTGACGTCTGCTAGTATTAAATAAAATGAATCATTATTTGTACCCATTTAGTTTATTCTAAACCAAAGAGATTTAAAATATTACAGAGAGGACGTGCGAGAAAATGTCATAGAAAAACTTTGATCTCATGTCTCAGTAACGCCATCTAGAATAAAATAGCAATATTGCCCATACCAAAATTTAACTCGGATGAAACTTTTGTTAGTGATGTCCTGTCTAAGTACCTAAGTATTGAATGCCTTTGTTCTATACCTACTTATATAAAACGATGTTTGTTTATTCGTCTATTGATATAAATATTAGTTTAAATGGTATTTCCGACCTAAATTTGCGCGCGTAACACGATTACTGCTAATGATGACGGATTTAATTAAGTTTGACATAGACGCACAATTATTTTTCCAAACCTTACGCGCGTATGCATTGCTGCTCGCGGGTCGCCCTACCTAACCCTATTTGATGACTGAGTGTTGTCTTCAAAGTTTTCCGACAGCTATTTCCTTTTCATTATTGTTGTTTCATATCATAAAAATAAAACCTATTAAAGTATCGTCATCGTACCTCAGTAACAAGCAGGAATCTTACTTCTCGCTCACAGTTCAGGCTTATAAGTCGCAGAGTCGAACAGCAATACTTACCTGGTAAATGTACTGGGTTACACCTGCCAAGATAACACCTAACAATTTGTTACGTAGTAAGCTGACATATCCGATCAGCAGTTAGCAGGTGATAATTGTTACGAATGAAATAATTCTCATTGGCAGACAGAATACTTAACATTATTTATTACTAACTTTCTAAGTGTGACACACAATATCGTGAAGCGTCCCACAATTTTGCTAGACGCACACTACAGGTCGTTGTGGCGACAACTGGGGAGAGCCTCTGTGCCGCGATGGACGTCTTTCGGCTGGAATGATGAAATATTTCTAAAAATAATGGCATTTGTCATGAAATGGAACTAACGTGATTCTTGACGTAGAACTAATCCGTCATGGTTAAATCTTAGTCAAACATTTAATGCTGTGATACAGTTACCTATATTTTATTTTAAAAAACGCAAAGTAAAACTATGTCAATAAAATACGAGGAAAACTATACTTAATAGTGATGCATGATCTATCCAGCACCTACAGGCATTGCGGTTTGCGTATTAGATTACAAAGGTATATGTGTAATGTGGTCCATAGCCGGCCTCGGCAACGCAAGGATCTGTGCCTAAATCAATGCAGCTGCGAGCCCTGTATACAACACTGGTAGTGTCTAACTGCTTCGCTTGTTACGGGACTAACCACGGCTCATGGGATATCTACAGACATTCGAGCATCTCCGCTTTTGTGAGCAATATCTACGATAAGCTTTCAAATTGCAGGTGCAGTGATACATATATAATCCAAAGACGAGAAAAAAACCCCGACCAAGCTTAATTGTTGTTAGATTAAACAGAAATAAACAACAAAGAAAAATGATGAATGTGAATTTATTGTAGAAAACATCAGAGTAGCTCTACAATTCCCACAATTCGGGATTATGAATTAATTGTAAATTGTGTTCGAATTGTTTAATTGATTGCAAAGTTAATCGTATTTCCACTCGGTAAAAGGTTTAAAGTTTACATCAAACATTTACTAACAATAATAACAAATATTTTAGTACGTATAATAAGCTTACGTGCCATGATTAATTTCAATCGTGAATAATATGTTATTTTTTTTCCGTACACACTCGGCTATTCCATTAAACTTTACCTGATTAGTTTTGTTTTGAGCGCAAACGGCTTTTGACGTTCGGGAAACAATTAATGTAGATTGAAACAAAAGTTTAAGTTACCTTATTCGTTTATTTAACAATAATTATTTTGGAGATGTTTTTCACAACATTCATCCAGATCATGTGGGTTCTCTTCTAGTGTCTGATGTTCCAGTTTGTTTATACGTGATGGACTGACACTCAGTTTTTCTTATCGTAGGAAGCGATGGCTAGGCCTTCGCAAGCAGTCCCAAGGGAAGACCGAGAAGGGTCCGACTGGAGCTCAAACACCAGCTACTGCCGACAAACCCGTGCCGCTGAAGAAAATACCATCCGATAAGAAGCTGAAGGTATGTTTTCCAACTGTTTCATTTAAGTACTTACTTATTTTTAACCTACTTATAAAACAGGACGAGGTTCTTAATTCGGTTGTATGTTTTTTTTTCCATTTAAATAGACTTTAAACTATAAATTACAAAATACAACCGACTAAATAAAAAACACTAAAAGGTATAAAATAACTCTAGTTTCGCTTTGTCAGTAATAAAGAATGAAACAAAACCACCAAAGCCAAAGAGTGTTTGTTATTTCACTAAAAAAAACATGTTTTTGTATTTTATTTTAGCGTAAGTGTAAGGTAATGATCCTTGGATCTAGACATTTGTAGGAAATGATCTAGTCTGCGGCAATGAAAAAATTATGTAGATTAACTTGCCTTCTTAAGAATAAAATAATAAGGTTCTTACTTATACCTAATGCTGCAAACCGAATTGATTCGGTGGCTTTCATTAGAACAAAAGAGCTCAACTAAATGAAGGTTTCACTTTTTGTCACTAACGTAGACGCTTTGCTTTTTGTTGCTAGTTACCGACACCGAACACTTTTTGATCGTCATGAGTATGTATTAAGTGGAAGCGACTAGACTTCAAAAATCTTTACGTATGTGCAGGGAGTGGATGATTTCATACTAGTTCTATGGAAATCAAATATTTATCAATAGCTTGTGTCTAACACAAGATACAAAGGTGTCCACGTTTGCGCCCTGCCTTACTGAAAAATAAATGCCACGACAACTACTCAGATCGAATACACCGTTATGCAACTACTTCGTTCCAATACAAATTTTATAAAGGAAAAATACACGAAGCAGGAATCGCCGCGCTGCCAGAAACGACTTCAGAGGGTAGTAAAATTCGTAGCGCCGAAAATGTGTTAAGTGCACAACTTGTATCACGAAACGCCAACAAAGGCGTCAGTTTCTATACGTGTCATTCGTGTCCACCGGTTACACGCTTGGTTTGCCGCCTATAGCAGCCGATGAGCCGAAGCGTGCTCTGCAGTGCTATTCCGTAAAAGTCACCACGTAAAAATGTAGGCGAATTGAGCTCTCATTCCATTCTAATGCTAAGCACAGACAGTTCACTTCACTACAGTTTTTCGGGATGACAATTACTGAAAAAACGAAATTTTCACAACACAGGAAACAGCAACTTTATTCTGTGCAAATCACACCGTGAAAGTGTGGGTTAGTTGAAGGTGAATTGAGCAGCAGTCATTTCATTGTAATGACACTGACAAATCACTTCACAAAATTTTCCATGGGTATAATTTACTGAATCGACCGGCAGATTGGTGTAAGGTAACACGATCAACTTGAAATAAATTTGCCCAGTCTTGCCAGTTTATTTTGTTTTGCATAGACGTTTAACCGATCTGTAACTGACTACTTACATGTTAGGGAAAACTCTTCATCATACTCCTGCAAATCTGTGATCCCTTCCGGTATTAAATCTCTCTCCACCAATTTCCAAAACAGTTGATTCGACATTCTGACATTTTTCGACAGTGAAAATAACGTCAATTGATTAAATATGTGCACAGTAATCAGTACTGTCTATAAATTGAATCAATTGAGATTAATTTCATTGGATTCATCCGCTTAACTCATTTAAAAGAAATAACAGGGTTGCCATAACGCACGTGTAAATCGCGGCATAATAATTAATGTAAAATGATGAAGAGAATATACTCGCTCATTTCTATAGTAACCACTCCGGAGGTTAAATTGGAATACGATTGGATTAAGCGATTTTAGACCTTATGGTCAAAAATTGCTAGATGCAACGACCTTATGGCCGTTACCCCTTTATTATTAAGAGTGTTGAGGGTTGGATAGAGTTCTAATACTGCACTATACACTGAGAGGTAGATAATATAACAAACACATTGACGCGGTATAATTATCTTACGCATCGTTTAATCAAGAATGTAGTACGTTTAATCTAGGTACCTTACGTAAAGATTCATAATCGTCATAAAAGTCAAACAAAAAAATAATAATTTCACTGTTCTTATAAAATTATTTGATAACTGGTTATGTAATTAAATTACAGTTAGCGTCAAACATATCCGAACAAATGATTTGGACGAATAGATTGTTCATAGTTGTATAGATCATTTTTAGCAGTCCGTTCGTCCCAATATTATTCAAGCTCACTTGACAATTTACTTGTTACTTGACAATCCTGACATGAAACTAATTGAGAATTTTATTGGAGCAGCTTCCGTACGGCGATAACGGACGCGCCGATGACAATGATCCGGGAAAGGCAGTTTCCGGTGCATTAGACGAAGCCGAGGATGAAGCCGCGGACGTAGAGCTTCCACCACCTATGAAGCCCATCCAGGTAAGTTGACACTCCATTTCCATTATTGCTATTAAACCGACAATTTAATCTAAGATCGAATTCTACGGCGGGCGGTCAATATCCATTTAAACCTACCCAGGCAGACTATTTGTTCCACGAAGGCCCCTTTGATCGTAACACTGATCCCTTATGTGGTCAAAGTCAAAGGCGGCTTCTAAAAACTTGAACATAACAATAACCTCACTATAAAGGCTTACAACTAAGAATCTCATCGGAGTTTTGAACTCTTAAAATGTAAGCTTAGGTTTGTATTAATGATACATGTTTAAACTAGAGTTATTAACTATATGGACATAGAACATCGTATTTTTATCTGTACACTAAACATAACCTTTAAAAGCATTTTAAGTTAGTAAATACCATTTTCTTCGTACTAAACAAACTTTTATTGATCAATATTCATAAGTATGGAAAATGTAACAACATGTATAATGTCAAGTTTTGTTTGATTTTAAACCCAAGAAGTTTGAGTGTTTTTTTAAGAGTCTTGATGTTCCGCGGTCGAACAATCAAGTGGTTGTGAACAGGCTCGTGACAACAACAAGTTTCGAGCACGCTCGCACTTGCAGGCAGAAACTAAACTTCTTTATAGGTCGACTTCAAACTTGGCGTTTTAAACCCAACATTGCTGTAACAACTCTGACCTAATTAACAACTCCTTGATAAATGTCAATTTAACAAGCTAACTTGTCACAGACGCGCGAGGAAGCTGAAAATTTGCACATAACGGTGATAAAGTTGAATACTTATTTACTGTAGTTTTCATACCGGGTTGGGCTGTAAGTGTACGGGGACATACCATAGGCTTGTAGGGAAAACGTGGTTAAAGAAGTCCTCGTGTCGACATTAACACTATTCGCGAGTGGAATCACCGCATTCACTAATATTGTAGTCTTGCATGGTGACTCCGTATACGTCCCCCAAATTCCACTACAGTCATACGAGTAGTTTAATATTAATTGTGTCGAGTAAATCCTGTTATATACGCTTTTAGTTAGTTGATTTCCTCTTTCTCTTCCTGAGGAAATCGGTAAAACCAGACAAATACTCGTACATACGTGACATAATCGAACAAATTGTGGAAATGGACTTCGTCACAATATTACGCATACCATCTCCACGTTATTTCATACAGTAGTAGACACATACCTAGGGCTCTTTGTCCTGACAGTAAATAAAGCTGTCAGTGAATGTGCGACCTTCCCAAAAACTATTGTATTTTTAACATCTTAAATCAAATGTAGGTACTTATAATATCACTTATTTATCTGTATTACGGGTGACGTAACGCCCACCAAAATTAGATCGTGTTTAGTCTATAAAAATGGTTTGTTTTCCTTCTTCGTTCACGTTAGGCGTGTAGTGGCTATGATGGTAGGTTCACCCGAGGGTACACATACATACATAGACATGAACAAAAAAGTGAAACATGAAAGTTATTTGTATTCATGAGTACAATCACGTGTTTAAGTATCGGTCACTAATTACCAGTCACCCTATATAAACCACCGAGTCAACCATCAACTCGCCGTTCTACAAAACAATCAAGATGTGTTTCGATTGGATCGAGTCAACGGAATCGACCGCTAGTTTTCGATTGTTCGAATCAATCACTCTCACTCCCCGAGTCTCGCTCGGTCACCGTGGTCAATTGATTGCATACTTCTAGGTACAGACGCCAGCACATCAAGTTACCCCAATGTGTCAAATTTTCCCAATTGAATATGAACCTTACACTGTTTGACATAAAGTTGAAAAACGATCAAAGAAATTTGACACATTGGAGTAACTTGACGTGCTGGCGTCTGTACATTTTCCTAGTTAAAGTTCTAAAACGATTTTGTGAAAGTATTTGTACGTAAGTTAACTACTTACATTTTATTCCCGGTATTGATTATTATTTTCGATTGCTTTTGTTAAAATAATTCGTTTGGATTCGCAATCACAACGCAAGTCAAGAACTCGAGAGACTCTAAATCATCGAGAACCATTGAGATGTCCGAACAATCGAATAAAACCTCTCGCTAGCGTTCTTTGCTACTTTAGCTCTTCATAACTATCGAGGACCTAGAAAATAAGCTCGCGACTAGTTCTTACTCAGCTGAAGCAGGAATATGAAGAGATCACAATATTGGAAAAGACTTTGCGGTTATAATAAGTAAGGATAATAACATGGAACCTTTTTTGACAGAACCCCCAAGCAGTGTTACAACAAGCCCCGCAGCCGGCCGTGGTCAGCTCTCCCCCGGTAGTGCGCGTAAGTACAACCACGAAAACTACCTTCCACTAAATATAAGTAACATTCACTTTCATTCTATCTCTAACCTTTGGGATCTGGTACAATCTTTATAATCGTCAACATTTTCAGAATTCTTTAGCCATGGATGCCATCGAGAGTAACGTGGGATCAGCCGATATTGACGAGATCATGCAAATTGTCAAAGAACGAATGGTTGGGCTCTATCTCAATGCATGCTGTTTGCATGATTGGTTTTCTTTCCCTTGTTTTGAAAAAAAAACCCGTACTGTTCAAATTGTAGATGAGATATATGAGCTAAATTATTGCTATGCCACTCTCGACTTGTTTGTCAATAAATGGCTAGTGGTTCCCACTACTTAATGATGCCTTATTTCTGCTAGATTATGTTGAAGTTGATCCCTTCGCATTCCCCCGGCAATTAATTATCTACCATGTTATTTGTTGGGGTTCCAACGCCGAATGAAAATCACTTCATATAGTTAATTGGACTTACTAAGTCTTAACTGCTTTGAACAGTATGCGGTGCAATATTACCGTAGTTTGTTTTCACCCACGTTGTACTTTGACGTCGTCGGCATATATTAAATATTACAAAATTTTGCTCAAAAATAATAATAATAACTTGCAAAAGAGCTTCTGAGAGTGTGTGACCTTTGAGTTGACTTAGCAGCACCTCTATTTTCCTTTAATTAGTGGAAGATCGCTTCGTGACACTTGCATGTAATCCGTTTAGGCTTTTTTCAAATTTAGTATAATTTTGCATGACTGTGTTATTTAATATTGTCGTTTATCTGCCTCGATATATAGTAAGTATGATTTAGCGCAAGCAGGTAACGTACGACGCTCTTAGACATCAGTTAGCACTAGCATTAGCTTTTTTCAATATTTTAGTGTTGTTCATAATGTGATAGTTGTTGATATTCATAAGTATTGTTTTCCGTAAAAGATCTTATAGTCGATATAAACTGATGGATGATAAAAGAGGGTCCCTGTATTATGATTCGTCCGTTTTGGAGAGTAATTTGGACAGTCCAACAACGCGACGACTGGATTCCTATTTATTCCTTACACTTTATAATTTCCTACTTTTCGCATCTTTATGAACACTATGAATTAGTTAGCATTGTCTTAATTAAAATAAAAAGCTTTTAGGCATTTTAAATAGTTAGTTGCGATTCAAAAATTCTCCTCTAAAAATGTTAGTTTTGGCAATAGGAACAACAATTTGGAGCTTCATCGTCTGGACGAAGCGGGGAAGGGGAAGAGGAGGAGGTACCAGTGACTCCTGGACCGGATTCTTACGAGGCCACTCTGAAGAAGCGCGAGTACGTTTTGCGTGAACTGGTCGACACCGAGGAAATATACGTATCGGATCTGCAACTAGTCTGCGAGGGCTACATGCGGCACGTGCAGGAGAGTCAGATGGTACTTTCAACTTTTACACATTTAATATTATTGCTTTGAAAAAATTAAAATGAAATGAAATGCCCTCGTAACCATCCAAACATTGGCTAAGGGCATTCAAAATATCTTGTTACTAACTTATTTATTGTGGAAATTATCGAAAATTTTCAACATGTTGGATACTTTTGTAAAGTATCAACGTCAAATGAAATGAAATATGAAACTATTCAATGTAGCCTTTAATACGAATGGTTATGTGGACCTTTATAAAATTTTAATCTGGAGATATTCTGTGCGCAGGACCCGAACGCCGAGCCAGGTCTGCCTGAGGGGTTGCGCGATCGTCGACACCGCATGATATTTGGAAATATAGAGGCCATCTATGAGTGGCACAGAGAGTGAGTACTACACATTAATAAAATTATTTGTTCACTCTGATATAATAGGGCAATTAGGCATGTTTATATTAAGAAATGCCACCCTTTTTTGGTTAACTAATAGGAAGTCTTGGAATGAATAATCACGAAACTGTTACTCGGATTACTCTGAAGCTGGTATTTGACATGTCTACAATTATTTGATTTGTTTTGTGCGAATGTGCTGCTGCGCTGTGCGGTATTTGCTTCTGTACTGAAAATAAATAAATTTTATTAATAAAAGAGATGGATTTTGAGAGATTGTCAAATAATTGAGTTATAATAATAGTACTCTAATAGTACTAATAGTACTCAAACGATGTTTTCACTTTTAGTGATGATGAAAATTGATTGTCTGTAAAGTGGGTTGGAGAACGATAGTTTCACGTGACAACGCTAGATAGATGCGGCGCAAGCGTACAATGAGCGTAACGGGACAATGAATCATCCTTTTTCGTGCAAGGCGACTGGAGATCGTGACTTCGATCCCCATTCATTGCACTATTGACGTGAACCCACTCCAGACACAAGCATATTTACCTTCGTTAGAGGGGTTAACAAGATTACTTACCAGTAATGTTGGGTTGAACCACATTTCTATTTCCTACCTCAGCTTTTCAAAAATGTTTAAAGAAGTTTTGCCTTTTTGCCGTGACCGAAGGCCATCATTGATTTTGAGTTCAGCTGCCAAACTTATTTTAAGTTAGCCGTAATGAAGTTAAACAATGTCATCCTAATTCAAATTATCTTTTAAATGTAGCCCATGGTCATTTTCGGCATTTTTCTTTGAAAACTACTCAACCTGGGTCCAAAAAATGTTCCTATTAACCTGTATTTTCTCTCTGTTCGATGAATTGAGGAATACAAAAAATAAAACAAATCGAGCGACTTCCGAAACTGAAAATATATTTCGTATTTTTTATTTTTTCCTACCTGTAATCTTATTATGGCACAGTCTTAGCTGGCGATTCCCACCTTAATATTATATCTTTAAGCTTGCGCTGTATCAATAACAACATGTTCTACATACACGCAAACAATATGATGAAATTTTGTCTTGTGCAGTAAGTTTGTGAGAGACTTGCATCTGTGCGTGGACGAGCCTGAGCTGTTGGGCCCGCTATTCCGTCGCTTTCTGGAAAAGCGCATGTTTATGTACGAGGCTTACTGCCGCAACAAGCCGGTGTCGGAGTACATAGTCTCCGAGCACGACAACTACTTCCAGGAACTGCGCGTCAAGCTCGGCCAGAAGCTCCAGGTACGTTAGGAATTAGTGATGAGATACAGGTGATGCGCTGAGATACGGAGTCAGCTGTTAGTCACCGTGTGTAGGCGTGGTACCATTACTCGCGTGCACATGATTATATTGTTAATAATATTTTCAATGCGTACGCGTCAATACTCTACGCTTACGCAGTGTGGACGCTGTTCAACGCCTAGTCTGTACCAAAAATCATTTATTGGTTTGCATTCTCTGTAAATAAAAACAAAACAGTGTTATTTGGTTCATCTACGTCATGTTTAAATGTTTTATTGAATATTATTTGTATATAACTATTAAATAATTCAATTTTAAAACTCAGTGTATCAACACTGAGTTTTAAAGTGTCTTACTAAAAATGTATGGATAAGGGATTCTAATAAAAAAAAATACTATGGAACACAAATAGCACAGTAAAAAATGCTACTTGCACTTGCCATCATTGCATGATTTCAAAAATCACAATCGCAACGCACTGTGCAATGACAGGCAGCTCATTCAGACCAACAACTTTACCAGTTCTAAAACCGCATAAGAACACTTATAACATTAAATCACTCTTGCGAAAGGAAACTCTTAATGTTGTTGTCCTTCGATAAATCATGTACTTTCCCAAAATATCAAGTACTATCTACATTTACATTCCATAATAAACTAACAGAAAACTAATACATGTGCTGGTTTTCACAACACTCCCCAACTAATGTTAACTGCGTTTTGCATGAAATATTTTCCCTTTGAGCGAATCATGTAAGTATGTCGCGACACTGATAAACACTTCGGTGACATGTGCTTGATTGTAGGTCCGCCTTAGGGAACGGGCTTCCCTCCCCGGGGCTCGCATTACACTGTCTCAGGTACTAGTGGAGTTCAATATTAAACTATCAAGCAATGCTGGTATCTGTGTGTACACTATCACAGTCTCATCGACTGCTCTAATTGGCAACTCAATTCGATCACACGATACTCACAATTTTTTTTAATCTTCCAAATTCAAAATTACATGTTACAATTCTGGTGTTACCAGCTCTGCTCTTAGTATTGTTTTTTTTAATTGTTCACTGACGAGCTTGGGGTAACTGCCCTGCTCGCTAAAGTCCGTAGTCTTGACATACAATGTAGGTGTGTCAGTTTATGGGGTATTCCTTACACGCAACTCTGAGAATTTCAGTTGCGTTGTTTGTAACGTTGTTAGTAACCGCTCTCGATGATCGCACTCTCGACGGCAGGTACTCGCTTGCATGACAGACTGCGCTTCTGCTCTCTCACATCACCAACTCATTTATCTTTCATTTTGGGGTTTTGAATTTTTTTTATAACATTACACACACGCACACACACATAACACGTTCGCAGTGGAATGATTGTTGTTGTTGCTTCCTGTGTATGCATGTCCGCGATGTGTCGCAGTGAAGCGGGCGGTAATTTTAATATGTGTTAATCGCTTTTTCAGCTCGGCGATCTGCTGATTAAGCCCATTCAGCGTATCCAAAAGTACCACTTGTTGGTCAAGAAGATCTTGTCGTACTCTGAACACGCCAACGCCCCTCCGCACGTCATCGCAGCCCTGCGCGAGGCCGTTGAGTGCACCGACATCATACCAAAAAATGCAAACAATATGATGGACGTCGGCCGTCTTCAGGGATTCGCGGTAAGGACTACTGCTTATTATACTTGAGCTCTCTTGCTAATGTTTCAGCCAATGCGATTTCTTATGTTTATAGCCCAATGCGAATTTGGCGTTGCAATGTATTAACTTGGTTCAGCCGCCCTGTGCAACGCGCATAAGCCATTGCCGAAACTGTAAGGAGCGAATAAATGCGCGCTTATTCTTGTCGTAACAGCTGTCCCTGTGGCAGACTCCCTTGGAGATTCTGGTGTTCGAGTCCCAGCTTAAGCAAATCTAAGTTGAGAATTGAGTAAGCTGAGCACAATGAAATCTTAGTGTCGACAGCGAGCTGTGGCTTTAAAGTAAACAAATTTTACTTTTAACCAAGCAATTTATTGTGAGCAAGTTAACAAGAGCCACTTATCGTCATTTACAGGGCAACATAACATCCCAGGGCAAGCTGCTGATTCAGGAGTACATGGTCGTATCGGATGTGTTGGGAGGCAACGACAAGGGCAAGGAACTGCAGGTGTTCCTGTTCGAACAGAGCATCATATTCAGCGAGGCGGTGGGCAAGAAGAGCCAGTACAGCAGCCCCACTTACAACTACAAGGCTCACATTCAGGTTAGTTTACGCAGTGTATCTCACGTGTGAAATAAAACGTAAATAAATATAATAATGTTATTTTAGACTTGGCATTATTTATTGATTTGGTGTGTCACATCGATCAGGTCAACAAGATGGAAATGGAAGAGGTAGAGGCTCACGCTGCATTCATAGTGCGCACTGACGAGGCCACCAAGCAGAAGATGGCTTTCATGTGCCGTCCGTCAGAGGCCACCCGCGCTAACTGGGTGTCCACCCTCACCACCATTCTGACACTGCAGCAGAACTTCGGCGCCGCTCTCGAGAACCCGGGCGCCTATCTGCGCGAACAGTTGACGCGTGAGCCGGCTGCGTAAGTAACCCGCGACCAGGACGCCATCCGGACGCTTCAATACCTGATATGACTAACTTACTTGCCCATACCTATAGTTACTTACACCGTCAACCACACGTTGTTAGTGTAGCGCATCCCTAACCTAACTGTATGTAACATCAGTCTGTAACAAATACTTAAACCTGTGTTTGACTGGTTTCAGTAACAACACCTGTAATAACTAACTAATGTATTTATGTATTAGATGCGACTCTGTTATCCATCCTATAAATCTCAACTCTGACGTTCGAATTACGTAAAAATGTAGTTATAAAATCACGTATGAGAAAAATATCTCATATGTCGGCGGCGGACTGCCAACTAGGAAATATGAAGGTGTCGACAAACTACTTCGACATGGAATCAAAGCTTTACATCTGTCATTGTTGCCATAAGCAATATCGTCTAGTTTATCGGCGTGATTTAGCTGTCATCGTGTACCTCACATTTAGGTTAACAACTACTAGTAATAGGCCCGGAGTGGTATTCCACCAAATTATATGTAATTACCTACATTAAGATCTTTAGGAAACTGCTAGTGCGCGATAAATGTATTTATAACAGCTTGACTCCAATGCGGAGGTGTAAGAGCACGGTGATGGTTGAACACAATCGCACGTGGCTATGGGAACACTGCTCACAGTCGCAAGAGAATCATACGTCTTTGTCTAATACGAAAGCACACATCACCACATACAACACACAAGTACGTTATCACTTCGACGGAATAGCGAACAGATGTTATTTAATTGTGCTTGATCTATAAGAGAATAAAATCATTAGTTAGTAACGTGGATGAATGAGATAATAACATAATATAATTAAACGATTGTGTATAAAGCCAGTGGGCAGACACGCGAGCGCATTTGACGTTGAATTAGACAACCTCATCTAGCGAGTATTAAATTGTCCATGTTGTCATCGGGACAATCTATAAAGTACGATTTGACGTTTCTCTCTTTTTGTGTCGCGATAACTTTGTACGTAGGTACGTCTTCGTAAGAATTTGAAAAATCTAATTCAGAATCATAATAAATTGCTATTACTTATATACCCACTAAAGAGTATAGTAGTAGAGTGTAGTATTAATGAAAAAATGCACTCAAAAACAAGAAATCATCGTTGATTAATATTCCGACAGGACGTTATTACAGTGTTATGTCTTTGGGTTGCTAACCGTAGTGTTGTGACCGTCAATGTTTAGCCAATCGATTTTCAGCATCACATATGACATTAATACAATATAATTTTCATTTTAAAAAAGCTCGTGCGTGTAATAAAACGATATTTAGCATGTGACCACACGACCATAATAATTGTTTTAAATCGATATGTCTCAAGAACCCGATTTTATAGCAACCGATTGGTTTTCTTCTCACTACACAAACTATTTTTATTGATAGCTGTCAAATCGTACTTGTTAGGTTGTCACAACTTTAGGTTAACAAACACTGGAATTGATAATTAGATATTTTTTAATGTTGAGATAGGTACCTAATTAGGTATAATAAAGTGTAGCAATAATGAAAGTATTGATCGACTTAGCGGCACTATCTGGTCGTGATCTTGACAACATTATCACTGCGATTTCGAAACGATACTGTAGTGATATAACGTGTCATCATCACCTGACGAAAACGAAGTGAGACAAGCGTGTTTAGTCAGTAATGCTATGCACTGCGACGCGTTTCCACCTAGCAATAACATACTGCCATTAAGAAATTGCATTTAGTAATCACTGCCCAAAATTGTGAGATGATGTTTAGTTGTAGGTATAGATTTAGATGTAAGCGTCTACCATTATCGGATGCATTGAACACTGCCACACCAGCGTTATAAAATAACGTTATGAAGAAAACGCACAAAGACGAAGTGCAGAAGGCAGCAGAGGTGTGTTGGTATGAGAAATAGTGCCGTTGTATATTGTCCAGTACTGCTGCTTTCCCTTCGCCCCCCCAGTCCAGACCTCGCACTCCCTGACTAGACCGAGTACCCGAAACACCGCACGATTACCAGGAGAGTGTGTTCATTGCTATCTTCGAACACATTGCTAAGTACTTCCTAAAATCGTTGAAGGGTACACAACCAATAATCTCAAATACTACTCAGTAATTAATATACTCATTGGGTAGATACATGTGATCGTGTGTATTAAAAATGGATGTCGAGATACTGGCGCCTCAACAACTAGTGATAAGCGCTCAGTAGCGCACAGTGGCGCACAGTGGCGCAGAGCAGTCCTCTTGATAGGCAGATATCGCACCCATCTTCTGTATCCGGAGCCGAGTGTTGTTGTGAACTCTGCCTTCCTTCGTTACGCTGTCAGGTGTAGATTTGTTCGCGTGAGTGTCACGCACTATCTCTGAAACTCACAGGCTATTGGAATGCCGCATCGTTTTGTATCGCACCGATCAAACGATTATGTATCTTTCGCTTAGTTGTTAAGTAGGAATCGAAGAAGACTGGATATAAAGGAGTGAACGATATTTTGAATGCTCGGACGTAGACAGTATTGCATGCTTAGGTAAGTCACATATACATTTCACATGTTATATAGAGCGCGGTAGGGATAGTTATACACGACCGACGGATACTCGAATATTCAAACTTTATCACCACTACGAATCACATGTTATCAACGCGACCCACCCAGACTTACTAATTCTTTCACGAACTTGACATATTTATTAGTGTTTACAGTAATATTAGCTCGCAATCAATACTAGCTACTAGCAATGTTTACTACCATTTATTCACAATAAACGCCGTTTAATTGGTACACTCATATGACTTAACACGATAGAAACAATTTATTCACGCAGTTAAATTAATATGTCAGTCTCAAACCGCAGCTCTATCCAAACTCCCGAAGTTAAACAAAATTTTAAACCAACCCCTTTGTTTAGAGAGTTACTATCATAATGATTCACGTATAGGGGCCAACACTTGTGTTTGTTTGGTTTATCCGTAATTAGGTTATACCTACTTTGTCCTCTCATTATATTTAATTATATAACACCCACGTATTATTTAAGAATCAACGATTATACTTACTAACATGAAATGCTTTATGAAATCAGCTTTGGATGTTATATAATATTAGTATGTAAGGTGCAGATTAAGTTATGTATTGTATATTGTTTGCTAAATTATGCTACGCTACTGAGGACAGAGGAGATTAACAGTTTATGTACTGAAACTGCGCTAACGCACTTCGCTTGAGAGCGGGGAGGCACGGGTGGCAAGTGTAGAGTATAGCGTTGCGCGTGATCAGCTCGATCGTCAGCGCGTGCCTCGCCGCAGAAGGTATTATGTTAACTAACTAATGTTACGCTGAGGGGAACCTCGCTTTTAGACAGGAGCTAACCACGCTTCCTTATCGCTAACTATTATAGTTAATCACTCACTTCATTTTAGACTGTATTATTATTGTTTTAGATTTAATATTATTTGGGGCGCGGCTTACTTGCCGACGATACCTTTGTGATTGCGCATTATTGCGTTATGTTTCATGCTTGTCTAACACTATGTAAACGATAATTATTCGTAATAATAGTAAAATGTGTAGTTTCAATTCCACGATATTGTACGACCGTGGCTTTCATGATCTGTACTAGTATATATTTTTAATACCTTTCTATGAAGGTGTGAGTTTTGTTATACACTTTCGATCATAAAGTATTACTTTCTTCGAGTGCCGCGGCACTTAGCTATTATAGTTTTGTAACTGTTCGTATGTATATATCGACTATCGGATCTTAAGTTATGTATATAAAACTAACATCTAACAATCACTGTAACATTTGAATATAAAGATGAAAAAAGATTTACAATTAAATGTGTAAAAAATAATACGCTCGTGGTTTTCTGCTTTTAGTCCCGCATGCTTTCTTATGTTTTGTTTCGTTTTGTATATGATTTGGGGCCCAGCTTTCGCTAACTGGCGCTAATAGACTAACACTGAGCCTAGCGCTATAGATTTTAACACTAACTTACTAACATTAGTCTAATAACACCTAGCCATAACGCTATTTTTAGTGCATAATAATTTAAATATAATAGACATTCATTAACATCTCAATAGGTACTAACAACGCAACAAGTTTCACCAGCCTTCTCAAACACACTAAGATGGAACATGTTTTGGTTATTTTTATCCCCTTTTTTATTTTTTTTTACTTTATTGCGAGTACTTTCTTCTTCGAAAAACTTTGATGTGAAAACTAAAAGTAAGTGATTTATTAAACTCTGAACATTCGCTCAGATTGTTCAAAATACTCATGCAGATGTTAAGAAAAGGAATACCAATCACATATAACTACTGTGTATGATGTCTCCTTTCTTGCAGTTCATGCAAACTATTGTCTGTAAACGATCGCCCTGTGCGATAGGACCGCTCGTTGTACATTTCATTTATAAATTAATGTATGTCCTGTGTTTAATGAATTGGTGTAAGAAAGTCTATAATAAATAAATATATAAAAACCTTAACATCACCTTTTCTTTTGACTCAAAGGCCAACACTGGAGTGATGCGAACTGCTCGGTTCACCTTCACAATAGTTCAAAGTAAAAAGTACTCGCCCACACATACAGTGAACGAAAGCTGGTGCACCCTTTTTTATTTTGTTTTATTTTGATTTTAACTTTCCTATTCCCGTCCCGATAGTTTAGGGGAGGGTTGGTGCGGGCTTCGCAAGACGGAGAGCGTTCCGCCGTCGTTAGGCGGTCGCCTGGCGCCCGAACTGCGGCAACGGGCCCAGCGCCCTCACGCCAAGGCGAATACCATCAACCTACCCACCACCACCATACGCGCCGATGAGCGGAAAAAGGGTGGCGGCAGCTCTGCCGTCAGCCCCACCTCGCCGCCGCAAGCCAATGTAAGTATACGAAACTAAGACTTCACTATAACTGCGTCTAGGCTGTCGAGGAAATCTGTTTACATGGACTACATTACAAGTTTGAGAAACTTTTGAATAGTGATAAATGATAAATGATGATAAATGATATTTAATTTTGTAAATTGGTTTTTACAAACACTTTTACACGTCGCCTTTTTTAGTAAATGAGATCGGTATTTCACTATTTGACTACTCTGAGAAAAAACACCGAAAGAAACTCAGAGGGCATAGTCTCTTTTAAAGTCCAGACATTATCTTGGTCAAATCATGTAAGATCCATACAGATTAGTGTCTGAGATGGTCTTTTGGGGAAAGAACCACACAGAATGAGGGGACCAGATCAGTCAGTGCAAGCATTTGTCAGTAATCGTGAGCTCAACTAGGAACTTGAGGAGCTCCACGTGCCGACGAACAATACCAAAGAAAGAACATTTGGGTTGGTCCCATAAAGAACTCAAACTGCCAGACAAAATGTAAAATAAATAAATTAAAGAACTTAAAAAGATTTAGAAAAGAAAATTAAAAAAACATAAAAAAACAGAATCCACATAGTCCTTACATTCACAATAAAAAAAATATAATATACTTTGAAAGTAAAAATAGTGTTGGCAAACATTCTGATAGGCTAGTAGACACCGACTGGTCTTTGAGAATAATCAGGTAATGGTAGGTACACAGTTCTACGGATACCCAACTCTGCAAGATTACACATACAATGCAAATTAACTATTCCTTAAATAAACAAGGATGCGTTTATCACACAAATCACTCGCCCACGAAACTTATGGACTTTCAGAACGATACAGACTTTATGCAAACACGAACCAATACTCGACACTGTCCTGTATTGTCCTTGAGGACGGTAAACCATCTCATCATTCTTAATTTTCAACCTTTTTTGGTTCCATGTAAACATATTTAGTCGTCGGAATATAAGTCTAACAAAATGCTACTGCTTGTAAACGCAAAGGGAGATGGGGCTTGATAAGATATCGAAATAATATAATCATTAAATACAAGAAAGAAAGTAACGTCAAAATCAAATCATTTATTTCAATTAGACCCATAAATGGCACTTTTGAACGCCAGACTTACAAATTAAATAAATTAAGAGAATGATTCGAGTTGCACATTCCAAAAGGTAGTTTCATTTGGAGAAGAATGTGCAAGAAACTCCATACTTACACTCTTTTAAAATAGATTGTAAAATATTTTGTATACATAATCAGATGATATGTGAGGACGATGTACCTTGAATAAAAATTACTATACTTAGATAGGCACAAGGTGATATGAAAAGCAATGCAACTAGTAATTAGATAAATACATGATACTCACGTAAATCAAATATAAATAAAGTTTAAGTCACAAATGTAAATAAAATTTGTTTTCACTTGTCATAACGGATCAGCTTGTAACTTTTAATAATAAAACCAGACAGACAGATTTGCGATTTCAGACTTAAAATATTAACTACTAGCAGACGTCACGCGGTTTCACCCGCGTAGTTCCCGTTCTCGTGGGAATACAGGGATAAAAAGTAGCCTATGTCACCCGGGAATGGTGTAGCTTCCCAACGGTGAAAGAATTTTACAAATCGGTCCATTAGGTTCGGAGCCTATTCGATGCAAACAAACAAACAATCATACCTTTTCCTCTTTATAATATTAGTATAGATGAACAAGTCCAGAGTCTTACGGTGTTATGCTTCACCGATGTCAATAATGTCTAAAACAGACTTGGAAACAGCCACGATCTAAAGATGATTGTGGCCTACAAGCACAGTGCAAACCCTTACTAACAAACTTTTGTGATTTTTAAATTTACCGAACTAGATGTCTGAAACCTCCAAGAAACAAATTACAAAAGTTCTTCATAATTTTAATCCTGATGATGTAGCTCTTAATGGTAATCGGACTTGGCTCTCAACTTTCAAGTCCATCTTACTGCATGGTCTACAAACTCTCAAACGAAAACTTTCAAAGTTCTTCATAATTTTGGAGCTGTTGATGACTGTTGAATACTTCATACATATCTTCAAATTCGTGACACTGGAAGGTCTGAAAACTCTGAAACAAGATTTTTCAAAGTTCTAAATGGTTTAAAGTTTATGATTAGCTCCTCTCTCTCTTTCTGTCCTGGCTGTTCTCTATATTCACATTATCAGCATAAAAACACCACTATACAGGGTTATTTGTAAAACACCAACAACCTCGCAGGATTACTAACATCATAAACAACAATATTTATTCTACGACTTTTTCGAAAACAGACAAAAAAAAATCAACTCTCCATACAAAACTTGATCAACTGTTCGGATATATGTATGGAGAGTTGATTTTTTTTGTCTGTTTTCGAAAAAGTCGTAAAACAAATCCTATTGTTTATGATGTTAGTAATCTACTCCTGCGAGGTTGTTGGTGTTTTACAAATAACCCTGTATATTGCGGAAAACTGTACTTCGTCCGTCGCGCTATACAGGGTGTAGTTTTAATCATGGTGACACATTTTCAGTCTTTCTTACCCTTAAATATGAAAAACTAAGTAAGTAAGTAACTCATTAAGTAACCAACTCGGAAGTCGTGAAAAAAAATCAGCTGTTTCATGTATTATGTATGGTTGACTACGTTTCAAACTTTTGTATGCAATAGCTGTTTTTTTTGCATAATTATACTATGTGCTCTATAGGTATTCTGTGGGAAGACAAAACAAAACAGGGTGTAACAGGATAAAATTGCGTCAGTAAATCTGTTTAGTACTCTGTAATTCTCTGTATGTAAACACAATCATACTCCTTGTAATTGAGTAATTGAGTTACTGCAGGCTTCTGCTGAAGATATGATTAATGGACGGTGATTGCAGTAAGTAGCTTAGTAAAACCTGGTTATTGCCTACTCAAAGTAACTGTTAGGCTCTGTAGACCAGCGGATAAATAAAATTTATCTATATTTTATTTATAGGCTCGTAGAAGCTGGAATGAAGAACATTTTGTTCTAAAGATAAGCTAAAACTAAATTTTAATTAAAATAACGAGGAACGTTCCGTGTATTATATATCCCTTTTTCTTTTAGGTTTTTATCATTGGCACTGTAATTTTCAACTAAAATAAAATAACATAACTATAATAAATTGTTGTACTGGTTACAATTAAGTGTGACAGCTGCTGGAAAAAAAGATTTTAATAAATTCGGCGTATCGTAATTGTAATATGCTTGATTTTACTTCCGTTACAAAGTGTGCATTATTAATAATAACCTTTTTTAAGTTCTGTGTAATACTATGGTAAACCGCTACTTTTATCCGTTGAATTCTTAAAATATACCCACTTTAGTTGGTTTGCATGCAATATTGGAAAATCTATACCTACATTGACCAACAAAACAAATGCCGTTCGCAAGATATATATTTTTTTTTTAATAAAAAATAAACGTTTGTGGGTATTGTGGGCGCGTTTACAAACATTTCAATTCACGTACATAAACACCCAGACCCGGAACGACTGCCTGTATGCCATGTAAATATTTTTCCGTGAAGGGATATAACCGGCGACACGCGAGACGCAGCACAGAAGCCAATTTCTCAACCATTGCACCAAACATGCCGACAAAAAATTATTTAACAATTCTAGTTGGAGTTATTTTTCAAATTCTTTGCTTGGGAAATAGCGGTTTATTAGTACTAATCAACGCTTCAGAACTACCTTGTTGAAAACAGGCCTTCTTGCCATACTTATTAATAAATATCCTAGTTTAAAAGTTTTAATAAGGATGAGAAGACACCTTCTATCTCTCTAACGCTGGATATTAATAATCTATCTCGGTTGCTATCTTGATCCCGATCTTTGTCTGTAACCAATCAACGACCGAATTCGCCTATCCGAGTCTTAAAGATGTCCAATCAGAAGCAGCTGTTAAAAACAAAGGAACGGGATTTGGATTGAGATAGAATATTAATATCGGGCGTAAGGCAGTCGATATTAAAGATACTCATTCAAGACAAGAACATTTAATTACTAACAACTTGCTCAAAACCATTTCATTGGTTGTTATAAAATGTTCTAGTGTTGATATGCCTTAGCTTCAGTTTATGCAAGTTCGATTTAAACTGAGTAAAATCTGACGTCAGTTTATCTGAATGGTTGTTGGTAATATCTCCAAAAAAAGTAATTTTATGATAGTAATTTAAAAGCCATAGTACACCTAATGCTTCTTTTATTTGACTCATATAATATTGGGTGTTCAGCTATTTCTTCTTTGTTGCATGTTCTATTTTAACGCTTGTCTATATTTCTTTTGTTGTAGGTATGATATACATGGGAATGCATTTTTAACATAGACTGTGATAGCGGGCCGTTTGACTGACGCGCAACTTTGTGCTTAGTGATTTGGAATAACCGCCATTGACTTTAAGTTTTAATTTATGATTGTAAGTAGTAGTTGTAACGTAAACCGACGATGCCGACGGTGAGGAGCGCGGGTGAGCATGCATGCGAAGCTTGTGATGTAGAGGGCGACCGCTCCCCGTCGGTAGTGCGTCTTCACTGTCTGCACACGACAGGGCCTGTCCAAGCGGCCGTGGGGACTCAAGCTACGGCGCGGTGCCAGCGCCGGCACGGCCGCCGCCAGCAGCTCGGGCGAGCCCGGCGCCGACGGCGTAGTCACCGAGCTGCGCGCGCCCGACTTGTCCGAGCCGGCCTCCGACGTGACGGTTGCGCCCGGAGCCACCGCCACCATCTCGTGCCGCGCAGTCGCCACTAGAGCCTCCGCCTCCTGGCGCAAGACGGCGCCGGAGACCCGGGCGCTACGCCACGGTGGCCGATTCGCTATTTCACTGAGTCCGGACGGCCTCGCAACATTGACCATACATGCATGCCGCGCCTCTGACGCCGGCGTGTACTGCTGTCTTGTCAGCAACGAGCTGGGCGGTGTGCAGAGCTCGGCGCGACTTATTGTGGGTGCAGGCGGCGCGCCTAGCGTGCCCGCCGTGCGCGCGCACCCCGGCGGTGGGCTCGTAGTGCAGTGGGACGAGCAAGCTCCGGCACACCTCGAGTACTGTCGCGTGGGTGAAGGTGAATGGCGGCGTGCTACTGAGACCCCCGCCGCTGCCAATACCCTGGCACTAGAAGAACTTCCTGCCGGACAATACAGTTTCCGGCTGATCTGTACACGTAGCGGTGCGCCCGGCCCGGCGTCTGGGCCAGCTCCGTGCGGCGGCGGCGGCGCGTGGCAGCGCGAGCAGTTCGCGCGCCGGTACAGCGTGGAGGAAGAGATCGGACGCGGCCGCACTGCACGGGTGCTCGCCGCCAGAGATACCGGAACCGGACAACGAGTAGCATTAAAACAGGTACCCATTAATAACAATGTTTGCATTCCATTTAGTTAATTTATGTTTATCTATTGAAAGCACAATTAAGATTAACGTTGCAACTTTCAGGTGTTAGCAGGTCGAGGCGCGGATGCAATGCGCGAGTACCGCATCTTGTCTCGCTCCGCGCACGGCGCGGTTGTCCGCGCAATGGCGCTGTTCGCGGAGGTGCCCCGCGCTGGCGCGCACACTCTGGTCCTCGAGATGGTCACGGGTGGGCCACTACTGGACTGGGCCGCCAGCTCGCCGCACATATACACGCAGCAGATGGTCGCGCACCACACGAAGCAGCTGCTGTCGGCGCTCGACTGGCTACACACCATCAATGTGGCACATCTTGACGTTAGGGTGAGTTTTATCACAATTTTCATTTAACGTCATCTAATCTTAAACTAGTCTAAAACCAAGCAGAGATTGTGTAAAGAATACTGTACACTTGTACAGGTAATTGGTAAACATGTTTATGGATTTCTAGCTACGTACATGTTATAGATACTTACCTTAAACCTAGAACAAATGATGATCGTGCTCATCACACAAACATTTATTTCATTTCGATCAGGGCCACTATCCACTAGAGCAACAGGGCAGTCAATTGGTATGAAACTGTCTGCACAGTTCTGCAGGGTTTAACCCCTAACAACGATGAATCTCGTAGAGTTCTGTTTTTTTTTATCTTTGTACTACCATTAGTAAAAAAGAAAGATACCTTTGAACATAGATGTCTAAATTATTAACTTTTATCTTTTTAGCCTGAGAATATCCTAGTGGAACTAGGCGGTCCTGTACCCCAGCTGAAGCTCGTAGACCTCGGCTCGGCAGTCGAGACGGGCGAGGGCGGGTCTGGGACGCCGGGTCGGGAAGTGCTGCCGCCTGCGCCGGCGCAGCTCGAATTCGCACCGCCGGAGTGCGTGCTCGGCCGACCCGCCGCGTCCGCGTGGGACGCTTGGGCTGCAGGAGTGTTTCTTTATGTATTTTTGACGGGGGTAAGGATTACATTTTATTTGCTGGAAAGCTATACAAAATAAATAATTAATAGTAGTGCAGTTATTGTTTGATCGCTAACCCTCTAATCGTTTTTCTATCGAAGTCATCATTCATAATGTGTCTCTCCTACCTTTGTTGCTTATCACACTTATGCTCCAAACTCGAATCACAAAATATTGCGCTGTTTTATTTTTGGTAAAGAACGTATGTCTCTCCATATGTGACCTAGAAGGTCGTGAGTTTAATCCTCACCTATTGCACTTGAGTTGTGTAAACTACAATCAACAGTATTCTAGTGAAGGTTCTTTTATCTTATTTCTATCTTCAATTCACATTAACTCGCTCGAGACACAAGCATATTTAGCTTGTCGAAGAGGTTAACAGGACTACCAGTAATGTGTGGCCTACATTGCTAGAAAGCTTAATTAAAGAAAAAAAAAGTATCTCGGAAATATCTGGGAATATCATCATTTTACCAGAATTATGTCCAGTAAGTGCGAGTAATAGCGGTACACAGTAAAAGGATGAGAGAGGAGGAAGGTGGGGAATGTGGGGATAGGCGCCTCCTAGGAAAGAACAAATCTTTTTTAGGGATTAACAATTTCCATTCGTTTTTATTATTATTATATTTTGCTTGTTTGTATTTTCTGTTCAAGTTTTTTTTATTACCTGTGCATACAAATACATGCTTTTCTTTATTTCTTTCTTTATGTATAATTGTAATAATTCCTCAGCTATCCCCTTTCCTGGACGAGTCCATAGAGGAGACTACAGCCAACATAATAAAGTGTGACTACTGCTTCCCTCCGGAGCACTGGACGGGCGTGGCGGAGCGTGCGCAGCTCATGATCCGCGGCCTGCTCGAGCCGGCGCCCGCGCGCAGGCTGGCGCCCCGGGACGCGCTGCAAGACACGTGGTTCGACGAGGTTAGTCCAAACAACCCTTTCTTTCTTACCGTAATACCACAGTCTAAAAACATACAGTCGTCCGACGAAGCCGTCTAGACAGGGCAATCGTGCGGGGAGTGAGGGGCGAGACGCGGGAAACCCGCTCCCGCACTGCGAACAAAACTATGTTCGCAGTGCGGGAGGTATTATTCAAGTCTTACGTGTAGAAGTTGTCGGCATTTTTCCAGAGATCAAAGGCGTCGTCCTACTGTATTAATATTTATACTGTGGTAATACATTGCTTGCCTAAAAAACATAAACATAAATAAATATGCCCCCTCCTTATATCTTGTGGATTAAATTAAATTCCCCAACTTTTACACAATGCCATCTAGTCCCAAGCTAAGCAGAGCGTTATGGATACTAAACAAATGATAAACTTCTTAAGCATATAATATTTCTAAATACATACATATTATAGATAAATTACACCCAGACACAGAACAAATGATGGTACTCATGTCCTGGGTGGGAATCGAACCCACGACCTCTGCTATGCACATGGTCACTAACTACTAGACCAACAGGCCAGTCCAGACAGGACAGGCCAGATTGTAGGCAACTGCTGATTTTATCTTTTTATTTATTTGTCTTAAATTATAACAGCCGCATGAGTCAATCGAAGGTTAGGTAACGCTTGACGAGGTCGGTCAGTGGATGGGTGACCATTTATTACATACCAAGACTTCTCCGTGCCTCGGAAAGCACGTTAAGCCGTTGGTCTCGGCTGCCATTTGTAGAACTTAGACAGTCGTTACTTGTAGTCAGAAGCTCGAAAGTCTGACAACCAGTTTAACCATGGGGTATCGTTACCCAGTTACTGGGTTGTGGAGCTCTGTCAGGCAGTCGCTCCATGTAAAACACTGGTATTCAGCTCCTTCCGGTTAAACTGGAAGCCGAC
Organism: Euplexia lucipara; assembly: GCA_921972225.1. Lineage (NCBI taxonomy): Eukaryota > Metazoa > Arthropoda > Insecta > Lepidoptera > Noctuidae > Euplexia > Euplexia lucipara. The sequence continues at coordinate 7,146,171 of OV179142.1, read as the reverse complement.
CCCAACGTAGTTGGGAAAAGACTCGGCAGATGATTATTTATTTGTGTTAGCGCGAAGCAAAATGGCAGCACCGTATACCGCCCCCTCCTGGAGAGTGTTGCCGCGTCCCCAGATCTGTAGTAGCTGGAAAGTAAAAGCGTGTGTCGGAACGTTTCGGAGTTCCCGCCGAATCTAAATAATCTCGCCCTCGAATATATCTCGCCCTATATGTAAAATAGATTTGAAAAACCCATCACGAGAAGCAATACATTTTGTAAACACACATTCAGGGGTTCGCATCCCTTAGATCAAATAAAAATATTTCAAACAATTTTGTGATGATTTATATACCTATATTTCTTTTGGTACTAACTAGCTGCCCCGACAAACTTCGTTGCGCCTTAGAATAAGTTTATTAGTTTGATTACCTAAGTTTACGTCCGTTTCTCAGACATCTCGATCGCTGGTTTAACTTCGAACCTTTGATTTTTCCAGGCACCAACAACGGCATTATCGGCGACACAACTGAAGACGTTCTTAGACCGGCGGCGTCCGGCGGGACACGGCAACGCGCTGCACTCGTTGCGCTCGCCTAACGACACCTGACGCAACGACGCCGCACCGGCCCGCACCGACCCCGCACCGGGAGTACCGGGACCACACTAGCCGCACCAAATCGATGCATATGTGCTCAACGACTACCCATACACACACCTACCCATCACTTACTATCATGTGATTAAGTACCATGTGTTGAATCACGACCACCCATTCGACTACGTTAGACATTATACTTGAATATCATGTCATAGCGTGTGTGCATCGACGTCTCGTTTGACACGACAAGGAAAGCGTCGCTTCTCGAACTGATATCAACTGAAGCGACATGAAAACATACGCTTATGAATGTTTTCAGTGAATAACCACTGTTCTTGTAGCCAACATTTTATGTGCAAGTAATTAAGGAACAAAGGCGCTAGCCAAATGTAGATCTTATTCAATATTCACTCAATAGGATTACGTTATTTTCTCTTAAGCTGTAGTTTACTGTAATTGTTCTATAGTCAATGTGCCCACCTATTGAGTTTGGTATTTTTAGTTATTTGAAATTTGTTCGCAACTCGTTTGCCGACTTGAAACATGTCTTATTGGGGATTTCCACCAAATTATCTGCCGCCGGTCAGCAAGCCTGGTCGTAAACTGGACATCGACAGGCCGCGTATTGTAAAACAAACGAACCAATTAAGATCCGTAGGCGGTTTGTAACGTTTTGATAATATTCCTATAGTGGCCGATTTTTAAAGAAAGTGTCTGTGATTTATGCTAAAAGTGAAGTTTTCATGCTTATTCCTAATCTTATCGTATGAACTTGTTAAAATGAATAATAAATTCATAATACACTAATGAATTGTATATAGAATTAAGTTTTAATGCGTCATTTTTATCCTAATTTGTGACCAAAATGCAAATTTTTAATCGTGTATGGCTGATGTAATACGACGCATTTTAGTATATACGTGAGATATTATGTAGTACCTATATCATAGTTTTAACGATGGAATGTACGCCGCTACACTGCCGCTGTGCGCTCCGCCGTACAGACGCCTTTCCAATGAAATGTAACTCGTAATCTTAGATATCGTAAGTAGACTAAAGTATTACTTTGGACAATTGTATTCTTTTATCTCATTCGAATATGGATACAGAAACAACTATTATAAAGGAAACACTTAAGATAATTTTATACTGCTAATAATTATTTCCAATGACTAAGAAGTTTATTCACAACATAAATATGGAAGATACTTGTGCATGTCCTAACTTCAAATTGAATCACACATTCAGTTATTTACCCAAAGCTCAATTGCAGTTCGCTATTGTAACCACATGAAATCATCAATATAGGTTTTTTTTTCTATAATTCTTAAATAAAGACCATGTTTTGTATGACTTGTTAGGACATGAAAGTCGCCTTATTAATCTGTGATCAAAACGAACATGTTTAATGAATTAGAAATGCTTTATACTAAGTGATCAGTACCGATAAGTTCCATTCATGCAAGGCATTCACCACTGTCGTACGGCACGCGCAAATCTGAAGTACATTGACGCAACATTTAAAACAAATAGCTAGGAAGGGATCAGACCAAAGTTTTGTGATCTAAGTCAAGAGAGAGAGAGGAAAGTTTGTGAAACAAAAAGTAGCTGCTCTCGTGTTGTTTGTAGCGCGGCCTAGCTTCGCATTCTCGCTGCTGCGTCAGTGTTGTCCGTATATACTCCATGCTTTCTTCATTTGCCTTTCCACTGTGCCTCCAATCTGTATCAATAAGTAGCAAGCTCACGCCAGTGTCATGTCTACCTAGATATCATATTGTCTAAAGCTGATGTATATTATAAAAACGTATTATATAATTTTGAAAAAAATGTTGTTTTTTTCACCCCATTGTTTTAGGATCCAGGGTAAATGTGACAATTAAAAGACAAGCTCACATTAAGCAGTATCATATTTATTCATAAATAAAATTATTCTAGTTGAATATAAGAAAAATGCTATCGTACCTATATAATATTAGATAAAAAAATATCATATAGATAACAGTAAAAGCGATAAATTCGTTTTACATTCGTGCACGTGTACACATCTCATAGATACTCTATGACACGTGCAGTTTAGAGAACATTGAATACTGTCGTTGATATATTACTATGATTTCTTAAAAAGTTTATAAAAATATAACACTTACAAATGTATGTAGAATTTGATCAAAAATATGAACAATCGGCTATATTTTTATATTCTTATTTTTCCTGTGGTTAGAGACTAGGACATTTATAAGTCAAAGTTTATGCCGCCCATGTGATGGGCCTCTAACTTGGATATACATGCCGTTGAGAAATATCTCTCATGCATGTTGTGCTCCCAGCGATGTTTTCCTGCACCGTTTCTAAAACAAGTCGCAATACGCACATGAATCCGACAAGTGAGAGGTTTGAACTCGAGACCTATGGCTTGGCAGTACGTTGGTCACACCACGCTATCACTGCTTCATTTTATATTGAAATACTAGATCATGATTCAAATACAAAATATTTGCGGAATAAATCGGTAAATAATCACGTCTAGACTTATAGAGCTTGGTAAAGACGTAACTAGAGATGTGCACTTCTAAAAGTCTTGTCTTTTTAATACTGGACATTATAAAAATAATAAATAGAATTTAACCATTATTATTCAATGTCATAATTTAAGGAAACACGTAACCGTCGCGTTCGTTATGCTTGACGAACAAAAATAGCGGATGGAGTCATCCTGTTCTAACGAATAACTAGACGATTAACCATCTTGCAATACTAAACATATCCTGTATATTTTGCATCAAAAACATCTTTATCACCTACACTTAACGTTCAGTTTACGCTACAACTTTGTCTATACTAATCATTGTAAAACAGATTTAATATACACTAATGTTAAATGGATCAGTGATAATAACATCAATATTGGAAACATGGATTCCAGATGAGTACCTAAGAAGTAGAAAAATTTAATTATCATATGAAAATTTTAAAACATTTAAGTAGGCGAAAATCCTTAATTGACTACACACAAAACAATAAAGAACACAATATCACATGTAACACTTAGACAATCTCAAATGCAAATATTAAAATAGACATCAATTTTGCGTACTTAAATCTAAATTCATTTAGAATCCTGCTGCACATCTGAATCTATTTCAAAATGCAGTAAGTTTCTAAAATATACTTTCGCGGACGCCCTTTTAAGACTAGTTTATTTAGAACTTAATTTTGGCTTGAAGTTCGGCCATGAGGGTCGCGGATTGGAAGACCTGCTGCCTCTCCGTGTCGGTGAGTGGTTGGCGGATGACGTCGAGGACACCATTGCGGCCTAGTACGCACGGCAGTGAGAGGAATACTTCATCCGTGATACCGTGCTCGCCCTGGAACAACCAAGAAATAAGTATAAAGCGAATGTAATAAATGGCTTCGTAAATATATATAACTTTTCTTTATAAAAAAAAAGAACTATTAATCGTAGGTGCATTGGTTTTCATTGGCAACAGTCTTCCGAAACTATAGCTTTTAGTGATATTTTTATGCTTGGATATACGTAAGTGTCTTACACAAATTATTGAGAAGTGTTTTGCACAAAGTTAACGATTGGCATGATTGGTCAGTAACTAAAATCATCAAAATTAAAACGAAGCAAATAAAATATAAATAAATTAATAACCAAAGGTAACTCAAAAACTACTCGTCAGAAATTGATAAAAATTGTGTTGCAACAAAAATGCGAAGCAGCCCAGTTAAGTAGTCTTCGATTAAAAAAATGTGACAAATTGAGAAGATCCTTTTTTGAAGTCGGATAAAAATAATAGTAGAGAAATGAAGATTTCATTTTGTAAACAACCAAAGTATTTGCGGTAGCATCCACGTAACGGGGAATTCCAGTGGGTAATGAGGAAAATCCAGAAGCAGACAAGTGATGAGAATTTTATGCATTTGGGAATGTTGCCAATAAAAGTATTATCATTCCGGTGAATACAGACGGAGTCAGAGTAAAAAAATAATTAATATGTTTCTTATACTTTAAGATCCAGGTCAAGCGCGATGATTTATTATACATAGTATTGAGCTTGTGGCTAATTAATAACACTTTCACGGCTCGATCGAAGGTTAAGGTACGCTTGTTAGTTAGTCCGTCGATTTAGAGGAGTCTTGATATACAAGGTATTGAATGGTCTCCCACCATTCATTAGATACATATCAAGACTGTTCTGTGCCTCGGAAAGCACGTAAAGGCTGGCCCCGGCTGTCATTTGTAAATGTATGACAGTCGTTACAAACAGCCAGACGCCCAAAAATATGACAACCAGTTTAATCAAGGGGTATCGTGTTACCCAGTAATTGGGTTGTGGAAGTCCGACAGGAAGTCGCTCCATGTAAAACATTGGTATTTAGCTGCATCCAGTTAAAATGGAAACACTGGCAGATGATGAGTAAATTCCTTCTATACCTAAATAAAGTACATATTGTAATAATTTATTTACCTGTACACAAGTAGTGACTGCATGCACACTGGTCGCATTGGTAAGGATAGCCTTAATGAGCTGTGTGAGGGACAGGCCGATGGCCCAGGAGGTGTATCCCTTCAGCTTGATGACTTCGTATGCGCTCTGGACGACCTGGGCGTGGGTCTCCTGCCAGTTCTCGTCATCAGAGTCCAGGCCGATGTTCTTGTTGAGGTCTCGAAGCCTCACGCCAGCGATGTTCACGCTTGACCAGACAGGCACTGTGTAAATGTATAGTTCTGATCAGTTCCATTGTGATTGATATTTCATTTTCTATATCTGATGTAGGTACCTACTAATATTTATTCTATAGAGAAAAGATTTGATTTCTTTGCTCTATAATGGATAAACTCAAAACCAAATGAAATTATTTTTTAAAAATCTTTCACCAACGAAAATCTCCAGCAAGTAACAGGGTACTTATATTTTATTTTCGAAGCAACGAGGATGTGGAGAGGACATCAAAATGGGAAAAGATATCCTCAGGCTGGCGTAGTGTTAAATGCAGGATGAATGCAGAATGATATCGAAGTACCTACATCCGAAAACAAAGAGTTTTACTATCTACTAGTTTTTCTACTTGATTCGGACCCACCAGCGTTAAATTTTTTATCGGCTTTTTCTTATTTCCAAGTTTTCCTCATTGTCTTTTGCTTTAAACTGTATAAAATCGTGATTTCTGACCAGAGCAAGAGAGAGATAGAGAGAGTTAAACTAAAAAAAGTATGTTACCCGTTTATTTTTTTATGATTATTTACAGTTTTAAGCAAAAAATAACACCAGAAAATATGTCAACAATAGGTACAGAACGTAGTCCGTATATGCCTTAATCTCTGGGCCATCACGACAAAATTCCTATGGTATCTTTTGCCTTGAGAGACATAATATGTCAAAGTGTTACCAATCTCTTACCGCTGCTGTCTCCGTGTTCTCCAATGATGTAGGCGTGGCAGGAAGTAGGTGCAATTGTGAGTTTTTGGGACAGCAGGTAACGGAACCGGCCGGAGTCCAGGTTGGTACCAGAACCGATGACCCGGTGTTTGGGTAATCCACTGATCTTCCACGTCACGTAAGTCAGCACGTCCACTGGGTTACTCGCTATTAAAAGGATCGCGTTTGGACTGTATTTTAGTAGCTGTGGAAATAATTGTAATAGCGTTAATAGAGTAACCAGATGCATAAACATTAAGTAGGTAGGTACCTTATACATTTTTGGTGATAAAGGAGCTGATGTTTGTTTAGGATAAAGCATGTACATATATGGTAATTTTAACGGCAATAGCCCAATGGTTATGGTTGTCAAAGGTCAGCCTGGCGATCGAGGGATCGTGAGTGTCAATCCCCACCCATTGCACTGATGAGGTGAACCGGCTCCAGACACAAGCATATTAAGCTTAGATGGAAGGGTTAATAAGCTTTAAAAAATGACGTGTGTATAAAAAGCAGAGGCCTCGTATACTCTCGACCGCTGTAGGACAGTAGGTAGGTAGGTACTTCCAGAATTCCTGCCTTACAATACTGACCGTCCGAATAGTTTTTAACTTATTATCACTTACTTTAGGAACAATTCCTTTCAGTACTTCAACGTTCCTCTGCACCAGGTTACGTCTGTCTTCGCCTTCCTGCTGCCTGACGCCTGCCGCAATCACGCAAATCTGGGAGTTCTCAGTTATTGCGTAATCTATGGTATAAAACAATCAATTGATAAAAATCGATGCGGATCAATCAATCATATTTATTCAAATCTATTGACAGACGTTACCGAAGTGTGACTTTATAATAAGCTTAACTTTATAATAAAAATAAAACTGTTATATAAATTTATTTATTTATTTATTATTTATAACTCTATTAATACCTAGTAGTTTATGGCACTTCTATTTGTTATCAGGAGTAATTGTGATTACATCATTTAAGTGTGAGTTAATTTCGTAATAGGTACTTATCGTTCATAATTTTTATTGTGTTTGATGAAAATGGTATAAATATTGTTAATATGTTAGGTTTCCATCATCACGCGTCGCATGATCAACGTAGAAACGAATATTGTCAACCAAGTAATCGACAAAGTAGTATTGTAGAAACATTTCATCCGTCTTGTGCATGACAATGTCAAGAGCGAAGTGTGTCGATTCTTCGGTCGCGTCGTCCAGAATCAAAGAGATTTAAATACTATAGAGCGGGCATGTCAAGGAAATATCATAGAAAAACTTTAATCCCATGTCTCAGTAACGCAATCTAGAATAATATTTATGAATATTGGAGCGGCAGCGGAGCGTACTAAAAAAGACTCATAGACCACTAGGGCACAAGTTTTGGATGAAAATCGAGCATGATTTTTACAATAATCGGCAGTTTTTTTATAGAATCAGTCTCATAAATGTATCGGTAAGTAAAATGTATAATGAATTTTATTTACCTGTGCCAGCCTGTATGTTAGCGTTGCACAAGAAAGCAGATCCGTGTTGCAGGTCCATCATCTCTCCTTTCAGTTTATCCGCGTTCGTGTCCACCATTACAATGTTGTTGGTCACACCCTGTAACATCAAACACAATGCTTCAAAGATCATATTAACGATAACAAGCAAGACAGTAGATACTTAGATCGTGTAGCATGTAATTTACGTCCAAGCATAGCTTGAACACGACACGATTGTTAAATCCTATTACCCTACTAATTGTATCAATGCGAAAGTTTGTATAGGGATGTTTGTTACTCTTTCACGCAACAAAAACTAGTGAATGAATTTTAATGACAACCAACTTCTTAAAAAAAAACGAACAGGTCAAAAATAACTCCAGTTTCGGAAGTCTGTGGCTTTGGTGGTTTAGTTTTGTTCATTATTGGCCACCGACTTCCGAAACTGGAATTATTTTTCACCTGTTAGTTTTTTTTTAAGAAGTCGGTTGTTTTTTTTGTAAAAAAGTTTTTATTTTGTAGTCTTTGTATGTAAAGAAAGTCTTTCAAAACTTGAAAGAATCATTGAAATTGGATAACAATTGCTAAAGAAGTTCTATCTCTAAACATTAATCTGTACATCTCTGCCGGCCCCTTTTAAAATAGAATGGCGTAATGTTATGTTGTGGAAATACAAAAGCTCAGCATAGACATCTGACTATATCAATCGCGAATAATTTGCTGTTATGCGTTGAAGAGTTCCGTTGCCTGTCTTCTTCATCAGTTGTTCTTTACCAAATGTTACTTTCTAAATGAAAATGCTTGATTTAATGTTAAAATGTTACTAAAAATGTTGAAATCGGTGCATGTGTGCCTATATTTTTTGAGGAGTTTTTTTTTGTAAAAAAGTTTTTAGCCATTAGGTATGTCCGTGGGTTTTGTAAAGCTAAATCAATTTCTTTAATAAAAGTAAAGTGGACACGTCATTTGCATTGAAATCTACACATGGTTCCAATAATTCTATCATATTTGTGTACCGATTACTCGGTAGTTATGTCAGTATTGGTTTGTATGGCTGGCTTGTCATTTTTGTAATCACCAATTTCCGACTAGTCGCTGATAAGATTAAGGGGACTGCAGCGACCACGCCTAGTAAGAGTGGCTGGCGAAGCGAACACTAGACACCTACCTATAAAAAATAGACGTATTATGCAACGAGTAACAGTATTTTATTAACATAATAAATAACATAAATAAATAATTTGTTTATTTGTACACCGAGAAACTTACATTAGTACACAATAATTTAATAAATGTTGTACAATAGAGTCATATTACAGGGGCGAACTGATGCCTTTCTGTTTCATCATACGTTAACTTCTGCAACCAGTTTGTAATTTTGGATTTAACTTTGTATTTAGTTAGGGAATATATGGAGATGAGTTTATTTATTTTATTATACAGTCGAGAGCTAGTTACCGCATACCGACGGCTGGCAAACTTAGAACGGCATTGGACTATATCGCACACAGGAGTGCCTTTACGTCTTTTCAGCTGATTATGGTCTAGATGTAGCGTTGAGTGTTTCCGCAACACAGTGCGGAGCACGTAAAGCTGTCTTACAGTCAAAACTTTGGCTTCTGTATACAGTTGATTGGTCGAAAAGTCCCTGCGCTTAAAATGCACGACTTTCAAGATCGCCCTTTGAGCTCTTTCAACTTTAAGCAACCATTATCATTGATAGGCTCGCGGTTGACCACTATCTCACCTTGATGGTAAGCGATGGTGAAGCACGCATGCCTAGAAGTAACCTATTCACTCTCGACTAAAGACCCCTAGGTTGTAGCTATCAGGAAACACAGACTCCGGCAGGGAACTCCACTCTTTAGCTGTACGCACAATGAAGGTGTTCCCTAAACATTTAGTATGTAGAAGACCGGCCCCAAGCAAACTGATCAATTTATTTTTTTCCTCATAGGTATTTGCTGCCTGCGTGCTAAGGAAAGCACGTGAAGCCGTTTCTCACGGCTGCGTATATTTGTAGACTTCTGACAGTTGTTACAAGTAGTCAGACCCCAAAGCCTGACAAGTGTAACAGTCACTGGGTTGTGGATGTCAGACAGGCTGCAGTCGCTCCATGTGAAACACTGGCATTCAGCTGCATCCAGCAAGACAGAAAGCGGACCCCAACGTAGTTGAGAAAAGGCTAGGCAGATGATGACGAATTGCTGACAAGAATTTCCGCTAATGTCATAACCACGAGCAAGTAAATCTGTCAGAAAATGTAATGAGTAAATTCATTGCGTTCCATCATACCTAAGTTTCTAGCATCAATCAACTGCTTGTTAAAAACTTATTGAACTGTGAAGTGCTAATCAAGTAGGTAGGTATAAAGAAAGATAACACAGTGTGTTCACTGATATCTAATTACAATGTAAAAGTTAATCAGATATTAAATCAAAACTTTTTTGATTGTTTGTTAATTTTTTTTTCACACAGTTTTTTTCCGTTTCGAAGCGAACCCATGCCATTAATTGGGTACGCGTACAACACTATTTATTAGAGACTTCTAAAGTAGGTAGGTTACCAAATTAATTAGATTTAGCATGATGTTTAGAAGACACAGTGATATAAAGAGAAAATCAACCCGTCGTCACCGCGCCGGCGCCGGTCTCCCATAAAGAACAAATGAAATGAAGACGATCGAACAAAAGACGACGAAGACTATAGTCGCATAACAATTATAGCCCGCAGACGTCCATTTTCATGATCACGCCTTTTATTGTTTATTGCATAGTTTCAGCGAAACACTATCTTTACAAGCTGTCCTTTATTTGTGGGTGGTAGCAATAAATAAAACAACACGTTGCATGCTGCTGAAACTAACATCAGAGGGCAGTTCGCGTTCTTAACCGACTTCAAAAAAAGAAGGAGGTTCTAAATTCGGTTGTATTTTTTTTTAGGATTTGTTACCTCAGTACTCCGTAATCGCGTAACAAACACACAAAAAAAAGAAAAAAAACATGACGGTATGTTTTTTTTCTTTTTTTTTTTTTGTGAATTGAATTGAATTGATAACCTCCTCCTTTTTGGGAAGTCGGTTAAAAACCTAAAAGAAGCAGGGATGAACAATACACGGAATGTTCTTATTGCACTTTTATTATTTGAAATTTAAATTAAATCCAGTCAGAAATAACATTTTGCCAGTCTGAAATATGTAACTTTTCTTTCAACATACAAACCTCACAATACCTATAAGTAAGTACAGGTAACTTATGTCTGCGGCTAACAGCGCACATATAGGTACAAATAAAGTAAAGTAAAGACATGGGATTAAGTCGACGAGGGAATTACTCGCTTTTAATTAAACAATGATAAAATTGTATTATTTTACGACACACAGCCGTTCTCTTAAGGCTAGCAAGCCATTGTGCTTTGAACAACAATGATCGATATTCGCAATGCTGTTGGTACGACTACTAATTAGTAGATAGTTATCCGGTACGTGATTCGTACAGTATTAAGACAGAATATTGTTGCCTTGTTTAATATAGGTACTTATGTATCATTTGGTAAAGCTACCAACCAACCGAACCGCTTCATCATATCAATTGTAATATCTGTAAATTTCTTAAAATGTGTAAAATAAAATAATGTTTGGTTATTTGGTTATTCCAGTTTTAATTAACTAATCTTGATATGCTTATGGATTTTAATTATGATTACCTATGTCTAATTGGATCACTCTATATTTATAATGGAGATTGTTATCATCCTTTGACCTGTAGCTATCGTGAATAGACTCAAAATACCTTCTTAACAAAGTATAAATCACCTTGTTGCATGTAACTATTTAAAATATAATTAAGTTAACATGAAAAAACATCCCAAGTATATCTAGATTTAAGGGGTCTTATTAAGAAGTCTTTAAATAATCTTTTCATTTTATTATCTTATGCGGACCTATTATCAAGGCTAGAGCAAATCAAACATTAACCAAACTTTCATAGGAAAACTCCTTCCTGAAGTCTCATTATGATATTGAACAGCATGAGTTATGGTAGGTAGGCTCGGTAATGCTACAAACTACAGTTTTTAGACAAACGCACTGGAATTAAATCATTATTCAACATAATGAATTTTCAACTGCTTGTTCACACTCCACATCCACACATGTACAAATGTTTACATAATATTCTTCAACGGTTATTTGTAAGAGATCACTTATATTAAATTAACTAGCTTCTGCCCGCGACTTCGTACGCGGATCCTGTTGCTTATGTCAGCGACAACGGGGTCGTCAAAATCGAGGATTTAAAACGTCTGATGTCGAATTCTAAAAGCCCGGGGACGGGAAAACAATGGGATGCGCGAGACGATTCAAGACGTACCAGACTTTTTATTTTTGTTGGTCAACAGGAAATGCCATCAGACTTAACAACTTTTGCTAAGACGCCATTTCTATTATGTATATATTATTGTCGCTGGGCTTTGGAGTTCCACTACAGGTGCTCCAGACCTTTAAATTTAGTCTCACAGCAGAAAACACTCTTCACGTGGAATAGTTTTTGCAATGGCACCATTTTTATATCTCTTTTACTTTAGGTGTTCCATATTCCAAAATAAATTATAGCCTATATGTTGCGTGACGTTCACGATCAGCGGTCAGTCGCGCATCTCCTTCCCCCACTTATCTCTAGAGTCGATGCGTATATACGCTGAAAACTCAAGCGTCATGCTTTTTCCGTGAACGTCTCCGACTCGCGAGACAGTGCATGATGTTCACGATCAGCGGTCAGTCGCGCACATATTCTTCACTGGTGTCTAGAGACCTGGATACCTGGTAGATGCGTAAATACACTGAGAATGCAGGCGTGCTTCGCGATCCCAAGAAGTTTCCGCGGCGCGAGTTGCAGCCTCATGTTCTCGAACAGCATCAAGTCTCTCCTAACGCTCTTCGTTCTTCGACCTCTTTCTAGGCATGGTTATAGTTTTATTGTGATGATACCTGATCAATTTAAATCTAAGTGGCTGCTCCCCTGCGTTACGGGGTAGGCAACCATGTAACGAAGATAAATGGAAAAGGAAATTAAACACTCAAATAACATAAGACCGAAGGCATATTTATACGATAAAAAAAAATAGGACTTTTGGCCAGTAGAGTCTAATTTTCAATGATAAACCATCGTCATCGAAAATCAGTCCTGAACTGTTCCCGCCTTCACCGCATGGAGGTACTTATGTTATTTTATAATTATGCAATGAAATTAGTGATAGTTTTAATTTCCAGACCAAATGTTTCTGATCTTCGATTTTTATAAGTCAACAGGAAATGCCTATCAGACCGAATAACTTTTGCTAAGACGTCATTCCTATGTGAGTTACGGTGTAGCTGGGCTCTTGGAGTTCCACAACAGGTGTTCCAGATCTTCGATTTTTATACGTCAACAGCGAGTGCTCATAAGGCTGAACAACTCTTGCTAAGACGTCATTCCTATATATGTTATAGTGTAGCTGGGCTCTTGAAGTTCCTCATCAGGTGTTCCGGATCTTCAAATTTATTCTCTCAGCAGAAAATGCTCATCACGTGGAACAATTTTTGCTTTGGTACCATTTTTGTATCTCCTATAGTTTAGCTGGTCTGTTGCGGTTTTGCATCAGGTGTTCCGGATCTTCAAATTTATTATTTCAGCAAAAAATGCTCATCACGTGGAACAATTTTTGCTATGGTACCATTTTTGTATCTCCTATAGTTTAGCTGGTCTGTTGCGGTTTTGCATCAGGTGTTCCGGATCTTCAAATTGATTATTTCAGCAAAAAATGCTCATCACGTGGAACAATTTTTGCTATGGTACCATTTTTGTATCTCCTATAGTTTAGCTGGTCTGTTGCGGTTCTACATCAGGTGTTCCGGATCTTCAAATTTATTCTCTCAGCAGAAAATGCTCATCACGTGGAACAATTTTTGCTTTGGTTCCATTCTTGTATCTCCTATAGTTTAGCTGGTCTGTTGCGGTTTTGCATCAGGTGTTCCAGATCTTCAAATTTATTATTTCAGCAAAAAATGCTCATCACGTGGAACAATTTTTGCTATGGTACCATTTTAGTATCTCCTATAGTTTAGCTGGTCTGTTGCGGTTCTACATCAGGTGTTCCGGATCTTCAAATTTATTCTCTCAGCAAAAAATGCTCATCACGTGGAACAATTTTTGCTATGGTATCATTTTTGCATCTCCTATAGTTTAGCTGGTCTGTTGCGGTTCTGCATCAGGTGTTCCATTTTCCAAGATAAATTATAGCCTATGTGTTGCCCAGACTTAATATCTATACAACAAAAAAAAATCATTCAGATCCGTCCAGTAATTCCAAAGATTAGCGTGTGCAAACAAACAGACAAACAGACAGACAGACTTTTTTTTTTGGATTCGTGCTCTATTACTGTTTCTAAACCCCCCTCAATTTTTTTTTTTAATATTTTCAATGTACAGACACAGTTTTTTTACTATTATTATTATATGTATAGATAGTAATAAATCAGCGCATTGTAAACAACTATAACTCTTTAAGTCATATTGTACATTGGCACTTTTGTGTTGATCTGGGAAGCAGACAAATTATTTGGTGTTTCACCAAATAAATATGTAATCTTATGACAATTTGTATTACTTATTAGTCATTCGTAGGTTGCAAGCACGTCCAAAACGCATGGCACACGCACCCTAAGTTTTTGGCGTCTCGCGGCGCGTCGGACGTTTTTTCTGTTTACGGTGGGGCGGCGCGTGAAGCGGCACGCATCATCGCACGCGTAAACTCAAACTTATAGCAATATACGACCATGTTCATAGAGAAGCGAGACGGGAAGCGTGGCGGTGCCCGCGGCGAATCCTCTAGCGTGTAGCGAAGCACGCGGCGGCGCACGCACGCCTCAATCAAATCGACTAGTTTTATGTTAGCTTTATCGAGAATTGCCGCTGCGTGCGCCGCCGCGATAAACGCCGCGTGGGACGCGTCGGTGCCATCCGCGGGTTCGGCCGCAAAAAACGCCCTAATTCAAACAAACGCGTCTAAAATCGCTTCTCCGTAAACGCACATATACAACGCCATATATTTGAATTCAGTGCGGGCCGCGCCGCTCAACGCAACGCGCGACGCTCCGCGTCTCCGTAAATGAGGCATTAAAAATATGGGAAAAAGAAGACGCCAATAAGTGACAAAAAATTAAATATTAATTTAAAGAACCCCCACCGCAAAAATAAAAACACTTAAAAAGTTAAAAATAACACTTTCCTATCGTTGAGCCATGTGAAATTTTACTTCACGTCGGGGTACCGCTAAAATAAGTACCTACATACCTACGAGTACTATGAACATGCCTTACTTAAGCGGTACCTACCCCGACGTGAAGTAAAATTTCACATGGCTCAACGATAGGAAAGTGTTATTTTTAACTTTGGTATTTGCGGTGGGGGTTTTTAAAAATTTTAATTTAATTTTTATTTTATAATTATTAAACGCATTAATTTTGTTTTGTAGAGTTTACAGTTATGAGAATTTTTCAGTGCATTTGATTGTAGAATCAAATGCTCGTTAACACGAATCCAAACACGACATATCTGCTATTATTTTCCATTTAGCCCAAGAGTGTATTAGTGTGCTAGATATCCTGGCTGCAATAGACCAAATATACCTTAATCTGGCTTATTAATATTAACACACATCATGGTTGTTTAAAATTTTAAGCCACACATATTTTTGTAAGTAAAGTTAATGCCCATAGACGTCAAAAATCGCATCGGTAGCTAACACAAAAGAGCTGATAACCTTGAAATGGATGAACCGATTTTGATGAATCATCTAAGTACCGTCGCAAGAAACCCTACTTTCAAATCAAAAATCGCATCTTAATCGGTTTATCCGTTTGAGCGCTACAATGCCACAGACATACAGACAGGCACACACACATTGCGGTCAAACTTATAACACCCTTCTTTTTGCATCGGGGGTTAATAAAAACCAATGAAGATATTTGACAAGTGACAGGCACGCGTTACACGGCAGGATGCGTTCAGTTTTTGCTGTTGCTACATACAAGCAAGCACATCAAATCAAATAGGTATTTCTTAAATAGATAAGTAATCATTATTCTAGCACCCAACAAATGACTACATTATGTATAATCTAAATTAACAATCAGGACTTATGGAAAAATTATTTTAAACCTACAATTATTTATAATTAGCGACTCAAAACAAATCTCATTAAAAATGAAATAAAGACGAGTAAGTATAATTGTTTAGTTGGCATATTGTTAGGAACGTGTTACCTTGAAACGGCTGAACCGATTTTGATTATGTCGAAGAACCATCGCAAGAAACCCAGCTTTCTAATAAAAAAAACCGCATCTAAATCGGTTCATCCGTTTAAGCGCTACGGTGCCACAGACAGACAGACGGGCAGACACACACATAGCGGTCAAACTTATGACACCCCTCTTTTTGCGTCAGGGGTTAAAAAGGCCGGAAAATTTAATAAAAACTGTGTAAATTCTAACAGGGAAAACAGAGTCATATCTGCATCTATTCAGACGCAGATATGCCGGGCGTTAGAATAGGTAAGCGATAGGCTGACGTAATCAAGGTGAAACTGTTTGCCAGACGCCTAGACAGTTGGAAGTTTTGTATGAAAATTCCAAGGTATAGGTACAACAGTAACAATCACTTGAATTGCAAAACTTCCTTCCCTTCTGTTCCTTGAAATTGAAGATTCTAAATTAATTATTATTACTAAAATGGTAAAATATAAAGCTTACATAATACACCTATTCTAATAAGATGAGCTTTTCAAAAGTATGTATAAAGGTAAACCCTTTATTTTGTGGCTAAAGTAGTTCAAAGTCTAACGGATATAGGTACCTACTTTTATACAAAATTTAACTACTTTTAATTTCGTAAAAGTATTTGGTACCTAGCTAATTTCCTATCCCTATAAATCAATAAATTGTCCATCCAGCCATGTAGTAACTGTTTTACAACACCCACCAATGTAGGTACATAATACCCAAAGAGATTTAAAATAGTATAGAGCGGGCATGTCAAGGAAATGTCATAGAAAAACTTTGATCCCATGTCTCAGTAACGCCATCTAGAATAATATATGAATATTGGAGCGGCAGCGGAGCGTACTACAAAAAACTCATAGACTTGTATCCAGCAGGACACACTTTTTCGGACGAAAATTTTGTTTGTGATGTCCGGTCTATAGGTATTGAATGTCTTTGATAATACTTAAAAATTTTTGAAATCTGGAGAACAGACAATATTGTCTTGAAATTTGGCTGTCAAGAATGGGCTTTTTGAAAAAAATTTAGTTCTTAGTCCCTCATCTAGACAAGAAAATATTCGACCTACTTACTATATTTTTTCTTTTTTCACGTAATCAAAAAAAAATAAAACCGACTTAAAAAAACACTAACCGATGTAAAATAACTCTAAATTAGGAAGTCTGTGGCTTTGGTGGTTTTGTCTTATTCATGATGGGCCACCGACATCCGAATTTAGAGTCGGTTTTATTTTTTGCAAAAAAGATTTTTATTTTTCCATTTTAAGTTGTTCCCATACAAATATTTGCCATGAATTTATTTTTATATTGTTATTTGTTAACAATACATGTCACGGTAATAGGGTTATCCACTTATCTCTAATAAATGAAACTTAACATACCTAACTGTCGAAATCTAGGTATATTGTACAGACCTGCGTACCCCTCAGAGCATACAGGCGTGATGATACGTCATGATGTTGTATAAACAATAAATATCCAAGGGATTCCAGCAATCACGACAGATTTGCCGTCCATTTTTGAAGAGTTCCATTGTATATCTCCGAAGATCAGCACCAGATCTTAACCAAATTAAAATGGGACCACCTCGGGAGTATACTCTTTCAAATAAAAAAAGAATTTTGAGAATCGGTCCACAAATGGGGGAGAAATCGCGTAACAAACACAAAAAAAAAGAAAGACATACAGTCGAATTGAGAACCTCCTCCTTTTTTGAAGTCGGTTAAAAATAACGGCGATACATCGAGTCAAAATGTCGCATGACGTCACTATCCAGTACAGTTAATACTAGTTAATGACGTTACAAGCCCCCTCTCCTCAAATTCAATGCACTTAATCTAAGCAGTTTTCCATCAATTTGAAAAACAGAAAAATACGTGTCCCATATTTTCACGTAATCTACTCATCTAGATTACAAGAAAATATGCGACACGTATTTTTCTTTTTTTTTAAACTCAAATTTAGTGTAAAATAGCCCATTGGGTAAATGGATAAACACACTGGGTCAAATGTGTCATCTTGTAGACAGGCAACAGCAAGCACGCAAGCGTAGCATGATCAGTATGATCGTATGATCACAGCAGAAACGGAATTTGTCTACGAAAGAATCGACTATCGTCAAGAGTGAAGGGAGTCTATTCTTTAGTCGAAAAGAGTCTACAGTGTAGAGCATGATTTCTACGAAAATCAGCAGATATGTTTCTACAATCTGTGACTTTGTCGATGGTTCCGTAAAATTGATTTGAATTGATGTGGCAAAATCCGTTTCGAAAGATACTTATTGACAATAATTTATATAGGGTCTGTAATTCAATTTCTTCGTAAGTTTTAGCGAGGTTTGCTGGGATTTGTTCCACGCAGGTAGTATAACAACTGGTCAGTAATAATTATCAGCATCTTCTTTACAAAACCACAACAACTGACTTTCAATAAATTAAAAAAAAAACACATATAGGTGTAAAATAACTTAACTTACGGAAGTCTGCGGCTTTGCTGGTATTGTTTCATTCATTATATGCCACATATTTTTAGTTTTTTTTTTATTAAAAAAATGATGTTTTTTTTTTCAGACTATTTAGTATTAAAACCAAATTATCAAACCAATTTCTAATAAAATCATCTACATATGGGGCCATATTGGAAGAAGAAGAAATTACAACCGAATTGAGAACCTCTTCCTTTTTTTATGTTGGGTAAAACACAAGAATAGCTTTTGGTATCATTGTGAAATAGGTACCTACCGACACGAACAACTCGGCTCTAATTAGCTATTGTCCGCTCAATCATTCGTATAAAACGTGGTGAAGTCTGTGGCTTTGGTGGTTTTGTCTCATTCATGATTGGCCACCGACTTCCGAATTTAGAGTTATTTTACACCGGTTAGTGTGTTTTTTGAAGTCGGTTGTATTTTTTGTAAAAAAAGCTTTATTTTACAATTTTTAGTTTTTATTTTTATGTAGATGATTCATTATTTTCCATTTCTTTCAATACTTATATCATACAAAGAAATACAACAGATTTCGATAAAATCAAAAATAAATTTTCATGAACAAAAATATTCATAAAATGAAAACTACCAAACCAAACTATGTCAATTGTAAGAGACCAAAAAGTAACTATTTCACATCAAACTAAAACAGAATCACGTAAATCGGTAGGTACATAAATCACAGCGTGATCGGAGCATGTACAGACGACAGCACATCGAGTTACCCCAATGTGTCAAATTTTCCCAATTAAATATGAACCTTATTCTGTTTAACATAAAGTTGACAAACGATAAAAGAAATTTGACACATTGGGGTAACTTGATGTGCTGGCGTCAGTACATACTTACACAAAAATGTTATAAGATAAATAAAAGTTTCATAAAAATGATCATAAAATGAAAACTACTAAGCCAAACTATATTAAATTTTTATGGGACCAAATGGCAACTATCCCGCATCGAACAAAAAAAAAAGAATCATGTAAATCGGATCATTAATCTCGGAGTACCTAATTGGTGTACATGCATAAAAAATAATTCCGATTGAATTGAGAACCTCCTCCTGAAGTCGGTTAAATAGGTACATACGTCATACATTACCTATATTGAATAAACATTTAAGTTTTACCAATTTTTTAAGGCAATGCCTCAGGCAAGTCCTAAGTCCTAGCCTCAACCTAACAGTATTGCATAGTATACCTACTACTGATACTGATACTGCTAGCCTGCATCATCCCACTGCAGGGCAAATGCCTCCCACACGACTTCCAGTTTTTTGCACATGTAGGTAAAAATTAACAACAAAAAAAATATGCGAAAAAGGCACAGGCAGATAGAAGTTCAAATCGCAAATTCGCAAACCAATCTCAGTCTCACAATCGATATCAAAGACTCGTTAAAAAATATTTTCTGAACATTAATATTTATTCGGAAATTGACCCGCACAGGCCGATAAACAATTACACACGTACGTACGGTACACGAGGGGCATTAAAAAACATTAACATACACTAGGGAGCAAATAATCACCTTTGAACGTTTCAAAGAAAGATCGAATTCCTTTGCACGTGAAAAAGGGAAGTGGCTCAATTTATTTGCTCCCAAGTGTATAAAACAAAGAGGTTCCCATAACAGCCTCTAAAAGGAGACACAAAACAAAGCTAATTAAAATCAAGATAAGTTACCTGTGTCAGCAAAGAGAAAACTGCGGCCATCCCAACTTGTCCCACTCCAACCACAGTCACTTTGTTCCCAGTGTCCACAATCTTCTCCTGACGGGACTGCAGCAGCTTCCTGATTGTAGCCATCTTACCTAGCAAGATATTGAGATGCGAGGTTAATATCGCCTCCTTCTGTCTAGATCTCTTCAAGTTATTTACCACTAAACTTTGAACTAATCGTCTCATGGTGCGACCTCGGTCACTGCCAGTTGTATTCTAACGAAGCGCGCTCTTTTTTTTATTTGCCCGTGGCTTACTCACTACGTAGTCAACTATGAACGTGTATTACATCATCATTTTTATATCAGTTTATCCCATAAACATTTCCTTAATCATTATAGTGCTTATTTGCGTTGGTTTTGAGTTTATTATTTTCCGTTTAGGAAATCTCTTTTTAAGTGTCAGCACGGTTATTCTCCAAAGCCTTATAGTGCCGACTGTGGTAGCTATCTGCATTCTGACTGACCAGGTTTACATCATTCAGTATTATCTACTAAGTTCTTCAACAAGGAAACTAGATAATTTTGGATTGGAGTCGAGAGTGCTATAACAATATGCGCGACGCTTATCAATACACGAGGAAAACAAAATTGAAATACAATATCCTGAAGTTATTTTAGTCTAATACTCGTAGGTACTGTGAAAAATGGTGCTTGGGTTTATTGTTTTACGCGCCTTTCCTTGGTCAAACAATACAATGATCATGTAGTCGACTATTGTTTTAAGGGTTGCCAAAATGCCACACAACCCGCCCATCGATTCCCAACGTAGCGTAGCAAGCATGTGATCCACTCACGCGTAGGGTTACTATTTCTCAAGATTTGTCCTGAGATTTCTGGATATTGAAGCTCGTATCGGGATTGCGGCCGGATCTCAGTATTTTACGATTGTTCAATAAAATACAGTTAATATAGATATTTAAGTTTTTTTATTACAAAGTTAAAATTAATATCACCATGATCATCAATAATCATCTTACGTGGCATGACTTTACGTGAATAATGATCGTGATTGTTCCAGGCATGTAAGTTACGTTTGCGACAAAATCTCAGGATTATTCTATGGAAATCAGTCTATTTCTTAGGAGTTTTATTTTTTCCTTCTGGATACCCTACTCACGCGGTCATAGTGGAGTAAATTTTAAATGAAGAAGAATAATAAATTAATACACAAACAAAAGTCACAAATGTTTTTTTTTTCGATTTAATGGGTACCTAACTGTGTGTCAACCCTATTTCCACTTGAATGTACACGGCCATAATCGAATGCTAGACTAATGTACATACCTATACCTAACTAAAAATTAAAAGCATACGCTGCATGCCTTGTAATGGACCTTAACACGTTAACATAAGAGTTATCTTGTGGGCGTTTTGTGTCGATAATTCTATATGGAAAAAGTGATGTCATACTTTGTCACTTCCATGAAAGTCGGTAAGTACCTACCTATGTTTGCACAAGATTTTTTCTAAAAATACCAGTACCAGTTTAATAATAACATTGTCCAACGTGACTTGTGAGGTCAAAGTCCTGTTCCTTATCATCATCATCTGCGTAGGCTTTTCCTAACTAAATTGGGGTCGGCTTCCAGTCAAAAAGGATGCAGCTGAACACCAGTGTTTTACAAGGAGCGAGCGACTGCCTGCCAGACCTCCACAACCAAGTTTCTAGGACCTAGGTAACACGTACCTAACTCTTTGTTAAACTGAGTAGTCAGACTTTCAGGAGACTACTCGTAAGTCTGCCAAAAATCCACAAATGACAACCGGGACCAACGGCTTAACGTGCCTTCCGAGGCACGTTAAGCCGTTAAGTGTTGATATGTAAGAAATGGTCACCCATCCGCAGCCCAACCTCGTCAGCGTAGCTTCTATCGATCCGTGGGGCTGTTATTATGAAGTCACAAGGCCCTCGTCCCCTTAAGTCCTGTTCTCACATAGATGATTATAATGCATGAGCCTTTTACCATCTCGTTTGTATTGTATTCGCAAGTGCCATCGATCCCCCGGCCGATAGAGCGTTATTGTAGTCTAGGCACAGTATCCGCGGTAGGACATGCAGGCTAAAAAAATAGATCGTAACTCGTCGATCGATACTTCGTAACTGTAGATAGCGTTGTGTGGTGTGGTGGGTCGTCGAGCTCCCTGAAAGAGGTTTGAGCTACACGATGACTGAAGCATGCATGCCGTCTATCGGGACGGGACAGGTCAATTCAAAGCTGAATTGATTCTTTCTTCAAAAGGATTTTCCAGGCTGACCTGCATCGTTAGATATCGCATAATAAATTAATACAATCTTATGTCTGGACTTTAAAAGAAAGAAAGAAAAAAGAAAGAAAGAAAAATATTTATTTGACATCAGTCATCAAAACACACATACACACAATAATTTATAAAACACTAAAAAATATACAAAGTAGGTACATATCATGTGCTGTGTGCCTCACGGCTGCGCCAAAAAGGTCCATTTCAGCATTCATGCCAGACAGGTGATGCTGTCTGACGCTGGTCTTCCAAAAAAGGGGAAAAGGGGAAGGGGTTTCTTTAAAAGAGACCATGATGAATGGATGACCCATGAGTTGCTTTCGACATTTCTTCTTAGAGGTCGGTAACTTCGGAAAAGCCTTTTAGTTTAAAAAAGAATTGACATGTAAAAGTATCTGGGAAGATCCACTTACAGAAATAAAAATACTTACGTAATTTCATTCCATTTAGTTTAATTTTGAGTTTTTCATCTGGCATTTCTCAGAAACTGCCCAGAATCTAGGTTTTGTGCCCGATTGATGGCAAAAGGCTCGCCCTATAACATAGGACTTAAAATAACTAGCGAAATGTGGTTGTACTACAAGTAGGTAGGTACATCATAGGATAATCTCTCGGGCATTACATGTTTTTGTATTTTTTCATTTTTTTGTGACAAGAGATAGTCTGTGTCCGTCTCCAGGGCATGATCTATCTTTGTTTAGCCGTATAGTAGTGAAAAGCCGACAAACAAACAAATTGGGTTACTTTCTCATGAATCATATACAAAACAAACTCGGTCGGAACACTTATAACTCGCGAACAGCTGGACTGATTTTCATAGTTTTTGATTTGTTGGATTTGTCTCTATCCCGAATAGCAGAATAACTATTATAAACATTGGATAATTGACTAAAAAATAAAATAAATGAAATAATTATTTTCCCATACGTTTTTCGTATGCAACGCTGCCATCTATGATGACATGACACGGACAAATGACAATTGTCATTTTTTTTCTTAGTTTGATGCGATTTGACAATTCGGTAAATTCGTCTTTATTCGAAGGTGCTTCAATGAAAACACGATTTAAATTAATTTTTAATGCGAAGTTTGCTGGGGCAGCTATTATAATAATATTCGTACGGATATAATTATATACTTAAGCGTTACGGATTTATTCTGATGTAAGTACCTATAAGTTACATAACCGACATCTACGAAAATGAAAATCGATTGATTGTAAATAGGTAAAATGATAAAAAATTGATAAACGTATATAGGTACCTACAGTAATGTGCCTAACAAGTAGCATTATCTTATTTAACATAACATAACACCACGCCTGTAATCCCGAAAGGGTTAAGCAGAGGTTTAGGTACTAATTACACCCACAGTTCGCCATTTATGTTTAAGTCCCATGTACCTAATATGGGGGCGAGATGCAGGCTTTGGGCTGCTACTGAAAAATTTCAGATGAAAAAACGCAATTAACCTTTCAATCGTGTCAGTTAGAGACACAATAGTAAAACAATGATAGCGCGGATTAAGCCGTGCCCGACTCGGGGATCGAACCTGGGACCTTATGAGTAGCGCTTGCAACCAGAGGACCAACGAGGCAGTCATAAGTATTTAAAATCGATCGAATTAACGCTAGGTACAGACGTCAGCACATCAAGTTACCTGTAACTGTATTTTTTTTTATTGAACATGGACCTTATTCTATTTGTTACTTATAAAGTTCAAGAACTATCAAAGTAAGTACCTAATTTGAAATAATATTGAGGTAAGTAGCTTGGTGTGCTGGTTTCTGTACCAAGAGGGGGAGCTGAGTTTATTCCCCACCTTCGTTTCAGCCAGGCCCATTGTTATATTGTTACAGACAAATTCCAAAGCGAGGAAAACCCAATTTTTAAACAATCCTGTAGCTGGGAGGATAAAACTTATTAATAAGACCTATTGGGTAGGTAGGTAGGTGTACCTACCTATTTTGGGTTTTATTATACATCTGTAGATCTACGACAGTCGTCACAGATAGGTAGGTAGTCCAAAGCCCGAAAATCTGCTTACCTATAGTTTAACCAAGGGGTATCGGGTTACCCAGTTACTGAGGACATTGTGTATGCAGCTGCATCCGGATAAACTGGAAGCCGACCCAAACATACCTACCTAGTTAGAAAAAGGCTAGCCAGATGATGACGATAACATACCGACCTACCTACCTACTCAACTATGGAACATTCGCAAACAAACAAAAACACAAAGCATGGGCACCATGGCAGTTTACACGGAATAGAAAAAACTGTTTTTTCTATTCCGTGGCAGTTTACAACAGATGCCCACTTCCCCTTGCAATGTTTACGTATACAATATAGGTATAGGTACAGGTAGCTGAAATGCAAGTGCAATCAACTGTTCAATTCTAATTTAGTTACTTACACCAGTTGTGTAAAATAGCTGGTCAAAGGAATATTAAGTGCCTTTATCCTTAGGTAGGTATTTAGTATTGCACTACGTAATGAACTAATTGGTTTATATTTAGTTTTCCTTCTAAATATGCACTATTTTACTCCCAGAACAATACAAAATGCGGTAGGCTATATTTTTACTTCAAGAATAACAAGAGTTTTCAGTACCTAGGCACTTATTTTTATACCTAAGTTAATGCTGTTTGTGTTCTAAGAATCAAAAGGAGACCGTACCTACCTAGTACTTGCATTCATATGCAACGCCAGCTGCTACTTAATTGGGCAAACTAAATGCCTACCAAAGTAAAAATAAATAAACAAACTTACTGTTGCCATTCTCGTAACTGTGATTGTTTGTATTATTCTCAGACATCTCCGAAATATTTTATCAAAACACTTTAATTTAATAATAATCAAAACACAACTAAGTTATCTTCGCGTACTTAGATAAAAAACAATATTTAGTTTTCAAACACGCGTTTACTGCTCCACTGTCAAGGATTGACTGAACGAACGATTGAAATCGGTCCTGTTTTATATGTGTGGTAACTGAATGAGTGAACGACCGAATGAAAGAGTGCTGCCTTATGATGATGGCGTGCGCGCGAAAGTGGGGTGCGTCCGTTACGCGCATGCTCATTGCACCAGAGACATATTATGCCATGGGTGACTCGACTCAAGGTCAAAGCGGACACAGGAGCGAGGGCACACGGGTTAATGGCCAACGAAAAACAAAAACTCGTGACAATGAGGTTTAACATTATTTTAGAACATAGAACCAAGTTTTCTAAATGACGCTCGGTAATAAAATAGGTACCTACCTAACTCAATAGAATAGGTAGAACTCAATAGTAGGTTTACATAACTAACTAGGTTCAAAAGATTGCATCACAAAAAAATTGAAGCCGCGGATGCAAATAGGTAGGTAGGTACCTACCTGAGTAGGTACCATCATTCACTTTTTAGTGTCATTCGTGTAAAAATAACGAGACACCTAATTTCAAAAGATGCCATGTTTTTTGCTCGTGAAAAACAATAAGTAACTGTAGGTAACTACCGATATAGGTAGGTAGGTACCTCTACCTACCTACCTAATTAATGTTTTTTGGTTGCAATACTTCCTAATAGAGAAAAAGAACTGTGTCATCTGTTTTATGATTCAATATAGGTACTTAGGTAGGTACCTACTTAATTATCATAGGCACCTATCTGATGTTTACACACTTTCAGCTAAGACCTACCTATAAATACCTACCAAAATGCATCACCGATGATTCGTAGAATAAACTTTATTTACCTATCAAATAAAGGGTTTTCCTTCAATTTTGTGAACCTGTAAACCTTTTATCACACACAGTGTAGGATGGCCTATTCTATCTTTTAAAGTGTGAGCACGTCTGCCTAGGTAGGTACCTACCTCCTAACCCAAATAGTCTGCTGGTAAAAATGTCTTTGGCTGGTAAGTAGGTACCTACCTAATACCTATTTAAGTGCCTCCAGTTCTATACTTACTCAAGATAATAAACTTCATCAAAGCTAGCAATAGGTAGTAAAGTTAAAAAAGAAACCAATTTTTCTTTCTTGTCAAATACCTAAGTCGGCAGTGATCAAAATTTTCTTAGCTTTGTGCACAGGTAAAGATGGAAAGTGAATTTACAGGTAGGTACCTACCTACATAAGTATACTCTTCTATCGATAAGTCGTGAGTCTGGTCACGTAGTTGCCGGCAACACAGCTGTTGCGGGCGTTGTTGTTGCAGGAGCGGCGCGGCGGGCGGCGTGCGTCGGGTCGCGTCGGTCGTCGTGCCCGCCGGCTTCGCGCTCAAGGTGACCTTCACCAGCTAGTTTTCGTCGCCACGCGACATGCCCAAATTAACCCCGGGCACCAGGCCTGCGCAAAATACACCATATCCCCTAACCATACGATCGCTTTTACAACAACCACACATTTTTATTACAGGACTTCAAATTTACGAAACGGCTTGTTCAGTCTCCCGCTCAATTTCGGCTTTGTTGTTGTACGTCATAAGATCTGAGGTTGAATACACCCCGTCTAGAATCTAGAATGTTATAGCTGATACTACCTACCTAAGTAAAATAATTTGGCAGAGCGCGGCGTCGAGAGTTTGTGAGGTCAATCACCTCCACTAGACTCCAGTTTGATTGCAAGATATAAAAACTGAAAGTGATTTTTATGTGGTAAACGTCTTAGCCTTCTTAACATAGGATCGAATTATTTTTATCTACATCTCTAAAACTCCAGCTCATAAAACCAATCTCAAAATGACCCAGCAAGGGCAAACAGTACCTACCTAGGTACCTAAGTATATCATTAGCAATACAAATAAACCAAAAAAAAATGTTCAAAACTATTGTCTTGAGGTAGAAAGTAGGTAGGTACTCTAACTTTCATTATGAGAAAAACACTAAGTATTTTAATGGCCTTGATGAGATTTTGATAAGTAAGTACACCATTTGATAATGGTATAGATGTGGTGGTGGGTGTCCCCCTAAAAATATTTAAACTTTAACTCTCCAAGGGGTAAACAAAAGTGATAAAACTTTAAATATTTTTACCTGTACGCTCAGACCAATAGAAATTGGTCTGAGCCTGTACGAAATTAGATCTATAGGTAGGTACTTATGACTGGTAAAGAGGACATTCGTTAATTAGGTAGGTACATGTGCTCAAAATGAGACGGGGAGAATCTAACAATATCTCACAAAACCTCACATGAAAAGGGCCTCCTTTTCATGGGAGGTTAATTGAAAATTTTTGAAACAATAAATAATAAACTGTAGGTACCTACCTACCTAACTTATTTTGGAGGGTCGTATTTTCCCCATTAAGTCAATCTTTTAGCTTCAGAATTATTTTTCTCGTGCTGCCACATCTCAGTAAAGTAGCTAGTGTCCAAATTTTAAACATAAACAGTACCTATGAACACCCAGGGATAGGAAAATAACCAATATAAAAATCAACCGACTTCTCAAAAAAACACTAACAGGTGAAAAATAACTCCAGTTTTGGAAGTCTGTGGCTTTGGTGGTTTTGTTTCGTTCATTATTGGCCACCGACTTCCGAAACTGGAGTTATTTTTCACCTGTTAGTGTTTTTTTGAGAAATCGGTTGATTTTTTTGTAAAAAAGTTTTATTTTGCAATTTTTAGTTTCTTGATAAGGAAAGAAGGTCTTTTAAAACTTCAAAGAATCATTTAAATTGGTTAACAATTGCTAAAGAAGTTTGTAAACATGAATCTGTACATCTCTGCCGGGCCCCTTTTAAAATAGAAGGCCGTAATGTTATGTTATGGAAATACAAGAACTCTGCATAGACATCTGACTACAGCAAACGCGAATAATTTGCTGTTATGCGTTGAAGAGTTCCGTCGCAAGTTTTCTTCATCAGTTCTTCTTTACAAAATGCTACTTTCTGAATGAAAATGCTCTGATTTTTTACTAAAAATGTAAAAATCAGTACGTGTGTACCTATATTTTTTGAGGAGTTCCCTCAATTCCTCAAGGATCCCTCATCGGATATGAGTTTTGATACCAATGGGACCAATCTGCTAGCATACCTTATCAAATAAAAAAAGAATTTTGAAAATCGGTCCATAAATGACGGTACCTATTGAGGTAACAAACCCTAAAAAAAAAAATACAACCGAATTGAGAACCTCCTCCTTTTTTTGAAGTCGGTTAAAAATAGGACACCTGCGTGTGTTAAAAACTTTATTATCAACAGACAAAACATCTTCACAAGGCTTTAATAAAAAATACCTAAAAATAAAGGTAGGTAGGTACTATGCGTTTCAAATGAGAATAGGATCGAATTCGCGCCATGCTGTGACGTCATAGCTGTCAATTCTAATAAATTGGGTAATATCAATTTGGGTAGTATAACTATAACACAAAAAAATAAAATAAAACATTATTAATAGGTACGCGATACGCGAATAAGATTTCCTTGCAGAACGTACCTACTTTTCATGTGAAATCTGACAGATAGAGGTCATTGACGTTCCTATTCTCATTTGAAACGCATAGTAACAAACTAACAATATTCTAATCACGATTTAAAATTAAGCAATCAAGAACTAAAACTAAGAGAATACCAATAGGTACATAATTACAAAATCCAAGTAAACATTAAATCAACATGGATTTACTACGTTAATTCACGTTAAACTCAAGTCATTACTATTTTGTTGGTGCATTCTTGGAACTGTGCTATGTTGCTTGCGCCTCTGCGCAGGAGTGCGGATTCCTGCTCAGTCAGTGTTTGCCGAATGATGTTTGTAACTCCTGTCTTGCATACCACACACGGCAACGACAGGCAAACGTCATCTCTTATCGCATGTGCGCCCTGAAAACAATCAGTTCAGTCAGTGTTCCGGTCTGCTTCTCAAACAGACCGAATGAAATGAATGAATGAACCTGTGGATCAGATTTAACAGATCGGATCGAAATTGGTTTTCAAAACGTTGCATTGCAAAGAAACGGGTTGTTTCCTAAACATAGAGTTAGGATAAGTGCCTGTGACCCGGTGCTTTATTAACGAAGTGAAAAAATACTACCTATAAGTATACGGTGGTTCTACTCTATAAAAAACCGTACGCAAAATACTTACGAACTCAGGGGTAGAAAATCCTTATGAATGTCCTCGAGGGGTCATTAGGGGCGGTTGACTGCACAGCGCGGCTCCTCCCAAGCGGCACACTCTGCCAGCGTATACCACGCCGTGTCCTCTGCCCGATAAACCTTTTCTTTTTTTCTGGTGCGGGGTGGAAAATCCTTATGGATGTCCTCCGCCCCGGGGAGGGTGAAGAGGTCTGCC
Source organism: Euplexia lucipara (assembly GCA_921972225.1). Classification (NCBI taxonomy): domain Eukaryota; kingdom Metazoa; phylum Arthropoda; class Insecta; order Lepidoptera; family Noctuidae; genus Euplexia; species Euplexia lucipara. Next base: position 7,116,611 of record OV179142.1, on the reverse strand, counting down.
AGACTCTTACTGAGTAAAAACCACCCCCGTGGTTCGTCTCACACCTGCACCGGGGATCACGGGAACAAAAGATACTTCCGCAACCCCCAACTGGTTCCCGATAAATCTGACATACCCTTCTATTCTACAATGAACACTTAAGCGAATCCAACATACCTTAACGTATGTGGAGACCGGGAGTACAGTGTATGTGTTCGAAAAGATTGCTTTGCAGATCTCTGCTACAGCCAGACCTACGGACCATGTTACGGTCCCCTTCAGCTGACGCACAGTCTCATCTGTCTTCATAGCGTTCTCGTACACTTCGTGCCACAACTCAGGATCCGTCTCCAAACCAAGATGAGGGTTCAGATCCACGAGGCGAACACCAGCTACGTTTACGTTTGACCACACAGGAACTATGCAGAAAAAACAACATGCAACGTGAATGTGCGTTACGATAACACTGTGATCAGGCGAGGCAAACGGAAGTTAAGAGGGAGATATAAGTTAGTTAAGATAGATGGGTAGATGAGAAAGAGAGAGAGAGAGTTAGTTTCGTATATTACTATAGAGGTAAGAGAGAGAGGTGCGAGCACACATTTTCTTTCACATAGCCAGTTAATTACCTACGTTTCGTATATCTAAGACAGTGCAGGCCCATTGTCTGTATCTTGTATCACACACACTGTAGGAGCAAGTGAGAACAGTGCGCGCGCACAGTTTATTTAATGAAATTTTACTTCAGTCGTGTGGTCTGAAGCACATTGCACTCGTTTGTTTAAGCAATGTGGGTTGCACGTTACTAGTTGTTAACCTCTCCAACTATGGTAAATGGGTGGGGATCGAACTCCCGGCCGGCTGCCTCTGGTTCGCCAGTCCGAATGGCTAAGGCATTGGGTTATTGCCGTTTGCCAAACTACAGGGCAAACTTCTCAATTAAGAGAAGACACAAGCATTGATCACCATACTTGCTCAAGACGGTTTACTTAGCGATTTTAAACTATTAGTCTAGGTTACTTCACGATGTTATTTACTTTCCCGATGTCAGTGATGTCCAAGATAAACTTAGAAAACATAATTAAAAAGGTACATGAGAAGTACAGTACGAGGTTGTATGCCATGACGCCTTAAATCCCCGGGCCATCACTACAATGTTATGTTATTCTCTAAATAACTTTTAAACTTTTTTATGAATGCATCAAAGGTAGGTACCGCTATTATTTCGTCCATGCTCTCCAATAACATAGGCGCTACAGCTCTCGGGTGCTACTCCCAACTTGTCAGACAGTAGGTACCGGAACCGAGCCGTATCGATCAAGGTGCCGGTTCCAATGATCCGTTGCTTCGGGAAGCCGGTCAGCCGCCACGTGACGTATGTCAGGATGTCAACTGGATCACTCGCCACTATGAATATGGCGTCAGGACTGTGTTTCGCCAGCTGGTAGAGAAAAATGAATTAAATTTTCTTTTAGTTTGTAGATTTTCAGACAGCTTCTAGTCACAAGCCTGACAGTCTGACAACCAGTCTTACCCAAGGATATCGTAATACCCAGTAAATAGGTTGTTTAGATCAAAGGCAGGCGCCCTGTCTAAAATACTGGATTACGAGTAAATTGGACGCCAACCTCAACATAGTTAAGAAAAGGCTACCCATCAAAAACATTTCATGTAAAATGTTGCCAAGACGATCACATAAGGTTTGCCCTGTGAAAAAGATATCAGATCTCATGTAGAGCCAAGCTTCTGAATCTACACGGCCTAAGTCCCCTAACTTCACAAATTCTACATATCAATGTATGGCTTCGCCGTTTCGCTACCGTCGTGGACGTGATGAAAGTATTTAGTTTCTGAAGTAGGTAGTCTTTTTAGTGTTTATTTTTTTCTTCTTTTTTTGGGGTGTATTTCTTGCACATCAGCAGTGCTGGTTTTCATAGTATATTCTCTGTCTTTGCCTTTTTTCTTTGATGGTTTACTGATTACCATAAGCGATAAATCAGGGTGATATTTCGCTCATAAGCGATTATATTATCTCATACAAACTTCCACCTCCCCATTTTAGGGGATGGGGGGCGAAAGTTATAAGTTTAAGAATTTTTGTTGAAATTTCAGGTTTTTAGCACTTCAGGAAATAGCCAAACATTATGATGATCATCACTGTATCAGTGACGAAATCGGTGTATTTTAGATATCAATAAAATCTAAAGTATTAAAACTATTCATTTGAGACTTTGTATGTTTAATTAGTAGGTATATTATTGAAATCATATCTTAGTAATATGAACTGTCTGGTACAACGGAAACCATTTCTATGAGGATTAAACGGAACACTTCGAGAAAAGGTAGGTAGTGCCCTTGCGCTTCGCTTGGCTCCTCTTGGCGGGGGCACTACCGTGGCCCTAGATGTTTATAACGCAAACCGATGACCCTTGACACTATAAGCATTAGGGTCTCAACTTTATATCTTTTATTGATGTGAGTACTGAGGGCCCAACTTTTCAGGCCCCATAACTCGCTTATTTGACTTTCACAAATTTTGATTTCAACTTTCAAATTAGGTATTTGGGAATGTTCACTAAATACTAAGGACATTTTTCGAGAAATGAAACAAAGCGGTCCTCACGCCACACCACAAGCACGTAAGTCGTGTAATTAATTGAATGCTGGATCATCGTCACCTGTGACCACTGAAATGAGTGCCTCTTACGATTTCTAACATCTTTTACTGTACGTACTATGTACATCTATGTTTATCTCATATCTGGGTATTTCTACATGGGACTGTCTACAGCACAAGTTGCTTGATCGCCATAGATACGAGTTTTGTCTACAGCACAAGTAGCTTGATCGCCATAGATACGGGTTTTGTCTACAGCACAAGTAGCTTGATCGCCATAGATACGGGTTTTGTCTACAGCACAAGTAGCTTGATCGCCATAGATACGGGTTTTGTCTACAGAAGAATCGACAAAATGACAGATTGTAGAAATAATTTCTTTCTCACTTCAGTAGCTCAAACATGTAGGTTTTGCTGCCTGAAATCAGTGAGCAAAATGCGATTTTGCTCACTGAGTGAGACAAAGTGACTTTTTATTTTTTTAATCAGAAAGCCGCGAATATAATATATCTTACTCAGCCTTGGGTTAATCATACAATTCGAAACATTCACACTCTATCTCTTTCCCGCCATTAGAAAGAGAGAGAGAGACAAAGACCAGCCCTTTCGAAGTTCCGATTTTGAATTCGACCTCAAAGACAAACGCGTTCGGAATTTCAAACTAACTAAAGAAAGTAAAAGGATAATTATGTCTTTAAATTTTATTAAATGAATTTTTAACTTATTGTTGTATTTAAAATAAAATAAGTACCTACCTATTAACTGATATTTAACCTGTACCTAATAATTAATTTCTAGTTTCAAAAAGTGTTTTCGCTGCTGAAGTGAAAAGTTATGTGTGTTACACGAGAGCAAAGTTTTTTGAATCTCGTGCCCTTGAATCCCTCGCCACACAGGATTCAAAATCAGCACTTGCAGCAAAAATTGACTTTGCTCTCTTGTTGCACAAATAACTATTGTTTTGTTCACGACAATGTCAAGAAAGAAGGGAAGAAATGTATCGTTTCTTTAGTCGAAAGTGTGCAATATCAAGCATTATGTTTTCTATAATCAGCAAGAAATGTTTCTACAATCTGTCTATTTGTCGATTCTTCCGTCAAATTCATTTCTTCGGTGATCATGGCGCGTGCTGGAGACTGCCTTGTCGTTCTAGTGGTCGCAAGCGCTACTGCTGAGTTTGGGGCCTCGTGATAATAAGATTTTCCTTCTGCACGCGTAGCTTGATCACCGACGAAACGGTCTTTGTCGTGTCTCGGAAGAAAATAAATTAAGTGTTCATGCTACGCAGGCAGGTTTATTGAAAGAAATTTGACAGATTGAGGTTCCTGTCTATATAATCTGTCACTTTGCCGATTCGTCTGTAGACAAAGGCCGTTTCTTCGGTGTTCAATGTGTTCATGCTACGCATGGAGTTTCTCAGCTTGGAGTCTGGATTTGTGCCCGATTGATAGCTATAGACTCGATCCATATTATTTGGAACTTAGACAAAACTGGCAAAATGTGGGTTCACTATTCCGGATACGGCTCTGCCTAACCCTACATGTTCTACAGAGTTTTTTTTTTAAATAGGTACCGGTGCGACAATCGCCCTGATGATGCCAGCGCTCCGAGTGATGTAATCCTGCTCCGTTTCTTCCTTTCCCTTGAACGTGCCGGTGGTGACGATGCATACTTTCGAGTTGCGAGTGTCCGAGGGATCTGTGTGCAATACAATCCAGTAGGGTAAGTCATCAGGTGCTTCAAAAAACACGTAAAATCGTCTGAGGCGTCAAAGGCATGGGTCCGGCCAGGGGCTCGAGTCTGCTATAATAGCGATCGTGTCTCAATGACCGGTCATTGATCGAATATTTGACAACTTTGACAGTTTTTGTATGAGAAATGTGTCTTAAGTTTGACGGAGTATTCCCGTTTGAGCACCTATTTTTTGAGCACCTATGCATTTAGCACCAAAGGTATTCCCATTTCCCGTAGGTTAATGCATAGGTGCTCAATAAATAGGTGCTCAAACGGGAATACTCCAGTTTAACGTTATACGTCAACAATCGATAATTGACCGGTCATTGAGACACGATTGCAATAGCAGACTCAACCCCCAGGGCTATGGTACCTACCTATAGGACCTATTAAATTAGTTAATCGCGAAAAAAGTCAACTGTTTCATGCATTTTGGTAGATACTTTTATAAGCAACTGCTTTTTACCTTTTTTTTCGCATATTTCGATTAGATCCCAATCCCATAGTGGAAGTTGTTCATATTCAACATGGAGAGAGGATTAAATTAGACTAAAAAAGCTCTTTATATAAAAAAAACTTTTTATATTTATTATTATGTACCTATACGTATTGATTAAAAATACATCTCAATATGCTTCGAGTATCACCACCCACCTGGCTCGTCTTTGTTCCACTCGTCTTACTAATTATTTCACATGAAACTGTTATTTACCTTTCGCTACATAACATGCGGTAGCTCACACAATCCTCAACCTTCATGAATGTAGTGTATACATCCACAATACCAAAGAAATACTCTATAAATTTATGAAAATTTGAAGAAAATCCGTTCAGCACTTTTTGAGATTAGTACTTTTAAACTTTACTAATAATTTCTAGGCATGCTTTGCTCGACTTGTTGGTACCTATTATTCGTGTCGCGCGAAACTAGTTCTGACTCTCTTTACATTACATGCGGTAGTTTAGCTACTATAAATCGTTTATGAACCTATTGTACACCAAAATATTGTCTAGGAAATGCTCTCTATATCTGTGAAAAAATAAAAAAAATCCGTTCATCAGTACTTTTTGAGATTAGTACAATTATTAACGGACATACAGCCCACGACGACGCGCCTAGCCCATCTGTGTAAACTTGTGTATTAATAAAACTAAATTGGTGAATTACTAATACTGTAAAAGTGTTCCTTGTCAAATTAAAATTATGTTTTCAATTGGTTAAAAAATGTTATGTGTAATGTATGTTGCAATTTAATGTTTATTAATTAACGTATAAATTGTTGTTTATCTACGTCAAGTACTACGGTGAATTTTGCTAGGACCGTTTACGCATGCGCCGGTCGTCGAGTAGAGGGGTGGGGATCAGTAGCGGTGGCCGGGCGCGTTCGTTCGTAACACCGTTTGGTATTAGACGAGTTGGCGCCGGGAACGGTCGCTAATTCGTCTAATATCCTCCCAAATATTTATTAATAGTGACAAAAAAAAATAGGGTTTTATTGTAGAAAACTAAAATGCGTCGCTTAGATAGGATAGTATAGTTTGCCCGGTCGAATTAGATCAAAAAAGGGTTACTTAACACGAAAAAACTGAGTAATTTTTCGTTGGGAACCGTTCTAGGGGTTTTCACTACTACATTTCGATTTTCAGGATTCTACCCCATCGCGTCATCCGCATCTTCAGTTTCTTCTTCTGGTATGCCTTATTCCCTATACTGGCGCCAAGACAGTCGATCTTGGGTTGTTCCGCCACCTAAGATCGTTCCACATCTTTGGCCATATCCATCACGTGGCCTGTGATCGTTTCCTTTGCCTTTCTTCTTATCTGGGCCGGCCCTTCCTTCCACTTGACACCACCAAAACGACACCACCGGTGGTGTCGTATGGAATCTCTAGTCCATATGACACCACCCTAGTGATGTCCAGAAACGCGTGTTTTTGACAAACAGCTCCCAATTCATTATTTTAAGTTATCTATAGTTAAACGATAATTAATAAAACAGAGTTTATAAAATATTACTTTTTTATTTAAGTGAAGTAAGTAGATAAACGGACCGGAAAACTAGTCTTCCAGCAGGGCTAGCATGGGCTGGGGATATAACTTTTATCCACCGGTTATTTCCACTGACAAGGGAAACAATTATCTTGTCCACCTGCCAAAGCACGGCAACAGGGGGAAAGAGAATTATATCACTTTTTGACATTAGACGTGGATACTCATCCACGGCTTATAGCATGGCGACTAGTGAAAGATTTCGCGATTCGAGCAATCCCAATTGATAACTAAACAAAATAAATATGACATTCTCGACTATTGTGTAATTTCATAAAAGTTTTCTTATAATGGCAATAATTTCGAGGACAAGCGTTTCCCCTGGTTTATCCCCGTGAATAGTTTATCCACCCATGTCGCCATGCTCGGAGGGTGGATAAAAATGACAGAGGAGAATAGTATTTTATCCTCTCCCCGTGGATAGAATATCTCCGGCCATGCTAGCCCTGCTGCATGTCAATTATTGTTGTTATATCCCTTGTGGCGGTGAAATTTATACGTTTGCCAGAGCAAAGCTGTTCCGCCATGAGTTTTTATGTATTTTATGTCTTCAGTATTAGTATCCATGTCCATTTTGAAAAATTAAAAGACTAGGACGGAAAGACAATAATATGCAAATTGCAATGAACAATGTCAAGATGACCATTTGAGTGCCAGATAAATATAAACGTTGTCAAATGACATACCTCATTAATGAAACCGCTTGAACTTAATTGGAGTTTTCATATCAACAACTTTGTATGTAACCTCACTAATAGTCGGTGGTGTCATGTGGATTAGAGATTCCATACGACACCACCGGTGGTGTCGTTTTGGTGGTGTCAAGTGGAAGGAAGGGGGCCGGCTAGGGCTTTCCTATTAGCGTGTGTCACCTCACGCCGCATACAGCTTTCAGCCATCTTCTCTGCAACGGGTGTGACTTTAAATGATCCTCTTATTTATTCAATGCCTACTTTATCGAGTCTTGTTACCCCAGCAGCCTATCGCAGCATATTCATTTCTTTTGTGTGCATCTTCTGTTCATGAACAGAATGTTGTTTTGTGGTGGGGCACTGATCGGTTCTATACTATCATTGCAGGCTTACTACAGATTTTTTGGTTTTTCCCTTAAGTTTTATCGGCATTTTGGGAGTGGACAGTACTTCAGATAGAGTTCTCCATTTAAGCAATCCTGCGTTAATTCTGTAGATTACGTCTACATTCTCGGTTATATATACGGTCACGGTCACGTTCTCTTGACATCCGCATCTTGAATTTAAGTTTGAATGTTTGTTTCTTGAATAACTCGATATATCTTGTCTCGCACATACAGCCTTTCTCTCAGCCACATTTGATAGGACAAGGCGCATTACATCATGAATAGCCATGTTAATTGTTCTGTTTTTACGAATTCCTTTCTGTTCATCAAGTAAAATGCTAGATTTTTCTAGGTAAGTGTAAAATGCTTAGGTACCTTTTGAAATACACTTCTGGACACATCTATTGGCCCACCTTAGAGTTTAGGTTTCGATGGCCCCTACCGAAATATGATTGCTAGATTGAACAAAAACTGTTGATGCAGTTTTAAACCTGATACATTTTACCATCTTTTTCGATCGTATTGTTTTAAATTTGAATTCAGAATACCATACGACATGGAGCTACACCTAACAAGTCGGATTTGCGCCTTGTTAAAGGCAATTGATTTTTAAATGAAAAACATGTTTTATCAAATAAAGGTTTAATTTAATAACGCGTGTTGCCTCCATGGGCATCTACCACAGCTCTCAAACGATTAGGCATAGAGTTTATCAACCGCTCTATGAAATTTTGAGGGATCATCTCCCATTCCTCTTCTATGGCAGTTTTCAACTCCTGCATCGTCTGGGCAACTGGCTGACGAGCCCTAACACGTCTTTTTAGCTCGTCCCACATGTGCTCAATGGGGTTCATGTCTGGGCTTCTGGCTGGCCAGTCCATAACTGTGATGTTCACATCCCGAAGATATTCCCTGAGGATGCCGGCCGCATGGGCTCTTGCATTATCATGCATAAAAAGGAAATTTGGGCCCACATAGTCCGCGTATGGTATCACGTGAGGTTCTAAGCATTCACGAATGTACCTTTCAGCATTTAATGTTGGCAGCCGTGGTCCTGTAACAACCTCAAATTGAGTTTTGCCGCTCGCGGATATACCGCCCCAGACAGTCCATGAGCCACCGCCATAAGCAACCCTCTCTTCAAAGCAGCATTGTGCGAAAAGCTCTCCCTTACGTCGGTAGACCTTCTTCCTTCCATCATTGCCATGTAACACAATTTTAGACTTATCAGAAAAGAGTACACGGCTCCAATCTTGCTGTGTCCAATTTAAATGACTGCGTGCGAAATGAAAGCGCGCTGTTCGGTGGGCTCGCGTTAGTTTGGGTCCATTAGCTGGCTTGTGTGGTACCATATCGCGTTCTTTTAACCTTCTCCGAACAGTTCGAGCGCTCACAGATACTCCGTGGAAGTCGAGAAGTTGGTTTTGTATCTCAATGGAGGTAAGGTGACGATTTCTCAAGCTGGTCATCACGATGAATCGATCCTGCCTTTCAGTTGTGACCCGAGATCGTGGCCTTCCTTGGCGACGAACAAAGCCGCCAGTCTCTGGGTACCTCCGATAAACATTTCGGACCGCAGATCGACTTAAATTAAGTTGAGCACTCACGTTTCTTTGGCTGTGTCCGGCCTGAATAAGTGCCACAGCTTGGGCGGCGACTTCAGGTGAAGTATCCATAGATTATTGATAGAATCTTACCTTAATGTTAAGAATAAGTAATGTTTGTTGCAAAACCAAAGATATCAATCACTTTTTCAAGAATTAAATCCAAGTAAACCAATAAAACCAAGTTTTCTTAGTATTCGATTGTTTGATATCAACAAACAGGCTCCAAATTGTCTTTTGTTTCTTCAAATTCTGTGTTCGAAATTCAAAAAAAGACTATTGAATGAAATTGTGAATGTGCCAGGTTCAAAACTGCATAATAACTTTTTGCTCGACATAATATAAAATTTTAGCTAGGACCAAACGAAACTGAAAATACAAGGTGGACCAATAGATGTGTCCAGAAGTGTATTTAAAAAAATATATGTATCAAAGAAATAGGTCTGTCGCTTTTTTTCATTAAACATTCGTCTGCTTTTTATAGAGTGGATTAAATATAGAGGTTTTGAGATTTTCAATAAGTATATTAAGTGAGTGTAGGGTGAGGCACTGAGGCCATATTATATTGACTATATTGAGACTGTTTTTATTACTTTTGTACATATTCCATCACTACCGACACTATTATAATATGTATCCCTAAGAGAAGAGACCTTATAAAATGATCCATTATATCATAAGGCAGAGTTGGTTTCATAAATAAAGAATTCAAAGTGTGTAAATGAATAGGATAATTTTGTGAAACGCCATGATTAAAATGTTTACTTGGTTAATGAAATATTCTTTGAAGGAGTTTGCAATTTCAGTAGGATTCGTAACGATCTTTCTGTTTCTGTTTTAATTTCAGTAATTCTGTTTTAATACATCCTTTCGCCTACCCTGCAGTAGCTCAAGCAATCCTCAACCTTTATGGATGTAATGTACACATAAACATTACCAAGGAAACACTCTATAGGATGATGAAAATTTGATAACGATCCGTTGAGTACTTTTTGAGCTTAATACTTTTGAAGTGAACTTTCCAAACAATGTCGTGGCATGATCCACTTGTCGTATTTGTAACGTATTAACTGTTCTGACACCCTTTAAAAAACATGCGGTAGCTTAGCCCATACACGACCTTAATGTTTATAATGTCCACCGAAATCTCACTCATGAAATGGTCTACAAACCAGTGAAAAAAAATAAAAAATACGTTTAGTACTCTTTAAGATTAGTGCTATTAGTTGACAGACAGTCTGCGAGGCGACGCGCGACGTGCCTCGTCTTTTTATGTTTAATACAAACAAAATAGGTAAATTACTCGACAGTCTACACTAATTATAACTCTACACACGTACCGAACCAAATTACAATTTAATTTTGAGTTTGTTTTAAAACCTTTAATGAACACAGTGATTACATTCTCCTTTACATACACTTCACACAAACTTTCAGAATTTCAAAATGAAAAAGTCTTCCATGCGTGCAATTTTCATAAAAAATAATCCAATGAATTCGCTCAGATTATTGATATAAATTTATTATTTTCATTGTTGTCTATCGATGTAGAGAGCTACCTACCATAATTTCTTTGATAGTTTTTCAATTTTATGCTAAACAGAATAAGGTTCGTGTTCAATTGGGGAAATTTGTCAGTTTTGGGGTAGCTAGAAGTGCAGGTGTCGGTACTAAAGTAATTTTTGTAAGGGTTGTTCGTTTACGCATGCGCCGCCCGGTCGTCAAGTAGGAGGGTGGGGGCACTGCCGCGCGCGGTGGCCGGGCTCGGCCGTATCACCGTTGGTGTTAGACGAGTTGGCGTCGCGTCGGGAACGGTCGCTAATTCGTCTAATATCCTCCCAAACTAATTTAAATACTATTGACAAAAATCAAATAGGTGTTATTTTTAACCTTTTTAACCGACTCAGACCAATAAAAAAGTAATTGGTCTGAGTTAACCGAGTTCAAAAAAAGGAGGAGGTTCTCAATTCGGTTGTATTTATTGTTATTTTTTATGGTTTGTTACCTCATTTCTCCGCCATTTATGGACAGTTTTTTTTTATAGGTTATTTTACCATATATATTGGTCCCATTTATCTTAGATCTGGTAATGGGATCCTCGAGGAATTGAGGGAACTCCTTAAATATTATACTTGTACACAGGTAGGTATTGGTAGGAACTGTATTATAGATTTAATTAAATACTGCAGTTGATTGGATGACATCCATTTCATAAGTGGTCCAGCTAAAAAAATAAGTCAGTACTCATTATGTATGTACGTATAAAAAATATTAAAACTTTATTTTATACACCTAAACGTGCTTCGTATATCACCACCTGGCTTGCCTTTGTTCCACGTGTCCTATTTATTATTTTACATGAAATTATAATTTACCTTGCTCCACATAATATGTGGTAGCTCAGACAATCCTCAACTTCCATGGATCTAGTGTACACATAACATTACTAAAGAAACACTCTACAAAATGATGAAAATTTGAAGAAAATCTGTTTAGTCCTTTTTGAGATTAGTACTTTTGAACTTATTAAAGAATGTCTTGACCTTCCTTTGCTCCAGTAATGGTAATTTTGTCGCAAGTCTCAAACTGTTTTCACTCTCTTTATATAACATGCGGTAGCTAAACTTTCACACAACTGTTATTAATAGAATGTACACCGAAACATCAATTAAGAAATTGTCTACATATTAGTGAAAAAATAAAGAAAATCCGTTCAGTACTTTTTGAGATTAGTACTATTAATTTACCAGACAACCCGCGACGCGCCTCGTCTTTCTGTCTAAATTATTATTATAAACAAAATTGTTATACTGTAATAAATATATGTGCCTACCTAAATAAAATAACTTTACAAAGTGGATTCTAAACATCTATTAGGATGTAAGGCTGTTGTTTTTATTTTTCGTTATAATCTATGTAGTACTACGGTGAATTTTGTGAGGATTGTTCACGCATGCGCCGGTCGTCACGTAGGAGGGTGGGGGATCAGCCGCGGTCGCCGGGCGCGTCCGTAACACCGTCGGTGTTAGACGAGTTGGCGCCGGGAACGGTCGCTAATTCGTCTAATATCCTCCCAAAGAAATAAATCGATTTAAAAGAATATTTGGTTTTATTATGAAATGGCTATCAACGGTGTGATTAGTTTTTCGACTCAAATAAAAGGTAGGTGAAAAACATTGTACACATGTAGTTTAAATCTTGGAATAAAAATCGACGACTGCGAGTGCATTAAAATTTATAACAACATACGAAAAAGTCCACAGGAGCTATTTTAATTTCGGTATTTACGTTTTTTAGCCATTTTAATAAACTTTTGTGGCTGTAATTTTAACGATGTGCGTTTTTGCGAAATTTTGCAATCATGACGATCATTGTCGCGAAAGTGTTCTACTGCAATGTTCCTACGTGACTGCGAAAGTTTTACCAATGCGACGTTCGTTGTTACGAAAATATCGTATTTGCAAAGAAAAGGCAATGTTACTACTGTTACTAGGAGAACGTAGGATGCAAGCGAAGCGAGCTAGGAACTTGGGACATCCCGACACTGATCTAACTTTCGTAGTAACGTAGGTACATCACAGTTAAAAACTTTCGCAACAACGAACTTCGCGATTTTTATTTTGCTTGATCGAATAGAAAGATGCAAGCGATGCAGTACTTATGTTATTTTAGATTTATTACATTTAACGGCACTAAGGTTGCATTATCAATAATCACCGAAAAATGTGAATAATTTCTTACTTTATTCTCTTTTGGGAAATTATTAATGATGACAGAAAATTATTAATCATTTTCATATCAATCACACTTACTGTAGCATATTATGCTCAACAGTTCTGTTAGCTTGAACTTGGCTTGACACCCTACCGTGTGTAAGATATATTATCTAGCAAGCATAAAAATAAATTAAAATCAATAAGTACCGAAAAATGATTGTACGCGCATCGCTTGAAAGTAGCTATTTCATGAATTATTTTATTATTGTATTTGTGTTGGTTCCTTTAGAGAGTTTAGATTTATTAGTGTCCCGATAGGTGGCGCTGCGCTCGAATCGAAACGGATTTGAAGCCAACGTTCGGGCAGGCCCTTAGAAATAATCTTCTTTTGTATATCTATGGGCAGAGGACATTGCCTGTCTGGTCAGTTAGTATTATCTTATAATGAATGATAATAATAGGTACTTCATAGGTACCTACCTTTTCTTTACAGCATTATGAAGTATATATCCGGAAAGCAATTGATAAATTCATTACCTTTGCTGGAAAGGATCCTGGGATTATTAAGAAACAGTGCGCTTGACTGTAGATCCATATGCTCTCCTTGTAATATATCTTCATTCATATCGATCATACAAATGTTGTCTGTAATACCCTTAAATAAAAATAATTAAATATTAGAAATAAAGATATGTAATTGTGTATTTGTAATTTTTTCACAGAGGACATATTCACAGACAAATAAATACTCAAAAAGAAACTCAAAAACGTATGTCACCATAACACACGCGTGAGCTTGTACCACAGATACAGAAACATACCCTAGGTGCACTTAGGTGAGCCACGGGAAGAACAACTACCCGTGGTAGAACACCCAGGTGAACTCACGTAGGTGGACCACGGGCAATGCCCGACTGCATTTACAAACATTAAAATTTTAAGACACATACGTTTGTGTCACATACCTACACAAAACATATGCGCCTTAAAATGTCTGTAAATGCATTCAAGGAGTAACAGATAGCTGTTCCGGGTCTGGCAGTTTAGCCCGACCAGAAATAACCATCTGTACGCCATACGAATATCTGGCTTGTGTCGTGCGTGCGTTAATCGAACCATCGTCACGCATCGCAGCCGTCTCAAGCTCAGCCCTGCACCAACCGTGGATTCCATAAATACAACAAGAAATTATAATTATAACTTTACCTTGACAAGTAGAGTGTACACTATAGTGATTCCTATATCGTCTAGGCCAACGACGCTGACTTTTTCACCAGCGCCGAAATGTCTCGGCGAGTTGCAATTAAACATTTTCGCTAAAGTGGTATACTGTTTGCATAGTTCATTTTCTTGTTCAGGCTCGCTTTTACGAGAATCACTTGGGCCTTTGTATTTTGAGTAGTTCCTAGTTGATGATTTGGTATCTGCGAAATATGTAGGTAAGTAGTCATAGCGGGACAGAAAGAAAATCCAATTTTGGCAGAGACCACAACAACAAATCAATTCCCGGAGAATGTCTCAGTAACAGCCTAGGCCTAGGAGGCTGAAATTGTGATGGTTGATGGCAATAGTTTCGCCCCTATTACATGGGATAAAAATATTACCATCGTAATGTAGGTGAACTACAGAGAAACCGGGGCCCTACCTAACCCTTCGGAGATACAGGCGTGGTGTAATGTAACTTTCAGTGTCCTCTTTTAATGAAATAACTGTTTTATTAGGTCATTGTAAGAGGGCAAAGGGATTGAAGATACCATAGAGGACATACGAAGAAATGTCATAAACACTGTGATTTCATGTCTCAGTAACGCCATCTCGCATATTAGAGCGGCAGCACAGCGTACCAAACTAGTAGACGTAGTGTCCAATAGGCCACAAGTATCCGATGAAAATTTTGTTTATGTTCCGTCTATAGAAGAGTATTGAATGTGTTTGTAAGATTTTTTTTTGAGGGGCGTATCGCATTTAGTGTCCTTGAAGAAGACGTGTATAGCTTAACCGGGCGTCTCTGTAGAGATATCTTAAGCAAAAAGTTAAGACCTCCAGCCAGAGTATAAAAAACTTAAAAACTAAGCGACTACGCTAAGGGCACCCCCTGCGGGGTACGAGCCTCGGCTTAGGGCGTCGCTGGGAGAGGACAGCAAGGGACGGCTGGATCTGTGTGGTTAGTGTGTTTGTAAGAGCAATGCACTCGCTATTTGTACCATAGCCATCACCTCTGTGTGTGTCTGTGTGAGCTCACTAACAGTTCAGCACACATACACAATTACACATGACAGAACGTTTATGTGTTCAGAGGAACCGGATTGAACTTCGAGTCGCTCTTCCGATTGCTAACCTCGATCGATATCTGGGTAGATACAAATTAACAGCACCTTATAGGTACAACGCGTTTTATTTATATTTATTTATTTATTTATTTATTTGGGACAAAAAACAGTTACACGTTACAATATTAATAGTTAGCTTAGGTCTAAAATTTAACAAACGCATAACCCACACTATTGTCCACGGAATAACATCAATTTAAAAGAAATAAGAAAACGGACGTATACAGAAAGGGACAGTGATAAGAAAATAAAAATAAACCTGAAAGATATCACAAACCAACTCTAGACAGCGCTCTTCGTCCAGTTTGTAGTCAGCAAGCAAGATCACAAAATTAAAACAGCAAGAAGCATATAGGCTGGTAATTAGTGACCGATACTTAAACACATGATTGTATTCATGATTTTAATGAACTTTCCCAAAGAAACTTTTTTTTATACACAATAAAATAACAAAAACGCTCTTTGAAATTCCCGTGCGCGCGCCTTTGATCGATCACAGTAGGCACGAATCAGCACGACCTATCAGCTGATATTCTGACCTCGGGAAGGGCAAACTCTAGTAGTAGTCCCGTCACACGCTCCCCACCGCTCCCGTTGTGAAGAACTATCGTAATTGAATTACTGAAAATTAATGAAAAGTTTCTTTGGGAAAGTTATTCGTATTCATGAGTACAATCACGTGTTTAAGTATCGGTCACTAATTACCAGTCAACCTATACACGGTTAAATTTAAGTCGTTTTAATCCTCTTCAGGGATTAAACCCCGAAATCGCGAAAAAAAAATCAGCTGTTCCCTACATTTTAACGAGTTATGCGCACATAAATGTAGGTAGGGAACAGCTGATTTTTTTCCGCGATTTCGGGTTTGGTCCTATAGTAAAAGTTGTTCACAATGATGAGTACAATGACCCCTGAAGAGGATTAAAACGACTTAAATTTCACCGTGTATAAACCCTATAAAACTCTAGGGTTAAGTATTTTCCAAACCGACATTTTCCACATTCATACCTACATAAAACTTCGCCTGCAGGGTTATTGGGTATCTACGTTGACAGTTCATAGTGATGGTCACCGGGTACATTGTTCAACGATTAACTGTCAAACAGCTAGTTTCTTATTGGCCATCACTGTGTTACTAGGATGACGTCATGCGCACTCGCAGAGATGTGACGAAACGTACCGTACTCCATCTGATAGTCACCGTAACTTGAAGTCCACTTAAAGTGCCCGTGTTTTATGTATATTCTCAGTTATCTTTAAAGTTCGGTGTGCCCATGGACGCCAGGTCGTCACTGGCAATAAAAGATAGTCCTGCTGGGTGATAGGGCCATCGTCGCAAAGCCGGATAACACGAGGTCTGCCCTTGAACCTGGATCCACCAGCGTAGAAATTTTCTTGTCGGTTTTTCCATTTCCCAAGATTTTCCTGATGTTCTTTTAGATTTGAGCTGTTTATTTATATCTAGCCCAAAGAGATCGTAGGTATATGATAAAAGTGGCTTATTTACTTTTGAAGAAAGAACTTCATTGGGTAAAATGGAAATTGATTTACAGTTTTAAGCAAAGTTATTAAAAGCAAAACCTACAACATACTATTAGAGATGGGTAGCTCGCGAATGAGGGATAAAATTGAACTAAATCAGTTGAGCCCAAGAGTTAAAAGAGTTATTCGGTGAGTTAAAGAGCTAAAAGAGTGATACAGCTCTTTTGATCAAAAGAGCTGTATCTCTCTTTTCTTTTCAGTGAGCTACATTTCGCATCTATATGAAGCATATAACTAGCTTACTGCCTTAGTTGTACGGAAATCCTATAGATTGCATATCAGCTTATGCTGGGAATGTACCTATAGCTTGAAGCCGTCTGTACCTTCGTACTTGCTTGATGTGTATCCGACTAGCCGTGTTTACTACTGCATCAGGAAACAATACCAGCAGTGCGGTTCTGGTCAAATCACCGCGTGAAAATGAAGGGGAATTGAGCTGTCATTCCATACTAATCCTAGGCATTAACAGTTCACTTCACCCAAGTTTTCACGGCTTGTCTTTTACTGAATCGACCGGCTGAAGTTTCGTTTCTTACTGTATAACTAGTACTAATTTTACTTACAGAATCCGTAAATGCATTGAGCACTAGTACTAATCCTTATAGGTATACTGTCAGCTAACTGCAGAACTAAAGAACTAAATACCCGAAACATTTCTCTGATAAATTCTTAGGCACTTCCTCTTTCCAAAGAATCCTGACAGATTTTGAAAGATTGCGTGGTTTTGTTGCTTGTTAAGGCAGATTGTACTAATCTATGGTCTATAGGCGGCCACGTATAACGATAACGGAGACTTTTGAAACAAATCTCTTTGAATCAATTTAAAGATTCTTTCTTTCACTGGAATCTGTCAATTTAGGCCTCAGCCACGATTGGCCACAAACATGGTCTTATACTTTCTCCAAAAAATCCAATCTCCAATCTGCCTTACACTATCTCTTAAAAATCCAATCTCCAAACTGATGTCTGTTCGTATCTTGATCGTCATCATCCATAATTACAGCCAGAAGACACCTTCTGCTGGACATAGGCTTCCCCAAAATATTTCTACTCCGATCGGCCTTGCGTTGCGCTGTCCTCATCCATATTGCTACCTTAATGTAGATTTTGTTTAAACATTACAGCATTATCCGGAACGAAGCTACGATAGTTGGAAAACACGATGAAACACTGACAAAAGAGTGGTAGTGCCCAGGTCTTTTTGGTGAGTCTTGGCGGGGCACTACCGTACCCCAGATAAGTAGCAGCAGGAAGGTAAATAAGGAAACCTTATTTATGTATCCTATATACGAATGAGGACATTGCAACATTAATTTATTGTGCCAACAAGCATATTCCGGGAAAACTCTAAAAATAACGCAAACTGCATTTAGCACCGCGTTCCAGAAGAAGAATATTATAAAACACCATTATAATAACTGACACATCACCTTTTACTGAGGAAATCATTATTTATTTACGTATTATATTTTCAGATAGGCTCACATACCTACTAACAAGACAAGACTGACTAAATACAAAAAAAAACTCTCTATCTAGGTATGTGTGTGCGAATCTACAATAAGAAACCGCTTCAAAACAATAATGTCAGATTCTTATAGATTTAATTACACAAGTGGATAAATGATTGTAGTTTCTACAATAAAATTTAAAGTAATGTATGGAACAAAAGTGTTATTATTGATACGTAACGCTTTACTTTATTTTCTGCTTCTAACCCTCAAATTTTTGCATGCTAAGTTGTAACGTAGGTAGGTAGGTACCTAGTTAAACATGTTTTTAACCGACTTCAAAAAAGGAGGAGGTTCTATGTTCGTGTGTAAGGTTTTTTTTTTTATGTTGTTACCTGATTTCTCCCCCATTTGTGGACCGATTCTCAAAATTCTTTTTTATTTGAAAGATTATACTCCTGAGATGGTCCCATTTTAATTTCGTGGAGATCTGGTGCTGATCTTCGGAGATATACAACGGAACTCTTCAATAACAGACGGCAAATCTGTCGTGATTTAGGTACCTACTTACGTTATTTTTTATTTTATTAGGGATAAGTGGATAACCTTATTATCATGACATGTATTGTTAACAATATAAAATAAATTCAACGCAAATATTTGTATGGGAACAACTAAAAATGGAAAAATAAAAAACTTTTTTGCAAAAAATAAAACCGATTTAAAAAAAACACTAAACGGTGTAAAATAACTCTAAATTAGGAAGTCGGAGGCCCATCATGAATAAGACAAAACCACCAAAGCCACAGACTTCCTAATTTAGAGTTATTTTACACCGTTTAGTGTTTTTTTTTAAGTCGGTTTTTGCATAGGTAGGTACTTAATTCTTTTATTTTCCCCTCCATTTTAAAATACAATGTTTTACGCTAAAAAAAGATTTATTTAAGTATTTATTATTAACAAATAAATAAAACTCATAACTAAATAATAAAGAAAGAAAACACATAACGGCATTGCTACTTAAATTTGCTTAAATTAACCTTTATCTCAAATAGATGTAAAAAAAAGTAATCGCGACGTGGTTCGTTCTGTTAGTCTTAAATCGATGAACGTTTAGTGTAAGAGCCAAATCCAACCTATCTATCAGTGATAACTAGTTCGTGCTTCTTGTACAAAAAATGGCTTTGTTAAGAGCTCTCTACCAGAGCTCGCCTTTGCCATGTATCCACTCATCATAACAGCGGAAAGAAAAACGGGCAATCGAGCCCCCAAGTACCTACCTACCTTATATCTATCACAACAGCTGATACCTTTAAACGAGCAATTCTTGAATAAGTAGGTACCTATGTATGTAATCTGAATTTTGGAAACGGCTTCAACGATTTCGGCTTAACAGGTCATCCAGATACTTATAACTAATAAATCGGTCGTTCACTGCCCGCATATACAGCTGATTTCGACAACGACCTTCACGAGGTCATTGGTCTACGATGTAGGGGGAAACGCAAACGTCTCTTGATTCCAGCCATGTGGTCCAATTATAGTAGATTGGGATCCTAATGGTTGAGATTCAACTGTGTAGGTACTAGGTACCCCCTACATCGTAGACCAATGACCTCGTGAAGGTCGTTGTCGAAATCAGCTGTATGCCCAGCGAACGACCAATCGATTTATTAGTTAAAAGTATCTATCTATATTATGTATGAGGAGTGGAACCGTCGGAGGATGTTGGCTTCGAACCCCATCGCAGCACCACCTATCGGGTCCAATACTTAGTGAATCTAAACAAATCCACGGACCAACATAAATACAAAAAACGAGCTTGGTAAAAACCTATTACCTAGTATGATTATGAACAACAATAAAAAAATATGTTTAAAGATATAAGTAGGTAAGTATAATTATGGGTTTATTAGCTATCTCAGCCATTGTGACTCACTACCGCGGCGACAGCTTACTAAGAACTGTATACATACATACTAGTACGTGATAAACGTCGGCTACACAGTACCTACACAGCGGCCATGCGTAGAACTGTGTCACGTAAACGTCACGGATGATGGATCTGACTAATTCCTTATGAAATTCAGACGAAACCTAGAGTTTCTTACCGCAACCCACGTAATAACAATAGTAATAAATCGATTTTATTTTACTCTTCACAAAGACATATAAATGTAGATAAAATATAAAAAAACGAAGTACAAAAATAGACAGTAAAACATAACACCCCGCATTTGCGTTGGTAGCAAATTAAATTTTTAGACACAATTTGTTATCACTGTAGTAATTAATCTATGTCTCTATGAAGAACAAAAAGCGTTTACGAATCCTCTTAAATGCATGCTACTTACTTACATCGTAATTTCCTATTATAGAATTCCGTTACGTTTGGCGGTTTTCGCGATGTGGGCTCATGTGGGTTCGACTGTGTCTGTACCTATCTTGATCATCACCGTCCATCATTTTAGCCAGAAGACATCTACTGCTGGACATAGGCCTCCCTCAAAGATTTTCACAACGATCGGCCTTGCGCTATCCTTATGCGTTGTGTTCCCGCGATATTTACCAGATCGTGAGACCGTCTTATAGTACTCGGTCTCGACAGGACAACCCTTTCTGCTTAAGCGAAGATAACTACCACTTAACTTGGTCCTAGTCACTTAGGTTCTAATCTCTCAAGTTCTAATTCGATTAGGCACAGAAACTCCAAGCACAGCCCTTTCCTTTTGCCCTTAAAGTGGTTATGGACTATCAATTAATAGTGCCAGGATGGGTCCAAAAGGATTCGAAAGTTTATGTGGCTCCAGTAATGGGTGCAATAGGATCTACGAATACCGATGATTTCGCGTATATGTTGGTGTCAATAAATTTAACAAGTACAGATCCATTCTGGTCGCTTAATTGTCAAAACCTTAACTAAAAATGTCAAATTAAACTATATTCTAAATTATCAGGCAGTTCCAAATAATACTCCTAAGCTTAATAGCTCAATCAATGTCGGCCAAAGGAGACATGAGTACCGTCAACATTCTATTGGACGCACTTGCACTCATCATTCATCCGTATTTCAGTCGAAAGACGTCCATTGCTGGACATAGGCCTCCCCAAAATGTCACCAAAACGACCTGTCTCCATCTCCATCCATCCAGTCTCCTTCCATCGGATTTCCGCGACTCTCACCAAGTCCTCGGTCCACCTTGTTGAAGGCTTTCCAACACGGCGTCTTCCTGTACCTGGTCGCCACTCCAGAACGTTTCGGCTAAAACGGCCATCTGTTCTGCGAGTTATGTGTCCTGCCCACTGCCACTTAAGTTTGGCGATTCTTAACCTATGTCGATGACCTTGGTTCTTTCTCTTGCGGGTATAAGTAGTCTTTTCTGATCCGGCCACGCACGCACTTACTTAGGTACACTACGTAGTGGAAACGTAAGGACTTGGAATTCCTATTGAACCCATCAAAGGAACAATTTAGAGAAGAATCAACAGTCCTTAACCCTTATAAGTGATCTTGACTCTGGAGGCCAATTTGTAAGCGGCCACATAAAAATAAATATCTTATGTAGTTTTTGTTTTTGCCGTTGGCCTAGGGATAGGTTATCGCGATTTATCTTTATGGTCAAGTGGTCATGGGTACTTGTTTGTTTAATGTTATAACTTAGTTAATTTGATTAAACTGGATGTTACCAGTATCGTCACTGGGCCTGTACTGGTTCGTGCTAGATCAATCTAATTATACTCGTCTTTGTTTCATTCTCAATGAGATAGGTTTACTTGTATGTATAGTCCGTTACATCATCCGGCGTCACATTAGTTTGTAGCATCCAGCAAAAAAAAACTGAACGCATCTCCTCGTGTTACGCGCACCTGTCAGTTATCTGTCAAATATCTTCATTAAGTTCACAGCAAATGATTGGTTTTACAACGTGGGGTCCATGCACAAAATTGTATTTAGATAGCATGTATTGTTTGGGTCGGGTGGGACTCTTCTCATTTTCGAATGAAACAAAGACTTCGTATAATTACCGTCGAACTTCACTTACAGGTAAGTTCGTTTGACTATTCAATTGTAAATGACATCAAAACACTTTATTATGCTCATCATTAATCGGTTCATTATGACATGGTTTTTGTCATTTTCTTATGAATATTTGCTGTGGTTTTTCTAGTAGGAACTATCGCAGTGCAATTCGCCATAGAGTAGCCAAAGACTTTGAATAACCTCCGCCGAACTAGTAATTATACTTAGTTTTTTAATTATTGACTTTAATTTTGACATTGACACGGCTCTTATATCTAAAACTGTATCTCTGATTCTGCCTTTACGTATAAATTATACGTATTTTGAAAATTAATTTGAGGTGGTGACGACTGCATAAAGTTTTTAATTAAATAAATAACTCAAAATGAGTAACTGGCGCAGTGCTGGGCTGAAGTATGTTAACCCAATTTATTTATAAGTTTTTACTGCTTCAAAGGGGGTCATCGTTAAATCTTTCTGGAATCAACCATTTTAAGATTCTAAAGAAAGGCTCATGCCACCAAAACATTTCATGTAAAATGTTGCCAAGACGACCACATAAGGTTTGCCTGTGAAAAAGATTGATCTCATGTAGAGCCAAGCTTCTGAATCTACACGGCCTAACCTACCGACCATAGAAATCTAAATAATAGATATCTATGCTACCGACCCTAACTTCACAAATTCTACATATCAGTAAAAATGTATGGCTTCGCTGTTTCGCTTCCGTCGTGGAGGTGATGCGAATATTTAGTTTCTGAAGTAAGTAACGAAACAGCCAAGCTATACTGATAAGTAGAATTTGTGAATTTTGGGTCGGTAGATAAGGCCGTGTAGATTCAGAAGCTTGGCTCTACATGAGATCTGATGTATTTTTCACAGGGCAAACCTTATGTGGTCGTCTTGGCAACATTTTACATGAAATGTTTTGGTGGGATTTCAGTACTTTTTGCAAGTTGCTAGGCAGTCTTTTAGTACCTATTTTTTTGGGTTGTATTTCTTGCATTCAGTAGTGCCGGTTTTCATAGCCCATTCTCTGTCTTTGCCTTTTCTCTTTGATGGTTTACTGATTACCATAAGCGATTACATATATTATCTCATACAAACTTCCACTTCCCCCTTTTTGGAGATGGGGGGCAAAAGTAAGTCTCACCCCTCACACCCCGCACGCCTGTAGGTTTTTAGACTGTGATTATATCTATGTTTAGTAGTGGACGGCGATAGGATGAGTTGGTTAACATTTCATCATCACCTGCCTACACTTTTGCCAAATAATTGCCTACGTGTATAAGGTTCTTGGTTAGTTGGGAAAATTTAACAGTTCGGTATAATTTGATGTGCTGGTCCTATCCTACGAGTGATTCTGAAATCAACTTTACTTTTATTTAAACAAAGAAGATATTTGTTTAGTTAGAAATTTCATCATTTAGGAACATACAGGTTGATATACTTTCTTGACAATAATTACAATTTACTTGTCTATATTCGCTTTTCAGTTATGTCAATTACTCTAATATAGCTGCGAACGTTTTACGAAGATCTCTCAAGGCCGATCAAAAGGAAGCCGCCATAAAACGCGGAAAGAGTACCATTCGGTACTTCTACTGGGCAAATGGCGATATGTTGGGTAGGTTACTTTCATTTCTCATCACCTGGAGGTAACTTATAGGTAGTCTGGGCGCCAAACTAGTAGCCGAATTCTGGACAAGGGATTATTGTAATAAATACACTTGATTTCGAGTTCATAATGAAACGCGAAAAAATAAGTAGGTAGGTACGCTGAGTAGTGTTTTGAAGTAGGTACCTAGATGACCGGATAACTGGAAAATGACCCAATTGAATAAATAGCTGGTAGGTAGGTACGCATTGGACCATACTAACACTGCAAGCAAAATTCGTTCCTCCGCAAAGTAATCGAGGTCTGGCGCCCAGGGTTCTCGACCAATGTGCTCGAGATTTCAAAAACAAGACTACCTTTCCTATTTTTTATTTCGACGGAATGATAGGAAGTTCGAGAACACGCAAACCCATGTAATACCTAGGTACCTATTAAAATTAAAACTATCTTGTTTCAGCTGAAGGCGAGAAGCCCAAAAAGTTAGACACGACACTAAAAGCTTGATATTGTACCTAACGTTGTAAAAATAATGTTAGGTACAAAAAGTTACGGGTGTACCTATTTAGTTATAATAACTTCAAGCATAGGTTTTGGAATCGCTAGTCGGGTTCTGGGCATGGACAGAAGCCTTATAGCGACTACTTACTCTGATACAGGCTGTGGACACATATAGCGACTACTTACTCTGATACAGGCTGTGGACACATGAAGGAATTATGTTTCGAGTTTTCGACCCATGGGTTGGGTGCTGGGCATCAAATGTGTTAACATTACCAACCACTAAGGGATTATTATTCTCCAACGGAAGGGATCTTCCGTTGGAGAATGCTAAGCTAAGGCCCATGGCAACTTTTTGCAGCGATTCAAAAGTGATAGATTAGCAAAAAGTCCGCTATGCTGTTGCTGGTCTAATACCTTCACCCACATAACCAGGATCCTGCACCGCCATTATAGCAGTACCTACTACGTATCGATAGTCAATAACGTCTCGAATCGCGATGCCTGCTGGCTAGCTGTGCCCTCACAACCGTTTGTTTCGGGGTGATCCATAATGATTGTCCTACGCCCTGGCCAGGGCCTTCTGACACTCTCACTGGCTAAAGAACCAACACGGTGTTTCGTTTTATATATGCGCAGAGGATCATTTAATCGGACGGTTCGTCTACAACTCCGATTGGTGCCGAGTTGGCGACTCCCCCTCTGCAGGCCACGTCACAGAGGGATCCCCCCACTTTTCCTTTACCTACCTGATGGTGCCCGAAACTGTGACGTGAAAGGGACTAACCTTATTTAATTAGCGCGATGCTGATTAGAAATATGGTTAGTCCCTTTTACTTCACTGTCATGTTTTATATGACAAAACTGATGTTTTATTCAGATAAAGGCTGGATTGATCTGCATAATAATAAAATTGTGGTTAGTCCCTCAATAGTAGGTAATGCCTAATTGATAAAAATAAGGGAATGGATCGCTTCCATTCTGTCCAGCGTTGGAGTTGCGATAAACAGCCCAGAAAAGCGATGCAGACACAATACTGAGCAGTTGCTATTAAGGTAGTAGCTATGTGCGAAATCTCTAAGAGACCTATGTATTTTCATTAGTATATTATAGTGCGTACTGGGTAGGTACTACCGTTTGTATTTTTATATCTTATAGGGATTTTCTAAAAGGGCTTTGGCAAAGAATATTTAATTATTAATATTTTTGCTTACCTATGAACTAATTTCATAAGATAGGTACCTACTCCTACCTAACAAATTAATTTCATATGCTTATTATTAAATAAAGTTTGTTTCACTTGCAGTCTTGTCTTTTACTTATAGGTATTATTGGTTGTCTAATTACAAAGATGTAGGAGCAAGATTACCCACTATTCGTTTACTGTAAACCTGAGAACGGTTTAGGTACAGTAAAAGAACCCTGGTTCAGCAGGCTTATTGAGAACTATTGGACTTTATTCCATACCGAACCTAACGTCTAAAGCTGTATACGCGCACTATGCGGCTACCCGCATGCGGGCTGCCGGACGGCTGCCCGCACGTTACGGTTGCGTATGCGGCTGCCCGTGATATAGCAACGTATAGCAACCGTCCGGGTGGCCGGAGCGGTCTGCGGGTAGCCGCATTGCAGTGCGCATAGAAATTAATATTATAATTGTGCTTGCAGCCAGCCGTCCGGCTGCCCGCATGCGGGTAGCCGCATCGTGCGTATGAGCTCTAAGATATCGAAGATGTCATCCAAACGCAATTCACAAATCCGAAACTGAATATTTTTAACAGACCAGAGTTGTATTCATACATGTAACGCCATCTACACAAGCGTGTGTACTTTATTGGTCTCTATTTGAAAGAACTCAAACTTGACAGTACTGCTCACTGTAGTTTATACCTAACGTACTAGATGGCGTTGTTTTAAAGGTGTTTATTGTGGTGTGTAGTAGATATGTAGATTGTTTTCATGGTGCCCTCCGATGCATTCCCCGAACAAAAGACAGATATTTTTTAACAACATTTTATTACATTAATAGCACATTCAATTAAATACAGGTAAACCTATTCAGTCAAATTTTGCCATACAATAGGTACCTATTTGTATTAGCCGGCTTCGGTATTGAAATACCATCACAAGAGCAGCGGCATGACAGTTGCTTTAGATCATGTTTAGTTCGCAAAAAGTATTAGTAAGCATGATTCATGATGACGTTAAAGGTATCGTCTCTCTTACGATGCCCTAGAACAAAGATTCAAGTGGGTGCAACGAAATTATATATTTTTAAGACTGTTCTACAGAATCAGGAGAAAGCCTGAAAGAGGCGATTGTGACCGAGAAGTTGAGTGAAAACCGGTTGTCATGATATGGGCCAATGGGAAAAAATGTGAGTAATAGGCACGTACAGTCAGTGTTTGTGTGTTACCTGATCCATCTTAGAAATAAATATAAGGGCAAGATGGGTAAGGCAACGTAACTAACTGTACATACATATTTTCCCTGGCCGGTACTACAGAGCGCCAACTGCTACAATTCTTAAATAGATACCTACTAATTTTGCTTTATTTACGTTTATTCATGTGTTGTAGGTAGGTACTACGCACGTAACCTTTCTGAAGAACAACACGGATGTGTAGGTTCTTCAATGGCGTCCTCTCGTCGTATAAAAATCGTGGTGGGAGATAAGCTTTCAGTATGAATGTTACAAATCTGGAAGAAGATCAACAACGATGGAAAAGATGTTATCGCAAAACACAGACTTGCTCTGACTAAGTAGGGTATCGAATATCGTCATCAGTGACTATCGCCTATTGGTCCAGATTTGATCGTTTTAGCTTTATAGACTGCTTTATCCATATAAACTTTTACTATACCTACCAAATCTCAAAGTCCTCCGCGCCCGTAATATTCTTAAAAAGGAATCCAAAGTTTTCAGTTAGTCTATTAATCAGGGTTATTTGTAAAACACCAACAACCTCGCGGGACCAGATAGTTAATATCTTAAGCAACAACTTTTGTTCTACGACTTTTAATAACTTCTACGAATAAATTTTCCTAGAAAAAATATCTTAATTAAATTATTAAAGCGCGGAGTTGGGGATGCGGTGGAGTTGGGGATGGGCGCGTCGCAAGCTCCTGGAACCTCGTCGTTCTTTCGTTTATGAATGAAACATAGACTTACAAATGTTACGACAGTCCAATAAAAACTTGAAAAATAATTTTTGTTCCATGTGTTGTGTTATGTCAGAACTCGTAGAACAAAAGTTGCAGCTTGTGATGTAAGCTATCTAGTGCTGCGAGGTCGTTGGTTGTTTTACAAGTAACCCTATAGGTATAGATGTCTAAAATACTGTATCACATACGTTACGGCCTTTTCCACCTTCTCGTGAAATTTAAATTTATGTCTTTTTTTATTTTGATTTTCATACAACAATCAGACTTTGCAGGTGGGTTTTCAAAACAACTTTTTACTAATATTGTCTTTGCTGTTACGCACTTTATGAGCAGAACTGTCATGTCGGTCTGGCCGTTCTGAAGTGATGATCTTCCATACATAAGTACAGCAATTGATTTCAATTTTTACATAATTATATAGATTACATCATATTATTATTAACTAATAAATATATATATTATTATTAAAACTTGTTTTGAGAAACAAAATTGCTTCAGGTCCAAATGGGTCAATGTATACATTATTTCGGTTATTTTGAGTACATGGTCCTTTCATAAGAAGCCGGCTCAAAGGAAACGTTCGATTTACAAGATCAATATAAAACTGTAAAAAGACGCCAAATCGTTTATTTGATGCTGGAAGGACTTGTTGAGAGAATATAGAAGGCTCTCTATATAAGACGGAATCTTATTTTTATAAATTTTGAACATTGTTGGACTCAAAGAAACGATAAAGGTCAAATAATGGCTGCAGCAATCTTATGATAACATGTACAAACTTGTTTCGGCACAAAAATTAGGCACAATATTAGGAAATCGACGAGGTATACAATGGTTTCCACTCAAAATTCGATGTGACATACAATGACGCTCCCAGGAAATGCCGGTATCAAAAATACTGGTACATCTCAACGTGACAAAAACCGTTACTGCATAAAGTTTTCCGGTATTTTCGGTACTACGGTTGCTCGCTAAGTAAATTGTTACAATATTATCGATTTCCACGCTCATAACCAGTCCTTAAATTTTGTCAAATGAGAAGAATTGACTCATTACATTCATAGAGGTTTAGGACAAGATTGCAAATAATGGTCGTACGTGATGCTATTTTTATTCGTCTTTCCTATTCAATAGCATTACGTAGACTCGTGGGACTATTTTTAATGAGTATTCCACAAGGAGTATTTTATTGGCAGGTTTATCTGCAACTAACTATGCACTCACGCCAGCACATCAAGCTGACAAACTATCCAATCCTAATTGAACATGAACCTTATTTTGTTAGAATTAAAGTTGAAAACTCAAAGAAATGTGATACATTGGGGTAGCTTGATGTGCTGGCCTCTGTCCCATGCTAAGTGAGACATTCGTTAATATTATTTTGAAAGTATATGTAGATTTAATTTTAATATCTTCCATGTTTTGTTGTTAACGCATTCTAATGTCAAAAAACTTCCTAGCTGTTGTAGTATACCGAAATTACCAGTAATTCCCGGTTCAGTGCCGGTATCGGCCATATTTAGTAGCTACCGGGACAGAGCTAGACGAGAGAACGTGCCATTGTGCCGAATTGTGACGTAACCCGAACAAATTAATTGCACGATCACGTCACTCATTATAAAAGAACGCAGCAGTCACGTACAAGACTTCTGCGACTATCGCTTTCGGACACCTGCAGTACTTGACTGTAAAAATCACCTCGTGAAGATGTAAGTGAAATGACGGCGAATTGAGCCGCCATTCCATACTAATGCTAGGCATTGAACTCAAATTGTCACGAGGTGACTTTTACTGCATCGACCGGCAGGTTATTATTTTCAAGCGCGCAGCTTAATGCCATAACACCCATAACAATACAATGACTGCAAACTTAATGAAAATAGTGTGGAATTAACTTTAAAAAAAATAACATTAGTAAAAAGGTCGATAGTATTATACATTTCATGCACTTATATTTTCGTTGGCATTCTGAGGTTGCAGAATCTATGGATACGTTAAGTCTCGTGTAGACGACCATTATAAAGGCCTGGCCGACGTGGGGTTATCCGTGGGATACTTTTTTGTCCTTCGATATCAATCCCATGTAAACTTTTTAAAATATCCCAACGAGGTTTAAGATAATACCTATAGAGAGTACATATACAAATAAATGCCATGGAAGAACTGTGTGTGAACTGTGTCCCATGTCTCAGTGACGTCATCTAGCGTAATATAGCAATATTGAAGCTGCACTGGAGCGTACTATACTAATCGGCTTATGTCTCCTAAAATTTTGTTCGTGATATCTCCGAAAGACATTCAATACTTATACTATATAAGGTGCTATAAAATATCTGCCATCCTCTTAAGGGGTCATTGTACTCATCATTAAAAAGCATCTTTTACTATGGGACAAACTCCAAAATCGCGAAAATAAAATAAGCTGATCCCTACATTTCGACGAGTCACGTGACCAAAAATGTAGGGAACAGCTGATTTTATTTTCGCGATATTGGAGTTTGTCCCATAGTAAAAGATTTTCATAACAATGGCCCTTAAGAGGATGGCAGATATTTTTATAGCATCTATTATATATTATAGTAAGTATTGAATGTCTTTAAACCAACCCATACGAAACACTAAAAGTACAGAATACAAAAAGTCCCCCGCCTAAAGGGCTTCTTACACTATCTGATTTGTAGCATCTTAACTAGGATCCTTGTTAGGAAGCAACCATGCGGTCGGTACTCTAAATCGGATCCAATCTGTCCTAACTGCGATTACACCCGATTTCCTAGTTAGGATGCTACAAATTAGATAGTGTAATAAGCCCTTAACCGAGGAAGCTATGACTGGACCGGACTAGTACGGGGGAATCCCCAAAAAATAGAATACAGCGACCTTTAGTACGTTTTGCTTTGCTTCCATATCGGGCGTCACAAAATTTTCGGGAAACAATGTCGCACACGTTCGTTGAGTCCAGGGCAAGTTCTTGGCGCACATTATATTCACGATTTTTGTCTATTACGGACAATAGCCCCCTGTCTGCGCAGGTCTTAATGTACAGTACTCGGCCGTTGATAAGGCACATGGGAGTTTTTGATTAGGCAGTTTTTGACAGGGACGATGTTGTATTGTATCTATCCATATCTAGCTGCTGCCCCTTTGTTCCGCATTAGAATTAATTTATTCTTGACTAAGACTAATTCAGAATGAAAAATAGCTCGATTTTATTTTATATACAAAGAGATTTAGAACACGGAATAAGTGACAGTTGCTGTCTTAAGTGCATGGGGGAAGAGTAGAGTCCGTTTTTTTTAAAACTTCATGAGACATATCAAAAACCAGAAACTGTACATGGTTCACAAGTTTGAGAGAAATCTGAATTGACAGTGAGTTTGGCAAGTTCAAAGTTATAGCCGATTAACGTCTATCGTATTTTATTGAGAACTCAGTCTTGTTTGATATATAATTTGAGGTATTTTATCAGGAAACGTTTTAATGTATTCGATCAATATACAAGTAATTAAGGTGCTAGTTAACGTGACAAAAAAATCGGATGTTATTTTAAATAAGTAAACAATCTGGGCCCTGGGCATGTACCAACGTGACCTTTTCATCGTTTCGTTATCTTCTGTTATCTTAGACATCATTGCCATAGGAGAAGGAAAACATCGTGATGAAACCTAGACTTGTTGGTATATAGGGTGACTGGTAATTAGTGACCGATACTTAAACACGTAATTGTATTCATGATTTCAATTAACTTTCCCAAAGAAACTTTTTTTTTACACAATAAAATAACAAAAATGCTATTTGATATTCCCGCGCGCGCGCCTTTGATCGATCAGCTGATAGTATGTCCTCGGGACGGGCAAAATCTACTAGTAGTAGCTTCACCCGCTCCCTCGCCATCCCCACCGTTTCCGTTGTGCAGTACTGACGTAATTGAATTAATTGAAAGTTAATGAAAATAAAAATAAAGTTTCTTTGGGAAAGTTATTTGTGTTCATGAGTACATTCACGTGTTTAAGTATCGGTCACTAATTACCAGTCACCCTATACAATAAGTTTGAAATTGCCAATTCGTCCTGAGCAAACGTGGTGATCAATGCTCGTGCCTTCTCTGGACAGTAACAGACTGGTATATTAAATGAAAGATCTATGAAAACTCAGTGTTAATCACAACAAAACGAACATGACGGGCATTTTGTTAAAAAGTAATTTCGATGCAGATCTGTTTTTTTACCCAGTTCTTTTTACGTCAAAATATTGGAAAACTTAAACTAAAACTCAGTTTATTTCTTTTTCTACATTGCAAAGGTTAAGTAGCACCTTAATATTAAATTGCGTTCAAATCGTTTGTATTCTTTCCAGATTCAGGGGACATGACGTGTAATATTTATCTTGGGCGCTTTCAATATATTGCTAGGCACATAATAATCATGACCAATATAAATATATATAATATTATATTCTAGTCATAAGCATAAATACACCCACGTTACTTTAGATTTTTCGTGAAATTACGATTGCAAGATTATAAAAAGGTTTTCATATTCAATAATATTACGGTTTTGAGAGTTTTGTTTGCAACATTATTCTATCCGTAACTTCATAAATTTTCTATTAATTCTTGAATCTTTATTGCATTCTTTAAGTATTATATAAATCAAATAACTGAAAAAATATCACAGCAAAATGCACATTAGCTCATAGATTGTGAAACTTTATTTGTGAATTTAACTATTTTTGGCAACATCAATTTGTATTTTGATTTATTTTTATTAAAAGTAAATAATATCCTAAGTTGTTTCTGGTGTAGTAAACTTTTTCGATAAAGTTCATTATTTGTCGACGTGTCCGAATTATTTGTAGCGTACCTCTACTGGCACGAGTGGCATTAGTTCGCCACTTCTGCTTTAAGGTAAAAACCCAAGCGCGAATATCGCTTATAAATAGTTCGCGTAGCTGTAAGGTATTTATGCTTTTGACTGTTATGTACTTACACAAAACGTCGAATTACTTCTTATAATCTAACTACAACTACTATAATATAAGATGTGATTTGGTGAGTTGATAATATTAAATATATTTCAGTGTTATAGAAGGTTAGGGAGCTTCGCATTATCACACTAATTCAGAAGTGCTACAGACAATATTATTATATTACAGAAACGTTTAAAAATACCTTCTAGTCTGTTATCTACTTTTTGTTACTCTAAGAAGTCCTTGAATACTTCTAATAGTAGTTTTATATAGTTATAATAAGTGTCAATTGCTTCCGATGAAAACAATTTCATCTTTTTTCAAAATACTAGTGTATAATTATATCTTATCTTTACGTGAAAATGGCGATAGCACCAAGTCAGTGATAATTTTTGTTGATTTGATGACATCCTAAACTCTAAA
This sequence comes from Euplexia lucipara, assembly GCA_921972225.1. Taxonomy (NCBI): domain Eukaryota; kingdom Metazoa; phylum Arthropoda; class Insecta; order Lepidoptera; family Noctuidae; genus Euplexia; species Euplexia lucipara. Next base: position 7,083,818 of record OV179142.1, on the reverse strand, counting down.
TATAGCAAAACGCGTCCTGAAAAACTTCTTCTGAATAAATCCTATGCTAATATATGGAAGAACAATGTATATATCTAATACGTGTACCGCTAGCTCCCTAACCAACATGCTTGGCTATATTAACAATCGTGATATTACTTTTTGCTTGATAATTACTCCAATAAAGGTGCTGTTCTGTTGCTGCGCCTACGCCTAACCCTGGTTAGCTGTTTGAGCCAAGTCTTGGTACATCAAGATTAGAGCAGTTCGCGACGATGTGCTGTTTCGTTCGGCCGGTCGTCAATCATTCTTCAGTGTAGACGAGTGTGAACTAAAACGGCCGCATTGAGCCCTTGTAAGTCCTGCTGTAAAGAACTGAGGATCTTACCCAGCAGGGGTGTTATCGTCAGGCGAGAAGCGCTTGGGGCAACTTTACAGACACACCCTCCCCTTCTGGTATCAGGGATTTTGTGGACCGGTGCCTAAATCACACGAATAGCACCGGTCTCCAAAATTCTTTCTTTTGATTTGTCGCATTACGAAGTTAAACAAACAACAATTGACACTATTTGTTCGCAGCACCCGTGCGCATACGCAGCAATGGAACAGCATTTCGTTTCTCTCCTAATAATTACAGATAAAGTGAATGACGTTACTATATTAATTAAACCTTATAGTAATAACATGAGTTGAGCTAAGATCTGATTTTTCATCTAAAACTTCTAGAACTGCAGCTAGTGCCATCATAGTAAAAAAGGCTATGACATTGACTGCATTTTTGCGTGAAATTTACTCCAAAATGAAGCTTTAACTTGGAACTTTGTTTACTTCATTTCAGTGTGCGTTATAGTCAGATACAATCTATGTCATGTTTCTTTGTAAAAATGCAGTACTACTCTTATAATATGATTCACAATAGGTATCTACAATGTAAGGGACGAATGTCCCCACCACAGAGCACGCTAGAGACGCCATAACTAATATTTTTTATGCCTGTGCAAGTGTTCAAAGACAGAGACTAACAGCTGCAGTGTCGTGGACTTGACTCTATGGGACGACACTCACTGACTAAAGTATGACACAAAATCTTAGTTTGTATGAAAAGTTTAAACAAAGCGAGGCGTCATTGTGCTCTGTGGTCCCCTCCCCCCTTTAAATTTGTTTCAGACTAAGTTCTTCCTATCTACGACCAAACATTCAATAGGTAATACAGAATATAAAAACATACATATTATTATGATACAAAACGTCAATAGATTTATAAAATACATCGAGTTATCGAGATAATAATGAAAATAATATTGCTCTTAGTGTAGGTACATAAGTCAGGAATGAAAGTTTTAACATATTGTATGTGCATACAATGTGGGAGGGACGAACAGGCAATAATTTCAACTTTGTACATTTAACTAGCTCTTACCTGCGATTTCGTTGGCGTGAAAGAAACCTTACATATCCTATGGCATAGTTTAGCTTATTCTCAGTAAAATATTGAAAAAATAAAATATTACTCTTTAATAATGTTCCTCGGTCATCAAAATTCAATCAAATAAATATATTCACGAGTTTAGTCAACGGAGCTAGTCAAATATCACCAAAGCCCATTATTTAGGTAGTCTACAATTGAAAAGAAACCTTAAAATATTTAAACGCTCGTTCGAAATTATTTTAAACACTAATATTGCAAGATTTAACATATTCTGTTGCGTCGTCGTCCCCACATTGTGTAATTAATTGATTTAATTCAACATTACTTCATTGATATTATATCATCTAGTTAATAAATTGAAATTATTCTACAACTCTAAACACTTTAAAAACAATTTATTACTCTAAACACTTTCTCTAGGTATTGACATAAATGAAGAACACACAATTACTTGTTATTGCTTAGCACGGTGAGACTTGGAATTGACCCACTATAATATGTAAGTGCACATAATGCCGAAACACTTTGCCGCGGGACACCACAGTCTGAACTATTACTGACTTGTCTAAAATTGGATTTAATAAACTTCATCAAAATAGAATGTTCTCATATAATTTACGCTGATTTTCCGTTTGACCGTTTACAAATTCAGTGGCCATTCCAGGTGCCTCGTGTAAATCGAGTGTACTGGCGGTGGACACGGAATTGGTAACGAATGCTTTACCTATTGATCTTCGTTCTCCGTGTCATCTCTTTCAGCCTCGGTGTTCACGATCTGGCTTTCGGCGTCGTCGGCAAGAGGTTCGGTCGGGGCCCGTCGGCATCGCGGGATCACGCCGTTGTACTCGCACATGCCGAAGATCAGGACTGCGAAGCCAATGAGATGCTGCCAGTGGAAGTCTTGCCACAACACCGCGAGTGATACCATCCAGATGACGAAGGTCCTGCGAAAAGTTGAGGTTTTGATAGAACTGCGGTATGTCGAAGTATGGTTGGAGTGGTTTTGCTTTTCCCTTGAGCTCGAAAAGGGGCGACAAAATTCTACTATTTCGCTACCATCTTTGGAAATGAGCAAGTACGATTATCTAACGTTTGGGGGTTTATATCTACTCTTCAGAAACATAACGTCGGTATATACGAGCACTTGTCGTAGTCAGCTTTTGATCCCGACGGGAGGACAAACGAATATTTCCAGCCAATAAATCAAATTTTCTTCATTTGTTCGTAATATTAGCTGATTTATCAGCCAGAATGCTGTGAGTAGTGCCGGTCTTAGGGTTGTTGGGTGCCCTGAGGAAAAAAAAATTCGTATGCTGGACTTAGAGAATATTGCCGCTCGGCCTTACTCAGCCACAATCGCTTAAGTATACAGCAATGCCTCTTTAAAATATACATAATAATATAATTATATTATGTATATTCAGGAATGTAACTATAGCTTTAAAGTGAGGGTGAGAGGTTTATCATTGTTATCATGTTCATATATACTGCTATACCGGAGGTCGTGGGTTCGATTCCCACCCAGGACAAATGTTTGTGTGATGAGCACGATCATTTGTTCTGTGTCTGGGTGTAATTTATCTATAATATGTATGTATGTATTTAGAAATATGTAAGTATGTTTATCAGCTGTTTAGTACCCATAACACAAACTCTTAAGTTTAACTTGGGACTAAATGGCGTTGTGTGAAAAAGTTGTGGAATATATTTATATCTAACATAACAAACAGACGTGTTGCTGGGGTGTTGTATGAAGGTAAACGAAGCAAAATAAGTAAGTATGTAAGAATCGTAGCATATGGCGCTCTGTAGTTTCTGCCTACCCCCATGGGAAAAAGGCGTGAGTTTATGTATGTATGTGTTGCTGGTGTGTATGTTCCGCCACTTTCTCTACCCAGCAACAATTCTAGGAAGTAGCGATGGACGGGCGTTATGGGTGAGTGTATTATGTAAATCTTCATGTCATCAGTGCTGATCCTCAGCGTTATTTGAATAAATGACTTTTGATATTGATTTTTATACGAGTTGGAGTTATTATTATGCACTAGCTGGTGCCCGCGACTTCGTTTGCGCAGGATAACAGAATAGCTCTCAGATGGCAGAATTTTGCCAACTTACTTTACAGTAATTATATTTGAGACTAGCAGACGTCATGCGGTTTCACCCGCGTAGTTTATAGTGTAGCTTTTCAACGGTGAAAGAATTTTTCAATTCGGTCCAGTAGGTTCGGAGCCTATTCAATGCAAACAAACAAACAAACAATCAAACCTTTCCTCTTTATAATATTAGTATAGACAATTCATTCAATATCTTTATATACTACTAGCTGTACCCTGCCACGCTTCGCTGTGGCACATTGTGATTGAATGGTTAAAACATAAAAGAAAATAAAAAAAAATGATAAAAACAATCCTTGATGCGGATTATATATCATGCTAAAATTTCAGCTCGAACGGTGCAGAACTTTTTGAGTTTTTGAAGCGTACACAAACCAACATAACATTTTTATATATATAGATATATTATTGTAAAGTTTCATATAAATCAATTCGTAGTTTTTACGTAAAAGAGTAACACATATTCATACTAAATTTCGCATTTATAATATTAAGTAGGTAGTCGTGCCGCAGCGTAAGCATGTGTGCAAGGCAAGTGCAAGGCTTACCTCCACCATCCAGTCAGTATAATATCGTTTCTAAGATTACCTGATGGAGTCTAGAACCATTCTAGTGGTGGCTGACATTTCCTTGGTGACGCTGATGCCGGCGAAGTTGAAGAACGCAATAGAAACGATTGTGCCTATTGTTGCCAGTAGAATGAGGGGGTTGTTGCCTGAAAACCGAGACATATACTGATTTAAATAATAATCTATAATGTTGTTTTGAGCTATTTGATTACGAAAGAGAATTTCTCCTCTCAACTGTCAATGTTCCAGAAATTCCCCTAGTTAAGAACGTTCAAAACCTAGTTGCCATCTTAACTTTATAAAAGTGTAGGGAAATTGTCATTTTTGGCAAACAGCTGAGGTTGCAATGCGAACGAATTTAAAATTGTGATTTATCGTAATATTTGAAGTACTGGGAGGAGAATGCATGCTAGGGAAATAAGTGGAAGGTTTTTTACATAAATTTTATGATTTTTTGCTTAAAGTTACTGTGTTTGTTTCACTGTATATTTACTGTAGGTAATTCGTTTTTTACCGTAGTAAATAAGTAAATACATAATAATAATAATAAATATTTCACAACGCCATCTAGTCCCAAGCTAAGCGGGCCTTGTGTTATGGGTACAAAACAGTTGATAAACATACTTATATATTTCTAAATACATACATATCATAGATAAATTACACCCTGACACAGAACAAATGATCATGCTCATCACACAAACATTTGTACTGGGTGGGAATCGAACCCACGATCTCAGGCATAGCAGTCAGGGCCACTAACTACTAAACCAACAGGCCAGTCAAATAATATAGGAGGATAAATTTGTCTCTCAGGTTACTCTAAAAATTGAGACATAGCTACTGTGCGGTCAATTTCGTAAAGCTCAGTCAATTCTCTAGATCTATGCTGTCTAGTCTAAGGCATTGCCATCGAACGCCTCGAATTGTGGACCAATTAAAATCATGCTGAAACATGGCCAAGTATAGTTTGCCGTACTGAAAACAGGTAACAAAGAGAGTCAAACGATTGTGGCACATAACAGTCTCGTCGCCGGTGATTGTAGAATATCAGCTACGATGTGGCGAAATCAAATAAAGATCGATTAATCCATATTCGATGTTTTTTCTGGTGAAAAATAATCGATAAGTCGATTTTTTTTCTGGTGTATTCCTTTTTTACTGCTGCGACTTTTTAAGATTCCAATATCAAACTCCTTTTCTAGGATACTACACTTCGAATAATAACGCATCAAAGCCGCGTCCAGTACAAAACACAGGCGAATTCGTGTTTCGACTTTATTAACTTTTATTAACGCGTTCCCAACGCGTATTAGCAATAAATTCACGAATGTATCGGTTCCGACCAGACCGACCGGCTTGCGTTTGCTGAGCGTACTGATTGCGTTTTACGCGTGTCGACAGCGTGTTAAAAAACACTTTGTGTGCAAAGACCCTTAATACGCATGGATCTGCAATGAGTGTGAAACAAAGAAATTAAATGGCAACCTAAAGTGCTACTTTAAATGATAAAGTGGTCATAAAATCTGATAATATAACAATCACACTTAGATACGCAAATGATTTTAAAGCAGTTGTTTCACAATGTGTATTTTTTAACACCTACCTGCCTCTTTTTATTATCACTAAGGAGCATCTATGTTATATTGTACTAATGGGTTTTGAGAGTCGACTGTAGGAAATTCAAAAATGCAAAACATACATTGAATTAACCTAAAGATGGGTTGTAGTGAAACTTTGCTGTTTTACACACTATTTTGGATATGGAATACCGTACTTAACCCGTCATGTGCCGGAACGTAAATCTACGCGAGACACAAATGCTTTTTAATTGTTTCTATAGTTAAAAAGCAATACACGACTGGTTAAAAACAAATACTTATGATATTTTATACAGACACTTCGATATCAACAATATTTGTGCCGTATTTCGCCGTTATCTTGCGTCGATCTCAATTTTTTAAAATCAGTTTTTAAGTAAGTTCGATATGACGCCCCAGGGGCGTCAAGGGCCTTCCGTGATATTTGCTTATGACGCCCCTGGGGCGTCATTGGCCATGAATCGGTAAATGTATGGTAAACCCAGAGATCATACTAAAACTAAGTTTACTCCGTGTTTATTAATAACACCTTATGTAGGTATACATTAAGTTGTTCAACTGACAGGTGTCCGAAACCCATTCTCATTGTAGCCGTTAAGTAGTTATAATGATATTATTTGATAAAAATAAAAAAAAACAGGAGTATTTTGATGTGCGCTTGATGATATACCTTATGAACAAAACCTTTTGATTATTACGACGTTTGTGCTTACCGATCTGCACTAATCCGTCAATGGCGTCTTCCACGGTGCCCCTGGCGTTGTTGCCGAAGTGGGGGGGAGCCGGGGTCCAGTAGAAAACAACCAGAAGCGAAGACAGCACCGAGAAACCGAACACGCCTTCCCAGCCGACGGCTTGCAGAGGAGGAATGTTTAGTCCTGAAAATTGTAATGAAAAATATTAATAGAGTGAAAACAAAGACATTAAATACTTTCTATAGACGGGACTTATCGAACAAAATTTTAATTCAAAACTTTTGTCTTAATGGACATATTAAGTCTATGAGTTTTTTTAGTACGCACCGCTGCCGCTCCAATACATATGTATTATTCTAGATGGCGTTACTGAGACATGGGATCAAAGTTTTTCAATGACATTTCCTTGACCTGCCCGCTCTATACTTTTTGAATATCTTTGAGTGAAAAAGAACTACTGCTTTTCGTGTGGTAAGTGTGGTAAGTACCTAGTGTCAGAGTTTTCTCTGACTTGATTTCACATGCCGTCGAGAAATAACTCAATTTTCTCAAGATGTTTTATTTCTCAATTTTCTCACGATGTTTTCCTTCACCGTTTTTGAAGAAAGTGATAATTAAACAATACGCACATAGTCCGAAGACAGAGGTGCGATACCACTAGACTATAATGCTGGTAAAAGAACTGACAAAGTTTTATTGCAATGGGTTCAAGTCCCACTTCGTGTAAAGTATTGCATGCATCTATTTGTATTGTAGTGTACCAAAAAAACAGTTAAACAGATCTTTATCTTTACAACAAATCCTAATAGGTCTTACCAGCAACGTATTTCTCCTCATACACCATCTGGCAGGCTGATACAACTTGTGCGACAATGATGAGCAGATCACCAGTGATCAGGCTGTTCCTGCCCTTGGACTCCCCGGGAGACTGGTACAGGGCATCGGTTACACCAACCACCACAAGACCGATGATCACGCTCACTGAAATTAAAAGAAGAAAATCACAACTATTATTATATTAAGTAGGTGCCTGTTGAAAAAACACTGAAATATAAAATGTATAGAAGCTACTGAAAAAAAAAACACGAATAGGAGTAAAATTGTGTTTCTTTTAAGTTTTTGTTGGCGTACCTAACTAAGTATTTACACAAATTCTTGATACCTAACTTGCTAGTATAACTGGAAGGTCAGAACTATGAGATACCCGACATGTACAAAGTAGATACAATATGTGTAGACCAAGGACCAACCCTGCACAATTTTTGGCTAAAAATAGTACATGACCCTACATGAGATATTACAGCAATTATAGTCAAAAACATATTTTACCTAAGTATCAGGTATGGAATTGTTAAAAAAAAAAACTCCCACCGCAAAAAAGTGAAACATTAAAAAAATCTAATTTTAGATTTTTTGACAGACAGACACACACAAAAAGCGGTCAAACTTATAACACCCCTATTTTTGCGTCATTGACTTCAACAAATTATAGAGAGAGATTCAATACATTTTACATTGTATTCTCGCTGTCGAAAAAACAGCAAATCATGGAAAAAATAACGTCGATAACATAATAATTGGATCGAGGGCGTTGCTATGATTGATTGAATAAAAACGTAACAAAACCATAATATTGCCGGCAAATTATAATGATGGAACGTATCTCTCTAATTGGACTTTATCCTTACAATACGGAGTAGTTAGGAGCTGTTGGCTTTACCAGCTGAAGTACAATGAACGATTTCTCAAGAACGACACTCGATACTTAATCAGTAAGAGAGCGAAGCTGCGAAGGGGCGAACCAATTAGATCGTTTCAATGAAATATCATTCACAGAAAAATTATAGACGGAAAACTTACAAGATCCACCTTTGAAAAGACGGTAAAGAAACTCTTTTAATGAAAAATTGATTGCTTTAAACTTATTTCAATAGAAAAATAGAAGATGAAGTTGAATGAACGAAGGGTATTATTATAAGGCAAGAAGTGAAAACGTCGGGAGAGGACGCCCTAAAAGGACATAATGCCTTATTGGTGAAGTTCTTTAAAATGCTCAGGTGCGTAGTACTATGACTGTTTGTATAAGCGTAAACGAAGCAAAAAAAAAAGAAGTATGTAAGAATCGTAGCAGATTGCGCTTATGGGAAAAAGGCGCGCGTTTATGTCATGTAGGTAGGTATAGAAGACGTACTTATTAACGTTGGTTCAATAATGATCCCGATAAGTGACTCAATAGTATATTTTTATCCAGGTCAAGTCGTTGATTGAAAATTCATAACGGTGCAGTGCATAGGTACAGTCGACCCCACTTTCTGTGAATCAGTTAGCTAAAGAAATACTTTGACTAGACTAACTTCACTTACAATAGCATTAGACAGAAGTCAAAACAGGTTATATTTAATGCTCACTTTGTTTGTTACGAAAGTAGTACAATAAAGCATGTTACAATTACGGTAGATGCCGAATTTATTATAATCTATTTTTAACCGACTTCAAAAAAAGGAGGAGGTACTATGTTCGTGTGTATGCATTTTTTTTTTTATGTATGTTACCTGATTTCTCCGCCATTTGTGGACCGATTCTGGAAATTCTTTTTTTGTTTGAAAGATAAGACTCCTGAGGTGGTCCCATTTTAATTTGGTGAAGATCTGGTGCTGATCTTCGGAGATATACAACGGAACTCTTCAAAAATAGACGGCAAATCTATCGTGATCGCTGGAATCGGATGTTTATTGTTTATACAACATCATGACGTATCATCAAGCCTGTATGCTCAGAGGGGTAGGCAGATGTGTTCAATATTCCTAGATTTCGACAGTTAGGTATGTTAAGTTTTATTTATTAGGGTTAGGTGGATAACCCTATTATAATGACATGTATTGTTAACAATTAACAATATAAAATGAATTCATGGCAAATGTTTGTATGGGAACAACTAAAAATGGAAAAATAAAAAACTTTTTTACAAAAAATAAAACCGACTTCAAAAATAACACTAAACGGTGTTAAATAACTCTAAATTCGGAAGTCGGTGGCCCATCAAGAATAAGGCAAAAGTACCAAAGCCACAGACTTCCTAATTTAGAGTTATTTTACACCGTTTACTGTTATTTTTGAAGTCGGTTTTATTTTTTGTAAAAAAGTTTTTCTTTTTTTCACAGCAGCTGTCACACTTAGTTGTAACTATTGTAACTATTTATTTTGAGAAATGATGTGGATTTCAAATAGTTATATTATTCCATTTTAGTTGAAAATTACAGTGTCAATGATAAAACCTACAAGAAGCAGGGATGAACAATACATGGAAACGTTCTTCGTTTCACTGTTATTCTTCTAAATTTAAAATAAAACGATTTAAATAAAAATGGTTTCCACAATGTTCAGCATTCCTGCTTCTACGAGCCTCTTTTTCTAATGCTATTTTTTATAAATGGCGTATAAGTAACAAGCGTGTGAGCGGTCAAGTTCAGGCTTAAAGGTCATTCACCGGATCTAGGGCTGACTGTACAGTGAGTATACTACGATATTTTTTGCTTGTACTTTGAACTTGTACATAAAATGCTTCTACATTAAGTACCTACTAATGTTTCAACGTATGAGCAACCTTAAGGCCCTGTAGTTAAGGTCCACTTCTCATGTTCACTTGTAGGTACGTACAGAGCAACTAACAACGTGACAACGTAATGCTGTGATAGGCGCCTTTTTGGTCTCGCACAGTTCTTTTTATTATTATTTTTTTATTTTTGTCTTTAGTTTTTTAATCTTTTCTTTTTTTTTATCTGTATTGCTGTTCTTTGCAAAAAAAAAAACCAAATAAAATATTTTCTTTCTTTCTTTGACAGTTTCAATTCTTCTGTACTGTATAAGCTTATCTTAAGACACCACTGACATGGGTAAGGGAAAATATTGTGGCGAAACCGTGAACTTGTAATAAACATAAGTAAGTTTTAAATAACCAGCCCGCTACGGACAACGTTGATGCCTTCTTTGTACGAGAAGATCTTTCAGTTTTACAGAAGGACAGTAATAAATAAATAATAAATAATCCACAACTTTCACACAACGCCATCTAGTCCCAAGCTAAGCAGAGCTTGTGTTATGGGTACTAAACATCCGATAAACATACATATATATTTTTATATACATAGATAAATAACATCCAGACACAGAACAAATGATCGTGCTCATCACACAAACATTTGTCCTGGGTGGGAATCGAACCCACGACCTCCGAGTCAGGTTCACTAACTACTAGACCAACAGGCCAGTCAAAAGTAATATGCTGGTGCAAAGAGAATCTGAAAATGTTCGGTTTTTATAAAAAACTTCATTACAATTAATTTAAATTGTGTTTTAATCGAAACTGCAGGATGCGTTCCAGGTTAGTGTCGAAAAAAGTTTACCAATTACGACCGCTTAAGTCGTCTATTACAATCACTGTGACATGAGAATTTTATGTTAAAGTAAATGTAACACCAATTTACTCTAAATAAATATGTAATGACTCATTAGAATAGATAGTCACAAACGGAAAGAGCAAACATTATATGAATCACTCAACGCAGATGTTCATGTCATGTACCTAATGAACTCAATTTATGTATGCCTACTATACATATTTTAATTTTAGTAATAAGTTGTAGGTATTGCTATTGGTCATGAGTATGTATTATAATATTTATAATGTACCCAATAGGTACTAACTAATCAGAGCTTGAAATAAAGTTATACTATTATTGTTAACTACTAACGGTGGATATTAATAATCTATCTCGGTTGCTATCTTGATCCCGATCTTTGTCTGTAACCAATCAACGACCGAATTCGCCTATCCGAGTCTTAAAGATGTCCAATCAGAAGCAGCCGTCAAAAACAAAGGATCGGGATTTGGATTGAGATAGAATACTAATATCGGGCGTAAGAACACTACGACTGCCCAACCCGGGGATCGAAGCTGAAGCTATACATACACGGTGTGTGGGGTTTTTGTAATTAAGGCACAACTTTAACCTTTTATTTCGATTGTCGTGCCCCCAGCGCCCAACATAATAATATAAGTCGTCAATACATTTATCATGTTGCCAGAAATAGCCTATTTTTGAGAAGAATGTAAAGTAGAACCAAGAAATTAAATAAGACTCGGGCGGAATGGGCCCGAAAATAGTTGTCAGATAAATCTGACTTAGGCGGTTAAAGGGTTAACTCAAAGATCATAAACGTGTGTAAATTAGCCACAGGTCCATTTATTTATACAGCTATAGTTTTGTTTAAAATCTTAGTATTTTAATGATACAAGACTCGAATTACTCCAACCATTACTGTAGCAAACCGTTGTTTATTAGTAAATGTTACTTTTTTATTGTATTACTGCGACACCTTATTTGCCTTAAAGTTTTTTTTTTCATTTATTATATGTATATTATTAAACAGATCTTCATAATACGTTTAGAGTCCTTCGCTTCTACTCTAAAAAAAGGCGTTAAAACAACGGGACACCTCGTTTAACTACCCAATTACCTGTTACCATATAAATAAATAAATAAATATTCCACAACTTTCCACACAACGCCATTTAGTCCCAAGTTAAGCTTGAGAGCTTGTGTTATGGGTACTAAACTGCTGATAAACATATAACATTTTGATATTGGAATACAGCAAGCCGACGTCGCCGATGCTCTCAATACCCACCCCTCGCAGACCCCTTTCATATAATTAGAGCCAATTAAGCCATCATTAGCTAAGAGCGTAAACATCAAGCCATTTTGATTTCATTTGTTTTTTTTTTATTGAATTGGCTACAACAAACAATGTTTTACCTATATTATAATTAATAATTCTCTTTCCTAACTGACTTATTTTGCTGTGCCCGACAGGTTCCATATATGATCTAATTATAAGTTAACCACCTAAGAATAAACATGTGGAATACAATAAAGTATTGAGTATCACATTTTATAAAAACAAACAGATTTACCATCTCATCGTAGTGCCTCAATTGTGTTAAAAACATGCTAATACTAATAAAATATTTCAAAAGTTACCATTTTAAAACATTGTTAATATTGAATGAAGGCAGAGTCCCCTGTTGTGAGGCCAGACATCGAGTGTGAGGGAGAAAGCAAAACCAAAATAAAGCAGACCATATCGATCGTAAATCAACATAGACAGGTGAGGTAGCTAGGTATCGCAGCGTCCAATTATGATGAAAGTTCGATGAGGGTTGCATCACCCGTCCACTCTGCGAGCCAGTCGAGTGCGTGCAATATGTGCCAGCATTGAATGGATTACGCCTACATTCAATTTTAAAAATTACGTCTGGCACTTATTTGTTGAGTTTGTGTGATTCAGAAGAAGTCATGGTGCGTTGACCCGAAATAAATTTGGATAATAATTATTTTTATTTAATTATTTACTTCAGAAATGAAGACTCTGTGTATGACAACATGCATGATTGTTAACGAAGCAGAAGAAGTACCTATGGAAAAATCGTAGCATATGGCGCTCTGTAGTTTCTGCCTACCACCATGGGAAAAGGCTAAAGCTAATGTATGGATGTGTGACAGACAGACAGGGTTGTGTAGGTCAGACAAGCAGTCGCTAAATGTAAAACGCTAGGCTGATGATGATGATTTACTTTATTCTTAGTCCATAGTACCACTCATTATAAAAAAAAATAGCGGGAGGATTATAATGAGTCTCGGCAATTTAATTTGATGCACTAAAGTACATAATGTACAAGTAATCGTGTAACAGAATACTGAAATGTAAAAAAAATCTATTACACATTTCACACTTTGATCTGTATAGGTATAGTTGTTTAAAGACCAAAGTGTGAAATGTAAAAGATTTTTTTCTAAATTTTAAACCTATTTGTTTACGAAGAAAACTCAATAGTGAACTTGTAGGACGGTTTTAACGACTACGTAGTCGTTAAAACCGTCCTACAAACTGGCGCCCAACGTCGGGCTCGAACCCACAACCCTAAAATTAAGAATCTCGTGCTCTACGCCGGCTCGCATCGCAGACGCATACGGTCACGGTACGCGCCGTCCTACAAACTATGTTTATCCGAATAATCTCGCCTTAAGGTGAATGTGCCAGGCTAACAGCGAATCATGCCGCCGAATCATCTTTTAATCAACATACAAGGGTTGAACAACTGACACTGTACGGCAAATTGCAAAAAAAAAACACAAGAATATTTTAATTTCGCGGGCTTAGAGTGGTGCATCCGCCTTAATAAAAGATAATTTGTATTACGCCCAGCAGCGCCTTAATTGGTATGCAACCTATTTACAAAATAAGGAACAGGATTGCAGTGCAAAAGTTTTAGTTTTTATTTCGCCGGCAAGTCGGAATACCTATAAGTTACGGAACAAAAGTCCTATGAATATCTCTGTTACTCGTAGCGTTGAAATTTAGTATGTCGAGTCCTATATATTACGAGTACAGGTAGATCCAGTCTATTTCAATCACAGTGCAGTCCGAGGGTGATCTAACCCCTCGCCGGGACGAGGGTGGCATGAAAGGGGGCTGAGCGGGATGGGAAGGGATGCATGCTGTACGTGTACTCAGTTAGGATATTGATTTATTTAAGGCTGCAGCATCCGTCTAGCCCGGGCAGAGCTAACTACCTCTGGTATTTGCATAAATTGTACTACCTAAGTACGCGGACTACGGTATACTACAAAATAGGACTGATGCAATCTTTTTGTTCTCCACAAGTTTAATTCTTAGACAACATGATTTGAGGGCTTACCATGCAGATGCTTTGTGTTAACAGACTGTTGCACGTTGAATTAACTAATAAAACCTCTAAAACTTCGTAAATTATCGGCGTCACAAAATATGACTAGGCCTAGAACCCTACATTACGAGTCTAAAACATATTATAAAATAAAATGAAAATACGATTTATCTCATCAATATCGTCTGCCTCTTCTGAACTAGGTACATAATTAGGCTGGGGAAAGTTGCGCCACTTCTTCTTTCTACTGAAAACTGAAGGCCTCTTCTTTGTCAGAAGAAGTGGGCTGTAATCTACCATGCGGGCCCAGTGCATGTTGGTAACGGAATTAGGGAAATGTCATATCTATGTAATTTATGACAATGTGTCTTCATCCCTCGTCCAAATTAGAACAAATAAATTTTGATTTTGGTTACTGTTGTCACAATCTAAGCGTCTGCAATTCTTTTATTTAGTAAGGAGGTTGGACCATGAAACTCCACCTTAACGAATAAACAATTATTACTAGTTTATTTACTACAATAATTAAAGAAACGAATGATTAATAAGCACTTTGCTTTTATTCTAAATATAACCAGTATTTAATAAACTTAAGTTTAATAAAGCTCTTCCAAACTGCCTTGCAAGAATCAGAGCTCCTTAAATGACCAATAATTTAAATCTTTCGTTCAACTAAAAACTGGAGTTGCAACAATCAAAATATATTATATTCCACATTATTATTATCATCAATATTTTATTTTTATTATAATCATCTTTAACAAACTCAACGAACACTCCTTGAACACCATCGTATTTAACTAAGAATGTATAGGATGTATAGGATATGTAGGATATAATTTAAAAATCATTTCAATAAGTACTATATCGGTTTCAAATAAGTTGCCAATGCGTCTAGAATGAAATAATAAATGGACTTATAATGGCCTTCTTAAGGGTCAGTTCTTTGTAAAGCCTAAACGTTCCTAAGAAGGCCTTAGTAACATTTATCATCAATGACTATTTTTTTTTCTATTAAGCTTTAGTTAAAAAGTTCAATAACCCTTTGTAAACAATAATATTAGGAACATGAAGCACTGTTTTAACTTTTCCGGTACGTTTATTTAACTAAAAGCTAAGTGTTCATATTTCATGAGTCGTAGATGTTCCTAGTAAGGCCCATGTAACCAAGCAAGGCCAAGTGTCAACATTTTTAACTGGCCTTATTTAAGGAACCACCAGCTTTCCCTAAAGGAACACTACCGTTATTTTAATTTATATCGAAAGCACAATCATATTTTTTTCTAAAATATCATAACGAAACCTTAGACAACAATTCACAGAAAATGAAAATTACTTATAGGTTTTTTACTACAAAAACGTATGTTTTGCTGTGCTCGCGAATTTATGGATTTAGTAATAAACGATTTGATTTACATTTTGAACGTCAACGACATAAGTCTACGAAACAAGGGACTGCATTTTACAAAATAGCGACGCGACAGACTCGGTTAGATGGATTTATCATCAGATGACAATAACCAGGATTTTTTTCTAGTTGGCCTTTAAAAGAGCCTTTCATGGTCTGCCCTTCCCACCTTACTTTAAAATATAGTGACCTAAAAACAAAGTCAAGTAAAAAAAATTTTGTGACTCCATATTATACCTACTTACGTTTGCAAATTAAATCAGGAATTACATTATGCGGTAAGACGATCTTGTTTGAGCATGATGTAAAATTTACAGTACAATTTAAAAGTTAAAAGTAAGTAGTGGCTGTTCGTTAGGAGATTGTGTCTTTCCTGTCAGCCCAATTCGGCCATGTCTGATAGAAATGAATGCAACCCTTATTTACATTGAAACGTCGGATTTGGCACCCTTCCAAGCGACGGCGAAAGTGTCTACAGAATGAAAACAACTGTTACTAGAAGAGCTACACCACAAAATCAGTTCGGAAAAACTGTTGCATAAAACAAAGCAATTCTACAACAACAGGTGCTTTTTCAGCTTTTCGTGTTGTTTTTATAGCTTTTGTGATATTAGTGCTATAGTATTATTAGCAGTTATTCAGTAACAATGTACATCAGAAAACGCGCTCGAATATTTCTATTCAAAACATCGTTGACTCTGTTTTAATGGCGTTTATTTAAACGTTAAAATGTCATCATGATGCATCTTCGTGTAATATGTAGTTACGATTGAGCTCGACCATATCTATCTCAACCAATTACTCGGTCACATATTTGTTATATTTTACTTTAATTATTATGCAATAAAAAGTACTGAGGGCGAGACACCACCAAAGCGGAGATGTCTCGTAATTAACCAATAGCATATTGTATTGTGCTGACGCTAAGCACTGAGCGGTCAAAATGACGCCAGTTGATTGCTTGTACGACACGACCCTTCTCGTCTCCGCTTTTGCAGTCTCGCCCTTATCGTTTTGATTTACAATCCTAATGGTTCCAGTGTCCATTCATATTTTTCTAGATATGTTAGGTTTCTGGTAAGTACGAGAAGGTGGCAATAGACTCGCCCCTATTATGTACATGAAACTTTGTAGTCACAAAATCGAAGAGAGTATGCTTAAATGGTTTGGTCACGTTGAGTTGAGAGGATGAATGAATGAACATAAACGAAAAAAAAGAAGTATGTGAATATCGTAGCAGATGTGTAGTTTCTCCCTACCACCACGTACCTACCTCATATTTATTTATTAGGGACAAAAAAAACAGTTATATGCTTTGAAATTCAGACACATACTTAAACTAAGATTTGTTAAATAATATGTGACCTACGCCATTGTCCACGTACCTATAAGAACTAAAAATTAAGCAAGACAAGTGACAAATAGAAAAATTCAACAAAAAACAAGATGTCACAAATGCTGTGAATGCTTTAGCCTAACTAATTTGACTTAACTTAATTTAATTTACTCGGCAGTTAAGAAATCCAGAGCCATTTTCTTAAATGATTGCTTAGAGTTAGAAAGTATGTCCAGGTTCACTACTTGCATTTAATGTAAGGGTGTAGGTAAATATGAATGTATAAGTTGTGACGTCATAGCTGTCAATTTGACTAAATTGGGTAAGTTCAGCAAAACAAGGTATTTTCTAAATATAATTTATTTACGAATTAATAACAATAATACCAGCCTGTTACTGTCCCACTGCAGGGCAAAGGCCTCTTCTCATACAGAGAAGGCCCGAGCATTGATTGCACCACACTTGCTCAAGGCGGATTGGCGATTTTAAACCAAAGACATTCAATAAACTATAAATCTCTTAGTTTAAAAACTTATATCAAATATAAGTCCAGCATTTTATTTCTATTAAAGAAAGAAAATGGTGTATATGGAATCAGCTATTTGGTTTCCTTCCGATGTTTTTCCTTCACCGATGTCAATGATGTCTAAGATAAACTGAGAAAGTACCTACATAGGAATTAAAAAAGTCACATTGGTACTTGGCCGGATTTGAACCACAACCTCGGGCATGGGAGGTAGTCGCCTTAACCTCTAGGCCATCACGAATGTCATTCCATGAACGAATAATTTTCGAAATTGTGCTGTTTCTCGCTCTCAAAGTACCTATTTGTCTACATTGGAGATAATCTCTCGAGCCCGCCCATGCATTAATTTATGACGTTTTTCCATTTTGAATAACGAAAAAACTTGATATGCGAAGATTTTGTTGCAGACCTGACTTTCCATGCGACATCTGACAGATACAGATCATTGACGTTCCTATTCTTATTTTAAACGCATTGTACCTACACCGTCTCTGCATAACCTTCCAGGTATACAGGCGTGATATAATGTCATATTAAAACCCGATGATATGTTATGATTCAAGGCGTTGTCTGGCTTCTACAATGCTGTTGAAGTACTCCTGGCCCTCGGTTCATATTCGAATGTTTTGACAACATATCTTCATGTGTATTGTGTAGGTATATCACATTGTTTCATAAGATGTAGACGTTTTTCGAAGAACTACAACAAACATCAACACAGTTTGTATCAGATAGTCAACTGACGATCAATATTTTTGCAATAAGGCAACACAGTAAAGCATTGTAAAATTGACAGATGCGATTAATCGTTAGCCAAATATATTATTATCATATTTTGAAAGCGTATATACTCGTAGGTGAATGGTAGATCCTTCACATATCATCACACATTTTTCACCAGTTATGTTTAGGTACCTACTATGTAGTAAGACACGAGCCTATGTTCATCAAATGGTCGTTAAAAAAGTAGCAATAGTTCAATGTCTAAGTTGTAGCTCGGCCATCATCTCTTTACCTGATCTTATAAGTCTAAAAATATTAGTCCTCTAAAAATGGCGATCAAAAGCTAACCAATTACTTTTAGTATCAATGATTGTGTTTTGATTAATTTGAAAAATAATGATTTAAGAACCATTGTCTGCAGGTGTGTGTGATCTCTATACATCCAGGTTCCTTAATTGTTTTAAAACCAATAATAATACAAATCACTAAAGAGTTTAAGGGCACGATTGGCGCAGTGGTTAAGCGATCAGCTACAGCGTTACGTGTCGCAGGTTCGATTTCCGCACGGAACATATATTTGTATGGCAAATAGTTGTTGCTATTCTGGCTGTGCTGCGTGAGTAGGTATATAAAACCACCCACGACACGACAGACATTCCTAGGATGGAGCCAAGTTTTTAAAAAACAAAATATGTTTGCAAATAAGGAGAGTAACAAAGGCAATGCCCTCTAATTACTTGAAAACTTAATCACACAAATCATGTTACCAATTCCTAAAAGTAACCTAACGCAAACTTTTTGTTCAACGACGTTTGCATAATTCGAAACCTAAAGCCAAGCGCATTCATACAACATTCTACATCGACTAAACTATTTAGTCGAGTGGTGTATTTAAGAAAGAAAGAAAGAAAGAAAGAAATAACATTTATTGGCACAGACACAGGGCATACCACAACAACAACAAATATACAAAAAATAAAATGAACAAATTAAAACTAAAGAAACAACTTAAAACTATTTGGCCCAAAAACATTTTTTTTTTGCCCCACGGCTGCTCCAAACAGACCCAGTTCAGCATAAATGTCAAGCACTAAGTGCTTGACGCTGGTTTTCAACTGGACCTGGTTGAGAGGTGTGTACGCCGAACCAGTTAACGTGAATGTGTGATACTAATACTTAATATGTATAAATAGATATTTTATGTGTCACAATAAATGAAAATAATACATATTGTCTAATAATAAATAAATAAAACCAAAGTGTAAATAATCCAAAGCATAAAACAATAATAATAAGTAGATGCCTATGAAAAAATATATATATATAATTTTTCGCGATTTACTTCTCGAGTATTCCATACAACTAAACTATTATGTCGATGGAGGTGCGCATACAATTGATTGATGATCTCCTAAACTAAACAAACCTACTTACTAGTCTTTTGCGTTTTTATGGCAACGCATATTTAAAACGCCATGTGAGACTGACAGTCGCGTTTTGACTATTTAGTTAGTTGATGTTATGCGCAAATTAAGGGCTGAAACTGCGTCTAGCGGGCACCCGCACGGTTTCATACAAAAGTGCTCCGTGGCGGAGATTTGCGCGGGCGTCCATCACGGGGACGCGCGCCCCGCACCAACGCAACGGGGCCAGAAACTAGCGTAATTAATAAAAGAAAAAAAAATGTTCTGCTAGCGACAATGCGTTAATAAAATAATCGGGTCTCCGCGACGGGTACCCGCGGCAGGGACCGTCGTCGCGTTCCAATGGAGCCCACCCGTGTGTCCACGCGCGTAGATATGCGACGACGGTTGCACGTCGCGGCGCTAGTCACTGCCCTAATACAATGCAATACAAAATTATACGTTTGATACCTAATAGTTGTTCAAATTTTTAATCAAAAGTCGTCAAAAGCAACTATCGTGTTGACAGTTAGCACAAATTATTTTCCAGTAAATTCATATAAACTTATCAAACAACAAAATTGTTGTTCTACTAAAAATTGAATGTTTGCTGTAACCCTAATACCGTATGTAGCAGACTGGGGCTCGCCACCAAACCCCATAGTTAGCGAGTACCTACAATTATAGCCTTAGATAGACGCTACGCGACTAATTACATGTATACGTCACAGACCCCTTGGCAAATCGATACCCGCCGTGCATTGCCCTTAAGGGTCAGTGCACACCTGGCGAGGCACAGCGCACCGCGGTTTTTACCCGTATACAATTATCAACTACGTAATACTAAATAATGTCGTCTTGAAATAGAGATAAAAAAAAAAAACTTCCGAGAACACCAATGTTGATAGAAGTACGCGGTTTCTTTTCGACTTTATTTTGGAAGACGTAACGATGATATTGAATTAGCATGGGAAAATGCGCGTTATTGCAGTTCGCAAGGTCTGCGCCCTAGCTATTTGGAAAAGATCCTATAGATGAAGGCCCAAAATGACGATTATCAGCAATTACCGAACGGACTAATGAAGTTCATTTATTTTCAAAAACCGCAAAGTTGATAATTGTTTACCAGTAAAAACCTCGCTGCGCCGCGCTTCGCCAGATGTGCGCTGGCCGTTTGTAAGACATAGGTATTATAGGTTTTATGTAAACTGCCATTTTACCGTGTTGCACGTCCGGCTCTCTCAAACAATATTGAACACTTATGTTCAATATACGCCAATCATTAGCGGCGGGCTCCAATCAACCTATCAAAGAGCGCTCGTCACTTCTAAGAGCTCCGACATAAAGTATAAATTGCATTGATTGACGTGTGAGTGTGACCGGTAATTGAATGTACAACAGGATGGATGCGAGGCCCGATAATGTGCACTTGGTTTAGATCAAACATAGTAAAATATATCGATAAATAAATCAGTTATGAATATACACGCTCGCAATCATAATTTTCAAAACAAAAATGGATTTGAATTTCTTTAATAAAATTTTTTTGCCAAAAACTAAAACCGACTTAAAAACAAACACTAAACGGTGTAAAATAACTCTAAATTCGGAAGTCTGTGGCTTTGGTGGGTTTGTCTTACTCATGATGGGCCACCGACTTCCGAATTTAGAGTTATTTTACACCGTTTAGTGTTTTTTTTTAAGACGGTTTTAGTTTTTGCAAAAAAGTTTTTATTTTTCCATTTTTAGTTGTTACCATAAAAATATATGCCATGAATTTATTTTATATTGTTAATCGTTAACAATACACATGTATTGTTAACGATTAGTGGAAAACCCTATTAAATGATAAATGATATTTATTTCTGTAAATAGGTTTTCACAAACACTTTTACACGTCTTTTTTTTTAACTAGTAGATAAGATCGGAGTTTCACTACCTGACTACTCTGAGAAGAAACACCGAAAGAAACTCAGAGGTCATAGTCTCTTTTAAAGTCCAGACATTATCTTGGTGAAATCATGTAAGATCCATGCCGATTAGTGTCTGAAATGGTCTTTTGAGGAAAGAACCAAACAGATTATGATGACATCATCATAATAAAGTTTTCCACTAATCCCTAATAAATTAAAATTAACATACCTAACTGACGAAATCTAGGTATATTGTACCCACCTGCGTACCCCTCAGAGCATACAGGCGTGATGATACGTCATTATGTTGTATAAACAATAAACATCCAAGCGATTCCAGCAATCACGACAGATTTGCTGTTTATTTTTGAAGAGTTCCGTTGTATATCTCCGAAGATCAGCACCAGATCTTCACCAAATTAAAATGGGACCACCTCAGGAGTATACTCTTTCAAATAAAAAAAGAATTTTGAGAATCGGTCCACAAATGGGGGAGAAATCAGGTAACATACATAAAAAAAAAAAAAACATACACACGAACATAGAACCTCCTCCTTTTTTGAATGTCGGTTAAAAAAGGACTTTCTGCAGAGATGCAAGTGCAAGTGGTACAAGTCCAATTCTGTAAGTGGTCGCGATTTTAGCGATGAGGCTTTCTGTCAGTTTTTTCACACTACGTAGGTACTTTATTGGAGTGTTATAAAAAAAATACATACACACGAACATAGAACCTCCTCCTTTTTTGAAAGTCGGTTAAAAAAGTATTCTATTCTAATATGTACTTACATATTCCAACCCACTCCCGGCGTATGATGCGGCGATCCAGAAATGTCATGGACAGCACAGCCACAAAGACAATGATGGATCCTCGGAACATTTGGAAGCTGCTCACGTATGTCAGCGTCAGTCCGATGTACATAATCGAAGTTCCAATCTGTGTAGAAAAGGCAATCAATGAAGTATTGAGCACATGATTTCAACTTTCTGAAGTAAGTCGTGAAGGGGCTTGTGGCTAAATCATAAAAGCCACAATGGTCAATCTTAGGTTAAGCAACGCTTAACTAGGTCCGTGGATAAGTGACTTTTCGGGCCTCAGAACACACGTTAAGCCGTTTGGCCCCGGCTGGCATATGTAAATCTTTGACAGTCGTTACTCGTAGTCTGTTATTTTTCCGTTTTGTAGTTGTTTTGCTTGAGTTTAGATTTCAATATTAATATGAATTTACTTTTTGTTTCTTAATCTCGGTATATTGGAGTGTGCTAGCTAACACGTGACAATCATTATGAAATGTAATATTTTACAATGTGTATAAACATTAGTGCTATTTATTGAGCATTTCATTGTATAGATTCTTTGTATACCTAGTTCTTCAAACGAATCAGACAGATGTGTTGCCGGGGAGTTTGTTCCGCCACTTCTTCTTCCCAGCAAAAACACTAGGAAGTGGCGAAGGGTGGGCCGTTTTTGGGCGACTGTCTTTATGTATTTTTTTGACGTTCAAAAAGTGCTGATTCTCAGCCTAGTTTGAATAAAGACTTTTGATTTTGATTTTGATTGAGTCCGGAGCCCGAAATTATGACAACAAGTTTAACCAAGGGAAAATGCTCAGTAACTGGGTTGTGGAGGTCTGACGGTCAGTGGCACCATGTAAACACTGGTATTCAGTTGCATCTGGTTAAACTGGAAGCAAACCCTAACAAAGTCGGAAAAAGGCGGTTGAAGTCGATCGTTTGAAAACTTTAAATACTGACCTTGGCTTGATAAGAAACAGAAATGGAGACAATTGAATTCGCATACGATCAATTGATCAATCGCAATACCATTGAAATACGCGATCGCTGAGGCGTTAAAACGACTTCATGCAATACTCGGGTCAAAACATCGCAATAATTGGTCATTTTTGGAGACCAGGTATTTAGGTATAAAATTGTAACGCTAAAGCAGTTCGCAAAAGGCAAAGCCAGAAATCGCGTGAGAAATATCAGTTCTAGCGGCCAGTTTATTAAAATAGGATTAATCATTGTCAGTAAGTATAAGTAAAATAATAGGTATTTATTAAAAAGCCGATAGGTCAGCATGGTTTGGAACTATTACCTACTGACATTAATTACAGGCCTTCTAGTTTACCCGGGGACCGACCTATTTTGCACCAACTCTCACAGTATTAGAAATATATAGTAATTTATATGATTTTTTTTCAATATTTAATAAATACCATTGGCTTCGACTTCTACGAGCAACCAAAAAACGTTTTATCCGATAAGTATCTAAATATCTGTGGACACGTTTTCTGTTTGCTCATTTGTGGCTTAATTTAAATTTATATTTTTTTTTTAATTATTTTTAGTATTGACTTGATAATATGCAAATCGCTGAAACATAGTCAACACACAGTGTTTATTATACGTAGAAAATTGTAATGGTCAATCTTTTTTTCTACGAACAATTTTTAAGTATGTTAGGCTTAGGTATTACTTTGTGAGCTTTCTGTAAAAAATATATGAATACAAAACTTCATCCCCCATCATTCCACCCCCTTGAGGGTTCAAATAAAAAAGAAACAATTTACGTTGTATTAGTTTCCAACCACAAACCGGGGAATTAGTGATTCCATCTGTAGTACGTAACTACCGGTATTAAAAAGTAACCTATAATAATAATCATTCATACTTCGGCCTTTTCCGTCGGATATTTTACGACATCCACGCGGGCGAATGCGGGCAAATGCTAGTAAATTAATAAATAAACATGTCTACCTAGTCTATATGTATTTACAATTTGTAAGACAGCATGGCTGCAATATTCAATCAACATCAGTTGGCTTCTGCGCAGTTGCAGACGGTGCAATCCAAATAGGTAGCGGTTATTGATTCACAGCCTCACAGGCGAACGTCGACATAATGCTCGCCTGAATATTTCGCATATGACCTAAATAAATTAGGTAACTTAAAAGCCTATTACAGTACACGGTATTCACGGTCCCTTATTGAAGGCAGTGTAATAGAATTTCTGGTGTAAGATAGCCTGCTAGGGGCACGCCTCTCTAACTTCATTGTGTTACAGGCTTTTCACTCAACTTTAAGATTCAAGCGATGAGGCTACCATTAACTGCCTACGTCGGATTTATCCGACAACTATTTTCGGGCCCATTCCACCCGAGTTGTATAATATATACGACCAAAAATAACTGTTTGTCCAGTTTGATTTCTGGGTTATATAATACTTTAGGCGTCTGTAACGCCAGCACATCAGGTTACCCCAATGTGTCAAATTTCTTTGATCGTTTGTCAACTTTATGTCAAACAGATTAAAGTTCATATTCAATTGTGAAAATTTGACACATTGGGGTAACTTGATGTCCTGGCGACTGTACATTCGAACTAAAAAGGCATTTTTTAGGCAGCATGAGAAATGTATTGACGATTTATAATTTGAGCGCTGCAGCGCTGGGGGCACGACAATTGATATAAAATTAGCCGGTTAAAAGGTTTTTTTTTTATGTCTAGTAGAAAGAAATTAATTACTAGGTACTTCAATACTATTCAGGATAGAAGGGAAATCAACGCACATCTGGAAATAATAAGTCCAACGAGTGCGATTCGGGTCCAATCACCGCGTGTAAATGTAGGCGTAGTGAGAGCGAATTGAGCTGTCATTCCATACGAATGCAAGGCACTGACTTTTCACTTCACTCAAGTTTTCACGACGTGACTTTTACTGAACCGTCGATCGTCGTCCTATCTCAGATCTACAAGTCAAGTCAATCTTTACAAGTTTAGAATCATGTACCCGGTGGTACAGTCAGCCTTAAACTCATGAACACCTTAGCTTACACAAATTGCTAAGCAAGACTAGTGAATTTTGAACCTAAGACGTTAATTAAATCCTGGCACTAGTCTTGTTTAGCAATTTGTGTAAGCTAAGGTGTTCATGAGTTTAGGAAATATGGATATGTTCATCGACTTATGAGGCTGAGTTTAGAATCATGTACAATGATTCTAAACTTGTAAAGATTGACTTGACTTGTAGATGCTGATATAGGGGTATTTATGGCCTCCCACAGGTCTTTTTTTATGGTTTTTGCTATTCTCTTTTTTACATCTTTCTTAATTATTCTTTGGTTTATTTTATTGTAATGTTATTATGCTTAAATAAATGCTTTTCTTTCCTTTTTAAAGACGTTGAAAATATAATTATTCTTATCTGACCATTATTATGACATTGTTCCTTAAAAAGTTAATTAAATTCCCTTACTTAATTCATTTAAATTCTCATTGGTTTGGAAAAAATGACGATTTTAAGTAATATTAACTTCGGAATTAAGGAAAGCCACAATTTTAACGTTAGGAAATAAGGAGGATGCAGAGAATTCATGGTGTCCGGATGTAGTGAATGATATTATGATAGATCACATTAATTTTTAGTTAAGTAAAAAAAACCCAAGAATTCCTGATCCCACTTCTTACTATTATTAAAAAAAGTGGTCTTAAACTATTAAAAAAGATAAAAAATATATTCAGTAAACTTACAATTAGAATTTGATTAACTATCCTGCAAACTATAAACCCCACACGTTGTACGCCACCGTATTCAAGATCATGAACGCGATCCACTGTGAATGTATATGCGGGAAACGGGATGAGCGTACGCTCGACAACCCACAACTTCATTGAATGGATTGTAAGAGAAAGTCAGTTTCATGAATGAATACGCCACAAACTGGGATGCAACAGGTACATACTACAATTTCATGAAGACGCAAGCTGTTCGCAATTGCCTGTTGCTCGGAATCGCTTAGCAGAAACGGTTACCGTAGTATCTACAACATAAGAAAATATTACTACTTCTAGCACGACTGCTTGGCGCAAACGTAATGTCGAAACGGATGATTAATAAATTTAAAATACTTGTTTCAAATATATGGTTTTAAGACCATTCATATTTATGGGCTGTAATGTAAATGATACAACAATTGGCCCTCCTTATTTATTTTTTAGGTATTATTTTATTGATTTGTAGCTATTGTAGCCGCGTAGGTACTACGGACACGGCAACTGATATTTAGCCCAGCGCTTTACAGGTCTAATATTCGTGCTCGGGCTAATATCCGTACCGACGTGGGGAGATAAAATATAATACAAGGATCGGTAACAATAGAAAAAATGTCCGTTTTACTGTATAAGTAGATCAGAATGCAGGAAAGAAACCAAATGAAGAAAGATTGAACGCAGCAGAGATTAGAATGATGAGATGGATGTGAGGAGTGACTAAAACGGCTAAAGTTAAAAATTAAAATATAAGGGGACGTTTAAAAGTACGCCTGTTACGATAAAAGATGAAAGGGAGTCGTCTGCCTTGGACATGGTTATAAGGAGGGTTGGCACAAGTTACCACAAGTGACTACAAGTGATGAATTTGAGTGTTGATGGAAGGACAAGGAGGGGAAGACCTAAGAAAGATACACAGTGGCGAACGATATGAAGGAGAAAGGAGTAAATGATAGCATCACGAATGACCGCGGAGAATTTAAGAAGAAAACGTGTGTTGCGCCGACGTCAAATAACATGGGACAAGGGAAAGAAAACGATGACAATGCACCATAGAAAAAGTAATTGTGTCATTAGTCACAGTAGAGCTCATTTTAAAATAATAAGTTTGTAAATCGTAGTAGAAAAGGCGTTTTCGTTATTCTACTGTCGGTTGGTTGCCGGTACGTGAAGTATCCGTTGCAAAGATAACCTTTCCGTAAACATGTTTGTGTTTTATCAACAAACGATAGGATACTACTAGTGGCTTGTAAACACATCTAATAAATATCAGAGGGGCAATTCTCGTAAGATTTCAAGTTTCAAGAACGTTCGCGTTCTAATCTCAGTAATAGGAACCTACTTACGTTTAATTTTTCAACATTTTTGGCATTGTTAGTCGCTAAAAAAAGATAGGGACTAGATTTTTTTTAGTCACGGGAATATTGACCTTGAGATTATAAAAGACATTTAAAGCATTTAGCTCGGCACTTCGTCTGCGAGCATATTGTACTCTAAAATTCCTTACACTCCCTCTTCGTGTTGGAAGTAATATACTATAAAATAACATGACACTCACATTTATAATGTAGCTTTCTATGGGGAAAAGAATTATCCAAATAGGTTTAAAGTATTCACAGACGATCGAACTTGGTTCGGAACGGACCACGAACATGGTGCGCTTCGAACCAAATTCAATCGTGTGGCGCACGGTCCGCTGGATATTATTATTATTAATATCGGTACGGGTGGTTCGGAGCGCTCGCACATCGAACGCGGTGCGTTCCAAACCAAACCGATCGTGTGGACGGCGCACCGGACCAAATGTCGGTCCAGTCGCTATTGTGCCACCGTACGCGCAACATCAAGATCAAGATCAAACAATTCAATAAATGGTTCGGAACTCATTCGAAGATATATACGAAAATCTTTATCATCGAGATCTTTAATGAGGTCCGTATTGTTGTCTGTTTCTGAGATAAAATTTTGCCCATTCTTTTTTTCTTTTTCGTTCGTTATGTAATGGCGATGTAGCAACGATAGTTGCCGCAACTAATGCCATTTTGGCCTGTTTTGATAGAATAGGCGGCATGTCGAGGAGACGTGTTCACGCAATGCTAGCACATAACCGACTGGACGGTTCGGAGTCTGGTGCGCTTGTCTGTTGTGTAGACTGCACCGTACCGTTCGTGGTCCGGTCCGAACCAAGTTCGATCGTCTGTGAATACTTTTAGTAATTCCAGAGTTTACCCTTACAACATCACAATCTGCACCGCTTTCTAATATTAGTGTATATAGGTACTTAGATGACCATCAATTAACGGTGCACTGGGCGCAATGACTAAGCAATTAGCTGCTGTGCTTTATCAAGAAAAAAGAAACATTATTTAGCGGTTCCGAGTGCTTTACATGTTTATAAACACACTTTTGATACAGAAGAAACTTCTATTGTGAGGCAACGTAATATTAGGATTTTTTTTTGCTCAATCTGTATGCAAACGCATGTTCTAAGTAATACTTATAAAAAAATTAAATTAAAAATTTAAAAACCCCCACCGCAAAAAAGTAAAACTTTAAAAAGTAAAAAATAACACTTTAGCCATGAAATTTTACTTCACGTCGGGGTACCGCTTAAGTAAGGAATGTTCCTAGTACTTGTAGGTATGTAGGTACTTAATTTAACGGTACCCCGACGTTACGTAAAATTTCATGGCTAAAGTGTTATTTTTTACTTTTTAAAGTTTTACTTTTTTGCGGTGGGGGTTTTTAAATTTTTAATTTAATTTTTATTTTAAAATTTTTAAACGCAATAATTTTGTTTTATAGAGTATACAGTTATGAGATTTTTTTAGTGCTATGTAGAGTCAAATGCTGGTTAAAACGAATCCAAACACGACATATCTGCTATAAGTTTGTCAAGAGTCTACCTACTGGTGTGCTGGATAGCCTGGCTGCAGCATCAGCTCATCCTGTTGCCATCAGTGCATTGTGTTTAGAATCAAATGCTGGTTAAAATGAATCCAAACACGACATATCTGCTATTATTTTGTCAAGAGTCTAACTACTGGTGTGCTGGATAGCCTGGCTGCAGCATCAGCTCCTCCTGTTGCCATCAGGGCATTGTGTGCAGAATCAAATGCTGGTTAAAATGAATCCAAACACGACATATCTGCTATTATTTTGTCAAGAGTCTACCTACTGGTATGCTGGATAGCCTGGCTGCAGCATCAGCTCATCCTGTTGCCATCAGTGCATTGTGTGCAGAATCAAATGCTGGTTAAAATGAATCCAAACACGACATATCTGCTGTTATTTTCCCAAGAGTGTATTAGTCTGCTAGATATTCTGGCTGCATCAGACCAAATACACCATAATGTTGCTTATTAATATTACACACATGGGTGTTTGAAATTTTAAGACACACATATGTTTGTAAGTAAAGTTAATACCCATAGACGTCTAACATAGCAACGGTAGCTAACACAAAAGAGCTGATAACCTTGAAACGGCTGAACCGATTTTGATGAATTATGTCTAAGAACCATCGCAAGAAACTCTGCTTTCAAATAAAAAAAACCGCATCTAAATCGGTTCACCCGTTTAGGCGCTACGGTGCCACAGACAGACAGACAGACAGACAGACAGACAGACAGACAGACAGACAGACAGACAGACAGACAGACACACACACATAGCGGTGAAACTTATAACACCCCTCTTTTTGCGTCGGGGGTTAAAAAAAAGACTGAAATAACAGTTTTCTTTAAAATTTTATTGGGTAACTTAAACAATTAATAATCCGTGTTTCTACCGCGAACACTAACAACACAAGAACATCGGTTTGGCATACTCAAAATGAGTTCATCCAAATCACGCTGTGGAATGGCCGCCCATGTTCGTTGCAACAACAAAAAAAGGTTTTCTTGCGACTGGATACCCTCCATATTCGGCAGAGCTCTTCTCTGTAGCATATCCCATGCATGCTCAATCGGGTTCAAGTCTGGCGACTGAGCAGGCCAGGGCAGGACATTGATGTTAGCTGCGGCGAGAGTCTGTCTTACAACTCTTGCGGTGTGCGGTCGTGCATTATCATGCATTAACTGAAATAAGGGACCGATTTGCACTTGTAGAGGAACGATGACGTCTGATACAATCGTCTCAGCATAAATTTGAGCGTTGAGGTTGCCTCTGATCCAAATCAACTCAGTTCTTCCGCCGATCCAAATACCCGCCCATACCATGATGGTTCCACCACTATAAGGATGGACTTCCTGGCAGGATTTTAATCGCTGTTGGCGTCCAGGGGTTCTCCAGTGTCGTATAGAAAAGCACACGAAACGCCATTGTTCTTCTGCCCAATTTCTGTGTTCAAGAGCCCATTGATATCGAATCCTACGATTGTGCATTGCTATAGGTGGTACCCGTAGCGGTCTTCGGGAATGAAGGTTCACGCTAATTAAGTTCCCTGAAGAGTGATGAAGCCTCACGGCTAACATCATGGCGGTTATTGTTGGAGCTCTTCGAGTTAAGATTTGAATGTATCGGGCTTGTCTCCGTGTGGTGCAGCGATACCGTCCTCCATGGCGCTCAGCCACGGTACCAGTGCTTCGGTAACGTGTCCAAAGTCGACTGATAACACTCTGACTTGTATTTAGAGCTAAAGCCACAGTACGTTGCCGGGAACCAGCTTCTATCATTCCCACGGCTCTGAGCATTTCTTCCCTGCTTAAATGACGTCGCCGCTCCATAATAACGTTGGTTTTAATCAGTAGTAGGGAAACAGTAGCACTAATAATGTCTTCAATGCGTTGTATGTTTTTATAGGAAAAATATTGACAGCTGATTTTCATCTTTTACTCGAATTTGATTCACAGTTCCTGATTCAAATTATGAAATGCACCAAAAAGGATCCATATAAATTTATAAAATCATAAATTTATTACAAAGCCACATCTCAATCTCAAGAAATCCGCATAAAAATGCTTGATCCCTAGACACTTTTGATGTGTGTAGTTAAAAATAGTATCGCGAGTTCAATGGTATTTCGTAATGGTATCATCCATAGGTATCATCTCAAACATGCCCAACGCACCTAAGGAAGTTCACTACAAAGATATTGCAATTTGCAAAAAAACGTAAGGAAAGTTGGAGTATTGCGAGCATTCACGTTAAAAAAAAATGCCTGATAAAAGTAGGCACGTAGCTTCAACTATGGCAGGTAGGAGAACGATGTCAGATCACAGCAGGTTATTTTATTTTACTACGTTCAAAATGGGAGTGACGTCAAAAGAACGTAGGTAAGTACTCAAGCCTGCTGATGACATCTTATCCATTCCGCTTTGGATAAAACCATGAACCGTAAACAGCTATCCTATTGTGATAAGCAGAGATCTAACTAAATAGATAAAAAATATTTATTACCTAAATTTAGTGAAAGGAAGCAACATAGTGGACAAACCCATTTCCAAAATCCTGATATGAAAATCTTGGCAGTTTAATGCAAAGATTTTAGAACCGCGAATTTGTTTTTGAAGTGTTTTATTAAGATATAAACATCAATAAATAAGTGAACAACATCTATCTATGACTTCCAGAAATTGGAATATTATTTTCCCAATTAATTCCTAGAATAATATAGCAATTGTGGAGCGGCAGCACACCATACTAAACTCATAGACTTGTATACACTAGGTCACAAACATCGGATGAAAATTTTGTTCGTGATGTTCCGTCTATTGGAACTAAAGAATGTCTTTTCATCTACTCAATGTTACCTACTTCTTTGAAGTTACCATTAAAGCCCTACCATTTACTCGAACTCATTAATAGATTTTTAGCTGTTTGCAAAACAAACTCAAAACAAAAAACCATAATAAATGTCTATAACGGGAAACCTTATCTGTAATGCAGTCTGTCGTCATAGAATCCATTTTGCTTTATTACACCCATGGCGATAAGATCAATAGCTGTTTGTCACATTCATATTGCATACAATGTAGGTACCTACGATAGCGTATTTGTGGATTAAGCTGGCAACAGCTGTGAACTATGCTCTCTACATCTTAAGTAGGTAGGTATATAGGTAATTTAATTCTATTCATTATGATCTGCCTAGCTTTTTTCTAACTATGTGGGGATCGGCTTCTAGTTTAACTGGATGCAGCTCAATACCGGAGTTTTATAGGGCTCGTACACAAAACTGCGATGTGACATCGCATCGCAAAAATGTGCGATCTCCCTTTAATTTTCTGACTCTAATTTTCTTCGTAATTTTCTGCGTTGCGAATTCGCATCGCATCGCATCGCAGTTTTGTGTACGAGCCTATACGGAGCGATTAACTACTAGTACTTTCGACACTAAGTATGCTGGAATATAAAAATAAACGCTTTTCCAAGATTTATGACTAGCATAATATTATAGTTAGTTTACCGTGCTAAAAAGAAGTTCGCTTAAGAGCTATGTTTATAGAAAGTCTATCTAGTCTATTTATAGTATCTAGAGCCCACGCAATAAGAGCCAATAGCACAGCTAAGGATTAAAAGTTCACTTACCAAGTCAAACATTGCAGCAGGCATCAATATGAACGGATTGAAGTTCTGGTTGCCATTAGTGAGGGCATGGCCACCAGTGTTCTTGGTTTTGTAATGAATTAGCTTGAAAGTGAGAAGGCACAGCATCTCGCCAAGAAACATAGCCGTAGCCTAAATTGGAGCGAAACAACACAAATTAATTTTGACAAAAAGAAACAAGATTCCATTTTTTTAAGAATTTGTACAAAAATGAGATTACCTGAAGAAATGGATGCTCAAAGGGTCTGACTTGTCCATCTGACCCCTTGGCCTGTAATTTGTCAGCCCATTTGGTACTCAAAGAGTTTATGGACCCTGTCACAACTAGCATTACAGCTAGGAACTTCTGGTACCCGGTCCATGCCATCCTGTGAATAAGACTTGTTGTTACAAAACATTAATTAATTCATTTAGGTATATTGTGTGGTTAGCAACTAATCTGGTTTCAGAGTTTTAATGGGCCTCTGACATGCCGTCGAGATATATCTCTAATGCATGCCGGTTTCCTCACAATGTTTTCCTTCACCGTTTTTGAAGCAAGTGATAATTATACAACACGAACATTAATCCGAAAAGTAAGTAAGTAAATTAAGTCAGAGGTGAGATGCCTTGGGTTCGAACTCGAGAACTATGTTTTGGCAATCTGCCGGTCACATCACTAGGCTATCACTATTTAAAACAACATTAATAAATGTTTACGACCTCCTTCCTTTTTAGGTGTCAGTTCAAAATGATAGTAATTATTATTGGGCTGTATAATTGGTACTTGTGTGCCCACATGTATCTAACTTAATGATAGATGCCTAGTATGCCTACACTATGGACTATATTTAATATGACTACATAGAAGGAAGTAATTACAAAAAAATCCGAGTAGGTATAAGACTAGCAGACGTCCCGCGGTTTCACCCGCGTAGGTCCCGTTCCCGTGGGAATACAGGGATAAAAAGTAGCCTATGTGTTAATCCAGGTCGTAATCCAACTCCATACAAAATTTTATTAAAATCTATTCAGTAGTTTTTATGTGAAAGATTAACAAACATCCATCCATCCATCCTCACAAACTTGCACATTTATAATATTAGTAGGAACAACCAATGCACTTATTTCCAGCACTTTACCTCAAGATTTATGTATTAAAAGTTAATAACTAGAACCTTTTTAAAGTAGGTTTAAAATGACAGCTATATAATATAATGAATACCTACTTGAAATAGTGTCATTTATATTTATCAGGTACATAAAAATGTAAGTATATTATTAAGAATAATACATTACATTAAGTATTAATTTCTCCAAATTGATAATACATTACATTAAGTATTAATTTCTCCAAATTGTAATTTTATACTTAGTGAGAAAAGCAAAGTTTTTTGTAAAAGTCAGAAAGTTACTATTGGTATATTTATGCATATAGGATGCATTATTTTGAATAAGTGTTAATGTGAGCATAATATAACACACCCACACAATTCACAAACAGACTAATTTACTCATAGACTAGCAATACCAATCTTTTAGTTTGTGATTTGTATTGAGTAACAAAATGAAAGAAAGTTTTTAGTCACTGGACTTTTCTTCTAATTCTTCTATCTATGATATCCTGATGTATAAACTCTAAAGTAGGTAGGTACTAGCATGAATGGGGTATTCAATCTTTCAACATTTATTAAATAATATCTAAGAGATTTTAAAGACATACAAATAAGACTAGGCCTAGTTTAATCATTAAATAATGAATAAAACATTAATTAAATCCACCTCTAAGACAACCTACTGGCCTAATTTTTCAATTGTTTCTTGGTACTTATCCTGAACTCTTCATTTAATTTTCTATGTACCTATGGCGTGATCACTTTTAAGGGATCAAAAACGGTGAAGGCAAACATTGTGAGGAAACCGGCATGTCCTAGAACCTAGTATTCTAAGACTTGACATCTACCAATTTGCACTGGGACCACGTGGTAGTTTATGGCCCATACGCAAAGAGATTTAAAATACTATAAAGCAGGCATGTCAAGGAAATATCATAGAAAAACTTTGATCCCATGTCTCAGTAACGCCATATAGAATAATATATGAATATTGGAGCGGCAGCAGAGCGTACTACAAAAAACTCATAGACTTGTATCCAGCAGGACACACTTTTTCGGACGAAAATTTTGTTCGTGATGTCCAGTCTATAGGTACTGAATGTCTTTGCCCATACGCAAAATACGCGGTTTGACGTGGAGTTGTGGATACCAGCCTGGTATCTTTATCTTTTTTTTAAGGGATCAAAATTAAGTCCATGAAAACAAAGTTATTAAAGTCTGACAACTTTCTCTTACCCCCTAGTAGAAAATATACTTACACTGAATAGGATAGGTCTAATCCTACTTACTTATACAAAAAAAAAATAGAGGACTTCTGCAAGGAAAAAGTGAACCCCACAAAAACCAAATTTGTTATCTTCACTAAAAAAAGAAAAAAACTGGAAGAGGGTGAAAACTATTGAATACAAGTCAAAGTCAAATCATTTTTTTTTCAATTAGACCCATAAAATAAACTGTTGAACTTCGAACTTATAACTTAAATTAATTCAGAAACTGATTCTAGTGGCACATTTTAAAAAGTAAACTACCCTTTGAAATGCGCCATTAGAATCAGTTTATCATATGGAGAAGAATGGGCAAGAAACTCCATAGGTAGGTAGGTACCTACTTATTCTTTTAAAATGTATTATATGTTACTATTATATACTACACATAATGTAAACCTTAAAAAATATTATTTTTAAGATGCCAGTCTTAAACAAAGGTATTCTTGATAATGTACATATTTTTGTGATAGTTATAGTTTTTAAGGTAAATACGATTAAAAACATAAAGCTAGCCATGAGAAAAGATTGAAGGTATTGTTAAAAGTTGTTACTTTTGATTCAATATACAGAGCAGTGAAGACCAATTTTATTCTGAACGCCATTACATTTATTTGTTTCAGTACATGATTAATTAGGTAGTGTTGTGTAGTAGTTTTTGTTTCAATTTAAAGTTACACTTTACGCAGTGTTTTGCACTCGTTATTGTTTTGTTATGGAAACCATAGAAAACAGCTAATTGTCTTTTAACAAAAGAATAACAATGACACAAACTTTTGCAGGTCTGTCTTATAAACAATGAAACATCGCAGTTCCGAAAGTAAAATACCTACACTTCATACGCGATTGATAATCTTACCTGGGTCTTCTTTAACCTGTGTTCAAAGATTTGTTTCACGGAAAACAACACAACGTATAAAATTGCTAATTTGAATTTGTGTAAACCTAAATATCGACAATACTATACTGTAGTTCACTATGTAAATAAGTTATCAAATTATTGCTACCTACGTACAACTTAACACACGACAACAAGCAAGACAGACAATGACTTCAAAAACTGTTTGCACTATTTGACGTCTGTCTGCTGAGTCTGTGTCAGACTGACGTAAATCTAAGATCGGTATTGCCAGTTAATGGTTAACGTTGCCAGATTTAAATAATTGTCTGCAATGAATGCAATGATTTCGTTACAAAATCCTTTAACTAATCTTTTCTTTACCTCAAAAATAACTGACTGTTCTTAACGTGAAAGGAAATAACACCGCAGTTGGATATTCATATCATGTATATTCGACCACTCTGCTGTGAGATATTTTGCAACCTGCAGGACTATTTAATTACCGTCGACTATTTAATTATTGAATAAAATTGGTCAGTTACTAGTAAATTACATTAATCGACTGGGGTAGAGGTTTAATATAATTAAACCAAACGCTAGTCGAATTATTCGAATTGCGTTTGGGCTATAGCGAAATACATCATTTAGAAAACTTTGAATCGATGTTCAAAGTTGTCAAAATTATGTATCACTGAACCGTTATTTCTCTCATTTCCATTAATAACTATCGTTTTATGATAATAGATGGCGCTACGTGTCTATCGAATTGTAATTCAATTAATTATACTATTATAACCTGAAACCGCGTGCAAGCCATGAGCAATAGCTAGTAATTTATAATAGATAAGAGGCCTAAGAACAATCTTCTATAAATGCTTTGGAGGGAGCGCGGCGGATGCCGCGGAGCCTCGAGTGCGTTGAGCATGCATTGTCAACATACTTTAGTATGTTGACAATGCATGCTCAACGCACTCGAGGCTCTCAACTCTGGATTAGTCTTGTTTGGATTGAACTCCTGTCGTCATCTGCCTAGCTTTTTTCCAAATTAGTTGCGGTTGGCTTCCTGTTTAACCGGATTCAGTTGAATACCTGTGTTTAACATATATTATGAATCGACTGACTGTCTGACCTAGTGATATACAGCCTGGTGACAGACAGACAGACTTAAAGTGGAGTGGAGTAAGTGTCTTAGATTATACGGTTCCGAACCCTAAAAATAATAACGTTAATCGCCCATTGAGCAATCGAAATAGAGCTATCCTGCAAGGGATTTAATTAAGTTGTTAAGTTACTGTCTAATATCTACATGACACAATGGACCTCATTAAATAGTGATATTACTTTTTTTCACAATACATCATCAAGCATATTATTATATTCCCCGAAGAGTTATGCAGCCGTAGGTATACCAAAATTACACCCAGTTATGTTTACGTCCCATGTAATAGGGGGCGACTCTACTGCCATCTATCGGACACAAATACAGATTCCGAGAATATTTAGACGGGGAACTCATAGAGCCAGTGCCCGACCCGGGGTTCTTAACCGGGACCTCATGCTCGGTAGTAGGGCTTATGACCATTGAGGCAATTTAACGTTATTTAACTTCCTTCTTCGTTCGTTTAAAGACTTGATTATAATAAAATTGTTATGAGCTGCGATGTTCCTTCTATATTGGTAAAGTCAGCACCAAGTTTATAACTTAACAATATTATGCCTGTTATCCCCAAAGGGTTAAGGAGAAGTTTACCTGTAGAACATCCAAATTTCGCCAGCTGTGTTTAATTCCCATGTAATAGGATACGCGCCCTTAGTTGCTGTCAATCAAAAACCATACCAAACTATCAAATTCCCTAATTCTCCTAACACAGGCATCACATGCTTAAAAGGAGGCTCCAATCACTTACTAATGTAAACCTTTTAGTTGAAAAATAAAGATTTTGTATTTGTATTTGTAAATTCCTTAGCTAGAATAGAGCAATGTCAGCAAAGTGATGTAACCGTCGGACTGCCGATCCGAGGTCTTGAGCGGGATCCTAAGGCACGCATCTCTGTCTTTTCGAATTCCTGGCGTATTATATAGTAATCCATAAGTAGGTAAACGTAGCTTTAGAAACAGTGAAGGAAAACATCGTGTGCCTGAGAGATATTTCTCAACGGCTTCTGAAGCCAAGTCAGAGGACACTAGGTCAGGTCACTGAGGACACGAAAAGAAGAGGAATCTAGGTACTCTTTCTGTAGTCGCGACTAACGACTATCCGTAAGCCTATACATTACTAGAAGAACCTCTAAAATCATTAAAACTGGCGTGAGTTGTTCAGCTTTGCCTCTGCAATAATGATGGCGATCACGTGCCATCATCTGACTGCTGCTGGTAACATTTTCCACCCCCGGCGCTGATCCGCACGATGTGAATTCAACAGCTGTTGTTCACAGGCACTGCATTAGGTGTGCTAAACGATGTAAGTAAATAAAAATGAATTGATTAGGAAATTAAAACACCGTTTACATTTTTTTTATATTTTATTCACTACAGAAAAAGCAGGGAATTGATTAGAAGGGTACATCAATAAGCAGTTATTTATTTTTTTCCGATACAATTTGTTCCATTAGAGTGAACTTTTACCAAAATTTGATAATGTTGAATGAACACAATATGACCAATCAGTAGCCATTGCCAATGAGTTTCTCCGTAAACTGAAAAGGAAAACCTGGTTTCTACACTATTTCTGATTTAACCGTCGGTTTTTTCTACTGAATTACCAAAATCTTTGTAGACTCCATTACTGGTTTCATCACTGTTTCTAGATATCAAGTTGATGTTTAATATCTCTTCATTCACACGTCATCACTTCTGTGTTTTTTTCATCATCATCATTATTTTTATATTCATCATCACTGTTGTTTGGAGTGTAGAAATCTTGAGGCGCAGCACAAACACCTTATATTTTTTTTCACTGTTCAGAAACAGTCGATGCGTAAATCCATTTCATATTTTTTCAAAGTTTTACATTGGTTCATTCGCAATCTATTCAAATATAAATGATATTCGCGTACTTAAGAGGAAAGGAGGAAAGCACGGCAGCCGCACAGCGTTGTCCATGGAAATTTTTTAATAGTTGTATATTATATTGAACATTTTATGTATTTTGCTCGGAGTGTATGTTTTTCGCTCAGGATACGTAAGCGTGTAAGTTAGCATACTCGATCGCAGCTTCTCCAAAATTTGTTTCAGATTGGTGTTGTGGGGATTCTCACCTCGGAGCAGGACCTTAATCCAGCTCACAAAATTAAACTTGTATAGCATGCGATAATTTAATTCCGGATTATTACGCCAATCTTTTGAATAATCTTCCCGCAAACTTTGTTCCAAAATAAATAACATACATTGCAACTGTATCTTCCTTGATCGGTCCATGTCCAATCCTTTCCAATCCCTTGTGCCTTTTGTAATTCACACGTTGATTTTTATTTCGGGGGGGGGGGGGGGGGGGGGGGGGGGAGTCAAATTTGTGAGCACGTCCGCACTGTGCGAATGCTAGATAAATTATGACATTTTATACTACGTCACTTCAAGTATTTATATTTTTCTATAAGTTGCCACCCTGTTCAAAGTTTGGGAAGCAGAGCTGACAACAAAAAAATACTAAATGCTAAGAATGTATTGCAAACCTAAATTTAAAAATTTTCTACCACCTCGTGCCCAGAACCAGTTAGTTAAACAGTTTGTAAAATTCAATAT
The DNA here is from genome assembly GCA_921972225.1 of Euplexia lucipara. Lineage (NCBI taxonomy): Eukaryota > Metazoa > Arthropoda > Insecta > Lepidoptera > Noctuidae > Euplexia > Euplexia lucipara. The sequence continues at coordinate 7,044,333 of OV179142.1, read as the reverse complement.
TTGTACTTAATTTGAAACCTTTAAGTATCATAGTGATAAAATACTATTACGAAATAATATTATGGTTCAATGCTTCCTTCTGGTTTCCTATTTATAAAAACTTAGTTATGTTGAACTTGTTTATTCGTGCCATTTCTATGACCATAAACATTTTTGACATTAAATTTAAAAGCTTCCTTTTAAACTGATTTACAAAATAGATACACCATTAATTTTATTCTTTTAACGATATAATCATGTATAGAAGAATAATCAAAATGTGCCAATCTCGCCACGCGTCATAACTACATGACTATATAGGAATAAAATTATCCGTAGCTTGGCACCGATGTCAAATTATTTGAATTTTAAATTATACCTTCTGTAACCTGGTTCGTACAAACACTTTTCTTTTACATGTCATTTTTTAACTTGTAGGTGATGTCGTTGTTACACTATTTGGCTACTCTGAGAAGAAAATAAAACCGCAAGAAACTCAGAGATCGCAGTTTTGGCGTGGCGGTTAAGAGGTTATCGAAAGGTTTATAGTTTAAAATTAGGATAAGTAGTAAATGTAGTTTATAAGTTTTAGTTGGCTTGTTGGTTCGTTATTGTTAATTAGTTATGAAAATAATGAATAAAAACAGCCACAGACATTAATTTTAAATTAGATAAGAAAATGCGCAAGTTCCTCCATTAATATTTAAAAATCTAGAAACCATTCTCAAATAAATCTGACAGCTTAATGTCACGGGCCCAAAATATGACAGTGTGCTGTGTATATTATGTATACTGACTACACTTTTTATGACTACAGAAACTCGAATAATCTTCCATATTTCTAAATAGTTTTGTAGTTTGGTAACACTGTGTTCCGAAAGCTTCTAAAGAAGCTCACTATGGAACCCGCGAAATCCAAACGTAACATATTTACAGAGTGGAAAGGACAATCCGACACCAAGAGTTTGGTACATGATTTTAGATTAAACTGACTAAATATTTTAACGGTTCAGAAACTTGTTCTGAACCCATGGCATAGCTGCTGTGCGACGCTGTCACTTTCACCCAATATGTATATATTCGATTATGTAGATTGCATTTTGATTACCCAGCTTAAATTTTAGTTACTAAATGTAAGTTGTATCTTTACGCTGTTGGTTTTCTGGGTATGCCAGCCAAATCATATGTTAAGGGTTTTAGTACTCACTTTATAAATAGAAGGATACTTATGTAGTTCATACAATACTCGTATTAGTCGTCGCTGTGTTGGAGCGCAAAGAAGTTGTTGGGTGGGAACAATACATGTTAAAAATAAAAACAAACATAGAATTTTAATAACATATATATTTTCCGAATAGATTCCTCTAATAAAGTAAATATTTCACCTACAAAATACATACAGTAGTGCTATTCTACAAATAAATCCCTGTGAAATGTAGGTTTTGTGAAGTTGCGAACTAAAGCTATGGTTTGAGAGGCCACCTTGCTCTCCGCTGTTAGGTATATTTATTTATAGAATAGACACTAGTGCACTAAAATTATAAATCAACTGAACACAAGACTAAACTATTTGACGACTAAATAAATAATAATATGTGTGGGATTATTGTCTTCTGTTCAGATGACGATGCATTCTTGAGGGAAGGGCATTCCCAGGATCTGCACATTGGGGCAAGCTGAAAACAAAATAATGACATTGTTAACTATTTCGTAGTTAAGTATCGGTTACGTAGCTTCATATTTATCATCATAATTAATAATAAAATTTTTAACGGCAAATTGTATTTTTTTGTTTTTTGGCGGGATAACTTCTTATAAATTGATGAACCCCGGCGCGGCTGCACGCACGAAGAAGCATGACTTATTGTCACATTCTGCCTAAGCCAAGCGTGCCAGCGCGAGCGTGGAACAAGCGATAGAGAGGACCAATCGGATGACGATATCACGTAAAAAATATATTATCGTCCGTAATACCAAAAAAAAAAACGCGGACGACGTAGCGAGCTACAACTATTTAGCGATAAAACCTTTAACATAAGATTTTACTTTTACGTTGAGCAACAAAATAATCTACTGATGACTGTTCCTTATTATTTCCATCAGATGCTAATTATTTTAATTATAGTTTGAATCAGCATCGGTTGGTCTCATGAAAGTTACTTGTGTGTAGTAAATTGCATTTCTCGATTAAAATAGTTGATTATCTATGGCTACCATTGAATTTATCTGATGACGACGCCGGAAAGCCAGCCGCTAGATGGCGCTACTTGCATCGTATTTTCTGTGTGATCTCGGTTTATCGATGTTTATTATGAAAATAGGTACAGAGGCTGGCACATCAAGCTACCCCAATGCATCAAATACCTCCAATAGATTTTCAAGTTTATTTCAAACAGAATACGGTTTATGATCAAATGGGAAATTTACAGTTTGGGGTAGCATGATGTGCTGGCGTCCGTCTGTTTCATCTACTTACTTGGAAATTACTAGGTATTTATATTAAGTATGTCGTGGAAAGCGGTATTCTTGAATAATAAGTTGTGAAGTGGATTTACTTAGTACGGAGTCTATGGTGACCAGCGTGACGTTACTTGTCATTTGAAAATGGCGCGAATGTGATTTCGGTAATGTCACGTGGACAGAGTCGTGCTGGTGCATGGGAGCTGGGTAGAGCTCAGGTTGATTTGAGGCACCAACGAAGACACACATCCAGTTCGAAACTGTCAGTTAGGTACCTATTTGAGTTATGTTTTGTGATTACAAATGTTAGGAGAGGTTATTACTGCAATGAAGATTGTTATTCTACGTTATGAACCCGATACCACGAAACCCCTATCGGTGTCAGCTCATCGCTCAGCCATTGCTGACGCCGACAGGTATATTAAGTATTATGTTTGGAATAGTGTTATTATAGCTTTTGTTTTATTCAATTTCTGACCTGCCGGTTGATTCTGTAAAAGTCACCACGTGAAGCTTGAGTGTAGTGAGTGCTGTCAATGTCCAGTATTAGAACGGAATGGCAGCTGAAGTCGCCATCACTTCACCTACATTTACACGCAGTGATTTTAACAGAATCGCACTGCAGCACGCGTAGATGCTCACAGTAGAAACGGGTATGCCGACGGAAGAGTCGGCAAAATGGCAGATCGTAGAAACATTTCTGACGATTATAGAAAAAAAATTAATTTAGAGTTATTTTAGACCGGCTAGTGTTTTTTTTAAGTCGGTTTTATTTTTTGCAAAAAAGATTTTTATTTTTTCATTTTTAGTTGTTCCCATACAAATATTTGCCATGAATTTATGTTTATATTGTTATTTGTTAACAATACATGTCATGGTAATAGGGTTATTATCCAATTATCCCTAATAAATGAAACTTAACATACCTAACTGTCGAAATCTAGGTATATTTTACACATCTGCATACCCGTCAGAGCATACAGGCGTGATGATACGTCATGATGTTGTATAAACAATAAATATCCAAGCGATTCCAGCAATCACGACAGATTTGCCGTCTATTTTTGAAGAGTTCCATTGTATATCTCCGAAGATCAGCACCAGATCTTCACCAAATTAAAATGGGACCACCTCAGAAGTATACTCTTTCAAATAAAAAAAGAATTTTGAGAATCGGTTCACAAATGGGGGAGAAATCGCGTAACAAACACACAAAAAAAAAAAAAAAAAGAAAAAAAACATACCGTCGAATTGAGAACCTCCTCCTTTTTTTGAAGTCGGTTAAAAATAATGCTCGATATTGTAAAATATTGTCGACTGAAGTCTATCTACACAATAATTTTCTTCATTTATGACATTGTCGTGATCAAAACAAAAGAATTGTTTCTACAAATGTCGATTGACTTGATTCTTCTGTACTATGCTATGTTCCTATGAGAATAGGAACGTCACTGACCTCTATCTGTCAGATGTCACTTTAAAACTACAGTCTGCAACAAAACCTTATTCGCGTAATCAATTATTTTTATTTTTTTGTTTTACTGAGTCAATGAATAAAAATGAGTATTCAAAATGAAAAAAAACGTCTTAAATGAATTAGTCTTGTGGACCGTTCTTTTCAAGTGACATCTGACAAATAGAGGTCATTGACGTTCCTATTCTTATTTAAAACGCATAGTAGACGAAATCCTTTTTGTACGGTGATCATGCTACGCCTGCAGCGACTTCCAAAAGTAGCTTTATTTTGCACTTTGTTCCTAGGTACTTAGTGTTTGTTTTTGGAAGACGGTTGTATTTTATGTCCATTGCTGAGTAGTGACAGTAATTTTAGACTTTGACTAGAGTTGACTTTGAGTAGGTTTCTAAATACTCGGTATTAAGGGCTCTCACACATATTTGCGAATCGCAACGCATCGCAAATACCTGCGATCTGTGGTCACCTGAACCAAAGCTTTACCGGACCATACATCGCGGCTATTTGCGATGCGTTGCGAATTCGCAATTAAGTGTGGGAGCTCTTAATGTGCTCGTTTAATATATTGGAAATTATAATAGGAATCAAGAATACCTCTCTCACAGCGCTGGCCGTAAAAGCCAGAACCTTCACACTTGCAAATAAATCCTGGTTCTTGAGTCGTTTGAATGCAATTTCCTTGCTTGCAAGGCAAACGGCTGCAAATATTTGAGCTCCGTTCTGTAAAATTGTAAAGTTAAGTATGTAGTGAGAATAATGGGAAATACAATGTGACCCTTATGGTCCTAAAGGTGCAGGTACATTGGAGCAATAGCGTTAATTTTTTTTGTCAGTTTTTTTTATTTTCTACTGATGTTCTTTGACTGAAAATGTCCAGATTAAACATAAATCAGTCTAAGAAACATGGATTTAAAATTTGACACAGGCTTGCAGACACTTGACGACCATCTGAAGGTAGAATTACTGATGTTATCATACCTAACTAATATTATTATGTTTATAAAATTTTCGTGTCACAGAGTTTATTACGAAACCCCTGCGAAACGACTTCACCGACTCTTATGAAATTTTTAATCAAAATTACACTAATTTACTGATTCTAAGATGAAACAAAATTTGCCGGGGTACTTATAATAATATAATTAAATATTTGGTAGCTTTAAGACCGCCGAAGGGTAAGGCAGAATGCAGTTCTCCCTCATTTCATCAATAAAGTTTCTAAGTCCAATGTACTTGGGGGCGATAAGGGCAGGTCTTACTTAATTCCAGTCTGTTATTGTCCAACTGCAGAGCAAAGGCCTCTTCTCATACAGAAAAGGCACAAGCATTGATCACCACGCCGCCAGTTGAAGGTGGATTGGTGATTTCAAAGTTATATTAGCGATAAGTCCAGGTTTTCTTCAAGATGTTTTCCTTCCCCGATGTCAATGATGTCTAAGATAAACTTTGAAATTACATGTAAATTGAAAAAGTCACATTGGTACTTGCCCGGATTGCTTTGTCTTCCTTAATTGATGACTTGTCTTAACTTACCTCTCAGGGCATTGAGGCAGGTGCGCCGGGTCCTATAGATGTATTCGTCCCTGCAGCCGTAGGCGCAGGTGCAAGAGTTTCCGTAGATCTTGCACCCATTGTAAGCCTGGTCTGGCTCGCAGGCCCAGGCAGTCACTGAGAAATACAATATCAACTTTTATCTGGGCTGACTGATACACTATAGAGATCTACCATGGACTTTTTAATTTATGTGCGTTTTGTATAATTACCACTGCGGCTTTTTTATTATATGGCTGAATTATGTAATTAAAGTTAGTTACATATTGTAGGTCTGCATCCAATTTTATTTATAACCCTGACCCTGCTATGTGTCTACTTGGAGACCTGGTTTAGGTACAGAAGCCAGCACATGCAACGCTAATGTGTCAAATTTGTTTAATAGTTTTTCAACTTTATTACTATAGGTTCCTGTTCGATTGGATTTTTTTACATTTCAGGGCCTTCTGCGTCTTTTTAAAAAATTGTATGTCAATTGACATAACTTAGCACACTACCAAACTTTTAAGAGCTTTTATAAATGTTTTAATAATCAATTAATGTTTCTGATTTTGATCTATTATTACTAATATAAATAATAATAATACCAGCTTGCTACGGTTCCACTATAGGGCATTGGCCTCTTCTTATACAGAGAAAGCACGAGTATTAATGACTACTCTTGCCCAAGGCGGATTAGGCGATTTCAAACCTAAATATTGACTACAAGTCCAAGTTTCCGCACGATTTTTCCTTACTCATATGAATTTTATAAGTCACATTGGTTGATTAATAAAATTAATTTAGTTTAAATACTGTTTATATATTAATATCACTAAAATCCTGGATATATTCTCACTGAAGGGCATAAAGGCCTCTCTACTTTCTTTCCATTTTTCTCTGTGTAAGGCTTTTTTTAAACATTCCTTATCGAAGAAGACCAGCTCGTACTGCTCAATGTCGTTGGACATGTAAGACAATCCAGTAGGTGGCGCTTTTGTTTATTCGTTAATCATTAATAAGTCAAGTTACAAATCAGAAGCTTCCTCAAGTTTTAATTAACTGTTGTAAACCTTCAAGACGCATTAACAGAAACAAAAAAGCTTAATGCAGGCTTTCCAAACTTCAAAAATTTTTTTTTTTATTACAATTAGTAAGTTAATTACAATTAAATCGTCAAAAACTTTAAAAGGCTAGCTTGAAATATTAAAATTTTAACTGAATTGTCAAAAAAGTCAAGTAAATGTTTTAATTAGGTAATTTTTAATTAAGCAGCAGAGTAGAATATTTGGTATGTTAAAGTTCAATTGGACTTTTACTATTAAGTTTTTTTTTAAATTTCAAAATATTATTATTATAATTATATACTAAAAATAAAATCTATAAAACAACTTTAAAAGGCAGAACCACGAAATTTCTAAGTGTATTGTCAAAAGTCGGGTATAAAACAGCAGAGTTTGCTGAAAAGCTTTTTGATGAGTTCCCACAAAGTTACATTACTGTTGGAGGGAAATGCCTATTGTTAACTTTGCTACTCTACCACAACTGAACCTAAAACTGATCTGATATTAAAGCACAATACTCAATTAAAGAACCCATATACGTAAGCATGTACAATTGTACATGTCTACATGAACGATAATAGAGGCTCTACATGTCTCTAGGTGAACCTCTACATGTCTGAATGAACGATAATAGAGGCACATTGTTAAGTCCTTAACAACATCTCCTCATCCTTGCTCTAGTTAGGTTATAAACATCTATTGTCAATTAGGATCCAGTGCATCATCTAACAGATAACACTGACCTATATTGCTTTGATTGATCCAATTTGCGCAGGAAGTGCATTATGCAAGGTAGGTACAATGTCCCCTGTATCCTTGTGTATAGTAGTTACGTTCTTAATAGTAAAATTGGTAAATTTGCATTTAGTTTTGCAAGCAATTCGTGCCAAGGATTTTCGGAGCATCCTGGGGACCTACTTACCTTATAGGAAAATTGCTAAATTTGCATTGCGAAAATTACATAACAATTGCAAGCAATTCGTGCCAAGGTTTATTGAAGCATCCGGGGAACCAACCTTATAGGTAGGTTCCCAGGATGCTCGGACGATAGTTGCTCCGATAAATTGTTAAATTTGCATTTTGTATTGGAAGCGATTCGTGCCAAGGATTTTCGGTTGGTACATACTGAGGACCTACATACTCGTACCTTATAGACCGTTAGATTCCCAAGATGCTCCATAAATTGCTAAATTTGGATTGCAAAAATTGCAAGCAATTCGTGCCAAGGTTTATTGAAGCATCCTGGGAACCAATCTTATAGATAGGTTCCCAGGATGCTCGGACGATAGTTGCTCCGAAAATTGTTAAATTTGCATTTTGTATTGGAAGCGATTCGTGCCAAGGATTTTCGGTAGGTACATATTGAGGACCTACATACTCGTACCTTATAGACCGTTAGATTCCCAAGATGCTCCATAAATTGCTAAATTTGCATTGCGAAAATTCCAAAACAATTGCAAGCAATTCGTGCCAAGGTTTATTGAAGCATCCTGGGAACCAATCTAATAGGTAGGTTCCCAGGATGCTCCGACGAAAGTTGCTCCGAAAATGGCTAAATTTGCATTTTGTATTGGAAGCAATTCATGCCAAGGATTTTCGGTACATCCTGAGGACCTACATACCTTATAGACTGTTAGGTTCACAGGATGCTCCATAAATATCTAAATTTGCATTTTGTTTTGCAAGCAATTTGTGCCAAGTATCTTCGGAGCATCCTGACGACCTACGAACCTTAACTTACCCAGGATGTTAGATAACGTGTTTAAAATATGAAGAAGATGGGCGAAAATGTATAGACCAAAAGATCGTATCACTTTGAACAAAATACATGGTGAAAAACGAAGTGGTGATGGGTTTAGTACATAATTCTGGACACGTCAGGTGTTGAGGATTTAAGTCGGTTTTTCCTATCTTGATTTTATATCTAGCCTAATGAGATTATACATTAGAAGGTAAAAGATTCGCTTATTTAATTGAAAATCACAATGGACTAGACGGAAACCGTGATTTTGAACAGATTGCAGTAAAATAATAAATAAAGGAAAACTTAGGGACAAAGCCGATGAAAATACTGGGCGTCGAGGATTTTATTTTGAACTTATGACATGATATCACGTTTTACTTAGACCTTACCAAACATAACTACAACCAACAAATCTATTGGGTGAAAGATTTCAAAAACTGACAGTTCTGTTGTCAATTATTACAATTCTGTAATTCATTTTAGTGTACGAGCCTACGAACTAAACTATTCGACTTGGTGACTTGTTTTACGAGTCTTCTGCATCACATACCTCCCTAGATAACAAAATTTCACACATCTCAGTTACTGACGGACATTTTCAGAATTCCTCTTAACTTGGTGTGCTGGTACTCAATGACCATACTCATCCAAAGTAAAGAATGTACATCACATGCTGGAATCTACTTCCAATTCAAGCGGATGCAGTTCGTCTCTAAATGGATCGAGTGCCAATTTATTCTCCTCAACCCAGCCACACCCTTTGGTAAAACTGGTTGTCGGATTTACGAGCTTCTGTTATAAATGCCAAAGATCTTTAAGAATGTTTTTCGATATGAAAACAATGCGACAAAATAGTATTAAATTCCTAAGATGGTCTTATTGGTAATGGTCTTACAATTTTACATTTACCTCGAAGAATCGAAGGTATAATCGGAATTGCGGCTTTCCTCGTTCCATGTTTTTTGGAATAATCATTGCCTTTGAGCTATCATTTTGAGAGTCGATAGATTCTTTATTACAAGACCAAGTTAACCAATATACAGTTAACTGAAAATGTATTAAAAAAGCTTTCAGACAAGAAGGTTAAAAGTTTCGAATTTTGTTACTGCTCATCTTGAACCCAATTCATAAACTAAGGTGAAAAATTAACATAACAACAATCCTATATTCCCCTAAGGATTAAGGAGCGGTGTACCACTTACTTTTTGCTAGTTATATTTAAGTCCCATGTAATATGGGGCGAGCCTATTACCACCAACTGAGCTGATAACGCCAACAACACTTTGTCTGACCCGGGAATAGAATCTCATGTTCAACAGTAGCGCTTACGAGGTCCACTAGACTAACAAGGCAGTCTAAAGTCAGTTAAAGTAGTAAACGAAGGTTAAACAAAACGGGAGTAAATCATTAGACGAGCAACCCAAGGAATAAAATAATTATACCGGGAATAAAAATCTTCTGCAACCAAAGAGATTCAAATTGGTGGGTAAAAAATATATACATATATCCGTGGGTGGTTGGCGTGAACATGACATGTAAACTTCCAAGTCATTTATTTACTAGCTTGAAACTTTCTACGAACTAGGATGGTATGTAAATGAGTTACAGTTCCAAATATTATGTTACATATTTAATTATTTGTCCAATCGTCTTAATACGTGAACTGTGAACAAACATTGTTTTTTTTTAAATCAACCTTTACTTAGTTACCCTAATAATATTTGATGTATATTCAAACGTTTAAAAGTTTTCTTTATGTTTTAATTTTAAATTTAAGTATCTGGCTTGGGCCAGCTGATAACAATTGTTGGTGAATAAGTTGATAATTCGTTGGTATTTTTAGGCAAAGTATGGAAATGTACGTTTATTTACTGTTATCATTCATAGGTATAAAACATACTTTTGAAACAACTAAAACACGATACGTTTAACAAATTTACGGAATTATTAGGAAAGATAAAAACTAAAATGGCAGCCCAGACAAATTACAATTGTAGACATGTCACTATATTCACGCCAGCCCCGGATATGACCTAGATAAAAACATTGCCAAATAAGAGGAACATAACGCAGGCTTATAAACAATCATGACCCCTGAAGAAGAAATGCATTCAATACGATAATATTTTACTAAGAACACACTGTAAATAAAACGATCCATAAAATATTCCTCGTTTTACCCGAATGAACCCATGACCCCGTGATATCTAACTACCAAACAAGAGACTTCTCTATGCGTAGCTATAATGAAATTGTTACAATATTACAATTAAAACACGTAGTAACGGAATTAAATAAAGTCAAAGATAAAAAAAAATTGAAAATTCAGAAGGAAAAAGGAAGACCCCGTTCAAAAATGGAACGCCATAGACAATTCGCTGTAGTAAAAAGAAAAAAAAGCGTTGGCGATTGCGAAGCGTAGATATAGGCAAACTACTTACATTGGATGCAAGCGAGGATGGCAATCAGGAGCACAGTGGAGGTACGCATTGTAGCTGGTGTGTTCACGTTGAGGTTCCGAGCAATACTGGTGTACTGATACGCCGCCCTTCCTTCGTGCAGTGTGAACGGCCGTCAGGCCATATCAAAGCGTATCTATCCCACTTAACTAACACCCCGAATTTAACTGCAGACTGGCTGATATTACGCAACGATATTATTTGTTTTAAAATGATTTACGGTTAAGTGATGGAGACATGGAATAGAGAATTTATTGTTCCTTAATTTTGAGGGTAGTGGTGAGATGTCTAGTAGTCTAACTATCCTTGAGAATTGACGAGTTATCATCAAGAATTTTCCAAATCCGACTAGTTCTTCCAGAGATTAGCGTGTTTAAGCAAAAAATAAACAGAAATTCCCTAATTTTAACTTTCTGCAAGTCAATATTAATACGAAGGATATCAGATCTGGCATACCTACTTAGTAAAGATTAATACAGAAAAGAAGTTTAGGAATTTGAAACGGTCAAATTTCGACAATTAGGTGAACGGTGAGGAAACCTGGACGTTTTGTGTAAGTAAGCTTAAAACCGTATTAAGCAAGTGTGGGGATTATTGCTCATGCAATCTCTATGTGGGAAGAGTCCTCAGGCCTGCAATGAGACGCTGGTGTTTCTGTTATTAGGCGAATACGAATAATGATATTCGTCACCGAAGTCGGAAAATTGCGCCTTATGGGGTCCTGGTTTTATGGATTCTTGGATTTGATTTAATATCAACGATATATTATATCATACGACTCGACTCCTGGTAATCATACTTTACCAAAATAAAAACGAGTAAGAAAACCTAAAAACAGTCAAATTTCGTTTACGAGTTGGTATAGATTTGTGAAGGTACACAGCGATTCCTAAACAAAAACAACTTTCAGTCTGCCACATTTTGGTCAGTTTTAGTGTTTCCTACGTCTAAAGCTTTTTGCATCTCTCCCACATTACCTTGAGGTTACCATCTTAATGAGAGACGGGTCTTCTAGTTGGAGGACCTAGGAGACCTTTCTCTCAATAAGATTTAAAGGTACTTGGAATATTGTCCTATCTGGGTTTGCAGATGTTTGACGTCTATTAGAATATCCTTAATACTAGCAGATTTTGTAAACACACGGTACGGCCAATTTCTCAAAAATTATTCGTTGAATGATAATTCAGCGAATGATAAAAAACTGGCCAAGTGCGAGTAGTATTTAAAATCTAAGAGTTCTCTACCACCGTCGAAGATGAAAGATAGTACCTACCTACAGCCATTGTTAAAATTGAGAAAAAATCGCGGATAAAATCATGTTTCTTCCTTTTCATTTTTAATTTGCGGCACTAAAATGGTACCAGTCCAAGATTCAGTTTCTAATTTTCTCGATCAAGTCAAGTTTTACGCTAAGTTCTGTGACCGGTGGACTGTTTAAGTCACAACTTTTGAGTTCGAACCCAAGGCACTCTCTGGGTTTTCGAATATTGATGTGCGTATTGCGTGATATTATAACTTGCTCCAAAGGTGGTACAGGTCAACATCGTGAGGAAACCGACATGCCTGAGAGATGTGACGCGAAGTCAGAGGCCCATAGGTGGCATAAAAACTCTGATTTCACACATAAAGAAGTAGAAAAAGAGCGAAACTAGAAAGACACACTCCGTGAAAGTTTCATCTGTCTGTCTAAAACGGTTCATAAGATGCAGCCCTCTGTCAGACGGGCAGCGGACGCTTAGAAATAGGGTCCAGTTGGCATGGCATTCTTTGAGTGGGTACAGAACCCTAAAAAAACATTAGATCATCGTCAAGTATCATTATTTTAAACGCTCCTTCACTAGATGCTGTCAACACAATCTACAATAGCGAAGTTCATAAAAATTCAAATGATTGTTTTATCTCTCTGATGTGTGGCAATGAAAATATTGTCGAAATCACAGTTCATTGTACTTACCAACAACGTGCCCCGGACAGTGCATTTAATTATCAATTTTATGAAATGATTACATACCGTCTTATCTTTTACAGTTCCATAATTATTCACAATGTAGTTGACCCAAAGAAATTTAAACTTTTGTAATGAACTCATTATGATAGTAAAGTTTTCAAGGCTTCAATTCGTCTGTCCGTATTTATTATTGTTTTAGCAGTTACACTGTTTAATAATGTCACGTTGTTAAGATATTGGTATAGATAATTTAATCTTTATGAACAATTCACACGGGGATTGGAATAGTACCACATTTTTCATACATTTCGAGGACGTAAGTAACATAAAGTGTGTAAAAGTTTTTCTAATAATAATAACAAATCTCTACACGTAGTAGTTATTTCAGGATTAAAACAAATTTAGGGATTTTGAAATGAAACTTAAAGGAGGATTATCACGTAATTTAAAATATTTTGTTACACACAAGGACTGTACTGCTTTTTAATAATTGAGATAAATTTAACAACTTGTTGGTATCAAATAATAATATTATAAAACTACTCTGTAAATCTTCCTCAAAGTTGGTTTTTAATCACCCTTGAGTCTGTATTTAGGTACTTCTTTTTACCGGTATATAAAATTCGTCACAGTGTTTGTTACAAAACGCTATACCGAACCTTATGAAAATTTGTGAAAAGTAAATACGTGTAGATTTGTGAAAAACTTATGAAAGTAGGTCTAAGAATAGGAAGTACCTACTTATTTTTTTTTGGATAAAACAAAGGCACATCGAAGTTTGCCAGAGCTGGCAGCTCTGGCAAACTTCGATGTGCCTTTGTTCTAGAGAGGGTATTAACTTCATTTACAATAGCATTAGAAAAAAAGGCTCGTAAAAATTTTTAAGACATACATATGTTTGTAAGTAAAGTTAATACCCATAGACGTCTAAAATAGCAACGGTAGCTAACACAAAAGAGCTGATAACCTTGAAACGGCTGAACTGATTTTGATGAATTATGTCTAAGAACCATCGCAAGAAACTCTGCTTTCAAATAAAAAAAACTGCATCTAAATCGGTTCACCCGTTTGGGCGTTACGGTGCCACAGACAGACAGACAGACAGACAGACAGACACACACACAAAGCGGTGAAATTTATAACACCCCTCTTTTTGCGGCGGGGGTTAAAAATAGATTGTAATAAATTCGCCGTTTATCGTAATTGTAACATGGTTATTGTACTTTCGTTACAAAGTAGGCATTACAAATAACATTTTTTAATTTTTGTCTAATTAAATGGAGTACAGTAACTTTATGCACTAGCGATGCGTAGTTAACGCCTGTGTCACAAGCTTTTTTCTATGCGATAATATTACGCCAATGATCAGAACAATATTTAATAACTTCAACGATACTACACACATCAAAAGTGTCTAGGGATCAACATATATTTTTGCAATAACTTTTCTCCTGATTGATATTAATTAAAATTTTCTTTAAGGATTCATCAAATAAAGTGTTTTCGTTTGTCACAGTAACGATAAACCAAGTCACCTTTGCATTAATAAAGAAATTTGCCATTTTCCTAATAAAGAGATTTTTGACATTTGAACCACTAACATTAAAGTTCGAAAAAAAGACTGAAATAACAGTTTTCTTTAAAATTTTATTGGGTAACTTAAACAATTAATAATCCGTGTTTCTACCGCGAACACTAACAACACAAGAACATCGGTTTGGCATACTCAAAATGAGTTCATCCAAATCACGCTGTGGAATGGCCGCCCATGTTCGTTGCAACAACAAAAAAAGGTCTTCTTGCGACTGGATACCCTCCATATTCGGCAGAGCTCTTCTCTGTAGCATATCCCATGCATGCTCAATCGGGTTCAAGTCTGGCGACTGAGCAGGCCAGGGCAGGACATTGATGTTAGCTGCGGCGAGAGTCTGTCTTACAACTCTTGCGGTGTGCGGTCGTGCATTATCATGCATTAACTGAAATAAGGGACCGATTTGCACTTGTAGAGGAACGATGACGTCTGATACAATCGTCTCAGCATAAATTTGAGCGTTGAGGTTGCCTCTGATCCAAATCAACTCAGTTCTTCCGCCGATCCAAATACCCGCCCATACCATGATGGTTCCACCACTATAAGGATGGACTTCCTGGCAGGATTTTAATCGCTGTTGGCGTCCAGGGGTTCTCCAGTGTCGTATACGTCTTGTATCCGGTCTCATACCAAAACGAGACTCATCAGAAAAGCACACGAAACACCATTGTTCTTCTGCCCAATTTCTGTGTTTAAGAGCCCATTGATATCGAATCCTACGATTGTGCATTGCTATAGGTGGTACCCGTAGCGGTCTTCGGGAATGAAGGTTCACTTCATGCACGCGGTTTCTGACTGTTTGGTCGCTAATTAAGTTCCCTGAAGAGTGATGAAGCCTCACGGCTAACATCATGGCGGTTATTGTTGGAGCTTTAATTTTTTGTTATTATATCCTGTTTTTTAGACGAAAGAGGCTGAATCCCACGACACAGGGTATCCTAGTGTGGGGTTCAGTGTCATGTAAATGATGGATGTTAACTTTTTATGAACAATAAATTATTATTATTTGTTAAAACATGACGTTTTCCTTAGCTCTTGGCTAGTTTTGAGCTACATTAACGGGCCAAGCCAAGTCAATGTAGCGTGTAATGGGTAAAATTAAGATGAGGAATGGAAATTATGAGAAGAAATTTCATTTTCCTCGATTTGCATGAACTTTCTCACTATTCTGCAGGTGTTTAAGATTGCGGCTTTTTGAAGAGTTATGTAAGTTGAGTCTTTCAGATCTATTAGTTTGAGGCTATGGTGGAGGTGGTTGGGTATTAAACCGGTAGTGGAGACAACTATGGGCACTACTTACACTTTTTCTTGTCTCCAAATTCTGGTCACTTCTTCTTTCAATTCAGCATATTTGCTAATTTTCTCTCCTATTGTTTTTTGTAAATTATGAGTGTTAGGGACTGCAATATCTATTTAGGTAAGTGACTTTATTAACTTTGTCTTGAAGAGTTATATCTGGTCTATTGTAGTGAACTGTTCTATCGGTAAGAATGGCGCGGTCGTATTAGATTTTGTGAGTGGTATTTTCTAGGACTGTTTGTGGTGAGTACTTGTAATAGGGACTGTGTGTATCTTGAATGAGCTGATATTTGATTGCTAGGTTTTGATGAATGACGTTTGCTACTTGATTGTGTCTATGGGTGTAGTCTGTTTGTGTGACTGTTGTGCATGCCCCTGTTATGTGTTGGATGGTTTCTGGTTGACCGTGACATTTGCGGCATTTATCGTTCGTTACTGTGGGGTCTTTCTTAATAAATTTCCTATAGTTTTTAGTGTTTATTATCTGATCCTGTATTGCAATAATAAATCCCTCGGTTTCCGGAAATAAACTACCAACTTTAAGCCATTTATTTGATGCTATTGTATCAATGTGAGATTGTTCTAGATCGTGCGGGTGCCGTCCATGCAGCACTTTCTTCTTCCAATCTTCCAGTTTTTGTTTATGTGGGTCTTGGTCGACATTTTGTTGTATATCTAATTGTTCCTTGCAGTTTAGTGGTGTGTAGTTGATATCGTTAATGACTATGGCTTTATGTATGTTGCTTGTGTGTGATTTATAATGAAAGAACGTTTTGAGTCTGTTTATTTGTTTCTGCCAAAGATGTTGAATGTCTATAAGGCCTCTTCCTCCGTGTTGCCGTTTGATGGTCAGTCTTTCTATTGCAGATTTAGGGTGTAGGTTATTGTGTTTTGTGAGTGTTGTGCGTGTGGTTCGTTCTATTTGCTGGATGTCGGTTTTTGACCATTTAATGACTCCAAACGAGTATGTTAAAATAGGGATCGCGTAGGTATTCAATGCCTTTATTAAATGTTTTCCGGACAGATGGGTTTTACATACTGCATTCACTCTTCTTTTGTATTCTGCATTTAATGTGTGTTTAATTGCGGTGTGATCTATTCCTTTGAGTTGTTTGTATCCTAAATATTTATATAAATCCGTCGGTTCCATAGCTGTGATTGTGTCTACATTGTTAATAGGATAGTTACCCGGTTTTATTTTGCCTCTAATTATGTGAACTGTTTTGCATTTATCTATTTCCAAATTGCATGTTGATGTCTGTACTGAATCCTGTAGTGATATCTATTAATGTTTTCATTTGTTTTTCCGACCTTGCGTATAGTTTTATGTCATCCATATAAATAAGATGGGAGAGAACAGTTTCTTCGGTGGAATGTTTAAGGGAATATCCAGCTTGGCAGCGACGTAGTAGGTGGGACAGGGGGTTAAGAGCGAGGCAGAACCATAAGGGACTCAGAGAATCTCCCTGATAAATACCCTTCCTAATATGTATTTGTCGAGTTGTGAGAGCGATAACGTTTATAATTTAACTGGAGTGTGGTCTTCCATCGAGACATAATATTCTGTAAGAAGTCTATTATTTTTGGATTTATTTTATAGATCTGTAATATTTTGATTAGCCAAGAGTGTGGAATACTATCGAATGCTTTCTTATAATCTATGTATGTGCAATGTAGGTGTCTATTTTTAGTAGCAGCATGTTTATGAATTACTGAATCTATAACTAGTTGCTCCTTACATCCCATGTTATTATTATTATTTCCATTTATTATTTTAACATACATATAAATTACATTTTTAAATATTGACATAAAAATATAAAAACATTTAAAAATATAAAAAATAGTGAACCACCGATGGCGGGAGCAGGGTCCAAGCTACCGGTGGTTAGGGCTCCAGAGACAGGAACCTCCTCACGATACGGGCCGTATCAAGAAGTACTGCCTTCTGGATCAGGTTCTTGACCCAACCGTGCAACGAAAGCCTCGAAAGATGCTCATCGAGGCTTTTAGCTATAAGGCCATTGGCTGTAACGACTATCGGCACAATGACAGCCGAGTCCACATCCCACATGTCGACAACCTCGCGTGCTAAGTCGAGATATTTGATTTTTTTCTCTTTCTCAGCTTTCACAAGGTTCTCGTCATGAGGGATGGTAACGTCGATTATCATTGTGCGGCGCGCTAATCGATCTATCACCACTATATCAGGCTTATTGGCAACAACAGTCCTGTCAGTGATGATAGATCGATCCCAGTACAGTGTAACATGGTCATTCTCGAGAACTGGGTCGGGCACATACCTGTAATACGGTACTTCAGAATCAAAAAAAAAAAAAAAAATACAAAATCTTTATTGCAACAACAAGTATTTACATTTAATGTGCAAGCCCTGCTTCCCAAACTAGCGTCAGCTGTATGTTGGGAATCAGTTCCTTCCAGATAAATAATGTCGAGCCAAAGTGTTACAATACAATATACCTACATATAATACAATTTGTCTATTTTAATTAAGTTTACAACCATAAGTTTACAATCTGAGACCTAAAAAAAAAAGTTGTGTGTGTGTCGTGTGCGTGTGTGTGTTTGTGGGTATGCGTGTGTGTTAGTGTGTGTGTGTATGTGACACTGTGATAGTGGGTTTAGTGTTTTACTGCTTTATTTTTATTTAAGAATTCGGAATAGATTTTCTACTTCGTCGTAATTTAATGGTTTCAGCCATAATTTTATTTTATTTTTAAACTGATAGTTGGATAGTTGTTTGGTTTTATGAGCTATTTTAAGTTTATTGTACAATCTAGGTGCTACATTGTTATAGTGATGTTGGGCAAATTTGCTTATTACTCCTGGGATTGGGCATTCGTCTCTTCTTTTGCCAGAAGGTATAAGATAGGGTACTGTGTTTTTATGATATTTACGTAAACATTGATACACAAACAACTTTCTGACGGACAGAACATCGGCCTTATCATAAACAGAATCTGTAGGATGTTGAAACGGCAGCGAGAGAAGTACTTTGAGCACAACACGCTGCGCTCTCTCAAGTTCAAGAAGATGTGTCTTGGCTGCCGAGCCCCAGGAACATATACAATAGGTTATTACGCATTCTGCCAAGGCTTTGTAGGTGTGAATCAAAAGTTTTAAGTCTGGTATCAATCTCAAGTCTTTAAAAATATAAATGAGTTTCCTTAGTCGGTTGCTAACTGCCGTTATGTGCTTCTTCCAACATAGTTTGTCGTCAATATTTACTCCTAAGTATTTAACTTCAGTGGATCTAACTAACGTGGGACAGTTACAGTGTGGCAAAGGAGTATTGTTCGATCTGTTACAAGGGTAGGAATGTATGCGAACCAGGAAGTTTTTTGGTGAAGATGCTTTGGTTTTGCTGAAGCATAGAACTTTTGTTTTGTCAGTGTTTAGGGTTAATAAACTATCTTCAAGCCAAGAGGTGACCACAGACATGCCTTCCTCAGCAATTTGCTTTACATTCTCCCAAGAGTTACCATGAAACAGTATGACAGTGTCATCAGCAAACATTTGGACAACAGCACCCTTTATTTGACATTTACAGAGTTCGTTAATGTAAGTTAGAAACAATGTCGGAGCTAGCGTACTGCCCTGTGGCACGCCATACGACCCCTCACTAAAATTACTGAAGCAATCTTCAACTCTAACGCATTGTTGCCTTTATATAAGGTAATCCTCTAACCACGAAAGCGCATTCCCCCTGATACCAACGTTCTCTAATCGTGTTAGGAGGATCGGAATAGATACAGTATCGAACGCCTTCTGTAAGTCTAGAAAGACTCCTATACATTTGCTGTTCTTATCAATATGAGCCGTAATTTTAGATGTAAGCTCTAAAACAGCATCATCTGTGGAACGATTGGCACGAAATCCATGCTGATTTTCGCTTAGGAGTTTATTGCTTTTCAGGTAGTTGATTAGTCGTTTGTTCATAATTTTTTCTATTATCTTAGAGAGGGTACTTAATAAAGAAATGGGCCTATAGTTGGTGGCCAAAATTTTATCCCCTGATTTGAAAATAGGGCAAACTATAGCACGTTTAAATATTTTAGGGAAAACTCCGTGTTCAAAGCTCAAATTGGTTAAGTAAGCTATTAGCTCAGCAACGACAGTACGAAAAGTTTTAAGGATCGATGCAGTGATTTTGTCTTGACCTGGAGCGCTATGCATCTTAAGACTAATGATAACTTCCATCACTTCATCTGGGTCTGAAAAGCGTAGTCCCATGGAGTTTATGGGATCTTTCTGTGTTTTGGCTTTTTGAGACAGAGTTACCTCATCTGTGCCCAGTTTTTGTAGGGTCTTATTAGCAAGATTGGCTCCCACCAATCCACAAGCAAGTATTTCAAAGCAAGTTGCTGATGGATAATCCTGGCCACTTGGTTATGTCTGTGCAAGTACTCACTGTTAGCCAGACGAGAACAACCGGAGATGATATGTCTGATAGACTCGCCCGGACAGTGACATGCCCGACACACGTCAACTGTCCCGTCCTTCATAATATATCTCCGATAGTTATTCGTCAAGATAACTTCGTCCATAATTGCACAGACGAACCCTTCAGTTTCTCCGAAGAGGTTACTGAATCGTAGCCAGGATACGGACGCTAAGAAGTCTACATCGGGCCCATGAAGAGCCCGGTAGAAGCGCCCGTGAAGCTCTTTGCTTTGCCATACCTGTCTGCGGTCATCAGTACTCAGTACTACAGGTTTGCGCCAGTTCTCGTTAGCCATGGATAGCGG
Source organism: Euplexia lucipara (assembly GCA_921972225.1). NCBI lineage: Eukaryota > Metazoa > Arthropoda > Insecta > Lepidoptera > Noctuidae > Euplexia > Euplexia lucipara. The sequence goes on along the minus strand of OV179142.1, from coordinate 7,024,016 downwards.
GGTAAGGCCCTTGTCCACTGCGACCACATCCCGGTGCATCCCCACGTCGGCTTTCAGAAAGTATTCTCGGAGGCTGTACACCTCACGGTTGTGGAGGGTCTTAGCATTTAGAAAGCCTCGACCCCCGCACTTCCGCGGGATGTACAGTCTCATAACCGAGGATCGTGGGTGATGCATCCGGTTTGCGGTCATCAGTGTACGAACTCTCCTATCCAGGGCGTCAAGTTCCGTTTGAGTCCATTTGAGTATGCCGAAAGAGTACATCAACACTGGCATGACCCAACCATTGAAGGCGCGCACCTTGTTTCCGCCCGACAAAAGGCTATTTAAAACCTTCTTCAGGCGGCCAAAGAAGCGCTCCTTCAACGATTGCCTCATGTCAGCAGCATCGATGCCTAACGCTTCCGACATACCCAAATATTTATAGTTTTCGGATAAGGAGAGGGATCTAAGGTGTATGGAATCCGAGAGTTGAATTCCCTCGGATTCCACAATCTCCCCTTGCTGTACATGCATGACTGCACATTTGTCCACACCAAATTCCATCCTGATGGCACTACTGAAAGTTTCAGTTACCTTCAGTAGCTCCATCAGCCGCAAATTGTTGGGGGCAAAGAGTTTCAGATCATCCATGTAAAGGAGGTGAGATATGACCTAACCACCTCTCCTTAACCGATAGCCTAGACCTGAATCCTCCAGCAGCGTGCTGAGGGGATTCAAGGCCAGGCAGAACCAAAGCGGACTCAAACTGTCACCCTGGAATATACCCCGCTCAATCCTGATAGGTTCACTGTTTCCCCGGATCTGTCGACATCCTGGATAGCGTAAGACCGTACTCCACTGCCGCATACACGATATCAAGAAGGTGCGAAGAGTTGCATCTATTTTGTACAACTCCAGCACCCTCATGAGCCATGTATGCGGCACCGAGTCATAGGCTTTCTTGTAATCTATCCAACATGTCGACAGATCCTTGCGGGATCGGCGAACCTGCTGGCTTATGGCCATGTCAATGAGGAGTAGCTCCTTAGTACCGCGGGACCCGTTCCTACATCCATTTTGAGAGGTGGACATGATAGAATTGCTGTCAATATGATCGTTTATTTTAGCTCTCAAAATGGATGTTAGAACTTTATAGACCGTCGGTAAACAAGTGATCGGTCTATAATTTTTGGGTTCCGCAGTACTACCAGATTTGTGGAGCAGGTGGGTTATGCCTGTAGTTAAGAACTGGGGTAGCGACCCTGACTCTAAAGCTGACTGAAACTGGGAAGCTAAGCAAGCGTGCGATCCCTGGATCCATTTGATCCAAAAGTTGTGCAGTCCGTCCGGTCCCGGAGATTTCCAGTTAGGTAACGGACGGACTGCACAGGCTACATCTTGGGGGCTGATAACGATTGCCCCCATTTCTGGTATAGAATCACACGCTTGCTCTACCACCCGAGTCCAGTCGCCCTCAGCGTGACTGATAGGCACCGACCAGATGCTGCGCCAGAATGAACACATGGCGTCATCATCCGGTAGGCGCGTATCAGCCATACCTTGGTCTGGTCGCTCCCAAGCCCTATAAACCCTCCTTTCGTCGCTCTGGAACATGCGATTCTGCGTATATCGGTCAACCCGTCGCTTATACCGCCGGATACGATTTGCCCATGCATAAACTTTTTGCTTCAGGAAGTCGATGCGCTCTGTGACATGGGCTATGTATTCTCCAGGACTGATTCCAGTCCCAGAGAACGCTCGCCTCACAAAGCGCATCACTCGTGGCCGTGTATTGCCCTCCCTGAAACAGTATAGTTTGCCAATGAGTACCCTGGCCTCATCGATACGACGCCCGATCCTGCACTGCCAGGCTATTATTATTATTATTATTATTATTATTATAGCTCTTCGAGTTAAGATTTGAATGTATCGGTCTTGTCTCCGTGTGGTGCAGCGATACCGTCCTCCATGGCGCTCAGCCACGGTACCAGTGCTTCGGTAACGTGTCCAAAGTCGACTGATAACACTCTGACTTGTATTCAGAGCTAAAGCCACAGTACGTTGCCGGGAACCAGCTTCTATCATTCCCACGGCTCTGAGCATTTCTTCCCTGCTTAAATGACGTCGCCGCTCCATAATAACGTTGGTTTTAATCAGTAGTAGGGAAACAGTAGCACTAATAATGTCTTCAATGCGTTGTATGTTTTTATAGGGAAAATATTGACAGCTGATTTTCATCTTTTACTCGAATTTGATTCACAGTTCCTGATTCAAATTATGAAATGCACCAAAAAGGATCCATATAAATTTATAAAATCATAAATTTATTACAAAGTCACATCTCAATCTCAAGAAATCCGCATAAAAATGCTTGATCCCTCGACACTTTTGATGTGTGTATAATGGACCTCGTTTAAACTACCTACATAATTTATCTATGGGTTCGATTCCTACCCAAGACAGATGTTTGGGTGATGACCACGATCATTTGTTCTGTGTCGGGGTGTAATACCTACTTATATCTGTAATATGTCGACATGCGTAGTAATTTGTATATATTTCGGAAAATATAAGTATGTCGATCAGTTATCGAGTACTCATAGTACATGCTCTTCTTAGTTTGACACTAGATGGCGTTGTGTGAAAGTTGCGAAATATTTATTTATTTTATTGTAGATATCTATTGATACATAACATCCCGTTTTTTACCGCGGGAACGCGCTGGATGCGAGCCGCTTGCAACCGGTCTTATTGGAGATCTATAGGGGTGGCCTATGTCCAGCAGTGGACTTCCTATGGCTGAAATGATGATGATGATGATGATGATGACTTGTACTATGAAATTAAATTAAAATCAATTAAATAATTATTAATATTTAATCACAATTAGACGAGGGACTTTAAACTAAAATTTAGTCAACTAGATTATTCCTATATCAACTGCTGAATACAAAAGTTTCAAACCTATACCTACTGAACTCGACTGAAATAGTAGATAGGTTATATATGCAAAAACAGCAGATATTTTTTTCTCTGTTTCCAAGTTGGTCCTATAGTGAACGTTGTTCATATTCATGGCCGAACTGCGACAATTTGTCTCATGAATAAAAATACTCCCTATATAAGGTGCTATAAAATATCTGCCATCCTCTTAAGGGGTCATTGTACTCATCATTATAAACATCTTTTACTATGGAACAAACTCCAAAAACGCGAAAATAAAATCAGCTGTTCCCACCATTTTTGGTCACGTGACTCGTCGAAATGTAGGGAACAGCTGATTTTATTTTTGCGATTTTGGAGTGTGTCCCATAGTAAAAGATGTTTATAATGATGAGTACAATGACCCCTTAAGAGGATGGCAGATATTTTTATAGCACCTTATATATCGGGAAAGTTTCTACAATTATTTAGCATTTAAAGTAAACATTACCTTATCGATTCAAATCCCAAAATGGCCCTCGTGTTGGTAGGTGACGTCACAGACTCACGGAGACTGCATGGGAAGAATTGGTCCGCTACGCAGCGACCCCAGTTTTCCTCCATGTATCGTAAGAAAACCGGTATGTTCTGGAACCGAAAATTTGAAGACATGTGACATCTACCAAACCGCACTGGGCACGCGTGCCAGATTACGGTCCTCTCCTTCTCACAGATTTTTCTCCGTGAGAAGAAGTGGACCGTAATCTGTGTACCAGCAGTGGGAACACTATAGGCTGATTAAGCTTATGCTATGCATTCTTCATGCATGTGGGCATAGTATCTATGAGTCCTATGACAGAAAGAGGTGTGTTTAAAAAATACGTGGTTCTTTATGGCAGCCTCTATTATACGCAATTGTTTGCTCAGCTCAGGGAGATGGTTTCGTGAAGCGGCAGACAGTAATAGGAACTGCATCTCTGGCCTACTAGAAAGTGCTGGATAGTGCGAGATTGTCTTCTAGCGGCGCTTGTTTTCGACAAGTCATGGTTGAGTTCACAAATATTTAAACTCGCATACACTTGACAAACAGCCAGACCTTGGACAACTACCAGTAGGCCAGACTGGTATTTATTCCGCGCGGGCATCGAACCCGCGACACGCAGCGCATCAGCTAAATGCTTGGCCACTGTGCCAACCATGCCATCAACAGCAATTAAGCAATTTACTTCAGTTGTACTTTGACTTTATGTTAAACTAGCTGTCCCGGCAACTTTCTTAGCGTGTCAAATATCTAGTTGTTACCTGCTGGGAGGACATTTGTCACCGTCTGTTATGCCATCAAAGATGGCGCTGCATGAAAAATGTTTAAGACAACGAATTTTCTTCACATAATTTTTTGAGACAAAGGATAACCTATGTCCTTCTCCAGGATATGATCTGTTTCCACGCCGAATTTCATTACGATCCGTTCAGCCGTTTAGTCATGAAAAGGCGACAGACAAACAGAGTTACTTTTTCATTTATAATACTTATTTGTAACGTTAATTACATTCATACATACAATATAGGTAAAAACATGTTGATACGGGAATGAGATTAAAGTAATAAGCATATTTTAATTAATACAGGGATAAAAGAAGCCTATGTGTTAATCCAGGGTGTCAGCTAACTCCATACCAAATTCTATTAAAATCCAGTAGTTTTCACGTGAAAGAGTAACAAACATCCATCCATCCATTCATTCATACTCACAAACTTTCGCGTTTATAATATTAGTAGGATTGTTTAACTTGTTATTTTATTTATTCTAACAAATTTACCAATGACAACACTATGAATTGATTTTGACGCATGAGATTTAAAAACAAAACTAAAACTGACGCGTGCGCACCTGAACGAGCGTAGCGTTACTAAGAACATGCTCCCTTATTAATTTATTACTAATTTACGGTTGCGAACATGCCGCGAGTGCGTTTACGAACTATTGTCTATGGCTGGATATTAATAATCTATCTCGGTTGCTATCTTGATCCCGATCCTTGTCTGTAACCAATCAACGACCGAATTCGCCTATCCGAGTCTTAAAGATGTCCAATCAGAAGCAGCCGTCAAAAACAAAGGATCGGGATTCGGATTGAGATAGAATATTAATATCGGGCGTAAAACACCAAGAAAGTGCGAGTTTAGGTCATTGTGGTGAAAGGCGTCTGTGCGCCTCATCGTGTGCTGCCCTGAATCCAGCAAGGACTCGACCCCTCTGCCGACCGACGCGGAGGATATTGGAGACGGCGAATCTACAGGTCAGTGGTGCAGGGTGCTGCATGTTTACTGCCAAATTCCTTTGTCCATATTCACAAGTTCGTCGTCCTAATTCGTGTCGCATTTCCAAGCTCAGACCTACTTACTTACGTACTTTTCAACCTCCGCAATAATACACTCCACTATCCAATCAAACCAGCTCCCTGCTTCTGGGATAAACGCAAACAATTTATATTTCCGCGCAAGTATTTGGTGTAAGGCGCCACCATTACTAAAAGTTTTAATAATGGTGGCGCCTTACACCAAATACCTACTTGCTTCAACCTTTTTAAATTACACCAACCTTGGTTACATTTCTGAGATTCAGATGTGATATTTTATATTTGTAAGTATGGAAGCATGGACAATTTTTAATTTCCAGCCTCTTACCTGGCGCCTAGACCACTCCTCGCTCCACCACAGCGCTGCTGCTAACTCAAACTATGGTCCTACCATAGTTTATGATTGGGGTCCCTTAACTCATTAGGCTCCGCGTGGACACCGGTGTCCGCAAACAATAGTAATTTAATTGTGTCTGGATTGCGGTAATTGACTAGTTAAGCGATTTCTTGTCACAGTGCATATGTATTTGAGTTATGCTATAATACCCTGTCAACAAATAAGAATTTCCAGTAGTGACCGCTCCTATACGCAAAATACGCGCTTTGACGTGGAGTTGCGGATACCAGCCTGGTATCTTTTTGTGACTGCTCCACGCGCTCCATCCGAGCGCTGCTGCTGACTCGGACTATGGTCTAACCATAGTTTGTGATGTTGATTTCTGGTCCGACTTCTTAACTCAAACATAACATCACTCCTGTAAACCTCGAAGGGAAGGTAGTACCTACACCCAGCATATGTTAAAGTGTAATTGGGGGCGAGCCTATTACCATCAATCGGGTACAAATCCAGATTCCATGCTGCTACTGAGAAATTCCAGATGGAAAAACTAACACATTAGGAGGTTATTTCTAGACAGTGTAAATGATACCTATATGTAAATAAACAAATTATGGTAGGTATCATAATAACATAACTCATCTGCAAAAAGTAACAAAAAATATTTTAGCACATTATTAGATTAGCGATTCAGTCAGGCAGATTCTTTCCTTGACCTGATTAGTCGCAGGAGGGCAGGACGCGCCGACTTGATGCCGTCATAAAGGACAGACGTTAGATCGGGGACTGTATCGTTGTACTTATTTGTGGTGATGTACCAGTGCATTTGGAAATCACTCGAAGAGCCTCTTCTGTGCTAGCCTGGAGGCGATCAAAGAAGTTGAAGTCCAGAAATGGTCAGGATGGGTCTGAAATGCCATGAATTGAATAGCAGTTGCCGCTGCTACCAATCCAGGTGCGTAGGCGATGAATTTAGTGTGTACAAATCCCACCAAAACCATGTCGTTTCCCCAAACGGCGTGGTAGATCAGACATTACCTTCGTTGTCATGTCACCAAAAGCATCAGACATAAGCATTATACATAAAATCCAGAACAAAGAATTAAACACGCTTAAATATTTATGCTTAACCCTTCTTCTGGCGGAGTCGGGTAAAAAAGTAACGAGGATAAAAATAATCCTTACTACCTACCTATAATTTATGATCTGCTGACTTTTGTCAAAATGTTAAGGAATATACTTTAATTACCTAATTAAGATTGTGTGAATGATTATGATGATCACTAGGATGAAGTGGATAAGATTGGCACAGGGACTTGGAGTTTGGCACCAGAAAAGAGAGGCCTATGCCCAGCAGTGGGTGAAGTCAGGCTGTGGAAGATGATGATTAAGATTATGTACGGATAAAAATAAAACAAAATATTGTGTGCAGCATATTCATAACTGAAAAAAAATTAATACTTAGAACAATTTATTTCAATAAGACCATTAAAGTCACTTTTGATCATACAAGTTACAAGATCAAAGCTTAGATTGTGGTTGCCTCGTAGGTACAATAAGAGTTTTTTTTTATCGAAAAAAGGGTTATTCCTCTAAGCGCAACCGTTAGTGGCGCTCACAAAAAAATAATAAAAATATAATTCCGCGAAGCGCAAACCAACCAAAAGTTACTTATCCCTCAGTTCCAGTCAATTATGTTTGCCTGGTAAAAAACTATGACAGTCGATATAAAACTGTCTATCGATATATTTGAATAATCCATCATACCCCTCGCTCTCTAATTTTAATCATGGTAGCGCTTCGCGGAATAAAAATATATTTTTTAATTTTGATTTTGTGAGCGCAGCTAACGGTTGCGCTTCACGGAATAAGATAGTTGCGCTTCGATGGTTGCGCTTAAAAAAGGTTTTGCTTCGAGGAATACCCCGAGAAAACTAGGCTGAAACTTTGTAGGTACTGACTCATAAGTATCAAAAGTTTTATATAAATGTCAATCATTGTCAGTCATTCAATACATAACCATTTATCATTATAATTTAGTTAAATCATTTTATTGATTTATTCATCTACACTAATAATTTGAAGGAAAAATTTGTTTGTGTGTATGTTTGTAATGAATAAACCCAAAAACTACTGTGCCGATTTAAAAAATGCTTTCTACATTACGTTTTTTAATGAAATCATAATGTAGTTTTGTAGTGGTCCCTGAGTAACTTAGGCTATTTTGTATCCTTGTATTCCCACGGGAACGGGAACTACGCGGGTGAAAACCGCGTGACGTCTGCTGGTAATCAATAAACCAATAAAATAATGTAAGTATCTATATTTTCATGCGTTGCCTCATTATTTTGTAATACCTTATACCTATTTTAAAACAGTGTTTTTATTTGAAAAAAAAAAACACTGTTTACCACTGTCTTAAGTTACACAAAGACATACCGGATGCAGCTAATATGTCATAAGATAAATGTCCGACGGAGGGTCAGCCTGGTGAACTGTAATACAGGTTTTACCTAAACCAGACACCAGTCTCTTTGTAGTGAAAATTGACTTTGTACTGTGTATGATCAGAGAAAATAAATGAATTATAATATTATATTATACTTACAGGGTTTTTTTCAATGACCGGTCGAATTTTCACAGGGTGTTCTACCCATGAATATGAGCAACCTTCCCTATGGAACCAACTCTGAAATCACGAAAAAAACAGCTGTTTCATACAAAAGTTCGATACCTATTTGACGAAAATGTATGAAACAGCAGCTTTTTTTTTCGTGATTTCAGAGTCGGTCCCATAGTGAAAGTTGTTCATATTCATGGGTAGAACAACCAGTGAAAATTTGGTCGGTCATTGAAAAATAACCTTGTATATTATACCTATATCAAAATAAATAAAATTATAATGATAATGATAAATTATAATGTTGAATGATTGACATTGTAAAAAATTATAACAAATGAGTAAGTATAAAGCTCGAGCCTATTTTACTCGATATAAAACTCTTTTTTTCCGAGGTAAACATTCGCATACATTTACGATATTGTACGATCAAAAGTGACTTTAATGGTCTTAGTGAAATAAATTGTTCTATTTTATATATTTTTTCGGTTTTAGACAGAACAAAACGACAATTCTAATTTACATGAGAAAAAACAACAAAAACGATAGACGGGAAAGTTCCTGCAAAACAACTAAGGTTGGACTCTATGGCCTCGGCTTTAAAATTTTATAAACAACTCCTATAATAATTTGGTTATTATAGGAGTTTATTTCTGCACTACGAGCGCCAGAAAATAATCACATTTTAGCGTAAATGATAGCGAGATACATTAATTATTTGAGTATTCTAAGATATAGCATATTTTATATGAAAGAAGAAAGAATAATATTTATTTGGGACACTCATAGCATAATAGGAACAAAAACTGGAACTGCACTCTTCTACTACATATTCAATGTCCATAAAAGTTTATAATAAATTGCCAGAAAACCTAAAGGAAATAGAAAAAACCAACTCATTTTTAAGAAGATTGAAACTTCTCTTAATTAACAAAGCCTACTACTACACCATGGAAGAATTTCTAACAGATAATTTGACAAATTGATTTGACTACAAAATAGATAAATGTATGTTAATTTTGTATAATAATAATTGAATTTAGATAAATACTATAATAAATATAAATATAATAAATATAGTACAAGATATCAGTATAATAACTGGGTAATAATTTAATTGAGTTATATTTTACAATTAATATTTAAGATTTTTTAAAAATGTTTATAAATGCGCTCTTACTCTATCCTACTCATCTTAATTTTGATGTTGCTGTGCCCGACAGGGTCCATGATTGTTACTCGAAACTGTTTAACCTTCCACCTGTATGTTCATTATGGATTACAACAAATACTTAAATACTTGGAACTAACATGTAGAAAATAAAAGACTTTAGTTACGATCGTTTACCGAGACCAAAAAGTCCCCAATTTCAGCACAATGCTATGTATTTAAATTAATAAACATCATAAATGCCGCCGGAATTGCTGATAATTCTGTTAATTTGCATGATCTATTATCAGTAAACTACGAAAAATAAAGCGTTTTGAAAAGCATTCTCCACGGACGATTTACATTCAACATGCTAAGTTGGCATCGGTAAATATATAAATAATTATTCAAACATTATTTTTACATACCTGCAGTAATACATTAACATGTCGAATCTTTTAGCTATACACAAAAAATTAAAGAAATTAATACTTTCTATAATGAGGCTTCATTCGCCCTACAACATTGGACCGTCTAATTAGGGATGTACACAAAGCGACACTAGCGCCATCTATGTTAAACAGACGACAAATAATGTTAGACAGCGTTTGGAAAGACATTTTTTTTAAATTAAGTTATTGCCATGTTTAAAATAGGTAAGGTAAGGACCTAATTAAATTAAAATAGTGTCATCGTTTTTTTAAGTCGACTGGCCTGATTATGATCTAGATTTGTATAGTAGGTGCATTATCAATAAGTTATACAAAACTTAAGAATTATGCAATGGCAACACCAGAGTAGCGTCATCTATAACAAATTACCGATACAGCTTTTAGTTCAAACTTTTAGTCTACACAGATACTTTGTAGTGTATCAGCGCGAAGCTAGATGGCGCTATTCTAAAGAATACTCAATTCAACTTCCTCACAACATCTATACTCCTGGTACCAGTAGAAAAATTTCGCATGTTGGTTCAAACATTGGCCAAATAGGCAAATGTTTGAGTCTTCATAGAAAAATGTTGGATCCAACATAGCAAATGCTTGAACCAACCATCAGAACCAAGTTTTTGTGCTGAAGAATTGGCTTCAATTTGAGTTTCGGTACTAGGATAGTAGGAACTGTTAGGAGGTTGATTTCCCACTTTCGCTACCGACCTGCGTGGAAATGTTCAAGCTATGCCAGTCATGACTGAGACCAGTAACAGTCAATACTACTGTTGAAATAATGTCTGACTTAACTCTGACTGACAGCGATTATGACCATATCTGAACCCAGAAGTGGTCAAAATCGCTGATGAATGTTCAGTGACGGTGACACGCAAAATTCACTGAACGACTGACTGACTGTAATGTAATGAATTAAACTGCAGTGTTCAAACTATGCGACTATTTTCCACAAGGGATGTTTATGCTGAATATGCCCGTGAAATACTTTAATGTTTTTGCAAATAAGCTGTGCGTTAGGTCGTATACGATTCTATTTAATTTGTATGGTGCCGATCGATGCTGTTTTGTACTTTGGACAAACAAGTGAGGTTAGATCATTTGTAAAATGTTTCATTCTCACCAAAGACATTAAAATACCTACTTATTTACTAAATACCTATTTTTGAATGCATCACGACTTATCCTCCGATTAGACTAGTTTAGTAAGTTTCGCTGCCGCTCCAATATTATTGCTATATAGATTGATAGATTGCGTAACAGAAACATGGAAACACAGTTTTTTCTATAACATTTCTTCGCAGGTCCCCATCTCCTTGCTCCTCATTAACATTTTGATAGTGATCGATGTGTCTCACACTCACACTCAAGATCATTATTACAAGAAGAGTTTTAAAAACCTGAACTTTATGCTTAAAAATTCTATTGCGGCAGGTAGAAGAGGTACCTAACCTTATAGGAAGAGATTATGCGATGTTAATAAATAATTATAGATTTTAACGAAAGGAAACTATGGTAAAATCATTTTGTCAAAATAAAAATCGGCCAAGAGCTTGTCGGGCCACGCTCAGTGTAGGGTTCCGTAGTTTCCCGTCCGTCACAATAAGTGTTCAAAATGCTTGCATATACGATTATACCACTAACTTAGTCCAGAAATAATTTTGTACAACTTTTTGTCTTTTTTGTACAAAAACTGTTGTTTCTATCCAAGTTTAAAATATTTTTCCTAAAAAGATCTTATAAAGTTCAGTTCATTTCAGCTTTTTTTCATATTTTCTAAACTTATGGTTCAAAAGTTAGAGGGGGGGGGGGGGGACACACTGTTTTTTACTTTTGTATCGATTATATCCGAAATTGTTGATATTATCAAAAAATGATTTTAGTAAACCCCTATTCATTTTTAAATACCTTTCCAACAATGTATCACACCCTAATAAAACATTGTTTTCCAATTTTTATTTTACCACTTTGTTGGCGTGATTGATACACATATTGGTACCAAATTTCAGCTTTTTAGTGCTAACGGTCACAGAGATTAAGCGAGGACGGACGGACGGACAGACAGACATGGCGAAACTATAAGGGTTCCTAGTTGACTACGAAACCCTAAAAACTTTATTACAATAACATACAAATGACTTTTACTCTAGATTCGGTGGCTTTGTTTCATTCATTACCAGTAGACGTCACGCGGTTTCACCCGCGTAGTTCCGTGGGATTACAGGGATAAAAAGTAGCCTATGTCATCCGGGAATAGTGTAGCTTTCCACCAGTGCAATAATTTTTAAAATTGGTTCATTAGTTTCGAAGATTACCCCCTACATACAAACTGACAAACAAACAAACAAATTTTACCTCTTTATAATATTAGTATAGATAAGCCACCGACTTTCAAAACTAGAGTTATTTTATACCTGTTTGTGTTCTAAATGATGTGTCTATTTTGTTTGTAATGTTCATTTTGATTTTGCGAGTTTCAGCTTTTTTTAAACCAGCTTCACCGATGTCAGTGATAATCAAATGGGACCACGCGCGAAATAAATTACTCTTTGAAACTAAAAAAAATAATTATACAAAATGTTCCATAAACGACAGAGGGAGGTAACACAAATAAACGATAAAAAATAAACAGCCGAATTGAAAACCCACTCCTTTGTTGTTATTACTAACGAATTAATTAGCAATGTGAAAATATATAGGGAAAAGAAAAAAGGTTTTGGCCAGAGTGCCAGACGCTGGGCGTAGGTCAAGGTGATGTGACTTTTCTTGTTACTAAAATCATAACTGGCTTGGCTATTATCACTCCCTAAAGTTACCCCTATTATGTTTAGTACATTGTCCTGCCGCCATTTTGGATAGATTCCGTTGTCTTGGATAGTGACTTAGTCTGCGCTCAAATACAGAATATAGCAGAGTTCCGTTTTAAAGGGAGCCTAGCAAGCCTTGTCGATCTTCCGTATCATCAAAAATAGTTCCACCCTCACACGATACTCAGAGATGTGTGTGTGAGAGTATTTATTAATGAACACACTAACGTGTTATGTTTGTGTGTTCGTTATTCATTTGTAAGGTCGTATTACCATGAGGGAAAGGCAGAGCATGAGACATCTATGTATGGCCCTTTCCTTCTCAAGTTAGGACGTAATTCGTGTATTGATTAAATAAAGAGTGCAATTCATATTATAAGCTCTGCAGTCGCGGCGCTGCGTTGTACGCTGTCCTTTGTCACAGGGCGGACGGAATATTGCCGTCCTCTATCGTTTAACTACCTGCGCATCTCCTTGTCTCACTCTATGTAGTTCCACTAACCACCACGGGACTTCTCCTTTCTCTTTTTAACGCACACACATGTATTCATGAGCCTCGCAAAATAATTAAGTATATCATCAGGGTTGGTTCTTGGAATTACATTCGTGCTGGAACTAATAATAAAAATGCGAAACAAAGTCGGTTTGTTACCTTTTCAAGCCTAAATGGCTAAACCGATTATTATCGAAACGTAGTACCTTTCATCCCGAAAGTACTACTGTTCGCAAAGAATACAACAGTTATGTTGTTATGATATTAGATGGCGCCACGTATCTTTCAAATCAATCTGAGTACAACGCGAATTGATAATCAAAATCCTTTATTTAATTATAATAAGCAAAAGCTATTATTTATATTTTATTGGAAAAAAATGATTAAATTTTAATAGTGTCGAACGAGGCCTTGCAACTTCCACACAGAGGTTGAGTGGAAGAGCCAGCGACGTACGATACAGTCATGAGTTTTTTATTTTATTTGATAAACGAGTCCAATTTTTAGCGCTCTGTGGAGAAATTCGTGGAAAAGCTTAACCCGTGACCTAACGAATACATGCGGACAGGGAAGGGAAGGGGGGAGGGGAATGGGTAGGGACATCTATATTAGTAAAATGGCCACGCCGGCGCAGTACGCGAAGCCACGTAAACAACGTTAGATCGATGTTGCGTCGGTGTCAGTCTAATATTTTGCGTTGGCCACGCCACACGCGCTGCCAAGCGCTACGCGCTCGCGATTCAGTAACAATGGTACGTAACCCTGCTAGTAAACATATATTAAAAAAGTTTTTGATACAGTTTAAAAATTCTCCATGCCTGTGGAACTGGCAGGACCAGCACTTCCAGCTCGAACCATACCAGACTAAAGCACGGTTAAAATTAATAGAAATCTGGAAACCACATCAGACACTCTCGATGGAACAAATAAAAAGCAAAATTATAATGTACCGGTCCATTTATCAACGAGAACTAAAAAAAGTAAGTATTAATAGCGGTAACAACCGGGTCTCAACTTTTGATTACATGGAATCGTGAAACGCCCCAGTATAAGCAGTTTAAAGATAAGATAACAAAATAAAAAAAGGGAGAAAAGAAAGAAAAAAAGGCAGAAAGGAAAGAAAGAAAAAAAGAAGAGACAGAAAAGAAAAGGAAATATCAAATGGAAGGTCAGAAGAGAAAGGAAAGCAAGGAAAGAATAGAAAGAAAGGGAAGAATGGAAAAAAAGTACAAATAAATACCTACGTTTTAATTTTATTTTTATTTATTTAAAGGAAAGAAAGTAAGGGTGTGTGTATGTCTGAGATCCTCAGCTCATTTCCCATAAAATTCATTACAAAGTTCAGGTCTACTTGATTATAAACAAAGTGTACAGTAACTAGGCATTTCCTAAAGATGCACAACTGTCAAATGGCTGCGTTTTATTCGTAAGAAAAAAATATATACAAAAGCAGTCTTTTTCTGGAAATGTGAGAATTAAGTCTATCGTCATATCTCCATCCTTGTTAACAGAGACATGGATATCCTAACATAAGAAAGAAGAATATCATCATCTTATTAATTCTTTATAGACAGCTGAATAATTATTTTGCTTGGGGAATTACATTAGGTAATTTATTAATGACAAGAATAACAGTCTAGTAACTTCAATTCGTTTGCAAGAGGTTATCTCGCGACGCGTCATTTTCACTCAGAACCGAGTACTACAATAGGGGAATGTACGCGGCCCGATGTCGACAGGACATCGGGCCACAGAGAATACCGTGACAGAGGAGCCATCACTGTAAATTACTATCTATATTTGTAAACCGAACCATTTTCATTTGCGCGGTATCCCAATTATATTTTCCGACTAAATGGAAGAGAGGTTTAATGATTTTTACTGTATTATGTGTGTTCATTAATTTGTTAAGTTATAAGTTCGTGCAAATGATTACATATATTTACGTAATTCCCGTGGGAATACAGGGATAAAAAGTATCATGTGAAACCCGGGGATAGTGTACAGACGCCAGCACATCAACCGACAAATTCATCAACTGTCAAATTTGGGGTAGGTTTTATGATTTTGTGTACGCCACTAACGGTTGCGCTTCGAGGAATAAATAACCTTTTTTCTCGATAAAAAAAAAACTCTTATTGAGGCAACCACAATCTAAGCTTTGATCTTGTAAATTGTATGATCAAAAGTGACTTTATGGTCTTATTGAAATAAATTGTTCTATTATTTTTTTTTCGGTTATGATCTGCTCACAATATTTTTTTTTTTTTTTTATCCGTACATAATCTTATCATCATCATCCACAGCCTGACTTCACCCACTGCTGGGTGAAGGCCTCTCTTTTCTGGTGACAAACTCCAAGTCCCTGTGCCAATCTTATCCACTTTATCCTAATCCTAAACCGCTAGTCGCAAAGACTTTGCTTTGAGATTTTATAAAACCTAATAAAATCGAACACAAAGTATTTTTAGTTACTTTTCTTCGTAGGTTACGTAGTTTCTCCAATATTCCGCAAATGAAAAAATGAAAATGAAAATTTAAATGTTTGGGAAAATTATGTCAACTTCGAAGAGCCATAGCTTGGCTCCTTTGGTGTCAATAGAGCTGCAATTGGGCTAAATTTTTTGGTAATTTAATACAGTTTGACAGATGTAAGGAACATTATTTGCGAAAAATGCATAGTTTTAGTTCTGGATAGCAAAACATTTAAAAAATTTCGCAGTTTTACAGAAACTGCTACCTACTGGCTATCATCAGTGTGTATCTAGGATAGATCTCGCAGAGATGTGACTAAGCTCTCCGTACCCCATCGATAGTCACCTATTTTTTGCAATATCTCAGTTGTCAAGTTCAGCGTGCAACTGGGCGCCCGAACAAATGATCGTGCGCATCACACACACATTTGTTCTGGGTGGAAATAGAACCCATGATCTCCGGCATAAAATCAAAATCAAAATGAAAATCAAAAATGTTTATTTGCAAGAAAATACATACAAATTACAGGGAAAGATCTTATATCCTAAAAAGTCACTGTATTCTGCCTGCAAGCAAGCGTGCAAATTATTTACTATTATAATATGTCATTATTATAAAATTATCATACAATTAATATCATTATTTAAATTATTATAAAATCAATCATTCATTCGTAATTTATCATTAAAAAAAAAGAGCTTTTTTTATTTTCATATAAATCAAAATACACAAATTAAACACATTTTTTTTATAAATATCTTTATGACTAGGTGGCTGATACAATAGGTTGCGAAACTTAACCCGTCTTTGTCTTGGAAGAACCTCACTACGTTGCTTAAAGTAATGCATGTGATTGTGTGACATAGCAGTCAGAGCCACTAACTACTAGACCAATTACAGGCCAGACAAATGCACGGGACAATTTGCTGTTAAGGCTACCACGGGATAGATCTAGCTTATTTTCTAGTAGCTATTCACATACACACCTTTAAACAGACACTCACATTATTTTAAACCTACTTCCGCAATGTTCCCTCTATCTTTGTTTTTATTTCTAACTGTTTTTACTTTTATTTTCTTTTATTTTCTGTGACATTTAAACTGCTGCACCGACCCTGCCACTGTCTTCTATCACCAATGTTTCATTTTTGTGTGATCACTACTGTTGGAACACTGGTACTCATAACACAAGTTAGATCTTACTTTGAGTACCAGAGTCCAAAATACACTAAATCTATACAAATTTAACATTGTTTTACTGATAGTGAAAAGTGTTATTGTTCACATTAGGTATGCAAAAAGTTTTTTTTTTATAAGCAAATTGCGTTAACCTGTTTTAATTTCTTGTCTAATAATTTTACTGTACTTAATTATGAAAATATATTCTCTTTCCAGATTGCAAAGGCTCCCCCAGAGGCTCCGTATACACCAAAAATATGGTATTTCAAGTACCTTACCTTCCTATCAACGGTTGAACCACAAACAGAAATCTCCGTCAGAAATAAAGCAAAAGTAAGTCTTTGCCTTGCCGTTTCCCAACAGCGGCGCAACGGGCGGGGCGGTGTCGTCGGTGAATTGTGCTTTTTGCATGCCACGTACCTTCAGAATAAATAAATATAAAAACATTGTAAACATTGTAAACCTTGATTAATTTATTTTGCGCATGCTTTGACATCCATAGGTATAGGCGGTCAATTTACAATCTCGGATAATAAACGCCCTAAAATCGGCCTTTTTTATTGTTTCTACTTACGCTGTTTTCCGCGCCTATTCGTGGCGTCTCGTCGTACTCATTCGCAAATACTTTTGATCTCGCACCGCGCGCCGCTGCGCTGTAGCGTTTCGCTTGAAAAAAATAGCACGCGTTTTCGCATTTTCATACTCTTGATCTTACCGTTCGCCGCCCCGCGCCACAGCGGCATCGTCGTGAACGGGCCTTTAGCCTCGTCTTTCAATCCACCCGAATTCAGCGGAATACCTCTGTTTTACATGAAGCTATTGTGCATCAGTCTGTCATTTACAACCCAGACTTGGTAATACGATATCTACTCCTTGGAACCGACTTGTTACTGAAAACACTTTATGCGTCAGATAGCTATGAAGTTCTGACATATTATTATGTAACCTTAAAAATATCTTAATGATTACGTAAAATGCGAAAATATTAAATTATTAAAATAAAATAAAATCTATACAATACTTCTTTTTAATGTGGTTTTAAGAAACTCAAATATTATTATACCTACTTATGCATAAAATCAATAACTTAAGTAACAGTATAGCTTGGCAAAAAAGGGTAGAAAATAATGGGGGTGCCACTGTGTTGTTCGTATGGCAACCCGTTGCCACCGAATAGCCGTACCTTGATACTTAGCTCTTCTTTTTTTCGACATAAATATATTCCTTATCTATTTATGTATTATTTTTTCAAATCGGTAAGTTATCACTAGTAGGTATAATTGAAAAAGGACGTGTTCTCAACACGCAACTGACTACTAACCTAAAAGTAAATATTTGGGTAAATACTTCTGAGTTCACAACATTGTTTAGGAATTATAAAAAAAGAAAACATTATATTGTATAATATAATTCTACATTCCATATTTTATTCTAGTAAATCTTCCTCTAATTTTTCTACCCCGACCACGTCCAGGTCTTGACTTATCTGAGTCATGTGCGGATTCAGAGGTGCTGCTGCTAACATCTTCTAGATTTATGACTAGTCGCTCTATTTTCTCGTACATAGTTAGTTTTTTTTATCCCAGTAATCCTTTTCTATTTTTATTACATGTTGACACGAGTTATTCCAATTCTCCTCAGAATAGCTAATAGCTAGCTCGGCAATAGCTTGGAATTCACGGACAGTTACTTCCTGTAAAGACGAAATATTCCATTTATGTCTTACAATATTAAAAGTAAAACATTTTTTTCACATACATCGTCAGTAAGCCGTATGTAGAAAATATCACTTTGTTTACCTCCTTTCAGTATGATTCTTCTTATAATGCTAACAGATTTCCCTGAATAAAAAAAAGGATTTAGACTATAGCACGATAAGTTCTTTTACATTTCTAATGCAAACGTTAGAACAAATATTTTTGCCTTGATATCACACTTTAGTAGAAATTGAATTTTCATTCAATAAAAATAAAGTCACCAAAGTATCAAAATTAACCTCGGCGCGCTATACCAGAGTAATGCAGAAAAAAATGTATTGTTTAAAATTTCTACTTATTCCTTAATATGCAAGCATATTAATATAGCTTTGTATTCATCCATTAACACTTGATTTAACTAAAAATAGATTAACAAACTCTTACGTACCTGTCTTAACAGCGGTTCTATCGTAAACATTGTTAGAATCGGAAAGAATACTTTGGGCTTCATGTTACGCCAGACATCGCCTGTACGTGACTCTGAATGGTTTGATCCATTATATTTCACTTTTTAGTTTTATTAACCAACGTTAAGTAGTCGAAATAAAAGTTCTACGTAGTAATTAACTTTGTTTATTATAAGATGTCATTATTTTGGAAATGTTGCCATCTGACAAAAAATTACCTCTACCTACCTACTTAAAAAGATTTTAAGGTTATACATATGTATCCCTAACCATAAAATATTTTTTATAAACATAATTATAACGTATACATAGGTAGGTAGGTGTTAGTTATACATGTTTGCGAGTCACTCAATTCTGGGATTAATGTTATTGAAATTAGTCATTGAAAAACTATTACTAGGTAGTTAGCTATTTTATTTTTTTCTCAAATGTTTTCTTTAAATTAATAAAATAAACATAAAAAAATATCCCAATCATTTCGGTACCTACATAATGTAAGGAACCGAAAAAAAAATTCGTTCATAAATCTTTTTCACTCAGTATTTCATCTTAGAAAGAAGAAAAAAATAAAACGACTTAAAACAAACTTAAAATATTACTCGTAGTACAGGGGGCTTACCATGAACTCTTATAGCAGGTCAATTTTACACGAAAAATAACCTGCCCTGTTATTTTGTACCATGAGTGAGTATAGCAGCAGGCGAGCCAGCGATCACGTGACCTAAGCCGGTGAGTGACCACGTGACAGTACTCCAGCCGGCTGGCCTGCAACGTTTCCTACCATGAAGGCTTTTTGACATATAGACAATCAACAATTAACCTGCCATACTGTCATAATTTGCAGGTCTGTGAAACTAACTTTTATTGACCTGTTCTATAAAATTGGAATACAAAAACGTTACGTATTGTTAAAATGTGCAAAAAATAGAATTCTTACGTTATTTCAAAGTATAATGAAATATAGAAAATCTTCTCTAAGCACTGCGTTTACCGTTTATTTTATATATGAGATGAACATATTTTATTGTGCTTTTAAGAAACATAGTGATATCAAAAGTGTTAAACAATATGCTAAAATTAAAATAATTATTTAGAGGAACTCGATAGATACATTTGATACATTTGAAATGTCGCAGGTCAATATTTTTGTTAAACGTAATAAGGGGTCACTAAATAGCTTACACTTGAGCTCCGTAACTGTAATATGAGCTACAAACATTCATGCGACGTCCTACTTTATTAACAAACTTTTCGATTGAGTTGAAGATTAGTACTTATTTACGTGATTAGAATTAACGCTTAGGTACCATTGATCTAATGGTAAAACTAACAGCTTCCCAGATGTTCCAATCCAATGTTAACATCTCCGGCAATCGTATTTATCATTTCTTTTTGTACCCATAGCGATATCTCTGTTAGTATTAAAAATAAGCCACAAAGTATCCAATTGTTCGTGGGACACTCTTCATGCAATATAGTAAAAAAACTCTTCCTAGTTGCACTTGCCTACCACGGTTATCACTCACTCACAAACACGGCCTCAGTTAACAACACTCAGATTATCATAAAACTTTTTTAAAACTAACCCACTTGAATTTCAAAATTGCCTCGTAAATATTCTACTTTTGTCCTTAGACTGAACATGACATGTTTCATTTGTCATTAATAGGTACGTTTGGAAATAAATGTGAAGACATTTAACATTAACATTTGAGTTTTTGATGAAGGAGGAACTCGTTTTCTCTCACGAATAATGTGAAATTCCATTTTAGACACGGAAAAATGTTTCTTTCATCCATCTCTTTTGTTTTAACCTTTACTTGTTAAAACATATTAAACTTCTATAAAAACCGTAAAACCGTAAACGTGTTTCAGAACGACCGATTGAATTAATCTTATTTAATCTGTGCGGTCAGCTTACTGATCAGAGACTATGAAACAGGTCAAAATGCAGGACAGCCGGAAACATTCATGGTACAAAAACGAAACCTGCCAGATTAAACTGCTCAGTTGAACTGACTTGCACTTGGCAAGTATTTTAGAAGATCATGGTAAGCCCCCAGATAAGTAATATTCGTAAGTCAAGCAGTTACTGTTCAACTTTCAAATGTCACCAACAAAATTGGTTTATTTTAGCCTCAATAAATACAAGATTTACATATATGTATGAAAAGGACGCTTACTAGTAACAAGTGGGTTAAATCTGGTAGACAGACTTTCATCGGTGGCATTTTATAGGTGGCATTTCTAGATTGAATAAACAGCACGCAGGCCATTTGAAACGTGGATTTTATTTAAGGAAAACGCGCCAAAGTATTCCTCTATAAACTTCCTTAAAGATACGGTGTTTTTTTTTAAATTTGAGCGATGTAATACTTACCCTTAAAGCAGTGACTGAGCGACTGGCTGCTGCACTCCGTGTCTTGGGTTTGATTCCCTTACACAACAAACATTCGTATGCCCTACATGTACTTGTCCGGTTCCTTGTCTTGGTGCTTGTATATATGAGTTGAAATGTTTATAAACGCAAGTTCTACGATACAGGGATAGCTCTTGGAGCGAGGCTCGTTTTATTTTTGAAATATAGAAAAATTAAGAAGAATAGATAATACCCCACGTTAAAGAGAATCTACTAAGAGCGCACATGTTTAAGGAGCGAACGTAGGGATTTTCTTTTCCAATCCTAACACCTTAAATTTCTCCTATTTCAGGAAATCGTAGCAATAGAAACGTTGGTTCAACTGGCTCCCTACAACCAGCAAGAAGCGGCACGTCGTTTTTATGATGAAATTACAAATTATGCGAAAATGCAGCAGCTTGGCAATTTAAAGTTGTCAATTACATATGGCGATGAAGAAAGAGTTGTACTACCAACTCCCAAAGAACCATCAACGTCATCATCTTCTTGACTTCCCCCATCTCTAACCGACGAAGAAAGGGAGTTGCGAGATCGACAGGAGACGGAAGAGGCCGTGAGCTTCTTCATAAGCATCAGAAACTTTGATGTTGAAAATGACGACTTTTCGCCAAGCTTTTAGATTCTTTTAGTAATCTTTTCTTTGTTATAAATCAGGTATTTTAACTGGGCTCGCGAGGTTGTTAACATGTAAGATGTAAACTCAGGAATCATTGTGTCTATAGCAGTGTCAGCCAATGTTTTAGTAGCAAAGAGACTTTGTTTTTGGAAAATCATCATGGATGCCCTCCATCTAGGGGAGGGTGGAGGGGTCTGTCAGACTCATAATGGCTCAAGGTCACTCCGTTGTTCCTTCACACACCTGCGGCGGGGGTCACAGGAACAGATGATACTTCCGCAACCCCCGAAGTAGCCAAGAGCCTCGACCAAAATTTGAGGAGGTTCTCGTTATGCTGTTGGATCAAAGGCTTGATTCAGAAAGCAGTACTTCACGACACGGCTGTCCCGGTTGTTTGGACATACGTAATATATACTGTTATAAAATAACTGTCTCCCTCTTCTATTGGATTTTCTCTAAAGTAACAAATCTAATATCTTTGACCAGTCGATAGGTCTTAAAATTTGTAGGGGACATTTAATGCTCATTTGAACATGTCCATCATGTTTAATTAGTTAATTATTTAGTTTTATTATTGAATATAAAATGGGGAAAGCTGCTGATATGCAGACAGATTTTTGAGCAGAAAAAGTGTACCTATTTGTTCAATTTATATTAAAGCGAGTCCCGTAGTACATTCCCCGAAGTTTAAAGTCTTTTCCGTGATTATATGAAAGAAAATTGTATTCTTTCTAATAGTGTTAAGTAATGTGAGTTAATTATCTAAGTCGTATTTAACTCTTCAAATTATACTTCATCAGTATTAATAATGTAAGTACTAAGGAAAAAACAGAAGTTGTTCCTCCATCCAGGCTCAAGAAAATATGGAATATGTATATATTTAATATAATAAATCTTTCTTGTTTTAATCAAGATTGAAGCCAATCTCTTGGACACAACACAATGTATTGAGAAAAGTACAACATCGATTGTGTTGTATTTTTATTTTGACAACTATTTTGTCAAAAAATATTTAATTACTCTTTGACATGTAATGTACTAAAACAATGAAATTAAAATTTACTTAAAGCATACAAGTGATAATAAATAATTAAATTATTTTAAATGTAAGTGCTATGCGGATTTAGATCACAAACATGTCTTATGTGATATGTATAGATTTTTGTCTGGCAGTTTTAGTTCTTAAGTCTTTGAACGCCACATCGGTCACACGTTGACCGCGAACAATAGAATTTCTATTGTATCTGGTAGTTGGCAGTCAACGTGTTAATGCGGAGTTTCTTTCTTTAGTATGGTACTTTGAGTCGTTGAGCTCTATAAGCTTTTGCAGCTTTCAGTTTAGCGCACTTTGAAGGTCTATTCATATTTGTATGATACTTTCTGCAAAAGACCGTATCATACACTAATTCGCATGCTTCTCAAATGATTCGTTACAAATATGTCCGTCATACAAATATAGTAAAACTGGATTGACAATTTACCACATTAATTCCCAGATAGTTTTCGCTCCAGAAACCGATTCTAAATCTACCATTGTATAATCAGAGCCATTTACGAACGTGGGCTGCACAGCTGCCAGCGATGGAAGCTGTCAAATTCAGTACATTTCAAGTTTGTCACAAGCAATTCACAGATATGAATAGTCTGATTATGCAATTCTCTATTACCTATAGCACGTTCGTTTCAACATGGGGGTTTCCATTTTTTCTCATTTATTATGAAAATTGGATGTAGTTTAGAGCTTATATCGGTCTGTCATTTTATATCATTAGCCTGTAGGCTAGATGCACGCAAATAGCTCTTCTATTCTGGTATAACTACGCCTTTAGGCAGTGGCGTATTTACCCTTAAGCCAAGAGGGTAATCAAAGACCGCGAGGGGAGTCGCAAATTACCTCTCGTTATCTATCGTATATTTTATATGTCTTGACCAAGTTAATACACTAAACTACTACTACAACTAGCCAGCACCTTTATGTTTTTTTCACTTATTAACTTCATTTGTATTGACGGCTAAAAGACTGTCACTTTAATAAAAATATATAAAAAAACGTGTAGAAGAATAATGAGGCGCTGAGCGCAATACCCCTCAGCATTGCGCTCAATCCAATGTCCAAAAAATTCTAGATGAGCAAGTAATAAGAATAATAAATTTTCTAAATGTCAGATGACTTAAGTAGCTGCCAAAAGCATTTTCTTTCTTGGCGAAATTAATTCTTTAACTTTTGATCACTTATTTTCAATCAACATAATGAGGTTATCTATCTTATGCATTTCTTGCTTTGAAGTAATTTGTACCTGTTTTTAAACAGTGCTTTTTATTTGGTACATCGTCTTCTTGTGTCGGACTAGCACGAAAGCTGCGACTTCGCCCGTGTGCATTTGTTAATTTCAAATTAAAATATGTACCTATTTTACTTCTTGACAATATAACTTCCTATACATTGGTATAATAAATTGATAAAATCGATCCAGTATAGTTACGGAGCTTATTCGGAATAAATAATAAAAAAAATATTCTCTTAAAAATATTAGTATAGACAAGTAAGTACATTAAATGTAACCAATTAATTATTTAATAATCAATTAAATAATGTGATCTACCTATTCATAATATTGTCAAACTTTTACTTCTGTAGTTAGTAAGGAACTGAAGGTTGTGTGTTACACCTTCCATGATCCTTTTGTAAGTATCTGTAAAAAATGTTGTGACGTGCAAAACAAAGTAACTAACACACTTTTAAAATTGGAATAATTTTTAAAGTACATATCGGCAAACATAGACTCTGAAACATCATGTATAGCACATTAACATACTATTTCTTTGACAGGTTTTTAACTTTATTCTAAAATTTTGGGGTAGGTTGGTGTGCTGGCGTCTGTACACTATAAAGAAAAAAAGAAAGGAAAATATATTTATTATAAATTAAATACCATGTAAAACATACTTACAAAATGTCAGTTGATGTTTGGCACTAAGATAAAGTTGCTATTTTTATTTGTTTTACCTTTTTTTAAATGTTACTAATGTTTAGTTTACTAGTTTCAAAGAAAGCTGATAAAATGTGCTTCAAAACGTTTTGTATTTTAAATCTCCAACTTCTAAAGTTCAGAAATAAATGTAATTTTAAAAGTGCAGTAGGGGGAAGTCCCGTAGCGCCGGACGGCACCTAGCGTCGGACACTTGTACTATCTCGACAAACGACAACGCGATCTATTCAAATATCGGTGAAAGGGGCGCGGGGGAACGTAGGAATACAGGATCACGCGACGCGGTTTGCCAGTGATACGCACAGCCGCAGTGGGAGAGGTCGATTGCTGTTTTTGGCGGGAAAGCGTTGCGTCACGTAAATTTCAAGTAAGTATTACTGCTATGGTTTTTTGTTTAATTGTTTTTTTATTGGTTAATAAAGACAGTGTTCCATTATAATTCGTAAATTATGAAAGTTTCTATTAATTACCCAAACAGTTTTAGTATGAAATACGTAATTTTAGACATGCCCTGTCCCCTACCTCCGGACACAAAGGTGTCCCTCACCACCGGACAGTTTATAGGTTGGCTTTTCTACTAAGCATTTATACTTATCATTATAACGATTGTTTGTTGTTTTACAGGATAGAAGGAGGGAGATATTTCAACATGGAAGAAACAAAAAAGAAAGGAAAATGGGATCAGCAAAGTTTAAAAACTGCGATGGACAAGATTTTGTCCAAAGAAATGAGTCTCAGAGAAGATAAATAAATCTTTGCCGAGACAACTACATTCATTTGATGAGCTCACCACCACACACCACCCACAAACTCCAACCACTGGACAGAACATTTATGAAACCATTCAAAGATGCCTATAACCAACGATGCGACACGTGGAGGAGAGCAAACGCTGGATCTCGGATAACCGACTACGATATTGCTGGTCTGGTCAATGAAGCGTTTACCAAAGTAGCTCGGCTGGATATTGCGGTGTCTGGGTTTAAATGCACAGGAATTCACCAATTCGACAGACATTTATTTTCTGACTTGGATTATTTGGCTTCAGACATGACCAATATTCCACTAGAAGAGCCAGGAACCTCCTTAAACACACCAAGTTGCAGCAAGGAAGTTTCCGTGACTTCCACTGATTTGGCTTTGGCTAGCTCATCGTCCTGTGATAATTTAGTATCAGAAGAAACGACAGACCCAGAATCTACCAACGTACCAACAATCAGCAGTCCCAAACCATCAACGAGCTTTGATCTTGATGTTGTCCAGACTATACATAAGCTGTCGCCATTGCCAGATGCCGCAAAAAAAAGATCAGTGGCTCGGAAGAGGAAAAGTGAAAGAAGTGAAATTTTTACGTCATCGCCCTACAAAACTGCTGTTCAAGAAAAAGAGAACGAAAAGAGCCAGAAGGAACAAAAAAAAGGAATGGCAAATAAGTTTAAAACGGAAATGGAACAAAAAGGGAAACTAACCAAAGGTGTGAAAGCCAAAGGAAAAAGTAGTTATAACGATAAGAAAAAGGAGCCACTAACTGGAACTGGACTGGTTTTTTCCATATCTAATATGGAAAAAACTACTTGTGTAGTGTGTTTAGAGGACCACGACGAGGACTGGATACAATGCTCCAGTTGCCAAGAGTGGGCCCATGAAGCATGCGCAGACATTCCAGAATGTGGTGATACCTATATGTGACAGATGCACAATGTTTTAAGAATGTCCGGCGCTTGGGGTTTGAAGATTTAAGCGTCCGGTGCTAGGTGCCAATGTTAAAGACTTATTTTTTTTTACGAAATCTTAATTAACGTTCCTAGATTATGTTTACGCAGAAGTTGTATTTTTGTTAATTGATTTTGATTTTATATTTTGTTCGTTTAACTAATTCATAAACAAATACATATTTCTCGAAGTAGTTTTCATTTTATTTCCTGAAAACCTTATATGTCCGCCACTAGGGGACTTCCCCCTATACTTAGTTTTGCAGGCCAGTGTATGTATTCGTGTTTGTATGGCATTTTGCGTGTTCATGTAATTGAACTTACCTTTATTACTGAATGTCTATGTACAAGTCTATGCAATTTTTGTGATAGGATGTGTTTTTTTGTAGTCATTTTAAATTCAAAATAGAAAATCATTTTAACAATGCTACGAAAAATTTGTGATGGCGCCAAAGCATCTTGTGAATTATACAAGAAAAGCCAAACTGTGTTTCCTGGATGTTTTTAACCCGTGTTTAAATGTGGGTCTGATTTAGTGGAAGAGGATGAATAAATTTATTTAAGAGTATCTACTTTTAACATTGTTAGGTACATAAGCCGTATTACAAACGAAAAACTATGAATGTATTTCTGTAACAACTATCTATAGAAAAAAAACATGTGTTTTCTTTAAATGTGTAAAGATGTATTGTATCCGTACCCAAATGTAATCCATTTTTCTTGAATAAAAACATCGATGTCGCAGCGTGCCTTTCATTTAGTTTTTTTTTACAAGGAAATTCTACCGACTTAATAACATAATACTTAGGGGGGATGGAAATACAAATTTTGCAATTTGCTGTTCAGATTGTGTGTTGAACAAAACATGCTTGGCGACCGTATGTATGTGTTAAAGAATTATAATCATTTAAATAATTAAAACAAACCTTATTAAGTTTATACACTAATTTTTAATTAGTACAAATACTTAAAGGGCTTATTCTAGACGGTCTCCTCATTATATTTGTAAAGTATCAATTAATAATATTCATAAACAGCAAAGTTATTAGCGTTTGTTTATATCCCAAAAAGTCACCCAATTTATGGAAATATTGTACATTGGCTATTCATGACATAGTAGTATTTATCGTCATCTCTCGCTCACGTTCGCGTGATCTCGCTCAAGCATGCCCCGCCTCCAACAGCTGTTTTCGTTATTTAAGTTTAACTAAATAGATAAACATAATAATATTCAAAAATTGAACTTTGTTTTTTTTTACTTTTGATTACGCAAATATGATCAGTAACAGGTACGGACACAGCCCATTTTTTTTATGTACTACTTAAAAACTAGGGGTGTATAATCCCATTGATTGATTATTTAATGAAAAAGTCATTTAATGGGATTTAATTAACTTTTTTTTTAAGACTATAAACTACTGTTAGACTGCAATCCCACCTGATGGTAAGCAGTGATGCAATCAGTGATGGTGAAGCGCACTAGTTTATTGTGAGCCTATTCACTCTAGTTTTGAAGACACCTAAATTATAGTCGGACGGGAAGACCGCAGCAGGCAAGTTCTTCCAGTACTTCGGTGTACGCGGTATTAACGACAAAGCGAAACGCTTTGTCCGAATCGTGGAATTGCCAACGATGTAAGGGTCTTACCGGGTTGTCCGATGGTAGAAAGGTGATGGCGGAATCAAATCATGTAATTCCCGTGCACACTCTCCAAAATCTATCCTATAGAATACCGAAAGGCTAGCTACCCTAAGCCTGTGCTCAAGGCTTTGCAGATTGGTTCTAACCAAATCTGGGTCACCAATAAGCCTCTTCGCACTCCTCTCCACTGAGTCCAAAGCTGCTAGATGGCATCTGGCAGCACCAGCCCATATGTGGCTCCAGTACTCCACACACAAACGGACCTGTGTATTGTATAACATAAGAAGCTGACCAAGTGTGAAATACCGCTGGACCTTTGCGAGAACACCGAATTTCCTAGCAGCAACCTTGGCTTATTAACTCAGACGGTTGTTTTAATTATTTTAACTCTCGGTGGCGACTCATATTTTAATCAACATTCAATCTGACACTGAATTGCAAATGGCAAAAAACACACAAATAAATTAAGTTTTGCAGGTTTTCTTGGCACATCCACCTAAACAGCGTGAAATAACTCTAATTTCAAAAGTCTGTCTGTTTTCCGGATTAGTTTGTAATTCATTTTTGGCCACCGACTTCCAAAACTATAGTTACAGTTATTGCACACCTTTAAGTGTTTTTTTTATTCAGTAGGTACTTTATTTTGTGTAAAAGTTTTTGATACCTACTTATCTTTTTATTTTTGTTCTTTAGTTTGTTTTTAATTCTTGTGATTTTTAAAAATTAATATTGTTAGTATTATTAATATTATAGTATTGTTTTCTTTTAAATATGTTCCTGTGCGTCCAAATAAACGATTTTCTTTCTTTCTTTTTTTATTTAAAAATTTTAGTTTTTCTATTGTAGGAATGATTTATTTTTTTCCAGTCATTTTGATGTTGAAACCAAACTACTGAAATGATTCCGGTAAAATTCAAATGGGACCCGGGAAGTAGGTATACGGTCTACTTTCTCAAACAGAATTCTTTAAATCGGCGATGAAATTATCATTGAAATTATTATTGGTGTTAGTGAGTTATCGTACATACCTTTAAAAAAGGAGATCAACTTTAGTTTATTGTACACACACACATCAATTCACGCTTGTTTTCAATGGAGGTAAGCATAAACTGCAGAACGCCAACTACTTACGATTCTTACATTCTTCTTTCGTTTTTTTTCGTTCACACATCAGCAGCGCTATTCTGTTTAAAACCACCCTGTGAAAATGTGGGTGAAGTGAAGGCAAATTGAGCTGTCATTTGATACTATTCCAAGGAGCATAAGGTTCACTTTGCGTTCAGTTTTCTCTAGGCGACTTTGACTGAATCAACTGACTGATCATAAATGTAACCAGTTGCGTAAACAATACAATACAGTACAATTCGCACCTGACCTTACCGAAAAAACTGACCAATAACATAGGTAGGTACTCGCAAATATTAAATTCAGATTAAATAATATGTCAAAGTCAAAGTCAAATCTTTTATTACAATTAGACCTGATAACAGTCACTTTTAAACGTTATATATACTTACAAATTCAATAAATTAACATAATGATTCTAGTTGCACATTGCAAAAGGGAGGTAGTTTCGTATGGAGAAGAATGTGCAAGAAAATCCATACTTACTCCTTTATAATAGATTTTACAATATTTTGTTTACATAATCAGATTATATGTGAGGACGTTGTACCTTGAATAAAAACTACTATACTGAGATAGGTACCTAAGGTGATATAAAATAAGCAACGCAGCTGGTAAACAGATGAGTGTATTTAAATATACATATATTTAAAGTAATAAAGACAACAACGCTTGTAATAACAAGCGTTGTTGTCTTTCTTTCTTTCTTTCTTTTTTTTTTTCTTTCTAATCTTTCTTTTACAGGTATTCATATTAATATGAATAAGTACCGGTCTCAGTAAAAGATAAAACTTCCCTACTGACAAACAGTTTAGTAAAATTGTGACGTAAGTAGTTAGCGTAAGCAGAACCTACACAACAAAACTGATGACATCGGTAAAGAATGACGTAAAAACGAGATACAATAAGACTGTGATTGACTGTACTTACGTAGATACGTCACCATCTCGGCCCAGTCTATTCCCTACTATGTCGGATTAGCTTTCAGTCAAATTGAATATCAGTGTTAGCAGGGTACCTATCTGACCTTTACAACCCAGTGACAAGATAACACGATACCCCTTAGTAAGTCTGGTTGTCAATCTTTTAGGCGTTCTGATTACTCGTAACGACTTTACGCAAATCTACAAATTACAGCTGGGACCAACGGGAGTGATATGATAATAATTTCGAATGACGTAATTTCGAAGCACGCTATTTTGAAAAAAATTAAAGAATGGTACACCAGTTCGAAAACTCATAAAGTCGAAAACCGCTAAATTGAATGACCTAATTTCGACGCACGCTGATTCCAAAAATAAAACCGACTTAAAAAAAACCACTAACCGATGTAAAATAACTCTAAATTAGGAAGTCTGTGGCTTTGGTGGTTTTGTCTTATTCATGATGGGCCACCGACTTCCGAATTTAGAGTTATTTTACATCGGTTAGTGGTTTTTTTTAAGTCGGTTTTATTTTTTGCAAAAAAAAATTTATTTTTACATTTTTAGTTGTTTCCATACAAATATTTGCCATGAATTTATTTTTATATTGTTATTTGTTAACAATACATAATGGTAATAGGGTTATCCACTTATCCCTAATAAATGAAACTTAACATACCTAACTGTCGAAATCTAGGTATATTGTACACATCTGCGTACCCCTCAGAGCGTACAGGCGTGATGACACATCATGATGTTGTATAAACAATAAATATCCAAGCGATTCCAGCAATCACGACAGATTTGCCGTCCATTTTTGAAGAGTTCCATTGTATATCTCCGAAGATCAGCACCAGATCTTCACCAAATTAAAATGGGACCACCTCGGAAGTATACTCTTTCAAATAAAAAAAGAATTTTGAGAATCGGTCCACAAATGGGGGAGAAATCGCGTAACAAACACACACAAAAAAAAAAAAAAAACATGCCGTCGAATTGAGAACCTCCTCCTTTTTTTGAAGTCGGTTAAAAAACTGTTTGAATGGTACGCTATTACGAAAGTCTTGGTAATTTTTTCTCTTTTTTTTTTCTAATTAGAGTGCGTCGAAATTACGTCATTCGAAATATCATATCACTCCCGGGACCAACGGCTTTAACGTTCCCTTCCAGGCACTGAAGGGGCTTGATATAATGGATAGGGTCACTCATCCAAAGACCTCGGCAAAAGTAGCTTAACTTTCGATCAACCTCCTTTTACTAGTTTAACAAAAACACATAATTTCGTTACTTTAAAAAAAAATGACATGTAAAAGTAGTATCTGGGAAGATTTACTTACAGAAATAAATATTATATATAATTTCATTTCACTATAATTATAAATTACCATGTCAAACGTTATGTGATCACAAAATGGTTACAGAACATTATTAGTAATTATCAGGCGACTAGAAACATAATCTCAAATTACGCGTTAGATTAGGTGTTGCTAACTGATCGGTTAGTTAAGTAGTGATTGCCGTCCGAGAACTGGTTAAAGTAACAATGCCGTGCGCTCTGTAATTGCTAATTGCACGTCTGCACATGTAGGTCTTAGGTACAATTACCTACATAGAAAGGTAATTGTGAACCTAAGACCTACAATCTCAGATCGAGTTTAAAAAATGGGATCCGAGTAGCAGCTTTACTCTTTCAGTTTCTTAAGTTTTTATGTAATCATATTTCAGATTGGAACGTGTTGTGAACAAAGGCCGTTTGCTCAATGTGGAGAGTCCTACTAATAATATAATTACTCGTATAAATGTCAATGAGTATGGACGTATATAGGTATTTTGTATCGGGTGTGTTATATATGCCATAATCTATATATATAAAAGAAAGTCGTGTTAGTTACACCATTTATAACTCAAGAACGGCTGGATCAAATTGAATGATTTTGGTATTTTTGGATTAGTCTTTGTCCGGAATAGCATAATAATTAATTAAAAACATGAAAAGTCCTCGAAAAAAGAAATATCAAGAATATTTGTTGTCTCAAACATTTTTCAAACGCAGCGCCATCTTGGATGACATGACAGGAGTCAAACTTCCCAGTTCATTATCAGGTGACAATTTGACATTGACACGTCTTAAGCTAAACCTAAGAAGGTTGCTAAACCTAAGGTTGTCAATTTATACGTAACTACGTTCTGAAGTTTATCTTGTTACTACACTTAGAGGTTTTATGTAGCATAAAAAAGTCTTATATTTCAGAAATCAATTTACGTAATTAACAATGACGACAGAGACAAACTTTAATAATTCTATGCGAATAGAAATTATTTCACTGTTAGGACTTTAATTAAAGTAGACCGGGAAAACTATAGGTATAAATTGTATGTAACATAGAGGCATATTATGATAATAGTTCAGATTAAAATTATGAATTTAGTATTTTTTAAATTAATGCATTTTAGTAAGGTAGTTAGGTTAGGTAGTTAGGTTAGCTATAGCATATGAAAATTATATCAGGTGAACGTTATTTCAAGTGATAATATATTATCTAATATATTATCTGGTATGGTGAGTTAGGTTAGGTTATATTATACATGTTGTAATTTTAATTCTATCGAACACAAAATGTTTAAATAAGATCACAGTAGAGACTCGCTACATTTTTATGTAGCGAGTCTCTACTGTGATCTTAGTAGTAGTAGTTATTATTGGTTTGGATTTATTTTTTGACATGTAAAAAAAAGATGAGAGCAATAAATTGACTTTAAGGCACAACGAAGTTTGCCGGGGCAGCTAGTAACAGATAATATATTATCACTTGAAATAACGTTCACCTGATATAATTTTCATATGCTATAAAATCAAAAAACCTAATTTCATGTGATCTAATATAACATTTCATATAAACTTCTTTTGCTCTAATTACATTTATTATCACATTCATCTCATATCATTTTCAATTCGTATATTATTGCTCTTTACATGTAACGTTCCGTTGACCTAATTTTCATGTGACCAAATTTTCATTTGCTGCCCAAATTATGTAGTGAATAAGTTAATCAGAAAACTTCATACTTTTTTAACCTCATCTAACCCAAATAATTCACTAACAATAGAAGGGATCGAGCGCTCGGCGGCCGCTACCGCGGAACGCTCGCTTCGCTCACTCGCCTTCGCGCGCTAATGATCATGGTGCTAACCTAACCTAACCCACATGATTCGCCAACCATAGACGTTTCAAAATTATACTAAACGTTACTATAGAATTTGAATATACTAACTGAATATTAGTTTAAATGTGCATTATAGAAAATGTTTATTATACCATATAAAATTAGGTAAACTGAAATTATATCAATAATTCATTATATCATTTCACCATTATACTAAAAAAAAAATATATTAAATGAAATTAGGTCATGATCATGATCGTTAGAACTTTTGTTATTATGGCAAATAGTACGCACCCGTTTGTATATAGTTTTAGTTGAGGATCAAATCATTTAAAAGTAAATGGCAGATTTAGAATTAGAATCCCTAATGTTTTGTAGGTGAAATGCACTTCAAAAGTAAACAGTTTAAGAGAAACTCTTTGCTTAGTTATTAGCTCTTATTTTCTTAAAGCAACATGAACGTAAAAGTCGATTGCCTCTTCACTTAACCTTTTAATCGTGTCAATTGGAGACACAATAGAAAGACAATGAAAGCGCGGACGCCGCCGGCCCGATCCGCTTGGGGTTTAATGAATTAAAATATTAAAAACCTGTACAGGGCATGCGTAGGTACAATAGGTCAGAAGTTATATTCAAAAAGCTCTTAGTGCCCGAGCGGAAGGGAATAATGATGGATAGCATTTTTATTTAATAATATATTGTAAACATATAGGGTTTATTAAATAAAAATGCTATCCTTTTGGAGTTTAATTTCTTACTTTCAGAAACACAGGAGTATCACACTTAGCCGAGGGGTATCTTTGCTATGTGTGAAACTCCAGCGAATAGAAAACCTAATTTAAAATACCTCGTTTGGGAACACACATCTAGTCGACAGCGATGCGAAATAATGGGCAATTTGACAAAATTTTAATTTCTAGTCCGTCATTTAGATTACAAGAAAATATTCGACACGTATTTTTATACCTAGATTAAGCTCATTAAAGTTGAGGAGAGGGGCTTGTAACTCCATTACCTAGTATAAACTGTACTGTGAAAAAAGAGAAAATATGTGTCGAATATTTTCTTGTAATCTAGATGAGGGACTAAAACTAAAATTTTGTCAAATATGTAGCCCATTGTTAGACGCCATATTTTGGGGATAATTTAGTTAGGACTTTTATTTTTTCTAGTGAATATGCTTACACGTTCATCTCATCATCATTCCACAGTAGTCCACTGCTGGACATACGCCTCCCTTAATAAGCCCTGTCTTCAGTTTGTCGCATCAAGCATCTGCCAGCAGGCTTTCGCAGGACGTCATCCCAGCTAGCCGGAGGACGTCCTACACTACGTATAAACTTAGAAGCAAATAGATGTAACCACATCCTTTTTTTACAAGTTCAACGGTTATTTTCATTGGTACAATTGAACATTAAAGACTGTCATATTAAAACCGCTGTTTTATTCAGATGATAAATAATATATTTTAAATCGATGCCTTGTAATAAATTACTAGCTATATAAACTAGCTGTGCCCGCGACTACGACCGACTTTGGACATCATTAATTTATCAGGCAGGATATATCTTTTGATTAATTTTGGATTTCATACTACTGTTATTTGAGTATTTAAAAAAAATCCACAGTACTATATATAATAATAATGTTTTTCACAAACCCATTATTACAATAGCACTAATTCTGACTTCTGAGGTGTACAATAGTGACTTAAAAAGAAAAAGAAAAAAAACATTGGGCATTTAATTACAAATTTTCTTTAAATACTGTATATTGGGCTATTTCTAAGGCAAATAAAGTATGGGTAACCCTGGCTCCGAAACTAGGCGTAGCCTGTATCTTCAGAGTCAGTTGTTCCTTCTTTTTGGGTTCATAATCTGCCTATTGATGGCATTGAAGGTTTTCAACATAAGAGATCGCTGTTTACAATGGCAAAAAGTTTTCTTTATTATTATTATAAGAAAGAACATAGCAACCCAACCCGTTTCAGGCAAAATGATAATAATACTGTGTAAAACATCGAACAAGTGCGAATCGCACTCGCCCACCTAGGGTCCCGTACAAAGTATGTACATATTATAAATATTCAAGTCTCGCGTTTTCCGAGCTTTGCCTGAGATTCAGACTACATGTAGTCTTATGATTTAATTACAAAAGTATAGTTTTCATATATTCCCTATAGTCATAGTATAAGACCGTATTATTTGGCAAAGAACAATGGCAGAACCTTATTCAAAACCAATTTTAGTGTCTAGAAGTGAAATACGAATGAAATTTAATTAATTCTCTACGTTTTTTCAAATTATCACATCAACTTATTAAAGCCGTACAAAAAATAACTTTAACTGAAAAGTTAACTGACTATTTTGGTGAATTTTTTCGTTTAGTGTTGCCATTTCATTTTTCAAAAGTGGGAAATTGTAGTACAGCTTGAGAGTCGTAATCATTATTACTGAATGAAATATTTTTTCTTCTTAAATATGGTTTACAACAGTAGCATAGTGATTATAAATGGCAATAAACAATAATTCTGAATTTTCACGAAGAATTGGGCAAAAAGACTTTTGCCTAAAATCGTCCGTGGTTTTGAAGCATAAACGGCCGCATCTTTTTTCCATTCACAGCTTCAAGAAGCTGTAGACTGTAATTCCAACTCGATACCTCAACGCGTTCCCGAGATAAAGGATCTTGGCAAACAGGCGGACGGCTGGACGGGCCACAAAGTGATCTTATAAGGGTGCTGTTTTATTTTATTTTTTTGTCATGGTACATTGTCCTCACATATAATCTGATTATGTATATATACAAATATTGTAAAATCTATTTTAAAAGAGTAAACTGGAGTTTCTTGCACATTCTTCTCCATACAAAACTACCTTTTGGAATGTGCAACTAGAATCACATTACTTTAATTTATTTGTAAGTATAACGTTCAACAGTGCCTGTTATCTGGCCTAATTGAAATAAATGATTTGACTTTGACTTTGTTCCGTTTTATCCTTTTGAAGTACGGAACCCTAAAAAGAAGGGTTTGTCCTGATTACGCTCATGAAAATGTTTGAACAATAATTAAAAAAAGAACGCTTTCCAAAATATACAATTAACTGTATACTACCCGACAATTACCTTTTCCACACACTATGTGCATTATTTCACTTAATTGGTCAATTAATCTGGCAGCATTGTAACGGCACCCATTTACGGTGTCAACGAGTACTCAACTGAACCAAACACCAAATTTCTTTGTTCATTATATGTCCTCTAAGTATATAACGTAATATTACGCCTGTTATCCTCAAAACGTTAGGTAGAGGTCTTTCTGTTGTACTCCCAGTTATGTCAAAGTTCCATGTAATAGGGGGAGGGAGATCATGTATACCTAGTTGAAACCTTTAGGTAAGCTCATTTCAGATAATTATACTATTGTGATGTATAGTATAGCAAATAAGGACGTAATGATCTGAGGGCACGGGAGTGTCCCCGCCAAGATGAGCCGAGCGAAGCGCAAGGGCACTACCTACCTTTTCTCGAAGTGTTTCGTCGTTTTTTTTAACCCTCATAGAGTTGGTTTCCGATGTACCAGAGAGTTCATATACTCAGGATATGATGTCATTAATAGACTAATTAAACATACAAAGTCTCAATTGAATAGCTCTAATACTTTAGATTTTATTGATATCTAAAATAAATCGATTTCGTCACTGACACACTGACACTTCACAAATTCTACATTATCAGTAAAAATGTATGACTTGGCTGTTTCGTTACTTAGTACTTCACAAACTAAATATTTGCATCACCCCCACGACGATAGCGAAACGGCGAAGCCATACATATATACTGATATGTAGAATTTGTGAAGTTAGTGTCGCTAGGTTAGGCCGTGTAGATAGGTACAGAAGCTTGGCTCTACATGAGATCTGATATCTTTTTCACAAGGCAAACCTTATAGTGGTAGTCTTGGCAATATTTTACATGAAATGTTTTGGTGGTATACTATTTAGAATGGCATTCACATTACGCTATATAATCGTAGTAAGCAAGTTCAGATGACCGCGATCTTTGAAGAGTGTGCACAGGATCGACACAATAGATTTAACACTGGATAGTCTTGAAGGCATGACAGCTCAGAATTTTACACTATCTTGTCATTAATGCTACGAAAGAAGAAAAATGCCGGGGGTGAGGGAGGAGGAAGAGGGCGATGCACCATATTAACACAGCATGCATAAACTGAGCTTACGCTCAATTTTATTATGCGTATATCAAAGACATTAAATAGTATCTTAAATCTCTTTGGCGTATAGTAAGCCAATAATATATCGCTTAAGTGTGAATGTGTCTATAGTAATGTATGGTGCGCTATATTGTTGTGCTATGAATTATTTTAATAGGCTATATGGTTTTGTTGCGTAGTATGAAAAGAGCTTAGTTTTTACTTCCTTAACCATGTAGCTAAAAGTCCGTAGCTGCCAGCCCAGGCGTCGCTCAAGTGACCTTTTTGAACACACCATGGTCTGTTTTGCACCGATAGGTACTCACCGCTGATAACAAGTGTACCCGTGCTGTCCTCTAAGTGAGTAGATTACTCAACAAACACTGATACAATGGCACTCTGCTCAGTGTGCACACAGCTTTATGTACTATCGAACAAGTACACACACAGGCTGCTTTAAAAGCAGTGGTTCTTATCCTTTCAGTGAAGAGGGACATTTGCCAATATTTATTTCTTCCCATGAACCAATTATAGTAAGATAGTCCGTCAGAAGTGCTGAAAGCTCTAGCTTGCATGGATTGGCGATGAGAACAAAGTTAGGGCATTGTCACATTTTCGGATGACTTCGCTGACCGTTACTGTTGCTTTTAGGGCCACACTTTACCTCATTGTGTCGTCACACTGAGGGTGTGGCTAGTTAGCCACATTTTAACGTGTCACTTGCTGAATGCGTATAACATATCTACACCTTTTTACATATAATATCAATGGAGTTATACTAAATAAAATCACCAATAAACAACCCTCTAAGTTAATTAAATCCCATTAAATGATTTTTTCATGAAATAATCATTCAATGGGATTATTGTGAACTTAGAAAGTTGCCTAATGATTTGAATGATTATAATTCAGTAAACACATACGTTCTACGGTCGCAAATCGTTCAACAACACACAGCCTGACACTGAACGCCTGAAAATTTGAATTTTGCGGGCTTGCTTTCTATTTTTGCCTGTGTACACACTCCGTTTGACCCACATAAAAATTAGTTTGTTCGACTGTACTACATATAAATACTGTTTGCTACAAATGCGCCGCTTTAATTCACTGCGATCACGGAAGGCATGTCATTTGTGTCGAATTGAGTATTAAATAGTCTGTTCGTTAATACCGGTATTATGTTCGCTGCAATATTCGACGTGCGCCGTAAGTACGATAGTTAACAGCTGGTTAAGTAAGAAATACATACAAAATTATGTAGCACCTATCTAAACATTATACATCATCTTCATCTAGCTAGCGAATTTCCCAATTATATTGGAGTCGGTTTCCAGTCTAACCGTATGTACATACATACATACATAAACTCAAGCCTTTTCCCCAAGGCGGTAGGCAGAAACTACAAAGCGCCATATGCAACGATACTTACATACTTCTTTTGCTTCGTTTACATTCATATACATGTTGTCATACACACGACGGTTGCGACCGAGTACCTGACCTTTCTGAAGAACCTCACCAACCAAATCTATGTATGTCCTCTTAGCGTCCCCTCCCGGCGTTCCTAAATACCTTTCGTTAGTCGCCTTTCATTCATCCTTTCAACGTCTCTTTTCAATACTTGTAACTACATCTTCTTATAAACCACAACGTTGCTTTATCACATCATTCCTCAATCGTATGCTTAAAGCTGAGTAGCCGTGTTTTTAACCCCCGACGCAAAAAGAGGGGTGTTATAAGTTTCACCGCTATGTGTGTGTGTCTGTCTGTCTGTCTGTCTGTCTGTCAGTCTGTCTGTGGCAGCGTAGCGCCCAGACGGGTAAACCGATTTAGATGCGGTTTTTTTTTATTTAAAAGCAGGGTTTCTTGCGATGGTTCTTAGACATAATTCATCAAAATCGGTTCAGCCGTTTCAAGGTTATCAGCTCTTTTGTTTTAGCTACCGTTGCTATTTTAGACGTCTATGGGTATTAACTTTACTTACAAACATATGTGTGTCTTCAAATTTCAAACACCCATGTGTGTAATATTAATAAGCAACATTATGGTGTATTTGGTCTGATGCAGCCAGGATATCTAGCAGACTAATACACTCTTGGGACAATAACAGCAGATATGTCGTGTTTGGATTCATTTTAACCTGCATTTGATTCTGCACACAATGCACCGATGGCAACTGGATGAGCTGATGCTGCAGCCAAGCTATCCAGCACACCAGCAGGTAAACTCTTGACAAAATAATAGCAGATATGTCGTGTTTGGATTCATCTCAACCTGCATTTGATTCTAAACACAATGCACTGATGGCAACAAGATGAGCTGATGCTGCATCCAGGCTATCCAGCACACCAGTAGGTAGACTCTTGACAAAATAATAGCAGATAAGTCGTGTTTAGATTCGTTTTAACCAGCATTTGACTCTACATACAATGCACTGAAAAATTCTCATAACTGTAAACTCTATAAAACAAAATTAATGCGTTTAAAAATTTTGAAATAAAAATTAAATTAAAAATTTAAAAAACCCCATCGCAAAAAAGTAAAACATTTAAAAAGTTAAAAATAACACTTTAGCCATGAAATTTTACGTAATGTCGGGGTACCGTTAAAATAAGTACCTACATACCTACAAGTGCTAGGAACATTTCTTACTTAAGCGGTACCCCGACGTGAAGTAAAATTTCATGGCTAAAGTGTTATTTTTAACTTTTTAAATGTTTTACTTTTTTGCGATGGGGTTTTTTAAATTTTTAATTTATAGATAAATCGACTGCCTATTTGACCTCCATAACTCAGTATTACCGTGTTACCGAGGGGTAATACCCCTCAGATGAACAAGTATTCTGACTACCGTCAGAAACTCGATTTTCTGAAAACCAGACAATCTTTGACAAATGATCCTTTTCAAAGATCTACAAATGACAGCCGGGATCAAATAAGTAGCTCAACTTGTTCGCTAAGGTACGGAGGGGTCTTGATGTATTGATTGGTCACCCATCCAAGGACCAGTCCCGGCATACGTGGCTAAATATTCAATCGACCCTTGTTGCTGTTAATATTTAGCCACATAGATGATATTTATAATAATACTGTTACTACCAAAGAGATTTAAATATATAGAGCGGGCATGTCAAGGAAATGTCATAGGCTACTTTGAAAACTTTGATCCCGTGTCTCAATAACGCCATCTAGAATAATATATGAATATTTGAACGGCAGCGGAGCGTACTACAAAAAAATCATAGACTTGTATCCAGCAGGACACACTTTTTCAGACGAACATTTTGTTCGTGATGTCCGGTCTATAGGTATTGAATGTCTTTGGTTACTACCTTTTAACCCCCTTACAGACATCGCTGTATGGGGGTTAAAAGGGACAGAAAAACAACAGATTTTAATAAAAATAATAATATTTCTTTATTATAGAAAATAAGAGTTATAGTACTTATATGTAAGACATTTGGCATTTCAAAAATACATTTAAACAGTATAAAAAGACTTTTACTAGTTAATTTTCGAAGGGCCTGTGTATTTTGGGGTGTACTATAATTATGACTTTTTTTTTTCCAAAAAAAATATTCAGTGCATGAACAGTTGCCCCCATGTTTAAAGTTGTTTGAAAGTAATCTGGGTACACAGTACATGGTGGTAAAACAAAATAATAAAAATAGGTATCAGCCATATTTAACCAATAGGCAATCAAAAAATGTAATAATTTTACGTGAAAATAAAAAAGGTAAAATGACATTTCCAAGTAGCGGATTCCGTACAATATCATTTGGTCCTAAATATTGAATTGTATACCTAGTTACACCATTTGTTGTGTGGTATAAATATTGACGAACGGTGCTTTTTCTCCCTCTTGCAGCCAGTTATCTTCAGAGAAATTGTTATTCTCCTTCTCTACTACGTGGAAAGTATACGCATGACGACTTTTATCCGACTTGTTGTGGGCGCTTTTATGGACGACATTGCCGTGGAGAATGATGCAAGTACCTGGATAAACAAGACACAATCAATAAATAGTCCAGTCAATAAGATACGTACAAGACGTGTTAGGCGCCATCCTACACCGGACGCACCAACGCGCGAGCGATCTCAATAGGACGGCGCCTAAAACATTTTAAAGCTGAAAAAAAGTTACTTAGGTTTTCGTCGACGAAAACTAGATATCTTTTTTCACCTTAATAACACGTTCACTGTCCACAAAGTAGACACATTAGTTAAACAATTAACATGAGTCATATGTGACTCATGTGACAAGGAAATGCTTAAGGTAGCTGGTTTTTTTTTTATCCTAGCGAATCCCCCTGCATGCTAAATTTCATCAAATCGTTGGAAAGAATTGCTTGTTAAAGGTTGGTATTATAATATTGTAGATAACAAAAATTGCTGTTTTGTATTTGCTATTAAATCCTAAAGGTATATTTTTCTAGAAGTCATTACGAACCGAATTAGCTATCGCACATATGTTTAGGAGATAACGTGAATGACAACGTTTTTACTTATGAAATCATTCCAAAAACGATCCATTGCACATACCTACATACTTAGTAACACGAAAGTTTCAGTGTCATCATAACACACTTTTAAAGCATGTAAAATGTATTTTTAAAATGTTTGTCGTTATCGTGTGCTTTTTATACTAAATTAAAATCTTTTATTTCTCTTTTCCCTTCTTAAAGCGTAAAGTCAACAACCCAAAAGCAAAAATAAGTAACGACAAAATATTTTCTGTAAAATAAAATGCAATTTATCCGCGACCTTTAGCGCAACAAGCTTTATATTGACCACAATAGTAAAAATTGAAGTTAGCGGAAAAGCAATTTTTCTTACAAAACTAGTCCTCATTATAGCTTGCCATTTCTCATTGTAAATTATATTTCAATTATAGACAATGCCAATTCTGTAATTTTCATTGGCTCTAGGAAAACATTTTGTTATTGAAGTTTTCATTAGACTGATGTTGAAAGAAATTATCAGTGGGATCGAGAATATTTACTATTTGAGTTATCTATATACCTACTTATAATAAATCTGTAGAAGTAAAATTTCTGTACATTGAAAATATCAAAAAAATAAATAGCAGGGGGTGTTACTAGACCGACACCGAACCCAAAAATATGATTTAAAAAATTTTTGTCTGTCTGTCTGTCTGTCTGTCTGTCTGTCTGTCTGTATGTTCAGGTATCACGCAAAAACTACCGGTTCGATTACGATGACACTTGGTATACTTATTCTTTAATATCCTGGGCACCACACTGGGTACTTTTTATCCCGGAAAAGTATATACAATAAAAAACAAACTTAATTTTGCGGTTCGATCTCTAGACCCGACTACTGTAACAACCGCAAATAAAAAGTTTGTCGTAGGTTACGTCACCCGCAGTGGGGTTCACCAAGGGGCGCTGCACACGGCTAAGATAGTATAATATTTTATCTTAAGATACAATATCGCTCGCCATACAATTCAATGGACTATCACACACTACGAAGATAATTATGTACATTGAATATTTATTCAAAATTAATAATGGAGGATGATTAGTGATCGATACTGATGCCAAAAATGCAATCAGTAAATGTTTTGTCTGTCTGTGTCTCTGTCTGTATGTGCACGCATAATTCAAAAACTATTATAGGGATTTTAACCAAACTTGGTAGGTACTGTTGTAATCAATACGCCTGGGCAGGTTGATCTTAGTCTCAGTTGTTTTACACATGATTAGTTGTACGGCGCTCTTTCCTCGGTCAGTAGTTCCAGAAATCTTTATGCATACATACCGGAAGGATCAACTTTGAAAGTAGTCTATCCGGAAGTATTATGCTAAAATTATTACGTTTATATATCAACGCTCAGCCCAAACCGCTGGTATTAGAGACATGTAACTTAAAGGGGTGTTCTTAATGATGTAAGTATCCACTAAAAAACGATTTTTGGAAATTCAACCCTTAATGGGAAAACATAGGGGACGGAAGTTCGCCATCCACGCGGGCGAAGCCGCGGGCAAAAGCTAGTAATATAATAATAATATAAAACGTTTAAAATTATTTCTACACAAGATACTTACAGCAATTATTTAGTGTGAACGAACGCAGAGCTAACTTTGAGAGAGACTGATGCCTATGACTAGGACCATCATAACAAAGAAGTATAATTATGTTGCCAACTAGCTTAATCAGCCTTTCAATTAACTGCCTAACTTCTTTACTAAACGGCGCCGTTCAACTAGCGGCCTAAATGATATTCAGCCATTTGATCAAACAGCTAATATTATAGGCAAATGA
Source organism: Euplexia lucipara (assembly GCA_921972225.1). NCBI lineage: Eukaryota > Metazoa > Arthropoda > Insecta > Lepidoptera > Noctuidae > Euplexia > Euplexia lucipara. The sequence goes on along the minus strand of OV179142.1, from coordinate 6,979,985 downwards.
CTTGAATCGATGACATTTAATTACTTGCCTAGTCGGTTCTTTTCAATTTAGTTCCACGTTTTGCCACCTAGCGCCGAAACACTCTAAGCTGTCAGTATAGCGTCGGTAAGCGACAAATTTGATTGTGTTTTTACGGTGACGGGACTCTTCGCCGGTAGGACTCTTTGCCAACATGGCATCGAATAGTTAGGTTAGGTTCAGTGACCTCACTATCGAGGCGGTCCGGCCGGTGCTCGAGCGCTGGCTCGGGAGGAGGCACGGCTCCCTGTCGTTTCGGGTGACGCAGATACTTTCCGGGCACGGTTGCTTCGGAAAGTACCTGTGTCGCATAAACAGGGAGCCGGACGCCCGGTGTCACCACAGCGTCGACTGTCGGGAGAACACGGCGCGGCATACGCTGGCAGAGTGTGCCGCTTGGGAGGAGCCGCGCCGTGCCCTCGTCTCTGGAGTAGGCAGTGACCTGTCGCTGCGCGGAGGGCGGACAACGCCCTCTTCCAGCCCCCCTGAATGGGTCCAGGGCGACGGACGCGGGAATGTCCGCCGCCCCCACGTACATGGACCCGAGGTGGCGGCGCGTCGTGTTCACGCGCGCCCCTCTTAGACGTTGCGAGGGGAGTCTAACACCTCACTCCCCTCGCAGACTTGGCGAGGCCCGCGGGGCCGGCACCAGTCGGGGGTCGCGGAAGTATCTTCCGTTCCCGTGACCCCCGGCGCAGGTGTGAGAAGGAACACGGGGTAGTTTTTAGTCAGTAAGAGTCTGATAGACCCCTCCGCCTCCCTGAGCGGGGGACATCCATGAGGAATTTCCACCCCTCAAAAAAAGGTTCAGTGACCTGTCGCTGCCGGCCGTGGTCGAGAGGATGGTACGCGGTGGTGTCCTTCTGCAAAACAGTTATCTCGCAGAAGGAGGCTGTGGAAAGGGAGAGGGCGATTACCTCCACTCACCCTGCCCGCAGCAGACGCACCGCGTACATGGACCTGAGTTGGAGGTGCGTCGCGTTCTCGCGCGCCCCTCTTAGACGTCGCGAGAAGAGTCTAACACCTCACTTCCCTCGCTGACTTGGCGAGGACCTCGGGGCCGGGGTGGTTTTTAGTCAGTAAGAGTCTGACAGACCCCTCCGTCCGTCCTCCCCATGGCGGGGGACATCGTTGAGGATTTACCACCCCTAAAAAAAACGCAGGTGTGAAAAGGAACACGGGGTGGTTTTTAGTCAGTAAGAGTCTGACAGACCCCTCCGCCCTCCCCTGGGCGGGGGACATCTATGAAAATTTTCCACCCCTCAAAAAAAAAAAAGGTTACTGCCCCGACGAGCTAGTAACTAATAGATTGTACAAATCGATTCCCAAAGTAAGTATCTGATTAGGTGTGTATATTATAATAATATTATGCCCTGTCGAGGGAGTGTGCTGTCGGCAAAGAGTCCCTCCGAAGGAAAGTCTTACGTAACATTTAAAAAACTGGCTGGCTAATGCTTAGGCCAAACGCTACGGCTGAATATCATTCAGGCCACTAGTTGAACGGCGCTGTTTAGTTAAACGGCTATTCAATTAATTGAACGACGGATTAAGCTAGTTGGCTGCGACATATAAATAACAAGAAAAAAAAACAAAGGAAAAACAACACCAAACTTTGTGTGTGTGTGTGTATGTGTATGTGTGTGTGTGTGTACTATAGGTATTTATGACCATTGTGGGAGTAAAATGTAAGAGGTTGCTAGAGTGAGTGTGGTGTGTGTGAGTATAGTAGTTAGTATGTAGAAGCAGTAAAAGGTAAGTATCTAATATTTAAGTTCTTTGTAACATGATTTCATTCCTATTTCTATCTGTAGCGTGTGTCGTGGGTTGGACTCTTTTTCACTATTGACTTAACCCACTTCTGACTCCTGACAAAGTCATATTTAGCAAAGTTGACAAGACTGCTAGTAATACGGAACCCACGTTACTAGTAATCTTTTCGAAACAAAAACATGATAATCGGTATTATAATTTCAATCTAACCCAATTAGATTTAGCCTTTAAACCGAAAGTAAGTGATTTATTTCATTTGAAATCGCATTCGGTTAGATAGTAAACAAGATTTTATACAGTGTAAAGTAAAAAAAAAAATTAAGAAAAAAATTGGAAATTAGCAACAGCCTACAGGAAATCTTTATTCTACGAGATACAAGATCTTGTACAGCGATTCAGCAAAAATCAAATCTTGTGTGAAATGAACTGTCAATGCCTATCATTAGTATTGCACCAACTGACCTGGTCCAATCATATCTGTGTGGTTCTTTCCTCAAAAGACCATTATCAGACACAACTCTGCTTGGTTCTTACATAATCCGACCAAGATATGACTGGACTTTAAAAGAGACTGTGACCTCTGAGTTTCTTTCGGTGTTTCTTCTCAGAGTAGTCAGATAGTGAAATACTGACCTCATTTTCATATAAAAAAATGACATATTAAAGGGTTTGTATGAACCCATTTACAGAAATGAATATCATTTATCATCATCGAATGACAGCACAATAAATTCGGCTTCACCTACGTTTTCACACGTGTCCGGATGCTGTCCAAATCTGCATACGGTGGTATCTATTTGTAAATAGCCACCCTCAACGATTCAACCTCACCCCCTTCCGAAATATTCTACCCCTCCTTGTCATCGTTACATGTGTAAGTGAGAGGGCAATAGATTCAATATTTTACTTATATGCGTGTATGATAAGGGGTCTCGAATGTTGATTGATTCGAGTCGGTCCATGGCTATGATGCCAATTCAAGGTTAACTATTCATTTGACAGAATGTATAATTACTAGGTATTTCAATTTTTTTGTGATTGTAAACGTTGCCTCACACTATGGAGTTCTTCAAAAGGGGAGTAAATAGGCGGGCCGTAAGCTTGTTTGCCACCGTCGTGGTATAAAAAAAAAAAAAAAAACACTACGACATGCTTCTGTTTCATGGGTGTGCAACACGTACATGTTTTTTTATATAGTTTTCTAGCAATGTGGGACGCATTATTAGTAGTCTTGTTAACCCTTCAAACTTAGCTAAATCATGTTTGTGTCATAGAGTGGATTCGGAGGACGTCTAAGCCATTGGGCCTTGAAATATTTAGACTAACATACACAAAAAGCCAGACCCGAAACCTGTATGTCATGCAAATATTAATTGCCTGTGGGTATCGAACCCGCGACTCGCTAAGCGTGAGCCTATCGCCCTGCCACTGTGCCTTGTCGTATGGTTTGTGTCGTGTATTAACTACAGGATGGGCCTAATTAGTGGTAAAAGTACCTAAATGCAAGTTCAACGAAGATCTGGGCACTGTTTGGCCAGTACCTACGGGGTTTGATATGCAGTTTTGTGTGTTATTTGGATAACATTAGATTTACCGCAACCTGAAAATGTAATCCCCATTATATAATAGGTATAAAACTTTTACATACTTTAATGATCGTATCTCTGACCAATGTATGCTTAAACACGTGAACGGCGCGTTCGACGGTTGGTCCATCCAAAAGCGAGCAAAGTATGGAACGACGAACACCATCCTTTCGCATCGTCGCCGACGGCGACGTGACGAACGAGCTCCGACGGCGGACTAACACAATAAGCGATCGATCGTCGACGGCTTCCGTAAGCGTTGGATTGGTATAATGCGTACAAGAGTACTCCTTTTCAATAAGCAAAGGGTGAAAAGCCGTCGATCAATGTGTCTTAGTGGTTTTGTGTCATTCATTATTTTCCCAAAACCTTTAAAAACAATTCGGTTGTAAGTTTTTTGGGCTTCTTTTTCCTCCCTTTTTTTTGTAAGTCAGGTAAAAACAATCAAGCTTATTGCTTTTGGGATTGCAATCTGATCAACTGTTGGTATAGTAGGCCTTACCTTTGCTAACTGGAACTGGTATAAAACTAGACTGTGGGTAAATGGGAGCTGGCCTGTCGTATATCAACGTTTCTTTGCTGCTCTTGTCAGGGTTCCGTATCAGTCGTCTGTGGACCCCTGACTTGTGGGAGCCAGGAACAACCCAGAGGCAGCCATTTTGGACTGTCGCGTCTTCCAGAGCTATCCAGAAGCCGATCGGAGGTACTGGTTCCGTGTGCAGGTATGTAATGTCTTGGTGCGGTATCACTGAGAAGGAGACAGAAAACTGATTAAGATACGTGCCTACACAACATGTTGTACAGTTCTAGATTGTGCAAAGTTCGACACCATAAGGTCCGTATACTCGTACGAGCATTCCTATTGACCCAGTTAGATTTTTCCTTAAGTAAATACTAATAATAATAATAATAATTTATTTGAAACAAGTAACAGGACACAGTGTTATTAACAATACACTTACAAACTACGTTAGTAACATACAAGGACAGCCGAAACCTTGCAGCAATGTTTCACGAATACACAATCAAGCCTGCTCTCTGTCATAGACAGGATGCTGTTGGCACTGCCCCATACCCTACGGACCAAGAATGCGCACCGCTTCCGCATCACCGTGTAAAATCAATCCACGTGTGTTTCAGCAAACATCCCCGATGCGCTGCAGTAACGGGGTAACTCCATCGGTACCATGTACAGACGCCAGCACATCAAGTTACCCCAATGTGTCAAATTTTCCCAATTGAATATAAACCCTATTCTGTTTGACATAAAGTTGAAAAACGATCAAAGAAGTTTGACACATTGGGGTTACTTGATGTGCTGGCGTCTGTACCTATGCGTTATTGCTTATATTGGACGTGAGGAGCGCTGTATGATTGTTGAGTATAATATACTCACAGACTGCAAGTATAAAATGACTTGCAGTAGACACTAAATATGGTGCGTTTTACCTCTTTAGAGGCATGCCTGAATCTGCAGGCAATCATATTAGCTATCACACACAGCGCCCTCCGCTCCCTACTAATATTCTCATCATCTTTGAGGCCAGCGGTTAATAAGTACAGATACTCAAAACGGTCCTCACCAGGGTACACCGTTTACCTTTACTGAAGTTATAGCATCTGGGTATTTACCCCTGGCCTCATTGATGACTACACTCTTTTTAACATTATATAGCCACAGCATGTAGTCGGGCATATTGAAAAGTAAACGGTTAACCCACGACCTTCGGCATAGCAGTCAGGGCCACAAACTTTTAGACCAACAACCAACAGGCCAGGCAAAAAATAAATAAATGAGATGCGAATTGATTGGTTTCCAGACATACCTTCGCCACCAATGCCAGGGTTCTTATAAATGTACATGGACTGCACTACAGCGGGCTCCCTAAAGCCCAGTTCTCGACAGACTGTCTGCACGCGATCGCAGTACGTGTAACACCTAAAGATAGGGTGCTGGAGATGCAATGCGTGTCCAACCTAGAAACAGAAAATATGATCAGATTACATTTCCAAAGTCATCGTTTACCCCATTTAATAAGAATAGCTTTTCTAATTCAATGGTTTACCCAGTTTTTTCCAACTGTGAAACTTAGAGCCTTATCATACTAGTTGCACAGTCTTAAAACATACAGCCGTCCGACGAAGCTGTCTAGACAGGGCAATCGTGCGGGGTGTGAGGGGCGAGACGCGCGAAAGCCGCTCCCGCACTGCGAACAAACTGATGTTCGTAGTGCGGGAGGTATTATTCAAGTCTAACGCGTGTAGAAGTTGTCGGCATTTTTCCAGAGGTCAAAGGCGTCGTACTACTGTATTAATATTTATAAACTGTGCTAGTAGTTTGCGAGCGGCTGCGCACCGAAGGCATCGCGGGCGCGTGGCAGAAACCTACGCAACGTTACTTTAACGACATACAATACACTTAATAAAAAATGGATTACTATAAGAAAACACTGCTGTTGGTAATGTTACTCCGAAGACGCTGAAGACGAAAACGAAAGCATTGAAAATGTCGATCTTATTGTGCGTCCACAACGACTTCTCGGCATATTCGCGGCGTGTTCATTGCGAACCCGTTACGTATTCGTGGCGCGCCCGCTCCGTTTTGAGAACCAGGTGACCAGTATTTTACATTACTAGGTAACACTACTGTTTGTCAGACTTTATGGGCTTTACTCTAACCAAAAATGTGTTGGGCTTCATAACCTAAAAAGCATGTGGACGGCGTATGAATACCAAAATAAATTTAGTCCATCCAATGATATTCTAAGTAAAAAGTGGTAGATGAGTGACAATTATCCCTTAAGGTGGATTGCAAGGGTAAATATGGGGAAAATATGATTCGTAGCAATCGTAGCCTAAACATATAGGTTATCTAAGTTATACAATGACTTTATATAAGTAAAAAGGTGTGGGTAGGTTACCTAAACAATTCGATCTTCAAAAACGGCCACTAACGCACGCATGCGTACGTTGACGGCGCGACCCGGCACTGAGGTCAAGTGTGGCTGGTTAGCCACATTTTAACGTGTTGCTGCCTGAGCGCTCTCCTATCTACACCTTTTTACTTACAATATATCATTGAGTCTATCAGTTAAATTATAAAAAATAATACACAAGCATTTTTTGCTTTTTAAAATTGATGGAAAACTATCTAGATTAAGCGCATTAAAATTAAGGAGAAGGGGCTTATTTCGTCATTAATTATTATCAACTGTACGGGACAGTGATGTCATGCGACATTTTGACTCGATGTATCGCCGCCGTTATTTTTTGATTACGTGAAAAAAGAAAAAATATACATACATACATACATACATAAACTCACGCCTTTTTCCCATGGGGGTAGGCAGAAACTACAGAGCGCCATATGCTACGATTCTTACATACGTCTTTTGCTTCGTTTACATCCATACATGTTGTCATACACACACGCCGGTTGCGAGTACTACGCACCTGACCTTTCTGAAGAACCTCACCAATAAGGTCTATGTATGTCCTTCTAGGGCATCCCCCCTAAGAAAAAATATGTGTCGAATATTTTCTAGTTACCTAGATGAGTGACTAAAAACTAAAATTTAGCCATTTAGCCTATTGCACCTCAGCTTTAATTACTTAAATATTACTATTTACCATGTGTAATGAGTACAACGGTATCAAAAGTTTATATGACACTCAATTGTTTATAGCTTTCTAATATCCGTTTGGTGATCAGCATAATACAAATTCTATTTCTGCTATCGTAATCGATAAGGCGACAATAGAAAGAAAACGGCGTAAATGAAATCAGCTGTTTGTCAACTATCAAGTGTTAGCGAGTAGAATTTGTAATATGACTGAAAATGACACACTTGACAGTTGTCAAACAGCTGATTCTATATACGCCATTTTATTTTCTATAATAGAAATAGAATAGCAATAGCATTATTGTAATATGGCTAGGCCTGTAGTATTTAAGTAGGGATTGCAATTCTTAATAAAAAAAGTCGCAACGAGTTCTTTGTGAAAACCAACCCTTGTTTCTTCATCTGTGACTTCAATCCTATTGCCCATCATTTGTTTATTCAATGTGGATCACTTAGCTAAAGCTTCCTCAGCTAATGGGCATTCCCCTTTTGTTATTGGAGGATTAGGTAATCACACTGTCAACTTACTTTATTTAGTGATATGCTCGGGTCTACTGTAAGCTCACCATCGGCTGCGATAGCTGCATCTTCAAAAAAATAACTAATATTTTCGTTGCTCTTCAAAAAGTAATCTTCTTTCAGTTGCTGAAAAATAAAGATGTTTTTTTAAGATACTATGTAGTATATAACTTTATGCACAAGTAAAAACCGGCCAATAGCGTGTCGGGCCACGCTCAGTGTAGGGTTCCGTAGTTTCCCGTCCGTCACAATAAGTGTTCAAAATGCTTGCATATTATACGATTACCTATACTACAAACTTAGTCCAGAAATTATTTTATACAACTTTTTGTCTTTTTTGTACAAAAACTGTTTTTCATTCCAAGTTTAAATTATTTTTCCTAGAAAGTTCTTATAAAATTCTACATTTCAGATTTTTCATATTTTCTAAACTTATGGTTCAAAAGTTGGGCGATTATTTCCGAAATTATTGACATTATCAAACAATGATTTTAGTAAACCCCTATTTATTTTTAAATACCTTTCCAACAATACATCACACGTTAGGGTTTAATTTAAAAAAATAACACTTCCCACTTTACATATAGGGGGGCCACCCTAATAAAACATTTTTTTCCAATTTTTATTTTTTACCACTTTGTTGGCGTGATTGATACACATATTGGTACCAAATTTCACCTTTCTAGTGCTAACGGTCACAGAGGTCAAGCGAGGACGGACGGACGGACGGACAGACAGACATGGCGAAACTATAAGGGTTCCTAGTTGACTACGGAACCCACAAAGGCGGACTTAATTTCTTAGGCATTTTCTACCAGTCAACCTTAAGGTGGTGCAACAGGGTAAAAAAAGGATTAAAAAACTTGAGAGGTGTCAAGGGACACCCGATGGAAACGAAGTTCCTTTCGAACGATTAGTGAAGGAAATTGAAAGGAACTTCGTTTCCTTCGTTACAACTTTTAGAGAAACATGCGCACGCCGCACAGCTTACAACTAAGTATAGCAAAAAGTGTCGTTAGAACTTTTGGTCTTAATTTTTTCGTCTAGCCCCCTTTCGCATTGTGCGTTAAGGAACTTCGTTCCAAAAGTGACACATAAAAATAAATACACAGATACATACATACTTTTAACAAAATAAATACGGTAGTCTAGAGAGATAAAAATACGTTGTTAGAGAAAAACTAATCTGAGTATCAATCAACTCTATGATTAACCTGCTAACATCTTATGAAAATGCCCTAAGGTTGAGATTTAGAGGTAGCACCTATTAAGTAGTGTATTCATATTTCGCTAGTTATTGTTACTTCCCATGTAACAAGGGGCTACTCTATTACCATCAAACGGGCACAAATCCCAACTTTAATTGGAATAATCCAATTACATACCTGAGCAAAAATCGAAATTGAATCACTTCGGCATCCGCAGTGAAATCATGTGAATTTAAAATCGTATTCTTAAATGGAGTGATTTCGAGTTTCGACACTGGCGCCACCAAGTGATGATAAAAGTGAGACAAACTAAAACGGGTGAGTATTTTGACGTTGACATGTGAGTACCGAAAATTGTACAGGAGACATGAGAAGCGTAGTAAGTATGACTTTTGAGATGATTTGCGAAATGACTTTCGAAGTGATTTACCATTTACAGAATAGCACTGCTGGTGATCGAACCCTTATAGGACCTCATGTTCGGCAGTAGCACTCCCGACTACTCGTCCAACGTTGCAGTCTTGGTTTTCAACCATATTATAACCATAGGTTTCAAACCAATGAGAAGGTTTGGGTTCAAAGTATTTTTGCTTGTTATTGTACTCACACTTGCGTAGACTTTAGTAAAGGGTTTCCAACCCTTTGAAAAACACATGTAAGTAGTTAAAAGGTGGCTTCACTTTTTTGTTTGTCTGATTATCTACACAATTCAATAAATACAAACACTTCACTATTATTTTCAAACTTACCAATTTTTCAGCGTTAACAGTTGAGAATGTGATCCTATCTTCTTTACCAGGTATGTTCTTAGTGAATTCCAGTCCAGCCTTCAGCATGTCGTCACATTCTGCTGGATGCAGGAAGTATTCTAGGATCGCATAACCATCTTGTTCTATCTGAAATGTTGAAAATTATCCAATTTTTAGAAGTACCTACTAGTTGCCCAACAAAACTTCGTTCCGCCTTAGCATCAATTTAAATGTTGTGCTACCTTCATAGTTGGACTGGAAGACGTAGTCATTTGTTACGTCATCCAAGTTGGCGCTGCATTTTAAAATGTAAGAATATTTTTCTAATGTATTTAAAGCGATAGACATATGCTGTCGAGGACTTTTTTTAGAACTTTTAAAGAGGAATAATTTTGTAACACTTGATTTATGCGTAATTTAAACCGTCTACGCAGCGCACGCAACGGAAGGGTTTTTTCCGCTTGCAACATTTTTTATTGCTGCTCCGCTACAGTTGGTCATAGTGTGATGTTATATAGCCAAAAAGAATTATTCAATTCGAGACAGTAGTTCCTGAGATTAGCGCGTTCAACCAAACAAACAAACTCTTCTTCCTTATAATATTAGTATAGATTTTTTTTTAAGTTGTAAATATCTATGAATGATTATGTTCTTTCATTTTCTTAGTTTTATTTTATGACATGTTAAATTATCATCTGTTAAATGAACTGGGAACAGTGACTGGGAACAAATATAATAATATGTCATGACATCCAAGATGGCGCTACATTTGTAAAACGTTTATGACAAGGGATTTTCTTCATACCTATTAATTTTTTTGTGGATTTTTTTACTATCTCATTCCGGAAAAAATAATAATCATAAAAACTAGTCCAGTTGTTCGTGATTTCTGTCGAAACCAATGATACCGATAATTATCGTTCAATAATTGGTGGTTACCTCAAAGCGTTTGCAAGTCAGTAATTATGTTTTTTTTTGCTTCATAACAGTTTTAAGCAAAAATAACGTCAAACAAAACTTCAAAATTAGGAGAGCTCCACCCCTGGGGTCGCATATATTCGTACTGATACCACGAGTTTTGTACATGATCGAACTCAGGGCCCCATGCTCGGCGGAAGTGTTTACGACTGCTTGACTAACGAGACAGTCTAGTAGTCTTTTTGAAATGTGAAGAATATCAAACACTTTACAACTACTGAAGTCCAAACCTGCATTGCTATTCTAAATGAAGTATTTATCTATTTTACGTATACATTTAGAAATAAGTATGGTAATCAGCTGTTTAGAACCCATAACACAAGCTCTGCTTAGCTTGGGACTAGAGTATATAGTATATAGTGTTGTGTGAAAGTTGTGCAATATTTATTTATTATTATTTACTTATTTATCCTAGGTATACAAAATCACCCCGTAAAATGTAGGTAAAGTGAAGGTGAATTGAATCAAATCTTCAGTTGCAACTTTAGATATATTAGTCCTTTAATGATTTTAGCTATTTTGTCAAATATTACCTACCGGAGGCGGCACAAAACAGCAGTGTGACTCTAGTCAAATCACCGCGTGAGAATGTAGGCGTAAGGGCTTTATCACACTAGCGAGTCACAATTATTATACTCTGTGTTCACAAAATGAATAAATGAATTTGAATTTGAATTTGAATTTGAGTTGCGAGCGAGTGCAAAGCGGGGCGTGTGCGCAGCGATCCCGCCACGAGTTTACATCGTGTGCGCAGCGAGCGCGCCGCGTGTGAGCAGCGAGTTCGCGGTGCACGACCGCGGCTTGTACATTCAGTGCCAAGTGCAATGCTCGCCGCGAGCTCGCTGCGCCCTAAGTCGTGAGGGCGAATTGAGCTGTCATTCCATACTAATGCTAGCATCCGTGGAAACTTGAGTGAAGTAAACTGTCAATGACTAGGCATTAACAGTTCGCTTCACTCAAGTTTCCACTGTGTGACTTTACAAAATCGACCGGCAGATAAGACTTTATTGAAAGGCTTGGCGGTATAATTTTAATATAAAGGTACACAGTATAATTGTTTGATCGAAATTATAATCCCTAAGGCATTGCAACACCTACCCCGGTAACTCAGGAGGTGTTTTGCAATACCTGCTCGAATTACAAAACTCCTTTAGGTACCTAAATCACTCAACCGTATTGGGCCACAAACAGGTATCGGACCACATACGGGTATTGGGACATATACGGGGATTGGGCCACATAAGGGTGTTGGGCCACATACGGGTGTTGGGCCACATACGGGTATCGGGTTTCAGGCCACATAAATACGAATATAATATGCCATTACCGTTTCTAAAAGATAATCACAATAAAACTTAGGCAAAGGTTAAAATCAGAAAAAAATAGGTAGGTACCTTAATGAGAAAGGTCATTGTAATTCGAGTTAAAAGAAACATTGCATTTTATAATAACCATTAAAATAATTGCCCCCACGAAATGTATTACGAGTTCTTCTGCCCATCCCGCCAGCCGCAATAACCGTGTTGTTTATATTATGTTTGTGTTAGAGATGCGCGTGCGCAAGTTCCATGAAACCGCGCCGCCCCCACGTGGTGGAGCTATTTTCGTCAGCTTATTTCAATATCGCGACGCGGAGGGCCTTGGGTACCGATAGCAAATAAATATGTAATGTGTACGTTTACGTTATGTATTTGGATATAATGACCGGAATTAAAAAATACGGAAGTTAGTTAAGTGACTAGAGTTGTGAAAAAATATTGACTCCGCGGATGGACGGATTTTCATCAAACATAGCAAAGAACACTTTCGGCTGATTCACCTTTCAAACAAAAAACAATACTCTTTCGTTTGAGAGCGACGATGCCACAGACAGATACACACACACAATCTTATCGTCGTATCCTAAGAATAGTGCCCTAACGAACTTAAGGGCTTTCTTTTTTTATTGCATTATTCAATTCTACTCATCATACCACATGTAATCAGTTCAACAAAACAATTAAAAACGGTACAAGTTATCAAATTAGGTTTTCTAAAAAGCTACAATTATAAGCACTACGATTTCAACGAAGAATAAAGCCACAATAGCCGTCGCGCCCTCTTTCTTCGCGAGTAGTGAGGGTGCGCGGGCGCCGGGCAACGTGCAAGCGCCGCTCGGCCACTATTGGGTACATTGAAAAAAGCCCTTATGGTGATTGTGGTCGTGTTCTATGGAATGGCTAAATTGGATATGTATAGAAGAGACTAAGACCTAATTACGTTTGTGTCTTTTTTCTACGTTCAAATTATGTTTTTGTCTTTTATTATGGCGACTGTGACCTAAACATTTCCGCAGATAAAAGGCGTAATGTAACTTATTGCTCAAGTCCAACCCTACTTTGCCTTAACACAAATGAGAATAAGGATTTAAGGGACAAAATGCGTATAAAATATAAAGGTAATTTATTGAAAAAAATGCTAGTCGAACCATATGATACCCATACACATTATATGGAACCACAAACACATAACTGTTCATAAGTAATTTAAATAATCACAAAAAAGTGTCTCCTGAAAAGTAGCTATTATGCAGTTACGCCCCTATTCGTAGGATACGACGTTATGACCCCGTCGTTTTTGCGTCGGGGGTTAAAGAATAGTGGTAGTGGTAGAGCTAGATGAAAAATTACAATGGGGACCTCACATAACATCTCTTGCAGGGCGGTTAAGCTCAGCTGCATATGCGGTTAGAAAAATAATACAGTTGACAGATGTACAAACCGCGCGTTTGGTATATTTTAGCTACTTCCACAGCATAATGTCTTATGGTCTTTTTATTTTTTTTCTCATTGTACATCGTCCTCACACATAATCTGATTAAGTATACAAATATTGTAAAATCTATTTTAAAAGAGTAAGTATGGAGTTTCTTGCACATTCTTCTCCATACGAAACTACCTTTTGGAATGTGCAACTAGAATCATATTAGTTTAATTTATTTGTAAGTATAACGTTCAAAATTGAATAAATAAGTAATCACAGCAAAAAGCTTTCTCGCGTTTTATGCTTTAAAACGGTTTGAATATAATATGAGCTTTTTGAACAAATGGAGCAAGTTGAACTAAACATTTTACATATTTGATAAAATGATTTAACTTCTGTTTGCATGCATCTAGTCAACAGTTTAACTAGTCTAAATAATAAGAGTGAATTGTTTTGTGGAACAGGCATGTTGACAAAATATGAATATCAAACCACCACAAATAAATAAATCTATCTATCTATCTATCAAAATGTAATTAGTCCATCAGTATGATTAGGTATAAGAAAAAAACTTTTTACAAAAAATAAAACCGACTTCAAAAATAACACTAAACGGTGTAAAATAACTCTAAATTCGGAAGTCTGTGGCTTTGGTGGGTTTGTCTTACTCATGATGGGCCACCGACTTCCGAATGTAGAGTTATTTTACACCGTTTAGTGTTATTTTTGAAGTCGGTTTTATTTTTTGTAAAAAAGTTTTTTATTTTTCCATTTTTAGTTGTTCCCATACAAACATTTGCCATGAATTCATTTTATATTGTTAATTGTTAACAATACATGTCATTATAATAGGGTTATCCACCTAACCCTAATAAATGAAACTTAACATACCTAACTGTCGAAATGTAGGTATATTGAACACATCCGCCTACCCTTCTGAGCATACAGGCTTGATGATACGTCATGATGTTGTATAAACAATAAACATCCAAGCGATTCCAGCAATCACGATAGATTTGCCGTCTATTTTTGAAGAGTTCCGTTGTATATCTCCGAAGATCAGCACCAGATCTTCACCAAATTAAAATGGGACCACCTCAGGAGTCTACTCTTTCAAACAAAAAAAGAATTTTGAGAATCGGTCCACAAATGGTGGAGAAATCAGGTAACATATAAAAAAAAAAAAAAAATACATACACACGAACATAGAACCTCCTCCTTTTTTGAAAGTCGGTTAAAAAGCCGAAAATATAATTAAAGTTTAAATTTTAATCACCTTACACTTTCACACCCCATACTCATCTTACACACAATCAATTTAATTTTACACTACACATTCTCTACTCTCTTATTGACACATACAGTTACACATCTTACTTAGCACAGCGTTTATACTGTTATTATTTAGTTTTGTTTGAATATTGTTTTTATTTTCATTTTTATTGTATAAATTATTATTATTATTTCTGAAATTGGTTTCCCAAGATACAGGCTTGCCTAGTTTGGGGCCAATGTTAAAATTATTATGAACAATAAATTATTATTTATAAAGAATAATACACAAGCACTTTTTTCATTTTCAAATAAAATTGATGGAAAACTACTTAGATTAAGAGCATTAAAGTTTTGGAGAGGGGGCTTGTATAAACTGTATGGGATAGGTACGTCATGCGACATTTTGACCCGATGTATCGCCGTTATTTTTGATTGCGTTAAAAAAAAGAAAAAACATAAGGTTTAGAATATTTTCTTATAATCTAGATGAGAGACTAAAAACTAAAATTAAGTCAACTAGCCTATTTATAAAATACTTATAGCGTTAACATCAGTCGTTAGAATTTGGCAAAACAATCTACATGATATATTATTATCCCAACGATGTAGTTTTGTGTACAGTTCATACTGATTTTGTTTTAAATACACATCTATGACATAATAATAGACGCGCAAAGCAAAGGTACAGACAATAATATATATAATATATTGTATATATAATATATATACAATATACATCAAGTTACTCCAATGTGTCAAATTTCTTTGATCGTTTTTCAACTTTGTGTTAAACAGAATAAGGTTCATATTAAATTGGGAAAACATTGGGGTAACTTGACGTGCTGGCGTCTGTACGTTTAATTTTAGAACATTCACTAAGCATTCGCACAGAATAATTTGAATGCTATTGTTATTTCGATCACATCGCCTAGCATCAAGCCACCACTAGGAAAATTTATTTCAAACGTAAACCTACAGTCTTTACAGGTGTCCCCAATTCGACAGTGGTTTCCACACAAACAAAGTTACAAAATATATATAAAATACTAATAAGAAACTATATACTTTATCTCAACTTAAAAATAATAATACAAACAAAAAAAGACTAAATTCTATTAAAAACTTAAACTATACAACGATTAATTGTAACTAACAAAACCCTTGCGAATTCACTCAAATTGCACTCAAATATGGACTCCATACTTTCATGTACTTCATTAAGAGCACATGTTGTTCGAGTGAGGGGTGTTTTTGACAGCAGATTGGTTTTAGCGGGTGTGTAACGATTGACATAATAACAAAATATCTAACGTTCATTTGACATAATTTCAGTTAACATAATTTTGTTTAACATTACGATCAGTTGACATAATGAATTGTTGATATAATTTCATTTTACCTAATTTTATATGGTATAATAAACATTTTCTATAATGCACATTTGAACTAATATTCAGTTAGCATAATATTTAGGAAGTATAATGTTTAAATTCTATAGTAACGTTTAATATAATTTTGAAACGTCTATGGTTGGCGAATGATGTAGGTTAGGTTAGGTTAGAACCATGACCAATAGCGCGCGAAGGCGAGCGAGCGAAGCGAGCGTGCCGCGGCAGCGGCCGCCAAGCGCCAGATCCCTTCTATTGTTGGTGAATCATGTGGGTTAGGTTAGGTTAAAACCATGACCATTAGCGCGCAAAGGCGAGCGAGCGAAGCGAGCGTGCCGCGGCAGCGGCCGCCGAGCGCCAGATCTCTTCTATTGTTGGTGAATCATTAAAGTTTGATGAGGTTATTACAGTATGATGTTTTCTGATATTTACTTATTCACTACATAATTTGGGCAGAAAATGAGTAAATATGAAAATTAGGTCAACTGAACGTTACATTAAAAGAATATTATACATATTGAAAATTATATAAAATGAACGTTATACTAAATGTTATTATGTTAAATGAATATTATATGATATGAAACATTAGGTCATATGAATTTATGTCATTTGATATTATGTCATATGAAAATTATGTCATATGAACGTTAGTTCAAGTGAAATTAGAGCATTTGTTATTATGCCAAACATTACACACCCGGTTTTAGCAGAAGGCACGGCCAGCAGTTAAACAAGCAAACAGCAAATTAAACTAATCAGTACTAGATAATATATCTATACTAATATTTTAAAGAGGTAAACTTTATGAGTTTGTGAGGATGTAGAGGTACTTAATTTCTGAATCTACTGAACCGGTTTTTATTTTTTTTACTAATTTGGAGGTATGAGGAACAGGGTTTAAAGTTCCTCATCCACCATTGAAAAGGGAGCATCCTCCGACCAGACGGAGTGTTGTGTCTGGTGGGCTAACTACTGCCCGACGCGGGTTGTAGTCGGGAACTTGTATACGTTCAAATTACGCGGATAATTCTGATACCGCGATGTAGGATATCGGTCATTAGTTCGTATGTGGCGAGATAGATGTCGCTACATCAATATAATAGGAAGCCACATTATTTGTGAGTGTCATAAGCTATATTTTATTTTGAGCACTAAGAGGAGCTGACAGTTGTAAAGTACGAAATGCTCGCGGACGAACTCGTGAGCATTTCGAACTAATGGGAAGTACAAAGATCAGCACATCATGTTTAGTCCAGTCAATATAGACATAATTATAAAATAACAAAAATTCCTGGAGAACCAAATTTTGGTGGAGAGCTGGGGTTTACCATTACAAATATAGTTTTAAAATCCCCACCGTGTGGGCTACAAAACTTATTCGGGTCAAAGGCCAAAATTTGAGGTTTATTGGATTTGTCTCAAAAACGGTAAGTTTTATCAAAAAAAACCTTAAGCCAAAGTTGTAAATCTTAAACATTTCTACAATAATGGTCCCCACGATTGTTTCCTTAGGAGTTACCATTCCTGAGATATCGCGATTCTAAAAGTTACATATACATGATATGCACATATTTCCACGCCACGCGCCACCTGCACAGGCCTTCTAGGCAATCAAGTGAACCCAGAAGAGTATTTTAATGTCTGAATTGACCGGACTATTACCCCAATGTGCCAAATTTCTTTGATAGTTTTACAACTTTATCACAAACGGGAGGTTCAAGTTCAATTGCAAAAAAAATATAGTTGGAGTAGCTTTATGTGCTGGCGTCTGTACATCATTTTATTTCTAACTAGCACTTGGCCCGCGACTTCGTCTGCATGCTTTCAAACTTTAACATTCCTTCCACCCTTCGTAGTTTTATACGAGTTGCTGTTTACGTCGTTAATTTTAAGTTTTTATGGTGTTCATGTTAGAGTAATCTATTCTTTTGGTATTACCTATACTAACAGGACATCCAGCTATTGAATGTAATAGAAGGATTACATACGAACAGTTATTTAACCACGATGTTAGTTCATTATAAATAAAATATTACTAAAATGACAGTAAGTATAATTGTTAATTTAGTAAACGGCGGCAATAGTTTTGTGTTGGCGCTGATTCACATTACTGCAGTGCAAGTGCGATTCTGTTGAAATCATCGCGTGAAAATGTAGGCGTAGTGAAGGCGAATTGAGCTGTCATTCCATACTAATGCATGACATTTACAGATCACTTCAATCAAGTTTTCACGGCGTGACTTTTACTGAATCGACCGGCAGAAATGTTCACAACGTCACAATGACTTTTTATTATTAGTGAAATCAAAATCAAAAGTCTTTTATTCAGAATAGGCTGAGGATCAGCAGTTTTTGAACGTCAAAATTACATAAGATAGTCCCCCATTAACATGCGTTTGTAACCACAGTTTGGGGGTCTGTGTCAGCCTAGTAGTATCCGGCGAATTGTCAAATGTTATTTTGTCAAGTCATAGATTTCGAATTCATTTTTATTGTCAAGTCAAGGATCTCGAGTTCGAACCTAAGGCTGACTCTGACTTTTTGGATTGATGTGCGTTTTGTATTCTAAATTATTATCATTTGCTTCGAAAACGATGAAGGAAATCATCGTGAGGAAACTGGCGTGTTCGATAGACGTACGTAGCCAAGTCAGAGACCCATTTTGACACCAGGTTTGTCGCTAACCAGACAAAAAGATAAAGGCAACGGCTTGAGTCTGCTATTGCAATCGTGTCTCAATGACCGGTCATTGATCGAATATTTGACAACTATGACAGTTTTTTTTTGGGAAATGAGTCATAAGTTTAACGTTATACGTCAAAAATCGATCATGGACTGGTCATTGAGACACGATTGCAATAGCAGACTCGTCCCCCAGGTTAGTGTTCGAAACTTTCCGAAATCAAAAGTATTATATTTCTCAACTTCCTGGCAATACGTTGAAGTGCTATTTATTAGAACGAGTTCAGTTACCTCAACGAAACGCATTTAGCGTTCGTATATTTATAGAAACAAAAAATATTGTCGGAAACATTAAATAAAGTAACGCCAGACATGAAATTCATCAAAACAGTACACAATATATATATAATATACTTAGTACTTAATGAAATTTTTAATTGTTGATTTATTTGTAATATTGTTCTTTGTATTTTGTTTTTTAAAATGGTCTTTCGTCCTAATTTGTACACCAGCGATGGTCTTACATGTTGAGCCAAAGAATATTAATAATAACACCTATAAAAATTTAAACTAACACTACACACTCACAACACACCACACACAACACTCCACACCGCCGCTTTTAATTTTGTAACACCTTTGCATCATACCTTGTCATTATTATCGACACATGTTTTTACAAATAAATAAATCTTTATTTTTAACCGACTTCAAAAAAAGGAGGAGGTTCTCAATTCGGTTGTATATACATATATATATTTATTATATACATATATACATATTTATATATATTTTTGTTTGTTACCTCAGTACTCCGTCATTTATGGACCGATTTTCAAAATTCTTTTTCTTTCAAACTAACAGATTGGTCCCATTTGTGTCAGAACTCATATCTGATGAGGAATCGTCAAGGAATTGAGGGAACTCCTCACAAAATATAGGCACACACGCACCGATTTTAACATTTTTAGTAACAAATCAAGTATTTTCATTTAGAAAGTATCATTTGGTGAAGAAAAACTGATGAAGAAGACAGGCAATGGAACTCTTCAACGCATAACAGCAAATTATTCGCAATTGCTGTAGTCAGATGTCTAAGCTGAGCTTTTGTATTTCCACAACATAACATTACGCCATTCTATTTTAAAAGGGGCTGGCAGAGATGTACAGATTAATGTTTAGATAGAACTTCTTTCGCAGTTGTTATCCAATTTCAATGATTCTTTCAAGTTTTGAAAGACTTTCTTTACATACAAAGAAACTAAAAATTACAAAATAAAAACTGGCCAATAATGAACAATACAAAACCACCAAAGCCACAGACTTCCGAAACTCGAGTTATTTTTCACCTGTTACTTTTTTTTTAAGAAGCCGGTTGTTTTTTTTGTAAAAAAGTTTTAATCTTTATCTTCAACATTTTCCCGTGTACCTACCTAACTGTTGCAAAGTCATCCTAATACCGTGGACGAATAATTAAGACCAATCACTATAATTAGTGGCACACTGAGAAAGGCTCCTTAACCCTTGTTTAGTCCGCAAGTCGGAATATTATAAATGATTCTGTTCGCGACAAAGTCCACAAATAATGTCGTATCAACACCAAAAGTCTTATCCTCTATAAACATTAATTAGGAATAACACAATTTTGTTTTTATTTGCTGCAAAGCGATGTTGTTTACTATCGTAGCGTTTTACGTATCGTAGCGGGACGGAAATAAGACAGTCAATGTGTGCTCTAATCTTAATTGTTTTTGATATCGGTACCACTTAGCTCAAGAGTCAGGGCTCCAATTTAAAATCTAACAACCTTTATGTCAATATAATATAAACAATTATATTATATTTGCTTAGTTATACATTTTTGTATCTCGCCTATATGTGCCGGTTTTTTAGGATAATACGGGCCGAAGCCAGAAGTACTAAACTAGGTAACTGATGGATGAAATTATTTGGTGTAATGGTGTTTAATGACTTTGAATTTCGTGAGTGTGATCGTGTATTAACTATAACACTGTGTTCACACAGCAATGTGATATTTCTGCGTCATTGTTGTTTTGAGCGTCATTGTCGTTTTGCAAGAATTTTCGGAAAATTCTATTATTAT
This sequence comes from Euplexia lucipara, assembly GCA_921972225.1. Classification (NCBI taxonomy): domain Eukaryota; kingdom Metazoa; phylum Arthropoda; class Insecta; order Lepidoptera; family Noctuidae; genus Euplexia; species Euplexia lucipara. The sequence continues at coordinate 6,959,340 of OV179142.1, read as the reverse complement.
ATTTTTTTTTATTGTTTTACCGATTCTAAAGCAAATGATAATTACACAATACGCACATCAATGTAGGGGTAGGCTTCCAGTTTAACCGGAAGCTGCATACTACTGATGTTTTGCATAGAGCGAATACCTACCTGTCGAACCTCCACATCCTAGTTACTGTGACGAGACTTCTTGTTTAAACTGTTTGTCAAACTTTCGGGTTTCCGACTATCTGTAACGACTGACAAAGGTCTACAAATGACAGCCGGGACCAACGGCTTCACGTGCTTTCCGAGGCACAAATAAGTCTTGATATGTACGAATAACCTTTTCAGACCAACCTCTCCAAGCGTTCTTAACCTCCGATCAAGCCGTGAGCCTGTTATTATTTAGCTACAAGAGAATGATTCTAAAAAGTCAGAGGTTTGTGTTTGAACTTGAGACCTTGGACTTGGCAGTCCGTCGGTAACACCACTAAGCGGTCACTGATCTATGGATTTGCTGATAATATGAATAAATAAATTCTGTAGGTACAGACGCCAGCACATCAAGTTACCCCAATGAGTAAAATTTTCCCAATTAAATATGAACCTTATTCTGTTTAAAATAAAGTTGAAAACCGGTCAAAGAAAGGGAATTGCTCATTCTTGGCTTAAACGTGGACAAGCTGATCTGTAAAAAGTATTCTTATGAGAAAATATAATTCAATCTAAAATTTATATTTTTTTAGTTGTCGTCGCCGGAAAGTAAATGTAAAAATATCTCGTTTAATAAGTATTGAAGCTGATTGACTTCAAAATCGTCGCCATTTTATAGTTGGAAACTGATTCTGTGTTGCCTACCTGTCGAACCTCCACATCCTAGTTACTGTGACGAGACTTCTTGTTTAAACTGTTTGTCAAACTTTCGGGTTTCCGACTATCTGTAACGACTGACAAAGGTCTACAAATGACAGCCGGGACCAACGGCTTCACGTGCTTTCCGAGGCACAAATAAGTCTTGATATGTACGAATAACCTTTTCAGACCAACCTCTCCAAGCGTTCTTAACCTCCGATCAAGCCGTGAGCCTGTTATTATTTAGCTACAAGAGAATGATTCTAAAAAGTCAGAGGTTTGTGTTTGAACTTGAGACCTTGGACTTGGCAGTCCGTCGGTAACACCACTAAGCGGTCACTGATCTATGGATTTGCTGATAATATGAATAAATAAATTCTGTAGGTACAGACGCCAGCACATCAAGTTACCCCAATGAGTAAAATTTTCCCAATTAAATATGAACCTTATTCTGTTTAAAATAAAGTTGAAAACCGGTCAAAGAAAGGGAATTGCTCATTCTTGGCTTAAACGTGGACAAGCTGATCTGTAAAAAGTATTCTTATGAGAAAATATAATTCAATCTAAAATTAATATTTTTTTAGTTGTCGTCGCCGGAAAGTAAATGTAAAAATATCTCGTTTAATAAGTATTGAAGCTGATTGACTTCAAAATCGTCGCCATTTTATAGTTGGAAACTGATTCTGTGTTGCCACATTAATAACAGTTGTGATTATTCTTACGGTAAAGATAATAATCGATTTCTAAAATATAAGTAATAATATGACTACATTTTCTTGAAAATCAGTAATCAAGTGATTTTCAAACGGTGATATATTTATTTTCGTATAATCATATTGAAAACAAACAAAACACTCGTCTTTTTTGGCCTTCAAATCATTTTTATATCCGATTTTAATATTGATTCGTTTGTTGTCGAATCGATTTTTAAATCGATTTTTTTTTAATTTTCTGACAACACCAGCTGTCAATAATGACAAATGCATACAATGAAATCAAAGAGTTTAATAATGAAATTATGTTATGAAACGAATGTTTTGCCTCTGTGTATTGTGAATGTTGTTTCGATTACTTTCGCGAAGTTTTTTGTTTTTTTTTATGATGAACTCCGATACCGCTTTAATTGAAGACCCGGCTTTACCCATGGACACCGAATCTACTCATGACAATGATCCTGGTGCTATTTTGTTAAAATAAATGTTGAACTGGCATGTCAACCTAGGCAATTACTCAATATTGTTGCAATTGCCTTGTAGGGCGAAGAACGGTGAGTTTCTGTGCTCACGTTATAACCATAATATAGTAAGCTGGGCAAGGCACGAAAGTAATATTATGCCGCCTGCCCAGTTTTTAGAAAACATTTTATTATTTTATGATTCGTTTGATGAGTTTTATTTTTTCATTTACTTAGATGACCTCAGGATATGGTACTACTGCATTAAAAGTTAGAGAATATCAGTTTAATAGGTATAATTATGATTTATTTTGGTTGTTTTCTAACATTAGTAGATATGCTAAATATAAACTATTTTTACACTCTCCTGCAACTTTATTACTATAATTAATTTCTTTGAGGTATAAACTATTAAAAACCACAGTCATTAAATATTATATTAAATGTTCACCTTAAGCCAAATGGCCCTAACAAACTGAGCAATTCCCTTTGACACATTGGGATAACTTGACGTGCTGGCGTCTGAACATTGAAAATATCAAAGAAATGAATGGCAGGGAGTTTTACTAGACCGACACCGATCCCAAAAATGTGATTATTTTTTTTTTGTCTGTCTGTCTGTCTGTATGTTCAGGTATCACGCAAAAACTACCGGATCGATTACAATGAAACTTGGTACAATTATTCTTTAATATCCTAGGCACGACACTGGGTACTTTTTATCCCGGAAAAGTATAAACGATAAAAACAAACTTAATTTTGCGGTTCGATCCCTAGACAGGATTACTGTACCAACCGCAAATAATAAGTTTGTCGAAGGGTACGTCACCCGCAGTGAAGTTCACTAAGCGGCGTTGCACACGGCTAAGATACTATAATATTTTATCTTAGTTTCAGTCTTGCAATGGACTATCACACAGAAGACTGCACTCGAACGTAGTCGCGGGCAGAAGCTAGTAAATAATAAATATTCCACCACTTTCACACAAAGCCATCTAGCCCCCAGCTTAGCTGAGCTTGTGTTATGGGTACTAAACAGCTTATAAACATACTTCTTTACTTCTTAATAAATACACGATACATATACGATAAATTACAGCCAGCCACAAAACAAATGATCGTGCTCATCACACAAACATTAAATTTGTCCTAGCTCGAAATTGTAGACCAGTATTCCAGTTTTCCACAGACTAGGTTTCTTTTTTATTGCAAGTATAACATTATGTCGTTAAGCGTCTTGACGGCTAGTGACATCTCAACACTAATAAAGTTTCAACAGGATAGTTTCACATGTTCCTTTATACGTAACTAGCTGCCCCGGCAAACTTCGTTGTGCCCTAGAGTCAATTAATTGCTCTTATCATTTTTTTTATATATTAGATATACATACGCTTAATAAGATGACAACTAATAGATACTACTACTACTTTGAATGTAGCGAGTCTCTACTGTGATCTTATTTAAACATTTTTGTGTTCGATAGAATTAAAATTACATACATACATAAACTCACGAATTTTTTCCATGGGAGTAGGCAGAAACTATAGAGCGCCATATGCTACGATTCTTACATAGGTACTTCTTTTGCTTCGTTTACATTCATACATGTTGTCATAGACATGTAGAATTATAACCTAACCTAACTTACCATACCTATCCTATAGCTAACCTAACTACCTAACCTAACTTCCTTACTGAAATGCATTAATTTAAAGAATACTAAATTCATAATTTTCATCTGAACTATCGCGCTGCGTGCCTCTATGTTACATTACAATTTATAAAGTTTTCCCGGTCTACTTTAATTAAAGTCCAAACAGTAAACATTTTCTATTTGTAAAGAATTATTAAAGGTTATTAATTACGTAAAATGATTTCTGAAATATATGACTTTTTTATGCTACATAAAACCTCTTTCTAAGTTTAGTTTGTAGTATGGTAATTAGTCTAATTGAAGATTTCGACCCGAAAATGTGTTTTCAGTCGGAGAATGATCGGCATTTTAATTGTCAACCAAATGTAAACAACAATTTCAATTACCCATGTTTTGATCGAGGTTGTAGTTGACACCGTGTGTTTTGTATTCCTTTTCGCTATCGTTTATTACATTTTTTGTCACGTGACAAGAATGACGTAACAATAAAGTGAAGTTGCGTTCTTACTGTAAGCGTATTCGCATTAAGCTTTTAACTTTCACGTTTTTATGAAGTAAGTATGGATACACTCTTCGGGCTTTGCGACCATTACACGTTTGTATGTGTTTTATGTAGTATGTAAAGACTCTTCAGGCTTTCTAACGAGGCGAATTAAAAATGAATTCATGCATTAAATTAAAAGAAACAAAATCAAGGATGCGTTTCCTAAGTTGCGCTATGTGACGTGTTTTTTACACACGTCACTAAAAAGTCTTTAAAACAGAATTTTAAACTTAATTACGGCTCTACCAAAATTATAAATCGTAGGATGCAGTTAGTTTTGTCCTGTGCTGGGTAGTTTGTTCCTTCAATTCTTTTTCCCAGCAAAACACTAGAAACTGATGAAAAGGGGGCTTTTTTTAGAACTGTCACATGTAGTTTTGACGTTCAAAAATTGCTGATCCTCAGCCCAATTTGAATAATTGACTTTTGATTTTGATTTTGACTTTGAGGAAAAATTGTTGGCTGAACACACGGTTACGCATCAAGCTATGCATTTACAACATTCATTTATTGTAAATACTTAAAATAACTTTAAATTAAGTTATTTACTCGAGGCACAACATGTTACCGTATTTATTTGGTGATTACATATAAATACTCTAAGTTGTTGTATTTGGTGATTAAAATAACGTTTTAATTATGTTATTCGACTAAACAAATAATTTAAACAACAAAGGGACGTTAGTTAATGCGCCCGTTACATAATTAAGAGTCCTACAAATTGATTTTGATTACAACTACTCACATCAAAAGTGTCTAGGGATCAAGCATTTTTATGCGGATTTCTTGAGATTGAGATGTGGCTTTGTAATAAATTTATGATTTTATAAATTTATATGGATCCTTTTTGGTGCATTTCATAATTTGAATCAGGAACTGTGAATCAAATTCGAGTAAAAGATGAAAATCAGCTGTCAATTATTTCCCTATAAAAACATACAACGCATTGAAGACATTATTAGTGCTACTGTTTCCCTACTACTGATTAAAACCAACGTTATTATGGAGCGGCGACGTCATTTAAGCAGGGAAGAAATGCTCAGAGCCGTGGGAATGATAGAAGCTGGTTCCCGGCAACGTACTGTGGCTTTAGCTCTGAATACAAGTCAGAGTGTTATCAGTCGACTTTGGACACGTTACCGAAGCACTGGTACCGTGGCTGAGCGCCATGGAGGACGGTATCGCTGCACCACACGGAGACAAGACCGATACATTCAAATCTTAACTCGAGGAGCTCCAACAATAACCGCCATGATGTTAGCCGTGAGGCTTCATCACTCTTCAGGGAACTTAATTAGCGACCAAACAGTCAGAAACCGCTTGCATGAAGTGAACCTTCATTCCCGAAGACCGCTACGGGTACCACCTATAGCAATGCACAATCGTAGGATTCGATATCAATGGGCTCTTGAACACAGAAATTGGGCAGAAGAACAATGGCGTTTCGTGTGCTTTTCTGATGAGTCTCGTTTTGGTATATATGATTTGGATGAACTCATTTTGAGTATGCCAAACCGATGTTCTTGTGTTGTTAGTGTTCGCGGTAGAAACACGGATTATTAATTGTTCAAGTTACCCAATAAAATTTTAAAGAAAACTGTTATTTCAGTCTTTTTTTCGAACTTTAATGTTAGTGGTTCAAATGTCAAAAATCCCTTTATTAGGAAAATGGCAAATTTCTTTATTAATGCAAAGGTGACTTGGTTTATCGTTACTGTGACAAACGAAAACACTTTATTTGATGAATCCTTAAAGAAAATTTTAATTAATATCAATCAGGAGAAAAGTTATTGCAAAAATATATGTTGATCCCTAGACACTTTTGATGTGTGTACTTTAAACTAAATAGACTACTTTTTAAGTCACAATAAAAAGACTTCTTCTTTTGAGTTGCCAAGAGTTTTAAAGATTTCTTGCAAGTTGAATAGGTACTTAGTTATTAAAATTGTGATTAATAATATTATTACGTAATATATTCCACTTTATACGTCAACAAAATAAAAGATCCGTATGACGGGGTTATGAGGTAACGCATTATTATGAAAAAAAATATAACCGAATTGTGTTGTGAGCCTCCTTCTTTTACGTAAGTCGGTTAAAAATAACAGCTTTTAGCTAAATGCATAATATAAAAGTTTATACGGTCGTCATACCAACAAAACATTTTCTTTTTGCCTATCTGTTTGTTTGGGTGATTTTAGCGAGACACACTGTCTAATAGCTTATTTTGTAATACTCAACTGTTACTTAAGCTACATATTTTAGAGAATTTTAAGGATCCGAAGGAACCATCGATACCGTTGAAATCAGGCGAAGTCGACAGGCACAGCTAGTTTTCAATAAAAATATACAATGATTGTAGAGCACGTCCATACATATTCCTGATAGGTATAGAGGCCAGCACATCAAGTCTCCTCAATGTGTCAAGTTTCTCTCATAGTTTTTCAACTTTATTGCAAACAGAATAAGGTTCATGTTCAATCGGGAAAATTTGACAGTTTGGGATAGGTTCATGTGCTGGCGTCTGTACTAACAAGGAATCATTGTAACGAACGCATACTAAAAGTGACGTCATTTCATAAAAATCTAGACCATATCGGTGAGTTATTTTGAGCTTGCATTTGTTGTGAAGTGAAAAAACTGGTCGCTGAACTCATTGTGTTTAAACTTACCGAGTGTTTTATGACCTGTCGAAATTTTTACTGCTGTTTACACATTTTTATGTAAAGAAACGTCTTACCGTGATTGTGTATATTTATGCGTCTGATTTCGGTCGAGGAGAAAAGTTGTAAAAAGGATAAACGATATTTATTTCTGTAAATAGGTTCATACAAACAATACAAATGTCATACGTCACTTTAAGCTAGAAAGCGGCGTTTCACTACCTGCCTACTTTGAGAAGAAACATCGAAAGAAACTCAAAGGTTGCCTTTTTTGAAGTCCAGACAGTAAGATTAGAAAGGATGCCACAAATTGTTTTTAAATTACATTCTAGGTATCTTTCCGTACGAAATGAAAAACGATAAAGTAAAAAACATTACCTACTTTTTATATTTGTAGAGTATTAGCGATTTTTACGGACGTTTCATAAATAAATCATAAATTATTTTTATTTTCTGTAAATAGGTTCAAACACAACACATGTCATTTTATAACTAGAAGGTAAGGTCGGTATTTCACTACCTCACTACTCTGAGAAGAAACACCGAAAGAAAGTCAGAGGTCACAGTCTTTTTTAAAGTCCAGACATTATCTTGGTCAGATCATGTAAGAACCATGCAGATCAGTGCCTGAAATGGTTTATTTGAGGAAAGAACCACACAGATATGTGGGGACCAGCCGGTCGATTCAGTAAAAATCACGCAGTGAAAACTTGAGTGAAGTGAACTGTTAATGCATAGCGCACAGTATAAATATTAATACAGTAGGACAACGCCTTTGATCTCTGGAAAAATGCCGACAACGTCTACACGCGTTAGCCCTGAACAATACCTCCCGCACTACGAACATCGTTTTGTTCGCAGTGCGGGAGCGACTTTCCCGCGTCTCGCCCCTCGCACCCCGCACGATAGCCCTGTCTAGACGGCTTCGTCGGACGACTGTATGTTTTTAGACTGTGGCATTAGTATGGAACGACAGGTCAATTCGCTCTTCATTACTTAGAGCTTGTGCACACCACGTTTTTTAAACGCGCCGTTGATGCGCGTTTTAGAGACGTGCGTCGACGGCGCGTTTTTATCCTACAGTACTAGAGCGAGAGTCTACAGGCTGCGTCTGACTGGCGTGCGTATCGCGTTTGTATCGCTACGAACGCGCCGTTGATGCGCGTTTTAGAGACGTGCGTCGACGGCGCGTTTTTATCCTACAGAGCTAGAGCGAGAGTCTACAGGCTGCGTCTGACTGGCGTGCGTATCGCGTTTGTATCGCTACAAACGCGCTTAAACAGCGCGTTTTTAAAACGTAGTGTGCTTATAGGCCCTTAGGTACGCCTACATTTTCACGCGGTGATTTGATCAGAATCACACTGCTGATCAGTCAGTGCTTATCGATCACTAATAACGAACAGTGATCGATGGGACGTTTTCATTTCGGGACATCTATTCTATATGAAGGATAGTTGACTATTCCGGTTAAAATACGTGATGTTGCGATGCCACGGAAACTTTGATAGCAGCTTACCTTCACATGCTCAAAGAGATGGGACGAAGTCAACTTAGGCGACAGTTAGATAGTTTCTCAGTCTATACCAAAGACATTCAACACTTCGCGCTTCATCGTTGACCACATCATCGTTTACCATCAGGTGAGATAGTGGTCAAACGCGCGCCTATCAATGATAAAAAAATAAAAATAAAAAACTTACTTTAGAGGGGACAGCTTGAACAAAATTTTCATCCGATTGTGTGTTGTGTCCGAGCTGACACAAGTCTATCAGTTTAATTTAGTATGCTCCGATGCCGCTCCAATATTGGTACATTATTCTAGATGGCGTTACTGAGACGTGGGACCACAGTTTTTCTATGACATTATGTTTTTCTTCGCATGTTCTCTCTATAGGGTATCTTAAATCTCTTGGTTCTATATAGGGTGACTGGTAATTAGTGACCGATACTTAAACACGTTATTGTATTCATGATTTCAATCAACTTTCCCAAAGAAACTTTTTTTTTATACACACAAAAACTTATAACACAAAAATCAACAAAAACCCTGTTTGAAATTCCCGCGCGCGCGCCTTTGATCAATCATAGTAGGCACGAATCGGCACGATCTATCAGCTGATAGTCTGACCTCGGGAAGGGCAAAATCTACTAGTAGTAACGTCACACGCTCCTTCGCCACCCCCACCACTACCGTTATGCAGTACTGACGTAATTGAATTAATTGAAAGCTAATGAGTATAACAAAAAGTATCTTTGGGAAAGTTCTTCCTATCCATGAGTAGGTACAATCACGTGTTTAATTATCGGTCACTAATTACCAGTCACCCTATATACGAATATTATAAAGGGACGATATTTTTGGAATACTTATATATCTTTCTGTTGGTCAAGTAGTTAGGGGCCTGACTGCTATGTCGGAGATCATATTCGATTCTATTTTCTATGACATCAGAATATTGTGTGCTGTAAGTGCTGCCACCCAAGACAATTATTTGTCCGTTGAGCACGATCATTTATTTTGTTCTGTGTCTGGGTGTAATTTGTCTAAAATATGTGTGTATTCAGAAATATAATGTATGTAAAATTATGCCGTACCAGTAATTTCTTGAACTCATGGCACAAGCTTAGCTTGACACTAGATGGCGTTGTGTGAAAGATGTGGTAAATTTATTTATTATTTATAAATAACAAAAAAACGCATATCTACATACTATAGTTTTGAAGTACAGCTTTAGCGTTCAGGCGTTTCATCGTAAGTATTTCATGTGATCACCTTGATTATTGAAATGACGTGTGCAGCAAATCCAGGATAAATTATTATTAGCGTAATGCTCAGCTCCACCCACGGTAACACTACGTAAATTGGCTTGGCTAGCTCTGAGAGTTAGGGATTACTCACATACATACAACAAACACAGCCAAACAAAGTTGTTCATAATTCATGAGGAAAGTTCCTAAAATACTAACAGCTTTTAGTGGGAGTGATGACACTTTGTGACCAAACAGTTTCCGTGACGAAGTTTGTAGCCACGTCACGTAAATACTGAATTCAGCTAAAGTTTCGGGAAACATGACTGACCTATCTTTTATGTCGACAGTACTCGATTTCCAATTGGGAAAATAGTAGCGTATTGAAACTCCGCAATATACAAATATATGAAGGTATAAAGTTTATAGCGGAGGAATATGTTGATGCCAAGTGGGAAACTGTTGATCATTACGAACTAAACGATCTCGATTTAAAACACTTCTTTTAAAGATTTTAAATGGTTGTTTTGTATCTCTGGTTAAGTAAGACGACATCAGAATTTCGAACAATCAAATACTTACCTATGCATTCTTCGATCAATAAGTACTATTATTGATCTAAGTACCTATGCATTAAAAATAATAGCACTATAGACATGAACCCCCTCCACACACAAGCATATTTATTTAGCTTAGTTGGAAGGGTTAACACAACCCAGTTACTGGGTAACACGATTCCCCTTAGGGTCAATTTATACTAGCACAGAGTCGAAGCGCATCGAAGCGTCTATCCAAAACTGAACATAATAAATTCAACCTTAACTCCGCAGTGTAACGCACACTATACTTCGCAAGAATGCGCGCGCACCAATCAGCGTTGTTCACGCGCATACGCGCGAATTCCTAAGAATGCGGCGTCTTTTTAAAAACCCAGAAGTAATGTGTGCGTTACGCTGTGGAGTTAAGGTTGAATTTGTTATGTTCAGTTTTGGGTAGACGCTTCGATGCGCTTCGACTCTGCGCTAGTATAAATTGACCCTTAGTTAAACCAGTTAGGTCTTTCGAGCTTCTGACGACTCGTAACGACTGTCAAAGATTTACAAATGACAGCTAGGACCAACGGTATAACGTGCGTTCCGAGGAGTATTGATTATATAATAAATGGTCACCCATCCACAGACCAACCTCGCCAACCATAGCTTAACCTTTCATCGATCCGTGAAGCTATTATTATTTTGCCACAAGCTTCTCCTCCTCCTTTTATACATATAAAGGCAAATATTACTATGAAAAACAACTAACAAACACATATACTTAATAGGTATTAATTTGTTGGGCCCATACTCTGTTTCTTTGAGTAGGACGATGTGTGTCTATTTCAACAACATTGGCTCCACATTTTGTCATTATAAAGTTTAATTTTAATATTCCATTTAAACAAAATTAGTTTAAGCTTAGTTTCAAGTTACTTAGACTTAGCCAATAATTTTTTAATTTTAAATTGTTTACTGTTCCGAGTTCACTCTTTGTGCAGCGTATACTGCGTACCTATACGCCACTGTATTTATATCGCAGATGGCAGATTTTTATACGACTTATTTTTTTGCTATATCTTTTGGCGAATTTATACAATACAAGCTGCCTCGGCCAACATCAATCCACCTTTCTAAAAAAAATCGATTCGATTCGTTTTTATGCAAATCATTTTTGCATTTTGTTTCGTAATTAGTTAAATTATAGTGATTCCGTTCTTATTTCTGAATATTGTTTAATTTAAGGAGTTTAATTGTGTAGTTGTTTATTTTAGTTAGTAGTCCATTTCTCTTAATTTTATATTATTTTTATGTTGTCACTTATTTTTTGTGAATGCTGGTTAACCAGTAATTGGCGACTGTGTAAGTCCAAGACTGCAAAACCTTTACTTAAGATTTGTTGTACACAGAAGCTGTTGGTAAACCTTTTTAATAAATAAATAAAAAATTAAATAGTAGCCGATTTTCAGACCTACTGAATATGCAAATAATATTTCCAAAAATCGGTCAAGCCGTTTCGGAGGAATATGGTACTCTTTACTAACATTGTGACACGAGAATTTTATAAATAAGAAGATTAAATAAATATTTTTAAACTATATAGGTACTAGGTATGCTGAAGTAAACTTTATAACTGGTAAGTTTCACAAAGGTTCTTTTAGTAGTTTTCGCGTGAAAGAGTAACGAACATCCACACTTACATATGTACAGTCAGCCTCATAAGTATCGACTTATGAGGCTCGGGCAAGGTGTTCATGAGTTTAGGAAATATGGATATGTTCATCGGAACATATCCATATTTCCTAAACTCTTGAACACCTTAGCTAAACAAGACTAGTGAATTTAGAACCTTTAAGACGTTAATTAAATCCTGGCACTAGTCTTGTTTAGCAATTTTGTAAGCTAAGGTGTTCATGAGTTTAGGAAATTTGGATATGTTCATCGACTTATGAGGCTGACTGTACATACATACTGTACTGTACCCTCATAAACTTTGACATTTATTATATTAGTAGAATGATAGTGCAATGGAAGGAACCAATTGTAATCAATTATTTACTATTCAATTTTATCTACTGCTAAGATAAGTTATCGTTTTATTGATTCCGTGGTTGTTTTGTGCTTTTTTTTGGAACGAATTTACTTATCGCGCGTTGCGAAAGGGGGCTAGGCGGAGAAAATTAAGACGAAAGGTTGTAACGACCGTTTTTAAGACCATAAGTTGTAACGACACTTTTTCTATAAGTGTTTGTACGCCGTGCGGCGTGCGCGTGTTTCTCTGTCTGTCAGAAAAAAATAAGATCAATTACAATTCCTTCACTAATCAATCGAAAGAAACGTTCCAACTCTCAAGTTTTTTATTTAATTGTAATATGTATGTGTTTACAAATTAATATATAAGTATGTTTATCAATCGTTTAGTACCCATCACACAAGCTCTGCTAAGCATGGGACGAGAAGGCGTGGTCGTGGAATATTATGCGTCATTATTACTTTGTTACCTGAAATAAATGATTTATTATTATTATTATTATTCATTTCGTATATTCATTATTAACTACATTAGGTATTTAACATTTAAAAATTAAAAAAAAGCGAAGGCGACTGCCCGCAGACTTAGACAGTTTGCACATTAAAAAAGGGACTTGGTAAAGATGACGTTTCCATTTCCATCTTCACGTGTTCAAAACGTAACAACTCATCATTATACGAGTAGCAGTGATAGCCTAATGGTGTGACCGGCAAACTGCCAAATCATAGGTCTCGAGTTCGAACCAAAGGCACTCACGCACCTGACTTTTCGAATTCATATGCGTATTCTAGGATTATCACTAGCTTCAAAAACGGTGAAGGAAAACATCGTGTGGTAACTGGCATGCCCGAGAGATATTTCTTGATGGTATGTGATGCCAAGTCAGAGGCCCATGGGCGGCATTAAAACTCTGCCACCAAGTTTGTCAATAACCACGCGATACAAAAGAGAAGATTATTGATATTTTTATTTTGATATTATTGGACTATACTTTGCTAAATAAAAATAATATTGTTAAAAACAGTTGTGAAAACAGTTGAGACAAAAGATATTGTAGTGTTAGTCATACTGTGTGAACGGCTTTTGCCCTCATTATCATCCAAGGGTGATAATGAAATATCCAACACAAGTGTTAAAATGATGCAATACAAATTGAACATGTTGGAAATTATTTCCTCTTAAATATTAGTTTTGTTTTATTTAATAATACCATAGGCAAGTTGACAAAATTTTAGTTTTTAGTCCCTCATCTAGATTACAAGAAATTATTCAACGTATATATTTTTCGTTTATCACGTAATCAAAGTCAAAGTCAGTCAGTTGCCCAGTAATGTATAGTTGTTTGGGGTGGGTCAGCAAAAACGCATATGATAAAACTGGAACGTGCCCAAAGAGCGATCCTTAAAGTTGGCTGGTCCTTCCCTTATCAGTTTCCTACCACAGAACTATATAAATGCTGCAAGGTTATTTCCATTCGAAAATTGTTTATTCTGAATTTAATCCTAACAGTCCACTCGGGCAGTACCTATAACCGTGAAAAGTTTAAATCACTGAGACGGAAGCATACAGTTTGTCAATCCGTCCCAACTCATTCGAGGTTAGCTCAAAGGTTCTTTAATTTCCTTGGTACTTATGTTTACAACAGAGTGAATAAAACCCTACATATGTATGAAATGGCCAAATATAAATGTAAGAGTACAGTAACGAACGGACTTCTTGATTTGGACTATAAAGATACAGAAAGTAATTGTACAAATCATAAAATAAATTTATTTGCACACAAACAAACACCCACACTGACACATGCACACGAACAAAAACACACAAACAAACACATTCATGCACAAACACACACATATACTTACACACATTACACATTTACACACACACAAAAATATTTCACACAAATATTTGGTTTCACATAAATATTTTCAAAATCTAACAAAATCATTAATACACTACCTCTATTTAAAAAAAAAAATGTTTTGTTACTAGTCTTTTAGATAATAATGACTCATGTAAAGATGCCGCAAATGTGATAATGTTTATTAGGGTGAGCCTGGAGGTCTGTCATACAGGTCCTGAACCTACTTCAGACTCCAGCTCTCACAAAGGTTCTAGATTAAGGCAGAATTATACCATAGTGTTACAATGTACCTTTATTATTATTATTATTTATTTATTAGGCCTGATAACAGGCACTGTTGAACGTTAAACTTACAAATAAATTAAATTAATTTGATTCTAGTTGCACATTCCAAAACGTAGTTTCGTATGGAGAAGAATGTGCAAGAAACTCCATACTTACTCTTTTAAAATAGATTTTACAATATTTGTAGGTATACATAATCAGATTATATGTGAGTATGAGAAAAAAAAAAAAAAAACCTTTCCTCAGATCAAAAAATGACGGCGGTATATCGAGTCAAAATGTCACACGACGTCACTAAACTATACAGTTTATACTGAACAATAACGTTACAAGCCCCTTTAATTCGAAAAAGAAAAAATTACTTACTTACTATTATTTTTTCAACTGAAAACTTTTTTTTTTCTAACTGATGAACTAATTATATTTTGATATTCATATTCTGCCAACATGCCTATTGTTTTCTACTTAATTGTATTTTGGCAACCAGTAAACTTTGACTTTTTTAAGGTATCATTCATCTTCATACATAGTCGAAGTCAAAGTCAAACCATTTATTTCAATTATGCCATAAAAAGGCACTTTGAACGCCAAATAAAAATTTATTTAAAAAAAATGATTCTAGTTGCTCCTTCCAAAAAGTAGATTTGTGCGGAGAAGAATGGGCAAGAAACTCCATACTTACTCTTTTAAAATAGGTTTTACAATAGTTTGTATACATTAATCAGATTATTTATGTGAGAACATAAAATTATTATTTGGCTAATGACATTAACTTACTGTCTGGCCCGACTGGCCTGTTGGTTTTGTGGTTAGTGTCCCTGCTTGCTATGCTAGGTACTTTGGTAGTGGGCACGATTCCCACCCATGACAAATGTTTGTGTAATGTACACGGTTAATATTTGTCCTGTGTCTGGGTGTAATTTATCTGTAATTTGTTTATGTAATAATATGTATGTAGGTATTTAGAAATATTTAGGAGTAAGTGTGTTAATCAGTTGTCTAGAACTTAGCACCAGCTCTAATTAGTTTGGGACAAGATGGCATTGTGGGAAACTTGTGGAATATTTACACATTTAATTAAAATTTATAAGTAGTACTCTATCCATCCTACTAATTAAAACCTTGAGTATTCAGATGGTATTGATATGGACAGTAGTAATTGTTTGCTTAAAAACCAAAACAAGATAAAGGCCCACCACGCACGCGCAGAGTAAACGCAAATAATAATACAAGCGGTTTGTAAAGCCGCAAATAGGTACGTACTCGTTTCGTTAATATTGATGTACCCCTTAAACTTTCCCCTTATCCATTGTTGTCTTTAGTTGTGCTTGTCACATATATTGCAACATACTAATAATTGTTACAGTAAGTAGGTATAAGATTGTTAAATTGTGTGCTTGTTTTTATTCGAACCTTCGTGCGTTCCTAAAAGAGCCAGCGTTTTGTTGTTTGAGTATCTCAGTCTTTTCAGTGTCTCAAAATATTTTAAGAAAAATGGTAACAAAATAGATTTGAAAATTGAAAATTTCGTAAGTATGGCCACCGGCTATTTACGACTTTATCAGGGACATGACATGATTTACTATGTAAATATGTATTGACTTTTTAGGATTGGCGCGACCTATTTTCAGTATAATATTGAGTTGTGCGATGTATACGACACACTCTTGAAAAATGTCTGTATGTTTTTAGGCAAATAGTGTTTATCTATAGAATAGAATCTTCTGTAGAAACTTGAATGGCTACATAGGTTAATACAATGGGCGGCCTTATCGCTAAATTGATCTCATACAGACAACCTTTGGATGGATTTTAGCGAAAGAGAAAAGATATGCGTAGGTACTCTTAACTGTCAAAATTATTAAACAACTATTTACAAAAAAAATAGGTAGGTTCATGTTTAATTGGGAAGATTTCGACGATAGCTTGTTGTGCGTTTGCATTTATTATTCGAATAAAATAAACATATCATTGTATCAATAACAAGCTTAGTATGGATATACGATAATGTGTCACCAGTTGCGGAACTAATAGACCTTGGCCTTCTATGGCACTGCGCAACACATTCTCGCTGATTACGCTTGTTTTTAAACTCATACTTAATATAGTATGTTGAATTATGTTTCCGAACGATAACTAAGTTACAATTTGAATAATGAGACGAATATACATTTCATAATCTACTCTAACATTATAAAGAGGAAAAAATTGTGGGTTTGTATGTTTGTAAAGAATAAATTCAAAATCTGCTGAGCCGATTTCAAAAAATCTTTTACCATTAGAAAGCTACATTCGCCTTGAGTAACATAGACTCACTACTTTTTATCCCTGAATTCCCACGGGAACGGGAACTACGCGGGTGAAACCGGATGACGTCTACTAGTATTTTATGCAATAGAATACGATGGAATACTCCAAATAGTAAATGACTAACAAAAACTTAAAGAGCAGAGAGAGAGATTTCGTAATGTCTTTTATTCGTAGATGTTATGGTATTCAAAGATATTTAAACGTGAAAATAAAATTATTCTACAAACATTTCAATTGAAATAATGTAGATACAGTATTTTCCAACTATAGGTACGCCACAAATGATCACACAAATAAATACCCATCATGAGCACATTTGATATTAATAAAACAGCAAAGCAGAATACAGAAAAGAAACAAAAGAAAAACAAATAACGTTTCGCCATTGACACAGCTTTAAAACAAGAAGAATAAATACCTGATTCCACACAGTATCGTGCATTGTGGCGTGCTCTTCAATGTATAATACAAGGCACCAACGAGCGGCTTCGACGAAAAACCAGTCACTACTGAGACAGCTTCTTGCCTGCCGATCCCCTTGCTCCGTTGATCCAGACGTAGTTGACACCCACACACCGACTGCGTTACTCCACACCAAAATACCGCATACACCGTCAGTCTCATGCCCAAGCGATGACTAAACAATCATTTAAAGCCAGCGGTGTACGTTACTCAGTGAGATCGTATGCGCACGCGGCTAATGGAGTGCGGGGTGTGCGCGATGCCATCTGTGAAAGATTGACGTTTTTTGCGACATGGTGCCAGTTATTTAAAAGTTATTGCATGCCTTTTGGGGTGAATAGTGTGCATTATTAGATTATGATTCATTTAACGCACTGTGCTTACGATTATGACTTCGTGTCTAATGAGACACAGGCTGTATATTTGTATTGTATATTCATGTTCATTTTTGTTTGGTTGCTAATCTTTACATATGGTTTTTTTTCAACTCACGCGCATCAGGTATCTTTTATTTATTTTATGGATTAACTTCAAATTTTGCACGAATATTACTAAGAGGTCGGGTCTACACATAGGCTACATATTATCACGCTATCACTTACGGGGGAGGAGCAGTGAATCTTTATTTTTCTTACACATTCTGTGACAGCGTGTGATCTAACGACGCATATTTAAATGTTGTTTTTGAGTAAGCTGTGCTATTATCTATCTTTACACTATAAAAACTACGCCATTTAATTAACTTTGGCAGATAAACATAGTTTAATGAATGTTAGTGGTACAAAGACAATTTGAAATCATCGCCATCTATGAGAATTTATAAAAATCAAATCAAGTACACATTAACACTTTTTGGAAATTAATAATTTAAATTTTGATCGTGTTGGCGAGGTTAGTAGTGAGTTATTCTTAAAATTCATAGATGGTAATGTGCATTTTCTTCATAAAGCTCCACAGACACCATTGAGGTGGAAATTCTTACGGGTTGTGGCGTCGGCGAGGCAGTATTTATACCACGCATTCCCCTTAGCGGGTGTAACTCAAGAGGATTCCTATATACCTCTCTTCATATAACTTATATTTTAATGCCATTTTAAAAGTTGTTTACATAAAATGCTATAGCGACACTGGCATTTTAGGTATTTTTGGTGCTGTAGAGCCTTCACGCTGACGACGTCGCGGGCAGCAGCTAGTCTAAAAGATAAAATTAGAAAGCACATTCTCATACCACATATTTTAAGTCCTCCCCCGCGTCTGTCAGCCTTTACAAAACAACTGTACCGATTTTCATGTTATTTTCACCAATGGACAGAGTGGTTCTCGAGGAGAGTTCTAAGACGCCGGCTCAAATAATTAATGATATTAGTTGGTGGTGTTGGAAAAAATATGCCATCTGGGAGTTTTCAACGAAAACGATGTCTATTTCATTATTAGGTACTTTCATAGTCGTATTCATTAACTTATTGTTTGTCAAAGTTGAAAAGACTTCTTACAAATTGGATTCGCTTTGGCCGGAAAACTTATAAAATAAAATACTATAATTCCGAAACCCCTGTAACGAACGTTTGGTCGCGATAACCGACATCCGCGCGGGTAAATCTGTGGGCATCAGCTAGTGAATTGATAAAACTTGCCCGGATTTGGACCAAACATCGTGCATAAGAGGTAAGCGCCTTAACCTCCGGGCCGTCACTACTGGCGACACTTTCGATTGACGACAATTAATATTTCCTTGTGTGGGTGGGGCAACGTTTAACTTTAACAATTTTAATAATATCTCTCTTAATAATAGTCACCACTTTCCTAGCGATAATTATAATTTTTCACACAATCTATCTACGGTTTCTTAGGTCTCCTCTACTATTGTAATCCGTCACATCATGATACTCATACCTTAGCTTCTCATGCATATATACTGGCCTGCAAAACTAAGCACCTAACTTTTCTTAACTATAGAAGTTAGAAATTGAAAATAAAAAAAACGTTACAAAGTAAATTTGATATTTTTGTTGAAACTTATGTGTCAACAATAAACTGATAAAATTTACTTTGTAAACAATGAAATGAATAAATCAAAAAAGCGCGATACTTAGTTTTGCAGGCCAGTGTATGAAAATATAGATCTACTTAACTTCTCGGTCACAGGTGCCACTTTTAGTCATCCCACTATAAGGGTAGGTACTCATAATAATTATGCGCAGAACCACGTGTTTTGTTATAATAATAATAAATCTTTATTTCAGGCTTCTGGGGGCCCATACACACAAAATAAACACTATAATCTTATAAATTAATAAACTAATAAATAAAAATAAAAAAAGGGCTGAAATTAAAGTCTACGTATGGTCGGCGACGTATTGCGCTGAGTCGTGGTGCCATGTAGCCTTCCGCTGAAACGGCGATAAACGACACCTGTCGGCCAAAACTCCTCCTTCATAAAAGTCTCGAGATGGTGGGTCGGAACCCGCACCACAAAAGACTTAAAATTAATTTTATGGCAATACTCCAAACATTCGATTCTCAGGATGAAGTTGGTCTTTATCTTTATATTATATACCTACTCCACGACCTCCTCTACCTTCTTAGAGCCAGAATTTTAAAATGTAATAATAATATCAATCTGTCACTATCCCACTGCAGGGCAAAGGCCTTTTCTCGCTTAGAGAAGGGACGAGCATTGATCATCACGCTTGCTCTAGGCGGATCGGCGATTTGAGCCGCAATACTGAGTTTCTTTCGGTAAATCTTCTTAGAGTAGTAAGATGGTGAAACACCGACCTCACTTTCTAGTTTGAAAAACGTGTCAAAATTGTATGAACGTATTTAAGTACAGAAATAAATAAGTACCTATAATTTATCATTTATCAATTAATTTGTGTCGAAACAAAATACCATAATATCTCTCCTGTAATGCCTGAAGAGCTGGGCAGACTTGTACATGTATAACACCGCAGTACAAATCCCGCCAGTTCTATTTAAGTGCCAGGTACCAGCACGGGTAGTATGATCAAAGTAGAAACAGGTATAATACAGTATATATATGACTAGCAGACGTCACGCGGTTTCACCCGCGTAGGTCCGGTCCCGTGGGTATACAGGGATAAAAAGTAGCCTATGTCAACCGGGGATAGTGTAGCTTCACAACGGTGAAAGAATTTTTCAAAGCGGTCCAGTAGTTTCGGTGTCTATTCAATGCAAACAAACAATTAAACATTTCCTCTTTATAATATTATAGAGACAGATATTATGTAGTATACAGTCGATGGTAGAATCAAGAAACTGACAGATGGTAGAAATGTTATTGCCGATTATAGAAGAAATAATGCTCAATATGACATTTGGTCTAATATCGACAAAAGAATATAAACAATTCTTCTCTTTATTCTTGACATTGTCGTGCTCAACATAAAGTTATGTTTCTACAATCTGTCACGATGTCGATTTTTCTGTAGACAAATTTGTTTCTACGGCAATCGAGCCTATGGCCACCACAGGGCAAGGTGTGAAAATCAATAGAAAATGACGTGTGGCACTCGGGGACTGCCACGGTAAAGGTAGGTATTTTTTATCAACTCCTCTCCTCTCCACCGCTCCCTCCCCTTCCCTCACCCCTCCCTTCCCCTCCTGTTCCCTGCCTCTTCCCCTCCCCCTCTCCGCTCCCCTCTCACCTCATCCTTCCCATTCCACCCCCTCCACCCCCTCTCTCTGTCCTCCCTCTCCACTCCCTCCCACTCCCCTCCACATTCCTCCCCTGCCCCTCCGACCCCTCTCACAATCCCCCCTTTCCTCTGTCACAATCTCCCACCCTCCCTCTCCCCTCCCTCTCCCCTCCCCTTCCCCTCCCCCTCCCCTAACTATTGTAACAATAATTCTAATCAAACCAATAGAAAGATGACCGATGGGGTCGAAAGGTTCTCGAGTGGAGGCAAAAATCCTTAGAGTCACCCGTTTCTAAGTTATAAAATTGTTTATCATAATTAGGTTCTCCCAAAAAAAGCCGTACTTAACAGCATATATATTTTACAAGGTAGAAGGTAAGAAAGACTTCAAGAAAGAGGTCAGTCGCCGAATCCAACTCGGTTGGGCAGCGTTCGGAAAATTGCGTAATGTCTTCTCGTCCAACATACCTCAGTGTCTCAAGTCGAAAGTTTTCGACCAGTGTGTGTTGCCAGTGATGACGTATAATAAAAAATAATAAAAAAAAAAATTTGGAACATTTAAGGTACAAACAATACAATATGAAACGATGATAGACGCTGTAGTTAAAAGAAAAATGTGTATGGCACTGAAACGTGGTCCCTCACTATGGGCCTTATGAGTAAGCTCAAAGTAGCCCAACGAGCTATGGAGAGGGCTATGCTCGGAGTCTCTCTGCGGAATCGAATCAGAAATGAGGAGATCCGTAGAAGAACCAGGGTTACCGACATTGCCCAGCGGATTAGCAGGTTGAAGTGGGAGTGGGCAGGGCACATAGCACGGAGGACTGATGACCGATGGGGTCGAAAGGTTCTCGAGTGGAGGCCACGTATCGGCAAGCGCAGCGTTAGGACGTCCACCCACAAGATGGACAGACGACCTCATTAAGGCCGCGGGAACGCGCTGGATGCGAGCCGCTTTCAACCGGTCTTATTGGAGATCGGGGAGGCCTATGCCCAGCAGTGGACTTCCTATGGCTGAAATGATGATGATGATGATGATGAATAGAAAAATAACTAGCAGACATCACCGAGTGGAGGGAATAAGTAATAAGTACACGGACAAAAAGTTGCCTATGTCACCCGGAGATAGTAAAACAAACATTTATAAAGAGTGAGATGTGTTGGTCTAAAATATATATTTATTGAGCTCAAACAATTTTCTCATGTTAAATATCAAACACACACAATTAGTTAGCTATATTAGCTCATCAAGCTATTTTGCATCATGAACTTTTTATTTTAATTAATTTGCCGCGAGCAACCTTGTGGGTAAAGTTAATAACTTATCCATAAGTACTAATATTATAAACGCGGTAGTTTGTATGTATGGATGTATGCTATATAATAATATGTAGCTATGTAGGTATATCTTCTTATATATAAAATTCTCGTATCACAATGTTCGTTCCCATACTCCTCCGAAACGGCTTGACCGATTCTCATGAAATTTTTATGCATATTCAGTAAGCCTGAGAATCGGCTACTATCTATTTTTCTAACCTCTAAGTGATAAGGGGGGTCCACCCCAATTTTTTATTTTTAAGCTATTGCATAGCTTCTATCGCGGGCCTTGAGCGCGGGGACCGAATCCAGAAAATTCCGTAACGAAAAAACCTCACGCTCCCCACTCCGACGGGCAAGGAGGTGTGGCTTGAAGGCCGTGCATCGTCTAACGTCGTTTCAGTTCGGCAGTCTTCGACACGGCGTTGTGTGCGATTAGACGTATTGTATAGACGTATTGGATAGTGGGGAGGGGAAAGGGGAGGGGAGGGGGAGGGGAGGGGGAGGGAGGGGGAGGGGAGGGGGAGGGGGAGGGAGGGGGAGGGGAGGGGGAGGGGGAGGGGAGGGGGAGGGGAGGGCAGGAGGGGAGATTGTGAGAGAGGGAAGAGGGTATTGTGAGAGGGGACGGAGGGGCAGGGGAGGGATGTGGAGGGGGGTGGAGGGAAGAGGCAGGGGACGGGAGGGGAAAGTGAAGGAGGGGTGAGAGGAGGGGCGGGGGAGGTGTGGGGAGAGGGAGAGGGGGAGGGGGAGAGGAGAGGAGTTGATAAAAATGCTATGCAATAGCTTTACCGCGGCAGTCTCCGAGTGCCACACGTCATTAACCGACTTTCAAAAAAGGAGGAGGTTCTATGTTCGTGTGTATGTATTTTTTTTTTTTTTTTTTTTTTTTATGTATGTTATCTGATTTCTCCCCCATTTGTGGACCGATTCTCGAAATTCTTTTTTTATTCGAAAGAGTATACTCCCGAGGTGGTCCCATTTTAATTTGGTAAAGAGCTGGTGCTGATCTTCGGAGATATGCAACGGAACTCTTCAAAAATAGACGGCAAATCTGTCGTGATTGCTGGAATCGCTTGGATGTTTATTGTTTATACAACATCATGACGTATCATTACGCCTGGTATGCTCTGAGGGGTACGCAGATGTGTACAATATACCTAGATTTCGACAGTTAGGTATGTTAATTTTCATTAATTAGGGATAAGTGGATAACCCTACTATTATCATGACATGTACTGTTACAATTAACAATAGGATATATAGCAAATATTTGTATGGGAACCACTAAAAATGGAAAAATAAAAAACTTTTTTGCAAAAAAATTAAACCGACTTCAAAAAAAACACTAAACGGTGTAAAATAACTCTAAATTCGGAAGTCGGTGGCCCATCATGAATAAGACAAAACCACCAAAGCCACAGACTTCCTAATTTAGAGTTATTTTACACCGTTTAGTGTTTTTTTTGAAGTCGGTTTAATTTTTTTGCAAAAAAGTTTTTTCTCTTTTTTTTTTAACCATTCAATCACAATAAGCCACAGCAAAGCGTGGCAGGGTACAGCTATATATATTATACACGGTGTAACGGAAAGGGTATATACATACAAACAGGGTGAATAGAGTATTTAATAACGAGTCTTTCCTCAAAATTTCAGCTCCCAACTAATAACTTTGAAACTTCACGATATTATTTAATATCGATAGTTTATTAAAAGCAAAATCATAACAAACGTGTCACCGCACTATGAGGGTCATAATCCTGTCCGGCAAGGTTCAAGTATATCTATCTCGGGTTCTGCGCGCCTAGTACAGACCTATCGGGCTCTGCCTAACCGACGAAAGCGCGACGGCGCGGGCGGCCTCAACTTTACAATTATGTATGTATATGTATAAAAACGTTGCCATGTCGTTTCTTGTCACCAAGAGAACCCATGCCCTTCGGATGTATATACCCTTTCCGTTACACCCTGTATAATATATATATTATAATATTCTAGCGTGATCGGCAAAAATCTTTAGAGTCACACGTTTCTATGTTACAAAATTGTTTATCATAATTAGGTTCTTCCAAAAAAAAGCTGTACTTAACAGCATATTATTTTTACAAGTTTAACATTGCCATAATAGTAAACCATTTATACAATAAAAATTGATTGAACGTTCACTCAGAGTAATTCTGCCTGTCTGTTTTGCCTTCAAGACCAAACCGTAGGACCAATTTTTATGAATTTTGATGTAATGATAGTTGGGCTTCCGCAGAGTTTTACAAATGACAGCCGGGACTAACAGCTTAACGTACTCCCTGACGCACAAAAGAGTTTTGATATGTAATGAATAGTCACCCATCCACGAACCAACCTCGTCTAGTGTAACTTAACCTTCGATTGACCCGGGTGTTCTTATTTAGCAACAAGCTCCTCTGGTGTACAACAAAAAGTAACCTATTCTATTTTGTTCACATTAATCAAGCTGTACAAAGGCGGACTTAATGCCATAGGCATTCTCTACCGGTCTACCTTAAAAAAAAAGATTAAAGAGGCTGGTATCCGCAACTCCATGTCAAAGCGCGTATTTTGCGTATGGGCCATAATCTACCACGCGGGCCCAGTGCAAATTGGTAGATGACACATGTCTTCGAATTTTTGGTTCTAGGACATGCCGGTTTCCTCACGATGTTTTCCTTCACCGTTTTTGAGAGCAGTGGTGATGAAATAAGTTACACAAAGTAATGGGCCTGTCTGGGTTCAAACTCACGACTTAGTGTTTGTAAGTCGGGGCCGCCACCACTGGGCCACCGCTGCTCTCACCGGTCTACCTTACGTATCATTCATATTATATAAAACCAAAGGAACCACCAAAGAATAACCGAACCGAAGATTCTTCAATAATGAAGAATCTTTGGTTCGGTTATTCTAGTTATAAAACTAGGGTTGCTTGAAAGCCTCAAACTTATTTTAGTGACTCTAGAATTCAATTTAACATTGTTTTGGTAACACATTCAATGTGCTAACAGCTAAGGAGTGGAATTCTCTGCCGGAGTCGCTGTTTCCTGATGGGTACAACCTAGGGTCTTTAAGTAAGGAGTGAATAGGTTACTTCTAGGCAAGTCTCCTTCATCGTCGACCACACCATCGCTTACCATCAGGTGAGATAGTGGTTAAACGCGAGCCTAACCATAATATCAAGAACTTATTTATTCAGAGTATCATTTTATTACAAACCTGATATCTAAAAATAAACAAACAAAAGAACAGTTAACCAATTATAGGGCATCAAAAAACTCATCCGCATCGCTATCAACGGGAAAAGTGCCCAGAAGACTGGCCGCATTGCCACGTTGTATGGCAAGATATTATTATTATATTATTGATATTATTACTCGCGTAATGTTTTAGAAAAACGTATTCATTTTTATTAAGCTACGCGTAACGTAAGTACTGTACCTATTTAAGATACTCGAGAATATTTTATTGTAACTTAAAATGTCATTGTTATTCATGTCATCCTCAAAACGAATATGTTTCCATCTTGTAAAAGACATGGCTCTCTTATAAATATTTATCAATTGTGTTTCTGTAAAAGCGTATCGGATCCTGCACCTGGAGCTTATTGAAATAAGCTGAGGCCTGGGGCGGGCGGAGAGAGGTGGGGTGCAGCTGCCTATATCCGCCCGCCCTTCGCCAGGCCTCGCCATTCTATCGGCGACTACGGCCCGAGCCGGTTCCCGTTAGTGCTTCTAACCTTCGCGGAAAAGTTCTACCGTACCTTCAGAGTCTACCCCCTGTTTCCCGCTTAATGGGCCATTCTAAGTGAATGGCCCAAGAAGATATTTAATTCTTGGCTCCCAGTGACATTTAACGTGCTGCGATTTATTAAAAATTCGCGATCATGGCGCTCGTCGTTAAACTAAACCGTTTTAAAGTACTAAAGTGTAAGGCTGACAAGTTCGCGCGTCTCGCTTTCAGAGGTAAGTTGTGTGTTCGGAGCCTGGATGTTAAATTTTTATTGTTTACATTATTTAGTTTACAATTTATCCATTTTTTATTTATCATTTTGTATTTATTATACTCTTGTAGACAGTTAATTTTATTTTTTCACGTGTGTTTGTAATGTATTTTTTTATTTGAATAAAATTTGATTTTGTTTCATGTTTTCTTTGTTTAAGCTACGTGAATGAATTACGTGTTATCGTTTAGCTCGTTTTAATTACCTTAATGAAATCAGATACCATAGTTTAATACTTTTACCGCATTATTAACACGAAACGTAGAAGGTCGAGGTTCCTTTGTTGAAACGCCTTGGAAATTGCGGCAGATCTTTGTTTTCGTAAGTATCTAAACATGCGTATTTTACTAGGCACCATTTCCGAACGCATCATTACTTAAAATATCGGACAAGAAATTGGTAAAAGCCTCAAAATACTACTTAATGGAAATAAGTTTCTCAAAAGAAACTAACTTAGTAGGTAATACAGTCAGCTAGGGACCTTTAAATTTCTTATTTAAATACATACGGAAATTAGTTAGTATAGACGTCGAAATATTTCTTTACTACATAAAATATCTTCTACAGCACTTTTTTAGGTATAGGTTGTAACGGCGATTCAAGTTTGTTCACAAGTTGAGTATTGCTTTAAACCAGAAAAATCTAAAATAACGGACGTTTGATGTGTCACTTTTTTAGGACTTTCCTACAGATTCCAGGGCCTAATAAATCGTTGAATTTACTAATTACGCAAGGATTAGTCAGCGGTGTACCTGTAATGCACCCACTGTATTCAAATAAGTACAATTTAATAAAGGGCAAATCTACGGCGAATTTATGGGTTATCAGAAGCCTGGAAGTCTAACAACCAGTTGAACCAAGAGGTGTTACGTAGTTACTGGGTGGTGGAGGTCATAATATAATGAGTCGCTCCATGTAAATCATTGGTATTCAGCTGTATTATATTAATAAAACTCGGCATAGTAAATTAAATAATACTTTGTTTTAATTTATAAAGAAGCACACGCTAACCTATCACAATGAATATATTCCAGAGAGAAACATAACAAATTAATTGCTGAATAAAGATCTTGTCCACTTTCTTTTATCTTTGTAACAGCGGATTAAATGTTTTAACAAATCTCTCAGCTGCATCGTTTGTAGCAGGGTGGTAAGGTGGGGAAAATGTATGCTTAACTTGTATTTGTTTGCAGAATTCTTGGAACTCAGTGCTTGTATAAGACCTTCCATTATCTGTGACTAAAGGTATAGGATAGCAATAACGAGCAAATAAACCCTTTAGTATTTCTATAGTGCGTTTACTAGTAATTTCAAGTATTTCTGGCCATTTAGAGTAGCTCTACCACTACCATGAAAATTTTATTATAAAACGGGCCCAATAAATCAGCATGTATTCTATACCACCTGCAACAAGCTGCATCCAGCTATAGATAAAGATATTTATTTCCAGATAGAATGTACAGTTCCACTTACGGACTAATAATTTTATAATCTATTAAATTTTATACAACTCAAATTAGTAAGTAGTATAATGAACTCTGGTACCCAAGGTAAGATTTAACTTGTGTTATGGGTACCAGTGCTCTATCATGGTTAGCACAGAGTTACATTAATTTATCAAAGATGGAGGACGTGGTTTTGGTGGGCCAACACAATATTATATTAAAATGAAATAATAAGCTAAACTCGAAGCCGACCCCAACCTAGTCTAGGCAGATGCTGATGATGTAGTACTGGGTGAACCTGCATCACCGGTCACAACTCCAGACTGGGCTTCTAGTACGGAATGGAAAAACTCAATAACACTTTGCCCTACCCGATCAATCCATGGATAAGTAGAAGCGCTTGCGACCTCTAGATCTACAAGATAGTATTGGTCGAACTAACATTTATATTATGCAATTCACGGCTTTATTTTTATTTATCTCTCCCTTCTTTTTCTTTTTCTCTATAGAGCTGCAGAGTATTCTCAATCTAAGGCACGTTTCTAAATGGTAAAAAAACGTCATTTTTAATATTTAAAACTCGAGCTATTTAATCCTGATTACATAGAATTTATTGGAGTTGTTAACTTTTCACGATGTTCTGAAATACTTTATAAACTTAAAACAAAAACCAACATAAAAAAAATGTATTCAAAAAGTTATGTACATTGTGGCTCCCGTTAAACCAACAAAAGACTTATAAATTTCTTTCAAGTCCTTTTGTTAACAATATCTATCAACAGAAAAGTGCCTTCGACTCATCTGAATGCGGATTACACGAATGAAAAGTAAATAACTACCTAGACCATCTTTCAAATTGAAAGAAACGGAATATCTATCATTTCGTAAAAAAAAAATAATAATATTGAAACGCAAAAGGTTTCTTTCGCTATTTGAGGTTTTGGTATTTGAACAGGCTTCTTTACCTGAACAGTAAAAGCGTTGGTACTGGCGAAGTGTGGGTGTACTAACACCAAGATATTAACTTACTAGCAGACATCACGTGGTTTCACCCGTCTAGTTCCCGTTCCCGTGGGAATATAGGGATGAAAAGTAGCCTATGTTGCTCGGGGATAGTGTAGCTTCCCAAAGGTCAAAGAATTTAACAGATCGGGCCAAAAGTTTTGGAGCATATTCAATGCAAACAAACAAACAATCAAATCTTTCCTTTTTGTAATATTATAGTATAGATGGATCTTATAGTCCGAAATAAGGGTTATTTTAATTATTTTTGTGGAGAGGGAGCAGCTTGGGGCTAAATATTAACATCCACACGGGTTGATCAAAGGTTGATCTACGCTTGACGAGTTCGTCCGTAAATGGGTGACGATTCATTCCATAGGTACCAGACTCCTCCGTGCCTCAGAAAGTACGTTGCCATTGGTCCGAGCTGCCACTTGTAGAAATCTAACAGTCGTTACTAGTAGTCGTCAGAAGCTGGCATCACTGGTATTCAGCTGCATACAGTTAACATACCTTGTTGGAAAAAAAGCTAGGCAGGTGATGATTAATTATCTTTGTATTTGGATTTTAATCTCTCCCATTTCTGGAGTATACATTACAGTTGGGGGCTTTTGACCAATTTTTAATAACCTCGGCGCGCGGTGTTGGGGATTATGGCTATTGTCAAAATCAATTAATCAATTATATTCTTAAATTTGCATGTTATTATGTTAAGATTGAATATGTTAAGATACTTGTACTCATACTGTTATTTTAAGAACTTTTGTTACCATATTTGTCTGCAAATGAATCTTTGAGTTTTACTTTAAAAAACTTTTGTCGATTCTGCAGCCATATTACAAATTCTATTTCTATTCTATTGCAACAATAGAAAGAAAATGGCGTATATGAAATGAGCTGTTTGTCAACTGTCAAGTGTTCACGAGTAGAATTTGTAATATGGCTAGGCCTGCTGCATAGTTTCAGAGTTAATGCTTTTTACATTAGTATGAATGTGAATGGGTGAATATTTAAGCTTTTAGGACTTTTTCGAAGTGTTTTGGAATGACACCGATGCTGGGGATATTATAATATGATAATTATTATTTGGTATACCTCTGTCGAACCCTTTGGGGAATATTGGTTTAATGTTTAGATTAAGTATGGAGTTTCTTGCCCATTCTTCTCCATACGAAACTACCTTTGAGAAGGACCAACTGGAATCATTATATTTTATTTAAATTAAAAGTTTAACGTTCAATAGTGTCTTTTAAATAGCCTAATTAAAATAAATTATTTGACTTGGACTTTGTTTATGAGTACGCATATTCATTATTTAGTTAATCCACGATGAATCTTTAGCAAAATTGTCTAAGCTTATTCGGAGTCTTTACTGACGTAGGTACTTATCTTGTGTAATGAACTTACATATCCACAAACACCGCTCATATACACAAAAACACAATCACACACACACAAACATCTAGACCGTAAACTACCTCTTAAAATACAGGTATACCCTAGCTGAGGTAGAATCTTATTTCGTACAGAATTCGCAACATGAACTTTAATACTTATGTTTTAAATGTTAAACCTTTTAAACTCTGTATGATTTTTTGGACAAATAAAGAATATTATATTATACTAGCTGTCCCTTGCCACGCTTCGCTGTGGCACATTGTGATTGAATAGTTAAAAAAAAAGAAAAAAAAATAGATAAAAACAATCCTTGATGCGGATTATATAAATCATGTTAAAATTTCAGCTCGATCGGTGCAGAGCTTTTTGAGTTTTTGAAGCGTACACAAACCAACATAACATTTTTATATATATAGATTACATTATTTTTATAAAAGTGGGATTTTCTATATTAATTGGTTTTTTATTTTACTGTCTTAGTAGAACAAAATCATGATGTCCTAAGTTCGTTTTCAAGGTCGGAATTAAAGTCTTATTGGATTTATAAATCCGTATAGGATTTCTCAGTAGGTAATATCTAAACCTGCACAAAACCGGCCTCTGGGCTTAGCCCAGAGGCCGGTTATGTGCGGGTTTGATGGCAGTAAGTAGGTAAGTCTGCCTTGATTAGTACCAGACTCAATTTCTTTTATATAAATTAAAGTGAGTACCTAAGTTAAGTAAATAAAATGAACTGAAAATTTTGCAAGTTATGTATAGGTATGTTTTTAAGTAGCATGAAATTGGGGGCGACGCTGGCTTATTCTATTGAGAAGTTGCAGGTTTAAAAATTAGATTAGTACTATATTTAAATATCTATACGAGTAGGTACTAATTTTATAAACAGGTAAAGTTTGTAAGTTTATGATCGTTTGTGCGGGGGTAATCTCCGATTTAGAGCATTGTTTTACCGATTGAAAGACACATTATTTGTAAGTGTCATAGGAAATATTTTATTTTCAAAACCGAGAGAGTTTAGTAGTAGTGGATAAGTATCCGTAGTATCAAGATCGTTTATTGCAATAACACCGGCAAAGCTCGTTTTGCCTTAGAATCAATTAAAGTTGTCTTAACTTGTTTATTTTAGCTTATGACTTATAAAACGCAAATTATCACCTGTTATAAACGGGTCAGAAATTTACCCTTGTCATGTGTTCAAAAATAGCGCTGCATTTAAAAATATTTG
Organism: Euplexia lucipara; assembly: GCA_921972225.1. NCBI lineage: Eukaryota > Metazoa > Arthropoda > Insecta > Lepidoptera > Noctuidae > Euplexia > Euplexia lucipara. Next base: position 6,928,201 of record OV179142.1, on the reverse strand, counting down.
AAAAAACGAATTTTCTTTATATTTTTTTTGACATAAATGATTATGTCAGTCTCCGGTATCCTTGATAAACGAAAAGCCGTCAAACAATCAAATAAACAAACAGAATTACGTCTGTCTCATTCATAATATTAAGTACTTAAGTTGCATGGATACATACTTAATATAGCAAGCAAGCTTTGACCTGTTGAGTGTCTCTCAGTTATATTATTATCCGACTACGGCGAAGCAAAAAGTAAAGTGGGGTTATGAGTTTGACTATATGTTACACTAGCTTCTTCCCGCGACTTCGTCCGCGTCGAATAGTTACTTTGGACTAACGCTTACTTTAACCTGCAACTTCTTTTACGTAGAAGGTGAAAATATTTTTAAATAATACGTACCATAGATAATTTTATATAAGAGAACGGGATATGTTAAAAATGTAAAAAAAAAATGTATCGGAACTGCGTGTCGACAGTGTAATTACTATACAAAGCAATACTCGTAGATACGCAGTCGCACAAACTGCACCCGCGTACAATACATGGATCGTTATTAGTTTCACTTTTATTTTTCTAAATTTAAAATAAAACAATTCACAATAAACTTACTTTAAAATAAAAAAAATCTGCCTTTCTGATTTTGCAACCCTCTTTTTTTGTAAGTGATGCTATTTTAAATGAGGTATTACCTACAGTACGTTTAAAAAAAAGTTAACTAAGAATTTTATACAGTTTCAAAGGAAAAATAAAAGACAGCAAAATATTACATTAACCTGTTTTAACCTTTTATTTATTAACATCCTACGGTGTGGCATGTAGTGCCTTTGTTGGGTAACATCAAGAAGGTATTTAGCCGATGAAAATGAGAATTTTATAACTCTTCCGGGAGCTTATTCTTTGAGAAAAGTTTCAATTTAATAATCCCCTGCGCTTTACTCTAAGAATAATATCGCGAATTCTCTGTTGGATGGTTTTAATGAGAAGGCTCAAGAATACTTTATTGTGTTATATTCAATTTGTACTTTTTATCAGACTTCGTGACGGTAGGATAGGATATTTTTATATTGTTTGTACAGACGGCAGCACATCAAGTTACCCCAATGTGTCAAATTTTCCCAATTGAATATAAACCTTATTCTGTTTGACTAGAAGTCGAAAAACAATCAAAGAAAAATGACACATTGGGGTAACTTGATGTGCTGGCGTCTGTCTGTACACTAGCACACCACAGTAAGCGATTGTATAATTGGTATTTATTTAAAACTAATCGTTAACAGCCTTCAATAAGTACCAAAATAGGTATCATATCAATCTTTATTAATTTCAACAATTATCACATTTCAAAATATTTCATGTCGCAAGTTGAGATCGCGTTATCTCGAGAAAATAACAGATAATTATACGACAAGTTACTGTCTTATAAAAAAAAATCTTGTCTTTGACTTTCATAAATAACAAAATAACAATAAATAAATACAATATTCCACAGCTTTCACAGCAAAGCAGAGCTGGACATGCGAAGAAATGTCTTAGAAAAACTGTGATCCCTTGTCTCAGTAACGCCACCTCAAAAATGTACCAATATAGTAGTGGCAGCGGGGAGTACTAAACTAAACTCATAGACTTGTGTCCACTTGGACACACGTATTGGATGAAAATTTTGTTCGTGATGTCCCGTCTATAGCGCAGGAGAGATAAGAAAGATTTTAGAAATCATTTTAATTTCGAGCGCGAAAAAATCTATAACTTTGTTTTCTACCAGTACTTTACGCAAAAATATGTACCTATGCAGACTTGTGACAAAGGAAAACGCCCAAAAATGCCTGAAATAGACAGAAACTACTAATAGTCCTTAATTCTATCAAGAATAAAATAAATATAACGAAATGTATCTCAAGTTTGTTTACCTAGGGTGAAAATATTACGGTAATTAAAATATTTATTTTGATATCCGTCATAGTCATTCTTAATTTATAATGGCGGTCAGTGTTGATTTGACATGAGTAATCGACATTCATCCTAAACAGCTAACGTCAAATAATCTTTAACGAACTATTTTATGGAATTATTGCATAGTTATCATTCATTTAATATTATTCGACCTATTAATACCGTAAATATAATTAAAATAGTATAAGCGTATGAATATTTATCAAAATAAAAAAACTCGAATTATAAATCGTATCGTAGGCTGTATGCATCACATGTCCTTTGCCTTATTGACAATTTGACATTATTTGACATTAATGCATTTTCATTTTTTCGATTCATGGTTTTGCGGATTTTTGCGTTTGCGGCTCGAGTAAATTCATGATATTATATTATAACGACGACTGTGGCTATTTTTTAAGGATTTTGATTTTACTTCTGCACACGTTACCCATTTTTGAACACGACTCGATTAGACCCGCCTAAACGTCAACTCGGCTTTTTGACGACGGATACGACTCTGCTGTTGTTTTGGACTTGTGCACCGTGTACATTTAAGAATGGATAGAAACATACACTGTATTCATTGCTATCTCGATATTGCAACGATGATATGTAATCTCATATCAGTGCAAAATGATGAAGTAAGTACGTAGTATCCTTAACCTTGACTTAACCTATATTTTAGAAAAAATGTTTGAAACTGGCTTCTACCAAGTTTTTTGATAATTATTGAAATTGTCATGGGTTCCCTACGATTTATAGTGCAATTTGGCGTATATTTCATTGTTGTTCATTTCAGGCATTTTTTTGTGTGGCCGATGGGCATTCCCCTTTACACATACTTTTTATGCATGTGACGAAGTTTACAAAATGTGACGAATTTACTTTGTGACGAATGTACAATAACCTATAGTAAGTATTGAATGTTTTTGTAGGCCACTGTCGCCACTGATAAACGTTACAATTATGATATACATTCATATCTTTACCTGTTTATAATATTTTATTAAACAAAATTATAAAGAGGTAAAGTTTGTGAGTTTTTGACGTTGTAAGTGCTGAGAATGATTGATTTCAGGTCAGGAAAAGTAATATACATTAATGTGCTTTGCTACAATTATAGAGTTTTTTAATTATTCAGTCTCAACTCTCAGCTATGAGTATGAATGTGTGCGCTGCTGTGGTTATGGGTCGTCCCCTTTTACATTGGACTTAAACATAACTGGCATATTATGGGTGTGTAAAGTGTAAAATCTCTGCCTTACCCTTTACGGAATGCAAGCTTGATGTTATGAGCGAAAATTCCGCTTTTCTTTGTGCTTTTTATACTGTACAAAACACGTGCAGAAGATGAACTCAGCTTACAGGAAAAAATAACAGTGAGCTTTGAATTTTTCTTTATCCATATTTCTTTTGTGGGTTAGGTTAAGTTACGGGAAAAACAGCCGGGTAACTTCGTCTTTCAACATTCTTTAACATACCTATATACTATATCTACATTGGAAGCCTTTTGAAAGGTTTGGACTAAATAACAATAACAGAGGCACGGGCTCGATATAAGGATAAGCAATGCTGGCCGAGGATAGCTAGTGGATGGTTGACTCATTACATATCAAAACTCTTAATGTTATATTACACATCGGGGTGCTCCAATTTGTCAAGTTTCTTTGATGGTTTTTCAACTTTATCTCAAATAATTTAAGGTTTATTTTCAAATGGAAAAATTTGGCTGTTTGGTGTCGCCTGCTCTGCTGACGTCAGTTCATATATAGGTTTAAAACTTCCTTCTCTCGTTACGTTACTTTGTATTTTATTTTATTTTTAATTTGTTTTTAGGCACGAAATGCGTAAAAACAAACTTGCACTTGGATTTACAATAAAAAAATGTTATTTTAATTATATTGTAAAACGAGAACAACTGCCGACAAACTGTTCTGCAGTTTGGCAGACTTTTTGTATGTTTTTATTGTACAGATTTTGAATTAAGAAATAATAAATAATCTCGATGGAGAATCCATTTAAGTATTAAATCCTCAATAAACGAAATATGATTTATAGGGAAATTAGTTAAAAATAGTAAAAACCTAAAGTAATGGGCCATAACTGAAACGTGAATGAAAATCAGATTCAGACGCTTGCGTAAAGTAGCATGGGCTGAATCTCAGAAAGTACTATTCTGAGTTAATCATTTTTATTTAAGTAATATTTTTATTAACATTTTCTTAATTTTTTTAAGAAATTCCCAAATCTGTAGAATAGACATTACAATGGCGATTTATCTTGGGCCCTCAGTTCATTCATCTCTGTATTGGGGAATCTGCCAAACATGAAATTTATACAAAGAATTTTATAAATACGACTTTAACGTAATATTATAAATCAGACGTTCTGTGAATTACTTAAAAACAAATAATGACACAAAATTAAATTGTTCCAAAGTAAAATGAACGTCGAATTTTACTAAAACGTCTGAACTGAACTGACAGTCTAATATTTTCGGATTTATTTACTAGGCTCAACCTCGTAGATGATTGCTATGCTTTAATACTATCAGTGTTCCCGTTTTGTGATGTCGGAATGAGTAAGTCTGAATCTAGATTACTTTAATATTGTCCTGTGCAATGATATTATAAGTAAAAAGGTGTAGATAGGTTCTTCAAAAACGGCACTCTAACGCACGCACGCGTCCGTTGGGGCGCGACGCCACACTGAGGTAAAGTGTGGCTAATTAGCCACATTTTATCATGTGTCTCATGCTGAGCGCGTATAACTTATCTACACCTTTTTACTTATAATATCATTGGTCCAATGCCCATTTCATCTGAAGAATAACATGCCATGTTTTTTTTCTATGTTTTCACCATACGTGATAGCTATGCCTCTGTTCTTCTTTCGCCATCAGAAAATATAAATGACATTAGGAAAATAATATGTCTACATAGACCAATAGTGATTATTATTTATTCATTAAACCCCAAGAGGACACCGGTGTCCGCGCTGTCATTGTCTTTCTATTGTGTCTCTAATTGACACGATTGAAAGGTTAAGTATGAATTTGGCGAAATTTCTGTATTGATTTTTTTGTCAATCTTATTTTTTTATAGCTACGTAAATACCTGAAATTATAAAAAAATAAGATTGACAACAGAAAAAAGATAGAGGGGCATCATAAGACATAACTAAAACAATGAAAATCAGTCTAAAATAATATGATGGATCTTTTAAAACACGAGCAAAAAACTACACATTTGTAATATCCAGATAAATCCTGATTACGGCCTATACCCATCAGTTTCCTACTCAAAACTTTGTACACCAGTGCCTTACTTGAGTTTCGAAGACCTCCTCGTTGTTGTTAAGTTGTCAGAAGCTTTGTGGAAACAATGTTACATCCCTGGGAAATTCAAACTTTATCAGGTTTGCATAAGACAGATCAGAAATTGTACAAGTAGGTCTTACAACACGAACAATTCTTGTCTCTTTAGTAATGTTAGCTTTGCTTTCTACCAAGAGTTAATGGTAAAAGCAACCTTAATACATACTTTTAGGGTTCCGTACCCAAACGAGACCCTATTTATTACTAAGACTGTCTGTCCGTCCGTCTGTCTGTCACCAGGCTGTATCTCAAGAACCAGGACATTTGAAATTTTCACAAATTAGGTGATTCTGTTCTGAGGCCACCATAACAACAAATACTAAAAACAAAATAAAATAAATACCTATTTAAGAGGGGCTCCCATACAACAAACGTGATTTTTTGCTCTATTTTGCTGGATATCAATAATAGCACTTGAAATATTCACAAAATACTCAGTTGTATTTTTACTTTAATAAATTGGTGTAGGAACCTACTGTTGTTTACCTAGTCAATTGTACGGAACCCTTCATACTCGAGTCCGACTCGCACTTGACCAGGTTTTTATATTATAGGTACTGTTCGTCGCGAGGAATCCTAAGGAGAATTCGCGTATTTTTTAGAACGCTTTATAATAATCTCAGTCTCAATCAGTCAGAATCTATTTATTAATACGCTAAGGTTTGGATCCTTTTTTCATAAAATTGCGCAACAAGAGGAGTGACAGTTTATTAGTGTAGTGAAAGTTTATGTGCAGAAGAAGTGCCGATACCTAATAGTTTTATACATCACTATCACTATCACTACATAATACCTATAAAACAAAGTCGCTCCCGCTGTCTGTCTGTCCCTATATATGCTTAGACCTTTAAAACTACGCAACGGATTTTGATGAGGGTTTTTTTAATAGTAAAGTGATTCAAGACGAAGGTATATATGTAGGTATAATACATGCATAATATAGCAGAGAAACACTGTTAATTTTAGAGGTTTCTAAAGTAAATAAACTCACTTTTTTGCGCTAACTTTGCAAACGCTGGCTGAACCCTACGAGAAACTACAAAATAATGTCCTACAGTATTGAACGTCTACAAAAAATCCCGATAGTACCTACATGTCTGTCTCTTAGGGACTCTTAGGGATAACCCACAATAACTATTTGTATCCTTTACTTTTAATGACTTATTTACGAAGCTATTTTAAGCAATACAGCATTAATCCTTATACAATTAAGTAAATAAGACTAGACCAACAGGCCAGTCAGTTAATGAGAATGTTCACTTATCACACATTTTCAAAGAGTTTGAACAAACTGGCCCTTAAAACACACACAATATAAGTATCAATTTCGCTTTTCCTTAAAAGTCCGTGCCTTAAAAATGTTAGGTACAGTCCCGGACTCTCTTCTTCAAATTTGACTTTAGAATTACAAAAAAAGTTTTGAAAAGTCTGTTTTGTAGGTACAGCCAGCAAAATAGATGAGTATCTAGGCAGTTAACTTTCAATTACGTTTAAACAATGTTATAAGACTGCTATGAAACTTTTCTTTCGACATCAGTTTTCTATGTGTGTCCATGTCTAAAGTTAATTACCGAATTACAACACCAATAAATGTTGACAGTGTAGAGTAAAAATAAAAAACATCATCGTAAAGTCAAAGTTAAATCATTTATTTAATTCTTTTAACTAAACCAGCTTAAGGCAGTTTTGAACATTAAACTTAAGTCAAATAAAATATAAAAGTGATTCTAGATGCTCCTTCTGAAAGGTAGTCTCCGATAGAGAAGTAATAGGCAAGAAACTTAAGACTTACTCTTTTAAAATAGCTTTTTTCCATATTTTGTACATAATATGAGCGGCCTGTTGGCCTACTAATTAGTGGCCCTGATTACGATCATTTGTTCTGTGTCTGGGTGATAACTACAACTAACGATTTACCGAAGAATTAAATAAATTAGAAAATATTAATATGTTTAAATATAAAAAAAAAAAATTATAACCTATGACGTCACCAAAACACCCCATGTTAATTATACACATAATATATAATAAGCATAATAAACATAAGATTGTATTAATTAAATTTGCAAGTCTAACGATGCAGGTCAAAGTCTGGAAAAAATGTTTGAGTTGGTAAGGTTTATGACCTAATAAATATCTAGTAAAACAGACTACACGGCTATTTTGATAAAACTCATGAACACAGATAGCTATATGCTCATAAATAAATCTAGCCAATCTTCTGTAGAAACTCATAAGTTACACTCTAAATTAAGAAGATCCATACCACGGGACATTAAACATAATAATTGACACACAACATGGAATTTCTCTAACACATAAAAATAACAAAACATCACGCCTTTTACCCCCGAAGAATTAGGCAGAGATGAGGTAACATTAGTAGGTACACCCATTTGGCCAGTTGTTTTTAAGTCCCATGTAAAAGGGGGCAAGCCTATTGCCATTATTCGGGCATGTGCCCGAATAATGGCAATGACATGTGTCCAGACTGAAAAATTCCAGATAGAGAAACTCAATTACGTTTAGCTCGACATTATGTTATATATATGTTTAAAAAGTGTAAAAGGCTACGATGGGGCTGACATATCTCTCGATGAAAGCCCCTAAATAAAACAGATTAAAATAAAAAAAAAATTTTAGCTCGACCCGGGGATCAAACTCGGGGCCTCATGCTCAGCAGTAACACTTTCGATTACTAGACCAACAAGGCAGTCTAAAAGAAATAAAAATACATCTCTTTTCAGTAAAAATCTTATTGAGATATAATATTTTTTCCAGGGGTTTTCCCCAACCCAGAATTTCGAATGCAAACTACATCATGCATGCTATGAGGATATTAATTATTATGATATCCACTGGCATGAAAATTCATGAGGTGCCATTGGCCGTTTGATAACATATTCGGGCCTTAATCAGGCCCGTATTGTACCTAGATGAGTCCACTTCACAAGCTTAATTGCATAATACAGTGACCAAGCGATGTGTGTGTAATAGCGACAGTTGCTTGCTACTACTTAGGTTTAGGAAGTCATAACCTTCTCAGAATACCGGGACACGAGACCACGAGATCAGTGACCCGAAACGTCCCGGGTTTTTTAAAGGGATTAAATATAATGACCACCATAAAATGCTTTGATACCCTTAGTTCTTTTACCAAAAATATAAACTTGACACCAGAAAAATAAAGTCTAAAATAACACCTATAGTACTACCTATTTTAGTCACGACTGCACTTTAAATTGTATTCGAACACCAAATGTAGTAAATGATCACCAAATCTTAGCGAGCAAATAAATGCACTATTTCCGTGGTAGGTACAACGGTGGAATTATGTTCCATCTGGTTGGATCACGGGGATAGGATGATCGTGTAAAACAAATGAAATGTATGTAGGAGGTAATATCTGGAACTACTGGTTCAAAATGAATTATTCTTTTGTACGGGATTGCTTAAACCCCAAAGAGTTTGCTCCCATAATCAGGACTTGGGGCATCCCGACGTTAGGTTAGTTAGGTTCCTTTAAACCCTGCAGACAGAAATAGTCGTCGTCTACGCTTTTTAAATTTCTGCGTTGTTAAATTTGCTTAAATAGGATAGCAAGATGTAAAAACTTTGGTTATAATTTTACATTAATATGCTGGTTTAATTTTGGTGATCATTTACTATTTTTTGGTTACTCATGATTTACTTGCAGTCATTTTACTTAAATTGGATAGCAAAGTGTTAAAACTTTGGTTATAATTTTACATTAAAATGCGAGTTTCATTTTGGTGATCATTTACTATTTTTGTCTGCTATTTGTTACTATATCTGGTGGTAAGTTAAACTTTTTTAAATACTTGACACTAGAAATTTTAATCCAGTCCCTTCTTATTGTGTGGATAGTGTCAGTTTTAAAACTAGGTTCAGCGCCTATTTACCAACGTTGTCTCAGTTGGTAATGCTTTAAACATAAAATGTGCTTAAACTTAATTATTTTATCTCATGTTTTGCTTCAAACTTAAAATGTACATTAAGTTGAACAGCACTGTCACTTTCTATTAAAATGAAAATGACATCTAAAATCGGCATTTCAGTAGGTAACCATATAGAAAATAGGTATGCATGAGAACAATGAAAAATAGAAAAATATTAGAGACAAAAAGAAAAAAGTAAGTACTTAATTATAAAGTGTGACAAAGGCAGACGGACCTCATTTCAACTGCAATCCAACCGCAAATTGCAGTTCGGATGCAGTTTGAAAAAGACAACGTCGTGTCAACTGCATTCAAACTGCATCCGAACTGCAATTTGCGGTTGGATTGCAGTTGAAATGCGGTCCGTCTGTCTAGAGCCTTAGTGTACCTACACACGTAAGAAGTGGAACAGCTTTATAACTTATTTTTTTTCATTAAATGATCTACTATTTACAACTTTACAGAAATTGGTTAAATGAAGCTAAAATAGATAAAGTTAGAGCAAATGGCTTTTATTATCATAGACTTGGGTACAATAAATATGGCGCGTAACAGAAAAGTGTGACAAGATGGCCCTTAACAGAAAAACGTTACATTGCTATTAAAATTACTCTCATACGTCGATAAAAAAGTTTCAATTTAAAAATCTAATAACCAGTCTAATTAAGATGGAGATACGCAGCCATTTAGATGCAGAGATCAAATAGGCAGACGCTGCATTGAAAATACTAGATCCATTCTATTCAGATCCATCCTAAGAGACTAGAATCCTCAATATAACTATCTAGTTAGATGTTAGGCACAAACAAATATTTACAAAGCTTGTTACCCGAGACACAAATAGATAATCTTCATCCTAAGGTTTTCAACACAAGTAGTTGCCGTCAAAGAAGCTTATATTGTAAGCTTGTTGAGTCGGTGGAAGCAACAGGCAAACCTAATGATACTAAGCATGCATAAGCTTTCATACTATCCATACTTCATTTTTATAAATCAGAAAGTAACTCTATTTGTCTGCTTGTTTGTCAGCTTTTTACGACTTAACGACTCAACGGATTGTAACAAAATTTGGCATTGATACAGATTATATTCTGGACACGGACCTAAGCTATATTTTGTTTCAAAAAATTAGTTTTCTTAAACAATTTTCCAATGCAGCGCCATCTTTGATGCCATTACAGACGGTGACAAATGTCTTCCCATACCATACACACACAGAGAGACACAGAGAGACACAGTGTATAATACAAACACAGACATAAAAAGCGTTTCCCATTACTCATTCAATACCTCGTTCACTACACACAAGTTCGCTTTTCACTTGTTGATCAATCTACATATATATGTAATGTATACAATGCTATGAAACGGGGGGGCCTTGAGATCTTATAGTAGAGGGCTCGTTTTATTTTGGACACTACTTTTTGCCTACAAATGCCGTATTGCTTACCAATATGTCATGTGTACTGTAACTATGAATGATAGATTGAGGTGTGATGTGTTAGAACAAAGCTGTTGTTCAAAGGAAGATGTAGGTAGTGATAAAAATTGAAAAGAGTATGGTTCGAGGACTTGCTCTCGTTTATGGGATGAATGAAAGGCGACTAACAAGACGTATCTATTTATAAGGCAGATGTAAGCGGTGGTTTTATTACACTGACTTTATTAAAAGATAAATGAGATTTATTTCTGTAAATGGGTTCTTACACAAACATGTCATTTTTTAAATACTTAAAAGATGAGGTCGGTATTTCACTATCTGCAGACTACTCTGAGACACCTAAAGAAACTCAGAGGGCACAGTCTCTTTAATATTCCAGGCATTATCTTGGTCAAATTATTTAAGTATCATGCAGGTTTGTGTCTGAGAATGGTCTTTTGAGGAAAGAACCACACAGATATGAGTGGACAAGATCAGTCAGTGCAAGCATTTGTCATGTTCCTCAGAATGGTCGGAAGCGTAGTGTTATATAAACTGTAGTGCGTCTATAACTGGCTGGTCGATTCGAAGAGGGGAGGGGAGGGGGAGGGGAGGGGCGTGAAGGGGAGGGGGTGGAGAGGGGAGGGGGAGGGGTTAGGGAGGGGAAACAGAGGGAGGGGTGAGGGAAAGGGAGGGAGGTGTGGGGGAATGGGAGGGAGCGGGAGAGGGGGAGGAGAGGAATGGGGAAGGGGAGAGGGGGAGGAGAGGAATGGGAAGAGGGGGAGGAGAGGAATGGGTAGGGGGAGAGGAGAGGAGTTGATAAAAAATGCTATGCAATAGCTTTACCGCGGCAGTCTCCGAGTGCCACCCACACGTCATTTTTTTATTAATATGCGATCTTGTACTATTTGACATTTGTTTAATAATTTAATGTATTTTTTTATCTGCTATCATTTAATCTGTATGGTTATGACTTGTAAGAATCTCTTATCAATAAATTAATCGGGCTATTATGACTACGTAGGTCAGGGTATCAGTCCCTTGCATTAACTAGTGTGGAATGACAGTCACCCTCACTTCACCCGCAATTTCAATAAGTAAGAATCGGAGCAGGTGGCGTTCAGTAGTCTTGGTCAACCCACGGCAGAAGGCATGAATACTATGCATTTTTTCTATATTATATTCTCCTTACAACTAGCTAATTATTTAATTTGATCGATCTTTATTTGTAATGATAACTAATTATACAATATTAATTCAAGTTCTTTTAAGTTATCAGCCGTATTTTTGGGGAGTTTGTTCCGTCACTTTTTCTTCCCAGCAAAAACACTAGGAATGAATTATAATAATAGAAATGTATTAGTGACGTTCAAAAAGAGCTGATCCTCAGCATATTTAGGATAAAATAGAATTACTATTGTACACCATTAAGACTTACAAATTATAATTTTAAGGGCTACATGTAACAATGCGTGCGTAAAATGTGTGCTAATTTTAAATAAATAACTTTCGATTAAGATTGATGATTGATTTTAATTACTTATATTTGTAGGTATATACGTTCTCCTAATTCATACCAAACAGCTAATAATAACTTAGCTTTAGAACATAAATTAACGTCTAACTAAATTTAACTAAACTGTAAATCAAACCTCAGTACAACTTACTCATCTAAGTACTTAGATGAACATGGTCTTATCTAACTAGTAAGTTCCTTAAGTTCGAACGTCTAAAACTGGCAACGTATAATAGAAAACTTGTACTGACTTATATATTATTATCATAACATAACAACCCAAGTATATTCCCTGAAGGGTTAACCATGAGTTTACCCCTATTACAGCCATATCCCGCTGGCTTGTGTTTAAGTCACATTTATTACGGGCCCAACAACAACGGGTACAAATCTAGACATCGGACTACTATTAAGAAAAAAAAAGTAGCGTGCGATCCTGTTAAAATCAACGCGTGGAAACGTAGATGAAGGGGGTATTCCTCGAAGCGCAACCTATTCAAGCGCAACAAAATAAAAATAAAAAAAACTACTAAAAAAAAAAAAAACCGACTTCAAAAATAACACTAAACGGTGTAAAATAACTCTAAATTAGGAAGTCTGTGGCTTTGGTACTTTTTTCTTATTCTTCTGGGCCACCGACTTCCGAATTTAGAGTTATTTTACACCGTTTAGTGTTACTTTTGAAGTCGGTTTTTTTTTTTTTAAGTTTTTTATTTTTCCATTTTTAGTTGTTCCCATACAAACATTTGCCATGAATTCATTTTATATTGTTAATTGTTAACAATACATGTCATTATAATAGGGTTATCCACCTAACCCTAATAAATGAAACTTAACATACCTAACTGTCGAAATCTAGGTATACTGAACACATCTGCCTACCCCTCTGAGCATACAGGCTTGATGATACGTCATGATGTTGTATAAACAATAAACATCCAAGCGATTCCAGCAATCACGATAGATTTGCCGTCTATTTTTGAAGAGTTCCGTTGTATATCTCCGAAGATCAGCACCAGATCTTCACCAAATTAAAATGGGACCACTTCAGGAGTCTACTCTTTCAAATAAAAAAAGAATTTCGAGAATCGGTCCACAAATGCCGGAGAAATCAGGTAACATACATAAAAAAAAAAAAATACATACACACGAACGAAGAACGTAATTAACCTCCTCCTTTTTTTGAAGTCGGTTAAAAATATTGTATTTTTATTCCGCGAATCGCAACCATGATTAAAATTAGAGAGCGACCCATACGGGGTCGCTCTCTGTCTATCGATATATTGGATGGATGAATCCAATGATGATGGATGATTTATCGATAAAAGTTTTATATCGACTGTCTATATTTCTTACCAGGCAAACATAAATTGACTGGAACTAAGTGTTAAGCAACTTTTGGTCAATTATGTTAATGAGACATACAGGTTCATTAAATTGAATTGTGACTATATTGTTTTAAAGTTCCGGGGTATCAGAAATGAACAGAAAATCGACGACGACCTAAAGTTTTTTTTAAATCGTTTTATAAACGACGAAGTTATGGATACAAATAAAAAGATACCTACAGCCGCATTGAAAACTTTCTTTTTATCTGTAAGTCGGATGAAAATAGAAAACACAATATTTTTTAATTTATTTTATTTATGTACCAAGTATCCAATGCATATAATCTAAGGAATAGTTAAAGAACCTGAATAGGACTTCGATTAAATCATCCGCCTCGCAGTCAACGGGAAAAGTGGCCTACCCTAAAGATTGACATTGCCAAGTTGAATGCAACTCGGGTTCCATGACCGAGAGTTTCGATCCAAACGGCCCAAAACCGTGATTTCCAATAAGTTGACAGTATTGGCGCCATTTGTACTGTACGCCTTAACAGTCGCAGCAACAGCGCCGACACAGTAACTGTGTTTATGAATATTTACATACAAACGTCGACGTCATTGACATATTTCTTTAAGTGAAGTGGCGCGCTAGCACGAAAACATAATATCAACCATTTTATTATTATCCCTTAAGATCCCAAACCTGCTTGTGGTGACCCCTGCTTGTGGTGACTGGTCGTCTTGCTGACCTTGATTTTGTTATTGTTTAATTAGTAACTGATTTTTTATTTAGCTTCGATGGTCCTAGTGTCTCATTTTTTTTTTATTGTATCGTTTTTTTTATTTATTTTGATGTAATGTCGTAGACCTAGTCATGTATTCCAGTTTTGTACATGTAAGCGGGCACGCCCTTTTTACTTGAAGGCTTATATTTATTCAGTTAGTTATATTTTATTTTTTGCATGAGTTTAGTTGTCAACGTCGGTACTTACTATTCTTATTACTACTGTCTTGTTTATTGGTGTGTGCTAGCTAGCATGTAGCAAATTATTTAATTTAAATGATTAAGTTTATTAATTTCCAATGCTGTTTAAACTGTTCTTCTAACATATCATACAGACGTGTTGCTGGGGGCTGGGGAGTTTGTTCCGCCACTTCTTCTTCCCAGCAAAAACACTAGGAAGTGGCGAAGGGCGGGCGTTTTGGGGGACTGTCTTATGTAATTTTTGACGTTCAAAAAGTGCTGAGCCTAATTTGAATAAATGACTTTTGATTTTGATTTTGATTTTGAAACAATTTGTAGATGTTTGACAAGCGTTACGGGTACTTAAAACTCTGAAAGTCTGACAACCAGTTTAACCAAGGGGTACTTAACTTAACTTACGCTGCATATTAATAATCTGTCTCGGTTGCTATCTTGATCCTGATCTTTGTCTGTATCCAATCAACGACCGAATTCGCCTATCCGAGTCTTAAAAATGTCTAATCAGAAGCAGCCGTCAAAAACAATGGAACGGGATTTGGATTGAGATAGAATATTAATATTGGGCGTTAGTCTGATATTTTTTACTGTTATTCTAATGTAATGCTGTATACAGAAGCTGTTGGTTTACCTTTTATAAATAAATAAACTTACTTACCTACTTAATCGTGTACTTAACCCGTAACTAGGTTGTAGAGGTAGTCGTTCCGTGTAAAACACTGGTATTTAGCTGCATCTGGTTAAACTGTAAGCCGACCACAACATACTTGGGAAAAGCTGGACAGATGATGACGACCTTAAGCCATAAATTTACCTTTCTCATCTACTAAGCCATAAATCTTTTGAGATATTCTGGCACGTTCAATCTAAACCATTGAACGTGCCAGAATATCTCAAAAGATTTCATTTTGCCAGTTATTTTAAAGTCCTATAAAGTAGGGGTCGAGTATTTTTATTATTTCTTGTTAAGATAAATTCATATTGAGTCCATCTTCTATACTTATTTACCTTTTACTTGAACGAAATGAAAATGTAGGTCACTAAAATAATGACGTAAATAAACCATTCTGAAGGTAAGTTCCAGGTAAATACAGTGAAATACGTTCTGTCCCTCTTGAATAGAAGATCATTGGGTAATATTGCGTAGCCATTACCTTTGTCTCTTTAAACTTTCATTAAATAATTTAATAGGTTGTTTCTATAGTAAACAATAACTGTTTTCTTTTAATGCTTTTTCATAACGTAGACTTTTTCGAATCGTAGACCAGATGACCGAATTTCGAATATAAAAATGTTGAAAAAATCTTCATAATCTCAGCCGCAATCAATGTCAAAATATTGTCAAAATAAAAGGGAAATAAAAGTATTCACAGACGATCGAACTTGGTTCGGACCGGACCACGAACCGTACGGTGCGGTCTACACAACAGACAAGCGCACCAGACTCCGAACCGTCCAGTCGGTTATGTGCTAGCATTGCGTGAACACGTCTCCTCGACATGCCGCCTATTCTATCAAAACTGGCCAAAATAGCATTAGTTGCGGCAACTATCGTTGCTACATCGCCATTACATAATGAACGAAAAAGAAGAAAAGAATGGGCAAAATTTTATTTCAGAAACAGACAACAATTTATGTATATATACACATACATACATACATACATACATAAACTCACGCCTTTTTCCCATGGGGATAGGCAGAAACTACAGAGCGCCATATGCTAAGGTTCTTACATACTTCTTTTGCTTCGTTTACATTCATTTATATTGTCATACACACACGCCGGTTGCGAGTACTACGCACCTGACCTTTTTGAAGAACCTCACCAATAAGGTCTATGTATGTCCTTCTAGGGCGTCCCCTCCCGGCGTTCCCACATACATCTGCCTTGTAAATACCGTTCGTTACTCTTTTCAATTTTTGTTACTACATCCTCTTTTAAACCACAACGTTGTTTTATCACATCATTCCTCAATCTGTCATTCATTGTTAGACCACACATACTTCGCAAGGAACGCATTTCTACAGCATTCATTCTACTTTCGGTCTCTTTTGCAATATCAACATATATCTCATTAAAGATCTCGATGATAAAGATTTTCATATATATCTTCGAATGAGTTCCAAAGCATTTATTGAATTGTTTGATCTTGATCTTGATGTTGCACGTACGGTGGCACAATAGCGACTGGACCGACATTTGGTCCGGTGCGCCGTCCACACGATCGGTTCGGTTCGGAACGCACCGCGTTCGATGTGCGAGCGCTCCGAACCAGCCGTACCGATATTAATAATAATAATGTCCGGCGGATCGTGCGCCACACGATTGAATTTGGTTCGAAGCGGACCATGTTCGTGGTCCGTTCCGAACCAAGTTCGATCGTCTGTGCATACTTTAAGACGTATCTTTGACAGATTAAGATTAACGAACTTTCTTAATGACGGGCCTGTTGGTCTAGTAGTTAGTGACCCTGACTGCTATGCCGGAGGTCGTGGGTTCGATTCCCACCCAGGACAAATGTTTGTGTGATGAGCACAATCATTTGTTCTGTGTCTGGGTGTAATTTATCTATATTATGTATGTATTTAGAAATATATAAGTATGTTTATCAGCTGTTTAGTATCCATAACACAAGCTCTCAAGCTTAGCTTGGGACTAAATGGCGTTGTGTGATAAGTTGTGGAATATTATTTAATATTATATTATTAATTAATGATACGAGAATTGCCCCTCTGATCGAGTTCAAGAGCATTGTGATGTACAGACGCCAGCACATCAAGTTACCCCAATGTGTCAAATTTTCCTAATTGAATATGAACCTTATTCTGTTTGACGTAAAGTTGAAAACGATCAAAGAAATTTGACACATTGGGGTAACTTGATGTGCTGGCGTCTGTACATAAGATATAAGTGAAACGCGAAAAACTCAGTCGTCTTAATAGTCGTAATACTATAAAACGACTGGGTTTGACTTTGTTTGACACACATAACGTCACGCCTGTAATCCCCGAAGAGCTAGGCAGAGGTGTACCTGGTAGTACCTACACCAACATTTTGCCAGTTATGTTTAAGTCCCATGAACCTGGAGCTCCTCAAGTTCACGATTACTGACAAATGCTTGCACTGACAGATCTGGTCCCCTCATTCTGTGAGGTTCTTTCCTCAAAAGGCCATCTCAGACACTAATCTGCATGAATCTTACATGATTTGACCAAGATAATGTCTGTACTTTAAAAGAGACTATGACCTCTGAGTTTCTATCGGTGTTTCTTCTCAGAGTAGTCAGGTAGTGAAACTCCGAACTTATCTACTAGTTAAAAAAAAAGACATGTAAAAGTGTTTGTGAAAACCTATTTACAGAAATAAATATCATTTATCATGGATAGGGGGCGAGCCTATTGCCATCAATCAGGCACTAATCCAGACTCCGGGCTGTTACTGAGAAATTCCAGATGGAATAACTCAATAATACTTTGCCCGACCCGCGGATCAAACCCGGGACCACCGGCTCAGCAGTAACGCTTGCGACCAATAGACAAACGGGTCAGTCTTCTTCAGTCACGGTAGTCTTTTTATTTGCTTTACCTTTTTCCAACAGAACTGTTCTATCTCAAAGAAAAAACCAAGTAAAATAAACACCAAGGTTTAAAAAATACTCGTCTAATAATAAGTTGTCTTATAGTAGTAATACTAAAAGACTGGGTTTTTCCTGGGATACGAAGTTCTTTAGAAAACAAATGAAATCACCAGTAGGTATCTCCTACGGATGTTTTCATTAAATCCGTGTAACATAAGAGTCGGCGACCCGATGGATCTTCGAGTCGGGATTAAAAGTTTTAATTACAGAAGTATTAAGATCTTAATTACTGAAGAAAGCGAAGTTACGTTCATGTGCATATCTGTAGCTACAACCATTCCTTTTGTTATTGTTCATAAATAACTCAAAATATCTTAAACTTTGGAAATGGAAAAGTTGAAATGTTTTCAACAAATTTCAACGATACCTTAGTTTAATGTGGGTAGATATTAATTAATTCAATCTAGGATACTCCTTAATGTAATGCCCAAATGTATATTTACTGGTGTGTAGTGCTGCTGATGTGCTATTATTAATATTATAACCCAGATGAGTTTGATTGTTTGGTTGAACGCGCTAATCTCAGGAACTAGCGGCTCGAATTGAAAAATTCTTTTTGCGTTGGATAGTCCATTTATCGAGAAAGGTTATAGGCTATATAACACCACGCTATGACCAATAAGAGCGGAGCTGTAATAAGAAAAGTTGCAAGCGGGAAAAAAGCTTCCGTTACGTGCGCTGCGTAAACGGTTTAAATTACGCAAAAATCAAGTATTACGAAATTATTCCTCTTTAAAAGTTCTAAAAAAATCCTCGTTAGCAAATGGTTAGTTTTTTAGTTAGTTAGGTGTAGTTTTTATTAACATGGTATTAATCTTTAACCAAATAAATACGTTAATCATCACAAGTATTTCATTTTGAACAAATGTTACGCAAAATACTAGAGTAGGTAGTATTATTTTAAGTAGTAGTAGGAGGTTATGATTTTAATCGATTGGTAATAACATCCATACAATAAAGTACTACTTTGACTGGCTTGCTGATCGAGTTGTTAGTGGCTCTGACTGCTATGCCGGAGGTCGAGGGTCCAATTCCCTGCCAAGAGAAATGCTCGTATGATGACCACGTTCATTTGTTCAGTCTGACCACAATTTGGTTTGTGGGTACCTATGGCCACAGTGCCCACAACAGTGGATCCGCGCTTGCGTCGCAGCCGTCTGTCTGTCTGCCGGTCTGTCTGTCTGTTCGTTTGCGATAAACTCAATACTTACTACGCCGATGCTGTTTTCTCTAATGGATTGAGTAGTTTTCAAGGAAGCTTTTAGTATTTGTAATTTGTCAAGTTTTTGTGCACATTGGCAT
The DNA here is from genome assembly GCA_921972225.1 of Euplexia lucipara. Taxonomy (NCBI): domain Eukaryota; kingdom Metazoa; phylum Arthropoda; class Insecta; order Lepidoptera; family Noctuidae; genus Euplexia; species Euplexia lucipara. The sequence continues at coordinate 6,908,764 of OV179142.1, read as the reverse complement.
GCCTGACACCAAGTTGGGCGGGATAACCGACATACCTACATGTGGGCAAAGCCGCGGGCATCAGCTAGGAGTGGCTAACCTTCTACAATAAGGAGTTCAGAACATTAAAAAAAACATAGCTAAGAACATTCCCGACTTAGGGGAATTATCCCCTATCGAACGTAGAAAACAAAATCAAAATCTGTTCATTCGTGCGGGAGCTATGATGCCACAGACAAAGACAAGTCAAATTTATAACACCCCGTGGTTTTTGCGTCGCGGGTTCCGGGCTGACTAACTCACGAGCATAGCTGCTAAACTAGCTATGTCCGCGATCTAGTCCGCGTGGAATTTTAATATCCGTCAACTCAAATACAGTTTGGCTTACTTTAGCGGGAGCTGCAGTTAAATCTTAATTTGATGTAAATTGGATAGAAGCTGTGCTGAAATTGTTTTGCGGCGTCTTAACTACACGTTTTACGGGATTTATTAAAATATAATGTAAACACGGTGTATTCTCAAGAGCTTACTATTTTATTCATATCATAGTAAAACAGCTCGGTGCTTATTTAATGTAGATACCTAATCACTGTTCAGACTTCAGAGCTTATGTGCCTATGAGAAAATAATACTAAGAACACATTTTTTTCTCTAATATTGTCAGAGAAATAAAAACAACTAAAATATAATGTTTTTTCTCCACCTTTTAATGCTAACCTTTTTACCTAGAGCCTACTTATTTACTATGTAGACTTTAAAGATAAAGATACCGGGCTGGTATTCGCAACTCAAAGCGCTCGTATTTTGCGTATAGGCCATCATCTACCACGCGGGCCCATTGCGAATTGGTAGATGTCACATGGCTTCGAATTTTTGGTTCTAGGACATAACCTTTGCTCGACCCTTGCCGCCGTTATTATTTAGCCACAAGCTCCAATTATACCAATTTATAATAAATATATGATAATACTAAACATAATATGATCTTTATTTATATAAAGTAGATATTCATCTATAAAACAACTAAACTATACACCATTTACAATGTAGTATTTGACGGAAGGTAAAAAGGTTAGTTTTTAACCCCCGACGCAAAAAGAGGGGTGTTTAAAGTACAATTAAGCATGTTTCAATTCCGATTGACCTCGAAATTAATATAATCTATTTGTACTGCAGAGGTCACACTTAGTTGTAACCATAGATATCCGGTTGTAACCATTTCAACATAATTATTATTTTAAGAAATGTAGTGGATTTCATTTAGTTATATTATTTCATTTTAGTTGAAAATTGTAGTGTCAATGTTTGAAACCTCAAAGAAGCAAGGACGAACAATACATGGACATGTTCTTCGTTTCACTTTCATTCTTCTAAATTTAAAATAAAACCATTTGAATAAAAACTGTTTTCACTTATCTTTAAAATAAAATGTTCTGCATTCTTGCTTCGACAAGCCCCTTTTTTTTCTTTTAAAAAAAATGGAATAGGACGCGTCACAATAGATCCATTTCTTATTTAGGTGCCCCCTCTGCCACCCCCATAGCTTCTGTATCCTGCGTTAAATATTTAATAAAACAGTAACCTTTTTGAGGAAAGATAACGCCTTCGTACTTTTTCGCTAATAAGAACTCCAAAAAATAATAAATAAGATTTTTGTTGATTCACGGTTTCAAATTCAGTGACAAAAGTTACACTGCTCTGAATTTAGCAATTAGAAATGCTCAATCGAGAGGAACTTATTTAAAATTAAATGTTTATTTACTTAAAAAAAACTGTGTGTGTGTTAGTGTACACATACACACGTAAGAAGTGAAACTTCTTTAAGACACCATTTTTCGAAAAAATAATTATGTACTACTTACAACTTTACAGAAATTGGTTAAATAAAGCTAAATAAAATAAAATAAACTACATTAGACTAAATTAGACAACATTTAAACAATCGTCACAATCATCTTACAGCAATCGGTCCGCCACCGAGCGCGCTCATTGGTCAAATCAAAAAACGGGCGTTGTTACACATTTTCGTCCCTTTCCACGAAATTATTCTCACTAAAAGATGTCACACATCATAAGTCCACTTATTTATGTAACATCTTTAATGGTACATTTAGCATTGTACCCAGCTAACAATTATTTGTTATATAGGGTGACTGGTAATTAGTGACCGAAACTTAAACATGTGATTGTATTCATGATTTCAATAAACTTTCCCAAAGAAACTTTATTTATACACGATAACTTATAACACAATAAAATAACAAAAACACTGTTCAAAATTCCCGGGCGTGCGCCTATGATCGATCACATTAGGCACGAATCGTCGCGATCTATTAGCTGATAGTCTGACCTCGGGAAGGGCAAAATCTATTAAATTAGCAGTAGTAGCGTCACACGGTCCCCCGCCACCCTCACCGCTCCCGTTGTGCAGTACTGTCGTAATTGAATTAATTGAAAGTTAATGAGTATAATAAAAAGTTTCTTTGCAGTTGACAGACGTAGAAACCGCGCGTTTGGTCTATTTCTACTAGGTCTATTGCTACTTTCACAGCGTAATGTCGTATGGCATTTTACTGTAGGGTCGGGCTGCTGACATTGATTCCATTTTTATTCTACAAAAGAGAGCTGTCAGAGCTATTTATAATCTACCGCGTCGAGAATCTTTAAGGGAATTATTTAAGAAAATTAATATTATGACAGTGCCTTGTCAATTCATTTACGAAAGTATTATGCATGTAAGAAAAAACCCACATCTTTTTAGTAAAATAAGTGATAGACATAATTTTAATACTAGAAATAAAGATAAAATAGTTCAACCATTTTTCAGATTAGCTAAAGTATAGACATCTTTCATGGGGTACTGTGTTAAATGTTACAATAAAATACCTCTTGATATATTCAAAACTAAATGAAAGGAAATTTTAAACTTATATTAAAAGTACACTTTGTAAACAGGCATATTACAAATTAGAGGATTATATTCAAGATAATAATGCTTGGCAACATGCTGGTCCAGCTCCATAGGGCAATCAAGGAACTTGACAAAATCTTAATTTGCTTTATTTTTGCAACACTCACGCTATTCTGCTGTGTATTTTTTTTTTATTATTATTTTTTAAATATTTTCTTGATTTGTTAAATATTAATCCGTGATTTTAATATTTGTAAATGTGAGAGTACCATGTATCTATCCACATAATTATGTACTTATCTACTAAAATGCTTAATCTATCTTAGGATAGTATGTTATTTTTTTATTTTACTTTGTTTATTCATCGTATTCACATATAATGTATTTTTTATTGTATACAAATATTGTAAAAACTATTTTAAAAGAGTAAGTATGGAGTTTCTTGCCCATTCTTCTCCATACAAAACTACCTTTTGGAAGGGGCAACTAGAATCAATTAATTTTATTTAACTTGTAAGTTTAACGTTCAAAAGTGCCTTTTAAATGGCCTAATTGAAATAAATGTTTTGACTTTGACTTTGACTTTGACTTTGGGAAAGTTATTCGTATTCATGAGTACAAAAACGCTGTTTCAACTTTTCGCGCGCGCCTTTAATCGATCAGCTGATAGTCTGACTTCGGTAAGGGCAAAATCTACTAGTAGTAGCATCACACGCTCCCCCGCCACCCCCACCGCTCCCGTTGTGCAGTACTGACGTAATAAGAAAGCAGTCATCCGTAAGTCAGTGTATAAAAAAAATAATGAGTATAAAAATAGGCACCCTATAATAGTAAATTAAGATGGGAACTGTTTCCTGAGATATAGGTTAACTACCTAGTTTAGGAGGCAGAGCTTGTATGTAACAGTAACACTAGTATGCAAGAATAAATTAATTATTATTATTGAAAGTAGTTTTATCAGACTAACTGAGCTCCATACCTTCGCCAGTGTAGAAAATCCTGAGATACTTTGCACACGGAATCATAATTCTATCTATAACACAAAGGTAGCCAAGGTTTTTCTTTATAACATCAGTTATCTAACAGTGCTGTTTTGAAGATTAGTTTAAACTGTTCAAACAAGCAGAATGTAAGAAAAAGAGAACTACCGTGTTCACTTATGGCGGTTAGTTAAAAGCTGCAATTTTAACATTACCAGCAGACACTGCAATTTTATTTATGTGTGTTAATAATATCAACTATATTGGTGAATAGTTGACAATATTTTGACTCTGAAAGCTTATTAGTTCGTAGCATTGAGCACAGTAGTGACGTAGCAGCTCTCGTAGTTTCGTAGCGGGTTTCGTAGCGGATTTCGTAGTTCAAGGAAAATCCAGTTTGTCTACGAGATGTTTGTAACAGAATATTTTGTTACAAATATTCGTAAAAAATTACAAGCAAATTTTTAGAAGAATGTGCTCACCGCTTTATTTCTCATGGTTATTCAGTGTAAAAGCATTCGCTGTTAAGTAACGAACTCCTTATGAAAGGAATTTCTCAAAAGATACTAAAGATAGAGATGAGTAGGTACCACACGAACAGATTTGCATTGTGAAAAGAATATGCAAACCAAGTACATATATAAAACAAGAAATTTTTCGCCATTGTTGTGTAATAAGATGAATGGTGGAATATGTTGAGAGCAATATTGGTACCTATTTCACGTGAAAGCCCTCCAATTGGCTTATCTATACCGCGAAGGTGAGAAAGTTAGGGGGAGTATATTAGGGGAATAAATTGATAAACCGACCACGATATCCTAACCATACCCTTGGTTAAACTGGTTGTCAGACTTTCGGGCATCTGACTACCCGTAATTACTGCTAAAGATCAATAAAAGCCGGCTTGACCAACGGCTTAACATGTTCGTTTGTTTCCGAGGCACGGAGTCTTGGTCACCAACCAACGGACAATCGAACCGTACGGCTATCATTATAGCCACAAGAATGGGCAATTTGATAAAAAAAATAGCTTTTAGTCCCTCATCTAGATTAGATACAAGAAAATATTCGACATAGATTTTTTTCTTTTTCAAATTGATGGAAAACTGCTTAGGATTACGCGCATTAAAGTTGAGGAGAGGGGGCTTGTAACGTCAGTATCTAGTATAAACTGTACTGGCTAGTGACGTAATGCGTCATTTTGACTCGATATATCGCCGTTATTTTTTGATTACGCTATAAAAAACGAAAAATATGTGTCGAATATTCTCTAGGACTAAAAACTAATAGCCCATTACTAGAGTTAAAGAATTAACTCAACGTTGCAGTCGATTGTTGTATATATATTATCGGCTTGTTATCTGGTCTTGCCAAAGATGAGAACTAAGGTCAGTTAAAAAAAGTTAACATTTGTAGGAGCGCAGTTTTTTAACAAAATACCCTCATTTATGAAAAACGTATGCATTCAAAACCAACTAGCACGTTATGTGAAAAGAAATGATGGAATATCTACTTAAAGACTGAATGCATAAGATGAGTTTAACAACTTACGTATGTGGTGACTAACTATTGTTACGTTATAATTTAGTGTAAGGGAAAAAATTTCTCAAGTAAGTGAATTTGTGCAATTCGGACTTATTAGGACATAATTATAGTCACACGGCATGTGTCCATTTTATGGTCAAAATGGTAATTTCCAAAGAATTTAATCAACCATCAGAATGCGTCTACTTATAACCGGATTTTGGTCGACTATGCTCACAGTACCCATTATGTAACTAAAGTTGATCCCAAATCATTGTAGATTGGAAAGAAAAACGCAATAAAAATATATTAGAGGTCACGTACGCGGATCACGTGGCATTATTGATGATCGAAACGGTACGACGAGTCAATTTCCTCGAATTAGGAGCTATTTCCGAAACCTTAGCCATTGGACACGAAAACTCTTGTCTTTCAAAAATCATACTATATCAAAAGAATTTCGTAGGTAGAGTATTTTGTAGACAATTTCATGAAAAGATTAAAAAAAAAATGTAGGTAGTTTGAAATCTAGAGAAGGTAATTTTTATCTAGAGAGTGATAAAGTAGGTTATGTAAAAAAACCTTTAGACTGCAATTGAGTCCAAAGTATTTATTAGGACAATTATATTGAGGTCGTCCACAGGTTTGACCGGTTAAGCTGATAGCAGCGCCACCCTGCAAAAGGGTCCCATGCAAGACGGCCTCTATAAAAAAAAACAACTTTTGTCGGTCATTTATTTCGATTTAGTAGGTAATTACATAATTTGTTTCGAAGGAATTTCGTAAGTACCTAATTAATATTTAGATATGGTTGTATTAGGTGGGTAATTAGAATCTAGTTAAACTATTTATAACCGACACGTGTAGCATGCACGACAACCGTAGAAACGCATTCTGTCTACAGAAGAATCGACAAACTGACAGATTGTAGAAACAATTCCTTTGTTTTCGACAATGTCAAGAATGAAGAGAAAGAATATGTAGATTCTTCAGTCGACAATTATGTTCCACAACATCCAACATTATTTCTTCTATAATCGGTAGAAATGTTTCTACTATCTCTCACCAATGATAATATAAGTTAATAGCTGTAGATAGGTTATAAGCGCTCAGCAAGCGACACGTTAAAATATCGCTAACTAGCCACAACAACAATAACTAGCCACACTTGACCTTAGTGTCCCGTGGCGCCGAAACCGATGCGTGCGTGCGTTAGTGTGCCGTTTTTGAACGTCAAATGTTGTTTAGGTAACCTATCTACACCTTTTTACCAATGATATTGTAAGTAAAAAGGTGTAAATAGGTAATAAGGGCTCAGCAAGTGACACGTTAAAATGTCGCTAATTAGTCAACGAACGCGTGCGTGCGTTAGTGTGCCGTTTTTAAAGATCGAATGTTGTTTAGGTAACCTACCTACACCTTTTTGCCAATTATAGTATAAGTAAAAAGGTGTAAATAGGTAATCAGCGCTCAGCAAGTGACACGTTAAAATGCCATTAACTAGTCAACGGACGGGTGCGTGCGTTAGTGTGCCGTATTTAAAGATCGAATGTTGTTTAGGTAACCTCTCTACACTTTTTTACCAATGATATTGTAAGTAAAAAGGTGTAAATAGGTAATAAGCGCTCAGCGACACGTTAACATGTGGGCTGTGGCTAACTAGTCAACGGACGCGTGCGTGCGTTAGTGTGCCGTTTTTGAAGATCGAATGTTGTTTAGGTAACCTATCTACACCTTTTTACTTATAATATATCATTATCTCTCACTATGTCTATACTTTTTCCATCTACATAACCGTTTCTACGTTGATCATGCTACGCCTTCTGGAGTAGCTTACAATTTGTAAAATATTGCTGTCAATCTATTCTGTTTTAGTATAGGATCCCACTATAGAGGTAGGTTTCATCCATTAACCAGCTCGGTGAAAGTCGTTCTATAACGGGATCTTAGACTATTAGAACTGTTGCATTCGGGATTGTCACGCATTTTACTTTTCCTCACTAACCTAATCATTATAGACATCAAAGGGCAGTGTAAATGATTTTTTTTTAATAACAACACTGTCTTGTGCCAACATACTTACCTTTATCTGAATTGTAATTTGTAACGCGATTACTAACAAAAGAATTCTCAATGTTTTTGTTTTTTTGTTTGTTTACACAGATCAGAAGTATTGTTAAGGAAAACAGAAAACAAGAGGGTTGTGTGTTCAATTGATGTTTTTTTAATTCATTTATCTTGACGGTTTCTCATTAATCCGTTTTTAAAGAACTGTGAAACTTTAGCTTGCGTTTTCTGTTTAAACTCAAATTTAAAAAAGAATAAGAATAGGAATATTTTTTTTTGTCTGAAATATTGTTGCTAGTTCAGTGTACCTACAGTTTAGTTGAAGTACCTACCATATGCACAACACGATGATTATTTTTATTAAGTAAAACCACTGCGGCTGACGCGCTGCGCGCGTCCGCTACCGGCACGGCGGCGGCGCGGCGCGGTGGCATTCCACTTACATCTGTCTTATTAGCAATTTAACCTTTTGTTATTTGCCTTTCATTCATCCTCCCAACATAACCTAGGTATGTACCTATGTTATATTAGATGCAGGGACAGGAATCAAAAAGAGTAAGTACCTATGTACTTACTCTTTTTGATTTCTGTCCTTGCATCTTCTTTTACCACATCATTCCACAATTACACACACACCACACACACATACACACACTTACACACACATACACACCACACATCACACACACACACATTACACACACACACACGCACACACACACACACACACACACACAACCATATTCACCACACATATTTAACAAAGTTTTGAATACGCAAAATCTTATTTACCCATGCCGTAATTATAGAAACAATTAAAAAGCAATTGTGTCTCGCGTGGATCCACGTTCATACGGCATACCAAAGGTTAATTGTAAATGAAGTTGTTATTTATGAAAAACCTAGCTTTCCCGGAAACAATCGTTTAGCCTTGTCAAATGTCAATTTGTCACCTGCAATTAGAGTAGACTGGAAAGACATTTGTCATCTGTCATGTCTTCAAAGGTGGCGCTGCATTGGAAACATATATTTAATTATCGTTAAGTTTTCCAATTTTTTTTTAATGTTCCGCTAAATTTCCCTATTTTTTCTTTTATAAAAACTTTTTCTGACCATAACAAAATAAATTACCTCACTTGCATACAGAAGGAAAACGGCTACTTGGTGCTACTGCACAAAGTATTCAATGGAGTCATATATTGCAGCAAACTACTTGCTAAATTGCAAATTAACGCGCCATCTCGTCTGCCGTGGAAAACGAGCTACAATCCATTTCAGGTCTCTGGATCTAAAACTAATCTTGGCCATTTTGCCGCCTTCCCAAGACTTTGTAGGCAATACAATAAATTGTCAAAGGCTCGTAACCTGGACATAACCGTTCCCATTTCAAAATACAGTAACATTTTATCCACCGCTGAATCTTAAACGTATTTCTGTTTCCTTAATTTCCATATTTTTTTCTATTGTTCATCAATTATGTCTGTTTTTTTTTAATTTACCTAGTATAAATTTGTATGCTGTGGTATCCTATAATTGAAGGAGCACACATAAGAGAATCTTTTGTAATGTTTTTTAATAGTATAATTGTTACCTTTGGAGATTCTCGAAATAAATAACTAAATAACAAAGACAACAAAAAAAGAATTAGCGAAATTGGTCCAACCGTTCACGCGTGATGCCGAGACGGAGGAAAATAGGGATTCATTTTTAGTGAGCGTCAAGATCGCGGGACCAAACCCCCAATTTAAGATTTAGCACATTACAGCGTTTGTACTACATATGTACTATTTGAACCCTAAAAAAAACGATGATAATATCCCTTTGTCTGTGTAATGTTTATTTAGTTATTCACACATTATTTTCTATAGGTACTGAATAGTTTGCGCGAAAGACAATTCCAAAGTGGTAGTAATATGTGTGTCGCCCTCACTGTATCTTCAAAAATGTAATAATGATAAAACTTTTAAAATAAACCATGCAAACTTTCGTCGAAAATTAGTTGGAACGAGATCTAGTTAATAGTTTTTTTTTAATACGTCATAAATCGTAAACCGCAACCTTTCATTCAATCAAAGTTACATCGAGCTACAAGAACTTTTAAATCATGTTACTTGCTGCTACGGAAACCTTCATGGGCGAGTCCGACTCGTATATAGTTGGCCGTTTTTCATATTTTCTATTGTAGTCGCTTCTGCAAAAGAACCCCCTAAAAAATCGAACGTGCTAGCGTAGTGACACCAAGCTGTCAAAAAAAAAAAGAAAAAAAAAGTGAAATGGTGATAGCAGCGATCGTGCCTTTTGCGAGCACGGTGGACCGCGTTTCAAATATGCCCGTTCCAGTAGTGTGTCGAAGAGCGTTTTTTTTTATCGTTTTCCCGCCAAGGTTCCAGCAGGGTGCGATATATTTATGCCTTTATATCCTTGCGCTAGTGCGGATGAATGATTTGGCAGCGCAAAAAATAGAAACAAACAGCCTTTCATCTCGAAAAAAAAGGTACGGTCTTACCTACCACGCACAGTTTTATCGCACTACCTTTTTTTTCGAGATGAACCGCTGCTGGCACTACCAAAACTTAGTTTTGGTAGTGCCAGCAGCGGTTTTTAGCCCTTGGTACAGACGCCAGCACATCAACCTACCCCAACGTATCAAATTTCTTTGATAGGTTTTCAACTTTATTCTTAATACAATACGGTTCATGTTCAATTGGGAAAAAAATACAGCTCGGGGTATGTGCATTAAATATGTGGCTTCAAAACTTTGAATCCGTAATCCTTGCTGCAGTTGGCTTAAGGTATCGTGGGGTATCCAAATCACCCCGTTCCAGCGTCCGTTTGTAGGAAGTTGGAATACTGATAATATTACCAAGCTTAGGACGTTTGCAAAACTTAGATCGAGGTAGGTGACTGACATTAAATTGCTTAAACCTGCCAGAAACATTTTCTCTTGAGGCGGCAGAATTCTAACTCCGTAATTTTAGTCTCTGTCTGTATTGCAAGCAACTTAGGTTTTGTGTAACTAGGTAGCTCTATTTGCAATACTAAATGCAATGGTATTTTAGCAAAACCGTTACCGAGATCACTTAGCTAATAGTGTTTATTTGTGTCTGTTTTTAACAGTTGATATTATCTATATATATAAAAGAAAGTCGTGTTAGTTACACCACTTATAACTCAAGAACGGCTGGATCAATTTGAATGATTTTGGTCTTTTTGGATTTCTCTTTGTCCGGAATAGGATATAGCATAATAATTAATAAAAAACATGAAAAGTCCTCGAAGAAATAAATATCAAGAATATTCGTCGTCTCAAACATTTTTCAAACGCAGCGCCATCTTGGATGACATGACAGGAGTCAAACTTCCCAGTTCATTATCAGGTGACAATTTCACATTGACAAGTCTTAAGCTAAACCTAAGAAGGTAAGGTTGTCAATTTATACGTAACTACGTTCTGAAATTTATTTTGTTACTAAACTTAGAGGTTTTATGTAGCATAAAAAAGTCTTATATTTCAGAAATCAATTTACGTAATTAACAATGACGACAGAGACGAACTTTAATAATTCTATGCAAATGGAACTTATTTTACTGTTAGGACTTTAATTAAAGTAGACCGGGAAAACTATAGGTATCAATATTGTATGTAACATTAAAGGCAATAGTTCAGTTTAAAATTATGAATTTAGTATTTTTTAAATAAATGCATTTTAGTAAGGTAGTTAGGTTAGCTATAGGATAGGTATGGTCAGTTAGGTTAGGTTATATATACATGTTGTAATTTTAATTCTATCGAACACAAAATGTTTAAATAAGATCACAGTAGAGACTCGCTACATAAAAAGTAGTAGTAGTTATTATTGGTTTGGATTTATTTTTTGTCGTCTTATGAAACGTATGTATATCTAATGTAAAAAAAAATGATAAGAGTAATAAATTGACTCTAAGGCCCAACGAAGTTTGCCGGGACAGCTAGTATTTAATAATGAAAGAAAAGGCGGCAACAGAGCCTAATATAGACCTCAGTTCATTTTTTTATATTCGTTTATCTTTAAAATGGTTTGTGTCCAAGGGTGCTACTTCTAATTCGTGTACTGAAATATTATATATACACCACTAATTTTTAATTAGTACGGATACTTATAGGGCTTATTCTAGACAGTCTTCTTATTTGATTTGTAAAGTATCAATAAATAATATTCATAAACAGCAAAATTATTAGCGTTTGTTTATATCTCAAAAAGTCGCCCGATTTATGGAAATATTGTAGGTAGGTACAGGCTAAGTATTCATGACGTAATAGTATTCATTAATCGTCATCTCTCGCTCACGTTGGCGTGATCTGGCTCAAGCATGGCCTCCTACAGCTGTTTCCGTTATTTAAGTTTAATTAAATAGTGGCATAATATATTTATAAATTTAGTTTTTTTTACTTTTAATAATTAAAAAATGGTGGTGTATATCGTCATCTTTCGTTAATTCCATATAAACAATGTACGTTTAACGTTACTGTACTGTTAATAGAGAAATCAAAAGATAGGTACTAATATGTACGTCCTCACCCCCACCCCAGTGCTGCCGTTTTATTAAATCTCTAGAGTGAAAAATGCTAATTTTAATACTTATTTATTTTTTAGTAAATAATACTTATCTTGTTGTAGTGTGTGTTTTTTCTTGTTAAAGATTCTATATTATTTGTTTCAAAACATATCCATGCTGGCATTTTTAAGTAGCATTACGCACAATGAATCTATGCAATTTGCTTCTCAAGGAAATGACCTTATGTACTAACCTCGTTTAAATACTATGTACAGACGCCAGCACATCAAGTTACCCCAAAGTGTCAAATTTTCCCAATCGAATATGAACATTATTCTTTTCGAAATAAAGTTGAAAAACAATCAAAGAAATTTGACACATTGGGGTAACTTGATGTGCTGGCGTCTGTACCGGTTTATAGTGTTTATTATTGTGTCTATGTTTTATATTTTTATTTTTTAGCAAAGTAAACACTAAAATGTAAGTGGGAACACCGGGAGGGGACGTCCTAGAAGGACATACATATAGGTACCTTAATGGTGAGGTTCTTTAAAAAAGTCAGGTGCGTAGACGTACTCGCTACCGGCGTGTGTGTATGACAACATGACGTATGAATGTAAACGAAGCAAAAGAAGTATGTATATAGAATCGTAGCATATGGCACTCTGTATATAGTTTCTGCCTACCCCCATGGGAAAAAGGCGTGAGTTTATATATGTATGTATGTATGTAACTATGTATGTATACACTAAAACACGAATAGGTACTATTTTTCTGAACATGTAACAAGCTACATAGCTTGCAAATAAGTATCTATAATTAGAATAAATATCAAGTTCATGGATCCGGTACTGGGTAATAACATCCTAATAACGTTCAACCATTTCAAAAAACAAAGGACGCGAACAAAAGGAATTGGATAGGGGGCTATTACAATACATACCTGTCCTATCTTCGTTCTTATATGAGGGTGCATGTTATGGCCGGAGGCACACATTCGGGAGATGTCATGGCCGTTACATTAGTACCAAAAATAACTAATATGCTTTATTTTCTTCCACAATGATTTTACTTTTATACTGTTGCTTTCGTATCTACTTACTTGATTATATTCATGAATATCGCATAAAACCCACGCCTTTTTTGTCATTGGGTCGGTGGCCAACTGCTACGATCTTTACATCCTTGTGTACAAAGGCCAGCATTTCAATCTACCTCAATGTGTCAAATTACTTTGATAGTTTTTCAACTTTATATCAAACAGAATTATAAGCGTGATTTAGACGATACAATTTTCTTGTACATTCAAGTGCAATTATTGAATGCAATAAATGAAGTGCGATAATTGCCCTTCAAGAATTGTACGCAACTGTTTACACGTGGATACAAGTAAAAAAATTGAACGCAATTATTGAATGCAAGTCTTGACAAAAAATAGTTGCAAATGTCTTCTGTTTAGACCAATACAATAATGTTTAGGAGATTATTGCTTTCAAGTTTTGACTTGTCTAAATAGAGAGTTGTATGTGCGTGTACCATTCTTTGGCGGGTTGCTTCAAGTATTGCACGTATTTGCGTTGTCAAATTTTTCATTCAAGTGTTGGAAGGTTTTGTAAAGAGTCTGTTTATTAAAAAATATGAGGTTCTGGGTTCTGTTGACACGAAACATGTTCTTAAAGTCATCTTCATTTTCTATTTGTAATTCTACACAAAGATTGTTAGACGCTCCAACTCCTCCTCCAAGAACTCCTCTTTTTGCTATCCATTTTTTGATCCAACACCTCTTTTTACGACGATTTCTCAATATTTCTTGTCTCAGAAGAGCAGCAACGGTTAACGGGTCTAGTTCATAATATCGACAATCACTACATCGATGGTCGCTGTATCGAAAACGTTCCATCGACGGGCTAATGTATCGACAGTACCCTAAATCGTTGGTACGCTACATCGTTAGTACACTAAAACGCCGGTATGCTACATCGACAGTAAACCAAATCGATAGTACGCTGCATCGACTACCCGACCTGAGCCAAATTCCCTCAACTCTTCGAGGATCCCTAATCAGATATGAGTTTTGATACAAATAGGACCAATCTGGATCCAATCTGTCTAACGATGTAGCGTACCAACGATTTAGGGTACTGTCGATGTAGCGTACCATCGATTTGGGGTACTGTCGATACATTAGCCCGTCGATGGAACGTTTTCGATACAGCGACCATCGATGTAGTGATTGTCGATATTATGAACTAGCCCCACGATTAATTAAACCTTCACTTACTGCACTCATGTTGGCAAATGAAGAGAAAACTAATTGAATGCAAGAATCGCCTAAGAAATTTTTGTATGTGCTGTTTACACCAAGAAAATGTTGGCAAGCAAAACTTGCGCAAAAGATCAAAATGTTACGTACTGTTTAGACCATGCAGGTAATTTATTGCTTCAATTTTATTGTATGCAACAGGCAAGAAACTTGTATCATGTAAATGGCGCTTTAGGTTCATGTTCAATTGGGAAAATTTGACTGTTTGGGGTAGGTTGATGTGCTGGCGTCTTTACATCTATGCTAATATTGTAAAGAGTAAAGATTTGTATTTTTAACCGACTTCAAAAAAGGAGGAGGTTCTCAATTCGGTTGAATATATTTTTTTATTTCGAAATTAAAAATTGCAAATAACAGGTGAAGGATAACTCCAGTTTCAGAAGTCAGTGGCTAATAATGAACGAAACAAAACAACCAAAGCTACAAGACTTCCAAAACTGGAGTCTATTAATTTGTCACCTGTTAGTGTTTTTTTAAGAAGTTGGTTCTTTTTTTTTTTGTAAAAAAGTTTTGGTATGTAACAAGTAAACTTGAAAAGCATTGGACCGATTTGAAAAATACTTTTACCGTTGGCAAGCTACACTATCTCCAGGTGACATGGGCTACTTTTTATCCCTGTATTCCCATGGGAACTTAAACTACGCGGATGAAACCGCGTGACGTTCGCTAGTATACAGGGTTATTTGTAAAACACCAACAGCCTCGCAGGAGTACCTAGATTACTAACATCATATGCAACAACATTTGTTCTATGACTTTTTCGAAAACAAACAAAAAAAATCAACTCTCCATACAAAACTCGATCAACTGTTCGGATATTATATGTATGGAGAGTTGATTTTTTTTTCCTCTGTCGACGGTTATATAATATTATTCTGTTGCCAAGTTGATGGCAATTAAGCACGCCCTCTATTACATAGGACTTTAACATATTAACAGACGAACTGTGGATGTTCTGTAGGCACACTTCTGCCTTTCCTTTCATGGATAACAGGCGTAATGTTGTAGTATGTTATAATGTATTTTTATTTATTTTTGTTTTACTTGTTTCAGGATCCAACAAGTACACTCCAGTGCTTGTTACTACTGATGAGATCATATTCGTCAACCAGGTAAGTACCGCAGATTCTTATAAACAATGATATTATAAGTGAAAAGGTGTAGATAAGTTATAAGCACTCAGCAAGCGAAACACATTTGACCTCAGTGTCGCGTCGTCGCGCCGTCAACGGACGCGTGCGTGCGTTAGTGTGTGTGTAAGATCGAATGTTGTTTAGGTTACCTATCGACACATTTTTAATTATAATATAATTGCTTAGAAAGATAATTTAATCTTATTATGTTAGATAGGTATGCATATAGTATGGTTTGGTCACGTTGAGAGGATGAATGAAAGGCTACTACTAGGGTAAAGTAAAGTGAAAATGTTTATTGTCAGAATAAAAGCACAAACCTTACCTACATACAAATCCCAACAGACCTGTGATTTGTGTATAATTATGCATACCAAAATTAGAATTATTTGGTTATGAATACCTGTCTACGTTATGCGGTTATGTGTGTGATTCACACTGACCTTCTAAGGTACCTCCTAGTAAAAACTGTATCACGGCAGGTCAGTGTTCCTCGTTTCGTTTTCAAACATTCACACACTTCTACACAATTACACATAGTGTGTATTTGACTGCTAAATTAAATAAAATACTCATAAATTAGTGTTCAAATCTGCACATGGTCAAATTATACCCCCTGAGTATATTTATAAGTATACAACTAAAACAATGAGGGTAAGTATAAGATATTAAAAGTAGGTATATGTAAAACTTTCAGAAAAAAGGTTGGGTCTTATGGGTTATGGTTATGTTTATTTAACGTCAAAAATAAGAAAAATAAATAATAATATGGTAACTTAGCACAATAAGGCTTATGTTCCTAAGTGGAAGGGCCAGGAGGGATAAATCCCAGACCTACCCCACACACTGATTGTTGTTATCCAAAGAGATTTAAGATAATAAAGAGAGAACACGTTAATTAATGTCATAGAAGAAAAACTGTGAGCCATCTAGCATAATATTGCCATATTGGAGTAAAGATATCGCATGTAAATTTTTTTTTTCCTGAGCCGTCTACAGTAAATATTGAATGTCTGTGTTGTTGTTTAAAGGGCAACAAACACAGTTAATGTCACTCAATTAGTGTTTCTGCTAATTGGAACCGCAACCGGAGGCTATTCGGGCGTGAAGATGCATTCGATACATTGGCATTTCTCTGCAACAATCGTTACGTCGAACTTTCTCGACCCCACTGTCGAACTAATGTTTCTTCATTAGACATTGTTTCAATGAGCGTAAGGTAAACTGTTGAAGCTACGAGTCAGAATCAGAATAATTTATTTAAAAATGGCAATCAATGATGGTTAATGTCATCAACATAGCTCAATAGACTAAAGTGGCAGTGGGCCGGCCATATCTCGCGAAGAACCAACCACCTGCTGGGGTAAACGTGTTCTTGAATGCATACCGTGACTTTGCAAACGAAGTATAGGACGCCCGCCTACACTTCGTGTGATGACGACCTGCAAAAGACTGCTGGCAGATACATGTTAAGATGCGGCAAGCCGGAGACAGGGCCATGTAGCATTCATTCGGGGAGTCCTACGTCCAGCAGTAGACTTTACTGCGAGCTGATGATAGGTTAAATTACACCAGAGTGTGAAATGTAACCATGCTGGCTAGATACAATACATAAGTCCATAACTGTCTGGCGGCTTTGATTATTTTATATGTGGCCTACGCGAATGACCGGGAGATCGCAACGTATGACGAGTCGTCGTTGATGATTGAATCATGCAGTCTGTCAGGACAGGTCAACTTAAAGTTGAACAGGTTTTTTCGTCAGTTAAGTAGGCTTTTCAAACTTTGCCATGGTTTGTTAGACTCGCATAATATGTTAAAACAATCTTATTAATATGTCTGGACTTTAAAAGAAGCATAAACTTCTCAGACATGCCTTCTCATGTTTCCTCACGACGTTTTCCTTCACCGTTTTATAACAAAAGAACACTGCTCACAATACGAACATGAATCTTAAAAGTCAGAAGTGCATGCTTTAGGTTCGAACCAAAGACATTCAATACCTATAGACCGGACATCATAAACAAAATTTTCGTCCGAAAAAGTGTGTCCTACCGGACACAAGTCTATGAGTTTTTTTTAGTACGCTCTGCTGCCGCTCCAATATTCATATATTATTCTAGATGGCGTTACTGAGACATGGGATCAAAGTTTTTCTATGACATTTCCTTGACATGCCCGCTCTATAGTCTTTTAAATCTCTTTGGTTCGAACATACGAACCACACACCAAACACACAATATCGTTATCATCGGCCTAGCCCTTTCCCAACAATGTTGGGGACGATTTCTAGTTTGACCGGATGCAGGCTGAATATTAGTGTTTTACATGGGGTGCCTGCATATCGGTTCTCCAGAACCCAGTTACTAATTAAACTTTTTACAATACCGCTTGGTCAAACTGGTTGTCAGATTCTCGAATATCAGCTGTCTGGAACAACTGTCATGGATCTATAAATGACAGCCAGGACCAAAGGCTTTACGTGCTTTCCGAGGCACGGAGGAGTCTTGATACGTAATGAATGGCTACCCATCCACGGAGCAACCTCGTCAAGCGTAGCTAAACCTTTGTGGTGGACCCGTGAGGCTGTTACTTTTTAGTCACAAGCTACTTCAAACTCTTCAGCTCGTTTTTTAAATACAATTCGCATTCATAATGAAAAGCAATAGAGATTTCAGTTGCCTACGATCTTGAAGTAACCGCTTATTAATTATAGATGAAGGTCAGTGTCGGACATTAGGTGTTATTGCGAACTCCTTCATTTAAAATGTAGTAGCCTGAAATGAGATCTCTGAATTAGTTAGTGGCGCGGCGGCGTAAACCGGCCAAATAAACCACTGTTGCTGTTAAAAATTATACCCACACACACACACATACAAAGAGAACAAGCGCACACAACACTGATCTTACTAAACAAACATAAACGCGGCTTTAACGAATTATTATTCTGAATTTAAATAATAGTTCGCTTAAAATGTGAAGCAATGCAAGTGCTTTCAACTACCTACATGTAATACCTATTTTTACAGGTTTTAGTATGTAGGTATACACCACTATTTTTTTATAAAAAATTGGGCTGTATCCGTACCTGTTACTGATCATATTTGCGTAATAAAAAGTAAAAAAAAAGAAAACCAAATTTTAAAAATATGCCACTATTTAGTTAAACTTAAATAACGAAAACAGCTGTTGCATCACGCGAATGTGCGCGAGAGATGACGATTAATGAATACTTCTACGTCATGAATAGTCTGAACAATATTTCCATAAATTGGGTGACTTATTGGAAAATAAACAAACGCTAATAACTTTGCTGTTTAAAGTAACACTATTATAAAGTGTGATAGTTATGGTGTATAACTAACTAGATAAATTTTAACTTCTCGGGGTGTTGATGACGTTACAGACTAATTACCTACATACAATGTTTACTTAGTTAATGTTTTTGAATGGCCTGTTGGTCTAGTAGTTAGTGACCCTGACTGCTATGCCGGAGGTCGTGGTTTTATTCCCACCCAGGACAAATGTTTGAGTGATGAGCAGGATCATTTGTTCTGTGTCTGGGTATAATTTATCTATAATATGTATGTATTTAGAAATTTATAAGTATGTCTTAGCTTAGCTTGGGACTAGATGGCGTTGTGTGAAAAAGTTGTGGAATATTTATTTACTTATTTAGATTACGTGGTATTTTGATAGACTTCCTGAATTGCCACCTGCTACGATCCTTAAATATGTATAAATGATGTCCAATGTGTCTAATGTCCTTATAAATGATGATGATGATGATGGATGGATCATCATTTCAGCCATAGGAAGTCCACTGCTGGACATAGGCCTCACCTATACTTATATCTATCTATACATAAGTATATACTTTATTATAATACTAGATGCTTCGAGAAACTTCTTTCCGCCTTAGAATTGACTTCTTAGTTTACATAATCTTCTCAGACCTACTGAATTTTCTTAAAGTCAAAGTCAAAGTCAAATATTTATTGACAACGACATGACACACACATTACCGACTACCTTAAAACATCCACTAGCACTAGGTATCGACCGAGCAATAAATGAAGCTTCCCTAACATTATTGTACATGGATCCATCTGTATAAATGACTACCCATTTAGCATATTTCTCTATTAATTCTCTCATAACATCATGTTACAACAATTTTTTTTTCGTAATTTTTGTCGTAGTCGGTTAAAAATAGAACCGACTTCAAAAAAACACTAACAGGCGTAAAATAACTAAAATATCTTAAAATTCGGAAGTCAGTGCCAAAAAATGTAATCCAACGAAACTGCCAAAGCCACTGACTTTCGAAACTTAAGATGTTTTAATTATTTTATGCCTTTTCGTAGTTTTTTTCAGTCGGTTTTATTTAAGAAACAGAATTAGAGATCCGTGCTATACTTAACGTAAAGTCCAGTGCACCCTTTGTTGCGCGGAGTCTAGCTGGCTTAACCATTCATTGCGATGCTGACCTTTGTCAAGGTGAATTAATATGGCTTCCTCAGTTAATATAAAACTACCCACGGAAAGGGCACATGGCCACTTACAGAAATTTTCCACCGTACACCTGCGCTTTTGAAAATTTAATAAAAGTGCCGCGTGAGCTTCCATTTTCTACTAATGCCAATTGAACGCAATTTGCCTAGCACGAATGTTTGACGCTATCGTAACGTCCATTCAAATGATTTTTAAAATTGAAGTTGGTATCGAAGTTTTTAAATGAATGACTTAACATACATCATACCTTTTCTCACTTTTTTCCCATTGGAGATAGAACACACAGCGCCATCTGCTATGATTCTTACATACTTTGTTTACTTCGTTTACGTTCCTACATGTGTGTGTGTGTGTGTGTATGTGCGTTTGTGTTATAGTGTTAATGCATATGGCTATGGCATACAGCACACATTTAATAATAATAAATAAGTATTTGAATTACCAAGTTAAGTCTATCCTTCAATCTGGATTAAGTAATTTCTAGGCCCGTGTCACTTGAGTTAAGCCACGAATAGCCCGGCTCAGTTTTGGGTTATCCCTCCTCCAGCCATGAGCCCTATCTCTATATATATATTTAGCTGTTGATGTTCAAAATCAAAATGAAAGTTTACATTTCCCCAAAATACTCGTAGCATACCGTATCGCTATCAATGTAACTATAATGGATTACCGAGCTGTGTCGACAACTGTGTATTGTCTAAATACAGTAGCAGCCCGGAGTCTAGACTTGTGCCTGATTAATGGCAACAGACTCCAATTAAATAAAAAAAAAATGCCCTTTAATCCACTACTTTTACATTCGAAATAGGTACATAACTATTAGCAATAAGCAAACATAATTATATAACTTGGCCCCTATTACATGGGACTAAAATAAAACCAGTGAAATACGAGTGAACCTACTACAGGTACTTACATCTATAACTAACCCTTGGGGGATTGTAGGTGTAAAGATATGTAAAGCACCCGTGTTTACTGCTTTTATGTACTCCTCAAGACGTTGGTAGTAACCCAGTTACGATGTTTACGCTGTTTTATAACCTCGGAAGTTTTTGTATACAAATCACGTTCTATCCGTTAAGAATAATTACGGTTGTTATTAGCTGTCCCGCGGCATTTTCTTGTCTATGCAAACAAAATTTGGTATGAGCCCCTTTAAGGACAAATTTAAAAGAAAAGTCTTCGAAATTAGAATACTTAAGGAGAAGTTGTTTTTGTTGAACTAATTAATTGTGATGAAGGAGCTAATATTTCTTGTGGGTAGAAATCAGGAGTTTATTATATAGGGATTGTTGTGGGTCGATTTTCTTTATAGCTATTATTCATCATCCTTGGAAAGGTTTCTATAGCTTCAGAAATCATCATCATCCACGATTTTTTTTTTATCCCAATTAAATTGAGGTTCAAATTTCAAATTCAAATAATTTATTGTGGATCACAGGTTCATAAGATGTTGTGATAAATACAGGTGACTGCTATGTCCCGCCATTGAGGCATACAAAATTCATGTCACAAGTTTGGTACAAAAATACAATACTATTAGTTAATTAATTGAATTTCCGTTGTGTGAAAAGTTGTGGAATATTTATTTATTATTATTTATTTTATTTTAATTGAATTCAATTAAATCCATATAAAATTACAATAAAATTAAAATACAATAAGTACTATGATTTGATGAGGTTGTCTTTTTCAAAGACAGCAGAGCAATTCTGCTAAAATTGCAGCGTGTAATTTTGGGGGAAATGAAGGTGAATTGAGTTCTCATTCCATACATTAATAGTTCACCTCACTTATGATTTCACGTCGTCACTTTTCACGCGGAATCAACCGGCTGTTATCTTTTTACTGTTCTGCGAGTATTTGAGTAAGTTCCAAATTGAGCTAACGAATGCTATCCCTGAATGGATAGGTCCCACACTGAGAAGCCGCGTAACACATCTTAGAATCCGCGTTTATTACAAAACATGGGCGAAGTCGTATAAACTTTACTATTTTTGTTTGCGTGAGCCGAATGTGAGCTGTGTTTGACGGAACGTGTGTTTTAGTACCCACTGAAACACACCTTCCGCCAATTTTGACTCAGTTTTAGTTGCCTTGTACTTGTTGCACTCGTACTAGGCTTCAATGCGTTAGTATTCTAAGTCCACTCGAATCTGAATCATGATACTTGTTTAAGTATAATTAATTATTTTGCTTGTATGACAGTGACATGTAAAATTGATTGTAAAAACAAATTTACAGAACGGAATACTATCTATCATTTTATTTTCCCTTCGTAACAACTTACCACAAAAATCAATAAACCTTTAGTATCCGCAAAATAAGTTTCCTACGCATTTCTTTTGAAGGAAACCTGGAATCCCTTTTGCCTTGATTTCAAAGTAATCTATGAGCTTAGGAATATTACCTACTTAGTTTGTATGTATATGTGTATGTATGTAATTTAACTTGAAAGATTTTTTTGTTTTTTGCTGAGATTTTAATTACAGTGCTAATGTAATGATTGTTGATGATACTAAGATAAATGGTTGTCGGCGCGTAACTAGCGCTATTGTTGAGAAATACGTCAGAACGACATTTTTAACCGACTTCAAAAAAAGGAGGAGGTTCTATGTTCGTGTGTATGTTTTTTTTTTTTATGTATGTTACCTGATTTCTCCGCCATTTGTGGACCAATTCTCGAAATTCTTTTATGTTTGAAAGAGTAGACTTCTGAGGTGGTGGAGTAGAATTTGGTGAAGATCTGGTGCTGATCTTCGGAGATATCCAACGGAACTCTTCAAAAATAGACGGCAAATCTATCGTGATTGCTGGAATCGCTTGGATGTTTATTGTTTATACAACATCATGACGTATCATCAAGCCTGTATGCTCAGAGGGGTAGGCAGATGTGTTCAATATACCTAGATTTCGACAGTTAGGTATGTTAAGTTTCATTTATTAGGGTTAGGTGGATAACCCTATTATAATGACATGTATTGTTAACAATTAACAATATAAAATGAATTCATGGCAAATGTTTGTATGGGAACAACTAAAAATGGAAAAATAAAAAACTTTTTTACAAAAAATAAAACCGACTTCAAAAATAACACTAAACGGCGTAAAATAACTCTAAATTCGGAAGTCGGTGGCCCATCAAGAATAAGACAAAAGTACCAAAGCCACAGACTTCCTAATTTAGAGTTATTTTACGCCGTTTAGTGTTATTTTTGAAGTCGGTTTTATTTTTTGACAAGTGTCAGTCTGGCGGAGCGTCTAGGCATTGGTCAGCGTAGTTATGATGAACGTCATGGTGATTTAAACGTCAACGGCAAGCGCACCTCGTATCTGACAAAGCGCTTTGGTCCAACTAATCCTATATCTTCTTGTTACAAAAGTAAATTAATTTTAGTAACGTCCAGGAAGGAAGATAAGTTGTGCGACAAATGAATCTTTATTACGGCCGCTACTACAGGGCCACACTGATCTAAATAAATAAATAAATTCTGAACGAGAACGGCTGGACCTATTTTATGATTTTTATGTTTTTGGATTTGTCTTTGTCTTTGTCCGGAATAGGATAATAATTAATAGAAAAGATGAAAAGTCCAAGATATGAAGAAAATTCGTTTTCCTAAACATTTTTCAAACGCAGCGCCCGCCGTCTTAGATGACATGACAGGAGACAAACTTCTTAGTTCATTATCAGCTTCGATCAATAATAGTACTAGATACAAGATCAGGAACAAAAATACCTCGCAAAAGTGTCCACGTTTAGACACGCATAAACAATTGCATTTCTTACTACGAATATAGAAAAATGTTTTATAATATTATCAAGTTCAGTTCATTATAAACCTTGACACTCAAGCATAAAGTTTAATTACAATTGCAAAATATTTATGCCTAAGTTCTTCTGTCGTCGGAGAAAAGTAAAAGGAATAAATTTGAAATGTGTCTTAAAAATAAAAGCCATTTTTATAATAAGTACAAAAATATTTTTTCTAAAATGAAACTTAAGGCCTAGAAAATAAGGTTAAAAACGTTTTGTTCACAATTTCGTCTTTACTCTATTTTGTAACTAGACGTAGTTCTTGGTATGACATTTCAATGCTCAGAACACAGTAAGAATTGAGACGTAGAGTTGCAGAATAATCATTTATATTTCTTATGCGAGCGAAGGTTTATAATGGTAGCAAATAATTACATTTGACCCATTTAAAAAAACTAGTAGGCCTAAATTAGTACAATAGTTATTTTATTAAGACACTAGCTTTTGCCCGCGGCTTCGCCCTTCCGTCCCCTATGTTTTCCCTTTAAGGGTCGAATTTCCAAAAATCGTTTTTTAGTGGATACTTACTCTTCACTAAGAACACCCCTTCAAGTTTCATGTCTCTAATACCAGAGGTTTGGGCTGTGCGTTGATTTAGAAACGTAATAATTTTAGCATAATACTTCCGAATAGACTACTTTCAAAGTTGATCCTTCCGGTATGTATGCATAAAGATTTCTGGAACTACTGACCCGAGAAAGAGTACAACTGACCATGTGTAAAACAACTGGGACTTAGATCAACCTGCCTAGGCGTATTGATTACAACCGTACCATGTTTGGTTAAAATCCCTATAATAGTTTTTGAACTATGCGTGCACATAGAGACAGACAGATAGACAAAACATTTACTGATTGCATTTTTGGCATCAGTATCGATCACCAATCATCCTCCAATATTAATTTTGAATATATATTCAATGTACAGAATTGACTTCTGTACAGTTTTATTATAATTATTATTTCTTATCTTAGTTAGTCATTCAATTTAGAATTTAGTGACTTTGTTTGCCATCGACACGCTAAGAAGAAGAAGATTATCTTAGTAGTGTGTGATAGTCCATTGAATTTTATGGCGAACTATATTGTATCTTAAGATAAAGGATTAAAGTGTCTTAGCCGTGTGCAGCGCCCCTTGGTGAACTCCACTGCGGGTGACGTAACCTACGACAAACTTATTATTTGCGGTTGGTGCAGTTGGGGTTAGGGATCAAACCGCAAAATTAAGTTTGTTTTTTATTGTATATACTTTTTCGGGATAAAAAGTACCCAGTGTTATGCCCAGGATATTATAGAATAAGTATACCAAGTTTCAGCGTAATCGAACCGGTAGTTTTTGCGTGATACCTGAACATACAGACAGACAGACAGACATACAGACAAAAATTTTTTTAATCATATTTTTGGGTTCAGTTTCGGTCTAGTAACACCCCCCGCTATTTTTTTTATATTTTCAATGTACAGAAATTTTACTTCTACAGTTTTTTAATATAGGTATAGATTTCTCGAGAGGCGCTGCTCATTTTCAGGGGCAGATTCTTCGTACGGCGTACTCGCTCGAGCGGCTCTTGTCTGTGACGTCTGCCGGGACAGTTGAGATTTCCTTATAAGCATGCTCTCAACAAACTTCGCACAGACTTGAAAACAATTATCACGTATAACGAAATTACAATATTTTCGATTCTGAGGTATCTATCAACAACAACCATACGAACGAAACAACCGAACCGAAACCAATAAGCAACTGACATGTAATATTAGAATTCTAACTCTTACGACAACGGAGTCTTAACACCGCGATTCAGAAAAATGACGTAATTACAGAACGCCATCTATGGGCAAATAGGTAAAACGTCTGCACAATGAAAGTTATGCTAGGGGCATTTTGCGTTTTAGTAATTTTATATTATCTCCGAAACTGTATGACCAATTGATATACTGTAAATGACAAATCTTATCTGTATGATGTTCTTGTGATACTGAAATAATTTATTGTCATAAGAATTACTATTTTGTTGCTCAAATAATCAACCAAACGTAAGTATGCCGAAAAAAAAAATTTAATGCAATAAATGAAGTATAAAAGATAAAATATAAAAGATAGAGATATGGTATCGCGGACTTTTTTGTAGAAATAATTAAGACGATCCAGGTAGCCATACATTGTTTTTAATTTTAAGCAACTGTTTAGGCAGCGCACGCAAATAATTCTGTTTTATGAGGTATTTTTTTCCGACTTGCTAGACAAAAGTTGTGATAGCTCGGTTAATATACATGTTATAGAAACAATTTATAGCCTATAGCACTCAGGAATGATGTAGCTTTCAGCCAGTTAAAAAAATTTTTGAATTGGATTATGAGTTCCAGAGATTACCCCCTACATACAAATTTACAAACTTACAAACTTACAAATTTTACCTCTTTATAATATTAGTATAGATATAGATTATTGACCCATTTAAAAAAAGTAGTAGGCCTAAATTAGTACAATAGTTACTTTATTAAGACATTGCTATTAATTGTCTGCGGGTTGGCTCATTATAATCAAATCAACCCACAAAAAAAAATAATGCGTCTACTTTTGCATGCGATTTAGAAGTTTTCACATTAATATTATATAGGCAAAAGTTTCTGAGTGTGAGTGTGAGAGTGTGTGTTTGTATGTTTGTTACTTCTTCACGCTATTACCCGTGTTGTCACCATAAAGGATTTGGGAGTGACTTTTGACCGGTGTTTGACTTTTCGAGACCACGTCTCTACACTTGCGAAGGAATCTTTTAGGCGCTTAGGATCTTACGTAATGCTCGAGACTTTCGCAATCCTAATGTTGTTAGGCTGTTGTACGCGGCTTTGGTACGAAGCAAGCTGGAGTCAAGTGCTTGTGTTTGGCACCCCTATAACGCGACCCAAACACTGATGCTGGAAAAGGTACAAAAAACATTCCTTAGATGCCTCTTCCAAAAGATATACTACTTCTTTCCCTACATGTATCCTACCTAAACTATCTTTTAGGGACGTTAGGCTTTAACTCGCTGGAGGTGAGAAGAGGTTTTGATCAACTCAGTATAGCCTGCAAAACCCTACGGGGACGTATCGACTGTCCTGAACTCCATGGTCTTTTCTGTCGACTATTTGTGCCCGACAAATACATAGGCCACCGTCAGAGCCATCGGCACAACCTGTTTGCGCAACTGCCAGCCAAAACCGTAGCCAGAGCGGAATCCCCAATTTGTCGTATTCTAAAGGTGCTGAATGCCCTTCTTGCTACCCTGATTGTGATATGTTCGCGGATGAATGGATTAAACTAATGCGTGTATGCCTGGTGTTCTGTGAGAGTAAGTATGCCAGGGAGTCTTCTGTTCCATGTTAGTTTTATTTATTTTTGAATTTCTTTTTATAACTTTTTTTTTTCGTAATTGTAATTGTCTCTATGTTACTTAGTGTAATTGGTGTTGTACCGTATTAAGAACTATAAATAAATAAATAAATAAAAGGGGCCCGGCTGAGATGTACAGATTTATGTTTAGATAGAACTTCTTTAGCAATATTGTTAAGCGATTTAAATGATTCTTTGAAGTTTTGAAAGACTTTCTTGACACACAAAGAAACTAAAAATGGCGAAACAAAAACTTTTTTACAAATAATAAACCTTCTTAAAAAAACACCTCCAGGTGAAAAATAACTCCAGTTTCGAAAGTCGGTGGCCAATAATGAACGAAACAAAACTAAAGTAGCATTAACCGAATATAACCAACAAATTTTTAAGTATTAGTAATACTCCATGCATCTGCTGTTCAGTTAAACAAAAGTTTGTGCAAATGTTGACGAGCATTGGTCAAACATTTGTAGCGGTGGTTTAAAATCGGTAATTACGTTAAAAAATTGATATTATTTGTTAAATTATAGCTTAAAATATAATTTATTCTTCATGTCCTTACTGAAAGTAAAATACTCAAGCCAAATAATTACGTTTTCGGGGATTATTTTTGCAACTGTTGAATACACAATGCGGCATTGTGGAACTTGTTTACATTGGCCGTGTTTCAAGCAAACAAAACAAAATACCAACCCCAGTTTCTATTGAGCTTATATTTACCGAGACGGATTTTTGACGCCGACCCGACATCTAAGTGCTATTATTGATCGAAGATTATCAGGTAACAATTTGACAATTGACAAGTCTTGAGCTAAAACTAAGAAGGTAACGTAACATTAATGTTCGCCCCGTCGTCGGTACGGTATAATACTCCACCTAAACGAACGTATTTAAATAGGGATTTTGAATCGACAACATATTTTATAATTATGGAAAATATTGGGATTATTGCGTATTTAAATTTACAAAATACGAAAAGTTAAATAGTGTCACCATGACATCAGATCAACATAATATAATTTTTTTGGTTGTTATTATAATTAGTTAGGTTAGGTTTGCGGTTTGCTATAGGATAGGTATGGTAAGTTAGGTTAGGTTATTATATATTATACAAGTTGTCATTTTAATTCTATCGAACACAAAATGAAACACAACACACAATCTACACAAAAAGATCACAGTAGAGACTCGCTTAATAAAAAGTAGTGGTAGTTATTATTGGTTTGGATCTATTGTTTGTCATCTTATTAAACGTATGTATACCTATCTAATATATAAAATTGTGTGTATATTCAGGAGGTCTGAGAATAGGATGTGAAATAATAAAAACTAAATAATGTGGTGCTCAGTAGAAGTCAGGCAAGCAGTCATGGCCGGTAACTACTAGACCAACAGGCCAGTCAAATTACTAAAGATACTTTTTAATCAAGCTATTTCCTTTGCCCACAGCGCATCGAATGGTCGGTGAGGCGCCCCATCAGACCTGGCGAGGTGATAACACTACATCTACTGACCCACGTACGTTGGGGCACCCCCCGAGTTCTGGGGGTCTACCGCCTCGGCCTGCAGATCGTGGTCTCCGATGGGGAACTTGCCATCATAGACTCACTTGTCGACGATCAGAATAAGCCAGTTCCGGTAAGTACATCTTTGTCTACTTTTATCTTAAAAAAAAATGACAATCGAAGATTTGCACGACGTCAGAAGTGCAAGAGCTTTATAAACTTGTAGGTAAGTAATATTTTGAGTTTCTTAGGGTGTTTTTTTAGGAAGTTCAAAGTTCTTTATCAGATACATTATAAAGGTTCAGCGAGCCTACCATGAATCCGGGGCATTACTGTAAATCAACACTAATAGTTTAAACATTGGAAATGTAACAGGTGTAACATTGAGGTAAAAAATCGAAATGGGTCGCTGACCGCTAACTGCAACCGCGAACTGCACGGGTTTATATAAATCTCTATGAAATTGAGGTCTCTGTTACCGCACTCAAATTTAATTTCATAGAGATTCATAGAAATCCATGCAGTTTGCGATTGCAGTGTGCAGTTTGTGGCCCATCTCGGACTGATACTTTAAGGTTTATATTTGTATAATCTATAGCGAAATCAAATAAATATTGGTAACAAAAGAAAAGGTGTTTTTTGTGTCTCATTGGCCGCAATCTAGCTTATACAGTAATAGGCATGGTATCGGGATAAGAATAAAAAAACCTATTAAGTCCGTCAGTTATTAAATCATAGAGAGAGACAAATACTTTTTGCTTCTATAAATTGACGTTAAAATACTTACTTAAAGCCATTTAAAGTTGAGAAGTGGGTGCTCTTGACGTCATAATTTTTGTGTAACTTGTACTTGCGTTCCCTTGTACGTTGCCTTCATGTGAAATAAAATAGATTATATTTAAAACGTATTTTTCATTTTCAAAGTCGTTGGAATTCAGATTAACAAAATCAAAGCGCTCGCGGTGCATTAGTTGATATATTTTCTTTGATTCGGAGCTCAAACGTGAACTTCACTCGCTAAGGAGTTAAAAAAGAGTAAAGATTTATAGGTAGGTACTTTAATTATTTCCCCGCTTCAGCAATCAATTGGACTCAAAAGAAATGAAATCCAGAGGTTGAACAGAATGTAACGTTGCAGACAGTTGACTAGCAAAACAAGGTTTTCCAATATTTTAAAGCAATCAGTGACTACGTAAAAACGGCTTTCCATTAGTATTGTAGGAACTACATTCATATTAACAATTCGTTTGCACGTACCTACTTGTCACTTAAATTAATAAACTATTGATCACTTTCATGAAAGGTTTTGGAAGTATGTAATTCGTCATTCGGAGTTACGTGAAGTTTTGGGACATGAGCAGCTTTACAATATGTATTTGTAAAAGGTTTCTATATAGGGTGACTGGTAACTAGTGACCGATACTTAAACACGTGATTATATTCATGATTTCAATAAACTTTCCCAAAGAAACTTTTTTCTTATACAAAATAACTTTTATGTAACAATACCTAAAATAACATAAACGCTGTTTGAAATTCACGCGTGGGCGCCATTATCGATCACAGTAGGCACGAATCGGCACGATCTATCAGCTGATAGTCTGACCTCGGGAAGGGCAAAATCTACTAGTAGTCACACGCTCCCCGCCACCCCCACCGCTCTCGTTGTGCTGCAGTACTGACGTAATTAAATTAATTAAAAGTTAATGAGTATAAAAAAAGTTTCTTTGGGAAAGTTTTTGTATTCATGAGTACAAACACGTGTTCAAGTTTCGGTCACTAATTACCAGTCACCCTATATAATGAGCCCAAAAATAAACATTTTGACAACATACCTACATACTAAAAATATTTATCGTTAAATCTATCGTTGCTATTCCACCGTAAAAACGGAATTTGTCTACAGCACGCGTAGCATGATCACCGAAGAAACGGTCTTTGTCGTGTCTCGGAAGAAAAGAAATTAAGTGTTCATGCTACGCAGGCCGGTTTATTGAAAGAAATTTGACAGATTGAGGTTCCTGTCTATATAATCTGTCACTTTGCCGATTCGTCTGTAGACAAAGGCCGTTTCTTTGGTGTTCAATGTGTTCATGCTACGCATGCAGAAAAATCATCGACAAAATGACAGATTGTAGATTCATTTATTTTCATTTCTCATAATAGGAAAGTAGTGTTTGTTTGATCCGAGTAGCTAGTGGAAGATGCTACTTTCCACCTTAAGGCGGGAAAGACTCATAGTTATTGCTTCCCTCTCTAGGGTGGGAATAATTTTAAAAATAGTTGTTTTAATGCGAGGATAAATTTATACTAATATTCTGTAAATTTGTATTTTTATATGTGGCGAATAAACTTAAAAAACATTGGACCGATTTGAAAAATTCTTTCACCGTTGGGAAGCTACACTATCACCGGGCGTCATAGGCTACTTTTTATACCTGTATTCTCACGGGAACGAGAACTGCGTGGGTGAAACCATGTGACGTCTACTAGTAAAAATAATAAATAAATCGATACACATCGTTTTCCCTTAGACAGAAAATAAGGTTGCTAGTGCTAAACACCAGATCCTTAACATCGCCAATAAGGTCTAAAAATGAACAGTTTCTTTCATCACTTCAATGTTATGAAACAACAGTAAATAGTTTACAACATCTTTTATTCATAAGAGTGAACCCGGGTGTGACGCCACGATTGCACATTCACTGCATAGCTTCGTGGACCCTCGTCTTCATAGCCGTTTAAGGCAAAAACCGGGTGAACCCGGAAAATCTGAATATTATTACTTATGCTTATTAAGATTTACAGTAGGTACAGAATGAATTATATTTAAACTCATTCGCGACTTTATTAAAACTATGTTTTTAAAGTAATAACCATATAAATGGACGCTCAAAAATATATTTGAAGAGAAGTATTTCTAATATATTTTTAAGATTTACTATCACAAATGTATCATTTAGGTACTCGTATCTTTCTATAGATGGATTATTATTGTTATTATTAAATTTTTCTCGGAACCCTGGGGTCCCGGATCTGTGGAATGCGTACGAGACAACTTGCAGAGGCCCTTTGTTGCTTAAAATAAAATGAGGCACCAACCGCAGATTTTCCCTGTATGCATTATGCAAGTGCATTCATGAAAAACCTACTAAGGCTGGAGAAACATAGGTATTGGGCTAGAATGGCTATGTATGTAATCTAACCAGTCTTTCCATTGTACTAGGTAACCACCTAGTACTATGGAAATGCTGTCATTATGGGTCCTGCCTCATCAATGTTTTACAAATGCACGGATAAAATCGGTATGTCACTTGCACTCTCAGCTTTGAAACAAAAAAGGTTGTTCAAATCGTATCTAGGGAAATAAGATATATTTTGGAAACATCGAGACAGATTTGAATGTGGAATTCCCCTTAGAAGGTTAATTCCCGCAATTATTCGTGTTAAATCTAGTCACAATGGCCTGGTAGGTATTAAGAAAGCACGTGATAGCTAAATGTAGCTTTGGATTGCGTGCAACACTGCTTGTTACGCTGTCATCATGTATCATTACAAATCATTAGAGAAATTTGCATAGTGTTTAAAGGCATTTAGTTAGTACGACATAACAATAATGGATGCAATTTGAGGAGCAATTTAGTACGTATAATACTCGGATCTAGACACAAAATCAATTCTGTCATTTGATGATTAGCGGGTAGCTAATACGTAGGTAGGGTAGGTAATAAATAAAAGCAACATTACAAACAATTGAGAATAATCGATGCAGGGGGATAATAGTAGGTAGATCGTCTATGAAATTGGTGAAATTACTAGAAGTACGACGTAGATTCATTTGTGAAACACACAGCGTAATAATATAAATTCAAGCGTGGTAAATAAATGGTACCTAGTATTTAAACGCAAACCAAAAAATATCCTTTTTCTATGCAATAAGATTCCGAATTCCCATCAAAATTACTGATTGCACAGCAAAATATTCAACTCAAAATATCACTAAACACACTACAATTTATTTTCGCAGGGAATTGAAATTTATTTGCGATTTTTCCTAAAGCAAAAGCTTTTTCATCAATGCACAGCTAATAATCTAAATGCACATTATACATGTTAACTCTTTTTCTTTTAAATATAGCATCTATTTTATATTATTTACAGCACTTTTTCTAAATAAAACAGCATTTTATTAGTCACAGTCGTCTTATTATTGATTAATTACCACATAATGAGATCACGAGGTAGCGCTCGCCGGCCGCTGCCGCAGCACCGTTCGCTTCGCTCGCTCGGCTCGAGCGTAGTAGGTCACAGTTCTAACTTAACCTAACCTGGATCCCTTCCACATCGTTTTTACTTGAAATATGGAAAATTTGCTGTGCAGTCAGTATTTATGCTATGTATGTAGTATTTTTGTACAAAAATAAATTTAACTGTATTGCATTATGAGGAAAAAAGTAATGTCATATTGATGTATGATTTCGAATTATCTGCCGTTTGAGTTTTGTTAAACATTTAGTTTATTCGTAGTGAAGTAAGTTATTTGATGTAAAAAACGAATTTAAATGATGAGTATGTATTGATAGGCGATTATTTATTTGATATGCAATTTATAATATCCCGTGAATAAAGTCTCATCTCTGTTGTAACGAATGAATGTTCGCCACGTAACAAATACTTGCGTAATGAATGTTCGTCAAGATCCAAACGGATAATCGCGGAGACCACCCTTTATATAGATCTTAGAACAGCTATGAAAGTAAAACACAAATAAATCGTATCATCACCCTGTTTTACCCGACGTGTGAGGCAGGGATGTACCTACCTACGAATAGAGCTTTAACCCATATTTCACGTTCCATAAAATTGGAAGCAAAAAATCTAGCCACTTCCTTTTTCACGTAGGTACGTATGTATTACATCTTCTGTCCGAACCAGATTAATCATTAAATAAGGTTAGTTTCAGTTTACAACCATGATTCAAACATTTAACCCAAATTATAAGTGTTGTTTAATTAACTGGCGATACCTATATGATTCAAGTTGATATGTTTTCTATTACCAAGACAAATAACTAAGTAGGTATTATACGTGAAAAAGGGAAGTGGCTCCAATTATTTGCTCCCAGGTATATTTAAATCTAATATAATTAGATTGCCAGTTACAAATCTAGACTCCGGACTGTTACTGAGAAATCCCAGGCAAAAAACCCAAAAACAAATTATCTGACCCAGAAATCGAACCCAGGACCTCATGTTCAAGGCATTTCAGTACTTGTTTAAACATACATAAATAAAAGTTAAAGCAGAGATACCGTACTTGCATTAGATAAAAGAACTGCGCTCATTATCGTAAGTCCAACATGTGAGCACGAAACACATTCCACACTGCTGTGTAAAGGTACGGTTAAACGGCCCAGGGTAACACGAGCCGAGCCTGGCTCCGCTCGAGATTCAGCGCGCCACGCGCTGTTTAAACAACTACGTTCGGCGCGGCTCGGCAAAGCTCGCACGATCCATCACTTGTCGGTTTTTTCGACACGGATCAAAGGCGCGCGCGCCATCTTCGGCTCGGCTTAACAGATGGTACAAAACGCGCGACGAAGGAAGACCCGTTTTGTTTTTAGCGACGTTTTTAATTTGAAGAATTGGGTTTGTACGAGATGGAGTGGAGCAATGAAAATGTTCAACTCTTCAATTAACTGTATGAAGAGGAACCAGCGATGTGGAATCCAAAAGATCCAGGTCACAAAAATCGGTTCAAAAGCGCGATGTGTTGTGATGCATCTCCACGGACGGCTCGGTTCGCGTAGGACCCCGCGTCGTTTGGACGAGCAGGCTTGCGTCCGAATTAAGCCGAGCCGCGCCTACACGGATGGTGCTGCGCGGTGCGGCTCGTGTTACCGCGGGCCGTTTAACCGCACCTTAACATTAGAACTTTGTAAAGTGGTAGAGAGAACAAAAGAAAGAACATGTTAGTAGATAGTTGGTAATTGTAGTTCCCATCCTTTCCTGCAGGGCTGTTGCGTATCTCCGTTGAAAGTTCATAATGATGATCACCTAGGGTAAAGTGTTCAACGAATAACTGTCAAACTCTGTTAGGCTCTAGACAGACGGACTGCATTTCAACTGCAATCCAACCGCAAATTGCAGTTCTAATGCAGTTTGAATGCAGTTGACACGACGTTGTCTTTTACAAACTGCATCCGAACTGCAATTTGCGGTTGGATTGCAGCTCAAATGCGGTCCGTCGGTCTAGAGCCTTAGTTTCGTATTGGCCATCATCAGTGTGTATCTAAGATGGCGTCCTACGCACTCGCAGAGATATTACGAAGCGCACCGTACCCCGTCTGATAGTCACCGTAACTTGAAGTCCCACATATTTAGGTGCAATACTCAGTTATCATCAAAGTTCAGTGTGAAACTGGACACCAGTTACCTTACCTTACCTTACCTTACCTTTACCTTACCTTTTATCACTGGAAATAAGAAGATATTCAAAAGCCCTGCTGGACTTAAGCAATGTGGTTTTAAAAAAAAAAAAAAAAAAATAATAATAATAATATTCTCTCAGGAGCCCTGACCACCGGTTACTTGGACCCTGTTCCCGATACCGGTGGGCTACTATTTTTTTATATTTTTAAATGTTTTTTTATTTTTGTATTTTAATATTTAAAAATATAATTAATATGTTTAGAATGTAAAATAAAGGAAATAATAATAATTTATTTTCAGACATTGAAGTCCATAGAATTATTTACAATTTACAAAATAACAAAAAAAAAACAAAATAAATCACAAAATACAAATGGTCATAAAAAATAACACAATACACATAAAAATAAAATGGCATAACAATAATAACAGAGAATAAAGATAAAGTGAAAAGAACGCACAGCTATCCAGAGCCGACCTGTGCGTGCAGTCTCACCCATCGACCAAGCATCGGGCAGTCCCACCGCTCACTCAATGCTCTCAGCATGCCGTGGGAGCTGATATAAGTTCTGTGCCGGAGAGAAGCGCATCGTTTACGCATAAAAATCATCCACTCTCGCATCGGCAAACATACCCGAAGCGCTACAATACCGCAGCAAAATAAAGTGATGAAAATCTTATAGACTATTTCTTAGATGTTTTGGTCGCTTTGCCTCTCAAAGCGACCAAACCATCATGAATAAAATTTCTATATCCATTTAAATTGGAACTAAGTAGCATTTTATAATAATTGAGAAAAACTTTTTACAAAAAAAAAAAACAACCGACTTCTTAAAAAAAAACTAACAGGTGAAAAATAACTCCAGTTTCGGAAGTCTGTGGCTTTGGTGGTTTTGTTTTGTTCATTATTGGCCACCGATTTCCGAAACTGGAGTTATTTTTCACCTGTTAGTTTTTTTTTTAAGAAGTCTGTTGTTTTTTTTTTGTAAAAAAGTTTTTATTTTGTACTTTTTAGTTTCTTTGTGTGTAAAGAAAGTCTTTCAAAACTTGAAAGAATCATTGAAATTGGATAACAATTGCTAAAGAAGTTCTATCTCTAAACATTAATCTGTACGTCTCTGCCGGCCCCTTTTAAAATTGATTGGCGTAATGTTATGTTGTGGAAATACAAAAGCTCAGCATAGACATCTGACTATAGCAATCGCGAATAATTTGCTGTTATGCGTTGAAGAGTTCCGTTCCCTATCTTCTTCATCAGTTTTTCATCACCAAATGACACTTTCTAAATGAAAATGCTTGATTTGTTACCAAAAATGTTGAAATCGGTGCATGTGTGCCTATATTTTTTGAGGAGTTCCCTCGATTCCTCGAAGATCCCTCATCAGGTATGAGTTTTGATACAAATGGGACTAATCTGTTAGTATACCCTATCAAACAAAAAAAGAATTTTGAAAATCGGTCCATAAATGACGGAGTACTGAGGTAACAAACCCTAACGAAAAAAAAAAAAAAAAAAAATACAACCGAATTGAGAACCTCCTCCTTTTTTGAAGTCGGTTAAAAAGGGTTAAGCTGATGTGTACTTACTTGCTTACTGATTATAGCACCCACATTTCAACACATATATTAAAGTCCCATGAAGCAGGGTACTATATAAAATAATCTATATACACACATCAAAAGTGTCTAGGGATCAACATATATTTTTGCAATAACTTTTCTCCTGATTGATATTGATTAAAATTTTCTTTAAGGATTCATCAAATAAAGTGTTTTCGTTTGTCACAGTAACGATAAACCAAGTCACCTTTGCATTAATAAAGAAATTTGCCATTTTCCTAATAAAGGGATTTTTGACATTTGAACCACTAACATTAAAGTTCGAAAAAAAGACTGAAATAACAGTTTTCTTTAAAATTTTATTGGGTAACTTAAACAATTAATAATCCGTGTTTCTACCGCAAACACTAACAACACAAGAACATCGGTTTGGCATACTCAAAATGAGTTTATCCAAATCACGCTGTGGAATGGCCGCCCATGTTCGTTGCAACAACAAAAAAAGGTCTTCTTGCGACTGGATACCCTCCATATTCGCCAGAGCTCTTCTCTGTAGCATATCCCATGCATGCTCAATCGGGTTCAAGTCTGGCGACTGAGCAGGCCAGGGCAGGACATTGATGTTAGCTGCGGCGAGAGTCTGTCTTACAACAGGATCAGGAATCAGGAGAAAAGTTATTGCAAAAATATATGTTGATCCCTAGACACTTTTGATGTGTGTATATAAAAGAAAGTCGTGTTAGTTACTTCACTTATAACTCAAGAACGGCTGAAACGATTTAGCTGAAAATTGGCAGGGAGGTAGTTTAGAGCCAGGAGAAGGACATAGGATACTTTTTATTCCGTTCGACATCATAAAAATAAATATCAAGAATATCGGATGTCTCAAACATTTTTCAAACGCTGCGCCATCTTGGATGACATGACAGGAGTCAAACTTCCCAGTTCATTATCAGGTGACAATTTGAAATTGACAAGTCTTAAGCTAAACCCAAGAAAGTAAGGTTGTCAATTTATAATACGCACCTACGTTCTGAAATTTATTTTGTTACTAAACTTAGAGGTTTCATGTAGCATAAAAAAGTCTTATATTTCAGAAATCAATTTACGTAACTAGCAATGATGACAGAGACGAACTTTAATAATTCTTTGCAAATTAAATAGAACTTATTTTACTGTTAGGACTTTAATTAAAGTAGACCGGGAAAACTATAGGCATAAATTATTGTATGTAACATAGAGGCAATAGTTCAGATTAAAATTATGAATTTAGTATTTTTTAGTAAGGTAGTTAGGTTAGATAGTTGGGTTAGCTATAGGATAGGTATGGTCAGTTAGGTTAGGGTATATATACAATATGTTGTAATTTAAAAGTAGTAGTAGTTATTATTGGTTTGGATTTATTTGTTGTCGTCTTATTCAACGTATGTATATCTAATATAAAAAAAAATAAGAGCAATGAATTGACTCTAAGGCACAACGAAGTTTGCCGGGGCAGCTAGTAGTCCCATAATTACTGTTACTGTCAGCCTCATTCATCCTATTGCTAGGACAACAGCTCTGGATCGAAAAAACTGGAAGAGGAAGTCATCACCACTTACAATTTTTTCGATCCAGTTTAATTTGTCCAGTAGCAGCGCTACCTGTTCAATTTTCTCAAAGAGGTCGCGCGATTCGTTTCATGAATTTTTTTATGCATATTCAGTAAGCCTGAGAATCGGCTACTATCTATTTTTCTAACCTGTAAGTGATAAGGGGTGTTCACCCCATTCTTTTTACTTTTTAATATGGTCAGGCCATCTCCTTCTTGGGGCCTGCCTCGAAGCCTTCTAGCTGTGTTAGCAACCCACGAGTTGGCCCACACCTCATGAAGTCCTATACAGGGTGTCTCATTCAAATCGGTCAGTATGAGAAAGTCTGAAACTATAAGACATACGAAGATCTGTTCTGAGGAACCATGTCATCGATTTTAATAACAAGAAAAACTGCATTCATACATTTTAAAAAACATCTGTACTCCGTTCGGGATTCGAACCCGGTTATTTTGAAAAAAAAACCTACACTATTTCTATTTAGACGTCGATTGTGTAGGTCTTAAGCAGTAATTGTATGTATGAAATATGATGCCTAAAATGAATAAAATGCATTGTTTCCACATTCTTTAATTTATTTTAGTAGGTGCTCGAAGTGACCACCGCCTTTTTCAATATCGCCTCTGGACTATTTCTTGTGGGGTTACGTTAAGGATGAAGTGTACAAAACAAGCTATGACACCGTTGTAGACCTAAAAGTAGCCATAGAGACAATTTTAACGCAAATTCATCACATGAAGATACAAAATGCAATTGTAAGATCGTTACCTAAACGTGTTGAATATTGAAATAGTCCAGAGGCGGTATTGAAAAAGGCGGTGGTCACTTCGAGCACCTACTTTCGACCTACTCGACATTTACTGCTTAAGACCTACACAATCAATATCTAAATAGAAATAGTGTAGGTTTTTTTTTTTCAAAATAACCGGGTTCGATTCCCGAACGAAGTGCAGATGTTTTTTAAAATGTATGAATGCAGTTTCTCGTTTCATTAAAATCGATGACATGGTTCCTCAGAACAGATCTTCATATGTCTTATAGTTTCAGACTTTCCCATACTGACCCATTTGAATGAGACACCCTGTATAATATAATTATTATCTCGGGTGAAATTTAACAATTGCAGTGCTAAAAGGTATTGAATTCGAACACATAATATGCTCTCAATATCCTAAACCCGCGTTTTAAAGGCTTCACTGGGCAATATGTATCAAATTAGTATCATCACAGCCTATTTGAATTCACCCAAAGAGCTAGTACTAAATTGGTGGTAAACAATTCCATTCGAGCTAGAATGGGATGCTGGATTGAATTTGCCGTTCTAATGTCCGGAATATTTCAGTTGATGTCCGAGGTTAAATCGGATCGTTGTTGCATAGTACATAGGTACGGTCAGGCTCAAAAGTAGATGACTATATTATTATCCATATTTCCTAAACTCAATGTACACCTTAGTTTACACAAATGGCTCAACAAGACTAGTGCCAGACAACAGCACTTTGCATGAATTCACTTAACGCTAAATTTATTGTGAAAAGTAGCTGAACAATATTACGTAAATTTTTATCGTTAAACTTTTGTTTACGAAACAGACGAACGTGTCATGGCAGTGTGACGGTAAACAGACGAGTATGCAAATTCGGATGGATAACACGGCCCCGAGCACATTAAATTTGCAGTGCGAGTTCGACAAACTTTTAGGAAATTCGGTAAAACCTCAACTCAGTACACCTTGATTGCGCTTTTGGTCTAGTCGTTAGGTTAGGCCCTGACTGATGTACTGGAGGCCATGGGTTCGATTTTCAGTTGGTCTGAGAATCAGACGTAAACTAAACAACCAATAAAATATTTAATACGCAAATAAAATATAAATACTAAAAAACAAGTGATGCAATTTTCATGATACAAATTAAATTATTATTTCTCTTACGCCCGATATTAATATTCTATCTTAATCCAAATCCCGTTCCTTTCCGTTTCGTTTTTGACGGCTGCTTCTGATTGGACATCTTTAAGACTCGGATAGGCGAATTCTGATTGGTTACAGACAAAGATCGGGATCAAGATAGCAACCGAGATAGATTGTTAATATGCAGCGTTAATGAAAAGCGCCTGCATCCTCTCTCCTATTAAAAATCAACTTTGCTGTGCAGAGTCCATAATTGATTCGAAGTTTTAACATTCCAACTACCTATTATGTGTACACATTAGGGAATGCAATATGGAATTGAGTAGGTATTGAGTACCACCACAAAAAGTTGCCATGTATTGAATCACTATCATTAACTGTTTTGTGCCTGGCTGTAATTTACCTATAAACATGTTCCACAACTTTTCACACAACGCCAACAAGCCCTCAAGCTTAACTTGGGACTAAATTTTAGTCCCAAGTTAAGCTTGAGGGCTTGTGTTATGGGTACTAAACAGCTGATAAACATACTTAAATATTTCTAAATACATACATATTATAGGACTGGCCTGTTAGTCTAGTAATTAGTGACCCTGACTGCTATGCCGGACGTCGTGGGTTCGATTCCCACCCAGGACAAATGTTTGTGTGATGAGCACGATCATTTGTTCTGTGTCTGGGTGTAATTTATCTATAATATGTATATATTTAGAAATATATAAGTATGTTTATCAGCTGTTTAGTACCCATAACACAAGGTCTCAAGCTTAACTTGGGACTAAATGTCGTTGTGTGAAAAATTTGTTAAATATTTATTTATTTTATAGATAAATTACACCCAGACACAAAACAAATGATCGTGCTCATCACAAACGTCTATAACATGAATGTATTTAGAACTATTTGATTATGTTTATAAGTCGTCTAGTATTCATGCCACAAGCTCTGCTTAGATTGTGACCTAAAGGTGTTTTGTGAAAGTTATGGAATATTATATTGTTATTATTTTAAATTAGTTCTGAGTTACAGCTGCACGGCGAGTTCACTTTCACTATGTAGGAAAATGAAATTTTTCAAGACAATTTATAAGTAGTAATCAACTACTTATGGTCTTTAAAATTATCATTATATAATGATAATATCGTAATATCTACATAAATACTTTCTACTCGGTTATTAATAAATTTAATTTATAGGTAATTCAACCTGAGGGTTACTGGTCAATGTTTCAACGGCCTAATTGTGCTATTTCAAATGTCAACAAGACGCGGCACAAAGCCAAGGGTAATTAATTAATTAATTAAGTACGCTTGGCTTCTTGGCTTGCCCCGTTTGAGAACAGCATCTATAAGCTTAGGAGATAACATACACCTAGGAAACTAAAACAGTCTACAGTCATACGTTTTATTGCTGAAACTAGACTAAACCTCTTAAGCTGAATACTCGAGAATAAGAGAAACGGATTTTTAAATGAAAGAGATCTCATAAACCGGTATCATTTTACAAGCTCTGTGTGCCAGTACGTATGAAAGCCTACTTTTTTGCTCATAACATAAGTCCGGGGCTTATGCTTTGCCTGAGTACAACGCTGATACCTACCTACATGTATTTATTAATTAGGTACCTACTAATGATTCCCATCCAAGAAGATATTCCCACGCATAATTTACATTTGATTCCACACGAACCTCTCCGATCTGTGACCGACTGTGAGACAATCATGATTATTCGTACCTATTGGTACGAATATCATGATTGGCTGCCCTAACTATTATAGGTACAAGAAATCTATGTATATGTAAATATCATACCAGAATTAATTCTGTTTGATCTCGGGATCTGAAGCTAGATTGACCACATTATACGCAGACGTAAATTACCTTTGCCATATCGAATAGTTAATGAAGATTTAAACCCAAGTCGGTCTTCGACAGCTTCTTAAGTTCGCAGTTAAGCACGATTACTGAGTAAAGTTCACTGCCTCCACTCAAATCGGTGTTTCGTTCCTCAAAAGCTCATTTCAGACATTAGATAAATTAATAAAGAGAACTTTAAAATTAAACTCTTTTATTTGCAATCATTAACCCCTGACGCAAAAACGATGGGGGTTAATGTGTTACCTATAAGTTTGACGTGTCTGTGTCGTAGCCCCCGAATGGATGAACCGAATTTGATTATGTTTATTTTTTGTTTGAAAGGTGAATTAGTCGTGAGTGTTCTTAGCATTGTTTCATGAAAATCAGTCGAAGAGAGCCGCCACGCGCCGCATCAAAATGGTGGATTTCTGACGTGTTTCTTCACAACTCCTTCAATCTCAAATGAAAATAGCTTGACTACTAGAATACTGTATGATAAATTCAAAACCCAAGATGGCCGCAATACCAAATATATATTTTAATAAAATATTTATGTGTCGAAATTTCAAATTTTCAAATTTTTCAAACACAGTCAAACTTTCAGTCAGTGAGTCAGTTACGCATTTGTCAGTTATTACATGGCTGGACTAAGAACATAAGGACCTAAACAACTCTACGACCAGTAGGTCGTAGAGTTGTTTAGGTCCTTATGTTTGTAGGTGTTTGTAAATGCACTTTCTTTGGTATTCCAAAGAAAGTGCATTTAGACAGTCCGCAAAAAGTATTCAACTGCTAAATAATCAAGTAGGTACATAAGAAAATTTAAATATATAATGATCCACTGTTATTCCTAACAATGATAAAAATTAAATACTTACTTTATGAAGCAAATGTAAGTAGCTACCTCCGTGTCATTGTTGTGTGCACGAAACCTACTATTGAAAAGGTTAAATGCTAGTGCTAATGTGGGGCACTAGGTTTCTGAAATCACGTGCCTACGAGAAAGACCAACAGCTGGTCGTGGTAGGTATTTTTAAATTTTGTGAAGAGTATTTAAACATAGTGGGAACGCCGGGAGGGGACGCCCTAGAAGGACATACATAGACCTTATTGGTGAGGTTCTTCAGAAAGGTCAGGTGCGTAGTACTCGCAACCGGCGTGTGTGTATGACAACATGTATGAATGTAAACGAAGCAAAAGAAGTATGTAAGAATCGTAGCATATGGCGCTCCGTAGTTTCTGCCTACCCCCATGGGAAAAAGGCGTGAGTTTATGTATGTATGTATTTAAACATGTAATGTGCAAAAATCTTTGAGTAGTACGTATTCTAATTGATTACTGTAGGTACTATCTCTCAAAAAAACTCTTTAAAAGTTCTCAGCATTTTTGGTAAACTGTATGCCGAACCTAAAATTATCATTTCTGCCTAACCTTTTCCCAACTTTGATGGGGTCGAGTTCCAGTTTAATCGAATGCAGCTGAATACCAGTGCTTTACATAAACCAACTGTCTATTAACTAGTTGTCAGATTTTCGGGCTTCTGACTATCTGTAACGTCTGACATAGATCTGCAAATGACAGCTGGGACCCACGGCTTTACGTGCTTTCCGAAGCACGGAGTAGTCTTGAAATGTAATGACTGGTCACCATTCCACGGAACAACCTCGTCAAGCGTTGCTTAACCTTCGATTGACTCGACGTGACCTGAAGCTTTTTTTTATTAAGCCACATGCTTTTCGAAGTCGCCGACCCTAACAAAGTTGGGAAAGGCAAGGCAGATGTTGAACTTTGTCAAACGTCACACTCCTACGTGCCCAAAAAAGGGATCCATAGTTTTTGTTTTTTGCGTACCTATTAAAAGATATAATGATGATAAGAGCCCAGCAAATACA
Organism: Euplexia lucipara; assembly: GCA_921972225.1. Taxonomy (NCBI): domain Eukaryota; kingdom Metazoa; phylum Arthropoda; class Insecta; order Lepidoptera; family Noctuidae; genus Euplexia; species Euplexia lucipara. The sequence goes on along the minus strand of OV179142.1, from coordinate 6,864,859 downwards.
CACATATACACGCATATGTACACTAACATATGTAGTTTAAAATATTGTACCTAATAACAAAATATGGATTGTTATTGTCTGAAATAAACTTTTTTGAATTGAATATACCGGTTCTGTTTGCAGTGACGTTCGTAAACGATCTTTCTGGGAATACTCGGATAACAGAACTATTCCCATAACTATTTATTAATTTAATCACCTATTTGAGCTATTAAACTGCTTTGTCCGTGTATTAATACGCTTATGAGGAATGGTTACTAAGCTTCCGAGCTACCTAGTAATAATGTAGCTTTAGAAAATAAAAATCAACACTATGTTATAACTAAATATTTTTTTCGTGAATTTCCTATTGCTTTAAATTGACAAAAGATAGCCTATGTCCGTCTGCTGGCCGATGATTGCCCAATTTCATTAATATTCGTTCAGCCATTTAGTCGTAAAAAGCCGAGGAAAAACAAACCGACAACCAAATGAGAGTTAGTTTCTCATTTGTAATTCTCATACAATAGGTAAGTATAGTTCAAGTATGGATCTTAAGTATAATTTCTACCGTTTTTGGGTCCCAATTATTTGATTATTATATTGTCACGAGAAATAGTAATTAATTTGTATCACGTCGTGTTTAATTTAAGTAGAATCAGAATGGCCTAGCCATTTAGCAATAATAACTATGAAGGAAATTAGCGGGAAAGAACGTTTCATTACGTAATTTGCATTTTTAATACCTGTAGCACTGTAAAAGAGTTGATGACACATTTGCTCGTAAAGGGTCTCTTTCCGCTAAATTCAGAATCGTAATGTAAAACGCACGGTTTGCAAGCTGCTCTGACTTAAACGATTTTTTTTAAGTCGGAGCAGCTTTTTTTTAAAGCTTAGCAAAGAGTTTGTATGTCAGAAAAGTGGTCAAAATTATATTAATAAAATTAACTTTGGGAGATAAAATATAAAAACTAAACATTTTAATTCGTTAATTTAATTTTTTTGACAATAAATTACAACCATTACTTTATTAGTAATACTGGCTGTTATTGTGCCTTTGACTTAAAAAAAAAACTGGTGCGCGCACATTGCCAATTTTTGATCAAGTTAAAATTATTTCGCGCGCTTTTTCTTTTCGCTGTATTGTTTTTATTTGAACATTTCATCCGAGTTTTATTTATTTCCTCGCAAATATGTTATAAAACGTCGTATGACATACGTGCGCTTTGATAATTACAGCCTCTGCTTTCTTGTAGCCCTCGCCTGCGGCTCGGGCTAGCAATATTGCCTCGGCTGTAATTATCAACCTACCGCACTTATATCATAATGTACTATAATGTAGAAAAAGGTACGTTATGCGTAAGGTGTATTATGAGAAAGATGCATTATGAGAAAGGTAGTGCATTATGAGAAAGGTGCATTTTGAGAATGGTACGTTTTGCGTATGGGGTGCATTTTGCGAAAGGTAGGTACATTCTGCGACTGAGTGATTTATTTTTAACACCACAAGAATACACATAGGTACCTATTAAATAATTATTTTTACGTAACATTGATTTCATGCGACATGATTTCAGAACGAATGAATTACGCAAGCAGACGAGATGCCATGTTGAATAAAACATGGTAATAATTGAAAAAATATCATTTTTGGTTTACAACGAATCCGACTCAAATTTACCAGATCATAATATTTTTCCCCAATCTGTGTTATTTTTTCCTCTTTTTCGATTAATGTAAATCTCATGGCCGCAAATTATACATCTCCTTTATATGGTAAATCATATTACGATGTTATTTGAACTGCAAATTAGTAATTTAATTTGGTGTTACAAACAACTGCTTTTGATGGACAGACAAACAACAATTATATGTCATTAACTACTGGTGTGAGCTAAGAAATATTTATTTACGGATAAAACGTACGATAAGATTTATATTTAATTTATGATTTGTAATTAAATTAACTTTTAGGGCATTTAAGATTTAAATTAATACATTCCATATAATACCAAAAAAAACCTATAGGTAAACGTGTGAAACATGAAGTGGCTGGAATTATTAAGTATAGGTACTAACTTTTTCTTTTCTTAACATAACATAACATGGTGTGTGAATAAAACACCCTCATTACGCCACTTTTGTATAAATCCTTTGTGAAGACGGGCAAGTTTATAGCCATCTTAAGCTTGTATAATAACAGCCACACGGGTCGATAGAAGGTTAAGCAACGATTCACGAGGTTGGTCTGTGAATGGGTGACCATGCTTTAGGCACTTACCAAGTCTCCACTGTGCCTCGAAAAGAACGTAAAACTGTTGCTTAGTAGGACCATAGTAAGGACCAAGGGTGGAAAAAATCAATGGGCCCAGTCCTTGAAACAGATTATTATTTTATGTAAAGGAAAAAAAAACATTCATTTTAAGTCAAAGTCCTTTTACACAACTCTCATTGATTTTTCCATCCCGTATACTCTGAACTGTCGTCACAACATTTTCAATATTTCGGTAATTCTTTACACCCATCTAAAACACTATGGCCTGGCACACAATGACATAGGCGGCCCATAGCATGACAGGCGATTTTAGTAAGAGCAAATAATAAGAGATCGTATTTCGGCCAATTGCCCAAGTGTCTACATCTTGGGATGCCAGACCGTGCCAAGGGATGCCGTAGCAGGCTAAGGCGTATCAATAAAGGATGTCGGAGGAAGTTCTAGCGTATCTATCAATTAAATATGAGTCATAACAGGCTCTTTAAGCAAAACAATGAATTGTCAAAGCGTGTCGTAAACTGGACATAACCACCCATTTCAAAATACAGAACATTTAATCCACCGCAGAATCTTAAATGTATTTTTTTTTCAATTCTTATTAATTAGGCCATTTTTATTTTGTTTAAGTTTATCTAGTTATCTAATTTGTTATAATGTTATTTAAATGGTATTTGTGTAACCTTTGTTGGAGATGCTCCTAAATAAAAAATATACAGTGTTAAATAGGATTCGAAGTTTTATAAAATTCCTTGTCGTGTCATACCTGCTGTGAGCGCCGGCTTGAAACGATCCAGTCAGAATGATAACTACGTATCGACAGACAATAGGGAGAATATAGTGCGCAGTACCCCTAATGGAATTGGCTCCAGCTAAATTAAGCCGTGGTTAATTAATGCCCTTTGCAGCATCCGAAGGTTGAAATTGCGGACAAATGAATGGATTATGATTTCTAGTTTACTGGAATTTTGATCCTATTGTTGGAATAGAATAGAATAGAATACTCCTTATTTTACACCATAAAAACTTACAAATTACCTATAACTTTAAGGGGTACATAGGGTGTTACAATGGGCGTCCTTATCGTTAAAAGCGATCTCTTACAAACAACCTTTGGATGGACTTGATAGTGGAGGAGAAAAGATGAGTAGGCAGTTTGTGGTGTAGATACTATTTACATAAATATATAACATACATGACTATGTCAATAGATGTATAAAATAAGCATAAATAAGAAAAAAGAAAGTAAAAAAACAAACAATAAAATAAATACAATACATAAATATTAATCATTTAAAGAGTAACGAACTGTTATATTGAGACGTGTTAGGAGAGAGGTAATAATTTTTGAGCATATTTTTAAACGATGGTAATGTTTGAGCTTGTCTCAGTGACACAGGCAAAGCATTCCATAGCCGAACAGCTTCCACAGTGAACGATGTGGAATGTTTTTTAACAAAAACACGATCAAACAAATACTGGTAGCAACATGACTTTCCAGCCACAGAATTAACTAACTATCTCGCCTGCACGCCTAGCGTGATCACCGTAGTAACGGCTATGTCGACGGAAAAATCTACAAAGTGACAGATTGTTAAAACATTCCTGCCACCTTAAGGAAGAAAGAATGCTCGATATTGTAGACTAATTGTCCGCTGAAGAATCGACACATTTCATCTCTTCATTCTTGACATTGTCGTGCTACAAACGAAATAAAAGTTTCTCCAATCTGTCAGTTTGTCGACTCTTCTGAAGACAAAATCTGTTTCTACTTTGAACTATGCCTGGGCCTGTTTTCTAAGGGTTAGTTAGATCAGTTCACCCACATTCACATCCCACCCTTACATCGCTGGCACTTCTGCGATCGGTACAAAGCTTTTATACCGCGTACATCGTTGGACTGGAACAACCTGCCAATTGTGGTCTTCCCGTCCGATTACTATTAAGGTGTCTTCAAGGCTATTTTGAATACCAAAACAATAAATAAAAATTCCATAACTTTCCCACAACGCTATTTCGTCCCCCAATGTAGGCAGAGCTTGTGATATAATAATAATAATAATATAATTTTATTTCAAGCACAAGACTCATGTAAGTTAGTACATAACTTCATTGGCACTATTTTACATTAGTCTTATGAACAAGAGCTAACAAGCTGCTAAAGCCAAACAAACCCTTATTGAACATGCCTTTCTCTATAATTCATGAACCGTCTGAACGTGATTCTAGACGACCACAAATTAATATTCAAGAATAGTTCCATTTTGCTTCTGGCAACAAGGACGTTATATGCGTTATAGTATTTTTCTATCTTTACCAAAGAAACTGTTATGAGTACTAGATGTCAGATAAACATACTTCTTACACATTTTCATGCATATTACACTCAGACACAACACAATGATAGTGCTCATAACACAAAAAATGGGCTATTTGACAACATTTCAATTTTTAGTCCCTCATCTAGTTAACAAGAAAATATTCGACACATATTTTTTTCTTTTTCAAATTGATAGAAAACTGCTTAGATTAACCGCATTAAAGTTGAGGAGTGGGGGCTTGTAACGTCATTAGCTAGCATAAACTGTACCGGCTATTGACGTCATGCGATATTTTAACTCGAAGTATCGCCGTTATTTTTTGATTACCTACGTGAAAAAGAAAAAATACGTCTCGAATGTTTTCTTGTCATCTAGATAAAGGACTAGAAAACTAGTCTTGGGGGGGATCGACCATTCTGCCAGCCAGAGTCAAATACCAAAAAGTCAAGAAGAGGCTTTTATTCTATTAGTGCATATCACCATCATCGATCGCATCATTGCTTACCATTAGGTGGGATTGCAGTTAAGCACTGTTTCATACCATTAATCTCTCTTGTAATAGGGGCGAGCCTAATGCCACCAAGCAAGCAAAATTAAGAGCATTATACTAAATCAGTAGAGAATGAACTACGATGCATAACTGCCTCATATTCACAACGTTATTGAGGAAGCTAGATCGATGACGTCAGTCCCTTGTGACGGTTGCATATGAAATTGCAATAACACAAACCTGGGCTTCGAAGCCGAATATCCACCGGAGCCAACCAAATTGGATGTCAATCGAGGCTGCTAACAAATTGATGAACAAAACTCGATACAGCCAACAACCCTAGTTTGTTGCCTGGCTAATAATGTATACATAAACTCACGCCTCTTTCCAACGAGGTTAGGCAGAAACCACCGAACGCCACCTGCTACCATCCTTGCATACTTGCTTGGCTTCGTTTGCATAAGAAACAGCCCTGTACATTAGCGCTAACACGAATCCTTAACGCGTAATAACGATTCGTACGATCTCAAAATTTAAAAAAATCACCTGCTTTTAGGTTTAAATTAATAACTTAGGCACAATGAGTATCGAAGAGACTTTCGCCTGGGTACGCACTGCCGACTTAGAAAACTTTAAACAGACTCCGCACCCAAGTTGGTCGCAGCAAAGAAAATCTCCATAAGTGGGGGGTTCCACAGATGGCACCGATCTTTAGTGCCTATGCGCCTTTTGGCGCAGCCGTGAGACATGCCATTTGTTGTCTCTTTTTTTTTGTGTTATTGCGTTTTTACTGTGCGTGTATCCAGCTGATGCCAATAAATGTATTTTCTTTCTTTCTTTCTTTCCTATGCGGTAACTCTCCGCAGACCATGGCCTAAACAAAATTGAGAAATTAGTGTCTATGTCTGCCACGCTAAGAAGAAGACGAAGATAGATTATAGATAGATATAGATATCTAATAAATAAAGTCTTAACGGTAACGTATTAATACATTCGTGCTTTGATGGTCTTCTGTAATTTTTGACACTCAAAAACAAGGTTGATTCTCAATAACGAAACTTAATTTTATTTATAATTTTGTTGTTCAAATTTCCATTTCTCATTGCATTATTTTTTTCTTTTATAAACTAACCAGAGACACATTCACCGTGTCCGTGGCCTAAATGGCAATGGTAATGTTTGAAGGACAATGTTTTTATCTGAAATAAGTACGGACCATTTGGGGTGAGGTCGGCAAAGGTCGGATTTTTTGCTCGTTACTTGTTGCGCCGCCGGATATAATTCTACTTGAATATTGTTATATTACTGTTGGCCGCCAGCCAAGTTGTACGTTTATTACTCTTGAGGTGTATTCATAATTGAAAAGCTTTCGGAATTTAACGTTTCATTTAGTTATCGATATTAAAGAGTAGTTGAAATTGTACCTCCCACTATTTGTCTCTGAATGACCTAAAGGTTGGCTGGTAGAAAATGCCTAAAGCATTATCCGCCTAAGTACATTTTTGTGCTTGAAGTAATAAATAAATAAAGAGTAAGGTTGGAATCCAGATCTCGACTTTTCATTTTATTAAAAATAAACAATTGTAAAGCAGTCGAGCGAAGCGGCAGTATCAGGAACGGTTCCAGCCAAATACTTGGAACTAAGAATTGCGTTTCATTGAGAAGATTTTAAAGGTCATAGATAATTAAAAATTACTTGCAACAAAAAATATATGTTTACTTTTAATCAATTGTTTATTTTTTCAAGAGATTTGTCATTTTGACGTGTCAGTTGCACCCAGTTAAACTGGAAGCTGACCCCAACTTAGTTGGTAAAAGGCTAGGCAGATGACTGCAGATGATGATATTATTTTATTTGGGAAAATAAACGTCTTAACATTACATGTAACATTTATGAATAGGTATATAAAACAAAATCAATGAATAACCACAATTATTTTCTTACAATTATTAACAAAGAGGCATGCTATGATGGCTCAGAGATTAAGGCGTATACCTCTCCTACAAGCAATATCAATGTGATTTTTTAAATTCATATTCATACATTGAACTTTCTAAGTTTATCTTTGACGTCATTAAAAGAAAACAACGTGAAGAAACCTGTACTTATAGTTAATATAAGTTGATATCGCCAATACTTATCGTGCAAGCGTGGTGATAATGCTCGTGCCTTCTCTGTATGAGAAGAGGCCTTTGCCCTGCAGTATTACGGTACGGCAGAGCAAGTTCGTCAAGTTCTTGCGGTAGCGTCGAGGATCGGGTTGCCCCCTTCCCTCAAATATGGCGAGAAGGGTAATGGCTGATCTTTGCGTTATGCTCGTGAACGGGTGCTGCTTGTGGTGACTGGTCGACTTGCTTACCAATGGTTTTTTTTTATTGTTTTAACAGTTAACTGCTTATTGGTTTCACTTCGATGGTCCTAGATTATCATTTTAAATTTAGTCACAGCCTTATGAATGTAAGCCAGCATTGCACATGTAAGCGGGTACGCCTTTTATACCTGGAGGCTGTTATTTTTCAGTTTTGTAGTTGTTTTGCTTGAGTTTAGATTTCAATGTTAATATGAATTTACTTTTCTTTTTTTTAATCTCGGTATATTGGAGTGTGCTAGCTAACACGTGACAGTCATTATGAAATGTAATGTTTTTACATTAGTGCTATTTATTGAGCATTTCATTGTATAGATTCTTTGTATACCTAGTTCTTCAAACGAATCAGACAGATGTGTTGCTGGGGAGTTTGTTCCGCCACTTCTTCTTCCCAGCAATAACACTAGGAAGTGGCGAAGGGTGGGCCGTTTTTTGGGTACTGTCTTTATGTATTTTTTTGACGTTCAAAAAGTGCTGATTCTCAGCCTAGTTTGAATAAAGACTTTTGATTGATTGATTGATTTACTAGGCTGGTATTTTATGCTATGACGAGCACTCTTGGGCAAGTCAAATATGTTCCTTTCTATTCAAGGAATTATTTTGAGCGATTAGTAATGAATGGTCACCCATCCAAAGACCAACCTCCTCAACTGTAGCTTAACCTTCGATCGACCCGTGAGCCTATTATTTTTTAGCTAAGTATACAAGCTTTGACTTTGACTTTTTTGACTGCCTCGTTGGTCTAGTGGTCGCAAGCGCTACTGCTGATCATGAGGTCCCGGGTTCGATCCCCGGGTCGGGCAAAGTGTTATTGAGTTTTTCCATCTGGGATTTTTCAGTAGCAGCCCGGAGTCTGGATTTGTGCCCGATTGATGGCAATAGGCTCGCCCCCTATTACATGGGACTTAAACATAACTGGCGAAATGTGGGTGTGCTACCAGGTACACCTCTGCCTAGCCCTTCGGGGATTACAGGCGTGACGTTATGTTATGTATGTACAAACTTTTTCTTGATTCATTTTGCGTTTTTTTTAGTTGTTTTTGTTTTAGGTAAGTACTTAGACGATTCATTATTTTCCCATTCGTTCTGATATTATTACAATCAAAGTACATAACAGAATAAGATGAAATACAAAAATCAGAAACATAATAAAAACATAAAATAAAAAATGCTGGATCAAACTATGTTTATGTAAATGGTAACTATTCGGCATCAAACTAAATAAGAATCACGTTAATCGTATTATATTAATAAATCTTAGCGTACCTAATCGGTGTACCTACAATGTACACTTTTTTATGTATGTACAGACGCCAGCACGTCAAGTTACCCCAATGTGTCAAATTTCTTTTAACGATTTTCAACTTTATGTTAAAGGGAATAAGGTTCATATTCAATTGGGAAAATTTGACTCATTGGGGTAACTTCATGTGCTGGCATCTGTACAATGTAAACATAGGTACATAAAAAAAGTACTAATCGAATAAGAACCTCCTTTTTAAGTCGGGTAGAAATAAAACAAAAAATAGTTCGTATTTTTATTTCTTTACAAATGTCGTAGAGGAATACTAACGACGACGAATAATTTCGCACAAGAGTGGAGAGTTAAACCTCTATGCCTGTAGGATGCTGTTAGGGCATAATGAGATAGGCATAATTACAGAAACAAATTTTGGTCTGTTCGCGTACCTGAATGAGTCAGTAATTTAGATTGCGGTTAAATCAGAGCTCGTGCACAGCTGAACTAAACAGAACTTAGTACTGCAATAATTTTCCAATTTACCTGCCATTACTAATTCACATACAGCTACATAAACTCACACCTTTTTTCTATGGGGGTAGGCAGAAGCTACAGAGCGCCATCTGCTATGAATCTTACATCCTTCTTTTTATTCGTTTACGTTCATACGAGTAGTAGATATAAAATAATATTTTATATCTACTACTCGTAAGAACGTATTATGATTAGGGTAAGGAGTAAATTTACACACCTGACTAGGTATTCTGAAGAACCTCACCAATAAGTGCTGTGTATGCCCCACCACATTTACATTTGCCTTTATTAATTCCCCTTAATATTTTTTTATTTCTAAGATCAAATTGTTTATTTAAGAGATTTTGTTCTGACCATCCTATCAAATACCTACTTAGTAGAATAAAATAGTGACTTATTTTTTTTAATTTTAGTTGTTTCGATTCCGATTTAGGTATGCTTGTCGTAAAATCAGTTAATGCAGATTTACTTTATTGAAAAAATAAAAGAACGTTTCCGTTACGTTAAATGAATTTAAAATCCTTTACCTTCGAGGCGTATCGATTTTTAAAGAAAAAAAGAAGCTTATAAACAAATATGCTGGAAGAGAATTCATTCAACTGCTGTTATTTGCAGTCAATAATTTCTCCAACATCCACTTTCTCCATTTAAATGAAGTAGTAACTTTGCACATTTACCTGCATGCACCCACTTACTTGTTTTCAGAATTCCTACCAAAGTTAACGTACTTAGCTACTTCGCCTTTGAGAGCACGCCTGCGCTGCAGACTCTTCGAAATGAAAACAAGTGAAGACTAATTATAATAAAGTGCGAATGTTAGTTCTCAACAGAAGTTAAGCTAAACCTACTTTCACATTAGTATAGAAAGTGCAGCGTTGTACAGTTAGCATCAATTACATCTAGACAAAACGTGGATAAAATGACTGAAGAAAAAGATTTTAATAACTAAGAATTACTTTGTGACACAAGGAATGATACAGAATAGGCCATGATGTCAGGGCTGCCAGACCTTTCTTATTTTCTGACGAACTAAATGTGTTTGATGAACACGGCTACACATCAAGCAAAGTATACAATTCTAGTTTACACTGACCTCGCATTGTACGGTAATCCTATATCATACGAGATCAGCTTATACTGGAAATGCATAGCTTGATTAACCGGGTGTACTATGTCGCATCGCACCGATTCTTTCTAACATATACGTGAGTTCTTCTTAGCGGATGGTTAGTGACTAACAGCCAGTTCACGACCTTGCCGCTGTGGGCGGATGCTAGGTCGTGGTCATAAGCACGGGGCGGCGAGCAATAAGATTCAAAAGTATTGAAATATTTGAAGCACACTACGAGTCCCCGCTTGACCGCCTTGTCGTGTGCTTAGTACATTTTCATACTTAGCCGCTGCACACAGCGGCAAGGGCATGAACGGGTCGTAACCTGGTGTTTATGCCTCAGAATGGGCTTCACATGCCGTCGAGAAATTTCTCTCGGGCATGCTGGTTTCCTAACGCTGTTTTCCTTCACCGTTATTAAAGCAAACGATGATTACACAATATGTAGGTAAATGAATTCGAAAAAAAACCAGCCGGTCGATCCAGCAAAAGTCACGCCGTGAAAACTTGAGTGAAGTGAACTGTCAATACTTAGCATGTGGCATTAGTATGGAATGAAAGCACAATTCGCCCTCAGTACGCCTTCATTTTCACGCGGTGATTTCACCAGAATCGCACTGCTGTATCTTGAAAATCAGCTGTCAGAAAATAAGTACCTACTTAAGGTGAGTAATTTTCTATGTTAATGGTCCCATCGACAAAATAGCAAGCATTCGACCATTAGTATATTCTGACACAACTTCATTAGACACTGTTCGTTTCGTTCGCCATAGTGAGGTCTGGCGGTCCTGGGATCTTGAACTAGAATGAAGATTGCATTTTGAAAAGAACTTTGTCGTATTGAGATAATGTTTATTTTTCTTTGTTGATCGCCTAGATACTTTCGACGGTGACTGTACCGAGAAAATATAATATGCGAAGGTGTGGGTTGCGCTGTTTATAGTCAAGAATTGGCAATCTTGTGCATTCGGAGCTGGTGTACCTACTTATTTGTGAAAACTATTCCACATTAGTAGTACCTGGTAGAGCTCTTAGTGAAGAGTTTCGTACGTGGAAGTAATTTCTATTTACTTCTTTGTAAACGACGCGTGAGTCCGTGACCTTTATAAAATAAACTAACAGATTTAAATAAAATAACAGATTTTCGTGCACATAAGACAGTTTCTGCTGTGAAATGACAAAGTTCCTGCAATAGTTTACTTACTTTTATAAACATAAGTACTAATTATGTAAACTATATGTATTCCGAACTCACTAGCCACATAAAAGCCATTAAAGGCTTCTGTGGCTCTTAGCATTTAAAGTTATGTAATGTAGAATAAGCGATCTTGAACAATGAATAAAAAAAAAAAAAAAAAAAAAAAAGTTCTGATATTGTAAGGTCCTCGTTGGTATAGTGGTCGCGTCGCAAGCTCAACTACTGCTGCTGCATGAGGTTGGGTTCGACTCCAGGGTTGAGCAAGATGTCATTGAGCTTATCCATCCGAGATCAGATTAGGCAGTTTCGTGCCCGGAATAGGACATAAGGCTCGGCCCCTATTACATGGGACTTAAACATAACCAGCGAAACGTGAGGGTAAAGGACACCTTCTCTTTACCCTTCACGCATAACAGGTGTGATGTTATGATGGTGTCATGTTATGAATAGCGAAAATGGTGATTTGAAACGGCACATACCGCATGCATGTCTTCTTATAATCACGCATAGAAACCTAATACGAGTGCAAAAAATGAGGCAACTTTAAACCAGCCATAGAGGTTCGTTGTGCTCGTCAAGCCGTCCGTCCGTAGATAGGTACTCAAAGTCACGTCCTGACAAACATGGCGTACTCAACATAAACTGGCATCGCTATTCTAATAAAATCACCACGTGTAAACTCGGGCGTAGTGAACACTGAAGTCTCTGACAGTGTCACCTATCTAATATTAACAAGTATGCGAAGCAAAATTGATACGTAGGTTACGATCGCAGTAGGTAGCATATTGCAGTTTCTATCTACCCCCATGGGAATAAGGCATGAGTTTATGTTTGTTTGTGTGTAAATAAATAAGTTACATCGAGTCTCGATTATGATGCATACTTTGCCAATCCCTAGCAACAGATAGGTGACACTGACAGAGACTTCAGTGTTCACTACGGCCAAGTTTACACTCGGTGATTTCAACAGAAACGACCGGCTCAACACACTATTTTACCCGTGTTTTGTACTAGACGCGGCTTTATTATTCGAAGCATAATGTACCTACAGACGCCAGCACATCAAGTTACCCCAATGTGTAAAATTTCTTTGATTTTTTTTCAACTTTATGTCAAACAGAATAAGGTTCATATTCAATTGGGAAAATTTGACACATTGGGGTAACTTGATGTGCTGGCGTCTGTACATAAGATATAGTCCTCCAAAAAACCCGCCCTTCGCCCCTTCCGTAGTGGCGGAACAAACTCCTCAGCCACACTTCTGTCTTATAAATCAGAAGAACTTGAATTTATACAGTGCAATTTTAAGTTATTATTCTAAATCAATCAAATGACTGACTTTGACTGGCCTGTTGGTCTAGTAGTTAGTGACCCTGATTACTATGCCGGAGGTCGTGGGTTCGATTCCCACCCAAAACAAATGTTTGTGTGTCGTGCACGATCATTTGTTCTGTGTCTGGGTGTAATTTATCTATAATATGTATGTATTTAGAAATGTATAAGTATGTTTATCAGCTGTTTAGTACCCATAACACAAGCTCTTAGCTTAGCTTGGGACTAGATGGCGTTGTGTGAAAAAGTTGTGAAAAAAAAAAAAATGAAAGTCACGAAACCAATACTGTCTAAATAAAAAAGAGCACTTTAAAATGCTCCGTTAAAAATAAATACACATAGAAGTTTTAAATTTGTAAGTTTTTATTTAATTTGCGGAGGCCCACAAAGGCAGGTTAAGTGAATAAACTTCGCAGTGGCAATTTATTAGCGAAATTAAATATTAATAAAAGAAAATGGGTCTAAGAGAGGGAACTAAAGACTGACTTGACTAAACATTTTCCCGGAAACGTAAAAACGAAGTTATTACCCACAACCTTTTGACTAACTTGCTTCGATGGAGGTTTCCGGTTGCAAATTTGCTATAAATTTTTCAAACAGCCTTTATATTCGATTGAGGCTTATTTAAACGGCTGAGATATTGGCTTTCTTCTTATTGCCAGTAACCAAGTGGCAACCAGTTGCACATCGAACGTTGATGACAACTGAGACATTACAAAAAAAAATGGTATTGCCCGCTTTAAGTGGATTCCAAGTTATGCCCGGGATACACGAAGCTAGTTTTTGAAGCTAGGATAGCAAGCTAGCTCTCTTTTGAACTGTCTTGGCTAGCTGACGTGACTTGGGATATGCTAGTTCTGTTTACATGAGGCTATATTATTTTAATTAAGCTAGTATTATTGCTGTGACCGAGGGGACCAAACGTCCAAAATGAACTGCACGCAAAAAAAAAACACTAGGTATTCGACTGAAACAGTTACTTCAAAAACTGTGCCGATTCGCACTAAACGAACTAGAAGATGAATTACGAAAATTAAAAATTTAATACCCCCACCGCAAAAACTAAAAACATTTAAAAAGTTAAAAAAGCCATGAAAGTTTTACGTATCATTAAGATGCCGCTGCCTCATGATTCTGGTAATTTTGGAGACAGAAACATTGGAGGTCCGAAAGGGGGGTAGCAGGGGTCATGAGCCCCTCCCCTTCAGGTTTTATCTTTCTCATATGTATATTATGAAAATGAATCGTCGAAATGTATGAGTTTGTTACGCGCATAACTTTCAAACGGCACCACCATATTGGATAACTCTTTTTTTGTTGCATTTTGTGATGAGCCTTGGATGGTTAAGATTCACAATTGAAACCGATAGGGGCGCTGAGATCGCATTCAAAGCAATCGTTTAAGCACGACAACGTCTGCTTGGTCCGCTAGATATTAAATAAGTGCTTAGGTAAGTTATAAAATAGCAGATTTCCACTGGTTTCTGTTTTTATTTCTTATATTTTGATCTTCTTAAGAGCAGGCAGAGTTTTTAATGCCGCCCATGAGCCTCTGACTTGGCATCAAATGCCCTCGAAAAATATCCCTCAGCCGGTTTACTCACGATGTTTTCCTTCCCCGTTTATAAAGCAAGTGATTTAAACAATACGCACATGAATCCGAAAAGACCGAGGTGCGTGCCTTGGGTTCGAACTCGAGACCTATGCTTTGGCAATCCGCCGGTCACACCACTAGGCTTTCACTGCTTTTTCCATATTTTTATGAATTTACCTGAAAAAGTAAATAACCTCGCCCTATAACACAGCTTTTAAATGAACTGATAAACGTAGTAATTATGGAATAAACTTACAGTAAACAAAGACCGTTCATATTTTCTTATAAGCTAGATGTAAAGCCCGCTATGCTTTCCTTAAGTCAAAGAAGACTTTTCATGTTGCAAGCTTTGAAATAATTATAAAGCTCTTTGATAAAAAATATTTAAAGCTCACAAGAAACACAGAACGTTTTCTTAACAGCGAGGAGCTTATATAATTAAAAAATACATTTTACGATCTAAATTGTGTTAGTTTCAAGATTTTTTATATTTATTTTACACTTGCACTTAGAGCTTTAAAAAAAATAAATGCACAAGAACTTAAATTGATCTTACTTGTAGTGGTCGCCAAGTCATCGCAAATTAGCCGTTTTAGCTCTTGGGCCGACTTTGGCATGCGTTACTTAACTTTGAAGATCGTCTCGTGGTGCTTCTATTGCTTACTCACGAGCCCCTTAAGTGCAACCAGGGCTTATTTTTTAAAACCGCAATTTACATATTACACTGGTTTCGTGAACCTACCTACACTCCATCGGATTAGGTAGTTAACTAAAGGTAAACAATCTTGACAAATCTTTTTAGTTAATAACACAGTTTAAAAATAAAATGCAGCTGAAAACAAATTTAGATACAACAAAAACGATTCCATGATCAATTATACAATTTGTTTAAACAGTAGTTGTATTTAATTAATAAGCGTTTATGTAAAAAGACTAGTCAAGATTGTTTACCTTTAGTTAACTACCTACTCGGTTGGAGTATACCACGGATATCAAAGCTACCTACTGTAGACACATGAGATGTTACACAAAGCAATCAGTATTAATTATGGTGTACATTATAGACTTTCCTATTCTATTTAATATCAGATTATAACCCAAACTCACGCCGTTTCCGGGAAACTTAAAAGATTTAAGTGGACAGGTACACAAAAACGCTTTCAGGAAAAAATCTTCTGCAAAAATATTATCTTAAGTACCTACAGAACTAAAATACAAAGGCCTCAGCAGCGTGCTTGTTTCCTAAAAAGGTTGGACATGGCTTCTAGAACAATAAACTGTTGTCTCATATTTTTAACCGACTTCAGGAGGAGGTTCTCAATTCAATCGGTTTTTTTTTTTTTTTTTTTTCTTATGTTTGTACATCGATTACTCCGAGATTAATGAGCCGATTTACGTGATTCTTTTTTAGTTCGATGCGGAATAGCTGCCATTTGGTCCCATAAAAATATAACATAGTTTGACCCGGTAGTTTTCATTTTAGGAACAATTTTATAAAAAAATAATTTATTTTCGAACATTTCTTTGTATGTATGTTCACCGATTACGCTGATATTTATGAACCGATTTACGTGATTCTTTTTTAGTTTGATGCGGACTAGTTTTTTTTTGGTCTCTTAAAAAAATTACATAGTTTGGCCCAGTAGTTTTCATTTTATGAAAATTTTTGTTCATGAATTTTACTTCTTAATTTCATCGAACAGCTGTTGTTTATTTGTTTGATTGTAATATGTCAATATGTGTTGTAGAAATGGATAATAATGAATCATCTAGGTATATAAACCTAAAAAACTAAAACTTGTTAAATAAAAACTTTTTTACAAAAAATACAACCGACTTCAAAAAACACTAACCGGTGTAAAATAACTCTAAATTCGGAAGTCGGTGGCCAATCATGAATGAGACAAAACCACCAAAGCCACAGACTTCCTAATTTAGAGTTATTTTACACCGGTTAGTTTTTTTTTTTTTTTTTGAAGTCGGTTGTATTTTTTGTAAAAAAGTTTTATTTTCATTTATATTTTTCGCTGTTAACGTTTTATATCATAGAAACTGCATTATAATATAGTCTCTTTGTGCCAGACTGTCTGGAATGTTGTCTTGCAAAGGACGTATTTAATAAGCACCGGTGCTAACACAACAAAAGGGATTCTGCGCCCGGCCGCCGTCGCGAACGCACGCTCCTGTGGTCTCCGCGCTCCCTGCTTCGCTACGCCGTAGCGCTCACGCTACGACGCTCCGCCCCGCTCCGTAGCCTCGTTACGCGTGACGCACGTCACCGTAGCTTGACTACGCTCCCTCACTCGTAGCTCAGCTACGAGTGACGACACGACTGCTGTAGGCCCGCTACGTCGTAGCGGACTTTACAGTTGTTCGCTGTCTTTTGCCCCTTCAGGGTAAAGCCACTGTTGGTTTCAAGTGGTCACTTGGGGAAACCTAACGGTGTCAACGAACCAAGTGGGTGCGGACCCGACGCACCGGCCTAACCCCTTCAGGGTTAGGCTAAAGTCGGAAGGACTTTGGTTAGCGACCTTGGGGGGACTCCTAGTCGCTACCTTTGTTTAACCCCCCTTCCTTTTCAGCTGCACCCGGTGACGTCTGGGTGTGTCGACCCGGCACCGGATCGGTCGAAAGACCCATAGGACCCCGCTGTACATTAAGATTGACAGCGGGCAAACATCAAGCTTAGGGTACACTCTAGGAACTCACCTCTCTGCTTTCACCCGGCAGGGAGGGTTACTCATCTCCGGGCTTTTCCACCCGGAGAGCTAGGTTATTAGGCCCCTAAGGCAACAGTCAGTTTGTGTTGCTGGCGAGTTTGTTCGAGTATTTCTTCTCGCCAGTAATAACACTAGGAAATACTCAGGGGAAGGGCCCTTTAGGGGACTGACTACTCTAGGAGCTCACGTTTAACGTGTCTCCTAGAGGCTGTGATAGGAGCTAGTTGCCCCCCCCCCCCCTGCAAGTATATTACCATCCGAAATGGCTGACCCCCTGGTTCAGCTTATCCTGAGGATTTTCCAATCTGAGGACTCGATCCGCCTGAAATATGGCGAGGAACTAGAAGCTCTTTGGAGCCCCAACCCCACCACCTCCGATGTTGAAGGTATCGAGACGTTCTCGGACGTCCTCGACCTTCCGGAAACGCCGCTACCGGCCACTTCCGGGCTCCCACTGGCCCAACGATCCCCCCCCTCTCCCTCCCCTTCAACCGAGTCACCAGTTGTCCAAATGGACGCTGAGTCTGACTCGGAAAGCGATGCTTCGGGATCGCAATCCGACCCATCTGATGCCTCTGCATCCTCCTCCGCCTCATCGTCAGACGGCTTCGAAGTCGTTTTAGGGAAAAGGAAGAAAAAGTCCTCTTCCTCTACCCAACCTCCCAAGGTCAAGAAAACCTTGACCTCCCCCACCAACTCTCGCCCCGCCTCAGCGGTGCCAAATTCCTCCCAAGGCCCTAGCCGCCCCGCCAGCCCCATGACCACATCCCCATCGGACACTCAGCCCGAAAAGAAACCCCGCTCCCCCCCACCCCTGTTCCTCCGGGACAGGAAAATGTGGGACGACGTCGCCTCTTGGATGGATGAGGCTAAACTCCATTTCACCAGCGCCACGTCCTCTGGCCAACAGATCAAAATAACCGTCCCTACGGTCTCAGACTACCGGGGTCTTTCTCGCCTCCTGCGTTCCAGAGAGGTGCCTTTCCACACTTACTCTCTCCCGGAAGACAAGCCCGTCCGCGTCATTATAAGGCGCGTCCCCAGCGATTTTACCACAGATCGCATAAAACAAGACCTCCTGGACCAAAACATACCCGTCCAGGCGGTCCACCGTCTCCACAAACCCCGAGGCAACCACGTCTACGACATGGTCCTCGTTATATGTGACCAAGTAGAAGGGCGTCACCCCATCTACGACATAAAGTCCGTCTGCCGGTTGACTGGCATCACTGTCGAAAAGCCTTTTCGCCCCTCAATAGTAGGGCAATGCCACCGCTGCCAACTGTACGGCCACGCGCAGTCTAACTGCTACGCGAAGGCCCGTTGCGTCAAGTGCCTGGGTGACCATGGCACAGCTGACTGCTCACGCCCCAAAAACATCGCCGAGTGCACTGAGCCGCCTAGTTGCGTGCTGTGCGGCAAATCCGGACACCCGGCTAACTACCGTGGATGCCCCCGGGCCCCCAAAAGCTCCTCCCCTAAGCTGACACAGCGCAACGAAGCCCGTCAGCAAAGGGAATCCCCCTCTGCGGCGACCCCGTCCACGCAGACCCCCCTAAGCCCGCAGCGCCCTTCACCGTGGAACAAATTAAACCACCAAAAGGCCTTCCCTGCCCTGACCCCCAAACTGCCAGCCCTCATGGACCTGAGTATCCCTCAACCACCAGCGCTGGCAGCCACTTCGGCAACTGCTGCCCCACGGCCCCAAAAGGCAAACCCCGCCCCCTCGAAAACCCCCATCCCCGCCGACCTTAAGTCTATCTGCGAGGAGGGCCAACGCACAATGGACACCCTCATTGGTGCCTATAAAATATTTTTCACCCCCACCGCCACTAAGATGGCGGAAGAAATCCGCAACGCCGACATAGGCGATTTCGGTAAAATCTTCGCTGCTTACCCTGATGTAGCAGCCGCCATCGCCAAACACTCCTCCAAAAACCAATAATGGGGAGCAAACGTTATGCAATGACCAAGCCCCGTTCCCTTAAGCTAGGATATTTCAACGCCAACGGCATTTCCAATCAGCGAGATGAGATCGCTAAATTCCTCCGCGACCATCAGCTTGACGTCCTCCTTATCCAGGAGACTTTTCTCAAACCTTGCAATCGTGACCCAAACATTGCAAACTACAAATTGATTCGCAACGATAGAAACCGTTGCCACAGGGGTGGCACCCTGATTTACTACAGGAGCAATCTGTACTGCACCCCCATCGACCCCCCAACGCCAATGTCCCTACTAGAGTATTCGGCTTGTAGGTTAGGCATGACTGGACACCAATCCATCACTATTATCTCCGCCTACTACCCACCATCTAACGCGAATGACCCAACCTCCTTCGCTCACGACCTCAGAGCTCTCTTCGGCTTGAGTGAATCCGTCATTATAGCGGGTGATCTCAACGCCAAGCATCCGGCCTGGAATAGCCACTCTACCTCTCCTAGAGGAAGAACTCTCTTTGACCTCAGCCCCTCCCTTAACTTCGATATCATCGCTCCGATGACCCCCACTCACTTTCCTCACCAAGTTGAGCATCGTCCTGACGTTCTCGACATAGCGCTACTCAAAGGTATAAGCCTCCGGCTGCACTCTATTGAGACACTATGCGAGCTTAACTCAGATCACCGCCCAGTAATTCTACAATTAGCCCCCCGTTCGGGTCCTTTAGACCCCAATCTTCCCCCCAAATCCAAAGTGGTAATTGACTGGAAGAAAGTAGGTGAAAAACTGAAATCCACCACGTCAACCCACCTTGACACCATCCCCGACTGCATAAGCACTGCTGAGGAAACGACGGCCGCGATCGACTCGTTTACTGGACACGTACATTCCGTCATGAACGAATGTTCACGGGAAGTCCCAGCGATGGAAGACCGTCGCTGGAAGTTGCCGGACGATGTACGCGAACTGATAACCGAGAAGAACGCGGCTGTTCGTGCCTACACTTCTTTCCCATGCAGCGCGAACAAGGCTCACATGCGCAGACTACAGCGTGCTGTTAGTAAGCGTGTTGCTGAGCATCGTTCGACTTCATGGGAAAGAACGTTAAGCGAACTTGAGCCCAACCATCTGGCTTTCTGGCAACTTCAGAGGAAGATGCGCTCCTCTGAAGCTCCGCCCATGCCCCCCCTGACCAGACCCGATGGGAGCGTCGCTTTTGACAATCCCGAGAAAGCTGAATGCCTAGCCGACAGCCTAGAGTCTCAGTGCTCTCCCAGCTCCCAACCAGTCTCTCAAGACTTTGTCCAAGAGGTAGACTGCGAAGTCCAACGCAGAGCCTCCCTCCCCCCAGTCGAGGACCCCGATGATCCGCTGCCTCCCGTCACTCCAGACGAAGTGCATGACATCATAAAAGACCTGAAACCTCGCAAAGCCCCTGGCCCTGACGGTATCACCAACAAGGTGTTTCAACTTCTCCCCGCCCAAATTATAGTGTTACTGGCAGCCATCTTCAATGGAGCCCTCAGTAACAACTTCTTCCCACAGGTGTGGAAACAAGCTACCGTTATCGATATTCACAAACCGGGCAAGTCCAAGTCCGACCCCGCCAGTTACCGTCCCATCAGTTTACTCAATGTTCTCGGCAAGATCTACGAGAAGCTTATTTATAAGCGACTCAAAGACTTCGTCGAAGCAAAGAGCCTCATTCCAAACGAGCAGTTCGGTTTTCGAAGCGAACACTCTTGCGTCCACCAGGTCCACCGTATTGTGGAACAAATCATGTGTGGTTTTCAACGCCGAGACATGACTGGTGCGATCTTCTTCGACATAGCGAAGGCCTTCGACAAAGTCTGGCACAATGGCTTGCTTTTCAAGCTTTACCAAATGGGTGTGCCAGACCGTCTCGTGCTCATCCTACGAGACTTCTTGGCGAACCGTACCTTCCAATACCGCCTCGAGGGAGAGCTTTCCTCCCCTCACCCGATCCGCGCCGGAGTCCCGCAAGGCTCCGTGCTATCCCCTCTCATATTCACACTGTTCACCAGTGATATTCCAAAAAGCAAAAGGGCCAGACTAGCCCTCTTTGCCGACGATACTGCCATTTACTACACTGGCAAAAGTAAAAATGAAATCGCCCGACACCTTCAAACTGCAGCCAACTCTTTGGAGAAATGGTTTCGCAAATGGAGGATCGAAGTAAACCCCGATAAAAGCCAGGCTGTTCTGTTTAGAAAGCCACGGTTAAAAGACAAACTCGCCCCCCCCAGACCGATCACTATGTCAGGCAAGCCGATCCCTTGGGAAAAGCAAGCCAAATACTTAGGCGTCATTCTCGACGAAAAGCTTACTTTCTCTGTGCACATAAGAACAGCTCGCTCGCGGGCTGCTTTTGCACTAGGTCGCCTTCACTCCCTCTTAACCGCGAGAAGCAAATTGTCACTCAGGTGCAAGATGCGACTCTACACAACGGTAATCCGTCCCATTATGACGTACGCATGCGTTGTCTTCGCACACGCTCACCGACGTTATCTCCACCGAATGCAGACACTACAGAATCGCTTCCTGCGTAAAATTACAGGGGCCCCCCTGTATGTCCGTAATGAACAGCTCCATATCGACCTAAGACTGCCAACCATCCAACAATTCATGAAGCGCCTTTCCAAGCGCTACTTCGATTCAGCGGAAAAGCATCCCAATCCGCTCGTGACATCCGCCGTCACTTACGTTCCTTCCAAAATTAGTAGGATTCGCCGCCCGAGGCATGTTCTAACTGTCCCTGATGACCCTATCACCCTCTACCAAGAAAGTAATAGGGAAACCAGTACGATCAGAAAACACATATACAAACCGAACATCTTCCGTCCTCGCCGCCGAGGACCGTCGCGACGCTCTAATAGACGCCCTCCCCGACCCTTGATTGAGCCAGCCCGCGAAGCTGAGCCGTTAGAGTTAAATAGTCCCCAAATAATATAAATGAGATCCAGCTTCCCTTTGCTGTCCCCCCAGTGACACCCTAAGCCGAGGTCCGAGCCCCACAGGGGGCGCCCTTAGCGAGTGCTCACTTAGAGTCACGATCATTAGTGCCCTGGCTGGAGGCCCTTGTGTACAAGGACATCCACAGGTTTGCCCGGTTGAGCAGTCTTCACCCTCAGAGGGTGCATTGTGAGATGCCCCACCGAAAAAAAAAAAAAAAAAAAAAAAAAAAAAAAAAAAAAAAAACACAACAAAAGCAAGTCCCTACCTATTAAAACTTGAGCCAGATAATGGAAAGCCAGTGCAGTGCAGTCACTTAAAAAACGAAAACTGAAAACAGCTTACCTACTTCAATGATTCTCATAATGGACATACTTACATATATTTACACCTTTTAACCACAGGGTAGGGTAGGCAGAAACTAGAAACACCTTACACTACTTCACATTCTACACTCTTCTACTTATTTTATACGCGCCGGGCGAAGTGTTCAACGATGAACTGTCAAACAGCTAGTTTCGTATTGGCGATCATCAGTGTGTTTCTACGACGAAGTCGTGCGTACTCGCTGAGTCGATGCGAAATGTAGCTCACTGAAAAGAAAAGAGAGATACGGCTCTTTTGATCAAAAGAGCTGTATCACTCTTTTAGCTCTTTAGCTCACCGAATAACTCTTTTAACTCTTGGGTTAAATTGATTTACTTGCTACAGATCAAACTGAGCCGCGCTACTTTACGCAAGCCAAATAGCTCAATGGCTCTTTCAAATCTTTGAAGTTCTTTAGTTCATTGAACTTAGTTGCGACTGTTGCGAGCCATAAATAAAATTAGATTCATTGGGTTGTTTTGTTCTTATTACAAATATATAAAACTATGAAAGCCAATATGCAATAAAGCATTTTTCTTTTAAAACAATGACGATAAGAGTTATTTTACAATGACGTATTGAGCCGAAGAGTCAGTCAGTGAGCGACAGGCGAAATCGTTCACTTGTTCGTCGGGTAAGTTCGGGCCCTGTTCGGGAATTGTCACTAATGTCGGCGTTTCGTCCGTATCACTCGTCGTAAGTTCGTAACTCGCAAAGCCACAGAGTGATGAGTAGTATAGAGTAGGTATAGAGTCAAGTCAGTGAGCCATTAAGCTAAATGAACTAGTAAGCTATTCCGTGAACGACTGAGCGACTGAGAGCTAGATTGTAATTAAAGAGCTAGTTCAATTTTATCTCTCATTCGCGAGCTACCCATCTCTAGCGGGTACGGTACCCCGTTTTATAATATCACCGTAACTAGATGTCTACTTAAAGTACAATTCCATTTTTTTGCTAATTCTCAGTTATCAGTAAGCAACTGGAAGCCAGTTGGTCACTGACAAAGAAAAGATAACCCAAGCCTTGCCGAAGACTGGCAATATTAATAATAATAATAATACTAATAATTTATTCAAATAAAAATATTGTAGATTTACAGATGAACAAACAGGTAACACAGAATACATTCTAGTGGGTGAAACTCTGTCCTCCCAGCTAGGCTACAAAAAAGCTTGTGTTTAGGAGAATATTGCTACGTTTGTTGGTAATTAATTCCTAGACCTAAGAATAAGCCAGCCCTCTGGTTTTAGATAGTCGTTGAGTTGAGATTGTGACTACATTTTAATTACGCAAATAGCCCCTCTGGTCATACACGCACTCAGGTTGCGAGTACTACCTGACCTTTCTGAAGAACATCTACACACATACTCACATACACATGTGTAATTGTGTTAATATATTTCACAATCAAGATATTTGACATTCCCTATTTATGTACAGCAACATGTATGTATGTATTTATTTTGATTAAAATATCGGTAATGTATCTACATACATTACCGATATATAACGCTTTATTAACATTTTATTGCTCTATATTATTATGTAGATATAATTCACGAAAATAGTTTTTTTTTATTTTTTTTTATTTAATGTGTTTACTCTTGACCTCAATCTTGTCCTGCGGTCAGAGATGAGGTCGACGATGGAACGAGCTTACTCAAAAAAAAGCCTATCAACTCGCGACTTATACAGATTGGGGTACTCATATGAACTCGGGAACACTGATGCAGGCAGGGAATTCCACTCCTTGGCTGTGCGCATAATGAAGGAACAGGCAAACGCTTCGTGCGAATGTGTGGAACATCTACAAGGAATGGGTGATAACCTGCAGTACGTCTGTATGTAGTTTCCGATATTAACTCCTACATCTAAACTTACAAACTTACTTACATGCTTTACATTTATATTACAATAAAGCGTAGATATTAATGCTTTCGGACTGTACCTGTGAAAATATAAACAACTACGAAAAAATACACAAAAAATCCTTTTATCTAAACTACAACACTCTTTTTCACTATTTCACACATTGACGGATTGCGTGACACCTATTAATAATAAAGCTATCTAATGAAACACTGCACATATGTGTGAATTGTAAACTGCGAACGGGTAATACTTGAATTATCATATTACAACAAATGATGTATGTAGTACCTGCTCATCTTTTCTCCTTCACTATCAAGTCCATCCAAAGGTTGTCTGTAAGAGATCGCTTTTAGGGATAATGCCGCCCATTGTAGACATTATATTATAATTTGTATATTCTATTATATGTTATTCTTATATATTTTATTCTAACCGATGTAGGTAACATACACACACTTAATTATAACATTATTATGTTCATTACCTATTTCTACTTATTTGTTTTTGCTGAACACACAGTCAACCAATTATAGAAATAGATAAGTCAGTATTTTGGAACGAGACCGTGATAGCTAATTTTATTGTTCAAAACGTGACGTACTCCCGACATAATAGTACATACATACATCTGTCGGTTGATTTAGATAAAAATCACTCCGTGAAAACTTGTGTGAAGTGAACTGTCCATTGCTAGCAGTATGGAATAGCAGCTCAATCCTCCTTCCAATTCACCTACATTTACACGGCGTGTATAATAATTAATCATACAACTCAGCCCTTTTGTAACATCCACAAAAATGGTAAATATTTTTTTGAAAGACTGTTCAAATCCGCACTGTTTAAATTATAGACTCCGTACGGGGTTTTACTGTGTCTTAGTTTCGTCGTGATTTATGAACACAGTGTCGTTGTTGGAATACGTAGATGTGCGTGTTTGACTGTAGTGAATTAAAATTATAGTCATTACACGTGAACACGTAACTGAGTGTTGCTGGAAAGATTGAAAACGTGTTTGTTATATATAGCGGTTTGTTTTCTTCCCGTATATTTTATTTAATGTTGATAATAAATGCACATTGTGGTACCCTCAAGTTACAAACGATCAAGCTACACAATGTGTCAATTTTCTTTGATGGTTTTTCAACTTTATAGCAAACAGAATAAGGTTTATGTTCTGTTCAAGTGTATCAATTGCCTTCAGTTGTTAAAACCCTTTTTTTTACACACTGGCTTCTCAATTCACTTTAGACATTGGCAGAATAGTCGGCATTGGCTTTGTTTGCCATATTAAAAAATAGAATAGAATAGAAGGGAAACCATGATTTTGTCACTTAAAACATTTTATGGAAATACATAACTTGTTATAAAATATGCTTCTTCTCATCCGTCTTCACTTTTAAGTAAACTAATTTTCCTTAACCGCTTAGGAATATTCTTCATTTAAGCAGATAATCACAATGATTAAAAATCGGTGTTTAAATGATTCGATTCGATGACGACAATAGATCATGCCCGCGTTCCCGAGTACACCGTTATCTAACCTCGATACTAATTCGAAATAATAGGATTCATTAAAACGCCTGAGTGGAATCCGTTCATTAGGAACGAAAGGTTTAAATTAATCTAGTCATAACGATAACGTTTAGTTGACGCTTCCCGTGACCCAAGTGCTGGCCTCTACTTTGGCCAGAGGTTAAGCATTGCCATTCAACGTGGCAATGCCGCCAGTCTTTGGGCACTTTACCAGCTGGCAGCGATGCAGAAGAATTTTTTGACGCTTTGTAGTTATTTATTGTTAGTTTAAGTTATTTATTTATTTTACGTACTTGTCTTTAGATTTCGAATATTTAATAATTAACAATAAAAAATTATGTCTTAGCGATTGGAAAATGAAAGCTTTTGCCAGTGGTTGAGGATAGTTATATAGCCGGGCTAACCTCAAAAGCGGTATCTCAATCAAGTACTCTAATGTACAGATGCGAACTTAATGCCATAGGCATTTTTCTACCTGTCAACCTTTAGGTCGTCCAGATGGTCCTAGATTATCATTTTAAACTTAAAGTTTTAAACTAAAACCTTAAGAATATAAGTCAGCATTGCACATGTAAACGGGTACGCCTTTTGTACCTGGAGCCTGTTATTTTTCAGTTTTGTATTCGTTGTGCTTGAGATTAGATTTCAATGTTAATATGAATAATATACATATTTTTTTCTTAGTATAGTTGAGTGTGCTAGCTAACACGTGACAATCATTCTGAAATGTAATATTTTACAAAGCGTATAAACTTTAGTGCCTAATATTATTGAGCATTTCATTGTATAGATTCGTTGTATAGTTCTTCAAACGAATCAGACAGATGTGTTGCTGGGGAGTTTGTTCCGCGACTTCTTTTTCCCAGCAAAAACACTAGGAAGAGGCGAAGGGTGGGCCGTTTTTGGGGGACTGTCTTTATGTATTTTTTTTTGGCGTTCAAAAAGTGCTTGTTTTCAGCCTAGTTTGAACAACTTTTGATTTTGATTTTGATTTGAGAGACTAACAATATAAAATCACACACAACTTAACATCACGCCTGCAATCCCCGGAGGGTAAGGCAGAGGTGTACATAAGTACTGATACCCACATTTCGCCAGTTATGTTTAAGTCCTATGTAATAGCGGCGAGCCTTTGCCATTAATCGGGCACAACTCCGCGTTGCTATTGAGAAATTCCAGGTGGAAAAATTCAATAATACATGAATAATAAGAATAGTATATTTTACCCAATAAAACTTAAACACACGAACATAATATACTTGTCAAGGTACTGCATTTTTCTCCTACTCAATTTTGAAAATAAAGTAAGCTTGTCGTAACTTTTCCGAACTGCGGAAAATGTAATCGTGAGTTGTGACAGCTCCACATATTGGGTTCATGTTATGTTCGTCCGAACAAATTGCTAAAACCCTAAGGCGATGAAATGGCACGGTGAAATTTTAATTAATTTTTTACTTGAACCTGGACGATTTTTGAAGCTTTATTTTAAACTAACAACCCGCCCCGGTTTTGCGCGAGTGATACGTGGTCGGTGATCTCTTATTCTACAATGTCTTTAAATAACAATGTAATGTTTAAAGTTATTTTTTAGCAGACAGCCCTATCAGATTTAAATTAGATGGTACGTGATGCAAAAGGGACCGTGAGTTGACTGGACCAAGCATTGTCATGCACTGACATGCACTTAAAAATCAAAATCATTTATTTCAATTGGACCGTCAAAAGACACTTTATTCATACTTATAAGTAAAAAAATAAGGGGATGATTCAAGTTGCCCCTTCCAAAAGGTAATTTTGTATGGCGAAGAATGGGCAAGAAACTCCATACACTTGAAACCACCATGTGCACTATTCAAAACCTATACTCCACATACGAAACATACATAGACCTTATTGGTGAGGTTCTTCAAATTAAAGGTCAGGTGCGTAGTACTCGCAACCGGCGTGTGTATGACAACATGTATGAATGTAAACGAAGCAAAAGAAGTATGTAAGAATCGTAGCACATGGCGCTCTGTAGTTTCTGCCTACCCCCGTGGGAAAAAGGCGTGAGTTTATGTATGTATGTATGGGAACAACTAAAAATGGAAAAATAAAAAACTTTTTTACAAAAAATAAAACCAACTTCAAAAATAACACTAAACGGTGTAAAATAACTCTAAATTAGGAAGTCTGTGGCTTTGGTACTTTTGTCTTATTCTTGATGGGCCACCGACTTCTGAATTTAGAGGTATTTTACACCGTTTAGTGTTATTTTTGAAGTCGGTTTTATTTTTTGTAAAAAAGTTTTTTATTTTTCCATTTTTAGTTGTTCCCATACAGACATTTGCCATGAATTTATTTTATATTGTTAATTGTTAACAATACATGTCATTATAATAGGGTTATCCACCTAAGCCTAATAAATTAAACTTAACATACCTAACTGTCGAAATCTAGGTATATTGAACACATCTGCCTACCCCTCTGAGCATACAGGTTTGATGATACGTCATGATGTTGTATAAACAATAAACATCCAAGCGATTCCGGCAATCACGATAGATTTGCCGTCTATTTTTGAAGAGTTCCGTTGTATATCTCCGATGATCAGCACCAGATCTTCACCAAATTAAAATGGGACTACCTCAGGAGTATACTCTTTCAAACAAAAAAAGAATTTCGAGAATCGGTCAACAAATGGCGGAGAAATAAGGTAACATACATAAAAAAAAAAAAAAATACATACACACGAACATAGAACCTCCTCCATTTTTTGAAATCGGTTAAAAATCACTTTAATGTTATTTTTACTATTTGTCGTTATAGTGGCGTATACATTTTGGGAATATTTCAATTGTCTGCGTATTACAGTTCATGAGATACAGCCCGCTGACAGACATGCAGACGAACTGCCTGTCGCACAGCGGAGGTTTGGTACACTTTAAAAAGTAACTTTTTAAACAAAGTTTCAACTCTAATTCAAGCCCTTAGTACTCATCTAGAATAAAAATCTATAACTATACTAATATAATAAGGAATAAACATTTGTATTTGACTTAACGAAGAAACTTAAAAACTACTGGACCGATTTGAAAAAAATCTTACTTTTTATCCCTGTACTCGCACGGAAACGGGAACTTCGCTGGTAAAACTGCATGACGTCCGCTAATTTTAAATAAATCAAGTACGTACCAATCTAACCAATTACTCTTTATAAAGACTACTAGCTGATGCCCGCGGCTTCGCCCGCATCGATGTCAGTTATCGCGCCCAGCCCCCCTAGCCAAGTTGACAATCTACAATCGTAAACGTGATTAGAAAACTAGCAATGTATGGGAATGACATCACCTCTCGCTCGGCGTTTTTGATTGTAGAACGAGTCAAGTTACAAACGATTCGAATCTATTCTTTTTCTACAATCGAAAACGCCTCAAATCCCTTTGTTTTGACCACGTGACTTAGCGAGAGGTGATGTCATTCCCATACATTGCTAGTTTTCTAATCGCGTTTACCATTGTAGATTGTCAACTTGGCTAGGGGGGCAGCTCCTAGAAGCTTTATTTTTCACCTCCAACAAATACCATTTTATTTTTGCCATTGTATACAAAAACCTGATAAATTATAATAACTTTCTTGAGAAAAACTCTATCCACACGTAAAAACAGCATCGGCGTAATCATGTTTGGGTTTAACAGACAGAGAGACAGACGACACTCGATCAACCAGATAAAGTAATACTTTATGTATGGATGTTATACCAATCGAGCTAAATTATTACCTCCTACTACCACTACTTCAAATATTACTACCTACTCTAGTATTGTATGCAACATAGAGACACGTAGCGCAGTAGTTCACTTTAAAATTTGATATTTTGTATCTTTCAAATCAATACATTGTAGTAAGGTTGTTAGGTTAGGTAGTTAGGTTAGCTATAGGATAGGTATGGTAAGTTAGGTTAGGTTATATGTATATACATAATTATACTATATTTTGACTGGCCTGTTGGTCTAGTAGTTAGTGACCCTGACTGCTATGCCGAAGGTCGTGGGTTCGATTCCCACCCAGGACAAATGTTTGTGTGATGAGCGCGATCATTTGTTCTGTGTCTGGGTGTAATTTATCTATAATATGTATGTATTAGAAATATATAAGTATGTT
The DNA here is from genome assembly GCA_921972225.1 of Euplexia lucipara. Classification (NCBI taxonomy): domain Eukaryota; kingdom Metazoa; phylum Arthropoda; class Insecta; order Lepidoptera; family Noctuidae; genus Euplexia; species Euplexia lucipara. The sequence goes on along the minus strand of OV179142.1, from coordinate 6,834,871 downwards.
TATCAGCTGTTTAGTACCCATAACACAAGCTCTCAAGCTTAGCTTGGGACTAAACGGCGTTGTGTGAAAAGTTGTGGAATATTTATTTATTTATACTAAATTTATAGGTACCTCTCTTTTACACCCTCTGGGATTGAATTCACAAAAAACTTAAAAACCCTAATACTTCATTTTATCCAAAGTAACTTTGAAAATCAGAGAACTTTCTCACTAACTTTGCGCCCCCTTTTACCCCTTTAAGGAATGATTTACGAAAAAATATTTGTTACGTGTTACATGACATGTTATTTAGTTAAAATTTAACTCTGGAAACATAATAATCACGCTTCTTTTATAAAGGAGCGGGGCAGAAATATTACAAAATGCAAGGGAGCAGCTATTAGCAATATGTCAACGGGGAATTTAGCGGTAAGGTCAGGCGACCATTTACCGCACTGAATGGTGCGAATTGGAATCACATAAAATAGTTGAAAAAAAATAGTAGCATAGTTTTAGAAAAATCGTAAAATCGTTTTATATTAATTGTATGGAGAGTTTCACACCAATATTACTAAACAGATTGATTGGTGGTACAACAAGCTACACTATCATGAAGTCAAATCAAAGTTTTGGTTCTAAGTTTTAACTTACCAAGCACAATAATTGTTGTAGGCAATTGATTTAAGTATGTAATTCTTAGTTTTGTTCCTTGTTGCTGTTACCATATTTTTTAATGCAAAAATAATGGAGTGGTCTGTTGAATTAACGACAATTTAATTTTTTCAGTACCTATTTAATTTTTATTTTATTTATTTTTTTATGTTAACGTTCTAATTGAAATAGAATAGAATACTCGAAATAAATGATTTGCAGCAGATGGGTAAATTACCTATAATGTCCGAGAAACGTGTTATACGAAACGTTAAATAAATAAAATACTTAAAAATTGATACCAAGAATCAAGTATTACCTCAAGGGCAACAAAAACATGAAACTGTTATTTCACAATTTAATTTTAATTTAACTTGAAGAAAAACATTCCATTTGCCAGACGAGTCAGATTTCACGGTTAGAAACTAATTTCTAAAGCCAACAAAGTTTATGTGAGGTTGAAATTAAAATGTAAATAAGAAAGTTAGTTAGGTTTGTAAGTTTGGAATTCAGTCTCAACGAACTTGCTACCATTTACAGGTGAAACCTTACAATTTTATAAGCAATGAAATCTTCCGTCTGAATGAGAAACAAGCTATCCCAAACAAAATATTTTCATCATGTTCGGTTAACAGTGAGAAACCTTGTTCAAAAATATATAAATTAACATATTAGGTATTGTATTTAAACGTATTTCCATGCATTATATTTGTAAAAAGGGTTTTGTTGATCAATAAAGTGGACACGCTGGGTGGGACCGCCCTAGAAGGACATATACAGACCTTATTAGTGCAGTTCTTCAGAAAGGTCAGGTGCGTAGTACTCGTAACCGGCGTTTGTGCATGCCAACATGTATGAATGTAAACGAAACAAAAGAAGTATACGTAAGAATCGTAGCATATGACGCTCTGTAGTTTTGGCCTATCCCCATAGGAAAAAAGCGATTATGTAATGTATGTATAAAACATGTATGTATGATCTAAACACGAATTCCCGTAAAAACGTTCAAAACGTATTCTCAATCCCATCTCAGCGACAGTCAATGTCAAAAATGTTGTGGATCAATTTTTCATACATCTCTCGATCAATCAAAAAAATATGTCACTATTCTAAAAATACTAAACTGATTGATAACTTTAAAAAAAAAACAAGCAAGGAGTAATACAGCCCAGTCGAATAGAAAAACCTAAAAATATTGCAACAAAGTGAAAACGACGTACCACATAAGGCACTTGTCCCACGTTGTACGATTAGCGGGTTGAGGCAATACGAATGATAAATCTGAAAGGGCGTTTCTAAGGTTATATTTTCCTTTGATCGCTGCGACAAACTAAAAGAGTTAGTGTTAAAAATGACAGCTAATTTTCCATACCGCACAAAGTGGCCTCGAACTGTCCATAACATGGCACTCTTTTCTTTGACTAAGAAATCAAACCTATTTTTTCCTTCGATCGCTGCGTCATACGTCAAGGATATATAAGTCTTTAAAATGGCTGTTACTTTTGTTTGTCGCACTAAATGACCTCAAACTGCCACTCCACCACTTGATCAAGCAATCAAACTTTTATTTTTCCCTTTGATCGCTGAGTAAAATCCAAGAATCAGTGTTTAAAATGACAACTACTTTTCCATGTCATACAAAATTAATGCCCTCGAACTTTCTATTAAATGTCACTCCGTTCTTTAAACAAGACATCAAACCTTTATTTTCTTTGATCGCTTAGTAAAATCTAAGAATCAGTGTTTATAATGACTAGGTACTACTTTTATGTGTCGCACAAAATGCCCTCGAACTGTCAAATGTCACTACGTCCTTTGATTAAGATATCAATCCTTTTCTACTGTTGGAAACCCAGCGATTAGTCTATCACTTTATGGCAAATTGTATTGTAGCTAGCCGTCGTATATTCCGATTGAAACATAATAATGAGAAGGCACAATGGTTACAGTTACATCTGTTAAAGTTCTCAGGTTTTTCCTGCTTTTATTGCTGCAAGCGTTAGTAATGGACTGATTTGAGATTGTCACATTCTGAGTATAGTATAGGCACGTATAGGTATGTAGGTAGGTACACCGTTTGCATATGCTGATGTTCACAGGTTTTTACCTGAGTTAATTATTACCATATTATCATTCGTAGGTATTGAACTGATGGTTAGATGTAATAATAGGTCCTTACCTATAAAATTGCCATATTACATGGATGATTTTATCCATAAATTTGACTTATATGAATCAGTGGGTATTGGTTTATCACTAATGTAGAAATTCGCTGTAGGTTCCCACGTGTTTTGAGATTAATCTACTTACAATATGACTTTCAAATTAGTCGTAATCGACTTTTGTTTCCGGACGGCCACGAGAAGTTTCATCGATTTTTTGTTTTTAAATCGGTAGTTATTCTTTCAAAAATGCGTGCTATTACGTACTTCTGTATTGCGTTAGTGCCACAACAGAACTTGTTTTCGAAACTAGAGCCTAAAGGAAAATTCCCTTATGTTGAGGAAGTTTCAGCCAAAAGACATGGAAGAAAGAAATGACAAGCAATAGGATTGACATCACAGATAAAAAAGTCGACTGTTTTTCACATTGAACTCAGTGGGACTATTTTATTAAGAATTGTAAACCCTACTTTGACCACCGAAAGAAAAATATTGGAATGCCATAAACAAATGAGTTTCATAAGATAATTGGCCTTTGATACCTTTGTACTTATTACAAATTATAATAGCAATATTTCGGTTTCTAAATTAGTATATTTTGGAAAAAACATGGCCAAAATTAAACATTTCCCTTTGATTTCTCCATGGTTAAAGAAACAGCAATATGAATAAAAAAAAGAAAACATATTAACATCCGATTTTGGAAAACGAAATGTGAAACGCATCATTACAAAATTAACGTGAATTTGGAATTCTAAAAGGAATCAAGACAACATCTTCACATTAGCCAGTATCAAGAATCATCAAAATCATAAAATATGGACTATTAAACAATTTTGCAGTATTTATAACACTTAAATTAAATATGTTATTTGATTATTAGAATGGATATTAGTACCAAAAACCTACTACACTAGTGATGAGGCCTATGAATATTTTGTAAAAAAAATATCTCCCAATAATATATCTCGCATATGTGCACCAATTAAAAATGCAAGACTGTAATTCAAAACTAAAATGTTTAACTAAAAATATTTTATTACTTATAATATTAGTAGTCAGTAGTAATCTTAGTACTTAGTACCAATGTGACTTTTTCAATTCATATTATGCACTTAGTCAGTAAGTTTATCTTGGACATCATTGACATCGGTGAAGGAAAAACATCGTGAAGAAACCCAGGACTTATAGTAAATATAAGTCTGAAATCGCCAATTCACCTTAAACAAGCGTGGTGACCAATGCTCATGCCTGCTCTGTATGAGAAGAGGCCATTGCCCTACAGTGCAGTAGTGGGACAGTAACCGGCTGGAATTATTATTATTATTATTATTTTTTTTCTACTTATAATAAACACATAGTTATAAAACTAAAAACAATTACTTATGAAACGTCGAAAAATCAAGCCACATCGCTGTCTGAAATCAGATGTATTGCCTCATTACATTATATCGTTAAAAAGTTCAAATCATCAAAATATACATACATACATACATAAACTCATGCCTTTTTCCCATGGGGGTAGGCAGAAACTACAGAGCGCCATATGCTACGATTCTTACATACTTCTTTTGCTTCGTTTACATTCATACATGTTGTCATACACACACGCCGGTTGCGATCATCAAAACATGTGACCTAATAAATCGTATATTTTGATAGTGTGCACTAAGAGGCTTAAATTTTTCACCCAACAGACTTTGATTTGAAATTTATTAAATTTTGATACTTCTCTACCTACCTGTTCCTAAACTAAGGTTATTTTTGACAGACAACGCGTTGTCTGTCAAAAACGTTTAGACATTAAAGTAATCCTATTAGAATTTCGGTTTTTCTTTTGAGTTACGGTACCCTAACAAGAATGGAGAACAATAATAAAAAGAAAGATGATGGATTTGTTCTGTGTGCCAAATTGTTCTTTTCAGTTCTTTGATCGTTGTATGAGTTAAGCTGTTTTTATTTCAAAAGAAAAGGTGTGAGAGGTGTTCAGGTGAGTGACAAGCTAACACAAAGGTAAAAACATGTTTCTGAGAGCATCAAACTTCAAAATAGCGAGCAGGCTTTGCTGTTCAACAACTTTTACTGAGTGCGGGTACTTTATTTTACACATTTTAGCGAAAATTTATTACAAAAATAGTGTTTGAGAAAACATATACCTACCTACGTATGCAAATTGTGCTCTGCCCGCAGGGAGATGGTAAAATCCAACCACTTTTATCATCACTATTTACTTTTGAACTATGGATGACTTACAGCTAAAGTTAACAGAATAATTTATAGAAGTATGTGAGACTGACAGCCAATTAAAAGCCCTCACTTCTAAAAAAAGATTGCAAAGAGAGACGGAGTATGAACGACGCAACACAGCTTTCAAAAACGTAGATAATATAGATAAATAAAAACCAGCCAAGTGCGAGTCAGACTCGCGCACGGAGAGGTCCGTACAAAACATTTTTACAAAAAAAAAGTGGCTTTGGTGGTTTTTTTTTGTTCATTATTGGCCACCGACTTCCGAAACTGGAGTTATTTTTCACCTGTTAGTTTTTTTTTAAGAAGTCGGTTGTTTTTTATTGTAAAAATGTTTTTATTTTGTAATTTTTAGTTTCTTAGTATGTAAAGAAAATCTTTCAAAACTTGAAAGAATCATTCAAATTGGATAACAATTGCTAAAGGAGTTCTATCTCTAAACATTAATCGGTACATCTCTGCCGGCCCCTTTTAAACTAGAATGGCGTAATGTTATGTAGTGGAAATACAAAAGCTCAGCATAAACATCTGACTATAGCAATCGCGAATAATTCGCTGTTATGCGTTGAAGAGTTCCGTTGCCTGTCTTCTTCTTCAGTTTTTCTTCACCAAATGATACTTTCTAAATGAAAATGCTTGATTTGTTACTAAAAATGTTGAAATCGGTGCATGTGTGCCTATATTTTTTGAGGAGTTCCCTCAATTCCTCGAAGATCCCTCATCAGGTATGAGTTTTGATACAAGTGGGACCAATCTGTTAGTATACCCTATCAAACAAAAAAAGAATTTTAAGAATCGGTCCATAAATGACGGAGTACTGAGGTAACAAACCCTAAAAAAAAAAAAAAAAAATACAACCGAATTGATAACCTCCTCCTTTTTTTGAAGTCGGTTAAAAACAGGTGTAAATGGTATTTCCTTGCTTCAAATACAACATTGTTGATCGTAAATATAACTGAAAATCAGTTAAAGCTTGTTCTTAAGCTTTTCAGGAGTGATGTTATTAATAATTTACGGTTCTTGGTTTTTTTCCTATACAAGTAGTAGTATAAGACGATATTAGTTGCCAAGTTTTTAGAAAGTACCCTATCTATACATTTAGATTCCTATGAGAGTGTCGCAATTTACGTTTTTGTTTGTGACATAAACGAGCATTTTTCATTTTATCGTTAACATAGAGGTTTATTTTTTGCTTCAAGGGACTGTAAACCTGAGCTTGGTTTAAATTTCAACTCGATACCTTCTCGCGTTTCCGAGATAAAGAGTCTTGATAGACAGACTGACGGGCCGACAGTAAAGTGATCCTCTGTGGGTCCCTAAAATCTTGAGAAGGTGGCGCTCAGTAATTTCTGTCCACTCCCATGGTAAAACATATATACTTTTTGTATGTATGTAGGTAGGTACGTAGAAAAAAAATATAAGCCTCCCTTTTGCAATAAACGGGTAAAAGTAAAATGGGTTCGTAAAAGATTATTCCGCTAAAACCGTTCTGTCAAGAATTTTCGAATCACTTATCGTGTCCATTCTTTAGAACGGCCATTATTGAACATTTTGCACTAGATTTCATTTGGACTCGTTTTCTCGAAAATATTCTTAACTTGAATTTACCGTGACGGTCTGAGGTTAGTAGGGCAAACTGCCATCGTGTTTATTTATTTATTTTATAGTTACTTGAACCGGTACAACACCAATTACACTTAGTAACATAGAGACAATTACACCTACTTATCATAAAAACTTAATAAAAAAAAAATACCTTAATGCTAACATGGAACAGAAGACTCTCCGGATAGGTACTTCCTCTCACAGAACACCAGGCACATATATAAATTAATATATAATTTTAATTTATTCACCCGCAAATACATCATATTCGGGGCTGGCAGCTAGAAGGGCATTCAGCACCTTTAGACTACGATACATTGGGGATTCGGCTCTGGCTATGGTTTTGGCTGCCAGTGTTGTATTCCTTTTGACATATCACATAGACACACACACAGACACTTCAGGAGGTCTAGCACTCTCACTTGCTCAGAAATGAACACAGTTTTCGTAACGATACTGTTGGTTTTATGTGTTCTCAGTACTTTATTGCAAACTATAATTTGTTACATAATAATATCGTAGCCTTTATCGATTACGGAAAGGTTTCTCTTCGAGGAATACCCTGTTTTTGGCAGTAGGTTTATCGTTTTAATGTTTACAGATTTCTTCGAAATGTATTTTGATTTTATATGTGAAGACGTTTTAATTGGCTGTCAGTCATCCTGCGTATTATTAGTCTTTTCAGTTTTAGCTGTGTGACATCATTCTTAAATACTCGTAAGTAAAATCAAGTCACAATTTTATCCGCGAAACGAGTATTTCAAGTGCCTCTCTAGAGGTTGGTAGCGCTACTGCCCAGCACGAGGTTCGAGGAACGATTCTCGGGTTGGGTTAAGTGTTTTTAGATTATTCCTTTTACTTATTACCAGTAGCAGCCTGGCGACCGGCTCGTTTGATGGCAATAGACATGTCCTCTAAGACATGTGACATAAATATAATTTGTGGTTTCTGCACTCCGTATAAACTTTAACAATAACAAATCTCACACTCCTCGGTTCTTTTAATAAGGATCCCAAATTATCGCTTCCGTTTTATTCTAAAAATATGTACATACCTATAGATAGACACTACAAAAGCCGGATCTCATGGAATAGGATTTCAGTTCTACAGTAAAATGGTCTATAAACAATGGACGTCGAAACGTGACGTAGGTATAAAGCTCGTATAGTTAACCGCACTTGAAAGTCACACTTGTTGACCTACGAAAACTACACTTAGAGTTCTAGCCTAAGTGTAGTTTTTGTAGGTCAACTATGCATCTTCCGTCAGATATGTACCGGTATATTATCTGACGGAAGATGCGTCGCGTATTATCGGTCGTGTAACGCCAGAATAGAAAATTATTAAAACGTTATAGGTACGGAAACAATACCTTCGCGAAATATGTATAGATTATGACTGGCAATAATGATCTGCCTAGCCTTTCCCGTTTAACAGGATGCAGCTGAATAAATAAATAAATAAATAAATATTCCACAACTTTTTCACACAACGCCCTTTAGTCCCAAGCTAAGCTAATAGCTTGTGTTATGGGTACTAAACAGCTGATAAACATACTTAAATATTTCTAAATAGATACACATTATAAATAAATTACACCCAGACACGGAAAAAATGATCGTGCTCATCACACAAACATTTGTCCTGGGTGGGAATCGAACCCACGACCTCCGGCATAGCAGTTAGGGTCACTAACTACTAGACCAACAGGCCAATCAATAACCATAGTTTTAAATGCAGGGACTGCCTGTCTGAACTCCACAAGTCCACAAACCAGTTACTGGATAGCACGATTCCCCTTGTTTAAAGTGGTTGTCAGACTTTCAAGGCTATGAATACCTGAAAGTCATCAATCTACAAATAACAGCCGGGACAACATGCTTTCTGAGGCTCGAATGAGTTTTTACATGTGTTCTGAACGGTCACCGATCACACTATGCCGCCTGAATCGCATTATGGCAACTGGATTCATCTAGGATACAGTTATCATTCAGCGAATGTACTCCTACAGACGTATCGCAGCTTCCCACTACGAAACCTACCTTAACTATTGATATTTCAGTGTGTGTTAGTATATAATTTGATCTATATAACTAACTTCTGTCCTTGTTACTTTAAAAATAAATGAATTATTATTATTATAAAGCGTTTGCCATGGACTTTCGGTTGACTGTACTTTCTATGCAGTATCATAAACGAGCCAACTGTTGCTCTTCCTGAAAACTGGCTAATATAAATTGAATGGACCTGTCAGAAATAACAAGGGAGCTAGTGGTCATGATAATGGTAACAGCAATTTGATGTTAGTGATAATTTTCACCTTTTTTTGTATATAATTCAGTTGGAAATCGCAGACAGGTCTACATTAAGGAACATTAAATTTTGTTATTCAAAAACAAGACGCATTTTATTTAGTTTAGGAGATTAGTGTCAACAGCAAAGATATTTTTTGGGACTGTTTCAAGTCAGTCAAGTTTTTAATCGACTTCAGGAGGAGGTTCTCAATTCGATCAGTATTTTTTTTTTATGTATGTACATCGATTACTCCGAGATTAATGATCCAATTTACGTGATTCTTTTTTAGTTCGATGCGGAATAGCTGCCATTTGGTCCCATAAAAATATAACATAGTTTGACCTGGTAGTTTTCATTTTATAACATCTTAAATTTATTAAAATATAATTGATTTATTAAAATGCTGATTAAATATCTAAATAACCCTTTTAAATTTTAATAAAACAAATTCAGAAATAAAAAATTAGAACGATTAAGAGAGTACGGTACTTTTTGCAAGCATCTATTAGAAACAGTATTTTTAACGTTACTAAAAACAATATCATGTGTTTTTTTTTAACAATTAAGATCTATCTAACCGTTTTTATAAATTATAAGTGTTGATTATCGTTTTGGTTGTCTCCGGTCATCTTTGCATAATTCCAAAACTTAAAGTTTAGTTTATTTTCAAAGATAACGTAACTGACGAAATGAGAAGGTGTTTCTGTAGTAAATTAACCTTATGCCTGACCCCTCGGGAATAACAGGCTAGATGTTATGACGTCAAGGCATATAAAAAGTACCTATGGTTTTAATCTCTATTTCGTTTTCATACAAAGCTTCTCTTTCCAGATCTTCGTCGACATGGAAGTTTATTACAACCCACCATCTGATGACATACGCGTGGACCCCTTCTTCAGGGCACAGATGAGTTCCTTCAAGGGTTCTTCATACAAACCACCACAAGCGCAAGTTACCGAGCCGGTGCCTGTCCACCGAACCCAAGCAGTTGAAACACCTCCGGAACCTGAAGGAGCTCAGGCGTGTGCATCAGGCCTAACCTCGGCACAGGGGTCCGCACGTGGATCCATTGCTGAGGCCACTCCTAAAGATACTACTGAAAACATGTTGGAAGATGTGGAACGCAATATCGCAACTATTGAGCAGTCGATGCGTGATGGAGAAGTTGCTTTAGATTTTGAGTATCTAGATGAGACTCGGACCAGCAAGCTAAAGACGGCTGGCAAGAAGTTTCTGAGGTAAATGTATAATTGTTTAAGTATTAATTAAGGGACATTGGAGCATACACTGATACCATGAATTCTGTACGTCTCTGGTATCATAAAAAATCATCAATTATTATCTTTATTTAGTGTATAAGTAAATAAGCCTACGTGGCTTATTATAGTAGGTATAGTAGTTCATTAAAAACCTCATTATGTTGACCTGAAATCACTATTTTATACAGTTAAAAGTAAAAAGAACGCAAGAGAAAACTAAGAAATCAGGAAAAACCAACGATATATTTCTACGCTAAGGGGTCAAGGATCTTGTCCTAAACTCATGAAGTCTGAATGCGCGACGTATCCATTCTACCCTGTTTGCAACATAACGTGTTATTCGAACCACGTGGGATGCCTGCCTCGGAAGCACGTTTTACTCTTCGTCACGGCTGCCAGTTAAAGATCTTGGGCCACCGTTACGGGTAATCCAGTTTTGTAATGGACAGTCACCCATCACACTGTATACTTTTTGTTAACCTGGGGGTCGAGTCTACTATTGCAATCGTGTCTCAATGACTGGTCAATGATCGATTTTTGACGTATAACGTCAAACTTAAGACACATTTCCCATACAAAAACTGTCAAAGTTGTCAAATATTCGATCAATGACCGGTCATTGAGATACGATTGCAATAGCAGACTCGAGCCCCTGATCAGCTGTTTTCATTTAGCCATGAGACCTATCGGAAACTGCATACCCACCGTTATTTTGATGATTGTGTAAGTGTAATAACTGGTGTTGTACCGTATTAAGTAACTATAAATAAATAAATGATGGACTGTATGACACGATACGTTTTAGTCATTTTAGTGCTTCTACATTAAGTAGGGTCACCTATTACAGTTAGTTGATTAAATTGTTTTTCAAAATATGGCGGAGGCGCCTTTATAAGATAAAGAGTTTTTTTAATGTGACCTGTTAGCTTTCAAACACAGGGTAGGTTGAAACAAAACTTTGAAGAAAGTTTTCGCGTCAATTAATAGTATCGCATAAGAAACCAATATTTGTCAATGAATTAAATGAATGATTTCGACATTTGTAGTAGCAAATAGTTGTATGTTGACGTCAGTATCTCCATTGAAGTTTTGCTTCCATTCCCCCCGTTTCATTCCACCGTATTAGTGACGTCATTGCATGTTTTTGGGTTTTATTATTTTTCTCAGAAACTAAGCAATAAAAAAAATATACTTGAACTCAGCATACAAAAATGAAAAAAACGGTATTTTTGTTTTAGGGTCATGTCAATTTTGAAATGTTGTCAACTCTTCAGTCGACAATATCGACCATTATTTCTTCTATAAACGGCAGATATATGTTCCTAACATCTGCCCCTTTGTTTCGACGGCCGGTGATCATGCAAAGCGTGCTCCAAGAGATCTTTATTTCTAGGCGCGGATTCTCCTTAGGAGGAGACAGGACCCATAGCGACTACAAGCGACCGTCTACCCTGGCGGCAGTCAAGTCTTTTATGCGTCTTGGCAAAGTTCGACCTGCTCGAGAAAGCAGCGATGAGGAGTTGGGTCTCCTGGACACACCTGGACCTTCTTCTGAGCTGGACCGACCTGCAAGCCAGGCTACCGTTTCGTCAGACGAAGTGACGGTGGAAATTCATTCACCGTCTTCTAAGTTTAAGAAGAGGTAAGTTTAATTTCGACTGCCTCTGTGATTACAAGCACTGCTGCTGAGCTTGTGGACGTAAATTCCCGGCAAAGTTCATGATCCGTCAGTGCAAGTAGACCTCACCCTCTCTTACAAGAGTTTTAACTTAAGTAGTGAATTGTTCTACATTTTGTTTTGTGTGGACAAAAACTAAATCAAGCTCATTAAGTGTAAGTTTCCTCTGGCCATATCAAAGTAAGTGTTGTCCTCAAAATGTCGGTAAATGACCCACAGACCTATCAAGTTTTTCCGCCATTAAAAACCACTCGAAAATAAGTATAAAACGACCAATTATTTAGACCTCTTTAGGGTTCAAATAATCGCAATAACTAAATACAAGTTTCAATTTAAAACACTTTTTAATTTGATCCTAGGTACCCTGTCGAGATTTTACCGTCTGCACTAAAGGCAGCTGACTTTCAAGTGTGCGTCACAGTGGTTGAGGCTCGTCAACTGGCTGGTCTGAACATGGACCCCGTCGTCTGCGTACAAATTGGTGACTGTCGCAAATACACCAGCGTAAAGGAGAGTACCAACTGTCCATATTACAACGAGGTAAGGTTTAGTTCTGTAGTTAAAAACCGTGTTTTTATCGAGAAAGAGAATCATATAGCAAAATATGTTTTACCACACCCTTCTTCTTTTTAGCGTGTACACACGGCAACACATCAAGCTTTAGATTTCCAGTTTACGTTGACCTCGCATTGTACGGAAATCTCATACTATGCGAGATCGGATAATACTGGAAATGTATAGCTTGAGGTGTAGCCGTGTGTAGGTACTAACTTGTGTCCGTTTTTATACCGCCCGTGGCTCTTTGACTTGGCTTCACATGCCGTCGAGAAATATCTCTCAAGCATGCCGGTTACTTTACAATGATTTCCTTCACCGATTTTAAAGCGAGTGATAATAATTATACCTAAAATAGGTACACTTAAATTCCACACCCTAAAAAAAGTAAACAGCACATTTGATGGAACCTCTACGTTTTTTAATTTAATCCTCTCTGTTTTATAGTACACAATATGTAAAATAGACAATTGGTGTCAGCCTTATGTTTGTTTTTCTTTCGACACAAAATTCATGCCCTTGATCGCATGTACAATTTTGATGTATTTTTATTTGCGCATTATTTTTTTTAACTCAAAATACAGACATACAACTAAAAATAAATAAATGACCTACAACCTCGCCCTAAGTGCTAATAAGTCAAAAAAGCAATTTTATTGTATAAAAATCAGTTCGCTTAAATATCCGGTAAGTAAACTGTCAATCCCTAGCCTAATTTTTACGATGGCCGAACCACAGTCTAAAAACATACAGTCGTCCGACGAAGCTGTCTAGGTGGGAGGGGCGAGACGCGGAAAAGCCGCTCCCGCACTGCGAACAAACCGATGGTCGTAGTGCGGGGGGTATTATTCAAGTCTAACGCGTGTAGAAGTTGTCAGCATTTTTCCAGAGATCAAAGGCGTCGTCCTACTGTATTAATATTTATACTGTGGCCGAACGGGGTTTATTGTTATCATTAAGACCAACAAATTTTAATACGAACCCTAGAAATACTGTGGCTCCATACATTTATAAAGGTTTAGAATAACCCCATTTCGGTTTTCGTGAATACAAACAAAATAATGTTGTATAACATGTAGATAGATTTGATCTTACAATACAGCGTTTAATACTTTGCACGTGTCACGTTTCAAATTAACCACATGTTGACATAACATTATAATATTACTAGCTGACCCGGCAGACTTCGTACTGCCTAATTAAATTGCAATAAATTCCTGTCAAAATGATTTGTAATGTGACATTTTTTTGTTCCTACATATTTTATAGTCGGGGCAAAAAAACCTCCTGAACAGAACCGTCACCCTGGTGATAGGGCGTTGTGAATAAGAAATATAATTAAATAAAACATATATAAGCATTTAAAAATAAGTAATCCCTTTATTGTTAATCATGTGAATCATAATTATTAACAAAAATCAGTTTTATTTTCATTGTAGTGCTTTGTGATATACGATGTTTTTTGTTTGATATCTGGCGCATATAGACAAACAAATCTGATGGTTTTCCAACACCGGCACAGGCAACATATAATTGACCACAGTGAGAAACATGGGTTTTCCAGATTAATACCACAAACACTTAATGATTGCCCCTGGGACTTGTTTATGGTCATAGCAAAAGCAAGCCGAACTGGAAATTGTAGTCGTTTAGAGTCAAACGGCACATCATTCGGAAAAATTGAGATGTGCGGTATGAGAACGTCTTCTTCTTTATACTTTCCTTTCAGTATAGTTGCTTCTATCACGTTGTTTAGTAATTTTTATCGCTAACCGTGTGCCGTTGCAAAGACGCGGTTGGTTGATATTTCGCAACATTATAACTACCGATCCAACCTTTAATTGAAGATTGAGATGGCAATCCTGGCAAATCCAGCGAGTTTAAAAATTCTGGTGGATAGTTCACAACATCATCTTGGTTAGTAGCCGAATCCACTGATTTATATATCCTCGATTCGCCTGTAATTTGTTTTACATTGCACTTGCATTTTTAAATTTAATTCATTTACATCTATGTTTTTTGCAGCCAATATAGCTCGTTCGCTCAACCAATCATGGTTCCTGTAATTTTGAGAAACATCTGGAAACACCTTCTGGATAAGTTCATCTTTTGATCGAGTTAACTGACAAAAACTTTGAGAAATGTTAATGCAGCCAGTCAACATGTCTATAGGAAATTTGCCACTACCAATGTCAATGAGTTGTTTAGAGAATATGTTTCCAGATTGGTCATTTTGCAATTTGACATGCATATTCTTGCTTAAATGAAGTACTTTGACATGTTTCCACAATTGGAGGACTTTAGACATGCATTGAGTTCATCAGCTGGCAATGTTTGACGAAAATCTCTTTAGGGGTTTTCCGGCAACTATTCGAATTTTTCTCGCCGTAAAAACCATCTTTGAACTGCAACGAACATTTAAAAAAAAGAATTGGCCAAATTTGTCCAGGCGTTGTTGAGTTTTGCGCTTACCAACATATTTTGCTATTCATTTTTATATTATAGATTAATAAATAAATAATAAAGTTACTCGAGAATATATTTGATATGAGAGTTACACTGAGATAGTAAAAATGATTAACTACTACGCTTGAAGCATAAACACTAATAATAGCCGAAAACTGTAGAGGTAACATCCCTACTGCTTGCTGTTTACAGGGTGAGAAGTGACACCGGTAGACACATGGAGGGGATAACTTACCAAGTGATAATAATTGATGTTATCGAGCGGGACTATTAAAAAGCAAGGGTTGGTGATAAAAAAGTGCAAATATAGAGTTGTATGTATTTTTTGATGCCACATAATAAAAAAATTAAAATCTTTTTTACAAAAAAAAACAACCGACTTCTTAAAAAAAAACTAACAGGTGAAAAATAACTCCAGTTTCGGAAGTCTGTGGCTTTGGTGGTTTTGTTTTGTTCATTATTGGCCACCGACTTCCGAAACTGGAGTTATTTTTCACCTGTTAGTTTTTTTTTAAGAAGTCGCTTGTTTTTTTTGTAAAAAGTTTTTATTTTGTAGTTTTTAGTTTCTTTGTATGTAAAGAAAGTCTTTCAAAACTTGAAAGAATCATTGAAATTAAATAACAGTTGCTAAAGAAGTTCTATCTCTAAACATTAATCATACATCTCTGCCGGCCCCTTTTAAAATAGAATGGCGTAATGTTATGTTGTGGAAATACAAAAGCTCAGCATAGACATCTGACTATAGCAATTGCGAATAATTTGCTGTTATGCGTTGAAGAGTTCCGTTGCCTGTCTTCTTCATCAGTTTTTCTTCACCAAATGATACTTTCTAAATGAAAATGCTTGATTTGTTACTAAAAATGTTGAAATCGGTGCATGTGTGCCTATATTTTTTGAGGAGTTTCCTCAATTCCTCGAAGATCCCTCATCAGGTATGAGTTTTGATACAAATGGAACCAATCTGTTAGTATACCCTATCAAACAAAAAAAGAATTTTGAAAATCGGTCCATAAATGACGCAGAACTGAGGTAACAAACCCTAAAAAAAAAATACAACAGAATTGAGAACCTCCTCCTTTTTTTGAAGTCGGTTAAAAAAAATAAACATGTCAAAAAAATAAAAATTTGGGGTCACTTAGAGGTTAGAAAAATAGATAGTAGCCGATTCTCAGGCTTACTGAATATGCATAAAAAAATTTCATGAGAATCGGTCAAGCCGTTACGGAGGAGCATGGGAACGAACATTGTGACACGAAAATTTTATAACCTAACTATGCACGATCCACATAATTTACACAGTTCAACTTACCACCTTAAAGACAAATGCCTGCTGTTGAAATTCAATAAAAATTTGCACAATATACGTTATTGATTTGATGGTTTCCAATTTAAATGTTAGGAAACGAAAAACTTATTTTTTTTACTTTTTTTTCACAATTTCACAGTGAACACAATACCTTTCAATATTTACTTTTTGCCTGATATTATGTCAGTTGTCAATCTGTCATTTACTTTTTTCTTTTTGTGTCTTAGTTTTTCATAGTGACTATGAAGGTTGCATCTGATTTACGTAATTTAATTTATTTTTATTAGCTCTAATAATGTAATTTATTGTTATTTTTCCTGAATTTTCTTTGCTATAAACCTCGCGGAGCCCGAGACCTTTCCAACGAATGCAAAACCGTGCAAATCGGTTCGTGCGTTCTGGAGTTATATCGTCAGGAAGGAAAACCCGACTTATTTTTATATAGTAGATAATAAGACTGGCCTGTTGGTCTAGTAGTTAGCGACCCTAACTGCTATGCCGGAGGTCGTGGGTTCGATTCCCACCCAGGACAAATGTTTGAGTGATGATCACGATCATTTGTTCTGTGTCTGGGTGTTATTTTTCTATAATATGAATGTATTTAGAAATATGTAAGTATGTTTATCAGCTGTTTAGTACCCATAACACAAGCTGTCAAGCTTAACTTGAAAAGTTGCGGAAAATATTTAATTTATAAAAATTATTATATCTTCCCAATTTCGCAATCCAGACCAAAATATGCTGAGCTGAAAATCGAATTGAGGATTAAGACGTAATGGCTTGATCCAATTTTTCGGAACAGTTATCAATTTGTTTATTTTGTAACTGTTTGCAGACTTTCATTATAATAACCTTAATCTATATTCCATTTATAACAGCATTAGAAAAAAGAAGCAGCAGAACTGCCGAACATTTTAATTTTTTAAAGATAAGCGAAAACAATTTTAATTCAAATTGTTTTATTTAAAACTAGTTGTACCCTGCCACGCTTCGCTGTGGCACATTGTGATTGAATGGTTAAAAAAAAAAGAGAAAATGACGTGTGGCACTCGGAGACTGCCGCGGTAAAGCTATTGCATAGCATTTTTATCAAGTCCTTTCCCCCTCCCCTTTCCTCTCTCCCTCCCTCTCCCCCACACCTCCCAAGCCCCCCCCCCCCACCCCTCCATCCCCCTCCCCTCACCCCTCCCTCACTTTCTCCTCCCTCCCCCACCCAGCTCCTGCCTCTTCCCCTCCCCCTTTCCCTTCCCCTCTCACCTCACCCTTCCCCCTCTCATTCCCTCCTTCTGCACCCCCTCCCTTTGTCCTGACCTCCCTCCTCTCCCACTCTCCATCCCTCCCCCACTCCCCCCCCCATCCGTCCCGCTACCCCTACCCCTCCCCCTACCATCCCTCCCCTGCCCCTCCCACCCCTCTCACGATCCCCACTCCGACTCCCCTCCCCCTCAACCCCTCCCACTCCCCTCCCTCTTCCCTCTCCTCGTGATATTTCAAAAAGTCATTAAAAGTTCTGCTATGACTATTAAAAACCAAGGGTTGGTGATAAAAAAGTGCAAATTTAAAGTTGTAAGTATGTATTTTTTGATGCCACATAATAAAAAAATACAAAAAATAATAATTATCAATATAATAAAAAAAAAAAAAAACTGGGGGTGAACTCCCCTTATCACTTACAGGTTAGAAAAATAGATAGTAGCCGATTCTCAGGCTTACTGAATATGCATAAAAAAGTCATGAGAATCGGTCAAGCCGTTTCGGAGGAGTATGGGAACGAACATTGTGACACGAGAATTTTATATATAAGATAAGAAGATTTAGAAGAGTCAAAGTGAAACGAAGAGCGTGTCCGTGTTTTGTTCATCACTGCTTCTTTGAGTTTTTTTTTAATTATCGACACTACAATTTTCAAGTAAAATGAAATAATATACTTAACTAAATGAAATCCACCTATTTTTTTAATTAAATTGCAGTGAAAATAGATGATAATAATTTCGGCGCCTATCGTAATTGTAACATGACTAATTGTTCTTTCGTTATAAATAACCTTTTTTAATTTCTGTCTAATGTTTTGTAAATGGAGTATAGTAACGGTAAGAATATAAGATAAGCTTTAAATTTAAAATTATAAGCACTAACCACCGGTAGCTATATAGGACCCTGTTCCCGATACCTATCAGAATAACAGCGCTGCGATATTTATATTTTTAAATGTCGCAGCTAATGCTTAGATAGGCGCTTTTTTGGCCTCGCACAGATCTTTTTACTTATTATATTCTTTTTTAAATTTTGGGTTTTGTTTTTTAATCTTTTCTTTTTTTTATCTGTATTACTGTTCTTTTGTTTTATGTTCTGTGCGTCCAAATAAAATATTTTCTTTCTTTCTATACAGGTGGGTTTTTATATTATTAAGTGTTTATTTCGAATCGAATGTTGTTTTGGTAACCTACCTACACCTTTTTATTTAGAATGTCATTGCATATTATAAATAAATTACAGACACAGAACAAATAATCGTGCTCATCACACAAACATTGGTCTTAACGGATAGCTGGATATACATTATTTCAAATGGAATTATTAACTCCATCCTTTCATGCAAAATATTCTGTAATAACCGGGTGCACCGTGCAATCATCTGTCATGAATATACCTCATATCAATATTACCATGGCAACTAGATATTGCATGCCGGCAGAGAGGTTCTTCAAATAAACTGATAAAGGAAATATTTCATTTGAAATCTGAACCATACGTTCCTTATATAAAGTTATCTGCAATTTTCAAGACATTTTTCAATATAAATTGTATTTGTCCACAGTACTTCGTGTTCGATTTCCACATGCCACCGGTTATGCTATTCGACAAGATCATAACACTTTCGGTAAGTTATTTTTATTTGATATTACCTACAAGCGACAGATTTTTTGGTGCAAAGCGAATACTCGCATGTGCTCATAAAGATTGCGATTTTTGTATTTATTTAAAGTGTGTACAAAATGAGAGCGTGGTATAACAAAATTCTCTTAAATAAATTATAATAACTTATACCGTTATATAAAATTTAATACAAACGGTTCGGTAACTGAAAAGGATTATTTTAAACAGCATTAACGCAAATCGAGGGTGCTGCGAGGTTACGTAGCGAGTTGCTACAATAGAGCGCCGTAGCACTTCAATGTAGCGTTAGTCAGCGTAACCGACTAATGAGGAAAGTTACAACATGTTATCTATACATATAATAAATCTGTAGAAGTAAAATTTCTGTACATTGAAAATATCAAAAAAATAAATAGCAGGGGGTGTTACTAGACCGACACTGAACCCAAAAATATGATTAAAAAAATTTTTGTCTGTCTGTCTGTCTGTCTGTCTGTCTGTCTGTCTGTCTGTCTGTCTGTCTGTCTGTATGTTCAGGTATCACGCAAAAACTACCGGTTCGATTACGATGAAACTTGGTGTACATATTCTTTAATATCCTGGGCACAACACTAACTTGATCGTGAACGAAGTCCAGTTTATGTGATAATTAATATCAGTGGCGAATAAAATTAAAGGTTCAATTTAAATCTCCAATACTTCTTATTGTTTTAAGACATTTTACTACATTATCGGTAGAATATGAACAATGGACGCCTTAAAAGTAAACTGGTAAATAAAAAAGAAAAAAAGGCGTACGTACAATTCCAGTGAACATCACCATCTTATTTTAGGCAAGAAGTTACAGACAATTAATTTAAGCGTAAAATACAAGAGGCGAATAGGAGTTTCTTAATTTCAATTCATAACTTCTGACTGACAAAAACTTACCTGCGGCTCCACTTACATTTTTGTTTACTAGACATGACTTATTACTAACAATTAATTTTATAATAATTTATATACATACAGAAATTCACACCTTTTTGCCATGGAGGTAGCTAGAAACTACAGAGCGCCATCTACTACGATTCTAGCATACTTATTTTGCTTCGTTTACATTCATACATGTTGTCATTCTCAAAAGCCGCGCGCCGGTTACGAGTACTAGGTACCTACGCACCTGACCTTTCTGAAAAACCTCACCAATAAGGTCTCTGAAATTCTTTTTGGGGCGTCCCTCCCGACGTTACCATTAACATTTTTTATATGAATTAGCATGGAAATTAATCATACTTCGACTTTCGCGAATTCGTAATCGCAAATGTTAGGGATATTAGTGTAACGTTTTTAAACATTACTTCAAAGTGATATCAATTTTATGTCATTACTAATGAAACTATTCAAATCCAAAATCCATAAAATTAAAAAAAAAACAAGTTTGTTTTATTATTTTTCTTTATTCAAAATCAATACAACAAAAACATACATATATAAGGACTGCCAAACTGCAAAACAGTTTGTTCTCGTTTCACAATAGTATAAAAAGTAAGTAAGTGTATAAAAGGGTCTCGAATATAAAAACAAAGTAAAGGTAACAAAAGAAGAACATTTTAAACCTAAATAATTATGACTGCCTCGTTGGTCTAGTGGTCGCAAGCGCTACTGCTGATCATGAGGTCCCGGGTTCGATCCCCGGGTCGGGCAAAGTGTTATTGAGTTTTTCAATCTGGGATTTCTCAGTAGCAGCCCGGAGTCTGGATTTGTGCCCGATGGATGGCAATAGGCTCGCCCCCTATTACATGGGACTTAAACATAATGGCGAAATGTGGGTGTACTACCAGGTACACCTCTGCCTAGCCCTTCGGGGATTACAGGCGTGACGATATGTATGTATGTGTATAATTATGAAATGACGTCAGCAGATCAAGCCACGCCAAACAGCCAATTGTTCCATTTGAAATGAACCTACCTATTTTATATCATTGGGATCAAACTGAGGACTCTCAAGATATTGTATTAATGAAAATTCTAAATGTTATTTAAAAAAAAACTTATTTTTTATATTTAACTAGCTGCCCCGGCAAACTTCGTTGTGCCCTAGAGTCAATTTATTGCTCTTATCATTTTTTTATACATTCGATATACATACGTTTAATAAGATGACAACTAAGAGGTCCAAACCAATAATAACTACCACTACTTTTTATCTAGCGAGTCTACTGTGATCTTATTTAAACATTTTGTGTTCGATAGAATTAAAATTACAACATGTATTTATATAACCTAACCTAACTGACCATACCTATCCTATAGCTAACCTAACTACCTTACTAAAATGCATTGATTTAAAAAAATACTAAATTCATAATTTTAATCTGAACTATCCTCTATGTTACATACAATTTATACTTATAGTTTTCTCGGTCTACTATATGTAATTAAAGTCCTAACAGTAAAATAAGTTATATTTGCAAAGAATCATTAAAGTTCGTCTCTGTCATCATTGTTAATTACGTAAATTGATTTCCTGAAATATAAGACTTTTTTATGCTACATAAAACCTCTAAGTTTAGTAACAAAATAAATTTCAGAACGTAGGTACCTACGTATAAATTGACAACCTTGCCTTCTTAGGTTTAGCTTAAGACTTGTCAATGTCAAATTGTCACCTCACCTGATAATGAACTGGGAAGTTTGACTCCTGTCATGTCATCCAAGATGGCGCTGCGTTTGAAAAATGTTTCGAGACAACGAATATTCTTGATATTTATTTTTTCGAGGACTTTTCATGTTTTTTATTAATTATTATCCTATTCCCGACAAAGACAAATCCAAAAAGACCAAAATCATTCAAATTGATCCAGCCGTTCTTGAGTTATGAATGGTGTAACTAACACGACTTTCTTTTATATATAGATTTATACAGTTTGTTGCATTTTTCGTCAACGGCACTATTATTAAATAAGTTTAGGCTAGGTTAGTCTAGGCTGATCTACCTGACTTTTCACTGATGATTGGCAACGAACTGCATCATCATCTGCCTCGCCTTTTCCCAACTATGTTGGGGTCGGCTTACAGTTTAACTGCATGCAGGCGAATACCAGTGTTTTACATACAGCGACCGTTTGTTTGATCTCCACCACAACCTAGTTCAGTTGTCAGACTTTCGGCTTCTGATTACTCGTAACGACTGTAAAAGCTCTACTACGAGAGTGAGGGTGCAACGGGTTAAGGCTGCAGCACATTTGTAACACCCGACGCCATCACACGCGGTCTTATTGGTCAAATCTGAAAAAGGTGATTAAAGTAACCAATGAGAACACCACATTGACGTTGCGTGGCATGGCGTGTTATAAGTCTGTTGCTTGCCTTAACGTGCTTTCCGAGGTGCGAAGGAGTCTTTATGTATAGATGGTCGGTCACTCATCCACAGACCGACCTCGTCAAGCATAGCTTAACCTTCGATCGACCCGAACGGCAGTTATCATTTAGCCAAACAAACAACGTGCTTCAGAGTTCTAC
Source organism: Euplexia lucipara (assembly GCA_921972225.1). Taxonomy (NCBI): domain Eukaryota; kingdom Metazoa; phylum Arthropoda; class Insecta; order Lepidoptera; family Noctuidae; genus Euplexia; species Euplexia lucipara. The sequence continues at coordinate 6,812,287 of OV179142.1, read as the reverse complement.
TCGTACATTTCCGAAGAATGGAGATAAACATAAAGTTTCGAATTCAGAGAAGTGGAGGCTAAGCCGGGATCCCTTCCATTTCTTAGAACAGAAAGATAAACTATTTCAATCATAAGGATTGGGCTCGCGGGCTCATATTGAAACTATGTAGGTATGTATTCACAACAAATAATAAACTAAGAAGTTATGTCAACAGGTTTTAAACGAAAAAGTGACTTATTTCGAAGAATACCGCAAGTTACTTTTTCGTTTATCTTGTCTTGTTGGGTGAATAAATTACTTTGACTTTCACTTTGAGCATACTAGTCGGATGAAGGCGGCCTGGAGGCTGCGTTAAGGCATAAGAGAGTGTCCGTTTGTCGTCAAGACACACAGTTTAAATTTCCTGCCAAGGCACGCCTACAGATGTTTGACATGAAAAATAAGAAATTGAATTTTCCGATACTTATAGATATTGTTACCACATATTGCCAGCGAGAATTACTTAGACATTTGCCGTTCTAACATTAAGATTTTGGTTAGGTAGGTAGGCTATTCTTTGGACAAAGAATTAGCATTGCCATCTTGCCAGCCAATGTGGCAATGCTGCCAGTCTTCCGGGCACTTTTCCAGCTGACAGCCATGAGGAGAAGTACTTTGACGCCTGAGTGTTCAGGTTGTGTTTTTCTTTTCGGTTTTTTTTTATTATTATTATTAATTTATTTGTAGTTATTTTTAAGTGTACATATTTTTTTTTAATTAAGTAGTTTTATTGTTTTAAAATTAAATGAGTTTTAGGTAAGTGAATGGTTCCGTATATACGTGGGTAGATCGTGTTTATTTCATAAGCCTATATAGCAGGCTCGGCCCTTTTTGTATGGGACTTAAATGTAATTGTTGAAATGCCGGTGTATTATAAAGTCAAAATCAAATGATAGACATTAGGGCTGTTTTTCACATAGAACTTGGTGAGACTGTTTATTAGAAACTAGCAGATGTCACGCGCTTCTACCCGCGTAGTTCCATTCCCGTGGGAATACATAGATAAAAAGTTTATGTAACTCAAGGTGAATGTACCTTCCCAATGGTGAAAGAATTTTAAAAATCGGCACAGTAGTTTATTCATTACAAACATACACACAAATATACATTTTTTTTTCTTTATAATAGGTATTAGTGTTGATAGGAATCCCTACTATTTCCACACAACGCCATCTAATTCCGTGCAAGGCAGAGCTTGTGAGCTTGTTATATATGTATACAGGGTGTGAAAAAACCGATCACATAGCCAATAACTACACAATCTGTACATTGTAATCAAGTAACTTTAATCTAAAAATATTGGTGGGAAAATAGGTACTTTTTATTCACCTTTAAAAAAGAGACACTTTTTGTTTGCGCGCAAACGCAATGATCGTGCTTATTACACAAACATTTGTGGTGAGAATCAAACCCACGACCTCAGGCACAGCAGTCAGGGCCACTAACTATACTAGACCAACAGGTCAGGTCAAAATCTTTGATAGTACTAACCTTGGAACCTAATTATGAGAATAAAAGAGTTTTCATTGAACTCAATTGTTAATTAACAATTGAGTTCAATGAAAACTCTTTTGATACCTTTGTACTCATCACAAATTGGTAATAGCAATATTTAACTTACTAATTTAGTTTGTTTTTAGTATTTCCTAAATAAATAGATAGGAAAAACACGGGCAAAAGTGAGCCTTATGTCGCAGGTTTTGTCAAGTAAATCAAACAGACATGTCGAAAGTCTGACAGAGGTTGTTAAGCATATTATTATCTTGTTTGTCACAGCAGTTGTAAGCTAGGATAACAAGTTCCAACAGTACAGGCACCACTCAACATACCAGTAGTACCTAAGTCATATTATAATGTAAAATTTAGGTACGTTAAGAACTCTATTTCGTGAGCAATAAGGTCAGAGTTTGCTTAACGTTAACCTGCGAAGTAGATTTTGCTATCTAATTAATATTAACGATCGACAAGAGTCAAGCACATAGTTTCACACCGCAAGCATTTCTGCGTGTACCTTTACAAAGTGTGAAAATTTGAGACTAGGCTTTTTTTTTTTTTTTGACTGGCCTGTTGGTCTAGTAGTTAGTGACCCTGACTGCTATGCCGGAGGTCGTGGGTTCGATTCCCACCCAGGACAAATGTTTGTGTGATGAGCACGATCATTTGTTCTGTGTCTGGGTGTAATTTATCTATAATATGTATGTATTTAGAAATATATATATGTATGTTTATCAGCTGTTTAGTACCCATAACACAAGCTCTCAAGCTTAACTTGGGACTAAATGGCGTTGTGTTATAAGTTGTGGAATATTTATTTATTTATTTATTTATTTATTTAAAGTGTAACGTCCCGAGCGCGTTTTAATTTCACAAAAAGCTAACACCAGTGTTTTACATCAAGCAATTGCCTATCTACCTTCACAACCCAGTGACAGTGTTACATGATACGCCTTGCTTAAACTGTAGTGCTTTCTGTTAAATCACACTGTGGAAATGGAGGTGAAGTGAAGGTGATTTGAGCTGCCACTCAATACCAGCTCTAGGCATTTCACTACTCATTTTGACGAAGTGAGTTTTGTTGAATCAACCCGTTTGTTATCAGTCTTTCGGGCGACTGCCAAAGATATACAAACGACAACAGGACCGACGGCTTTACGTGGTTTTCAGAGGCACGAAGATCTTGATACACATAATAAATGGTTACCCAAACTCGAACTTACATCGGCAAATGTAGCTTAACCTTCAATCCTCCCGTGCGGCTGATATTATTAGGTATATTTATTAATCTGAATTGTAAATCTGGACTGTGTATTTTCCGAATTCTGTGACTGCCCATACTCCATTTAAAATATCGTTAGAGAAAAGAGGTTCGTAGAAGCAGGAATGTGGAACAATTTATTTACAAAATAAGTAAAAACAGTTTTCATTCAAATTGTTTTATTTTAAATTTAGAAGAATAAAAGTGAAACGAAGAATGTGTCCGTGTATTGTTCATTGTTCATCCCTGCTTCTCTGAGGTTCTTATCATTGACACTGTAATTTTAAACTTAAATAAAATAATATAACTAAATTAAATCCACATCATTTCTTAAAATAGACTTTAATCAATTCGGCGTCTATCGTAAATGTAATATGCATGATTGTACTTTTGCTACGAATTGTGCATTATGAATGACCTTTTTTAACCGACTTCAAAAAAGGAGGAGGTTCTATGTTCGTGTGTATGTATTTTTTTTAACTTCTGTCTAATGATATTGTGTATGGAGTATAGTTGATCCAGTGGTGGCTAGCGCTACTGTTATGCGTAGGGCCGCAAAAACGACCCCCAGGTCGGGCAAAGTGTTACTGAGTTTTTGAATTTTTGAAGTCTGAATTCATGCCCGATAAGCGATAGACTCGCCTCCTATTACATGGGACTTAAACATAACTGGCGAATTGTGGGTGTACTATAATAGTCTGTCTAACTTTTGCGGATTGCCAGTGTGGTCTTATAACGATGTAGGTATGTTTTCTTTTAGTGCTCACATATAAAACGTTGCACAACACAGAAACATATAAATGCAATTCAAACGTGCCTGTCGCTTGATCCGGTGTATTGGGCTCTTAAGAATCGTTTCCAACACCGATCAGGCACGGTTTAGTATCCGCAATTGTGATTGAGTTAGGTTAGAACCTACTTCGAGCTTCTGTTTTGATGACCTACATAACCTGACGGCCTTTAAACTTCACAGTTTTAAAATAATAGTACTTGAAAACTACGAAATTCTACTAAAATCACTACTCAGGACTTTACCCTTCAGTTTTCCACCGACAAATTGTTTTAGTTTCAACAAGATAACCAGGTAGGTAGTTCCGAATCAAAACAGACCCTTTCCGACCACAATAGACACTTCTCGCCTGAAAAGAGGCCATTATCCTTTAGTTCACGATATTGCGTCGCATCCCGTATAGTATTTCAAAGGTAAAGAGCTAACCTAACGGGATTTTATAATAATCTTTTGTAGGAAGACTAGCATAAGTATCAATGCTGGTGCCTTCTCTGTATGGAAAGAGGCCTTGAGCCTTGAGCATTGTTCAAGGCTGATATAGGCGATTTCAAACTTATACATATAAACAATGTCCCGGGTGTCCTCACGAAGTTTTTACTTCAATGTGCAATGTTGTCTAAGATAAACTTAGAAAGTAGGTACATACGTATAATGGATTGAGAAAGTTGCATTGGTATCTACTTGACCGATATTGAGGTAGGCACCTTTATTCATTAGATTGTGTGAAGTATCAAGTAAGTTACTATTTATTATTTATAACACGTAGCTCACTGATGGCAGATTATTTACTAAAAACTCTGCCATCTATGAGCTATTTTAGCGTGCGCTGCAAAAACCTAAGAGTTACAGGAATACTATAGGTCTGTATGTGGGCAAATCCACGGTGCACTGCTTGTTTTACTATAATCTCACTTCGTTGTTATGAAACCTTTGCGGATGAACATAATAAATTAATACAGATGGGAAGGCCAAGGTTCCATATTCAAAGCAATATAGAAATAGGGTCAGTAGAGAGATCAAATATTCAAAATAGAGTGACCCTGCGTGTTTATATATATCGCCGAGCTCTGTTACGTCCGGCGTACCCTTGGCAATAGACTTCTATCGATTGGCAAATATTTTCACTCTATTGGTCAATTCGTACCTGATAAGTACGTGGGGCGACGGCGACGGCCGCCGCTGCTGTGGGTACGACCCGCACGCACCAACCCTGCTGCAGCACGCGCCACTTACGCGCGCACTGCGTACGCTCAATGCGGTGTCACAACGGATTGACTGTTTTTTTTGTTCACTGAGTGAATTCACACGGACTGCCTTCTGTATCATTTCGTTGGAGACTTTTGCCGGTTAGATAATAGGTTAGATTTTAGTTCTATTATAAGTTATTAGATGTAAGTATGTCACTACACTATCGAATTGGGTGACTGTAATGATAGTTGTATGTTTTTTTCGAAATAAATAAAATAAAATAAAAAAGGTCGAATTTATTATTATCTATTTTGAGGGCTTGATTTTTTATCATCGACACAAATTAAAACAATTAAGGTGGATGCGCCAGGGTGCGCCACCCACGAAACTCCAATTTTCTAGTGTCTTTTGCAATTTTTCTGTGTCAGGTTGTTGTTGTTGCTGCAATAGAAAAAAGAGGCTATTAGAGTCAGGAATGCAGAACATTTTATTTCAAAGATAAGTGAAAACAATTTTTATTCAAATTGTTTTATTTTAAAAGGTAGAACAATTAACGTGAAACAAAGAACGTGTCCATTGTTCATCCCTGCTTCTTTTAGGTTTTTATCATTGGCACTGCAATTTTCAACTAAAATTAAATAATCATTTTTAGGAATCCGTAGTCAACCAAACTATAAGGGTTCCTACCCTTATAGTTTCGCCATGTATGTCTGTCTGTCCGTCCGTCCGTCCGTCCTCGCTTAATGTCTGTGACCGTTAGCACTAGAAAGCTGAAATTGGTACCAATATTATGTGTATCAATCACGCCGACAAAGTGGTAAAATAAAAATTGGAAAAAAAAAATATTAGGGTAGCCCCCCTAATAATTTCGGAAATAATCGCTCCAAAAGTAGTAAAAAACAATGTGCCCCCCCCCCCCCCCTCTAACTTTTGAACCATAAGTTTAGAAAATATGAATAAAATCTGAAAGTAGAACTTTATAAATAAGGACTTTCTAGGAAAATTATTTTGATCTTGATGGAAACAACAGTTTTTGTACAAAAAAGACAAAAAGTTGTACAAAATAATTTCTGGACTAAGTTTGTAGTATAATCGTATATATGCAAGCATTTTGAACGCTTATTGTGACGGACGGGAAACTACGGAATCCTACACTGAGCGTGGCCCGACACGCTCTTGGCCGGTTTTTTAGAATAAATTGTTGCAATGGTTACAACCAAGTGTGACAGCTGCAGTGAAAATAGATTTTAATAAAGTAAGCGTCTATCGTAATTATTGTAACATGCTTAATTGTTACATATTGCATTAAAAATAACTTCTGGTTAATGTTATTCTAAATGTAGTATAGTTACGTAAATGATAATACTTTAACAAGCATCTTTTTTAAGCTTTAAATAAAATTTGAAGCAGTTTCCGCCCAACAGGATGAATAAAAGTTAAGGAATTGAAAACTTTTCACATTTTTTTCTTTATTGGCACGTACCTACTTCAAAAGTAACAAAGTTGAAGGAAATCTTCATCTTCAGTCAGCTGTTATCTATAGCGAGAACTTTCTATTTCAGTCACTTATTCAACAAGTGATAAGGCGGCTTCTCATTCTATTTTAACTCGTATTTTTTTACTCGAATCGAGATAATATTAAAAAAAAAATTATGCTGGTACCAAATAATTTTAGCATCAGTCTTTTGTTAGAATTTTATCAGACTTTCTTGTTATTTTATAATATTAATGGGAAACGCAAGAATTTTTTTACAAATCTTTTGATAATATATTTAATTAGGGGCTGCAAGATTACTGTATTATCAAAAATCAGGTGATAGTAGATTACGTACACATAAATTATTGTAAAGGCATAAAGTATATTATCGGTAGGTATGGTTATATTTTGGAAAAACCCGATAGTTTGTTTTATATAGATATTACGTTATTCAACATTAATATTATTGTATTAAAATCGTCATGACAAGTTATTTCTTTTACTTCTTACAATAATTTAATAATTTTTAAATATTTAAATTTAACAACAACTAAAGATATAATTTATTATTGTAATATTTTATAATTTTTCGATTACTTGGTTAAACCAATTTTTAAATAATTTCCTTTTGAACTAAGTTATATGATATAATTAATACAAACAACCATGCAAGCGATAAGCGAGCTTGCTGTTCACCCTATTTATTTCACTATTTTTATTTTTATTATGTAATACACTCTGAGCGTTCCAATAAAATTAAATTTTATAAATTACTAGCTGTACCCTGCCACGCTACGCTGTGGCACATTGTGATTAAATGGTTAAAAAAAAGGATAAAAACAATCCTTGATGCGGATTATATTATTATATCATGCTAAAATTTCAGCTCGATCGGTGCAGAACTTTTTGAATATTTGAAGCGTACACAAACCAACATAACATTTTAATATATTTAGATTTCAGCCTGAGCATAAAAATATGTCATTTAACACTCTTTCTTACATTATACACCAAATGAACTGTGTCTAAATTACATAGATACTACATAAAATGCTTCTTAACTATACATGAATTTAACTGCCGCATGTTTTTGTTACGAAAATGTAAAATATTTGGCTTGCTGTCTCTGGAAACTCGGCTGAAGAATATTATTCCATTTTCGTTTCTGTTTTAATTAATAACAACATGTATATTGTTTTTAAACGTTGAACTGCTATGGGTCATGTATTAGCTAAAAGATGCGTTGGATCAAAGGGCTGGCTAGATATTCAGTCTATCTATCTATTCACTGGACCATCGAGCTGAACTAAGTTAAATCAGGTGCTTATTGGTTCTGTAGTAATTATACAATACCTCAATACGTATTTTGCCATTAACATATAACGAAATTTGGAAAATAGGCATCTAAGAGTTCATAAGATACTTTTCAGTGCATTCCAAATTTAAGTTTAATTTTTCTTTTCTGTCTTAAGCTTTCGATATTTACAGTAAAAACATAAAATTCAGCTACGTGGACCACATTGTAGGTAAACAGTTTGCAGACGAAACAAACATCTGTCAATTATTAGGTATTGTCCTCTTGACAACCTAAGGGGCTAGGCAAATGATGACACTTTTTTGCTACCGACACGCGCCACAATCAATTTATCAAAAAAATTCACATCAAACGTTCATCTCCATTCTGAATCATCAAACACTACTGACCCGGCAAACTTCGTTTCGCCTTGGAATCAATTTATGTCGTGAAAAAAAAAGCCCATCGAATTGAGAACCTCCTCCTGAAGTCGGTTAAAAATGGACTTCGACGACATTTGTCACCTGTAAACTCAAAGACGGCATTTTAAAATATTTATTTGTCGTCAAGTTTTTTTTAATTTTTCTAAGGTTTAACTCAACTTTCTTATTTTTTTTACATAAGATTCTTTTCCTGACAATAACTAACACAGCGAAAAAAGAATTAGCGAAATTGGTCCAGCCGTTCGTGCGTGATGCCCCGTGACCAAGGAAAATAGGGACTCTTTTTATATATAGATTTATGTCTGCGCATTGAACGACTGATTTCATACTGATGACATAGAAATCAATTTATATTCATTAGTACCTTGTAACCGACACCCAACAACAATAGGTCCTCGTTTATGCCGCGCCTAAAAGGATTTATTACCAGCCGGCCATAAATCCGTTCAGAGGTATGGAATATATTTTTAGGTTAACTAACAGTAATTGCCTGTTGGTCTAGTAGTTAGTGACTCTGACTGCTATGCTGGAGGTCGTGGGTTCGATTCCCACCCAGGGCAAATGTTTGTGTAATGAGCACGATCATTTGTTCTGTGTCTGGGTGTAATTTATCTATAATACGTATGTATTTAGAAATATCAGCTGTTTAGTACCCATAACACAAGCTCTCAAGCTTAACTTGGGACTAAATGGCCTAGTGTAAAAAAGTTGTGGAATATAGGTATATTTATATTGTATAATTTTCAACGTCTTTAGTTGTGTGGATGCATGAAAACCGGGTCAACCTACATCAACACGATTCCCGCTACATATTGATAAAAAAGTAGGTGTAGATATATTATAACAAAATGCAGATGGGCATAGTAACAATTTGTTTGTAAAGCGAGCGTCGATGCATGAGCTCGTAGCAGAAATCAGCCGGTCGATTCAGTAAAAGTCACGTGAAACTTGAGTGAAGTAAACTGTCAATGCCTTGCAATGTACAGAATGACAGCTCAATTCGACCTCACTACGCTTACATTTTTACATGGTGATTTGACCAGAATCGCACTGCAGATCAATTAAATTCCTCATAGCACGTCATACCTAAGGGTTATAACCATAGCTTTTTTAGGGTTCCGTAGTCAACTAGGCACCCTTATAGTTTCGCCATGTCTGTCTGTCCGTCCATCCTCGCTTAATCTCTGTGACCGTTAGCACTTAAAAGCTGAAATTTGGTACCAATATGTGTATCAATCACGCCAACAAAGTGTTAAAATGATTCATCATTTTCTGATCATTATGTGATAATGTTAATAATTTCGGAAATAATCGCTCCAAAAGTAAAAAAACAATGTGTGTCCCCCCCCCCCCCCCCCCCCTCTAACTTTTGAACCATAAGTTTAGAAAATATGAAAAAAATCTGAAAGTAGAACTTTATAAGGACTTTCTAGGAAAATTATTTTGAACTTAGATGGAAACAACAGTTTTTGTAAAAAAGTTGTACAAAAAAAAATCTGGATTAAGTTTGTCGGTAGTATAATCGTATATGCAAGCATTTTGAACACTTATTGTGACGGACGGGAAACTACGGAACCCTACACTGAGCGTGGCCCGACACGCTCTTGGCCGGTTTTCTTCTCACATTTAACAGAAAAAGGATTCTACTAATATTTTAATGTTTTAATATTGTAATGATTGTGAGGATAGGTTCTATGTATGTGAGTAAAGATGTTTGTTACTCACGCCAAAAACTACTGTATGTATTTTATTGATAGATACGCTGCGGTCATATGCAGGACAAACGACGGTGATCAATGCTCGTGCATTCACTGTATGAGAAAAAGCCTCATTAGCAATTTTTAACTTTGCCGATGTTCATGATGTCTAATATAAACTGAGAAAGCATTTCAATTATGACCGACCTAAGGCAAAAAAAAACATTTTAAAAATGTTCTTGACGGATAATCTTTACTAAGTTACCTTTAATTTCAATATAACATTGTGTATTTTTACTGAACACTCTAATTACTTATAACAGGTAAATTACATGATCAATTGTTTTATTACACGACTAGCACCGTCGTTTTTGGTTTTGGTCAGTTCAAGCATTCAATTCTATTTTTTTTTTGTCACAGTATACCTACCTAACACGTTAGCATTTACTTACTTCGTTATTTCGCCAAAAAAAAGTCATCTTTTTAGTACGATACGGGAACTACAAGCATGTTTTTATCTCACTAATGGGGTTGCGTGTGCAAAGAGTAAAAAAAAACTCAACCGCACGGTGACTTTCTTTTATCTTCGCTTCTAACTATTCTGTGATAGCACATGGGTAATGCTCTGCTCGCGGTGGTTATATTCAAGAACAAAGGCCCAGGTCCAGCATGCGTAGCATGAACACATTGAACACCGAAGAAACGGCCTTTGTCTACAGACGAATCGGCAAAGTGACAGATTATATAGACAGGAACCTCAATCTGTCAAATTTCTTTCAATACACCTGCCTGCGTAGCATGAACACTTAATTTCTTTTCTTCCGAGACACGACAAAGACCGTTTCTTCGGTGATCATGCTACGCGTGCTAGTTTATTTAATAGTTTCTTAACCTTATAAGGATTAAGGTTTAGTCAGAGGTGTACCAGTAATACGTTATCCACATTTCACCAGTTACGTTTAAGTTCATGCAATAGGGGCCGAGACTATTGCCATCAATCTGGCGCAAATCCAGACTCCGGGCTGATACTATGTAGAAAAACTCAACAACGCTTTGCCCAACCCGTGGATCAAACCCGGTAGCTCATGCTCAGCATTACCGCTTACTATCTCTAAACCAACGACCGAGTCACGTTTAACAATTCCTTATTACTTAAAGAGAACCCTGAAACAAAGGATTTGTTACACCGTCAGAAAGGATTACAAATTGAGGTGTACCTGTACCCATTCTCCCAGTTAATGGAAATCTTGTTTTTGACGTGACATTTGGCGGTCATCACTCATGGTTGATTACGGTCGGGCAGAAGGAATTTTGAAACAAACAAATATCGAGTTTATTCGACTAGGTAGTCGAATAATCTCAATTTTGCTGGTGGCAGGCACCACAATACTTACTACTACAAGTTGCCCGACTACAGGTTGAGATATTATATAATATTTATGTGGGATGTTAATTTAGAATGCATGATAATTTGAAGGAATGTAGTAAATATAAACGCAGCAATGGATGAATGAGAGAGTATGAATGTGGGAAGGAGAAAGAGGAATGATTTGAATATTTTTGAAAAGGGAAGAAGGAAAAAAGGATGACGAGCGTGTGTCAAGATGAAAAGACGTTTTTAAATACAAGAAACTTTATAATATTTTATTAAAAAAGTAAAGAAGATATTTTTATTTTATTACGGTGGTCCATACTCCTACATTTATATTTGGTAATTTGGTACGTTACTGTCATGCTTATCTTAATACAGTATCAACTAGCACAGGGCATATTCTGAAGGTTACGGCGATATATAATGATACTAGCTGCCCCGGCAAACATTGTAGGCAGTCCAAAGCGAACGCGATCATGAAGCGATTCTATGTGGGGTGACACGCGAATTGAATGCGGCTATGACCCATGTGGCCGAATCATAACAAAAACACGACGGCATCGCATTTTTGGGACTCAACGCAATTTTTGGGATATATTATGGTTGTTAAAGCAAAATAGTTACATCTAATTTAGTAGGTACTAGCAGAAATATACAAGACAGTTCCGTGTGACTTGCATAATTATTTATTTAACAAATCCCGTTCCTGTTGGTGTATTTACATTATTTACACCGCCAGTGCGATTCTGTTAAAATCACCGCGTGTAAACGTAGGTGAAGTGATGATGGTGACTTCAGCTGTTATTTTATACTAATACTGGGCATTGACAGCTCACTTCATTCAAGTGTTCACGGAGTGACTTTTACTGAATAGACCGGCTGTTCGCGCGAAAATATCAAGTCAACTGCTCGCGTTCGCTTCATTTCGCGCCGCACAGAAATAATTGAACCAAAACAGCCTGCTAGTCTATACCACTTTAATAAAGAGGGAAGATATGAAGTTTATGTTCCTGACGTTATATAGGGCCACCAACGGCATCGTATGCCCCACCGCGGCATCGACTGGTAGGGTCGCGGTGGCCACCTGACTCGCTCGCCGACCCTTTAGCGCGCGCACTCGGTCTCTCTATTACCTATGTACTTATGTAAATAAATCGGAACTTAATTAGTCTTTTGTCGGAGTTTTTTTTAAGTAGGGATTTAACTCAAAAGGTATTCAACCGATTTTTAAAATTATTTCACTATTAGAAAGCTTTCTTATCATCAAGCGACAAAAAGTCCATTTTATTTTTAAAACTACAAGGAGATGGAGTTAAGATAAAGTTGTAAGAAAAAGTACGAAATTCACGCGAATAAAGTCGAAAGCGAAGTGCTTGTTACATACAAAAGAATAATTCAACCTCAAGTTCTAGACAATCTATCACGATTCACAGAACGATTATTAATAGCAACAACAAGTTTTCAACTACTTCGAGTCAAGATGCAATACGACTTGGACTACGACGAAGTCTACAAAAGTGCTACGAGATCTCGTAGCAAATGCTACGAAGTTTTATGAACACAACGCCATTTAAGTTTAATTCATAAAGTTAAATGCGCTTTTAACTTTAAGATAACTTTGACAAGTACGATTCATCATTATTGTTGTTTTAAGGCAAAGAAGTATTTTCAAAGATATGTAAGTATGCACTTACTTTTTGTTTTTCAGATCGAACTAAGTTATTAATCTGATTTTATTCAAGAAATAAAATGGCACCTACAAAAGATGATCTTAAATCGCGGTACAAATTAAATACTCTTCTACCTTACTCGAAACGTTTCACAACGAACTTGATAATAATTTGAATAATTCACTTTAAACTTAATGGTAATCCGACTTCTAAGACCTGCGGAAAATAAGAATGAAACTCATAATTTTCGGTGAAAAGCCAATTTACTAGCTCTTTCATCTGAAACTCGAGGAAAATGAACAAGTGCTTAATATTAATAACATTATGCGAATGGTCGAGAATAGAACATTTTGATGTTTTCACACTAAAGGTGAAGAATACGCATTTATCAGGTACTATAGGCGGTGGAGTTTACTCTGTAAACACGGCTACACATAAAGCTATACAATTCCAGTATAAACTGATCTCGAATTGTAAGGATTTTCGTACAATACGAGGTCAACGTAAACTGGAAATCTATAGTTTGATGTGTTGCCGTGTGTATATTAATATAGAGCAAAAATTACTGAACTACATAATGTAAACTAAAACGAACTAAGTTCTTGTTTTTTACTTCATTTATTATGAAGTAAAAAACAAGAACTTAATAAAATAATATAACTTGGGCGCCAAAGTATTCCTTTTCATCGCTGTCATCTGTCTGTAAACGTTTAGAGAAGGCTGTCAGCACTGCCTCGTTCTTAAACAATGCTTATTCTGTGACCATAGAATAAGCCAGACTTCTGATCACGCGAAGTGTCGACTAGTCGGCGAGAAATCTCAAAAGGCGCCCAAACTTTGGGGATAAGACCGGGGAGTGTGGGACTCTTACCTCACTAAAACCACCCTGATGATCACCAGCAGTACATAGAAGAAGATCTCTTAATAGACGATCCCTGTGGCCCCTCTAAGGAACGCCAGTTACCCTTTGACCGCTTGTGGCGCATAAATACGACACATATTTCCGTACCCCTACCGTGCGTGTCGCATGACTTTGTCATTTTATTTTCGTAATATTAACTAAGTGTTCCAACTTAAACCATGATCAAATAGAGATATTAATTAGGCAACAAAACCTAAAAATTGACACAACGATTGCTTGTCCTCTTTTATGGATTTGTATCAATTTCTAGCCGCACCAGGTGCAACTGATACTTAGCCAAGCGCTTACAAGGTTAAGGCATCCCTGAAGCGACCATCGGGGTTTCCCCTAATCATCACTATTTACGGGAGCAAGTGACCACAGTGTCACCGCAGTGTAACTTACAGTATTCTAAATTTTCATCAAACTAAACATTGAAACTAGTGAGAAATCACCCCAGATGATGACGTGATGGCCCAGAGGTTGAAGCTACTACCTCACATGCACGAGGTTGTGAATTAAAATCAGGGTAATTACCAATTTGACTTGAACAATCATAATGTGAGCAGTTCTGCACTTTCTAGGGTTATGTTAAACATCGTTAAACAAATAAATAAATATTCCACAACTCTCACACAACGCCATCTAGCCCCAAGCTAAGCAGAGCTTGTGTTATGGATACTAAACAGCTGATAAACATACTTACATATTTCTAAATAAATATCTACATATTATACATTAATTACACCCAGACACAGAACAAATAATCGTGCTCATCACACAAACATTTGTCCTGGGTGCAGTGGGAATCGAACCCACAATCTCCGGCATAGCAGTCAAGGCCACTAAGTACTAGACCAACAGGCCAGTCATTGAGATCGGAGAAGATAAAAAATGAGGAAATCTGAACTTTCCGTAAAAAAAAATTAAGTTTGAAAAAAGGGTTGAACTCTGGAACTAATGGTCCAATTCTAAAACTTTTTTCACTGGTAGAAAGCTACATTATTAATACTTTTTATGCGTGTGTTCCCACGGGATCAGGAACTACGCGGGTGAACTGCGTGACGTCCGCTAGCAGTTAATATAAGTAGGTTTGAAAGTCGCCAATCCGCCTTGAGCCAGCGTGGTTTTCAATGCCCGATCCTTCTCTAGATGTGAAGAGGCCTTGGCCCTGCAGTTGGACAGACTAGCATTATAAATGACATTAATAGAAGTTCCCTTCTAATCAAGACCAAATCTATTGTGATACCGTTCTACATTAGGTACCTACCTTTATAGTCAACGCACAAATACAATAATATCAATGTTTGCTCTGATTTCCCTTCGGTTTGTTATACGCAAAGTCCCGCGGGAGACCCCCAACCGTATAGAACAGATACACTTTTTTATCATTTTGGAATGAAATAATATCAATTTTGTTCGACGGCTAACATATTTTATTTGGCCAATATTTCCATTGGTCCGCACAATTTTAACGAATTCAATAATCATTCCGTTACCTAGGATACCGTACCTTACAGTATTAATTAATGTCTCTTATTTATAACCTGAGGCGTAACAAGATACCTTACCTACCTACATAAATAAATCTACCCTTAAGGCAATGTTATTATTAAAACACGGAAGGTTGTTAGCTGGCTCCCTGCGTAAGGAAATTGTTATTTAATAAGGGCGAAATACATTTATATTGGATTTGCACAGTTACTTCTTATACCGCGTCTTAATGGTTATCAGCAGAGCTAATCTTATACGTCTTGATTTTTAAATACGAACCCCGATGGCCAACGCGGGCCGTTGCCTCGACATATTTTATCTCTATTCTAATCTCCATACGTACTTACTCAAAGTTTCCTTAAGAAACAGAATACCTTTAGGTCATTAATAGTTAAGTATATTATTATAATAAAATAAATAAATAATAAACCATTTATTTCAGCTAACAAAAACTCATAGATAAATACCATAACCTAATAATATATTACATACAAATAAAAATTTTGGTGTCATTAGCAACTAAAAACATATTTTAATTTTACTTCAGATATAGCGTTTCCCAGAATATATTATATAAGCAATACCTTTAGTGGCTATTTTTAACCTATTATTAAATTACTTAGACATGCTTTTGTTGTATTTATAATTGTTACGATACAAGGTTTGTATATTATCTAAATAGGTAAAGTTAATATTTGCACCCGTGCGAAACCGGGCGGATTATAAGTTATTAGTTTATAATCCTCGTGTGTATGCATAATATCAAGATTTCATCTTACTGCGACAAATATTTACCGACGAAATTTGGGTTTTGCACTTCATATTGTCTAGTTGGACTGGAACCATGATCATGAGCCACACTATGTTGAAATCAGCCACTTTTGTATAAGAAAAGAAAAGAAAGAACGCACAGGACATAGTCACATCACAATAAAAACTTACTAATTAAATTATATAATTAAAGCTACGATATTCAAAAAAACAAAACCAGCAATCCCTACATAGCCGCATATGATGTGTTAGTCTGTATAACATCTGACATTAAAAAAATACCATTCAACGGCCATCTTTCTCCTTAACCGTGGGCGCTTATTGGTCAAATTAAATAGCGAATGTAACACATTTCCGTCCTTTTTTGGAAGCTCATCTGAGTACAACTAAATTGTATTTAAACGGGCTTTATGGTATCGTCTTTTATGTTATTAAACAGTGAGTATCAGTCACATTTTATTACGATAAGTTTATGTTTTTGCTCACTTGATCTACAGACGCCAGCACATCAAGTTACCCCAATGTGTCAAATTTCTTTGATCGTTTTTCAACTTTACGTCAAACAGAATAAGGTTCATCTTCAATTGCGAAAATTTGACACATTGGGGTAACTTGGTGTGCTGGCGTCTGTACTACGTGGAAGGAATTTTTGCTTATTTAAAAATAAAAGCGTTGTTCCACGTTTTTAGCCTGGACTAAAGGTTCCCAATTATAACTCTCTTGACCTCAAAACACACTATTGGTAATTCAAACCGGTTAAAAGCCGTGCATTAACAGCTCAGTTACTAGCACTCGCACCGCAGTCCTTAGTTTCTATTTCAAAATGCTTTCAAAAAGGAAAAGCTGCTATGTTCGTCTGTATGGATTTTTTATGTATATTTGCTCATATTTTCATTAATCACGGACCGATTTTAAACAGTAATTTTATTTAGAAGTATACTCCTGAGGAGCAATTTTGTCTTGGTTGATTTTTAATGTTAACTAACTATAACAGTATAAGTAATAAAACTGTTGTTGAAAAAGATAGATGCTTACTTTTTGAGGCAAAACTCGATAAAAAGTTCTGGGCTGAGGCTGCAAATACAGCTTTATACATAAAAAACCGATGTATTTCTTCAAGTTTGGTTGATAAAGCACCATATGAAGTGTCAATAAGTGAGAAGAACTTGAATTTATACAGATAAATTCAAGTTCTTCTAACTTATTGGACAGACGTGTTGCTGGGGAGCTTGTTCCGCCAATTACTCTTCCCAGCGAAAACACTAGGAAGTGACGAAGAAATCGAAGAAATGGGTTTTGGGGGACAGTCTCATGTAACTTTGACGTTCAAAAAGTGCTGATCCTCAGCCTGATTTGAAACTATTTTGAATCTGTCGCGACTATTCAACATCATCTTTAACTTATAGGATCTAGACATACATACCTACATACATACTCACTCCCATGTACTACTTTTCTTACATACTTACTTCTTTTGATTCGTTTACATTCATACATGTTGTCATCACACGCCAGTTGCGAGTACTACTCACCTGACCTTTCTGAAGAACCTCACTAGTATGGTCTATGTATGTCCTTCTAGGGCGTTAATATAAACCTTGTTAGGAAATACAGAGTACAGGAAACGTTGCACAGAAGAGGTACAATATGAGAAAAGTAGGTCAGACGGCCCGGAGCGCTCTGGCCATATGATCATTAAAATTCCATGAGTGAGTACTCTGCCTAACCGTGACGTCATTCCAACGCTTTATTTTACCCTTTCCCAGAAATTACAGAAACAGTTTTAGTCAGTTTATAACAAGCAAAGCGATTTAAAATTTAAAAAAAATACAAATAAATTATTGGCTTTGACTTTACTATAGAGCGGGCATGTCAAGAAAATGTCATAGAAAAACTTTGATCCCATGTCTCAGTAACGCCATCTATAATGATATATGATATTGGAGCGGCAGCGAAGCGTACTAAAAAAACCGGCCAAGAGCGTGTCGGGCCACGCTCAGTGTAGGGTTCCATAGTTTCCCGTCCGTCACAATAAGTGTTCCCACTTATGAGTTTAAAGGTTGGTATCCATTATGTTCGCGCTCCAGCAGCGCTGCAACTTTATTTACCACGGTAGGTCATGAAAGCACGGAAAATCTTAACATCGACTTTTAAAAAAATGACGTCATTACGCAACGCCATCTGTCGAACCATTTATGAACTGGTTTTTACCTTAACATTTTGATGGCGTTAAAAAAATGAATTTTAGTTTTGTTCTAAATTGCCTTAGCATGTTCCTGATAGAAGTTTTATGTCGATATAAGATACCGCCAATGCCAAGGAGAGACCAACCGAACAATTCGATTACCCGACCCAATGTAATAAGTACCTACAGCGCCACCTCTCGGGAAATTGGGTTACTAATTAATACATAGACGTGCCAGAAGTTTTCGGTGGTAATTTTGGATTGCGAAAACCGATTTAAATAATTCTTTTTTCGTTTGAAAAAAGATACGTTCAGGATAATAAAATATGTTAACGAAGTTAAAAAAAAATGCTTGCATATACGATTATACTACAAGCTTAGTCCAGAATTAATTATTTGGTACAACTTTTTTTTTTTTGTACAAAGACTGTTTCCATCCAAGTTCAAAATGATTTTCCTAGAAAGTCATTATTAATAATAAAGTTTTACTTGTCAGATAATTTTCATATTTTCTAAACTTATGGTTCAAAAGTTAGAGGGGTACACACACATTGTTTTTTACTTTTGGAGCGATAATTTCGGAAATTATTGACATTATCAAAAAATGATTTTAGTAAACCCCTATTCATTTTTAAATAGCTTTCTAACAATATATCACACGTAAGGGTATACATTAAAAAAAATCACTTCCCTCTTTACTTATAAAAGGGAAAGGGCTACCCTAATACAACATATTTTCCAATTTTTATTAGATTAGATTAGATTAGAACTGTCTTATGTAATTTCGACGTTCAAAAAGTGTTGATTATCAGCCATATTAATTAATGAATAAATGACTTTTGATTGATTTTGAATTTGGGTTAAAAGAACATCAGAAAAAAAAACTTGGAAATGGTCCAGAATCATATTCTAACTCAAGTTATCAATAACACTCAAAATGCATTATTTATTGCTTTCCATAATTATTACTATGTATTTTTTAGTGGTAACTTTATAAATAAGATCATTATCGAAAAGAAAAAGAAAAAAAAACATTTTATTTGTACGCACAGAACATAAAACAAAAGAACAACAATACAGATAATTAAAAGAAAACAAGAAAATATCAATAAAGTAAAGACAAAAATAAAAATAATAATAACCGATCAACCTGTGCCCTACACAGCAAAAGGGAAGTAGAGCAGAAGCCCAGCTTTACGAGATCGTTAGGTTTTGAATAGAAATAACATAGACTTCACATAAGAATATATCAAGAAGATCTTAAATAACTAACTACTATGTGCAACGATACCATATTCCAAATTCTTTTTCTATTATCGATAAGACTACAATGGAAAAAAATGGTGTATATGGAATCAGCTGTTTGTCAACTGTCAAGTGTTAACGAGTAGAATTTGTAATATGGCTGAAAATGAAATACACCTGACAGTTGTAAAACAGCTGATTCCATATACGCCATTTTCTTTCTTTAATAGAAATAGAATTTGTAATATGGCTAGGCCTGCTGTTTATTTATCTTTAAATAGCTGCCCCGGCAAACTTCGTTTCGCTTTAGAATCAATTTATTAGTCTTAGGTATTTAGTTTTTATTATTCTACGTCCTATTTTCAGACCTACTGACTATACACACTATTTTATATATTTGATATACATACGTATAATAAAATGACAACAAATAGATTCAAACCAATAATAACTACTATAACTTCTTATTAAGCGAGTCTCTACTGTGATCTTATTTAAACATTTTGTATTCGATAGAATTAAAATGACAACTTTTACAATACAATATATATAACCTAACCTAACTAACCCTACCTAGCCTATAGCTAACCTAACTACCTAACCTAACTACCTTACTGAAATGCCTTGACTTAAAAAATACTAAATTCATTATTTTAAACTGAAATACTGCGCTGTGTGCCTCTATTTTACATACATTTTATTTAGTTTTCCCGGTCTTTACTTTTAAGTCCAAACAGTATAATAATTATCTTTTTGCAAAGAATTATTGAAGTTCGTCTTTGTCGTCATTATTAATTTGGTAAATTGATTTCTGAAATATAGGACTTTTTTATGCTACATACAACCTCTTTCTAAGTTAGTACCTATTATAAATGTTGTGTTAATGTAATTGACTTTTGAAAGTCGTGTTAACATAAATAAATAAATTTATTACATTCCAAGACTCCTCCGTGCCTCGGAAATCACGTTAAGCCGTTGGTCCCAGCTGTCATTTGTAGATCTTTGACAGTCGTTACTTGTTGTCAGAAGCTCGAAAGTCTGACAACCAGTTTAACTTGTATATAAATTGTGCAAGTTTATTGAAATAAACAAAATAAAGTTATAAGTTGAAAAATAGTAGATTGTTTATCTAGGGAGCAAACAACTATTTTTAAGGCGAGAGTGTTTTTTTAATCCAGAGCGGAGCGAAGGATTCTAGAGTAGAATCCCGAGCGGAGCGAGGGATTCTTAAGTAGAATCCTGAGCGCAGCAAGGGATTAAAAGTATGTCACTCGAGCTTAGAATAGTGTTGCTCCCGAGGTGGACACTCTACTTTTTATCACCCTCTATGAGAAAATAAGTAAGTGCAACTTATGAACAAGAATTTATTTACGTACAATTCAGAACCATAAGACGTGTGTGTTCGCGCAGCGGAATGTTGTTGAATTTAAAGATTTTAATTATGCAGATATTTAGTGTATGGCGTCGTATAATTGTGTATGGTATAAAAAAAATTGTGCACGCAACCATTGTGAAGAAATTCACCAAAAACTGATTCCGCTGGGCGAACGTTGTCCTGGCGGAACTTTTTTTAATCCATAAACTTTAGAAGAAAAGAGATGTGTCCAAAAATTTGTGTGTATTTGTGTGTAATTGTGTATGTATGAATAAAATTAGTGCATGCATAAACTTCAGAGAAATTCAAGTTTCCGCTACGCGAACGTTTGGCCATTAGCTAGTTTTCATATAAAGCGCTTACATAGAGAGCTGTAGATTTTTACATACGTTGTTTTGAATTTGTTTATATTTGTTTAAAAAACAGATTTAGAAAAAATCGTAGGGCTTAAAAGATAAAAATATAAACGTAAAATACGCTTATTAGGTCTTAGTTCTTAAAGTATGCACTTTGGGGTCTAGATTTTCACGTTTATACAAACCTTGTTAGTGTCTGTAACATGTTGCCAAGTATCAATGATGTTCCGTTAGTAATTAAAGAGTTATAGGACAATTTACCATGAATAGATCACTGTTTACAAAGCAGTCAAATATCACAACGTTCTAAAGGAATTGCATGATAAAATGTATGCCAATAATTAGTTTATTCATTCAACTATTCACATGCAAAATTTCATGTCATTAAATTCAATAATTAAAGAAAAACAATTAAAATACTAACGAAGCATCGAAAACCTACATAACCCGACCAAGTTCGGATAGCTACAAAAAAGCGGCCGTGCAATATATTTAGGTAACATCCCAAAATGTACAGTATAATACCGGTATTGAATTGGTATAAGTGATAACACAATTGTTGTTTCGATATAATCTATAGGTCATTTATTTTTGTACACCTACTTTTTTAAATGTATTTGACTATGACAGAAAGTAGGTACTATTTACGTAGGTACTTTATTTAAGTATGCGCTTGAGACTTGAGATATAATCGAGATATACCTATTATTTAAGAGAAATAAAATTCATACATCTAATTTCTATTAAAGATTTCACGGATCAGGATTCTAACTATAGACCCCTTAGGGAAATTAAATAATTACCACATGTAGGTACTACTGTTTAGGTAAATATTTATCATATTGTAGCTTATTACACTATTTAACCAATGGACTAGGCATGCACGAGCGTTCCCATTTGCAACTTTAGTGGATCAAACAACTTAAAAAAATCTCTTAACTTAAAAAATCTAATAACTTAAAAAAAACTACTTCTTGAATCGATTTTTTAATTGATGTTTATCGTTGTATTGGTAGTGACTTATGTATGTGAGCGTGTTACTCCGCACCCCACCAAAATATGCAGAATTATTTTGTTCGAAGCGGTACGCTTAAGGCTAGTCCTTTGGTTAAATAGTCTAAATAGAGTAGTTATGAATTAATCAAAAATATTCTAGTGTGAAAAATAGACAACGCGCTGCGCGCAACGAGCGATAGGCGGCTTCCCGCTTGAAACGGTACTTCCATCCTTGAAGAAAAGAAAGGGCAATATTATGTTTTCATTAGCCGCGGCCCGCGCGAATTCGTTTGCTGTTGAACTTGAACCTGATTTTGTTTTATCCCCAGTCACAAACAAATGTGCAGTCAAGGACAATGTGCGTATGCGCTGTTGTTTTGCTATGCATCGCCAATTCTCTGTAATAATAATATTGACAAATTGTTTTATTTTTTCCTAACGCTTGTGTACGCAACTGTACAATATTAATAAATACTATATTGCAAGGTTAAGAACGTTTCTTAGATATATGGCACGGCCGCTTTTTTGTAGCCAACCGAACTTGGTCGGGTTATATTGGTCTTCGATGCTTCGTCAGTATTTTAATTGTTTTTCTTTAATTACTGAATTTAATGACATGAAATTTTGCATGTGAATAGTTGAATGAATAAACTAATTATTGGCATACATTTTACCATGCAATTCCTTTAGAACGTCGTGATATTTGACTGCTTTGTAAACAGTGATCTATTCATGGTAAATTGTCCTATAACTCTTTAATTACTAACGGAACATCATTGATACTTGGCAACATGTTGCAGACACTAACAAGGTTTGTATAAACGTGAAAATCTAGACCCCAAAGTGCATACTTTAAGAACTAAGACCTAATAAGCGTATTTTACGTTTATATTTTTATCTTTTAAGCCCTACGATTTTTTCTAAATCTGTTTTTTAAACAAATATAAACAAATTCAAAACAACGTATGTAAAAATCTACAGCTCTCTATGTAAGTGCTTTATATGAAAACTAGCTAATGGCCAAACGTTCGCGTAGCGGAAACTTGAATTTCTCCGAAGTTTATGCATGTACTAATTTTATTCATACATACACAATTACACACAAATACACACAAATTTTTGGACACATCTCTTTTCTTCTAAAGTCAATGGATTAAAAAAAGTCCCGCCAGGACAACGTTCGCCCAGCGGAATCAGTTTTTGGTGAATTTCTCCACAATGGCTGCGTGCACAATTTTTTTTATACCATACACAATTATACGACGTCATACACTAAATATCTGCATAATTAAAATCTTTAAATTCAACAACATTCCGCTGCGCGAACGCACACCCATAAGACATAAAAATAATATAAATAATTAGAGGCTGATGTTTATATTTGAACAATTATGGAAGTGTATCGTAACAATTTTTGCTCTTCTTGCATTTTTCCAAAGGATGAAATTGTTGTATGCTTTGACATATTGTTCACGGGATTTTGTAGGTAAAAGACTTTCCATCACATTTTTAGCGTCCGATACAATATTATCTGGAGTCAATATAATACTTTCACTTGTGGAAGACGCACTCATTTTTTATAATTCTAAAATCTGAATATGAATCAACTACGAACGAAAGCAGATTGCATTTAATTTCGCGCGTTGTTTATTTTTCATCAACTTTTTTTTAAATTTGGCGCGCTCGCAGTTTTCAGCCAGTCACATATTCAATACATTGTTCCCGCATGGTTTGTGATTCACCTCTTTGCTGATTGAAACATTTACTAACAATATCCACATTCCAAATTCAAATCAATTTTGGTCCCTAGGGATTAATGAGCTATTTTGGTCCCTGTTTACGAGGAATAAACTAGCTCTTTTTGAATAGATGTGATAAAAAAATACTTTTCATCTCCCCCTTTTTTTTCTCTCTTACAACACTGAAATGTCTGTGCAAGAATAAGGTTTTATGTTTTTTATTTTTGGTTAATTATAAATTATCTTTTCACTCTTCGTAAATCATCAATAATTATTAATTTAGTCTCCAGCGTTTGATGGTGTATCATAGTACCTACGTGTTATTGGCAAAATTGTGGTGTGTCTCTTCCACAAATGCCATAAAGAAGAGTTGAAGTTGAACCAGTTTAACCAAGGGGTATCGTGTGGGTAACACAGT
This sequence comes from Euplexia lucipara, assembly GCA_921972225.1. NCBI lineage: Eukaryota > Metazoa > Arthropoda > Insecta > Lepidoptera > Noctuidae > Euplexia > Euplexia lucipara. The sequence goes on along the minus strand of OV179142.1, from coordinate 6,788,100 downwards.
TACTGGGTTTCGGAGGTCTGACAGGCAGTCGCTTCATGTAAAACACTGGTATTCAGCTGCATCCGGTTAAAATGGAAGCCGACCCCAACATAGTTGGGAAAAGGCTTGGCAGATGATGACTTACTTTACGATTTAAGCTATGATATCAGTGTTTAAGTACCTACGAATTATCCAGAGAAACTTATAAATCTAGGCCTAGCTTTGCTTCAAGATTAGCCGCCAGACTCATGGGACTTTATTTTTTTAATTTTTAATTTTGTTTATTAGGGCCATAAAACAGTTACATGCTATAGAAAATACAAAAATCCTTAAATACTAAAGCTCACAAACATGTAACCCACACCAATATCCACGTCTTAACAAAAGAATAACATTTTTTACTTAGGATTTTTTATGAGAGGCACCGTAAGAAAACAGGTCAACAACCTTCGGCCGCAAACTATTGAACTATCCAGTCTCTTTTGGGATACCGTCCAATAAATCCTCTAACTTCAGCATACTTCTGGGAACTCGAAAGTACACTATTTGGACATCAGACGTCCTCCCGCGGGTACACACGAAGTGCATAAAGAATGAAGATGAGGTTTCTTCGGAATGTCATCAAAAGTTAAAATGTAGCCTTGCATGAGAGCCTGAATGTACTCTGTAAAAGTTGAAATTGCATGTAACTGGACCCAGATGTGAAATTTACCTGAATAACAATAGCATAGTCCAAAAAATACGTCGACAGGTCAGCTTCATCCAGTTAGACGACTCCTAGTAAGTTGGGAAGAGGATAAGCAAAGACAGAGCCACGAAACGTGAGCTTTTTTACACACTGTAACAAACTATAAGGCTGTACCTTATAAATAAATAAAAATAAAATAAATATTCCACAACTTTCACACAACGCCAACTAGTCCCAAGCTAAGTAGAGCTTGTGTTATGGGTACAAAACAACAGCTAAACATAGATTTCTAAATGCATACAAATTATAGATAAAATACACCCAGACCCAGAATAAATGATCGTGCTCATCACACAAACATTTGTCCTGGATGGGGATCTAATGTACGACCTCCGGCATTGTAGTCAGAGCCACTAAATACTAGACCAACAGGCCAGACAGCTTGTGTCGTATTACTTACTCAACTTCGCTTCGCTATACTCAATCTACCTATGCGCTAACTGAAGATTTCGCGTGGAAAGAAGTTCCTCATCCTGATCTCCGGGAAACCCTTGTCAAAGATAACCATGGGTCCCCAGATCAGCCTCATCTAGGAATCTTTAAAACTTATATATAATTATTTATCATCAGAATTCATCATTTCATCCATCTTTACTCTTCTTCATGTTATCCAAGTCTTCTTCAATGACGATTACTACTCCAGCAACAAGAGTTTGTCACAGCATGTAATATGTTACTGATTTTTGATTAAGTTCTTTATTAGCAGTATTTGTAGCTTTTATTTGTAGTCTATTGACAATAAAAAATAATATGAACATGTGTCATCATAAAAACTAAACTCACCGGCATTGTTCCTCACATTTATAAACTTCCTAAGAGTTAGTAATATAAGTATTAGAATAGAATAGAATAGAATACTCTTTATTATACACCATAAAAACTTACAAATAATAACTTTAAGGGGTACATAAGGTGTTACAATGGGCGGCCTTATCGCTAAAAGCGATCTCTTACAGACAACCTTTGGATGGATGGAGGAGGAGAAAAGATGAGTAGGTAGTTACGAGCACTAGCCAGTAACAACGACGCACAGCGCTTTGGAGCGCTTTAGTACTAAATATTCCACAACTTTTCACACAACGCTATCTAGTACCAAGTTAAGTTTGAGCGCTTGTGTTATGGGTACTAAATAGCTGATAAACATATGTACTTATATATTTCTAAATACAGTCGGTGTTTCCTGATAGCTACAACCTAGGGGTCTTCAAGTCAAGAGTGAACAGGTTGCTTCTAGGCAAGCGTGCTTCAACGTCGACCACAGCATCGCTTACCATCAGGTGAAATAGTGGTCAAAGGCGTGCCTATCAATAATAATAAAAAAAACGTATGCTGAACACTTTGGATCCCTTTTAAAAAAATACGGGAGTGTAAGATTTGGCTTAATTAACGTTTGTGATGTAGGAAAAGTAGGTACTGGTGCTATCCTGTAAAATTCACCCCGTAATAGCTAAAGTGAAGGTGGATGGGGCTGTCACCCCATACTAATGCCAGCAAGTTTTCCCTAGGGGACTTTTACTGAGTCGACCAGCAGAAGGCATAAAATGATCGAACTTTGCCAACAGTGGGGCCAGTTGGTACTCGTTATTATTGTATTTGCAATAAGATTATGATGCCGAAAAATATTTCACACACAAGATAGAAAGTTAACAAAGATGGAGCTTCTGTAACGTATTATTTATATTGCTACCAAGTTAAAAAAATTGGTTATGCTTTTGCCGCATAAGATTAGAACGTCCATTATGGACGTCAATTAGTACCGTCGGTCGATGGACTTTATATACCTTTAAAAACAACTAGCAGACGTCATGCGCTTCCACCCGTGTAGTTTCCTGGATATGGGATAGAAAGTAATCTTCGTCAGCCGGGATAATGTAGCTTTCCAACGGTGAAAGAATTTTTAGGTTTATTTGTTACATTCAAAAATACACATCTTTTTTCTTTATTATAATATTAGATAGATTATGTGTAAACCGGAGTAGCATGCAGTCTTGATGGAACGAGATGCGTAAACATGCCTTATCTCGTTCTGGTGCGAGATATAGCGACGACAAAATTTTGCGGACGGGAATTTTAGCATTTTACCTTAGCTGGCATATTTCTTGAAACTTATTATAAGGTTGACGGGTACCTACACAGTAAATTAGGCTGCGTTTCTCCCAAAGAAGTGCGAGGTAGCTGAGCGGTGCGAGAATACGTAACAAAGTTCTGTTTCCACTTGAAATGTGCTAGACAACTGAGAGGTGCGAAGATGCGGAGATCTTTTGAGATGATTGGAAAGAGCCCACTATACACCCTGATAGCTCATCTGCAAGAGGGATAAGTGTGTGTCTTAAGTGACGACGTACACATCTCTCACACACATCCCTCTTACCCATCTCCAGCTTGTCTTGTGCAAACAACAACCTCGCTCCGCTAAGCCATTTCGACAGAAGCAAAGCAAGGCAAGTTAGGCTAGGTAAATAAAGGCTATCTATAAGTTCTTAACAAAAACATCCCTTATCCATCCTCGCACATCGTAGTGGAATGCAGACTTACACAGACGTTGAAAAAAAAAATTTGGAATTTTAGAAGACCTTTATTAAATTAACGATAAATCTGTCGTCATTTCGTTAGCTTATACACCACTAATTTTTAATTAGTACAAATACTTAAAAGGCTTAGTTTAGACGGACTTCTCATTATATTTGTTAAGTATCAATAAATACATTACACACACACACACACACTTAAATTGTACATGGGGCTTAAACATCACTGGCGAAATGTGGGTTTAATAACAGATACCTACACCTCTGCCTAGCCCTTCGCGGATTACAAGCGTGACGTTATGTTGTTGTTGTTATCAATAAATAATACTCATAAAGAGCAAAATTAGCGTTTGATTATATCCCAAAAAGTCACCCAATTATGGAAATATTGTACAGGCTATTCATGACATTGTAGAATTCATTAATAATAATAAAAATTAATAATCGCCATCTCTCGCTCACGTTCGCGTGATCTCGCTCAAGCATGCCCCGCTTTCAACAGCTGTTTTCGTTATTTAAGTTTAACTAAATAGTGGCATATTTAAAAATCGAATTTCGTTTTTATTACATTTGATTACTCATAAATATGATCAGTAACAGGTTCGGAATAAGGATACAGCCCAATTATTATTTGTACTAATTAAAAAATAGTGGTGTATTTAATAGATTCTAAAACTCGGTACAACAAGGAGTGAAATGTATAGTATGCTAATATTATTATGAGGTAAAGTTTGTGAGATAGTATGGAGTTTTCTCTGGATCTACTGAACCGATTTTAAACATTTCTGTACCAATAGAATGCGCCTTTATTAAAATTTGTGGGTGTCATAGGCATTTTCTAAATTAAGAGAGTGGTGGGGCGTACCTATGTGACCGCACGAAATTCATTCCGACGAAGTCGTGAGCGAAGTGCAAGTTATTAATACAAGCGTTAACTGAATAGCGTAATGTTTATCCGTACGTCCGGTGCGCACCTTCCGTTTTGAAATCAAGTAATTTGTGTAATTCGCCTTGACATTAGATGCCCGGACATTGAATGTCTCCAAAAATAAAGTAATACTTATTCAAATGTCCAGTTGTGCGACCTGGTACCTACATCTATATATCTTGTTATATCTATGAGTGTATCAACCAAAATGCAATAGATTTCGAATATGAAACGTTTAATTTATGTACCTACTGAATTCGAAACAGCAATACATCGCATTATGTCGCCGTTATTACATTTATTATCAGTACTATTTTTAGGGTTCCGTGCCTTATGAGATCACTTTGTTGTCCATCTATCTGTTTGTCTCTCTGTCTTTTAAGCTATGTGTCAAGTGTCTGCCTATTAAGGACTCTGAAAAAGATCATTTTTGTCAAGAACTCATAAAATTAATCCTACTAATATTATAAACGCGAAAGCATCCTCAATGCAGATGGATTGATGGATGTATGGATGGATGTTTGTTACTCTTTCACGTAAAAACTACTGAATGGATTTTAATAAAATTGAGTATGGAGTTACCTGACACCCTAGATTAACGCATAGGCTACTTTTTATTCCTGTATTCCCACGGGAACGGGACCTACGAGGGTGAAACCGGGGGACGTCTGCTGGTATGTCATAAATGGGCGTAGTGTTGCCTATTTCCTGTAAAATTAAATTTATGATTGGCAATATTGGTTTACTCGTATACCCCGCTTTAACAGAATCCCGCTCGACGGTTGACCCGGATGGTTTTCCAATATCTCCAATAACATTGTCTCTGATTTCGTAGCGGCCCTCACACACCACTGCTCGTTATTATCGACAGGTATTCAATACCCAGTTACTCCTACGACACGATACGATCTAGCTAGTGTCGTAAGTCCGCTGGTTTTATATTATGTGCTAGAAAATACGCCTCGGTGTCTAACTGACAGGTTACCGATGCTAACATATATATGTGAACCAAGGACTGGATTTTCTTCTCGCCGCTTATTCAAGTTGTAAAGAAAAAGGCTCGCTTTTTCCAAGCATAGTTGTTGAGGTCGCCTATCAGACCTTCTTTATTGTGTAACCGGGTAACATAATAGCCCTTTTTATGCATGCTTGTAATGTGAGTATGCTTGTGTCTGGTTTGTCTATAATAATAATATTCTGCTTTTATTTAAATTAGGTAAAACAGATGTTATGTGATAACGGTCCAATAACTACAAGTTTACTCGACAAGGTGACGTAATATTTTTCATTAAATACGTCTGACGGTTCAAGGTTTGATTCAGACCCTTTTCTCTCTAGATCCCCAGACGCCCTCGAAACTAGGATATTTCGGGGTAAATTCAAACCTTCGGTAAGCCAACAATATTTTGTTTTGTTTTTGTAATCTAAGAGCGAGCCAGTCAGCTCATGCGTACTGTACTACCTGAATTTTGTTTAGGGTAAACCGGGATATAGTCATGGTAGGTGTCTCATTACTGATAAATGCTTGCACTGGTTGATCTGGTTCCCTCATAAATTATTATCTGTGTGGTTCTTTCCTCAAAAGACCACTTCAGACACAAGTCTGCATGGTTCTTATATGACCTGATAAAGATGATGTCTGGACTTAAAAATAGACTGACCTCTGAGTTCCTTTCGGTGTTTCTTCTCTGACTAGTCAGATAGTTAAACGCCTACCTCACCTATATAAAAAAAAAACCGGTCAAGAGCGTGTCGGGTCACGCTCAGTGTAGGGTTCCGTAGTTTCCCGTCCGTCACAATAAGTGTTCAAAATGCTTGCATATGATTATGTATACTACAAACTTAGTCCAGAAATTATTTTCTACAACTTTTTGTCTTTTTTGTACAAAAACTGTTGTTTCCATCCAAGTTCAAAATAATTTTCCTAGAAAGTCCTTATAAAGTTCTACATTCCAGATTTTTTTCATATTTTCTAAACTTATGGTTCAAAAGTTAGAGGGGGGGGGGACATTATTTTCTACTTTTGTAGCGATTATTTCCGAAATTATTGACAATATCAAAAAATGATTTTTGTAAACCCCTATTCATTTTTAAATACCTTTCCAATAATATATCACACGTTAGGGTTGAAATTAAAAAAAATCACTTCCCACATTTAGGGGGGCTACCCTAATAAAACATTTTTTTCCAAAATTTATTTTACCACTTTGTTGGCGTGATTAATACACATGTTGGTACCAAATTTCAGCTTTCTAGTGCTAACGGTTACAGAGATTAAGCGAGGACGGACGGACGGACGGACAGACAGACATGGCGAAACTATAAGGGTTCCTAGTTGACTACGGAACCCTTAAAATTACGTGTAAAAGTGTTTGTATGACCTGTTTTTATGAACCTATTTACAGAAATAGATATCATTTTATATTTTTTTTTTATCATTTGCATTATCTCTAGTTTGCAGATAATTTGAATGCATTTTATTTATTTATTGAGAAACTTTCTAACTGCTACTAAGTTGGTCTTGTTTCATATCTTTGTGCGATTGCATGTGACAGATTGTCTTGACATAAACGTAACGCTACATTTCGTGATTAGTATTAAAATTTACTAATACTTTAAAATGGCTCGTTTCGAGCTTTTAGTTTGCGCCAAACATTCGTGCTGAGAACGTAAACGAAGCAAGAGAACTAAATCAGAATTGTGGCAGGTGGCACCAATGATCAGTGGGCCAAACGCACGGCCCAATAAGTTGCATGGCATCAAACGACATCGCGGTAGGCCCAGGCGACGATGGTGGGACCAGTCTTTATCCCTCCCTGGGCCTCCCTAACTTTCTTCTACCTATGTAGAAGAAAATTAGGGAGGCCCATGTAAGAAAATATGGGTACGTATCATAATCCCGAAAGTCAAAATACCGATGATTGAAATACCGACGTACAAAACACCGAAATTTAAAATACCGAAAGTTTTAAATGCCGATAGTCGTTATATCGAAACATAAAATACCGATGTACAAATGCCCGAAAGGACGAAATCCCGAATGGACGAAATCCCGAAAGGACAAAATCCCGAATGGACGAAATACCGATGGACGAATTACCGATGGATGAAATCCCGAATGGATGAAATACCGAATGGGCGAAATACAGAAATTGTCACCGTTTTCGAGAAAACGAAGGCGAGTGAGCGAAGCGAGCGTACCGTGGCAGCGGCTGCTGAGCGCCAAATTCCCTCGTTTGCAAAGCAAGCATGCATAGAAGATTAGGTAGGTTTCCTAGTGAATAAAAAAAATATATCGTATAATCATAATATTAATCATTATAATTGAAGTAAAACAGTTACTCAAAATGGAAACGGCTAGGTTAGGTTAGGTTAGAACTGTGACCACGCAACGCGCGAAGGCGAGCGAGCGTAGCGAGCGTGCCGCGGCAGCGGCCGCCGAGCGCCAGGTAAAATATCTTTAAGTTCTAATCTACCATGCATGCGTGCATTGCAAAAAAGGGGCATCTGGCGCTCGGCGGCCGCTACCGCGGCACGCTCGCTTCGCTCGCTAGCCTTCGCGCGTTGCGTGGTCATAGTTCTAACCTAACCTAACCTAGCCGTTTCCATTTTGACTAACTGTTTTACTTGAATTATAATGATTATTATTATGATTATGCAGTATAAGAATTCACAAGGAAACCTAATCTACCATGCATGCTTGCTTTGCAAAAGAGGGAATTTGGCGCTCTGCGACCGCTGCCGCGGTACTTCGTTTTTTCGGAAACGGTGACAATTTCGGTATTTCGTCCATTCGGTATTTCATCCATTCGGGATTTTAACTTTCGGGCAAATGTACTTTCGGGATTTTGTACTTCGCATTTCTAAACTTCGGGATTTCAAACTTCGGGTTTTCAAACTTCGGGATTGTAAACTTTCGGGCAAATGAACTTTCGGGATTTTAAACTTTCGACCAAACATACATTCGGCGTTTCAATTTTCGGGATTTCGTCCATCGGTATTTTAAAATTCGGTCTTTTAAAATTCGGGATTATGATACGTACCCGAAAATATAGTGGAAAATATAATGATGAAAGGCAGAAACTACAGAACACCTTTTGTAGTTTATGCCTACTGCCCCATGGAGAAAAGGCGTAAGTTTACGTTTGTATAAATAAAATAAATAAATATTACACAACTTTTTCACACAACGCGTAACGCCAATTAGTCCCAAGTTAAGCTTGAGAGCTTGTGATAAGGGTACTAAACAGCTGATAACATACTTATATATTTATAAATACATACATAGTATATAGTATATTTATAAATATAACACAAACATTTGTCCTGGGTGGGAATCGGACCCGCAACCTCCGGCATAGCAGACTAACTACAAACCAACAGGCCAGTCTAGTATGTATGCATACAATGAAATTGTAAACAGCGCAGTCCAATAATTTCCAATATCCGAGGTTATTTCATTAATCCCCGATATACAATGACATTTGCAAATCAAAGCCAGTAATTCCTCGACGCATATTTGATCTACTTACGCAATAGGACCAAACGGATGCTGTAGTGTACAGCTGTACTATTACATGTACGCTTTGTTACATAATAAATTTATTCTATTCTTTTCTATCCATGAATTTTTGGAGTACTCCCGTTTGAGCACCTATTTATTGAGCACCTATGCATTAACCTATGGGTAATGGGAATACCTTTGGTGCTAAATGCATAGGTGCTCAAACGGGAATACTCCGAATTTTTCAATCATTCTGCAGTTAGGTATCTTAAATAAAGAAAATGCCGAGTGCCGCATTCTAACATTGTTTCCCTAATCTAATATACATATAAAATTCTCGTGTCACAGTGTTGGTTCCCCAACTCCTCTGAAACGGCTACACCGATTCTTATGTTTTTTTCCTTTTGTGTGTTCAAAAGGTCTGAGAACAGGATGTAAATAAATAAATTGATTCTTAGGCGGAACGAAGTCTGCTGGGTAGCTAGCCTTTCTAATATATAAATTTCTCGTGTCACGGTGTTCGTAATCATGCTGCTCCGAAACGGCTTGACCGATTCTTATGAAATTTCGTTTGTATACGCAGTAGGATTAAGAATTGGACGTTATAGTACATTATGATATAAGTACGGTAGGTTGATAATTACAGCCGAGGCAATATTGCTAGCCCGAACCGCAGGCGAGGGCTACAAGAAAGCAGAAGCTGTAATTATCAAAGCGCAAGTATGTCATACGACGTTTTCATATTTGCGAGGAAATAAATAAAACTTGGTCTAATTTTTTTAAATAAAAAGAATACTTAGAGCGAAAGGTAAAAATAACATTGTTCTGTTCAGAAAGTAGCAGTAGATTAATGAAAAATGCATAGGTACTGTGTAGAGTTTGATATTCTACTTTTAGAGTAGAGTATCAAACACTACACTGTATGCTTTTATAGCCATAGTCATAGTTAAAGTATTTCATTTATAAGGGATTCTTACAAGTCATATACAGATTAAACAATTATTAAAAAATACATTACATAAATTATTAAACAAATGTCAAACCATTTAAAGGAAACAAATAAATAGCAGTCAAATAAAAAGGAGATAATAAAAAAAAAACAGTAAAATACATTTTCCAAATGTCAAACAAATAAAAGAGACAATACACATAAATACGAGTCACAGACAAAACACACAATAAATATTTAACAATTCAAATTAATATCTCATAGTTTAAAACAATCTAAATTCGTCAAAAGAATACAAGGCTTGCTCGATTAGCCATTAGAAGAAAAAAAAGATAGAAGATTGTGTTTACGCAAGTACCTTATTCACAAATGTACAGTACATAATGTATTATTTAATAATACTGTTAATAATAACCACGCTGTCATTTTAATACTAAAATGTTTACGACCCTATATACCATATAAGCGAATGTATAAACAGCCGAGCTTTCAAAAATTCAGGAGTACCAACATAAATATAAATCATATTCTGATCCTTATTGCGTAATAAACGGGTTATGTCATGTGGTAATGTTGGTAGTAAAGGGGACAAGGTTAGTAATTAAGGTGTTCTAGTTTATAGTAGGTTATCTGCGAATGCCATGCAATGTGAGATTTGTTACAGGTACTGCATTCCCGAAACATACTGCGAGCCAACAAGCTGTTGGGCAGCTTCAAGCTCGACGTGGCTACGGTGTGGAGCCAGCCTGGTACGTACCTACCTTTCAAAATTTAAGTTCGGAATGTTCTCATCACCAGCAATATAGTACAAGAAATACACAGCATAGACCTCACACATAATAAAATTAATGTTGCTAACTTCGATTGCGTATTCAATCCATGTAGCAAAGATTAAGACCTCCTTACTGACAATCGAATCCTAGCATAAATTCTCACACACGCACACACACTTTTATATCGGTCAGACACAAACATAACAATTACATAATGTAATAGCTTGAATTACCACAATTATTACCCCGTAAGGCCTTGATTCTTATACACAAAGTTTTACACATTATATTATAGGCCCGTTTACACATTGGGCTCAATACTCATAAGAGGTGGTACCAAAATTCTTGCAAATAAACCATATTTTTATTCCCAAACTTATAACACCCTCTTTTTGCGTTGGGGGTTTAAAATCCACAAATAAATGCTTGCCATGTACAAAGGCCAGCCCATCAAGCTACCCCAATGTTTTAAGTTTCTTAGATAGTTTTCAACTTTACCGCAAACTGAATTAGGTTCATGTTCAATTAGGAAAATTTGACAGTTTGTGGTGGCTTGACGTGCACATTGAATCTATAAATTCATTAATACACGGCTCACGTGGGCTTCGTATTTAAACGATTTTAAATCAATTTAAACCGATATGGTTTAAAACGGTTTATTTGCAACTACGCGAACTAGAGATGTGCACCGTTTTTTTAGAGGTAGGTTGTACTATCAGTCTACTTGCGATTGTGAAAACCGTTACTGAATTGGGGTAGCCCCCATTAGTACCCTAAAACGCATTGTTTGTGTTGGGTACGCGTCTTTGTACGGCGTGCTTGTGTAGAATATAATATACATTACGTTATGTTACTTCTATTACGATAAAAAAAATCTAAAACGCCTTTTAAAATATGGCAGAGTTAACATGATTCTATAAATAGCCGAACTCATAAGGTTATCAAATATTCAAACACAATATAGAACGAAATGCGGCTTGATATTGTTGTGTGTTTTCTGCCATTTTTATTTATTTTAGATCTTATTTTGCCGCTTTCTATGATACTTAGTTTTACGATCGACATTTCACATTTTACGGCCGCTCTCTGTAGGGTGGCTTCATAAACCTACGGATAAACTTATTGTTTTACATTCGGTATGAGAATGTAAAACACGAGGCTGCAGTACTTAGGTAAATTTTTGTTTATTTTAATTTACATTAAAATATGGGCATTCATGTGGAATAAGAAGTTTTAAAAAAAGCCTGTCGCTCAAGTATTAGCAACCACTTAATGTTTTTTTTTTTTAAGTAGCAGCATTTTTTATCTTTTACTTATTTCAATGAAACAATAATAACCTATGAAAACCGCCATCGATACAGGAAACAGTTAAACATCATAAAAAGTGAAATAAAATAGAGTAAATTAATAGTAAAAACAACCGAACGTTTATTTTACCAGTCTCGTTTCAATAACCGAAGTATTCATATTTGCGAACAGTGCTTTTATTTATTCAACAACATTCAACATTCATCCACCAATAAATTAAAACGAGAAAATGTGGTCTGAATATCAAAATGTACAGCATAATTTTTGACAAGCATCACTCTTTGTGTAAGCAATGGGTTTTGTATATGTTGCAATCAAATCTCTTAACAAATCAAAAGTACTATTAACTAGCCAAATCACTCAAAAGTACTTTTGACCGTATGCTTTAGTCAATCATACTTTTGACTAAAATAACAGTTAAAAGTACTTTTGCCTAATGGAGCAGGTTAAAGGTACTTTTAACTAAGTGATTCCGTCAAAAGTAGTTTTAATCTATGGTTATGATATTAAATAAATGATTTTATCACGTTTATTTACGTGGAGAATTAGATTTCTGAAAATCAATTTCTCTCAAAGATCGTAGAAGAAAGCAGGGATGTGTAAACGTTACTCGTTACGTTTTACTCCGTATTATATAGGCGTGAGACTATTACCATCAATCGGGCACTAATCCAGACTACGCGCTGCTACTGAGAAACTTCTCACTGACAAAAGCAATAACGCTGCCGAAAATTTTCTCAGCAAATGGGTCGCCCTTTAAATGAACGGTGGCAATCAAGATAACAATTAATTTGTGTTTTGGGTGTCAAGGCTCTCGTAATTGGATTTAAATATCTAGGTACAATCGTGTGAGTTTCCAGTTTACATGAAATCATATTTTTAAACGAAGTGTAATAAAACCTACATAGTTTTAAACAACGGAGGAGGTGTGAGTTTGTTACGAGAGTGAGGGTGCGGTGTAAGGGTGTTTGTGTGTGTGTGTCTGTGTTAATTTAAGAGGCTCTTCAGCCGGTCGATTCTGTAAAAGTCACGCCGTGAAAACTTGATTAAAGTGAACTGTCAATGCCTAGCATTAGTATGAAATGACTGCTCAATTCGCCCTCAGAATTGCACTGCAGTTTCGGAATGGAAGAAGAAGTGGGTGAACCCCAAAGAGATTTAATATACCTTGTATAGAGACGACATGTCAAGAAATTTCGCAGAAAAACTATGATCCCATGTCTCAGTAACACTATCTAGCATACTATAGGAATGTTGGAGCTGCATCGGAGCGTACTAAATTAGACTCATCGAACTATCGGATGAAAAATTTTGTTCGTAATGTTACGTCTATAGTTCGTATTGAATTCCTTTGGTGGTTACAGAGCTATGTTTCGAATAGGTACCTTCTTGAGTCTTACCGAATTGAATTCTTGAATCGTAGGTAGACAAAACATCGTGAATATCTGAGACGTTAGGACTAAAACAATTACGTACATAATGGTCCGGAAAGCAATTTGACTCATTACACGTGTAAATGAATGAATTCAGCCAACGCCTGGAGATTTCCTAACAATGGCCAAATTAAACGAGAATTTCGCCTAAAAAGTGTACCTCGATGGAATAAAAATAAAATGATGAGAAAAGGAAGATTGTTGCTCTAGGCTCTGAAGTTTTTTGAATAAATTATAATTAACTGTTTATACAGACTGTTTGGCGCATAGACCGAAGCAATTTTTAAGGGTAAAGTACTTTTGCCTAACGATTTCACGTCCTGAGTCTCACGGTGGGTAGAACTTAAGTAACGACTATTTGCAAATTGTTTTTTAATAATATAACTATTTTTGTAGATATATTTGGATGATTTGTGGAATACCGAGCTAAAACTAATTAGTATAAGCCCCCTGACTTGGCCTGCATGGACCTATTTAACGTTTTAGCTGGAGTGTTAGGTATGCGTTTTATTTAACGCTTTTTTCCTTATTTTTGGGTGAACAAGACCTTTTCTGGGGGCTAGATCCGCGTCTGTATATACCAGACCAACGCCTGTGTGTTTCAGATAATCTTTAAAGATTAGGTATTTACTCCATCGGTCGAAAATACACATTAAATCATCAAAAGACTTAATAAAATTATATTTCATTATTATATACAATTATATTTCACTAATTAGATCATGAGGACGGAAAATTACAATACAGTGTGAGTCTTTATAACGTTCAAATATTACAATGATCTCAACAATGCTTAGGTAATTTTTAACGACGAAAAAATATTATAATCAAAAAAATTGAGTTTTAAAGTTTTTTTTCCGTCGATAAAATTAAACTCTATAAAACGACTCACATTTTATAGTAGGTACAGATAAACCTAGGTAATATATTAGTAGACGGCCAATCCCCGATTTAATTAGTAATTGTTATTATTTATCAGTAGTAAGATCCAATTATGTAGGTACATTATTACACGCGCGATCAAATCGGGAAACGGACTCAAACAAAACTAAGACTTTTGGAAATTCATTTTATTAGGTCCTATAATAACAAAAAAAACGAAAAATTGAATAGAATAGAATACTGTTTATTTTACACCATAAAAACTTACAAATACATAAGACGTGGACCAGACCTGAAAGTATAGTTTTTGATAAATGATAATGTAAAATAAATGATAATGCAAAATACACAGAGGCGATGAAGCGTAGTGTCGCAGACGAGCGAGGACAGGGTAAGGACGTAGTGGGGAAAGAAAAAAGGCGCGAAGGATATATTACTACACGTGTCGCAGACATCGCTGATGTCGTCTTTCATTTGAAAAGTCGCGTCCACAACCCGTCCTTGCCTTTTCCACGACAACGACTTATCTTCGTCTTATGTCAGTTTTGCCCAACTTCCCCCTAAAGTTTTATGTGTTTTTCAAAGTTTTCTTTTACTACCGGGCTGCCCTTGTGTGGTGTCAAATTCAAAATACTTAAATTATAATTAGATTGTTAAGCTCTTTATTGACCTAAATAAAAACTGCGATAGGATTCCAAAAAATACGACAATGTAAATTTTATACACCATTGGTATATCCCAATGTTATACATTTCGGTGTATAAAATTAATAATTTAGATACAAAACCAACTTCGCGACTTCCACAGAGTATCTGTGAGCGCTCGAACTGTTCGGAGAAGGTTAAAAGAACGCGATATGGTACCACACAAGCCAGCTAATGGGCCCAAACTAACGCGAGCCCACCGAACAGCGCGCCTTCATTTCGCACGCAGTCATTTAAATTGAACACAGCAATATCTCTCTCTGTACTTATACATATATATGTATAAGTAACAGAGAGAGATACAAAATGAATGTTGGTAGGTAATCATGCGGGAGTGCGTATGAGGTGTTAAATTCTGAGTATTCCTTTAATTAAATTCCAGCGATTTCTTCCGGCTGATATGTAACAAATTCTCGTTAATTTGAGTCTGTACGCGTCAGAATTGCATCATGGCTCACGTGCCGTATCGGGTACATACGGCTTAACATTAAGCTATACATTTCCAGTTTACGCTGACCTCGCTTTGTACCGGAATCTTACAATGCGAGAGCAGCTGGTCGATTCTGTTGAAAACACCGCGTATAAACCTGGGTGTAGTGAGCACTGAAGTCTCTGTCAGTGTCACCTATCAGTTGCTAGGGATTGGCGAAGTATGAATCATAATCGAGAATCGACGTAACTTAATTATTTACATACAAACAAACTTAAACTCACGCCCTATTCCCATGGGGGTGGACAGAAACTGCAGAACGCCAGCCACTATTATATTGCTTCACATACTTGTTAATATTTTTTCTGTGCTAAGTATTTTATTTATTTTATGCTAAGTAAATTGAATAGGTGATAATTTAGTTCGAAAGCTCTATTGAATTTGAATAATTAATTAAATTAAATCAATTTAGTTACTTCATACCTAAGGTATTACCTGCTGCGCTGCGCCGTTCCGAATCTATGAAAACGCCTTCACATCTTAGTTCACTGTAGACAAATAGCGTCCTACTTTATCTAGTCGTTGCCAAAAATATACTTAAAGCATTTCTACTATCTCAGCACTCTCACAGATACCTACTTACAAATTAATTCTTCTACGTTCGCATAATTACCAAAAGTCACAATGACAGTTGTACGACACTGACTCGGTGCTGTCGCCATGACAACGGTACGCCCACGCGATGCCGGTCGTGCTGTTGTCATGGAAACCACCGGGCGGGCGCCCGCCCGGTGGTTTCCATGACAACGCCGAGTGACTTCGATGTATCACGCGTGCGTTTGTCTTCATCTACCATTTTATAGATTATACGGTGTTTATTTCCAAAGATTTGAATGTCTAATTTCAATTTTTATTTTAACCATTCAACAAATATATCGTCATTGTATTATTTTGTCAAATATGTTACTTTTTTAACGTTCACATTCATCGAAAGGTACAATGATGCACACTCACGCCCGCGTTGTTACCATGACAACGCGAAGCGCGCGCTTGTGTTTTTTTTTTTTAATATTCATTGTTTAGAGGCCATGTTGTTGACGTATGAACCTGTTTGATTTTAAATAATTATTATATTTTAAGATTAAAAAGTCTAAATTTAAATTAACCATTTAAAAAGTCAGTACCTACCTACCTACCTAGTCGTGCCTAATTTTGATGTCCAAAATGAAAATAAATAATCGATACCTAGGTAAAATTCTTAACCTTAGTCTGTGACTGTCATGGCCTTTTTTTTCGCGTAGGTACCTATTGTATTGTAGGTTAATTAAATGTAATGTCACCAAAAGAATGATCTTTGTTTTGTAAGCATTTTAGAGGTTGTAATTGATAAAAATGCAGTCCGCCGTAGTTGTTTTTTATTAAATACCTACGTAATTTTCACATTGACAAAATATAAAACAAACCACTGATTAAGGGGGAAAACTAACTTCTAAGGAGGCCAATATAAATTGGTAACAACGTGCCTCTAAGAACAAAGACGCATCGATTTGTCATTGCATTCAAATTTAGTCTTGCACTTTGCAGTGACATTAGATTTTGATATTTTGAATGTTGTTTTGTTAGTAAGTACTTTTACGGATGCAATTGGTATGACAATTAAGCTGCTACCGAAGTTCCGCCGTGTTAGTTAAGACGAGAGTTAAGTGGCTATTTACATTGACAAGGACGGAAACAACAATCAAGTGATATTCAATTAATCAATATTATAGGAGGCTCCTGTCTTTTCCGTAAGGGGATGGGCGTCGGCGTCTATGTAGCAACGGTACGGTATTATTAACGTCAGTGTATTCTTGTGAACTGGCAGATACCTACCTACTTACAAGCAGTGCAACTAAATAGGTATAAAACCTCTGCCTCGCATCGTTCCACTTCCAACCAGAGTGCATTCATGCTGTTTCAATTTCGACTGTGCGACAAATAGAGGGGATTGGATTGTTTGAAACTACCACTGAATGAAAACTTAGAAATGCTAAAATAAATTTACTCACATTCGATGAATGTTTTATTGTCCTTTTTCTGAGTTGAGTACCTACATTAGTACATATTCATATTACCTACCTACATCATCCAACTAGAAAGCAAGATAAATCCCAATAAGAGGTACAAATTAAGGTAATACAGCATGTTTAGGTCAATCATTAATTTCATTTAACACTTCTAGCTACCATATTGTAGGTACAGGGGCAGAATTCTTACTTAGTGTTGATAGTGTTTCCATCGCCAAGTCTCCATCCGGGATCAAGACTTGAATCCAGTTGATAGCAATAGACGCCCCTTCTTACATGGGACTTGAACATAACGGATACATACTTACTCATTTACATACAATGTGGCCCACAAAACCTATCAAATGTCATATTTTATTATAAATATTTAAGCAATTAGGACAACAAAAATAGTATAGGGAAAACAATAGGTTGTATAGATAATACAACTACTATCCAGACATTATTTTCCCACAAACTATCTCTCTCTC
Source organism: Euplexia lucipara (assembly GCA_921972225.1). NCBI lineage: Eukaryota > Metazoa > Arthropoda > Insecta > Lepidoptera > Noctuidae > Euplexia > Euplexia lucipara. The sequence goes on along the minus strand of OV179142.1, from coordinate 6,770,398 downwards.
TCCATCTCTCTTGCTCTAGCAGTGTTTGGTGAGGTCAGAAATAGTTTAATATTGCAAAAAAAAATAAGTTTTACTCATTGCTATCATGTTACAGAATTTTGCAAATTTATATTATAAATTCTTCGCTGCTGGGGTTCAACTTCTTGATACCGGTGGGGCAGGCAGACTTCTGTATTGGATGTGTAGATACAAGGTGTGGCCCGCCACCTCCATCATCATCTGGCAGGAAAACCTGCTTGCTGGAAGCATTACAGTGTACATTATTATTATTATAGCTATATATTTTATGCATCACTCTATTAATTTATCAGGAGCACAGTATAGAAAGCCTGCATTCTACCTTTCTAAAAGTATAGCGGCATCAATGACATAGAACACCTTTTAAGGCGTACTACCTATGATGAGTAATTGTAACATAACATCTTAGTTCCACAATCAACCTCCCTGTGTTTTAAATAATTGATGTGCTCTTTAGGAATGTTTAACAAACAAAAACTGTGTGTGTTAATTGACAGATACCTTCTTAGCTCAACAGCCACTTGGATTTGTGTGATTGATGCAAGTAGTGGTGATGAAATTTGTTTCCATGGTCGCTCCTTCAAGCAGCTCCAGGCTTGTAAAGACTCATCTGCTGAACGGTAGAATGCATCAGATTAATAATAAATTGAGCTTGCTTTCATGCCAATAATTTACAATGTTGGTTACACTGTTAAACCGAGTTTAACCAAAGGCTGTCAAATATAATACATAACTTTTATATGTTCTGATGTAACTTTAAAATAATGATTAGGTAGCCGGTAGGTACTTTGAGAATTTAAAACAGGATCTATCAGATCCAAACAGGACACAGGTACCTACTGTTTGATTTTGTATTAGGTACATACTACTTTACTTAACTTTTTACTGATAATGAAAAACATGAGAACACTATTACGGGATTGCTTAGCTACATAGATTGTAGTTATAAGTAAGTAGATTCCTACTTACTATCGGTCCGTTTTCGTTCTTGTTACGATCACAATATCCACATTACGTTATCACTTACGTTTCATACAGGTTTGGCATTAAATACTATAATATTACAACTAAAACTTATACAATAACAGTGCTAGACGTCATTAATAATTGTTTGAAAGTTTTCTTTTGTTATTGTTAGGTTATGTGATTTATTATTGATCGACAGTTTGACAGCCATCCATAACATTTTTTTTTTTAATTTTATGAGCTGGTAACTGGACCTTTAAGTCAAATCTTATTTTATTACAGACATCACAAGACACGACGTAATAGATGATGAATTGCGAAATAAATGTCATTATGTCATGCGTGTGAACAGCCGCGCAGCCATATGCGGAAACTATTTGAGAACGCTCGAATTCAAATAGTCGATTTAAACAAGTAAAATAGATGAAGATTGTTTAGCTTTTTACAGCTTACTATTTGCTTGTTTTAGCTCACTATCACTTTTTTTTCTGAACGTTACAAGTATTATAAATTTCATGAAAGGCAATTTAGCGGGCTGGCTGGTGCATTCGTTCCAATGTCTATGATAATGATTTATTTTAAATTTGGATTTGTGTTTCGAGTTAGCCACCAAAAACCAAGGTTTAATTTATTATTAGTACCTATCCTATCTGATATTAGTACCAAAATTTTCTTTCGCAACATAATCAATTACGTCGTGTCTTGTGATGTCTGTAATAAAATAAGATTTGACTTAAAGGTCCAGTTACCAGGTCATAAAATTAAAAAAAAATAATGTGATGGATAGCTGTCAAACTGTCAGATCAATAATAAATCACATAACCTAACAATAACAAAAGAAAACTTTCAAACAATTATTAATGACGTCTAGCACTGTTATTGTATAAGTTTTAGTTGTAATATTATAGTATTTAATGCCAACCCTGTATGAAACGTAAGTGATAACGTAATGTGGATATTGTGATCGTAACAAGAACGAAAACGGACCGATAGTAAGTAGGAATCTACTTACTTATAACTACAATCTATGTAGCTAAGCAATCCCGTAATAGTGTTCTCATGTTTTTCATTATCAGTAAAAAGTTAAGTAAAGTAGTATGTACCTAATACAAAATCAAACAGTAGGTACCTGTGTCCTGTTTGGATCTGATAGATCCTGTTTTAAATTCTCAAAGTACCTACCGGCTACCTAATCATTATTTTAAAGTTACATCAGAACATATAAAAGTTATGTATTATATTTGACAGCCTTTGGTTAAACTCGGTTTAACAGTGTAACCAACATTGTAAATTATTGGCATGAAAACAAGCTCAATTTATTATTAATCTGATGTATTCTACCGTTCAGCAGATGAGTCTTTACAAGCCTGCAGCTGCTTGAAGGAGCAACCATGGAAACAAATTTCATCACCACTACTTGCATCAATCACACAAATCCAAGTGGCTGTTGAGCTAAGAAGGTATCTGTCAATTAACACACACAGTTTTTGTTTGTTAAACATTCCTAAAGAGCAGATCAATTATTTAAAACACAGGGAGGTTGATTGTGGAACTAAGATGTTATGTTACAATTACTCATAATAGGTAGTTGGTACACCTTACAAGGTGTTCTATGTCATTGATGCCGCTATACTTTTAGAAAGGTAGCATTAGCCTGCATTAGGCAGTTAATGCAGGCTTTCTATACTGTGCTACTGATAAATTAATAGAATGATACATAAATATATCTATAATAACAATAATGTACACTGTAATGCTTCCAGCAAGCAGGTTTTCCTGCCAGATGATGACGGAGGTGGCGGGCCACACCTTGTATCTACACATCCAAAACAGAAGTCTGCCTGCCCCACCGGTATCAAGAAGTTGAACCCCAGCAGCGGAAAATTTATAATATAAATTTGCAAAGTTCTGTAACATGATAGAAATGAGTAAAACTTATTTTTTATGCAATATTAATTTATTTCTGACCTCACCAAGCACTGCTACAGCAAGAGAGAGAGAGTTTGTGGGATAATAATATCTGGATAGTAGTTTTATTATCTACACAAGCTATTGTTTTCCCTATACTATTTTTGTTGTCCTAATTGCTTAAATATTTATATTAAAATATGATATTTGTATACGTTTTGTGGGCCACATGTAAATGAGTAAGTATGTATCTGTTATGTTCAAGTCCCATGTAAGAAGGGGCGTCTATTGCTATCAACTGGATTCAAGTCTTGATCCCGGATTGAGACTTGGAGATGGAAACACTATCAACACTAAGTAAGAATTCTGTACCTACAATAGGGTAGCTAGAAGTGTTAAATGAAATTAATGATTGACCTAAACACGCTGTATTACCTTAATTTGTACCTCTTATTGGGATTTATCTTGCTTTCTAGTTGGATGATGTAGGTAGGTAATATGAATATGTAGGTACTAATGTAGGTACTCAACTCAGAAAAAGGACAATAAAACATTCATTGAATGTGAGTAAATTTATTTTAGCATTTCTGAGTTTTCATTCAGTGGTACTTAGTTTCAAACAATCCAATCCCCTCTATTTGTCGCACAGTCGAAATTGAAACGGCATGAATGCACGCAGGTCGGAACGATGCGAGGCAGAGGTTTTATACCTATTTAGTTGCACTGCTTGTAAGTAGGTAGGTATCTGCCAGTTCTCAAGAATACACGGATTAAGTAACACACTGACGTTAATAACACCGTACCGTTGCTACATAGACGCCGACGCCCATCCCCTTACGGAAAAGACAGGAGCCTCCTATAATATTGATTAATTGAATATCACTTGATTGTTGTTTCCGTCCTTGTCAATGTAAATAGCCACTTAACTCTCGTCTTAACTAACACGGGCGGAACTTCGGTAGTAGCTTTAATTGTCATACCAATTGCATCCGTAAAAGTACTTACCTACTAACAAAACAACATTCAAAATATCAAAATCTAATGTCACTGCAAAGTGCAAGACTAAATTTGAATGCAATGACAAATCGATGCGTCTTTGTTCTTAGATGCACGTTGTTACCATGGCCTCCTTAAGTCCTTAGTAGGTACCTACCTAGTTAGTTTTCCCCCTTAATAAGTGGTTTGTTTTATATTTTGTGTTAGAATATTGAGAAAACATTAAAATGTTGGTTTAGGTAGCTATGTACCTAGGTACCTAATGTGATAATTAGGTAGGTACGTAGGTAGGTATTTAATAAAAAAAAACTACGGCGGACTGCATTTTTATCAATTACAACCTCTAAAATGCTTACAAAGCAAAGATCATTCTTTTGGTGATATTAATTATAATAACCTACAATACCTACGCGAAAAAAAAGGCCATGACAGTCACAGACTAAGGTTAAGAATCTTACCTAGGTGTCGATTATTTATTTTAATTTTGGACATCAAATTAGGCACGACTACTAGGTAAGTAAGTACTGACTTTTTAAATGGTTAATTTAAATTTAGACTTTTTAATCTTAAAATATAATAATTATTTAAAATCAAACAGGTTCATACGTCAACAACATGGCCTCCAAACAATGAATATTAAAAAAAAAAATTAACGCGCGCGCGCTTTGCGTTGTCATAGTAACAACGCGGGCGTGAGTGTGCATCATTGTGACTCGATGAATGTGAACGTTGAAAAAGTAACATATTTGACAAAATAATGTAATGACGATATATTTGTTGAATGGTTAAAATAAAAATTGAAATTAGACATTCAAATCTTTGGAAATAAACACCGTATAGGTAGTCTATAAAATGGTAGATGAAGACAAACAAACGCGCGCGGTACATCGAAGTCACTCGGCGCGGACGCTAGGTGGTTACTATGACAACAACACGACCGGCATCGCGTGGGCGTATCGTTGTCATGGCGACAGCACCGAGTCAGTGTCGTACAACTGTCATTGTGACTTTTGGTAATTATGCGAACGTAGAAGAATTAGTTTTGTAAGTAGGTATCTGTGAGAGTGCTGAGATGGTAGAAATGCTTTATATTTTTGGCAACGACTAGATAAAGTAGGACGCTATTTGTCTACAGTGAACTAAGATGTGAAGGCGTTTTCATAGATTCGGATCGGCGGCGCAGCGCAGCAGGTAATACCTTATGTAGGTATGAAGTAGGTACCTAAATTGATTTAATTTAATTAATTATTCAAATCCAATAGAGCTTTCGAACTAAATTATCACCTATTCAATTTACTTAGCATAAAATAAATAAAATACTTAGCACAGAAAAAATATTAACAAGTAGGTACCTATGTGAAGCAATATTATAGTGGGTGGCGTTCTGCAGTTTCTGTCCACCCCCATGGGAATAGGGCGTGAGTTTAAGTTTGTTTGTATGTAAATAATTAAGTTACGTCGATTCTCGATTATGATTCATACTTCGCCAATCCCTAGCAACTGATAGGTGACACTGACAGAGACTTCAGTGCTCACTACACCCAGGTTTATACGCGGTGTTTTCAACAGAATCGACCAGCAGCTCATACTTGTACTATTTCGTCCAGTCATAAGAGTCTTGTTCATTATGTTATCGTTGTATTATCTTCAAAATACCAAAGTCAAAATAACAGCTTTCATCGAATGCATAATTATATATTTTTTATAATATTCTAATATTCCATTTTTAAAAATTAAAAGTTCGAGACGAGTTGCAGGCCGCAAACTCCCATCGACACCACTTGTTTCTATAAATCTCTTTGAGATTTATACTGAGCGAAACTAGCTAGGCCCATTCTCTCCTGCGGTTGCAATCTACAGCCAATTTCAGATTTGTCCTTTAAAACAACCGATTTGCATAAAATATATTGTTGAAAGTTTTATTAAGTTTACTCTAAGCAATTCAGGAGATCTAAATTGCCCCGAAATTAATTTTGATCGGTATCGGACGTGAAGCTGCACTCAGCATTTTGTAAAAAAAAAAAGTAAAAGAAAAAGTTAATGATAATAATGAAAGGAAAACATCAAATTCGTTTATTTATAAAATTCTAATGCACAAGTCAAAGAAATCGTACAATGGTGGATTTAATGCCTTGGGCATTTACTACCAGTCTACCTAAGGCATCTAAAATAAGTAGCTTACTTAGACTGAAAGTCGCCTTCTATCTCAAGTAGGTACGTTTTGGCGCAAGAAAAAATTATTGCAACAGAATTTTCTGCTCTATAATTTTAGTACAAACTAGCCAACGAAACGAGGTTTCACCCGCGTAGTTTTCGTTCTCGCAAAAGAATTTTTTAAATCGGTTCAGTAGTTTTTAATTTTATTTGTTAAATACAAACATACAAATCTCCCTTCTTAAAATTATTATTATATATTTTATAATATCATTGGGGTTACACACATAGAGATTTAAATTTACAATGGTTCTTTCTATTACATGAGTTAATAAAATACACAAAACTGGCGAAACTGGTGGTACTTAAGGCCTTATTCAGATATAAGCGCGAGTTTGATGCGTTTTGTAATACATTGGTCTACAGCTAGATGCTCTGTAATCAATGTATGTAACATTCATAACATTGAACTTCAAATCGCGTCTCAATATAATTCTGTTTAGTATACTCGCATTTCGCTAGTGATAGGTGTATCTCTGCCCAACCCTTCAGAAATATCAGACGTAGTAATGGTAAAATGTGGTGTTACGAACAAATCCAGGTAAATCCGCAAAATTAACAAGTTTTTACCATTGAATCACTTACCTCTATCATAAACCACAAAGTAGCAAACATTGAACATAATATTTAACTACAAACTAAAATCTCGGGCGCTTATACAAACCATTGGTACGCCGAAACAACAAGCAGGTACCTATTATAACAGGTTTGCTTACATAACATAAGCCAGATAATTAAACCTAGCAAGTTGGGACTATGCCCGACTTGGGCAAGGATTTAAATATTTATGAATTATGACTAACAGCATACCTTTATTATTTATGAGATAGGATGTCGTACTTTAGCGTAGTGGTATGCGTACTTGCGTAGTATTGTTACTCTGTTTGTGTATGTTTATTCATCGGCCCATCAAACAAAAAAATAGACACATACAGGGATGAAATAGGTTCGTCACCTATTTATCCCTTTGACCTCCACAGTCTTGTTTAGATGACAAACCCAAATTTTCCCAGTGTAGAACAACACACTGATTTAGGAATGATATGATACAGCAACGTTGTGGTTTAAAAGAAGATGTAGTGAGAAAAATCGAATAGTACCTATGCTTAGATAGTTTGGTCTCGTTGAAAGGATGAATGAATGGCGAATAACAAATGTTTTTTATTAGGCAGATGTAAGTGGACGCCCTATAGGACATACATATACCTTATTGGTGAGGTTCTTCAGAAAGGTCAGGTGCGTAGTACGCGCAGCCAACATGAGTGTATGAATGTAAACGAAGCAAGAAAAGTGTGCAAGAATTGTAGCAGATGACGCTCTGTACTTTCTGGCTACACCCGTGGGTAAAAGGCATGAGTTTATGCATGTATGTATGTATGTGCGAATAAAATTAAGGACGTGACAGTACCTTAGTCCATTAGATAAAAATTACAGTAACATAAGCACTCGCACATCTCTTTGACTAAAGCCCATTTGGGAACTCTTAAGTCATGTTTATTTTTCCTCAAGTAGAATTTATGGTGCTCGTGACTACACTATGAAACCGAAAGACAACGTCAAGTGACACCGGTTTCAAAGGTCTCTATCTAAGTTACTAGCATGCTTATATAGCCTACCTAGCATTCCAGAAAAGCTCGCAAATGGCAAAACATTTTCCTACTTACTTTACATTTATCTTTGTATTTTGGACAATTCATTCAATTTCTTAACCTATTGAATGGGCTATATGTTATTCTGATGTATTATAAGGTTTATTATTGTAAATTTTCATTATAATCTATTCTGCAGATTTAGCGTGAAAGAGGAACAAACATCCATATATATACAAACTTTTGCATTTATAATGTAGTAGGTTACACTAACATTATACTCGTGCTTCGTTCTCAAGATATGTGGTGAATCCTGGGTGATACTACATGTGTATATAAATTATAGGTTTATATTTCAGGTTACTAATCTCTTCGAACGAAGCACGAGTACCTATAATTGATGATCGAACTTCACGTACAAATACGTTTAATCATTAATTATAAATGCAAACAATTAATTAGTTACCTGGAAAAAATATAGCTATCTTATAGTAAAACATTTTTTTGTAAATCTACAGACATTCCTGCAAAGAAAAATCATAAAAAAAACTCTATACCTAGATGGGTAGGTATATCCGTGGGTATAATCTTATACCTTTAAACTTGCAACTCTTGTAAAAGTACGAGTATGTCATCCAGGTACTAAAATAACAAGACGGAACTGTAGTGTGGAATTACATAAAACGATAATATAGTCAGAACCTTGAAAGTCTGACATTCAGTTAAACCAAGGTGTGTACGACACGGACGCGGTGGTGTCCTGGACGCGGTGGTGTCCTTCTGCGAAACAGTCATCTCGCAGAAGGAGGCTGCGGAAAGGGAGAGGGAGATTACCTCCACTCACCCTGCCCTCAGCAGACGCACCGGGCGCAGGCGGAGGGCGGACAACGCCCTCTTCCAGCCCCCCTGAATGGGTCCAGGGCGACGGACGCGGGGATGTCCGCTGCCCCCACGTACATGGACACGAGGTTGCGGCGCGTCGTGTTTACGAGCGCCCCTCTTAGACGTCGCGAGGGGAGTCTAACACCTCACTCCCCTCGCTGACTCGGCGAGGCCCGCGGGGCCGGCACCAGTCGGGGGTCGCGGAAGTATCTTCTGTTCCCGTGACCCCCGGCGCAGGTCTGAGAAGGAACACGGGGTGGTTTTTAGTCAGTAAGAGTCTGACAGGCCCCTCCGCCGCCCCGGGCGGGGGACATCCATGAGGATTTTCCACCCCTCTTAAAAAAAAAAGGTGTATACGACACACCTTGGTTATGAATGTCAGACTTCGGATGAAGTACAAGATTTGAATGAAAGGGTTTCGGTGAATTCAGGCAGATTGGCCACTATGTCTGCATTTGTCCGGAAATAACCGGTGTTTTGGTACCCCATCCGGACAAAATCTGGACTTACTTCTCAATTCCTTATCTGTTGTAATGTTATAAAGAGGAAAGATTTGTTTGTCTGCTTAATTTGTAAGGATTTAACTTAATACGGCTTAACCGACAGTAAACAGTATTTCACCATTACCATTCTATTTATTATCACCAAGTAATAAAGGCTATATTTTATTTTGAAAACTATAAGGGGTTGGAGGGAATGTTAAAGTTCGAAGGGAAAAGTAAAGAATAAAAGAATTAAATGTAAAACGTCCGGACTCCTTTGCCAGTGTGTGTTCTATTGTCAAGACTTTTCAAATACAGAAATGGTAACTAAAAGCAGGTGCAATGTAATATTGCTAGGAGAGCACGTCGGACTTGACTAGGTACGTTTTCCACCAAGTGCTGCAAGTGGAAAATCTGTCAAAGAAATAACTGGTATTCACGTAACAGCACAGATGCGTTTCGTTTCACAAACGCCATTTGATGCAGGCCAGGATATTAATAAATGTGATTGATTTTCCTATCACATAGGATAATTTATATCTTGTGGGTGGGTTGTGTGAAAAATGTTATGCCTAGGAAGGAATCTACTATTGAGATAACGGCAAATAGAGATTTATGAAAGACGAAGACAATGCTGTGCCATTAATAAATAATTTAAGGTTCTTGTACATTCGCCACAAAACAAATTCACCACAAAAAAAAAGTATGTCTAAATTGGCCCCAGTGCTATTTTCAAAAAGTAATTACGCCACTGGTGGTAAGATATCAGTCTTGTTGGTCCAGTAGTTAGTGGCCCTGACTGCCATGCCGGAGGCCATGGGTTTGATGTCCACTTAGGACAAATGTTTGTGTGATGAGCACGATCATTTGTTTTGTGTCTGGGTGCAATTTATCTGTAATATGTATATATTTAGAAATATATAAGTATGTATATCAGTTGTCTAGTACCCATAAAATAAGCTCTGCATAGCTTGGGACTAGATGGCGTTGTGTAAAATTTGTGGAGTATTTGTTTGCATATTTATTTTTTATTTTAGTTCACAAAGGTTGTATTAAAAAGGAACATGCCCATTTCTAGTCACGTTTTTCCCATCTATGTATAAGTAATAAATACTACAGATATACCAATTTAGTAACTTAAATATTGCTATTATATATTCATTTATTTATTTAGTACTTGAAGCACACAAATGTACAAAGGCTAACTTAAAGCCATATCTATAAGATATCGAATGTCGATTTTATTGTGTCACTCAATTGTATACTAAATTCTCATAATTCCGTTAGGTCTTCCATCCAAGTAGGGATTACAATTATTAATAAAAATAAAAAAAAAATCCATGCAATTTTTTTCTTATATTTGCACGCCGAAATCAAAGGCAGAATAAGAGATCAATTGTATTCGTGTTGTGAACCTTTTGTACCGTATTTACGCAAATAAATGATTTACGTTTATGTTTAAAAGTCCCATCAAGTTGTATGTGGAAACCCGCCGTTTTTTATTTATGTGTTACCTATGTTTTGTTTCTTCCATGTGCTTCACTTGGTCAAAGTTTCCTTAGGAAATGGTCATTTTCCTTTGGATTTTTTTTTATTTTACTTAAACGTTCAAAATTGATAATAAAAGAAATAAATTTGTATTAGAAAAAAAGAAATAGAGGCAAATTAAAGTTTGTTTGTCTAAGTATTATGTTTCATATTTTTTTTACAATTCTTGTTCTATTGTTACCCGAGTCGACGTCCATGAGATATTATTAACGTTTTAATTTTGCTTGGATCCCTAATTATATTTTCAAAAAAGTAGAATAATTACTCTATTCATTATCTACCTGCTGTTTCGGAGATTAACCTAAAGAAACGGACAGACGAACAAATGAAAATAAAGGAAAATTGCTTTAGGCATTTATAAACGTACCTATACTTTTTAAAGTTAAGTAAAAAACTGTAATTAAGACATTACAAACAGACACTTTCAATTTTATTTTTATTTGTTTAAATATTTTTTGCTCACAATTGTACTGAGGCGGACTTAATGCCCTTGCCCGTAGGCATCTTACTACATAGAAACCATTTTTAACATCGATGATTGACTTTATGTGGGTTTTCAGACTAGACTTGAAACCCACATAAGATCACATAAATTGAATAACCTCAATAACCGACATAAAAAAAACCAAAGGTATTAAATTTCAATTGCACGATTTAATTCCACCAAGCCCTTTTCATCATCGGACCACCAGACGAACGGCACTGCGCCACCGGTACATGGTAGATATCCCATCCATACGAACTAAACGCTTTGGGAACACATTCATTGTGCGAACAGCTCAAGAGTGGAATTCCTTGCCGGAGTCGGTGTTTCCTGATAGCTACAACCTAGGAGTCTTCAAGTCAAGAGTGAACAGGTTGCTTCTAGGCAAGCGTGCTTCATCGTCGACCATATCATCGCTTATCATCAGGTGAAATAGTGGTCAAACGCGTGCCTATCAATAATTAAAAGAAAAACATGCATATCATAACTCACACGTCTTCTATTTCATCGAAGTACTGTTTTATATGACGCTCTGGAGATAAATGTTTTCTTAGAAAGGGATTTATCTCCAGAGCGTCTTTTATAACATGTGTTTACATAAAGTCATAAGGTTTCACAAATAAATTAATATTTGCTCAACTCTCCATATTGAAATATTTCTCCTTTAGAATGTGAATATTGAATTGTTGGGAAGGTATTCTCAGATCAATTAGTTACATTCCGATCTTCGTTTGTCAATATAATGAATACCGGACAATACCGACAAATTCTTGCAGGCAAATGCTACTTATTCGAACAACCACTCTGAACTTGCCAAATAAGTATTCTAAATATTAAGTAAATACAATATTAAGGCAAAAGCGTGTAAAATTTTCTAATAGGTTTTCAAATTTATACCAAACAGAATAAGGTGTTAACATGTTTGGTAACAGGTGCGCCTGTATCTTTAGCACCGTCAAACGCTCAGGCAGTCATTCAATTGCAACTATTCAATTAATCTTAAGGGGCGGTGCATAAAATTCGCTCGCTGGAGTTTAGGTAACATCATTGCGATGCTATATTTGTGTGTACCGTTCACGAACACACGCTCGAGCGTAGTGACTGTTTTAATAACAATAATTTTTGTATAATTTAGTAACTTCTAATGTAAAAATATTTAATTAGGCAAGTATTTTTTATGTTTAATGATTTTATTCAATTTATTATGGTGTTATTTGGATTTAACTATAGGTAATCTTGCTTGTTACTTAATGTTGCTGTGCCCTTACAGGGTCCATAACTGTCCTTTAGCTATAAGCCTTTGTAACACCTTTATCTGACATTATGGTATGCAAATAAAAGAATATGAATATGAATATGAATATAATATTTTATATCATATTTTGAGTTTCTAAGTAAATTAAGACGGTTGAGAAATAAATCTCCGGTATTTTTGTGTATACATATTTGTTTACTATGTTGGTACACATGTTAAAGTACACAAGTTAAAAAATAGTACAAATATATAATAAACTGAAAATTAATATGCTACTTTTAAAATTTCTTAAAAGTGATTCAAACAATAGAAAAAAAAATACTGATTAGTCATGAAATTTCCGGAAAGTAACGACACTGATTTTTTTTTCCGTATGTTGTAGTAAAAATTAAAAAAGTGGTTCCCTCACGTGCAAGTAGACTATAGACTGGTGTTGGTAAGATTTTTTAATTTTTCAAATATATTGTAGTTTCTTGTAACTAAATGATCAAACGTCAGTCTCGCGTCATTTTTGGGAAAACATGTGGGTGAATTTTAGTGATTTTCCATGAATACGTAATTTATTTCCAAAATTTAATTCCTCAACATGCAAAGCAAGGAACTCATCTTTTCAAATCACAAATAGGATTGTATAAATTCTTCTTCTCTTTCTCACAAATTCACGTAAAATCTCACGATTACAGTTGATCAAAATCAGTCGATTTCAGGCACGGCCCCTTAATTATTTTTTAACATAAAGCTTAGTCTAAATCTATAGAATACTCTTACTAATGAAACAAGTAGACAATCTTTAATAAGTAGCTTTCTATTTATGATACTAGAGACGTCGGCTGTAGTAGTCTAATATATAAAATCCACTTGTCACAGTATTTGTAACAAAACTCCTCTGACTGACCGTACTTTTGGAATGGGACGTAAACTAATAAAACTAAATAAAAATAACAAATTGATTCTATGGCGGAACGTAATTTGCCGTAGCAGCTAGTACCAAAATAAATAAATGAATGAATATAAAAAGTAATTCATAAAATTCTCGTGTCACAGTTTTATAACTTTGTCTCACCTCGACAGCACCTTATTAAGAACACATGCTCGCAAAGAATAATTTACATATTGCAGTCATAATAATATTCCTCTTTACCTTCACCTAAATTAGTTTTACACAGAATCTTGTTAATTTCCTGCCTTCCAAAGTGTAGGAAACCGTTCATCTTGGTTTATGTGGTACAGTCAACATCAATAATATTGGGACAAACATACTGTTAATACAAACTATTTTACAATAAAATACAACTAGTACAGTCAAATTAGGTTATTTTTTGATAAAGATTGGAATAAATTCTCTGGAGAGACAAAAACGGTTCCGATGGTTTTGTATGAGTGGAAAATCGAGTATGAAAACAAAAAAACATTTACTACCCCTACGGAAGGGGGTGAAAATTGTTTATTGGCCATAACTAACTAGATAATACAGATGTACTTTGCGTAATTTTTTGTACGCTGTATTACACCTTAATCTATATTATTACATTTTATTTATTTTATTCTGACTAACGCAGCGTGAGAAAAAAAATAAGAACATTTTTTTTTTCTTTTTTGGTCATTGCAGCCTTGGCGAAAACTGTGTAGTTGTGTAAATTGAGGAAAGGGTTATACATTTTGACCTAAATACATTATTGATTTTGCACCCTAGTGTGACACATGGAAATTAGCTTTTTACGATTTCTGCCGCTGTACTTCGGGGGAAATTTCGGTTGTTTTGAAATTAATACAGTCATATTAATTTGGTTTCCTTTATATTTGCACTCTATAAAAAATTGGCATTTCTTAAGGGAACATATAATTTTCTTGTATTACAGTAATTGCCAAAGAGCTATTACGCCATGGAAGTGACAAGCGACATGCGCTTGTCACTTCCATAGAATATTGTTAGTCACGTAACCCATTTTTATTCCAAACATACTCATTTATTATTTAACTAGCTGATGCCTGCGGCTTCGTACGCATGGATTTATTTTTAAAGGTTTTGGAAGGTTTATTTTTAACCTCCAACAAATACAATTATATTTTTGCCAATGCATACAAAAACTTGACAAATTATATACTAATAATTTCCTTGAGAAAAACACTATCTACAGGTAAAAACAGCATTGGCGTAGTCATGTTTGAGTTCATTGCGAACAGACAGACAGACGACCGCGACGCAAGTGCGGATCCACTCGATCAACCAGTCAAAGTAATATTTATGTATGGATGATACCAATCGAGTTAAATTATTACATCCTACTACTACTACTTCAAATAGTACTTACTACCTTCTCTAGTATTGTATAATAAAAATAATAATAAGTTTATTAATGCTTCAGTTTACATTGTTTAGGTTTAGTGTTTAGAGCCTCCTTTTAAGAAAATAATGCTTGTGTTAGGAGCAACATAGAGACACTCAGCGCAGTAGTTCAGTTTAAAATTATGTATTTATATTATGTATTCACCCGGGGAGGCGGAGGGGTCTGCCAGACTCTTACTGACTAAAAACCACCCCGTGTTCCTTCTCACACCTGCGCCGGGGGTCACGGGAACAGAAGATACTTCTGCGACCCCCGACTGGTGCCGGTCCCGCGGGCCTCGCCAAGTCAGCGAGGGGAGTGAGGTGTTAGACTCCCCTCGCGACGTCTAAGAGGAACGCGCGTGAACACGACGCGCCGCCACCTCGGGTCCATGTACGTGGGGGCGGCGGACATCCCCGCGTCCGTCGCCCTGGACCCATTTAGGGGGGCTGGAAGAGGGCGCTGTCCGCCCTCCGCCTGCGCCCGGTGCGTCTGATGCGGGCCGGGTAAGTGGAAGTAATCTCCCTCTCCCTTTCCGCAGCCAATGCAGCCATCTAGTTAGAAAACGGAAACTACATATTATTTACCCAAATTAAATTAAAAATAAAACTAAATTGTCGTTAATTTAACAGACAACTACATTATTTTTAAATTAAAAAAAATATGGTAATCGCAGCAAGGAACAAAACTACAAATTATATACTTAAATCAATTACCAATTACAACAAATGTGCTTGGTAAGTTAAAACTTAGAACCAAAGCTTTGACTTAACTTGCTAAGCTTGCTTGCTTGCTTAGTGTAGCTTGTAGTACCTACCACCAATCAATCTGTTTAGTAATATTGGTGTGAAACTCTCCATACAATTAGATAGGACATGTATAATAGTTCTCAGATTTTATAACAGTATCGTAACTAAAAACTAAAAAATAATAATAATAAAAATATTTTTACGATTTTTCTAAAACAATATTAAAGGGTTTGAACTCGCACCATTTAGTGTGGTAAACGGTCGCTTGACCTCTCCGCTAAATTCCCCGTTGACATATTGTTGAACTGCTGTTCCCCTACAATTTATAATATTACTGCCCCGCTCCTTAATAAAAATACCGTGATTTTTATGTTCCTAGAGTTATTTTTTTATTAACTAAATAACATGTCATTTGTGCATTCAATCACGAAAAAAACCTTTTAAAATCAATATTGCTTACCTCCCATAACATAAGGCGTGATAATATGTAGCCTAAAGCCTACCTTGGTTTACATAGAACATTTTTGCTAAATTTTAATTCAATCTATCCAGCATTTTTCGCGCAGAGCATACCATACACACAGACAAACAGACAAAAATTCTAGAAAGTCTTTTTTTGTCATCAGTTACGTTTTTCTAACAAAACCCACTTATTTTTTTAGAAAATTCTCAATGTACAGTTTTTTTTGTTTTACTGTTTTATTATATGTATAGATTATTTTTTTATTACTGTAATGTGTATTTCTAACAATACACTGTCACTTTGCATAAAATATAATCCGATATTTTTTTATTATTTATTTCAGCTAAAGGTAAATTTGTGTAACGCGCGGATCGCTTCTTGCCACAACAAAGATCTAAACGCATCTTCTATTATCATCATATCATGGCATGCACGTTTTTGTTCTCGCCCCGCTGGCCGCGCTCGCCCCGCGTCCCGCTTCGACCCCGCGCGCGCCCTGCGAACGCCACGAGGCGCGTTATGTATCCACGTTAATTTTACATAAACTTCCAGTCATATATTTCTTATTTTTATTAGGTGCGAATAAAGTATATTTAGAATACATCATGTATAAAAAAAACCACGACTACCATAATTTGCCCCGAAGTACAATTTATAAATATTGTAAAATGCTGGTTTCCAAGGGGTGCAAAAGGGTGCAAATTAAACTGGTTGTTTATGATGCTTTAAAAAGCTTATTATAAGTTTTCACCAACAGACAAAATTTCCCTTAAGCCGCAAATCAAAAATATTAATTTATTAATGTTTCATACACCCCACACTTTTTTCGTAACAAGTAATTATACACCAAAGGGGTATTTACATATATGTACACTTAGCACAATCAGTTACTAAAGAAATTTCAAAATTTTGGAACTTTGAAGTTTTTACCTAATATTAAACGATGTTCCGTACATAACAGGAATGGTGCAAACTCAGAGAAAACTTATATTCATGTCTTCTAATGATTCCACAAAAAATTACAACTACACGAATTACGTCCAATCTTTTTGCTAATTTGACTGTACTAAACCGACTTCGTTAAACAACTCTAGCAGTTGTAAAATAACTCTAATTATTGCAGTCTGTGAGTTTGGTGGTTGTGTTTTACGTCATTCGGTTTCATCTTGGTAGCTCCCGTTCCCGTGGGAATACAGGGATAAAAAGTAGCCTATGTCACCCGGGAATAGTGTAGCTTCCCAACTCGATGATGAAAGAATATTTCAAATCGGTCCAGTAGTTTCGGAGTCTATTCAATGCAAACAAACAAACAATCAAATCTCCACTTTATGATATTATTATTAATATCTATAAGTACTAATATTATAAAGAGGTAAAATTTATTTGTAAGTTTGTATGTAGGCACTAAAAATTGCACTCGTGAAAAGCTTCACTATTCCCGGATGACATAGGTTACTTTTTATCCCTGTAATCCCACGGGAACAATAAATACGGGGGTGAAACCGCGTGACGTGTGCTAGTAGTAGATATAGAAAAAATACAACCGGCTTTATAATAATAAAAAAAACACTAACAGGTGTAAAATTACTCTAGTTTGAGCAATCTGTTTTTGTGTTTCATTCTTAGCACTTTATAGCAGTGACACACACGTCCTAAGATAAAGTAATGTTGTAAGTAGTGTATTTAGCTGACCGTCCATATCCTCTAAGATACAGATTCCCACCTAGTTCAATAGTAAGGTCAATACTTTGTACACCCAAAACCACCACAAAAATATTGTAATTAATTTAATTGTACCTTCTGAATTGTAATTTTTAATGGTGAGAATTAAACAATTTTTGTATGTTTTTTTTATTGACCATCCACTTTCTAAACTGATAGGTACTAAGCCGGTTTCGGTACTATTTAAATGGGAGCACACGGGAAATATGCCCTTTTTTTTAAATCGGTCTATAAACGCCAGCACATCAAGTTACCCCAATGTCTCAAATTTTCCTAATTGAATATCTGTCTGTACTTTGTACCTCGTTATTTCAGTTTCATAATTATGTAGATTATTTTGAACAGTCTGTTCGACGCGATATTTTTGACGCTGACTATACTTTTGAATAGTTCCTAGAATTCTAAATCTTACTTTCTAACAAATACTTGACAATTAATTTTAGGAGAAGTTAGATAAAGAAGTTAGAAAATCAATTAACATCAACTCAAACCTTCTGCCGGATGGTCTGTCTATGCGTATATCTTTTACTCTAACAACACTTCGGGGATCTTTAACCAGAAAAAATACGGCAGTCTCTACGTAATGTTAAGCATTAATGTCATGCCAATTAAGTAAATAAATTCGCCGAGAACAAACTCTTAGTCTTAATTAGTAGTTACCTACGTAGATAGTATCTATCGACTGTGTCTTCTTCAAGACACATTGATTGACGGTTTTTCGTATTTTGCCGATTAAAAAGGAACACTCTTGTAGGTACGCATTTTGCCGATCAACCTTACGGAAGCCGTCGACGACCGATCGCATTTCGTGTCAGTTCGCCGATGGTGTGCTTTGACGGCGTCGATGCGAAAGGATGCGTACCTACGTTTAGACAAACCGTCGACGCCGCGCCGTCGATCAATGTGTCCTGAGTATTTAAGCAAGTAGCTCTAGCTCATACATTAAGTACTCTTGCTAAATTTGTAGGGTTCCATACATCTTTTTTGCTAACGGGATTCTTTTATTCTACCTCCGTTGCCCATTTATCTATTATCAGACCATATCTCCTGAACCGTTATTTCTCGTATGAAAACTCTGGAATTCTTTAGAGTGTGTTTTGTAATAAAGCCATAACAAAAAAAAAATTAAGAGGCCAGAAAATACTAGATACGTTACTTTTTCGGTCTTAATAATCACTGTGTCTTTTACTTACATTGAGCTTGTGCCACAGCTGAGAAAATCCTCACACAAACTCAATGGTTTTGAACTAAACCAATTGCGAATAAATTTCATTTTTCTCGTTGTTCTAATGGGCATGTGATTCCAGAAGATAGATTATCGATCGAGAAATAACCGAGCCTGGCAAAGTGTTAAGTATTGCATTTTACCACCTGTAAAAAAATTATTTGTAGCAGAACAGTCTGGTTGACTGCCCAATCGATGGCAATAGGCTCGCCCCCATTAGGTACATAGGACCAAGTTCGAGATGGGCCGCGGACCGCAAACTGCACCCGCAGATTGAATGGAGTGCTATGAATCTTTAGGCAGGCAGCATTCATAGAGATTCCTAGAAACTTTAAACTTGTCAATCTTTTAAAAATTTTGTGCATGCCCATGTAAGTGATGAATTTACACAGCATTTAAACTATTAATAACCATCTGTTGTTATTATTGTGATTATGTCGTTGGTGTGCCTTATTAAATACTTACATAAATAAACCCATGCAGCAGCCTGCAGACAATCGGACTTGTACGGTGCGCCTCAACTGGCGAATTTTATTAATTTGTTCACACACCAATAGTACAACATCTTACAGTAGGTACCTATTCCAAGACGATGTTAACCATATCCATAATAATATTAGGTATAAATGAAAAAGTAGGTAACTCAGTTTGTCGGCTTTTGACGGCTAATTGAAACGGGTCAATGAATCGAATTAAATCGAAGATAGATCATATACTGGAGACGGACATATCGTCGCAAAAAAATTAATGTAAAGAAAATTATTTTTCGTACCACTTGCTCAAAAAAGTGACATTCTATGCCACAAAAAGCGAACATAACAATAGTCATTTTTAATCTGTTAAAAACAGGGAAAGAAAGTTGTACTGGATTTCATTCATCCCCTAGGGAGAGAATGTGATTTAAATTTGGAATACCTAACTTACCGAAATTTATACTGAACTACATCTGTGTCACGTACACCATTGAGTTTGTATTTATAGCATTACATCTTTTTGAAAAAGGAATACGCGTTTATTATGCAGATATGATTATTAATTAAATAAAATTAGGAAAACCGACGAGGCCGTATGAGCTTAATGCCTTTGCTTTTCCGACAAAAAAATATAAATCTAGGAATTTGCCGCGTTTTTGTTTTCTTCAAATCATGGAGCAAACAACCGGGTTGTTTGCTTTATGCTTCAATTTTAATTTACTTTTATAAATAAGTTAATGTTCTAAAAATACGTCTACTTTTAATTGTCATTATTTTTAATAAATGCTTATCTCATATTATTATTGTGTTATTTTTTTCGCAAATGGTACGAAAAGTAGAGTATTTTCCTCGGTGATAAAGCTGTCTTAGTCTTGGGTGAAATTAAATCCCTCGCTACACTCAAGACTCGTCTTAAATCCCTCGCTTCGCTCGTGATTTAAGTTTTTAACACCCTCGCTACGCTCGGGAGTAATCCTCGAGTCCTTCGTTACGCTCGCGATTTAAATCGTCACCCGCGACGGCCGCGACAGAAGACACTGCTTTATCCCCTTGGTTAATAATCTACTATTTCTTAAACATTTCTCAAATCAGCGCCATCTTTAATTACATGACAGACGGTGATAAATATCTTCCTAGTCCAATATCAATAGTAGTCTAGGAAATTAGTCAAATTAGAGCAAGAATCTCCGAATGACTGATATTTTTATTTAAAAAAAGCGATTATTTCACCTCCTTTCATTCATTATTTCATTTCCTTTGACCTTCAAAATTTCTGTGGTCGCGGACATCCTGCGATAAGTAGGTTTTGAGACAAGTTTTAAGGTGACAAAATAAAGGTTTACACAAGTTTATAGCCAACTGACTATCTCTAATTTCGAGGTGAAGCCCTAATTTGCCTGGACTAATCTTAAGCTAAAACTAAGAAGGTAAGTAAGACAAACTTGTATTGATTCTGAGGTGGAGCGAAGTTTGCCGGGACTATGTGGGTGTACAGCTTGGCAAAAAAGTGTAGAAACGGAACTAAATTTTTGACTGTTGGCAACAATTCCAAAATAATGACATCTCATAATAAACAAAGTTCACGATTTCGTAAAATTTTCATTTCGACCACCAAATGTTGATTAATAAACGTAAAAAGTGAAGAATAATGAATAAAACCATTCGGAGTGCTGCTGGCAGGAAGGTTATTTATAAGGTGTACAGGCGATGTCTGGCGGAACATGAGGCCCAAACAATACTTTCTAAACTTCACAATGTTTACCAAAGAACCGCTGATAAGACAGGTATGTAAGAGTTTGTTTTGTTGATTTTAGTTGAATCAAGTGTTATTTGATGAATACAAAGCTATATTAATTCGCTTGCATAAGAAATAACTAGAAATTTAAAACAATAAAGGTCGAGCACATAGGTTATGTTTACATTTTTTCTGCATTACTCTGGTATAGCGCGCTGAGATAATTTGATACTTTGGTGACTTGGCTTTTAAGTTAATGAAAATTAAATTTCTACGTAAATTATACTTTAAGTGGGATATCAAGGGAGAGAATTATTTGTTCTAGCGTTTGCATTAGAAATGTAAAAGAAATTGTCGTGCCATAGTCTAAATCTATTATTTAATTCATGGAAATCTGTTATCGTTCTAAGCAAAATCGTGCTGGAAGGAGATAAACAAAGGGGTATTTTCTATATCTTATTAGCAGTATGTGATAAAAATGTTTTACTTTTTAGTAAATATATATTTACGTGAGTAGAAGGAGTAATTGAGAAAAGTGAATATAATATTTTAGAAGCTAATTTTCTGTATGTCGCGTTGACAAGTCTTTTTAATCGTCTGTCAAGTGACGGGCCGTGCACACGTCTCCTTGCTTAAACAAGGAGTTCGCGTGCGCGGAGTCTGTTGTGTTCTTAATTAAATATGTAAATAAATAAACTATAATATTGTGATAGGTATTGAACCCTACAACTTTTAATATTGTTAGGGATAAATGAAATATTTCGTTTTTACAGGAAGCAGTTGAACATGCATTCTAAGCTATTACCGAGGAGGATTGGAAGAACTCGTGCTAACATGTAATAAAAATAGAAAAGGATTACTGGGAAAAAAATAACCATGAACGAGGAAATAGAGCGATTAGTAATAAATCTAGAAGATGATAGCAGCATCACCTCTGAACCCGAACATGACTCAGATGAGTTTGCGGCCTACGTGTTCGGGGTAGAATATTTAGAGGAAGATTTACTAGAATAAAATATAAAAATTATGTTATACAATGTAATGTTTTCATTTTTTATAATTCCTAAACAATGTTGTGAACTCAGGAGTATTTACCAAATTTGTTAATTTTAGGTAAATAATCAGTTGCGTTGCGTGTCGAGAACACATCCTTGTTCAATAATTAATTACTGATTTAAAAACCAATACTTATTTAGATTAATTTGTCTAAAAAACAGCTAAGTATCAAGACTAGGTTGGTACGCTATGCGGTTGCCACGGGTTGCCATACGAAGAGCACAGTGGCGCCTCCATTATTTTCTACTCTTTTTTGCCAAGCTGTAACGTTGAACTCGTTACTACTGCAGATTTTACGTTAAATATAGGTAACTTTGGTGGATATTAACTTTTCGTTTTTTTTTAAATCTAAATACGCAATAATCCCAATACTTTACATGCATGTTGTCGATTCAAAATCTTTATTTAAAAACGTTCTTTAATTTGAGAGGAGTATACCGTACCGACAACGGGACGAACATTAAATGTTCGACAGGTAGGAATAGTTTGTAAGGGAAAGCGAAATTGTTTTTTTTTTACTATATTACAGGCATTCTTTCGTATTTAACTTTATGGTAAGGTATTAAAGTTCAAATTGACTTGTAAGTATAAATCACACGAAGTAATAGTGTAGTACGAATAGCATGTATGGGAGTATAAAAAAGTTATGTTTTTAGACTTTTTAGGCATGTTTTAAATATTTCGCTCCGTAAGAACCTTCCTCGTACTTCAAGGAATATTCTAAATATAGAAATAGCAAAATTTTGCTGTTCTCGTGATTTGCGCTTAGCAACACATTTAGCTATTCATTTTTATATTATACTAGCTTCTGCCCGCGACTTCGTACGCGGATCCTGTTGCTTATGCCAGCGACAACGGGGTCGTCAAAATCGAAGATCTGAAACGTCTGATGTCGAATTCTAAAAGCCCGGGGACGGGAAATCAATGGGCTGCGCGAGACGATTCAAGACGTACCAGATTTTTTATTTTTGTTGGTCAACTGGAAATGCCATCAGACTTAACAACTTTTGCTAAGACGCCATTTCTATTTGGTATAATTATGTTATATTGTCTCTGGGTTTTGGAGTTCCACTACAGGTGCTCCAGATCTTCAAATTTAGTCTCACAGCAGAAGACACTCTTCACGTGGAATAGTTTTTGTAATGGCACCATTTTTATATCTCTTTTACTTTAGGTGTTCCATTTTCCAAAATAAATTATAGCCTATATGTTGCGTGACGTTCACGATCAGCGGTCAGTCGCGTCATCTCCGTGATTTCAGAGTTGGTCCCATAGGGAAAGTTGCTCTTATTCATGGGCACAACACCCTGTGAAAATTTGGCCGGTCATTGAAAAATAACCCTGTATAATCAAATTAGTGCCTGTTTGATGTCAGTGTAATAACTGATACACCTTTGTTTAGCCTTCGAGCACTACAAGCACTACAGTTTCAACAATTTACATACCACCATCATGTGGTGGTATGTTAATTGTTGAAACTGCACTTGTCAGGCTCGTAGCGTGCCGTCATGTTAGCACTTTCCTATAAAATAAACACTTGATCTAAGTTCACTAAACATGCAACTGGTAAAATGTGCGCTGTTTGAATAATATGACCTATCTATTTATGTACAGACGCCAGCACATAAAGTTACCACAATGTGTCAAATATCTTTGAAGATCAAAGAAATTTGACACATTGGGGTAGCTTGATGTGCTGGTGATTAATTTCCTTTCAAAGTTTTTTTACACCTAGAATAGAGAGTACAGACGCCAGCACATTGACCTACCCCAAACTGTCAAATATTCCCAATTGAACATGAACCTTGTTGTGTTTGGAATAAAGTTGAAAATCTATTAAAGAAATTTGACACATTGTGGTAACTTTATGTGCTGGCGTCTGTACAATCCCTTGAGCAATTTATTAAGGCAAACATAATTATGAAATTAAAAAAGAAACATGTTCAAATAGCATAGATAGACAAATACTCGTAGATGTATGTATGTTACCAAAAATCGAAAAACTGTCGACGTTTTTTACTGGTCTGGTTTCGTAGGTCGCAAGTAAGTGGAAAAAAAAACAGATTAAGAGACTACTCACAAAAGTGCTGTTTTCTATGGAAATAGGCGAAAAGAGCTGAATAAGTATGAGTAAAAGAGTATGCTAAGATGGTTTGGTCACGTTGAAATGATAAATGAAAGGCGATGAACTATAGGTTGAGATTCTTCAGAAAGGTCAGGCGCGTAGTACTGGCAACCGGCGTGTGTGTATGACAACATGTATGAATGGAAACGAAGCAAGAGAAGTATGTAGTAGATGTTTTTTAAAATGTATGAATGCAGTGTTTTTGTTATTAAAATCGATGACATGGTTCCTCAGAACAGATCTTCGTACCTATGTCTTATAGTTTCAGACTTTACCATACTGACCGATTTGAATGAGACACCCTGTATACAAGTGTGAATGTAAACGAAGCAAAAGAAGTGTGTCAGAATCGTAGCAGAGGGCGCTCTATGTATAGTTTCTGCCTATACCCATAGGAAAAGGCATGAATTTATAGGCCCTTAACATAAGCAGGCCTCTGTTTTAATTAAAACTTCGTACCTACTGCCGAAAAACCGCTCGAAGTTAAAACTAGCAATGTACCTACGGTTGACTGTACTTACGTGAATTTCTGTTGGTAAAACCAGCCTGTTATTACCCAATAGGGCAAAAGCCTCTTCTACTACTTACAGAGAGAGAGAGACAAGCACGAGCATTAAGCACTACGCTTGCTCTAGGCTTATAATCATTATTCCCGTCAATATCTAGTTAGATAGAACCAGGAGCTTGTGCGAATCGCAAGCTAAGTTTAGCGAGGTCATTCCGTGCATGTCGTCATTACATATCAAGTGCTCTCCGCGCTTCAGAAAGCACGTAAAGCACGTAAAATCCAGGTTGTAATTTGTACATCCTTGATAGACGAAGTAGTCAGAAACTCAGAACCCCGGGCTCAGAATTCAATGGATTGAGGAGGTCAGATAAGCAGTGACTTCATAATAACCATTGATGGTTAGCTGCATCACGTTAGGTTGGAAGACGTCCGCAACATATTCGGGAAAAGACCAAACCAGTCGACTGTTATCCTAATTATACCAATCTAACTTGTTCAATATAACACATACTGTTCAATTGATTTATTCGTTAGCAAAAAGCCGGCTGAACATGATAATATTTAATTGGGTTAAGTGCTTGATTGGTACAGTTATTGTTTTTTCATTTGAATATAAAATGGCGTGATAGTACGTGCTGTTACCGAAGCACAACGATCAATAGATTTTCTTTCTAGCCCGATAGGTTGTTCACAAATGTAGGCTATTGAAACATGGGGACAAGTGGAGTTACGCGAATGGAAGGATAAAAATTAATATCCTAGGATATAATTAATATCCTGAAATGCTTTTAACGTAGACACGGTACTGATTGATCTCTTTTTGTGGAAGTAATTAAAAAAATATAAAGTTTACAGTTTTTTTAATATTGCTTTTTCATTAAAAATGTAATGGACAGAAACTAAGGATGGCAGCCGCTTTAGTTCTATCAAGATTCATTAGCTGCTATTGGTCCATTTTTTTTTATTCGTCTTGCTTTAATTTATAAACTTATTTCATGACCTGATTCGTCTTGCATTTGGTCGGTGTGGCCACCTATTTACAAAATAGTTAAGTAAATATCCTTTCCTTTATAACAGACTAGTATTTTCTATTAATGGATAGGTAAGCTTGATTGAGGTACACCCCATCTAGTAGGAACACGAAAGATAAATCAATATTTCGTTTTGAGTATTACGTTTGCGGTAGTTTAGCGAAATTTCGCGGATTTTTACGGAATGATTTTTTCCATAACTAGAGGGTTTTCTAAAATCGGCTAGGGACTTCTAATTTTGTTGAACGGCAACACTGGATATGACCGCAAATCGCAACGGTTGTTCAACCGCACGTTACGGTTGTTAATGCGGCCAGCCGGATCACGGGCAGCCGCATACGCAACCGTAACGTGCGGGCAGCCGGACGGCTGGCCGCACTCCGGGTAGCTGCATAGTACGTATGAACTCTAAGAGTCTGATAGTGGGGCCTGTAACCGAGAAGTTTTGTGAAAATCATGTAGTGGAAAAAGCTATAGATAAAAACTTGCTGCCCCCAGCAAGCTTCGTCCAGTCTTAGAATAAATTTATGTTAAGTTCTTAGTTTTAGCTCAAGACTTGTCAAATGTCAAATTGTCACCTAATAATTGTACTGGGAAGATATTTGTCACCTGTCTTGTCGTCCAAGATGGCGTTGCATTTTAAACATGTTGAGAAAACGAATTTTCTTCATTTTTTTGTGAATCGTCCATAGTTTTATAGACAAAAGATAGCGTATGTCCGTCTCCAGGATATGATTTATCTCCTATCCGAATTTCATTACGATTCGTTCAGCCGTTTAGTCTTGCAAAGCCGACAAACAAACAAAGGAACTTTCTCATATTATATTTTATTGTGCGGAATTAGTATGGAAGTACCTATGGTAGTGGAAGGTAATAAAGGTAGTGGAAGACCAAAGAAACGATGCATGGATAGCAAGGATATGACATTAAGATAAGGTCAAAATAGTGATTTATGTCGGGGTCTATAGAAGAAGACGTGACCGCAAATAAACTGGTTTAGGGATAGAAGAATGCTGATGATGCCCAACAGGATTTCAGGGTCACTAAGAACGAACAAGACAGTTTTAGCAATTTTTTTTATGCTTATTTCAATTATTTCATCAGATTTTCTTTAGCTATTCAATTAACCCACTATTTTATATTTTTTTAGTGTGTGATTGTATGCCTTCTTTTAATTAGACATTGGTGTCACTTTCCTTCTTGTACTCAACTAAACCTCGGTCTACTTCCATCTTTTCCACTCTTAAGCAATAAGAAAAGGATGCACATTTACAAGAACTGTAAATTTAATTCCAACTTAAGTGTTATCGTACCGACATAGTTGACATTTAAAACTCGTCGACCAACAACACGGCGAAGTTAAACGAAAAATATTTTTTTCATTGCTTTCTTTTCATTCGCTGTCAGTGTAACTATGCCCCTTTTTGAAAAATGTAAGTCGGTAGAGATGTCAATAGGTTATTTAACTTATTTTTTATTCATATACCTAGATTTCAACAAAATATTAAACGCATATTTTTCCTTTTTCTACGTAATCAAAAAATAACGCCGATTCATCGATTCAAAATATCAAATTACGTCACTATTTCGTACGTAGTTTGACACGTTTTTTTACGTTTATACCTACTGAAGTATGATGTCACAAGCCTTAATTATAATGCGCTTAATCTAAGTAGTCTTCCATCAATTTAAAAAGCAAAAAAATACTTGTCCATTATTTATTACAATACATTACCTAACTGATGGACTTCATATAATTTTGATATTTATATACAAACTGTCAATATACCTATTGTCTAATAAATTGTAGTTTAGTTTTTGTACGAGAGAATCGATGCGATAACCTAATTAAGTATATTTTGACAATATTTGCATGTAATCTTAATCTGTGTATTCCTTGTGTGTATTCCTTCTGTGTTTTTCTTCTGTGCACCTACTATGACTACTTCACGCTTTCAGAACATCCAAGGGACGGACAGGGCTGTCTGCGGTACTGTGATGAGTATATAATTACTGAAAAGCTTTTTGTCATGTGACTAACGCCGTTTTTATTTTGACTTTTGCAATAGCCATTAGTACTTAGATTTAGTGAAACTTCTTGCATTGCTTTTTATCAAGCCAACCATGTTTTCATTCATTCAAACAGTCAATGATAAAGTAGTTCGAACCTTTGTGGTCGGTAAGTAGGTTCACTGGCCTGGAACGCTACACATTTTTAGAATTTCATACTATAATTTTATACTTTATAAAACTTGTTCTAAATTTCTAAATTTTATCAGTTGTCTATAAAACTTGTAAATTTGTAACATTTTAATTTTTAAAAGATAAAACAATAAAAATACTTAGTAATTTTTAGCTTAGTGTCAAAAAACTCAATCTATGTTGATTGAGTTTTTGAGTATGTTATATACTTTATTTAATTTTGAATAACTGATACTGCTTCCTCGAGCTCTGACTACAGCTGCAAGCCGATTTAGCACACTAAATACAGGGTTTTGGGTTGAACATTTTCCTAAAAGGTTATTCCAATTTTATAAGTGTTATACTTAGTTTTGCAGTCCGTTGACGCGCAAAAACGAAGTGGAATAAATGGGTAAGAGACACTCAAACAAACAGAAATAATCAGAACGTGGTTACCTAAAGTTTCACGCTTCAGAGATATTAAGAAGTACCTAAATATCGTTCCAAACGAACTAGGAAAATCCTCAAAAATGCAGTCATTACGGGTTTTACGAATTCGATTGTATTTAAAAAGGTACAACAACCCCCCTAGCCAAGTTACAAACGATTCGTATCTATTCTCTTTCTACAATCGAGAACGGCTCAAATCCCTTTGTATTGACCACGTGACTTAGCGTGCGCTAAGTCACGTGGTCAAAACTGGCTAGGGGGGCAGGACCATATTTAAACATTATTTGTGTGGATAAATAAATGTGTCCCTTACCCAAATGCTCTTGCACCGCTTTCGTAGTGAAAGAGAAAAACCTAATATTTATAGTGTGCGAAATTTGAAACAAAAAATGGCGGGGTTTGAAAGTAAAAGGTTCGAAGTGTTCGAACCCCTTTCAAAATCACTCAATAATGTGAGTTTAAAATTTCAAACAATCATTAAAATATTTTTAGCAGGAGCTGCAGTGCTATTTTGTTAAATTCACGCCGGGAAAATGGAATTATGGAAGTCAAGTGGAGGTTATTTGAGAGACATCTCAACAACGCCTAGCATTACTTATGTACGACAATTCCATACTAAGTAATGCTAGGTGTTGTTGAGATGTCTCTCAAATAACCTCCACTTGACTTCCATAATTCCATTTTTGCCATTCACTTAATTTTTTTAATGGATTACAGAATTTTTTTAAATTACTGTCCAGTCGGTAGATTTTGTCAATCGTCCAGTGATCATTTGGGTAAATTAACAGTGAAGTGTCGCACTTAAGATGGGTGACACAGCTAGTTCACTTTATTGCTCACACCACCCAAGTTTCCACGGTGATATTTTGGACAAAAGAGCACTGCTGTCAGGAAACGTGTAGGTCTGTAGTAAAAAATCTTTGTTGGTAACTTGTGTTTTAATAGTTTCGACAGTTAAGTTGTACAATTTACGATGTAATCTTAGGTTATTTTAGCACTTTTATTAGGAAAGATAAATTATGCGGTTAAGTTAATTTAGAGTTACGATTTAAATAGCCAATTAAAAGTTACATAGAGTCGGTATACTTACTTACTAGGTAAATAATTAGCATGATAAGTTTCCGTCCCATTCATTATATATTCATTACATGTATAGCTAGTACTTTATTATGGCTTGATTAGATACATAAATAGGTAGACATCGTCGAAAATCCGAGAAATTTATCAATCGTTTTTTTTTGCGTAGAACCTTAATTGTCTTTTGAATAAAAATAAATACCTAAAAGTAGCCTACGTTATTTATGATATTTGCTATCTGCCAGCAAAAGCCCCATCACAATCTGCTTAACCGTTTCGGAGATTCAACCCGACAAAGAGATGCCTCGATGAATAACTATTTTTATAAAACAAAACAATACAAATAAAAAATTATAAGTAATACATTTTTGACATTACAGTGTATTATTACAAAGGAAGTCCATTGGTAAGATAATATAGTACCACCCAGTTGAACTAAGTAGGTTATCCACGGTCGAATCCCCTAACAGACATTATAATTTTATTTATTTTTAAGGGTAAGGTGGTTTTACCATCTACAGCACTGCAGTGTCATGGCGTATCTCTGTTGACAATTCATAGTAGTAGATATACCTGCAAATATTAACATGTCTAAGCAAGTATTGTAATGGTCATCATAAGGAAGAGCGCTGATGTCTGAGATACAGATACTTTTTTAACTAGTTCAGACACAGATGCCTTCAATTAAAATTAAGAAAATTTGAAATTGTCCCGCATATCTGTTCTATGTAACATATTTTATGTGGCAAATAAATTATTATTATTATTATTGTGATCATCACTGGGCAAAGTGTTCAACAATTTCAAACTCAACAGCACAAAAAGTGTGCCGTCTGCGCTGCACCAAAGTGCTATACCAATTTTTTGGCAATTTTAAGGACATCAAAATACGGTGTGTAACTGGGCGCCAGTTAATCACTGCCCTGGCTATGAAAAAATTGCCAATGGCCGTGCTGGTCAATTTCGGAGCTCTAGTAGATAATAAATAGGTAATAGGTAGGTATGTGTCTCCGAGTCTCCATTGTATGATAAAAAAAATGATAAGATTATATTTATTTTGTAAATAGGTTTTTATAAACACATTTATACTTACGTCATTTTTAGGGTTCCGTATAGTCAACTAGGAACCCTTATAGTTTCGCCATGTCTGTCTGTCCGTCCGTCCTCGCTTAATCTCTGTGACCGTTACACTAGAAAGCTGAAATTTGGTACCAATATGTGTATCAATTACGCCGACAAAGTGGTAAAATAAAAATTGGAAAAAAATGTTTTACTAGGGTAGCCCCCCTATATGTAAAGTGGGAAGTGATTTTTTTTTTATTTCAACCCTAACGTGTGATATATTGTTGGAAAGGTAGGTATTTAAAAATGAATAGGGGTTTACTAAAATCATTTTTGATTAGGTCAATAACTTCAGAAAAGTAGAACTTTATAAGGACTTTCTAGGAAAATTATTTTAAACATGGATGGAAACAGTTTTTGTACACAAAAGACAAAAAGTTTTACAAAATAATTTCTGGACTAAGTTTGTAGTATAATCGTACCTATATGCAAGCATTTTTTTTAACTTCGTTTACATATTCTACGGAACCCTACACTGAGCGTGGCCCGACACGCTCTTGGCCGGTTTTTTAAACTAGTAGATGAGATCGGAGTATCACTATTTGACTACTCTGAGAAGAAACACCGACTCAGACGTCACAGTCAGTCATTATCTTGTAAGTCCAGATTATCTTATAAGTCCAGACATTATCTTGGTCATGTAAGAACCATGCAGATTAGTGTCTGAGATGGACTTTTGAGGAAAGAACCACACAGATATGAGGGGACTAGATCAGTCAGTGCAAGCATTTGTCAGTAATCGTGAGCTCAACTCGGAACGTGAGGAGCTCCACGTACGATTCCATAATAGATATGTACTTAGACAGAGATAATAGTTTCGCAAACTTTAGAGCACTTTAGCATAATTATTATTAGCTTAAAACTTTTACATAATGAATGAGATTCAATTCAGAACACGATTTTCAACTCCACATAGGTACCTACTACTGCGACCTGTGTGTGAACGAGGTACTTATTAGTTATGTTCTCTTTCTAGAACTTTCGAAAATTCTAAATTGTATTTAAATGTTCAACAATGCTTTTTAACATAGATAAATATAATACGAATAATAATATCCCACAACTTTCACACATCGCCATCTAGTCCCAAGCTTAGCAGAGCTTGTGTTATGGGTACTAAACAACTGATAAACGTAATAATATATATCTAAATACATATAATAGATAAATTACTTACACCCAGACATAGAATACATTATCGTGCTCCTCACACAATCATTTGTTCTGGGTGGGAATCGAACGCACGACCTCCGACATAGCAGTGAGGGCCACTCACTACTAGACCAACAGGCCAGTAAATGCTCATTAAAAATCGTTCAAAATATATACGTAAGCATAGGGAAATGTGAATTTTCATAAACATACGACTTGTCCTTTAGGCATTTATAAAACGATCAAAATCTGGTGTCAATCCTATCTCATGTACAATCCAGCAGGCCTAGCCTTATTACAAATTCTATTTCTATTATCGTAATCGATAAGACGACAATAGAAAGAAAATGGCGGATATGGAATCAGCTGTTTGTCAACTGTCAAGTGTTAACGAGTAGGATTTGTAATATGGCTGAAAATGAAATACACTTGACAGTTGACAAACAGCTGATTCCACATATTTCTACAAATAAAATTTGTAATATGGTTAGGTTAGGTTATTTTTTTGATAATCGTATGGTGAATCCTCCTGGATTCACCATACGATTATCAAAAAAATAAAGGGCTAAGACACATTGATCGACAGCCTATCGTTTTTTTGCGATTGAAAAGGAGCACACTTTTGTAACTACGCATAACGCCGATCCACCGCTTACGTCGACGACCGATCGTATTTTGTGTCAGTCCGCCGGCGGAGCGCGTTCGTCGCGTCGATGCGTAAGGATGCTTTCTTTCTTTCTTTCTTTCTTTACGTCATTCCAACTTTTGCTCTCTTTTTGTACCGTCGAAAGCCTGTCCTGACTCTAAACTTTTTTTTTTGATGGGTGGAGAATCCTCATGGATGTCCACTGTCTGAGGGGAGGAGTGTCTGTCTGGAGGGGTTTGTCAGTCTCTTACTGACTAATAACCACCCCGTGTTCCTTCTCACACCTGCGCCTGGGGTCACGGGAACAGAGGATACTTTTGCGACCCCCGACTGGTGCCGGACCCGTGGGCCTCGCCAAGTCAGCGAGGGGAGTGAGGTGTTAGACTCCCCTCGCGACGTCTAAGAGCGCGTGTGAACACGACTCGCCGCCCCCTCGGGTCCATGTACGTAGAGGGCGGTGGACGTCCCCGAGTCCGTCGCCCTTGAACCCCTTTAGGAGGGCTGGAAGAGGGCGTTGTCGGCCCTCCGCCTGCGCCCGGTGCGTCTGCTGCGGGCCGGGTGAGTGGAAGTAATCTCCCTCTCCCTTTCCGCAGCCTCCTTCTGCTGACCGATTCGCAGAAGGACACCAGCGCGTCCCAGGACTCGACGCTGCCGACCATCCTCTTGACCATGGCCGGCAGACGAGGGCACGGCGCGGCTCCTTCCAAGCGGCACACTCTGCCAGCGTATGCCGCGCCGTGTCCTCGTGACAGTCGACGCAGTGGTGACACTAGGCGTTCGGCTTCCTGTTTATGCGACAATCCTGACCCTAAACTGCTTTAACTTAACTCCAAGTTTATTATTAAGGGGATTAGAGTTTACCAACTTGTTTTCGATAACCGTCACGAGAACAGCGAAATTATAAAACAACACATAATTATTGAGATTGTTCAAGAAATTTCGTTTGTGTAACTGTAAATATTATTTAGAAACGTGACAGTAATTTAATTTCATTGTAATTGCTGGCGGATGTTGAATGCGATGTTTTGCAATGCGATGTGTTGTCCCATATACTTACATTAAAAATGACAAATGTGTTTGTAAATGGGTGTGTCATATCCCAAAATAGATTTTAGTGATAAATCATGACTTTTTTCTTGTTTTTTTTCCGTACAGATGTTTCTATTTATTTTTATTAAAGTGAACCGTCGTCGTTTTGCAATAAATACGTCATGGTCTCTTAGGAATGATTTTTCAATTATCAGTTAGGTAACTTGTAAATAAATAGTTATATGTAAAATAAAAATGTCATCTTGAAACTTTTAAACGAAAGCTAAAAACCGCTATTTTTATTTATCTTTCTTAGGTTAACCGACTATTAGTTACTTGAAGCAATTAGTTTTTCATGTTTTGCATTTTACCTACTCGTAATTGACACTAAGGTAATCGAGGGGTGATACCCGTACCCCGTGCCCCGTACCCGTTAAGAATGCTGTCTCAATCTGTCAAAAAGACGTCTATTTTACCCACATTTTTTACATTCATGTCGCTGATTCTTGTTTTTTTATATGATATATTGTTGTTATTGGATTTTTTTTGTTTTAAGTGTGTCCTGTGCGTGCGTCCAAATAAACGCTTTTCTTTCTTTCTGATTTTGACTACATTTTGAACGTTTTTAATTATTACGGGAGTTGGCCTTCTGGTCTCGTACCTGAGTTTCTACCTAGTCTGACGTTGTGGTCTGTCGGTTGAGCCGTATTTTGCCCCGTGGTTAGATTCTGTCTGCGTGCGGTTTACGTCTTGTTTTATTCATCGTGATATTCAATTTGTATTTGCGAGGCTTCTGGCAGGGACTAAGGCTTTTTGAGAATGGATCATCCATTTTAATTTGGCGTAAAAGTAACGCACCAGGTTGTCGACATGTGGGATGTGAACTCGGCTATCATTGCGCCGATAGTCGTAACAGCCAATGGCCTTATGAGCATCTTTCGAGGCTTTCGTTGCACGGTTGGGTCAAGAACCTGATCCAGAATGCAGTACCTACTTCTTGATTCGGCCCGAATTGTGAGGTGGTTCCTGTCTCTGGAGCCCTAACCACCGGTAGCATGGCCCTGCTCCCGCCATCGGTGGTACACTATTATTTATATTTTTAAATGTTTTTATATTTTTTATATCAATATTTAAAATGTAATTTATAAGTATGTACAAATAATAAATGAGAATAATAGAAATATATATATAGAATAATAAAAATAATAGGGATATTATTTTGAGACGAGTATAAAATGTTCAATTTTAAATACTTACGTGCGTTTCGAAAAGCAACGATAACCAAATTCGATAATTCCGAAATGTATTAAGGTTTAGCATTTCGAAGCTTGCCAATTCCATAGTTTTTGGATTTTTCAAATTTCTTTATTCTTAAAAACTTTGAGTCGTCCTATCGGCCGATTCAGTAGAAGTCACTCCGTAAAAACTTGGGTGAAGAAAACAATAAATTCCTAGCGTTATTAGAGAATGACAGCTTCTTTCATTTTTACTTCACTTACACTTTTCACGGGGTTAATTTTATAGAATAGCACTGCTGGTCATACTGTCACGCCGGTTGAAAGTCATTACATTACATTACATAAACTCACGCCTTTTTTCCGTGGGGGTAGGCAGAAACTTAAGAGCGCCATATGCTGCGATTCTTACATACTTCTTGTATATTCCACAACTTTTCACACAACACCATTTAGTTCCAAACTAAACTTGGGAGCTTATGTTATGGGTACTAAACAGCTGATAAACATACTTATATATTTCTAAATACATACATATTATAGATAAAATACACCCAGACACAGAACAAATGATCGTGCACAACACACAAACATTTGTCTTGGGTGGGAATCGAAACCACAACCTCCGGCATAGCAGTCAGGGTCACTAACTACTAGACCAACAGGTCAGTCAGTCAGTTTTGCTTCTTTTACATTCATACACACACACCGGTTGCGAGTACTACGCACCTGACCTTTCTGAAGAACCTCACCAATAAGGTTTGGTTGAGAGTACTACACAAAAACATAACTAAAATAAGGTACCTATACAACTACTACTACCCTCAAAGATAGATATTTTTTAATGGAAACTTCAGTAAATAAAAAGAAACGAATGTAACATCAATTTGTATTCATTGAACAAGCAATCTTTTTGGTCGTCAAAGAATTAGATACAATGGCTCTCTGGACTTTAAATAATTAATAAAACCCTCGACGCAAAAAAAGGGAAGTTATAAGTTTGACCGCTATGTGTGTCTGTCTGTCTGTCTGTGGCACCGTAGCGCTTAAACGGGTGAACCGATTTAGATGCGGTTTTTTTTATTTGAAACCAGGGTTTCTTGTGATAGTTCTTAGACATAATTTATCAAAATTCGATTCAGCCGTTTCAAGGTTATCAGCTCTTTTGTGCTAGCTACCTTTGCGATTAGAACTGTGAGTCCCTAGGAGGTTTGGAAAACCGTACTCGGAGGGTCGTGTGTCAAATAATATAGCTTCTCAAGGTTCAACGTAGTCTTTCAAATCACTTACATTTTGTTTGCTTGTGACTAAAGAGATTTAAGATATGTATATTATTAGAGAGGACATTTGTGAAGAAACGTCATAAAAAAACTGTGCTCTCATGTCTCAGTAACGCCATCATAATATAGCAATATTGGAGCGGCAGCGGAGCGTACTAAGCTAGACTAATCGACTTATGTCTACTAGGACACAAGTATCGGCTGAAAATTTTGTTCGTGGTGTCCCAGACCTGTATACTGACCCAGACCGGGGTTGCTCTGAGTTCGATCGCAGTTCGCCTTTGTAGTTGAAGAGCAAACTGTATACCTATTCAGAGAGTGTCTGAATCAATATACATAGTGCTTTAAAATACTAGAGCGAAATACATACGAGTCCAGACGTCCATACTTTCCAGTGTCTGGTGTAGTATGTAATATGGCATCGTCACATCGATAATTTAAAGCAAAATGCGGGTAGAGTGTCGTCTTGGGGGCACTATGAAAAAAAATACTTAGGAAAATTTAAATAATTAGAAAAAAAAAAAATGTCGAAAAATGACTAAATAAAAACAAAAAAATGGCTAAATGGCGTATATGGAATCAGCTGTTTGTCAACTGTCATGTGTTAACGAGTAGAATTTGTAATATGGCTGAAAATGAAATACACTTGACAGTTGACAAACAGTTGATTCCATATACGCCATTGGCTTTCTATTGTAGCCTTGTCGATTACGATAATAGAAATAGAATTTGTAATATGGCTGGGCCTGCAGTATTGCCTAGTTTGGCATAATGAACATCGGTTTCGGAGCCGATGTCATGTTTGCGGATGTGTGCTTGAAAGGTTATTCCAATTTTAAAAGTATGCCTTTCAAATGCTTTTACTAAATGAGTGGAGAGTTACTTGACTGTAAAAAAATACGTTTCAATTTCACTCCCTATTTCAAGAGACTTAAACATAATTAGCGAAATGTGGGTAGGTTTACGAGAAGCGAAACTCTGTGCTACCCTGCGGGGATCATGGGCGTGATGTTATGTTATACTCGTTTTACTTTACAAAGAAAACTGTGTAGGATAAAAAAAATATCAAAGGAACTCATTCCGTCCTTTTAGCTTTGTAAAAGATAATTAAAATGAGCTGATCCGCGGTTAATGAAAGCTCTGTGCAATGGAGAAACTTAAGCTGGATTTTAAATAGCGTCGTAGGAACTTAAAGTACAGACGCCAGCACATCAAGTTACCCCAATGTGTCAAATTTTCCCAATTAAATATGAACCTTATTCTGTTTGACATAAAGTTGTAAAACGATCAAAGGAATTTGACACATTGGGGTAACTTCATGTGTTCAGGTGGCGCCTGTACCTGCACGACTAGCATGATCACCTTAGAAACGGGTAGTATGACGGAGGAATCGACAAAATGACAAGAAACATTTCTGCCAATTATAGAAGAAATAATGCTCGATATTTTAGACTATTGTCGGGGTATTCCTCGAAGCGCAACTATCTTATTCCGCGAAGCGCAACCGTTGTTTAGTTGCGATCACAAAATGAAAATATAAATATTATATTTTTATTCCGCGAAGCGCAACCATGATTAAAATTAGAGAGCGAGGGGTATGATGGATTAATCAAATACACACATCAAAAGTGTCTAGGGATCAACATATATTTTTGCAATAACTTTTCTCCTGATTGATATTAATTAAAATTTTCTTTAAGGATTCATCAAATAAAGTGTTTTCGTTTGTCACAGTAACGATAAACCAAGTCACCTTTGCATTAATAAAGAAATTTGCCATTTTCCTAATAAAGGGATTTTTGACATTTGAACCACTAACATTAAAGTTCGAAAAAAAGACTGAAATAACAGTTTTCTTTAAAATTTTATTGGGTAACTTAAACAATTAATAATCCGTGTTTCTACCGCGAACACTAACAACACAAGAACATCGGTTTGGCATACTCAAAATGAGTTCATCCAAATCACGCTGTGGAATGGCCGCCCATGTTCGTTGCAACAACAAAAAAAGGTCTTCTTGCGACTGGATACCCTCCATATTCGGCAGAGCTCTTCTCTGTAGCATATCCCATGCATGCTCAATCGGGTTCAAGTCTGGCGACTGAGCAGGCCAGGGCAGGACATTGATGTTAGCTGCGGCGAGAGTCTGTCTTACAACTCTTGCGGTGTGCGGTCGTGCATTATCATGCATTAACTGAAATAAGGGACCGATTTGCACTTGTAGAGGAACGATGACGTCTGATACAATCGTCTCAGCATAAATTTGAGCGTTGAGGTTGCCTCTGATCCAAATCAACTCAGTTCTTCCGCCGATCCAAATACCCGCCCATACCATGATGGTTCCACCACTATAAGGATAGACTTCCTGGCAGGATTTTAATCGCTGTTGGCGTCCAGGGGTTCTCCAGTGTCGTATACGTCTTGTATCCGGTCTCATACCAAAACGAGACTCATCAGAAAAGCACACGAAACGCCATTGTTCTTCTGCCCAATTTCTGTGTTCAAGAGCCCATTGATATCGAATCCTACGATTGTGCATTGCTATAGGTGGTACCCGTAGCGGTCTTCGGGAATGAAGGTTCACTTCATGCAAGCGGTTTCTGACTGTTTGGTCGCTAATTAAGTTCCCTGAAGAGTGATGAAGCCTCACGAGTTGTAAGACAGACTCTCGCCGCAGCTAACATCAATGTCCTGTCCTGGCCTGCTCAGTCGCCAGACTTGAACCCGATTGAGCATGCATGGGATATGCTACAGAGAAGAGCTCTGCCGAATATGGAGGGTATCCAGTCGCAAGAAGACCTTTTTTTGTTGTTGCAACGAACATGGGCGGCCATTCCACAGCGTGATTTGGATGAACTCATTTTGAGTATGCCAAACCGATGTTCTTGTGTTGTTAGTGTTCGCGGTAGAAACACGGATTATTAATTGTTTAAGTTACCCAATAAAATTTTAAAGAAAACTGTTATTTCAGTCTTTTTTTCGAACTTTAATGTTAGTGGTTCAAATGTCAAAAATCCCTTTATTAGGAAAATGGCAAATTTCTTTATTAATGCAAAGGTGACTTGGTTTATCGTTACTGTGACAAACGAAAACACTTTATTTGATGAATCCTTAAAGAAAATTTTAATTAATATCAATCAGAAGAAAAGTTATTGCAAAAATATATGTTGATCCCTAGACACTTTTGATGTGTGTATATCGATTTTTAAACCAGGGAAATATAAATTGACTTGAAATATGTAAGTACCAGTGTATCAGAAATGAACAGGAAGTCGACGCTCGAGATTGTTTATAGACGTCGATTTTCTGCCCATTTCTGATAATCTGGTACTTTCAAAACAACAATCATAATTCAATTTATTGAACCTGTATGTCTCTTTAACATAATTGACCAAAAGTTGAATAACACTTAGTTTCAGTCAATTTATGTTTGCCTGGTAATGAATTTAGACAGTCGAAATAAAACTGTCTATCGATATATTTGACTAATCCATCATACCCCTCGCTCTCTAATTTTAATCATGATTGCGCTTCGCGGAATAAAAATATAATATTTTTATTTTTATTTTGTGAGCGCTACTAACGGTTGCGCTTCGCGGAATAAGATAGTTGCGCTTAGAAAATGTTGCTCTCCGCGGAATACTCCCTATTGTGGACTGAAGAAACGACACATGTCTTCTCTTCATTCTTGACACTGTCGATGTCGTGCTCAACACAAAAGATTTTTTCCTACAATCTGTCAATTTGTCGATTCTTTCGTCGGCATACCCGTTTTTGCGGTGTTGTGTGTCTAATTTAACTAACATCACGCCTGTAACACGGTTTTAACACGGCTCGGTTTTTTGCCGGCGCCCGGGTAGAAACCGTACGACACTAGACGGTTTGTACACGACCCGGTTCTCCATTGCGTTGGTAGCCCTGTGCGTGTGCACGCGCCGCTTGTTGGTCCAGTCACGTGTGCATGCGCTCAAACACTGCCATACTCCACTGCGCGCCGGGCGTATACACGGCGAGCAGCGCGCCCGGTTGCACGACGACCGGCCCTAGCGCCGGCGTCGTGTGGTTAGCTTCATAGAGTTTCATAAACGACTGACGACCGCCCGTAGACCTGGTTTGACGCCGGGCTTAGCTCCGGCACAAAACCGTCTCGTGGGCATGAGCGCTAAGGGTTAAGCAGAGGCACACTTACAGTAATCATACATTTTATTTCTTGTACTGTATCTATAAAACCGTAAAACGCGGGAAATTAAAATTTTCGATATGGGTGGGCGATTTCAAACTGAGATTAATATTAATTCCAGGTTCAGGAGTTCAGGTTTCCTCTGTTTATTTTTCTTCATCGATGTAAGCAATGTTGTTGATGTTTGAGCTTGTGGCTAAATTATAACAGCCACACGGGTCGAACGAAACGCTTGAAGGGCTCAGTCCGTGGATGGGTGTGCACCTCTGGGCCTCTGCCTCTGGGCACGTTAAGCCGTTGGTCCCGGCTGTCATTTGTAGATCTTTTCAGTCGTTAGTCACCCCGAAGTCTGATAACCAGTTTTACCAAGGGATAACCTGTTACCCAGTAACTGGGTTGCAGAGGTCAGACAGGCAGTCATTTCTAGTAAAATTATAGTGCCTATTTAGCTGCATCCCGTTAAACTGCAAACTAACCCAACATAGTTAAGAAAAGGCTAAGCAAATGATGATAATATCAGCGATGTTTTAGAAAATAATATGTTAATAATTAAATATCAACAGGAGATTTAGGTCATTACAATGCTTGTAGTATAAGCACTATAGGTTTTAGGGGGTTGTGGAAGCATTCCGCCACTTCTTCTTCCCAGCAAAAATCTTTCCATTAAAATCAAAACGATTTTGTAGATCCATGTTAAAAAAAGTCACTTTTTTAACTGATACCTATAGCACAGTTCAAAGGAAGCACTTCCACGTAATAAACTGTTTTAAGTACAGTAATAATTCGACTTGATACAGGTATTCTCCCGGATACCGAGAAATATATTATTATCTGGGTACTCAAACGTTTCACGAGGTGAGAGCTTCTCGTAAATTGAGTCTGTTTAATGAAATGGCTCGTTGCCACTTACTTATGTATTTATTAATCATTGAAAACACTGCAGAGCAAAAGCCTTATCTCATACAAAAAAAGTAAGAGCATTGAGTAGCAGCAAGCACGCTTGCTTAAGGCGTATTGGCAAATTCAAACTTTATTATTAGGGAAGGTTCATATCTAACAGAACATGCGCCGAGCGTTTGCGACAATGTACCTCGACGCACTAACGCATCAACTTTGAGTGTGAACCGTCAAGTGTGTTTCTATACATTTGTCTGTTCTGGCGTTACGCGACCGATAATACGCGACGCATGTTCCGTCAGATATGAACCTTCCCTTAAACAAAGAGATTTAAGAGACCTACATACTATAGGGGCAGAAGAAATGCGAAGAAATGTCATACAAAAAACTTTTATACAAAAAAAACAACCGACTTGCTTAAATAACTCTAGCTCCGAAAGTCTGTGGCTCTGGTGGGTTTGTTTCACTCATTAATGGCCACCGACTTCCGAAACTGGAGTTCTTTTTCACCCGTTAGTGTTTTTTTTTAAGAAGTCGGTTGTTTTTTTTTGTAAAAAAAAATGATTTTGTAATTTGTAGTTTTTTTGTATGTAAAGAAAGTCTTTCAAAACTTGAAAGAATGATTGAAATCGGTTAACAATTCGTAAAGTATTTTTCAGTTATTTTTTTTATATTTTTATTTCGTAAAATATTTAATTTTAAGCCAAAGGTCTTTGCCACGTTTTCAGTACATACAAAAAACACTAATAGATAACTCCAAACTTGACATAGCCAACAGTTGACACTTGACAGGTACTATTTTTAGACTAACAACAGTTTTTTTTTATTTATATTGAAAAACACGAAGGAAGTGGTCTGTTCAGGCTACATTATGACGTCATTTAGAGGTCAAATGAAAGTCAAATGCTTACAAGTATTATTGGGAAAATAAAAACAATCTTGTGATATAGAGAGCTAAAAATAGAAAAATAAGGTTTAAGACCCTAAAATCTCCAAATGGTTTTTGAATCGGCATAGGTTAATTTTTACTTTACATATCGAATTGCTAAAGAAGTTCTTTCTAAACATAAATCTGAACATCTCTGCCGGGCCCCTTTTAAAATAGACAGGCGTAATGTTATGTTATGGAAATACATAAACCATGCACCGACATGTGACTGTAGCAATCGCGAGTAATTTGCTGTTAAGAGTTCCGTTGTCTGTCTAGCTGTATGTAAAAATCGGTACGTGTGGACCTATATTTTTGAGGAGTTCCCTCAATTTCTCAAGGAAAAAATAGAAATAAATCAAATTTAAAATTCATAGTTTAGGTAAATTTAAGACTTTTATGAATTCTGACAACATCAAGTTTATAATAGTG
Source organism: Euplexia lucipara (assembly GCA_921972225.1). Classification (NCBI taxonomy): domain Eukaryota; kingdom Metazoa; phylum Arthropoda; class Insecta; order Lepidoptera; family Noctuidae; genus Euplexia; species Euplexia lucipara. The sequence continues at coordinate 6,728,033 of OV179142.1, read as the reverse complement.
ATCAACCTTTTGGAAACAAACAATAATATGCAAATAAATGCATGTTGACATTAACATACACCTACACACGGAAATGTAAAACAAAGTTGTAGTTTTCTATTAAACATTATAAAGTAAGTTAAAAGATATATAAGTATAAGTATACCTATATCTCTACATATAATAAGACTGTAAAAAAACTGTGTCTGTACATTGAAAATATTTAAAAAATAATAATTGAGGGGGGTTTAGAAACAGTAATAGAGCACGAATCCAAAAAAAAAAGTCTGTCTGTTTGTCTGTTTGTCTGTTTGTCTGTTTGTCTGTTTGTCTGTTTGTTTGCACACGCTAATTTTCGGAACTACTGAACGGATTTGAATGATTTTTTTTTGTTGTATAGATATTAAGTCTGGTCAACACATAGGCTATAATTTATCTTGGAAACTGGAACACCTGATGCAGAACCGCAACAGACCAGCTAAACTATAGGCGATACAAAAATGGTCCGATAGCAAAAATTGTTCCACGTGATGAGCATTTTCTGCTGAGAGAATAAATTTGAAGATCCGGAACACCTGATGCAGAACCGCAACAGACCAGCTAAACTATAGGCGATACAAAAATGGCCCCATAGCAAAAATTGTTCCACGTGATGAGCATTTTCTGCTAAGAGAATAAATTTGAAAATCCGGAACACCTGATGCAGAACCGCAACAGACCAGCTAAACTATAGGAGATACAAAAATGGTCCCATAGCAAAAATTGTTCCACGTGATGAGCATTTTCTGCTGAGAGAATAAATTTGAAGATCCGGAACACCTGACGCAGAACCGCAACAGACCAGCTAAACTATAGGAGATACAAAAATGGTCCCATAGCAAAAATTGTTCCACGTGATGAGCATTTTCTGCTGAGAGAATAAATTTGAAGATCCGGAACACCTGATGCAGAACCGCAACAGACCATCTAAACTATAGGAGATACAAAAATGGTACCATAGCAAAAATTGTTCCACGTTATGAGCATTTTCTGCTGAGAGAATAAATTTGAAGATCCGGAACACCTGATGTGGAACTTCAAGAGCCCAGCTACACTATAACATATATTGGAATGACGACTTAGCAAGAGTTGTTCAGCCTTATGAGCACTCGCTGTTGACGTATAAAAATTGAAGATCTGGAACACCTGTTGTGGAACTCCAAGAGCCTAGCTACACCATAACTCAAATAGGAATGACGTCTTAGCAAAAGTTGTTTGGTCTGATAGGCATTTCCTGTTGACTTATAAAAATCGAAGATCAGAAACATTTGATATAGAAATTAAAACTATCACTAATTTCATTGCATAATTATAAAATAACATAAGTAGGAGGTACTACGCGGTGAAGGCGGGAACAGTTCAGGACTGATTTTCGATGACGATGGTATATCGTTGAAAATTAGACTGTACTGGCTAAAACTCCCATTTTTTTATCGTATGCCTTCGGGCTTAAGTTATTTGAGTGTTTCATTTCCTTTTCCATTTATCTTCGTTACACGGTAGCTTACCCGGTAACGCAGGGGAACAGCCACTTAGATTTTAATTGATCAGGTATCATCACAATAAAACTATAACCATGCCTAGAAAGAGGTCAAATTTTTCCCAATGTTCCAAAGGTGCTAAATGATTAAAGACCATAAGATCCCAACAATCTACCGAAGAGCGTTAGGAGAGACTTGATGCTGTTCGAGAACATGAGGCTGCAACTCGCTCCGTGGAAACTTCTTGGGATCGCGAAGCACGCCTGCATTCTCAGCGTATTTACGCATCTACATCCAGGTCTCTAGAGACCAGTGAAGAATATGTGCGCGACTGACCGCTGATCGTGAACATCATGCACTGTCTCGCGAGTTGGAGACGTTCACGGAAAAAGCATGACGCTTGAGTTTTCAGCGTATATACGCATCGACTCTAGAGATAAGTGGTGGAAGGAGATGCGCGACTGACCGCTGATCGTGAACGTCACGCAACATATTATAGGCTATAATTTATTTTGGAAAATGGAACACCTAAAGTAAAAGAGATATAAAAATGGTGCCATTGCAAAAACTATTCCAAGTGAAGAGTGTTTTCTGCTGTGAGACTAAATTTGAAGATCTGGAGCACCTGTAGGGGAACTCCAAAGCCCAGAGACAATATAACATATACAATATAGAAATGGCGTCTTAGCAAAAGTTGTTAAGTCTGATGGCATTTCCTGTTGACCAACAAAAATAAAAAATCTGGAACATCTTGAATCGTCTCGCGCATCCCATTGATTTCCCGTCCCCGGGCTTATAGAATTCGACATCAGATGTTTCAGATCTTCGATTTTGACAACCCCGTTGTCGCTGGCATAAGCAACAGGATCCGCGTACGAAGTCGCGGGCAGAAGCTAGTTATTAATACGATAGTATAATACCGTAAGAATCGGTCAAGCCGCTGCGGAGAAGTTTGTTTTTTTTTTTAATATATATATAATGGGTCTACTCTTGACCTCAATCTTGTCCTGCGGTCAGAGATGAGGTCGACGATGGAACGAGCTTACCCAAAAAAAAGCCTATAACCTGCCTACCACCTGGCTGCCAGCCTATAGCCTGTTGGTAGTGTTTCCGAGTTAATATGACCCCAATCTGTTTAAGAACATATTGGGATCATATGAACTCGGAAACACTGATGCGGGCAGGGAATTCCACTCCTTGGCTGTGTACATAATGAAGGAACAGGCAAAGCGCTTCGTGCGAATGTGTGGAACATCAGGAATGGGTGATAACCTGCAGTACGTCTGGATTCCCGATGGAAGAAAGGAGATGGTGGAATGAGCTCGTGGAGCTCTAGAGCACACTCACCGAAATACAGCCTGTAAAAGACCGTCAGACATGCAACTTTGCGGTGATGGGCCAGGGTATGAAGCTGGTAGCTGTAGTTGGTAACTTTATAGTATGGTTAGATATTACATAGTCTGAATCTCGGAAACGGCTCCAACGATTTTCACAAAATTTAGTGTGCGGGGGATTTCAGGGGCGATAGATCGACCTAGCTATTATAAATTAGTAAAAAAAAATACAGAGCAAAGCTCGGCCTATAAAACCTAGGTATTCTACTAATAATAAAAGAAGAAGGTACGAAAAAAAACTATGAATGCCTGCTTTGGTAAAAAATAAGAGTGGGGAAACCATAACTTGGAGTCTGGATTGGTTCCTGATTGATGGCAATAGGCTCTATATGCTTACATGGGACTTAAACACAACTGGCAAAATGTCGGTGTACTAGTCAAACCTCTGTCTAATTTTTCCAAGATTACAGGCGCGGTGATTTTAAGGTTAAACAGTGTACTCAATTATTTAGTAATTACTTGACTTTAAAATATATTATAACTATAGAAGCAGCAAGTAATTTGAACCCTATTAACCTGAACTAATAGATGAAATTCGGTTGCCGCCTGATTTAAACCCAATCAGTTAGGTCAATTTACTTGGCTCCCAGTGAATTAATTATGTCAATAAGTTAGCGTCATGACCCTAAGGTTAAGGTGCCTAGCTCTCAAGCACTTATAACTGTGGTTCAAACCTGGGCACGTAACTACACCAATGTGACATTTTCAATTTATAATTTGTGCAGATGAATTCATGATTCGTAGACGTGTAGTTGTGGGAAGAGGCTAAAGCTAGGTAACAAATAATAGGTAGTTAAAATTAGACACTATGACCACTAGGTATTTACTCATCGTCAACTTGATGTTAATATTATCTACAAGCTGTTTTTGGTGAATTTTTTATGCGTGGATCCAATCTACGAATCTTTTTGCTAATTATTATACTGTAGCGCCTAAGTATGTCTTTAAAACTTCAGCTAATAAAACTACAATACAATCGGACTTCGGACAATAAAAGTCATGGCCTATTTACATCGGTCCAGCCGTTTTGGAGATTAGCGTGAACAAACAGACCTGTAATGCTATTTTGTAAAGATGACCCCGTGAAAATGTAAGTGAACTGATGGCAAATTATGCTACTTATACTAATAAGCCACTCAAGTTTTCCCTGGCTGGCTGGACCGACACAAAAGAAAATGTTAGGTACTTTTATTGTTATATAGATACTGTAGAAACGATTGTTTGGCTATTTATTGACTAAAAACGTCATTTAAGAGACAGATTATAATATAAACCTTACTGCCCCACTGCAGGGCAAAGGCCTGGCCAAGCGTAGATCATGAGCAATGATATCCGCCACGTTTGCTCTAGGCGGATTGGTGATTTCAAAATGTTTAATACCTAATGTATACACCACTAATTTTTAATTAGTACAAATAAAGGGCTTATTCTATACGGTTTCATTATATTTGTATTAGCGTTTGTTTATATCCCAAAAATTCACCCAATTTATGGAAATATTGTACAGGCTATTCATGACATAATAAGTAGTATACATTAATCGTCAACTCTCGTTTACGTTCGCGTGATCTCGCTCAAGGGTGCCGCGCCTCCAACAGCTGTTTTCGTTATTTAAGTTTAACTAAATAGTGGCATATTTAAAAATTGAACATCTTTTTTTTACTTTTGATTACGCAAATATGATCAGTAACAGGTACGGATACCTACAGCCCATTTTTTTTGTGCTTATTAAAAAATAGGGGTTGTATAATTCTCTTGTAAAGAAAGAAAGATAGAAAGAAAATATATTTATTTAAGATACTTACGCACAGTAATTTTACAGTTCAAAACTAAAAACTAATGTTCATTGTTTGTTACACAACTCCTCCGAATCGGCTTCACCGACTCTTATGAAATTTGGTGTGTATATTCAGTAGGTTTGAGAGTAGGACGTAAACTATTTTGTAACAAAGGTTGCCGGGGTAGTTAGGTAACATATAGGGTGACTGGTAATTAGTGACCGATACTTATACCCGTGATTTTATTCATGATATCAATAAACTTTCCGAAAGAAACTGTTTTTTTTATACACAATAAGTTATAACACAATAAAATAACAAAAACACTGTTTGAAATGCCCGCGCGCGTGCCTGTGATCGATCACAGTTGGCACGAATCGTCACGACCTATCAGCTGATAGTCTAACCTCGGGAAGGGCAAAATCTACTAATAGTAGTAGCGTACACGCTCCCCCGCCACCCCCACCGTTCCCGTTGTGCAGTACTGTCGTAATTGAATTAATTGAAAGTAAATGAGTAAGTATAAAAAAGTTTCTTTGGGAAAGTTATTCGTATTCATGTGTACAATCACGTATTTAAGTATCGGTCATTAATTACCAGTCACCCTATATAAGTCCAAGTTTCCTCATGATGTTTCCTATTACCGATACCATTAATGTCGAAGATAATCTTAGAAAGTACATATAAATAGAAACGTCCACAAATAAAAAATATAAAACAAGCTGGGTCAACTTTTATTACTATAACATCCCGGTGTATCGGCGTTAGCTAATAATCTGGGTGACTATTGGCTATAAAGACACAATATTAGGTACTCCCTAGTTTTACACCTTGGGAAATCAAGATCTTCATATTAGTTTAAAGCCCTTTTCATATCGATTCTAAGGTGAAACGACGTTTGCCGTGGCAGCTAGTAGGTTTGAAGATATTTATTTCTCAAATTATACACCAAGTCGCTGGAGAGCAATTTAGTTCTTAAGTAGATATTTTATGATTGCTTTTTACATAATATATTGTGCTTAGTTTTTGAGTGCATCAAATGAGTGTACATTAGTAATAATTTGTATTTAAAATTACAGTGGTAACTAAACCAGTGTAGGTTGGCATCGGCTTCTATTAAAACTGTGCTCTATAATACGCTAGGTCAAAGTGTTGCCACCCGTGTGGTCAACTGTGCTCTCAAAATTCTTATTCCTAAAATACACTACAGAAACAGGAATTTGCTAATTAGTAGCAGTAGTCTACTAGTAAATAGCACATTACCTTAGACTTGTACCCACTGAAACTGCGAGACGAATTCATGAATTAAATATTGTATTACAAGATCAACTGTTCATAAATATTAACGTAGTACCTCTTAGCATAAGGCAAGTCATGAAATATTCCTTTAGATACTGAATATTTTGGTTACTAAGGTACTTACTTACTCGATGATCTTTTTATGAAGATTAAAGCCCAGTTTAAAACATGTTATGAAATGTATTTCGAACAATTTCTTGGGCGCCAGGTCTTCTTCTTCTTGACGTGTCTATGGTATTCCAAATTGCGTCGGCTCGGAATACTGGCTACTCGTTTGACTCCGTCACTAGCGTCCATTAGTTCCAGTAAAGTACACCTGATAGAGCATGCAGCACGCAATACGAAGTGTGCCAAGGTTTGTGGAACAGCACCACATAATTATGCACTGGATGGCGGTATTGTGTAAGAAATTATTAATTAATTATTATAATAATTTGTGCACAAATACTGTTCACGCTGCAAAAGAAATTCGTCAGAATCCTGGTAAATATTGAGCAAACCGATAGTTGTAAACCTTTCTTTCAAAAACATAATATTTTAACCCTTCCTTGTATATATATTTTAGAAACATGCAAATTTGTGCGAAAACATCACGAATTCTACTCAAAACGTGAAGACATCCAGTCGCGCTAATTACTCAGACACCGATCTAGACTAAACATACCAAGTTCTCGATTGAAAATGCACTCAAAAAGTCCTTACGTAATTTCCATTAAAGTACATAATAAACTACCCGGATCATTAAAAAACGAAGAAAAAACTCACACATTTCTAAAAAATCTAAGAGAATTTTTGTTAAAGAAAAGCTACTACTCATTAAATGAATATCTAAGTGATAGACTTATAAAGTCATAATTTTAGTAGTCAAAATTAAATATTATATTATACGTATTAATTATGACAAGATCTCCCAATAGATACCTATTTATATTTTATATTATAATTTGTATTAATTACTTTATCATAGAAATTACCTACCTACTGTGTAATAATTATAATTTATAAGTGCTTCCTCTCTCCTAACTCACTTATTTTGCTGTGCCCGACAGGGTAGGTACATGTGATCTAAATTGAAGTTTTACCACCCAAGTACTACATGTGGAATGCAATAAAGTATTGAGTATTAAGTATTGAATTCCTCCTGAACAGGTTTCATATTCCGGAGTTAAGCCTACTTTCAAAGTTACACTTTTTTTTTGATGGGTGGAAAATCCTCATGGATGTCCCCCGCCCGGGGAGGCGGAGGGGTCTGTCAGACTCTTACTGACTAAGTGACTTAAGTTACCCAAGCTAACCCACTCTTTGAGCCTTTTGGTACGGCCAGGCTAATCTATCTGGCTATCTTTGCATTGCCAGGCGTCAAGTTGCACACCGAAGTTTGATGACAACTGAGAATGAACAAAAAATGGGTATTGCACTTCAAGTGGACTTTAAAGTGATAGGGACAGACGGGGTGCGGTGCGCTTCGTCACATCTCTGCGAGTACATCATGACGTTATCCTAGATACACAATGTTTGACAGTTAGTCCAATCCACTTTGTTAGTAAAATACCTTATAACTATTGTTAGTAATACACAAAAAGATAAAAAGAAAACAACTGATGGCTGCAACAAGATGTGCATAGAGTGGCAGATCCAGAAATTGTTAAGCAACCATTCTCCCCACATAGTGCCTCAGAAAAGGCGAGTAAGGGCTCTCCACCACTGTTTTCAGGATGGTATTGTCACTGACCCGCGTTCTACGCATCAGCCATCCGAGTTTTTTTCGAACGACTGCATGAAAGCCGTCAGTTCAATTGTAAGCGAACATTTCTGACGCGCTACAGAAACGGGGCAGTTTTCAGCATCCTGAAAACATTATTATATTGGATCCGTAAGACATCTAGCGATCCTTTGGTGTAGCTCATCCATAGACCTCCTGGATACAGACCTTGACAAAACGCCTTGAACAGGGTGATTTTGAATTGGTCTGCACAACGAGAAAATCTACGGGCCAACATGTTCTCTCGTACCGCTAATGCCATACGTTCCCTATCTATGTCTACATTATCTTTAAGGTCGTCGGTAAGCATAATCGGTAAACACTTTGCGCAGTGATCATCACAATTAAATGTCATCGGGGATACGAAATAGCCATGCAGGTAGGTAATCGGAGAACATTTGGGTGGGGCGCTGCCTACTGTCAAGACCTACTGGCTTTATAGCAAAAAGCCAGTAGAACCAGTCAATAGCCATCACAAAGTCACCTTTAGGTACAGCAAACGAATAGGATACAATATATGATAATGCAGTTTCAGAAGTTATAAAACTGTATTATTATATATTCTGAATTATTGTATTACTTGCTTAATTTCACGCCGTTTAGTCATTATGTGACGAATTTCTAAAATTATCTTCCTTAGTGCTTGCCGTTGTTAGATAAGAAAACCTTGCGGAAAACTTCATGCTTCTAGATTATATTTTAGGCTGTGCGTTCTCTGTCATTCATTGACGAATTTCTATACAATATTTCATCCCCTGCAGGAAATTAGTGGTAAAAAACTTCATCGTTAAATCCTCCGCAGTAATTGAAAAAGGATAGCTCCATCCTTATTTTGATAGGTATTATATTACGAAATATCCGAATCTATGAGTAACTCAAGTTTCCAAAAATCGGTCTAACTGCGTTTTTAATTATTGCGGCAGAAACAAGAAACTCATTTTTGTAGACACAGAGGTTTAGGCTATGCGCTATTAGTCAGTATAAAAAATTATTTAAGTTTCATTTTAACGTAGATAGATTCCTTGAATGCCGTCAGGTCGTATTGTTTCCTTGGATAGAGTCGGTATTTCATCATTTCTAAAGAATAAATTAGTGGTACCTACCTACTACTACATAGTTATACTATTAAATTTTTATACCCAAAGCCATACTAAATAAAACTTAATTTTCCCATAGGTCGCCAGTTCTTCCACAAGTGGGCACTGCTGACAGATCCCGAGGATGTTGCTGCCGGAGCTAAGGGATACCTCAAGTGTGACATCTGCATCATCAGCAGGGGAGACTCCATCAAGGTTCCGCCGAAGAGCGAGAAGGACGAAGATGATATAGAGGCGTAAGTTAATTTTGTCTGGAAAAAAAAAACAAATTTCACACAACGCGATCTATTCCCAAGCTAAGCAGAGCCGAATATTGAGCTGAGGATTGTGTAACTTGCCGATCTGCGTTTTTTTTCTTCACTGTGGCGGCAAATTAGCTTACGGCCCATTAAATGGTGAGCAGTTACCGTAGCTTATGGAGGTCTGCAACACCAAAAGTGTTAAACCGACCCCTTAAATGCCTGCCCACTCTTGTTGGAAGAACCTAATGCTATAGTCTATTAGGAAACCTATGGCAGGTAGTTCATTCTACAGCCTGATTGTACGTAGGATGAAGTTTGTCAAGAACCGTACAGTTGTAGGCAATGATATTGGTTCTAAGAACGTAAGTGTGTAAGGGTGGGTTTAACACAATAAGCCGTTCAGTAGAGGCATTACGTTTTGTAGTTTATAAACAGAAGGAATTCTTGGGAGTCCCTTTAATTATGGTGTCAAAAGTGTAAGGCGTGAACTTGCATAGCTTATATTCGAAACATGCTACGCCTAGATTGACCCTTATCGGCGTGTTTAAATCCATCTAGAAAAATCACAATAGATGTTTGCTTCGAAATACGTAGCGAGGCTGGTTAGACTCTTACTAACTAAACAAACCACAGTGTTCTTTTGTACCCGCTGACAGCCAAATTGTATTAACGTTAACCTGTCGTGTAACTATTTACTAATTCCTATTTGACAATATCGGTATTCTTTTTCTGTGTTTAGTATATTTCTTCCTTAAAGTGTGATATTTATAAAAGACATTATACTCAAAACATTTGTCAAAGAACAATAAGCTGCCAAAACTCATCTCTGTTTGTTTGACTGTAGGACCTACCTACACTGTTTCGAAATGGTAATGTATTTCGCAGCGCGTAAAACATTATTAAGTACGATTATTTTTCTTTTTGAATCGGCAAGAGACTTGAAAACACAAAGATAAAGTTCTTGTGCCCGTATTTCATGACGTCATACGCATTGTTAACTCGACGTCAAAGTAAGTACCGGGATCTTTTTCGTGATACTGTCGCAAGAATTCTTAAAGACTTGTCATGATACCATTCTACGTCGCGACTTACACTGTCTTTTGGGAAACATAGCATCACAACGGTTTTCCTCGAAGTGGAAGGCAGAGTCATACCTATAGTACGTTACGCCTCGCTTCAACGTATTTGATCATTTATTTAACTTGAAGAAACTTGGTGTTTGTTCTGTGTTTCAATGTCAATTGATGTATTAGGTACTTTGGCTATACAAAATGATAAGAGAAACGTATTAGTGACAGTGACACAAAGTGGGTAATAATTCTGTCTGAAGCGTTGTATACCTATATTAATATTAAAAACTGTGTCTTGTTGTTTCACAGGGTCGAAGCGTAGATCTTTATTCTTTCGGACATTATAAACAGACCCTTCTTTTAATTTTTGGTATAGATAGATTTATACGGGGTGGAAGAGATTATCGTTGCACATACTCCTACTATTTCTGTACGTGATTCCGAACCCAGCATAAAAAATTTCGTCGGTTTTTACCTATTTTTTTAATTTTTGCACTGTTTTTTTCTTTATTTATAAAGAACCATGAAGAAATCATTATTTCTGTCTAACTCTAAGATATCTCCTTAGAAAGTATTTAAAGTATTAAGAGAAAGTGAAAAAGTTGTGTGAAATTTGTGGAATATATTATGTTAGTCACTTCTTATATTTGAAAGCTCATTGGTTTCGCCAGAAATCAGGACTTAACAGTTTAAAGCAAAAAGAATATCTGATAAATTTAACCCTCGTATTTGCTTCGCCGAAGTCGGGTTTAGAGTTAGAAATAATAATCATAATAATTACCAAACGATATTAAATCATTAAAATCGATAAAAGTCTCCAAAATTAAATTAAAAAAATTTGCATCAGAAATCGACAGACAGTAAACTGTTTTTATTGTAGGTAGGTAAGTGATATTGCATATTATGTTGCACCGTTAGTATTAAGATTTTTCTTTTGTTTCTCTTGTTAGTGAATATTGTAAAATTCTTTTAGTGAAATAAAATTCCTGAAACCGAAGAGAAAGTAGACTAGAATTGTCAAAGCTTTGGGTCCAGGGCGATGTAGGAAACTCATGACGTCCCGAAAAGATGTTTTGTACGTGATTTTAAACTGTTCACAATTAAAAATTTTCGTTTGTCCAGGATTATGTGCTGACCTTATAATGTACGGATATGTGTTGATGTCCCTGCCACCCTATACTTCTAATGATAACCAAAGTTTGATCATTTTCGTGTGTCAAGCCTTTTCCCAACTATTCTGGGGTTGGCTTCCAGTGAAACCGAATGCAGCTGAACACCAATGTTGTACAAGAAGTGACTAAATATCTGACCCCACAACCCAGTCACTGGATAACACGATACCTAGCAGTAATAGACAGACGGTAAACTTTTTTATTGTAAGTGATATTGGATTCTGACCACTCGTAACTGTTCAAATATCTACAAAAGACATCCAGGACCAACGGCTTAACGTGCTTTCCGAGGCACAGAAGGTTTTTGGTGTAGGGTGAGTGACCCATTCACAGAGTACCCCGGCAAGCGTTGCCTAACCTTATATTTCTATGCGTGATGCTGTTCTTATTTCGACACAAGCCACTAAAAATATAATCTAATTTCTCTCCGTAGAATATATGTAGTGCCAGCCTATCCATTTCCACTGCTCTGGAACACTGGTTATGTTAACGATGAGTACTTGTGATCGAAAATAATTAGTTTACCTACGAGTACCTAAAATCTATGTCAGTATCACAGTATATAACCGTAGCTGTGGGAAACCTAAACATAAGTATACATTTTATCTATACCTACATACAAACAGATAAACAAAATGGAAACGTCTGAGGGTGATGTGTCAAAATAACAGCGTAAAGAAAGTTTTTTTCAAGTTAACTATAACAACTATATTCCATTGTAATTTTTTTTTGTTTATGTTTTTTGTCTGTTTGTTTCTTTGGGCTAATCTGTTTAACGGCTGGACTGATTTTGATAACTCACGAAATACCACACGAAACAAGTCGCGGGCACAGCAAAGTTATATAATAAACTCGTGCCTGTCTATCTATACTGAGTTATTGTATGTTTATAACCCAGTAACACAGAAGGTTGTAAAGCTCAAAGAAATTCGCGGGTTTACGCGTATATGTTCGCTCGTAGCCCGCTCCCGAGGGGGCCGACGAAAAACAATTTTCATTCTCATTTCACCCCCACATTTCGCCTACCGTTTTGTATTATGGATACATTTATTATTTATATATTATTATGGTTCAAGTTTACAACTTAATAAGGTAAAAGTTACGTCAGTGCGTCGTCCTGCCGACTGGCCAGTTAGAGACTGCGATGAGTGTTGAAAAAAAAATTACCGTCTGTGTTGGCGACTGGCTGGAACTTTTTTTAATATGAATCTTTTTAAAAAAAATGTTTTTAAGTTATGTTCTTTTATACTTTTTAACTGTGACCTTTGCCTTGTTGTTGTGTTGTCTTCTGTGTTTTACATATTAAATAATAATAACCGCCATCATTTTCCTTTTCGTCATTTATACTATGATGTGATTAACGGTGTGAGTTTCACATTTATATAATATCTTTGTTTATATTATTTGCGCAGATATAATATGTTACTGTTTGTTTGTCCCAAATCCACACATTTACCAACAGTCGGCGTACCGGATATGATAGCTTCTTAAGTTTTTTTGAAGTTATAATACATCTCATCATGATTGTACGTAGCTTTAAGCACTATTTTAAGATCTCTTTTACATTGTGGAATGCAAATAAATAATAATAATATGAATATCTTTTGGCGCGTTAGGGAAGAATGATGAGAGTAACACGTTACGAAAAACCGACACCATGAAGTTAGCTATGTCAACATTTTAGTTTTTTTCTATTATTAGTGTCGTATTTTCTACAAACGTAAGATAACGCGAAAGATACTTTTTTTTAATTATCTTGTTACGCCAAAGAAGTATAACTTCTAACGCGTGTAGGTAAGTACATACACACACTTTATTTTATTGTTGTTTCTATTTTTTACTGTTTTGTAATTTAAGTAAAATATTTTTTGCTGATTATTTATTATGAGTTTTATGTACCTAGATTATTGTGCCTTTTGCGCTAAAAAAATATTATTTTTTCTTTCAAGTATTGTAGTCTATTATATTCTATAGTTTAGGAAGCATTTTCAACGAAGGCCAGCCTTTTCGGTGATTTAAAACTTTACTTTAAAAGCCATTACGTAACTTTTACTTTGGGTTCACCGCTTTGGACTACTGTTTTTATACATATCATCTTGCATTTATTTTATTATTTTACATACATACATAACGTCACGCCTGTAATCCCCGAAGGGCTAGGCAGAGGTGTACCTGGTAGTACACCCACATTTCGCCAGTTATGTTTAAGTCCCGTGTAATAGGGGGCGAGCCTATTGCCATCCATCGGGCACAAATCCAGACTCCGGGCTGCTACTGAGAAATCCCAGATGGAAAAACTCAATAACACTTTGCCCGACCCGGGGATCGAACCCGGGACCTCATGATCAGCAGTAGCGCTTGCGACCACTAGACCAACGAGGCAGTCATTATTATTTTAATGCCAAGTATATACCTTGCTGTACGCAAACTGCAAAAATATATTTGTACGTACGCCAACAGATGACAGTTGGTGAGTTGGCGCTCCAAAAGTCGAGATAAATATTTATGACTGTAAATTAAATTGGTATTTAGTAGTATTTCTTAAAGAAACTATTGAAAATAAAGTTATTTCTACATACAACTGTAGGAACTACTCAACCAAAATGTATGAAACACATACATTTTGGTTGCATGTATGAAACACATACATTTTGGTTGAATAGTTTTTAATAATAATAAATAATAATAAAAATGTTTATTCCCAGTAAAAATGATTACATAAGTTACAAGTACAGTAGTATAGTACAACAAAAGGTGCATTGGGTATTATCTCCTGGCTCCTAAACTAGGTTTATAGCCTGTGACTTGGGGACCAGTGATTCCATAAGGGTAAACATAGTTGATAAAATGTTATTAGTACAAAAACTGTTTTCACCAGTAACATAGTGAACATAGCAAAACAATTATTATTTATATGTATTGCAAGAAAAATAGGAACTGTAAAGTGTGTGTTTGAGTGAGAGTAAGTTAGTCGTGTAAAAGTGTTGTGTATGAGTAAGTAATGTGTAAGTGCTGAGTGTGTATGGCGTGGTGTGTATTGGTAGTTGTAGGTGTGTAAAAGTGGACGGTGCGTACGAGTGTTTGTGTTTATAGATAGGTACTTAAATAAGAAGAGATCTGACTTAAGTATGTGGGAAGAGAAGTTTTTCGGTCTCATCATATGATTTCTCAAGTAGCCATTCTTTAACTATGTTTTTGCATTTGTAATAATTTAAACTGTGTATATGGAGAAATTTATTTCTTTTATTGGAGTTCCAACAGTTGTAAGTAGAAATAACTTTGTTTTTCATAGTTTCTAGTATCGAACAAACAATGTATGCAACAGCCGTTTTCTTTTACGTGATTTCCGAGTTGGTCCCATAGTAAAAGTTGTTCATATGAATGGGGAACAACGTGTTAAAGTTTGTCAGATGACTAAAAAACACCGTGCATAATAATTCTTCTGAACCGTTTTCAATCGTCGGTTTGTCTACGTTGTATAAATTCCTAATCTACTCTGCTTCTGGTTCTAAATGCCAAACTGCTTTAAAGAATCACCCAATAGGCTAGTTGACAAAATTTTAGATTTAAGTCCTTCATCTACATAGATTACAACAAAGCATTCGACACATATTTTTGCTTTTTTTACGTACTTAATCGAAAAATTACGGCGACACATCAAGTCAAAATTTCGCATGACGTCACTATCCTTACAGTTTGTACTGAAAAATCAAGCCACAAGCCCCCTCTCCTCAACTTTAATTCGATCAATCTATGTACATTTCCATAATTTTGAAAAAAAATATTGTTGTGTACATATTCCGTTTTATAATTTAACTGATGGAACTAATTATATTGTGATATTCATATTCTGTCAACACGCCTATTATGTTTGGTTTAAAAGCCCGTTTTTTTAAAGAAGCTATAAATTCACGATTGTAAATAAAATGACTTCTTCCGTGGAACCTTAAAACACTGACCGTTGAATACAGGGCGTGGATCGTTATTATTTTTGAGCTTTTCCTTGATTAAAAATGTATACTTACTCAAAGAAAAGAAAAAATATTATTGGATTTTTTTATTTCTTTCACGGGTCTACATTTCTTTCAAAATTAATTAGTGTGTTTTTTTTATCCGAACCTTCTTTTTAAATTATTATTACATAATACATTTGAATTAGTTTGTTCGCTTAAACGATATCGAAGTCTAATAAATAATCTGAAACAAATAAATACAGACAAATAACAACATACATTTCTGATGATGGCCAGTTAACAGAACTCCAAAAAAAATGTATGCTCTGTGATTTTGGCTGTGCAATGGCTTTTTGAATGTAGGTAAGTATGTTCAGCGATTACATGAGAAAGGGTTTGTAGCTAAATAACAACAGCCACACGGATCGGTTGAAAGTTAAGCTGAGAAAGGCGAGTTCAATCTGTGGCTGGGTGACCACTTATTACATATCAAGACCTCGCCTTGCCACGGAAAGCTCGTTAAGCCGTTGGTCCCGACTTTCATTTGTGAGTAGATCTTTGAAGGTCGTCACAAACACTGGTTACCCCAAATTTCTGACGATCAGTTTAACCAAGGGTTATACATATCTACAATAATGGGTTTAGAATGCTGATGGGAATGCCCCTATATTGTAGTGCATCAGGGATGTTTTCAGAGGCCAATCGGTAAACTCGAGCCTAAGCCAACTCGTAGAGGCCCATTGCCGTCTTTAATGAAATGAGACACCAACCGCAGATTTTCCCTGTATGCACTAGGCAAGTGCACCCAAGAAAAACCTGCGACTGGTGTAAGGGTATTGCAGACTATGGTAACAAGTTACTGGACTATATGCTAGGGTGGCTAAAATGGACTGGATACCTTTGGAGGCATGAGGAACAGGGTGTAAAGTTCCTTATCCACCATTGAAAAGGAAGGATCCTCCGACCAGACGGGTGTTGTGTCTGGTGGGCTAACTACTGCCCGACGGTTGTGGTCGGGAACTTGTATACGTTCAAACTGCGCGGATAACTTTGATACCGCGATGTAGGATAGTTCGTATTTGGCGAGATAGATGTCGCTACTCCCCTACGAGACCGGAGGTCGATAGCAGGTTGAGTCTTGGAGTGCTTGCCAGGCCAATGAGGTGTTCCAGTAAGTCGGAACCCGATGCCGCATAGTTCTCGGTGAGTCGGAACTGTCTGCGGTAATGCCCCAGTGTGTCGGGGTGTTGCTGCTGATGCCCCAGTGAGTCGGGGTTATGCTGCATATATGCTCCAGTGAGTCGGAGTGCTGCAGTGTTATAGAGTGGCTGGCTGCTGCGGCGACCAGGAGAGAAGTGCGTCTCTGCTTGCTGACCGGCCGAAGTGCAGTGTGCTGTGCCAAGGTTGCTTGAGCGTGGCTGTGGGTGATGACCAGGTATGCGTGTCTGCTGCATGCTGGTGGTCAGGATACCCGTTGAAGCCGTGGATGCTGGCTGGCTGGGTGACTCGCTGCTCGAAAGCTTGAGGAAGTGGTGATGACGTCACGCTGATGTAGCTCTGCACGAAGGCTGCGCTGACGTTCATGTCCGGTGTCACCAGTTTGGAGGCATGAGGAACAGGGTGTAAAACTCCTCATCCACCATTGAAAAGGGAGGATCCTCCGACCAGACGGGTGTTGTGTCTGGTGGGCTAACTACTGCCCGACGGTTGTTGTCGGGAACTTGTATACGTTCAAACTGCGCGGATAACTTTAATAGCGCGATGTAGGATAGTTCGTATGTGGCGAAATAGATGTCGCTACATACCTAAAACTATGAAGGACTATGGCCCCTGCCTTATCAATTTTATATAATATACACGAATTAAATGGCGGGGGATGACTTGCACACTCAATAAGGGCCCTCTAAAACGGCCGCTAGCACGAAGTGACGTAGCGACAAGAGGGCAACATGTCCTGAGATGCTAAAGGAGTGGAGCGGCATTCCACGGCTATTGTCCTAATTGTCCTTTCCTAATAAGTACGGTCAAGATCCCTACCAGCACCTTACTGGAATGCTTCCTTCTTCCTCCGAGCACGTTTGCTTTTGCGAATCTCCACTCTAGCCGGCCAATTAAGGCAAGAAAGAGGTGGGAGCTCCGTTCCTCGTCAGAGTACACTCTGGCCGGCCAATTAAGGCAAGTCAGAGATGAGGAACAAGACATCTCTCGGGAGATCAGGTCCGTGGGTTCGCTACTGCCCAACAGCTCGCCACAAGCTGCCCTGCGGGGTATATTATTATTATTATGCTGCTACCCAGTCACTGGGTTGTGGAAGTCACATAGGTCGCTCAAAGTTAAACATTGGTATTCGGATATTAGGTCGGTAACCAGCTAAACTGTATGCCGACCCCGACATAGTTGGAAAACGGCTAGATAGACGATGATGATTATGAAACTTTAGACTTACCATAACTTACCAAACATTTCTTATAGAAACCTGCTTCTGCCTGAGGGTATACCGATGGAGCGCCAACGCGCCAGATTCATTGTGAGGATCCACAAAGCTGATGGTGTGCCGAAAATGAACTACTCTCTCCTAGCCAACGTAAAGAGGGCCTTCACAGGAGAAAGCCATGATCTGGCGGATCCTTACGTCCGGGTCTGCTTTGCTGGGATGGTCGTAAGTATTTCATTAAAAATGTGAAATTATTATTAGTTTTTTTTTTATACTCGTTTATACATTTAATGCACCTACTCTTGACTTCGATCTTGTCTTGGGGACAGATGTAAGGTCGACGATGAAACAAGATTACCCAAAAGAAGCCTATTAATTCACGACTTAAACAAATTGCGGTCATATAAACTTGGGAACACTGATGCAGGTAGGGAATTCCACCCATTGGCTGTGTGCATAATAAAGGATGAGGCAAAGTGCCTCGTGCGAATGTGAGGAAAATTTACAAATGATTGGCCTGCAGTACGTCTAGATTGGAAACGAAACAGCCAGGCGATACATTTTTACTGATATGTAGAATTTGTGAAGTTAGGTTCGGTAGAGATAGGCCGTGTAGATTCAGAAGCTTGGCTCTACATAAGATCTGATATCTTTTTCACAGGGCAAGTCTTATGTGGTCGTCTTGGCAACAATTTACATAAAATGTTTTTGGTGGGATATTATTTGATACTTACATGGTGTCGAAACTACTTAACTCAATGATTAAAAGCACTAGAGTTCTCGTGCATAACAAACAACTTTTGACTTACGTGAATAAAGTTCAAAAAGTTTTTTTTTTACTTTTTACCCTTGTGTTTCTGTTCACCCCATTTCATTTGGTATCCTGCATCTTTTAGTTTTTAATGAATGAGGCAAACCTAAGTACCTATTCCTAC
This sequence comes from Euplexia lucipara, assembly GCA_921972225.1. Taxonomy (NCBI): domain Eukaryota; kingdom Metazoa; phylum Arthropoda; class Insecta; order Lepidoptera; family Noctuidae; genus Euplexia; species Euplexia lucipara. Next base: position 6,709,398 of record OV179142.1, on the reverse strand, counting down.
TCCAGCCCCATCACTCAATGTCAACAGTGCCTTAATCTTATTCAATTTTGTTTCTCAGGGTGCAACATCTGTTCGAAAGAATTCCTACACCCCAGTCTGGAACGAACAGATAGTGTTTTCGGAGATGTTTCCGCCTCTGTGCCAGCGCATCAAGCTGCAGCTGCTGGACTACGATCCCGTACACCCCACCGTAATCGGGACGCACTTTATTGATCTGAAAACTATTTCCAACGATGGAGATAGAGGTACGAATAAGACATTCTAGTCATTTAATTGAATGATAACTCTAAAAAATAATAACTTAAATTATTTCATTATTTTTAAGACTATACAATTCCCTCCACAGAAACATTATAAAGCCGAAAGGTCATAATGTAAAATCTAAACAAAAAATAAATAATAAAAGATTTTACCTGTGATTCTCTTTTATTTAAATATAACGTTCATACATGTTTATGAACGTTATATTCAAATAATAGACGCAATAATGTTACTAATAATATTAACGTGAAAGTTTGTTTGGATAAACAAACTTTCACGTTAATATTATTAGTAAGGCCATCCGGCCTTACACGTAAAAACTACTGAATAGATTTTAATAAAATTTGGTATGAAGTTAGCTGACACCCTAAATTAACACATAGGCTACCTTTTATCCCTATATTCCCACGGGAACGGAACCTACGCGGGTGAAACCGCGGCACGTCAGCTAGTAAATAGTTAAATCAATCCCGTCAATTAATAATTAAATAATTTAAAAAATTAACATTGTTACATCCAGGGAGTCGTCCTGAGCTACGTTCCTGATTTACCGACATCCATAGGCCTTTGCCCAGAAATGAGCAAAAACTTGAAACCTGGATTCCGGTTTAATGTTGTTTTATATTTTGAACTGCCCACTTCTGGACCTTCCCTTCTACTTTTCTCGATTCCGCGCTCCATCTTTCCAGGTCTGCAGAAATCTATCCAGTCCCACCATCATATTTATTATCTTTCTTTTATTTTTTTTTGCTTAGTTAGCATTGAGGGTTGTAAAAACACAGCCTATTTGAATTATGCCAATTAGGAAACGGATCATTATAAATTACAAGTAGGGAGTTTTCAAACCAGTGTCAATATTGTTTCCTCTTTGGGTAGGGGTGGGCAAGTCTATTTTTTATTAATTCATTGAATACAGGTTTACAGCTAAAATAAACTGAACAAACAAATAAAAACCGACTGTGTACGTAAGCCAATTAGTTTATATAAAATTTATTGTGTCTTCTTTGCACGCGATATTGTTGTACTATGAACTATATATGCTATTATACTATAGCGTAGTCTGAAAAGAGCATTTCCGGAGATGGTCGGCGAGTGGAAGGATATCTTTTGATGAAACCTCTTCTAAATACTTATGATATCGTAGGTTTCATTATCTGAGACGCATACGTACTCGCGCTGGCCTCTAACAAATGTGCTATACATACCTACCCATAGACTTTTATGTGTTATACGAGTAGCATCCCTAGAACACTAATTAGACTCGCATTAAAACCAAGTCGTTTTTGACGATGAGAGAGATGGAGGCTTTTCTGACGATGGCATTAATATGTGCCTTAAACCAACTTGTGTTCTTGGTGGATGCTTTGGCCTGGATGGTACTACGTTTTGGTAAGGCTAAAAGAAGTGTGTTTATTAAAGGGTACCCACCCCATATGTCGAATTAATTACTGTTCGTACTAATTTGAAGATGATATCTGACTAGATGGTATATATTTAACACGTGACAAATATTTTTAAATGTAATGATTTACAAAGTTTTATAGAAACCTTTATGCTATTTACTGAGCATTTCATTGTACAGACCAAAGTTCTTTAAACGAATCAGACAGATGCGTGGCTCGGGAGTTTGTTCCGCCACTTCTTCTTCCTAGCAAAAAACAATAGGAAGTAGTCAAGGGTGGGTGTTTTGGGGGAATGTCTTATGTATTTCTGACATTCAAAAAGTGCTGATCCTCAGCCTAATTTAAAATAAGACATGATTTTCATTTACTAGCAGACGTCACGCAGTTTCACCCGCGTAGTTTCCGTTCCCGTGGGAATACGGGGATAAAAAGTACTCCACCGGGAATAGTGTAGCTTTCCACCAGTACAATAATTTTTAAAATAAGATCATTAATTCCGAAGATTACCCCCTACATACAAACTTACAAACTTACTGTTACCTCTATAAAATATTAGTATAAGTATAGAAGTATAGATTGCTTAAAATCGCGCAAAACTTTTAGTCAAGTACAGCCCTCACAGTGACATTAAACCAGACTGCTGACGTGTTCCAGGATTCCTGCCGACGTTTGGGCCTGCCTACATCTACTTCTATGGATCCACGCGCGACTACAGCATGTTGGACCAGCATGCAGACCTCAACACGGGTATGGGCGAAGGCGTTTCTTACAGGGGAAGGTAACTATCACACATGCTCTTAAGAGCAGACTTTTCTGCTAAATAAATAAAAGCTAACCTTTTATTTGATTTTGTTAAAAGGCCAGAAGATGTATGCTGTGGACCGCGGTAACTATATAAAAATCAATGTTACACTAGAGCAGCACAACTATTTTCATTAATTGCAATCTATCACAGACAGATTTATTTTTAAAATACTTACGGTCAGCAAGTTGTTTGTTAATTAATTATTTAAAAAAAAACTGGTTTTTCAAAGTAACAAACTTAAATACTATAGAAGCTGAAATTCCAATGAATAACTAAGATTTGAAGAAAGAAAGAAAATAATAGCAAAAATAAAAGTTTTTTTATTTATTGAAAAAAATATTTTTTGAAAATAATTAATGAGATTAGGAGAATAATAAAATTATTTGAAGTTTGGAAGATTTTAACAAGTCAGTTGAAATACATATAGTATAATGTTAAATAAAATCATTTTCAAATCACCAATCATTCAAATCATCGTCATTTTTTACTTTTAGGTACCTACACATAGTAAAACATAAAATGCTGTTGTTGACCAAAATCTAAATGTGAAGTGACGTTCCTTGATGTTCCAAACAAACAATGTACTTAGCAACTTGTCTTCATTATCACCTCGTACGTGTTAAATGTGTGTTCTGCCTGAAACACCCTGCACCAAAAACTAACCTAAACTAACATTAATTACAGGCTTCTCATCTCTATTCACACCGAAATATTGGAAGGAGTCGAATGTCCCCTATCGGATGTGGAATTGGAGCCGATTTCGCCGCTCAACGACCCAAGCTATGGAAAACATGAAGAGTTCTTCCTCTTCGCCAGCATGTTCGAAGCTAACATGATACACAAGCATCTGACTGATAAACCTTTGCAGTTTGAACTTAGTATTGGTAACTCGGGAAACTCATTGGATGGGCACAACGAATCCGTCAAGAGACCGTACGACTTAGAAGTTGAACTAGGTATGGATTTGGTAAAAGAGTTAGAGAAATTTAGGCTTGAAGTTGAGAAAGATTCAGAGAACCCTACTTGTTAAATTTTATTATACTTATTATTGCACTTTTACTATGCCACAAACAGTCATCATGGCTCTCAGTGACACAATACTAAACACAACATTCCTAATATTAAACGTACTTACGTCACTTTATTTACCTACTTCGCTTAAATTATATCACTTTAATAGTGTTTACTTATTAAAAATCTTTTTGTCTTTTGTAATTTTTTCCTGAACTAACACCACATTCACAATTTATTACGTACGTACTTTACTTGCTCCACCAAAATGATGTCTCTTTAGAAAAGCTTTATATACTATACTTATATACCTACTTATAAAAAAGACAGGTTCTCAATTCAGTTGTATATTTTTATTATTAAAATATTAAACCTTTACCAGAAACAGATATCTTCGCACACAATTACACAACACTTAGCAACATTCATGATTTTAATATGTAGGTACTTACTTTACTTAAATTAAAATGTAGCTATTACTTATAATATTAAGATTATTTTTACCTTTTGTGATTTTTTCCCAAACTTACACCACATTCATAATTTATTACGCACTTAAATTACTTAGGTGTTTCACCTTAATAATAATAACATATCTCTATTAATGTTTTACTATCAAGATTCTCTTGTTCTTTAATTTGTGTTTTTTTTTTCTAAAATTACACTATATGTATAACTTATTACGTACTTACTTGCCTTACTTACTCTACCTAATTTTATTTCTTTGGTAATGTTTAACCGACTTACAAAAAAGGAGGAGGATCTCATTTCGGTAGTACGTTTTTTTTTCTTATGCATGTTATTCAAAATTCCGTAATGTATGTACTGATTTGGAAAAATCTATTTTGTTTGAGAGTAGGTATACTTCCCGTGTAGCCTCATATAACTTTCATCTTAACCGTTTTAGTAGTTTTGTTTCAATTTCAGAATAATTGGAAAACAAAATCATCCATAGAAACGAAAAACTAAAATCAAAAAACTTTTTACGAAATAAAATTATACAACCTTCATAGAAAACACTAAAAGCCTCGAGTTTCGGAAGTCAGTGGAAACAATCAATGAAATAAAAACACTTATAGCCTTTCCTTTTAGTGTTTTGAAGCCGGTTGTATTTTTTTTTTTTCTAAACTTACACTACATTCATAATTTTATTACACACTACTTTACAATATTCTACTTTACTTACTCTACCTTATTTGTTTCTTTAGTAGTTTAATTATTAAGATTATCTTTGTCTTTTATAACTCTCTCCTAATTTGGTTGGTATTTTATTTGATCTATAATTTTAAATATATTTGATTATTATTGATTGATATATTTAATTTTTTAGTGTTATCTAAAGACTTTACCTTATTATTATAGATTTTAATTGGTGAAACAAAAATAAAGTTTATTTCTATCATTGTTTATTTATTTTATTGTTTCCTCAGGTGTGCGGAAAGTAATTGTGGTTATGGTTATGGTTTAAAACTATTATTTTGTACAGTTGTTATTATGTTTTATTCGTTTTTTTCTCAGGACTAAGGTGCTGAAGGTATGGCTACCTGCGACACTTTTTATTTTACTTTACTACTTTCTAAATAACCTAGTGCAGCACAGATGTACCAACATAACATGCTTACGAATTCGCACCAATAGTTAACAGAGTGGTTAGTGTTATTGGGGGACGAACTTAGAGTCTCCGTTTTACGAAGACGTGTTTTAACGCTCGGACAATCTCCCATTATAGTAATAAATAAGATCTAGTTCGCTCATAACTTTAGATGCACGAATTCATCATCACCACACTAATGGCCTTACATTGTTTCGTTTTTAACTTCTTATTACGTATATAGATGAAATCAGTGCTGACACTGGCTTCTGGCAGAGCACGACGCAGCCGACGAAGGCGTCATCCACCGACAAGAAGTACTTCTACCTCCCGTACTGGGACCACAAGCAGTGCATGCACGTGCGCAGCATATGGCCCGACCATCGCCGCCGCATGTACAACTCCAACCTCATCGCTAATATCATCGAGAAATACGTCAGTACTATAATTTATGACCTTTAAATAAAATTGATCTGGTTTTATAACTTTTGCATCTTTTATCTTGATGTGGAATATCCTCACGGAGTGTAACGTACAGACCCTTCCCCCTACTTGGGGGAAGGGTTTATATTGTTGTTGGTCTATTGTTTTGAAAGATAAAATAAAACAATTTGAATTTTATTTTATAAAATAAAACGTTCTACATTCCTGTTTCTTCGAGCCTCTTTTTTTTCTATTGCTTTTAAAAATGGTGTTTAATTACGTACGATTCTTCCAAAAGCAATTCAACTCAGTTGAATTTCATCCAGAGGTGTACCTACCTTAACAATCTTAACCTACAAATTCCAGGAGGAAGGACTCATCGACTGTCAAGCAGCGATCGAATCACAGCTTCTCCCGGATTTCGCTAGCGTTCAGATGCTCAAGTCTACGCTTGAAACGATGAGCAATGCTTGCAGCGCCTATTTGCGCCACATGACCAACGCACCTCCCTTGGGCAACACCAAGCTGGATAAAGAACGGCTAAAACTCTGCATCTTTGAAATTGTGAGCATCTTAATATTTATAGCCTTCTTGTGTTATGTAGGTTACCCCAGCTCTCACTTTGCTGGGTAGTTTTGAACCCAGTTAGCGCTGATGACGCTTTGGGTGGCTAGAAAAAATATTATTTTTACTAATGCTAACGAAGTTTGATAAATTCAAAATGTATGGTATTCAGCAGTTCAAAAGCTTAATAAGCTTTCGAACTGCTAAATACCATAAATAATATGCCCAATTCACATTCGTGTCCAATTGTCCATTTATTTGCATACAATTATGTCATATAAAGGTGTTACAAAGGTACAGTTATGGTGTTGTTGTAAGGGCACAGCAAACATTAAGTAACAAAATAATAAGTCCGGCTCTGTACGTTAGTGTGCTTGAAGTATTAAATAATAAATAATCAATTTCATGCGTTTCGGAAATTTATCTAACTTTCTTATCGTTAATGAAAATGTGACTTTGTCCAAGCCTAGCTTGTGATTAGAAAAATTTACTATTATCAGGTTTTCTCATATTGATTCCAATAGTTTTTTAAGACAAATAGTAACAGCCAGTTAAGTCCTTGACATCATTAATCTTAAAAACGATTTCGCCAAGATTCAATTCCATCATCAGATCCCGACTTAGTAACTATGGGACCATTTGGGAAGCTTACCCTTTCCAACAAAAAAAGTTTTTTCAAGTCAACAGTGCGGACAAACATGAAAAAAATACAAACTTCCGAATTGAGAACCTCCTCCTTTTTTAGGAGTCGGTTAAAAATAGACTCCATACCATAAAATGTAACAGATCGATGTCTGGATTAAATATAATTTAATTAATTCCACAGGAGCAAATCGCGTCTATGTCTAAAGGTCTGAGGGCATTGATCACCAAACACTCCATTAAAGACCGTCTTCGCACCGCTTACTCTTATTTGTACAAACTGAAATATCTCTGCGAAGATGTAAGTATTACTTTTGTTACCTATTTTGCCACCTCCTTATAACTTATCCAGCGGGTCATCCAAAAAAGCGCCTATTTACCAATACCTTTAGTAAATAGGCGCTGTTTACCGGAAAAATAATTAACAATTTAAATTTATTTATAATTAATTTCAAAAAACATTTTGTAGTCCATATTTTACTTAATTTCTAGTATATAGAGTAAAATTGATACTAAACTACACATTAATGGATGTCATAAATATAAAATAACGAATAAATGGAATGGTAGAACGTTTTTACCGGACTGCTACGGCGAAGCAAAATGGAGGGTTATGGTGTTGACTGCAATGCATATAATTATGTATGTATGTTCACCTGTTCCCTCTTAACTTCTAAACTGCTTATCATAATTTAACAACTAAGGTGTTCTTCTCCTCTGGGTATAGGCCATATGTGACGTTTTAGGTATTTAATTGCATTAAGGCGCCCTCTGGAGAACGTAAAGAAGAGAACTACAAAAATAAAAGTCTTTTTCTATGGAGTGGTCAATTTTGTGCGGGTATTGCTCAGTCCATTCTCTATGTCTATGCATCCACCATGGTTGCTTAATGTTGGCAGAGTTGCTAAACTTCTAAAATTTAACAATAATTATTTTATTTTAAAAATTGTATAGGATAATATTTTTGTGTTCACTAAAAATCTAATGGTACATCTAGTGCATTTTTAAAATATTGATCTTAAACCCGTTTAATTGTTTTACTATATTTAAACTACTTGGCCAACAAAATATGTTACATCAAACATATTCCAAATTTACACCAAGATATAACACTTTTTTTTTTTGTAGTGCGCTGCAATATTCTATTGTAACAATAACTATTATATTCTTCCCCGAAAAATACTGATCGTGCACCAAATATTCCGTTGACGGAGGAGGGTGCGTTTCATTCCATTTATTTTTATCAATTTTACGTGGTTGGAGTGTAGCCTTGGAGTTAAGTGTCTTGGTGTTTTTTTGTCTCCGACTAACCGTTTGTCGTAAAAATCATGTGGAAGGGATCCATAGGTTAGGTTAGGTTAGAACTGTGACCTACTACGAAATTGTTTGTCAACTGATTAGTGTTAAAAAATCATTTTTAGTAAGCATTAGGTGCATTTTATAATGTGTTCATTTTTTATTAATAAAGCTACATTGGGCATTAATTGGTGTTTGATTCAAATACATTTTGCTGTGCATTATCTGAAGTAAAACCAAAAAAATAAATGCTTGTTTTTAAAATTAGGTGTATTACTATTTTTACAAATTTGCAACAGTTGTTAAATAGATACTCGTTATGACATATTTTAATGAACATATTTTGGTGCACATTCAGTATATTTGGTGGAACACAGGCAAAATTAGGTAAATGAAATGGGAATAATTTGAAGTAGGTACTTTTAAATACCATCCAATTGTATATAGGTATTACTAACATAAATTTATAAATCTATTATATTTCTGCACTTCCTCTCCACATTAACTTTCAGTATACAGAATCACGAACTCTTCCTTTCGCGCAATTTCCTCAAAAAGGGATCTAAAGTTTTCGCTTAACGTTTAAATAAATTAGATTAAGTATTAATATTATTTTGTTATTAATTCCAGTCCCAGCATACATTGCCTGACATATTCATCTGGCTTATAAGCAATGGAAAACGCTTAGCGTACCAACGCATCCCGGCCAGGCACATTATTTACTCCGATTATGCTGAAGAATCTGGAAAATACTGCGGCAAGATGCAGACACTATTTTTTAAGGTAAAGGGTTGTGACAAAAGGAATAGGAATAGAATTTTACCGAGTGCTGAAACGAGCAACATAAGTTCACACAGTCGGCCACAGGATTAGAGGCCAAAGACAGTTGTGATAGATAACAACTGACTCTCTGATTGGTCCATAAATTATGTATTTATGGTAGGTTTTGTATGAAGTAAACTATTTTTTTCTAAGTAGAGGCCCGGAGACGAGATCAGTGGTCCATTCATATCTATTGACACGCCGACTCGCCGGCTTTTCTCTGAGACTTAAATAAAACAAATAAATATTCCACAACTTGCACACAACACCATAGTCCCAAGCTTAGCAGAGCTTTTGTTATGGGTACTAAACAGCTGGTAATCATGCCTACTTATATACAGGGTGTCTCATTCAAATGGGTTAGTATGGGAAAGTCTGAAACTAGAAGACATACGAAGATCTGTTCTGAGAAACCATGTCATCGATTTTAATATTTTAATAATAAGTAAAACTGCATTCATACATTTTAAAAAACATCTGTACTCCGTTCGAGAATCGAACCCAATTATTTTGAAAAAAAAACCTTCACTATTTCTATTTAGATATCGATTGTATAGGTCTTAAGCAGTAAATGTCTGTATGAAACATGATGACTAAAATGAATAAAATGCATTGTTTCCATATACTTTAATTTATTTTAGTAGGTGCTCGAAGTGACCACCGCCTTTTTCAATTCTCTTTTTAGTGTGTACTTACTTTTGACGGTGTTGATTTAAGATGAGATCCGGTGTTCAAAATTGGCGTGTCATCTTTTTTCACATGGATACTAACACATATTTTACATATCTGCTCCTGTACCTACAGTTAAAGATATACCTTTAATATTACAGTGGCCAGGTAAAAAGTCAACAATGCCAAGCGGATGGTCAATCCCAGCGAAGATCAGTGTCTACCTGTGGCTCGGTGTCCTGCAAGATAAGAAACATTATATCGATGGACTGCCTGAGGGTTACGAAGTCAGCTCGGAGTTGAAGAATGCAGACAAAATACGATCGAATGCCCCTACTGCCATCTTTTACGCAGAAAAACATGTATGTTCAACAAAACATATTCAAGTAGCTTCATCTACTTTCAATCAAAATAATAATTGATTCCTTATAATGTTCCAGAACTTCCAAATGCGGGCATATATTTACCAAGCCCGATCACTGATCGGATCTGATTCGTCAGGTCTTTCTGATCCATTTGCCCGTATTATTATCGGCGAATGCACCGCGACTACTCAAGTTATCGATGAGACCCTAAGCCCCACTTGGGATGAATTACTCGTTTTTGATGACGTGCTGCTGTACAGTACTATTGAGCGAATAAGAGCTGACCCACCCACAATCGTCATTGAAATATTTGACCAAGACAAGGTCGGAAAATCTGAATTCATTGGTCGAACTTTAGCCAAGCCACGCATAAAAGCCTACGAAGATGTTCCGAGAGGCTCTCAAAATTTGCCGACTTTGGAGTGGTATGAAATTACACGTGGTGACGATCGAGCTGGAGAACTCCTCGCTGCATTCGAACTGCTTGAAATACCACCGAAACAAAATGCGTCAATACTTCCAGGTCTACCATCACCGAGGGAGGCCAATGGGAAGCCACCCATTGATATGAACAAGGGTCCAATACTCCCCGTACCAAAAGGGATTCGTCCAACACTTTCAAAGTATCGAATTGAAGTATTATTCTGGGGACTGCGTGATTTGAAACGGGTTCATCTTCTGACGGTGGATAGACCACGAGTTGATATTGAATGTGCAGGCAATATACTGTACTCGACTGTCATACAGAATGCAAAACGCAATCCTAACTTTACAAATCCTATCAGGTTTGTTGATGTAGAACTCCCAGACCAAGATTTATACCGACCACCTCTTACCATTCGCGTGGTGGATTCTCGCAGTTTCGGTAGGATCACTCTGGTCGGAACTCATACAATAAATTCTATACATAAATACATTTATACTCCGATGAGCAAGCGCGAAAGAGACATCGAAGAAAGGAAAAAGTCTTTGATTCCTTTACGAAATATTGATCTACGAGCCAACTGCATCATTCCAGATGATGCTATTACCGTCGACAACGAAAAAGAAAGTTGTCCATTGCTGCTCAGAGAGAGTAGAGGAGCTATTTCTTATGGTTCAGGTGTAAAACCACAAGTGATGCGAAAGAAATTCAACAAACGCGAATCCGTTAAGAAGCGAAAGGCTAGTACGGAGTCAGTGCTAGATGATGATGAGAGGAGTAAAGATTGGTGGACTAAATACTTTGCGTCAGTGGAATCTATGATCGAGGAAGAAAAGGAGGCTAAAAGGGAAAGGCAAGGTTTCCTACAGCCATCTCAAGGGGGAAACCTAGCTGAGGCTCGATCACCTCGAAGCGAGGAATCACGTTCACCTAGATCAGATCGCGAAAGAGATAGGGAACGAGAGAGGGATCGGAGTGACAGAGAGCGAAGAAGAAGACAACCAACGTCACCCAAAATTATAATCAGTCCAACAATGATTAAGAAAAATGAAATACCGCGTTCGGCACTGACTAAAGTGAGTTGCGTCGTGTCGATCCCACCTCATATTTTAATATTTATGGTTTTTAATTGAATACAAACGTAAATTAATTGTGTATTGCAGGTATACCCTCATGAACTGGAAGCCGTACCTGAATACGATGAATTTAAAGAATGGCTCCATTCCTTTGAGCTGTACAGAGGAAAGAAGACTGGAGACGACTCTGAAGATGAGAACCGAGTTGTAGGAGTTTTCAAGGTAAGTAAGTAGTATTTTGCATGTAGGGTGAAACGATTTCTTTTAAAACCATAAGTAGTATTCAAAATTGTTATAAAATATCAATAATACGAGGTCACTTCCTGTTTTAGGGCGCTGTCAAAGTATACAAATGGCCTCTTCCTCGAGGAATTGATGACCACACCGTAATGGGATTTGATCCGAACTTTGGATTTTTCCAAGGAGTCCCAAATAACGAGCCCATCCACGTGCTTGTGCGCGTATACATTGTAAAAGCTACCGATTTACATCCAATGGATCTAAACGGAAAAGCTGATCCTTACATCGTGCTACATTTAGGTTCAAAGAGGATCAGCGATAAAGAAAACTATGTTTCAAAGCAACTGAATCCAGTATTTGGAAAGTGTTTCGAAATAGAAGCAACATTCCCGCAAGATTCTCTTCTAACAATACAAGTTCTAGACTGGGATTTACTTGGAGCCGACGATTTGATTGGAGAAACCAAAATTGATTTAGAAAATCGTTTCTATAGTCGACATCGGGCTACTTGCGGACTGCCCATGAAATATGAAGAGTAAGTATTTTTAAACCATTTTATTCTTTTTCAACCGACATGAAAAATAAGAAAAAGGGTTGCAATTCGGTTTCTTTTTAATCGTTACTTATACAAAATATGACATTTAAAAATAAGATTTAATATGTAGGTACAATTTAATCGTATCGCAATTCTCAGAATCTGCTAAAGTACCAGAATCTGGAAATGGCTGAAGTATTCCCATAAATATATTCAGTCTCTTTCATTAACATTGACGGCGGGACAATCACGGCGGCGGTTGAAACGCTCGAATATTTACCCTCACACACATTAAAAAATATGTAACATGACAAGTAAGGTTAGATTGATATTTCTAGAGTTGCTAGTTTTTTAAATATTAATGCCTTGGTTAATAATTGCGCATTCTGCGTCAAAGATGTTTACCTGCATATATAATTATGCTATTACTAGCTTGCCCGCTGTTGCGCCCTCGTAAAAAGTAAGTTTCCCAAGATTATCCCCAAGGGAACACTTACCAGGGTAAAAGTATCGTGTGTGGTAATCCAGGAATGTCTAAGGCGATGTCAGATTATCCCTTTAACCATTCATCTTTATTACATTCAGTAAAAAGAACAAGTAGGTAGGTACCTACATTTTTAATCCTAGATGATCAGTTTACATATTTTGATAAGTATTCATAATTATTGTTGTTAATTCATATTAACAACAACAATCTTTTTTAACCGACTTTCAAAAAAGGAGGAGGTTCTATGTTCGTGTGTACGTATTTTTTTTTTATGTATGTTACCTGATTTCTCCCCCATTTGTCGACCGATTCTCAAAATTCTTTTTTTATTTGAAAGAGTATACTCCTGAGGTGGTCCCATTTTAATTTGGTGAAGATCTGGTGCTGATCTTCGGAGATATACAACGGAACTCTTCAAAAATAAACGGCAAATCTGTCGTGATTGCTGGAATCGCTTGGATGTTTATTGTTTATACAACATAATGACGTATCATCACGCCTGTGTGCTCTGAGGGGTACGCAGGTGGGTACAATATATCTAGATTTCGTCAGTTAGGTATGTTAATTTTAATTTATTAGGGATTAGTGGAAAACCCTATTATGATGACATGTATTGTTAACAATTAACAATATAAAATAAATTCATGGCAAATATTTTTATGGTAACAACTAAAAATGGAAAAATAAAAACTTTTTTGCAAAAAATAAAACCGACTTCAAAAAAAACACTAAACGGTGTAAAATAACTCTAAATTCGGAAGTCGGTGGCCCATCATGAGTAAGACAAACCCACCAAAGCCACAGACTTCTGAATTTAGAGTTATTTTACACCGTTTAGTGTTTTTTTTTAAGTCGGTTTTATTTTTTGCAAAAAAGTTTTTTTATATTTATTGGTCTGTTTATTGGTTACTTTAAGTGAGTGTTTGCTGTAACTGACTTTTTTGTAGGCATTCAAGTTCTACAACTTTTCTCTAGAAATCAATCATTATTTATTGCCTCTAATTGTTACGCGTAAGAGAGCGTTCGTAAGAAATGCTTTCGCCCGACCGTTTTTCGTCGTTATTTTTTTATGTTTTTATTTAATTTAAGTAATTGATTTCACTTATATTTTTCACGGACAAGTCGGATCAGTCAATTTGCATCTTTTATGTTAGTGACAAGTAAAAAAAAACACTTAAATGTGTTAATAAAGTAGTGTGCTGTAGTAAAACTACTCGTATTTAATACTACCGTATTAAATACGAGTAGTTTCGGAAGTCAGTTATTTGTTGTTATGTTTGATTCATATTCTGCCATTGACTTCGGAAAATATAGTTTTTTTTTTTACATTTCAGTGTTTTTTTTTTAATGTTCTCTTTCTTTTTTTTTTATCGTGTAACTAACAGGTGTCAGAGTTTTAATGCCACCCGAGCGCCTCTGACTTAGCATCACTTGTCCTTGACAATTATCTCTCAGGCATGCCGGTTACCTCACGATTTTTTCCTTCGCCGTTTTTGAAGCAAGTGATAATTCTACAATACGCACATGAATCCAAAAAGTCATAGCTGCGTGCCTTGGATTCGAACTCGAGACTTATAATTTGGTTTAATCACACCAATAGATTGAAGTCGGTTGTAGTTTTTTTTTAAACGTATACTATAACATTTTAACTGACCTGTTGATCTAGTAGTTTACCCTGACTGCTATGCCGGAGGTGGTGGAATCAATTCCCACTTAGGAATGTTTGTGTGATGAGCACCATCATTTGTTCTGTGTCTGGGTGTATTTATAATATTTATGTTTTTCTGTTTATATTTATTTTTATGTTATTCATATAATTACGTTTATCAGCTGTTTAGTACCCATAACACAAGCTCTGCTTAGCTTGGGACTAGATGGCGTTGTGTGAAAGTAGTGGAATATTTATTTATTTTTTATTACAATTTTTAGGCAAGGCTACAATCGCTGGAGAGACGCAATGAAACCTACACAAATCCTGGCAAAGCTCTGCAAAGACGGCAAACTGGATCCTCCCATTTACGAGCCTGGCCGTGTGAAGGTCGGCCGTACTGTCTTTAACATGCCGCTGAACGACACCGAGCTGTTCTCCAACCCTGACACCGTGGAGGAACAGATGGCACTCGTGGTGCTGCGGCGCTGGCAGGAGGTACCCAGAGTTGGAACCAGGCTGGTTACCGAGCACGTTGAGACCAGACCGTTGTATAATCCCAGTAAACCTGGTAAGAATGATGACATTGGTGTCATTCCCCTGCTTAACAACATTTTCACTATCACAAAGTGGACACAATCGTGAATCAATTAACACGAGTCATATGTGTGACTCATGGGACAGGGAAGTGGGAAGTAATTTAGGCCATTTTCATCTTTTTTCTTTTATACGGGGATGGACGTACAACAATAACGTAAACTAAAGCATATCTATAATGACATTCCGCTGTTTAAAGCGTACCTACTGCCAAACACTCTTCACGAGCGGCCTGTGGGTAAGACATACTAAGAGGTCGCTAGACGCCCTGCGTATTCAATTAATAACTGCTTCAGCAGGGCTAGCATGGCCGGTGATATTCTTTCCACGGGGAGAGGATAAAATACTATTCCCCTCTGTCATTTTTAACCACCCTCCGAGCATGGCGACATGGGTGGATAAACTATTCACGGGGATAAACCAGGGGAAACGCTTGTCCTCGAAATTATTGCCATTATAAGAAAACTTTTATGAAATTACACAATAGTCGAGAATGTCATGTAAACCAAAGTACTTTCATCGTTTTATTACATCTGTACTGGATATTTATTTTGTTTTGTTGTCAATTGGGTGGGATTGCTCGAATCGCGAAATCTTTCACTAGTCGCCATGCTATAAGCCGTGGATGAGTATCCACGTCTAATGTCAAAAAGTGATATAATTCTCTTTCCCCCTGTTGCCGTGCTTTGGCAGGTGGATAAGATAATTGTATCCCTTGTCAGTGGAAATAACCGGTGGATAAAAGTTATATCCCCAGCCCATGCTAGCCCTGCAGGTTGCTGTTGGGACTGCCGCGCTATTGTAGTGCGTCCGGTATGTTCGCAGATGCACATACTGATGATTTACGCCATAATGCGCTAAAAAACCAACTCCATACTGTCAAGAGCGAGATTTAGTTCAAACAGAATCCTAAGTACGTTGATAGAGAAGTTCGACGCACCTTGGCTGTCGCACGCTGTGGAGGTGTTGGTCAGAAGACCCCACACCTAATAATTAGTATTTTTCTTTTTATTTTTTATTTTTGAGTAGGTATTGTTTTTTACTAACAGTAGCTTTTAAGAACATTGTTACTAACAATTAGGCCTAGTTGCCAGAAATAAACAGTTTTATTATTCCCAGTACGCATACAATTCTTTTTATCACAGGAAATTATTTAAATAGTAGTTTTTCACATCTCTGCGAGTGCGCATGACGATATCCTAGATACACACTGATGATAGCCACTACCGAACTAGCTGTTTGACAGATCATCATTGAATAATTTGCCCAGCGATCATCATCCGTGAACTGTCAACGGAATAGACTTGCAGATGGCGTCGTATGTACAGACGCCAGCACATCAAGTTACCACAATGTGTCAAATTTCTTTGATCGTTTTTCAACTTTATGTCAAACAGAATAAGGATCATATTCAATAGGGTATATGCATGTATTTTTTTTATAATTTTAATTCACTGTTTACAACGTTTTAACATAGAAAAAAAATATAAACATATTTAAAAATGCAGTAATGAAGCTTAAAAAAATGTTTATAATACAGAATAAATTTGAGCGGTTTAAACGCCGCCATTTTCGCGCGCCATTTCGATTACGTCATTAACTATGATCCTATTACTATTACTTAGGGTGTTTTCGTTCTTCTAACCATTTCACCATGAAAAAAGCTCAAAACCAGTTTACCGGTATTGCTTGTACCCGAATGCAATAAACATTGTCAGATTGTGCTTTTACAAAACCACTTTCAGTATTTTTTCTTAAATGTTAAATAACCTGACTATGAAGCTAAAATTACACTTGAACATTAAATTAGTTCACAACAAACACGGCAATAATTATGTTTTCCAATAAAAAGTCCATTCCAATACTTAATGTCATACTAACACATTGATGTTTTGTAGACGTTGAGTTGTTGTCGTAGTATTTGACGTCAATTTTCGTTATAACCAATGGTGATGCGTTTCACAAATTTGAATTTCCCGCGCTTAATTCGCACTTTTATTTTTAATTTTAAATAATAATGACGCTATTAAAAAGTAAAACAATGATTTAGTTCATATTTTGTGCTATTAAAGATTCGGAAAAAAAATATTCGAACCATATTTAATTTTAAATTACATGCATATTCCCTATTGGGAAAATTTGACACATTGGGGTAACTTGATGTGCTGGCGTCTGTACTTAAGTTGTCCTAATATTGTCATTATTTTGCTATCAGGTATTGAGCAAGGACGTCTCCAAATGTGGGTAGACATGTTTCCCATGGACATGCCTCTCCCTGGCCCTCCAATGGACATATCCCCGCGGAAGCCCAAGTCCTACGAAATGAGAGTCATAATATGGAACACGGACGATGTGGTGCTGGAAGACGACGCGTTCTTTACCGGAGAAAAGATGTCTGACATATATGTTAAAGGGTAAACACACTTTTTTTTCCATGTACTGGATAATTTTTAAAATTTTTAAAAGTTTCCGAAGACATTTAATACATTACTAAGTATAATATGTAGACTGGCCATCACGAACAAAATTTTCATCCGATAATGTGTCCTAGTGGACAAAAGTCTTTCAGTTTAATTTAGTACTTTCCGCTGCCGCTCCAATATTGCTACATTATTCAAGATGGCGTTACTGAGACATGAGATCTTAGTTTTTCTATGACATTTCATCTAGTATCATAAATCTCTTTGACAGTACCTAAGTAATGCACCTCGCAGTACCTAGACATCATTATATTCTATACTAACACTAGCAGCCCCGGAAAATTTCATACCGCCTTTTAGAAAAAAATTGCTGTATTATTTTCAGACCTATTGAACATTCTACAAAAGTTCATAAGAGTCGGTCAAGCCGTTCCAGAGGAGTTTGGCAACAAACACTGTGGCACGAATTAGCTCCATTTTTTAAATTTCTTTCAGCTTTAGTAGATATATCCAAAACTACGAGTGGTGGGATATGTTAAAGTTTGAATCAAGAAGTACATTGTGTCTTGTCTTATTTGTGGACATAACCTATTTCAAAGACACCTCAACATTTTGAACGACTGTAGTTTGTTTTGGCTCTAAAGATTCAGACTTTTTAGCTACATCAAATTAAAAAAAATAAAATTTAAAATATGTTCCACAACTTTTCACACAACGCCATTTAGTCCCAAGTTAAGCTTGAGAGCTTGTGTTATGAGTGCTAAATAGCTGATAAACATACTTATATATTTCTAAATATATACACATTATAGATAAATTACACCTAGACACAGAACAAATGATCGTGCTCATCACACAAACATTTGTCCTGGGTGGGAATCGAACCCACAACCTCCGGTGAACAAAAAAAATCCGGTCAAATCCTGTGAGATTAACATTTTCTAACCCAGTGTCAGACAATGTCCTGTGATTTTGCAAAAGAGCAGTAGGTACGATAATTTTATCGGAATACTGTTGTTTTCTTTTTGTTACCCGAAATAAGTTTGGACCAATTAGTTGTGTCACCTCGTTTCACCAATTTCTGCCTTTTTAAAAAGAATCTCTTACAAGAAATTTCTCCTGTATCGTGAGTACCAGTAATCTATTCAAATATCTTGTCAGTGCGAAGGTGAAACCCCACTAGCCAATGGTCAGCTACTGCACCAACCATACTTACGACTAATATCTCCAATTTCTTCACAGATGGGTGAAGGGACCGGACGACTGTCAATCCACAGACATACATTACCGCTCGTTGACTGGAGAGGGCAACTTCAACTGGCGTTTCATATATCCGTTCGATTACTTGGAAGCCGAGGAACGTATAGTAATATCTCGCAAGGAGTCTGTCTTCTCCTGGGATGAAACGGAGTGCAAGATACCGGCACGGCTTGAGTTACAAGTGTGGGACGCAGACCATTTCTCTGCTGATGATTTTTTGGGTAAGATTCCGAGATCATAGGTATTTTGTCATGATTAGGGAAATACAATGCTGTCACAACAGATCCGTTCCACTTTTTTCGAATCGAGACCGTCGGTCGATTCAATTAAAGTCACCTTGTGTAAATTTGAGTGGAGTAAACTGACTAGAATAAGTAGGAAATTACAGCTTAATTCACCCTCATTTCAGCTTTATTTTTATGGGGTGATTTCAACAGAATCGCACTGCTGACGAAAACCTGTGATGGTGACTGGTCAGAAGCCAAAATTGTGGTGTTTTGATCAGCTGCTAGCGTTTTAAAACATTATTTCTTCGATCAATAATAGTTATTATTGATCGAAGCATACCGTGTCTTAATCCTAAGGGAAGGTTCATATCTGACGGAACATGCGCCGAGCGTTTGCAACAATGTACCTCGACGCACTAACGCATCATCTGTTGAGTGTGAACCGTCAAGTGTTTTTCTATACATTTGTCTGTTCTGGCGTTACGCGACCGATAATACGCGCCGCATGTTCCGTCAGATATGAACCTTCCCTAATACTAAGTGATTACCCAGCCTTACACTACTTTAACTCTGCGAGCTTTTACACTGAAACTACTAGGAGCAGCTGAGAAAGATGACCTGTTTTCAATTTTCCGGTCTGATAAAGTGTTATTAGGTTCTTCCATAGGAAAATCTCTTACATTCGGGCCCGGTCGATGGCAACTGCAAGCTCGCCCCCTATAACTTGGGACTTAAACTGAACTTACAAAATACGTGTGTACTACGATGATGATGTTATGTCGCCTATCATTTTGTTAATTCCAGGAGCTATAACACTGGACCTGAGCAGGTTCCCTCGCGGAGCCAAGTCCTCAAAGCTCTGCACTCTGGATATGCTACAATACGACGGCTCCGTGCCTATGGTCAACATCTTTAAACAGAAGCGCGTCAGGGGCTGGTGGCCATTTTACATCAAGCGGGATACTGAGGAGATGGAACTGACTGGCAAAGTAGAGGCAGAGATACATCTGCTGACCCGCGAGGAGGCTGATAAGGTGCCAGCAGGACTCGGAAGGAGTGAACCGGACCCCTTGGAAAAACCCAAGTGAGTATTTTGAGTCAGTATTTCGTAAGTTTCTTACTTAATGTTTATTAGGCCAGTTTTTCTCACATTACACTGACTCTTGTAACAAAGGAACAACCTAGCTCAAGAGTCAGGGCTTCAATTTAAAATGTAACTAACACCTTTACGTTACTAAAACATTTTAATTACTATTATTTTCTGTAAAATATTGCTGCAAACACAAACCCGTGAAAATGTGATTGTTCCATTGTTTTTGACATATCAAAATAAAACTAAAATTATAATAAGTAGGTAATTTAACATTTCCCGATTTCCTTACCTTTGATCTCGGCAGGGCGAAAGGTACCTAAAGGTAGGTATAGACGATAGAGGAAACATGCATAGGTACATTACAGTAAAATGACACTAAATAGACACTCTTTCGAAGTACCTACCTACCTACTTGATATTTAGCAACCCGTTATTGACAAACACGCTTAACAAACTTATTTTTAAAAGATATAGTGATTCGGTTTGTTTAATAGATATACCTAGTGTTTCAAGAGGAAGGTTTAATGTATAACACACTGTAACAAAGTTTTTTAATAGGAAAGAAAAATCAATATTTCGTGATCAAGTCGTCAAAAATAGGTATCGTTTTTCGGCAAAAAGATTTAAGATAGGTAGCGTAAAACGGGGTGGGTAGAAACTCAAGAGTGAATAGAAACAAAACTTCGAGGAGGATTTTTACGCAAGTTTAATAATGTTTGATACTAACAAGGTGTCGAAACTATCTCATATATTTAAAAGCATTACAGTCTTTTTATGTAACAAACAACTTTTAAATTACGTAATATCCTCCTCAAAGTTTTGTTTCTATTCACCCCTAAGTTTCTATCCACCCCGTTTTACCCGGTAGGTACTATAGAGGGAACATGCGAAGAAATGTCATAGAAAAACTGTGATTCCATGTCTCAGTAACGCCATCTACCATAACATAGTAATATTGGAGCGGCAGCTTTGCGTACTAAAATAAATTCAAAGACTTGTGTCCACCATGGACATAAGTATCGGATGAAAATTGTGTTCGTGATGTCCGGTCCATAGTAAGTATTGTATGTCTTTGATTTCCGGGAGCTTTCATGGCGTA
This sequence comes from Euplexia lucipara, assembly GCA_921972225.1. Classification (NCBI taxonomy): domain Eukaryota; kingdom Metazoa; phylum Arthropoda; class Insecta; order Lepidoptera; family Noctuidae; genus Euplexia; species Euplexia lucipara. Next base: position 6,688,440 of record OV179142.1, on the reverse strand, counting down.
CGCAAGCTAAACTAAATGTCATGTCAAATGTCAAACTGTCATCTGTAAATGTTAATTATTTGTCACCTGTCACGACACCAAAATTTGCGTAACATTTGCAAAACATTTACCTGTCATTAAGTTTTTTTTTTAAGTTTCTGCGCATTTTTTTTAATAGAAGAACCTATTACCTAGATTAGAACCTAGATGTAGGTATCAAATCGGTAGAGCCATTCTCAAGTTATAGCGTGACCAGGACAAATAGGGGTTGTATTTTTATATGTGGATGTATAAATTATTATAACACTGCTACAGAAAACCCGTCTCTCTGTTCCAGCCGCCCTGATGCGTCGTTCATGTGGTTTCTGAACCCGTTGAAATCAATTCGCTACATCGTGTGGCACAACTACAAATGGACCATCCTGAAGGCAGCCATAATCATCCTGCTGACTCTAATGATCCTTTTGCTCGTGTACGCAGTACCTGGATACACGGTCAAGAGATTACTAGGAGCTTAAATATACCACAGCTGACGATAGTATATTTTGTTCTATTTAATTAGATTAAGTTTTATGTCTATACATTATATCACACAAAAAAAACTCAAAAAATGTACAAAAATATTTTTCTTGATTCATAATACATTGAACACATTATATTGCCATTTGGTAAATTAGTTTTCATTTAGGTTTAGAGGTAAACATAAGTACCTACCTATGTATTTAAGGGTAAATTAATTTTGCTAAACTTTTCAACTACATTTTACACCTTGTAAGTATTTTAATACAAACTATCTTATATTTTAGACCACATTTTCTAACGCCTCTTTCTACAAATCAGCCATTGTTGTTATCATTTACCACAGTCTTCACTATCTACCTACATACCACTAAGACGAAATTTTTCACATATCACAGATACTTGTGCTATAAAAACCACTAAAGCTAACTTCTCCATTTAATACTCCTATCAAACATGTTCTAATGATGAAGCGAAATAATACATACCTATAATGATCACACTATTTAATCAATTATAATAACCACTTAATACTCTAACCAAAAAAATACATAAAGTTTAAAAAAAAAATAGTATTTTATTAGCGATAATATCATAACTTATAAATTATTAACCACTAATATAGTTAACAGTAAGACTGTAGATAGGTACGGCAATGATAACCAATCATCACACATTCAATACCTAAACACAGCCATATTTAGCTGCTACCTAATAGCTGTAGATAACACCATAATTATCCATAGACATTAAACCAGCTTAATTAAAACAAAATATTATTCTAGAAATAAAACCACTTCAGCTCGCATAATTTTTTGTGTTCATTACTCATTTACGAAAAAAGTAAAATAATAACAAAAAAACTTACACATTATAACAAAATTATAACCTTAGTAATAGAACCATATTTAACCGTAAAGATAGAAGCACATTTAATCATAAAATAGTAACACATTTAACCATAATTATAATAATATTTCGTGTCATTTATCGAAAAGCAAAAAAAAAACAATAACTACTTACCTTAGTTAATCATAACGATAAAGCCATATTTAATCATTTAATAGAAACACATTAAAATTAACTACAACATTGTATACGCCTATTAACCCATAAAAAAAAAACTAAGTACTAATATTTAACCGTAACGATAGAACTACATTTAATCATAAAAATATAACCACATTTTACCATGTAGGTAGTTAGTGTCTATGTGTCCAAAAACCAAAAAAAAAAACAAAAATCTACCATAAAGAAACACATCAAATTAACAACTTCTACTTATACCTATTTAGCCAAATCTATAGTACCATATTTAATCGTATTACATTTGATGTCTATTTATACTTAACCAAAAAAATTTATTTATAGAAGGTTTACAGAATCCAAAGAAATAAAAAATAAAAAAAATACCTTGAATAACCGTACCGATAGGAACACATTCAATTTCATGAAGTAGCATGTCTTTTACGTACCTATATATTTAACCCAACCAACAAAAGACTACCTACTAACTACTTACATTCGTAACAAAATAACACATTAAAAATAGAAACATGTTTAATTATAATATTCGGTGTCTATTTATCCCAAAAAACACATTTAACCGTAGAAACATAGGTACTTATATACCAAATGAAACATGCACGCACGAACCTGTGTGGTACGCGCCTGTTTGAGCACCTAGTACAAGTTAGGAGTCCTGCCTAAACAGCACCCAGCACCTTCCATGAGGTCAGGAGTCTGTACCTTCCAGGAACCCACTCAAAGACAAACAATTTAAGTGGTTAAAATCGGTTCAGCCCGAAGGAGTTTTTAGTGACATGCACACATCCATAAAAATGATATAGGTACTTAATATTAATAAAAATACTCACAACACATTCAACCTTAAAAATACAATAAAAAAACATATATAGATATAACAAACAAGTAATACATTCACAACAACGGCACTGATACCTCTACTCTACTGGCTAATAGAGTAGAGTTTTCGTTGCCTTGTCGAGAAATGACTTCGTGAGGGCCACTCTGGCCAATCATGCATAGACCAACCAACAACCAACCACCGACCGACCGACCGACCTTGGTTTTGTTGTGACCAACTCTGAAATCACAAAACAAAAATCAGGTGGTTCATACAAAAGTTCAATACCTACTCGACTAAAATGTATGAAACAGCTGATTTTTTTTCGTGTTTTCAGAGTCGGTCCCATAGTGAAAGTTGTTCATAGTCATGGGTAGAACAGCCTGTGAAAATTTGGCCGGTCATTGAAAAATAACCCTGTATAATGGTGACTCCACACTAGCGAGTGCCCACCGTAGAGGCCCTTGCTTAAGCCTCGAGTGCCTCGACAACACAAATAGTTACCTACTCCAATCCTTCATGATAAAAAACGACCTTACTCTACAGTAGTTAACAACAGAATGAGTGAGCGCGCGCGAGTGTGTGTGGTTGGTTCGCTTGCCTCGCGCTTGGGGTCCTTTGCCTCCGGTCCAAAAAACCGACACCGAACAGAGCGCGCTTGAGTCGAGGTGAGGAACGCACGATAAGAGGAGGCGATGGCGGCACCCACTCTCTTGCGCTCGCGTCGCCTCGCCTTGCCTCCTGGAGAGTGTGGATGCATCATATAATTATATCTCTGATTACCTGTTTGTAAATGAGGCATTTTGCATTTCGCACGTATCATATTAATATCATTGTATAATGAATCCAATAAAGTATTGTTTACACCAGCACAGGCTGTAAGATAATTTTATCTGTCAAATCAATCATGTTTGTTACCTGTCCCAGTCTAAAAAAGTTTCTTTCTTTCTTTTTTTTCAATAGATTTCTTTAAATATTCTTCTTTTAGTCTAGATGCACCAAAAAAATAGTTTCAAATGTAAATTAAGACATTTGACAGATAAAGTTAATTCTTGATACCTATCATTAATTTAATATTGTATCTCATGTACCTAATCAAATAAAATATAAATTCATGTACCGTTTATTTAAAACTTGAACAATATAAACTCTTAGCTGTAAGTATATTGGTGTTTCATTTATTTCCATATACTAACTACCTAACATTATTTTTTAACCCCCGACGCAAAAAGAGGGGTGTCAAACTTATATGACAGCTATGTGTGTGTGTCTACTGTCTGTCTGTGGCACCGTAGCGCCTAAACGGATGAACCGATTTAGATTCGGTTATTTTTATTTGAAAGCAGGGTTTCTTGCGATGGTTCTTAGACATGCTTCATCAACATCGGTTCAGCCGTTTCAAGGTTATCAGCTCTTTTGTGTTATCTACCTTTACTATTTTAGACGTCTATTGGTAATAACTTTACTTACAAACATATCTGTGGCTTAAAATTTCAAACACCCATGTGTGTTATATTACTAAGCAAGATTAAGATACCTAAGTATATTTAGTTGATGCAGCCAGGATATCTAGCTGGCTAATACACTCTTGGGAAAATAATAGAAGATATGTCGTGTTTGGATTAATTTTAACTAGCACTTGATTCTGCACATAATGCCCTGATGGCAACAGGATTAGCTGATGCTGCAGCCAGGCTATCCTGCACACCAGTAGGTAGACTCTTGACAAAATAATAGCAGATATGTCGTGTTTGGATTCATTTTAACCAACATTCGATTCTGCACACTTTGCACTGGTAGCAACAGGATAAGCGATGCTGCAGCCAGGCTATCCAGCATACCAAGTAGTTATAGACTCTTGACAAAATAATAGCAGAAATGTCGTGTTTGGGTTCATTTTTTTTTTAACCAGCATTGATTCTGCACACAATGTACTGATGGCAACAGGATGAGCTGATGCTGCAGCCAGGCTATACAGCACACCAGTAGGTATACTCTTGACAAAATAAAACCGACTTCAAAAAAAACACTAAACGGTGTAAAATAACTCTAAATTCGGAAGTCTGTGGCTTTGGTGGGTTTGTCTTACTCATGATGGGCCACCGACTTCCGAATTTAGAGTTATTTTACACTGTTTAGTGTTTTTTTTGAAGTCGGTTTTATTTTTTGCAAAAAAGTTTTTTATTTTTCCATTTTTAGTTGTTACCATAAAAATATTTGCCATGAATTTATTTTATATTGTTAATTGTTAACAATACATGTCATCATAATAGGGTTTTCCACTAATCCCTAATAAATTAAAATTAACATACCTAACTGCCGAAATCTAGGTATATTGTACCCACCTGCGTACCCCTCAGAGCATACAGGCGTGATGATACGTCATGATGTTGTATAAACAATAAACATCCAAGCGATTCCAGCAATCACGACAGATTTGCCTTCTATTTTTGAAGAGTTCCGTTGTATATCTCCGAAGATCAGCACCAGATCTTCACCAAATTAAAATGGGACCACCTCAGGAGTATACTCTTTCAAATAAAAAAAGAATTTTGAGAATCGGTCCACAAATGGGGGAGAAATCAGGTAACATACATAAAAAAAAAAAAAAAAAAAAAAAAACATACACACGAACATAGAACCTCCTCCTTTTTTGAAAGTCGGTTAAAAATGATAGCAGATATGTCGTGTTTGGATTCGTGTTAACCAGCATTTGACTCTACATTCAAATGCACTGAATAATTCTCATTACCTAATGTAACATTATTGCGTTTAAAAATTTAAAAATTAATATTACTTACTTAAATTATAAATTTAATAAACCCCCACCGCAAAAACATTTAAAAAGTTAAAAAAAACACTTTCCTATTGTTGAGCCATGAAATTTTACGTCACGTCGGGGTACAACTATAAGTACCTACATACCTACGAGTACTAGGAACATGCCTTACTTAAGCGGTGGGTACCCCGACGTGAAGTAAAATTTCATGGCTCAACGATAGGAAAGTGTTGTTTTTAATTTTATAAATGTTTTTGTTTTTGCGGTGGGGGTTTTTTAAATTTTTTCTTTAATTTTTTTAATATTCATATTCTGTCAACATGCTTAATCTAGAATCATTGCAGTAGTCCGACACTTGTGGCAATAGTGTACCTACTTACCTATCTACCTAATGCACTGATATCTGCATAATACAAGTAGGCACCTACATACTTGTGTAATAAGGTCACTGACTTAGGGTAATGTTACTCGGTTAGACTGGTCATTCAATATCATACTATTTTACAAGGCACTATTTTGCTTAAATACACTTCTGGACACATCTATTGGTCCACCTTGTATTTTCAGTTTCGTTTGGTCCTAGCTAAAATTTTATATTAGGTCGAGCAAAAAGTTTTTATGCAGTTTTGAACCTGGCACATTCACAATTTCATTCAATAGTCTTTTTTTGAATTTCGAACACAGAATTTAAAGAAACAAAAGACAATTTGGAGCCTGTTTGTTGATATCAAACAATCGAATACTAAGAAAACTTGGTTTTATTAGTTTACTTGGATTTAATTATTGAAAAAGTGATTGATATCTTTGGTTTTGCAACAAACATTACTTATTCTTAACATTAAGGTGAGGTTCTATCAATAATCTATGGATACTTCACCTGAAGTCGCCGCCCAAGCTGTGGCACTTATTCAGGCCGGACACAGCCAAAGAAACGTGAGTGCTCAACTTAATTTAAGTCGATCTGCGGTCCGAAATGTTTATCGGAGGTACCTAGAGACTGGCGGCTTTGTTCGTCGTCAAGGAAGGCCACGATCTCGGGTCAAAACTGAAAGGCAGGATCGATTCATCATGACGACCAGCTTGAGAAATCGTCACCTTACCTCCATTGAGATACAAAACCAACTTCGCGACTTCCACGGAGTATCTGTGAGCGCTCGAACTGTTCGGAGAAGGTTAAAAGAACGCGATATGGTACCACACAAGCCAGCTAATGGGCCCAAACTAACGCGAGCCCACCGAACAGCGCGCCTTCATTTCGCACGCAGTCATTTAAATTGGACACAGCAAGATTGGAGTCGTGTAGGTACTCTTTTCTGATGAGTCTAAAATTGTGTTACATGGCAATGATGGAAGGAAGAAGGTCTACCGACGTAAGGGAGAGCGTTTCGCACAATGCTGCTTTGAAGAGAGGGTTGCTTATGGCGGTGGCTCATGGACTGTCTGAGACGGTATATCCGCGAGCGGCAAAACTCAACTTGAGGTTGTTACAGGACCACGGCTGCCAACATTAAATGCTGAAAGGTACATTCGCGAGTGCTTAGAACCTCACGTGATACCATACGCAGACTATGTGGGCCCAAATTTCCTTTTTATGCATGATAATGCAAGAGCCCATGCGGCCGGCATCGTCAGGGAATATCTTCGGGATGTGAACATCACAGTTATGAACTGGCCAGCCAGAAGCCCAGACATGAACCCCATTGAGCACATGTGGGACGAGCTAAAAAGATGTGTTAGGGCTCGTCAGCCAGATGCCCAGACGATGCAGGAGTTGAAAACTGTCTTAGAAGAGGAATTGGAGATGATCCCTCAAAATTTCATAGAGCGGTTGATAAACTCTATGCCTAATCGTATTAGAGCTGTGGTCCATGGAGGCAACACGCGTTATTAAATTAAACCTTTATTTGATAAAACATGTTTTATAATCAAAAATCAATTGCCTTTAACAAGGCGCATATCCGACTTGTTAGGCGTAGCTCCATGTCGTATGGTATTCTGAATTCAAATTTAAAACAATACGATCGAAAAAGATGGTAAAATGTATCAGGTTTAAAACTGCATCAACAGTTTTTGTTCAATCTAGCAATCTTAATTCGGTAGGGGCCATCGAAACCTAAACTCTAAGGTGGGCCAATAGATGTGTCCAGAAGTGTATATCTCTTTAATACCGATAGGTACCTACTCCATTTAAAATAGCATTAAAAAAAGAGGCTCGTATAAGCAGGAATGCAGACCATTTTATTTTAAAGATAAGTGAAAACAGTTTTTATTCAAATTGTTTTATTTCAAATTTAGAAAATAAAAAGTGAAACGAAGAACCACAGAAGGGCTGAATAGTAGCTGAATCACTGTTCACAATGGAATCTTCAGCTGAATAAACCTGCTGAATAAGAGCATTAGAGGCGCATACTCAGTTGATATAACTCTGATTTGGGCACAAATTAATCAGCTGTTAGCTGAATAATGTAGCTGGTTGCACTAAATCAGCGTTATAAGAGCATTATTAAAGGTAACAGTCGCCCCAAGAGTTGAATAATGACTGATTATCAGGGTATGTGTTACCTTTTATACACCACAAGGGCTGAATAATAGAGAACTTATTACCTATTTTTCAGCACAAAATACACTTCAGGATATTAGTAACTCTTTTATGGACCTGACAATTCACAAGTGGCAAAATTGTGAATAATTTTCACCCTACTACTTATTATTTTGATATGTTTTGTGTGAACCATTTTGTAAAGTGTTTGTGGGAAATGTAGGCAAATATAATATTATCGGAAAGTAAAACTTTGTTTTTCCTCCATGTCCATGAAATTCGAATGGGAAAGAGAGTTTATTGTCAAATACTATATAGTTATAGACGAAAATTTTCACGCGCTCTCAAAATATCACAGTTTACTTGAAAATTATGATATAAAATAGTTTGATGATATTATTATAAAAAAATATGTCTTTTTATTTTTCCTTTATAATTTGACAATATGCTGTTTACGTGTCAAATTATTACATTTTCTATTGAAATTCTGTTGTTATTTTAGTTAACTAAGCAAAAACAAATTGTTATTATAATTGTATACATAGGTTAGAATCTAAAAATGGCAGACATGCAATGTGTACCGTATTAACCACAATCAAACGGTATGAGCTGTTTAAGTGTCCACTCATGGTACATGAATCAGTAACGAGCTGTTACGAGTGGTTCTTGTGTTACACAAGTCAGCTACAGATTCATGTAAAGCTTATTAGTGGGTAACATGTATGCAAATAATCGATGTAGGTATTCCGCCTGTCCTTTTTTTATATTTCCACATATCACAATATCTTAAACGACGCGATTAGTATACTTACCTACCAAGCGCTGAATAAATAAGTCTTTAAGGTCTTATTTAACGGCGCTAGTAGATTAATAGTCAACGAAAGTACAAGTATTCAGCTCTCACGGAGATTATGGGTAACATGTGAGCTAATATAGAGCAGTTTGCTTTAACTTAGCATTATATAATGTTCACCCATAGTGATCATGTGGGCTTTATAAGAGCTATTATACGATTGCGTGAAACATGCTGATTAACATTACACAAATTCCACTGTGTGCAGCAAAAGGCATTATATCTTTGTTATTTGAAGCCACGGAATAACTGATTACATTATAGTAGCTCACGTGTTCTTACTTAAAATGCAAGTGGTTTAAGGGTAGGTACACTTGTGGTCTTCAATTCAGAATATAGCTTATTTAAAGTCCACAAAAATCCTTTAAATTGCTTAAAGCTGCATAATAATAAATGTGTTACCCATAGGTACGGAGACCACACTGTAACGCTTGCAGCGTTAACATATTAACGCTGCAAGCGTTACAGTGTGGTCTCCGTGATGCATAATAACGTTCTTATTCAGGTGAAGGCTCACTTTTGACCTATTGCAGGTCGAGTGTACTGTAATAACTCTTCATAAGTGCTAAAATAATTTTATTTTGCATTATAAGATTACCGATGTTACCTCTTGTGACATCTTATAATGCAGTTTTGTGCTACTTGGGGGATCCATGTAGGTATTGTTCATCCCTGCTTCTTTGAGGTTTTTATCATTGACACTAAAATTTTCGACTAAAACGAAATAATATAACTAATTATAAACCACATCATTTCTTAAAATAAATTTGTTGAAATGGATACGACTAAGTGAGACATCAGCAAACAAATAAATTAAAATCATTTCGGCGTCTATCGAAATTGACAACATTTCAAAATTGGCATAACCCTAAATCAAAAATACCATTTCTTTATTTTTGTATCCTAAGTTCAAATACATTTTTTTTAATGCTTATCTTCCGAGAACAAAACCAAATAACATGCAATGACGTCACTTATACGGTAGAATGAGGTAGTACCTTTGCGTAAGCAAGCTTGATGAAAACAATAATGTCAAACAAGACATATCTAATGTCAAACAAGACATAATATCTAATGTCAAACAAGACACATCTAATGTCAAACAAGACATATCGAATGTCAAACAAGACATTTCTAATGTCAATTTATGGCATTGCCAACTGCAAAATGACAGTGACATCTAAGTGTAAGTAAGTTTTTTTTTGACGTATCAGTTATGTAAAGGGTGTATCGCCATTCCACCGTATGAATGACGTCATTTGGCGCTTACGTCTTTTTAGAATACACCTAATTTCAAAGTTAAAATTATGAATGAAAAGTATGTACCTACCCACATAATTTAGAAAAACCAAAAATATGGGTCCTCTAGTTTTGGATTTATTTTTATACTTATTACGTACCTAGGTAATAAAACATGCAGGTTAAAATTTTGAAATTTTGTCAATTGTTACCTACATTTATTACAGTGTGCATTAGAAATAACCTTTTTTAACTTCTGTCTAATGCTATTGTAAATGGAGTATAAGAAGTAAAGGGTTATCAAATGTTTAAAGCTCTGGTAATTTATTGATTACCTACCTAAGTAGGTACATAAATAGGACAAAAATTGTTTTAGTACCAAGTGTACATACTCCACAAACTCCACATTAAAACAGGAGATAGGCTCAGTTGTTAGTCAGTGCACAAATCTCCATTCAAGAAATTCTGGTACCTACATAAATTTCCAAGAGAGCACAGTCGAATTTTGGTACCGATTGTAAGGCATTTATCAAAAAAAAACTAATTTATTCAGTTACTTGGAATCGGATTAAGTACCTATGTAGATAGGTGCTTTGTTACCTAGGCAATATTTGCTCTAATTGGAATTATAAGTCAGGGTAAATATTTATTAAATAGGTAGGTTGGTACCTGATGTTTAGTCGAAGGCTTAAAAAATATTCATTAAATAAAACATACTGTGGTTGTAAATTAAAATTTTTACTACAGAATAAAATAAAATAAATTAATGATACGCGCTTAAATAATAAATAAATTGATAAATTATTACAAATTATGTGTTTGAAAATTTAATTCTGAGATTCTTCATCCTCCTCCGAGTTGGAATTGGAAGTTGTTGATTCCACTTCTTCTTCTTTTTCAGCAAGTATATGTGATTTTATTGTTTGAAGCAGTTCTTTCTTCACCGAGTCTGGGATTAGTGCCCGGGCATGAGGAGTCACCATCGACACCAACATTTCAAACGTTAAGTTTTTACTTTCATTATCCTTGGCAATTTCCCTGCAAAGCATTCGGACTTCATCCCTCCAACCACATTCGATTAAACGCCGCCTCAGTAGTTCTTTGAACCTGCAATAAAGAAAATCTTCAGTTGTATATTAATTAAGGATATACCTACATAGAGACTGCTCTATCACAGACATCTATCCCATTAGGTAATGAAATCTTCCTTTAAGTATCAAAATCATCTGCCTAGCCTCTTGCCAACCTATGTTGATTGGCTTCCAGTCAATCCGGTTATAGGTACCAGTGTTTTTCGTGAAATTGAAGTCAACTGTACCTGGAAAGGAGCTTATTAAAACTTAGGAGAATACAGAAGATCCGAAATTAAGAGATAGGGAAAAAAACTAAACTTACTGATGCTGTGCAACATGCTCTACAACTAAAATGGAAATGGACAGGCCACATTTCAAGGTATACCGATAAAAGGTCAGGACCTAAAGACAAAAGAAGCAAAGGGAGACCACATAAAAAATGGGCAGATGATGTGATGGAAGTGGCTGGGCCAAACTGGATGAAGATGGCTCGGGACAGAGAGCAATGGCACAGGATGATGAAGGCTTTTACCCAAAAGGGATCCACATAGGCATATGGTGTTACAGTCACTAGATAATGCAATACTTCTTGGTTACACAGCTCGATAGACTTTAGAGTTTCTGTCTGACTACTACTTGAAATAAAGGGAGATGGATAGATAAATTTAATGGCTTTATGGTTTCATTCTGACCTCCAGTACAAAGTAGGAAAAATAAAAAAAGATTTAAACCAAGTACCTATGAGACTAATAATTTAATAAGACCTTGATATTCTAGATATAAACACTACCAGTTTTATTTTTGGTTTATTGTTTCTAATCTGCAATCAGTATTCAATACTTACTTATTAGGGAGTATTCCCATTTGAGCACCTATTTATTGAGCACCTATGCATTAACCTATGGGAAATGGGAATACCTTTGGTGCTAAATGCATAGGTGCTCAAAAAATAGGTGCTCAAACGGGAATACTCCCTTAATCTTTCAATTAGAGACACAAAAGTAAGACAATGACAGGCGGACACCGGTGTCCTCTCAGGGTTTAATGAATTAATAGATGACTTGGAACTTGAATGTAAACAGTGGCACACTACCAGTAGATACTATAGAATGTGGGGTAAAAAAATAAGGTATGATCTAATCTAGGTTGGTACCTTTTTTGGTCTGCAGTTGCACCCGCACGCTGGGTGGTAATAGTGTTGTTTGCAGTCATGATGATCTGAAATATCGAGAATATTAATCTGCACTGTTAAGTAATGGCAAACAATGCCAAAAGTTCGGAAAATAGTAAGAAGATGGTAGATTAGTAAGCCTCCACCAATAAATTTAGGGTTGGTGCTACATGCTTCCTTCTATTTCTATTTGCTGTCACTTCAATAGTAATCTCCTTTCAAGCCACATCATCTTTAATTTCGTTGCTTTGGTTTTCCTCTCCTCTTGTGAGCCTCGTCACATCACATACCTTATTATAACTCATTTTCACTCTAACAAATCCATTTGCATAACACCACTGCTTTTGATTCATCCCAATTGTAGCCCAACATATATACAAGCCAGCAGGTCTAACCATTTATTTAAAAAAAAATCCATAAGCTGAAGGAGAATGTGGGGTGGAATAGGTGGTGGAATAATGAGGAATGTGGGTCAGGAACAATGGCATTCAACTGTTTGTCCATACAAAAAGAGAGTAGAGTATCGAACACCATTCACATTCTATCACACCAAGACAACAAATGCGATTCAGCGGCAGATTGACACAGCACGCTATCATTAGTCGGCGGCATAAGGAGTACTTTTTTGTCCTTACCCTTATATTAACTACAGCTATTTCACCCAGCTTGTATTTATTTTCTGCTTGACATCAGAATTTCTATTTCCCTATGACTTAGCATGAGTTAGTCGAGGCACTGAAAGCTAGAGCTGACTGGAAGAAGTAAGCTTCCAGGCTTCATGACTGGATAGACAGTCAAAATCACAGAACATTATATACTACTATAGCCATTTCTCCTATCTGTACTAGATCTCAGCCTACACCAACAATAACAGTGTCATCAACAAAGCAGCGCGGCATGCAAAAGGGCACTCTTTTGCATGCCGCGCTGCTACACCTATAACTGTCACGTCATGTCCTTTTCATCAGGAAGAGTCAAACAAAGATAATAGAAACAAAACACTTGAGACAATTTATAACAATGCACCAAAATAAAGTATTTAAATTCATTAAAACCATGTCTCCACCACCAACCAAACCATTCATATCCAACCCTGAGCCGCTCCTTGCACACTGGGAAGTAAACCCCCCACCAGGGATTCAGCTATGAGAGTGACTACAGTGAGAACCAAAGAGAAATGCACTCCAGTAACCTAGGCACTTTTCAAGCGATTGCCAGCAATTTCAAATGCTGCTTCTTCGAAGAGATAAGACATAATGAGTAAGTATATACCCATCACTAAGCAAAATACAAGCGGGGCCTGAAACCGTGGAGCGACGGATATCAGCCCATCATACGCCTTTCACTCTAACCAATTTGACTGTAAGACGACCCTTTGAGCAAACCTACAGCCATACTGAATCAGTTTTCCCTGCAGACTACCAGACCGGATTGGCTGTACATGGCATCAATTAACTTCATTCTTCCCAGTCACACTTTTCTCTTTCAAGGGTTACCACAGCACATCTCGAGGGACTCTATCAGGGTTTTCTAGACCAATGAATATTATAACATATTAAAATGAAAATTCTTCTATTAACCTACTTCTCGCAAAATTGGACAAGAGCAAATGTCCAATGGGTCCTTTGATGCTCGACCTAAACTGATTTTGGGTAATTCCACACTCCTTTCGCAGTCTTTTCTCTAATATCCTCTCTACTTGCGCTTCAGACAAAGTAAGCCTGTAGAGCAGGTATTTAAGTATTATGAATAAATACAAACCGGCTGCGCCCCTACGCGTACGACGTTGCAATTAACAACTCGAAATTTAGAGAGCAATCCAACAAAATTATCCACAATCACAACGACACAAATTCACAATCGAATAGAGAGATTCAGAGAGACGAAGAGGAACAAATCAATAATAAATTGTACCAATGACATCAGTGTTGCCAACTCAATTCTAGAGATAAAATAAAGGTAAAAACTTTGGACACCAAACTTGGCCCACCCACCCACTTTGGTCTTTGGAACCTACACCTCACTTTGTGATAATTACCTAATCATCACCTAGAGTCAATCGGGCTGGGACCAGGCTGGGCAGCCAAACCATAGAACATCTTGTCGTCCAAAAAAAGTTGAGGGTACCATACCAGGCTACGTCAGTTACGTCACATACCTACATGGCGAGATGTTTTATTGGGCCGTATTCTTTTTATGCAATTATTGTTCGAAGTATGCAATACGACTACGACTTCCAAGAACGCAGCAACCAAAAAGAACAAAAGAACCATCATCACCATCTGCTTAGCCGTCAAATCGCAACTTGATTAGGGCGGCTTCAAGGCTAACCACTAACCAGATTCAGTTGTGTGTTGAACATGGAGACAATGACATGGAGTGAATGTGTTTCAGACGTTCTAAAGCCAGACAACTGTACTGGGAATCACGAAACTTCATGGTCAATCTGATTGTCAGACTTTTGGGTTTCCGACTACCAGTTACCCTGATCGAAGAAAAAAATGGAATATAGGTACAAGTACCTAAGTATATAGATTACTTCAAATGACAGCCAGGCGGAATAACATGGTGCGGGGCAAGGGGCATCTAAAAATCTCGTTAAGTCGTTATCGTTACCTAACAAGCACTAATTGTATTTCGTGCAAACATTGTTACTAAAATTGATTATTATTATATTTTATAAGCTAAAGGTGGATGTTCCAGGGTAGGCAGTAAAATTCATATTTTCTAATGTTTTTTGGAATTTGCCGGTCAGTGAAATTGTTACTGGTTTGAGAACTACAGCAGAAATGAAACGTATTTGTGACATTGACATTACTGAATGAAATGACGGTGACGCGGACGGTGAATCTATCTACTGACAAGTGACAAGTACAAGTGTGACAACTGACATGAATGTCTGAAAACAAAAACAAAAACAGAACTATCGGCAAGCTTCTTTTGTTAAAAGTTAAAGAATTTCTTCGTCTAATAAGTCGCTTGTGTTTGTGAAGTGTGTAATATATAATGGCTCAAAAACCGCGACTGTAAGTATTGAAGTGTCTCTTAGACGCCAATATGGCGCCATTGTATGTATTATTATTACAAACTAGCAGACTTCACATGGTTTTACCCGTGTAGTTCCCGTTTCCGTTAGAATACAGAGATAAAAAGTATCCAATGTCACTCGGAGATGGTGTAGCTTCCCAACAGTGAAAGAATTTTTCAAATTGGTCCCGTAGTTTCAGAGCCTATTCAATTCAAACAAACAAATCCTTCCTGTACCTAAGAATAAAATATTAGTAAGAAAAATAAAACACTTATTTCCAGATGAAAGCAAGATCGTTGTTAATGAATGAAGCAGAAAGCGGGATGTTTAGATACACAAACAGTTACAATAATATCACTTGGATGCTACCAATGTTACCAAAAATAAATTATATGAAGAGTAACCATCTACACAACCATTAAATTAAATACCCCGTTTATGAAGAACCACCGATTTCAGAAGTAGTGAAGAGAAGCTCCTCAAAAACATGCAACTACGGTAAAGAAACAGGACTGTGCTATGGAAGACAAAATGGACTTGACATTACGCCAGTTTATTCTGAAAGGTTGACATAAGATCTTCAGATATGACAGCAGCACTGAACAGTGGTGGACACACAGCAACAACTTTTCAAACAACTCCCAACTTATCCGGACTTGACAACGGCAACCACCCTATGTGGCACGTGGGTTTGAGTGAAGTCTTAGATGAGTTTTTTTTAGTTTTTTGCTCTTCTGAAATTAACCCATTTTCATGCAGTAAACCTTAACCATAGAAACTATTGAGGCTCTGTGAAGCAATGGGCTTACGATGCACCATTTTTTAGCCATTTTTGGAGCTTTTTTATTAATTTCTTAATAATGCAGTAAAAAACTAAATTGGTAGTTTGAATGAAAATATTTTCTTGGCAGAATAAAATTGTTGCTCTTGTAGTCTAAGATCCCGTTTAGAACGATCTTCACCAAGCTGGTTAATGAATGAAACCTATTTTATATTAAATTTAATATGTCAATAAATATATTGCATATGGGTTGCCTAAAAAAGTTCAGTCCAGGATATGATTAATTAATAATTAAAAAAAAAAAAGTTTTCACCGGTTTGGTTAATGGACAAATTCCATAGGTACCAATTTTCGATTGGTATGGAATTTGTCTGAAATCTGATACGTGTTTGTTAAATGTTAATTTTTCGTCGATCGTTACACCCAGCAGCTTTATTTCCTTCGAAATTTCTATGGCGATCCCTCCTATACTCAGGTGTGGTGTGTCGTATTTTAATTTCCTGGTAATTACCATAGCTACTGTTTTATGTGGTGCAAATTTAAGCTTGTTCTCGACACCCCACGCCAGAACATAATTGAGGGCGGCATTGGCGCGTGCTTCCACCTCTTGTGCAATCTCTCCGTCAAAGGCCAAAATTAGGCCAAAATTATTACTACTGGCCTATGGTCATGCATTTTCGATATTTCTGTTTCCTGGTTTTCTAGGATTTTACAGCATGTAATTTAAATGAATATTTTCGAGAACCCATTTTCCCAGAGTCGGTGGGATGAGCCGCTCAGCAGAGTGGTGCAGAAGTACCTAATTGACTCGTCTGCCACTGCTGCTGAGCGTGCGCGCCTGCTTGCTGTGGGTGAATGGGAGTCGGGACTATGGCTTCTTGCACTACCGTCGTCGAACATAGGTACGGTTTTCGATGACACCACTTTCCGCCTCGCTGTTTCCCTTCGTCTAGGAGCTCCATGTGTTTCTCCTCATCGCTGTCACTGTGGGGAAGTTGTAAACAGCCTCGGGCATCGCGGCCTATCTTGCAGTCGTAGTGCGGGTCGCATAGCACGGCATGCACACATTAATGACATCATCCGACGTGCTCTTGTTTCCGTCGGCGTTCCAGCTGTTTTAGAACCCAATGGCTTGGCACGCGACGATGGCAAAAGACCGGACGGTAAGTCATTATTCCCTTGGAAGATGGGTAGGCGTTTAGTATGGGATGCTACTTGTGTCGATACTCTTGCTCCATCCCATCTTCCTGGGTCAACATGCTGTGCTGGCGCTGCTGCTGCGGCTGCTGAAAACCTCAAGCGGCGTAAATATAGTAACCTTGTTAGTAGTTATACTTTCGAGCCGTTTGGGGTTGAAACTCTTGGGCCGTGGGGTCCGAGTGCTCGTCTTCTGTTCAAAGACATCTCCAAACGTTTGGTTGACGCTTCCTGTGACCCAAGAGCTCGCCTCTACTTTGGCCAGAGGCTAAGCATTGCCATTCAACGTGGCATTGCCGCCAGTCTTGGATGCAGAGGAATTTTTTGATGCTTTGTAATTATTTTTTTTGTTAGGTTTAGTTATTGTTTTTTTTTTAGTGTTTGTATAATATAGTTTAGGTTTTACAGAAATAAATAAACCTACATACATACTTTCGATTCTACTGGATAAATTAAATTGAAATGTCTGTTTGTAACGTTAAGAATACAGCTTTCGACTTACTGTATATTTAAGGTAAACAATTCTATTATTTCCTATATATTTTCGAAGATATTACAGATTTAAAATGCAGAAGTATGGGGGCCAATTGCACCCGTGCGAATTCGGGGCGGGTCGCTAGTAATGTATAAATGTGTGTTGTTATAGCAACTAAACTAATATTTTCAAAAGAATTATTACAATATAATTGAATACTATGTAATTTGATTACATTGTAATTTAATTAATTTGAAATGAAATACATTGTAAGTATCCAATTCTTTACACATCCAAAGTAATTGTAATTACAATGTAATTGAATACTATATAATTAAATCACATTTTATTCAAAATACTTTGTAATTAAATTATTAATTAGATTACAAAAGTAATTAATTACGCCCATCTCTGTCTACAGTTTTCATGTAGAGACAACAGTCAGCTGTATTTTGTTTGAAGCCTTTCTCAATAAAGATTTCATTGAAACAGGAGTTCCAGCACCGAGATGCTAGCCATCAGACTCTTCTGCTAATCTGCAGACTCTAAAAGTGGCATCCTTAAGGATGCCACTTTTCGAGTCTGCCGTCTGTCTGTCTGTTCTATAAAGATTTCTTCTTTTAGATGGCCGTTTAAGAAAGCTGTTGCAATGCCAAATTGAATTAAATACAGCTTCTCTCTTGCGTTTACACCAAGCAAAATTCGGATTGTAGACTTCCGGGCAACCGAACTAAGTGTCTGTCCAAATTCGCCTTTGCGTTGTTGGAACCCTTTAACTACCAGGCTCGCCTTGTATTTGTCGATAGAGCCATTATGGGTTTCTTTTTATTCTTTAGACCACTTACTAGGTAGCGCCTTTCTATTATGTTATGTGGTAGTTCGCACAGTGTCTAAACCTTATTCTCAGGTAGGGACTTCGACTCGCTCGTCAAGGGCTTTTGCCGTCGAGCATCCTCCTCTCTGTGAAAAGCTTTTTTATACGTTCCGGGAAAATTCTCGGTCCCTACGAAACATACATAGACTTCTTGCCTTTTTGGATGCTGAAGCACTGCTCGGTCATATAAAGTTCTCTTGTGCGTCAGTGAAAACGTCAACTTCGTTCGATAGAGGTACTCTCTCTTGTACTTGATCACAAGTCGACAAAAGAGCATCCTCTTGGTAGTGCTCTTCTACTAGCACATTAGTGTAATCTTGATCTTGGTCTTCAGCGGTTTCACCCTCTAGACCATATTGTTCTCTCCCAGTATGTAAGGTGAGAATTCGTTCGCTGTCGTCGCGCTCTATAGCTCCGTCTGACAGAAAAGAGATACTGTTGGAAATCTTATATTCGACAGCAGACTGAAACGTTATATCTCGAGACCTCGGCGTCTTGTGTCCATCCCTGATACGATAACCATCGTCGTTGTCATATCTTTCTTGCCCATCTTTTTGCGGTATACGTACATGAGCCATGACTCCATGAGCATAGCATTCACTTCCAATGATCTTAAGGTGATTTATTTTGGGTTTTTTCCCGTGCCATAACTCAAATGGTACTTTTGTCACCGCTCTAGTAGGACCTGTTGTATTGTTCATATGCAGCTGTGTTAATAAGCTCTACTCAAAGCACTTGCGGCATCTGTCCTCTCGTGTGCAACATTAATCTCGCAGCTTCTCTAAAAGTGTCCGGTTTTTGCGCACACTACAGCTATTTTGCTCTGGCGTGTAAGGCATTATCAGCCGATGCTGAATCCCGTGCTTTTGTAAGATTTTTCGGACGATAATATTGTCCAATTGAGACATATGATATTTAGTTTGAACAGTCCTGCTCAGTCAGTCCTCCTTGAGAGTGCAATTTACTGTAGTAGACTCAAAGACACGGACAGGCAGTCTTCCCTCTTGGATCCACTGCTTACAACTTGTGACTCTGTGGCCCCTTTTTTACAATAGTTGCATGTAAGCGCTTTTTCTTTTAACTCTTGCTCGTTCTCGCGTATATTGCTTCTGCATTAGTCTCGTCTTCTGTTATGCGTGTTCTCATTCTGACGAAGAACTCTTTCGTGCGCACATAACTGACTTGTCAAGACCTCGACAGAGCGTTCCTTTTTTGAAATTTGCATCCAGCTGAAGTTTAATCCTAAATATTCCGGGGGTAGACGAGAATTTGGCACATTAACAGAATTTCAGGCAATTTCGCCTCGCTCTGTAGTGCCGTCCACAATTCACTCCAGATATTTTTTAAAATTTAATGATGTCGTGATCGGAGTCTTTTTCGTAGCTAAAGAATTTCAGGCAAATATGTCGTTTCATGTTTGTCGAAAACAGAATTAAAATCACGCTATTTAAATTTTCATTTCTTCACTGTTGGCCGTAAGCGATAAGGACGGTCTTTTGTTTTTCCTTCTAGAATGTCTGAACCCCCCGGCATTTTTTCCTCAGAAATATGACGCATATTTAGTTGTAATTTTAATTCTTCGTTTAAATTCAGATATGAATCTATCACAGTATTTATCTTGAAGGTGGTGGATCTTAGATATTAAAGAGTAACCTGAATGATGTTGAAGCAAATAATGAGGAAGTCTTAATAATGGAATTAACACACCAACACACTGTAAGGGCTCATTTACGGATACGCGGGGCGTCTCGCGTCGCGTGTGGCGTGGCGTTTCGCAGCGCGTCGGACGTTTTTTCTATTTACGGTGGGGCGGCGCGTGAAGCGGCACGCATCATCGCACGCGTAAACACAAACTTATAGCAATATACGACCATGTTCATAGAGAAGCGAGACGGGAAGCGTGGCGGTGCCCGCCGCGGCGCCCGCGGCGAATCCTCTAGCGTGTAGCGAAGCACGCGGCGGCGCACGCTCGCCTCGATCAAATCGACTAGTTTTATGTTAGCTTCATCGAGAATTGCCGCTGCGTGCGCCGCCGCGATAAACGCCGCGTGGGACGCGTCGGTGCCATGCGCGGGCTCGGCGGCAAAAAACGCCTTAATTCAAACAAACGCGTCTAAAATCGCTTCTCCGTAAACGCACTTATACAACGCCATATATTTGTATTAAGTGCGGGCCGCGCCGCTCAACGCAACGCGCGACGCCCCGCGTCTCCGTAAATGAGGCCTTACTCACTATAAGGATTTTTAGCATGCGAGCATTGGATATTTTAAAGTTGACAGTCTATTATTTTACTATGATACAACGCTTTAATTTCGTAAGACCATTCTAGAACTTTAATTTGCTAAGTCCTCAATGTTTTCCGGTATGCCTTCCAATGCATCTCACATCCTTCGATGTGTGATGCATTGGAAGGTGTAGTAAGTGGATAATGAAAGTCTACTAAAGGATATTCTTGATAATCTTCAGGATCATCAAGACCAATGGGGTTTAATGCTGACTCATTAAATATAACATCTCTGGGTCATACAAGAGCAGGCTTATCATGTTTTATGAAGCTTAGTAAGCGGTATCCGTCAATAAATACACATTTTTGAGCCGTTTTCGATAACTGAGTTCGCTTTTGCTTGGGGACATGGGCGTAACATTCGCATCCATTAACCTTCAATATTTTATAGATGGTTTTCTATGTAACCTAAGTTCATAAGATGACTTTCTATCGACACTTAAGAGTCGTGGCCTGTAGAGGACATTGCACATGTGCGCACTAATTCGGACAGCAACTAACAGGTGCAGCTTCAACTACAGTCCAGTTTTCCCTTTCACTCCATCCGTTTTGTTGGGAGGTGTAGGGTATAGTCAGCCTTCGTTTTATGCCAGCTTCTTGCAAAAGTTTCTTGACATTCATATTAGGTATCGAAAAGGTCTACAAACATCGGCATGTAGTATTTTCCAGGTTCTTTAGCCTGCACTCTTATTCCAAATTTCTTTCTATGTGTCTTTACATAGGTACATACATCAGTTCTTGTTCGATAACTTTCTGAACATTTTATTTATTCCGGTGAGCAAATTTCTCATGATAAAGTTGAAGACTTGACTTGGAGAATATGTTCACGTCTGCAGTGCTATTGCCAATAACTGCTTTTGCATTGAGCTTATACAAATTGCAATTTAAAGTGAATAGACAGGCTCATCTAGTCGAAAAACCGTCTAAAAAAGAAGGACTTTTTTAGACGGTTTTCCTACTAGATGAGCCTGTCTATTCACTTTAAATGAGCTAGTCTCTCTTTCAGAAGTAAAGACACTGTTATTCAGTTTATCTTGGGCAGCCAGAATTGTAAAAAGATTATTTTTACCTTCAGGCACATACCAAACTTCTGTAAGAGTTATGTCTTGCTTTCTATTATCGATAAAAGCCATCAGATGTACATTTGGTTAACGGAATGTACATCTGATGGTTAAAATATTACTGTTACAACTTTCAAAAGAAAAATTATCTTCGTTTTGTGGCATGGTTGGTCGCTCCATTGAAGAAAAACGTACTACCTACTGTCAAAATCATTATCCGAAACTGCATTCAAATTTGTTCGTCTTCAACGTACATCAAAACAGTCTTTACTGTGGCTTCAGTAGTGGAAGGTGTAGAAGGTTTGGGTGGTTGACCATCTGATATCCATTTATGACATTTCTTAATCTTGTGGCCTAGTTTTCCACAATAGCTGCATTTATTTTTGATAAACTTGTTATTGTTATTTTGTGTATCAAAAGTTTAATGCGGACTCATTAAATAGAAAGAATGATTCGGGTAACGTGTCTCGAATTTTATTTTACAAATGAGTAATAACTTTGGTAATTCATGCCATAAATTGTTTATTTTACAGATATTTGTGTCCCCAATTCCCCATGTCAGGTTACGGATCTTTGCAATAGTGGAAGAATTCGAACGATCAAACAAACTGTGTAACTCATCCCACACTTTTTTGGATGTTCCTAATCTCATAATCTTTAATCTTGGACGTCATGTCTGACATGTTTACCTATTGTTCATAATGCGAGGCTCTGCTGTTTGCATAATTATACTTTTGTGAGTTTTCCCTAAAGGTAGCAATCCCTTCTGGAGTGGCGTCTTTGGGCAGGACAGGTTTTTTCGGTCTACCCTCAACCGCATCCAGTCTCCCGACACTGCCCCTGAAAAGCTGTTAAATCTTATAGCGCCATTTTTGCTAATTTTCTTTTCCTTTTAAATGACCGATATCGATTTTAAAACTTGTTGACGCTTGCATGTTTAGTACAGGGAAATACTTTTCTCTAAAATTGATTTTATTATTTGTTTTATTTTAAATCCAGAAACTTAAATGGTTTCTGTGGGCAATGCTAAAGTTGTTAAGGTGTTGCAATAATAATGGTCGATATACGTCTTTTTTTTCTCTGACTATTTGAAAGAAAGAAAGAAAGAAAATACATTTATTGGCAACAGCTGGATACACGCACGGCAAAAACACATTACCACAAAAAAAAGACACTAAAGTGGCATGTCTCACGGCTGCGCCAAAAGGATCATCATTTGATTCGAATTCTCTGCACCTAAGAGTAGGTACAGACGCCAGCACATCAAGTTACAACAATGTGTCAAATTTTCCTAATTGATTAAGAACCTTAAACAGAATGTTTATCATAAAGTTGAAGAACGATCAAAGAAATGTGACACATGATGTGCTGGCGTCTGTACCTAAAAAATCGACCGACACTTAATATTTTTGTTTATGTTTCGTGGGTTTTTTTTTACATCATCACATGGTTTTCGGCTAGAACAACAGTTTCTGTCCAGAAAAGATTTTCATGCGAGCTACCATTTTGGGAATACCTATAGTGCGTTTTGAATAATAGTACCTTTAAAAAGTCAATAGCTTCTAACTCAAAAACAGTGCGACGACGCACGTAGGGCCATGCTTCTGAGAACCATGGACAAGTTCAACTCGATACTGCAATGAAATTAGTATCTATAATATTTTTATTTTTTACCAAAAATTAGGAAAAGACCTAGGTAGTTCTCGTAAACAGTGCACCGTAGGACCAAGCTTCTCAGAACCTAAATGGTTAATTGTGGTCAAGGTTAACCCGATACTGCAATAAAATTAGATGATTTCTGAAAAAAAGCGCATAAATTTATTTTCAAGTTAGAACAAATAGGTAGGTACCAATTTTTTTTACGATTTCCTAGCTGCTCATAGTGCCAACTGTGTACTCCAACTCCTACAAATCCGCCCCTAAGGCGACCCACTGACCGGCGCCCGCCCACTAACGTTGACGTAAATTAGTTAAAATTGCCACTCAAAGTGGCAATGCCGCCAGTCTTATGGGCTTTTTACCAGCTGGCAGCGATGCGGATGAAGTTTTCGACGCTGTATAATTATTTTTTGTTCGATTTATTTAACTTTTTATAGGTTTTAGTATGTAGGTATATGTATAATATAGTTAAGTTGTATATAGATTATTATAATTAAATACAAATTTAAAAGATTTTGACTATAAAAAAGCACAATAAAATCAGTTTTCCACAGATCTTAGAACACCAAGTTTTACTTTCCTATCTCCCAAAGGGCTTGCCACTAAACTGGTAACCCCGAAAATATAACATCAAGACCGGCGAAGAATATAAGAAGAATAAATAGAAGAATTCAGCGACACACAGCACACACACATCGTAAAAACCGCGGCCACAATCCCGATGCCCAACTAGCACCATTATGTCTCCAAACTAGCCTCTGGTTCGCACAATTTAAAACTGCCATCACCGCCAACAAGATAGAAAAGGAAAAAATAATGTAATCTTTACGTCCTGTTACTGGGCTGCAGCAAATTCAACAAATCAGAAATACATATTATCATCATTCATCCACCGACCACCGGCAATCATAGGGCGCTCAGGGGAAAACTGCAGGGCTATTTGGGTACTTAAGTACAGACGCCAGCACATCAAGTTACCCCAATGTGTCAAATTTCTTTGATCGTTTTTCAACTTTATGTTAAACAGAATAAGGTTCATATTCAAAAATTTGACACGTTGGGGCAACTTGATGTGCTGGCGTCTGTACCTACCTACTATCTTTTCATTGCTAGTGACTAACTGGCGTCCAGTAGCACATTGTGCTTTGATGACAAATAAAATTGAGATATTACAACAAATTGGTATTGCAGTTCAAGTTACGTTAACCATCAGACGGACTATGGTGCGCTACGTCACATCTCTGCGAGTGCGTATGACGTCATCCTAGATACGCACTGATGATAGCCAATACGAAACTACCTGTTTGACAGTTAATCGTTGAACACTCAGTGATTTATGAACTGTCAACGAGATACGCTAAATCCCTGCTGATCTCAGCTTACAAAGAGTCAGACCATCCACAACTACCTACTTACCTACTTTAAGTTGTACTTAGTCTTAAGTTGCGGTGTACAATGTAAAACTTACTTTTGGAAAATAAAATTCTATTCTTTTCTAACTTGGGTATTTCGGACCCACTACAGTCGCCCCAGTCAACACAATAAACACACAGACAACAAATCTAAGTATCAATCATCAAAATACAGCAGACCACTAAAACAAACCTATAGTTCCAGTAAGTTATAAAGATTCAAGGGATTCTCATCCTTTGAAATTTGGATCAAATAAAAACAGTTTGTAGGTAGGTACCTAATTATTTTTATCTTTATACAGGGATATAATTATGTTAACACACACACCTAATTACTGTCGTCAAGTCATTTTCTTCCCTGATGACGTTCTCCACACAACGAAAGGTTCCATCCACGGATATCAAGTTCCAGCATTCAACAGTAGGTAAGTAGGTACCTATTTTCTGCTACAGTCCTTTTTGAAGGAGCAAAAAATTCACCTCTTCAAAACTGAAATTGTGTTCTTGCGAGCAGTCTGTATCACCATCTTTGTAATATCTAGTCAACTGCATCTTCAAATTTTATGAACATACTAGCAGACGTCACGCACGCAGTTTCACCCGCGTAGTTTCCGTTCCCGTGGGCATACGGGGATAAAAAGTAGCCTATGTCCACCGGGAATAGTGTAGCTTTCCACCAGTACAATAATTTTTAAAATTGGATTATTAGTTCCGAAGATTACCCCCTACATACAAACTTACAAATTTTACCTCTATATAATATTAGTATAGAAGTATAGATTTTGAAACTCCATTATCAGTCACTAAGAAGTCCAATTCAAAACAAAAATATTGTTTTCAAATTCGAATTCAAATATATTTATTTGTGACACATATGTATAATGTATAATTACATGGTGTTAAATATTAGGAGTATCGGTATGCGCTGCCTTGCAAGGCGTACAAAATATTTCCTTTACAGGTGAATACAACTTAATTATATGTACTAAATGTCTAGGCAAAGTTTAAAAATACAAAATAAAACATAATATCAAATAATGATAGCTATAAAACATAAAACAATAACAATGAAATGTAAAATAATCGATAATAAAGGAAAATGGGGTATTTGTTGGGGTCTTATTTATCTTCTAGGTAATCATTTACACAGTAATATATGCTTTCTGTATAAGGTAATTATGAAGTCTTTTTTTTAAATATATAGGTTTTTTGAGGATGTTATAAATTTGGGTAGGTAGTTTGTTAAATATTTTTGGAGCCATTCCTAGAAAACTTTTTGAAAATAGTGAGGTTTGATGGGTTTTTGACTTTAATTCACCTTGATGTCGTGATGTAGATAGGGTTTCAAAGTGGCTTTGATTAGTTTTGATAAATACGGCAACTTCATAAATATATAGAGAGGGGGGCAGAGTCAATAATTTGAGATGAATAAAATAGGGTTTGCAACTTTCTGTGGTTTTTATCATGCATACTGCACGTAGACACTTTTTTTGGGCTTTAAATGCCATTTCCTTGTCGGTAGAATTACCCCAGAATATCACGCCATATCGCAGTGTGGTCGAAACGTATGCATGGTTTTAAAATATAAGTAGCACAACTTTAGTTGTCGACAGTTTTGCAACTTCAGTTTGTCAATGGTGTTCAAAGAGACGGTGACGAGATTTCGTTTTTTGGGATAGTATCCTACATTCAAGTACTAGAAGCGCAAGTAATGTAGGGTAGGGTTGTCCTTAAGGTGCAAACACAACGCTGTACTGTGGTGGTCATGAAGCAAACCATTACACCTATGTGTGTTTGAACCATTTTATGGAAATGCGGGTCACATACTGTGTTACTCCGTGAAAGAAAAAGAGACAGATATATTATAGTTCGACTGTACTAATTAATAGACACGTCATACGTGGTTACTTTGAGAAACAGAGAGAAAAGAGAGAGATCTATAATACGTAAGCCCAAAAGGGAAAGAGACGAAGATATTGTAAGCCAGATCGTCTAGGGGCAGAAAGTGGCCTTAGTTAACTGGGCAACACTAATACACTTGCCACACTAACATAAATCACTAACGTCACACACGCAGAGGGAAATAGTGAAATGTTGCGCTCCTGTGAGACTAAAGGAAAGAGATATTTATCGCCAAACTGTTTGTATGTGCTGCTGCGTCGATGCAACACAGACAACCTGTCAGTTTACTTTACAGCACACACACATGAATCTAGGTGGCACTGTGATCGTTCAACATCAACAGATATCTATCTCTTTCATTTCTGCATATTTTCAGCAACCCATCTCTCTCTATCGTATTAGTGTCAGCTGTGTCAGTAGTTGTCGCAAAACCTCACACTCCTATCTGAAAACGATATAAGAAAATACACTGGCGTGCACGAAATAAGACATTACATTTGATAATATGATTATTTGCTGCAGCCTTGGTACTATTAAAAAGTAATTAATGCTTCGGGAAGAACAGCTAGAAATAGAGCGCATTAAATAGGCTCCAAAACTACTTGACCGACTTGAAAAATTCTTTCACCGTTGGAAAGCTACACTATTCCCGGGTGACATTGGCTACTTTTTATCCTTGTGGAATACAAGGATAAAAAGTAGCCTATAGCCTATATAAGTTATACGTTAACGGGAACTACAGGGGCGAAACCAGGCTCTGTCGTCTGCTAGTATTTTATAAATCTATTTGCAAAGTTGTACCAACATCTTTATTTCACAAGGAAAATTTCGACGTACCTACCTACCTAGTTTGTGGTAATTATGTACCTGCCTATTTATAGTTGTGCGTCACCGTCCTTCTGTGGTGCACTTACCTGCACTAGAGCCAGCAATAAGAGCTAATATTTTAGCAAGAATGTTAAAATAGTTATTTTCACTTCAGTAGCTCAAACATGTACCTAGGTTTTGCTGCCTGAAATCAGTGACCAAAATGCGATTTTGCTCACTGAGTGAGACAAAGTAACTTTTTAATTTTTGTTTCAGAAAGCCGGGAGTAATGTAGGTACCTACCTTATTCAGCCTTGGGTTAATCATACAATTCGATGCATTCACACTCTATCTCTTTCGCGCCATTAGAAAGAGAGTCAGAGACAAAGACCAGGCTCTTTCGAAGTTCCGATTTTGTTGGATTCGACCTCAAAGACAAACGTTCGAAATTTCATACTTACTAAAGAAATTTTGCAAAAAGAAAAATACTTTTCGTTTAAATACTACAATAAGTTAATAATTCAATAAATTACATTAGAAGACTTACCTAAGTACACATCTTTTTGCATTATTTCTTTAGTTAGTAGGTACGAAATTCCGAACGTGTTTGTCTTTGAGGTCGAATCTAAAATCGGAACTTCGAAAGGGCTGGTCTTTGTTTCTCTCTCTCTTTCAAATGGCGACAAAGAAATAGAGTGTGAATACTGAATGATTCGAATTTTATTGTACCTATCATTGTATGATTAACCCAAGGCTGAATAAGATACTTATTGGCGGCTTTCTGAAAACAAAAATTGAAAAAGTTACTTTGTCTCACTCAGTGAGCAAAATCGTATTTTGCTCACTTATTTCAGGCAGCAAAACCTACATGTTTGACTTGTTTGAGCTACTGAAGTGAAATAGTTATTTGTTAAACAAGACTGCAAAGTTGCTTTTTAACCGCGTGTTCAATTTTGATGACCGAGCAAGCGAAGGTAAAATTAATAATTAGAATCCTGTGCGTTAACGAGGGAATCAAAAGAGCACGAGGTGAAAAATCTTTGCACTCGAGTGCAACACGTAACTTTTCATTCCACCTCAGCGAGGAAATGACTAAATGCAAAAAAAAAAACGTTTTCTGAGAAAGTTTTGGCTCCTTTTGCTAGTCGCCACGTGTTAAACATATCGTACCTACTGTTTTAAATACTTATCGCGTGATTGTTGAGGGAGAAAGCTCATTTGCGCATTATTAACAGTTTCAGTCAATTCTGTTGGCGTCAAACAAACTTCCTCGTCGCTAGAATCACTCATTTTAGTTTTTTCACTTGTTTTCAAGTTTCTTGTTTTTAATCTATGGTTTAACAATGACGTGAAAAAATGCCGCGTAAACTCGCTTAAAGAACCGCGTACAAAGCAAATTGAAAAAAGAACACCAAGAAGGTTCCGAGTCTGAGTTTATAACAAATTAAAAAAAAGTTGCTTGATATATTCGGCACCATAGAGGTAGCAGTAAATAGGTTTAATGTTTTTTTTTAATTCACAAACTTAGTGCACACGATGTTCTAAATTCAATTTACTTTATCCTCTAGAGAATAAAAACGGCTTTTCCACTCAGATATTGAAGATTAAAAATACTCTTTCCGAGATGGTGGGATGAAAAAGTAAGTTAAATGTATTTTGGTAGTTAATAAGGCATGCATCCGTTTTTTTGCAATTAAGTGCATTGCCGACTCCCATATTGCTACCTGCCGTGCTGTCATTGCCAGTTCAATGTGTTGTATCGTTGTTGTGTCGTTACAAGCCTACACAAGCTCCACCTCTAGATATTTTTCACCATACGACACGATTTTCACCATGTTTGCATCCGACTAATCGTGACGGATTTGCGAAAAGTTGCAACAAAATATAACATAACATAAGTATTATGTACATACCTAAAGCCTTATTACATACGTTGCAAAAAACATCTAGAAATGCTTTCGACGAAATATATTTTTAATCAATAAAATTTTGTAAATCACTGTTATTGTTTCTGCCATAGAACGTTTTATATGCTGTCTAGTTGCGTTTGATTGGCGTTGACGGCGGGATGCTTGCGTGCTGATCCTTGGCACCGTGCTAGCCAAGTACATAGTCTACAGACATATTCGATAGGTGTCCTGTAACCGTACGCGTCATCCTTGTCGATTGTACACGAACCCCTCAGCAAGGTTGTATAGAATTGTCGTTTTAATACTACCTACGTTTAAATTGAAGTGCCTCGTTCCAGTCGGGTATAGACATCTGAGTGAGAAAATAAAGCTAAAATACAAAACAGCACATGAAATACAATTTTCTCATTAGTCATCTTGACAACAAACAGCCCTAATAATAATTAGAAAATGTTATAAAAACAAATCTTTGCTCTAGCTACACAGAAAGTAATTGACAAAAAACGAAATTAAACGAGATTATTATTTTTGACGTGCCGTGCTGACAATGTTTACTTTACTGCAACCTCTAACGTCAACATGATGTCTTGGTAGCTCAGCTCGAAAACGCGTTATTTTGTATGGGCGAACGTCGATTGTACCAGTAGTAGGGGTACAGCCAAGAGGTCATCAACTACGATTCCCGCGCTTTTACCTGCGCAGACTGAAAATGAAAGTGATTTCACTTTCGTACTGCGCAGATTTGCTTTTACACTCGTACGATAAACTGACATAAATTGACGTATCGGATGGTCGTTTCAAAAAGGAGCTAGGCAGAATGTGAAACGTAGATTCGTAATAAACATCACTCCCAACCCGTGGTACAACTGCGATGTCCAACTGGTTGTACTACGGAGAAGTAAATTTACCCATGGTTTAACTGGTTGTTCTATGGGAATAGTTATTTGTGCAACAAGAGAGCAAAGTCTTTTTTCGCTGCGAGTGCTGATTTTGAATCCTGAGTGTGGCGAGGGATTCAAAGGCACGAGATGCAAAAAAAGACTGCTCTCTTGTTGCACAAATAACTATTCCCATAGAACAACCAGTTAAACCATGGGTAAATTTACTTCTCCGTAGTACAAAAAAATATTTTGCACGAAATACCGAACGTTTTTATCTTTGGGGTCGAATTCAAAATTGGAACTTCGAAAGGGCTGGTCTTTGTCTCTCTATCTTTCTAATGGCGGGAAAGAGATAGTGTGTGAATGTTACGAATTTTATGACTAACCCAAGGCTGAAGATACCTATATATTTGCGGCTTTCTGGAAAAAAAAAAAAAAAAGTTACTTTTCATCCCACCATCTCGGAAAGAGTATTTTTAATCTTCAATATCTGAGTGGAAAAGCCGTTTTTATTCTCTAGAGGATAAAGTAAATTGAATTTAGAACATCGTGTGCACTAAGTTTGTGAATTAAAAAAAAAACATTAAACCTATTTACTGCTACCTCTATGGTGCCGAATATATCATACAACTTTTTTTTAATTTGTTAAAAACTCAGACTCGGAACCTTCTTGGTGTTCTTTTTTCAATTTGCTTTGTACGCGGTTCCTTACGCGGCATTTTTTCACGTCATTGTTAAACCTTATATAAAAACAAGAAACTTGAAAACAAGTGAAAAAACTAAAATGAGTGATTCTAGCCACGAGGAAGTTTTTTTGACGCCAACAGAATTGACTGAAACTGTTAATAATGCGCAAATGAGCTTTCTCCCTCAACAATCACGCGAGAAGTATTTAAAACAGTACGATATGTTCAACACGTGGCGACTAGCAAAAGGAGCGAAAACTTTCTCAGAAAACGTTTTTTTTTTGCATTTAGTCATTTCCTCGCTGAGGTGGAATGAAAAGTTACGTGTTGCACTCGAGTGCAAAGATTTTTCACCTCGTGCTCTTTTGATTCCCTCGCTAACGCTCAGGATTCTAATTTTGAATCACTCGCTGCGCTCGTGATTCAATTTTGGAATCCTTCGCTTGCTCGGTCATCAAAATTGAACACGCGGTTAAAAAGCAACTTTGCACTCTTGTATAACAAATAACTATTGTCTCACTCAGTGAGCAAAATCGCATTTTGCTCACTGATTTCAGGCAGCAAAACCTAGATACATGTTTGAACTACTTAAGTGAAAAATATCTTTACCAGTGGTCCAACTCGAGTGAATTGTTCTTTCCTTGGTCCAACTAGTTGTACTTCTGGGAATTGAATGTATCTATGGAACAACTACTGGTAATAAACAGGAAAAGGTTATCTATCAATGCTGAAGTGCCATAACAACGAAGAAATTTAAAAAGCGTAGACGACGGAGCCCCCGTCGCGATGCCCCAAGTCCTGTGTTTTAGACGTTCATTTGTTTTACACGATCATCCTATCCCCGTGATCCAACCAGTTGGACATAATTCCACCGTTGTACCACAGGTCATAATCATAAATATCAGATGAAAGAGTTGAACCAGGGTAAATTTACTTCTCCGTAGTACAACCAGTTGGACAACGCAGTTGTACCACGGGTCGGTCACTCACTTTAAACATCACTCTAAAATGTTTGGGCATTGTTCTTTACTAGTGATTCCCAGCACTTTAAAAAACAGGATACAGTGATAGCCCACCAAGGGTTTTGTGTCTCTGTAGGTTTTATTAAATAGGTATATTATCACATCACACCTGTAATCCCCGAAGGGATAGCCAGAAATGTATACCTACTTACATTTCACCGGTTCCATGTAATAGGGGCGAGCCTGTTGCCATAATCGGGCACAATTCCAGACTTCGGGCTTCTTGGTCAGCAGAAGCGCTAGCAAAATATAGTGTGCCGGTCGATCCTGTAAAAATCCCGTTGTCTGATTTGGGTGAAGTGAGCTGAACAGCCTTTGGGGGTTTGCCAAAGGTGTTGGCTGATAACTCCCTTGTTTGTAGTCTGGAGCGTAGACTTTAGAATAAAACGGCGTATGACGGATTACTGCTGTATTTCTTGCAATATTAGACAAGGTACATTGAGTGATAGAGATAGATTAGGTACAAGATACAATTCTGGCTTCGGTTAGCGGCAACAGTAGTCTCCTTGTGTCAAAGTGACAGCTAGTGTTGTAACACAATAGTAGATACAATAGTGATGTGACAAGGCGGATAACCGCCACACCACCCCCCCACGGAGTGAGACAAACCACAAAAAATCTTAACTAACATCATAGTCATCAAAGGTCTTAAATCGCACACATCTCCCAGTCCTGGTAGTGTACGAGGGTTTATTTTGCGAAAAACCAGTAGGTTGAGCTAATGGCTGAGGTGGTGGTTGCTGCTGGACAGGAATTGAAGCTGCAGGCGGTGGTTGAGTAGGTGGCAAAACCTGATTAGACGGCTGCGACTCGGTCTCGATAAAAGCTGGCTTGACGCGATCCACGCTGACAACCGTAGTCCTGCCCCGGATGTTGATGGTAAGCGTTTTTCCATCGTCCGAGCGCTCGAGCACCTGGTAGGGACCTGTGTATGGGGGCTGTAGAGGACGACGCACAGTGTCATCGCGAATAAAGACATACGATGCGGAAGAGAGACCTTTGAAAACGAAAGCAGCTGGTTCAGAATGGCGCGATGCAGGAGTTGGTCGCACAGACGACATAATGCGTCGTAGTTGTTCAACAAAGTCTGCAGGATTTTTTAACGCACTGTTAGAATTAGCAGATGAAACTAGTAACTCTCCAGGGAGTCGCAAAGGCTCTCCATAGAGCATTTCAGCAGCAGAGGCTTTTAGGTCCTCTTTGTACGCAGTTCGCATACCTAAAAGTACCATGGGAAGTGCCCGAACCCAAGCGTCATTATGGCACATAAGCGCAGCTTTGAGCTGTCTATGCACCCGCTCGATCATCCCATTCGCAGCAGGATGGTAGGACGTAGTCCTAATGCGTTTGGTTCCACAAAGTTGTGTGAGACGGCGAAATAGGTCGGATTCGAATTGGGTACCCTGGTCAGTTGTAATGGCCAGAGGTACGCCAAAACGAGAGAACCACTCGCGAACCAAAGTTTCCGCAACCTCTTCGGCGGTTATACCGCGCATTGGCCAAACTTCAGGCCACCTACTCACTCTGTCGATGGCTGTCAGGCAATAACGGTAATCGTCGCAAGAGGGCAATGGACCCACAATATCAATGTGGATATGAGCAAACCTGCCAGATGGAAGGGAAATGTTACCCAATGGTGCGGAGTTGTGACGTGTCACTTTAGCACGTTGACAGGATTGGCAAACGCGAGCCCAGTCTTTGCAGTCTTTATTGACTGACGGCCATACATATCTGTCTGTAACGAGACGTGTAGTAGCACGTGTGCCGGGGTGACTCAAGTTGTGAATCTTGTCAAACACCGCACGACGAAATGGAGGGGTCAGATAGGGCCTAGGCTTGCCGGTAGAAACGTCGCAGGTGACCGAAATGTCGGTACCCGGAATGATGACCGGAGTCAACTGAAGACATGAGCCGTTAGTACGCAAGTCAGCGAGCTCTTGGTCCGACTCCTGCGATCTGGCAAGTGCCTCAAAATCTTGATCCAGTGAAATAGCGTCGACGCGTGACATCGCGTCGGCGACGACGTTGTGCTCACCTTTGATATATTGGATATCTGTCGTAAATTGACTGATGAACGAGAGTTGGTTTAACTGAGGTGGAGGTAATTTTTCCCGGCGTTGCACGAAAGCGTACAACAGCGGCTTGTGGTCTGTGAAAATTGTTACATGTTGCACCTCGAGTATATGGCGAAAATGCTGTACGCTTTCGTACACCGCCAGTAACTCTCGGTAGTATGCAGGCCACTCAGCTTGTCGCGGGGTCAGCTTTTTGCTGAAAAACGCGAGGGGACGCCAGATACCATTTACCTGCTGTTGCAGACAGGAACCAATATGCACACTCGATGCATCCGTAAACAGTCCAAGGGGCGCGTCGTAGGCGGGATGCTGTAACAAAGTGGCGTTAGAAAGGCTGGTTTTACAGGCTTCGAAATGCTCTATTAGCTCTGGTGTCCATAAAAATGGTTTAGCCCCTTTGCCATTAGTAGCGACGACAGCATCAATGAGAGGAGCTTGAAATTTTGCAGCTTGGGGAACAAAACGCCTATAATAATAAAGCATTCCGAGAAAACGACGCACTCCTTGAACGGTTTTCGGTGGAGAAAAATCCAAGAGGGCTTGGATGCGGTTCTGTGGTGGTCGAGTACCTTCAGGGCTAATGTGATAGCCTAAGAATACGAGCTCTTTAGCACCAAAAACGCACTTCGATGAGTTAATCACCACACCGTAATCCTGAAGGCGTTGAAACAGTATTTGCAAGTGTTCCTTGTGGAGAGCCTCATCCTTAGAAAAGACGAGGATGTCATCCACGTAGGGAAAACAGAAATCGAGGCCCCGAGTGACCTCATCGATGAATCTCTGGAAGGTCTGGCCAGCGTTCCTTAGACCAAAGGTCATGAAAGGAAATTCGAAGAGGCCAAACGGGGTAACGATAGCCGTTTTTGGTATGTCATCTTTTGCCACTGGAATTTGGTGATATGCTTTCACCAAGTCCAGGGTGCTGAATATCGTCGCTCCATTAAGACTGTTGACAAAATCGTTTATATGTCTAACGGGGTACCGGTCCGGAACTGTCCTAGCGTTCAGACTGCGATAGTCGCCACAAGGACGCCAGGTGTCGTCCTTTTTCAAGGTCATGTGAAGAGGAGATGACCAAGCACTTTTGGAAGGACGCGCGGTACCGGAGCGGACCATCTCCTTAAATTCCTTTTTGGCAGACGCCAACTTCTGAGGAGCGAGGCGACGAGGTCTACAAGAGATAGGGGGACCGTCCGTGGTTTTAATGTAATGCACGGTATTGTGCTTAATAATTCTCGGAAGACCAGGAGGTTTGGTAGTTTCCGGGAATTCTGAAAGCAGTAGTAAAAATTCAGATTTTTCTGCAACAACGGCCTTGACGCTGGATTGTTCGGAAATAGCAGCTGTGCAGAGTGCCGATAAACCAGTAGTCCCATCGACTAGTCGTTTGGTGCGACAATCGGGCAGCAAGTGGTAATACGCTAAAAAATCCGAGCCAATAATAGCGCTGTTGACGTCGGCGACGACGAAACGCCAAACGAAACTACGGCGCAGACCGAAATTCAACGTCATATTGACAGTGCCGTAGGTCTTAATGCTACTTCCATT
Organism: Euplexia lucipara; assembly: GCA_921972225.1. NCBI lineage: Eukaryota > Metazoa > Arthropoda > Insecta > Lepidoptera > Noctuidae > Euplexia > Euplexia lucipara. The sequence continues at coordinate 6,652,819 of OV179142.1, read as the reverse complement.
AGCGGCGCTGAGCTCATAGTCAGAGCGTTTCCTCTGAACAGGGAGCCAGCGATGAGGAAAACAGCATAGGTCAGACCCGGTATCTATAAGAAACTGACGCTTAGAACATTTGTCGGTGACGAATAGTCGACGGCCGTGACTTTGGGTAGAGTCGCAATCAGTTGCCGCCGCTACTGATTGCACTCCCGGTTTTCCGACATCCAATTGCATGGGCTAATACATTTGGCCGCCTTTGTGCCAAATTTTTTATGGTACCAACAACATTTACCTGGCTGGTCTGAAGAATTCCCGCGAGACCTTTTGCTGGACGAAGAACGATTGCGCGATGGTCGCTGTGATTGTCCTGAAGACAGGGCAGCAACTTGCCTAGATAAGTCTTCGACTCGGTTGAATAGGGCACTCAGTGTTACTTGGGGAGCGCCGAGAGGGGTTGAACCACCTGAAATTGCACATAAGTTAGCAGTGGTCACGGACACCTCTAAAATGTTATCTGCCAATTCCGATAATTTATCCAAGCCGAGTTCAGCCTGGGCAGCAAGGATCGCTTGAACATGACTGGGGAGTCGACGTAGCCACAGCTCACGAAGGAGATTGTCATCATTGAGTAAAGTTCCAGCTAACGATCTTAAGTGTCGAAGGAACTGGGATGGTTTTTTATCCCCGAGCTCCTCGATGCTAAGAAGCTGCCTGACTCACTGTTCTTTAGATGTGGATAATCGCTTGATAATGGTCTCTTTCAGCAACTGATATTTACCATCTTTGGGAGGATTTGTTACAATATCTTCAACCTCTGTAGCAAGTTTGCTATCAATTTGGCTTAATAAATGACAGTACATAGTTGTGTCCGTTGTAATGCCTGCTAAGTGAAACTGAGCTTCTACATGTCCGAACCATACTGCAGGGGCATGTAACCAGAACGGTGGCAGTTTTACACTAACTTTACATACCTGCGCTGGGGCTGGTTCAACCTTTTGGTCATAGCCGCTGTTTGTGTCAGAAAGTCTTTCCTGCATGGCTGCATTCTCAGCCTTTAGCTTAGCCAGCTCAGCATGTAACTTTTCCATGATTAGTAAATGTTAAGCACAAAAATGTTAAGATAAAAAGAATTAAATATCAATTTTGAATACCAAATACCAGACTGGGAAATGAGTTAAAGTAAACATATACCATGTAACGTGAGGCAAGCAATGCAACACACACAAAAAAAAAACATACACTTAGACTTAATTAAAATGGTCAAAGCTTAATCCTAAAGTTAATATGTTACAAGCAAAACACACAGTAACCTTATTTAGTCCAAAATGCAAGGATGCAATGATGCAAAATTGTCCTTTAGTTGAACCGTAACCCTTAACTTAAGTAAGTAAATGTCCGGGAAAATGTGGCAACAATAGTCAAAACACACCACACAATGTTAGTTCTTGACAGAAAATATTAAAAATCACTAGAGAATACAGTTCGTATTAATCTTCGTAAATGCCAGTTAAGTGTCACTGAGATAGTACGATTTGCCGTGATGCCAAATCCGAAACGTGCACAGATCCAGATCTAGACATGCTTCGTAACGCACCAAAGATGTCAAAAAGCGTCAAAAAAAATGGTATCGGCCAAGCTGAGATCATGCACAATGTCACTAAATGGCGTTGGATACCTCTCGCCAACACTGGTACCTATCGAAAATTTTTGTTTTTCGAAAATTCCTTGGAAAACACGCTGAATGCACTTCTCTTCATGCACAGACTTCACCGCGACAAAATCCAATTACTCAGGCACCGATGAATAGGCAGGAACGTCAGAAAAATCCTTTGCAGTGTCCGCCGTTGGCTCCTTGCAGTTCTTCGAACGCGGTGGTCACCAATTTGGGGGTTTGCCAAAGGTGTTGGCTGATAACTCCCTTGTTTGTAGTCTGGAGCGTAGACTTTAGAATAAAACGGCGTATGACGGATTACTGCTGTATTTCTTGCAATATTAGACAAGGTACATTGAGTGATAGAGATAGATTAGGTACAAGATACAATTCTGGCTTCGGTTAGCGGCAACAGTAGTCTCCTTGTGTCAAAGTGACAGCTAGTGTTGTAACACAATTAAATAGTAGATACAATAGTGATGTGACAAGGCGGATAACCGCCACAAGCCCTAGCTGGGATGAGATGACACCTCACTACGCCTTTCACCTACATTCACGTGGAGTTTTTCATACAATAGCACTGCTGATTGCTAGTTTAATTCACATCTAAGAACATTTAACAGATGCGTTTTTATTTAATGTTCGTGCCGAATCGTAAAAGATAGAAAATAAATGACGGTACGGTTTGCCATTAACAGGGTCGATCCTAATAAACCACTGCGTGAAAAAGTTTAGGTAGAGTGATCGATCATGCAATTAACTGTATGGGATCATTGCTCACTTCACCTTTGTTTTCACGGGGATTATTACAGAAAAGCATTGTTGTTTTTATATCCAAGGTACAACGATTAATACCAAGTACAGTTTTGAGCCGTTTGAAGCCGAAGCGCTTGGATCATGGGCCACGGGGCCCGTGCACGTAGATTAGTCGCCAACTCGAGGACACATTGTGTGAACATGAGGGCTGACCAAAGAGATTTAAAATAACATAGAGAGAACATATGCGAAGAAATGTCAAAGAAAAACTAAGATCTGATGTCTCAGTAATGCCATCTTGAATAATATAGCAATATTGGAGCGGCAGCGGAGCGTACTAAACTAAACTCATATACTTGTGTCCACTAGGGATCAAGTTATAACGGGTGGAAAAAAAATCGTGTTTTCCCGTCTATAATGTGTCAAATTTTCCCAATTGAATATGAACCTTATGCTGTTTGATATGAAGTTGAAAAACGATCAAAGAAATTTGATACATTGGGGTAACTTGATATGCGGGCGTCTGTAGGTACCTAAGTATTGCATGTCTTTGGGGCTGACTAATTTTAATCTTTGATCAATGAATTGGCATTGCCAGCCATCGTCGCAATGCTGCCAAACTCTTGGGCACGTTTCCGGATAAGCTATGCAGAGAAGTAGTAACTTTGACGCCTATAAGGTGTTTCTGATTTTATTATATTGTATATTAAAATAAATATAAAATCAGGAACACAGGCTCCCATGTGTATTTTTAGGTGTAAGTATTGAAATAAGATTTACTATAGTAGGTACCTACTATTCATAATAAAAAAAAGGTACTTATAGGTACCTAAGACAGCACAAGTTATATACCTATTAAATTTGGCTTCAGGAAAAATCACAATGATCAGGGACATAACTAAACAAAACTAATGATTAAAAAAAACATAGATACGTAAACTTACGACTTTTTACGTGGGGTAGAGAAATTACGGTGTGCCATCTGTAACCATCTTTACATAGGTAACTTATATCATCAACAAGACTTAGGTATCCGTCTAATAAATAACCTTTTACTCCTCAAATGTCCTTATGAGCCCACGGGGATCATAAGCCATGCAAACAATGTTCGCGGAAAAACGACGTCATGCGACGGGTTAATTTGGTAATTGTATCAAATTAAAAGCTTAGGTACATAATTGATATATTCATCTAAATACCGGAAAGCGAGCTAAGCCGCCGTTAGTGACGGCTGTAGTTTGTAAAAAGTCGTTTGCAACCCCAAAAGCCAGACAACCAGTTTAACCAAAGAGATATTGAGCTACTCAGTAATTGGGTTGTGGACAATGATATTATAAGTAAAAAGGTAGGTAGGTTATAAGCGCTTAGCCCGTGACACGTTAAAATGTGGCTAACTAGCCACACTTGACCTCAGTGTCGTGTCGCGCCGTCAACGGACGCGTGCGTGCGTTAGTGTGCCGTTTTTGAAGATCGAATGTTTTTAGGTAACCTATCTAAGTAAACCTTTTTGTTTATAATATCATTGGTTGTGGAGGTCTGATAGGCAACCGCTCCAAGTAAAACACTGGTATTCAGCTTCATAGTTACTTTGGAACGCGCCCCTAAAAAGTATATGGAAAAGGCCTCAAGCATTGGCTACACGCTAATCCGGCCCAGCAGGCATTCAACACACATTGTTAAGATACCTTCGTAAGTTAAATAATTTAAAACGAACACAATTTACAACTAAAACATGTTGTGTACCTACCTACCTACAAACCTAAAAAAAACATTAGAAATGTAAAAAAATATGAACCACTGCTTGACACGTTTTTTTCACTTTCCCTTTAATTTCTGTTGCCTTGGCTCTGGATCGGGCAAGTCATCTAGTCAGCACCGACGGCGCCGTTTTCTTCTGCAGCTTCGTTTTCTGCGCCGCCGGCGCCGCTTACAGCTGCGACGTCGACGGCGACGTCTGCAACCCGCCTCACGAGCCGCCCAATTCAAGTAATGAGAACCTTTTCTTTCTAAAAACCCCAGAGCGGCTCCATTTTCTAAAGTAGTCACCACGGAACTTGTCAGCTCTTCAGTGTCCTTCCCACATTCTTCGCTCAGGTAATGTACAATCTCGCGCAGCGTTGCCCCCTTCTTCGTTCCCTGGAGGAATTGGACTATTAACTTGCCCGGGAGTTTACACGGGACTGGTCCTCTCTCGGAAGGTTTGGGTGCCTCCTCTTCTGTCTCCATTGTTTGTACTTGTTCCATTCTTTTGATCAAATTACCTACTTTAATTTTTGTTGTATAAATTTTTGTAAACTTTAGTTTGAGTCAATTTGGTTGTTGAAAATATTGATATGACATTCTTTTCAAATGGTGCTGTAAGAAAAGTATCTATGTTCGTCTATTATGGTACCTATGCAATAAAGAGTATTTATTCTATTCTGTTCCTATTTTAAAAAGATTTAGGAAGATTTATGCTATTGATTCCTCAAACTCTTCGGTCATACTAGTAATTTGACCATGGATCTGGAATACCTACCAACAAGATTGCCTGATAACGGTAGACGAACCTCGAGCCAGCTGCTCGCTGCTGAATGCTGAGCATGTCATATCATAGGTAGGTACCTACTATCATATGGCCAAATGGCCCACAGAAAAATTCTTTCTTAGTTCTCCTTTACGTCATAAAAGAAACCCCAAATTCAAGGTTCTACCCCTTATTAGTTTAGGCCCTGCGTTGATTATATCAGTCAGTCAGTCAGCTTCTACTCATAACTTCAATATAAAATCAACCTGATGGAAAAAAACATAATTTTTAAAATATTTCAATGTTGTGATTATTTTCCGCGGGACTTCATTCGTCAGAATCAGAACAATGGTGGTTATGATATTAAGTAGGTAATTACAAGAATACAAAAGCACAAATGTTGTGAAAATCGTACATATGATAGTCATTTATATTTATTTTATACCATGCTTTGTTGGTTTTAGGTGTTTCTGTACGCACAGTGCACAGAATGGTGCAATACGGTACGGCTAATGCAAATGGTGTGAAACATTCAACACCATAAACAAATGATACAAGGAATAAAGCTCTGACGTCAGCCTATAAGATTATTTAGCTAAAAATATAGTTACAATAAAACAACATGCCTTTGCAAGAAACATGAGCTTAAACTAGTCTCACTCACTCTGGCAGGGTCACCATCAAGGATTTTAATTTTAATTTTGATAACCGGTTGCCCGGCCAGAGTGAGTGACACCTTAAACCTGGGGCTCGAGTCTGCTATTGCAATCGTGTCTTAATGACCGGTCATTGATAGAATATTTGACAACTTTGTCAGTTTTTGCATGGGAAATGTGTCATACGTTTGACGTTATACGTCAAAAATAGATCATTGACCGGTCATTGAGACACAATTGCAATAGCAGACTCGACCGCCAGGATACCTACGAAACAATGAAATTATAGGGCAATATGCAATATCGTCACGCATTAGTAAGGCTGCCAGTGCTGCCACCATGCCACTACGATCTTAACTAAGTATATAGGGTTAATTTGGGCATTGGCAAAGCGAAAGGTCGCTTTACAAAATGTAGGTGCATATCATTAAGGCTAATCGGAGAGGCTAATTGCAATTTGAAAACAGCTCAGGATTTAGGAATTGTGTTTGTATTTAAGTAAACTGGTATTACTAGGTACTATTCTTTGTGGAACTTATCCATTGCAATTGGTTAATTAACATGCTTATCTAAAATATTTATTCATTATTTATACATAATTAATACTATTCAATTAAAATACCCCCACCGCAAAAAAGTAAAACGTTTAAAAAGTTAAAAATAATCCTTTCCTATCGTTGAGCCATGAAATTTTACTTCACGTCGCTTCACGGGGGTTTTTTAAATTTTAAATTTAATTTTTATTTTAATTTTTATTTTTATTTTAAATTTTTTAAACGCCTTTACAAAGTCTACCTGCTGGTGTGCTGGACAGCCTGGCTGCAGCATCAGCTCATCCTGTTGCCATCAGTGCATTGTGTACAGAGTCAAATGCTGGTTAAAATGAATCCAAACACGACATATCTGCTGTTATTTTCCAAAGAGTGTATTAGTCTGCTAGAAATCCTGGCTGCATCAGACCAAATACACCATAATGTTGCTTATTAATATTACACACCATGGGTGTTTGAAATTTTAAGACACACATATGTTTTTAACCCCCGACGCAAAGAGGGGTGTTATAAGTTCAATTCAATCACCCATGTGTGTAATATTAATAAGCAACATTATGGTGTATTTGGTCTGATGCAGCCAGGATATCTAGCAGACTAATACACTCTTGGGAAAATAACAGCAGATATGTCGTGTTTGGATTCATTTTAACCAGCATTTGATTCTGCACACAATGCACTGATGGCAACAGGATGAGCTGGTGCTGCAGCCAGGCTATCCAGCACACCAGTAGGTAGACTCTTGACAAAATAATAGCAGATATGTCGTGTTTGGATTCATTTTAACCAGCATTTGATTCTGCTCACAATGCCCCGATGGCAACAGGATGAACTGATGCTGCAGCCAGGCTATCCAGCACACCAGTAGGTAGACTCTTGACAAAATAATAGCAGATATGTCGTGTTTGGATTCATTTCAACCAGCATTTGATTCTAAACACAATGCACTGATGGCAACAGGATGAGCTGATGCTGCAGCCAGGCTATCCAGCACACCAGTAGGTAGATTCTTGACAAAATAATAGCAGATATGTCGTGTTTGGATTCGTTTTAACCAGCATTTGACTCTACATAAGTACAATGCATTGAACAATTCTCATAACTGAATACTCTATAAAACAAAATGAGTGCGTTTAAAAATTTTAAAATAAAAATTAAATTAAAAATTTAAAATACCCCCACCGCAAAAGTAAATCATTTAAAAAGTTAAAAAGAACACTTTAGCCATGAAATTTTACGTAACGTCGGGGTACCGTTAACATAAGTACCTACATAACTACAACTACTAGGAACATTCCTTAGCGGTACCCCGACGTGAAGTATCTATGAAATTTCATGGCTTAAGTGTTTTTTTTTACTTTTTAAATGTTTTACTTTTTTGCGGTGGGGGTTTTTTAAATTTTTAATTTAATTTTTAAGTAAAGTTAATACCCATAGACGTCTAAAATAGCAACGGTAGCTAACACAAAAGAGCTGATAACCTTGAAACGGCTGAACCGATTTTGATGAAATATGTCTAAGAACCATCGCAAGAAACCCTGCTTTCAAATAAAAAAAACCGCATCTAAATCGGTTCACCCGTTTGGGCGCTACGGTGCCACAGACAGACAGACAGACAGATACACACACATAGCGGTGAAACTTATAACACCCCTCTTTTTGCGTCGGGGGTTAATTAAAATTACCTGGGTCGAAATAACAGGGCTGCTATCTGGGCGATTGTGGCGCCCTCATTTAATTTCTACTAGAATAGAATACTCTTTATTGTGCACCATAAAATCTCTCTTTAGATTAATTTGCTGTGTTCACTCATACCTATAATAGGTACTCTTTGACAAAGAGTATAAAAATAATATGGGAGCTCTGTAGACACCGCCCTTCGGTATTAAAAAGAAAAAAAATATGACAGCACATCAATGGATTTATTTTATTTGTTTGGCACTGATAACACATTTTTTTAGTAATTTCTGCTTTGATTTTTAAATAAGAACTTTTGAAACAATGATACGTTTGTACAAAAGTCAAAAAACATAAATGTTATACTACAATGCCGCTTGATCACCGTCAGCAGGAGCAAGATCAGAATACAGCCAAGCTGGTGATGAACGCATTTTATAAAGTCGCAGATAAAGATGGCGCCACTGCTGCAGAGATCACGAACTACTTGCAGGACAAGTTTGGGGATGTTTGGAAGATTAGTACGTTAACGTGGAAGGCAGAAGAAACGTTAAAGAGAAGTGCCGTGCTGGGCTTTTTAGAGCGGCAGGGCAGCAGGTACGTAGTGAACTTAGCCCACGACTGCTGTCGCTGCCCCGAACGTCGCGCTTTAAAAAAGAAACCTTGCCGGCGGTGCTTCAAAAAACGGCCGCGTCCATGCCGTTGTCGAACGCAAAAGCGTTAACGTCATTAGAAAAAGCAAACAATGGTTAAGTTTGTCGTTCCTTTATGATTTAATAAATTAGTAATAAATTCTTTCATGGTCTTCATTAATCGAAGGTTTCCTGACTGAAAATCATACCTAGATTCTACACCCAACAGTTGCTGATGTCCTCCTAATGGTAATCAACTCTGGCTCTGATAATATTGCGTTTATGTCCATATGTGTGCGTTTCCTTTGAGGGATTACCTCTCAATTTTGAGTTTAGAATGCGTCAATTTTAGTAAAAGTTCTCAAACATTCAGCCAGAAATTTGTAAAAGTACCTATTTAAAAGTTTACAATCGGTTTAAGGTGGGCCCTTAGTCGTGCTTGACAGGCATCCATAACTCAGAACCCAGTTATTTTTTTCAACTGCTATGAATGACTTCTTTTAGTAAAAGATAATTTGTAAAACTTATTTAGTGAGTTTCAACTCATTCTATTCACAAGAACCAGCATGCGGAACGTGGTCCCTCAATTGATCACCATAAGTTCACATTGAGTGGAGATCACAATGGAATTCAAACTTCACTTAAAGGTCTAGAGTTATTAAAAGTAGGTACTAAAACGATTGGAAATTCAATCTCAAGTTTGTAAAAGAAGCCCTTCAGAAGTTAGGTTAGGTTAGGTTTAACGGGCAGGTGTCCGTAATTTCACGACCAAGCGCGTATATTGCGTACGAAGAAGTTACAATCGTTATGAGTGGTACCGTCCCTCAATCGTAACGCTTAAAAATAAAGTAAACACGATTTACCTACGTAGCATTCGGAAGTTAAATAGACAAATGCTGTAGTCAATCGTCTAGTAAATTTTTTGACTAACGATTCGCATCTAAAAATTAAAAAAAAACCGTTTTATTTGTATATAGGTATATAATAAGTAGGTACATACCTACTAGGCAGATTCCTTACGCGACATAAAATTACATGGCTCAAACAGAGCTAGGAAAATGTTAATTAATAACTTTTTAAATATTAGCTTTACCTACTTTTCGGCGTTGGGGTTTTTTTTTTTTATTTAATTTTTCTTCTTTGGCTAGTTTGTGCCTTATGTCTGACTAGTGTCAATGTCAAACGAAAACGACGAACATAATCAAGATCTAGTATAATAAATAGGTACCATGCTTAGATAATATACCTCTAGATAGAGCCACCGCGTGGCCGCACATGCGACAGCAATATAAAAGTTCAGTGTTGCTATTCCTTAAAAAAGTCCCAAATTACGACCAAAATTCTACTTAACTGCGGGTTCCAATTTTAGCACTATTGTAAATTATAATTTACGTATTCAACGTGGTAATAAGAGTGTAGAAGTATCCATGTGTGAGAAAATATAATTTCACGTAAAATACCTACTTTCAATCTTACCTTGATTCTCACAAATAAAATACACTACTACCAGGTGAAGCTTGATGTGTGTACATAGAAGTAACTCTTTAGAAGAACACAACATTATTTTTTCGCGTGTTATTTATCATTAAAATATATTGAGGTATGGCTGACATCTAGTGTGACATTGACATTGCTGTATAATAACTATTGTCCTTTGGACAAAACCAACTTATTTTGAAAATATCTAATTTTTTGTTTATACTTAACATTTATTTATAAAATGAATTCTTACTTCCAAATATCTATTTATGTACCTACGCGATTGACAATAAAAGCGCACAAATGTATAAATTCAATAATCATACTATAACACTAACAGTATTGAAAACTTTCGAATGAAAAGTGATTTCGTTAACATCCTTTTCTGTGCGGCTTTTACAGCCTATTATACTGCATCCTCCCATCGTAGAGCATACACCATACATTAAACACTTCACTAATGGAGTCCATTTCTCATTAAATTACTCAAACTATTACAACAATTGCAAAAACCATCCGAAAACTTAAATTAAATCGACCATAATAATATACAGCTTGGCAAAAAAGTGTAGAAACGGAACTAAATTTTTGACTGTTGGCAACATTTTCAAAATAATGACATCTCATAATAAACAAAGTTCACGATTTCGTAAAATTTTAATTTCGACCACCAAACGTTGATTAATAAACGTAAAAAGTGAATAAAAACGAATAAAACTATTCGTAGTGCTGGCAGGGTGGTTATTTATAAGGTGTACAGGCGATATCTGGCGGAACATGAGGCCCAAACTATTCTTCCTGAACATAACAATGTTTTCTAAAGTTCCGCTTATAATACAGGTATGTAAGAGTTTGTTTTGTTGATTTTAGGTAAATCAAGTGTTAGTTGATGAATACAAAGCTATATTAATTTGCTTGCATAAGGAATAATTAGAAATTTGAAATAATAAATGTCGAGCACATAGGTTATGTTTACATTTTTTCAGCATTACTCTGGTATAGTGCGCTGAGATAAATGGATACTTTGGTGACTTGACTTTTAACTGAATGAAAATTCACTTTCTACGTAAATTATACTTTAAGTGCGATATCAAGGGAGAGAATTATTTGTTCTAGCGTTTGAATTAGAAATGTAAAAGAAATTGTCGTGCCATAGTCTAAATCTATTAATTCAGGGAAGCCTGTTATCGTTCTAAGCAAAATCGTGCTGGAAGGAGATAAACAAAAGGGTATTTTCTACATCCGGCTTTTTAACAGTATGTGATAAAAATGTTTTACTTTTAATATTGTTAGGGATAAATGAAATATTTCGTCTTTACAGGAAGCAGCTGAACGTGCATTACAAGCTATTATCGAGGAGGATTGGAAGAACTCGTGCTAACATGTAATAAAAATAGAAAATGATTACTGGAAAAAAAAATAACTATGAACGAGGAAATATAGCGATTAGTAAAAAATCTAGAAGATGATAGTAGCATCACCTCTGAACCCGAACATGAGTCAGATGAGTTTGCGGCCAACGTGTTCGGGGTAGAATATTTAGAGGAAGATTTACTAGAATAAAATATAGAAATTATGTTATACAATGTTATGTTTTCTTTTTTTATAATTCCTAAACAATGTTGTGAACTCAGGAGCATTTACTCAATTTGTTATTTTTAGGTAATCAGTTGCGTGTCGAGAACACGTCCTTGTTCAATTAATTCATTACACCCCAAGAGGACACCGGTGTCCACGCTGTCATTGTCTTTCTATTGTGTCTCTAATTGCCACGATTAAAAGTGATTACTTACTGATTAAAAAATAATACATAATTAGATTAATTTGTCTAAAAACAGCTAAGTATCAAGACTAGGTTGGTACGCTATGCGGTTGCCACGCGGGTTGCCATACGAAGAGCACAGTGGCGCCTCCATTATTTTCTACTCTTTTTTGCCAAGCTGTACGTGACAGTGACAGCACTTTGTTTGGCTAACATTCAAAAGTTAGCCATGCAAAAATACGGCACGCCGTAAGGGACAGAAGATACGATGCTTTGTCTCAATAAAATTTTCCTACGAACTTTGTATTAATGCGTCTCACTTCCACACTTCACACTGTAAATTGGGCTACGTCTAGAGGTATATAGTCTAAGGTACCATGGGTACCTAAAATAAATAAAGGTAATATTTGAGATTTGGTCTTATGATATTTTATTTTGAATTTTGAAAATACTTAGGTATTTAGCATTTAGCATTTGAAATACAAAACCCAAAACTATTTAGTATTTTGCATTTTGTATTTAAATGCTTTTTTAAAACCATTTTGTACATCTCTGTGCGTTTCAAAAGATAATAGCTGATAATAGAAATGACTGCCCCATGTTGTGACTGTCAATTCGAATAAATTGGGTAAGAAGATAAGCAAAACAAAACAAGGTTATTTCTAAATATAATTTATTTACGAATTAGAACTAATAATTTTCTAAATTGAACGAATAATACTCTTAAAGTATTTGTCTACATTGGAGATAATCTTTCGAGCTCTCTCATGCAAAACAGCGCCACGTTCGCACATTTTCCAGCAATCAGAGAGACGAAAACAAAAAGAAATAAATAAAACGTAACCTAATTTACGACGTGTTTTCATTTTGAATAACTGCGACTCGGTAAAACAAAAAAAAAGAAAATTATTGATACGCCATTAAGGTTTCGGTGCAGGCCGTACTTTTCAAGCGACATTCGACAGATAGAGGTCATTGACGTTCTTATTCTTATTTGAAACGCATAGTACCATCTAATAATAATAATTATCATGTTTATAAGTGTCTAATTATTATTATGGACATGGTGGTGTAATAAAACCTCAAGGTTCAGTGATCATTATTTTTATTTTTTATTTCTAATTTAATATTTACACGTCTTCCATATAGTAAAACATACTTTTCCATAGAGTAATCGAAACAGTAACAGTTATTTTTAAAGATTACACAACATCAGTACGATACATACCTACACTTATTGCTTTATTTATCACCCCTACAAGACATGCTAGGCAAAGGCTGTATGGGACAATTTAGACAATAATATAGGCGGCCTGCACAACCTAGTAGGTAGATTAAAGCAACTATGGTCTGGTGGTTGAGTATTCATTTGTATTTCTCCGTTAAAAAAGATGTAAACATTTTAAATGTGCACAAATTACATAATGGCCAAATATCCTAACCATTCACAATGTCAATATATTTATTAAATACCTAATCTCAAAATAGTCTCAAGAAAGTTCATTTCGAATGTTACAAATTGACATGAAACAAAATATTTTTAACTAGCAGATACTGACACAGTGAACTCAATCTGATTTTCTAGTATCATAGCGTACAGGCGGCCTTATTAAATAAATAATGTTACATTTTATATACATACAGCCTAAAGTTTGTGGTATCTCCGCATGGGTTTAAAGACGACACTAACACGCTCCACTGTGAGCACTTACACTCGTTCACAATCATCGTTAATGTCCATGAAAATTTTAACACTAATTTCTCATGAATTTAATTCAGTTCCGAAGTGTCAACTAATGAAGAGTAGAAGACAAGGTGTTTTTAATAAACTAGTAACGATTCTAAAACAAATCATTTTATTAGCATTAATTGTTTCCACGTCACATGGAACTAAAAAAGCGTTTTCCCGGTGTAGCCCGGGTCCGCTTGGTACAGGGGGCCTAGCGCTGCCGGTTCGTTAATGTCACTTGACTTGGTAAGTCCTGTGGTAAATACTTTTTGCATACCAGTTTTTAAGGTGTTATCTGCATTTTACTGACAAACCTTGACAGTCGTCGAGAGAACGATGTCTGAATTTAATTCGGTGTTCTTCTCATGATGACACTAAGATTATTAATTTAATAACATGTATTTCAAGGATTCAAATAGCGGAATTTTGTCGATAGTATTGGAGTCACTGAGATGTGACTTTACTAAAGCATACATACTAGCCATTTCAGCTAGCTTACGGCGGACAACAATTCACGAAAATGCCCCCTTTGTACTATAAATATTTGTTTACATGAAACTGTTACAATGAAACTCTTCCGGAGTTTGAACACTGTTGGCAATGACGTAAAATATTTCTTCAAATGTTAAAATGAAGATATTTTTTATGAATAATGACAGAATATTTGAATTTTGTAGTTGATTATTTCCTGGGGTCAGAAAGACCTTATACAGCAGAAATAATTGATTTTAAATGTAATACGCAGGATCAATTAGCCAACTGCATTTAATGTGGACATTGATTTGATTATGAATTATACACCAATGAGTGTTATTTACAATTATTAAGACACTACAAATATGTAAACTCGGAACACATTAAGAGTCAGCATACAAGAAAAATACTACGACACTACTTTACAATTGGCGGAAATGCACATGACGGAAAACTGAATATCCGTCTATCACATGACGTACAGTGCCCACTTATATCAGGAATATTGAATGTATAATTTTATATATATATAGCATAGTACGTAAAACAGTTCTCGTCAAAACTACACAAGTAGAATCGTCTTGACAGTCATTTGTTGTGTTACATAATTAGAAACTGGTTCATATTGCGATAATACACTATTGACACAAAAATATTTAAAAACTACAATTCAATAAAGTCATTTGAGTAAAATGTTTTACAACAATTATTTAATTAATACATCGTGCTTTTTTATAAAGGCCATTGGAGCGAAAACCGAAATTGGTCCGGCTTGTGACCGTGACTACAGCAAGTGTTATTTCGGAAAGCTAAACATGCAATTTTAGATTTCCTCTAAGATCGCGCTTATGGCTCATTTGTCACATGTCAAAGTTCATGTGTAATATCTGATTTAAAAGTCATTTGTATGTGATTGCTACAATAAGCTAAACAGTAGCCTGGCAATAATGTAAACCGATTACAAGCTCCGCCTGCACTTGATCTGTATATGTTGATAAATAATCACTTATTTTGTCATGCACAACACAGATAATGTTACAATTATGCCTAACTATATAAAAACACGTCGTCATTGTACTCCAATTTTCCAGGACCCGAGTGCTGTCATGTTACACAAATACGACGCCCTGGATTAGCATTGTATATCAAAGACAGTCAAATTTAATATGTAACAGTCCCTTAGAAGTCGGTATCATCACAAATAGAAAGTAAAGAGAAAATACCGCATGTTCATACATTGACTACAAAATACGCTTGTTAACAAAGTATATACAAAACGAATATATGATATTTTAAAATGTTTGCATAAAATACTATTAAAATCCTTAAGATGTAGTTCGAACGTTAAACTAAATAAAATTAAATCAGACATACACAATTTCACATTTAAAAGAAGTAGGATAAACTAATAATTATTAGTAGGTGCGAAAGTTAGCACATCATACTACCCCATCAGGTATATACTAACGCCAGTTGTCGTTTTATTTACAGTATATTGTAAGAAAATGCCACTACACAAAATAAAATAAATAATTAAAAATTTTTACAATAATAAATAACCTCCGACGAATTAGTTTCGAAATGCGAATATCTTTTGGGAAGACGACAATGAAAAAAATAAATGAACTTACGTTTCTATTTTCGATTTATTCTACATAATTTTCGTGAGCACGAACGTCGCAAAAAAAAGGTTAAATTTGCTTCAAATGCTTTCTGGGTTAAAAAAAGAGTAAAATTCGTCACCATTAAAAAACCATAGATATATCATTGAGTTAAAAGTAAGTCCATGTTCTATGTTAAAAAGTATACTCATTTATATTGAGCTAACAATAAGCTAGTGTAAGAATTGAATGAAGCTAGAATATTATTCACAAAGTATACGTTCTCAAGGCGTTCATCGATATTATATCTGTCAAATTTTAAGCTAAAAAAAAGTAATTGCCGTAGCATACTGCGTTTGCTTTTAGCAGAACACGTGTATAGTTTACGTGTGGTCGTAACATTTTATATCAATATAAAACGTTATGACCAAAATATCGAACAGTAAGCCGTCGAAGGTTAAACACAATAAATTATAACCAAGTAGTCATTCGCGGTAATTTCTGGGATAAAACTCGATATCAAAAACATATATTCCCCCGTCCAAAGTGATTATTTTGTAAACAAATATTAAGATAAAAGTTACAAATTCCTTGATTTGATTAAAAACACTAATATTTTAGTCTGTGTAAGCTTGTCTCGAATAATTGAAAAGAGTCATCGTCAAGTTTCGACCTTATCCAAAGCGTGCCTACTTAAAAAGTCCTTACATAAATATATTTTTTACTTTCTCATATTAGCTATGGATTCTCTTCACATCAATGTGGAGTCAAACACACACAAAGTAATACACAAGTTGATTTCTTTAACAAGGATTATTGTGTCAGCTGCTATCCATTAGAGATAGAATCTCGTCCTCTCCACTATAGCAAACTTTAGAGTATGAGTAATAAAAATAGCTACTTATCTATCTCTAACGGGTAAACTCTTGCTGCAGTACATTTTTAGTCAATGATAGAAACTATCTTTATAAATAATAATTACTTAATTATTTTTGAAATTTAAGGAAGATAAAATACATTATTTAAAAGTAATAAAAGGAAATGTCCACGCAACAAAAATGCATAGCATTCAAGATTTGTGACATCCATCGTTACATTAAAATGAGCAAAATAAAATAACCCTCCTGCTTACTTCTACACAAGAAAAACATTTCAATAGTTGTGATTAACAATTGCACGCCGTTAAAATTTAAATATTTCAAAGTTATTATGCTGACCTTAAAAAATAAACTTTTTAAGATCACTTGTAATCAGTCAGTAAGGGGCTTTTTAAAAAAAATCATTGCAATATTTATGTTTGGATATAACCATTATTGTTATTATAAAATTGACTAGAAAACTGCAGGGACACTATTAAAAGAAAATCGTGGGTCGCTAATCTCTGTCCCTTATTATTAATTGTAACATAAACTAACACATCAAATAATTTTTCGAGGTCAGCTAAAATAAACAAAACAGTCATCTGGCCAAGTTAAAATAAATAAATTAGATAATGCATAAATGCTAGTCAATCTCAACAAATAAATACAATGTGATCAAGTTAATGGGACAGAGATCGTTGAGTTGTTTGTCTCAAGTATTTATGCACACTTTGTAGTCACAACGTTTTTGTATAATAACAGATAACACAAAAATCGTGTTAACATGCATGACATGAAATATTAATAATACAAAATTAATGTTTTAAAGTAGACACTCCTGCACTCATTCAATGGCTAGAAAACACTGAAGGCACAATATTACGGTGGTATATTATGCACTAGCTATGTGCCGAATCGCATGTTCATCATGCACAACCTACTAGCTGGTTCAAACGGTTTCTCTTGCAATTACACTTTATTACTATTATTAAAACAAGTCGGTAACATTAATCAGATTATTACACAGCATAGAAAAATATAGAAGTTGAAATTGACAGCCAGTAATGCCCCTCGTCTCAATATTACGTACAAATTTCTTAAGGTCTATTAAAAGTTTATTGGGTTAATTACATTGTCGATGTGAGATTAAAAGGTGCCACGTATTTTATGCCGCGTTCTAGGACCGTTGTTTAAATATAGATTATTTTTGTATAAGCAATTATACATTTGCAAGATATGTATAACTTAAGTTTTTCATCCAACATGGATGAAAAACTTATCTTGGTTTTTTAACGAGTTCTTAATCTCGCATGTATTGATTTAAACAAAAATAATCTATTTGTAATTAAAATTGAATGTTTATTTTAATTTAAATTTAAATTAACTACACCAGGGTTCGCGCCGTTATTATCTTTCTATTGTGTCTCTAATTGACACGATTAAAAGGTTAATTCATATTTTATTAACAGCTCATGTAATTGCAAATAAAAAAATATTATGTATACATACATTATAAAAACAAAAAGAAAAGTAAAACAATGATAATTATTATTATTAAATTGAATTGATGAAGCTGAAATAGCCGAATAATTTTGTCGAGCCAAATGTGTTAAAACTAAATTACGGGAGGAGTAGTAATATCAGATACTTAAAGTAAAATAAAACGTAAATAAGTAATTAAAACTAACTTACACACATTTAATTATAAAACAATAAAAAGACTGAGTTAATGCAGAAGCAATAGGTAGGCAGGAATCAAGCGGCAATAGCTCAGTGGTTAAGGCGTTGGACTGGCGACAGAGAGATCGTTAATTTGATCCCCACCCATTGCACTATTGACGTGAATCCACTCCAGAAAGAAGCACATTCAGTTTAGTTGTAGGGGTTAACATGTGCAACACACATTGCTAGTAAGTTTTTTTATAAAAAAAATTACAAATAATAATTTAATGACATTAATTGTCTATTTAACTATAATACATGCAATTAAAATATAAATATAAAAGTAATAATCTGGATCAATACTTAAAAATAATTTAATAATTAGGACCAAGGTTCAAATTGAGTACATGGTCGTAGAACGTGGTATTATCACCTTCATGCAGCATTGTCAACTTCAGGAGATGATGATTATAATAATTATTGTTTGGAGTGTAGGTATTATTGATTCGAGGGAGATGATTAACTGAGCGATGGGGTGACATGACCTCGCGAGCAGGCCCGATGGATACCACCGAGCGGGCCCGGGCTGGTCACCCTGAGGCATCGAACATCGTTGTAAGAGTAGAGTCGACAAGTGTTTAGATCTCCGATGGGTTATCACAAGGCGAGTTAGAGTGAACACGAGAGGGGCGCCGACAGCTCACACGGTGTCGATGTCGCCCACGTTGATGCGGTCTTCGGATGCGGTCACTGAGAATCCCAGTATGCGCACGTCAACCTTTAGCATCTTATTCTTCTTGGTTTTTTTCCCCTTACCCTTAACCTCCTGGTAGTCGGATCCGGACACGGTGCGCGGGTTCACGGCGATGGCGGGGGAGCACAGGTCGTCAGACGGCGTCACCATGCCGACGCGCAGCAGCTTAGACCTGCACAATACAGATCAATCAGAAACCATGACAGATTTATTTCTCTCTACATATTACAGTGAAGGTAAGTAAGTCTACATACACAATTAAATATACAATTTGTGGAAAACTGGTGCTTTAACTAATTTTGGTCAGGTAACCAGATAACATAATCTTATTAGTCGCATTGTTTTCTATCATATTGTTACCTTCTCTCTAGGAACTGGCGAGAGAAGTCGCTAGATTCCTTCGACTCGCCCAAGTAGCATTTGACGTAATCTTTCACCTCGTACGGTGACTCGATGTCCTTCAGGAAGCCAACAAAAGTCGGCACTGAAACAAGAGAGGTGATGCATTTCATTATTTTGTTAGGACAGTAATAACATCGCTCTATGAAAGTGTATAGATAGATGTATATTATAAAGGTTATCTATTTTTTCGCCAATTAGGTATAAGCAGTTATATCGCAATTAAGAAATCGCCTTAGAATTTAGATCCTTCTTCGTCTGCTACATGAGGGGTGCTTATACCAGATAAAAGACGCATAGTTAGTTCCAAAGGCGTGTTCTAAACAAAGCATTTAATTCGGTCGGTGAACCTGAACTTCGCTCATTGCATTTTTCTGAACATATTATGAACGCGATGACTATGTATTAGCAGTTAGCACGACCGATCACTATGGGTTAAAACACAGATGGGGTAATTTTTTTTAAATAAATTAAATAAATATTCCACAACTTTTCACACAACGCCATTTAGTCCCAAGCTAAGCTTCAGAGCTTGTGTTATGGGTACTAAACAGCTGATAAACATACTTATATATTTCTAAATAAATACATAATATAGATAAATTACACCCAGACACAGAACAAATGATCGTGCTCATCACACAAACATTTGTCCTGGGTGGGAATCGAACCCACGACCTCCGGCATAGCAGTCAGGGTCACTAACTACTAGACCAACAGGCCCGTCAATTTAATCGTCAAATTAAATTAAGTCCCATAATCCAACGAAACAAAGAATTCTCTCCGCCAAATTGATGCAACACATTTTGTATAGCACTTTGTCGCCATATTCATAGATATCATTGGACTGCGCTAAAGCAAATTAGGAAAAAAACATTTTATTCATTGATCGAATAGATAAATAAGATAATGTTCGCTAGCGCAAAATTCGAGAATGTTTAGAAGCACTGTAGGACTACCTTCCAACAAAGATGTCACAAAAATAATAGAAAACTGCACTTTAATAGAAAAATAATATTACCACATAAACGTGGTTCAAATTTGTAATTTCCGTACTCTTTTGATTTCATCGTGAGTAAAACTTTATTATTGTAGATTATAAAAAAAAAAGCATAACTGAAGAGAAAGTCTTATCTTAATTTTCAGAGTTTTGTGTTATGTGACACTTAACTAGTCAATTACCGCAATCCAGACACAATTAAATTACTATTGTTTGCGGACACCGGTGTCCACGCGGAGCCTAATGAGTTAAGCAATTTTTAGGCACAAAAATCAGTTTACATAAATTATTGAGGATTTAAATATGATAGGTCTTGGTTATGGTATGGTACAACTCAACCAATTACTTAACCAGCCATAAGCGCATAATATAAATGTCAGGAATTAAGGATATAGTACACATTTCAACTAGGAAAGGGATCGTCACCATAAGTATTTCAACTATCAACATTACTCGCCGTTGGAAAGCACAGCATAAGATATAATGAGTTACAAAGGTAGTTCAAATTCATAATTAACAGTACAGTTGGAACAGAGGCCGGATACTTGGTCGTACACACGACTACACATCAAAGCTTAGCCAGTTTACGCTGACCTCGCATTGTACGGAAATCCTATAATAATGGGCTATTTGACAAAATTATAATTATTAGTCTGTCCATCTAGATTACAAGAAAATATTCGACACGTATTTTTTATTTTTCAAATTGATGGAAAACTGCTAAGATTAAGCGCATTAAACTTGAGGAGAGGGGCTTGTAACGTCATGACCTAGTATAAACCGTACTGGCTAGTGACTTCATGCGACATTTTGACCCGACGTATCGCCGTTATTTTTTGATTACATGAAAAAAGAAAAAATATGAGTCGAATATTTTCTTGTAATCTAGATGAGGGACTAAAAACTAACATTTTGTCAACAATCCTATCGTATGGAATGTATGCTACTCATACAAAAGATAGCTAGATGAGTAGCCGTGTGTACCATCGCCTAATAATTGAGTCAGTCGTCTGGAGAGGTGTCTAAATACTTTGTTTAGGAATGGGATCCACCGGAACTGAACAAATAAGCACACATAACAAAAATATTCGCTGGGGCAAGGCTAATAATAATATGAGGTCCTTTGCAACTTGGCATAAGCATTACTTATTGCACTAGATGCCTAAACCACAAACCTTATCTAAAATATACGCAAGCTGGTAACAACACAGTGTAAAACAAAGTATACTTAACAGTAGAAATAAAATATTAAATAAAACTTGTTAGGAACTAAATGGATATCACTGATGTTACCAACAGTGTAAAAACTCAAATGGAGATGGGCGAGCCATATAGTTCAGAGGACAAAAGATAAATCGTCTAAGAACATAACTGACAGTCCTTAGTTAGCAGTGAAAAAAAAATTGATTGGAAGGAGATTATATTTAAAAATATGTTTATTAGTATTATTTAAGTCTCCTCTCTCCGGGGGTTTATGTCCGTACTTCCCCAAGCTAAGCCTTCACATGTATACGCATTCATTTATCTCTCTGTTTGAGGTCTGTCGGCCTTTTTTTACTAGAGCTTAACCCCGTGTGCCGTTTCTAGGTTCTGCCCGCAAACGTCTAACTATGCATTTAAGTAACACAGCTATACACAAATATCTTATGTATAAAATTCTCGTGTCACAATGTTAGTTACCATACTCCTCCGAAACGGCTTGACAGATGTTTATGAAATTTTATATACATGTTCAGTAGGTCTAAGAATCGGCTACTATATATTATATACTATCGGCATCTCTCTTCGCCCATAATTCACGTCTCGATACTAGCAGTGCTTCTCCACCAATTTTGCCTTACTGCAACACGTCGATGCTCGAGGTTTGCATAAGGAACAAGGAAGTCCTGAGAGCACTGTGTCGTTTAGACGTGAATAAAGCTAGTGGGCCAGACGGTATTCCAGCAGTTGTTCTCAAGGCATGTGCGCCTGAGTTGTCTCCTGTATTGACACGACTGTATCGCCTCTCATTTCGGACTGCTATAGTGCCCAAGTCCTGGAAGCTTGCTAACGTGCAGCCCGTGCCCAAAAAGGGCAGTCGTGCCGATCCTGCCTACTATCGAAAATATAATATAACTAATATAATATAACTATCCAACTATACTATTCCGCCATCACCTTTCTACCATCGGACAACCCGGCGTACGGCGAGTGTCCGCCCTTACATCGTTGGCACTCCCACAGTTCGGACAAAGCGTTTCGCTTCGTCGTTTATACCGCGTACATCGAAGGACTGGAACAACTTGCCTGCTGCGGTCTTCCCGTCCGATTATAATTTAGCTGTCTTCAAGGCTAGAGTGAATAGGCTCTTAATAAACTAGTGCGCTTCACCATCACTGATTGCATCACTGCTTACCATCAGGTGGGATTGCAGTCAAGCACTGGTTTATAATATAAAAAAAAAATACTATCTATTTTTCATACCTCTAAGTGCTGAACGAAGTTTGCTGGGGCAGCTAGAATTAAATAGTACTTGATTCCAATCAATTTAATTTCCACTTTAAACGAGTGTTAGGTTCTTTCAGAACAATTTGATCAGTAGTGAAAATTTAAAAAAAAATTAAAACTGTAGATGTTTTACTTAAGTAGTTCATCCAAAAATATTTAATTGATATAAAAACAATTGCTAATGCTGAATAAGTAAGACAGTAAGCAGTGTTGCTCGCTAAATGGTTTTGTTTATTCCTAGGCAAAAGCTATTTTCATTTAGTAGAGAATTTACCGTCAATCTTGGAGCTCCAAGAAGCAAGCACGCCGGTGCACCAAGTCTCAAACTCGATAGCCGGCGAGGTGTCCTTCTTCGATGGCATGATCAGAGTCGGCTTCTTCTTGGTTTTGGTCGGCTCAGTTAGCTTCTGCGGTTCTTGCTGCTTCTCAACCTTCGACGAATTCGGCTGCTGAGTGTCCCAGAAACCTCCTTAAAAGAAAAATATGTATAATTATTTAAGTCGATGAAACACAAAGGGAGAACTGTTATAAAAAGGAAAACTCTTTTATAACGACAATGAATGCCAAAAACTTGTCAAAAATGTTGGGCAATTTGATGTATTTCTGAGATTTATATTGGAATTCGACCGTTTAATAAAAATACAGGAATTGTCCGTCTAACGTACTACACCAAGCCTTTACTTGATAGGAAATCAAAATCATTAGTCATTTATTAAAATAATTAGGCTGAGGATCAGAACTTTTTAAACGTCATTATTTAAGTCCTTCAAAACCCCGCCTTTCACCAGTTCCTACTGTTTATGCTGGGAAGAAGAAGTGGCGGAACAAATTTCCCAGCAACACGACTGTCTGTTATGTTACAAGAACTTGGATTTACACAATATTAGAGGGAGCAAACACATGGCAGTCTAAATCAACTTCTGAGCCCCTGCAACGCGTGGCCGAATCTGCTAGTATAAAATAGGTTATTCACCTCCATTGGGGGTAGGGTTGGCCCACGGGGCGTGGTTCAGCTGCGGAGGGGGAACAATCTCGGCCTCCTCCATAGCTTTAGCTGCCGCCGCTACTGCTGCCGCCAACTGCTGCTTGCGAGCTTCAGCCTGTTTATTACAAGTTTGTAATTAACAAAAGTTACAAACATGATCTAGTCTAGTCTTGTGTGAAAAGTTTTCCACATTCTTCATCATTAATATCATTTGGCCGGCTCTAATTTTTTCACCAAATGTAATATGTAAGATCTTAGCAGTTCGTTATGAACATACCCCCGGGGTACCGATATTATCGTCGTAAATTAGGGCTCCATACTTAAAGAGTGCAGAAGTGTATTATTAAGCCAACGCTGTTCGTACGCCTGTCCGTCCGTCTCATGATTATTAACAGATTCACAGTAGAAATATTCACTGATAGGTTATTTTTATTGCCACTTTGACAGCAAAAAATAAAATTAAAGAGATACAACCATAGAAAAATTATGTCAATATATTGTTATATTATATTAACTCTTCATATCAAGAAGTTCAATAACTAACCTGAATCTCGGCCAAACTTTGTCCACCTTGGGATTGATTAGACCCCTTCTTTTTGGCCCATCCCAGACCAGCTTGCATTTCCTGTCGAATGGAAACAAAAGATAAGTTAGACAATAACAATAAAAATGTCTTAACGACACAGGCACTCTATGATGCGGACTTGCGACGGTGATAAGATTAGTTCCGTCAAGATCCGGACGATCGGCTCTGGCTTACAACCTGAATGCGGTTTAATCTATATCTATAGATGTGAGAATTGCAGAAAAAGTGCACTACTATACAAGGCGATGATCTATACAAAAAAAAGGAAAAATAAGCAATAACCGTTTACCGAACCATTTAAAAGACTCACCATTTAGAAGGTAAATGGTTATCACAAGTTTAAAATTCCTTTCTTCAGTTCAAGGCACCAAGCTGAAATTGAATACCGACCTGTTCCCGAGCAAGAGCGGCTGCTTGCTGTTGAGCAATTATCTGCATCATTTGCTGTTGTTCCTTCATCTGTTCGAGTTTCTTCTCACGTTCGAGACGCTGTATCTCTGCGAGCGTGAGCCCGTCTTTGCAGGTGGCTTGCATATTCTGGTTGGCGGCCGTGGACCACGGCGCCTTTTTCACCACTGACTCCAAAGCCTGACGCTGCTGCTGCTGGGTCAACAGCTCCTGTAAAAGAAAAGATAGAAGACACAGATGAAAATGAAGAAGTACAAGACAAATGGTAATTTTATTTATACTAGCAGATGCGACACTAGTACCGCAATGTGGTGCACACGCACTTATGCTCCGCAGTTAATCGGACTGAGTCTCTTTGTGACCTGAAATATTTATTTATGCATTATTGCATGCAACATTGAGATAGGTGAAACAATGGAAGGTCACATTTGGTGCCATTTAGAATGAATGTATTCATGAGTCAATGGAATGAGAGCACAACATTTATCTTGTTATCGTGGTTCAGCGTTGACTGGATCATTTTTATTTTTCCAAAATGGCCAGAATGTCTCGGCAGAAATTTAAGTAACACACCGTACATACCTGTTGTTTCTTTACCGTCTCTGCCTGCTTTTTCTTCTTTTCTTCGTCAGTCGCTATTTTTTCTTCTTCCTTCCTGTTAATATGATCAACTCTATCAAACAAATTACTCTATGCCTTCAGTTACCGTATTACACACCAACTCAAAATAAAAGAGTACAATTATAATTGCCACTTATAAAAAAAGTTAAAATACGTACCTTATGGCCGTATCATGTCAATACTAATTCTTTGCAGTGGACGCTTAAACAAGAGGAGACATACGAATAAATTTGCTTAGGCTAGCACGCTGCGCCGGTCGCCGTTGACCAAACGTAGCGCGCTACTGAGAACTCAGAGCATTGAAGCTCAGGCAGCCCTCGCAATGCTGGAACACAACGAGTGACCCGAAACAAAGCCTGGTTACTATAGGTTTAGATCTACATCAGTCTATGCCAAATGCCAACCGATCCCGATTCTAACCAACATTCTGTTAGTATTGGAAACTAAGTCCATGTTATGAGAGTCTTGTCTCTGACCTCTTACGCTCTGCCTCGTCGGCGACGCGCGCTTCCTCTGCTTTTTTCTTGTTATCCTTGCTGGAGCCTTTTTCGGGACCCTTCACGATTGTAAAGCCTTCTTTGATCCACTCCTATACACATACCAAATAAAAATAATAAACAAAAAATACAGAAGAAGACACATAACGCTAATATTGTTCTGATAGATGAAATAGTTTAGCTAAACATTAGACAAAGCAGAGACTTTACGTAAGATTAAAAAAAACAAAGGACAGCTAAAATCAAGTTTAGCCATTTCCAAATAAAAATTTAGGGTAATGAAAATGTAATATTGGCTTTACTTGGAACTAGCTTCATCATCATCCCTCCAGCCAAAAGAACAACTTGCTCCAACGGCCATCGGTTCTGTTAACAATATGGCAAGCCAGTGCAGTCTAAGATTGACAATTTTTGGGACTATGTCAGTAACTTTGGTATTCTGGTTGTGGGATCTCTTCATTTATGATTAGATCCCATAGAGAAACTCCAAACATAGCCCTTTCCATTGTATGCACTGTTCTATCTGTTCTGAAGATCTTGCCATTTCTAGGATATTATTTAGACGAAGCAATGAACAAAATTTGGTACTCTACCTTTTTCTCTTTTTCAATGTCCTTCTTATTTGATTTGTCTTCTTTCTTGGTCTTGGACGGGGACGGTTCCTGTGATCTTTTCTGTTAAAATATTTGATGTTAATCTCTTATGCGTGGGCCATATTTCATTTCTAAATGTTGCTACAGTCGTTGTCAACTCGTTCGGCAGAAGGGTATCTTAGAGCTTCTACTGGGTACTAAACGTACGAGAATTTAACCTTATTTTAAAGAATGCATAAAAGAAAACCGATATTTGTTTGTTTAAAACTGTTGCGCATACGCAGGTCGCAAGTTTGATCTTGAAGTCACTACGTTGTGATATTAACGTGTTGTCGGATTCTGAGAGGGATATGCTATGTTAACAATGATTGTCTGTTTCATGACTTACTGAAAATTTTCCAGTCGTTGCAATATTTGCAGGCGTTACACTCCTTTATATTGACAAGACGTCCTTTGTTTGAACGAATCACTTGGAGACTCAATTGGCCATATATTGCAAGCCTGGTTTCAATCGTTTACTGACCCCAGGCTCGGGTTCAATTTGTTTGACGGACTGATCAAGATCCAGCCTTGCTAATAAATCAATAACAAGCCCCCATGCTAAAAATCGCAATGTTTCGTTCTGTCATAATAATTGTAAACATGTGAGAACCTATAAATAAACCGTCTAATTTACTTATCTTTCTTTTTTAACCAATTTTAGAAAAGCATTTTTTTTTTCAAGTATTTTGGCTTCACTGATTAATGAATATATATATTATAGAAGAGATGGAATTGCTTGTTTCTATACGAAACTTTTAGAAGCTACACAAGAATCACTTTTATATAATTTATTTTATTTTTAGTTTGACTATCAATAGTTCCTTCTCTAATGGTTTAATGGCAATGATGTAGTATAAGCGATTCTGTCATGTCCGATGTGTCAGTGTATATTTAGTGGTATGAGTGAGAAAAAGTCATTTACTATATCAACCATAGTAGTCTTTATAATTGTATGTTTTCTAATTTGACATTATTCTTTCATTAGAATTCGCGAAGATCAGAACAAGAAACTAATGTAGGTATATAGTTAATGACCAAGTTCTGTTTTTACAGTACGACAACAGGAAAAAAAAACACCATTCGGAACTTTTAACGACAGGATCTCTCAAACAACCAAGAGTGGAAAATGCGCCCTCACTTCGTTCTAATTTTAGGCATCCTTTAAAATAAACTTAATTTATTGTACATTTTTATCAAAGGGTCTCAGGGACTCTTTTTAGGTAACCTCTGATTTCATTGTCCAATAAAATCAGCACTTTTAGTTTGAGGTTTTATGTAATTGGAATTTATAAGGGGTCCCGTCACCAACCACTTCAACATAATACATTTACCTCAGCATGAACTTCCTCGTCCTTCGCCTTCGATTCAACGATATCTTCCTTCTTGTCTTCTTTAGACTTCTTGGTCTTATTCTTGGTGTTATTGTTCTCCTTGTTTTTGGTGGACTTGTCAGCTTCCTTTGCTGGCTTTGGCGTCTTCACCTCGGTAATGGTCTTGATCTGAGATGACGACTTTGTGATGCTAGATTCGCTGGAGCTTTGCTCAAGTTTGGCTGGCTTTGGCGTCGCTGGCTATAAATATAATTTCTTAGATTTGATTAATCACAAAATGTAGTTTCAAGAACTTGCCTAATACTACACAACTGTGCCGTGACCATTGAAAGAACTGGTTCCAAAGCGGCCAACGTATCTGATGGGACCTGTATATTTGGTTAAAAAAATATTTTAATATATGGGATAGAAAAAAGTTCATAAAGTAACCTGCTGTTCGAAGGCAAGATCAAGCTCGGAGGCGACGTTACCGACGTTGGGGACGAGGCCAGTCAGCGTCTCCGTTTGAATAAGTTTGTGCAGCTCTTCCATGTTCGGAGTGGCGCTGATGTTGGGCGCATAGCAGTCGTCGGGTTTAGCAGTGGCGGCGGGTGGACCTTGCAGCTCTGACATGAACGGCTGCGGTGGCGGCTGTCCAATGTTTTGGGTGGCGCGCAGCTGCGCCAGAATCTGATCTTCTGTCTTCATCTCCTTAGTAATTTCTTCCGGTAGGAGAGAATTCGAATTGATGGCAGAAGGCTGAAATTGATTGGCAAACCTCATTCATAAATTATTGTATTTGACAGGCTGGTTAAGTCGCTACTTCTCTATGATCGCACATTAACTGATCATCGTGACATGTATGCAAAAAAAATTAAGAAATCTTAAGGCGGAATAACTCCAGCATGTTTCACTTAATATTATTATTACTTATTTAATCATTATTATATTTACCTAAAATAGGGCTCTTAAATATTATCATTTGAAGCCGATAGCCAGCGTGTTAACATTAGTAGCGCAATACCACATAGAAGTAAGTGTGAAAAGAGTTCCAATATATTAATTTTTCAATCAAACAAGTCGAACGCGCGAAGTGTATAGCGGTACTGTTGCACTAAATTATGCATATCGCAGCAATTGACTTGAACTGACCTTAATCGATGGCAAATGAACACTCCATTCTAGTTACCACTTTGTTGTCGGCAATGAACCATTTTGTTAGTATATTGAGAAAGACACTAGTGCTGTTAATATTGAGTTCAAAACAATCGAAGTTCTTTGCGGATATTTTAAGTACATACGCTAGCTCATCAAGTTACCCCAATGTGTCAAATTTTCCCAATTGAATATGAACCTTATTCTGTTTAACATAAAGTTGAAAAACGATCAAATTGACACATTGGGGTAACTTGATGTGCTGGCGTCTGTACATGTACGCATTTTGTCGATCGATAGTTCATTAATTAGATGCAAGCGTGAACCAGGAAAGCAAAAATTTGTGAACCTATAGACCAACAATTGGATGAACGATAATGTACACTAGTTTTTATGAGTCGTTATAAGAAAATTAATATCCCCAATCCTGACGCTTTAAGAATATCATTAATATATATTCAAGTGTTTGTTAAATGATTCTACTGTTGTTCTTGCGTAACACATGTGTTAATAAATAAATTATTTGCTAAGAAATATTTACTCACACCAAAACATTACGGAGCACTCCTACTGCTTCAAACCAAAGCTTGAAGGTGAAATTTAGTTTGGTTTCGGATGTTTTGAGTTTCGATTCAGCAATACAGGGCCGTACGCTACCGTCAATAATGCTATAGAGAAGTAGACCGTGTATTGTCTGTCACACACGTTACAAAGATGATGCAAAGCCGTTTTTTTTCGAAACTTATGCCTTATTTACAGCCGGGTGCTGTATGTTTGTTGTTTCTTTTTGTTTGTCGTGATGGCTAGTGGATAAGGTGCCTAAGCCAATGTGACTTTTGCATTTTATATGCAGGTAGCTTCAAATTTATCTATGACATCGATAAAGGGAAACACCGTAAGATAACCTAGACTTAGGAGTTAATATAAGTCTCATATCGCCCATCTGCCTTGAGCAAGCATGGTAATGGATGCTAATTCCTTTTTATGTATGAGAAGAGACCTTTGCCCTGCAATCGGACAGTGACTGGACGGTGTAATTTTTATTTATTTATTTACAGTATGCAAGTACTTACTTGCACATACGATTACTTGAGTTAAAAAAAAAAAAGAAATGAAAAAATGAAATGTAGAAATGTAATTTCTAGAAATTATTTTTATTGGATGATAACACATTATGTTTGACCACGATAAACTAACTTTTTAACATGTGGCGCATGCGGATCTGGACCGCAGCACGCATGCGGCTCTGGACCGCAGCACGCAAGCGGGTCTGGCCCGCACGCGGTTCAAACACGCATGACAACAAAAAGGCCATAAGGTGTCATGGCTGGGTCAGCTGGTAAACCTTTGTGAATGTGAAAGAGTGAGTTCCTTGCTGTTTTTACATGGTAACTACCATAACTACGTTTTAGAATCGTTTTTATATTTAATTTAACTTAAGTTTGACGTTGAAAAGTACTTTACTAGTAAAAAAGACCATTATGGTGTCATTGATTTTTCTTCTTAATTATATAGAAGAAAGGTAGACTAGACCTCCATATTTTATCAGTAAACGAAGTAGCGTACACTTGTAAGTTAAAATCAATTACTTATATTTAAAGTATGTAAGAGGATATTTAAAAGTCACTAATCAAGAAATTGAGGAATTAAGTTAGAAAATAGTTTGTTTTGTTTATGAAATTGTGATGAACTCACCATGCTGATACGAAACGCAACGCACCGTGTTTTGTTTCATTCAATCTTACTTTTTCCCAATTGACGTTTACACAACTCAATTGAGTGTTACTTTTAAATAATCATTACTTCTTTTACAATAGCATTAGAAAAAAAGAGGTTCGTAGAGGCAGGAATGCAGAACAATTTATTTTAAAGATAACTGAAACAGTTAGTATTCAAATTGCTTTATTTCAAAAGAAGAAAAAAAGTGAAACGAAGGACGAGTCCATATATCACTGCCTGCTTCTTTGAGGTTTTTTTCATTGACACTACAACAAAATGAATTAATATAATTAAATGAAATCCACATTCTTTTTTTAAATAAATGGTGAAATGGTTACAACTATCTGGAGTAAAAATAGATTATAATAATTACGGAGCGCGGCGTCTGTCGTAATTGTAACGTGCTTAAATTGTACTTTCGTTACAAAGTGTGCATTAAAAATAACCTTTTTTAACTTCTGTCTAATGCTATTGTAAATGGAGTATAGTAACATATAAAAAGAAAGTAATAATAAAAATGCATATTTACCATTTTAAACATTTTTTTTTGTGATAACGTAGAATGGAACGGTTGTTTGTGTTTATGAGTAGGTTGTCAGTGTAATTTACACAGTTTCAGTTTTTTTTTTTTTTTGTTATTACCTTATGTCAAAAATATTGTTTATTTCCATCATCCATGGCCTGGTAGACCTGATTTATTACGTATATTGTGATACTTCTAAATCGATCGACAATCGAAAGATGTATTGAGATAGCGGATAAGGTACTTCTACTGCCGATAAAAGATATTGTACTAGGTATTTAATATGCACTATTTTATTAATTTGAGGTTATAATCTTCCACCTTGCGTAACTTTTTTCTCCCAACTTCTACAAGTTACTGTGCGTTTGATAGACGTTTATAGTTTTAAAACTAGGAGTAAGATTCAATACTATACGACTGTAATTCACACAATTTAAACAACCTTGGCATCCTCCTTACATTTGTCCTACACTAAACAATACGAGTATGGACTTTTTTACGATAAGTTAGATGGAATGAGAATAATTTTTTTGAATTGATAAATATATAATCTAGTATGTATATGTAATATGTATCAATACTGCCTCGTTGGTCTAGTGGTCGCAAGCGCTACTGCTGAGCATGAGGTCCCGGGTTCGATCCCCAAGTCGTCATAGTGTTATTGAGTTATACTATTTCTCAGTAGCAGCCTGGAGTCTGGATTTGTGTCCGCTTGATGGCAATAGGCTCACCCCCTATTACATGGGACTTAATCATAACTGGCGTAACGTGGGTGTACTACCAGGTTCACCTCTGCCTAGCCCTTCGGGGATTACAGGCGTGACGTTATGATATGTTAAAGACCTAGTATTCTCTCGCAAAGACCTTCTTTAGAAATCTCTTAGGGGCCTTTACCTTCGATTAACGAGGACTTCTGGCTGCTAAGTTACCATACATAATTAAGCTGAAGATTATTTTCTTGAAGAATACATAAGCATGCTTATTTTTAATTGTTTTCTATATCTATGCTAATGAGCAATTTATGATAAGAAGAACGAACAAACATTTCAGTCAATTAATAAAATAAAATACATAACTAAATAGTTATGTATTTTATTTGGTACAGATGTTATTGATTGACGTTATTTATGTAACGGAACTTATTGTAAATACAATAGGTTCCGTTAATAAAATATTAATTAACTTCTTTTTCACGATTTTATTCTTTAAGTATTCAGTAGCCAGCTGACAAACAATGCACGATTCCTAGACTTGATTGGAACAAATGAGAATAGACTTTGATATTTTCATTTCATCGTAGATAGAAGGAATGCATTGTGCATTGCGAGGTCAGTTATTTTTAACTAAACGCATAAAAGTGAATAACTGTAGCATCCTGTCAAGTACTCTGCAATAACGTAGAGTATTATTCAATCAGCTACTTCGATGAAAGAACATTCTCAAGTGTCGCGGAGTATCTAGGTTGAAGCTATTATTCTATTACAGACAACTGCACCCTTCCTACTTTTTTTTTAGTACAATTTCCGTGATGATTTAAAACGTTTCTACGTTCAAAATCTCGTCACAATCACGTCTCAACGACAATCAATGTCACATATCAAGGGAAAATAAAACTTTTGACAGATTGAGACCGAGATAAGATTGATTGTTTTTTTTTTAACACGGGATTTGAAAAGAGATTTTATTTCCCAGTGTGTGTTTCTAATTTAAACATAATTAAAATTAAAAAAATATATAAAAAAAAAAACAATTTTTATTGCGCTTTTTACTAGAGCTTTAACAATCACTGTGTCTTTGGAACCGTCGATAAAATTACGATATATCAGATTTTTTTTACCGTATAAAGTTAAAAAGTGATTTATTTAAGTACCTACTTACTTACTTTTTATTATAAAATCTCATAGGTTTAGATAGAAATGATGACTGTTTTATGGTTCTTTACAGTTTTCATCAAAACAAGAAGAGAATAAACAGAAATCATGGTGTGTGACGAAATTGCTTCTAGTCTGTTTATCACAATAAATTGTATTGTATGGGGACACACCTACAAAAAACTAGTTTTTTTTATTAGGTTTCGACATTTACAATCACTTTTAAATGTATCTTATCTTGTAGGGAACCCTTTACATGTTAGAACTGTTGTGTTGACAATTCGTTTCATTCGCTAATTCGTCGCTATCCCTAATAGATCACATTCACTAATTCATCAATTTTTGTATGGTCGGTTTCCTAACTCGTTTCATTGCATCTCTTTCTCAACCAGTCAGAGCCGGCTCCACTTGCGGTGAATCAGTCAGCTAGCAAAATGTTTTGAACCACGCAATTTGCGTATGAGCGGTCAAGCAAAGGAAAGGACGCCCAAAATAAATGTCTGTAATAGTACTTACTATTACAGACATTCGAATATGCACACTGCGTCGGACGAGATGGGAAAGACACGAAATAAATCATGAATGTGACCTATTAGGGACAGCGAATGAGACAAGATGTCAACAAAACTGTTGTGTTAGCACGTCTCACACTTGGCTAGTTTTTATACAAAACAATCTAAGCCTTAAAGAAATCATCTCAATCAGATGTATGCCCTATAACATTATTACTATTAGCTCCATCTTTCATAATAGGCTACTTTTGCATAAATAAGAAAAATTTTGTTGCAAGTCGATTAGGGACTATTGATGTGTGCTCACTAGAAGATGAAATACTTAATACATGATAATTAATAAAGCCTTTTTTTTTATTAATAAAGTCTTACTAAAAAATTAACTGTCAACGTGTTTTGCGGTAATAATATAATGTCTTCATTAATAATTAATATGAGACTGAAGTGCGCCTAACAGCTAGCGATCGATATGCCATAATTTATGCTATCAACGTTACCGGCCTTCAAGGAGCCATTATATTGATAAAGCACGATCGTTTTCTCTATGTTAGAATAGGATAAAAAAATCATATTACTAAAAGGGGAAAATACTGATTCATTACGGAAAATGTGTGTATTATGCGAGTGCTTTTTCATAGAACCAACCGTATTCATCTAATGTTAATATTCTTTTAAACTTTCATAAAGCAACGTTTAAAATTTAAAACACACATTTTCTATAATCATACCAACCAACACCAATGCAAAATAAATGCAAAAGCGGTCAATGTGAGAGCTTTTAATTCATATAACACAAGCCTTTTAAGTCGAGTAAAGTATGAATAACAATATTCTCAATTAATTAACATGAAGTGCGGATAGGTGGCTACAATACAAGTTTTGACAAGTTAATGTCGTATCATCCGCACTGTGAAAAACATAGAATAAACTTAACTAACAAACTTAATAAACATTATATTTGGTAACTAGGATACACCTAAAACAAATATTAAACCAGTGATGAACATTGCTGCCTCATTATTTCTACCATCTTAAACACTCGCCATATCTTAACATTTCATAAATCACTTATCAGTCTTTCTAGTGAACAGCCAGTGTAGATAAATTCCTACACAAACTTAACTATAGATTTAAAGATAAATCTAGTTTGTATTATATTGTGCCCGAACAGATATCAATTCTGCGGCAGAAATACAAATACGACCGACGACATAAAGTTTACGGATTCTGACACATATTTATAATATTAAAATGCAAACGCTTAGCGAGAAAACATATGTACAGACGCCAGCACGTCAAGTTACCCCAATGTGTCAAATTTTCCCAATTGAATATTAACCTCTGTTTGACATAAAGTTGAAAAACGATCAAAGAAATTTGACACATTGGGATACATTGATGTGCTGGTGTCTGTACAATACCGAGAAGAATAATTTATCTTTTTTATTTAAATAATCCAATAAAATGTTTGGTTTGGTTAAGGTTTTCAAAGAAGTTCAAGGGTAATTGTCTATTTTTGGTGTGTTGCTGAGTAAGCTGTGTTACCAAACATTACCTTTTTTTTTTAAGTATCCACCATCTTAAAAAGACACAACATTTAGATTTTAGGGATGCATAGTTATGTGCGTTTTTAAAATTTACAAGGTGTAAATCACCAATTATTAACTTGAATAAGAAAGTCACATAGAAACATCAGAATCTTTTCTTCATTTTTTGTTATTTCACAACACTATTGTGTATAAAAGTTTACCTACTCGACCAAAATATATGGAACAGCTGATTTTTTTGTCGACTTTTCCGAGTTGGTCCCATAATGAAAGTTTTCTCTATGTGAAAATTTGGTTACTGATAAATTCAACACCAGACATCATGTTAAAGTCGCGAGTTAATAGGCTTGTTTTGGGTAAGCTCGTTCCATCATCGACCTCATCTCTGCTCTGACCGCAGGACAAGATCGAGGTCAAGAGTAGACCCATTATATATATATATGTGTCCCTTTTTAACATGGTGGATAATTTGTATGTACCCAACTATGTTGAGGTCGACTTCAGTCTAACCGGATCCAACCGAATTTGCAAGGATCGACTGCCAATCTGACGGTGTTACAGTCACTGGGTTGTGTGAGTGGTTCACGGTTTAACTGGTTTTTAGACTTTCGAGAATTTGACTACACTGTCAAAGATCTACAAATGACAGCTGGGACCAAAACGGCATAACATGCTTTCCGAGGCACGGTGACCTGGGCAAGCGTAACGCTTACCTTAACGTTCGAGGCGTATGTCACCAACTATTAACGTGAATAAGAAAGTCACATAGTCTAACATCAGAATCTTTTCAACTAAATTAATAATCGGTTTTCAAACCGGGTTATTTTTTTAAAAAAGTGAGAAAACTTATGTTTGGAGTAATAAATAATAGTGGTCAAAGCAGTCATGGTCTCGATTTAGGAGGAAAACAAATATGTACTCGACTGGTTATAAGCCGGTATTTCGAACTTATTTTTGTGTGTAGTATTTAATATTTGCTGGTAGCATACAACAACTACAGCTTGTTTTATTAATTAATTATGATAATAATAACTTTATTCATACTACTCACTTCTATTTACTTTTCGAGGTTGTGGTTAAAATCCGGGCAAGTACCAATGTGACTTTTTCAATTCATATGTATTTTCTAATTATCTTAGACAATATTGACATCGTAGAAGGAAAACATCATAAGAAAACCTGGACTCATAGTTATGATAAGTATGAAATCGCCAATCTGCCTTGAGCCAGCGTGGTGAACAATGCTCGTGCCTTCTCTGTATGAGAAGAGGCCTTTGCCCTGCAGTGGGACAGTAACAGGCTAGTAAAGACTTTAACAAATAATTGATGTCATACGACTTTTCAACTACCAGGTGACGGTAGAAGATAATATGGCACCAGCAAGATGTAAGTTTGCTATCTTAATATTATTAGGCATTTCTTATCGACTTCGTGTGAGTTCGAAAAAAAATAATCAATAAGATATTCAAAGAAACCCTACCGTTGCCGTTATTCATTGCCCTAGCGTTGCCTAGGCCTCCCGTCTAGACAACGCTAGGGTAATGAACTAGAAGCATTTATGGGAGCTGAGTCGAAGAGGGCAATGTTCAGTGAAGAGTGAAAAGCTACAGCTTAGATGCTCATCCGTTGGATATTATCAAAAACAAACAAACTAAACAGTTCAAAACTTTTAAAGGAGGCTGGTGCAGTTCAGCGCTCATCCAATCTTCGGAACGGAGCAAGATTGGGAATTTTGTAAATTTAGTTTAAAAAAAGAACAAAAGATCTAGGTTTAAAAGTCTAATTTCAGAAACAGGTTTCTGAAATTAGACTCCTAAACCTAGTTCTTGACTATTTTGACCACTTTTATTTATTCTACCATTGTACTAGTAGTTGTTCCATACTGTTTAAAAAGAGGTCGTTGCCCTGCACTGGCGGAAATCATTATTTCTATATACTTTCGGCTATTGCATTGAAGTAGCATCTTAACAAGTCACCCTAAAAATTTAGAGGTGTTAATATATGGATAAATATACCCGTAGAATAAAAAAAAATGCTTTACTATGAAATAATTATGCTACGTCAGCGTTTTAATTTCACCTATAAACAAGCATTTAAATATGAATAAAAACCAATAAAATGAACTATCATCCTGACCTGCGGCTTATTATATTCGTTTAGGCAGAACACCAACCAATCAGTTCTTTTACGTTCACTTTCGAGGTTTTGTTACGTTCTGCAGCTAACAATTAATTTGGCGGAATAAAACGGAATCACAAGGTGGCTTAATTTTAATACAATGCATTTAATACTAAGACGATAAAGCATGAAACAACAAGCACAAATGCCATTGAACTATTACTTGCCCATCATTTACAACTTCTACACAATATAGATATTTGAAACGAATATAACCTTAATATATAACGAAGTAATAACATTCATTTCATAACCATAATCAGTACTACCCTGCCCGGGTTTGTTACTACCCTGCCTTGAAATTCAACAACCCTATCATAGACAAAGCTCGCTCCTCAACCTAATCTATAAAAATATCAAAATTAAAACTACATAAAAATAATAAGGATCCTAAATAACCTAATTTACCTTGAAATAACTATAGTTATAATATAGCTACAACAACACATATATCTATTAATTAATAGGATGAATAAACACACGGTTGGTTTATATCCTAGTTTTGTATAATTATAACTATACGTAATCAGATCTCTAAACTGAATTGAAAATAACTTGTTAGTTGCAGTTGTTGCATTGAGGGATTTAATGAAATTCATCTTTGCACACAATAATCGCTATTTGACTGTTTGGTGTTACCATGCGGAAAAAACTAACAAGTTAATCAAATATGATGGAAACGACAATGGGCGAGTCCGTCCCAAATGTTGTATCAATGTGAAAATGTTTTTTTTCCATAACTTGGCAGCAAGGTAGGAAGTATTTTGGAAAAAAAATATCAGTGTGTCCTATGACACCGTATTCGTAAAGCAATACAGCAATGTCTAGGGGTGAGGAGGTAATAGCAAAAAATATAAATTATAAATGTAATTCACATTTTAACTACTTGTCTCAAATTATTAATCAAAAGACTAAGCATTATTTTATTTATTCACTTGATCAAGGGATAGACAATGAAAAAATGAATACCCGTGGTACAACCAGGTTAACATAGGTGAACCACGGAAAAAAAAATTACCCGTGGTACACCCAGGTGAACTTACGTAAGTGAAGCACGGGCAAATCCCGAAAAAAAAACTTCATTCTCAAAAACAATCAAGTACCGATTCAATTATAAGGAGGTGTCAGGTTGCAATTGGGCAACACTAAAACGCCTTAATAAAACCAAATCAAAAGTTAAGCTATAGAAAATTAGATCACCATCTTTGTTATTTTTCGTCAATTTTAGGAACTTAACAAAACGAAGTCACAAGAAAATCCGTTCATAAACTTCGTTCGACTTTTTCGCTAAATGCGAATTGCAATACGCCAATTACTCTTTTTTACTAGATTTATTATTAATTTTAAATACTTTTACACTTGTCAGCAAATAAATCGAACCGCTTGTTTTTTTACACATAGTAGTTATTATTCCCACCGATTGGAAGCATAATATCGTCTAAAAGGTTATTTAATGGCCTTTACAATCAGGGTAGCCTCATGGTAAAGGCATTAAATAAACTTTTAGGCCGTTTATGTTTCAAATTGATAGGTACTTTACATATTACCAAAAATATTAAACACATGTAAAAAGGAAGTGTCTCGATTTATTTGCTTTCGAGTGTATATGTTGCGGCTGCAACCTGTCTATTACGATTTGATAAACTATAATACAGTTGGTCAGAAATATTGGAGAAATTTTGATTCGCAGTTCTGGGAAATTTCCATACCTAATCAGATACACACGGCTACACATCAAAGTCTAGGATTTTCGTGCAGTGCCAGGTTAGCGTAAACTGATAATGTATAGCTTGTTGTGTTGCCGTGTGTACCATACCAAAGCTATGAAGTTATAATAGCATGGAAAAATATTTAAAAAATCGAAAGAAATCAAGCTATACAATAAAGATACCTATTATTTTTGCTAATTTAGTCAGTAATTTGTCGACAAAAATATATTTTCATCGAAATTTCGCTTCAATCCAATTAAGTCTATTTTGATACAAGACTTGTGAAGGAGTCTATACATAGACGCTCACTGTCCTTTATTCTAACAACACACAAAATTTTGATGTTTTATTTTGTTGCTCATACATTTATAAGTACTACAACTATGAGATAATTTGATTAGACAAATAACAATGTTTGCACCGTTTTATAAAGACGTTTAAAGGAGAGGAAGTAGCTACAGTACACATGTATCTGTTAAGATACTTTTAATTACTTGGTGAAACTTCATAGACCCGATGGGTAGTGATAATTCATCACAGATAAAACAAAAAGTCTGATCTAACTCTGTTTCTTTCGTTTTTTTTTTTATAAATGTCTAAAAACATACAATGAAACAATCCAATAACTGAAACAATTTGCAACTATGTGTGTCCTACTGAACTTATTCGTTTTTCTTTTGTTCCGTAGTTCTCTTCGTTTTTCGTATGATATGATATCGATACCTTTACATAAAGTTTGTGAAGTTTCACCTTCTAATTAATATTGTTCTTATCATAGTAACTAGTACTTAGGTAAGTTAATACGAAGAAGTTGAGAAAATATAAGTGTCCCTATATCAATGAATACAACATTTAGGTATAACATAAACAATTTACACTGGAATAATATATTTCATATTGAGTAATCTATAATTATGCACTTTACCTTTGCACGTTACCTTATAGCACAAAACTTTATTTTTAATAAAGGATTACACCCTCTCCCCTACGTACTCACAATTCTCTTCAATGTCTTCTTTAATCATCAATCAATTTTAATAAGTATTCCTCGTTGAATAATACAGCCTGAAACCACAGCGCTCACTTAACGAGTTACTTATTTGACAAAAATAAATAAAATATAGTGGAATCATGAACGACCATTACTTCAAAAAATCATGTTTGAATTTCACTGCCTACTTGTTATCTTAACCGCTTCATTGACGTTCTTACACAATATAATATAGTTTTAGTAAGACATCGTTCCTAAATTATCACGTTATTACAATTTCCCGCATTACTCAAGATACCTGAGTGAATGTGAAGTAATTACGTTATTTGAATTATTATTATTGATTTCAATAGACGATCGCGCCGTAGTAATTATACATTTCCAGGATTCTATATAGTCCACGGAAGAGTTAACTCTCTTTTAGATAGTGAACAGTTTTAAAAACGAAGCAAAAAGCCTCCGAGATACCTCAGAGACTAAATCTAATGTCTTCGTCACATCATATTACATCAACATGGTACAGTGCATCACCGTTTATTTACAAACACTTCTTTATTCTCAACCTTTCAGAGTTGTAATACTTGTAATACTGTCCAACAAAGAAACTTAATATTATTGTTTTTTTTGCTAATATTTTTCTTAGGAACACCACATAGACCTTGCTGCTTTTGAATTATTTTTTACTTTAAAATAAAAATATATTTTCTTAGGAACACCACTCTACCTAAAGATAGTATGTTTCAAAATTATATTTATTGTGCTAATAAGTGAATGTGATCACTTGAATTCATTTATAGCTACGAAAATAGTCTATTAATAAATATTTCGTGCATTAAGTAATGTGAAGTTGATAATTTTAATCAGAGTACAAGGTATCTCGGAGTTCATGCCTGTCGCTAAAAATGCTGAAAGTCACAGTCCGTGAAGGCGCCATTTACAACTGGATGTAAAACTGTTGGCAAAAATAAGCAAAATTGGATTCTCAGTCTTCCACCCTACGATTTAACTATTTGTGACATGATTTAACTCGTACAAATTAAAAGCCAAATTATGTGAACAAGGTATACAGGGCGGATTTTCCCCTTCCAACATCTTTCAAAATACACCCTGTATATTTGGTCTGTGGAGCGTAATTCTAACTAGACTACATAAACAGACACAATGTGTTGCGTGACGTTCATATTTAATATCTCTCATGATACTTTTCAGTAATGGATGTCAATTGGCACATTGATTAAGCGCGGCCGTCTTATGAACTTTGTATTGGACTTTTCCAGGCAACATGTGGATTTTTTCTACAGATATTTTATTTACGTAATATTTGAATATATATGTACACGGAACTTTTTAGTCCACCAGGCTGTTTATTGCCTATAAATGAAAATAAATGAAGGAAAATGGTGAAGAAAAATTTAGAAAATAATACGTAGAGCGTAGAGCTAGAACAAAACAACCACACAACTGGGCTAACCCCGAATTATCTGGTTGCTAACAATGCACAGATATGTTGAAAGGGAAAAAGCAGAGAAAATTTAAAAATAAAGAAGCATTGAAATAATAACGCTCACAGACCACACACATTTTAGGACTCGTTTGCTTTTATGATTGAGCCATAAATTGACTTAACGTGCGAACCATTTTGTCGGCCGATAATACTTAATTTGTCCAAATCGATACATTACTTTTCACGTTACCTAAGTACGTACACAAGTTTTTTTTTGTCACACATAATCTAAACAAAAAACGTTTGTGGCATTATATCTACGAACTTTCTACATAAGATGTTAAAATACATTTATGTGACAACGCTAAAAAACACCGTGCTACCGACTACGGATTTTAATGGAATTATCGATCATATCCCGAATCGAGAAACCATTTATGGACAACTCAATAAAAAAATAGCAACATTAATTGTGTTTGCTAATGCAAAGTGCAAGTGCTAGGCCAACGAAAGGGACATTGTATACAAGGTGTAATTGATAGCTAAATGAATTAAATAGCTTACATCTTTTAGTGTACAACCAAACATGAAATCTTGAAAGTAAATCAGCTGTTTCATATAAGATTTAGTAAATCAGCTGTTTGAATAACCCAACAAGATATAGGGAACAGTTGATTTATTTACGATTTTAAGTTAAGTCTCATATTCAAAGTTATTCATATCTATGTGTACAATGACCACTACTACGAGGTTCTCAGTTATTTTAATTACACCTTGTATTCTACATAATATGCTGACTTTTCAATTCAGTCAACTTCGTTTAATTTCAGATAATTAAATTTCAAATAATGTTTCATTCAACAATAACAGAGTTTACTATGCTTTTGCGAACCGTTACTTTTCAGTTACGGTCTTATATTAGAAAACACACACACAAGTTTGTAGTTTTGTCTATAAATAAATTAACTTTCACCACCACCAACCACATTCATGAACACTGGAAACAGTAGCACCTGCTACTGTTTCCAGTGTTCATGAATGTGGTTTCAATGTAAACATAGTGCGGTGCTGATAATGTGCATCGTGGTCAAAGAAACTACATGTCATGGTAATACATACAATAAATAAATCTTATGTCAGTTTTGATTGTATCTCTTAACCTCGCAGAGTGTTTACAAATATAAATGAAAATGTGTAAACATTAATTTCAATTTAATATTTATTTAGTACCTTTGTACTAAATTGATATTAAATTTAAATTATGTTATATCTGCGCGATTGCGCTAAAGACGAGACTCGACATGAATTTCTAAATGACAGTTAGGTATTTGATATTGGTCTTTATATGCCAAAACAGATAAAACATAAATTGTTTAGTAAATTAAATAAATAATAATCTGTAACTGAATATTCTAACTAAACTTGTGTGAAGCAGCTGTTTTCAAGGTTGTGTTTTGTCAACGAACTTTGGTTTTTCAGAAGAGGCGAAGCGATCTTCAAGGTTAAGCTTGCCAAGGGCTGTCCGTGTATATGCCATACAATTATATTTACAAAGGGCCATACCGGTATCCCTCTGAGCTGTGAAAAGCAGTTGGTCTCAACTTAATGTGCCTCGCCTGCGGCTTAGTTCAAGTGTTCTAAACCTTAGCAGGTATCAGTGTAATAAACAATTATAAAAATACGTAATCATCGTCCATAATCGTAAAAAAACGAAATAGTGACCAAAAAGTTGCGGCAACATTGCTGTGTTCAGCGACATTGGGTCGAAATTTATATTTTTTCCAATAATTATGGATGATATAATAAAAACAAGTAGTTATGTGCCAGCACCCATGGCGTACAAGTTATGTTGGTGACGCTCGCTTGTTTGCGACCGTTTTGGGCCGGAACACAACATACAGCGGCGCACGCCGTAATGTCATCATAACGTAAGGATTTTAAACACAGGCACGTAGTTCCTAGACCGAGTCCAGACGGAAGATCCTGGTACATTGCGCTATAATTACAATACATTGAGAGTCTGTTGCGACGTAACAGCATTTCGCTGTTTCTTCGAGAGCACACATGATGAAACTGCACTGCAGCTCATGGTTTAATTGTTAAAATACAGAATCGTGAAGATTGATAGCGCAGCGTCAAACGTCGTCGCAGCGCACCGTGAGGCAAGACACTGTGATGTCTATCCAACACGACTTAGCGTCATCGCGACAGTGACAAGAATTCAGCTCATCAAACGAAAAAAACCCCAACAGCCTCTGAACGGTTGGCGTATAAAAGGAACTGTGTATCTGTGTGAAAAGGACCTAACTCGTATGAAGCAGTCACCGGTGTGAGTAACTACACTAAAGTAATGACACTCCGCTTGGCGGACTCAGATCTATATCTGCACCGTTTATTTTTTAGTTGTGCTGTGGTCGCATAAGCCTGTTAAATACTCTGCATTATGTACTATTATCACCTAAGCTGTGTTGCCAAAGTATC
The DNA here is from genome assembly GCA_921972225.1 of Euplexia lucipara. NCBI lineage: Eukaryota > Metazoa > Arthropoda > Insecta > Lepidoptera > Noctuidae > Euplexia > Euplexia lucipara. The sequence goes on along the minus strand of OV179142.1, from coordinate 6,609,035 downwards.
TGCCAATATGGTATTTTTTCAACATTGTCAATATTGGGAATATTTCCAATAGGAAAATAACATTTGCAATATAAAGGTAAATTTTCATTTTTGTAGACTAGATCTGCAATAAATAAATTGTGCCGTAGATCTAGATGTAATTCGATTTTTGTAATATAAGCTAAGCCCGTTATTTACATTTAATTGGACAGGTTGAGCAGCAGCAGTACTTAGTAATTGCTGCATGTTTCCCGAAATACATCGTGACGACTTAACAATCAAATGTAATTAAAATCAATACTTTTTAGATTACGCAGAAAACAATATTCTTATTTCTTAACACACAATGATGATTATATTATTTACTTTAAATTTGATGTCATTAATAATAATTGTTTTAGGAGCAAGTTCAAGGCCCTAATAAAAAAATTATCTAGGGTATAGGGGCAGGCGTATTTAGCCATAGCCTGATTCAACATTCGCTGGCCTGCAAAATATATAACAAAGTAACTCCTAAACCGCGATGTCATTACTTACGAATGTTTCCCACTGGAGTAAATTCATAAATATTGTAAGCCTGACCTACGTGCCACGTTCATACACCATGAACTCGATCAAATAGTCGTTAATAGCAATTAATTGCCCACTAATATTTTACGTACCTGTTATGTGGCTGGAAACTCAAAACGCGCGCGTTGAATATTACTTATAAAACAACGTTTATAAGTGTTGTGTGGAGATCTATATCAACCATGTTGTTCATGTGAACAGTGGATATGTGTGAGTAAATATTTCTTCAATGTAAATGAGACTATTATCTCCTATCTAGTCACTTCCAAGCAACATTAAAAACCAATAAATAATATTAACACAAAGTGGTGAATATCTAAAAGGGAAAATATTCAAGGCACAATCAATAGTTTTTCAGGTAATTCTCATGAAGTGTTTGAATTAAGTAAAACGTTAATTTTTAATTAAGATGAGCTCTGAATGAGTTAAACCAGTATTGAAAATTACCAAAGAAAATATATTGGTAATTCAATATGGTAACTTGCCCAGAAGGATTGCTATGCAGTGATCAGTATTAGAAAACCACTGTTTCTCGTCTTGTATCAATTAAGTAAACTTATTATCAAAGATGAGGTTAGAATCCAAAACATTAAAAATCTTGAGTGTTAGCTATAAACAAAACGCTTGCATAAAGTACGGAAAATGCTACATTTAGATATAACTCTAGTGAAATCTACACAACTAAGTGTTTTAAATGATGTTTCAAATAAAAAAAATAATCTATAGCACTGTTCATGAGAATGACCTTATTAAACTCAAGTATTACCACACAATTAAGTAATTGTTTATTATTATGATTAGTGAAAGTTACAAAAGCAAAATTATTATTGATTATCAACAACTTATTTAGATTTCTTTATATAAAATTTAAGAGTCAGCAATGACATTTTTGCAAACATAATATTATTACAGTATTTATGCTAAAGTTTACTAAGATAATTGCAAAGAAGATAGATGTTTTATACGTCACTGCTATTTCTTAAACTGCGGCATAACAAACCACTTTGTGTTAATGTGTTTTTAATCACACAACGGCTCATTATTCGTGACTGGTCTACATACAATGCAAATATTATATAAAAAGCGTTTTAAGCATTTTAAGGAATCATGAAAGTGATATCTTCTATGCCTTTAAAACCTTAAAACTGGAGTACTTACTTTACAATAATGTATGTAAGAGACAATTACAATAAGACTTGTCTATTACTATTTCAACTCTCGATTCGACCGCCTTTTGTGGAGTTTGCCAAACACACAGCGACACGCAGTTTTTAAGAAAGGTTCGCATCACGAGCATTTGCTTCTCGAATTTGTTTTGCAAACATTAATTTCACGGTTTTTTTTTATAACGGTTAACAAACGTTCCCGAAGCGAACATTTGTTGGCGAGCACAGCGAACAGCATATTTTTTATCTTGTTGAGACCCGTTCGTTTCACAAATAAAAGTTCGCCGCCTAACAAAAACTCGCGCAACGAATGTTTGCAAAACAAATTTATAAAGGGAATGCACACGGTGAGTCCCATCCATTGTAGAAATTTATTATGTCGCTATTACGAGTTTGTAGAGAAAATAAGTTGAAGGTACTTTATGTGCTCAGGTATTGATAAGACAATATGCCTACTGACCCCGAACTTGTGGATGTTGTTATCAATATTTTAGCGATGTCTGATTTAAAATGTTAAGCGTATCCTTGAGTATTTGCTGGGATGAAATAAATAACTAAAATAATTAGCTACTATAGCAGTACAATATTTAATCCTTTCAGAAATCATCCTGAACGTTCTTCGACCATTTCCAAGTAAGTATAAAGAATAAAAGAAATAATTTACAGCAAATTACTACGGCGGATATTGCATGATATTATTCATTTTCTACGTAATAATTTCAAAGGAACATTTAACCATGGGTTGTAGCTATGAGATCATAGTACATTGTTATTATGGGAAGTAATGCTTTGATATAATTTATGAAATATTTAATGTCATTCATGATTCCTTTACTTGCTGGATGCAAAATTGTGTAAACAAAAATAGAAACACGATATAACACCTTAAAAATATAAAAAGTTCTAACAACATTTTCATTTTTTTATACTTTTTATTGAAATTACTGATTTTAAGCATGTAGTATCATATCGTATTTCTATTCAATGTTCCTTAACTACACAGTAGTAAGAAAAAGCCCAAGAAATATACATGAAAAAGTAGAAAAGGAAGTCCTTAACTCTAATGTAAAACTTAAATGCTATGATCATATAAGGCAGATCAAATTGGAACATGAAATACTTGTCTTAAAAAGGTAGAATATATTTTCAGGCAACAATCAGTCGTACAGATACTAAAATAATAACAATTAAAAAAAAACAAAATTCATGTAAACTGCCATACAATCATTATACTTACCTTTTCAAAACATGTACAATAGAAAGAAATAAGCTAACTGGGGACTGTTTCGCGTTAATAATAATGATAATGGTAATTTAATATCACCATTTAGTATTGTGCAGTTAGTATATTTAGATACCATCCACATAGTGCCAAAATAATGAATTATGATTAGGTTGGTCTGTGCAATGTAACAAAACGATATCATTGACTGGGTAGAATTTCCAAATTCTTTACATAAGAAGACCACCTTTATAAGGCATAAATAAAAAGTATGCAACTATATTTTTCTTTATGCATAAATCATTTATAGAAAAGAACAAAGAAAATAATTAGGAACACCTAATAATATTTCAAAAAGTGAAACACAACTAAAAATTACTTAACAAATGTAAAAAAATGTATAAAAAATATACTTTTTTAAAAATATAGTCACAAAATTTTAGGATCCCTTAAAATTTGGCAGTGAATGTGGAACGTACCTGCTGATCCCAAAAGAATATCGGCAAGTTGTTAACGCGAGCTTCAGGGCGGCTGCGAGGCTGTTGCATCCACATTAAATCAGCCGATGATGAGGGTCCCTGGCCCCACAGAGATTCAACCTAAAATAATCAAACTTTAAATTTTTTGTCCCAACTCTGTTAGTCCAACTCTAATGAATTGTTTCATTTGAAAAAGAGCTGTATAATGAAGATTTATCGTTATGAAAAAATAGTAGCCTTCAAAAGCGAAAGAAACAGGTAAACTTAAAAAATCTCTGTTCATGTAACTGTTTTTTTATTGTAGAGCATTAAGAAATCAACATAAAAATTAAGAAAAATTGACGAAAAATGTTTGATGTTGTGGGACTACAAATCAGTAACGAAGTCGGGTTGCGGGTAGATAACAGTGTTTCATTAAAAGTACGTTGTACCGTAAAACGAGGTTAGATTGATAATTATTTCATTAAAAAACCCATGTATCTTTTACAATTGTAAAATAAAAAAAATGGAAATAAATAACATAGTGCCGATACATCAAATGATAACTAAGTAACAATTCTTTATTAAAAAAAATGTATTACAAAATACGGAGAAATTAAAAGTTAAAGCCGTCAAATACATGGCTATTGAAGATGAGTCTACTTTGATTACTCCCAATTAAACATTCCTCTCCAAAGTCACCCCTATCTGAAATGCATTTCATACCGAAATTCAGGGTTAACTTTGCAATGAGTTTTAGTCCACTAAGAAGTATCTGTTAAAGTTAAAACATTGGCAAAACATAGCCTAACGACTAGAATTCGTAGTAGAAGATAAATAATCAGCTACGTTAATTTTTCGGGTAACTCAAAGAAAATTTTTTTTTACTTTGTGTAACTATGAAAGTTACCCCAAAGATTTAAAGTAACCTCGGTTTACCGGTACATAATATTGGCTTTTTCCAATAAAACTTTTTCATAGCTAGTCTAACTTGTGCAACAATTCTTTTCAAGCTGCTATAACAATATCGTCGATGGTATATAGACAATATTTTTTGGCATTGGTAGTCCTATTTTTGATGATGGTAAGAAAAACAATGTTTTTAAAAGATAAAAAAGAGTAGAAGAAAAAAAAAAAATTTATCACATAAAACATGAAATAGGCTTATCTAGGCAATCTGGGGATATTAATGCAATACCGAACCGCAAGTGTTTGAAGATTTCACAATGCAAGAAATCATAAAACAAACATACAAAGGTATTTTTAGTCTAGAAATTTAATTTATTACCATTTGTGGCGGTTGCACATAATTTTGATTTGCCATAATTCCCACAGATCCAAATTGTAATTCCATAGGTGCATTATCGGGTTTTATATTACCCATATTCATCACCTAGAAATTAAGAAAACCTTATTATTGCAAGGCATTCAGAATTCTACTACAATACTAACTACCTATCTACGTTGATCTAATCTACATAATGATAATGAATTCACAACCATAGCAAAATGATTGGTTTACTTACGTCTATAGGCAATGTTGTTTGCGAATTCAACATATTTTCATGTGATCCTTGTGAACGGTCGAATCCACCAGACATCGGGAACGAATTCATCATATTATCCTGCAACAGTTAATAATTCTTAGTGATTTATTTGTAACTAATTTACCAAGATGAACCGGTAAAAACTGGTGAAAAATAAAAGGTAATTTTTAGTTTGGGCCATGTACAAGTTTCATGCAGAAAATGAAAGCATAGAAAAAAAATAGTTCTATCATCAATATGATGGACTAAATATAATTTTGATAAGCATTCATCGTGCACATGCCCATCTAATTTTTCTCAACACTAGCTGCTATATAGACGCATTTACGAGTTCCCCTAAAGATACAGATCCTTCCAGGACTACAAGAAACTGCGCTCATTGGTAAAAGGTCGTGTTTAAAGTACGTTAGGGCTTAACTTGTGTCCCGAGTTTTTATGCCGCCCAAAAGCCTCTGGTAGTCGAGAAATATCTCTCCGTAGTTTGAACATCTCTCTAGTTTCCAGTTGCCCGTAATAAACGTCATGAATTTATTAATGTACTGAACACTGATTAAAATAAGTATAGTATGTGTTTGTCTCATGTTACGTGCTGTTTCCAATGTGCAGCTGTGCGGAAAGAATACGTCCTACTTTATCTTTTACGAAGATACGAAGGTTATAGGAAAAACTGCATGGAACATGCTCTATATTTCAGTCATATAAGCTCACAGGAAAAAGCCGCGGGAACACACAATGGCACAAAGTACTTTAAATAAAATATCAAAGTAAAAAAAAAAAAACAATTAACTGATATATGGTGTAGATGTAACATAAACGGCAACCGGCGTGCGTGTATGACAACATGTATGAATGTAAACGAAGCAAAAGAAGTATGTAAGAATCGTAGCACATGGCGCTCTGTAGTTTGTGCCGTGGGAAAAAGGCGTGAGTTTACGTATGTATGTATGTAACATAAACGTAACTGATGATGAGACAGATGTGATGTTACTTGAAGATAGCTGGCACAGTGTGGGTGAGAGAGAGAGAGAGAGAGAGAGAGAGAGAGATCATTGTACTTTACGATACGCCTCTGCTTAACCCTCCGGAGAAGACAGGCGTGCTGTTTCGATAGACATGTTAGAGACTGAGGTTTTATCGTTTTTTTGTAACTTACCATTTGAGCAAATGGTACCACTGGGCCATAGGTACCAAGAGGTCTCATAATTGTTTCGCAAGCTCGGCGCACCATCAAGCTAGGACTGAAGAAGCCTGCCCTGTACCAGTTGTACATGTCTTTAGATGAAAAGGGCCCCTGGATGTTCCTCTGTAAAAGTTTTACACATTAGCCTCATCAATATTAAAAGATGGTAAATAACTTACAAAGGCTACCATACATAGACCAATCTGAACAGACAAACCTGCGCCAGAACCGTCTGATCCGTGCACAGACATGAAACAATAAAATTTAGTTGTAAAGATTTGCTTCAAGTAGTCATTGCCGAGGCTGTTGCGAGTGATGGCTCGTGAGGTGCAGCCACACATGGTACATATGTTGATCAGATCAGACTGATAGGCAGAACTGACCATGTATGGTAGCCTTTGCAGAGGTTTCAAAGTAGTTTTCCTTCGCCATTGTGATATAAACATAGTTTGTTTAAACATTGTGTATTTAATTTGAAGTAGTAAGTATTCTATTTGCTGTATTGATGCTAGTGAATTTGTTTTAATTATTCTTTTAACCACATTATTTAACATCTAATATTTTTTTTACCGAAAGAAAGGTGGACGATTTAATTGACAGTCATCTAAAAATCATTTCAAAACAATAAATGCATTGTATTCGCAACAGGGAATATAAAAAAAAAATTACAGCATACCTCAGGATCTTCATAATACCATTGATCTAGTATGTTGGCGTTCGGCATTGCATTGTTCCCATACATTGAATTTCCGAACGGGCCCTGTGATCCTTGCATTCCATGCAGTTGAATAATTATATTATTTTGTCCTGAATGATTGGACATTGGCATGTCATTAGCTGATGACATCTGTTGAAATAATTGTTACCGATAAGTTTGAATTATAGGTACAATAAAAACTGTCAATCAGCCTGTTTCCTATGAATGTTTAAAAAAAATCCATCTCCCGTTAATTCCATTTTTATGTACGTTTAACCTTACTGTCAATAGAGAAATCAAAACATAACGTACCCCCCACTAGTACTGCCAATAGCGAATCTTTTTTTAAACGCTCAGAGGAAACAGGCTAATATAAATTGGGGTTGTGCTTTCAAGGTTCCGTTTCAGGTCGACCAGCATTCAGGAAATTGGGGGTAACTGCCGGTTTTAAATAAATGGTATTTAAAACCGGCAGTTACCCCCAATTTCCACACAGAAATGGACAAATTAGTTTTTATTTGCGCGGTACTCATATTATTTATCGTAAATGAAAGTAGCCAAATTACTCTTTAAAATATCAGCTATCTGCCAGTAAAATTCCCTCCAAGACCGGTCCAGCCGTTTCGAATATAAGCTCAAGCATGTAGACAAACATTTTTAAAAAGTTCTTTATGTATATCTTGTAACTACTTTTATACACAAAACAAGATTGTTTTGTGTATAAAAGTAGTTAGAAAATATACTTAAAGAACTTTGGATTCGGATTGTTCAAATACAATTGAACAATCCTAAAAATCCGTAAAAAATAAGAATAATTCCAGCCACAGAAAAAATTATGGTGAATAAACATACAACAAGCATTTATTTCATTTTTAAAACTCTCTCTGAACTTTTAAAACCCTGCTGTAAAAATCAGTAACTTACCGAAGGATTGTTAGAATTTTGTCCGAGGAATAATGAAGCATTTCCAACATTATTAGGGATGTTGGGCATATTCGGCATGGAACCGCTAGATTGAAAGTTAGGCATATTTCCAGATCCCTGCATAGATGACGTCCCCATTCCGCCCATTCCAGATGAACTCAGAGGTGAATTATTTGGCATGATCTGTTGTGGCATAACCTGTTGTTGCATGCCTTGGTAGGGTTGTCCCATGTTGGGGCCAATAGGTAAGCCTAATGATGCATTCAATGCAGAATTGGTGATACCCACATTCTGCATGACTGGTTGCATTCCTGGTGTTTGTACTCGTGGAGCCTGCATCCCAGGCATGTTTTGCATGCCACCTGAAGGCATTCCTGACATATTTTGCATGCCACCTGCTGGCATACCAGGCATGTTTTGCATTGGTACTGATGGATACCCAGTATTTTGCATTCCAGGTTGCATTGCAATAGGCATACCAGGCATATGTAAGCCAGCTTGCATACCTGATGGCATACCACCTGCATTTATTACAACCGGCTGCATCCCTGGTGAATGATGGACTGGTTGCATTACAGCAGTTTGCATGTTTGAGCTGTTCAAATGCATCTCCATATTCATTCCATGATTGGGTAACCCAGAATTTGACATGCTCATTGGCATGTTTGGGTTTTGCGCCATTGCATTTGCTGCTGAAGCTAACGCAGACGACATGCCGGAATTGGAAAATGAATTAGAAGAAGGTGTAGAGTGCATATCTTTGTCATCAATGGACATGCTGAATATGTTGTCCACTAGTATGTCTTCAGGAGATTTGTGCGATATGTGATCCCTTGAAACAAAAAAAAAACAGGGTAATGTAAAACATATAGTAGCATGATAAAATGAATAACTTTTGAATAAGTAGATACATACATGTCCAGCTGGTTATTTTTCATTGGTCCTTTCAAGTTATGCATTGCTTTACCCGAAGCCTCCTTCATTGCAGGAACAAGATGCTGATGTTTCTGCCGCAGACTGTTGTTTGAATTTATGATGACTGATTGGAAGTTGCCCCTCTCATCACTTGCTTCCTCTAAATCAATATCAGACCTCATGAGTGCATCAAAAGTTTTGCTCTCTGTAAACTTATTAGATTTGTAAGCACTTTGTTTTCCAAATTTGTGTTCACCTTGGCCTGCCGCACTAGCCTCCGGGGTTTCCGGTCCTGAAGCTGGTTCCTTCTCCAGTTTCTCTGGTATTTCTTGCGGACAGTCTTCATTGCTTGAGATGGACTTATTATTTGTACTTGAGCTTGATGCTTCTGCTATCCCAATACCAGGCTGCTGCAATATCAATTCCTATTAAAGCTAATTTATATTATGAGAAAAATTCTCTTCTCTTGGGTGACATGTTTTTTATACTATACAGGGAAGGTCCTCCTCAAACTGATAGGGTGCATTTAGCTTCTGATTTTGAATCATAATCCACCAAATTTTTCTCTGGAAAATGTTCATTTTTTATCGTTTTTTCAGTTTCATTTAAATGTTTAATAACATTCTCTGAAAGTAGCACTCAATTTATGTAAATAATACGGCTAAAAAAAAAAACCAACAATGGATGTTGAAATACTCTAACGAACGACTTGCCGGGGCGGGCGCCCAAAGGCTCGCTGCATGCGGTTTTCCATGGTTAAAATACATTGATGAGGACTTAAAATAAATCAAGTTTACTGGATTCCCATAACGTTCCTGAAATAATTTCTTGTACCGGTCATCTTAGTATAAAATACTTAAATATACTGAATTCACCCCATCAGTCTGAGGAGTGCTGTCCCTTACACCCTGTATTATAGATGACCAAAACCAGAATGTTTTTTAATACCTTCTTAAACTTGAGATCACTGGCATCGAAACGTTTTGGCGAAAGTTTCTTAGCTTTTTCTGACGCCCACCATTCATCAGAGCCTTCTTCAACCACCTTGGGACGAGGGAAACTGCCGTGTGTATGGGACCGTGTTAGAGCTGTAATGCATTCTCCATTATTTACTGTTAATTGATAACATGACACACTAACAATTTTATGAGAATGTACCTCATTAAATCGTGCGTTACATTTAAAAATTAAAACGGATTGTATGAGCTTATTTACAGAAATAAATAAGTATCTTTTAAAAAAATTGCGAACCCTCGTTGTCCACCGTTTTAGCGTAGGTCTTATTCCAAAAGCATATTCACACAATACATCATATACAATTTTAGTGGTCAGCCTATTATAATCGTTAGTGAATTACCCTGTAATGCTAAGACTGATTTTCAGACTTGTCAAGGTACTAACTACTCTGCACAACAATATTAGCCTGTTACTGTGTCATTTCAGAGGCTTTCATTAGCAAATCTAAACAATCCTGAACCCGACACAAGTACGAAAAAAAAACAACCAATTTGGTGCAATCGTTTGGAAGATTTACACATACATTTTGGTGATTCATTTAATTTATATAGATAGATATATCCAGGTTAGCTCGCGATGTTTTCCTTCACCAATATCTACGTCTAATATAAGCTAAGAAGGTTTATATAAATTGAAGAGAGGGCGCCTTAACCTCTGGGCCATCACGACAAGAAATGACACCAATGTGCAGTGCAATCAATACACGATTGAAGTTGTAGCATAGCTGAACTTACCAAATGCAGCTTCCTGTTGTTTCGGCAGATTGCTGTCATCATTACTGTATCCATGGAAAGCACCGGATGAGTCAAATGTGCCTCCACATTCAGCATTTTCAACGGCCCTAATAAGCAACATAATATGTCAAAGCTCAAGAGAAAAATTAATAATGATAGAATACATTACAATCTCGTTCATTTACCATTCAGGCAAATTTTCCTCATTGTTTTGATTATCCCCACCCCAATTACGTCTACTGTTCCAGGATTGAGGTTTGTCTCCAGTTGGTCTGTCACCCCAGTCGCGATCTGTGAAATATATGAAAGTTCATTAGAACAAGTAATACTTGTCTTGTTATACAGGGTGTCCAAGAACCTGGCGTCCAACTGGATTCCCACGATGCCCCAAGTTCTAACAGTACTCAGAAAAATATTTTAAAAAATCCACCCCATGTACTTACAGATTTATACTGATTTCAAAAAAAAAAGGGGAAATGAGCACCCTGTGACATACTTTTGAATGCTGTGACTGCTAATGCTGATAATTTCGATATTTCTTGGAGGTTTTGTAATCTAGGGTATTGCTGTGTCTAAATAGAATGTAAAAATAAAGTACTTATTGTACCATTTTAAAATAAAATATTATTTTAACTAAAGGTGATATGGAAAACTATTGAATTTCGCAACTTTGACCGACTGTAGTGTAAAAAAAATGTACCAAAATAGTATGGCAAGTGACGTCAAATTTAGACGCGTTTATTCCTCTTTTTAAAAAGGTATAATACTTACACATTGTTCACGCATCATACGCGTGAACGAGCAGCGACGGGGGACGCGGGAGGAGAGGTCTCAGCTGATCGGGTCGGCGGCCGCGCCGCGCACTCTCGCCGACAGCTTCGGACAGCAACGCACGCCTAGTACCTATCTACCGTGCTATTTAAATTCATATTGTAACCGATTTCTGTACCAAATACAATCTATATTCAAGCGGAGTCACATTTTATTTAAATATATTCAACATTTGGCGACCGTGAACAAAATCGAAAAATATTCTGGTCATTTGGCGACCATAGCTTCAATATAAGCTGAGGAGATTGGAAGGGATTGCTGCTTATGCTGCCTTCTGCCCTGGTGGAGTGAAGAACTTTGCTGAAGACCGTGCTGGACATCTGGCTGGGTACTCAAGGGAAGTAGGCCTGTATTCCTATCCACTATTTTTCCTCTTCAAACTTGTGTGCAGCTTGCCGCTCCGATAGCGTTATAAGATAGCATTTCGTGTACACGTACTATCTATATTTCCTATTATACGTTTCGGCTATTGCGAGAGCTTGCCTATTTCCTACCTACTATATTATTTTATAAAGTATTTCTATATCTTACTGCAGTTGGTGGCATTGCCTATAGTCATTTAGCTATCCATTGCATTTCAAAGCATAAATCCGTTTATCATAAATTGCCTAGTCATTTTTCCGTTAGCAACTTTTTCCCATATACCCCCACATAAGCTTATCATAAGATTTATTGTTAACTGTTACTCATTTATGCAAATTCCAGATAAACGCTAAGGTTACTGCCTTACGTCGCAGCTAGCTGTTTTCGCCAGGCCCAGAGCTTGGTTTGTGGCTGACGAGCCCATAAAGCGCTTGAGTGCCGACTGCGGGAGGGCGGCTGGTTCGAAGATCGACGGAACCGTTGTAACTGGTTTGAACATTCCATTTTCTTGCCTAATTCATTGTTCAGTTTTATTGTTTCTTTTAGTAAGTTATGGAAGGAACTATGAAGGATCTTGTTAAAAAGCGTAGCATTATAAAGGGGAGACTAACAAAATGTAAAGACTATGTAAATGTTTTAACGCAGGTAGGCGCGAATAAATTGACTAGTATTCAAGTGAGAGAATTATCGTTACGGGTTGACAAATTTCAAGAATTGTTATCAGAGTTCAATGAAATTCAATCGGAGTTAGAATTACTGTCACCAAGTGAGGATGAGCAGTTGACAGAGCGGGAATTTGTTGAGTCACAATTTTTTTCTCTTCTTTCCACAGCTAAAGAGTTAATTGAATTTGCTAATTTAGAGAAAAAATCAGTGAATGGTGAAAGCATATCGAGCCAATGTTCACATTCCATGAATTCTATAAAATTACCCACAATAAATTTACCGAAGTTTGATGGGAACTATTTAAAGTGGTTGGAGTACAGGGATACTTTTGATTCCCTTATTAATAAAAATGATTCGATTCCATTAATTAATAAATATCACTATCTCAGATCAAGCTTGGAAAATAGTGCCGCTGTCGTTATAAGATCAATTGAGTTTACCGCTGATAATTATAGAAATGCCTGGCAAATTTTATGTGACCGTTATAACAGCAAAAATATTTTGATAAATAACCACCTTAAGTCGTTATTAAGTATCGATCCTATTGTGAAAGAATCATTTAAAGCATTGCGCTATTTAATTGATCACATATCTAAAAACTTGAGTTCTTTGCACACTTTGGGGCGTCCTACTGAACAGTGGGATGATTTATTAATATTTATAGTCTCAGCAAGGTTGGATCCCGTCACTAGTATGAAATGGGAGGAATATAAAAATAGTTTATCGGATTTACCGACACTCAATATTTTTTTCTCATTTTTACGCAACCGAGCGGACATCTTGGAAACTACCCACTATAACAGATATGATAAACATGAACATAATAAATCGAACTCTCAAAATAATAAATCGGTGAGATCTTTCTTAGCAGCTTCGGATTCGGACACGGAAAGGAAGGATCATAAATATCAATGCGTAATTTGTAATCAAAATCATTTTGTTTATAAATGTTCGAAGTTCAAGGAAATGAACAACGATGATAGGATTCGCGAAGTAACCAAGTTAAAACTATGCACTAAATGCTTACGTAGTGGGCATAATAGTCATCAGTGTCGTTTGAAAAGTTCATGCCAGGTATGTAAAGGGAAACACAACACTTTGATACATAGAAATGACACTAATACGAGCGAAGAGCAAAGCGCAAGCGCACATAGTCCACCGGTTACATTATCGGCCACAACGATGACTCATACGTTGTTATGTACGGCGCAGGTGGAGATCGTTAACGAGTCAAACAATAGAAAGGTTATGGCTCGTGCACTGTTAGATACTGGAAGTCAATCGTCATTTTTAACAGATGTTCTGAGAGAGAAATTAGGGTTCAATAAAACCTCTAGTGAAACCTTTAAGGTTTGTGGACTTAATGATATTAAAACTAACATTTTAGGAAAGTGTATCGTAAAAATAAATTCTCATTCAAGTACCTATAGTACTCGGGTCTCCTGTTTATTGGTGCCAACGATAACAGGTATTTTACCTAGCGTCGAAATAGACGTCCGAGAATTAGATATCCCATGCGGTATACAACTCGCGGATCCAAAGTTTTACCAGCCTTCCAATATAGATATACTGTTGGGGGCTGACATATTTTGGAATATTATTGGAACAAATCAAATTAAGCTAGGGTCTAATAAGCCAACTTTACAAGAATCACAATTAGGGTGGTTGATAGCCGGTCCAGTCGGTATCAGTCAATCCAAGTCTAAGGTCTATTGTTATTTCAATCATTTTTCGAATCTTGATAATTCCCTTAAGAAATTTTGGGAGATTGAAGAACTACCTGCAGAGACAAAAACATATTCATTAGAGGAACAGTTTTGCGAAAATGACTTTATAGAAAACACGAGCCGCTTACCTGACGGTCGGTTTTGTGTACGTATGCCACTAAAAGAACCCGAAACTAATCTCGGAGATTCGTATTATCTGGCTAAGAAACGTTTTTTGAATTTAGAATTAAAATTAAATAGAAATCCAAAACTTAAGGAGTCATACACTCAATTTATAGATGAATATAAAGAATTAGGTCATTTAAGTGAAGTAAATGGTCTAGAGTTTGGCAACTATCTTCCACATCACTGCGTAATTCGCGAGAAGAGTGAAACGACAAAGTTGAGGGTGGTATTCGACGCCTCGGCCAAGACTTCTTCTGGTAAGTCATTAAATGACATACAGGCTGTAGGTCCAGTTGTACAGTCCGACTTAATTTCAATTTTGATACGTTTCCGCGGGCATAGGTTTGTTCTCTTAGGAGACATTGAGAAAATGTACCGACAAACGGCCTTGCATACTTCTCAACGTCACCTTCAGTTAATTCTGTGGAGGGATTCATCTCATACGGAACCCGATGATAATAATGATTTAAAAGTTTTACAATTAAATACAGTAACATATGGATTGGCCAGCGCTCCATTTCTGAGTACCAGATGTTTATTACAACTGGCTAAAGAATGTAATGACGACACTATCGCGAACATTATTAAAAGTGACTTTTATATAGATGATTTGAATACGGGAGCGGAAAGTGAAAGTGAATTGCAGCACATTTATAAAAATATTAAGGAAATTCTAGATTCAGCATGCTTCCCTTTAAGAAAGATTCGTACTAACTGTTTACAAGCATTTGCTGTTGATGAAACTATGCTCGACCCGGTAGATTTAACAAAAGAATCCAGTGTGCTAGGTTTGAATTATTCTCCAAAATTAGATATTATTGGGTTTCCCTCAAAGATCGAATCGCCACCGGAAATTATTACGAAAAAGGTCGTTATAGCTACTATTTGTAAAATATTTGATCCTTTAGGATTAATTTGTGCATGCATTATTAAGGCTAAAATCTTTTTGCAACAGTTATGGGTTATCAAGCTAAACTGGGAGGAGTCTTTACCACAAACTCAATTAGAAATATGGTTAAAATTCATTGCTAATTTGCACTTCCTTTCTAATATTAAAATTAGTAGAAATGTTCTTTGCGATTTCCCTATATGTATAGAACTACATTGCTTTGTCGATGCGTCACAGAAAGCGTATGCCGCATGTGTATACTTACGATCAATAAACGATAAAAACGAGGTTACTGTAAGACTTTTGTGCGCAAAGGCAAGGGTTGCGCCCTTAAAGCCTATGACTATACCAAAATTAGAATTACTGGGTTGTTTGCTGGGGGCTAAATTATCTAATAAAATTCTTCAGTCATTTCGATTCAATATAAATTGTAAAACCATTTGGACTGATTCAACAGTGGTTTTAGGATGGTTAAAAACAGATGTGAGAAATCTAAAAATGTTTGTCTGCAACAGGGTAAATGAAATTAATGAGTTAACTAATGGTTTTGAACACCGACATGTACCTACAAATATGAACCCAGCTGACTTGGCCTCAAGGGGAGTTGAACCCCAAGATCTATCATCTTCTTCCTTGTGGTGGGAAGGTCCTTCTTTCCTAAAGAAAGAACGTTTAGAATGGCCACAAAATTCAATTGTAGCTAAAATATTACCAGAGTTGAAGGTACATTCATTATTATCTGCAGCAAATAATCCTACCGACAAAACGTTATTTATAGATTTTAATAAGCATTCCAATTTCATTAAGTTAAGTAGAATATTTGCATATGTTCTACGTTTTGTCAATAACTGTAATAAAAATAAACAAAAGTACTCAGGCCCTATAAACTCAGACGAAATAAATAATTCAAATATGTTTTTAATTAAAATTAGTCAATTACAATCATTTTCTTTCGAAATTGAGTTACTTAAACAAGGAAAAACACTACCACGAAAAAATAAATTATTACAATTAACTCCATTTATAGATTCGAATGACATTGTTCGAGTGGGTGGTCGTTTAGAAAACTCCAATTATAATTTCGACAAGAAACACCCTATACTATTGAATTCAAAACATCATTTAACTAAGATACTAATGATAAGTGAACATATACGTTTGTTTCACGCAGGTCAACAGCTACTGTTAGCGTCAGTGCGTGATAAGTACTGGCCCATTGGAGGGAGATGCCTAGCGCGGCAAGTAGTTAGACAGTGTATTGTTTGCGTTCGATTGCGAGCAAATACCTTACAACCAATAATGGGTCATTTGC
Organism: Euplexia lucipara; assembly: GCA_921972225.1. Lineage (NCBI taxonomy): Eukaryota > Metazoa > Arthropoda > Insecta > Lepidoptera > Noctuidae > Euplexia > Euplexia lucipara. The sequence continues at coordinate 6,592,673 of OV179142.1, read as the reverse complement.
CTGAAGCGCGTACTAACGCTTGTTTCCCGTTCTACTCGTGCGGAGTTGACTTTGCTGGACCTTTTATGATAAGTAACCGTAAAGGTCGTGGTAACCGAATTAGTAAATGTTATCTATGTTTATTTGTATGCCTTAGTACCAAGGCAATTCACTTGGAACTTGTAAGTGACCTGAGTACTCAAGCTTTTATTTTATGCCTAAGACGATTCATATCACGCAGGGGAAAATGTCATGAGATCTTTTGCGACAACGGTAGGAATTTCGTAGGAGCTAACAATGAATTAGGTAAGCTGCTTCGATCCAGCCGTCAGTCTATCAGTGATTATGCCTCTTCTGAAGGTATCAAATTTGTATTCAGCCCCGCTTATTCTCCCCACTTCGGTGGAATATTTGAGGCTGGAATTAAATCAGCTAAGTTTCATCTGAAACGTGTAGCAGGAAGTGCTGCTTTGACGTTTGAGGAGCTAGCAACGCTGTTTACACAGATTGAAGCAATCCTAAATTCACGCCCGCTGACTCCTCTCTCGTCCAATTGTACTGATCCTTCTCCTCTGACTCCAGGCCACTTTCTAATTGGGAGACCACTGATGTCTGTCCCAACGAAGCCCATCACTGCTACTAGACCCAACAGATACGAGCTCCTAGAGAAAATAAGGCAGCACTTCTGGGAGAGATGGCGCCAGGAGTACATCTCTGAGCTGCAGCAGCGCACCAAGTGGCGCACTGGACAGCAAGGGCTCACCTGCGGTGACGTGGTGCTACTGAAGGAAGACAACTTACCGCCACTACAATGGCGGCTGGGGCGCGTGTCTCGCCTCTATCCAGGGGCCGACGGCGTCAGCAGGGTAGCTGACGTCACTACTTCAAAGGGCATTATACGAAGGGCGATCAACAGACTATGTCCTTTGCCAACTTCACAATCCAAAGATGACAACGAAGCGGAGCGGGCCGCATCCAGGTCCCCTTCCTCGTCTACTTCTTGAAAGCTATGGCTTTCAACGCGCCGGAGGATGTTCACGCATCATACGCGTGAACGAGCAGCGACGGGGGACGCGGGAGGAGAGGTCTCAGCTGATCGGGTCGGCGGCCGCGCCGCGCACTCTCGCCGACAGCTTCGGACAGCAACGCACGCCTAGTACCTATCTACCGTGCTATTTAAATTCATATTGTAACCGATTTCTGTACCAAATACAATCTATATTCAAGCGGAGTCACATTTTATTTAAATATATTCAACACACATTAATTTGAAAAAAAAAAATTTGATAATATTTTTACTCAACAACCCAATTTTTACGAAGTGCCTACCTACTAACGGTAACTGTCGGACCCTTTCTTATCTTAGAAACTGTTATGTTACTACTATTATTTACTTCGGTTCCAAGAGTGAGCAAGAAGGAAATACACACAGGTAGATGGGTTCCCAGTAGAATAAAAGCAAAGAATGTTAGTTTAAAGATATTTTATAACAATAAATGTTCAAAATGTTGACCACCCGCGGCAATACAAGCTCTCACTCTCCTTAAAAAGGACCGCTTTATGTTTCGCGAGTAACTTTTTTGACGTATCACCTGCACTGTTTGTGTTATCTTCTCACGAAGGTCAGCGATGTCATTAATGGGCTTCGCATAAACGAGCTCCTTCATAGTTCCCCAGAAAAAAAAATCCAGCGGATTTAAGTCAGGTGAGCGGGCTGGCCACGGGATTGTTCCTGATCGCCCAATCCACCTGTTCGGGTATTGCTCGTCCAAAAACTCTCTAACGGATACGCGAAAATGTGCTGGACAGCCGTCGTGTTGGAACCACATATATGGTGGGGTCTCTTCTAGTAAGTTTGGCAAATCATTTTGAAGAAAATTTAAATATGATTCGCCAGTCAAATTCTCGGGCATCTCAAATGGACCAATAATATTCCCACAGAGAATACCGGTCCACATGTTCACTTTGAACCGGTACTGGGATCTATCTTCTCGCATCAAGTGCGGATTTTCCACATGCCACTCGTGCAAGTTGTGTAGGTTCATGTAGCCATCCTTCTTAAATGTTGATTCATCTGACCACAAAATTTTGTCGATAAAGTTTTCGTCTTCTCGATGTTTTTGCAGGATTGTTTCACAAAACGCGACTCGGCTCGGATAGTCTCGAGGTAAAAGACTTTGCACTCGCTGTACGTGGTACGGATGATATTCTTCTTTTTGGAGAATACTGTGTGCTGTGCTCTTCGGTATCCCCGTATCAGCTTCTATTCCTCGCACAGAGATGCTTGGATTTGCCGACACCGCCTCTAAAACTTCATCGCGTATGAAGTCATTTACGGGTCGTCCTTCACCAGCTACTTGATTGGGGAACCGCCCGTCACATAGTGATCTGTGCACATTAATGAAAACTCGATGGTCGGGATATCGCGTAGCCCTCGGATACCTTTCTCTGTAAAGTCTCGCTGCAGCTCGTCCATTACCTCTACATTCTCCATAAATGTAGTGCATCATTGCGTATTCTTGCGGAGTGTAGGTCGCCATGGTAGCACACACAAAACACAAACTGTCCAAACACAGGCAAAGGTCGTCGTAAAGAGTTCGTTTCAAAGTCCAGAGCACAAAGAGTAATCGAGTCCAATAAACAAAGCTTTAAATCGTAGTACGTGATCAATGGTAACAATAAGAGAGAGGTGCGTAGTAACGGCAGGAGGCAGTGACGCGTACTGACCGTACTGTTATCCTAAATAGCACGATCCCAGATAGCGTCACTATCTATCTCACTCGCACCTCTAACCTTTTTCTCCCTCACTCTTACCTGAATAATGGGGTACCATAAAGAAGAACCAGCAAATCGCAAAGATAGTTTCTGTCTTGCTCCCTCCTGTTGTAATAACGAATCACTATGGTGAGATGCATGCACATACCGTCCCTTACGGTCTAACCTGTTTTTTGAGAGGCCTGTTGTTATTTTTATGAGCATACAATAGTAATTCTTTAGAGGTTAGATTCAATTCGTCGTAAATTTTTCTTTCTAAGAATTCTGTAAGACATCGTAAAAATTGGGTTATTGAGTAAAAATATTATCAAAAATTTTTTTTTTCAAATTAATGTGTAAGTATTATACCTTTTTAAAAAGAGGAATAAACGCGTCAAAATTTGACGTCACTTGCCATACTATTTTGGTACATTTTTTTTACACTACAGTCGGTCAAAGTTGCGAAATTCAATAGTTTTCCATATCACCTTTAGTTAAAATAATATTTTATTTTAAAATGGTACAATAAGTACTTTATTTTTACATTCTATTTAGACACAGCAATACCCTAGATTACAAAACCTCCAAGAAATATCGAAATTATCAGCATTAGCAGTCACAGCATTCAAAAGTATGTCACAGGGTGCTCATTTCCCCTTTTTTTTTGAAATCAGTATAATTCTGTAAGTACATGGGGTGGATTTTTTAAAATATTTTTCTGAGTACTGTTAGAACTTGGGGCATCGTGGGAATCCAGTTGGACGCCAGGTTCTTGGACACCCTGTATAAATAGCTTCATGCCCAATGGCCCACTTCAAGGACTAAGTGCAAAAACCCAAATTCCAATTCCCAATAGAACAGAGTAGTTATTTTGCTCAATTTAATTTACCCCATTTCTCGAGCTGGCGGGGTCTGCCCGGTTCTGAAGAGCGCCACTCTTCACCCTCATCACGAGTTTGAGAGGATCGCCAGTTGGTACTACTGCCCGGCCGTTTGCTAAAAACAAAGGATTTCTTGTTAATTTAATACTGTTTCCAGGCAACAATTCAATTAGTTTATAAATATAATGTAACATACTTCCTGTACATTTTGGTTGTCCAGTCTGTCTGATCACCACTGTTCCTATTGGGGCTATTGAGGTTGGTATTAGTCCAGGGACGGCCCGAGCCACCCTCCTCATCTGGACCTCCACTGTAAATTGGCATTCTCGGTCCACCAACATGCCACATAGCCCCCCTATAACAAAATAGAGTCAGTGTTTTAATCTCAACATTAAGCATTAAACAAGTGTGGTAGCATACACACTTGTTTTAATTATGTAATAGAGCCCCCTCCAACCTGACTATTCACCATTCAAATTATCATTAACAAATTTTTTGTTTTGGTGATAAATTAAAACAACTCTCAATCAATTATTCTATAAATCAGTATTTACTTATACCTGCCTAAGTAATGTTAAGTACCATTAATCCTTAGAATTTATCATTGACCCATCAGTACATGTGACTATAATGAATGGCCTACATTAAATGTACTCAAATTACAATTTGAATGACTTAGTTTTTATTCATTAATAGAGGGGTGGATGAAAAGGCGGTCAATAAAACGGTTTTATGACGCAGTACCTTGGATGAATTAACCAGAACGTAATTGATGGCGTCCTTGTAAGAAACTACAGAAATGTGCAGCTAATGGTCTTTTGATAGGTAACATAGTTTTAATGCAGAGGGGATATATTTTATTATTCAATGCTGTTAAGGCAAAACAAATATTGAAACGAGAATGCGACCTAATAGTGTTAGTTTTCCTCCGAACAAATTCAAACAATTTTATTAAAGGCGGCAAATAAAAGGGGTTTATGGCGCAGCACCTTGGAAGTCTTAGGGCTTTATCACACTAGCGAGTTGCGGGCGAGTGGACAGCGGGGCGAGTAGTCAGCGCGTGCGTGGCGAACACACCGCGTGCGCAGCGAGCTCGCGGCGAGCATTGCACTTGGCACTGAATGTACAAGCCGCGGTCGTGCACCGCAAACTCGCTGCTCACACGCGGCGCGCTCGCTGCGCACACGATGTAAACTCGTGGCGGGATCGCTGCGCACTCGCCCCGCTTTGCACTCGCTCGCAACTCGCTAGTGTGATAAAGCCCTTAACTTAAACGTAATTGATGGCGTCCTTGTAAGAAACTCCATATGTGAAGCTAATGGTAGTTTCATAGTTAATGCCGCGGCCGAGAGAGGTGATATATTTATTATTCAATGCAGGTCAGGCAAAAGAAATATTGAAACGATAATTCTACCTAGTAACGTAAGTTTTCTTCCGAACAAATTCAAACAATTTTATTCACAATAGTAGAATGTAGCTTACCTTAGAAGTAGTAACCTTAACCTATTTGATGCCGTCCTTGTAAGAATCTTCAGAAATGTAAAGCTAATGGTCTTTTAATTGGAAACCTACGGTTGACTCGGAGGTGATGTAGGTATTTATTATTCAATGCAAGTAAGGGTAAATAAATATGAAACAAGAACGCGACCCTATAGTAGCTAAGTTTACTTCCGAACTCCGAACAAATTCAAAGAATTTTTATTCACAGTGGTAGAAAGTACCTTGGAAGTACTAACCTTAACCTAATTGATGTCATACTGGTTAAAAATAACTGAAATGTGAAGCTAATGGTCTTTTAATAAGTAATATGGTTGGCGCGTTGTTAAAGTACTATTTATTATTCAATGCAACTAAGGTAAAACAAATATGAAACGAGAACGCGACCTTATAGCAGCTAACTTTTCGTCCGATCAAATTCTAATAATTCGATTTAACTGAATCACATCCACAATCTACAGAAAAAATAATTTTAAGTTGTTACAATGCGTGAGAACCAAACATGCTCTAAATTCCGGTTTAGGTTTCCGCATGAATTTATCCTTAGATCATTAGTCTCTTAATATAACTTACCTCCCCATAGACGGCTGTCGTATGTAAGAGCCTCGGGGCCGACCGCGTCCGTCATTACTGGCTCCTCTTCCTCGACCGAGAATGAATCTGTCGCCAGACGCCAGCCCTCCTATAGGTGGAGCACTCCGCAAGTTGTCCCGCTGTAAAAAAAAATGTTTGTATGAGATACTTTTAAAATACCTACCACATAACTATGTGCTCCTCAACTGCCCAGTGGTCGCCACATACAGGGCAAAGTACTTCGATAACCCTACCTGGGTTATCGAAGATCACCAGTAACATTTAGCCGCTATTGGCCTTTCTCGAGGAGGTTGATCAAATAAGTTGCATTCCCTCGCGTACGCAATTTGCGCACTGAGACGTGGAGTTGCGGAAATCAGCCCAAAATATAAAACAATACAATAGATACTTCTATAATAGGTAGATAATCTACAAATGACTTTTGGTTGTATTCAGTACCTAGGTACTAGGTATTGATGAAAAATAATTGTTTATTCAACTTACTATATCATCTTCAAATGTGTTGTTTAATGCAACTGGTTGTTTTCCACGTGGCTGATACAAGGTATCGATAGATTTTAGCTCTGATGGTGCTTCTGCGTTTCTATCATATAAGGCTAACATCTCTTCTCTGCCATACCTATAAAATTTTTGATCATTAAACACGGTATAAAATGAAGCAAAAAATATTTTAAAATAAAATGATGGTGAATACCTATAAAAAATAATAAGGTGATATGTTGCATACCTTAGTTTAGCTAAGAGGACCTTTGGTTGACCATTGTTGGAATTGTTTGGAGATGCAGCAGCTGACCCAGAGTTGGATGTGCCTCCCCCGGGCGAACCGCCTGACGCGGAATTGCCTGGGCCAGAGTTGGCGTTCTGACTGTTCGACCTTGCGATACGGTCTCTAGACATATTGCGTAACCATTCGGGTCCAAACTTAATGGGATTGTTACGGTCACCCATACTTGTTGAAGAAGATAATATTTAATGGTTTTAAGGATCCTGAAGGCAGGAACTGAAACAAACGCTTAATTTAAGCATAAACTGAAGCAAGTTTTAGGTACCGCAGAGAATGGAGTTAAAAACAAGAACATGTATAGAGAGACCTGGTATAATAATATTATTTACATTTACAATTTGATCTAAATCTGTAATTTTTTCACATCATACCAGCTGAATGTATTTTGATGAAATTGGGAATATGGATAGGCCATGACCAAGTTAAAGACAAAGAACGATTTTTGACCGGGTACTGAAGTTTCCGGGAAATACTTGCAAAAACTAAGCGTTTAGTTTGTCAAACACAAACTAGCTTTTGAAACAAATTCTTCAGCATTATTAATTTATCAGGAGGTACTAAAAAAATTAAAAGAGAATTTGTTTGATCATGGGAATTTAAGGATTTATCAGTCGCATTTGACACTTTGCAACAAAATATTTTACATCTGATATCCCATTAAAATTCGGGCGGCTATTTCACGCTAAAACTTAGGGTAAAACCGCAGGGCACAGCTCACAGTCACATATAAACAACATCGAAATTAAAACTGCAGTTACCATCAATATTCTTATTATAGGATACTATACAAATGGCTTTGATGCATTATGCATGGAGTTCAAGGATACTCGCACAATGGGAAAACTCGCAAAAGCGTCTTTTATTAATCATATTTCTTTTATAACTATGTGTAAGTTTTTATTGCAACTGCACTCAACTGCACTCTAAATTAAATATAAAAAATATTAAAATGTAGATGTATATAGATAAATCGTTTTATTTTAGATTATATTTAAATTATTAAATTACAAGTACCTATTGAAATTCTAAATAAATTAATGGCAGGCTGAAAACAGTGTCTAAAATTCATTTACCTTATTCAAAAGATATACACAAACTGCTCAAATCTGAACTGAATCACAGCTGCAGAGTGACTGAATCGAATGCAAACCAAAGTTAAAGAGAAAATCACAATTCAACCATTGTCCACGATTGTGCGTGTGATTGTAATCCTGAATCCGGAACCAGTTGATCCAGAAAGTAACAATGGATGTTTGTTCAACTGTATTGCCAGGACCATAAGGTCCAAAACAAATTCTTGTTTGATTTAGTTTACCAGCACTTAAGTGATTTCTTATCTGGTTCACGCAAAGGATTACTCTTTTATAGTTGAATAAGTACTGGGGTGATAGTACTGAAGGTAAACCCCAGCAGTAGCATACATTTTTTGTTACAACCCAAAACAAAAATAATGTAACTTAGGAACAAGTTGAATGGCGACAGACTGGCTGACAACGCACAGCATAAATGGATTACAGAAGATGGAACCACCAAGACATGGAATGTCAAGCAGACAATTTTTTTTTAGTTCAACTATACAGAAGAGTTTTGAGATTCCTCTTCTTAGCATGTCGATGGCAAACATAAGTATTGACAATTGAGCTTGAATTTGCAATTTTGGCTAATTGGCAGAAGTTGATTGCCTAGGGTTTTTAAGTTTTTAACTTTCAAGGAAGCGAATAAAATTGCAAGCTATATCTTGACTTATACTAAATATTTGTTTCAACATTTCTATATTCCAATAAAAGTTAGTCCCGGTTTAGAATTCACTTTCTAACATGAAGTTGTGGGCTCAAAACTGGCCAAGAACGAATGAAACATAGGTGAAGAGAAATCATGAGTAAATCTTAACACCAAAAAGTCAAAACCAACCTGCCTAGTAGTAGTAGTCTTTTGATTAATACTTGTGTCTCCTCAATATGAGAAGAATCTTTTGCCCAGTAAAGGAACATTAAGTTCAGAAGTAGTGTTATTATTATTTAATTAAATTTAATAGATCTCGTACTTTTGCAATCTTCAAGTTGTTAAAAGTAATTTTTTATTAATTTGCTTACTGTAGAAGTAGGCAATTAAAAAGAATAGAACAATAAACTGAACAAGACATTTCTATAATGTCATTACATCGTTTTACTGCTTGCACGGCAACATCTAAAAGAAGTCAAAATTTGCCCTTATTAGACCCAATGGAGAAAAATGAACTATCTGTAAAGATGATAATGTTAAATGTACGCCAGCTAATGTTACTACTGATTCCAAAATAAATTATTATAATATTGTTATTATTGTTAGTAAAAACGAAATCATTGTCAGAAACCCACAAGTGTGATAACCAAATTAATAGTTGGCCCACTTATTTGTTTGAACTCTAATCTATTATTTTTATGATTTATGGTAACAATAATTATAGAGGTATTTAATTAGTACATAAACAAAACCTAATATTGCAATACATGAAATGAGTTATAATCAGTAGTTAACTCGCTAATCGCATCTTTTGTTTTTTAAATGGGTATATCTGCTCTCTCTGGAACTTAAATGTGGCAGACAATAAAGCTTTCCAGGATGTTATGTACTAGTTAGAAATAATATTAATCTTTAACAAGAGAAAAACTTTGTGGGGATAATATCTAGACTTATGGTTGGTTAAGGTCTGAAATCACCAATTTGCATTGAGCAAGCATGGCTTAAACTTCCAATCATGTCAATTGGAGACACAATAGAAAGACAATGACAGTGACACGCCAGCACCCCCTTGGGGTTTATTGAATTAATGCAGATTGCAATAGTCATGCCTTCTCTGTATGAGAGGGAACATTGGGCTGGTACAATAATTATTGTCATGATTCAAATCAACAGAAAAACTATACTGTGTAGGTATTTAGACAATGTGTGCATTACACCAACATGTGTAACAATAGTGGTAAGTATATTACATATCCTGGTATTGTTTCCTGTGTTTTAGTGAGGTTGACTCGAGGACTTGAGGAGTCTGTGCTGCTTTTTGATTACATTCAAAAGTACATAATATGATAATGCAGTACAGTAAACTACAACTTTACTATCATAGAAAAAGTGTTTTGTTTGGAAATTCTTATCTAAACAATAACTAATGATTTAACTATAGTTTATGTTTTAACATGGTGAAATATGTACCACTTAACGAAACAAAATATACAGATATTCACTTATTTTAAGCGTTTCAGCTAGGTTTAGGCCAAGAATTAAGTTTTGAGAGCAGTTTAAGTAACACTCAACAAACAAACTTTATCAACACACCCCCAAATACCAACTAAAACAAAAAATATTATGAGGTTGCTAATTTTAACTTTTTCACTAACAAGAACCATTAATTGGATAATTTATAGCGAAATCCCACATATACTGCTATTATCAACTAAAATAACATTGCAATGGTTTTGTACAGGTAGATACCTACGCAGATTAACTCAGCTCCAACACCGATTGATAAAAAATCACAATAGAAACAAAGTGCTGCACTGACTCCGGCCGAATCACAATATTATTAGATGAATCAATTTGTTTCAACAACACACTGAGCACCTCGCGACTGAGACTCACAACGGATTGAAGCGAAACACACAATCCAAGAGTCAAGGTGGCAGTAGAGTAGGTAGGAACAGAATTAACATACGTTTTCAATAAAAAGGAATATTTCCGCGATGTACACGTAGTTTAATTTCAATAGAAGTATAGGACAATATTGAAATTGCATTAAGTACGGAATTAGATTATAATTACCTAAGTGCTTGAACGATTCAATATCAAACGCACGCACGGGGACGGCAATATGGCGGCGGAGGTAAAGTGAATAATGTGAAGTGACTAGTGGTGCTGCCCGTGCTGCTGAGTGAAATATTTTTTATGATCCATAAAATGTTGCCAATGTAGTTAAAATTAGATTTAGTTTCTTCCATAATCTACTAAAAACTTTAGTAGAATCAAGAAAAAATATTTTAATCTCATCATTCAATATTCTGCCACATGTAGGTACGAATGTTGTGTATAAAAAAAACAATTCATATTCATGGATGAACTTCATTTATGAATTTCGATTTAGTATAATATTGTCAGCCTGTTACTGTCCCACTGGGATAAAAAGTATCTAGATTTTGTATAAAGACCAGTGATAATTTATTCAGGCAGAGAGAATGTATTCCTAAGTTCCTAACATGCGCCTTACAGCTTGGCAAAAAAGAGTCTGACGCGGTGACAGTTGAAACTAAAAATGGATTATTGTGGCAACATTGTTTATTTGTCAACTGCTAGTACATCATGTGTCAAAAGTGCGTAAATCCTCGTCGTTTTTCATAGATTTAACAAAATTATTACCGATTAAAACTTAATAAAACCATTTGTAGTTGTATCAGAGCAGTGATTTACCTCGTCTTTTTGTGGTGTTTGGCCAAATCTGAAGCGGGACAAGTTTTGTCCGATATCGGGAATGTTTATCGATGAACTGCCGCTAGGACAGGTATTTATCTACCCTAATTAAATCATTGTACATTAAATAAGTTTTTCTAAATGTATTCAATGCGTAGTTTTGTTGATATACAGATTTAAGTAGCTATTTGTCTTGTTTACAGAAATTGAAATTTAAGGTTATGTTTTGTAGTTTAACGAGCCTCGTATACCCATATTTGATACTTGAAGATAAAGAATAGGGAATTAATAATAAAGTACCGTACGTTATCTTTTTTTGTTTTAGGTAAATCTGTCAACACAGTAAGAAAAATGTTTAAGGATGGTAAAAAACAAGATATTTTTTCAACACCGGGAAAACATTTCAAAGGTCGCCCGAAGAAAGTTACCACCTTATCATTGTGACGTGAATCCAATTGATTTTATATGGGGAATTGACATTAAATTGCTTCAGTCAATGTGGGATCCATTAATGTAAAGTAAAGGTATGTAGCCTAGTTTATAACTATGTGCATATTTAGAGTTGCTATGTTAGAACCATTGTTTATGATTATTTTTTGTTTTTAAAGGTGGCTGCTGAACAAGCATTTGCAAACATTACTTAGATTGGAAAAATTCATGCAAGGATATTGTAATGAAAATAGAAAAATAATATCATGACAGTAATAAATCTCACAGATGACAGTAGCAGTGATTTATCAGAATTAGAAAATACTAGTGTTTCAGAAGTTGCAAGTAGCTCTAGCCAACATGTGAGCTTTTCCGAGATCGAATATTTGATGGTAGTCTGTTCGATTCGTCTGATTAAATTTTTGGTATTAAAATAAAACTTTAAAAAAAAACGTGTTATTTCATTATCCCTGTAAACAAACTATTGTCGTTAATTCCTAACAATCTTACGGTTAGACTGCTCTCGAGGGCATGATTATATCTGTCTGTGGATACTTAATGCACCACTTTCGTGCAAGGCTTCAGTGCCCACTATAACATACATATAGGTACAGTAACTCACGCCTATTTCCCAGGCTGGTAGGCAGAAACTACAGAGCGCCATATGCTACGATTCTTGCATACTACTTCTTTTCCTTGTATACATTTTTACATGTTGTTATACACATTTGCCAACTATTAATAGTGCAAATACTGGACATTGAAGCCTTCAATGGTGTTTGCGTAGCATCCGACAGACAGAACCACCCACTTAGCTTTGGGATTATATAGGTACTATAAATAACAAGTATCAAACCTATTAATTCGTAGTATTCAGGGTGGCCACATGCGCAATACTAGCGACCTCATTTATTCCGCACTCTTTTTTGCCAAGCTCGTACCAAAGAAATAATTTACTAAGTTTTATGAAATCAATCATAAGGCCTATCAAAGTCTGGAAAAAAAATCTTCATAATTTTATTGAGAGCTTAATTGACTAGATTATTGATGAAATAAATAATCATAGCTTTGTGTTTTTTCTTTCTGGCTTGACTTCATGGCTTTTGGATAAGCTATACTTTTAATGTTGCCATGTAATATAAATCTTAGTCAAGTTGCTTAAAATGATTGGCTTTACTTAATGCAATAATATACTGAAATACATGTCTGCATCAGAATACAAATGTTAAAATAAACACGATTGTTTGTGCTAAGATTATAGCGGACATAACCTATTATACAGGGTGTCTCATTCAAATCGGTCAGTATGGGAAAGTCTGAAACTATAAGACATACGATGATCTGTTCTGAGGAACCATGTCATCGATTTCAATAACAAGAAAAACTGCATTCATACATTTTAAAAAAAACATCCATAGGTACTTCGTTCGGGAATCGAACCCGGTTATTTCGAAAAAAAAACCTACACTATTTCTAGTTGTAGGTCTTACGCAGTAAATGTATGTATGAAACATGATGTCTAAAATTAACAAAATGCATTGTTTCCACTACACACACACACACACTTTAATTACACACATACTTTAATTTATTTTAGTAGGTGCTCGAAGTGTGACTAGTGTCGTGTGTATGTATTTTTTTTGTATGTTACCTGATTTCTCACCCATTTGTGGACCGATTCTCAAAATTCTTTTTTTATTTGAAAGAGTATACTCCTGAGGTGGTCCCATTTTAGTTTGGTGAAGATCTGGTGCTGATTTTCGGAGATATACAATGGAACTCTTCAAAAATAGACGGCAAAATTGCTGTCATAATTGCTGGAATCACTTGGATGTTTATTGTTTATACATTATCATGACGTAACATTACGCCTGTATGCTCTGAGAGGGACCGCAAATGTGTACAATACATTTGAACAATTTCGACATTGAGGTACCTATATTCAGTTCCATTTATTACCATGACACAATTAACAATATAAAATAAATGCATGGCAAATATTTGTATGGAAACAACTAAAAATGGAAAAATAAAAAACTTTTTTGCAAAAAATTAAAACAGACTTAAAAAAACACAAAAAAAAAACTAAAAGAAAAACACAAAAAATCTCAGTGACCTTTGTTTGATTGATTTAGTGTTTTTGTCACCGACTTCGGAGCTATTTTATTTTTCACTTTTTTTTTGTTTTTCTTTTAGTTTTTTATGTGTTTTTTTTCAGCTGAGCTGTGAAAATATCACAGCTGAGCTTCCGACTACCGATGTAAAGGTAGCGATATTACGCTGATGAAGTTGTTCAACTGGCGATCCCCGATAAATCGGAAATCATTAGTAACAATAACAAATTACAGCACGCGTAGCAAGCACGATCACCATAGAAAAACGGGTAGGTTCACGGAAGAATCGTTAAACTGACAGATTGTAGAACAATGTCTGCCTACATATCTAATGTCAAACAAGACATATCTAATGTCAATGTGTGACATTGACAACTGCTGAATGACAGTGACATCTAAGAAACTGATTTTTTTTGACGTATCACAGTAAAGCAAAGGAATTATCGCCATTCCACCGTATGAATGACGTCATTTGGCGCTTACGTCTTTTTAGAATGCACCGAATTTCAAAGTTAAAATTATGAATGAAAAGTACATAATTTCGAAAAACCAAAAAATATGGGTCCTATAGTTTTGGATTTACTTTTAGATAACATAATAAAACATGGAGGTTAAAATTTTGAAATGTTGTCAATTATAGAAGAAATAATGCTCGATATTGTAGAATATTATCAACTGAAGAATCTACACATTTCTTCGCTTCATTCTTGCACACAATTGTAGTGCTCAAAACAAAAGAAATGTTTCTACACCATGTAACACCACCATGTTTGTTTCATGTTTCTGTTCTGTTTTTGTTTCGGTTCCATGTTTCTTGTTTTTTTCTGTTTTGTTTGTAAGTATGTTTTTGCTGTGTTTTTTTTTGTTTTGTTTCGGTTTTTTTGTTTTAGTTTCTGTGTTGTTTGTTTACTGTTTTGTTTCTGTTTTACTCGTACTTACTTTCAGAGCAAATAAAGTTATTATTATTATTATATTTCTTTTTCTTACTAAGTTTTATTACTATTAGGTACTAGCTTCTGCCCTCGACTTCGTCCGCGGAAAATTTCTTGTTTTAACATAAGATTACACTCGATTGATATTACTGTATTTAATTTTATTAGTAAAATATTTCTTGGAATCAGATCAGTAACTTCAAAGAATACCGAAGTTCTCTTTTCTGCTCAAGGTAACTTAACCCTTAGTCGCCTTTTACTTATTTATTTATTTAAGTTAGGTATATATTTAATTTAAAGCTTCCCTATATACAATGTTTGCGGTTGTTTTATTTTCCGGTAATAGAATAATCTGCTTTTCGGATGACTCTTGATAGACCAACATATAATTGCCCATGGGAAAAACATTCTTTTCGTAGGTCAATGCCAACCAAAGAGAATGTTTGTCCCTGGGACTTGTTAATAGTCAGGGCAAATGATGTTTTTATTGGAAACTGGAGTCGTTTAAACGGTATGGGTAGGTCCGTCGGAATCATTGGAATTCTTGGGATGTAAGCCAACTGGCCAGCTCCTGGAACGATGAGAATGGTCGCCACAATTAGGTTGTCTTTTAAATCTGTTATTAGTAGCCTTGTGCCTGCGATGTTATGTCATTTTGCCTACCAAGCCGCTGCCAGCGCTCAGCGCTAGTCTCCCCTATCCATTGTCTCAGAGACATGCTGCCTTAACTCAGATAGACGATGCGCACGTTCAGCGCTAGTTTCTCGAGCACGGGCCCGCGACGTCCTCACATTTTGGCTAGCGAATCGATAGAACGAAGTTCGAAACTACGAACATTCAAGACTTGCGAAATTACGATATTTTCGACTATGAGGTAGGTACCAACAACAGCACCATACGAACTACGAACGAAACAACCGATCTGAAACTAATAAGCAACTGACACGTATAATTTAGAATGAATGGCATATTAATTCGAGAGGGTCATCAATCCACGGAAAGTCTTATTACCGCGATTCAGAAAAATGACGCTGAACGCCATCTATGGGCAAATAGGTAAAACGTCTGCACAATGAAAGTTATGCTAGGGGCATTTTGCGTTTTAGTAATATTATAATATCTCCGAAACTGTATGACCAATTGATATACTGTAAATGGCAAATCTTATCTGTATGATGTTCTTGTTATACTGAAATAACTTATTGTCATAAGAATTAATATTTTGTTGCTCAAATAATCAACCAAACGTAAGTATGCCGAAAAAAATATTTTTAATGCAATAAATGAAGTATAAAAGATAAAATATAAAAGATAGAGATATGGTATCACGGACTTTTTTGTAGAAATAATTAAGACGAACCAGAAAGCCATACATTGTTTTTAATTTCAAGCAACTGTTTAGGCAGCGCACGCAAATAATTCTGTTTTATGAGGTATTTTTTTCCGACTTGCTAGACAAAAGTTGTGATAGCTCGTTTAATATACATGTTATAGAAACAATTTATAGCCTATAGCACTCAGGAATAATGTAGCTTTCTGCCAGTTCAAAAAATTTTAGAATTGGATTATGAGTTCCAGAGATTACCCCCTACATACAAATTTACAAACTTACAAATTTTACCTCTTTATAATATTAGTATAGACAATCTGTCACTGTCTTGCCGCCAACCAACTTCCGATTAATTATAACTATTTTAAAAAGTGGTTAAAGGCATATTTATCTTTGTATGGGATTATGTTTTTTTTTTTGAATGAGTGATTCTGATTTATCTAAATAAAAATACGAAATGTTTATTACGATTCAAACCTATTGTTTCATTCAAAAATTGAGACATCCAGTAAGTTAAAAAATATTTGTGTTGGGCTTCTTCCCCAAGTAACCTACCTATAGTGTCGAGACCAAAGACATTCAATACCTATAGACCGGACATCACGAACAAAATTTTCGTCCGAAAAAGTGTGTCCTGCTGGATACAAGTCTACGAGTTTTTTGTAGTACGCTCCGCTGCCGCTCCAATATTCATATATTATATTCTAGATGGCGTTGCTGAGACATGGGATTAAAGTTTTTCTATGACATTTCCTTGAGATGCCCGCTCTATAGTATTTTAAATCTCTTTGGTCGAGACAAACAAAAACAAGAAAGAAAATACAACAGCAGCTATTAGCAACGTAAGGTAACTTGTACATGTTATTTTTAAGTATGTACCTATGTACAAACAAACATACTTAAAAATAACATGGGCAATGAGTGGGCGTGTATGTGTATGGGTGTGTGCCTGTATGTTTGTGTGTGAGTGTGTGCGTGTGCGGATAAAGGGTTATATGTGTCGTAGGATAATTTGTTACTTCGAATCTTCGCGAAAATCCTAGGGGTTTTGCGAAAACGCGGATAATTAGAAAAAAATTATCAAATCTTACTGGACAAAGTCCAGTAAGATTTGATAATTATAACCTAACCAACATGATTCACCAACAATAGAAGAGACCTGGCTAATGCCAATGGTCATGGTTCTGTGGCGGTTATCCGCCTTGTCACATCACTATTGTATCTACTATTGTGTTACAACACTAGCTGTCATTTTGACACAAGGAGACTACTGTTGCCGCTAACCGAAGCCAGAATTGTATCTTGTAATCTATCTCAATCACTCAATGTACCTTGTCTAATATTGCAAGAAATACAGCAGTAATCCGTCATACGCCGTTTTATTCTAAAGTCTACGCTCCAGACTACAAACAAGGGAGTTATCAGCCAACACCTTTGGCAAACCCCCAAACTGGTGACCCCGAGCATGAACATCAGCGCAGCCTTCGTGCAACGTCATACACCGTGACGTCATCATCACTTCCTCAAGCTTTCGAACAGCGAGTCACCCAGCCAGCCAGCATCTACGGCTTCTACGGGTATCCTGACCACCAGCATGCAGCAGCCGCGCATACCTGGTCATCACCCACAACCACCTCAAGCAACCTTGGCACAGCACACTGCACTTCGGCCGGTCAGCAAGCAGAGACGCATATCTCTACTGGTCGACGCAGCAGCCAGCCACTCCACAACACTGCACCACTCCGACTCACTGGAGCATATGCAGCATCACCCCGACGCACTGCGGGGTATCAGCAGCAACACCCCGACTCACTGGGGCGTCACCGCAGACAGTCCCGACTTATCGTGAACTATGCGGCATCGGGTTCCGACTCACTGGAACACCTCACTGGCCTGGCAAGCACTCCAAGACTCAACCAGCTATCGACCTCCGGTCTCGGAGGGGAGTGATGTAGCGACATCTATCTCGCCACATATGAACTATCCTACATCGCGGTATCAAAGTTATCCGCGCAATTTGAACGTATACAGTTCCCGACAACAACCGTCGGGCAGTAGTTAGCCCACCAGACACAACACCCGTCTGGTCGGAGGACCATCCCATTTTCAATGGTGGATGGGGAACTTTACACCCTGTTCCTCATGCCTCCAAAGTTCTAACCTAACCTAACCAACATTCCAACATTATGTCTAATTATCCGCGTTTTCGCAAAACCCCTAGGATTTCCTAGGATTTTCGCGAAGATTCGAAGTATCAAATTATCCTACGACATATGCACACGCATATTAACTGTGGTACCACAGACAGATTTTCTAATGAAATGACTAATCAACATGAATAAAATTTAAAATTAGGTAGTTAGGTACTTATTAAAATTAATTTTTGTTCAATAGGTAGGTAGCTACGAAAGTGTTCTGACGAACTACGGGTCTACGGCAGCTCTTTTTGTAAGTACCTGCACCTGTGTACCTGTGCCTGTACCTGTAGTTTTTGATATCAGCGCTTTCTTCAAGGTCTGATCATCTGATTTTCTCGAGTTACATGCACTATAATTTTTCTGGTCCCAAACTATGGTTATCTCTTGTAGGCAGGTACATACCTACTATGGAAATCAGGAACAACGACGAAAGCTAAAATAATTAAACGGCATGCATGTCCGACGGCTGCGCCAAAAGGTTTAATTTCATTGGTAGGTAATGCCAGACGAGTATAAGACCTCAGACCAATAAAAAAGTATAGACAGAGCATTGCGCTCCTAAAAGTGTGGCACGTAATATGAAGACGATTCGCAATATGAAGATGGCCGCTCGGTAGTCTGCCGCTAGCAAGCGAGAGCGCGTGACGTTGTTTTGTTTTAATCATAACTACGAAATTATGCCGCCCCGCATCATAAACTGCTGCAAGAACAATTCCTGTTTTCAAAATAAAGCTTCTGGAATTATTTTTTATAAGAATGTAACGTTTGTTTAAATAAAATCGTAAATATATCAGAAATAATTTCTCGGAACACGCCATTGTGTCGGTGTTGCAAGTTAAGAACATTATTTTTTCCCAAAAAATAAGGAAAATCGTAATGTTTTACGGACACTTCACAGCATTTTTTTTTATAATTTTACTATTGAACACAGTCAAATATAATCAAACAATAGTATGTTTGATACGATATTTTTAGGTTCCCAGCTCATAAAA
This sequence comes from Euplexia lucipara, assembly GCA_921972225.1. Taxonomy (NCBI): domain Eukaryota; kingdom Metazoa; phylum Arthropoda; class Insecta; order Lepidoptera; family Noctuidae; genus Euplexia; species Euplexia lucipara. Next base: position 6,573,749 of record OV179142.1, on the reverse strand, counting down.
CGTGGAAAGAAAAATGAATTAAAACTATACGGGACAACAGAAATAATAACGAGTGGCTCCCTTCAAAATTTAGCTACAAATTATGTCTAAGTATGCTACTCGCAACTCGTACATAAATATAAGGTTCCATCATGTTGCGAAACAAGAAACTTTACTCAAAAGTTATGACTCAAAACGTCAGACATATTATAAAAAGATGACACAACAGAAGGGGCATTAATAATTTCACTTATTCAGAAAGTTAATGATTGTAATTAAACAAAAATATCTTTCTTTTCATACAATCAAGATAAACACTATACTACATACATAATAAATAAATAAATAAAATAAATATTCCACAACTTAACACACAACGCCATTTAGTCCCAAGCTAAGCTTGAGAGCTTGTGTTATGGGTACTAAACAGCTGATAAACATACTTATATATTTTTAAATACATACATATTATACATAAATTACACCCAGACACAGAACAAATGATTGTGCTCATCACACAAACATTTGTCCTGGGTGGGAATCGAACCCACGACCTCCGGCATAGCAGTCAGGGTCACTAACTACTAGACCAACAGGCCCGTCAAATAATAAAACTTAACCAAAGTATCTCTCGCACTTGGGAGTCGCAGCGCAACGCTTGCAACATTTTTCTCTAGCACACATGCGCAAATCTGCGATGTCATACACCAAGTTACGCACACAACGCCAAAAGTAGTCCTCACTTTTTTAGCCGCGATTGTTCACGACGGCTCCGTCTATACTTTTTTATTGGTCTGAGTATAAGACATTCGAAATCAAGCTCATGCCAGGAGTTCAAAAAATTGCTTGATTTCAAATGTGATCAATAATACGTCAAAATATACCTAGAGGTAGCAAAATAAAATTGGGTGGCCTATAGGTACCTATAGGCCACATATAGGCGCGACGGTTACCTTAACTTAGCAGTCATTTTGTTGCCACGATAGGTACCTACTTACCTAGTTTTAAAATCCTAAAAATAAAATAAAAAAATCTTTATAATAGGTAGGTAGGGTTAACGATTAAATGTTATCCAAAGAGATTTATATCGAATGTCTTTGAATTGAACAAAAGAACAATTAGCAAAAAACACGTCTTCAATCTTCAAGAAAATGTTATTCTTATTATTGCAATAATCAGTTCTACTTATCTGCCCATTATGTACTGTTACATTTGCTCCGGATTTCTTAACAAGGTGATGTGAAGTTATTATTGTAGGTAAGTATGACTACAAAATTGTGATGTCCTAAGTCTTACAAATGAAGACTGACTACCGTAAATTGCGTAGGTACCTTGGTGTTTTTGTGATTTTCACTTTCAATTTAAACCTTCTAGAAATTGTAGAAATAAAGATTATATACCTACCGTAAAATGTTAGTTTAGACTTTAAGGTAATATTTTACAAATTTTACGAAACCAGAGAGTACAGACGCCAGCAAATTAAGCTACCTACCAAACTATTTTGCTAATTGAAGATCAAACTTATGTTTTTGCAATATAGTTAAAAACGATCAAAGAAATTTGATAGATTAAGGTACAGACGCCAGCACGTCAAGTTACCCCTATGTGTCAAATTTCTTTGATCGTTTTACAACTTTATGGCAAACAGAATAAGGTTCATATTCAATTGGGAAAATTTGACACATTGGGGCAACTTGATGGAGCCATTTTTGTTATTTTTCACTAAACTGTCAACATTCATGGTATTATTTGGGTATAATTCTGTGCGTAATGGCATAAAAATATAGGACACTAGCAGACGTCACGCGGTTTCACCCGCGTAGTTCCCGTTCCCGTGGGAATACAGGGATAAAATGTAGCCTATGTCACTCGGGGACATTGTAGCTTTCCAACAAACAATCAAACTTTTCCTCTTTATAATATTAGTATAGATAGACAAAGAAAAGTAATGTCAAAAGCTACACAAAATTCACAGCACACACGAAACTTTGGCTGGCATTTTACCTACAGTGTACAGTCGTGATGAGAAGTGCAGCAGCAACCTTATTTATGGTATTTTGAGGAAGAGAGAGGTATGAAGAACAGGGTGTAAAGTTCCATATCCCCCATAGAAAAGGGTGGACTCCCCGACCATGCGTGTTGTTTCTGGTGGACTACTTACTACTGCCCGACAGTCGTTGTCGAAAACTTGTATACGTTCAAATCGCTCGGATAACTTATATACCGCGATGTAGGATGTCAGTCGTCAGTTCGTATGTGGCGAGATAGATGTCGCTACAGCATCCAAACGAGTGTCACTTTAGTCACTTATAACTTAATACGGAAGGGTTTTTTTTTATTCTTAAGGAAATAGGTACTGTAAGGCGCTGGGTGAGGAGATTTCAGGAAGAAGGTAGTCTAAATAAGTTGATGCTACCATCTCATTTACCACTCTCTGCGACTTTTATGTTGGTTGATTAAGAAACGATTGGTAACACAACATAACATCCCGCCTGTAATCCCCGGAGGGTTAGGAAGAGTTGTACCCACCTGTAATAGCAGATACAATCACATTTCGCCAGTTAAGTTGAAGTCCAATGTAATAGGGGCGAGCCTTGGTCATCAATCGGGCACAAATCCAGACTCCGAGCTGCTACTTGCTTGCGTTTAGTTGTCAACGTCGGTACCTACCATTATTATTAGGCACCTCGCGCACTAGAAGGCCACGACCACGACCAGTGGCCGCAACATAGATATAATAAAGTAGATTTCTATGGGCCGCAACGATCAGATTTACTAAGACTGCGTTGCGGCTAAGTGCGAGACGTTTACGTGGTTTCTTTAGTACCTATGTATATTTCTGATCGTTGCGGCCACTGTTCTTGGTCGTGGACGTCTAGTGCGAGAAGTGCCTTAATGTAGGTACCTACGTGTGGTGTTAGCGCCACTTTGTTTAAAACTCTTTGAAAATGTGCTTTGAATTTATTGAACATTCCAAAAGTATTGTGAAAGTTAAATAACCAAGTTATGGGCTGTAAAGTTGGGCCCTCAGTTCTCACATAGACGATTGAGGGCCCACCTGAACCTGATAAACTATGGACACTACAGAAATAGTTAGATATTTGTGCAACAAGAGAGCAAAGTAATTTTTTGCTGCGAGTGCTGATTTAGAATCCTGAGCATGCGAAGGATTCATCGATTGATTCACGAGCGCAGCGAGTGATTTTAAAGTTTAATCCTGAGTGTGGCTAGGGATTCAAAGGCACAAGATGCAAAAAACTTTGCTCTCGTGTTGAAACACACATAACTTTTCACTTCAGCAGCGAGAACACTTTTTGGATGTAGAAATAAATATTTAGATACAGGTTAAATATCAGTTTTATTTGCAGTAAATACTTAATTTCGTTTAAATGCAACAATATGTTAATAATTCAACAAATTATAATAAAAGACATTTATGTACCTACTTACCTAATTAATTATCTTTATGCAAAATTTCTCTTACTTTTAAATTCCGAACGTGTTTGTCTTTGATGGATCGGCCACCCATAAACCCTAAATATCTTTTGAATAGATATTTAGGGTTTAAGGGTGGCCGATCTGGAGAAGTCTCCTCAGCTTGGCCACATTTATTTCTCAAAAACTTGGGCACCCTACGAAGATCTTTTTTCTTCCATATTTTCTCGCTAGTTAGTCAGAATCAGTCGCCAAATACCAGAATCTATCGGTCACTGGTTATGAAGACGGGTCAATAGGTAGGTATGTACAGACACATTGGGGTAACTAGATGTGCTGGCGTCTGTACATACAACACTTGGGCATTCCTTCTAACTTGGACTTAGTACGTCAATCTGACAAGCTATTATAGCATGGAGTGGGTAGGTACCTACTGTACCTTCTATTGTTTCTGCATATCGTCGCCTTAGAGTGAAAACCTCGGGAATGATGCAGTTTTGCTCAAATTTATTTTATTGCGTTTCTAGGAAGAAAACCTCGCAACCTCGCAACGCTCCTGATGTGACTTATTTGTTCATTTGATCATCAGCGCCATCTCTGGCAGTAAATGAGAACCTCGTAAATACTCGCATCTGTCAGTTAGACGCGCAGTTTTTTCTTCCTCCTGAAAAGTTACTTCCTTTACCTTACGAGGTTTTCACAGTGCAGGGCAAACCTTCACACTGGGACCTAGTACCTACGTCAATCTGACAAGCTATTATACTATGGAGTTGGTACCTACTAGTGTAGGTATGCATATTGATAGTGTGCAGGACTTACCTTCACACTGGGACCTAGTAAGTCAATCTCACAAGCTATTCTACCATGGAGTGAGTATCTACTGTACCTAATGGTATTTATGCATCGAAGTCTGGCTGGAGAATTCCGGCTGTCAATTGAAGATCTCTGACGGCCGTTACGGGCGGTCAGAAACCCAAAAGTCTGACGACCAGTTTAACCAAAGGAGTCCTATCGACGGCAGCAGTTACCGCCAGCGTTGGCAACATGCCGCTCGGGTGTAAGAGCTCTTACCTATTGCAGTTGTTATGGAGGTCAGATTGCAGTCACATTATGTTTAACACTGGTGTTTAGCTGCACCCGGGTACCTGAACTAGAAGCCGGACCTGACATATTATAGTTAGGCAGGTAATAATGAAGATGGGTACCTACAATAAAACACAGAGATTCCGTAATCTTATTTTATTTTAATACTGTAACAAAACAACCACTTCTAAGTATCTAAAATAGGTAGGCTGGTACTTAATACCAAATATGTAGGAATGATATCCCATGAACAATATTTTTTATATAACCGTGTAGCAAATAATTTTCATCCATTTCGTGTAAATAGAAATTTACATTAAAATTTATGAGTTTACAAAATATGTTCTAGATTCAAAATTGACATATGACAATTTCTTGTTTCATTTTTTAATTTGTTTAGTTGTTCGAAGTCAAATTGTTTTTTATTTATTTTTTTATAATTACGATTGCCCTAAAAATGCCGTGACCTCCTTGTGTCGTAGTAAAAAAAATAGTGAAGATGGAAGTTCAACATAGCCTTGGTAGGTAGGTACGACAAGAACGGAGTCGGAACAGCAGGGCTGATACATTGCTAATAAAACAATGGTCATTAATTTACAAGTCAGGGCAAACGACCCAACTTCAAAAGTCAAACACTTAATACATTATAATCTAATACAGAATAACTACCACACGATCATTAATAATATTTTCTTTATCTTAATTTTAGCCATTCGCATTTTCTTAAACATCCACTCGGTTAGTATCTAAATAAATATTCAGAATCAAACTTGTACGAGGAACCATAGCGTTAGGTACTATTTAACTAATCACTTATGAACATTTCGATATTTGGGTATGATAATACATATTCAATAACGGATGAGTAACTCTTTTTTTAAACTTAATTTCTAGAAGTGTCAACTTCAATTTTGAGACAACGAAGGACGATTGAGAATAATATTTTTTGTGACATAAAAATACAATATAATAACCAGTCTTTAGATACATATTATGTATCTATTGAGATTTACCAACTTTATCGCCTGAGTTTGAGTTTTTCACTAATATAACATTAACGATCTCGACGGAAGATCTTAATTTTGTACCTATAGGTACCTATAGATAAATGCTTCAGTTCATAATTTTCCAAAAAAGCTCGATATGAATATTTATACTACTTAAGCAGTTATATACTTACCTACATGTATATTTTTTTTTGGTAATGGAAATGCCATAATTATTATCACGAACGTTTTCACTATTAGACCCGAATATTGTACCTTGTCCATGTGAAGGACAACTTGGCAAGCTGTTTCAAAGCCATGTTTAAAATTTTGCTAACAACTACACATTAATATTGTCTATATTTCGAAACAATTTATATTATTTTAGTCATATTTTTCAATACCATAATGCCTTTTGGTTAACCTAAAGTTGTATCACATTTCGATAATGCACTAGACAAATTCTCACACATTTATAAAAGTAGATTTATCTACACATCACTTAAAACTAAAATGGCTACAGAGTTTCGGGGTTAAATAAATGTAAGTAATAGGAATACACAACCTGCTTCGCAACAACTAATTATTTAATTCAAAATGTAAATTAGGTAGATGACGCCAATTTCACATAATTAAATTGAGCATTAAATACAATTACAAAAACTCAATTATATTAGGAGAATACAACTTTGCTAAACAAAATTAAAGTGGCAATACCCACAAATAGTGTAAAATTCTAAAAGCGAAATTACCATTAATATATTTTTATACGATAATTTCATAAGAAACACTTTAACTAGATGAGTTTTTTGTGCAGATTTACTTTCAGTGAAATGGTGTTTTTGATTCATAAAACAAAATATTACTAAAAAGTTATATTATTAAAATGAAAGCCATATTCAATCAAATTAACCCAACGAAGCCATAATACTTATAAAAATCGGCCTTAGCCTAAATCATATCAATTGAGCCTTATTCTATGAAATGGTGATGCGCGTCTGTTCTTATTCCTCACTATAGATTATGTCCAAAATGCTGACATAAGCTCCCGTTAGGAAACCGAGGATACCGAAAGATACCAAGAACATGTTCTTCCATAGTACCCAGTTGAAGCGGCCTAACCCATTGGGCCTATCCCAGTAAGTGACGGTTTCAATAACAGCCGGAAAGATAAGGCCGAGGAAAGAGAGACAGACCGCACCGACCAGTGAGATGAACGGGCCCAGTTTAGGGATAGCAATGGCCGTGCACAATGTTAATATGATGAGTCCGACGCGGATACTGTACTCGGCGAAGTTCTTTTTGGCTCCAAACCAGTGGCGGACGTTTTTCCAAATGATCTCCATTGGTACGTAGAACTGAAGACTGTATGTGAAGAATATGGCGACCGCTATCATCACTTTGACGCTTTGACCCAATCTGAAATCGAAATATACAAAATATTACGAAACAAAATAAAAAATCATGTTAACTGTATGCTCACTTTGAGCGCAAGGGATAAAGTTGGGATATTTAGAATATTGCTCAGTAAATTAAACTCAAAAAATAGGTGGAGCGTGACGGCTTTCAAATAAACTAAATTAAAATATTGTTTTTTTTTTCTAGGACCAACTGCATAATCTCGAAAGTAAATCACTTGTTTCATACATTGTGGTCGAGTAGGAATCAAACTTTTGTATGGAACAGCTTAGAGTTGATCCATAGTGAGAGTGGTTGAAAATTTGTCCCAAGAATAAATAAACTACTTTTATTTCTAGTTATTAATCTGGATAATTAAATATACTTACGGCGTTTCTGGGAGATTTAAAGTAATACTGCTCGCAGTGTGTTCACCATATTTCAAATAACCGAAGAACCCAGTGAACGCGTACAATGAAACGACGAAGAACATTCCAGTGTTGAGCACGCCAGGGCATCCAATAAAGTGGGTGGGAGTCTTCATGTTGTTTTCCAGGGGCATGACGACGCCGATGCCTTCCAGCGCGAAGATAGCAGTTCCGAAGAAGGTGGGTAAGCGTTCAATACGAGTGAAAGCTAACCGCTCGCTCAAACTAGGAATATCTTGGAATAGATAATAGAAAGTAATTCCCATTCCAGTTCCAACCAGTAAGTTAGCAATCATCGAGAACGGCGCCAAATATTTCAGGTTTCTTATCATATTCATGGCGATAAGCAGTGGAAGGAGAACCAGCATATAGATACGATCATCCACCCCAGCCCAGCTAGTACCCTCCGCGTGAATTTCAACAACTTGCTTAACGTTTTTGGCGACGAACACGATGTACACGCAGCAGCAGCCCAGCAAGTCAACAACAAGGAACCAGTTGATCATAGCTCTGAAACAATTAGGTACCAACACATTAGGGGTTTGGTTCAACATCAAGACCAAATCAGTAGGTATGGTTAAATTGGTTGTGGAACTTACTTGGCAAGTCGAGAAAATTTATGCACAGCGGGTGGTCCAGATAAGAAAGCGGCTTCAGCGGTCTCGGCAAACCCTAGCGAGGGTTTCTGTAACCGCCTGCAGAGTTCATGTGCAGTTTTTACTAGAACGTGCACGCAGTATGTGCAAATACCTCCAACGGCAAATGTTGCTATCAACCCGAAGTACAAGCCCGCGTTGCGGAATGCCATGGGCATAGCTAAAATCCCACTACCGAGGGACCCCTTCAGTAAATGAATTAGGGTATCCATATCCCTGAAAAGATAAACGTATTCGGTTAAGACATGTTATTGTAAATTAAATGTTTAGCGTTATTGAGTTTTTCCATGTGGAATTTCTCAGTAGCTGCGTGGAGTCTGGATTAGTTTCTTTTTGATTTATGGTAATAGGCTCGCCTCCTATTACATGGGACTTAAACATAACTGGCAAAATATGGGTGTACCTACTAGGTACTTATTACAGAAACACCTCTTCCTAAACCTTCGGGGATTACAGATATTGTTGTGTTATTTTAAAAGTAAAGTAACCAGGGTGATTCCGCTTAAAATTTAACCAAATTTCATACTTACGATGTGGGGTGCGCCAGTTTCCTGTGCTCGAATGGATTATAGTCCTCATCAGCCTCAGTGTCCCTGCCCGGGATCTCCATGAGGGGCAGGGTGGAGCCTGCCTGTTGTTCCACTGGGATCTCATTTGGGTCAACTTTGTATCTGTAAAACATTCCCCAAATACTGTTATAACAAGTGTCTCGGCTAACATTACATTACAAACTAAGTAAAGTGGTGTTGATAGGTTAGAAGTGAGGTGGGTAACAAAGTGTAGTTTCTAGTAATTCATTGATTTTAAAGCAGATCTATGTGATGGTAGCGAGAACACGTAAAGCGCCACATTTCAAGCTATAAGTAATGTAAAACGAACGAGGTGTGGATGTCGCGGCCGCGGGATCTAACAAGTTACATGATACTACTAGCATCGATATACTGACTCTGTGGCTACTGTGAACTGTTCGCGAATGATCAAGATTATTTACTGAATGTGAGCTGCATTATTCTGTGAGTGTTGTGGTGTGAAGTGTGATACATTCATTATGGTCTCCAAAATAAAGTATAATATATTTTGTTTGTGTGCGCTTCACTCTGTTAAGACTCGGCATTTACAAATAGGTGGCTCAACCTTTAAATTCAATACAGCTTTACGTTATAATAAAAAAATATAAAGTCTATAAACTTAACGGGCAAAAACGACCACTAAGCAATGTGCGACTGATAATTGGTTAAGAATTAACTTGCAAGTAATTTTGATTGACAAAAACTTTAAATAGTTCTATAGTTTATTGCAGTTCTAGAATTACAGAAATAATTAGTAAGATACAAAGAAGAGAACACGTACCAGAACATAAAGCTAAATCAAATTTGTACAAATCGCTAGTTTGTGAGCCAATCCCGAGCCTGAACAGAGATGGCGCACGAGTGCCCGCCGAGCACGGCCGGCGCAAGCGCCGACGCAGTGGCAGCGGACTTGGACGCTATTTGTTCGCAATTATTTCCAATTTTTTACCATTACCAAACAAAACAAATTAAATAAACAAAATTGAAACCATAAAATGGAATGATGTACCGGTGTATGAGTCCATTGCAAGATGATCAAGGTCGACGAACGACATTTATCTCGTGGAAGCAGCACTCGTCTTTCCGGATCGTCTCCGTACAGCTTCGAGCATTTTAGCTCATTTTAAGGAGTGAGTACTTAACAGTCAACATACAATATAAAATACCACGACAAAACATAAAATTGTCAAAAACAGTGAAATGCGACCAGGACGACCAACGGAGCAGAGCCGCACCCGCGGTGCGTCGAGGCACTCATTATGAACTTCTAATTGCTACCGATTTAGGATATTCAACCTTCGTTACAAAATTCTAATAGGTATACATTTTCTTTTCAATGTCCTGTAGAAATAAAAACGTCAAAAATTATTAGGTTTAAGGCAAATCTGTCAAGTTATTCCACAATTAAAATATCAATTTCTGATCAGCAGTGCGATTCTGGTCAAATCACCGCGTGAAAATGTATAATAGGCGTAGTGAGGGCGAATTGAGCTGTCATTCCATACTAATGCTAGGCATTGACAGATCACTTCACTCAAGTTTTCACGGCGTGACTTTTACTGAATCGACCGGCTGTTAACACAAAAATGAGGTAAGCTGTGAAGCATGCTTCAAATGTTGATTTTAATTTCTAATTAATTACTAAGCAGTACATAACATAATCATTGATCGGATGTGGCACCAGATCATACTGAAATTAGTTATTGATAACACAAAATGGCCAATTAAAGCTGCTCAATGATTGTCGCTCTAGTTGCAGGATGGCTTCCTTGTTGCAGAATGTACGGAACATAGTCACTTACTTGACCATAACGACATCTGATAAGTCATTTTTGACTCCTTTTTTCTTGGGGTCATATTCAACAACCATCGGCCGCATTTGAGGTTTCTGAAAAAAAAGAATAATGCAATTAGATATCGAATTGTGAAGAGAAGAAAAAATAAAATACATTATTAGGATACTGTTCCGAGATAACACAGGGATGTTTAGAATACTTAAAAATATAACTCGTGTTGTGGTGCGATTAGTCGTTATAATTAAATCAACGAATCATAGCAGTGACAATTTGTAAAGTAGTTAATTTTAGTGTTGATTACACATATTAGGTACATACTTCCATCTTCATTATAGTAACCGCATAAATAGTGTTCAGATTTTGATTTCATCGGTATTAATGGTAATAAAACCAGCCTGTTGCTGGCCTACTGTAGATAATGGTCTCTTCTCCTAAATGTAGAGAAGGCAAGAGCATTGATCACTCGCTTGCTTATGGCGGATTGGCGACTTCAGATTTTTATTAGTTACTAAAGAAAGACCCGCTTTGACTTTGCACGGGTGGAATGTAGTATAAACTTTGCTCTTCAATTACTCACATCAAAATCTGTTGCATAATATTAAAAGATCTAAGCGCACAGACAGCGAAAACCACTTCGTGTGTGTGACCCAGTAGTGGCGGCACCGACTTACGAACAGTAAGTCGTGGGTTTGAGCCCAGGCAGGCGCATAACTTTGTGTAATTTATTTCATTACCACTGCTCTTAAAAACGGTGAAGGAAAACATCGTTAGGAAACCGGCATGGCCTGGAACCAAAAAATCGAAGACATGTGACATCTACCAACTCGCACTGGGCCCGCGTGCTACCTACCTAGATTATGGCCGATACGCAAAATACGCACTTTGACGTGGAGTTGCGGATACCAGCTCGGTATATTTTTTTAAGTCAAGGTATCATCACGCACGACGCAAAGTTGTCCTTCACCGTTGTCAATAATGTCCAAGACAGACTAAGAAACTTCATAATATAAATTGAAAAAGTCACATTAGATTAATGGTAATTTATGTCAGAATTTGGAATGTACACAAGTTTCATTGAATGTGACGCTCTGCTGTGACGTTACACGTAATTCGTTACAGGGGCTCGGTTCGGTGGCCATGTGACCAAGCGGTTGCTATTTTAGGAATACATAAATAGCCATCGCGGCCGCGTAAGTACGAAACACAGATCTCCCACAGGATTACAAACGTTGGCGAATTTTTAAAACTGTTTAGACTGACCAGTGCTTCTTAGGGACATTATGAGCACATGTTCTGGCCAAAGGCTTTTCTTGTCTGCTAAAAGTTGGTACTGTTTACGTGAACTGGTGACAAAACGTATCTATTGTTACCAGAGGACGCGGATGCCTTATGGTGGCAATTCTTTTTTGTTTTTAGTACTCACTCCTTTTCTGTTCAAGGTTAGGCAAGGACATTTTTTTAAGATTACGATGACGAATGAAATAATTGCTCAAGGAGAACACAAAAATGCACCTCGCATTAAGCTAAAACAGTCGCATTTCAATCAAATAGTCTTAAAAAGGGATTGATAGTTTTCGCTTAAAGTGTACTTAACTTATAAAATAAGATGATGATGCAAATAAAAAATCCGGAAATGATAATTATCTAAAACTGTGCATAGCATTTTGAACCCTATATCGACAGTACACACCAGAAAAGAGGTCGTTATACTGTTTTATACATTCATAAGTCTTGGTAATTTTGTTGCATTTAGTTAGGCACACGAAAACGTGCACTTAGGTAATTTTTTAAACCCCTATGGCACGGTAGGTTTTATAAACTAAGGGTTACTTTGCCGGTTGCTACAAAATGAGTCATACATATTACATACATAACAGTTTTGAATAATTTACGTCCATGCGATTCAGTTCCCCTAATTTTATTCAGTCACACCAAAACGGGTCATTAAGCCGTTATTCATTAAGCAATTTTAAACTCTGCTGAACCGAGTTAAGTGTGTATTTTGAGCGTTATTGAAAAATTTACATAAATGTATGTCGGTCTCTGTTTGCCGACAACACAGATTGTGGATACTGGATCGAACTGGTTTCAAAAATAATTTTGGGAGGAACCGGTCGGCTGGAGCCCTGGACCTCAAAAAACCGTTACGCTCGTGTTTTGTAATAATACTTTTTGCACGGGTAACGTTACGTCCAGTCTTTGGCAAACCCTCAGACCAATAAAAAAGTAGTCAAACCATAGTTAAACTTGTTTTACAGTTTACGGCCAGTTACGGCTGATTTTGAAATGGTCAAATAACTGTTTACTGAGGAATAGAAATGCACTTAAATGTATAAACTGACAGCTTTTCTATGGATAATATATGTCAAACCGCCCGCCACATTAATTTTATTCTTCTGATAAAAGTTATCGGACTATTGAAAATACAGCCCTTGAATAACAAAACATTTTATGGAAGCTCTCAGCAAATAAATTTTGTTAAATAAGAGGCACCTGCCTACCGCTTTACCTGTTTGCTGTGTCAGAACAGAACTTAGAATTGTGCAGCTTAAATATTATTAGTATAAGATTAAATTTAATAAATAAAAAAAACATATTTGAATGAGGTTCTAAATGAGTAATATTTTGTTAGGTACCTACCTATTTATTTGTAGAGGCTTGTAATGTAATTAGCATTTTGGTAATATTTATTGTTAGGTGATAAATTGTATTTATTAGTCGGTACAGTTTCCGACAGTAAAGAAAATAAAATAAAAAAAAAACATGCTAATGCGATTGTAACATTGTCAGGAAAATAATTAAGTTGGCCAATATCTACGTTGGACAAACCATGGAATCCAAAAATACCACTGTCAACGTGATTTGATAACTTATTAATTTTCAATTGACCGTCAAACGATCCCAGTCGGACCCACAGCGACATGACTTATCATTTTATATTCGCAATACGTAACCCCAAAACATCACATTGTCTTATTTATAATTTATAGCGTTCGCATGCTTTAACGAACCAGACGTGGTGTATTGTTTGGTAACTAGGTATTCTGATTACATTTTAAGCATTGTCTGATTTTTCACGTCAGACAACTTTTTTTTCCACTACATCATCAACATTAATATTTATATTATTGTGTGCAAAATTTAGGACACACATAGATACTTGTGATAACGTTACCCGCCTAGATACTTATCTGTTTAGCTGACTGTACAATCAAGAAAATCATAAATAGTGCACAGCAGCACAGCAGATTGACACACCACATAATTCGCCGTGATTCACCAATCACATGAAAAAATGCGTGACATGAAAATGAAATGCCGGTATTCAAGAATAGTGAGGCCGCGACTGACAATCGAAACCATATTATTTTAACACACTATTTTATTGAAGCAAAGAAAAAGCATTTCTTTAGCGCTAGGCTCAAAATATAATGTCATTGGCAGTTGTAGGTCTGTAGGTACTAATAAGGTCAATATAAGGTCCTGTCGGTGGAGCGTTGAATACTTGCTTAACTTAATCGAATCGAGAAACTTATTTTACTTATATTCAAGAGTTCGGCTCCTGTGTCACCCTCATGATGGTGAAAATCCATGAGGATATTCGGCCAAATACTTATTAATCTATCTAAGTAAAATCTTTTTATGAAAGGACTCTGTGGTTCACTGCGAGACGATACCGTGCAAACAATTAACATGAAATACAGTTCAATCCGTGACGGTCTTTATTGTAGTCGCGTGACAGTGTCAATGTTTGTGACAAATATAGCCAATGTCAATAGTGTGGCACGACGTCTATTATAGCCGGAGCAGCCCCCTATAATAACTGCTTGTGGCAATAGTCACGATGGTCTAATGGGTAAAGCACTTATTATAATGTGACGACATAATACATTTTGTACTCATGTTACAAGTAAATAGTGCGCATTTCCACCTTTACAAACAAACGGCCAAGTAACTTCGATAACTAAATAATTATTAAGTCTAGGTATGTTTTCAAGCCATTTAGGATGAAACTCTTGTGATGTGGGGTCCGAGTGCTCATATCAAAACGTTAAGTTGACAATTCCCGTGACCCATGGGCTGGTCTGTACCTACTTTGGCCAGAGGCTAACTATTGCCATTCAACGCGGCAATGCCGCCAGTATTTTAGGCATTTTATTTCCCGACAGCGATGCGGATAGATTTATCAACGCTGTGTCTATTGTTAGGTTCATTGTTTTTTTAAAAGCTTCAACATCAGTATGGGTATAAAATGTACCTATATGTGCATTACAGAAATAAATAACAAGTGGCAATAATAGTTAGGCTATTTGATTGACTTTGTTTGTCACCAAGAGCCGCGCCTCCTGTTTGTCCTGACGTCAGAGATGCTAAATCTAATCGGTCACGATCATCAAATATTTGCGGGAATCTTTCTTATTTACAACTCTAAACAGATGTAGGTACCTAGTTGTGATCGTTGAATTAGTAATGTTAAACATTTTTGCTGTCAAATAGGTCTGCAAACGAGTTAATAAAAGTATACCTACGTATTGCATTCAGTAAACATTCGTTATTATTGTGCGCATAATGGATTAATAAACTAAGGACACACAGATGCTTGCACCCAAAGAGATTTAAAAGACCGTAGAAATGACATGTGAAGAAATGTCATAGAAAAAATGTGATCAGTGTCAGTAACGCCATCTAGCAAAATAGAGCAAAATTGGAGCGGCAGCTGAGCGTACTAAACTAGGCTGATCGACTTTTGTCAACTGGGACACATTGTATTTATCAGATGAAAATATTGTTCATGATGTCTATAGCAAGTATTGCATTTCTATGCATGCAATTTATGTCAAAGGCAATCCTTCACAAGAGACTTATTATAACATTGCTAAAAACAAATTAATAGGTACCTAGTTAGTTGCCCGGATGCTTATCTGTTTTGCTGACTGTACAGTTTGCTACACATCGATCGTAACATTTTAACTTTGAGATTCAATTTTTATATTGTTTTTATACAATCTGTGCTATTAAGAACTTTTATCATATTTGGTAAATCTATTAAACTCTTTTCTAACGTCTTATAATACCTTAATTTGGTTTCGGGAATTAGGCACAATGCAAGGATAGGAACCCAATGAAGCGAGCTATAAACTTAAGCGTTTCTTACACGTCAAAATATAACGTTTTGATATATAACAAATTAATTTTATATAAAAACCATTTTTCTTTCAGAGCCTAATTAATCATTTATTATGTTAGGTTATGTTTAGGTTGTAATTCTAATTTTACGCTCATTGTGAAGGATTTTATTGATCCGTTTCAAAGTTATTACTATGAATATGAACCGTTATATGTGAAAAAGAGAAGTGGCTCCATTTATTTGCTCCCAAGTATAAATTTCGCGATAAATAATTAAGTGGTTTGTACTACAAGTGTGCATACGAATAAGTATTGTATGACTTGTAAATTCTCAAGTGGTTATTAGTAGGTATCTGCCTAGATCTATACGTTAACGTGATTTTTGGATAAAAAGGAAGTATTTTTGTAATGAAATGAATAAGGACATGAGAAAATCACGAGAAAACAACGATTTAAGCTTGATGTACTAATAAATGTACTGCTGAATGGTAGTAGCGCTGCAAGAGAGTCCCGATCTTTCCTCGGTGGCGATTAAAAGACGTTTCACTGATTCGTTTTGTACGTAAGTACTGATAATAATATTTGGTTCCATAGCCTTAGGGATGCTATAGGGTAGCCTACGAAATTCAAATTCGCAAGGTTGCAAATCATGTTTTGGTCAACATGCAGCCTGATACTGTAGGGACGGCCAATTGCAAAAAAACATAAGGAATTTCGTGGGCTACCATCATCCACATTCACCTTAAATAGTGAACACAACAGTAAATTAAATAAAAAATAACCGACGCAAAAGATTACCACACCCACAATATGATGTAGTTTCGTACACAGCATTTTGGCAAAGTCTCAAGAAAAACGACGATGTTTTTTTAAATGGCTTACTATTTTTATTTTTACATCCTAAACAATAATCTCTGGTTTCTTTGCCTCTCATTAATCAATGTTAGTTAAACGAACTCGCCTTCTTCTTTTAGAGTCACCTTGAAAGTTGGAAGACACGTAGTATTCAGTAATAAACAACAGTACAAGGATATATTCATCATCTTTCTAGTATTTTACCAACTAGGTATGGTGGGTTTAACTTCCAGTCTCACCGGATACTTCACACCCACCACCACCTATCACACCTCCATAAAATAATGGCTGGGTGAAACTGGCTTGTCAGACAATCAACTCTCAAATAAAATAAAGTTTCGTAATGACATCTCTAAAAAAAATTCAAAGCTCTATATTCGATATGGGGAGAAGTGTGCTGTATTTAAACATTAGGTAGGTACCTACCTACAATCAACATGATAGATATGTTTAAAAAACTATAGGTATGTATGCAAAGATTTCGCGCTCAAGGAATGAAAGCTACGTCTTTTTATTAATAACCGACTTCGAGTAAATTACGAATAAAAGCTACCGCTATTAGAGTAATGCTTATCACCGTTTAAGTACTGCTTATTTCTCCAAATCGTAACAAGATGCGTCGTACGTAACAAAGTGTGAAACATTGTTTAGAATAACCTGCTCGTCCGGTGTCCTTATTTGCACATAATGTCGCGTCCCGTGCCTCAATTGAATTGAATCGCAAAATTGATTAGACTTGTGCTAAGCCGGATCTGAACGATTTAGCACTTGAAATTGTCTGTGAACCGACTGGGAAGACCGTGGTGTGACCGTAAAAACTCGAGATTAATCCTTGAGCCGCAATCATGTGAGACCAACTTCCCGAGCCGTTCAACACGATTGGTTACACAGTCACACTGTACCCAAACATTGGTCAGGTAAACACTCGGAATAGGTGTGCGTAGTCCAACTAAATTGGGCTTGAATTGTATCCACAATTTTGCTCGACAATACTGAATGGTATTCACGTACCGCGACGATATGCAATGTTGCAGCGCTCCGACTTTTACAAAAAATTTTTTGGTTCATGTGAATGATGAAACGTACCTTCCGGCTGCTTTTGATAATGCGCAGATTAAATCACGGGTTATTTTTTTTCTGATATTTTTTATCAGCGTCGTAATTTCAGGTGGTTATCTAAACTGAATGGAAACGTAAACAAACCATAGAAGTTAATGTGGTAGATGAACTAGGATTAGAGCATATATTTGATATACCTAGTATGACATAACGTAAGATCACAAATATTAACAAAGGTGGTACAGTTGCCTCGTTGATGGAGGAAGTCAAGCCATTTGTACTTTACCTCCGTTATTATTACTTCATGGTATGTCTAGCACGAATGTCGTCACTGGGCGCTATAATTAACTTGATGTTCTGGTTTAAAGCTAACTTACTGAGCTGTGGATTATTGTTGTGCTTCCATATTTCAATTGATTTTAGTAAGAAACGGATTTTAGTCTCTTAAAGATAGAAAAAGTGTTCCTGTGATGAACAAAATTAAATGCTTGTTTGTTACATAAAGAAAAAGTTTAAAACCAGAGTTGACTTTAGTTCACATGAGGCTTAAGGTAATAGGAAGTCCGAAGGTGGCTCCTGTGACCGACAAGTTGTATGGAAATAGGTTGTCCTGGTATAACAAAGAGACTTAAGATGCTATAGAGAGGTCAAGCGAAGAAATGTCATAGAAAACTGTGATTCTCTGTATCAGTAATGCCATCAAGCGTTATGTAATATTGGTGCGGCAGCTGAGCGTACTAAAGACCAATCGACTTGTGCCTTTTGTTCGTGATGCCCAGCCTATTATTATAGTAGGTAAGTATTTAATGTCTTTATGGTATAGGCATGTGATGCAAACTAAATGAGGATCGTCTTGTGAGAAAAGTTTAGAGCATAAATGTACAAATAGATGAAATTAAAAAAAACTTTTGGTTAGTAATTGTATGGGTCATGGGTGATGATACGGCTAGGAAGTAAATGATTATACAACGCTATCTGCTATTCTGAACGTTTTACGTGAAAGAGTAACAAATATCCATCTATCCATACTCACAAACTTTCGCGTTTATAATGTTAGTAGGATGTTTCTAAAAACTTTCATATTATAGATAAATGACACACAGACACCGGACAAATAATCGTGCACATCACACAAACATTTGTCATGGGTGGGAATCGAGCATAGCAGTTAGGGCCGCTATCCACTGGACCAACAGGCCAGTCAAATGGAGATGTATGTAAGAAGACGACATGCTGTTCAGACCCCAAACAAATCTGCGTAAAGAGGATGCTGATGATGAGGTTCAAGGTAGCGCTGGAGTGCCTCTGGCGACGTATTTCGTGGACACTTTGGACGGAACTCAAGATTCCATGTGGAGTATGTCTATTTATGAAGACTGTAGACTACAGTACAGTATTAGTTGTTGGCACGGTTCGCCCGGGGCGTGTAGCTCATTGAGTGATAGCTCTTGAAATTTTACACGTGCGCCTCCGACTGGGACGTACCTACCTGGTGAGCTCACGTGCTCTTTTAGCAAAACATTCATTAGTAAACACTGACTAACTGTAGGATAAGTAGATTTCAAACTTTGTAAAGAATCATTAACTAAGTTTACTTAACTATGATTCGGCAAGTTGCTGGAATATTTATTGTATACTGAAAATTTTACCAAAAGATTATTTCTTAAGTCTTTTACACTGTAAAGTATACCTACACCACTTCTTGATTATGTCATTGACGCTAAATCCAATACTAACATTGATAATATCATGAATAACTTTCAGCCACAAGGTAATGGGTTATACGCTCAGCACAGAACTATAAAGCTGCGTACGGACGAACACAACGTGTAACTGTAACGTAACATATAATGTATCGTGAAATGTAACGAAGTAACGTGTAATGTAACGTAGTAACGTGTAATGTAACGTGAAATGTAATCGAATAGTTTGAGTGGCAAAAAACATGAAAATACAATGCAAACGGGTACTACGCGAGTCTTTTAAATTATGTATTTGTATGCAGTAGACATATTAGGTACATAGAGTTTAGATTAGATAGCGCTCAGCTCATTTAATTAATTTATTTAGCATAGGTATTAGATTAAGGTGTTCAAAACAAATCTGGTACGCCGTAAACAAAGGACACTGTCTGTATTTGTAACGATTCTAAAACCGTTCGAAATTCGAATGTGCCAATCTAGCCAGTATTTATTGTATACCATAAGATTCAATTCGGAATACAAGCGTCACAGTAACAATAAAAAAAGTTTACATGCGACTGCTAGACAAATGCCTCTTCCCATGACTTCCAATTTTTCCAATCCAGGGTTCAAGTGGGCTACTGGTCGTTTAATTTGGCCAGGTCGTCCCGTCATCTTCTTCACCAATCACCATCAGCTTAAGTTACTCGTTGAGATTTTCTTAAAATCAGTTAAGCAGTTCTTGAGTAAAATCCTCACAAATAGGCGGTCTGAAATTAAATCTTACTTCTTTTTCAAGGATTTCTTTTAAACGAATGGAAGAACTTTATGTGCATAGTCTTTACTTGAATTTCAATGTACGGTTTGGACAGGGGGAAGTATTGAGTGGCTCAGTCGTTTATCATATAAAATAGCGCAGGCTGGGCCCTCGAGAAACAATGGACAGTGTCACTTGGTCCTACCTATGACTCGACCTTGCTTCGAGACCGGAAGATTACACTTATAAACGAGACGGATTTCTTTACTTACAAATTATTTCCAGTGAGGTTAGAATGATCTTGACATCAGGCGAAATAAGTACATCCTCTGAATGAAATATATTTTGTTTTTTTTTCTTTCTTTTGTAGATTCTAAATGAGGGCTCGGCTCGTATGAAAAATGGAGTGTTTTAATATAGACTTGCTTGTGCCCGCGATTTCGTCTGCGCAGGATTATTAGCACGCCAGAACAGTTCGCAAATAGCAGATTTTTTTCTACCTATAATTAAATTTCGGACAATCCATTCAATATCTTTATATATTCCTATTCCTATGTGATATTCTGATGTATAAGCTATATTATTGTAAACTTTAATTAAAATCCATTTGCAGTAATATTTGGATTAATAATATTATTAGGATTAGTAGGATATACGGTTATGTTTATTTAATTATTAGCAGCGAATCGCGTAAGTGTTGTAGATCCCGGATAGTTATTATGTTGTAACCGACCACGAGAATGGGCTATTTAACAAAATTTTAATCCCTCATCTAGATTAAGTACCTACAAGAAAATATTCGAAACGTATACTTTTTCTTTTTCCACGTAATCAAAAAATAACGGCATCCCATGACGTCCGTCACTAGTCAGTACAGTTTTTGCTAGCTAATGACGTTACAAGCACCGATCCTCAACTTTAATGCGCTTAATCTAAGCAGTTTTCCATCATTTCGAATATTTTCTTGCTATCTAAGTAGATGAGAAACTAAAAACTAAAATGTTGTCAAATACCCCATTGCAAAACTATATTCTTGTTTTTATATGTAAGCAAAATCGAGAGGCAACAGCTCATTTTAATAACACAACAACAATTTAGATTAAGACATTTCGTTTATACTTTAGCTTTTAGCCGGCGTGTGTGTATGACAACATGTATGAATGTAAACGAAGCAAAAGAAGTATGTAAGAATCGTAGCATATGGCGCTCTGTAGTTTCTGCCTACCCCCATGGGAAAAAGGCGTGAGTTTATGTATGTATGTATGTATGTTTAGCTTTTTTGTTTCAGGAATAATTTGATAATACATAAAGTAATAGTTGCCACGGCAAACTTCCTCGCACAATTTTTTAGTTTTATAATGTTTCATAATAATACATAATATACACACTAAGTTTCATAAGAATCGGTTAAGCTGTTTCGGAGGAGTTTTGTTACAAACACTGCACTGTGACACGAGAATTTAAAATATTAGAGATGCAGGCAGTTAGTGTTAAGACTAGGCGACTAGGCGACAAATAAATGTATACCTAATGCTGAAGTATTGCTAATATGTTTTTATTTAGTCATTATATTAATGTGCTGCCTAGTGTTTGTACATACTTATGGTCTTCTAAAGTGTGAACATAACAATAGGCACTTACTTATATTTAAAAATCTACAATTGAAATGGACGTTGCGTAAGTAAGTAGAAAGAAGTAGCTGCAGTATCAATATACTGCAACTACTTCTTTCACAACTTTACTACTTTTTATGATTTTTTTGCTCTGTAAAGTGTTTAATCTCTTGAACTGAGTCAATACTCAGTTCAAGAGAAAAAACTTGACAGAACAAAAAAATATTGTAAGTTAAAGTATAAATTATCATCCCTTTTTTCAATATTTTCTATTCATTTTCTTATACCGCTACCGTATACTACTGAATACCGGTAAAGAGACACGGTCGTGTCGGGCAGGGTCGTGCGTTATTGTCTTTTTTACAGTTATTAAGATATTTTTTATATTTATAACAAACAGAATATGGTTAATTGGTTCAACTGGGAAAGTTTGAAAGTTTGGGAGTAGCTTGATGTGCTAGCGTCTGTACCTACGTGATGCTTATAAAATGACACCCTAGTATGCATTCGACAGCTGTTATAATTAGAATTTCTGTTGTGTTGTAAGTTACCTAGCTGGACTAATCTGGATGATTGATGGTGAAGGTAAGGTAAATTTTGCTTTGCACAAACTTTGCTGGTGTCATGAAAGTAAACGTCCGCAGTTAAAAAACTGTTTTGATCAAACACATCAGTCTTATGAATTATCAATTTCGTGATAATTCAGCGAAAGTGGTGACAATGACACTTATTAAGACATAGGTAGGTTGACGTCGTCGGAACAGACTGACAGCATACCGTCAAACGGGGTGAATAGGCACGCAGGGGTGAATAGGCACGCAGGGGTGAATAGAAACAAATCATAGAGGAGGATATTAATTTAGAATTAGAACCAATTCTCACGGATGCGTTGCAATGCGCACTTGTGTCATCTCACCGTTATAATTTCACGAAGCTAATAGACCACAAAGACATTAAATACTTTCCATAGACAAAATAAAATTTTCATTCGATAGGTACATGTATCCGAGTGGACATAACTCAATTAGTCTAGTTTAGTAAGTACGCTCCACTGCCGCTCCAATATTGCTACAATTCGCTAGTCTATGGTGTAACTGAGACACGGGATTACAGTTATACTATCTTCAGAAAGGTCAGGTGCTCGCAACCGGCCTGTGTGTTATTGTGTATGACAACATGTATGAATGTAAACGAAGCAAAAGAAGTATTTAAGAGACGTAGCCTTATTATGGCGCTCTGTAGTTTCTGGCTACCCATGGGATAAAGGCGTGAGTTTATGTTTGTATGTATGTATGTATTTATTCGCATGTAGTAGTAGAGTAGTGTTTGTAGTAGGTATTTGAAATCTAGACGATGACGTTGCAGCGTACGCCGTATGGTAAACTAGGAATATTCTTACATTTAGTAACGCACACGCGTTGCTTTGCTCTGAAACCAGGCTTTCCTGGCATGCATGGGGCGCGTTATTGTCTTAGTACGAGATTGATCAATGCGCAGTTATTTGTTGCCTACTTCAGAGTGGTAAACTTACATGACGCGATCTGAATTTACTTACGTCATTGCGCCGGCGTTTGTCAATCATCAAGTTGAGAATGAAATAAGAAGCGAAGAAATTTTTCTTGAACTTTGTACATACATGTATTTTTTTGTTGGCCAAATATTGTTGCTATTGCCAAGGTTTTCTATTGGACAATCTACCTAATATAATTGCATACCTTTGCTTTTGGTCCCAAAGTGTTTCTGTTAATAGAATGCTCGATACTTTGTGTGTGTTTATAAGTAGGTACTTCACGAGTACATATATGGGTATATAAAAGTTAGCATATTTCATCATCAGCGTATAAGATTGCGTAATACCGTGCATACGTATTTTGTTAACTGAAATCAACTGAATAAAACCACTTGCCGTTGCCAAAACGTGATTGAGATGAAATTTAAACAGCCTCGAGATCGCAACAAATAAATTAATGGACGTAGAGTTTTTATAGGCTTTTATTGTGGTCGATTGATGGTCACCATAGAGTAGGTAGAGCGGTTCTAGTTTGTGCTTCCTCGCGACACGCTCGAACAAGGCCGTTCTAATCATCGCACTATACATTGAGATTACACGGACTTGTACAGTCGAACAAGCGAACTACCTTTCCACTACACTGTCAATACAGGGTGGAAGGAACACCGCCGCACACCCGGATACTGTTGAAACCTCTTTACCACAATTTTCTTGCTTAGTTGGTCTACCTTCCTCTCACACAGATATCATGACTTCTCTGCATGATTTTGGACCTCCCAGCGTCAAAACTTTTCGTTTTTCCCCTATTCCCAAGTTTATCCTGAGGTTTTGTTTACTTTAATCTGCATAAAATCGTGATTTTTATCCAATCCCATGAGATTTGAGAAAAAGTAACCTATTCTTTTTAAGGCAATATTCTCACTATTGGAATTATGATTGTGAGGAAATTACCTTAAAAAATTCGGAGTCCGGATGTCGGTGAATCAATGTCTTTTCCACTCTGTATATTTTAAGCGTAATAACTATTTTAATTAACTTATGACCATAATTAAAAGAGTTATTTAAAAGTCGAACTACTCAGCGCACACGTAAGTCTCGTAACTTTATTTAAGCTTTACGCCAAATGGCTTGTTCGACTGTACCGCCATGTGATGATTGCGCCCGCGCCTCTCTTATGGAAGAAAATTGGGATGACATATTAATAGACGCGTTGGGACATTCAGTAGGCTGTAAATTGTTGACGAAAA
Source organism: Euplexia lucipara (assembly GCA_921972225.1). Classification (NCBI taxonomy): domain Eukaryota; kingdom Metazoa; phylum Arthropoda; class Insecta; order Lepidoptera; family Noctuidae; genus Euplexia; species Euplexia lucipara. The sequence continues at coordinate 6,549,569 of OV179142.1, read as the reverse complement.
TAGACGGTGTAGGTGTTATTTGTGCCGAGGAAGATGATGATTTAGTTGTTTGTTCGTTTTAGGGCGTCCTTTAAGCGCCTAACGAGATCACTTCTAGTTTCCATAACATCATTTTTATCTCCGCGTAAATTGTAATGCGCTGCAAGGATTTGATATGTATCGTTCCTTGAAATATACGTAGGCACAACAAACTTGTTCGGTAAATATGCAATTTTGTGCGTGTTTACACATACGAGTACAAATAGATTAAAACCGATAGTAATGCACTTCTGCTTAACTCTTTGGGGGTTATGGCCTGATGTTTTGTGATGTTATTAAGTATCGACAGAGGCTAAATAAATGGATTTTCTATTGTCTGTGGCAAAGGTGGTTTTGTTTAATTCATTAAATATTTGTCACCGACTTTCGAAGAAGTTGTTTTTTTTTTAAATTAGGTAGGTACACTTTTTATTCATACATTGTATACAATGTAGTAAACAAACTGCGGATGTTTATATAATAAATGTACCTACTTACACGATAACATATTAGGGATGATTTCTTGGAACATTTGATAGAATGCCAAGTAATTTTTCAATGGTGTTTAGTTATGCCCATATATTTAACGTTGACCATGAGCTATAAACGTGATGGGTTACCTAGGACTTGTCCGTCATAGTCCAGTTTTCAGGGTAAGGCAAAGACACCTTACTTACCTAAATTAATACCTACATCTACATTTTGACAGTCATTTTTCAGTCTCATGTAGGGGGCATGCCTATTGTTACTAGCTGGGTTAAAATTAAACTACGAGACAGAGAAGTTTTATTGGGAAAAACTTGGAACTAAGTTTTTCCGTATAAATTCTCTCAGCCTTTTAAAAAATGTTTACGACCTATTCTTACACCTACTGAATATACACACAAAATTTTATAAGAATCAGTCTAGCCGTTTCGGAGAAGTTTAACAAATTCTAGCAACACTGAGTCTGGACTTAGGCTAGCGAAATGTGGTCCTAAATAAAGCTGCCAACCCTTTGGTGGCATACAGGCACAATGTTTTGTATATTATTCAATATCTACCAAAATATAGAGGGGTTCCCATTCACTCCATAGTATACGAGAAAAACCTACAACCAAAACAACCGTCTGCGTTACCATAGTTATAATTATCAATCCTACTTCATCAATCATATTAATTTCAAGAACATAAAAAGGCACTTATTCACATTATTCGTTAACGGCTTCTTGTAAATGAAACGAATACAATGCCTTATTCTAAACAATGCGGCTGTAGACTAAATAGCGGCCCTCGGTAACTCGATAGTCAATAGTGACCGCTTACGCATGGAAAGTTTAGGCCTGCTGTAGCAATTTTGAAACGATTCGTTGAGTCTAATTGTCAACCAATAAACGTATCGTATGCATTTGATGTCAGTTTAATTGCTGATCTACATGCTTTCTAACTATACGGCTATTTATTCTGTGGTACCTAATAGTATTCATTTAATTCTAGCAACAAGAGTCCAGAGTGTTAGAAACAATTTACTTACTAGTTTGTAAGTATTATACAATACATATAGAGTTAAAAACTTAACCAAAAACAGATGCAGATTGAGTCGTTAGTCATCTTTGCTGTCAGGCGATAGGCCTAGTTGGGACCATACAGCAGTGGTTCATCATAGACCGAATCCGTGCTACCCCTCACTCTGCAGACCTTGAACAGAGATTCTGCTAAGTATAATTTCACTAGATTTTACCAGTAGCTACGCCTGCCCGTTCAATAACTATCCCATACCCATGGAACTTACTAGCAGGATATAACGCATCATATGTTCTAATTCAGGTCAGTCTGTGTGCGGCTGGCCAAGTTTCATACAAATCATTTCAGCAGTTAACAAATAATGAATTTCACAAACTAACACTCAAAATCTATGATAATATTTACGCATAGCAAAACACATACCTACCAAAGTATTTATTCATTTTGACGGTCGCGCAAATGTCGTTCATGACAGTCATCGGTTTGGATGTAACATCGCCGACGGCGCAAGTAAGTAGATACTCAACTTGAATGATGCTAATTAAGTGGCCAAGAAGGAACGCTCGTTGGAACATAATGATTGTTTGTTGATTGAGAATGATGACAAAGACGGAAAGAACAATGGAAGAGTGCTGCCAGATAGCATTTTGCCTCTCAAATTATTTAAGACACTTACTCACATTACTTCCATCTTTGTAAACAACCTTGCTGAAGAACAACGAACACTGACAAACCAAACGTAGGTCCCTAGAACCAGAGAACGCCATTGATTTTGTTTAAGGAGTGTCTAAAAGATGAGACACAGTAAACGTTAACTTTTCGTTACTGTAAATAGTCGCGCCATCTTAAGAAACGCTTTGAAAACATGAATTTATAGCATTTAACATAAAGGTACTTACTTACTTACCTGTAATATAGCCAATTCATCTGTTTATCGACGACCCTTCGTAATCGTAAAGCACTTTTGAGACTAGGTTTTACATATATGAGTCTATCTATACCCCCAAAAATTAAAGCAAGAGAAACTTAATCAATATACCTATTGTCATAGCTTACTTTTTTATGACATGTGAAAGTGATGCTAGAAACAGTCAAGTATCATCAATGTGGCCCACAAAGCGCAGTGTAGGAGCTCACATCGATAAATTATGTCCTTATATTTAAATCATAATAATGCGCTGAATGAAAATGTTGAATCCCATAATGGGACAATCACGGGGTCAAGATGTGTTGAGAATTATTGAAAATTTATACTAAAGCTACCACTAGTTTTAATAAATCTATTACTTTGTATACGTATTTGTTAAAACTATCACAACTAAGGCCATATCATTAACCTAAAACAATCAGCTGTCTAGGAAATCCCCCTAAGTTCTTAAGTATTTATAATTCAGTTCAGCCTTGTGTTGTGATCGACCTTGTAAGTTGTATTTGAAAGGATAGTTGATGTTTATTTTCTTCTCGTGGCGGGCCTTTGGTGTAGTACAGGGGAAAGCGTGTTTTTCTCATGACGCAACTGTCTGGACGCCTCCCCGCTCTGGCGCCAAGGCTTGGCATCCGAAAGAAGTCCCCCTCCTAGCCCCTCCACATTACGTGACGATTTCTGCATTAAATAACTCTCATCGCAAAAAACGGTTATTGGCTCATTTTCAGTAATTTATTACTTAACCACCTACGTGCAACTTAGATGGCCATGTGTCATACATCAGGAATGCCACGTCAAGTTATGTTTATCTGTAGTCGTCACTTTGTTATATCTTATTGTTTTCATTGCCACTGGAAAACTGTATTCGTTGTTTGTCTACGTAAATTGCAAGTGAGAATAGAAACTCATAGATTTGATCCATGCAACTCGCAATTTGAGATGTTTGTAGAAAGTACAGGCGGCACGACCTTGTCGGACAAGAACGATGATATATACAAGTAAAGGTACTTATTAAAGGCTATGTAGATACACTAACAGTATCATAATTCTGAATCGTTTAGGTTAGTATCTAATCACAGTAACTAAATAGAATTATGAACAGCTTTTATTGATACATAAAATACAAACTACTGTGGATTACAATTCTTGGACTGTCTTAAACCGTATCTTAATATTTTGAATGGCTTTCAGCGTTGTCGCAAGACAAACGTACCATTTTACTCGAGCGAAAGGCAGATTCAAGAGTTTGTTCGGCAAATAAAAGGCATCCTTGACCTCAAAATGGCGGCTTGTGAGCGTATAATGGATAACTTTACAATTATAATGAGACCAAAGAAGGTACAGTCTACAAACAAATATTTTTTTCGGACTGATCATTTTAGCTTTAGCAGTTTTGGTCGTTCGAACGATTTTATGGTTTGACCGATACTTGTTTAGCATACGGGACGGACACAGGAGGACAGTGGAGCTTCATGTCCTTACTTGTTTATTTTTACGTTTATTAAATCTGTTTATTAAAAAACACTTAAATTTGTAAGTAATCTCTTTTACAGTACTTTTGACGTGCCAATAAGAACTCAGTCCATTCTGTTTGATCGTACCTAATTCCTTTAAAGATACATTTTTAAACTTTTTATAACGTTGTAAACGATTGTTTGCACTTCTTAGTTAGTAATGAACGGTGAATTAATGATCTTACATTCCGCTAGACACACAAGACGATGTGCATGGGTGATGTACCTATACTGTCACACCTCTTGGTTCGATAACATCAGTTAAACAACTCAGTACCGACGAATCGACATTCCTTAGTTAAACCTATCCCTAAATCTAGGTATAGATAGAGTGCTAAATCTATACTAATATATTTTAAAAGACGCAAAGTTTGTAAGGTTTTAGGACGTAATCTCTGGATCTAATGAACTGATTTTGTTGAATTCTTTCATCAATACAAAGTAACATTATTTGTGAGTGTATGGCTATATTTTACTTTCAAAACTAAGAGGGGGTGAAAGGGATATTAAAACACGAAATAACTATGTAACCAGATAACTAGAAGGTTAAAAATCTATATCAAATATAACAAAGCAGTAAAGTTTGTATGATTACCTACCAGTCGGATGTTAAAAATATTTTTGCGTTTCGAAACCCAATTCTTGAGGAAGGCTATCTAACATTACGTTACGGCCCTGATGAGCGGGCAAACCCACGTTTATTTTATGTATAATATACCAGTACTCAAACTCTACAACTCGCTTTCAGTTCGAATGCGAAGAAATGTAAACAAAATTATGTTATTTAAGAATTCCAAATAGCACAATGAAATTATTTTATTTAATTTTCTCAATGAAAGGCATTGCCATTGTAAGTGTGTTACACACACTGAGACACTCCGCAGATTATAATATATGATTAAACAAACATAACATTATATTGATTATCTCTTCTTCGGTAACGCCAGGGTAACAGGTTGCCTGATTTTAGGGGTTTAGACTACTTACTCAAAACGACTGTCGAAGGTATACTAAACAAACGAATTAAATGTTTAATATCGTACAGATTGCATCGATAAAATATAGGCAAGTGAATATCGAGTAAGTTCTTGTCCACCGAAAGTAACAGATCTTTACCGTTGACTGAAATTATTCTTAATACCGAGTCCTATGTGCCTACTTGTTGCTTTTTCCTAGCTAATCTTTAGGTCGAGAAAAGTGCTGATAGGAACCAACAGTTTAACTTTAAAGAAATTATTTGCACATACTCATATGTCTCGATATTATTTTAAATTGTAAGTAATATGTTTTATAAAATTCTCGTGTCACTGTGTTTGTTGCCAAACTACTCCGAAACCTCTGAGCTGATCGATTCTTATGTACCTTTGTGTACATATTCAGTGGGTCTGGGGTAAGTCGTAATCTATTTAAAATAAAGATGAGACGATGTTTGCCGAGACAGCTAGTAATGTTAAAAGAAGAACACCGTCAATAGTACTCTTGTCAACTGCGCTTGAACTCGATGTACTTAACTTGCTTCCGTGATGTAAAGTAATTAATAATAATTAAACAATCATGATTTAAATGCCATACTGCAAACTTCTATTTAGTACTCCTTGCAAACTTGGTCGCGTTAACGTTAGCGTTAAAAGAGAGATAGAAAGTATATCTTTAACCGACTTCATTTTTTACTCTGTGAAATTGATACAGGTCCACCAGTTCAGAATATTTTTTTTATTAAAACTTACACATAATTAAAACTATAACTGTAACAAACAAAGGCGGACTAAAACTGACGGTGGGAAATGTGTTTGACATTATTTTTCTACCAGATAAATAATTAGACACTTGGACAAAATAATACGTAGGAATAAATACACAAAAATTACCTAAGTATATTAAAAAGAAACAAAGTCAGGAGTTAAATTAATATGTTTATCATTATCGGATCTGAATTCGGGAAATGTCGGTCCGAAATAACTGTAGTCTACATTTCAAGGTTTGCTTACTAACTAGATCGAAACTCCATCCGAATTTAGAGCATTTCTATTCGGGTTAGATTCAAACGGAATGCAGTGCAGTAATCCTATACCATATAGGCCTACTTGATTGCGACCGACAACGTCCGACATCCCTGAAAACTCTTTTGTTGACAAGCTAAAATTCAATTTTGTTCTTCAGCTGTTAATTTTACTTTAACTAAGATTAAAAAGATTAAAGATACCGGGCTGGTATCCTCAACTAGGTACACGTCAAAGCGCGTCTTTTGCGTATGGGCTATAATCTACCACGCGGGCCCAGTTCGAATTGGTAGATGTCACATATTACATGTCTTCGAATTTTTGGTTCTAGGGTTTTTGAACGCATTGGTCTAACACACGGCGAAGATCTTACTATCTTACTTCTTACTAGTATAATAATTATACACGCGAAAGTTTGTGAGGATGGATAGATGGATGTTACTCTTTCACGTAAAAACTACTGAATGGATTTTAATGAAATTTGGTATGGAGTTAGCCGATACCCTGGATTAACACATTGGCTACTTTTTATCCCTGTATTCCCACGGGAACGGGACCTACGCAGGTGAAACCGCGGGACGTCTGCTAGTAAGTTTATAAAGTAATTTCACATCTCGTAATACTTCTTAATAGTCGCCCTAAGTTTACTATTTTTTTTTAGTTTTTAATAATCAAAGCCTATGACAGTTTCATCTTCTTATCATGTGGTTAGTGAATAACCTGGTTTCAGAGTTTTGATGCTGCCCATGGGCCTAAGACTAGGCATCACATGCCCTCGAGAAATATCTCTCAGGCATACCGGTTGGTTTCCTCACGATGTTTCCCTTGTGAAGCCAAGTCAGAACCCCTTGGGCGGCCTATTAACTTAGACACTGGGTTAGTCACTACATAATATTAAGAAGTAGAAGACTTTGCTCGAAGGCGTCGAAACGTGTGGTCCTGCCACACACACGCCCAACGGCCCAATAGGCCCAATAGACCAACGTTTTATTAACCGACTTCAGGAGGAGGTTCTCAATTCGATCGGTTTTTTATGTGTACCTATATTTTCCGTTAGATGGCAGCATGTATGAACGTGCAACAAAATCAGACAATAAAAATGCATTGTACTTTTAACATTGTATGAAACGTAACTTAAAATTAAACTCATCATATCCGCCTGGATTAGATTAGAGATGGTTAGATTGACTTGATAATTAGCTTTATGTATAGTTGGATTGTTTATTTTTGAACACAGTGCATAGCGCTTGCGATGCCTGTTCTATTAGACGGATATTCACAGTACCTAAAGAGCTTTTTGGGTTTGTTATTATACTACTAAAGTGGAACGTATCAAAGACCACCATTATGTTTACTCGTAGTAATTATGTTGGTCAGTATATTTTTAGGTTTGAGTCAAAGACACATAATACGCCACTGTGCAATTGAATCTGTAATAATGAAGGTTACCTGAACTTCATTATTTAACATAATATTTAAAGTAGGCATTGTTAATATGTAGATGTAAACACACAAGAAGTAAGTAAGCAGTAAGAATAACTACTATTACGCTAACAGCAAATTTTACCTACTAAAACTACTAATGTAAAACTTTACTTGTAGGTAAGCAAAAAAGGTAAGTAAAAATATTGTCTGTCTATTTGTTGGTGTTAATGTCAGCAACGGCGGGACTGACGTTGAGATAACTTCACTGGCACATAGCTGATGATATGAGGAGTTACCAAGCCACTTTTAATTTGCAAACAAATATCCAGCCATAAATGTTATATCCCACGGAATAAAAATGATAAATGATATTTATTTCTGTAAATAAGTTTTCACAAACACTTTTACACATATATATTTTTTTAATAGTAGTTGAGATCGGAGTTTCACTATATGACTACTCTGAGAAGAAACGCCGAAAGAAACTAAGAGGTCACAGTCTCTTTTAAAGTCCAGACATTATCTTGGTCAAATCATGTAAGATCCATGCAGATTAGTGTCTGAGATGGTCATTTGAGGAAAAAACCACACTGAATGAGGGGACCAGATCAGTCAGTGCAAGCATTTGTCCGTAATCGTGAGCTCAACTCGGATTAGATCAAGGTAAAGGCTAATTTATAGAAAACAATATCCTTCTTCCGTTTCCTCCGTCTCCTTTCACTTATTTCCACACAAAAGAAGGCCACGAAACCCAGGTGCTCTTGCTCCTGACCAGGGACGGAACCACGACCTTCAGCGATTGTTTATCATAAGCTATACGAATTTACTTTTAGCATTCTAATATTTTAACAGAAAATTATGAGTTTTTCGAAAATATAGCCCGGGTTAAATTAAGTACTATGAAACCACTGAAAATCTATAAAATAAAAAATAATCTTTATGAGAGTTTTTAATAAAATGTTGCAGCCGTATTGTAAAATTAATGGTTACACCTAAAATAAAGTCTTATCGCTTAGTGGAATTTTAGTATTGTTGATAAAAGTACCTACTTACATGTAACTATTTACATTTGTATAATAAAATTTCATTTATTGATTTATCAAACCCAATTATTACAGGTATATATTTGTCTTGTAAATAATTATTAGTAAGAATTTCGAAAACATAACTATTAAATAATGTTTTTTTTTTATTGCCAAAAGCCATTTTCAGCAGAAGCTACGGACCCAAATCTTGGTCTTTGTCGCATTAGAGTTAGAATCCTAACAATTTAAGAGGGCGTATTAATAATATTGATGTTACTCTCATAGCCTCGTTAGGTAATTAAATGCGCACTTAAGTTGATTTCACTGCACAGAGACCGCAGCGAAACAAGGTGGTCCCAATCGGATTATTGGATACCATGGGAGGTGCAGCGGATCTCCAGAATATAATTATAGTATACGGAACTTAAAATCGCAATTACACCATAAACAAGACAGTACCTACTACTGGGCTTATGTTTAGAAATACTCGTATAATTATAATATATATTTCTATTTCAGTCAAGCAGGTCACAGCTCCGTGCTAAAGTAAGTGTACTTTAGTTGTGAACAATTTTAAATAGCGGATTTCAGCGCGTTCTTCGCTTCGTTTAGAACGTACGACTAGATGATGTGATGATGTGTGAGTGCGAGTTTGATGATTTGTTATGGTTGTGTGTGTGATACCGATACGTGTACATTGAACATGCATTAATGCAAACATTTCAGTTTATTTCCTAACGAATATTATGAAATGTACCTACCTACGTGCACTGTGCTGCAGTTATTCCATGTGTTAAATTTCATTAGTATATTTTAATTACTTATAAGTATTTAATTACTAGCTGCCCTAGCAAAATTCCGTTCTGCATGAGAATCAATTTCAATAATCTTCAATCTTATCACTAAGGGGTATTGATAAAAACTTTTTTAGGTGGTAGGGCTTTGGTGGTTTTGTTGCATTCATTTTATTGGCCACCGACTTCCGAAACTAGAGCTATTTAACACCTGTTAGTGTTTTTCAATAAAGTCGGTCCGTTTTTACCGACTTCAGGAGGAGGTTCTCCATTCGATCGGTATTTTTTTTCTTATGTATGTACACCGATTACTCCCAAACTAATGATCCGATTTACGTGATTCTTTTTTTGTTCGGTGCGGGATAGTTGCCTTTTCCCTTTTTAGAAGTCTGTTAAAAATAGTTTACTTCCTATTCTGAGGCCTAGCAGTAGTACTTGACTACATACGAAATTTCATAAAAATCGATGAAAATAATAATTATAAAATGTGTAATTAGTTTTATTTGAAGATTGATTGATTAAAAAAGTCCCGTTACTTTTATGGGGTTTTAACAGAACCAAATTGGTAATAGATGGTAAATTATTTTGTTGGTAACATGGGCATCCCACACGGACGGATTGAGAGCAATCGTCGGATCTTGTTCCGGCAAGAGCAAAACCGCGCAGAGCACGCGGTCACCACGTGCGCCCGCGCTGCCGTACCTCAGAGACAGGGCTGCCTACTCTTTATTTATACGGAATAGTGTTTATTTTGCCAAGTGACTGATTTTAATTGGGTTTAGCTCCCTTGATGGCTATGAAAACATATGGGAGTAATGGTTTTCCGGGTGAACTGCTCTCTGTGGGCATTTGAAGGGTGAGACTTCTCCAAAGCGGAGAAGAGAGATGCCTCGTAATTAACCAATAGGATATGGTGTTGTCCTGAAGCTCAGCACTGAGCGTACATAATGACGTAAGCTGATTGGTTGTAAAACACACCTCTTTCTCGTCTCTGCTTTGGTGGAGTCCCCCCCTAATACTATCGGAATCAGGATAGGAGTGAGGTAACCCACGGTGTTTTCGGTTTTCCTATCTATTCGTGATCGACCATCACCACCTCTGATTGCTAACTATCATGCGGGTTGGGTGTAAGGTGCTGCTGGAGGTGGTTGTGGTGAACACTTGGACTGGCCTTAACGCCAAAAGAGACACAAAGTTTAAACATCATCTAGTGTACCGACACAATGGCCATACTGACATTAAATATCATTGGCTTTTTGAACACTTATGGGCGTCATTATGATAAATGTTTACTTGATGTACCAAGTAACAATTGCTGTAAATCAAACGGTAAAGTACGTTGGATGTTCTACGCGTATAATAATGCTTTATTTTAGATGCAGTTTTGCGAGCGCCTCGTTTCCGAATGACTGGCTGATATGAATTTAATGCCTATATCCGAAATAGAACTGGAGCAAACCTGTCACTAACAACTGCGGATCTTTTAGCTCTCTGTCCGAATAGTATACTATATTAAATATATCAATGTATTCAGTCATGCTGTTAAATTATTGTTTAGATTCTATGAGTTTATCATAAAACTTTTGACGATCAAAAAATTTGATCTTCAGCTTTATTTTGATTGATTTTTTTTCATAGATTGGTTTGATTTTATTATTTTTGAAAACTTCCATAATAAAATGCCAGTTTTGGTAGGGTAATTAATGGCTTTGTTGCATCGGTTTTGTCATCCATTGTCTGATTCAGTTTCTTAAGTGCTAGCCAACAATGGCAACCCTGAAATCCAAAACGGCTCAGCGGATGGTCGATTGCATTTCAATCGTTATTAAAGTTAGATTTCAGAGAAACCTATAGTTGTAACATTTTGACTTACGTAATGGCTATAAATACGTGACAACGTTGGTACGTTAACGTTGATTATTTTAATAAATTTTCCATGGTTTATTATCAAAACAATTCATTACGCATAGGGCAGCTAGTCATCAGGCTTATAGCAATATTTTTTGAATATCTGTCATTTAAAGCGCTGCGCTGCCACTGTGATAATAAAAAAAGTTTATTAATCAACTTAAGAATCATTTGTGATTTATCAACCAAATTAGCACTGGCAACAGCGATGCGGATGATTTTTTCGACCCATTTTCAATTTTTTTTTGACGTCTAGGAGGTTTTGTATACATTCATTTATTAACGTAGTAGCTGGTACTGGAGTATCATTTTACGTCTCATAGACTTTTGCCTAGAAGTGTGGCACTTTAGGTTATCCTTATTGATTTAACATGCGTGTGTGCATAATGATCATGATCGTGCGTCTAATAAAATACTGAATGCTTAACGGGTACTGTCTTGATATACTTATGTAATTGAAGTTATATTTTATTAGTAATTTAAGGTAAATTTGAGGAAGCAAAACTTTGTTCAAGAGTTTTTTCATTATGTTTAAAACAAGATCAAAAGCTTATCTAATTAGATGCGTAAGTATATTTAAAGCTATCAATTTCGCGATTTCTTTTGAGATATCACTTATGATTTTTCACAATTTTAGATTAAATAGGTTATTTCGTTATGACGTCGCGTAGGTAACTACTTAATTTGTTGCTGTTACCTTATTGTAATTTAGTAGGTTTATAGTTATTACTTTGAATAATACGCATTTGATTGGAATGCCAATACTTAATTCATTTTAATTGTAACCTAGAAGTAGGCTCAACGTAATAGGATTTCCCTAAAAGGAAATAAGCATTGTTTTCATCTGTTCAACATGTCACAGCCATACGTAGGTATGAGAAAGTACCCATTAGTTGTCAATTTGTTAATATTATTTCGCAATACTCCGAAAAAAAATATCATAAAAGTTATTTTTCCTAGTAGTTAAATACAATAACTGTTAGAACCGAAGAATTACGGTTTGGATAATATAACAATATCTGATGGTTTCCAGTCAGCCTAAATTTTAATATCGTAGAAAACGAGTGCTAGTCTAGTACCTACATAATGTTAAGACGACATAAGTAGATGTTAGTGGAATCCTGAGCTATTTACACACATTGCGAGAAGCCTGTAAAGACTGGCTATTACTGGCTATTGACACTTTGCTTACGGAGTTATGCGGACTTGAATTTATTGGGTAATATAGGTATAATGGCTTATGCTGTGTTAATATTACCGGCCTTCGAAAGGACCCAATTTCAAAAGAATGGAATCAATTGAATAATTTGCTTAACTAGACCTATTGTGTCGTAATAAGTGTAACATTACCCGTGTATGTCATGCTTTGAACTCGTTAATTAATGATGATACAAGCAAAAATCCTTAGTGCTTGTGAAAAACAATCAACATAAACATAATATGGTAGCATGTTTTTGCACCTATTGGTGATATTTATTCGATTTATTAGTAACACAAACACTTTAGGAAAACGGGGAAAACGTGATGAGGCGTTGGTTGGTTTATCCGCATATTTTACATGCCTAGATTACAATGTAGGCACAATGTGGCGCAAGCTTCAACTGATGTTATCACATTGATAAGCTTGCCTGCTTCAGTTGAAATCGACGACCTGAACTTATCTATTGTTGGAAGTAGTAGTAAAATAACTTATTTTATTTTCTTCTACATGACACGTTATATTGCCCTTATCGGCCGGCCGAGTGCATATTACATGCTAAGCTATACTTAATTGCCTTTATTTTGTCTTTAATACTGCCGTGGTATAACTATAATGCCGTTATCTGCTAAAGTCATTTTCAGACTCACAAAGTTACTTAATGTTGTTTTTGCTTATTTCACACGTGAGAAATATGTACTTAACGGCATTTTTAAAATAATTATATCCAAAACTATTCAAGATATTGAAAATTCGCAAACACAGATCGATAGATTTTTTTTTCTCATTAATGTAGCATCAAAAGTTGAAAATCGACCAGATGTTGGATAACGGCATTTTAGTTATACCACGGCAGAATATTATGTTTATATTTTTGGAGTTGCATGCGAATTAAAAATTTGGGTTCCGACGTCGGTCTTGAACTTCAGTTTAATAATTTTATAAATTTAACCATGACACAGCACTGTAACTACTTGCCTTTGCGCCTTTTCATCAGCACAAATTAGCTTCTGCTTAAGCTAGTTTGTGCTATTATCAGCTTGTTGTATTTTATTCTTTATTTTTGAACGAAACAAGACAGTAGGCAAGCTACTAGTTTAAAACCATTTCTGAGTAAAAGGATTAGCTAAATCTTAAACAGCAAACAAGCCAAAAAACAAACGAAAACCGAACCTTCTCTAAACCATTCAGAGAATTAAGACTATTTGTTCAGCAAATCTATACACTTATCGTTTCTTAGTAAAATATAAGACCATTGAGAACGGTAATTTCTTAACAGCACAATGCCTGAATACGTGATTCTAACGGCCAGTCTTTCTCACAATATGGCTGGTATTTATAAACTGTAGCTCGAGGAGTGTTATACACGCAGCAATACCGGCTGTAACCGGTTCACTTTGTATGAACTCAATATTAATATGTGTTTCACGTTGACCATGGTATCCTTTGAATTTTGACATGGTTGGTTGTATGGGGAATAAAACAATGTCAGTCCTTTTTCCCCCTCATTTCAATATAACTTTTTGCTTGATTGCATTCATTCGTTGAACCCCGGAAGGACACCGGTGTCCGCCTGTCATTGTCTTTCTATTGGGTCTCTAATTGGCTCAATTGAAAGGTTAAGTTATTGCAAAATTATACATGACCTACCTACCTAAGTTTTATTTCACGCCTGTGATGTTAGGTAGGTGTAAGTCAAATGATTTTAATTCATAATTAGTGTTAGCGTGCTATCCAACATGCATTTGACTTCCTTGTAATCGATACAATTTAATATTTTAAAGGACGTTGCTTTGACTTCCTGTAAACGTGCCATTTTAATATTTGCAATCAGAATTATACTTTGCACTTCCGGTTGTCAAAGCACACGTCTAGGTTAAAGTGAATCATGGAGCGGAGCGCATTATGGACGAGACTGTCGACTAGTGAGGTTGACAAGTAATGTTGTGTAGTGCGATTATTAAAACAGATGTTAACAAAGTAATTTGTGTTTGAATTTAATATCCTCAAAATCATAGTCTGTGGTTGAAATAGCAACACAAAGGAGGCATTCCTTATAGTTTCAGAAGTGGGGTGATCGCAAAAATCCGCTTCTGTGCCATCAAACAAACGTAAGTAACGTGTATTATAATTGTACTATAATAATAACTTATGAAAAAAGTGTGTTTTTGTATAAACAACTGCGATTAAATGCGACATCGTTTTAAATAACATTGTCCAATTCTAATAACACTATGGCTTCTGTTCTGTCTAAAAAAGGTATTAACTTTGTTTTAATATGTTTAAAATTGTTTTATGGTACCTATGGTACCGACATTGCTTATTTTTTTCTTTTTTTTTTTACTTTATTTTTTGTTTACTCTTCCTTTCTGTTTTTTTTTCTTTTTGTGTCACTGTTGCTAAGATTCGGTAGCAGTGGTAGTACTTAAAATCATATTAGTGTGTGATTATTTATTTCTATGTTAACCCAATGTTATATGAACGTATTTAAATCATTGTGAAAACGTTTATATCTTATACTTCTATTTTAATATTTGTAATGAATGATGATCATTGACGCATGCTTTTCAAGTTTCAGAAACAATATGGACTCAAAGAATTATAGACCTGGTAGTCCTATTTTACCATCAAGATCAACGAAAAGCCGACACGGAAATGAAGTTGAAAAGTCGAGACATATTGTCGATAAGAGTGGTAGAATGAGAGTGATCTCCCGTGCTGATGAGCTTGAGCAACGGCCGGTTCGGGATCATATAATTATTGGAGGGTCTCGTGCTGGTGAGCTTGAGCGACAGCCGAGACCTACCCATGTGTTTGCGGGAGAGCCCCGTGCCGATGAGCTTGAGCAACGGCCGGGTAGGGTCCGCATGATTATTGGTGGGTCTCGTGCTGGTGAGCTTGAGCGACAGCCGAGACCTACCCATGTGCTTGCGGGAAATCCCCGTGCCGATGAGCTTGAGCGACGGCCGCGGTTTTCCAGTAAATGTACAAATGATATGATGAGCGATGAGCTGGAGCGACGCTCTAGAAACAGGGACATTAGCATGAGACCAGTACCTTGTCCGGAAGATTCTGATGATGAATTGGGGGGACCTTTCTGGAATTATTCTTCATCAAGAAACGCACCTGTTCAAGCGAGATCGAGCAGGTCACAGCGTGATCGGCGTTCGAGAAGCAGGTCACCAGAGGAAAGGCGTACTAGGAGCAGTAGGAATCACACTGCATCTCCTAGAAGACATTCAGTGCGAAGATCAGCCAGGTACGATAATCCAAATTCTCATGTATTTTCTCAATTTATTGATGCACTTAAAGGGTTTTCGAATTCAGGCAGTCATAAGTTGGCGAATATTGGTAACGTAATACCAGAATTTGATCCCATGACCAAAAATCAAACTATCCTTAATTGGATCAATAAAGTTGAGGAATGCGCAGACATATATGAATGGGAAGAGAGAGAAATCATTCACTATGCACTTCCGAAGCTCACAGGCTTAGCAAAGTCATGGTATCAGAGTTTACCGAGCGTTAAGTTTACTTGGTTGGAATGGAAGACCAAACTTTTTCAATCGTTTCCTTGTAGAGAAAACTATGCCGAGTTGCTAACAGAAATGCTTGCGTTGAGGGCTAAATTTGGAGAACCGTTAGAACAGTATTACTACTCAAAACTTAATTTTTTACATAGATGTCAGATAACGGGAAAAAGGGCAGTAGATTGTATACTTTACGGCATAGACGATAGAGCCATTAAAGTAGGAGCTCAGGCAGCACAATTTGAAACACCTGAGCAGGTCCTTAGATATCTAAAATCGGTTAAAATAGGTCAGGCAAGAGAAAATAACAATAACTTGAGAAGTAGAAATGATAATAAAAAAACTTCATGGACACAATCTGAGAAAACGAGTACATTAGATAATAAAACTAGTACATCGGTAACTAAACCACCAATTAGATGCTTTAATTGTGGCGTTGAAGGTCATCCCAGCTTCAAATGTCCAAAACCAATCGAGAAATGCAACAATTGTCATAAAATCGGGCATGTCACTACTCACTGTCCTAATATCACGCAAACGCCTCGAGATAGTTCCAAGACCGACGTGGTTGGGAAGGAGAAACAGGTTTTGAAGGTGGACTGTAACACCGGTGTCAGTAGCTTGGCGTTTTCAGATGACCCAAATGATAAATATATTGTTACGGCAAAGTTAAATGATTCTCCCATTTCTTGTTACGTTGATTTGGGTAGTGAGTGTTCGATAATGCGACAAACTGTAGCGAAAGATTTTAATTTACATTTAGATTATTGTAACTTGCCCTTAATGAAAGGATTGGGTAATAATTTAGTGCAGCCGGTTGGTAAAGTTCGGGCAACTATAGAAATCCAGGGAGTTAGAGAAACCATAGATATTCTTGTCGTAGATAACTCTGTTTTGAAATATCCAATGCTTTTAGGTCATTCATTTACTGAGCTCCCTGGTATTCTAATAACTAAAACACCATCTCGTCTCATTTTTCAAAGGACCAATAAAATATTTTTAATGTCCTCTGAGGAGACTAATGTCTCCAGCCATGAGATGAAGTCTATACCAGTTTATTCAGATGGTGCGTTTACAGGCCAGGTTTTCATAAATGGGTCTGTAAGGGGGAGAATTGGAACGGAATTTTATCTGTTGCCTGGGGAATACAGCCTAATGAATGGCATAGGACGATTACTTGTGCAAAATTTAACATTGAATACAATCTCATTTAAACAAGATACTTTAATTGCTCGTGCTATGCCCTTAGACAACGTTAGCCGCACATTACAATTAACAATGTTAGATATCGAAGTTAAAGATACTATCAATTATGGTGACTCTTTAAATGAAACAGAGATAAGTAAGTTGAAATCCTTATTGGGTGACTATAAATACTGTTTTTCAAATAATCTTAAAGATCTTGGTTATTCAACGGTTAGTGAAATGGAGATTCAACTTAAAGATTCAGAACCTGTTGCTTATCGTCCTTATCGAATGTCATATTCTGAGAGAGCGCTAGTCCGGGATATGGTCCAGGAAATGCTAGATGCTAACATTGTTCAGGAGTCGTCATCCCCCTATGCCAGCCCAATAGTGTTAGTGAAAAAGAAGACTGGGGAAAAACGTCTTTGCATCGATTATAGGGCACTCAATCGCAAAACGATAAAAGACCATTACCCAATACCTCGCATAGACGACCAGATTGACTTACTGGCTGGGCACGAATTTTTCATATCATTGGATCTGGCTTCTGGTTACTACCAAATTCCAATTTCCGAGCAGTCTAGAATTAAAACAGCATTCGTGACTCCGGATGGTCAATTTGAATATTTGCGTATGCCTTTTGGATTAGTTAACGCCCCGTCTGTCTTCCAGCGTACTATAAATAAAATTCTAGCTGAAGCAAAGATAAAATTTGCTGTCATTTATATGGATGACATATTAATTCCTTCACACTGTTTTGATGAAGGACTTTCTCGGCTTCGCCAAGTTTTGGAATTACTTCGAGAAGGCGGTTTAACCCTTAAACTAAGTAAGTGTTATTTTTTTTATAAAAACATAGATTTTTTAGGATTTGAAATTGGCCCTAATGGTGTCCGTCCCGGGGCCAGAAAGATCAATGCAGTCTCGAATTTTCCAGCTCCTAAAAACCCTCATGAAATACGCCAGTTCTTAGGACTTGCGAGTTTTTTTAGGAGATTTATTAGAAATTTTGCCATCATCGCAAGACCTTTAACAGACCTTTTACGTAAAAACTGTGAATGGGTGTGGGGCCCCGAACAGGTCTCTGCCTTTCAGGCTCTCAAAGATGCGTTAGTAGAACGCCCCGTCATTGCTTTGTATGATCCCTCCTTTGAAACTCAATTGCACACGGATGCTTCTAAACTTGGAGTGGCCGGGATCCTCTTACAAAGATGTAAAGATAGTACACTGCGACCAGTATCGTTTTACAGTCGAAAAACGACTATAGATGAGCAAAAGTTGCATTCGTTTGAATTGGAGACTCTAGCCGTCATTGCCTCTCTTAATCGATTTAGAGTATATTTGATTGGTATACATTTTAAAATATACACTGATTGTAGTGCATTAAGGACGGTACTAACCAAACGGGATCTTATTCCCCGTATAGCTCGTTGGTGGATACAATTACAGGAATTTGATTGCGATATCGAATATAGACCAGGAAGTAAAATGACGCACGTTGATGCCCTAAGTCGGCATCCTATTGAACCGGCCATCCCAGAGAGTCATATTTTAGATATCCTCAACATTGAAACAGACAATTGGTTAAGCACAGCTCAATCTATAGATGATGAGATAATGTCTATTAAGAATATTTTGACAAATCCAGACATCGATAAAATTGTCGAAGTCCATAATAATTTTAAAATTAAGAACGGCCGCGTTTACCGCATAGTAGGGAACGGTTGTCGATGGGTCGTACCAAAAGCAGTTCGATGGCAAATTCTTAAGAAAAACCACGACGATATCGGTCATTTTGGATTTGATAAAACTTTAGCTCGAATTAGAGATTCATTTTGGTTTCCAAAGATGCGACGTTTCGTAAGAAAGTATGTTGCCGCATGCCTTGAGTGCGCGCATCATAAAGTACCAGGTGGGCCCCGTGAAGGTGAACTTCATTCTATACCAAAAGTGGAAAAACCATTTCATACGATTCATGCAGATCACTTAGGGCCGTTTGTACGTAGTAAACGTGGTAATTGTTATTTATTTGTTATTGTCGACGGCTTTACTAAATTTACAAATATTACACCAGTTAGGAATACTAAAGCGACAACAACTGTCCGAGTTATAAGGGAACATATTAGCTATTTTGGTGCACCAACACGCTTAATAACGGATAGAGGATCGTGTTTCACTAGTAACATATTTAGTAAGTTTATTAAAGAAACCGGCATTAAGCACATTCTGAATGCTGTTGCAACTCCGAGGGCAAATGGGCAAGTTGAAAGATTTAATAGAACAATTTTAGATGCGCTTTCCACTAAAGCCCATGGTAAAGATGATAGGACTTGGGATGAATATGTGCCAGATATACAAATAGGAATTAACACCACAAAACACAAAACTACACAAAAAAGTCCCTCTGAACTACTCTTCGGATACAAGGTGACAAATGTTTCAGATTCCATTTTAAATGATATTATAAATGATACAGCAGATAATAATTCAGTAGATCAAATAACACAAATGCGCGAAAAATCGGGTGAACTTATTAGAAAACAACAAGAAAAGGATAGACAACGTTATAATAAAAGAAGGAAATTAAATAATCAAACTACTTACAAAGAAGGAGATTTAGTAAGAGTAGAAAGGGAAATCAATAAAAACGATGGTAAGTCTAAGAAGTTAGTTGGAAAATATCAAGGTCCTTATCGTATTATCAAAATGCTGCCCAACGACCGATTTGTAGTAGAAGATACCCCCATTACTAGAAAAAACAATCGCAAATACGAGACAATCGTAGCAAGAGATAAATTGCGACCTTGGCTTAACCTTAGTACTGACTTGGCAAGTAGTTCTGACGAGGAGAACAGTAGAGATTCAAATGAGTCTGATGGAGTGCATATTGAATGTCATAATGAGCACGATTAGATTTATGATTTATTGTATCTACTTAATTAACTATAATTAAGAATGCTAAAAGATGTATTCACTTAATCTAATGTTAGTTTTTTTTTATTTTTTGTTTTTTTGTTTTTTTTCACTTTTTTTTTTACTTTACAATGAAATCTGATTATTTTAAATAGGTTGGTACGCTTTAATTTGAGCCTGTATAAAAAAAAAAAAAAAGATTTACTACCTACTAGGCAAATTATTTAATGTGATTAATAATTATTATAATCCATAATAAAGTGGTGATGCATGATCGTCTGTTTATTTTTGTGATCGGTACGAGGACGTAACCGAATGTCAGATGGCCGAGCTGTTAGCGTGCTATCCAACATGCATTTGACTTCCTTGTAATCGATACAATTTAATATTTTAAAGGACGTTGCTTTGACTTCCTGTAAACGTGCCATTTTAATATTTGCAATCAGAATTATACTTTGCACTTCCGGTTGTCAAAGCACACGTCTAGGTTAAAGTGAATCATGGAGCGGAGCGCATTATGGACGAGACTGTCGACTAGTGAGGTTGACAAGTAATGTTGTGTAGTGCGATTATTAAAACAGATGTTAACAAAGTAATTTGTGTTTGAATTTAATATCCTCAAAATCATAGTCTGTGGTTGAAATAGCAACACAAAGGAGGCATTCCTTATATTAGTTATCCAGCTTTTGGGAAATGGTTCCCAATTAGAACAACACAAATAGTCACATGCTTAGAATTACTAAGCATGTTAATATTTGTGAAATTTTACATTGTGTTCCTTTAGTTAGTACCTACTTATTTAGTTGTATGCTCCACTGGAATTATGTTAAAGACTCTTTTAGTAATAATTAACAAAAGCTTTCTATAGATCTCATGAATAGAGATTTAGTTAGGTATTTTTATTAAAACTATAGTGGATGAATTTTCTTTTCTTTCAACGTTCTGTTTTTAAGAATTTGACTTCCTTGTTTGTTGTATTCAACGTCATTTTTCTTAGAAACACGTCAGCATCGACTATGGATTTAGATATTTCAGACTCTAATCGTGGTCACTAAAAATAACTTTCCTCAGTACCTATCTGACAATTGACGGAATTTTTCTGAGCGCTATCTTATCTTTGATCTGAACTATGATTCACGATAAATTGTGTTTGAAACCGGTTTATAACTATCTGTTATCGATATATCCAAAACAATCTAGAAAACGATTTCCGCGGTAGGTACATCACTATCTTATCGATAGCCTGATAGGTATTTCACGCATCTAAAGATAACTATGGATATCAAACAATATTATCTGTCCAATCTACAAAATCTACGAAGATGCGTCAATGTGTATTGTTAATTGGTGACGTATCATTAACAAAGATAAAACATAACACTGGTACCTAGTAGGTAATATTTACCGAACATAATACAATAATCTGATAAACTAACATTTTAATACTTACTTGTTACAAAATATATGATATAATTTGCTTATAAACCCGGCCTGTCCAGGGGTAATAAAAAATTATGACGACGATTCAAGCGTGATAATCGTAAACTTGTTAAATACATACCTACCTAATATCAATATCAGTCATACAGTCTTTAGTCTCAAACACGTGATTAGTCAATTACACAAACGTCAAAATCCAAATTTCGTAACCTCTTATTTTAACACTTCCCTAAATTGAGAGATGTCAAAAGGACAGATGCCAAAAACAAGAGGTGCCTCAGCAACCTTAGTTTTTTAAAATGTCGATAGATAAAAAATACACCAGAACGGCCAAAGATAATTTATAAATGGGCCTACTGAGTGCAACTCATTACGACCCAAAGCAGAGCTCACAAGATAACTGAAAAAAAAAACCTCTCAACATAATACTTGGGCGCAAAATAAATTGAGCCACCTCCTTTTTCATGTACCATGTACTATTACGAATTTTTAATCATTTAGTACGGTTGGGTTAAGTTTAGGTGGTAATTCAATAATTCTACTCTTATTGTAAAGGTTGTGTAATCATATTTTAGGCGACGTATGGTTCGAATTGATATATCAAGAATGTTTACCACTATGCTGAAAAAAGAGGATTGGGCCGAATTATTTGCTCCCAAGTATATTATAAGAGCGACTTCTGATATCTCTTACTATTAAAAATTACCGGGAATGTGTGAAAAGGAATCGCACCTTAAAGCTGTGCCCGCGACTCCTATGAATTCCTAATTTGGGATCGAACAAACGTGAAATTTCTGTTGGAAAAATCTTTTGATAAGAGTGCTAAAAGGAGCGTTATGAAAGTAATCTATGCTAATACACTTGCGTGCAATAAAATCGACCCACCCCATACGCTTTCGTTCAGAACACGATAAATAAAAATCTAAAATTAATTAATGAATATTTTTCACACTGTTTGTTAAATGTTAGTCTAAGATTACAATACACCAGTTTTTAGTGTAACCGATTTTGATTTATTCATTTTACAGACAGAAAAACAAAGACGGTTAGAATTTCTCAATTTTTTTATGAATAATTTTGACAGTAAAAATAAAAAAAGCATTAAATTTCTAAAGAATACTTTGTTCAGTAGCTTGTATTCCCCCCACGTGCTCTTATTGCAGCTTCCATCCTGTTTTTCATTGACCTTATTAATGTTTTTATGAACTCTTGGGGTATACCTTCCCACTCCTCTTGAATAGCCACCTTTAGTTCCTGGAGGGTTTCTGGGGACTGATTTCTGGCCCTGACCCTTCTCTTCAGCTCATCCCATAGATGTTCAATGGGATTAAGGTCAGGGCTCCTTGCTGGCCACTCCATAACAGTAATTTCCACCTCACGTAGGTACTGGAATACTATCGTGGCTGTATGTGGTCGGGCGTTGTCCTGCATTAGCGTGAAACCCTCACCTACAAATCCGGCGTATGGCATAACATGTTGTTCTAGCACCTCCTGGATGTATCGCTGTGCATTCAGATTGCCTATACGAGGTCCGGATACGAACTGAAGGTTCGTTTTTCCTTCCAAAGAAATTCCTCCCCAAACAGTCCACGAACCTCCTCCAAAAGCCACTCGTTCTTCAATACATGCCTGTGCAAATCGTTCTCCCTCTCTTCGGTAAACTTTCCTGCGCCCATCATTTCCATGAAGACTAATTTTACACTCGTCCGAGAACAGCACGACCTTCCATTGTTCGAGTGTCCAATCGACGTGAGCACGAGCAAATCGAAGCCGCGCTTGGCGATGCGCGGGGGTTAATTTTGGACCATTAGCGGGTTTGTGAGGATGCAATCCGCTTTCTGCAAGTCTTCGTCGTACAGTCCATTCACTTATAGCTACACCGCGTACATTACGAAGTTGCTGTTGCACCTGAACACCAGTCAAATGTCGATTTCTTAAACTTGTAGACACCATATAACGATCATCTCGTTCTGAAGTAGCCCGATTTCTGCCCGAACCTGATCGTCTATTGAAGCTCCCAGTCTCTAAGAACCTTCGATACACTCGTCTTACTGCTGATCGACTTAGGTGTAGACGTCTGGCCACGACGCGCTGACTCAATCCAGCCTGGATCAGTGCTACAACTTGAGCGCACTCAGACGGAGTAGTATCCATTTTCACAGAGAGTAAAAACAATAAACTCAAGGTAAATGGTCACTAAATCAGTAAAATAACCAATTATTGAATAAACAATAAATTGATTAACTTCTAACACAATGCAATGTCACTGAGATTGCGTTATTAAAAATGAGAAATGAGGGTGTCCGAATAAACGAGTCAATATCATCAACAACATCCCGTTTATTGAAATATAGGGTATGTACAAATAAAGTTTATGAAACATACCTTCAAATTACATTATTAGTTTTTGTTTGTTTGATCTTATTTTTTATATATTGTGTTCCGAATCGAAACTTACTGGGTGGGTCGTTTTTTTTGCACGTAAGTGTATATAAAGAGGAAATGATTGATTGTTTGTTTGCATTGAATAGGCTCCGAAACTACTGGACCAATTTGGAAAATTCTTTCACTGTTGGGAAGCTACACTAACCCCGGGTGACATAGGCTACGACGTATTCTCACAGGAATGGGAACAACGCGGGTGAAACCATGGGACGTCTACTGGTAGACAATATACGGCCTATGGATAGGTACCTACATTAATACCATTTCGGACTAAAGGACAACCTTATCTTTGCAGTTGAAACGACACGTTTGATGGTACAACTGCAAGCGTATGTTTGTAATATCAAAAAAAATAATAATAAATATAAATATTCCACAACTTTTTCACACAACGCCATTTAGTCCCAAGTTAAGCTTGAGAGCTTGTGTTATGGGTACTAAATAGCTGATAAACATACTTATATATTTCTAAATACATACATGTTATAGATAAATAACACCCAGACACAGAACAAATGATCGTGCTCATCACACTAACATTTGTCCTGGGTGGGAATCGAACCCACGACCTCCGGCATAGCAGTCAGGGTCACTAACTACTAGACCAACAGGCCAGTCAAATTACCAATTTTCGGAGATTTTTCATTTGGTACAAGTTGTACAATCTCTAAAGCTAGGTACCGTGAATTGTTGGGTACAGATATGCGATCTAGCGCTACGTTAAAATACATAGCATTTAGGTAAAGCTGAATTGGTTACCCCTGATCTGTGGGGTCGTAGTGTAGGATCTTACTTCCAGCTAAATTACCTGTCGCTTCTTTCTTCGAAAAGGACCCTCTAGGTTTTGAAAAGTAAGCTACTTAATAATCAAAATAAAATACCTACCTTGAAACTTTTACTTGTATAATTTTCAACTTGATACCTCTACTCGTTCCTGAGAAATGTTTGGTATATTTACAAGTACACACGTCTGCACATCAAGCTACACATTTCCAGTTAACGCTGACCTCGCATTGTACGGAAATCCAATACAACGTAAGATCCGCTTAGACTAGAAAATTCAGCTTAATGTGTAGCCGTGTGTACCAGCAAAATGTGTTCGCGAATTTCATGATAAACCACCATTTGATTGTAATTGTGATGCCAATAAAGCCCTGACTTGCCGCGCCCACTCGGACACACGATATGTAGGAGCGGCGTTATTTATTTTGCTATCGAAATAATTAATAAAAGCTGCGTGAAATGCCTGTCTAATAACATGTTTGAGGGGCTAAGCTAATTAACTAAATTGTTTTGATTTTCTGGGGCTGTCTGTGATTTTTACGATTTTGTTTTTTGTTCCTGATGTAAGAGTGTTGATTCGCCTTTCAGTTACTCGGAACAGAAAACAACATTATAACATCACGCCAGTTATCAGCGAAGGGTTAAACAGACATAGTACACCCACATATCACCGGTTATTTTAAGTCCCATGTAATAGGAGGCGAACCTATTGCCAACGGGCACAAATCCAGGCTCCGGGCTGCTGCTGAGCAATAACAAACGGAAAAACCCAACAACACTCCTCGTCTAAGCCGACAATCGAACCCAGGACCAACGAGGTCTTATTTAAGGTAAGTACCTAAGTACATACCGCTATTACATTAGGTGTTTTGTCCCTCTAGTGATAGGAAAACAATAGCCAAGATGCAAGGTGGGTTGGTATTGATATGCAAGGAAACAACTAACTCCCAAACAACATAAGTTTCTTTAAATAACAAATTTAAATATAAAAAAAAAACACACCGTCGAATTGAGAACCTCCTCTTTTTTTGAAGTCGGTTAAAAAGGGTAAATATTTCTGATGCAAGCGACTTTGTTTAAAGTTCAGTCTAACCAACTAAAGAAGAATAGGGATCCGTTATTTTTGGATCGTCATCTACTTAGCCTTTTCCCAACTAGATATGTAGGGGTCGGATTCCAATTTAACCGCATTCACTGCAGCTAATCAAAATCAAAAGTCTTTATTCAAACTAGGCTGAGAATCAGCACTTTTTGAACGACAATAAAAAGTACATAAGACAGTCCCCCAAAATGCCCCACCCTTCGCCACTTCCAAGTGTTTTTGCTGGGGAGAAGTGGCGAAACAAACTCCCCAGCAAGAGCAACGCCTATGTAGAGCGACACATCTGTCTGATTCGTTTGAAGAACTTGAATCTATACAATGAAAATAATGCCAGTGTTTTAAATGGAGCCTGTCTGACTAGTTACTGGGTAACACGATACCCATTGGTTAAATTTGTTATCAGATTTTCGGGATTTCTGACTATCAGTAACAACCATAACGACCGTCAGGTAAGATCTACAAATGACTACCAGAACCAACGGCTTTACGTACTCTCCGAGGCACGGAGGAGTCTTGTTTTGTTATGAATGGTCACCCATCCAAGGGCCAATCTCGTCAAGCGTAGCTTAACCTTTTAAATATTTATTTATTTATTAAAACTTTATGTTCAAGTCGTATCGTATTCGAAACACCACACTGCGCTCAAAAACACAAATAGTCGACTGTGCACGAAAGGCTGCTGAACTTAAATGGGACTGGGCAGGGATGTCTGCCGCATGCCAAACGAGCGATGGGCTCATAAAACCCAGAATTGGTGCCCTACAGTGACACGGGGCCGCGGCAGACCACGAAGGAGATGGCGGGACGACCTGGATGTCTTCCTTGAGAATTGGAGAGAGGTGGCGCAGAATCGCGACCGATGGAAGGAATGGAGGGAGGCCTTTGCCCAGCAGTGGGACAATTTGGGCTAAATAATAATAATAATAATAATGTACAAGTAAAAAAAACTGTACAAAGGCAGGCTTAATGCCTTAGGCATTTTCTACCAGTCTACCTTAGGGTGGTGCAGAGATGGAACGAGGTAGATGCAACAGGGTAAAAATTAAGGACAAAAAGTGACACATAAAAATAAAAAAAAATAAAAAATAAGTTAAAAATGTGAAAAAAAATATAAGTTATTTTCAGTTACAACAGTTAAAATAAATTTTATTATCACAGTTTAAGTGAGAAACACTACAAAATACAAACGTTCTTTAACTGTTGACAAAATTGATAAGTGCATGCGCAAAATATACCAACTTAGACCCTATATGCAAACTACGGAACCCTTCTAAATAAGCTCCGACACGCGGCACGTGACTGGTTTTTGTTTTCTTTTCTGACACAAGGGGAGAATGCAAGCAAACTAATGACTAAACGCGGTGCCAAGGACAAGCTTATCTTATCAAGGTATGGGGCGTGCTCATGGCAATCGATGGCATCGTAAACCGTTTGGATTTGTGTATGAATTACAATATTGTGTTGTAAATTTACCTTTTCAACACTGAGATGCAGGCTACTTATCTACGCGGGCCAAACTACTGCCAAAATGCTACTGGCCAAACAGAGTAACTTACTGTCAAAATACTAAATGGGTACATGCTTACTGGAAGATGTCCTAAGAAGCGACCTGTATGAGTAGTTTTATCCTACTTTGGCGAACCAAAAAGAAGGGTTATGATTTTGACCACGATGTAAGGCATAGGCATAAAAATGACCGTGTTATGTACCTAGAGTTAAACTAAATTATCTTAGTACTTATTTGTTTTATATCAGCAGGAAATTACTAAGAACTGGTCCAATATTTACTCTTTTTATTAAGTAAAAGTGAAAGATTTCGAAATATACATTTTAATCACGCACCACACGCACAAAAAAAAACAAACGCACGTTATATCACACTTTCCTAAAAATCTAAACTTCAAAATGACATATGCACGTCGCTTTTGAAATTTACGCGGTATTTTACAAATAAATATTAGTTAGTTATTTGTAAAATACCGAATAAATATAATTAGTTTTTAGGGTTCCGTAGTCAACTAGGAAGCCTTAATATTATTAAATTCGATTCTCACACGTATTGTTCACCAGTCGAGTCAATACTACAGATAATTTACATAAAGACCATCTCAGCGTTTCCAATTTATTTATTTAAATATATATTTGGGAATATACTAAGCCACATAAAGTAGAAATATATATATTCTTTTTTACGGTTCAATAGAACGATTGTGTCTTATTTTTATTTTTTGTTTTGTTGCTGGTTGCTACGCAATTATTTCGCTAATTATGAATTGATTTTGTATTTAAAAATCAACACGCGAATCTTTTCATTTCTCTGAAGTACCTACATAACAGAGGCCAGCACATCAAGTTACCCCAATGTGTCATAATGTAATTCTTTGTTAATATTTGAACGTATTTGACTTTACGGTGGGTATCGATCAGAACTACAATAAGTATTTGAAATAAATTATTGGGAAAATTTGGTCCTTCAACCTAAATAATCGTAAGTAGGGCAGATGAAACCTAATGACACGGATCACTCACAATCATCTGATATAACCGATATTTTTTTAGGTCAGATACCGGGATTGGCAACTGAAATATAAAACCAGCCTGTTACTGTCCCACTGCAAGGCTCTCGTCTTATGAAGTTAGGGAAAAATGGAATGTATATTAAACGTGAGACAAAGATAAGTAGGTTACATAAGTATGTTTATCAGTTGTTTAGTAGTAGTACCCCTTACACAAGCTCTGCTTGACTTAGAACTAGATCGCGTTGTGTGAAAGTCTCCAAAATGTCCTGCAGAAATCGGTGCAGGTCCTACAAAGTCGAGCTACTCGAGTTCGCACGGTTGGGGTCTCGAAGTCTCGGGTACATTGAGAAGTTTATAAAACGGTCGCTGGTCTGCCTTACACTAGGTTTTAAACCGAATAAATAAAATGTCGTTGAACTACCAAAATTCGGCTGTCGGACAGGTCAACCTAAAGCTGCATCGGTATTTTCTCCAGAGAGCCTTTGTGTTTACACTGGCAATGTTAGACTCACATAATTTATCTTAATATAATCTAATAACTAAACTTTAAAAGAAATTTGGTCTTTGAATTTCTTGTCTCGTTGATCCAGAGTAGGACTCTAGAGGTCGCAAGCGCAAAAGCTGAGCACGAGGTCTCGGGTACGATCACTGTTTTCGGCAAAGAATTACATTCTATCTAGAATTTTATCAGTAGAAGCCCGTAGTCTGGATTTGTGCCCGATTTATAGCATTATGCTTGCACCCGGGACTTAAACATAACTGGCAAAATTTGGGATTACTATACAGTACACCTAGGGAATGCAATCTCGTCTCGCCGAGATCCCGATCTCGCGAGATCTCGGCCATATTTAACGAGATTGTATCTCGTCAAATTTCGTACGAGATCTCGCGAGATAACGAGATCGACAAATGCAGCGTGACGACGTGTATTTCTAAGGCCCTATCCAGATACGCGCGCGAGTCTGACGCGTTCTGTAATACATTGCTCTTTAGTACGAACCTCAGTAAGTAAGGTATGCAACATCCATATCAATGAACTTAAAATCGCGTGTCATTTCGCAGCTACTTCGTTCCTTCTGGACAAGGTCATAGCGCGGCTGCGCGCGAACTGAATCCTGGCCGTTGCCTAAATATAGATAATTATTGTTTTGTTACCAATATTGTAAGAATTTGAACTGATTAGCTACAGTAGGTATAATAATTATAGACATAAACAAATGTTATTAGAGTTAGAGACAAAATAATAAGTACTCTGTTGATTTTTAAAATAAAACTTACATTATTTTTAAAACTAAGCAACGAAGGTTCTATTTAAATACATATCATGTCAATTACTAGTTCTGACTGCCTCGTTGGTCTTGTGGTCGCAAGCGCTACTGCTGATCATGAGGTCCCGGGTTCGATCCCCGGGTCGGGCAAAGTGTTATTGAGTTTTTCCATATGGGATTTCTCAGTAGCAGCCCGGAGTCTGGATTTGTGCCCGATTGATGGCAATAGGCTCGCCCCCTATTACATGGGACTTAAACATAACTGGCGAAATGTGGGTGTACTAACAGGTACAGCTCTGCCTAGCCCTTCGGGGATTACAGGCGTGACGCTATGTATGTATGTATGTACTAGTTCTTAAAAACAGCATTTGCATATGTTTTAATTGCTATTCTTCCAATCTCGCGAGATCCCGTAATTTGCGAGATCTCGCGAGACTGGGTTTTGAGTCTCGCGAGATCTCGCTAGGCGGAAATCTCGTACGAGATTGCATTCCCTAAGTACACCCTTGTCTAACCACTTCGGAGAAGAAATGCCGTAAAAATTGTAATCTAGGTATTCAAATCAATTTTTTCGGGCACATTTTAAGAGTGTTATTCAAGATCTAACTAGTTTTATAGGTTTAAGTTTCAGCTACAGAAAATTAGGCTGATTACACAAGCACTGTAGTTTTGAATACATGCAATAATTTCTTTTTCATTGCGCGGTCCGTTATTACCGTTGTTGTGTAACGAGAGCGTGCGCAAGCGCGTGTGGCTGAGATTACAATTTCACGGCACTAAGACTGGACACTGAGGTAGAAAATGTACAATTCAGAGTAGAAATAACGAGGCAAATACTTATTTACTGCATGTTTAATGACTTTCATAGTTCGAGTATGGATGTGTTTTCTTCGAAATTTATCGGAAATATACTTACTTAAAGACAAAGAGATTTAAAATACTATAGAGCGGGCATGTCAAGGAAATGTAATAGAAAAACTTTGATCCCTCGCCTCAGTAACGCCATCTAGAATAATATATGAATATTGGTGCGGCAGCGCAGCGTACTAAAAAAAACTCAAAACCTACTTTTGTCCACACTAGGACACAAGCAGGCTTTGGATGAAAATTGTGTTTGTCATGTCCTGTCTAAGTAAACTAAGTTTTGAATGTCTTAGCTTAAAGAGTACCATATTCCAGTGTCCGCTTCCTAAACACCACTAATTTTTAATAATTACAGGGCTTATTCTAGACGGCCAACTCATTATATTTGTAAAGTACCTATCAATAAATAATATCCATAAACAGCAAAGTTATTAAATTAGCGTTTGTTTATATCCCAAAAAGTCACCCAATTTGTGTAAATATTGTACGGCTATTCGTGACATAGTAGTATTCATTAATCGCCATCTCTCGCTCACGTTCGCGTGATCTCGCTCAAGCACGCCCCGCCTCCAACAGCTGTTTTCGTTATTTAAGTTTAACTAAATAGTGGCATATTTAAAACATGAATTTCGTTTTTATACTTTTGATTACGCAAATATGATCAGTAGCAGGTACGGATACAGCCCATTTTTTTTTGTACTTTGTAAAAAATAGTGGTGTAGGTATAGGGTAGAAATGACATCTACACAGATACTGATACCGTAATTCTGTACGGTAGCTACACGATAGTGGACCGCCAGAACTCAAATTTTTCTTCGCTTTATTCCCAATATTTTTATTCGGATGTTTTTTGGCTTCCAGCTGTAAAGAAGCTAACCCCATAGGGTTAGCAGGTTTTTTGTGACTTTACTTTTGTAATAAAATATCTCGTTAATTAGGACAGAATTTTAGAGCGTTTAAAGTGAAAGGAACATCAGATAAAACTAGGAAATTAGGAAAAGCGAAGACAAATTTCAACAATGCGGGTCCAGAATAGTGAAGAACTTATTGTAACCGTATGTCCGATGATGTTCCTTCCACTCTCTTGAAGAAAAAAAATGGCTCCCGTTGCATATGCTAGATTCTATAGAAGAAAAAAAGCCAGGCCAGGCATATTTTATAGAGTAAAAGTACTTACAAGCCTATAATGAGCCAGTCTGTTCTTTGAATGCCAAGTTTATGTGATTACGTGATACGTTCTTTTACTTCATTTATCTATCTTTACTGTTTAAATGTTTTCATTAATTTAACGGTACATAACTTAGGTGTACCTAATCTGCCAATATATTACCTATGTATACAACTTTCGTAATTGAAGTTTCTATAAATAATAAAATGCATTAAATTAAATAACTTTCTGATTAAAATGCTAATGCTCTGTGTAATACGAGTATCCTGAATTTCAGGTTGGCCGATGCAAGATAATATAATAGTAATAATAATAATTTATATTTTTTATAGCTTTCTAAGTTTATCTTATAGACATCATTGACATCGGTAAAGGAAAACATAAGTAATTAATAAAATTAATAAATTGAATATAATAAGTATGAAATCGCCAATCCGCATTGAGCAAGCGTGGTGATTAAAAGCTCGTGCCTTCTCTGTATGAGAAGAAACCTTTGTCCTGCAGTGTGGCTATAACAGGCTTGTATTTTATTTAAAGCATTTGCAAATAGACAGTTCACTAATGGACGATGCTAACAGTCGCATCCTAACGACTTCAATTGCTATTATAAAATTTAAGTACCTATAAAGAATTAATAATTTGACCGAAGATTTGCTCAATGAATTATTTAATCGATTGTACTTACTATTATTAATGTGAAAGTTTGTGGTAGGTAGGTACTACAATCAATCACAAGTAAAAGGTTTGGACAGATTTTAATGAAAATCGGCACTTATTTTAGATAGGTACTACCATTTTCTGCAGATAAAAAATTAACCCTTACCTACCAACTGGGGATACTTTTGATGCTTCTAATGTGTTCCCTTGGTATAATCACATTACACTAGGTAGGTATAAAGGTATTTCATGCAAGTAAAGAGCTCGTTTAATTGAGATCAGTAAGCTTATATTAGCAAAAGCAGTCTGTGTTTATCTAAGCCTGTCTGCTCTTGTCACAGCGCTATGCGTCCGCGCCCGTGTCTCAAAATCAGGTTTTACTCTATTCTCTTTACTGTTTTGAAAATAAACTTAAGCACAACTCTTAACTAATGTTGTTTCACATTAATAGGTCTATTTACAGTTTTCCATATGACTGAAATAAGTAAGTTACAATACGCAAAAAAATGTGTGTGTGTAATAAACTTCTTTTTGATATAAATTTTCGAAAAATGGTCTCCAATTTCCAACTTTACAGAAATTGGTTAAATAAAGCTAAATAAATTAGATAAAGTTTATGCAAAAGGCTTTTATTATCATAGACATGGATACTAAATATGGCGCTTAACGGAAAAATGTGACTTAGAAATAAAGATGGCCCGTAACCAAAGACATTCAATTTAAATCTCTTTGCCCGTAACAGAAAAACGTTCCAATTTTTTTACATTGCTGTAACATTTCTCCCATAATTCTAAAAAACAGGTCAAGCTAAAATTTACCCAAAGCATTTTTGTTATTGTTTTAGTAAAGAAACTTTACCGGTTCCTGTGATATTTATTGTCTATGACAGAATAACAACCTCGTGTGATTGTCGACCAACGTGCGACCTCATTAGTATTTTAAGTGCAGTCGAAACAATGGCATGTGAAAGCCGCGTAGGTAATCCGCAACATTATAAACCAGCCACCCACAAAGACAGACCCGCGTCTAGAATTTATGATGTCCAACTTTAAATCATTTGTTTGGCACTTTAGCAAGACTCTAGAGACTTCGATAACGGTATTGCAACTGCAGACATGTCTGACACTTGGAGCACGTTCAGCGTCATGTGCGTTTGGTCAATATTTTTTTTGTGGCTACATTTCGTTGTCATCAGAACTAAATCATGCCAGATAATTTATTTTGTAATGACTGCAAATAGAAATCTTATTAAGGACGTCACACGGTTTCGCCCGCGTAGTTCCCGTTCCCGTGGGAATACAGGGATAAAAAGTAACCTATTTTATCCGGGGATAGTTTAGCTTCAACACGGTGCAACCATTTTTCTAGTCGGATCGTAGTAGGTACCTGAGGTAAGCGCTTTCAAGCAAACAAACTCTTCAGCTTCATATTATTAGTACCTATAGTACCTATCTAGGTAAATAAGTGCTTAATTGAAATCTATTTCAATTAAGCTCACAGGTACTTAAGTAGGTACTGTTCAAAAAGAATTTTCTACATTGTACACCCAACAATCACAATGTGTTATTCATTCTTTAATACGAAACTTTTTATTTCAAGATATGATCTTGCTGTATTTTTTTCAAACACATTATGGTCATTGCAACTCGCGTTTTTTTGCAAGCAATCCACTGTGCGAGCACGTCACCGGTGGAACAAGGCAGTACATCAAAATGTAAACCTGAATTAACCTTTGGTGCAAACATCAAATTTCAACCTTACCACGTCACGATAAAGTACAGTTTAGCTTGTGCATCAACGTGTAAGGCATTTAGAATTATCTTTCTCCGAATCAACCTCTTGCAGTTTCGCTTAGTCTTTATTTTGTGCGCACCAAAATTGTTTGCTGATACTTTTTTCAAAACTGAGATTGTGTAGGTACCTACACACAGACCTACCTGGTCTACTATTTTTTTTATTATCTTTTGAATAAACGCACGGAGAATGATTATTATGAAATCTCTACTTGTAAAATGTAGAGACTATCAGGAGACCAATCAAGATGGAGCTGAAAGTTGAAACCGAACCGGCTGATTGTCGTGGATACTATAAATGTACAACAGCAACCGATTCGTCGAGCTACAAGCGAGTCGCGACGTGTTGTACCGCAGCGCAAAACGCGGGCGGAGGCGCGCGCGCATCGAAGTGACACGCTTTAATCTTTCTATTTAGACATCGCCCCCTTACCTATGAATGACCTTGATTTTTTGCTTGTTCAAATCTTCTACTAGACTACAATACACTCTTCAGTAGTTTTCCTAACACCATTCACAGTGCTATAATAGAGAGTTTACAAAAAATAAACTGGTTTTCAACCATTTATCAATGATCCTTTATGTCCTTTTGAATGGCGCGGACAACAAGCTGGAGCGGTTTATTGTATAGAAATATGAAATCCTTTGATTTCATCGAAGGGGAGAGCGCTTCGAGAACGGTATTTGGGTATGCGAGCGAGCGTCGCGGGGTGGGGCAGGTGTCGGCGACGGCGGGGCGAGGAGACGTGTACGTCTCTAGAAATTTCCATTGCCTTGCCCAAGCGCCTCACCGCACATACACACTAAACCAAGCGAAAAGGCTAGAGAGAGACGCACGATCACCGCCTCTCCTCGCGAACTGTGTGCGTTTAATGTCCAGATAATCGAAGCTGGCTGACTTATGGTTTTCTTTGACTGCGTTCACGATAAAATTTTACGAGACATAGGTTCCTTTCCACTAATAGGTAAGTAGGTACTAGAAAATACCAGAGTAAAGGCCTAAATATGATTGCACTGTCTGTCATATTATCATAGTACCTACGTATTCAATTAGTTGTCGCCTAGTGTTACTGAAAACGTGCACTACCAACCCGCAAAGTTATTGCCGTTTTCATTGGAATATTAAACAGAACTTCAAGGTGACAGCTAAGGATGCGGTGCCCAAAACTAATGTGTTTTAAAATTGAGCGCTATATGCCAACTCATGCTCAACATTTGGGCATCGAATTTGTACGATTCTGTATCGTTGTCAAATGATTAAAGTTGTGAGCCGAAGCGGTTTGCAGTCGCGACCGCCTCCTCTACACTCATGGCACCAATTTGGAGGCCGCGCGGTATAGTTGTCGTATGCGCAACTTTCGGCGCCACGCTTCATAGGCCAGCCTTGCCGGTGCTATTCGATATAGGCTTAGGGTACACCGGCAACCTGAAACTAAATTGAACTCTAACAGGATGTACTAGGCTCGATTTCACTTTGAACCGCGCACGTTAGACAAACTAAAATATGTCTGTCCTTGTCTAAAGGTACCTATCCCGTTTTTGGTTATTTTCCATTGCACGAAAATGGAGACGCGCTCCGCGAGCGCTTCTATTTCTAGATTAATCTTCACGTTCTAGCAGTATTGGATAAGTACCTACGTTCAAAATCGGTACACCATGGGTTAAGTCATAGAATACTGTAGAATTAAAATAGCTATGGGATAATGTATAGCGGAGTTATAATGTTTAAAACACTACACCACTCCTAACGAGGAAATCGATTGTTGAGGAAAAATGCGTAATTCGAAGCGATTATTAACATGGCAGTTATTCAAGCTATATTTACTTATGTAAGTACTAAATATAGGTTTTCCTTTGAAGCACACACTACAATAGTGTCGTGCGGGCTGAGGCGGACAAAAGCTTGATGCTGGCGAGTGTCGGCTTGCACCGGATCGTGTTCACAATACCCAATGAACACCTGATACTGTTAATGAATAAAGACACGACAATTGTTATAACATTACAATGCGTCTGTCAACTGTTAAGTATGCCCGGTTTCACATGCAAACTACGGAAGTTCTGATGGAGAATGCCAAATGTTAGTCAGTAGATTTAGAACTGTTAAATATTAATATTTTCCCGTTTGAAACCTTAGTCAAAGAAACCATTAGAAATCATTAAATTTTACCATTATATTTTATATACCAGCTCAGAAAACAATGCCTATTTGAAAAATATTGATACAGTTAGAATACTTAGAACGCATTGAAGTTTTTAAAGAGATGAAAAGATTCTAAAACCGTTTTGTTTTCAAAACAAAAGGCCAGTACCTACCAGGAGCAAAAGTTTTTGCCATGACATTAAGTTCGAAATATTGAGATACATAATGGCAAAAGTGGTGTCGGAAGAACCTCAGCAAATGAAGCAGTTTGACCCTATATCATGTCATCAAAGACTAAACTAAATAGTTTTATAACGCAAGAAGAATGAGGTAATGCCCTAAATGCACTAGATATTATAGGATGTCAAATCCGATGAAGCAACGTGAAGTAGATAATGCTATAGTAGTGACAGTAATTATAGATTGTAGCCTAAAGTAGGTAAACCTAAACTAAAAAAAATACCAGACAAAGAATCATACAGCATTTCGAGTACTTTAACAAACAATGAGAAACACCGAACGCAATCTAAAAGTAAATATTTACTAATGAGGGTTACAGCCTCTCTAGCTGTAGAATTGTCTCACAATTTCGAAGAAGAAATGGTTTGAATCTTCAGCCGACAAGAGTCTACAATGTGAGCATCATTTGTGCAATTATAGGCAGAACATTTTATTCAATCTGACATTTTGTCGATTTTTCTGACGACCTAACCAATTTTTACGATGACCATGCTAGGTGTACAAAAAAGAAAACGACTTATTATTAAAAAAAAACAGACCATCTCGAAAAACATGTAAAACATTAAATACCTCTCTACAGTGCTTTCATAACTTCCAAACGAACATCACAGCTAATGAATATTAAAAGTACAGAGCCAGAGATCCTCTGGTGTTTTCATTTTTGGGAAGAGGATATAGGTCCCGTAATATCGCAATGTTTTAGATTGTATTATTTGAATTGACTGGTATTGAATGTAAAACTAAGATTAGCGAGTTTTCACTAATTGTATGTAAATAATTACCTAAAATGCACAAAAAATTATACTTTTCCATAACTCTAATCAGAAATATTGCATACACAGAATAGGAACCTTAAAAGTAGCAAGTAGCATTCAAACATCATGTACCTCTATACAAATTACATAACGATCTACTTAGGTTGGAGCCATTTTGAACTAAAGTTTGGAGCCATCATCTGTGCATTTGGCATAAAATTGTTTAAGACTGAATATTATCTACACGTTACAACAGTGTCATATTTAAAAGGCGATCAATCAACGCTCTTTGTACAAATAGACTTGGGTTTTTCAACACCAACTTTTACGGAACATTTTCCACCATTACTTAACAAAATATTAGTCATACATGTTTGTGTGAGGGTCTAGTACTCCTCTACCTAAGTAGTTGTTATTCAGTTTTTATTCCTTCCTCGGGGTGATTGACTGAACCTAATGCCTTCGTTTATTCCCAACAACAACCCCTCGGCTAAGTTAAATTATGCATTCCCATTTAAATTTTCCACTTGTGTAAAATACGGGTTTTGTTACCTAAATGTAGGTATAAACCTAAAGCGGTTTCATCGTTACTCATACTACGCACTTATTGCCTAAATTATTTTCAGCACCAGGAAATAATTATTGTTTTGGCTCGTTTCGATGTCGCATCATGAATTCATGAAGCGACTAAAACAATTTAGTAAACCGGTAGTTAACACTAGTAGTCATCTTGCAAATATGCCATCCATCATCTGAAGCACGACGCATCTTGATAGTAAGAATCCATGGTTAAGTAATGAGTAATACCGACATATTGCCATGAAACTGAAATCTTCATTAAATAAATTAATGTCGGAACCTGATATTTTCCATAATATTGATTAGAATATTTATTAGATTGAAATTTCAGGAAAATGGACAAAATATACAGCTATACCTCATCATAACATAATTATAATGTTGCCCGCTATCATTTTGAGACTTTAAAACTAACTAGCGAAATGTACTTAAACTTTCGGGAAAGTTGATGTTATGAAGTGATTAAAGATGTACTGGTAAAACCATTTGGAATATTGATGACGTTAAAAGACAGTATGACCATGCTCGAATTTATGACAAAACAAACAAGGGTCATAACGCGCAGGTAAAAACGCCTTGTAAGAAGTAATAAAAGGCGCAAATGAATTTAGTCTACAGCGACGAACTGTTCAGTAATATATTCTTCTATTTTGCATACAAAAAATTAACGCTGATGTGATGTCGCCATGAGCCGTGACGTAGATCGGCACAATTGAAATGACTCAATCACAACGTGCCTTATAACTATTTCTAATTCAAGTTGACTGAGCATTTTTGAATAACATTGAAATTTTACTTATTTAACTGCCCATTCCT
Source organism: Euplexia lucipara (assembly GCA_921972225.1). Taxonomy (NCBI): domain Eukaryota; kingdom Metazoa; phylum Arthropoda; class Insecta; order Lepidoptera; family Noctuidae; genus Euplexia; species Euplexia lucipara. Next base: position 6,511,059 of record OV179142.1, on the reverse strand, counting down.
GAACGACACTATTTATTACTGATTCTTCAAATTCCGCTACATGATCATTTTTATCTGCTTCATCTAGCTACGTCTGTTGAAATATCACGTTCTCATTATCACGTGTTCTATGAGCATGTGAGTGTGATGTCGTTGTAAAGTTAGGTGCTTTATCACGATTTTACAAATCAAGCATGTAGCACGGAATTAGGTATTTTGATTTGTTAATTTTTGATCTTACGTCGAAGTAAGTTAGTTTGCAGTATTTGAACATAACGTCACTGGAGGTAAATTAGTCTTATAATGATTATAATTATTGGTAGATTTATTACGTAGGTCTTTTATTATTTTCAAACCTACAGCTGGGTAGGTACTATTCCATTATCTTTTAAGGGTTCCGAGTGGGTACAAAAGGACAGCTGAGGTGGAGGAATCATTTCAGCTGTTGGATTATGTGGTTTTCTCAGTCTGTACTATTATGGTATACTAGTAGTATATATCTGTTCGCATTACGTGTCTAGTCCTATTATATATGCTCTTTTAAAAACATACTTATAGCTTAATTTTCTATTGGCAGTCCTATCTTTAGAATCCATCAACGTTGACTCCAAAAAGTCTGATACTGTCTTTGGTTAATGCGTTTATTTACTCTTTACTTTTGTGAAAGTTCCAAGAAAAAAAACAACAATTGAAGGCCTCAGGCATAGTTTTAGTTTTTACTGAGTAAGCGCATTTAGGCTTCTTTGTATTTTATTAGCTTTCACATCACAATGAATTCCTTATAATGTAGCCAAACATTATTATACAACTAATTTCTGAGGATGAACGTAGGATGTGAGTGTGTTTATAAGTTTTTACGCATAAAGTACTAAATGGATTTTAATAGAACGCAACAGTTATGTATCTTAGACATCAGAATAACATACACCACTATTTTTAATCAGTACAAATACTTAAAGGGCTTATTCTAGACGGTCTTCACATTATATTTGTAAAGCATCATTTAATAATATTCATAAACAGCAAAGTTATTAGCGTTTGTTTAGATCCCAAAAAGTCGCCCAATTTATGGAAATATTGTACAGGCTATTCATGACATAGTACTAATGTTATGAATAGCCTGGTTAATATTTGGGAAAGTTATTCGTATTCATGAGTGCAATCATGTGTTTAAGTATCGGTCACTAATTACCAGTCACCCTATATATTCTAATACAGTACTGCTAGGGGGGTGATCAGATGACCTTTTTAAAGTAGGTACAGACGCCAGGTCGCCAGCACATCAAGTTACCCCAATGTGTTAAATTTTCCCAATGGAATATGAACCTTATTCTGTTCACAATCTTGATGTGCTGGCGTCTTTACCTATATTAAAATTATAACGCTCGTCGTCGGTCTATAAGTATCTTACTAGTTATTAGTAGCTACCTGGATGACAGACGTCATGTAATGTTACCTACCTATGTTAAGTTACCTAAATAACAGTTTTTTTTACCAATTCTAGCTAGATCAATTATTATTTATCGCTCTCGAAACCCTCTGGTGGTACCTACTAAATTTCACGAAAATCGTTCGAGCCGTTTCGAAGATTCATATTAATTTTACAAGAATTGCTCATTTGTATTACATGCATTATTTTTAAACAAGGTTTTATTATGACACCTTTAGAATTTATTTAACACCTATTTTCAACTTAGTCTACCGTTTCCTAGTAGGACTAGCCTATTGGTCTAGTAGTTAGTGACCCTAACTGCAATGTAGGAGGTCGTGGGTACGATTCCCACCCATGACAAATGTTTGTGTAATGAGCACGATCATTTGTTCTGTGTCTGGTTGTAATTTATCTATAATATGTATATATTTAGAAATATATACTCAGGTATGTTTATCAGTTGTTTAGTACAAGTACTAAAAGGTCTAGGATTGTTACGGTACTAACGTTAATTAAGAATTTGACGTTTAAAAATTTAGTACCATAGTTAAACTAGGGGTCACGATGTTCTAACATTGGTACCATAGATAGTTCTAGGACTAGCGATAAACTTCGTTTTGTTCAAGTTTATTTAAGTTCATGGTTTAAACCTAGTACTAAACCCGGTATTTTTTTAAGACCACGTTTTATAATAAGAGGGAGTAGGTTTTCTGTTCTATTTTGTAGAGTTTTTGTATATTTGAAGAAATGAAGTTAATGCTGCAATGCCAATAGTGTTACCTAATAAGCACTTGAATCTATACTGAACCCAACGAAATAAAAACAATTACCTACTCGTAAATCGGTTTAAATACAACGAAGTTATGTGGAACATAGAGTCGGATTCGCACACAGACGAACTGTAAATGACTCAAATTGTAAAACTTACACCTACTTAATAAGAAATTGAACAAAAAACAGGCTTTCATTTTAAAGCTGGCTATTTTTATTTTAAATTGAATAACGCTTCATTTTTCGAAAGAAGCAAACAGTAATTTTATGATCAGTAGACATTTTGCGAAAGAGACATTTTGCGACTAAGCCAAATTTGTAGCAGGTAATAGCGCCGACATTATGTATTTTTCACAGAGTGTATTGTATACATTTTATACAATACACTCTGTGAAAAATACAACTGGCCACGTATTACGGTTTAGATAGAGCTTGCTTACAGACAGGCAGACAGACATCTAAGAGGAACTATCTTACCCTTATTATTGATACCTACATTGAGAATAGCAAAGAAAAAATCAATTGAAAAACAAACCTTATTCATCAGATACCTATAACCACGTGAACTAACTTTGCAAGGAGGTAATACCATGACTCAAGGAATTATTATTATTAGGTATAACATCACAAGTTGAAACCGTGAACTGTATCTAACAAAAAGAATTATGGTAAGTAATGCTTATCGATGTCTCAAAAGTATTGAAAGAGATGCCACTTGACCTATAATCTTGAGCTCAGCATCCATTCCGGATAAGAACATGCAAATCTGGCAATTTCTCAAAACTAGATAGGTACCCTATTTAAAGACTTTTAAAACATCCGTTTGGAAGAAAATTTTTCCTTTTAAGGTTGGCGTCATACCTACATAATTATGAACTTAAATATACTTAATATCAATTTTAAAATTTTCATGTAAGTACCTTTCACACGTTACGGCTTCTTCAGTGCCTCTTTTATAGAACACAAAAATAAAACCGACTTCAAAAAAACACTAAACGGTGTAAAATAACTCGAAATTCGGAAGTCTGTGGCTTTGGTGGGTTTGTCTTACTCATGATGGGCCACCGACTTCCGAATTTAGAGTTATTTTACACCGTTTAGTGTTTTTTTGAAGTCGGTTTTATTTTTTGCAAAAAAGTTTTTTATTTTTCCATTTTTAGTTGTTACCATAAAAATATTTGCCATGAATTTATTTTATATTGTTAATTGTTAACAATACCTACATGTCATCATAATAGGGTTTTCCACTAATCCCTAATAAATTAAAATTAACATACCTAACAGACGAAATCTAGGTATATTGTACCCTCCTGCGTACCCCTCAGAGCATACAGGCGTGATGATACGTCATTATGTTGTATAAACAATAAACATCCAAGCGATTCCAGCAATCACGACAGATTTGCTGTTTATTTTTGAAGAGTTCCGTTGTATATCTCCGAAGATCAGCACCAGATCTTCACCAAATTAAAATGGGACCACCTCAGGAGTATACTCTTTCAAATAAAAAAAGAATTTTGAGAATCGGTCCACAAATGGCGGAGAAATCAGGTAACATACATAAAAAAAAAAAAAAAAAAAAAAAAAATACATACACACGAACATAGAACCTCCTCCTTTTTTGAAAGTCGGTTAAAAAAACCTCAATATAATTAGTAGTAAGTACCAGGGTAAGTATTTTATGTATTTATTTACGTACTAAAATAACTAACTAAAGTAGGTAGGTACTGAAATTAAAATATTAAAAGAAAAACAATTGCTTGATTTATTGCGTGTGAAATCGATATAACGAAATTTTGTCGCACAGCTTCGAAACGCAGATTTCTGCGAACAGTGTTAAAAGATTCGGTCTGACCGAAGCAATTATTCCGGTGCATTCCGACGTATCGCGTCTTTGAAATTTCGCGATACTTCAAACAGCGAGCGAACGGTTCCGTACTATAATAAATACCATGTCAACTGACGTTGTTATTTATTTATGTGCACGTTTTATCGCTTTCCAAGTTTTACTCGTCTTTACTCAGTTTATGAGGCAGTTAGTTTAACAATTTTTTTAAGTTCATTATTCAAGTATGGTCGCCGAGCAATTTATACAAAGTTATTCAAAGATAAATCGGAACAGTATCCTAAAAAAAGTAAACAAAAATTCGCTTTCAAAATAAATACAACAATATAATTATGTAAAAAACTTACCTTAAATACCGCCGGAGCTAACGGTATAGCCGCTTGGTTGTGAAGATGTTTTTTCGACATTTTCGGATCTTTCTTCTACGCCTCTCTATCGGTAGATATCCTCACAAATACTCAATAAACTTTAAATCATTAACTTTAAAAAACTATTTTAAAGAAATCGTATACTGAAAACGAGTTGCGTTCAAGTCGCCGATGACTAAAATTGCGATAAAAGTTTTCTTGCAAAAACTTCTTTGAATCGAAAAAAAGTATGATTGTTTTCAAGAAAAATATTTTCGATGATACACTATTTGGACACCTACTGAATCGTGCCAAAAAAAGTTAACTTTAATTTTTGAGTGATACGCGTTAGTAATTTTGTACCATACGTCGTGCCACTGTTGCGGTTAGGTCGGCAATGAACGGATGAGACGCGCGCGACTCGCGTGTGAGCGCGCCAAAAGGAGTGGGTCGCGCTGCCTGCCGCTGGCTGAGCGCTGAGGCACCGAGCTAAGCCGTGTGGGGTCGCCAGTCGCCAGACGCCTGTAGCGCAGCGCCTAGTGACGTAATCGTGTCTCACGCAACACTGCGAACTGAAATCCTCTCTGTACGCTGCTTCAAGCGCTGTATCTGGTCTGCTCATAGATTTTCACTGTTACGTCAAATTACTGTGACGGTATAGCCATGGCACGCCCCTAACCAGGGAACCGCCAATACGAACGACACGCCTAGCCTTCAAAACACGTGACTCACGATCCCATTATCTTAGCGCGGGATATTCAATGCTAGCCGAATACAATACACTTACTTGACTTGGCTGGAAGTGTGGAGCTCTCCATTGCTGATGGTAAACACAGCCGTTTTCATTTCACAACTCATAGCGTAGTCTAGGATAGATCCTTGTGTACAGAAAGAAGCCCAGTAGTTGACTACCAATAAATACTCTGATTGCACCGACCACTATTGCACTGATTATTGCCTCAAAGTCAAGTATTGTACTGATTGCAGCGTCAAGAGTTTTATAAATCTTATAATCCTTTTCCTCTTGTTTGCTATGTATTGATATCGTATACATTGTATACATATTCATAGTAAATGACCAGATAATTATGTATAACTAACACGCTTAGGGCTTTCCGGAATGCAATTCTGCAGTGTACCGAGCTACTGAGTTTTAGGATTCAGTATACCTCAAAGTAAAAAATCAGAACCCTAACAGGAATAGTTTAGTGTCCGTCTGTTCAGACCCTTTTTCTCAGAAATTCGTTCGCGTTCTATGAGAGAAATAGAGAAACACAATCAAAACGTTTAATTGCAATGTTTAACTCACTTTTCAAAACTTATAGGGTAGGTACTTCTCGTTGACCTAGCACCATGGAATTTGGCAAGTTAGCAAGGTTTTATAGCACAAGCAAAGGAAAAGTACGGATCATTTATTGTTATAAAGATCACATAAAATATTAGTTTTGTCACTACACACTTACATTTGCAATCGAAACATGACCTTTATGTAGAGCAAGTATAAGAGATCATGTTTATTAACTGCAAAGTTGAGTATTCCCTTCAATTCAGAATCGAAAATTTTATTCATAGACCGTGTGAGTAACGGCTAATGGCCGGGCAAACCCGGTAAAAACCAAAAGTTCTGGAATATTTTCATAAACACCTTATCCATTTTCGATTAAGTACTGAGTAATAATTAAAATCTGTCGTATTTAATGTTTAATATTATAATTCTCGTGTCAGCGTTTGTTACCAAAGTTCTCCGAAACGGCTTGACTGATTCTTATAAATTTTGTGTGTATAATACAGCCACAAGCTCCTCTACAATATAATGTAGAAAAACGAAATTACAAGTAACTTTAGCAAACATTGTCTTTTAGATACAAGCAAAGTGACAGAATTTAAATTAATTTGTTCATGATCTCCAAATTTCGATTATTCTTTTAAATGTACACATTAAATATAAGGTGTTTCAAAATTAACCTTACAAACTATAAGGAGTGCTTTAGACCATCAAACTGAATAACTTTTACTATGGTACCAACTTTGAAATCGCATAAAAGAAAACAGCCGTCCCATACTCATTTTTATTTAGTAACATATCAACCATTTTCATTTAGAAAGTATCATTTGGTGAAGAAAAACTGATGAAGAAGACAGGCAACGGAACTCTTCAACGCATACCAGCAAATTATTCGTGAATGCTATAGTCAGATGTCTATGCTGAGCTTTTGTATTTCCATAACATAACATTACGCCCTTCTATTTTAAAAGGGGCCCGGCAGAATTATTTTTTAGATAAAACTTCTTTAACAATCTTTAACCAATTTCAATGAACTGTCCTTCCTACTTCTGTTTACATACACCCCTTAGTTATTTTTTTATAGACGCTGTTTCATCTTAATGAATCAGCGTCTTTAAAAAAAAAACTGAATAGATAAATTACTGAATAAAGTTAGATACGGTAAGCCGTATCTATCGTTATTCAAGCAACCTTAGCCTGAAGTGTAATATACTCAATTATTATCATAGTGAGGTCAGCTATAGGTAGATACTTTGGTTGAAATACAAAAGTGTATGATAGCACGATGCGCTGCGCTGCGTGTCGCTGGTTCAATTCCCGTATTTGGGCTTTAAATATAGACTCCCTTTTAGACACCTACTATACCGAACCTTAGAACAGGGTCCCGCGACCCTATTCTAAGGTTCGGTATAGTTCAAACCATTAAGGTAGGTATCAATATTAACATTCTTGAACAGATTGTAGACGCACAAGCATGCAGACACGCTGCATTATGCAGACGTGCTTTTGTCCTTTTGAAAACTTCTTCCGTATGCGGTTGGCAAGTTAATTGAATGTCAATCAAATTACCTAACCAGAAACTTAGCTATGTTATAGGTAGCTATTGATGCTATACCTAGTTGTCGTTTCAAAAGGAAGAATATTATTTGATTAATTATTTTTTTATTATTTTAAAATTGTCAAGTAATGAACAAATCTCAACCTCGCATATATGACGTTTCATAGCTACACAAATATTTTAGTCCTAATATCGAAGCCACTGAATATACACACAACATTTTATAAGAATCGGTCAAACCATTCCAGAGGAGGTTTGTACCAAACACTCACAGTGTTTTCATTTATTAGAGAGGTAGAGAGAGATATTGTGTAAAGAAAGTACAACAAAAAAGGCATTTGCAGAGAATAGTTTCACAGGCAGTGTTCTAAAAATTATTGAATTCACTCAAATAACCGCTCGCAAGTGGCTAAACTTTTGTGTGTTGTCAAAGTGACAAAATACCTTTAAAATTTGGCGTCCCACAGGGTGAAATTTTAATCCTTTGCTCTTTTTAATTTTAATAAATACGTACATAAATTAAATTACTTAGTCAACTTACCTTGAAGTGGCTGGTAGTTATAATACATTTTGCTCTACCACTGGTCTTCCAAGAATGGCTATTTTCTCATTACTTTTGCTTATCACTTACAGATCAACGACCGATGGACCGATGGATTGGTGAGGTCAACAAGATAAGAGAAGCAGAGCAGTGGTGAGGGACAAATTTTCATAAGGGGGAAGCCTACAAGAAAACTTAATATTCATATTACTCTTTGTTTGTTGTTTCTCTTGAAGTCATCGGTCTACTTACCACCGTGTAAACCTTTGGTCTAAATAGGTAAATATAGTTTATTTGGCAGTACTAGACTTTAACTGACATTATTCAAAGGCGGTAGAGTTGGTCTTCCGAACCTCCAAAGGGAAGCGGATAGGAATCGAATTGTCATTAGTCATTCATTCACTAGCAATCATTTGTACTTATCTGAATTTGCACATAGACACAATACATACATTTGAATTACAATACAGTCATCATAAAAAAAATAGGTACAATCATAACCATCAATTTATCATCAATACAATTTAAATAAAGAATTATTATTAAATAAAAAAATATTATTTAAAAATAGTAATAGACTAAAATGCCATAATATTTATAACATCAATTGTGGATTTATTATGTTTTATTGTATGGACACTTCGCCGCTGAAGCAGAGGAAGATCACTAACACGATTGGAAGACGAAATTAAAAGAATCACTGGAGTCAAACAGCATATTCAAAACAAAGACAAATATGTATCTATGGAGGAGGCCTTTACCCAACCTGCTTGGGGTGCTAGTTGTGAAATATTAAGAGAACAAACAGTCTAAACTCTATTTAATAAAATAAACATACTAAATATATTTTTCTTATAAAATCCTATACCCAAATGCTACGGGTATAGATGTTTGTTACTCTTACACGCACAAACAACTGGACGGATTTAAATTAAACCCTACAATACTATAGTTTATAAATCAGAATAACACATAGGCTATGACTATGCCAAGATTTTAAATGAATTGTCCAAAATATCTGCCATCTGCCCAGACGAAGTCGCGGGACCAGCTAGTACATAATATATGTAAAATTTGGATAACTGCAAATATCCATTTAGTTATTTGGACTTAATAAGACATAGACAGACATAAAAACAACGGCTGATACTTATACCACCATCAGGCTATACATTGCCAGATCTTCAAAACCGCAGGCTTGTTTGTGGGTTTTGCAAAACAGATGCCAAGAATTCATATTATTCATATAAAAATATATGCTAATAAAACTAATATGTAATGCTATTTCAGTCAACTACAAAAACCACTGACAATGTTTGTTGTAGGTACTTTAAATGAAGAAAGAATTGACACTGAGAAAGTAGTAAAATTTGTGGGTGTTTGTATGGACAACTTACAAAATTGGAAACACGAGTTGTCATCCTTGGTAGGCACTATAAGTTCGTCTTGTTATGTTTTGATACAAATTACGGTCTAGTATACTTTTCTGGGGAGGTAGTTACCAGTATAACATTTAAGGCATTTATTGCTCAAAAGCATGCCATCAGAACTATGATACGAATAAAACAAGAACAATCGTGTCGGATCATTTTATAAAAATTAAAGATCTTGACTGTACCTAGTTTGTATGAAATGGTTTTATTAATGAACTTGGCGAAAAAATTGACAAAGTTGAAACACAAGAGGATTACAGGCGTGACGTTATGTTATGTTCTTACTTATACTAAATTGGTGAACTCTAAAATTATGTAAGCAGGTATTTGCAATATTATCTATCTATACATATAATAAGACTGTAAAAAAACTGTGTCTGTACATTGAATATATTTAAAAAATAATAATTGAGCGGGGTTTAGAAACAGTAAAAGAGCACGAATCCAAAAAAAAAAGTCTGTCTGTTTGTCTGTTTGTCTGTTTGTTTGCACACGCTAATCTTCGGAACTACTGGACGGATTTGAATGATTTTTTTTTGTTGTATAGATATTAAGTCTGGGCAACACATAGGCTATAATTTAACTTGGAAACTGGAACACCTGATGCAGAACCGCAACAGACCAGCTAAACTATAGGCGATACAAAAATGGTCCCATAGCAAAAATTGTTCCACGTGATGAGCATTTTCTGCTGAAAGAATAAATTTGAAGATCCGGAACACCTGATGCAGAACCGCAACAGACCAGCTAAACTATAGGCGATACAAAAATGGTCCCATAGCAAAAATTGTTCCACGTGATGAGCATTTTTTGCTGAGAGAATAAATTTGAAGATCCGGAACACCTGATGTGGAACTTCAAGAGCCTAGCTACACTATAACATATATTGGAATGACGTCTTAGCAAGAGTTGTTCAGCCTTATGAGCACTCGCTGTTGACGTATAAAAATCGAAGATCTGGAACACCTGTTGTGGAACTCCAAGAGCCCAGCTACACCATAACTCAAATAGGAATGACGTCTTAGCAAAAGTTGTTCGGTCTGATAGGCATTTCCTGTTGACTTATAAAAATCGAAGATCAGAAACATTTGATATAGAAATTAAAACTTTCACTAATTTCATTGCATAATTATAAAATAACATAAGTAGGAGGTACTACGCGGTGAAGGCGGGAACAGTTCAGGACTGATTTTCGATGACGATGGTATATCGTTGAAAATTAGACTGTACTGGCTAAAACTCCCATTCTTTTTATCGTATGCCTTCGGGCTTATGTTATTTGAGTGTTTAATTTCCTTTTCCATTTATCTTCGTTACACGGTAGCTTACCCGGTAACGCAGGGTAGCAGCCACTTAGATTTTAATTGATCAGGTATCATCACAATAAAACTATAACCATGCCTAGAAAGAGGTCAAATTTTTCCCAATGTTCCAAAGGTGCTAAATGATTAAAGACCATAAGATCCCAACAATCTACCGAAGAGCGTTAGGAGAGACTTGATGCTGTTCGAGAACATGAGGCTGCAACTCGCTCCGTGGAAACTTCTTGGGATCGCGAAGCACGCCTGCATTCTCAGCGTATTTACGCATCTACATCCAGGTCTCTAGAGACCAGTGAAGAATATGTGCGCGACTGACCGCTGATCGTGAACATCATGCACTGTCTCGCGAGTTGGAGACGTTCACGGAAAAAGCATGACGCTTGAGTTTTCAGCGTATATACGCATCGACTCTAGAGATAAGTGGGGGAAGGAGATGCGCGACTGACCGCTGATCGTGAACGTCACGCAACATATTATAGGCTATAATTTATTTTGGAAAATGGAACACCTAAAGTGAAAGAGATATAAAAATGGTGCCATTGCAAAAACTATTCCACGTGAAGAGTGTTTTCTGCTGTGAGACTAAATTTGAAGATCTGGAGCACCTGTAGGGGAACTCCAAAGCCCAGAGACAATATAACATATACATAATAGAAATGGCGTCTTAGCAAAAGTTGTTAAGTCTGATGGCATTTCCTGTTGACCAACAAAAATAAAAAATCTGGAACATCTTGAATCGTCTCGCGCATCCCATTGATTTCCCGTCCCCGGGCTTATAGAATTCGACATCAGATGTTTCAGACCTTCGATTTTGACGACCCCGTTGTCGCTGGCATAAGCAACAGGATCCGCGTACGAAGTCGCGGGCAGAAGCTAGTTTAAAATAAATATAAAAGGATCATTGATTCAAATCAAAATCAAAATCAAAAATGTTTATTTCAATAGATTACACGTTGTACATTATACAGTTGATGGCGTCTCCTTTTAAGCATTTGATTATTATTGTAAAATTGATATTTTTTTGACATGCTTATTTTTATTTATTTTTGGAATTAGAATTGAATCTATTTTAAGTATAGGTACTTAATTGTAAATTTTATTATTATTAATATGTTCGACACAGCACTGATTGTTCTGAATAAAGATAATTACTACTACTACTATTTCTGCAATAAAACAGTAAGGAATTTAAAAAGTTATTTTAATAATAAAAAAATGTGTCTTTAATGTGATATTTAATCTTACCTACAAGAAGTGTAAAACAAAGTCAGTGTAGTTTTTCTTGTCTGTACCTATAGTTTTTGTAAAGTAGGTGCCTACTCAAAGCACTACTAAAAATATCAATGGCTCCTTGTCGCTACAACTATAGCTTTTCATTATTAAAGATTTATTAAAGAGCCATTTTGGATGACCACGGTTAAACCGCCAACAACATTATGAAATCAAGAATCAAATTAAATTAAATACATATATCTACATCAAATAGGTACCAAGTTACAAGGAAAATCATTTGCCAATAACGGAAAGACGTAACACCGCGCTAAGGTGACCTAATCGTTGAAATGACTGAATACCAAAATATGAGACATAGAAGTACTGCGGACGTAAATAATAGTCAATAAAATCTTGAACATCGGGACTTTATGGAGTTAGGTTGGACGATAACATCGCAACCACATGCATAACGACCCATCCTATAAGGATTTACGATGACCATACATTAGAATAAAAAAAGTTCTAGGTAGTTAAAGCTATGGAAAATTCCCATTGACAGGCGCCACGGAATCCTTCCTACCAAGCGATTAATGTCAATAAAACTGTATTGTCGAAACACGAGGCTTTAACTGTCGTCAATCATAACTTCATAAGTACCTAGCTATTATGAGTGTTTCGCTGAAAAATGAACGAGAATAACGGCATGGTGGCAGCGACGACGACGCGACGCGGACGGTGGGTTAAATGCGACTCTCTAATTGTTTAATGAATAGCGTGGTAACTTATTTTTCCATTCGACAAGTGTATAATAAAATGTAATGATCATTTGAACAATTCTATCTACTATTGTATGTTTATTTACTGAAAAGATGCAGATCAATCATATCGTTTCAAAATATATGTAGATAATTGTGGTGCAATAATGGTCTCATTGAAGTTTTCATTCGTTGTAATAATCATGATGTCAAGACATTATTTCAATAGCTTCATAGTCATAAGTATATACCTATTTTACTGCGCAATAATATCAAGATGATTACAGAAAAATAAAGTTGCGAATTGAAGCGTCACAAAATTTATAGAATCATGCGAAACAATATGAACGGGACGTTTAGCACTTCTAGCGGTGTTAATGAATCGTTCAATTTCATGGTTTATTCTATAGACAGACAACACGTTATTCTAGTCATTATCAGGTGGATGACTATGTCATCCATCACATCTTTGTGATGGCAGCAGTAGATCATGAATTCGTACGCTACCGTCTTGCTGTGCGTAGGTACTAAAATTGCTTTATAGCGATGATGGTTTATGTGTACACAATGATAAGTTGTGATAAAAAGTTTCTGTACGTACGGGACAAGGTTATCGACTTCTTTAAAATAGATTCTTTGATAGATTTACTGATGATAATTTATTTTAATAACATTGTTTAATTGGCTTTCAATACTTTCTAGTAAAACAGTTAAGTAGGTACATTGACAGATACGACTAAAGTAAAACGCAAACACTGAGAGCATTTTATCTACCGTTACACATGGAGCTCATGATTTGAACTTATAAATTTCTTCATAATATTCTGAATCGCTTGCTATACCTACCTACCTAGTTTTCAAACGAATAATTAGTGCCTCTCAGTTTTTCCTACAGGGACACAGCGTCAGGTCGCGTAGTATCATTACAACAAAATGGCATCGTCACAAACAATAGTGACTCATATCAGATAAACTGACAGTCCACTCGAAACTCATTAAGATTTCGATGCACAGCAAACAATTCCACAGCAAACTGCGGCGCCGAGTCATAATAATAATCAGTGCGATGAATATGGGCAATCAAGGAGATGAAGTCATTCGGAAGAAACCCGAATGTTACACGGACATTTTTATTAGCTAGCTTCCAGTTCTACTGAACTGAAGACATTGAACAGACGATTCCTTATACCCTCCTTATGTTAGGGTCATACATATATCACATCTGTCAGATTCTGTTAATAAAATCACCGCTTGAAAATGTAGGTGAAGTGAAGGCGAATTTAATTGCTTAGTCATACTAAAGCAAGGCGTTGACATTTTAACAGAATCGACCGGCTGGTCACACTTGCACACCGCGCCGGTCTCACCTTCCTGAAGAACATCATCAACAAGGTCCGTATGTCCTTCTAGGGCGTCTCCTCACGGCGCGGCGGTGTTTCTAGTTTATATATAATTTGTATTAGTAGTCATTAAAATAATAATCTACTCGTCTTCAACAAGGAAGACAACCCTGTCTTCCTTGTTGAAGACAGGGTTAACTGCCTATAAATAATTGCTTCTACTATTGCAAAATAACGTTCAAGATACGAAGTGTATGCTGAAACAGGTCAATCTTAAAGGCTTTATAAAACGCAACACTACTCGAATGTTCCGTAATTGAGTCGAGTAACCTTGGCCGATTTGCAAATATAGAGCATGGACGCATGTCAGTAAGTATTTTAATGGGGTAGTAATACAGGGTAGTAAGAATACAATAGCGTGAATAATAACTAAACTGCTGTTTCATGAGCTCATTTCTGTTTTGAATTCAGAATTTATTAGCTTTAGGTTTTTTGAGGTTTTGATTGGCGGTCTGGTTCAGACGGCAGCACATCGAGCTACCCCAAACTATATGAACCTTAAATATTTCTGTTTGTTATCATCATCTTACTAGCCTTTTCCCAAGTAGGTTGGGGTTGGCTTCCAGCTTAACCGGATGCTGCAGCTGAATACCATGTTTATCCCCGTTGTTTCGACCCGTGCTGCACGAACCATTTACATCGACAAAATTGAGGCGAAACTCTTTCTGCATACGTAGCGTTATAGCATTTAAAAGTTTACCAGCGCATTTGGAGATCGACCTATTTTGCACCAACACTCAAAAAATTAGGAAAAAGATGAGTAACGACTTTTTCGATGTTGATTAATTTTTCTTATTTGTGATTAGCGTGTATTATGTGTGTATGCATTGTTACCTATATGTGGAAGCTTGTAATTGGCAAAAGTGTCACCTACCTTAAAATTATTTATATTGTTATTAGTCTGTAAGCTTTCTTTTGAGTCTTGATATATAATGAATGGTCACCCATCCACGGACCAACCTCGTCAAACGTAGCTTAACCCCCGATCGACCCGTGAGGCTGGTATTATTTTATTTAGCCACAAGCTCTTCCATTTATTAAACTTGTAATAAAGTTTAAAAACTATCAATGAATTTTAACACATTGGGGTGGCTTTAATCTTGTTGTGCTAGCGTAATATCACAGTCTAAAAACATACAGTCGTCCGATGAAGCCGTCTTGACAGGGCAATCGTGCGGGGTGCGAGGGGCGAAACGCAGGAAAGCCGCTCCCGCACTGCCAACAGAACGATGTTCGTAGTGCGGGAGGTATTATTCAAGTCTAACGCGCATAGAAGTTGTCGGCATTTTTCCAGAGATCAAAGGCGTCGTCCTACTGTATTAATATTTATACTGTGGTAATTACGAAAAGGGCAGGAGGCTTACTATGAACTATTATTACGATTCAATTGACGACCTAAAATGAACTGCTTTGCAATTTCATACTAAGACGTCATTAAAACGATCCGGTTTAGGTTGACGCCAAATCAAGTCGGCACTTGAATCGCAAGCTGTTTTAGTTCGTTCATTTTTCGTACCATGAGGTGACATTTGAACCTAAATTGGTTCGCATAGTGTCAAAAATAGCGATCCAAAAAAAGTTTCTAGTTTCGTGGCGTAAACTGAATCGTTTTGTTATAAACTTTGAAAAAATGTGGAAATATACGTACCAAATTCAAGGTATTTCAGTTAAATATGTGTTTCTTACGTATCAATGTAAAATGTACGCCATTATTCGTATTACTAATTACTTTATCCAAGTTAAACGTTAAAAACTAAAAACTCTTTTGAGTACTACCTATCTAATTAGAACTCCTTGGGTTCTATCAAAAAAGTTTGTATATATTTCAAAACGCGTGTGTTGCGTTCTAAACTCGTCATAATCATTTTACTTTTACGACGACACTAAGCAAACCTTTAATTTATATTTTAAAGAATTATTTAAATTACTATTACATTAATGAGTAGTAAAATTGGGCTTAATGGTATATAATTTGACTCATAAGCGCAATTTTAAAATATATTTGTTGAAATTTTATACACAAATAAAACCGCTAAAATCATAACTACTAGGTTTCGGAACGCAACTCATAGGTTGGAGTAAAAGAGACAAACTTATGCAACAATTGCTTAGATAATATACCTCTAGATCGAGCTACCGCGTGGCCGCACATGCGACAGCAATATAAAAGTTCAGTGTTGCTATTCCTTAAAAAAGTCCCAAAATACGAGCAAAATTATATTTAACTGAGGGTTTCAATTTCAGCACTATTATAAATTATAATTTACGTATTCAACGTGGTAGTAGGTATGAAAGTAGAAGTATCCATGTGTGGGATGTGTGGGGTAAATATGTTATAAAACACCGAATGACATACGTGCGCTTTGATAATTACAGCCTCTGATTTCTTGCAGCAATATTGCCTCGGCTGTAATTATCAACTTACCGCACTTATATCATAATGTATCTACTACTACTGTACTACTACTACTGTATTTGTTATTACGAATTTATTCTATTGTTATTTTTTGTAATGACTGTAAGCTATGTTCTGCAATTCTAAAAGTAACTACAGTAACCAACTTACATGAACATTTTTTACTGGTATTGCTTCAGGCTTTATTCTTTTGATTTTGTTCACAATCCCTGATTGCATCATCATCAAAATGCATGGAACAAAGTTTGGATGTACTGTTAGGCTGCCAATTCTGTCGGCCAGTAGCATTAATCCAAACTTTTTTATATTGTTTTCTTTAGGAAACCTTAAATCATTTTTTGTTTGTTTAAACCAAAGGCATTCTTATATAATAGTCTTGTTATACTTGCCAATTAAGTAATAATTATTATTCTGGTTTGTATTAGCACTCATCACTCACAATACATAAATAAAATAGTTCGACATCAATTATTATTTAGTGAGAGCACACAAATCGGCATCGAGATACTTAGGTAGGTATACTGAATTCTGATACCGTGTTTCATAAGATTTTGATACCACATTAAGGTAATTGTGTGTGTTTAGCGACCATCGATTTATTTGACCTACCTTTTGAACATTACGCCTGTTTTTGGGAAAATATGTGAAACGTGTAGCAACACTGTAAGTAAGTATTCCTAGGTTATGTGGTTTATGAAATTAAGTTTACTTTAAGAAATCTTCCATATTTTGGTCTGAAACCTATGAAAATAAAAGCGCACAAATGTATAAATTCAATAATCATACAATAACACAAACAGTATTGAATACTTACGAATGAAAAGAGATTTTGTTATTGGCCTTTTCTGAGCGGCTTTTACAGCCTATTATACTGCATCCTCCCATCGTAGCGCATTCACCATACACTAAACACTTATCTAATGGAGTCTATTTCTCATTAAATGACTTAAACTATTACAAAAATTGCAAAAACCATCCGAAAACTTAAATTAAATCGAGCATAATAATATACGTGACAGTGACAGCACTTTGTTTGGCTAACATTCAAAAGTTAGCCATGCAAAAATCCGGCACGCCGTAAGGGACAGAAGATACGATGCTTTGTCTCAATTTTCCTACGAACTTTGTATTATTGCGTCTCACTTCCACACTTGACACTGTAAATTGGGCTACGTCTAGAGGTATATAGTCTAAGAACAATTGTCTAACGTCATCTCTTTCTCACACCGCGGACCACCGACAAATTTCGTTCTTTCATTCCTCCATGAGCGAATCAAACACCACTCAGTTATAGGCACTTCATGGTGTGAATATTAGCGAATCAGTTTAGGAACCTAAACTGGTTTGCGTCGGAATTGAATGGCTAACTAAAAGTTGACGGTAGGCCTGCAGGTACCCATAATGTATTTGCATAGCATTAGACAAAAGCTAAAAAAGGTTATTTTTAATGCACACTTTGTAAATAAAGTACAATAATATGCATGTTACAATTACGATAGACGCCGAATTTAATATAATCTATTTTCACTGCAGCTGTTACACGTAGTTGTAACCTTTTCAACAATTTATTTTAATTAAATAATGTGGATTTCATTTGTAATATTATTTCATTTTAGTTAATAATTACAGTGGCAATGAAAACAAACCAAAAGAAGCTGGGATGAACAACACAAGGAACGTCCTTGTTTCACTTTTATTCTTCTTCTTCTTCTATGAGCCTCTTTTTTTCTAAGGCTATTGTAAATGGAGTAATTACTTTATTATGACTATAGGATGCTAGTAGAGCGAGTATGGGGGGATATCTGGCGATTGAAGCACTTAGAGGTTTTGTTATCTAACTTTAACGTTATTAAAACTTTGCGGTAGGTCCGATGAACGCCGCCGCCGCGCGCCGCTCTTGTTGATGACTACAAATAAACACAATATCAATAATAAACCGTTGAATATAATCAACATTATATAGCGTGTAGTACTCGAAGACAAATACATAATATAGGTACCCATTTACTGAATAGCACCCTTTCATTCGTAGACTTGGAAAATTTGGCGTTCAAAGGACAGTCCCGTTCCGACATTTAATCGTATTTGCTAATATCCACCTAGATTGTCCTGTAAAGCTGCCACACAATACCATTATACATACACGTTGACGCAATTACTGGATAAGCATATTCTCTTTGCGTAATCTAGCTAATTATTTCCGTAGAAAAAAATCCTACTTTACCTCACAGCGCCACGTGACTCGTCTGTCGACCACACATACGTAATCAGTAATATTCGCCATGATTGGAAGTGCAAATAAATCAGTAACAATTGAATGTCGAAACGTATTTAACGAACGCCCTTCAGTACATTGTGATATTGAACTTTGTAATGCAGTAAATGGAATGGCTGCTGGGAGAAGAAAATATTATTGTTAATATTGACACACTTGTGTGTAATAAAGCAATCAATCAATTGGCAAGTCCGATCAGATGCTGATGAGGCACGGTCAAATGATCTGAACTATGAATACTGTTACTAGGAAACCATTGCAAGCTCTAGGTCTTGATTGAAGCACTCAATATCGAATTGTACAAACATTCATAGTTTTATTTTGCTAGTATGTTGCTAAACCTATTACGTTTTGGAAGGGGCCACAAGAATATGCAATGCAAAAGGCATGCAAGAATATGTATGAATATGCCTTGTGGGCAGGACACATAGCACGGAGGACTGATGACCGATGGGGTTAAAAGGTTCTCGAGTGGAGGCCACGTATCGGCAAGCGCAGCGTAGGACGTCCACCCACAAGGTGGACAGACGACCTCATTAAGGCCGCGGGAACGCGCTGGATGCGAGACGCTTCCAACCGGTCTTATTGGAGATCTATAGGGGAGGCCTATGTCCAGCAGTGGACTCCCTATGGCTGAAATGATGATGATGATGATGACTAGAATATTTTTAATATCTTATTTACCTTGTAAGTTTGACGTTCTGAAGTGTCTTTTAATGGTCCAATTGAAACAAATGATTTGACTTTGACTTTGAAACCAACGCAGGCCGGAAAGAAGCTACATATTCTTTGGCTGGCGTATCTATAGATTACCGTAAGTTCCGTCTTGAGCTTACGATCACTGAGAACCTGTCCGGTCTCTCGCCATCGTCGCCAGTTATGCCCAAACCAAAAACGACAAAACTTGCGCGAATCCAGACTCCGGGCTACTAAAAAAACACTTGCTGACCATGTAGTCGCACCAAAGGCGTCGACTCAACAGTAACCGACTAACGAAACCATTACTTAATTACAAAGAGATTTAAGAGAGGTACTATAGAGAGGTACTATACGGAGGTATGTCATAGAAAAACTGATCCTATGTTTCAGTAACGCCATCTAGAATAATATAGCAATATTGGAGCGGCAGCGGAGCGTACTAAATTAAACCCATAGACTTGCTTTTTCAAATAAAACTTTTGTTCGTGATGTCCTGTCTATATTTTTATTGAATGTCTTTGCTTAATTATGATCCCTCATCCAATTTACACCATAGTCACTACATTATTAAATTTTTTATATATAATAATCCAACACGTATCGCGTCGTGTGCCGATGAAACAAGATCAATCCACACTGGCTACGGAAGTGCACGTTGGTCTAATTAGAATTCAATTCCGGCATTCCCCTGTGTTCCGTGGTCGTGGATATATCGATCTGTATACCACGGAGCCTGCCTCAACAGAACCAAAGTTGTACCTACTGCTACCTACAACTTTGATTCTGTTGAGGTACCTAGTTTGACTGTACATTTCGTACTCGAAATGTACAGTCGGACTGGCTAATTTGTTTGCAGGCAGCTAACTTGCAACTCTTGTACTTTAAATGTAACTGCGCTAGTAGGTGGTTATGAAGTAGGTATTTGCGAGTGCTTGTATGTGTGTATGACCAGACGCCAGCACATCAAGTTACTCCAATGTGTCAAATTTTCCCAATTGGATATGAACCTTATGCTGTTAGACATAAAGTTTAAAAACGATCAAAGTTTGACACATTGGGGTAACTTGACGTGCTGGCGTCTCGTCTGTACCTACGTCTATTTTTTTGGCACGCTCTGTTGCGCTACACAGCTTGATGTATTTTAGCTTGCGAGGTGTCTTTATTTATATTCGTCGGAATTCTTAATGTCACTGGATACATTGAATATGTTATTTCATTTAAGTATGTATTTAAGTTATAAATAAAAAAATTGTAATAGGTAAGTATTATATGGTGCCAAAATTATTATAAATTGTACTCTTAAAGTTCTTTCTAAAAAGCACGGGAAATAAACGCTCTACAGAGCTACAAGAGCAACATTTTAGGCTTGGCTATAACTCTTTGTAAGATTCGATATTTCGAAACAATCAATAATAAAATTTTCGATGTTTTCTATACTCCATTTACAATAGCACTAAATAAAAACTTTGAAACGAAGAAACTAAAAATTGCATAATAAAAACTTTTTTACAAAAAAAAACAACTGACTTCCTAATAAACACTAACAGGTGAAAAATAACACCAGTTTCGGAAGTCGGTGGCCAATAATGAACGAAACGAAACCACCAAAGCCACCGACGAAAGTACAATTAAGCATGTTAGTTAAGGTAGACGCCGAAATTATTGTAATCTATTTTTAGGTACTCAAGGTAAAGACAACTGCACTTCACCTGCACCTCACTTTGTTGTAACCAATGCTACAATTTATTTTAAGAAATGATGTGGATTTCATTTAGTTGTATTATTTTATATTAGTTGGAAATTACTGTGCCAATGATAAAAACCTCAAAGTAGCAGGGATGCACAATACAAGGATACATTCTTCGTTTCACTTTTATTCTTCTAAATCCTACTAATATTATAAACGTGAAAGTTTGTGAGTTTGTATGGATAGCCATTCCCACAAAGAGTAACAAACATCCATCCATTCATATATTATACATATAGATGGATGGATGTTTGTTACTTTTTCACGTAAAAACTACTGAATGGATTTTAATAAAATTTGGTATGGAGTAGAAGTACTTTTTATCCCTGTATTCCCACGGGAACGGGACCTACGTAGGTGAAACCGCGGGACGTCAGCTAGTTTAAAATAAAAAAAGTTGAATAAAAATTGTTTTCACTTTTCTTTCAAATAAAGTGTTCTGCATTCCTGCTTCTACAAGCCTCTGTATTCTAATAAATTATTATAAATGGAGAAGAGAAAATAAAAAATACTAATACCTAGGTATAAATGTCTTATTATACCCATTGATATTTTTTATTTTTGACGCTAAAAATGTTGTATCTACCCATAAAATACCTGTATCATACCAAACTTTTCGGTCGTAGGCATGTATTTTGTTGTAATTAAAGGAAACATGATTCTTATGATCATCGACGCCATTTTGTTACTGTCCGTTGATTACTGATTAGGTCATTACATCCTCCATTGTTACATGGAATGACGATAACAATACAAACGTCACAAACGTGTTATTAGGAGATTAACAAAGTCGAGATAAATTACTTTATTGAAGAACAAGCACTTAACACGCGACCGCATCCACTTTTTCATTTTCGCTTTGTCATCCAATTTCGTACTATTCCCTTCGAAAATTAAAATGTACACTAATAAATAGGTTATGTTACTCTGTAATTATATCTTAGATATCTAATGGAGGAAGGATTGTTAAAATCAGTTGAGAAGTAATTGAGAGAAATCCTTACAAACAAACAAACAAAAAAACAAATCTTTCCTTTGGGGGTGAGCCTACTGCCACCACTCGGGCAAAAGTGCTAACTCCGGGATGCTACTTAAAAAAATCAGATGAAAACTCGGAAAACGAAATGAAACGGATGCAAAACTCGGTAACGCTTTGCCCGACCTTGGGACCGAACCCACTTACTCAACAGTAGTGCTTGCGACCACAGTCAACGAGATCGTCCTTTTTGTATAAAAAGGCCAGCACATCAAGCTAACCCAACTTGTCTTTCTTTGATAGTTTTTCGTTATAAGAAACGGAATAAAGTTCTTGTTTATTTCGGTCAATTTGACAGGTTTCGGTTGCTTTATGTGCTGGCTGTCTGTACGTACTAAGAATGCTTTTGTAATTAGTGATTTCAGTTGGTGTGGCATCTATCACGTTCGTACTTAATCTTTAGGTAAATACTAAAACAGTTGTAACGTGATCAGTATCCAGTTTCAAACATTCACGAATGCACATTGGTCTGTCATGTGATGCCCGGCAGTGAATAATTTAATCAATCGCATGACTGAACCCAAAGTGCATACTGCGTCGAACTTAGGATTATGTCCACTAGTTAACTGCATTCAACGTTTGATTTATCCATGTTGAATGCATATTTTAATAAGCTGAGACTTTTATGCCCAAAAGGCATCCATACTGTTAAAGTGTTGGACAATGTTGTTACTGGCTAGTGACACAAGTTCGGCAGTTGATTCGGGTGATAATAATAAACAGTGAATAGACATTGGTGGTAAAGTAGTGGAAGACATCTTCTTTAATTAACTGAGACCCTTATGTATGCCCAAAACGCATCCATACTGTTTATATATTTTTATGAATGGCAGTAGAGCAATCTTCGTTGCACCAAACCCTGGTTATTATGAATTAAATTCTAATTCCTTTTTATTATACCACTGTACTGTAATAAAAGGTTTGCGGAAACTAAAGAAACTTGGATAGTCTCCATGGCAACAATACAACAAACAAGTTTATGCAAATATTGCGCATTTTTTTGCGTTTAATCGATACTTACAGTCAGTAACTAACTTCCCTACAGGCAATTCCCGCATTATAAGAACGTATGCTTACTATAAAATCAGTCTCAATCTAACAAAAGTAGCTTTAACTTCAACTCATCTTTAATGGCTTTTGTGAATACTGAATTTGGTGGAATAAGAGACCCTTTACGAGCAAATTTGTTATAAATTATTTTAAGAAATGATGTGGATTTTATTTAGTTACATTATTTCATTTTAGTTGAAAATTACAGTGTCAAAGATAAAAACCTAAAATAAGCTGTGATGGACACGTTCTTCGTTTCTTCTAAATTTTATTCTTCTAAATTTGAAATAAAACAATTTGAATAAAAATTGTTTTCACTGATCTTTAAATAAAATGTTCTGCATTTCTGCTTCTACGACCATCTTTTTTCTAATGCTATTTTAAATGAACAACCTCCGTTCCGCCTTTTTTAAAAAAAAAACACAGTTACGTCATGTTCTCAGACCTACTTATTATATAGACAAAGTTTCATAAGAATCTATCAAGCCGTTTCGGAAGGTTTTGTAACAAGCACTAAGACTTGAGAATTTTATTTTAGTATTAAAAAATTGTTAAAAATTGTTTGTTTGCTACACAATATGGTCTTAGTTTAAAGCATTATTTCTACGGTAACATAGAGGAGGTACCTACATTGTGAGAGACTGGTGCCTAAACTAGGCTCAATGCCTGTATTTCAGGTCACCAGGACCTTTTAGATGTGACAAAGACAAATAAAAAGAAAGAAGAAGAAGACATTAGTAGACTTAACTTAAGTTTTATGTTCAAAAGTACTTTAAATGATGCGTGTCGTACGTGTAACTGGTTATAATAGTAAAGATAAGTTCTATTTTTGCAGACTAAATTGTGTGCGTTGAATAGTCTTTTGTCGGCACTGCACCATTATGTGAGATAAACACCGATTTTCCCAAAACCAAAAACAATGTTTTGGACCAAAATAATATTACTTACTTATAATAACTTTATATGTTTCAATCAGAAAAAAAAATGCGTGATATTTGCCGAGAACCCCTCTCTCCAACGTAAGATTAAAATGTCGCACGACGTCACTGGCCAGTACAGTTTATGCTAGCTAATGACGTTACAAGCCCCCACTCCACAACTTTAATGCGCTTAATCTAAGCAGTTTTCCATCAATTTGAAAATGAAAAAAATATTACGTGTCGATTATTTTCTTGTGACCTAGATAAGAGACTAAAATTGTCAAAAAGCCCATTTCTTCTAGGGACATCTCGCGTTTTTAAAGATTTTTGTTTTTAATTAATCTCCAACGCAAAAAAAAGAAAGGTGTTATAAGTTTGTCTGTCCGTCTGTCTGTGGCACCATAGCGCTTAAACGGGTGAACCGATCTAGATGCGGTTTTATTTATTTATAAAAGCAGAGTTTCTTGTGTTGGATCTTAGACATGATTCATCAAAATCGGTTCAGCCGTTTCAAGGTTATTTGTGTTAGCTGTCTTTGCGATATTGCACGCCTATGGGTAATAACTTAACTTACAAACATATGTGTGTATATTACTCGTATATTAAATTGCAAGATTACGATAGTCTTGGTCTGATGAGGCAAACAGGATATCTAGCACACTAATATACTCTTGAGAAAAAAAAAGCAAGTATGTTTGAATTCGTTAGATTATACATGCTAGGATATCCAGCACACCAGTAGGTACCTACACACTTAAAAAAATAATAGCAGAAAAGTCGAGTTTGGATTCGTTTTAATCAGCCTTTCTACATACAATGCACTGAAAAGAACTCACAACTTTAAACTCTATTACTTAAACAAAATAAATGCAAGTATCAAAGTGTTAAAATTAAAATTAAATTAAATTAGTTAAATTTATGTTGACTAAGATCAAGATTAGCTGAAACAAATCGAACTCCTTTTGATTTTGCTGAAGGGGAAGAGAATTTGTTTCAAGATTTTTTAATGTGTTGTTTTTAACTTTTTAAAGTATTCATTGTAACTTTTTAAATGTCATCTTTAGTTTTTTCACTTGTAATTGGCATGATGACTATTTACTCCATCAGCTATTAAAAAATAATAGACAAAGTGTTTTATTTACTTTTTCAAATTGATGGAAAACTCCACATCAAGCTAAGATTAAGCGCATTAAACTGATGGAGAAGGGGTTTGTGACGTCATAATTCAGTGTAATGCGTCATTAACACGATATATGAGTCATTTTCAAGTAGGTCGTACGTTATTTTTTTAATTATAAAAAGGAAAAATATGTCTCATCTTTTTAGTAGGTGCCTACTCTAGATGAGGGACTAATAACTTTTTAGTCATCAAGCATAATTCTGTGGCCCTAGTGAAAAGGAGTATAAGTCCAATTTTGTCGAAAATGAGTTAAGTGTACCAAAGTGATCAGAAAACCGACTTTTACAGTTTTTTTTGGTGTCAGTTGGACCCTTTTACACAAAGTAACTTTCTTATTTTTAGACATAGCTTAGATCTGTCTTCACCAAACGATAGAGCATTTTTTTCTGATCACTTTGGTACACTTAACTCATTTTCGACAAAATTGGACTTATACCCCTTTTCACTAGGGCCACAGAATTATTGTTGTAGGTATGCACGCATTCTTGACATCACGCGGCAAGTGCCGTGTTAATATAGAAAATGGGCATTTTTTGTAATTTAAATTTTCTATTTGCAAAAGATGATTTAAAACCTTGATTACAAATTACTAAGTGAAGCTAGAAGGAGGAGAATGGGGGTCTTAACACTACTACGGGTGGCTACCGATAAAACGGTTACGTTCGCGCGTTCTGAGTTTCTGTGATCAGTCAATCAGTCAATGAGTGTTATGTTACTGACTATGTATGTTGCTAACATATTATTGCAGTAACAGCCTATAGTAGTACCTACCTAATAGTGTGTGGCCGACGAACTGCCATGTCATAAGGTCATGTGCGTATTGTATAAATTTTTATTTTTTATTAAATTTTATGCACTAGTAAAAGTCACTGTACAAAGGCGGACTTAATGCCTTAGGCATTTTCTACCAGTCTACCTTAAGGTGATGCAGAGACAGAACATGGTAGGCGCAAAAAGATAACAAAAAAAACCGGCCAAGAGCGTGTCGGGCCACGCTCAGTTTTGGTTCCGTAGTTTCCCGTCCGTCACCATAAATGTTCCCACTTATGAGTATAAAGGTTGGTATTCATTATGTTCGCGCTCCTGCAACTTGAATTACGAATATGTTTAAGTGCAACTTTCTTTACCGCGGTAGGTTATGAAAGCACGGAAATTCTTAACATCGACTTTTAAAAATTACGCAACGCCATCTATCGAACCATTTATGAACTGGTTTTTACCTTAACATTTTGATGGCGTTAAAACAATGAATTTTAGTTTTGTTCTAAATTACCTGAGCATGTTCCTGATAGAAGTTTTATGTAGTTATAAGATACCGCCAATGCCAAGGAGAGACCAACCGAACAATTCGATAATACCCGACCCAATGTAATAAGTACCTACAGCGCCATCTCTCGGGGAATTGGGTTACTAATTAATACATAGCAGTTTTCGGTGGTAATTTTGGATTGCGAGAACCGATTTTAATCATTCTTTTTTTTTTGTTTGAAAAAAGATACGTTCAGGATAAGTAATAAAAAATGTAAACGAAATTAATAAAATGCTTGCATATAAGATTATACTACAAACTTAGTCCAGAAATTATTTTGTACCTACAACTTTTTGTGTTGTTTGTACAAAAACTGTTTCCATCCAAGTTCAAAATAATTTTCCTTATAAAGTTCTAGGTACTTTTCAAATATTTTTCATATTTTCTAAACTTATGGTTCAAAAGTTAGAGGGGGGGGGGGGACACATTGTTTTTTACTTTTGAAGCGATTATTTCCGAAATTATTGACATTATCAAAAAATTATTTTAGTAAACCCCTATTCATTTTTAAATAGCTTTCCAACAATTTATCACACGTTAGGGTTAAAATTTTAAAAAAAATCACTTCCTACTTTACATTCAGAGGGGCTACCCTAATAGAACATTTTTTCCAATTTTTATTTTACCACTTTGTTGGCGTGATTGATACACATATTGGTACCAAATTTCAGCTTTCCAGTGCTAATGGTCACAGAGATTAAGCGAGGACGGATGGACGGACGGACAGACAGACATGGCGTAAGTATAAGGGTTTCTAGTTGACTACTGAACGCTATCTAGAAAGGGAAATCAATAATCATTAAGAATAAATACATAGATACATACATATTATATACAATCCAAATACAAGCGATGTCAAGAACAAAAAAAAGATATATTACTGGAGAGATACTAATCCGTTAACTTAACTTCAAGATAAGTTTGCCAACTGCTTGTGAACGTGCCATCACTATAAATGTGAACAAACTGGTTGCCATCCTGATTTTCAAAGGTAGCTCATTCCAAAGAAAAACCGCCTGGACGGAAAGAAGGAAGACTGAATGAAAACAGAACGGTGAGATGGACATCGTAGAAGACGATTATTTGTGGAACGAAGATTCTTATTGTGTGCCGAACACAAATAGTAAAAATGATAAGTCAGAGTGCCTAGTGCGAGTTTGTTTTACGTTAACGCGATCGACACGTTCATGACGTTCGGCGCTCCGATTGGCCCTCTCCAAGCTTTTAACCAATCAGAGAGCCAAACGCGGTGAACGTTTCGATCGCGTTAACGTAAAAACAACTCGCACTTAGGGCACAGATATGTTGGAGATGTGGGCTTGTGAAGTTACATAGAAAATAGGGTTGTCAATTATCACTTGCTTCAATAACGTTGAAGGAATACATCTGGAGAAAATGTATGAGAGATTTCTCGACGACACGTGAAGCCAAGACAGAGACTCTTGCACGCGAAGCATGATCACCGCAGAAACTGATTTTATCTAAAGGAGAATCGACAAAGTGTCTAATTGTAAAAATATTTATTTTGTTTTGAGCACTACAATGTCAAGAATGAAGAAAAGAAATGTGTAGATTCTTCAGTCGACAATACAACACTATTTTTAATTAGTACAAAAAATAAATTGGGCTGTATCCGCACCTGTTACTGATCATATTTGCGTAATCAAAAGTAAAAAAAACGAAATCAAATTTTTAAATATGACCACTAAGTATTTAAGGTGACTGGGGGTAAGATCAAAAACGGGGAAAGATAAAAAAAATACAATAACGCCGAATACCAAGGAATTCTTTTAATTCTGGCAATACAGTTGTAGGGACCATTTTGTCTTTCCCCGCTCTGCAGTCTGCGTCAGTCGCTAAGTAAGAACTTACTCGTGTTTTTTGTCATTTTTCCGAACGGACACATTTTCCGCGTAAAATTGTGTTTTTCAATCTTACCCCGCATGCTGTATCTCCTTACACAGGTAAGTCACAAACATTTTGTTTTGATATTCGTAACTAGATTTGAAATGTTATATGCTCTATAATGTGGTGATTAGTATATTTCACGTATTTTAGGATTTATGGTGCCTTTCAAACTTTCCCCGGCAAAATTTAACGGGGTAAGATGATAATATAAAACTTTCCGTCTTACCCCGTTTACGAAAGTCATACAAAAGGTCAGGGGTTCTCAATCTGAAATATACGGTAGTATCCCCCCTTACACAACATCGTATCATAAACTTTTACCATGGAATCAGCACATCCTTCTAGACTCCCTAGTGTTAAAACGCTTGGCGGTTTAAAAAAAAGTCAGATGTTCTATACGTAAGTGCAATACCTACACGATCAAAATGTGTTATACAACTGCTTTATAAGCATATGAAATTTCATCTTGCATACATTCATAACTTTTTATTTTTGTTTTAGGATCAACATGCCTCGTAACTTCATAAGGAAATCGTTACGGGCGATTTGTTATACTCCTGAGGACTAAGAAATTGCAATATAGAGAGTGAATATAGATTCGTTCATCGTGGGAGAATATTTTAGCTATTTGCAGGCTACTCTAAAGACATTAATCGGGTCTTGAACAAAGGCCAGAACTCATCTAGAACAACTACTAGCTCCTTTGAAAAAATTTTTTTCAAATGCCTGTTTTATTGTATTCTGCTCTCGTAGTTTATTTTATAAAAAATATTATAATGTACGGTACTAAATGAAAACGTGTGTTTTATTTATTGACCCGACTAAGACTTCACAATCATGAGCATGTTTTTTTTAAAATATCTTATAACATGTTGAGAACCCCTGACTGCTAGCCGTTTCAACGGGGTAAGATCGATATATTTTATTTGATGAATTATTTTTTCTTGCATTTATAATGCGATTTTTAATGTAACTGATTTTCAAGCTATTAAGATTATTGTAGCAGAAGGTTTCTTGATCACCACACATTCATAATGACCATAAATACGATTTTAGTAACTATATCAATCTTACCCCTTCGGCGTTTCATCTTTCCCCAACATATTGTTTTTCTTAAGACCAATTTTATTAACGTTTTTTGCATAAAATATTGGTTCAAAAACATTTCTGTCAGCATTATAGTAACAAGTTGACTATACTTTTTCACCCAAAACATCAATTTATGCATTTGATTTGAATCCCTTTGTTTCACAACCGTTTCAAATCAACACTATTTATCTCATCTAAAATCCATTCCGACTTACCCCCACTCACCCTAGTTTAACTTAAATAACGAAAACAGCTGTTGAAGGCATGCTTGGGCGAACACGCGAACGTGAGCGAGAGATGACGATTAATGAATACTACTAGGGCATGAAGCCTGTACAATATTTTCAAAAATTGGGTGACTTTTTAGGATATACGTAATATAAACAAACGCTAATAAATTTGCTGTTTATGAATATTTTTTATTGATACTTACTTTACAAATATAAGTAGAATAAACCCTTTAGGTATTTGTACTAATTAAAAATCAGTTGTGTAAGTTTAATAGTCTCCAATATCGAGCATTGTTTCTTCTATAATTAATAGAGGTGTGGGGTACTGCAGCTAAAACACATCTTAAACAGATCGAAACATGTCAAAACAAAATAATAAAACTCTTATTCCATTACCACTACCTAACTCCGACAGAAAAAGTTTATAAAGAAAACAAATTGATGACTTTATCTCAAATATATAAATTTAACACTTGCATACTAGTACATAAGTTATTAAATAAAAATAAAAAAAAACGTAGTACCTACCAGACGAAAAAACAACATTTGCTTAAGACAACCACGAACTAATTACGGAAGAAAAAATATACTTTACGAAGGAGCAGAGTTGTATAATAAATTACCCAATGACATCAAAGAAATACAGTCCTTTATCTATACTAATATTATAAAGAGGTAAATCTATACTTCTATACTAATATTATAAAGAGGTAAAATTTGTAAGTTTGTAAGTTTGTAAATTTGTATGTAGGGGCTAATCTCTGGAACTCATAATCCAATTCTAAAAAAAATTTAACTGGCAGAAAGCTGCATTATTCCTGAGTGCTATAGGCTATAAATTGTTTCTATAACATGTATATTAACCGAGCTATCACAACTTTTGTCTAGCAAGTCGGAAAAAAATACCTAATAAAACCGAATTATTTGCGTGCGCTGCCTAAACAATTGCTTAAAATTAAAAACAATGTATGGCTACCTGGTTAGTCTTAATTATTTCTACAAAAAAGTCCGCGATACCATATCTCTATCTTTTATATTTTGTCTTTTATACTTCTTTTATTGCATTAAAAAAAATATTTTTCGGCATACTTATGTTTGGTTGATTATTTGAGCAACAAAATATTAATTCTTATGACAATAAATTATTTCAGTATCACAAGAACATCATACAGATAAGATTTGCCATTTACAGTATATCAATTGGTCATACAGTTTCGGAGATAATATAAAATTACTAAAACGCAAAATGCCCCTAGCATAACTTTCATTGTGCACACGTTTTACCTATTTGCCCATAGATGGCGTTCTGCAATTACGTCATTTTTCTGATTCGCGGTGTTAAGACTTTTCGTGGATTGATGACCCTCTCGAATTATTAGTTGGAAGATGGAGTTCAAAATATTACATGGCAGTTGCTTATTGATTTTGGATGTTTCGTTCGTATAATTGTTGTTGAAGATATAGATACCTCATTCATAATCGAAAATATCGTAATTTCGTTGTACGTATGTTTTGAATGTTCGTAGTTTCGTAATTCGTTTTAAGTCTAACGTAATAATCGATACGAGTCATTCGATATTACGATTGTTTTGTTTTGTAAAGGCAGACGGTGTACGAGTCGCTCTCCCTTTGTTCATAATTTGTTTTCAAGTCTGTGCGTAGTTTATTGAGAGCGTGCCTAAAAGGAAATCTCAACTGTCCCGGCAGACATCACAGACAAGAGCCGCTCGAGTACGCCGTACGGAATGATCTGCCCCTGAAAATGAGCAGCGCCTCTCGAGAAATAGAGAATATATTTCGCAAGCACGCGCTAGAGAATCTAGCTCCGAGCGCTTACAGCGCCTCGCTAGCCAAAATGTGAGGACGTCGCGGGCCCGTGCTCGAGAAACTAGCGCTGAACGTGCGCACCGTCTATCTGACTTAAGGCAGCATGTCTCTGAGACAAGGGATAGGAAGACTAGCGCTGAGCGCTCGCAGCGCCTCGCTAGCCAAAATGCCATAACATTCGGTAATCTTTGAAGTTACTGATCTGATTCCAAAAAATATTTTACTAATAAAATTAAATACAGTAATATCAATCGAGTATAATCTTATGTTAAAACAAGAAAGTTTCCGCGGACGAAGTCGCGGGCAGAAGCTAGTTATAAATAAATGAACCATAAAGCACCACATCTTATAAGATTTCTCTAGGTTTTAAACTTATCCCACCAGTGTACCACACCAATTTCATTTAGAATATCATTTTTTACTAAGTATTTATTATTTACTAATTCGCTAAAGTAAACTAAAATACTTACTTACTCTGTATTTCAGTAACATATTCATAGTTAAAACATATTTAAAAAATAGCTCAATGTGTAGGGAATTGCTAATGTAATAGTACGTCTACTTTTTCGTTCTACCCACAACAATGTTAAAATTGTGTCTACTTTAATACATAATAATTATTATTTATTTACGAATACCTGTCGTCTTCACAAGTAATTCTTGTATTTACTTTTAAGAGTAGGTACCTTGTATTTCTCATATTAAGTGAATTGCATTATTTTTGAGAAATAAATGTCTTAAACCGTATAATCGGCAGAAATGTTTCTACCATCTGTCATTTTGTCGATTCTTCTAAAGACAAAATCTGTTTCTACGCTGATCATTCTACGCGTGCTGGGCGGTATAAAAACTCTTACACCCAGGTTACTGGTTAGTCACTAACCGTACACGTCATCATCATCATCATTTCAACCATAGGAAGTCCACTGCTGGACATAGGCCTCCCCTATAGATCTCCTATAAGACCGGTTGGAAGCGGCTCGCATCCAGCGCGTTCCTGCGGCCTTAATGAGGTCGTCTGTCCACCTTGTGGGTGGACGTCCCACGCTGCGCTTGCCGATACGTGGCCTCCACTCGAGAACCTTTCGACCCCATCGGTCGTTGGCCGTGGGGTACCGGCAGAGTAGACTAGTACCCCCCTCTAGTACCAGGTGTCGTAGGAGCCGACTGAGGTACAGCGGAACCGACCAATGGCGGTACAACCATTCCAAATCGGCGTAGCTAAAATGGCACAGGGCGAGGATGGGCAGCAGCATCCTCGTTGCGAAGCTACGTCCTGCGATTGCCAACACGCCTGCCCAGCGTGGTGATTATGGGCAAACTCCCCCATGATAGACACTAACCGTACACAAAGAAGATTATAACTCATACTTTTTACTCCACATGGGACGAGCAAAAACTAAAGATATGTTGCATTATTAATGTGAGATTCAATTACGTACATCAAAAGGACATTGCTCTGCCGTCATTCATGATGGTGACAGCCCATTAAAATGAGTTTTGAACGTTCTTAATGAGGACTATATTCAATTCAAATTAAGTGCCCGATACCAGAGACTGATTGTACACTAGACGCACCCGCGACTCCGCATGGATGGTGTTTATAGATTTTTTGTTTGCACTATCTCTTTTCCATTTTCAAAATAAAAGTGCAGGCGTTTAAAAAATTGGCCCGAACAAACAGATATATTAGGTAAGTATGTATAGTATTCATGCACATCATAATTCAAAGCTGTTATTTTTACATTACAAACAGATACTTCAATGTAATTTCTTTAAACTGATAAAACATTATTTCTGATTTAACTTTAAGTCTTATTTCACGATTGGTACTATTAAAACAAATTATCTATTACCTACAGGGCAATATATTATTTTAATTGTAGTAAAATACAACAGCACAAACAAATAAATTCAAAATAATTAATTAATGATCTATAAGTAGTTAAATTAATACCTACGTAAAGAAATAACTTTGAATACTTTTCCATCTCACATTCTTCAAGTAGGTACCTACGTGCAATATTCTAATATTGCACGTACCTACATACTTGAGGAATGTGAGATGTGGCAAACATCTAATAAATTTTGGTAAAAATTTGGTTAAATGGTGGAAAACTAAAACGGTCAAATTATGAATCAGTAGATAATAAATAATCACATTCACAACTGCAGCATAAAAAATCATTGCACGGGTTTTATTCAAGTTAATTTGTTGAACAATGTTCTTTAAATTGTAGGGTTACCCAATTAGTCTCAATGAGATGGCATCAATGGGTAATTTCTAGTAATTTGTACCTAGACAGGATATGAGTGTAGTTACGGTTACAAATTGGACAGTATATAATATTTTAATAATCAACACAATAAGGCCCACTTGTTATTTTTACATTGAAATATTATTATTGTTAAATACCGTGAAGACCTGTGTCACATTAGTAGCAGAATTATAATTTTATTGTGCTAGTGGTATCTGTTTTGCGCACGTAGGTACGTGTTTTTTTTTTGATAGAGGGCGTCTCGCAGTGCACCCTACTGAGGGGTGGCGTTGCTATCTGCTCAACCGGTCAAACCTGTGGACAACCTAAATACACAAGGCCTCCAGCCAGGAGCATTACGTCAGAATTTAAGTGACACTCGCTAAGGGCGCCCCCTGTGGGGCTCGGACCTCGGCTAAAGGTGTCACTGATCGAATAAAAAGGGGACGGCTGGATCTGAGTTAGATTATTTAGGGACTGTTTAAAGCTAGCGGCTCAGCATCGCGGGCTGGCTCATGCAAGGGTCGGGGAGGGAGATTAACTATACTTCGCGACTGGCCACGACGGCGGGGCCGGAAGGCGTTCGGTTTGTAACTGTAATGTTTCTTGACTGTGCTAGTTTCCCTACGACTTTCCTGGAACAAGGTGATGGGGTCGTCGGGGGTGGTAAGTGCATGCCTGGGACGGCGAAGCTTATTAATTCGTGAAGGTGTGTAACTGACTGCAGCATTTATAAGTGGGTTTGGGTTATTCTACGGAGGTAACGGTTCTGCAGGGTCTGCATTTTACGAAGGTGACTAGGCTTGGCGTGTGCGAAGACAACGCAGGCGTAAGTCATAATCGGACGGACGTAGGTACGTGTCGGTAGCATTTGTATTTTATAATTAACTAGCGACCACAGACGTTTTCTGCCCGAATGTTGGATTTGAACCCCATCGCAGCGCCACCTACCGGGTCAATCCAATTAAATATAAACCATCCAGGGCTACAACAAAAAAAGTATTATTCAATTTGGTGCTGACGAACGAAAGTGATGCGCGTAGTGTAGGTACAGCTTGGCAAAAAAGAGTAGAAAAGAATGGAGGTGCCACTGTGCTGTTCGTATAGGAACCCGCTGGCTGCCACCGAATAGCGTACCAACCTAATCTTGATACATAGCTGTTCTTTTTTTAAACATATATTTATTCCTAATCTATTTATGTATTATATTTTAAAATCAGTAAGTAATCAATTGTTTAATTGAACAAGGATGTGTTCTCGACAATCAACTGATTATTTACCTCAATATAAATATTTGGGTAAATACTCCTGAGTTCACAACATTGTTTAGGAATTATAAAAAAAGAAAACATTATATTGTATAACATAGTTCTATATTCCATATTTTATTCTAGTAAATCTTTCTCTAAATATTCCACCCAGACCACGTCCAGGTCTTGGCTAGGGCTGGCCGCAAACTCATCTGAGTCATGTTTGGATTCAGAGGTGCTGCTGCTATCATCTTCTAGATTTATGACTAATCGCTCTATTTCCTCGTACATAGTTAGTTTTTTCCAGTAATCCTTTTCTTAATTTTATTCCATGTTGGCACGATTTCTACCAATGTTCCTCGGTAATAGCTTGGAATGCAAGTTCAGCTTCTTCCTGTAAAGAAGAAATATTTCATTTATCTCTTACAATATTAAAAGTTAAACATTTTTATCACATAGGTACTGTTAATAAGCCGGATGTAGAAAATACCCCTTCGTTTATCTTCTTCCAGCACGATTCTTCTTATAATGCTAACATTATTATTTCCCTGATTAAATACCTACCAGATTTAGACTATGGCACAATCATCTCTTTTACATTGCTAATGCAAACGCTACAACAAATAATTCTTTACCTTGTTATCAAACTTAAAGTATAAGTTTAAAAGTAAAAAATGCATTTTCATTCAATTAAAAATCAAGTTATTATACAATAGCTAGAATGTGCTAAGTCACCAAAGTATCAATAATTAATCTCGGCGCGCTATACCAGAGTAATGCAGAAAAAATGTAAACATAACTTATGTGCTCGACTTGTATTGTTTCAAATTTCTAGTTATTCCTTATGCAAGCAAATTAATACAGCTTTGTATTCATCAATTAACACTTTATTTATCTAAAATTAACAAAACAAACTCTTACATACCTGACTTATCAGCGGTTCTTTAGTAAACATTTTTCAGATCAGAAAGAATAGTTTGGGTTTCATGTTCCGCCAGCCATCGCCTATACATCTTATAATTAATAACCTCTCTGCCAGCACTCACTAATTATTTTTCACTTTTTACGTTTATTAATCAACGATTGGTGGTCGAAATTATAACTCTGCGAAGTCGTGAACTTTGTTCATTGATGTCATTATTTTGGAAAAGTTACCAACAGACAAAAAATTTGTTCCGTTTCTACACTTTTTTGACAAGCTATACATAAATGCATTTCGACGATTCGTTTTTATTCATAAATAATAGCCACACACGCTGGTGACCTGTAACACAGGTTTATACCAAAACCTATATCAGGCACCAGTCTCTCACAAAGATGGAATTCAGCTTAGACTTTTTTTGTTCACACTAATGTTTTAAGCCAGCTTTGTGAAGAGAGAATAAACGATAAATTATTATAAACGGGTCGATCGAAGGTTAAGCTACGCTTGACGAAGTTGGTCCGTGAATGGATGGGTGACCATTAATTACACAACTCAAGACTCCTCCGCGCCTCACAACGCTCTATTCTATTGTATTCTAGCTTGACATGATCAAATAATCCGATAATAGAGCACTGCACTTTATTATCTAACTCCAGTTAAAAAAAAAACGTGACTGTTGCGCTTCGTCCGGGCTAATTGCACAACTTCTATGAATTAATTTAAACCAACTGAACTTGAACACAATTGTTCGCTAGCATGAATCCCTCTTGTGACGGGTTAACTAGTCCGTTACATGATTAAACACGAGTCTTTGTCACGTGCGAACCTTTTATTATTATCAAGTAAACAGACATGACATTGAAGTGCGGCTAAAGAGGAAAAGTATATGTACAGCCGCACTCAGTTCCGGTGAATCACTCATAAGGCTATTTAAATCGCTCGCACTCAGCGTCGCTCATGCGCACACGAAGCGTAGCTCAAAGCATTTCGTTAGGTAACTGTTTTTTTTTATTTTTCATTTATTAAAGGGTATTTGCTCACATTTGATTATGTCACCCTGTAAGGAAACGAAAAAAACAAACTTAACACAGAGTAGGTAGGTACCTTTCAAAGTTAACAAGCAAGTTACTTGAGGAAGCCCATAGAGTAGTCTATCTGGCTTCCTCTGAAAGAGGCGAAGACAAAATGCTATTGCACGATCCAACATTGAGAAGATCATTATGGATCATTATGTATAACAAAGTTATGTCTAAATACTTCGTTACGAACACATTCCATCAAAATGGTACAGCCTGTGTTTTATGTTTCTTATTTCTCGGATCCCTAGTTCCTTTTAAATAAAATCTTGTAAAATAATACGTCCTCTACAACATCACGTTCAGTACAATGGATCAGGAATCCGAACTATTTAATGTTGAATGTGCCCTAAGCGAAGTCTAAAACTTGTCGCAATGTTCTTACATCCCAAATGATTGACCGCAAGTGCGGCCGACTGTACTTTACACTATGCGTGACGGATATCACGATGTCACCGGGCGCTTAATCAGAGTGGGATGCCTTCGGGGTAAGTAGGTGCAGCGTTTACCGCGTCGCGTTGTAGCAGTTAGCTAACAATAACCGATTCAGGATGAAGATTTATTTTTTAATGGTTCCTCTAGAAATCTAACGGCATTTAAGCGTAGGTATGTTAAAAGTTAATTTTCTTATAGAGACATTTTGAGAACATTCGGAGTCGTTTGAGATTTTGCATGCGCATGCCAGCTAAAATTGCCGAACACTTTTTCTTTCTTCTAGACTTAAATAGGCATTTCTGTACAACGCAAATAAATATATGGACGTAAGAGGTCCTTTGATCATGAGAATCCGCAAGACCATATGGTTATTATTAGGAAAAAAAAGTAAAAGTGCAAAAAACAACGCACAAACAAAATAAAACAAGTTGCCTGCATGCCAGAAACCACCAAAATTTATATTTATTTATTTAAAGACACAAAAATACTTTTTACTTATCATTTGACATGTAAAAGTCCGGACATCACGAACAAAATTTTCGTCCGAAAAAGTGTGTCCTGCTGGATACAAGTCTATGAGTTTTTTGTAGTACGCCCCGCTGCCGCTCCAATATTCATATATTATTCTAGATGGCGTTACTGAGGCATGGGATCAAAGTTTTTCTATGACATTTCCTTGACATGCCCGCTCTATAGTATTTTAAATCTCTTCGGTAGCCTTATTACAAATTCTATTTCTATTATAGAAAGAAAATGGCGTACCTATATGGAATCAGCTGTTTGTCAACTGTCATGTGTTAACGAGTAGAATTTATAATATGGCCGAAAATTAAACACACTTGTCGCCATATTGATTGCGATAATAGAAATAAATTTGTAATATGGCTAGGCCTGCAGTTGTAAATTCTTAGAATGTTACTGTTTGCTGTTCCTCTCAATAAATAATTAAAATAAACGTTTTTTTTTAGCTTGTGCGAGGTGTAATCGCTGCTTTTTATTTTTTCTTTTTTTAAGAAGATGTATTCAAACTTCACGCAGATCGACAATAAAGCTGAAATATCACACTCACAGACAGCATTGAAAAACAAAGTACAACAGCTGATAAACATACTTATATATTTCTAAATACATACATATTATAGATAAATTACACCCAGACACAGAACAAATGATCGTGCTCATCACACAAACATTTGTCCTGGGTGGGAATCGAACCCACCACCTCCGGCATAGTATTCAGGGTCACTAACTACTAGACCAACAGGCCAGTCAAATAAGTCAAACATGCTTCTCAAATTCCGAGTTGAGCTCGCGATTTCTGACAAATGCTTGCACTGACTGATCAGCTGGCTTATTCACAACCATTCGACTAGATTCCGTACCGAATCGAACGTCTAAGATGTCGAAGATGTCATCCAAACGCAATTCACAAATCCGAAAACGATTTTTTTTGACAGTTCATATTCGATAAGAAGACTCAAATCTTTCCGACAGCTGTTTGCTATCGGGAGCCATACCGAACAACATTTAAACGATTTATTTCAGAGAAATTTAAACACTGTAAACCTTTAAAACACTGCACTTTTAAGTAAATGAAGTTTTATTATTGTATTGACCGTATTTCATTGATACTTTCGCATTTACATAAATTCAAAGTGTAATTAAAAAATTCAAATTAAATGTGGAGCCTTATAAATGATCTTTCTAGGAACCAAGTCAAAGACTCACCTGTGCCAAGTAAACTCCTAACGCCTACTGGAATTGTGACTAGCCAAGCTGATATCTGCGAATGTTTTAATGACTTCTTTTCAACATTGGAACTGTTCTAGCGAATGAAATCCCTAAACAATATCATAATAACTTAACCCATACTAGTGGAGCACAGGCAATTGGAACCACGGATACACTCTCACAAATGAAACCATGCACTTTAGATGAAATTGCTAAAATAATTGATAATCTGAAGCCCAACACTAGCTCAGGATTAGATGGCATAAGTACAAAATCAATAAAATGTGTAAAAGACATAATACTAGTCGAATTAACAAGATGCATTAATAAAAATTTAGAGTTAGGTACGTTTCCCGACAGTCTCAAAATAGCCAAGGTCACCCCAATTTACAAAAGTGGAAGTAAATCTGAACCTGGGAACTATCGTCCCATCTCAGTACTACCGGTATTGTCAAAGGTTTTTGAGCGCGTTTTATACAACCGCCTCGATGAATATTTAAAAGCGAAAAAAATTCTTTATATAAAACAATACGGTTTTAGGCCAAAATCAAATACGCTTTCTGCAACAATAGATCTTATAACTAAAATCAAACTAAATATCGACAAAAAACAAATAGCATTAGGAATTTTTATAGATTTAAAAAAAGCTTTTGACACAATAAGTCACAAACTGTTATTAAAAAAACTAAACGACATTGGTATCACTAGCAGTGCCCTCAATATTTTTAAATCTTACTTGGCAAACCGCTGTCAAGTAGTTAAGATTAATGAAATCAAAAGTAGTCCAAAAATCATAAATTTTGGCATTCCACAGGGATCTATTCTAGGGCCTTTACTTTTCCTTATTTATATTAATAACTAGCTTTTGCCCGCGGCTTCGCCTGCGTGGATGTCGAACGTCGGTCTCTTTAGGGGTTGAATTTCCAAAAATCGTTTCTTAGTGGATACTTACTCTTCAAAAAGAACACCCGCTCCAGTTCCATGTCTCCAAGACCAGCGGAGGCATTGCAAAAAGAACATATACTTACTACGTTCATATCACCGATTTTCGAATATGATCTGTAATGAATAGTGACAGCGTAGGTGAACCCACTTTTGTATTTGTTGGCCCACGGTAGTAAATTTGTAGGTTCATCTAAATCCTCTGCATGTGCATCTAAGTTATTAAAAATATGTCTAAATCTATACGCGGAAAGCCTGGCTTCGCGCTGCTCGTCCGTTTCCTGCGATCGAATATTATCAACTCGTCATCTTTCATTTGTCAAACTTAGGTGTATCCTTTCAACTGCCAGACGGTCGTGATATTGAGTATATGTTTCGGACTCTCGAGACAAAACGTGCCTTTTACGGTCAGTTGTAAGTCTTAAGGGAAGGTTCATATCTGACGTCGCGTAACGCCAGACCAGACAAATGTATAGAAAAACACTTGACCGTTCACACTCAACCGATGATACGTTAGTGCGTCGAGCGTACATTGTATCAAACGCTCGGCGCATGTTCCGTCAGATATGAACCTTCCCTAACTCACGCTCAGTATATGTTTCGGACTCTCGAGACAAAACGTGGCTTTCGCGGTCAGCTGTAATTCTTAACTCACGCTCAGTATAATGTTTTGGACTCTCGAGACAAAACGTGCCTTTCGCGGTCAGCTGTAAGTCTTAACTCACGCTCTGAGTACGTTTCGGACTCTCGAGATAACACATGCCTTTCGCGGTCACATGTAAGTCGTAATTCTCGTTAAGTAGGTACCTAGGTCTTTCAGATTCTCGAGATAGAATATGCCGTTCGCGATCAGCTGTAAGCCTTAAATGTCGCTCGGTGAACGTTTCCGACTCTCGGGAAGTCGGGATAAAACATGCGTTTTACGGTCAACTGTAAGACGCAGCTCTTGTTGCGAAAAGGTTTCAGATGCTCGTGATGTAGCTCTTCTTTCCCTATCAGAAGTTAATCGCATCTCTCTCTCAGAACTTCAGAAGTGCTTTTATGTGCTCGTGCAGTTGCGTTATTCACTCTCATAGAGTTTAAACTATGTGCTCTTTTCGTTGAAGATTCCTGAGAACGCGCATCTCTCATTCTTTTGAAAAAAAGAGAAAAAAAAACGAATTTCGAAATAAAGAAGACCGTTTTCTAGGTGGCATCGTACCTACTTTAATTCAAATAAAAAAAACAGAAGCATCAGTTTATTTCCTAAGTCAAAAAGACGCTAATCATCGAATAACTTAAATCAACTAATATCTTAACTAACTTAACTTTTATGTAATTAAAAAAAAACTTACCATACAGGTAAATATAAAAAAAAGAAAGTATGAATTACCTATGGAATAAAAAAAAACAAACTAATTATTTTAGGTAGCTATACCTACCTATGTAAAACGAATATCTCAAAACTACGTACCTACTATACAATTTAAAATCTAAAAAAACAAATAAGGAATAATAATCGTAATTAAGTACCTACGAAAAAGAGCTAAACAAATAAAAATAATTATTATATTTTGGTACTAAAAACTACTTCAAAATAATATCTAAAAACTACTATAATTTAAATATAATCTAATGAAAAGGACGAATAATAAATTCATAAAAGTCTGGCTTATTCAATAAGAACGAACAATGCTTGGCATGTCCCTTCGCATCCACAGTCAAATAAGTGACGCAGGTGCCGCGGTGAGCCGCTTCGCGCGTTAAACAAATATCAACCGTATAGCATACGTAGGCTACCATTCTGGCGCGGCGAGATTTGGAAGTTTAAGGTTTAAAGTTCATCTATATCTTGTGTGTTTATAAACCAATGTCTATATTTTTTATTTTATTAAATAGTATAAAAGTGTACGTTATTATTCAATATACTTTGAAGAAGTGCCTAACGATTAGGTAAACGTGTTATTGTGGATTATTTATAAGATATAGATATATGTTACCGAGAACTTTTTTTTTGATATTTTGAAGATCAACATTTTTGTAATACATACTTTTTGTGTATGATCAACGTATGCGAGGATAGGAGCTCGAAAGCGCTTATTTTCATCCGACTTGCTTCGAATTTATCGTCACTGCTCGGCTCCTATGTGTCTTAGCGTTATGTTATATAGCCCATAACCTGCCCAGGAGTATGGATTACAATCGTACCAAGTTTGGTTAAAATCCCTTTAGTAGTTTTTGACCTATGCGTGCACATACAGACAGACAGACAGACAGACAGACAGACAGACAAAAAATTTACTGATTGCATTTTTGGCATCAGTATCGATTACCAATCATTCTCCAATATTAATTTTGAATATATTTTCAATGTACAGAATTGACTTCTCTACAGATTTATTATAAGTATAGATATAGATGTCCAGGGGATCGGACTAAAAGGTGATATATCGTTGTACGCTGATGATACAGCTTTATTCTACTTTGGACACTCCGTAGACGCAGTTATGTGTGACGCCCAGGGTGATCTAAATCTTTTAAATGTGTGGTTTCAGTGCAATTTACTCACCATTAACATAGCTAAAACAAACTACATAATATTCGCTGCAAAAAATAAAAAAATATTACACCATTCTCAATTGACTATAAATAACCAGCCAATTAAAAAAGTTCATCATGAAAAGTATCTTGGATTAATTCTAGATAGCCGCTTAAACTGGAAGCCACATATTGAAAAGGTTAGATCTAAACTGACGTGTCTCGCCGGAGCCCTACGGAGTGTCGTTAGATGTCTACCACGCACGATACGATACAATATATATAATACTCTTATAAAACCCCACTTAGATTATTTAATAGAAGTCTGGGGCACAGCTGCTAAAACCAATCTTGAAACACTACAAACAGCACAAAATAAGCTAATAAAAACACTTTTCCACAACGATTACAGCGCACCAACACAAAAAATATACAAAGAAACTAAGTTAATGACCATATCACAAACGTACATATATAATAATTGCATACTAATAAGAAAAATACTAAATAAAGACATTCACACACAAATATCTTTTACAAAAAAAAACTTTTTTGCAAAAAATAAAACCGACTTCAAAAAAAAAACACTAAACGGTGTAAAATAACTCTAAATTCGGAAGTCTGCGGCTTTGGTGGGTTTGTCTTACTCATGATGGGCCACCGACTTCCGAATTTAGAGTTATTTTACACCGTTTAGTGTTTTTTTTTTGAAGTCGGTTTTATTTTTTGCAAAAAAGTTTTTATTTTTCCATTTTTAGTTGTTACCATAAAAACATTTGCCATGAATTTATTTTATATTGTTAATTGTTAACAATACATGTCATCATAATGGGGTTTTCCACTAATCCCTAATAAATTAAAATTAACATACCTAACTGACGAAATCTAGGTATATTGTACCCACCTGCGTACCCCTCAGAGCATACAGGCGTGATGATACGTCATTATGTTGTATAAACAATAAACATCCAAGCGATTCCAGCAATCACAACAGATTTGCTGTTTATTTTTGAAGAGTTCCGTTGTATATCTCCGAAGATCAGCACCAGATCTTCACCAAATTAAAATGGGACCACCTCAGGAGTATACTCTTTCAAATAAAAAAAGAATTTTGAGAATCGGTCCACAAATGGAGGAGAAATCAGGTAACATACATAAAAAAAAAAAAAAAAAAAAAAAAAAAAAAAAAAAAAAAATACATACACACGAACATAGAACCTCCTCCTTTTTTGAAAGTCGGTTAAAAACACCAAATACACAAAATTCAGCTCAGAAATGCAAATGATATCCAACTTTCCACACCACGCACCAACTACGGTAAAAAAAATGTGATGTATGAAGGTGCTGCATTATATAATAAGTTACCAAACAACATTAAAAATACAAAAACAATGGCAATGTTTAAAAAACTTTTAAAATGTTATATTTTTCAAACTGTAAGCGCACCTTAGTACATGCCACTTCCAGTTGCGTGCGCTCCATGTATGTTAACGTTCTACTAAATTACTCGCTTGACTAAATTATTTTCATTTACCCTACACCTCTAAAATATTTCGATGTTTACTTAATACTTTATATTTTTGTCAAAGCTGTTACTGTGAATCAATCCATAATATTTTATGTACTATTTCTCATGTAAGTGAATTTGTAATTCTTATGGGAAATAAAGATATCTCAAACCTCAATTATGTAGAACTACACAATTACACTTTGAATTACTTTATTCGTATAATTTACGTGTTATTGAATGACAATGAGCAAATAGCAAGATTTGTGTATTGATTTCAAATACTTACAGTTATTTTTTAGCAAAGTTATAATAAAAAGAAATCCGTAGTTTTATTTCAAATAAAAACTTTTTCCGCATTGCAAGACTGGCAATGCGGAAAAAGATTAAAAAGTAAAAAAGTCTGTCAAACTGGCAATGCCAGTTTGACAGACGGCTGTTTACGAAGCAAGTTTGTTCGAAATAAAGTTTGTTTGATTAATAATAAAATCATTTTGTACCGTTTGCTGTCTATAAAATTACTAGCTGTATATTCTATAATTAAACGGATCGAAACATTCAATTAAACCATTTTATTTACTACTTTAAATTTTCTACCACGCTGATCTTTTTACTACCATTTTGTAGCGTTCCCCATAAATACAATGATCAATCGTATAGAAAAAAAAACGTATCCGTTCGGATCTGTGAATAGCGTTTTGGCAGTTCTTCGGCTCGGAAATGAGATTGTCGAAAACGGTTCCTTACCGACACGGAAACCAATCGAACGGTTTAGAATAAGGCAG
The DNA here is from genome assembly GCA_921972225.1 of Euplexia lucipara. NCBI lineage: Eukaryota > Metazoa > Arthropoda > Insecta > Lepidoptera > Noctuidae > Euplexia > Euplexia lucipara. The sequence continues at coordinate 6,466,063 of OV179142.1, read as the reverse complement.
CTGCTGGCTTATTCAGAACCATTCTACTAGATTCCGTACCGAATCGAACGTCTAAGATGTCGAAGATGTCATCCAAACGCAATTCACAAATCCGAAACCGATTTTTTTTGACAGTTCAAATTCGATAAGAAGACAAATCTTTCCGACAGCTGTTTGCTAGCGGGAGCCATACCGAACAAAATTTAAACGATTTATTTTTCATAAATCCAGGTTATTTCAGAGAAATAAAAACACTGTAAACCTTTAAGACACTGCACTTATAAGTAAATGAAGTTTTATTATTGTATTGACCGTTTTCATTGATACTTTCGCATTTACATAAATTCAAAGTGTAATTATGTAGTTATTCGTATAGTTGTACGTGTTATTGTTTGACAATGAGCAAAAAGCAAGATTTGTGTATTGATATCAAATACTTACAGTCATTTAGCCTTTTTAAGCAAAGTTATAATAAAAAGAAACATCCATAGTTTTATTTCAAATAAAAACTTTTTCCGCATTGCCAGACTGGCAATGTTTAAAAAGTAAAAAAAGTTTAAAAAGTAAAAAAGTCTGTCAAACTGGCATTGCCGGCTGCAAAGCAAGCAAACAAGCAAGTTTAAAGTTTGTTTGATTAATAATAAAATCATTTTGTACCGTTTGCTGTCTATTAAATTACTAGCTGTATATTCTATAATTAAACGGATCGAAACATTCAAATAAGCCAATTTTATTTACTACTTTAAATTTTCTACCACGCTGATCTTTTTACTACCATTTTGTAGCGTTCCCCATAAATACAATGATCAATCGTATAGAAAAAAAAACGTATCCGTCCGTTCGGATCTGTGAATAGCGTTTTGGCAGTTCTTCGGCTCGGAAATGAGATTGTCGAAAACGGTTCCTTACCGACACGGAAACCAATCGAACGGTTTAGAATAAGGCAGGGGTCCCCTCATATCTGTGTGGTTCTTTCCTCAAAAGACCATTTCAGACACTTTTCTGCATGGTTCTATCATAATTAGAAATGTTCTGACCTAGATAATGTCTGGACTTTAAAAGAGACTGTGACCTCCGATTTTCTTTCGGTGTTTCTTCCCAGAGTATTCAGATAATAAAACACCGATCTTACGTTCCAGTTAATAAATGACATGTAAAATTGTTTGTTCTTACTTATTTACAGAAATAAATATCATTTATCTCTTACCTTAGTTTAATTGCAACTAACGAAGGTAAAGTATTGATTCAAGTCATCTGCAGACCAAGCTCTCGTGATAGGGGTGGTACCTAACCCCTGGCTAAACTTTAGATATTATATATAATTGAAGAAAGGGAAACATTGTAACTGATGTTTTTTTAAGTAGGGTGTAGTAATACAAAGTATAAATTAAACATTCTTCATCATTAACCCTATAAATGTTTTATTTGAATTTCATTGATATCCCCTTGGATAAGTTTAATAAAAAAGTATTTGTACGGTATCCACTGGCACTAATAGATACTTTTATAAAACTATGGGTACATAAGTCGATGTGCAAGCGAACTTCAATTTTTTTTTAGAAATAAAAGAAGGTACACTAAGTCAGCAAAACTATACTCCATCCGAGTAGGTTTACCTTTTGTTAACTACCTAATCGGATGGAGTATATATGAGTACTCCTTACACTTTTTTTTAAAACTGTAAGTATGTAGTAGGTACCTAGTTAGAGATTTAAAATAGAAAACGTTTTATATGCTTTCTTTGAAACTAGTTAACTATACATTAGTTACATTTTTAATTTATTAAAGAAAAGTAAAACATTATAAATAGCCATTTTTAACTTAGTGTCAAAAAACTCAATTAACATTATATAATAATCGGCTTGAAGCTGTACCCGAGGAGGCGCCTAGGGCTCTGTCGACAGCTTCGAGAAGGTTTGGCATACTGAACACGAGGTTTCAGAGCCGAAAGTATATCTTGTGTACCTATTTATTTAAAAATATTTTTAATTTTAAAGGTGTGATAGGTAGGTACTTACTTAAATGAATGCCAGTGTAGGTAAGTCAAATCAAAATATACCAAAAGCAAATCAAATATTTAGGAAATCTTTTACACAAAATAGGTACTTACCTACATATAAAAGCCACAAATAAATCTTAAATAAATGATTATACTAGTACCTAACAAATAACTAGGTAGAATTATGTATAATTAGCGACTTTCCTGGTTTATAAAACCTGTGTTTCAGGTGAATATAAGTGACCTGAAGCCCTAGCACAAATTATCGATACGTATAAAACGTAACTGCGTATAATCTTAAGTATAAAAAATAACTTTGGATATTATAATACGTAATCAGATAAATAAGTACAATTTGTAGTTTTTGTAACAATCAGAGCAGGTGAAAGAAAGAAAGAAAGAAAGAAAGAAAGTAAGAAAGTAAGAAAGAAAGAAAGATAGCAAGAAAGAAAGAAAGAAAGAAAGAAAATACATTTATTGGCAACAGCTGGATACACGCACAGTAAAAACACAATAACACAAAAAAGAGACAAAAATGGCATGTCTCACGGCTGCGCCAAAAGGTTCATTCAGGTTCAGGTGCCTCTGTAGATTCTGATTATCCCCATGGGAAAAAGTATGTATGTGTTTATATTAAAAAGAACAGCTTGGCGAGTTTCCTCACCATTTTGCGTCATGACCTGTAAGTAGGTAGGTATAGGTAAGGAAACAATAATTAAACACAATAGCTTTTACCATCAATATCACCCCGCCCAAGTAACCACAATACCATCATTCTGAATAAAATAAACAAAACAAAAAAATAATTGTGTCGAAATATTCTTTTGCGTCAACACCATTGTGTAAGTAAATACTTTTTAAACAACACGTGGCTGGTTTTCAAAGACTTCGTTAACACAATTAAACTTGATAAAAAATAAAGGTTAGCAAAAGAAAATTTCAACATGGGTAAACAATAACATTATTTAGAAGGCTGCTAACTTCAGCATTTCGAAAATAGAATTTAATAAAGAGAAAAAAAATTGCCCGATGCCGTGGCATGCCTACCTGGCACTTGGCAGGCGTTCGCATGGTGCTCGGAAACAAACCTCAACACTTTTACTGTGCACAAAGTAGACACAAATAGTAAAACAATCTTAAAAATTATATTTATTTCTGTAAATGGGTTAATATAAACACTTTAACATGTAATTTTTTTAAAAAAAGGAGAGGTCGGTATTTCGCTATCTGACTACTCTGAGAAGAAACACCGAAAGAAACTCATAGGTCACAGTCTTTTTTAAAGTCCAGACATTATCTTGGTCAGATTATGTAAGAACCATGTAGATTTGTGTCTGATAATGGTCTTTTGAGGAAAGAACCACACAGATATGAGTGGACCAGATCAGTCAGTGCAAGCATTTTGTCAGTTATCGTGAGCTCAACTCGAAACTTGAGGCGCTCTACGTCCTGACGAACGTATGTGACGTGTGGGAAGTGGTTACGGTATATTCCTCAACGTCTCTGGCTTCATAATTATATCATCATCTGCCTAGCCGTTGCCCAACTATGTTGGGGTCAACAGGGGTGAACAGGCTACTTCTAGACAGGCGTGCTTAATCGTCGACCACATCATCGCTTACCATCTGGTGAGATAGCGGTCAAACGCGCGACTATCAAGAATAATAAAACTCCGGATGCAGCTGAATACCAGTGTTCTACATGGAGCTCCAGCCTGTCGAACCTCCACAAATCAAATCAAATCAAAATAATTTATTCACATAATATAGGTAAATAGGTGGTATGTAATATAATAAATGTTGGATCCTCATATTGACCATTGCTGGTATGTAAAACTTAACATTATGTACCTACGATGTAACACTAATCTTAAACTAAACACTTTATTTATTACACTACTACATCATTTACTTCACAACCCCGTTACTGGGTAATACGAAACCCCAAGGTTAAAGTTGTTGTCAGATTTTGGGATTTCTGACTATCCGTAACAACTGTCATACGAGTAGCTCTACGAATGACAGCCAGGACTAACAGCTTTATATGTTTTCCGAGGTAAGAAGGAGTCTTGATATGCAATTAGGTAATGGTCACCCAACCACGGACCAAGCAACCGCGTAGGTATATTCCACAACGTCTGTGGCGTCATAATTATACCAAGTCAATAAGTAAAACTGTATCACTAAATCCTCGTATAGGTACTTTAAAACAATATATAGGTATTCCTCATCATTCATCATCATTTCAGCCATAGGAAGTCCACTGCTGGACATAGGCCTCCCCTATAGATCTCCAATAAGACCGGTTGGAAGCCGCTCGCATCCAGCGCGTTCCCGTAGTATTCCTCATCATCATCATCATAATAATTATGCATAAGAAAGATGTCGAGGATCGAGGTGGATTAAGTCTGGAGATGATTAAACAAACTGATTTCTTTTTCGGGAGCGAACTCATTCGATTCTTCTGTCAGTTGAGTAAGCTAGAAGATTGAAGTGAACTTCAGTAAAGTCTAATAATATCAGCCTGTTACTGCAAAGGCCTCTTCTCATACAGAGAAGGGCAAGACATTTACCTAGGCGAATTGGTGATTTCCAACTTAAATTATCTATAAGTCAAGGTTCGTCACGACGCTGACGTCAACTTTCACCGATGCCTAAGATAAATTGAGAAAGCACAAATGTGAATTGAAAAAGTCACTTGGCCGAATTTGAACCACCACTCGTGGCTTAGCCTTTGAGTTGGGCCATCACGACTTATAGTCTAGAACTATGCAATCTTCGAGGCTACGTTTCTTTAGCGAAACCAATCAATTACTTGGTTCAAGATTCATTTTTTCAACCACTTAATAAATTTTAATAAACGCGAGAAATGGACATCACTACCTAAGAGAGCTGGAAGCTCTAGTATTTTAATTATAAACTATCTTTAAGGACAAGACAGTTGATGGAGTACTGTATACCATCAAACCTCGATGCCCGAAATACATAGGTATTTTTTTTTTTTTTTTTTTTTTTTTTTTTTTTTTTTTTTTTTTTTTTTCACAACTTGCACACAACGCCACCTAGTCCCAAGCTAAGCAGAGCTTGTGTTATGGGTACTAAACAGCTGATAAACATACTTATATATTTCTAAATACATTCATATTATAGATAAATTACACCCAGACACAGAACAAATGATCGTGCTCATCACACAAACATTTGTCCTGGGTGGGAATCGAACCCACGACCTCCGGCATAGCAGTCAGGGCCACTAACTACTAGACCAACAGGCCAGTCCTATACATAGGTATTATTTCGGGCAACGTGGTATCGAAAAATGAACACTTTATTACGTTACGAAAAAAATACACAGAAGGCCAGTTTCTTTAATAAATGGAAAGCGTTCGAAGTATGGTCGCAATATCATTCCAGCGAATGCCAAATATTTGTCAAAAATATATGGGGAAAATGGGGAAATTAGACTTATTTTTGACAAATTTTGACTAAAATTTGATTACGAGCGTAGTTCCCGTATGATAGAGAACCTACTTATTATCAAGACATACTTTAAATATTAATATGATGTTGTCCTTGGAAGTACAGACGCCAGCACGTCAAGTTACCCCAATGTGTCAAATTTTCCCAATTGAATATGAACCTCATTTTGCTTGACATAAAGTTGAAAAACGATCAAAGAAATTTGACACATTGGGGTAACTTGATGTGTTGGCGTCTGTACCTATAATAGATCCATAAATACTGTCATAAATTAATGAGGCACATGGTAGACTTACAAACCTGCTGAAGAAGGACGCTGAAAAGCTCAGGCAACGACGGCGATGCACGAACATAAGTCATTATTATCATTTTTTAGACTCTGCGAAATGTAAATACAGTTTTTTTTACAATATAATTTTTTGAAGAGGACTTGTGAAGTCAGAAACATAATTTACAAAAAAAATATAAGTATATGGCTCGTTAAAAATAGATCGACCAAGTGCGAGTCGGACTAGCGCACGAAGATTTCTGTGCCGTCCGTAGCAAAACACGTCAAAAATATTTATATGTGTGTTTTTTGTGCGCCTGTGCGTGATAAATTGGTAGTGGCAATAATTAAGTTAGGTACAGTCAGCCTCATAAGTCGATAAACATATCCATATTTCCTAAACTCATGAACACCTTAGCTTACAGAAATTGCTAAACAAGACTAGTGCCAGGATTTAATTAACGTCTTAAAGGTTCAAAGTTCGAAATATGAATATGTTCATCGACTTATGAGGCTGACTGTACTAGACTAGTATTTTATTGTATTTCGATAGGAAAAACATGGCCAGAAATGGGCTTTAGTAACATCAATTTTCAAAACAGTTTCAACCCTGTGAACGGCTCATTCATTCATACAAACGAGGCTTCACTGAAAGGTCAGCTCGGTGGGGGTGAAAGGCGTCATCCTGCCTGGCATTGAATGAGCTAAACAATCGATGGCTTCGGCGTCGCCATGTCTGGCTCCCATCTTTGACGTCATACCATACTTGTTGGGGGATGAGAACGCTCCATGAACAACTTTCTAATAGCGGGGTTTTACGTAATATCTAGGTAAGGCTTTGTCGTTTGCCATTTACTACATTTGAAACACAAAGAAGTTAAAAATATAATTGGGGGCAAATAAATCGACCCGCTTCCCTTTTTCATAATCTATACTAATATTATAAAGAGGGAAAGTTTGATTGTTTGTTTGTTTGCATAAATAGCCTCCGAAAATACTGCACCGATTTGAAAAATTCTTTGACTGTTGGGAAGCTACACTATCCCCGAGTGACAAAAGTAGGCATATTTTTTTAAAGTAGTGATCCTTATTAAGACTCTAATAATGTAACCGAAGGTGTAAATAAATACCTTACATCGCGAGCGCTGCGAAAACTATTTAAGAAAGAATGTAATGTACTACAATATTGAAGAACGTGTGGTAGGTATGCTAAACGCTAATACAGTTAATACCTACCACTTAGGAGGAACGGTCCCCCGAGGCAACATAAAATTTCATGGCTCTGCGATAGGAAAGTATTATTTTAAACTTTTAAAATGTAAGCTTTACTTTTTTATGTTGGGAGTTTTTTTTCAATGTTTTATTTAATTTTTTATCGAGCTTTTCCTCCTTATATTTTTCATTATAAATAAGAAAAATCGCCAGAAATAATAAGTAAAATATATATTGGAATGTGCTCATCAAGCCCTTTCATAAAAACATAGCATAACGTCACGCCTGAAATCCCCGAAGGGCTAGGCAGAGGTGTACCTGGTAGTTCACCCACATTTCGTGTTGCACGTTAGTTTTAAGTCCCGTGTAATAGGGGGCGAGCCTATTGCCATCAATCAGGCACAAATCCAGGCTCCGGGCTGCTACTGAGAAATTCCAGATGGAAAAACTCAATATCACTTTGACCGACCCGGGGATCGAACCCGGAACCTCATGCTCCGCAGTAGCGTAAAAAAGACCAGACTAGATATAGATGGTACAGTAAAAATATAGACCCCCTATTTTGTTAAGATTTAATTATAAATGTATAGTTTTTAGACATTTTCCTGTACGAGTGGTTTATATCAATGTTACTTGCGAAATTTTATAGTTCCAGGTCAACGGGAAGTACCCTATGAATGTTGATTCTCTGGCAAGTGTCAAAATATGTTTTTTTGGCTGAATAAACGGCCATATCTTTTGTTTACGTAAATTTAGAAGTTCGAATTTTTCACTACTTCATAGGACTATAAACTTGAGTACCTATACGGTTAAAACTCCAACTGGATACCTTCACATATGCTCAAAATAAAGGGTCTTGACAGGCAGACGGACAGACGGACAACGGTTCCATTTATTCCTTTTGAGGAACGGAACCCTAAAAATGATGACGCTTTGGGAAGAGTCTATGGTGTACATCCTTCTCAATCAGAATGTTTTCATCTTAGGATGTGGGTTCATCACGTTCGCGGTCCAACCTCGGAGTTCTCAAGTATATAATATAATAATGGTAATAGCGAAACTTTCAATTTGAACAATATTTATCGCCTAATGATTTATTGAACAATCTAAACTTATCCTTACCGTATTAAATGATTAATTTGGTTCTGAAAGAAAAAGGTTAATTTTGTAGTACTTTACGTCAAAAAGGCAGTGGCTCAATATATTTGCGTCCAAGTGTACAGACGCCAGCACATCAAGTTACCCCAATGTGTCAAATTTCTTTGATCGCTTATCAACTTTATGCTTAACAGAATAAGGTTCATATTCAATTGGGAAAATTTGACACTTTGGGGTAACTTGATGTGCTGGCGTCTGTACCTAATAACTTAGTACTTATTTTAATGTTCAAGCAATGTTTTAATGATGCTACATTTATTTAATTATTATGAATGACTTAAGGCTAGATCAAACGTAATATAAAATAGGATGTGAAATCGTCAATCAATTAAATAAATAAGCTCCACAACTTTCACACATCGCCATCTATTCCCAACCTAAGCAGAGCAAAGATAACAGTTTAAACTAAAAAAAACAGTTTTGAACGACATAACATCTTACAACAATGTTACCAAATAAATGGTTAATAGGCAACAAAAACAAATAACACTTAGAATCAAATTAAATTAACATTCATATTTATTTATTTATTTATTTATTAAAACTTTATGCACAAGTAAAAAAAACTGTTCAAAGGCGGACTTAAACAACGCGCGGCGTAAGAAGGAGGGTAATGTTTTTTGTTAATGCAGTTATTTTATTAAACAGGACGTCCTACTTTGTTACGTGGAGGAAAAGTACCTTAAACGCTGTAGACAATATTTTACTGAATGAAAACTTCATTGGTGTAAGTACTCAAAGATATCCGGGTGTATTTCAGATACACCTCTGCCTAATCCTTCGTGGATAACAGGCGTGAAGTTATGTTATGTTAAGACTTCATTTTCTTATTAACATACCTATTATACACCAAATTAACGCAACTGTCTAAAGTTTAGACAGCTTGTGCATCTTCCTAAGGCACAGTTTAGACTCTAAACTGTGCCTTAGGAAGATGCACAAGCTTTTGGGAGTCATCTTGCACTTTTTGTTAAGTTTCACCTTCTCATATGATTCTTCATATTGATGTGAGGTCACACGAGCACAAAGCTTTTACATTAGGTATCTGTGTTGGTTCTATTTCCTTTGTTGTTGACTAATTAACACATCACTGCCTACCGGACGTAAACACATGAAGTGGAATATCATGCCATTGTCTTTTCATGTAACTTAACCTATTTGTGTATGTATTCAGACGTAAGCGTAGGTAAGAATATGTATCAGCTCCGGGAAAGCAGAAATCCTCTACTATAAATACCCTTATCAATAAAGAAGTTTAGGTAGGTTCTAAGCTACTGGCATCTTTCGAAGGAGAACAAATCGTTTTCCTATCATAGTAAGGTTTATTTCAGTTGTTGTTTCCGCTCTTGTGTTATTAAGACTTTATTAAATGTTATAGGTACCTACACAGTATTAAAATAACACTTCATCATGTTCAATAGTGCTAATATTATCAGTTTCTTAGAGACAACAGCACCTTGCTGATGTCTTGCTTTGTACCTAGTGATTTTTTGTCTTAATCATAAAGTTTTTTTTAAAAAGGTTTATAATCAGTGTTTTCGTAAATAGGTCTTTATCTTAGCTGGATATACTATGTTTTTGATTGATAGTGACATGCGACCGTTGTATTTTATGGGGATTTTGATAACGTGATGTAATTTGTTTAATGTCAGATTTTGAAGGGTTACCGAGTAACTCATTAATGGCGTGTTTGCAAGAGCAGCTGCTGAGCACGGGTTCAGTCCCCAGCTCTGGTAAAGTGAGTGTGTCTTTTACAGCTATCTCTGAGTAACAGCCTCCTGGTGCCAGAATGTGCCTGGTAGGTATTTTAGCAATCAGTCTGCTTTATTAATAATAACAATACCAGCCTGCTATACGCAGAGCCAAAGCCTTTTCTAATACAGATAAGGCACGAGGTTTGACCACCACGCTTGCTCAAGACGGATTGGCGTTTTCGGACTTACATTACCATTTAAGTCCAGGTTTCCTCTAGATATTATATTCCTTGTCGATGTCAATGATGCCTAAGATAACCTGGGCCATCACGAAATTCCTGCCTGCTTTATTTTATTGGACTAATAAACTTAGGTTAGCAGTTGGTGAACAATCTGTCTAACTCTTGGGGGGCAACAGGCGAAATATTTGGTTTACGCTATCTCGAAGTGTTTAAACATAATTATTGTTAGAGGCTTTCATATGCTAGGTCGGTTGTGATAACATCTACGTCAGCAAGTGGAGCTTCTCAAGTTACGAGTTGAGCTCACAATTACTGACAAATGTATGCACTGACTGATCTGGTCCCCTCATTCTGTGTGGTTCTTTCCTCAAAAGACCATCTCAGACTCTAATCTGCATGGATCTTACATGATTTGACCAAGATAATGTCTGGACTTTAAAAGAGACTGTGACCTCTGAGTTTCTTTCGGTGTTTCTTCTCAGAGTAGTCAGGTAGTGAAAGGCCTAGCTAAAACATGACGTGTTTGTATGAACCTATTTACAGAAATAAGTAAATATCATTTGATCATTTTGAATTCTGTCATCCCATTTTAGTTCCTATTTTTAACCGACTTCAAAAAAGGAGGAATTCTATGTTCGTGTGTATGTATTTTTTTTTTTTGTATGTTACCTGATTTCTCCCCCATTTGTGAACGATTTTCAAAATTCTTTTTTTATTTGAAAGAGTATACTCCTGAGGTAGTCCCATTTTAATTTGGTGAATATCTGGTGCTGACCTTCGGAGATATACAACGGAACTCTTCAAAAATAGACGGCAAATCTGTCGTGATTGCTGGAATCGCTTGGATATTTATTGTTTATACAACATCATGACGTATAATTACGCCTGTATGCTCTGAGGGGTACGCAGATGTCTACAATATACCTAGATTTCGACAGTTAGGTATGTTAAATTTCATATATTAGGGATAAGTGGATAACCCTATTAAAATGATAAGTATTGTTTACTATTAACAACATAAAATAAATTCATGGCAAATATTTGTATGGGAACAACTAAAAATGGAAAAATAAAAAACTAGGAAGTCTGTGGCTTTGGTGGTTTTGTCTTATTCATGATGGGCCACCGACTTCCGAATTTAGAGTTATTTTACACCGTTTAGTGTTTTTTTTTTAAGTCGGTTTTATTTTTTGCAAAAATGTTTTTTCTAGAATGCCATCACAAGCAACAAGATCCATTCCGTTAATTGTTGGTGGTCTAGATTTAAACAAAGGATGGTTCGCACAATAAATCTGACCTAGCAACCATTATCCAGCTTCCTTTGTTTTAGCTCATTATGCTATGATTGTCTGGTGGATTGAATAGATCGACATTGTCTGGCTTTGTGCATTAATCCCACATGCAGGCAAAAATAACATAACATTAAATTATATACCCGACCTTCTCAGTGTTTACAGCTTAACACTTAAATCTGTCACAGTCAAAACTGTTTATAACTGCAATGCCGCCAGTCATTTGGGTACACTTATACCAGCGGACAGCGATGCGGATGAGTTTTTTGATGCCACATTTTAGCTTTATCATTTACTAGCAGACGTCACGCAGTTTCACCCGCGTAGTTTCCGTTCCCGTGGGAATACGGGGATAAAAAGTAGCCTATGTCCACCGGGAATAGTGTAGCTTTCCACCAGTACAATCATTTTTAAAATTGGATCATTAGTTCCGAAGATTACCCCCTACATACAAACTTACAAACTTACACCTCTTTATAATATTAGTATAGATTTAGTTATCTAATGACAACCAACAAAGCATACACCAAAACACATGATAGATACGGTTCACATTCAATTCTTTACATTTTCCAGTGTTGCTTTAATTAAAGGCTGCCACGACATTCGTTGAATATGAAGGTTTTGTATGTTTTTAGAGAAGTTATTTTTTTAAGAGAGTTGTAAATAATCTATAAGTACTTAAGTATAAATAAATAAAAACTTTCAACAGCAGAAATCAATCAAAATAAATTTTCAAATTACTGTCTACGTGAGTAATAAATTTTTTTTATTTTATTTTGAATCAGCGGTGATAAGTTCGTTCGTAAACCTACAGAGAGTTTTCATTCTGGCGTTCAAGCCAACTAAGTGTCAGTGGCAGCGCAATTCAAATTTTGTATTGTCTAACGTTTTACTTAATCGGCCTGTGGGCAAAGAGATTTAAGATAGGTTCCATAAAGGGGAGATGCGTAGAAATGTCACATAAAAAGTCATCCCATGTATCAGTAAAGCCATCTAGAATAATATAGCAATACCTATAGGAGCGGCACCGGAGCGTACTAAATTAAACTCATAGACTTTGTGCCCACCAGGACACAAGTATCGAATGAAAATTTTGTTCGTTATGTCCCGTCTATAGTAACTGTTGAATGTTCTCTGTGGGTAAAGCACAGAAACAAAAACTGGGCAAGTGCGACTCTAACTATCCCACCGAGGGTTCCGTCCAAATTTGTTGATACCCCCCTTAAGAGTGTAAAAAAACATTTTTTTTTTGTGCTTTAACTTAGAAGTTTTTTTATCAGCTTCAAGAACTGTAGACTTGAGTATTTGGTTTTAATTTCAAGTCAGTATCGACTTGAAATTAAAACCAAATACTCAAGTCACAGTTCACCCGTTTTCGAGATAAAAGGGTCTTGATAGACAGGTGGACGGACGGACAACAAAGTGATTCTATAAGGGTTCCGTTTTTTCTTTTTTCAGATTTTTTTTATGTGTTTCCTCTAATTGCTTTCCTCTAAACAAAATTATGGCCATCCTAGTTGCGCCATTTAAAAAATAATTATGTAGAAATATAAGCAATTTAGATCCACATTAATATAAAATAACATTTGTTTAGTTGTGAACTAAGTCCAGAGCGTTCAGTACAGTAAGTAAAATTGTATTTTACTTAGCTATTTTTTCTATGTCTATGTCTGTTAGTAGTAGTAGTTATCCGGCAGTACCTACCATTGACTAACGGTAGTTACTACAACTACACAATATATCTGTGGCCCTAGTAAAAAGGGGTATAAGTCCAATTTTGTCGAAAATGAGTTAAGTGTACCAATGTGATCAGAAAAAAATGCTCTATCGTTTGGTGAAGACAGATCTAAGCTATCTCTAAAAATAAGAAACTTACTTTGTGTAATACGGTCCAACTGACACCAAAAAAAACTGTAAAAGTCGGTTTTCTGGTCACTTTGGTACACTTAACTCATTTTCGACAAAATTAGACTTATACCCCTTTTCACTAGGGCCACAGATATATTTTATACTAGCAGATGTCCCGCGGTTTCAGCCGCGTAGGTCCCGTTCCCGTAGGAATACAGAGATAAAAAGTAGCCTATAGTTAATCCAAGGTGTCAGCTAACTCCATACCAAATTTTATTAAAATCCGTTCAGTAGTTAGTGGTTGGTGTGGTTGGTGGTGGTGGTGGTGGTGGTAGTTGGTGGTTGGTGGTTGGTGGTTGGTCGTTCGTTTTTATTATCTGTATTGTTGTTCTTTTGTTTTATGTTCTGTGCGTCCAAATAAAGAATTTTCTTTCTTTCTTTTCTTTAGTTTTTACGTGAAAGAGTAACAAACATCCATCCATCCATCCTCACAAACTTTCGCGTTTATAATATTAGTAAGTAGGATTAATATCCAAATTGCTTAGATTTCTCATAATTATTTTTTCCGATCATGACTCGAAATACTTTTTGAATGTGACGAATTAGATGTATGAAAATGTAGAACTATACAATTTTATAGTTGTAGCATCGTAACAAGAGCAACCCTACCTAGAACAGCCAGAGCGCGAGTCGTTTTGCACTTGTCGGGATTTAACAAAGACAATACCTACTTTTTAAATTCATCTTACCCCCTTATTAAAAACGTGGGACTATAAGGTAAGGAGTTTTACCGAAACTATTTAAAAGTAGTATTGAGCGGTTAGGGGTTGTGCGTGACTGTTTTTTGATCGGTTTTTGTTTCCCTAAGGATATTTTTTTATAATTATTGTATCATTTATTTAGGAGGATCTCTAACAAAGGTTACACAAATACAATTAAAATAACAGTACAAAAGATTCTCTTAAGTGTGCTCCTTCAATTATAGGAGACCATGCACAATAAGCACATTTATAACTAGGTAAATTAAAAAATAAAATAAAAACAGACAAAATTAATGGACCAAATTAATGAACTATTAAAAAAATATAGAAATACCGCATCTGTCGTCATCTGTCTGGTATTACCGCTGAAATGAACCTTTTGGCGCAGCCGTGAGACATGCCACTTATGCTTCGATCAATAATAGCATATTATTTTGATCGAAGCAGAGTGCTACTATTGATCGAAGCATTTTTGTGTCTTTTTTTTGTTAAGTATTATGTTTATTTTTTACTGTGCTTGTATCTAACTGTTGCCAATAAATGTACTTTCTTTCTTTCTTTCAAATAAAGAAAGAAAAAAATACTTTTATTATTATTGATAGGCACGCGTTTGATCACTATCTCACCTGATGGTAAGCGATGATGTGGTCGACGATGAAGCACGCTTGCCTAGAAGCCTTGACTAGGTTGTAGCTATCCGGAAACACTGACTCCGGCAGGGAATTCCACTCCTTTGTCGAAATGGTCCTAGTCTGATTCAATATTTGCTCTAATAAAGTTGTACTTTTTAAAATATACATTAGATACTAACATACACAGATATATTCATATAAATAAGAACATCTTATCATTTTTTTACCCGACTGCGACAGAAGGAGGGTAATGTTTTTTGTTAATGCAGTTATTTTATTAAACAGGACGTCCTACTTTGTTTTGATTATAATTTAGGTGTCTTCAAGGCTAGAGTGAATAGGCTCTTAATGAACTAGTGCGCTTCACCATCACTGATTGCGTCACTGCTTACCATCTGGTGGGATTGCAGTCAAGCACTGGTTTATAATATTGAAAAAAAAAATACATATATATCTTAGATGGCGTTTACTGAGACACAACTGTTTTTCTATGAAATTTCATCGTATGTCCTCTGTATAGTACCTTTGACTAAAAGTCACCCAGTGAAAATTTTCAGTGACCAAGCTGTGATACCATATTATTATGAAATCACAGCTCAACTTGCCTTCATTTCATCTACACAAAGACATTCAATACCTACTTACTATAGGTATGTATAAATCATGTAATTATCAACTCCATTGCTTATTTTTTATGTTTTTTGCTTAAACCTATCTTATTATAGTACTTTTTATTCTAGGTGCATCGTCCTCACATATAATCTTATTAATGTATACAAAGTTTTGTAAAATCTATTTTAAAAGAGTAAGTATGGAGTTTCTTGTCCATTCTTCTCCATACAAATCTACTTTTTGGAAGAGGCAACTGAATCATTTTTTAAAGTTAATTTTTTTCGACGTTCAAAAGTTTGACTTTGACTTTGACGGGACATCACGAACAAAATTTTCATCCAAAACTTGGGTCCTAGTCCAGACACAAGTCTAGTCCAGTCAAGTTACTGAGGCGTGGGATCAAAGTTTTTCTATGACATTTCTTTGACATGCCCGCTATAAAGTATTTTAAATCTCTCTGCATCTACATTAATTGAGAGACAGGCGAAACGCGTCACACATACACGTCTACACTTACTATGACTGTCTATTTACGATCCATGAAATCCTTGGAATTCAAAGGAATATATTTCTTGCTCTGGAGTATTCGGAAATGCGATATGCTTCATCAGAAAATATGCTTTGATTACTTTTCTTCTCTTCATGCAAGTCGCTCCGTCTGCTCATGAACTTTTAAACAAGTAGGGAAGCGTGGTCTAGACTATGTGATTCAGTGTCTTACTGTTGAAAGAACATTGCTTTGCCGATGCACACCCTCTTCGTACGTCAAATTACCTTGCTTTGTTCTAAATTCTTCAATCTTATGAGTACTTATTGAAATTAGTTTATATACTTATATTCATCATTTTGAACATCTTTTACTACAGGAGTCGGGACGTACCCTAAAACCACGAAATTCTTAAGGCGGATGCGTCAGGGTAGCATGCGAATTTCTTTAATTGTGGTTTTTAGTGTTCCGTAGTCTACTAGGAACCCTCATAGTTTCGCCATGTCTGTCTGTCCGTCCGTCCGTCCTCGCTTAATCTCTGTGACCGTTAGCATTAGAAAGCTGAAATTTGGTACCAATATGTGTATCAATCACGCCGACAAAGTGGTAAAATAAAAATTTGAAAAAAATGTTTTATTAGGGTAGCCCCCCTATATGTAAAGTGGGAAGTGTTTTTTTTTTTTTTTTTTTAATTTCAACCCTAACGTGTCATATATTGTTGGAAAGGTATTTAAAAATGAATAGGGGTTTACTAAAATCATTTTTGATAATGTCAATAATTTCGGATAATTCTAAAATAAAAATAATCGCTCCAAAAGTAAAAAACAATGTGTCCCCCCCCCTCTAACTTTTGAACCACCAAGTTTAGAAAATATGAGAAAAATCTGAAATGTAGTACTTTATAAGGACTTTCTAGGAAAATTATTTTGAACTTGGATGGAGACAACAGTTTTTGTACAAACAAGATAAAAAGTTGTACAAAATAATTTATGGACTAAGTTTGTAGTATAATCGTATAAGCAAGCATTTTGAACACTGATTGTGACGGACGGGAAACTACCGAACCCTACACTGAGCGTGGCCCGACACGCTCTTGGCCGGTTTTTTTTTTATCTTGTTGAACCATAGGTTGCTGAGGTTGGCGACCGTAACACCTATGTGTTTACATAATTAAGACAACCCTCTAATTTCATATAATCCTCCCCCCTAAACCGATCACTATGTACGGCAAACCAATCCCTTGGGAGAAGGAAGCCAAATACCTAGGTGTCACCCTAGACAGATCCCTTACCTTCGCTCAGCACATAAAGACGGTTCGCTCGCGAGCCGCTTTTGCTGCGGGTCGGCTCAACTACATAACATCCGCGAATAGCAAATTGTCACTCAAGTGCAA
This sequence comes from Euplexia lucipara, assembly GCA_921972225.1. Taxonomy (NCBI): domain Eukaryota; kingdom Metazoa; phylum Arthropoda; class Insecta; order Lepidoptera; family Noctuidae; genus Euplexia; species Euplexia lucipara. The sequence goes on along the minus strand of OV179142.1, from coordinate 6,449,004 downwards.
ATTGCGACTGTATACCGCGGTAATCCGTCCGATTATGACTTACGCCTGCGTTGTCTTCGCACACGCCAAGCCTAGTCACCTTCGTAAAATGCAGACCCTGCAGAACCGTTACCTCCGTAGAATAACGGGTGGCCCCTGGTTCGTTCGCAACGAGCAACTACACGTTGACCTTAGAATTCCGACTATTCAACAGTTCATGAAGCGCCTTTCCAAGCGCTATTTTGAATGTGCCTCCAAACACCCAAACCCACTTATAACTGCTGCAGTCAGTTACACCCATTCACGAATTAATAAGCTTCGCCGTCCCAGGCATGCCCTTACTACCCCCGACGACCCCATCACCCTGTTCCAGGAAAGTCGTAGGGAAACTAGCACAGTCAAGAAACATTACAGTTACAAACCGAACGCCTTCCGGCCCCGCCGTCGTGGCCCGTCGCGAAGTATAGTTAATCTCCCTCCCCGACCCTTGCATGAGCCAGCCCGCGATGCTGAGCCGCTAGCTTTAAACAGTCCCTAAATAATCTAACTCAGATCCAGCCGTCCCCCTTTTTATTCGATCAGTGACACCCTAAGCCGAGGTCCGAGCCCCACAGGGGCCTTAGCGAGTGTCACTTAAATTCTGACGTAATGCTCCTGGCTGGAGGCCTTGTGTATTGAGGTCGTCCACAGGTTTGACCGGTTGAGCAGATAGCAGCGCCACCCCTCAGTAGAGTGCACTGCGAGACGCCCTCTATCAAAAAAAAAAAAAAAAACATATTATAATCCTAAATAATGATTTTTTCATGAAAAAGTCATTTAATGGTATTAGATTAACTTAGACTTGAGGGTTGCATTTTATTTTTATAACTCAGATAAACCTTTTTTTTCGGTCGCGAATCATAATTATTGCAATCAACGTACAGTCTGACACTGGACGGCAAATTGATAAAAACACATGAAAATTTAAATTTCGCAGGCTATTCTGGCCCCTCCACTTTATATCATGGGACTACTGAAATTAGTTTATATGTATACTTATATTCATTATCTTCAACTTTTACTACGGGACGAAATCTGTATTCGTGTCAAAAAAAAAGTCAGCTGTTTTAAAGATTTTGGTCATAAACGTACAACGTATTATACGTACGTTTATTAAAGAATGTAAATTTAAATGTAAAAGTTGTTTTTTTTCGTGTTTTTCTGTTTTGTCCAATGGGCTATTTGACAAAATTTTAGTTTCATCTAGATAACAAGAAAATATTCGACCCTTTTTTTTTATTTTTCAAATTGATGGTAGATTAGATTTAGATTAAGCGCATTAAAGTTGAAGAGTGGCGCTTGTAACGTCATTAGCTAGCACAAACTGTACTGGCAAGTGACGTCATGCGGCATTTTAACTCGATGTATCGCCGTTATTTTTTGATTGACGTGAAAAAAGAAAAGATACGTGTCGAATATTTTCTTGTACCTAATCTAGATGAGGGACTAAAAGCTAAAATTTTGTCAAATAGCCCACAGTGAAAGATTTTCTTATTCATGTGTAGAACATCCTATGAAAATTTTACGTATGATTAAAATAACACTCTGTATAGACAAATAATGTCGTAGATTTAATTGGAAGGGTTGTTTGAAGAACTCTAATATTATTATTGTGTAATCAAGGCAACCTTTTCCGTTACCTACTACACGAATGATTGCTAAGAAAAATAAAGTTTTTGAACAAAAACTCCTTTACGAAACGTTTGTAGTGCTGCTGGTGTGAGGGTATACAAAGAAAAAACTGCAAAACTCAATGGGTGAAGAAATACTCGTGATGAATACTTCTCAGAGTTGTTGAAGAATGTTGATATGGCTTCAAAATGTTGAAAAAGTCACATAGAATTGAGAAAGATGGAGTTGGCAATATTTTTTTTACAATTTTAGGCTAATTTATTTATTTATTTATTTAATACTTCAAGCACACAAATGTACATAGGCGGACTTAATGCCTTAGGCATTTTCTACCAGTCAACCTTTAGGTCATGCAGAGACAAACAGTGGTAGGTGCAATTCCGTAAGAAATTTCAAGAGAAGTAAACATAGTTTATTTATACATATGTAAACAATAAATATCATAAAATATAATATAATATAATACAATAAATATACCTATACAAAAAAAAAAACTTAAACACATGAACATGATAATCATACCAAAGGAAAACATTAGCGCTGTGACGAAACTACAGCCGTTTTTTTGTGAATGTGCTCACGAACCTTCAATTTAAAAGCCAATCGTTTGGTAGCCATCCTGATTTCCTGGGGAAGCGCATTCCACAAAGAAATAGCCTGGACGAAGAAGGAACAGTGAATGAAGTCAGTACGATGAGTGGGGCATTGGAGAAGACGGTTATTTGATGATCGTAAATTTCTATTGTGGTTGGCGCAAATGTACTGAAAGTGAGGGGCTAAGTAAGAAGGAAAATTGGGACTGTTAAGAAACGAAAACAAAGTGGTTAGTGCCCTTTGCTCTCTGCGTTGACGTATGGGCAACCACTTTAGAAGCGATTGATGCATAGAGACATGGTCATATTTACGGAGATTGAAAACAAATCGAATGCAGTTATTTAGAAGACGGTCAAGTTTATTGAGGAGATCTGCATTCAGGTCATAGTAGCACACATCAGCATAATCGATGATAGGAAAAATTAAGGTCTGCACAACCATTGCCTTTGTCTTGGATGGCAAAACATTCTTAAGTCGATACAGAGCCCGCAGCGTTCCAGTAACCTTCCGGCTGACATTGGCAACTTGGGTTCGCCAGTTTAGGGTACAGTCGAAATGCAAGCCGAGGTTCTTCACTTTTTTGCTGAATGGTATAATCGTGCTGTCGAACAGGACTGGCGGCAAGTTTGCAATATCCACTCTACTCATGCTTTGAGGGCTTCCTATGATGATCGCCTGACACTTAGTAGGGTTAACTGATACGCCAAACCTATCGGACCAAGCTCCAATGGCTAAAAGGTCCCTATTTAACTTGTTAATAGCGTCAGACAAATCATCAACACTCCCCTGGCAATACAACTGCAGATCGTCTGCATACAGATGATACGCACACTGAAGTTCGGAAGTAATAAGATTAATAAAAATGGAAAACAGAAGAGGTGACAGAATGCCGCCTTGAGGCACGCCAGTGTCCAATCCGCACCAACGAGATGAAAAATCCCCAAAACGAACCGACTGCTGGCGTTCCTGAAGGTAAGAGGAGAACCATTCCAGCGCCTTGGGAGAGATCATAAAGTGGGAAAGAATGGCTAACAGGATATCGCGTGACTGACGGTATTAAAGGCATTTGAAAAATCGACCAATACCAGTATAGAGTCTTTGGTGTCCTCCAGTCCAGCCCTGATACCGCCAGTCACTTTCAGAAGGGCGGAGACAGTGCTGTGCCCGGGCCTGAAACCAGATTGGAGTGGGCTAATGAGAGAATTGCGATGTACAAAATTAGAAAATTGTTTGTAAACACAGGCCTCGAGCACTTTGGATAGGAAAGGAAGGATAGAAATTGGGTGAAAGTGAGCGGGAAGGATGGGATTAGAAACTTTGGGGAGTGGACGAATATGGGCTTTGCGCCACAAGGAGGGGAATACACTGGAATATAGAGAAAAGTTTACAATATGTGTAATCGCAGGTAGGACGTGATCCAGAATAGCAATGATCATTCCACGAGTGATGTTATCACATCCTACCGCTTTAGATTTAATAGAAAGAATACATTTTTTGACCTCTCCCGGTTCAACTGGAACAAAACAAAGAGGATTAATTTGAGGACGCGTTAGACCAGAAATTAGTGACAGAGTTCTTTGTTTGGTTTGACGATCCATGGTTAACACAGTGGAGAAATGACGGTTGAGATCGTCTAAGTCAATTGAACTTGGAAGGTCTAAATGTCGCGGTTTGCCGATACCAAGCGTTCCAAGAAACTTCCAAATGTCAGCGGAAGAAGAAGAAGAGATATTATCTAGAATGTGGAGGCGTTTAGCATTGCGTATCATCTGGTTACATCGATTTCTCGCAACCTTAAATAAATTCCAGTTCTCATCAGCACGATCCTTTTTATATTTACGGAACGCACGGTCCCTGCGTCGCATGGCCATCTGTATTCCCTCTACCGAAATGATTCTTTTAAATTTTTAAAAAATAACATTGTCCCTCACTTAAGAGTTTCTTCTGTATCGAGGGCGACAAATATTTCAAACCTCATACCCATAATGATTTAAAATGATGATGATAAATAATTTTTAAGTATGACTCTAAATAGGTTCTTACAAACACTAAACTTTTACACGACTTTTTTTAGCTGGAAAGTGAGGTCGGTGTTTCACTATCTGACTACTCTGATATGAAACATAGAAACATACTGGTATATCAGTCTCTTTGAAGTCCAGACATCATCTGTAAGAAATATGCAGATTAGTGTCTGAAATGGTCTTTTGAGGAAACAACCACACATATATGAGGGGACCAGATCAGTCAGCGCAAGCATTATTTGTCAGTAATCGTAAGCTCAACTCGGAACTTGAGAAACAAAGTAACTGACACGTGTAGGCCATACAAATGTTTGCTACGCGCGGGAATCGAACACCGCGAAGCGGCCAACCGCTTGGCCACTTTGCCAGCCGTGACAATAAAGTAAATATTCCTTCAACTCAAAAGTCCCAAGGTCCTGAGGATTTGAGGACCTATTTAGACATAATTACAAAAACACCAAATGGAATGGGATTGACTAGCGTTACCAACAATCAACAATAAACACAAATGTATATGTCGCGAAGTTTTCAGAGTGACAAACGCGCGACATAACGTCGCTTTGTGTCTAAGAGCTCTGTCCGTCTTTCTGGTAAACTACCTTCGGTTTTGTTCAACATCTAAAAAGTAATATTATTAAGTAAGTATGTTATAATATTCTACAACTTTCCCACAACGCCATCTAGTCCCAAACTAAGCAAAACTTGTGCTATGAGTACTATACAACAGATATACACATACTTACATACTTCTAAATACTAAATTAAGCTAACTTAAAATCATTTTTTTTTATTAGTTTACGTCCTATGCTACTAAATATACATAACTTTTTACACTCAAAATTTCATAAAAATCGGTCAGGCCGATGCGGAAGAGTATTCTTACAAACACTGTGACACGATAATTTTATATACATATTAAACGAAGAAAGATTGCACCCAGACGCAGGACAAATGATCGTGATCATCACATCGGGTGCGAATCGAACCCACGACTTCTGACATAGCAGTAAGGGCCACTAACTATTAGACCAACAGGTCAGTACCAGGCTGAACATTATATGAATTGGAAAATTCACATTTTCAATTGACATAACAAATCACAATGCGCGACTCTCGCACACTTATTTAACATGTATCAAGTCTATTATCGTCATAACCATTTCTTGGATTTCAACTAGGCTACATAAAGAATGCAACAGTTCGATTCCACTGTGTCTCGTCCGCCAACCCGGCTTTAACCCAACTGCTAGCGGGGTGTGTAATAGGGTAAGATCGGGATGGATGCCACACTCTTTTTATTGTGACGGACGGGAAACTACGGAACCCTACACAGAGCGTGGCCCGACACTCTCTTGGCCGGTTTTCTTTCTACAAATGTAAGAAGTCTAAAAAATATGACTTATGAAATTTTGAAATTTCTTAAATATTAGCGTTTCTTGCTATTCTTTACATAGGTATAAAGAATGATTACCTAATCCATTATATTAAGTTTAGGATTTTCCTCTGAGAAACAGGAAATCTATACCGCGAAAATTTTGATCACACCTCGCCTTTACATCTCAACTCAGGTAGTTGAAGATATAGCATGTGATTCATTCGCAAAACTAGAGTAATAACAATAGGGTTTTTTTTTTTTTAAATAATAAAAATGTTTATTTATCTCCACAAATTACATATCAACGTGAGTATAGATTACAGTCAGACACAGAAATTTTGACAGAGTGTGTAATTTGTGGGAGATCTGGAGTCTAAACTAAGCCTAGGCCTGTATTTCAGAACTCCAGGCCCCCCAATTAAATCATGTTGTTGGTCGACATCGTGAGTAAGCAGATATGTGAGTGGATGAATAAGCTAATAGGTTGCCTCTATTGTAATTATTTTACTCTGGTTTCTCGCCAGCTTTCAACTCTTATCTTTTTGAATATATTTTTTCTGTACGTGTGTTTGTCACCTACACTAATGTGGATCACAATGGGTTGTCAGATGGACATGCGGGGCTATTCTGTACACTAAGTCTGGAAAAAGTAGAGTATAAGAAACGGACTAATTATCTTCGTCTTTGGAAAAGAAAATATAATGAAGAAAATTTAGGCGATTTTAGGAACAAGGTACTAGAGGCTAACTGGAACACGGGCATTAACACATTCATTAGTAAATTTAGGGAACTACACTCATCTATATTCAATAAGTACAAAGTGAGGGTTAATGTTAATAGAAACAAATGTTCTAAATGGATAACCAACGGAATTAAAATAGCTAGCAAAGTAAAACGTTTCCTAAATAGTTTGGATAAGGCGCAATGCGATAGTTCGGTTGTTGAATATCGTAATAAGTATGTTAGAACGTACAGAAAAGTGTTAAGTTGTGCAAAAAGGAACAATGTCAGAAAACAAATAGAAATGGCATCAGACTCGAGCAGGATGATTTGGAAAATAGTAAATCGACAGCGCAATGCTACGAGAAACCTTGACAATGACCAAATTATACTTAAGATTGACAACACAATCATCAATAATGCAGTAGACGTGGCTAATATATTTTCAAAAAGTTTTGACAACAATGTCCGCCTCAATGCGTGTGATCATAAGATGGCTATTGCATATCTGACTGAAACTGTTAGCAGAGTAAATTTTAACATGACTTTTGAGGCAGTCACACCCCTTGAAATTTTTAATGTAGTTTTTATAATAACTGTATAGAAGAAGGCCTTTTTCCTGATCAGTTCAAAATTGCACGAATAATTCCAATTTTTAAGAAGGGTTCAAAAACGGATCCTGGCAACTACAGGCCAATTTCCATGTTGCCTGTGCTATCAAAGATTTTTGAAAAGATTATGAAGGATAGGCTACTGAAACACTTACGAGTGCATAGCATCTTAAATGAACAACAATTTGGGTATCAAAAATCATTGGGAACCGCCGATGCTGTCGAGGCATTAGTCGATGAGGTTATTTGCAATCTAAATGAAAGACATAAGGTGGCTGGGGTATTTTTGGATCTTAGTTCTGCTTTCGATCGATACGATGGACCATAAAATATTGTTGGCAAAGTTAGAACATTATGGTATAAGGGAGAACGTTCTGAAGCTATTTCGATCCTATCTGCATAACAGACGCCAATTTGTAGAAATAAAGACACTAGTGGATGGAAAACAAAAAATATTGAGCTCCAATCTAATGTCAGTATCTCGAGGTGTCCCTCAGGGATCAGTCAGTCTAGGCCCAATATTTTTCATCCTATTCCTGAACGACTTAATTGAGTACATAAAAAACTTATCACAGACACTAGGCTCGTTATCTTTGCGGATGACACTAACGCTATAGTGTCTTATAACTTGAATGATCTAGAAATCAAAATTAATAACGTAATTAAAACTTTTGAACACTGGTTTGGTACAAACAATCTTAAGCTCAATGTTAATAAAACAAAATGTGTACTATTCAAGTTGAACGTTCGGAACGATGCTTGTCTTGAGGTTTTATCATGCGGCAACAATGTCGAAGTGGTTGAATATGTAAAATTTTTAGGTGTATATATTGACGCATTGTTAAACTGGAAGGTCGAGACATCGTCTGTAACGAAATCTATTAGCTCAGCATGCTATGCAATCAGAAGCTTGAGAGAAGAACTAACATTGGCCCAGCTTAGAATGGTATACTTTGCCTTGGTTGAGTCTAAGCTCAGATATAGTATGGAATTTTGGGGCAACAGTTATAAGTACAATATCCGTTCGGCATTTATAATTCAAAAAAGAGCCTTAAGGACAATGCTCCGCTTAAAACAGACTGATTCGTGCAGAGACCATTTTACCAGACTTAGTATTTTGACAGTGCCATGCCTTTATATACTGGTACTGCTAACCTATTTTGTTAAGAACTTGCACAAAGCTGAAACTGACGACCAACGACAAGTTAGAATTAATACACGCAGGAAAGACTTGCCTAACGCAATCCAGCCAAAAATTAACGTAGTACATCATAGTCCTAGGTACCAATCGGTATTTCTTTACAACAAGCTTCCCGTAGAATTTAAAAGCATAAATAGCCCAAACTTATTTAAACACAAATTAAAGTCATACTTACTGAGGAAAGGCTATTACAGTGTCGATGAGTACCTAGATGATAAGCGGCAGCTGTAATTTTTTATTTATAAAATTGTCGTTCTACATAATCTTAAGTTTTTAAATAGTAAGTATGTTGATCAACTATTCAATTTTATCTTTGACATTATGTTTTGACTAAGTATGTATTTTTTTTGCAATGAGAGGACATATTATTTCTGACATTAATTTGTGCATTAAATTGTGACAATTTGATCTTTATTTTATTATTATTATTTTGTTTATTTTTTTTTTTTTTTTTATATTTGACATTCGATTTTTTTTAATACTAAACACAGTTAATAAGATGTATTTTTATTGAATTCTAAATTAATCTTGAAATACATTGAAAATGATTGTTATATAATAATAAAAACAGTATCATTAAAAAAAATTAAAAAAAAACTATCTTACCTACTAAGATAGTTTTTTTTTTTTTTAATGATACTGTTTTTATTTTATTTTAGTTTACAAATTTTCTACACAATGTACATTGTTTCGAAATAAATGACTTATGACTTATGACTTATGACCTTGCTTCTTGTTCCTTGCTGGACCGATTTAGATGAAATTTTGTGTGAGTTTAAGTGGGTTCCGGGATTGTTTAGAACCGGAACCCCGACCCTGACCTTTGGACCCGGTTGGTTGGACTGCGATCAGGACAACGTCTTAAGAACTTATTGTTGTAACATCGTAGACCGTAGTGATATTATTTTATCTGACGTTTGACGCTTAGCGTGCTTGCCAATGCACGCAAATTGACCTCGTCAAATGTTAATGTTACTACAATATTTAGTCACAGTCGTTGCGTATAACCTTCTTAACCCTTTTTTACCATTTTAAAACGAAGACCCAATTATTTGAATTATGGCTTTAAAATTAACAAATGAACGCCGTGCCACCCTTTAGGATGTCAAATATAAAAAAAAACACGTCACATTTTCTATTACCGCAGTTCTTTGAAATGTCGTTAGTGGCGACTTTTTACCTTTTTTACATTTTACAGGTTTCAATAATTACAGACCTTAGTGTTAAAGCAGCGAATATACGGGAATCAACTACCCCTTTTCCCGCATCAAATGGTGGTATTTGAAATTTATGAAACACTTTGAACAGATAACGTGTGACACCCAAATGACTTTTGCCCTCTGAAAAATTAAGTGATAGTTTAATGACATGACATTTCTTTTGATATATCTGACGGGCAAAGCACTGTGAGGCGATATATAGGAGTTTTTTACGTGAAGGCTTAACGAGAGGTCACCCTGGCACGGGTCAGTGCAACTGCACGCCATCATCAATAAAATATGATTGTAGACCTGAGTGTTTTGTGCACCGCTGACTTTCCACAGTCGACAGTCAGACCGAACAGTTAACACATCCCGGTGTACAAAATCACGGGTCGCGAATCTCGGGTTGAACTGATCGCCCATTTTGGAAGCCATACGCATGTGCGTAGGCAACTCGCCATTTCTTCTTAGCTCATGGGCAAAAGCTCAAGTATATAAGCGTAGGGGTCCCAGTCTTTGACTATTTCTCGGTTTTAAGTCACCAGGAAAGGTGGTCTAATTTTTTAGTGTCTGGTAGTCTTCGCAAAATCTTTCTGATTGAGGATAAATAGGCCCCTTATTGAATGAAGATGGAACAGAGCAGATTAGTCAAAAATCTTGGTCGACCAATTCAAGGATTAAGTTGTTTAAATAATTAACGATAAATTCAGTGTGATCATCTGGTGAAGCGATCTCCACTTCTGTGGAGAAAAAGGTACGTAGCAAACATTTTTCTATTTTATTTAGTCCATATTATAGTATTTTGTGCTTGGTATTTTGTACTTAATCAATTTTTAAATTATCCCAGACGCGAATCAAAGTGAACTTTATTACGAGAAACGAGAATTCTATTGAAGTGCAACATTTGCGCGAAGGATAGTTACTTACAGTTTAATTTAGCAGTTTTTTTTATTGTTAAGTCCGATAACATGGCTGTCTAGAATTCTTTGTGTTTTGGTAATATTTAAAATAAACTTGAACACAAATATGTAATAAACTTGATTTCTGAGGAATTAAATTAATTATAATTACTTAGCTGTAGGTACTTTTTTGTTTGTTAACTAGGTAACCTAAACTTTCTTAAAAATACTACAGGCAGTTGTGATTACCTATGTGTGATTGTACCTATGTAGAGAACCAAACTTTTACACCCTATTTCACTAGAAATGGGATGTGATGGTATTTAAAAAAAACCCTACCGCGCGTGTTCAACTTGCACTTGGCGGGTTTATTTAATGAAAATGATTTGACATAATGCGCGAATTTTATTTAAATAGGTAGGTACTTAGATAACATTATTATTTTCACTACACGTAGTTTTAAAATAGCTAAATTTTGTTTGTTCTTTGTGACTATGTTGGCTCATAGTCTACTTAGCTCTCACTATCTGTGATTAAGTACTTAATGCCTATACATAAAATTTTTGCATAATTATTAATGCAAGCGTAGTTTAGAAATCTTTACTGAACTTTATTTTGCTTTCTTCTAGTTCAGCTGTTTTTAATTTTTATGACTGACAACCCAAAGTAAACCTAAATACACTTAGGTATTTCATACTCAAGAATAAAACGTAAAAAAAAAGTCCAATCATAATAAAATAATAGGATTGATTTTGAAAGCCCGTGGTTTTCTAAAACAATTCTAGCGACCCATCTTAATACAGCCCGCAACCCAGGGTTAAGAAGCGCTTTTTCATGTCTGTCTATTCGATAAATTGCTAAGTAATTATTATTTAACAATTCTTAAGGCGAGGTTGCCGTTAGTTGTAACTTTTACAAGAGCCTGTATTTCTAGTCTAGTAGGTTTTCAAAGGATTTGTGATTTACTAACATGGTTTATGGTATTTGACTAATAAACAGTGGCATCATCAAAACCATGTGAAAGTTTTATAAACATAGCGTGTATTTCTTTAAGGGCTGGTAAAAAGACATTTTGTAACTTTTTTCTTTGTGATCAATTAAAAACGCTTTAAAGGCAGTGTAAGCGCTCGCACGTCGCACACACGTTTCCCGTACCGGCGCTTAACAAAGTCCCATTTCAATCAAAATAACATACTTACCTATTGCAAATGCATGTTAAGGGAAACACCAATTTCTGACCATGTTTTACCCATCTATGTAATACCTACATACCAAAAAATAATACTTATACTAATTCAGTAACAATATTGCTATTAACAATTTGTTAATGAGTAAAAAGGTACCAAAAGCGATTATCTCATGACATGACACTGATGACACACAATTCTTTATAGCCATTCTAATATTTCCGTTCGGAGTTCAGTACCTACTATCAAATTAGCGATTTCAATTTTTTGTAAAAAGGTCCCACCGAGTTCTATGTTATAAGCAGCCGTTTTTTCTTAATCTGTGATGTCCATCCTAATAACTACCTGGTTTCTTATTTGATTATTTCTTTAGCAAATGGGAATTTCACTTTATGAAAGCTTCTTTAGGTAATATCTTTCTCTATTTTTTTTCTCTTACACCTCTGTAATCACTGCCTTTAAAAGCACCTTATTAATTTTTCGCACCAATTTATATTAGCAGTAAAGTTAATACTAACCAACTACTTAAAATCTGTCGTGAAACAGGCTGAGAGAGAAAAAATCAAGGGAAACGAAAGAAGCTGTTAAGTATTAAGACATTTTCTAAACGAGAAAATTACTAGGTACCTAGTGAACGCCCAATAACTTTATCCTGATGTGGGTTTCATTCAACTACAGCCCATACGTGATGGAGCAGCAAAGTAAGAGGAAATTAACCAGAAATAGAAGGGCGCCACAGAGGTTTCCCGCGGTATGTACAGAATATCAACCGGGTGATCTCGACATTCAAGTGAGTAACTAGTTTGACTTTTATCCTTTTTATTATTTTATATAGCTTTAATCGTCTAATATTGGAACTTATTCGAATGTCGATGTGAAGTCTAAGGCTAATTTACTTTGATGTTGTCATCTTATTCTAGAGCTGCAGTGCTATTATTGCTCCTCTACATTATTGCCAAATCAGGAGGGAGCAAGGTGCTTAGTAGTGAACTCAGCACACGCTGCGGAACCACCGCAGGAACGGATTTTGTCTACAGAACATTCTTCAAAGTGACAGCAGATTGTAGAAATATTTCTTTTGTTTTGATCACAAGAATGTCAATAATGAAGAGAAGACATTGTGTAGATTCTTCAGTCGATCCTGATAGCTACAATATTGAGCATTATTTCTTCTATAAGTTATCGGTAGACATGTTTCTACCATCTGCCACTTTATCTATTCTTTCGTCGACACATCCGTTTCGTCGGTGATTACCACGCGTGCTGGTAACTGGTCGATGTCCCTTCCAACCTGAATGTAACCACTTTTCATGTCAGTCCAGTGGTGGGTTGTAACAGTACCTAACTCTCTAAGACAGACATCACTTTGGAAGTCAAACGCATCCTGCTCCGCACAGCACGCCAGCACCAGTTCACTTCGCACTTTATTCGTGTTTTTAAACAATCTGTAATTAGAAACTTTTTTAGGTACAAAAAAAAACCGACTTCCTAAAAAACACTAACAGGTGAAAAATAACTCCAGTTTCGGAAGTCTGTGGCTTTGGTGGTTCATTATTGGCCACATTGGCCTAATTTTGCCATTTTTAGTTTCTTCCTATGTAAAAAAAGTCTTTCAAAATTTCAATGAATCATTGAAATTGGTTGACAATTGCCAATTAAGTTCTTTCTAAACATTAATCTGTAAGTATATCTCTGCCGGGCTCCTTTTAAAATAGAAGGGCGTTATGATAAGGAAATAAAATAACTCTGCATAGACATCTGACTATAGCAATCGCGAATAATTTGCTGTTATGCGTTAAAGAGTTCCGTCGCCTGTCTTCTTCATCAGTTTTATTTCACAAACTGATACTTTCTAAATGAAAATGCTTGATTTGTTACTGAAAATATTAAAATCGGTGCGTGTACCTAAATTTTTTGAGGAGTTCCCTCAATTCCTCGAGGATCCCTCATCAAAAATGAGTTTTGATGCAAATGGGACCAATCTGTTATATACCCTAACAAATAAAAAAATATTTTTGAGAATCGGTCTATAAATGACGGATTCTGAGGTAACAAACCCTAAAAAAACAAAAAACAACCGAATTGTGAACCTCCTCCTTTTTTTGAAGTCGGTTAAAAACGGTCTACTCCCTCGTTAGTCTTGTGATCGCAAGCCCTATTGCTAAGAATGAGGATTCGGACTCGATCTCGGGTCGGTCGGGCAAACCGTTATTGTGTTTATCTAAGTATCTGAAATTTACTTCGCAGCAGCTTGGATTCCAGATTAGTGCCCGATTGACGGCAATAGGCTCACCCTCAACTGAACAAGTGTACAACAGGTACACCTTTGTTCTACTTTGTAACATGACAAGGAGCGTGCTTACTAGTGATCTCTACCTTGGTCGAATGTGGGTCTGATGTTAACCTCACAATTGAAATATCAATGTAAATCAAGCCTTAGAAAACCAAAAAGAAAATCAAAACAACAATTAATTTATGAAAAAAATCTGTGATAATAATTAATCATTCTATTCCATACTAATAGAACATACCGTGGGTGGGTGAAAAAAAATACCTGTAAGTAGACCTTTCTATACAGATTTGTCTTTGTATAACAATCCTGAATTAAGTCATAGATGATGTGTTGTTTTGATTTTTTATCTACTTGCTTTGTTTGTTGCTTACTAATTGTCGCTGATTGTCGCAAAATCTCAACGTGACGGTTAATGGCGTCTCACACCTCAAACGTTGTCTTCGCAGATTCGAACCTTGCAAGTACTAGGATGTAATTTTTTTAAATAATACTTTTGAGTTACTCGCGTGTGAAATCTAGGTGGCGGTGCAGCACTAGGTAAGTTGCTTTTTTTCTATCTTTAACATCTAAAACCTACTACTCGCGAAGTTAATCGAAGTTAAGGGTACCTGCATCTTCAAGTTTCAACCGCCGCCGCGCCGTCATGACCATCCCCCAAAAGAAACAGAATGTATTTACATTGAAATATTTCAGCAAATTTTCGGAGATTCTGGTACTTTACCAGATTTTGGGAATTGCATAAATATTTTAGATGAAGTGTAGAAAAGCACTTCGGTACGCTTATGTATAATATTAATAATAAAGTTTATTCACAAAAATATGTACATTTTCTTACAAGTATAGTTCATAATCTAAACTTATAAAGTACACAAAAGTATTAGCATTTGGGGCCGAACTAGGCGTAACCTGTATTTCAGCCCTCAACGCCGAATCCCCCTGAGGAACCAATTAAATATGGAATAAGTACATGGTATTGGGTTTTATCTTTATATGAATGTAGGTTTTATTTATGTTTCTTGAGAAAAAACAAGAAAAAAAGGGATTCATAATTAATTTTAAAAAGGTAATAACCAACATCAACCATTATTTTATCAAGGCGCGGCGTGGAAATATACTCATGGATGACCGGGTATTTTATTATATTGTAGTTGAGGTTGGACCGCGCAGAGAGATACGTAAGATCACTTAGACTCCATTTACAATAAATAGCATTAGAAAAAAGAGGCTTGTAGAAGCAGGAATGCAGAACATTTTATTTTAATGATAAATTTTAACAGTTTTTATTCAAATTGTTTTACTTATTTCAAATTTAGAAGAAAAAGAGTGAAACGAAGAACGTGTCCTTGTATTGTTCCTCCTGCTTCTTTGAGGTCTTTATCATTGACACTATAATTTTCAATAAAATGAAATAATAAAACTATATGAATAATTTAATAAAATAAATTGTTGAAATAGTTACAACTAAGAGTGACATCTGCAGTAAAAATAGATTAATAATAATTACGGCGTCTATCGTAATTGCAACATGCTTAGTTGTACTTTCGTAATTAGAGTGGGTACCTACCTATAGTTAGTTTCCGAAAGGTTTATTCCGAATAAATTACCGTTTCAGAGTAGTTTTTTTATTATAATTATTACCTGCATGCGTAGCATGAACACATTGAACACCGAAGAAACGGCCTTTGTCTACAGACGAATCGGCAAAGTGACAGATTATATTGACAGGAACCTCAATCTGTCAAATTTCTTTCAATACACCTGCCTGCGCAGCATGAACACTTAATTTCTTTTCTTCCGAGACACGACAAAGACCGTTTCTTCGGTGATCATGCTACGCGTGCTGTTGACGATGCCTTTCTCTAATGTTACTACCGCGTAGCAGAAATTGCACTCTTTGATGTATTGTTAAGAATGTTTAAATAATACATATAGTAATAAAATGACGCACATCGGGTGCAAGCCTCAGCGTCAGCAAAACGTATACAGTTTTAGACTGTACATCTTGGCAACCCCAAAAGAAGACACAAATCAGAAGAGAAAGGAGAAGCCATCACAATGTAAATAAAGTTAATTAATTGAGAAGAAGAAAAATTTATCAAATTGAAAATTCCTGTGCCCAGGTCGAGACTCTAGCCGCGAGTCCTTTGTTGTTAGCATCGCCCGTGTCGCGACAGATTCTTGCTGGTACTCTGGTTGACGAGACTCTAGCCGCGAGTCCTTTGTTGTTAGCACCGCCCGTGTCGCGACTGCTTCTTGCTGGTACTCTGGTTGACGAGACTCTAGCCGCGAGTCCTTTGTTGTTAGCACCGCCCGTGTCGCGACTGCTTCTTGCTGGTACTCTGGTTGACGAGACTCTAGCCGCGAGTCCTTTGTTGTTAGCACCGCCCGTGTCGCGACTGCTTCTTGCTGGTACTCTGGTTGACGAGACTCTAGCCGCGAGTCCTTTGTTGTTAGCACCGCCCGTGTCGCGACTGCTTCTTGCTGGTACTCTGGTTGACGATTGACTTGAAGTTCAATGTCCTCAGGCTTAGTAGGACTAGTAGAACTAGTGGATCTGGTCTTGGCATTGTTTGTGCAGTAGTGCACATAACGATTGCTCCCAACCACCACAAGTACAGTTACAATAGCGGCCGTCAGTAAAAAGTAACATATAGATTGATGAATGTCGTGGCTTGTTATTTTGGTCGCTACCAAAATAACAAGCCACGACATTCATCAATATGCTATATTCTTCATTTTTTATTCTTTATTATTCTTCAGAATTACGTCGTCGACGTAATTAGCCGTTACGTTATTATAGGTATTATAATTGATTCTTCTTTGAGAATCTTGGTAGCTTCCGGATGTTTGTGACCATCGTCTGTGCATGTTGCGCAACTGGGGCGCTGTTATTGTCTTTCAATACAACCTCTAGGAAAATTTAGGAGTTATCGTCGGCTCCCAATAGTAGGTTGACTTGCCGAGATATATTGAAGTCTGGATTTGCAAGCGTAATGTTTTCTGATCGCGTCCAGGCGCCTCTTTCGAACGTTCTAGTAGGCAAGTTGTTTGTTAGCTTCGTATGGACAAGCGCGTGAGTTTCAAAACTACAATCGGAGTGAATCGATTGGCAGGTAATTTTGTGTTTCCCCCTGCATTCTCTAGAAACAGAGCCGATTCCCGATACTGATGCGTTGATTCCGCTCCGAGGACGGCGTAACATTTGTGCAGCGTTTTCGGTTATCAAGTTCACTTGTGATCCTTGTTCGAGTAGCGTGTGCAGTTGTACATAAGTCCCATCAATGCAGCGGATTGAAGTCCCAGTTGGGCCGTTGTAAGGTAGGACTGCCATGTTGTCATTAAGCCAAACTTTAAGCAAATGATTCGATATTGGTTGCTGAGCCGATGATGTAGAGCAGTGATCAATGTTGTTTTTTGTAGTCGTTGACGTAACGTTTTGTTTATCCAAATTATTATTGTGCAATACCTAGTGTGTGCTTGAAGCACCACACACTACTTAGGTACCTATTGCACAATTTGGATTCTCATTCTTTGCACGTTTTCGTTAAATTGCACTCGTTGTTTTCTTGGCTAAATAAACAGTTTTTCAAAGCTGCAGTTTTGAAACTGTGTGATTTCGTTTGCCGAAGTCCATTTGAAGGAATTTGTCACAATAGCGTAATATGTGACTGCCGTTGCAAAATGGGCATTTTCCATGTAACGTGTGATACTTATGTTTGTTTTATTTCGATTGACGTTATAGTTATGTTTTTTCATCTGGGTTTGCTTCTTATATGTTTTTCAGTTGGATGATTTTTCTGGAACTGCTTTTTAGCTGACTTCATCGTTCCGTATGCCATGATCTGTGTTTCAAGGAAATACAAGAAGTTTTGCAAGTTTTGTATTTCCCTGTGTCTGCATCTTGGAGATCCTTCATATAGTAGCTCAAATGTAGACGCTCGTTGGATCCTTTCAGTTGAAAGTTTATTTCACAGTGAATTTTATTCATGGGTTTCCCATTTTAATGTCTTTCCAGTCAATCTTTTACGGCAATATTTGACATAACACGGTGTTTTCCATTAAAAATGCATTCTTGCTTGTGAAACAGGAGTTGTACTTATGTTGGTATGGTCGGGTTCAGAGTGCCTAGTGCGAATTCGTTTTACGTTAACGCGATCGACACGTTCATGACGTTCGGCGCTCCGATCGGCCCGCTCCAAGCTTTTAACCAATCAGAGAGCCAAACGCGGTGAACGTTTCGATCGCGTTATAGCGTAAAAACAACTCGCACTTAGGGCACTGAAGTCCCGCCTAGGTCGAACTTATCGTTTTGTTTGCTCGTTATTGTTTCGTTCTCGGTAATGTCCGTTTTAGAATTGATACGCAAATTTCTTCAGTTTTCCTAGAGATATTATCCCTGAATTATTCTATATGTTTATCTTCAAATTCAAGTAACAGTTGGGCATGCCTATTTCAAAGTCTTGCTATTGATTTTCTAGCGATACCAGACGTTTCTTAAAAAAATCCATAGTTTTTCTTGTTGCGGAATCCTTGCCGTAGTTGACACATAGGTAGTGTTTTTTTTAACCCCCGACGCAAAAAGAGGGGTGTTATAAGTTTGACCGCTATGTGTGTGTGTCTGTCTGTCTGTCTGTCTGTGGCACCGCAGCGCCTAAACGCTAAACGGGTGAACCGAATTAGATCCGGTTTTTTTTTAAAGACATAAATAATTAAAAACGGTTCACCCGTTTCAAGGTTATCAGCTCTTTTGTGTTATCTACTGTTGCTATTTTAGACGTCAATGCGTATTAACTTTACTTACAAACATATGTGTGGCTTAAAACTTCAAACACCCATGTGTGTTATATTAATAAGCAAGATTATGTTATATTTGGTCTGATGCAGCCAGGATATCTAGCAGACCAATACACTCTTGGGAAAAAATAGCAGATACGTCGTGTTTGGATTCATTCTAACCAGCATTTGATTCTGCACACAATGCATAGATGGCAACAAGGTGAGCTGATGCTGCAGCCAGGCTATCCAGCACACCAGTAGGTAGACTCTTGACAAAATAATAGCAGATAAATGTCGTTTTTGGATTCGTTTTAACTTGCATTTGTCTCTACATACAATGCACTGAAAAATTATCATAACTGTAAACTCTATAAAACAAAATTAATGCGTTTAAAAAATTTAAAATAAAAATTAAATTTAAAATCCACCACCGCAAAAAAAGTAATTCATTCAAAAAGTTAAAAAAAGAATACTTTCCTATCATTGAGCCATGAAATTTTACGTAACGTCGTCGGGGTACCGCTAAAATAAGCACCTACATACCTAGGGCTTCCATTACGTAATTACGTAATTACGCAATTACGTAATTACGAACTCTTTTTAAAGTATTTTCAATTCCGTAACTGAAGATGTCAATTCCGTACTTACGTAATTATAGGTATCATAAATCAATCAAAATAGTCAACCAATAAAAAAGCATTAAGATACTACCATATTAAAGTTATAATGTGGATACACTATACGATATAAGTACAGACGTCAGCACGTCAAGTTACCCCAATGTGTCAAATTTCTTTGATCGTTTTTCAACTTTATGTCAAACAGAATTCAGAAATGACTAAAAAAATATGAAATTCAGAGGTTCATATTCAATTGGGAAAATTTGACACATTGGGGTAACTTGATGTGCTGGCGTCTGTACACCGAAACATACAAACGGGAGATTCTCCGCAGTTTATTTTATCGTTCATCAAATCTTGCCAAAAATAGTTTTAAGAGGTACAGAATTGAGTTCACATTTATCAACTCGGCGAGTCGGTGGGGCCGGGGAGTACCTGGCGAAAAATCCCTGCGACCACTGGGAACTACTATGCTCTTCACTTTCTTAACTAAAATGATAGTGTAGTTTCCGGTTGTTCAGTTCGCATCGCTAGACTCTGGACACAGTTTACACTTGATTACTAAATTGAAAGTTGGCGGTTAATGTGCGCAAATATTAACAACTAGCTTCTGCCCGCGACTTCGTACGCGGATCCTGTTGCTTATGCCAGCGACAACGGAGTCGTCAAAATCGAAGATCTGAAACATCTGATGTCGAATTCTATAAGCCCGGGGACGGGAAATCAATGGGATGCGCGAGACGATTCAAGATGTTCCAGATTTTTTATTTTTGTTGGTCAACAGGAAATGCCATCAGACTTAACAACTTTTGCTAAGACGCCATTTCTATTATGTATATGTTATATTGTCTCTGGGCTTTGGAGTTCCCCTACAGGTGCTCCAGATCTTCAAATTTAGTCTCACAGCAGAAAAAACTCTTCACGTGGAATAGTTTTTGCAATGTCACCATTTTTATATCTCTTTCACTTTAGGTGTTCCATTTTCCAAAATAAATTATAGCCTATAATATGTTGCGTGACGTTCACGATCAGCGGTCAGTCGCGCATCTCCTGCCCCCACTTATCTCTAGAGTCGATGCGTATATACGCTGAAAACTCAAGCGTCATGATTTTCCCGTGAACGTCTCCAACTCGCGAGACAGTGCATGATGTTCACGATCAGCGGTCAGTCGCGCACATATTCTTCACTGGTCTCTAGAGACCTGGATGTAGATGCGTAAATACGCTGAGAATGCAGGCGTGCTTCGCGATCCCAAGAAGTTTCCACGGAGCGAGTTGCAGCCTCATGTTCTCGAACAGCATCAAGTCTCTCCTAACGCTCTTCGGTAGATTGTTGGGATCTTAAGGTCTTTAATCATTTAGCACCTTTGGAACATTGGGAAAAATTTGACCTCTTTCTAGGCATGGTTATAGTTTTATTGTGATGATACCTGATCAATTAAAATCTAAGTGGCTGCTCCCCTGCGTTACCGGGTAAGCTACCGTGTAACGAAGATAAATGGAAAAGGAAATTAAACACTCGAATAACATAAGCCCGAAGGCATACGATAAAAAAAATGGGAGTTTTAGCCAGTAGAGTCTAATTTTCAACGATATACCATCGTCATCGAAAATCAGTCCTGAACTGTTCCCGCCTTCACCGCGTAGTACCTCCTACTTATGTTTTTTATAATTATGTAATGAAATTAGTAATAGTTTTAATTTCTATATCAATTTCTGAGTTTCTGATCTTCGATTTTTATAAGTCAACAGGAAATGCCTATCAGACCGAACAACTTTTGCTAAGATTTCATTTTCATTCCTATTTGAGTTATGGTGTAGCTGGGCTCTTGGAGTTCCACAACAGGTGTTCCAGATCTTCGATTTTTTACGTCAACAGCGAGTGCTCATAAGGCTGAACCACTCTTGCTAAGACATCATTCCAATATATGTTATAGTGTAGCTGGGCTCTTGAAGTTCCACATCAGGTGTTCCGGATCTTCAAATTTATTCTCTCAGCAGAAAATGCTCATAACGTGGAACAATTTTTGCTATGGTACCACTTTTGTATCTCCTATAGTTTAGATGGTCTGTTGCGGTTCTGCATCAGGTGTTCCGGATCTTCAAATTTATTCTCTCAGCAGAAAATGCTTATCACGTGGAACAATTTTTACTATGGTACCATTTTTGTATCTCCTATAGTTTAGCTGGTCTGTTGCGGTTCTGCATCAGGTGTTCCGGATCTTCAAATTTATTCTCTCAGCAGAAAATGGTCATCACGTGGAACAATTTTTGCTATGGGACCATTTTTGTATCGCCTATAGTTTAGCTGGTCTGTTGCGGTCCTGCATCAGGTGTTCCAGTTTCCAAGATAAATTATAGCCTATGTGTTGCCCAGACTTAATATCTATACAACAAAAAAAAAAACATTCAGATCCGTCCAGTAGTTCCAAAGATTAGCGTGTGCAAACAAACAGACAAACAGACAAACAGACAAACAGACAAACAGACAAACAGACAAACAGACAAACAGACAAACAGACAAACAGACAAACAGACAAACAGACAAACAGACAAACAGACAGACTTTTTTTTTTGGATTCGTGCTCTATTACTGTTTCTAAACCCCCCTCAATTATTATTTTTTAAATATATTCAATGTACAGACACAGTTTTTTTACAGTCTTATTATATGTATAGATAGGGAATATGTATATATAATGTAATTTTAATTTGGTTCGAAATTTATTTTTTCCCAATCTTTAATGGCAGAAAATATGAACTAAATCATTATTTTACTTTTTAATAGCGTCATAATTATTTAAAATAATAAATACAAGTGCGAATTAAGCGCGGGAAATTTAAATTTGTGAAACGCATCACCATCGGTTATAACGAAACGTGACGTCAAATACTACGACAACAAGACAAGTTACGCCTACAAAACAGTATTGGAATGGACTTTTTATTGGAAAACATAATTATTGCCGCGTGTGTTGTGAATTAATTTAATGTTCAACGGTAATTTTAGCTTCATAGTGAAGTTATTAATCATTTAAGAAAATCACTGGAAGTGGTTTTGTAAAAGCACAATCTGTAGTGTTTTTGCATTTGGGTAGGCAAGCAGTACCTGTAAACTGGTTTTTGAGCTTTTTTCATGGTGAAATGATTAGAAGAACGAAAACACCCAAAGTAATAATAAGTAATAGAATAATAGTAAATGACGTAATCGAAACGGCGCGCGAATATGGCGGCGTTTAAACAGCTCAAATTTATTCTGTATTTTAAATATTTTTTTAAGCTTCATTAATGCATTTTAAAACATTTTTATATTTTTTACTATGTTAAAACGTTGTAAACAGTGAATTAAAAATACAAAAAAAATACATGCTTACCCTATTTGTAGCAGTTGTATCTTTTTCGTGGGAGACTTTATATGTGTGGAATCTCTTAAAAGATGTAAGTACTTAAACCAAAGGCTTGATCAGTCTTTTAGTATTAAAAGGGAGTAAAAAACCCCCTGGAGCATGAACAATTCAAGCAAAATAATTAGTAAATCAAGCATTATCAGCCGGATATTTTTGTAATAAACTGTAAGAAGTTACCCGAGTGACAAAACTTTAAATGCTTTGTTATTTAAGAGATCACATTTTCAAGAAGACAGATTATTTTCGGGACGAAAAAATATGGTTTGACTTTCACATATCTGATAAGTTCCTGAATATTTTTTTTTTTTTTGTTTAAATATTGTGTTTATTTTGATAATTCCTTGAATATAAGATAGTAAATGACAATTGTAAAAATTGTAGATACTCTATCTACAATATTTACCAAAAACATAGTCGATAAAAAAAAAATAGGAAAAATTCCGTAATTACGTAATTACGGAATTGGAGAAAAAAGTTGCGTAATTAGTTACGTAATTGACATTTCCGTAATTTTGGAAGCCCTATACATACCTACGACTAGGAACATTCTTTACTAAAGTGGTAATCCGAACGTGAAGTAAAATTTCATGGCTCAACGATAGGAAAGTATTATTTTTAACTTTTTAAATGTATACAATATTGCGGTGGAGGTTTTTTAATTTTTAAATTAATTTTTATATTCTCCATGTTGATTGCAATACAAGTTTATCCATGTTGAATGTTCTTGTTGTTAGCGTAGTTGGATGACTCACTGGAGTTGGCGCGTCGTTGACGGTGCCAGAACAGCGTTGAGTTGTATCGCGAAGGCTACTGCGTTGATTGTAGTCTTCTCCGTTTCAAATCTTGAAATCGTTTTCTTCTTTGACTTGAAATGGTCAACGGAACTCAGCGTTCTAGCCCCTCGGTTACGATATTATGTGACTTCTCAACTACTTCTAACTGGGACGACCCGCTTCTGGGAGACCAGCTAAACCGATTCGCTACCATGAAGAGACACAAAAGCATCTAATCCGGCTCGAAGGACCATAAAATGTATGGTACGTACACCTACAATGAGGTTTCAGCTCGCAGGTTACCGTTTACTTAAAGAAAACTGTGGACGATTCCTTTCTCTAATGCTAGCTACCACATAGCAGTAATTGCACTCATCGATGTATTATTAAGAATGTTTATAATTATAAAGTAATAAAAGGTCCTCTGCACACAGCCGGCGTGGCGTGGCGGGGCGCGGCGTGGCGGGGCGGCGACGCTGCGCTGGCGCGGCGGCATCGGTCACACTGCGGGCGCGATCACGTCCCGTCCCGCCGCGCCCATTCATTTTTAAGAACAGTGTTTTTATACTGCCTATGGCCCAAATCGTACAAACATACGTGAGCACGAACACATTCGACAAATTTTTCGACGTCCATTTTTGTAAAACAATACAAAATCACATTCACGCTCGGTACCGTCCGACGCGACGTGCTCACGCCCCGCCGGCAGTGTGACTACTACATACGTAAAGCAAACAACAAAGCGTCGGCGTCCTGAGGGCGCTGCGCTCGCGTCCCGCCGCGCCCGTCCCCGCCGCTTCTGACTTGTATTCCCGCTCGGCGCGGCGGTGACGTGGCGCTACGGTTACCGTCGCGTCGAGCGGGACGGCTCTGTGTGGCGTCGTCCGTAATATCTAGTACATTACAACTGCTCACTTGCTCAGTGTCGCGTCGCCGTCCCGTCCCGCCGCGCCGCGCCCGCTGTGTGCAGAGACCTTAAGACTGTATCTACACTGACTAAAAATCATCCCGGTGTTCCGTCTCACACCTGCGCGGGGGTCGCAGAAACATACAATTCCGCAACCCCCGACACCAACTTCAACTTCTGATAGAACTTCCGATAGAACTTCGCGAGTAGGTAGTATTACACCTTTATGGTTAGTCTACTTACTTAATAGCAAAGACATTCAATATTTACCTATTATAGATGGAACATCATGAACAAAATGTTCATCGATATTGTGTCATGGACACAAGTCGATGAATCTAGGTTAGTACACTCAGCTGCCGCTCCAATATGGCTATATTAAGACTAGATGGCGTTACTGGGAAATGGAATCACAGGTTTTTCTATGACATTTCTTCGCATGTCCTCTTTATAGCACTTATCATAAATCTCTTTGCATAACAGTAACATTCCAATGCAGATGACTAATTGTAAACTAATCACACGTTACCAATTTCCGCCTTCGACTTGTCGGCTAAGTAGGTACCTACCAGGGTTAATTTCTTGATCCTTACCCTTTCCCACATCATAATTATGTTCCATCGGCCCCACTTGCGGTGAATAAGTTATCAGTGTTTAGCTGTTTTGAGCCGTCATTTTTAAAACGGCAATACTGGATTCTCCACGAGCGCCTCTGTGAACAGGTAAGATGGTGGGACTTCAGCTAAAAACATGCTTTGAACCACGCATTGTGCGTGTGAACGGTCAAGCTCTGAGTTCGGATGCCGGGCGCAAGCGATTATGGCCTTAAGGGTGTTTCATCGGAATCAAACATCAGGCGGACTGTAACATTCATAGTAAGTAAAAATAGTTATAGTTAATATTATTATTTGTTTCATTAAGGATTTATGGTCTGACAATAAAGATATTAGGTATCATTATTAATTTATTTTATTATGCCTAATTTTAGTAATTAGTCAGTAGGTAGGTATATGTGTCTTACGCGCACTGAACGGTATGATTAAACATTTGTATTGTATTGTAGGCATTGTAGCACAAATAGTAGATTATTAACCAAGGGGATAAAGCAGTGTCTTCTGTCGCGGGTGACGATTTAAATCGCGAGCGTAACGAAGGACTCGAGGTTTACTCCCGAGCGTAGCGAGGGTGTTAAAAACTTAAATCACGAGCGAAGCGAGGGATTTAATACGAGTCCTGAGTGTAGCGAGGGATTTAAGTTCACCCAAGACTAAGACAGCTTTATCACCGAGGAAAATACTCTACTTTTCGTACCATCTGCGAAAAAAATAACACAATAATAATATGAGATAAGCATTTATTAAAAATAAATGACAATTAAAAGTAAACGTATTTTAGAATATTAACTTATTTCTAAAAATAAATTAAAATAAACTTAACGTTTATATATTTGAAGAAAACAAAAACGCGGCAAATTCCTAGATTAATATTTTTTGTCGAAAAAGCAAAGGCATCAAGCTCATACGGCCTCGTCGGTTTTCGTAATTTTATTTAATTAATAATCATAACTGCTTAACCCGTATTCCTTTTTCAAAAATATGTACTCGTATAATGCTATAAATACAAACTCAATGGTGTATGTGACACAGATGTAGTTCAGTATAAATTTCGGTAAGTTAGGTATTCCAAATTTAAATCACATTCTCTCCCTAGGGGATGAATGAAATCCAGTACAATTTTCTTTCCCTGTTTTTAACAGATTAAAAATGACTATTGTTATGTTCGCTTTTTGTGGCATAGAATGTCACTTTTTTGAGCAAGTGGTACGAAAACATAATTATACCTACTTAAGTAAAAACGATGAAAGATACCGGGCTGGGCAACTTCCACGTCAACGCGCGTATTTTGCTACGCTTTAGTCTACAACGTGGGTCTAGTGCGAATTGGTAGATGTCACATGTCTTCGAATTTTTGGTTCTAGGACATCGGGTTTCCTTTACCGTTTTTGAGAGCAGTGGTGGTGAAATAAATTACACAAAGTAGGTAATGCACCTGCCTGGGTTCGGACTCACTGTTCGTAGGTAAGTCGGACCGCCATGACTGGGCCACCGCAGCTTACTTTTATTTATGTTTTTAGTAGGTAATAATAAATAAAAGTAACAACTTCTTTTTAGTTTTTTTTTTTATAAAGTTTGCCCCTCACTAGGAATTTACACATGTCTCGGGTGCGATTATTAACATTGAAATTCGCGTACTCAAACAGCGCAACCCGAAACAATTACCTGTAGGATATACCTACAATTATATTTTTCTCAAACGGGGATCGAACCCAAAACAAGCAGTGCAATAGGCACTGCGCCCACCGTGCTGTTGCCGGTAAAAGTCATCTAAGTGAAGTGTAAACTGGCAATGCCTTTAATCAGAATGGAATGACAGCTCATTGCCTCAAGTCGAAGGTTTTCGACCAGTGTGTGTTGCCAGAGATGATTTATGGTACTGAAACGTGGTCCCTCAGTATGGGCCTTATGAATAAGCTCAAAGTAGCCCAACGAGCTATGGAGAGGGCTATGCTCGGAGTCTCTCTGCGAGATCGAATCAGAAACGAGGAGATACGTAGAAGAACCAAGGTTACCGACATAACCCAGCGGATTAGCAGGTGGAAGTGGCAGTGAGCAGGGCACATAGCACGGAGGACTGATGCCCGATGGGGTCAAAAGGTTCTCGAGTGGAGGACACGTAACGGCACAAGGTGGACAGACGACTTCAATAAGGACGCGGGAACGCGCTGGATGCGAGCCGCTTCCAACCGGTCTTATTGGTTTTCCTATGGCTGAAATGATGATGATGATGATGAATGACAGCTCGATTCGTTTTTACTTCATCTATATTTTCACGGGGATATTGTTATAGAAAGGCACTGCAAGATTGTTTTCAGTTTTCTACAACAGTTTCATTGTGGTGTTTAGCTCACTGGCCGACTACTTAGTACCAATACGGACGTATAGATGTCGCTACTTGCTATGAACCGAGGAAACTTTTTTTCTGAGAACTTTCAGTTGAGTTTCTACCTACCTCAAGGTGTGAGTTTATGTATGAATGGTGGGTACTGCAAGACGATCTATTGACTACCCCTTTATAGAACCAGGTCTAGAGCAACTCAAATCAAATGTCATTTTTCAGACTAGCCTGAGGATTTGCAGTTTTTGAACGTCAAAATTACATAAGACGGTCCCCCAAAAAACACCCCCTTCTACTACACTTACTAGTAGAGTACCTACCTACTATGAATG
This sequence comes from Euplexia lucipara, assembly GCA_921972225.1. NCBI lineage: Eukaryota > Metazoa > Arthropoda > Insecta > Lepidoptera > Noctuidae > Euplexia > Euplexia lucipara. The sequence continues at coordinate 6,421,478 of OV179142.1, read as the reverse complement.
ATAGGGACATTGCCCAGCCCGGAGACCTAGCAAGCTTGTCTTTAACACAATTGTGTTAACCGTAATCCGTTGAAGAGTTCCCTCGATTTCGCCAAGATTCCGTCATCGGATCTCGACTTGGTGACTATATGTGCCTATTTGGGAAGTAGTGTATCCTTTCGAAACAGACCAATAAAAAAGTATTGACGGAGCCGTCGTAAACATTAGCGACTAAATAAGTGAGGAACTGGAGGACTAGTTTTGGGTTTGGTTTGTGTGCGTAACTTTGTGTATGACATCGTAGATTTGCGCATGTTTGTTAGAGAAAAATGTTGCAAGCGTTGCGCTGCGACTCCCAAGTGCGAGAGATACTTTGGTTATGTTTTATTATTATGTAGGTAGTATAGTTTAACTTGGTTGTATGAAATGAAAGATAATTTAGGAGGAGGAGGAGAGTTAGATGGAGGGAGTGGAGGGTAAATGGAGAGGAAGGCGGTAGGGGGAGGGGGAAGCAGTGGAGGGGGAGCGGGAGAGGGAGAGTGAAGCGGGAGGGTGAGGGGTAGAGGGAGGGAAGTGGGAAAGAGAGATTAAGATGGAGGGAGGACGAGAGGGAGAGGGAGGGGGATAGGTAAGGGGAGGGGGATAGGGAAGGGGAGAGAGAGGGAGGGGTATAGGTAAGGGGAGGGGGATAGGGAAGGGGAGGGAGAGGTGGGTGGAAAGGGAGGGGAGGTGAGGGAGAGTGGGGGAGAGAGAGGGGGAGAGAGGGAGAGAATTAAGATCGGAAGTTGTAACGAAGACACCCGGATTCGAAAGGGGGCTAGACGGAAAAAATTGAGACAAAAAGTTGTAACGAACGACACTTTTTGCTGCAGGTGTAGGCCGTGCGGCGTGCGTGTGTTTCTCTTTTGTGTGTGCCAGTTGTTGAGGAAGAAGAGGAGGGATGAGGAGAGGGGGTGGGGAGAGGGGGTGGGGGGAGGGGAGGGGTGTGAGGAGGAGCGGTGGGGAGGGGAAAATGGGAGATGTATGTGGGATTGGGAGAGTGGGAGGGAGGGAGTGGAGGGGAGAGGGAGAGGGACGAGGAGATGGAGGGAAGGAGGGGTGAGGGAGGGCAGACGGAGCGGAGAGGTAGGGGAGAGCTGGGTTGGCATGATTAAAACAAGTTGATTTAGTACACGTTTTTAGAAGTCGAAGTAGAGAAAAGTGTTCCGTAAGAAAAAGATCCCTAACCGCCGAAAGCTTGGGTTTTACCAACCACCTCGCGAGAAGTTTCCTTGACCTCTCAATCGCCTGGCTCAAGTTGTAGCCTCTGGGCCATTGGCTCTTGACTGGTCCAATCTTATTATTATAAATAAAACCCTTCATTTTTACCTACTTCTTCTACAATTATCTGATTCTACTTTATTAGGTACCTAGCAAATAAGTACCTACCCACTTACTTGAAAATTAAACGGATCCACTCAGTTTCTAATCGATATTTTTTGGAATTGCAACAAGTAGGTAGCTAGCTATACTAAAAATGTGTTAAATTGTCAAACTATTTATGTACAAAATAATTATACCTATTTTAAATAAATATTTAATTGCTCAGCCAGATTTGTCCAAAAAACCAATAAACCCGACTGCTGTTCCAGGCTGCAGAGTGTGCCAAACAATTATACATACATAGATAGATACATACCTACATACATTCTCCCGAAAAACATAACTCTCCTTCTGGCGCAGAACGGGAAACTCACTTTTATATAACGTAAATTAAGCTCCCTAGCGTCATCTAGTAGACCCATTTATGACCAATACAACACAGACACAAACCAAAACAAAATGGCGGTCATAGCATCGCGCGCCCAGCACAAACAGGGCGTCGCTAGAGCGCAGGGCGCAGGATGCAAAATATTGATCGTATCTTGCACAAGGGCACCCCCTGCTCTTAATAAATAGGTTATAGGTAACCTATTATAAGTTCTACGAACTGAGACTGAGCTCCCCTGTTAACTGTGTTGCTTGCTATTACTATTGCTAACTAATAAACGTAGGCTACCTACGTAGGTACATATTAATTAAAATTTAATTTGTGACTGTTTTTCTAAGAATAACTTTTGCGGTAGGGTTGCCATCCTTCGGGTTTCTTCTGACTTGTCCTAGTGTCCGGGAGGGTCTGGGTGGAGTTTCACTTGGGCGCTTTGCACATGGAGCAACTATCGCAGCTACAGACTGGCAACTTGCTTTTTACATAATACTTATTATCAGCAGGGTTTGCCCACACATAGTAACTGAAGCAACTAGCAATTTGTAATGCACCTTTTAAAAAGGTGATAGTTGCCCCTACTAAAGTTGCTTCGTGTACAAAGTGCCTTTAACGATTATATTTATCGAAGAATATTATAAGTACCTATTATAAGTTCTACGAACTGAGACTGAGCTCCCCTGTTAACTGTGTTGCTTGCTATTACCTAACTAACTAATAAACGTAGGCTACGTAGGTACATATTAATTAAAATTTAATTTGTGACTGTTTTTCTAAGAATAACTTTTGCGGTAGGGTTGCCATCCTTCGGGTTTCTTCTGACTTGTCCTAGTGTCCGGGAGGGTCTGGGTGGAGTTTCACTTGGGCGCTTTGCACATGGAGCAACTATCGCAGCTACAGACTGGCAACTTGCTTTTTACATAATACTTATTATCAGCAGGGTTTGCCCACACATAGTAACTGAAGCAACTAGCAATTTGTAATGCACCTTTTAAAAAGGTGATAGTTGCCCCTACTAAAGTTGCTTCGTGTACAAAGTGCCTTTAACGATTATATTTATCGAAGAATATTTTTTTAATTCAAAATTTTTAAATGAACAAATATTTGTTATTTACAATATTTATAATCTGTATTGAAACACCGATCACAAGACGTGACGTCATTCATATGGTAATGCTACTTAGTTCACTCAGTTATTACCACAATTTGTGGTTTTTTTTTTCGTTTCATCAATTATAGAACAAACAAAACTTCTCGCGAACTTACGCTCATGCAGTTGTTTTGTTTTGACCACAAATGACATCACGCGCTCTCAAATTGTCTTATCGTGGCGCGTTGGCGGGTTTTTCAAATAAACAATATTACCATTTTTTTCATGTATCTAAAAAAAGGCTTTAAATAAATACAAAATTATTTTATATGGGAATAGAAAATAATGAAAACACTTTCTGAAAATTGGGCCGATCCCATAATATCTTGCCGTAGGTAATGTTTAACATCAAAGTACCATTTTCATATCAGTACTATTCTGCATGAATTTACATCAACAAAAAACAAGTCACATTTCTTGTGTTGTGTATCGCACATCGTGCGAACGCAAATTCAACAACATTCAACAAGAGAAGTTGTGAGATAAGATACGACAAGCTAAATTCATGTGACATAATACAAAGTTTCCTTGTGCAAGCAAACGCATCATACAGTGAAAACGTATAATAGTGCGTTCCAGCACTTCATTGACGTCATAGTTGAAGTAGTGAGACACCTTTGTTGTGCTTAGCAACCGAGCATACGGCTCTCTTCCTTTTAGTTTTCAATGCTAAATATATAAAAAAGCGGAACTTGTAATACACTCCAAACAAAATTCTGAAAATTCAACATGGCTTTTACTTGAAGTTAATGGCAGCGAGCGAGTGTGAGAGTTTACCGATTTTATTGCAATAAAAACCTAACTAGCATCAGTGTTCTTTGCACGTATAAAATCAGTTTTAAACAGAGTTCTAAACTAGTTTTGGCCGGTTTTACATAAAATCACTCGACGAGTTTCGATTCTGTGTATTTAGACTTCATTTTCGTTCTTGCTAGGCGCAGGTGAGGTGATAAAAGATATCAGTTGTAAATTAAAGATGAATTAAAGAATTGTTGCCGGGAAATTCTTCATCAATGAACGGATAATTTTCCTTTTGGTAAATATAACTAGATGGAAGCTGTAAGTTAATCATTGTCATTTATATTCACAGCATTATCTATCCATCGGTATTACACTTCAAATTGTATTAGTTCTTGCTTTGGATTATTATTTATTGCTTTTTGAATTCTTTAAAATTAGAAACTTCATAAGCATCATCTGCTTAAATGCACATAGAAACTCAAATAACTGAGGTTGATTAATGGCTTCTGTAGCTGAAATAATGAGCCCTAAATTTTTTTCATTAGTGTAACTGCCTAATATTGTAATCCGCCCCTAAGACTAACCACTGACCAGAATCGGCATATTTCCAACAAACAAAGCTATATGACATGGCAATAAGTCAGTACCTAGGTACTAAGTTTTATGCCAGCTTTACTAATTAAATCAATACTGGCGTTAAAGATCATCTGGTACCTAGATAGAAATTGTTTGATAATTTAAAGTATGATGGGCCGGCTTGTTACAATTCATTTGGATGGTTTGCAGGACAAAATGTCAAAATGACCACACAAGGTGAAAAATTTAAAATATCTGCATAGAGAACTGCACAGATTTTTTGAATTTTTCGCCTTCCATGTGTTCCTACAATTTATAAATAGTACTAGAGTATAATAGGTATTAAAACTGGTCATGTTGAGTTCTTTTAAATTTGTAAAAGCCATACCAAACTTTACACAGCTATATTATCATTAATAGTCTTATTCCACATAGGTAACTGAAATTGTTCAATATTGCAAATATACACCTTAGCTGATTGTGTATAAGGTGTTTATTAGCTGTATTCAACAATTGTAGTTACTTACTTACATAGAATTGGGCTATCAACAACAATATTTTAAAATGACTGATAGTGCACCCTCCTTCAAGAGCACTAATTGGCACATGAACTAAGAAATACTTTAAATGTAGAAAATTAAATTAGGTACAATAAACTCGAGACAATCAAAGAAAAGTCAGATTTGACACTTTTCTCTAATTGATCCACAATAACTTTGTATGAATGTTAATGTGAGAAATTGAAAAAATAATCTCACAACACGGAAGTATTTTGATAGCTGTCTTATCCAACTTCTTAGTTAGTCACAATTTATATAAAAGATCAATGTTGCAGTCATATCAGAATTGAATCAGACCACTGTCTAAACTCTAAATGATTTAAATTGAGTATTTAGTAATGGAGTAGCGTGGATTACTATCCACGCTACTCCATTACTAAATACTCAATTTTAAAATTAGTGCCACTGCACTAATTTTAGTGATATAATGTTAGTTGATATTTATATCAACTTAATTGTGTTACCAAGTCAATAAGTTATGGTGGTCAGAAAGGCAGTTGCTCCATTTATATAACTGGTTTTCAGCTCCAACTAGTAAGACTGGAATGTCATGTTGTTTGGGTTTAATTGTACCTATACATAAAACTAGAACTATTTCAACAGAATTGTCATGGGTTTTGAGTTTTTAGTTGGACTCCTAACTGTAAGCATGATGTACATTCTGAGCAGAGATAACATAAATCGAACTAGACGCCACCACAGATCCACTTAAGAACACTTAGGGTAATAATAAGTACTGCAAATTGTAGATCTGTGCAAAGAGAAACAGACTTTATCTTTTAGCAAATTTAAGTGGACTTATTTTTAGAACTAGGCAATGAAATTCATGTATTTGCACATTTAAGATCAATAACAGCAATACTACTTCTATGATATTGCTTCTTTTTGATGCAACATCAGGCAATGCTCCTGGTTTTATGGAAAAGTGGTCTTTTTGCAAATTAGTCTTATATCATAGGTATTTCTTTGTTGTTATAGTTTGATGTCTTAAATTACAAAGTCAAAATCAAAAGTCTTCATTCAAACTAGGCTGAGAATCAGCACTTTTTGAATGTCAAAAAAAAAACATAAAGACAGTCCCCCAAAAACGGTTTGCCACTGAAGACAAGAAGTGGCGGAACAAACTGCCCAGCAACACATCTGTCTGATGTGACAGTGCATGTCACATTCTGAGTAACATTCAATTGCATAGGAAAAACCTTAATTTTCGCACAAGTCCAAAGCAGTATTAATTTTATAAATCTTTGCCTTTTGAAATAGTATTGAATAGATCAGTAATAGTAGAATAGAGCAACCCAAACCTCACTGGTAAACTCTGTAATTAGGTTGATAGGTCAGATGGCCTTCGTTCCATGTAGACATTATTCATGCAGTAGCATTTAACTTCAAGCTGACCTAGATAACAACAGGCTAACTTAGTGAGAATATCAATACCTAGTCAATTAAATAGAAAAAAAGAACTACTTTCAGTAGGCCTGGTCACTCTTTACTTGTATTACTTAGTAAACTAGCAGACGTCACACGGCGTAGTTCCCGTTCCCGTGGGAACTCAGGGATAAAAAGTAGCCTGTGTTACTCAGGGTGAATGTAGCTTTTCAATGGTAAAAGAATTTTTGAAATCGGCACAGTTGCTTTTGAGTAGGCTCATTACAAACATACACACTCACAAATTTTTGCCTTTTTATAAAATTAGTGTAGATTGGTACCTACAAAAAATAACACAAAAACAGAGAAATTCATAATTTTCCTGTAAGTAATGTTCCTACATGAATTAGTTAAATTTTTTATAGGCCTCTTGCTTGGTTGATATCATAATTATTATGAAACCCTATTGTAATGTTTTTATGAGAGAAAATTTTCAAAACATTATTGCTTGCTAGCTAGTCCAGCAGGGCTCATTGTCTATCTTCTGATTGCCGGTGACTAACTGGCGGTTAGTTGTACACTGAACTGAGAATTTACAAAAAAATTGGTATTATATAGCACTTTAAGTGGACTTCAAATTACGATGGCTATCAGACGGGGTACTGTGCGCTTCATCGCATCTCTGCAAGTGGGCACGACGATATCCTAGATGATAGCCAATACAAAACTCTTTGACAGTTAATCGTTGAACATTTAGTACTGGTTACCTAACATTGGGGCTACACCTAGCCATCAAATACATCATAAATACTTCAATTATGTCATTTAAAATATAATAACTTAATCATTGTATTGTATTACAGATTTAACATTGTCAATGATCAAAGTAAGAGCTTAATTCAATATGAAGTGATAGAGACATTCATTTCTGCTGCATTCGTTAAATCATTTTTACACATACCTACAAGATCATTTGTGTTTGACATCTAAACCATCTTAAGCTTCCATAGGGTAAAATTACCTGGTGATGTATTCGTTTTGAGTACATACAAATGAATAAATTGCTATTTTCATGTCATTGTCACTGAAATTGGTCTTTTTGTCAGTGCTTTTAATGCCGGTACAAATAAGTGTGGGGTTTTGTAGGTTTTAAGTCAATAATGAGGAGTACACAATGAAGGAGATGGTAGGAGGCTGCTGTGTGTGCTCTGACGAGCGCGGTTGGCCCGACAACCCGCTTGTCTACTGTGACGGAAATGGCTGCACAGTTGCGGTCCATCAAGGTACTACCTAGAGTGTGTACGCTGATGCCCGTGCTGGTTACAGCCTGAGGCATCAGCATCTACACACACTAGTTTTTCTTTTATACATATTTATTGTGCAATCATATATCCTAGTTAATTTACAACATTGAAATGTTTGCTTGGGTTGCAAATAGTTAAATTATGACTTCCACTGAGAAATGCAATATATTTTCAGCTTGCTACGGAATAGTGACAGTACCAACAGGACCATGGTTTTGTCGAAAATGTGAATGTCCGGATACTAAAAACAAGGTTGTAAGTACAGCGGTCCGTGCATGATACAGGTTGTTAATTAATTTTTTATGTGTTGTGATGTGTCCCATGTCTGTTCGTGTATTAATCTTTTTTTAAATGGTTGTCAAGTTTCTTTAGTTAAGTTTAGTACTTATGACTTGTAGAATCAATCCTCCAGCAGTCTGTTCATATCTAACTCTGTACCCTTTTTGCAGAACACAAATGAAATTCCTTTCCTTTGACGATGTAACAAAATCTTTGCATTGCACCATCTAAATGGAACGGATTGCATGTGTGTCTCACAATCAGGGTGCAGTTTGCACTGTTTCTTTGGTTTAACTGGTGTTATCTTAACACCAACTGCCTAATATTTCAGCGCTGTGAGCTATGCCCGTCCAAGTCGGGTGCTCTGAAGCGTTCGGACACGGGAGGATGGGCCCATGTCGTCTGCGCCCTTTACATACCAGAGGTCCGGTTTGGCAATGTTACTTCTATGGAACCGATCGTGTTGCGCCTCATACCACCAGAGAGGTTCAACAAGGTAGGGAACTCATTAACTGCAATATATTATTACTTTCATATGTGTTTTTTAGGGTTCCCTTCCCTTCGAATTCTTCTAATGGTGATTGAGAGCCATTTTATCGGAGCCATTAGTGATGTTTTATTTAGCGTTTTTGATAAATGGGATATTATCGGCGTCGCTGCCTACACCCTTGGAAAAAAAGTGTGAGTGTATGTATGTAAACCATTTTACACGAATGTAACAAAAATATGTCATTCTGATGTATAAGCTAAATTACTGTCAATTTTGATTAAATATCGTTTAGTAGTTTTCGCTCGAAAGCGTAAGAAATATCTACACATATCTACTAACATCCATCGTCACAGACTTACTATTTATAATTTTACTAAGAATTTTATGGAAAAGGATATTTACCATTTATAATAAATTTTAGCAAGAAGTGAATATGTGTTAATATTAAATCTGATTATTTCAGACCTGCTACATCTGTCAAGACTTGGGCAAGACACATCGAGCAAACGCAGGGGCCTGCATGCAGTGCAACAAATCTGGTGAGTTTTTTTCTTTTATTTTATAACTGTAAACTTCATGTAGGTACTTAGTATGCTTACAGCGATTCTATGGTAACCATCATTGTACCTGCTTTATGCCATTCACTAACAATGACTGCCACTTTGATCTAGTGGACTTAAGTGTTACCACCTAGCATGAGATCCTGGGTTTGATTCCCCTGTTGGGCAGAGGTCTTATTGTGTTTTTCAATGTGGAATTTCTCAGTAGCAGCCTGGAGTTTGGATTTATACATTTGATGGCAAAATCAAAATCAAAAGTCTTTATTCAAACTAGGCTGAGAATCAGCACTATTTGAACGTCAAAAAAATTACCTGATATCCTTTTTGAGTACTTTTTGGTCAAAATGTAAACAAATGGGTCAGAAGAAAACGTGTCTGTAGATACTAAAAAATTGTAGTGTCACTTACTAATTTTAGTTTATATTATTTGCTAGCTTCTGCCCGCGACTTCGTACGCGGATCCTGTTGCTTATGCCAGCGACAACGGGGTCGTCAAAATCGAAGATCTGAAACATCTGATGTCGAATTCTATAAGCCCGGGGACGGGAAATCAATGGGATGCGCGAGACGATTCAAGATGTTCCAGATTTTTATTTTTGTTGGTCAACAGGAAATGCCATCAGATTTAACAACTTTTGCTAAGACGCCATTTCTATTATGTATATGTTATATTGTCTCTGGGCTTTGGAGTTCCCCTACAGGTGCTCCAGATCTTCAAATTTAGTCTCACAGCAGAAAACACTCTTCACGTGGAATAGTTTTTGCAATGGCACCATTTTTATATCTCTTTTACTTTAGGTCATCATAATATGTTGCGTGACGTTCACGATCAGCGGTCAGTCGCGCATCTCCTTCCCCAACTTATCTCTAGAGTCGATGCGTATATACGCTGAAAACTCAAGCGTCATGCTTTTTCCGTGAACGTCTCCAACTCGCGAGACAGTGCATGATGTTCACGATCAGCGGTCAGTCGCGCACATATTCTTCACTGGTCTCTAGAGACCTGGATGTAGATTCGTAAATACGCTGAGAATGCAGGCGTGCTTCGCGATCCCAAGAAGTTTCCACGGAGCGAGTTGCAGCATCATGTTCTCGAACAGCATCAAGTCTCTCCTAACGCTCTTCGGTAGATTGTTGGGATCTTAAGGTCTTTAATCATTTAGCACCTTTGGAACATTGGGAAAAATTTGACCTCTTTCTAGGCATGGTTATAGTTTTATTGTGATGATACCTGATCAATTAAAATCTAAGTGGCTGCTCCCCTGCGTTACCGGGTAAGCTACCGTGTAACGAAGATAAATGGAAAAGGAAATTAAACACTCAAATAACATAAGCCTGAAGGCATACGATAAAAAATGGGAGTTTTAGCCAGTAGAGTCTAATTTTCATCGATATACCATCGTCATCGAAAATCAGTCCTGAACTGTTCCCGCCTTCACCGCGTAGTACCTCCTACTTATGTTATTTTATAATTATGCAATGAAATTAGTGATAGTTTTAATTTCTATATCAAATGTTTCTGATCTTCGATTTTTATAAGTCAACAGGAAATGCCTATCAGACCGAACAACTTTTGCTAAGACGTCATTCCTATTTGAGTTATGGTGTAGCTGGGCTCTTGGAGTTCCACAACAGGTGTTCCAGATCTTCGATTTTTATACGTCAACAGCGAGTGCTCATAAGGCTAAACAACTCTTGCTAAGACGTCATTCCAATATATGTTATAGTGTAGCTGGGCTCTTAAAGTTCCACATCAGGTGTTCCGGATCTTCAAATTTATTCTCTCAGCAGAAAATGATCATAACGTGGAACAATTTTTGCTATGGTACCATTTTTGTATCTCCTATAGTTTAGCTGGTCTGTTGCGGTTCTGCATCAGGTGTTCCGGATCTTCAAATTTATTCTCTCAACAGAAAATGCTCATCACGTGGAACAATTTTTGCTATGGGGCCATTTTTGTATCGCCTATAGTTTAGCTGGTCTGTTGCGGTTCTGCATCAGGTGTTCCAGATCTTCAAATTTATTCTCTCAGCAGAAAATGCTCATCACGTGGAACAATTTTTGCTATGGAACCATTTTTGTATCGCCTATAGTTATGCTGGTCTGTTGCGGTTCTGCATCAGGTGTTCCAGATCTTCAAATTTATTCTCTCAGCAGAAAATGCTCATCACGTGGAACAATTTTTGCTATGGAACCATTTTTGTATCGCCTATAGTTTAGCTGGTCTGTTGCGGTTCTGCATCAGGTGTTCCGGATCTTCAAATTTATTCTCTCAACAGAAAATGCTTATCACGTGGAACAATTTTTGCTATGGGGCCATTTTTGTATCGCCTATAGTTTAGCTGGTCTGTTGCGGTTCTGCATCAGGTGTTCCAGATCTTCAAATTTATTCTCTCAGCAGAAAATGCTCATCATGTGGAACAATTTTTGCTATGGAACCATTTTTGTATCGCCTATAGTTTAGCTGGTCTGTTGCGGTTCTGCATCAGGTGTTCCAGTTTCCAAGATAAATTATAGCCTATGTGTTGACCAGACTTAATATCTATACAACAAAAAAAAAATCATTCAAATCCGTCCAGTAGTTCCGAAGATTAGCGTGTGCAAACAAACAGGCAAACAGACAAACAGACAGACTTTTTTTTTTGGATTCGTGCTCTATTACTGTTTCTAAACCCCCCTCAATTATTATTTTTTAAATATATTCAATGTACAGACACAGTTTTTTTACAGTCTTATTATATGTATAGATAGATTTGCAAATACTTGAAATACGGCCATCTCGTCAGTAGGTACATTAATTCGCCTGTTTCTCACGTGATTTGACTAAGAAAATGTCTGGAATCAGGACTGTTTCTGGGACCTGTGTTTGTTTCTCCATTGATGGCAAATCGTACGTTGGGCATGCTTGTTTCTTTAATCATATTAGATATTTTTATCTTTCACTAATAATCAACAGCCCTGTAAAATAACTTACCATAACACAATCCCCGATGGGTTAAGAGAGGTGTAACTGTAATAGGTACACCCACATTTGGCCAGTTATATTTAAGTCCCATGTAATAGGAGGCGACCATATTGCCACTAATCGGGCACTAATCCAGACCTTGGCAGCTATTGAGAAATACCGTGCCTTGCTGCCTGCTGAAATGTATAATAGTACATTATGATACAAGTGCGGTAAGTGCTTTCTTGTAGCCCTCGCCTACGGCTCGGGCTAGCAATATCGACTCGGCTGTAATTATCAAAGCGCACGTATGTCACACGAAGTTTTATAACATATTTACGAGGAAATATATAAAACCCTGACTGAAATTTTCAAAGAAAAACAATCAAGCGAAAAGAAAAAGCGCGCGGAATAATTTTTACTTGGTCACAAATTAGCGATGCGAAGTCAAAGGCAAAGGCAAAGTAAATTACTTTATATTTTTTGTTTTTGTTACAAATGGTTGTAATGTATTGTAAAAATAATAGTAGATTATTAACCAAGGGCTGTATGACATCAATTGCATACGAGGTTTTTGGCGCCTGAGCGAAGCGAAGGCGCTAATTAACCCGAGTATGCAATTAATGCTTACGCCCGAGATAAATACTCTGCTTTACATATCGATTGTGAGGTAAGTAAACAACAAGACAGCAGGTTTCAATGAACATTTATTAAGAAGAAAAAAATGTGTATTTAATTAAAATTAATTATTTTCGCGATGCTTTCGCGCCTACTAGTAGACTGCCTTTTTTTTTCACGCACGCAAGCGCTTCAAATCTTGCTGGCCAGTTTGATTTTTAAATCGATTCCATCTAACATACGATGTGGAAACAAATAGTTCCATATTTAAAATAAAATCTTTATAAAATAAATTGTCTAGATTCCGATTCGAGTAATTAATCGATACCGAGAAAAAAAAATTAACTTTTTAAAAATATTCTTCGTGCAGTATGAGTATGACAGACAGTTCTTTTTTCAAATTCCAAAACCTATGCTGTAATGATAGTCATACAGAGCAAGAGATATGTAAATTAAATTTACATATCTCTTGCTCTGTAAGTACACCCTTACACCCCTGAATGCCGGGGTGTATGACTATCATTACAGCATAGGTTTTGGAATTTGAAAAAAGAACTGTCATACTCATACTGCACGAAGAATATTTTTAAAAAGTTAATTTTTTTTTTCTCGGTATCGATTAATTACTCGAATCGGAATCTAGACAATTTATTTTATAAAGATTTTATTTTAAATATGGAACTATTTGTTTCCACATCGTATGTTAGATGGAATCGATTTAAAAATCAAACTGGCCAGCAAGATTTGACGCGCTTGCGTGCGTGAAAAAAAAAAGGCAGTCTACTAGTAGGCGCGAAAGCATCGCGAAAATAATTAATTTTCTTGTTTGAGTTCTTTTTCAAAAGTTTTAAACATGTCTAGTGACGAAGACATAGATCTAACGCCCGATTTTATTAAAGAAAGGGCAAAAACAGTTGTCGAAAATTTATTACCGCCGAACCCGAAAGAAAGATATGTAAAGGCATACGACGAATTTATGAAATGGCGGTCAGAAAAAAAAGTGAAATCTCTTTCTGAAAGTGTTTTTATATCATATTTTAATGAAGAAAATAGTACCAGTCAACTGCCGCCATTTACGATGCAAGAACCTCAAGTCACTCAAACTCAAGTCTTATCATCACAAACTCATATTCAAACTATAAATATACCTAAAAAGAACGTGACCATATCTCTTACAAATTGTAATAATTTTACTATTAATTTTAATTAAATACACATTTTTTTCTTCTTAATAAATGTTCATTGAAACCTGCTGTCTTGTTGTTTACTTACCTCACAATCGATATGTAAAGCAGAGTATTTATCTCGGGCGTAAGCATCAATTGCATACTCGGGTTAATTAGCGCCTTCGCTTCGCTCAGGCGCCAAAAACCTCGTATGCAATTGATGTCATACAGCCCTTGGTTAATAATCTACTATTACAACACGTTTATTTTTTAAATTTTAACTTCCAAAGTTAATTTTATTCATAAAATGTTGACCACTTTTCTGACATAAAAACTCTTTAAACTCTTTGCTAAGATTTAAAAAAAGAACCGTTCGTTTTAGTCGGAGCATCTTGCAACCCGTGCGTTTTACATTACCATTACGCACAAATGCGTAATGAGATACGATACTGAATTTGGAGGAATAAGATACCCTTTACGAGCAAATGTGTTATAAAATATATGAGGACTCTATGGAACCTACGTCTCATGCACGAGGTAGTACTTCAAATCCGGGCTTCTTTTGACTTAAAGAAGTCGTATTGGTACTTCAATACGACTTTTTTAAGTCAAAAGAACTTTCATCTTAGACATCATTGACTTGGACTTTATCATAAGTTTAAAATAGCCAATCTGCCATGAGCCAGCGCGATGATCTGTGGTCGTCTCTTCTCTGTATTAAAAAGAGGCCTTTGCCTTGCAGTAACAGGCTAGAATTATTATTTAAGACGACATTATTATTTTATTTCTTATTTATTTATTTATTTATGTTAAAACGGTTTTGGAAAACCAATTACATTAAATTAACATTAAAATATAAGAACATAAATACAATGTATAATATACACACACAATAAACTAAATTTAAACAATAAATATAAACGTGTACAAACAAAATTTTTTATTTATGAAAAGGGCTTAGCCTAGCTAACATCAGTGTTGTCATTAGTCTATAATATTTAGTAAGCTATTACAAATTAGTAAGACCCCTGTCCTTCAAACTAGGTTAATCCTGTGTCTCAAAGGACAGTGTTCTTTATATTATATCCTGGTTATTTTCCACAAGGTTGCAAGCAACAATTTCACGTGACCTGCGCGCAAGGCCTAGGCCTACTGTGCGAAGAAGCTGGCAACTATCTGGACAACGTAAAGTACTGCGGCTACTGCCAACACCATTACAGTAAACTGGTTAGTTTGAATTGTTTTTCTCTCTCACTCTCTCTCTCTTCCCTGTCTGTCTTTGTTCTCTCACAGATTTCAATAAAGAAGTGGTTACGGAATTACTTCTACATTACTTAAAGTACAGGATGCTGCAGGTGAAGCAACGATGCAGACTGTTTTGTGTCGTTTTTTTTTTAAATAATTGGTATGGTGCTAATATTACGTCCAAAACATATGTATATTTATTGTGGTGTTTGCTTTATTGACAGTGTATGTCTATTTGTCTATGAGCTTGTTAAATCGATGTGGGTAGAACCCGAAAATAAAATTTTCAGTCATTTTAGGGTTCTGTAGCCAAATGGCAAAAGCTTATAATTTCGTCCTGTCAGTCTGTCCGTCAGAATATCACACAGCCATTTTACTCGGAGACTGTTGGCACTATCCGGTTTAAATTTGGAAGGTGTATTCTTTAAAACCGCTAAAGAATAGTGTAGTGATATTACGATAAAATAAATTAGCTGTTTATTTACTGTTGGGTACCTACTGTAATTAAAGACTGATGTAACCGAGTTAAAATTTTATGTAAGTCTGAGATTTGGTATATTATCAGTTACAGCGCAGGAATGACTTTTGTTTTTCAGTTTCTCTTTGAACTACAAAGTATTTTTCTTGCAGCCGATAATATGAATACAGTACTTGCGTAAATTTTCATCCCAACTACGGAACCCTGCATCGACTTGGTCCGACACGGTTCGATTATTTGTTATAGCAAGATGTGACCAAAACCTTTTACAGTACCTACCATTTTTATGTCAATTGCACAATCAAGATCATTTTAGAACTGTCGCTGTACACTTCTTTTAGATCATTGTATGTGTTCACATTTACTGCCATTTAGATTTATGTTCTCACTGTGACACTTATCGAGTCTAAAGACTGGCGCTTATTACAGGACGAGGGTCGCTATTCACTGGACAGTCAGTCAGAACTTACACTGATATATCTTGCGTATAATTTTTTAGTAATTAAATTATAACGTACATCAGTTAATGTATGGTTTATGGTTGCAAAAGTAATGCGCGCCAGCATTTATATCACTTCGTTTGATCATAAGAGCTGATTATTGTGTTGAGTTCGCGTTATTATAGTGTTTAACATTTTCACTTTGTCATTTTGTTCTCATGTCGGCCTATTGCACCTAATTATTGCGTACCGTCGCCACTAATTTGTGCATGAAATTTGATTTATTCATTCATTATCATTTTTTAGTTCACCAATCATGATGTCGCCATCATCTCTGAGGTACTAAAACCATTTCATTATATAACCACAATTGGAAGCCATTTCTATAGAGTAGAGTAGTGTAGCGTAGTGTACATGTCCAACTGACCATAACTAAAGTTTTATCAATTATTGAACAAAAATATCCTGTTTCGTTGCGGTTTAGCGCGAACTCGTTATAATTCGACACCGACATTATTGCCGGCGTTAATGAGCGGTGTGTGATACGGTGACGAACGTTGACTGTGCAGAAAAAGGGCGGTAACGTAAAGACCATCCCGCCGTACAAGCCGGTGTCGCACGACAGTCAGTCGAGCGACTCGAGCTGCGAGAAGGAGGGCGAAGCCTCATGCTCACCCAAGGCTAGCGGCGGCGCGACGCCGACGCATGCTGGCAAGTCCAAAGGGGTACGTACGTCTCATGCCTGCACAGCCGTCTAATGTATGTATGTATAGCTCCCTACCATCTGCCATTCAACCCATTATTATATTAGTTTATGGTTTTATGCTTGTGCTTCTTAGAATCACCGTTCTAGTTCTAGTTAAAACACTAGCCCAAAACTGCTTTACCTATGTTCCTCGAAAATGAAAAATGAATGAAATAAAATGACTAAGTGAATGAAACAATCCATGACAGATATTGGAACAGATTGAAGTTATCGTATTCTAATCAACCCAATTTGAAGTCCGTAAATAACAGGGTACATTTTATTGAACTAAATAATAATTATATATTTTTTTCCGGTTATTGTATGGCATACTTGTAACAAGTTAGTATCGCAATAACTCATAGTGGTTATGATTAAAATATGTGCAAATAATTATTTATTTTTATTTATGTAACGTAGCACAATATGGGTATTTTAAGTTTATGTTGCTAATGATTGTGAAGTTGGCTAAATAGTGCTTTGACTGTATGTTTTCATTCGTAGCCGGGGCGCAAGTCGTCTGCGCATGCGACCAGCACTGCTGTGTCCGGATCTGGCAAGAATACTCCGAACTCGTCTAAGACTCCCAATCCCAGTCAGCCTATGGGTAAGTACATTTATGACCTGATATTACGCTATCAATCCAGGACTTAATAATTGTCGCCATTACTTGTTGAGATGATGATGACTGTGAATCATTTTGGTATAGTTAAAATAATTTCCAAAGATTGTAAATAATTACCTTTATGACATAGTTCAGGCATCGTGTTACGCTTTATTTTTGTAAAGTCAACTAATAACAATGCATTGGTATGTATTTGCTAACAAACAAATTAATTTACTATTTTTGGTGCTATTTAAAGTTGCTTGTAATCAAATAACAGTTTGTAACAGAAACTAGGTATGAAACTTGAATCAAATTTATTAGTAAACATAATATTACACACTAATATGGTGTAATGATATAATTATAATACACTAGCAGACTTCACGCGGTTTCACCCGCGTAGTTCCTGTTCCCGTGGGATTACAGGGATAACAAGTAGCCTATGCCATAATTTTTAAAATTGGATCTTTAGTTCCGAAGATTACCCCCTACATACAAACTTACAAACAAACAAACAAATTTTACCTCTTTACAATATTAGTAATACTAAACGCTTTTGAAATTAAAACTAAACTAACTACTTATCTGTTAAAAACGTGATCATATATTTTGTTATACACAAACAAGACGCTAGATCACTGTTTATTAACTGTACTGTTCCCCTTCGTGCTTGTTTTTATCTAAAACGACCTCTTAATTAACTAGGTTACATAGTTAACTCAATACTTATAGAACAGATTATATTGTTTTAGAATAATTTAATATTGTATATAATCATGAATATTTAGTTTGACTGATGACGTTTGTTTTGCGGTGGCAGTTATCGACATTAAGTACTGCGACGTACAGGAATATCAATAATTCCACCATTGAGGTAAATTCATTTGCAGCAATATGTGTCATAGGACGGAAAGAATATCGATGCATATACCTACTAATACCATAAATTCAGCATTTTAAATGATTCTGGACCTACCAAAGTTGAAATTTTATGACACAATTTTCACGTCCCTTCATAATATTATTTTTACTTCAAACTGTGAAAAACAATGACAAAATCATCATCATTTCTATCTAAATCAACGATATTTTTTCCGTACCTATAAGCTAATAATAAGTAAAAAGAAGATGTAAAAAACCTCAGAAATAAGATAAGCCCTCAAAAATGTACAACTAGACTCATTGTATTCGGATGTGCGTTGATGGCATCTAAGGTACACCAACCCAACCATGTATATAAGTAAATTGGTGGTATCTTTCTAAGGTACCCGTAATGAAAACACATAGTATGTGAATGAAGAATATTTTGGTAATAAAACTAATTGGAATCGTATTTCTTCTTGCTCGCTGCCACCAGATATGTCGCAAGACAAAGAAAGCACAGAAACGGGCCCAGTCACACGACGACACAAGTCTTCTGAGAAAAGTTTGTTTCGTATGTCGTAGACTTTTGTCGCATGCTAGCTCGTGTGTCGATGTGGCTTTACTGTTTCCGGAGTACGATTTACCAGGGAATAATATCCTTGTTTCATTATTTCGGTGAAGGTGTAAAAATCGCTCCTACAGAACTCGAAAAGACGAAATGTTTTGTATCCTGATAACTGCAGTTGAGTAATGAAAAAGTCATAGTGTTTATGATGCTTTTCACAAAATTTATTTGTTTTCTTATACACTGCTAGACACTTCGCCTTGTCTTTGTGTTGGATCGATTGCAATTGCATGTAACTGAATAAAATAACGGGTATTGATGTTGTGCGCGGCGCCTCTTGAGTTCATTATTAATGAAGTGCTCGACTGCAAGGAGGAACCTAGTTCTCATACATCTATATCCTTAGACACGCAACCTTTACAATGCCACCGATTAATGTTTTGATGTTAGCGCTCTTTCGTTTTTTTTTTAATGTAGAAGCAATACGATTTATTGCTTTCGGTTTTTTACGTCATATAGTTACAGTGTAGGTATGGATTCGGCCATTGATTACAGAAAGCCTAATTCCGCTTCTGATCAGTAAACTAGCTGTGAAATCTCATGTCTGATGATATTGTATTCTATTCGTTTTCCAAAATGGCAGCAACCATTCAAATTACTTGACAACAGATTTGACAGTTAATGAAATTGTGCTTTCAGATTGCAGCAAAATAGTCCCACTGCGCTCAAAAAATTGCTTCAAATTTAGAATAATAATAAATATTGCAAATACAGATGTATTATAGATAAAACACCTCATTTAACACTTTTTAATTGGTAAATTAACGTTTTATATTATTTTTTATTAAGAATATAAAACGTGTTATGTTTCATTGTACAAAAAATGTGGAAGATATAAAGCAAACTAATGCTTTCCGAATCGTACATATTAGGAGATTTAACATTCAACTGAGTAGAGTAAGAATACAACTATCTATAGGGGAGCAAAGAAGGACCATTTTACTGTATGTGGGAGAGGATAAGAGCGTTAATAGATTTTGCTTAGATTTTTGTACTTGTGGGGATTATTCTAGTGTAACCCGTGAAATTGGAAAAAAAACTGTAAGAAATTTTCAATTTGACCTTAAGGCCCGGCGCCCATTATCGGCATCGGCACGGCTGAGGATTTTAGTAAGCGAAAATGATTTGAGATCTTATTTTATCAGGCTTAGCGTCTACATTTCGGGATGCCAAGGCATGCCAGACCGTCCTTAAGGATGCCGAAGCAGGCTATATAGCGTGTCAATGAAATGTAAGTCTTAACAGTTTTAAATAGGATTCGAAATCGTATTATAAAAATCCTCAGCCGTGCCGATGCCTATAATGGGCGCCGAGCCTAAGGGTAAATGTTTTCGTTATGCATGTTAAGTAGGGGTAGATAACGTGTAAAGGTTCGAGTTTGGAGAATGATTTCTAGAGTGTTTTTACAAGTGTTTTAGCGTGCAGATTCTGGTATCATATTTAATTACAATTTATTTTAAAATTCCCTTTTAAATGTTTTAGTTTATTTTTGTTGTAATATTTCAATGTCTTACTAAAATTCAACTATCCTTTTAATTTCACACCATTCCTACTGCTTGCCTTTATTTATAAGAATGCGTAGTCACAGTATATCACCATGATACTTAGGTGGCAAATTACACCATCCGTCAGACAAGAAAAAACCGTCGCCGTCACGTCGTGGCTCGTCGGCCGGGGACGGGGGCTCAGGCAGCAAGAGTAGCACCCCAGCCCCCTCACCGCAGCACAGCATGGACTCCACATCTACACAGATCTCTAAAGGTATGCGTACTTAACTCAATTGACTTCTTTCATTTGAGTTCAGCTATCCGAATTACTTGTTTAGTTGATACACACGGCTACACATCAAGATATACCGTTCCAGTATAAGCTGATCGCGCATTGTATAGGGTTTCTGTACAATGCGAGGTCAGCGTTAACTGGAAATGTATAGTTTCATGTGTATCCGTGTGTATGTACAGACGCCAGCACATCAAGTTACCCCAATGTGTCAAATTTCTTTGATCGTTTTTCAACTTTATGCCAAACAGAATAAGGTTCATATTCAATTGGGAAAATTTGACACATTGGGGTAACTTGATGTGCTGGCGTCTGTACATGTATAAAACAAGTTTTATAGGCTAGATTTCTTTTCAAACTTCCTAACATTTGTACAGCATCAGGCCGCTCAACACCCGTGGCTGGTCCGTCGAAACTCTCACCCCCGCCTGCTTCACCCAGCACTAGCAAGCAGCCAGTGGAACCAGTGGGAGTCATCAGCTCAGTAGCGCAGGCCGTGGCTTCTGTGTCCACAATAACTACCAACCCTACGAGGTAAGGAACGACGCTCTTTACCCTGCGTACTCCTTGTGAATGCTGTACCAAGTAGCATGATGGAGAGTTTACCAATAGGAAGAGAGGCACTTGAGACATATTGATCGAAAGGGTCATTCAAAATTACTGTTCTTCAAACGAAACCGGCAGATGCGTTGCTGGGAATTCTACTCCCCAGAATAAACACTAGAAAGTGGTAAAAGGTGGGCTTTTTGGGAGACTGTCTTTTGTATTTTAGACATTCAAAAAGTTCTGATTCTCAGCCTAATTTGAATAAAATAGTTTTGATTTTTAAGTAGATTACAATACCCACAGCGGTAGACTATTATCAATAGACCTCCTGATTATCTGCCACGAATTCAATAAAAATCTTTTTGCTAACTTTATAAATAGTGTGTTTGTATTGCCCAGCGCTCCTGTGCCTGCCTCAGTGGTCCAAGTCCCGACTTCAAAGCCTACATACCAAGAGTCTGTGATCACCAACACTGATCAGGTTGAGACCAAGCAGACGAAGAAGAGGAAGGCTATTGCTGCTGCAGCTAATAACATGAACGCGCCAGTCGATTACACTTCTAATACGCCTCCTAATGTCGCGGTAAGATGACCTGAAATTACCTAGAATAGGGGCCAGGGCAAACCGATGAATGGACTAGCAGGTCTATTCGCTATCTTTCCATTGTCAGCGTCCAGTTGCGCACCGAATTTTGATAACAGCTGAGAATTTGCAAAAAAATGGTATTATCAAGTTACGGTGACTATCAGAAGGAGTACGGTGCCTTCGTTACATCTTTGCGATTGCGCATGAATTCACCCTAGATACACACTGATGATAGCTAATACAAAACTAGCTGTTTGACAGTTAATTGTTGAACACTTTGCTTTAGTGTTGTAAATGAGCACAGTAAATATGACGGTTCGGCATATTTTCCTAGCGAATGTTTTCAAACCGGCATTTTTTTTCACAACAAGCAATTATGTCTCATGGTTGAAAAGTTGCCCCTAAATAGTTTTTTTTTATAATTGAATAAGTAAATCTATAATACAATGCTAAACATGAAATCCTGTGCTGTACCGTCTGCCTTAATCCACTGGTTTAACAGTTATTAAAAATGCGCATACGTTTAAAATTTATATTATAACTGATTACATTTCTTTTAGCTAAAAAGAAATGTAATCAGTTATAATATAAATTAGGCTAGGTTATTACAAGAGTAATTAGAGGTAGAGTAAGCTAAAGTAATAGTTTTCAATTGAAATTATTTAGGCGGGAGAAGGCACTTCCCAGGGGGGTGGCGTGTGGGAAGCCACGCACATACCAGCTGACGTTCCTCTGGAATCCGTTGACAAAATTATTAAAAAGGTATCCTCAAATCTTATCAATGTTATCATTTTCATCGTTTTTGATTTTCACCATAACCAGGTCCTCTGTAGTGTACCTAAACGTTTTAAAGTAGCTGTACTTTTACTAAATATTCATAACTATTTTTAAAATATATCATTTAGTTATAAGAGTTAATTAAGCATAGTATTATTCCAAATTGATTTGTGTTCTAGAACTCTGTATATCTTGGTCTTCAAATTTTAAAATTTGTTTATCATCATTTTGTATATTTTAAGTTCTTATTCATACTGGGTAGAAGGGAAATTAAAACTTGAGACCATAAGTTCTGTATGTGGGCCTGAACCCTTCAGTGTTGAAACTTCTCATCGGCTTTTCCAAATTCACAATTTATATATTTTTTTACACTTTTCAGTCATGATTTCTTTTTAACCCAACGAGATTACATTATCTTTTTTTTTGCAGTTTTAAGTAAAAACGTATTATGATTTCAACGCTGAGAGTTCCACCAATCATGGACTGAACTCAAGGTGTCCGGCTGTGTGCCTTCCACCCTGGACACCATTAAACTTAGAACTAAGATCTGTATACCTGGGGCTTGAGTCTGCTATTGCAATCGTGTCTCAATGACCGGTCATTGATCGAATATTTGACACCTTTGACAGTTTTTGTATGGGAAATGTGTCATAAGTTTGACGTTATAGGTCAAAAATCGATCATTGACCGGTCATTGAGACACGATTGCAAAAGCAGACTCGACCCCCTGGTAGTAAGTACACCCACAATCCGCCAGTTATGTTTTAAGTACCGTGTAAAGGGAGGCGAGCCTATTGCCATCAATCAGGCACAGATCCAGACTCCGGGCTGCTACTGATAAATACCAGATGGTAAAACTCAATAACACTTTGCATGACCCGGGGATCAAACCGCGAAGCTCAGCAGTAGTCACTAGACCAACAAGGCAATCAAATTGTTGTGTTGTTGTTGAGATATACTAAGGTTTCGGTCTTTTTCTAAGTATAGATTGTGTGTTGAATTATATTTGTTTTATTAACAAATCAAATTCATTTTTAACCAAAAAGTTTTACATTAGTTAATGATGGGAGCCCCCTGTTAACCTTTTGAACGCCATTGTCACATTTATGTGACAAACGAAATCTTACCCTGACCGCCAACGTCACAAATATATGACAAAATACACGTCGTACCATATTATGAAATAATCAATTTAATCATCACTTTTGTGTTTTAATTTTTATGAAGGTCATTTGACAGAAAAAGTGGCCTGGCGTCCGGGGTACGGCGATACGTTTATACTCTGGCGTTCAAAAGGTATAGCAAGTAATGCCTGTGTTAGGAGACCCAGCTCTTCCACTGCAGTTTTTTGATTTATTATTTTATTGATCATTTACGTTTAATAATTTGTTATCTCTGTGCATATTCACGCATTCTTGTTAGTTGACGCAGCATTTGCGTAACTGCTTACGGGCTCGCTCCTCCGCCTTCTTCCGAGTCTACTAATGTAGCCATGACATACACAGGCTAAAACTGAAGGTCTGGATGCGATCCCGGTGCCAACATCACATTTCGCGAGCATTAGCCCCGTGCCCCCGCTGCCGCCGCCACCGCCCGCTCACAGCCCGGCTTCTAATCCAAGCCCTAGGTATGTGTTAGTACCTTTTTTATATTTATCATCTATATCTGTCTAAAATGTCTGTATAAAATGTCGCGATGGCCCAGAGATTAAGACGCCTACCTCTCATGCACAAGGTTGTGGTTAAAATACTGGCAAATACCAATGTGACTTTTTCAATTTGACATTGGTGAAGGAAAACATCGTGAGGAAACCTGGACTTATAGTTAATATAAGTTTAAAATCGCCAATCCGCCTTGTATAAGAAGAGGCCTTTGGCCTGCAGTTGG
This sequence comes from Euplexia lucipara, assembly GCA_921972225.1. Taxonomy (NCBI): domain Eukaryota; kingdom Metazoa; phylum Arthropoda; class Insecta; order Lepidoptera; family Noctuidae; genus Euplexia; species Euplexia lucipara. Next base: position 6,397,423 of record OV179142.1, on the reverse strand, counting down.
ACACTAACAGGCTGGTATTACATTATATCGGTCTATCAGTAGCGAAGGGTCAATTCTCTTAATAGGTAACCTACAACAAAAAAAACTTAGTATTCGTGTCACTATTTGTTGTCTCTTTTGAAGTCACCGGTCTGCCGTCTGTGTAAATGTAAAAATTCATTTTAAAATGTTTAATTGTCGTCATGTTTTCTTAAATTTTCTAAGGTTCCGCTCAAATTTCTATTTTTTTTTCTTTCGTAATATTTTTCTCCGGACACTATCAAACAGAACGAAAAAGAATTAGTGAAATTGGTCCAGCCGTTCGTGCGTGATGCAGTTACCAAGGAAAATAGGGATTATTTTTTATATATAGGTAATAGGTATAGATAATATAGGGCATAAAAAACTACAATTTCTTTCCACAGGCATCAGATGCCTAGCCCGATGCCGGGACCGAGTGGAATGAACCAAGTGTCAAACATACGCTCTCCGTCAAATCCGCAGGTTAGTTCATTTACAACAATTTTTGTAGGATATGACGTCAAACATAAACATAGTATCATGTCTTAATTACAAAGACGTAATTATTTCATTTGTTTTTGTTAAAAATCTATGTAATGAGGTAAAAAGAATACTTCATTACCTCATCAAGCATTGTTGATTGTTTTTAGTTGTATGATCATAAATTGACTAAAAATGAACAGTAACACATTTGTTATATTTCAATTCGCCATCAAGTAACAAAACAGGCTTTGCTTTTTGACGAATCCCTCTGTGTGCTTCAATTATGCTTAACCATAATGTTTTATAATTAAAAAAACAATGCTTAGTTAACAATTTTATACTCAGCTGAAGTTTATATGAAATAAACATAGTCTATTTTCAAACTATTTTACATTACACTCAGCTATATTCATGACGCAATAGAAAGATAAATACATGCATAAACTTACCTTTTCCCATAAAAATATATTATGCTTACATCTATGCATGAGTCAAAAATACTGAAAGACGAACATCACTATGCTTAAAGCAATAAGCCTGAATGATACTATTATGCAACAATGATTAGTATCCAAAAAAGCTATGCGTCTGGTTCATCGATATATATCGCATGCCACGGAGTATTGAACAAATGGAATGCTACAAACTCACATTTAAAGAACACTGGTTCTGTCAACGATCAAATTCTCAAACGCAATAATTAGTTACGTTTTATGATGTCTGACTTGTCTGAGTAACTTTGGGGTGAATTTTATAATTGATACTTCTAAAGACACTCGAACCTAGATTACTTAGCACGTGAACCTAACTCAGTTATACCAGATCGGAGGCTTGTAAGCATATGACAGTCTCCTTTTTAGTAACTGTCTGCAGTAGGCTTGTCGTGAAGCCTATATAGAAAAATAAAATGATATATATATAAAAATAAAGCCGGGTTACGTCACGATGAACACATGAAATAAAAAAAAACAATATTAATCTGATCGGTTGGTCACTTAGTCGACGCGTTTGAAAATTTGGTACATATCTAATACCGCAGTCAACCTTAGCACTCCATTTGTAAGTATTCCGTGTAACAGTAGGCGTCCCACAGCGTACTAATGCGTGGGTTGTGTAGGGCGGCAAGGGCGACCGCGAGGGGCCTGCGTCTCTTCTCGTGTCGGTGCCACTGCCCTCCACGAGCCACGGACTCAACCTCACCGCGCACTCACAGGTTCATGACTAACGGATGGACGCATAACTGTCGATGCCTCACTTAAAGCAGTTCACCGGTTGTGCGACACATAACGTGGCTTTTCAAAATTATGACTTCTAATATGCTAACTTCATTTGCATGACCTTTTTCACCTGACGTGCGACCCGACCCTGGGTGAATGGAATGTGCCTTATTTGTTGTTTTTTTTAATAAAGAGCAGAGTTACGTTGTTTCATTTCTTACATTGAAGTGACAATAGTCCAACGGATGCAACTTTAATTGTTTAACTCCGCCGTTGAACTATTGCAGTGAGCCTTCTCCGGCAGTTTCGCCGTATATTTCCGTGTCATGTCGAAATATTTAGCCTGAAATGTTTTGTCTGCACGCGTCTTTAAAGTAACGACAGCGGTCCGGTCGAGTTAGTAGCACGGCACGGATGTATGCGGTTGATAAGCCCAAGCTCAGTCGTAGGAGTGAACAGGAAGACTACTAATGTGCAACTTAGACATTGCTAGTAATCCATCAACAGTCGGTACATTGATTTCTCTTTATTATTTGATTTCTTATTTAAAACTTTGACAAGAACGATGGACGGTATTTGGTAACATGTGATTTGAGGTAAGTTCGGTTCTTTATCATTGGACAGAGCTCGTGAAATTAATAATGGTAGGTACTTTTTCATTCTATACTCATATTAGTCATTCATTATTGTTAATTATATAAGCAACAACAATCGTATCTGCTACGGAGTAAGTAGGTAGATGTAGTACATAAGAATGTTAAGATCGGAAACAGAAGCCGTAATGATTTGATGACAGTTGTGTGCTCACTCAGACATGCTTTTTACAACTACCTACTAACAATAACCGCTTGGCTGTGTGCGCCGTACCATTAAATTAAGAGAGGCATGCTCAACTTACGGCGCAGATACAACTAAAGCTTAGCATGTGCAAAATATTGGAGGTGGTAATATATACATAACATACTTTTAATGATTTATAATTTCAATATGGGATAAACATAGATGCGAGGAAGTATTAAAGGTGATGTATTTGTGTTAATGCTTTCAAAATAGGTGGAAGCACAGAAGAATTAATATATGTTTTCTCTATTAGGTTCCAAGCGACATGCCAGGTCCGTCGCCGCACATATTCCACCAGCCACAGAAGCAAGTAAGTAAAGTAAGTTCCATTTTTAAATGAAATAATTATAATTACTTATTATTTTTATTGTTATAAGTGTAAACTTATAAGACAATGACTCTCGGAGTTTAATGAATTAAGGAGTAATCCTTAATTCATTAAACTCCGAGATTCATTGTCTTTCTATTGCGTCTCTAATTGACACGATTGAAAGGTTAGGAATCGTTTTTCTATTTCGATTTATTAGAAAGCTATAGTACACACTTTAAAATTTAATATTTTTAAATACAAGCGAAAACTCTTAAACAGTTGTTTTTCTGCTCAACATACCTGGTGCAGTTTTCAATTATAAATCGTATCATTTAAGAAAAGATTTTAATAAATCGCTTTGACATTATTGGCCGATAAACATGTAAGGCGCCAAAAAGAACCAAAGATAATCTTACTTACGGAGTAAACTTCTTTTTTTGTTTACAGCATTACAAATACTTAATAAGTAAAGAATGCGACTACTCCGCACACGCACAAAATTATACGTTAAAAGGAAGTCATTACTTAATCTAACAGCCTAGATATCTGTTTTGTCGTTGACTCTGCGTATATATTATACACACATCAAAAGTGTCTAGGGATCAACATATATTTTTGCAACAACTTTTCTCCTGATTGATATTAATTAAAATTTTCTTTAAGGATTCATCAAATAAAGTGTTTTTGTTTGTCACAGTAACGATAAACCAAGTCACCTTTGCATTAATGAAGAAATTTGCCATTTTCCTAATAAAGGGATTTTTGACATTTGAACCACTAACATTAAAGTTCGAAAAAAAGACTGAAATAACAGTTTTCTTTAAAATTTTATTGGGTAACTTAAACAATTAATAATCCGTGTTCGCGGAATAATCCGTGTTTCTACCGCGAACACTAACAACACAAGAACATCGGTTTGGCATACTCAAAATGAGTTCATCCAAATCACGCTGTGGAATGGCCGCCCATGTTCGTTGCAACAACAAAAAAAGGTCTTCTTGCGACTGGATACCCTCCATATTCGGCAGAGCTCTTCTCTGTAGCATATCCCATGCATGCTCAATCGGGTTCAAGTCTGGCGACTGAGCAGGCCAGGGCAGGACATTGATGTTAGCTGCGGCGAGAGTCTGTCTTACAACTCTTGCGGTGTGCGGTCGTGCATTATCATGCATTAACTGAAATAAGGGACCGATTTGCACTTGTAGAGGAACGATGACGTCTGATACAATCGTCTCAGCATAAATTTGAGCGTTGAGGTTGCCTCTGATCCAAATCAACTCAGTTCTTCCGCCGATCCAAATACCCGCCCATACCATGATGGTTCCACCACTATAAGGATGGACTTCCTGGTAGGATTTTAATCGCTGTTGGCGTCCGGGGGTTCTCCAGTGTCGTATACGTCTTGTATCCGGTCTCATACCAAAACGAGACTCATCAGAAAAGCACACGAAACGCCATTGTTCTTCTGCCCAATTTCTGTGTTCAAGAGCCCATTGATATCGAATCCTACGATTGTGCATTGCTATAGGTGATACCCGTAGCGGTCTTCGGGAATGAAGGTTCACTTCATGCAAGCGGTTTCTGACTGTTTGGTCGCTAATTAAGTTCCCTGAAGAGTGATGAAGCCTCACGGCTAACATCATGGCGGTTATTGTTGGAGCTCTTCGAGTTAAGATTTGAATGTATCGGTCTTGTCTCCGTGTGGTGCAGCGATACCGTCCTCCATGGCGCTCAGCCAGGGTACCAGTGCTTCGGTAACGTGTCCAAAGTCGACTGATAACACTCTGACTTGTATTCAGAGCTAAAGCCACAGTACGTTGCCGGGAACCAGCTTCTATCATTCCCACGGCTCTGAGCATTTCTTCCCTGCTTAAATGACGTCGCCGCTCCATAATAACGTTGGTTTTAATCAGTAGTAGGGAAACAGTAGCACTAATAATGTCTTCAATGCGTTGTATGTTTTTATAGGGAAAATATTGACAGCTGATTTTCATCTTTTACTCGAATTTGATTCACAGTTCCTGATTCAAATTATGAAATGCACCAAAAAGGATCCATAAATTTATAAAATCATAAATTTATTACAAAGCCACATCTCAATCTCAAGAAATCCGCATAAAAATGCTTGATCCCTAGACACTTTTGATGTGTGTATAATGTATGTATGTATACGTAAAAGAATGACGGGCCGACCGCCGGATATCCATATTATCATCACATTGTACACTGATCAAGTAAAGTGCGGCACCACTTGTCAAAGGCTTGTTATAAATGATATAATATAGTTTCTTGATTCAAAAAATTCGAAAATTGTGGTGCATAAGCTGCTTTAATTAGTTGAATACGTTTGAAACCGCACATCGATAACATGACTATATAGTCCGGTCTATTTAGACCAAAAAATGAGAGTGAAGTTACATAAAGTCCCAACAAGCTGAATTTCTGTGAAGTTGTTCAAAACATAATTATAAACAATGTCTAGAAGTTCCCCATCATTCCCCTGTAAGGAAAAAAAAATATTCAAGGTCAAAGGTAAAAAAAATGAGTTTTTCGCGATTTTCAGCAAAACGGTAAGTTTTATCATAAAAGTACCTCAGACAAAAATTGTAGATCATAAAATTATCTATAAAAAATGTATCAATACTTTTTTTCTTACGAGCCACCGTTTCTGAGATATAACGTTTCAAAAAGTTATAAAAGTTGTTATCGTCATAATATGCATGAGTACGCCAACGTATATACATCTAGAGTTGTAATATTTTATATAATATATATATATGTATGTTGACTTACTTGTATTACTCACTGCTCGAACGCCAACTAAAAAAACTATTTTTTTCTTAAAACCAGGAAAAGCTCAGCATCCATCAGATATATATTCATCAAAAAGTTTATTTACTTTAGTAAAGTGTAAAGATCATGTACTATTTTTACACGCAATAACTGGCTGTGATACGACATCTGCATTTTACAGGAGGGGTAAAACAGCTTTATGTAACAGGTTTATGTAACTTCGAATGTCTAAATAGACCGGACTATATAGTTAATCAATGTCTATGGTCCACGTGGTCAAAGGTTTTAAACCAATTTAAATAAATACATTTATAAATTGATAAATCCATGGATTTTACATTTAAAACTGTTAATTTATGTATGATTGAGTTATATTACGACCGTCAGAGGGGTGACTTGTTTTATTGTTGTGCCAATTTAACATCGTTTTTTTTTAGTTAAATAAGACCTATCTGTTCTCTTCGTTAATAAGAGCATTCGAGAACTGTAATCATGCAATACTTTCATTCGTCAGTTGCGGTGAGACTCACTAACCACAACATTTACTAATAATTGTATTGTAGGGTCTGTTCGATGATAAATGTGAAAATACGATTGTATCGAGTATCCCTTTATTGGGGTCTCAATGTTCATAATGCCACCAATTATAGTATTGTCAGGGTTCGTTACCGTGCAGCTAGTATAATTGTTGACGCAATGGAATTGTCTTTTGTGGAAGCAGTAGTGCGTTAAGTCAGACCAGTGGTATAATTACTTGTGACCGCATATACAGCTGCTGCAATAATTACCACCCTTTAAAAACAATATGGTATTTAGGTTTTACCAGTTTTACGCTGCAACGGTGGACTGAACTTTGCATGCTACGTTTAACGTTATGATGAATAAAAATAATAAATAATAAAAAATGGTTTATTGTCGCCAGTTGATACATTCACAAAATCTTAGGGTAAAGGTAACATGCATCGTATTATGTAGGTATTGCACAAATACACACATCAAAAGTGTCTAGGGATCAACATATATTTTTGCAATAACTTTTCTCCTGATTGATATTAATTAAAGTTTTCTTTAAGGATTCATCAAATAAAGTGTTTTCGTTTGTCACAGTAACCATAAACCAAGTCACCTTTGCCATTTTCCTAATAAAGGGATTTTTGACATTTGAACCACTAACATTAAAGTTCGAAAAAAAGACTGAAATAACAGTTTTCTTTAAAATTTTATTGGGTAACTTAAACAATTAATAATCCGTGTTTCTACCGCGAACACTAACAACACAAGAACATCGGTTTGGCATACTCAAAATGAGTTCATCCAAATCACGCTGTGGAATGGCCGCCCATGTTCGTTGCAACAACAAAAAAAGGTCTTCTTGCGACTGAATACCCTCCATATTCGGCAGAGCTCTTCTCTGTAGCATATCCCATGCATGCTCAATCGGGTTCAAGTCTGGCGACTGAGCAGGCCAGGGCAGGACATTGATGTTAGCTGCGGCGAGAGTCTGTCTTACAACTCTTGCGGTGTGCGGTCGTGCATTATCATGCATTAACTGAAATAAGGGACCGATTTGCACTTGTAGAGGAACGATGACGTCTGATACAATCGTCTCAGCATAAATTTGAGCGTTGAGGTTGCCTCTGATCCAAATCAACTCAGTTCTTCCGCCGATCCAAATACCCGCCCATACCATGATGGTTCCACCACTATAAGGATGGACTTCCTGGCAGGATTTTAATCGCTGTTGGCGTCCAGGGGTTCTCCAGTGTCGTATACGTCTTGTATCCGGTCTCATACCAAAACGAGACTCATCAGAAAAGCACACGAAACGCCATTGTTCTTCTGCCCAATTTCTGTGTTCAAGAGCCCATTGATATCGAATCCTACAATTGTGCATTGCTATAGGTGGTACCCGTAGCGGTCTTCGGGAATGAAGGTTCACAAGGTGCAAGCGGTTTCTGACTGTTTGGTCGCTAATTAAGTTCCCTGAAGAGTGATGAAGCCTCACGGCTAACATCATGGCGGTTTTTGTTGGAGCTCTTCGAGTTAAGATTTGAATGTATCGGTCTTGTCTCCGTGTGGTGCAGCGATACCGTCCTCCATGGCGCTCAGCCACGGTACCAGTGCTTCGGTAACGTGTCCAAAGTCGACTGATAACACTCTGACTTGTATTCAGAGCTAAAGCCACAGTACGTTGCCGGGAACCAGCTTCTATCATTCCCACGGCTCTGAGCATTTCTTCCCTGCTTAAATGACGTCGCCGCTCCATAATAACGTTGGTTTTAATCAGTAGTAGGGAAACAGTAGCACTAATAATGTCTTCAATGCGTTGTATGTTTTTATAGGGAAAATATTGACAACTGATTTTCATCTTTTACTCGAATTTGATTCACAGTTCCTGATTCAAATTATGAAATGCACCAAAAAGGATCCATATAAATTTATAAAATCATAAATTTATTACAAAGCCACATCTCAATCTCAAGAAATCCGCATAAAAATGCTTGATCCCTAGACACTTTTGATGTGTGTAGTAGGTACTGCTACTGATTTCCAAGCTAGTATTATGGGAAAAAGTGTTCAGCCCCCGAAAGTTTCCTGACTAAGTGAGACAAAGTAATTTTTTAATTTTTGTATTCAGAAAGCCGCGAACTAGTATTTTATTCAGCCTTAGAACCATACAATTCGAAACATTCACTCTATCTTTTTCCCACCATTAGAAAGAGAGAGAGAAGCCCTTTCGAAGTTCCGATTTTGAATTCGACCGTTGGTGAATTCGACCTCAAAGACAAACGAGGTCGGAATTTCGTACTAACTAATGAAATTTTGCAAAAAAAACTGTGTCTTTGAATTATTAACTTATTGTTGTATTTAAACGAAAATAAATTGGTATTTACTGCAAATAAAACTGATATTTAAGTTTCAAAAAGTGTTCTCGCTGCTGAAGTGAAAAGTTATGTGTGTGTGTGTGTTATGTGTGTTACACGAGACCAAAGTTTTATGCGTCACGTACCTTTGAATCCCTCTCCACACTCAGGATTCAAAATCAGCACTCGCAGCAAAAAAATACTTTGCTTTCTTGTTGTACAAATAACTATTAATACTTACTATGACTGGACTGTTGGTCTAGTAGTTAGTGACCCTGACTGCTATGCCGGAGGTCGTGGGTTCGATTCCCAACCAGGACAAATGTTTGTGTGATGAGCACGATCATTTGTTCTGTGTTTGGGTGTAATTTATCTATAATATGTATGTATTTAGAAATATATAAGTATTTTTATCAGCTGTTTAGTACCCATAACACAAGCTCTCAAGCTTAACATACATACATACATACATACATAAACTCACGCCTTTTTCCCATGGGGGTAGGCAGAAACTACAGAGCGCCATATGCTACGATTCTTACATACTTCTTTTGCTTCGTTTACATTCATACATGTTGTCATACACACACGCCGGTTGCGAGTAAGCTCAACTTCAAGCGTAACTTTGGACTAAATGGCGTTGTGTGAAAACTTGTGGAATATTTATTTACTATAGACTATATTTAATAATTGTGCCCACTATGGACACAAGTCTCTGGAGTTTTGTTTAGTACGCTCCGCTGCCGCTCCAATATTGCTATATTATTCTAGATGGCGTTACTGATACATGGGATCAAAGTTTTTCTATGACATGTATGTCATGTGAGCATGTCTTGTCTACAGTATTGTAATCTCTGTGCAGTAGACTAACAATATTCTTAGATAGTGTATGTTTATTCTGTAATCAAATTTTAGAAGGTAACGCTTAAATTATAAACTTTTTGAATAACGTTTGTTAATTCAACCATTGTTATAATTTATTGCCATTAACCGGACATGTATTCATAGTCCGGACTGCTATTGACAAATTCCGGTGGATAATTTCAACACGGAACCGGGCAGCAGGCAACTCATGCCTGCACAGCTCATAGACCATTTGTATTGGTTTTACTCCAACTTAGATTATTCTCTTTCTATGCTTCAGTGCATTTTTGTGATAGATACGTACGCTAAAGCCAAGTCTAATCTGCTACAGGCTTTTTGAACTTCAAAATAGTAGACTTAGTAAAAATAACATTTGTTAACTGGCGACCGAAGTTGACTTTCTCAAATAACAGGGGTGTGAACAAAAATGTAAAGAACACACACAATGAGCTTGTCTATACAATGTACACAACTGGCACAAAGATGTTGTAGGGCTGGCAATGTAGCCCCTAGACAACACCAGAAAAATGTAACAATAATAATTTTATAACGGGTTTTACGGATTTCGTCTTTAATGTGTCTGTAAAGATACTTCATACTGTTCTTATTACTGCTAAGTACGAAAATAATAGACAAAATCAGCATCAATTTCAAATAATATCCTTAATTAGACGTAAATAAAAAACGAACTATTTAGGTAGACTTCTCAGACAGCTAAATGGTCTAATTTAAAATTCACAAGGTTCCGAGTAGGTATTCTTAGAAAGGTTTCGTGCGTGCCTATCACCCTAGTAAAGATAAATATTGCGATTTTGTACCTGCTCGCAACCCTTGGCCTACCTGCCTCGTACGATGGTTCAAAACTTCGAAGACTGTGACAGCATGGTCCGTTCATTCATTCAGTCAGGAAGCGACGCTTACTAACGGCACATCTGTCTGGGGCCGTCGTGCAATGATAATATTGATAAAACGCGCTAATCGTAAAATGAAACGAATAAAAAAAAAATTGATGTAATGGTGAGTTTACACATGTTTGTGCTAGTGTAGTGTGTTGTGTATGTATCATTTGTTTTGCACGTGTTCTTCTCCCGCGGTTTTGGAGACTCATTTCTCGAGTTTGTAACTTGTTAGTTGTTAGGTATTCAAAGAAAGATAATGTGTGATTATAATAATCGAGAAAAGTTTCGGTTTCAGTTAGTTTTGAGGAAACAGTAGCGTGTTAAATTTTATCAAAATATAGAAGCGAATGCAGTACCGTAAGTAACATTTTACTATCACAGCATGCTAAAACTTTTCAATAATAATAGAATAGAATGGTACCGGAGTGACTTAAAACTAGCTTATTCTAGCTGTTAAAATTTACTCATTTAAAATCACCACGATGTAGGTAGAATGTAAAAAAAGTGATCACGAAAGTTGACGTTATTAATTTCAAATCTAAGTGGGTAGGTATTTAAAAGTAGGTAATGGTTGTATTACAAATATTTAACGATACTGAGAATCCTTGATGTTTTGATATAACGATCAGTAAAGTAAAATGAAAAAGATAAATGAACCTGTGCGAAACTGAGGTGGGTCGCTAAGACGTGCTGATATACCTACATGAACGACCATAATACACTGAACGAATTATTGCCAAACAGAGATAAATCGGAATCTAATTCAAATAACATTCGCTCAATTTAGTCTGTATAATAAGTCTTGTTATAAATGTCAAATAAACCACAATTCAAAGTAATGCGATGCTACATTGATGTGACCTATTTGTAACGTCGCGTCGGTATAGTAAGCTGGAAACAAATTTGTTTTTAGCAACGATATAGGTACCTACTATTTATGATTTATTTATGATAACCGCTTGTTCGGCGAACACATGTTGGGAAACGCTACTCGTCTGAATAATATTATAATACAACAAACACGTGTAGATTTTCATTTTGCTAATGTCACAGATGATACAGTAAGTGTATATAGGCAGAATATTCGTTTGTTTAAACCATATTATGATTTAATATAGACATTTTAAAACCGCGTACCATTTATAGAAAACATCGTCATCGTCTGTAAGTCCGTTGCCCCGGTCATAACTCGAGATCCACTTATCCTATTGTCATGTTATTAGTTTTAATTAATATAAATCTACTGGTTAATATTGTTATTGTTTACTCGAGCTAATGTATCTAGTGTACATGGTTACAGAAGTATTTTTTGAACGACATAAATTGAGAAATAGATATCCAATGCGTTGGACTGTCCAAATTCACATCACGCCAAACTTAATGGCCGTCGGAGTTTTTGCCATCGCTAAAAGCTAGAGCAAATAACGCAACCTTAAACATCATCAACAGCCTAAGGCAGTTCACTGCTGGACATAGAACCTCTCCTATTACCACTTCTCCTTGTACTAGCCCATGTATAACTTCGTACGCGGAAAGTTAATTCCCTGATAAATCACGAGCATTTAAATTCCCCTTAAATTGATTTGGACAGTCCAACGCGTTGGGTATCTATTTCTCAATTATATTCTCAATTTATGTCGTTCAAAAATCTTAAGTGTATTTAGGTACGACGCAAAATGAAGATAAAAACAAACAAAGTTAAACTAATCGAAATGTTTCTTACAGCCGCCTATGGACACTGGCATGACAGGGCATTCACCGCATGCGCACCCTGGGCGCTCCTGGGGAGGTCTTAATGTGGCCTACGAGATGCAACAAGATCCCAATAAACCTGGGTAAGTATTACTATGCACCCATTTACAGCCAGGGAACTTGATTACTGGATTACTTATATGTAAATTCAAAATTTCACTGTCAAAAAAATTGACATAGTGTGATCTGTTCGACAGTCCAGTTATTAGTCTGTAGCTGTACATAGTATTTGTAACACGTCTTTTTTGGTAAACTAACATAGTTCTCGCCGGAATCTCACGCTTTATTTTAAGTATCTAAACATATTAAAATTCGTATGAAACACAAATAGTAGCGTAAGTAGGCATACCACATTTGTTTACGAAGTAAAATAAGTAAAAAAAAAAAAAAAAAAATATCTTTCCTACTTGCCCAGCGAAGAATGTGCTTTTTGCAGCTAGCTGATGTGATTCATATAGTTGTAAACTCCTGAATACTATACAATATATTATAACATTATTCTCTAAGTTTAAGCAAAGGAAATTACACTTAAAACAAGTTACTATGATGATTCTCAACTTACTTTTGTAAATAAAAATCTGCTGAAGGCTAAGCGTAATATAACAAATAACTTACATTTCCTTTGAAAGCCTTGGGTTCTACTCAGGGTTTTGTATTCTAGGTCTAGAACCTAGAATAGAATCCACTACACTGACTAAAAAAAGACCATTCACCCTGTATGTAAATATTATTACCTTGGGTTTTCATATTATGTAAATTAAAACAAAGCTGCCAGGTTTTATAGTTGGCGAATAAATAAATCATAATACATTTTAAAACATTCAAATGGCGACTTACTTGCTGCTTTACTTGCGCACATGCGAAACAGAAAATTTAATGTTATGGCATAAAAACAACTTATCTATTCTGCGTTATAGTTACATGTTACATACATTTTGTGGGTATCATCTTATACTTTATTCCATCTTAGTATTGCTAGCTAAGTTATAACTGCACTGCAATTAAAATCTGAAGTTGTGGCGTTATTAGAATAAATGCGAATTCCTGTTTTTATACCTATCTCTAGCACCCGTCTCTCACTAAGGTGTTAGCTCTTAAATTAAGTTTTAAGTTCCTCCTGTTTTATAACATTTGTTTCTTTTATTCACTTTTATTTATTTATTTATTTAATTAATTAATTCTATTTATTTACTGTTCATTTACTGTTCTGTTTTTTTTTTATTTATTTAATTCTTGATTAGACCGTCATGTCCTAGAATCGATTTAGTGCGATTACCAACGAGCTGCGGCGATTAAACTATTTAATTTCTTCAATTAACTTTGATTCATATCACTGAACGTTGAATTGCCTTGCATTTTATATAGAACGCGATTGGCGTCCTCCTGTCGAGCAGGGGCTTGTGGCTAAATAATGACAACCACACGAGTCGATCAAAGGTGAAGCTACGATTGACGAGGTTGGTCAGTGGAGGAGTGACCATTCATTACATATCAAGACTCCTCCGTGCCTAGGAAAGCCGTTGGTACACACGGCTACACATCAAGCTATGCCTTTCCAATATACTAAAGCTGATCTCGCATGATATAGGATTTCCGCACAGTCAGTGTAAACAGCCGGTCGAGTCAGTAAAAGTCACGCCATGAACACTTGAGTGAGGTGAACTGTCAGTGCCTTGCATTAGTATGGAATGACAGCTCAATTCGCCCTCACCACGCCTGCATTTTCACGCGGTGATTTGTCCAGAATCGCACAGCTGGAAATGTATAGCTTGTTGTGTAGCCGGGTGTACCGGCGGTCATTTGTAGATCTTTGACAGTCGTTACGGGTGACAACCCCGAAAGTCAAATAGTAACCAAGGGTCTCCTGTTACCCAGTAACTGGGCTGTGGAGGTCAGATAGGCAGGTGCTTTATGTAAAACACTGGTTTTCAGCTGCACTCGTTTAAACTGAATACTTGTATTTATTATTATATAACGATCACTAAAATGCTGCGCCGTAGAATATAAAAGTCAATTTGTCACGTTTGATGAAGATAAAGAATGATACTTTTCTTTTGCAGTATGAGTAGCATGCCCGGGCCCAGTAAGCAGCCGGATATACCTGTGAGCATGTTGCCCATGCCTCCGACTGCTGTGAGAACAAAGAAACGAGCTGCTATGGCCACTTCGGTCGTGGCCATGGCTAACACAGCATCGGCTATACGTGAGTACTATTTATACATAAATTAAGAGGAATTAAAAAAAACTAGGGATGGGAGCAAATAAATCGAGCCACTAGGTACCTTGTTCCACGCATTACGGTTGTTATTCTTAGTGCAAATTATTCTTAGATTTACCTTTTTCTCAGACATTTATTTATCATTTAATATAGAAGCCAGGGAGTAAGTAATAGACCAGGACGGGACGCTCTAAGTTCTAAAAGGACAAACTGACTTTATTGGTGATCTTCGTGCGTGTATGACGAGATGTATGAACGCAAACAAAGCAAAGGAAGTCTGTAAGGAAACCCATGGGAAAAGGCGTTTCTGCATACACAATCTCGCGAAATTTAAATTTTATTACGTTTTCTGACCGTAATAAATAAACAAGCGTAACCGGCGTGTGTGTATGACAACATGTATGAATGTAAACGAAGCAAAAGAAGTATGTAAGAATCTTAGCATATGGCGCTCTGTAGTTTCTGCCTACCCCCATGGGAAAAAGGCGTGAGTTTATGTATGTATGTATGTAAATAAACAAGCCGTTTTCACAGAGTATTCAACACATTGGAAGCTTAAATATTGTGGATTAGTTACGCGATTACACTCAACAGCTTGCATTCAACATAATATAATTATGTCGCCCACACACTAAAGGTGCACGGCATACTTTCTTACCGTCTACGGGCTTGTGACTAAATAATATCAGCCGCACGGGGCGATGGTTACCTGTTTAGGGGCTTGTGGCTAAATAATATCAGCCGCACGGGTCGATTGTTACCGTCTTATGGGCTTGTGGCTAAATAATATCAGCCGCACGGGTCGATTGTTACCGTCTAAGAGGCTTGTGGCTAAATAATATCAGCTACACGGGTCGATTGTTACCGTCTTAGGGCGTGCATAGGCTTTATTCACAGGGCAGGCAGAAATTTTATAAGGTCAAAAAAAGTATTAAAGAATTGACTTATGATGTAGGTATGTAGGTGAGTAAGCAGGTAATTTGTAGTTAAGTAATTTTACCATTCAATTTGAGAGTAATCTTATAACCTAACTAATGATTTACGTTACCACTAGACGGTTTACGTAGTCCAAGATCGCGAAAAATTACTCCGTTAATCTGTCGCCGCCTGCACTAGCAGCTAAAGAACTTGAAAACTGTGATCAAAACAGCTGATCTATTTGATAATAATTTTGTGCGTAAGACTTGCTGTTTTGCAGGTTTTTTTTTATTTTTATGCGTTATGTAGGTATGTTAAGATAACACTGCTTAACTTTCTAAAACTTAATATTTAAACTTTCTCTTTTACTATATCAACAAGCTGTAATCAGCTGTAATCAGCTGTAATCATTTGGTATAAAATAAATCAAAACAAATGTCACTCACTGTACCGCCGATTACAAACGGCGGATAACGTGCATTTTAACAGGCGGAAATTGTTTTGTATTAAAACGATAGACTATTAAATTATCATTTACCTTTTGTTCGCATCATTCGAAATCTGGAGTGCAACGATCTTTCGCGATAACTTGTTTTCTTTTACCGCAAAATACGAGTAGTTTTGAAAACGCATAATCTACAAGCTGTACGACGCACAAACACCAGAAAAACAACTTTGACAGGGAATATAATTAATCGATTTAAACTATTAATTACATCATTAGATCTAAAATATTAGCGCAAATTCACAACAAACAATATGGCGTCATTCACTCAAAATAATAACATGTATTATCCGACAAAAAAAGATTATGCTCCGAAAGCAGCAGTAATAAAAATAAACAACTCTCTCGTTCTTTCGATTCGGTTAAACTCGACAATTTTCGTGAATCGTCGTAAATAAGCAGTGCCTTCTTCTGCGTTTGTGTGCGAAATTTGTGAGATAGTGTGCCATGTACGAATAGGCACGCACATTCACATGTCAACGAGATTGGAACGGTGCACACGCAGATACACTAAGGCAGGATCACTTTGTGCACAATTAATTGAATGTTACCCTACATTCTATTCGTTCGAATTGACGTATTGTTCATAATTGATACCACTTTGGCTCGACAGATGGAGCTGATTTTAGTTATTTTTGGTGTAATGATAGTTTAATATTTGTGGTCGTTCGAACTGACGTATCTATTTAAGATCCGTCAAACTAACGAAACTCGATAGATAGCGTCAATTTAAGTTTAATGTTTTTTGTTTCTCATGAAATCAAATTATGAATATTTGTCTGAGTTAATTGGGTGGATGGATAGGTAGGTTAGGGTAGGCAATGCCTAAAGCACTCTTAGCTGTGCACGCCACCGATGATCTCGGCTATCATTCAGATCTTTGGCAGTCGTTTCAGAAAGGTAAAAGCCCAAAAATCAGACACCCAGTTTAAGTTGGGGTTACCTAGTCACTGGGCTGTGGAGGTCAACGGTAGGTAGTCGCTTTATGTAAAATACTTGTTAAAAAATGCTAGGTAAATGACTATTGTTTAGGACTATAGCACATATACAGCTGATAAATAGAGTATATTTCAGAGACTGTGACTACTCAAACTCTTGCCAGCGTGCGTCGTCAGCCGCAGCCGACACCGCCACCGATCTACTCGGAGACCATCAAAGATTCTCCGCCAAGCTCACCAAGTAAGTCTACTTTATGTAACACATATAATAGCAGTGATATTCTAGTCGTGTGACCAGTGGACTTAAAACCCCACACACTCACCCATGACTTTTCGGATTCATGTGCGTACTGGTAGTTATCCCATTCTTCTCTACCTATACGAAGTTACCTTTTGGAAGGGACAACTAGAATCATTTTATTTAATTCAAATTGTAAGTTTATCGTTCAAAAGTGCCTTTTAAACGGCGTAATTGAAATAAGTTATTTGACTTTGACTTCCTTCTAAAAACGCTGAAGGAAAACATCAAGCGGTAAACGGACATATATTTGTCGACAGCATTGATATATAAAAACCCAAGATACACAATCAGCGTCTCAAAAACGTCCGCAAGAAATGAGCGCACAATTTTGAATCGTGCGCTCATTCAACAATCCGCGTTAGGTTCAATTTGCAAAAAATATTTTCATAGTAGGATTAAGAAGAATTATTTAGAATTGTCAAATGTTTGGTGACAGTTTCGAGTGTAACTTTTGTTCGAGACTGTGCATCTTGGGTGTTTATATATCAATGGTCGACAGCATCTGAAGCTTAGTCAAGGGCTGGTGTTAAAAGGAGGCTTTTAAAATTAAAAATAAAGAATCTGTGCAAAAAATAAAATCCTATCGTATTCCATGCGGTCTGACTGATTGCAGTCCTAATACTACTCATAATCAGCCTTTAATGTTTCCACTCCTGGGCCTTAGGCCTCTTTTCTGCAAGGAGTGGGCTGTAATCCTACTGCTGCCTAATAAAAATACTTTTGATACACTATTTTGCTGTAAATTCAATATTTATGAATCGCCCAGTTCCAGTTTATGAAATTCATGAGCACCCCATTCGAAATCATTTAGGTGACATCCTTACGCGAACAGAACTCGTCATTTGTTTTATTCATTGAATTTTTACATATCGTTGTTATTTTTCATGTTACAGGCTCTGAAAGACCATTGAAGAGCAAGATGGAGACTAAGTAAGTAACGTGTTTAGTATTTGTTTATTTTTTTAAATAAAAACACGCACTTTAAAGTTTTTTAACTTTTTTTGTAAAGACTTCTAAAAATGAGAAGGTTTAATTGTTTAAGTACATTTAATTTATAAAATTATTTATATTAGTAAGTATTCATTACTGAACTGAAAGAACCTAGCTAGTTTATTATTTATAAGTTATATATTTTTTTAAATTACCTTTTCCTTTTGTTAATTCGTTTGCAAGCAAGAATTTAATGTGTATTTAAATTAATTTTCTCCAAACCTTTCACCGGAGCTAAATTTCAATAATAGCGTGAATTTCTGAAAGAAGGGTATTTTTTCAAATCGCTTTGTAATCTTTAAGGATATTCAATGTACCATGACTGACCCTCAGAACCTTCATGTATCCCAGGATCGTTTCCTGCACTGCACCTCACATGCTAGGCAATGAGCTGAATCCCGAGAGTGGGGTGGCAGCTTGTCTTCAGGAGCAGTTGACTGCAGAACTCGCCGCTCATGCCGCCGGAAGCGTAGGGGGTGAAACGCTTATCCCACCACCGCTTATCAACAAGGCTGCACCTGTAAGTCTAGATTGTTTGTATTTATTAAATCCCAGTGAAAATCTGTTCTTGACCTTGCCGTGGTCAAGATTGTTCGATATTCAGAAATTTATTATTATTACTAGCCTGTACTTTCCTCGTATTAAGGCGCCAAGACAGTCGGACTTGGGTTGTCTATTCCTCCACCTGTGGTTGTCAAATGAGGTGGGCCGACCCCAAATGAATAGGGAATAAGGCATGGCAGAAGAAGACTAGCCTGTGTTTTCCCACTGCATGGCAATAGCCTGCATAATTTCCTCAATCTATGCCTTTTCGAAACTAGTCCTTGTCCAAGAAGTCTTGCTTATTCCGCCATCTTCGCCTGCACCTACCGCGATGTCGTTTGCCATGCAATGGGTCGTGCGTGACCCATTTATAGTTTGACATGCGGCAGATGTGTCCAAGTTCAGTGGTAGTTTATCATCGTTGTAGTGTGATATCAGTAGTTTTTGTGGTGGAACGGATTGTTGTATTCCTAACCCAGTATTTAAGTAAAAAACTCAGAATTCTCCGTGCCATAGCCCTCTTCCCAGTCAGAATGGTTAAGTAAAATCAATTGTGGGCCCTGATACTTTTTTTCATTTCCAGGTTGTGGCCACAATTTGTAGAAGTATTTGATTATTTTAACTCGTCATCTCACGGAATTACAGACACAAATTACCTGTTGTGTGCGAAGGCCGGCTTCCGCTCGGGGCATGTTATATGAATTGAAGTCCAATGTGTACTTACAAGTGTAAAACCAAACAAACGATGCACTTTCAGGGTGGCAGCATAAGCTCCGGGCGATCGTCCAGTGCTCAGAGCTTAGACCAGTTGCTTGAGCGCCAGTGGGAGCAGGGCTCGCAATTCCTCATGGAACAAGCCCAGCACTTTGACAGTAAGTAAACATTTCCACACAAAACATTCAGTATCTAATGTAGTTAAGCATTCTCTCAATCTGTGATGTTCTTCATCTTCGAAGCACTTTAACTGGAGACGGCATGTGGGGTATTCACCCTCGTCAAAATATTGACCACATGGCATGAAATAATTTATGTGTGCGTAATTTTGCGCATGTACTTAATTCTTTATCCGTCGTAGTTAATTATTACAGTATTTTTTTTTAATTTTCATAAGTGTGTATGATATCTGTTTTATTTTTCTCCCCTTGGTTTACCCCTTAAATTGTTAGACACAGTACTTTGCAATGATTATGAAACATTGACCACAAGAAAAAGACAGTTGGTAACAGCCAATCAAGTATTTCGACGTGGATAACAAACAATTATATCTAAACATATGCTTTATAACAGTAGTGGATTAGTGCTGTAACCTCCCCTGAACATGCAATCCGTGGTTCCACCGATCACGTCGGAAAGAGATTGAAATACATTTTTTTATTTGCTGGTAAGTAACTGGTTTTAGTAACTCGCTAAAGTCATAATTGGTAAAGTCGTATTTTTAGATTCGATCAAGAGTTCTCTAGATTAACTGAAAAAAAAGCTTTATAATGGACCGAAATATAGGGCTTTTTATTTTGACAGTCCCAAATGTTATATATAAATCTGTATGTTTGACCTATAGACTTTATGTTAATGATGACGTCGATCTATATAACCTCATTCTACATTTTTTTTTGTATAAGAAAATACTTAAAAGTAAACGTGGCCACTCACGCGATGAGCTATCGTTCGTGATCTTTTATCTATAAAATTCTTGATCGAAGAATATTGTAGTATCTCTTTTTATGGCCATTAATTTGTTTTGAGCATTATCGGTTTACAATTTACTTATTTTAAAATTCTAGTAATAAGAACGAGACCTATGACGGCGCAATGCCGTTGCGAAATTGTTAAGTCTTAAGAATTCTTAAGAACTCTTTAATTTTTTTAGTAAAATATTAAAAAGGGAACAAATTGTTGATTAAAAATATGTAATACCTTGTCTAATAGTAATCTAAAATACAGAAAATACAATAAAACTAATTAAAATATATTAAATATGTACACTTAAACTAACTACAAATAAAATAGTACCCTTACATCGTTGGCACTCCCACGATTCGGACTAAACGTTTCGCTTCGTCGTTTATACCGCGTACATCGAAGGACTGGAACAACTTGCCTGCTGCGGTCTTCCCGTCTGATTATAATTTAGGTGTCTTCAAGGCTAGGCTCTTAATAAACTAGTGCGCTTCACCATCACTGATTGCATCACTGCTTACCATCCGGTGGGATTGCAGTCATGCACTGGTTTTTAATATTAAAAAAAAAAAATCGGAACACTCAAGCGTCAAAGTACTCCTCCCCATCGCTGTCATCTGGAAACGTAAACGTATACCTTGTCTAATATCCAATCAAAATATGCTCGTCGGGAATCTTTGCAAATGCGAACGCTCGATGATGAGACAGCTGCTACAAATATGAAAGTTTATACTGTTTTTTACAAAGTATCATAATTACAAAATTTCAGATAAACAATCCTTTGCTATTACCAAAAGTTTTCAAAGCATTAAAGTAACGATACCGGATAACTGGCTTAACCAAGAGGTATCGTGTTAGCCAGTCAGTTTTGGAGATCAAATAGGCAGTCGCTCCATGTATTATGGGTTTCAAATGAGAATAGAAATGACTTTGCGCCATGTTGTGACGTCATAGCTGTCAATTCGAATAAATTGAGTAAGATCAGCAAAACAACGTTTTTCTAAACATAATTTATAAAGAATAATTTTCTAAATTGTACTGTCAAAGTATTTGTTTAAGTACATTGATTGATCTTACGAGCCTAAAATGAAACGAAAAAATGTGTGAACGAGGCGGTGTTTTGCATGAAAGGCCATGCAAAACACCGCCTCGTTCACACATTTTCGAGCAGTCGAGAGATGAAAACAAAAACAAATATCAACAACAACAACAAACAACCGTGTAACAAACAGAATTAATAAATAAAACGTAAGCACTCCACAAGACTAATTAATTTAAGACGTTTATTTTTTTCATGTTGAATAACTTTTACTCAGTTAAACAAAAAATAAGAAAATAATTGATGCGCGATTATGGTTTCGTTGCAGGCCGTACTTTTTAAGCGACATTTGACGGATAGAGGTCATTGACCTTCCTATTCTTATTTGAAACGCTTAGTAAGACATTGTCAGACAGCTGCATCAGGTTAGACTGGAAGCCGACCCTGACACAATGAGATGGGAATAAGCCAGGCAGATATTGAGATTACGAAACCGCATACGTAACCCTGGAGGCAGAAACCTTCATACAAACGAATGATTGGTGCACGACCATAAAGCACAAGAGCGCGAACGTTAATAAAGCATAAACACTATCTAGATTAACCTTAAACACTAAAACCTATACTTTCGACAATTTACGAAGACAAACGACTACTAGACAGCTATCAAAATACTTTGTGGAGTGAGGAGAAAATAAAAAAGATCGGTTACTGTAACATCAACAGGCCTAGCCATATTACAAATTCTATTTCTATTATCGTAATGAATAAGGCGACAATAGAAAGAAAATGGCGTATGTGGAATCAGCTGTTTGTCAACTGTCAAGTCTTTTTAATTTTCAGCCATATTACAAATTCTACTCGTTAACACTTGACAGTTGACTATCAGCTGATTACATATACGCCATTTTCTTTCTATTGTCGCAACAGCAGGCCTAGCCATCAGGCCTAGCCATATTACAAATTTTATTTCTATTACAGAATGAAAATGGCGTTTATGGAATCAGCTGTTAAGCCTGCAGAATAGAAACAGAATTTGTAATATGGCTAGGCCTGCTGATTCTTGACACGTATCGATTTAAAATAAATAATAAGTTGTAATCAATTGTATTTAGATTGCTAAAAACTGTTCAATATGTCATTTTAAATGTAATGTTTTTAAAAGTGAGTCGGTTAAAACTGCCTTTTAACGGTCACAACACTACTTGGGAAGCAACCCAAAGAAATAATATAAATATAGATAGACTCTTCTCGTCATAGTGTATGAGTACTTATCATACTCATTTTTAAATTTCGTGCGTAGACGTACACACAAAGTTATCGTGACACAAAAAGACAGAAACGTCAAATTGTACTTCTTTGATTGTCCCGAATATAGTCTAAATTCGATAGAAACAAAAATCATAAAAAAGAATAAAATTCGTATGCCATACATATGGAGGCATTCACTTTAAAGTCATTGCATTCTAAGTATCATCCGCATACAAAATACCAAGGTTCTAATCTTAAAACTTACACGCAATCTTAAAATTGTCTGTTTTAGGGTAAACACATAGTAATAAATTAATATGACTTCAAACAAACTAGACAACATTCTTTTACATATCTACTACATCCGATTGATGTATCGTTCTTAACAACGTTTTTTCTGCATCGCCCATCGTCATTCAATACACAAAAAAATGTTAACTGCTGGTTATTTATCGCGATTTCACAGTTCGTCCCATGGTAACTGTTGTTCACAATGATGTGTAAAACAAATCGAGTTTCGTGTTTACCTTCTAAAAACAATCTTTAATGTGTACCATACAATTCTGATTAGGAATATTAAAGGAAATTTGGATAAGTTTGTCGGACGACAGCTTCTGCAGAATGCCACCATGGGTTCGTAAACGCGGTCAGCTTTCGTAAGCATGTGCCAAGTATGACAGCATTAGCATCGCCGGCGAGCGTTCCGACTGTCCGGGTTCCGATGCACTGATATCAAAGATGTGAGCTATGTGCAATTAAGTGCGTGAAAATTATCGAAAACACACATAAGAGCGCCCTCTGATCAGCCTGCACAAAATAGTGTCGTATCTCTAAAAAATACACATTTTTTCCTTTATTCTGTTTAAAACATGAATTCGCTATTATAAACATTTCGAGCAAAATTATATTGCAAGCTAATTCTTGCTTCTAAGTAAATGCTTCTAAACCACAGTGCCTAAACTACCTTTCCGTTATTTTTGAACCATGAATTATGTGCAATTCATGTTTATTTCACCTGTAATAACAGTCTGCATTATGGAATAATTGAAAATAGTGAATTAACAGCTATCATTTGAGAAAAATGTGTATATATGAGATATTATCAATAGTATTTTGTATGCAGGTGCGACGAGACACCACCCATATATGAGACGCGAAACCTCGCTTACGGAGGAGGCCGGTGAGTAAAAACAGGCCCTCAGACATAACGAAAAAAAAAAAAGAAATAAATGGTTAAGGACCTTCTGTCTCTTTCTAAAGCGCGATGTTTCACAACACCTGTGAAGTACTGTATTATTGTAAGGACAGGCTCTGCCTTCTCTAGTCCAAGCTCTAAATTTAGAAAAGTGGTTTATTTTGTAACTGTATGTACCGCTAACACAAGATACGTGTGCACAGTCGCTTCGCTGTTATCATGCCTCCACCAACTGCGCACAGAGAACGTTCGACTGGAAGAACACGTAGGAAGCCTGCTCCAACGACGTGACCATCTCCTAGCCGTTAACGCTCGCCTAGCTATACCGCTCACTACTGGTACGTGTTTAGGGCAAAGCTCCGGATAATCTTAACAACATTTTTAACAAATCGCCCCCAACTAACTTAATACCTCTTTAAATAACTCGCTCAAACCATAGCGGTATCAGTAACGAGATGACAATGATATGCTAAAAAGTTGTTAAGGATTTTGGATTTTTTCCCTTGGATAGCTCTACTTTGTCTGCTGAATGTTAGTTACAAGTTTTTCTTCCTCTAATTCATGGTAACCCTGCATGCTCAATGTGGTGGTTTAGACTCCCTAGTTTTGACGTAATTATCTTTGGCAGTTCATTTACAGATTCATTTCAACAGAATTTTGGACATGTCTGCCTGGGGAATGAGTCAGCAGCGTAGATGTTAAAGAAAATGATACCTCAACGTGTTTTTGAAGACGCGTACATATGAGGATGTTTTTTTAGTTTAAAGATATTCTTTCAAATAATCCGCATAATGTCTTTGTGTAAATTTCCTTTCACCTTATGATTATTTACATAACATAACGCATGTTTTAAAATAGTGTCAATTTTGCTGTACGAGACCGACCTATGCCTATACAATGGTTTAATAATATAAATAAAATTACTAAAATAAGCATTTCTTGTGCAAATGTTCATAAAGTGAAAAGGAAGTTATTCGATGTTGTGCCGAGTTACTTTATTGATCTTTATTTTTTTATGATTAAATAATGCTGATACTGTCTACTTATGGTTCCTTGAAAATAGCAAAGAGATTTTTGTATTAAGTCTCAACATAATAATATTATAGTTTAGAAAGTAATAGCAATAAGGATATTTTTGTCAATTCAAAATTACAACTATTTTTAAGGCATGCTACACACTTGTTTGGGTTCGGTAGATATTTGGACGGCAAATTTAACATTATTTAAATATATTTTCTAGGAAAATTGTGTTGAGCGGAACATTGTTTCTGTAAAATTAGTTTCCTGATTGGTATAAGCCGAAAACAAACCAAATACATAAAATATGATAAAAATATCATATAATATGGTGCTAGGGTAATTAATAAATAAATTAATATGGTTAGTGATTGCTTGGGTGGGTTTTGTTTTTCAAAAAATATTGCCATCCCGAATAATTGTGTAGTACCCCTGCCACAATCCAAGCTATGACATATTATGTGCTCATCAAGCAGACTAGAACCTTTTCTAATTTATTTGTTTTATTTTTGTTGTGTGTCTAATAAAAATGGAAATTAACGTGTTTTTTTGCTAAAACTGTCACAGAAATGCTCCTAGGGGACAGATGTTACAATTCAAGTGATGTACAATTGCGCAGTGACCACTGGCCCACCCGAGCCGAGTCGGTGCACGCGCGAGAATGGCCCGCAGATGATGCCGGTACGGCCGCCGCCGCCGCCGCCCCCGGTACGCGCCGCCGAGACCGTCACCTCGGAGCGCCCTCATCAGGTACAACATTACACTTTGAGCCTAGGGTCGCACTGGTAGGATACAGATTAGAGTGAATTTTTGACAAAAAAAAAAACTTTTCAAGTTTTGACGCTCTGTTTCTGCATCGAAAAATATCGTCGCGACAAAATCAAACGCAGTTCAAATGATGCGATTGGGTGTTGACAATAATTGGTTTTATTAATCGTAGCAGTTTTGCCTTGAAAATTTGGTCACATTTATTTAGCGACTGCAAGTAATATAAGTCTGAAAGAGTAATTGCAAATAAAATCAACGAGAAATTAAGCTGTGTGTAGTATTCCGACAACTGCGGTGTTCTAAACCAATGAGACAATGAATAAAGAAAATGACTAATGCACTTTTTACTAAAAAAAAGTTCATGTATACAGAAGTGATGTTTTTTATGTTCCGTTGATATCGATTCCAACCTGTATATGAGTTCTATTTCAAAAGTAAAAACCTGTAAAATAAGCTTTCATGTTTTATTCTTGTTTAGTAACACTTACAGTTTTTTGAGATCGCACACCCCAGTTCAATAGGCCAGTTGTCTAAATTTTAGTTTTTGGTCCCTCATCTAGATTACTAGAAAATATTCGATGCATATTTTTTTCACGTAATCAAAAACTAACGGCGATACATCGAGTCAAAATTTCGCATAACGTCACTATCCTGTTCACTTTAATGCTGATTAATGATGTCACAAGACCCTTTCCTTAACTTTAATGCGCTTAACCTAAGTAGTTATCCATCACTAAGTAAAAACCACTAACGCTGGATATTAATAATCCAACTCGGTTGCTATCTTGATCCCGATCTTTGTCTGTAACCAATCAACGACCGAATTCGCCTATCCGAGTCGTAAAGATGTCCAATCAGAAGCAGCCGTCAAAAACAAAGGATCGGGATTTGGATTGAGATAGAATATTAATATCGGGCGTAAGTTAAAACCACTAAGTAAAAACCACTAATCTAACTGATGGACTAATTATATTTTGATAATAAATAAATAAATTTCTTCATATTCTGGAAACATTTCTAGACTTATATTACTCGTAGTTAAGCGATAATTTTCGTTTCAAAAACCGTGGGCTGTTCATTTTCTAACTTTTCTTTTGTTTAATAATTGATTTAAGGCGAATGTGCGAATGAAGCCCCGCGACGTTGTAATGTTATTTGCAATTTGGCTTTCTATTTGGCTGTGTGATGATGAAATGTGACAAGCAGCAAAAGATAAACTATTCTAGCTGACCCGATCGCTATAACTAAGACGTTTATTTCCACTGCTATCTGTTAAAAAATTATGGAACTTATAATGATAGGAAGATATTTGATTTGCTTAAATTTAATTGTTCGCGGTCAACGTGTGACCGACGTGGCGTTCAAAGACTTAATAAGCCTTTCCTAAAAAAATATTAAACAGGGACATAATTTTCTTTTATTTATTCTTAGAAATCATCAACTTATTCAGACACTATCTCATCAATTTAATTAATATTTCTTACTTAGTAACTTCATTTTATTCTCAAAAAATATTATATCAATTGCGGGCTATCTTAGCGCATTCACCTTAATTCCGTCAATACTGTTAAAAAATTCACTTGTAGAGAAAGCCTGAAAACCCGAGGTGCACCGAGTGCATCACTGGTTTTCAGTCAATTGCTAAACTTCCCTCGTGGCTCTTTTGTACATTGCTCCCTTGATAGACCAAATAACGGAGCTTGCCAGAAAATGTTGACGTTACTCAATAAACACAGCAATAAAGGTAACAGCGTTTTGCCACTAACATAACATCTTATAAACGCTTGCTTAACGGCCCGAGGGAATTCTTTTAGTTAAATAATTTAACTTCGACACTATAAATGTTTTTTAATTGTTACTTATTAACAAACATGATTTTGTCTTATCACTCTTAGCGCCATCTATACTTGCTTCATTAGATTTTATCAATCACTTCCCTAGCCGTTTTACAAGTTATTTTTTTCATTAAAAAAAATACCATTAAATGCACTAATAAGTTTTTCATTAGTTCCATTTTCAGTAATTAGATGTTGTTATATAGTGGAATTCACGTTCAACTAGTTTTTTAATACCTAGTTATATCTGCTATTTTTAAGAAACCTGCCTGTCGATATTTTGTGCAGGCGATTATAATCTAACCTTAATTTACTATTTATCTAATTTAAAATCTAAAAAAGGATAAGATTTCAAAATTTAATACTTTTTAATCAGCATTACGGGCGGATTCTGGCAATCTCTACAATATCCTATCATGTCTATAACACGATAGTTTTCATTACTATTTCAGAAATCATCTAACGATTGTCGTGGAGTTTAACTTTCTCTTTATCTGTGGGCAGGAGCAAACTTAGCGCCTGGTACCTGCTTAGACAATGATATAGATAGCAACACAAGTGAACTTGAAGCAGCCAATCCGCGAGCTTACATAATCGCTAGTCGCTTAGCTTCTAGCTTACCCAGCAAAACATAACACATGTTTGACCTAGACAGCCGGGCCCCAGGCGCTAAGCAGACCAGACCTAGCAGTGCTGCCTCAGGCTGTCTACACGCTCAAAATATGGGCTTAAAACCTTTAAAATTCCTTTTACTGAAACATGACATTTGTATGGGCATTTACAGACACATGCAAATGTTGAAGACGGTACATGGCAACACGAACTACGGCGTGATTCTGTGGTACTCGCAATAACTTTTAAATTATATTTAATTAGGATTGTCTTAAAAGATGGTCATTTTATATTTTGAGAACCAATCCTGATTGACAGTAAAAGACAGTACCTACTTACTTAAAAAAAAATATGACTGACACACTTGACCGACATTAAACAAACAAAATTATTTTGACTTAGAAAAAAGTATCATTAACTTCGTAACTAACTTTAATACATAACTTGCTTGTAACGTCACCACACACTCAACGCTGACATTAGCAACACAAGCTGAAGACGGTATATTTTTTTTATCCAACTAATTTTTAATTAAGTTTAATTTTTGTTGTTATATTCTATTCGCAAGGCGAAAGTTTGCTTAACACGTGTCAAAAATGATTGCGAGATGTGAGAAAAATCAATGATATACTGATGATTTATAGAAAATAGCCCGCGACTTTGTTAGATCACGGAATTTTGCAATATTGTTTTTGCGCGGAATATGTTTGTTTTTTAAATAAAAGTAGTCCCATGAAAGTGGGTGGACAACATTTTTCATGAAGTATTAAGCTGTTATTTTAACATTGTTTTTTTTTTGTAATAAGTTATTTTACAAACACACACGTAAAAATTGAAATGGCACTACCATTTTCAAAATGCCTGTTGATTACTGAGAAGAAAAGTCGAAAGCAACTCAAAATTCATGGTCGCTTTACAAACAGACTTAAATTTAAATTAATGACATTGATTTATTTGTACAGATGTATTAGACAGTTCTGTTTAGTATACAACGTGTCCCAGAAATCATCGTCAAGCCGAAAACTGGCAATATGCCAAGTCTTGACAGTTTTTAGAAAAATATATAAGAAAAATCTTAGTCATGTACTTTTTAAATTTTATGGATCCAAAAAAAATCTCACAAAGTCTGATGATATTTCAAGTCCAGTGACTACAAATATTAACTTTTTGTCATTTTTCTTTCTGTGACGTAACCATGAATAACCCTTCTGTAAATTACAGTTAAAAGTTCAAACATAACTACCACGGTTTTAAATAAAAAGTTAGATTTTTGCCCAACATTGAATTCAATTTTTTTTATCTTGTTTTTTTTTTTAAATGATAACATCATCCAACTTAAACCGCGTGTAGTGTAAATGAAATGTACTACACTATTTTGGCAAGTAACTGCAAAAGATGACGCGTTTAGTTTGGATTCCAAAATGGTGTGTTACTTACTAATTACTAATTGCTGCTAAAACTTTATATTAAATTTACCAAGTTTATATTAAATCATAATCATAATCATATCTTTATTTGCATTCCGTAATGTGTCGAGATCTTACAATGGGCTTAAAGCTAGAGTACAATTACGGACCCTGTAAATGTTCGAACTGTTTGTCGAGCTGCAATGCAAGCTCTATATCTATTTAAAAATGATCGCGTAATAAGACGGGCGTATCTGCTCGAGTTGATGTATTCAGCAGCTTCTGCAATTCTATTGCGCAGCTCGTCTTAATTTTGAATTGGTTTAGAGTAGGTAGGTACACGATATCCTTTATCGTACCCCAGTAAAAGAAATCTATGAGGTTTGAAATCTATGGAAAGCGTAAAGCTTTGATGAAATGTTTTAGTCAAGTCAAATTAGAATTTACCTCTGAATGAGAGATAATAAACTTGAATCCTGTTTACCCCATAACTTTTCTTAAAGTTATCTCAATAATATTTGATTATTACTATTGTAATTTTTCTGTCTTTAGTTGACTTTTCAAACGCATCGACCCAAAAACATGGCGAACCGTAAAAAAAGAACTAATTTGACATCTCTAACTTAGTTCTTATTTGTTACTGTCAGTTTCAGTCCTTTTCTAAAGCTGTAATCCTGTAAGAGATGTCAAATTGATTTGACCTAAATTGACAAATGAATTGTGATTCTCCAAAGAGATTTAAAATACTATAGAGCGGGCATGTCAAGGAAATGTCATAGAAAAACTTTGATCCCTTGTCTCAGTAACGCCATCTAGAATAATATATGAATATTGGAGCGACAGCGGAGCGTACTACAAAAAACTCATAGACTTGTATCCAGCAGGACACACTTTTTCGGACGAAAATTTTGTTCGTGATGTCCGGTCTATAGGTATTGAATGTCTTTGTGATTCTCTAAATTTTGCTTAGTGTTAAACAAGGTAATTTACTAGTAATTGTTATCTGTCATTCCGAGGTTTACTCCTTCATATTGCTGTAATGACTAATTGTTGGTAAAACTGATTATCCTCACATCGTGCAAAGTCCTTTCGGCAGACGTGTTAAACAAACCTTGAATGGGCGTAAATAATATAGCATTAGTAAAGCATCCGCTTTGCGTGTCATGGAACATAGAAATGCTTTTGTTTATATTCCAGCATTTAAACATTTTCTATTATGGTAATGCTTCAGTGATCGGGCAGTTTTTTCAGATTATATTTCGTTGTTTAATTTGCTACCAAAGTATTTTGTTAAAAGAAAATACGATAGACGCTGAGAGCACGTAATAATGTGAACGAATTAAATCCAGATTATAACTGGTAATTTAAATTAAGCATGTGCAAGTCGTGGAATGTTACACGCTGTAATAACGCTACGAATTACAGTGCTACTCTACACTGTTTCACGTGTACTCGTTTCAGGATCCCATAGCGTAAAATTCTTATGTATACAAATTTTATAGTATGAGCTGTGTTACTTTTTTGGGTACCATATAATGAATTCGCAATAATGGCTCACCGGGTTCGCTAACATTGATTTTTTTTCAAAGCTTAAATGTTATGTAACCTTGATGGAAATGAAACTAAATAGTCCGATTTATTTTGTTTTTTCTGAATTATTTACGTAAGCCATAACTAGAGTTATTTAAGATCGTGCGCTTAATAAACTTTTGAGATAAAATAATTAAATTTAACGTACGTTTACCATCATAATGCCAAAAACCATGTTTCATTAATATTACTAATATATAAATAGTCAGCCTTTTCGTATGGTACCCCTTTAATACAAATAAACCTCCATTTTGGGCGCTATTGCAATGAAAATAAAAAAAATTAATAGCTAGCTATGTAAATGAACAAGCATTATTTAATCATTTCAAATATAAAGTCGTTGTCATGAGTGTTATTTGAAATAACTTTCGTCTTTTTTACCATTTTGCTGTGGAACCCTCAAAATACAATATAAAAACTACCCTTCAAGTTTTTAATAGATTTAGTGCAGGGTACCTTCTGCAGAATTCTTACTCGTGATCAGTCATTGCCACTAAGACTAGTGGCAATACTAAATTATTCCTTCAAAAAAGTGTGACATAATAAACATAAAGACAATGATAAAATAAATATCGGTTAAATCGTCCCGATACCACGTGTAAATTATTATACAATAATTTGTTGATTCCCGAAACAATGTGGAATCTACAAAAGTAATTTTCAAAGGAAACACCAATAAAGACACAAAAAAATATTTCCAGAACTTTAGTTAATTTACAAGACGTACACACTTTGGAAATTCCTTTATTAAATATATTAATTTCTTATCTATAGTAAATCGTTTTTGCTCCATTTTAATTTTGCGCTGCGATTTCTATTGCTTTATGCTTAAGTAAGGAAACAGACGCTGGTATCAATTTATTTTGCTCTATTACTATTATTTGTCAGCGCCTATTGATGGACTGATAGTTTAGTAATGGTACCCTGAAACGAATATAATAGAAACGAGCTCTAAGTGTTAATCTGTCGTATTATGCGAACCCGTCTATCACCGGAACCCAAGTATACAGTGCCTTGAATGTTGTTTTAGCTTATAATGCGTGAGGTGCAGCAAAAGCCCAGCTGAAAGCAACAGGGTGGCGGCGGAGACGGCGGCGATGCTGCCGTCCCGGGGCCGTCGTCGGCCAATCCGGCAGCGCTGCACACCGTCCAAACCTACATCATGCTCGAGCAACGACGCAGGGTCGACTTTTCCATCGATTCCATACTTAAATTAAACAACTAAATCAAACACTAGTTGCCCGATTATAATTTTGGAAGACACATTGCAAGTTAATGGCTGACAAAGTTCTTACTGCAATTTGACTTCTTAAAATTGATCAAGTGTTGGGAATTAGTACACATTGAGTGTCTGCGTTGTTTAGCTCGTGGAGGAGCAAGTTGTTGCGCGGCTCCATCTCGTTGCCACCACCCATAAAGGACTCAGCTCGACTCTGTCGGCTTACGAACGATTGTGTGTTTCAGCTCCATGCAGAGCGAACACTATTGTAGTATTTAAAGTTCTTAATGTTATACTAGATTAACGCACAGGTGTGTGTTATATTTTTGGGCGGTTTCAGCGTTTATTAGTCGTGTCGAGGTTGATATCTTGAATGCTAGTGCTCTACTACAAAAGTACAAACCGATGCTTCATATATAGTTACTTTGCACTATATTTATAAAGTGGTGTAATTTTAAGAATTAATGTTACGGTTTAAACACGTGCTTCTTCACTGTTTCTCTAGGGTTGCCAACTTTTTGTGCCTACTTATGAATAGGCGTCCTCTTCGGACCAAAGTTGGTAACATTTTACTACATTTATAAACTGTAATTATGTACTTGTACACGGCACTGTGTTGGTGGTCAACTAGTGACATTGTGTAACGTGTTGAAGCGATGTAGAAGCCTCGGATGGTACTTTTGTATAGAACACAGGTCACGGCACCACCGACTGAGTAGAGTACGCGAAGTGCGGTTTATCCTAAGTGTTATCATTACATTCGACTGGATCAACATCCTAAACTATATGAATGGTCAGTTCTTTTGAACTACATGGGCGATTTAATGTTAACTTTAGAATTAAGTATGATTGACTATGTCTAGTAGAATATAGGAACGGAGATATAACATTTATGTCGATGACGTATGTAGGAAGTAAACTTTCTACCTTTGTCATTAAGTTGAAATAATGTTCCAACTGCAGGAAATACTCCTGTGCTGAGGCCCTTAAGACTGGGGATACTGGACATTTTGTGTATGATGATATGGACAAAATAATAGATTTTATGTAGCTCGGGATTGCGAAATTATTGATTGATTGAATTAGAGACATATGGCCTGGAATCATGTTGGAAATAACGAACTGTATCTGACCGATGATTACTTATCGATACATGTTTTGATTATTTATTGTTAATATAGTTAGCTTGTGTGTTAGTTGTTAATTGTAAATTAATAGTTGTGATTAATATTTGCAGTATTTCAATTGATGACCGGCACACAGAGCGTGGTAATAATGTCATCTTTATGACGTTGTACCGTGTAATTAACGGGGCCGCGTCGGCACAGCGATGTTCAATATCGTTGTTGCAATTAACAGTAGATATCCGAACATTATAGTCCTAAGATTATTGCACCGATTTAAGTAATTCTAGAAATAAATACTCATGTTCGATGTTTGTGGATGTACCTTAAATGTATGTGTAAGGTACGTATAACAATAGTTGTAATTGTAATCAGCGCAAGACGCATTTCTATGTCCTGGTATCTATGTGCACCGCACAAATCTATTTGAAGGACAAGACGCGGCCCTAATGAACTATATTAATTTCTTGGTAGTTTAGAGCACACATTCAGTATTATAATTATATATTCACGATGTGATAGCGTACGTTCCTTTAAGATTGTGTACTTATAGGTGTTTGCATCAGATTTATGTGTTGTTGATGAGTACTATGTGCTGCGTAGAAGGTTCGCACTTCTCTCGGGTGACAGGGGAAGATGATCGAGTCGGTCGTTGTGTGGAATGTTGACGCTCGATATATTGTCGCACTAGGTTCTGCTAATGTCCCTGACGTTAACGGCATGGTGTTAGATACGTAAAGCCTTCACCCCTTTCAACGGGCCGTAGTACAAGTCATCATTATTAGTGATGTATCCCAACGTTACGTATACAATGAATGTATCGATATTATATAATCATGTTATACTAAGCTCGATGTTGTTGATCGATGTACATCTTTATATCGGTGTTGAATGTAAAGTGGATTCATGTTTTTTTCATTATATCAATAGTAAATGTTTGATCAATTAGTACCTATACCAGGCCAGACACTCGCTTTGGTCATTGGGGCCGTCTTCTAGTTTGCCGCAAAGGCGGAGCTATCTGTGTTGTTCCTAGCTTTTTTTTGACGCAGATTAAATGTTATTAGATTAAGGACCAAGTTTACAAGCGCCAGAAAACTTTTACCTAAAGATCTATAATGCTGTCTAGCACAATTTTTGTTCTTCAGATAAAAAGGTATCTAAAGATAAATAGTGTTAAGAGCTTGCGTAAACAGATAGCGGTTACGCGTTTTTTGTTAGTGAGACATCTCCTGACCAAATGATTACACCACTGGTCTGATAGCAGCGGTGTTTGGTAACGTACATTTAACCTCGAAAGTCCTCGTGTGACGTACCTCATCGAAAACATAGACAACTGACCGATGTCTGCGCACGAACCGCTCCTATAGTTAAATGTGAGATTTTAGAAGTTCAATTTCCGACGTAGCTTCCCGTGGAATCATAGATGATTTTTCTGCACCTTTTCACAAGACGGCCCTATTCTTTCTTCTAATAATTTCATAATAGATTAGTATCAATGTATCTTAAATGTTTCTAAATCTAGCTGAAACCAGATAGGTATCTCCCAGTGCACTGAAAACAAGCACTTTATAGTAACTTGACAATCAATTCGAAATCTAAAAAACTTAAATATAAATTCAAATCAAATTAATTATGTTTCTGACATGACATCATTTATATTCTTATATGAAAGACATTTCAGCAGCTTCATTATAATTATTCATTTTTGTTTATTAAATATGATTAAAATGATACTTGAATTACTTTCACGTCGCGTCTTTACAGATGTATAAATGTTTAAAACTATATAAATTAATTTTTTGGTTGGTTAAATATGTAAAATATATAAAAGGGTATGAAAATATTCATTTGACAGCTTCGTAATTATGTAATCAGTTTCTACATAAAAACAGTGTTTAAACATGAAGTGTGCAATATAGTGGAGGCAAAATGGGGGTGAATGGAACGCCACACAAAAACACAGATAGTTTCACAATAACTACAATATTACTAAAATCGTGTCCAGGTTTTATCAAACAAAGGTTTCGTTGTAATACTTCGAAAACTATTGTTAGAATAAACAGTTTCAATTAGTTTACACTTAATCAGAATGTTCATGATGTTTCGATAAAACCCCACCCACGTGGTTGTTTCCAAAGGAATGATGTTTAAACAAACTATCAAGTGGTGCAACTGTATTTTACGCTTCATTTCCAAACAAACAATATTCTTTGTTGAAAATTATGATTTAAGGTATTTCTTTAAGTTAGTTAAGTATCAATTGTTTTAACTGATTCACTGAGGTTCAGGGCTCATCATGATATGAGGAGCACAAATTTAGTTTCGTTCAAAATTCGATCAGAAGATTAGTTCGCGAAATTAACCGGGGTAATGTTGTGATACCACTTCATTATTCCCGTACACGATCGTTTGCGTCTGCATTAATTCATTTAATGCACGTCTTTTATGCTGTGCCTGTCTTGACCTGGATTAAACGAAACTAAAACTACCAACCTGATTGTTTCTGATGAGAATTGGTGAAATAATGTTATAGGATAATGTGCTAAGACCATTGTAAACTTCTTGCGAAGTGATCTCAGTCGATAGTACTGATATTTCACGAGTTCATATTTTTATTGCAGCCTTGTAGATATTGATTAATTGTTATTGGATTTTTTTTGTCATTAAACCTATTAATATGATAATCTTGTTATTAGAAATTATTTTGATTTGTTGAGTGCATCGTGGAAAGCATTAATATTGCGTGGAAATCAAAATGTTATTTGAGAAAGTTTCCTCAAAATCAAATGAAAGAAAGACACGTCTTAATATTTCCTTTCAATTTCGATGCACAGTAAAAATATGATCTCGTATTAGAGGGAATCGTAACGGAAAATTATGACTGATTGTTTGTAATTAGTTTTAATACATTAATTTGGTTACGCAGGTAAACTAAATTTTATGGTTTACGATGTCATGCTTTTTGGTGATTACAAAATCTTTTTGCATTTATTGGAGTTATCAATTTCAGTCAATTACCAAATGTTCTAGAACTACCATAATAAATATATCACTACAAAAACGTGTTAGTTTCATTGCTTAAGCGCTAGGTGTGTTTTAATCCTCCAGTGCGGCAAAACACAGGCCTTTGTGTTTTTTTACAAATGTAACAAGTTACTTCGAAAATGACCATCCTACACAATAGGACCCTCAAACTTCCATTATCGGGTTTAAAATTCTTTGTGAACACTTGGCATCGTAATTGTTAAAGTGAAATAAAACAACACTGCGAATATCAATTTAATCCCTAACACAATAGGGTTTAGGATCCTTTGTAGACCAGACATTAGGGTTGCAAGATTACGTAATTTTACCGAAAACGCTGGTAAAACAAGGGTATTTTACAGTAATTTATAAAAATTACGGTAAAATTACCAGCTACTTAAAACTCCCGGCACGTAAGTCTAGCGCTGACCTTGGGTGCGCCGCACAAACGGTTTGTTCATCCATCCATCTGTTCCACGGCCTCGGAACTTTTATTAGTAGTATAAAGGTCATGGC
The DNA here is from genome assembly GCA_921972225.1 of Euplexia lucipara. Taxonomy (NCBI): domain Eukaryota; kingdom Metazoa; phylum Arthropoda; class Insecta; order Lepidoptera; family Noctuidae; genus Euplexia; species Euplexia lucipara. The sequence goes on along the minus strand of OV179142.1, from coordinate 6,360,712 downwards.
ACATTATAACGGCACCGCAACTGCACAGTAGCCGCACGTCCTCGCCTCTAATTTAGTCTAAAGCTAGCTGCCAATGCGCTAACTACGCATCGTTGGTAAGGTGCCAGCTTGCAGTCCACACGCCGCCCGCGAGGTGCAAGCTCGCCGCCTGCGAGGTGCAAGCTCGCAGCCCGCGCGCTGGCCGCGAGGTGCAAGCTAGCTGTCACCGCGAACACAATTGTAATATATATGGCATTTATAATTGAACACGCCTATGACTTGCACGTTTTCATAATGTCTCGGTTTACGACGGCGCAATGACTTTTGCTGGCGACTCGGAGTCGGCGTGCTGTAAGCGTGCGGTCGACGCGCTGTAAGCACATGGTCCGCTCGCTATCGGCACGCGGGCTGCGGGTCGAGTTGTATGGTAGTGGCAAGCGCGCTGACTGCTCGGCGTTGGCTTTTTCATTTTGACATTGTGAAATATATTATACTACCCACGATTTAAGGCTCTAAATTAAATGACAAATCAATTGCTGGTTTGGAGCGGTGCCGGTATAATGTGCTATGACCTTAATTCGTTTTTTACCCAATCCTACCGTATTTTACCGTAAAATATAATATTTCGTATTATACCGAATTTTACAAAAGTAATTTTACCGCTTGACATCCCTACCAGCTGGCTTATTCACAACCATTCGACTAGATTCCGTACCGAATCGAACGTCTAAGATGTCGAAGATGTCATCCAAACGCAATTCACAAATCCGAAACCGATTTTTTTTGACAGTTCAAATTCGATAAGAAGACTCAAATCTTTCCGACAGCTGTTTGCTATCGGGAGCCATACCGAACAAAATTTAAACGATTTATTTTTCATAAATCCAGGTTATTTCAGAGAAATATAAACACTGTAAACACTGCACTTTTAAGTAAATGAAGTGTAATTATGTAGAACTACATAATTACACTTTGAATTACTTTATTCGTGTAGTTGTACGTGTTATTGTTTGACAATAAGCAAATAGCAAGATTTGTGTATTGATATCAAATACTTACAGTCATTTAGCCTTTTTAAAGCAAAGTTATAATAAAAGATATTTTAATCCATAGTTTTATTTCAAATAAAAACTTTTTCCGCATTGCCAGACTGGCAATGTTTAAAAAGTAAAAAAAGTTTAAAAAGTATAAAAGTCTGTCAAACTAGCAATGCCAGTTTGACAAACGGCTGTTTACAAAGCAAGTTTATTCGAAATAAAGTTTGTTTGATTAATAATAAAATCATTTTGTACCGTTTGCTGTCTATTAAATTACTAGCTGTATAATCTATAATTAAACGGATCGAAACATTCAAATTAACCAATTTTATTTACTACTTTAAATTTTCTACCACGCTGATCATTTACTAGGTACCATTTTGTAGCGTTCCCCATAAATACAATGATCAATCGTTTAGAAAAAAAAACGTATCCGTTCGGATCTGTGAATAGCGTTTTGGCAGTTCTTCGGCTCGGAAATGAGATTGTCGAAAACGGTTCCTTACCGACACGGAAACCAATCGAACTGTTTAGAATAAGGCAGCTGGTCGGTCATAAAAAGGCCTTAATTTATGTACAATTTTCAACTTTATGATTTTTGTTATTTTATAATATGAAAGTCCAGTGAAACCCTTACTGATTCTGCAGTTTAAGTACCCATATCTCGACATTATGTACAAGCACATCAAGCTACCCCAATGTGTAAAATTTCTATAATAGTTTTTCAACTTTATCACAAATAGAATAAGGTTTAACAATTTCAGGTTGCTTGATGTGCTGGCGTCTGTACCTAGAATAATATAATAAGTACCTAAATATGGCAAGAGGAAGTTTGAAAGTGGCGCCTGTGAACTATAATACGGGTAAAGGAGGATGATGTAGGTACCTAACAAAAACGTGTGAATATTGAGGGTTACAACAAAAGAAGAGAGAAAGACCAAAAAAACGTTGGATGGATTATGTTACGATATGGCTAAGCAGGTGAGTATATTGAGATTTAAGAAAGACTAGCGTAGGTATGTACCTACGTTACGTGGTTTCACCCGCGTAGTTCCCGTTCCCATGGGAATACAGGGATGAAAAGTAGCCTGTCACCCGGGGATAGTGTAGCTTCACAACGGTGAAAGAATTTTTCAAATCGGTCCAGTAGGTACTTTCGGAGCCTATTCAATGCAAACAAACAAACTTTTCTTCTTTATAATATTAGTAAAGACTAGCGTACCTACGTCACGTGGTTTCACCCGCGTAGTTCCCGTTCCCCTGGGAATTCAGGGATAAAATGTAGCCTATGTCACCCGGGAATGGTGTAGCTTCACAACGGTGAAAGAATTTTTCAAATCGGTAAAAGTTTCGGAGCCTATTTAGTGCAAACAAACACAATTAAATCTTTCCTCTTCTTTTAATATAACAAACGGAAGACATGCTGCACTGACTCCAAATAAATATTGGGATAAGGGTAGGGGGATGATGATGACATATGATCTTACCTACTTAAAACCAGAAGACGAAAAAGGTACATTCAGTTTACGTGAATTGTTTTCTATTAAGGGAAATGAAAGGGAAGTATTATTTATAATATTTTAACTTGTGGACCCCACACTAGATGTAGCCGCGTGACTGACACTGGCTTGGCCACCATCAGGGATTTTAATTTTGATAACACAAAGAATTAGTCGCTAATTAGACGTTTGTCTGTCATAGTTCAAAATCAAATCATATTTCAATTAGACCCTTATCAGGCACTTTTGAACGTCAGAGTTACAAATTAAATAAATTAAAGGAATGATTCTAGTAGCACATTCCAAAAGGTAGGTACTTACCTAGTTTCGAATGGGGCAGATTGTGCAAGAAACTCCATATTTACTCTTTTAAAATAGATTTTATAATGATTTGTATTGGTAGGTACATAATCAGATTATATGTGAGGACGCTGTACAGAAGCCAGCACATCAAGTTACCCCAATGTGTCAAATTTTCCCAATTGAATATGAACCTTATTGTGTTTGACATAAAGCTGAAAAACGATCAAAGAAATTTGAAACAGGGGTAACTTGATGTGCTGGCGTCTGTACCTTGAATAAAAACTACTATAAGTACTGAGATAGGTACAAGTAAAGGTTATATAAATTAATGTAGGTAGGTATACAAAGTGTTACCGGCCTCATTGTAAAAAATATTTTGAAAGAGTATGGGGTTTCTTGCCCATTCTTCTCCATACAAATCTACTTTTTGGAAGGGGCAGCTAGAATCGTTTTCTAAAGTTATTTTTTGTTCGACGTTCAAAAGTGCCTGGTAATTGAAATAAATGGTTTGACTTTAAATTAGTGTAGGTACAGACGCCAGCACATCAAGTTACCCCAATGTGTCAAATTTTCCCAATTGAATATGAACCTTACGCTGTTTGTCATAAAGTTGAAAAACGATCAAAGAAATTTGACACATTGGGGTAACTTGATGTGCTGGCGTCTGTACATATTGATAGATACATGGTTCTCACATATTCAAAAGATATAAGGAGTAGGTAAGAGAGGAGAGTCTCCCCAGCTTGGCCACATTTATATCTCAAAAACTAGAAGATCTGTTTTCTTATTAAATCTGCAACAATACAATTTGGAACAATGAAAGTGTGAGAATTAATGTGTGAGAGAACATTCATTTCGGTTTCTCGGTGTCCCATGGAGTTTGATCCCCATGTGACAAAGACAGTAACGCTTATATCACTATACAGGGTGGCAGGGACATCGACGCGCAAACGTCGTGAAAAGGTTGCACCTGATGCCATAAATGAAATTACGAAGGTCATTCATCTCGGAAATGGCTGGTTAAAAAAATTGTAATTTTTGAGTGCGCAATGTATTGCAAATAACGCGATCAAAACGCTCTGCGGAAGGCGCGCGCGCGTGTCCTACCTAACCTACACACACACATACATAGTACGTCGACAGCGCGGCCCCCCGCTACACCGCGCGCCGCCGCCGCCGCGCGCCTCTGCTGCCGGATGAACGAGAACGAATCGCCGAATGACAACATTGATAGTTACTTAACACATGAAATCTTGTTTAATTAGTCTCGAAAACTGATGGTAGTTACATAAAAAGAAATAAAACTAACAATACATAAGCTTATTCTCACAAAATAGCGATAGGTACCTACCGATGAGGATTGATAACAAAAAAGATTCTTGATAAGAACTTAGCGATACAGTACCTAATGTTCAATTAATTAACTTACCTCCCTTTATCTCGCTCATTCCTAATGAGATAGGGTTCGAAGTGGTCGCTCGCAGATCTCAGCGCGGCGCAGAGTTTCTGCGTGGACACGGGGTAAAATAGTGGGATCCTGGGCACACTCCTTACACAGCGTCGCAAACACATTCACATTTCACAACGCGATCTCTCATTTCTGCTGCGGTATTGCACTCGGTCACAGACACCTTATACTTGACGTAACCCCACATAAAAAATCTAATGGGGTCAAGTCCTGTGAGCGAGCTGGCCATGGTTGCGGACCGAATCTTCCAATTGACGCTCTCAAACACACACACACACACACACACACGCAAAGAGAAAATTACTTTTGATTTTAAAATCTACTACGTTATGATCACAAATTCGCGACAAACAACACGCCCGCTTGCGATCAACGAAATCTAGGAACTGACAAAAATCGGAGAAATGCAAAAGAAATGTAGGTTTACTAATTCTCTTTCAAAATGCCGCACTTTATAATTTATTATTTTTTATTGTGCCTACCGGACACAGATCAACAACATGATAGAGTGTACAAACACACTAAGTTGTACCTAGTTACCTCCTCATGAAATTAATTGCGATAATGGATGTGTTTTTTTTTATGAAACAATAAATTACATTGTTGAATTGCATTCAAAACTAAAATTAATGTTGATAACAAAAAATTGTCGAACAATTACGTGACTTTGACGTTTTTTTTAATCTTCTTTACGTAACACGACAAAGCTCAAAATAAATTATTATCCTCCATAATGAATCTAAAATAAAAGTAGTAAATGCGGGTCATTCATTTATGTAGATGATTAAAATGCCTCAAGTGACGCGTCTGTTAGATTCTTTGGGATATATCGTACAGACTAGACCGCGCGCCGCCGGTGGGGCGGCGTCCTTTGTCCGTTTGTCGGCCTTTCGCCGAAATGCCGACAATAGGATATCGGTATTAGAAAGCGAAAAGCGAAGGCACCTACTATGCTAGTGTTGACCTTGCATATGAACTTTAGAAAAACAGCTGATCAGGTAGCCCTTTCGAGTTTTACTTTCATTGCTGGTTTAAGTGAAACAAGTGAATTTACTATTTCTTAATTAAAAGTCTCATTGGAATAGGTAAAAATAATGTTTTTATACAGTTTACAGTAAACAAAATTGCAGAAAAAAACGTAAAATTTAAGGAAAAGCCGACGAAAAATTTCAACGCAGGGGGGTCCAGAATCATGTACTGAATCCATGGTAAGCGGATGTGCGTCGATGTCCCTGCCACCCTGTAGATTATTAGACCACTGTAACACGGATTTTAGGTACCTAGGTACGACAAACGAAATACAAACATTATATATAACTTATTTACAGAGATATAACCACAAATTTTACAACTACAATGTAGGTAAAGCAATTATAAATAATAATAAATAAAATAAAGTACTCCACGTGTTTGTTTGCGCGCTTAAAATTACTGAGTCATCAAGAGTAATCCAATGTAGGCACTCCATTGTACACTCTTACTCAATACTCCTTTACTGAAACTAGTAACAGACATATACCATAGATGTCGCTACCTTACACATAGTTATGAAAGTGATTGTTAGTTACAGTTTACCTAATTAAATATTAAACGTAACAAGTTTAGTAATTAGTAGGTAATAGTAAATTTGTAAAAGTGGTTGGAAATAACAACTTATTTTAAATAAATAAATAAATATTAATAAATCGTTTATTCTGGACCAAACATAGGTAAAGTCCAAATACCTAGGTATATTACATCCACCAAACTGCGTAACAATTTGTTGGTGGGAATAGATTTTTGCCTGTTGCTATATCAGCTGAAAAAACATTCTGCCCTGTAGTTCGCTCGTGTAGGGTCGGGACGAGGGTGTGAGGAGGCCCCCCCACTGTACAGGGATGCAGGGATGCAGGAGGCCCCGGACTTGTGGGTGGCAATTAGTTCCTACTATTGATTAGGTACAACATGTCATTTCATACTTAAATTTCTCATTGGTCTAGTGGTCGCAAGCGTTACTGCTGAGCATGAGGGCCCAGCTTCGATCCCCGGATCGGGCAAAAGTGTTATTGAGTTTTTCCATCTGGAATTTTTCAGTAGCAGCCCGGAGTCTGTATAATATGATTGTGCTCGATTGATGGCAATAGGCTCGCCCCCTATTACACGGGCCTGTAACATATCTGGCGAAATGTGGGTGTACTACCAGGTACCTACACTTCTGCATAGCCCTTCGGGGATTACAGGCGTGATGTTATGTTATGTTGTTATGTGAAAGTTTCTGATTTTAAAATGGGAAATACCATAATTATTATGTCGATTAATAATGCCTTCGCCGATCGATGCGGTTTGTATTTTCGCACACAACATTTATAGGGCTTCGGAGACTTGGATTTCTTACTATTTATTGTTTGGTTTTAGTCCGTAATTAATTACTTTTGGTTCCTGCTGAAACTTACAAACGCTATAACAAAAAATATCCTTGAATGAAATTTTTTAGGCAACCCATTATGCAATAGATTTATTGACACTTTATATTAAATTTAATATTTAATATAAATAAGTTTCATCAACTAACCAGCTCGGTGAAGGTCGTTCTAAGCGGGATCTTAGACTATTAGCAAAGAGTTTTTATGTCAGAAAAGTGGTCAATATTTTACGAATAAAATTAACTTTGGGAGGTAATTTAAAAAACATTTATTTATTTTGTTTTTATTACCGATCGTTGACAATAAATTCAACCATTTGTAACAAAAACAAAAAAAAGGGAAGAAATTGTGTGTAGCGAATAATAGCCTCGTCCTGCCCAAGCAAATTAGAAACTGTTTGGTAATTCTGCCCACTGTTCTCTACGAAGTACAAAATCTTACAAGTGCTTCCTGCCCAGAATAAGTAAAACAAAAAAAAGGTCATGTATAAGATATATATTTTTTATATTTTTTTATGGCAGTAAATAGATCATAATGAACCGATTCACGCTATTTTTTAAATCATACATTTTGTTCTTTTTACAGAACATTGGGCAGTATTACCAAAATCAGCTGTACTTTATTTGTCCTTCATAAAAGACACTGGGTACAATTGGGTAAATAAAACAAAAGTTACTTTTTATGTTATTTATTATGTATTGTTAATCAGTCTTGAACTTTCTTCTCTGTATTTAGTAATAAAAGTAGATTTTATTACAGATTCTTTGACTAAAAAATAATTAAGCAATTGAAACAAAAAATAAAAATAAAACGAAACCTTCACTTAATTTTTAAAAACTTTAAAAAATAAAATCCTTTTAAAAAATAGTTAGGCATGGAAATCAGCGAAGCAATTTCTTTCCTTAGTTAAGCACAAATTTATACGACATGAACCACATTTGAAGTGGGTTTTGCTGTAATGGCAGGACCTGCACTTGGTCTGTTTCTCTTCCAATATAGGCATATGTTTTCCCTCAGAAGTACGACGGCTCATGTTGAAAGAATAACTACTGGTAACAAGTATAACTCGTTTGAAGTCCCCATTATCAGAACCTTCTAACAAATTGCCGAAGGATTAAGCGTCCAATTCTGAAAAAAAAACCCAATTTACCAAAATGTTCTGCCCAATGTGATTTTTAGATCACATAATATTATTTATGTTTACTAAAAATCCAATTATTGACGAAAATCTAAAATAGTTACTAAATTCAAAGTATTGATTATTTAACTTTAATCTTGTTTATTTTTAATAAAGAAATGCCACCGATCTAAATGATAGTAAAAGATTAGACATACCTCTTCTCCGACGTGACTCCATTTTTAACACTAAAATGGCTTCCGACGTTAATCTGCTGTCTATTACCCGAATAGATTTAAGGTTCACTGATTGGTTATAACCTAACCAATCACAGGAAACTTCAAAAACGACAGCTGAGTAGAAAATATAAATGCTAGGTGCGAAATTTGAATATGTGCTTTCTGAAGGACAGTGGGCGGAATTTTGAGCTTTACAATATTTTAGCTGGGCAGGAACCGTGAAGTATGTTTTGTGATTTTAAAATCACAATGGGCAGGACGAGGATAGAGATATTCTTGAAAAACCTTGACTCAGACAGAGGTGTAAATTAAAACCTTACCTTGCTTGTTGTGTCACGTCACTAGTTAGCTTATCCCACAGATATGTTGGTACGCTTCACCGCCTGCTAGGTAGGATTAAGCCAGTGGTTTTGGAACCTAGCTGGAAGTGATGACCTGTACATACCTACCTACTCGTACATTTGGTACAGCTACTAACATATTTTATAAGTTACGCAGATCTTTAATAAGATAAAATACTAATATTATAAATGCTAGAGTTTATATGGATGTTTGTTACTCTTTCACGCAAAAACTGCTGAATGAATTTTAATGAAACTTTACAATAATGTTGTTTAATATGTCAGTATAACTCGGGAATAGTAGCTATGGGAATAGGCCTGAATAGGTATATCGTTTTTTTTATATATTTAAGCTTCATACCTTATACATGGCCACCGCCGCAAAGTTGCATGTCTGTCGGTCTTTTACATACCTACTGTATTTCGGTAAGTGTGCTCTAGAGCTCCACGAGCTCATTCCACCATCTCCTTTCTTCCATCGGGAATATAGACGTACCTACTGCAGGTTATCACCCATTCCTTGTAGATGTTCCGTATACATGCACACGAAGCGCTTTGACTGTTCCTTCATTATACCTACTATTCCTGCATCAGTGTTCCCGAGTTCATATGACCCCAATCTGTTTAAGTCGCGAGTTAATAGGCTTCTTTTAGGTAAGCTCGTTCCATCGTCGACCTCATCTCTGACCGCAGGACAAGATTGAAGTCAAGAGTAGACCCATTAGATATATATAAAAAAAAATAGGGCGAACCAGGCAGATTTAGCCAGGCTTCATGCAAAAAGCCTTTCTATGTCCGATTTTATTCGGATTACGTTCGGCATAGTACCTACGGCTTTTACGCGTCCGGTTACCTGGTAACACTAGATAGGAACTCGTATGGGAGTGGGTACCTACCTACGTAGGTACCTTTGGAGTTGGAGGGATTCCTATTTTTTTGTTTAAGTAATTCTTATAGTAATTAACTGAGATGAATTTTATTAATTGTTGTACCTTTTCTGATCTATCAGCTGATTGCTGTTTGAGCCTACCAACATTCTCAAGGCATAAGGCAGTTACGAGTTCTGCAGTGCTATTCTGTAAAAATCACCTCGTGATAACCTTGGTTACATCGAATTTAGCTGACATTCCATACTAATGCCAGGCATGAACAGTTCACATACTCAAGAAGAATAATTACGTATTGTCGATTTTATGGTAAAATCCCACTCTCTTCCACTTTGGATTAGGACTTAAAACAACACACATCAAAAAGTCTAGAAGCAACATGCAAGATATTACAAATTTACCATTTAATTTCTAAGTATTTACTCACTCAAAGTGCGTATATAGGGTACCTAAACATTTCTGCCATTGATGACATAGGTACTGGCTGGTTGCAAAAAAAATCAATTACCTATGTTTTGTTTTTTCATAAAATTCGAATGACTGCGAATTTGTTTGAAGTGCGTTTTAATTGCTACGTTTAGTGTTGATTTTAAAATTTTACCAAAATTGAATTCTTAGATAGGTATTCTTTACGTCATGGAGCGAAGTCATTTGACGGCAGATGAAATGCAAAGAGCTGTAGGGATGTTGCAAGCGGGAATTACCTAATCAATCTGATTCAATCTCATTCATAGAAGTGTTATTTGTCGTCTTTGGCAGCGCTACAATAACACAGGTGAACCCGCTGAACAGCATCCAGTACGTAAAAGGAGTACAACTAGGGCTTCCATTACGTAATTACGTAAATACGCAATTACGTAATTACGAACTCTTTTTAAAGTATTTTCAATTCCGTAACTGAAGATGTCAATTCCGTACTTACGTAATTATTGGTATCATAAATCAAACAAAATAGTCAACCAATAAAAAAGCAATAAGATACGTACCATATTAAAGTTATAATGTGGACACACTATACGATATAAGTACAGACGCCAGCACGTCAAGTTACCCCAATGTGTCAAATTTCTTTGATCGTTTTTCAACTTTATGTCAAACAGAATAAGGTTCATATTCAATTGGAAAAATTGGACACATTGGGGTAACTTGATGTGCTGGCGTCTGTACATCGAAACATACAAACCGGGGATTCTCCGCAGTTTATTTCATCGTTCATCAAATCTTTTTTTTTTATTATTACTGATGGGCACGCGTTTGACCACTATCTCACCTGATGGTAAGCGATGATGTGGTCGACGATGAAGCACGCTTGCCTAGAAGCAACCTGTTCACTCTTGACTTGAAGACCCCTAGGTTGTAGCTATCAGGAAACACCGACACCGGCAGGGAATTCCACTCTTTGGCTGTTCGCACAATGAATGTGTTTCCATAGCGTTTAGTACGTATGGTTGGGATATCTACCATGTACCGGTGGCGCAGTGCTGTACGTCTGGTGGTCCTATGATGGAAAGGGCTTGGTGGAACTAAATCGTGCAATTCCGATGCACACTCTCCGAAATATAACCGATAGAAAACCGACAGGCTAGCAACTTGGCGTCGATGCTCAAGACTTTGAAGTTTTGACTCAACGAGTGCATCATTGCGGACGATCTTCTTGGCTCGTTTCTCAATAGACTCAAGCTGGTATTTGGCGGATCCGTCCCAAAGATGAAAACAGACACGCCTGGGTTTTCGCAGCATTGAACTTGACCAAATTGGCATCACCCCACTCGGCGACTGCCTTCAAGGACAAGTTCAAGCGCTCGACCATAGCTTCTCGGAGAGACTGGATCTGTGACCCACTAGCCCGTGCGTCAGACATTTAGCTCCTGAGAGTACCGACCCCTGAGGGACCCCGGCATTGATGTCTAACTGACCGGATGAGCAGCCATCAATTACAACTCGGATAGACCGACCACTCAGGAAGTCAGCAATCCAGTCACATAGACCAGTGGGCAGACCGAAAGAAGGAAGCTTACCAATGAGACTTTTGTGCCAGACCCATTCAAAAGTCTTCGAGATATCGAGGTAGACGGCAAGCGCTTCCCCATGCTTCTCGATGGCCTTACTCCAAAACTCCAAAATCTTGCAAAAAATAGTTTTAAGACGTACAGAATTGAGTTCACATTTATCAACTCGGCGAGTAGGTGGGCCGGGGAGTCCCTGGCGTCCCTACGACCACTGGGAACTACCTACTATGCTCTTCACTTTCTTAACTAAAATGAAAGTGTAGTTTCATTGCTCAATTTTGTCGGTTGTTCAGTTCTCATCGCTAGACTCTGGACACAGTTGACACTTGATTATTAAATTGAAAGTTGGTGGTCAATGTGCGCAAATATTAACGTAGCAGTTGTATCTTTTTCGTGGGTGACTTTGTATGTGTGGAATCTCTTAAAAGATGTAAGTACTTATTAAACCAAAGGCTTGATCAGTCTTTTAGTATTAAAAGGGAATCAAAAACCCCCTGAAGCATGCAATTCATACAAAATAATTAGTAAATCAAGCATTATCAGCCGGATATTTTTGTAATAAACTATAAGAAGTTACCTGAGTGACAAAACTTTAAATGTATTGTTATTTAAGAGATCACATTTTCGAGAAGAAAGATTACATTCGGGACGAAAAAATATGGTTTAACTTTGACTTAACTGATAAGTTCCTGAATATTTTTTTTTTTGTTTAAATATTGTGTTCATTTTGATAATTCCTTGAATATAAGATAGTAAATGACAATTGTAAAAATTGTAGATACTCTATCTACAATATTTACCAAAAACATAGTCGATAAACAAAAAATAGGAAAAATTCCGTAATTACGTAATTGGAGAAAAAAGTTGCGTAATTAGTTACGTAATTGACATTTCCGTAATTTTGGAAGCCCTAAGTACAACCGCTCGGCAAGACCGGTACATACAAGTGACTGCAAGACGCCAGCCGATGTTAACTGCTCGAAAGATAAGTTTGAGGCTAAAAAATTCAAGTGGTGTGGATGTAAGCCCCCAAACTGTGCGAAATCGCCTGCATGAGTGCGGCCTACGAGCTCGACGCCCAATCAGGTGCCTACCGATAGGTACGTCACGGGAATCGCGCTCGTCGAAATGAATGGTGTAGAGAAAGCATAACATGGACCCTGGAACACTGGGATAAAATTATGTTTTCCGATGAGTCGCGATTCGGGTTTAGGCCTGATACAAGAAGGGTGCGAGTGTACCGTCGGCCCGGAATTACTGAAAGGCTCAGGTGCGTTCGTGAAAATTACGTTGAGGATATTCTCAGACCTTATGTTCATGCATTTGCACAAACCTTTGGCTCCGATTTTACGTGAATGCATGACAATGCGTGTTCACATACAGCTCGGCGAATCAGTGAATACAAGGCAACGGAGAACATCCGGGTATTGCCCAGGGCCTGCACAATCGCCAGACCTCAACCCCATCGAGCAAGCTTGGGACATGCTCCAGAGACGTGTTTTGAAGGACTTGGACGGAGTGGCAACAATCCGACAGCTGAAGGATTTGCTACAATTCTATCGAGAGCGAATACCGCAAGATGACATAAACAGTCTCATTAATTCAATCAATAATCGTTGCCGACAAGTTCTGAATAGGTAGCAGAGGAGGCCATACTTTGTATAAAATTGTCCTATTCTTTCACAATAAATTGAAATTTCATTTTGTAATAATTTTAAAAATAAAACACAACGTTTTATAATGTGAAGGACCATCCTAAAATTTAAATTAGTACATATTGCTTAGACTTTTTTATGTGTGTATTTTTAAAACTCTCGTTGTATAATTTGTATAGGTACAATTGAGATAATATCAGACGTGAATACGTGATTGCCCAGAGTTAAGGTTGTAGTTCATATCTGGGCTTAGTGAATTTGGAAATGTAACTTTTTCAATTCATTCGTACCTAAGTAGGTACTTTCTAAGTTTATCTTGGACGTCATTGACGTCGGTAAAGAAACCTGGACTTGTAGTTACTTATTATAAGTTTGAAATTGCCAAAGAAATTCAATACCTATTTATAGACCGGACATCACGAACAAAATTTTCGTCCGAAAAAGTGTGTCCTTTGTATCCAAGTATATGAGTTTTTTGTAGTACGCTCCGCTGCCGCTCCAATATTCATATATTATTCTAGATGGCGTTACTGAGTCATGGGATCAAAGTTTTTCTATGACATTTCCTTGACTTGCCCGCTCTATAGTCTTTTAAATCTCTTTGGAAATTGCCAATCCGCCTTGAGAAAGCGTGGTACCTTCTCTGTATGAGTAGCGAGGCCTTTACCCTGTAGTGGAACAGTATCAGGCTGGTATTACTATTATTATTATTTATAAATATTGTTGATCACGGATATACAGGGTTATTTTTTAATCACCGGTCAAATTTTCACAGGATGTGCTACTCATAAATATGAACAACTTTCACTACGGGACCAAGTCGGTTATCTCGAAAAAAATATTTACTGTTGCATACAAAAGTTCAATAGGTACGTATTCGACCAAAATGTATGCAACAGCTGATTCTTTCTTCGAGATTTCCGAGATGGTTCCTTAGTGAAATTTATTCACATTCATGGTTAGAACATCCCGTGAAAATTTGGCTGGTGATAAAAAAATACCCTGTATAGCCTCGCCCTCGATTACACGATCTTAAACATAACTTGCGAAATGTGGGTGTACTACCGTACTTCTCTGCCTAGCCCTTTGGGGATTACAGGCGTGACGTTATGTTTATGTTACGTAGATAAATATTAATAATATTGAGCATTATGGGAAAACTCGGGTGGGCTTTCTTTGCCTCCACTGGGAAGGTATGTATCTTGTACCTTTTACGTTCATGACTGATCCGAAGCTGCATGCATGCCGTCTGTCGGGACAAGTCAACTCAAAGCTGAATTGGTTCTTTCTTCAAAAGGCTTTTCCAGACTTTGCCCTGCATCGTTAAGCCGGGTATTCATTAGGCAACATTTGTTAATAAACTGTTTATGACGGGTTTATTAACAAGTTTACCGTAAACACTGTTTCTGAAACTTGGCAGTCCACACTTCTCAGTTGTTGCCAGGATGTCGCCCGAGGAGGTAGTGATGCTCTGTGCTGCTTATATAATATTACATAAGAGTGCTACTAGAAAAAAAAAGAAGAAAAGGTGGTGGATTCGAAATTATCTTTTAAATAGAAGTTATGTATTTCATGACCTTCGTGGATTTGATGGGTCTTTTCAAAATTTCACGAGAATGTCAACATCAGATTTTGAAATTTTACTGAGATTGATTGGACCAGCCATAACAAAACAGGAAACGAAATTTCGGCATCCTATTGAGCCCCAGAGAAGACTAGCTATAACTTTAAGGTTTCTTGCAACAGGTGACTCATATGGCTCACTGTCATATACTTTTAAAGTATCAAAACAATTAATCAGCAAGATTATACGAGAAGTTTGTCAGGAATTGACATAAGTTTTAAAGGACTATGTAAAGGTGAGTAAAATAAAATAAATTCAAATCACTCAAGTAGGTATTTATCAAATATTTAAATCAAATCACATCAATTTATTTATTGTGTGTCATCTTCCAACTGGGAAACTATTTCGTCAAGATTACTAAAGCGCAACTCGTCACCAGTAGCAGTATGGACTTGGGGTTCTGGTGTCTGCGTTGGTGTAGATGCATCAGCATATGTCGACGTTGATGATGTGGTGCGGTATCCGTCGCCATAGCCGAGCCATCCATCTCCATAGCCTTGATATCCACCAAAAGAATTACTATCGAAATTGCCCATTCTCGCTTGTAGCAATATATTATTTATGTAATACTTGGCCTGTAACAGTGCTCTTTGGTTTTTCACATTTTTCAATTCAGATGCCACATACTGGCCATAAATTTCAAATTCGTCTTTAGGTTCCTCCATCTTCTTTTTGGCACTTTTCATAATTTCATACATTTCATTGAGATTCTCGTCACACTTCCTCTTTTTGGAGTTGTTTGACTGTGGAAGTGGCGGTGGCGGTGGCGGCGGTGGCAGTGGCAGTTGTGATGTTGGCGGTGGCGGCGGCACAGTTGGCGGTGTATTTGACGGCTGCGTTGAGGCACTGCCATCCTGTAAATAATTGTTTTAAATTGGTTACAGGTTCCAAGTACTGAACAAGAATGGAAAAACAAGGCTCGCCAGTTCGAATTATTATGGAATTTCCCTCATTGTATCGGCTCCATTGATGGAAAACATATTGTTATTGAAGCACCATTTAACTCTGGCAGTGATTTTTTCAACTATAAAGAACAATTCAGCATTGTACTACTGGCAATAGTTGATGCAGATTACAACTTTATATATGCGAATTGTGGTGCTAAAGGCAGATCTTCCGACAGTGGAGTATTTCAAGAAACTCCATTTTACGATGCAATTACTCAAAACAATTTGAATATTCCACAGCCACAACCAATTTTACCAAATGGTCCGAATCTACCTTATGTAATAGTAGGGGACAGCGCATTTGCCTTATCCGAAAATATTATGAAGCCTTATCCTGGTATTCACAATCGTGGAACTATAAAGCGCATTTACAACTACCGTCTTTCCAGATCAAGAAGGATAGTAGAAAATGTGTTTGGCATATTATGTGCTGTCTTTCGCGTTTTCAGAAAAGCCATACCTCTTAAGCCTGCTACTTGTGAAATTGTAACAATGACATGTGTATATTTGCATAACTTTTTGAGGCGCAATAAACAGTCTCGGGCTATATATACTCCACCAGGAACATTCGATTATGAAGACTCAGAATATAACATTATAGAAGGTTTTTGGCGAAGAGAAATCGGCCCTCACAACAGCATGTTGGATTTACAACCTATTGCAAGACATCCCCCACTAGCTGCTACGGTTGTAAGAGATCAATTTGCTGAATATTTCATTAGTCCAGAAGGTAGTGTGCCGTGGCAAAATTCTCATGCATAATACTTAAAATAGTAGGTACCTATGTACCTACCTGTTTTTTTCCAAATAAAGTTCTGATTATAATTTAGAGTTTTGTGTTTGATTTAAAATTTACTAACCCGTTACCTTGAAAAGATGAAAAAATTACATTAATATTATCAACTTAGCAAATAATATAAAAATGTAGGTACTCACCGTTCCCATTGTATCCGATGTTCCAGATGTCGTTGCACCACGTAATAAAAATTGTAGCGGATCATACCACTGCCATCTGCTTTTAATCACTTCCTCGGCACCGCTTCCAGTTCTTTTTGATGACTTAAGTTTTTTCTTTTCACGAGAAAATTGTGAGCGTAGAATATGCATCTTTGTTTCCACTTCCTTTTGCGACATATTCAATTCTGCAGCAATGTCGGCCCAAGCATCATTTTTTTTTAATTTATCTTTATAATCTTTATTTGAAGCATCCCAAAGTATATTACGCTGTTGGTAAAGCTCTATGAGCATCGAAACCTGGTTGTTGGACCACACTACTTCCATGTTTATAAACTCGCGCAACACACGTCCACACCTATTGACTTTTGCTTATAAACTAGACGTTTCGTCTTGCTCTCCACTCGAAGTGGGGAGCATGGCAACATGTTTAATAAACAATGTTGCATCACCTTTGTATATAAACTGTTTACAGAGATGATGAAACATTGTGAAACATTGTTTATAAACTGTTTATAAACAGTGTTTATAAACAAATGTTGCCTAATGAATACCCGGCTTTAGACTCGCATAATAGAAACGAGATCGAGTAGAAAAGAGACCATGACCCCTGAGTTTCTTTCGGCATTTCTTTTTAGGGATCAGTCACTCAGGAAAACCATTTAGTTTTAAAAAAAAATACAAATGCAAAAGTATCTGGGAAGATCTACTTACGGAAATAAATATCATTTCATTTCATGTCGTTCCTGGAAGGTAGCACATATCTAAGTTCAGGTCATTTGTCACAATTACTGCAAGGAGACCTAATGGCTAAAGTTTATCACGTACCTACAACGAGCTGAAAGAAAATCTAATGGAAGTCCGAACGGACATCGCACTTTTATCACTAGCCTTGGGTTCAGATGATGGATTACAGTATCTAGGCCAATAAAATTCTTACACTAGATTAAGTCCTATCTAAAAAGTAGTCCAGTATCACTTATCACGGTATTTACGCACATTATCATAGTGATTATACATTGTACCTAATAATTATAAAATAAACACTTTAATCTGGTGATGATTATGATGAACTCCTCCATATGACATTCTACGTCAGAGAAAAGTATGTAATTATGATTAGATTTTATTTAAATTTTATTATGTTAATTAGTATACAGAGCATTACTTATATCTATTATGTTTCGTTTCTGTAGTTTTTCTTTAAACTCAATAATTAGAGCTTTATTGATTCGACTGTGGCTATTAGAGTAATTCTAGGGTAGGTACCTACCTACCTATCAGTTTTTGTAACAAAACTCCCCCGCGCCTTGACCGATTCTCATAATATCGCATAGAAACCTAGCACCAATGCAAAAAGTGCGGCACCTAAAATTGAGCCTAAACTGGCTTGTTTGCTCGTCGCGTCGTGACAGTAGGTACTTAGGTGCACACGGCCACACATTAACCTATCGGTACATTTCCAGTATAAACAGACCTTTTATTGTCCGGAAATCCTGTAATGTACGAGATCAGCTAATAATGGAAATGTTTAGCTTAAAAGGTTCGTGGTGTGTACTAAACGTCACGTTCCGTTGAACACAGCTGTGCGATTCAGGACAAATCACCGCGTGAAAATGTAGGCGTAGTGAGGGCGAATTGAGCTGTCATTCCATACTAATGCTAGGCATTGACAGATCACTTCACTCAAGTTTTCTCGGCGTGACTTTTACTGAATCGACCGGCAGATCGCGAGAAAACACATTCGGCTCACGCACACAAAGATAATAAAGTGGACACACGATTTCACACGTGTTTTGTACTATACATACTCGTAATGACTTATTCTAATCATCTAAGGTTTTATTACATTCATCAATTTTAGCAAAGCTTTAACGCCAAGAATCACTTATTATTCCTATTGTATAAACTGCGTTCTGTCACTTAGCGTTGGAAATTCAACGGACAGGCTAATTTGCATTGAAGTTGATGCAATAATTGAATAAAAGGGAACCCATTAGTGAGCTACATAGTGCAGGGAACGTCGGAAATCTACGCCATATTATATCAGTGTCCGCCAGAATGTTCGGACATGAACTGAATATTCTATAATATGACTAGCTGTACCCTGCCACGCTTCGCTGTGGCACATTGTGATTGAATGGTTAAAAAAAAAGAGAAAATGACGTGTGGCACTCGGAGACTGCCGCGGTAAAGCCTGCTATTGCATAGCATTTTTTACCAACTCCTCTCCCCCTCCCCTCCCCCCTCTCCTTACCTCTCCCCCACACCTCCTACGCTCCTCCCCTCACCCCTCCCTCACTTTCCTCTCCCTCCCCCACCCGGCTCCTGCCTCTTCCCCTCCCCCTTTCCCTTCCCCTCTCACCTCACCCTTCCCCTCCCCTCTCCTCCCCCTCTCATTTCCTCCTTCTTCACCCCCTCCCTTTGTCCTGACCTCCCTCCTCTCCCACTCCCCATCCATCTCCCCGCTCCCCTCCCCATCCCTCCCGCTGTCCCTGCCCCTCCCCCGCGTCGTGTTCACGCACGCCCCGGGGCAGAGGACATTAACTATTCTTCCTCAACGTTCTTACCTGTCTTAAATTTCAGGTTCCATGGCCACCTGAAAAAAATCATTGTTTCTATCAATATTCATAAAAAAATGCGCAATGATAGATGGACGAGTTCAACGACACCCCCAGAAGGCACAATATACCAAAACTGCATAATATAACTCGGCTAGGAGCGAGTGAAATTCGATCGAGGGTTATGCATAATTATGTTTCAAATTATAATTAGTTGCGTTCCTAAAATTAAATTACTTGTTAATTGTAATGAGATGCTCAAGTATTTATTGTTTCTACATAGTATGATGTCGTACGTACCTAGTCAAGAAAGGTCATTGGTAGCCCACTTCCTTTGTCAGGAAACCTAGAACTAAAAACTCGAAGACATATCACATGTCTTCGAATTTACCAACCTGCATTGGGACGGTGGGACCGCGAAGTAGCTTACGGTGCACTCCTCACTGAGAAGAGGCCCGTGTTTCAACTGTCAAACCATTATAATGGCACATAATTGGTGAAATCTCTGGTGTTCTAGTGGTCGCAATTGCTACTGCTGAGCACGAAGTCTTGGGTTCGATCCCCGGGTTGGGCAAGCGTCATTGAGTTTTCCTATCTAAAATTTCTTAGTTGCAGCACAGACTTGGATTTGTGCCTGATTGATGATAGTAATGATAATAATTTATTTCTTAAAACATATTGTAGTACATTTTTTCATGGCCCTAGTGGGGTGGTAGCCCCACTAGGGCCATGTTATTAAGTAATTTTCGATTTCCTCATATGTTGTTTCAAGTAAGAAATTACTGATGATCGTTTTACATTTATTAAATGGAAGGTCAAAGATATAAACACTTTTGTTAATTTTGTAATAAAGAGATGGGCCTAAATAGTCAAAAAATCTTTTTATAAATTTAAATTTTGCAGAAGGCAGCGTACAAATTGTATCTTTACGACGTTTGGAGACTGGCATGTAAGGAGTTTTGCGACGAAAAAAAATTTAAATATGTTTATGAGGACTGGAAGCTGACCAACATGCATACACACACATATTTAGGTTATTCGCGTAACAGCAGATAGCACTAACTTGTCAGGTTGTTGGAGGCCTGGGGACCTGTATCACAGGTATTCCTACTACAGGCTCCAGTCTCCACAACATCAATGAATATAATATTACAATAAGTAAATGTAAATGTACCTACTGTATAAAATTGTAAATTTCATTATGTGGTGGAGAAAATAAATGTTGTTACTATTATTATTATTAACTAATGGATTCGAATTGAATTTAAAGTTAACATAAAAGGCTTCGTGGAAATAGTATTAACGCAATATGTGTCACTGAACAAAAAGTTTTACGTAATCAGGTCGTCGTCGAGAGAACATAAAAAATATAGGTAAGTATGTTACTTCGGTACTAGGTACCTATGAAAAATGTAGAAGTTTCATTAGAAAAACTGGTTACCTAACGAAACCTATACGCTGCTAGGGAACTGACCCGTATACGATCCAATCATCTGCCCCGGACCTGTGGCCAGTGGTGGCGAGTAAACACACTTACCTGCACGGCGTGGGAGCATCAAATTGGATTTGCACTAGGTAGGTACGTTCAATTTTAGTTCGAACAGCTTCGAAATTGATGTTTCCTACATTTTTAAAATGTTTGATTCTAGAACAGTGCTTCATTTGTCATTTCGCGCTTTAGACCTTATGCCCCTGTAGGTACGTTTCCAAAGGTGACTGGGCGCTGACGTATTCTCGCTAAAGTTGTGGTTCCACTAAAGCGGAGCTGAGCGGTCGCAAATCATACTTTGTTCAACAAACAGCCTGACACTGAATGGCAAATTTCAAAAAACAAAAATATATTTAAAATTCGGGGGCTACCCTGACGCTTCCACCTTAACCGAGGAGATATCCGAACTCCAGGTTGTTACTGAGAAATGTCAGATGGAATAACCCAATAACAGTTTACTTGACCTGGATATCGTATCCAGGAACCAATGTTAGTCAAAAAAGGGATTTTATTTCTGTTAGTAGGTAAGTAAGTATTTTTTTCAGTCACTTTCGCACATCTTTCGATCTTTCTTTCATCTTTCTTTCGTTTGAAACTACGTATAGATGGCGTCCAACGTTTCCTAGATTCATTGAGACATTTTTAATGTTAAGCAGCTTTAGATATTAGCGGGAAGATAAGATTAGTGGGGTTATACAATTAAATAGGTAGGTACCTACTGAAAAGAAAATAGTTTTTTACGAAATGATAAATTGAGGTCAGATACTGTTTATCTCGTTATCTGCTAATCCTTCTCTTGACTAAGTTGGGGGCAGCTTTCAATCAACTGTATACTCGTAGATGCCGCCGAGTTCCAATGTACCTAAGTACCTACTCAATTTCTTCATTTTATTTCATTTTATTAGAAACAGCAAACAGCAGTAAGTACCTATAAAAATAACAATATTAGTCTGTTAGGTACTGTCCCACTGCAGAGCAAAGGTTACTTCTCATACAGGGAAGGCACGAGTATTGGTCACCACGCTTGCTCAAGGTGGAATGGCGATTTCAAAGTCCATGTTTTCCTTCACCGAACCTTCGTCAATGACGTCCTACATAAACTTAGAAAGTAGGCAGTAGGTACGTATGAATTGGAAAAGTTACATTCACAAATTCACAGAGCCCGGTTTCGAACTACAAACCTCAACTCTGGGCAATCACGTAAGTATTCACGTCTGATATAATTATCTCAATTGTATAAATATTACTTACCTATACGAGAGTTTTAAAAATAATTTTATGTCCTAATCCAAGGTGGAGGAGAGTGGGATTTCAGCTTAGTACCGACTATACGTAATAATGCTTCTTGAGTGCTGCTTAAATTGAGTGATGTGAACTTTGATGCCTAGCATTAGTATGGAATGACAGCTCCATTTCCTCACAACGTTTTCCTTCACCGACGTCAATGATGTCCAAAATAAACTTAGAAAGACCAACCAACCACCCAATGCGACTGACGGTCTGCAATTCGCGTATCAATTATTTTACCGAGTCGCAGTTATTCAAAGTGAAAAAACGTCTTAAATGAATTAGTCTTGCAGACCGTACTTTTCAAGTGAAATCTGACAGATAGAAGTCATTGACGTTCCTATTCTCATTTCAAACGCATATTATACTAACAGATGTGTACACCCCTACTCCGCCAGTCTCAAGTAGTGGAATGGGGGGGAGGGGTGAGTGAGAGAAGACTATTTTCCCATATTGCTAATTATATGGATCACCTAATTAATTAACATGATAACAGCAGTAGGTACGTTGTTTTGAAGAGCAAGCGATCTAGTTTCGTTAATTTGCGTTTTACTACTATGTATTTATAACCTACTTGATGATCAGTGTGTAAAATTGTTATGTGTAAGTATATCACGAGCAGAAATAGGTATCTTAAATTTTTTGAACGAATAACGATTACAATATAGAACTTTTGTAGTGGTGCAGTTGACGTTCTATAGTTTCTGCCTACGCCCTTGGGAAAAGGCGATAGTTTGTGTATACCTTTGTAGGTATGTATAACCGAAGTCATGTAGACTCCTTTCTCCGTCAAAAACATCTTACATTATAGAATACGTTGTTCGAAACGTAAACTTTAAACAAGATTTTGATATTCAATAACTTCCTAAACTTTATTCCACTGCCAGCTCGGATTCTACCGTCAAGGAAGTTACAGTTACATCCCATTACAAACTAGGGCTACTATAGTTATGATGGCGCGTCGATACGGTCAGGGACTAAATTCAATTACTTAACACTTTTTTTGTTTTTATTTTATGATATTTTAATACAGAGATGTTCCTGAGTTCTATTCTAAGTCGCCAAATTTTTACGTTTGATGGCGAGAGACGCTCTTACACGTATCAATGTATCACCTTATTTACTTATTATTATACTTATATAAGTTTTATACATTTATATCTTAAACTTATACAATTGTGTGTCGTATCTTTTTTATGCTGTCCTGTAAAATGCATTTTTAATTTCGTGTTAATTAATCCTTTACTAATTTTTACCTAAGTTAAATTGGTTTTTTACTAAAGTATTTAAGTAGTTGAAATCAAAATGAACAATGGTAAAGTTACTTAACTGACCATCTCAAAACTGTGTATTTGACAAAAATAACGTAGTTTATAAATTAATGTATTTAAATCAAGCCCAGAGAGAAAGCCGGCTTTCACGAACAATTGGTAATTTAATTATGTTTGGATTTCGGGTACCTAGTTGACAAGTAATTACAGAGAAATGCTTATCTGTTGAAACACAGTAGCCATAGCAAAATTTTATAAAAATCTGGGAGTCGGAGTCGCGCACCGAGGGTCCGCGAGTGTACAGACGCCAGCACATCAAGTTACCCCAATGTGTCAAATTTTCCCAATTGAAAATGAACCCTATTTCGTTCCAAAGTTGAAAAACGATCAAAGAAATTTGACACAGTGGGGTAACTTGACGTGCTGGCGTCTGTACAAACATAGTTCTAGGCCAACAAAAAGTAGGTAGGTACCTACATTTATAAATAAAAAAAGTAAAATAATTATAGGACATCAAAAAATTCATCCGCATTGCTGTCGACGGGGAAAGTGCTCAGAAGACTGGCCGCATTGCCATATCGAATGGCAATGCTGATTCTCTGACCAAAAGTCCAAAACAAAGACCAGCCAAACCAAACGCTTGGCGATGTCCCGAAAAACTAGATGGGACCATATGGTCCGAATGCCCGCCTAGTTATCTTCTAATAAGGTGAACAGGATTATGGCAACGGGCACAGACATACCTACCTAACCACAAAAACTAAATGTCTATCTACACTCGCTAAGCAACAAATTTTAAATAGGTAAGGAGGTAGGTATAGCTAGTACCTAGGAAAACCTTGACACGTATTTCATTCGTCCCACTGATTAATTCTCCACCGAAGAGCCATGGAAGGCAACAGGTAGTGACATTTCAACGCAGCGTTCATTAACGAAGGCTTGTGCTAGGCTCGCATGGCTGAAGCCCGAACAACGGGCGTGTGTAGAAGTGTTTGAATAGCAATCACACCAGGATTAACTAACCCTTGTTATAATAGACTACCACAACATGACTGCCTGGTTTCGGTTTATGTCCAGATATCTGCATATCTAGAACACAGGCAAAAATTAATCAATATTTTTAAGATAACGTTGTTTATACTTAACTAGCACCTCATACGCGTCCAATTAGTTTTAAAAATATCATGTGTTATGGATAATTGTAGCAAAAAGTTTCAAATAAGTAAATATTCTTTAAAAAAATTGTGTACCTACTAAAGCTATTTTTTTCTAAAATAAATCAGTGTGCGACAAAAGAAATTTATCAATCAAAATACCTGAAGAATTTACGATCAGGTACTTTTATTGATAACAATTTTATCAAGAACCTTAATATAAATCTTGGATATCGTTATCGGAATAAATATGTACCTATGTGGTGCAAAATGTCAACACTAATCATAATCAGAAGCGTATAGTGTAAGCGCACGATCAGTATTTACCAATTATCTTTGTTTAATTATAATTAATTGTGTGTGAAAATGTGCGGGATAATTGGGAGCACGGTGACCCTTGGCGTCGGCGCAGTTCTTGTGTTGGGCAGCTGCCTTATCGGCTATATCTGGGTCCCTCAAATTGTCAAGAAAGTCATCGTAAGCGTAAGTATTTTTTTTATTTCCAAGCATTGAGGTATATGCCCAGCAAGCCAACTCCAATTCAAATCCAAATATAATAACCCAGTTTTTTTAGGTAAATACTTTGCATATTTATGAGAATAAAAAATCATTAAATATTGCCAGAGTTATAAAAAGAAGTAACTCTGATTATTAATTACTGGAAATTAAAATGTCACATTCACAATTTGGAATCCTAGTTGTCAGTGTATAATTAGGTAATAATTACTGATGGCATTGACTTATTGTTGCATTTCAACGAAAATAAGTATTTACTGTACCGGTAAATATTTATTCCTAGTTTTAAAAAGTGTTCTCGCTGCTGAAGTGAAAAGTTATGTGTGTTCACGAGAGCAAAGTTTTTTGCATCTCGTGCCTTTGAATCCCTCGCCACACTCAGGAATAAACTTTAGAATCACTCGCTACGCTCGTGATTGAATCCTTCGCTTGCTCAGGATTCAAAATCAGCACTCGCAGCAAAAAATGACTTTGCTCTCTTGTTGCACAAATAACTATGTTTAACTTCTGTCTAATAAATAATGAAATTAAGGTAAAAAAGGTTGGTGACTCAGTTTGCTGACTGGGTTTATGTCAGGTACGTGTTTTCTTTTTAAACTTAATTATGTCATGCAGTTCAAACTAAACTAAAAGAGAAGTTGGAAAAAACAACAGGCTGTACGTTCGCCTGTAGTAAATAAGTATCCCGCTGGTCCAGTTCCCGTCCCGCTGGTTTTCCATGTGGCCGGGCGATTTAGTAAAAGTTACCTCGTGTAAACTTGAGTGAAGTCAATGCCTTGCATTAATATAAAATGAAGCTCAATTTGCTTTCACTTCACTTACATTAAAACGGTAAATACAACCGCGAAGAATAAGTCCGGTTAATCGAATATTAGGATAATATAAGTTCGGATAATCGAACTAATATTATACATATATTAATAATACTCATACTAATCTACTCTACAAGATAATAATCACTTATCAAGTCAGTCAGTAAGAAAAATACCAAAGTAAGTAATTGCTATTTCCAAGCGTAAAAATTCTTCCTACACAGGATGTTGTTCCAGTTGATGTCCAAATATGTTATTCAATATATCGTTTTATTTACATTGTAACATTACTTAACTCGTGTACCTATTCCTGAAGGATTGGGCGGCCTGATTTAAGGGGTCCGTTTTTCTATTTAAAGGCTTTGAGCGTTTAAAGGTATTTATTTAAGGTTCACGAAACTAACTATATAAAACCTGGTCTTGGTACCTACCAGGTTACTCCTCCCAGAAGCAGTATAGTGCTGTAAAGTAACTATGCGTGACCTGACCACACGTAGTTCTTACAAATACACAAGGATACAGAGTAACTTTCTCAAACATATTAATATTTTTTACTAACAATTTCAACGTTAATTTCTTATTGAAAAGAAGTATCACATGGATAGGTTAAACGTTTAAGTAGGTACTTATATGTTGATGAGTATTAAAATATGCACTATGCGCAGCTGTGCAAAGCTTTTAAATTTACTAAATAATCTTGTCTATGAAGGCTTGAAGTTTCATGCCCATTCTTCTCCATACGAAACTACATTTTGAAATGAGCAACTACAATAATTACCTACATGCTTTATTATAGGTATTCAACTTGTAAGTTTGACGTTCAAAAGCGCTTTTCATAGTTCTAATTAAACTAAATATTTTGACTTTGAGCGTTTTGAATTCCCTGTATAAAATTTAACTAAAGGTGAAATATTTTATTCCGCTTTGTAAGGAAACGGATGCTCTAATTAAAACTCTTTGTTTAGCTGTTTAATTCATTCAGCCCAGCAAAGTAAAGCTTCATTTGTTTTTCGAATGGTATTTGAAACCTTTGTTTTTTTTTTAGCTGAGGAATGAAAATAACATCTTGGCTTGGAAAGACAGCAGAGTTACGTAAAACAAAGTCGGTTTTTTTACTACAGATTTTCATGGTTTTTTCTTTTAAATTTCGCTACCATAACACCGTGCGAAGTTCAGACAAGGACGGTGGGTTAATCGTGTACATTTCGAAAAGCTTTTTTTAGTAATAATTAGGTGTATTTCAAGTACAATACTATGATTCCATTGGTCAATGGTTACACGTAATTTAATGCTGTCAGTTTCTGGCACCTCTTCGGAAGACAGCGATGTAAAGGACCATTTTATCGCATGGGTTTTTTTCTTGTTTTATTTTGTATTGTTGATTGCTTCCTTGGTCTAGTGGTCGCAAGCACTACTGCTGAGCACGAGGTCCCAGCCCCAGGTTCGATCCCCGGGTCGGGCAAAGCGTTATTGTGTTTTTTCATCTGGAATATCTCCGTATCAGCCCGGAGTATGGATTTGTGCCCAATTATTGGTAATAGGCTCACCCCTTATTACATGGGACTTAAACATAACTGGCGAAAGTATTACTGGTACTGCTCTGCCTAACCCTTCGGGGATTACAGGCGTAATGTTATTGTATGTATGTATTTTGTTTCCAACATTATTGGCTAAATTATAATTAGTTTCAGTTTAAATTTGTTTTCAAACAAATATGTGTTTTTTTTTACAAGCAGGTAGTTTGCCCATTATTTAGTATCGTTAGTCCCTCCAACTAAGCTAAGTAAGTATGCTTGTCTCTGGATTGGGTTTACGTCAATAGTGTAATGAGTGGGATCGAACTCACAACCTCTTGATCACTAGGCCGACGCCTTAGCCGTTGCACTATTGCCACTTAACTTATGTCGACTAAGATGGTAACACGGGTAATATAAATCCTTGCCGTGGTACACACGGCTACACATCAATAGCTATACATTTCTATTTTAAGCTGATCTCGATTATATAGGATTTCTGTACAAGGCGAGGTCAGAGTAAACTAGACATGTATAGCTTATGATGTGTAGCAGTGTGTACTACCCATTCTATGCTTAGTAGTCCTAAGATTCTTTTGACCCGTCAACAAATAATTAAAATCATTATACTTACCACTAACCAAGTGAGTTCTACAGCACAAAATAAATTGGAGCTTTTATACCGTACCTACAGGTTGACGACCATGCAGATTCACAAGACGTTCGAGTGTTAATTCTTAGAATATAAGTAATACGCTTCGAGTTACATCTTGTAAGGCTGCTTCTGCGCAGTACACTTTATAGGTTTTTAAATTCAATATTTTAGAGCAGGAGCCAACGACCTATAAAATTGCACGATAAATATAATTGTTTATCTGGCTCGTCTCGTCTCAGAAACTTTGAAGTTTGCTAAAGGAAAATTCTGAAATAAGTCTAAGTAGTTGTTGGAACAATGGGAGACATTGTTCAAACAACTAGAATAGTAATATATATAACTTAGTCGTACTAATAACTAGCCTCGTCTCATACAGAGAAGGCACGAGCATAAACAAAATGCTAGCTTATTGCAGGTTGGCGATGTCATATTTTGTAAATCTAGTTTTCTTTGTTTGGATACGATATTTAGCGTTGCGATATCAGCAATGTCTTAGATTATCTTAAAATAAGTCACAAGGCACAAGGAACACAAATTCGAGAAATAGTCTTAGGGCAAAATGAAGCGAAGGGGACTAAGTCCATTGGAGAAGGATAAAGCCTACGTGGATGCTTTTAAAAGTACGTTGTGGTCTATACACAAAGACTAAAAGCCACTCACAGCGCTGGACTTGTCAAAGGATGTGTCGATATTCCATTAAATGCACTTACAGTGGCATATAGTCCGCTGTAACGAGTTTTGTCGAAAGGCACTTTGAAACCAAACGATCTATATTGCACAATATTACGAACTACGCAATGTTTTCGTGTTTAAAATCGCTCAAACTTTCGTTCAATCATTGCTCAATCTTCAATAATAACCCCATACGGCCAATAACGGGTAGATCTCCAGAGGCATTTTTTTTCGTGTCGGGCTGGATAAACCCACTTTAAAATCGAAAAACGTTTTTAAAATATTTTTTAATATACAGTTTGGTGTCCAATCTACATGGTACAAGACTAACATTGTGAATAAGTTTATTTTAAATATTTAAAAAAAAATCTTAAACCCTAAAATTCTGATCGCTCTGGGTTGACCCGACTCCCGATTGAATGAATAAAATATTCTTTAACTTTTTAATAAGAAGGTTTATATGAAACAACTTGTTTACATTACATAACAAATAGTTAATCTTCATCGTAATAAATTATTTTAAGTTATATTAACAATACTTTTGCCACAATTTAAATTTGAAATCGTGACCGGGCATTTTATCTCATCGCTCTGCGCTGAGGTAAAACATCGCGCTCATCCCTAGTTACGCGTTATAGACACTCTATTCCCCTCCCGCGGGGTAACCCTGGCAGTAGTCTAACCGCCGAGGAGGAAACCTGTGTGCCACGAACCAGCACTCCAACATTACGAAGGTAAGTTTATCATTGATCTGGATTTGGTTCTCGAATTTTATGATTGCTATGGCACGTTATTTAAATTAAATAGTAAGCTTATGAATGTGTCTGTTATGTGAATTAAGTGATCGTTGTGATGTTTTTTATGAGTCGTAATCATAACTTTCTACTGCTTTTAAATTCGGCTATATTTATGATTTTGTGACTTTTTCTGATCGCTATGGCTGTGATTTCTCTGTCCAAAAAGAACAGAGCAATGATATTTTGCATTAATTGTACGTTATAAATCTATTGTAAGTAGTAGTAACAATGACAAACGCTAAACCCATAAATAGATATTGACGCATTTTACGTTGATGATATTTTTGTAATGGCATTTAACTAACCACAACTGTAACCCTTTCTTCTCTAAAATTTAATGGCAACTATTTTTGCAGGTTGAAATCATGCCTCGATATAAATTATCTACGAGTACCGAAGAAAAACGTCTTAGGAAGAAATTGGCTGAGTCTTAGAATGGCCAAGATAAAATATGATCCATATCTAAGACGCACAATGGCTTGTAAAGTCAAGAGAGAGTTACCAAAGGCAAGAAGCTCGGGGCACAGTACTACCAATGAGTGACTGATCTATTGACAATTAAAATTTAATTAGGTACGCCAAGTATTTCCGAGGTAGTTTTATCTTCGTTGGAAAACAATAACACCTTGACAAAGGTTGCTGCAGCAGAAGATTTACCCCACTCCGACTCCGAGTACTATTCAATTATCTGAGCTTAAAATAAACCTTAATTTTTAGTTTCCTGAGCATAACTAAGCCTTATAAAAATTGTGTTTTTTACTTCGTGTTAAAATTTGTATAATTATTATTTGCAAACAGTTGTTTAATCTGATCTGACCATCTGAATTGCATTTTACTTTGTGTTCTTCTTTTTAATTCTTCACTTTCCACTAAAGATAGACCTAGTTAAGGAAAATGTGATCATTACAAATCACTTACATATCTTGTAAAGACTGTTATTTTAGTCATGATTCTAAGTTCTATTAAGTATTATGATTACAAATAGTTACGTTTATAAATTGTTCATTTTAAAGAATTTTATTTTGTTCTTTGTAAACGTTAGTTTTCTTTAATAACTTTTTTAAAACTGATATTGATTGAGTCTAAATCATTTAATAACTATAAAAGACTGAATATTGGTGGATTTCAAAAGGTTTTTAATGTAGTCTCATTTTCCTAGAAGTGATTTAATTAAGTTCAAATAAATGAAACTAAGCCAAAAGTTGATCTTTATAATTTTGTTATTTATTTTTAATATGGAAGTACTTATGACTGATAATATGCCTTGACCTTTTTCTAAAATAATACATTTCTCTTACATATAATAATCTTGTTACACGTACACTGAACATGACTTAAAACGGCTAAATAAATAATATTTTATCATTATTATTTATTTTTGTTTCACTAATTTCAACATTTATGATCGCTCTGGCACCAATTATGATTGCTCTGGTCGCGAAATTTTTTGAACTTAAATATTTCCATAACCGATTGTGTAAATTGAAGGCCAATAATAAAAATGTACTATTTGAATATCATTCTTTTTAATGAGATACATAATTACCATTATATGTCAATATCTGAAAAGCACCAGAGCGATCACACGAATACGCCCGTTTTGGAGATTGACCCTATAACATTGAACAATTCGTAATACAACGGAATATTATTGATCGTCTAGGGGCACCTTATGAATGCCCTCTGGTCAATAGGAGAACCTTGCCAAGACGGCCGTCGCAATTTTCAATATAAAAAG
Source organism: Euplexia lucipara (assembly GCA_921972225.1). Lineage (NCBI taxonomy): Eukaryota > Metazoa > Arthropoda > Insecta > Lepidoptera > Noctuidae > Euplexia > Euplexia lucipara. The sequence goes on along the minus strand of OV179142.1, from coordinate 6,329,785 downwards.
TCAACTTTGGAAATTGAAAACTGTTCAATATTTTGCACATTAAAAACATTACCTACTTAATGAAAGTTCTTTTGAGAAAATGTTGTAGCAAGGAAACTCGGGCACTTTATTCAAGAAAACTTACGAACAAAATGATGTTTGAAAATAAGCTTTGGGTTTTGTGTCATAACTTTAAAGTAGGTTACCTTTTTACAGACACAAAGTTGAAGCCCCAGAAGAGGGTGAGACTATTCTCATCAAACTAGTTGAGTAATATTTTATTGTTCACTAAACGGCAAAGGCCTCTTCTCATACAGAGAAGGCACGAGTAGGGGAGGTCAGCTCAAAGCGGCCACCTTAACTTTAAATTAAGAAAAAACCTATAAAACGATACATTTTTTTAAATAATTTTATACTAATAGGTAGAGAATTTATTTAATTTTTGTAATTTGCAATTAAATTTCGCGCAAATTTAAATATAAGCCTTATATTTGTAGATTACAAAAACATGTCAAAAAACCGCTTTGCCCGAGGGGTCGCCCAAAGCGGCCATAGTGGTAAGGGCATAGAGGCCACCCCAAAAGTTCTTCGGAAATGTTTATTTTTTGTTAAAATATATCGTGCTAGACAAAATACAAACCCAAAAAAAAATATTAAAAACATTATTTATTATTATTAAACATAATATTATATGTTTTTATTGGTCCACCCATTATCACTGACAGTGGCTTGGGTGCCCGGAGGCGCTCCATCCAGAAGGTTCGGTGCCATTCTTTTCCTTGCAAATATCATTAAAGGTGGTATAAAGGAACCCGCAGCATTACAACAGCAAATAACTGTCGTTGTTCTTCCTCGCTCGGTACTGGCAATGTGATCCACTTGCTTTTTGCCCAGTTTTGTTAAAACTCTTGGAGGTTTATTGGAAGATGTTTGTACCTCAGTCTCGTCCATATTATAAATACGGATTGCGTCAATTTGATGCTTTTCAATTTCAGCTTCCAGCAGATCAAAGAATCGATAAACTTGGGTTCTGTTGAAGCCTCGGGCTCTGGCGGTTGATGTAGGTTCTGGTCGTCTCAAGGTCAAATTAGGATGACGCGTGATAAATCCTTTATAGAAATCGTGTCCGGCGGTTTCATTCTTAAAAGGATGTGGAATATGATTTGCTTCAGCAGATTGAAATACAAGCTGCAGAAAATCTTCCTTTGAAAGGCCAAAAAAGAGGCTGTCCATATTATGAAACATGTACTCTAGGAGCTCTTCTTCTTGCTCTGGGGTAAATACTGCTGTAAATCTACCAAGTTTCTTGATGGCAGATCCTGTTTGCAAGTGTCTTCTGAGAGTTGTACGAGGGATACCGTATTTTATTGCGATAAATTTAACTGAGCCGCGGTTTTCATTTATATCTTTGATTGCTCGGGCCATCGTAACTTCATCCCAAGACGCCTGGGTAGTTTTACGTTTGTAATTGTTGACCATCTAAACAAAATAACTGAGCATTATCAATCGAATCATAATATTTTGATAAGGGCAAAGCGGTCACCTGGCCACTTTGCCCGAGCCGCTTTGCCTTTATCGCCCATTTTGTTATAAAAATTAACTACTCCCACATTATTTATCAAATTTTGGAGCTAATACCAAAGAAACAAAGCCAAATAGACAAGTAAGAATACACGTGTAATGCAAGCATTTAAACTTAAACAGGTTTGACCAAAACAGGTCAAACTTACCTTGCATTATTTTAACAAATGACTCGAAAACGTATTTTTCGTCACTAAGCGCCACCCGCTCGATCCCACCGCTACCGAATGACTGATCGGCACGGGGCGGGAGGTATACTACGCGTGTAGAGTGGTAACGTCGCGCTTTCTCTTTAAATATCCAAAAAACGAATCGTGGCCGCTTTGCCTTCTATGGCCGCTTTGAGCTGACTTCCCCTACTGATCACCATGCTTGCTCGTGGTGGATTGGCGATTTAAGACATATAGACAGCCAATGTTAATAATATATAAGATGACCTTAGTTACATGAATTAGTTCCAACCGAAGAGATTTAAAATACTATAGAGCGGGCATGTCAAGAAAATGTCATAGAAAAACTTTGATCCCATGTCTCAGTAACGCCATCTAGAATAATTTGTGAATATTGGAACGGCAGCGGAGCATACTAAAAAAAACTCATAGACTTGTGTCCAAGCAGGACACAAGTTTCGGACGAAAATTTTGATCGTGTTGTCCGGTCTATAGGTATTGAATGTCTTTGGTTACAACAAGCAAGTTAAGTCGTTGGTCTCGGCTGTCAATCGTAGATCTTTGACAGTCGATGTACAGGTACTCAGAAGCCTGAAAATCTGACAACCAGTATAACCAAAAGTATCGTGTTACCCAGTTACTGGGTTGTGGAGGTCAGGCAGGCAGTCGCTCCATGTAAAACACTGGTATATATTCAATTGAATCCGGTTAAACTGAAAGCCAACCCCAACATAATTTTAGTTGAGAAAATACTAGGCAGATGATGATAAATTTAGTCTTCTTTATCGATCTTTCATCTATCTTCTTCTTCTTTCATGAAAATAATAATCTATACTAATAATAATAATATAAAGAGGAAAAGTTTGATAGTTTGTTTGTTTGCATTCAATAGGCTCCGAACCTACTGGACCGATTTAAAAAATTCTTCCACCGTTGGGAAGCTACACTATCCCCGGGTGACATAGGTTACTTTTTATCCCTGTATTCCCACAGGAATGGGAACAACGCGGGTGAAACCGCGGGACGTCTGCTAGTAATATTATAAAGAGGAAAGATTTGATTGTTTGTTTGTTTGCAGTGAATAGGCTCCGAAACTACTGAACCGATTTGAAAAATTCTTTCACCGCTGGGATCTAGACTATTCCCGGGTGACATACGCTACTTTTTATCCCTGTTTTCTCCCTGTATTTACGCGGGTGAAACCGCGTGACGTCTGCTTGTTACTTTGATTGAAAAAATCAAATTTTTACTTGCTTGTACCACAACAAAGGTATCTCAAAAACTATGTCCTAAGAGGTCTCTTGAGTCGATACTGCAAAAATGCACGATGCGCTATTTCGTAAATAAGTATTTTTATGTATTCCCATGCTTCGCTCCCCAACTATAATTCAATTACTTAACGTCGTTTTCAGACGAACTGGGAAGCACGCAAGCTAAGTAATTCTTGAGTCCTTTTCATTGAGAAATAAACTTCTCGATAATCTGAATATGATTTTACAAAAACTAAAATATTTCTGTTGCGTTTTCATTATTTATGTGAGAATAATATGAATATTGATGGGAGTACGTAAAAAATATGCTGAATGCGGTAGTACGGCTACAACACATCAAGCTATTATTTTCCAGTTTACGCTGGACCTAGTATTGTACGAAAACTCTATACAATGCGAGATCAGCTTATACTGGAAATGTATTGCTTGATGTGTCATATTATATACCTTACGGACACATACTCGTACTTACTTGTCTTGCGTCTTCGTGGATTTCATACTATTAATTAAGAACTTTAACGTCACCAACACCTTTAGGAAAAAATAAATTATAACATAAGCAACGTGGTATTAATTATCAAATGCTGAAAGAATGTTTAAAATCAGTTTAGTTGATATAACTTAAACCCTTGAAAACAAACCAACAGTAAGAAAATTCTTCCTTTTTATAATATTAGTGTACCTATTTGTTAGTCAAATACCGTAAAACGGGTTGAATAGAAAGAGAAACTCAAGGGTAAATAAATAATATTAAATATTCCACAACTTTTCCACACAACGCCATTTAGTCTCAAGTTAAGCTTGAGAGCTTGTGTTATGGGTACTAAACAGCTGATAAGCATACTTATATATTTCTAAATACATACATATTATAGATAAATTACACCCAGACACAGAACAAATGATCGTGCTCATCACACAAACATTTGTCCTGGTCGGGAATCGAACCCACGACCTAGCACGGCATAGTCAGGGTCACTAACTACTAGACCAACAGGCCAGTCAAATAATAAAGGAATCACAGGGCATCAGGATTGGTCCGAATTTCTGTCAAAGGTAAAAGTCCCCAAAAAGCTGCCAGCATTGAATTGCAATGCTGCTTCTGTGGCCAAAAAAGCCTGCCTTACAACATTTGTGGCTTTTTCTCTACGCAACAGTTTTGTAAAGTTAGTACTCAAGGTACTCAAGGGTGAATAGAAATAAAACTTTGAGGAGGATTTTTACGCTTCTTTAATATTGTTTGATACTATTACCAAGGTGTCGAAACTATTTATCTCATTTATTTAAAAGCATTACAGTCCTCGAATGTAACAAACAACTTTGAACTTACGTGAATATCCTCCTCAAAGTTTGGTTTCTATTCACCCTTGAGTTACTATCCACCCCGTTTTACCCGGTACTAACTTTACAAAACTGTTGCGCAGAGAAAAAGCTACAAAATGTTGTTTAGGCAGGCTTATAATACAGCTATCTCCTGTACAAGATTGTATTCGAGCTAGGGACCAAACGCAAACAAAGCTGCATCTGAAACTAGAACAACGGTTGCTAGGACTTAGCATTCCCCTCTCGAGCGAACTTCTATTATAATACACATTGAAATATTATTTCCGTGAGTAGTTCAATATTCCCGATCATAAGCTTTCGTATAAAAGCTTCATTCTAGTTCCTAGTAGAGAAAATCTCGCTATGAAGGATCTCAAAGCAGCAAGAAATATTCACAGTATTGAAAAGTCAGACGGAGGTAGATTATTATTAGTATTATTAGTTAAAAGGAGCTTTTTTACTGGTTCATAAAGCAATTAGCGAAAGCCGGATTATCGAAATGAATATAAAATAGAAATTCGCGTTGTAGGTCATTTATGAAACAAAAAGAGAGACCCTGGGTTGACTCGGTAAGTGACCAGGGGGTCGAGTCTGCTATTGCAATCGTGTCTCAATGACCGGTCAATGATCGATTTTTGACGTATAACGTCAAACTTATGACACATTTCCCATACAAAAACTGTCATGTTAACTGATGACTAGGCAGCATGGTCTCAGACCTTAGCCTGTTCCGTGTGGAACTAATATATTAAAAAAAAAAAAACGATCAGTGACCGGTCATTGAGACACGATTGCAATAGCAGACTCGAGCCCCAGCTTTTCCTGGCCAGTGACAAACTGGCGTCGCATACCATACTTTGAAGACAACTCAGAATTTAAAAAACACTGGTATTGCACTTTAAGTGGACTTCAAGTTGCGGTGACTATCAGACGGGGTACGGTGCGCTTCGTCAAATCTCTGCGAGTGCGTATGACGTCATCCTAGATACACACTGGTTATAGCCAATTCGAAGGTAGCTGTTTGGCAGTTGGGTCATTGTCAAACCGGGGTATTTTTTTCGTGAAAAAATGAAACGCGTGATTTGTAAAGTTCAAAGCCATATTATTACTCTTATCTTACTTAAAAACAAAAATGAGTATCAGTCAGAGCTCAATAATTTGAAAAAAGCTATTTATAAGGAAATAACGATATTTCGGTTCAACCGAAAAGACTCATTATTGTCCACCGAGTGGACTAAAATGTTAAATAATGTCAAAAATACAAAACAAAATGCGATTAAAATCGTGACCAAATGTAGTGTTAATGCTATATTAACATAATCACTAACAATCGGTCTCGTATAGGCAATCAAAAAGTAAATAAAAAATGTTTTGTGTCTGTCTACCGAAAAGACAATTCGTTTCGGTGGACAAAATATGTCTTTGTCGTCAGAAGACCACCAGACGTTGAATGCGTTCACTCATATTGACAAGGATTGTTGGCTCTTTTAATTTGGACGTTGACGTATATTAGCTGTTAGAATACACGTCCAAAACACGTATTCGTTTATAAACATCTCCAATCAGGAGTGATGGACTGCACTTTCCAACATTCAGTGGTTGCTGCATCAAGCCACTCGGAAATGGAAGATTAGACTTAGTGAATTCATCATCTCAGTGGGAGCTGGTGTAATTCCGGAATTATGCAGTCCGGTCGACTCCTTTGCAAAGTCCTACCCGGGTAGGATTTTGCAGAGGAGTCGACCGGACTGGACTTGTTAGAGCAGGGACAATATTTTAGAGTGGTCTGGGATATGGTGCTTTGCCAAGTTTTATGCAACCTAAACCGTAATTTATACAAGTATTATCTGAACTACATTTCATACAACTCAACCTATGAAACTGAAAAACTATTGGCTCTGTGTAATCGCATCCTATACTTAGCAACTTTACATTCTAAACCCATCAACATTTTTTTTTTCAGTAATCTGTTCTCTACTTTTAATCTTCTGTTTCTCACTGCAATACGGGCACCAATTTCAGCTCTTGGTGATACTGAAGTTACTAGACTCGAGGGAGTTGTTTCGCATACTATGTTATTTTCAGCTTCTTCTTGTTTCTTAACTTTTTGTCTGCTGCTGTCTGTATTCTCTATCCATTTCTTCGTCAAAAGTTTTTTATGCACATCTGGTAAATCTTGTGCAGTTTTTATTTTCCTTTCGGCTTGCGATGATAATAATATTCTCCGTTCTTTCTTTGCTTTTTCCAATGCTTCTAGATCTTAAGTGTCTTAACCTAAAGCAACAGGGAACTGCTTCCCTAACGCTTTACTATACCATGTTGACCAACATATTCGTATTATTTTATACATAAAAACCAAGCGAGAATGAAACAAAAATAGGTCATAAATCCTTTTCTGATAAAAACAACAGTAATCAGAAGCACTTTTACCAGTCATTACATATAAAAATTCAAGAAAACATTGCACTCGGTGGACCTTTGTCGTTTCGGTGGACCAAAGTTCCACCGAAAAGATGTCCACCGAATGGACTTTTTTCAAAAAACCACTCATACCTCCCGCCGTTTATGGGTTACATTAAAAGCTAAGGTATATTTGTAAAGTTTAATTGGTTAACTAGTTGATCTGAATGTTTAAATAATTTGTAGTGATTTATTTACCAAAATACAACAGTAACCGAAAAGACAACTCAACTTTGACACGCTAAAAAATAATTCTTAATAGAACAATATCGTGTTCTGTGTACGAGTCAGGACAAAATGACCGCTGACAGGGATAGTGCGATATTAGAAGCGTTCAATTTTACTTCTTTACATATGCCTTTGACATTTCCTTTATTTTAGTCAAGATCGAAAGTAATGTCCACCGGAAAGACTAAAAATGTTGTAACAAGATTCAATTATGCAAAAAGTGTGTTTATTTTTTATCTATTTTTTTAATACTGATAAAGTTAAAAGAATAACTTACGTAGATTAATAAAATGATTCATTTTAGTTTAAAATAACAAAAGACACATTTTTTAAAGGTTCCATTCTATTAAAAGGTAAATCCCGAACGGTCCACCGAAGTGGACTTTCACTTGAATTTCGATGATTTAAAGTAAAAAATAAATAAATTTATAGTAAATCTGTTACAGTATGGTGAAGTATGTTTTGTTTACTTTACTATTATGATGTTAAATTTAAAAAAAAAGTTAAAAGTTTCTTTACTGATCCATATGAACAGTTTTTTTTAGGGTTATGACAATGACCCAGTTAATCTTTGTCTTTGTTATCATCACTATGAAGGGTTCCGTGACCTTCATGCTAGGACTAGAACAATAGAATAAAAAACCGGCCAAGAGCGTGTCGGGCCACGCTCAGTGTAGGGTTCCGTAGTTTCCCGTCCGTCACAATAAGTGTTCAAAATGCTTGCATATACGATTATACTACAAACTTAGTCCAGAAATTATTTTGAACAAATTTTTGTCTTTTTTGTACAAAAACTGTTTCCATCCAAGTTCAAAATGATTTTCCTAGAAAATCCTTATAAAGTTCAACTTTCAGATTTTTTTCATATTTTCTAAACTTATGGTTCAAAAGTTAGAGGGGGGGGGGGGGACACATTGTTTTTTACTTTTGGAGCGATTATTTCCGAAATTATTGACATTATCAAAAAATGATTTTGTGTAAACCCATATTCATTTTCAAATACCTTTCCAACAATATATCACACGTTAGGGTTCAAGTTAAAAAAAAATCACTTCTTATTTTACATATAGGGGGGCATAATAAAACATTTTTTTCCAATTTTTATTATACCACTTCGTCGGCGTGATTGATACACATATTGGTACCAAATTCCAGCTTTCTAGTGCGAGTCACAGAGATTAAGCGAGGACGGACGGACGGACGGACAGACATGGATAAATGACTTTTGATTTTGATTTGATTTTGATGCGTGATGATAATGAACCATACTAAATATCAATTGTATTGTTGCAGGAGGTGGCCTTGATCGATAACACTGTGCAGATGGAGCGTTTCGAGGAAGTTCCTTTCGCGATGAACTTCACCGTAAAGATCTTCAACATCACCAATACGAAGGTCATGCTGGAAGGTGGAGTGCCCGTTGTGGACGAAATTGGACCTTACGTTTATAAGTGAGTACTACGAGATAGTGAAGCAGTGAAGGATACACTATATAATATTTATAATTACCTACTGGTGATCGCCCAGCGGTCGAAATTTATGGTTAATAGAAAATTGCATCTTTGCTTTGCATTTCCTTGTATGCCAATGACATCTTTAATGTGTGTATTTTTCGTCATTTTTTGTTGGTTTTTAAAAGTTGATCACTATGGTTCCGTTCTAAACATGATGTTGGCAGAATTGCTAAACGTCTAAATTTACGAAAACAATGAAGATTATTTTAAATACCTATTTCTAACATAAAGGTATAAAATATAAGTTTCCTGCACTTTTCCTCCACTTAAATTTTTACTAGGTATGCTAAATCTCACACTCCTCCTTCCGAGCATTTTTCTTAAAGAGGGATCAAAATTAAAGTTTTCGCTTAGCGTATAGTATATAGATTTATAACTCAGTAATGTATTTTATTTATTATGTACATAATTATATTATTACGCTAAGCGCAAGCATTAGATTTAAATTTTGTTTTGAAAAGAGGTTCAGAAGGTTAAAATGGTTTTTAAACATTCGAGCTTTGTGTTCAGATTCATTAAGCAAATCGATTGAAAATAATTAAGAGATTGTAATCAAAATATGTATTTCGATTCCTTTTGACAGGTTTTTGGAAAAATTTAGTTTTATTACTCGCACGAGTTTGTAATATTGATAAAACTTTTTTACAAAAAAAAAACAACCGAACCATCTAAAAAACACACTAAAAATGGCAAATTAAAAAGTGTTTTGTTTTTGCCATTTTTAGTTTATTTGTATGCAAAGAAAGTCTTTCAAAACTTCAATGAATCATTGAAATTGGTTAACGATTGCCAAAGAAGTTCTTTCTAAGACATCTGACTTTAGCAATCGCGAATAATTTTCTGTTATGCGTTGAAGAGTTCCGTCGCAAGTCTTCTTCATCGGCGAGGCCAAAAAAGCCCCTATATCAGCACGATGCCACGATATTTAAAGAAAAACAAATAAAGCAGCGCTGTTATTCTGATAGGGCCTCCTGTAATGCCACGAATACATTAATGTACCTATAGTGGCCCACGTAATATAAAGTTTAGGGTAGGGTACCTACACATATACCTACCTGCCTACAGGATGTAAAAACACCCTTAGCGTAAACGAAAACTACATATTTTACCCATTACTGGGATAGTATTTTTCTTTTAGAACATACCTGGGAATTCAATGGTTCTGGAGATATGGAAGGTCAAAGTGAAATATATTTTTTCAAAATCGTATTCCAAGTATTATTAGTAAACCTTCTTCCGAACAAACATTATCAAAATTATCGATTTTTTCAAACAAATTACGCATTTGATGTCACAAAAATGCAATACCAGCGCGGTCGGCCGCGGCCGACCGTACACATTCAGCTGATCGAAAAAAACATCTCTTTCTTTTAAATGGAAAAAGAAGGTTTTTCCCAGCAATTTTTTTTGGTTAAAGTTACTTAATTATAATTATGTATCTACAGAATATGTAGTTATCGGCTATGTGATCGGTTTTTTTACACCCTGTATATGGTATTTTTACAGAATAGCAGTGCTGTAGCCATAACAATAGACATTGTCTCAAACCCGGTTCCAAGTACTGGGCGAGACTTATTAGGTTTCTCGGTTACAATAACGTCAGACATTGTTGAGTTTAACCGGAAAAATGTGACGTAATCACGTAACGTAATGTTGAATTAAAAACAATAATGCGAAAGCTACGCGATGACGTAGATTTGTTTACTAAAGTTGCGGCTATCTAATAAGTGCATTTTGACGATTCTCTCAATACTCAACACTTGCTCAACACTCAATTCTTTATTGCATTCCACAATGTAGGCTTAGGTGGTACTTAAACATTTTAAGAAACAATCATGGACCCTGTCGGGCACAGCAAAAGATACATAATTTATGGAGAGGAGAACTTATCGTCTACGTTCTCTCGTTTTGTGTCGCTTTAACTTTGTGTGTACGTCTAAGTAAAAAACAAAAAATTAAATTCATAATCCTAATTGATTAGTATAGTACCCACACACTGTAACGACGGGTATCATTAGTAAGCGTTAAGTTTAACTTTATGTTGAGAAAATGCAGTCGTAAATACGAAATCATCTGTGATTAATATTCTGACAGGACGTTATTGCAATGCCACGTCGCGTCACGTAGTGTCACGTAGTGTTGTGACCGTAAAGTTACATTGTTGTTACGAGTAAAATCTTTTTTCTGAATAATCAATACTTTACGAACAAAAGGAGACAAATGGATCATAATATTTTACAATGTATTGTGTATTCTTATTATTATGATATAATAATAACAATACATTGTATAAAATAAATCTATCCGAAAGAATTCAGTAAGTTTGTCGGGTTTTAGTTTATGTCTTGGTTTCGCTTTGAATAGCTCGAAAAATAAACATTTTTTTTAAATTATCCAGTAATTTTTAACTATTAAAAACCCGTGCGCGTAATAAAACGATTTTTTTCAACAATAAGTTATAAGTAATCTAAATACGATTGTCGATTACAAACTCTTAATATTCTAAATCGATATGTCTCAAGAATCGGTATCTAAAGCAACCGATTTTTTCCCCGTCACAAAATTTTTTTTTAGCTGTTAAAATGGACTCCTTAGATTGCCACAACTCTATAGAACAAAGTGACTTCTCCGGAAGTTTTTCTTAACAAACATTTTGCTCACGTTCGTGCCTGTTCAAATTTCTAAGAATTTTACAAAGCAAAGGTCGAGGGAAGCTCCATAAATACTTTTAAAACTGTTATATAAGAGAAACAATTGTTTTTTTAAAACAATTAATTGGCCTTCTACTGTTTTTTAAAGGGCATTCATGATTGCCTTATGAACTTTAGGCGATATTAAATTTTAAGGAAACGTGGGCCGATGTATGTAGTAAAGGACGGGTAAGAGTGGCTGGTGGACTCCTCATATGTTCCTCCTCTTCCACTCTGAACTCCTAATGGAAAAATAAATTCTTGAAAATCACAACGCTTTTATTATAAATTTTTACTTCTTAAAATTTAATTAAAAATGCTCTGTTAATAGAAATACTGAACTGTATACACTAGAAATGAAAATAAAAACGCTATTACCTCTAACATATTATGGCGTCAAAAAACTGATACGCATCGCTGTCCACTAGAGTGTACAGTGACTGGCTGCATTGCCACTTCGTATGGCAATGCTAATCCTATGACCAAAGAAAAAGCCAGCCCTTGGGTCACGCGAAGTGTAAACTAAGCGTCTTGAAAGATCTTGTAAACGAGCAGCAATAATCACTCAGACCTCACGACCCAAGAGTGAAATTCGGGTGTAGCCAAGGATTTGTTTCCGCCACATATTCTTTCCAGCAAAAACACTAAGAAGTGGTGTAGCGTGGGCGTATTGGGGGACTGTCTTGTGTATTTTTTTTGACGTTTATAAGTTTGATTTTTGATGTTACATTGATACTGCTGGCACCGGCTGTACAGTTGCCGTATTAGCTAAGCGATTGGCTGCTGCGCTGTGTGACACGGGTTCGATTCCCGCACGAAATAAATACTTATGTAGCCTACATGTTGTTCCGGGTCTGTTTGTGTATGGATTTATAGTCCGCGTGTATGGATTTAATAGGCTTTCTATAGGTATATAATAATATTACCAGCCTGGTTTTATCCCACTGCAGGGCTAAAGCCTCCCTACTTTCTTTCCACTTCTCTCTGTCAATAGCTTTTTGGGACCAGTCTTTGTCGAAGGAGTCCATCCATCTTCGCCTGGGCCTACCGTGATGTCGTTTGCCATGTAAAACCCATTGGCTCGTGTGTTTGGCCCACTGATCGTCTGACATGCGGCAGATGTGTCCGGCAAAGTTCCATTTTATCACAATTTTCAAAATCGTTTCAGTAGATCTGGAGATTACCCCCTACAATGTCACAAACTCACAGTCTCACATACTATACCTCTTTATAATATTAGATAGATAAGTAGATAAAACATATTCTTTTCAGTGCACCCAAAATACATAGATAAACACAAACAAATCAATTAATGACATAAAAATATGAGAAAAAAACTACAGTGTGCCGATATTTAAATAAAACAAACACGAAACAAATTCCCCGTTATTAATAAACGTGGAGTTAAGTTACTCCAAACTTAATCCTTAAAAATGTATGGTAAATCCAGAGATCATGCTGGTAAAATTTATTACGCGGTTATTATTAACACCTTTCAAGTCTATCACAGTGAAAGCAAAGGAAAATTATGCAGTTATGAATAATAAATAAAATTACGAAAACCGACGAGGCCGTATGAGCTTGATGCCATTGCTATTCCGACAAAAAATATTATTCTAGGAATTTGCCGCGTTTCTGTTTTCTTCAAATACATAAACATTAAGTTTATTTTACTTTTAATTGTCATTATTCTTAGTAAATGCTTGTCTCATATTATTATTGTGTTATTTTTTTCGCAAATGGTAGGTACGTAAAGTAGAGTATTTTCCTCGGTGTTAAAGCTGTCTTAGTCTTGGGTGAACTTAAATAAAAATATTCCACAACTTTTACACAACGCCATCTGGTCCCAAGCTAAACTGAGCTTGTGTTATGGTTACTAAACAGCCGATAATCATACATAGATATTTCTAAATACATACATATTAGATAGATAAATTACACCCAGACACAGAACAAATGATCGTGCTCATCACACAAACATTTGTCCTGGGTGGGAATCGAACCCACGACCTCCTGCATAGCAGTCAGGGTCACTAACTACTAGACCAACAGGCCCGTCAAATAACTTAAATCCCTCGCTACACTCAGGACTCGTCTTAAGTCCCTCGCTTCGCTCGTGATTTAAGTTTTTAACACCCTCGCTACGCTCGGGAGTAAACATCGATTCCTTCGTTACGCTTGTGATTTAAATCGTCACCCGCGACAGAAGACACTGCTTTATCCCCTTGGTTAATAATCTCCTAATACCTACAGTGCGCGGTGTGCGTCTCAAGGTTACACCAGTTGGGAGACCAGCTCAGCATGTATAGATACATGCATGCATGTATTAGTATTTTATTACCTATTATTATTTATTTTCTAAGCCATTCATTTCCCAAAAAAGACATAAGTATATAGGTTTATTAAATAATATAAAATCTTAATTAGTTAATAATTAATTTGGTTTTCACCAATAGGTAAATTCATTCATTTGTAATAATTGATCATGCATTTTAACAATAATTAAATAAACAAAAACTTAACTTTATGTAAATACATAAATGAAGGTACCTAATAGATTAAAAATAAAATAAAGTAAATTTGCCACATAATTACTTGACAATTACTATAATTGGGTGCCCATTAAAGGGGGGCCTTCCCCCTTTCTTCATCTTATACCATTCCTCTCTATCTTGGGCTATTATAGTCCATGTATTGTATAAATTATATTAATATGTATAGATAATCTTACATCGTCGTCTATTTTCAGGCTCTACCAGACCAGGGAGGTGTTGGAAACGAACGGAGATATTATAAAGTACATACGAAATGAACACTTCGAATTTGATCCAGTCCAATCTTACCCGAATAAAGAAGATGACTTGCTGACCATTATGAACGTTCCATACCATGTAAGTTTATTTTTCTTCTACATGTATAAGTACCTACCTACTTTCTTAATACCTCTTACCAAAGACTTTCAATTCTTACTGACGACGGAGCATTACGAACAAAATTTTCATCCGACACTTGTGTCCTTGTGGGCACAAGTCGATTAGTTTAGTTTAGTACGCTCTGCTGCCGCTCCAATATTGCTATATTATGCTAGATGGCGTTACTGAGACGTATTTGTATTTGTATTTATTTAGATCTCCAACAAAGATTACACCTTACACGCTAAATTAATCAAAGTATAAATAGGTACAATTCTTTGTGCATTTTCAATTGTGTGACACCCTAAGCCGAGGTCCGAACCCTACAGGGGGCGCCCTTAGCGAGTGTTCACTTAGAGTCACGATCATTAGTGCCCTGGCTGGAGGCCCTTGTGTACAAGGACATCCACTGGTTTGCCCGGTTGAGCAGTCTTCACCCTCACAGGGTGGATTGCGAGATGCCCCACCGAAAAAAAAAAAAAAAAGTGCATTTTCAATTAGTTTTCCTATGATATTTCTTCGTAAGACCTCTCTACAATATCTTTAATCTCATAAATTGCCTCCTATTTTCTTAATAGATGACCAGTATTTTTCGCTGATCCGGTTCCAGAAGCCATAAGTCTATGCAAACCTATAAGGTACCTAGCAACATATTTATTAAAAAAAAATCGCGTAACGTCATTTGTACACGACGTTTTTTTAATGCCCTGATGTCGCGCTTAGAACGCAATCAGTACTTACGCTCAGCAAACGAAAACCGGCCAAAAAGGTGTTGAAACGATAACTACGTGATGGCATCTCCGAAAGTTATCAGTAGGTGCCTTATGTGAGATACCACAGATGTGTTCATTCTTTTCTTTCAATCAATCTTCTATTAAGTTCACGTTGAACACGCTTACCAAAAAACGCAGCGCGATTAAATAACTTTTTCATATTTATATTTTTGCATCTACCATTTACAGTATCACCCAATGTGGTAAATGCGTATAGCTTAATCGATAAAGCACAAACAATGCATTCCTTGTGAATTCCCCTAGAATTAATTATTAATTAGGGAGGTATTTAGACCACCAAGTAACCTCCGTCCCTCGCGATCAAACTATGCGACTGTGTGGAAAATGGGTAGGTATCTATCGTAATTAAACTTCGCATTATGCAATTGAGTGACTAAAGTTATTTATTTAAAAAGTAGGTAATATTTAAGATCTCCAACAAAGAATATACACGATTCATGACTAAAACACTCATTAGTTAACTCAAGAATAAAAATGGCGGTTTGACAAAAGACCTGCCATAACGCCATTTTAATTCCTCAGATAAAAGATTAAGAAAAACCCTATAGGATTAATGAAATATTTCTTAAATAAAATACATTTAGCTACATTCTATTGTAGGTGTACCAATTACAAGGTAGGTAACAAGTAGGGTGTAGGTACAATATCGGAAGGTTCTGAATTACTAGGTCCGGTATCAGATCACCAGCCCTATGGAACTTTTAATTTTTCAACCGATTTACAAAAAGGAGGTCCTCAATTCAGCTGTATTTTTTTTAGGTTAATACAAATAATAAATACAAATAACCATTTCGGATTATTTGTTGTTACTGATTAACATGGACGTAATACCTATTAATAGTAACCGACCAATCCAGCAGTCCTTTGAGGTATTAGGCCCAGTGTTATTAATTATATTAAAATTAATGCTCAAAGGCAGGTTCCGAGTACAGGTAAGGGCACTAAATCACTAAACTGCTTTCTGAACAGACAGATTGATCACCAAACTGGTTCAGATGACACAGTGATGTAATCAATGTTAGAATGCTTGTGGTTCTGTGTGATGACGGAATGGTGTGATAGCCTATTTGCTGTACTAAATTTTAAAATAAACGTATGTGTGTACTTATGTACAGACGCCAGCACATCAAGTTACCCCAATGTGTCAAATTTCTTTGATCGTTTTTCAACTCTATGTCAAACAGAATAAGGTTCACATTCAATAGGGAAAATTTGACACATTGGGGAAACTTGATGTGCTGGCGTCTGTACACTCGTTAGAAGTTATCTTCTTTGGCGTGACAAGATAAAAATTGTTTTTTATATTTTTTCTTTCGCGTTAAAACTTTTTTCACTTAACCTCTGTATGTATTATAGAAAATTACAACTTTGCTTTGCATTTTAGTGTCAATGTCAACTCACGTGCATTTTGCTGTCGCATTTTGTTTATTTCCAAAAGGTCGATGTCGATGAGCTGATCAATATGTTGACCATGAACTTCAGGGTGTAGGTTTATCAATAATTTGTATTTTTTTTTAATGTCTTGTTTCAATTACAAGATTGAGAACAGACCGTAAGCGACAGGAACGGTTTTTATGACTCACTTTGAAAGTAATTTCGAGTGCGGCGGCGATACTGCGGCCTGCCGGCTGCCGCCCATTGCGCGAAACCTCAATAGAGATGCATAAAAACATAAAAACCAACGGTGTCGCTTGCCATTTGGGTGTCGGTCTCATGTCTGATGAGTGATGGGGGTGGGGACTCAGGGATAAGTAGGGACATCAGATGAGGTCTGATGTGTACGCAACCGGAGAGCCAACAAAACTGAAAAGATACTGATTTCTCCCCACAGGGGGTACATTAAAATCATAATCAAAATCAAAAGTCATTTATTCAAATTAGGCTGAGGATAAAACCTTTTTGAACGTCAAAAATTACATAAGACTGTCGCCCAAAATGCCCGCCCTTCACCGCTTTCTAGTGGTTTTGCTGAGGAGATACGAGATTAAGAGAGACACGACAGGATTAGGGAAGAATGAAGACCCTAGTTTGTAGTTGCAGTTTACGATCTGCGGTCCATTTCGGACTTACACCATAAAGAACAATTCTGCCCATTCTATTCACAAACATACCACCATTAATTAAGAATCAAATTATCACGCCTCCAGTCTCAGTCAATTAGCAAGAGTCCTGAAGCCCTAATGAGTCCTTTGTCCGAAACTCAGTTCATGCGTACTTGTATAACAAAGCTAGCGCACGCCTCTCCATTCGATATTGCATTGCGAACTACTGTTAATTAAATTAATGATTAGTTATTAAATTATATTCTACGATTCCTGTTACGTGAAACGTGAGAATGTTTCACTGTTTGACATTTCTGTCTGTATGCGCTGAATTTAACATTATTTGTGGAAAAATATTATTTCTTTTTTGTATAAGTGTGTTTATCAAAGAGAATAAATAAATAAATATTCCACAACTTTTCACACAACGTCATTCAGTCCCAAGCTAAGCTAAGAGCTTGTGTTATGGGTACTAAACAGCTGATAAACATACTTATATATTTCTAAATACATACATATTATAGATAAATTACACCCAGACACAGAACAAATGATCGTGCTCATCACACAAACATTTGTCCTGGGTGGGAATCGAACCCACGCCCTCCGGTATAGCAGTCAGGGTCACTAACTACTAGACCAACAGGCCAGTCAAATAATAAAGGAATCACAGGGCATCAGGATTGGTCCGTATTTCTGTCAAAGGTAAAAGTCCCCAAAAAGCTGCCAGCATTGAATTGCAATGCTGCTTCTATGGCCAAAAAAAGGTCCCAATCAGCAGTTTTTGAAAATTTAGATAGACAAACAAACTTCTACCTATTATTCTTTCCTAAATATCCAAAAATTTTCCGCAAACAGCGATGAGGTCGCCATTGTACCCTAAAAATGAACCACAGTTGCAATACTTTTATGGCAAACAATAACTTAAATTCTATCTAGCAAAGCCTGCTAAAAACCGCATAGCGATTTGATATTGATACCATGACAGCGAATTTTGCGAACAAACTTTTGTTATGTTTTACAGTTGATGTGTTTATTTGTTTTTTTTATGTGTTATAGTATTGTGACGTATGCATACGCACGTCTATTTGCCATGGGGAAAGGTATTAACTATTACTTGCTGGAATCCTTAGGTACAGAATAAAGCATATCAAATCATCCCAATGAGATGAATTCCTTTGATAGTTTTTTAACTTTATTTACAACAGAATGAGATTTATGTTCAATTGACAATTCAGGGTAGCTTGATATGCGCCTCTGTACAAAGCAGCAATAATTTATACATTTATTTATTTAACATGATACCTACGTATGATAATATAAGGTCCGGGATCAATAACCGGGTCGGGCAAAGTGGTATACCTAGTGTTTTCCATCTGAAATTTCTCAGAAGCAGACCGAGGTCAATTCCAGTACCCGGTTGATAAGTAATTTGCAATAAGCTTACCGCTACATGGCATTGATTTAAACTTAAATGTAGCTGATGAAATAAGGGTGTACTAAGACACACCTCTGCCAAAGCATTTGAGAAAAATGTAATAAATACATTATAATAACTTTAACCAAGAAGTAGTAGAACATAACATAGGTAAGTCCCCCCTAAAAGAAAGTCATTAAAAGGGGGAGAAAACAATTTCTTGATAAAAATGGAAGTTAAGCCGATAGAAAAATGAAAAGCAACGTCATAAAATGATTGGACGGAGAGGCTTGCACTCCGCTGTCTCCGCTAAATTACTTCATCGGTTTTAACCCTCGGTTTACGTGCTGGATGAAGTTTGCAGAATATTTAATTTTAGTACCTTTATTTCTTAGTTGTGGTGACTTCCAGAAGACTTGCAAAACTCATACAAGTCAAATCCGAATAGTTACGAGTATAAGTTATAAGTCGAAACGTTTCTTCGTACAAAAATTCTCCTAATGTACCTATAAGTGTATGGACTGGCCTAGTGGCCCTGACTGCTACGCCGGAGATCGTGGGTTCGATTCCCACCCAGGACAAATGTTGTGTAATGAGCACGATCATTTGTTCTGTGTCTGGTTGTAAATTATTTATGATATGTATGTATTTCGAAATATATAAGTAAGTTTATCAGCTATTTAGTACCCATAACACAAGCTCTGCTTAGCTTGGGACTAGTTGGCGTTGTGTGAAAGTTGTGGAATATTAATATTAAGTTATACCTCTTAATTATTCAATCATTATAAAAATAAGATTACCATGTATGTATATTGTAGTAAATAACGTTTTCATAATTTTATACACGACTCGCCAGCACACAGATGAACCCTGAAAGCTTTCCGTTGTATAGCTAGAAGCAAAATGTGCAATAGGCTAAGCATATTGTATTGTTTTATAATGAGTTGTATTGCATTATGTGGTTTACATGCGAGTTAGCCATTAAAAGGTTAATATTTTGCCCTAAACTACTGGTAGCAAGTTCGTCATGCTCCCTTAGACGTTATTGCTTGCGGTAGCGTTGGAGGTCAGGTCACCACCTTACTTCAATTATTGTAAGAGGGGTGATGGCTGATCTTTGCGTTATGCTCGTGAACGGGTGCTGCTTGTGGTGACTGGTCGTCGTGCTGGCCTTGGTTTCGTTATTGTTTAACTAGTAGGTAACTGTTTTTATTTCGTTTTGATATACAGACCTGATACTTATATAAGAATATAATCCAGTATTGCACTAGGCTACTATGAGGCTTCTATTTATTCAATTTGTTGTAGGATTTTGCTTGAGTTTAGTTGTCAATGTCGGTACCTATTATTATTACTAGGTACTATCATGTATGTATGTATGTGCTAGCTAACATGTACCTAGCAATCTATTTAGTCTAATTGATTGATTTGTAATGTTTAGAATTCACTGATATTGTGTAAGCTCAAGTTCTGCTAATACGTGTTGCTGGGGAGTTTATTCCGCCACTTCTTCTTCCCAGCAATGACACTAGAAAGTGGTGAACGGCGGACGTTTTGAGGGAATGTCTTAAGTATGTAAAAGTGTTGATCTTAAGCCTAATTTGAACAAATGGCTTGATTTTGGCTGATTTCATATTCTACTAAAATGCACGTTAATGGGCTATTTGACAACGTTTTATTTTAGTCCCTCATCTAGATTACAAGAAAATATTCGACACATTATTTTTTTATTTTTTCTCGTTATTAAAAAAATAACGGCGATAAATCGAATCAAAATGTCGCATGACGTCACTAGCCAGTACAGTTTATAACAAGCCCCCTCTCCTCAACTTTAATGCGATTAATCTAAGCAGTTTTCCATCAATTTGAAAAAGAAAAAAATATGTTGTAGGTATTCCGGATTTTAAATTGAAATATGTACATCCATTGGGAAAAAACATAGTACCTACGTTGTATTAGCTTTGGCTATGAAAATATCTAACCACTCAATGTATCATAAGAATAAATAACAAGACAAGACATTGCAAATACTATTTATTAGTCCATTTATCATCCACTTGAACTAACAAGGACTTCTTGATGGTACCTACTTTATACATCAAAGTTCTGTGTGTACTGTAACGACCACAGAACAATAAATTGTGCTTAAAAATGTCCCATAGACGGTGATGCATAAAGGTCATTGCCAAGACGACCACATAAGGTTTGCCCTGTGAAAAAGATATCAGATCTCATGTAGAGCCAAGCTTCTGAATCTACACGGCCTAACCTACCGACCCTAACTTCACAAATTCTACATAACATTAAAAATGTATGGCTTCGCCGTTTCGCTACCGTCGTGGAGGTGATGCGAATATTTAGTTTGTGAAGTTTTGACAACAAAATGTAAGGATTGTCTTTGCACCTTAGTTGGTACCCGGTACATTGACCTAGACTGTATAAGTATTAATTAGACATTGTTTATTATTTTAATTATTGACTAACTATTTTCTCGCACTTTTTTTAAATCAATTAATACTATAATGCGTTTTATCAATGTCATAATGTTATCAATTTTAATATTCATGGCCTTTATGAATATTTGTACGCATTCGGGCATAACATAGCGCGCTTGTAATTGTTTTGTAACAGTTATTTATGGTAAATACCTGTGCTAACAAATTAATAAATGATTTATGACAGTAAATAACACGAAAATTAAGTATTTTTTTAAGGAGTTATCATCTTGCCAGTTTAGGTGTATTTATATGTAGTACTAGCTGCCCTGGCAAACTTCGTTGTGCCTTAGAGTCAATTTATTGCTCTTATCATTTTTTTTTGTATTAGATATACATACGTTTAATAAGGCGACAACAAATAGATCCAAACCAATAATAACTACTACTACTTTTTAAGTAGCAAGTCTCTACTGTGATCTTATTTCAACATTTTGTGTTCGATAGAATTAAAATTACAACATGTATATATAACCTAACCTAACTGACCATACCTATCCTATAGCTAACCTAACTACCTAACCTAACTACCTTACTAAAATGCATTGATTTAAAAAATACTAAATTCATCATTTTTATCTGTTACATACAATTTATACCTATAGTTTTCCCGGTCTACTTTAATTAAAGTCCTAACAGTAAAATAAGTTCTATTTGCAAAGAATTATTAAAGTTCGTCTCTGTCGTCATTGTTAATTACGTAAATTGATTTTTGAAATACTTATAAGACTTTTTTATGCTACATAAAACCTCTTAGTTTAGTAACAAAATAAATTTCAGAACTTAGGTGCGTATTATAAATTGACAACCTTACCTTCTTGGGTTTAGCTTAAGACTTGTCAATTTCAAATTGTCACCTGATAATGAACTGGGAAGTTTGACTCCTGTCATGTCATCCAAGATGGCGCTGCGTTTGAAAAATGTTTGAGACAACCGATATTCTTGATATTTATTTTTTCGGGGACTTTTCATGTTTTTTATTAATTATTATGCTATATGCTATTCCGGACAAAGACAAATCCAAAAAGACCAAAATCATTCACATTGATCCAGCCGTTCTTGAGTTATAAATGGTGTAACTAACACGACTTTCTTTTATATATATAGATGTACACCCACATTCACACCAGTCTCGGAATAACTTGTGAGACGGTCCTCACTTCGAAAGTAATTTCGCAAATCATCTAGAAAGTCGACTACGCTTCTCATGACGCCTGTACAAGTTTCGGTATTTACATGTCAACGTCAAAATACTCACCCGTTTTAGTTCGTCTAACTTTGATCATCACTTGGTGGCGCCAGTGTCGAAATCACTCCATTTAAGAATACTTACGATATTTTAATTTCACATGATTTCACTGCGGATTTAGAAGTGATTTCGCAAATAAACTTTTCAGAATAGAACTGCTGACGGTAAGACTCTAAATTACTTCGCCAGACACGGGAATCGAACCCATGACCTTATGTAAAGCAACAGTGCTTGCAACCACCACCAGACCAACGAGGAAATCTTTGAGAGTGATTTTCTATGTCTCATTAAGAACAGATTTTTAAGGCTCAGGTTAGTGGCTCACAGGTTATCTTATAAAGCAAACAATGTTGTGAAGTTATTATATATCAACAGTACAAGCGAAAGACACATAACAAATTAACTCAATCTTAAACTTTATTTCATTCCACAATGTGAAATAAATATATGTTGGGAAGGAGACAGAAAGCTTTAAACTAGTTGTACCGGCAAATATTGTTTGCTTTTAAATCTATCATTGTGTTAACTTCTTAGTTTTAGCTTAAGTCTTGTTAAATGTCAAATTGTCACCTGATAATTTAACCGTGAACAAATTTATCACCTGTCATGCCATCCAAGATGGCGCTGCATTTAAAAAGTGTTTAAGAAAATTTTCTTCATATTACTTTTTTAGACTGAAGGTAGCCTATGTCCGTTCCCTCCCAAGGGTGTGTCTAACCTACTATGGTGTGAAATATCCTTGTCAAATATCATTATGATTCGTTTAGCCGTTTGTCACAAACAGCCGACGAACTAACAGACAAACAAACAGAGTTAGTTTCTCATTAATAAATTTTAATATTATTATTGATATTCCGCTAAAACTGTACTTAAATGACAAAGTTTGTGAGAATGGATGTATGAGAGTGTAGATGTTTGTTATTCTTTCACGCATTAAGTACAGAAATATTTTTTATGTAACTTAACAGTCTGTTACCTACGTCACTTATACTTCAGAATCAAATATATTTCACCGGCTTTGTAAAAGTATTGTGTAAAATATACAAGTAAGATAGCACATACTACAAAATGTATGGAAGATATAAATGAAAAATAAATAATTTAATATTATACTTCATTTTCCGTTACAGTCTCTTTTGCTGCCAACGGTACAACTACATAATCACGAACACGTGTTTATTGATTCAATCTGTGGTTGATTGAACTGTGTAAAGGTGTCAATATGCAGTGTGTACACCAGCGATAAGCTAGATTAATTTAAAGTCTATATACAACATAAAATGTCGTGATGGCCTAGTGGTTAAGACGCCTACCTCTCATGCACGAGGTTGTGGTTCAAATCCGGGCAAGTAGCAATGTGACTTTTTCAATTCATATGTACTTTCTAAGTTTATCTTAGACATCATTGACTTCGGTGAAGGAAAACATCGTCGAAACCTGGACTTATAGTTAATATAAGTTTAAAATCGCCAATCCGCCTTGAGAAAGCGTGGTGATCAATGCTCTAGCCTTCTCTGTATGAGAAGAGGCCTTTGCCCTGCAGTGGGACAGTAACAGGCTGGTATTATTATTATTTTATAGAACAAATGCCCCGCAGAAACGCGGGCCAAGTTAGGCATCAACCTGGATATCAGAAGGCCGCTGGTAGATTAATGGTATGACCGGCGGATAAACAAGTCATAGGTCTCGAGTTCAAACCCAAGGCATGCACCTCTGACATTTTGGATTCATGGCTGTATTATATAATTATCACTTGCATCAAAAACGGTGAAGGAACCCTGTGGAAGAGATATTTCTCGACGGTATGTATTAGGTACCAAGTCAGAGGCCATTTCATAAAAAAAAATTAAAGGTTCCGTAGGTACCTCAAAAAGAAAAACGGAACCCTTGTAAGGTTACTTTTTAAATTACGGTATTCATTTAACCTCCTTACGTCTGAGGTGCATTGGCTTTATACTCGATACCGCTCTCGTCTCTCATTACTCTTTTATCGTCTCCACCGCTATATAATTAAATTTCTCACCGATTGAGTGCCAGTGGTCTCCGAGTAAATTGGCTGCGTAACATCCAGACTGACAGACGGCTACGGCAGACGATGGGGACGAAAATACTAAGTCGTCGTTTTCCCCATTTTTTATGGAACGCTTTAGAGGAAGAGATTTATTCTAAAAAAGTCTAATCTATATTTGAGTAACTATTTATGTTTTTATTAGATATAATTATTGTACTTAAAATATATTAGCTAAGGACTAAAATACACTGAACGATAACTAAGTAAGAATTATTCTGGTGGAAAAAAAATGCCGTTAAACAAATTGCCACTAAAATCATCTCAATTAAGCGCACATTGTAATACAAACGGGCACAAATCAAGATGGCGGGCTGAGTAATTCCGGATAGAAAAACCAAATAACACACTGACAACAAAGGAGGTAGTCAGAACAATAAAATAGGGCTGAGCTACACGATGACTGATGCATTCATAGCATATGTTTGGACAGGCCAACTCTGGACCACGATAGTTTTTCCTTCAGAAGGCCTTTCCAGACATTTTCATCGTTAGACTACTTACCATGATATTTTCTAATAATTATAAAATTCTCTTGTCACAGCGTTTGTTACAAAACTCCTGCAAACCGGCTTGACCAACTCTTAATGAATAGGACGTAAACTTATAAAAACCCGGCCAAGTGCGAGTCTGTCTTGCGCACAAAGGGTTCCGTACCATTGCTTAGGTAAACAACAGAAGGTACACAAACATAACACAAATTGAAAATCGCGCTTGTTGTATGGGATCCTTCCTTAAATATTTGTGTTATTTTGTAGTTAGTATTTTTTATAATAGCGTAGCGGCAACAGAAATACATAATTTGTGAATGTTTCAACTGTCTAGCTATCGCGGTTCTTGAGATACAGTATGGTGACTGAAAGGCGTATGGACAGACGGACAGACAGTAAGGTCTTAGTAATAGGTTCCCGGTTTTACCCTTTGGGTACAGAACCCTAAAACTACATAAAACTTATTTTAAGCGGGAACGAAGTTTGCCGCGGCAGTTAAATATAAAACAATTGTAGTTGCCCCACCCAAAATATAGCTCCGTATGGAGAAGATGGGCAAGAAATTCTGCAAAGTTTGCAGCTTCTGTTAATTTAATTTTAAATCAGGCTTGAAAAGTGACCGAGTTTCTGTCAGCATTCCATCAAGTCAATTTGGAAATGCCGGCGTTTTTTTTTAAAGCGTGCTCGGTGACGTAAGTGCTTTTGCAACCATTTAAACTCACATACATAAACAACTATTCCCGGAAAAACTACCAGTAGGTCACACTAAGTTAATGTTACTTAGTTCCATGTAGTAATCGTACCAATCATACATGGTTTTTTTAAGTGTGTATGGAAGTATCTATGTATTTAAACAAATAAATAAAATTTGTCTCTAGAACTTAATCTGTAGCAATAAAATGGTTGTTTCCAGCTAACAAACTGTTCGTAGTAAATAAGTGAGTATTGTACCCCGTGTTAGCAACTTCTGTTTGGTGATGCAGGAAACAGAAAATATGAACAACATCAGTACGTGAAGCTAGTCCTGAGTTTGACTTACCAACAAAGGCACAGACTGAGAGCCATATTTGTCTGCAAACAAGTAATGCGCTCCCGAAACATTCTGAAATTTAAATGCCTGCGAATCTGCGATTTGAAAAAAAACTATCAAAGGGATAACCTACTTGTTCGTGTACAAACAAGCTGCAACGTCTACCCCGAAACGCATAGCATTTGTGTCTGTTTCGTTTTTGAGTCAAACGTTTTCTGAATTTCTCATTTTAATTTCGCCGTATTTACCCGTTATTTGCTGACAAATTAATGTTCACGACTGAGTATGGTACGTTCGTTATTAATTTCGAAGCTACAATTGTGTTCAGTTCATTTCTGAAAATGAGAACTCGAACATGGAGTGATTGTCAATGAACTGTTTGGTATTTAATTTATTCGTTCTACGAATGACCGTTTCAACTCTTTCGAGCATTGTTTTATTGTCATTTTAAGGGTTCCGTAACTCAAAAGGAAAACAATGGAACCCTTATAAGATCACTTTGTTGTAAGTCTGTCAAGACCCTTTATTTTGAGAACGTGTGGAGGTATCAAGTTGAAATTTAAACCCATCGGCTCAAGTCCACCGTCCCATGAAGTCGTCAAAAGTACAAACTTCTTAACCCAAGTGAAAAAGATACGGCCGTATATTCGTCAAAAACGAATATTTCGACAATCTCAAAGGAAACAAAATTAATAAGGTACTTCCCGTAGACCTAGAACCATGAATTTTGGCAAGTAACATTTTTATAAACCACACGTACAAGAAAAACGTCTCAAATGTATAGTACATTTGTAATTAAATCTAAAAAGTAGGGGGCCTATATTTTTACCCCACCCTATTAATTGTCATAGACAATTTCATAGTTCTAGGTCAACGGGAAGTATATGAAATTTGGTTCCCTTGAGAGCATCTTTTTACGTTAACTTAGAAGTTTGATATTTTAACAACTTTGACCGTGGGACCGTGGACTTGTGTATACAGTTTAAATTTCAACTAGATACCTTCACGCATTCTCAAAATAAAGGGTCTTGGCAGACACACAGACAGACAACTAAGTGATCTTATAATATGGGTTCCGTTTTTTCCTTTTGAGGTACGGAACCCTAAAAACGGGCTGAGGCCGGAGTTATTCATAAGCATACCAGAAAAACAAAGCGACGGTTTGACACCACTCTAGAACCAATATCGCAGGTTTGCCGAACTAATCCTTTTAACAATACAAAAGCCCAACTCAATGGCAAAACTAATACTAGAACAAAAAAAAAGTGAGTTATGTTCAAAGTTGAGCACTCTCCGTAGCTTTGAATGCATTTATCGGAAAAATACCTCTCCCAGCCAGGTTGAGTGGAACATGTTCGTTATTGTTCGCAACGTAGACTAGTGGTTTCCATCCGCCTCGGGCACCTCAATGGACTTGACAGCATATTTCCGAAAACAGAGGTAGTGAAGGGAACTGCGGAAATATGCAATAGTTATCTATTTTAGAGTATGGTAGGTATATGGTAGGTACATGGTTGAAAATTTTCGCTATATTCTTCCTTACAATTTGCAATTTTGTTTTTGCACCCTACTAAAATTGAATCAGAATAATGATTAATTAACAACTAAACATGTCAACCTGGTAAATATTATTATAAGCAACAAGTAGTCAAGACAAACAAAAAATACTACGTTTAACGTTATAAATTGGAATGTTTGGAATAAATAATCAGATAAGTAGGTACAGTCAGTGAGCTGCGTTGCCTTTTTTTCCGTGTTCCTTCTCACACCTGCGCCGGAGGTCACGGGAACAGAAGATACCTACTTCCGCGACCCCCGACGAGCTGCGTTGCCTGACCAATGTTCCCCTTTTATTTTTTTCTAAGATGAATCAGATAATGCAGCTCACTGACTGTACTTTCTAAGTTTATCTTACAAATGACTCGGTGTACAAAAAAACATTATGAGGAAAGGAAGACCTAACTATACTCGTACGGTCTACTAATACCTATTAGGTATAAAGTCGTAAATTTTATGAGTTTGTGACTTTGTAGGGAATAAACTCTGGATCTGCTCCGATTTTGAAAATTCTTTTACCAATGGAGTGGGAGACGTAGGTAGACCAACCAAACAAGAAAATGAACAATAAGTAAAATAGTTTTTTACCCGGTGGTTGTCCGGATCGTTGGGGTACCTATACATAAAAAGCAGTGTATTAAAGAAGTGAACAGTTACTGTTCACTACAGTAGTGACAGCTTTGTAATTCTTTTTATACATAATAGAACTTACTAAACTGGCTAGTACTGTTGATTGTACCATAGAAAGGTTGCCCTACGCCTACGTACGAAATACCTACTAGTAGTTAATAGTTATACCTTACGGCCCGTTCAAGACCTTGCCGCTATGAGCGACGGAAAAGCGCGGGGCGGCATGCGATAAGATTCAAAGTATGAAAACGCCACGAGTCCCCACTCGACCGACTCATGGCGTGCTTCGTACTTTTACATACTTTTAAATCTTACCGCTCACCGCCCCGCGCTTAGCCGCCGCCGCCGCTCACAGTAGCAAGGTCGTGAAAGGACCGTAAGTCTAAAATCGCCAAGCCCCCTAGTGCATGCGTGGTGAATTAATGCTCTGAATACCTTATCTGCATGAAAAGAAGCCTTGGACGTATAGTGGGACATTATTAGATTTGTGTTAGAGCCGGATGTAACTGTTCTGGGCTACATGTAATTAATTAAAAAGACTTACTGTAATACCGAGAGGGAAATGAGCTTGACGTGCCGACGGCCTAATTAGCTTGGGCTGGCTTAGCGAAGTATGAAGCTACAAAAGAATAAGAAGCCTGCATATAATAATATGTCTGATTAATGCAAGCATATGAAAAATTATATATTTTACTAGGTATTTAGAGTTTTTTGGCCCATACGGATCATTATACCTACGAGGGACAAACATTTATGTCATTGACAAAGTAAGCTCAACCCATATTCACATTTTTATGACATAACAAAATATAAAGGCTCTCTGTTTGACTTTTATAATTTTGTTAACCGTAGTGCACTAGAGCACTTTAATAAAAAAAAAATACATACACACGAACATAGAACCTCCTCCTTTTTTGAAAGTCGGTTAAAAATACGGCACGGTTTGCGCAGCGGCTGAGCGATTGGCTGCTGCGTCGCGTGTCGCGGGTTTGATTCCCGCACGGAACATATTTTTGTATGACCTACAGGTAGTTTTCCCGGGTCTGGTTGGATGTGTATATAAGGTGACTGCTAATTAGTGACCTATACTTAAACACGTTATTGAATTCATGATTTCAATCAACTTTCCCAAAGAAACTTTTTTTACATACACAAATGTACTAGTAGTAGAAGCGTCACACGCTCCCAACTGATCATAAAAGGCGCGCGCGCGAATTTCAAACAGCTTTTCTGTTATTGTGGTAAAAGATATTTAATGAGTATAAAAAAAGTTTCTTTGGAAAAGTTATTCGTATTCATGAGAACAATCACGTGTTTAAGTATCGGTCACTAATTACCAGTTACCCTACATTTAAGTTTAAATGTTTTTACACGCAACCACAACACAGTACCTACGCGTAGCAAGATCATTGCAATGTAGAAACGGATTTTGTCTACGTAAGAATCGACATAAGTAGTGACAGGTTGTAGAAACATTTCTTTCGTTTTGAACATGACAATGTCAAGAGTAAAGAGGAGAAAGGTGTCGATTCTTCTGTGGAAAAGAGTCTACAATGTCGAGCCTGATGTCAACGATATTCGGTAGAAATGTTTCTACAATCAAATCACTTGGACAATTTTATTCGTTGAAATCATGCTCGACATTGTGGACTATTTTCCACAGAAGAATCGACACCTTTCTTCTCTACACGCGTAGCATTATTATTGTCGAATCGGGCTCGATTCGACAGTAGTAATTTTCTTTTTTTCAAACAAATCAATAAAACAAACCTAGTTTTGTAATATAAATCTAAAAACGGTGCAATAAGTTTTTATTAAAATTTGATTTGACATAACAGTTAGTTTGAAGAACAATTCTTTATTAATTATGCAAGATATAATTACAAAGTATGTTTTACGCAAATGCGCTTAGATAAAATTAAAGACGTCTTGATTACAACTATGTCGTTAGCATAATCGGATAAAACAGATAACAGTGTCCTGTTTATACGAATTTATATATTTAATCTGTGCTATCATGTGTGCTATTTGTTCGAGTGTGAGGGTTTGATAAGAGGATTATAGTAAATAGCTATTGATAAGGTGTGCAATCATTGAGTGTTGCTGGTGAAGAAAGCTTTTGACGTAATCAACTAGCTATTATGTATAGGACCCGCAAAAAACTTTTAATTCTATCATTCTTACATGACGTCACTCTAGTACCTCAAGGGTGTCCTTGTAAAGTCTAAGTGTCCCGAAATGGACGAAGTCAGCGGGCACGAAGACTTAAAAAAAAGAGAGGTTCTCAACCAACTCCTTCTTCTTTTTGAAGTCGTTTTTAAATAAACTTTGCCTCTGTAAATGTTGACGTTGTACTGTATTGATGGTGTAGGTGTCGCGTTGATAGTGCAGGTTAATAGTGCAGGTTAATAGTTGACTGGCCTGTTGGTCTAGTAGTTAGTGACCCTGACTGCTATGCCGGAGGTCGTGGGTTCGATTCCCACCCAGAACAAATGTTTGTGTGATGAGCACGATCATTTGTACTGTGTCTGGGTGTAATTTATCTATAATATGTATGTATTTAGAAATATATATGTATGTTTATCAGCTGTTTAGTACCCATAACACAAGCTCTCAAGCTTAACTTGGGACTAAATGGTGTTGTGTGAAAAGTTGTGGAATATTTATTTATTTATTTAATAGTGCAGGTTAATAGTGCAGGCTAATAATGCAGATTAATAGTGCCGGTCCGATTCATATTAGTACTATGATTTTAATACTTATTGTTTTTTTTACTGCCTCGTTGGTAGCACGAGTGGTAGGTACAATGCTCGGGTCAAAAAAATTGCAATTTGCAATTGTTAATGAGATTTCAAATCTCAAATTTGTTAAAATCAGCTAGGTATATTTTTTAATTTGTGCCTCGACAACCATTATATAGGACGTAATCACAACTGGCAATAAGTGGGTGTAGGTACCTACTACAGATACACAGCCTATCTAGTTACACGGCCTATCTTTGAAAATTCATGTCGGTATTTTAGTAAATCAAATATATTCGCCACGTCAATCAAAGTAGATCAATTTTGTAGCACCGTGTTAAATTGGCGTATAACGCTCGCATACATCGCGTGCTCGAGACTTGCGCGAGTTACGGCACACTTGCACGAGATCGCAGAACTCATAGATGCGGCGTGCAAATACCTACTCGCACACTTGTTTACGCGGTGGTTTACACAGGCTTATACCTAGTTGGATAGAATCCCTGAAAGCTCAAGCGTACAGTCAGCGTCAAAAATATCGCTAGGTACGACCAGAATGATCAACATTGCTACGAAAATTAAACTTCATCTCAATTGGAAAAAGAGTTTTTGTCAGAATGACAGTTACTTACTGCTTCTATTCTGAAACACTCCTTGTAGTCTTAGATACAAGATCCATCCAGCTGCCTTATTTAAACCGTTCGATTGGTTTCCGTGTCGGTAAGGAACCGTTTTCGACAATCTCATTTCCGAGCCGAAGAACTGCCAAAACGCTATTCACAGATCCGAACGGATACGTTTTTTTTTCTATACGATTGATCATTGTATTTATGGGGAACGCTACAAAATGGTAGTAAATGATCAGCGTGGTAAAAAATTTAGTTTGATTAATAATAATATCATTTAGTACCGATTGCTGTCTATTAAATTACTAGCTGTATAATCTATAATTAAACGGATCGAAACATTCAAATAAACCAATTTTATTTACTACTTTAAATTTTCTACCACGCTGATCATTTACTACCATTTTGTAGCGTTCCCCATAAATACAATGATCAATCGTTTAGAAAAAAAAAACGTATCCGTTCGGATCTGTGAATAGCGTTTTGGCAGTTCTTCGGCTCGGAAATGAGATTGTCGAAAACGGTTCCTTACCGACACGGAAACCAATCGAACGGTTTAGAATAAGGCAGCAGATCTTCGTATGTCTTATAGTTTCAGACTTTCCCATACTGACCGATTTGAATGAGACACCCTGTATATATTATTAGATATATACTACTTTTAAAAGAATGACAACAAACAACAAACAAATCCAAAACAAAAATAACTAATTCAACTTTTTATTTAGCGAGTCTGTGTTATTTATCCCTTTTATGTTATAATTATATTCGTAAGAAGTTGGCAGTAGTATCTTCACAGCGCTAATGTTT
Organism: Euplexia lucipara; assembly: GCA_921972225.1. NCBI lineage: Eukaryota > Metazoa > Arthropoda > Insecta > Lepidoptera > Noctuidae > Euplexia > Euplexia lucipara. The sequence continues at coordinate 6,297,707 of OV179142.1, read as the reverse complement.
TCTCTTCTTTCTATCTCTTTGTAATTTAATTTATTATATATATTATATTTATAGTGTAAATATTTATGTATTTATACTCATATTATGTATTAGTATTCTTTGATTCCTTTTATTTTTTCATTTTTAATTGCACCTACCACTGTTTTTCTCTGCATCACCTAAAGGTTGACTGGTAGAAAATGCCTATGGCATTAAGTCCGCCTCTGTACATTAGTGTGCTTGAAGTATTAAATAAATAAATAAATATGTTAGATAATTAGAATGACAACATAATATATTTACATACCTACATATAATCTAACTTAACTTACCATACCTATCCTATAGCGTTTTTTTTATTTTTTTTAAGTGGTAGAAAATCCTCATGGGTGTCCCCCGCCTCGACTACGGCCGGCAGCGACAAGTCACTGCCTACTCTAGAGACGGGGGCACGGCGCGGCTCGTCCCAAGCGGCACACTCTGCAAGCGTATGCCGCGCCGTGTCCTCCCGACAATCGACAGACCTATCCTATAGCTAACCTAACAACCTAACCTCAGTGAAATGCTTTGATTTGGAAAGATACAAAACACATAATTTTAAACTGAACTACTGCGCTGCGTGAAGTAGTATTAGTAGGGGGTAGAAATAAGTACTGCTTTGACCGGCCTGTTGATCTAGTGGTTAGTGGGCCTGACTGTATGCCGGAGGTCAATTCCCACCGGAGACAAAAATATTTGTGTAACGAGCAAAATCATTTTGTTCTGTCTGACCTCAATAATCAGGAGGACATTTTCAATAGCAGTCAAATTAGGATCTGACTGATAATGTAAATCAATTGTTATTGGTAATTATTAGGGTTGTAGGCATGTCCACAGTGCCCACAAACCTAATTCAGGAGGTAATTTTCAATAGCGGTGGATACGCGCTTGTGTCCAGTATGTCCAAAGATGATGGAACTGTGAGAGGGGATATACCAGTACCTACTCAAAATATATTATAATTGCGAAATCAAGTTCAGATGCCTCCCAAACCAAGGGGAGACAACATGACTGAAAAAATCCTGATGTCTTCCCGAGGCAAGACACGAGACCGAGAACCCTTGGACCCCTTGCAATGTAGGTTGTAATAATAATAAATAGGTTTACTAATAATCTTTTAACTTCCCCAACTAACCTAAATATGCTTGTGTCTGGAGTGGGTTCATACAGTCAATATTGCAATGGGTGGGGATCGAACTCGACCTCGAGATCGCAAATCTCCAGGGCCGACGCCTTAACCATTGGTTAATGCCGCTTTTTAAATCTAGCTCTATTGAGATAGTATTTCTTTTCATAGAACAGTTGCTTAGATAATTTTGAACAGTCTGATCATTTTCTACGTCCGATGTTATTGAGTTGATTGTACCGATAACCACGCGGGCATAGCAGGTGCGCTTTTGTCACGTTACCTAACTCAACAATGTCAACATCTTGGAACAGCTTAGCGAAACAGGGCTAAGTATTTTGCATCGTCTTCATTAAATTAGTGTGAGAACACGCCGCCTTCTTGAAGCGTGTTGCAATCTATCTACCTTCGATCTATTTATTGGCCGGAAAATAGGCATGTGATATGATTAGATTATAAAATAAAACAAAAGTATTTTTTTGTTTTTTCAAATTGATGGAAAACTACTTAGATTAGGCGCATTCATGTCGAGAAATGGGGCTTATGACGTCATTATTCAGTAAAAACTGTACAGGATAGTGACGTCATGCGACATTTTGACCCCATGTATATCGCCGTTAATTTAAAAAAATTAAAAAAAAACTAAAATTTTAAAAAAAGATAAGATAGGTACTTATGTGTCGAATATTTTCTAGTAATCTAGATGAGGGACTAAAAACTTTAATTTAGTGCACTAACCTATTGACACAGTGCCTAAGCGATTGTTTGTTCCGTGTCGCGGGTTCGATTCCCTAACGAAACCAATATAAAAAAATAAAAAATAAATAAATAGGGCCTACCGGTAGTTTCTCCGGGTCTTTTTGTTGTGCATATCAGTGAATTTAAATATTTGTAAAGGTTTCAATGTTGGTTGTCAAATTTCATTGTCAAAATGTTTTTTTTTTGCATACTGGTTATCTAAACAATCGTGTTTAATTACTTATTGTTTATAGCAGACATCACGCGGTATTACCCTCGTAGTTCCCGTTCCCGTGGGAATACGGGAATAAAAAGAAGCCTGTGTTACTCAGGGTGAATGTTAGCTTTCTAATGATGAAAGAATTTTTGAAATCGGCACAGCACTGATAAAAGCGTGATATAGTCACCTCAAATAGCTCCTTAACGTACGTATTATTTAAGAATAATTTCACACTCTACGTAAACGAAGTCGCGGGTTAAAGTTAGCGTTAGCCCACAGTAACTATTCCACGCGGACGAAGTCGTGGGCAGAAGCTAGTAAGCTAAATTAAAGTATATTGTTCTCCTTGACAAAGTTAATCTGAATGTATATTGAAACAAAGTGAAATTAAAGAAAATTAACAATAAAAAGGGGTTACTGTATTATATATCGATATTTAGGTACATGTAGTGTACCTACATAGTGCAGACCCAGGCTACATTATATTTCTGAAACACCTCATTTAAGGAACTAGGTACTCAAGTAATCTACTTTTCGCGCAATGTCTCGCTGTAAAACAACAGTTGGTAATTCAACAGCAAAACCAAGGACTACTTGAATTGGGATTACTCGAATTTCTAGCTACTTACAACACAATTTTCCCCGCCTTGGATTAAATTTATTCTTAATACAATGCAGCGTGCGTCAGCTACAATCAAAGTGTGAAAACTTTCATAGTTCGAAACTTGGTTCGTCTGCAGCAGAGACGGTCGCTTCTCCAGTAAGTACCCTTTCCTCAACTCACCAGTTTCCTTCTATTTTGTTAGGTTTGTTATCAGACTCATTATAGACCGCAAACAGTTTATTTAATGTTACATACATACATATCGTCTCGCCTGTAATCCCCGAAGGGCTAGGCAGAGATTTACCGGGTAGTACACCCACATTTCGCCATTATGTTTAAGTCCCATGTAATAGGGGGCGAGCCTATTGCCATCCATCGGGCACAAATCCAGACTCCGGGCTGTTACTGAGAAATCCCAGATTGAAAAACTCAATGACACTTTGCCCGACCCCGGGATCGAACCCGGGACCTCATGATCAGCAGAAGCGCTTGCGACCACTAGACCAACGAGGCAGTCGATTTTATATATAAAGTGCTAAATTGCACCTGCGCTAAGCTCCAACCAGAGCAACTTTAAGCTTCTTATTCAGCCATCAGGCAACTCACAACTAGCTGTTTACATTATTATAACATATTGAAATACTGCGGACAAAGCAACTCTCAGTTAGCGAGTTTCGACAACCATTTTTAGTAGCAATTAAAAATGGAGGTCACGAACACGTGTAGTACACAGGCACACACACTGACACACACCGACGCGCACACACACACACCCACTAACATCTCACCCACACAAATATCACACACACACACACAGCATGTGTGAAAGTTGTGGAACAATATTATTATTATTTATTATATAAAGGACACAGCGACATAGCCCCAACACATGAATTACCAATAAGTTATTGGCGATTTTACATTTACAAATCCGTATAACTAACTATATGGGACAAATTTAAACATTTCAATTTTCTTTTTTCAAATTGACGCAACTAGCAACTGTGATCATTTATTTTATACCTACTCGTTGTGTCAAGTTTCTGCTTTCTCAAATCGCAACTCGTCGACAGGTTGTCTCCTTCTCTCATCAGTAGTGCCAGACAATATGGCAATCAATTCTAAAAGACGGAAACTTAAAATTAACTCGTCAAAAACTGAAGCTATTCTGTATACTAGAAAACGTACACTGCCCTCTAGACCAGTTAAAATTGATAATTTTCAGATTAAATGGTGTGTATTGGTTAAATATATGGGTGTTATATAAGATAAAACCCTTAATTGGAGCCTATACACCGAATCACTAAGAAGGAATGGTACAAAAAGGTACTAGACAAACCTACATTTACTAATAACAATTCGACGGTGTTTTTTATGTGTGTTTGTTACGCGATTACTCCGCCATTTATGGACCGATTTTCAAAAATCTTTTTTTTATTTGATAGGGTATACTACCAGGTTGGTCCCATTAGTATTAAACCTCAGATCTGATGAGGGATCCTCGAGGAAATGAGGGAACTCCTCAAATAATATAGGAAAACATGTACCAATTTTGACATTTTTTTTTTGGTGACGAATCAAGCATTTACATTTAGCAAGTATCATTTTGTGAAGAAAAACTGATGAAGAAGACAGGCGATGGAACTCTTCAACGCATAACAACAAATTACTCGCAATAGCTACAGTCACATGTCTGTGCATGGTTTATGTATTTCCCATAACATTACGCCTGTCTATATTTTAAAAGGTTTAGAAAGAACTTCTTTTGCAATTGTTAACCGATTTCAATGATTCTTTACATTACATTGAAAGACTTTCTTTACATACAAAGAAACTAAAAATTGCAAAATAAAAAAAAATACAAAAAAACTCTCTTCATGTAACTTATATTTTAATGCTATTTTAAAAGTTGTTAACTTATAATGCTATAGCGACACTGGAATCTTAGGTAGGTATATTTGGTGCTGTAGAACCTTCACGCAGACGACGTCGCGGGCAGCAGCTAGTTTACTAATAATATTACAACGAAGAAAAAAAATTTTTTTGGGTGAGTGTATGTTTGTAATGAATAAACTCAAAAACTACGGTGCCGATTTCAAAAGTTCTTCCACAATTAGAAAGCTACATTAACCCTGAGTAACATAGGCTACTTTTTATCCCTGAATTTCCACGGGAACGGGAACTACGTGGGTGAAACCGCGGAACGTCTGCTAGTATTAAATGAAATATAATAGTTCTCTTTCTGCTGTTTGTAAAGGCGATAATAGCCACAAAGAAATATGATTTGCTTGTAAATAGAATAAGATCTTTTAAAAGCAAAAAATTAAAACGGATATATTTGAAATAGAGACATTGAAAATCCAATCAATCAATATCAATCTTTAACGAAAACTTTAAAACAAGTTAATAGTTTCTTCAAGCAAGATGATAATATTTCTTTAAACAAAGTTGCTCTGTCTGCGGAGCGCCTAAGGGAGCAAGGATTATTCATAACTTAGCTATTAAGCAAACCTAGCAGCGGAACGTAGGGTGAAGTTTATAGGTACTCGAACAAAGTAGTAACAACTCCACCTAACAACTCCTGTAAAAAAACACTACTTTTGAAGCAGGTACTTAATCTTCTTCCAGCTTCCTGACAAACAATCAATCAAAAAAGTCTTCTATTCAAATTAGGCTAAAGTTTTGCACTTATTGGACGTCAAAATTACATAAGACAGTCCCCCAAACAAGCCCGTCCTTCGTCACTTCCTAGTGTTACAGACATGAGTGACAAACATACGCACTATAATAGTTACTTACTCTATAGTAGGTAGCAACATTCTCATTTTTTTTTAATTCATGGTGTATATCTTACCGCCATGAAAAGGCGATGGGGTCTGTCAGACTCTTACTGTCTGAAGACCACCCTAGTGTTTCGTCTAACACCTGCACCGGGGGTCACGGGATCGGACGATTCTTCCGCAACCTCCGACTAAACTCTCACTATCAGACAACACTTAAATATGAACCGATATATCTGAAGACCACCCTAGTGTTTCGTCTAACACCTGCACCGGGGGTCACGGGATCGGACGATTCTTCCGCAACCTCCGACTAAACTCTCACTATCAGACAACACTTAAATATGAACCGATATATCTGAAGACCACCCTAGTGTTTCGTCTAACACCTGCACCGGGGGTCACGGGATCGGACGATTCTTCCGCAACCTCCGACTAAACTCTCACTATCAGACAACACTTAAATATGAACCGATATATCTGAAGACCACCCTAGTGTTTCGTCTAACACCTGCACCGGGGGTCACGGGATCGGACGATTCTTCCGCAACCTCCGACTAAACTCTCACTATCAGACAACACTTAAATATGAACCGATATATCTGAAGACCACCCTAGTGTTTCGTCTAACACCTGCACCGGGGGTCACGGGATCGGACGATTCTTCCGCAACCTCCGACTAAACTCTCACTATCAGACAACACTTAAATATGAACCGATATATCTGAAGACCACCCTAGTGTTTCGTCTAACACCTGCACCGGGGGTCACGGGATCGGACGATTCTTCCGCAACCTCCGACTAAACTCTCACTATCAGACAACACTTAAATATGAACCGATATATCTGAAGACCACCCTAGTGTTTCGTCTAACACCTGCACCGGGGGTCACGGGATCGGACGATTCTTCCGCAACCTCCGACTAAACTCTCACTATCAGACAACACTTAAATATGAACCGATATATCTGTTCCTTAGTAATATCATAGTCTAAAAACATACAGTCGTCCGACGAAGCTGTCTAGACAGGGCAATCGTGCTAGGTGAGAGGGGCGAGACGCGGGAAAGCCGCTCCCGCACTGCGAACAAACCGATGTTCATAGTGCGGGAGGTAGTATTCAAGTCTAACGCGTGTAGAAGTTGTCGACATTATTCCAGAGATCAAAGTGGTCGTCCTACTGTATTAATATTTATACTGTGGTAATATTATACGTTCACTATCACTCTACACCATTTTGTTTTTTCTTACGCCAGGTTTGATCTCTAACTAAAAGTTGTTGGTATGCACGAGAATCAATTTTTAACCCCCGACGCGAAAAGAGGGTTGTTATAAGTTTCACCGCTATGTGTGTATGTGCGTCTGTCTGTCTGCCTGTACCACTGTAGCGCTTAAACGGGTAAACCGATTGAGATGCGGTTTTTTATATATGCAAGCAGGTTTTTTTGTAATGGTTCTTCGATGATTCATCAAAATCGGTTCAGCCGTTTTAATGTTATCTGGTGCTCTTTTGTGTTAGCTGCCGTTGCGATTTTAGTCGTCTATGGATATAACTTTACTTACAAACATATGTGAAACAAAGTCATTAAAATTCACTTGTTTTATACTCATATCGTTTATTTTCACATCGCACACCGACACCGTTTTCGCCTCTTTCAAACACCATTACTTTCGTCTTATTCACATTTATATTCATCCCCTTCATCTTACCTATATGCTTCATTCATCTCGGTCACCATGTCTTGCAACTGTTCCGCTGACGATGCAAGAAGAACTTGATCGTCTGCGTAGAGGAGGCATTTGACAGGCAACTCATTCATCCTCATTCCACACTCACTCTGTTTTAAATCTGTCAGACAACTATCCATGTATAAGTTGAACTGCCATGGCGACGCTACACAGCCCTGTCTTACTCCCCTAGATATGCTAAACCAGTCTGTGTATGCCCCGTTTATGCTAACACATGCACTGGAATCCCTATACAAAGATTTCAGAAATTTAGAGTAGTATGCTAAGATGGTTTGGTCACGATGAAAGGATGGATGAAAGGCGACTAACAAAAGGTATTTACAAGGCAGATGTAAGTGGGAACGCCGGGAGGGGACGCACTAGAAGGACATACCTACATAGACCTTATTGGTAAGGTTCTTCAAAAAGGTCAGGTGCGAAGTACCTGCAACCGGCGTGTGTGTGCGACAACATGTATAAATGTAAACGTATCAAAAGAAGTATGTAAAAACCGACTTAAAAAAAACACAAACAAAAAAACTAAAAGAAAAACACAAAAAAGTGAAAAATAAATAGCTTCAGAAGCCGGTGACACAAACACTAAATCAATCAAGTAAAGTTTAAGCTTCGAAGTCGGTGACCTTTGTTTGATTGATTTGGTGTTTTTGTCACCGGCTTCTAAAGCTATTTATTTGTCACTTTTTTGTGCTTTTCTTTTAGTTTTATTTGAAGTCAATTTTAGTTTTTGCAAAAAAGTGTTTTATTTTTCGTTTTTTAGTTGTTCCCATAAAAATATTTGCCATGAATTTACGTTATATTGTTAACTGTTAACAACACATGTCATGGTAAATAGGGTTAGTCACCTAATAAATGAAACTTAACATACCTAACTGTCGAAATCTAGATATATTGGCTCAGAGCATACAGGCGTGATGATAGGTTGTTTAAACAATAAATATCCAAGTGATTCCAGCAATCACGACAGATTTGCTGTCTATTTTTGAAAAGTTCTATATCTCCGAAGATCAGCACCAGATCTTCATCAAATTGAAATGGGACCACCTAATCCAATCAGTTTTAAGAATCAGTCCACAAATGGCAGAGATATCAGGTACCATAAATAAAAAAAAAATACATACACTCGAACATAGAACCTCCTCCTTTTTTTAATTCGGTTTAAAACCGTAGCGTAACGTATGGCGCTCTGTAGTTTCTGCCTACCCCCGTGGGGAAAAGGCGTGAGTTTATGTATGTATGTATTATTGTAAGCCAAGTTCATTATTATGATACTCAATACTCAATATCTTGCTTGCTTTCCATATCTATTCTTAGGTAGTAAGTTTGCAAATGAGACCATGATATGATATGATATGCCTTGCTTGTTGACTATAACGACAAAAGAAGTGAGATGTAAATGGATGCCAATTTCAATAGTCAGTCCTGAAATTTATTTATATCAACTTTTTACGAGTATACTCGTAACTTAGGATAACAAATTGAAGCCGGTCTGACCTGCAAGTTCTCTTGACACGAATTTAAAATAGGCATGGAAGAGCGTTATGTTCGATGCCTAGTTTCTACTAGCAAGCCGTACTTTCCCTCAACTTTCAACTTTCGAGGTATTCCTCGAAGCGCTACTATTTTGAGGCGCCCCTAATGAGGCGCTCCTATTTTATTCCTCGGAGCGCACCTTTTAGTTTTTTTTCGAGGAAAAAAAAAACAAATATTTTTAATTGCTATCGGGAGCGCCCCTAAAAGGTGCGCCCCGAGGAATAAAAAGGAGCGCCTCATTAGGTGCGCCTCAAAATAGTAGCGCTTCGAGGAATACCTCGAACTTTCGGAAGAACAAAATAAGAATTTTAATTTGGTTTGCAAGTTCTATTAAACCTGTTAGTTTCAATTTATTCTTTCGAAAAAAAATGTAAAATTTCACTCCCTAGGTAATGTAGGTAGGTACTAATATAATTTAGTACTTATATGAGAACTAGCCAAGTCACTAGTGGCCGTCTTTTAGTAAAAATTTGACTATTTAAGCTTTCTACGTTTCTCCGTTTAAACTGAAACTAAGCTAAATCTCAACACAATACTCAATTCTTTATTGCATTCCACAATGTAAGGCTTAGGTGGTAAACATTTGCTAAAAGAAATATTATTGGACACAGTCGGGCACAGCAAAAGAGACATAAGGTGTTAAAGAGGACTTATCATCTACGTATATTATAATATAACTTAATCTAAACCTAATAAAAGAACTTTAAATCTCACAGTCAAAAGGAATTGCAAGGATTAAATTCACGTTTTTATTCGCCTCTGTGTGCAGTAGGTATAATTACTTCGGTCATTTATAAGCCTTCACTACACGCTATAATCCGACTCTGCCCACGTCATGCACAGTGACGGATTAACCCTTAATAAAATTGAGCAATTTCCTAGGGCATCACGTCTGGGGGGCACCAGAAGAAGCACAAAAAAAATCTGTCCTAAGGGCATCACGAATCACGTTCACTCTCACGTCACCAAAAACCACACCAAAAAAGTTTCTAGGACTAATTTGAAAATTCACGCGTTTTAAGTTGACATAGAGTCCGACCTAGAGTCATAACAAAATAAGTTCCAGACCCAATGATTCGGCTCGCACAAGTTTACATCAAACTCACGCACAATTGTATAAAATAATACATGATGATAAAATTGTATCAGCTTTCCCTAATGTGGAAACACCCCTCCCTGCGTCTATTTTTATTGCTTATGATTACAAATTGTTCAGCGGAACGTTCTTTTTCAATATTAAAAAATGAAAAAAGCCGCAAGGCGCATTTCAATAAACAAATAAATTAAGTACGCTTTGGTTTTTATTGTTGACGCACCTCTCCACTTCTAAGGTACGTTACATCTCATCATCTTATTTTACTAAAAACTAATGTTTTTAGGCGGTAAAGGTTTAAAGACCGATTCTAGTTGACATACGGATAGGGGGGCCCACAGGCTTGGATTGCTTAGGGTATCAAGTAGTCCAGTCCTAATCCGTCACTGGTCATGCATGGGGTTTACATCAATGAATATGTTGTGTTTAATATGTTTCCATGTTTGAGGAACACGTTCAATTTATGTTTTACAACGCATGGCGCATTAAAATAATGTGTATTTTATATTTATTTAAACCTGAAACTGTTCATTTATTTATTTAATCCGCTTTGTGTTCGTTGAATTTAATTATTTTACTAAAGCTACACATTTTCCATTACCTATTTGATGTTTTGAAACGAATATATTATGAAACGATTTTATCAATGCTTGCGGAATTGAACAAACTAAATTCACATCTACCCCAATGGGTAATTTTTTTTGTTAGTGTTTCAACTTTATTACAAACACAATAAGGTTCATGTTAAATTAAAAAAAAAAATCGGTTTGGGGTAGCTTGGTGTCCTGACCCCTGTACGTATTTACCTAATCCAATGGAAAGTCTAAAACGGGTCGATCGAAGGATAAGCAACCCATTTCGGAGGTTCGATCCGTGGAGGGGAGGCGACTAATACCTATCTAGATAATAGATTAAAGACCTAGTTAGTTATATTATTTGTTATGTACAAAAAACCAGTATACACTCAACAAAAATAATTAATCGTCGCGACACCACACTCTTCAATCCGAAATAGAAAGACGAAACGAAAAGGCTTGCTTTTTTTGAGAGAAAGAGAGAGAGAGAGAGAGAGAGAGAGAGCCAGACAGAGAAACATAAATTTATGTCATAGAAGTTACAACTCCCGGTCTTAATCCTCTCTCTCTCTCCCTCCCTCTCCCCCTCCCGTCCCACTCCCCTCCCCTACCCCTCCCACTCCCTCTCCCAACAACTGGAACACACACAACAAACACACACAACAGAGAAACACGCGCACGCCGCACGGCCCACAACTACTTATATCAAAAAGTGACGTTACAACTTTTAGACTTCTATTTTTCCGTCTAGCCCCCTTTCGCAACGCGCGATAAGGAACTTCGTTTCAAAAGCTGCGTATATTGGCAACTACATAAAATATTATATAATAGAAGTTCTCCCATTCAACCTTTGGTCACGGCATTAAATATTCCACAACTTACACTCAAAGCAATCTTGTCCCTAAGCAGAGCTTGTACTATGGGTACCTACTAGATAACTGATAAACATACTTATAGATTTGTAAATACATCTTCTATATATACTTATAATAAATCTGTAGAAGTAAAATTTCTGTACATTGAAAATATCAAAAAAATAAATAGCAGGGGGTATTACTAGACAGACACCGAACCCAAAAATATGATTATAAAAATTTTTGTCTGTCTGTCTGTCTGTCTGTCTGTCTGTCTGTCTGTCTGTATGTTCAGGTATCACGCAAAAACTACCGGTTCGATTACGATGAAAATTGGTATACTTATTCTTTATTATCCTGGGCACCACACTGGGTACTTTTTATCCCGGAAAAGTATATACAATAAAAAACAAACTTAATTTTGCGGTTCGATCCCTAGACCCGACTACTGTACCAACCGTAAATAATAAGTTAGTCGTAGGTTACGTCACCCGCAGTGGAGTTCACCAAGGGGCGCTGCACAAGGCTAAAATACTATAATATTTTTTCTTAAGATACAATATAATTCGCCATAAAATTCAATGGACTATCACACACCTAAGATAATAAATAATACTAAATAATAAAACTGTAGAGAAGTCAACTCTGGTGAGGATGATTGGTGATCGATACTGATGCCAAAAATGCAATCAGTAAATGTTTTGTCTGTCTTTATGTGCACGCATAGTTCAAAAACTTTTATAGGGATTTTAACCAAACTTGGTACGGTTGTAATAAATACGCCTGGGCAGGTTGATCTTAGTCTCAGTTGATTTACAAAATCAAATCAAATCAAATCAAATCATTTTATTTGCCTGAAACATGGTTACACAAGATGTTAAATTAAATTATAGAGCAGGACATATTTCACCCTCATTACGGGCATGCAAAATTATAATTAATTTCCAAGAATTATTTGAAATAAATTTACAATTATTTGAATTATTACAATTTATAAGAAATGTGAAATAAAATTATTAGAATCATAAAAATTACAATTATCAGAAATATTGTGATTTCAATTACTAAATTAAAAACAAAACGAAATACGACGAAGAACTATATTATATTATACTAGTGGATACCAGATCGACATGTGCTTTTATTCAAAAAGTCTTTCACGGTGTAGAAGCTCTCCTCGATTAACCAGTTTCGCAAGGCACAACAGAACCTTTTATATGGCAGGTTAGTCATTCCTTTGGGCAAAGAGTTGTATATTAGGGGTGCCATATAGGCACAGTTCTTTCTGAAAAGCTCTAGTTTAGGAACAGGCATTTTTAAGGGCCGGTGGGTAATTTTTCGTTTAAATGTATTGTCGTTAGGGGTGAAAAGATGGCTGTGGCATTTGACAAACTTAGCCACTTCATAAATGTAAATGCAGGGTACAGTTAGGAGATTTTTGGATTTAAATATCGGTTTACAAGATTCCGACCAATCCATGCCGTACAGTGCCCGAATGCATTTTTTCTGAGCTATGAAAACCCTCGTGATGTCACAGGAGTTTCCCCAGACAACTATGCCATATCGTAAAATGGAGCATATGTAAGCGTGATATACAATAATAGAGGTATGTCTACTCGTCACGTCTTTTACCTTCCGAAGTGCAAATACAAACTTGTTTATTTTTATGCATAAACTATTAACATGTTCTTTCCATGAAAAATGTGTATCCAGAATAATGCCTAAGAATTTGGCGCTGTTTATCTGTTGTATAAGTGAATTATTGTAACTAATATTTAATTCGATGTTTTTACTCTTATAAGTTTTAAAGTTAATTAGTTTTGTTTTCTCTATGTTTAGTTTTAATTTATTTGTGTCTAGCCATTGAATAACATCTTCTAACGTTTTATATATTTCCGTTTCATATGTATCAATATTTTTACAGTCCATAATAATAGTTGTGTCGTCTGCAAACAAGACACAATCATGTGTGAGTGCACTTGGGAGGTCATTGACATAAATAAGAAATAACAGAGGCCCCACGATGCTACCTTGTGGCACCCCAGAGCAATTAGTCCTTTGTTTCGAGTCAAACTCAACTACGTTATTGGTTACAGTATCAAATCTAGTAACTCTAGTGAATTGTTTCCTGTTTTGCAAATAGGACTGAAACCATAACAAAGAAGACCCCCTTATTCCACATTTTTCAAGTTTCGAGAGGAGTATCGAATGATCAACGAAGTCGAAAGCTTTACTTAGGTCTAATAGTAGAGCTGATGTTGGGATTTTATTGTTGATATTATCGATGATGCGATTTATTAAGGTGAAGGTAGCTAATTGCGTTGACCGATATTTCCTGAAACCAAATTGTTCCGGTGCCAAAATATCATATTTATCAAGAAAGTTAACTATTCTTTTGAGCATTATTTTTTCAAAGATCTTAGATAGGACCGGAGTTAAAGCAATAGGTCTAAAGTTATTTTTATCTGATCTTGTCCCCTTCTTATGAAGTGGTTTTATTATCGACAACTTGAGTTTGTCCGGAAAACATCCTTGTTCAAGAGATAGATTTATAATGAAAGCCAATGGTTCCGATATAAATAGGGCAATACGTTTCAATAAGTCGGAATTAATTTCGTCATACCCTGCCGACTTAGAATTTTTCAATGAAATCATTGTGTTGAAAACTTCGTTTGAGTCCGTGGGTTTTAAAAAAATACTTGATTCGTTACTTTTTAGATTTGATGTGCGATGCTCAGACTCATTATTGACAGAAACAGAACCACAAGAATTTTGAACTACATCAATGAAAAAATTATTAAATATGCTTGCTATGTCAGATCCACATGTAACTGTACATCCGTTGTTGACAATATTGTCAATGAATTTACAAGTCTTAGGTACAGTACCACCAACATAGCGTTTAACTACGTCCCAAGTTGCTTTACATTTATTGCGAGAGTTTGTTATGTACCTTTGGTTACAAAGTGACTGAGTGCTATTAATACATTTCCTTAACAATTTGGAATATTTTATATAATCTAATTTATTATTGTTGCTTCTATTTAAGTAGTAGTTGTATCTTAGCGTTCTTTTGGTTCTACAACTGATTTTAAGACCTTTCGTTATCCATGAACTTCTGCCGGCTCTAAAACTATTTCTTCGTCTTATTATGGGAAAGCAGAGTTTAAAGAACAATGTTAATTCTTCGTGAAGTTCATCGAAGGCCTCATTTGTATCTAATCTATTAAATATTTCAGAAAAACTTAGACTGCTAATGCACTCTACAAATTTACTGACGTTACTTTTGCTGTAGTCACGAGTAGTTGTGAAGTAATGTTTAGATATTTTTTCTATTTGTTTTGTTTCAAATTCAATAGTTTGAGCTGTGTCATGGTCCGAGAGACAGAAGTTGTGTGTTCTACCTACAGCTCCTGGAATATTACTAAGAATATTGTCGATACATTTATTTATTCGAGTTGGTTCCTGGATATGACACTGGAGTCCGTAATTGGATATAAGTTCTAGGAATTGAGTACTTGCGGTATCGTGTGCCAGAATATTAATATTAAAATCGCCGCAAATAATTAATTTACGTTTTTTATGGCGTAGTTTGGATAAAGTTTCATTCATTTTGTTAAAAAATACATTTATATTGGAATTAGGAGTTCTATAAATACATATAATAATTAGTTTTATTTCAGGAATTTCTAGGCCACAGATTTCAAAATGTTTTTCAATACACAATTTATTAATATCAAGCATTTGCACGCCTTTGAGGTCATTTCGCAATAAGATGCAAGAACCCCCTCTCCGTTGCAATTGCCGGGAAAAAATGGCCGACACATGAAAATTATTAAGGGTTAAAAATTGCTCCTCACCTTTAATTATAAAATGTTCGGTTAGACATACGGCAATAACACGTTTATTTGATTCGCGTAGTTCATTGAGAGCTAAGTCTAGATCGTCCATTTTCCTAAGTGCGCCTGCGATATTTTGGTGCACAATACTACACAATGAGGTACTATTGCGTTTACTTACGAAAAAACTGTTCTTTGCCCTTATTAGTTAGTACGGAAGAATTGTTTATGGAATAATTATTATTTGTGACCGCTGAGAAATAAAAGGGTATTGTGCCTTTACGAGGTTTCAGTTCAGATGACAAAGCCGTAGTGGAAAGAATATTGTAGTCTTGGAAAATATAGTGCGTTAAGGTATTAAAAATGTTTTTCATGCCATGTCTATTTAGTACTCCACTTCGCTTATAAAACATTGTGTTGTCGTATTTCAGGTTCAAATTGGAATCAAATAATATTGCATAGTTATATTTACAAATGTCTTGGTATAATAAGGTATTAAAAGTCTCAACTCTTGAGTTAAAAATGTTGTTATAGCCATTAAATTTATATGTAGGCAAACACAATATTATGTTAGTGTAGCTAATTGACATTAAAATTTCCCGTATACTTATAACTAGATCATAATAATTTACAGTTGTTTCAAAATCATGTTCTCCTATAAAAATCAAACAGTAGTCTTCTTTATTGAAGTTAACAAGCTTGTTGGTAAGATTATTGAGTAGCTGTTTAATTCCACAGTTTGTTGAAAGATTATGGCATACATCATAACATGGGAACGTATTTAGCGCCAAGGTGAGAATATTATTTACTTTGTTGCTACTAATAATACAAAGTTTTTGACTAGAACGATTTAAAATACATTTCTGACCGGCATTATATAAAACCTGTGCTGGTACCTCTGGATGTTTATTGTTTTTAACCACTTGGTGCTGTACACATGAAGATGTACAACAATTTCCGTTCTCCCGTAAAGTGTCGGTTGATGTACTGGTGGTGCCATCTATTTTCGCGGCGCAATTCCCATTCTCCCGTAAAGTATCGGTTGATGTACTGGTGGCGCCATCTATTTTCGCGGCGCAATTCCCATTCTCCCGTAAAGTATCGGTTGATGTACTGGTAGCGTCATCTATCGAGACATTGGTGAACGTATTCTGTCCAAGATCGATCACATGCGCGTTGTCTTCGTCATCGAATGTCAGCCTCAAGTTTCTTGACATTCTCTTCCTCGGCGTTATCGATTTCGTCCTGGGTTCTGAACAAATTCTATGAAATGTTTGAGTTTTAAGTTTTTGTTTGATTAGGGCGTCTTTTAGCGACAAGTTTTCTTCACTTAGTTTTACTATTTCTAAATGTGCGCTTTCGAGTTCGTTTCTAAGCTGTAATAATTCTTTTTTCAAGTCTTCTTTATCACTATCATATCCAGTAGACAGGTCCGGTAGACTATGTCTTCTAACTTCTGAGTTTGTAGATTCAAAAGAGAGATTAAATGAATCGTTGAACAGTGTTTTACGCTGACGTATTGTAACATTTTCATCGGCCATTTTAATACCTTGTCGTTTACTGGAGACAATTTCAATGTAAAGTGTTTTATGCCAAATTGCTATTCGACGACAGATGTCGTTATTCTTAAAGGTACTTATTTAATTATTTGAAGGAGACATACACAATACACGTGGTCAGTAGTACGGCGCCCTTTCCCGGGT
The DNA here is from genome assembly GCA_921972225.1 of Euplexia lucipara. NCBI lineage: Eukaryota > Metazoa > Arthropoda > Insecta > Lepidoptera > Noctuidae > Euplexia > Euplexia lucipara. The sequence continues at coordinate 6,280,879 of OV179142.1, read as the reverse complement.
CATTAGTTCCAGAAATCTTTACCGGAATGATCAACTTTGAAAGTAGTCTATCCGGAAGTATTATGCTAAAATTATTACGTTTATAATAGATATCAACGCACAGCCCACACCGCTGGTATTAGAGACATGAAACTTGAAGGGGTGTTCTTAGTGAAAAGTACGTATCCACTAAAAAACGATTTTTGGAAATTCAACCCTTAAAGGGAAAACATAGGGGACGGAAGTTCGACAACCACGCGGGCGAAGCCGCGGGCAACAGCTAGTACATAATATATTATAGATAGAATAACACCCAGACATAGAACAAATAATCGTGCTCATCACCCGAAAAATTGTCGTGGGTGGGGACCGCACCCACGACCTCCGACATAGCAGTCAGGACCACTAGACCAACAGGCCAGTCACTTAGAGTGACATTTGAAGGTATTTTACAGCCGTTACGGACAGCTTTTACAGACTTATTTCTAGGTCGGAGGTCAGATGGGCTGTCGCTGTAAGTACTAGAAACTACAACGTAGTTGAGAAAAAGCTAATCTGATAAAAAAAATGCGAGAAGCTTGAAAGGTGTCAAGGGACACCCCAATGGAACGAAGTGCCTTTCGATTGGTCACACTCATCCAACCGGGTGTCTTCGTTACAACTATTGGACTTAATTTTTTCTCTCTCTCTCTCATAGAAAGTAAGCCAGTTATTGGAACTTGGAAACAGACAGACAGATAAACCCGCGCACGCCGCACGGCTTACAACTATAGCAAAAAGAGTCGTTACCACTTTTGGTCTTAAAACGTGTCGTTACAACTTATGGTCTTAAAAAGTGTAGTTACAACTTTTGTTCTTAATTTTTTCCGCCTAGTCCCCTTTCAAAACGCGCGATAAGTAACTTCGTACCAAAAACATTGCGGTAAAAGAAAATGTAACAAAAAAATGACCGCAACGTGAAAGCAAATTTTACTAGACATGAATGCAAAAAACCTGTTTTTTCCCCCACAATAATTTCAAAGCCTGCTGTATTGAAAATAGAGAACTTTACTGTGGTTGGGAGACACCTACGTTTATCTATGGAGCAGCGTTGTCTGTTGCATATAAAAGTTCCAAACTGTGTCTGGGGAAAAAGGGGTCACTGGGCCGCTAGGGTCGATGCGAATCTGCTGTTAGGTCGGAAGCACGTCATAAATAGTTTAAACATAACAACTAATTACTAGGCAGCAAAAAATCAAACAACTTTCTCTTTACACGTAGATATAACTGTCAATATTTTTGGTAATATAACGTATCAATTTAAATCTTATATCGCCAAAAAGGTAATTAATTAACCCCAAAGGCCATATTGGGACCAAATCGATGCGTTTTATTTTTTATTAATAGGTACCTTACCGTAATGCATTAAAGAAGCAAGTGGCACAGTTTATTTGCTTTCAAGTGTCACTTGTTTATGTAGGTATAATGATGCATTTTGTTTAAAATGTCTATAGTTTAAGATAGTTTTTCAAAATCATAATACCTGCAGAAAAATGATAAAGAAGAAATTTTCCCTCCTCAACTTATTTATCAAAGTGGCACATTTGGGTAGTGATGTGCTGTACTCTGCATGTGTACCCCGTAAGGACGCACAACATTAGTAGCATTTAGGTAAATAAAATAAAATGTAATCCTGAAATCTAGACTCCCTACCACCAAAATACAAAAACAAAATCCTTATCAATTCCTAAACCCGCTAGTGAAGGACTTTTAAATAAGGCTTGTCTAGTTATTAGGTACGTACTTACAGAAAAGTATTCCAAAGTGTTCCAAATTATAAAACTGTTACACACAGACAGATAGACTGACGAAGTTACACTACAAGTTACACTTCCTTTTTTATCACAACTATACGGATCCCTAAGAACATAAAATAAAAAAAACTCCATTTACAATCACTCGGGGAATGTGGATCTGGTAATTGTTATTAAAAGTGCTAACACAGAGCTAGATAATTGTAGATGTGGCGCATTTTAATATCAGCTGGACATTTTTTTTAAATTTTTATTGAGATACAAGAGATTTTTGTACATAAAATGACAATGACAATCCCATCGTACCTTATTCTAGAATTTGCTTACCTAATTAAACTAATTAAAACTAAATGAGTATAGCTAAAATGCTATGAAAGACACCAACACGAGGAGCTTGTGGCTAAATTATAACAGCCGCATGGGTCGATCGAAGGTTAAGCTACGCTTAACGAGGTCGGTCCGTGGATGGGTGACCATTTATTACATACCAAGACTCCTCCGTGCCTCGGAAAGCACGTTAAGCCGTTGGTCCCGGCTGTCATTTGTAGATCTTTGACAGTCGTTACTTGTAGTCAGAAGCCCGAAAGTCTGACAACCAGTTTAACCAAGGGGTATCATGTTACCCAGTTACTGGGTTGTGGAGGTCAGACAGGCAGTCGCTCCATGTAAAACACTGGTATTCAGCTGCATCCGGTTAAACTGGAAGCCGACCCCAACATAGTTGGGAAAAGGCTAGGCAGATGATGATGATGATGCTATGAAAGACACCAACATCTATATTATTCAAGTTAAAAAATTGTCTAACTAATTGATTTCTTATATTTGCATTACGGACACAATCCAACATGTGTTGTACATCGTCAGTTTTCCCACAAATTTCACAATTCGGTTTCACTTTCTTCATTAGGAAGGCAAAACTATTATTTAGGATGTGTCCGGAACGCAATCAACATGCGGTCACAATTTGATGTCTACTTAATAGAGCCTTCGTAAACCACGGGACATGAAGAGGTTCGCATTGTATACTTTTTTACCGTATACCTACCCTTGAACCACCTTTAACCACCCTTAAACCACCTTTCAACAAAATATTCTTTATTTTTTTTTAAAACATTTTAATTTGTTTAACGAAAGTATTTTTGTATTGTATTTTTTTTATTATTATTTCCGAATGGGTAGGTATTTTCAGAGTTTGTAAAATAACAGTGTAAATTATAGCACTGTTTTCTTAAATCATATTTTAAAGAACAAATCAGATATCGACATACACTCATTTGGGGTAAAAAGGGACACCCGGATGGGACTAAGTTATATAGGGTGACTGGTAATTAGTGACCGATACATAAATAAACACGTGACTGTACTCATGAATACGAATAACTTTTCAAAAGAAACTTTTCTTATAACAATAACACAAAAGCTGTTTGAAATTCGCGCGCGCGCCTTTGACCTTAGATTATGCCCTTCCCGAGGTCAGACTATCAGCTGATCGATCAACAGCGCGCGCACGGTAATTTCAAACAGCGTTTTTGTTGTTTATTGTGGTAATAAGTTTTTGTGTAAGTTTGTGTTCTTTGGGAAAGTTTATAGAAATCATGAGTGCAATCACGTGTTTTAATATCGGTCACTAATTACCAGTCACCCTATATAGTTAGTTTTATTATTTAATATGAACAAAAAACCTGTAGTACACCTGTAACCTGTGTATTGTGTAACCTGGCGCTTCGAAGTGGTTGCGCTTAGAGGAATACCCACCCCATTTTTTTCGCATTACCTATTTATTATTTACATTGGACTAAAAATATCATATAAGTTAAAAATAACTACAACCTCGCCATAGCGTCGCTGCGCCTGCCAAATTCCATATGAGCATTTTTTCGTTTTCTCGTTTTTTCACTAAACATAATCTCCGTTTCGTTCTGTATGTGCTGATAAAATCCTTTTTGTGATATTCCATTTAGAAAGAAATATGACAAATACCGTATGTATTTTGGCCGTTTAGAAAAATTCGTATGTGCAGAAATGCACATAAAGGATTTGCGTTTCGTCCTCAGTCACCCACAACTGTGCGCGTCGAGAGGGCGCGTTGTGGTGTAAACAACAATATAAAAATAGTTTTATTGTGTTAAAACTAAATAAAAGTGGTAAGTACCTACTGAATTTACTTAAATTGTGTTGTTTTTATATAATACCGTAAGCCATTCATCAGTAACTTGTCAATTTAAGTTCCTAAACAATATTATAACCTATAAAATAGTCTTGCATGCCTATCTTTTATTGTTCAGTTATCAGTGGATTTATCACTAGAATATTATTATAATAACTAAAAATATTGTAAGTGATATAAGCTATAAAAGCTTCTGAGTATTTGAGTGTGTGATTGTTTTAGAATTTTTGTTATTACGTCACGTAACTTTTGAGCGTAGGTACCTAACTGCGTTTGCAAATACAACGCTTATACGAGTATTTACGTATTATACGTACCCTAAAGTGAGGGCTACGTAGTGAATGTGCATATTGTGTTAATGTAATTATGTTTGTTTGTATGTTGGGTAATTACGTATATGTACCTACTCCTTTTGTTTTTTTTTTTCAGGTACGATATGACTTTTAACCCATATACACGCAAACCAGCGTCACGGGGACAGATGCTAGTCAATTTAGCTAAAGGAATTCACAATAATAATACAAATGAAGATTTAAATGTGCCTGATTTGTTTATGTCCAATAGTTACGATCCTACGCAAGGCTTGCAAACTTCAGATTTAAACCAAAATGTCTCCAACATAGTACAAAACTTATCGTCTGAAAATATGGAAATTAGTATAATATTTGAAGAACTAAAGGACGTTACATATGATAAACTTCTTGATCCTTTCATAGATAAGTTAGAAATAGATCTTATTAAAGATAAACCAGAAATTGATTGTGGTATTCCTGAGATCTCGGACAGTGTTAATAAAAGATATATTCTTGATGAAGTTACAGGCCAGTTAAGAGAGGATACGAAATTATTTGAGGAATACTTGAATGAAGATAATTACTACTTGGATGAAAAGACAGGAGAATTAATATTAGAAAAAAATACTACGGTTTACAGAAATGAAGACTTCTATAGTACATCTGAAACTGAGATTTCGCTTAGTGATGAGGAAATAAATAACAAACAAAGGAAGTTTAATAAGTTGAAAAGGGTATGTGGCAAAAAATATACAGGCAGAAAAAGGAAGTGTGACGAAACGGGTGAGAAAGCAAGTTATGAACTTGTACCGAGACCTAGAAAATATCTTAAAGAAAAGCCATGTGGACATTCTTGTATTTCCAAATCTGACAGAAGCTATTTATGTGGATTGATATCGGAACAAAAACGGAAAGCTGTATTTGATTATTTTTGGGGCTTAACTATATGGGATGCGAAAAAAGCTTATTTAAAAACACTTGTTCGACTGCGTCCGGTATTAAGAAGACGTAAAACTACGAGCAACTCGGAAGATGCATCTCAAAGACAACTGGCATATGACTACTATTTTACAGATGATCAGAATGTAACTGTGAAGGTTTGTAAAAGCTTTTTTGTCAGCACCCTTAACATAAATAGCAATACACTGTCAGAATGGATTAAAAAGCTGCAGGATAACACAGTAGAAGGACAAGATTTAAGATCTAAACATGAAAAACGGCAATTTATAATAAACCCTCTTCCAAAAGTTATTAAATCAACTACTGTCAAAGAATGGCTAAATTTAATTAATAAAGTACCAAGTCACTACTGTCGCTCTAGCAGTAACAGAGTTTACGTAGAAGACACTTTTGAATCGAAATCTCATATATTTAGAGTTTACACTGAGTGGTGCAAAGGTAACGGAAAACCTTATATTGGTCGCAAAATCTTTAATAAAATATTGGAAGAGGAAAAGATTTCCATTTTTAAGCCAAGAAAAGACCAGTGCGATGTATGCACAGCTAAAAAAGAAGGCAATATCTCAGAGGAGCAGTTCGCCGTGCACATTGAAAAGAAGAAAGAAGCCTATAACGCTCATATTGAAGCTCGCACTATGAGCTCACCCGAGGTGCTCGTCCTGACTGTCGATGTCCAATCTGTTCTCCTTTGTCCAAAGATGCTAGTGTCAGTTCAATACTATAAGCAAAAACTTCAGGTTCATAACCAGTCTATTTATATTAACAATAATAAAGATGTGCACCTGTATGTATGGCATGAGGGAGATGGAGGTGTTACGGCTAACGAATTTACAAGCTGCTTGATACATTTTATTAAGACTCAATTAAACTATAAAAAAATTATAATTATATCAGATGGCTGTTCTTACCAAAATAGAAATAAAGTTCTGTCATCAGCTTTAACAAAGGAGACTAGACTGGAGATTGAACAGATCATTTTAGAAAAGGGACATACAATGATGCAAGTGGATAGTGTCCACTCAACTTTAGAGAAAAAGTTTCGTCCCCCTATATATACACCAACTGATTATATTAGTCGCATGAGGGAAGCACGACCTAAGCAACCGTACCACGTTCATCATGTTGATTATACTTTTTTTAAGAATTATGAGGATGACATTTGCATTGATTCCATTCGTCCAGGTAAAAAAGCTGGAGACCCGACCGTAAATGACATACGAGCTCTTTTATATAAAGATGGCAGTATCTTTTACAAGTTACGTCATCCTGATGAATGGAAAATCCTACCTCAGCGACTTCGTGCCAACAACCCATCATCTGTTGTTAGTCGACTTTACAACGAGCCCCGTAAAATTGATAAAACCAAATATGATAGTCTCCAGTCTTTAAAACCTTTTATGCATCGCGACTATCATGCATTCTATGACAACCTTCATTACAAGGAGTAAGTAACTGTGTATCTCAATTACCCAATTTAGGAATTAAGTTTATTTTGTTTAACAATTTTCATAGAAGTATTTGATTTGTTATTTAGTAAAGACATTTTTAATTGTTTTCTAAAGATATTTTTTTTAGTTTTCTAAAGTTATTTTTAATATAATGCTGTGATAATGATGGCAATAAGTGTGATCTTAAAATAATAACTAAAAGTTAAGTAGGTATAACACTGATCTCATAATATATTGAATACAATAATTGTGAATTATTCTATATAAATAAACTAAATGTAAGTTTCCAATAGTTCCTACTCATCTCATTGTATTTTTTTACTTATGATAACGTAAAGATCACATAATGTTAACCTAAAAATTGTCATAAGTGTCACATTGCCAAAGCTTTTATGTGTAATAATGCACATCCATCATTATTTTATACGATTGCAAACCAGTTATGTGCACTTTTTTGCTAAAAAAAATTCTAGCCCCTTAAATGACTGATTGTTTTGGCAACTTTTGTATTTTTATGATATATTAAATAAACGTCCATGTTGTGGTATCAATAATTTTGCCGAGTTTTTCATTTTCAATTCAATAACATGTTTTTTATTGTTTCCCAAAACCTTACAATAATCACTTATGGAACTTGGCAGGCGCAACGACGCATAGACTAGGTATTTAATTTTTTTCCCGTCTGCGTACTCTATACTTTTCGATGTCTGTAACACAAATCCTTTGAGCGGTGTCTAGATGAACGGTAAATAATGTCTGTCAGGCACTGCAATGAACGCAATTACTGCAACTTAGTCGGAAGCCATTGTTTCGTTTTTTTTACGCAGTTTTTATAGTAACACGTGTTGTCAGCAATTAACTTCTGTATTAGGTAAATGATGACATGATCCATTAGTCACAAGAGCAATCACCGACTTATTTCTCACAATTTGCTTAAAACAATTCAAACTGGTTGACAAAGCCCTATAATAAAAATAAAAAATGGCTTTATTCCTTGTAATACAGCTGGATACTTTACTCTAGTGATTTAATGATTGGTGTGGTTAGTGTCATGAATGAAAAATGGTAGATAGTTTTCTTTATTAACTGTTACTAGGGCCCTAGGTTGGGTAAAAGCTTCCAAAGGAGCCCATTTCTCTCCGTCTTTTGCTTTTTTGATCCAGTTTGAGCCCACGATTGTTTTTATTTCGTCTTCCCATCGTGTTAGTGGTCTGCCTTTGCTTCCCTTTCCTTGTGGACCTCTCCATAGGGTTGCTCTTACGGTCCATATTTGGTCAGTAAGCCTCGCTACGTGACCTGCCCATTTCCATTTTAGTGTATAGCTCAAGGCGTAGCGAGTAAGCCCTATAAATCCAGAAAATCTAAATGCCAAGTGAATAGCCAGTAGCATAACTGTGCCGTCAAGATAAAGTCGTTAGTGAAGCTCTTTTATGTTTTATTCCACATTTCATTAATATTGCAGCGAATATAATCATAATATTGAATCGTATTGGCAGAATATAATAGTCTTAAATTTATCCTGCCTGTGTATGTGTGCATGTGGTGGGAGATGGGGGAGGCATGTTCGGTTCGACTCATTTTAAAATGAGCCCGAATACCTAGAAAATAGGAAGAGTAATAAAATTGAAAATACGAGTTTTTATAAAGTTTATTTTATGCTCTTCCAGTCTTCAAACAGAGGTTTAAAAGTGTAATAACTGTTTGTTGGATTTTTCATATTAAATTGCTCAAGAGTTTTTTAAGGAATTTAATAAAGAAAACAGAATTATTGATGATGAACTTAACAAAGGTCAAGTGCGTAGTACTCGCAATCGGCGGACTACATGAATGAACTTAAACGAAGCAAAAGAAGTACATAATAATATTATTATGTACCTACCCTATAGAAAAAAGTCGTTTAAGTACGAAGTATCTACCTATGTATAAAAAACGTGTAAGAGGAAATGAATAAATGTATTGTTTTTGTTAATTATCAATATTCGTAATGCAGCATATTCAACATATTGTAAATGTACGTGTGTACGCACGTATGAAACTCATGAACACTATACACATGAAGCTTTCGCTGATGAAAGTAGGTAAATGTTTTCCACGAAAAGGATTTTACTCCCAATAAATAATTCCATGAAATGTTTCCATCGTGTGCAGTTCCACTGCGAAGTATTATTATATTTATTACTAGCTTTTGCCCGCGGCTTCGCCCGCGTGGATATCGAACTTCCGTCCCCTATTTTTTCCCTTTAAGGGTTGGGGTTTCCAAAAACCGTTTCTTAGTGGATACTTACTCTTCACAAAGAACACCCCTTTGAGTTTCATGTCTCTAATACCAGCGGTTTGGGCTGTGCGTTGATATATCAACGTAATAATTTTAGCATAAAGCTTCCAGATAGACTATATTCAAAGTTGATCTTTCGGTATGTATGCATAAAGATTTCTGGAACTACTGACCCGGGAAAGAGCGACGTCCAACTGACCATGTGAAAAACAACTGAGACTAAGATCAACCTGCCCAAGCGTATTGATTACAATCGTACCAAGTTTGGTTAAAATCCCTTTAGTAGTTTTTGAACACACAGACAGACAGACCAAAAAATTACTGATTGCATTTTTGGCATCAGTATCGATCACCAATCATCCTTCAAAAGATATATATATTCAATGTACAGAATTAACTTCTCTACAGTTTTATAATAAGTATTATTTATTATCTTCGTAGTGTGTGAAAGTCCTTTGAATTGTATGGCGAGCTATACTGTATCTGAAGACAAAATATTATAGTATATTAGCCGTGTGCAGCGCCCCTTAGTGAACTCCACTGCGGGTAACTAAACCGACGACAAACTTATTATTTGCGGTTGGTACAGTAGTCGGGTCTAGGGATCGAACCGCAAAATTAAGTTTGTTTTTATTGTATATACTTTTCCAGGATAAAAAGTAACCAGTGTGGTGCCCAGGATATTAAAGAATAAGTATACCAAGTTTCATCGTAATCGAACCGGTAGTTTTTGATGCCTGAATATACCTACAGACAGACAGACAACAATTTTTCTAATCACATTTCGTGCGAGTGTGGGTTCGGTGTCGGTCTAGTAACACCCACTGCCATTTATTTTTTTTATATTTTCAATGTACAGAATTTTTACTTCTACAGATTTATTATTCTGGTTGGTATTTGTTGGTCTTGGGCTTGTGCGAATCTGTTCATTAACAGTATCGCTTAATCATTATGCGTTCTACTACTTCACAATAATAGATTTTGTGGGTTATTGCGTTTTAGCATTCGTGGCATTTTCACTTCATCCGTTAGATCCATTGCAAGTACATTAGGATGATGATTGATTCTTGTTTTGTATTTAGTCATCCTTTCTTTTATTTCCTCCTTGACTGTGTTTATGTTAAGGTCGTAGTGTAGTCTATTATTTTATATGTAGAATGGTGCGTTTGCATTACCAGATTTCTATGTTCGAGTTTGCCGCTGTAACCCATAGTTTCAGACCGTAGCACCAATACGGGCTTTATTGTGACTTTGCAAATGAGTTGGTAACTTGTTTGTCATTACTGACCACTTAGACTTCCTATGCAACATCCGATACATTTTTCTGACCTGTTGTCCCATTGCTAGTATTTTGGTAAAGATATGTTTTCTCCATTTGAGTTTCTTGTCGAGGTACATTCCCAAATATTTTGCCTCGTCGTGTTAATGGGGGACGGCAAATATCATATCACTCCCGCGAAAAACATGGTCAGAAATTGGCATGTCTCTTTAACTTATTTGTATAGATCTTGATTTAACTATTCCGTTTGCCATTTCAACAGTTAAATAAATCCAACTGCTTAACAAGAGGACCTATTACAATAAAGGTTCTCTTGTACAGTGTAACTAAATATCGATATAAACTAGCAACTGCAACTGCTCTGTTAGTTACTGTCAATACTTTTGTTGATAGAGTTTTAGTTTGACTGGCGTTGTTGGTATAGTTGTTGATGGCCTTGACTGCTATACCGCAGGTCGTGGGTTCGATTCCCAACCAAGACAAGTGTTTGCGTGATTCCAATAAATCAGCGGAGAGCAGCATGCTTCCCAGCACTAGTTTAACATCTCTCCGAGTAAAATATTTGGGGGTTTGTAGGTAATACACCTAATTATATTTTAGCGTTGTCTAATATTTTTCTAGAACTTTCTAAACACTGATTCAAACTACGTATTTGCGCTCTCCTGAAATATTTAACTTTTATATGGTGCAGGTAAAAGTGACCGCCGACAGGAAACGACGCTCTCTATAAAACTGAACTTTTAGTCAAATTGATATACCCACCTAATTCTGGCAACCTTTGAACATAAATGATTTATCAACTAGACTCGGCTTAAATTACATAGTTCAAATACAATGAACTAAGAGGATTTAAACGACGAATTTTTAGCCATTAAAGCTCGTGGTTTGTTAGAGAGGGGTCTCGCCTGTCAGTTCAGTCCCCATGAAGATAGTAAGATGCCAGACTGTACTTTTAAACCGTTAAAAAGGATGTGGGAGATCGAGAGAGAGAGAAACTTTGACTGGCCTGTTGGTCTAGTAGTTAGTGACCCTGACTGCTATGCCGGAGGTCGTGGGTTCGATTCCCACCCAGGACAAATGTTTGTGTGATGAGCACGACCATTTGTTCTGTCTCTGGGTGTAATTTATCTATAATATGTATATATTTAGAAATATATATATAAGTATGTTTATCAGTTGTTTAGTACCCATAACACAAGCTCTCAAGCTTAACTTGGGACTAAATGGCGTTGTGTGAAAAGTTGTAGAATATCTATATAAAAAAAGAGAAAATAATGAAAATGGGTTTAGAATTAAACGATTAAATGATAAATGAAATAAATGAAAGTTATTTTTGTAAATAACTATCATTTTGTAGTTGTAGTTTCATACAAACACTTTGACGTGTCATTTTCTAACTAGAAGGGGGGGGCCGTGTTCCACTATGTAACTGAGTACTCTGAGAAGAAACACCGTAAGAAACTCAGAGGTGACTGGCTCTTCTAAAGTCCAGACATTATCTTGGTCATCAATTGGTGCCTTTACGTTTGAAATCAGTTAATCCAGCCAATCTTTGATTTATTTAATTCTTCAAGCACACCAATAAAGCACAGAGGTGGACTTAACTAATGGCCAGGAAGTTTGTTGCGCCATTTATTGTTTCCAGCAAAACTACCTACTAGGAAGTGTTGAAACGCAGCGTTTTGGAGGTTTGTGTTTTTTTTTTCTAAAAGTGCTGCTACTTAGCTCATTTTCGATTGTTCTCTTCGAGTCACACTGTTAGACGCATTGTTAGACGTAACGGTAACAGTGTGATTCGTTAGGAACAAACGATAAATAGTTACTGGTTGGAAATTTTTACCAACGAGTCTTTAGTCTCTATTACACGTTACATCGTAATAAAATGTTGGTTTTAATACGTTAATTGCTAGGCTCCGCATTAACGTGGGATAACACTGGTTTGTTATTGTTTTAATTTGGCATTAATTGTGTTAATAACAGATACGTTAATTTCTAGCTAACCTTTTGGGTAACGAAGGGCCGTTTCAAAAATAAATAATTTACAAAAAAAACAATTTAAAGAAAAATGTTTTCCTGCGCTCTGGCGTCTCCCACGTCACGCATGATGGGGTCTGTTCAGTTCAATAAATAATTAAATTTAATCAGCGTTTGCTAAGCTAAGCTTATAGCACGGCTACTACATGATACGATGAAACATAATTGCGATCATTATTATCAATCATCAATTCATCATTAAACAACTACGCGAACGCGATACTCGCTAACAAAAACCAGCTATATTCAATACGTTTTCGAACATGTATCAAAATGTATGTACAGACATTGGAAAATTCAAAGGGATATGTCATATAAAGTATAGGTTAATAGCATTAACCTATATCATATTTATCATATCCCTTTGATGCAAATGGAGCTACATGGTGAATTTTATTCCGGTAGCCCACGTCGACGGCGGAGGGGTGGCAGTGTCTCGCAAACCCTAGCCTATTTAAAAAATAGTGGCCATGGGATCGTTTTTATCACGCCGATTTATAAAATACATTTCACTTTTGTTTGAGTCAAAGTTTCATTATAGAGATAACTGTAAAACCCTTAGAACGGTTTTACTGTTAAGTGAAAAGCCACTGCCACTTTGTCGTCCATGCAGCTGATCATTTAGAAGCTTTCCAAACTTTATCATAGGTACATTTAGAGAGAAAAGCACCAACCTTGAAATTTTATGAATTGGACCTTAGAACATTTTTAAGATACAAAGAAAAACTGACAAGTGCGAGTCGAGTACGGACTCGTCCACCGAAGGTTCCGTACGTAGATTTGAATGAGCTCTCCACATCAAATAATAATGACGTTACTTCAAGAGACCAATTTATTACCAGAGACGTTTCATAACCTGTAAGTCCAACTATATTTACCATCTGCGGTGAATTCACAGATCGTGCGGCTGACTCGGATGCTACTACCTTAGGAAGTGACATTGAAGATAACTCTGGGTTCAACAAGGAAAACATATGTGTTGCATATGATTTGAATGAAAAACTGACCTTAGACAAACAAATTATCTCTTCACAACGTTACTCTAATGCCGTAATTTCTCAAAATAAACCCTCAGATGACTCTGTGTCTAATAAGGAAAGCTTACTTATTAGTCAAGGTTCTGAAAAGACAAATATTGAAGAAAAACGAGGGGGTTCTTTAAATATCAAGGCTGTGGCCTCAACATCACAAACTGTAACAGTAGCTCAGTTAAGCCCTCTTCTTAAAATGACTGATAAAAAAAAAAGAACTAGAGTTTGCTTGAGATCCGAAATTATAACTTCAAGCCCTTACAAGGCACAGTTGGAAGAAAAGCAGAAAATAGAAGAAGAAAAGCGATTGAAAAAGAGCAAGAAAGTTATTAAGAGGGTGGCTTTCGAACCTCAAGCTGGACCATCAGGAATAAACAATAAACCTAAAAAAAATCAACACAGATGATAAAAGGAAAGCGAAATGAAGAATCTGTTTATTGTCCGCTTTGTGGCGAGAAATACGAAGTGCCACCAACAGAAGATTGGATCCAATGCATAATATGTAATGACTGGTTTCATGAGAACTGTACTGCGTATGAAAACGGAATATTTCGATGCGACTTTTGTAATGAGTCAAATTAATAATGTGATGATAAACCTATACGTAATTTTGATCTCTCTCTCTCTCTCTAGTCTAGATTTAAAACTAAACTTCACTTAGTAATTAATGTCCAAAGTTCCTATTTTTTTTAAGTTACAGATAAGTAGGTACTAAAGTTACTATTATAATTTTCTTAAAGTTTAATAAATGTTGATTATCGGCATTCTTTATTTTATTTTACCATCCATTTAGATTTTAGATTTTTACCCTAAGGCTTGCGTAATTTTACCCTCGTGGCGGGGCAAGAGTACGCGTTCGGAACATGTTACTTTAAACATATGTAGAAAAAAATCTAATTAATCTTGAACGTAAATTTACTTAAATAATGAAAATATATTAAAATATCGACCATCTCTTTATTCAATCAACACAGATAACTCATTTATTATAATTCGGTGAGATCTATAGAAAATAAAGTGCGTGCTCTTGACCCGAATGACTCTACTTAGGATCATTCATTATAAATAGTTTAAGTATTGAATCGCGCAATTTTTTCGAGCTTTTCCTGAGTGTATTGAATTACAGATCAGATGTAGTATAGTTTTGAGATATTCTCTTATACTTGTAGTTTATAACGATATAACTTGCTTAATTTCATAGTTCTAGGTCAACGGGAAGTAGATACCCCATGAATTTTCATTTATGAGTGCCGAAATATTAAGTGTTTTTGCTGAATAAACGGCCGTATTTTTTTTACGTTCTCTTAGAGGTTTGATTTTTTCACAAATTCATGGGACCATAGACTTGATTATACAGTTTAAAATTCAACTTGATACCTCGACGAATTATCGAAATAAAGGGTTTTGGCAGAGAGACAGTCAGACGGACAACAAAATGGTCTAATAGAGGTTCCGTTTTTTTCTTTGGAAGTGTCCTTAAATAAAGTGGACAAGTCCACTATTTTCAAAATCGAGACCAGTGTGCGGCGTCACCGTTGCCCTGGGCCCTTATGCAGTTGGTTTCATTAAATATTTGTTTCCAACTTTTTAATTGCTTTTTGCTGTCCTTCTTTTTATTCCATCCGTCGTACACTGACAAAGACGATGTTTCATTTTTATATGGGGCTCCTGCCATAACCTGTACTTTTTAGCTGCGAAATTCACCCCTGAATAGAATAAAGTAACATTTTGATTATATGTAAAAAATAAAATGAAAGATGGCTGACAATAATTAAGAATTATGACAGCCATGACACGTTGTAAAGATGACGTTTACTTAACTTACAATTGGGTTGTTTTGAATTCGTTCAGAAACACACTTCAAAAACGGACACTAAAGATTTTTGTAACGATGAAATCGTCAGAAGACAGTCCCCCAAAAACCCCGTTCAAAAAGAATCTCGAGTTTGGAACCCAATTCAACGCACCTCTGACTTTTCGGATTATGTGCGTATTGTATAAATTGTCACTTGCTTGCGATTTCATGTTATAAAGCAAACATCGTGAGGAACCTTGCATGCCTTAGGCGCTGCGCAAACGCGCTACTTTTGTGCCTTGTGTCGGATACAAGCTACTAATGAATATTTCATTTCTATACAATCAGTATGAAATCAGCCACTCCCTGCGCAGATAAAAACGTTTAATGATCCTGAATATTTTTTGGTGATGGTGTGCCGCGTCGCTCGGGTTTACGTTTTTAGTGTTTACGTTTGCGCGACTCCATGAGAGATTTCTCGTTTGCATCTGAAGCCAAGTTACACACTAACATACCACATAATTCTTCCACGACCGAAGGTTTTAACCTACTCACACTATACCACGCTTAATAAAAGCATCCACAAATTGAAAAAGAAAATCCCACAAAAGTAAGAAGCTTATAATAATTATGTTCGAAAGATATATATTCCATGTTCAAAAATATATTTTCAATTATTGGAATACTGCCGGCAGCGATAAACCTGGCAGGGTGTTAAAAGCGCAGTCGGAATTAAACGATTTAAATGAAAATGATTATTCTTTTACATGGCCAGTACCATTTGGTTAACTTTCACAAGAGAAAGTTTTTTTTTTATTTAGACCTACATAATTAGGCTTTCTCCAGAAATACGTGCAAGTTTGATGCGTTTTGTAATGCATTGCAGTTCATTAATATTACAAGACAAGTTCATACTTACACTGGAGAGCAAAGGCCTCTCCTCACACAGAAAAGGGACGAGCATTGATTATCACCACGATTGCTCAAGGCGAATTAGCGATTTTCATCTTATTTAAACTGTCGCTAGAGCTGTAACCACCGGTAGCTTGGACCGTTATTTTTTCAAGTATAGTCTTTAACATTTATTAAATGTGGAGGAGCTTGTGGCTAAATATCAACAGCGGCACAAGCGGTCCATCAAAGGTTAAGCTACGCTTGGCGAGGTCACTCCGTGGATGAGTGACCATTCATTACAGTCATATCAAGACTCCTCCGTGCCTCTGAAAGCACGTTAAGTCGTTGGTCCCGGCTGTCATTTGAGATTTTTGACAGTTAAACCAAGAGGTAGTATTACCCGGTATTTACCCGGTAATTGGGTTCTGGAGATCAGATGATGACGGCTGCTTTTCAAACGTGACCTTATATATATAATATATAAATAATTAATTGTTTCAGGCTATCATACAAGTAGCTGAGCGTCTATATCCGGACTTGATGTGGCTTCTGAACCGAGCTTTGAAGGAAGTTTTCGGTGAATATGATGAACCTTTCGTGACCATCACGGCCCGGGAGCTGCTGTTTAGCGGGACTCCACTATGTAAACCAAGTCCTAAACCACTTGCGGCCATAGCGTGCGATATCATCAGAGGCATCGCGGTAAACGCAAGGAATATAGAAACAATGCCGGATGGATCGCTCGTCTTCTCCATTTTAGATTATGTAAGTGTTTTGAACTTTTTATAGATGTTTAAGGTCACAGCTCGTAAGAGCCACCCAGCACCCACGCCGCACCACCTCGTCACACGGCGTCCACTCGTTGTTGACAGGTGGTCCACGCGTGGATGCCGCGTTTTCACCAATAAACGTCGCGCGGTCAACCAGTCAATGCGCAGTCAAAGCAAGGCAAGCATGCGAGCAGCGAGTTGTCAGTGTTGTCACTGAGTGGTCCACTTGCCGTCCGCGCGTGGAGGGCTTACGAGACGAGGCGAGGCGGTGCGTAGTGGGTGCCAGATGGTTCTAATGAGCTGTGACCTTCAAAATCCCCGAAGGGTTAGACATTTCATTTCATTCACATTTTTACTAATTTTTTCATTTATTTTATTTCGCCAGTTATATCCAAGTCCCATATAATAGAGGGCGGGAAGCTAATTGTAGCCAAATAATAACTGCCGTTTGGGTCGGTGGAAGATTAAGCTACTCTTGATGAGGTCGATCGTCGATACGCTTAATGGTTGATCAGATCATTCATTACATGTTAAGACCTCCGTGCCTCGGGAGCAGTGGCGGATTAAATGTCCAGACCGCCCTAGGCAATCACTTCATCGGCGCCCCTGTACATGCCATAAATAGCCATCATAATACTATAAACATTGTGTCATCAAAACGTTAGTAGGCCGGACACTTGTACTTAATCTCCTAAGAGTGAGAGTTAGTTTATTTTTAAAAATTCTGAGCTCGCGCGCCCCTTGTATCTACGCGCCCCTAGGCACGTGCCCAGTTTGCCTTAAGGATAATCCGCCTCTGCTCGGGAGGCACGTTAAGGCGTTAGTCCCGGCTCTCATTTGTAAATCTTTGATAGTCGTTGTGGGAAGTCAAAAGCCTGAAAGTCTGACAACCAGTTTAATTTTATTAACCAAGGGGTATCGTGGAACCCTGGAACTAGTTGTGGAGGTCAAATAGGCAGGCGCTCCATGTAAAATACTTATAGTATTCAGCTGCATTCGGTCGGTTAAACTGGAAGACGACCCCGAAAAGGCTTGGCAAATTATGATAGAAGAGGGCGAGATTGCCGTCAATCGGGCACTACTCCAGGGCAGCTACTAAAAAATGTCACATGAAAAAAGACAGTAACGTTTTGCCCGACCCGGGATCGAACCCGGGACCTTATGCAAAATTGTTAGAATCGGATTTACCAAAAATAATATTTTAGGTATATCTGAATCTGTCAATAAATCACAATCGGGTTGCCAAATCCATAATACTTATTGTACATAAAGTAGTTCATATAGTGTGCATGACGGAATATTGATCTAAATTCGCCTAACTCACCCTACCCCCCAACCAAAGCCACGCCTTGACAACCATTAAGATTTTCCTCAATTAAGGTAATTACTAAGCTGCACAGATGCAAAATAGGTAAAGCTCCAAGAAATCTCTTAGTGGATGTCGTTTTTTTGTCCTGTGAAATGCGCTATCTAGGTACACATCTGTCTGTAACAAGCAAACTACCCAGCGATGAGGCCCTTTGAGATACGACCACGTTTACAAACATTATTTTCTCTAGGTACTAAGAATTTTTATCTAGACTGAAAATAATAAATTGTAGCGTTATTGCTCGTGCCTGCACGCAACCAGGAGTGGAGCGAGGTACTCGTATAAGAAAATCGGTTACTAACAAAGTACTGCGTCGTTGGATTAAGTGATTGCGAAATACCAAACTGTAGGAAGACATATTATTTACATATACACACATGAAAACTAAAACCCCTGCAATACCCGTAGGGCTTGCAGAGGTATAAATAGATTACTCCCTCAATTCGTCATTAAATTAAAGTCACAAGTTATAGACGTTAAGCTTATTGCCAGTGGCTAATGCTGCTTTCGTGCTGTTATTGAAAACTTCCAGGTGGAAAAACCCAGTAATACTTCGCCTGTTCCGGGAATTGATCTCAGGATTCGTGCAGCCGTTTAGTCGTAAAAAGTCGACAAACACAGACAAACCGAGTAACTTTCTTTTTTATAATATTAGTATGGGTTAATTGCGTCTACGGAGTCCTTTGCACTGCATGATCGGACAGACACAATGACATGCTCCGTTATAACATATATGTTACTCACAATCAAGGCAAATGTGCCCGGGACTCACTCTTTCATTTGATATCTTAGATGTATGTTTATTATCTTTTGTGAAACACGGTCTACTGGCTCGTTTTGATGTTGAACATCGACTACATTGTATTTCACATGCCCAGTTATTGCAGTAATGGGGAGGGCAGATCCTAAAGTCGAATGGTCGGTTGAGTACGTTAGGTTATAAGGGCGAGACTCCACCACAGCGGAGACGAGAAAAAAATGTCGTACAACCAATAAGTTGCGTCATTTTGACAGCGCAGTGCTCAGTTTCAGCACAGTACAATATCCTATTGGTTAATACGGGACATCTCTCGTCTTTGCTTTGGTGGAGTCTCGCCCTTACCCTGGTCGGTAAGCCATAAAAGACAATACAATACTCTTTAATATACCTACTCAATAAAGCTTACAAATAGCGGTTCTAAGAGGGACTAAGGTAATTATTGATTTAGTTATCAGTGATATTGTAGTCAGTGGTATCTTAACTACTGAAAGCTATTACGAAGACATTTCTTGGCAGACTTCCTTTCCAGACTTCTAGATTTTATTAGTGATAAAGAAAGAAAGAAAGAAACAAACAAAAAAAAAATACATTTATTGGCAACAGGTGGATACACGCACAGCAAAAACACAATAACACAAAAAAAAGAGACAAAAAATGGCATGTCTCACAGCTGCGCCAAAAGGTTCATTGCAGCGGTAATGCCAGACAGATGCGGAGATCCTGCCTGACGCTGATTTTCAAATGAACTTTTGGGACAAGTGACGGATGAGTAACAATTATACTTCTTAAATAAATAATATTTTACGTATATACTCGTAAATAGATAGAATGTAGCCTAAAAACCTGTTTAAGAAAAATAATAACCTGTGGATGTATTTTATAAGTATAGTGTGCCGATAGTGTGTGTACAACACACAACAAAAAAAAAACATGTATGTAACATGTATTTATGTTTCTAAAAAGCATAGCACGCGTAGCATGTGATCACCGTTAAAACAAAGAAGAACAGGCAAAAAAAACCCAGACCCGACAGAAAAGTGACATATACCTCAGTTTTTTTGTTATTATTTTTATAATCATATTATATAGTTTTTATATTCGAAATCAATGGCTAACACCAAAATATTGCCTATGTTTTTGTTCAGGCTTTAGGTACACTAAAAAGTACAAAATGCCTACGTATCTACACAATTCGTAAATATATGTAACTAAATGACGTAGAAAACTAAGTAGTTATGGGATGTATTAAAAAAAAAATTATATGTTCGTACCTATAGGAAGTTATTTGTGTGTATGTATAAAAACGGTCACATACTGTGTGTGTGTTTTATTTTTGGTAGAACCCCGTTGATAGCTACCTGAATCACTGATCTACGAT
Organism: Euplexia lucipara; assembly: GCA_921972225.1. Lineage (NCBI taxonomy): Eukaryota > Metazoa > Arthropoda > Insecta > Lepidoptera > Noctuidae > Euplexia > Euplexia lucipara. Next base: position 6,260,654 of record OV179142.1, on the reverse strand, counting down.
CAGATCATTCTTTTCGATTATTCCACTAATACCGGCTGCGTTAAAAATAAAAATACGAATACCTGTTATCGTAACGGTGATTAATGAACTTTTTAGTTCTCTAATCACCGATATAAGCTCGAACTGGCGTCAACGAATTAGTGGAATAATCCGATCTGAATCATCGAATATGACGATTTTAATTAATCCTAAGTTGAGGGCGAATCCAGAAGGACATGCTCTGACCCCAGTACCAGAGGCAAAAAGGAACGGGGTGGAGTTTTTTAGCAGGTCTCCTGGATACATCCCATAACTATTTATCGTCATTTAGTTACATACATTACGAATTGTGTAGATAAGTAGGCATTTTGTATTTTTTTAGTGTAAACCTTGAACAAAAACTTAAGGCAATATTTTGGTGTTAGCCATTGATTTCGAATATAAAACTATATAATATGATTATATAAACAATAACAAAAAAACTGAGATATGTCACTTTTCTGTCGGGTCTGGGTTTTTTTTATATGGGACGTGACCGTTCTTCTTTGTCGACGGTGGAGTCGACAAAGTAACAAATAATAGAAACATTTCTGCCGATCAAAGAAGAAATAATGCTCGATATTGTAGACTATTGTAGACTAATGAATCTACACATTTCTTCTCTTCTTTCTTGACATTGTCGTGCTCAAAACAAAAGAAATCTTTCTACAATCTCTATTGCCGTTTCTACGGCGTTCATGCGAAACGACACAGGGTTCGCGAGGTCGTTTCCAGCACTCAACAATAATTTGTTAGGCCTATAGGTAGGTAGTAGGTAGGTGAATTTAAATTCCTGTTAACGCACCGACAATAATTGAAAAAAATCCTAGCGAAGGGCAACACTATTTAACACTCTTACTGCTGCGGGCCCCAAGTTTTTGAGTGCAAAGAGCCGGACGGCCTACCGCAGCAGATTTGTTGGCACCCGCCGGCGGACCCAATGGCTTGCTGAACTGGAACCATGCTATGTATTGCTGGCAGTGAGAGTGTTAATAAATTCCAAGAACGCTTAATACCGAAGACATTAAGTCCGCCCCTGTACATTTGTGTGCCTGACGTATTAAATAAATAAACGCTTTACCCGACCCAGGAAGAATAGACCAACGAGGTAGTCTACAAGTTATAGGTTTTCCACAACTTTCATACGTTACCGTCTAGTCCCAAACAAAATCAAAAGTACATTTTCAAATTGGGCAAAGAATCATCATACTAGGGATTTTGCTCGGAAAAATAAGTGGCGAAACAAACTCCACAGCAAAACATCTGTCTGATAATAAACATACTCATATATTTGTAAATTATCATCATCATCATCATTTCACCCATAGGGAGTCCGCTGCTGGACATAGGCCTCCTCTATAGATCTCCAATAAGACCGGTTGGAAGCGGCTCGCATCCAGCGCGTTCCCGCGGCCTTCGTCGGTCGTCTGTCCTCGTGACGTCCTTCGCTGCGCTTGCCGATAAACGTGGCCTCCACTCGAGAACCTTTCAACCCCATCGGTCATCAGTCCTCCGCGCTGTGCCCTGCCCACTGCCACTTCAACCTGCTAATTTGCTGGGCTATGTCGGTCCTTGGTTCTTCTACGGATCTCCTCATTTCTGATTCGATCTCGCAGAGAGTCTCCGAGATATTTTACAAATATAAATCCACATACTCGTATAATACAAATGTATTTACAAAATACATTTGTATTATACGAGTACCTATATGTATAGATAAATTACACCCCGGCACTGAAGAAATGATCGTTATCATTATACAAATATTTGTGGAACTCGAAACAGAACGGGCTACTAACCAGCAGGTCAATCAGTAGTAGTAACTAAATACGAAACACAAATCCTTGTCTTGCTTACAGAAAGAACAGTTACCAAGCGAAGAGTACGAGGTATTGAGAGGTACAGAGAACGCCGCAGATTTGGGGCGAATCTTAAGTTATGGGAAGTCGCGATACTTCTCCCAATGGCCTAATCCGCCGCAGGGTGGCATGAGCGTCTGTAACGAGATCAACGGCACTGACTCAGGAATCTTCGCGCCTTTCGTCGATACGAGCAAAAGCCTGTTTGCTATAAACACAGATATCTGTCGGTGAGTAAAATTTTGATGGTAGCTATAGACATAATGTAATTACCGCCCCCCCCCCCCCCACACACACACACACAAACACACAGGAACACAGTATTTAGAGAACCTAGGCCACTTTTGAGGATCTTCTTAGTGACCAACCTGGTTTCAGAGTTTTAATGCCGCCCATGGGATTCTGACTTGGCATCACATGTCTTTGAGAAATGTATATCTATCGGTTTTCTCACGATGTTTTCCGGCGCCGTTTTCGAAGCAAGTGATAATCATACAATTCGCACATTAATCCGAAAAGTCACGCACCTCTGTCATTTCGAATTCATCTGTGTATTGTGCAATTACCACTTCTACACTTGCTTTGAAAAACGGTGAAGGAAAATATTGTGAAGTTACAGGGAAAATTGAATCATTCATTACAATTAGGCCATTTAAAAGGCACTTCTGAACGTCAAACTTACAAGTTATTGATAATGTTTATAACTGCCCCTTCCAAATGGTACTTTCGTATGTAGAAGAATGGGCAAGAAACTCCTTAATTAAGTAGGTACTCTTTGTAAATAGTATTTTTTATTTATTTTTGTATTCAATAACATATACATAATAGGTATGTGAAAACGATGCACCTAGAATAAAAAAACTACATGGGTGAGTATACTAAGATATCAAGATACAAAGTATTTAAAAATAAGTATTGTAGAAGGTAAGTAAATAATGAAGCGGATAGATACAATATGCTACTCACACATTTACAAATATTTAAATTGTAGATTGTAAGTAACAAAAAAAATAGAACAAGATGTTAAAATATAGAGATATTATAATGGTGAATATATAAAGGGGTCCTCTCAAGGTCAATCTCTACAAAATTATACGTAGGTGTATGTTTAGACGATAACTAACATTTCTTCCATTATTTGTTAGTAACCTATTTACTTACGATATAATGGCTACCTTCACAAAATCAAAGTCACTTGTCTGTGTATATTAATGTCCGCCCATTGTTAATATAGGAGATGTTTTGCTGTTGGTCATTGTCTAGTTTCTATGGTGCTTAGATCAATATTACATGTATTGGTAAACCTTTTAGTAATTTTTAGATAGTCTAGTAACGATAAAAAGGGCACATACTTAGTTATTTTAAAGTATTTGTCCCGGAAAACTTCGTTTCCCCTGAATCAACGATAATATAATACCAGCCTGTAACTGTCCTACTGCAGGGCAAAGGCCTCTTCTCATACAGAGAAGGCTTGAGCGCTTGCTCACGGCGGATTGGCGATTTCAAACTTATATTAACGATAAGTTCCACCATTCGTAAAGATATAAATTCGACCCCATAGAACAACCAGTTGAGTCATGGGTAAATTTACTCCTCCGTAGTACAACCAGTTGGACATCGCAGTTGTACCACGGGTCGGTAGTGATATATACTCGTATACACACAAAATTTCATAACACGAGAATTTTAGTAAACATATTACCAGTAAGTACTTATGTTTTGTAAAGAGGATTTATCAGGAATACTGTTGTGTTGAAAACTGAAATGAAATTAAATTTAATCCCTGTACTTTGTGTGTGTGTGCTATCGCTGTGTGAGTGCAGTGGGCGTAGCTCGTTTCACAGAAAAACTCCACTACCATAGATTTCATTTTACAGTACGCACACATGAAAAAGCTTCAGTTTAAAAGCATGTAGTGCAGTCATAATTTCATCTCTATCAATCTTGTGCGGGCTTACATATACAGTAAAGGCCATGTACTGGTTCAACATGAATATTGGTTACTTCCCTCTCCCTCTCGGTTCGATCTTGCTCCTCATATTTGAAAACTAGGTCGGTCAATTTGAATTGTTTGAAGTTTCAATTTTTCAGATAGATGTGTTGCTGGGCAGGTTTTTCCTACTAGAAATCGGTGAATAGCGCGCTTTTTGGGCAACAACTGTCTTATTATTTTTTTGATTCTAAAAAGTTCTGATCCTGTTAATTTGAGTTTTCATTTTGACTTTTTTATTTCGCCTTAAAAAGATTGCCCTACACTAGGAAGTTCTCCTACATCGTGGGTGCGTTCACAAACATTTAAACTCACATATGTAATCAGCCGGACCTGGGACAACTACTTTTAGGCCGTATAGAAATTTGTTCCGCACGGGATTCACACCCGCGACACGCAGGGCTACAAACGATCGCTCGGACACTGAGCTAACGTGCCGATCTATTTATTGGGCGATAATTTATTAGTCTTCTTATTTTCGTGAGGTTAGAAACTAACCTAGTGTCGTAAAGAAAGAAAGAAAGAATATTTTATTTGTAAGAACATTGTGCAATATGATGACAGAACAGATGATAGTTTTTTGACACTACGTTAGTGCCGATAGCCGTGCCTTTCCTGTATCCGGTTATAGACTAGAAGCTACCCCTAAAATAATTGGCATTAGGCTAGGTTGATGATGTCTTAACCATTAATTTTATTCACTTCAAACTTAATGAGACCCAATTCATCCCAATAATATCACCTGTATCACTCATCTTATGTATAATTATGTCGGAGATGGCTTCCGATTGGGGTTGAATCTTTATCGTCGAATATGATTATCACAGCGTTAAGGGTTACAAGCAGAAACGTTTCTTCGGGATGACTTGACCGTTACATTTTTACACTTTCAAGTAATAAAATACAACGAAACGAATGACAGTTCCTATAGTGGAGGTGATGTTGACTCCACGACGGCAGGATGATAAGGGGCTGTCGTCGTAGCGTTCCTCCGTTTTCTAGGCTCCTTCGTAGCACGAAGTTAGCCGTCCTCGCGATTGTACAAGTATTTGTGTTGGGTCCGGAATGGTTAGTCTACGAATAACCTCCTCATATTTCCTTATTCGATCGCGCTGAGAGACTCAGAGCATTTAGCCCTCGCCATAGTTCGTTGGGGTATCTTGGGCTGAATGTAGGCCATGGTAAAAGAATACCTACGTTGGCGGTTATTCTGATTAAAGTCAGGATTTTCGCATGCTTTTTTCGCAGGATTTTCAAACATAAAGCGCAGTAAGTACTTTTCGGCTCGTGCCGATATTCTGAAATAGCCAAACTCGAATCTGTAAACAACGAACCGTACACTCTTTAAAGAAAGAATAAACTCTTATTATCACTTTTGACGGCCAGGGCGATTTTATGGGGGAGGTTCAGGGGGCCCGGAGGTCTGTACCATACTAAGAAAATAAAATTCGCGAAATTATAATAATCGGGTAGATATTTCACAGAATATACAGGATGGAAGGGATTTTGTCTCACATACTGGTAAGTACTGCGAGTTCTGCAGTGCAATTCTGTTAAAAACTGTTGTAAAAAGGTTTTAATAGTCAAATGTAATCGTACTGGCTGGGCAAAATTGTATCGATTTACTTTTATAGTGGTGTGTGCAATATTCAAACTTCTCTGCTATTTAATGTATGTCTTTTTTAACCGACTTCAAAAAAGAAGGTTCTATGTTCGTGTGTATGTATTTTCTTAAATAGATAGCATACCACGTAAGCATCACCTCCACATGCACAACAAAAACACGAGGTGAAGGGAAGGCAAATTGAGCAGTCATTTCATGATAATGGCAGATATACAGTTCTCTTCACTCAAGTTTTCAGAGGGTGACTTTTCAATAATAATAATACGTCGATTTCATTGATTGTCGAGATTCAGAGCCGCAAGTGCTTCCAGCCAGTGCCGCTTTAGGGGTATCAGGCAAGCGGGACTGACTTACTCCATAGTCTATAGAAGTGGATAGTAGGTTTAAATCAAAGACATTCAATACCTACCTATAGACCGGGCATCAAGATCAAAATATTCGTCCGAAACTTGTGTCCTGCTTGGACACAAGCCTATGAGTTTTTTTTAGTACTCCAATCAAAGAGATTTAAAAGACTATAGAGCAGGCATGTCAAGGAAATGTCATAGAAAAACTTTGATCTCTTGTCTCAGTAACGCCATCTAGAATAATATATGAATCTTGGAGCGGCAGCGGAGCGTACTAAAAAAAAACTCATAGACTTGTGTCCGGCAGGACACACTTTTTCGGACGAAAATTTTGTTTGTGATGTCCGGTCTATAGGTATTGAATGTCTTTGACTCCAATATTCATAAATTATTCTAGATGGCGTTACTGAGACATGGATCAAAGTTTTTTTATGACATTTCCATGACATGCCCGCTCTATAGTATTTTAAATCTCTTCGGTTTATATAAATTTAAAATGATACCTAGTTCTTAAAAACAACGCTAAGAAGGCTAATTTGACTGTACAATTAGGGGGTTGGGCACTGATAGTCGAAATACAGGCAATGCCTAGATCGACTACAGAGGCTTAATTCATAAAATTATGCTGTTGGGGTTATCTCGTCGTTGACTGGATACCCCGGTAGTTGTTGTAGGAAGATAGTTCACACCAAACCATGTTATGTTCAATAGTTTAATTACGTATTACAAGTTACGTTTGCTTGGTTGTCTGAGCCGCACTTGATGCAATGTTATTATTACATACCTATGCTTAGAAAAACATTGTATTTTGGTATATTTGTGCAAAAAGAAAGCAAAATATTTTTTTGCTGCGAGTGCTGATTTTGAATCCTGAGCAAAATTTTTACAGGTTGAATATCAGTTTTATTTGCAGTAAGTCAATACTTATCTTCGTTTAAATACAACAATTATTAAGTTGATGATTCAATAAATTACATTAAAAGACTTAAAATTATCTTTTTGCAAAATTGCTTCAGCTATCTACGAAATTCCGAACATGTTTGTCTTTGAGGTCGAATTCAAAATTGGAACTTTGAAAGGACTGCTCTTTACTCTCTCTCTTTCTATTGGGGACATAAAGTGTGAATGTTTCGAATTGTATGATTAACCCAAGGCTGAATAAGATACTTATTCGCGGCTTTCTGAAAACAAAAATTAAAAAGTTACTTTGTCTCACTCAGTGAGCAAAATCGCATTTTGCTCACTGATTTCAGGCGTCAAAACCTATACATGTTTGAGCTACTGAAGTGAAAATAACTATTTCCCTACTGAGTGAATTTGTAACCATAAATATAACATGTTTTTTCCTTGAACCCCTCTATGTGAAAGCTTTAGCCGCTCGTGTCTACCTGTCAATACTTCTTCAACTATCCAGCCAGCCAATTAAGAAGTTATCCCGATGAAATTGAATTTTTACGTTGCACATAAAAACGGTGACATTAAAAGCTGGACGGTTTGGGACGATAACAATATATTCGCTGGCTACAAACTAAAAAACCTTTAAAGTGTCACAAATTCTGCATTTCAGGAATATTTTAAGCAAACTCCGTTGATGAAAACAATGTTTTCAACTTTTGAATCATAACTGTCACTGTACCGACGTGGGGTTGCCATACCTTTCGTATTGACGGGACAGTCACCGTATTTGCCATCACGTCCCGTATTGCTATACCTACGGCTCTTAAAGGTCCCGTGTTTCAATAATTTGGAAACGGCCCGAAAAGGGCGCCCGTGGTTCGGTCGGAGCGTGGACTGGGTCATTAAATAAATGCATTTATTTTTCTTTTCCTTATTCAAATAAAAACTTAGATTTCAATTGTTAATTGTATTTGTTAAAAACGTCCCGTAATTGTCTCCGAAAGTCATGGCAAGCCTAGTTAAACAACAAGCAGACTATTGTGTTATTTGTGTTCGATACGACATGAACCTAACTAAGTAAGCATGTTTCGCATCGACCACAACAATACAGTGCGGTCAGTGTGCGCGGAAAAATCCAGTCGTCGGTCGGCTGGTTCATAACGCACTTGACCAATTGACTACAATAAAACTCATCATCTTATTGAGAAATTCAAAGCGAATTAGGATACAATGAAAATTAAATTATGCAGCTCTCAATTGCAAAACGCTCCTTAGAAAGACCGCAAATTGCATCTAGATGTTAAGATGGATCCACACCTTCGTATAACCACGAACAGTGACGTTCGCGTGCATCTAAGGAACTTACTGTGGTAAAGTTTAGATGTGTTTGCGAGCCGTAATCGAAAAATTTGCAAAATTTTCAAGTCGTAGAAGTGTGACATTTTCAAACACTGATCTGCAAATGGATCTGCTCAAGATAATGTCTGGACTTTAAAAGAGACTGACCCCTGAGGTTCTGTCGGTATTTCTTCTCAGAGTTTTCAGATAGTGAAACACCGACCTCATAGTATATTAGTTAAAAAAGTACGTGTGTTTGTAAGAACCATATTTACAGACATAAATACTATTTATGTCATAAGTAGTTTCGCGTGATATTTGCGCGGGTGTGGATCCACGTTTACACAATCATGGGCTCGTTAACAATCTGAAGTGTCACTATCCGCTCTGATACTCGTTATTGGTAGCAATTTCACACTGCGTTTGCACGGGATATGTTTATTAGCTGTTAACTTGTGTGAACTTGTGTACCGTGTGAATCAAATAACAATGTAACAATCACTTGTATTCAATATGATGGTTTGTAACTAGGAACAGAAACGATCATTTGATTATTAGAGATGTGCAATATGTGCATGTGTAAGTAGGTACTAGATAGGTAAAAAGTAGCGTAAGCTTTATGGTGTGGCCGTCGGCGTCGGCGGCGGCCTGCCAAATCATAGATCTCAACCACCTCTGACTTTTTGGATTCATGTGCATCCAATCTTCTTCTTATCATGTGGTTGGTGTGACTGAGTTTGTGGTGTTTAAGTTTTAATGCCGCCCATGGGCTACTAGGCATCACATGTCCTCGCGAAATATCCCTCAGGCATGCCGGTTTCCTCACGATGTTGTCCTTCACCGTTTTTGAAGCAAATGATAACTAAGTACTTATTACAATTCGCACGTGAATCCTAAAAAAATCAGTGCCTTGAGTTTGAACTCGAAACCTTTGATTTGGTGATCCGCCGGGCTTAGTAGGCGACTCGGACGCTGAGTCTCGTCCGATCCGGCCGAGACAGGAATTTTATTATTATAAATATTTTTGAGTGGTGTTTCGGACGATACTTTTTTTTAAGCAAATTTTGTACAGTCAGAATGAAAAACCTTAGGTAGAGTTTTATTACTTAAGTAAAAGTCAGGGAATTGTTAGAAAGAGATAAAGTTTAATATACAATTACAACAATCAACAGTAAACATGATAAATCACAATAATCAGTCTTATATATCAATTTAAAAGCGTACAATAATAATTATAAATGTTAACAACAATAATCAGTCTTTTATATCATTTGGAACGTGTACAACAAGAGTATTAAATGTAAATTACTATAATCAGTCTTATACAGGGTTACTGGTAATTAGACGTGAGGGGCTGATAAGGGGGCCAAAATGCAACAAATTGAACCCCCCATATTTATGGCCGAAATTCAATAGTTTTCGAGATATTTGAATTTTAAGGGTTTTTCGATATTTAACCAAAATTTTCCAAATAAAAAAAAAATTGAATGGGTACCATTAAGAATGATGTTGTAGCTGGCACTTTAATTAAACTATGGACATATTTCAAACTACTTAATAAGAATAATCTCATATCGCTCATTATTTTAAATATTTTGTTTTGAGCTATTACTTACCAATATTTTCATTTTACACTTCAAAAATGTTGCTTCGTCACAAAAAATTCTATGACATTAATTGTACAAATAAATAAAACAACTTGCCTATTCTGTAACTTATCCAAAAAGGTATAAAAGTTAATTTTAAAATACATAATCGTGGCATGGCATGTGTCTGAATCGGCACGGGGAGATAAAAGGTCATTTGTGTACCTTATGTCTACCAACTAGAAGTTTGTATGTCTCAATGTGCGTGCAAAATGCCAAAAGTCAAAAACTAACCGACTCGTGAGAGATCAGAGTTTTGAATTAGAATTAATTTAATTATATTAAGAATGTAGTTTTACCTAGTATGCTATTAATATTTTTTTAAGTTATATAAACTCTACCATAACATATGGTGTACACATATTGAAATGTCATTCTTATATAGCTAAGTACAATTAATTATATGATTTAATGATTGACAATAAGTCCAATAAGAATCATTTTAGTTAGGTAGTCGTTACTTTTAAATCAATGTCAAAATTAAGTACATGTCGTCTTGGATTTTAACAATATTCCACCATTACCACCATTTATTTATTTTCACTTATGTCATAAAACAATGATTCAATAACCAACTTGTCCGTAGGGATGTATCCTATACCGATACTGATGCCGATATATAGGCAATACTCGAAGCTTGCTGTTAAATCGGCATCGGCGATATTTTTATGGCCGATTGAACGAAACTTTTTAAATTTCGCGCTTTGAAAATGTAAAATAAACGCGCGTGTTGTCTCGTCTACTTTGTTTTTGATACAAAAATCTCATCAATGTTAATTTTAATTACTAAAACTATTAACTAATCTCAACCTGTCTATAGTTTCAAATGATTTTGTTTAGTTTGTCCTGTTATTATTATTTTTATATTATTAAAAAAATAACCTGTCTTGTTACGGTATCAGTATCGCAGATATTTTATATAAGAGCCGATGCTCTTATATAAAAATAGGATACGGTACTGATACCGATGTATCGGTATCGTATCAAAGCAAGAGTGAGCTGACAAGTAGGGATACTTGTCATCGCATCACTCATTAATAAAAAAATCAAAAAAATCTTTATTTTCAGGCGTCGACGGCCCATAGCGTTTTTATTCAGTACAAAAATAACTTAAAACTATGTTAGTAGTAACATCTAGACACACACAAGAACACAAATTATACACAGCAAAATAAACAGCTCCCAACTCGAGATGGATTCATCAAGACCCATGTCTGACATGCAGCTTGCTTGATAAACCTATCCATCGTAGACCCTTCCAATCTTTCTGAAAATACCTTCAGAACGCTATTGCTGCTTCCCCTCACTCTGCGTATCACTGATGCCACTTTTTGTGCAATGTGTTTCAATGTTTATTATATTTGTAAATAATAATTTATCCATAGCGACAAAGTAAAATATGTATTATTTAATTATGTGTCTGACGGTACTTTGCCTCTAAAAAAGGATGCGTCCGAAACACCACTCAAAAATATTAATAATAATGAAATTCCTGTCTCGACCGCATCGGACGAGACTCAGCGTCCGAGTCGCCTACTAAGCCATCCGCCGGTCACCCCACTAGGCTAACATTGCTTGTGTGTGCTTCTGTGTGTATACATACTAATATTATAAATTAGAAAGTAAGCAGGTAACTCTATTACATTTCTCTGTTTGTTTATTTGTTAGTCGGCTTTTCGCGACTTAACGACTGAACGTATCGTAATGAAATTTGACAAGGAGATAAGATCACATTTTGGAGAAGGACATGGGCTATCTTTAGTCTAGTAAAAACAATTGAAAATTCACGAAAATAATAATAATGAACAAAACACGTTTTCTTAAACATTTTTCAAATGAAGCGCCATCTTGTATATGACATGACATGTGATCAATGTCTTTCCAGTCCATTATCAGATGATAATTTGACATTTGACAAGTCTAAAAGCCAAAACTAAAAAGATAACACAACATAAAATTGAGCCAAGGCGAAACGAAGGTGGCCGGGGCAGCTGCTAGTACTAATTGTATACCTATTTATCACTTGCTTTAAACCAGAGAGAAAAAAAACATCATGAGGAAACTGGCCAGCATGAGAGATATTTGTTGACGGAATGTGAAGCCAAGTTAACAAAATAACTCTGATACAAGTTAGTGTTAGTCACTAACCACCGCGTAATTATAACTCTGCACCAATATTCTATACTTAATGCATTCAATGTTAGTTGGCTGTGTAAAGTTCCATCCAACGTGAAGAAGTTCTTTTTAATTATCGGCCTACAATAATCGGCCTAGATGTTGATTATTCCCACAGCCACACAACTTCCTATCTGTAAGAGGGGGTTGAAATCCCCCTCACGGGCCGAATGCTGGTTGGTAGGTGTCTTAGGTATTGTTTGTGGTGGTAATTAGACGCCGACCTACGCGACGTTAGTCGGGCCTTAACCATCGAGGCGTAATAATAATGGTATTAGAGGATTTAAAAACAAAGAAAAATAAAACCAGACATTAAATTTCAACACAATTAGTCTATATTGCGTATCTCGGTTGACAGTTCAGTTCATATTGATGATCACTAGGCAAACTAGTGTTCAACAATTAACTGTCATCAATCTAGTTACTTATTGGCTACCATCAGTGTGTATCTATGATGACGTCAGGTGTACCTGTACACATAGAGATGTGACGAAGAGCACGGTAGGTACCCCGTCTGATAGTTACCGTATCTGAATACCATTTTTTTGCAAATTCTCAGTTTCCAAAAATTGGTATTCAGTTACGGTAACAAAATTCATCAAAGTTTGGTGTGCAACTGTAAACTCAAACTCAAACTTAAACTCAAAATGTTTATTGCATTCATGTGTAGGTACATTTGTTGTAAGTTTGAGTTTGTATGCCAGTTAGTTACTGACAAAGGAAAGATAGCCATTTGCCCTGCTAGTGTCTAAGATACAGACCTGTACCTAGTTTGAAGACCATCTTCAAAATAAACGGTTCTACGTTAACCCCATGGAAAAGACAAAGTTTATGTATTATCTACCTATATTAAAAAGCAAACATTTTTCCATAAATTATTCGTATGCGACGCCGCCATCTCTGATATCATGGTTATAGACCAAATGACGATTGTCAAGACTATTTAATTTCTCGTCGTAGTTCTTTCTAGTACCGTAAATGCCGCATATCTCAAGATGTTTAAATGAAGGGAATCGGCCCGAATGCAATTCCCATCCAGCCTTTTCGATAATAACACAATTTAAACGTTTCAAATGTAAAACTAAGTTTGCAAGGGCAGCTAGTTGCGAAAATATGTTCGTCCCTTGGGCGGTCTTGATTAGCAGCAGATACCTACAATTGTAATGACCATCTGTCGGGACGTTTCCCAACTGTGTTGTGGTTTCCAGTCTAACTGCATGTAGCTAAATTCTAGTATTTTTATTGGCATCTACAACTGAACATTACGAAAATACGTTCGTCCCTTGGGCGATCTTGATTAGCAGTAGATACCTACAATAGTGATGATCATCTGTCGGGACGTTTCCCAACTGTGTAGTGGTTTCCAGTCTAACTGCATGCAGCTAAATTCTAGTATTTTTATTGGCATCTGTAACACTAAGCATAGCCTTAGTCAGATCTGTAACACAATAATTACCTTTTCACCAAAGAGATTTAAGGTACGTCTCGCCAGCACGTCAAGTAACCCCAATGTGTCAAATTTCATATATCGTTTTTCAACTTAATGTCAAACAGGATAAGGTTCATAATCAATTGGGAAAATTTGACACATTGGGATAACTTGATGTGCTGGCGTCTGTTCTATAGAGAGGACATGCGAAGAAATGACAGAAAAACAGTGATCCCATAACTCAGTAACGCCATCTAGAATAAAATAGCAATATTGAAACGGCACCGGACCTTACTAAAAACTCATAGACTTGTGTCCACTAAGATACAAGTCTATAAGTATTAAAGAAGTAATGGATGAACATGGTAATGCTGTTACAAGTTTACTGTATAATCTTAGAACTTAAATTTGATTTTATAAATAATACCTATATGTACGCTTCTAGGCAAAATATAGAGGATCTACATTACTTTAACACCTCACACTCGATTGTAATCGGAACTATGTTAACAAATAAAATATTTTAATTCTGTAAGTAAGTATTTAAGGTCTTTACTTTTCACTAATTAAGAACCTTATATCAGAGTTACTTAAAAGCAAGGTTGACAAATACAAAAACAAGTCAAAAAAACAAGCTAGACTAATGAATAGCAGTCAAAACACAAAGGTGAATAGGCCTTGCCTTTAGCGTACGAACGACATCTGCTCTACTGAAATTGGGGTTACCGGGTTCCCTAATTTTCAACTCATTCCACCCTTTGATGAGATGACGTTGACCCCGCACTTGTTGGAGCACTCAGTGCCTAGGGAGCCAGGGACTAATGATTATGGAATCGATAAATGTACACCATGTTTGGATAAAAAGGAACTGGTATTTGTAAATGTTGATTACTTAATGTGATTGATGGCTTAAATATGAGTACAAATCTACAACGTATTCATACTAATATTATAAATGAGCAAGTATCTCTGTTTGTTTGTCCGTCACGGCTTAACAGCTGAACGGATGGTAATAAAATTTGGCGAGGTAGATCATATTCTGGAGAAGGAAATGGGCTGTCTTTTGTCTATTAAAAACAATGGAAAATTGTCAAAAAAACGTTCGATGAAACTGAAATAAAATGAAAATGAACACTATTATTATTAATATTACGTACATTTATTACACCTACGGTACGGTCCATTAAATTAAAATAAAGATATGGATTAGGACCGGTAGGATTTGAATCACAACAGATTTTTTTTTAGACGTGGACTAAATTACCATGCAGCACCGTAAGAAGAAAAGAAATTCATCTAATGAATCTAGCTTTTAAAAAAAAAAATTGTAGGTTACGTACGAAGAAAAAAAATCTTCTTCCGCAACTAGTTGCCAAGGAAGAAGAAAAAATCTTTTTTCAGAACTGGTTGCGGAACTCAGTTGCCAAAGGGCCCCCTATTACATGGGACTTAAATATAACTGGAGCAATGAGGACGTAGTTCACGTAGTATATACCTTGACTTATTTTTCGGGGAAAACAGGAATACTCAGGCTGCTGGGGAGTTTGTTCCACCACTTCTTCCTTCCCAGCAAAAATACTAGGAAGTGGCGAAGGGCGGGCGTTTTGGGGGACTGTTTTATGTAATTTTTGACGTTCAAAAAGTGCTGATCCTTAGCCTAATTTGAATAAATGACTTTTGATTTTGACTCGAGTTTCATACATAAATCATGATTTATGAAAGTTGGCTCCTTAGAATAAAACACAGAAACAGTGAGTGCCAAAAGAGTGGCAACTAAAACTTAGCCAAAGTGGTCTGCTTTGGCGAGCCGTCAATAGGTAGGTACTCAAAGTTACGTTCCTACAAATACGCACGCTCAACAAAAAGTGGGCTTACGATATCGCCAGTGTTTTGTACTAGAAGCGGCTTCAATGCGTTACCATTCTAAGGTTAGCTCGATAGAGTAAAAACATAAAATTGACACTAAATCGCTACTTGGAACGTGTTCAGGTATAACAGTAAAGTATAGAGGCCAGCATATCAATCTACGCCAAATTTTCAAATTACTTTGTTATTTGCAACTTTATTGCAAATAGAATAAGGTTTATGTTCAGTTAGGAAAATTTGTCGGTTTGGGTGAGCTTGATGTGCTGGGGTCTGTACGTAAGATGAACACTAGTTACATAGAAGTTACTTATATAAAAATAGAGCTTAATTACTTTTCAGAGTCTGGTAAAAACATTTTATGTAAATTCCTCCCTATATTTCTCTGTGATTAAAAAATAAGCTTTGCAAGCGCTTGCAGCAACAACCCATCAACTTTCCGTATCTTTGTGCAACCGACATCTTTGAAACGTTTTAACTATAAAGAAACTTTAATTATTTTAAATTTGTTTAAGATGGGCATTGCATTTCCAAACCATTAGTTTGGATTACTTCCAAGATAACCAATGTTATTACTTCTAAAAGCAAAATGCTGTCCCTGTCTGCTGTGAATAGGCTTGTCCCTAACTGTCGGTAGACAAACTTTCTACCGGACGTTCTTCGGCGGTGAATTAAATGCGGGGTGCATTTTCTCTCTCTTGGGAACATGTTTCATCTTCTACTTAGCTAGTTACAGGACCCGAAAACGTTACATAAAACGTTTAAGGTTTTCAAAATGTATCGAACAGTTCTTTTTACCTACTACATTTCGTTCGGATCAAAAACGAAATGAGAACGTTTTCAGAAACCGGTTTATTTTGCCGGGCGCACAGCCGTTCACAGCGTGCAGCGGCAAGCATAAACTTGTAGTTAGTTAAGTTAGCTGGGTCATTCTTCTAGACACGTTTTTCAAGCGGCATCACCTTAAAAAAAATAGAAATCCAAAAGTTAGCAAGCCACTTTTCTTTTCGGGAAAACCTTTAATCCTCTCTTAACTGAGTTATTGATTATTATTCAATTATCTATACATTTAATATCATTAAAAAAAATAAAACACCCCCATTCTTTGATTTTCGTGGAGTGTCCCAACCCCCGATCTAGTCACTTAGTAAATTATATATTTTAAACTAATAAAGGTCGTGATGGCTCAGAGGTTAAGACGCCTACGCTACTGTTTAACTAAACGTTTTTATGAATCTTGTCAGATTCACAATTTGTTCATTCGAATTCAATGAATTCCCCGAATACGATGCTTACAAATTCACAGTTAACATAGATCAATCAATTAACCTTTCAATTGAGGTAATTAGAGACACAATAGAAAGACAATGACAGGCGGACACCGGTGTCCTTCCGGGGTTTAACGAATCAAAACTAATGTTCCGACTTTGTTTTTTTTTTTTTTTTCTAGAAGGGGGTTTTGTATTTTTTTTCCTTTACTATTTAATTTGTAGGTAGTTTAAGTGTACCTATTTAATTTATTTTAATTAGTTTTATTGTATTTTAGATTTTAGTTATGTTCCAAATAATGAAGGACACAATTACAATTATTGTCATTAGTCCTTCATTCACACCCACTGAACCAGAGCTACTAATTACTACTTAATTGAAACAATTCGGGCGTCGTCTAATGTCGTGTCGTGTTGTGTTGTGCAATGCTTTCAATCGATGACGTTTTGGACCGAATTTGAACGCAATTAAGCACAATTATTAAACACAAAACCACACCACGCTTCCATTCCCCGATAGGTTAGGTAAACGTAAATTGCATTGCAGTCACGAACGCTACTGTTTAACTAAACGTTTATTAGTACTCACCCACTTTTAACTGAATCCTGTGACCTTTTCAATTAATTCTTATGAACTTGGAAACATCACAAGGAAACCTCGGCATACCTTAATGTCAGAAACTTTTTACTCTATCGTACTCTATCGAGCCAACCATAGAATGGTAACGCATTTCCGCAACATAGTCCCGAAAAGGCTAGGTGACGAATGCAATAACCAATTTTCCTACAAAATAATTCGTCGTAGAGCGCGTTCCAATTTCTAAATTGGGAACGTGCCTTCATATCGTGTTCTGTCAATCAAAATTGTATATCGAATGAAGCTGGCCATTTGTATTGGGTAGGTACTTTTAGGGTTTCTTGAGGGAATTGATTTTTCGAGAATTCTCGTCTCGTAAATTCTCTAGTAATCAAGTCCGTGCACCAAAAACATCTTTGTTGCTTATTTTGCGGGTTCCTAGTTTAATCTACTGTATGTAAAATGTGCGTTTTGTACATTTGCTGCAATGTTAGCTAGCACCTCCAATATACACAATACTAGTAATGTATTGGCTACTGACATTAAATCAACTAAAAAGTCGTAACTCGTCTGGTTAGAGCAACCTCCTTTACTATGTTGTATGCGGAACTTTACACCATGTTCCTCTAATCCCTAAAATGATTAGCCAATATTATATGTGTAGGGGTATGGACCACCGTAATAAAAATAAAAATATATTTGTAACTTCTTTATTAAAATTAAAATATTTTTGTAATTTAGATTTAAAAATCGATCATTTTGATAATGTTTATTCGGAACAAAGTTTATTATACATTAATACGATTGGAAAAAAAAATTACTTTGTCCTATGATATCTCCAGAACCAGTGATGTAGTTTGCTAGTATTTTTCTTGACCGCTCAGTTCTTGGCTTCAGCGCACTATTATATATATACTATTGGTTAATTACGAGACATCTCCTCTCGTCTCCGCTTTGGTGGAGTCTCTCCCTAAGATCTCTTACACACTATCGTGTGTTGTCAACCTTCCGCTCGAGCGTGTGCGCATGTTGACAACGGCAGAGGAGGCTGCAGCCGTCGAAAAGCCTCGGCGGCAGCCGAACTGACTCTCTATAATAAGAGAGCTCACGACGACTACCACTGATCGTCGAAGTTGGAATTTCGACGGCCGCCGTCGACGTGTCAGCGGCGGGCTGCAGCCGACACGCTTCACGTTTACACAGCTCTAAGGGATATTTCTCGACGGCATGTAAAATTAAATAAGAGGGCTCATGGGTGCCATGGGCGGTATAAACTCTGACACTAGATCAGTTATACACTAATCTAAATAAAATCTGAGAAAAGCGAAATAAAATCTCAAAAAAATTAACTAGATGGTGCTGGTAGATATTCTTTATTAGCCGGTGATTATTTTGCATGCAAGTGGAAGTTGTAGTCTGTTTATCGATAACTTTGTTAATAAAGTTTGTACAACAAGCAACGTTATACTAATGAAAATGTTGTTGTTAATAGTTTCCTGTAACTTTGATAGTGTGAAATCTAATGGAGGGGGACAAGTTTGATATTGATGCCCTACAACTATAACTTATACAAGCCAGTTACGTCGACACTCTCCACTTAATTCTTGACTATCCGGCAACTGTCCGGACTTTGAATGGCTTTCAACTTGATGGAAATTGTATTTCTAAGTTTATTTTAGCCTTTATTTGCCTTAACATTTCATTTAAATATCATGCCTCAAAATACATTTCATGTAACAATTCATACCTTACATTACATTAAAAAGATACCGTTAACATTTAATTAGACTTTTCGTATTTCTAAGTTACTAGGATAATAATTTACGAACATGCAAAAAGGTTAATCTGTATTATAATTTATTTAAGGCTAAGGATACATTTTGAGCGAAGTTAGTAAGGCTTATTGTGGAAACTTTTTAGTTAAACAGTATTTAAAAAGTAATATTCAAACATGTGTTCTAAAATAATGACTTGTGAGTTGTGTCATTAATAATATAATAAAAAATTTCTCTGTACAAACAACGGTTTTTACTTACATATCCTAGTCATCTAGTATATTTCATCAAAAGGTTATGGGGCCAGTCACTAAATTTGCCATCAAGAACCTCTGCGGCCTAGATGACTATTCTACATGGAAATTCGCGATAAAAATGATTCTCATACGAGAAAAGTTGTTCACTTATACGTCAACGTACCCGGATTCCAAAGACTCTATCGCCGTCGAGAAGGACCAAGATGCATTAGCTTTGATTTGTCTACATGTGGAACCTACACTTTATGCGTATGTACAAAATTCAAATAATGCTAAAGATGCTTGGGATAGCTTAGCGAAAGCGTTTGAGGACAAAGGCGTGAATCGCAGGATCACCCTCATGAACGCATTGTTAGATGAGAAGCTAGAGAGACACTCGTCGATGCACGAATATGTTGCTGCAGTTATGTCTCTTTCTCAAAAGTTGAAGGATATTGCCACCGGATTTGACGATGATCTTGTAGCTGTTGTGTTACTGAGAGGACTACCTGAAGAGTACAGGCCTATGCGAATGGCACTGGAACACTCTGGGATGAAGTTGACTTCAGAGAACGTACGGCAGAAGTTACTACAGGAGGATTCACGTCAAGGTTGTAGTACATTGTCTTCAGCGGACTCGGCATGGGCTGTGAATAAAAGTAAGAAGCGGAATGGGAACAAAAATATTGATATGACCAAAATTAAATGCTTTAAATGTGGAAAGAGTGGACATAAGAAGCCAGACTGTCCTGATGGAAGGAAAGCGGGTTCGATCTCCAAACTGAGTGACGTTGCGATCGTGAGCCTGTGTTCATTCAACACCGGGAACTCCTTCAATCCGACGGAGTGGTACATCGACAGCGGAGCATCTTCACATATGTCTTTCCAGAAACATTGGTTTAAAGATTTGGTTGTGAATGTTGGTATGAGTAAAGTGACATGTGCGAATAATGATAAGATTGAATGCAAAGGTAAGGGTGATATCATGGTGAGTTTGAAAGGACAAATGCTTGCTGTGAGGGATGTCATGTATGTACCCGGTTTGCGTGTTAATCTGTTATCAGTGTCTAAATTAGTAGATAAAGGATGGAAGGTAAGTTTTGACAGAGATGGGTGCAAGCTAATTCACCATTTGGTTCCAGGCCATTTCAAGGGAAAGCTTTTGGCTACCGCAAGTGAAGTCTCAGGGATCTACAAGCTTGAAGGTTGTCAAGCGGTTGTAGATGGGACTGCGTTGGCGTCAGTGAAGGCAGGTAATCCTTTGATGTTGTGGCACCGGCGGCTTGGACACGTAAATGAGCGAGATTTACGTAAGCTTCCTGGTATGGATTTTGGAAAGAGCGTAATGGAGCCTTGTGTCGCCTGTATTAAGGGGAAGGCACATCGTTTACCTTTTCCAGTTGGTAAGGCTGCGAGGGCAGTCGAGAGACTGCAACTGGTTCATGCAGATATCTGTGGTCCAATGTCTGAATCCACGTACGGTGGATCTCGGTATATGCTAGTTATTTTAGATGATTTTACACGTAAATCTTTTGTATTTTTCCTTAAATCAAAAGATCAGGTGCTCGATTATTTTAAAGTTTTTCTAGCTAGTGTAGAGGTTGAAACCGGGTTGAAGGTAAAGTGCATACGCACAGACAATGGAACAGAATTTGTGAACAGGAAGTTTGATGGCTTTCTACAGCAAAAGGGTATAAAGCATCAGTTGACTGTTCCCTACACTCCGGAGCAGAACGGCGTAGCGGAGCGAGCAAACCGCACAATTGTGGAGATGGCTCGTGCTATGTTGGCGGAAAAGGGTCTGAGTGCGAGACTGTGGGGAGAGGCATGTAATACGGCTGTTTACACCAAGAACAGGCTACCTCACAGTGGCAATAATGGTAAGATTCCTGAGGAGTTGTGGACAGGGATGGCTCAGTCATTCGATAATTTCAGAGTTTTTGGAACGAAAGCGTTTGTGCACGTGCCCAAGGAAACTCGGAAGAAATGGAGCCCAAAAGCGGTAGAACATATCTTTGTTGGTTACTGTGAACAAACCAAGGGATATCGTTTCATAGATCCCAGTAACCCTCGCGTCATTGTTAGAGCAAGGGATGTAGTTTTCTTGGAGGACTCTACAGCAGTAGTTTCAGCGGACCCTAGTCAGCTCGTAGGTAGCGGTGACAAAGGTGCTGAAGTAATCTGGGAACTAGGAAAGGTTGAAGGCCAATGAGGTTTGTCACCTGGTAGTGCAGAAGCTTCTCAAGGGCCGAGTTCCACAGATGGAGCTGAAGTATATCAAGACGCGGAGATGGAGGTGGGAGAAACGGGTGATAGCGAAGCAGAAAATGTCGTGGTGGAAAACGTTGAAGTTGAAGAGACTATTAACAGAGGGGAGTCAAACGAAGGTGAATGTCGTTATCCTCTACGTAGTAGAATCCGAAAAGGAAATCTTCATGGACTTGCATGCTGTACAGAAGATCAGGAGCCTTTGACAGTTAAGGAAGCCTTAAGTCGAAAAGATAAGGATAACTGGAAGGAAGCCATGAAAAAAGAGATGGATTCGATGTACGAGAACAAGGTCTGGAAGCTCGTCAAAAAGCCTCCTGAAGCTAAAGTTGTGGGAAACAAGTGGATCTTCAAGTACAAGTTTGATGCAGATGGTAATAAGACCTACAAAGCTCGACTTGTGGCGAAGGGTTTCACTCAGTCCTACGGGGTCGACTACTTCGAAACTTATTCACCGGTCGTGAGAAGATCGACAGTGAGATTGCTGCTATCGTTGGCTGTTGAAAAGGATTTGTTCATCAGTCACTTCGATGTGAACACCGCTTTTCTCAACGGTGATTTGCATGAAAGAGTTTATATGCGACAGCCAGAGGGTTGCATAGATGAAAACTCGAAGGAAAAAGTTTGCTTACTAGAAAAAGCGATATACGGCAAACAAGCTTTACGGTCTTGGAATGAAAAAGTAAATGAAGTGTTATTGTCTTTGAACTTCAAGCGCTGTGACTTTGATAGCTGTCTTTACAAAAATAATAATTTTTATATCGCTCTGTACGTTGACGATTTTTTATTATTTTACAAAGACAAACAGCAGAAGGAAGTTTTATTAAACAATCTATGTAAACATTTCAAGATAAAGGATTTAGGGGAAGCGAGACAAGTTTTGGGTATGCTTTTGTCAAAGACGGATACTGGAATATATTTGAATCAAGAGAGGCTTATTTCGAAGATCTTGGATGAATATGGTATGTCTGACTGCAAACCAGTGAAAACTACGACGGAAATGAATTTCCGTAGAGCCTTGGCGGAAGGGGAAGGAGGTAAGTTTTTATCCTGCCAAGACTCTCGTAGTTATCAGGCACTCATAGGGTCGCTGAACTATTTGGCCTGTAACACACGCCCGGATATTGCGGCTGCGGTAAATTTTTTGGCACAGTATAACTCATGTTGTGAGGAACGTCATTTGAAAGCTGTTAAACATATCTTGAGATACCTTAAGGGTACAAGGAATCTATGTTTGATATTTCCCAAGTCATCGGTGCAGGACATCACGGGATTTGTAGATGCTGACTGGGGAGGGAACATCAAAGATAGGAAATCGTATTCTGGGTTTATTTTTAGATGCGGAAACTCGTTGATTAACTGGGAATGCCGGAAACAAGCTTGTGTGGCACTTTCGTCAACGGAAGCGGAGTATATTGCGCTTTCGCAGGCAACCAAGGAGGCAGTTCACTTGCGGCAGTTGAATGCATTTATAAGAGGTGAATATCTTGAGGCTATTTGCATTTTTGTAGATAACCAGTCTGCTATTAAACTTGCGTACAATCCTTTAGCGCATAGAAGGACTAAACATATTGGCATAAGGGCGCACTATGTCAGAGATTGCATTGGTAAGAATGTTGTACGTCTGGACTATGTGTGTACGGAAGATAACCCAGCAGATGTGCTGACAAAACCATTAGGTCGTGTGGCATTTAATAAATGTGTGCGCGATTTGAATTTGATTGTGTCTGGTGTGAAGTGATGTGTGGGTATTATCTGATGATGAATGTTGTTTGAGGGGAAGTGTGGAAACTTTTTAGTTAAACAGTATTTAAAAAGTAATATTCAAACATGTGTTCTAAAATAATGACTTGTGAGTTGTGTCATTAATAATATAATAAAAAATTTCTCTGTACAAACAACGGTTTTTACTTACATATCCTAGTCATCTAGTATATTTCATCAAAACTTATCGTCCTCTCCGAGGTACGGAGGGATCTTGATATGTAATGAATGGTCACCCTTGAATGGACTGACCTAATCAAGCCTAGCTTAACCTTCGATCGACCCATGCGGCTCTAACCACAAGTGAAAACTGTCACTCAGTGCCCACAAAATAATGTGCTCAGCCGGTAGATTCAGTAACAGGCACGCCGCCGTGAAAACTTGAGTGAAATGAACTGTCAATGCCTAGCATTAGTATGGAATGACAGCTCAATTCGCCATCACCGCCCATCACTAATTACGCCTACATTTTCACGCGGTGATTTGACCAGAATCACACTGCAGTACGCCTAAACAATCTTTCACATCGAAAATGATACTAATTATGTATCTACCCATTAATCTGTTTCTACTTATACTTCAAATCCATAATAATTCCTATTTCCAGTTCCGTGGAACTTCGTTACGAAGCTGATTCAGAGTACGAGGGCATCCCGACTCAGAGGTTCGCCGCAAACGAGTGGCTTCTAGATAACGATGAGGGTTGTTTCTGTCTGAACTTCACAAGCGGTGTGAACCGGGAGGATGGCTGTCTACTCAAAGGTGCTATGGAGTTGTACACTTGTGTCGGTAAGTATTTTCTATACAAATATTACAACACTAGATGGCGGCAGACCGTCTGTGAGATGATAAGTGTATTAAACGTGTTTGAGCTAGTAAGTGCCTTATGTATTTGTTATGGATCTACATACTTGCATATACATAAACTCACGTCTTTTCCCTAGGGGTAGGCGGATAGGTACTACAGATCGCTAATTACTACGATTCTTACGTACTGACCTCTTTCGCTTCATTTTAAGAGGTATACTTAGATGGTTTTGGATTTTTGATCTGAAAAGAACGTCCTTATAAAATTTTCTCGGAACCCTGGAGTCTGACCTTTGAAATCATTGGAGTCTTGACAAAATCAACCTGATTGCTAATCTAATAATGTACATATGTATTGTTTTCTATTTATGGTTTTCTAAATATGGTAGCACAATGTATCTAGCTGTACCAACTTAATCGAGTAATTATCAACTCCATTGCTTTTTTTTTTGCTTTAACCAATCTTAATATAGTACTTTTTATTGTAGGTGCATCGTCCTCACATATAATCTTATTAATGTATACAAAGTTTTGTAAAATCTATTTTAAAAGAGTAAGTATGGAGTTCCTTGCCCATTCTTCTCCATACAAATCTACCTTTTGGAAGGGGCAACTAGAATCATTTTTTAAAGTAAATTTTTGTTCGACGTTCAAAAGTGCCTTATAGGGGCCTAATTGAAATAAATGTTTTGACTTTGACTTTGACTTTGAAAAGCGTACGAAGGGCCAAGGCCAGCTCACAGAGGTGTATTTTTATAAATCATATTATTTCGCTTTAAATTAAATGAGGCACCAACAAATGCTGCAAATGCTGGCTTTAAATGGCTTCCAGTTTAACCGGATGCAGGGGAAAACTAGTGTTTGTTGTCTGACCTCAACAACCCAGCTACCTCTGGGTAACAACGATAACCCTTAGTTAAACTGGTTGTCAGACTGTCGGGCTTCTGACTACAAGTACCGACTGTCAAAGATCTACTTGACAAACGTCACCGGGACCAACGGCTTTACGTGCTTTCCGAGGCACGGAGGAGTCTTGATATGTATGAATGGTCACCCATCCACGGATCAACCTCGTCAAGCGTAGCTTAACCTTCGACCAACCCGTGAGGTTGTTATTATTTAGTCACAAGCTTCTAGCTTGTTATATGCAAACGACGTTATCGCCTTTCTCAAGAATTACGCACATAAAATAAACATAAAATGTGAATTCAACTGGTGGTGGATTATATTTTGTTACTTCAAAATGTATTCATTAATAATAAGTGTAAGTACCATACCTACCTAAGAAAATACTGTTAATAAATTGCCCTGTAGTTAAGCAGAAGAAAGTTACATATTCAATCGAAAATGATACCTACGTGTGTGGTTCTAATTAGCTTTACAGTAAAGCACTACAGTTGAGTAATATAATTGCTTCGTAAATCGTGTTAATTGGAATCGAGATCTACGTCTGGCACACGAAATCAACCTGGCTTTAGACCCTGTTGACTGGCTCTAGCTAATCCTTCCACAACCTCATTCAAGGTATTAGTACATCTACATATAGTATATGTAAATATGTGTATATATTATATATAAGGAGAAGCTGACTGACTGACTGAGAAGAGGAAACTGAGGAAGCGCGCGCTATATGATTTGCGCGCAGTGGTAGAGATATATCTTTTCACGTCGCTCTATCTTTTTATTTTATTTTACGGCGGCGAATTTACCACGATAACTTGTAACATAGGTACGGGTTAGCGTTTTCATTGATAAAAATGAATTATCAGTTGATAGGACCAACTACACAATGTTTATTGTTTGAATAAATAAATGAAATGAAATGAAATGAAACTAATTAATAAACAAATCAACTGGGTAAAGGCGACAATAGCCTAATAACTGAGGCGTTGGTCTGTCGATCGAGAGGTAGTGAGTTCGATCACCACCTATTGACAAACGTCACCGGGACCAACGGCTTTACGTGCTTTCCGAGGCACGGAGGAGTCTTGATATGTATGAATGGTCACCCATCCACGGATCAACCTCGTCAAGCGTACCGTTATCAACATGACAAACCTTGAAAATGACATACGCGGTATTAATTTTGACCCAGTTTATAATTCAAATGACGCAAATATTTCTTTAGAATATTTTATTAATTCGCTACAATATGCAATAAGGAAAAACACATTCACTAGTAAAATGCCTAGAAAGTATAGTTGTATTAAACCCTGGATCACACCCGGTCTCGTACGTTGTATAAGACATAGAGACAAATTACACCTACAATTGAAATCTGCCCCGGATAACGATATACTTTCAGCTACATATAAAAGGTATCGAAACTTCTGTAATAATCTATTGAAAAAACTAAAAATTCAATATGATAAAAATGAACTACAGAAGGCGGGAAAAAATAGTAAACTTGTCTGGAAATTTATAAAAACTAATACCTTTAGGTCAAAAAACCCCGAACCCCCGTTAGATTTACTATCAACAGAGATTAACCCATCCGAAGCTATGAATAAAGTAAACAGCTTTTTTGCTAACGTTGGTAAAAACTTGGCTGAAAAATCTATTAATTTCAGTAATTTTCCCTCTCGTAACCTAAATACAACATTCTCGAAAATAAATTCTTTTGTTTTATTAGATACCGACGTAAACGAAGTAAGTAGAATTATAACCGATTTAAAAGTTGCTTGTGCTACCGGATGGGATGACATACCTAATAGTGTACTAATAAGATTTAAATCCGTGCTTGCCCCGCCACTAACCCACATTTTTCAGCTGTGTTTGTCTTCAGGAATATTCCCTAAGTTGCTTAAAAAAGCGGTAGTTACTCCTGTATTCAAGTCTGGAGACAAAAACTGTGTGAATAACTACAGACCTATTTCAGTGCTAACAGGACTTTCAAAAATATTAGAAAAAATTATTAACAGTAGGTTGATAAATTATCTGGAAGATAACAGACTCCTCTCAGATTGTCAGTTTGGTTTTAGGCCCAGAAGATCTACAAGCCAAGCAGTCCACAAATTAACTAATTATATTAGTACCAATCTTGATAATGGTATGCACACAATTGGGATCTTCCTAGACCTCGCCAAGGCCTTTGACACAATTTCTTGTAGTTTACTTTTGCACAAGCTTGAATCACTTGGGATAAGAGGAGTACAACTTCAGCTTTTTTCTAACTATCTCAGCGATCGGTATCAATGTGTCAAAATAGGTCAACATACAAGTTCTGAACTTAAAAATAGTTTTATGGAATTCCCCAAGGTAGTATTTTGGGGCCCACATTATTTTTAATCTACATAAATGAACTATGTAGCCTGACACTCCAAAATGGTATCATAATGTCTTATGCGGATGACACCGCCCTATTATTTTCAGCTAAATCAAGAGCTGAGGTCTTCATGTTCGCTCAAAATAACTTTAGTATTGTATCTGATTGGCTCAATAATAATCTCCTAACACTTAATGCGGAAAAAACAATGTATATTTTATTCACAATGAGAAATACTAACATACCGCTTACTAACCTAAACATTTATGCACATTGTTGTGGCACGTCCGCTGACACTGCATGTTCTTGCCCCGCTTTAGTTAAAGCTGACCATTTGAAATATCTGGGTGTCACTATTGACTCGAATCTAAACTTCCGTAAACATATCGAATTACTATGTACTAGAGTGCGCAAATTAACATATGTTTTTATAAATTTACGGCATATAGCCGACTATAAATTAATCAAAGAGGTTTATTTGGCTCTGTGTCAATCCATTCTTACCTATTGCATCACTTCTTGGGGTGGAGCTGCAAAAACAGTTTTACTCCCTCTAGAGCGCGCTCAAAGATCAATTTTAAAGGTTGCTACTTTTCGCCCTTTTAGATTTCCTACGCACCAGCTTTACGCAGCTTGTAATGTACTAACAGTACGCCAACTATTCATCCTAAGCATAGTATTACAACAGCACACTGAACTTCCATTTGAGTTAGTTCCTGCCAATAAGAGGAGAAAGGACCTGGTCTGCGCAAATCCACAAACTAAACATGCGTTTGCTAACCGATTTTATGTATTTTTAGGACCATTTCTGTATAACAGAATAAACAAGGTTCTAAACATACATAGTATAAGTTTTAGACAATGTAATACGGTGTTATCAGAATATTTAACTTTGCTCAATTACTCAGACACAGAACAACTTCTAGAAGTTTTGTCATGATAATTTGTGTATTTCCTTCGTAAGTTACTTATTTTTGTATATTTATATAAATTAGTTTTAGGTTTTAATGTTCCAATAGGTTTTTTCTCGTAGTTGTTAATAGTCTATTAGTTACATCAGATTTACTTATAATTTATTTATAGCCCTAGGTACGTGACTGCAATGTAAAGTGATGGCCTGAAACACAGGTTTGAATAAACCTAGTTCAGGTGGGTCGCTAATTAACGTATAACCTGATCCCTCTACTTCCACTTGTAGTAGAAATATTTTAGCTTTAGTTTATAATTAGAACTAAGTATAAATTGTGTAGGATAAATTAAATACTATTGTTTGGCTAATGTAAACTATTTGTAAACAATGTTTTCTTGAATAAATTATTATTAAATTATTATTAAAAATAAAAATTATTGCCTTTTGACGTGAACCTAAACACAAGGGTATTATTTATTTAGTTGAAGGGTCAACCAGACTACTGATAACTAATGTAAAACCCACACTGCTTGTAAACTTTTATAATAAAAACCCTTCGTGCGCGAGTCCGAGTCGCACTTGGCCGAAGTGTGAGTCAGACTAGCGCACAAAGGTTTCCGTTATACCATTGACTAGATAAAGTTCCGTCCTCCGTTGATATCGAGCAAAAAAGGGCAAAAAAATCGCGTTTGTTGTAGTAGACAGACGGACGGACAGGCAGACAGCGAAGTCTTACGCTGGATAAATCAGAAGCAGCCGCCAAAAACAAAGGATCGGGATTTGGATTGAGATAGAATATTAATATCGGGCGTTGGTAATAGCGTCCCGTTTTTACCCTTTCGGTACGGAACCCTAACAATGAACGACATTGTTTGAAATGTCCAGTTGCTTTATAGTGGGACTGATAACTTTAATTCTTCAAACATATCTGAGCTGGAACCTCTATATACACACAGGGTAGAATGGACATTGACGCACATGTAGACACCGTGAGTTCTGTTCTACATCCCCAAACATTGCTTTTTTTTCTTTCTTAATATCTCGTTTTGTTTTCTGATTTTAGTTTTGTTTATAACTTGAGGGTGGTCGGTACTTACATATCTGACGGAACGCACAGAACGCACTAACGCATCATTCGGTCGAGTGTGAAAAGTTGAATGTGTTATAATATATTAATTGTCTGTTCTGGCGATGACGAACACACGACACATCTTCCGCCAGAGATTTTTTTCTAAAAGAGTAAACAAGACACTTTTTGACGTGATAACTTATAAATCTATGAACGCCGGCTGCACGCACGAATAGCATGACTCAGTGTCACGTTCCGCCTGAGCTGAGCGTGCAAGCGAGAGCGCGGAACAAGCGATAGAGAGGCACGATCGGCCTAACTTGTGACTGTTGTGCCGCATCTATCTACGTTATCACGTAAAACTATCGTCCGTAAACCTTTACATAACCAAAAACTGACAAAAAATATTGTCGGAATATGCGTCGATGTCCCTATCAGCCTGTATACAGAGTGTAAAAAGACCGTAAGCCGATAGCTACACATTCTGTACATACTAGTATAATTAAGTAACTGTAAGTTGTAACCAAAAATATTGCGGGGAAATACATTTTTTCCCATCTTTAAAAAAGATATGCTTTTTATTGCGCGCAATGAAAAGCGCGACAAAGCAACGCAACTTTCGATCAGCTGACAGTACGGCCGGCCGCAGCCACTCGCGCTTGGTCGTTGACCCGGCCGCCCGCTTGTGCTAAGTATCTATTGCATTTTTGTAATTCCAAATTAAATAAAATTTACTACTTATTAAATAAAAGTTTACTAATGATACTTGGAATACGATTTTGAAAAAAATACGAAAAAAAATATTTCATTTTGACCTTCAATATCTCCAAAACCAGTGAATTCCCAGGTATGTTCTAAAAAAAAAACTATCCCAGTGATGGGTAGAATATGTAGAACTTTCGTTTACGTTAAAGGTCTTTTTACACCCTGTATAATGGAGCGGGATGCCTGAATAAGTTAATTAATTGAAAAGGTACAAATCGTTCACCATTGTACCTACTCGTATGTATGTGGTTTCAGTTTCAATATGAAAATCAAAATATTTTGCGAGGCATCGTTAATTAGTGGTTTTTGTTCAAGTGTGCTATCTCTGCAACGAAATTTAATTTGTACATTGTTTTTACCTGCACTGCGGTGAAAGCGATATTCGAAACGAGAGTGAGTTATTTGTAAATAGCGAAACTGTTTAAACGTTACATTTTAATTACTAAAACCCAACTTGTGTAGGTTTTTAAACATTATTTTTGGATGAATAACAACGTCTATAGCACACAAATTAATCACTGCATTATATAAAGTGCTTGTTTGAAAACCTGATGTCTGGACGTGCAATATTTTTGCCTACAACCTGTACAATAACCTCAAGTCCTTAAATCTGATTAATGTTCATATTGGACTCGCTCAACTGTTCATAGATTATCTCTGGCTACCCATTTTACCGCCACAGATAATGTAGATACAACAGTCGCCGCCACAGATACTGAAAAATGGCTGCGTGTTAATTATTTATTATTATATTTATAGTTGAAAACCTATTAAAGAAATTTGACACATTGGGGTAGGTTGATGTGCTGGCGTCTGTACAATATATTTGACTAACCGCTATCGTGTCGAGGGCAAAACGATTAAAAATATAGACATCAGTAGTAAGCAGTTCAAGTGCTATCACCGACAATAGATTTCTCGTACCTCGATGAACCGATCCTTCACTTTTTAGGTTCAGGTTCCAAATTCAAATCGATGTGATATATTTTCCCGCTAAGGCCACTTACTTTAGGTCCGGTTTGCTTGACTTAAAATTTGACTTTATACTAGCAGTTGGTGGGAAAAATATTTTTCACAGTACTGCTCGATAAAGTGATAAGCCAATACATACATCATTGCTGCGAAATCCATAAGTACTAATATTATAAATGAGATGTTTGTCTGTTTGTTTGCCCGCACAACTAAACAGCTGAACGGATCGTAATTAAATTTGACAAGGAAATAGATTATATCCTGCGATTCTGGTTAAATCACCGCGTGAAAATAAAGGCGTATAGTGAGAGCGAATAGAGCTGTCATACCATACCAATGCAAGGCATTGACATTTTACTTCACTCAAGTTTTTACGGCGTGACTTTTACTGAATTGACCGGCAGGAGACGGACACAAGCTATTTTTGTCTCAAAAAATAATTTGAAAAAAAATCCTATTCTTCAAAGACCTTGATGGTCGATGGGACAACACGAACAAAATTTTCGTCCAAAACTTGTGTCCTAGTAGACACAAGCTTTGAAAGAAGGTAACACAACATAAATTGATATTTTCTTCTTACACAACATAAATTGATATTTTCTTCTTACACAACATAAATTGATATTTTCTTCTTACACAACATAAATTGATATTTCTTCTTACACAACATAAATTGATATTTCTTCTTACACTACATAAATTGATATTTCTTCTTACACAACATAAATTGATATTTCTTCTTACACAACATAAATTGATATTTCTTCTTATCGTGTGATTAGTGACTTAACTGGTGTCAGAGTTTTAATGCCGCCCATGGGCCTCTGACTTGTCATCACATGCCGTCGAGAACTATCCCTCAGGCATGCCGGTTTCCTCACGATGTTTTCATTCACCGTTTTTGAAGAAAGTGATAATTATACAATAAGCACATGAATCCGAAAAGTCAGAGGTGCGTGTCTTGGGTTCGAACTCGAGACCTATGATTTGGCAACCCGCCGGTTACACCACTAGGCTATTGTTTGCACTGTTGTTTATACTGAGGAGGAAAGAAGTTAACTGGGACAGTTAGTTCGTTATAAAACTGTTGATAAATGAAAGAAAAGAATGCAACAAAAAGAACTGATTCGAACATCTAACTGGCCTCCACGAGTAGCATACAAATTAAAACCATGCCGAATATTCATCCGATTGTGATTAAATGTTTGGTAAGTGATTGGACCAGAGCGCCCGAGAATGTTTTTGTTTGGCGGTAAAACAATACCAATCGCTAAAGCACACAATATGTTTTGTAAAAAAACAACTGCACTCAAAACTAACGTAATTGCATTGAACAATAACATATACTTTTAAATTTTTTCCTTAATTGAATTGTCATAAAATATTTGTAATAAAAATACTAGCCTGTTGCTGCCCCACCAAAGGCCTCTTCTCATACAGATAAGGCACGAGCATTGATCACCACGCTTGCTCAAGGCGGATTGGCGTTTTATGACTTATTTAACTATAAGTCCCGGTTTCGTCACGATGTCTCCCTTCACCGATGTCTATGTTGTCTAAGATAAACTTAGAAATCACATATAAATAAAAAAGTCTCATTGGTACTTGTACGGATATGAACCAAAACCTCGTGCATGAGAGGTAGGCCTTAACCTTTGGGCCATCACGACGAAAGTATTTGCACAGAGGCCAGCTAATCAAGTTACCTCAATATCACAAATTTCTTTGATAGATTTTCAACTCTATTACAAATAGAATAAGTTTCATGTGAAATTGGTGAAATTTGACAGTTTGGGGTAGCTGGATGTGCTGACGTCTAAACAAGCGACAAATATTGAATTTCCCTACATTTTTGAATAATTGGTTATTGCTTTTATCATAATGCTTGGAATTGAACTGGGTACCAAAGTTTGCCATACGCAAACATGTACCTACTGCACACAACGCAAAAAAGCGCAGCGATAGGTATTGTATAAAAATTTAAATCTTGTTTACTTCAATTAAGTTTTGACCGGTGATTTTTACTGAATCGACCGAGTTTGGGCCGTTTTGATGCGGGGGTCGAACCCGCGTCACGCAGCGCAGCAGCCACTCCCTCAACCATTGCGCCAACTGTGCCCTTAACGTAAACTTTCAATCTGCATTGTAAATCTATACTAATATTATAAAGAGGAAAGGTTTGATTGTTTGTTTGTTTGCATTGAATAGGCTCCGAAACTACTGGACCGATTTGAAAAATTATTTCACTTTTGTGAAGCTATACTATCCCCGGGTGACATAGGCTACTTTTCATTCCTGTATTCCCACGGGACCGGGAACTACGCGGGTGAAACCGCGTGACGTCTATTAGTTAAATATAATCAGTATTAAAATCCTCAGGCTACCATCTTCTGATGAAATGTTTATTATTAAATTAAGAAAACTCGTATTTTCTTAGAAAATCCTTCGATCATGGAAATTTGACTTGAGGAAATCGCTAAACGTTTGGTACACACGGCTACACATCAAGCAATAGATTTCCATTTTACGCCGACCTCGCATTGTACGGAAATCCTATGGAATGTGAGATCAGCTTATACTGGATATGTAAAGCTTTATGTGTAGCCGGTAGCACGTCGTGTACCGTGAACGACTTTGTTCGTTTTCTACATCAACTGTCATTCTCACCTCTCGTCTCATTGTAAATTTATTTTCCCCTTAAGAAACGGTTATTTCTTTGTAGGTACATACGTAATATATTTCTAGAACTCATACACACATACTAAAACTCACGCCTTTACTCAAGGGGGTAGGCGGGAACTGCAGAGCGCTTTCTGCTACGATTCTTCTATACTTCTTTTGCATCGTTTACATTCATACATGTTGTCCTACACACATACCTACCTATAGTACGTAGGTACTCCTCCCCATCGCTGACATCTGGAAATGTGCCCAGAAGACTGTAAGTCTAAGTATTAATTGTCATTAGGTTTATTAGGTATGTAGTGGTGTTTGTTTTTTTTCTTTTAAAGATTCGGTTTAGGGTTTTATTAACTCAATAACCGAACTCAAACATTATTATTTCATCAATGTAAAGCTAATTTATCAAGGGTAATATATAAACGCAAATAAAAAAATATCCTTTTTCTATGCAATAAGATTCCGAATTCCCATCAAAATTACTGATTGCACAGCAAAATATTTAACTCAAAATATCACTAAACACTCTATAATTTATTTTCGCAGGGTACAGCGATTTTTCCTAAAGCAAAAGCTTTTTCATCAATGCACAGCTAATAATCTTAATGCACATTATACATGTTAACTCTTTTTCTTTTAAATATAGCTTATATTTTTTTATTATTAACAGCAGTTTTTCTAAATAAAACAGAGTACTGAACATGTTCGCTCTGATGTGGCGACATTTACTAAATCTCAATCACAACATAATTACTTTTCTTATTTTATTTTAAATACTACGACGGGCTGGAGGGGAGGGGATGTTAAATTTCGAAGGGAAAAATATAAAATCCTCTCAGACGAAGTCGCGGGCAAAGTGTTATTTTTACCTCTTCTCTCTCTTGATATAAAATTCTCGTGTTAGTGTTTGTTACAAAACTACGAAACGACTTGACCAATTCTTCTAAGTGTGTATATTCAGTTGGTCTAAAACTATTGTCAAAATAGGTCGTAAACTATTGTTTTTTTTTAAAGCTGTACGAAGTTTGCCAGGGCAGGTAGTTATTATCTATAATTAGGTTTACAGTGTACCAAAATAAGAAATTATTCTAATTCCTTACAAAATTTTACTTCCATATGAAGCAAAATTACAATGTAAGTAGGTACTAAGGTACATTAAAATTAAAAAAATATAAAAAATCCAAAACTTTCTCATCACGCCATCTAGTACTTATATTTCTAAATAATATATAGATAAATTCTAGATCTAATTATAGATCTAATTATAGATTCTAATTATAGATCTGTGGCTTTGGTGGTTTTGTCTCATTCATGATTGGCCACCGACTTCCGAATTTAGAGTTATTTTACACCGGTTAGTGTTTTTTGAAGTCGGTTGTATTTTTTGTAAAAAAGTTTTTATTTAACAATTTTTAGTTTTTATTTTTACATACCTAGATGATAAATTATTATCCATTTCTACAACACATACACTCTTTTGCAAAAAAAACGGGCACCTAAGGAAATTTACTTTCTAAGGTCGATTTTAGTTAATTAAATGAAATTTATTTCTTTGACGTAGTCTGTATACTTATAATCGTGTAAATTAATGCGCGTGAAGTGATTTCGAGCAATTAAAAGAAAAAAAAACGATGGATTCTTTAAAATCGATGTACACGCCCAAACAATAAGAAGTGGTCGGCAATAAATATTTTATATATAATAAGTTTTTTTTTACTTTTTTTAATCAAATAAAGTTACAAATGTAAAAACTTAATAACGAGTGTGACCTCCTCTTGCCAAAATCACAGTTTGAATCCTTCTGGGCATGCTTTCCACGATGTTTTTAATAACGTTTTGAGGAATACGTTCCCACTCTTCTGCAATGACTCTTTTTAGCTCCTTGATGTTTTGTGGAGCAGGTTGCACTGATCTTACCCGTCTCTTTAGAACATCCCACATATGCTCAATTGGATTGAGGTCAGGACTTCGAGCTGGCCAATCTAAACGACGGATCCCAACTTCTTGCATGTACGCTTCCACGTCGCCAGAACGGTGCGGGCGAGCATTTTTGTCCATAAAAATGGAATCTTCCCAAGTGCAGTCAATGTGGGTTGTGCATATGGAATTAGGACTTCCATTATGTACCGGTGTGCATTTAATGTTCCATTTTCTATGAAAACTAACTCCGTACGCTCCGTCGAATTAATTGCTGCCCAAAACATAACGGAGC
This sequence comes from Euplexia lucipara, assembly GCA_921972225.1. Lineage (NCBI taxonomy): Eukaryota > Metazoa > Arthropoda > Insecta > Lepidoptera > Noctuidae > Euplexia > Euplexia lucipara. Next base: position 6,224,901 of record OV179142.1, on the reverse strand, counting down.
CTCCGCCATAAGGAGTGATTTCTTCGAAACACACTTCTGCATAGCGTTCCCGTGGTCTTCGCAGCACTCGCCGGCGTCGGTCCTCTCCACACAAAGAGATTCTAGCTTCATCAGAAAACAATACTTTATTCCAGTCCTCCAGAGTCCATGAAGCACAGTTCCGAGCAAACTGAAGTCGAGCAACACTGTGTTCACGGAGTAATTTAGGGCCCCGAGCTGGGCGGTAACTCTTGATATTGGCAGCCAAAAGCCTCCTCCTGACCGTCCACAAGCTAACTTCTACTCCTCTTACTTCTTCAAGGCTCTTCTTCAGGTCCACACTTGACGCCTTACTATTACGCAACGCCTGACTCATCAAAAAGCGGTCATCTCTTGGTTCTGCGCATCGTTTTCTTCCCGAACCGGGTCTTCTTTTGACCGAACCAGTCTCTTGATACCGTTGCCAAGTCCTCTGGACAGTTGAACGACTCACATTTAGCCGCTGAGACACGTAAGTTTGCGAACAACCTTCTTCAAGTAGGGCTATAATTTTACCGGCCCTTATCGCTTTATCACTCATATCAAAAAGTGGTATTTAATGTAAAAAGAAAGATTAAATTGTTTAATTTGCAGAAAATATCCAAAAAGTTTTAAAATATCGTAATCAGTTAAAAATCGTTTCAGCAATTCGCGCCATTAGTAAAGCAATTTTAGAATAATCCACAATAATCATTATTTTTGTTTAAATAATTTCAAATTTTAAATTTGGAACGTAAAGAATCATGCCAGGATGCTTCAAAAAACATGCCAATACATCGTCAAATTAACAAAACCTATTTCTTGTTCTTCTTCATTGAAGTAGAGAAAAAAATCTAAAGTGCCCGTTTTTTCTGCAAAAGAGTTTATTTACATATAACAATCAAACAAATAAACAACAACTGTTCGCGATGAAATCAAAAAGTATAATTCATGAACAAATGTGTTCATAAAATGAAAACTACCAGACCAAACTATGTAATTTTTTAATGAGACCAAAAAGAAACTAGTCCGCATCAAACTAAAAAAGAATCACGTAAATCGGTCAATAAATCTCAGCGTAATCGGTAAACATACATCCAAAAAAGTGTTCAAAAATAAATTAAATTTTCATAAAATTGTTCATAAAATGAAAACTACCGGGTCAAACTATGTTATATTTTTATGGGACCAAATGGCAGCTATTCCGCATCGAACTCAAAAAGAATCACGTAAATCGGATCATTAATCTCGGAGTAATCGGTGTACATACATAAAAAAAAAAAAAAAAAAAATACCTCCTGAAGTCGGTTAATAAATTACACCCAAACACACAATAAATTATCGTGCTCATCACACAAACATTTGTCATGGGTGGGAATCAAACCCACGGCCTCCGGCATAACAGTCGCGGTCACTAACTACTAGACCAATAGGCCAGTCAAAAAAACATTAAACTCAGTTCAGTTTTAAGTACGATTCACTGCACCTGTACGAGCGCGCCCATTAAATTCTTACATTACATAAAATCTTACATTGGGTGCCAGAGCTCATCGAAAATACTTTTTTCCCGAGTTGTTATGCTGCATAGTTTTAAGATAAGTGTTTTCTTGTAAAACTGTTGAAGGTAATAAAAAAAATATTAAGAGTTTCGGATCGGAGCGGTCTTGTGCGGTGCGGAAATTGAACCACTGCTGCTGCGCATGCTCGGGAATATTCCTTTTGACGTCACAGTGCATATCCTCCCAGAGCTATTATGTGCTAACGCGTCCTCGCCAACTCCAGCAGATTATCTAGATTGACATCAGGGGCCGGCCGGACACAGCCGATTGGATGCGGGCGATATTACGCGGCTATATATAACAATGCATAGATTAGCTTTTATAACTTGCAACTGAGATTCTTGAATCAAACGAATAATGATTTCTTTGCAAAACAACCCTAAGTGCGCTCCAACAGCACGCGTAGCATGTTAACCGTAAACACGGGTAAGCATGTCAACGGAAAAACAAGAAAGTGACGGATGGTAGAAAATTTTCTGGCGACTAGAGAAGAAATAATACTTAATATTGTAGACTATTGTCGACTGTAGAATCTACACATTTGGGGACACGGTAGTGCCCCCGCCAAGACGAGCAAAGCGAAGCGCAAGGTCACTATTACCTACCTTTTCTCGAAGTGTTTGTCGTTTATTTGAACCCACATAGAGTTGGTTTCCGATATACCAGATAGTTCATATTCTCAGGATATGATGTCGATAATAGACTAATTAAACATACAAAGTTTCAATTGAATAGGTCTAATACTTTAGATTTTATTGATATCTAAAATACACCGATTTCGTCACTGACACACTGATGATCATCAAAATGTTTGGCTACTTCCTGAATTGCTAGAAAGCTAAAATTTGGTATGTAATGTAGGTACATGAGGTCTGATATCATTTTCACAGGGCAAACCTTACGTGGTCGTCTTGGCAACATTTTACCTGAAATGTTTTTGGTGGGATTTCTTCTTCTCCTTCTTGATATGGTCGCGTTCAAAATAAATATTTCTACAATCAGTATTATCGATTATTTTGTAGACAAATCCGTTTCTACGTCGGTCGTGCTACAGGTGCTAGTGTAAATCTTCATTTACTTCTCTACAACATTCATGCTTTACAAAAACAAGCATTAAAAGTAATAGGTAGGTTAGGTTTCGCCCTGAATTGGAGGTTGCGGAAGAATCGTCCGTTCCCGCGACGTTCAGCACTGGTTTGAGACTGAACACATGGGTGGTTTTCAGTCAGCAATAATCTGATAGACAACCCTTCATCCTCCCCAGGGCGGTGGTAATACAGGAGAATTTTATAAAGAATTACCTTTTTTAACTTCGGTCTAATGCTATTGTAAATGAAGTACCTATATAATATACATACAAATTATAGATAACTTACACAGACAGCACAAATAAAATAAAATCTGAGTGTATTGTTGGTACTCTTCTGCCTAACCGTCGAATGAATAAAGGCGTAATGTTATAAGAAGTAATGTGTACAGTAGTATTAGTTTCTGTCATGTGTAACTAAGAAGTAGTATCTTATGCTTTTTCGGTGAGATACCTATCACATCTATGATCTAACAGCTATTTAAAAATATAGTGAATGACATCATAAATACAAAACATACGTAGATAATCCTTAAGTGATGAGAACGTAACGATTATTACCTATCTATATCTATACTAATCTATACTAATATTATAAAGAGGTAAAATTTGTTTGTAAGTTTGTATGTAGGCGGTAATCTTCGGAACTAATGATCCAATTTTAATCATTAATGCACTGGTGGAAAGCTACACTATTCCCGGATGACATAGGTTACTTTTTATCCCTGTATTCCCACAGGAACGGGAACTACGCGGATGAAACCGCGTGACGTCTGCTTGTTATATGAACACAAGAAAAAATAATACTTGAGTTTTTTTATCTATTTGACATAACATAACATCACGCCTGTAATTCCCGAAGGGTACGGCAGAGGTGTACCTACCTGTAGTACACTTACATTTCGCCAGTTACGTTAAAGCCCCGTGTAATGGGGGGCGAGCCTATTGCCATCAATCGGGTACCAGTCCAGAACAGAGTCTGACCGACCGGAATGTCTCTCTCTAGAAATTCCAGATAGAAAAACTCAATAACGCTTTGCCCGACCCGGAGATCAAACCCTAGACCTCATGCCCAGCAGTAGCTGGCAACCACTAAACCAATGAGACGTTCAGTTTGATCTATTTACGTAGGTATAGAAATTGTTATATATTTATTTCTGTACTTAGATAATTCTTTCTAGTTAACTCTTCCACAAGTCAGTATTTTTTTTAAATGAATGACTCCGGTATTTCCTTATTAATTGATCCCGGAGTAGAAATGCTGAAAGATTTGAAAATTGAATATACTCGTTTCGTCTATACTATACTAGCAGACGTGCCGCGGTTTCACCCGCGTAGGACCCGTTACAGGGATAAAAAGTAGCCTATGTGTTAATCCAGGGTGTCAGCTAACTCCATACCAAATTTTATTAAAATTCATTCAGTAGTTTTTACGTTAAAGAGTAACAAACATCCTTACAAACTTTCACGTTTATAATATTAGTAGGATTCGAGTATTGACTGGCCTGTTAGTCTTGTAGTTAGTGGCCCTGACTGCTATGCCGAAGGTTGTGGGTTCAATTCCCACCCAGGACAAATGTTTGTGTGGTTAGCACGATCATTTGGTCGGTGTCTGGGTATAATTAATCTATTTTCATGTATATATTTAGGAATATATACCTAATGAAGTATGTTTATTTATCTATTGTCTAGTACCCATTACACAAGCTCTGCTTAGCTTGGGGCTAGATCGTGGCGTTTTGTGAATCGTTGTGGAATTTTATTTGTTGAATATTATTTAAAATGTTCAAATCGTATGTTTCGACGTTACGTTTGCGTGTAGCATTCGCGCTACAGTGCTTCTCAGTACGTAGGTACTTCGCATTATTACTTTCTTTTCTATTTTATTATTTTATTTGTATAAATAAAATTAAACAGTAGTTATCCATATCGTTATAGTAAATAGAGACATTGATTGATAGTCACGATTATTCATAAGTCGACCCGACGCGCTAGAATTTACGCTTATCTGAGAAGTTCAAAGTTATTATTAGGCAACAGAGGCCAGCGTCTCACCTCTTGACCCGCCTCGGAAATCAACCGAATGTTTACATACAAGCGCGCATGCAGGCGTGTAACCTTGAACACTTTTTAACATACCCGCCAGGTACCATGTCGGACAGTATTTACAGCACATCCACTGTAGAATTTAAATTCGAAGCTTATTATGTTATCAAATAATGTTCTACTCGATACAGGCAACAGGTTGACCATTTTAAGATTGACCTTTAAACATAAGACCCACATTGTCCGAGAAAATCAAAACCGGTCACCGTCAGCTTCTCACGGAACCTATATTATGTTCAATTTTAAACAAAAATAAATGTTTCATTTTGTTCACGTATTAAACCATTGCAATATGTACGTGAATAGAATATATAAATTCGTTTTTATTCTATTAATATTATTATAATTTATGTACATATATGTTTGTTGTAAGATGCGAATAGGGTATACACACGGAACGTTTTGTGGGACGTGTGAAGATGACGCGCCCCGTCAAAGTGTATATTAAGATCCCACATAACCTGGAAACGGCGACCTTCATCCGTGCTCTAAAATGCACGGCACCTCAACCTGAAGCAATTAGATTGCAGTAAAAATACGGGCGCGACACACTTAGGTAGAGGCGCGCGGCGGGGGTCGATGCGGCGTAAAAAAGAGTGCGCGAGCGCAGGACGGTCAAACGCATGTTACGATGAATCGTGTCGCGTGGTTGACGTGTGCGCTTCTGTCGGTCGCCGGCGCGCGCGTGCTCGAGCGCTGCGAACTGGCGCGCCAGCTTAGCGCGCTCGGCGTGAAGCCCGACCACATCTCTACGTGGGTCTGCATCGCCTACCACGAGTCGCGGTTTGATACCAATGCCAACAACCCCTACAGTGGCGACCACGGCATCTTCCAGATCAGCGAGCTGTACTGGTGCGGGCCCGGCAAGGCGTGCGGCCTGCCCTGCTCCGCGCTGCGAGACGATGACATCTCCGACGACCTGGATTGTGCGCTTATAGTTCATGAAGAACACACTCGGCTCCAGGGTAACGGGTTCCTCGCTTGGGTAGTGTATCCACAGCATTGCAAACATAACACTAAAAAATACCTAGTGGATTGTGACATTAACCCAAAGAATTCAGTGCCGATAACTCGGACCCGTGAGTATCAATACATCGACAGTTACAACCAGCCAAATATCACGACAGACAGGCAAAACATTGAAAGTCTGTTGCCTCCATTCCTGTCGGTTGGAAACTTTGTGAGGGAGAATTATGGTAAGGTGCTTGATGGGTATAAAGGAAGAACCGATTGGTATCATTTTAAGATAGACAATATTGACGAACTAAAGCTTCCTGTATTTAATCAACCATCGCAGCATATAAATATGCCACCAACGACGAGTGCACCACGCCACACCACCCCTGCAACAGTAACTATACCTCACCGTACCACCACCGCCACGACGGAGTATGTACCACCAGTTAAGGTGTGGAGGGTTATCGAATCGAACTCCTTCAGGAACAAGCAAAAGTTCAGTGATACAAGTTCACAAAAGTCAAATGCCAAGACACACATCGCTTCCGAATGGGATAGACATAATATACAGACTACGAAAGCAAGCACAGCCATACAACTGCCAAGTACAACAATTCGTCCAATAACCACCCCAACGACTACGTTATCACCTAAATGGGCAACTACATCGTTGAAGCCGACGACAAAGGCAACTGTGACTGCAGCTACTAGCAACTTCCGCACTTCAGCATTTACATACAGGCTGCCATCTTCAACGACAACCTACAAACCACCAACTTCCACAACAATAAACAGGTCATTACCTTCGACAACAACATACCGGCCTACTCCGTCGTTATCGACAAGTCAATGGAACAAAATAATCACACGAAATACATCCACATTCGCAGTGACTCCAAGGACAGTGCCAACAACCCGCAATACTCCAACAACATCGCACTTATCGAAAAGCCAGTGGAACAAAATAATCATACGAGACCCAATAACTGCCGCAGTGACTCCAAGGACAGTGCCAACAACCCGCAGTACCCCAGCAACAACACACTTATCGAAAAGCCAGTGGAACAAAATAATCATACGAGACCCAACAACTGCCGCAGTGACTCCAAGGACAGTGCCAACAACCCGCAGTACTCCAGCAACAATACACTTATCGACAAGCCAGTGGAACAAAATAATCATACGAGACCCAACAACTGCCGCAGTGACTCCAAGGACAGTGCCAACAACCCGCAGTACTCCAGCAACAACACACTTATCGACAAGCCAGTGGAACAAAATAATCACAAAAATCCCAACAACAGCCGCAGTGCCAACAAACCGCAGTACTCAAACACTAACATACTTATCGTCTAACCAGTGGAACAAAATAATCACAAAAAACGCAACAACAGCCGCAGTGACTCCAAGGACAGTGCCAACAACCCGCATTATTCCAACAACAAAATATTTATCGACAAGCCAGTGGAACAAAATAATCACACGAGACTCAACAACAGCCGCAGTGCCAACAACCCGCAGTACTCAAACAACAACGACACAAAAACCAGCAATCACTAGAAAACCAACAATTCCTTGGTCGTGGAGTTCAACAATCGCAAAGAAACCCTTGGTGGCGGACAAAGTATTGTCAACAAAGCCTAGAACTGATTTTTCGTGGTTTACTTTCACGCCACGAACACAAACGGCTCCGGCGACAACTAAACTTCAGCCTTTCACACAAACCCGAACTACACAGCCATTGCCATTTTCGACGTTAACACAAAATAACGCGCAGGCAAGAACAACTCAAGCTATGACGTATTCGACGACCAGCAAGCCTGCGACATCAACTCAGAAGCCTAGGCCAACGCAATCAATATTCGACCTATATTTGAATCCTACGAAGGCGCCGCCATTACCAATTTACAAATACAGTTGGGGTAGGTCCTTAGTAAAGATATTCGGTGGTGAGACTACACCGACTCCTGCGACGTCACGTGGACGCGGGGAGAATTCCAATGGTGCCGCCTAGAATTTTAAGTAATGACAAACATAATGTATTCTCATATTAACCTACCTAGATTATTTTATTTGTGATCTCCGTTATCACTTGAATAGATATAAGCTATTGATATTTTTTCTCTGTTAGCATGACACGTGTTTTGTATAAACAGTAACATAGTTACACTAAGATGCGTCTTGTTGTAACATCTGCGCAGGAGTAATTTGTATTTAAATGTTAGTTGCGCGAACGCATGCTATTGCGACTCACACGCCAACACGATGGAGATTGCTCTTACTGTGTTAATTTAAGTAGCTAATTAAGCGAATGTTTATTATTATTTTTAGAACTAGACCAAAAAGCATTTATCGACTTGTGTATTAAAAAATATATTTTAATTGCAACCATTTTTTTATTGAGCGTCCTACTCTTATAATACACAAGAGCTTAAACATGTAATAAACTCTAGTAACTGCCACGTAAGTAAAGTGGTTAAGGCTACCGCTGAGCATGAGGTCCTGGGTTCGATTCCCGGCTCGGTCGCACAAAATTGTAATTGAGTTTCCGTTTGCAATTTGAACGAAGCAGCTCGGGACACGGATTCTTGCCCGTTTGATGTCAATTGACTCGCCCCTATTACTTGGGACTTCAAGATAACTAGCGAAATGTTATACATGTTCCCAACCCTTGTGTAGATAGGCGTGATGGTATTTATTATGACCTTACTAACAGCTAGCTGACTAAATGCTGGCTTTGATTCGATTTGTTTTTGTGTACCTACATACATACAGATACATACATAAACTCACACCTTTTTCCTATGGAGGTAGGCAGAAACTACAGAGATTTTTACATACTTCTTTTGCGTCGTTTACGTTCATAAGTAGTTATATGCCAGTTGCGAGTTCTACGCAACTTTTTGTGTACCTATCTTTTCCCAAATAAAACTAAAATTATGTATTCTTAATAGTCCTAAGTCCTATCTAAGGTTGAATGCCAATAATGAGAGTCTATCACTAAACTAACGCTGTCTATCTGTATTAAACAGAGATGAAAATATAGACATATTAATCCCACCAAAACATTTCATGTAAAATGTTGCCAAGACGACCACATAAGGTTTGCCCTGTGAAAAAGATATCAGATCTCATGTAGAGCCAAGCTTCTGAATCTACACGGCCTAACCTACCGACCCTAACTTCACAAATTCTACATAATAATTCTTCATTCAGTATAAATGTATGGCTTCGCCGTTTCGCTACCGTCGCGCGTCGTGGAGTTATTGCTAATAATTTAATTAGTTTCTGAAGTAAGTAACGAAACAGCCAAGCTATACATTTATAGGTACTGATATGTAGAATTTGTGAAGCTTGGACAATTTATCGATGAGGTGGAAACTAAATGTACTAGGTACACTATATGATACAAGAACCTAGCGCTGCCGCTGCGCGGCACCTGGCGGCTAATTTGAAGGCGCCCTAAGAATCAATTTATTAAATTTATTTAGTTTTTATAAATTAATGTCCTATTTTCAACCCAATGGAATATACACACAAAATTTCATAAGAATCGGTCAAGCCGTTCCGGAGGAGATCTGTTACAAACACTGTGACACGAGAATTTTTCATATTAAAAAGACTTTGTTGTGTATGGATTCAAAGCAAAAGGGTAATACACCCGACAATTTTATTTACATACCTAATATATGCCTAATATATACATACCATATATATACAGAGGCCAGCAGCACAGCGAGCTACCCAATCTGTCAAATATCTTTAAATGATAAATGATATTTTATTTCTGTAAATGGGTTCATACAAACACTTTTACATGTCATTTTTTAATTAGAATATGAGGTCGGTATTTCACTAAGTATCTGACTACTCTGAGAAAAAACACCGAACGAAACTCTGAAGTCACAGTCTCTTTAAAAGTCCAGGCATTATCTTGGTCAGATTATGTAAGAACCATGCAAATTTGTGTCTGATTATTTAATTGGTCTTTTGAGGAAAGGACCACACACAGATAAAAATAAACAAATAACTATTCTATGAAGATGATGGAAATTAACACAAAAACGTCTCAAGAAAAGTCAATAGAAATGATTCGGGACACCTGCGCAATCGGTACATAATTTAAAATCGCAAAAATCAAAATCAAAAGTCATAATTATACTTATTCAAATTAGGCTGAGGATCAGCACTTTTTGAACGTCGAAATTTCCAGTTTACGCTGACCTCGCATTGTACGGAAATCATATAAAATGCGAGATCAGCTTATACCGAAAAGATCTAACTTTAGTTTACCAATATAAGCTGATCTCTTATTCAATAAGATTTCCACACAGTGAGAGGTCAGTTTATACTGTAATTATTTCCATTAACAATGAGCTATTTGACAAAATGTTAGTTTTTAGTCCCTCATCTAGATTACAAGAAAATATTCGACACATATTTTTTTTCTTTTCTCACGTAATCATAAAATAACGGCGACACATCGAGTTAAAATGTCGCATGACGTCACTAGCCAGTACAGTGCTAGCTAATGAAGTTACAAGCCCCCGCTCCTCAACTATAATGCGCTTAATCTAAGCAGTTTTCCATCAATTTGAAAAAGAAAAAAATACGTGTCGAATATTTTCTTTTCTTTATTGGCAAATAGCACATTATTATTGGTCGAAGTGTGAATATAATATATAGCTTGATACGTAGTCACAAATCTACATGAACCAATAAAAGCCTAACCTTTTCCGTTTTTGTAAAGTCGGTTAAAAACAATGCACACATTGAATTAGAAAAGCTAAATGCACAAGTAACATCACCAGAGGCTTGTTATTTTTGTAATTAACATTTAAAATAACAAGTTCTAATGCGGAAATAAACTGAAGGTGCGAATGTACTGAAGGACGGTACTCGACGACTGTGATTCACCTATCCGCGTCATTTACACAGTCAATGGAAATATGACGTTGAAAAAATCCTTTTAACGGTCTAATTTAAAACAAATATTATATTTATTGTAGAGAGTAGCGGTGGTCCATTGATGGCGGCCCCGACTTACGAACAGTAAGTCGTGGGTTCGAACCCAGGTAGGTGCATTACTTTGTGTAATTTATTTCATCACCACCGCTTAAAAGATGGTGAAGGAATACATCGTGGAACCGGCATGTCCTAGAACCAAAAAATGGAAGACATTTGACATCTACCAATTCGCACTGGGCCCGCGTGGTAGATTATGGCTCATACACAAAATACGCGCTTTGACGTGGAGTTGCGGATACCAGCCCGGTATCTTTATGTTTATATTTATTGTACTAGCTGCTGCTCGCGGCTTCGTCCACGTGGAATAGTTACAGGAAACAAAAAACCCCGATTTCGAAACATTATTCATTGGTGCCCCGCTCCTATTAGTCTTAGCCTAAAGATATATAGCCTTCCTCGATAAATGAGCTATCTAACACTGAATAATTTTTCAAATCGGACCAGAAGTTTCTGAGACTAGCGCGTTCAAGCAAACAAACTCTTCAGCTATAAAAAATTAGGACAAATTAACAATCATAACAGGGTTTACCCTAATGCGACATTCAGAACTTTTATTTAAACACTTATATAATAAAACATAATTACATCACAAAAACATTTAGGTATTATTTTTCTTAACTATACTAAAATAAAAGCGGTTAAAAATGAAATATTAAACGAGTGTAACGATGGATCTTAATGGGTCTTAAATGTCTAGAAAGGCCATAGAAAGAAAGAACTACTGTTAGTAGCTTTGAGTTGACCGCCACATCTGTTATCGTGTAGCTTAACCCCAGTTTTGGAAGCACAAAGACCCACCACGCGTCACACGACGCTACCAGACCTGTAGGAGATGAGCGTAGACCATATACATAAAAAGTAGGTACTCAAAACCGCTTTAAATTTAAAAAGCAATAATGTCTTATAGAATTAATTTACTGGTCACTCAATTAATATTCATAATGTGACATCCATGAAAAGTGAATTGATCGACGCGCCGTTGTTCGACCGGTTTGTTAGGGCTGTCACAAACAACATTATTCAAATTGATTTATTATTATAATGCCGGTATTACTTTCAAAGTTCATAGGATGATACAATCAATAAATAAAAGAATAATTACGTATTTGTATATGAAGTATTAAGTATTTGATTTTGCTAAATCACTACCGATAACTCCCTGTTTCGCCGGGGTGAAATTTTTATGAACGTTTGTATTGCAATCTCAGTGCTAAGATAGTGGTACGAGTATGACCGGCGGACTGTCAAGTGTATTTTTACTTTGAAAGTGTATATATTTTTTTTTATTGTGAATGAAAGGACTATGTGGATTCTGTTTTAATTTTTTTTTAAAAACAAATTGATTGATTTCAAAAAATCTTTCACCGGTAGCTACACTATCCCCGGGTGACATATTTATCGCTGTATTCCCACGGGAATGGAAACTACGCGGATGAAACCGCGTGACATTCTCTAGTGTATTATAAAGTGTTATTGGGTTGTCCCATCTACAATTTCTTAGGTATAGCCCGGGACTGGATTGGTTCATGGTGGCTAAAAGTCGCGCCTCCATAGGACATCGATCTTCAACAAAAATGGTGGAATGTAGATAACTGTTTAGTTTGTAAATCAGAAGTTTTATTGGTCGAGCTGTCTAATTCTAAGATTATCACATTATTTGTATAAGTAGTCGTTCATAGCTATTTCTGTGTTTTGTTCAAATAATTTTTAGTACCACATTACCGTCAGGGAGCAAAGGCGTGATATTAAATAAATAAATATTCCACTAACTTCGCACAACGCCATCTAGTCCCAGCTAAGCTAGCTAAGCAGAACTTGTATTATGGGTATTTGGTACTAGGCAACTGATGAACATACTTATAATATTTATTTCTGAATATATACATAAATAAATAGATAAATTACACCCAGACATAGAACAAATCGTGCTCATCACACAAACATTTGTCCTGGGTGGCAATCGAACCCACGACCTCCGGCATAGCTGTCTGAGCCACTGATACTAGATCAACAGGACAGTTATGTGATATTTATTTCTGTAATTAGGTATTCAAAAAATCTTTTAGACGTCATTTTTTTAACTAGTAGTTGAGATCGGAGTTTCACTATCTGACTACTCTGAGAAGAAACACAGAAAGAAACTCAGAGGTTATAGTGTTTTTTAAAGTCCAGACATTATCTTGGTCAAATCATGTAAGATCCATGCAGATTACTGTCTGAGATGGTCTTTTAGGAAAGAACCACACAGATATGAGGAGACCAGGGCCTCGAGTCTGCTATTGCAATCGTGTCTCAATGACCGGTCATTGATCGAATATTTGACATCTTTGACAGTTTTTGTATGGGAAATGTGTCATAAGTTTGACGTTATACGTCAAAAATCGATCAATGACCGGTCATTGAGACACGATTGCAATAGCAGACTCGACCCCCAGATCAGTCAGTCCAAGCATTTGTCAGTAATAAAAAGGTCTTACAAGACACACAAACAGACATAAAACTCGAGCTCCGTTATAGTTGTACACTAGACTAGGATGCATTGTGAAAGCACGTGCCAATAGTAAATGTCATCTTTTTTATTATTCTATTTGATAAGTATCCAAATATTTTATTTAATCTTATGTGTGATTATTGATTACGTAAGCTAACTCGTGATTTTTTAAGTTTTTTGCAAGTTGAAGCTCAATAATAGGTATAATATTAGGTAGGTTGTGTTACTGAAATAGTTATACGCGACCGTACTTGGTTGTAGCTAATAAATCGAGTTTACTTTACTTTTTAAGTAAGTAAAAGTTTAATTGATAGCTTTTACAATGAGGGTAGCCTAAATGTAACGTCCATTAAATAAACTTTCAGCCAATACCTATATAATATGTATATTTGGAATCGATGCTTTTTATGTTTTAAAAATAATTAATGCGTGTTTAAAGCCAGTGGCTCGATTCATTTACTCCTAACTGTTTAATAATTTGATTCATCAATAAAACTCTCCTGACTGAAATGACTAGGTATTGCTTGAAATCGACCGATTGTCTTGTACAGACGCCAGCACGTCAAGTTACCCCAATGTGTCAAATTTCTTTGATCGTCTTTCAACTTTATGAAAAACAGAATAAGGTTCATATTCAATTGGGAAAATTTGACACATTGGGGTAACTTGATGTGCTGGTGTCTGTACTTAACTAAGACAGTTCTATTGGTAGTTTTGATGATGGAACTTACTAGGTTATCATCTGTTTAGCTTTTTCCTAAATATGTTGGGGTCTGCATCCAGTTTAATAATATGCAGCTGAATACCATACACTACCCAGTGATTGAGTAATAGGTTATCCCCGAATGAACCGTTCGCGATCGCTGTGAGCGGCGGCTAAAGCGCGGCGGCGGCGAGCGGTAAGATCAAAAGGTTGAAGCGCGCCACGAGTCGCCGCTTACGGCGTTTTTGCACGTGGTTTTTCCGAGCGAAAGGAACGACTGTACTAGCGAATGTGTGTGACGCCAAACAGAGCGACGACGAAGACAGTGGCGAAGCCAAAAAGAAGACATTTTGGACGATTTTGTGGCGGTAATGGATACAGAGGTGTTTACTAACGTGATTTTGAATATCAAGCCTATATGGATGTCAAAACATCCCCAACATAAATACTTATACAGGGTGTAACTGAAAGGGTATATACATCCGAAGGGCACGGATTCTCTTGGTGATAAGAAACGACATGGCAACGTTTTTATACATATACATACATAATTGTAAAGTTGAGCCCGCCCGCGCCGTCGCGCCTTCGTCGGTTAGGCAGAGCCCGATAGGTCTGTACTTAGGCGCGCAGAACCCGAGATAGATATACTTGAACCTTGCCGGACAGAATATGACCCTCATAGTGCGGTGATTGTTTGTTATGATTTTGCATTTAATAAACTGTCGATATTAAATAATATCGTGAAGTTTCAAAGTTATTAGTTGGGAGCTGAAATTTTGAGGAAAGACTCGTTATTAAATACTCTATTCACCCTGTTTGTATGTATATACCCTTTCCGTTACACCCTGTATAAACGTTATAAACCGCTACTTAACTGAGGGTATCACACCGCTCACCGCGGCCGCCCTGCCCGCCGCGCCGCTCGCCGCTAAGACCGAAGTCGTTCACGGGCCGTCACAGATAGGCCCCCAGACCCGTAACAGATTTATCTACCAATGACAGTCAGGACCAACGGCTTAGGCTGCGGTTCCATTGAAGCGGAGTTCGGTGGAGCGGAGCGGAGACGTGCAGAAATCGACCAATCACACTGATTGAATTCCTCATCAGCACTCGTCTCGCCTGTGATAGGACAATTTCGGCATGTCTCCGCTCCGCTCCGCCCAACTCCGCTTCAATGGAACCGCAGCCTTAGCGTGCTTTCCGAGGCACGGACGAGTCTTGATATGTCATGAATGGTCACTGATCCACGGACCAATCTCGTCAGTCTATAGCTTAACGAAGTTGAATAATAAAACTTTGTTTTACAAAAAACCACAACCGACTTTATAAAAAAAAATGTAAAAGTTGTAAACTAACTTCAGTTTCGGAAGTCGGTGGCAAATAAAACCATGAAACAAAACCACTTAAGCCACTGACTTGTTTGTAATGAAGTCGGTTTTTTTTTTGTAAAATAAATTAAACTGCCTGTCGTAGCTCTCAAGTTTTCCAACTTAGCCGTAAAATACTCTTTATAAGTACATCGAGACTTAATACAGCTTGAAAATATAATTCTACTATTACACATTCTATACCGTAACCTAAAACTCACTCACACATAAATGTTGCGCTAAACTTTGTTAAAAAATACAAAATGTATTAAAGTGTTGTTCTGAAAAATCCTTTGTGCAGAGAGAGGTGCGACACGGCAGCACTCTACACTCAAACTATACTAATATATGTACGTACTGTGTGTAGATTGGTCAAACATAAAAGATTTTATCTCGATTAAATATTAAAGACTTCAATATTCTGTTGCCAATCAAGTACCTACTTAAATGTTTTCCATTGATAAATGTGTCCATCATCTGCCTAGCCTTTTCCCAAATATGTTGGGGTCGGCTTACAGTTTAACCGGATACAGCTGAAACCAGTGTTTTACACAACCCAGTAACTGGGTAACACGTCACACGATACCCCTTGGTTAAACTGGTTGTCAGACTTTCGGGCTTCTGACTACAAGTAACGACTGCCAAAGATCTACAAATGCCATCCGGGACCAAAGGCTTAACTTGCTTTCTGCGGCACGGAGAAGTCTTGCTGACGATTTATGTACTTAATAAATATTCACCCATCCACGTATCGACCTCGTCTAGCGTAGCTTAACTGAACCGTGCGACTGTTGTAATTTAACTACAGTAATCAATGTCGCCATATAGACGGAAACGAAAGAACGACGAAAGTCTCTTAAATACAAAAGTTCGATACCTACTCGGTCAAAATGTATGCCAACAGCTGTTCTTTTTGCGATTTCCTAGTTGTTGCCCGATGCTGGTTTCCAAATGCACCTTTTGGGACGAGCGGCAGTCGGTCACAACACTAGACCATAATTTATTTAGTATTTATCAGTCATAATTGCACGGCGTTTGATTTTTATGCTTACAAAGGAGAGCTTTTTATTAAAAAATCGTTTGTTTCTAGGTCACGTTCACGTCTCGGACGTCGGACGCTCGCGCCAGTGCCTCAGGTTTAATAAACTTCAACATGTCGCATGTCAATTTCAAACTAAGCTGAATAGACTACTGTGCCGGTCCAACTATACCCGGATTGCGCTTCTACCTTGATTTTACATCCTTGTTTCACACACGGCAAACTGTGAAAGTATTTGTTCGTTCTCGTTTAACTTTCACACTAGGAAATGGTGTAGGACGAATGTTTTGTGTTATGTACTTATTTTTGACGTTTAAAATGTGCTGTTTGAATTTTTGATTCAACTAAAGAGTTAAAAGCTGAAAGGATCATATTTGTCCTGGACAACAGTGTTATCGTATTTCTAATAATGAGTTTTGTATTTAGATTGTAATTAGGACGAAACGATTGATGGATTGCGCCAAAGATGAGCGGGGGTCGCGGAAGTATCTTCTATTCACGTGACCCCCGGCACAGGTGTGAGAAGGAACACGGGGTGGTTTTTAGTCAGTAAGAGTCTGACGGACCCCTCCTCCCTCTCCGGGGCATCCATGAGGATTTTCCACCCCACAAAAAAAAAGGCAGAAGGTGGTTATTGAAATGTCGGCAAAAATACAAGGTGTATTTTTAGTCTTGGGAAAAATGTTCACAGAGTGTTCTTCCCATGAATATGAACAAAACTACGCAGGCACACGCTTAAAAATCAGCTGTTGCATACCTACATTTTAATCGAGTAGGTATCAAACCTTTGTTTGCAACAGCTGAATTTTTGAAAGTTTTTCTAATTCATGGGTAGAAGAAACTGTGAAATATTTCCATGACAGAAAAAACACCATGTATAGATGCATGGAAGAAGAAGACAAGCTGTGAGGACCCTAAATAAATTGGGATCAAAGACATTCAACACTTACAGTACTTTGGTTGCTATTTTACATCTCTTTGATTGAGATGAAGTAAGGAGTGTAAAAAGAAAATCGAAAATGTTAATACGAAAAAGAAAACTTCATTGTAGGGTCTGAATTTAAAAGAGATTGACCAGAATAAGCATCGCTCTAAAGTAAAACAGTACCTATGGTCATAAAAAATCACTTAAATTACCTACTTTTAAAACTTCATCTCTTAGTTCTCTTGATAGAAATAGTATGTGGGGTTAACATTTTGTATTGAATAAGTTTTGTTTCGAGTGCACAGACTCTTTTAATGAAAGCAACGTCGTCATTTTTTGTAAATAAATACTACTTAGAACTGATACTTGTTTTTGAATAAAGTAAATACTTGCACTGTAAATAAATAAAAATTCACAACATAGCATGCCCCTCCCGTGCCTCGAAAAGCACGTTAAGCTATCAATCCCGGTTGTCGTTGATAGCGTTACGAATCGATGCGTTAGCCTGGCCGAGCACGGGCCACAAAACGCCACCATTTTGTAAGGACTCACCACACACGGTTGACGCCGATGATCGTCTTAATATTTATAAAACATAATCGCTTACCATTCCATATTTGTATGAACTGTCGGTTTTAACATGTTGAGAAAACTATTCCATACTTTTTTTCTTAATCTTTTGTGTCACCTAAAATAAAAATACAATATGATTTCGAGAAATTTTATACATAATTATCTATCACACTAGTAAAACTAGTCATACTTACCAGAAAAAGACAGCAGAAATATAAAACGTGAAATATATAAAATACCTTATCACAGAATGAATTCCTAATCATCAATTTAAGATATTATCTTAGTAACATAATATGAATAAAGAATGTCAATAAGACTTCTTTACACAGATAATGTTTAAACATAATAATACACATATTATTATTTATGGTCTCATAAATTATTATACATAAAATAATTATGGTTTATTTTTAAACAACGAAAAAATAACAATTCTCGTGTCACAATGTTAGATACCATACTCCTCCGAAACGGCTTGACCGATGTTTCTAAAATTTTATATGATTATTCAGCAGGTCTGAGAATCGGCTACTATCTTTTTTCCATACCCCTAAGTGAAGAACGCAGTAAGCTGGGCCAGCAAGTAAATATATATTATATTTCTGGGTATGTTTGACCACGCATAACTTTTTACGGGATATTCCGATTTTAAGGATTAGTTTTTATTGTATCGGAGGATAGGTACCTCAAAATAAGTCCCATTTAAATTTGAAACTAATAAATTATACCTATTAAGTAGTAAATATAATATATAATAAGTAGATAATAGGGGATGATTGATTTTTTACCTTCTGAATTTCACCGAACCGACTGTGTTAAAACTTGAAACACATAATTATTATGTACATTCTATATAAGCAGTTTTTTTATGTCTATGGTTCTCTTTCTGTTGCCTTAACGTAGTGTATAATTGTAATAAACATAAACCATAAACAGTAAGTGTTTTTATCATCAAGATGTAGTTGTATAAAAAGTCAAGCGATTATTATTGCGGAAAATATTTAACCGAGCCTGAAAAGTTAGGACAATCTAAGAATTAGAGCTATTTGAGAGCTACCTGTCAAAATACTTTGTGTAGTGAGACTAAAAAAAAATCGGTTGCTATAAAATCCGATTTTTGAGATATTAATTATAATCACTATTTAAAATATTAAATAGTGATTATAATTAATATCTCAAAAATCGGATTTTATAGCAACCGATTTTTTTTTAGTCTCACTACACAAAGTATTTTGACAGGTAGCTCTCAAATAGCTCTAATTCTTAGATTGTTATAATCAAGAGATCAAGAGATCGCTTCCGACAGCTTTTTCACAATTCAATTGTACAGGTACTTGCAGGTGATTAAAAGACAAATGATTTTTGAGGCTTTTTTTATTTTACAGTATTTTATTTTTATTTATTTATTTAGAAAGCAGGCTGGTCAGATAATATCCATTATTTTTTTAAGAAACCAAAATAGAATTTGTTACCTTATAATTTTCTACTGTCCTATACATTTAATTGCCTACGCATCTTGGCCTTGCGCAGGTCAAAATGCGGATGTATCTTGTTTTAGGATAATGTCGAAGTTCGTTAGTAAAACTTTTTCAAGGTACTCTGCTATTTATAAAGTCTCCAGCTAATGAGTGACCACAAACTTTGACTAACAACCTTAACTTCTCCGAAAATTGTCTCACCAAAACCAGTTATGTTATATGCGAAAACTTGACAAACAAACCACAATATTCATGTTTTTTTCTGAGTATAAAGTAGAGAGACGCCAGCACATCACAAACCGTCCAATTGAACATGAACCTTATTCTGTCTGCAATAAAGTTGAAATATTTATTAAAGAAATTTGACACATTGGGGTAGCTTGATGTGCTGGCCACTGTACTATCGTCCGCGCTCCTATGACAAACTTAAAACACATGAGGAAATTGCTTTAATTAATATTTAAATCAAGATGTCGTTACTATTTGATTCGTCCCATGAATAAAAATAGCTACTTACATAGAACCGATGTGAAGTCAGTCACACATTAGCATGCATCGTTACTGTCTTAAATGAGTAGAAAAACATAATATGTAAATGACCATAGATATTTACTATGCATACCTACTGTGATGGCCACCTGCGCTTGATAAATCTTCCCAAAATTATATTTCTAAGAAATTAAAGTTACGTAAGTAAATACGAAATACGTTAAAGATAAAAATATCATTTCAGCTTTTTTTAACAAAAAAATAAAAGGGTATGGAAAACTTTATAAAACAACAATACAATTAAACTAAATTACTTTTTTAACCGACTTAAAGAAAAGAGGAGGTTCTCAATTCGTTTGTATTTTTTTAGGGTATGGTTTTCTCATGATTCCGTCATTTAATTTATGGACCGATTTACAAAATTCTTTTTTTTTTATCTGAAAGGGTATACTTACTAACAGATTGGTCCCATTTGTATCAAAACTCATATCTGATAAGGGATCTTCGAGGAGTTGAGGGAACTCCTCTAATAATATAGGTACACACGCACCAATTTTTATATTTTTAGTAACAATTCAAGCATTTTCATTTCGAACGTATCATTTGGTGAAGAAAAACTGATGAAGAAGACAGGCAACGGAACTCAGTACAGTCAGTTGTCTGATGCAGAGTTTTTGTATTTCCATAACTTAACATTACGCCTGTCTATTTTAAATGGGGCCCGTCGGAGATGTACCTACCTAGTACAGATTAATGTATAGAAAGAGCTTCTTCAGCAATTGTTTACCGATTTCAATGATTATTTCAAGTTTGAAATACTTTCTTTACATAAGAAGAAACTAAAAAAAAACAACAGTCTCCTCAAAAAAAACAATAAAGGGTCAAAAATAAAGCCAGTTTCGCAGGTCGGTGGCCAATAATGAATGAAACAAAACCATCAAACTCACAGACTTCCGAAACTGGAGTTATTAATGTATTTTTTTTTATCTGTTTATGGCAAGCAAAAAAAAAATGCATGACTGAGTATGGGAGACCTTAATTTTTTTAACACTGACAATAAAAATACGTATTCAACTATCCATCTAAATAAGTATTACGGTTCATGAGATACAACCTAAACAGATGGACGGACAGCAAAGGTTTAATAAGAGGGTTCCGTTGAATATTTATACATATATTTCAATGAACATTGTTCAAATCAAATCAAAATTCGTAAATGTAGGTGTCATTACAATAAGGTGTTATTTTATGGTCAGTTCGCTACATTTTACCCGAAAGCATACAAATAATAATAAAAAGACTAACCTTTTTATTATTATTTATATGCTTGTCTGAGGTTTTAACACAACACTAATGTTGTGTTAAAACCTCAGACAAACATTTTAATTTAAATACACACTTTACTTACGCACTAACACACAGTTGTTTAATAATGTCAAAAATCAAATAACCTAAACTTAATACTTGATTGATTTATTATTTTAATAATCTAAATGTCAAAGGTGTCCTCCATAAACTCAGTTGTGGAATAGAGTAACATGTTTTGCTGGTATCCGTGGACACTTGGTCTTCATCTGCCGAGCCTTTTCCCAACTACGTTGGGGTCAGCTTCCAGTTTAACCGGATGCAGCTGAATACCAGTGCTTTACATGGTGCGACATGGTCTGACCTCCACAACCCAGTAACTGGGTAACACGATACCCCATGGTTAAACTAGTTCTCGGCTTAACGTGCTTTCCGAGGCACGGAGAATTTTTGATATGTAATGAATCCATGGAAGGACCTCGTCAAACGTAGCTTAACCTTCGAACGACCCGCAAGGCAGTTATTATTAAGCCAAAAGCACCTCAAGTATGACGAGGTAATAAAGAATATAACAAACATACTTACATAGATCAAATATACATACTTACATACATTGAAGCCAACGGCTTTACGTGCTTTCCGAGGCACGGAGAATTCTTAATATGTAGATAATGAATGGTCAACCATCCTCGAAAAGACCTCGTCAAACGTAGCTTAACCTTGTATCGACCCGTGAGGCAGTTATTATTACAAACATACTTACATGGAACAAAGATCCATACGTACCTTCATAAACTCAAGCCTTTTTCAATTTTAAAGTGGTACGTATTTTTGTGACGTTAACGTCAGACGTCGGGCCAGGCGCACAAATAGCTCTCAAAAACTTGGAAATAACGTTCAATGAAATAAGCTTCCTTTTGAATGGCGATTAAAGCTCTTTGTTGCCACTTCCATACATCCTCACAGTCCATACTTTCTACTGGACGTTTGCTCCATAAAACTAAAGGAAAATATTCAATATTCCTCCGGGATTCACCCATCAACTCAAAACATGTTCGTTCCACAGGATTACCTTATCGAATTGAAGCAAAGGCGAGAGTGGGAGTTCGTTTTCTCTATACCAACTGGCGTTGACATGTTAAGCTCTGAAAAACGGTCTATTAAATTGCATTCGCAACATGATAATAATCACACTGTCATACTTAAGACATGATGGCGTGAACTGTTTGGACACTTTCAACTTTATCGACATTTTAAAATCCCGCGAGATTATTTATAAACTCACGAGGGTCTGCAGTTCTGCACCGATTCGTAGGCAAATAGGCAAACGAGAGATATTTTGACGTAATTAAGGTTGAAAATTATATCATCATTAAATAGTATTTTCTGGTTTTTGTTTTTGTTGAGTTCTGGGGCTCCGGGCACATTCCCTGAGGCGGTTTTTACTTGCAGCTTTAAACTGCAATGGGTCCGCACTTCCCTTATTCCAGCTCTTTTTGATCACGTCTTTTATAGAACTGCGCACGACTCACGCATACCTAGGTCTCCGGTTATAGCAACCATGGAAACTCATTGGTTTTTGATATAGTTAGTTTTTGTATCAACACATTTTCGTTTACTCAAGCTTGAGGCTAAATAGTAACAGCCTTACGAAAAGATCGAAGGTTAAGCTACTCTTGACGAGGTTAGTCCGTGGATGGGCAACCATTTATTACATATCAAGATTACTCCGTGCCTCGGAAAGCACTTAAAGCCGTCGGTCCCGGCTGCCATTTGCAGATCTTTGACAGTTGTTACTTGTAGCCAGAAGCCGGAAAGTCTGACAACCAGTTTAACCAAAGAGTATCGTGTTACCCATCAGTTACTGGGTTTAAGAGGTCTGACAGGCAGTCGCTCCATGTAAAGTACTGGTATTCAGCTGCATCCGGTTCAACTGGAAGCTGACCGCAACATAAATGGTAATGTACATAATGTAACCGCAGAGTTGCATGTCTGTCGGTCTTTTACAGACTGTATTTCGGTGAGTGTGCTCTAGAGCTCCACGAGCTCATTCCACCATCTCCTTTCTTCCATCGGGAATCCAGACGTACTGCAGGTTATCACCCATTCCTTGTAGATGTTCCACACATTCGCACGAAGCGCTTTGCCTGTTCCTTCATTATGCGCACAGCCAAGGAGTGGAATTCCCTGCCTGCATCAGTGTTCCCGAGTTCATATGACCCCAATCTGTTTAAGTCGCGAGTTAATAGGCTTCTTTTGGGTAAGCTCGTTCCATCGTCGACCTCATCTCTGACCGCAGGACAAGATTGAGGTCAAGAGTAGATTATATTTCTATATTATATAATTATTACATATAAAAAAACTTTTTTACAAAAAATAAAACCGACTTCAAAAATAACACTAAACGGTGTAAAATAACTCTAAATTCGGAAGTCGGTGGCCCATCATGAGTAAGACAAACCCACCAAAGCCACAGACTTCCGAATTTAGAGTTATTTTACACCGTTTAGTGTTATTTTTGAAGTCGGTTTTATTTTTTGTAAAAATGTTTTTTATTTTTCCATTTTTAGTTGTTCCCATACAAACATTTGCCATGAATTCATTTTATATTGTTAATTGTTAACAATACATGTCATTATAATAGGGTTATCCACCTAACCCTAATAAATGAAACTTAACATACCTAACTGTCGAAATCTAGGTATATTGAACACATCTGCCTACCCCTCTGAGCATACAGGCTTGATGATACGTCATGATGTTGTATAAACAATAAACATCCAAGCGATTCCAGCAATCACGATAGATTTGCCGTCTATTTTTGAAGAGTTCCGTTGTATATCTCCGAAGATCAGCACCAGATCTTCACTAAATTAAAATGGGACCACCTCATTAGTCTACTCTTTCAAACAAAAAAGAATTTCGAGATTCGGTCCACAAATGGCGGAGAAATCAGGTAACATACATAAAAAAAAAAAAAAAAAAAAAAAAAAAACATACACACGAACATAAAACCTCCTCCTTTTTTTGAAAGTCGGTTAAAAAATGGGAAAAGGCAGGCAGGGCAGGTAGATGATGACATTATCGTTTTTAATTATGTCAGGCTTTATCTGCTTACTCATCAAGCCAGGTTTGGATTTGATAAAAGTTTTCACTCGTGTGTGAAAAATACAGCACACTTAGCATGATCACCGTAGAAACCAATGATATTATTAGTAAAAAAGGTGTAGATAGGTTTGTTAAATTACATTCGATCTTCAAAAACGGCACATCAAAGCACGCACGCGTCGTTGGGGCGCGACCCGCGCGACGCCACACTGAGGTAAAGTGTGCCTAGTTAGCAGTCTTGCCAGAAGGTTACTTTTGTAACCTGTTAAGTGATTTTTGAACAGCATTGGTTACACTAATGAAAAGGTTACTTTTTGGGTGATTTTTCGGTATTTGTAGAATTAAATTTTAATTTCTTACTTAAAATCAACGTGAAACGGAACACTCGTTTTAGATTTTTTTCATTTTGGTAGGCTTCGATAACAGTAGAACTAAAACCTAGTTAGCTACATTTTAACATGTCATTTGCTGAGCGCGTAACGTGTCTACACCTTTTTACTTATAATATCATTGGTAGAAACGACTATGTCGACGAAGTATTCGACAAAGACGTGACAAATGGTAGAAACATGTCTGCCGATTATTTTATTTTAATACTTTAAAGAAGGCTTACACATTATCAGGTAACACATAACGAACAGTCAAATTGCTAATAACAAGCCTCCACTCACAAATATTTTGCAACATAACAACAACATTTGTTTGATATTTTAACGCAAGTTGTGGTCTCCTTTCATTAAACCCCAAGAGGACACCGGTGTCAAACTTCAAACTTCAAATATTTATTGCGATCATGAGTAGATACATAGGGTGTTTTAAAAGGTAAAAGTACATACAACATGATACCCTGTTAGGGCGCAGCAACACAATTTCAATATAGAAATACTTACACACTATTTAATCAATCTTTTATTATATAATATTATGGCTATTTATATATTATATTATTATATTTATATATACCTATAATATTATTATATCATTATATTTATATCATTTACTTTAACATATTTTAAATATTTTTTTTATATTTCACACCGGTGTCTGCGCTGTCATTGTCTTTCTATTGTGTCTCTAATTGACACGATTGAAAGGTTTGAAGATGCACAAGGGACTGTACCTATTTATACTTTGTTTAATTTTGCGTGTAAGATGTAATCTTTGTTGGAGATCCAAATAAATACAAATTGACTGACTGGCCTGTTGGTCTAGTAGTTAGCGACTCCTCTGCCGAAGGTCGTGGGTTAGATTCCCACCTGGGACAAATATTTGTGTGATGAGCATAATCATTTGTTCTGTGTCTGGGTGTAATTTATCTATAATACGTATGTATTTAGAAATATATTAGTATGTTTATCAGCTGTTTAGTACCCATAACACATGCTCATAACTTAGCTTGGCTGGCGTTGTGTGAAAAGTTGTGGAATATTTTTATTTAATTATTTTGTTTTAAAAAAGTAAAATTAAAGCCGAAAACTTGAAATTAAAGAGATGGTTTTTTTTATTTTAAATACAATTTTATGACGTTATAACATATGAGTTTAAGTACCACCTCATCTATGAAAAACGATTATAATACTGTAAGAAAAAATAATGCTCCAAATTTGTTGACTATTGGCGACTGAAGAATCTTCTCATTTCTTTTCTTCATTCTTGACATTGTCATGCTCAAAACGAAAGTTTTCTGTAGACACATTCCGTTTCTACGCGTGCAGGATCAGGGAGGCACGACGGTCATTCAAATAAATTGATGTTCGACCTAAAATTAAACGTTGCCTAGTAGTGGTAATGCGAATTGGGTCATCTGACGTAGCCTACATTTTAACTCGGATTTGATGTGTCCTAGATTTCTATGAGATAGTTTGTTATTAAAATGTTAATTACGAAATATGAAATGCGGGGTGCAGCGGAGTGCGCTTTTTTTGGTAAAACATTGCATTTTGTTATTTTTCTGTGCGTGAAATGATCTTAGCTAGAATGAGGAAATTCTTTAAAATTTTCTTGTAAAACAAAATAAAATCTTTAGGGTTATTTACCAAAATGGTAACTAAACAAGAAACCTTCATTTTGTGAGGGCCTCAATGCGAGATCCTTGAAAAAAATGTTAAATATAGCATTTCACTTAACAATTCCTCGTTTTTTTATTTTCTTTTAACTTGAATTATGATTGGGTTAATTAACTTCAAAATATGTAAGAAACGTTACATAGTTTGAGCTTCTCGATGACTGAATCATGCATGCCGTCTGTCGGAACATGTCAACTCAAAGCTAAATTTATTATTTCTTAAGACGGCTTTTCCAGAGTTTACCCCGCATCGTTTGTCGGGCATAAAACATGAATAAAATCTTCATCATCATCATCATCAGCCCACAGTAGTCCAGTGCTGGATATAGGCCTGCCCGAATGAGCACCATAGCGCGCAAGCCCTGTCTTCAGGTTGCCGCATCCAGTATCTTCCTGCAGTCTTTCGCAGGTCTTCATCCCACCTAGCCGGAGGGCGTCCTACACTGCGTTTGCCAAGTCGTGGTTTCCGCTCACGAACACGTTTACCCCAGCGGTGATCGGTTCTCCGCTTGATATGGCCGGTCCACTGCCACTTTAGCTTGCTAATGCTTTCAATTCAATTCAATTTATTTGATTCACATAGGTAAATTACAAAACAAGATAATATTATAAATTATCCATATTTGGGTTAATTAATTAATAACTAAAACATTTAAAATACTTGCAACATAATGCAATAAGATACAATAATAAACAATAATGGACACACTAACTCAGAAACGCGTAACATGTTGTCTTGTCCAGTTGTCCATGAAGGAGCTGTCATTATTTATTATTTATTATTTATTTACTAATATTATAAAGAGGAAAAGTTTGATTGTTTGTTTGCATCGAATAGGCTCCGAACCTACTGGACCGATTTGTAAAATTCTTTCACCGTTGAAGAGAAGCTATACTATCTCTGGGTGACATAGGCTACTTTTTATCCCTGCATTCCCACGGGAACGGGAACTACGCGGGTGAAACCGCGTGACGTCTGCTAGTTATTGATAAAATCAATTATTTTCGATATTTAAAATAGACCATGAACCCTGAGTTTCCTTTGGCATTTCTTCTTAGGGATCAGACATAAAACATGTAAAAGTATCTGGAAAGATCTACTTACAGAAATGAATATCATTTCATTTCATTTCATCTCGATGCACCCTTGCAAAGCTTGAGCGGGTCGCTAAGTCGCTAGTGCAATTATATTTACAGCGAGTAACTTTGACGGTGAATGCTTTGTGTGTAGGTACTGAATTCATCTCACGATATTAATATTAACTATAAGTATTCTGGACAACTAGATTGACGAAGAGAGAAGTGGAAAGCCTTTGACAAACGAAATGCAGGATGTTGGAGAACAATGGTTCATAGTGAACTTTGTAAGCTGCTCAAAATTGGTAGCCGACGTAGCTGTGACGCCTTTGTTAGATCTACTGTGTCACGCTTCACGATCAGATATAGGACTAGGACTTAGTTCTTACGCGAGACTAAAAGCTCTGTATTATCTTTTCCCGGCTCCACATTATCTAAGTTCAACCGGCAGTTAGTGTTTGAAACTAGAAATGTAATGGCCATTTTGAAACGATGAAAAGAAGATGTATTCATCTAAACAAATTTACCTATTGTAATTTACGTTTATAAGGCTGCTTCTAAACGTAAAGCCATTAGGTATTTTACAATTGTACTCACCTTACACAATGATACATAGGTACATAGACACATAAAGTCACGCGACTTTCATGGGGATAGGCAGAAACTAAATAGCCAAATACCACCAATCCACCTTAAGATAGACTGGTAGAAAATGCCTAAGGCATTAAGTCCGCCTTTGTACAGTGTCTTTTACTAGTGCCCCTTTCGGCGTTTAAATTAAGTACACCTGCCTTACAATTACACTTGTATTTAATCAAAATCATTTTATTTATTCTAATGAAATTAAGATTTGCTGCTTTTATTATTTCAACCATCATGTGCTAGTCGGATTCGTACGCGAAGAGTTCCGTACCATGTATGAAAAAAAAAAATTACTAAAACCCGACTAATGGAAGTTCACGCTCTAAAAGGATGAAACAAGAAAATGTTCTACTATTTAACATTATAATATTTTATGCTTTCTCTGTATGGGTGCAGTAATTATGTCCGTGTGCTTTTTTGTTCTTACTAGAGGAGTTTAGTGTTCGTCGGTGTGTTCGTGGCAGTACAGCTAGCCCTATTAGCACCCTATTATTAATATTATAATTATGTTATTGTTATAACTTATAGTTTATGGGCCCGCGTGGTAGATTATAGCCCATACGCAAAATACGCGCTTAGACGTGGAGTTGCGGATACCAGCCCGGTATCTTTAATCTTTTTTTTTTAACTTATAGTTTATCTGTGAACAGCGCTGTGGGGTGCAATAATAAATAATACTACTTATATAATGTTTTGTGCATTTATTTTTGCCGTTTGTTGTATCATAAATAAATTAACAAAAAAAGAAGTAACAGCGCTGCGGTATTTATTAGTTTTCTTTAAATATCGAAGCATAGTGCTGAGATAGAAGCCTTTTTGGCCTCACACAAGTTTTTTAAGCATACTATTCAGGGTGGAATGGACATAGTAGCACATCCGGGCATAATGAGCTCAGCCTATGACACTAGACCGTCAAGTTCTTACTGATATTAATTTTGCTTTTAACTGTATAAAATCACCATTAAAATAAATAAATAGGTAAACGTATATTCAACAACTTTCACACAACGCCATCTTGCCCCAAGCTAAGGAGAGCTTGTTTATTGATAAACATGCTTATATATTTCTAAATATATACATACTGTAGATAAATTACACACAGACACAGAACCAATAATCTTGCTCATCACACAAACATCTGTCCTGGGTGGGAATCGAACCCACGACCTCCGGCACAGGAGTCAGGGTCACTAACTACGAGACCAACAGGCCAGTCAATTCAAGGTCAGTCGTTTGATGTTTATCTAAGTCGATGAGATTTTTAATTTGTAAAGTGACTATTGGACTTGTTTTTAAGGACATAGGTATCACATTCAATTACATGGTTATTTACAGATTTAAGTACAATTTAGTAAAGTTTAAAGAAATCAGAATAGCAATCAGAACACACGGTATCAGTATACTCCTATGACGAGAATGTGCCTTCTTAACTGTTTAAACTAAACACTGTTTAGTAGGTAAATGTTGTTGTTTAATTTCCTGTGCGTGTCCTAAATAAACAGTTTTACCTTTTTCTTTTTCTTTTCAATGGGACAATTATAAGGCTGAAATTATTACGTAACTATACGAGCAAAGCAAAAGGCGAACAGACAACATTCTCCTCAAAGGAATGTAACATATGTATTTGCACCAAAGAGAACCACTGAACCATACCGAGATACCGACGAACAGACGTTCAATAGGGGAAAACGAGGATAGATGCCCCGGGGTATATGTGTCCCGATGATAATAATTACTCTATTTTTACTTTTTATTTAATCATTTATTTTTGTGCGCGGAACCCTATATATTTTTCATAAATAAATGTAAGTTAGTCCAGACCTAAGCCTCTGCCAGTGAAAGTCCCGCAAAAATCGGTCCAGCAGTTTCGGATCTACCGCAAACAAACAGACTGACAAAAAATATAATTTGATAGGTACAGACGCCAGCACATCAAGTTACCACAATATGTCAAATTTGTTTGATCGTTTTTCAACTTTATGTCAAAAAGAATAAGGTTTATATTCAATTGGGAAAATTTGACACATTGGTGTAACTTGATGTGCTGGCGTCTGTACTTACTACAAACAGACACTTGAATTTTATTTGTTTTTATATTATCATATGGATTTAGAAATGCATTATTAGAACACATCAACTTGTCCATCTATCTATAGCTCAAATAATTTAAACAAATTAGGCAACAGCTATCTCTACCCCAAGATGAAGATATACGCAAAAACTGCACCAAAAATATTAAAACCAATGTATTCACCCGTTTTACGAATGAAATATTTGGTATTCGTTCAGAGAGATTTAACGTGATTTTAAAAATAGTGTTACATCTATCCCGGCTTTACCCTACGCTATTCACCTGGGCCCTTTGTGGCACACAGACGTGATCGTATGCTAACCTAATACATTTAGTGCTTCTACAATCTTGTGAGTTACGTCATACACAGTGTTTGTTTCGGCAAACCCCTTTAACATACCGTCTTTGACTATACCCCTAATTAGATAATGCTCAGTTACTCAACGAAATGTATGTGAGAAATTATGAAGTGCGTTTTTTCTTTTTTAATAATTATTTTCAATCACGGCTACAATAAACAAAATCAGAGAGCAGCGGTGGCCTAGTGGTGGCGGCCTTGACTTACGAACAGTAAGTCGTGGGTTCGAACCCAGACAGGCGCATTACTTTGTGTAATTTATTTCATCACCACCGCTTAAAAAATGGTGAAGGAAAACATCGTGAGGAAACCGGCATGTCCTAGAACCAAAATATCGAAGACATGTGACACCTACCAATTCGCATTGGGCCTGCGTGATAGATTATGGCCCATACGCAAAATATGCGCTTTGACGTGGAGTTGCGGATACCAGCCCGGTATCTTTATCTTTTAAACAAAATCAGCCTATCCCCACGGCTGGGACATAGGCCTCTTTTTCAGAGCTTAGTGCGGATTGGTAGATGTCACAGCAAAGGGCTGGAACAACTTGCCTGCTGCGGTCTTCCCGTCCGTTTATAATTTAGGTGTCTACAAGGCTAGAGCGTTTGACCATTATTGATTGCATCACTGCTTACCATCAGGTGGGATCGAAGTCAAGCACTAGTTTATATTATTTAAAAAAAAACATGTCTTTGAATTATTGGTTACGGTACATAGGTACCTCACAGCTTAAAAGATGTAATTAGCAACAATCAATCCCACCATTTTACTTGCGTTCCAAAACCAACTATTTAAACTTAGCGACAATCATTGTCCAAAACTTGATAAAAATCTAGGGGAATTAGAGTACTTAAAAAGACTGGAATTGCCCCTTGAATGTCGCAACACCCCATAAAGCCTCGTCCCCACTTGGAACATTTGTCGAGCAACATGTGTCCCCGGAGACATCGGGCGATGTTGCCCTACATCGCCCCACGTCGCCCGATGTCTTGTCTCTATCCACATCAGTTCAGTCGAACCTCTACTCTTCATCGAATGTGCGACAAGGAACAGTTTCAACGATGTCGAGGCGAATGTCGTCCGACGTCGCCCGTCATCGCCCGATGTCTCCGGGGACACATGTTGCTCGACAATTGTTCCAAGTGGGGACGAAGCTTTAGTCTCACGAACAATTAATAAAATACCTATAGAAAGCAAAATCTAGGACAACTTTGTCAGACCAGCCGGTCGATTCAGTAAAAGTCACGCCGTGAAAACTCGAGTGAAGTGACTGTCAATACCAAGCATTAGTATGGAATGACAGTTCAATTTGCCTTCACTATACAGAGCTACATTTCCACGAGGTGGTTTTAACAGAATCGCACTGCTGGTTGAAAGTGTCTGAACATTTCCTCCACTGTGTTACCACTACTTCACTAGGCTAGGAAATAAAATGACATAGCTAACGCTTCCACATTTTCTATTTCAAAGGTTAAGTTGTCAAGTTCCACGTTTAAATAGAAAACACCATACAATTGAGTTGATATTCAGAATGGTGTTGATATGAGAGAATAGTAGAAAAGTCGGTACCTTAACCTACAGCAAACCTACTGGTGAAATTATATCGTCATTGGAGAGTCAACATTACATAACCGCCAAATTAGACATGTTAAGTTAAGCCCCGTATTCATAGTAAACATTTGTTTAGCAGCAAAGTTGAATCATCGTGTTGCGGTGTTCACGCTCGATGAGCGTAAACACCGCAACACATCGAGCGAGAGCTGTTAACAACTCTGCAACACACAGTGTTGCTAGCAACATGTTGACAGCAACTCCGCAACACGTTGATTCAACTTTGTTGCTAAACAAATGTTTACCATGAATACGGGGCTTTACATATACAGATAAACATAATTATTCAAATTAGCGTTTTCATCTGAAACTAAGTATTCATTAATGTGAAATAAAATAAAATAAATGACATTTATTTTGCGCTGGCATTTCCAAAATGACTGAATATCGATATGTCGAAAGTAAATAACTTTAGCATTGAAATTGAAGCACTTTTACAGCGCTTTAGGAAGTCATCCGTAATCGGAAAAAATCACGCCTTATTGCGCAAGTTGGCGGTTAAGATAATAAGTCTTTCCAGAGATGATTTAAGGTAGAAAAACAAAATTAAAACGAAGGAAATAATACCTTCAAAGAGCTAAAGGGTGTATTCCTCGAAACACAGCCTTTTCAAAGTGCAACCATCGACGCGCAACTATCTTATTCCACGAAGCGAAACCATTAGCTGCGCACACAAAATCAGCACAAGAATATTATAATTTTATTCCGCGAAGCGCAACCATGATTAACTTATCTTAACAACAAAATATCAGTTAAACGTAGGCGGTTAATATATTATTATAATTGCAGATTTTTTAAGTACCCTTATTGGAAATGCTACCAGCCGGTTGATTCAGTAAAAGTCACGCCGTGCAAACTTGAATGGAGTGAACTGTCAATGCCTTGCAATTCGTATGGAATGACAGCTCAATTCGCCCTCACTAGTTACGCTTACATTTTCACGCGGTGATTTGACCAGAATCGCACTGTAGTGCATTTGTTTTTTGGTGATTCTTCGTTTACTATGGTCGGCCCTTGAGGATAGCACCGGTGACCTTAGCTTGAATGAAAAATAAATTATATTTACTTACTGTAAAATTGCTTTCAACAAACAGAACTCTGCACTTACTGCAGGTGGAACAGCAATTTTTTTTTTAAACTTGACGGTGTTTCCTATTTTCCGAGAAGAACCACCAAATCAAACTCAGAGTGTCGAAATTGGAAAAAATATGACAGCGAAAACGCTGTCATATTTTTTCCAATTTTAGTTTTTTCTTTCAAACCAAATTTATCTTATAATTTTTTCTCAGGCATTTTCTTGGTCAGATCATGAAACATGATCTCATCGTAGGTACATGAGATTAGCGTGTGAAGTTTTATTTTAATGAAAAGAACCGCACTGATATACATATGTGTGGACATGGGCGGGTGGAGTGTCCGGACATTATTTTATGACAAAATATTACTTAAACGGCCTATTTAAAAAGAGCTTAGGAGTATGTATATATAAATATAAGTACCTTAAAAGAACAAAGACGAGTCAAAAACGGCTGGACCGAAATAGGATGAAAAGCCCCCGAAAAAATTATTATGAAGACTATTTTTCTCAATCATTTTTCAAACGCAGCGCCGTCCTGGATGACATGAAAAGTGACATTCAAGTCTTAAGCTGGAACTAAGAAGGTAACACAACATTAATTTTAACTATGCTAATATTATAAAGAGGGAATGTTTGATTGTTTGTTTGTTTGCATTGAATAGGCTCCGAAACTACTGGACCGATTTGAAAAATTCTTTCACCGTTGGAAAGCTACACTATCCCCGGGTGACATAGACTACTTTCTATCCCTATATTCCCACGGGAAGGGGGAACTACGCGGGTGAAAACCGCGTAACGTCTGCTAGTTCATTATAAGGCGAACCGAAGTTTGCCGGTTCAGCTCATTAGTTAATAAAGGCATTAGTATACATAGATAGAAACGTAGATACTATCTCCGAAGCGCCACTGTCCATGGAGTTGTATAGAAAAATTCAATTACGAACACAATACAATTTCCATTTAAGCCGTTGACAGGCTCTCTACGTTCACCCTGACTGGTTGAATGTGTACGGAACGAGAATGTGTTATAGCTATTGGTTGTGTTCATTCAAAGCGCCGATAGATTTTCGCTTCCACATCGTTCTCTGCCTGTGATTTTATGCACCGGGTTCCAGTTACTCAATGTTGACCCTATTGCTTCGGAAGCTGTCTTTCGTGGCGTGTCTCGGTATGTTATTAGAATGTAAGTCTAAACTCTTTATGTCGTTCTTCTTGGTGTTTACAAACTAAAGTACAGACGCCAGCACATCAACCTACCCCAATGTGTCAAATTTATATGATAGGCTTTCAACTTTATAATGAACGAAATAAGGTTCATGTTCAATTGGGAAAATTTGACAGTTTGGGGTACGTTGATGTGCTGGCGTCTGTACATAAAACTTACGCCGTTTTCTAAAGGGGGTATGTGTTCGTGACGTATTACTGAAGAGTTTGTTCCGCCACTTCTTTTTGCCAGCGAAAAAACAAGAAAGTGGCGAAAACCGGCATTTCAGGGGACTATAATTTTGCCGTTCAAAAAGTGCTGACCCTAATTTGATTAAATGACTTTTGATTTTGATTTTTGACTGACCTGTTGGTCTAGTAGTTCGAGCCCTTAATTGCTTTTGCTGGGCAAATTAATTGGCGATTTTCAACTTTATTGCAAACAGGATAATGTTCCGTGTTCTGTTGGAAAATTTGGCACTTTGGGGTATTTTGATGTGCTGGCGTACGTTTGCGGAATGACTGAACAATTTCCAGCTGCGATGTCACGATACTCGAGTTCAATTTGCTCACTCCTTAGTTTGTTTTAATATATATTTTATTTTGAGTTCATCGTGGATCTAGTGGAAGCAACTACTTCTGTAAGGCATGAGGTCTTAGGTTTAATTTCAGGTCAGCCTAAGTCTCATTCGGTTTTATCATCTGGAATTTCTGAGTGTGCCCATTATCAATACCGTGACAATAGGCTCGCCCCTATTAATTGGGACTAAAACGTGATTGACTTGATGTGGATGTAGTATAGGCTGCAGGCCTTCGGTCCCCTAATCTAGTCAATAACAGACCTATTACTATGAATTATGATTGTGTGAAACAGTGAAAAAACAATATTTCTACGTTTTAGTAGCTTTTTAGTGCTTAGGTACTACGTGTAATCGTGTATACATACGATATTCAATCAAATGAAACCGCAACACACAAAACACAGCTGTGATAGCCTAGTGGTGTGAACGGCGGATTGCCAAATCATAGGTCTCGAGTTCGAACCCAAGGCACGCACCTCTGACTTTTCGGATTTATGTGCGTATTGTATAATTATCACTTGCTTTGAAAACGGTGAAGGAAAACATCAAGCGGCATCAGCACCGGCATGCCTGATATACATATTTTCCGAGGGCATGTGATGCCAAGTCAGATCCCCATGGGTGGCATTAAAACTCTGACACTGCTGGTGTCAGAGTTTTAATGCCACCCATGGGCAAAACTCTGACACCAGCAGGCCTAGCCATATTACAAATTCTATTTCTATTCTATTGCGACAATAGAAAGAAAATGGCGTATATGGAATCAGCTGTTTGTCAACTATCAAGTGTTAACGAGTAGAATTTGTAATATGGCTGAAAATGAAATACACTTGACAGTTGACAAACAGCTGATTCCATATCCGCCATTTTCTTTCTAATCGTCTTATCGATTACGATAATAGAAATAGAATTTGTAATACTGGTAGGCCTGCAGCAGGCCTAGCCAAAATACTTACTTATACTTAACTTTACTTTCTTATTATGTAATATTAGTATGGATATTTTGATATGTTATGAAGCGACCATTAACAACAACTTGTTAAGATTTTCTAAAAACGGCTCATATACATATTTTTTTTATTCTGAGTATTTTAAAATTACTTATATATAATACTTCAATATTTATCACAACATACACATTACATACATACATTTATTACATTATTTCAGAAGCATCTCTGTCGAAGAAAATAAGTATACATTTTTTACATTATTTCAGAAGCATTTCTGTCGAAGAAAATAAGTATACTCGTAGCAAATAACTACTTCAAAATATTATTTTATTAAAAAACTGGACAAGTACGAGAGGTCGCTCGGAGTGCCCTGTCTGGAAACTGTACCCTGCCAATGTTTCAAGTCTTGGTAGAAGGACAAATTTAACTTTGCAGTTGAAACAACTTTCCACTAAAGAACAATTAAGGCACCTGCCCAACCAAAACGCCGTGATTTATAAAAAAAATTAACTGCTTAATAAAAATACATTACGATTTTCAAAAACTTTAAATACGTTTCAATATTTTTTAAGTGTCTATGTTTTATTAATTTCCTTCTAAAGAAACCATCAAATGAAAAGTAATTATTGGCACCTTCTAGTAAAGTACTTAAATATTATTTAGTCTTGATACTTAATTAACTTTATTAGGTTGTACTAACACTTACGGATAAAGACCATTGAGATTTTTGCAAAAAAAAAAGTACGTATGCAAAAAAATAATATGAATCTTATTGTAAAATCTGGGCGGTTCCATAAGATTCCCATGCCGGGGGCAAAGAGAGAACAAATGCAATAACGCAAAGACATTTATTTTAATGAAAACAAGAGTAAAACTTTACCTTAAGATACGGTTTATGAATTAGATTATTGGGTTATCGTATCATGTTTAAGTTAGTTGGTTTTTCAATGCAGGAAATTGCACATAGATTCGAGTAAATCTAAGAAGAACGATTTGACGTTTCTCTATTTTAATAGCTCAATAACTTTGTATGTAGAACGTCTAGGTAAAAATTGTAAAACCACATTCATAAGTCTAATTAATTACTATGACACCCATACACGAGTATGGGTAAGCGTTAACTTTTTAATGAAAAGAATGCACTGAAAATACAAATTCATCGTTGATAAATATTTCGAAAGGACGTTATTTCATTATTATGTATTTCTTTTAACAGTTTAGTTAAGGAATTCAAAAAATGTGGAAAACACTTGAAAAATTATAAAGAAAATTTCCTCTTCAGCCAAGACTACTTATGTTCTTAACTACTTTAACAATTACGTAGTGAAACTTGAAGTACACTTGAAATATGCTTTGCCCTTCTTTAGAATTGAACTTCGGAGAAAGATGCTGTTGTCTGAGCATAATGACTAATGAGCTAAATAAATACCTACTTAGAAAACTTTCCACTTCAGCACTCCAATGCTAAGAATAAAGAGAAGAAATGTGTAAATCCTTCAGTCGACAATATCGAGTAGGTATTATTAAACAAAAAAAAAAAAACAAAAGTAATCGTACATATGCAAGAGGCTTTGACTAGGGTACACATTGAAAACCTGATCTCCAAACTAGGAGTCCCTGTATCTTGGAGAAAATAAAATTTCTTCTGTAATCGGCAGAAAAGTTTCTACCAACTGTCGCTTTGTCGATTCTTCCGTCGATATACCCAGTTTCTACGGATATCATGCTACGCATGCTGATAACATTGGTTAACTGTACTTGTCTCGTTTCAATGCCGCCAGTCTTTTAGGTAGGTACTTTACCTGCTGACAGCAATGCGAATGAAGTTTTCGATGTTGTAGGTATTATGCGTTCCAAATGAGAATAGGAATGACTTTGCGCCATGTTGTGACGTCATAGCTGTCAATTCGAATAAATTGGGTAAGATCAGCAAAACAAGGTTTTTTCTAAATATATACGAATAACGAACGAATAATTTTCTAAATTGTACTGTCAAAGTATTTGTTTACATTGGAGATAATCTCTCGAGCCCTCCCATGCAAAACAGCGCCTCGTTTACACATTTTCGAGCAGTCAGGGAGATGAAAACAAAAACAAATATCAACAACAACAACAAACAACCATGTTACAAACAGAATTAATAAACAAAACGTTAGCACTCCACAAGACCAATTCATTAATGACGTTTTGAATTTGACATGTTCAATAACTTCGAATCAGTAAAACAAAAAGAAAGAAAATAATTGATACGCGATTAAGGTTTTGTTGCAGGCCGTACTTTTTAAGCGACATTTGACAGATAGAGGTCATTGACGTTCCTATTCTTTTTTGAAACGCATAGTACATAATATATTTTTTTAGGCTTTGTTACGTTTTTATTGGTGTAGGGGTTTGCTTGTATGTACCTACACGTGAAATGAAATACTGTAATAGATTTGTAACGCACTTATCCGCTTGGGGCGGTTGTGTCTCGAGTGCGCTTGAGTGCGCGGCTAGCAAGTCTACAAAAAAAATAAAAAAAGTATATGTATAGGTATAGGTATATACAATACTTTATTGCATTCCATAATGTGTACGTAGGTACATATATTATATGGACCTTGTCGGGCACGCACAGCAAAGTTATTTATAAGTAGTAGGAGGGAGGATGTAGGCGATTTTTATTAAGAGAAATAAAAAAAGTAATAAATTTGGTATTTATATTTCATTTTTCTAACAATGTACACTATGTACAGACGCCAGCTCATCAAGCTACCCCAAAACTACAAATTCTCCTAGCTGAATATGAACCTTATTCTGTTTAAAATAAAGTTGAAAAACTGTCAAAGAAATTTGACACATTGGGGTAGCTTGAGGTGCTGGCCTTTGTACTCTGATTATTGCATAAGTACCTACTTTTTATATTGATAGGTACTACAATATTGAGTTGTAAGTATCTGAATTCTGATGAAATCTATTAAATTTTTATTCTTATGTTTGTTCTCTAGGTTTCCTAAACAAATAAGTATAGGTACCTAGTACCTGGTAACGAGGTCCAAAAGAATTTAAATGACTGCAATAATCAATTAACATGTTAGTTTATCATCTTACAATAAAATTCAATCTAAAGTGTAGATCCTTAGATAGTGATCATATCACTATATCTATTACCATATATATATGGTGACATTATGAATACATATGAGTTGATTAAACTGTAGTTACCTACTTGCATCTTCATTAATATTATAAATACCAGCACCCGTATCAAGATCAACGGAAACAAGGATTTTGCCGACGGAATAATTGTCAAAGAGACAGATTGTAGAATATTTTCTTTTCTTTGAGCATGACAATTTGACAATGTCAAAAGTGAAGAGAAAAATGTGACTATTCTACAGTTGACAAAAGTTCTACAATGCCGAGCATGATTTCTAGCTTCGATCAAAAATAGTTTTTGGCTAATAATTACTTATTTATTTATTTATTTAGGCACATCAACGACTTATTTACAAAACCATTTACATATACCCATATACATTTACGAGGGCATTCTGTGTAAAAAAGTCACATAAAGGTATGCACAGCATTTTTAAAATTGGAAATTGTCATCAAAATATAAAAAAACTAAAATTAGACTAACTAAGAATAAACTAAAATATAGCATTATTATTACATTGCATAGATTCAATGACATTTATAAAACATTTTAAATATAATTACGAGTAACAGACTCACAGATCGATCTAAGCTGTGCTTGACGAGGTTAGTCCGTGGATGCACTTTAACCAATGGGTATCGTGTTACCCAGTAGCTGGATGTGGAGGTTACTTAGGCATTCGCTCCATGTAAAACATTTTTACAAAAAAAACAACCGACTTCTATTTTTTTAAGAAGTTGGTTGTCGTTTTT
Source organism: Euplexia lucipara (assembly GCA_921972225.1). Classification (NCBI taxonomy): domain Eukaryota; kingdom Metazoa; phylum Arthropoda; class Insecta; order Lepidoptera; family Noctuidae; genus Euplexia; species Euplexia lucipara. The sequence goes on along the minus strand of OV179142.1, from coordinate 6,185,156 downwards.
TTTGTAAAAAACGATAATCTTCCAATTTTTTGTTGTTTCGTATGTAAGTAGCGCTAAATAATGGCATTTCAACAGTTGAAAGAGTCATTGATATCAGCCAGCAATTGCTAAAGAAGTTCTTTTCAAATATTAATACATACCTACATACCTACTACAGGCGCAATTTTATTTTATGGAAATACGTCTTATACCATGCACAGACATGTGACTGTTAGTAGCAATCATGAGTAATTTTATGATATGCGTTGAAGAGTTTAGTTGGTCTCTTCATCAGCTTTTCTTCACCAAATGATACTTTATAAATGAAAATGCTCGATTTTGTCCTAAAAATGTAAAAATCGGTACGTGTTAGTGTACCTATATTTGAGGAGTTTCCTCAATTTCTCTAGGATCCCATCATCAGATCTTAGATTTGATACAAATATCTGCTAGTAATATGAAATAAAAGAAGAATTTAGAAAAACATTCCATAAATGACGGAGTAACGAGGTAACAAACCCTAAAAAGAAACAGTACAAAATAACCCACACTACTAACACTACTTAGTATTATTCAGCTCGATCTGGTTAAGGGTTAATCTCCAAAACGGGCGTATTCGTGTGATCGCTCTGGTGCTTTTCAGATATGGATATATAATGGTAATTATGTATCTGATTCAAAAGAATGATATTCAAATAGTACATTTTTATTATTGGCCTTCAATTTACACAAACGGTTATGGAAATATTTAAGTTCAAAAAATTTCGCGACCAGAGCAATCATAATTGGTGCCAGAGCGATCATAAATGGTGAAATTAGTGAAACAAAAATAATAAATAATGATAAAATATTATTTATTTAGCCGTTTTAAGTCATGTTCAGTGTACGTGTTACAAGATTATTATATGTAAGAGAAATGTATTATTTTAGAAAAAGGTCATGGCATATTATCAGTCATAAGTACTTCCATATTAAAAATAAATAACAAAATTATGAAGATCAACTTTTGGCTTAGCTTGATTTATTTGGACTTAATTAAATCACTTCTAGGTAAATGAGACAACATTAAAAACCTTTTGAAATCCACCAATATTACATACAGTCTTTTATAGTTATTAAATGATTTAGACTCAATCAATATCAGTTTTAAAAAAAGTTATTAAAGAAAACTAACGTTCACAAAAAAACAAAATAAAATTCTGAAAAATGAACAATTTATAAACGTAACTATTTGTAATCATAATACTTAATAGAACTTAGAATCATGACTAAAATAACAGTCTTTACTTAAGTGATTTGTAATGATCACACAAGTGGAAAGTGAAGAATTAAAAAAAAGAACACAAAGTAAAATGCAATTCAGATGGTCAGATCAGATTAAAGTATTGTTTGCAAATTATAATGATACAAATTTTAACACAAAGTAAAAAAATACAATTTTTATAAGGCTTAGTTGATCAGGAAACTAAAAATTAAGGTTTATTTTAAGCTCAGATAATTGAATAGTACTCGGAGTCGGAGTCGGGTAAATCTTCTGCTGCAGCAACCTTTGTCAAGGTGTTATTGTTTTCCAACGAAAATAGAACTACCTCGGAAATACTTGGAGTACCTAATTAAATTTTCATAGTCAATAGATCAGTCACTCATTAGTACTACTGTGCCCCGAGCTTTTTGCCTTTGGTAACTCTTTCTTGACTTTACAAGCCATTGTGCGTCTTAGATATGGATCATATTTTATCTTGGCCATTCTACGACGCTCAGCCAATTTCTTCCTAAGACGTTTTTCTTGAATACTCGTAGATAATTTATTTCGAGGCATGATTTCAACCTGGAAAAATAGTTGCCTTTAAATTAGAAAGAAATATCTTTTGAATTTAAATTATAAAAAATCTTGTAAATGAATCTTGTAAATCCGTTATATGTGTAGGTATATTTAATATTTTAGTTTAAGACTTCGACTAGTCATATTTTTCTCTTCTTGTTCTCACACACTATTGTCTACATTTCTTTTCATTTCTCCTTTCGCAGGTCTGCTGGAAGAAATTTCTATAGAAATAAGCAGTACCTTTGTACTCCTAATTATAAGTATCATGTTTAACAATCTATTTTTTCTGTGTGTACATAAATTGTAAAATAAATAAAAAAAAAAATAAATAAGAAAGGGTTACAGTTGTGGTTAGTTAAATGCCATTACAAAAATATCATCAAGGTAAAATACGTCAATATCTGTTTATGGGTTTAGGTTACTCAAAGAAACCCTCCAGGAATGGTTGTAAATTAAAGGTCATATGTATAGTTCATCGCTTGTCATTGTTACTACTACTTACAATAGATTTATAACGTACAATTAATGCAAAATATCATTGCTCTGTTGTTTTTGGACAGAGCAATCACAGCCACAGCGATCAGAAAAAGTCACAAAATCATAAATATAGCCGAATTTAAAAGCAGTAGAAAGTTATGATTACGTCTCATAAAAAACATCACAACGATCACTTAATTCACATAACAGACACATTCATAAGCTTAATATTTAATTTAAATAACGTGCCATACCAATCATAAAATTCGAGAACCAAATCCAGAGCAATCATAAACTTACCTTCGTAATGTTGGAGTGCTGGTTTGTGGCACACAGGTTTCCTCCTCGGCGGTTAGACTACTCCCAGGGTTACCACGCGGGAGGGGAATAGAGTGTCTATTACGCGTAACTAGGGATGAGCGCGATGTTTTACCTCAGCGCAGAGCGATGAGATAAAATGCCCGGTCACGATTTCAAATTCAAATTGTGGCAAAAGTATTGTTAATATAACTTAAAATAATTTATTACGATGAAGATTAACTATTTGTTAGGTAATGTAAACAAGTTGTTTCATATGAACCTTCTTATTTAAAAGTTAAAGAATATTTTATTCATTCAATTGGGAGTCGGGTCAACCCAGAGCGATCAGAATTTTAGGGTTTAAGATTTTTTTTTAAATATTTAAAATAAACTTATTCATAATATTAGTCTTGTACCATGTAGATTGGACACCAAACTGTATATTAAAAAATATTTTAAAAACGTTTTTCGATTTTAAAGTGGGTTTATCCAGCCCGACACGAAAAAAAATGCCTCTGGAGATCTACCCTTAAACAGGAAGCCGACCCCAATATAGTTAGAGAAAAGCTAGGCAGATGATGATCAATACCTACGTTTAATTACGTCAATCGGCAGAAATGTGCACATAGACGGAGAAAAACCAAACGGAAACACCAAATACACTACCAATAACACTTCCTTGACTTTATCAGTAAATAAATTCCACTAAGAAAATGTAGGTAGTAGGCACCTGTTTTTGAGCGTGCAGTGTTTTGAACACTGTGTGAGTGCACACTGTCAGTGTGTCCTTAACACAGCGTGCAGTGTTTATGTTAACTTACGTCCAATCGTATTTAACTAGGTAGGTACCTACTTTATAATCTTTTAAAATGCTTTTCCAAACAAACGGCCGTCAAAACGTCCAAAATAAATTCTGATTCGCACTAGGTACTTATTTGTTCATGAATTTAACTAAAATCAAACACCTTTGTCAATTAGCCGAATTTTCCTCGTTGTACCTGATTGTAATTAACGCCTGGTTGCAACAAGCACTGGAAATGCATGGCCGGTGTGAGCGCAAGGTGCTTGTGTGTGTATTTTTCTGATCTAATGGCCGAATGCCAAGTCATATTAGTACACATTCACCCTTATTCATTTAATTATTAATTAACACATTAACACCGTAAAAGCTAACCATTCCATTGATTTTATGTATTTACACCTTCGCCACCCTATAGGTATTCATAATCATTCTGCATAATGTATAAAAAAGATGCATGAAACACAATTTCAGAACAAAAAAAAATAAGATTGAGAGAATAAAGAGGTCTCAATCTTATTTTTTTTTTTGTTTCTTGTCTGCTTGGCGCCCAGGGTACGCCACTGCACGGATCCAGCAGAATATCAGCGCCAGGTACATTTGCCACTGGCACATGCTGAGCTGAACTCAGATTTGGTGCAGCCTTGAGACGCACACCGCACACTGTATGATTCATATCTCATTGTATCATTGCATCTCTTTTGATTTTGTATTGTGTGTTTGTCTGTGTCTTTTGTGTGTTCTAAATAAATGTTTTATATGTCTTTCTAACTATATTTTTTTTGTGTTACCTACTTTTACGTGGCTTTATGATAACATCTATGATACCTGTTAGTTCTTATTCTTATCGTGTGGTTAGAGCGACTTAGTAGGTATCAGGGCTTTAATGCGCCTCATGGCATTACATGCCTTCGAGAAATATCTCTTAGGCATGCCGGTTTCCTCCTGAAGTTTTCCTTCGCCGATTTTGAAGCAAGTGATATTTTTACAATGCGCACATAAATACAACAAGACAGAAGTGCGTGGCTCTAGATTCGAACTCGAGACCTATGATTTGGCAATACGCCGGTCACCTAGGCTATCAATGCTATACCTGTAACTGTTGAACACGTTTTGATTAGCGATCACACCTTCACAAATCCTAAGGCCGCACGTTCAATTAAGATTAAATAAGTATTTTGAGTGTTTTATTTAGTTAGTTTAGTTTGTTTTTTTTTCTTTTCTTTAGTTACCGATGCGACGCCAGCACATTAAGCTGAAATAGTTTGATGTGCTGGCGTCGCATCGGTAAATGATCCTTATTCTTTTGAAATGAAGTTGAAAAGCTATCAAAGAATCAATTTGTCACATTTCTATTTTCTTGCCTGGCCTGTGTACATTTGCCAAAAAACAGACTAAAAAAAACGGCTTCAATGTGGCCATAAGCAAACTGATCCGTGGAACACTTGTAACCACAACACCAATTTTTTTTTTAAATTTACTATATTTTTTTGCATGTTTGTAGTGAAGGATTTAACTCAAAACCCTCAAAACCTGTTTTTTTTTTAATGTTTCACCATTACCTACAAAGGTATATTATAACCGAATAAAATAGGCTATATTTTATTTTTAAAACCACAAAGGTGTGGAGAAGATTTTACAATTTGAAGGGAAAAGTATAAATTTATGTGGACGAAGTTGGTACCAAAGGTAAGGCTCTAGTAGCCTGTAAATATTTGTACATTTACAGGCTACTAGCACTGGGCAGGTAGTAATCGCACTAGCGGCCGTGGCAAACTTCGTTCCGCCTTAAATAAATCAACCCTTTCGTTGCCAGACTTCCAGACACAATAGAAATTTTATTGTTCGCCGGTCATTGGTGACCGGCGTGGCGTTCAAAGTGTTACATGTTGTGTTACTTTCTTAGTTTTAGTTTAAGACATGTCAAATGTCAAATTGTCACCTGATAATTGACTGTGAAAACATTTGTCACCCTATTTCATGTCATCAAAAAATGGTACCTACTGAATTTGAGTTTCTTTCATATATTTTTTTGGTAGACAAAATAGTAGGTATGTCCGTCTCCAGGATATGATGTATCTCCTTGCCAAATTTCATATAGATCCGTTCAGCCGTTCAGTCGTGAAAAGCTGTCAAATAAACAAACAGTGTTACTTTCTCATTAATAAAATTAAAGTATGTATTTCGAAAGTTATGTAACATCATCATCTGCCTAGCCTTTTTCCCAACTATGTTGGGGTCGGCTTCCAGTTTAACCGGATGCAGCTGAATACCAGTGTTTTACATGGAGCGACTGCCTGTCTGACCTCCACAACCCAGTAACTGGGTAACATGATACCCCTTGGTTAAGCTGGTGTTCGAAAGTTATGTAACAACTTCATTAAAATCAATATAGCGGATCTGTGTGGCTGTCATCGTTATTTTAAACAAATACTTCTCTATTTTGGCCAGTGCACCTAACCTTTACCAGTACGACATGACTTAGTAAACATCCGCGGCCACATTAACATACCATTAAAATTAATAATATCGAATGATTAACACGTTTGATTTGTGTTAATGTCTAACTGTGTAGTGGTCAGGTAGGAAGCGTTTGTATTATATGATAGGCCCGGCGGCCTTTAATTAACTTATAAAGGACGTTTAAATGCTTTAGATATTTGCTTAGCTGTAGGTGCTAGGTAGCAAGCAGTTCATTTCCCATTACAAATGGCTGATTCTGCGTATTTAGGGTAGATTGGAGACAATACTGGAAAACGGGGTACTTAAATATAAATAAATGATATGGCCTTCTTTTCTAATCTGGAGGCCTAGCCATATTACAAATTGTTAACGAGTAGAATTTGTACCTAATATGGCTGAAAATTAAATAAACTTGACAGTTGACAGACAGCTGATTCCATATACGCCATTTTCTTTCTATAATAGAAATAGAATTTGTAATATATCTAGGCCTGCTGTTACGGAATCGCACTTACCACAGTTTGTGTCGGCATTAGAATTATTATGATTATTAGAGAATTATTTTGTTATTATGTTGTAGGTACCAATTTGAATTTTATTTATTTTTATGTGACCCTCTTTATATATTATTGATAGATTTCCACATGTGTCTAATATGGGTTATGATACCTACCTGAAATAAATGTTTTTTTTTTATTGGTCATAGGTTTTGTTTCAGTTTTGTTCAAAGTTCGGGGTGCAACTGAACGCCAGGTCCAGTCACAAGTAAAGAAAAGATAGGCAACTGCCCTGCTGGGTGTTTTAACGTAAAGAGTGGCAACTGCCCTTCTGGGTGTTTTAATGTAAAGATAGGCAACTGCCCTGTTGGGTGTCTTAACGTAAACGCACCCATTATGCAGAAATCTCTTGTGTAGAGCAAGACTTATCGTTAAATTAAAACGTAAAACATGATTATTACTTATATATGTTTGTTTGTTTTAGGTGCATTCCTCGTGATGTCGTACCCACATTTCCTGTTTGCTGACATTAGGTACCGAGACGGCGTCATTGGGATGCGACCTAATGAGGAAAATCATAAAATTTTCATCGACATAGAGCCGGTACGTAAATTCTGCAAATATGATTTCTTAAGTACTTATTGACTATCATCAGTGTGTTTCTATGATGACGTCATGCGCACTCGCAGAGATGTGACGAAGCGCACAGTACGGAGGTACTGTGCGCTTCGTCACATCTCTGCGAGTCTAGACATTCTATTGTACCCCATCAAGTTGATATACACAACACACAAGCCACCCACATAGGGTTTTCCGTGTGGTCCTAAGTACCCCCATTGTGTTGCAATAAGAGAACAAACCTATCTACGTATAGGCTAGATATCGGAGGTTCCAGTTAAGAAACCTCATTATCAGCCTAGCCTTTTCCAAACTATGTTGGGGTCGGCTTCTAGTTTAACCGGATGCAACTAAATACCAGTATCTTACATGAAGCGACTGCCTGTCGGACCTCCACAACCCAGCTACTGGGTAACATGGTTCCTCTTGGGTAAACCAGTTGTCAGAATAGATTTTCGGGCTTCTATCTGTGTCTGTACTGTCATAGGTCTACATGACAGCCGGGACCAACGACTTCATGTGCTTTCCGAGACACGGAGGGTTAAGAAATCTACGTTATATAAAATAGGCGACAACCAAAGACATTCAATACCTATAGACCGGACATCACGAACAAAATATCGTCCGAAAAAGTGTGTCCTGCTGGATACAAGTCTATGAGTTTTTTGCAGTACGCTCCGCTGCCACTCCAATATTAATATATTATTCTAGATGGCGTTACTGAGACATGGGATCAAAGTTTTTCTATGACATTTCCTTGACATGCCCGCTCTATAATATTTTAAATCTCTTTGGCGACAGCAAAAAAATACGCAATAAGGGTTGTACAGGCTTTTTTACCTTTTTCTCGCAACATTTTTACGGGGTTGGGTATCTACATTTTTTAAACATTATAAACTAGTGCTTGACTGTAATCCCACCTGATAGTAAGCAGTGATGCAATCAATGATGGTCAAACGCACTAGTTTCTTAAAAGTCTTGAAGACACCGAAATTATAATCGGACGGGAGGACTGCAGCAGAGACAAGTTGTTCCTTCGATGTACACGTACGGTCAAAACACAACGCATTGTCCAGATCGACATACCTACTAAGTAAATATGGGCTTCATTGAAACAGAAAATCCATAACTGCGCACATCTGTTTCATCATTTTTTTTTGACTTGGCTGATCTCTCCGGTAGGCCGGTTTTCCTTCACCATTTTTGAAGCAAGTGATAACTAATTGTAATGAATTCGAAGAGGCAGAGATGCGTGCCTTGGGTTCGAACTCGAGACCTGGCAGTCTGCCGGTCACAGCACCAGGCTATCACTGCCTACAACTGCGCACAAAGATCATTCATTGAGAAAATCACCGGGATGTTATACAATACAAGTCTGGAAAAAACCTAGATCCGCTCCCAGTACGACTAAGAAAGCCAAGTGCCCCACTGAACCAATCAGCTCAACGACTCAAATAGAACGATGCAACCTTGATAGAGCACGTGGATTGTGTGTATACCTACGTGATTTTAAAACAAGCGGGGTCACGACCTTGGCAGTGAAAATGTTGTGGAAAAGGGGCTCGTCTGTGGGGGAGTCAGACGCGCGGCGACGGGGGACCGCGACCCCTAATCTCCTCAACCCTCCGAAAACGATCGATTCTACCTTGACCTACATCACAGACCCTCGTTTTGACAGACGGTAATCGATTCTGTTACGTTTAAGTGTCAGTTCGCCTACAACATGCGTTTTTTTCATTATTGTTTTGAATTTTTTCTTGTCGTGAGTAATTGATTATATAAGGTGACAATTTTCCTTTTTGATTTTTTTTAGTTATGTACAGAGGCCAGCACATCAAGCTAATCCAATGTGTCAAATTTCTTTAATAGCTTTTCAACTTTATAACAACTGCATTATGGTTCACGTTCAATTGGGAAAATTTGACAGTTTGTGGTAACTTAAATTGATGTGCTAGTCTGTACATAAAAGTTGCAAGTTAGTTAATAATATAAGACTTGCAGCATCGTCAGAAATTTCTTGTCAATAGACTAAACACTTCACCGCCATGGTTGTTTGGCCAAAAGCCCGCAAACTTGACGTAGGTATTCCCCAGAAATGGGAGAAATTTAATCTAAATTCCAAAATATAATAATAATAATAATCTTTATGACATAAATTACTTAGTTAATAGGTAATTAATTTATTAACTTATTTTGTTATCAATAAAAAGTTAGATCTTAGCATCTTTAAAAAAAACTTTTGGATTATAATCATTTCAAAAACAAATTTGCACCTAAATTTAGTGCAGTCGTCTGATTTGCAGAAATATTTAGAAACTATTTTATGACTTGAATTTTTAACCGACTTTAAAAAGGAGGATGTTCTCAATTCAGTAGTTTTATGTTTTTATAACCTGGCATAATTCCTTAACCGTCGTATTTCGAAAAACGTAGGTAACTTATCAAGTTGATTCGGTAGGCCTGTGCCTAATTAGTTGTAGGTACTGTGTATACCTTTGAAAGAGAAAACATAAACTTTTGGGCACGCACGGGTTATTTTTATTAAGCTTGATATTACGCGATATTTTAAGCCAAACAATAAATAGCGCTGCGACGTTATTCTGATAGGAATATCTATACATATAATAAAACAGTAACGAAAGAAAAACTGTACATTGAGAATTTTCAAGAAAAAATAAGTGGGTTTTGTTAGAAAAACGTAACTGGTGACAAAAAGTGACTTTTTAGAATTTTTGTCTGTTTGTCTGTTTGTCTGTTTGTCTGTTTGTCTGTATGTATGTCCGGGGTGAACTCAAAAAACACTGCATGGATTTACTTCAAATTTTGCATGAATATTACTAAGAGGTCGGGTCAACACATAGGGTATATATTATCACGCTATCACCTACGGGGGAGGAGCAGTGAATCTTTATTCTTCTTACTCATTCTGTGGAAGCGTGTAATCAAAGGACGCATATTTAAATGTTGGTTTTGAGTAAGCTATACTATTATCTAGCTTTACACTATAAAAACTTCGCCATTTAAGTAACTTTGGCAGAGAAACATAGTTTAATGAATATTAGTAGTATGAAGACAATTTGGAATCAGCGCCATCTATGAGAATGTATAAAAATCAAATCAAGTAACACATGAACACTTTTTGAAAATTAATTTAAATTTTGATAGTGTTGATGAGGTTAGTAGTTAGTTATTCTGAAAATTCATAGATGGCATTGTGCATTTTTTTCATCTACATATAATAAAACCGTAACGAAAGAAAAACTGTACATTGAGAATTTTCAAGAAAAAATAAGTGGGTTCTGTTAGAAAAACGTAACTGGTGACAAAAAGTGACTTATTAGAATTTTTGTCTGTTTGTCTGTATGTATGTCCGGGGTAAACTCAAAAGTACTGCATGGATTTAATTCAAATTTTGCATGAATATTACTAAGAGGTCGGGTCAACACATAGGCTATATATTATCACGCTATCACCTACGGGGGAGGAGCCGTGAATCTTTATTCTTTTAACTCATTCTGTGGAAGCGTGTAATCAAAGGACGCATATTTAAATGTTGGTTTTGAGTAAGCTATGCTATTATCTAGCTTTACACTATAAAAACTTCACCATTTAAGTAACTTTGGCAGAGAAACATAGTTAAATGAATGTTAAGTATAAAGACAATTTGGAATCAGCGCCATCTATGAGAATGTATGAAAATCAAATCAAGTACGTAACACATGAACACTTTTTGAAAATTAATTTAAATTTTGATTGTGTTGATGAGGTTAGTAGTTAGTTATTCTTAAAATTCATAGATGGCATTGTGCATTTTTTTTATAAAAGTTGTATCGTATAGTTCGTTTTGACAAATTGAAGTTCCAACAAAACCCTCAAAATCTTTAGCAGAGTTCGGATCGTATCATATGGGATGAGTGTACGATGGCTAAAAGGAAGGCAGTTGAGGCCGTGGACAGAACCCTGCAGGACATCCGCAGGAACAGAAATTTGATGGGTGGTGTCACAACTCTGCTCAGTGGCAATTTCAGGCTAACGCTTCCCGTGGTGACGCGGAGATCGAGAGCTGACGTGGTGAATGCTTCGGTGAAACGATCTTCGTTGTGGTCACAAGTTCGTACGCTGCGCTTGACCATTAATAAAAGGCTCTGAGGAATGAAGTGGTCTATACGTCGATAAGCACTGTCGTCGAGCAAGATGACGCCACACATTATCCCGTGGAATTTTTGAACTCCCTGTCAGCAAGTTGACTTCCAGCGCATACCATCAAGCTGAATGAAAGTCGGCGTCCCGATTATGGTTTTTAGGAACAAATCTCCTCCGAAGTTGTGTAACGGGTGGTGCCTTAAAGTCATCTCGCTCCACAGACACCATTGAGGTGGAAATTCTTACGGGTTGTGGCGTCGGCGAGGCAGTATTTATACAACGCATTCCCCTTATACTTCATAGCTTTCCGATCCAGTTCGAGCGCGTACAGTTCCCCGTGAGTGTTTGCTTAGTGATGACAATCAATAAGTCGCAGGGGCCGATACTCTGAGCAACGGGTGTAGATCTTAGGAAGAGTTGCTTCTCACACGGGCACGTCGCTTGCTCCCGCGCCACCAGTCCTGACTATCTTTACATTTTGGCTCCTGGCAGTATAACTACCAACGTAATTTATAGGGAAGTGTTATAAGGTATTTATACCTTTGAACGTATTTTTAACCGACTTCAAAAAAAAAGAGGAGCTTCTCAATTCGACGGTGTTCAATGATTCTTTCAAGTTTTGAAAGACTTTCTTTACATACAAAGAAACTAAAAATTGCAAAATGAAAAAAAAATAAACAACCGACTTCTTAATAAAACACTAACAGGTGAAAAATAATTCCAGTTTTGGAAGTCGGTGGCCAATAATGAAAGAAATAAAACCACCAAAGCCACAGACTTCCGAAACTGGAATTATTTTTCACCTGTTAGTGTTTTTTAAGAAGTCGGTTGTTTGTTTTTTGTAAAAAAGTTTGTATTACTCTTTTGTATCCTGGAATGTATTCCTGCATTATTTTGTCTATTTCCTTCAGTCACATGGTATGACTGAACTCAGCAGGATTCCCATGTAACTCTCTTCATGTAACTTATATTTTAATGCTATTTTAAAAGTTGTTAATTTATAATGCTATATCGACACTGGAATCCTAAGTAGGTATATTTGGTGCTGTAGAACCTTCACGCAGACGACGTCGCGGGCAGCAGCTAGTAATACATATGGTAGCAAAAGCGGCCATTGCCCTTAGGCAGACCGATCAAATGTCAGAGCCCGAATTTACAAACTACACTTGGGAGCAAATAAGTCGTACCACGAATATTAAAAAGGTATTATTAAAGGTATATTTAAGGATTACTAAATTATCTATCAAAATTGTCGTTTTTTTAGATGTATATTAATCATTTAACAAGGTCATGTTAAGTTTAGGTGGTAAATCAATAATTTTACCCTCATTAAAAAATATTTAGTAGAAAATTATTACTTTGTTTTGTAGGTATTTCAGTGTGTGTGTCAAAGTTAATTCACTCATAATTTGCTGTCACATATTTATTGAGGCATTTCCAAAAAGTGGATCACTATGGTTACGTTAGGTATAAACTTGATGACGGCAAAACATCTTAAATTTACGTAAACAATTAATATTTTATTTTATTTTGTATAATTCTAACATAGACGCCTAAAACTATAAGGTTTCTGCAATTCTCCTTGAAATACTCGTAAACTACCACTGTGCTTTCAATTAGTGGTATCGATTATTATTTTCAGAAGTATGTGTCTGCCGGCTGTCTGTCCCGAGTAACCACGGCGGGAGATCACCCCCATGGTCTCCTGGATTCCCCCCCATTCCCCCCCCCCCCTAGTTCCCCCTGCCAATCGAACCGGACAGCAATCTGTTAATTAAGTTTTTAATAATTTCCGCGCTGCATTCCAGTCGGCCGTTTGTAGCCTTAATTTATCTCGATAATGAAAAAAGGAATCTGTAAATAATACCTGTTTACACTGATATCAGACGGTACATTTATGTACATAATCAAATCAAATCAAATCTATATTTTGCTAACATAGGTTTGTTTACAGGTAGAATGGTTTGAAATATGCTTACTATGTTTGCCAAGTGATGGCGTGCAAAATCAAAAAAAAAACAAACAAAATTGAACATATATGAATTAAAGACAATGTCAAATAAAAATATAAATCATTGTGTCAAATTACTAACCAAATTAACAACAAATTATACGTAATAGTTTTTGAGTTAGCAAGTTGAAACCTCTAATCTCTGCTTATCAGAGATGAACTCCTGTAATGGTGTAGTAGCCATTTATCTAAAAGGAAACTAAACAGAGACTTCTTGAAGGAACACAAACACTGACTATTCCTAATAGCTCTTGGTATGCTCTTAATGCAATCAACATTTAGCATTGAAGACAAGGTTGCAGTCGTTTTTGATTTTTTAAATAGTCTGTATTTTTACCCGAATACGGCGACACAAATGTTTCAGAATTCAAAATTGTAACCCCCGTTGGTTATAATTTTGAATTCTAAAACATGTGTCCGACAAATAATGTAAGTTTCTCCGCCTAATGAGCCGCCGTGTTGTGCAGAATATTTCGTTTGCAACTTTTTCAACCACTGCTTCTTTCCAATACGAACGTTTCGACAATATATTGATGTGTGCATAGGTGCATGTACTTTCATCTGTTCCTTTATAACTTCCACACTACTTATCATAATTTGACAAATGATGCATCGTTGGTATATGCATCGTTGTTAGCGTGTTGCTCCTCAACTGGTGGTCTAGTATGAAACAATAAAATTAAGAGGATTTTATTTTTGTGGATAGCCGTGGGTGTATCTTCTGATGCCACCTTTTTTTTGGGGTGGAAAATCGTCATGGATGTCCTCCGCCTCGGGGAGCTCGTATATGACATGGAAATCCAAACTAATACTAGAAATAAATGAGAAAGTTATAACTCTGCTTGTTTGTTTATTTGTTTGTAGGATTTTCACCTCACCAACGCCAGTAAGGTTCATAATTAAATTTAGCACGGAGATAGATCGTATCCTAAAGACGGACAAAGGCTAGGTATCTCGTAATCAATAATAACAATGCTAAATTCGCGAGCTTTGAACGAAAATTCGTTTTTTTACAGTGTTCAAATGCAGCGCCATTTTGGATGTCATGACTGGTGGTAAATGTCTTTCCAATCCACTATCAGTGTTGACAATTTGACATTTTAACAAGTCTGAACCTGAATCGTATAAGGTAATTTGATAAGCACACTACCGATAAGGTTATCGCTAAGTTTTTCGGAGAAACGGTGGGACTTGAAAAGTTTATTTCGGTAGGTACCTACCTAATTGTAGTCAGACGCTATTCTAAGAAAACTACAGCTTAATATTACCAGACAGAAAATTTTCCCAGAAACGCGAGCTTACATATCTATAAATAGATACAAGTATCATTAGCCTTTTCCTAACTTTGTTGGGTTCGGCTTCCAGTCTAACCAGATGCAGCTGAATACCAGTGTTTTACATGGACCGACAGTATATCTGTCCTCTACAACCCAGTAACTGGGTAATACTAAAATGATGGTCAAAGATATAGAAATAACAGCTAGGACCACGAGCTTTTTGAGACGAACCGGTAGGTACAAGTTAGATAAGGACAAGTTTTAGACATGTTTTGTTGGTATCTATTTTAGTATTTCTTGCTGACAGTACTTTTTTTCCAAACCTGCTCTTACTGTTCCGCCAAAAATCCCTGTCTTAATAAACAAGGAATAAGAATATGAATGTTCTTTGGTGCGACATAGGTATTTCCATCATTTTAATATTTTTGTAAGCATAGGTATTATGCGTTTCAAATGAGAATAGGAATGACTTTGCAACATGTTGTGACGTAATAGCTGGGAATTCGAATTAATTGGGTAAGATCAGCAAAACAAGGTTTTTTCGAAGGTTTTTTTCTTAATAAGTATAATTTATTTACGAATTACGAACGAATAATAACAATATGATTCATAATTTCTAAATTGTACTGTCAAAGTATTTGTTTACATTGGAGATAATCTCTCGGGCCCTCCCATGCAAAACAGCGCCTTGTTCACACATTTTCGAGCAGTCAGGGAGGTGAAAACAACAATAACAAACAACCGTATAACAAACAGAATTAATAAATAAAACGTAAGCACTCCACAAGACTAATTAATTAAGGACGTTTTTTTCATTTTGAACAACTTCGACTCAGTAAAACAAAAAAAATAAAATAATTGATACGCGATTAAGGTTTCGTTGCAGGCCGTACTTTTAAAGCGTCATTTGTCAGATAGAGGTCATTGACGTTCCTATTCTTATTCGAAACGCATAGTATCTACTTAATAACTTATTCATAATCAAAGATTAATGTTTAGTTAAATATATAAGATAGATAGAATATTTATTTAGTACACACAAAAGACACAGACAAAAATGATGATGATGTAATGTAATTTTATGTTTTTGTTTTGTTTTAATTTCATTTTTTTTTTTTGTTTTTTATTTGACCGCTATATATTTGCTTCTTTAACTTGTTTGACATCTTGTATTTGACATTTGTTTAATAATTTAGGTAATGTATTTCTAAATAATTGTTTATCAGCAAAATATTGAATCTGTATATGACTTGTAAGAACCCTTATCTATAAAATACTATGACTATGACACAATGACATGACTATGTCAAAAGCAGGCACAGTTAGGAAGCACTTAGCAAAGCCATTTTTTGAACAACCAGCACCTTCTTTGCACTAGAATCTTTTAATATTATTGTTTGTTACTAAGTTATTACCTATTGTAGGAACAATAATCTGGTTCTTCTGTAATTAAAGCTACTTACTTGTGGAAGCTTGTAATTAGCAATTTAGTTATCTACTATTGTCATTATTTTGATATTAGTCTGTAAGCTTTCCCAAAATTGTAAAAAATAAAATAAATAAATAATAAAATAAATAATACAAAAGAGATAAAACAATGAGTGATGAATGATACAGAGTGTGGGGTGTGCGTCTCAATGCTGCACCAAATGGGAGTCAAGCTCAGCATGTGCTAGGCAAATTTTTAGTTTGAATGGTCCTCTAGCTTGGTTCATAGTGTTGATAACAGTCTATTGTGCAGCCTAGTCAATTAAGTGGACTGTAGGGGTCTATTCTTATAATCGGTAGCCGTCAGATGCAATCATTTGATTATCACTGAGCGTCCAGATGCTACCGATTGGCTGGCTTCGTACTTCGTGTGGGTAACGTGCAAAATTGTCTCAATCAAACTTAGGAGGTATGTGCTTGTGTGAGCAGAATGAACAGACGTATGTAGGTACTAAAAATTTAAGTTCTTCAATCATTTTAATGATACCTATTAGCCTGTTGGTCTAGTAGTTAGTGGCTTTGACTGCTATGCCGGAGGTCGTAGGCGAGATTCCCACCCAGGACAAAATGTTTGGGTGATGAACACGATCTTTTGTTCTGTGTCCGGGTGTTATTTATATAGGGTGACTAGTAATTAGTGACCGATACTTAAACACGTGATTGTATTAATGATTTCAATAAACGTTCCCAAAGAAACATTTTTTATACACAATAACTTATAACACAATAAAATAACAAAAACGCTGTTTGAAAATCCCGCGCGCGCGCATGTGATATCAGCTGATAGTCTGACCTCGGGAAGGGCAAAATCTACTAGTAGTAGCGTCACACGCTCCCCCGCCACCCCCGCCGCTCCCGTTATAATAACAACTAAAAAAAAATATGTTGATCCGTTGTCATGGTGACACTATTTAACTTTTTAAAACTATCGCAATGATCCCAATATCAATATCAATCCCAAAATCCTTATTAAAATACGTTCTTTAATTTGAGGTGAGGTACCTATACTATCTACCAAATGTTTGACAGGTAGAAATAGTTTCCAAGGTAAAGCAAAATTGTTGTTTTTACTACATTCCAAGTTTCCTTTCTTGAGATTTAGCGAGACTAACGAACAGCAATTGATTTTTTAATATATGTAAGGTGAGTGGGGGTAAGTCGGAATGGATTTTAGATGAGATAAATAGTGTTGATTTGAAACGGTTGTGAAACAAAGGGATTCAAATCAAATGCATAAATTGATGTTTTGGGTAAAACAGTATAGTCAACTTGTTACTACAATGCTGACAGAAATGTTTTTGAACCAATATTTTATGCAAAAAACGTTAATAAAATTGGTCATAAGAAAAACAATATGTTGGGGAAAGATGAAACGCCGAAGGGGTAAGATTGATATAGTTACTAAAATCGTATTTATGGTCATTATGAATGTGTGGTGATCAAGAAACCTTCAGCTACAATAACCTTAATAGCTTGAAAATCTGTTACATTCAAAAATCGCATTATAAATGCAAGAAAAAATAATTCATCAAATAAAATATATCGATCTTACCCCGTTGAAACGGCTAGCAGTCAGGGGTTCTCAACATGTTATAAGATATTTTAAAATAAACATGCTCATGATTGTGAAGTCTTAGTCGGGTCAATAAATAAAACACACGTTTTCATTTAGTACCGTACATTGTAATATTTTTTATAAAATAAACTACGAGAGCAGAATACAATAAAACAGGCATTTGAAAAATTATTTTTCTAAGGAGGTAGTAGTTGTTCCAGATGAGTTCTTTGTTCAAGACCCGATTAATGTCTTTAGAGTAGCCTGCAAATAGCTAAAATATTCTCCCACGATGAACGAATCTATATTCACTCTCTATATTGCAATTTCTTAGTCCTCAGGAGTATAACAAATCGCCCGTAACGATTTCCTTATGGAGTTACGAGGCATGTTGATCCTAAAACAAAAATAAAAAGTTATGAATGTATGCAAGATGAAATTTCATATGCTTAAAAAGCAGTTGTATAATACATTTTGATCGTGTAGGTATTGCACTTACGTATAGAACATCTGACTTTTTTTTAAACCGCCAAGCATTTTAACACTAGGGAGTCTTAGAAGGATGTACTGATTCCATGGTAAAAGTTTATGATACGATGTTGTGTAAGGGGGGATACTACCGTATATTTCAGATTGAGAACCCCTGACCTTTTGTATGAGTTTCGTAAACGGGGTAAGACGGAAAGTTTTATATTATCATCTTACCCCGGTAAATTTTGCCGGGGAAAGTTTGAAAGGCACCAAAAATCCTAAAATACGTGAAATATACTAATCACCACATTATAGAGCATATAACATTTCAAATCTAATTACGAATAACAAAACAAACTCCGTTCCTTGGAAAGCACGTTCGGCCGTTGGTCCCGGCTATTATTCGTACTTACTTCTTTGACAGTCGTTAAGAGTGGTCAGAACCGGTACCTAGGTCCCATTTGTACTATAGAACATGACGTAATAGAACAAATTGATAAAATATTGTCCCTATTTGTACTATAGAACTACATAGGTACTAGTTTCTGCTCCTGTTTGTATTTGTCTGTAAAAGCACAGAACTAAATGGGAACCACTTTTCCCACATTTTTCCATGATGAGAAAGTCTTTCACGACTGCAGCTCTCAATATCCGTTAAAATTTCTGTCAGTGAGTAACCTAACCATCTAATCATCAATATCCCTAAGACAAGTGAAAGCAAATCAATCTCGAGCGGCCAGTTTACATATCAAGTTCAAGAAGTTTATAGGTATACTTAGTTTGTTCTATGGAACAGTTTGAGACAAAAAGTACAAACTGTTCTATAGTACAAATGGGGACAATATATTCTCAATTTGTTCTATTACGTCATGTTCCATAGAACAAATGTCTGACTACCAGTCTAACCAAGGGGTGAACGTAGTCACTGGGTGGTGTAGCTCGGATGGGCAGTTGCTCCATGTAAGACACAGGTATTCAGCATCCGTTTAGAGCGAAGGCTGACAAATGCTAGGCAGATGGACATGTTAAATCAGTAACTTTTTTTGTATAGGCAAATGTGTCATGGCTCCCATTCAACGCCACTCTCATAATTAGCAAACGATCGATAATAAATTATTATTCATCAATGTCGAATCGATTTAAAGTCTTAGTTACCTACTAATAAAGGTAGCCATATGTATTATTCAGCGCTGAAACTTATAATAAAGACAGGCTGCAATTTTCAAGGCTAAAAGTACCTGCTTGCCTTTTACTTTTGATAAGAAAATATCACTACATTAGGAACTTCTCCTGTGTCGTAGGTGCTAGACTCACAAACATTAACAGCCAGACACGAAAAAACTACTAGTTGGGCCATACAGCATAAGCATCGTGCGGGAATCGAACCCGAGCCACGCAGCGTAGCAGCCGATTGCTTAACCGCTGGAATAAGCAGCAATAAGGGCCATTCCAATGCTGCGGGGTGCACTAGCCTAAATTATTCCTATAACACTGTTGGTCGCCCATTGCTAGGATTTAATAATGAGTTAGTAATTTATAGAATACCTACTGCTTGTATTCAATTAAAAGTATAATTCGCTTCAGCCAGTAGGCAATAACTTCTTCCCGAAGCTACGCCACATTATGCCTCAAGCATAATTATGCTTGATTGAGTAACAACATGCAAACAATAACGCAGCGCCATCTATTGATACAGTTCAGAACTAAAGTTTTTTTTAAATAAGTTGATCTAGATTCTTTCATAGTCCATAAGTGCTTAAAAACCTGTTTTAACCTGTGCCAGTTTTCATCTTAGAAATAGGTACCTTCCTAAGTAGGTATGATACCAAAAATGTGAAAAAATGCAACTTATTTTTTTGCGTTTACGCCCATATATTAAGAAGCCTTCGATATAATCTATCTATAATACCTTCTAATAAAATTCTTTGTCCTGACTGGTTTTATGAACGTACGGGTTAAACTACCAAGTTCAGAATAGTCGTTGCGTGATGTTAAATACCTATCCTTCCTCAAAAATTGGTCTACCAACTGCAAAAGCAGTATATCCATAGATTGCCGCATTTAAACAAACAAACTTCACAGCTTTTTTGTGTTGGTATGGATATGTTACTAATTATTAATATATTTTCAGAACACTGGAACACCAATCAGGGGAGCTAAGCGGGCACAGTTCAACATCTTCTCAAGACCCGTTAATAGCGTACCTACCACGCAGGATCTTCGCACTACACTGGTCCCCATCCTATGGGTCGATGAAGTTAGTAATAACGAATATGTACATGCTTTCTTAGACAAACCCTAATTGACAACATTTCAAAATTTTAACCTGCATGTTTTATTACGTTATAAAGTAAATCCAAATATAGAGGACCCATATTTTTTTGATTTTTTGAAATTATGCACTTTCTTTCATAATTTTAACTTTGAAATTCGGTGCATTCTAAAAAGACGTAAGCGCCAAATGACGTCATTCATACGCTGGAATGGCGATACCTCCTTTTGCTTTACTGTGATACGTCAAAAAAAAACTGTTACTTAGATGTCACTGTCATTTAGCAGTTTTCAATGTCATACATTGACATTAGATATGTCTTGTTTGACATTAGATATGTCATGTTTGACATTATGGTTTTAATCTTAAAAATTTGCTTGCTTACGCAAAGGTAACTACCTCATTCCACCGTATAAGTGACATCATCGCATGTTTTTGGGTATTTTTTTTTCTCAGATACTAAGCAATATAAAAATAAATAAAATGTATTTGAACTCAGCATACAAAAATGAAGAAACGGTATTTTTGTTTTATGGTCATGTCAATTTTGAAATGTTGTCAATTGTACAACTTAACGTAAGTATGTGCCTCATAGTTTTTCTTGTAGTTAGTGACTAACTAAATAAAGTAAATGAGGCTTCGACCATTAAATAACTCATTTGGTTAGATAGAAATCAAGATTATAAACAGTTTAAAGTAAAAATAACATTACGAAAAACTGGAAAATTAAGAAAACAAAATTATTTTATCGTTGAGAGATCTAGAACCATCTATTGATACTTAGATCTATGTTAGTGACTTCCACTTCAAAAAATGTTAAGGCATTCTTCACTCGTTAAAGAGCAAAATGATCACAGTCAAGTTACACAAGTTACACTCATAGCTTAAATGAAGCACGACCTAAACCTAGTGTGGTTTAAATATTATTTTTATTTATTATTACTGTGTTGCTTGATATGGGTTTTTATAACCTGAATTAAAGATTATTATTATTAT
Organism: Euplexia lucipara; assembly: GCA_921972225.1. Taxonomy (NCBI): domain Eukaryota; kingdom Metazoa; phylum Arthropoda; class Insecta; order Lepidoptera; family Noctuidae; genus Euplexia; species Euplexia lucipara. Next base: position 6,163,985 of record OV179142.1, on the reverse strand, counting down.
TATTATTATTATAGCTAGAACTATTGACTGGCCTGTTGGTCTAGTAGTTAGTGACCCTGACTGCTATGCCGGAGGTCGTGGGTTCGATTCCCACCTAGGACAAATGTTTGTGTGATGAGCACGATCATTTGTTCTGTGTCTGGGTGTAATTTATCTATAATATGTATGTATTTATAAATATATTAGTATGGTTATCAGCTGTTTAGTACCCATAACACAAGCTCTCAAGCTTAACTTGGGACTAAATGGCGTTGTGTGAAAATTTGTGGAATATTTACTATATAATTCTCGACGCTAGACATGACTGGGTGTAAACGGACACCAATAAGTTAACTAGACCGTCCAACGGCTTCAACTTGTTGCTTCTCTTGAATAATTAATGAAGAGCCCATTCTTAAAAATTCAGTGAATGAGGTTTCATTCAATCTAACGAGTGAATGAACGTGCAGTTTAACAATGGAATCAATTTGTGGAATTTATTAAACAGTTCGGTGTAATTGAGCGCCTAGTAAATACAGCATAGTTTAACGCAGCTATGGAAAACAATGCATGTGCTATTTTCTAGTGGGAAGATATTATAATATGTTTAAATCGTTTCCCTATGTACGGTTAAAAGAAACCCTACCCTATCAATAATTTATGTTTGTATTACTCACGTTCATATTGTTTTTTTTTTCACTTTTCTACTTATGTGAACAAAGTATTTATCTCCATCCTATTTTTCGTATTTAAATTGACAAATCTAAATCATCACAGGCGTCCCAAACTCTGGTTCTTATAGGCGGGTTTCCTTATAACAGATCGGAACACATATAAGACATATTAGTACATAGCTCCTACTTCTTTGTAGCACCTTAAGTTTTTGTTTGTAAGTTTTAAAGGTGACACACGGTTAACAAAATGAAATGTTCTATTCTATAGGGTGTCCGGCAGACCGATGGACAAACTTTGAGTCAATAAAAATGAACAACTTCAACTACGCAGAAACCCCTGAAATCTCGACATACATTTGTATAATGTAATTTGTATATTTGTATAATGTAATATATGGACAGAATGTAGAGAACTGCTTTTTAGGGTTCCGTAGTCAACTAGGAACCCTTATAGTTTCGCCATGTTTGTCTGTCCGTCTGTCCGTCCTCGCTTAATCTGTGTCACCGTTAGCACTAGAAAGCTGAAATTTGGTACCAATATGTGTATCAATCACGTCAACAAAGTGGTAAAATAAAAATTGGAAAAAAATGTTTTATTAGGGTAGCCCCCTTTATGTAAAGTAGGAAGTGATTTTTTTTTTAATTTCAACCGTAACGTGTGATATATTGTTGGAAAGGTATTTAAAAATGAATAGGGGTTTATATATATTATAATTTCGGAAATACAGACAGATAGACAAACATTATTTTATCACATTTTTGGTTCGGTGTCGGTCTAGTAACACCCCCTGCTATTTTTTTTTATATTTTCAAAGTACGGAATTTTAACTTCTACAGATTTATTAGAAGTAGTATAGATAGGTAGGTAGATGATGTGGATTTCATTTATAGTTACATAATATCATTTTAGTTTCAAATTGTAGTGTCAATGATAAAAAACCTCTAAGAAGCAGGGATGAACAATACAAGGACAGGTACTTAGGTACTAAGGATTTTTGATGTTTTACCTAACTCCTGTTTTAATTTCAGGCTATCAATTTACCTGGGGAGTTCGTTGAAGAGCTGACGGATCGATTACTAAAGAGTCTCAGATTGGTGGACATATTCATTCCAGTGCTTATAGCCGTGTGTTGTATCGTACTGTTGTTAGGTGTTACTTTTACAATTAAAGCTAAATATACAAAAGGTGCAAAAGCTAATGCCAACTAGTTATTAATAATATTGATGTATAAATATAATTAAAATTATACTAACCTACACAACCATAGTGATATTATACAACTTTTGTTTTATTTACCTATCGTCTTTTTTTCATTTATTTGTTTTGGTAAGTTAGCAGTTTGCGTTTAATACACAACACAGCTAGACCTGTAACCTGATCTGTAGGCCATACAAAAAATGTTCCGTGCGGGAATCGAACCCGCTAAACACAGCGCAGCAGCCAATCCCTCCGCCGCTAGCAACGGTGAGGTAAAGGAAAAACTTTGGGGAACCTGGACACACACCCACCAATACCGAGTCTTTCTTTGTCTCTATTTGCTAATGTGTACACATTTCGAGTTAATAATATGCTATGATGGGTCCAATATCCGTTATTAAAAGGAAAAGCCCATTTCTAGCCATTTTTTTTCACCTATGTAATAAATACTAAATATACTAATTTAATGACATGAGTAGGTACCTATTGTTATTACCGATTTGAAATGAGTACAAAGGTATCAAAAGCCCATTTTTATAATAGTTTATTGCATTTTAAAATATTTGCGTTCGATAGCCTAATATTAACGATATAGGGATTGCAATTCTTTATAAAAAAAGCTCCACCGAGTTCTATGTGAAAAACAGCCGTTGTTTCTTTATCTGTGAGGTCAATAAAATTGTAAAGCCTATCATTTGTTTCTTTCATTTTACTTGGCCAAGCTTTCCTCAGAAAATGGGCATGTCCCTTTCAAACTTTATTTCGGCGAACACAAAGTCAGCATTTCATAGTTTATATAAGAAACGATTTTTGTTAATAAGAACTGTATACAGGGTGGCAGGGATATCGACGCACAAACGTCGTGAAAAGGTTGCACCTGATGCCATAAATGAAATTACGAAGGTCATTCATCTCGGAAATGGCTGGTTAAAAAAATATCGTACAGACTAGACCGCGCGCCGCCCGGTGCGGTGGCGTCCTTTGTGGCCGACAATAGAATGTTGGCATTAGGTAGAAAGCGAAAAGCGAAGGCACCTACTATGCTAGTGTTGACCTCGCATTTGAACTTTAGAAAAACAGCTGATCAGGTAGCCCTTTCCTGTTTTACTTTCATTGCTGGTTTAAGTGAAACAAGTGAATTTACAAAATCTCATTGGAATAGGTAAAAATAATGTTTATATACAGTTTACAGTAAAAAAAAATGCAAAAAAAAACGTAAAATTTAAGGAAAAGCCGACGAAAAATTTCAACGCAGGGGGGTCCAGAATCATGTACTGAATCCATGGTAAGCGGATGTGCGTCGATGTCCCTGCCACCCTGTATAGGTACGTTAGCCGTAATGGAATTCAAAATACCTACTGGCTTCATATTGTTAGAACTTCTTTCGAAAAGAGTTATTGTGTCAGAGCAGCTCCGAGTCTGGATTTGTATCCAGATAATAGGAAAGTTAACTAAAGGTAAACTGGATGTTCCTACGTTAAAGACTTCTTGTTTATAGGAACATACCTGCGTGCTTTATACAAGCTGTGCCTCACGGTCTCACCCGCATATTCATGTACCTACCTAAGACTTAAGGTGGATACAGACTTTGTGAGCCATGCGCCGCGAACGGCTCACAAGAAATGGCTTGAGACGTGCGCGTCGAAAAAAAAATACCGAAATGCCTCGTTTGTCTGTTTTCATATTAGTGGCGAGGTGTGTTACGTAGTTACAGGCAAATGCAGTTTCATATTCTTAGTCGAGGCGTAGGTACGTGCATATCGTACGCGGCGCACACCTTAAACGTGCATGTGCGATGACGTCGACAACGAATGTTAAGCTCGCAATGAAGTGCTTTGATCTTGAAGCGTCTGCCGACATACGTTGGGTCACCCTCGCACGTGCGTAGCGTAGTAGGTAGGTACATGCCTTGCCACAAATATGAAGGTACCTACCTAAACAAGCCTTGCGAGACATTCGTTGTGCGCCGTTCGCAGTCTATAACCGCCTTTACGCGTATTCCGCGCGCGCAGACATGTCTCGCAGCAGAGAGCAGAATATTGTCTGATTTTATCAATTAGTTAAAGGTAGACTTTAGATATTTTCATGCATTACCGATATAACCTGTAGACTGTTAAGTTTCATAACCATCATTTTAGTATTTTGAGTGAACGAGTAACAAACACACATACCTATACCTACTCATCCATCCTCATAAACTTATATTAGTAGAAAATATGATGATTACCAGTCTAAAATAAAGGTGCTTTTCGTAGTAGGTAACTAACTCTTACTTAGACTTCAGTACTGCATTGAAGCAATGAGTGAGGTTCGAACTCATGATCACGGTCACAAGTCGCGTCTACACGGATCACTTAACTTCATTATTAAATTGTGGTTAATCATTACGACATCTAGGTTAATATAAGTAATATTCCTAGATTGCCCATGTATTCGCACCATTAGCGTTAGGTTTTACCTACCCTTGTTTGTACCTAACTGTATATTGTAAATACCTACCAATGATTATTTATCTTGCAGTAGATGGGTAGGTGAGTACCTACCTAGGTACTAAATGTTCAGAAAGCTATGTGTATACCTACTTGAACCAAGCAGTTCAGCTGCGGCTGTCTCGACTGCCGCTGATGTAGGTACTCCGTCCGCCGTGGCTTCCCCGCTTCGTCAACAGTAGATAGATGCAGCTTACCGTAACTAAACGTAGGATAACTAGTTGTAATTAACTTCCAGATACAAATATAACTAGCTATTGCTACGTTGCTAACATCTTGACCGCCACGTCAAAAAAGCAAAAACGCGCCAAGCTCTTAAAATATTCTTTAAATTCGTCCTGAAGCCGTGACGAGTGGCGCGCTGGGCACATTTTGGTTTTTCATCTATACCCATGACTGCAGCGGTCAAATGGTTAAACAGAACCTACTTCAGTTGATACTTTTATCAGTTCTATGAGTAGGGTGAAATACCTGCCTGATCTATTAGGCTAAGTGGCAGACTCAAATAACATATTTGCCCATTTATTGGCCGATTTAGCATCGCATTTGGGTTAACATTATACTTATTATTATTGTGTTGTGTGTGTATGGGTGCTTTTTACATTCCATTCCTGCACTAGTGCGGGAAAGTGTGACAAGTAATTACTTTTCTTATTTACTTAAATTATTATAAAGGCGTGTATGTGTGCTCTATAAACACTTGAAAGTGTTAATGTTTTACATTTCAATAGTGCCTTTCCCTAAGAAGAGAAATCAATTATAATAAAGTATTTTTGATAAGAGATAGGGCGAGAAAATAATACATTTTTACTATTCCTGTATGTAATACATTTAATCGTTAAAATACACTTATGACAACACAAAATGTAGCTCATTTTTATTAATGGGTAAATCCGCTATCTTAGTGTCACCCCTTGGCTCTGTATATAAGAAAACGTATTATTCTGACCAGTACTTATTGAATCTTTCATTAAACTATGCGAAGTTGGAATAAGATTATATAGGCAATATGATTACATAATTATTTTCTATATTCAACAACATCTTTCCGTCTAAAAGAATGAATTTGAGTTTGGGCACTGATGGATCCTAATTTAATTGGTGTCCTAATTTCTATCATTATCAGGTGTTTTTTTGATTTGTCATATAGGTATCCCACTCAAACTTGAGTACTAGTTAGCAATGAAATAAATACAATTCTAACATTGAGCTTTATTTAAAAAAAATCCTGATTCACAGTTACACGAAATACATACCATTCATTTTTAAATTAGATTCTTGTGAATATAGTAAAAAATTATAAGTCTTTACTCAAATACATTGGAAAATAAGATCACATATTTATTGTTGCGAGGCTGATAATGCGGTTATTAGTCTTTCCTTATTGGACTAGATAAAAATAACTAATGCATGAGATTTCACAATAATATTTAACACATTCGACTACTCAACATATCTAGTGTATAAAAATAGTTAACAAATTAATTTACTGAACTCAAAGATACACAAACCACTCAGACCGCGTTATCAGCCCCCTAAGGACATAAACTTTTGACATAGGTAACAGAAATTCATAACTGGACACAGAAAGTACCAACCCACACAATCTATATTGCTTTCTAATAATTTAATTAAAACCTTTGAAGTAAACAGCAACATTAAAAACTTAGGTTTAGGCTTAGTTTAAAATCAATTAGCAAGAATGATTCATAATCATAAAGTTACACTTGCTGGTTGGTCGTGGATTAACGGACCATCAATTAACTATCGAGATAAAGAGAAAGCACGCTATGCCGTGCCGTCGCTTACGGCTGTCATTTGTAAATCATTGACAGTCGTTACCTACGGGTATTTGGAAACCCGAAATACTTGCAACTGATTAGTATTTTACTCTATTTATTCAGCAGCATCCTATTACACTAGCAGATGACTCCAATATAGTTGGGAAAAGGATATTCCAGTTAATATCAGGTTAAGGTACTTCGGAAATATATATTTGTGGTGTGTAGGTACGTTATGTAATGTGGGTTGGCATGACTGCGTACCCTTTAATAATAATTTTGAAAATAAAATAAATCCGTAGTCATTATTCATTAAGGAACATTATTTCAATCATATTATGATTTGTAAGTTTGCATAAATTTTATAATTGCTGACTAAAATTATTTATATGTATGTATTTTAAAATTACAACAAAAAAACGAGGCATTTTTAGTCAATATAATTATGAATATTCATGTTTTTTTTTTAATATATTAGACGATCATTTAAAACACATTTATTTTAAAACATACATGTAGGTATTATAGTTTTTTTTTAATTATGTACAAAGTATACACTGAGATTGATATCTCGTAGTGCCCGTCTTTTCTCAGTTCAGGAAAAGTTACAAATTACTGATAAAATTCTTAACCTTATTCTCTACTTTTATATCCCAGAGACTAGCAAGCAAGTTTTGTGCCATTTTTTGTATGAAATAAGTAATGTGCCACAGTTGACAATGTATAACCAAAACGTAAAAGGGGCTAAAAATAGTCGTGTTTAGGTAAAAACCAGTTTCTTATTTAATATAATATGATTAAGAGTTCTACTAAGAAACAAAAATCAAAAAAAGTTCAAAAATCTAATCAAGTAAAGTTGGCCGCTGAAATGAAAGTTTTTTCGATAGTCTCCGAGATTATTAAACAGACATTTATGATCAAAATGATTTATTGATACACAAAACTACATCAGACGACGAGTATTAACTAAAAATGCCCACGTAATTGATGGTAAGCAGGCGCAATCAATCAAATTAAAAGTAATGTTCCAGAAAATTTACTAATTCAGGAGTTGACAGGACATTGGCTCATTGAAAATTTAACTAATGTTTAAAAACTATTTATTACAATATTTACAACAATAAAAGAAAAAAAAATGAAGCCTGTAATGTCTGGTCAACCTTCGTTTTAAGACATTTAATAAAGAACTAGAATAGTATGTACAATATATTTACAAGATTAATATAATCTAATAAACTAAACTTATTCGACAAAATGACGTTTATCGTCATTATTTCGTTTACGGCCTTTTGCATGTGCTAGCATTGTCACTAATTTCTTGTGGCTGTCACCAACGATCCAACCGTGCTGCTGCACATGCTCCGGCTCATCGTCATCCTCCGACGACCAGTTGTAGTACGCCGTGGTCCGAGGGCGCGGCTTGGCCCCGGGCGGGCCGAGCAGGGTGTGCGCCGTGGACGTGGATGGCACCGGCGAATCGTACGGGTTCACGCTGCTAGAGTTGTTATTGTCCCGCCTAGCTTGACTCGCGCCAGCATCCCTAGCTGTGTTACGGCTATAAATAGCTAACCTGCTCTCCACATCATGTTTTTTGAATGAAATATGTCGGTTATTCGCACGTCTTGCACCGGCGTGCTGACCTTCCCTTTTTTTGCCTTTCTTTCTACGAGCGGAGGTAAGTACCACCGACTCTGCACTGTTAGGGCGCGGCGGAATGCCATCTGGCTCTGATTCCGAACTCCAAGTTTCAGCTAACACATTTTGTTTTCCTACGGTACATTTTCGGCGTGCCCTTTGTCTAGCTACTCCCATTTCGTCGTATTGGTCATATGCATCAGCGTTGTAATCATAACTAGTACTGATGCCTTCATCTAATTTATTTGAAGGTGACTTCTCTTTTTTCGAATCACGTTTCTTCATAGGTATGTCATCACTCTTTGCAAGTGAAGGTTCCCTATGCCTAATTGTTGAATATTTGTGTGGCGTCTTATGCTTCTTAGTAAAAGGAGAATCCAATTCCTTCGAAGAGAGGTCTTTAAAGTCTTTTGGCGAAATAACGTCACGTTTTTTAGAAGTGCTGGGTCCAAAATCGATAGCTGATGTCTTTGATGTTGAAGGTCCGTAGTCTATAAGAGATGACCTGTCATAATCTTTAGGTGGCGTCATAATACGCTGTCTAGGCGATGAACTTTTTGATTTTATCGGAGAAGGACCCTCATCTCTGCTCGAAAGAGAACGAATGTATTTATCATATTTGGAAGAATGGTCGTGTTTTTTCGGCGTCACAAAATCGTCATTCTTAGGTGATACGGCGTTGCTATTTAACATTGAAGAGCTCGGTTCTTCTTCTAGTAAGCTGTCAAATAATTGATCTAAATTAGCTTTTGGTTTCACGGTGTCCCGTATCTTTAGACTCCGTCTATCGCTACGTACTGCATTATGTTTAAATATTTTTCCCATTACAGCATTTTTCTCAACCGCGTCTTTTCTTTTTAAGGGTGATACATTTTTCTTTAGTTCACCAACTTTCCCATGTCCAAATTCACAGGATAGCAGGCTATTTTCAGTTTCATCATCGCTGCACACATAATCATCAGACATGTATACAAAGTCGTCTCCATCAGAAACACTATCACTAGAATTCTCAGCATCGTCAACGCGAGAATTTAGTTTAGATGTACTGGGTGTGTTCTTGTAACTAATGCTCTTAAATCTTTCCATAAGTGTTGAAGGTCTGAACTCAAAAACTGCATCTTCATTATCCAGAAACTCATACACGTCAACTTCCTTCTGTGAACTCATACCGACTCCGCAATGTCGTTGATTCTCGCACTTGCTACTTGACTCAGATTTTTTTTCTTTTTTGTTCCTCGAATTTCCCTTCTTTTTCTTTTTAGATGAAGTTATTGAAGGGACAATTGCAGACATGTTAATATCAGATGTCGGTATAGATACCTTAATTCCGTCGAAACCTTTTAGAGCACCTTTTGTAGGCACCTGGGAGCTTTGACGAGCTTTTTTGGAATTTCTTCTGGTTTTCTTCTTTTCAGATTTTTTCCGGCATTTGAAACTGAAAAAGTAGTGTGTGTAAGAAAACAAATCGCTAATACTACCAATAGGCGACTGGGAAAGTTGTTCTACAAACCAATGAGAACGTTTTTTTATGTCGTCGTTAATTTAAGAATTTTTCTCTTCAATTTTCTTAACGTTATCTTTTTGCAAAAATTTATATTAGGGATTAGCACAAAGTTCTTGTGTTAATTTTGATGAATTAAATTAGATGCAATTATTTTTAATAGGATTTTTTATTTAAACTAATACGCGATGCGTGCTTAGTTTCTGACTCTAGATACGTAATAGTCGCACAGTGTTTCGTCAAGAAGCTAGCCAGATAAAAATCAGTTTTATATTTCGGAATTGTCGAAGAGAAGTTCTTTTAATTCCACGATAAGGTCTGCAATTGTGTTAACACGATAGGGAGAGTGGTATACTGCTTGGCAAAAGTCTAGAAACGGAACTATTTTTTTGTCTGTTGGTAACATTTCCAAAATAATGACATCTCATAATAAACAAAATTTTACGAAGTAAAATGTTTTACTTTGAATATTGTAAGAGATAAATGAAATATTTCGTCTTTACAGGAAGCAGCTGAACGTTTTTTTTTTCAAGCTATTATAGAGGAAGATTGGAAGAACTCGTGTCAACATGTAATTAAAAAATAGAAAAGGATTACTAGAAAAAAAAACTAACTTTGTACGAGGAAATAGAGCGATTAGTCATAAATCTAGAAGATAATAGCAACAGCACTTCTGAATCCGAACATGACTCGGATAAGTTTGCGGCCAGCTCTAGTCAAGACCTGGACGTGGTCTGGGTGGAATATTTAGAGGAAGATTTACTAGAATAAAATATGAAATATAGAATTATGTTATACAATATAATGTTTTCTTTTTTTTATAATTCCTAAACAAGGTTGTTAACTCATGAGTATTAGCCAAATATTTATTTTTAGGGAATGTAATCAGTTGCTTGTCTAGAACACGTCCTTGTTCAATTAAACTACTGATTATAATTTACTGATTTAAAAAAGTAATACATTATTATATGAGGAATAAATATATGTAAAAAAAAGAACAGTTAAGTATCAAGGTTAGGTTGGTACGCTATTCGGTTGCAACGGGTTGCCATACGAACAGCACAGTGGCGCCTCCATTAGTTTCTACTCTTTTTGCCAAGCTGTACAAGGAATGTTTGAAAGTAAGTTTCAGTCACAAGTTTTCCTATTTTTTAACACTTTAACACACTATTATTGCACAATTTAATTCCGTCAAGCCTTTTCCATCATCGGAACGACTAGACCGAACGGCGCTATGCCAACGGTACATGATGACCATCTCACTCATACGTAGGTACTAAACCGTTTCGGAACACAGTCATTGTGCATGCTAAGGAGTAGAACCGGAGTCGATATTTTCTGATAGCTACAACCTAGGGGTCTTTAAGTCAAGAGTGCATAAAATACTTCTAGGCAAGCGTGCTTCATCGTCGACCACATCATCGCTTACCATCAGGTGACATAGGCAATCCCGTGCTTATCAATAATAATTTTAAAAAAATATAATTTCAAAGTTTAGCTATTAAAAATGTATTTGAAAGTTAAATGTATGTTTCTATTATTTATCTTAGTATTAAAAAATACTAATAAACAACATTCAAACAATGTAAGATTATTATATTAAACAATATCCCACCAAAACATTTCATGTAAAATGTTGCCAAGACTACCACTTAAGGTTTACCTTGTGAAAAAGATATCAGATCTCATGTAGAGCCAAGCTTCTGAATCTACACGGCTTATCCTATCGACCCTAACTTCACAAATTCTACATATCAGTATAAATGTATGGCTTCGCCGTTTCGCTACCGTCGTGGAGGTGATATTTAGTTTCTGAAGTACTAAGTAACGAAACAGCCAAGTCATGCATGTTTACTGATAATGTAACAACTATCAATCAATCAATCTATTTTTGCCACTATTTCCTATTATTCAATCTCAAAATATATTTTTTTATGTTCGCGTAAACATTTCAAGAAACTGCCATGCTGCTGTATGCCTTTTACGTCAAGAAATATATTTTCATGTCTGAATTAAGAATTATTGACTGAGACAAAAAAAAAGGATATTAAGATTTTAGTTAGAAATAGTAGAAAGATGTTTCAATTCCGGCAACAATATGCTTTTTTTTTAAGTTTATACATCTCTAAGTTTATTCTAAGAAAGTAATTATTTTGAATTTGCAGTGTTTTGAATTATTTTTTTTAACCTTTATGCTGCTACAACATATATTTGTCATATTAAAAGTAGTAGTACTTTAACTATGACAAATATGTGTTAAAACTAAATTAAGTCCTACAGGAACGAAAGCGTTCAAAAGTAGAAAGAGGTAACAAAACTTACAAATAATAATGTACAGGTAGCTTGTTCTAGACGAAACACGGCGCTCTTGCGCTTATTTTTTACATAATTATAAAAAAACAACAAACAAATACGGGCAAGGATTAATTAAGAACTATAATATGTAATTTAATGTTTTCTCCTGAAATGGTACCAATTAACTTCTCTATAGGTTTATAAACGACTTGCAAGTACACCCGGTAGCCTTGTTAAAGATAAAGACTTACCTAGCGCTGGACTTAATAGCTGCTTGCGTTTGTTTCGCAGCAGCTGCCGCCGCTTGAGATCTACACTTCCTCTTTATCTTGTCAAATTTGTCTTCAAACATGTCAATACTCTCAATAATATCTGGATACATTTTTTCTTTTACTTCAGGTCGTTTCTTGGCTTTACTAGGGTTTGGTACTGGGTATGGTTCTATAGGCTCATACTTATTCTCCACCGTTTTGGAACTAGAATAATCTATTTGCTCATCATCGGACTGATTCAGTCCCACGTCACTTACACTTCGTTGGTACAACATTTTAGTCTTCTTCAAAGTGCCTTCATTCGCAGCTTCTTTAAGGCCTGATATCAAATCTTTCTCCAAGTTTTTAACTTCGTCACTTTCTAATATGTTTTTAGCTGTTATAGAATCCACATCACCGTCGCCTTTTAAAGGTTTTTCTAATAAATCAAACTCTTTGACTGTTGACTCAGAAAAGTGATTCACTACGGTATTAAACCCTAGCGGCTCCGAGACGTTTATATCATTTTTATTGGACTGCAGCAACTGACAACAATCTATAAACAGAGCTTCATCTCGGCTTAGTCCCCTTTGAGCAAGTTGTTGCTCTCTTACTTTCTTATTTACTTTTGCTAAAATTCTGTCTAACGAGGGTAGTTTTATTTTTGCATATTTTGAACAATTCTTTCGATGTGCGAACTTTTTGGTAAGTAGTTTCAGTTTATCTAGTTGTCGCTTATACGCAATTAGGTAATTAGTTCTTTCAATTACGGGAATTGTTCTCAATTTTAATTCTAATTCAGATATCTTTGATGCATGTAGTAAAGTCATTTGATGCCGCAAAAAGTTATCAGACCGCCGAAATTCTTTTTTGCACAGGCGGCAATGGCATGGTACTGGTTGAAATACTTTCTTTATAGGTTTAGGGATTCTTTTGATAATTCTTTTATTTGCGAATTGTCTTCTTGGTCGCGTGTCTCCTGCTCCTACAGAATTTTTATTTTCGTTTTGATGAGATCGCCTTTGCGTTCGTTTTTTAGAACAGAAATATGCGTCATCACTTTCATTGCCTATGATATGGAAAGTCTCAGATATTTTTTTGGAAGCCAATAAATTAGATTTACGGGGCTTCCTCTGCGAGAAGAAACCAAAGCTTTCCATGAATTTCTCAGATCGAAGTTCTTCGGCATCATTTGAATTACTAGATTTATCGACATCATTCAAAGTAGCAAGAGTTCGTCTATTTCTTTTAAGATCTATGCTACCTATGTTGCTTTTAACATTTCGTCCTTTAACTATATCTTTATGGTTGCACTTATTGGATACAGCCTTGCGAGACAGAAGTGTTCTTTTTTCTTTTTCTTCTATATATTTTTTTAATGGAACATCACTTTTAGTGGAGTCATCGGAATCAGTCACATTGTTATTAGGGCAAGCTCCTATTTTGTTACTATAAGTAACAAAGTCACTGGAAGGTTTTCTTAAAGTGTTTTTGATCAGAGCGTGGGTTTTTCTACAAGTTTCATGTTTGATACTACTACTTTTAGATTTACAATTGTTTTGTATTTTCGCGTTTTGGGTGTTTTTGTCAGCAACTTTTATTTTACTTCTAAATGAATCGGGTTTTTCGATCATGTCATCCAAATCGATATCGTAAGGGTCATAAAAGTCAGTTGTCGATGATTTCACTATAACAGACTTAGAACGCGTTCTTCTTGCTGCGACTGGCATGTAGCAAGCAGTACGTTTTTCTAAATATAGTGGGACCTTTTCTTTACCTGTAGTATCAAGAATGTGGATTTCATGTTTTAGTCCCAAATCTTGTTCACTGTTATCCAAAAATTTAAGCCTTTTGGTTTTTGTAATTTTGGATGAATCGTCAATGGCCTCTAGTTTTCTTTTTTCTCCAGAAGTAATTAACTTTTCGTTTGCTGCAGTGGGACCAGAAAGTAAGTTTAAGTTATCTGAACTTGTCTCGAGAGTACTATTTACACCTTGACGGCGTTGGAATCTATCTTTTACTTTAGTTAGTGACTGATGTCGTGTTTGATCAGAATTAACCGAACTCTCGGAAAGTAATCTTACTTTAGATTTTCTCTTTAGTTTTTGAGAATGGCCCGTCTCAGTGTTATCACTAATTTCATATGATTTCTTTTTCTTACATAAACGTCTTAATTGTATCGATTTCTTCCGTTTCGTTCGTTTACGCTTTCGCAGGTCACGCATTTGTGTTTGTTCTATAGCAATATCACTAGTAATAATAGGTGATGTAGGGCTAGTGATGGACATATGTTTTATTTGCGAACTATTTTCATCAACAAGACTCAAACATTTTTCAGGTGTTGAATGAGCTTTTGGCCTGGTGCGGATTTCTTCATCCAGCAATAGTTTCGAGAAAATAAGCTGTTTTTTAGTAAGCGGTGTCTTCTGTTCCGTAGAAGCTTCAGGTTCATCTACAATTTCATCTTCAGGTAACGCGCTGTCTAATAACGTGGATCTTCTACGTATGCTACGGCGTAATAGCGCTGTATTATTTTCGCAAATTTCGGAAGATCGTTCAAAATCATTAGAAAGGTTACTATCAAGAGGTTTGCTATTATTTTCGATAACGACCAAATTTTTAGTATGTTTATCCGCAATTGGTTTCAAATGATCTGCTTCATCTGCAGTAATGCTTACTTTACTGCTTATGATTATGTCTTGAGAAGCATGTGATTCTGTTATATTTGTATCCGCTTGGCTTTCATAGCGTTTTTGATTAATAATTTTTGGTGAAATTGCCTTTTTACCAATTTCTATTTTACTGTGGGTCCAATCATCATTATTTATAGAAGTAGTCGTTGAGTTGCATGTTGATTTATTTGTAAGCTTATCTTTTTGAGCTTGCGACATATTTTTATCATTTGGTTTTTGGGAGATCAGGGAATAAGATGATTTTTCAATTTCTTCTTCAATAACCTCTTGCATTGAACTAGTTTGGTGATCAGGTTTTTCATTCACAAGTTGAAGTTTAATTTGTTGTTCAGAACAGTTTTCTGTTTCTGTTTCAATTATTTTGTCTAGAGTTATAATATTTCTTGCTATTTGAACGTCTTCACTTTCGATCGCTTCTTGAAGTTTTTGATCATTCGCATTCGATATTTTACTGTTATATACTACTGTTGGTTGGTTCTCTGCCATTGAACATTTTTCAACGTGAGCTTTGTCGCCGTATGATACTTCTTTCATTTTATCTTGTCCAGACAACGGTTCCGGTTTAGTTTCAATTGTATCATTAATATAAGCATTTGGCCTAATTGTGCTATCTCTGTTTTGGTTGTTGATAGTTTCTTTAAGTACTATATCTTCCTTGATGCTTTCGTTAAGGGAATTATTACTAGTGGTTTTGTTTTCCGATATAGCATCTATCTCTACATTATTTTTCAGTTGATCACGGTTTTTTACTATGACTGCAAGTGACACATTGTCGTCAGAATCGTCCTCATCGAGGTTATCGTCATCTTTAACTATCAATGCCAGATTACCATCTGTGACGGTCAAATGTTGCGGAGTTAATCTTTCTACATCATTATTGATTTTATGTGATGAACTTTCATCACTTTTGGGTTCAATATTATCCTTCGATGGTGGTTGAGCTTCATCTATCAATCTACAGTTTTGCGATGACGTAGAATCTTGTGACCGATCGAGACCATGCGTATCTTTTTGAGAGATACACGATGTTACGTTTCTTAATTTGTGTACTGTATTGTCAGCTAGATCTATATTTTGTTTTGACACCAATGGTTCAGTGGTTGGTACTGGTTTATGTAATTCGTTATTGGTGATGGTTTCTGGGCGTAATAGGGATCCGACCGATGAAACTATGGCGGAAAGCTTGGAAGTGACTGCTCTATTTTTATTGTTCTGCTGCGTGCTACTTATCTCAGCTTGTTGAATAGCTAATGATATTTTCCATTCTAATAGTTTGATGTCTTCCTCGTCAAAATCATGGTCTTCATTGGCAATCGATGAAGACCAAGACCTTAATAGATTTTGATACCTTTTCTCTAAGGACGTTTTACCCATGACTTGTTTTTCAGTTTGTGCAAGCGGCTCTCCATTTTTTTCAATTTCACGCTCGTTTGAAGTTTCTGAGCACTGTTGCACCTCTTTATCAACTGCTGCTATTGCAGTAAACTGAACTTCCTGTTCAATGTTTGACCGGTTGTAACTTAGGAGTTCCACTGAAGATTTATTGCGTTCCGATGGCGTTTTAATACGTACAGCTCTTAAACTTGCAGTCTTGTCACTAATAGTCTTCGGTTTTGGTGTAGTCACTAAAGTCACATAGTTAATAATTTGTTGTGTTTGTGGTTTACGGAGGTCATTTACTAATTTTATCAGGTCTTTATTGTCGGTTGGATTTTCTTCTTCTGTCAAATCTATTACTTTGTCTTCTTCATTAGCGTCCTCCCTTTCCGTTTCATTTTCTGGTGCACCGGATGGACCAGGTTGAAATTTGTCGGCACTGTCATTATCACTTTCAGGATCTCTTTCTTCCTCTAGTTTTATAGCCATGACGTGAGGTTTTACGTCTTCTTCTGTATCATCTGTTTTTATAACAGCTGGGAGGGGTGGAAATAATGGTGGTGGTGTATTGGGCGGTAGAGGTGGAACAAAAGTGCATTGTGTTGGTGGGTGATGTCGTGGATCATAATAAACCGTACTTTCATGGATAAATTGCACTGGTGGCGGCGGTGGCGGTGATGCGCTTTGTTTGGGCAGTGGTGGTGGTGGCGGTGGTGGCGGAATACAAAAATTCGTCGGTAGAGGTGGTGGTGGCGGGGGAGTTAATTGATAAGACGGCAAATAAGACAAGGGATGATTATTTTCCATATTATATCCCATAAACTGTGGCGGACAATGTTGTAAATTTGTAGGTAAACCGTAGTTCGGAATATACCCATGTATATTCGAGATGTTTTGATTTTCGTGAATGTGCTCACATGTTGGCGGTTGATGCCTAGCATTTGAAACGTTACTATCATTTCTGGTTGAAGGAGGTAAAACATATTGAGGTAAAACGTCTAAAAGTTGGTTGCGAGATCTGGCAGGTACTGATCCCAAAGCTTCTGCAATAGCTTGAGGTAACAAAGCAATTTTTCTGGCAGTCTCGGGATCTGGGGTTTCGTTCGTTGCAGTACTAGCATCAACTTTGATCACGGCTTCAATTACCGGATCAGTGTTACAGTTTTTGTCTGTTGTATCCTTGGAAGCAGTAGTTTGCATGGAACTGTTACCCGTAGTAGTTATAATACTTTTCTGTACTCTTCCATAATTTACAGGTTCTCCTATGGTTGCCTCTGTTAAAGTATTAACTGATGTCGTATTAGCGTTGGTTGTGCCCGCCACAATTTGAAGAGTATTTGTCTTATTTGCGGAGTTTAAGGATTCTACATTCGTTTCTGGTGTACATGCGTTAGCTAATGTATCGGACACAGTACTCTCATGTTTAATAACAGTTGAAGTCATTACAGGATTTGGTAACTTTTCTGTAGTAGATTGAGTATGTAAAGATGGATCAACGGATAACCTGGTTGGTACCGTGTTCATAACAGCTGTTGTAATGTTGTTCTCAGATTGAGCAAAACAAGAAATTTTTGATATAGTTGGTTTTGCTGTCTGTAAAACCATCTCTGCCCCACAAGTTGGGTTTGTTGTTGACAAAATACTCTCATCATTAAACAATATTTTTGTAGCACTTGATGGTAAATTCGTAATTGAATGCAATTCATTTTTGTTATCATCTGTGCTCATAATATCAAGAAGACTTTCCTCATCTGCAGTCAAATCTATTAAAATGTCTTCACTTTCAGGGAAATCCAAAAAATTTGAAGTTGTAATTTTCTGATCCGAAAAGTCGGCATGTAACAGTGCGGCATCATTCATTATGTTTGAGAAGTCTTGAGATGTGTTTGTTCGTTCTCTTTCAGATATGATTCTGCTTGTGAATTTCTGGGTGTCACAAGTAATGGTTTCATCACTTTTTTCTAATGATTTATTTCTAGATACATCTTCTACTGTCAAGTGGTTTGGAGGGATGTCATCTTCGCAATGTGTGATCTTAGTAACATGATCAGAGTCGAGTACACACTCAGACTTTTTGGACGCAGATTGGGTAGAAAGTGCAGCACGCGAATCTACAAAGACAATCTCTTCAGTAGCATTCTTATTTTTTTTAGATTCTGATTTCTGGTGATCTTTTATATTTTTGTTAGAAGATTTACACGCATTATCATGAAGGGGCTTTTCTTCTGAGCCTTTCTGGGAAGTCGTACGTGTACCAGATAGATCCAGCGGCGCCGGTAGTATAGACCCCAAGTTACTTCTGGCGTGAGTTAGACTCACGTCAGAAGGAATAGCATTGTAACCATTCTTCATAAAAACTATATCTCGTACATTTCGTGCGTGTACTGCCGGAGGTGGTGATGTATTTTCGTGATACATATTTATTCTCATGTGATTTTCAATATATGCCTCGGAATGAGGGTTTGGGTCACTATATGTTTTCTGCTGCATTGATGACTCGCCCTTTTTTAACGAGTTATTCTGAAGCATCAGCTCCAGTTCAGGCTTTTGTTCCGTAGAGGATCTATGTTCAGACATTCTTCTTTCATTTATTGTTCGCTGATTTAGTAAACTTTTATCGTCTATGAATCGCTCTAATGTGTGTTCCTTTTCCAATTCTTGTCTGTCCTGTTTAATTCGTGATTGTTGGTTGAGGGCAGCCGTCCATACACTTTTATTTGAAAGACACTGTTCATTTAACAGTCTTCGTTCGTTTGGAATTATACGTTCACTTGATTGCTCCTGTTCGAGTGTCCGTTCAACTGAAAGCTTACGTTCCGAGGATGGTCCTAGATCATGGGAAGCACTTCGTTTAGATGAAAGTCGTTGTTCAGCAGAAGGGCGACGTCCGACAGAGGGGCGGCGTTCCACTGAAGAGCTATGTTTTGGAGATGGATTACATTCCAGATAGGGTCGATGTTCAGCAGATGGGCGGCGTTCGACAGTGAGGCGATGTTCAACAGACGGGCGGCGTTCTACAGAGAGGTGATGTTCACCAGAGACACGACGTTCAGCAGGCGGATGACGTTCTGCAGACGGGCGACGTTCAGCTGACGGGCGACGTACGACAGAGAGGTGAAGTTCGATAGACGGGCGACGTTCAACAGAGGGGCGACGTTCAGCAACTGGCCGGCGTTCGACAGAGGGTCGACGGTCGACAGTAGGGCCACGTTCGAAAGAAGGGTGAGGTTCAGCAGATGGACAGCGTAATACTGACGGGCTATGTTCGACAGAGGGGCGACGTTCAGCAGATGGGCGAAATTCAGCAGATGGACGACGTTCGACAGAGAGGCGACTTTCAGCGGATAGGCGACTTTCGACAGAGAAGCGGCGTTCGATAGAGGGATGGCGTTCAAAAGAAGGACGGCGTTCAATAGAGAGCTGGCGCTCCGCAGAAAGCCGGAGACCGATAGATAGCTGTTGCTCGGCAGAGAGCCTGCGTTCAATTGGTGATAGTGGTACAGGTAATCTTAAATCGTTTGCAACGGTATGTTCTTTCAATACGTGTTGGTCTTGTATAGATAAATGATCACTTGATGGTCGTCGTTCATAAGATGGCCAGTGTTCATTTGATACTGTGTGTTCAGAGACAGATTTTTTGTCTTTGGATGATCTTCGTAGCTTTGGCTCTGGTGGTAACATTTTTTCATTCAGTAACTGCTGACTAGCCATTTTTTCTGCCATAGCTCTTTGCTCCGTCAACATCATCTGTTCTAGATATGACAATTGTTGGGGGAGCGTGGTATCTGGGCATGAGCGCTGATCAGCGAATGCTCCTTGCCCAGAGAGCATTAGAGATAACCTTGGATCCAAGTATCTCTGTTCGTATGCCAGCTGTTGCAAAGACCGGTCAGGCAATGATCTTGGGAACGCCATATGCTCAGCGTAAGTCATCGAGTCAAGATGTGTTCGAGGATCGGGATATATTTGTGGATCCACATGAGGCCTCATTCCTGGATACGACATCTGTTCGAGAAGCGCTCTCTGCTCCAGTAACGATCTCGGTCCCAAATAACCGTATGAATTCGGAACTCGAAATCTCTGTTCTGCTGGTAGCAGTGAATCTGGTATTGCATGATCCGGATGTATTCTATAGTCCGTTGGTGCAGACCGTTGGACAAGTCCAACGTGATCAAGATCAGAACTCTGTTCTGCCCTCTGTTCATTGCTTGTTCTTATTTCTGAAATGCAAGTTTCTGCAAGTTTTGCCTGATTTTCAGATACACTGTGTTCAACAGTTATTTTTAGATGATCCTCAAATTTTCTTTGTTCTTTTTTCCTAGGATCATGAAGTATTTTATGTTCAACAGCCTCTTTTGACTGTTCCTCAAGTAACCCTTGCTCAACAGCCTTTTCATTCTGTTCCTCAAGAATTCTTTGCTCAAAAACTATTTTTTTCTGTTCCTCGGGTGTTCTTTGCTCAGTAGCCTTTTTGTTATTTTCCTCAAGTATATTTTGCTCAATAGTCTGTTCCTCGTGTATTATCTGCTCAGTAGCATTTTTCGTCTGTTGCTCGAGTAGTTTTTGCTCAATAGCTATTTTATTCTGTTCCTCAAGTATTTTTTGCTCAATTATTTTTTTCTTTTTTTTCTCAAGTATTATTGGCTCAGTAGTATTTTTATTTTGTTCCTCACGTATTATTTTTTCCATGGTCTCTTTTTTCTTTTCCTCATGTATTATTTGCTCCATAGTCTCTTTCTTCTGATTTTTAAGTTCATTTTGTCCAGCAGCGAGTTTTTCCTGTTTATCAAGTTGTTTTTGCTCAGCAGCCAATTGCCATTGATCGTCAAGAAACTTTTGGTTCACAGCAATGCGCCTCGGATCCTCAAGTACTGATAGTTCGTGGGCTTTTCTCTTCTGTTCTTCTTGTAATTTATGCTCAGATGCCTTTTTCCTCTGATCCTCAAGAAATTTTTGGTTAGCAGCAATTTTTCTCTGATTCTCAAGTATTGATTGGTCACACGCTTTTTGCTTCTGTTCCTTTAACATTTTATGCTCAGCAACCATTTTCTTCTCTTCAAATACTTTTTGGTGGGCAGCAATTTTCCTCTGATTTTCAAGTATTGATTGGTCATGGGCGTTTTGCCTCTGTTCCTCAAGTATTTTATGCTGAGCAGCAATCATTCTCTGACTTTCAAGTAGTCTTAGCTCAACAGATGATCTTCGTCCAATTAATGAGCTCAAATCAGTACTTACGTCAGGCTGTTGATAAGACTTGTCCTCAATAAGCTGACCACCAGACATGTTAAATGTATGATGATATTCAGCTATATTACTTGATTTAGAATCATTGTAAAATTCTAGGGCTTTCACTTGTGTTTCAGGTGCAGTGGTAATAGATTGCTTGCGTTTTGCCTTTTTATCGCTATCTGGACTTATCATCATATTGGAATATTGATCGTGAAATGGGTTAACTGGAAGAGAAACGCTTCCACGAGACGGTTGAGGGATCATGTCAATTGGAGATAATCCATATACATTCTGCGGCAAGTTAGGTTGAACATTTGACCTCATTGTGAGACGTGTTGATGTCCGTCTTGCAGGTGTCCTTCTAGCTTGGTTAGTTGCAGCCGGAGACCTCTTTTGTCTTCCTCTATAACTTACAGCACTCTCTTTAGGTGGCGTTGTTTGAGTTTCTGGCAATAAGGGCAGGCCGTGAGAAACTTGATCAAGACCCATATTGTGTGGCATATACGTTAATCCCCTATCCATTGGTATCACAGAGCGTGAAAAGACCTCCGCAGGGTTTGGATCTATTTTAGGGTCAAATGTACTTGGTAGAAAGAACCGGGGATTTGGGTCTATAGGATTTCTACTTCCATATTGGGTAGCAGCTAACTGTGCTTGTTGAGCTAAGACTGCAAGATGGGCTAGTTGATAATCTGGGCGAATTGTTGAATAAGCTGGATGTGACGGCGGATGTGCTGCTGTACGTGAAGCTTGATTTGCCGTAAGTTGGGCCACTGAATGCAGAGCTAGACGTTCAGTTGATGTTATAGGTAAATGATGAGATACAGGTCCAATTGGTTGTTCAACTGAATGTTGAGTTGAATTTGTAGTAAGATTTGCAATGTGATGCGCATACAGAGAGTCTGGACGAGTATCTAATTGTACAGCTGAATGTGACATTGTTCGAGGATCCGGCTGAACAGCTCGTCGTACGTCTGGTTGAAGAGCTAGGAGAGCTTCGGGCTGAGCAGTTGTTTGAAGAGTCGGACGATCATCTATGTGAACAGTTAGACGATTATCTAAGTTAACAGCTGGACAATAGTCTGTAAGAACAGCCGGAAGGTTATTTGCCTGAATAATAGGGTGAGTATTAGATTCTTTGGCTGAACAGGCATCCGGCTCCAAGGCTGGAAAAGTATCAGCCTTCGCAGCTACACTAGCTTCTATCTTACCAGCTTGGCTTGGTTCTGGGATAACAGCTGGACTTGCTTCTGCCAAAGCTTGACAAGCATTCGTTTCTACTGCTTGACTAGCATCAGACTCCACAGCTGGACCAGTTAATGTCTGGAAAGCGGAACTTAAATTTGTTTGAACAGTTGAACCAGCTTCTGGCTGAGCTGATTGTTGAAAATTTGTCTGTGCCGCAGACTGGGAAACTTGTTCGGCTGCCTGCTGAACAGTTAGATACATAGATAGAGGCGTATTTACATGATCAGAGAGACGAGAAGCTTCGTTAACAGTCGTATGCAAGGCTGGATATGAAACCGAGGTAGCTTCTAAAGCTGCACGTTTGTAAGCAGGCGAGTTAGCTTCAGTTTCAGGAGCAGGATGGTTTGTTGCATCAGAAGCTTGAACGTCTATATAAGCTGGCACATCTTCTAGCTTGTTTTTCAACATAGCTATGCAATCATTTAACCCTTTCCCTTTTCTTGCTTTGCTTGCTTTATTCTTTTGAGGGTCTATGGGTACTTTTTGGTTACAGGGTAAAGGAGGTTTATCTAACCTCGAATCTGCGACTTCATTTTCAAATAGCTCTACCTGTCGCGTTGGTAAGTGCTGGTCATCTTGTTTGTTTCTTGACTGGGAATGATGGGACTTGTCTTTAGTTTTACAGTCAGCCGTCAAATTTGCTATAGAATGTCTTAACAGGTTATTTTGAGCTGGGCGGTCACTTTCTGCGGTATCTTTGTCGTCTCCATTATTCTGTCCTGCCCCTTGGTCATGTCCTCGATTATTAATTCCATTTCCCCGATTGTTGTTTCCCCGATCGTGTCCCCGATTGTTGTTTCCCCGGTCGTAGTTTCTCCGATCCTGGTTTCCACGATGGTTGTTACCTCGATTATTGTTACCACGATTGTAGTTTCCTGCACGACCAGTGTGCTGCCTAGAACTATACTGGCTATTATTAACGTCGATTTTTTTAGGTTCATTGTTTTTTGACAATTCTTCGTTTGTCGAATTATTAATTGCATCTACAGAGTCAAGATCAGGTATTTTACCAATATTACTATTTTTCATTAAAATTTTTCTTTTGGCTCGGTTGAGCACCGTTTTTCTTTTAATAGTGTCAGAATGACGGGTATTTTTACTATCAGTTGGTCTTCTTGTGGGTTTTAGAGGTATGTTGTCTTCATCATCTGGATTTGGTATTAAGTTTTCTTCCTCTTTATTTGGAGAATTGTTAAGATCTTTTATAGACCGCAGCTTTCGACTTTTGGAATCATCAGTTGAGCGGTGTTTTATCAAAAGCTTGCTTCTTTGCTTATCCAGTTTTCTTCGTGGTCGTAACGAAGGGTTCATGGGATTAACCACAACACGATGGCGTTTAGCAGGCAAGTCGGCAATCATTTTTCTGATCGTTTCAGCTAAAAAAAGGACATATTATTAATGTTGATAACAAGTATACGTGGGCTGCCGTTTAAGCCGTGTCGTTTGCAAACCTCCCGAAATTATAAAAAAAAACATATAGCTTTTTTATCTTTTTGAATTTAGAATTCGAAAACAAAATAAAAATAACGTTCGAATAGTTTTATTGTAGTGTCTATTCAAAGGTGAAGTCGGTTGTAAAAATGGAAATATCAAAGGAAAATATCCGTGCGATGATTTTCTACGACTCTCAAAGGGGATTAACGCGACTTTAGGATATCACTTCTGTGTTTAGTGATGCAGCATCATATATGAGGACTGTAGAACGATTGTACTTAGAATTACAATGTGGAACCACCATAATGCAAAAGAATATCGACGCTAATCGTCGAATATCGTCATGTGACATACCGTGAAATAGAGGCAGCCGTGGGCATTTCAGGGACTGCTATCTAAAAAATCCTGCACTAAGAACTCGGTGTAAGAAAGTTGATCTCTCGTTGGATACCGCATTTTCTTAGCGTCGACCAAAAAGCAGCCCGTGTTAGATGGTGTCCCAAAACTCTGCAGCGATTCAACCGAGCTGGGTCAAAACACGTTTATTATATGGTTAGTGGTGACGTGTCTTGGATATATGCTTACGATCCAGATTCCAAGCAGCAGTCAACTGTCTGGGTCTTCCAAGATGAGCCAAAACCGACCAAAGTCATACGCTCACGGAGCACTTAAAAAAAATAGTTTTCTCGTTTGTGGCAAAGGGTGGTCACGTCGCCACTATTGTAATAGAAGATCGCAAGACGGTTAATGCTGACTGACTGCCAAGTCATCACAGAAATTTCGGAAAAACAACTCAAGACGTCGTATGATACTGCACCATGACAGTGAATGTTCGCACACCACCCGCGATACAAAGATATTTTTGACCACCCAAAATGTCGAAATTTTAGACCCACCTTACTTGAGCCCTAACGATTTTTTTACGTTCCCCAAAATTAAGCTGTCTTCGTGGTCAATGTTTCAGCTCACCCGAGGAAGCTGTTCACGCATAGAAATCGGCGATTTTGGAATAAATGTTTCAAAAACTGGTTCATACGCATGGAAATGTGTATTAAATAAAGCGGAGAATTCTTTGAAAAAATAAATGGTAATAATCCATTAGATTGTCTATACTTATTTCAAACGATACAACTTAAAAGGCAGCCCTCGTAGTATGGAAAATAGTTTTATATAAATAAATTAATATCTTACCGTCGCCGACTTCGCTTCTTATTTTTTGACTAGGTCTCAAATGGTTATTTTGTTTGTGTCTATTCCTCAAATCCTTTCGGATTTTTCTCCTTATTACGTTGTCTGGTAGACGTGGACGTTTTCTGCGAACTCCAAAGGGCCGGTATCGGCACTTTCTTCGTACGGCTGGTGTATCACCCGCACAATCTAGCATGTGTTGATGTAATTCTTTTAATGTTACAGACTTCTTGCACTTTGTACAATCTCTGATCCCTCGGAGGGGTCTGGTCCTGTTCGACACCTGGCTCGGTGGGACGTACAAATGCTTCATAATGTCAGCATTTAATAGTTGTTCTCCAACTACTTCGTAATGTTGTACTTGTGCATTAGGATGTTGAATCGAAATGTGAGACGAGAGCGCTCTTGAGTCTCGAGTTTGAGCGCCACATGCGCAACAAACGTAGCACCTGGGTCTCACCCACTCTCCACTAAGGACAGCAGGTGGTATATTGTAGGTTGGTGCTGCAGGTACTAATCCCAAAAAACTAGGGAAGTCAAGTCCATCTCTGACTGGAGGAGGATTATCTGGGTAGGTTATCATTGGCTTTGAAGAAGTAGTTGGTATTTCTCTACTTTCGAGTATGTCCTTCAGTTCCTTATCAATTATGCTCTGTTTTTCAGTCTTCTTTTCTACATGTGAAATATTATATTTATTTTCGTATTTCTTGCGCATGCTCAACTGGGTCCAAATATCCAGACCTGAAACTAACGTTATGATGCAGTTGTTGGTGTGAGAGTCACGTTTGATTTGATCTGCATTCATAAGGCTTTTGTCACTTTCTGGACTGTCCCATTTCCATTTGTGTTTGGGCGCAATACTTCTCGGCATATAATTATCAAAGTTACGCGAGTATTGTTCGCTGGCCAACAGTATCGGGAAACCTTCTGCTGTATTAATAGCGACACTATTTCTTGCTTTTCGTGTCTTAATTGTGTTTTCCAAATCGGGATTAAAATTAAATGAGCCATCGAGGCACTTCGCTAGATTTTCAGCGACATTACTCGCGACTTTAGAGTAGAAGCTAGTTTCAAAACACTTCTCAAATTTTTGGGTCGAGTCATCGATTGCCTTGAACCAGTCTCTTCGAGTCGACTCACCTGTCCTTGGCGAGCGGTGCACTACGCCCAGCCTGGATAGTATCTGATCAGCGTCGGTGTTGTTGAATGAAAAGTTGGGAGGAATTCGTTTATTCCATTGTATGTCGTCTAGAACGATAACTGCATTCTTTTCTATTAACGTATTATTAGCTAAAGACTTGCTGGGCGGCAAAATTAAATTCGTTGTTATGTTATCCTCAATATCGGCATCATCGTGTACTTGCGATGGTTTAAGTTCACACGATATAACAATGCCATTAAAGCCATGACGTTCAATATAGCCTTTGTCGCTTTGAAAATCGATTTTGTCGATGTTAAGATTTTTTTGGGCTTTCTTTGACGCACTTGAAGTTTTTTGGCGTAATTTGCTGCGGTAAGGTTTTGGCTTATCGCAAACATTCAGCTTGTGTTCGGCAAGTTCCGAGGCTGAGGAAAAACGGGTTTGACAGTCAGTGCAGGCAAAGTACTGGCCTGAATGACTAATCACCATATGACGAACTATATCTCCAGCTTCAGCTTCAGTGTGATTGCAAAAAAGACATGCAATGAAAAAGTCTTGTTTGGATATCGACAAGTGCATACGCCTTGCATGTTTAGACACCGTCTGCTTAGAAGCAAATTTTCTATCACAATAGGGGCATAGATGTTGCGAGGCAGGAAGAGAATCAGGCTTGATAGTGAGATCTTCTGTTTTATTTGGCAAGGCTCTGGACGGGGTATTCGTCCTCTTGGGTTTGTCCTGAGCAATCCTGCCTTCAGTTTTCTTGTTACTTTTCGAGTGGGGACTGGATGTCCTCCTCCGCGGTCTCAGTCTTGAATTTAAACCAGACAATGGTTCATCTTCGCTCGAATTCATGGTGAAATTACTGCAAAAAATGTGATATAAAAACAAATTATTATTGAAACTTGCAAAACAAAGTAAACACACACGCGCCGCACGCGACCTGCTTGTTTTAGGTTTTTGTAAGTAGTGGATAAGGAAAATAAAATACTACTACTGCTAAATCTGATTATTGCTATATTGATTTTCATATTACAACCTCTGTTGGGGCAGTAGTATTTTAATCTAACTACATTATAAAAATACTTAGATAAGGCTGAATTCCCAAAATGATGTTGTATGTGTTTCAGTATTTCTTGTACAAAATGGTAGACGCATAATAAACAACAATAAAAATCATGCAATGATATTTCTTAGACAGTTAATGACAGAAAATAACATTTGAATTAAACAAATATACCACCACAACCATCACATAACTCATTAGTCTTTATTGATCGAAATCATTAGTACAAGAAAGGGGTTGAAATAATTAACAGATCTCATTAGTACAAGAAAAGAGTTCAAGTTATTAGTACCGTACCTATCTATCAGTTCAATTTTCTTAAGAGGGAAGCCGACAAAAACAAAGTACTTGTTACACTATTTAGTGTGCTTCTTGAGCAGCGGTGGCCCAGTGGTGGCGCCCCGACTTACGAACAGTAAGTCGTGGGTTCGAACCCAAGCTGGCGTATTACTTTGTGTAATTTATTTCATCACCACTGCTCTCACAAACGGTGAAGGAAAACATCGTGAGGAAACCGGAATGTCCTAGAACCAAAAATTCTGTAGTCAATCCTTTAGTATTTTTTTTTACTAACGATTCGAATCTAATTTCTAGGAGGAAATACTGAGAGTAAGGTGACCACAATACAGAATGTTGTAAAAATAAATACTTGTGATTGTTTTTTGACATGTTTTTTTTTAATATTTAACATCACTGTAAAAAGAAAAACAAATGGAACTTTGAATTTCTAAAAATTTAAACAAATATTTAAATATCATTGTACCTATAACATGTAAGTACAGCGCCATCTCTCGGAGAATTGGGATACTAGTTTATACAAACTAGACGGGTATTCGGTGATTATTTTGTATTGCATGAACCGATTTCAATCATTCTTTTTTATTTGAAAGATGCGTTCAGGATAATAAAATATGTAAATAAAGTTAGCCTCAGAGATATTTCTCGGCAGCATGTGATGCCAAGTCAGAGGCCAGAGGCATTAAAACTCTGACATTAGTTAAGTCACTACCACACGATAAGAAGAAGTCTGCATTCCACTCTGTGTGCCTTTGGTTTAAATACCTATAGTATATCTGGCAATACTGCTAGAGACCAGCTGACATTATTCAATAATAGTAAAATTGCTCTTGCGTACATACCTACAAAAGGAATCGAGTTGTATGAACTCTTCGCCACTGGTACATACCAATATTATAAAGAGGAATGATTAGATTTTTTGCTTGTTTGTATGGGTTTCATTCAATAACTACCCAACCGATTTTTAAAATGTATTAAACCATTGGTAAGCTATATTATCGCCGAGCAACTGAGTTACGCTACATTTTCTTCTGAAAACTACGAGGGGGTGGAGGGGATGTTTCAGTTCGAAGGGAAAAGTACGAAATTAACGCAGATGAAACTGCAAGCGAAATGTTTGCCTTAAAAACTTTGTGTCAGATCTTTGATTCAGGTTAAAAACCCATACTAGGCGTGTAAAGTACAGACGCCAGCACATCAACCTACCCCAAACTGTCAAATTTTCTCAATTGAACATGAACCTTATTGAGTTTAGAATATAAAGTTAAAAGTAAAGTTATTTAAAGTTACTTTGTTAGTTACCTATCAAAGTAATTTGACACATTGGGGTAGGCTGATGTGCTGGCCTCTGTACCTACACTACACCATAGAAAAAAGAAAAAGTTATATTGAATACACACTTGGTTTTGATTGTGGCTTTATTAAAGCCTTTGAATTGATTACTACGCTCGAGCTTTACCCGTGTGTGCGTGAACGGTACACACAAACGTAGCATCGCAATGATGTTACCTAAACTCCAGCGAGCGAATTTTATGCACAGCCTCTTAATAATAATAAAAGTAAAAAATATTGACACAAAAGAAAGTTAATTAAAGTTTCTTTGTGATTCCTGTTTTTGTAAATAAATATTATTTTTATTATGCGCTGATATTTCTCTATTTAGTAAGCATCTTTCATCTTTCTTGTAAATGTTGATCATATATAACCCAAAAAACATAAAACAATTCATTGTTGCCATTTCCTTAGAAGAAGAGTATATAAAGTTTAATATGTATAAATATTGACCAGGCAATAAGCCTGTTTAAAATACTACCTCTATCAGAAAATCAACGAAGTTTGCCGGGGCAGCTAGTATCTTATCACGATTTAACTTAACCTTTCCAAACTACCGGATGCAGCTGAACACAAGTGTATAACATTAAACGATCCTTAACACAGTATTCCGAACTTAAAGCCTTTGCCTAAATTACTACTTATAACATCAGCTACGAGTATTACCTACAGTGAAAATTCTGTCAAAATCGGTCCAGCTGTTTTGGAGATTAGCCCGAACTAACAGAGAGGTAAATATTTTTTTTCTTATGGAATAACTATCTTCTACCTATATTTCTATAGCAAAGCTGTTTTTTTTTTTAGATTATAAACAGAAAATTTTATTCTTGTACACATATATAGATATGAAATGAAGAGACGTACATATATATGTGTGGTGCCTTTGGATAAAACAGCTGCAAAGGTCGGTCAAAGGTTAAGGTATGCTTGCCGAGGGCGGGCTGAGGATGGGCGACATATCAAGTACTCTCCGTGCCTTGGAAATCACTTTAACCTTTTTGTTCGGCTGTCATTTATGGATCTTTAACAGTCGTTATGGATAGTCAGAAGTTCGAAAATCTGACAAACAGTTTAATCAAGGGATTTTACGCTTTAAGAGCGTTCAATTCCTATATCATACATCAGATACTTAGGAACAACCACGGACGGATATCTATGGGAACAACTGATAACGTGTTGTTCGTACTTATGTTTAAAAATTACAATACAACTCGAAACTACAAACAATTATAGGTTTTAATGATTCAAACTAAATACAAAATATTGCTCTTTCCTTTAAAAGGTAATTTCAGGTTAATTGACTTAATTCAAGTGGTTCACCAAAACACCAATGACCATTTTTTAGTTTGAAACCAACGTTTCGCATAATGTTTATTTCACAAACAACTTAATTCTGCGACATCGCGGTAGGCCTAGGCGAAGATGGCGGGACAAGCTGGATTCCTTCGGCAAGGACCAAAAAGCCCTTGACTGAGAGAGGTTAAAAGAAAGTAGGGAGGCCTTTGCCCTGCAGTGGGAAAACAATATGGGCTAGTAATAATAATAATAACTTATTTTGCAAATGTTTTATTAGCACTTGCTTTACAAACGTTTAATTGGCCAACACGATTACTTAAGATTACTGAAATTTTATGAAGGGAAGTTTTTAAAAAAGGCAATGAATTGTACGAAGTATAGAAGAGGACGAAGCACGAGTGCAAAATTCTATTGGAACAAGTGCCCAAAAAGTACCACTTCTCATAAATGTACACCGAAAAGCAAGCTTAGATTCCGCTAAAAAGTTAAGCAACTAGACAGTGAATTAATTAAATTATGTATTACGTTCTCAATGATCAGTACTTCTGTGCTGTCGCGGGAAAACCACCATTAAATTACTCTTGACATGAGAAATAATTTTATCAGGTCCTAATTATTTGCTCGCAGCTAGGATGTAACAAACTGAGGCTCAGTCGTTAAATGCCCAATTACTAAAAGGCCTAGCATTCTACAAATGCCTAATTCGGCAAATGGCTGATTCGCAAAAGGACTAATTCTTAAAACGGCTAATTCGCAAAAGGACTAGTTCTTGAAATGGCCAATTCACAAAAGGACTAGTTCTTAAAATGGCCAATTCGCAAATGGACTTATTCTGGAAATACTTGCCTACATAAATAAATACACATTATGAACGATCGAAAAATATTACTACCTACTATACGTAGACTACTGTCCCGTATTGCCCAATCCAACGGGGTTGCTGAAAGGACAAATAGGTCCTTAGTGGAGAAATCTCGGTGTATGCTGCAAGCAAGGGAAGTAACCTACCAAAAGCGTTCTGGGAAGAAGCGGTACGTACTGCTACTTATTTGAAATACAGATGTCCTCATAGAGATTTAGGAAATCGTACTCCGTATGAAATGTGGTTTAATAGGAAACCAGACATTTCTCATCTACGGATATTTGGTTGTCAAGCATACGTTCATTACCCTCTTGCAATCAGCAAAGTTAGATGCTAAAGCAAAACAGTACGATACGATATTCGTTGGTTATTGTGACGGTAACAAATCATATAGGTTTTGTGATCCTACCAATATTAAAAAAAGTATAAAAGGTCGAGATAACATAGTGTTTTTAGAGGATGTTTTTTCTAACGATAAAATAGGTGACGAATCAGATTGTCATAGTATTGTTCTCTCTTCAGATAACAGTAATTTACAGGTGCAAGACAGCTCAGTCGAACCTGTAGCGAGTTTAGGTATTGCTGCTGCTGTATCACCCTTAGCTGTGGCTTATCCTTTTCCTACAACTGAAACAGTACAAGTTGAGGAAGAAGGGATGCCGGTAGAACCCCATAATAGGTACAATTTAAGGGAAAGAAAGCCAGTTAGTTACTGTTTCGTTTGTTGTTGTTCAGCGATGCAAACACCAACGTTGTGTACCTACTTGACACAGGTATATTTTAATTTAATTGTTTATATGTATGTGCATAGTCAGTTAGGTTGTAATATTTAGTGACTGACCCGTGGTACAACTGCGATGTCCAACTGGTTGTACTACGGAGAAGTAAATTTACCCTGGTTCAACTCTTTTTTCTGATATTTATGATTATGACCCGTGGTACAACGGTGGAATTATGTCCAACTGGTTGGACCTCGGGTATAGGATGATCGTGTAAAACAAATGAACGTCTAAAACACAGGACTTGGGGCATCCCGACGTTAGGTTAGTTAGGTTCATTTAAACCCTTATTTCGACAGAAATAAGAGCCCCGCGCAGCGGGGCTCCGTCGTCTACGATTTTTTAAATTTCTTCGTTGTTATGGCACTTCAGCATTGATAGATAACGTTTTCCAGTTTATTACCAGTAGTTGTTCCATAGATACATTCAATTCCCAGAAGTACAACTAGTTGGACCAAGGAAAGAATAACTCACTCGAGTTGTACCATTGGTAAAGATATTTTCGTACCACTTGCTCAAAAAAGTGACATTCTATGCCACAAAAACATAACAATAGTCATTTTTAATCTGTTAAAAACAGGGAAAGAAAATTGTACTGAATTGCATTCATCCTCTAAGAATTTGGAATACTTACCGAATTTTATACTGAACTACATCTGTGTTTACACCATTGAGTTTGTATATAAAGCATTATACATCTTTTTGAAATAGGAATACGCATTTATTATGCAGTTATGATTATCACATAAAAATATACATATATGCATATAAAACGGATATTATTATTCGAATTTTCTAATTGGCAAAAAAATATCCCTTTATAACCGACTTCAAAAAAAGGAGGAGGTGTATGTTACCTGATTTCTCCGCCATTTGTAGACCGATTCTCGAAATTCTTTTTTTGTTTGAAAGAGTAGACTCCTGAGGTGGTCCCATTTTAATTTGATGAAGATCTGGTGCTGATCTTCGGAGATATACAACGGAACTCTTCAAAAATAGACGGCAAATCTATCGTGATTACTAGAATCGCTTGGATGTTTATTGTTTATACAACATCATGACGTATCATCAAGCCTGTATGCTCAGAGGGGTAGGCAGATGTGTTCAATATACCTAGATTTCGACAGTTAGGTATGTTAAGTTTCATTTATTAGGGTTAGGTGGATAACCCTATTATAATGACATGTATTGTTAACAATTAACAATATAAAATGAATTCATGGCAAATGTTTGTATGGGAACAACTAAAAATGGAAAAATAAAAAACTTTTTTACAAAAAATAAAACCGACTTCAAAAATAACACTAAACGGTGTAAAATAACTCTAAATTCGGAAGTCAAAAGTACCAAACAAAACAACAAAAGTACCAAAGCCACAGACTTCCTAATTTAGAGTTATTTTACACCGTTTAGTATTATTTTTGAAGTCGGTTTTATTTTTTGTAAATAAGTTTTTGAAGAATAGTTTTTTTTTGAGAATTGGGATTTTTAAGAATTAGGCATTTCCAGAAATAGGTATTTTCAGAACTAGGTATTTAGCGAATTAGCCCTTTTTCAAGCTGTTGGTCATTTTACGAATTGGGCAATCAACGACTAAGCCCAAACTGAATAGGCACCAAAGCATCGGGTTTTTACCGATGCAGACGAAAAGTAAAAGATAACTATCATAGAAGAATGACAACACTATTTCTTTTTTATACCTACAGCAGTCCCAACTTATTTAAAATTGAGTTTGATAGCAAAATCAATCTGTTTGGATTCACTTAAATCACGAAACCATTCTGAGTATAAAATGGTCTCATTTCAACTTGTGCCATCTATTATTTGAAGATCTTCAAGTCTTTACAGGTTATCAGGAGTCCGTAAGTCTAACAACCGATTTACT
Organism: Euplexia lucipara; assembly: GCA_921972225.1. Classification (NCBI taxonomy): domain Eukaryota; kingdom Metazoa; phylum Arthropoda; class Insecta; order Lepidoptera; family Noctuidae; genus Euplexia; species Euplexia lucipara. The sequence goes on along the minus strand of OV179142.1, from coordinate 6,130,355 downwards.
CAAAGGATAACGCATAACCTAGTCACTGGGACAACCCAGTGACTAGGTTATGCGATATCCTTTGAGTCCTATCTGACTTGCACAAGCAAGTCAGATAGTCAGTCGCCACATGCATAGTTGCATACTGACATTCAACTGGATCCGTTTAGACTAGAAGCTGACCCCAAGTAATTGGAAAAAGGCTAGCAACAGTACACTATAATGAAACACAATTTACTAGGAAAATAGTACTCTAATTCCAAGAAGAATTTTGGCGCATTTGCGGGACTAGCAGCATATTTCTATTTCGAAGCTGTGCAACGAAGCAAATGTGAGATTTGCTCCGTCTTTGTACGCACTCTTAAGACGCCATAAAGCTTAGACGAATGCAGAGATAAAACAATGTTACGTCCCACATAATAAATAGGATGTGCCTTGATCCAGACAATTGCCTTAGGTTTTAAAAGAATCCGAATATAGCGGATATTTTACAAATAAACAGGGTGGTACTTTTAGATTTAGGTCAAGAATTTATGGCGGTTGCGAAAGTATTGATAGACTCCGGCTGGTTTTAAAAACTCTACCGATATTAGGATGGTTAAAAACACAGATAGTACATTATATTCTAAATAGAACAAGCGCTCTATTTTATTTAAATTGTTGTCTGACAGTTGACTTTGAGTAAGTATTGAGCTTTTTGCCCATTATTATATCCATACGAAACTACTTTTTGGAAGAGGCAACTAGAATCTATAAGCCTGACGTTCAAAAGTACTTTCAAATGGTCTAATTTGAATAAATTATTTGACTTTGACTTAAAGCACAAAACATTTGGGTCTACGCGAAATGTTCTTTCTTTGGTATCTTTTTTCGAGTCTTTAAGCTCCCCAAGTTCCGACTTGAGGTCACGATTACTAATAAATTAGTGCACTTGACTGAACAGGTCCAGTCATACACGTATGACCACACAAAAGAGCATCCTCTAAGGACCATCTCCTACACTTATCTGCATGGTTCTGACTTAATTGGACCAAAAAAGAGACTAAGTTTTTATCGGTGTTTCTTCTCAGAGTAGTCAGATAGTTAAACCACTGACCTCATCAATTAAACAAAACCAATTTACAGAATATACCATCACCCTTTTATGATTTGTAAATGTTTCTTCTAACTTGCTTATTATATTTAAAACAAGAAATTTATACTTTTACTTATATTAAGAGACCTTGTTGCCGAAGGTTTTTTGATAGGTTGTGTTAGTTCGCCGGCGGCAATAGCGACGCACCCAGTGATTGCTAAAAAAATCTGCTGTACCGTACAATGCATATATACGTAGCACGACAAAATATGAGACAACTGATATTTTTCCCCGATTTCAGGATTTGTCAAGTTGTTTATAATGATGAGTACAACAACCCCTTTTTGTGTTTAGTTTATGCTCAAAATAATGTTGTATTTACATTGGGATATTTGCTAAAAACGAATATTATTGTTGAGATATCATACATTAAATATGCTTTTGCGCTAGAGGTAAAAACAATTATTAGGCAATCAATCGACTTATATTAAATACACATCATTCTCTTTAAAGAAATACTGAAACACATGTGATTACAATTAAGCATGATGATACTGAAGCACTGTCGACCGCTATTATTTTACCTTTATACTATCGCCGTAATAAAACGATATTTACTAACGTATGCAAACATAATTTAAGTCGAATTATTTCTTCAAAATAATTACTATTTTGTCAGATATCAATGTACCCTTTAGCTAATAGTAAAGATCGTGAATACAAGATAATATAAAAGCGGTTTCGAGGGTTATAATAATAGGAAGAATCATGGGTTTTAATCGACTTAAAAAAGGAGAAGGTTTTCTTATTTGTCACGGATTTAGCCAGAAACGGTACTCAGTATAGTGAGGGCGATATGCGGGGAAATGGTGTAACATTCTTACAATGGCAGCGCCACTATCAGTTTGCAAATTTAAAAATATTTATTGCGTTATTATGTAGGTTGTCAAACAGACAGATTAGTATTGCCTTTACAACTTTTCGCCTTGTTAAAGAAATGTAACAAGCCGAAAAGTAGGTGTCGTCACTAATACTGAAAGACACCTTAAGCCATTAACCGCCTAAGTCGGATTTATCCGACAACTATTATCGGGTCTATTTCACCCGAGTCGTATTTATACGACTATAAGAACCTGTTTGTCCAAATTGATTTCTTGGGTGTACTTTACATTCTACCTAAAATCAGCATAATACGGGAAACATGATAAATGTATTGACGATCTCTAAGTTGGGCGCATAGACATACATTACAGGGGGTCGAGTCTGCTACCTATTGCAATCGTGTCTCAATGACCGGTCATTGATCGAATATTTGACAACTTTGACAGTTTTTGTATGGGAAATGTGTCAAAAGTTTGACGTTATACGTCAAAAATCGATCATTGACCGGTCATTGAGACACGATTGCAATAGCAGACTCGACCCCCAGATGTAATGTATGTCTATGTGTGCACGTTTTAAGAAGAACTTTGTCTCCTGAGAAACAAGTATTTTTTACTTAGTTCAGGAGTCAGCTGTTTAAACTGTCTTCTCATGTTAAGTTTATGATTAATTTAAAGAACTCATGTGTTTATTTTTGTACAATAAACTTTATTATTAATAATTGATTTAATAACAGGCAGTTAAAAATTACCAGACGTCTTCACAGTGGAAGAGGCATTGTCGCACATATTGTTACAATGAGGTCTATGATAATTCTAGACCACCCAAGCATTGTAATTTTACTGTCGGTTTTGTCCCCATTAATCAAATTTCTCTAATGTTTTTTGTTGTTTAAACTGTAAATAACAATTAAAAAAATCACTTTTCCTGTCTAACCCAAGGAGATTTTTTCTTAAAAAGTAAATATGTTGCTCCTTGCATTTAAGATGAATCTCTTTGGTTTCGACAAAAATCACGATTTTATACAGTTTAAGTAAAAAAAAAAAACATCACGTAAAACTTATAAAATAAGGGAAAACCGACGACAAGTTTCAACGCCGGGGAGTCCAGAACTCATGTCCAGGTGTGGTTTAATATCCCTTTCACCATTTGTGAACACGTGCTTTGATGGGTTTTCATCCATCAGCTCAACTCCGAAAGTTTAAAATCCAAAATAGGCTAGTCTTAAGCGCACCTGTCTTATAGTACTGATGTCAGAATTGCCTAAATTTTTAACGATAAGGGGCTCGCGTAACCAGTTTTAGTTTTTCCAGTCTTTGTTTTTGTTTTATATTTAAGTATGTCTGTCAGTTGTTTAGTACCCATAACTCGAGCTTGGGACTAGATGGCATTGTTTGACAGTTGTGGAATATTAATTTATTATTATTTATTTATTTCCGAAATACAGCTCATAACTAGCATACGCAGAAGATCTATAATGCCCTGCGTGTCCAATACAATAACGCGTTCAGGGTTTTGGTGGGGTTGCCTTGCTTTTGTAGCGCATCAGATATGTTTGCAGACGCGCGAGTAGATAGCTTTAGCGATAAATCGCAAACGAATAGCGTCCCTGATGCGCCGCGTGCGTGGTAGCCCCAACAGCTTCTTGAAGCTCATTGTTGGTAGAATGGACACTGACAGCGCCTTCATGAAGTACTGGACAAGTCTACATGTCTTGCATAAATGATTTTATGTGTCCATTATTGTTTTATTATTATTATTTTTTGAATTGTATTGTATGTGTTTTGAATGATTTTTTTATTATTATTATTGTTAAATCAATTACCCCAAATATGGATAATTTATAATATTTTGTGTTGTAATTTTATCTGAATTAAATAAATTGAATTGATAACTTCTTAACTACTACTCCGGGACTGGACATGAGAGCCTATTCACTCTAGCCTTGGAGACACCTAGTTATGTTTAAGTCCTATGTAAAATGGGGCGAGCCTTATCCATCAGCTCTTTCCTAACGTGGCTTGTTTATCAACTTTGCATTTCTTATTGTTTTTTTTTATTATTGTTCAAGACTCTTGTATGTCGTAAGATATTACAAATTAAACTTTCATTCAACTATTATACTCCATTTACAATACCATTAGACAGAAATTAAAAAAGGTTATTTTTAATACACACTTTGCTTTGAAAGTACAATAAAGCATGTTACAATTACGATAGACGTCGTATTTATTATTATCTATTTCCACAGCAGCAGTAACACTTAGTTGTAACCATTGCAACAATTAATTTTAAGAAATGGTGTAGATTTATTTTAGTTATATTATTTCATTTTAGTTGAAAACTGTAGTGTCAATAATAAAAACCTAAAAGAAGCAGGGATAAACAATACATGGACACGTTCTTCGTTACGCCTTTAATCTTCTAAATTTGAATTAAAACAATTTGAATAAAAATTGTTTTCACTTATCTTTAAAATAAAATGTTCTGCATTCCTGCTTTCTACGAGCCTCTTTTTTCTAATGCTATTTTAAATGGTATAGTTTAATGTTGCTGAGGTTGACCTTTATATTTAATATTTCAGGTAGATCAATCGATCGCTTCACTGAGTAAATAACAGTAACCATGAACAGCTGCCAGTGCAATTAATTTAAGTCACCAATACGCTCCCTAATGTAGTTTTGTGGCGCACGAACACATTGAAAACCAATATTGTTTTTAACACACCGGCAATTAATGTTTAACGGTACTGTTAAACTAAGTCTATTTATATGTATTATTCAAGTATGTTATATTATGGCAAATGATTGTGTGAAATTTTTGGATTGTGTTATAATATTCTCACTTTTACAAAATAAACATTAAAATACAGAAACAAGAATTTAAAATTTGGGTACATTTTAAAATATAATGATATGACGTTACTTTATAATAGTTTATAACCTCTACGCAATGTCTTTCACTGCTCTCGCGCAAGTAAAGCGCGTTCTACGAAAATCGCTCTGCTACGAGCGCTACGACGTAGAGTCGCTACGTGCTACGAACGCGTAGTACTCGTAGATGTAGGCAACATTTTTGAGTGAGAATACAAAATTACAAAGTTATGAATTTGCTTGCCTTAGTATTCAGTAACTTGTAGTACAAATAATTTAAATAAAATTAAATAAATTTTAAAACTTGTAGGCGGACTTTTCATAAATATGATGTAGGGTGCTTCGAACCTAGACAGGCACTTTACTTTGTTTTATTACATAACCATTTTTTTCTAAACGGTGAATAAATACATCGCGAGGAAACATGTGGCACCCAGGTACCAACCTGCACTGGGCCCGAGTGATAGAATACTCACTTTCTTGCCCACTCCTTCTCACAGGGAAGAGGCAAGTGTCCCAGAATTGGGAATATTATAAGCTGAATATGAAGCACGAGAGCTTTGTTAGGATATTCGATATTCAAATGAATGTTTTAAACGAAGAGGGCGCAGTTCATTAGTGTTTGATTTAAGCTCAGCTCTGCTTTGTTCTATTGTAGTTATGCATTATTTTATGAGAAAAAACAACGTCATTATTTTAGAGCAGCTCGCATAATGTCGCCAGGAAATAAAAGGATTGATCTCCACCAGAACAGGGGCGAGACAGATAGGCAGACAAGTTATAAACTACCAAAGAACTAATGGAAACGAGAAGTGTTTTTTTTACATACTTATTTTTTTATACTTCAAAATCGCACTAATACTCAGAGGCGGAATTAATGTCATAGGCATTTTTTACCAGTCAACCTTTGCGTAATGTAAGAAAAAAAGCCGTAATAGGCGCACTCTTCTAATAAATAAAATTTTCGTGCCAGTCTTTTGAACAGAACCCCTCCAAAACGGCTAAACATATTCTTATGAAATGTTGTGTGTAGGTAGGTCTGAGAATAGGACGTAGACTATTTTTCGTACCCTTAAGTGACAAGGGTGGTCCACCCCATTTTTTTTTATTTTAAGACTGAACCAAGTTAGTCGTGGCTGCTACTTTTTATATAGGTAAGTACTAAAAACATGTTCGGGTTAATTTGATTCGGCATAATCTTGGTGACTAACAAAATGTCGGCCATTCTGTAAACTGCGTCCAGCACTTATCTCCCGTAAAGAAACTTGTTGTTTTGATTCTTATCCCCCCGCTTGAGCATTCAGTTTTTTCCCTAACATACTCATATCTAGGTACTCTACGGCTTACTAAATCTTTTCTGGTATTACTAGTTGCCCCGGTAATCTTCGTTCCGCCTGGGAATCAAAGTATGTTGTGTTTTAGCTTAAGACCTAAATGTCAAAAGTATCACCCGATAATGGACTGGGCAGATATTTATCACTGTCTGTCATGTCCTTAAAGATGGCGCTACATTTAAATGAATGTGAATTTTCCATTGTTTTTAATATACAAAAGAAAGCCATGTCCGTCTCCAGATATAATCTAAGTACTAGGGAATTTTGTAACAATCCGTTTTGACGTTTAGTCGTGAAAAGCCGACAAATAAAGAAACGATAGAATTACTTTCTCATTTATAATATTAGTTTGGATATTTTAGTTTGATTTTATTGTCTGTTAAATCCTTCGCGTAGTTCAGAAGAAAAACGCGGTAACATAGACAAAATCAAAAAGCGATTTTTTTATCATCCTCTATAAAGATATGTTGAAACTACTTACTGGTCGTCTGTGTTGATGGTGCCGATTTGAACAAGTTGCTATTTTTACATTATGCGTGTAAAAAACTAATTGCTTTAATTGTTAAATCTATTCAGTGTACAATTTCATTGCGATTCGAGTAGACTCTGCTAGCGCCACATTTCTGTGTTTACACGAAAACCAGACAAAATTCATTTAAGAACTTAATTGACCGAATCAGTTAGAAATCCCGGGTACAGCCTGACTTTATCCTCACGACACAAAATGGTAAGTGCAGCGGCTAAAACGAGATTCCATTACTGCGAGCTCGTGTGTCTACAGATAGTAGTTTCGTATTCAGTAGTTGTATTTTGTGTTCGTAAATACACTCACGATACAAGATCAAAAAGTGCACCAACCACCATGTCATCACCCCAAGGTTGAATGAAAGAAAATATCAAAGGCATTAACATCCTCATTTGTACGAAGGTGGCTTAAAGTATTATATAAATAAAAGGAACGATGTTTGTAGAAATGAACTAACAACTAACCACCCTAACAGCATCAATCAATCATTCAGAAGGCCGCTCTAGTGCAGGGTCAGCGTGTCAACTAATCGTTTTACGTACGTGTTGATAAACTCGCTTAACTCAATTTCTAGTCTGATATTGACCTGCTTTGAGTGTATGTCAGTCTCCAAGTAGCTTGTATGATCCTTGGGAACAGCAATGCATTTCTGAGCAATTGACGAGTGACCGAGTGGCGGATGTTATTACGTTGTCGCAGTCAAGCAACGTGCGAACACGTTGCTGACGGTTTGAAAAGGGGGATAGAAAACATAATGTATTTCGCAATACTTTTCAAAGTAAATTTTCGTTAAACTCTTAAGACTTTTTTAGCAAAGTATTGTTCTTATGGTCGCCGTAGGTCTGTGTGCACAAGCTGAGGTTTTTTTTTTATTTGTCTTCAGATCCGAATACACAACGTTCAGAAATAAACCACTTATTGTAGCATGAGCTTGATTATGGACACTAAAACTGTATTTTTTACTAATATTTTTTATAAGAAGCGTTTTTTTCCGTTTCTCATGCAAAAGGTTCAGACACCCCGGCAATTATTAAAGTTACATTTTTCATCTAATTTATGTTCAGTTCAAGTTTATCGTAGGCAACACTGACATCATCGGTGAAGTAAAATTGGATTGCGTTGTGATTAATTATTTTTCCCTATAGCTGCATGCAAAGAAGCCTTTGCCCTGCATTTGGCAAATAACATGCTGGTATTTATATTAATTTAACCCGATATCGATAACCTTCATAAAATTTCTTACCATTACTTCGTAACTTGTTAGTTGGCTAATAACTCCGTGAAAAATGTAAAAAAAAACCATTATAATGAAGACCTTCTCCTTTTATAGATACTTATATTATAACTATCCCATACCACAATGTAAAGGATTTAGAGGATTTTACGAATAACATGAACACAGTAAAATCCACTAAATAAATGATAACCCGTGAACAGTTAATTGCCGACAGTACAACGCCACTTTTAATGGTCATTTAATAAATTGTTAGTAAACTTTTCTTATAATTTTGCTAAATAAAGTTGCTGACACAAACGTACTTTACACTGTTATGCAAGTTTCAACTCTGTAACATAACTCCAAAGAGAATAAATCCTTTTGTCGCAGGCTGTCTGGCGGCCAACTGTAGCTTTAACGAGTCCTTAAATCCCGGTGTGCTGTAATGTATGAACGATGGACGAACGACTGTTTTAAAATGATAAATAAATGACATGAATCCCCTGAAATTATTAGGTGACATGAACAATAGGTGAAAGGAGACGGTAAATTTAAAAAAAAAAACATAGAGATAATACAGCTACAGTATTTTTCACGTAGTAAGGTGCTTTGCTGTGTTTTGATTTTCTTGAATACTTTAAATCTCTCGATAATTGTTATTACATTCCAGGTATCGCCCTACGTGAAAAATACCAGATATATAAGGTCTGACAAAATAGTCCACAATATTCGAAAAGAAATGAAAATTTATTATCACTTTAGAATTCTAACTGGTGGAGCCTGTTGATGTCAAAAATTAGCATAATTTTTGACATACACATTCCACAGGCTCCTCCAGTTACCTAATTTAAATTAAGTTACGATACCTGCGACCCACTTTGAACACTTGTAAATGTATTTATTTAAGAAATAAATACATTTTATAGCTTTAATTAAATATTACCACCTCGTCCTAACTATTTACTAAAAAGCTTTAAATTTTTCTAAAAACTAATCTAATTCACTATAAGATTTTTATTTCTCCTGAAAATGAAGCTTATATCGAAGTGCGATGTATATAAAAGTTGATACCTGGTACCCTTTAAATATTCTACACTATTTTCGTCAGACCTTATACAATCTAAGGGCACTTACTTCACAGGGTAAGGATGACTTCCACAAGAATCATCAGAGTCGTACAGCTCGTCCGGGTCCGGCGCAAAGATGTCGGGGTCCAAATAGGACTCTACATCATGCTTAGATGAACCGGGAGTCGAGAAAACTTTTGATGAATATCTAAACAAAATTACATACAATAAGAAATAGCTGGCAACAAGTAAATAACATTTAAAAACGCCTAATGTGACACACTATTATGTAAGATAGACTTATTTAAACATGTGTTGCGCTGAATCGAGTTTAAAATTACTTCGCTGTAGTATTAAATAGTTATTAAAGAAGCTTTTGAGCAAACCAATATGCGTGTTGATATAAAGCCGATCGAAGTAGTAATTATGTTGTTGACCTAGACCGAACCCCAACACAGTTGGGAAAAGGCTAGGCAGATGTTACGCTTACCGGAACTCATTGAGAGGCGTAAGGCGTTTAATTATTTATAATAATACGAGTAAAAATACTATTACTTATTCATATTTAGAATAAAGTGGATGAAAAGCCGTTATCTGACAGGACGATTGCATGTAACAAAATAGCGATTAAATATGGGACCAAATCCTTCACAACTGCCTCTTCATGTATAAAAATCTCCCGGCACCATGTTAGAACTGCACAACCAAATTTTTATTGAAACTTAAGCGAACTATGTGTAATTTGGTCAAATTTAAGTTAGTTTTGACCAAGTTAGGTGACTATAGTTGTTAATACTTTGATTTTATTGAAAATAGTGGCTGTATGTGTATGTGACTTTAAGGCGGTTATCACACTGCACCGGACACCGCACCGGACACTGCACCGGTGCTCGTTGCTGCGGTTTTTTAACTTTACACTTTAGAATCTTGATTTGCATTAAAAAACTAGTGTGCTAGTAATAACACACTCACACCGCATTTCCGAGCAGGAATACGGCGCGCGCGACGTTACTGATTTCGTATCCGCAGCGGAATTCGGTGGCAATGTTATAATCGCCTAAAAGTTTCTGATTAAGATGTGAAAGGGCGGATAAATTGTGAGAGCAATAATTCATTATTATTGCTCTCACAATTTATCCGCCTTTTCATAAAAACATAACACTGCTTGTGTCGTGAAATAACTATAGGTTTCTACATGTAGCATACAGAACCTTTAAAGTAAATCAATAAACGCACTCACAATACAGTAGAAATTTCTAAAACGGTTTAGAAATTTCTAATACGGTTCAATAATGTTGATCTAAAATAACCTTCCTATCAGATGCCAGTGTGAGTACACTTTTCATAGTACACTTCTGAGCTGCAGCTACTCGAAGCTGGGTCAAGTATTTCATATATAAATAAGTACCCGTTTTATTGCAAACGCGGAATCTCAAGAACGTTCGGTTCCTTTATAAACGTAGAGCTTGAAATTCGAACTGCTCTTAATTATTAATATGAGTTATGTGGAAAAATTGATTTCTTATAGAGGACAGTCGTACGTTATCCGCCTACATTTACGCAGATATGTTGGAGCCCTATGCACCAGCGGCCAGCACATCTGGCTCATTGGTGACGAAAAGCTGGTGGCTACTAAGCTTCATACTCTGGTCCGCCGCCGCAAAGCTGCATGTCTAATCTTTCCACCATCTCCTTTTTCCATCGGGAATCCAGATGTTTTATAGGTACAGCCTATATCGTAAATTCGTACGAAGCGCTTTGCTTCATCTTTTATCATGCGCACAGTCAAGAAGTGGAATTCAACGTGGAAACACCCATCGGAATTCCCAAGTTCATTTGACGCTCCTCAATTTAAGTAGCGAGTTAATAGGCTTCTTTTGGGTAAGCTCGTTCCACCGTCGACATCATCTATGTCCTCAGGCCAAGATTGAAGTCAAGAGTAGACCCATAAATATATAAAAAAATGATTTTTTTTTTCTTTTTATCAAAGAATAAGGTCCACGTTCAATTGGAGAATTTTACAGTTTGGGGTAGCGTGATGTGCTGGCGTCTGTACATAAGTGTGTGCACAAAGTGGGTAGGACATCGGCACAAATACGGACACCACGAGTTCAGACCACAATCCTGGACCCCCAAGTAGAAATGAAACTTTTCCTGATGTACTTTTTAGTTTTGTGACTGTATAAAATCATGATTTCTATCTATCTCAATAAAAATATTAATGAAAGATGAGACTTATTTGCTTTTTAATGGTAAAATCAAGTTTTAATAAAATATAGACGAAACTGACGAAAAATTTTCGACGTTACACAATACTCAATATTTTATTGCATTCCTTAACGTTTCCATATCATAGTCGGTTTAATAAAACATCGAATCAATTATGGACCCTGTCGGGCACAGCAAAAAGGGCGTGAGTTTTATGTATGTAGTTGCTATTATTTTGATGAGGGAAACTACAACATGTGCAGTCACGAATTCTTAATGTTAGGGGTTAAGGGGAATCGAGAAACATACACAAAACTAAAGGTGTCCAGATAATAGTCGATGTCCGTTCCACGCTGTCACGCTGCCAATTAATGAATTTCACAGTCTCTAATACAGTTACCTATTTATTTTTAAATACTGACGATAATTATGTTCTAAATAACTTCGACAATTTTGCCACTCTGGGCAAAGGTCCTAGTGGCCCAGAATATTACTTGTGGAAAAATTCGCGATCCTAAGAGAAAGTAGTGCGAGATGCTTCCAAACCTTTTTGTCAAAACGTTACCCTACACTAGAAATTCCTCGTGTCGTTGGTGCGTTCTCCTTAACCAATGTCAGTATCGGTTATAAAAACATCTACCAAATCTTCGCCTCAATTTTTTAATTTAAGTCTAAGATCGCCAATCAGCATTGATCAAAATTAAAATTTATATATTCATTTAAGGAAGAGAATCAGCACTTTTTGAACTTCTAAATTACATTAGACAGTCCCCCAAAAAGGCCGCCCTTCGCCATTTCGTAGTGTATAAAAATAAGTGGCGGCACAAACTCTCCAGCAGCAGCAGTGATTAATGCTCGTGCGTTCTCTGTAAGAGAAGAGGCCTTTGTCCTACTGTGGGCAGTAAATAGTAATAAACTATTTATTTATTTAATAGTTTATAGTACTACCTACTAAATTATATTCATACACTAATTATAGCCGGTCGTTTCAGTAAATATCTCTGCGTGAAAACTTGGGTGAGGTGAACTGTCAATGCCTAACATTATGGAACGATAGCACAATTCACCTTCACGTCACCTACATTTTTTGGGTAGTAGTAGAGTAGTTTTTACAGAATAGAACTAGAAACAAAAGTTTAAGGAAGATATTCACGCCAGTTAAATATTATTTGATATGAACAAGGTGTCGAAACTATTTATCTCAATTAATTAAAAGCATTAGAGTCCTCGTATGTAAAAAACAACTTTTAACCAAGGACTAGAAGCGATTACGGTTAACCTCAAAAATATACCGGTAGTTGTTATAAAAAAGGTTGAGTTATATCGATAACTTTATAAATAAAGGTTGGACTAAACCGTTATTTAACCATTACACGAATGTGGTACCGAAAAACATGCGAGACATGCGGATAGAACACGTTCAGAACTTGTGTAATTTGTAGTGAGTGGCTCGGTGTGACAAAGAAATTGGAAATGCATGCATAGTATTTTTCCCGAAAGAAAAATACCAGTATGCATTTCCAACCTCAAAACTCTGTCACTGAAAAAAAGAACTCTATCGAAATATTTAGGTAACCATTAGTTCACGGTATGACGTCATATTGAAGTGTAAAGATACCTTAATATTTTGGGTAATTCAGTCCCCTGCCTTTAACTCCACATATTTTTTTTGTTTCGATTCACCCTTGAGTCCCTATTCACCCCATTTTACGGTACATGATAAATATTACTTCTAACGACAAATATCCTAAAATACCGGTATTTTAGGATGTTTGGCGTAAATATTTCGCATTTTTTTTCAAATATTTTGTGTTTGTTAATTTATTACGTGTACTTAAATGTATTTATTGCTAAAATATGCAGCGTCGATTTGAATGTAATGATAGTTATTTAATACTTGGTGTGACTTATTCGACGGCACGGTAGTGACTGAGCGATAGGCTGAGTCCGCTACGTCTCGCGGGTTCGATCCCGGAAAGGAACAAACATTTATATGATCGACAAGTAGTTAGGTCTGGCTTTTGGTGTAGGTACATAAGTTTAAATATTTGTACGCGCACCTACGATAGAGTATTTATTGCGTGAATAAACGTTGAAAAAAAAGTTATTGAGCCTTTACTGAACCTACGATGTATTTCTTCGTTTAATATTTTGTTAGTTTCATGGCCTGTAGTATTTTCGAGTACGAAGAAGTAACCGAACTCCATTTATAATAGCATTACAAAAAATAATCTCGTAGAAGCGGGAATTAAGAACATTTTATTTTAAAGATATGAAAACAGTTTTGATTACAATTATTTTATTTTAAATTTAGAAGAATAAAAGTGAAACGAAGAAAAAAACTTTTTTAACTTCTGTCTAATGTTATTGTAAATTAATGTAGTATAGACGACTTGAAATTGTAAGTAATGAAATATCGCTTATTCAACTTGAAATAATACCGCGATTTTGGGTAGCATAAAGGAACAGCTTGCAAGTATAAAGTTAATGTCCTTAATATTATCATTTTCAGAAACTTTGGTCGTGATGATGCGCGTGATGCGGGAATCATTGGATTGTTAGTAGGTAATGACGAAGCTAGAATCATAGAGAATTGGTTACTTCTCGGCAAGTGTGCTTTTCGTCGACTACAACATCGCTTAAATTTTGTGCATTACTTACACTTGGTTAGAAATTCCATTAAAGGTAAAAATTACTGCAATCTCGCCTTCTAGTCTCAATTACTGACTCCGACAGGCTGCTACTAAAGAAACTCTAACATTTTTCCAGCCCGAGTATCGAACTCAGGACCTCTTACAGTACAGAACAAAGAACATTGTCTGGTGTTGCCCTTTACATTTAATTATGATACTTCCTGAAAATATTACACAAAGAGAATCGAAGTAATTTTAAACTCGGTACTTTTAGGATTCGTACCACATACTTAGAGACATATTAAGTTACAGGGGTAAGCAGTCAGCAACTTGTTGAGAAAGCACAGTCGGTTTCTTTTAGTTAATAAAAAACATTATAACCGATGGGGCACGCCGATTTCTCATTTTCATCTAGATTTAGTTTCCGAATAGAATTAACTTTTTTTCTTGCCAATTTATTTTAATACCTATCTTGTTTGATTTTTAATCCATTGAATTTATGATTTAACTTAAACATTAATTGCGACGATTTTTTTTTTGCGCTTTCATAAAAAGTTGCTTACAACTTTTTAACTGTTTAGAACGATTCGCAATTATTTTCTTTTGCAATAGTGGTCAAACGCAAGACTGTGTAAAATAACTAAAAAACGCGCGCCGCAGTCGTAGATTTCTAAGTAAAGTAAAAAATAGAAAATATATAAGACAAGTCTGCTTGGAACGAAACAACAGCGCGGGTGTGGGCTCTGGCCACCACACAGCCTCCCCCTTAGTCCCGCGCTGCCAAGCTTGACCTATTTCCCCGCTATCAAGAAACGCACTAATTGACGTCACATAAACTATCCTTGCAACTATTTTATGACTTAATTAATCTAAAATAAATTGCAAGTAAAAGGTACGCAAGCCCTTTTTAATGTAATCCCTGCACAATTAACAACTTTACAATGACACAACATAGAAAATAGCTAAGAGCGCCAAGGCAAAATAAAATGATACAAGTTACATTTATAAACCAAATAAAAAAATTAGGACATCACAAAAAGCAGAAAAAAAAAATGCATAAAGCACGCAACAAGTAAAAGTTCGCTGTAAGTTACTAAAACTAACCTGTGCACATCAAAAATCGACTGGTATTGCCGCACACACATTTTGGAAAGTTTTTATGGTCACACACACCATAAAATAAAAGAAATTAAAAGAAATAAAAATAAAAAACAAAACGAAAGGAATTACTCGGTAGCTAATCTTCCGGTTCTAATTTGGTTAAGATCGGTTATGAGAAGAAGAAATAATATGAATCGGATCACAAATACGCAAACGAGAGCAACGATGTACGTTAGAATCGTTAACTGACGCGACATTCTTGCAGCAGTCCACCAGACGTCCGACGCCGGGCTCTGCTGCGGAATGAATAATGGCTCTCGCAAATCGCAGGTAAGGGTTGGCGGGGGCTACAGCGTCGTGGAAATGGGCATGCGCGAGTGTGCGCGTGTTGTATACAAGCAATGCACTTACAGATGCAGTAGTGGGGCGGCGCCAAGCGCCCGCCCCCGGGTATACGCAGGCCCACACGTGGCGTCTTCTCCCGCTTTGGCCAATACGTGAACAAAGACTATGAATTATTTCACAGCGTGCACACGAAGTCGCTGCCAGCTTGACCCAGCCCTGGGCCCATGGCGTTCAGTTTTACCTGAAATAACGGGCATCATGATTATCATTGCACGCAACACACAAAGGCCGCGGGTGGCAGTGGGTGGACTCCTACCTCCTCTTATGAAATGCCCCCCCCCCCCCCCCCCTACTCTTTGTCATTTCGAAAACTTTGTTAGAAACCCCTCGTTCGGACCAGAATACTACCTGTTGCACTTCTCTTGTACTTCTAAGCAAACGGCTGTGTACAGATTCTACAAAAAAAAACCACGAACGTACTACTAACCTGAAATAGCAATCAACTAAATAATAGAAAGAAGGGATCATTTTACTGGAAATATTTACTAAAATAAATTTATTACAGGGAAAATGCTATTTCTATTTAAAGGTATCTTTGTTACTAGCAAATGTGATAACGATTTCGCTGAATTTCTTATTTATGTAATTTTAAGGACCTAATCGTTTCCGAATTGAATGAAAACCATAGTAAGATTAATTGCGTAGCGCACAATTATCTTGCTACACCATTTTGTAAACAAATAGAAGAGCCTTAGATAGGCCTTTAAAAAACACATTAGTGTAAGTAGTGTGCAGTCAGCACATTAATTTTACACTACTTTGGAAATAATTGTTAATTAACGTTGAGTTTTCTAGAAACTGAACTCATTTCCCGCTACGCGATGCTACGTCGTAGCGGCGCGTAGGCCTAAACGATAAAGCCAGGTGACTACTTTCGCGAATGCTAGACAGATTTTACAGATATATGATATTAATATATTTAAAAACAGTATCAAAACACTTCTATTAGGAAAGGAATATTACTCTGTCGCTGAATATTTAGAGGATAAACCTATGTAATGCTACTGTCTGTATGTGATATTGTTAATGGTGTTTTTCTTTTATGTCAAATTTTAATCGTGTTTTTTGCAAATTTGCATGCCTTATGGTAGGATATGGCTAATGGACACTATAGTTTATAAGACCTTTTTCTATTGTACCCATAGTCGCAAATGAATAAATGATTAATGATTTAGATTTTTTTTTTTATAATAATTACGCATAATTAATCACAAAACACTTACGATTTGTGTACGTAAGCTAGGCACGCAAAGTGACACGCGAAGTAGTTGGTCTTGCGTTATCTAGGTCTATCTATATCTGTGTGTACAACCATTCCACAACATCTTTGACACATTTTGTTTATTATGATACTTCTATTTACGATTTTAGGAGCCTGTGATACTATAGTCCATTTGAAATACGAAAAGAAATTTAAATAAAACTTTTTTACAGTCCCTTCAACCAATATTCACTTCTATTACGTTAGCAAAATGACAAATGGCAGCTACAGTAAACAATTGGTGTTGTATCCACGTTTTTGCTTATAATGCAATCCTTATAACTACGGAATAGAAGTTAAAATTGGTTGATCTGACTGTAAAACGGTTTGTTTCAATTTCTTTTGTTACTGCAAATGGACTATAAAACAACAGTGACAGATCTTTCCGTGGTTTGCTATAAGTATTTTATTATGTCATGAATTAGGGCTAAATCGAAAACACAAATTATTCTACCTTGTCTTCTGTAGATTTCTTATAGCAGTAAAACCATGTATAAAACCATGATAAATAAAATAGCGTAATCTGTTTAGTGGAAAGTCATAACAATACGAGGCGAAGATACTACCTCGATTCCTACCGGCTTTCCTTTGGATAAATCAACCACTAAAAACCTCCTTAGTACAGCGCAACAAAAAAAGAACAGAGCATTAAAAACAAAAGTACTGTCACCATTATTATGTTTGACTCTTGCAACACAGTTACAACTGTACGTGTACATTGTTTTATTTTATGTCAATAATTCTTTTTATTTTTACTTTTTTTAATTTTTGGGTCAACCACGGAATTATTAAAACAAAAAAGAATAACAATACTTTTGAATGATGGTGGCAAAAGAGCGTATTTTTCAAGGCGCAACAATTTATTCCTCGAAACACAACCATTAGTAGCACTTACTAATTTAAAATAAAAAAATAGAGACAGTTTTTAATCAACTGGCCTAATTGTTTATGTATTAACCAGGCAAACAGACATTTACTGGAACTAAGTGTTTAAGCAACTTTTGGTCAATAAATACATAATGAGAATCACATTGTTTCTTGCCCGGATTGGAACCACAGCCTCGTGCGTACGCAAATTATAAACCGAAGGAAAATTAATGTGTTCCTCTAACTACTAAACTAAATTGCAGTATTTAACTATAGTCTGTTCCTTTTACCTTGTCTGTTTCATCATGTTTCCAATAAAGGTTTTTCTCCCTTTCATTATTAAGCTGTTTTATCCCATGTAAGGTCCCGTTATAATGGTAGTAGGGTACAATAACGACGACTAATCAAAGTTAACATAAGGTTGACTACGGACTAAATTAAAAAGGCTGTCCGTTTACGCCTTCGCAGTTGTGTGGATCATAAATATTCATATAGTTAACAACATAAAAATATAAGACAACTATAAAAAGGATTTCGTAGTAAATATTTCTCTCTAAGTAATTCTCGTCGAGTAACGTCTTACTTATGTCTGAAAAGCTGATGTCATGTACAAATATGTTAACTAACTTAAAGGGCGTTAGGGACATTATTGTGTATCCGTATACCATGTACCAGACGTTTCGTCGCTTTTTCGTCATTTCCAAGTTTGCCCTATGTTCTTTTTGCGATACACTGCAAAGAATCATGATTGCTATCTGGCCCAATGAGATTTTAAATGAGAGAAGTGACTTGTTTTCTTTTTATGGTGAAATCTCATCGGTAGATAGAACTGATGACCTTTTCAAGTTTTCACAAATATTACATAGGAATTAAACGTAAAAATTTGATGAAAAAAAAGCGATGAAAAAAGTTCTACATTATGGGGCCCAGAACTACAGAACTCATGGATTCTGGATGTGCTTCGTTCCACCCTGATAAAAGGTTAGCTTATCAGTCATCGCTAACTGAAAAACAGTTGCAAAACACTTTAAATGAGATTTGATAAAAGATTGGGACGGCGATGGGTACTTACTCATTAAAAAAGTGTCCTCATCTGTCTGTCTTTTCCTAAACTTTGTTGGGGTCGGCTTCCAGTCTAACTGGACGCAGCTGAATACCAGTGTTTTACATGGTGCGACATGGTCTGACCTCCACAACCCAGTTACTGGGTAACACGATACTTCTTAGTTAAACTGGTTGTCAGTTTTCGGGCTTTTGACTAATCGTAATGACTGCCTTAGATCTACAAATAAAAGCTGGGACCAACGTCTTAACTTGCTTTCTGAGGCTCGGAAGAGTCTTGGTATGAAATTAATGGTCAGTCATATACGTGCCAAGCTCGGTAAGGGCAGTTTGACCTTTGACGGAACCGTGTACCTGTTAATTTTAACCACAAGTTCCTCTCAACTCTCTCATTAAAAGAGCGTCTTAGTGCATAATTCTCGTCGGCAGTAAGATACCCTACTGCCGACGGGAATTACGCACTAACACGCTCTTTAACGTGCGTTTTATTTGATGCATCCGAACTCAATTGTAATTGTTATTAGTGATAAATGATGATAAGTAATATTTATTTCTGTAAATAGGTTTTCACAAACACTTTTACACGTAATTTTTTTAACTAGTTATAGATGAGATCGGAGTTTCTTTTCAGTTTTTAATTAATCGGGATTTTTTCTATTTCTATTTACGTTTTTTTTTTACTGATGAAACTAATAACATAATATCATACCATGACGCTTGTAATCCCCGAAGGATTAGGCAGATCTGGTATCTGGTAGTACACTACGCACATTTCGCCAGTTATTTAGTCCCATGTAATAGAGGGCGAGCCTATTGCCATATTTATTTCTGTAAATGGGTTCATACAAACACTTTGACATGTATTTTTTAAACTAAAAGGTGAGGTCAGTGTTTCACTATCTGACTTCTCTGAGAAGAAACACCGAAAGAAACTCAGAGGTCATAGTCTCTTTTTTTAGTATCCAAAGTTCAAAACATATTGAGAAAAAAAATACGTCAATTGCGCCTCGATTGCTGAAGTTAACACCGTAAAGTCACGAAACAGTTTTGCATATAGAAGAATAAGAAACATAGTATGTTTTGTTTGGTTTTAGTTATCTTCAACCTAGATCGGTTGTTGTCTGAGCTCGTAATTTATACCATACATAATCTCAGCCTTTTCCATAAAGATCTTCTTTTTGTGTGGTTAGTAACTAACGTAGTGTCTGTTTTTAGTCGAGAAATATCTCTTAGGACCTTCCGGTTTCCTCACGGTGTTTTCCGTTTTTGAAGGAGTGATAATTGTGGAAATAAATCCGAAAATCGAGAGGGGCAGCTCTTGGGTTCAAACTCGAGACCAGCAGACGGCATAGTCATACTGTGCCGCTTGCCAGTCACATAACTATAGGCTAACAAAAAGTCTAGCTATTGCTAAAATCAATCTATGGGAGTGGACAGAATTTAAATAAAGCCAGGTTTTATTTGTATATGAATAACATCAGTGCCATGCTCATGCACATTTGCCTGACACATGCTGACCTCTACTCCCATTCATTGGCTTGAGACGCACACTACGCATTGTTTGTGTTTTTTAAATTTTATTAATGATCAGTCAGTGTCAGGTCACTTACATTATTAGGTATGTCTAAAATCTATCTTTATCTATATGTATGAATACGCTAAGGAATCTATGGACCCCTTTTCAGGAAAATTTCGCGCAATGATGAGGGCGAGATTTGGAATAGTGATAGTTTATGGAGGGGAGAAGTGTAGAAAGCTAATATTTTTATACATTTATGTTAGAAATACAAAAAATAAGAAAAAGAACATTAGTTACGTACATTTTAGACTTTCAGCAATTCTGCCAACATCAAGTTTATAACGTAACCATAGTGATCTACATTTTAGAAATAAACCAAAATATGACATCAAATTATGTTACTTGATATTGATATGTACACGGAAAAGCAAAGCAAAGTTGTAATTTTCTTTTAAACGTAAAAGTTTCGTTAAACGAGGTTCTACCTATTAATACACTAATGTAATACGGTCGAATTTCAACTACTGGGTGAGCATTGCACTCAATTTATAAAAGCATTAGATAAAAGAAGCTCGTAGAAGCAGGTATGCGGAAAGACTTCCAAATTTCTGTGTCTAAATGACAACTGTCACGTTTATATTGAATTCTTAAGGACTTAACAGAACCAATTTAACAATGACAGAATGGATTTGTACCTCTCCATCAAAATCGTGTATATTTATAGACCTGCAATCAGTTGCAATGGCCGACATCCTGGACTCACACGTTTAAGTCGTCGACGTTGTTGGTTGAGCAAATAACGAATAGAATGTCTGTGCTGAATTTTCTAGCAGGTGCGTATATACAAAATAATATAATAACTAAATAATAAGCAATAGTATGCACACTGTTTGGTCGACACTGTACATATAATTCCTAATTCGTAAATTTATAATAACTGTAGCCGGCTTAACATTTTAGGCCCTATTTCCGATACCGGTGGGCTACATTTTGTTTAAATTTTTAAATGTACAGTTATTGTTAATTTTATAGATTTTAGCAAAAGGCAAAAATATCCTTAATTATCAAAAAAGAAGCAGAAGTGTACCAAAAAATGTAATGCCTTTTCCATTTTACTCTTAGGACAGCCGCGGTGCCGACGGACGGCTACCCGCCGGCGCGCGGCCGCCGTTAACACGTGGAAAGGTGTTTACTTAATAAATAATTCTCTGTTGTTACGTTCGGCCAAATAAGTCGTACTACCCTATCAGTTTCATAATTTTTCAAAAGTCTACCGTTTGAACAAGAGGTAAATAAAAGTATGATTGCCGCGATTGTAAAGGAATGGAGCGAAAAAGATTTTCAACACAAACATTTAAAAATGTCTTAAGACTTGCTTATTGTGAATTTCTCGTCTTCGTTTGTAGTTTCTAGAGTCACGAATCCAGAAGAAAACAAGGAAGGAAGAAAGGAAGTACAAATAATAACACTTTCTGCTTGTACCTACTATCGACTTTACAATCAATAACTGTTAGTTTTTTGTTGAATCTCATGATTTCTTGTTTCAGTTAGATACTACAGAACGACACACTTCAAATTATAAAATCAAAAAGCGCTTACACAATCACTCGTAATTTGATCTAGTGATGAATGAGTATGTTAAACAATTTTCGTAGCGAATATGACACCTGCATCGAAAAATAATTTGATGGCAGAATACAATAAATTGCATTATTTATATTTATAAACAATATCAGTGGCAATTGAAGCACTTCTTGCATTCTTGTTCCTTTAGTACATACAGCAAAAAAGAGGGGAGTTTTTCTCTCCCTCATACTTAATTTCGAACTTAGCAAAACGAAAAAGTGTAGTAAAAAGGATTTTATGCAGCTACAAAGTAAAGAATAAAAAGATGACTCTGACTAGCACACATTTTTTTTGGTAACCAGCAAAACCAGTAAAAAATCCTGCACAAACCAGAGGTCGCAACAAAATTGGATTTAGCTTTGAGAATGAAAAAATATTATTTGATGCTTCAACGTAACGTTATGTCTCCGACGATTTTTTTATTCTTCTGTCGTCCATTTTATTTGACCAACCCATGGTCTTTTTTCATTGGCTGATGAGGCAACGCCACGCCAAAGATAGACGCAAATTGTATGAATTGTGAATGAGGCCGTCGGCTTGAGCCGCAAAATGAGCTGTCAGGCTGGTGTCGAGATGCAAGAATACAAAATATTTAAAATTGTATCAAGGTTTACAATAACTAGTACAGGAGATGTGGCATATAACTTAAACCAAGATAAATGGTGATAAGTAAATGACTTTTAACATAGCATTACACCTGCAGTTATCCCCAAAGAGTAAGCAAAGGTGTACCTGAAGTACACTCAAAGTTCGCCAGTTATATTAAGCCCCACGGGCAAGCCTAATATATTTTCAGTAAAAACGTTTTTACTTACAGTTTTGCACGTCATCCAAGCAAAATATCTTATTTTTTAATAATAGTCCAGAGGCGGTATTGAAAAAGGCGGTGGTCACTTCGAGCACCTACTAAAATAAATTAAAGTATGTGGAAACAATGCATTTTATTCATTTTAGACATCATGTTTCATACAGACATTTACTGCTTAAGACCTACACAATCGATATCTAAATAGAAATAGTGTAGGTTTTTTTTTTCAAAATAACCGGGTTCGATTCCCGAACGGAGTACAGGTGTTTTTTAAAATGTATGAATGTCATCAATTTTAATAAAAAGAGAAACTGTTCTCTTTTTATTAAAATCGATGACATGGTTCCTCAGAACAGATCTTCGTATGTCTTATAGTTTCAGACTTTCCCATACTGACCCATTTGAATGAGACACCTTGTATACAGGGTGTCCAAGAACCTGGCGTCCAACTGGATTCCCACGATGCCCCAAGTTCTAACAGTACTCAGAAAAATATTTTAAAAAATCCACCCCATGTACTTACAGAATTATACTGATTTCAAAAAAAAGGGGGAAATGAGCACCCTGTGACATACTTTTGAATGCTGTGACTGCTAATGCTGATAATTTCGATATTTCTTGGAGGTTTTGTAATCTAGGGTATTGCTGTGTCTAAATAGAATGTAAAAATAAAGTACTTATTGTACCATTTTAAAATAAAATATTATTTTAACTAAAGGTGATATGGAAAACTATTGAATTTCGCAACTTTGACCGACTGTAGTGTAAAAAAAATGTACCAAAATAGTATGGCAAGTGACGTCAAATTTTGACGCGTTTATTCCTCTTTTTAAAAAGGTATAATACTTACACATTAATTTGAAAAAAAAAATTTTTGATAATATTTTTACTCAACAACCCAATTTTTACGATGTCTTACAGAATTCTTAGAAAGAAAAATTTACGACGAATTGAATCTAACCTCTAAAGAATTACTATTGTATGCTCATAAAAATAACAACAGGTCTCTCAAAAACAGGTTAGACCGTAAGGGACGGTATGTGCATGCATCTCACCATAGTGATTCGTTATTACAACAGGAGGGAGCAAGACAGAAACTATCTTTGCGATTTGCTGGTTCTTCTTTATGGTACCCCATTATTCAGGTAAGAGTGAGGGAGAAAAAGGTTAGAGGTGCGAGTGAGATAGATAGTGACGCTATCTGGGATCGTGCTATTTAGGATAACAGTACGGTCAGTACGCGTCACTGCCTCCTGCCGTTACTACGCACCTCTCTCTTATTGTTACCATTGATCACGTACTACGATTTAAA
Organism: Euplexia lucipara; assembly: GCA_921972225.1. NCBI lineage: Eukaryota > Metazoa > Arthropoda > Insecta > Lepidoptera > Noctuidae > Euplexia > Euplexia lucipara. Next base: position 6,106,601 of record OV179142.1, on the reverse strand, counting down.
GCTTTGTTTATTGGACTCGATTACTCTTTGTGCTCTGGACTTTGAAACGAACTCTTTACGACGACCTTTGCCTGTGTTTGGACAGTTTGTGTTTTGTGTGTGCTACCATGGCGACCTACACTCCGCAAGAATACGCAAATATGCACTACATTTATGGAGAATGTAGAGGTAATGGACGAGCTGCAGCGAGACTTTACAGAGAAAGGTATCCGAGGGCTACGCGATATCCCGACCATCGAGTTTTCATTAATGTGCACAGATCACTATGTGACGGGCGGTTCCCCAATCAAGTAGCTGGTGAAGGACGACCCGTAAATGACTTCATACGCGATGAAGTTTTAGAGGCGGTGTCGGCAAATCCAAGCATCTCTGTGCGAGGAATAGAAGCTGATACGGGGATACCGAAGAGCACAGCACACAGTATTCTCCAAAAAGAAGAATATCATCCGTACCACGTACAGCGAGTGCAAAGTCTTTTACCTCGAGACTATCCGAGCCGAGTCGCGTTTTGTGAAACAATCCTGCAAAAACATCGAGAAGACGAAAACTTTATCGACAAAATTTTGTGGTCAGATGAATCAACATTTAAGAAGGATGGCTACATGAACCTACACAACTTGCACGAGTGGCATGTGGAAAATCCGCACTTGATGCGAGAAGATAGATCCCAGTACCGGTTCAAAGTGAACATGTGGACCGGTATTCTCTGTGGGAATATTATTGGTCCATTTGAGATGCCCGAGAATTTGACTGGCGAATCATATTTAAATTTTCTTCAAAATGATTTGCCAAACTTACTAGAAGAGACCCCACCAGATATGTGGTTCCAACACGACGGCTGTCCAGCACATTTTCGCGTATCCGTTAGAGAGTTTTTGGACGAGCAATACCCGAACAGGTGGATTGGGCGATCAGGAACAATCCCGTGGCCAGCCCGCTCACCTGACTTAAATCCGCTGGATTTTTTATCTGGGGAACTATGAAGGAGCTCGTTTATGCGAAGCCCATTAATGACATCGCTGACCTTCGTGAGAAGATAACACAAGCAGTGCAGGTGATACGTCAAAAAAGTTACTCGCGAAACATAAAGCGGTCCTTTTTAAGGAGAGTGAGAGCTTGTATTGCCGCGGGTGGTCAACATTTTGAACATTTATTGTAATAAAATATCTTTAAACTAACATTCTTTGCTTTTATTGTACTGGGAACCCATCTACCTGTGTGTATTTCCTTCTTGCTCACTCTTGGAACCGAAGTAAATAATAGTAGTAACATAACAGTTTCTAAGATAAGAAAGGGTCCGACAGTTACCGTTAGTAGGTAGGCACTTCGTAAAAATTGGGTTGTTGAGTAAAAATATTATCAAAATTTTTTTTTTCAAATTAATGTGTAAGTATTATACCTTTTTAAAAAGAGGAATAAACGCGTCAAAATTTGACGTCACTTGCCATACTATTTTGGTACATTTTTTTTACACTACAGTCGGTCAAAGTTGCGAAATTCAATAGTTTTCCATATCACCTTTAGTTAAAATAATATTTTATTTTAAAATGGTACAATAAGTACATTATTTTTACATTCTATTTAGACACAGCAATACCCTAGATTACAAAACCTCCAAGAAATATCGAAATTATCAGCATTAGCAGTCACAGCATTAAAAAGTATGTCACAGGGTGCTCATTTCCCCTTTTTTTTTGAAATCAGTATAATTCTGTAAGTACATGGGGTGGATTTTTTTAAATATTTTTCTGAGTACTGTTAGAACTTGGGGCATCGTGGGAATCCAGTTGGACGCCAGGTTCTTGGACACCCTGTATAGGAATGAAGGCAGAAATCAGGTAAGTAATCCAGTTTTCGGGCTGTTTCATTCCACAATTCCTCTACAGAAAATATTTGGTTGAGCTGCATATTTTTGTTTTGACCCCTTATTTTGTCTCGTTTTGCGTTTTGCACTGTAATGTAATAATTGACAATGGTATTCGGAGAATACCATGGTCAATTAGAGTACATTTCAGTGCACATACCGTATTCAAAACCATGGAGACATGTTGTGGTGATGAATACGAAATGCGGTAGAAACGTTGTCTGGTGGGCGTATACTGGGAACATACAAGAATAGGAGTCAAATAAGGAACTGATTGCAGTGTTTTGCTGGTGTATATGTATATGACGCCCTCTAGGGAGCATATGTAAAACAATGCATTACAACGGTTTAGTAAGCGATCATAAGCTTCAGGGCAAAGGAGCATACGACTGCGGCTACCCTCTAAGAAATATCCTCTTAAGAGAATACTTTCTTGTTTCATGCTTTTAGATTTTTCAGTAAACTATGCTTTTCTTTTGAAAGAAACAGCCTGGAGTTCTTACAAAACCGTTACATGCTATATCTACTATCCAGTACAACGCTGGTATCTTTTGTTAATAAATTCCCACGCTATTCTTCTGGCAGTAATGTTACTATTTCGCCTTTCAAGCATTTGTTCCGACTCGAAACCTGTGCAAGTAACTTGATCTGCAACCCCTGCAGGCTGTGAGTGTTAGAAGTAAACTTGTTTGAATAATGGCGAATATTGCAGTTAGGGCTTGCAATCCGGATATCCGGATATCCGTATTATCCGGATATCCGCCGATTTTAAAATCCGGATTTTACTTGCGTGACAATCCGGTTTTTTCGGATATTACGGATAGTTCTATTTCACTTTGAAATATTAAATAAAAAGCCGCCATCTGTAATGAGCATTACTGTTATTACGTTATTTATTATTTCAATATAGTTAATCACTCTCGCTTTTGTTTTTTTACTTCCCAAATCATACATAAATACATAAACGCACGCCTTTTTTCATGAGGGAGGTTGAAATGAGAAAGTACAGAGTGCCATGTGCTACGATTCTGACATAATTCTTTTGCTTCGTTTACATTCATACATGCTGTCATACACATCATAATATTGAGTCAATTTAGTGGCAGAGATTATAATTAATTCCAACATTCTATATACATAGCCAAAATACAGGCTTTGCTTAGCTCTGCTTGGCTACAGATGGACACTCCACACCAATTAGACCGACCTAACTTAGCTTGTACAAATATTATGCCTGAGTTTTCTTTTAACAAACATTATTATTAAAATTAATGACCACTGGCCAACTTTATCAATCAATCAATTCATTTATTAAATCAAACAAATGACACACATCCATACTGCACGCATTTTCAAGATTGTGTTGTATTTTACGGCACGCACGGTAAAAGAAGACTGGACCAGAGTTTCAAAATCAATCGCTATAGTGGCATTTACAAAACCTCTCACATTTTTATTAAGAACAAAAAAACTTCCAACGAATCTGTGAGACTAGCGATTATTAAAATTATATCCACGTTTAACACACAACAACCAAATCAAACAGTCATAACTTCTACGGACAATACACGATATAAAGAAGGTTGCTCTTCTTCAACTGAAAACGTATCAATCAAAACATGTTCAAGTTTCTTCATGACACACATGATATATCTGAGGTCATCAAAAAACTTGAATCTTTAGGCCCATGCATACCACTAATTTCTACGGAAAATTGTTCTCAGTGGAGGCTATACGGTTATGGAATGCTTTGCCTGTGTCAGGGAGACAAGATCAAACATTAGCATCATTTAAAAATATATTATTATCTTTCTTCTTTCTTTCTTTCAACACCAGGGGCGCGTTGCCGACCCTTTAAAAACCTATCTACTCCCCTTTTGAAGAACCCCATACTGTAGCCCTCTGAGAAAACCTCGGCAGGGAGCTCATTCCACAATTCAAGTGTACGCAACAGCTGTAATAGATGGTTAACAACTAAATAAGCAACGCATAGCCAATTACAGGTAGAAACAAAGTATGTTACAGAAATCTTAGGATTACTAACAAGCACGGTAATAACAGAAAAAAAAATAGAAAAAAATACAAAAAGCACTCACATTATAATGTTTTATACAGGTCGATTGGATTGCGATGTTATGATTTGTAATAAATGTAAGATCTCATGTTTAATTAGAATTGTTAGTATGAGAAAAGTACATTCGATTGTATAGTGCGATATCGGTGTTTTAAAGCAAAATTTTAAAAAATTAACAATTTTGTAATTGTTACTTGAAATATTGGTATGGTTTAATATTTCTTGTCATTTTGCCTGAGAGACTAATTAGAACGTGTTACAAAAGCTTATTAATTTAATTTATAATAAAAACAAAAAAATATCCGTATTATCCGAAATATCCGGATAATCCGGATAGCAATTTTTTAAAATCCGTATTATCCGGATAGTAAAAACGAACGGATATTGCAAGCCCTAATTGCAGTACAAATAACTAGACAATTTAAGTGAGATACTGCTCAAATGCAACCTTTTCAAAAATAAATAACAGGCATTTATTTTAGATATTTGACTGCCAGTCGTCTATATATTAGTACCTAGTTTAGTACGTTAACCGAAATCTTTCGATCCCTTTTTAAGAAAATTGCGCGCAAGGAGGAATGTGGGATTTGGCATAGAGAATTTTTATTTAGAGAAGTGTAATCTTATATTTTTATACATTTGTGTTCGAAATAGATAACATAAAATATTCATTGTTTACGTAAACTTTAGACGAATTGCAATTCGACCAACATCAAGTTTATAACGTAACCGCGGTGATCAACCTTTTGGAAACAAAAATATGAGTACTTTTTTATATAAGTTGACATTGTTATACACGGAAATTCAAAGGAAAGTTGTCATTTTCTAATAAACATAAATATATGGTCGAATTTCGACCACTAGGCGTTCACTAGTTTCTATAAATCAAAAACGATTGTACCCACCACGCCACAGGTCCCTTGATATGACAGTGAACACCATATTCACACGAAGTTAATCATAGAAAACACACTATGGATGTCGCCACAGTTAAAACTAGTATGTGGCGACCGGTTCTCGGCGCCATTAACCTTGTGTTTGTGTTAAATGTGTGAATACGAGATTGTGAACACAACACCTTACATAAAGGGCTAATTTCAATCAACTAGTCAAAAAAAATATAATTATACAAGCGGACCCGACAGACGTTGTCATTCCCTAACGTTTCCCTAAAGATGACTCGACGCTGCCGACCATCCTCTAGACCACGGCCGGCAGCGACTAGTCACTGCCTACTCCAGAGACGAGGGCACGGCGCGGCTCCTCCCAAGCGGCACACTCTGCCAGCGTATGCCGCGCCGCGTCCTCCCGACAGTCGACGTAGTGGTAACACCGGGCGTCCGGCTCCCTGTTTATGCGTCACAGGTACTTTCTGAAGCAACCGTGCCCGGAAAGTATCTGTGTCACCCGAAACGACAGGGAGCCGTGCCTCCTCCCGAATTCGTAACTAACCTAGTGTAGGTTCATCGGTTCATTGTGATTACTTTTATTCACAATTCTGTAGACGTAACGAAACTGAAGGATTACCTTTTGCATAATTTTCTTCACTATCTAACCAATTAAGTCTGTTTCAGTTCTTAGAAAAGTTCAAGATTCCTTTGACGCTATAAATCTAGTTAAATGAGATGAAATGGTCGCAAATGGGACAACGTAAACGTCAACGACGAAAAACTATAATATAATACTCTATTTATAATAACACTAGCTGCCCCGGCAAACTTCGTTGTGCCTTAGAGTCAATTTATTGCTCTTATTATTATTTTTTTATATTAGATATACATACGTTGAATAAGACGACAACAAATAAAGTCAAACCAATAATAACAACTACTACTTTTAAATTACAACATGTATATATAACCTAACCTAACTGACAATACCTATCCTATAGCTAACCCAACTATCTAACCTAACTACCTTACTAAAATGCATTGATTTAAAAAATACTAAATTCATAATTTTAATCTGAACTATTGCCTCTATGCAAAGAGATTTAAAATACTATAGAGCGGGCATGTCAAGAAAATGTCATAGAAAAACTTTGATCCCATGTCTCAGTAACGCCATCTAGAATTATATATGAATATTGGAGCGGCAGCGGAGCGTACTACAAAAAACTCATAGACTTGTATCCAGCAGGACACACTTTTTCGGACGCAATATTGTTCGTGATGTCCGGTCTATAGGTATTGAATGTCTTTGCCTCTATGTTACATACAATTGATGCCTATAGTTTTCCCGGTCTACTTTAATTAAAGTCCTAACAGTAAAATAAGTTCTATTTGCAAAGAATTATTAAAGTTCGTCTCTGTCATCATTGCTAATCACGTAAATTGATTTCTGAAATATAAGACTTTTTTAGGCTACATAAAACCTCTAAGTTTAGTAACAAAATAAATTTCAGAACGTAGGTGCGTATTATAAATTGACAACCTTACCTTCTTGGGTTTAGCTTAAGACTTGTCAATTTCAAATTGTCACCTGATATCTTAGATAATATACCTCTAGATCGAGCTACCGCGTGGCCGCACATGCGACAGCAATATAAAAGTTCAGTGTTGCTATTCCTTAAAAAAGTCCCAAAATACGACCAAAATTCTACTTAACTGCGGGTTCCAATTTTAGCACTATTGTAAATTATAATTTACGTATTCAACGTGGTAATAAGAGTGTAGAAGTATCCATGTGTGAGAAAATTTAATTTCACGTAAAATACCTACTTTCAATCTTACCTTGATTCTCACAAATAAAATACACTACTACCAGGTGAAGCTTGATGTGTGTACATAGAAGTAACTCTTTAGAAGAACACTACATTATTTTTTCGCGTGTTATTTATCATTAAAATATATTGAGGTATGGCTGACATCCAGTGTGACATTGACATTGCTGCAACTATTGTCCTTTAGACAAAACCAACTTATTTTGAAAATATCTAATTTTTTGTTTATACTTAACATTTATTTATAAAATGAATTCTTACTTCCAAATATCTTTAAGTACCTACGCGATTGCCTTCAAGAGTGAAACTTAATGATTGTCGAAAGGGCTCTGTTCGTTCGTACACATGTTCACTTAAACTTAAAAATAAGGGTTCGCCCACAAATTTGTGTGTTTAGCCACCATAGATTTATTTGATTATTATGCCTACCTTTTGAACATTAGGCCTGACAGTTAAGGGAAAAGATTTGAAACGTGTAGCAACACTGTAAATAAGTATTCCTAGGTTATGTGATATAATAAATCAAGTTTATTTTAAGAAATCTTCCATATTTTGGTCTGAAAGCCATGACAATAAAAGCGCACAAATGTATAAATTCAATAATCATACAATAACACAAACAGTATTGAATACTTACGAATGAAAAGAGATTTTGTTATTGGCCTTTTCTGAGCGGCTTTTACAGCCTATTATACTGCATCCTCCCATCGTAGCGCATTCACCATACACTAAACACTTATCTAAATAGAGTCTATTTCTCATTAAATGACTTAAACTATTACAAAAATTGCAAAAACCATCCGAAAACTTAAATTAAATCGAGCATAATAATATACGTGACAGTGACAGCACTTTGTTTGGCTAACATTCAAAAGTTAGCCATGCAAAAATCCGGCACGCCGTAAGGGACAGAAGATACGATGCTTTGTCTCAATTTTCCTACGAACTTTGTATTATTGCGTCTCACTTCCACACTTGACACTGTAAATTGGGCTACGTCTAGAGGTATATAGTCTAAGCCTGATATTGAACTGGGAAGTTTGACTCCTGTCATGTCATCCAAGATGGCGCTGCGTTTGAAAAATGTTTGAGACAACCGATATTCTTGATATTTATTTTTTCGAGGACTTTTCATGTTTTTTATTAATTATTATGCTATGTGCTATTCCGGACAAAGACAAATCCAAAAAGACCAAAATCATTCACATTGATCCAGCCGTTCTTGAGTTATAAATGGTGTAACTAACACGACTTTCTTTTATATATGTCGTAGGATAATTTGAATTTTCGCGAAAATCCTAAGAAATCCTAGGGGTTTTGCGAAAACGCGGATAATTAGACATAATGTTGGTTATGTTGGTTAGGTTAGGTTAGAACCATAACCATTAGCGCGCGAAGGCGAGCGAGCGAAGCGAGCGTGCCGCGGCAGCGGCCGCCGAGCGCCAGATCTCTTCTATTGTTGGTGAATCATGTTGGTTAGGTTATAATTATCAAATCTTACTGGACTTTGTCCAGTAAGATTTGATAATTTTTCGCCTATGTCTAATTATCCGCGTTTTCGCAAAACCCCTAGGATTTTCGCGAAAATTCGAAGTATCAAATTATCCTACGACATATATATAATATATATGGATTACAGAAAAGAAGCTCGTAGAAGCAGGAATACAGAACATTTTATTTCAAAAATAAAACAAATTGTTTTATTTTAAATTTAGAAGAATAATTTGAATCGAAGAATGCGTCTATGTATTGTTCATGCCTGCTTCTTTAAGGTTTTTATCATTGACGCTATAATTTTTCCTAAATATATTCCTAAATAATTAATTTATTTTAAGAAATTATGTAATTTCTTAAAATAAATTGATGCAATGGCTATGTAACTGCTGTCAAAATAGATAATAATAAATTGTGCGTCTATCGTAAGTAATTGTAAATCGTAATATGCTTAATTGTACTTCGTTACAAAGTGTGCATTATGAATAATCTTTTTTAACTTCTGTCTAATGCTATTGTAAATGGAGTATAGGTTAGTGCGATTTAAGATTATAAGATACCTAGCCTTATTTTAACTCAACTGCATGCTGCAAAAAAGGGTGTGTTTATTAGCCCTGTTTCTTTGTAGAGCCCAAGTGCGTGGGCTGATTTTGATGAATCCTACGTCAGTCAAATTCGTCTTTATCTTGCAAGTGTCACTAAAGAAACACATGACTGCAATCAAAATTAAATATATAGCGAGAACCGGACATCACACTGTGAAAAAAAAATAAAAAAAGTCGACGAACTATGCTAAGTGGGGATCCATTGAATTTAGGCATTTGCGAATGACCATTTAGGGTTTATTTTATAACGACCTAAAGTTGGCAAGGGCAATGGAATCCTAGAGTACTGGAGCAATTTTGTTCTTTTCAGTTTTTAAGTAATAGGGATTTTTTCTATATCTATTTACGTTTTTTTTACTGATGAAACTAATAACATAATATCATAACATCACGCCTGTAATCCCCGAAGGATTAGGCAGATCTGTAGGTATCTGGTAGTACACTACGCACATTTCGCCAGTTATGTTTTAGTCCCATGTAATAGAGGGCGAGCCTATTGACATATTTATTTAGATTCTGTAAATGGGTTCATACAAACACTTTTACATGTAATTTTTTAACTAAAAGGTGAGGTCAGTGTTTCACTATCTGACTACTCTGAGAACAAACACCGAAAGAAACTCAGAGGTCAGTCTCTTCTAAAGTCCAGATATTATCTTGGTCAGGTCATGTAGAAAGCATTCATATCAGTGGTTTTTTGAGGAAATAACCACACAGATACGAGGGGACCAGTGAGTGCTTGTCAGCATCGGCACTTGAGGAGCTGTCCCGGGAAACTAATAGTTTTGTTATTACTGGTTTTGTTCGCACAGGAGGGAGAGATATAGAAAGTCTCCGATGCATCACAGCATGCTTCAGTCGTTAGAAATGGAGACAGACCGCCTCAAAGTTTCGACGCCCTGACGGACATATTACGACACAGCACAGAGCAAAAGAATGAAGATAAAGCAGGCACATTAAAGTATTTCAGCACTGCCCGTCTTCTCCGATGGTTTGGAAGAGGTGCACCTATATTTCGCTAGTTATTGTGTTTAAGTCCCATGTAATAACCCTATTGTCATTTAATGGGCACTAATCAAGGTTCGGGATGCTACTGACAAATTCCTGATGGAATTAACACTATGCCCGACCCCAAAATTCGCACCCAGACCTCACGCACAACAGTAGCGCTTGCGATAACTAGTGCAAAACAATTTTATAACATTGTTGGTTCATAACATTAAAGGCAACCATAGAACATTTTCAGACTGAGTGCTCTAGAACCAATTAGCGTTCACTAAAGGAGCTTTCTTACAACTAATTATGTGTGGGGATTTGTAAACATTTTACAAATTATAAAGCACACATAGTCTTCATTGCAGTTAAGAAAATTTTTAAACAGGTCAGACCACTGTATATTTTTTTTTCCATTTCACGAAAAGCACTTTCTTTTATCAACTAAGTATCTACGGGAAAAAAAAATAATCTAGACGACCAACTTGTGGGAACTTACTGCCTCACTTTCCATTCAGAGAACGGTTTAAACACTTGTCATCCCATGACTCTACAAAGGAAATGACAAAATAGTTCAAACGAAATGAATCTTAGCTACAACTTAATTTGATAAAGTTTTTCATCTTGACAAAGACAAAGGAAAAATGTATAAATTCCAATACGAGTATCATTAATTATTATAAATTCTCTGTTTACCAGACATGTAACACATTGCATGTATAGATGAAGCCACAAAAATATCACGGATCGAATCAAACAGTCTCTTGTCTGAAATTGACTTTGAAAAGGGCCGGGTTAAAAGTCTGGACCAATCTGGGGACAATATTCAAAATAGAACTGACGCGACCTGCATACACAAGTTTCAGTTCTGGGCCTTACGTCAGTGTCTGACGTACTATTGATGGTTGAGATAAGGAGAATTGGCTGTGTATGAAAAAGTGTCCGGCAACATACGTTGAATTAAATTGCATTTTAAAGAAAGCGCCAATAGTTATTAGCGTACAATTATTATTGATTAGGGTAGAGTAAATTTTCAATACTGTACTGTCACTAACTAAGTGCTCTACTTAGTCGACAAAATCTTAGATATTATTTAACTCGGCATACTTCAATCTGTCTTCAAATGCAGCTGCATTCGTGCCATATCCTTTATCCATAGGCACCGTTTTGGAGGTCTTTTAAACTGTCATTTATTGATAAAATTGGACGCTTTATCAATTTGTCCCACATTTGAGTCGGTTCTCCTCACCTCTGTCCTTCACACTACATGCAGAGGATCGGTAAAGACACTCACACCTCCTTAAAACGAATGTAGACATTACTAGTTCTGGTTCTTCTCTGCTAGAATATTGAGCTCTTTAGCCGATTGATCAATCATTCATCAGTTACCTAACAAGTTTTTCCGGCTATCTTGAATTCCTAGAAAACGAGGTTCGAACTGACTCCCCTACAAATCGTGACCTGCCGGTTATGAGCAGTGCAGACTAACTTAATAAGGAGCATACCTACAAAAGGCTTGTGAATTCGGAATGAATGCGGAGTTAACAATGTTCAAACTACACTCTTTTAATATGGCATTAACTTGTAATAGGCTTTAAAACCATACAGCATAACCAGCCACGCTTTGGTGGATTGATCATTGCATCAGTAGGACTAAGGTTGTTTCGTGTGTTACACGACACGTTCTTTAACCAAGTAAAGTAAACGAATTGCTAGCCGGAAAACCCTTAGAAATCATAAGTTGGTGTAATAATCATAAAATAATACTAGCCTGTTACTGTCCCATTGTAAGGCAAAGGCTTTTTCTCATACTAAGAAGGCACGACATTAATCACCACGCTAATTAAGTATAAGTTAGGATTTCCTCACGATATTTTCTTTTATCAATGTCAATGATGTCCAAGATAAAGTCAGAAAGTACAATGTGTGTATATTCAGTAGGTCTGAGAAACGGTCGCCAACTATTTTTAACCGACATCAAAAAAAAGGAGGAGTTCCCTCAATTCAACGGTATGTTTTTTTTTTGTGTGTTTGTTACGCGATTACTCCGTCATTTATGAACCGATTTTCAAAATTCTTTTTTTGTTTGATAGGGTATACTAACATATTGGTCCCATTTGTATTAAAACTCATATCTGATGAGGGATCTTTGAGGAATTGAGGGAACTCCACAAAAAATATAGGCACACACACACCGATTTCAACATTTTTAATAACAAATCAAGCATTTTCATTCAGAAAGTATCATTTGGTGAAGAAAAACTGAAGAAGAAGACAGGCAACGGAACTCTTCAACGCATAACAGCAAATTATTCGCGATTGCTATAGGTAGTCAGATGTCTATGCTGAGCTTTTGTATTTCCACAACATAACATTACGTCATTCTATTTTAAAAGGGGCCGGCAGAGATGTACAGATTAATGTTTAGATAGAACTTATTTAGCAATTGTTATCCAATTTCAATGATTCTTTCAAGTTATGAAAGATTTTCTTTACATACAAAGAAACTAAAAATTACAAAATAAAAACTTTTTTACAAAAAAAACAACCGACTTCTTAAAAAAAAAACTAACAGGTGAAAAATAACTCCAGTTTCGGAAGTCGGTGGCCAATAATAAACGAAATAAAACCACCAAAGCCACAGACTTCCGAAACTGGAGTTATTTTTCACCTGTTAGTTTTTTTTTTAAGAAGTCGGTTGTTTTTTTTGTAAAAAAGTTTTTTTGTTTTTTTAAAGTCGGAACAAAGTTTAGTTTTTTTTTAACAAAAACTAGCGAACTGCAGGCGTACGAGTCTTAGGCCAAGTATTTCTATTTTGCATCATCATTTCAGCCATAGGAAGTCCACTGCTGGACATAGGCCTCCCCTATAGATCTCCAATGAGACCGGTTGGAAGCGGCTCGCATCCAGCGCGTTCCCGCGGCCTTAATGAGGTCGTCTGTCCACCTTGTGGGTGGACGTCCTACGCTGCGCTTGCCGATACGTGGCCTCCACTCGAGAACCTTTCGACCCCATCGGTCATCAGTCCTCCGAACTTTGTGCCCTGCCCACTGCCACTTCAACCTGCTAATCCGCTGGGCTATGTCAGTAACCTTGGTTCTTCTACGGATCTCCTCATTTCTGATTCGATCTCGCAGACAGACTATTTTGCATACATCTTAAGAATAAACCACGTGAGAGACGGACAAAAAGTGACCTCTTTTATCGCCACAGTCATGAGACTCACAAGAGGAGCTTGTGGCTATAAATAATAACAGCCCCACGGGTTGAAGGTTAAGCTAGAGGTGGGCCTGTGGATGGGTAACCATTCATTACATTTTTTAAACTCCTCCGTGCCTTGGAAAGCACGAAATGCCGTTCGTCCCGGCTGTCATTCCTATATCTTTGACAGTCCTTATAACTGTGGCCCTAGTGAAAAGGGGTATAAGTCCAATTTTGTCGAAAATGAGTTAAGTGTACCAAAGTGATCAGAAAAAAATGCTCTAACGTTTGGTGAAGACAGATCTAAGCTATCTCTAAAAATAAGAAAGTTACTTTGTATAAAAGGGTCCAACTGACACCAAAAAAAAACTGTAAAAGTCGGTTTTCTGATCACTTTGGTACACTTAACTCATTTTCGACAAAATTGGACTTATACCCCTTTTCACTAGGGCCACAGTTAAGTAGTCAGTCAAAAGCTCGAAAATCTGACCTAGTTTAAACAAGGGGTATCGTGATACCCAGTTATTTGGTTGTGGAGGTCAGACAGGCGAACGCTTAATAAAAATCACTGGTATTCAGCTGTACCTATCTGTTTTAACTGGATCCCGAACCGAACATAGTTGGGATAATTCTAAGCAGATGATGACCGCCACCGTCACGCATGACAATAAAGCGCTCGGCAGGCCACTCGTCACCATTACATAATAAATCAAATTCAAAGGATTAATTCTTAACTTGGCGTCGAGAGCATGTTATTCTTTTTGAAGTGACGTTTACCGCCAGTTTTCGGATTTCGGATTCACGTACTTATTCGTTTTTTGAGTTTGGAACCAATTAAGGGTTTTTCTTTTTCAAACTTTTCTGTTTTTAGTTTGTTGTCGTGCCAACGAAACCCTAAACCCTCACCGTTCGTCAGTTTGTCAATGGGCTGTACCTCATGAACCGTATTAGGTAGGCAGTTGAAATTTATTCTGAAGGGGATTTCTAATTGCAGCCATAACAAATATTTAAAATAAATTCATGTGAAATATTAAAGCCACCATACAAAAAACTAGTGTTTAGTTCGACCGTAATTACAGCCATATCTTATGAACTGTGTAGATATTTAATTTTTTTACCGACTAAAAATTTCCGCGAGAAACACAAAATTTTGTTGAAAATCACTTGATTTTAAAATTAAAGGTCCCATTTAAGAAAAGATTTCGGCGCTCGTTTAGCTCGGTAGGAACCGCGAGTCCGACTCGTACTTGTTTTTTCAGCGGGAAATTCTCAGTATCGGCCTGGAGTCTGGATTTGTTCCTGATTTATGGCAATATGCTCGCTCCCTATTTATTACACGGGATTTAACACGATCAGATTTTGAAGTTTGTCTAACTTACAGCTTGCGTAGGTTCTAGGAAAATACTATTAAAAATATTATCTCTTTTTCTAGCTTGTATTAAAACCAAATATTATTAACTCTAAACATAATACTGCTTTTAAACTCCTTTTAAGTTTCCTATTGTAACCTATAAGCTGGCTAGATTTTTCTTTAAACATATTCACTCTGCATCTAGCTCATGCATTTACAAAAGGTAACCCAGCTATATTTCTAGCCTGGTCGAGTGTCGTGATTGATCTAAATGGCTGACAAGGTAGGGTCACAAGTGCAGGGGGACACTGCACGTGAGAAAATAATAGAGTGGTACTGCACTTCACACCGTGTGATAGTCAACTCACAATGATTACCACTTGCCGGTGACCGACAATGGTGTTTGGTGTTCAACTACTGTGGCTACTTGTGCTAATTTAAATATTATATATTTAAAGTAGCCACTATCTCAATACTTTTATTGATAACTATGGTACAGTATCAGAAATTACACTTTCTTACTAACAGTATGGAGTTTTTTGCCCATTCTTCTCCATACAAAACTACCTTTTGGAAGGGGCAACTAGAGTCATTAAATTTTATTTAACTTGTAAGTTTAACGTTCAAAAGTGCCTTTTAAATGGCCTAATTGAAATAAATGATTTGACTTTGACTTTGAGTACTCTTTCTGTTTTGTGGTTTAACGGACAAATGACAGGTGCAGACCAAAATAATTTACAATTTTCGTACCTATAAAGTCATAGCCCTCTTATATGCTTCGCCGATGGTTGCCAGGTAAAGAAATAAGTTCTAACAAAAGTTAGAGGCAACACTGCAAAAGCAAGATAAGTTTCCTAAGTTCTATTGAGAGACCATAAAAATGGGGTCTAGTTTTTGTAAATAGTGTACAATGTTTTTTAGTACCAAGTAATTTGTTCGAAACTAAGTTACTGATAATGGACTTCGAGCTTGTGAAAGACTTTTACAAAGAAATATTTTATATTGGTTTTAGTGATGTCCAACTATTGATTAGCATTTCATGACATGTAATGTAATTATTTGGTAAACAATAGTCCAAAACATGTGATACCATTGTGTATTTTTTGTACATTTAATTTAAAGTAATAAAAAAGCAGCAAAAGTGAAAAGAAAAATTTACTTCATAACAGAATATCATCATCTATTAACTTTTCTCTTTGGTTTTGGCATTAGCTATTTCAATTTATCACAATAGTACATTTAATATACTAAGGTACTGCTTTTGCTGTTATGATCAAAATGACCTACATAATAGTTTCCCTTTCAATCGTGTCAATTAGAGACACAATAGAAAGACAATGGCAAGCGGACACCGGTGTCCTCTTCGGGTTTAATGAATTAAGAATATATACAAGTCAGATAGCGTAGAGCTCAAAGATTGCAATAATAATGTATTAAAGTGATCAATTAAAGTATGAAGTGAAAGAAAAAAGGTGTACCGGCTACTTCAACCTAACCTGTTTAACAAAATGTCTCCCTGAAGGAAAATCCCCCATGGGTTCTCTGAAAATAGGAAAATATGGACTACATAACCTTTGCTTTACAGATCTCTCAAGTGCCAGCGTAACTATAAATAATGTTCCTTTAATTATGTTAAATTTATGAAAAGTATCATGTGAAGCATTGAGAGTTCCATCAATGCATGGGACATTCAGAACTCTCAAAGCATCACCCAGATTTCCAAAATATAACATAAGTGGGTTCCCAGCTACTTTGTTATAATATTAATATTAGATATTTTTTTTTATAATTCAGGGCTGATATGACACAAACTATTGCCGTTTTAAGTTAGATCATAAACTTTCCACATTGACAAAGGAATCATAACACAGCTGGAATATTCCCTGTGTACTCTCATCAGCGCCATCTAGTGACCATAACCTGAATCAATCCTAAGCTGATGGAAGAACTGTGTCATTTATCAAATTTTGGTAAATTTTGGTGGGTTTTCTCAAGTATATCAACTCTTGATATACTTGAGATAAGTACACCACAATAAAATTGATGAAGTGTATGAATGATTGCAAGAAATCAATGCTATCCTATCAATGCCAAGTCAATCAATTCCTAATGTGTCTTGGTGTCCATTGTCTCAATCAGACTCAAGGTGCATGTAGTGTTATTTTAAAATATTATTTCATAGATATGTGGATTAATAAATAATTAGTTAAGAGCTTAGAGGTCCCTATATGGACCCAAAGGTTTGACAAAATGTCTTGCATTTGTAGTTTTGTTTATGAAAACCCAAGTCTTTTCCAATTTAGCCCCAATAGATAAGTATTAAATGGTTAATTACCTAATAATTTTATTGATTTTACATAGTCAAAAATATAAAAGCCCAAATACAAAAGAATGGTTTTCAATTCAATTCATGTTTATTTCTTTACCGATCCAAGAGAAAATGAACTAAATATTGGGCACACAAGCAAAAAAAGCCTCTATAGCTACTAACATTATGTAGTTGGTACCATGCACGTAGCAGTAAAATATGGAGGATGCATATCCGATACCATCGAAAATCTCTTCTTAAACGAATTGAGACGCTCTGATATATAGCGAATAGCTTTATTATGCTGTTTCTCAACGAATCACGATAATTATTATTGATAAAAAATGCTGTAGGACAAGAAATGCTGTCAATTGCCATACGATAGTACCGCCCTATCCACTGATGTTGATGTAGCTTAAAATTGAACTCACCTCGCTAGAGAATGACATATTCCACGAAGAAAATAAATAAAGATGAAGAGAGATAAAAACTAAACTGAAATT
Source organism: Euplexia lucipara (assembly GCA_921972225.1). Taxonomy (NCBI): domain Eukaryota; kingdom Metazoa; phylum Arthropoda; class Insecta; order Lepidoptera; family Noctuidae; genus Euplexia; species Euplexia lucipara. The sequence continues at coordinate 6,089,486 of OV179142.1, read as the reverse complement.
GTTCACTGATTGTATGGGATTTAGTTAAGTTTCACAATTTTTTCCACAAAACAATAACACTACGCGCAATCACTATCGAACCACCACACTGAAGTTGTTGACAACGATCCAAAACAGCCAACATAAGAGACAAAATTAATCAATTATTTTGGAGTGAGTTCGTGGTAGAGCTCTAAATTCGGCCACGCCACAACGTTACAAGAAAAAAAAATCCTTTAATTCTGAATTTGCAATCAATCAAATGAAAATGGTACGTCTAAATATTTCACAAGCTGTCTGGCAAAATATTTTTGACAAAATGTCTAAATCACATACATTATTACTAAATCAATAGTTGCATACGTTTTTGACTAGAACACCGAACTCTTACTCTGAATTTTTGAAATAGTAGTAAAAAAAATAATAAGACACTCAAAATTACACAACTTTATTAGTGATGTTACTAATATTCAAACATCTACTTAATACTTTTATGAAAAAATCCAATCCGGAACTCACTCATAAATTAGTAGAGTGTGTTTCACAGAATCATCAATGTCACTTAAAACAGAAATAATGTTAAAGAAAAGTTTTAACGCCTTAATTCGATTTTAATGTGTTCTTAAACTTGACATTTTATTTATTCAGTAATACTTATGACTAATAAGTCCTCACATGTAAAAAAAAAGTAAAAGAACCAATCCTCTTGGTTGACGTCAGACGTTTCCCCCACAGACTTAGATAATATAAGCCCACAGACGTACGCTCTAGTCAAGGTTTTGTCTAACTATTATTAAAACCGGCAAAATTGAAGCCGTGCATGCAAAGTTAGAGCTTCAAACTACCCACACCGAGCCTGTAACACGGTGGTTAATAAACAAGTACTCAGCTCCTAAACTGAATGACATGACAGCGCTATGGATGAGCATTTTAAAGATTAGAAGGTCAAAAGGCCTTAAGTTGGCACTTTGTTTTGATATTTTATATCAATAAATTAGCATGTACCTACGTACATATATAAAGGTACCTAAAGGTTATTGATTTTTGGAATAAATTACCATGCCGTGTCCCAATGACACGGTAATTATTCCAAAAATCAATATAATATATGAAAAGTATAATAAAAAAAAAACTAAACGCGATCAATACTCTTTGGCATTACTGCTTACCTCATTACATCTGTAAAATAATTATTGTTTTCGTCTTCAGTCGCATGTACGATGCGAAGACAAATCTACTACCTACTCATTTAATGATCAGGCACTCTTATCATACAAATACAAGCAACATACTTGACCTACTTTAAGTTAATTATGCTATTCAACCAATAACAGCACTAACGTCCGGTTTCTGAGAAAAAAATAGTAAATAGTTATTGATGCGTTTGGCTGTTCAAAGGTCAAACATCCAATCACGGCAGTTTACGAGCGTTTGACAGTTTGTCAAAATTCTGTCAAAAACCTACTCCTACTGAACGAATTATTGGAGCTAAAGCTAAATTAATATCGAATTTCTCAGTGACTTTGTTATATGGAAAAGAATTGGCAAGATAAGTACCTACCTCCTCCTCCTCTTTTCACTGTATTTCCTAGTTAATAATTAACCAAATCTTTTTTTAAAGACGAGGTTGCTAGAAATAGAATAAAGACGACTATAAAATAATCAATAACAACCTACATAAGAAGTGCATCAGATGGGTACCTAACTATATTTAAAAGAAAGTACCTACCTAAGTTAAGACTAGCAATCAGTTTTGTCTAACCAACGTTTGAGAAGTTTTAGTAAAATAAGAATCCTAAATAAGTACCTATTTATTGTTTGTATAACGATATTAAAAATGGTCATATTACAAAGGTGTTTATCATATTATGAAACGTAACGTTAATGTAAACAAAATAACAAAAATAAAAAGACATGATGACTCTACGGAACTCGTGCAAGCAAGTCATACGACCCTTAATTTTTGCCGGTGTCTATTGTCTCCTTGTAAAAGTCTAATACTCAATAAACTGATAGATATGCGCAATAAATTTAGTGGAAAATGGATGAATCATCATCATCATCTGCTACCTATGCTATTCTGTAAATGGTAAAACACTTCGAAAGTCATTTCGCAAATCATCTCGAAAGTCAAGTATGACTATACCTACTATATAGTATACCGAAACTTGTACAGGCAACATGAAAAGCTACTACTACTACTACGCTTTTCATGTCGCCTGTACAAGTTTCGGTATTCACATGTCAACGTCAAAATACTCACCCGTTTTAGTTCGTCTCACTTTGATCACCACGTGGTGGTGCCAGTGTCAAAAGCACTCCATTTAAGAATACGATATTTTAATTTCACATGATTCACTGCGGATTCACAAGTGATTTAGCATATAAACTTTTCAGAATAGCACTGCTGTAACGAGTCGTATTTACTTATTTCATTCATTTCGAAAATGAATTGCTAATTTAATATAGGTAGCTAGTTATTACAGTACTAGTACCTAGGTACAAACAACCGACGCGTGTTGCTTGGAAAGCTGTAATTTGTTTTCAAACTATGTATTTAATAATGTTACGTAGTAGTTTGTAGATAGGAATAAGTACCATCCATAGATTAAGTACTCATCCATCTAGATATAAACACAGTTATTCATTATTGTTGTTTTAGATCTAGTACCTACGTAAGTTTTTTCTTGATCTTAAGACCAGTAAAATATGTAGTTTTTACGGACGATAATTAGTACTCAATAATTTTATTAATCACAATTCTTATATTATTTTGATGCTAACTAACAATTACTTTACACTTTTTTTATCTTTTAAAGTCCTACTCAAATTAAATAAGAAACAATGAATGAATAGGAGTAAATTATCTTGTTCACATAGAGCGGTATGTAACGTGGTTTAAATGATGGTATCGAGACCATAAATGAGTAAATTTCATGCACATTCCAATTTTAATATGTTAATAATTTATGTTTCAGTTTTCCACGAGTTTCCCAGTAGGTACCTACTGACGTGCGCCCGTAACTGAAAGCACCTAAGTAGGTACTAAATGTAATTATCGTACCTATATTATCTGCTGGCTTCCATGAACCCTCCATTCAGGAGGGTTCATGGAAGCCCATCTTACAGCAGTTCCTAGAAATTGGGAAGCTTACGCTAGTCATGCGGTTAAATGTGATATATACATTGCTGCATAATATATTATATAGATGTGTGGTTTGCCCACATATCAATATGGAATTAATCCTGTTCTGTAGAAATTTCCACTCCAAAAAGTAAATATATAGCGAAGGCGATCTGAGCTGTCATCTCATACCTAAGTTATATAATGACAGTTAATTTCGCACATATTTCACGTAGCAGCGTGGGCAGCTTTCGCTGGAGTAGATCGGCAAAACAAGAAAAACAGTTTTATTAAAGATTTAAGTGCTTTATTTTAATACCTACATATTTTAATGAAAGCACGCGAGTTTCGAATCCAAATAATATTCGTATAAGTAAACATACTTGTCACCTAAGAGATATAAGATAGACACTATAGCGAGGACGTGCGAATGTTGTAGAAAAACTGTGATCTGTCTCAGTAACGCCATCTAGCATAATATTCCTATATTTGAGTGGCAGCGGGACGTACTAAAGTAGACCAGTCGACTTGTCTCTACTAGGACACAAGTACTGGACAACATTTTGTTCGGTATGACCCATTTAAAGTACCTAAGTATTGAATGTCAAAAAAAAATCGATGAAATGTACGGAGCTGAAGTAGGCAGTGTGCACTGTGGCGCCCTCTCCTCCGTGTAGTATAGTCCTTCTAATAAAAGTAGTACATCGGCAAATAGCGGAACTATTATAATATGAAAATTTTGAAAGGAATTTTAAAGGACATGTAGTGGTAGTTCCTTCATGGACCTTTCTTGCTAGCGTTGCTTTGAACAGCGCGTTCCGTTTCAGCCAAATAACTATAATCGATAACTCTGACAATAACTGTTTAACTTTTGCGTTGTTGAGCTTACACCGGCCACAGCTTCAATCTCTTTCAGAACGCGTATTTTCAAGTCGAAAGTGGACCTCGTATCTAAATAAAATAAAACACCCTTTGCCAAAGGTTCATAATTATATAATAATTAGAAAATATTCTAAGGGCGGGGATAATGTGGAAGGTAGGACGGGTATGGCGGATCGGGTTACTTCATACTAAAGAGATTTAGTCTACTATTAAGAGAACATGCGAAGAAAAGTCATAGAAAAACTGTGATCCCATTTAATACCCCTAGTAACGCCATCTAGCCTAATATATTGGTAGGTAAGGCAGTGAAGCGAACTTAACACTTGACTAATCCACTTGTGTCATCTTGGACACAAGTATCGGACATAGATTTTGTTCATCTGTCTTTGCATCGTACTGATTAATAGTATTCAAAATTTAATTACAATATCAATTAGCTGCATGAGCTGCATCCCGTGGCCAAGGAAGAAAAAGTTACCAGTCTAAAAACGCGACAGCAGTTTTGTACAGTTAATCACACATTCACATAGCAAAGTACCGGCAGGGCAAAATACATGCTTTGATTTGGGCATCCATGGGTGCATAGAGAAAAGTAATAAAGTAAGTAAGAATAAAGTATTTTGGGCTGCATGCGCCCTCTGGTGGTGACGATGTCAGATCATCGGCAGCTTCCCAAAGATTAATTCAGTCCAAATAAATTAAATATATACAAAGACATTCAATACATATAGACCGGACATCTCGAACAAAATTTTCGTCCGGAAAAGTGTGTCCTGCTGGATGTGCTGGATACAAGTCTCATGAGTTTTTTGTAGTACGCTCCGCTGCCGCTCCAATATTCATACATTATTCTAGATGGCGTTACTGAGACATGGGATCAAAGTTTTCTATGACATTTCCTTGACATGCTCGCTCTATAGTATTTTAAATCTCTTTGATTGAAACAAATAAATTGTATCCCATCACTTATTGCGATAGAATGTAACATAACCCATTACGTATTAACTTATTACTTTTTTATGTAAATACTTTCAATTATTTGATGACTGCTTGTACGAAGTTAGTAAACAGTAAGAAATAACACAATTCGATGTGATAAGACGGTTCAAGTGTTTATTTTAGTATGCATTTTAAAGTTTACTTTTTCTTGTCACAGTTACGTTCTACGGCAGCTGTAGTCCGTGACATGCTGTGTGGTTGGTGATCCGTCAAAGTCATAGAGTAGGCACTACTATTTTAGGATTTTTATTATGAAGACAGAAGAAAGAATCAAAGAAAGAACAGATGAAGTCAAAGTTCAAAGAGTAGAGATCCGAGATGGACGTTTAGTATTTGTCATTTATAGCCTTTAAAGGTAGACAAAGTCAGAAAGACATGCAATAATTAGGAAATTAAATAAGTGTTGCGAAACAGCGTGTGGGCATTTATATATCGTGGTAAATTAAAGCAATAAATACTTTATATTGTGAATGTTACGTCTGTAATTATGAAATCAGTCAATGTATTTAAAAAAATATTTGTGATGGCTATTATTTTATGTGCTATGGTTTTTGTTTTCTTCTGGGCAAACATGGAAATAGTAAGGTAATTTAATTAATTATAATTATAGCTATAGCCTACCAACAGTTAATATAAGAAACTTGAAGCTTATCTAGAAATTTATAACTTTTTTATATTAATTTTTAAACAGTGATGACGGCCTTGAGTCCGTTTACACAACACCGATAGGTATACATATTTACTTAATTAATTAAGTGCACATCATTCAAATTATTTTAATTGCTTCATTCAACACTTAAGTTCTTTAGTGCGCTCCAAGTCATGAGTAACTTCTTTTGCATGTAACTAAATTAAATAATGAATGATTTATAATGTCTTTTGTTGTTATAATCGATAACACACCAGGCATTATTTCATCACCACTGCATCAAGTTTTCCTTCACCTTTTTTGAGAGCAGTGGCTCTCAAAAAAGGTGAAGGAAAACTTCGTGAGGAAACCGGCATGTCCTAGAATCAAAAAGTTCGAAGACATGTGACATCTACCAATTCGCACTGGGTCCGCGTGGTACATTATAGCCCTAACGCAAAATACGATAGTGAGATAGTGTGAACAACACAACACAGTTACCAAAAAAGGAAAACAGTAAAGCTTAAACTTTATCATATATGGTATGGCATATTGGTATTATGGAATAAACCTGAATGAACAAGATCATATTTAAAAAAAGGTAAGGTCAGGCATTTTCTGGCCGATAACACACTCATCACAAATGGATCAAAGTCATGCTGTTTACATATGTCATTAAAGTTTCTACTTGCACGCACTATATATGAGTTTTGCCTGTAATTTGTTGAGCTAAGTGGAACACGCAACGGTGCGTACCATTGCTTCGAAGTACGACCTTCCAGAAACATTAAAATAAAATTTGGATAAAATATCAGAGTTATAATAGCATTATTAACAATTTTTAGCAATGAGGTACAGTCAGAGATTGCTCGCCGATTAATTAGGGGTAATAAATGATACTTCTTACAGAGGTTGAGGTAATCATCAGACCGGTAGGGCACTTTCTGATGATAACAAATACTTGATAAACCTTTTTTGGATGCTCTCTATTGAATCAATGTACTTGTGATAACAAGGATTCCAGATTTCAGACGCATACTCCAAGTGGCTTCTAACAAAAGTACAGTATAGAATTTTTAAAGTTTTGGCTTGAGTGAAGCGCTTGGATAGCCGCATTACGAAATCTAGAGCTTTAGATGCTTTAGCGACTATGGCATTGACATGAGATTCAAATGTTATTTTAGAATCATGATATACCCCCAGATCTCGTATGCAATTCACTCTAGGTAGTACTTGATCACCTAAGATATATGATGAATTTATATTTGAGCGCTTTTGAGAATATATTAAAACCGAACACTTAGCAGGGTTAAGATCGAGCATGACGTCAATCGTCCTGAAGTGCAATCCCATCCGCATGTGATGATATTATGGCATAGATTTTCATAAATCATCAGCAAAACACAACAGTTTGGATGAAATCGAGCAAGAGTTAATTTTGTTTATATAGATAATGAAGAGTAATGGGCCAAGCATTATCCCCAACTAGATCACCCCTAAATCGTTCGGTCCAGCCATTTCAGAGATTTTTTACCTCAAACAGAAAAATTGTAGAAAATGTTTTTTTGTTAAAGATTCCTTTAGGAGTTTCATAAGCATTATGCAAAAAAAAAAACAGTTATTTTGGGAAGTTCATTTAATATTTGTCACATAAAAAAAAAACACATCATCTTGAATTGATATCCTGCAAAGTATGTAAGAATTGTTGTAGCACATGTTGCACCATGGAGCAATTGCCTAGATAGGCTATTGCCAGAATTAACCAAAAAAAAACATTTTTGGTCTTGATATGAAATTAATGGTCACGAATCCAAGACTGCCCAAGTTATGTGTGACTTCACCCTTGATAAACCTCAATGGACCCGTTCAACTGTTATTATTTCTCCACCCACTTTATGCTTATTCAAAATAATACCATATAAACCTCATTGCTATTAATGCTGGACCAGTATTATAACAAATAATGGGCGCCAGATTTAAACGGGGTTCTAGAAATTGAGGAAATATTCATATTTTATTGCATGGTTTAATACTAAAACTATAACAACCTCATTTCTTAACAAGAAATATCCCAACAAACAAAAATTGCTCTTGTAATGGCATATATTGCCAAAAATTATATTCTTATAGGAGCCGCATTATCGCTAATAAGGGTGCGTTTGGGCACAAATTATAAAGACAATAACCTTATAACCCCCTTATAGTTGCTTTATTGTCCACTTTTTTTCCTTAAACGTGTTATATTATGACAAGTAATAAGGAAATTAAACTTATAATGGCAAGAAAAAAGCTCCTAAAAAGCCAACACACTTGAAAGAAACATATAGAAAGTGTTAATACGGGCGATCACCCTTATACGTGTTTTATTATGGTCCGGTACAAGGGAATTAAACTCATTGTGGCAAATCAAAGGCTCTTATAAAGCCGTAGGTCCTTATAGTTATCTGTTTATGGTTCTGCAATAAGTGTTTTTTAGTGATTATTTTACATTTTCGCAACAGTTTGGCGAATGAAGAGAAACGTCAACCATTTTATTGACAAGTGAACGGTAAGTTATTATTTTATGTAGTTTATTTACCTGATTTATGTGCTCGTTTATAGTGAAAAGTGTATGGGAATTCAAATGCATGATAAAATGTGGTACGCTGTGTGTTATAGTGACAACCCGCCCTTAAATTTAAGCTGTTTTTGTGCTACAAACGTTATAAAATATTTAGTCAGGTTATAAATAATGCTATTATGAGAGCAAAACGATTCGCACAACGTCTACAAGGAGTCTATGAGACTGAAGGCTTTATAATGGCCACATTTGTTGCTTATGCTATCGCCATTTTACATACTGTCAGGGTTCCTTTCTCACGAACGAATTCCTGTACCTAGCTAGTCTTGTTCCCATATGTATAATATTTCTGTTTCACTATGGTTGGGTTGGCTGGAAGAGATCTCTTTATAGGGATAAGCTTGCTTTTGTGCACTAATTTTAAGTTTGTAATACGTATAATTATAATTGTAAGTACACAATAAAGAATATAATTATATATACAGGATGGCAGGGACTTCGACGCGCAACCGTTTACCATGGATTCAGTACATGATTCGGAACCACCCTGCGTTGAAATTTTTCGTCGGCTTTTTCTTAAATTTTACGTTTTTTTCTGCATTTTTTTTACTGTAAACTGTATAAAATCATTATACATTGCAAATATATATATATTTTATTTTTAAATTGTTCTTAAAGACTGATGATTGAAGTCCTGTCAAAGGTAAGGTTTAAAAACTAGTTTTGATAGTAAAAAACCAAGAGATAGCTCCCAAATTAGGCATCATTTACAGGTTATGTTTAAACAGCGATTTCTATTATGAACCCACCAACTGTTTCGCGGGCTAACTGAGTGAGCATTGAGGTCAGTCCATAAACCAAGAAATAAAAAATTAGCCTTCCTTTAGACAATGCCCGATTTGAGAGCCACTCTTCCTCTGTATTTTGATACGGCTGAATGATATCCTATAAAAATTATAACTTTAATAAAAATACTTACGTGATTTTCAAATTAGTTGTTTTATTTTACAAAGTATGAATTAATGGTGTAAAATACAATACCGAATTATACATAACAACATACATTACGTCACGCCTGTAATCCCCGAAGGGCTAGGCAGAGGTGTACCTGTAATCTACATTTAATCATTTACATTTAATGAGTTGATGATTCGAACTTTTATGTATCGGTAAACCATCGATATTTAAATTCTAGGTTATTTTCTTGGGCACTTTATAGTTTTGGAAGGGTTTTTGTTATTGTGTAAGTTATCCATTATGCCAATAATGTCCAGTATCAATTTCAATCATGCATATTTCTACTTTATTTGTTTTGAGCAATGTACGCACATCCAATGGCATTTTGTTTGGCATTACATGATGTAATATTTTTAATAAGCCACTTAAAGCGATATGGGAAATGTTGAATTTCACCGCCCATTCTCTGATGTCACTTCGAACATCAATATTCTGCAACTCTTCATTTAAAAATATGTCAGTATCACTATCGCTACAATTATATTCTTCCTCATTGGTTTCCTTTTCATTCTCATTTTCTATAAAATAATCCTCTGCGGAACCACTGGCCGATTCGTTGGTATCGGCTTGGTCATTTTGTAGCATCATAGGAGTAGAGAGCGGGTGTAACGCTCCCAACCATGTTTTCGTAAACTTTTTTTACTTTTCTTCTGTAACCACCGCTCCTTTTTAACTACTTCCAGTCTTTTAAATACGTTTTTAAAATGTAAATTCCACTCCGTAATAAATTCACACAATCTGCTGTACTTTCAAAATGGCGAATCTAGTCATGTAAAACATTTTAATGTTACCATGTACAGAATAATATCTTTATAATCACTGTATAAGGGAATACGGATTGCTTTCATCCTTGTAAAGATCATATACAATGTTAGAATTCATTTGTTGGATAGACGTCTTATCAGATGCTCCTATAAGTTAAAAAGCATCATAGTTACCTTGTGCATTACTTTTCTAAGAATAATTGACCATATTAAAAGCTTTTATATGACTTTGAATATTATATGGCTAAAATGCAATGTAACTAGCCGCTATAAGAAAAATACATTTGGAACCCTTATTGTAGCCGTATTAATTGGATATATTACCGTTTACCCAGCCAAATTATAAGAATAAAGGTAATATTGGCTTAATTTTCTAATAATATGCCACTATAAGGAACATTAACATAATAAATGCTCTTTTATAACAAGTATAAGAGTTTAGACCCTATAGACTTAATTTTATAAGCTTAGTTTGTTTGTTGGGATGTACATGATATAAATATTTCATTTTCACATTTCCTGATGGCTTACATACATAAACATTCATGCCCTTGATATACATCATAGGCTTATCCGAGACCCTTAAGGGTATGAGACCCTAAGTAAAATGTTATGACTTGTATTAGCGACTTTTGGTTACTTACTTTCTTTTTTTTTCATGTTCTTGTCAACTGGCTATCATTTATGGTTAAAGATACAATTCTGGGGCAGAAACTTTGAGTGGCACACTTTTAGTACAGAAACCTGAAAAGATAAGGTAAAAACAGAAAAATATTTTAATATTTTGTTTGTACGGTGTTAAAATCATCTTTATTTACAGATTGATGCAGATTAGGTTTAAATATATTTGACTTCTAGTACAAGGTTTGATATATTGGCCTGTCATGCCACTGTAAATTAGGTATTAGCAATATGTTCCTATCTTGATTCATAGTAAAACGGTGACCAAGATCATTTCTGCCTGGTTTCTGAGGATGTTTAACCCAGGTTTGTCAATTCAACACTGCACAGAATTTTGATTTCAAACCGATAGCACTCATGTAAGGTATAAGCTAAAAAAAGATCTTTGTCATATTAGTATTTATTTATAGTCTCAGAAACCAGGTATTATTAATTTGGATAATGTGATTTGGATTATAAGCAATCTAATGGAACCTTGGATAGGCTGAATAACAATAAAAAAGGCACATCAGCACTTGGTTGCAAACTGCACTAATGTGTGTCCAAAATCATTATGTAATGATATTTGATTAGCTAACACAAATAGATATGCTTTTAGCTTTTAGTAATGATTAGTGGTTAAGTACAGTCGCAGACAGTTCTGGTGAATCACCCATAAAGCTATTATTGCTTGGCACCCAACATCGAATCTCAGACTTAACCCCATCCCCCCAACACGCTCATAGCTGTGTTTCTACTGTAAGCAACATAGTTCTATTGTGCACATGTATCTAAACATAGTTAAGGTATTGTTCATTAATTACAAGTATTCTTCTTTATTAGTGTCAATGTTATGAGACTCAATATGCTAACCGAGGGACAATTTCATTTGTGCACAATATCAACTATGCGTGGAACACTAAGCGCTGCCACCACAGTTCTGTTCCTGTATTATGAAGTAATATGGTGCGTGGCGAGCGACGGACGTCCCAAAGTCGATAGAAAGAAAGAAAGGAAGAAAAGAAAGTGCGTCTGCTGCGGGCCGGGTGAGCGGAAGTAATCTCCCTCTCCCTTTCTGCAGTCTTCTCCTGCGAGACCACCGTTTCGTATAAAGACATTACCGCGTTCCGTGACTCATTGCTGCCGACCATCGCCTCGCCTACGGCCGGCAGCGCCAGCTGTCACTGCCTACTCTAGAAATTAGGGAACGGTGCGGCTCCTTCCAAGCGGCAAACTCTGCCAGCAAATGCCGGCCGTGTTCTCATGAAAGTCGACGCAGTGATGACACCGTGCGTCCAGCTTCCAGTCTATGCGACACAGGTACTTCCCGAAGCACTCATGCTTCTTAGGCACCTGTGACGTTCAAAACAATAGGCAGCCGTGCTTCGTTCCGAGCCGGCGCTTAAACACCGACCGGTCCGCCTCGATGTAACCTCGTGACGAAACGTTTGGGCGTCATAGCCCGTACTGCCATTCCGCCACCAGGATCTCGCGAAGTTGCGAGTGACGCAACTCCATGTGTCGCTGCATCGGTCGCTCTCCACAGAGTCTACGCGCCTTCGCTTCCCGCGCTATCGATACAGTGACGCGAGAAGGTACTCTCGCCTCGAGATCCTACCAATACTCCTGCGCCGCCTCGTAGGAGACCGTGGAATATCCCCTGACGACTCTGATGGCCATCGCTCTCTGCGGTTTTCTTAGAACAGCAATGCTGCCGGCCGTCAGGTCAGCCGCCCAGGACGGGGCCGCGTAACTAAACCTTTTTTTTTTGAAGGGTGGAAAATCCTCATGGATGTCCCCGGCCCCGGGGAGGGCGGAGGGGTCTGTCAGAGTCTTACTGACTTAAAACCTAACCCAGCATAATTCACAATAGTCTTATCATATTTTTGTTCTGCTAGCAAGTAGCATAGCTTGAAGCTTTTAGGTACTAATTAATGTTTAGGTACGTACCTAAACATTAATCCTTCAATCCCAGTAACCACTCACTTTTGTTTATTTCGAGTTTTTCCCAAATGTCTCTAACTAACATTGTTTTAAATTGTAGAGAAACCCGTAAACTTACTCTAGTTAGGCATGGTTCAAAAATAATGTTTGCCTGTAGGAAAATTTGTTAAAGTAGCTGTACTTGTTACAACTGCAAGTTAAAACAGGTATGACAGAGAAACCTAGATTAGCTTTTGGCTACCTATTCAATTAAATCAATCAATTCAATCGAACAGACCGTTCAGAATGATCTCAACAACTAAGAAAAGTAAACTTTGGCCCAATTGAATAAAGTTCTTATCACAATATCAGTTGTCGCGTAATGTCTTTGTCTACATTCTGAAACATAACATGCGACATTGGGTTTATTTATTTATGGGCCTATCTACAATTGTACCACTGTTACACTTCATAGTCCAATCAATTTACTTAAGCTTAGTGTACAATATGATGCGATAGACACAGCATGCAATAACATGGTTAATGTTTATGGGTTATAATTTCGTAGTTGTTTAGATCATTTAGAACCACGGATATCTATGTTTAAAACAGTCTGATGATCTCTATTTTATTGACGATGAATGTACCAGTAGAAAATAGTGTTAAATAGGTGTATGATGTTGATTTCTCTTTAAAACTAATCAAACATTAATTTTAATGAGGAATAAAAAAGATAATCTTAAATTTATTTCTACGAGAAAGGTTGTATTGAATATCGTCATTTGCCGACGGAAAATAGACACATACGGCCACATATACCTAAAGCTTATTAGTATGTAGATTAGCGTAAATATTTTTTTGTTACTAATACATTAGTGTCATGTTATCTTGAAAATAATTGGCGTAACCGCTTACTTACATAAGGCAAATATAACGCACGCTTTCACACCTCTTACAATAATCATTATTACCTGCTATAGGAGTTTATTCATGATAACAGTTATAATTTAAAATGAAACTAATCCTACGGCTACTTCATTGACCATTATTAACCGAACCAATGTAATATAAAAGGTGATAAAACAATATTTCAAACATTGCTTAACACTTGTAACAATGATTATTGGTAATCGAATAAATAAATACATATGTTTCAGAAGCTCTGAAATTAGAAAAAAAAAAGCATCTGTTTCATACTTTTTTAGTAGGTAAGTACCATTTGCATTTTTGTATGAAACAGCATTTAGTATTTTGCATTTTTGTTTAATATTTGAATATTAGCTTTTTCGCGGTTTAAATCGGAAGTCCAAAAGGAAATTAAAAAAAAAATATCTGGATAAAAAATATAGCACCTTGTTAACCCGGGTCGTGTATTTTGCCTTTCCATATTTTGTTCGCTCCCAAGAAGAGGTGAGCGCCAAACTTTTCCCTATTACGACGAAATGTATACGATTTTTTTTTCTATTAGGTATAAAACAATATAAATGGTTAAGTATGTACTCGTATTAGATTAAAAGTTTTTAAGTTCAAAATCTAACAATGATAAACTGTTGTTGATACGATTATTAGGATATATCTTGCGACATGCTAATGTCACCGTACATGGCATGCGATAAGAGGTCAGAGCTGACAATTTGTTAAATAGATAAGAAAGTATTTTGGTAGCGATTGTATGTGAAAAAACAATGAGATGAAGTCTCAACAATCCTTTGATTGGAGTACTAGCAGATGGAGGACATAGATGTGTGATATCTGAGAAATAGATGCTTACTTACTAGAATACGAGTTTTTGCTTTTTAACTTAGACGATAGGTGAAGGAGCATCTAATTCCTTACCGCAAGATGTCGTTCAATTTTTGAATACCACGCTTGTCTTTCCTTGGAAAATGTGCAACATACGGAAAGCCAAATACACGTTCTTGTCATTTTCTATTGTCGAATTAGAGAGAAAAAGTAACAAACAAAGAAAACTATTTGCAACTCTCGATAGTTATTTCATACATACTTATTTCTTTCCAGTAGATCTGGTGATTCGCCAGGTATACCTTTAAAAGTCACAAACAAAGTATGCTACGTGAACCTCAAAGATGAAAGAAGCCATGTGAACAAGACGACTGATTTGAAGATGATATACTTTGTGACGCCTACGTACCCTCGGCCTGAGCAAGTGCCGGAGCTGACGCGGCTGGCCCACACACTGATGCATGTCCCCCGATTACATTGGATCATAGCCGATGACCAGCCGGTCTGCTCGGATATAGTTCATGATATACTTAGGTAACGTAGATATTATTACTTCGTATTTTTCACGCTGTCTGTGTGTTGAAGTACAGAGTTTTCTCATTTTGCCTGTAAAAGACAGAAAGTCTGGGGAAGACATAGAGGGTGTGCCGGACTCTTAGAATACCGGGTTTATTAACCACCACGGTGTTCCCTGACCGACTTAAGGAATTAAGAGCGAATCCTGTACCCCGGATTAGCTCGCGCATATCTGCGTCCCCGCCAAGAGATTTTAAGCCTGGCTTAGAGCATAAAACCTATCGCGGATCGTTACACGAAAACAGCTGGTGTTGTGTTGAGAAAGATTGAATAAGTTTTAAAATTTGATTTTGATAAAACATCCAGTACCTTATATACACCAACATTTGTATCAAATTCTAGGCGTTCGGGTCTACCCTACACCCACATTTCCAGCCCAAAACCATACACATACAAAGAAAGTAATTTCCCTCGAGGAGTGGCTAACAGACGAGCATCTCTTACGTGGCTCAGAGAAAACATCCATGAAGGGATCTTATATTTCGGTGATGATGACAACACCCTTGACCTGCGGCTCTTCGATGAAATAAGGAATACGAAGAAGGTCTCAATGTTTCCAGTTGGCCTAATCGGAAGCTATGGAGTCTCAACACCGATCGTCAAAGACGGAAAGGTATAATAAAGTTATTTTTACGGTTACGAGTATATAGCCAAACGGAAACCTTAACCCGTCCGTCCGTAAGTGTTAGATATTTTGGCTAGCCCATACTTCTTTATGAAAAAAGCTCATTGTTATTTGTTACTGACAAAACCAATATTCTGCATGTCTAAATGTGTATCGAGTATCGCTACACGGAAATCTTCACTTTACGTGTTCTCACAAATTCACACTTGTCTGGTTTTAGTTTAGATAAAAACTGACCTCTGATTGTACGGAAACCCTAAATAATGCGTTATATTGCAAATGTATAGTAAAGCTATGCTTGCCTCTCCGTTTAACGCAGGTCAAATGTGGAGCCAATCTAACGATTCTTTGAAATTATAATCTAGTTGTGTCGTGGGCGAAGGAAGTGCTAAGCGTAGGTATATTATCTAACCGTGAGTACATTCAGCTCGAGATAGACTTCATATAATTCCCGCGCACTCTCCATAATGCATCAAAATAATACCGAAAGGTTAACAACCTTAGAGCAAACCCACACGGGCGGCGCGGCTGCGGCGCGGCGCCTGAGCGGCACCGCTGCGGTTTTCTACATACAAAAATGCATTGTAGCCACATGGCGCCGTGCGGTGTGTTCCGGCGCCGCGCCGCGCGCGCGTCGGAATCGAGACGAGGCGGGGAGGGGTGTAAGCAGAGCGGAGCCGGAGCGGCGCCGCTCGCAGTTGTTTGTTAGCGATGGGCAACCCCTCATTTTGCCGCCGCTGCGGCGCCGCCGCGGCTCTGTAGAACGTTGCGACGCCGCTCTGCCCGTGTGGTCGCCAGCGCGGTGAAATGGCTTGCGGTGCGGCGCCGCACCGCCCGTGTGGTTTGGCTCTTACGCCTGTGCTCAAATCTGGGTCACCAATTTATAAGCCTCTTCTCATGCCTCTCCACTGAGTCAAGAAGTGCTAGATGGAAATTGGCAGGCTACAAAAACTAAATCCCGGGGCAACTTCGGAATAGGCTTTCAAAAAACTGTACGGTTTCAACCGTGTTAAAGTGATTTAAAGTCATAAGTTGAAATGTTTTCTTTGCAACTATTTTGCAGAGTCCCGCTGCTCACGATGCAGAAACTAATAAAGCTATTAAAATGTTGGCCGAGTGACCTCTTTATATAACTCAATTAGTTTACGGAACTGGGGCAAAAGAGTTCATTTGAACACGCCAATCTAGCCTTGCGATATTAATACCTTAATATTAAATACTTGAAGTTATTTTAAGGCAGTTGCGATTGCATAGTGAGCCATCATACTCGTACAATGTGTCGTTTTGCTTTGTCATCAAATTTCAGGAAGCTGTTAAGAATGACATAAATAGTGAAATGAAATGACGGTACCTGCACAATAATGAAACCAAACTTGTGTTTTAGGTATTAAAGATAGACACTATTTCAAAATTTACCACTCCTAATTAGTTGAATCACCCCGTTGCGTATGCAATAGGCAGTGTCAAGCGACTATGTCGTTGTGTGGGTGAGTGTTGATGACATGTATGCCTCGTGTGTCCCATAAATGCCAATTTCCAAATATTAAAAACATAAAAAAAGTACTTAGGTGTTTTATTAATGATTGGAATTTGACGAGATTGCAAAACGACACCATGTCCAAATACGCGTTATTATTCTGTTTGACTCAGTAGATGAGTTTGGTATTACGAAAATGACTTTTAATACGGAAAATGTTAAATAAACTTCAGTGAAGTGAACTGTCAATGCCTAGCATTACTTAGTATGGAATGACAGCTCAATTGGCATTCACTTTACCTAGATTTTCACGCGGTAATTGTAATTGAATCGCACTGCAGTACACAAGTTTTTTCATCATGCTCTTGCCTTGCCCTTATATCGATTTATTTGGTGTGCTCAGCATCTCTTGTTTTGTGTTTTGTTTGACATCTCTTGCTGTCATCTCTGAGCCATGTTACATTTCTATCCATCATTTCTTCTGGTCTTCTCCAACGTTTTAACCACTCCACATTCATACTAAAATATTTCTCTCAGTATTTTTGCTGTACCAAATAACATTGGGAACCTTTCTATGGAAAGTTTACCAAAGGCAGACAAAGATAGATAATACATTTCTGGAATTTCTCAGTAGCAGCCCGGAGTCTGGATTAGTACCCGATTAATATCATAACAAAACATAACATCACGCTTGTAAGGATCTCTGGGCGGATCCTTCTCATCAGTGCAAAGTTTTAATTATAAATAGATTTTCATTAAAAAAAATACCACGCAGGGGTTATATTCCTTAGACTTTTCGAGGGGAATTTCCAATAAAAAATACTAACCTTGTTTTGTCAATTACCAACATAACCAAAAAAAAAATTAACCATATGGACCAAGCTTCTCAAGCAATGATTAGTCATACATACGGCAATACCCATGTGTCATGTATTGTAGGGCCCAAAATACTACCTTGAAGTATCCCGCTTATTTTAAAAAATTGCTGAGCGTTCTGGTGCGGTTTAAGTGTCGTCATGCGAATGCACTCATGAAAGCGATTGATAAATATATTTGATAATCCATTTTTCTTACCTTGAATTCCTGCAAAGCGACTAATACTACATTACCACAGTATTCAAGTATTTATTACAATCCATAATGTAAATACAGGTGGAAGGTTAAAAATTTTCGAGTAACAATTACGGACCCTGTCGGGCACAGCAAAATTAAGATGAGTTGGAAAGAGGAAGAGCGGTTTTTTATACATTTATAAAAATCTATAATATTAGAACAAAAATAAACAATTAAATAATTAACTAGTTATTATACCTATTTCTGTACTAAATATTAATTTTTTATTTTATAGTATCTATTTTATATTCAGTTAGTTAAAAATTACTTAAAAATGAGTTGGTTTTTTTAAATTTTTGTTTACTAATTGAACAGTTGATGAATAACTTTCAATACTTGGTGAAATTATGGTTTACAGAACCTCAACAGCTTTGTGTTACTATTGATTATTGCTGGGGAGTTTGATCCACCACTTTCCAGCAAAAACACTAGGATGTGGTTAGGGTGAGCGTTTTGGGCGACTCGCTTATGTATTTTTGACGTTCAAAAAGTGCTGATTCTCAGCCTCATTTGAAAAATTCGTTTTGATTTTGAATTCGATTGATTAACGTTAAGAGATCAAATTGTGTGGGAATGAATTAGATTCCATTCCAAGATGTAATATGCATTATCGCATTTAGTGAACTTACTCAAAAAACTTTGTAATAAACAAAATATGTACAGCATCCTCTTGTGGGTCTATCTTTACTAAAAGGATAAATTGATATGTATTCTATTTTCGTTTGCTCTAAACCCATATTTGTGCGATTGTCAAAAAATATTGTTTGCTCGTGTTTAACTAATGACCATTCAACAAAATTCCAGGTCGTGGCGTTCTTTGATTCCTGGCCGGGCTCTCGAACATACCCTGTCGATATGGCTGGGTTTGCAGTCAACATCGAGTACTTGAAGCCCTCCGCCTCCATGCCATACATCGCAGGACACGAGGAAGACAGGTTCCTAGTTAGCTTAGGATTAAAACTAGACGAAATAGAACCTCTCGCAGCCAATTGCTCAAAAGTACTAGTCTGGCATACGAAAACTGCGAAATTCAAGAAGCCATCACTAAAAATCAATCTAGAAAAATTTGATAATTCCCAAAAATACGGAAATTTTGTCAGTTTACTTAAAGAAACTTCCAGATTAGGTATGGCGTACCTCAGCGCCAATAACGGTACAAAGACATTTGTAATACGGAATCGTAAGCAGTATGAAACTACTGGTGGGCTACTGTAAGCAAACACTTCATAAGACTAAGTTATCCCCAACTAGTGCGTTTTCTGAAAAAGGTCTCAATGTACGTGATTTTAATGTTTGACTGAATGCGTTAGATACGTAACTGAAATTTCAAAAATACGTACCGCGGAAGTTTAGAATAGAAGAGGTATATTTTCTGTAGGGTAATCTACACGTGTTCTAGCTTCCAAATATTATTTCGCATAAGGATATCATTAAACAGATAACCAAAGATAAGTAATGGCTCAATCAATGTTTGGCGTTATGGTTGGCGCAAACGGACCTACGACACAGGGGAAATTCCTAGTGCTGGACTAAGATTTTTCGAATAGAAAGAATAATATAATCATTGTATGATTAGTTTTAAATATTATTATGCAACCAACCAATTCAGTATCAATAATGGGATTGGTATAAATTATTTAATTTAAACTTATTTAATAATATACATTGTGTAACTTATTCGTACGTGGACGGCTCAAAATAATATTTTTTATTCTATAAAAAAAGCGACTGCGATTCAAATATTTGTGCTTATACATTTTTCTCTTAAGTCAGTGTCCAAAGATATAAACATGCTTATTTATTTATTTAGTAAGAATATAGTTTGTTATAGATTATTATTTATTGATCAAAAGACTGAAACGAGGTTTCTCATCGCGACTTTCGTTTCATAAGACTGTACAAAATTGAATTTATTTTTATACACTGGGTTATTAGGAAGGAAAGTAGTTTTGCATGAATCTCTCAATACAATAAAACAAAATACAAACGAGCAAGACTTTATATACATATATAGCCCTTCCTCGGCAGTCGAGCAAAAATATTCACTCCGGTATCGATCTATGACCGAGGCAGCTAAAGTACGCTCAAAGGTTACGGTAACCTAGTTTTTGTCGAAGGCATTGTAGATGCATGTTTAATAAAGTACTATAAATGCTTTTTTTGCCTTGAACAACAAACTATTCAAATAATATTATTAATGTGTATCCAAACAAACCCTCACTCTGGTATCGATCTAGCAGCTCAAGAAAGCTTAAAGGTTACGGTAACCTAGTTTTTGCCAAAGACTTTGTGGATGCATGTTTAATAAAGTACAATAAATGATTTCCTTTGCCTTGAACAACTGTTATTAAATGTATGTATAACCAAACAAACCTTCAATCAATATAACATTTATTCTCTCATCACAATAAGTGGTCTTAAAAATAAAGTACACTTCAAACTGCTAAACTTTTCCACCTCTGTGAGAGACTGGAGCCTGAAGTAGGTTTAGGAATAAAACTAGTGTTACAGGTCACCAGGACCCCCACTTCGGTAAGATACTTACAGCAATGACCAGGCAATACAATACCTTCACACTGGTATCGATCTATGACACTAAACTGAGCAAAGTTTATTTATTTATTTAATTGACCAAGTTATATTTGCAGTACAAATGCCACACAAACTAGCTAAAGGTTACAACCTAGTTTTCGCCGAAGGCATTACGGGTGCATATTAAAATAGAATGGGTACACTAAACACGTCATGCATATTCTCTATTCCACGTATCGTGGTTTTTCAGTAGTTTAAGACCTGTGTTAAGTTTATGCTTGTAATCCAACTATCCTACTAATATCATCAATATTAAAGTTTGCTTGAATGGATGTATGTTTGTGTGGATGTTTAATATTACTCTTTAACGCAATAACTACTTTATGAATTTCAATAGTCTAGTTGACTAAATGTTAGTTTTTAGTCCCTCATCGAGATTATAAGAAAATATTCAATACATATTTATTCTTTTTTCACGTATCTAATCAAAAAATAATATACATCGAGTCAAATGTCGCATGACGTCACCTATCCTATACAGTTTAGTCTGAATAATGACGTTATAAGCCCCCTCTCCACAACTTTAATGCGCTGTATCTGTGGAGTTTTCTAAAAAAAAAACTTGTGCAATATCTATACTAATATTATAAAGAGGAAAGGTTTGATTGTTTGAAAATGAAAAAAAAAGAAAAATGTTTTATTTGTTTTACAAGTAAATTTAACAACTAGTGATTGGAGCCTCCTTTTAAGCAAAAAGCCTGTGTTAGGAGACTCCGCTCTTCCAAAACTTAAAATATTAACGTGAAATTACTTGTTTTAAGTGTTATAAAAACAGGCGATTTAAAATAAAAGAGAAAATTAAAACTAGACAGATTGTTTGTTTGTTTGCATTGAATAGGCTCCGCAACTACTGGAAAGATTTGAAAAATTCTTTCATCGTTGTGAAGCTACACTATTCCCGGGTGACATAGGCTACTTTTTATCCCTGTATTCCCACGGGAACGGGAACTACGCGTGACGTCAGCTAGTTTTTTATAATCCAACTGATGGACTAATATTTTGATATTCATATTCTGTCAACATGCCTTTTAAAGTTAACAGTTGTGTAGGTAATTATATATTTTTTAGAACAAAAGGTATCTACTGTGATAATGGGCCAAAACAATTAAAATAACTCGGTTAAAGTTCTCCCATTTGGGCGTGCACTTCGAAAATTATAAGAGTTACACCAATATGTGGGTAAAACCGCGAGACGCAGTTAGTATTAGTATTAAGAGTACCAACATACCTAGCGTCTTGGAATTAAAACGCATAGAAACCTAGTACTAGTGCAAAAAGTGAGGGAATTGAAACGAAATGGCTTCTGGTTCAGCACACAAAGATAATAAAGTGCACACACGATTTCGCCCTCGTTTTGTACTAAACGCGGCTTCTATGTGTTATTAGTCTATGCCTAACGTATATGAAAACTGATGTTAAAACACAAGAACAAAATATCGAAAGATCATTCGTTTTATAATAATATTAAGGCGCCGAACAAAATCATAAGACTTCTTTTGTAATACGTATAAACTGAACAACGTAGACGTAGTTGTTGCGAGATAAAACCAGGCAGCCACGGGGCTCTAGAGGTGAGTTTTTGAAATAAATTAAAAAAAAAGTTCTAGAAACGGCATATGAACATTAAATAATATAATAAAAAATCCATTTTGTCTTGAAACGATTTGTAGAGAAGCACCTAGACGCATTAAATTTAAGCCCAAGAATTGATTCATAGGTGAACCAAGTATTTATTATTAAATTCGCACAACACATATGTATATGTCTTCAAAATATGACTAAATTAAACTAATTACCTACATGCAATGCTACTTTTGTTAATTCATTCAGAGAAACAGAAAACTAATTTCCATTCTTTCAGTTATCTTGTTATGTGTATGCAAAGCGCGCGTCATAGGTGCTTTACACAGCCGTAACACAGTTATCATTATTATGTATCAAACACACATAATTATGAGGCGTGACTTAACTCTGCTGGCAATGTAATAAAATACTCCCAAAATGTGGACAGCTTCATATAGTTTCAGGAAAACTATACTTATAGACCAGGGTCGATAATATTTGAAACCAAAAAAAATTACAGTAGGATGAAACCCATTAGATAAGGAGGGGAATATGATATAAATGAAAGGAAAAATAAATTACGGTCGATCTAAGTTCGGGAAGTCTTTACCCTTAAACCCCCCTCCCTCCCACTTCCCGAACTTGGATCGACCGTAATTTATTTTTCCTTTCATTTTTATCATATTCCCCTCCTTTTCTAATGGGTTTCATCCTACTGTAATTTTTTTCATTTTTTACCATTTTTGAAGGCTTCGGCACTGGTCTATTAACGATATTTCGAGCCCCAGATTTGTTGTAGTTTGATAAACACACCATGTATGAAAAACATAATATGCAATGGTGTCATATGGCAGTTTAAAAAAAGCGGGCATCACAATTTCAAATTAGACACCCAGACACAGGATCTATGTCCCTGTTCGCTAACTTTAAAGGCAAGGTAAAAGTCAAATCACTTATTTAAATATAAAAATTCCCGAACCTATTTAATGTTTAAATTCTATTTTTGCTATAGTAATGGTTTGTGATTTTTACGTTTGTATTTCACTATTGGCAAACTAAAGCGTACTGTGCTCTTAAAACCTTTCTATTTTTAATAATTTATAAAAGGTAGCTTCCAAGAGGTAGTTTCGTACGGGGAAGAATGGGCAAGGAACTCCATACTTACTCTTTTAAATTCAAAATAATGTTACCAAAGATGATTTGCTAAGAATGAAATCTATCGAGATGACGTCTAACACGTAAGATAAATTGAGATAGGGTTAAGGGAGTATGATGAGTACAACTAAAGGGTTTTTTTTTTGGTTTTGAATGAATAGGTGTGATATTACATTATAAAACAAACAGTTACTCCGTTGCAATTTCGCAAAAAAATATTTTACCTTTTTTTAGGTATTCTGCATTCTAATAAAATATAAATAACGGTTTAATCTTAAACTTTACATGGCCAAGCTCATTTTTTTTTTTAATTCTTTTACTTTGAAAGATAGTAAATATAGTGAGATTTAATTTTAGTTGTTTATTGTTACCAAAGCTATGCGTTTAAGTACATTATAAAATTCATTCAATTCTGCTCATTTGAATTTTTAACTTTACTGTATATATTTAGTAAAAATTGTCATACTAACCGATGTGATTAACGAAAGTGAGTACGTCTGAAAAGTTATAGTATACATACAAGGTAAAGATATTGTTGGACATCGGCATGTTCAGTACATCATCCTTGTCCCAAGCAACTGAATTTTTTCGTCAGCTTTTCCTAATGTCATAAGTTTTTGTTGCTAATAACTTTATCAAGCAGATTTCAGTCTAATCCATGATAAATAACCGATAAAAACAATTACATTTCTAATGATAGGTGTAATTAGGTACTTTTTATGGAAAAATCTTAATGAGTTAAATAGAAATGATGATTTTTGCTTGGTTTTTAATAATTTTAAGTAGAATTTACTTCAGAAAGACCATACAAGTTATCGAAGGCCCACAAAAAGTTTCAACGTGTGGAGATCCAGAATGATGTACAGTCACGAGCAATAATATATATATACATTGTCACATTTTCTAAATTATGGTAGAAACCAAGTTTCTAAGTTCTACCATTCAATAAAATATGTGTACGATCTTTTCTTCTAAGTTATCTAACCATCAAACTGTGTCAAAAGTGGGTATAAAATACATTGGTTTCACACTAATATAAACGAAAATTAGGTAAAAATGTGTAAGTAGTTAATTTTGACACAATTTAACGTTTACATAATATTTGGACACAGCATACTTATTTTTGCGATTTAATGTTGCTACACGAATTAGAATTTTAAGGGCGTTTCTATGTTATTGCTCGTGACTGTACTTGCTGATGGTATCTGTGACATAATGTATCGATGTCCCTTACACCTTGTATACGTAATATTTATTAGTAGGTTTAGTAGGTCATTGTTATTAACGGAGATATAAAAAGTCTTGGAACAACCTTTCAAGGTTTGTGTTGCAATTGAATTCGTGGCTGATAAAGTAATGAAAACATGATTTCCTCTACATAATTACGAAGAGCCTATGTTGAAACAAAACCCTTCATTGCTGACGCGTAAATAACAATTTATCAAACTGCCAAATAATAATTTAAAGAGTAAAAATCAATTCGTATCGAATATTTGAATCGTAATTGTTTTTTTTTTGTAAATTTATTCAGACATTGTATATTTTAACAAACGTATTATTTATTGTTGTATTCTAAACTTCTACGGTTCGTAAAAAAAAAAATACTTATATGTGGTACAATATCATGAGGTTGTGTTTTCAATTTATTTCTCGATGATCTCATGAAAATAAATGATGGATACACTATGATATTGATAAGTGTTTCTGGAGACTTAAATCTCAAAGGGGTTCGAACATAATTACTATAGACGCGAGCTTATCCGATCCAAGCTTATATTCCAAGCCCAGCAGCATGCCACGGCTGCTCTATGTTCACAACTATGAACTTTATTTTCGCGATACCACTAGTGCAGGCTTCTGTCGAAGTGTAGCCGCGCTTGGAATAAATTTCTTAGAGATTTATAAAAACCGGTGTTGTCGCTTGCTGTTTGCGGCCCATCTTAGAACTGTACCTTAAAATGGCTCCCAAATATATCGGTTACGTGGCATTTTGGGGTACCATATCCTAGACTTGTTGTATATGACACAAATGTTCGAACCTCTTCATTGATAAACATAAAACTGGCCTAGATCTGAAACTTATTATTATTATTATTTTTTTATATAGGAACATAAACAGCAATATACTTTGTAGTGTAGGTACATTGACTGTTAAAAGATAATAAATCTTAAACCACTATAAATGTATGTTACCTACATAATAAAAAAACTTAATGTATTTCGCATTATTAAAATGTAATAATTCTAAAACATAACATTTTACCAAAACAAAAGAATAATCTCAAACTCGATCAAAAATAAGCTGAAAGACGCTAAACTTTTTGTTAATGTAAGAAATGTGAAATTGGAAAGTATTTAAGTTAAACCGAAGAATGCGAAAAATCTCGAGACTATTAGGGTTCTGTAGCCACTTGGCAATAAATTATATTTTTCATTAATATGACCTGTCCGTCTGTCCTTTGGATAAACGGTGGCGTGCCGTGTCCCCGTGCAGTTAATGAAAAGAGATGAAGAGGCATTTCATCATAATCATCAAGCATAATAATCTTTTTAAATCAGGGTTTAATAATAATTAAACCGTGATTTAAAAAGATTATGTTGCTTTATGTTTTTAATGTGATTCTTTGAAATCAGTGAATCCGCGCGTTATAGTTGTAAAAAATCGGTCGCACCCCCTTTTAGAACAAACAGTTATAAGTTCGAATCATTAAGTTTGTAAAACTTACTTGAAAATGGTTTTGAAAAAGATACATATTGCAGTCAGTTGGTTTAAACCACAGATATGACAACCAGTAAAATTTCGACGTTTGTAGTTAATAATAATTTTCTTGCTGCAGATATATATCAATAATGTGCATGCGTAAATGCCCATCCTGACTACAGAACCCTTTAATTTCCGTAAAACGTCTAAGAAGAATAAGTAGGTACAAGACAAGACAATCACGATACGTATTAACAGGTATCTCGATATATTACGATGCTGTTCTCATACTCATTAACAACAGGTATATTTCCCATTGAAGTATATTGAAATCTAAATGTGAATAACTCCTCATGGCCTGTTGTCTGCCTCATTGGTCTACTGATGGCAAGCGCTACTGCTGAGCCTGAGGTCCCGGGTCCGAGTCCTGGGTCGGGCAAATAGTCCGGTCTATTTAGACATTCGAAGTTACATAAAGTCCCAACAAGCTGAATTTCTGTGAAGTTGTTCAAAACATAATTATAAACAATGTCTAGAAGTTCCCCATCATTCCCCTGTAAGGAAAAAAAAATATTCAAGGTCAAAGGTCAAAAAAATGAGTTTTTCGCGATTTTCAGCAAAACGGTAAGTTTTATCATAAAAGTACCTCAGACAAAAATTGTAGATCATAAAATTATCTATAAAAAATGTATCAATACTTTTTTTTGTTACGAGCCACCGTTTATGAGATATAACGATTCAAAAAGTTATAAAAGTCGTTATCGTCATAATATGCACACGTTTCCACGCCACCTATGAGGTAGTGTACTTAGCGCGTTTTTTTTAACGTGGTTTTTCCAGTAGGCCTACTCCACGGGTCAGTTGTGATCCTGTTTAATGTAAAACTATTGCAAAATAACGGAAATTTTCAAAGATTGGGAAAGATAAAAGCGATGTAAATGAAAAAAAAGTGTTGAAGTTTATTCGTCTTATTCGTAAGTTTCAAATTCTTGTTCTTCTTCTTGATCTTCTTCTTGTTTTTCTTCTCATGCTTCTTCTTCTCCTGCTTCTTCTTCATCTTCATTTTGGATGCAAGTAAATTGCGTCAATAGCGATGTATCGCATGATACTTCGTCGGAGTCAAACGAATCCTCCATTGTTTGTGATTCAATATTAGAGCACGACCGGCCTTGACAATTTTTGCATGCCAAAGAACAAGACAGTCCGACTTCTTTGCAACCACATTTAGCACTGCATCCCTTTTTGCAGTTGCAAAAAATAGTGTTCAGCAGTTTTTCTGGCGCAGGTGGAAGTAAAGTTTGAACTGGCTCTAATATATTGTTGACCAACTTCCAACCCCAGTCTGTAGGGTTACACTGGCTTAAAGATTAAGGGACTGGGTTTCATTTTACCTGATATTCTTGTAGTTAAAACTTATGTATATTTTATATTGTAAGTATAAGTTACAATGACCGATAGAAAAATATTTAAACATTTAATATATAATACATATATGTATGTTTATATATATATATATATACACATACATATATATATATTATATAAAGTATTACAACTCTAGATGTATTACGTGGCGTACTCATGCATATTATGACGATAACAACTTTTATAACTTTTTGAATCGTTATATCTCAGAAACGGTGGCTCGTAAGAAAAAAAGTATTGATACATTTTTTATAGATAATTTTATGATCTACAGTTTTTGTTTGAGGTACTTTTATGATAAAACTTACCGTTTTGCTGAAAATCGCGAAAAACTAATTTTTTTGACCTTTGACCTTGAATATTTTTTTTTCCTTACAGGGGAATGATGGGGAACTTCTAGACATTGTTTATAATTATATTTTGAACAATTTCACTGAAATTCAGCTTGTTGGGACTTTATGTAACTTCACTCTCATTTTTTGGTCTAAATAGACCGGACTAAAAATGTTATTGATTTTTATCCATCTGAAATTTCTCAGTAGCAGCCTGGAGTCTGGATTCGTGCTAGATTGATGGCAATAGGTTCGGCCCCTATTTCATAGGACTGAAATAAATCGGCCAAATTTGGGTGTACCTTTGCTTAACCCTTCGAGGATTAGGCGTGATGGGAACACGTTCTAAAGACATAATGTGGTCAACAAATTAAATAGTAGCTTTCCACGGATTAAACAGTGATTAATAAAAAGTTTAACACAAAGCGGGAAGTAAATACAAAAATCTCTTAATTAAGTATAGGTTTAAAATCGAGTGTGATCTTAGATAGAAATTTAACAAATTATTCGTAAGTAGGTCAAGCGAAAGATTTTCACAATATTATGGATTTTAATCCAGTAGTTGAACTGTGGTGTTCTTCATATATGTATCTGTTTCATACATTTAGGACCACTTAAAATATTCTAAATATTGGCATTGTTCATAGATGTTCAGCAGTATAGTTTTACTTTATAAATGTGAATATTCAATGGGTGTCAAATACTGACCTGACTTTTCTGAAAAACCTTATCAATAAGGTCAATAAAGTTTATTGTTATTTCATCAGTAACTTAGAAGAAGGACAGACTCTTTCAGACGTAGGCTGCCCTGAAATGTCGCCATCGACCGGTCTCGTGTTCTGCAAAAGTCCTGATATACTATTCTTTGAGCTATGTTGACGGTCTTGCTTCTTTCCTGGAGGTGTATTTTAGCCTGAAGCCAGTCGATTTAGAAAAAGCCATCCTGTTAAAACTTGAGTGAAGTGACCTGTGAATCCGAAGCTTTGCTAAAGGTAATTGTTCCAGAAAAGCCCCCGATTTATTTTTTGTGTTTTTCTTTTGCAATTTTCCGTTTAGTGTCTGGCTGTATTTTGAACAAAATATGATTTGCGACCGAGAATAATAATCCTTCAAGAGCCGAGAGTGATTTGAAGGATTATAATCCTTCAAATCATTAAGGCCACCCTTTAAATTCAAATAAACCTGTAGGGTTCAATACCTATCACCTATCACAATATTATAGTTTATTTATTTACATATTTAATTAAGAACACAACAGACTCCGCGCACGCGAACTCCTTGTTTAAGCAAGGAGACGCGTGCACGGCCCGTCACTAGACAGACGATTAAAAAGACTTGTCAACGCGACACACAGAAAATTAGCTTCTAAAATATTATATTCACTTTTCTCAATTACTCCTTCTACTCACGTAAACATATATTTACTAAACTGGTGACCCCGAGTAGAACACTAGAAAAATGAGTAACAGTGATTCTGAGCACACCGCGTCATCGCAAATGGCGGAACACGTAGTGCATACAACACGCAGGACGAAAAGCGGTTCCAACATTGGGTCGCATGAAGTTTACCGCGTAGCAGTAAAGTTACCACCATTCTGGCCGGAAGAACCGGATATCTGGTTCGCTCAAATCGAAGCACAATTTGAAATTGCGGGAGTGACTAATGATGTCACTAAATTTAACTACGTGGTGGGTCACCTTGACCCCCAATTTTCAAAAGAAGTAAAAGATATAATTATGTCCCCGCCAGCTAATAATCGGTACAATAAATTAAAGACCGAATTAGTTAAGCGCCTCTCCGTCTCCCAGGAGAAGAAGCTGAAACAATTGCTGATGCACGAAGAGATGGGCGACCGGAAGCCGTCGCAATTTCTTCGCCACCTGCAGGGGTTAGCTGGACCATCAGTACCAGACGACTTTGTGCGCACCATCTGGAGTAGCCGGCTCCCCAATAACATCCAGCCTCTTTTGGCATCGCAACCTCTCAGCACTCTTGAGGCATTGGCTGAGCTGGCCGACCGCGTCCAGGACATCGTCGCACCTGCACACCATGTTGCCGCAACTTCGGCAGCAGGAGTCACCATGAGTGAAATGGCAGCCGAGATCGCCGAGCTTAAACACGCTATGAAGAACCTGACGCTGCAACTAGAGCACAACCTTCCGCGGAATCGCTCCCACAGCCCAGGTAGAAATGCGAGAAGCAGCTCACGCCAACGAGCTTCGACCCGCTCAGAGTCATGCTACCGTCAGCATCCGGTGTGCTGGTACCACTCAATGCATGGCGAAAACGCGAAGCGATGTGTCAAACCATGTGACTACAAGAAGGGAAACGCCACGGGCAGTTGGTAATGGCGACGGACGACTGCCCCACTAGTACTGGTCGCCTGTTTGTTACAGATAGGATAACAAAGACACAGTTTCTGGTTGACACTGGTAGCGACCTCTGCGTCTACCCTCGCCGTCTACTCAACGAGCGTCGTGCGCCGACAAACTATCAACTTGTGGCTGCAAATGGGACTATTATTAGTACATATGGTTTTGTGGACTTAAATTTAAATCTAGGATTACGTAGAGACTTTAAGTGGCGTTTTGTGGTAGCAGAGGTTACTAAACCCATTATCGGTGTAGACTTTCTAAGTTTTTACTCATTAGTTGTGGACTGTCGTAACCAACGACTAGTCGATAGATGTACAAATATGTCTGCTATAGCCTCAATGAAATATGATTCATCATTGTTTTCTGTAAAGGTTTCGTCTGGCAACTCAAAGTACCACACACTTCTCGAAAGTTTCCCTGATATCACTCGACCCGCCGGTACACTACGCGTTACACCTCATAACACAGTTCACCACATCCGCACCACCCCTGGCCCTCCAGTTTACTCTTCATTTCGGCGGCTGGCGCCAGATAAGTTAAAAATAGCTCAGCAGGAGTTCCAGCTCATGCTGGCTAATGGAACTGCCAGACCCTCAGAGAGTCCTTGGTCGTCACCACTTCATCTCGCGCCCAAAAAAGACAACGGTTGGCGACCTTGCGGTGACTACCGCATGCTTAATGCCCGAACCATACCTGACAGGTATCCGATTAGACACATTCACGATTTTGCTCACAACATTACAGGATGTCGACTTTTCAGCACAATTGATCTTGTGAAAGCCTACAACCAACTGCCTGTTAGCCCGGAGGATATTCCGAAGACGGCGATCACCACACCATTTGGTCTGTACGAATTTCCGTACATGACGTTTGGTTTGCGTAACGCAGGGCAAACTTTCCAACGTTTTGTCGACGAGATGACTAGAGGTTTGGATTTTTGCTACTGTTACTTAGACGATTTTTTGATCTTTTCTAAATCAGAAGCAGAGCACGAGGAACATCTTCGCATAATTTTCAGTAGGATGAAGGACTTTGGCATGCTGGTCAACACATCCAAGTGTGTTTTTGGTGTCCCAGAAGTAACTTTCTTAGGTTACCACATATCCGAAAAGGGCACGAAACCACTTCACACTAAAGTAGAAGCCATTAAAAACTTTCCGCAGCCCAAGGACGTTCGTCAGTTGCGCCGATTCTTGGGCATGGTAAATTTTTACAGGCGTTTCTTGCCTCACGCAGCTCAAATCCAGGCGCCACTTCACAACCTCTTGATTGGCAACGTAAAGGGTTCGCATCCTATATGTCTTGCTGAGAATACTTTGCAAGCATTTGAAGACTGCAAGGAAAGCCTAGCTAAAGCTGCTCTATTGGCGCACCCTGATTGCAAAGCCAAACTTGCATTGGTTACTGATGCATCGGACACTGCAATCGGCGCAGTGTTACAGCAGCTTAGCGATGATGGTTGGCAGCCATTAGCTTTCTTTTCCAGCAAGCTTAGTCCTTCGCAAACAAAATATTCTCCCTATGACAGGGAACTGCTGGCCATTTACGAGGCCATCAAATACTTTCGCCACATGTTGGAGGCTAGACATTTTGTAGTGTACACTGACCACAAGCCGATCAGTTTCGCATTCCACGAGAGGAAGAAAAACTGCTCGCCTAGGCAATTCCGGTATCTCGACTTCATTGCCCAATTTACCACCGACATAAGGCACATTTCCGGCAAAGACAATGTCGTGGCTGACTCCTTATCTCGTGTGGAAGAAGTGCAGGTAGCGGTCAGTCTTGACAACCTCGCGGACGCACAAGCTTCCGATCCGGAACTTGCCAATCTACTTAAGGAAGGATCGTCTTTATCTTTGGAGAAGATGCAAGTCACTGGGATACGTACAGCTGTGTACTGCGACGTCAGTACAACGTCTCCCAGACCATTCGTTCCTGTAATACTCCGAAAACAAGTATTTGACAGTTTGCACTCTCTCAGTCACCCTGGTGTCTCAGCCACTGCCAAATTAATCGCAGAGCGCTTCGTTTGGCCAGGCATCAGGAAGGACTGTAGAGAATGGGCACAAGCTTGTCTTGAGTGCTAACGTAAACCGACACGTTTCTGCGCCGTTAGGGGCGTATCATCTTCCACGTGCTAGGTTCACCACCATCCACATCGACCTTGTGGGCCCGCTACCAATATCAGAAGGCTTTAGGTACTGTCTGACAGCAGTCGACCGATTTACCAGGTGGCCAGAGGTCGTTCCCATTGTCGACATTACTGCCGAGACAGTAGCAAAAGCATTGCTGTCCGGATGGATTGCCCGATTTGGTTGTCCCATCGACATTGTTACAGACAGAGGACGACAGTTTGAATCGGCCCTGTTTCAACAATTGTCTAAATTGGTTGGGTTCCAGCATAAGCGGACAACGGCATATCATCCGGCGTGCAATGGCATGGTTGAGCGATTTCACCGGCAACTCAAGGCGTCCATCATGTGCCATGCCAATAGTAAATGGACAGAGTCCTTACCGTGGGTATTGCTTGGTATACGGAGCGCATTCAAAAAAGATGTCCAAGCGTCTTCCGCCGAACTAGTATACGGCGAACCGCTAAGACTCCCTGGAGAATTTTTTACTCCAAGTAATACCGGTACCACCGACATTACCGAATTCTCCGCACGCATCCGCAAATTTGCCCAGAACTTACAGCCAACTCCAGCTTCCCGACACAACACAACAAACACTTTTGTTTTCAAGGATCTGCAAACCACTGATCATGTGTTCCTTCGCGAAGACGCATTACGTGGCTCGCTACAACCAGCCTACACAGGTCCTCACAAAGTTCTGCAAAGAGGTGACAAAGTTTTTAAGATACTATTCAAGGGCAAAGAGGTCACGGTCTCAATAGACCGCCTGAAGCCAGCCTATATATTGGCTGACAAAGTTGACCCAAAAGAGACTAATCCAACTAGCAGTATACCACAGTATACCACTCGTTCTGGTCGTCACGTCAGATTCCCAGATATTTATCGCCCTTGATGGTCTCTGGAGGGGGGTGATGTAGGGTTCAATACCTATCACCTATCACAATATTATAGTTTATTTATTTACATATTTAATTAAGAACACAACAGACTCCGCGCACGCGAACTCCTTGTTTAAGCAAGGAGACGCGTGCACGGCCCGTCACTAGACAGACGATTAAAAAGACTTGTCAACGCGACACACAGAAAATTAGCTTCTAAAATATTATATTCACTTTTCTCAATTACTCCTTCTACTCACGTAAACATATATTTACTAAAAACCCATTGAATGATTATTTCATGAAAAAATCATTCGATGGATTCAAAGACATTCAATACCTATAGACCGGACATCACAAACTAAATTTTCGTCCGAAAAAGTGTGTCCTGCCGGACACAAGTCTATGAGTTTTTTTTAGTACGCTCCGCTGCCGCTCCAATATTCATATATTATTCTAGATGGCGTTACTGAGACATGGGATCAAAGTTTTTCTATGATATTTCCTTGACATGCCCGCTCTATAGTCTTTTAAATCTCTTTGGATGGATTAAACTAACTGACTAATTTGATGGAATTTAAGATTTTATGACTTATTCATACTGCTGCTGTTTGTTTTTCTTAAAATAAAATAAATAAACTAAGTTAGAGGGTTGTATTGGTGATATTCATTATTTTAATTCAGATAATCCATATTTACGGACGTCAATCATATTTGAATCAACATACAGCCTTAGAGCCAAACCACACGGGCGGTGCGGCGCCGCACCGCAAGCCATTTCGCCGCGCTGGCAACCACACGGGCAGAGCGGCGTCGCAACGTTCTACAGAGCCGCGGCGGCGCCGCAGCGGCGGCAAAATGAGGGGTTGCCCATCGCTAACAAACAACTGCGAGCGGCGTCGCTCCGGCTCCGCTCTGCTTACACCCCTCCCCACCTCGTCTCGTTTCCGACGCGCGCGCGGCGCGGCGCCGGAGCACACCGCACGGCGCCATGTGGCTACAATGCATTTTTGTATGTAGAAAACCGCAGCGGCGCCGCTGAGGCGCCGCGCCGCAGCCGCGCCGCCCGTGTGGGTTTGCTCTTACACTGAACGGTAAATTTGCTTAAAACACGAAAATTTTAATTATGTGGGTTACTCTGGCACATCCATCTTGAGAATGACAGTTTAATATGCTTTTACGTCACCTACATTGTCACAGGGTGATTTTACAGAAAAAGACTACTCAACACTAGGCTGGGCAAAGATTTTACTCTTGCTTGACGCTATGTTATACTCACTTATTAAAAACAATATTACTGTTATAATTTAGACTGTGTAATTAAAAGTTTGTTTTACTCTCATAAAGTTGATAATGCCACTTAATTGTTTGACTATTTGATAAACAATAACCTTACCCAGCCACATATTACTATGGCTTAAAAGTTAATTTACATTGCGTCGGTTAAAACAATATAAGACTTATTTTAGGGAAACATTTAATAAGCAATACAAAGGGTTATAATATGCATGTAATTAGAAATATAACATTAACATAAAACATTTTTTCAGTACCTTTTTTGCTTAGTTGTCTAGTATACTCATAGAACTCTGCCTAGTTTGGGACTGGATGGCGTTGTGTTAAAGTTGTGAAATAAGTATTTTATTTAATGTATTGGGTTTAATAATCGATAAAAAAACTATCCTATTTTATAAGACTGACCAAATTACACAGCAACCTAATTTTCATAATCAAAAATGTTAACTAATTCCAGAGTTTTGTTTAGTTTAGAATGATTTACTTAATCATCCTCTAGGACGTAATAACGGTATCGAAATTTAATCGCAAATAATTAAAAAGAAAAAAATGTGACAGTATGAGCTGGTGATGGTTTCGATTCCCGGTCGGGCAAAGCGTTATTGAATTTTTCTATTTGGAATTTCTCAATAGCAGCTTGATGTGTGTAAACGAGTCCGATTGATGGCATTAAGTTCGCTCCCTATAACATGGGACTTCAAAACAACTGGCGCAATGTGGGTGTGCTCCAGGCACACCTCTGCCTAACCTACCTATATCGTTCGAAGAAATCTTCAATTGTGTGTCCAAAAAAACACGTTTTCTATAAATAGGCCTAATAAAAATATATTGTAACTCAATAGTACACAAAGTACACTTCTTTTGGATTCAATTATACATATAATTATGTTTTTTTTTACTGTAGTAGTTACAGATAAAAAGATTAAAGATTAAAGATCATAATATTTTATTTGTATTTAAACACGTTCCGTCATCAAACTTAACTATGATAAAACAGTTCGGTGATTGCAGTCACTTAACATCAACCATAGATTAAGTATGCACTACACTATTAATAAGGTAATTTGCTAATACTAAAGATTTATTGTCTATGCAAATCTCTACTTAAACGTTACAGTAAAGATTAGACGTGTAAAAAAATGCTTACAAATGTTACATAATTATTTATATTTATA
Source organism: Euplexia lucipara (assembly GCA_921972225.1). Lineage (NCBI taxonomy): Eukaryota > Metazoa > Arthropoda > Insecta > Lepidoptera > Noctuidae > Euplexia > Euplexia lucipara. The sequence goes on along the minus strand of OV179142.1, from coordinate 6,053,791 downwards.
AGTCAAGAACAAATTATTTTTCTTTACGTTGTTCATTTATTATTAAGGCGTTTATTGTACCAAAAAGACAGCGGAGATTGTTTAATTTATTATTTTACACTGTTGTATTGAAATGTATAAGTTATCTTAATTGCTTCTACATTACAACAAAAATATTTAACTGTTGATAATTATGAAAAAATATTTATTTAAATAAGTTGGTATATGAACATGCACACAATTTTTTGTGTTATTGGCATAAAACTCAGGAAAAATAAGTACTGTTAACGGCAAATCTGCAAAATAAATTCTTGTGCACGTTTTCACTGTTGTGTTTAAAAATAACTAAAGACAGTCAGAAATCATCACTAGAATTTTTCAAAAATCTTATTTTTCCATGCTAATTTAGAATATTCACTATCTCAAAGTGGTTATTTATTTTTGTAGTTCATCTACATTATTAAAATAAATCGGTAAGTCTAGACTAAGTTTGCAGTTTGTTTGAGATTTATACGTTGTAGAAAGCACCTGAATAGAATACAAACATGATAATGAAGGCGGACTCACTCCAGCACGCGTAGCATGATCACCGAAGAAACGGTCTTTGTCGTGTCTCCGAAGAAAAGAAATTAAGTGTTCATGCTACGCAGGCAGGTGTATTGAAAGAAATTTGACAGATTGAGGTTCCTGTCTATATAATCTGTCACTTTGCCGATTCGTTGGTAGACAAAGGCAGTTTCTTCGGTGTTCAATGTGTTCATGCTACGCATGCTGGCAACGCTTATCATCTTACACTTGCAATGGGTCGATTACGTGCAATTTTATCTTATTCACACCGATTGGCTTTAGTGAAGGATTGGACTTCTTGGAACTTCATTGAGTTCGACAAAATGCGAATTATTGTTCGCCCGTTAGTGTGAGTTAAGTGAGAGTCAGCCTTAATTTGTGTAGTTACTAAATAATAAACAGATCTAAACATATCATATGCTTATTTTATGAGAGGTTTTTAAAAACTTTTACACACTGATTGGATGATGGCAGAGGCACTCTATTTTTTGGTGGGCTTGAAAAATATTGGCGAAATCACTTTATTTTTGTACGATACTGCTTTCAAAGGAAATATAATACTGAAATAAGTATGTCCCAGAGTTATAATTATGAGAAAACTGTTCCTATTTTTGAACGTTTTGTAATCCAGCAACATTCCTGATATTAGCTCGTATTATGTAAATCGTTCTTAGTTTCCAATAATAATTAATCGATCCTTTGCAAAAATCTATAAATAGCTTTGAAACAAACATCATTCACACGCATGCAAATTGATCAGTATTCCAATTATGTAAATATTCAAATACTGAAAAAATTATTACAAGATACTAAAGATACTAATGTAAGCACTTGAGGCTTGGACTATGTAAATCTAGCAATATGAAAGGTAAAATATGTGTTCTCATAAAAAAGTATTAGTAGGGGTTTCTACAATATCGAAATTCTAAACTACTTAGCATGATAAGCTTCAATGTTCCGACTGTCGAAAAACTGGCCTCCACTATGTTAGTAAAAAATCCACCACGCTGACCCAGTGCAACTGGCCTCATTCCACCAAGCTGGCCCAGTGCGAGTGGCCTAATTCCACCACGCTGGCCCACTAGTTGGAAGGCCACGAGTCTTCGATTATTTAGTTCCAAGACATGCAGGATTTCCACACGGTGTTTTCGTTCACTGACTAATTATATAAGATGTCTAACAGTTTACAATAGATTATATTATAAAATAATATTTATGTTGTTGTTGAACTTAATTACGTGTTGTAACATTTTAATATTAACAAATAACAAATAATGTTGTAGCCTGTTTGTCATAGTACCTAGTAAGTAACATATTTTCATGTGTTCTTCATAATAATCTCATTTGGTTTGCCCAAAATACTTGTGTATCCTTATACTTAACTTAAAATATTGTAATCATAAGCACTCTTCATATTGTTGGGTTTGTAAACAACTCTAAGATGAGAAAGTTATATATTCGGGTTTCTGTAAATACTTTATGTGATATTGGACTTACTTTATACATTCCCTAAAACATTCTGTTTGAAGTCAAACAAATATTTTATTGGCAAAATGTGTTCATTCAATTGGTTTAAAAATTAAAATATTAAACTCAAAAAGATAAACCTACGCTAGGGTAATATTTAATTTAAAATTATTCGAAATTCAAGAATCTTTATGGTTGTGGTGTAGGTAATGATATTAGTTTGTATTATGCTCAAAATGTGATTGAAAATTAGATCTATGTTATTCCAAACATGTTTGTTGCTGATCCAGCAATATCTAGTCGATAAATGCAATACAAAAACAAAAAACCAGTAAAAATAAACTCAAAGATTGTTAAACTGTTACTGTGCGATAAAAGTGTATTTCTCGAAACAAAAGCCAATATTGAGTGATGAGACTTGTGTATGCTGCGTGGTGCGTTGTTTAAACAAATAGTAAATACTTTCAAAGAAAGTAATAAAAACAATAACCTAATTCATTACATGAATCAGCAAAGTTGATAACCTAGATACTAAACAACGCCATCTTTTGCAAACTGAGAGTACTACTACGACAACAAACGAATACGTCAATCACTGATCAATTAGCAGGTCGAGCCGCGTCGGTAATTTGAGATAGTACCAAAGTGTGGCACGAGAGTGCGTTACTAGTAACAAAAACAAACAGTAAACTTTTTTATCATGGAAGAAATACTAAAAGCACTCCAAAAAATTCAAAAAGAATTAGATGAACAAAAAATAACTATCCAAAAAAGCGGAGAAAACGTAACAGAACAAGTAACGCATAATATAAATATTATTTTAGACGAGAAATTCAAGTCTTTGGAAGAAAAGTATGAAAACCTCAAGGATAAATTAGATAATCAGGAAAAAAGGTTATATTTCCTCGAGAAACAGGCTAGACAAAGAAATATAGTCCTCTTTGGTCTAAAAGAAATAGAAACGTCTTACTGTAACTTAGAAAAGATTATCATTAATTTCATAAATGAACACTTCAGGACAAATATAGACCACAGAGACATACAGGAAGTAAAACGAATTGGAAAAAAAGGTGAAAAGCCAAGACCAATCATTATCACTATTTCAACACTTGGTACTAAAATAGCCATATTTAAACAGAAGAAAGTACTTGATGACACCCCATATTACATAAAAGAAGACTATCCTGAATATGTCCTAAATAAACGGAAGGAGCTACAGGAGCAAGTGCGAATCGAAAAAGAGAGAGGAAACTTAGTAAGAATTAAGTATGATAAAATAGTAATTATAAATAAAAACTCAAATACATTGAGTCATAATAAAAGAATGCTTTCAAACTCCCCTGAAAATAATGCTACATGCATAAACCCTAGCAACGAACACAAGACGCAGGCCAATAAGAAGAATAAAACAACGACTTCCATACAAAGATCATCCAGTCTATCAGAGGGGCCAATAAAACCGGGCATTTTAAACTTCTTCCATTCAGAACACCCAACTAACACATCGAGAAATCAAGAAAACAAAAATGATAATATTTAACAATTAAAGATCCCCTCTCACACTCAAAACTACACTGAGAATACGCCAAAATCTATACCTCTTCCAAGCCGGCTGGTCACCGTGGAAGAATATGACCACAACCCTCCAAAGTTACTACCGAAAGATCACGAAAAAAGGTTAAAAAGAAAAACAGAAAAACTTTACATTTTAACATACAATGTTAGAACTCTGCTATCATACGAACGAATAATAGAGCTGGAAAAAGCATTAAAATATATAAAATACGACATAATAGGCTTATCAGAAGTTCGGCGCCTCGGCAATAACATAGAAGAATACAGTGACTTTATTCTCTGCAGCACAGGACAAACACAGGGCAAATATGGAGTCGGTTTCATTATACAAAAATACCTGAAACAGTATGTAGATAGTTACCTTGGGATCTCTGATCGCGTTGCCCTGCTTAATCTGAAAATATCAGGAAAGAAACTCTCCATCATACAAGTATATGCCCCAACGGAAGCAGCAGACGAAGAAGAAATAAATATTTTTTATGATACCGTCCATGAGGCAATGAACATGGCATACGATGATTTTATTGTAATGGGTGATTTCAATGCCAAAATTGGTCAGCCACAAAAAGATGAATACTTAATAATGAAACAGCATGGATATGGAATAAGAAACGCGCGAGGTCAAAGACTTATTGACTTTGCCATGGAAAACAAGCTAGCTATCATCAACACCTTTTTCAAGAAAAAAGAAAAAAGAAAATGGACATGGCAGTCTCCAAATGGTCAATATAAAAATGAAATAGATTTCATACTGTCTAATCATCCTCAATCATTTCAAGACATAGAAACACTAAATATGAACTTTACATCAGATCACAGACCACTCAGAGCCAAAATATCACTTACTAAACCAGTAAAAACACGAACGAGATTTGTAAATAAACAAAATAGTACACTAAAAAACGAAGAAGAAATACAGAGATTCAAGGAAAATTTGAAAAACAAAATGTCTCTACTCCACACCGAGCCATTTATGTCAGTACAAGACTACTACGATAAACTAATAATTTATATCACAGACAGTTTACAAGTCGCACGAAGTTCACATTCAACAAGAGCGCACAGTGTACTGACAGAAAAAACAGAAAGACTTTTAAACCGAAGGCAAGAGCTACAAAGGGCCAAAAATAAAACACGAACAATGAAAAATGAACTCAAAGCACTATACAAATTGATAAGCAAGTTAATAAAAAAAGATTATAAAAACCATAGAAATGGTATCCTTCAAAAACACATAGAACAAAGTGGAAGTTTAAAAAAGGGATATAAAGAATTACGAACAAATAAAACATGGATTGAAAGTTTGAAGGAGTCGGGGGATAGATACACTTCTTATAACCGAAAAGACATAATAAACATCGCTACAAATTTTTATAAAAAACTATATAGTATGCCAGACTTGGACAGAGACACAAGCCATATCGAAAACGATTACATCAATACTGAAACGTCACAATCCCACATAGAACCAATAGATTGTACAGAGGTTATTGAAACAATAAAAAGACTTAAACCAGATAAAAGCCCAGGGTCAGATAACATCACAAACGACGCCCTAAAGACTGCCTGCTTCATACTAGCTGCTCCACTAACAAAGTTATTCAATTCGATATTTGAAACTAGTGTCACACCGTCTCAATGGTCTGAATCTAATATTATCTTGCTTTACAAGAAAGGAGACCCAAGAAACATCAGCAACTACCGGCCGATAAGCCTTTTACCAAGTATATATAAAGTTTTCTCTACAATAATAAATCAAAGAATCAGCACAACATTGGAGAACAGTCAACCTATTGAACAAGCGGGATTTCGAAAGAATTTTTCGACTATAGACCATATCCACTCATTAGAATTAGTCATTGAAAAATATCAGGAACAACAAAGGCCGCTGTACATCACATTCATTGATTACCAAAAAGCGTTTGACACAATCTCACACACAAGTATATGGGATAGCCTAAAAGCCCAAAATGTGGATCAAAAGTACATAAACATACTTAAACACCTATATAGTAATAGTTCAAGTAGAGTCAAACTGGAAACCATAGGCCCAAGCTTTCCAGTCAGGAGAGGAGTGAGACAAGGGGACCCTTTATCCCCAAAACTCTTTATTGCGATATTGGAATCCGTCATAAGCAAATTGGACTGGAAGAATTGTGGTTTATATATCCAGGGTAGATACTTAAGCCACTTACGATTTGCGGACGACCTGGTTTTACTATCAGAATCGCACCTACAACTACAATACATGATAAACACTCTACATAAGGCAAGCAGACAAGTGGGATTAGAAATGAACATCACAAAGACCAAAACTATTACCAACTTCAAAAAACCTAAAACACTGATCGAAAACGACCCAATAGAGTACGTGGATCAATATATTTATTTAGGGAAACAAATGGGATTCAACAGAGATAGCAATGAGTTGGAAGTGGAAAGAAGAGTCAAACATACCTGGAATAAGTATTGGAGTTGCAAGGAAATATTTAAAAGTCAAATGCCTATCAAACTAAAGAAAAAAATCATGGACTCTTGTCTCATTCCTTGTCTGACGTACGCATGTCAAACATGGAAGTTTACTAAAAATATAAAAAATAAAATAATCACATGCCAGCGAGGAATGGAACGCAGCATGTTAAATATTAAGAGAGTAGAGAAAATAAAACACACCAAAATAAGATCTACAACAAAAGCAATAGATGCACTCAGCTACAGCCAAAAGTTAAAGTGGAAGTGGGCCGGCCATATAGCACGACTTAAAGATCATAGATGGACAAAAACAGTTACTTCATGGAAAGGCCCAACGGGTAAACGCTATAGAGGAAGACCACTCACTAGATGGGATGATGACATCAAAAAAATTGCTGGTCTACAATGGCAAAAAATAGCCCAAGACCGAGAGAAATGGAAAGCTTTGGAGGAGGCCTTCACCTGAGAGGGGTTCCAGTAGGAAAATATATTTGTGTTAATTATAATTAGTTATTTAAAATACTTAGATTTAGAATACTTAGAATACTTATGTTTAATCACTTTATCTTTATTTTATAATGTGTTATAAGTACAAAGGCACTTTCTAGATGTTAACATAATTTGTAGAAACTGGAAATAAAAGGCTTTTTTATTTTATTTTTATTTAAATGCAATAAAAATAAAAACATCCTTAACAATACAAAATGTAGTTTTATTACAATTTTAGCAATACATGATTTACAGTACAACTTATTTCTATATCGATATGCCTTACGTATTCATTAATCGTGAGCGTATTTTAGTATTGGTGAATTAAACTTGGCATGCTGTATCAGCTGTAGATATGCAATGATATAAGTAAAAAGGTGTAGATAAGTTATATGCGCTCAGCAAGCGACACGTTAAAATGTGGCTAACTAGCCACATTTGACCTCAGTTTCTCGTCGCGCCGTCAACGGACGCGTGCGTGCGTTAGTGTGCCGTTTTTGAAGATCGAATGTTGTTTAGGTAGGTAACCTACCTACACCTTTTTACTTATAATATCATCGGCTGTATTTGTGTCCTTATTTCGTCGCCACATTTACTTGCCCAATATCTCATTTAACTTTGCTCTATAAACCGGCAGCTCTACGTTATCCCAGTGCAATGCCACGTTGTCGAAGAATCTGTGAAAAAACAAAATAACATTACCTGAAAAACAAAATATAGAGAGAAAATTTCAGGTGCATTATTAGTTACAAAAAAAACGTATAGCCTAACCCTTGACCTGACCTAAACTACACATGTTTACCTTATGAAACGAGCATGTAATGTATGATAATTTAAATTCATCATTCAGTAGGTACTAGACCCTATTCATTTAGTACTAGACTTCATCTTTATTTGATATTACGGGTGGCGCCATCTGTGAATCGATGCACGAACTATAATGGAGCCTAGTGCTAGACACAGGTAGTCCTTTATTAGTGCACTTTCCTAGACATCTCATTAATACGACCTCCTAACATGGTAAGGAATTAATCTTGACAGTTTGACAGTAGATAGCGCTACTGGCTACAAAAATCTAGTGGGCCAACCAAGGCACACGTTACCTACTGATTATTTTAAATTACTAAGTCGAGATAGTTATATCTACGATACCTGGTTAAATAGAGTGTCATCATAGCCCGTAGGTAAGTAACCTTACATTGAGATCATTCGTACAAAGAGATTTTTAAGTGATTTGTAATCAATTCTTTTAAGTAGGATGGACTGACTGTTGCTCTTTACGAATAGTCTCTGCTTTTGTAGTACTTAGGTAAGTACCTACTACCAGCTATGTGCTTAAATGTACAGACGCCCGCACGTCAAGTTACCCCAACGTGTCAAAATTCTTTGATCGTTTTTCAACTTTATGGCAAACAGAATAAGGTTCATATTCAATTGGGAAAATTTGACACATTGGGGTAACTTGATGTGCTGGCGTCTGTACATAATATTTTTTTTCTAAGGTGTAAAGACATTTATTCCATCTATCCTAATAATATTATAAATATGAAAGTTTGTGAACATGTTTGGATGTTTGCTGAAGAACTTTTCTGATGAATATATCTACACGTCTTTAGATGATTACTAAAATTACCTATACCTACTAACTAAAATCGTTGTGCTGAAAATACTTAAGAGTGATTCACGCACGGCAATAGTGCAACGGCCAGATGCCCTATTACCGGCTTGATAATTACCGACTTTTGTTGCTGACCTCAGTGAAGAACACATCTAATAGGTACTTATTTATTTCATCTATTGAGGTCAGAGACGCACAAACTGCGTAATTTTGTGTATATAGGCACGAGTACATGTAGAAAATCTGCCTACTGTGCAATGTAGGTATTTAAACATAACTATAGCTTGAGTGAAGTAAACTGTCAATGCCTTGCATTAGTATGGACTAAAGCAAGGCATTGTCAGTTTACTTCACTCTAGTTTTTCCGGCGTGACTTTTACTGAATCGATCGTCTGATATATTTTGGGGTGAAAACCCACAGCTATAGTTATGTTTAAATACCTACATTGCACAGTAGGCAGATTTTCTACCTGTACTCGTGCCTATATACTTACTCAAAATTAGGCAGTTTGTGCGTCTCTGACCTCAATAGATGAAATAAATACCTATTAGATGTGTTCTTCATTGAGGTCAGCAACAAAAGAATTGAGCTGACATTCCATGAATGGCTCATATATATATAGGTAGACTAGGTACTTATAGTTTATTAGGATATATGACCTTTTAGCTTCCGCATTTATAATATAAGTAATAGTAAGAAGTAAGTTACAACATAGGTATAATTATTTGGAAGTAATGGAAGAAATATAGGTATTTCGATACCTAAAGTATAACCCGACTAGGTTCGACAAGTTAGCTACTTAGATGGCTTTAAATATACTTTCCAGATATGTACTCACCTTGTTTGAATTTCCTGTAATACCTGGTGTTCGTGTTCACTCAAGCCTTTCTCCAGTACGTCAACTGTGTCCCTTAGCTGCTCCACGTTGTAGAATCCGCATATATTTGTGTCAATACCCGGCTGATTAAGCGTGAACCAGGTCGCCAGGCGAGCTAGCTCGACGTTTTGTTGCTAGAATGAAATTATAAGGATGTTTAGTCTGTTTTCCTGCCTAAGGCTATTGGCCTACTGCCAAGAATTTAATTTTGTAAGGAAACATATTAGTAGACTATGATATGAGAATTCTGCGAAATAAAATTATGTAGGTATATTATTGACTCCAGTTTCTTTGAATGGTGCGGCGTACCTAATAAAGTCTGTTCTTGATAATGTCACCATGAGAAGGAGCTACTTTTTGAGGGTTCCGTAATCCAAAGGTACCCTTAAATAAAAGGTACCCTTTTATTTATTTCCACGCTAACATCTATCATTACCGAGACTTAGGTACCTACGTATTGCGATAGAGTACCTACATCAAAGTCTATAATAATAATTCTTAACCTAATACTTACAATAGGTACAACTAATACAACTTAAAAATTAAAACAATAAAAAGCCGTGGGTTCGAAACCCGGTAGGCCCATTACTTTGTGTAATTAATTTCATCACTATTGCTCTCAAAAACGGTGAAGGAAAACAATGTGAGGAAACCAAACACATGGCGTCCTAGAACCAAAAATTCGAAGACATGTGACATCTACCAATTCGCAGTCGCACTAGGGCCCGCGTTGTAAATATTATGGCCCATACAGTGGAGTTGCGGATACCAGCCCGGTATCTTTATCTTTAAATATTTTTAAAATAAATAAATTAAAATAACAATAGGTAATTAGTAATAATAATTAGTAATTTTTATTGTTAAATAAGTTGTTGTTATTTTTTTTTAATTTTGTCCTCCGTAAATCACACAGGCAGGTATTTTATTCGGAGACGATTAAAGGATGGAAGTACGTGTGCTATAAATAGTTCAAACAATGGTGTACTAATTTGAATTAAAAAAATAAGGGCTTCATGCAATGATATTATAAGTAAAAACGTGTTGATAGGTTATAAGGGCTCAGTAAGCGACACGTTAAAATGTGGCTAAATAGCCACACGTACCTCAGAGTCGCGTCGTGCCGTCAACGGACGCGTTCGTAGGTACGTTAGTGTGCCGTTTTTGAAGATCGAATGTGGTTTAGGTAACCTATCTACACCTTTTTACTATGATATCATTGGATTCATACTGGCTGGTTAATATCCGAAAAAAATCAATATTCCTCCTGATTCCCTGACAACTTCATGGTTGGAATTTTCCGAATTTTCTATCTCACTCGATAAACACAATCTACATAAGTATTAGAAATTATCGCACTTAATATCTATAAATATTATAAAGAGGTAAAAGTTTGTTTGTTTGTAAGTTTGTATGTAGGGGGAAATCTTAGGAACTAATGATCCAATTTAAAAAAATATTGCACTGGTGGAAAAATGGCGGCGAAATGTGGGTGTACTACCAGGTACACCTCTGCCTAGCCCTTCGGGGTTTACAGGCGTGACGATATGTGTGCACTGGTGGAAAGTCACATTATCCCGGATCATAGAAATCAAATTATATCTATGTCCCGGATGAAACAGGCTACTTTTTATCCCTGTAATCCCACGGAAACAGGAACTACGCGGGCGAAACCGCGTGACGTCTGCTAGTTAATTATCTAATAATTTCATATACCTAACTAATAAGTATGACAGTTTAAACAAACCGTCGCTAACTTATGTTCCAATATTATGACCGTGCATTTATTTGCTTGTAAGTGGTTAGCGAGCAAACAACTGCCCGGCTATTGTGTCAATAGTAGACCGTCTGGGTATAGTTAAGCACTAAACCACCGATATTTCCGAGATAAGAGACAAATATTATGCGTTTCAAATGAGAATAGGAATGACTTTGCGCCATGTTGTGACGTCATAGCTGTCAATTCGAATAATTTGGGTAAGATCAGCAAAACAAGGGTTTTTCGAAATAAAATTTATTTACGAGTTACGAACGAATAATTTTCTAAATTGTACTGGCAAAGTATTGGTTTACATTGGGGATAATCTTTCGAGCCCTTCCATACAAAACAGCGCCTCGTTCACACATTTTCGATCAGTCAGGGAGATGAAAACAAAAACAAATATCAACAACAAACAACCGTGTAACAAACAGAATTAATAAATAAAACGTAAGCACTCCACAAGACTTTCATTTTGAATAACTTCGACTCCTTAAAACAAAAAAAAGAAAATAATTGATACGCGGTTGAGGTTTCGTTGCAGGCCGTACTTTTTAGGCGATATTATTTTGACAGATAGAGGTAATTGACGTTCCTAATCTTATTTGAAACACATAGTACCCTCAAAGACTACTACTTACAGTCCATGCATGGTACCTTAAGGGATTTTTCTGAAGCTAATCCTACTTCCTACTTAAAATGCTTCCTTCTTATAAGGGTTCTATTTTTTTCCTTTCGAGGCACGGAATCCTAGAAAGGGGCGCTGAAAAATATTTTGCTCGGGGCGCCAGTATCTATCAGACCGGCCTGCTTGCATCTACCTTTAATCCACTGGTACAGACGCCAGCATATCAAGCTACTCTAAACTGGGAAATTTCCCCAATTGAACATGAACCTTATTCTGTGGGCAATAAAGTTGAAACCCAATCAAAGAAATTGGACACATTGGAGTAGTTTGATATGCTGGCCTCTGGACGTTACGTAGCCGTAGAAATGTTTTTTTATTTTAGTGCCTGGCCCGCAATTCCATATCATTCAATGGAAATCCTGTACCTTCGCAAGAAAAACGATGGCTGCAAATACATTCAATACCTCCTATAGACGGCACATCACGAACAAAATTTTCATGTGATACAGTTTGTCTCCGAGTGCACACAAGTCTATGAGTCTAGTTTAGTACGCTCTGCTGCCGCTCCAATATTCATATATTATTCTAGATGGCGTTACTGAGATATAGGATCACATTTTCTATGACATTTCTTCGCATGCCCTCTCTAGAAGTACCTAGTATTTTAAATCTCTTTGATTCATCCTCACAAACTTTGACATTTTAATATTAGTCATAGATAGTAGATAATTGGTATCTTAAGGGATTCTGACAAGTCTTAAACAGATAACTTAAAAAGGAAGGGAGCATTTTAAGCAGGAAGTATGATTAGCTTCATAAACATCCCATTGTGTCTCTCTCTAATTGACACGATTCAAAGGATAAGGTAGGTACCATGCATGCACTGTAAGTATCTAATCTCTTTGGCTGCCAACCACAAAAATGCCGAGTATTTCAGAGTGCCAGGAATAACTCAAACGTCTTGAATTTTATATCCGGAACGAAAATGCAACGGAATAGAGAACTAGTGAAGCACTGAAAAACAATATAAAGAGTACAGTGTGCTCTTCAACATATTTTTTATCTAGCGTTTTTTCAGGTTCAAGTTCAACCAATAATAATAATAATAATAATAATATATTTATTTGCGAAAAACACGGTATACAAAGTTGTTAAAATAAATATAAGGTCCAGCATGTTTTGCTTAGAATTAAAGCATGCAAACTTGTAAGTGTTATGTTAGTCAAACGCTGTAAAATTTTACAAATAGGAAAAACTAAGGTCTATGTTCCAAAAATTGCTTAATGCTATAGAAATTATATTGCGTCAACAAATTATACAATTTAATCTTAAACAGTCTACAATTCAAAGTTTTCAAGATATTTGGTAGTTTATTGAATACACAAATAGACATAGCTGGACAGCTCTTATTGTATTTCACTATCCTAGGAATCTCTTCCAGTACAAGTCTGTGCTGGTGCTGATCACGCCGACTGCGTGAGCTTACTTCTTCTACTGTTTTAAATAGCTCTATATGTTTTCGTACAAACATAGACACTTCATACAGATACAATGAAGGCAATGGTAGCAGACCAAGTTTTTTAAAGATGGGTTGACATGATTCATCCGATGGGATCCCATAAATAGCTCGTATACACTTTTTTTGGGCAACAAACGCTCTACCTTGGTCGGTACTATTTCCCCAAAAAATTAGACCATACCGTAAAGAGGACTCAACATATGCCTGATAAGACATCACAGCCGTTTTTATGCTAGTGACCCTCTTAATTTGCCTAAGGGCGTACGCGAATTTATTAATTTTATTGCACACATGGTCGACCTGAGCTTTCCAATCTAAATGTTGGTCTACAATTACTCCTAAGAACTTAGTTTGTGTCACTTGGGTAAGTTTGGGTACATTCATTTTAAAATTAAATTTTTGATTATGAGTTTGATTGAATTGAATATATACAGATTTATTGAGATTAATAGATAAATTATTATTATTTAAATAGCTAATTAAATTGTCAATTGTTTTATTTATGTCCGTTTCATGATCAGTGATGGTTTTAAATTTTTTGTCACTAGTAATAATAATAGATATGTCATCAGCAAAAAGGATACAATTATGATTGGTTATGTCAACTATGTCATTTATGTAAATAATAAATAGAATAGGGCCCAATATACTACCTTGGGGTACGCCACATTTTACATTTTTATATTCAGACGAGTAAAATGTCATATCTCCCTTTTCATTAAGCTTGGAGATAACTACACTCTGTTGTCTATCAGTTAAGTACGATGATAGCCACTGAAGTGACAATCCTCTAATTCCGACGGACTCTAGCTTTTTCAATAATATATCATGTGAAACTAGGTCAAACGCCTTTGTCAAATCAAAAAATAAGCCTGTTGTTAGGTGATTTTTATTAATACTCGCCAATACTGTTTTTAAAAGAGTAAAAATGGCTAAGGTAGTTGATTTTCGTTTTTGAAAACCAAATTGTTGCTTATTCAAAATATTGTATTTTTCACAGTAACTAATTAATCTTTGGTACATGCATTTTTCATATACTTTTGAAAGGATAGGTATTAATGTTATGGGACGATAATTGTCCATATTACTTTTGTCACCTTTTTTGAAAATCGGCTTCACAAGGGATATTTTTAAGGCATTAGGAAACACACCCTGTGAAAAGGATAGGTTGATAAGATGTGTCAATACCCCGCTTATTTCATTAACACATATCTTAATTATTTTGGTGCTGAGCTCATCGTAACCCTCAGAAGTAGTATTGTTTAACGATAATATATTTTGTCTTACCTCACTTTCGGACATTGGCGTGAGGTACATTGAATTAGCAATTAGATTTTTATTAAAGCATTTGGTGTTACAGTTTTGCGTTAGGTTACTATTTACATAGAGACTATTAAAGGCGGAAGCTATTACTTCAGGTTTTGTAAGGACAGTGTTATTAGTTTTAATGTATTCAATATTATCTTTGGGGTTCTTATTGTGTAATTCGTTTTTTATAACAGCCCATGTGGCCTTACACTTATTGTCATTCTTGTCAATATACTTTATATTAGCATTACGCTTGGCATTGTAGATACATTTTTGAAGCAGGTTAGAGTATGTGTTATATTTGGTCTTGTTAGCTTGATTTTTATTTTTATAATATTGGTAACGTAGACCACGCTTGGTTTTAGAACTCTGTTTAAGACCTTTACTTATCCACGATTGTTTAGTTTTTTTGTTTAAGTCTATTTTAACCCTTACCTTTGGGAAGCAGAGATTGTGAAACAGACATATCAATTCATGGAAGCAGTCGAATGCCCTATTTGCATCGTTCTCCATGTATATGTTTGCCCAAGATAAGTTTTGTAAGCATTCTCTAAACTTACGTGTATTATGCAGATTGTTATCTCTCTTATAGATATAATATATTGCTGCTTTTGATGTCTGAAGCTTTAGAGGGAAGCTTAGCATTTGAGCCGTTTCATGGTCAGAGAGGTGAAGTGGTAATACTCTTGCGATAGCATCAGGTATATTACTTAAAATATGGTCGATACAGGACGATTTACGAGTGGCTTCATTAATATGAATTTCAATATTATGACTACGGGCTATGTCTTGAAATACTTGCGTGATTTTCCCTTTTTTGAAAGTATTTATATTAAAATCACCTGCTAAAACCATACGTGTTTTTGTTTTGTATTTTTTGTAAATATCATGTAAGATATTATCTAACTTACTTAAAAATTGGTTAGGATCGGACTGAGGTGTTCTGTATATGCAGATTATGATTAGTTTTTCATTTGTTAGTTCAATTCCACATGCCTCAAACGTATTTACAGAGGCATGTGTTTCAACAAACGGCAGTTCTTTGTAAATAAGGCCCTTTTTAATTAAAATGCAAGTGCCACCTCGCTGTTTTTCCCTACAAAAATTTGAAGCCATTAAATAATCAGACAACTTAAGATAGTTTTCACGGCCTTTTTTAATAAATGTCTCAGAGAGGCAGATTACATGCGGGTCACTCTGCGAATCTCGCATCTCCTGTAATGTTAATTCCAGTATTTCTTGTTTGGACAGAGCACTTGCAATGTTTTGGTGAAGTATCCTAAAGTCAGGTGAGGTCGATGTCACGGGTTCAGGAACGAAAAAACATGTTATGTTTTGTCGTTGATTGAAAATAGTAAGGTATCGTACCTTTTTTAGGTTTCCCGATGCAAATACGCGCGTCGTTATTTAGTTCCGGTTCTGTGCTACTTTTCAAATAGGAGGGATTTTCAGTTTGAGTATGATTTTTACGACCAAAGTAGAATGGAATTGTTCCTTTTTTGGGTATGTTACTGGTATTTAGTTTAAGACTTGATCTGCTACTCGCTATTCTTTTCATAAGTTCTCTAGGATTTAAATAGTTTTCATTATAGTCATTACAATCTATTAAGTAATTAATTTTAGTACATAATTCGGTCACCTTAAAGGATTCAGTTTCCCGAAATTTACATTTTTTAAAGTTTTGACATACATTTTTCAGACGATAATTAAGCCTATTAGGATCTAAGTACTCATTCTTAAACACATTTAATACTATAACCATATTGTTATAGAATGTATCAAGTATAATTTGTAGTTGAGACAAAATATATTTTAAATTGTGATCATTTTCTCCTACACAAATTATAAGTTTATCGTTAATGTTCAATTTAGCTTTACAACAACTCGTTATTATTTGATTACATAGAGCATTAGGCTTTGTATCCGCTATAATTCTGTACTTTTCGTACCTTGAATTTCGTCTTGAGTGTATCAAGGCAGCTGCTAAGCCGACGCATTGTTGAGAACCAAAGATAAGTACTTTATTTGTAGTTTCGTGTTTTGGCTCTTCAGGGTGAGTAGGTGTTCGTGTGTTCATTTCCGATACGGATGAATTCTGAGATATTACGTTATTATGTTTCGACTGGTCAATAATTTTCTTGCAGGCTTCAATTTGTTGTTGTGCATCTTTCAGTTGATTTTGTAGTTCAGTTATTTTTTGTTGTAGTTCCATTATTTCCGTGTTTTCCCCCAAGTCAACCTGCAAGGAGGTCGACAAAGGGGTAGAAGAAGGTGAGAAGAATGAGCTTTGATGTAGCAATGAGTGCCTTTTTCTTTTTGAATTGATAGCTGGACTGTTTTCAGTGACTGTTGAGGAATGGCAGAGTGATTTTAAAATTTTAATTTCAGAAGTCAATTTATCTAATTGTTGTCGTAGATTATTATTTTCCAGAATTGTGTTTTCTAACTCATTTTCAGTACTATCCAGTTTGTTTGTGAGTCCTTTTATGGTGTCTTTCATTTCTAGAATTGTCAAAGTTTCGGATATTGTGCCGTCCACGCTTTTAGATAATTTATTAGGTGTGTCATAAGATTCGCCTGAAATGTCGCATTCTGACAGGATGTGAGAGTCCAAGATGCCCGAAGTATTTTGAACAGAAGCTATCACGGCTACGGGTTGTTCACTATTATTAGTAGTTTGAATTTGCACTGGAGTAGAAGACAGATTTTCAGAAGACGAGCAGTCTTGACGTGAATTTGCTTTTTTTCTTGTGGTTACATTGCTAGCATCCTGAACCTTCTTATTATTCTTCATGCATGTCCTACATTTCCATCTCTTTTTAGATTGTTGGTCCATTAGACGGTAAGTTCCTTCCGGATAACCATCACAATCCAATTCATATCTATGGTTACAAGCTGAGCACAGGGCTGTTTCTTTAATATCAACTGACTTCTTGCATTTAAAGCATGTAACTTTCTCTGGCATCCTGCGATGGCTTTTTGTACCACTTTTAGATGACATCTTTATAATTATAAGTTATATATTCAGTTCTTAATTTTATTTATCATATGCACTGGCAAATACAGAATGACCATACTATATAAGCTGAAATCGGTGTTTGAGTCATTTGTAATGCGTGTAACGGAACGCAGTCTCAAAAACCTGGTGTCCAAGTTTTGTGATTTTGATTTCTGAACGACAACTTTTTTGCCAAGTTCGAGATCTGTAACTGTGATTGGTCAATACTTTTGACAGCTAAAAGCAATGAGTCAGCTGTGGTTTGTTTACAATACGAAAATCAATTTTTTTTAAAGTTTTAACTGACTTTAATTGTGTATTTTTTGTTAAATACAACTTTTCTTGTTTTATAGATAAAATCGCACTCACTTTTAATCCTTCGTATGTGTTTTCACGTTATATATCACGTTGTATGCACTTTATGGTAAGCATTTAGTGTTCAGTCACCAACAATCACTACATATGAAGTTATTGTATTATTTACTTTTGACGATATTGTTCACCGCGAAAACATTTCCACTTATGTTTTACCGTATTGCAAGCGTATTTATGAGTACTTAAGCTTATTCGGTGGAGGAAATTAAATAAAAATTACTTTAATTCGCGGAGTGCGAGTAGCCGGGCGTAGTTTTTTTTTTTTTTTTTTTTTTTTTTTTTTTTTTTTTTTTTTTTTTTTTTTTTTTTTTAAGTAGCTACCTACATACTTTCCGACTTGTTTTGAACTTTAGGAGTACCTAGGTGGATCATCTTTTTATTGTATCTTGAACTTATGACTCTTACACGTTACCTACCTACTTAGTTATCGTAAATAAAATAAATAATGTAATATCATGTACTTAGCGACGTTTTTTCAGAAATATTTTTAATAACTTAACTAGCAGACGTTTCGCCCCCGTAGGACCGGTTCCCGTGGGAATACAGGGATAAAAAGTAGCCTATGTGGTAATCCAGGGTATCAGCTAACTCCATACCAAATCTTATTAAAATCCATTCCATAGTTTTTACGTGAAGGAGTAACAAACATCCATCCATCCATCCATCTATCCATACTTACAAACTTTCTCGTTTATAATATTAGTAGGATTAACTATTTTGTTGACATTTTCGATAAGTTTTGCAGGTATGTAAGTTTAGTGCTTCTTTTTTTAATAAAAAAAGCTTAGTAGCAATAAGCGTTGAACATTAGGTACCTACTAGTAGTCTTGTTAACCCCTTCCAAGTCCTCCAACTAAGCTAAATATGCTTGTGTCTCCAGTGGGTTGACGTCAATAGTGCAATGGGTGGGGATCGAACTCACGACCTGTCGATCGCCAGTCCAATGCCTTAGCCATTGGGCTATTGCCGCTTACTAACTAGTCGTTCCGCATTGTTGTGGTTTTTAGGTACTACACATGTTATATGTTTTAAAATTTGGTGTAAATGCCGGATATTAAGGGATTGGGTGCTGGCGAGACATGGCTGCCCTCTGTCTTTATGTACAGACATGGTAGTCGGATTAATATAATTATTATATGCAACTAAGCTAAATATGCTTGTGTTTGAAGAGGGTTCACGTTAATAGTTCAATGGGTGAGAATCGAACTCACGACCTCTTGATCGCCTGGCTGACGCCTTAATCATTGGGGTATAACTTAATTGATTTATAAATGTTAATTATACCTTGCAATAATCTGAAGCTTTCTTGCAAATGGATTTGATGTCATCGCTCGCAGGGTGCCAGGGTTGGGGCCCGTGGTTTGAGAGGAGACCCATGCCGGTCGCAGCCGCGTTGATAACACCCACTCCTTTGCTCTGGAAATATAATACAGATTAGAGATCATACACACAAGTGGCATGTATGACTAAAAATAGAGTCTGCAAAAACAATGGTCATTGTTGGGAACACATTAGTGGTTTCCACAAACAAGTTACAAAATGTGTTCTTCTATCCCAGCCTGAAGTGATGACACATCACGTTTTAGTCTTTTAAACCTGTCGGAGCTTCCGGTCAAGTGATGAAATCCACATCAATGTCCAACAAATTCATAAGTATTTCTGCACGTAAGTATTCAAGTATTTATTGCAATCCATAATGAACATACAGGTGGAAGGTTAAACAGATTCGAGTAACAATTACGGACCCTGTCGGGCACAGCAACATCAAAATTAAGATGAGTAGGAGAGAGGAAGAGCGCATTTTTAAACATTTTTTAAAAAATCTTAAATATTTGTAAAATATCACTGAAATAAATTATTACCTATACAGGGTGTAACGGAAAGGGTATATACATACAAACAGAGTGAAAAGAGTATTTAATAACGAGTCTTTCCTCAAAATTTCAGCTCCCAACTAATAACTTTGAAACTTCACGATATTATTTAATATCGACAGTTTATTAAATACAAAATCATAACAAACGTGTCACCGCACTATGAGGGTCATAATCCTGTCCGGCAAGGTTCAAGTATATCTATCTCGGGTTCTGCGCGCATTGTACAGACCTATCGGGCTCTGCCTAACCGACGAAGGCGCGACGGCGCGGGCGGGCTCAACTTTACAATTATGTATGTATATGTATAAAAACGTTGCTATGTCGTTTCTTATCACCAAGAGAATCCGTGCCCTTTGTATGTATATACCCTTTCCGTTACACCCTGTATAGTTATTATACTGATATCTTATACCATATATTATATTTATGTTAAGTTGGAACTGTTACCAGTCGCACGTGAGCTGAGCCATTAAAATGACAATATTAGGAAAAAGCCGACGTAACATTCGGGAATCATGTGCAGAACTTGTGGAGTCCAGATGAACGTCGTCGATGGCCCTGCCTTCCTTTATACTTCCCGTTTGAGCATGTTGAAACAGGCTTTCCTACTTTCCAGTCCAGAACTTGGTATAAAACCCTGATGCGTAAAACAGTGTCAGCATCAGAGGCAGAAGTCACAATATCCTGAGGCTCTAGCTACTATATTGCACACTTGCTCCAAATGTACCATTCTCATTTGATAAATTTTATTCGTAGTACTAAGGTCGGTTAGCAGATGAGCTGTGAAAATCAATAGGAGTACTGAATAGCTTTACAATAAGACTGCAAGTTGACCTACATTATTGGGAGACTTTGTGGTTAATGATGCTGGCTGCATTCTCATTGCCTACCCGGTCCGTGTGAATATTAATTAATTTACGAAGAGCCGGATCGCGGCCACATCGTTTCTAGGTACCTACCTAGGTTTAAGAAGCATGCATGCATGCAATATTCTTGATACTAAAATATGCAAGCATCAAAGACGCGGCGGTCCTTGTACCGTCAGACGGAATGTGATATGTCTATAATAGACAGGCTACAAATATTTTTATCATAGCTGTGTCTTCCGAAATTCTGAGTAAAGATAAGAAGAGATGGGTAATAAAAATTCCGCGCCTGTAAAATGTTACTTTAACCAGCCCAAGATTAGATACTCGTAGTGGTATTTCTCAGTACCAGCCCGGAGTAAGTTTTGGGCCTGATTGATGGCAATAGGCTAACGCCCCTTTAGATGGGACGTTTACATACCTTGCGAAATGTGTCTATCCCACTAGTCCCATTGGACAAGTGGGATTGTTTTGTTCCACTAGTCCGTTGTGACAACTGGTATTAATATTTTTTATGAATTGTGTCCCACTAGCCATGGGACAACTACTGGTACTGTATTGAAGTCTCGCTTTTCCCATTATCTTGTATATATTATTTCCTATTGTAAATTTTATACAATGCGTTGCTGGTGTTTGCAGTTAGTAGGGTTAAAACAAAATACTTTTGCCTCAAAACCATCCAACTTGTCGCATCATGGGACTGGGTCAATAGGACTAGTGGAAAGATCCCCTCTGCCTTACCCTTCGATTTGCTTTTCAAACACCAACACCGTTTCAATGCCAAGAAGTGGAATTCCCTGCCTGCGTCGGTGTTTTCGAGTTCGTATCACCCCAATCTGTTTATGTCGCGAGTTAATAGGCTTCTTTTGGGTAAGATTGTTCCATCGTCGACCTCATCTCTGACCGCAGGACAAGATTGAGGTCAAGAGTAGACCCATGATATATGTATAAAATTAAATAAGAATAAATGCCAAATTATGGCCAAAGGGACCACCCTTCACTGTCTCAATGTAAATTATTTGTACTTAAATGTATGTAGGGTACTATTTAACTAGGGCATTAGGTACTACAAACAATCTATATATAGTGAGGCCATCAATATGGATTGTTCTAGTGCTTCATCGACTAGATTAGGTTACAAGCAAATCTAACCTATCCACACTGGAACTGGAACACTACTTACAACTTAAGCTAGTGTAGGTATAAAATTCTCGTGTTCGACATAGTATTTGTTACCAAACACCTAAAAACAGGCTTGACCGATTCTAATGAAATTTTGTGTGTATATTCAGAATGGGACGTAGAGATTTGTTTGAGAGACGGAACTAAGTTTGCTGGGGCGGCTAGTTATAAACTTCACCTCTTTATTATACAAAAAGCTTATACTGTCTAAATGATTTCCTAGAAGAATAATAAAACCCTAAAAATATCGCATTTTCTAATTATCTATAACTTTAATTGTATGTGTTAATTACTTAAGTATTATTGCTGATTTGTTTTGTATTTCATTGTTATTATTTTATTTCATTACAATTATTATTTGATTTTTCGTATATTTCATAACAAAGTTTTTAATGTTACTATTTTTTAATTTAGTTGTAGTCTAGACATTTAAGTACTTAGATTTAACATTTATTCCTGTAAAGGAAACATTTTGTACGCCTTGCAAGGCAGCGCATAGTGAAACTTTTGATATTTAACACCATGTACATACATTATACCCATACTATGTGTCACACATAAACTAATTTGAATTTGAATATTATTAAGATTATAATTTTTGGGTAGGTAGGTACCTATTTCTTGTCGTGTCGTTTTGCATTCTTTTCCAAGTCTATGTTTCTCGACATTACCACGGTAATATTATCATACAGTATTGGAACTCGGCCGTATTTTAGAAATAAATGCCAACAGCCGCGCGGATCGTACTTAAATATGCGATAGGACTGCTAAAATACTTTGTGAATTGAATAGGAAGTGTTCCATAAAAATGCGTGTAGTGTTTTGATTGGTAGACTTTAAAAAACCACTTGTAAGTAAAATAATGTTATGGTCTTACCTTTCAGAGTTTCAAGGTAATCTAAAAAAAGTTGTCGCTGGATGCGTTATTGACGAATTCATGCAACTAAAAACAGCACAATGTATCCTACTCGTCATATTAAATACTAGCTTTTGCCCGCGGCTTCGCCCGCGTGGATGTCGAACTTCCGTCCCCTATGTTTTCCCATTAAGGGTTGAATTTCCAAAAATCGTTTTTTAGTGGATACTTACATCACTAAGAACACCCCTTCAAGTTACATGTCTCTAATACCAGCGGTTTGGGCTGAGCGTTGATATATAAACGTAATAATTTTAGCATAATACTTCCGGATAGACTACTTTCAAAGTTGATCCTTCCGGTATGTATGCATAAAGATTTCTGGAACTACTGACCCAGGAAAGAGCGCCGTACAACTGATCATATTTAAAACGACTGAGACTAAGATCAACCTGCCCAGGCGTATTGATTACAACAGTACCAAGTTTGGTTAAAATCCCTATAATAGTTTTTTGAATTATGCGTGCACATACAGACAGAGACTCAGACAGACAAAACATTGAATGCTTGCATTTTTGGCATCAGTATCGATCACCAATCATCCTCCAATATTAATTTTGAATATTTATATTCAATGTACATAATTATCTTCGTAGTGTGTGATAGTCCATTGAATTGTATGGCGAGCGATATTGTATCTTAAGATAAAATATTATACTATCTTAGCCGTGTGCAGCGCCCCTTGGTGAAACCCACTGCGGTGACGAAACCTACGACAAACTTTTTATTTGCGGTTGTTACAGTAGTCGGGTCTAGAGATCGAACCGCAAAATTAAGTTTGTTTTTTGTTGTATATACTTCTCCGGGATAAAAAGTACCCAGTGTGGTGCCCAGGATATTAAAGAATAAGTATACCAAGTGTCATGGTAATCGAACCGGTAGTTTTTGCGTAATATCTGAACATACAGACAGACAGACAGACAGACCGACAGACAAAAATTTTTTTAATCATATTTTTGGGTTCGGTGCCGGTCTAGTAACACCCCCTGCTAATTATTTTTTTGATATTTTCAATGTACAGAAATTTTACTTCTACAGATTTATTATAAGTACTAGCTTTTGCCCGCGGCTTCGCCCGCGTGGATGTCGAACTTCCGCCCCCTATGTTTTCCCATTAAGGGTTGAATTTCCAAAAATCGTGTTTTAGTGGATACTTATTCCTAACTAAGAAGTCCCCTTCAAGTTTCATGTCTCTAATACCAGCGGTTTAGGCTGTGCGTTGATATATAAACGTAATAATTTTAGCATAATACTTCCAGATAGACTACTTTCAAAGTTGATCCTTCCAGTATGTATGCATAAAGACTTCTGGAACTACTGACCCGGGAAAGAGCGCCGTACAACTGACCATGTGTAAAACAACTGAGACTAAGATCAACCTACCCAGGCGTATTGATTACAACCGTAGGTACCAAGTCAATCCCAATCCCTATAATAGTTATTGAACTATGCGTACACATACAGACAGACAGACAGACAAAACATTTACTGATTGCATTTTTGGCATCAGTATCGATCACCAATCATCCTCCAATATTAATTTTGAATATTTATTTATTTCGAAAAAAAAAAAATATATATATTCAATGTACATAATTATCTTCGTAGTGTGTGATAGTCCATTGAACTGTATGGCGAGCGATATTGTATCTTAAGATAAAATATTATAATATCTTAGCCGTGTGCAGCGCCCCTTGGTGAACTCCACTGCGGGTGACGTAACCTACGACAAACTTATTATTTGCGGTTGGTACAGTAGTCGGGTCTAGGGGTCGAACCGCAAAATTAAGTTTGTTTTTTATTGTATATACTTTTCCGGGATATAAAGTACCCAGTGTTGTGCCCAGGATATTAAAGAATAAGTATACCAAGTTTCATCGTAATCGAACCGGTAGTTTTTGCGTGATACCTGAACATACAGACAGACAGACAGACAGACAGACAGACAGACAGACAAAAATTTTTTTAACCATATTTTTGGGTTCGCTGTCGGTCTAGTAACACCCCCTGCTATTTATTTTTTTGATATTTTCAATGTACAGAAATTTTCCTTCTACAGATTTATTATAAGTATAGATAGAATAGATATAGATATAGATATAGATGTACTTGAACTTATTTTTATTGAAAACATCGCGCGGTTATTACTGCGGCACAGTCGCGACAGTCTGATTGCCGAGCGTATGCCGAGATCGAGGCGCGTAGGTATAACTCGCGCTTTGTCCGTTTGTATGAAGTTTGAATACTGTATGATAATATTACCGTGACATTACCCACCTTGAAATAGCTCGTATAGTTCTGCAGCCGGTTATCACACAATGTCGACTTAGCGTAAGACAGCACCGAAGAGATTTTCACTTCAGACTCCTCGACGACTTCTTTCATAAGATCAATATCGTAGTCTGCGAGACCGATGTATCTCGCTTTTCCTTCTCTTACCGCCTTTTCAAGCGCTGGTAAAGTCTCCTTGTACACGATCGATAAGTCAGGCGCGAAAGTGCAGTCATGGATCTAAAAAAGAAGAAGAAAATTAGTAGGTACTTACAGAAGAAAAAGTTTAGGGTGGTACGAGAAGGTTCCATACTGCTTACTGGGCCCCTTGACATTTACAGTTGGCCTACACACGACGTAGGTACGCACTACTAACCTAATACCTGTTTTGTCAGGTGCATTAAGTACCTACAACAGATACGAGTTCTTATATCCACATCTTGTTTATATCTCCATCTTATCGTGTGTTTAGTGTAATGACTAACCCGGAGCCAAAGTTTTCAAGCCGCCCACGGACTTGGCTGCTCATGCCGTCGAGAAATATCTCTCAGAGGCATTCCCTTCCCTTTCGATTTTGTAAAATACTTACTCATAAAAAATACATAATTTTAAACTGAACTACAGACTGAGCTGCGTGTCTCTATGCTACATACAATAGATACTAAAGGAGGCAGTAGTAGTATATCATCCATACATAAAGTACTATTTTTACTGGCCTTTTGATCTAGTGGTTTTATTCCGACCCAAGACAAACGTTTGTATGATGAGCACGAGCATTTTGTTCTGTCTAACCTCAGTTAGGGTTGTCGGCATGCCCAGAGTGCCCACATCAATATATTGCGGTGCGACTGCAGTAACTACAACCTCGATATTATGCCCTCCATCATAGTGGTATAGTGTGGGCGGGAGATGTACAACTGTACACCCGTGTGTTCGGCGCTGCGGCGTGCAAGGTTTTTGTTCGCTCGCGATCAGCTCCCTTTGCTTTAGATTCATCGTCACGAAACCCTCATCCATTCGGTGTCTTTTCTGGCATTGGGCTCCTACTAGGATAGCCTGGTGCGCTCGCGGTGACGCGAGTGAAATCCTTTTGTAGAGGCTTCGCCGGGGCTGCAGATACTGGCACCGGGACGGGGCGAGGAGTTCAGGCGGCACTGCGTGGAGCAGCTTCAACCACGGGCGCGGGATTGCGGGGTACACTGCCCGGGCGCTCTGCTAGTTCATCAAACAACAAGCGCCCTGCCGACAAAACTTCTGCGCTATAAACCTATTTTCGTAAGACGCATCGACCGCTGATCCTGTCACCGACACACTGTTGCGCAACTCGCTAAATTCCTTGCGCGAGTCGGAGACAGTGGGTAGGGATGCATCTAACTTCTAAAACATCCGCAAGGCGGGTCTTTAGCATGACAATGTCCATCAGAAGGCTCGTTACATCGACATGGTGACGGGTGGACGCTTAATGCAGCTCCTTCGCCACAATCGTCGGCACGTCAGCTTCATCTTGAACAGCGTGATGGTCTTTCAGGCTTCTCCTGGCGAGACATCATCTAGTCGCAGTTGTTCAGCACACTAAACAACATTAGCTTGGCAGCAGCTTTCTCTTCCTCACTGAAGTACGTTGCAGAAATCTGGACAGCAGATGCCATCCAGCTTCTGCTGCAGGAACGCCAGCAGCTCATTCGTGAGTTTTATTATTCATGGCGTTATAAATTCGAGCGACAGCTTGCGCCGCGCTAGTTAATACGATACATTATAACTAAGATACACACTTTAGAAATAGAAATAATACGCGTCTAGAAAGACATGCAATAAGTATCTATAATCGGCTAATATATTCTAATAGGTCTGATTGATAAGTTATCAAGTCCTGAAAGCACTAGTGGTGAATTAAGTGATCATTAGTTGTGTTATTAATTAAATTATAAACATGGAGCTTCATAAATTTCAATTCCACGATTAAAAGTATAGAAAGAACACGCTCAAATAATATGACCCTAACCTGAACAATATTAATAATTCAATAAATACTTCTAGGACTAATCAATAGTTTTTTTTCCTTGGATAGATCATCTGACGATAGAAATATCGGCGCTGAAAAGAGTAAAAGTCGGATTCGTAAATAAATAAAGTGAAAATCATTCATTCAAAAGGACCGAGTAATTGTTAAATTACGCCGCTGCAATGCAAACGTTCAAAATTCGAACAAAGGGTATAACGTCGTGAGTCGTGAGGGCAAGCTATACGGGTAAATATAAATGCAATAAGAGAAAATACCAGGCATTCCTCGTACAACCTCCGGATTAATTGTGTCCCTTTGCTCTCATTGACGGTCGCATTTCCAACTTGCTTTTTTCTCTTGTTATTTTATTTTATTCAGTTTTTCCTATCCTGTAATACTTATACGTCGCCATGTCGTCAGCGTACTGTTTTATTTCTCATAATATGTTCAAACGGCATCGAGTGTTTGCAAATGCTCGTTGCTTTTAATAATGCCGGAAGCAAAGTGAAGTTTTTTCGAAAATTAAGTGAAAATTGAGTGCCGCCAAAAGTAACGTATTAAAATTATTATGCTTTCAATTTTAAACGGAGACAGTTTAAACTCGTCAAGTGCATTATAGACAATGTGGACAATGAAGAGTTCCGTAATGAAAATGGTCAGTCACATGAGCGAGCCATTCCCCAAAATTATTAGTACCTACTTACCTACTCTATAAAATATGCCACCATTTTCTTACTTAGCCATTTTTGCTGTTGCGCTGATAGTCAAGCAGGTTATAGGTTAGTAAAGTATAGATTATAATAAAATGAGCACTTGTAGGTACATGCCTTAGTAACACTATATTATTAAATTGTTGTACCCTGACAGTTTAAAATCGAAGTAGGTAGGTACCTAACTCTTTTCCCAAGACCCATTCAAAGGTTGTGTGAAATAAATTGCGCTGTGGGATAAGCCCATTACACCCTTTATCTTTAATGTTTTGTCCTGCTTTATTATTTGTTGCATATTATAGTACTACTTATAATATCAACGGTTGCAGTTGCAAGTATAATTGGTCCAAGCGACACTTTTTGCAAAAAGAAACATAAGTTAATCATTTACTTAGGTACTATTAAAAAAGAAAAAGAGTAAGTAAGTATGGAGTTTCTTGCACATTCTTCTCCATACGAAACTACCTTTTGGAATTTGCAACTAGAATCATATTAGTTTAATTTATTTGTAAGTATAACGTTCAAAAGTGCCTGTTATCAGGCCTAATTGAAATAAATGATTTGACTTTGACTTTGACTTTAAATTTTACTCAGTATTTACTTATATTTTTTTTATAAAGTTGTTTAATAGTGATCGATGCCTAACAAACGAAGTAAAAAATATCGCTTACTCCAAATGATATGTGTAAGTGCGAGTATCTCTACTTACTAGCACTTCGACCGTGACCCACTTTTATTTCGAACTTTAACATGTTGGTTTTGAAAATAAATATCCTATGACACTTACAAAATAATGTAGCTCTTTCTATTGGTAAAACAAAAAACAAAATCGTTCCGAAGATCCAGAGTTTACCTACCTCAAAAACTTTATCTTACTTTATGATGTAAGTATAGATTGTAAGGGTTCTATAATTCTGTAAAATATATGTATGTACAGACGCCAGCACATCAAGTTACCCCAATGTGTTAAATTTTCCCAATTCAATATGAACCTTATTGTGTTTGTCATAAAGTTGAAAAGCGATCAAAGAAATTTGACACATTGGGGTGACTTGACGTGCTGGCGTCTGTACCTACACCTTTACAAAGTATATTATACAAATACATATAATAAATAAATAAATTGTTTGTATAGGTCATATTAAAGTGTGAATTACTATTGGTGCTAAAATAATGTGGCTTGGACCCATTATAGTCATTTAACTTGAGTAGGTATATTTTCGGCAACCAGCAACCACCCCATTTCTATTAAATTTTCAACGCAACACTAACACTGAAAGGCAATGGCCCTATCCTGATTTCTTTGTATTGAGCGAGAGGATTCACATTTCACAGAAATAAATTGGACCGTTTCAACATAAAACTTTTGTTTTCTCTCAATTATTTTGTTGCCGTCCCCAATGTAGGTATTTCGTTTGCAAAATGTTGTCAGTAAAAATAAAAAAACTTTTGTTCAATTCCATAACAGCTCGTAAGTACCTACAATACGAACCAATCAAATTGTTTTCTCGAAACAATAACAAAACAATTTGGAATAAACCGTGCGGAATCATTCGCATAACAAACAGCTGTCAGTTTCAATTGGCAGTGCATAAGAATAAATGCATTAGACAATCTACTGGCCGTGATTTACACCTATCAAATAGAAGGTCAAGTTCACGCGTGCATGCGGGGGACGATTAGGTCCTTTGCCCCCTCTGTTACGCAAGATTGATGGCCGGATGGGTGTTAGTGTAAATGGGCAAAGCCCGCATGACTTTGACCTGTATCAAGTCTACGTAGTCCAGTCCTAGGCGTTGCAGTGTGTTGTCCACTCCAGCCTCCGTCTTCTCAGCTGAGAAATCGAACATTCTTTCTGTGGCCTGTTCGTATCGTCCCACTTTGCTCGCGATGAAATACGACGATCTCGGAACTCCGACCAGCGCCTGAAAAAAAATACCTACGTTATTGCTACCAATTATGTAACGCTAGGTACATAAAGATTTTTATAAGCGACTGACGTCAAACTAAAAAGACGGCGCGGCGCATTACAGTATTATAAAAAACACAAAGTTTATATAAGTCGAGGCACATCCGAGTTCAAGGCGTGTTTAGTACCTAACTGCTATTACTAATCTATTGACAATGTGTACGTGGCATAAAATAATATACTTAGTAGACCTATACCATCTATCCACTCTATGAGTTGTGTATCCCGCTTTGTATGTTAGTACCTACTTAGTTATAAATATTTAAAGTTGAGAAAAATAAATAAGTTATTAAAATTGGTACAAAATCACGGATTTGATAAGTGCAATACCTAGGTAGGTACCTACTTTGTTTTATAATGAAATGTTATTATTACAAAGTTACCAACTACGAGTAAACAAATAACGTCACGAACTATGAGTTGGTATCTTTAATGTAAAATAATTATATTAGGTACATACATGACATAACATTTGTACGAGTAGATATATCAGAAAAAGCGAGCACTTATTAACTACAATCTCAGTTTAATCAGACAGACAGGAAAAACAGCGCCATTTAGTTTTAGAAACACATCACAAATTATATGTAGTTGCTTTGTTACAACTACCTACCTAGGTAGGTATCTGGTAAACATGTTTATGTTGACTGAACAATATTAGATATCAGTGTTATATGCCCCTAAGTCTTAGGAGAGACTTTGCCTCCCTATGTGTGTTCTATCGGTTGTATAATGGGTTGTGTTCCGAGGAATTGTTTGATATGATGCCCACGGCCACTTTCTATCATCGCACCGCTCGCCGTCGACAGGGAGTTCATGCTCACACACCGGAGCCGAAATGGTCCCGTACAGTGCGGTTTCAGAGGAATTTCCTCCCGCGTACACTTGGATTGTGGAATGAGCTCCCTGCCGAGGTTTTCTCAGAGGGCTACAGTATGGGGTTCTTCAAAAGGGGAGTAAATAGGTTTTTAAAGGGTCGGCAACGCGAGTGTGGCGCCCTTGGTGTTGCAAGTGTCCTTAGGCTACGGTAACCGCTTACCATCAGGCGGGCCGTAAGCTTGTTTGCCACCGTCATGGCATAAAAAAAAATGAAATTCTAATTGAGGAGCGTGTAGCTAAATAATACCAGCCTTTCGCGTCGATCAACGCCTCAAAGGTTAACCAAGGGTGACCATTAATTATGGGTCCAGGGCGAAGGACGCGGGGATGTCCGCCGCCCCCACGTACATGGAGCCGAGGTGGTGGCGCGTCGTGTTCACGCGCGCCCCTCTTAGACGTCGCGAGGGGAGTCCAACACCTTACTCCCCTCGCTGACTTGGCGAGGCCCGCGGGGCCGGCACCAGTCGGGGGTCGCGGAAGTATCTTCCGTTCCCGTGAACCCCGGCGCAGGTGTGAGAAGGAACATGGGGTGGTTTTTAGTCAGTAGGAGTCTGACAGACCCCTCCGCCTCCCCGGGCGGGGGACATCCATGAGGATTTTCCACCCCTCAAAAAAAAAAGGGTGACCATTAATTACCTATATTATCAAGATTTCTCCGTGCCTCGGAAGGCATGTAAAATCGTTGGTCTCGGCTGTCATCCGTAGATCTATGACAGTCGTTACAGATAGTCAGAGCCTGATAATCTGACAACCAGTTTAACCATAGGGGTATCGTGTTAGGTACCGCAGTTACTGGGTTGTGGAGGTCTGACAGGCAGTCGCTCCATTTAAAGCACTGGTATTCAGATGGATCTGTTTAAACTGGAAGGCAACCCCAACATTGTTGGGAAAAGGCTAGGCAGCTGATAATGTCATGATCTACGACTTGTTGTTCAGGATAGGACCCTCCTCGGATGTCCCCAAGTGACGTGAGTACCTACTCTCCGACCTCAGCTACGTCCAGCGCACCCTGGGTAATTGCCTAAAGGCACCAAAATGGCAAACTCAAGCTTTAATCGACCCTGTCCAGGGTCAAGCAGCCACTGACAAAAACCAGCCCAGAGTTAACGCAGAAGTTCTCTCTGTATTAGCTTGCAAGACGAATTGTGTCATATTGTGTCATCATGCTTCCGAGAGGATCAAGTTTGAATTGAAGGCAGGTCTTACCTAAAAAGTGTCTTTGTTTGCCATCGACACGCTTAGAAGAATATACAAATGAACCTAAAGGCAATGATATAATACGCCGCAATAAATTGCCTAAAAGTACCTACTTAGTTCAAATTTTTCAACGTTAATCTCGATGCAAACAAACTGTTTAGGCAACTAAGTTATAAGCACGGAATACACCATGAGTACCCAAACATGACCAAATGCTCGCTCATTAAATATTTAACATAGCTAAGATTATGCACACACAGCCATATTGTAACCAATGGTAATTGCAATTAAATCCTTTAATGGATTTCTGCATAATTTATGTTGAGTTCAAATAATTCATGAAGACAAGCATCTTTCAATGGTTGGATAATCTGTCTTGAAAGAAGCGAAAGATACTAACCAAGTACCTACCTACTTAGTAAGAGTTATAATGTACAGTCGCCAGCACATCATAGTTTCCCCAAAGTGTCAAATTTTCCCAATTGAATATGAACCTTATTCTGTTCTGCATAAAGTTGATAAACGATCAAAGAAATTTGACAAATTGGGGTAACTTGATGTGCTGGCGTCTGTACATTGTACACACAGCTACACAATGAGCTATATATTTCCAGTATAAGCTTGTAAATTGTAAAGGATTTCCGTACAACGAGAGGTCAATGTTTACTGGAAATTTATAGCTTGATGTGTGGCCGTGTGTACCTAAGTATTTCAAATTGATTTAGGTATTCGTTAAAAAAAATATCACCTATTTGGAATTGTGTATAAACTAACCAAAGAAACCAACTTATTAATTACTTACAAGCTAGAATCTCTAACATATACAAGTTTTCGTAAAAGGTCCTAGGCACGTAGGTATACACAAATGATATTATAAGTAAAAAGGTGTAGATAGCTTACCTAAACAACATTCGATCGTTAAAAACGGCACACTAACGCACGCATACGTCCGTTGACGGCGCGAAGTGTGGCTAGTTAGCCACATTTTGACGTGTCGCTTGTAACCTATCTACAACTGTTTACTTACTTATAATATAATTGTATACACAACACACATGAAAAACAATCCATAAAAAACATCCCCAAGTCTTGGATTAAGTCACAAGTATTTTTAGAAAAATAACGAGAAATTATTTATTAGCTAAGTAGGTACAATACATTTGCCATGCGTTCTCAAATCTGTCCGCCATATGTTTCCCAGCCAGTCATGGAGTAGTTCCATACAATAAATACATTACCTACTCATAAATAATGTTTTAAATTTGTGATAATTATATTTTATTTTAATATAGGTACCTAATTACAATAATTTATCACGATGTTGGTTCTTTATTTTCACTATCTGATGCGCTCGGGTTTGCCCGCGTGGATGTTAGATATCACGTCCAGCATCCTCCATTCGTTTTTGATTATCACGAACAGACAGACAGACAGTCGCGGCGGATGACTTTGTTTTATAATATGTAGTCATTATCTATCGAATTAACCTACCTGTTTCGCAGTTCTTGGCATAGGTAATTGTTTTTAGGGTTCCGTAGTCAACTAGGAACCCTTATAGTTTCGCCATGTCTGTCCGTCCGTCCGCGCTTAATCTCTGTGGCCGTTAGCACTAGAAAGCTGAAATTTGGTATCAATATGTGTATCAATCACGCCGACAAAGTGGTAAAATTAATAAAAGTTGGAAAAAAATGTTTCATTAGGGTAGCCCCCCTATATGTAAAGTGGGAAGTGATTTTTTTTTTATTTCAACCCTAACGTGTGATATATTGTTGGAAAGGTATTTAAAAATGAATAAGGATTTTATGAGATCATTTTTTGATAATGTCAATAATTTCGGAAATAATCGCTCCAAAAGTAAAAAATAATGTCTCTAACTTTTGAACCATAAGTTTAGAAAATATGAAAAAATTCTGAAAAGTAGATCTTTCTATGGACTTTCTAGGAAAATTATTTTAAACTTGGATGGAAACAGTTTTTGTACAAAAAAGACAAAAAGTAAACTAACTGGTAAAATAACTGGACTAAGTTTGTAGTATAAACGTATAATATATGCAATCATTTTTTTAAACTTAGTTTACATATTTTATTATCCTGAACGTATCTTTTCAAACAAAAAAATAATGATTAAAATCGGTTCTCGCAATCAAAATGTTTAACCAGTTCATAAATGGTTCGATATTTTTTTTAAAGTAGATGTAAAGATTTTTCATGCTTTCGTGACCTACCGTGGTAAAGAAAGTTGCACTTAAACATATTCGTAATTCAAGTTGCAGGAGCGCGGAGCGCTGCTAGAGCGCGAACAAAATGGATACCAACCTTTATACTCATAAGTGGGAACACTTATTGTGACGGACGGGAAACTACGGAACCCTACACTGAGCGTGGCCCGACACGATCTTGGCCGGTTTTTTTCCTCTTGATACAATGAAACGATCGTTAGGTACATAAAACTGTGTCACACATCACATTATTTTTTCAACGTTCATCTTCCATTGCACTGCTTTAGAAATTACACAGTCTCCAAGTCTTTACCGTCTCCATCATTCACTGTGTTACCTGTCAGTCAAGACTAATATTATTCTAATATGAATTGTTTTAAAGTTAAAAATATTTAAATTAAATTACTTTTCCGAAGGTTCTCTCAGACGTTCCAGCGCCGTACCAGGGCCCAGTTTCCACATAATTGACGCCACATTTGAGAGTTTCTCTTATTAATTGCACACCCCTTTCTTCATCGAACGATCTAAAACAATTTAATAAACACGAATAGGTGTAGATAGTACTTATATTTTTTCATCTATTTTTTAATCTGCCTATATACCTATACATATATTAAAAGACTTGTTAATAGGGAATGCAATCTCGAGCCGAGATTAGCAAATCGAGATTTCGCCTGTTGAACCTGCCTGCGTAGCATGAACACATTGAACACCGAAGAAACTGCATTTGTCTACAGACGAATCGGCAAAGTGACAGATTATATAGACATTTCTTTCGTCTCGAGCATGACAATGTCAAGAAAGATGAGAAGTTATATGCCGAAGAATGCCGAACAATGCCGAGCATGAAGTTCGTACCTATTTTCTCCACTTATGACAGTTCTTTTCGAAACATTTCCTGTCAACAAGTGTCAAACAGTCTACATCAAATGAGACCTAGACAAGAGCAACTTGACAGTACAAACACTTTGTCAACGAGTCGCCTCATGCTCGGGTAGAAGAAATGTCAAGTTGGACAGAAAGAAATTTGTCGTGACTCGGAAGAAAGAAATTATGTGTTCATGCTACGCAGGCAGGTTTATTTAAAGAAATTTGACAGATTGAGGTTCCTGTCTATACAGGATGTAACGGAAAGGGTATATACATACAAACAGGGTGAATAGAGTATTTAATAACGAGTCTTTCCTCAAAGTTTCAGCTCCCAACTAATAACTTTTTATATAACTAGTGCCACACTACAAAAAAAAAAAAAAAACTTTTTAACTTCACGATATTATTTAATATCGACAGTTTATTAAATGCAAAATCATAACAAACGTGTCACCGCACACGATATTATTCACGATATTATTTAATATCGACAGTTTATTAAATGCAAAATCATAACAAACGTGTCACCGCACTATGAGGGTCATAATCCTGTCCGGCAAGGTTCCAGTATATCTATCTCGGGTTCTGCGCGCCTAGTACAGACCTATCGGGCTCTGCCTAACCGACGAAGGCGCGACGGCGCGGGCGGGCTCAACTTTACAATTATGTATGTATATGTATAAAAACGTTGCCATGTCGTTTCTTATCACCAAGAGAATCCGTGCCCTTCGGATGTATATACCCTTTCCGTTACACCCTGTATAATCTGTCACTTTGCCGATTCGTCTGTAGACAAAGGCCGATTCTTCGGCGCTCAATGTGCTGGTGTCGAGATTGGCAGTTTCGAGATCTCGTGCAAAACAAGTCGAGATCTGGCGAGTTTTCGAGATTATCGAAATGTTGGTGTTTAAACTCAAACAACCTTAAATCAGTGCAAAACTGGAGGAATGCTATTAGATTAGAATACTACATTTATTAGAGTACTTGTAATAGGTACTAGTTAGGATATCGCTGTAATATCTTATGAAGTTATGAATAATACAAAACAATGAAAATGAAATCTACTTATTTCAAAAAAGTCAAGAAAATTATACTTGACAAAGCAAAAAATACGGCATTATGTCGCGCATCTTTGAATTATTTAAAAAAAGTAATTATGTAGGTACACAGTACACAAACACACATTAATTGTGATTTTGAAAATAGCTTCTATCTCGATGTAAATCTCGATCGATATTGTCGAGATCTCGAACGAAATTAAGACAACGAGATTGCTTATTTTCGAGATTGAATATCGAAAAAATGGCCGAGATCTCGTGTTTTCGAGATCTCGCGAGATCGAGATTGCATTCGACCCTACTTGTTGACCCCTCCAACCAAGCTAAATATTAGCGATTTTATTTCAGAAATATTGTTACGTTCTTAAGTAAATATTATTTTGATTTTGTTAACATTTTCGATAAGTTTTGTAAGTGTAATATTTATGTCGAACTAGACGTTCTGAATTGTTTTGGTTTTTAGGTATTACACACGTTACATGTTTTATATACTTCGGTTTAAATGTATGTTAAGCTGCCATCTGTCTTTACTTTATGTACAGACGCTAGCACATCAAGCTACCCCAAACTGTCAAATTTTCCCGTTTCAACATGAACCTTATTGTGTTAAGAATACAGCTGAAAACCTATCAAACAAATTTGATATATTGGGGCAGGTTGATGTGCTGGCGTCTGTACATACAAAGGTAGTCAGATTAATGTAATTAATATAGGTATGCAACTAAGCTAAATATACTTGTGTCAGAAGAGGGTTCACGTCAATAGTGCAATGGGTGGGGATCGACCTCACGACCTCTCGATCGCCAGGCCACCGCCTTAGCCATTGGGCTATTGCCGCTTCATATTGCTACTACTGCTGAGAGTAGACACCTACCTCTTCGTTGTGAGAAGGAGTACCTACACCGTAATCTGCCTGCCGTTTTTGGGCTTGTTATAATTTATACAGTATGCACTTTCAAATTTTACCAAACCTACCACAGATAATTAAAAAAAGAAAACGTTTACTTTTTCACTCAAAAACTAAAAATTGCGAAATATTTTTTTTCTAAAAAAAAAAAACAACCGACGCCATTGAAAAACACTAACAGGGCCCTATCCAATAAAGCTGACGATCCGACAAATGTGTCAAAAATCGACAGGTGAAATCTTGACACATTTTTAATGTAAAAACACGTTTAATAAAACTCGACATATCAAAAAACCACAGTCAAAATATTTCTGACAATTGTCGGTGACAATATTGTCGGATTGTCGTGACAATTATGTCAAATTTTGACATATTTGCAAAGAATTTTGTTTTATGAAGCTGGATGAGGGTAAAATTGAAAAAGATATTATCAAAGTACAAGAATAAAACAATCACTAGTGCAACTTCGATTGTGTTATGATCGCCTGTAAGATGGAAATGCACAGAAAACTTACCATTTTGGGCCTTATTTACGAAAGTAAAAATATACTTTTTGGGAAGTTTACTGACCAATTGACACTATTGGATAGGGCCCAGGTGTTGAATAACTCTCGTTTCGGAAGTAAGTAGGTGGCTAATAAAATGCAGCAACAAACCCACCAAAGCCACAGACTTACGAAACTAGAGTAATTTAACACCTGTTAATGTTTTTCAATGAAGTCGGTTGTTTTTTTTTTAAAGTTTTTTCTTCTCTTCTTCCTTGCTTGATGTTGTCAAACTCAAAACAAAATTTAAAACACTGCAACAATAATATGTCACTTTGTCGATGCTTCTGTGGACAAAATCCAGTGTCTACGGTGATCATGATGAAATAATTAAGTAACACAAAGTAAAACTTCTGTCTGGGTCACTCACTAGTGCTCTCACACAAATCTATATCTTCTATATACATATACTTACTTATAATAAATCTGTAGAAGTAAAATTTCTGTACATTGTAAACATAAAAAAAATAAATAGCAGGGGGTGTTATTAGACCGACGCCGAACCCAAAAATATGATTAAAAAAAATTTTGTCTGTCTGTCTGTCTGTATGTTTAGGTATCACGCCAAAACTACCGGTTCGATTACGATGAAACTTGGTATAGTTATTTTTTAATATCCTGGGCACCACACTGGGTACTTTTAATCCCGGAAAACGTCACCCACAGTGGAGTTCACCAAGAGGCGCTGCTCACGGTTAAGATACTATAATATTTTATCTTAAGACACAATATACATAGTTCGCCATAAAATTCAATGGACTATCATACTAAGATAATACTTATAATAACTACTACTTATACTTATACTTATAATAAAGTGTAGAGAAGTCAATTCTGTACAGACGCCAGCACATCAAGTTACCCCAATGTGTCAAATTTTCCCAATTGAATATGAACCTTATTTAGTTTCACATAAAGTTGAAAAACGTTCAAAGAAATTTGACATATTGGGGTAACTTGACGTGCTGGTGTCTGTACATTGAATATATTCAAAATCAATATTGAAAGATGATTGGTGATCGAAACTGATGCCAAAAGTGCAATCAGTAAATGTTTTGTCTGTCTGTCTGTCTGTCTGTATGTCCACGCATAGTTCAAAAACTATTATAGGGATTTTAACCAAACTTGGTACGGTTGTAATCAATACGCCCGGGCGGGTTGATCTTAGTCTCAGTTGTTTTACTCATGGTCAGTGTAGCGCACTCTTTACCGGGTCAGTAGTTCCAGAAATCTTTATGCATACATACCGGAAGGATCAACTTTGAAAGTAGTCTATCCGGAAGTATTATGCTAAAATTATTAGAAAAAAAGAAAGAAAGAAAGAAAAGAAAGAAAATACATTTATTTGCAATAGCTGGATACACGTACAGTAAAACACAATAACACAAAAAAAAGAGTAAAAAAATGGCATGTCTCACGGCTGCGCCAAAAGGTTCATTTCAGCCAAAGAGATTTCAGCGGTAATGCCAGACCAAAGACATTCACCGATGCTGAGATCCTGCCTGACGCTGATTTTCAAATGAACGTGTCTCATTACGTTTATATATCAACGCACAGCCCAAACCGCTGGTATTAGAGACATGAAACTTGAAGGGGTGTTATTAGTGAAGAGTAAGTATCCCCTAAAAAACGATTTTTGGAAATTCAACCGTTAAAAGGAAAACATATGGGACGGAAGTTCGACATCCACGCGGGCGAAGCCGCGGGCAAAAGCTAGTAATAAATAAAAGTAAAAAAGGGTATTTAAATGCGTTTCAAATGAGAATAGGAATGAATTTGCGCCATGTTGTGAGTGTGACGTCATAGCTGTCAATTCGAATAAATGGGGTAAGATCAGCAAAACAAGGTGTTTTTGAAATATAATTTATTTACGAATTATGAACGAATATTATTATAAACTGTACTGTCAAAGTATTTGTTTACATTGGGGATAATCTTTCGAGCCCTTCCATGCAAAACAGCGCCTCGGTCACACATTTTCGAGCAGTCAGGGAGATGAAAACAAAAACAAATATCAACAACAACAACATACAACCGTGTAACAAACAGAATTAAGTAATAAATAAAACGTAAGCACTCCACAAGATGTGTTTCATTGCAGGCCGTACTTTCAAGCAACCAATTTGACAGATAGACGTCATTGACGTTCCTATTCTTATTTGAAACGCATAGTAACTGTGTAATTCACAGAAGTACAAGTACAAACAGTTAGCGTACTCTTGGCTTCCAAACTGATTAGCCGAAGATGATTAGATGAAGCCGAAATGTGTTTGGGTTGTACAGTTTTAATAGTTTACATTACCAGTTAGTCAGGCGAAGTGCATAATGCAAACGCTCCAGTTGAAATAGTTTAAAGGTAGCTCAGTGCGCTGAGTGCGAGTGGTTTTTACGCTAAAGCGATCGAAGAGTTCACCGCGTTTGGCTCTCTGATTGGTTAAAAGCTTGGAGCGAGCCAGTCGGAGCGCCGAACGTCATAAACGTCTCGATCGCGTTAACGTATGAATAATGATAACCGCGCAAACTACTGTCTACCTAAGACAGACAAGCAAAGGACTGCCGGGACTAAGGTAGGCACTTTACGATGCACGAAAAGATCTTGTATGACATGAATGGTCACCCATCCCCGAACTGACCTCTGCAATCCTAGCTTAACCTTTGATGGTCTCGTGTGGCTGTATATTTAGCCATACCTCTTTGTAGGTAGTATTTATCTTTAGTTATATAAATACGTACCTATCACGTAGGTAAGTAGGTAAGTAGGTACCTACCTACTTTCTTTATTGTCGGAAGGCTTACAGACTATAAATATCGTTAAATAACGATAACATAATTAAAATAGTTAAGTTCTATAATAAATTATTAAAATACCTACCTAAATATTATGATAATTTTTTTTTTTTAATATTATAAAATAAGTATTGCTGCAATTACTGCAGTGCAATCCCACCTAATGGTAAGCAGTGATGCAATGTAAAAATTAAAAATTACATAGATACTCAATAAAATATTATACCCTATCACTCAACTAGGTAGGTACCAAGTTCTACCTACATACTCTTTCAAAGATAAATTAAATTGTTTGCTTATACACACGAATACGAAATGTGGGTGTACTACCAGGTACACCTCTGCCTAGCCCTTCGGGGATTACAGGCGTGACGTTATGTATGTATGTTATGTATGTTATACACACTTATCATTTCATACTTAACAAAATTAACAAACATCATAAAATTATTATCGAACTCGGATCATAAAATTAAGACTTGTGAATTAAGTAAGTAGGTAGGCTACCTAATGCAATTGTTTTATGTATTTTAAATTACACGTTCTGTATATTAATTGGTGGTGTGCTAGGTTATAATACAAAGACATTCACATTCAATACCTATAGTCATATAGGTAGGTATTATTGTAGATGGCGTTACTGAGACATGGGATCAAAGTTTTTGTATGACATTTCTTCGCATGTCCGCTTTATAGTATTTTAAATCTCTCTGTTATAATAGAACAAACAAAAATGTGTTGTAGGTACAGACGTCAGCACGTCAAGTTACCCCAATGTGTCAAATTATTTGATCGTTTTTCAACTTTAAATCAAACAGAATAAGTTTCATATTAAATTGGGAAAATTTGCCACATTGGGGTAACTTGATGTGCTGGCGTCTGTACTATGCGTTTCAATTGAGAATAGGAATGACTTTGCGCCATGTTGTGCCGTCATAGCTGTCAATTAGATGAGCAAAACAAGGTTTTTTCTAAATATAATTTATTTACGAATTACGAACGAATAATTTTCTAAATTGTACTCTCAAAGTAGGTATTTGTTTACATTGGAAATAATCTCTCGAGCCCTCCCATGCAAAACAGCGCGTCGTTCACACATTTTCGAGCAGTCAGGGAGATGAAACCAAAAACAAATATCAACAACAACAGCAAAAACCGTGTAACAAACAGAATTAATAAAAAGTAAGTAATTAGTAAAAGTAAGCACTCCACAAGACTAATAATTAATAAGTAATTATAATTTAGGTAAGACTTTTTCATTTTGTATAACTTCGACCCGGTAAAACAACAAAAAAAGAAAATAATTGATACGCGATTAAGATTTCGTTGCAAGCCGTACTTTTTAAGCGACATTTGACAGATAGAGGTCATTGACGTTTCTATTCTTGAAACGCATAACAACGTTGTAAACTCCAAACAAGTCTCACCTACCTACCTAATAATTAGTTACCTACGTAGCAAATCAATGTCAATGATTCACATAAAACGGCCTTGACTATAATTGTAAGAGAAAATGAACCTAAAAAGGAACAATTTAAAAAAGAGGTTTAGGTCCTACCTACTTACTTATTTAAAAATAAAAAATGTTAGCCGCATAAGTCACAATCAAACCATCCATTCTGTAAGAACAAAACAAAAAATATGGTTTTACCACTTCGCGGGTTAAAGTTAAAAATAGAATGCCAACATGGGACAAAACATAAACAATAAATAACGCAGTTACTAACAGCCGGTCGAGATAATTGAACTGACGTAGGTAGGTACCTACCTACCTACTGTGAAACTAAGTTTTTAGCAATATGCTTATTTCGTTTAAATGACTAACTTTCCATTATTTCTGTTTAAAGTTGAATGAAATTTCATTCATCGTCATTTGACATTCGTCAGAAAACACCGCTAGCAAAGAAAAAAAACTTATTTTTACCTTATACTTTAACTTATTTGTTAATATTTACCCGTAAATGTTACTAAACGCAGCGCCTCCCAAGCTAATATGAGAGACTTTGATTCCAGTATTTCCGAGCTCGTTATATTTCATGTTTAATTATTCAAACAAAGCAACTAATTTAAGACACGATACGCGCCGCCGTCCTTGCTTGCGAATGATTGAATCGCATTACATTCATACAAAACCTACCTACCTACTGATAAGCTCCCACAAAATTACTGCTTAGTAATGTATTTAAACAATAATATTTCTAGCCTAATATATAAACATACCTACTTTATAATTATCGTTTATATCGTATAATTTATTCTTTTTTAATAAGTAATGAGTAGGTATTTGAATATTTTGAGAGTTTATTCGTAATTTAGAAATAATTTTACGTGTTCAGTTCGGTCCCTTTAGCAGTTAGTTAGGTTTACATTATTTTGCCAGAGTACTATTAAGATTTCTAAACTCAATGATTAATTAAAGAATATTTTTAAACAGTTAATTAACGCAGTGGGAACATCTTCCAACTTTAAAATAATGTTTGAAACATTTAATTTACCTTTTTTCTACCAGTTTAAATTATATTATTAGGCTGGTATCCAGTTATGACATGTCAGCTTTCACCTTTCAGTCATGTCACGTCAGTCGAGGCGCGTTCAAAACCTATAACTATTACAACTAAAAGCAAATGTTTATTCAATAAATGAATCCATAAACCAACCTAGTGTAAAGCGATACTAAAAAAAGTTAAAAAAAGCAATTTTAATGCAGTTTTATTCGTAAAACTTATCAACATATAATATGCCTATTTATCACTATTATCTTGTAAGTTGTAACCATTTATCCATCCAATCATCAGGTTAATTACACAACTTAAAATCACTACGTTAAGTTATTTAACTACGGCAGTTAGTTACACATGTCAAATAATTTAGTAGCATGCGTGCAACGAGTCTTCCAGAAAAGTATTCTGGGTGCACTCTCTACATTCGGGGTGACACCACAATCTAAAATTACCAACAATTGAAACTTGCGAAACATTCAATAGCGAAATTCGAGTCAAATGAATATAAACTTAAAAATAAAGTTAAAACAAACCACTAAATATCATTTGCAGCATGTTTATAGTTTTCGAACGTGTGACGGTTATGTTGCCATAAAAAAATAACTTACTGACAGCAAATTGAAGTATTCCCTCTAATGAAATGTAAACATAACAGTCATTTTTAGTTTTACTATTTCTAATGTATTAGGTAAATGGTTAAAATGCTGCACTACTGCTAAAATTAAATAAAATCACCGCTTGGTAGCTCTGTTCAGCAAGGCTGGCAACACGGTAGCTAGCGAGCTGCCATCCAATGCCAATCGGTATTGTAGCGTACCGCGGAGGGTTGGGAGCACGCAGTGGCGTTTAGCTGCCGCATGCAAGCGTGAGCCGATAACTTACACTGCAGATAAATAAATAATCGAGTTTATTTCGGGAAAAATAAAATGTAAACATTGTTCTTTAAAAAGTCGTGACTTATAAAATGTGAGTTAATTTATTTGAAATAGTTTTGGGTGTTTGCCGCATCTTGACTGTTTACTGTTTACGCAAAGTCGATTGAAGACGAGCCAATATTTTTTTTTTGAGCTGTGACTTTTTTGTGCATAAACTTTTGGTTGTAGTTTTGAAAATTAAGTTTTTATGGATTTGGTTAGTTTTGATACTGGTGAATAGTGTTTTACTGTTAATACAACTTAAATCAAATGCCTTAGGCACATTATCTTTAAGTTTTCTGAATCTTGTGGTAAGATAAGATTTTTGGTTAAAATGTTTTTTTTTAACATTTTAAATAGTTAACCGAAGCCAAATTTCGTCTTTATGGATATTTTGACTCATAATACGCTAGATATGAGACACCAGTGTTAAAAATAATATGAAATTACGATGGCGTTAAGTATTTCTAATCGTTTCTAAAC
Source organism: Euplexia lucipara (assembly GCA_921972225.1). Lineage (NCBI taxonomy): Eukaryota > Metazoa > Arthropoda > Insecta > Lepidoptera > Noctuidae > Euplexia > Euplexia lucipara. The sequence continues at coordinate 6,010,009 of OV179142.1, read as the reverse complement.
AGATAAATACATAGTACATAGGGATAAAGTAGGAATACTTAATACTTACAAAGATTTTCAAGGTGTTATGTATGTTTGGTTCTTTTTGCGGTAAATCAATTGATTTATTCTTAAAAGTTACTAACAAAAAACAGCTTTCTGAAATCTTGATTATGTATTATTTATTTATTAGTAGGTACCTCTACCCATTCAGTCTCATAAAAACAGTTTATTATATCGGAATAAAAGTTTGTATAACACTTTTCAAACTATTTGCTGATAAAAATAAATTGCAAATTACATACATACATACATATCGTCACGCCTGTAATCCCCGAAGGGCTAGGCAGAGGTGTACCTGGTAGTACACCCACATTTCGCCATTATGTTTAAGTCCCATGTAATAGGGGGCGAGCCTATTGCCATCCATCGGGCACAAATCCAGACTCCGGGCTGCTACTGAGAAATCCCAGATTGAAAAACTCAATAACACTTTGCCCGACCCGGGGATCGAACCCGGGACCACATGATCAGCAGTAGCGCTTGCGACCACTAGACCAACGAGGCAGTCAAAAAAAGTCAAATTGCAAATTATTACAGAATTAATTCATATGGTTTAATTGGGCTCTATTAGCTGCTTTTTTATATTGCATTAATGTTGTAAAGTAATGTATGTTTATTAAAATCTTGATTAAATTATGGTTTATTTTCAGTTTCCACGATGAGGACCCGGGTCCTGCGTTGCCGGCCATTTTCCACCCGTATTCTGTTACTCCTGCTGTTTGTACTTGCCTTTGGGGTCTACTGCTACTTCTACAATACTCAGACCTACAGCAAACCAAGTAAGTGCCCACACTCTAGGGAAATGCTTATTAAATTTATTATAAGTTTTACTTTTTTATTCTCACACCTTATTATTTTTCCTAATTTTTATTTAGATACTTATGATTTTTTTTCTATTTTTCTTTCTTAGTTTCTTTTTCTAAGCTTTATTTATGTCATTATTTATTTAGAAATATCCAGTTTATCTTTTTCTGTTACATAACATAAAATTTACAGGTTTTTTTTAGCTACCTGCTGTAAACTACAGGAGATATTCTATCAATGAATTTACTATGGTACCTAATTTTATTTGCCAAACAAATAGGTAGAGTTATCAGTATAGGAAGACACTGAAATATAAGGCACATTTCTGATTAAACTTCCATTTATACTCTGCTTCAACAGTATCAATTCAACTCTTAGTATAAATTTATCACACAACTTATTTGTCATTATATCCAATATTAGTTAGGCACTGAGATCATTTAATGAAAAACTCAGACCTAACCACGCTTTTATCAACAAAAACTTATGTTTGCTAAGATAAAAGTGTACACAACTACTTAAACATATTCTTAAACATAACCATCACAGACTCTTATAACCTTGACCAGTCTATTGGATTTTTTATAAGGTATTTCCTTCGCAAAACTTGACTAAAACCCGTTTGAAGAAACTGTTCAGTTTATTTACAATGCACAGTTATGACGTGAGAACAAGTGTTGTTAAAAAAAACTATAGGTAATAACTGACAATTCACCAGTCAGTACGTAAACATACCTCGGTGTTACTTGTAGACAGATGAGTCAGTTCCTAATTAGGCAGTAGGTACAAACGGGATAATAGCCCAGTTCGAAGCGGAAGGCCGCACGTTTGCAATAAACAGCTGCTATGTCTCTATACGGCTTTACGGCGATTTCATCAATCCTTCAATATACTCGGCCACCAGGATTCTTGGCCGCTCTCCAGTAAAAGATCCATTTAAATCGCCTCTATGACGGTTACGTTACCACGTTAGACATTCGAGTCAGCAATTTTCAATGATGAATCATACTAAAAGTATTTGCAACGATATATAAAAGTTTATAAACCTAAACATTATGCGGAGGGGTGCCACAAGGACAAAATATTGGGACACGGCCTATAAAATAAAACTAGAAACATTGATGTCACGCATGTGTACATTTTCCTAGATTAAAATTTTACAAAATCTTCCGCTCTACCGCGAGTTGTGGTGGCCAGTAGCGAATTCAATGTATAAATTTTATTGCGACAATCTACGTCGGCAGTTGGCACATCTACATATAGCTATGAAGCGGTATTGCAAAGCAGTTTAAAATTAACTGAACTATTAGTTGGTATTATAGTTATTATAATTTACTAATTAATAAACGTGCTGAAAAGCTATGCCAAACTTAATCCGCGCTAAATTTTCTACGAGAATATAACGAAGGAAAACGGGAAATTAATTGATTGCTCAGTTTTTGAGCTGAACAAACTGACGTCTTTGCCAATTGACTAGCCTGTTCAGGGGATGCGAAACATCTAAAGTTAACCGTCTATTGATCGCGATCAGAATGCAGACCTAAGCCCACTAGCGGGTTTCTGAGTAAGTTGTAACGTTTTAAATGTATTCGAACAAGGTTTAAAATGGATACTCAAACATTTCCAGTTAAATGTTCCATGAAGAAGTAGATACAGAGTTCAAGTTACTTATTTCATAACAAAAATATACATTAGCTGACTTCTCAGTATCCTTTACACGAAAGCAGAAGAAACGAACAATTATGATATAAGCCACCTCGTTTTTAACCATTGATAGACAGGTGGTACACCCGACGCGATATCTTAACGTTTTAGTTTCCGAACGTGATTATGTCCAGATGAATTTTGATGTCACGTTCTTTTTCCATTTTTACCATATTTGCCTGGCAGGGTATTATGGTGCATTTTTTGGAAAAACGTCGCGGGCTTGTGTGAAATTAACCTTCGCAAAAGCGTCCGCCCACTGAGAGATATACATATATCCACAGGTCAAACAAAACTCTCCACAATTAACAATAGAGTTTTGTTAACGATGAATTTAGAACCATTATGTAGATTAAAATATCAGAGGTTATTATTGATTTTGATGGCAGCTGAAAATGATAGAAAAGAGAACAATATATTATTCGTTCTATGAAAAACATCTTCAAACCATTTCATTACCTATTCGATCCCACGTAAATATACTACCCAAAGTCCTCTGTTATGCTCTGTATAGAAAAACATCAAAAAATCTCGTGTTATATAAAATAATAAAGGAAGAATCCTACGCTAGTCTCGTTCAGGCAGGATGCTGCTAGTATAATAACATCCAAGGACAATAAAGGTTGCCCAATAAAAGAAAATATACGACGATAAGTTTCCTATGACTTACCTAATAGGTACCTATACCTACCTAATAAGTACCTCCAGTCCTTATTTCTTTCAAGTTATCACGTTGGGACATAGATATTCACAGTGGGTAAATAAAATCAAAAGTATACAGGTATTTATATCTCATTCAAATTAGGCTAAAGATCAGCACTTTTTGAACGTCAAATATTTACCCTTCACCACTTCCTAGTAAATCTGCTGGGTTGAAGTGGCGGAACAAACTCCCCAGTAACACGTAGGTAACTAGGTACCTATGTCTGAGAAGTTAGAAGGACTTGAATTTATACAATGTAATTAATTAACTATATGTACAGACGCCAGCACATCAAGTTACCCCAATGTGTCAAATTTCTTTGATCGTTTTTCAACTTTATGTCAAACAACATAGAATTCATATTCCATTGGGAAAATTTGACAAATTGGGGTAACCTGATGTGCTGGCGTCTGTACCAATAATTGCAAAATAAAAACTATTTTACAAAAAAAAACAACCGACTTCTGAAAAAACACTAACAGGTGAAAAAGAACTCCATTTTCGGAAGTCTGTGGCTTTGATGGTTTTATTTCGTTCATTATTGGCCATTATTTTGCAATTTTTAGTTTCTTCGTATGTAAAGAAGGTCTTTTAAAACTTCAAAGAATCATTGAAAGTTGTTAACAATTGCTAAAGAAGTTCTTTCTAAACATTAATCTGTACATCTCTACCGGGCCCCTTTCAAAATAGAAGGGCGTAATGTTTTGTTATGGAAATACAAGAACTCTGCATAGACATCTGAATAATTTGCTTTAATGCGTTAAAGAGTTCCGATGCCTGTCTTCTTCATCAGTTTTTCTTATTATCACTCACGGATCGATCGAAGGTAAAGCTACACTTGTTGAGGTAGATCCGTGGAAGGAGCGTATTCCGTATGACATATTAAGAAGTCTCCTCCGTGCCTCGGAAAGCATATTAAGCCGTTGACTCCGCTTGTCATTTGTAGATCTTTGACAGTCGTTACGAATAGTCAGAAGCCCGAAAGTCTGACAACCATTTTAGCCAACGAGTATCGAGTTACCCAGTTACTGGGTTGTGCAGGTCAGATAGGCAGTCGCACTTTGTAAAACACTGGTATGTAGCTGCATCCAGCACGCGTGGCATGATCATCGTAAAAACGGATTATGTCTACAGAATAATCTACGAAGTGACGGATTGTACAAATATTTCTTTTTTTTTGAGCACGACAATGTCAAGAATGAAGAAAAGAAATGTGTAGATTTCTTAGTGGACAAAAGTCTTCATCTACAATATCGCGAAATATTTTTTCTATAAACAATCAGCAGAAATGGTTTTTATCAACTGTTGTTGATTCTAACCCATAACACAAGCTCTTAGCTTAGCTTGGGGCTAAATGGCGTAGTGTGAAAAAGTTGTGGAATATTTATATTTATTTATATTATATTTATTCTTCCGTCGTTATACTCGTTAGCGACCCGACCCGAACATGTTTAGTTCAGAAAAGTCTAGATTGATGATGTTGGATATAAACGACCAAGGCTCAATTTTGATAAATAGTTACATATAATGCAATTTGCTTGCCCTACTTATACTTTAATCATACAAAGTGAAACTAACGAACATAATTGCTAAACACAATATAATAATAAGACACGTGAAAAATTCCCGTCTCAATATCGGAACAAATTGGCTTATTAAATTAAATTATTAAATTGGTATGACTTTGATAAGAGTTTTGATTTTACCGTTAAGTTAAATGTCGGAGCTGAAGGGGTTTTTAAAACAATTGTTTATACAGGTGTGTATGTAGTCATGGGACATGGTCTTTATTATCTTGTTACCAACGAATATAAACAACTTTTACTATAGGACAAACTTGGAGATAGCCAAAAAAAAAGTTAGCTGTTGCATACTACCACTAACCTACTCGACCAGGGGGTCGAGTCTGCTATTGCAATCGTGTCTCAATGACCGGTCAATGATCGATTTTTGACGTACAACGTCAAACTTATGAAATATTTCCCATACAAAAACTGTCAAAGTTGTCAAATATTCGATCAATGACCGGTCAATGAGATACGATTGCAATAGCAGACTCGAACCCCAGAATGTATGAAGCAGCTGTTTATTTTTCGATTTCCGAGTTGATCTCTTAGTAAACGTTCTTCGTATTCATGTGCAGAATATCCTGTGAAAACCTGAGGCGAGGAACTTCGCCACAAAAACATGATTCTGGACTTTCTCATCCTCAGTTTCACATATTTTTAACTTTAATCTGTAGATGACCATGAGAATTAAATATTTCTATTTACGGAATAAGAGTTAAAATTAAAAAGTATATAAATCATTTCTCTAACTAATTCATATTGAGTTACATGGAAATGTATTAAAATAAAAAGAGAATCAGAAAAAAACGTAAGAGTTAGGAAAAAGCCGATGAAAAGACAGTATTTACTAATATACTAAACTTAAATCAAGACTAGCTGCCCCGGCGAATTCCGTTGGTTTCAAAAAAATGTTTACGACCTATTCTCAGACCTACTTATTATATACTAAAATCGGTCAAACCGTTTCGGAGGAGTTTGGGAACAAACACAATGACACGAGAATTTCATGTGACGTCCCCTTGTACCCTATATTAGGAATTCTGAAAAACGTTTCCCATTGTTTGTTAAGGGAGTCAATCAACCCCTTTGATAGTTTCATGTAAATTATCTTTCCAAAGAAATAGACCCATACAAAACAACAGAAAACGCTCAAATAATTATAACTTAAGCAAATAGTACAAATAAAACTAGACACAGATATCAAAGGGATTGTATAAAAGTTTCAGCACACAAATAGAACGCATATAGAGGTATTTCCCGGCGTTGGGACCGCAACCGCGTCGAGTAATTTACGACACGCCAACCTAACCCGCAATATGAAAGGACTTCATCTAAGTAATGGCTCATAGAAAATTTTAGTATTCATTTTATATTAAATAGTGGTGATTAGACACTGTTTAAACTAGAATATATACTTTATAGCCTTTTCTTCTAACATCTTTAAATAGATTCTATTAAATAAGCTTTTTAATTATCTTAAATCTTAATGATCAACTTCGACCTGGCGTTTTTTATCACACTTATTTGGTGTCTAAGTAGTACAGAGGCCAGAACATCAAGCTTCCCCTCGAGTTCCTTTGATATTTTTTTAACTTTATAACAAAAAGAATAAGGCTCATGTTCAATTAGCGTGACGTGCTTGCGTCTGTACCTACATCATTCTACTCTCTTCTTCTTTTTTCGTAAGCCATCATCACACAGGGGCTATTTCCGTTTTTCTAAGAACGTTCTCTGTCAAAAATACATCACTATTTCCCTACATTTTTGACAAGTTTTTGACATTGACGGATCTAGTAGCGATTTCATCAACTGAACTTGAACTTGTCAAAAATGTAGGGAAATAGTGATGTATTTTTGACAGAGAACGTACATCGCTACTAGATCCGTATCGTGGTACCTATTATACACAATCCAGCCGTCTTGGGGTCCGTCCCTCGACTATCAACGCTTTTAAACACCTATTATTCATATACCTATTTATTTATGATTTGTGTTATTGGTATTTTTAGTTCAAAAGGCAAATAAGTAATTCTACAATGGCTGTAGGGTTTTGGCTTACAGCCATAATAAGTTCCTTTTTCCGATTGTTCCATCATCGTTATTGCTGATAGAATATTACTTCCAGGACCGAGCCCTGTAAATAATATTTTAAAGTCATAAATACAAATCATTATTAAACCAGATTGTTCACAATTACTAGCTTCGTTTTACAAAAAAATGCTGCGTACACTCATGTATTCCCATACCTGTTTTATGATTTACCCGCTAAAGAATTTGATTTAATTCAGTTGACTATGAACCTTACCTTCAACCTTTACTAGGGGTCAAGGAAATAAGGTCGATAATCTCAAAATAAAGTAGAACAAGCTCGGACCGACTTTCCTATTGTTTCTCACAACATATAAAAAGACATAAAGATAGCATAAGTTCAATATAATGATTCGCAAAAAATTTACCATCCATATGGTATTCAGAATAATTGGGCCAATTAGCATTTTATTGTTTGAATTTCTGCATTTACAGCCGGGTCGACAGCCAGAGTTCCCGAACAAATTGAATTCTCGGATGAAATGAACTGATATATGCATTTTAATAAAACTATTAGCCTGTTTGTTATTCCCAGCAATAACAAATTCGATTACTGTGCGTAAATTAATCACGTTTGTTATGTAGGGTTAGATTATACATAAGTAGTTGCGGACTGAATTTTTTCATTTGATGTGAGCTGTAATTGGAAACTGTGTGTTGTTAGTTCATGAGGTGTAAATTCTAAGTATTTAACGGTACTAACTTTTACTTATATTTAAACGTAAATCTATCTAATATATAAAATGGTCGTATCACGGTGTTCGGTATAAAACTTCTCCGAATTTTTTTTGCCGATTCTTATGAAATATTGTGTGTATATTCAGGAGGTCTGAATTAGGACGATTGTTTTTCAAAAGAAAGAAGGCGGAACGAAGTTTGCCGGTATAGCTAGTAAATATATTAATAAAAAATAAATTTAAACATTAAAAAACCCCCACCGCAAAAAAGTAAAACATTTAAAAAGTAAAAAATAACACTTTAGCCATGAAATTTTACATAACGTCGGGGTTTAAGTAAAGTTAATACCCATAGACGTCTAAAATAGCAACGGTAGCTAACACAAAAGAGCTGATAACCTTGAAACGGCTGAACCGATTTAAATGAATCATGTCTAAGAACCATCGCAAGAAACCCTGCTTTCAAATAAAAAAAACCGCATCTAAATCGGTTCACCCGTTTGGGCGCTACGGTGCCACAGACAGACAGACAGACAGACAGACACACACACACACACACATAGCGGTGAAACTTATAACACCCCTCTTTTTGCGTCGGGGGTTAAAAAAAACACCTTTGCAGACAGCTAAAGCTCTAATTATGATGCAGTTTAGCGCAGTCTGCTGCCTTGAGTGGCATTTACTTTAGTTAAATATCAAATGTGATGCTATTAATTGTATCACACCGTTTAGGGTTACAATAAAGGACTCGATGAGACAATTTCATAATTATAATGAAATGGTCTCTTCGAGTCCTTTATTTTGATACTTTACACGGCCATGCTACAAAAATACAACTATAGTTAGCGTATGACCGACACCACAGAACTCAGTGGCAGATACCATTTTTTTTAAATCTATACTGCTTGTATCACTCAAGGTGTGTAGACAGAATCAATGAAGTCGTCAATGGTACAGAACTTCCCAAAAAGAAATATACATATACACATTCCATAATGATACAATCATTTTCCATCTTTTGATATTTTCACGCAAATATCAACATCCCACTAGCGTAAATTAAGTCGCTTATACAATGATTTAGGTACCATTACTAAATCACAAAGAAAATTGAAGCTTTAGTGCAACGTTATACTTCGTAGGTGTTGAAAATATTTAACACAAACACATTTGCTTACATTTGTGGAAGCTAAAAAGCGGAATGCATACTTACATAGTGCAAACCCAACAATAAATGGGATAGGTATTTGGGTAAAGAATAATTGGTTAATCCAATTAGCAATCAATCACAGCAAACTATTTTATCAATTGTAAAGGGCGTAGGTTAAATTGACTAATAAAAACTATCTAGTCTTCCATTCTTAGATATTGTTATAAACAATAGTATTATAATGTCCATGTGCAATTAAAGCTGTCATAATACTATAATAGCTCAATGCAATCCCATAAAGAGTGATTTTACGACGCGCATAAAATTTGAGAATTTATTTGGACCGAGTTTATGTGCGCCCGAGCGTGTACATCCTCATACCCTTATTCATATTTAATTTTATTTAGACTACGCGAAGATGTGAATATCATCTTAACCTACTGTGTATGGCAAGCCATTTGTAGAAAATATGTAATGAAAATATCCATGTTCACGAGTAAGGCTTTGTCCACACCTTGTACAATTTTGGCGGATCTTCCTACGCAAATTGATATGCGATTAAGTGGAGCGTCGTAGTGCTATTCTGATAAACTACGTCCCGTAGGTATTATATATTTGCGCATCCGATCCGCCCCGTATCAAATACACGTATTTTGAAAGTACGGACGCATTTAATACTGTATGCAATGAAACGACGACGATACGAATTAATACCTATATGATACGATACACCGGGCGCCGTATTGAGCTGTTTTACGTCAAAGGTAGAGACGACGCTTCGCAATCGTGACGAGTTTGCACGTGATTTCCTACATTTTTATTTACAAGTAGCACTTTTCTCACAACTTAATCCGCGTGCGTTTCGTACTTTGACATCGCCTCCTCTTAGTTTTGAAAATAAAGTATAGTCTTTAGGCACGAAAAAAAATGTGGCTTACTATTCGTAAATTAATTTTCAATATCGGTTCAGTAGTTCCCGGACCCCCTACAACCTCACAGCGACGTGATTGTTGTTCGCAATTAACTTGCGTAGCGTCTTGTCGTATAATGGGAAGAAGAAAAATACGAAGATTTGACGACCATTTATACCAATGAAGTTTACCAGAATTACGTTTAAATACCAAACGCTATCATGTGATACGACCATCGATATCCGTGGATACCACTAACTGTTGGTATGACAAAAAAAAGTGTATCACATGATAGTTTGTAAACAAAACTATCGATATCGAGAGCTAACATGGTCCGGTCGTAAAATGATAAGCAACGGTTTACAAGACGGTGCTACAAAACCAGGAACTGATACACCAGTATTCCACAAGTGTGGACAAAGCCTAATATGGCAGGATTGGCGCGTCCATTCCTCCGTCAGTATATAGTGGCGTAGAAACTCGTTTGACAAGTTTAGTATCGAAATTGTAGTTCGGACTTGAGTTGCCGACCATAAATTGGAATCCGATTGTCAAATACCTCGCTAATCATCTGTCATCATGATGTTTGCTTTTATCGATAACTAATAGTTAACTAATAATAGCTAACGACAAACGCTTAAATATTGTACGTAAGTACGCATTTGTTGCGATTTCCACTTTGTATTCATCACAACCTAATTATTTGAGGATATTGATAAGGTTTGCGATATGCGCTATCTAGTTTAGTAGTGTTTGCCTTTTTCCATACTCACCCTACCTTGTGACAAATCGTCATACAAACAACCTTGACTGCCCGTGACATTCAACTCCATTCAAGGTGCGAAGAGGTCGGCGTTGAAACAGCGCACACCCACCCATCCGTCACCCAAGGACAGTTGACCGCTGTGATATTGCTTACCTTGTCGTTCGTGCAACGATCCATATGCTTGGTAACAAAACAATGTAATCAGCTAATGGCGTGTTAAAATACCTGGTTTTTAAACAGACTGCAAAACAGGTATTACTATGAAATTTTCTTTTGATTTTCAACCATCTCGTCGGAGTTTTGGAAATTTAAGTACCACACCTATTACTATCCACAGTTATCTAAAGAAATAAAAAGACGCGATTTCAAAAACTAATTGTGTACATATAATTGTTCACACTTGGTTTACAATAGTAACAAATTGCCGTCAATAGTAAGCAGAAACTACTTTCAATGAACACTCGTTGCTTTCGAAACACGCGAAATCATATTTGTAGGTTGGTCCTTTGAGCTTTTTTACACAGCCTCGCCATCTATAGATAAAAGAAGAAAATTACTTTGCTTTCATGTGGGCACCGATATAACGTTTAAAACGTTGGTACTCGGTATGTATAGTGTATCGCAAAAATTGTTTCCATTTACCAGTATTTTCGGTACCTATTGCAAAGTCGACATCTTCCTAAGGTTCTCTTGCTTCAAATTAAAGGTATTTAGGTACTACTACAGACAAAAAGTAGGTTAATAAAACAGTTTTTGCAAGATAAGGATCTACCACTCTAGGAAAATTGCATTTATCTGGATCAGAATCGTCCTACCAAGTAGCGTACTATACAACTTTTTATTTTATTCAAGAGAATTAAATAAAAAGTAAACCAAATATATCGAGCTTTTTGAAGTTATTTATTAAACAGTGGGAACAGTAAAACACACTTTAATAATATATAAATAAACCGATGTAGGTACATTGATTGTAAAAAAAGTAATCGAGGAGTAAAAAGTGGACAGTACTGCCTATTGTGTAGTTCAAACAACAGTGTGTTGACCCACCGATAATTGTAATTAAACATTTTATTTTTTCATTTTTGATTGGTTTAACGATATTGTGTGTGTATAATACACAATGAATAGAACTATACAAATCGTTCAGGTGCCAATTTCAATGAGAAATAATATATTTTTATCCGCTATATCATTGTCGTTAATTAAATCATTTACAAGATAGCGCGCGGATACTTTCTTTAGTAAGGTTGCTTGATATACAAACTGTTTTGTGACATCCCATATCTCGAGGTTTATATTCTTTAAGTAACATAATAAAAAACTCCTCATAAATGCATAGTTTCGAAGTTATCATCAATCATAATGAATCTAACTATAACTGAGTTTAATTGAGTAAGTAATTTATTTTCATTCTAACCAATTATTCATATTTTAAGCTAAGAAAATGCGTTAAAAGTTGCCAGTTGATTTTTTGATTATGGTCTCATAAATAACTTAGAGTTATGGGATTAAAAAACAAACAGGTTGTATTAATATTATTACATTATATTCCCGTTGACAGCGATGCGAATGAATTTTTTGATGCCCTTGATGGTCTGTGTTTAAATTAACTTTTTGATTGTTTATTTTTTAGGTATGTACTGTACAGAGGCTAGCTCATCAACCTACCCTACCCCAATGTGTCAAATTTCTTTGATAGGTTTTCAACTTTATTCTAAACACAATAAATTTGACAGTTTGCGGTTGCTTGATGTGCTGGCGTCTGTACATAATAGTTGTAGTTTTGTTAATACTTTAAACCAATGTTTAATTATAAAAAAACGAATAGGTTGTATTTAATATTGTCGAAAATCGTAAATAATTTCCACTGTACGTAGGTACTTACTGTTCGTCTAATGGCGTATTTTCAAACCACTGATTTACTCCAAGAATACTTCGAACGCTCGGTATAAATGGCGTAAAGACGTACCTATGTATTGAAAAATTCAACCGTTTGCTGAGAGTCGGGAGCGAGTGCAACTCGTCGACCCAACTTGATCGGTATGCGATGCCCGCTGAAAATTTTAAGAGAACATTGCTGGGTGCCGCTATTGTGAGGCTTCGAGGATTTTTAATACTTAAACTTCCACCAACTTTAAACAATTTTCTGTCATATGCAAGTGATTTAATGAATATTAAGTATATTGAAAAGTTTTGCTTTTTAAACCGATAGATGGAATGAATACTTTGACAAGGCTTAGGTGTCAATACACAGATTATGTAGAAAGCGACATAAAAAATATTTTAAGAAAAACAATGTTATGTTAAGTATTACTTATAATTTTTTCAATAATATGACATAAAAGTCACCTAAAACTAAAACATTAAATGGGTATAAATATTCTTATCATAGAATTGTTAAGGATTAGAAAGTAGATTTATTAATAATTCCAAAAAAAAAGCCTATTAGATACCTAGTAATGTATTGATTTTTTTTAAGTTATTCTAACTAACAAGAATTCATTTGAGAACCTTAAAATAATACCTGATCTGTTCACCTCGTAATTAATCCTAATTGCACAAAAAAAACAGCTGTTGCATACATTTTGGTCGAGTAGGCATTAAACTTTTGTATGAATGCAACAGTTTATTTTTCCGAGATTACCGACTTTGTCCCATAGTCAAACTTGTTCATACTTATTGGTGAAAAGAACATCGTGTGGAAAAATTACCCTGTGTAAATACCACAAGCTGCTCCGGCAATATTCGTCCGCCTTAGTATCAATTTATTAATAATACTAGCCTGTTACGACAGTGGTTTCCTCACGATGTTTTTCTTCACCGATGTCAAAGGATTATAGTAGGTGGTTCTCAATTCGATCGGTATTTTTTTTTATTTATAAATAAATAAATATTCCACAACTTTTTCACACAACGCCATTTACTCCCAAGTTAAATAAATAATAAATATAAATAAATATTCCACAACTTTTCACACAACACCATTTAGTCCCAAGTTAAGCTTGAGAGCTTGTGTTATGGGTACTAAACAGCTGATAAACATACTTATATATTTCTAAATACATACATATTATAGATAAATTACACCCAGACACAGAACAAATGATCGTGCTCATCACACAAACATTTGTCCTGGGTGGGAATCGAACCCACGACCTCCGGCATAGCAGTCAGGGTCACTAACTACTAGACCAACAGGCCAGTCAAAGTTAAGCTTGAGAGCTTGTGTTATGGGTACTAAACAGCTGATAAACATGCTTATATATTTCTAAATACATAAATATTAATATATCAATCTACATAACAACATTAAATGTACCTAAGTACTATCTATTGTTAGCCGCAGAACAGAAAATGTAATTAAAACCGTTGGAGGAAAAACAACCAGGTTTTCTGCGTACCAAGAACCTCACAATAATAATTAATTGATGTTATCGTGATATGACCTTGGTATCTAATACATTTATACAATATCGTATTACACTAATTCCGTTGATTTTTTATACTTTTCTTGTAATACATAATACCAGCATGTTAGTGTCCCACTGCGGGGCAAAGGCCTCTTCTCATAATGAGAAAGCGAGTGAGCATACGAGTATTGATCATAAGTTCACATCGCTTGCTCAACACGAATAGATGATTTTAAAATTATGACCATACTGCTATTATAAATTAGACAGTAACTCTTTTTGGCTGTTAGTGTGTTGCCTTTTCACGATGAAACAGCTGAACGGATCCCAATGAAATTTGGCGTGGACACAAATCATATCCTAGAGTCGGACTTAGGCTATCTTTTTCTCAAAAATGAATATGAAGAAAATACTACGTGTTCTTAAAAAAAAATCAAATGGGCCATCTAGGATGACATGCCAGGTGAAAAAAATCATCCCAATTCATTAGTAAGTGACAATTTAACATTTGACAAGTCTTAAGCTAAGATTAAGGAGGTAACAGATGAACGAGGTTTGTCGGGGCAGGTAGTTAATTATAAGTCCAGCCGGGCGATTCAGTAAAAGTCACGCCGTGAAAACTTGAGTGTAGTGAACTGTCAATGCCTAGCATTAGTATGGAATAACAGCACAAATCGCCCTCACTACGCTTACTTTTAAACGCGGTGATTTGTCCAGAATCGCACTGCAGGTTTCCTTCACCGATGCAAACGGTGTCTCAGATATACTTAAAAAGTAATCACATTGGTAGGTACTCATCTTGATTGGACCACAACTTCGTGCATGATAGGAGGCTATTACGAAGGTATAGTTATTTATGTTAAAAAAACCAGCATACTACAATTGTAATCCAGCATTAAAGGGCCGTTATTAAATAAAATAATAATTAACTCATTAGTAACGTGTCCTGTGAAATACATTAACTGTGGTATATTTATCAAAAGACAAAGAAAGACGAATTAAGCTTAGTCATTATTGGGTCGACAACCCTTTGACTGAAACTTTAAAAGCAAACAACATTGTATATGTTACTATTAGAACATACGTACACACGGCTTCACATCAAGCTATGCATTTCCAATAGAAGCTGATCTCGCATGATACAATGCGATTCCGTACAATGCGAGGTCAGTGTAAACTGGAAATGTATAGCTTGATATGTACCCGTGTGTTCAACTAGAAGGTTTTTAATAAAGTAAGTTATTTTAATTGGGAAACATAGCATCGCGTCGTTCAGTATCTTTTACGGTGTGCGTAAAGTTTAAAAGGCGCCTCATAAAACATTTATTGTCACCGATAAAGTTACGTACACCCGTGTAGTGTAACTTTTAAACTTGTATTATGATTTAGATTAGATTAAGGAAGATCCAAACTCCTTTGATCTATGTTTTTTCTCCCCCAGACGTCCTAGTCCTGCAAACGGCATTTAGGATTCGTTATTTTATTTCACATTCAATTACGCTAGCCAACTGAGCTAAATGAAAAGTACTTAGTTTGTGATTCAAGAAATTTTTCAATTGAATTCAATAATCTGAATATTATTGCTTTAAAAACATCCTTTGGATTGATCTTGAGACTAGCGATTTTTATTTAGTAATACCGATTTTAATAACTTACTTCCCGGTTCAAGTAGCACTGGAAGGAATTCCCAGGAATGTTATTTATAACTTGGAATACGTCTTTGAACGTGGTATATAATAGCTAATGGATTCCTATTTCCTATTTATACATATAATTAGCGACGGAAGCTTTGTGGTCAAAGGCGTAGAGTTTGTTGGCATAAAAAGTATCATCGTTGTAGTCTTATTGATTTACAAGCTTTTTCGAATGTTATTTCATGATAGACGGCTTGTTAAAAGAAAATTGCCGGCAACCTGATAACATTGTCGATTGGGGACCTTTGATTTATACCACAGAGGTCTGCAAATACACTTTACCAAAGCGCGCTAAAACCTTTGAATCTGACTGTACGAGAGCAAGCGAACTTTTGTTTCGATGATTTCATTCATTTTGTTCGTAACCAACTTGTGCCTACGATTTTGACCGCGTGATAGACAGAAAAGACCATCGTTGCTGCTTTGAAATTTATCAATAGACAGAGCCCACAATCTAGTATCTAATGATAGACATAAGTCATAATCATCATTTCATCCAAATGGGGCGAAGCAAATCTTGTGGGATTCAACGCCGCCAAAACACAGGCGTGTCTGTTCACCGCCAAAAGGAGCCCGTTCACCATGGCTCCTGCTTTTCAAAATGTATCCTTGGAGTGCACCGAACGCCTTCAGCTCTTGGGAGTTGAAATCTCCTCAAACCTAAACTTTGGCCGGTTCATTGAGTCCAAAGCCAAGGTTGCTGCTAGAAAACTCGGCATTCTCGCAAAGGTCCGGCGGTACTTCACACCTGGTCAGCTTCTAATGTTATACAAAGCACAGGTCCGTTCGTGTGTGGAGTACTGCAGCCACATATGGGCTGGTGCTGCCAGATGTCATCTATCAGCTTTGGACTCAGTGCTCTCCACTGAGTCCAAAGCTGCTAGATGAAGAGGCTTATTATATATTTGCGTGCGAAGAGGCTTATTGGTGACCCAGATTTGGTTAGAACCAATCTGCAAAGCCTTGAGCATAGGCGTAGGATAGCTAGCCTTTCGGTTTTCTATAGGATACATTTTGGAGAGTGTGCACGGGAATTACATGACTTGATTCCGCCATCACCTTTCTACCATCGGACAACCTGTACGGCGAGTGTCCACCCTTACATCGTTGGCACTCCCACGATTCGGACAAAGCGTTTCACTTCGTCGTTTATACCGCGTACATCGAAGGACTGGAACAACTTGCCTGCTGCGGTCTTCCCGTCCGATTATAATTTAGGTGTCTTCAAGGCTAGAGTGAATAGGTTCTTAATAAACTAGTGCGCTTCACCATCACTGATTGCATCACTGCTTACCATCAGGTGGGATTGCAGTCCAGTGCTTACTGGTTTATAATACTAAAAAAAAAAAAACCAAATTTTAAAACCTCATAATGTTGTCATTTTATCGCTATTGAAAGCGGATTCAACAGTGACACTTATTATGATGTTAAAGTTAAAAAAATAAAACTTACTATTTTTAAGGTATTTTTTCCGTACCGTAGTGCAACCGTATCTAAGATGTTAAGTTAATAAAACTTATCGTCTACCACGACTACCACAAAGTTCTGTCTGTATCTGCGTTTCGCTGCAACAGCTTAACTTACCTTAAACTTATTGAACTTTTAATCAGTTGCCCAGGTACAGATATCTGTAAAAGTTGACAAGAAACCACTAACAAGTGTAAAACTTGCAAGCTAGGTGCCTACTGAGAAACGAATGGCAAAGGAACACTGCTTAAGAAACTTCTTGATGTTAAAAACTGAAAAAGCTTGTTCGAAAAGTAACTGAATAACTGATAGTATTTAGTTGACGCTTCCCGTGACCGCAGGGCTGGCTTCTACTTAGGTCTGAGGCTAAGCATAGTAAGCATTGCCATTTAACAGTGCTCTCAGTGTTATGGACTCCACCCGACAGCGATACAGAGGAAATTTTCGACGCTTTGTAATAATCCTACTAATATTATAAACGCGAAAGTTTGTGAGTATGGATGGATGGATGTTTGTTACTTTCACGTAAAAAGTACTGAATGGATCTTAGTAAAATTTGGTATGGAGCTGACGCCCTGGATTAACACATAGGATATCTACTTTTTATCCCTGTATTCCCACAGGAACGGAACCTACGCGGGTGAAACCGCAGGACGTCTGCTAGTGTAGGTATGTATAATAATAGTTCAGGGTGTAAATTTACGCACGCTTGTAACTATTTCCTAGCGGACATTGGTGTGGGCTACTCGTTTACTTTGATTTTAACCGACTTCAAAGAAGGAGGTGGTTCGCAATTCAATTTTTTATTTATTTACTTATTTAGGGTTTGTTACCTCATTACTCCGTCATTTATAAACCGATATTGAAAATTCTTTTTTTATTTGATCGGGTATACTAACAACAGATTGGTCGCATTTGTATCAACACTCATATCGGATGAGGGATCCTCCAGGAATAGAGGGGTCCTCAAAAAATATAGGTACACACGCACCGATTTTTACATTTTTAGTAACAAATCAAGCATTTTCATTTAAAAAGTATCACATACTTTCAACTGAAGAAGAAGACAGGTAACATAACTCTTCGACGCATAACAGCAAATTATTTGCGATTGCTACAGTCAGATGTCTATGCACAGTTTTTGAACTTCCCAAACATAACAATACGCCAGACTAATCTAAAAGGAGCCCGGCAGATATGTACATTGTACAGACTACAGATTAATGTTTAGAAAGAATTTCTTTTGCAATTGTTAACCAATTCCAACAATGCTTTCAAGTTTTGAAAGACTTTCTTTACATAGAAAGAAAGTAAAAATAGCAAAATAAAAACTTTTACAAAAAAAAACAACCGACATCTAAAAAAACAGTAACAGGTGAAAAATAACTCCAGTTTCGGAAGCCGGTGGCCAATAAGGAACAAAACAAAACCACCAACCGCCACAGACTTCCGAAACTGGAGGTATTTATTTTTTCACCAGTTAGTGTTTTTTAAGATCACGGTTGTTTTTTTTTAAATTCACCCTGTTATACTATAATTGAAATGTGTAACTGTTAAAATAATGTCTTAAGAAAGTAACATAAAATAAATAAATTAATAGATAGTAAAAAAAAGTAAAAATAAAAAAAACAATCCCAGAGTTATTGTTCCATAATGGGAGTTTTACATATTTGAGCCGTTTGGGGTTGAAACTACTCATTGAGTTCAAGAGACCAGAAAGCTGGTCTCGATTTAGACAAGGGAATCTGCACTGTCTCTTATCGTGACAAGGACGTGAAATATTTTGGTGCCCTATAATAATATTTTTCTGCCTTAACATATCCCAGAGTTGCAACATTATCTATAATATGCATGACTGTAAAATTTGCAATACTTATCTCATGAACAAGGCTCGAGTACCTACCTGTAGGTAATATTAGAATAAAGAGGTCAAGTTTTATCTTAGTGTTTACTTAAAAAAATCAAGATAAAACGTGTAGCTAAGTTTAAAGTTTCATTAAAAATCTTTCAGCCGCTCGCGCTCTCATAAAACTAGGTAAAACAAACAGACTGAAGGATATTTACACTGACATTATCAACACATTTGCTATGCTGCCTATTTATGAATACTGCAACGTTTCGTGGATTCATTACAATTACATTATCATTTTTAAAGAAAGATTATTTGGCACAAAAGGCACAATATATAAAAAACAATAGCAAAAAAGGCACAAAAATTAAATGAATAAAATTAAACAATTGAAATAACAGGACAAAAAAAATTGTGTGCCTTGCGGCTGCGCCAAAAGGGTCCAGTTCAGCAAAAATGCCAGACAACTAGTGCCTGATGCTGGTTTTCAACTGGACCTGAGATTGTGAGGTGTCACGGACGTAAAACAGATTGGTAAGCATGCGTGTGTTGTGGGTGTGTGAGTGTTTTAATAAAACACTCTCACACACGCACAGACATACACACACACACTTTTGCTGCATTTTGGCTGAACTGGACCCTTTTGGCGCACAATTTTTTTGGCCTGTATATCAATTGTTTTATTTTTCAATTGGGAAGCATGCATGTGGTGTGTGTGTGTGTGAGTGTTTGTGCGTGTGTTATGGGTGCCTGACTATTTTATTAAAACATACACATTTTTTCTATTATCTCTACAATTTTTCGTTATAATTTTTTTTGTAGGCTTATCAAAAAAAATCTGCGTAAAGTTTTGTCCTGTCAAAGATTGTAAGGGCATTAGAAAGTTATAGTTCCATTCCACAAGATATGTTTTTTTTATCAAAACCTACCACTTTCCTCAACAACAAAGCCAAATAGTTGTCGACAGTTAACTTGTGCCCATCCTATTAATTCCACAGGCTTCAACACTTCAAGTAACTTTTGATGACCAAGCATTTAAACTTAGTACGAGTGTAGGTTAAGTTTTATATCTTACAACGACGTGTGTAGTGTCTACTAAGTTTTAATAAGATCGTTTACACGTTTTGTTGAGATAAATACTCTTCGTACGAGTATACAGATGGAGGCTCCATTGTCATCATAGGTTTGATTCGCATAGAGTTTCGTTTTACAACGTTGCAATGGAAAACAATACAATTTCCTTTGTGCCTTCGGTTAATATTGTTTTCTAGTTTTATTTTATTTGCCCGTTTGTATTTCAAATATGGTTTCGTAAACTCGATGTAGCAAAACCCTTTGTTAGTGAAACATTGCGTTAACCTTCAACACAGCTACTTTAACATTTGTTTTTTTTTTTATTAAAGCAGGGAACATGCAGTGGATACAAAATATACTTTATTTAATTTAGTTTAGTTTATTTCTCTCTTTATCCAGCGGTTAGCCCTTCCCTTCAGTTTTCCCTTTTTAGTAACTTTTCGCACGTCAGATGACAGAGAATTTTATCCAACTTTTTTGACAACTTTGCTGGCGTTTGTTTAATTTACACAATATATTTATTAATTATAGCCCATATGTTATTCTGGTGTATAAGCTACATAACTGTTAAGTTTTATTCAATCATCAATTAATCCATGCAGTTGCGTTAAAGAGTAACAAACATCCACACTTACATAGGAACCACCCTAATGAATGTTTGTAACAAAACCACCAAAGCCACTGACATCTGAAACGAATGTTATTTCACATGTATTAGTATTTTTATTATGAAGTCGGTTGTACTTAAAAAAATACGGTGTTTATAGTTGAACTGTTCCCGTTCCACATCAAGTGTCCTTAGATTTCCGCGCCTATGGAGTGCACGCGACACATGACAAAAAAAAATTAAAAACAAGTTAAGCGAAAACTGGCTCTTTTTTTCTAGTGGTCGCAAGCGATACTGATGAGCAGAGAGAATCTCTGGTCGAAATTTTTTTATTAAGGTTTTTCTATCTGGATTTTCTTAGTAGAAGCCCGTAGCCGGGATCTGCACCCGATTCAATGTCAATAAGCTCGCCTCCTATTACATGGGACTAAAAACATAACTGGCGAAATGTGAGTGTAGCTACTCTGCCTGACCCTTTGGGACATACAGGCGTGAAGATGTTGTTAGGTGAAGTAAAAGCTTTGAACCGTTCAAATCTTTAGAACATGAGATTTGGCACTTCACGGTTTGCATTCTTCTCGTACTGACAGGAATTCTTTGCATATAAATATATGTGGTTTATTTAATTGACTAATAAAGGTCTTCAACTTGACGTTATTAACCGACTTCGACAAAAAACAGGACGTTCTCAATTCATCACATTTTTTTTTGTTCTGGAATTTACATTTTTCACTAAACCCAAAAAAAGGAATCTGCCCGCATGAATACCATACTCCGTATCTTTTTGCGAATTTCAATTAATTACAAAACAAATATTGTTACGCTTTCATGGGAAAACATTTTATTTCATCGGAACCTCCCTCGGCACATAAAATTGCTTTTGCAAATAGTTAGTCATGTTACTGGTTGAAAGCGACTGTTTAAACTTCATTGAATTCGACCTAATATTGTATAAATTGTATTTATGTTCATATATGTTTTCTATTTTACTTATATTATATACTTTTTATTACAACATTATTCTTAAATACTTCAGAACGAAATACAAATGTAAACTAAAACTAATTAAGTAGATATTTAAATAAAGTAAAAACGGTGGAATACAAAGTAAAATAAAACGAAGAAAGTATATAGTGTACAGATATTATCCAAAGCCTATTATAATCTTGTTTGAAGTCAAATAGTGCATGATTTTATTCAAGCGATGATTATTAGCGATGGAAAGGGGCTTGCAGCTAACAATATTAAGCTGCACGTGCATGCAACTACATGCCTGTGTTTTATGATTAAATGTAGCTACTTTCTGTCTGGCCTATCAGCCCTAGGTAACACATTACACTTTAATTAGACTAGTTGTCAAATTAAAATCCATTCATACATACGAAAATATGACAACAACACAGCTTTTTGAATCGAATTTAAACTTGAAGAATTTTTCTAGAACTTTGCACGCTATGGCAAACGTTTATTTTCAACAAATATTAAGCGCATTTGACCGAAAGTTAAAGGCAATGTTGAAAATGTAACCAATAGAGACGGCGGCGAACCGCATCTTTGCGGAAATTTCCATTAAATGTATAGGAAATGAATCTTACAATAGTTGTTATTGTTGCGGACTACAGACTTTCCCAAGTCTATTTCCTGTTGTGCTATTTATGATTGAGAGCCACGATGTGCAATAAGTACGTATGCCATGCAAGTAACTGTTGATAGCAAGTTTAAATCTACTTCAAATTTTAATGTTTCTTACACAAACTGCTCTCGTATTGTACATGCAAATTGATTATTTTATTTTGACCAATTTTAGATTGCAATTTATTTCATTGGCGAAATATTTATGCGCCTCAATTGCCAAACGTGACAATCTTGTATGATTAACTAATCATCTTGCATGTTCTGAGTGTATAGTTACACAAATAAAATATCTTGAATATACAATAATAGTCCTTTGACCTTTCAAGGGTTCTTAATCATTCGCTGGACAGGCATCACAGCATCTTGTTTTGTGTACGGCTTCGTGGTGGGAAGCATAATGTGTGCATCGATTGGATAAGTAGGTATGCTTGCTTATAACATGTTCCTATCAAAATGGAGAAATGGTTATATAAGTATAAAGTCTAGAAATATTTGCGATACTTTAACGTTGGAAATGAGGGAAAAAATCATATTTTATTTTATTTGGGAACTGTAAATTGTATATTATGTCAGGATACACAGTACCTATGCTATAATTAAATACACTACGTTTCGTTACTACTTTCATTGATCGCACTTTGATTTTGCTTTGCTTTTAACAAGATAAATGTTTAACATCTAAGTTTTATATTCGCACGGAATGCTTGCTTACATTCTGTTTGCAAAATATAAACATTATTCGCTTGTGAAGGTATTCGTATGAAAAGCTAACTTTACTCAGCAAATCAAAGTCAATGAATATTATTTTTGCTCTGAAATATTATGTGAAGTTTCCCTATTCTAAAAGTAAAAACTTGTTATTAGTTAACAGTTGAATAGCTAGTCGATTATTTTTTTAATATATTATGTAGAGACTGAATGAGCTATTTAGTATAAAAGTAGGTTAGGTTAGGTTTATCGGGCAGGTGTCCGCAACTCCAAGTCCAAGCGCGTATTTTGCGTACGGAAGTTAAGTATATGTATAAACTCGTATACTAAGGAAATAAATATTTTCTTACGAAAACTTGAGATAGTGACAGTTTTTGAAGTAGATACCTATTACTAAGCACGTACAAGTGTTATCCATGTCACTGTCAAAACAAACTGTCAAACGGGGAACATTCATCAACATCATCATAACATCACGCCTGTAATCGCCGAAGGGTTGGGCAGAGATGTAGGTACCTGGTAGTACACCCACATGTACCCAGTTATGTTTAAGTCTTGTGTAATAGGGGGCGAGTCTATGGCCATAAATCGGGCTCAAATCCAGACTCGGGGCCGCTACTGAGAAATTCCAGATGGAAAAACTCAACAACACTTTGCCCGACCCGGGGATCGAACCCGGAACCTCATGATCAGCAGTAGCGCTTAACGGGGAACATTATCTTAGTAAAAGTCTAACTTTCATTAAACATGGCCATCGTTTTTTTTTTTAAATAGTTATTATAAGGTGTATCCCAATTCCGCTCGGAGTTACACTTCGGTTATGCAAATACAAATACCATTGAAATTATGAAAATCGAATGTGAACAAGAGAATAATTTAAGCTCACAAAAACAAACGTTGTTGATTGAATTGGCAGAACACAGAATATGCGTTTTACATCGCACATATCATTAACAGCGTTTTGATTCGAAATTTATACTATATTAATAATAATATATCTTTATTTCTCCCACAAAAACATGACATGATCAATCTAAGTCAAGTTTATGTGTGGAGCTGGTGTCTATTATAGGTGGAAACCTGTATTACAGATCACCAGGGGCTCGAGTCTGCTATTGCAATCGTGTCTCAATGACCGGTCAATGATCGATTTTTGACGTATAACGTCAAACTTATGACACATTTACCATACAAAAACTGTCAAAGTTGTCAAATATTCGATCAATGACAGGTTATTGAGACACGATTGCAATAGTAGACTCGAGCTCCAGGTCCTCACCCCACGAAATCAGGTATTACATAAAAAGTAATGTGTAACTAGATTTGTCTATAAATGTATAATGTATTTTACTTTCGAATTTTTAATAAATAATATTAATCCAACTATGTTGGGGTCGGCTGTAAATCTTACCATATTATGCAGCTTAATACCAGTATTTTACATGGAACAACTAACTGTCTATCCTCTAAAATCAAGTTACTGTAGAACACCTTCGCCATGCCCTTTGGAACTTAAGATTTATCGTCAGACTCGGGGCTTTTGACTAGCCGAAATTTTGTTATAATAAATCATCAATACGTGAAGCCTTCACGTATTGATGATTTATTGTAACAAAATTTCGAAATAAAATAACCAGAATTCTACTGTCTCCGCAAAAAATCCCGGATATTGTGCGCGATAAATGATTTTTCCGGATGCGGTTTTAAATTGCTGACATTCCTACGTCACTTATGGCACACTCAGTTTTCAGCATTGTAACGAAAATTTTAACTTTGGATAAATCATCCGCCTAGCCTTTTCACAACTAAGTTCTTGTTGTTCTAGTCGAACTGGATGCAGCTCAGTGTTTGTATTTAACAACTCAGGTAAAACTGTTATTTGAATAGTGTGGGTTAAAAACATACTTGTTTAATGATGATCCTGGAACTTTATTTAACTCTTTTATTCAATCAGAAAATTAAAAGGAGCTTGTGGCTAAATAATAACAGCCTCACGGGTCCATCGAAGGTTAAGCTACGCTTGACGAGGTTGGTACGTGGATGGGTGACCATTTATACATATCAAGACTCCTCCGTGCCTCGGAAAGCACGTAAAGCCGTTGGTCCCGGCTGTTATTTGTAGACCTATGACAGTCTATTACGGATAGACACAAGCCCGAAAGTCTGACAACCAGTTCAACCAAGGGTATCGTGTAACCCAGTAACTGGGTTGTGGAGGTCCGACAGGCAGTCGCTCCATGTAAAACACTGGTATTCAGCTGTATCCGGTTAAACTGGAAGCCGACCCCAACATAGTTGGGAAAAGGCTAGGCAGAGGATGAGTAAAATTGAATAAAAAATAAGAAAAAATAGAACATACTTATTACTTATTACTTATTCTAAGCTACTGTATTACTGTATGGGGTGGCTCTAATATGACTAGCATATTAAAACTCGAAAGAGCCCAAAGAGCGGTCCTAAAAGTAAGTCTGTCATTACCTTTCTTCTTTCCCACTAAGGATCTCTACTTGCTCTCTGATGTGTTGACTGTACGCCAACTGTATATATTGTGCACAGCTCTAAAACAACACTCCAAAATAGGGTTTGATCCAACACTTAATATTAATAAACGAGTCAAACACAGGGTTTGCCAAACGCTTCCCAAACGTAACACTGCTTTCTCTCGCAAATTCTTTGAATTTTTAGGCGGATATCTATATAATAAAATAAATAAAAAGCTCGCAATCTACCCACTTACAAGAGTAAACTGTAAAAAGGCTATAACCACCTGGTTAAAGTCCCTCAGTTACGATGAAACAGAAAATTTGCTTAAAGTCCCATCCTAAACTATCTTCGTATGGTTTGAAGCTACGCCCAAAATACTCTTCCACACTCACACACACATACACCAACACCCTCACCTGCACACACCCACCCACCAACAAATACACCCACATACATACATACACACACACACATACATACACACACACACACCCACGGCCACACTCTACATACATATATACACCCACTCACCCCCTCCCCCACACTCACATATAGTAGACACCCGATCCTCACCCTCATATAACACTCACAACTATCACTCTTCACCTAGTTTAACCTACTTAATTATTAATTAATTTGGAATGTTGTACTACCCGTGCTTGACATCCATTTTCCGGAGTCTGGAGAGGCTGGTAATCTGTCATACAGGTCTCCTAGTACAGAAACCAGTCTCTCACATAGATTAAAAAACTCACTTTGTTTGTTTAAATTGTTTTATGATATTATCACATTCCTGTAAAATTCTATGTGAGAGAAAACAATAAACTTTTTTGTATTTGTATTGTATTTGTATTTAATTCATTAAACCCCAAGAGGACAGTGGTGCCCGCACTGTCATTGTCTTTCTATTGTGTCTCTAATTGACACGATTGAAAGGTTAAATATAACATGATCTTCAAACTGCGTATACGCGAACATATTTCGAATGAGTGCACCGAATTTGATAATTCTGTTTTTGTTATAAATATTTTGGTGAGGCAGGGTATCTCAATGGGGGGTAAGACTGCTAGGTACTGGTCTTGGACTGAAATCAATATCTCATTCTTCTCCGATCCCCCTTCTCCTGTGAGTTTATCCTATCTCTTGAGATGGGACTAAACCATATGAATTAGTTGCTAAGCGTCATCCTACTACGACGGGAAAGCTGCCTTTTCGTTTGTATCTTGACACTTATTGTACAAAGCCAACGGTCATACGGAAATGGTAGACGTGACATTCGACTATCACTTACACAAAGTAGATAAAGGGGAATATAGTCACCAGTCTATTGCAGTGCACTAGTCATAGACTATCACAGCTCTCAAAGTATCACTGGAATTCACACGTTGCACGTCGCACGGTGATTCCAGATCCCGATCGAAATACTGCAGCTTTTGAACATGTAAGTACAAATGAAAATGGAAAATGTGCCCAGAAGCATGTTGAACGTTTAATACCTTTTTTAATAGCACTGATGTGTGAAAAAAAATCAACTCCATACATTTATATCCGAACAGTTGATCGAGTTTTGTATGGAGAGTTGATTTTTTTTGTCTGTTTTCGAAAAAGTCGTAGAACATATGTTGTTGTTTATGATTTTAGTAATCTACTCCAGCGAGGATGTTGGTGTTTTACAAATAACCCTGTAGAGTATTATGTTGAAGTTTAATATTTTCTTTGATTAACTCGTCGTTTTTATAAATTTTTATATTAGCCTTACACGCTAGTTCGTCTGCCTAGATATCTGTGTACATTATAGTCTGCAACACACCATTTTGTCCGCCTCTAGGTTTCTTAAATGTATGTATACATATAAGAAAGTATAAGGAAACCTAGGCGAACAAAATGTGGCGAAATAAGCGTACTTTATTAGTATAGAGCTGCGATTACCAGAATCTCACAAGGTGGTTTTTCCTAAAAAGCTTATGCCGAAAACAGCATCACCGGGTGTTTAAAATGCCACTATTAACTATGCTAAATTTCTAAATTTCACACTCCTCCGTGCGAGCAAAGCTATTTAAAAAAATTAAATCTTTTAGCTAAGCCCATCAATATAATGATGATTGTAACAAATACTTAATGTTCGCTTCATTATTCCACGGAAAATAAGCATTTATTCAAAACTCTTGTTTGTTAGAGACATGCAGTAATAGGGGGAGTCGGACCCAGGTGGCGCATAAGTCAGCAAAACAACTCGAAAGTAGCTAGGTATGTAGTAACTTCACTGCGTATGGAAATCAATAGTTTTATGAGCTTAATACACAGTAGGCACAAACCTCTTCCGTTCTGTATCCGTCCTTAGCATTGTCACTGCGTTCTCAATTAACAATTTTAAATCAGATCTTTATTATCTGATCTGGCGATATTGCCACGTTGAATAGCTTAGCTGCTTAGCCTCTGTGCAAAGTTAAGGTCAGCCCTTTAGTCACGAGAAGCGTTAATCAATAATCAATCAATCAGATCTTGGATTTAAAGATTATTTATTTATGGTACCTACTTACAATTATATTTATCACCCAGTAAAGATGTTGGTAAAATTAAGGCCAATTGTGCTGACATTTTATTGCTAAGCATAAACAGTTCGCTTCGCCCAAGTTGTCACGTAGTGATCTTGCTGAATCAACTGAAAAGACTTTAAAAGGCATGTGACTTCTGAGTTTTTTCTGTCCGAAATAGTGAAACACCGAACTCACTTCATATTTAAGTAAAATAAAAATCATTTATCAGTTTACCAAATACTGTTAACTAATTAGATCAAGTTACAAGTGCCTACTTGGTAAACTGACAGTCATAATCTGTCCGTAATCGTATTATGACGCTCGTATCCTAATAACTCATAAATACATCTTCACACATCGGTAATATCAATTTCACTCAGGTAAGGTAGGTACTTAACTTATTGATAGTGCCGGTAGGTAAGTACTTAGCTCAAACCGAACGCGTATTATGTCAGATATCCCACTGTGTAGACACACACGTTGAAATAATTAACTAAACCAACCAACGACCCAGCGCGCTCTGACGGGACGGTATGACGCGGGGTTATGTGCTGATAAATAGAAAATATACCTTCAACTTACAGCTTTAAGGATCAAACTTAAGGTCGCGGTGTCTTTTTGGCAAACCGTGGCTTCCGATATTTGTTACCCGTCAACGGTTGATGGGAACTAGAAATACTAGTCAATACTAGTGCCTTGGATTTGACTGAGGTTGTTACAGATGGCCTAACTAATTGCCGCTGATGAACATACTATAGATTTTATAATGGAGCGTCTGATCAGATGAAATTGCGCGGGGGAAAAATTGACCTGGGGCCTGGTGCGACTGTTTATACTTATTCGATAAACCGTAAAGTTATACGTACACTTACGTCATTTTTAGAGAAAATAAGTTGTAACATATCAAGCGACCTTTATTACGATTTACTTGAATAACTAGGTACTTCTTGGGTGGTAGTTACGAATCAACAGCATCGCCCCAAATAGCGCGTTGGTTTGTAGGTATTTTGTGGTTAGTGCATCGCAAAAATGTCTGAGTCTCACGTACTCGGACATTTTTGAGATGAATTCAAATTCTGATTCATTTCAAATCCGTATTTTATATACTTATTTAAAAATTAAACCAAATTATAGGTACCAGCAAGTAGGAAATCCGAACTTGAAAAATCCTCACTTACTTTGTATAAAACATGCACTCAACCTACTGATGTATGAAATGTACAAAATTACAGTGTGTTCATTTGATAATATTAAACTTCCCATGTCGAGCTTCAACATTTTGTTCATTTTATGAGACTCGGCGAGTATAATTAAATTGAAACTGCACAAAGTGCAAAGGGTTCTGATGTGGAAAAATAATAATTGCAGCGTTCAATATTACCTATACGTAGATGTACACTGCAGTGTCGCCGGCCAAATCAATTTTACATCAAACGTTCCCCCTATCCGCAACACGTCCGCCTGGTGCGGGACGGTTCGGCGGCCGCTCGGAATACACGTTCATTATAATACTACCATAGGCTGACTTCGATCACCCCTCTTTGCCGTTCGCACAACGCCGAAGGTGGCGGGAACTTCGAAAAGTGCAATTAATTCGAATCTAGCTTTACTCTGTGCGTACCTATATCGTAATTTTCGCCCCTGTCAGCCATGCCAAAATGTCCCGTAGGATTTACACTGTACGGCCGAAGTGCTGTAAGTTAAGTTTTTCAGAAAATGTAACGATAAAATACATTTTAAAGGTAAAAGCATGGACGATGCTTTTGAAGGGTACCGTACCCAACTTAACGGATTGAAATATTTTAAACCATAGGTAGGTACTCCTATTTCCGATAGCAAACGGGCATGTTTGAAAGCAACTTAAACTAATTCTAAAAGTGGTGCAAGAGGAACTAGTGACTTTATTTTCCTATTGCCAATTATTATGCGACGAAGTGTAGAATTGTAGATCAAACAACGTCATTTAGATACCAAGGTAAGCAATTCAAAATCTTTAAACTAACTGAAAGTCTCGCGACGCTTTTTCCTAGGAACAAGAGTCTCACTACAAATTCAATTAATATCCAGATAAGTAATTGATGCCAACCATCAAATGAATTTCAGAGAGATAGCAAACCATACTAATCTAAGCTGCAAGCAGTGTTGAGCAAAATTAAGTTTGATTGATGATTAAATTATTTGACTAAAAAAAAATTCAATCACGGTGTGACGATTAATGATTGATTAGTTTTAGTCATAAGTCGTTAGTCATGACTAAAAACATAAATTAAAAAATAAGGTTTGGACAGCAAAAACTTTTTTACATAAAAAAATAACCGACTTCATTTAAAAACACTAACAGGTGTATGTAGTTTCGTAAGTCTGAGGCTTTGGTGGTTTTGTTTCATTCATTATTGACCACCGACTTTCGAAACTAGAGTTATTTTACACCTGTTGGTGTTTTTTAATGAAGCCGGTTGTTTTTATTTTGCAAGTTTTAGTTTCTTCGTATGTATACCTAAACAATACCAACGTCTTTCAGAAGTTAAAAAAATCATTAAAATAGCTGAAAAAGGTCTTTTTAAACATGAATCTCTGCCGGACCCGTTCTAATAGATAGGCCGTAATGTTGTTATGGAAATACATAAACCGTGCACAGACATGTGACTGTAGCAATCGCGAGTAATTTGCTGTTATCCATTGAGAAGTTCTCTTTCCTGTCGTCTTCGGTTTAAAAAAAATTATTTCTCATTAGAACATACAGTCCGCTTATAATGATATACAAAGTAATACACATAATAATTTAGTACAATAAAAAAAATCTTAATCGGTTTTTCGTCACCAAATGATACTTTCTAAATGAAAATGCGTGATTTGTAACATTGTAACTAAAAATGTAATAATCGGTAGTTGTGTACCTTTATTATTTGAAGAGTTCCTTCAATTCCTCAAGGATCCCATCATCAGATCGGAGTTTTGATACAAATGAGACAATTAATCTGACAATACCCTATCAAATAAAAAAACAATTTTGAAAATCAGTCCCTAAATGACGGAGTAATGAGGTAACTTATTTAAACACTTTACAAATAATTAACAACAGTGAAAAAAATAATTATGCAACAATTTTTAGTTTAGTCAGCCATCATTAATAATGATTCAATGACTGATGATTGATTTATTTAGTCATGATTGAGACTAACTGTTTTAGTCGTGATTAAATTAATCGTGACTAAATGAATTAGGACTAAATCAATCATGAATAAATTAGTCATGACTAATCAACTGATTGAAAAAAAATGTTGATCGACCCAACACTGGCTGCAAGCACCATTACTAGCTAACTAGTGGCGGATCCAGACTAAAAAAGAGCATGACATCTATTCATCTTCTACGTATTCAGTTTATTTACTTTCGGTAACTCTTCACTGTTGGCTCTGATCCCCTTTACGTTTCGAAATACGCGTTCGTTTGCATTCCATCAACAGTAACAAATTCTACAATAGGAAGTTTTGGAGCAGGTTTAAATGGAAAAAAACGTGAAATGGCTCAACATTTTAAAAAAAAAACACCAAACGGCTGGATGACAATATGGAAGCTTTGAAACACTCGGCGAGCAGCACAAACATGCTTCTATTAAAAAACTTTGTTTACGAAAAAGTACAATCTGTATTCATAAAAAGCACCAAAGGAAACTAAACACAACAGATTTTGGAAGTCTGTGGCTTTGGGTTTGTGAAATTAGGTAATTGAAATGGCTGATGATTTCATTGTTATTTAAATAAATAAATAATAAATAAATAAATATTTCACAACTTTTTCACACAACGCTCTCTAGTCCCAAGCTAAGCTAAGAGCTTGTGTTATGGGTACTAAACAGCTGATAAACATACTTATATATTTCTAAATACATACATATTATATATAAATTACACCCAGACACAGAACAAATGAACGTGCTCATCACACAAACATTTGTCCTGGGTGGGAATCGAACCCACGACCTCCGGCGTAGCAGTCAGGGTCACTAACTACTAGACCAACAGGCCAGTCATTTGTATAATATACGTAGGTGATATCGTGCGTGACTTGGATGCGCCAAATTTTGATTTTGCGATATTTTTCTGGGTGCGTTTTTAAATATACACAAATAGCCATAGCCGAAAAAACTACATCTAAGCCTAACAAATGTTTGTTTAGTCCGTGCAACGCCCCAACCGCAGTGCAGCGGCCAATCGCTCAGCAGCTGCGTCAACAGTCAAAAAACTAAAGAGAGTAACTAAAGACATTTCCTCAGTTCTTCTATTACATAAGGTTTTAGAGCACGAAGACAACTCGGTGGCATTTCCGTGCTTTGTGCATGAGGTGGTTCAAGCGCAACCAAAGCAGGCACTGAATCACAACAGCCACATAAAAGAAATAACCAACTAAGTGCGAGTCAGACTGTTGCACCGTATCATTTATATTTTAATTTTTAATACACGTTCTGAAAATTCAACTGTCCACTTATTACGGTTTTTGAGATAAGTATAGCAACTTAACATACAGGCAGACTAACAGCGGGGTTCTTAGTAATAGGTTCGTAGAATCTGTTGGACACGGAGCCCTAAAAAGAGAGACCAATTTGAACTTTGTTCATTTATTATCATAAAAAAACGATTACCTAAGTTAAGTACTTAATGGCGAAGCTATAAAGTACTTATCACTCAGCGGATTGTTAACGCTGCCAGGAAATACATAATGATTACCTGAGTTCTCGTTCTGCATAGGCGAGCAGTATCTATTGGTCTCTCAGAATGTGGTTTCCAATTTCAGAGAAGTGATTCCCTGAAATTGGACCATTGTGCTTGTGCTATGTTAGTCCAACCAGCTTCCAGAAACAGGTTGTACTTCCCACACCGCTCAGCATCCTGCACAAGGGATTTTCGTGATCCTTCTATATTTCGGAAAGGCCTGTGCACTCTAGGAGCGCCAGCGCTACTGTTTTATCCTCCTCCTCAATGCATGCATGCATAAAAGATTTTTTTTTTGTTACTCTTGTATTATTGTACGTGGAACAGCCGAGGCACGCAGACCGCCCATCTGATAACAGTTATAGAGTATGGAACGCCATAGTTTACTTACAGAAAGGAGTATTTTTCTTAAATTAAGATGAGAGAGAATGTGTGCCAGGCCATAGCCATGGCCATGTATTTGATAAATCAATACGAAGAGGTAAAGTTTGTGAGTTTATGACGTTTTAGGGGGTAATCTCTGAAACTACTGAAACGATAAAAAAATTATATTACCAATAAAAAGCCACATTATTTGTGATTGTCATAGGCCGAGTTTTATTTTTAAAACCGAGGTGGGTGGATAGGATCTTAAAGTACGAAGTGCAAGCAGACGAAGTCATAAGCTAAGTGCGCTAGTACCTACGTAATAAAAGTTAACACCCTTGTCCTTTATTTTAACAGGATTGTCTAGAGTTCTTTTTTTTTCACACATTATATTTTTTATCATTATTTGGTCGACGTATAGCAAATATGTTTCGTTATTTGTAAGTCAGTGGATACATTTCTTTGACGGCTCACCTATTACCTAGTATATTTGTGATAGATCTATTTTACTAGGTCGAAAACCACCCTTCGGTACCTAAACGTAGTAGTATATATTCCACTATTACGTACGACATAGTTTTGATTTCCGACGCTAGCAAGCAACACCCTCCTTCTTGCTAATTATTCATTAGTATTTCGACGTGCAGTGCGAACACTGTAAACAGCGATCCGTTTGAAAAGCATGTGCTTAATAAAGCATCCGTTACCTGATATATTACATTGCAGCCATCTCATTAATAAAGACTTGTGTTTAGCAATCGGCGTAAATTGATATTGACTGATACTGAGTTGTCTGCATAAAAAGATGGCGCTGGTACTTATTTCTTTTTTTCTTTATTTGTTTGAAACTACTTGTTTGTTTAATATAATGCGATGGGAGTGATCTCCTATGTATATCTTATTCTACGTTCACTTTTCATTTATTAACTTTTTTATATTAGCGTTGCGTTTTCGCTTCGTGATTTCTTGGGTCGGGGTACTCAGAGTCCGATAGTAAGACATCCAGTTTATTCAAGTGTAGTGTGTCGTGTCCCTGAGTTGTGCAGGTCAGGTAGGCACTAGATCTGTGTAAAACACTGGTACTCCGCTGGATCCGATTACACTGAAGCCGCTCCTTAGATACTAACGAAAAGTCTGGATGGTCTGGGTGATCCCAGAAAACTTATCAAGTGCATATTGTTTTAGATTAATTTAGTTTCACGTAATAGGTACAGTCGAGTTCATTAATATATTGGCACTGTCAAGGATTCAAAATATTGTGAGCGTTGGAAAGCTCAATAAATTCTATAGAACCTATAGATCAAAAATATGACCTCATGTGAACCGTTCAATAATATATGCTGTGCATTGTGCAATAATATGTGATCATGAACAGTTCAATAATATGTGATCATGAACGGTTCAATAATATATGCTGTGCATTAGGCAAAAATATGTGATCACCCTTTTCAAAAATATAGTATTGGCTTTTATAATATCTGAGCAGGAAAAGCTTCTTAATTATCTCTACATGCATGGGAAAGTCAATTATTTGCTCGAACAAATAAGATCTAGTTTACATTGTTACAGAAATGACAATAGTTTCCATTGTTTTAAGCGCGTTTGCGTTTGTTTTTTAAATGAGTGTCTTTCAATCGTTGAATGACATGTGCGTCAGTTATAATTTTATTAGAAAAACATTTAACATCATTTGAAGTTAATCTAGCCAGTGATAAATGATGTAGCAAACTCCTTGACCATGCAATTTTAAGATTCATCATTCAGAGTAAAATTATCTTTATAACGTAAGTAATAAGGTTGAATTTGAATTACATTTACTTGTTTAGATATTATTGTATTTATGTGTGCCAAAGAGATTTATAGTTTATTGAATGTCTTTGATGTGTGTATACATAATTGTGAATCCTACAATGTTCAGATAATATGATCTTAATGTTGTTCATATAATAATGTGCTTTTGGCTGTATACATGTTACTGAGAAAAACCAGTCACATATTAATGAATCTAAATCTTGACCACAATTTAATGATGCTTTAGTTGTCACAATGTTATGTTTTTTTTTGACGGTCATATATTTTTGAAGCCTGAAAGGGCCAATATATTAATGAACTCGACTGTACTTATTTTATTTATTTATTTTGGTCAGCCAACAATTTGTTTACACTAATATGTTCTCAATCATTATATTGACTGGCCTGTTGGTTTAGTGGTTAGTGGCCCTTGGCTGCTGTGCCGGAGGTCGTGGGCTCGATTCCCTCTGTAGGCAAATGTTTGTGTGATGAGCACGATTAGTTCTCTTGTGTCGGGGTGAAAAATATATACCTAAGTATGTTTATCAGTTATCTAGTACTCATTGTACAGACGCCAGCACGTCAAGTTACCCCAATGTGACAAATTTCTTTGATCGTTTTTCAACTTTATATCAAACAAAATAAGGTTCATATTCAATTGGAAAATTTGACACATTGGGGTAACTTGATGTGCTGGCGTCTGTACAAGCTCTGCTTAGATGGCATTGTGTGAAATTTGTGGAATATTAAATCAAATTACAAGACATAGTTACCGACAATTTCTTACAGGCTAACAGCATGCGCAAAATATATTTGTAA
The DNA here is from genome assembly GCA_921972225.1 of Euplexia lucipara. Classification (NCBI taxonomy): domain Eukaryota; kingdom Metazoa; phylum Arthropoda; class Insecta; order Lepidoptera; family Noctuidae; genus Euplexia; species Euplexia lucipara. The sequence goes on along the minus strand of OV179142.1, from coordinate 5,974,443 downwards.
CTGTAAGTACAATAAGCAAACAAAGGTTAAACTATGTTGAACGCTTGACGAACCAATTTCAATTCAATTTTAATTTACTTTATTTATCAATTTGTGATTTAGATTATTTTCCGTATTTATTGTTTTGTGCACGTGATTTTTACTCAAAAGTTATTGTCGCTGTAATTTAATTTTAAGAATGTATAATGTCGCTGTTTTAATTGAGAACAAAGATGTTGGTGATCCTAATATAATAAATAAATAAATAAAGGATATATATTTTTCACCAATATGTGATAATAAAAGTACCTACGTACGTGTCTAAGGGAGTTATTTGTTATTTTATTGCTATAAATGTGGTACAGTCAAGATCACTTAGAGCGTACTTTGGACTAGAGAGAAGCCCCGTGGGCTTTGATACGCTGCATAAATCTGGGTTCAGCCATTAACTTGGCTCCACTAGAGATCTCATACCTCTTTGACAGTGAAAGCATTATTTAATTTGTGAGTCTTTGCAGCCAATTTTCCACAAAATGTTTTTGGTAGGATTGGTAATATTTATTCTAATCCAAATTAGGAATAAGAGTAATACTTACTTACTGCAAATATTGAAACCTCAAAACTAAGTAAGGATGTTTATATTTTATAATCTTACATGTTTTTTTTTTATATAAATCCTTCCATAGTGGGCAAAATAAGAGCGAATGCCAATGGTTTGATCCGAACAAACAAAGAATAAAATTTTCGTTATGGAATGCTATGTGGGAAGTGGTTCTTGTATACCATTATAACCACAAACCTGAACCTAAATTGTATTATCTTATCTGTGAAAATGAAAGAGACGACTTATTTACTTACACCGTACTTCATCATAATTTGCCTAGCCTTATCCCAACTATTTTCGTCGGCTTCAAGTCGGCTTCAAGACTAACCAGATGCAGCTAAATAGGTACCATAATTTTACATGAGCGATTGAATATCTGATTTCCACAACCCATTGATTGATTCCACAACCCAGTGGTTTTTTTTTTTATTATTATAACAGTTGACTGCTTATTGGTTTCACTTCGATGGTCCTAGATTATCATTTTAAATTTAGAGTCACAGCCTTATGAATATAAGCCAGCATTGCACATGTAAGCGGGTACGCCTTTTATACCTGGAGGCTGTTATTTTTCAGTTTTGTAGTTGTTTTGCTTGAGTTTAGATTTCAATGTTAATATGAATTTACTTTTTTTTCTTAATCTCGGTATATTGGAGTGTGCTAGCTAACACGTGACAATCATTCTGAAATGTAATGTTTTACAATGTGTATAAACATTAGTGCTATTTATTGAGCATTTCATTGTATAGATTCTTTGTATACCTAGTTCTTCAAACGAATCAGACAGATGTGTTGCTGGGGAGTTTGCCACTTCTTCCCAGAAAACACTAGGAAGTGGCGAAGGGTGGGCCGTTTTTGGGGGACTGTCTTTATGTATTATTTTCGTTCAAAAAGTGCTGATTCTCAGCCTAGTTTGAATAAAGACTTTTGATTTTGATTGAGTAGCTAACTGAATACTCAAAAATCTCTCTGAGTTATCAAATATCACTAATGGCAGCCAGGAACAACAGTTGAAAGTGTTTTTCGAAGCACAACACGGATCGATGTACGTTTTAAAAATGAAGTCTCCCATCAGGCAAATTTTCCGCAATTGCTTTTAGTGTTTTATTTCTCGTCAATTATTCCCAAATTGATTTACGTACTTCACTTAACCAGCTCCTGCACTCTTTATTAATACAATTTTCAAGAGTGCACTTTGTACCTAGGTAATGTTAAAGTGAAGTCAGATATAACTCCAACTTAACTATACCGAGTGTAGTGTACATACCTATTGTCATAGTGCGAGGAGACATCAAATAATTATTTTGATTTAACCCCGTTCTACAATTCCTTAACATTTGCAACCTCGTTTCAAGTGATTACTTAGATTGGCGGTTCTTAGTTCAGACAAGACATGAAACATGAGTTAGATTAACTGATGAGAAGTTTAATCAGGAGGCATTTCAGAATCCAATTTCGTTACAAAACTATACAAATTGAATATATTGTACTGAAAAACTTTTTCGGAAAACAATCGTTATTAATATTCTTATCGCGATGTTTGCTAATGGTTATAGCAGTTTAACGAGGGAAACACTTTGTTTGTACCTCGTGGTGTGTATGTGTGCAAACAGCAATCGTAGACCACCACTGTTTGTCTCTGCATGACCTTAAGGTCGCCTATGGACATTTGTTTGTTGCTACTACCAGGATCAATGCACAATTGTCATCTACCCAATCGCGATAAAGTGTGATTGGGTACATTCCACTCTTGCACTGATTAGGTGCAATGCGGCCGAACCATATTCATCCAATGATGTTTTAATCAACGTACGCTAAGTAATGAAATTGATTGCTGTTAACGGATTTCGACGTGATCCCCGTTGGAACTAATGAGAGATGAGTTTAAACGAATTAAGTCCTGGTGTTCTTGGTGAGTTTGACTGACCTGTTGGTCTTGTAGTTGGTGACCCTGACTGCTATGCCGGAGGCCGTGGGTTCGATTCCCACCCAGGACAAATGTTTGTGTGATGAGCACGATCATTTGTTCTGTGTCTGGGTGTAATCTGTAATATGTATGTATTCAGAAATATATAAGTATGTTTATCAGCTGTTTAGTATCTACCCATAACACAAGCTCTCAAGCTTAACTTGGGACTAAATGGCGTTGTGTGAAAAAGTTGTGGAATATTTATTTTATTTTTATTTATTTAAAGTACTTAGAGAATCGACATATCGAGAACGGTTAGTTACATTAGCCTTGTGCCGCTAAAACTACTAACTACACCCGGTAACTAAAAAAATAAAAACACCGCGGCTGTAAGTTTGCTTATGCTCTATGGCGTTTATCTAATCTTACAAGTAGACAAGCCACATTGCAGGCTTATCATGCATATGTTGGTTCAATACTGCGCTATGGTATACTGGTTTGGGGGAACTCGGTGCATCTCGGAAGAGCTTTCATCGCACAAAAGCGGTGTATACGTGCGATTTGTAATGTAGACCCACTCACATCCTGTAAACCGCTGTTTAGAAAACTTAGACTACTTACATTAACTGGTATTTATATTGAGGAAGTATGTAAATTTACCAAATCTCACCCTGAAATGTTTGAAAAATTGGGAGATAAATGTAACTTTAAAACCAGATATCCTAATAGATTAATAAATCCTACAAGAATAAAAACGGAACTATATAGGCGAAGTTGTTATCCTATGTGTATTCAGATCTATAACAAGATTCCTAACCAAATTAAAGAACTTCCAATGGTCCGCTTCAAAAGGGCTTTACGCAGGTGGTTAATTGAGCATCCCTTCTATAATATAAAAGAATTTCTTGATTATAAATTAAATTAATGTTCGAATTCTACCTATACCAAAAATTTGCATGTCATTATGTTATGATTGAATATGTTAAGCTACTAATACTACCATTGTAAGAACTTTTGTAACCATATTTATCTGCAAATAAATCTTTGACTTTGACTTTGACTTTGTACGTCCCGAAAGATTAGGCAGAGGTGTACCTCTAGTACTCACACATTACGACACCGGACCGCTACCAATCAACTCCAGATCTCAAACCCAACCGGACCCGGGAATCAAACCCAGAGCATAGTGTGATTAATTAGTTCAACAAGGTAATCAACTATAATTAAAACACTGATTAATCGTCGCCGATCGTTAAAAAACCCGAGCATCATAGTGAAAATAAACATAGCCTTTACATGAAAGTGATATAAAGTTCTATAATCGTATTGTACGAGTATGTGGCCATCTGAAGTCTGCCGTCCGGTCCGGTGTAGTGGAGTTTGTTCTAATGCACGCCGGAGTTGTGTCCTGAATGTATACCTGTGTGATTTAATCTGCCTGATAGCCGTTGGTTCTGTTTAAATATGCAATACGATTTGTAGACACACAAACACACATACACTCAAGTGTATGTGTGTTTGTGTGTCCAACAAATAGACCAGACGGTAGATTGAGTAAAAAATCCCTGTGAAAACTTTACGTTAGTGAAGCATCCCAATTCGCCTTGATTTCACCTACTTACATTTCCACCGGGATTTTTACAAAATAGTACTGTAGACATAACAAGGATTATTAATAATTGGATTTATTTCTTGCCACATATTACAGAGAAAGCAATTTAAAGTCTACAATCTACATACACATTGTTGCGTTCACTAGGGATCACTTGTTAGGGATTCGGGTTTATAGTTAAACAACCAAATTATCAGTAAGCACACTACGACTCAACGGGAACGTCTCGCCGCCTCCAGGGCTAGATCGGGACTCTCCGCGGCGCTACCATTCAGTCGTGTGATACGTTTATTAGTACATCACACACATTTTAAAAAATAATTTGTGGAAGACTGATGCATAAACTAGAGGTATTCCTCGAAGCGCTACTATTTTGAGGCGCTCCTAATGAGGCGCTCCTATTTTATTCCTCGGAGCGCACCTTTTAGGAGCGCTCCCGATAGCAATTATAAATATTTGTATTTTTTCTTCGAAAAAAATATGTATTTTTTTAATTGCTAATGGGATGATTATAATTTAGGTGTCTTCAAGGCTAGAGTGAATAGGCTCTTAATAAACTAGTGCGCTTCACCATCACTGATTGCATCACTGCTTACCATCAGGTGGGATTGCAGTCAAGCACTGGTTTATAATATTAAAAAAAAAAGTCTCAAGAAGAAACTCAAATAAATACACACAAACAAGTAAACACACACAAATATACTCTCAAATACATATTTTGTTCTATTGTTTTCTCACATTTTTCTAGTTATGTTTAGGTAGTCCCATATCCTATCCCCATCTACCAGTTATAAATGCCATGTCAATGCCATTACCTTGTTTTAGGAGTCGGGCGCTGATAGCTGCGCCACAGTTCTTAACTTTTGCAGCTATCATCGTTTAACACATTGTTTGTCTTCCCAAATAAACAAATATTATTATTGAAAAAAATAAATACCAAGCTCCGTACTGAGAAATTCCTGATGAAAAAACCAAACATGGTCATAATTTCACTGTTGGGCATAACCATCTGCCTATGAAAGGCGAAAGGTACGAGAGCCCGTAAGATGCAGACATTATAGAAATTGTCGCATTAGTTCTTCTTAAGGCAAGGTAGTTGAAAAAGTTAACTTCATCTTAGTTAGTCGATTTAGATCTGTTAAGGTGAGATCAAGCAGGTACTTTTAGGTAATTAAAAACATCAGTTACAGTTGTCTTATTACTAGCTGGAGGCTAATTACTTTGAATACTGCCGGCTTCATTCAAATTTTCTAGAATAAAAGTAAGTAGCCGCACCAAGTTTATAGTTACTTCTTCATTAATTAGAAGCGTGAGCTATTTGCTCTTGTGTTGCAAATAAAAAACCATAGAATCAATTAAAGTATAACGCAGCCGTGTTTATTACATACAATACAGTTGGCACTAATATCGTGCCAACTGTATTGTACTGTATTGTATAAATAATTACACATATGTGAACTTGTGATGTGTACTTTGAAATGTTGACTAAAATAGACTTGCCTATAAATATGTCAAGTGCAAGGCAACTCTTTTAGGTCAAGATTCGAAGAGACTACTTCATTCGATACCTACCTAGGTATTGTTGACACTGGTCTTACGTATAAATAAAATTTCAAAAAATACTCCATTAATATAAGAACGTCATATGGAAATAATGAGCTCAGAATTATTGGATGTAATGTAAAACGTTGTGTATCCTACCATTATAGCTCCTAAAGGCATACTCAGAATTCGAGGCATTATTTAAAATGTAAGTAGAGGCTTTTTTATGGTTTTTACATAAGTTTAAAGCTTTTAAGTCTACGCTACGGTAAAATTATGTCACATACTTAGATGTCAAAAGTTACCCCTATTACTTGTCCTCAATAATAAAATTGGTGTTAAACTAGTAAAAGTTTTATTAACAAAATAATATACTTATAGGAATTAAGTAAAATAATAATATATTCTTAAATGGTTTATTTAATACCGAAATTCATAAATCTGAAACTAACATCCCCTTGAATAAGATGAAACGATTTAATCAAGAGCCAGACAGTAAGCTAAGCTTGAAATATTATAAAAATTCAACAGTCACTAAAAATAAATATAAAACTCATTTAAAAACCTTAAACATTTAGTTTTAGGTTTACGTATGTCAGCTTCCTAGTGCACCAATTCTACGGCTGTGCACTCGAGTCCAGTGCCCCAGGAACAGGCGATCAGGATTATTCACTATCACCTTTCAAATGCAGTTGGTGCTCCTGGAATCCTTCGTTTCTTCCTACTTACCAAATATTAGTCCAGCTATTACAAACTTACGTAACCAGTTGAAGCGTCAAACGACTTTTGTTTCATTTCTTTAAAGTTTCGAGTATTTAGTTATTGGTATGGTTTAAGATTTTTTCATGACGTCGAGAAAAAATCTATTTTCGACCGTAAGATTTATTAAAAACTTGACACGGCGAGGATGATTTCGACATCTTTTTAGAACCTGACCTGACAGAGTGTCCCAATGGACGTTACATGAATATCAAAATATGTATAATTAGTCCATCAGTTATATTTAAAAAAAATAATACCACAAGTATTTTTTTGTTTTTCTAATTGATGGAAAACTACTTTACTTGAGGAGAGGAGGCTTGTGTCCTTATTATTTAGTACTTATACTGTACAGGAAAGTGACGTCATCGGTCACGCGACCTTTTAACTCGATGTACCCCCCGTTTTTACGTGAAAAAAGTAAAATATGTGTCGAATATTTTCTAGTAATATAGATGTGAAAATAAAACTAAAATTGAATTCACAAGCCTATTCTCTAACACTGTTTGCTCGCTTTATCTTCGATCCTTCTGATTACTTAGAACTACCTAGTCGTAAACAAATGGATGCCCACTTTGCTTGGTTTCTATTTGTGTACGAATAGTTAAAAGCTTTGCTCCGACATTTCATGGTTTTGATAGTAAAATTACTGGCGCCACTCTAGTTATATTTTGACAGCAAGTGCGGCTACAATCCGTTGCGGTGGTACTTTTTTTGTAGGGTTCTGTACACAAAAGGTACCAAGTGAAGCATAATATGCCTCCGCTGTCCGCTCATCTGTCTGTCAGCGGGCTGTACCTATGTCAAAAACAAATAATAATAAAAAATATTTAAATATTTGTTTTACTTAATTGTTTTTTTGTTTTACTATCTGTGTGCGAGTCTAGTTCCCACTTGGGTAGTCTCTTTCTTTCGTTAGTAAACTTAAGACTGTAGGTATACACAAAGTTACAATTAGTTACCAACATATTTCCACCTGTATGCGTTCCTATCGTGGTGGAGCTAATTGAAACAATTAAGTGTTCTCTGCATTCAACTTCTTTATTACTCTCTGTGCTACATTCGTATGAATTATTTATTCATAACTAGCCTCGGCCAACTTCGTTCCGCCGCAGAATCAATTTATGTTGTGTTAAGTTATTTAAGCTTAAGACTTGTCAAATGTCAAAACATTGCCACCTGATAATTGACTGTCATGACATCAAAGATGGCGCTGCAAATCCTAAAAGTGCGTGTCTTGGCCTCTTGGGTTCGAACTGAAGAGATTTAAATTACTATAGAGCGGGCATGTCAAGGAAATGTCATAGAAAAACTTTGATCCCATGTCTCAGTAACACCATCTAGAATAATATATATGAATATTGGAACGGCAGCGGAGCGTACTAAAAAAACTCATAGACTTGTGTCCAAGCAGGACACAAGTTTCGGACGAAAATGTTGATCGTGATGTCCGGTATATAGGTATTGAATGTCTTTGGTTCAAACTTAAAACCTATAACTTGGCAATCCGCCGGTCACGCTACTAGGCTATAATTTAAATGCCCCGTAGTCAGACACTCTTAATATTTACAAGATTTTGCTCTCTATTCGACTTTATTCAGAAGAATTTACTTAAACACCTCCACAATTTTATTTAGCTCGCCGTCATCTGACTTTGTCATCTTTCTGTGATGGCTGCACGTTTTAATTTATGGTACAGTCAGATTAAAATAAAACGGTGCAAAAACAGTTAAAGTGGTTCCAATAAATTATTCTGGAACTCTAAATATTCAGTCTCACTCTCGTCTGGTGTGTTTTAACCTAGTTACAAACGGTATTTCTTGTACAGCATTTCCTTTGCTTAATTTGTTTCTATTCAACCGCATATATATATTTTTTTGCTTTTTAGTACTCAACCTGCTGCAGCTTTATTTTTGTGTTTTAGCACTTAATTGCAACCTGTTGAGAATTATTTTATCCATAGGATTTGTGACAAGCTTTTAGGTGCTCGATACATATTATAAGCTTTCTTTGAACTTTTTAAGACCATGTGCTGGGCGTGCAAACTTTACGCATAAGACAGTCTTTTAAGTTTCATCTAGTCATAATTATAAACAAGTAACTAAGGATACATAAAGGTACCCTGAAATCAGGAAAAGAATCCGTTTTTCCATGGATTTTGTCTAGTTAAGTACGTGTACATAACTTAATTTCAAGTAATGTAATTATGACACCTTTTTCCTGCATGAAACTGCCCGACTGTACTCTAAATAGAAATAGTCACTGGCTCCTGAATTCAGGTACTTCAACCTAGCTCTTGAACCAGGGTCTCACATTTTTGTGTAACCGGTTTTTATTACAATGAAGTTTATTTATCACGTATCACTGTTGATCTTTCAGGATTCGTCTGAGTAGGTACTACAACGTCTTTTCAGTTTATGTATAATGTTGTATGCATTCCCATATTGTAAATTTGTTAGATATCTATGTACCTCATATACTTAGTTAAGATTACGTAACTGGCTGTGTCTCCTACGCTATAATGTTCATTGTCTTATTTCTTATATAGATTGTGTTTCCATGCGAATGTTTTCTTGTGAATTGATGGTTTCGCTTTTATTTGCTATCGGCATTATGCGATTTGTTTTCTATTCTTTAATTTACTTTATGTAAAATGTTTATTTGCGTTGTTGGTTCGAAGTTTGAAATAAATAGGTTGTTTTTTAATGGGTTACCTATTACATTAATCAACCTCAAAATCAATTAGACGTGGTATTGCCAGTTTTATAACCTACAAATACGCTTGAATAAATATTCAATACTAAAGGCAAGATTTACTGCACGCAGAATACAATATTAGTAAATCTTAGTTTTCCGCGGGTCCTATTTCTCATGCGCACACAAGACCTTACTTATTAACGCAAAACGTTTTGTTATAAGTAATACCTACTTCTATTGTGCGAATTTTGTGAAACTATGTCGTAAATAAGTTATGTTGATACGCTGTAGCGTAAAACCAGAAAGAATACGAGTACTAATTGTCACTAATAAAAATAAGCCAATTTGCTAAAAAGTACCAATATTTTTGCTGTCGGACATTACCAAAGAAAAATAATACTGAGCTTTAAAGCTCCGAAATAAAGTTAACATTTGGTTAACAGAAATTAAAAACATGAAACGCCATTTCCTACAAAAAATCGTGATTGTGCGTTTGGTATAAATTTTGGCAAAACTACGTCCAGTTTCAGTCCGAACCATTTAACTACGTTTTTTTTTTTACTTTTTCTGCATGTTAGTCTAGAGTTGTGTCCCTACCTCATAGCGAATGCATTCTGCGAATCGATATTCGTTTACCACTCTACTTTTTTTCTTTTTTATTCTCCCCTCTGAAATCTATCACGTATCTGTGGAGAAGCACGCGTTACCAGTGAGTGGGAATGCCTGGCCAGTTCGAAAGCATTTTTCCCTTTATGTGCTTAGTGTTTCATTCGTGCTCGTACAACCCACTTTTGACTTAACCGCTTCAAAACACCACCATTCGAATTTGACGTGATTTTTTTTTTCAAAGTAGGTACGATTGGAAATGACATTTGTTTCTGAAACTATTTTTTTTTAATCATTTTAGTACCCTACGTCAACAACCGAGATATCGGTAAAAGGTCAGTGTTTCCTATCTGACTTCTTTAAGAAGGAATACTAAAACAAACCCACATTGTTTCTGTGTTTCTCCTTAGAATGGGACGCAAACGTAAACTGATATCTCAAAACTTGGTTATCTAGGCTAAAAAGATAACGATCTTTTTAGTTTTATTTGGTTTAGTCTAAGGATTTAATTACTAGGTACTTCGTTGGTGTAGTGTTCGCAAGCACTACGGCATTAGCATGTGGTCACGGCTTGAAACCCCGGGTTAGGCAAAGCGTAATTGATTTTTCCCATCTGGGATATGCCAGTAGCAGCCCCCAGGCTGGATTTCCGGCTTAACTCTCTCTCTAACTTAACTTCCGAAATGTGGGTCGCTGGTACACCTCTGCCAAATCCTTTGCAGGTTACAGGCTTTTTAAAATGACTGTATTGCTCACGGCTAAAACTTAAACTAAATTGGCCTAATATTTACACGTTTGCCTAAAATGACCTAAAACTTAAAATGACATTAGCTGGAACTCCGCTAATAACTTTTTAATTGTAAACTAAGTACAAACTTAATTGATACCCGTCTGCAGTCCGTCTAGCAACAACCGCCTGTAACAAAATTCACTATTCAGACATTAAGAAATAATTTTTACTTAACTTTTACGAGTTTCTTCTGAACTAGCATCTTCCAGTTTATGTGCAGTTATTTTACGAGAAAATAAACTTGCATGACGTCGTTATATCTGTACTGTTCTGTACTTTTTAGATTAAAATCGGGCATGATTGCTAGTTGAACGGAAATTACTCTGCAGTTAGTGGAGTAAGCTAAGCCAACGAAACAATATCGTGTCTGTAGGTATTTATACAATTAAAAAAAAAACAGCAAAGAAACTCATTTATAACTTACTAGCAGACGTCCCGCGGTTTTACCCGCGCAGGTCCCGTTCCCATGGGAATACAGAAAAAAAAAGTATCCTATGTGTTTATCCAGGGTGTCAGCTAACTCCATACCAAATTATATTAAAATCCATTCAGTAGTTTTTACGTGAAAGAGTAACAAACATCCATCCATCCATCCATCCTCACAAACTTTCGCGTTTATAATATTAGTAGGATATACTTAGCTATTAATGAGTTTCAAAAGTCATTTACATTTCGTTCAAAATGTAAGTACATAGTCCTTCCACAATCAACAGTTTTCAAGGCATACAACTGCTGAATTTACCATGTTAATCTACCATACATACGATCTACCTACATACTTACTTACAGAATACACGGAAGGCCATTTACCAGCTCGAATGTCATTATAATTCCCGTAATGGGGTACCAATTAAGCTTTTCGAAACTATGTAACAAATTCTTATTGCATCCAAATAATATATTCTTCAATTATTTTGGTATATCAGGTGTGTAATTAGACCATAAATATCATATTATGTGTGTATTAGGGAACTATAAACCATGATCCAATTAACCATAATCATTTATCATGAATAAGTATATTTTCACGATTATCTGAAGCATTCTATTTAATTGGACCCTGTTAAAATCAAATTAACTTTATTATCCACCTCACTCGGCTCTTTTCGAAAGCCTTATATGACTGGACCCAATGCGAATTAATGATCGAAAAGCTTTTACTCAATCAACGTTAATCAGTTTTATTTTGATGGGTACGCATGACATCGGGTTACATAAACCATTTTCATGATATATTGTTTGGACAATAATGACAATGGAAAAAAGGGAAAAAAGAATCTGGAATATAATATATAATCGGGATAAAAACTATCCTATGTGTTAATCTAGGTTATAAACTATCTGTGTACTAAATTTTATCCAAATCCGTTCAGTAGTTTTTGCGTGAAAGAGTAACAAACATCCATCCAAACAATCTTTCACATTTATAATATTAGTAAGGTCTAAATATTATAAAATGTGATTAATCTACTCGAACACAGACCATGTTCGACCCGTCAGTCTTTCTAATGTTTCCTTCCTGAGTGATCACCACAGTTTATTTATTCAGTAATGTCTTGCTCTGCTAGTCTAGACAATGTAATATTCATTCACTCGATAGGGCACAGAGATATTTATGGTACCGATTTTAAGAATATCTCTAGCCATGCAATTGTTTACTGAACATCAAAATGTGTAGTGCCGGAATTCCTTCCCTAAGTAGTACTAATTGATTTCATTACTTACATGTCGGAAGAGGTATCGGACGCACATATTATTTAATAACATAGGTACTTAAGTTCTGAACATATTTCTAGATTCACTATCGCGATCGTCTAAAACCATTTTAAAACAGTTTTTGTAACCACTGATTATTTGCAAATGCAAGTAGTAAGTAAGTAGCCTTTGGTTAAAAAATAACAGCCGCACATCTCCATCGAAGGATAAGCGACGCTTGCTGAGGTCGGTCCGTGGATGGGTCCATCATTCATTTCATACCAAGACCCCGCCGTGCTGAAGAAAACCGGAAAGCCGAACCCAATACTCTGACTAATTAAAGATTTCGTCTTAGTTTAAAAAAATAAACATTATCGTAAGTAAATATAGGCATTGCGATCCTTTATCATGAAACCGTCATGGCTTCTAATTATTGATAGATTTATTTATTCAAGAGCAATTACATTGTGTGTGAATAATATGAATAACAACAAAAATGAATCAGTTCTTTTTATAGTTCGCTCCCTCGTGCGTCCGAGCACGTGACAGGTAAATGTAGGTAAATAAAAACCCCAACAAAAGTCGGACACCGGCTAATTGGCCGAAGTATGTCCGGCTTTTATTGGGTTGCCTGGCAACCGGGATTACATTTTCTCATTGAAATTTATCGCAAAATATTTTATGAAGAACGTTTGCATTTATATGAAGAAGGATTTATATAAACTAATAGACTGGAGGTTGCTCAAAGGTCGAAATCGACCGTTTCAGCTGTTTGCGCTTCTTCTGCATACAAACTTTAGCTATGCCTAATCACACACTACCTACCGTGCGCGCAAAAATGGTGCTCACAATAAGATACTTTTCTTCATTTATTATTAATAATAATAATAATAATAATAATAATATAACTTTATTTCAAGCACAATACTCATATTATTTGGTACATAACTTCATTGTCACTATTTCACTATAATCTTACAAGAGCTAGCATATATTGTATATATGTCAGACGATCAGCTAAATAATTTTCACATTGTATTAAATATAAGACAATGGATAAAATAAATAATTCGAAGCTAACATTTGTACGTGGATTAAACTGGTGAAGTCAAATAATCTATTTAATACTGAATTTTATATCAAACACGATAAAAGAAATACTTTTATATATTTCTACGCGTCAGCGACAGGACTTCTGCTCTGTTAAATCGTCTCTATTGGCTACTTGTTCAATTGACCTAAAACGCGTAGGTTTGGGTTTTACTCAGACGTGATTTTATTATGATAATATGCGTATGAAAATAGCCACGATTATTAATAGTGATAAGTCTTAATATCCTAAATTAAATGTAGCGAGAGAGAGAAGAGATGAACAATGTTAACCTCCATATTGGACCTATCAATGTCTACTACATAGACAGGAAAAAATACACTATGTCTAAGAAGGTCCTCGGGCCAAGGAGTCTCCATCCAGACAAGATAAATAAGTGGCAAGATGAATGGAAAACGCCCGAAGAGTTACTGGGGGTCTACTCTTATTCAACGAAAAACGAAGTTTCGTTCGAAATTTCGCATGTTTCCTACCACGGTTCCATCCGTTCCGAAAATTTCGTCAGAACGAAAATCATTTGACATTTAGATTCTCTAAACCTACTCTAATTCTTAATGATACGAACGAAAATTTGATTTTGACAGGCGAATATTCGGAATTTTAACCTCAAATTTGACGAAACCAAAAGTGTTACCTTTTGATTTTCGTTTGTATGTATTTTGCGATTAAATTGCTGAAAACTGCAACAAGAATACTTTTAATTAATGCTGATCTACGTGAAGATCGTTTTGAACGTAAAAGGAACCGGCATCACCTGCGCAATCAACTTCTATTATTACGCAAATTCCCGTCTTAGCTTGTAGGAAGTTACAGACACAGAAATTATTATTAGAAGAGTATTACCTCGAAACAGTGGAGTAGTGAAGGGTGAGCGGTCTGGTGGACAGTTTTTAGTGAGGATGTAAAACATCATTACCTACATGGATGTAATATATCATTAACATCCATATTCACATAAGACATGTTTGATTATGTACTTAAATCAGTTTTAGTACTTAATCAAACATGACTTTCCCCGACTCACAATAATAAATATTCCACAACTTTTCACACAACACCATTTAGTCCCAAGTTAAGCTTGAGAGCTTGTGTTATGGGTACTAAACAGCTGATAAACATACTTATATATATCTAAATACATACATATTATAGATAAATTACACCCAGACCCAGAACAAATGATCGTGCTCATCACACAAACATTTGTCCTGGGTGGGAATCGAACCCACAACCTCCGGCATAGCAGTCAGGGTCACTAACTACTAGACCAACAGGCCAGTCAATAATAAAACAATGAAATGTACATAAACTTAACATATTTTTATTTTATAATCCTTTATATTAGGTAACAAAACATAAATATCAATTAAATGTAACAAGAGCTTGATTTCCATGGTCAAAAATTTTATTATGCCCTGCGGGGAGTTTAATATTCCTAACTTGTTCTCTCTTCATATTCATACCTCCTGCTTCTGACATAGATGCTGAAGCTGAATGAGTTCTTTCGAGAAAAGTAGGTTGTGACCCTGCAAAACAAAATTCCAATTTAAATTTGTGTGGGTACCTTCCTAATACACTTGAAAGGGTAAATATTGTTAGCATAATAATAATTTTTGTATTCGAGACACACAATAGAAAACCAATAACAGTGCGGACACTGCTGCCCAGTTCAATTAAACCCAAAGAGGACACCGGTGTCCGTGTTGTTATTGTCTTTCTTTTGTGTGTCTAATTGACATGATGGAAACGTTAATGAATTAATGGACACATTTAACAGTGATAAAGTAAATACAAGTAAGTACCTATCAGTAATCACTATAATAAACCTCTTAACTTTGCTGTAGAAAACAATTAAACTCTTGTTTAATCTGTATTATCTGTTACTGTAAATACCACAGGAACATTAAGATTTATTGTCACTATATTATAATGTTAACAATTAATTAATAAAACACTAGGTACCTTTTTGCCACTGCTTATTGGTTTTAGTGTCACCGCCTATGGAAATGAGAATACTTCACAATTCTTTTCACAGCTTCTTCATCACTCCTCAATAATCCCCTGGCTGAATCCTTTTGTTCATCCAAAATTTGAGAACGGCTGATTTGATCCAGAGTAGCCAAACATTATTTAAAACTGAAAAGATGTAATAATGGTTATTAGTAGGAAGAAGTAATATAATATTTAGTGATAGTAAAGAAACAAATATATGTTAAGTACCTACTTACTTGTCTAGTTTTTAAATCCAAAACAAAACTTGTGGAGACCCAAAATATAGACTGCGACAGTTTCACTTGAAACTTAATTATAGAATATGTATCACGATTGCAAAGCTTGCACTTGGCATCCAATAAACTTCAGAAACATTTTCTAAGAACTAAGAATGTTAACAAATCAACAATCTTATCTTGACGTGCTAAGATTAAAATGTTTATATTACGTATGATTACACAAATAGTTTTGGTTGTCACACTTTACCACCATTGTGAACGTTAAAAAGTTCTCTTCTATTTAGTCGGTTATCATGACCGTCAAAGATTGTTATTTTAATGTCTGGGTGACCATTTGTCAAAAATAGTATTTCCATCTTTTTATTTGAATTCTTGCATGAATATTAGAAGAAATATTTAATAAAGTACTTGTTATTAGTAAATAGAATAAATAAAGTAAAATAGTTTATTAATTCGAAGTTAAAGTAAAAACCGTAACTTAGTTTAGATGACATCAAGAAAGACCCACACTATATTGTTCATTTCAGTCGGTCACGAAAATTGTCTATGGATCCGAATTTCGTGGGCCTGTCCGAAAACAAAATAGAGTAGGTTCACTAACGAAACTTCGTTTGGATTTCGTTCGTTTGCGAAGTTTCGTTTCGGAGAATAAGAGTAGACCCCCTGGTCTATTCAAGGGCGATTTACCCATCCCAGTCCACTGTAGATCCGCTTATCGTATGTCAGCCTTGAGACAGTTAATACCGTGAGAAGATTGCATTTTGAGACGAATTGCATAAGATTACAACTTCGAAACAAATAGAAGGAATGGCTAACTGCAATAGCTCAAGTCCCTAACTGGTCCATCCGCAAAATCCACCTTGTGCTGTAACTGCATATTCGAATGTAACTAAATAACAATGAGATGTACACAATGTTCAATGAGCTGGTCTCTAGGTTATCTGTCTGAACTTACTGATAAGGCAAACATGAGTAAATCTGCTAGTGACCCCGCTAGAGACTGTCAATGTCTACAAAACGCATGCTGCTTTACCTTGAAGTCATTGACAATGTCAAATATTAATGTTCATTTTGAAAAATACAGATATTGTTTTGTTTGATAACCAAACAGAGTAGGCATGTCGAACGAATATTAATATCAAAATATAATTCGCCCGTCAGTTAGATATAAAGAATTATACACAAGTACTAGCTGTACCCTGCCACGCTTTGCTGTGGCACATTGTGAATGAATGATTAAAAAAAAAAAAATGACGTGTGGCACTTGGAGACTGCCGCGGTAAAGCTATTGCATAGCATTTTTTATCAACTCCTCTTCTCTCCCCCTCCCTCTCCCTCCCCTCTCCTCCTCCCTCACCCCCCCCCCCCCCCTCCACGGCCCTCCCTGACCCGTCCCTTACTTTCACCTCCCTCCCCCTCCCGTCCCCTGCCTCTTTCCCTCACCCTTTCCCCATCCCTGTCACCTCCCCTTCCCCTACCCCTCCCCCTCCCCCACATTCTCCACCCCTCCCTCTGTCATTCCCATCCCCTCCCCTCGCCCTCTCTGCTCCTCCCTACCCTCTCACAATCTCCCCCTCCCCTCCCCTCCCACTAACCTCCCCTCCCCCTCACCCCCTCCCTCTCCTCGTGATATTTCAAAAAGTCATTAAATGTTCTGCTATTCATCGATAGATGGCAAAACCAAAAAACTAAAAAGTGTCACCGCTGTGCCTGTGTTAGGTTATTTTCGTTACGGAATTTCTGTATTCGGTTTCCACGCTCAAGGCCCGCGATAGAAGCTATGCAATAACTTAAAAAAAAAAATGTGGAAGAACCATCCTTGATGCGGATTATATGTAAATGTATATCATTAATAATTGATGTTATCGAGCGGGATAGAAAATGATAAAATTATGAAAATGACTATTAAAAAGCAAGGGTTGGCGATAAAAAACGTGCAAATTTAGAGTTGTATGTATTTTTTGATGATACTTAATAAAAAAATAAAAAAAATAAAATTTATCAAAAAAATAAAAAATAAAAATTTGGGGTGAACACCCCTTATCACTTACAGGTTAGAAAAATAGATAGTAGCCGATTCTCAGGCTTACTGAATATGTATAAAAAATTTCATGAGAATCGGTCAAGCCGTTTCGGAGGAGTATGGGAACGAACATTGTGACACGAGAATTTTATATATAAGATTATTTTCTTTTTCCAATTTCTGGAAAACTACATAGATTAAGCGCATTAAAGTTGAGGAGAGGGGGCTTGTAACGTCATTATTCAGTATAAACTGTATAGGATAGTGACGTACTGCAACATTTCCACTCGATGCTTCGCCGTTATTTTTTAGTTAAGTACGTGAAAAAAAGAAAAAAATATGTGTCGTATATTTTCTTGAAATCTAGATGAGGGACCAAAAACTAAAATTTAGGCAACTGGCCTATTGAGTCAGTTTCAATTCAATACTTTATTCACGTCTATGGATGAATCGAATTGTGCTTGCCCCACTAATTGAAACCTTAACGCGTCAGGGTTGTTGTATTTTAAGTTATAAATATAAGAATTGGAGTTATATTTATATTAATAATTCGTGGAAAACTACAGTTACATTAATGAGGCGAACACGATTAGTCTCACATATTTGAAACGATATTTTCAATTTTTAAATCTTACGAAACTTAAAGATTGCATCAAGAATTGGTGATTGGGTACTGCGGTGCTATTCTGTGGATATCAAACTGTGGAAATGTAGGTGAAGTGAAGTCGAATCGAGCCGTTTCCATACTAATGCTTGGTATTGACAGTTCACTTCACTCAAGTGTTTACGGGTTGACCTACACTGAATCGACCGGCAGGTCATCTTGATTGCCTGTTAATTTTAATAATAATTAATTTATAACAAGTAACAAGACTCACAGTGTTAGTAACAAATTAACAATACACTTGCAAACTACGTTAGTAACATACGAAGACAAAACATATTTAGGTTGTGACATCATTGCTGCAAGGTGACAAGCCCAGCCGAAACCTTGCAGCAATGGTTCACAAACACGCAATCAAGCCTGCTAGCTATCATAGACAGGATGCTGTTGGCGCTGCCCCGTACCCTCGGACCAAGGATGGAATGTTTATAAAAGATATAATATATATCACGTTGGAACCAAACTTGACTGGCCTGTTGGTCTAGTAGTTAGTGACCCTGACTGCTATGCCGGAGGTCGTCGAGGTTCGATTGCGCCCAGGACAAATGTTTGTGTGATGAGCACGATCATTTGTTCTGTGTTTGGGTCTAATTTATATATAATACGATGTATTAAGAAATATATAAGTATGTTTATCTTATCATAGCTTGGGACTAGATGGAGTTGTGTTAAAAGTTGTGGATTATTTATTTAATTAGCACGTTGTTTATTCCTTAACATTTCTCTGTACGCATATTGTTTGAAGGTGTAATAATATCCGTTGAAGAGCATTCATATCTGAACGAAGTAAGAATTAAGTTGTTATTAAGTTAAGGCAAATTTCAAAGTGAATGAAACGCCAAACTTGAAACTCGAAAAATGTGTGGGTAGGTACTGTGAAAGTTATTCTGGTTGAAACTTGACTCTGCGTTTATTTATAAGGCGATTAACGTCTCTAAGAAACTAAAACAGTTTCTTAGTAACCATAAAATATCTATAGAACTATGTATTTTCAAATTAGCGGGAAGTCAACTGTAAATAATGCATGAGCATAATAAGACTTACTGCAGTTTTATTTTAGAACTAGCTCTTGTCCGCGCGGAATATTATCAATTAATTATTTTGCGCGGAATCTTAATTATTTATCTAAAAGCAAAGTATCTTCAGATTCTCGTCATAATATCAACTAGATCGGATAGACAAAGTCTCATCAAAATCTGTCCGGCCTTTTCGGATATTACCTGAAACAAACAGACTGAAAAAGAAAGTTTACTGCGCTACATCAATAATTAAATTGCATCACTGCTTACTGTCAGGTGGAATCGCAGTCAGACACTAGTTTATAATAACAAATAGTAAGTATTTGGGTTTTAGGTATCTGCCATACTTATTAATATTTGATAATATTTCATTTTCGTTTACAAATAGTTTTGGCACATTCCACCATTCGGACATTACGGTACAATCTTGATGTATATAGGTGGACTTTAATGGCAATAACCAAATCCTGTAGCCTCGGGGTTGTGGTCAATCGGGACTTCGGTAAAGGAGTACCTATTTCATATTCAATTGTCCTCAGTATCCGATTGACGAACCATGTTTACAATTCAACCGATAATGGTTGAATTGTAGGTTGGGAGGTTTAATCACTGTATACCTACTTCAACATAAAATATTGATGTAATTTTCGATTGACTATCAAAAAGAGTAGGTGTACCAACCCTACAGAAAAAAAAACACTCTTTAAGTATTTGTTGATTGAAAGTCATTCATGAAAATTTGTATTAATTAGTTGTATTGTACCTACTATCGCCGTTTATTCATCATCGTCAGCCTTCCTGATCTTATCTCAATTTATTTGTAGTCTTCATCCTTACAACTATTATAATAATAATAATTTATTTATTTATCAAGCGACAAGGACTCATTAATTCACAATAAAATTAAAACACAGAAATTAAACATAATAGCACACAATCTGAAAACATTACAATACGTACAACACAAAACAACACAAAAAAAAAAGAACATTATCTCCCCCATGCCCTAAATATGGGTGCATGTAGGGTCAACCAATGCCGCATGAATGGCCCGTCTAACCTGTCAGCGACGACGGCGAGGAGACTGTTATACTATTGTTACTATTGGCCGTTATCTCAAAACTGATCCCACTTTATTATTTTTTGTATTTTTGTTAGACTTGCCAAAATCATTTCACAGTATCCCACCATGCATCAACTGTCTATCCAGATAGTGTTACTTTGGTACACCTACCTGTTGCCTATCAGAGCCTTTCCTAACATTAGTACAATTGAGCGTGTTCTACAACGTTACAGCTTACCTCTAAAATACGATCCAAACTCGGGACGATATGACGTATCAGTACTCCCTGTCTAACCGACCGTGCAAAATTAAGTCGTGTATTGTTACGAAATGCACAAGGGGAATATACTCTCCGGTCTCAGTGTCAGATGCCAGTATCGTTATGTTTCGGATTAAAGCGGCCATATTGTTTGATAGTTTAATAATACTAGATTCTTTTTCGAACAAGAAACCATGAATTAATTACTCCCTATTATAATACAGAATGTAAGCCTGCAATGATCCCGCACCAGCCGAGATGGTTTTCTGCAGGAAAAATCGTCGGTTGGTGCCTCATTTTGTTAACTAAATGAGCGTTTGCCCCCTCGTTGGCCTTCCAGAGATCCAAGACTTCAGGGTCTCGAGAATTGTTTAAAAAAAAAACAAAGCAATAATATGCTCAAATAAGTTATCTCATCGGTACCGTAGCCCAAGGGATCACAACGTGGTTGATTATCCGACTACAAAGTTGCGATAGCCGATTAAATTAATCCTTCGAGTTAGCCTTAAGTACTTACAGCTTTTAACTTTGTTTTTATTCGCCTTTGTGTTAGGGTCTGATCATCTAGCCAAATAAACAAAATGTGATTTCGCCCTATCAGTCTGTCAGTCACACAGTCGTTACAGAGAAGAATTAAAAATACTGTGAATTATTAAACATAAGGTTTGGTCACTTCCCTTACAGGATACAAGTAATGGGGATATTTTTATTTGATAAGAAATATTATGATGTATCTAAGGCATTTTTTGTTGAGAAATGCGCTTTGAAAGTCAACAATAATCCTCCCTTTCTTCTTAGTTTTACTATACATTGCTAAGATTTGAAACCGTGCAATTGTTGAGACTAGAGATGTTTTTGCGACCACTTTCGATCAAATTGTTATTTTAAAATACTATAAAGCGGGCATGTCAAGAAAATGCCATAGAAAAACTTTGATCCCATGTCTCAGTAACGCCATCTAGAATAATATATGAATATTGGAGCGGCAGCGGAGCGTACTACAAAGAACTCATAGACTTGTATCCAGCAGGACACACTTTTTCGGACCAAAATTTTGTTCGTGATGTCCGGTCTATAGGTATTGAATGTCTTTGGACATATACGATGAAATACTCGAAACTTATCATTGTTGTCGAAATGAAATTGCTGCAATTGTACGCTAATGCAAATGTTTAAATATACATGCCAAGTACCTTAACACGGTGGTCCATAATAACAGGGATTTTAATGACAAAAAAATAAATACCACATGACACGTATTTATTATTGTTTATAACAGTGTACTATAGTTATTTTATAAAAATAAATCTGGCGTGTGGAACATTTATAAATGGTCTAAAAGTAAACAATACTCAGTGTAGTGAGCAAGAGTATTTCGCTCGTTCTTTATCTTTAATATGACAATAAATACCTACAGCGCCTTCGTTTAAATATATTGTTTAAACAACAGAATTAAATCAATCATTACCGTATTTATAGGTTTATTTACTTGAAGACAACGACCCCTTGACATAAGGAAATATTGAACGATTTCAAAAACTTTTATGTTAACAGTTAATAATATGAAGTTGCTCTATCCATACATGTAAAAATCCCTTCTTAACCTTGTCATAACTCTGTTAGGTTCGTCTTCTAGCCTTACCAAATGCAGATGAATACCTCTTCCTCTTTCGGAGGAGGCCAGAATGCTCTATAGGCTGACCCTAATAGGTATTAAGAATAGGTCACATTGACCCTCTTCCTACCTTTCTAATGTAAACAGTGTTAATGTTTGTTTGTGTTGTTTTACGGGGGTGACATGTTCAAATGTGAACAAACCTCCATTAATAAATAAAGATTAAAAAAATAATAATACTAGAATGGCCTTGACTGGCCTGTTGGTCTAGTAGTTAGTGACCCTGACTGCTATGCCGGAGGTCGTGGGTTCGATTCCCACCCAGGACAAATGTTTGCGTGATGAGCGCGATCATTTGTTCTGTGTATGGGTGTTATTTATCTATAATATGTATGTATTTAGAAATATATAAGTATGTTTATCAGCTGTTTAGTACCCATAACACAAGCTCTCAAGCTTAACCCATTGCCAGTCCCATGAGCCACATATGGTTCATGTTGATTGTATAACTATTGTGTCAACTATTTGGACAGTTAAAGTGCTTGGGACTAAATGGCGTTGTGTGAAAAGTTGTGAAATATTATTATTATTATATTAATGAATATATGAAGCGACTACCAATTTATTTCGCTCATCTTACACATAAGTAAAAATTAAATGATGCGTTTTTATAAGAGCGTTGCTTGTGAAGGCAGTTTTGGCTTGAATAGCCTTGAATTCCAATGTTCAGTAAAAAAATACTTTGGTTATTCGGAAATTGGAAAATTTAAGAAATCAGAAAGATGCTTCGTCCTCCTGTGGGGTCGAAGTTTAGACGAGGCTGACGTCTTATCAGCTGTTTATATAGGGTGACTGGTAATTAGTGACCTGTACTTAAACACGTGATTGTACTCATGCATACGAATAACTTTCCCAAAGAAACTTTTTTTTTATGTGACGCTACTACTAGTAGATTTTGTCCTTCCCGAGGTTAGACTATCAGCTGATCGATCACAGACGCGCGCGCGGGAGTTTCAAACAGAGTTTTTGTTGTTATTGTGTTAATAAGTTATAGGGAATAAAAAAAAATTTTTTTGGGAAAGTTTATTGAAATCATGAATACAGTCACGTGTTTAAGTATCGGTCACTAATTACCAGTCACCCTATATATAAAACAACCAATTTAGTCAAACAATAAGAAGTTGTATTGTTCAAGAAAGTATGATAATAATATTAGTGTATTTATATTACAAAATGTGTAGGCACTGCATGTCAAAAATGAAAATTGAAATATTTGAACGAAATGATTTGGAATCTTTCGAATTTATGTTAACTGCCTTTCCTTCAATTGTTCAGTTGTCAATAAAGGCCGTTGTGCCACTGGACGCCGCTGTTAATAACTGGCAATGAAGCGATAGAAGTTGTCCCTGCAGAAAGTATACTGTGGATCGATCAGATTTTTATATTCCTTCACATCTGTAGAAACCCTATAGTGGTTCTACGAGGTTGTGATACCCCGGATACCCGTCAAAGTACCTAATAGATAAAGACTCGATTGTGAATCAGAATCTCAATTAATTTGTAAATGTATAAAATCATACAGTAAGCCTCATCGCATAGTTTATTCTGATATGTGTCCTCATAATCATAATCATTTATTCACAAGAAATGTGGTTACATAGTGGTGGTAGGGTACTTTTTATCCCGTCACATTCTACCATAACAATGGTTCGTAAATATGTCAAAGTTAGAGCTATTAAACTAAATCTATTGATAAGTAACAAGAATATGTTAAAATTGATTAGTAATTTAGTTAATTAATGTCAAAATATATTTCATAAATAATAATTAAAATGATTGTATAAAATTGTACGACATTACAAAGGAAAGCGTTTTCTTTTTTTTAAAGGATAGTATTGTTTTGCCATGTCGTATGATTATGAAATTTCAACATTAATTAATTACATAATTTTCTTTATGTGTCATAAAACAAAAACAGTAAGATTTGCATAGGTAAAGTAAACGAGTTAACTACTGATGTTAAATAAAACATTTTATACTCATGCAAAAATATGAAAAAGAAAATCTTAATTATCTTCATGAAACCGTTACCTATGCTCAAGAGCATAGAATAAGAATAAATATGCACAATTGCACACTGTCAATACAACTGCATATTTTATCGGAACCGAATACTATTGTACCTATCTATTCTTTTCACATGACGCACGCAGCGCTGGTAAAAAGGAAAGGATACAATATTCATTTACTTAAAGCCCTTGACTAGACTGTACTTGTTCTTTTGACTTCATTTGCCTGCTCGTTTTATATTCTGAGGATCGCACAGGAACGAACCACTTTTTAGCTGGAACACTGCATTTTCGAGATTTTATTTTTGAATTTTTAATTTACGTTTTTGGAAAGGTTTTTATCATAGAACGCCATACAGTATATTTAAGCCACTGTCCAAGCATTATACTGTTGGACGTGGAATTATGTCATTTTATAATTATTTTGTGTTTCGCCGAATATCAGTGTGAATATCAAAGTGAACACACTGAAACGAGGAATTCGTTCCTGAATATTAATCGCGGGAAACAATTTAAGTAATATTTATTAAATTATTTTAAAAAACTAAAAAAACCCGAATGCATTTCTGAGTATTTATGAAAAAGCCCTAAAACAAGAAATAAAAAAAAATACAAGATAAATTGTAGCAGTTGGGGCCCATTCTACCCTAACCCTCCTTCTGGCGCAGTCGGGTAAAAAGAGGAAATATTAGTAGTATTTTTGCATGAAACAAATAAACCTAACGAATAATTATTTTACCGTTGGAAAGCTACTTTATTCCTGGGTGCAATAGGCCCCTGTTTATCCCTGTATTCCCACGGGATCGGGAACTACGCGGGTAAAACCGCATAACGTCCACTAGTATTTCATAATTTTATTCGCAACAGTGACCTTAGCGTAAACAAAACGGTGTGGCTTTTAAATTTAATTATCTATCGCGACTATTTTTTATAACTGAATAAACCGCTCTCCTCGCCGCTATTATTAACGCGCGCCATACAAGACGATAGCAACTTCTCAAACATTCTAGAAGATGAGGTAAACACTTTTGGTATAGGTAGTAGGTACTAAATTTAAAAAAATACGCTACGAATAAGGTTCCTACATGGCGAGTCGTTGCTAATACAGTACTGTTTCCTACGCGAAACTAATTAGCTAGCATTCGCAAAGCTTTTAACACACACACGAAATACGAAAAAACTAACACCAATTTAAATTAAGTTATGTTACGTGAAGAAATATCTGTGTTGCTATTTTAAAGTACTCTGTGCGCACAGAGTACCTAGTATGAGATTTGGCATTGTTAAAGTTTACATTGAGAAAATTGCAAAAAGCTGTAAGGTTCCAAATTCAAGCACTAACAAAATAAGTTTAATTCAAACTAGCCTCAAAAGCAACACTGTCCTATTTCTAAATCAAACACTACACAGTCATAGGGTTGCCAGCTGCCCGGCTTTAGACTCGTGTCCGGCCAAATATTTTGAAGTTCGGCCTTCGGCTGTTGTTAGGCTTTCGTTCACACCGCAAAAAGAAACTAAACAAAAGTTAGTGAGTGACTCGAAGTCACGCATAATTCATAAGTCTATAACGAGAATTCAGTAATATAATAAATACACAGATGAAAGTTTGAAGTGGATTTTTCCAGTGGGTATGCTAGGCTTTCCGGGCAAAGTTCCTGGCTGAATATGCATGTATCTGTGCAGGCTTTAGAATTTTTAGGCGCCTATGAATCCTAGGTATGCTTACTTATTATGCACACATATCGAAAGACCCGTTAGCGCACACCGATGCGACGCGTGTAAACTGATCCCTTACCTAGGGGTAGTAGTTGTCCGCACACCCTGCTAATGTGGTCGCACTTCCGACTGCAAATAACGGTAACTTAACATAAATCAGCAGCTTAGTTAGCATTTCCGATCGAAACATAAGCGTGTTGCCAAATTAAAAAGTGACGTAAATTAGATATTAGATTCATCTCGTTGCTGAAATCTGAGCTTGTAAATTGCCTGTCATTTATTCATGAGTTTCAATTTTATGCGGTTTTATACGTCTCACAGAAGCAACTTTATACAAAAAAAAAACTAGTTTTTGTCTAAATCGGACATGTTCACAAACTTAAAGAAAGAAAAAGAAAAGGTACTTTATTAGTTCGTTATTTTAACTCAAGTTTCCTCGGTTACTTTCTATAAGCACGTTCCGAATTCCCGCTTTGAGCTTTACAGAGTCTTGAGTGTAGGAAGGTACTGGATGCAGCGAAACTCCGACTGAGCTTTAAAAAATATGAATGAAACGGCAAACAAGAAGATAGTTAGGAAATACATTTATTATCCTTTAAACAAATGAACTCCATTTTGGATCCAAATATTTCTCTAAGCGTATAGATATATCTACTTACACCCACATATAACTTTTCGGGAGGAAAATACTCATAATTACAAAGATTTTTAACCATGAGTCCCAGAGATATAATAAAAAAGTTGTTTTCATACATATATACCTACTTGGTAATTTTCGTATTGTGGAGAGATTTATTATTTGTCGTTTGTGTTGGTTTGACAGTAAAAGTGGTTTAAAATCATAAGTACCTATTTTAACCCCCCGGAAAGGCTTTTAGTGATTTGCAAATTACCCTGTATATTACAATTAAGACAGTAATGAGCAATAAGCGAAACTTAAATTTTCGTGCGCGCACGGAGGAGTGAGATTTAACATAGTAAAATTTACATCGAGGAATGTAGTAAGCTAATACGGTTGAATTCCAACAGTATTAGCTTACTGCATTCCTCCTGTATGAAGAAAAATCACATACGCGCTATGGAATTACAGATGTAAATCCATTGTGACTTATGCGGGATATTTACCTACACAGGAAGTAAATCGAATAGTCAGCCTGTCAGCTCAGTCAGGGTTTATCCTGAGTACCTGCTGAGTGAACCCAACTGATACCAAGACAATCAGTATCAGTAATCTACCTATGTACGGTTCCTTCAGAGTAGTCTGATGCCGACATTCAATACAAAATTGGAATATCTTATACCTGGAAATTCTTCATGTTGTGCACGTATTAAAAAAACGGCCGAATACACAGCTACGCTACATTGACAATAGCATAATTATAATATAATTCAAAACAAGGGTACGTAAGAATCGTAGCAGGTGGGGTTTTGTAGTTTCTGCCTACCATCATGGAAAAAAGACTTATGTTTGTTCAGTTTCCTACGCTAAAGACTAACAATAAAGAGTAATGGAGAAAATAGTAGGCACGAATAGTGAAAAATGGACCTTGTTGGATTACTTAATATTAATGTCCGACTGTGAACTGTTAATCAGCGGTATTTTGAGCTAAACCATTAATTTTGACAACACCGAATTGTTAGTAAGGAGAACGAAATTTTTTCACATATAAGTTGCTAGTTTCGGCGTAACATGCCAGTCGCTACGCAGCGCAGATTTAAATTAATTTCGCTTTCAATACATAGTTGGCGTATTCATACCAATTAAACAGTCACCAACACCTATTTTGAGTATTTGGTTCCATACCGAATACCACAAGTGTGGTTGTACAATTAATTGGAACAATTTATGAATTATTTGTTTGTTTAATCATTAATGGCTTTCTACGGTTGACTGTCGAAAGCCAACCACATAATATGTAATTGTTTTCTTTTTAGGGTTCTATATTAAAAATATCAAACTATGTATGATGCGACTTTGTCTGTGTACTAAGAATACAAGCATAGAACAAAAGGGTCAATAATATCAAACTTGATGAAAAGAATTCAGCCGAATTCAGTTCGTGAGATCATCAGGGTCTTCATCATGTACAGCACATTCTGTGGTTGAATACCATCGTCGAATTTAGTTTCTCGCATCCTAGCTATGTTTAAAATATCCCTAACGTGTTATACAGTGTGGCGATTAGGTTATCACATTAATAAATTTCATAACGTTCTATTTAAATAAAAAATAATGTAGATTACGTGTACGGGTTTTAGTAGTTAACTCCGTACACCGATTTGTCGTGAAGGTTGTCAAGTTATTTTAGTTATAGAGAAACACGTTCCACTGTGATGCACTAAGTAGTTAACGTTTATTTAAGTTAAAAGTAAGTTACAGTACTATAGTGAAAGGCGATTATTTCTCTTAGTTGTTGATAGGTACTCAGTTGCGAGTGTACTACCATTTAATTCGTTAGTCATGTAATTTTATTATGCTAAATTATGACGCGCATCGTTGGTCTACAGTAGGTTACAGAGTAAGCATAAAAATGTGCAGCGATGAGACCGTACATAACGTTTCTTTACTTCGAAAAGTTCAGTTCGCCAAAGATAGTCAAATTGAGCAGTAAAATGAGCAAGTCGGTTGTTTCTTTATGTGTCCCATATGATTTTTTTAAAATCGGTTATGTAGTTTGGTTTTAATAGTTATCATAATAACTGAAGAAAACTAAAATTGAAAAATAGTAACTTCTATAATAATAGTGTATTTGTAGTGTATTTTTTATGAATTCCGTTGTATATTTTGCTGTTGTAAAAATGATTTTAATATAATTTTATAAATTTATAACAACTTACAATAATCGCTGTATCATTAAAATTTAAAGTCAAAACCAATTCGTTTCCATTGATGTGTCTAATATTTATTCTAATTTCACCCTCAGTATGTCTACTTGTTGGTGTTGCACAAATGTTGGCCTAACACATTGTCACTCCACTTTCTGGATGGATATCCAGAAAGTGGAGTCGATACAATAGTAATAATATAATATACAATTTCATACGATACACCATAGTCAAGACAATAACGGCACTACAAAAATAGCTAAATTGCGCCTGTTGGCTTGCATAACCAAATAAACTTTGGTGTTTGCTGCCAAACAATGTGAATCGTCTAAAACTGTTTCTAAAACATTGACTGGTCACAAACTTGTTGGTGCAAAATTTGTGGCAGTTTTGTTAAGTTATTTTGACCACAACAGCAACGAGCCCATATCCAAATATACAGAACAAAAGTGAAAAAAGCAATCAGTTTTAACACGGTAAAAGGTAATCGAACACTGCTTTTTGTTAGATACCTCTTATTTTTATTAAAGCATTTCAAACAGTCGAATCACAATTGAAAAAATAATTTCAGGATTTCCCTTTAATTTTTGTACTGCGGATTAAAACGTGCATCCGCAATACACAAATCTACAGGTTTTTTTGTTCAAATGTCGGAACTTGATTTTACTTGAATTCAGTAGTGAAAAGTCAAAATATTTTATAATGGATTTTTATATGTATATGGTTTGTTAACAAAATCCTTTGTGGTACTTTATACCAGTTTAACGTGTTAGCTTATTTTAACTACTCGTAATTCTCTCTCATTTGTCACAATTCACACAAATTTAACACAGACAAAGGCTGATGTTTGTTTTCAGCATAGTTTGCTTGGCGTTTTATTCAGTTGAGTTAATTTCAATGCTATCCGAACGGTGCAACATGAGTACCTCTCCGATGCTTCGTGTTTTACTGTTGCTATTGTACCACTATACAGATATCAAATTATGAAGTGCATCAATTAACAGGGTTGATGCTTCGCAATTTGGTTGTTCTATTTTTATTACTTTTCGTTTTGCTCAGTATTTTGTCAGTGTTAACCTTGGTTTGCGTATGTTTTTTTTGTTTAATTGCCTCCAGTACAATATATGTAGATACTTTATCCGTAAATTGTGCACTTATTGTGTTTTTTCTATTATGTTGCACTAAATAAATATTTTATTATGTAAAATCTATCCAAATTCGGAGAAACTAAAAGAGAATAAGAGCAAGCCTTTTCATAATTCTTTTCTTAAATATCATAATTCTTTTCAATGGGAGTATTGTAATAGTATTAAAAGTAAAAAATACGCTTAGATGATAGTTTTCGTAATTTATTTTCATGATTGTTTGGCAGTACACCTTTCTTAATTTTTTGATCGAAATCGTTGGGAATATTTCGACTAAATAATGAAGAAAGGTGTAAAAGTCTCTGAGTAAAACATAGTTACTCAAACACTGTTCACTTTTCAATAAGACAGGCAGTACATGACATAATACACCTTTCTTAATTTTTTGATCGAAATACTTGAGAATATTTCGATTAAATAATGAAGAAAGGTGTAAAAGTCTCTGAGTAAAACATAGTTATTCAAACACTGTTCACTTTTCAATAAGACATCATAATCCGTATAGACCGAATGCGAGTAAAAGGCACCTTTCATTTGGCGCTAAGTCGGCGAAATTCAAAATGTTTGATTGACGATGGCTGAGCTAACCACCTGGCCTGACCTGGCACCCTTCGTGCTCGCCACGCTCTGTACGTCATACAGGCGCTTTCACACATGTTTCAGGCACGTGTGTAGCCTTGTCGCGACAAATTGCCTTGATTAAGTTAAAAGAAGGGCGGCTACCCGTTAACATATTACCCGTACACCCTGTACGGATAATATGTAGCCGCTGTAGTCTGTAATGTAATCACGGTAACGTAGAACGTCCAATAATTGTTTTATATTGCATGATCTTGTTCTACATGCTTAGATGATTATGTTAGAGGCAAACAAGTTTCAACTTTATCGTAGCTAGAGATGGGTAATCACCTGGGTTAAAAGCCAGTTTTGGGTTATAACCCAGTTATCACCCGTTTCATTCCACTCACTGGGTGGTTTGGCGAGGTGAAAACAAAATATTTCTGATTCTTGAAAATATTTCTGGTTAAAACTGGGTTAAAACACAAATCACCCAGTTTTAACTCGAATGGAATGATTGGGTTTTAACCCACTACCCATCTCTAATCTTAGCTAAGCGGAGCGCGTAACAAAACCCCTTATCTATTTACTTCACAGACATTTTAGGTAATATTTTAAATGTGCAATAAAAGTTCAACAACAAAACAACGCTTGTTATTTTCAGCGCATCTAATTGGTACCCCGTTTTAAATAAATAAACAAGCGATGGCATTGTTTTATAAAAATACCGAGGTAAGTTAATTTAATATAACAATTTTCATCCGATGCTAAAGTGCATCCCGTGCTGCAGTGTAGTGCTGTTCCCGTTCAATCCGAAGAACGTGACATTTTTATCGTGAGTTTGACTAAATAATTGGTCCAGGTCTAGTATAAAAAGAAGACGAGAGAAAATAGGATTTGAACAAATCATTATTGTAGGAGTTTTGTAGCCGTGCTTTTCCTTTTCCCTACTTCTAAAAGAAAATGCTTCGACATCGTTAAAATAGCGATAAATGTTATGTTTTATTGCAGGATCATTAGGTATTGCTACTATTTTACGCCTTTGTGAACGACATACAGTATTTTCGTTAGTTTAGCTCTAGTCTCGGCGAATTTGATAATTCCAACTAGGGGGTGGATGACGTTGTACTCACCTATATGAAAAATCCTGTATTTTCGAATTAAACATAGCTAAATTTTTATTTTAGACTTATGGTTGGAAGTTACCGCTTTTTATTTAGCATATTATATTGCGTCCACGGAGACGTGTGAGATTTGGCATTGGCATATTTAATGTTCGTATGAAATAAAAGTTCAAAAAACATAAACGAATTATTTTCCGTACAAGTGTAATTCATTAATCTGGCGACATCGAAGTCCCTTTTAATAGATGGGAAATTATTAAATGACGCTCCCACACTGGGTGGCGCAGAAGGGAGTGTCAGACTCTTACTGACTGACTAATACCCACCCGTGTTCCTCCTAACGCCCTTTGCGTTCCAGGGTCGCGGTGATTCTTTCGAATTTCGCAACCCGTGCAGTCCTGTATACTCTGCGCCAGGCTATTACTGTCCCATTGCAGGGCAAAGGCCTCTTCCGATGAAGAGAAGCCAATCCTTCTCAAGTACGTAGATAGATCACCACGCTGGCGATTCAGACTTATACTACTTAATTGAAATATCTTGTTTCTTTACGGATTTTTTTCCACCGATATCAGTGATGACTAAGATAAACGTAGAAAGTACTTACTTTAAACTTTAATAGCTTTAGAAACGATCGGTTGATTATGTAAAAAATGCTTCAGCCAGGAAGATGGTGACTATTGAAATTACCGGCAGATGGAGATGTATGGAAAAAGAAGAGATGCTGCATCGACCTTAAATAAATTAGAATAAATATGAAGAAAGCAGGATGACTTGGTGGAAGACAGTGAATAGAATAGAGTAGAATAGGTATTTATTTGCTTAGAATGTGGGTACACACTACACCTACATAAATATTAGTTGTTAAATTATATTATGGGTGCACATTAGCATGTGAATGTAACACAAAGTTGAAGATAATAAAACATAATATTACAATTATTGTCATTTAAGAAATCCTGCACGGAATATAATAACTTTTTTCTACAAGTGAAATGTTTTTTTTTCATTAAGACAAAGGTAAGTTTTTAGTTGGTCATGTATTTTATTACACATAACTGGAGCCATACAAATCATTTTTCTTTTTAATAAGCTAGTTTTATAAAGGTACGCTCATGCATAAAGACTCTGGTATTGACATCTCATAGCTGTACCTACTTCGTTTTCAAGTAAACACAGATTTGTTTTTTTTTTTTTTTTTTTTTTTTTTTTTTAAATATTATAAACTAGTACTTGACTGCAATCCCACCTGATGGTAAGCAGTGATGCAATCGTTGATGGTGAGGCGCACTAGTTTATTAGGAGCCTATTCACTCTTGCCTTGAAGACACCCAAATTATAATCGGACGGGAAGACCGCAGCAGGCAAATTGTTCCAGTCCCTTGATGTACGTGGTATAAACGACGAGGCGAACCGCTTGGTCCGGGTCGTAGAGGTTTCAACAACATAAGGGTGGATACTCGCCGTACGTCGGCTTGTCCGATGGTAGAAGTGAGATGGTGGAATCGAATCATGTAATTCCTGCGCACACTCTCCAAAATGCATCCTGTAAAACACCGAAAGGCTGGCTATCCTTCGCCTGTGCTCAAGACTCTGTAGATTGGACTCAACCAGATCTGGATCACCAATTAGTCTCTTCGCACGCCTTTCCACCGAGTCCAAAGCTGCCAGGTGGCATTTAGCAGCACCGGCCCATATGTGACTGCAGTACTCCACACACGAACGGACCTGTGCTTTGTATAGCATTAAAAGCTGTCCCGGTGTGAAGTACCGCCGGACCTTTGCAAGAACGCCAAGTTTTCTAGCTGCTACCTTGGCTTTGGACTCAATGAACCGCCCAAAATTCAGGTCTGAGGAGATTTCGACTCCTAAAAGCTGAAGACGATCGGTGCATTCCAGGGAGACATCACGAAAAGCAGGAGCTAAGGTAAACGGGCTCCTTTTGGCGGTGAACAGACACGCTTGTGTTTTGGCGGCGTTGAATCCCACCAGATTGGCTTCACCCCACTTGGAGACTGCCTGCAGTGAGCTATTCGTACGCTCCACCATAGCCTCTCTTTCGGACCGGATTAGCTCCTTACTAGCCCGAGCACCGGGCAGGTATCTCTCTACAACTGTGCTATCATCTGCATACCCATAGATACCGGGCACCAGCAGATCGTTGATATGCAGTAGGAATAGGGTTGCAGAGAGAACAGACCCCTGAGGAACTCCGGCATTAGTCGTCATGGGCTCTGATGAGCACCCGTCGACAACTACTCGGAGAGACCGTTCACTCAGGAAGTCTTTTACCCAGTTAATCAGACCAGGGGAAATGCCGTACGCTGGAAGCTTACTCAAAAGGCTAGCGTGCCATACCCTGTCGAAGGCCTTCGAGACGTCTAAGGAAACAGCAATCGCTTCCCCATTCTTCTCGAGGGCCTCGCCCCACAAGTGGGTGGCATACACTAGTAGGTCCCCTGTAGACCGATTGCGGCGAAATCCGTACTGTCGGTCACTGAGGAGATCGTTACCTTCTAGGTATGCCATGAGGCGCGAGTTCAATACACGCTCCATAATCTTGCAGAGTATGGAGGTTACTGAAATCGGCCGATAGTTGGCAGGATCGGCACGACTGCCCTTTTTGGGCACGGGTTGCACGTTGGCAAGCTTCCAGGACTTGGGCACTATACCAGTCCTAAATGAGAGGCGATACAAGCGCATCAGTACAGGAGACAACTCGGGCGCACAAGCCTTGAGAACAATCGCTGGTATGCCATCTGGTCCACTAGCTTTATTCACGTCTAGACGACGCAGCTCTCTCAGAACTTCTCTGTTCCTTATGTGAACCTCGGGCATTGACGAGTCACAATGAGGCAGAGTCGGTGGAGTAGCACTGCCAGTGTCCAGACGAGAATTATGGGCGAAGAGAGATGCAAAGAGACCTGCTTTCTCTCTTGCCGTATGAGCTAGTGTTCCATCAGGTTTTACCAGCGGAGGCAATGTGGGCCGACAGAAGTTCGCCTCGACCGACTTGGCAAGGGACCAGAATGCTCTGCTACCGGACGGCTGTGCAGAGAGCTTTTTGCCAATATGGGTAATGCGGTCGAAGCGTGCCTTCTTTAGTGCCTTTTTGCAGGACTTGGCAGCACGGTTAAAGGCTCTCTTCTTTGAGCTCAGATCCGGAGATTTGCGGTCACGAGCGTCAACCCAGGTTAGAAACGCCGAATGCTTACGCTCTTCAGCATGAGCGCAATCAGCATTGAACCATGGGTGAGCTGAGCTTCCGATGGGTACGTCACTATAAGGGATAAAATACTCCATAGCTTGACGTATCACATCGGTTACAGCATCCGCACAGCTCGACGGATTTTTAGAAGAGAAGCAGACCTGCTGCCAAGGATAAGACGCAAAGAAGTGCCGCATCTCATCCCAATCTGCTGACTTGTAACGCCACATTCGCCGTTCACCACGTGTGTCGTGGTCAGGTGGGGAGAAGGACGATACAGACTTCACCAGACAGTGATCTGAAGTTCCAAGTGGTGAGGAAACTGTTACGATACATCTGTCCGGATCGGTGGTCAACAGTAGGTCCAGACAATTGGCAGTATGACCAACTACATCAGGCACCCTTGTCGCTTGCTTTACCATCTGAGAGAGGCCCATCGAAACTGCAAAGTTTCGCGCTTCTCTCCCAGCGTGGTCGGTCCTCTGGTATGGGAAAAGCCAGTCTTGGTGGCTGGCATTAAAATCCCCCAGAGCGACAAACTGCGCATCAGGGTGCCGATGCAGAGCCTCATCGGCGGCCTCACTGAGGTGGCCAAACAGTCGAGACGTCTCCTGGTCGCCGCTTATTTGCAATTATCCTGTTTAATTGTTTGGTTTACATTTTTTCTATATCCGAGCATTGTGCATACAGAAGATAGGCCAATAAGAGCAAAACTACAGTTAAAACGTAGTAGTAACAAGTTCATCGTAGCTCGTCACAGTACAGTTTATAATCTTATACCGTGGCCCCAATACGTAAAGTTTAATGCAATTATAGGCTACCAATGAGACGGTTCACAAACAGTACTATCTCTGTTCTGAGTGACGG
Organism: Euplexia lucipara; assembly: GCA_921972225.1. Classification (NCBI taxonomy): domain Eukaryota; kingdom Metazoa; phylum Arthropoda; class Insecta; order Lepidoptera; family Noctuidae; genus Euplexia; species Euplexia lucipara. The sequence goes on along the minus strand of OV179142.1, from coordinate 5,938,755 downwards.
GCAGACGCCTATCAAAGGGATGACGACCCGTCTTAGTGTTGACCTCAGCTCGTAATTTTGTTATACGTTTCCCGAACCTTGAGGAGTTCGTGACCTCTTAGGGCCTTTACACACGACGTTTTTTTAACGTGCTGATGACGCGCGTATAACGCTATCGCTACGCTCAGCAAACGCAAGCCAGTCGGTCCGGTCTATTGAAATTATACATACCTACGTGAACTATCTGCTTATACGCGTAGAGAATCGTCGTCAGCGCAATTAAAAACCGTGGTGTGCATTTAAGCAACAAATTGATAGGTACCTACGCGTACGGTAGGTAGTAATTTTGCTAACTTGGAAGTTGTTAGTACGTATACTGTATCATGAACGACATGACTTTTATATTGTAATAGGTATTGAGTATAAGTAAAAGCACGAAGTAACAAATGTGGAGAGTTCAGACGCCTTCGCGTTCGTCGTGACTTTTAAGTTGCGTATTTTGTAATAAATATAGACAATCGAATCGATTATTACCGAGCTGAAACGATGACCACGAAGACTGCATAATTTTGGGGAACATAACAAAATCGTTAGGGCTCAATTCAGGGCTAAAATTTCGACATTTTGGGTGCTCAAAAATATCTTTATCAAACGACGTCTTGAGTTGTTTTTTCGAAACTCTGTGATGACTTGTGGCAAACAAACAGTGGTATTCCAGTCAGCATTAACCGTCTTGCGATCTTCTAGTACAATAATGGTGACGTGACCTACCTTTGCCACAAAAGAGGCAACCATTTTTTTAAGTGTTTCGTGAGCGTACGACTTGGTCGATTTTGGCTCATCTTGGAAGACCCAGTTAGCTGACTGCTGCTTGGAATCTGGATCGTAAGCATATATCCAAGACACAATGACAAGACACATGGTTATCATAAACGTGTTTAGACTCTCTTCGGTGAAATCGCTGCAGAGTTTTGCGACACCATCTAACACGGGCTGCTTTTTGGTCTTCGCTAAGCAAATGTGGTGTCCAACGGAGAGATCAACCTTCTTACACCGAGTTTATCGTGCAGGATTTTTGGATACTAGTCCCTGAAATGCCCACGGCTGCCTCTATTTCATGGCATGATTATCTTCGACGATTAGCAGCCGCATGGCGGCGATAAACTCTTGCGTCATGGCGGTTTTTGGACAACCTTCATGTGGCTTGTCACTGAAACTATAGTGCCCACGTTGAAATTCTAAATACCAGCGTTCTACAGTCCTAAGACATGGTGCAGCATCACTAAACACAGAAGTAATCTCTTCAAGGCATTGAAGTCGCGTTAATCCCCTTTGAAAGTTGTAGAAAATTATCGCACGGATATTTTTCTTTGATGTTTCCATTTTTACAACCGACGTGTCACACCGCTACAATAAAACTATTCGAATGATCAAATAAATTCGATTCTTTTGTTTTCGAATTATGAATTCAAAAAGATGAAATGCCATATGTTTTTTCCTAATAATTGCGGGGGGTTTGCAAACGACACGTCTTAAAAGGCAGCCGTCGTATTGCATAGGATTTTTCAAAGGAAATGGAAGGTATAAGTTATATTTCTGGTTGAAACCAAACCAAAAAATGGAAGGTATAAGTTATATTTCTGGTTGAAACCAAACACATCGTTATAAACAACATTTACGGACGATTCTTGAAATAGCGATTTTTTTTAATTTCCTTTTTCGGTATGATGAGTTTAAAAAAATGTCGTCAAACACTCAATTCTAAAACTAAGCTAACTACAAATATTTGAACTTGTTAATGACATCCAGCCAACTACTCGTATTAAGTCACCAGGAGCAAACATGAAGCGATTTAACGGGTATTCGAGTGAAGCTAAATAGATAAACATTTCACTAGGAAGTTTCTAATACGTACTAGAATTACGACAGAGCGTGCGGCTTCGGGTTCGCAACAATCCGGGATTTCGAAGAGCAACTGATTCTGATCTACAAAAGTAATTCATTTATAAATACCTACGATTTGAAACACTGCAGTACAGTTTTGCTCGTGAATTTTAAATGTTAAATGAATGAACTAACTCTTGTTTTGTCACTTGGTTATTAAATGATGGATTTTTGAGATGGGTTACAGTTAAAGTGACATGACAACTATAACTTAACCTTAACATTATAACTTAACATTCATCTCCATACAAAACTACCTTTTGGAATGTGCAACTACAATCATATTCATTTATTTGATTTATAAATATTACGTTCAAAAGTGCCTGTTATCTGGTCTAATTGAAATAAATGATTTGACTTGACTTAAAAAAAATCAGAACTGCATTTACACATTTTTGAAAATGATTTTTTGAAAAATGTAAGTAGTCTGAAAAACTGCAAAAACAACTTTGCTTTAATATTAATACATTATTACTACCTTTATTATATTAGCTTTTTTTTATCGAATATAGAAATAATTAAAACTGATTTTAGGTTTAGAACCAAAAGCTAGGCGATAGATTGACAAACCAACTTTTATAGTAGAGCTGCGCCGGCAAACTTCGTTCTGTCTCAGAATCTATTTATGTTGCCTTACCTTCTCAGTTTTAGCTGAAGACTTGTCAAATTGTTACATAATAATCGATTGGAAAGACATTTGTCAATTGTGAAGACAACCAGGATAGCGCGGCATTAGAAAAATGTTCATGAAAACTATTTTTAACCGACTTCCCAAAAAGGAGGAGGTTATCAATTCGACGGTATGTTTTTTTTTTTGTGTGTTTGTTACGCGATTATTCCGCCATTTATGGTGGATTTTCAAAACTCTTTTTTTATTTGATAGGGTATACTACCAGGTTGGTCCCATTTGTATCAAACCTTAGATCTGAAGATGGAATCCTCGAGGAATTGAGGGAACTCCTCTATGTCTAATAATGTATCTAATAATGTAGGTACACATGTACCGATTTTTACATTTTTGGTAACAAATCAAGCATTTTCATTTAGCAAGTATCATTTGGTGAAGAAAAACTGATGAAGAAGACAGGCAACGGAACTCTTCAACGCATAACAGCAAATTACTCGCGACTGCTACAGTCACATGTCTGTGCAGGGTCCCCTATGTTGTTTCGAACGCCGCTGTTTCGAAACACGCTGTTGCGAATTATTTTCCCACTGCCTCACAGGTTCGAAAGCTCGTGGACTCGAATGAAGTAGTCGCGAAAGACGCTGTTTCGAAAAACATTTTCACTGCCTCATACGCTCGAATTCTTATGATTTCGATTTATTTAGTCATAAAGTGTACAGAAAAATATTTAAGCAGTAATTAAATAAAATCAACAAATTCCGTGTCAACATCAACATTTAATATTATTATTAACAAAGTAACAATAAAACATATTAAGTACCTCAACTGTAATTTTTTTTTCTATGAGTACCTACTGAACACAAAATCTAAGACTATTCTTAATAAAAAATTGTCTGCGTACCTAAGTGGTATTAAATTTTGTGTGCGTTGCCCCAGCAAGAAAGTATCTCTTAGAGTTATATCAGTAGAACGTATAGTAGTAGGTGCCCTATCTGCTGTAAATGTGCCCCCAAATAAAAAATGTGTGCCCCCTGTCGTTTTGGAAAAAAACGGAAAAAACGATTCCTGCTGGGGTAACGTTTTTCTAGCAGGAAAATTCTAAACGAATGATCGGAGAGAGAAGAATTATGCATGGCCAGAAAGCTTATATGTGTGCCAAAATGTGCCCCCAAAAATAAAATCTGTGCCCCTTCAGATTTTGGAGATATTGCATTTCCTGCTGGAGTAACGTTTTGATGAATCGTATATCTCTAAAACCATTGCATGTGCCCCTGTACAATAAACATACAGCGTATAGCTCTTAATGTGTGCCCCTTAGTGCCCCAATTAGGTTTCAAAAAATATTTATAGTTTTCAAGTTATCGCAGTTTTATGAAAACCCGAAAAAACATCGCAGCGCTTAGATGAGACAAGGTATAAGTTCGCTGAAAACTGTATTCGGTCCATCTTGACGCTAATAGTAACCATACAAAGTTTCAAAACTGTGCATGCATGCGTTTTTGAATAATCTTGCTAAAAGTCAAAACGATGGTGTCATAATTTTGACGACAAAATACAAGGAACCGGCTCAATCCCAGATGTGTAGGTGTAAACCAAAATGTTGTGCCTTTAGTCAAAAAACTATCGTGAAAATATTCAGCTTGTAATGTTTCACGCTAAGTAATATAAACAAAAAACCAAAATATCTAAACAACGGCTGGTTATCCGACCGAATTCCAATGACTACTAAATAGCGACTGATTCATAGATATCGATGACCTTTTGACCACATTTTTTATTTGGGGCACATTTACAGCAAATAAGGCACCTACTATACGTTCTACTGATATAACTCTAGGAGATACTTTCTTGCTGGGGTAACGCACACAATTAATACCACTTAGGTACCCAGACAATTTTTTATAAAGAATAGTCTTAGATTTTGTGTTCAGTAGGTACTCATAGAAAAAAATGTACAGTTGAGGTACTTAATATGTTTTATTGTTACTTTGTTAATAATAATTTTAAATGTTGATGTTGACACGGAATTTGTTGATTTTATGTAATTAGGTACCTACTGCTTAAATATTTTTATGTACACTTTATCTATACATATAATAAGACTGTAAAAAAACTGTGTCTGTACATGGAATATATTTAAAAAATAATAATTGAGGGGGGTTTAGAAACAGTAATACAGCACGAATCCAAAAAAAAAAGTCTGTCTGTTTGTCTGTTTGTCTGTTTGTTTGCACACGCTAATCTTCGGAACTACTGGACGGAATTGAATGATTTTTTTTTTTGTTGTATAGATATTAAGTCTGGGCAACATATAGGCTATAATTTATCTTGGAAACTGGAACTCCTGATGCAGAACCGCAACAGACCAGCTAAACTATAGGCGATACAAAAATGGTCCCATAGCAAAAATTGTTCCACGTGATGAGCATTTTCTGCTGAGAGATTAAATTTGAAGATCCGGAACACCTGACGCAGAACCGCCACAGACCAGCTAAACTATAGGCGATACAAAAATGGTCCCATAGCAAAAATTGTTCCACGTGATGAGCATTTTCTGCTGAGAGAATAAATTTGAAGATCCGGAACACCTGATGCAGAACCGCAACAGACCAGCTAAACTATGGGAGATACAAAAATGGTCCCATAGCAAAAATTGTTCCACGTGATGAGCATTTTCTGCTGAGAGAATAAATTTGAAGATCCGGAACACCTGATGCAGAACCGCAACAGACCATCTAAACTATAGGAGATACAAAAATGGTACCATAGCAAAAATTGTTCCACGTTATGAGCATTTTCTGCTGAGAGAATAAATTTAAAGATCCGGAACACCTGATGTGGAACTTCAAGAGCCCAGCTACACTATAACATATATTGGAATGACGTCTTAGCAAAAGTGGTTCGGCCTGATAGGCATTTCCTGTTGACTTATAAAAATCGAAGATCAGTAACATTTGATATAGAAATTAAAACTAATACTAATTTCATTGCATAATTATAAAATAACATAAGTAGGAGGTTCTACGCGGTGAAGGCGGGAACAGTTCAGGACTGATTTTCGATGACGATGGTATATCGTTGAAAATTAGACTCTACTGGCTAAAACTCCCATTTTTTCATCGTATGTCTTCGGGCTTATGTTATTTGAGTGTTTAATTTCCTTTTCCATTTATCTTCGTTACACGGTAGCTTACCCGGTAACGCAGGGGAGCAGCCACTTAGATTTTAATTGATCAGGTATCATCACAATAAAACTATAACCATGCCTAGAAAGAGGTCAAATTTTTCCCAATGTTCCAAAGGTGCTAAATGATTAAAGACCATAAGATCCCAACAATCTACCGAAGAGCGTTAGGAGAGACTTGATGCTGTTCGAGAACATGAGGCTGCAACTCGCTCCGTGGAAACTTCTTGGGATCGCGAAGCACGCCTGCATTCTCAGCGTATTTACGCATCTACATCCAGGTCTCTAGAGACCAGTAAAGAATATGTGCGCGACTGACCGCTGATCGTGAACATCATGCACTGTCTCGCGAGTTGGAGACGTTCACGGAAAAAGCATGACGCTTGAGTTTTCAGCGTATATACGCATCGACTCTAGAGATAAGTGGGGGAAGGAGATGCGCGACTGACCGCTGATCGTGAACGTCACGCAACATATTGGCTATAATTTATTTTGGAAAATGGAACACCTAAATTAAAAGAGATATAAAAATGGTGTTTTCTGCTGTGAGACTAAATTTCAAGATCTGGAGCACCTGTAGGGGAACTCCAAAGTCCAGAGACAATATAACAAATACATAATAGAAATGGCGTCTTAGCAAAAGTTGTTAAGTCTGATGGCATTTCCTGTTGACCAACAAAAATAAAAAATCTGGAACGTCTTGAATCGTCTCGCGCATCCCATTGATTTTCCGTCCCCGGGCTTTTAGAATTCGACATCAGACGTTTCAGATCTTCGATTTTGACGACCCCGTTGTCGCTGGCATAAGCAACAGGATCCGCGTACGAAGTCGCGGGCAGAAGCTAGTGACTAAATAAATCGAAATCACAAGAATTCGAGCGTATGAGGCAGTGAAAATGTTTTTCGAAACAGCGTCTTTCGCGACTACTTCATTCGAGTCCACGAGCTTTCGAACCTGTAAGGCAGTTGGAAAATAATTCGCAACAGCGTGTGTCGAAACAGCGGCGTTCGAAACAACATAGGGGACCCGTCTGTGCAAGGTTTATGTATTTCCATAACATAACAATTACGCCTGTCTATTTTAAAAGGGGCCCGGCAGAGATGTACAGATTAATGTTTAGAAAGAACTTCTTTTGCAATTGTTAACAGATTTCAATGATTTTTTCAAGTTTTGAAAGACTTTCTTTACATACGAAGAAACTAAAAATTTTAAAATAATAACTTTTTTACAAAAAAAAAAACAACCGACTTCTTAAAAAAAACACTAACAGGTTAAAAATAACTCCAGTTTCGGAAGTCGGTGGCCAATAATAAACGAAATAAAACCACCAAAGCCATACCTTTCATTTTGTTTTTCGTCAATTTTCTATTGTTTTTAATAGACAAAATGTGTCTGTCTCCCAGGATATAATCTAACTCCTTCCCAAATTTCATAACAATCCATTTAACCGTTTCGTCGTGCCGAAAGCCGACAAACAAGCAGAGTTACTTTCTCATTTAACTTGACGCACTTGCATGTTTTCCTAATAATCTCTTCAGAATATTGATGAATACTGCCTAGGCTATTATGATGTAGGTTGTATCCGCTGCTTTGAGGCCGGTATTCGTTTTCCAACGATGTTAATATCCGTATTATCCGTAGACGGTTTGCGTCATAATGAGCATCTTATAACGCTCGTCTGTTTGTGATAGTTTCTTTTCTATGAAGCAAGTAGGTGCTTCACCGTTAAATTGTTTTGTTTGCTGACTGTATTTGCTCCGGCAACATTTATTATGAATTTATTATACGTAATATCATGCCTGTATTCTCTGAAGAGTTTGGCAGAGGTGAACCTTAAGTCCACTCACGTTTAGCTAGTTGTTTTATGTCCCATGTACCTAATAGGAGGCAAGCCTATTGCCATCAACCGGGACATAGACACACTCCGAGTTGCTACCGAAAAATTCCAGAAAACAAATACCCTAATACTTTTTTACCTGCCCCGGGAATAGTACCCAAGATACCATGCTCGACATTATCGCTTCAGACTAGACCTTCTAGACCAACGAGGAAGTCAGTTAGGTACTTAACACAGCGCAACTTATATAACAGCGCTGCGGTATTTATTGTTTTTCTTTCAATACCGTGGCATCGTGCTGAGATAGGGGCCTTTTTGGCCTCGCACAGGTCTTTTTGTTATTCCTTTATTATGTTAAATTTAGTTTAAGTTTTATACTGTTAAATTTCTGTGCGTGTCCCAAATAAACATATTTTCTTTCTTTCTTTCTTTACTTAAACATTAAATTTGACCAACGAGGAAGTCAGTCAGGTACTTTAACATTGAATTTAAATACAAAATGATGTTGGTAACTTTTTAATGCCTTTTCCAATTGGTATTTCTGATTGATTTCGTTGCGGGCTTCAAAGGAATTGAATCTTTTGCCTGACGCTCTCGTTCGTCGAGCTTTATTGTCTCGTGTTCTTACGCTTTCCAGGGTTGTTCGCCAGTCTAGATTCGGTTTAACAGGATTGTTAAGCATTGATAGCTAAGTGGTGTGACCGGGGCGGACTGCCAAGTCACATATCTCGAGTTTTTATTTATTATATTAGGTTCACCATCACCTCACGCTGAATACAATAATTACTTATAGGTAAACACACATGCACAAAACAAAAAATACGGAAAATAAGGTAACTTAATAAATAGTAAGCGTCAATATTCAATCAAAATAAATTAAATCAGGTAGCTGTTTTTATGTCCCATGCAGGTAATAGGAGGAAAGCCTGTTGCCGTCTACCGGAGATAGATGAAACGTCATGTTTATCAGTGTATTTTCAGGGACATTCATTATCTAATAATTTATCTACAGGTAAATATCTTTTCCTGTCAACCACAGCAATGGCGGTCTAAAAGCGGGGTACCTGGGTTTTTTCCCTTGCGATCCTTATGACGACTCAGTCCCCTAAATACTATGGCTGCACCGGCGGATGAACCACAGTGTCCTATGACAGTAAATACAACACTCATTACAGACTAACTGCCCTGGAAAACTTAGATCCACAATCAATTTATTAAATGTTGTGATGTGTTTAATGTTGTGTTCTTTGTTTTCTTCTCGTCAAATATCAAATTGTCACCATGTCAAGTCATCCAAGATGGCGCTGCACTTGAAGAATGTTTAGGAAATCGATTTATTTTTAGACATATATAAGATAGCCTATGTCCGATTCCAGGGTATGATCTTTTTGACTGGCCTGTTGGTCTAGTGGTTAAAACCCTGACTGCTATGCCGGAGGTCGTGGGTTCGATTCCCACCCAGAACAAATGTTTGTGTTATGAGCACGATCATTTGTTCATCAGTATGTTTATCAGCTGTTTAGTACCCATATTACAAACTTTTTTTTTTTCCTTAGCAAATTTTATTACGATCCGTTCTGCCGTTTAGTGGTAAAAGGCCGAGAAACAAAGTGTTACTTTCTCATTTATAATATTACTAGGCTAGACGGTACTCTCCTGTGTACTCTCATATTGCTACGTTAGTTAATAAGGTATCGTTAATTAAAATAGGTGCATTAATTATTTATGAAAACAAATCTTATGCGGTCATGTGCGGGAGGCGGACGGCGCGGCTCAACGTTGCGTTGTCCCCGGAGACCGAACCTTACTAACACACGACATAATCAACTTATATAATTGCGTAAGCTGGACCGCGAAATTTAAATTTTCTTTTACGTTTTTGCAATTTGTAGCTTAATATTAGGTTGTGTGTTTAATAACCTCCAACTTCCGAAACTAGAATTACCTATTGTACTTACAAATGTAATTTTATGAATTTGGCTGTATTTCACTTTGGTAAATAGTATATTTTTTCCACTGCGACTTTAACGGAATAACCAATAGTTTATAAAGTAGTACACGGTGTGTACATGATGGTAATACATCCCAGTTCAAATAGTGTACTACTTTCAAACTATTAAAATATAAATAAAATTCAATAAAAAAAAACTTAATCGGAACTGTTCTTTAGGGCTTTCATGAAAAACAAAAAAAAAGATTTGTTGACGTCAATAAATATGTATATTATATAGAATGGAATAGTTCATATTCAGTCTTCGTATTACAAATTTCTCTTATACTTAAGTAAGTAAATATGACACCATGACAATGAATACATATTTGTCAGAGATATACACTTATACAGTAGGTACACTTATACGACGACTGTATTAAGTCACGGTCGTCAGCGTCTTCCACACTAATTAATTTAAAACGCAATGTACTTATTGTTTACGGCAGGCTATCTGTAATGAATTGTGATTCACATTAAGTAATAAAATAAGAAAAATATAACAGTGATATGAAACTTGATTGATTGACACTCTCTTGGGATTATGGGTTTTTACATAAATCACGACTTTAAGACAACGATCGTAGACCCGTTGAGGCGTTAAAAGTTTTTGTCAGCTATTACTTCTTTCCACGTTGTTCCTGTTTAATGTTTTGTTTGAAAGAAGTTAGTTTTTTACTTTTTAAGGTTGATGGGAATTATGAATTAAATTTAATACGTACTAAAACAAAAACAGGAAAAAAACGTTAAAATTTCAACGCCGTGAGGTCTAGGTTCATGTACTGTCGTGATTATGAAAGTGATAAAATCATAATAAACATGGTGTCCTTTTGGTTAAAAACAATGCTGGAACATGCAAACCACTCAAAGAAAAGCGTACCTATTGTACGAGTGAGTTTGCAACAAAAGTATCTAGTGACACGACTCACACGCTCCCGTCTTTGCTCTTATTATTTTTACTTTCACTTTCAAGTAAAAGTATATTTCAATGAACTTCACATATCACTTTTCTAAAAGCCATGTTTTTTTCAAGCAATTGTACAGTTATTGCCACATCTATTCATTACTAGGAAAAAAAGTGCTATGTATCACTCATACCAGTGTAATTAGTCTTTTTTGATAATCTGTGTGCGTCAAGCTATAAGAGACCGTGACCTTTTGACTTTCTTTTGGTGTTTCTTCTTAAACTAGTCAGATAATGGAACAATGACCTCACCTCAGATTTACAAGTATAAAGATATTGCTTGCTTATCGTTTGTAAAAACAAATTTACAGAAATATCGATTCCAATGTTATTCATCATTTATGAATAAACCGCCAGGCACTGTATCAGTAGCAACGGAAAGAGAATACCCTAAAACATAGGATGTTGATAGTACAAGACACGTGAATTATAATCTGGTTTGCAAACTTAATTGAGAGTCTGAAACACGGCTTGCATCGTGGTTACCAGCAGGCGCCTGTATGTTCCCTAATACACAGTCTACACACACATGCACCAATTGAGCGTTGAAGCGAATCATTTTGCGAATCTACAGTGCTCACATGTGCTTCAAAATCTTAATGAGCAGATGAGGGAACGATTGTCAGATTCATATCTGTTTGTTTTGTTATTCGAAATATGCAATTTGCTATCAAGTTTACTTAACGATTTAATAGTATATGCTATGACGCTTAATAGGTAATAGAATAGACAAGCTGTCAATTCCAGAGTTACTTTTAAAGTAGTATCTCGTATAATAATTTTATTTACTCATTAAATATAACGTTCCAATGGAACTGTTATTATCACGGCCTGTCTTAGACAGAATGAAACCAGTAGTGCTCCATTTAAATGAAAACTGATAAGTCAGGTAAACAATTTTTAGTGATTCCTTTATGAGTACAATATTGTATTTGGGTGGCAGAAAGCCATTATTTACGAATAAACCTTATAAACTATCTAACATTGACAGAAGTACTTAGGTACTGATCAACAGTCTATTTAACAAAAGCATTGTACCGAGCACATTTATTTTATAGAATTACTAGAAATAATATAACAACCAACGGCACGGTGTGAAATAAAATATAAGAAAAAAGAAGAACTAAATAATAAAATTCTGTGCGAGTCTGTAAATTCAAGTAAGACTGGAATTAATTAATAAATCTTTCATTAATAAGACTGAATAAAAAGCTCTGAAAGAAGCACTTTAAAAGGAATGCAGTTATTTTTCTACTGTTTGCAGTTCTCGTCTTTGTTCTTGCAATTTTATACTTTAATAACTGAAGTGTAAGAAAGAGGTCAAAACAAAAATTAATAAGTAAACAACAGACTTCTTCAGATGTTTGGAAATGTTAACGAAACATACTTATTTAAGTTTTACTAAGATTTTACCTTGAGAAAATTCAATGATTAGATTATAACCGTCTATCGAGTTTGAATACACTGAAAAAGTTAAGTCTGCGTGATTCTGTTTCATTAATGTCGTACCATGTCAATTATTGTACCAATTTCTATAATATATTGTAGAAAGTATTGCCGATGGTATATCTATAGACTTAAATGATATTCGGATTTAGGTGCAAGTTTACTTACCACATATGGCTCGCATAATTATAGGCCATCTAACTGTACCTAGTTATCCCGCAAGGAATCTAGCTGCCTAGGGACCCTTAGATTGTAGGTATTCGTTACCTTACCGCTTCTTTCTTGACGGACAGTTAGCAGTCTTCAACACTTAGAAGGTGTTTAACTAGCTTCATAAAACTGCCAAAACAAACAGCTCGGAAATTTCTGCGTAAGCTCTTCGCTTTATCTTCACATCATAAGTTAAACTTTTACTTTTTTATTTAAAAATATCATAGTGCCGAATTTTGAGTGACTAATTAAACACTCCCGACAAAGATTTTATGAAAATTAATCCATAAACTCAGTCAGGGCGTAAATAAACGCGACTTATGAAAAACATTTCATATAACTTTTTACTTCGTATCGACACGAGAAATTTAACTAATATTATTTATGAAATATTAAGATTGGCTTCAAAATTCTAGGATACAAGATATATAAATGATAATCACCTTCCGGTGATTATCATTTTATGTAACTTTTTACTTGGTATTGACAAGACGAATTTTACTTATGAAATATGAAGATTGGCTTTAGGATTCTAGGAAATAACACCTTCCGTTTTATGCTACCATTTTCCATATTTTATCTTAAAAAATTCCCTTGAAAAAACTCTTGCGACGTCATTTAAAGCTGAAAACACTAAGGCAGCAAATAATATATAATTCAAAAGTTCAAGGAATCAAAATACTTATTTATCGCTGGCTGTCGGGCTAGCATTTCAGGTTAAGTAGTATTCACGTTAGGTTTCTTTCTCCTTCACTGAATCGAAAACAACCTCGCGTGACAACTGAACTGATAGGCAATTATTGAATAATACAGTGGTCTACAATGAGACCGATTTCCTTGCTTTACCTCAATAATACCCGCTTGTTACTGTCCCACTGCAGGGCAAAGTCCTCTTCTCATGCTGGCACGAACATTGCTCAATTACGCTTGCTCAAGGTGGGTTGGCTATTTCAAACTTATTTCTTTCTAATGTTAAAAGTCTCGGGGGACACAGTGTTTGTAACGAAACTCCTCCGAAACGGTTTGACTGATTATTATGAAATTTAGTGTGTATTTTCAGTAGGTCTGAGAAAAGGACGTAATCTAATAAAAACTAAATAAAACTAGAAATTTGATTCCAAAGTGGAACAATATTTCCCGGCGCAGCTAATAAAGTCTTGATTTCCTTATCATGTTTCTTTCAATGATGTCCAAAATAAGGTTAGAAAGTACATTATGAATTGAAAAAGTTATATTGACACACAGTCGGAATTTGAACACAACCTAGTGCATAAGAGGTTGTGTTCTTGTTGTGCCTTAACCTATGGACCACCAGGACTATTAAAAAAAACTGAGCGTCTTCAAAAAATTTGAACTACAGTTATTTTTAAAGACTTCAATGTTACTTTAGGTGCTTTTATGATGTCGATGACTTTATAAATGGACCGTAAATTTAATCTAGGTTTAGACGACCAACTAATAGAATGAAAACTTGTTTGTTTTTAACTTGACACTCAGGCAAGTAGGTACTTAGGTACCTACTTAGTTGCTCCCGCCACACGTGTAAATTTAACGTAAGTAGTATTTAAGTTGACAAAGATTGACGTAAGGTCAGGTACATCTAGTGCTTCCAATAGTAAATAATATAATGTATAATATCATACTATATTTTCATTGTAAATTCAACGGTCGAGCTTTTTTTATATTATCAATTTATACTCGTATATGATTCCAGACATTGGTCTGGAATCAAATACGAGTATAAATTGATCGTAAATCGTTCAGATTCCTATAATTATTTAAAACTAAAGTAATAAAACATATTGAAAAAATAATAATGGTTTGAAATAAATGTATTTTTTTCTGTTTCTTGTACTATTGTTTATTTAAAAAACTTTTTACAAAAAATACAACTGCCGACAAAAACTAAAAAAGATTTAGTTATTTTGTTTGATATTTAGTTTTTACCAACGCCTTCCGAATCTGTTTTTTATACCTTAGGGTTGGTTTTGTTTTTCAAATTTAAATAGAGGCCAACTTTGAGGTAATAACCCTTTCCAATAAATAACGAATTATCAAAATCGGAAAACTCTATAGAGTTACTCGTATGCGTGGTCATAAATAAAATCAGAACCTCCTATTTTTTTTTGTCTGTACAAAAAGTTAAGGCTTTGAAAGAAGTACTGTTTCTCTTTAAATAAAAGTAGCAACCCTGGTCTTTACCTTACCCCTCAAATAATACTACAAATTGAAGGTAGGACATCGTTCGCGTTGCTGCAAGATAGAAATTACTCACTAAGTGTTTTAATATGGCTTTTTCCATTGAGTTAAGTTACAGAAATTGATATTGCGCAAACTGTAAAAGCAATAACTTTTAATTAGTACTCTTCTTTGAAACCGGACGTACCCTCAGCTTTATGAAAATACTTCTGCAATTAATAAATAACTGCAAACTGCCAGCATTCCTTTATACAATAAACGGTGAGTAAATAAGTAAAATTGAACTTTACAAAATATTAACGATATTGGTTATAAAAACAAATTTAAACGGATGCAGTTGGGCGTGATTGTAAAATAAGTATCACTTTTCGATGTTGGTATTTATTTAAAAACTATAACTCTTTTTCAGTTTATTGAAAAGAGAACTGAACCGTGATAAGTAATAAACATGTTAACGGATCGCGTTCGTGTGGAGCGAACTGTGTTTTAAAGGGTTTACCTACTAATTACACTTTTTTTTATCTTATCAGTAAAACATTTCTCTTTATTTGCGAACACCGAGAACTGCATAGACAAGCAAAAAATGCAAGCTTCTCGAATTTCCAATCGAAACTGAAAATATTTGTGTTTTTAATGTGACAAGAGTCCCGGACTGTGACTTGTTTGTACAGCTGAATGGGTACATCGACCCCTGCTCAGTGGACCTAACGTGGGCTCTATTAGGGAACGGAAGATAGTAGACTGAAGTATCGAGGGTCCATTAGAAGTGAGACATCTGAACATAGACACGTATCAAGTTCTTCTTGCATACAATCAACGTGGTTGTGTACTTGTTTATGGTGCCTATTTCTATTAAATACCCACACAAAGCGGGATTTCAGCCGAGAATGCAATGACAGCTTACACATTTTAAATGACGTTTTTTCAACAGAATTGCGAGTACGGTAAATAAAGTTCCATGAACATAATAAAATTATTCGGAACACTTTTTTGATGAAAATGGATGCTGGATTAATTTTAAAGCGCGCTACGTTGTGCATTAAAAATATTTATTCTGAATATTCTATGAAAAGCAAAAACTTCGGATCCATTAAGAATATAACGCGCACGGGGTGTACCATTTGACGTTGTTAAAATCTATATTTTTGGAAAACGAGAGTATCTAAGCTTAAACGGTCAAATTCACACACTCGGCAAACATAAATTCATTGACAAACATACAAAATTTGATGAATATTTAAAACACTGCATTGTGCATGTGGACACTATTTGATTTGAAGTAGTGTGTAGAAAATTACATTTTCATCGAACACTTTAATGTTTTGTTACGTGTTATTGTGATAATCGCTATGTATTTGATTTCTAGTGAATTTAATTATCGTCGAATTTGAGCTTTGGCCACCCACTTAATTATCCTGTACCTACATCATTACTTCAATTGAGTGATAATTATATTGTATATGGGAGTTCCTCGTTCATTAGCGATCAAATCATAAATTAAATTCAACATTATTTTACATCCACGTCCGCTGCACTACACTAAATCAGATTCGTGGTGCGCGCTAATGATCTTAGTTTCTATAGAGAAAATTTGCCTTACACAGGTCTTGTTTATTTAGCAGTTTAAAACGTGGCATGTACACCGAATGTAAGTGACAACAAGAACAGTATAATCTGGCCTCTAATTGTATTGTATTTACTTTGAGAAGTAGGTATATCTGTAAGGACTATGTGGATTTTGGTTTTTTATTTTATTTATTTATATTAAATTAGTTTTGTGTTATATTTGAGTCTTGACTGGCAGTTGAATGCTTTATGCGGCATACTCAAATTTTCTTTCTTTGGCATTGTTTGTCGAGTCGTTGAGCTCCTTCATTTCTGAGTTAAACTCACGATTATTGACAGAGACGTGTACTGACTTACATGATCTGACCAAGATAATGTCTGGACTTTAAAGGTGACTGTGCCCTCTGAGTTTCTTTCAGTGTTTCTTATTAGAGATATTCAGATAATGAGACACCGACCTCACCAAGAAATGACATGATGATGTTAAAGAATTACGAGTAGAAGTTTTTGTATAAATCTACTTACAGCAAATAATATCATTTATCACTTATTGAAACTCCGTACACATGTGCAAAGGGCTCTATCTATTTAAACTCATACAGCCAGGTGGACAAGACTTACTTAAAAACAGCCCGCGAAACTTACGTGAAGTACTCAACTGTCAAAACCTAGCATTAGTTTGGAATGATAGCTAAATTCGCCTTCACTTCACCTACATTTACACGGGGTGATTTTACAATATAACACGGTATACACAAAATAAAGTGAATCCTCACGTTTAAAAAAATCACGTCATTTGTCTTTATACAAATCTTTTTAGTTCAGCCATACTAACGTATAGTTTTTGTGACCTAAGAATAAAAAGCTGCAGCAGTTTTTTCAGTTTCAGTAGACTGACTAAGATTTATTTATATAAAGTGTCCGTCGACGAATAACTTATTCATGATAAATATCGACTCTCACAAGATTCGCTATTATAATTAGTTCCTTCGATTAATTATCAAAATATGCACACGGTTTAATTCGAACACGGTTAGCAACACAGGCAGTCTCTGAAACGTTAATTAACGCATTATCGTTGAATTAGTTATCAACAGCTTATAGCATCACTTGACTTAACGCGTAATGCGTCTATAATAACGTTCCATAATCGGCCCCATCCATCTCCCACATAATGCTGAGGCAGGGCAAACAATAAATTAATTAACTTCTTCTTTCTTGACGATACTACTTTCCGCCTCGCTGTCTGCCTGCGGCTTGGCGCTCCTTGTTGTTCTCCGCATCGCTGCCACTGTGGCGAAGTTGTCAACAACCTCGGACACCACGGCTTGTCATGCAGCCGTAGCGCGGGACGCATGGCGAGGCACGCAAATATCAACGACATTATCCGACGAGCTCTTGTCACCGTCGGCGTTCCGGCTGTGTTAGAGCCCAATGGCTTGGCACGCGACGATGGTAAGAGACCGGACGCTATGTCGTTGTTTCCATGGAAGATGGGTAGACCTTTAGTATGGGACGCTACTTGCGTCGATACTCTTGCGCCATCCCATCTTCCTTGTTCTTCGTACTGTGCTGGCGCTGCTGCTGCGGCTGCGGAGAACCTCAAGCGGCAGAAATATAAGAACCTTGTTGGGAATTATATTTTCGAGCCGTTTGGGTTGAAACTCTCGGGTCGTGGGGTCCGAGTGCTCATAGCTTGTACAAAGATCTTGCAAGACGCTTAATTGACACTTCGCGTGACCCAAGGGCTGGTTTTTACCTTTAGTTTTTAGTTTTTAGATTGTATTTTCATTTCTAGTGTATAAAGTTAAGTATGGTTACAAATAACAAAAATATTAGATTAACTTCTTGCACTTTACAAAATGATTAATTATTGATAAATGATTTACCATTGCTGGACTGCAATACTCAGAACTTTAGTCAATCAGAACTAAAACTAAGGTTTCGCACTCAAAGAAATTAGCAGACAGCAGAGAGTTGAAATGAGATACGATATTTAGATACGATAGTTTATATAGCTTCAGCAATTATTCAGTTTCGGACGATTCGCCACGAAGAGTACCTACGGCCCGAACTCGTCCGGAGCAAGTTGTTATACATAATTTGTGGTCTCGAACCTTCGAAGCATGCATTTTACTTTTGTGCAATTCATTTCGGCACTTACCTATAAAGGTGAATCTGTTTATGGAGTAGCTATAACAATATCTAATACCTGGCTGTTTATGTATATATGTAGGTACATATGAGATTAAATTTTTGTACACGTCCAGCAGGCCTAGCCAAGTTACAAATTCTATTTCTATTCTATTTCTATGATAGAAAGAAAATGGCGTATATGGGATCAGCTGTTTATCAACTGTCACATTTTAAGTCATATTACAAATTCTACTCGTTAGGGCGATAATAGGTGTTGTGCTCTGTGGCAACGCCACCTTCTATTTTTTTATTTTGATATTACCCATTTTAATGTACCGTTGACGTACATGACGTACATGCATTGTTTGTGAATGTACGACTTTTAATTTTAAAGAAAAAAGCAAATTAATATGGCGTTGCTGCGGAAAATTCTCTCTAGCCACGCCACCTGTAAACAACATTTGCAGATACAATTTCAGCTATTTCTCTGAAGTTATATAATGTACGAGCGCTGTATATTATGTACACGTGATAAGTATGAAGAAATATGTTAATCCTAAAGTTTAATTCTAAACTCACAAATTGTCCCATATTGACAAAGTTGTAGTTAATAACAAATACAATTTCAGCTTTTCTTCTGAAGTTATATAATGTACGAACACTGTATATTATGTACACGTGATAAGTATGAAAAAATATGTTAATTCTAAAGTTTAATTGTAAAGTCACAAATTGACCCCTATACAGGATGTAAAAAGACCGATCACATAGCCGATAACTACACATTCATCATCATCTGCCTAGCCTTTTCCCAACTATGTTGGGGTCGGCTTCCAGTTTAACCGGATGCAGCTGAATACCAGTGTTCAGCTGCATCCAAAAAGGAGGAGGTTCTCAATTCAGTTGTGTTTTTTTTTTTAGGGTTTGTTACCTCATTACTCTGTCATTTAAAGACCGATTTTAAAAATTCTTTTTTTATTTGATAGGGTATACTAACAGATTGGTCCCATTTGGATCAAAACTCATATCTGATGAGGGATCCGACGATAATAGAAAGATAAACATTGGCGTTGGTTGCCAAGTTGACACACTGCGTCAATCGCTCATTTCATAGCGAAGATAGAAAAAAACATTGTCTATGGCGAGCGCAATGTAAAAATGCGGCTGTATACTTCGTACGCTGGTGAAACTAGTATACGATTTGAATTTGTTATTTTAGCGTCGAAATTAATTTGGAATTAAGGTTCCCTTGACTATCGTTTTACGTATAATAACTATAAAATTATGAATGAAATTAAATTAAAAAATTATTAAACCAAATTATGTATCGTTTGGCTGGGGTATCAGATAGTTTGGTAGAAATTTTACCCCAGTTGCGATCTACAACTTCCCTACCTTTAACAGATTTAGTAATCTGTTAAAGGTAGGGAGGGTAGGGGGGGTAGGGTAGGTAGTCCTGGGGATGTAAATCATATTTAAATTAACATACAACATGTTGATTAAAATATGTTTTAAATTATTAATTTGGTTTCTAGTAAATAAACAAACAACATTAGAAACATATGTGTTTAATTTTTATGTTTGATCAATATGGGTACATAGAATAGAATAATGTTTATTTGTTTAATTAAACCATGGTATAAAAAGATGATAGAAAACAAAAAAAGAACCGAACAGACAAGTTTACATGTGTTCGAAAGTAGACCGTATTCCATTAGTGTATAAATATATGAGTATAGGTAGAACCTCATATAGCTAAACTTTTTTAAATTTATTAGAAAATTACAACTTTGCTTTGCTTTTGCATGACAATGACAACTTACAGAATTGTATTTCATTCGTAATTTTTTGTTTATTTTCGAAGGGTTGATCACTATGGTTACGTTATAAACTTGATGTTGGCAGAATTGCTAAACGTCTAAAATGTACGTAAGCAATGAGTTTAATTTAATTTAAATTGAATGTATTTCTAAGATAAACCTATAAAAATATTAGGTTTCTACACTTCTCCTCCCCATAAACTATCACACACTCTTCCTTGCGCGCAATTTTCTTGAAAAAGGATCCAAAGATTTCGCTTAGAGGATTAATACCTACATAAGATTACTCAATTACTGTTTTTTTATCGTAGCCGATGCAATAAACAATTCAGCATGGCTCTGCCTTGAATTAGCTCATTTTGGCTACCTCCAGAAATGGCGGTGGATGTTTGCATGCTTATGTTATGCCCATCTTCATGCAAAGTTGGAACTGGTTGTGGTGGTGGTAAACGAGCTTTCATCGCAATCTTGTGTAGCACACAACATGCTGTTGTTATTTTGCTAATTACAAAGGGATGATATTGCAGTACCCTGTCTCTAAGCAAACAACTCCACCGAGCTTTCAGTAATCCAAAACAGTGCTCAATGCTGTTACGCGCTTGCACATGCTTTTGTGTCATATTGTTCTTCTCTGGAACCTTGAACTGCATTGAGGATGGGAGTCATTAGCCAAGGGCGTTGCGGATACCCAGCCCAGAGTCACCTGAAATATTTATTTATGTATAAGAAACAAACATACATTCCTACTAATTAACTTGATTTTTATGATTTCGTAAACATTTAAGTACCTAATAACCATACTCGTTCTTTATTTTGATGAAGTTCACGCATATATGATTCAACTCTATTCGATGACCACGTGAATCATGTGTAGCTCCACCAAACTTTGCATTCACATTGATAATAATATAAAGATAACTGTCACAAATCTGTAAAATAGAACTGAAATTAAGGAATGTTTTAATACTATTATACCTGAACAGAATCAAAATCACAAGTCTTTTATTCAAATTAATTATTAGTCCTCGGTCTTGTCTTGTACTCGGAAAGACAATCTATTTCGCCATGATATTTTGGTGATTCAATGCATGAACAACTTGTCTGATGCAGCGACTAGTTGTGCGTTGAGTAAGGTGGTGAGTGATACCAACAATTCGTTGATAAGATCCTGTGGCCAAGAAACTAAGAGCGCACAACACCTGATCGAAGACAAACAAAAAATAAATCAAATGATAAATAATGTAATAAATGTATGCACATTATGAACTTAATTACCTTGACTTCCAATGGAATCTCGTTGGACCCTTTCAACGAAGTTTTCCCTCGTAGGTCTTGAACTAAGGCTTCGAAAGTCTCTTTATTTCAAAGACATTCAATACCTAAATCTCTTTGCTTTATTTAATCGAAATCGCTGGATAAACAAAGTGTCCGACATTTCTTCTATAGTTTCCACGCACTGCCGATATAGTTCTCTTCTCCAGCATCTTAACAGCACTTCTTCGTTATGAGCGCACCACAACATATTTAAAGTATGCATTTTAAAACTTTATTTCATAATCCAAGAAAATCAACAACATCACACTTGACAGTTGACAAACAGATGATTCCATATCCGCCATTTTCTTTCTATTGTCGATTTACGATTACGATGATAGAAATAGAATTTGTAACTTGGCTAGGCCTGCAGGTGATAATCCTAGATGAAAGTTCGATTTTTAAATAAACGAAAGTAATAAAAAGATAATTATCAGTGGTAAAAAGTAAAACCACCTTTCACAATAAAATTATGAAGGTGGTGGCTGAAGCAGGCGGGAAGCGAAGTGAGCTTAAAAAATAAACCAGGATAATGTTTTGAATGAATTAAAAGAACATATATTTTTTGCCGACTGCCTGGAAGGGTTGTGTTTCACACGTTTCTTCGTTTATAATGTTTTTAATACCTCGTAAATATGAAAACTACTGCTGGACGGATTTCTTGAAGTATGGATTAGTCTTAGGTAAGCTAAGGGCCGTAGAGGATAAGTGAAACAGAAGAAAAGTTCTTTATTTCTGATAAAAAATAAAACAACAAATAAGCTGTTCAAGCGCTCACAACGACCATATATTTTCCGTACCCCAATGCCCCTGTAAATGGCCAACTAATTTAATTTTTTAATATTTTTAGTACAATTTGAGTTTTGTGGATAAAGGTAATAATTACTCACTGGTTAGCACCGCATGTGACATTATCTAATAAATCTGCCAAACGCTTCGATGATCGATGCTCAAACGTATTATATTATAGATAAAGATAAATTTATTGCATAACTGTGTACATTAAGTTACTAGAAATGCTTATGTGTACATAAGCATTTCTAGTAACACTCGGATTTGTAGTTTCTGCCAGAACTGACAATGCGTAGCAAGCGCTGGATATTTTTTTATTTATCTTTTCTATATGTGCCTTCCAATTTATATAAAGTTCAAGAGATCTCTATAACTCTTTGACCGCCACAGTCATATTCATATTCATTTATTTGCATACCGTAATGTCAGTAACGGTGTTTCCAAATGTCATGTATGATTGACAATTCGAAATGTGCCCAACACGCCACGCGTCACGACTACTTATAGGATGGATTTATTCGTAGCTTTGCGCCATGGTCTAGGTAGGCGCCTGAGTTTTTGTTCCGCCACTTCTTCTTTCCAGCATAAACACTAGGTGACTAGGAAGTGGCGTTTTTGGGGGACTGTGTTATGTTTTTTTTTCGACGTTCAAAAAGTGCTGATTCTCAGCCTAGTTTGAATAAATACTCTTGATTTTGTTTTTTTTTTTTATTTTTGGTCACATCTGTTTTTGATAGGTTAAATAAAAAATATGAAAAAGAAACAAAAAACTAACATGGCGAACAGTTACTCTGTGGCACTTGCTAAATTAGTCAGAATGCGATATTCGTGGTCAGAATGCATATTAACAAGATCTCTGTAACTATACTGGCCATTACTGAGCCGAGAGATGATGGATCTTGTGCCTATTAGATACTGTTCTACGGGTCGGTGAGGGAGTAATATAGATTCCCTCGTGCTCCACGAGGAAATCTATCAGGAGCCTGAAACCGAAATTGCTTAGTAAATGGGGCCAATCAATTTTGCATTGGAGTATTTCGTACAAGAAAATGGAGTAGCTTTATTATCGCATCTCCTATGACATCATCATTATGAGATAGTCTGGCTATTGAGACAGTTTTGGCAATTGCGGAAACATGAGGTAGGATGCCAAAAGAATCACTTCTGTATGCACTCGTCTCGAGTTGATAATTGAAATTGTACGCAGTATTCTAAAATACTTCGAACAAATCTGTAGACTACGTAAATTTAAAAAGGTTTCACAATGAATCATTCTCCAAGCGCTATGAGATACAAGTATATTTACTTAAAAACTATATTAATGACCTAGTATAAACAAAAACTTAGGTTAAAACAAACAGAAAAGGTAATAAAAAAAACTTTGGCCACGAAAAAGGCGGAATACGTAGCTACGCGACGGCGCGGCAGCGGCGTGTCGGGATACCGGATAAATCCCTGACAAAGCCCGTGGCGCTCATATCTAAGGGGGACTTGACCAGTGTTGCCTGCTCTCTTTTTTGACCTCACGAGTGGCGAAACCCTTTTTCCAACCATCAGAAATCCACCAGACTGCTAACTAAGTGTATATTTCAATAACTGACATCGTCACACATCCTGATAGTGTTCTGTTCTGTACACGTTCTAACATTTTTCTGATAGTATTTTTTGCATAAAACTGTAAATAACCACGAAAAAATTATCATTCGTGTCGAAACCTATGGGATTTTTCCTTCAAAAGTAAAACAGCCTTTATTTAAATTCACATTGGTTTAGGCAGACATCATGATTATTATAAAATTTAAAGTAAGAAGAATAAAAACATGGAAATAAGGGAACGCCGACATATTTCAACGCGGGAGCCAGTACGATGTAGAGAACTCATAGATAGATTAAACATTTATTAAGTACACACCAAAGACACAGACAAAGACATAATACATTAATAAGAGATAAAACAATGAGTGATGAGCGATACAGGGTGTGCGGTGTGCGTCTCAAGGCTGCACCAAATGGGAGTCCAGCTCAGCATGTGATGATGCCCGGATGTGGTTTGGTGTCCGTTTCACCCTGTTTAACATATGGACAAGTGCTAATCTCATATCAGACACTAATCAGACCAAATAAATGCTTTCTTTCTTTCTTTCGGACACTAAGAAAGTAGAATGGACTTGTGTAAAGTACCTACACGCTGACCTCGCAATGTATATAAATTCTATACAATATTAGCTTATAGTACAAATGTATACCTAGCTTGATGTGTAGCCGTGTCATCATCATCATCTGCCTAGCCTTTTCCCAACTATGTTGGGGTCGGCTTCCAGTTTAACCGAATGCAGCTGAATACCAGTGTTTTACATGGAGCGACTGCCTGTCTGACCTCCACAACCCAGTAACTGGGTAACATGATACCCCTTGGTTAAACTGGTTGTCAGACTTTCGGGCTTCTGACTACAAGTAACGACTGTCAAAGATCTACAAATGACAGCCGGGACCAACGGCTTAACGTGCTTTCCGAGGCACGGAGGAGTCTTGATACGTAATAAATGGTCACCCATCCACGGACCGACCTCGTCAAGCGTAGCTTAACCTTCGATCGACCCATGCGGCTGTTATAATTTAGCCACAAGCTCCTCAACCCGTGTGTACAACTGAAACTATTCCAAGTTTAAAATAATTATTGAGTAAAAAAATAGATTTGAATTACTAAATTTAGTCTTGTGGACTAGATTCTAATTAATTATTAAGAAACCCATTTTAATATAAAATAACAGACAGTAATGTGCGTATTCTCGATAATTTTGGCGCTGAAATAAAAAGGACCACTTGTGAATTTCAGATTTCAGAGAGCAAATAAAAATAACAAAGTGTTTACTCATTTTTCCAAAACAATGATATACATATAGGAATTTATAGGATTAATGGAAAAAACATCATTTTGGTAAAAAATATTACCGTCTATTTTGATTTGACTTAATCTCTTTCACGTGTTTTAATTTTTTGCAGGTAAGTAGGTAGTATTACACATTCACTAATTGATGCTATGGTAGTAAGTACCGTTTTCTTCGTTAATAATATTTAAGTGCTAGAGAAGTAGTCTAGTACTATAACTTAATTTTTTATATTTATTCGTAACCTAGTCGTCCTATTCGTCCCGCGGTTTCACCCGCGTAGGTCCCGTTCCCGTGGGAATACTGGGATAAAAAGTAGCCTATGTGTTAATCCAGGGTGTCAGCTAACTCGATACCATATTTTATTAAAATACATTCAGTAGTTTTTACGTGAAAGAGTAAAAAACAACCAACCATCCATCCAATATTAGTAGGATAACTCGGAGCAGGTTGTAGTTTTTAGACATAGTAATAACATTTAAAGCAAGTCGTTATCATGTTTCAAACAATTTGTCTCGTCATTAATCAAGAGGTTGATTGTTTTGTTTTTTTCCCAAGTTAAGTAACAATCGTACGGGGCGATCGAAGGTTAGGCACCGCTTGCCGAGGTCAGTCCATTGATGGGTGACCATTTAAAAAGACTTCTCCTGCTTTGAAAACTCACATGCAGCAGTGAATTCCAGTTGCAGCTGCCATTTGTACATCTTTGATAGTCGTTTCTGGTACCTACTCCGAAAGTCTTAAGGCGTATCGTATCACTCATTCACTGGGCAGTGCTGTGCAGCTCAGATAGGCAGTCGTTCAAAGTAAATCATTTCCGCGACCCCTGCACGCTACGCATGATCACCACACAGGAATCGGCAAAAGTGACAGATTGTAGAAAAAAAATCTTTTGTTTTGAGCACGATAATTTCAAGAATGAAGTGAAGATTAATTTGTCGTTTCTTCAGTCGACAATAGTCTACAATTTTGAGCAATATTGCTTTTATATTGGCAGAAATGTGTCTAGAATCTGTCACTTTGATCATGACACGCGTGCTGGTGCTTGCGTGACAGACAGATGTTGGAAGTAAATAACCCGTTGAATCACCACCACCCACCAAGAGTTTGTGGAAGTTCTACTTTTGGCTGGACACAAAGAGATTCAAGGTACTATATTATGTAGAGAAGAAATGCGAATTAGAGATACATACATACATAACGTCACGCCTGTAATCCCCGAAGGGCTAGGCAGAGGTGTACCTGGTAGTACACCCACATTTCGCCAGTTATGTTTAAGTCCCATGTAATAGCCAGCTATTGCCATCATTCGGGCACAAGTCCCGGAGTCTGGCGCATCCAGACTCCGGGCTGCTACTGCGATATCCCAGATGGAAAATCATGTCAATCCCATCTGGGATTTCTGCCGACCCGGGGATCGAACCCGGGACCTCATGATCAGCAGTAGCGCTTGCGACCACTAGGCGAAGAGATGTCATAGTAAAACTGTAATCCCATGTCTCACTAACGCCATCTAACATGATATTAGCAATATTGGAGCGGCAACGGAGCGTACTAAATTAAACTCAAGACTTGGACACAAGTATCGGATGAAAATTTTGTTCGTGATCGTATATAGTAATATTGAATGCCTTTGGCTGGACATGACAGTCTGCGGCGTGCTGGATCACAGCCCACTCCACACTAGGAAATAAATACCGACCTACAATATTCGAAATGGAGGAAGCGCCTACAGTCTGTTGGCTCACGACTGTTGGTAATTCGTGCGGTTCCGCGGTACCATCGTAAATTCGACAAACACGCAGTGGTTCTGCGCTCGCGCCGCGGCGATCTGTCTCTTCTCCCACGCATACTGTTTAGTGGGTAGACATTATTATTGTACTGCCACATGTCTCTGTCAGACTATTGCGACTTGCTACATACGTTGTTATTAACCTTTTTTGACTTGACTGGCCTGTTAGTCTAGTAGTTAGTAACCCTGACTACTATGCCGGAGGTGGTGGGTTCGGTGCCCACCCAGGACAATTTTTTGTGTGATAATCAGTTTATCAGCTGTTTAGTATCCATAACACACGCTCTGCTTAGCTTCGGAATCACGGATATGTATGCTTGGGACTAAATAGCGTTGTGTGAAAGTTGAGGAATAATAATTTATTTGTTTTTATATACGTATGAATGTTGATGTTATCATCACAAACATCACGCCTTTTACCCCCAAAGGGTTAGTCAAAGTCTTACCAGTAGGTAGTAGGTACACCCATAAAACCACCCTTGAATGAATATACAGATGTTTTTTTGTTTTATCTTTCTTTTTTTACACTTTATTATGTTATGGTAACAACGTGGTACAGGTACTTACGTCAGTGTGTACCTGTACATAACTGCTGCTTTTTTTCGCGATTTCTGTGTTTGTCTCTTTGTAAAAACTGTTTGTAATGATAGTATAACAACCCCTACTCGTTTTTTATTAAACTAATTTAATATATTATAAAGAGTTAAAGTTTGTGTCGTTGTAGGAGATAATCTTAGGATCTTCTTAACCATATTTATTGTTATTGTCATAGGCTATGTTTGATTTTTAAAACTGAGAGGGGTTGAAGGAATAGGGGACGTTAAAGTACGGATGAACGCGGATGAAGTCACGAGCAACGTGCTAGTATACCTACTATAAAATTGGTGCATATGTATTTCGTTGTAACGTTAAACTTTTATAAAATACTAGCTGCCCCGGCAAACTTCGTTGTGCCTTAGAGTCAATTTATTGCTCTTATTATTATTTTTTTATATTAGATATACATACGTTGAATAAGACGACAACAAATAAATCCAAACCAATAATAACTACTACTACTTTTAAATTACAACATGTATATATAACCTAACCTAACTGACCATACCTATTCTATAGCTAACCCAACTATCTAACCAAACTACCTTACTAAAATGCATTGATTTAAAAAATAATAAATTCATCATTTTAATCTGAACTATATTGCCTCTATGTTACATACAATTTATGCCTATAGTTTTCTCGGTCTACTTTAATTAAAGTCCTAACAGTAAAATAAGTTCTATTTGCAAAGAATTATTAAAGTTCGTCTCTGTCATCATTGCTAATTACGTAAATTGATTTCTGAAATATAAGACTTTTTTATGCTACATAAAACCTCTAAGTTTAGGAACAAAATAAATTTCAGAACGTAGGTGCGTATTATAAATTGACAACCTTACCTTCTTGGGTTTAGCTTAAGACTTGTCAATTTCAAATTGTCACCTGATAATGAACTGGGAAGTTTGACTCCTGTCATGTCATCCAAGATGGCGCTGCGTTTGAAAAATGTTTGAGACAACCGATATTCTTGATATTTATTTTTATGATGTCGAACGGGATAAAATGTATCCTATGTCCTTCTCCTGGCTCTAAACTACCTCCCTGCCAATTTTCAGCTAAATCGGTTCAGCCGTTCTTGAGTTATAAGCGAAGTAACTAACACGACTTTCTTTTATATATATAGATTTAATGTAGGGATCATACCTTTTACCGTCTTTTTTATTACATAAATAGTACCTCCCATGCACAGAATGTATATCAAGAACTGTTAAAACTCCCAATTGAAGATGCACATTATTTCGTTTGAATAAAATTGAAAAACTATCAAATAAATTTGACACATTGGGGTTGATTGATGTGCTGGCGTCTGTACATGAAGTATCTTGCGTGCACCTATCCTATTACAAATATTTTAACATAATCAGAGGGAAAGAAACATACCACTACCACATTACGTGAATTATTAAGTGCCTCCTGCACTAAATAATTCCATTATAGTTGTAAATCAGTTAATAATTCTATGCTAACTGACAACGAACATTATAATTTAGTTAGAATTCTCTTATTCACTCAACATCTGACGTTAACTTGTGTCCCAGATCACACGACATAACTTTTAATTGATACGATGCATTCAGAATGAATACATTGATCATATTGTAGCAATTATGCCACTAACTCAACAGGCATCCACGATTTCCAATTTAAATTCACATAAGTTAAGGTTATGTGAATTTAAATTCGCTATTTTATATACAGGGTGTAAAAGACGATAACTACATATTGTACCCATCACTGGGATAGTTTTTTCCGTCTAGAGCATACCTGAGAATTCACTGGTTCTGGAGATATTGAAGGTCAAAATAAAATATTTTTTCGACTATTTTCAAAATCGTATTTCAAGTATCATTAGTAAACTTTCTTCCGAACTAACATGATCAAAATTAACGATTTTTCAAAACAACTTACGCATTTGTAGTTACAAAAATGCAATGGATACTAAACACAAGCGGGCGGTCGGTTCAACGACAAAGCACGGGCGGCCGCAGCCAGCCTTACACTCAGCTGATCGAAAGTTACGCGCTGCTCATTGCGCGCAATAAAAACATCTCTTTTTAAAGATGGAAAAATAAAGTATCATCTATAGGATACATTTTGGAGAGTGTGCACGGGAATTACATGACTTGATTCCGCCATCACCATTCTACCATCGGACAACCCGGGGTACGGCGAGTGTCCACCCTTACATCGTTGGCACTCCCACGATTAGGACAAAGCGTTTCGCTTCGTCGTTTATACCGCGTACATCGAAGGACCGGAACAACTTGCCTGCTGCGGTCTTCCCGTCCGATTATAATTTAGGTGTCTTCAAGGCTAGAGTGAATAGGCTCTTAACAAACTAGTGCGCTTCACCATCACTGATTGCATCACTGCTTACCATCAGGTGGGATTGCAGTCAAGCACTAGTTTGTAATATTAAAAAAAAAAAAAAAAAAAAAAAAAAAAAAAAAAAAAAAAAGTTTTAACCCAGCAATATTTTTTGATCAATGTTACTACCGGCTGTATGGACTTCGTCGTTGATAGTCCAATAACGCGAATGTACAAACCAACGTGCACGTGAAATCTGCACGAACAGCTACACCGCTAAACACAAACAGTGTTAAGAACCACATTTCCACAGATTACATAAATATATTATTAATTGAACTTTCCGGACGTGTTAATGCTATTAAATAATTAACAAAACACATCAACACAAACTAAACCATGTTACGTTATAACGTTATTAGAACCAGCGCGATAAATATTTAAGCAGTGGAAATGTTTTGTGGTAACTGAAAATGTTTGGAGGTACTTATGTCCTTCTACGTCGTTTAGAGTTTGACGTGCTGAACACTGGAACTTTGTTTAGCAGGGCCGGCAACGTCGCATGTGTACTTAGCTACCCAAATAAATTTACATGTGGAAAAAATAAAACATATAATAGCTTTAGCAAGTCGACTCACTGTTCCAACTATAAATATCCGTGGTTCTAACATTCGTCGTTTCATATTTAGTGCTAACGTTAAAAAGCTTTGTTGAACTCACCTATATCCGCTTGTGGCTTAATAATAAAGATAATAAAAGATAAGGTCAATCGATGGATGGGTGAACATTAATTACACATCAAGACCCCTCCCTCTCTTGAAGCATGTTAAGCTGATAGTTTCGGCTGTAATTTGTAATCTTTAACTATTCCAACCGGAAACTATAAATAAAATATTTACACTTCGAATTAAAACATTTCAACATATTTTGCTGGGAATAAAACTTTATTTATGTAAATATGGCGTTTAGATTGTCACAGAACAGAATATTATATGAAAATGTGTAGTTCCACAAGTGAGTTCCTTAAGATCTTGTTTCAAATACTCACAGTGCGCCATTCTTAGAGCATTATGAAGGGATTACATGAAAATAGAATACAACAATTCCGTTGTACCATCCCCTGGTTTAATTCTTTTATGCTGGGTTCGGTGATTTTTTCCTGGTTAGGTACAACATAAAGTAATTGTCATATTTGGGAACAAAAGGCATCCGTATTCGATACGCAGTAGGATAGCTATCCAAGTAATCGAAACATTAGAAGCCTAAAAAACTGTCTCTGTACCATCCTTCAGAGATACGTTTATAAAAATACGTATTTATTTATTTATTTATTTAAGGTCAGCCAACAATTGTTTTCACAATACATGTTCAATATAAAAAAAAAAACAAATTGTGCTTTTGTAAGTGAAACAATTACTTAAAGGCTAACACCGCATACATAAAATTGGTTGTATTTGTACTAAAACTAAATAAAATTTTAACTAATCTAATGATAGTAACACATTATGATTTTTTTAATTACAATATCATATTATCACATAAGTAGTAAGTATATTAATTTTAATTAAAAAGTAAAAATAATAATTATCGTTAAAAAAGCATACTAATAAGATTAAATAAAATAAATTAAAATAAATTGAAATAGTACATAAGTTGGCAGTATACGAGTGAAAACTAAAAAATTGATTGACATAGGTGATGATTACTGTTATAATTGATTAAATTAATTAAGGCTGGAGAAGTGCTTAGTAATAACATTATGGAATCTGCCAATACTATCACGTATGTTGTAAATAAGTCTGATTTCCCTAGATATTTGACTAGTTTTTGACATTAGATTGTCACTGAGATGAGATTGCGACTAGATTTGAACGTTTTTAATTACGGGCTTTAATTGCCTTTCAGGTTTCTGTCAAGTTGAAATTAAGTAGGTAATCAAATAGTCTTGTATAATATATTATACTGTAGTGGGCAAGAATTCAAACCTCTGAGTCAGCGCATTCAGTCATTTTATTCAAATCGGTCCTCTCTCCACTCCATCTTAAGTTTTTTTAACTACAAAGTGTAGTTCGTCCTTTGATCGGGAATTAAAAATTTATAGGTCGTGTCACTTGAGTGAAGCCGCAAAAGCCGGGACGTTGAGTCGGAACCCTCAGGACACAAGTACTACTGGCACTTGTCCGCTTTTTTAAATTTACGTAATCATTTTTGATATTCGTATAACCCAAATTACTAATGCGTTGGGCACATTTCGAATATTATTGTATACAAGCATACTATACTAAAACTTTGTTTGCGTTTTTATAATTACTAGTGGTCTAAATTGGACCTTAACTAGGTACGCCAAAACTCACACTCTTAAGTAACTTATACTCATAGAAAGGCATCCAAAGTTTTCGCAAAGCGTAACTCGTGTTGTGCATCTATACTCGTATGCATATTATGAGTTACGCTTTGAGAAAACTGCATATCATTATCTGCCTATATAGATAATGATATCCTTCGTTACTGCACAGTTTACGGTAAAATCCGTGCAGTAGTTAAATGTGTTCATGAAACGTTCATGTTTTCACAAACATGAACGTTTATGATATTAGCAGGATGCTTTATGAAATTTTTAATATCGATTTAAATAGAAAATATAGTTTAATAGAGCCGTTCTGTTGCAGCCACTTCAAACCGTGCGAGCAAGACGACTTAGACACACGTCGCGATTTCCCTTTCATTCTCTGAAAAATACAGGAAATAAAATACAGACTACATTTCCCCTTATGTCGCGTGTTTTGCTTTTCCTTAACATATCTATAATTCACTTGCTTCTGCCCGCGACTTCGTTTCGTTTTTGGATGTCGGAAATAGACACATTGCACACACCGGCTATGCCATGAAATAAAAATAAAATATCTAATAAAAATTTAAATGTGGTACGCAGGAAAAAGTGTCTTTCCCGCAACGCGACTTTACCTAACGCATGCACTACGTACGACGCATCGCATCGCTTGCTAGCCATAAGATTAAAAAAAAAAAAAGATACCGGGCTGGTATCCGCAACTCCACGTCTAAGCGCGTATTTTGCGTATGGGCTATAATCTACCACGCGGGCCCAGTGCGAATTGGTAGATGTCACATGTCTTCGAATTTTTGGTACTAGGACATGCCGGTTTCCTCACGATGTTTTCCTTCACCGTTTTTAAGAGCAGTGGTGATGAAATAAATTACACAAAGTAATGCCGCCTGCCTAGGTTTGAACCCACGACTTACTGTGCGTAAGTCGGGGCCGCCACCACTGGGCCACCGCTGCTCTCGAAAGCCATATATGCTCTTGCTAGCCATATTATATTATCTTGGTATTTTCTTGTTTTACCTATATTAAAAGCCTGTGATTCCAATGCATTTAATTAATAACGGTTACTAATCTTGCTTACCATTAGTAACCAGTACTCTTATTTACCAGAGAAGCTTGTGGCTAAATTATAACAGCCGCATGGGTCAATCGAAGGTTAAGCTACGCTTGACGAGGTCGGTCCGTGAATGGGTGACCATTTATTACGTACCAAGACTCCTCCGTGCCTCAGACAGCACGTTAAACCGTTGGTCCCGGTTGTCATTTGTAGATCTTTGACAGTCGTTACAGTAGTCAGAAGCTCGAAAGTCTGACAACCAGTTTAACCAAGGGGTATCTTGTTACCCAGTTACTGGGTTGTGGAGGTCTGACAGGCAGTCGCTCCATGTAAAACACTGGTATTCAGCTGCATCCGGTCAAACTGTAAGCCGACCCCAACATAGTTGGGAAAAGGCTAGGCATATACTTATACACATATAATCTTACTTACCAATAACGTCTAAAAATTACTATAAAATTATTTCAAACATTTACTACCATAATTAAACCTTAATCTGAAAGTTAGATAGGGTGACCAATAGGTAGGCTACACCTCTACGTAGCCCTCCGGGGAATACCTTTTACCCTTGTCCCTTAGCGGCAAGCACAGACAATAAGGCTTACAACGTCTTTGCAGGCAAATTGTTTACAGCCTGTTACTATCATGCCGCCCATGGTTTATCCTAGTACAGGCATAATAATTTCGTAATACCCATATTATTTCTAAGACTAAATACTGTATTTTACCAATTTAATTTCGCAGCCTTTTTTATGAAACTATTAAAAACCTAATATTATATAACCTAACCTAACCTAATAAATATAATATTGTGCTATTATTGTGTTGATGTAAGTATATCATATGATTTAGCCACGCTGATAATGCAACCAATCAGATCTTATGCCTGTGACTAGATGTACAAATATGTAGGAATATTATACAACTTTATTAATAACTAACATTTAATTGATAGGTACAGACGCCAGCACATCAAGTTACCCCAATGCGTCAAATTTTCCCAATTGAATATGAACCTTATTCTGTTTGACATAAAGTTGAATAACGATCAAAGGAATTTGACACATTGAGGTAACTTGATGTGCTGGCGTCTGTACTTCAACAGATTACTTTTGCAATATTATACTCGTAATTAACAAACGCAAACAAAAATGTCACTCTAAAATGTAATTTTAAACACATTTTGATAATATTAGTTTAACATAAGCGTGAAGTGCATACGTTCAAAACCAAGGAACATAACAGGGCAAAGTTTAAAATGAGTTTGCCGCTGTGGCTGGCGCAATATTATACATAATTATATCGTATAGGTTCTAGCTAAACGGCACTAGTCAAAAAGCGTTTAATTGATGTAAACGAATGAAAGGGGAAAATTAGGTTGATAAATGCATGCACATTCCGGAGATGAGTTCAAACTCGATAGTGTTTTGAATTGACGCATGGTTCCCTTGTAACACGGTTTTGGAATTCCGCGCGTCAGGTTCAAGCAACAACGCCGATAATGTTATCGACATATTGCATACTCGTACTTCTGGAGTTTCAAAACTATGTACGTGTACTACAGAAGTGAATAATGTTTAAATAATAATAATAATTCGGTTCAACATCAAAGGGCGTCTTCTCAATGTACAGCTACTTTTACACGCACGTCGATTTAATTCGGTCCAACAATAGTTTTTCATTAAACGTTACTCGGTGCCCTTGACACATGCGGTAAGCGTTGCCTGAGCGTGGACGTGTTTGCTATGAAACTTTTCGCTTTATCCTCTGATTGTCCAGAACTGCAAAGCACATAGACTACGCCTAATATAGCTACTAATTCCAACAACTACACGTACAGCATGCAAGGCCCATCCATCAATAAATGCTAATGGAAGTAACGCGTTTTCACCAAGCCAAAACAGTAGGTGGGTATATGCTTTTATTTGGACATCACGTCATTTAGATGTCGCCTAGCGTAATGAAAACGGACGCAAGTGATCGATCATAAAAATAGAACTACGGTTTCATGATACTGAATCTATTTGTGCCTGATAATTTGTAATGGATGCCCGCATTTACTTAGCTGTGGTTTACGTATTTAAAGGTGTGGTTTGTTTAAAAGCTTTATTGACTAACTTTTAAAAGCGAAACGTAGCCGGCCAATGAAATGCAACAGGAAAAAAGTGCAATGATGACGCATGGAGAGTTTGATGTCATTTGTTTTGTATTGTGATTTTTGGTCCAAATATTATTTCTAAAAAACTTCTTCTTCAAATTAGAGTGAACGTTTTAATGTGATTAACAGTACCTGACTAAGGATAATGGTCGCACCCGTATTACAAAGGATAAGGACACAACACAGGTAGTTGGTAGTGTTCGTAGACACTGCAGCTGTCGAGATACAATCTCTTTGTACCAGAGACGGTCTATCTATTCACACTCGCTTCTAT
Source organism: Euplexia lucipara (assembly GCA_921972225.1). Lineage (NCBI taxonomy): Eukaryota > Metazoa > Arthropoda > Insecta > Lepidoptera > Noctuidae > Euplexia > Euplexia lucipara. Next base: position 5,903,325 of record OV179142.1, on the reverse strand, counting down.
TGTGGGTTGACTAGGCATCAAAACGTTGATTTCTAATTGTGGCAAACTGAGGAATGGCTCAAATGTTTGGTCCATGTTGTGGAATGGTTGTTAAATTGGACCTCGTACATGTGCTGCGCCAAGGTAGTCATTTCAAGTCAACAAAAATACCATTAACATAAAAATGTTAACATAAGATCAAGACTTACATGTTGACGGAAAGAACGCCTCTTATTGTCGTTGTCTCTGTATGAAATAATAAGACCCGTTGACGTCGAAATTTTAACTTATACACACGACAACACATCAAGCTTTATATTTCTAGTATTAGCTGGCTTTCCGTACAATGCGAAATGATCGAAAACTGGAAATCTAAAGCTTAAAGTGTAGCCGTGTGTATTTAGACATTTAACTTATTTTATAAGCACAACCGTACCGGCCAACAGCGTAGTGTGGTACTGTCACAGTGAACGATAAAATGCATGGCTTAATGTACCTACGCCGAATATTAAGAACGAATAGCCTATTAGATACCCAAATGTGTTGACTTATAAGTAAAAAGGTGTAGATAGGTTACCTACTTAAGCAGTTTCGATCTTCAAAAACGGTACACTAACGCACGCACGCGGCCGTAGGGGCGCGATGCCACACTCAGGTGAAGTGTGGCTAGTTAGCCACATTTTAACGTGTCACTAGCTGAGCGCGTATAACCTATCTACACCTTTTTAATTATAATATCATTGCCTATACCTAAACTATCACTTCACACGTATGCAGTTTTTACTGTTCGTTGTGCAACGTTGTGCGTCTCCAAGCAAAGTATGAAATTTTGTATTCGACCCAACACATGGTGCAACCTGTCAGAGAATACTGTCCGTCAACGTATTAATAAATTCTGGCCACGCGAACATTTTAACAAAAATAATAATCGATTTTTATGTAAGACATCCATGGTAGCTCATTTTTCTGAATAGTATCAAAATCTGATGTAGGTATACTGGCGTCAATAAGCATAATATACATTAATAGGTTCATTAGTAAACAGCAACAAAGGAGAATTTAATGAAGACTGACTGCGTTATAACACCCTAACTTTGTTATGTGAAACGCTGAGCGGTAGACTCGACTGAAGGACACTAATGGAAAATATGGAAATGCACTCTATGCATCAGCAAATTTATGATGACATTGACGTTAATCATTCTAGCGAGCGCCACGTTTTGATACGCATTGCGAAAAACTTAGAGATAGAAATTAGCTCGATTTACAATCCGAGATACTAATTTGAAATAAAAAATGTTACACGTTTATTTCATTTTATAAATTAGATACTAGCTTTGTTCCGCCTTAGAATTTGCTTAGAATCAATCTATGTTATCTTCTTACATTTAAAAAAGACATGTCAAGTGTCAAATTGTCACCTGATGTCCTGATTGATAATAAAGGACTGGAAAGACATTATGTCATCCAAGATGGCGCTGCATTTGAAAAATGTGAAAACGAATTTTCTTCACATTATTTATTGAGACAACAGATAGCCTATGTCCGCGTCCAGGATATGATAATTATTATTTATTGTGCGTTCAGCCGTTTAGTTAACGGACAAAAAAAAAATTACTTTCTCATTTATAATATTAGCATGGATATGGATAATGATGGGCTGGGCTGTAGCCGATGTTGACTTGAATTTTGTTTATAGGTATTTTTCGTTTTTTTTTTAAATAAATAAAAATAAAAAAGCCTTTTATTTCATGCATTTAAAAGACACTTTGCATCGCTGTTTAATTTTTTTTTCCTATCTAATAGCAATAAAACTAACGAATCGTTTATTTTTATTACTGAATGCAATAAATAAAGATATACCTACATAGAATGTTCTTATAAATTAAATTTCAATAGGTATTTCATAATTATTTAATTTGATTAAGTAAATTTAAATTAAAATAAACACTACTAAATACATAATTGCATGAACCCCTCAAGTAGTGAGGGTGAAGGCCTCCTCCAGAGAACCCCTACGGTCGCGGTCTTTGGCATCTGACAACCAGTTCTTTCCTGCAGCTCGTGCGATTTTTATATAAGTTACAGTAATTAGAAATAATCCAGAAGGTATTTATTCGGTTTCAAAGGACTCTGTAACATGATTCATCGGGATCGCCAGTTCCATCAACAGTAATAACAATGTCAATGAAATTTGCGGCGTCATGACCCAAATGGCACATTTTATCTTTGACTTTAACACAACATGTGAAATGCAGTCAATTAATCATTGAGAATGAAGAGGCTGCATTTAATGGCGAATTTCGTCCATTTAAGGATTCATTGGTTTATGCTACGTGTCCAATGATATTATACATAATCGCGTCATGCAAGAACATCGCGGAAATTAGTACTTAGACATACGAAGAAAGGCAAAAAAAATTAAATGTAATCTACGGAATTCCTTTCCTGAGAAAGAGATTCATTTTGTTACTTTATCATTTTTATGTCACATCCAGTCTTGGCAGTGGTTTGTACGCTATAAATCGTTGTCCGGTAATTACCTTGCATTTATGTTGGTATTGCATTTATCTTGCATAATACAGAGCGCGGGCAACCTAAATCTATAGTTTACTAGTTGTTGCCAGCGGCTTCGCCCGCTATAACTTGAAAAATATCCCACGGAAAGATATAATCGGAATAAAAACTATCCTAAGTGTTAATCTAAGTTATTAACTATCTGTGTACTAAATTTAATCCAAATCCGTTCAGTAGTTTTTTTTTTTGTAAAAGAGTAACAAACACACTCCGGTCAACAGCCATCTAATCAACGATTTTATTTGTAACTTTGAATTATCTCCATTATAGTTCGGTTTTCAGCATAATTTCCTCAAAAGGAATATTTTATTCATTCAATATTCCTATTCCTTATAAATGAGTTTTTTTCTTATTTACCATAAACTACTTAAAAATCCAAAGAAGCTCAAATGCCTACGCCGAGTGAACAACAAAAAGTACGGACAGGTATCAAACAGGCTTTACCGCCTACACAAATTTTACTTAAGAAATAAATGTTTTGCATACAATACATAAATTAATGATTAAGTAATTATATAATTTGTACCAAATCCTTTAACATATTATTATGCTACAATACACACATTTGGTTCAAACTGCGTTCTATAGATATCCCGCGGCATGTTATTTCACACCCTGCCGATCGATCATACATTATGTAGGTAGGTACCTACTGTATACACAAAGTATTGGCATTGGGACGAGATGGAAATTTAAAAATCCTTTTTAAACCTGGTGAAGGACCGTGTACATTGATAAAACTTGTAAAGGAAATCATCCGTTTTCGACCAGTGCTGAAAGCTTTTGCTAAATTGACATTTTCAATATTTATAGAATATATGAGTGCATTTTGAAGGTTTTCTTTGAATAAGAAAACCTTATATTATTTGATTGAACAAATGCACAAGTCTATGAGTCAAGTCAAGTCTATGAGTTTTTTTTAGTACGCTCCGCTGCCGCTCCCATATTTATATTATTATTCTAGATGCGTTACTGAGACATGGGATCAAAGTTTTTCTATGACATTTCCCTGACATGCCCGCTGTATAGTATTTTAAATATCTTAGTTTTAAACCCTTTATCTTATAAATCCTACCTTTAAACTTTTAAAGCATCGGGATCCGGGCCCTTAGGGCTACAACACGAATTCTTTACATTAATGCAACGCCAACACGAACTCTTTCAAAATTTAAAATACAACTACCCTACAGCATTTTATTAATGTGCAAACACAACCCATATTGTATAAAACCTAACTTAATAAATAATATATTCATAACGAGTACGTATTTTAATGTTATTATCGTACGTTTCGACGTTATATTTGCGTTCGTGGTACCTATATGTACCTAGTGCAAACCCGCACTGTCTGTTTGATAATGACATTTGAATTAATCTTGAAGTTTCGCTTATATAATCTGCACGTGGTAGAATTGATTGGTTATGCAGTACGCACAAAGCTAGTTAGTAACAATCATTATCGTATTGTCATTGTCAGTGTACAATGCGGTATTGCACAGATTTATTCTCCATTTACAATTGCATTAAAAAGAAATGAAAAAAGGTTATTTTTAATGCACACTTTGTAACGAAAGTACAATTAAGCGTGTTACAAATACGATAAACGCCGAAATTATTATAATTTATTTTTACTGCAGATGACACACTAAGTTGTAACCATTTCAACAATTTATTTTAGAAATTATTTATTATTACACTATATTTTTGTTTTATTTTGGCCTATTTAAACTATAAGTACCTTTAAATATTTTATCCTATATTAAAGAGTAACAAACACACACGCACATCTATCCTCACAAACTTGGAAATGTCATTTTTAATATGTATTAGCCGGATTAAGAGCAATGATATTTCCAATATTTCCTTTCATAGATACTAACCTTGATCACAACAAAAAGAATTAGCCAATTAAGTAGATTAGGTTCTTATAATATTAAATGCACTAACATTTATAGATACAAGTAGATACCAATGTGACATTTTCAATTCATATAAATTTTCTAAATTTATCTTAGATCTGAAAGAAAACTTTGTGAGGAAACCTGGACGATGTTATAAAGTTAATATAAGTTTTTTTAAACGCCAATCCGTATTGAGCAACGCGTACGAAGCTGGTAGGTAAACATACATGCTTTTTCTAAAATATAACCTGATAAATCCAGTATAAATTTCTTGTGATCTCGTCAAAGTGCTTATATTTTTAACCGACTTAAAAATGAGGTTTTCAATTCCGTTGTATATTTTTTTTAAGGTTAAGGTCGAATGCGTTTTAAAAGTGTAAAGTGTGATAAAACCTTGAATTAGTTTGACTGGCCTTTTGGTCTAGTAGTTAGTGACCCTGACTGCTATGCCGCGGTCGTGTTTTCGATTCCCACCCAGGACAAATGTTTGTGTGATGAGCATGATCATTTGTTCTGTGTCTGGGTGTGATTTATTAACCGACTTCAGGAGGAGGTTCTCAATTCGATCGGTATTTTTTTTTTCTATAATATGTATGTATTTAGAAATATGTAAGTATGTTTATCAGCTGTTTAGTACCCATAACACAAGCTCTCCAGCTTAACTTGGGATTGAATGGCGTTGTGTGAAAAGTTGTGGAATATTTATTTATTTTATTTTAGCAATAGTTTTGTGGGCAATTTATACAAAGCCTCTATGGTAATAGATCATGATTATTTAGTACCAAAACTATTCTTTACGTCGCGTCGGCACTATACCTACTTGCAGTCACAAGGTAGCCTAACCTTCCTATCATACATATACCTACATAAAATAGTTAGGTTAGGTTAGCTTATAAAAATTAGTAGTTATATTAGTTATAAAAATGGCAAGTAGGTACTTAAAATAACTTATCATAAGTTAAGGTCCAAAAACCCGTACTGTAAATAAACTGAATAAGTTCCGTTAGATTTGTAAAATGAATGACACATTGCACGGCGTGATGATCGATGTCCACCATTGTTGTTATACGTAAACGCTGCATCGATCGAGCAGCTCTGGCTGCAATGTAAAAGTTATAGGACAGTACTGTTTCCGTCACACATCAGTGGCGCGCCATGCAGCTTCGGGATGCTTTGAAATAGATCGAGGACGACACGACATATACTATCATCGCTACAATTTAGAGGCCTATTAAAAATTCTTCTTTTAAGAAATAAATAGAACATAAACATAATATCACGCCTGAAGGACGGAAGGGTTAGGCAGAGGTATACCTGGTAGTACACCCACATTTCGCCAGTTATGTTTAAGTCCCATGTAATAAGGGGCGAGCCTATTGCCAGACAGACAGGCACAAATCCAGACTACGGGCTGCTACTGAGGAATTCCAGATGGAAAAACTCAATTTATCTTTGCCCGACCCGGGGATCGAACCCAGAACCTCATGCTCAGCAGTAGCCCTTGTGACCACAATAATTATACCAACGAGGCAGTAAAAAATAAATAGAATAAATTATCAACCCTAGGAAATGCTGATTTGATACGTAATACGGGCTTGTTCTGAGAACAACATTTTTCGGATTTCACAAGTCACACCGGAATGGCACTGAAGCGGCGAGGAATTTCAGTTTCAAATAATTTTAGACTTTTTCTAACCATCATCTCCATCTTTATCTATCTTTTTTTGTCTTTATCTTTATTAATATAATACATAATATGGCTTGAGAAACTATTGCCGCGGGAGTCGTCGGAGTGCTCGCGTCGCCGCGGGCGGTTGCTCGACCTTTTCGCTTTTCTCAAACAAACCTATGTGTTATGGTAATCAAGATAAAGTTTAAAATTATATGACACCGAAACTGCTCGCCGCTTCGCTGCCTTTTCGGTGTGACTCGGCCTTTAGGAGATAAATTAGTAACCGCTAAATGTTTAACAGGTGCAGTGGAAGACCTACTTACCTTCATTATCAATTTCACTCTAAATAAGTTATTTATGTTTGGGACAACGTTTTTCGTCTCTGTGCATAACCAATCGCCGGATTCGTCTGTATCGCATACATATTGTGAATTGGCTAGGAGTCGTGATAACAGACCGGATGTGCAACTGACATTTTCCATTTTATAGCCTGCGTGCAGGAAATCAGACAACTACTAGGTAGCGTTCATGCTACCATAGAAAAATAAAAATAGGACAATGATAAGCAAGCAGTTATTACACCAGCCTGTAAACATAATAATAAAACCTCAATCAATGTTCAGATGTACGTACCAGCACATCAAGTTACTCCAATGTGTCAAATTTCTTTGATCGTTTTTCAACTTTCTGTGAAACAGAATAAGGTTCATATTCAATTGGGAAAATTTGACACAATGGGGAAACTTGATGTGTTGGCGTCTGTGAAATGTTCCCAATTGAATATAATCCTTATTTATATGTAATTAAGTTGAAAAACTATCAAACGCGTTTGACAGAATGAAGTAAGTAAGGTTGATGTGCAGGTTTCTGTACACCATAAAAACTTTAACTTAGCTTTACCTTACTTACAATACTTAGATCTTTTGTTGTTCAGATGCCAACAACACATTCAGGTGCATTGTCAAGGATAGGGTGTACTGCACACACAAAGCGACGTAGGTAAATTTTATTCTTAGAAATAATGTATGATACTATAATGTTCTTTTTTCATTTGTTACAGGTATCTCTTATCAAACTGGCATTGACATGCGGGTGAGGTATCCTAAAAATCACAATAGCAAGAGCAGGGAAGAGGCAAGTATTCATATTAAGTTACAGTTGTAGAGGTATATTCAAGTATTTTTACAAATATTTTGCCAACTTGTCATAGAGTTAGTACCTAAAATGACCAGCATCATATTTTCTGTTTGTATTGGATTGCTATGTAGGAATTTAGCGTTCTTTTGAGTTAATAGGATACTCGTAATAAAGAACTGAGACAATTTTAGTTAATTTACCACAGCATTCATAGTAACTTTAAAGCTATAAACACTTAAGTATGACACTCCGGCTGAGTCTATAAAAGTAAAGAAACTAGGCACTCTGTAAGGAGTACTTATCTATTTAATTTCCAAGTTGCCGTTCCACTATACCGTATCGGCGTTTGAAACCCTATTGGAACTTTAATAAACGTTATTTATCACAAAAAAAACTGAAGGAGAAATTAGTTACTGAAAGCTATTGGTACTACAAGTATTGGTGATTCCGGAGCTCACCATATTTATTGGAGCGTTAACAGTCTGCCTAGGATTGTTACGGAATATCTTGCACTATTAATTGATGTGGATTCACAAGCAACTGTTGACACAAACCGTCTGGATCGGATCTCTGTACTGACGGCAAATATTGAGCGAACATGCTGTAACCACGGACATTTAAGGGTATACAGCTGCAACTTTGCAAGACGTTCATTTTACTTCGCGTATCACGATTACCGCAGGGAAATCTGACAGATGGTAGGTACTCTTAAACACCAAAGAATAATATAGTACGATATTGACTGATCAACTATTTAAAAATATCGGGAAAATCGGAAAAGTTATCAAGGGAAGTCTGACGAATCGTGATCAAAAAGACAACTAAACGAAACCCAAATAGCGTCGTTCTTTATAAAAGTTAAGAAAGTATGGCTGGACTACTTACGTGTAAAATTCTGATGAATTGTATACTCAATCATATTTCGTTTGTCGATTTTTATTTAAAATATTTGCCCCATTTATAAAGTCTGTTTATACGTCTGTAGTAAGTATAAAGTCAATTTATAATGTCTAAAAGTTACCGAGAGTTTCGAAACGGAAAATGCAACAAGACTGCGGTCATTACAAAGGTTTTGTCGTCGATTTTAACCATTGCATGTTGTTTGACAGCCGACTCCGGATCAATGCCCAGTGCTGAAGGAAAGCGTGGCGGACATCGACACCGTCGCCATATACCCCACCTTCGAGTTCCAGGTTTGTAGTCGTTAATCATTATCAAAATTCATTTCATTCCAAATAATAGGCTGTTAAGACTAGTTTATTATTAGAAAAATATATTTGTTTCGTGCTTGCTCTCATAATATAAAGCCACGATCAAGTCATTTATTCAAATTAGGCTGAGGATCAGCATTTTTTTTAACTTTAAAATAACAAAAGACAGTCCCCCAAAAAGCCCGTTCCACGCCACTTCCTTGTGTTTAGCTAAGTTAAAGAAGTGGCGGAACAATCTCTCCAACAACACGTCCGTCTGATAAGTTGGTAGAACTTGAATGTGAAACAGAATACACAGTTAATATAATTATTATAAATCAATAATATAAATCAAATAATTTGCGTCCTGATAGCTAACACTCTCCAATAAGTTTACAAAGGTATTACTATAATCCGACATTGACAAGATAATAACTTAAATATCATCAGTCTGTTAAATCTTCACAAATATTATTTAAATAGCGACCCGCCCCGGCTTCGCACGGGTGAAATTAGCCGCTATGCCCCTGCATTTTAAATCTGTAATATCTTCGAAAATATTCATTTAAATTACACGCTGTACTTAATTGGATAAGGATTAATGATGTATTGCTTAATAGCTTAGTGAATAAGTCATTAAAAGTAGAGGATAAAAAATAGTTATTGTGGGTTATCCCTAAGAGATAGACATATACTATCGCAGACTTTTTGTAGACCTTTTTAAGGTGTACAATACTGTAGTACGTTATCTTGATCTATCTCGTAGGGTTCATCTAGCGTTTGCAATGTTAGCGTGAAAAAATGAGTAAATTTACGACATCACATTAGAACCTCTAAAATGACCAGTTTCTCTGCTGGCCACTACGATATAATAATATGTGGGATTTGACGCTCTTCACGGTGTCGATTAGTTAATACGGTGTATTGCAATTTCCTACGGATTACCTGCGTACCTATATCTCTATCAACTCCATAAAATGGATGCCTGTAGTAGGTAACACCCTATGTTGCTCTTAAAGTATTATAAGTTTTTATGGAGTACCATAGAAACTATTCTATTACATCGTCCAACCTGAGGCGGCTGAGACTATAATTACGTCCCGAGTTCACTGAAGTCCTTCATATAATATTCATTCGCTAAACAACTTCATTATTCACTTCAAAAAACTACTATTGTTGAAAAAATTGTAGTAAGAGATTCTATGCTGCTCCTATTAGTAATTAACTGGAAAACTTCTATGCTTTTATATTATATGGTAGCGTTTCACACTATCGCTTAGGAAAGAAATACAGGGTTTTGTTGCAAGAATTACCATCTTGGCTTTAATAGTAATCAAGGACCTGCTAAAAATTATATTAAAAGAAAGAAAATACATTTATTGGCAACAGCTGGATACACGCACAGTAAAAAAAACATAATAATAAAAAAAAGAGACATAAATGGCATGTCTCACGGCTGCGCCAAAAGGTTCATTTCAGCGGTAATGCCAGACATGCTAATATGCTGCTTGATTTAGATTTAGACTGTTGAATGATGCACTTTTTAGTTTTAGACATTCGCCGTGAACTTGCATCTTATAAAATCTATATAGATATTATCAGTTAAACCAGGGGTGGACCGAAAGTTAGGGGCCCCAATGGATTTAATTGCCATTGTAGCTTTTAAAGTATTTTTTTTTTGGCATTATTATATATAGGGTGACTGAGAATTAGTGGCCGATACTTAAACACGTGATTGTATTCATTATTTCAATAAACTTTCCCAAAAAAACTTTTTTTCTACACAAAAACTTATAACACAATAACAACAAAAACTCTGTTTGAAATTCCCGCGCGCGCGTCTGTGATCGATCAGCTGATAGTCTGACCTCGGGAAGAGCGCAAAATCTACTAGTAGTAGCGTCACACGCTCTCTCGCCACCCCCACCGCTCCGTTGTGTAGAACTGACGTAATTGAAAATTAATAAGTATAAAAAAAAGTTTCTTTGGGAATGTTATTCGTATTCATGAGTACAATCACGTGTTTAAGTATCGGTCACTAATTACCAGTCACCCATATTGAGTGAAGGTTAAGCAAAGCAAATTTTTACGGGGCGTCAACCCCGTGAAAACGCGAGTGGAGTGAACTGTCAATGCCTTTTTTTTTTTTTTTTTTTTTTTTTTTTTTTTTTTTTTTTTTTTTTTTTTTTTTTTTTTTTTTGTAGGGGTGGAAAATCCTCATGGATGTCCCCCGCCCGGGGAGGCGGAGGGGTCTGTCAGACTCTTACTGACTAAAAACCACCCCGTGTTCCTTCTCACACCTGCGCCGGGGGTTACGGGAACAGAAGATACTTCCGCGACCCCCGACTGGTGCCGGCCCCGCGGGCCTCGCCAAGTCAGCGAGGGGAGTGAGGTGTTAGACTCCGCTCGCGACGTCTAAGAGGGGCGCGCGTGAACACGACGCGCCGCCACCTCGGGTCCATGTACGTGGGGGCGGCGGACATCCCCGCGTCCGTCGCCCTGGACCCATTCAGGGGGGCTGGAAGAGGGCGTTGTCCGCCCTCCGCCTGCGCCCGGTGCGTTGCTGCGGGCAGGGTGAGTGGAGGTGATCTCCCTCTCCCTTTCCGCAGCCTCCTTCTGCGAGATGACCGTTTCGCAGAAGGACACCACCGCGTCCCAGGACTCGACGCTGCCGACCATCCTCTCGACCACGGCCGGCAGCGACAGGTCACTGCCTACTCCAGAGACGAGGGCACGGCGCGGCCCCTCCCAAGCGGTTAAGCAAAGCAAATTTTTACGGGGCGTCAACCCCGTGAAAACGCGAGTGGAGTGAACTGTCAATGCCTACCTTTAGTATGCAATGACGGCACAATTCGCCCTTATTTCACCAACATTATCACAGGATGATTTTGACAGAATTTGGCGTGTTGTTCATACACGTTTTTTCTCCGTAAAAAACGCAGAAAAACTACGGTTTCTTGGTCGTGTGTAGACACGGCCACCTGAGTTCTATGGATCAACAGGCCCAACACTGCTGGTATGGCTGGGACAAAGAACAAGATTGGTAGGATTTTTTTTATACTTTGTGATGCTTACTAAGCAGAAAGTCTTATTTAAGATAACTGGCTTGCCAATAACATTGAAAACAAGTGACGACGACTTCTACGTCATAGACGCTAAGAAATAGAACCGAAACAAGCAATCCACAAGCATTCCCCTGTTGCGTTCGGCCTAGTTTGATTGATGTTAGGGTTAGTCAAATCGTTTCAAAGTTTAGGTTTTTTTGTGTTAACAATATTGCCTACTGTTTTCATTTGGGATGGGGCGCCCTTTGTATCAAGGGGGGCTGTAGCCCTTGAAATGATCCCACCCTGTGTTAAACAATATGTCAGATTACGTATTCAAGTATTTACGATTGTTGCACTAAAAACATGTGTCGAATGATGTTAAGGCACGCGCGTCGCGTCTCACGATACTAAAGCACGCAACTAAGCATCGTATTTCGATAATTTTAAGCTTTTTACCACCAAATATCACCTTCCTACCTACTCTAAATATGTTGTTAAGTACTCAACAATGTTCGTTTTTATTCTTTCTTTGTAGGTACGTCAGTGTTTGTGAATAAGCCTCGCTGCTGCCTTTGATACGCCTACGTACGTATATACGTAGAATTTTTATGTAAAAATAGTAGGGTATGGTTGAATTATTTTGTCTCCTTTATGGCTATCGTTTTGGCTCAATCCGGATATCTATGGACTCTATTAATAAAAAAATCAGAAATAATACTAGTCGAGGAAATTTCGGTTATGTAAGCAACTAAATTCATAATATTTTGTCTATATTAAAGAGGACAGAGCGACCGTTCTTAGTATATACTCACATAATCTTCTTGATGCATAGACTTATCTCTTTATCAAGTCTCTTTTTAGATAGAATACCTACGCCTTAACAACTTTTGTTAAGTGTAATAAGTAGTGCCTTCGTTATTAAGAGGTGCTCTTGGTGAATAAAAATTTATTTCTATTTGAAAACGTTTAGGATTAGGTACTTATTATGTTTTAAAATTGAATATTAATTAAAATGTTAGTTAATATTTCGAAGTTAATCGAACGATGATTGTTTAAAGGTTTTCATTCATCGGAACTTGGCTGACGTTATATTTAATAGCTTATCCTGGACTTCATTGTCATCGTTAGGAAACCTGGACTTATCTATACGTATTATGTATAAACGTACTTATAAATGCCTAAATTGAAGTATTTCTTTAAATGCCAAAATAACTTCTTTCATCCAAATATCGCAAGCATTTTGGTCTCTCGATCTGTCTGTCTGTCTATTTGTTTTAGGTAATCTCTAAGACGGCTGGATCAATTTTGTTGTGATTTTCTCTGTCAGACTGCTGATTGATATTAGAAGAAACATGGGCCACTTTTATTTTATAAGAAGAATTAGGGATCTAAAAAATAGGTTCGCTAGTTGAACCTTCGTTAATCGCATATGATGTCGTGGTAAACGTGACGTCGTGGTATAACGTCATTTATTTATTTACTTATTAACTACGATAAAAAGAAACCAATTACAGTATAACACACACATTGACTAAAAGCAGAACATCAGAAAATTAATGTAAAATAAAACTATAAATCTTTAAAAAAAAATGAACATGCGACATGGTACCAGTCTCACGTAAAATGGTTTGGTATCATCACTCCGCTATTGCGCGCGTCCATTGGTCAAATCAAATAGCGTGCGTTTCTCCGGTTTCCTTTTTACGAAATGACTTCTACAAAAATAATCAAAAAACTTAGGGGAAAACTGTTACTTACTTACAAAAATAGAAATAAAAATCATTTCATTTAGGCGTCGACGGCACATAGCGTGTCAGTATTCAGTACAAAAATAACTTAAAACTTTGTTAGTAGTAACACTTAAACACACATGAGTACCTAATAAAACAAATACACAACATCAGCCTCCAATTAGAGGAAGATTTATCAAGTCCCATGTCTGACAAGCAGTTTGATAAACCTATCCATCGTAGGCCCATAAAATCTTTCCGCAAAAACCTTCATAACGCTATTGCTGCTTCCCCTCACTAAAACATTAAAAAAACCCATGAAATTCCATACCGAGCTAGAAATTAATACACCTAAGTCTGAAATTCCCAACCCGCCTTGAGTAAACGTAGTTGTAAACGCTCGCTCGTATCTTAAATGTAAGAGTATGTGAAGACTTGTTTGTTTGCCCTGCACTGAGACAGTAACAACCTGGCTTAAATATTTATTTTACAGTTTATGTACATCCTCACACGTACACGACAAACAGAAAATATGTACATAGGTGGTACTGAGTATTACCTGCATTTAGGTAATAGATTCATATAATAATCTATTAATACAATCTCATGTCTAGACTTTAAAAGAGACCATGAACCCTGAGTTTCTTTCAGAATTTCTGCTCGGGGATCAGTCATTTTGGAAATGACACAGAGCCATTTAGTTTAAAAAAAATCGTTATAACCCAGAGGTTAAGACTAGGGAATGCAATCTCGTACGAGATTTCCGCCTAGCGAGATCTCGCGAGACTCAAAACCCAGTCTCGCGAGATCTCGCAAATTGCAGATTGGGAGAATCGCAATTAAAACATATGCAAATGCTTGTTTTAAGAACTAGTAATTGACATGATATGTAATTAAATAGAAACTGCGTTGCTTATTTATAAAACTTATAACACCCCTCTTTTTGCGTCGGGGGTTAAAAAATAATGTAAGTTTTATTTTAAAAATCAACAGAGTACTTATTATTTTGTCTCTAACTTTAATAACATTTGTTTATGTCTATAATTATTATACCTACTGTAGCTAATCAGTTCAAATTCTTACAATATTGGTAACATAACAATAATTATCTATATTTAGTCTTTTGTAAATTATTACTTTAGTTTCAATAGTTAAGAGTAATAGGAACATTACTTATGGTAAATAAATACAACAAAACAAAAACTTAACTTCACAAGTTCTTAAATAAATGTTGTGAGATCGTATTAATCAAATAAAAGATGTTTAAAGTAGAAGTCAGATGAAGTTATCAAGAAACGGAAAGGCAAGTTAGTTTGTCTGAAAATGGCTTCTCAAAAATCACATCATGTCGAGAGTATCATCTGACAGACGACTTCTGATTTTGCAGGGTATTTGGCATGCAAAATCAGAAGTCGTCTGTCAGATGCACCAGGCGCGGCCGCACGGCCGGCCAGGATTCAGTTCGCGCGCAGCCGCGCTATGAAATACACATCGTCACGCTGCATTTGTCGATCTCGTTATCTCGCGAGATCTCGTACGAAATTTGACGAGATACAATCTCGTAAAATATGGCCGAGATCTCGCGAGATCGGGATCTCGGCGAGACGAGATTGCATTCCCTAGTTAAGACGCGTTGTTATTTTGGTGTGGTTAGTGACTAACATGGTGTTAGAGTTTAATGCCGCCCCCATGGGCAGAGGACTTGGCTTCACATGCAGTCGAGAAATATTTCTCAGGCACGCCGGTTTCCTCACGATGTTTTCCTTCGCCGTTTTCTTACAACATGCGAACGCAATACTAGTTCGTATTCGAGACCTATAACTTTGCAATCCGCCGGTCACGCCACTAAGCTATCACTGTTTATATATTAACATTTATTTAAAACACTTCGACGTGAAATATGGCAACGTCGCATTTAAAAAACAAACTTATTTATATCTATGAAACTTAGATTATTTAAGAATGACAATATCTTTGAGACTATTAGTTTTTGGACCACATATTATACACAAAACAAAACCAAAGTATTAATTTTACTTAATTATGTATCCCTAGAGTTAGTTAGTAGATATAGGTAAAACTTACTCAATAAGATTTAAAGTAGGTAACCTTTGAGCAAAGGCTTATTGGATATTTTCTAACAGGGAAACGGAACATCGCTTGTGGCTCAATCTATGAAAAACTCAACCCGCAATCAGTAAACTTACTAAAAATGGGTTACATTTCTGATGGATTCATGGTTACGCAGACGCTTTCAATCCCACAGTTGTTTACCAGAATATCTAGTTCCACATTCATCAATTGTGACAGCCATGTCGGTCTAGCAGTTGCAAGCGCTACAGTTGACCCGAGGACCCGGTTTCGATCAAAGTGCTTCTGGAATTTACCACATGAAATTTCTCAGTAGCAGGAGCAGCCTTTGTGGGACATTAACTGGCGAAATGTGTGTGTAATTTTCGATTACCTCTGCTCTCCCCATCGGAAAATATAGGCGTGATGAATATGTTTAGATTTATTTAGTGTAATTTCACACATAATGTGACCTCATTACGAAAGTAGAATTTCCAATAGTTTTAAACGAAAAGTTTACTTCAGAAGTAGGGCATTTCAGTAGAGGTTTAAAGGGTGAGTTCAGGGTGATACAAGCAGGTCAGTGGGTGAGTTTAGGTAGAATGCATAAAGGCGTTTTATCGATGCCCGCTTGACTAACATATAATTTGCTTGTATCGATCAACCATTTAATAAATTATTCAGCTATCATAGCTGAAGGCTCTTGTGATTTATGTACATACGTCATTATACATAAGTGGTTAAAGATTCTCAATCCATTTCGTAAACTGCTTTAATGCAAATGATATGATTTTTTTCCATTTGATTTTGTTTAGATTTCTTATGACATCTAGGTTTGTCAGATGTAGGTAGACTACACTTTTTGGTCTCCTATCCGAAAACAGGTGTGATTTTCTGTTACCTAAACAATTATTACGTCATAAATAATATTTTCAGAACTACGTCGCTTTGTCAGTTATAACAATAATATTATGTAATTGTATTGGTATTTTTACCTTAATTTATTTCTACATTTTCCGCGCCGTACCCGACGTAAGATACCTGTTATTTCCAATACCAAAATGAAGAGCAAAGGTTTTTAAGTGGTTTTATAATTCTTATAACATAAACCTTTTTACTGCCTCGTTAGTCTAGATGCGCTTGGTTTCTGTTGAGCGTGTCATTATCATCTGCCTAGCCTTTTCCCAACTATTTTGGTTCTGGAGTCTGCTTTCAGTTTAACCTGCTGATGAGCATGTGCAAAGCGTTATTCAATTTTTCCATCTGGAAGTTCTCAGTCTGGAGTCCCTAAATTATAATCGGACGGGAAGACCGCAGCAGGCAAGTTGTTCCAGTCCTTCGATGTAAGTACCTACGCGGTATTAACGACGCGGCGAGTCGGAACGTGTTGTCCGGGTCGTTGAGGTGCTATGCCAAATGTAAGGGTGGACACTCGCCGTACTCCGGTTATCCGACGGTGGAAAGGTGATGGCGGAATTAAGTCATGTAATTCCCGGGCACACTCCCCAAATATTTCATATATAATATGTCCCAGATTGATGGCCATACGTCCAGCCCCTATTACATGGGACCTAAACACAATAGGCGCATGACTCTTCGGGGATTACAGGCGTGATATGATGTTTAATTGAACTCCTTTTAATTAATTAAACCCTGAGAGGACACCGGTGTCCGTGCTGTCGTTGTCTTTCTATTGTGTCTCTAATTGACACGATTAAAAGGTTAACATTCACAATAAAATTTATCTTGGACTGTTCCAACAAATTGATTGACTTTGATTGAAATACATGAAAATAAAAAGTTTAGCAGACATGTAGTACAATTTTGTTTTTCACATATTTCCTTTTCTTTTTAAATTAAACGACTAGTGGTCTACTTTAGTCTTGGATCGAAAATAGGTAGGTACTGGATGTCGTGGGGAGAGGCCTTTGCCCAGCAGTGGGATGATGTAAGCGAGCAGTAGTAGTAGTTATTTCTTTTGACAATCACACACGCGTAGTTGCCAGTAATTTAGTTTATGTATTATGTATGATAAAAGCAACTTAAACAGGCCGGTGTCAGCGGATCGCTATAAGTTCCATTTACCTACCTAATCAGGTTCCGTACAAGGTTAGAAGACATGTCCGGAAGGTGTGATCGAGTTGTTTAAAGGTCCGCCCACGTAACCCTACTACACTTATCAATATCTATTTATTTCTTACTCGAAAGTCAAACTAAAACTTTCTGGTTTATAAAAGTTTTCTTCCGCCTTTTGGATAGTTGACAAACTTCGTTTTCAGACTGGGCAGCACTCTTATTTGTTACTTGATTGATGCGAGGTTCGGCATCAATCATACTTTCAGTTCCGATGCTCCAGATTTTCATCTTTAAAGTTTGTGATGTAGGTAAACTTAAAAGCAATTAACTTGTTTCTGCTCCAAATGGTTCTAATCTAACCCTTTGCCTACATACATATAGGTACCTACGTGTTGATGCCTGATATGTTATCTGGGCTACATACAGGGGTTGATAATTACCAATATTGACATCGCAACTGTTGTGGAAAATCGCTTACGAGAAAATATTGGAAACTGATGCGGAACGCAATTGGACGAATACCTGTACAAACTAGTGCGTGTGCCACAGGGCGCTATGCACGCAACATTTGCTGTCCACAATGTGGTTTTAACACAATAAAAATACCAATGAAAAGATAAAATTAACCGCGCAATTGTAGAACCGAACAAAAATGGTTTTTATTACGCAAGTATACTTGCTACTAACGTTTTGGTTGGTCCACACCATATACATACAACCGAAGCGAATGGTTGTAGAGCAGGAATGGAATGGAATTTGTGAGCCATTAAGTTATCTTTTTCAACTCTTAATTACTTACATAGTTTTTCTTATTGATACGGTGAAGGAAAAATATCGTGGACATATAGTTAAAATGAGTTTGAAAATGCCTATCTGCTTTGAATTAGCGTTTTACGATCCTACATCTCATACACGCAGGCACTCCGGTTACGTGTAACTTCTTCGCACCAGAGTTTTCCGAAGAACATCCCACGTTATTAAATTGTGTGTCCTTCCAGATCGTTCCCGGCCGGCGTTTCCACTTACATCTGCTTTATAAATACCTTTTGTTGTTCGCCTTTCATTCAACCTTTCAACGAGATCAAACCATCGAAGCGTACTCTTTTCAATTTAACATTTTCAAATAGGTACCTAATTGAATTTTTTATAACAATATACTAAATTGAACAATACGAGATGCAGGCTGCAAGTGAAATGAGCGTTCCTATTCACGATGGTCACGTCCTGCGCTGCGATGTCAGTTTAAGTACATTGACGTAGGTAGGTATATTCCGTATTAATGACGCGGAGTTTTCAAGCATCCTCGTTAACTGTTGACGTGAATTATTCGCTGTGCAGTTTCACGTTCACTTTCTGAAATGTAAGCCAATGAAAGTTACTACCATGCGACCGAGCCGGCTTCCATCTCGCACCGATGTCATAATTACTTAACGCTACGTCAATCATTTATGTTATTGTTGTACAAGTCACCTTAGATGTTTTATTGTTTTTGACTTTATGCTTCTAAAGTGATTAAATAGTTGGATTATCAAATATTACCTTCCATACATTTCCGGTCATTTCGGTCAATGATTTGTTTTTTCTTTGTTGTTTTCACGATTATGATAGTTATTATTTACATATGGCTACTTTACTTTTATTTTTTTTTTGATAATATAATATAACATCACGCCACTCACCTTTCGCCAGGGGGCGAGCCTTCTACTAACTAACCGGGAATAAATCCGGACTCCGGGCTAGGTACCTCCTACTGAGAACATCTTGTTGGAATAACGCAATGTAACTTTGTCTGACCCGGGAATGAACCCAGTCCCCAGGAACCATGTGCTGCGATCACTAGACTAAAAATATATAATGATTGTCTATATTTAAAGCTTGGAGGAAAACTTACCTAAGTAGCAACTAATCACAATATTTTTATTTTTAGCCGAGCTGGTTGCGCACAAAGGAGTTTTGGGACAAGTCCTTTGAGGATCGCTATGAGAGGATTCATAATGATACAACGCGCCCTCGGTTGAAGGTAAGATTGAAACCAATAGCTAGGTGAAGATAGAGAAAATTCATTTGTCAGATCTGGCCTTTACATATAACATGAGTACGCGAGATCTTAAAACAGTAAATGAAAACTGTACCTACAAGGCAAGCCGTTAAAATTTTTCTATGATATGACGTCACCTGCATGCGTAGCATGAACACATTGAACACCGAAGAAACGGCCTTTGTCTACAGACGAATCGGCATAGTGACAGATTATATAGACAGGAACCTCAATCTGTCAAATTTCTTTCAATACACCTGCCTGCGTAGCATGAACACTTAATTTCTTTTCTTCCGAGACACGACAAAGACCGTTTCTTCGGTGATCATGCTACGCGTGCTGGCCTCTCTAAAGTGTCTTAAATCTCTTTGGCCAGTACTCTTAGGTATATCTTTATAAAGCTACTTTCACTTATTAATTTCCCGGAGTGAAAATGTGTTTCTCCTACAGGTAATTGTGGTCCCCCACTCCCATAACGACCCAGGATGGCTGAAGACCTTCGAGCAGTACTTCGAATGGAAGACAAAGAATATAATCAACAACATTGTGGCCAAACTGAATCAGTACCCAAACATGACCTTCATTTGGACAGAGATATCTTTTCTGAACGCCTGGTGGGAAAGGTCGCACCCCGTCAAACAAAAGGTACATTGTATTAGTAAACATGCCGAAAGTTATGAACAAGTCATTTTCGGGTTAGCTTATTTTTTTGTTGCGTTTTGTTTTTACAGATCATTAATTAGACTGATAGGCAAACATAGCTTTTTAACTTACAGCATTAAGATACATAATTATGATCTCTATCATGTCTGTCCAGTTTGTGTCTTTTTGTACATATGAAATTAAAATACCTACGGTAGTTTTACCACAAAATCTTTTTCTTTGTTCTGTATGTCTGTTTGTTTAGACCAATCTCCAAAACGGCAGTGCTGATGACGACGAGACTTTTACGTTCAGATACCTAATATTATTAGGAGTAGTAAAACAAAAAAAACTGAACCCATCTAACCACGCAGACACAGCTAGATACCTACTCAGATATCAGAGATGCTTTACAAATTAGTAGGTAAATTACCAAAACTCCGCGAAGCTGAGAGAACAATTTACTTTACTGAACATAAAGACACACCAGGAATTTCTCCCATGTCATGGGTGCTTTTACAAACATTTAAACTCACACACACAAACAGCTAAAACAGAAACAACTACCTGTAGGCCATGCAAATATTTGTTGCGTGCGGAAATCGAACCCGGACGAACACCCAACACAGACAATCGCTTAATCATTACGCCAACGTTGACGTCAATATTTGTAAACAGTCAATGGGACAATCATGTTGCTAACTGAGATACAATAGGAGTATAATAGACAGTAGCAATAGCTCCTTACAGGACGCTAATCACATTAGGGCGCAATAACTTAATCCTTTGACTCGAGAGAGCATTGTGGTCTATTGTGACCAACCTGTCGGACGTTACACAGGGTTCTGTAGATGATACTGGACCCCTCAGTGTTCAAACTTTTGTCAATTATAATTTCCAAATATCTCGGTTTTTTTTCAGATCATATGTTTAATTTTACCTAAAATAAATATAATGAGAAAGTCGCCATTTCTATCTAAATCGATGATAGTTTTCCTTAACTCTTCGACAGTTTGAATATCGCCGTGCCTCTACCGCTCCTGCCGTATTTCTGCAAAAGAGAATATGCATGACTTGTTCGTTCTATTTTCGCCCTATTAACTGCGTGCTATAACTAAAACCATTATTAAAGAGAGGCATTATTTAGAACAATTACTTAAAATCGATACAACGATTGTTCTTCCTATATTTATTGTAGGTATTATTTTATTACACGGCAACTTTACTGTCAACTGATATTTACGTTCCTTCCTCGTGGTCAAACTTAAAGGTCAAACTGATTTGACTACGTGTTAGCCAGGTTAAAGAGTGAATTAGCTGCTTCTTTATAAAATCTTATTGGGTTGAATAGAAATTATGGTTTAGAAATTCAGTTTTAGGGAGAAAAGGCTGACCTTTTAGCCGTAAACCTATGCATAAAGTTGTTTTTGATGACAGATCACTTGAAAAGAAACCACAATTTTAATTTCTCGTCCGATTAAAATAAACTTAGTGGCTAGCTTATTCGTTGTACGCTATAGAATACGCCGGAGAGGGTTCCTCCGGCGTATTCTATTAAATAAAAGAATAAAATGTATTTCGCTTTAATAAAATTGATCTATTTACAGTTATTGAAAAAGTTGATCAAGGAAGGACGTCTCGAGATCACCACGGGTGGCTGGGTGATGCCTGATGAAGCGTGCACCCATATCTACGCGTTAATTGATCAGTTTATTGAAGGTAACATTCACTTTTTTCCCACAATGAGATTTAAACTTGTTTTTTAGGTATTATTATATTTTGATCTTTTCCTTAGGTCATCAATGGGTGAAAACAAACCTTGACGTCATCCCGAAGACAGGCTGGTCCATTGATCCCTTTGGTCACGGGGCGACTGTACCCTATCTACTTGACCAAAGTGGCCTGGAAGGAACCATCATACAAAGAATTCATTACGCGTGGAAACAATGGCTGGCCGAGCGACAAATTGAAGAATTTTACTGGATGGCGGGGTGGGCCACCACGAAGCCGTCTATGGTAGTTCACAACCAACCTTTCGACATCTACTCGATAAAAAGCACGTGCGGTCCCCACCCTTCGATCTGTCTCAGCTTTGATTTCCGAAAAATCCCCGGTGAATATTCTGAATATACAGCCAAACACGAAGATATTACTGAGCATAACTTACACAGCAAGGCAAAGACTTTGGTGGAAGAGTACGATCGTATCGGATCCCTGACACCACACAACGTGGTGCTGGTGCCGCTGGGAGACGACTTCAGATACGAGTACAGCTCCGAGTTTGATGCTCAATACGTTAATTACATGAAAATGTTCAACTACATAAATGCTCACAAGGAAATTTTCAACGCTGACGTACATTTCGGAACGCCACTTGATTACTTCAACGCCATGAAGGAGCGGCATCACACTATACCAACGTTAAAAGGCGACTTCTTTGTTTATTCAGACATATTCAGCGAGGGAAAGCCGGCGTACTGGTCAGGTTACTACACTACAAGACCTTACCTGAAAATACTCGCACGTCAATTCGAACATCAACTCCGAACTGCTGAAATATTATTCACTCTCGTGTCCAACTACATAAAGCAGCTCGGTGGTCAGGGGTTCGGAGCTTCTGAGAAGAAATTAGAGAAATCCTATGAACAGCTCATCTATGCGAGGAGAAACTTAGGTCTATTCCAACACCACGACGCGATTACTGGCACATCAAAATCAAGCGTGATGCAGGACTACGGAACTAAACTGTTGACTAGCTTGTACCACTGCATCCGCCTGCAGGAAGCCGCGCTCACCACTATCATGATTTCCGATCGCTCGTTGCACTCGCAAAGTATTCTGCAAAGCGAAGTAGAGTGGGAAACGTACGGCAAACCAGCTAAGAAACTGCAAGTGTCTTTCATCGACAAGAAGAAAATTGTTCTTTTCAATCCCTTAGCAGAAATCCGAACTGAAGTGATCACCGTGAGGGCCAACACATCGAATATCCGGGTGTACGATAACCACAAGAAGCAGCACGCCCTGTACCAGATCACCCCGAGCATCGACGTGCAAGACAACGGTAAGCGCGTTGTTAGCGACACCAACTTCGACGTAATGTTCGTGGCCACCATTCCGCCGCTCACGTCGATCTCGTACAAGCTGGAGGAGCACACTAACACTTCTCACCACTGCGTTATATTCTGCAACAACTGCGAAGATGTACAGAAATCCGATGTGTTTTCAATCAAGAAAATGATGCCCGGTGATGTACAATTAGAAAACTCAGTGATGAAACTTCTGGTTAATAGGAACACTGGATTCTTGAGACAAGTTTATAGAAAAGATATTAGAAAGAGGACAGTAGTGGATGTGCAATTTGGGGCGTACCAAAGTGCACAGCGTCATTCGGGAGCTTACCTTTTCATGCCGGATTACGATTCACCTGAAAAAAACGTCTTGCATCCCTATACTAATTCGAACAATATGCAAGATGATAACATAATTATAGTTTCTGGGCCGATATCGACTGAAATCACCACCATGTACTTGCCATTTTTGGTACACACCATAAGGATTTACAACATAGAGGACCCAATACTTTCGCGTGCTATTATTATCGAGAATTCCGTGGATTTCGAGAGTCCTCCCAAAAATAGAGAAACCGAGTTGTTCATGAGAATACAGACTGATATACAAAACGGCGACATTCCAGAATTTTATACCGACCAAAACGGATTCCAATATCAGAAGAGAGTTAAAGTGAACAAACTGGGCATCGAAGCGAACTACTACCCAATTACGACTATGGCGTGGCTGCAGGATGAGGAAACTAGATTAACACTGTTAACTAATCACGCTCAAGGTGCGTCGGGGTATGAACCTGGTCGATTAGAGGTGATGCTCGATCGACGAACTCTCTACGATGACTTCCGAGGAATCGGTGAAGGCGTAGTGGACAACAAGCCAATAACTTTCCAAAATTTGATTTTAATCGAATCAATGCCAGGCGTCACGCGCGCTAAGAGAGATGCCAGCGTAAAGGGATTCAAGTTTGTGAACGAGCGCCGCTTCGGACCCAACCAGAAGGAGAGCCCTTACCAAGTACCGTCTCAAACCGCAGAGTTTCTAAGCCGATCGTTCAATTATCCCGTCAACGTATACCTGTTGGACACCAGCGAAGTGGGCGACATCGAGGTCAAGGCATATCAATCATTCCTGCAAAACTTCCCGGCCGGTATACACTTGGTGACCCTGCGAACCATCACCGACAAGGCACTTGAGCTCTTTCCCAGTGCTGAAAGCTACATGGTGTTGCATAGACCAGGCTACAGCTGCGCCGTCGGAGAGAAACCTATTAGGAAATCCCCCAAGTTTACGCCAAAAACCAGGTTCAGTGGTCTGACCGTTCAGAATATAACTGCAGTCAGTCTGACAGGCCTGAAGACGATGAAAACCTTGACCGGTTTGAGCGATATCCACCTCGATGCGATGGAGGTAAAAACATATAAGATCAGGTTTTAAAGACTGTTAGAAGTAATAGGTGTAACACATTTGTAATTTTATAATAATTAAGAATTTTATTGTGAAATCACTTGCCAGAACACGCTTCGGCGAGCTTAAGATATGTAAGAGAAATAAGTAGGAAGATACAATTCTGATGGTACTCTGGTAACTTAGCTGCATTTTAACAAACCGTGTAACTCGTAGTAGTTTAATAAGTTTCTATTCATGTAATGCACTCTCACTAAGTCATGTTAATTTTCCCTATATAATCTTATTATATTGAAGTTTATAATTTATTGTCGACCCAAAGGCTGTTTTAGTTCAACGGTAATTTCGACTACTAGATAAATCTACCTCAGGACCAAATGTTATACCTGTTCATCTATTGATTCTATTACAAATTATTAATTATACTAGTTCAATTAATTATAGTCTATTCGAATCTCTTATTATGAATCTTCTTAACTCTTATCACTGACTTTTGTAAACATTGTTTTCTTTTATTTTAATTAATGTAACCCTAAGGTTTATGCATAATAAATTCTTACATTCATAATAGGTTGCTGTGATTCATGACATACTAAATGTTTTTAATATTAATATTAGTAGTTACCGATAGGTTTCGGATTAGTTTAATGAACTATATATATACTATTGTATGGATGTTACACCTTGGCAACGACCCACATGCTCAAGCGACACGTGACTTGCGACTCAGTTGGAAAAAACGTGTCAGAACTCAGAAGAAACAAAACGAAGTTCTATATTATAAATCCGAAATGTATGGAATTCGGCATTTCGAAAGCTTATGCCAATTCTATACATTTCGGGTTTATCGATCTTCGTTATCGCTAATGGAAACATGACTGCCCCCAGGTTACAAGCGGGCACGAAAGTAAATAAAATATACCTACGAACTAAATCGGCGTCCACAACATTGCATTTCTGACAACATGCCGTCGCCGCTAAAATCATGTCGAAGCATGAAGTCGCGCCCGCCTGTCGCTTGACGCAAGTCGCACCGCCCGAGGTCGTGCACGACATAAAATCCTTCTTTTTCCAAATTCCCCTTACAACAATACACTACGTATGTGACGAAGACTTTTAGGTCGTGATTCGTATGTTTTGAAATTATTTAAGTATTTTTAAGTTTGAAAGTGATATTTGAGTTACATTTAATATAGTAAGTTATAATTTAATCCACCATGCTAGGCATACATTTTAAATGAAAGGGAGGGTGTAAAGCCTGCGTATGAATTTCAACAATTATCTTCACCCTTGCCTTAGTTATTATGCCTTATTAATAAAAATTATGCAGTTCTAAAAGAACAAATAAGTAAAAATAATAATAACTGAATTCACCCAATTTTTTGAAGATCTGTGTAGGGTTTTTAATAAGGCTTATCTCTTTATTGCATTTGATGGACCAAACATATTGTTTTCTTTAGTTTTTGTAACATTTAGGTTGTTAATGAACTATGTAGTTAATTTAATCTTGCTATTTCCTATTTGTTATTTTTTTGTATATAATTGTGAGTGTATATTTTAAGGATTTATTTTTACATTTTTAGAAATCCACTAATTTAAGTATAGTACAATTAAATAAACATATTTTTTTATTATTTATGGCTTGTTGTAAACTCAAAACTAGTAATGTTTTGGATTCTCATACTCCTTATGATTATTATAATTTGTACAATATGTATGAACCGATATTTTTTTTACATTTTACATATAATTATTGTGCTAAGAAATAACTAGAAATCATTACCATCGATAATGTTTAGTCACTGAAAATTAGGTCTAAAATGTATGTAAGATAATAATCAACACAAATTTAACCTTGTTTAGTTTATAAAATCTGATTCTCAATTAGTGAAACCGTAACACATCGCTGTATAGTTTGGTTGATGTAATATAAAAATAGACATAAAACTAGCATCATATATTGTGTGTACAATTTTTGTCTGGAAATTTGTAGTAGATGAAATAAAAATAAATAAAATATACAAGAACGTGTTTATTTATTATAATATACCCCATTCATGCAAAACAACGAACATAGATCCTGATAGGTATCTCTTTAGAATATATTTATTTAGTAAATTTAATGCAAACAGTTAATCAGGTATTTGAATTGAATGTAACTTTAACAATAGTAGGTTTAGAAACCTATTTATAAAATTACTAGGCAAGCGCGAGCGTCGTGTCATTTCTTCTTTATTCTACTCGCTATCCACTCTAACCCTAAATGTAATCTGCAAAAACAAACAAAAAAATAAGTTAGATAACCATTTCTTTATAAATATAAGCTTAGATAATATTCAGCAACACGCACAAACCTGTAAATATTTCAAAAAAATATTGGATTAGATCATAACAGTTATATTAAAGTATAACAAATATTTAATTGTAAATAAACATAATCTGTTTTTAAAACAAGAATCAGTATTCATTAATAGAACAACAATGCCTAACTGGAGTCAGAGTAAAAAAGTAAAAAAGAATATTAAAGAAACCACTTCCGATTCTATGGAAAATAGATCGCTAAATTAGCTAGACGTCGTACCGCGAATGAAATGTCGAAAGATTAAATATCTACAAAATCTGCTCCCAACTCAGTCACTATCACTAATCTCCGAATACAACTCGAAAAAATGATATTTCTAAGTAACTTGCATTAGCCAAACCAGAGAAAACTTCCCAACAAAACTTTTACGTAATTGAATGAAACTTTTTGACCTTGCTCGTCACTTTGCTGGAAAACTTTGATTTATGGCTTACAAGTACACCTAGAGCCATCTAGTGCACTTGCTCCCGACTAAATGACGCATGACGTTTGCAAAAAGACCGCGAATTGCAGTACGTTATGAATATTCAAATGTGATTGGCTGTCATCTTGTGGCCCTTGTTTTATTTAGGGCTTATGTACCTCCGAATAATTTAAAGGACATAACTTTCCAAGTATTAAGGTCAGAAAATAAAACGCATAAGTAATCATAGATATTTATTTTTAATAGAAGAAATAAAGAACACTTAAATAAAAGATAAAAACAATCCACAACTCTCACACTACGCCATCTAGTCGCAAGCTAAGCAGAGCTTTTGTTATGGGTACTAAACAACTGATGAACATACATAAATATTTCTAAATACAAACATATAATTAACAAAGAACAACAACAGCAAGAACACCAATCATCCCAAGAACAGCATCGATTTGTTACACCAGATTTATTTATTCAATTACATTATTATACACAATGACTACATAATGATTATATACACATACACTTACATCCTACAGTTCATAATTCAATTTATTAAGGGTCAGTGCAGCATTCCATAAATCTCAATTGCCTGTCATTTAATAATTTAGATCAACAGGCATCTCTTTTCTGCCCATATTATATTTTTCACAATACTTCCAAAGTATCTTTGGTCTCGGCCTCATTTCGGTCTTGTAGCCCTCCAAATCCTCCTCCTCCTCATTTATTCTCAAACCTTATCCATTATTTTCTTATTTATTTACATTGAACAGAAATGGATGTTAAGCATAATTAAGTTAATCTCACATTTACTTATAGTAGAAGAACTCAGTGGCGCCACTGACCATTGTGATAAAATGGTTTTCATATGATACGGAGGAATGAGGATATTGCTGTTAATGTAAAGGTATATTCTTAATAATTAGGTTAACCCTTTAACAGCTTTTATCGCATAAATATGACACATATTTTCGTGTCCCTACCGCGCGTGTCGTATTTCTGCGACGGAGAACATGACATTTTCAAACCATTATCGAATTGAGACATTATCAAAAACTAAAAATCGATACAATGATTGTTTCTCCTTATTTACTGTAGGTAATATTTTTAATATTTAGCCAAGCGCTTAAAAGTTTAAATAGTATCAACAATGTTAGTAGGGACGTAGGGAACTAGGGACACAGTTTTTTTTGGTACATAGGTTTATAAGTCTAAAGAATAACCTCTTGGCCGTCGCGTTAAAAACGTAGCCTCAGTGCCAAGCTAAAAATAAATCCTTTAAATTTTACATTAGGTCATGATTTTGAGTCGTGGCGTGATTTTGAGGTCACAGGGTATAAATAAGTACTATACTTACTATCGAAGAGATTTAAGATACTATAGAGGATATGCGAAGAAATGTTATTGAAAAACTATGAACTCATTAACGCCATCTAGCATAAAAAAGCAATATTGGAGCGGCAGTGGAGCGTACTAAATAAAACTCTCTCACTGTCCCGTCTATTCTAAGTATTTAATGTCTTTGCTTACTATCCTACCTCTTAAAGTAATGGGCGGTTTTTAGTGCAGTTCTTGAATAATACAAAAAGGTAATAAGCGATACAAACATGTTATTTGGGTAAATTAAAGTTTTATCAGTGTCACCCTGACGTGACCTATGAGTCTGTGATAACGATTGCATTACGTACCTACACAATTATTTTATTAGTCATTCGGACCTTTAGTAAATAAGCGATGCCTACCTATATTATTATTTTTATTGGAAACGCCGCTGTCCAGCACTGGACTGCAGTAGGCTGATTATAATTATGCACAATTCCCATATTATTAAGAACGTTTACATTCTTATCTCTGAACAGAAATATGTCCTATTTCCCTACATTTTTGACAAAATGGATTGTCGCTGAAATGATATTGCAACTAAGTAGATCAAAATCAAAATCTAGCCACTGCTTTCAGTTCAGACTTGTAAGAAAATTGCTCTGGAAGAACATAGATATATATGCTAAGGCCTAACCGTGGCTGATAAAAAGACAACTTGATCAGAGCATAAATCTTTGCGAAACTATACAAATATGTAAAAATATGATAAAAGTTTAATGTTAGTGTACCTTTTAAAGTATTGTGCAGCACGCGTATCATGACTAAAGTAGAAACGGTTTTTGTCTACAGAAGAATCGACAAATTGACAGATTGAACAAATATTTATTTTTCTTTGAGCACGACAGTCTACAATATTTTTCATACAGCAGAAATATTTCTTCCATTTGCCACTTTGTCGACTCTTCCGTAGACATATCCGTTTCTTCGGTAATCATACTACGCGTGCAGTAAGGCTTTATACTTCTGCCTAGCCTTTTCACAACTATGTTGGGGTCGGCTTCCAGTTTAACCCGATGCAGCTGAATACCAGTGTTTAACATGGAGCGACTGCCTGTCAGACCTCCTCAACCCAGTAAATGGGTAACACGATACCCCTAAACTAGTTAAACTGGGGCTCGAGTCTGCTATTGCAATCGTGTCTCAATGACCGGTCATTGATCGAATATTTGACAACTTTGACAGTTTTTGTATGGGAAATGTGTCATAAGTTTGACGTGATACGTCAAAAATCGATCATTGACCGGTCATTGAGACACGATTGCAATAGCAGACTCGATCCCCTGGTTGTCAGACCTTCGGGCTTCTCACTACAATATTTTGCGCGTTTGGTATATTTTAGATACTTCCACAGCATAATGTCTTATGGCATTTTACTGTGGGGTAGGACTGCTGATATCGAATCCATTTTTATTTTGCAAAAGAGAGCTGTCAGAGCCATTTACGGTTTACCGACTCGCGAATTTCTTAGGGAACTTTTAAAGAAAATTAATATTATGACAGTGCCTTGTCAATTTATTTATGAAAATATAATGTATGTTAGAAAGAATCTGCATCTTTTTAGCAAAATAAGAGATAGGCATAATTTTAACACTAGAAATAAAGATAAAATAGCTCAACCAGCTTTCAGACTAGCCAAAGTACAATCATCTTTTATGGGGTACTGCGTTAAATGCTACAACAAAATACCTAATGATATATTAACACTAAATCAAAGAAACTTTAAAACTTATGTTAAAAAAACACTTTGCAAACAGGCTTATTATACATTCATGGATTATATTGAAGATAAAAATGCTTGGAAACATGCTGGTCCTGCTCCATAGGAAAACTTAATGTCTGGACAGGAATGTTTGCTTTTTCTCTACATCAGACATTGTAATTTGATTTTTTATTTTATTTGTATTTTAAGTATTAACTTCATGATTATTACTTTTTTTTTAATAATCAACTTTGGATTAAATATTATGTAAATATGTGAGCACCATGTATCTTTCAATACGCTCATACTATTACCAGCCGCGTTGCTTATTTTATATCACCTATCTCAGGATAGCTGTTTTTTTTTTCTCATGGTACATCGTCCTCACATATAGTCTGATTATGTATACAAATATTGTAAAATCTATTTTAAAAGAGTAAGTATGGAGTTTCTTGCACATTCTTCTCCATACAAAACTACCTTTTGGAATGTGCAACTAGAATCATATTAATTTAATTTATTTGTAAGTATAACGTTCAAAAGTGCCTGTTTTCAGGCCTAATTGAAATAAATGATTTGACTTTGACTTTGAATAGTAACGACTGTCGAAGATCTACAACTGACAGCCGGGACCAACGGCTTAACGTGTTTTCCGAGGCACGGAGGAGATCAATACTAACAAGGTGTCGAAACTATTAATTTCAATGATTTAATGTGAAAATCCTCCTCAAAGTACTGTTCCTATTCACCCTATAGACGGGACATCACGAATAAAAGTCTAGTTTAGTACGCTCCGCTGCCGCTCCAATATTGATATATTACCACAGTCTAAAAACATACAGTCGTCCGACGAAGCCGTCTAGACAGGGCAATCGTGCGGGATGTGAGGGACGAGACACGGGAATGCCGCTCTCGCACTGCGAACAAAACGATGTTCGTAGTGCGGGAGGTATTATTCAAGTCTAACACGTGTAGAAATTGTCGGCATTTTTCCAGAGATCAAAGGCGTCGTCCTACTGTATTAATATGTATACTGTGACGCGCCTGTGTGCGCGTCTGTGTGGCGTTACGTCTCAGTAACGCCATCTAGCATAATAATGCTAGATGGCGTTACTGAGACGTAATATCTAAGTTTTTCTATTTCTTGGCATGTTCTCTCTATAGTATCTTAAATCTCTTTATATAGAACTAGCACACGTCGCGCGGTTTCACTCGCGTGACGAAATAAGAATAGAATTAAGTTAAAGTAAGATGAGGGAAGCACAATGACACAGATAAAATAAAGCCATAAATTATAATAAAATAAACAATACAATTAACTACGTTTTAAATATATGACTTACTGTGTGAGAAAACACTACATGTCTAATAAAACTTTTTTTTTAAACTTTAATGTTGAGAACGACACCTGTGATTCCTAAAGAGTTACGCTGAGGTACCTAAGTACACTACATTGCGCTAGTGTTCTGTAAGTCTCATGTAATAGGAGGCGAGACTGTTGTCAGCAATCCAGAATCCGGGTTGCTACTGAGAAATTCCAGATTCAGGAAAAACTCAATAAGGCTCTAACACAATAATCCGTAATAGGAGGCGAGACTGTTGTCAGCAATCCAGAATCCGGGTTGCTACTGAGAAGTTCCAGATTCAGGAAAAACTCAATAAGGCTCTAACACAATAATCCGTAATAGGAGGCGAGACTGTTGTCAGCAATCCAGAATCCGGGTTGCTATTGAGAAATTCCAGATTCAGGAAAACTCAATAAGGCTCTAACACAATAATCCGACAAGAGGATCACAGCCAGAGCCTCATGCCCAGCAGTGCTCGCACCAACTACACTAACGAAGCCGTCAAAACAATACAACATTCGGAATGAGTATTTTAAAATTGTTCAAATTGGCATTACGTTCCCGTCAAACATTCTAAATAAGGTCAACTAAACTTACGTGTCTGAGCAATGATATTATAAGAAAAAAAAAGTGTAGATAGGTTACTTAAACAACATTCGATCTTCAAAAACGGCACACTAACGCACGCACGCGTCCGTTGACGGCGCGACGCGACTCTAAGGTCGAGTGTGGCTAGTTAGTCACATTTTAACGTGTCGCTTTCTGAGCGCTTATAACCTATCTACACCTTTTCACTTATAATATCATTGTGTCAGAGAGTCAGAGTGTTGATGATCCTGATTTATTTACCACCATTTAAGAATAGAAAGTAAGTTTTTATGGTGTACAATAAAGAGTGTTCTATCTTTATTGTACACCATAAAAACTTACAAATTATAACTTTACAATTTTTACAAAAAATAAAACCGACTTCAAAAATAACACTAAACGGTGTAAAATAACTTTAAATTCGGAAGTCGGTGGCCCATCAAGAATAAGACAAAAGTACCAAAGCCACAGACTTCCTAATTTAGAGTTATTTTACACCATTTAGTGTTATTTTTGAAGTCGGTTTTATTTTTTGTAAAAAAGTTTTTTTTGAAGTCGGTTTAATTTTTTGCAAAAAAGTTTTTAAACGATGGTAATGTTTAAGCTTGTCTCACTGACACAGGCAAAGCATTTCATAGCCGAACAGCTTCCACTGTGAACGATTTTCCGTAGAAATTAGTGGTATGCAAGGGTTTAAAAGAATACTGTGCTAAAACTTCTTTGGATGTGACTGAAGCCTTTTCTATATTCTCTACCTGTGTGTGTTTATTATTCTTACTTCCCTTGCCTGTCTACTTTTCTATGTGGTACCTTAATATTGTCAGTGAAAACTTTAAATTGGCCTTCTTTCATTATCTGTCAACTATCTGTATCCTAGCTAGCTGTAAGTTTTCTTAAGAAATAAAATAAACAATAAACAAATATCCATACAATCCAGAAGTGAACAATTACAAAACAGACCAGTTTTGCTGATTTAAAATGCAGGAAAACATCGTGAGGACACAGGCTTGCCTGACAGATATTTCTTGACGGCATGTGAAGCTAATTTCGAAGCCCATGTGAGGCATAAAAACTAATACCAGGTAAGCCACTGACAACACAAGAAGAACAATAAGACAGACTTACCACTGTACTTGTTGAGGCATCAATTACATGCCAGTAAGGAGGTGTAACAATGAATGACAGATTGAGGAATGATGTGATAAAGCCACGTTGTGGTTTAAAAGAAGACGTAGGTAGTTACAAACCATTGAAAAGAGTTAGATGTTTTGGTCACGTTGAAAGGATAAATGAAAGGCGACTAACGGTATTTCATAAGGCAAATGTAAGTGGAAGCGTCGGGAGGCGACGCCCTAGACAGACACGCATAGACCTTATTGGTAAGGTTTTTCAGAAAGATCAGGTGCGTAGTATTCACAATCGCCGTGCGTGGCAATGACAACATGTACGAAGAAAAAAATAGCAGACTGCGCTCTGCAGTTTCTGCCTAACACTATGGGAAAAAGGCGTGTGTTTATGTATGTTCTACAACAATACTTAACTAGGTACTCTACTAGGGAGGAGTTTGATATTTGGCATAAGTAAGTGTACATGGAAAAACGGTCGCATTTTGGCCACTAGGCGACTACTAACTTGACAGTTTGCGATTCAATTAGGACTACTAGTTGCCTTCTCTACTCCACAGGGATATAAACTCAAGCCTATATATAAAAAGCCAAGCTACACCACATTTTGCCAGTTTTAGTAGGTTAGGTTAGGTTTAACGAGCAGGTGTCCGCAACTATACGACCAAGCGCGTATTTTGCGTATGTCATAGTATCAAGTCTATTGCCATAAATGAAGTACAAATACAGATTCCAAACTACTGTTCCATGGAAGGCAGACCATTAGGATTTAGGAGTAATTAAAACCTAGTGGCATCCAAAACATGAATGAGAAGGAGCGTCAACCAGCGGCTGTAAGATGGGCAGACATTGTGGAGAACTTGGATAAGACTGGCACAGGCACAAGTTGAAAGAGGTTTTTTTTCTGAATTTTGTTTGTGATGACGTGAAGGTCGATATAAAACGGCTTTAGCGCTGATTTTAAAATTGTTAGTTTTAATCAAAAAATAAATATGACGGTTTCACGTAATTATTCTCTATAGAAACTATCAAACCGCCATTATTATTGCTCAGTTATCAGTAACTTGACCGTCGAAAATCGGAAAATCTAAATCACCAAGTAGAACGGACTCCTGGCTCTACGTAATCGAATCTTTAGAGCGAAGGATTCTGAAAGTGCTGATTTTAGAGTTGAGACGAAGCGCCGTGGTTACCTACAAAATACAAATTCAATAGAGTTTGAACATTTTTGTATGAGACGAAGAATAGCTAATGCACGCTTTTTGGTTTTGGTAGCTGATAAACGTGTCAAGCTACATCTTTATGATTATTACTTTTTTTTTTAATAATCAACTTTGGATTAAATATTATGTAAATATGTGAGCACCATGTATCTTTCAATTCACTCATACTATTACCAGCCGCGTTGCTTATTTTATATCACCTATCTCAGGATAGCTGTTTTTTTTTTCTCATGGTACATCATCCTCACATATAATCTGATTATGTATACAAATATTGTAAAATCTATTTTAAAAGAGTAAGTATGGAGTTTCTTGCACATTCTTCTCCATACTAAACTACCTTTTGGAATGTGCAACTAGAATCATATTAATTTAATTTATTTGTAAGTATAACGTTCAAAAGTGCCTGTTTTCAGGCCTAATTGAAATAAATGATTTGACTTTGACTTTTTGACTTTGACTTTGACTACATAGAGATGAAATTAATATGGATAATTGGATATACTAGAGAGGTTATTGCTGTCTGAATTTTGCGGGTTTTTGGTAGAAGCAGTGTGGGCTTCAACAATGGGGACCGATGCCCAAATGGTTTAGGTTGCGGGACGTGCAGTAGTGTTTGTTGTGGCAAAGACAGTGATAATCTGTCAAGAATGTAAAAAAATACGCCCCAGTGAATTTTATTACAGAATAACACCCTGATTTATGCGAACCCTTAAGGCTCGGTTTCGGTTTTATGCGAATTTCCAAGGGTTGCGTCCATTTCTGGCCATGTATTTTCCATCTATGAAATAAATACTAAAAATACCTATTTGTAATGACTGCAAAGGTATAAAAAGCCGATTTTCTTATGACATCCGATTGTATAGGTATTGTATTCTAATATTTGGGCTCGGTTCGGTGGTCAGTAGTTTAGTACTATTAAAGTAGGGATATCAATTTTTAATAAAAAAGTCCCACCGAGTTCTATGTGAAAACCAGCCGTTGTTTCATTATTTGTAACGTTATTCCAATTACCTATCATTGTCTGCATCACTTGTTTAAAGCTTCCTCAGCAATTGGGCATTTCCCTTTGTGCTAAAAGCAGGGCAATATTATAACTAAAACCTAGGAGCCTTCAAGTCAATAGTATATATACATACACATGCGTGGGCCGGGCGTACCGTTTTCGACCGCGACATAGCGATGTTATGGCTCGAACATCATTGAGTAAATCTCGAGTTGATATAAAATATTGTAAGACTAATTCCAATTTTCACTTAAAATGATGCATGTGAGAGTTTGCGAGGATTGATGTAGGTATTTGAGTGTGGTTATTTAGAGTCATGCAAAAACTACTGGATGAATTTATAAAGATATGATGTAAATTGGGCGAAACCCGCGAGGCACTACTAGTGCGGTTATAATCGAAATTCGTATGGTTATTAAATGCTAAGGCCTTGTACATGTGTGTGCTATTTTCCAGATAGACGATTCACACTAATTTTCCTTGTCTTCATGCAACTGCTCCGTGCCAGCAATGTTCTATCTCAACTGCGTCACTCAACCAAATCAATTACCTGGAAAAAGAAATGAGAACATGATTTTGCGTTGGAAGATTACTAAAATCGATTGTATTTATAATAGTAACTTGTTATTTATGTGTAATGAAGAAAAAGCGCTACTTCTTAAAATAAAACAAAAAAACATAAAAAAGATACAAATAAAAATAAAGTATTAAACAATATACTTACGTCAGCATCAAATGAATGGCGAATTGTTACGACCCCACATATTGCTCTTGGAGATGATCGCCAATTTCACATTTTAAAAAGCGCTAGTCTTTTCTTCGCACAACATACTATTTGACAAATCTCTCCTCGAAAAATGCTCGCTGTTTACAAATGTATTATATCGAAGACTATCGCCCACTCTGGTAAACTTGAAATAAATGATTTCACTGTGACTTTTTGCTGCGACCATCTTCATATATTTTGGCAAGATATGATTTTGAATGGAAATATCTCATAAAGGACTAATAATTACAATGTAATACATTTAGTCGTTGATACTAGACGCAGTCATGTGTATCGTAGCTATTGTAACCATGAGTTACAAACTAAATTCTACGTTGTTTATCTCAAAAACCAGATAGGTAGCAAACATGTCGTGTATCGAGATTGCCAAATACTACTTGATGTCAAGAAGAGACGAAATGTATTAAATATTCGTACTGAGTATTTTTAATGTAGGTATTGTTGCAATGCCACACGACTTTAGTGACACGTGCGCTACTATTATCCTCTAAGTTAAAAGTACCTCAAATACGAACATTCATACACCACAAACAAAGCGTTTAAGGTGGGTGTGCCAGGCTACCCTGCGAAATAATTTTCTTGGGTTTTTTTAAGCAATTTAGTTGCCGGTCAGTGTCAGTTTGTATGTTTGTATTACAAGTCTCTCAAGTTAAATTAGTCTCTTAAGGCCTGAAACTGCGTTAAGCGGGCGCCCGCGACGTGCAACCGTCGCGTGAGTACACACGGGTGGGCTCCGTGGGAACGCGACGGTAACTGTCGCGGGTACCCGTCGCGAAGACCGGATTATTTTATTTACGCAGTATCGCTAGTTCAACATGTTTTTTTTATTAATTTCGCAAGTTTCAGGCCCCGTTGCGTGCGTGGGTGCGGGGCGCGCCTCCGCGTGACGGAGTACTTTTGTATGAACGCGCGGGTGCCCGCTAAACGCAGTGTCAGCCCTTGAATGACTTTTTCTCGAAATAATTATTCAATGGGATTACATGAATTTAGAGAGATGCCTTAATGATTTGAATTATTATAATTCTGTAAAAACGGTCGCAAATCATTTTGATCAACATCAAGCCTTACACTGAACGGAAATTTGCAATAAACACAAGAAAAATTTCCCGGGATACTCCGGCGCATCCGCCTTAAGTTTAACACTATTATCTACTGAAGGGAACATTTAAAAACAATACAACAACAAAAATAAACAGCAAAATAAAAATAGGAAGGAACTTCTAAACTTTGTACATACACTGATTTACTAGTGATGTTTAAAACCAAAAGAAGGACATGAATAGAGAGATTCGGTGAAGCAGATTGAACCCACGAACCTACTATCTGCAGCTGAACAAGATATAATGTGGCCTAAGGTTAAGGGTTTGATTGTTTACTGGAGTACTTGTTAAGCCGCGGCTTTTAAGATCAGTTCCCTACCAGGCTGTTGGGAAACATGATTTAATACTGGTATGTTGGTGCGAAATAAATACACTCAACATATCGATATACAGGGTGTAAAAAGACCGATCACATAGCCGATAACCACACATTCTGTACATATAATTAGGTAACAAAACCAAAATAAAGCTGGAAAAATACTTTTTTTTTCATGAGATGCTTTTTATTGCGCGCATTGCATAGCGTGACAACGCAACTTTCGATCAGCTGAGCGTATGGCCACTCGCGCTTGGTCGTTGACCCGACCGGCTCGCTTGTTTAGTATCCATTGAATTTTTGTAACTTCAAATGCGTAATTTGTTTTAAAAATCGTAAATTTCGATAATGTTTGTTCGGAAGGAAGTTTACTAATGATACTTGGATTACAATTTTGAAAAAAAAAACAAAAAAAAAATACACTTTGACCTTCAATATCACCAAAACCAGTGAATTCCCAGGTATGTTCTAGAAGAAAAAAACTATCCCAGTGATGGGTAGAATATATAGTTTTCGTTCACGTTAAGGGTCTTTTTACACCCCGTATGTGGTTATTATAGAAGTGAAAAAAGGCTGTGCTTGCATTGAGCTCGGAATAGGGCGAAGTTTATCAACACACCTACAAGCAAATTATTTACTAGAAAATCCTATTCCCGTCATTAAAATCGTTGAAAATTGGCCCCTTTCTTTTTAATGGTCCATATTTTTGGTTACTTAGTAGCCTTTTAGGGCATTTAAGGTTCTAATGTATGCCTTTTATTATAATATTAATACTATTATTATTAATATAATAAAGCCATTGTGGTTACTCTAAATGTTACCATAATGCGTGAAAAACCAAGTGGTTCGATTCATTTGCTCGTCAACATCCAATTATACTAAGCTAAAAAAAATGCGTAACCTAATTATTTTGGTAAACCAATTAACGTTGTGAGGAAAGATTACTTGAAAACTTACATCAACATACTTAATGTAGGGTTTCTTAACTGACGAGTTATTAAAAATAAATTTCGTCCCCATACAGCCCCCGAAGTGGTTTCTTATTAATTTTAGGTAGGTATTCTCTTAATGTTAAGTTCTATGTGAAATAAAAACATACATGCAAAAATTTAATAAAAATATGTAAATAATATCTACGCAGTAAGTGAATTACTTTGTTTGTCCACAGCAACGAAAAGCTATGAATCGAAAACTCTTTGGTATTCAGCCTTTCTACGCCACGCCGGTCACCGGTGAGCCCCGAACAATTGAATTTCTACAGAGTCTGTTTATCTGGCAGTCAAAGTATTATCCAAAGAGTTTCCATTCCATTCATAAATTTTAGCTACATTCGCGTGCATGCATTATATTAATTGATATTGACAAACAAAGTAATCCAATTACTCAACTGATTATAATTCATATTAAAGTTAAATAAAAGAAATAAATTGAAAAAATTAAACTAAAGCAATGATTTTTAATCGGCATAAATTGTGATATTTTCATAATTATATTAATCTGTGGCCTGGATATTTAGGTCATATTTACAAAATTGTCTATTGGGTTTTGATAAAATTGAAGGAACGAAACTTTAGTTGATGCAAAATAAATAGCATTGTGGCAGGATTAAAAAGCGTATCTCTCAGAAGAAAACTATAACAAGAGTAAATAGTGATACCCTACAAAACAAATTATGCATAGACGATTCAGTTATAGATATTCTACGATTAATTTTCTTAGTTCTTGTCACTTGTAAAAGTGATTTGAACTCAATGAGACTTAACGGTGCAATAAAATTAAGTTACGGTTAAAAATGTGGCTATTGGCATCAAACCTTGGCAGTCAAGATGATTCTTGTCTTCATCACTAGACTATCTTCCTAATGACTTAACAGACAGACCTATAGAGATGTTTAAAGCCTTTTATAACACAAAAAGTGTATTGAATTCAATACGAGTAATGTGAAGACTTGTAAATTGCTTACACTACATATTTTTTTTATGTTTGTTCGTAAAAAGCCGAATTGGTTCCCTGAAATAGTGGACCTAGGGTTGTGGTAGACCACGAAGGAGATGGCGGGGCAACCTGGATGTCTTCCTTAAGAATTGGAGAGAGATAGCGCAAAAACGCGACATATTGAAAGAATGGAGTCGATAGTTTAGGCTGGTAATAATACAAATAATAATAAATAGTGAACCGCACCCTTCGCCGGTGAGCGCACAACACGCCTGTATGTGCCAGGGATGCTGCTTTATCGACGTCAGGTCCAACTGTTCCGATATCTCCGCCGCCGTCATAGAACCTTTCACGTCCTGGAAGTAAGGAAACGAGCGGGTTTTATTTACCAGTAAAACCAGTATGAAGGGAAACGAAGCAAGAGAATTATGTAATTTCTGCCTACCCTCACAGATAAAAGGGCGTAAGTTATTGTATGGGTGTAAACGTGTTATTGGGTGCAATCACTGTGAATTAAAAGTACTGACAAAGTTATTGTTTTGCTATAACATTATGTAGGTAATTCATAAGTTGTTATTCTATAATTCTATATAACTTGCACCCGTAATAGTTAGTCTTGTTGTGTAGTGATGATCTGAAACACGGGTAACATTAATTAA
The DNA here is from genome assembly GCA_921972225.1 of Euplexia lucipara. NCBI lineage: Eukaryota > Metazoa > Arthropoda > Insecta > Lepidoptera > Noctuidae > Euplexia > Euplexia lucipara. The sequence goes on along the minus strand of OV179142.1, from coordinate 5,862,847 downwards.
CCTAGTTCAGACCAGTTCTAGTCCAAACCTTTAAATAATTCCCTTACACAAATATGTACTTCTCTCACTGCTAAAACGTGAAAGGGACGTAAAGATCAGCCGCGCAGTTAGCAATATTTCTGTATTTGCGTCGGCCCAACACTTTTTTCGCTTCCTTAGCAGTCATGTGTACAATAACACTAACACAATTTTGAACATATACCCCTTGTGCAAATCCAAATGTAAAGAAAATAATAAATTGGCTTCTTGATTTAGATTATTCTGAGACGGAAAATATTTTAGTTGTTTTGAATTATATTAGATAGATAGTAAATTTGTAGACCACATTTTAATACACACACCTACACGCACTCTAACAAATATACTTTCACACACACACACACACAACACACACCATACACTACACACTCACAGACACATTATCATCATATTTTAGTTTTTAAATATTACTCTCTGTACGTGAAAGGCTTTGATGTGTTCAAATTAGTACTTAATAGTATTGTTTTAAGAGGGTGAGAGCTGGAGATCTGTCATACAGGTCCCGAACCCACGATAGACTCCAGCTCTCACTAAGGTTACAAATTTGATTTTGAAATATTATGTCATGAACCAATGTCTGTACGTTTTTGAGAGAAATAAATCATTATTAGTATTTTAGAGATCTCGTCTGGTGGAAACAATGGTAGGACGACAGCATACGTGGGTACAGTATTCCAACTTGTATGTTATCTATACTAATATTACAAAGAGGTAAAATTAGTTGGACTTGCACTGAAATGCACTGGTGCAATGCTACACTATTCCCGGATGACATAGGCTACTTTTTATCCCTGTAATCCCACGGGAACAGGAATTACGCGGGTGAAACCGCGTGACTTCTGCTAGTTATGGTATAAATCCCGTCCCTACCTAACCCATTCCCTTCCTGCTTATGCACACCTTCCTTTCTCCTCCTTCCTTTCTTTCTATTTATTTTGTAACGGTCGGTTTTTTGTAAGTGTACCACACTATTTCCAAACCATGATAACTTCTGAAACCAAGAATCTACAAAGGCGAACGCCAAAAAAGCATCAGGTCAATGAAGACCGACGAGACCCAAAACGTACGATTGAACTATATAAAATTTTGCTGCATTTATCAGAAAAGAAGAGGTGTGGTGTGAAGGTGTTAGGAAATTACGTGATTTACCTTTTTTTCCAACACACATGCCATAAACACCACACTCCTCGCTCACTTCATTAATAAATATTTTAATTTTTTCTATTTTCTATTTTAAATTTATCCAAAAATGTATTACTATTTTATTACATAATTCTATTTTATTAGTTTTATTCGTTTTTTTTTTATTTAAATATATATTATATCTGAGTAATGCTAATCTAGTGGCACTTTTTAGCTATTAATCAACAATTTTGTTAACATGTGGATAATGTAGTGGGCTGCAATATTGTGAATACCACCTAAGAACCTATTTTTATTGTTTGTAAATATATATTGTAGCTGTTTATTGTCCCAAAATAAATAAAATAAAAATAAAACAAAAATACCGTTTCTTCATTTTTGTATGCTGAGTTCAAATACATTTTTTTTATTTTTTGTTTAGTTTCTGAGAAAAAATATAAAAACCCAAAAACATGCGATGACGTCACTTATACGGTGGAATGAGGTAGTTACCTTTGCGTAAGCAAGCTAATTTTTAAGATAAAACCATAATATCAAACATGACATACTTATATAATGTCAATGTGTGACATTGACAACTGCTAAATGACAGTGACATCTAAGTAACAGGTTTCTCTTGAGGTATCAATAGAGTATAGTAAAGCAAAGGATGTATCGCCATTCCACCGTATGAATGGCGTCATTTGGCGCTTATGTCTTTTCAGAATGCACCGAATTTCAAAGTTAAAATTATTAATGAAAAGTACATAATTTCGAAAAACCAAAATATATGGGTCCTCTGGTTTTGGAATTACTTACGTATACAACGTAATAAAACATGCAGGTTAAAATTTTGAAATGTTGTTAATTTCAAGTTTATAACGCAACCATAGTGATCAATCTTTTGGAAACAAACAAAAATATGACAACAATGAATATGCAAGTTGACATTGGCATATGTTGACATTCCTTTTCCGTTGACGTTTACACAGAAATGCAAAGCAGAGTTGTAATTTTCTTTAAACATAAAGAAGAAGAACATTAAAGTTAAAAATCGGTCCAATTTAGACCACTTGGCAATCACTAGTACCTACTTATTGCATAATGTCGCGTGCATTTTATGTACACAAACAGTAAGTGGGTACTCCCATTCTATTCACGTGTTGCAAATTGCAAGAGGGACACAAGCTCTATCAGTGATAACGAGCAAATTGGACCCCTGTGAAGCCCGACCTTCCTGCCAGGATCATTAGCTCTGACGTGCGACAACCGGCAGCCGGCTTCCTTGTCACGTATGAGATAAACATAGCCTGATGTGTGGGATACAGAGGAATAGGTAGGTGAAGATAGAAAGAACGGAACATATTTGATTGGATCACACTCAGGAAACCAATAGGATAAAAGGAAGATAATAACTAAGTATTTTATACTACGGGCGGGAATTTTGGGAGGCTTATAATTTTATTAACCGACTTCAAAAAAAGGAGGAGGTTCTATGTTCGTGTGTATGTATTTTTTTTTTTTTTTACCTGATTTCTCCGCCATTTGTGGACCGATTCTCGAAATTCTTTTTTTGTTTGAAAGAGTGGACTCCTGAGGTGGTCCCATTTTAATTTGGTGAAGATCTGGTGCTGATCTTCGGAGATATACAACGGAACTCTTCAAAAATAGACGGCAAATCTATCGTGATTGCTGGAATCGCTTGGATATTTATTGTTAATACAACATCATGACGTATCATCAAGTCTGTATGCTCAGAGGGGTAGGCAGATGTGTTCAATATACCTAGAGTTCGACAGTTAGGTATGTTAAGTTTCATTTATTAGGGTTAGGTGGATAATCCTATTATAATGACATGTATTGTTAACAATTAACGATATAAAATGAATTCATGGCAAATGTTTGTATGGAAACAACTAAAAATGGAAAAATAAAAAACTTTTTTACAAAAAATAAAACCGACTTCAAAAATAACACTAAACGGTGTAAAATAACTCTAAATTAGGAAGTCGGTGGCCCATCAAGAGTAAGACAAAAGTACCAAAGCCACAGACTTCCTAATTTAGAGTTATTTTACACCGTTTAGTGTTATTTTTGAAGTCGGTTTTATTTTTTGTAAAAAAGTTTTTGGAGTGTGATGTTGAACGTCAAAATTCCATGGCAAAGACAGTTAGTTTAATGTTTTTTCGTTAATGACTGTTTTCTTGATTTTGTTTTTACTTTAAACTGTATAAAATCGTGCTTTCCAGAGATTCATTTATTTTTGTTATTTCTTTATTTACCGCTGAGATTAATAATGAACGTAGTGAGTTATTTACTTTTGAAGGAACTATATCATAGAGTAAAATAGGGAGGATGACTTTTTTATGGTCCTTTACAATTTTAAGCAAATCATCAGAAAAAGTACCAACATTATCAAAATTGTGGTGTCTTTTCTACATTAATTTAAGTTTAAGTTCATGTAGTTACCTCATTTATGGACGGATCGGAACTCACATCCCTAAAGAAGTAAGACCACATTTTTAACTTTCACTTTTATCACAAGTTGCGTTTACGTAGTTATTCTACTTAACAAGTTTGACTGCCTCCGTTTAGTTTGTATGCATACTGTATTTATCTCAGAGAATAAACAGACGCGATTCAAGGATACCAAACGGTTTGGTTAGCACTATGATTCGTTTATAAATAATGATGACGCTATAAGATTGACACAGGTGGCTAAACGGGCCATGTGATATCAGTCTCGGTCTTCTTAAATATTATGTAGCACACTAAAATGATTATTTTTGATATTTCAATGTGACAAAAATGTCTTTTGCTAACGATTATATTTACAGAACATTTTAGGCTTTTGGTTATTGAAGTGGAAATTTCTTTTGAAGCACAGAAAGATTTGAAGATTAATTTGTATGATACATACAAAAAAAATCTAGTTAAAAGCAACTTTATGTATATATTTTATTTGTTTAAACGTTGCCCACTTTAAGAATTATTTGTCCTGTGTTGTGAGATCGTTAACAATCATTCAAAGACACAAACAAACAGCATGACCCAGAACAATTGGTCTGAGTAGTATGCCTTACAAAAATTGTTCCGTGCGGGAATTGAATTTGCGACACGTAGCTCAGCACTATCGTTCAGCCACTACGCCAAACGTGTCGTGAAATCGGTTGTTACATACAAGACATAGTTGAATTAAGGGATAACCTCTGTAAACGGACATTGTGATTGTTGATTTGGACATTATTTATTTATTTGTGTATTATGTACAATGTACAGACGCCCGCCAGCACATCAAGTTACCCCTATGTGTCAAATTTTCCTAATCGAATATGAACCTTATTCTGTTTGACATAAAGTTGAAAAACAATCAAAGAAATTTGACACATTGGGGTAACTTGATGTGCTGGCGTCTGTACATAGGCGGACATTATGTCTTGTTTATTACTAACTAGCAGACGGCCCGGTTTCACCCGCGTACGTCCCGTTCCCGTGGGAATACAGGGATAGCCTATGTGGTAATCCTATGTGGTAATCCAGGGTGTCAGTCAACTCCATACAAAATTTTATTAAAATCCATGAAGTAGTTTTTACGTGAAAGAGTAACAAACATCCATACATCCTCAAAAACTTTCGCGTTTATAATATTAGATATTGAATACAGTAACAGGACGGTAACATGAGAATTCTTTATTACGAATGCAAATTGTATCTAAGGCGAATAATATATTACCTGGTCCGGCAAACTTCGTTCCGCCGCAGAATCAATTTTTGTGTTGTTACCGGTGTGATGTACTAATAAACGTATCACACGACTGAATGGTAGCGCCGCGCAGAGTCCCGATCTAGCCCTGGAGGCGGCGAGACGTTCCCGTTGAGTCGTAGTGTGCTTACTGATAATTTGGTTGTTTAACTATAAACCCGAATCCCTAACAAGTGATTCCTAGTGAACACAACATTGGCGACGAGTAAAAGCGCAGTAAGTAAAATTATGGCTCAAATTATGTATGACTTACGGACATTGGTCAGCAACAAAATTTTAAATGTGTAAATGTGTGTGTAGAATATTACCAAAAACAAAAAATAGGATGAACGATGATCTTACGAAATCATGATTTAGATACAAAAAGCGCTAGTAGGTACCTAGCCTAATTTAAATCACACAAAAAGCGTTGTAGGTACCTAGCCTAATTTAAATTAACCTAATTTAAATCTTTGATATTGATCAGAATTGTTCAATATGTAACACAATAAAGTAATATTGTTACTGTTTCTGTCGTTACTAAATGTATGTGTAGGTACAATATTACTAAAATAAATAATGATGAACTATGTTCTCACGAAATCATGATTTTACATACAAAATGTTTTGATCCCCAACCTAATTTAAACAATGAACTTTGATATTGATTAGAAAACGTTCAATATGTGACATAATAAAATAATTGTTACTGTTTCTGTCGTTACTTATCGATCTAGAAGCGATCTCCGTCAGTGATCAGCTAAAGGAATTCGCTGTATAAATCGATGAAATTAACTAATTATGCTTCACAATACATAAAATACACAAACCAAATCAGAATGTAGCTACGACATAAAATTAGTATCTGCATGTCTACAAGTACCTACTCAGAAAGATGGTATTTGTAAGAGTGTTAACAAAATAATCAGCACGTATCAAATAAGTTTTGTTGACCAAGTTCGTACGTAAATACATACAAATTGAAAAGTGATACCGAAATAAGAAATGTACCAAAAAGCGTACCTAACCGTACGTTTAAGGTACCAGTTTTAACGGTAAACTACCACTTCGATCATTTCGAAGTTAAGTAGGTAATAATTACCTAGTAAGAAACTATTTGTTAAAACTGAACAAATGTCATGCAAATTATCGTAAGGCTAATTTTGATTTTAATCAAGTCAAATGCGTTTTGCACCGACTATCGTAATCAACAAGTACTTAAAATCTGTTATGAATAAAATACACTGGCCACATTGTCATGAAAAACGAAATCTCCATATCTCTATGGGCCTCATTGTGCTCCGATATGTGTCGATTTCAAGAGTCCATTTTAACTTAGTCAGCACTTAGCGGACGCTTTATCAGCGGACCTTGTGCGACTTCTTATAACTGTTTATTTAAAGTATTATGTAAATAGTTCCTACAAAGCTCTTGTTATAAACCGGGTATTATCAATTCTAGGCTAAGAATAAACTTAGTTTTGTTGGTGTACTTGATCCTATAGCAAGAACTACAAGAAAACATTGTAAAAAATTTACTCGTTTTAGACGTCAAAGCTCGAAATAGAATTTTGCTAAAATGATTAAAGTCATAGCAAACAAGTAACATAACAGAATAAAATTGTGTAAAAAAAAAAAAAGTAAAAGGCCTTGTTCAGTAAACAAGGTTTACGATGGTCAGTGCGCAAATGCAACAAGTATCCGCCTTAACAAAATGTTTAAAAAATAACGGAGCGTCATACCCAAAGAGATTTAAGATACTATGGAGAGGACATGCGAAGAAACGTCATAGAAAAACTATCATCCCATGTCTTAGTAACGCTATCTAGCATAATATATAGCAATATTAGAGTGCCAGCAGAGCGTACTAAACTAGACTAATCGAATTGGGTCCACAAGGACACAAGTATCGGATGAAAATTTTATTTGTGATGTTCCGTCTATAATAAGATTAAATATCTTTGGTTATACTTCAATTAATCGAGACCCGGCTGCTAATACAACAATGACAGCGTCAGACTGGTATGACTGCCGGGGCTCAAACGGTCCAAATGATAAGAGTTAACCTCTTGCAAAATTACAAAAATCAAACGGCTATGGAAACAATGGCTTTTGAAATTAATTTGCAACATTTCGATGATTGCATCAACAACGGTCGAAAGACATTAAAAATCGGTATTGCAGAACCGAACAAGAGGTACTAGTCCTTACATCATTTCGATAATTGCATCAACAACGGTCGAATGACGTTGAAAATCGCTATTATAGGACCGAACAAAAGGCATAGTCCTAGCATCATTTCGATGATTGCATCAACAACGGTCGAAAGACGTTGACAATCGGTATTATAGGACCGAACAAAAGGCATAGTCCTAGCATCATTTCGATTATTGCATCAACAACGGTCGAAAGACGTTGACAATCGGTATTGTAAGACCGAACAAAAGGCTTTAATTAGTCCTTGCATCACTTCGAAAATGCATCAAAAACAGTCAAATGACATCAAAAGGCTTTAATTAGTCCTTGCATCATTTCGAAAATGCATCAACAACAGTCGAAAGACCTAAAAAGGCTTTAATTAGTCCTTGCATCATTTCGAAAATGCATTAACAACAGTAAAAAGACATCAAAAGGCTTTAATTAGTCCTTGCATCATTTCGAAAATGCATCAACAACAGTCGAAAGACATCAAAAGGTTTTATTAGTCCTTGCATCATTTCGAAAATGCATCAACAACAGTCAAAAGACATTGAAACACAGTACCTACTGTCAAACCTAAAAAATGATGAGCGTTGGTAAGGCTTAAGGTAGACTGGTAGAAATGCCTATGGCATTAAGTCCGCCTCTTGTACAGTTTCTTTTACTAGTGCTTATAATGTTAATTAATAAATAAAGCAATGGTACATTTTACATGTAAAAGTATAAAAAAACTCACATGTAAATGTATTAAAAAAAAAAGTAGTCATAGACCAAAAGCCGCAAATAAAGTGTTGTGAAATAAAAAGCAAAATTATTTGCACAATGGCCCACCTCATGGACCTAGTACCTACAGGGATTAAAAGTAATACCAACGCATATAAGTCATTTTAGGATCTTTCAATCAACAAAGTAAAATACACATGCCTGTAATCCCCGACGGGTTAGGTAGTAAATGGTAAAACAAGCTGTGTGAAAAGAAAAACAAAGTAAGTATGAACTTTGGTTACACAATGGTAACATTACAGATAACAAATTGGTGTTTCTTACTAATATGAGAAAACACAAACAATAAAATGCATCAGGAATTTTTATCATGAAAGCATCAGGCTTTAAGGTAATGGGCTGTTAAAAATAACAAATGCACTTACAGTCATACATTACGACGGCCTCAACAAAAATATTAAAGTATAAATGAAAATAATAAACAAGATTTTACTAGCTTGCAAGGGCAGGTAATTTGCTGTCTGCAAATAAAAAAGGTTCAACAGTAATAAATTATGCTTCCAGTAATATCCTAATTATGCTTCCAGTAATAACCCATAATGAATCACAAAAAAAAAAAAAAAAAGAAAGTGGTTGAAAAAAACTATTGAAGTATCTCTGTCAATACAAAGCCTTAAGGTTTATCTTAGAGGCAATAATGATATATCAAAGAATTCACACTATATTAAGAAGTTAAACCGCAAAAGACACAAAATCATAACCTATGTTATGTTTACCAAGAAATAAAATGTTGGTGCTAAGTATAAGTGTATCATGTATAGCTCCACGCTTATACTTACCAAACTCATTCCAAAAAAAAGGGATATTACTCTGTCATTGAATATTTACGAAGTACCTAATCTTTAATGTTGCTCCATACAATATTATAAAAAATGTCCTTTTACTTTTACAGATAAATACTAGTTTCGTAGAAACTTATGTATTTGTAATTTAAATGCCTTATGGCTAATGGACACAAATGTTTACAATAAGACCTATTATTTTGTACCCAATCCAAAATGAATATTAATTGATGAATTGAGTAAGATAATTTAACAAAGTAGGTAGGTAGGTACTTTATGAATCATAAGAGTACCTACACCCCACCCAGCTGTATATGAGAGGCTGTATAAGTTACCTTGTGTTTGATTGATTTGTAAAATTGTTTGGAAAAACTAATTTAAGAATAGAAATAAATATCATTCATCATTCCAAAATGCCTAAAACGATTTAGAAGTGGTTACAGAGACAGGCAATATGAATAAATATAAATCAAAAAATCTTAACACAACAAGGAAAATAAATAATTACAGAATTCAATCATCATTCAGTGAAGAGTTTGTGTTCAAGCAATGACGGCTACATGGGTCGACCCTTAAGGTTAAGCAACGCTTGACAAGGTCGGTCCGTGGATGGTGACTCTCGATTGCGTAACCAAACTCTTAATTAGATCACGTTAAATTGTTGACCGCTAGAAAATGTTTAAGAATATTAACGGTGGTTACGGATGGGTGAAATCTCGAAAGGCTGACAGTCAGTCTTATCAAGAGGTGACGTATTATCCAGTAACTGGTAACTCGATTGTGAGTCGCTTTATTAGTTACATTGATATTTAGATGCATTCGGTTAGGCTGGAGACCGCAACATGGTCTGATAAATGCCTAAGAAAGCAGTACACACGTAAGAAATTACGAAACTGGTCTTGTTACAGGAGAAAAGTGTACTAAAGTACATAGAAGTGTGCAAAAGTACACAGAAATGCTGAACACTTTATTGTGTCTTAATTCCAAATACAAAAGTACACAGAAATGCTGAACACTTTATTGTGTCTTAATTCCAAATACAAAAGTACACACAAATGCTGAAGACTTTTTGTATCTTAACACCAAATACAGTACCTAAAGACTAAAACTAAATAAAAGTCAAAATACTAAAATATTGTATTTCTACTTGAAAAATTAACAAGACTTTATTGTGTCTTAATTCCAAATACAAAAGTATACACAAATGCTGAAGACTTTTTGTGTCTTAACACCAAATACAGTAACTAAAGACTAAAACTAAATAAAAGTCAAAATACTAAAATATTGTATTTCTACTTGAAAAATTAATGTCTAAATGTTTAATAATACAGTTATTAAACTTTAAAATGTATGCTACCGTCGAAAACCTAAAATGTAGGTATGACTTAAAACTAAAGGATAAAATGCAAAATAAAATTATTGAACTATTAAATGCATTAACGTCGAAAACCTAAATAAATATTGCGATTGACATGTGAAAATCCTAAATATCATAATAAATTGTAAGTATTTTAAGTTGTACGGACTTAAAATTGAATGTTTATATGGCTAAATAAAGTTATTGAACTTGTATGTATACTTAAATGTATTAATGACGAAAACCTACTAAAGAGATATTAACCTAAATAAATATTGCGATTGACATGTGAAAATCCTAAATATCATAATAAATTGTAAGTATTTTAAGTTGTACGGACTTAAAATTGAATGTTTATATGGCTAAATAAAGTTATTGAACTTGTATGTATACTTAAATGTATTAATGACGAAAACCTACTAAAGAGATATTATGATTGTGAGATGTAAATCTTAAATAAGTATCATAATAATAATTGTAGGTACACTTTATGTTTTATTTAAAACTTAATGTCCAAATTTTTTAAAATAACTTTAAATGTATTAACGTTGAAAACCAACCAATACAAATAAATATTGCAATTGTCATGTGCAAACCTGAAATTGAATCTTTGAGTTGTAGGTACTTAAAATTTAATGTCTAAATTCCTAAATAAAGTTATTGAACTTGAAAATGTACTAAAGTCGAAAACCTAACCTAAATAGGTATACATTGTGATTGTGAGATGCAAATCTTAAACATCATAATTGTAGGAACTAAGATTGTACCTAAAACGTCAAAATGTTTAAATATAGTCATTGAACTAGGTATACATTGTGATTGTGAGATGCAAATCTTAAACATCATAATTGTAGGAACTAAGATTGTACCTAAAACGTCAAAATGTTTAAATATAGTCATTGAACTAGGTACACATTGTGATTGTGAGATGCAAATCTTAAACATCATAATTGTAGGAACTAAGATTGTACCTAAAACTTAATGTCAAAATGTTTAAATATAGTCATTGAACTATAAATGTATTAACGTTGCAAACCTACCTAAATAGATATTGTGATTGTGATGTACAAATTATAAATATCAAATCTGTAGGTACTGTAAGTTGTCCTTAAAATTTTATGTCTAAATGTTTAAAGATAGTTATTGAACTATAAATGTATTAACTTTAAAAACCTAAATACATATTATGATTTTGATGTGCAAATATCATAAATTATGTAACTATGTGTACCTATGTACTTTGTAATCAAAACTTAACTTCTTAAAGAAAGGAAGAGATGTGTTTACGTCGAGCTCCGACATAAGGTGACTGTAGTGTCTAAACCTTAGTTATCGTAATTGTAATCAAAACTTAACTTCTTAAAGAAAGGAAGAGATGTGATGTACTAATAAACGTATCACACGACTGAATGGTAGCGCCGCGCAGAGTCCCGATCTAGCCCTGGAGGCGGCGAGACGTTCCCGTTGAGTCGTAGTGTGCTTACTGATAATTTGGTTGTTTAACTATAAACCCGAATCCCTAACAAGTGATTCCTAGTGAACACAACAACCGGTGTTACCTAATAAGTTTAAACTTAGAATTTGTCAAATGTCAAATTGTCACCTGATAATAGACTAGGAAGACATTTTACGTCTGTCACGTCAACAAAGATTGCGCGGCATTAAAAAAAAAAGTTCTAGAATTCATTGTTTTTTGAGACAAAACATACCTGTACCTATAAAGACAGCTGTCGATTTAGATTAGCAACCGGGTTAGATTCCCGAACGCAGTAGAGATGTTTTTTTTAAATGTATGAATGCAGTTTTTCTTGTTATTAAAATCGATGACATGGTTCCTCAGAACAGATCTTCGTATGTCTTATAGCTTCAGACTTTCCCATACTGACCGATTTGAATGAGACAACCTGTATATGAATATTGGAGCGGCAGCGGAGCGTACTAAAACAAAATCATAAACTTGTGTCCATTAGGACACAATTTGGTTGAAAATTTTGTTCGTGATGCCCCGTCTATAGTACCTAAGTATTGAATGTCTTTGCTCATTTACAATATTGCTATGGCTTAGTATGGATTTATTTGTATTTTGTGTTTATAATTAGTGTAATAACAACGCAACGCCTGCCTGCTAGATCAAATATCATCAGACTATCATCACAGTATAAATATTAATACAGTACGATGACGCCTTTGATCTCTGGAAAAATGCCGACAACGTCTACACGCGTTAGCCCTGAATAACAGCTCCCGAACTACGAACATCGTTTTCTTCGCACTTCGCGGCTTTCCCGCGTCTCGACCCTCACACCCCGCACGATTGCCCTGTCTAGACGGCTTCGTCGGACGACTGTAGGTTTTTAGACTGTGCTATCATCATGTCTGTACTTACAAACATACTAAGAAATAAATTATATTTATTGCTGTAAATTAGTTTGTACTTACATGTTAAACTAGTAAAACTATTTTTTTACATTAGTGTTTTACTATAGGACCGCTCTGAGAAGTAACACCGAAAGAAACTCAGAAGTCAGTGTTATGTTTGATGGTCTTTAAATATATTTTTATTAATTCGAAATCAATTAGTTATATTCCACAACTTTCAAACAACCCAAATTAAGCAGATCTTGTACTAGGAGTACTAGAAATAGTTTTTATACACAAGTTTTAATAGATAAATTACACCCAGACAAATGAGCGTGCTAATCACACAAAAAATTGTCTTGGGTGGGAATCGACCCCACAACCTTCGGCATAGCAGTCAGGGTCACTAACGAACAGGCCAGTCAGTTAGCGGTAAGTCAAGTCAGCTAGGCCAGGCCGGTCAATTATTATAATAACTGTCATAGTTTATTAAAATATACTAACTTACAGGATATGATATAACTTTTAAGTTATAATTATGCCTATTGCGTTTCAGATTCCGTAAAGAATAATGATTCATTTTCCTGCTTCGGTAACTTAATTTCCTATTATCTTGATTGTATACCGATTGACTCGGTATACCAAGATTTAGGTATAAACTGTAAGCTAGTTGTAAGTAATAAATAAATGTGATGATTACCTGTTTGTTTGCGTAGACCAAGAGACAGGCTCTGCTCAGTTCCTCGTGTTTCAACATTTGATGCAGCTCCTCACGACTTATGCTCAACCGATGGCGGTCCGTTGAGTCAATGACCATTATCACGAACTGAATAGACAGAAAAATTAAAACAATGTGATCACCACACACCACCATAATGTACAAATACTGTTCATAAACGGTTATAGCAACATAGCTGTTAATCAGTATAAAATTCTCATGTCACAGCGTTTGCTTCCACACTCCTCCGAAACTGCTTGACCGATTTTGATAAAATGTTTTGTTTATATTCAACACCAACGTCTTTGTGTTTATGTGAACCACGATAAATAATAACCGGTCTAATAATTGCATCATTTGCACTTGGAGAATTATTTTAGTGATTTTAATTATTATACTCGTATTTCGCTGTGTACATGCATATTTGTTACGGTCGCGTATAACTATTTTAAAAACACACAATATTCAACTAAAATTTGCAAAAAAGGGGAAAAATACGAGTACATAACATAACATTACGCCTGAAATCCCTGAAGGATAAGGCAAAGGTGTACCAATAGTAGGTACACTTATTAATAGTTTACATTTCGCCAGCTATGTTTAAGTAATAGGGAGCAAATCTATTACCAACAATCGGACACAAATCCAAGGCTCAGCAGTAGCACTTGCTAGACTAATAGGCCATCAACAGGCAGTCACCTTAAGTTAACAATAGCTAGGCAAAAATGAAACGCTAGGCAGATGATGAATAGCAAGGGAAAAGCATTACCTACAACTCTTAAGCACTCTTAGCCGTCGCACATCATTGAGAGGTACAGAGGCCATATCAATCTTCCCCAATGTGCCAAATTCCTTTGATAATTTTTCAACATTATTACAAACAGTATAAGGTTCATGTTCAATTGGGATAATTTGACGGTTTAGGGTAGATTGATGTGCTGGAAAATTTGCTTGCTGAATTTAGTATTTGGAATATAATGTACAGATTGCCTAGTGCGAGTTTGTTTTACGTTAACGCGATCGACACGTTTATGACGTACGGCGCTCCGATTGGCTCGCTCCAAGCTTTTAACCAATCAGAGAGTCAAACGCGGTGAACTTTTCGATCGCGTTAGCGTAAAAACAACTCGCACTTAGCGCACAGAACTTTATATTCCGAATACTATTTACACAATACTACTTATTAAAATATTCATTAAAATGTCAAACTTAGAATACAGGATAAGAATGATTTACGCATTTACACTCGCCATTTGCGTTTTATAGCTATGTTTACTTGAGCAACATAATAAAATCGCCCATGCAGCTTGTTATATAATAAAATTATTTCCACAGTGTCACCAAAATATTACGGTTTTCGCAGCGCGCGCAAAAATATCTCGCAGATGGCAGAATTTTACCGATGTTTATGTATTTCTTGTTATATTATGCCCTATACACCAGATCTTTATAAATTCTATCCTGTATAGTTATTCGGACGCATAAGCTACAAAATTATTAAGCTTCAATAAAATCCATTCAGTAGTTATGGCGTGAAAGTGTAACAAACATCCACACCCACTCGCAAACACAAACTCCCTCACAAACTTTGTCAATAATTCATAAGTAGGATACAACGACGGTACACCGCGCTAATCTTTGTTACTGCTAATCGAATTTAAAAGTTATTTTTGTGTTATGTTCTCCAATTCTTGAGGAAAGTCCAGGCTTTCCAACCTCACACTACAACCCGTTAGGAGCGGGTAAACCGCGGGACACGGCTATACATATAGTCACTCAAGATAAATAGATAAATGAATGATCTCCTAAAGTTTTGGGTTGCTAGCAAGTAACATTATTATTTCATGGTATCTTGTAGTAAGCAGCCTAGGTGCATGAAAATTTATTATGTTATGTTGTAAGTAAGTATACACGCAATAGGCAACTATCGTTTGTAACACAGATCACGGAAACCCCCCAGTGGCCGGCTGTCAACACTTTCTTTACAAACAACGCGTGCCAGTGGCCGTTAGCTCGCAAGCACGCGAAATGATGTAAGCATAGAAACTGACGGCGGTTGCTAGTAACAGTAGTCGTGCACTAGTAGGTACTTTTTTAGCGTCACGTTACACGTTATTTTGGCGTCACGAATTTTATTTATACTGCCGTAGCGTGACTAGTTGCAAATAAAACCGTTTTATACTAAAATCTAAAACCGTTTACAAATCACCTACCTGGCAGTGCCTGGTCGATTTAAACAGTCTTTGGGTCATTCTTCTTTTTAACCTACAAAAAGGTGTCTCCACCAGTCAGTGAAGAAGAATTCTAGGAAATTACCATTATTTTTTTAAAATTTAATTTTAACATGCACTGTACTATACACATAATGGCTGTGCATGATTAAAAAACAAATATACTGAATAATTTCATTGTAAAAAGTACGTTACATAGTTGTAAATCCGCGTGACAAGTGTTTTTCATACAAATCACAGTGTCTCCCGCTACCTCGGCTTGTGTATAATCCATAATATTACGAAAAAAATATTATGATGACACAAAACTTAAAAATATATTAAAACTCCTAAATATATTACCTATCATGTAATAGCAACCAATATTTTTTATTACTTTTAATAAATTATTTAAAAATACACAAGTATTTGTCTCCTTCTACCTGATGTTTTATTTTGTAAATTCTGTCACGTGAGTTGTCCTTCGAAATACGCATTTGTGCCGCTCGTCTTTGTGGTCAGCGATTAGAGGTTTGAGACCCCCTTCCCCCCTTGGTACGATTGCCCCTCTGAGATCACGAGATATTGCGTCAGTCGCCCGAAAGCTGTGATAGGAGGTGCGTGTGTTTATTCGGCTACCGCTTCGTCACGTAAGTAATTGATTCAAAATATAATTATTATTGTTACATTTCGGTGTCTACTCTTACGTATTAAGAAATACTATACTGCCAACGTGTAAATTATATACCATTTGTTAACTTTTGAATGTTATCGACTCTGCAACAAAGTTTTACCCCTCCGTCACATGACAACTCCGTCACATGTTTATCGTGACGGAGTGGTAAAATACGTGACGGAGGGGTTAAATAAACGCTATTCATATTCTATTTATGGTAAATCCGAGAAATACTGAATTAGGTACATCACTTTTTATGGTAATTATTGCTACGAAAAGTGTCACTAATATTTTTCTATCTTCTCGTATGTTTCGGTACTTATTACTTATTTCCTATTTGCAGATACCATCATGGTGAAAAAGAAGGCATTAACACCAGCAGAAAGACAGCGGCGTTGTCGAGAGAAACGAAAAAATGACCCTGAGAAGGTAGCTGAAATAAAGCGCAAGGATTTAGAAAGATACCATGCCCGAAAGAAACTAGTGGCTGACATGAGCAAGCGAGAACATCGAATCAAAAAGCGAATATGGCAAGAAGGAAATAAAAAAAGGAGGGAGAAGAAAAAAATGCTTGAAGAGGTACTTTTAAACACGCCGCCTTTATCACCAATACCAGATATTCCACGAATGACTCCCTCTGCAACACCGACTCCCTCTGAAGTATCTAGTTGTACTTCAAGGGGAAGAAAGAAAGTGAAAAGAGATAGAACAAAGTTATACAGAGATAATATTAAGTTTCAAGAGAAAATAGACCAGTTAGAAAAGAAAGTTCGAAAATATAAGAAGAGATTGCACAGAAATCAAAAAAAGACAGCAGGAGCAACAAAGATGAAAGCAATATTAGTCAGAATACAAGGAAGTACAGCGTTCTTTCTAATGCCATTAAAGAACGGTACAAAACTGTAAAAAGTCGAAAAGAAAAACGCCTCATCCAATCGGTACTTCAAACCCGTATCGTAAAAGAGTCCAGAATGCAGATCGAATTAGTAAGAGACACATTAGGTGTTGACCGACCTATAAAATACAAGAGCGTTCTACTAAAACATACTGATCTTGTACGGAAGATTCAACAGTTCTTCTTGCGGGATGATGTAACGAGAGCTACTGCTGGTAAGAAGGAGACTGTCACGCACAAAAAAAATAAAGTACAGAAAAGATTTCTATTGGACTCCATGAAAAACCTGTACAAAGCCTTCTTGAAAGAAAATAGAGGTCTCAAATGCCACTACAGCTACTTCACTAAACATAGACCATTTTATGTGAAGCCACCTACTGTAGATGGAAGAGATACTTGCTTGTGTAAGTTACATGCAAATGTTACCTATCTGGTTAATACTTTACATAAAAATAAAGTTATTGTGCAGAAAGATACAAACGCAGTCATTGAATCACTAGTTTGTACTGTTGATTCAGTGTCCTGCATGAAAGGAGTTTGTTCGGAATGCAAAAACCGATGCATAGAGTATGATAAAAGCTACGAAACGAAAATTGTAGACTTACGGCAGTGGATAAGAAAAAGTGAAGTTATAGAAAAGGCAGAGAAAAAGATAAAAATTTCAAAAAATGTAGCAGTTACTGATAAGCTCACAGTTGAAGAAGTAATCTATAAATTTGAGAGTGAGCTGCAAAACTTCAAAACGCACATCCACAATATCAGACACCAATACAAAGCTTACCGACAGTGCATCGACGGGGTTACTGAAGACGAAGTAGCATTACATATAGATTTTAGTGAGAACTATGCCTGCAAGTATCACTCTGAAGTCCAGTCTCACCATTTCGGTGGTTCTCGCAATCAAATAACTCTGCATACAGCCGTAATGTACCATTTTTCAGCAGAAGCACTGAAAAAACAGGTAACTTCATACTGTACAGTGTCATCCAATCAGAACCATGGACCTGCTGCGATTTGGGCGCACCTTCATCCAATTCTGACTGAATTAAAAGAAAAACATCCTGCTGTAACAACTGTTCACTTCTTCTCTGATGGTCCTGCAACACAGTACAAGCAAAAGATAAACTTTTACCTAATGGCAAACAGGTTTTTCGACGAATACGGGTTTTGCAAAATATCCTGGAACTTCTTTGAATCAGGGCATGGAAAAGGAGCTGCTGATGGTGTTGGAGGGACAATGAAACGCCAAGCTGATGCTATAGTAGCTAGAGGAAACGATATTGCAGATGTGTTTCAATTTTTTTCCGCACTTCAAAATGCCAACAAAATCAAACTGTTCATGGTGACAGACGAAGACGTAGAAAAAGTCGCAGCAACGATTCCAAGTGACATTGTGCCCCTGAAAGGAACAATGCAAGTCCACCAAATGTTCACCGAAACTCGTGGAATCCTAAACCATAGGGTATTAAGTTGTTTTTGTAAGCAATTCTGTTCTTGCCACGGTCCTAAAACTTATAGGCCTCTGCCTGAAACCAAACAACATCAAAATATTGAGGACGAGTTTTTATTTAACGAAAAAGAAGACGATATATTTCATGATGAAATCCTCCATTTCGCGCTCGCTGATATAACGAACACAATTCAGATGCCCCGAAAAAGTTTCTACGATACTGTGTATGGCCCAGATGAATCATCGGATGAAGATCAGCCTTTGGCCATGCTTAAAATGAAAGATGCAACTGATCAAACTGCCGTCTGCGGTACTTCTTACCAAACACTCCAGCCTGAACACATTCATCCAATGAATATATTTGACGGAGTTCACGTATTGGTTAAAGTACGAAGCGAGAGACAAACACAATACACTTACGCTGGAGTAGCAAAAAGTTCCGTCGATGAAGAAGGCGATGTCTTGATAATGTTCCTAAAAACAGTTGATGATAGTGGAAGACTGTTTAAATTGGTGGAGAATGACGTATCAGATGTTCCTTTTGATGATTTGATTAAAATCTTACCGACTCCGAATATTATTAAAAAGGGAAAGAGAAAATATTTCCAGTTCGAAGAGCCACTGTCAGTATTCGAAAAATAAGACTTTCTATCAGTGGCTTCGAAATTAAAATGTTGTCGTGCTAGATTGTGTTATTGTTATTGTTCATGATGATTATTTAGTTTGTGTTTTTGGGAATTTAAATTTGTTGCCAAGTTAGACTAGATTTTATATTTTTCATTTATTTTTTTTACTTAAGACGAGTAAGTAGTCATTTTATTTACTATAATACGAATCTCTTACTTGAAAGGTTTTCAAATTAGATTTCAGTAATTATTTAAGTTCGATCTCATGTTATTTTATATGACCATGTTTAAGACTGATCAAGATTTATACCAAAATATATGATTCTAGAAAAATAAACCGGTTTTATTTCAATACGTAGCCTGGTATCCCCTAGAATAACCACTCTGTCACATAATTTACTACTCTGTCACGATGTTGTCTCCTGCATGCGTAGCATGAACACATTGAACACCGAAGAAACGGCCTGTGTCTACAGACGAATCGGCAAAGTGACAGATTATATAGACAGGAACCTCAATCTGTCAAATTTCTTTCAATAAACCTGCCTGCGTAGCATGAACACTTAATTTCTTTTCTTCCGAGACACGACAAAGACCGTTTCTTCGGTGATCATGCTACGCGTGCTGGTAGGAAAATTGTTTTGGTTGTTTATTTATTTTGTTATGGCTAATGCGGCATTGGAAAATTAATATTTATAAAAGTTGATGTTATTCCCGTCTGTGATATTTGTATTATTTAGTAAATGATAGTAAACATTGATTTATAGCAAAAACAATATTATACTTAGTTTTCAGGATAGTGTGCAAGGAGTGGGTAACTGGGCAGAGGAGAGTGGTGAAAACCCAAACCCGGATGTAGATGAAGAGAATGAAATAGAAATGGATGAGATCGTAAGATCGTTAAGAGAAATGAAAGTTGGAAAAGCTGCAGGGTATGATAGATTGTCCGCTGAAATGCTGAAGGGCGGTGACGGGGTAGTAGCAAGCCTGTTGTGCCGGATCTTTAATATGTGTTGGAGATATGGCCGAGTCCCAGATGACTGGTGCAAGGCTGTAATCGTGCCACTGTATAAAGGAAAAGGCTCACAGCAGGAGTGTAAAAACTACCGCGGCATTAGCCTTTTAAGCGTAGTTGGTAAACTGTATGCAAAGGTTTTGATTAAAAGAGTGATCAGACTGACAGACGAGAAATTATGGGACGTGCAGGCAGGGTTTAGAGAGGGAATGGGATGTATGGATCAGATCTTCTCCTTGAGGTGCATAGCCGAAAAATATCTGGCTAAGCACAAGAAAGTTTACTGTGCTTTCGTAGACTTGGAGAAGGCCTATGATAGTGTGTGGAGGGATGAGCTGTGGTCGACACTATCCATGTATGGTGTGGACTGGTGCTTGGTACGGGCACTGAAATCTTTATATAGGGATTCCAGTGCCTGTGTCAGGATAAACGGGGCATACACAGACTGGTTTAACATCTCTAGGGGAGTTAGACAGGGCTGTGTAGCGTCACCTTGGCTGTTCAACTTATACATGGATAGTTGTCTGACAGATTTAAAAGAGAGTGAGTGTGGATTAAGGATGAATGAGTTGCCTGTCAAATGCCTCCTCTACGCAGACGATCAAGTTCTTCTTGCATCGTCAGCGGAACAGTTGCAAGACATGGTGACCAAGATGAATGAAGCATATAAGATGAAAGGGATGAACATTAATGTGAATAAGACGAAAGTAATGGTGTTTGAAAGAGACGAAAACGTGTCGTTGTGCAATGTGAAAATAAACGATATGAGTGTAGAACAAGTGAATGACTTTGTATATCTGGGAAGTCTGTTTACAAGGGATGGAAAGATTGATGCGGATGTGGAAAGGAGAGTAAATGCAGGAAATAAAGTGAATGGCGCTATACATGGCGTTGTGACCAGCCAGTCTATGTCCGAAAAGGCACGACTGGCTGTTCACAATGGTGTGCTGGTGCCTACACTAACGTATGGAAGTGAATGTTGGGTGTGGCAAAAGAGACATGAAAGTAGAATAAATGCTGTAGAAATGCGTTCCTTGCGAAGTATGTGTGGTGTAACAATTAATGACAGATTGAGGAATGATGATATAAAGCAACGTTGTGGTTTAAAAGAAGATGTAGTAACAAAAATTGAAAAGAGTATGCTTAGATGGTTTGGTCACGTTGAAAGGATGGATGAAAGGCGACTAACGAAAGGTATTTACAAGGCAGAAGTAAGTCGGAACGCCGGGAGGGGACGCCCTAGAAGGACATACAAAGACCTTATTGGTGAGGTTCTTCAGAAAGGTCAGGTGCGTAGTACTCGCAACCGGCGTGTGTGTATGACAACATGTATGAATGTAAACGAAGCAAAAGAAGTATGTAAGAATCGTAGCATATGGCGCTCTGTAGTTTCTGCCTACCCCCATGGGAAAAAGGCGTGAGTTTATGTATGTATGTATGTATGTACAATATTATATTTGCAACAAAATGTGACAGAGTGGTATAAGATCATGAATTAAATATATTAAACAAATACAATTGCATTATTTTAACATATTTTCTAATAGTTCCTATAGTTAATAAAGGTATAACAAAAGCACAAGTTATTTGACGAAAAGCATTCGATAGAATAAAATAAAAGATTTCGTGACGGAGTTGTAACTTTTTTTTGTCCTATCCATTATTCAGGTCTAAAAATCGTACAAAAATCTGTAAACTTCGCGGCTAACAATTTTTTCCGATAGAATAGAAAATTTGCTACAGAATACATATATATATTGACGAGGAAGCTTTACATTTTTTTTTTTCGTTTTTGAGCTAGTGTATTATCAAATTGTACGTTAAAAAGAAGAACGACCCCTTTAACCAAAGCGCCAACAGATTTCGTTTTAAAACGGTTTATTAGCACATGACACTGCCGCCTCTGCCAGCACAAAGATTACGCGCTCTATGGTTTGCCACGGGCACAAATCTTCTACTACAACTTTGGGTTGCTACCGAATTTATTGTAAGAAACGCCCAATAACTTTGAGCGACACAGATATCGAACCATGTGCCCATTCTTAGCAGTCAATTTTCTTGGTTGCAGCAGTATACTAACATAACAGTCAATAAGTCACTGTATTAGGTACTAAGTCCTTATAAAATTATCTCAGGTACACCTTAAAATGATGCATTTGAGTTATCATTGGCCATGTAGCCATTCAAACTGTAGATAAGACGGTGTACTTCCTACTTCATTTTATATACCAAATATTTGTGTTGATAATTACGTTGAAAGGCAACTAAGGCAAGTAAATAATACTTAACAGACACAATATTTTACTAAGAATATTTTCCTGTTCACGTCTTAGGTATTTAGACGATTTCATTTTGTTGCCGCTAGGTACCTACATTCAGAGCGTTACTTGTAGGTAGGGTTGCCACAAAAAGTGCAAAAGCCAGACGTCACAGATACATAATATTTAGCCGCACTATTTGTTCTGCACAGGTTTTTAATCGAAACAACCATTCAAAAATCAACTTCATCTTCTAGCCGGATACTTGGAGACTTATACACGTAAATAAAGCCAGACACGATTTTAAGATGCCGGACATGGCCGTCTCTACCGGACATCTGGCAACCCTACCCGTAGATAATAAAGTATAGCTACAATGTGTCTTAGTTGTTAATTAACGACAAATTGTCTGTAAACAAATTAATATTTCCTTGTCAGTTATTTATTATTGTCGCAATATACAAACTATACGTAAGGCATTACAAAATGAGCATACACACAGGTACTTAGAACGGGTGCTCATTAAGATAAGGAAAGCCGTTCAACCATAATAATTAGGAATGCACATCAATATGGCAATTTCGGTTTTTGAGTAATTATGGACAATTCTTGTTTATATAAATAGAAAACTGAAGACAACGATACAGGAAAAGTATACATATATTATGTCACTAGCAGACGTCACGCGGTTTCACCCGCGTAGTTCCGTGTCCCGTGGGAATACAGGGATAAAAAGCTATGTCACACCCGGGGATAGTGTAGCTTCACAACGGTGAAAGAATTTTTCAAATCGGTCCAGTCGTTTCGGAGGCCTATTCAATGCAAACAAACAAACAATCAAACCTTCCTCTTTATAATATTAGTATAGAAGTATAGATAACTATGCCGCCGAGTGATCTATCCAAAACATTTAAATGATCTGAATCTCGGAAACGGCTTTATTAAGTATTTTTCATGAAATTTAGTTTGCAGGGGCTCTTGGGGGCGATAAGTAGTTCTAACTAGGATTGGTAATTTAAAAAAATACCAGGTAAAGTTCGGAACATCCAGGTCATATAGGTACCTACTAATTATACTAATAATTAAATGATATGATAAAAAAAACTATATAGGAAACGATTAAGTATCCTAAATGAATAACAGTAAATTATTACAAAGCGTCGTTTTACTTTCATATTTATTTATAAATCTAATAATATAACATCACGCCAGTAATCCCTGAAGGGTTAGGCAGAGTTTTACCAGTAGAACATCAACATTTTGCCAGTTATGTTCAAGTCACATGTAATAGGGGGCGAGCCTATTGCCATCCGCCAGGTACAGATACTGAGAAATATCACATGGAGAACGTAATAAAGATTCCGACTCGGGGATAGAACCCAGAACCTCGGAATTTAATGAGTACCTGTATGACACTGCTCAACTAACCACATAAGCATTATCTAACGCTATTGTCGCATTAAATAAGATAAGCACCATCTAATCAACTGTCATTGGTCATCTCTTGGGTATACATTCTCCAGCACCACAATTTTGAGGAGAAAGATTAGTCTAATGTCATTAAGGTTTTAAGATAATAACAGCTGAATATTGCATTACTGAAATCATTATAGGTATTATACCTCCTTATAATCATTTTGTTGAACTGTAATTCCACAAATTTAATTATCCATAATATGTGAAGGCGTACAAGATCGTAAAAATTCGTTTACAAGGTCGAAGTATCACTCAGCTACTTGAGGGGAATTTAAGTTAGAGGAAGAATAGAATAGAATTTTAAATTAATTTTTTCTGCCAACCCCCATGGGAAAAAGGCGTGAGTTTATGTATGTATATTTCTTCAATACTCTTTATTTTGCACACCATTAAAACTTACAAATTATGTAACAATGGGCGGCAATGAGGAAGAATCAAAGACCTCCTGATATAAGATATTATGCATACATACATACTCGTAAACTCACGCCTTTTTGCCATAGACGTAGGCAGAAACTACAGAGCGTCATATGCTACGATTCTTACATACTTTTCTGTTTCATTTACATTCTTTTCTGTTTCATTTACATTCACACATATGAATGTAACACCTGACCTTTCTGAAGAGCTTCACCGATAAGGGTTATGTATATCTTTCTAAGGCGTTTCCACTTACCTACATATGCCTTAGAAATACCTTACGTTAGTTACCTTTCACACACCACACATGAAGTATGTATCCACAAGGAACACATTACTACAGCATTAATTTATTCAATTTTCATACCACAGACACACAGACATTGAGATATTGTGTCTAACTAAATAAGAAATCATTCTATTTTAATTCATTTAAGAACTACTTAACCCGTCGCATATCGTCGAACATTGTTTGTATGGCTTACGATCCACCGGGGGTTCGTAAGGACATTCGAGCAGTTAAGCATCATATCATATCATATATTAAAACACACATTGCTATAATCAAATAGATTTTAGAAACTATAGAGGGGACAGAAAAGAAATATTGTAGAAAAACTGTGATCTGATTGCCTCAGTAACCCCATCTAGCATAGTGTAGCAATATTGGGGCGGCAGCAGAGCATACTAAACTAGACTAATCGACTTGTGTCCACTAGGACACAAGTATCAAGTATCAAGACAAGTATCAAGACTTTGTTCAAAGTCTTGATAGTTCTTATAATACTTATTATAGACGGCTGTCCCGTCTATAATAAGTATTGCAAGTCTTTGGCTACAATCAAGCATAGCTTTAAATAGTTTTGAGCAAAACAAACAGTAAAATATCGAAACTTCCATTTCCAATTGAAGCTCATTATCAGTTAGTACATAAAATATGACTGCACTTTACAAATACACATTATTTACTGCATTACATTCTAATTTGAATAAAAGACAGTGTCGAAGAAAGGCATTATAAATCATATAGGTATTATGATTATATGCATATCCAACACAATAGGCAAGCATTATGGTGTAGCATTATTATTTATCAGTACTGTAGGTATTTAATTTGATTTACCTTTGCATATTTATATTTAACCCAATTGTTTTCTTGATACTGGATATTGTGAGGTTTACTTTTTTATTATTTATTGTATTTTATTAATTTAATAGCCATTGATCATGACCAAGTAGAGTGGGTGAATAGGTTTGCAATATAAATGTGATCATTTAAAGTTACCGATCTCTGTGTGTTGTTATTGTCATAACATTTTTGATAAATTGTTTTTATAGAGAACATTATAAAAAGCAGTTACCTCACTGTTTGTGTAGTATGTGTTCCATGCTGATCTCAAGCTCTGCTGGCCGCCGAGGTCCCACATGACAAAGCGAAGGTTTCTCCACACTACCTCCTCTACATTGGAGCCTATGGTCGGCCTAGTGTGGACAGCCTCACCCAGCAGGAGCTGGTACAGTATAGTTGTCTTGCCAGCATTGTCCAGGCCAACCAGGACAAGCTTATGTTCTGTGGATGGATGATAAACAAAAAATATAAGATTGAAGCTCTGGCATAAAATT
Source organism: Euplexia lucipara (assembly GCA_921972225.1). Classification (NCBI taxonomy): domain Eukaryota; kingdom Metazoa; phylum Arthropoda; class Insecta; order Lepidoptera; family Noctuidae; genus Euplexia; species Euplexia lucipara. Next base: position 5,837,099 of record OV179142.1, on the reverse strand, counting down.
AAAGGCCTATGTAATAGTGCATTTCCAATGGCTTTGATTTAGATTTCATTTATAATTTGAATTGAAAGTAGGTACATATGGCTACACATGTCATCAAGCTATACATTTCCAGTTAATGCTGACCTCGCTTTGTATGGAAATTCTATACAATGCGAGTTCAGCTAATACTAGAAATGACACATACATAACACTTAGCAAGAGAATACCATACCTATTGAACAGTCTGCCGGCAGACATAAGCAGTGAAACTAACACAAATAGATTTAGACTTAAAATAAAATTATATTATTTAGAAATGTTTTAAGTTTTTGTTAAGTTAAGTTAAAATATTGTTTAGTTTTAAGTACATTTAAGTATAGTTATCTATTCTCCATTTATAACAGCATTAAAAAAGAGGCTTGTAGAAGCAGGAATGTAGAACATTTTGTTTTCAAGATAAGTGAAAACAATATCTTTTTCATTCATATTGTGATGATAGTGTTCGCATATACATGTACCTAAATGATTATGGTTTTATTTTTAATTGTAATTTGGATTTAAATGTAATGTTCAATTTTAGTGTTGGTTGTTTTGTTGTGAATGCGAAATGTTTTATTAATTTTTGTAAAAATGTAACTATGATCAGAAGTTGATTGACATAAATAAAAAAAAAATAAATGTATTGAACTGCTGTTTTTGTTTTTTGTGGTATTTGTTTATTTTTTTATCTATTAACTAGCTTCTGCCCGCGACTTCGTCCGCGGAAAATTTCTTATTTTAACATAAGATTACACTCGATTGATATTACTGTATTTAATTTTATTAGTACAATATTTTTTGGAATCAGATCAGTAACTTCAAAGATTACCGAATGTTATGGCATTTTGCCTAGCGAGCCGCTGCGAGCGCTCAGTGCTAGTCTCCCTATCCCTTGTTTCAGAGACATGCTGCCTTAAATGAGATAGACGCTGCGCAGGCGCACGTTCAGCGCTAGATTCCCGAGCACGGGCCTGCGATGTTATGACATTTTGCCTACCAAGCCGCTGCGAGCGCTCAGCGCTAGTCTCCCTATCCCTTGTCTCAGAGACATGCTGCCTCAACTCAGATAGACGGTGCGCACGTTCAGCGCTAGTTTCTCGAGCACCGGCCCGCGACGTCCTCACATTTTGGCCAGCGAGGCGCTGTGAGCGCTCGGAGCTAGATTCTCTAGCGCGTGTTTGCGAAATATATTCTCTATTTCTCTAGAGGCGCTGCTCATTTTCAGGGACAGATTCTTCCGTACGGCGTAGGTTCTCGAGCGGCTCTTGTCTGTGATGTCTGCTGGGACAGTTGAGATTTCCTTTTAGGCATGCTCTCAACAAACTACGCACAGACTTGAAAACAATTAAGAACAAAGGGAGAGCGACTCGGACACCGTCTGCCTTTACAAAACAAAACAATCGTAATATCGAATAACTCGTATCGATTATTACGATAGAACATAGAACGAAGTAAGAAACTACGAAGACGAACATACGAAACAAACGTACAACGAAATTACGATATTTTCGATTATGAGGTATCTATCAACGTATCAACAACAACAACCATACGAACGAAACAACCGAAACCATTAGGCAACTGACATGTAATATTTAGAACTTCAACTTACAACAACGTGGGCGTAATAATTCGAGAGGGTCATCAATCCACGGAAAGTCTTAACACCGCGATTCAGAAAAATGACGTAATTGCAGAACGCCATCTATGGGCAAATAGGTAAAACGTCTGCACAATGAAAGTTATGCTGCATTTTGCGTTTTAGTAATTTTATATTATCTCCGAAACTGTATGACCAATTGATATACTGTAAATGGCAAATCTTATCTGTATGATGTTCTTGTGATACTAAAATAATTTATTGTCATAAGAATTAATATTTTGTTGCTCAAATAATCAACCAAACGTAAGTATGCCGAAAAAAATGTTTTCTAATGCAATAGAAGTATAAAAGATAAAATATAAAAGATAGAGATATGGCATCGCGGACTTTTTTGTAGAAATAATTAAGACGAACCAGGTAGCCATACATTGTTTTTAATTTTAAGCAACTGTTTAGGCAGCGCACGCAAATAATTCTGTTTTATAAGGTTTTTTTTCCGACTTGCTTGACAAAAGTTGTGATAGCTCGGTTAATTTACATGTTATAGAAACAATTTATAGCCTATAGCACTCAGGAATAATGTAGCTTTCTGCCAGTTAAAAAAAAATTAGATTTGGATTATGAGTTTCAGAGATTACCCCCTACATACAAATTTACGAACTTACAAACTTACAAATTTTACCTCTTTAAAATATTAGTATAGATAGGCACACCAACAACTTAATTACAAATGAAAAATATGTTAAACATCAACAAGAAAGTCCTGTGTCAATTACAGGTATGCACATCATTCACAAAATAGGGATGCTAGTTAATATAGTAATGAACTTATTTTTTAATTTGTTAAATCCCGGAAGGACACCAGTGTCTGCCTGTCATTGTCTTTCTATTGTGTCACTAATTACCTACCTCAATTGAAAGGTTAATTAAAATCATTCTTCAAAAGAGTAAGTTGTTCATAATGATGATTGCAACAACCCTTTATAGCTGTTCTTTCTCTACAAACATAAATAAACGTACATTCATATATGGATAAAACCCAATACCATGTATTTCATATTTAATTTGTAACCCAGGGGGATTCGGCGTTGAGGGCTGAAATGCAGGTTACGCCTAGTTCGGCCCCAAATGCTAATACTTTTGTGTACTTTATACCTAAGCTTAGATTATGAACTATACTTGTAAGTAGTTGTAAGAAAATGTACATATTTTTTTTTGTGAATAAACTTTATTATTATTTTTATTATAGCTTTGGTTTATATGTGCCTTACTAAACATAATGTGTATATTTGGGGAAAAAATTAGAAAACATTCACTTGAATAAAGTCTTCAAGTCTATAGGTACTCATAATTGCTTTATTATGAAACTATAGTCATATACTCAGAATACAGCTTCTTTTCAATCACAAAAACTAAGCAGACTTATATTGGTAAGTTGTACCTACATAAGCTCCAGAAATAGTTTACCTACCTATGTACTTTATATATAAACACTATATTATGTGTGAAAGTTGAGTACAAATAAAAGTAAAGTATACACTTACTGTTGATTTTACTTCTATTTCTAATTTTCTGTTTAAATATAAATTGATTTGTTACTAGTATGTTTAGAAATTACGAACTTCTGTAGGTACCCACTAGTAAAGTAGTTCATTCTGTTTCTAGTTAAAACTTACAAATAAATTGGGCCACACACATTACTGGACAAAGAGCCTGCTTAACGACTTGTATACGAATTTAGGTTGCACAATACATCTTACATTACTTAGAAAATGTCCAATTTGTTTATTGTATAGGTACTTACCCTCATTCCCGAATAAGCTCCAGATCTTTGATATGAGTAAACCCATTTTGGCAAAGTGTGTGCCAGTACGCAATAAGGAGACAATGACTATAAGGTAAACTACTTTTTGATTCGCATTGTCGAAGGCGTTAAAACAAGTACACGCAGAGTAATAACTTAAAATTTAATTGCATATTACGTATGGAACTCTTTTCACGCTCTAGTTCACTTTAATATTACACTATAACGCATTTTTGTAGCAAAAATATGTTTGATCTCCGTACTTTTCTAGCGACGCGACGACGTTTCGATAACGCGAAGATTGGAAGACATTGAATGAAGGAAATGAAATTGAAGACAGGCAAGACACAATCAAGCGAGCTGTCATCACACACAACTAGAGTGTTGCCACCCAAAGTCAAAATTTAAAATTATAATCGCTAAATATGGCAAAAAAGAGTACAAACGGAACTAAATTTTTGTCCGTTGGCAACATTTCCAAAATAATGACAGCTCATAATAAACAAAGTTCACAATTTCGTAAAACTTTAATTTCGACCACCAGACGTTGATTAATAAACGTAAAAAGTGAAGAATAATAAATAAAACAATTCGGAGTGCTGGCAGGAATGTTATTTATAAGGTGTACAGGCGATGTCTGGCGGAACATGAGGCCCAAACTATTCTTTCTGAACTTAACAATGTTTAGTAAAGAACCGCTGATAAGACAGGTATGTAAGAGTTTGTTTTGTTGATTTTAGCTAAATCAAGTGTTAATTGATGTATACAAAGCTATATTAATTGGCTTGTCTAAGGAATAACTAGAAATTTGAAACAATAAATGTCGACCACATAGATTATGTTTAAATTTTTTCTGCATTACTCTGGTATAGCGCGCCGAGATTAATTGATACTTTGGTGACTTGATTTTTAAGTGAAAGTAATTTCACTTTTTACTTTACTTATACTTTAAGTGTGATATCAAGGTAAAGAATTGTTTGTTTTAGCGTTTGCATTAGAAATGTAAAATAACTATCGTGCCATAGTCTAAATTAATTGATATTATTATAGGAAGAATCGTGCTGGACGCAAGGGCGGATCCAGCTTTGTCGCCAGGTGGGGGTCATATAGTCGTGGTCAAGTCAAGAACTAACAGTTTAATTTTGATAACAATAGATACTAGTGAAAAGTAGGTATTTTATTAATGTACGTAAGTACCTACTGTACTTAAAAATATTTATTCTGTCCTGTACACTTGAAAAACTTAACAAATAATAACTTGTACATATACCTACACGTGCATATTGCCATCTTCTCTTGAAGACACCCAGAGAAGCACTACCACGCATGGAATGAGGCAGCCTATTTATAATGTGACTCAGGTTGGCTAGACAAATCTTCAAAATAGCTCGCATTTACTAAGTCATAGGGCACTCTATGTGACGGCTAAACACCCTTATTTTAGCATTATTATTATTATCCACCCTTATTTTAGAATCTTAGATAATCGATCGGAAACGCGTCCAGCCAGCTTGAAAAACCACTTTTCGCTGGTCTCTCAATTTCGGTAACGGAAGTGATTTTGACGACTTTTTGCATATCAACGGGCGTCACATAAATTTGTGACAGGCATCGAGCTAAAAGTTTTGTGATACGTACAGTGGTTCAGTAGAAAAATGCAAAAATCTGTGTCCAGCCATCTTGAATTTACGTAGAAAACTTTTGGCTGGTACTTCCGAATCTAAAACACGGGAGCGTTTTCGAATATCGTTCATTTACTAACATTTGGTGGCGCAATGTGTGACAGAAATAACGTTTGATTTATGGCGTCACATGTAAGGGTTTACGAGAAATCAATAAAAACTTAATCTCCTTAAATAAAAACATGATCCTAGTTCATTAAACTGCTGACTACTTACTGATTTGAATTAATAATACTTAAATAGATTATAAATCAGTTTATGTCGAAAAAAAGAACAGCTAAGTATCAAGATTAGGTTGGTACGCTATTCGGTTGCATCGGGTTGCCATACGAACAGCACTGTGGCGCCTCCATTATTTTCTACTCTTTTTTGCCAGGCTGTAGGCAGATATGCAGCAGAAAGAGTGACAGATAAAAGACATAAATACGCGTTTCAAATAAGAATAACGAACGTCAATGACCTCTATCTGTTAAATGTCGCTTGAAAAGTACGGCTTGCAACGAAACCTTAATCGCGTATCAATTATTTTCTTTTATATAGTTTTACCGAGTCGCAGTAAGTCAAAATAAAAAAAAACGTCTTAAGTAAATTAATAAGTCTTGTGTATTTATTAATTCTGTTTGATAAACGATTGTGTGTTGATAATGTTGATATTTGTTTTGTTTTCATCTCCATGACTAGACTGCTTAAAAATTTGTGAACGAGGCGCTGTTTTCCATGGGAGGACTCGAGAGATTGTCACCAATGTTACAGACAAATACTTAGAGAGCTAGAAACAGTACAATTTATTCATTATAAAAAAATAGGAACATCAACGTTCATCAAATCTTAGTAGACATGTGGGTGGAATAGGCCTGAATTAGGCCTACTGGGGAAACTACATTAAAAAAACGCACTAAGTACACTACCTCAGAGGTGGCGTGGAAACGAGGGAATATAATTATGGCGATAACACCGCTTTCAAGGTTTTGAATCGTTAGAAAAAAAGTATTTGGACTTTTCTTATAGAAAACTAGCAGACGTGATGCGGTTTTACCCTTGTAGTTCCCTTTCCTGTGGGAATACGGGGATAAAAAGTGTAACATATGTTACTCAGGGTGAATGTAGCTTTCAATGCAAATGGATTTTTTTAAATCGGCTCAGTAGTTTTTGACTTTTTATCTACCTACATTTTTTAATCTGCTTTTTATTTTTTTTTGAAAAAAGACAGGCAGGTAAGATACTGTGAAAGAGACAAGAAGGGTAAGATGTTGAAAATTCATGGCCTCCGCCGCGGATTAAAAACTTCTCACAAACATTTATCCGACTAATATTATAAACGCGAAAGTTTGTGAGTATGGTTAGATGGATGGATGGATGGATGGATGTTACTCGTTCACGTAAAAACTACTGAATGGATTTTAATAAAATTTGGTATGGAGTTAGCTGGACACCCTGGATTAACACATAGGCTACTTTTTCCTCGTATGCCCACGGGAACGGGACCTACGCGGGTGAAACCGCGGGACGTTGGTAGTTTAATATATTTATGTATTCGATCTTCTAGTATCATTCAAGTTAATTTATTACCTACCTAGTAAAATACACTCCGGAGACAGGGACAACATCTGTGGTAAGGAGTAAGGAGTTTGTAAAAAATGGGCTGGTGCCTAAGGCAGGATCTTTACGCTCCCAATCCCAACTGGCCCACTTTTATTGAAAAGGCAAACATTTAAACTTCATAAAGACTAACGGCTCACACGTATAATTGCGTATTCGCAACGCATCGCAAATAGCCGCGAAGTATGGTCCGCTAAAGCTTTGGTTCAGGTGACCATGTATAGCACCTTTCGAATTTTCAAATATGTGTGAGAGCCCTTATATTGAAGACACTACATTCCACCAGTTTCATTTAAGCCAGTCCTGCGGCTGACAATTAGAGGGCTGGCTTTAGTTTTTAAAGAAAAAGCCCAATGATATTAAGGGCTCACACACATAATTGCGAATTCGCAACGCATCGCAAATAGCCGCGAAGTATGATCCGATATAGCTTTGGTTCAGGTGACCATATATCGCACCTTTCGAATTCGCAAATATGTGTGAGAGCCCTTATATTGTAGTCACTACATTCCACCAGTTTCATTTAAGCCAGTCCTGCGGCTGACAATTAGAGGGCTGACTTTAGTTTTTAAAGAAAAAGCCCAATGACACATAGGTACTTAAGTACTGGTTTAGTTACACACATTAGGAGTGACACCAAATAAAACAAAGAATAACTTTTTAAGTATATTTTCAGTTTCTCACATTTCGTAAATATATTAGTAATTTGTTTTCGACTGACTGACACATTTTTGTTCAAAACATAGAATAAAAAAAATAACTGTAAACTTATAGTCCTTGTCGGCCGGTCTATAATGTACGCCAGCACATAAAGCTACCTCAAACTGTTAAATTTTCCCAATCAAACATGAACCATACTCTGTTTGTAATAAAATTGAAAAACTATCAAAGTTTGGCACATTGGGTAGCTCTGCACGCGTAGCATGATCACCGAAGAAACGGTCTTTGTCGTGTCTCGGAAGAAAATAAATTAAGTGTTCATGCTACGCAGGCAGGTTTATTGAAAGAAATTTCACAGATTGAGGTTCCTGTCTATATAATCTGTCACTTTGCCGATTCGTCTGTAGACAAAGGCCGTTTCTTCGGTGTTCAATGTGTTCATGCTACGCATGCAGGTAATATATATTCCACATACATAACATATTCCACAACTTTTCACACAACGCCATCTAGTACCGAGCTAAGCTAAGAGCTTGTGTTGCGGGTACTAAACAGCTGATAAACATACTTATATATTTCTAAATACATACTCATATTATAGATAAACTACACCCAAAGTCCCAGACACAGAACAAATTTTAATGATCGTGCTCATCACAGAAATATTTGTCCTGGGTGAAAAGCGAACCCACCACCTCCGGCATAGCAGTCAGGGTTACTAGCTACTAGACCAACAGGCCAGTCAATTCAGTTTGGGGTAGTTGATGTGCTGGCGTCTAGACATTAGGCACCGTACCTACTATGGGGAATTACAAGCGACGGATAACACAAACGAAACCGTGATACCTGTAAAAATACTTAAAACAATCTTTAAATATAATTATTCTTTCCTACGATCCAAGTATCTACCACTCACAGCCATGTCACTACATTACATTTACACAGTAAAAACATTTTAGATTAACACTCATGTATTCGGATCTTAGTCATTTGTAATTCGTAGATGCATTCGTGTACATAACACTTAATCTGGTGGCCCTGGTCGAGTACCTAGCAATCTGTTCCGAACCGGGCTGGTTCGAAACAGATTGCTACTCGACCAGGGCAAACAAATAAAAGGCTAAAAATATTTTGCCCAGGGCACTAGAATCCATGAAGCCGGCCCTGCTTACATCATTTTGGCTCCTGAATAAGCTGATGTATCAAGGAAAAAGTAACTAAGTATTCGACCTTTAGGTTTGTCATAAAAATTACGATCAAAATGTAATCCAGTCGATAGCATCATGATGTTAAATTACGTGGCAATAAGAGTAATTAACATTTAGGTAGTAGGTACCTAAGTACCTAATGTACATAGTTTACCGTTGCAGTATGAAACGAAAGCTTTGTCCAGAACCACGACTTTTTTCTGGTAAAATCTCGTTAGTCAGATACCACTTCATTGTTAGTCACTCCTCTTCTGAAATTCGACTGACAATAAAGTCAGAAAATGTAAAATTTACCGCGACGTGACGCACCGCAATAATGTTACGGTGCGTGTATCAATTTACGATTTGGTGTAACATAGGTATGTTGTTTGAAGGTGATGCTACACAAACCCTTCCGTTATTCTACAATCCAGCTATACAGGGATTTATCTGTGCTTACCGTCAGGCAACTTTGTGCACTCCATATAGTCCTTCGTACTCATTCCTCACTGAGTTATGATCCTGAGCTATTTACACATAAACGTCGTAAAGACATGGTTTGCCCTTCTATGAAAGCCAATACTGCTCTAGCAAGTCGACACTTTCCGAACTTGAGTGGTCGCCTTTATAATGCGCTCAATAAAGTTTGTAAAATATATTCCTTGCCGAAATATAAATGTAAGAGAGTTGTAAGTGAATATCTTCAGGGTCTTACATACGACGAAACTGAAAGACTATTCAACAGAAATATATAATGTACCTACTATGCGCTATTTCAAAATAAATATTATAAACTCACCTTCACTTAAAAGTATTTCCATGCATGCCTTTATCTTAGCTTTAATTATATTTTTTTATTTTTTTTTAATGTTAAATATTAATTGCTATCAAATTCATTAAATCAAATTCTATTTTAATAATTATTGTTATCATTTTCACTGTATCAAATTCTATTTTAAAAAAATATTACTATCAATTTCAATAAATCAAATAATGTTACTTATATTGAATTATAAGTATTGTGCTATATTTATTATGTTAAATTTATATTCTACAAATTTTTAATCAACATGCATCAGAATCTCGTAGTTATTAGATTGCAAATAATTATGTTAATACTTAATATGTTTTAATCTGTAAGAGGAAGGCGCTGATGTCCGTCACACAGTTTATACCTACTAGCACAGACATCATCGTTTACTCTATCTTTTAAAAGGGACTAACATTTTTATACTGTTTTTAAATAAGATAGATGATTTTGTACCACCTTTCTGAAAAATAAACTATTATTACTATTATTACTATGTTATACCAAATCTTCTGTTTATAAAAACGCATTTGATGTACCTAGTTTATTTTTCCACCTTGCTAGTGATGGGCAATGATAATAATCCGGTTAATAGCATTTGGCTAATAATCGATTAAAACTCAGTTAATAGCCATTAATAGCCATTATGGATGATAACCCTGCTGTTAATGTTATTTTAGTGATTGGAAATTTCCCTTCATGGTTTTCAGGTTTAGACTTCATTCTAAACTTCATTTTCATCATCTTTCTTTGTCGTAAATAAATTTTACATATCTATATACTTTACTTATAATAAATCTGTAGAAGTAAGAATTCTGTACATTGAAAATATCAAAAAACTAAATGGCAGGGGGTGTTACTAGACCGCAACCGAACCCAAAAATGTGATTAAAAATTTTTTTGTCGGTCTGGCTGTATGTTCACGTATCACGCAAAAACTACCGGTTTGGTTACAATGAAACTTGGTACACTTACTTGGTAAAAAGTAACTTTTTATCCCGGAAAAGTATATACAATAAAAAAACAAACTTAATTTTGCGGTTCGATCCTTAGACCCGACTACTGTACCAACCGCAAATAATAAGTGTGTCGTAGGTTACGTCACCCGCAGTGGTGGTCTTAGCCGTGTGCAGCGCCCCTTGGTGAACTCCAGTTCACCAAGGGGCGCTGCACACGGCTAAGATACATACTATAATATTTTATCTAAAGATACAATATATAAATAAATAAAATAAAAAGCCTTTTATTTCTTGCATAGGTAAAATTACAAAACAGACTTCTTAAGAAGATTAATTGATTGATGATTTTATAGATAACTTACTTTTACCTTATTTTGTAATAACATTAAATATTAACAAGAATTTAAATTGATATTGACATTTTTTGATTTAAATAATATCTATATCATAGTTTTAAAATAACTAAAAATCTTCGTAGTGTCCATTGAATTTTATGACGACCGATATTGTATCTTAAGATAAAATATTATAGTATCTCAGCCGTGTGCAGCGCCCCTTAGTAAACTCCACTGCGGGTGACGTAATCTACGACAAACTTATTATTTTCGGTTGGTACAGTAATCGGGCCTAGGGATCGAACCGCAAAATTAAGTTTGTTTTTTATTGTATATACTTTTCCAGTATAAAAAATACCCAGTGTTGTGCCCAAGATATTAAAGAATAATTATACCAAGTTCTTTGCGTGATGCCTGAACATATAGACAGACAGACAGACAAAAATTTTTGGGTTCGGTGTCGGTCAAGTAACACCCCCTGTCATTTATTTTTTTGATATTTTCAATGTGCAGAATTTTTACTTTTACAGATTTATTATAAGTAATTATAGATAATTATGTTATATTTTTTATATTTATTATAATTATTATTTATTAATTTCGCTGTAGTGCAGTTCATGCATCTCTTTCAGGCACGAATAAATATTAGTCGCTGTAGTGCAGTTCATGCATCTCTTTCAGGCACGAATAAATATTAGCGCCAGAAAGAGATAGCTCGAAAACGGGGGTTCGGGGACGCACATGTTACCTACTAACCGCTCGGGTATTTTCCATTGTTTTTAATTTACCTACGTCGTCGTATTCAAAGAAAAGACCTAATAAGAAATGTACAATAAGTACAATAAGTAAGTACTTATTGTACCTACTTTACATTTTTACGTATCGGTTAAAATTTATTTGTATTTGTAGGTATAGGTACATAAGTACACTTACATATTTAGCTCACTTTGTTAAATTACAAAGCGATTTGTCAATAGTAATTGTGGTATTATAGTTTTGGGTCTCTAAATTAACAAAACTGAATTTCCCAAAACACTTTTTCATATACAAAAAGTGAAAATAAATAAAAAGAATTACAATACATTTAATCACACTACAGATTTTACACTAAACAAAAGAAAACCTTTTGTTTTTTTAACAATACATTAATAGCAGGGTTATTAGCCTTTGCGTGGCTATTAATGGATACTTATGGATTATAATCGCTAATAACTCAAAGCAGCCGGCTATTTACCCAACTCTACCTTGCAAGGAAAGTAACTTCTTGCAACAAGTTAATTACTCCCACAGTGCACACTGGTGATTTTACGCGTTTTTACTGTGCATTTATAAACAATGTACAGACGCCAGCACATCAAGTTATGTGCCAAATTTATTTGATCGTTTTTCTACTTTATGTATAACAGAATAAGGTTCATATTCAATTGGGAATATTAAATCTGACACATTGGGCTAACTGGACGTGCTGGTGTCTGTACATTTAAAATAGTACCCTTAAAGTTTTTAGCTCCATTGGGGGAAAATTGCCATGATTTAAATCATATGATTCAACGCCTTTGTCGGTACCCGGCAGATTCGTTTGGTGCACAGACTTTGCAAAACGCAGGATCTTTTGTAAAGTGAAATTAGGGTCTCCACTACAATGGAAATTATCTGAATTTTCAATTTCACAAGAAAAGCTTTGTCGATGCAGTGTTAAGAGAGCAGTATTTGGAACCGCATGAAGTAACGAACTTCTATGAAGAACCACTCTGTAATTTACAAAGGCAACATCACATGGAAACGAAGTCTTGATTAATGGTAGAAACGTGTAATAGCAAAGGTTAGTGTGATTTTTGTCGATAAGAAATATATCTAAGAAGTAATCCAAGGTGTTAGCGAGACTAAACGCCGATAAAGTCGGTAACTTTAATTCATCAAATTGTGGCCACGTGAACCCTTTACCACTGGTCCCGAAATTTTCTAACAATATGAAATTTCTATGTAACGTGCTTCTACTATCGGCCAAGCCTTCGTGAGTTCCTCGGAAATCGTTAAATAGGACCCGTCTGTCTAGCATGACCAGTAGCTGTCCCTCTTGTAGGGCGGTGACACCTTGAGCATGATCTGTTATAAAAGTTAGCCGATTTCGTCTATCTTGTATAAATGCCATACTCGTAATAGGGTACATATTAGACTCAATACGTCTACTAATGTTTAAAATACGTGATGTGTATTGAAAACCATTGTTATCTGTGTAAATCTGTGGAGGATTACCGTTTCCTATTTCAGTCTGTACGGAAAGAAAAAGTTCTAATTCTCTGTTCCTTGGAGATATATCATAATTTACTTTACTTTCAATATATATAGCACTTGACAGTGGGCTTTTCAAGAGATTGAATATTTTTGTTGTATGTTGTAATAGTCGACCATACACGCAAGTCAGTTCCGTTGTTACTAGTCCCGATACTATGTACAGAACTTTCTTCTTAGTTCCCGATCTATATCCCGACAAAACGTCCAGCAGAGGCTTGGTGACATTCGTGTTAAACAAAAACATTCCTGAATTAACATCAGAATCCCTGAACGCACCGTAGTCAATAGAAACACTCTTCTCTACGTTTGTCTCTTTCTCAACAACGGTTTTCATGAGGCCAGTAAATTCGTCGAATAAGATTCGATGTTTGTAATTTTCAAGTTGTATATCGCCTGATTGTATTGGTTGAATAGTAAACGGAAATACTGGCCCGTTATCCACGACATTGTCGATGTGACATGATATGCAATACACCGCAGCAGCGTTTTGCGAAGCATCATATGTTTCTTTAATTTTAAATAACTCAAGCGCCATGGGAGGTAGCATTACTGCAAATATTATTTTGAATAACTTTCCAGATAAATTGATGACATCGTCTGAACTATATTTCCACACAGGATTTATCTGTACGGTGACGTCTTTTTTCCTGTGATCTATTATTCTAATGTTGGGATGTCTAGTTAGGAGTTCAACAATTTCGGTCCGCTCATGACCTAAAGAATTAAAGACATAAATCTCATCTCCAGGTGCAACTGTTCTTAATATAGAGATGAATTCACCATCTCTGTAGACATATTTTTGTAGGTTTGGTACGTGTTGTTCGGGCTTTAGACTCAAGAAAGTCACTGCCAATTCTTGTATATACCAGCAGTCTTTGACAGTGGCCATAATTTGATTGTGAACATATTTCAAGACATTGGCTGTAACTGTCCCACTTGCAACATTGCGATCAACTAGTCGCGCTACTGTTTCCCTCGCATTTATTAAGATGTCATAAACATGAGTAATATTGGTGCTTCGAAAAACATTATGGCTTAAAGCAAATGAAAATAATATCTCTGTTGTTCGCAGCGTTGATTGCAGACGCCTAAGTAAAATTTTACTGAAAGGTCTAGATGTATAAAATCCAGTCCAATAAGCGGGGCTTCCAGAATTTATATCAGCAAAATTTAGGAAATCCCCCTTCAATGTAAGAAAATGTTTATATTTGTCTTTTATACTATTAAAATAGTCTTTTGCTGTTCCAAATTCTATTGTAGCTTTATAAATATTTTTGTTAACTGTTACAAAATCAACGATTTTCTGATAATTATTGTACTGGAAATCAAAATCAGACTGCATTTCATAATGATATGGACCACCTAAAGGTGCAATTAAAGTGTTGTGGGCCGATATAGATCCTGTTTTAGAATATTGTTCCAGAAGACGTTCTGATTTTTCTTTTACATTATAAGCGTTGACATCATTAAGATGTTTTGAGGCAAAATTATATTCAGCAACACAAAAATTGGCACTAGGTCCACAAGCTTTAAATCCAGCATAATTGAATTGAAGAAAATGTGTTAAAACCGCGTGCCTTGGATACCGATCCACACCTAGTCTGTTTAATGCTTCGTTTAGGTTAGTTGAATATGATTTTTCGTTGTCCCAATTTTGTATCCAAATAAAATCACTGTATTGATACTCGGCGAAAAATTGTTCCCAAGCGTAATGAACATTAGTGATGACCAAATCATGTATATCAGATGCAGAGAGGAGATAGGCCATCGTAGGGCTATGAGTGATACTGTTAGTTAGCCAACCTACATTTGGCACATAATTTAGGTGTTGTTTCAACCACTGGTGTCCTGAAAATGATGAGACTTATTTAGTTAAATTTACTAAACAAGGGTTGGTAGTTCAGTGTCTTAGTGGGTTATTTTTTTATTTTCTTACATAAATTTTATTTATTTACAGCCTAACCAAATTTATTAATAAGAGTTTTACCTGTAAAATTTTACAGGACGGTAAAACTTTTTTGATCTGTGAACAATCAGACATAGGTAGGTACATTGAGGGCTAAGTAAATATACAGTAGCCCTAATTATATATATTTTCATAAATAAATATATACCTACATATATTTTAAAATATACTATATTTTTAAATATTTAAAGACAAATTGTAGAACCTTGTGGCCGTAAAAAATCCTCACACTCGTTTACTCTCATTCTTTCGAGCAAACTAAGTAAGTATCCTTCAGAACTATTCAAAACTTTAATTAGCAGCTGGGACAGAAAGACGCAAATGCAATTCAAGGAATTATTTACCTTCTATAAGTTGATGAACGAGTCCAAATAAATGCGTAGTCGCTTCGTCAGGTTCAACCCAACCGCCAGTGGTTATTTCAAGCCTGCCAGATTTTAATAGCTTTCGAAATGCCTGTATAACACAAATTAAATATTATACAACCTACACGTCGAATATTCTTGCCAATAGAAAAGTTATCTTTTTGGCAAACGAATGATGAAACAATGAAAGCGATGCCTTATGATTCCTTGCTCCTCTTTTTATACAATGTCAATTAAATGTAGGTACACATTACTTCTACTATTTTACAGTCCGTTAGTTTATGCAGCTTTAGTTAAGTCCTTAAGTATACAAATAAAAAACATATAGCTATAAATATAAACTAAGAAATCAGTCTTACCGCTCGGTTTCTGTGTGTTGTAGTTTTCCACCAGTGACTCAAGTGTGAAACTTCATTCCAACTAAAAGTTAATTTATTGTAAAATTGCAATTTCTTCACTATATTTGATAAAATTTGACTAACGCTATCTTTGTGATATTTTTCGAATGTTCGTTTCCATATTGTATCCACGTGCGTACGTGGTACTAATATCACCTAAAAAATAATGAATTAAGACCTTGTCCAGAAGAAACTATTTTAAGTGCAATGCTCAAATAAAGTTGCATATATTATTATTTAAGATAGTTTTCTAGAAAGACGCTCTTTTCTAGAGCAATGCATTAAGCGTATTGACTCGCGCGTGCATCTGAGTAAGGCCTAAGATAATTGTACACGCGCAGTCAGATGGGTTTTTTGATTAAAATAGGCTAATCTTAAAATTTATCTTCATATGAATTGAATACATAAGTTACAGTACAGTACCTTAAGAGAGGGCCATTTCGAATTCATCATCAAAGATTCGTAACGGCTATCAAAAATATGATTCCAAAAGTGTTTCTTTCTCATCCAGAACGGCTGTAAAATCAACATGATTTAGCAAAAGTCATCGATCGTTTCTATTTTAAATACATTCTATGTATCTTACCTCTATATTGAATTGCGAAAATTTTTGTTGAGCATCCATATCGGTTTTTGGTACCTTAATTAGTGAGCAAGTAAAAGGATCTGAGGTCAGATTATAGCTGAACATTTCACTAGCCATAGGCATACCTTCAATTAGAAAATCTGGTTTTTCATTTTCCGGATCAATATCTATGACGCTATGCATTGTTTCTCTGCGGACAACTGTAGCTTCAGTCTGGGCTTTGAGTCTAGATGTTGGAATAACAATACCTTTCACTTTAAAGCTTTCTTTTTCTTTATCTTGAGTACCTGGAATGACTAAAGTGTTGTCCTTGCTATTCTCTTTTGGTTCAAAGCTTTGGGCAACGTTTTGTGCATCTTGTTCTTCTATTGGTGGGAAAAACCTGGACGGAGTTAGTATTTGGTAATAGTTTTTAATAGCCAATTTAATGTTGTGATTGCTTATGTTTCTTGATAATTCGTCATTTGGTTGCATATTTAGATATGTCATATCTTTACCAGTGCTTCTAGAAGAGATTTTTAGTTCTTCTACAGTGTTTGGTACTGAAATTTTCATTTTCGAGGAAGAGGTTTTGCCTTTTCTTGTCTCAAGTGAAGTCAATATAGTTGATAGCTTTGGCCTTTGTATATTATGAAAAACAGTATTTAACGGCCCGATACCCGGGAAATTAAGTTGTCCATGTTCACGTATTGAATCACGAATGGTGTTATTGAACCATTTTGGTTGTGGATTAAATGTTTCACTGAATGGCCTTTGTACCATTTTCGATTGATTACGAACGATTTTGCGCAAAGCTGGAATTAAATTTGTTTTTATTATTGGACAATTGCTTATTTAACTCAAGAACATTTGAGATTGCAATAATCTTTGTAATATATTATTATATATACATTTGTTCATATTTCTTACTCTTTTCATAGCACTTTACGGTCGTCGACAAAAGGAACACGAGTAGGACGGTTGCACATGTAACGCTGGTGAGTGCGCTGGCCATCGCCGTTGACCGACTAATTGAGGCATCGTGAAACCTTTGGAAAAATACACCTCCATGCATTATTACAATGTTTGGACACTTACCGTGGTTACAATGTCATGTTATGTTCCGTGTAAAGTTCGTGTTTACAAACGTTTTTGCATGAAACACCCGCTTTTTGTTTGAAGACGGTAAGGTTGAATTGGTTCTTTGTATAATAAAATTATAGCACAGTTAACATTGTTCGGTACCTACGTGGTACCTACGATAGACCGCACGTCTTTGTTAATACTATCCGGTTTGTTTAAAGTCACTTATTCTGTTTAAAGTCCGTATTACGTTAAGTTAAGTCAAGGTCCTCCACTTGATAGGAGCCGCGCGGTGATCGCATCAAAGGATCTCCTACCTATCGGCAGTCAGCGAATATTTAAATATAAACAAATTATCACCAGTATCGGGAACAGAGTCCAAGCCACCTGCGGTCAAGGCCCCTGAGAGAGGAAACGTGTACTATGCCAGCCTGTCCTGTCCCATTGCAGGGCATAGGCCTCTTCTCATACAGAGAATGTACGAGCATTGATCACCACGCTTGCTCAAGGCAGACTGGTGATTTAAACTTAGATTGACTACTAGCACTTCGTTCGGGACTTCGTCCGCATGCATTGCGTACTTTAACATAAACTTGTAGTTTTGAAAATAAAATATAGCTTATGATAAGTTGCATTTTGTTTTCAAAATACGTTGAGTAGATCCCAGTGGCGAAGAGTCCATTCAACTCGATTCCTATCGGCTTCCCTTTGGAGGTCCGGAAGAGCAACTACCGCTATTGAATAATGGCAGCTAGACTGCAGCACTGCTAAATATACTATAGGTATTTACACCAAAGGCATACAGGTGGTAGGTAGATTGATGACTTCAAGAGAGACAGAAGAATACTGATATGAACATTATTTTTTTATTTTGTCGGCTTCCCTCTACTTGTCTATACAAGCCCAGGTTTCCTAACGATGATTTCCTTCACCGATGTGAATGATGTTTAAGATAAACTTAGAAGGTACATAGTACCTGTTGCAAAACAGTTAAACAGTACGGTGGCCAGCACATCAAGCAACTTTGATAGTTTTTCAACTGTTCTGTTCATGTTCATTTGGGAAAATTTGATTTATGACTTTGTTGTTTGGAACTAAAAGTTTAAAAACTATACAAAAAAGTTGTAAGATATTATGCTAAGCAATTTGCTACAAGAATGCATTTGGAAACCTTCTGTTACTCGTACAACTAAAAAGGTACCTAATAAAAAGTGCTAAGTAGAAAGGTCTTTTAATTCTATTATAATATATACTATTATACCTACCTAACATTAGTTTGCCCAAAATTATAAACGCATGCGCGACCGTGAAGCATGAAGTTAGCGACCGTTTTGCTACCAACCTAGTACGGTTAAAAATGGGCGGGTTGTTTTATTGATCGAGTGTCGCCCCCAATGTGGGGTGAGACTCCCGGCTCCACACTAGTTTCGATCCCGGTCAAATATTTTTTTATGAAGTGACGTAAAGAAATGGTAAGAGAAACATTGCGTGCTTTGTGTTAAGTTATCTATTACCTCTTTTGTCTTTTATTTTCTGTGCTGGTGGATCATTTACACTGATTTTTACTGTGTTGTGTAGTTGTTGACATAAGTTTGTGCAAAAAAACTTGCGTGCCGCCACCCATTTAATTTTCTCGGTTTGGATGTCCAGTAGATTAAATTCCGTTTTACTTTTCCGTACTTACTTCTTTTTCCTGTAAAAATTCTGTGCGCAGTAATTTTTACTTTAAATATTAGTTAATATACCTAGGTACCTATGGATTATTGCTTTTAAAATTAAAACGAGTTAGTTAATAGGACAATCTATTAATTCTAGCTAGGTAGATAGGTATCAAATGTAGACACATGGAAAGCGGAAGTTTTATATGTAGGTAGGTAGAAGTAGGAGCCACTTATCGAGTAGGTATCTTCAGTAATCGCTAGAACCCGCCCGTCTGATGCAGTCTGAGTGTATAATGTTATACCAATTATGTACGTAATCTACTCAACAAATTAGCAAACGTTTTGCCATTTTGTTTGTACCTATAGCAAAAGGTAATATTTTTATCACATACCTACATAATGTTTTTTAAGTGGGGAGTTATCAATAAAAGCAAAGTAGGTACCTATTGTCGTTTGATACTTTTTATTTCTAAGAATATACTAACACGAATCTATGTTATCTCGTATTTTTTTAGGAACCGAATGTTATGACCACGTCTGGTCTACTGGAATGGGAGTTCTCATTGCCATCCGACCAGATCATTTCTCACGGTTGGTACCACGGAGCACTCAGTAGGACAGCTGCCGAGAGCCTGCTCCAACAAGACAGGGAGTTTCTAGTAAGGGACTCATCTTCACAACCAGATAACTACGTGCTCAGCTGCCGCTCGAATGGTCAACATTTACACTTCGTTATACAACGTGTAAGTAATCACAGCGAACAGATTCTTTTGTTTTAAACTAGAAAGACCTACGATTAAAGTTTTTTTTTCTAGATCATTGTTCACCCGGACACGGTGTACGAACGACACCAATATCAATTTGAAGATGAAGCCTACGACACCGTCGCCGATCTTATCACTTCCTACGTGGGATCTGGAAAACCGATATCAGCCGCGTCTGGAGCAAGGATCCAGTACCCAGCCAACCGGGTGACTCCTCTGACGAATTATATTCAGAATGATGATATCAACCACGTCATATCACCAGTCGGGGACGGCTCTTATGGTAACCCGTATAGTCTGTACAGCCATTTTGCAGCAAAGCCGGGAATGCAACTTAGAGTGCCTTTTAAAAAACAACGATCTCACTCCCTGACTCCAATCGATATAGGACAACATGTCACACACGGCAAAAGCGCCAGCGCCGATGGAGTCATCCAGAGTCAAACTCACTTGCATGGCAAAAACTTCTGCAGTGAATCTAACTCCGGCTCGAACACCTGGGATGCCAATCTTCCCACTAGTCCTCCAGCCAAGCCAGCCAGGTACGATGGACCAAAAGCAGATGAAAGACGATTAGAACTCCAGCGACTCTATCAAGTTTCTCTTTCGGGATCAGATTCGGGTAATGGGTCCGGAGATTCCACTCAAAGCTCAGCTCACAGTGACCCCAATAAATCCAGAATGGAATCTGATTATAATCTGGTGACACCGACCATAAAGCAGCAATTTGATTATGAACTCACCGAAGCAAAACTTTTGCAGTCAGAGAATTTGGATTACGTGGTTGATTCAAGAATTAATTTAGAAAACTTTCAATCGCAAATTATACCAACTGGACTATCAAAACCACTTGAATCTGAAACGCTACACACGATCAAGCTTCTTTTACGTACGTCTGGGCCAAGAATTTTAGCAAATCACATGACCAAAGTGGATTTGTACTTCTTTTTTGATGATGCCATTCAAGTTGAAGGTCTTGACAAAACAGCATCGGGATTAGAGCTCTTATTTTTGCCACAAGGGCGACCCCTGCGCTTAGATGTGATAGAAAGGTAACTTTAAAATAATGATAGGTTTTTTCAAAGATGACTTCATTCGAATTGGTTTATTAAGATACTTATATTTTTAGGATTGAGACGTTTCGTCTGCTGATAGCAGTGACAATATTGACCTGTCAGACAGACAGGCAGCGAGCTGATACAATCAATGACTGGATTCTACTGGCAGTTGAAACAAAGACTGCCTTGGGAAATCTGTATGGATTTTCAGCCATTATGTTTGGGCTGTGTATGCCTCAGGTATTCATTCAGTTTTTCATTTTATTATCATTCATTCCTATGTGAGATTAATGTTTTTTCTACTCCTATTCTGAAAGGTGGAGTGCCTCGAAAATGCATGGAACATTTTGAGACGGGTTTACACGGACAACGCTTTTATGTTTGAGGCAAAATTAAGGCCATGCTTCAAATGTATGAATGAAGGCACAAATCCTTTGCCTCCTAACACAACAACGCCTTACATCCTGCCACCAGTACTGTGCTTCCATTTATTTGGTGAGTACCTATCTAAGCCCACATGGCCGTTGGCAGTAGTTACCTACCTACATGGCATTAAAAAAAAGCCGTTTCATGTGGCGAGACAATGTTAGTGGATAGTTAACTGTGCGTTATGCTTTTACAGACGGCGAAGGCGGAGGCTTGATGCAACCAGACGACACTTTCTCTGGGAGCCTGATGAACAGCCTGGAGTTTGACTTTAACGCGACTGCAGCCCATTTAGACGCGGCCAGACACTTCCCCAATCAGATCGAAATGTTCAAACGAAACTCAAGGACCGTAGTACAGGAGATGTCTTCCTTAGGACCAGTTTTAGACCCGACTCTGCTTGAACTATTTAAAACGGAGTTCCATATAAACTTCCTATGGGGAGAACGAGGAGCTTTAACCACGCCAAACCAGAGATTCGCCCGATTAACAGATATTCTGTCAGCAATGGCCAATAAGCTGGCCAGCCAACCGCCTGATACAGATGATAATGTTTAAGTATATTTTTAGAACCTTTTACCATATCACTGAAGTAAAAAAACGCCAATTTATAGAATTATGACAAAGTTTGTTCAAACATAAAAGCGATGCAAATAATATAATGTAGAATGATATTGCGAATTTATTCTGAACAGTAAGTACCCAAACGTGATCAGCCACTTTTCATGGGTTCAATAGGAAGTGATTCTGTGTGTGATTAATCCTGTGAGTACCTACCCATTTGGAGTTTTTAATGGTATGCCAATAAAAAGAACCATGTCAGAGTTTATTTCTTAGTAAGGTATGTAACCTGTGTGAACTCTGTTCTAAGTAGATGTTAATAAAAGTAATGCAAGGAATTGTAGCCATTATTTTAAAAAGACTTGTTACATATATTACTGATCTCAAATTAATTGTACCTACTACGATATTTGTTATACATTTTTGTAAAACGTGAACATTATACCAATCTCAACTAAATATTGTTTTCATTATGATTGGCTAACAATGTAGTAAAAGCTCAAAACACCGCTAAAGTGGGACTGGGCTGGCCACATCTGCCGCATGCCCTATGAGCTGTAGGTAAGCCAAAACATCCCTGTGTACGGTCTCTTGCTAGACCAGACAATACTTTTCGATGAGGTATGAAAGAAATAAAAGAAGATAATAGAATGTAGGATATAAATACTTAAAGTAGAATGAGATTAATGAACTGATGGTAGTGAAAACGAAGTCAGTGATTCGGCCCTTGTTGGCTGTAACCAGAAAAAAAAACATAAGTAAACTTAAGCTTCTATCAATGTTAGGTAAAAATTATTGTTGACATACTTACCTATTTTCACTATCAAAAGCTTACACAGCATAGCTGGGCGTAGCTGCGCTGCAACGGCTGATCTTGCGAACGGCAAGATTGCCGTGTGTGTTGTGAACTAATTTAATGTTCAAGTGTAATTTTAGCTTCATAGTGAGGTTATAAAACATTTAAGAAAAATTACTGAAAGTGGTTTTGTAAAAGCACAATCTGATAATGTTTATTGCATTCGGGTACAAGCAATACCAGTAATCTGCTTTTTGAGCTTTTTTAATGGTGAAATGGTTAGAAGAACGAAAACACCCATAGCAATAGTTATGGGATCATAGTAAATGACGTAATCGAAATGGCGCGCGAAAATGGCAGCGTTTAAACAGCTCAAATTTATTCTGTATTTTAAATATTTTTTTAATCTTCATTACAGCAATTTTTAAATATGTTTATATTTTTTTACTATGTTAAAACGTTATAAACAGTGAATTAAAAATATAAAAAAATACATGCATATATTGTAGCTATTTGCAGCCAAAAATGTATCTCAATATTTTTTAAGACCTTCGTCAGATATACCGTAAATACCATAATTTTGCACTCTTTTTTCCAAGGAATACGACCCCAGAAGCGATATTTTTGAGTAGCCCCCTCCATGTCATTTAGAAAATAAAACGATTTATAATCGTTTCATCCAATACCTATCCTGTGCATTGGTAATACAGTCGTACATCATTTATTTTAAAGTTATATAATTGATGGTCATGTTACTTCTGCTGTATAACGAATAAGCCAAGTAAAGAATCTGCCTTAACAAGATCCCAATCTAGAATCTGTCCATAACCGAATAAGGGACGCTGCCGTGTCGTCTATACTAATATACAAAGAGGAAATGTTTGATTGTTTGTTCGCATTGAATAGGCTCCGAAACTACTGGACCGATTTGGAAAATTCTTTCACTGTTGGGAAGCTACACTATCCCCGGGTGACATAGGCTACTTTTTATCCCTGTATTCCCACAGGAACGGGAACAACGCGGGTGAAACCGCGGGACGTCTGCTAGTCTTATTTAAAATTCAATGTGCCTTTCGATGGACCATAAACCAACTGTTTTGTGTACCTACCTAAATAAGTGATTTTTTCTTTTGTTCTTGATATGTAACGGCATTTCCTACTTTTTTCATCTAAAGCATGTCGTGGCAGCCTTTAATTAAAACAACACTGGAAAACGTAGAGTATTGAATGTAAAACTTAATATATATTTTGGTGTATGCTTTATTGGTTGTCCATAAATAAATAAAATAAAAAATAAATCTTTGCAGGTACACCATGAACAAGTAAATGATTGAAACAACACTTGAATAGTAAAAACTAACTTTAATCATGAAAACATATACTTCAACTTACATTACGTACAAAATTATCTAAGTATGTAATACAAAATATTTTTGTAGTATTTCCGATAAAGTACATTCCCTTTAAAACCATAAGTTACCCAGTAAATAAGCACAAGACTAACATAAGATTGTCCCAGATAAAAGAGTTTGGAGGCATATAACAGTGTTTAGTAATTATTTGGTTAATATTGAGATAAAATAGCGACGAATACCAGTAATAGACAGTTATGGAGGAACAGGTGTCTCTGATCTTACTCTTGTATGTTTGTTAAGCCCCTACCTGCCTCGGTATAAACTAGTGTACGAAGTTACGTTTAGTGAGCGAGAAAGACTGAAATCTAGTCTTCCGACGGATAAAGGTTTTTAAACAGGCGCATGCATGAAACTCAAAGACACTTATCATTAAAGTAACTACATATAAATTATACTTAGTAATTAGCATGCTTACTATTATCATATAATTATTTTCTCTTTGACTTATAAAATAGCGTCTCATAAATTTATAGGTTGCATGCTTTGCAAGTTTGAGACAATTCTTATTCAAAACCGACGCGTAATGAGTAAAAATGATTTATTAGCATTGTAACTCATACAATATTCTTTTTATAATTAAAATAGTTCTAACGTGTATCGTGTGTACATTTTGCGATGCCACTGTACCTCTAGCACGAATGCTTGACTTAGGTAAAATCAAGTCGAAATGTACGATTTTAAAACTGAAAATACTATTTTCGGATATACTATTATGTTAATTTTAAGACTATATTCGTTTCTATGGGTGATACTAATTGTGCGTAAACGAGTATCTTACTTTTATTCCAAAGAGATTTGGAATTAGTGTAAAAAATAAAACCCCTGAAATTTCACGCGGATGGCGGGCTCACCTAGATATAAAAAAACCAATAGGATTCTTGTTCAAATATTTAAGCAAGCGCAATATAAATCAGAATTCTCATCATGCCTCTTCGCTTATTGGAATTCATTCAGGGTCGGTGCAGCAAGTTTGCTTCTTCTACACATATTTGCAGTTGCAAGCACTATAGCGATATTATTATACTGTGCATACATTAATTAATTCTTAAAAGTAAAATATTGTGGGCGATACAAGTATTTGCAATATTAAAATCGTTTAGGCCCATAACAAGCGTTTGTGCTAGGAACATTGATCATCGCATTGAAATTGAAGCTTTGATTGGACACCATCATGCTAGCGTAGCTTAATAGTCAAGTTATTATGATACGAATCACCAGTTCATACACAATTCATTAATTTACGTGATTATAAAAAAAACACCAAAAGGTGTCAATGTCGCAACGCACTATCTTTAAAATTATCCATAAAATACAATAAAAAATAATAAAAAATAAAAAAAAAATATAATTTCTGTTGACGGTCAAAATTTATATTAAATTTGTTTCTTTATATTATAGTTAAGAGTCGCTAACATGACCACAGGTCGACAGTCTGTCCGAGGTTAATTAGCGCAATCATAGTCTATCAGAACTTGAGAGACTTCGCGAAGAGCGCCACGGTGGCCTGGGTCTTGTCGCCGTTGAAACGCCGCAGCTCTACGATGGCCTAGAACGATAACGGGTAAACTATTAGTATCTCATTATTTACAGATAGAAAGCATTGAGTGTACGGTTTGTCCCACTAGTCCTATTAACATAGTTCCATGATGGGACAAGTGGGATGATAATGTCCCACTAGTCCCATGGGACAACAGATACTAATATATATTTTAAATTGTGCCCCAATAGTCCCATGGGACAACAGATACAAATATTCATTTTAAATTTTGTCCCACTAGTCCCAGTGGGACAACAGATACTAATATATATTTTAAATTTTGTGCAACTCGCATATTTACTTGGAAAACAATATTTTTTATTTTTCATACATTGCGTATTACGGGCAGGCGTCCCAAACAAGACTAGTTCGGACAGAAGTCACTTAGTCTTGTTTCTTCTGTCTTCTTCTGTCTCTTTGGACTTCTGTCCGGTCGGACAAAAGTCCAAAGAGACAACTTTCTGCGTGATGTTCCGTCTATAGGTTGTAATGTCTTTGTCGCTTAGTGAATTAATATTATGATTAGTCATCATTTATAAAATGGACACTGTCATATTACTAAAGATTGCTACATAATATAATATGGAACTGCGTGCATACCTGTTCCCTAGTGAACCCAAGGGACATAATTTCTTCTACTTCAAGTTCACCAAAGTTGTCATTCGGCAAGATGGTCTGGCTAGGATCACCCATAACTGAAAATTAATAAGAAATAGTTATTTAAAAGTTAAATTTCAAAAAAACTATCAGTACGTAGAGGAGAGGGGTTAATTTTGCCCGATACCACACTAATGTTGTGCCTAGATAATATATTGTTCTATCTACCTATTCTATACTTACCCATTCTCTGGTTATTGGTCTGGTTATTGATTTGCATGGGCACTGGAGTTGATTGGCCGCTAGTAGTCGGTCTAAGTAGGTTTCCGCCGGACTCTGTTCAATGTCAAATATGTTATATAATATTGTGATAAACATTACCAACCCAGTTGTGTCCAAATGTGCTTAGGTATAGGTCGAGTGGGTACGTTTATGTGCTATACAATGCAGGACCACCGAACCTGGTTCACTTAGCTTAACGTAAACGTACAATAAAAGCGATTGCATTCCGTCGTTTAGCTTAGAACTATTGTTACCAAATATATAAAAGCTGGTGGTGTGGTTTTAGGTGGGAATCCACGCGGGTACGAAGGTCCTGCAGTTGTATCTATAGCTATTAAATAATTATAATTCATGTAATAACAACCTTAGTTTCTATTAACCATAAACTGTTTAAAACGAATTTTCCTCATTAGTAAGGTTAGGTTCTACTAGCCCTTGAATCGCAAAATAATAAAACATCTGTCACAATATAATTTTGTCTATTTACATCTCGTAAATAGACAAAATTACAGGTACAGTATAGGTACAGTTTATGGTACATAAAAACTTATGAATTATATAAGTCTAAATATCAGATAGGTCAAACCAAGAAAACACACTATTTTAGGTTAGGTACAAACATCCTAAGTACAAGCAATGCAACGATATACCTAGGGACAGCAATCCGGATTCTTCAAAATTCGAAAATGAATGAAATTGATCTAGACTTTTTCAAATCCGGTTTTTAAAACGTAAATACGGATTTTAACAGATAATATTTTTATTTTATCTAAGTACAATGTTTTATTGTTATTAATCGGTAGAACAATATTACCTGCGCAAATCCGAACAATATTAAGTCGTCAAGTGCAGGACAGAGGACAGCGCTCGCGCTACTCGCACGCCCGAGGATCGCGCACGCCAAATGTGGGGTCAGCCTAAAGTGCCTTATGCCTCACATTTGTTGTTTATTTTGGTTAATTTTATTCTGTCGTTCTATGAATTGAGCGAATAAATGCAGATTTGAAATAATTTATGTTTGTATTTCGGTTTTATCAAATTAACTAAAACACAAAAAAGAAGAGGAAGAGGATACAGAAAACCGGATTTCAAAAATATCCCAGATATACATACCTACATAATAGATAAATAACCCCAGTAAGGGTTTATTTATCTATTATGTAGGTATATCTTCAATCATGTGAAAAACATCAACTCGTAAACAGTTGTCTAATGAATTTGACAATATCATCTACTGGAATGTCGTTTTATTATAATAATATCTACTGTCCAATAAGATTACAATATAAAACCAAAAAGAAAGTCATTGTGTCATGATATTTACTCTACTTCACTATTCGAAAAAGTTACACCCAATGAAGTTAATATAAATAAGATTTTACAACAACATACCAGAAATTTACGAAACGTCCATAGCCGAATTCCTCTACAAAGTGAACTTGAACAAAATGGGCTATCTGACATCTGACAAAATTTTAGTTCTATTCCCTCATCTAGAATACATGAAGATATTCGACACATATTTTTTTCTTTTTCTAATTGATGGAAAACTGCTTAGATTAAACGCAATAAAGTTGAGGAGAGGGGGCTTGTAGCGTCATTATCTAGTATAAACTGTATTGGCTAGTAACGTCATGCGACAATTTAGCGTCGTTATTTTTTGAGTACGTGAAAAAAGAAAAAAAATGTGTCGAATATTTTCTTGTTATCTAAATGAGGGACTTAAAACGATAATTTTGTTAACAAGCCCATTTTCATAATGGTAAAATCCCCATGGATTGTCGACGAGTCCCCATGTTTCATTCATTTCTCAACTTGGTTTCATTACCGTTTCCTTTCACTGACCCAACTTTCCCGGCAAAAATGCACGCGTTACCGACAAGCTGTTAGTTACTCCGCACATGCAATCAACTACACAGAAACAAGGGATTAGTTTTACGATTTTTATTGATAAATATTACGTTACTATTTTTATTACGGTGCAAGAACGAATGACATTTCCACAACTTTTCATACCAAGCCGTACTTTTATTTCTTTTTGGCGCGCCCACCTTGCTTTGACTTATCCATTGCTTCTTTGACTAGTCGTTCCTCTTGGTCCCTCATTGACTGATTGACGATTTCGTCTTCGGAGTACCCGGACAGCCGGGCGCACTCGGGCAGCTCAGACTCCGGCAAGAAAGGTGTCTCGGTGCCGGTCGTGCCAATACGAAGAACGTTCCGTTTTAAATCTATGTTGCACTATGATAAAAAGTCGTGAAAGCATTAGAAGAGCTAAACTCCCATACCGTCAAACGGGGTGAATAGGAGCGCACGGGTGAATAGAAACAAAACTTTGAGGAGGATATTCACGTAAGTTAAAATTAGTTTGTTAGTAGAGTACTCGTATGTAAGAGGATTTTAATGCTTTTAAATCATTGAGTTAACAGTTTCGACACCTTGTTAGTAACAAATAATATTGAACTAACGTTAAAATTCTCTTTAAAGATTTGTCTCTATTCAACCCTGCGTTCCTATCCACCTCGTTTGATTGCCCTCAAAAGAAATTTATACAACTGACTAAGTAATGATTCAATTCTTTGTAACCTGATGTCTTTTGAGCATGTCTAAACCAAGCAGCATGTCCATGGGCTGCTCCTCAAGCACGGAGAAAGATGTGGTGAGGAAGTCTTTCTCGATTCTCATCTGCACCATATGGATTCTGCCTATGATTCTCTGCACTCCAACGCCTTTTGCGATGCCAGCCCATCTAAGAAAAAATGTAGAATTTTATGAAACCGATTTTGTTTTAATTAGTTGAGGTCGTTATTTCGCTATCTGACTACTCTAAGAAACACCGAAAGAAACTCAGAGGTCACAGTCTAGACATTATCTTGGTCAGATTATGTAAGAACCATGCCGATTTGTGTCTGATAATGGTAATTTGAGGAAAGAACCACACAGAATGAGTGGACCAGATCAGTCAGTGCAAGCATTTGTCAGTTATCGTGAGCTTGTTGTTGACTTAGGTTTAGGGCAAGGGTCTTCAAGCCGCGGCCCGCGGGCTGCTTGCGGCCCGCGGTTGCCTCCTTTGCGGCCCGCCGTGCCATTAGATTAACAAAAATAAAATTAACATGTCTACAAAGGGCAACTGATATCTCTGTTTGGCACCTCATATCTTTGCGAACAATTATTTTCTCGAATGAAGAACGTAAAGTCGAAGACAAGAACTAGAATCACCGATGTTCACCTTAAAAACATTTTGAGAATTGCAACGACTACTATAGGAGCAGATATTGATAAATTAGTTAAAAGTAAACAATGTCAGACGTCTTATTGATTAAATTTTATTAAAACAATTTCTACTTAGTGTGTAAAATTACGTAATAAATAACTTCAATGATCATATTATTGATTTTTAATTACTTTTTGTTTACAATGGAATGCCTTTTTTGTGTTGCGGCCCGCCGAACCAACATCAGAGTATACTAGGCCCTTGTCCTAAAAAAGGTTGAAGACCCTTGGTTTAGGGTGTGCGTTGTTTTATTAGTGACTAGCTGACGTCCCGCGGTTTCACCCGCGTAGGTCTCGTTCCCGTGGGAATACAAGGATAAAAAGTAGCCTATGTGTTATTTCAGGGTGTCAGCTAACTCCGTACCAAATTTAATTAAAATCCATTCAGTAGTTTTTACGTGAAAGAGTAACAAACATCTATCCATCCATCCATCCTCACAAACTTTCGCGTTTATAATATTAGTAGGATTTAAAGATTTGGCCAATAGTGAGCAGTGATAGGTAGATAGATAGTGGTGGATTGCCAAATAATGGGTCTCGAGTTCGAACCAGACTTTTCGGATTCATGAGCGTAGGTATTGTATAATTTATTATCACTTGCTTCAAAAACGGCGAAGGAAAACATCGTAAGGTAACCGGGATGCCTCAATGATATTTCTTGTCGGCATGTGATGCCAAGTCAGAGAGGCATGGGCGGCATTAAAACTCTACACCAGGGGCTCGAGTCTGCTATTGCAATCGTGTCTCAATGACCGGTCATTGATCGAATATTTGACAAGTTTGACAGTTTTTGTATGGGAAATGTGTCATAAGTTTGACGTTATACGTCAAAAATCGATCATTGACCGTTCATTGAGACACGATTGCAATAGCAGACTCGACCCCCTGGTAAGTCACTAACCATACGATAAAAATGGTAAAGCAAAGAGCAAAAACATGAATTAAGTACTGGAATGTGAATTGAATGAATTTGGTTACATTAGGTACATACAACTCAAGCAATACTTTGCATCAAACCCTAACAATAACAAGGTCTTACAAGAAAACGAAAAAGAGCCGAGACGAGAAAAGCTAAAAAAACGAAATGTATTAAGTTCGCCTTACCTAATGTTAGAAATCTTGGACCCAATCTCACCATATGTAATGAGGTGCTTGATACTGTAGACTCTGCAGTCTTTTTGGGCATTACCGTTGATGCCAAACTTCAGTGGGGCCCCCATATATCATCTTTAGCAGGAAGACTCAGTTCGGCCGCCTACGCCGTTAGGAAAGTTAGACAATACACTGACGTTGATACGGCTCGGTTAGTCTATTTTAGTTATTTCCATAGCGTTATGTCTTACGGCATGCTATTATGGGGAAAAGCTGCAGATATTCAAAATATATTTGTACTACAAAAACGAGCTGTTCGTGCAATATACCAGCTAGGGTCCAGAGTCTCCTTAAGAGAACTTTTTAAAGAGATCGGTATTCTCACAGTGGCATCTCAATACATTTTTGCTAATATATTATACATTAGGCAAAACATACATATGTTTACCAAAACTAGTGACATCCACAATTTTAATACCAGAAATAAGCACAAACTACATGCACCTTTTCACCGACTTCATAAGGTACATAACTCATTTGTGGGACTCGGTATTCGCTTTTATAATAAGTTACCAGTCTCATTTCTGGATTTGCCTTTTAGTGCGTTTAAATTAAAAATTAAATCTATCCTTTGTTCTAGGGCATATTACTCCATTAACGACTACTTAGATGATAATAATAGTTGGTCGGTTTCCTGAACGCAAGACAATGTTATAATGTTCTTTCACTGTAATTAACTTACTGCCTGATCTTTTTTTTTTTATATATAAATAAGTATTATTTATTATTTTTTATTTTTTTTATGACATGATCTTCTCATTATATTGTTTTATAATGCGTTGCATTGAATTACATGTTAACTAGTGACCCAGCCTATTAATTGATTATTTTTTTTTTGCATAAATAACCGGAAGCAAGTTCGTCATGCTCCCTTAGATGTTACTGCTTGCGGTAGCGTCGGGGGTCGGGTTACCACCTTCCCTCTAATATGGCGAGGGGGGTAATGGCTGATCTTTGCGTTATGCTCGTGAACGGGTGCTGCTTGTGGTGACTGGTCGTCTTGCTGACCTTGGTTTTGTTATTGTTTAATTAGTAACTGATTTTTTATTTAGCTGCGATGGTCCTAGTGTCTCATTTTTTTTATTGTATCGTTTTTTTTTATTTATTTTTGATGTAATGTCGTAAACCTAGTCATGTATTCCAGTTTTGTACATGTAAGCGGGCACGCCCTTTTTACTTGAAGGCTTATATTTATTCAGTTAGTTATATTTTATTTTTTGCATGAGTTTAGTTGTCAACGTCGGTACTTAGGTACTATTCTTATTACTACTGTCTTGTATATTGGTGTGTGCTAGCTAGCATGTAGCAAATTATTTAATTTAAATGATTAAGTTTATTAATTTCCAATGATGTTTAAACTGTTCTTCTAACATATCAGACAGACGTGTTGCTGGGGAGTTTGTTCCGCCACTTCTTCTTCCCAGCAAAAACACTAGGAAGTGGCGAAGGGCGAGCGTTTTGGGGGACTGTCTTATGTAATTTTTGACGTTCAAAAAGTGCTGATCCTCAGCCTAATTTGAATAAATGACTTTTGATTTTGATTTTGATTTTTGAAGAGCAGTTCTTCAAGCTAGTATTTTAAAAATACAGATGATTGGCCTCTCCTTAGTATGTCAGCTATACGAGTATGAGCTGATAGTAATATAATAATAAATACATATGACGTAATATAATAATAAATACATATGACGTAATAGTAATATGTCAGTGCCTATCATTATATTGATAAAAAAAATATCCGGTATTAATCATGTGATTGTGTTTGCCTGCCCTTTCCCAACTATGTTGGGGTCGGATTCCAGTTTAACCGGATGCAGCTGAATACCAGTGTTTTACAAGGAGCGACTGCCTGTCAGACCTCCACAGCCCAGTAACTGGGTAACATGATACCCCTTGGTTAAACTGGTTGTCAGACTTTCGGGATTCTGACTACGAGTAACGACTATCAAAGATCTACAATGTTCTTTCCGAGGCACGGAGGAGTCTTGGTATGTAATAAATGGTCACCCATCCACGAACCGACCTCTTCATGCGTAGCTTAACCTTCGATCGACCCATGCGGCTGTTATAATTTAGCCACAAGCTCCTCAATCATCGATTGTTTTTAAACAACAAAAATATTTGGATAAATATACTTAATCAGGAATAAGTAAGTATAAACATTGCCACATCGAGCAATTAAAAATATCTATAACAATATTATTATGTTATGCCTATTACAGAGACAGTGTTGTTTTATGTAAAATAGACAATCTTATGCGGTCTAGTTATATCTCTAATATTTAAAATCCTCGTGTCACAGTGTTTTGTTACAAAACTTCTCAGAAACGGCTTGAACGATTCTTATGAAATTATGTGTGTTTATTCAGTAGGACAGAGAACAGGTCGTAAATTAATTAAAATTAATAAATTCCTTGTCAAGTAGAGCGAAATTTGCCGAGGCAGCTAATTAAATATATAATATATTGGCTGCTACGTTGCGTGTCGAGGGTTCGATTCCCGAACGGAAATAATATATGTATGGTCTACAACTAGTTGTTTTGGGTCTGACTGTTTGTGTATTTGAGTTTTGATGTTGTTAACAAGCCCACGACAAAGAAAAAAAACCTATTACGACGCAACGGTTTTACAAACAATTATGCCGGAGTATATTATTCTCCTATGGTGACATGTCTATAAGACAAAAGAAAAAAGTGGGAAGGCTATGTTCTCAAAGTACCAACGTTAGTAAGATCAGTTACATAATTATGGTGACAAAGTGAATGTTTGTTATACTAATGAACTGCTAAGGTAAAAACCAAAAGATCGTGCAAACCAAAGGGAAAATAGAATTGCGAAAGAATAAGAGAAAGTCGCCAGCAGGTCTTCGTTTATTATAGAAAAGAAATTTAATTAAAAAGAACAATGTCCCCTTGAAAAATGTGACCTTTAACAGCACAATGAAAAGGTTACGTTAACTTACAAACTTACTTTTTACGGCTTGACTGCTTTAATCATGGCGCTTTGATATAAAACCAGCTATTCTTTTCAATATTCGACATTTGAAATTGCTGCCTTATTAATTTCTTTTCTGTTACCCACGACCTCAAAACACGTGACATTCAAAAATGTGTGTTTATTGAGCCACGGCCCACGAGCCACACGTGACATCAAACATTGTTTATCAATAGCAGACGTCACGCGGCACAAGGATCAAAAGCCTAGCCTATGTCAACCGGGGATAGTGTAGCTTCCGAATGGTGAAAGAATTTTTCAAATCGGTCCAGTAGTTTCAGAATAGAACAGAATAGTATAGAAATATCATGTATTTGCTTGTTTTATTTGCATGCATTTGCAGCCTATTCAATGCAAACAAAGATAAGATATCTTCCTCTCTATAATATTATTAATTTATTATAGACAACATTGTACCAAAAGCTATTATTTTTTGTAGGAGATTAGTTTTAATGTAGCAGAATTCAGTTTATATATTAAAGCCTCGTCCCCACTAGGAACATTTGTTTAGCGACATGTGTCCTCTGTGACATCGAGCTATGTCAGGCGATATCGGACGCCTTCGCCGCGACATTGTTGAAACTGTTCCTTGTCGCACAGTCGATGAAGAGAAGAGGTTCGACTGAACTGATGTGGACGGTGACAAGTGTGATGAGTGTCTTAATTACCTGAATAAATGAATTTATTTATTTTATAATAGGTACAAACCACCGAATCGACATAATTTAATGCAATAGACATTGAATGTCATATGAAAATCGGCATTTGATCATTTGTAGTTATCAAAAGTTGGTAGTACTAAATGAACTTCGAATTAACGTCTGAGCGTTTTTTGTAGGGGACAACTTGGTAGGGTAGCCATGGTTTTGTTACTTTTTTGGACTGTGCAATAATGTACCCTCATCCGAGCAACTTTTAAGTGACGGTGTAAAAAATATTTGTTGCTTATAAACTTTTAGGGGACTGTCTCTCTCAGCGTACTTTTTGATTTGGATTGTGTTCGAAACCAACGTTCAAACAAGACAACATCTACAGGGACCACACATAGCTACTTACGTACTTATTTTGCAATAAAATAAAAATGTAATCCAAGAAAGACAAAGGGAGAAAAAAGTTGATGAAAGAAGTTGATAGTTGATGGTATGAAACACCAAAATATTCATTAAGTACCATTAAAAAGTCGTCGTCAACAACAAAATGTAATGCTGTCTTATTATTATAAGAAAGAATCTACAAATATAATAAAATTGAATAAAAGATTTCAAATCATTTGAAATTCTAACTTCTACCGATCTTTTATAGATTCTTCTTGAGATGTCTGATACATCATCCGTAAACGAATTTTAAAAACCATTTACTGCATTACGACGTAGGGACGCGCTTAAGACCTGTAGGTGGCTTGACTAAGCTTAGTTTACTATTTATGAAACTAAAAGTGGGTGGCCCTGGTCAAACAAAAGCGCTACGCAAGAATGCACGGTCTGCTGACGCGAGTCTCACGGCATACTAGATTTGTTTCTACAGAACTGCGCGACGCAAAAGAGGGTTAGGTGTTTATCTGAGTAGTTTGAAATAGTTTGTCTAAGTAGGATAGGAAGTGCTGGGATATCAGCAACGTTCGCCATTCATCATGATCACGCCAACTAAGGTACGCACTGCTAGGTCTTCCTTTATTTGTACAAGTTGACCCTCAATACCAACCAACCCTTTCTAATAAACTTGTAACTAGGTTAGGTGGGTACGTTCAATATCGTGCCGTGTTATCCCTGCATAATTTACACAGAAACGTGCACAACGTGCAGTACAATATCGTGTTAATGACCGGTCGTTGGCTGGCTTGCTGCCCGGCGTAGCTTAAGAACTGCTTTTGCTAAACAGTACGCGTAAAATGTTGAAGGTTCGGTGCATCCGAACACAGAGCTGATATATGAGAAAAGTCGCAGTTATTTAAGGCGATGTTCGCCGAGTGCCGATCAGTATATGTCGCAGTATTGCTATCTAATGCTTAGTGATTTTAGTGTCTATTCGTAGTGTCAAAATAACAGTTTTTAATTGGCAAGTTTACAGAATATGAGTCATCATCATCGTCATCATTTCAGCCATAGTAAGTCCACTGTTGGACATAGGCCTCCCCTATAGATCTCCAATAAGACCGGTTGGAAGCGGCTCGCATCCAGCGCGTTCCCGCGGCCTTAATGAGGTCGTCTGTCCACCTTGTGGGTGGACGTCCTACGCTGCGCTTGCCGAGACGTGCAATGGCCTCCACTCGAGAACCTTTCGACCCCATCGGTCATCAGTCCTCCGTGGTGCTATGTGCCCACTGCCACTTCAACCTGCTAATCCGCTGGGCTATGTCGGTAACCTTGGTTCTTCTACGGATCTCCTCATTTCTGATTCGGTCTCGTAGAGAGACTCCCGAGCATAGCCCTCTCCATAGCTCGTTGGGCTACTTTGAGCTTACTCATAAGGCTCATAGTGAGGGACCACGTTTCAGTGTCATAAGTCATCACTGGCAACACACACTGGTCGAAAACCTTCGACTTGAGACACTGAACAGAATATGAGTATCAAAATATAATTGGGCCATCAGTTAGATTATAAAAAAATATACATAAGTATTTTTTTGCATTTTCTTATTGATGGAAA
The DNA here is from genome assembly GCA_921972225.1 of Euplexia lucipara. Taxonomy (NCBI): domain Eukaryota; kingdom Metazoa; phylum Arthropoda; class Insecta; order Lepidoptera; family Noctuidae; genus Euplexia; species Euplexia lucipara. The sequence continues at coordinate 5,800,610 of OV179142.1, read as the reverse complement.
ACTACTTAGATTAAAGATGAGGAGAGTGGGCTTGGCGTCATTATTCAGTGTAAACTGTATAGGATGTTGACTTCACGTGACATTTTGACTCGATGTATTACATTATTTTTATTTTTTGATTACGTGAAAGTAAAAATATGTGTTGAATATTTTCTTGTAATCTAGATGAGGGACTGAAAACTAAAATTGGAGTATTCCCGTTTGAGCACCTATGCATTAACCTATGGGAAATGGGAATACCTTTGATGCTAAATGCATTGGTGCTCAAAAAATAGGTGCTCATACGGGAATACTCCCTAAAATTTAGTCAACTAGCCAATTAAACAGATTGGAGGGAGTATTCCCGTTTGAGCACCTATTTATTGAGCACCTATGCATTAACCTATGGGAAATGGGAATACCTTTGGTGCTAAATGCATAGGTGCTCAAAAAATAGGTGCTCAAACGGGAATACTCCGATTGGAGTTACAAAGTTATTAAAAATTATTTGTTTGTCTGTCTCTCAATCTGTTTGTTTTGGATAATCACCATAACACCTGGGCCAATTTTGGCGGGACTTCACTGGTAAATAGCTGTTGTTACGTAGTGTACATAGTCATTCTCGAGAACTAGGTCGGGCACATACTTGTAATTCGGTACCTCAGATTCCACAAGCTGGAATTTCAAAGCAAGTTGCTTTATTATTATCATTTATTTCTCGGAACCGTTGGGTTTCGGTTCTTTGAAAGGCGTATACGAGGGGCCGAAGCCAACTCGCAGAGGCCCATTGACGTCTTTAATGAAATGAGGCACCAACCGCAGATTTTCCTTGTATGCACTACACAAGTGCACCCAAGGAAAACCTGCGACTGGTGTAAGACTATTGCAGACTATGGTAATAAAAGTACTGAACTATAGGCTAGGGTGGCAAAAATGGACTGGATACCTAAAACTATGAAGAAATATGGCCCCTGCCTTACCAATGTTTTATATACACGGATTAAATGGCAGGGGGTGACTTGCACACTCAATAATGGGCCCCCTAAAACGGCCGGTAGAGTGACGTAGCGACTAAAGGGCAACATGTCCTGAGTTGCTAAAGGAGTGGAGCGGCATTCCACGGCTATTAGGACAATCCCGGAAGTACGGTCCAGATCCCAACCAGCACCTTACTTGAATGCTTTCTTACTTCGAGCACGTTTGCTCTTGCGAATCTATACTCTAACCGGCCAACTAAGGCAAGAAAGAGGTGGGTGCTCCGTTCCTCGTCAGAGTTCACTCTGGCCGGCCAATTAAGGCAAGCCAGAGATGAGGAACAAGACTTATTAATATTGGTATTACATTTTTTATCTCCTGCTAACCGGGAATTCCTGATAGCACGGGTCTAAGCCACGTGTTCATCTATTGGGTTAAAAGTATTATTATAAATACTTGACTCTACGCTACTGCGCGCAGTGTGTAATGTTATGGGTTGAATTTGGGCGAAATTATTAGTGTACGTAGTCCGTGTCACACTGAAGAAACTTTCTTATTACCCTGCATGTGTTAAAATGGAGTATTCCCGTATGAGCACCTATTTTTTGAGCACCTATGAATTTAGCACCAAAGGTATTCCCATTTCCCATAGGTTGATGCATAGGTGCTCAAACGGGAATACTCCGTTAAAATATTTGCTTTGTGCAGTAGGTTAGTTTATTATTACTAAAATTTCAGTACAATGTCGAGATAATAGTCTGTATAATTAAGTATACCCAAAGTGAAAACTTCTGATCCGATTTTAAGCATATTGCGAGCACAGATGAGTGTGAGAATTGCCATATAATTAAAGTTAAAGAAGACGTACAGAAAGCTAAAACAGTCCCATTTTGACCTTTAGACGACCACTAGTTAGTGTTATTGTACAAGCTATTTTTGGCATTGCCCGTAATAGAACAAAGCTGGGGGTGGCGAGTTTAATAAACTTGACACTGTCCGTCCTCTAACATCTTCTGTGCGAGACTGAAGGACAAGCCGAATGTTTCATAGACATAGCAAACACTTCATTTTGGAAATAGTGGGATGAGATTTTCATAATTCACATGAAAACGGTGGGTTTTATAACACATGTCTTACGGCCCTTATTATTGTACAAGGTTCATTCTATGCCTTTACGCGTATTAAGTCCTGTATACTTCGCACTCTGGCCTGACTCAATGATCTCTTGGATTCTAATCCAGTGAGCGATCTGTTTGCGGATGATTGGATGGAGATCTTTTTGTATAACACCCATTGCGGGAGGTACAAGGTACAATCCATTGAAAAGTTACATTTGGAGTTCCATTTCTCAGAAGACGCAATTTTAGTTACAAATCCACGGTAACCCAAAACAATGCAATATTTAAGTGGACTATTAAGTTTTCATGAGTGTGGGTAATTTCTATTGTTTTTATATTTCTTGGCTTTGATTTATTATTTTATTTGGCTGTTTATTATTGGTATTACTGTTTAAATTTAAGAACAAGAAAAAATATACGAAATTATAATTAGAACACAATTTAGACTGGTTTTTTGTGCTTTAATTGGATGAATTAAACCTATTGCTTCATTTGTCGTGACATAATTGTATTATCTATAAATAATTCTAATAAATAATCTATTGGTTTGTTGTGAATTTGTAATCTCAGTAATAAATGTATAATTTTGTAATTTGTAATGTAAAAATATTTAATTAGGCAAGTATTTTTTATGTTTAAGGATTTTATTCAATTTATTTTGGTGTTATTTGGATTCAACTATAGGTAATCTTGCTTGTTACTCAATGTTGCTGTGCCCTTACAGGGTCCATAACTGTACTATAGCTATAAGCCTTTGTAACACCTTTATCTGACATTATGGTATGCAAATAAAAGAATATGAATATGAATATGAAGTAAACTGCACTTCATTGTGTATTAAATATGAGAAAAATCTAAATCCAAAATTCCAAACGTGTAAGTAACATTATTATATAATCAAAATTTGAATTCGTTATCTATGAATAAAACACAACAGAAAACGATTTGACGAATCAGGATCGCTTTAAAATTCAATTTTTAAAAAGACATTGCATAATGATTATATTATGTGATTATTCATAAATGTTGTTTGAAAATAATCAAATAAGTAACTCGGACAATCACAGAATTATCGGGAATCAAATTGTCATGGTTTTGTTAATAAAAATCGACTAGTGCGTATCAATCTTATCATAATTGTCTGCGGAACCCAAAAACAGCAACTTCATTCAAGAAGTTTCTAATCAACAAAACATACTGTCATATTGTTGACGTAGTTAATGTCAACTTTATACACTTGGTTAGCAATAAAGGCTTTGATTTTGACTGAATTAAAAAAATATCATTACAATGACAACAAATCTTCATTAAAGAAAATTACATAAATTTTGCAAATGCAGCAGTATTGGGTAATCATTTCGCTTTGCTTCTCGTATTAAATGCCAAAAAAAGAACAAAAAATCTCGATATTGTGATAAATAGAATACCATAATTGCAATAATTCATTGTTTCACCAAAATTGATTCATATTTATATTACTTGCTTTACCGAAACTAAAAGGCATAAATAAATTGAAATAAAGGTTGTACCTTGTATCCACTAGCCGCATGATGTTGCATCGCTCAGCACACGCCGCCGACATGATCGTTGTCTGAGCACCAGAGTCAATGAATGCCTTCACCGGGAATCTAGAACAAAGTACCAGTGTGTACAAAGGATTCACATCATAGGCATCACAAAAATAAACCCATTAGTCCAAGCAAGAGGTTTCCTGTTACTCCTAGGCTGCGGATGTCAGATAGAAAACCGACGACAACGTAGTTGGGAAAAGACTAGGCTGATAGTGATGCGGCATTGGCGTTTTTTTCTTAAAAAGAGAATGTATGTTCGCTATTTGGTTTTCCGTACCAAACCATTCGTTTTGTTTGTGAAGGTTTCGTAAGGTATTGTTTTAAAAAATCCTACTTAATTCAAAGAAATATGAAAGTTTTTTCCCATAAAGGATGGATTTATGCAACTGCATATCAAAACTACTGAAAGGAAATTGATGAAACTTCACATATGAGCATACACTTTGAATAACAAATAGGCTTTAAATAATAAAGCTAGTAGGTACTAAGCTTATATTTTAATCCAAATAAAGAGTTCTATTGACTACTTATTAAAAATGAAGCTACTATACCCACATGCCCATTTACCACTAAAGTGAGAACAGATCTAAAGATACTACTGATTAAAATAAATCAAAGAAAGAAAAAGTGCAGAACTAATAAGCTTACCCATTTACATGACAATTGATGTACAGCATCACCACAGTCCCAAATGTTTCTGGGTTGTACTCCATGGCTGCCTCCATGTTGGCTTCAATGTTCTTCTGGCGAATCTCCTCAGCAATCATACGCTGCGCTTCTGTATCAAATGGATCTGAATTCATCATCCTGAAATAAGTCTAGCTTTAAGTCACGTCTCCCTATTTACACCTATCTCACGAAACCAATCTATAATGTTTTCACCTTATACGTTGTTGCTGACGTTCCGTTCTAGCTAAGATTTGTTCGCGAAGCACAGATGCAAATGTATCTATGAAACAAGATTTAAGTTTTCAACATTATGTTTTTGTTACGGTTAATATTAATGGTTAAAATTATTGATAGTTTTTGGTCAGTATTAAGAAAACAAACTTTTATTGTCAAAATTGGTTTTCTCAATACTAACTGATAATAGTAATACAATCACCGTTGTTAATACATTTTTTGCATACCCTTTATAAGTCCAATAATTTTGCTAAGAAAGTTGTACCCCAGACCTCTGAGGTAACTTGGATTTAGTTTCCTTGCTTGATTTGGTTTGGTTGTAGGTACCTAGTGTAATTGCTTATTAACCTAATCTACCTAAACCTATTTTTGTACTATCTTCTTCTGATTATCATGACAATAGTTTGTTTAAAACTATTTAGAACATATTTAAAGCAATAGTTTTATTCTTGCTAAGTTTAATTTTAAAAGTGACTAAAACCTTGAATGAAAACTAGACTTATTTCGAAGTTTATCTTTATTATGGTTCACTTCTAAAAAAAAATACTAATTATGTAATAAAAAAGCATGAGACAGTGTTTTAACTGTTGAAATAAATCATAACCTTTTATTGAACATTACAGGGAAAATACTCTTTTTTCTTTTATGATGATAATGCTCTAGAAACATGTTTAAAATAACCAAGTCACTAACCTACAATGTACAGGTAAGTATGAGCATGCACTGAAAGTTGTTTTTTGTAGTTAAACACGTAGATAAATATTTATTTGCATACCTAAGTTTCCACTGAGAAGTGCATCAGCTAATCTTGGATTATTTTGCTTTAGAAGAGCGAGTTGATCTGGATTAGCCAAGAACATTTCCCTGATGATACGTGGGTCCTCTTCAACCGGTGGGTTTCTAGCTGCCATTGAAGTGCTTGCAGTTGCCGGTGGGACTCTGATGCCACTGAAGTCTAAACTGGCTAAGCCAGTTGGCAAAGCTGCAAAGATGATAGATTTTGGAATTTATTTACAAAAAAAAGTAACTCAAACCTATATAGAAAATCATATTTTATTGACATTCATTGTCATAGTTTATTTTAAATGTTACATTAGCTCTCATTGTTTGGATCTTGGCTGCCAGTTATAAATTTGTTCAAATTATACTTTGTCATTAGTGACAACAGGCATGACAATGCAATTTTAAAATGCACAGTGAGAATAGGTAAACTGTGTTATTTACATATACCTTGACTGGAATCAGTCTGGTTGAGGTTGGAGGCTGTCTGCATCATGTGGAGGAGCACGATGACATCCCCGTCGCGAACACCGTGATCTTTTAAGGATTTCTTGTCGTCTAAAAGCGGCTTTCCATTGTAATTCAGAATGATATCTTTCGCAGGGAACCCGGATTCGATTTCACAAAATGCTTTAAAATTTTCCAGCTCCAAATCTTCGGATACGTCCAAAACGAAGATTTCATCGTTCAGAGTTGTAATCGTGACTTTCATTGTGATATTTGAGTAATGCGGCTACTGCGAAAGAACTGGATTCATTGAGGTAAATACGTGTTGTTTAGTTTAAACTCTGGGGATGACTGGCCAAAACATTTTGAATCTTGTATACGCCCCTTAGATACACTCGTTTTGTGTACACTTAGCTAACACAAGCACAACTTTTACTCTTGGAAACGTTCCCTGCGAAATGTGAATTGCGATATAAATCAAATTACGAAAGTTAGGTGGACTCACTAATCACTCGATTACGGGTAGGGTTGTATTTCGTTGGATTGCCAACTGAATTCTACCACCCTACGCTTTGCGCTTGGTTATCGGTTTTTTATTCCAATACTCAGCGCTCCAACGCTTGCAAATCATATTTTTTACCCATTAATTAATAATTTTGAAGCTTTTTTTGTACATTTTTAACCTTGCATTTATCTTAACAATATTAATTTTTAAATAATTTCTAACAAAATCGGTATTGCGAATCGTTATCACCGCACGAAAACTATCTGGCTTAGACTATTATGCCGCCTTCACACATTTTGCACTTGCCGCATGCTTCAAACCTCTACAAACGTTTGGCTTGATTTTGTAAGTCAAACATCGCCATCCACACGCTTGCGAGTGAGTTAGTGTGTTGGTGTTCTGAAGCGGCAAGCATGATGGACGCTTGTATCGGTCACAACATTTGGCTTAAGTTATATATAAGCGAAAACTAACAATAAATACGGCAAAAAAGATGGTGAACATTAAAAGCCTTTTTTATTCTTGTGATCAGTATTTCCCGAGTCCCAAACGCATGGCCATTGTCTGTTAACATTTCAATTTCCAGCGCGCGTACTGACCACAGTAAAAAACTATTTTGTCTACAGAAGACTCGACAAAGTGACAGATTGTAGAAACATTTCTATTGTTTTGAGCACGACAATGGCAAGAATGAAGAAAAGAAATAAGTAGCTTTTTCAGTCGACAATCGTCTACAATATCGATACATACAATTTAAACAATAACTACAATATATTTTTCTCTAATCGGCAGAAATGTTTCTTCCATTTGGCAATTTGTCGATTCTTCTGTAATATTTGTTGATTCCCGTGATCATGCTACGCGGAAGTTTTGACGTCCTCATTTGACCACTCTCTCAGTTTATACACAAGACAAGCGTATGTCTGCTCGCCACCAGTGCATTAACGAGACTGTGTGCGCGCAAAGGTATAGACGCATCGCAAGTGCTTTTGACCTTTGAATTATGACAAAAACCAACACTCGATTGGATCGGCTACATACAAGCGCTTGCAAAGTTGCAAGCCAACTTACACAAATCAAGGCAAACACTCTATCCACACGTTTGAAATTGACAACATTTCAAAATTGACATGACCCTAAAACAAAAATATCGTTTCTTCATTTTTGTATGCTGAGTTCAAATATCTTTTTTAATTTTTTTTTATTGCTAAGTTTCCGAGAAAAAAACTAAAAACCAAAAAACATGCGATGACGTCACTTATACGGTGGAATGAGGTGGTTTTTTAAGTGACTTGGCTTGGCTGCTGAACAAGCATTTGCAAACATTACTGAGATTGGAGAAATTCATGCAAGGATATAGTAATGAAAATAGAAAAATAATATCATGACAGTAATAAATCCCACAGATGACAGTAGCAGTGATTTATCAGAATTAGAAAATACTAGTGTTTCAGAAGTTGCAGGAAGCTCTAGCCAACATGTGAGTTGCAGGAAGCTCTAGCGAATATTTGATAGTAGTGTGTTCGATTCGTCTGATTAAATTTTTGGTATTAAAAGAAAACTTAAAAAAACGTGTTCTTTCATTATCACTGTAAACAAACTGTTGTCGTTAATTCCTAACAATCTCACGGTTAGACTGCTCTCAAGGGCATGATTATATATGTCTGTGGATACCTAATGCACCACTTTCGTGCAAGGCTTCAGTGTCCACTATAACGTACATAGGTACATAACTCACGCCTCTTTCCCACGCTGGTAGGCAGAAACTACAGAGCGCCATATGCTACAATTCTTATATACTTCGGTTGCTTCGTATACATTTTTACATGTTGTTATTCAAATTTGCCCACTATTAATAGTGTTAATACTGGACATTGAAGCCTTCCATGGTGTTTGCGTAGCATCCGACAGATAGAACCACCCACTTAGCTTTGGGATTATGGTACTAAAAAATAACAAGTATCAAACCTGTTAAGTCGTAGTATTCAGGGTGGCCACATGTGCGATACTAGCGACCTCATTTATTCCACACTCTGTTTTGCCAAGCTGTACCTACGTGCCAGACAGAAATAGAAAATATTATTCAAGAGCGTTATAATCGTAGCAGCTCACAAATTGTGAAATATTGTGACAAAGTTTTCCAACGACCTAATTTGATGGGCCAGCTTAGAGCCAATAACATTGAAATTAAATTAATCAAAGTTTTACACCGCTGTTGCAGGAAATGTCTTACCATCCGATCACGAACTCAATTAATTGCAATGATTTGCATGCAACTGACTACGAAAATAGCGATATCCTGGTCAGAAATAAATAATGGTCACCCTACTTAGAAAGGGAGGGTCTGCCCCCAGAGAGTGAGATAGCAAAATTTAGGTTTTGCCAACGACCATACAGCCCATGGTCGTTGGGTTTTGCTTTATGTAGGTTTTCGAAATGCGGTCTCCATTTACGTAGGTGAAGGCAGAAATCTTCATGGTTTCACTGTGTCACCGTCAATGACAGCCGCCGTTTCGTTCTGAAATAATAAGCTCTAAAACTATTTAACATATTTTTGGCTGAGTTTTAAAAATGAATGCATAAATATTAATATCTTTATGCACTCAATGTATAACAAATATAACTTCTCCATTTTATTTAAATTTTTTCGTGTCGATGTTTTGTTTCCCGATGTCTGGTTTTAGTTTGTCGTTTCGGTTTAATAGATCTGTGGTACCCAGCGGACAACATCACAAATTCACATTTCACAACACTATTGAGACGGTAGTCGAAGAGAAAACTCGGCGGAGGCTATTGAGACTAGTGGAAACGTCTCCTTTGTTACTATAATTTTCTTTTACTTATGTTGTCGCGAGTGTGGACTGTTGACTTTGGTGGGTAATTACTTTAAAAATAAAAATAGAAATGGGGGTATTTAGTGATCCTTGTTAAAATATTTCTCAGCGTGTTCTGCCCCTTTTACATTGTTGAATCGAGATCGACACGACGTAGAATTTGGTGAGTTTTTTTTTTGTTACTACTAATAGTATTATTTATTTTTCTTGTAAATAACTCAAGCGAAATAGGCACTAATTTATTTGCCATTGATATTTTCTTTAGCGAAGGCTTGTTCTCGAATTAAAGCGAAGCTGTCGATGTCGGAGTCGCCTCGTGTTTTTGTTTATTGACTAGATTAGGGTATTTATTCCCGTTTTTATATTGATTCGTCGAAATCTAAACATTTATTTCTGTCCTTTAATGTAGGCAGGAGACTAGTACTAATAGTAAGTAGTAAATAAAAAAATAATACTTACGATGGTCTGCCTATTTAAATAAATTATTTTAAATAAGTACCTACACCATTTTGGGTAATATCTCAAGCTATAGCATTGGTTTTGTCGAAATCTAAACAATTATTACTATCTTATAATGTAAACAATGCAGGAAAATAATAATAATCCTAAGTAGGTACTAAAAATAAATGCCTGCCTACCTACATTATTTTGAAAACACCTCTTTTATTTTCACTAAGGAAATATTTATCATTCGCCAACTCTTATTCGGTCGGCGCAGCATTGTACTCTTTTCGTTTAAATCTGAATTTGCCCTCATCTCAATAGTTACCCCTTTTTTCTAGACCTATCTTTCACCAAAACCAACCATCCTTTTGAGATCAATAACAAAGGTAGGTATATAGTGTATGTTATAACATGTAGTGTGTGTTAGATACCTAGGTATTTGAATATTATGTAATTTTTTTGTAACTGTGATGAGCTTCATAAAGGTATTCGCGACCAGTGTTTGTGTATGAACATAAAGGAAGCAAAACATATATTAAGAATCATTGGGAGTTGCATTCTTTAGTCAAGGTATATATAATTGTGCACCTAAACACACACATAGCAAATAAACTGAGTATTGAAGCTTGTGGGGTAGTTCAGGACACTCAATGTATTGCTGATGACGTACACCATCAAAAAGTAGATAGGTATTTCAACGAACAAAAAGACAAAAAGCTGAAAATTTTTGATTGAATATTAGGGTGCTTTTTTGATATTAAGTCAATATAAGGTGAAAAAATAAATATTTCAAATCAAATAAATTACAGTGTATTTAGGACATAAAAAGGTACCTAAGTTTTCACCAAATGTCGTGGTTTTTTTTTAAAAAAGATAAATATTCAAAACCAATAACTTGATTATTTGAATTTTTCACATAATTATATTGAGATTAAATGAAAAAAATGTAATACAAAAGCTATATTTTTTAAGATATTTTTATTACCATTTTTATAATTTAGCCGTTTAACTTTTTTCCATAGGACTTGTAGTTTTGCTGGAAATCAAGATAAACCATTTTTTACTCTTAAAAACTCACCCCCTCCCACTTCACAAACTGAGATCGCCCGTAATTTATTCTTTCTTTCATTTTTATTTTTACTCCTCCTTTTCTAATGGGTTTCATCATCCTACTGTTATTTTTTTTTTAATTATGGAACCTAGTCTACATGGAGAATATTGGAGAATAGAAATTTTATGATAACTATGTTGTTGTTCCAGATCTTCCCTTACAAGTCACATACAATAAAGAAGAGTACAGTAAATTATCATTTAATAGTGAGTTAACCATGTCATCAGTGGGGCAGTTAGTACCTCCAGCAACGAGAAGTCTCCCAACCTCGCCGATCCAATTAAATGGCCCCCACGTCGAGGGGTATTTTTGCTCGGCATATAATTCTAACTATGACCTTGACCCTATTATAAGTGTACTATGCGCTATGTACATTGCATTCGGGATAGTGTACACATTATTTGGTAAGTGAATTGTTATTCTTCTCTTTTTTTATTTCCTTTTCTTCCTTTACTCAATTTTATTACACTCCATTTCCAATAGCATTAGACAGCCAGAAGTTAAGAAGTTAAAAAAGGTAATTTGACTGTGAATTTATTTAAATCTATTTTTACAGTAGCTGTCACACTTCGTTGTAATCATTGCAACAATTTATTTTTAAAAATTATGTGGATTTAATTTAAGTGGTTATACTATTTTATTTAGGTTGAAAATTGCAGTGTCAATGATAAAAACCTAAAAGAAGCAGGGCAGGGATGATCAATACATGGACATGTTCTTTGTTTCACTTTTATTTTTCTACTTTTGAAATAAAACAATTTGAATCAACATTGTTTTCACTTATCTTTTAAATAAAATGTTCTACATTTCTGATTCTACGAGCCTCTTTTTCTAATTCTATTTAAAATGGAGTAAGGGTACCAACGTTTTCTTTTTACAGGTTGATATTATTTTGTGGGTAAAATTCCGAGTTTTTTTTTCAACAACAGCAATTAGAAACCTTGGCTGAAGTTATTGTCACTTCAAAACATTTACAAAGCACAACAATTAAAACAAATATGTAGTTTTACACGATATTCATTTATCGATAACTACTGCAATTTGGACATTAATATACCTATTTAATTAATATAACACATTTGTTTTTACTGAATCTGTAATTGCTCACAATTAAAAGTAATAAAGTTCTTTTGTTTATGTAATTTTATATGCTATTTACGGTAATTGAAAGGAACCTAAAACTAAGTTTATAACTTTTATACCTAATTACAATAATTATTATTTAAAGCACGGCTTTGCTTTGTGCACACAGTTAGTTACGTTCTAAAAACATCGCTACATATTGGTTGGATTTCGAATGCGTACACGCACAGATAATTAATCCATTGTTATGTTATTTATTTATTCTACTCCATTTACAATAGCATTAGACATAAGTTAAAAAAAAGGTTATTTTTAATGCACACTTTGTAACGAAAGTAAAATTTAACGTGTTACAATTACGATCGACGCCGAATTCATTATAATCAATTTTCACAGCAACTGTCACACTTTTTTATTTTAAGAAATGATGTAGGATTTCATTTAGATAAATTATTTCATTTTAGTTGAATATTACAGTGTCAATGATAAAAATCTAATAGAAGCAGAGATGAACAACGCATCGACACCCGTTCTTCGTTTCACTTTTATTCTTCTAAATTTGAAATAAAGCAATTTGAAAATAATTGTTTTCACTTATCTTAAAAATAAAATGTTCTGCATTCCTGCTTCAACGAGCCTCTTTTGCTAATGCTATTAAGTAAATGGAGTATAGATAAATCTCAGAATGGTGTGCTTATATTGCTCCATTGCACTATAACTCGTTTGGAAAAGGTAGCTCTTAAATCCTTGTACTAGTATACAAGTTGAAATTGTAAATGCATTTATTTTAACTAGTGGTGTGAGCATGACTTCGCTGTCGAAGTAGACTCAGACTTCATTAACCGACTTCAAAAAAAGGAGGAGGTTCTATGTTCGTGTGTATGTTTTTTTTTTTTTTTTTTTTTTATGTATGTTACCTGATTTCTCCGCCATTTGTGGACCGATTCTCGAAATTCTTTTTTTGTTTGAAAGAGTAGACTCCTGAGGTGGTCCCATTTTAATTTGGTGAAGATCTGGTGCTGATCTTTTATTTTTATTTATTTATTTATTTAAGGTCAGCCAACAATTGTTTTCACAATACAAGTTCAATAAAAAAAAAAAAAACAAATTGTGCTTTTGTAAGTGAAACAATTACTTAAAGGCTAACACCGCATACATAAAATTGGTTGAATTTGTACTAAAACTAAATAAAATTTTAACCAATCTAATAATAGTAACACATTATGATTTTTTTAATTACAATATCATATTATCACATAAGTAGTAAGTATATTTTAATTAAAAAGTAAAAATAATAATTATCGTTAAAAAAGCATACTAATAAGATTAAATAAAATAAATTAAAATAAATTGAAATAGTACATAAGCTGGCAATATACGAGTGAAAACTAAAAAATTGATTGACATAGGTGATGATAACTGTTATAATTGATTAAATTAATTAAGGCTGGAGAAGTGCTTAGTAATAACATTATGGAATCTGCCAATACTATCATGGTGCACATCAACCAGATCACTGCAGCCGTTTAGGGCCTTGCATAGACGTGGAATTGGTGAGTTCCCTCCTAGTATTGTTCTGCGCAGGGGTGGGTATAAAGGCGTGATGGGATTTCGAGGATATCGGGCTGGGGCACGAAATTTTAAGAGAGAGAGAGTAAGTTGGGGCAATCAAACTTATCTCGGATCAGTTTATAGACAAACAAAGCATCAATTATGTCTCTTCGGGCGGATAACGAGTGCATTTTGAAATATTGCAGACGTGTCTTATAGGAGGGTAGTTGCTTGCTTTTCCCTTTTGAAAATGCAATGTGCCACAGGAACCGTTTTTGCACCCTTTCTAAAAGTAATTTGTGTGTGGCGTAGTGTGGTCTCCAGACAACACTGCAATATTCCAAAACGCTTCGAACGAGACTGTTCTTCGGAGATATACAACGGAACTCTTCAAAAATAGACGGCAAATCTATCGTGATTGCTGGAATCGCTTGGATGTTTATTGTTTATACAACATCATGACGTATCATCAAGCCTGTATGCTCAGAGGGGTAGGCAGATGTGTTCAATATACCTAGATTTCGACAGTTAAGTATGTTAAGTTTAATTTATTAGGGTTAGGTGGATAACCCTATTATAATGACATGTATTGTTAACAATTAACAATATAAAATGAATTCATGGCAAATGTTTGTATGGGAACAACTAAAAATGGAAAAATAAAAAAGTTTTTTACAAAAAATAAAACCGACTTCAAAAATAACACTAAACGGTGTAAAATAACTCTAAATTCGGAAGTCGGTGGCACATCAAGAATAAGACAAAAGTACCAAAGCCACAGACTTCCTAATTTAGAGTTATTTTACACTGTTTAGTGTTATTTTTGAAGTCGGTTTTATTTTTTGTAAAAAAGATTTTTTTAACTCATCCTTTATGCTGAGTGTATTTACACACTGGAGAACTTACACACTATAAGTCTTTTCATCCAGTAAATGGAATAGAACGAGATCAACGTCTACCTGAACATAAGATTTTACAAGTAATTTTTAGTTTGCACTAAATCCGATGAGAAGTTGTTGACTAATCAATATGAACAAATGTTACTATGGGGCGAACCCTGAAATCGCGAAACAATCATCAGCTGTTCAATACATTTATGTACAGACGCCAGCACATCAAGTTACCCCAATGTGCCAAATTTCTTTGATCGTTTTTTTAACTTTATAGATAGGTAACTGAATAAGGTTCATAATCAATTGGGAAAATTTGACACATTAGGGTAACTTGATGTGCTGGCGGGTTGTCTGCTGTTGTGTTTTGTATATAGGTAGGCTTTTAAAATAATGTTCAAGTCAGTATTATAGAAGTTTTATTTTTTTTTCTAAGTTGCGTTTGTTAATATTATAATATTTGTTTCAGGATATCGCTGTTTCAAAGCATCCATGTTCCTCACGGGTTTTACTTTTGGCGCCGCCATCGTATATTTAATTTGCCTCCAGGAATACCTGATGCCCCCGTACGGGAACGTTGGTAAGTCAATTTACTTCACTATGCTTGTTGGCCGTGGCTGGAACTATGAAATGGTTAGTCCACATTCTCTGTGTTAAACAAATATCATTTCCTGTGTTAATAGCAAGTTTCCTGTGTCTAGTCTAATAACTGTACAACTTACTTTGTATAATACTATCGAACCAGGCGTGTCTGACGGTACATTCACGTCCGATCTTATTAGGTACTTACCTATGTCATTACCTATGTTTAAGGTGCATTGTACTAAAGAGGGCTTTCTATTTTTATAAAATCAATACACTAGCTTAACGAAACAATACGTTGGTGTCGCATCGACATATTCTATTAAATGAAATGGAGTTTGGTTTTAACTTTGCTTGATTGGTAGGTGTGGCGTTGTGCGCTGGGCTTCTCTTCGGCCTCATCACTATGCTGATCCAGTACGTGGGGCTGTTCATGACTGGCTTCCACACCGGTGTGATGCTCGCTATCGCCGGCCTGGCCATCTACGATCATTTCCTGGACTCCCGTCCGACTACAGTAAGTATTAGCATATCCTCACACGTTAAAGTGCATTCTACCATAGGTAGTTTGATGTGCGTGATCATATTATCGTGACCATGCTTATGTAGGTCGCAAGCACAATGAATACCGATTCAACGGACGCAGTATCTTTCTGATTGATGTACAATAGCGTTTTTCTTACATTGTCGGCTGTCGCCAAATGAAACGGTAATAGCGAAATGATAAAACACTTCACCTTAGACAGACTTCCTTATTAGAAACGTTATAGGTACATATTAAAATATAGGACTCTGATAAAGAATGCTGATAGATACTTGTTGAAGTAAACTTGAATTATACTTTATTTACAGTCAATTATATTTATAACTTTACGATGAGTGTGACTTTGATTAAGAAGGATTTGTTTACAGTTTTGAGAATATTGGTTAGTTGTCGTACGCAGCGCGTCATCCGACTTATCGATTCGTTGTAAAGTGATTCATTGTTTTCTTGTGTCAGTTGGTGCTAACTCGGCTGTAGTTTGACATATTATTATGTATTTCGTTACTTACACTAACACTTTTTAATCCAAAAGAAATAGTACTTACATGGAGATTGAATCATACAGGGATGCACCTCGCAATATATAGGTATTTGTTTTTGGGTCATGCTGAGGACGGAATTATAAAATTGATTCATCTAGAATATAATTTTACTTGCGTTATATTCTGTAAAAAAGTTTTATGTAAAATATAACATAACATCACGCACGTTATCCTGGAAAGGTTAGGTAGAAGTGTACCTACAGTACTTACCTACCTTTGAACGTGGATCCATGCGAGACACAATTGCTTTTTAATTGTTAAGTCCCTTGTATTAAAGGTTGAGGCATTGCCATCAATCGACCACAAACTCAGGCTCCGGGCTGATACTGAAAATTATTAGGTGGAAAAACTACATGAAACCGAGATCACAAGCTTAGCCGTAGGGCAAGAAAATTTTACATAAATACAGTTACCGTGATTAATTACATACATCTGATCGAATATACATTTTGCAAGCGAAAGAACTATTGAAATTATATAAATTATTAGTCTTACAAACTGAATAGTTTTAATAATTTTTAAAACGGACTCCTGTATGCCCCCAGACGACTGCTCGGGACTAACGACGCTGCTTTGTTACTTTTACTTTGAAGTGTCACCTTAACGAGTTTCAATACCGCACGTTGTAGGTAAATACGCGTCTTGTGCTTTGATTATGGTACGCTTCAGCAGTCAAAGATGCTATGAAACCACACTTGACCTCAGCGAGCGTATTTCAATGCGCTTAGTAGAACAAGAACAAATTGAGGTTCGGGATATAAAGGTAGCTACGAAAATAGTGGTTGTATTCTGAAGAAATAATTTTTAATGCGCGGAAAGAATGCTACAGGTCAGACCATATGGACTTTATCTTAGACATCATGGACAACAGTAAATGAAAACATCGTGAGGAACTGGACTTATAGTAATTGAATATAGGTACTTATAATAACACTAAGTTATGTACTTTAAGAGAATAAAGAATATAAATGTACCTAACCTTACAATAATCACCGTTCTGATGCTTGTTCCATTTGAACGATCTACTTAGGTACCTACAATGTTAACCTGTGTTTCTCATGTAAATGAATGTAATGTTCTGTTTTGAGAAATAAATGTCTTAAACCTTACTTATATGTGTTTGAAAGCGCCAATCCGCCTTAAGGAAGCGTGGTGATCAATGCTTGTGAATTCTTTGTATGAGAATTTAAGAGGCTATTACCGTGAAGGAGGACAGTAACTAATTGGATTTATTAACGAGTCATAGCATCTCTATTCGATTTGAAAACGAGTTGAGTCAAAGAATAGTATCATAATACGCGCCCAGTACGTGTCATCGCACGGCTGATAGATATTTCGTTGAATCTGCTTTGATCTCCTGAACGATAAGGACTTGTGACAAAACGTGTCTATTCCAGCTGTAACTAGTGACCTCTTACAATATCCTGTTCGCATTAAAAAATAGCTACAAATGAATTTCTTTCTCTGTAGGTACTTCTGAGAAATAACTTTAATCGTTTTGTCTTGCAGCTGACCCATTTATATCGAAATAGCACTTTGCTCGCGACTTCATACACATACACATAACTTAATACATTTAAAAAAAATGCTCATAGCCAAATGTTACTACACTATATCGGAATTTCTAAATGACCGCAATTAATATTATTTAAATGGTTTCTTACAATTACGATATTTCCACATTTTCACCATCAAATATCTTATTTTTATGTTTACCTTATTTTTGTTTTGTTTCTCTTTTCCAATTTTTAATGTATAGACTCAAACGTTGTATGGTTAAAAATCAATCTTACACTGAAAAAAATAAGCACTAAAAACAATCGAAAAAACATTGAACTGTACTGCTTTAAACAGTAAAATATGAGCCTAACGATCAAAGTAGTAACTTTTAATGAGCCGAAAACAGTAAAAGCTTCACAATAAATTTTAATGTTTTATGTCGATAAAAAACATTTAACTGTTTAAAACATTAAATATTTTTTTTACTGCTTTAAACAGTAAATTCTTTTAATGTTTAAAACATTAAAAATTTTAATTTCTTTTAATGTTTAAAACGTTAAAAAAAAATAATGTTTAAGACAGTAATTTTTTTAAATGTTTAAAACATTAAAAAATTCCACTCTATAAAACAGTAAAAAAGAATGTGCATACACAGTAGTGGATACTGTAAGTGCACAGTTACAGATAACGTTTAGGATAGTACTTTTTAATGTGCGTGCACAGTAGCGAGTAATGAATTTCACAGTTGCATTTAACGAGAAGGATAGTACTTTTTAATGTGCATGCACAGTAGCGGGTAATGATTTTCACAGTTAAAGGTAATGGGAAGGATAGTTCTTTTTAATGCGCTTGCACAGTAGCGGGTAATGAATTTCACAGTTATATTTAACGGTAAGGGTAGTACTTTTTAATGTGCATGCACAGTTGCGGGTAATGAATTTCACAGTTGCACCAAACGAGAAGGATAGTACTTTTTAATGTGCATGCTCACTAGCGGGTAATGAGTTTCACAGTTGCATTTAAGGGGAAGCATAGTACTTTTTAATGTGCATGCACAGTAGCGGGTAAGGAGTTTCACAGTTGCACCAAATGAGAAGGATAGTACTTTTTAATGTGCATGCTCACTAGCGGGTAATGAGTTTCACAGTTGCATTTAACGAGAAGGATAGTTCTTTTTAATGTGCATGCACAGTAGCTGGTAATGATTTTCACAGTTGCACCAAATGATAAGGATAGTACTTTTTAATGTGCATGCACAGTAGCGGGTAATGAATTTCACAGTTAAAGGTAACGAGAAGGATAGTACTTTTTAATGTGCATGCACAGTAGCGGGTAATGAATTTCACAGTTAAAGGTAACGAGAAGGATAGTACTTTTCAATGTGCATGCACAGTAGCGGGTAATGAGTTTCACAGTTGCATTTAACGAGAAGGATAATACTTTTTAATGTGCAAGCACAGTAGCGGGTAAGGAGTTTCACAGTTACAGGTAACGTGAAGGATAGTACTTTTTAATATTCATGCACATTAAAAAGTACTATTATTCACGTTACTTGTAACTGGGAACTAACCGTACCCGCAACTGAGCATACACATAAAAAATATTATCCTTCACATTACCTGTAACTGAGCAAATACAGTAGCGAGTACTGCACGTGTACAGTAGCAGGTGGCGTGAAATAAAAAAATATGTTCTTTAGGACATTTATTTTAAAATAATCATACGTATTAATGTAGTAAAATTCTTACATTTACCACAAAATAAATGGAAAACCAACCAAAACATTAACACTTAGATAATTTAAAGATACTTATTATTAAAGGTCTATCTATTCATGATACACGACATCTCTTAAGGGGTCATTGTACTCGACATCATCACAGCTTTTACTATGAGACAAAACCCTGAATCGAGAAAAAAACAGCTATTCCATATATTTTGACAAGTTATTGCGAACATATTGTAGAGAACAGCATTTTTTTTCGTGATTCAGGGTTTGGTCTTATAGTAAAAGGTGTTCATAATGATGAGTACAGTGACCTCTTAAGAGATTTCGTGTAGGAACAGATAGACCTTATATGCACATAGTCATTTCAGTCCAAAATGTATTTATAATTTAGTGTAATACTAAAACAATATTAAATCCAATATGTTTAAGTCTTAAGGGTAATTCCTACTGAACTTAGTCTGAAAATAATCATACATATTAAACTGGTCAATTCTTATATTTACCACAGAATAAATAGAAAACAAACCAAAATATTTACACTTCAATAATTTAAAGATACATAAATAACACAGGGTTATTTGTAAAACACCAACAACCTCGCAGGAGTAGACTAGTTACTAACTTTTTCGAAAACATCCGAACAGTTGATCGAGTTTTGTATGGAGAGTTGATATGTTTTTGTCTGTTTTCGAAGAAGTCGCAGAACAAATGTTGTTGTTTATGATGTTAGTAATCTACTTCGGAGAGATTGTTGGTGTTTTACAAATAAACCTGTATAAGGTCTATCTATTCATACACAAAATTTCTTAAAGGGTCATTGTACTCATCATTAAGAACAACTTTTACTATTGGACCAAACCCTGAATCGCGATAAAAAAAATCATTTGTTCCCTACAATATTATGTTCGCATTATATCGTCAAAATGTATGGAACAGCAGATTTTTTTTTTCGCGATTCAGGGTTGGTCCCATAGTAAAAGTTGTTCATAATGATGAGTACAATGACCCCTTAAGAAATTTTGTGTATGAACAGATAAACCTTATATGTATACACAGTCAATTGTCTAACGATTTAGAATTAAATAAATTAAAAACATTTTTTTCACAACACCTTTTGAAGAAAGGTGGTACTAATTTTTGAATCTAAGGGAATGACATGCATAAAATTAAATAAATTACAAACAGTTTTGTTTTAAAACACCTTTTGAAGAAAGGTGGTACTAAAGTTTGAATCTAAGGGTAATTGCTACTGAACTTAGTCTGCTATAAATTAAATATCCACCTACTTACACTAAATTCAAGTACAATGCCAATACAATACAATACAATAGGTCTTCAACATGTAAAATAAAGCTTTTACGCACTTCTGCAGCGGAGATTCTCTTCTTTTTTAAGCGAACTGGTCCAATTATGTGGGGAATAAGGAGCATACAGCGAGAACGCTCGATTCAGGATCTTGATCTGTCAAGCAACAAGAACAAAAATTAGTCAAGTACTGTTATTTTTAATAATCATTTTTATTGAACCATGAATTTCACTGATATTTTTAAGTGTCTGGAAATTAATGTTAAATCTACATTACACTATATCTACACTACACCACTACACCCCCCCCCCCCCCCTCTCACTCTCTTTCACTATATCTTATCTCTCTATCTTATCTTCACTATATCTTATCTCTTTCTTGTGTAAACCCATGAAAATCAATAAATATTCATTGAATTGACTATTTTGACTTTGAAATTGGCAGTGCTCCGACCAACCAAAATTTTATCTTGACTAGAATGATTAATTTAATTGAAGCATGGCAGGCAGTTAGTTATACAACGGTATTTATTAAGCGGCTAGAAATAAAGTAAGTAAATAAATAAATAAGTCAGCCCAGCCAAATAAATGATTGACACGTTACTTTATTTCGTGGAACTATATAATACTACGAGTATAGCAAACTCACTTTGCACTAGTTCCTTAAGTTCCTCTTCAAATGGTGATCGTCTTGATAAGGTTTTAGATATATTGAGTAATTTGCTCTATAGCAATGGTAGTTTATCATCTAATGAATGTTCATTTTCAGGATACCAGTGATTGAAGTCAGCAGTCAGCTGAAATAAAGAGATGTATTTTGAGAAACCTTAAAAGTTTACGACTAAAGTAAAACATTAAAAAATCATAAGGTAGTGGAAAAATTTACCAATTCGTGTCCCCAAGAGAATTCATTTGAGAGAACACATCGCTTCCGATTCTGGTTGGTGCTTTGCCACTTTTCTGCACACAAGGCATAACTATCAGAAGAGCAATGTATTTTTTATTATGTAAACTAACACTGTTACATGTAGATGTAGACAGTTCTGGAGTTAACGTCTTCTCTAGAGAGTGTTGTGCTCGCGGCTGATACACCTTTTTTCTTCGGTACTTGGCTTTTAAATTTAACACTGCGTCGTAGAGCCGGCTGTGAGCTCGTTGTTATCCAGCTTTTGGTTTGGTGTAATAACAATGTGGATTTTCTGAAGGAAATAACCGTTCTGAAAACATAAACAACAACAAAATATAAAAAATAAGACCCCAAAAGAAGTAAAATCCATTAAAAGTGCCAGTGAAGCTTACTTACTTATCTCGCTAAGCCAACTTAAATATATATCAGCAGTTACGTTTGACCTGGGGTCATGTCTAAGAATTTCCTTTGAAATTACTCGTACTTATATTTTTCTGAATTGTTCTCCTAATGTCTTTTCATGATCATGTTGAAGTAGCAGTTCACCACCTGGAGTAGTTGCCAAGAGCAAAGCAAGAACCTAAAAATAAAAACATGTCACCAATCGTCTTATATAGTTTTATACAGGATGTTTGGAAGCTAGGTACAAAGCTCATAATGCTCCAAATGGTGACAACACCTTAAGGCTTTGCACCCAGCTTCCAAACATCCTGTATTATTGTAGCATAAATTAACTAAAAAAAATAGTGTGTATCTTCAAATTCTACCTTATATAGATAAAAACTAGATACTGGAAAGAAGTGTTACTCAAAAATGCACAGTGTGGTATAATAAATAAGTAATATAAATATATTTTCGTTTGTGTACATTATCCAGGGTCACACTGTATTGCATAATTATGTACCGTCAAATTGCTTAACTCCTTTTTTGAAGTTGGTTAAAAATAGGGGATGGTGAGTTGATATTACCATGTGTACTGTACGGGTGACTGTGGTTGTGGGGATTTTGCAGTACAAATAAACCTACTTACAAAATTGCCATGTGAAGACACAGACACTGAAGATCATGATGAGATGCTAGGTGACACTGGAAGGGATTTGATCGGGCTCGTGGAACTCTGCGTCAGTCCTTCTAAAGTCTCCGTACGTTGAAACTATTTGGTCTAAATCGTCATCAATTTGTGAGGCCTTGCCACTCTGTAATAAACACCTGTAAATAACTATGCAGGTATGTTTTCCTGACCTTTGACATGGAGCTTAGTCAAGGTAAAAACTCAGAAAATATTATTGTTAGAGACTTATTGAGACTGTGTCTTAAATTACCTTTTCAAGCGACACCTTCCACTCTGACAGGACTTTTTTGAATTTTGCTTGCGGTCCTATTGCAGGAGTTAATGCTCACTTGCGCATCATCTAATAATTTTAAAACAGACGCGTCTACTTCGTTTTCTGCAAACAGTAAGATAGAAAACTTACAACAATACACATTCTTAATACTCCATAACACATGCACCCTTAAATCATTTAAGTGTGTCAATAGTAGCATGGTTTTGTACTGGAGGTTTAAATTGAATGTATTTATTAATGATGTATTGATAAGATTGACCGTTCTATGTGCAATGTGCATGCATAGCTTAACTCCGCCCCTAAGGCCGAAAATATACGTCAGTTTTTTTCATCATAGTCTGATCTGGCTTCAAACATTCGGAAACAAAATCTGACGTGTATTTCCAGCCCATTTTGAACTGTCTGCCCTTGATTTACATTATTTTTAAGCACAAACAGAAACATTCTAAGCAAAGACACCATAACCACAACACAATGATCACTACCTACATAAATTAGAAAACTAAGTCCTCGTCACACTAGTCATGAAAAAGAAATTCAATTCAAATTATTACTAAATAAAGGGTGAACTGTTTTTGAACAATCTACCTCGTACTTTTTGCCTTCATAGTAGCGGCGGGTAATGAATGTCACATTTAGATTTAACGAGAAGGCTATAGTACATTTTAATGTCAACAGTAGCGACCTATAACCTTTTTTTTCCAGATCCATCTGGCTACGATTACATAATAATTATGTAGTACAATCATGATATCTCAATATTAAACACTTAATACACCTATCATTAGCAAAGCCACACAAAATAACAATAAAGAGGTAAACTATTTAATTACCTAACCAAAACCGTTTTTCCTAAAATTTTCGTGTGGCTAGGTTATATTCTTAAAGGTAGGTAATTTAGAATGAGCTGTCCTTTCGTAAGTATTTCCATTTCAGTAACTTATCGGTCTTATGGAATGGTTAAATATACCTAGTTATACCTATTTAAGTAACAAAGTTCATGAAATGGCTTACCTCTAAACACATCAATGTATTTTTGAAATTCCCATTCCCTGAGGAGCATCGCTGTGGTCTCAATCTCGTCACTCATGATAGATACTTCAATTAAATCAATTAGACGAATACACTGCACTTCACTGCAGCCCCAATTTTTTCTGTGCACGACTGCACATAAACAGTACGCGTAGCTGGCACAAGATTCAAATGAAAGAAATTAATATGGCGGCCGGCGGGGAACGTTAATGGTGTTGCTAACAGTTAAAACTAACTCTCCACCCAGATTCAACATCTCTGAGTGCTTACATAAATAATGCATTTTTTAAAGTACTGACTTATCCGTATACGGGGCAGTATCGATCGGTACAGGGTTATACATAGAAAATCAGGTGAATCTGTTCATAGTGTCCATGATGTCTTCAAATTCGTCGGACGATGAGTTTTTTCTCCTCGAAAGTGTTCATTAAAAAATAAATAAAAAAGGACAGTCGGTGTTTCTAATATCAACGTCAGTGTTTCTGTTACATTGATATTAGTTTTAATTTCTTTGCGGAAAGTATTTCTGTTTGTTATTTTTTTTTTTTGTAAATTGTTAAATTTAAAAACTAATACTTAAGTATTAATTTTATTTTTATGTGCTTGAATTGTTTTGTCAATGTTAGTAATAAGGTAATACTTATAAGTAGATTGTTATTAAGGACCACACTATCGCATTGGGAAAACCTGTAAGGATAGTTGCAAGGGAGATTTTTATAAATAAATAAATAAACAGTAAAAGAAAAACGAAATATGGATCGTAGTACCAATTATTCCTAAAATATATAATAATAATAATAATAATTTGACGAGCCTGTTGGTCTAGTAGCTAGTGACCCTGACTGCTGTGTCTTTTGTCCCACAATGGTGGCTTAGCAAAAACCAATGCTATTAAAACTTCGCAATCCAAATCACCAAACACCACCAGAAAACCACTAACGAAAAACTGCCCTACTCTCATAGTTGCAAAATTTACCACTAAACAATTTTTAGTTATTATGAAAGAAAAAAATAAGTAGAAAATCATTGGTTTTTTTATGATTACGTAATCCTAACAATTAATAAATCAACATTCTTATTTTAACTACTAAAACCCCGGGTCGAAACCACCAGTTTTAGTGGAAAGTCCACTAGGTTGGCAACACAAACTGCCGCAAATGACGTGACGTTTACCTAAGAAAGAAGCGAGTTTCGACTTGTTTCATTTTGGTTCAATCAAGCAGTTATTTTTAATGTCAAGAGACAGTAATTTTTATCGTTTCAAATATTCATTGTAGGTATTG
Source organism: Euplexia lucipara (assembly GCA_921972225.1). Classification (NCBI taxonomy): domain Eukaryota; kingdom Metazoa; phylum Arthropoda; class Insecta; order Lepidoptera; family Noctuidae; genus Euplexia; species Euplexia lucipara. The sequence continues at coordinate 5,775,649 of OV179142.1, read as the reverse complement.
TTTTGTTTATGATTGGTTCAATCAAACAGTTCTTTTTAATGTCAAGACAGTAATTTTAATCGTTTGAAATTCATCGTAGGTATAAACAAAACAATCAGTTTTCAATTTACAAAGTATTTAACTCGTTGCCAACAAATCGAAGTTAGGTTCAAGTTCAGTCAGTTCAGTCGCAATATCATCTCAGCGACAATCAATGTCAAAAATGTAGGTATGAAAATTGATTGCATTTAAGTACCTACCTACCTTCTTACTTACCTACTTTGTCGGTAACGAAAATGAAAGGAGTCTCTTTTTAGGGTTCCGTAGCCAAATGGTTACTATGGAACATATATAGATTCGTCCAGTCCATCTGTCTGGCGGTCTGGCCGTATGTTACAGCCATTTTACTTCGAGACTGTTGACACCACACAATTTGTAGTTAGTATGTTCTTGAACCGATACACAAAAATTATATAAAAATATGAAAAGAAATGGGGTGGCTCTCCATACCTACATGAACAACAACACACCCACACCAGTTTCTTGTGGTTGTGTTGTTTTGTGTTAACTTTTAACGAAATTTGGTTTGATTAGATAGGTATTTAGTTTTTGAGATATTATGAGACTTTTTCGTCAAACTGCAGTGACAACTTTGCTATTCATTTTAACATAGGTACCTACTTAGAGTATGAATTACATTAACTTATGAATGAACGTTAAAATTATTGTTAAAAAGTATATTGTTTCACCATGTCAGCCGAAAGACGTCCACTGCTGGTCATAAGACTCCCCAAAAGGGGGGGTTGAAATTGCTATAATCGCCACGCTTATGTACCTAAGTAGTGTGGTATGGTAGAATGGTTTTAAAATGCATAGAGAACGCAGCTGCCCATTCTCTAGTAAGTCCCTAGTCGCCTTTTACAACACCCACCTTAAGGTAACGCTCCAGGGTAGCCCGCGAAATTCAAATTTGTTAATGTTGTTTTGCAATTTCCAGGCCAGTGCTAGGTTGTATGTTGAATAAAATATGATTCGCGGCTGTAAGACGTATGCAATAACACAATTATAATCATCATCATCATCAATACAAAATTCATGAAAGTCGATTGAATGAAAATAGTTCAACTTATTGATAATATCTACCGACAAAAATAAAAAATACGAATCCATGTTTTTTTTACCTTTTGTTGAGAATTACGTGGCAGGAAGTTTCTTAAGGGGGATTTTTTTTTCATTATTTTTGCGATAGGACGCACCGTTTTCGAGATCTAAGCAAAAGATGGTTGGCGAAAGTAGTCCAAGCGTCGCCAAGGATGAATCATAAACCAAATGAAAGGGTACACAATGTACCGTTCCTTTTATTTGGTAAATAATGTTTTTAACTATAAACAACAAGAGAAAACTATAGTAATACTCGATAATTAAGCAAAATAAAAAATCCGTAGTGAGGCAAAATGCTATCATTTCTCGAAATCTCTCGGACAGATTTTGATGCCCTTCTGCATGTTTGAACAGTAAGTATAATTGTACCCTTTTATTTGGTATTTATGGTTCATTCTTGGCGACGCTTCGACCAACTCCCATTCAATTTTTCCCACTGTCTTTTAGAACCTGCTACGACTACATGACGCGCGCTAAGCTCGTTTTACATTTAACATTACACACAATACACACCCACTCTCTATCACAAATGTCGGCGTCATTTTTTCAGTTAGTTCTAATGTGCTATCTGTTAAATGAAATGTTTTATTCGATTAGTTTTAACGATCAAACTATTAAAATTTACTGCCACAAAACGTTAACTTTTTGTCGAATCATGATCAGTTAGTTTTACTGTACTATCTGTTAAATTAAATGTTTTATTCGATTAGTTTTAACGGTCAAATCATTACAATTTACTGCCACATCACGTTAACTTTTTTGTCGAACCATGATCAGTTAGTTTTAATGTGTTACCTGTTAAATTAAATGTTTTATTCGATTAGTTTAAACGGTCAAATCATTACAATTTACTACCACATCACGTTAACTTTTTGTCGAACCAATGATCATTTACTTCTAATGTGCTATCTGTTAAATGAAATGTTTTATTCAATTAGTTTTACCGATCAAACCATAACAATTTACTGCCACATAACGTTAATTTTTGCCGAATCATAATCAGTTAGTTTAAATGTGATATCTGTTAAATTAAATGTTGTATTCGATAAGTTTAATGATCAAACCATTAAAATTTACTGCCACATAACGTTAACTTTTTGTCGAACCAGGATCAGTTAGTTTTAATGTGTTATCTGAAAATTAAACGATTTAATTCGATTAGCTTTAACGATCAAACCATTACAATTTACTGCCACATAACGTTAATTTTTTCTCGAATCATGTTCAGTTACTTTTAATGTGCTATCTGTTAAATGAAATGTTTTATTCGATTAGTTTGACCGATCAAACCATTACAATTTACTGCCACATCACGTTAACTTTTGTCGACCCAACGATCGGTTAGTTTCAATGTGCTATCTGTTAAATGAAATGTTTTATTCGATTAGTTTGACCGATCAAACCATTACAATTTACTGCCACATCACGTTAACTTTTATCGACCCAACGATCGGTTAGTTTCAATGTGCTATCTGTTAAATGAAATGTTTTATTCGATTAGTTTTAACGATCAAACTATTAAAATTTACTGCCACAAAACGTTAACTTTTTGACGAATCATGATCAGTTACTTATAATGTGCTATCTGTTAAATTAAATGCTCAATCATTAAACGTTACTGTTTTGTTTTTTAATGTTTTACAAACATTATTTTTTACTGTAAAAAGTCAGTAAATCTTAATGTTATAGCTTTAATGTGCGGTAGTAACATTTTATTTTTTTCAGTGTACTATTATTTTGTACGCCATAAATGGCAGAACACGCAGATCTATCTGTTAAATCATAATCATAATCATAATCATTTATTTGCAATAAGTATGGTACATTATGGTCTTAAAGTCATTTGAAGTTCCTAATACATAGTCAGATTTAGATGTCATGCAAAATTTTACTACACAAAATTTAAGACCTTACACATAATTGTTTTGCTGTATACTCGTGTTTTACAATAAAATATATTCTATTCTATTCTATTCTATTCTTCTTCCTCGTATATTTAGTATTTTTCTCTTTATATTTTAACTTCCCCACCCCTTAGTAGTACCTATTGAAAAACAAATTAAGTACCTATAGCCTATGTTAAGGACTTGAGTACTGAAAACTAGCTACTACGTTATTAGCGAGTAACAAAAGCAAGCGAGCGACATTTAACTTTTATTAATATAGCTTTCTAATCGTGAAAGAGTTCATAAATTTGATTAAGTAGTTTTTGAGTTAAATCCTCACAAACTCAAACTAAATCTTTCCCCTTTGTATTATTAGTATAGGTAGGAACCGCTTCCCGGTGAACATAATAGCCATTAAATCAATAGGATGCGCCGGAGCTGTATAGCTGCATCTAACAATATAATGTGGCCTCAATTGCATGCTCCGATGTGTTTTACTCTCTGACGGATAACGCACATCACCGCTAGCCATAGTAGACACTCTCCAACTATTTACCTACACATCTGCGCAATCGTCAGAATTCGTTTTACTTTTGAATTCCAATCATAAGTTTTAATGATAGGAAAGTGAGTTTCTGAACAGCACCTTTTCCCAGGGACATGAAGGTAAAAAAAATAGAAGATACGAGTATGCATGTATAGCATGGAGCAAACAATTCATGATGTATAGTTAAGTAACCAAAACTCAAGTACAAAAAAATCATGTTCTAAAAAGTAGTAGTACTCGTATTTGTTCCAATCAGAAACGGATTCTCCTTAACAGTGTATACACGTCGATGTAATGTGCGTAAATACATAATTGTTTAATTAGCGTGGTTGCTTTGTGAAAGTATTGCAAGAAACGATCGATATGGACAGTTTTTCATTGTATCTCTTATGAACGAAGGCATTTATAGGGTATTTTATTGCCATAACAATGTTGGCTTTAATTTGAAATACTAACATGATCCAGTTTCGATACAAAATAAACAAGTACCTAATGGTATAATGTTTTTTTTTTCTCTTGTCCTATTTGATGAACCAACTGAAAGTTTTCGTATCGATAACATTGTTTAATCTGTTTTGTTTTCATTAAAATAATCTCCTGACGTACGGTACCTACTTTACTACCTTAGAAATTACGAATTTAAATATCTACATTTAATTTCTCGGATGACTAGTGGCCGCAAATGATACTGCTGGGTACCCGGGTTCAGAATATTTAAATTTTGATCTTAATATCTAAGACCAGCTGCGCGAGCCTACCAAGGATCCACAAGATTAACGAGTCCACCTCACCTCCACCTTCCACCACAGTTGGGTTTGGAGAAGAGCGCCTCTGCGGAATTGGTACCCTGGGCGACGACAGTCTCGGTGGCCCGATACTCCTCAAACTGATACTGTAAACACAATTGCGGCCTTGATGATAATTCAGTATTTTTTGTCTAATTAGGATCCCACACGTATTTGGAATCTCATAACCTAGTTATTATTGGAGAAATAAATTGTAATAGAAACCGAAAAATTTGGGTCTCGAACTTTTTCAGCACTATACCTCAGATAGATTTATAGTAGCTAAGTCCGAGGCAGAGTGATTGGCAGACTGGCAGTATACATATAGAGCATTATAGGGTGATCCTTGTTACGCCCATGACTACACCTTTGCCTAACCCTCTGGATAACGGGCGTAATGTTATGTTATTGCAATTTACCATATTTGTTAATTCGATTATTGTTTTATTTTATATATAGTTAACTAGCAGACGTCACGCAGTAGGTCCCGTTCCCTTGGGAATACAGGGATAATGGCCTATGTGTTAATCCAGGGTGTCAGCTAAGTCCATACCAAATTGTATTAAAATCGCTCCAGCCGTTTAGCCGTGAAGAAGTAACAAACATACTCACAAACTTTCACCTTTATAATATTAGTGTGATTAAAACGGCACATGTCTAATTACATTAATTAACATAGAATTATAACCCGGCCAAGTTCGAGTCGACTCGCGCACGAAGAATTCCGCACCATTGACTAAAAAATCGCGTTTGTTGTGTGATAGCCCCCTCTCAACCTTTTAACCGTCTGATTTTATATCAATTGTCGTGCCCCCAGCGCCCAACTTATAAATCGTCCATACATTTTATCTTGTTGCCTGAATTAGCCTAATTTTGGGAAGAATGTAAAGTAAAAGCAAGAAATTAAATTGCACAAACAGGTTTTGATGTCGTACAAATACGACTCAGGGGGAACAGGCCCGAAAATAGTTATCGGATAAATCCGACTTAGGTGGTTAAAGGGTTAAATACTTATTTATTTTATTTTGTTTTAGTATTTGTTGTTATAGCGGCAATAAAAATACATAATTTGTGAAAATTTCAACTGTCTAGCTAACGCGGTTCTGACCAAAAATCAAAAGTAAAGAAAGAAAACTCCTTTCCAAATATTTTGTAATTTTTCGAGTCTAGATCAAGAATAGAATAATTCACAGGTACCTGCTTGACATAAGAGGTGACTAAAGCATTGCGTCAGGTATATAATAAGTGAGTGACTGTATCGCACCGCATCACTAATAATTACGATAATTTTATTAACCTACAGAAAAGACTTTTAAGGGAAGGAAAGGCCTGTATCAAACATGGAGGAGATTGTTAGTTTGTTGGAATGCTTTATTTGTTTGATAAAAATTGTATTACTACCGATTTCGAACATTGTCCGATTGTTTATTGGAAAGAGGTACCCATAGATCACAGTATAAATATTCATACAGTAGGACGACGCCTTTGATCTCTGGAAAATGCCGACAACTTCTACACGCGTTAGACTTGAATAATACCTGCCGCACTACAAACATCGTTTTGTTCGCAGTGCGGGAGCCGCTTTCCCGCGTCTCGCCCCTCACACCCCGCACGATTACCCTGTCTAGACGGCTTCGTCGGACGACTGTATGTTTTTAGACTGTGCATAGATATTGACTGACATGAACAGTGTTTTTTTTTTAATAGCAAGCGCTACTGCTAAGTAGTGAGACTTTCCATCAGAATTTCTCAGCATATGCTCGGAGTCTGGAGTTGTTTGATTAATTTCAATAGGCCGCCGTGGGTGCACTTCAGGTACACCTCTGCCTACCTATACAGGGATAACAGCCGTGACGTTATGTTAGTAAGGATATTTTAAAACGATCACTTAGTTCAAGCTTGTAGTCAATACAAAACTCCACACATGTATTAAGAATTTACGACAAGTGAACACATTAGAGCAAGAAAGTAAGTAGTCAACAAAGTAGCAGAAAAACGCATTTGAACCAGTAATGAATTTTAAAAATTCTGGACTTAATAGGGTGGTCATTCAGTCATCCTGACGGTTTCCAAATGAAGTCATGCATAATTACTACATATGAAGAATGGAACCATTCCGTTTTACATATCGTGCGGCTGCCTGAAGCCTTTAGCTGGAAATAATCTATACTTACTTATGAAATAGTTTGTCCTGACTGAACTATTATCGTCTAGAAAACTACTGAACCTTGGAATACAGGTTTTTAACCGACTTCAGGAGGAGGTTTTCAATTCGATTGATATTTTTTTGATTGGTACTCATCAGAGATTTTTTTGTTAACTTTGGGGGATATTTTTAGGGATAGTATGAACTTTATATGAAAATCTGAATAAAAAATAAGGATCGATTTTTATTTAAAATGAGAGATTTTAAATGAAAAAGATTATGTTTGACGTCTGAGGTTAAGTTTGGATACATTTTCGATTAAGAAGGGCCCATATGTACCTCCCTCTCGGACCGCCGACACATATACACGGTTAAATCTAAGTCGTTTTAATCCTCTTCAGAGGTCATTGTACCTACTCATCATTATGAACAACTTTTAGCATGGGACCTAACCTGAAAAAGCGAAAAAAAAACAGCTTTTCTCTACATTTTGACGAGTTTTTTTACACACACAAAGTTCAATGACCCCTGAAGAGGATTAAAACGACTTAAATATAACCGTGTATAAATGTCAAATAAGTATCCCGAAAAGCATTGTCCACAATAAAGACTGCACAATTTCGAATATCACATAGTAATCCAAATTACATGTAAAATCAATGACGTGTTTCCTAGTATTAAGAAGTATTGTGGTTTGTTTGTATTCTTAGTTGGTCCGTTTTCAACAAGGTAGACCTAAGCTACCTAGCATAAAGTGGTCGCTTATAGCAATTTGAGGTTATATTATTCACTAAGGCGCCATCGTAAGTAGGACACAAGTGCCACCAACGTTAGTATTTATAGGTAATGAAGATACGATTGTGAAAAAAGTTCAATATTCAACGTTTTTTTTTTAATATTGAATTCGTTTTCATACGCTTCATTCCTTACATTTTTCACAAGATTTATACCTACATGGATGTTTATCAATGTCCAAAAGTACTTATTTTTGACTGATTGATACTGAGCATAGATTGCGAACGTTCTTTATAATACCAAAATTGCCCTGTGTAGTTTCTGCTTTAACTCGGCGTGAGGCTAAATGTATACTTATGTTAATTTATTTTCATCAGTGCCCACTGGCTCATGGTGGCAAACGCATTAAATCGCACAGTCTTGTTTACATATATTTGTTCGGCACGTCTTTTTTCCGGTGTGTGCAACGCGCAACTGTTGTTAGCCCTTTGTTTGGCCTTATCACAGGAACATTTTAATTAACTGTCGGACTATACGCAGGCAAAAGCTCGTTTGTCTATTTAGTTGAGATTTGTCAATTTCCAGGTACACAGCGACTGAAAATATATTATAATCCCTTTGCGAATTCCATGGAAACTAATTCTTTTCAGAAGCTTTTCAAACAACAAAGAATTGAAATGTTTTACACAAAAGTAGTTTCTGTCAGCTGTACATGCATTTCCTGCTCCTAGTTTGATGTTTGTTCACATTACAGTTTTGTTTGGATAGCTTAGATAAACATGCTGGGTTTGCTTATCGCCATACCTGTATTGATCATGATCAGTTTACATATCTAAATATCTCGGGATTCAATACGAATTTCAACGAATATAATATTTTAATAATTCCACAAAGAGATATAAAAAAGGCGACGACGTACCTCATACGTAACGACGTACGTCACGTACGTAATTCGTTATGCGCAAACCTAACTAGTTTATTTAGTTAAAAAAATTTTGAACTTACAGCAGACCTGATAAAGGTTTATCATTCGAGTTAGGTGAAAGTGAAGCGATAGTGAAATCCAAATGATGATTTATTAATGAACACGTTTTAGCGTGGCGAGTTGTCGGGTGTGTGTGTAGGCGAAAGTATTTAATGCTACTGCGATTGTACTTAGAAGATTAACTAAACCCAAGTAAGTATGTAAACAAAATGGAAAGCAAATAGATTAGATGCACACAAGCGAAGTATTCTAAGTAGTATGAAATCGGGACAGAGTAGAATTGTAGAAACTATCCAGTATATCAGCAGAAACGGATCCATTGGCTAACAAAAGTCAGCTTTTTTTTTAAACCTGATTGACTTTGCACCAATTAAGTCGCTTATAGCTTATCTGGATTGTTGGGAAGCAATCAAATGCAATTTTGCAATTCAACGCCATGTCCCAGTCTAGTGGGTTGTTAATCGCAGTTAGTAACTGATCCGAAATGGGACGATAGAGATTGCTGACCGGAGATTGCTTATATAAGAGATTTTGAGAGTAGAATACGTAGATTCAGGCGCGATTGCGATGATACCAAGTTGTTCGTAAATGGGGGGTACTTAGAACCTATCTTAAGACGAGATACTTACTTTTACCCCAGTATAAATATTAATACAGTAGGACGACGTCTTTGATCTCTGGAAAAATGCCGACAACGTTTACACGCCCTGAATAATACCTCCCGAACTAAGTTTTGTTCGCAGTTCGGGAGCTGCTTTGACTGGCTGTCACTAGGAAAACTAAAAAATAGTCAATGTCATTATAGTTCATTGGTGTGGGTGATAATTATGGCATAAGAGTACGACAATTGTGAACTGAAAACAACAACAATAATTAATATTCCCTCTCATGTATGCTGGCGCGGCGTTTTCAACCAATCTGTTTATTAATTATGTTTAACGAAATGGTTTGTAAATAGTATCAATATTTACCATGAAACGTAATTAAATTCAATGCCGTTCTGCGGAATCATACAATAATTTTGTATTTCGATAGGCCGGACTTCTACTACGATAGAAAGTAGATATTATAGCCTTCGTATCGATATTAATCACTTAGCTATGCAAGTGTTTGTTTTTAGTTTATGGATGTATAGACTGGTGCTTCAATCCCTCTAGCCCAGGGGCGTCGAACCCAAACACGGCAATAATCAAATCGCCACGCCAGAATAACTTGAAAATGTATTATTTTATTCCAATAAACATAAATCACTAGTAACACTATCGTTACAATAGGCTATTTCCGAAACTGGCATTACTGACGTCGGTTAAAAGGCTGCGTAAGGGAAGGTTCATATCTGACGGAACATGCGTCGCGTATTATCGGTCGCGTAACGCCAGAACAGACAAATGTATAGAAAAACACTTGACCGTTCACACTCAACCGATGATACGTTAGTGCGTCGAGGAGCGTAGGTACATTGTCGCAAACGCTCGGCGCATGTTCCGTCAGATATGAACCTTCCCTAACAACAATAAAAAGCGAAAACGTAAACTGTCAAAACGCTTGCATAGCAATATGGTGTCGAATTAGTGGCACTTGGGAATGCAATCTCGTCTCGCCGAGATCCCGATCTCGCGAGATCCCGGCCATATTTTACGAGATTGTATCTCGTCAAATTTCGTACGAGATCTCGCGAGATAACGAGATCGACAAATGCAGCGTGACGACGTGTATTTCTAAGGCCCTATCCAGATACGCACGCGAGTCTGATGCGTTCTGTAATACATTGCTCTTTAGTACGAACCTCAGTAAGTAAGTTATGCAACATCCATATCAATGAACTTAAAATCGCGTGTCATTTCGCAGCTACTTCGTTCCTTATGGACAAGGTCATAGCGCGGCTGCGCGCGAACTAAATCCTGGCCGTTGCCTAAATATAGATAATTATTGTTTTGTTACCAATATTGTAAGAATTTGAACTGATTAGCTACAGTAGGTATAATAATTATATATACATAAACAAATGTTATTAGAGTTAGAGACAAAATAATAAGTACTCTGTTGATTTTTAAAATAAAACTTACTTACATTATTTTTATAACTAAGCAACGCAGTTTCTATTTAATTACATATCATGTCAATTACTAGTTCTTAAAACAAGCATTTGCATATGTTTTAATTGCGATTCTTCCAATCTCGCGAGATCCCGTAATTTGCGAGATCTCGCGAGACTGGGTTTTGAGTCTCGCGAGATCTCGCTAGGCGGAAATCTCGTACGAGATTGCATTCCCTAAGTGGCACCGAGTGGCGCGTCAGAGCACGGCTGCATGTAGAGACGACAAATGGATGTTTAATTTTAAACCTAAGAGACGTAAAAGTTTTAAATGAATCAAAACTATTTAAGACCATATCGTTCTAACCTCAACGATTTATTTTATTTTAGGTTTTTACTGAGAACATATTCAATATTTTTTGTGTTTTTGCACATTGGTCCAACACATAAACCATTATTTTTCATATTGCCGATTAGCTTAATGCTGCACTAATTTCGAGTTGCTAATAAAGTGTTTTTAGTTATGGTTTGGTGACCATCAAATTACTAAGGTTCATGGCTATTTTTTTTTAATAAAAAGGGGCATGTTTCGCATTAAAAGTTTGCTATCCCTGCTCTAGCCCATCAACCAGCGGTGGTGTGAAAGTGGGGTTGATCTATATTTAGCTGCTGCCGTGAGCTACGGTTTTACCCCTTCCTAGCGAATGGAAAAGAAATCTTTTTACAATAGTTTTTCCTGCTTCCACATAGTGACTAAGAGTAGTTTTGCTTAACTGATTACTTAACGCTTGAATTTTAATGATGTAACATCATGTTTCTGTGCAACACTGCTTTAATTCAACACCTTGTTGTATTTTACCTACCTCACGTACCGCACTTCATTATTCAGTGCTTTTTTTCATTCAACACATAAAAGGAAGGCCTACTAAATAGTTGAATACGATACAGATATAAGAAAATAATCTGCCTAGTTATATTGAATTCGGCTTACAGTCCAAACGGATGGATGCAACTGAATAACTTTATCACATAATATAATTTAATAATATTATATGCGCTATTATTGGATCTCATCTGAACCGTTGTTAACTAGCCTGACATTAAAATGGCATGCTTAATGCCATCGCTTGCCATTACCAGTTTTATAACGGCCTGTCCAAAGTTAAAGCTGACCTGGCTTTAGGTAAATGTTAGAATAAAGTTGTCTATTATTGTTTACTAAGCTGCTGCGAGTGAAGCTAGTATCCGCGAATGCCTAATTAGGTCAAATGAAGATCTGGATTAGATCGGCACAAATGATTATTGCCTGGAGCGAATGGTGTATCAATATCAATTAAATGTACATTTTCAGTTCCAATTGTCAATTTACAGTTCTCTTTTCTCCTTAGCATTGTATTTATGTTTATTTCTAATGAATAACGAAAATGTTCGATGGCTGTAATGTTTCTTATTTGTATTGTTTTGTTTCAGTACTGGTTATGTGTGGTAGTTTTGCTGTGTTCGGGCATATTCTTCGCAGTCATCAACCTGTACTGGAAGAAAGGTAAGGCCGCTATCTTATCTGTACCGATAACATTGTGATCGTACACACACTGCATTATTATATCGATTTACTTCATGCATGTGACTTGTGTGAGAAGGAAATAATATTAAGCAGGCTGTCCTGCTATCATGTTGTAAAACATAATCGAGATTGGTGTTCGACGGTAGGTTTTAATGACGATAATTTTGCATTGAATTTTGTTTCACTTTCCATGTCGTTTATTAAATAACTGGCTTCTGCCCGCGACTTCGTCCGCGTTGAATAGTTACTTTGGGCTTACCTACGCTAACAATAACCCGTGACTTCATTTACGTAGATTATGAAAATATTTTAAAATAATACGTACGTTAAGGAGCTATTTTAGATACATCACACTTTTATCAGAAAGAAAGAGTGGAACTTTAAAACGTTAGAGGTAAAAGTGGTGGGTTGTATAATCTTATAATGTTGTAGATTGCAAGTTTTTTTCAAAAAAAAAATAAAAACTCAAATCTAATATTACTTTAAAGTTCTTTAATGCCCGGCCGGCCGGCGGCCTTGCACATCATAAACGCGCGCGCAGTTAGTGATCATTATTATGCTGCGATGTTATTGTAAAACTTCGATATCTCCTAAGATATTCATTGAAATCGAATGATGTATCGGGCAATTTTGTTTTAAATTAAATATTAATTTGTGATCAATTACGTATTTATTTGGATAAAGATTAATATCATATATTATTAAAAATTATCCTTCGCAAATAAGGCAAAACAAATGACACATTTGAACAAATGTAGGGAACAGCTGATTTTTTTCACGTAATCATACCTAATATCAATAGGTTTGCTTCGTGTATGAAACACAAGCTCTTGAGCTAAGAATGTAGCCCCATGGTTATCAGCATAAGCTTGGTATGGTTATCACTCAAGCGTACCTAACGATTCCTAGGTCCTTCAACAAGCTATTGAGATTCACACTTACACAGCCTCCTTCATTCTCTCCGACAGGTTGACATAATCTTCCTGGCACGTTGAAGTAGCTACACTACGCTGCTTCCGAGACTGCCACGATATACAGGAACCACCCAAAAACAATGCATAACATGAATAAGATTGTCTGTCTAATAAACAATTTTACCAATCAGCATCTGAATAATCCTGCACAAATTCACCAGTTCTCTTGAATGCGAGATTGTATTGGATCGTTCCTTTTAGATACGCTATTCAGGTTCCGCTGATTTCCAATCTCGATTATGTTTTACAACATGATAGCAGGACAGCTGGCTTAATATTATTTCCTTCTCACACAAGTCATATGTATGAAGTAAATCGTTATAATAATGCAGTGTGTGTACGATCTTGTAATGTCTAATAATGTCTGCTTCGCCTTTTCGTCTTCTACTTCCCATTTCTCGGCCTGTAGTGGCTCGACTGGTTTCAGTATGTATTTCCAGTAACGTACTTCCGTCCATTAGTTTTTTATTAAAATAGCTTGTACCTGGATTGGAGAATCCAGAACTGTCGCAGTTGTCTTTGCCCGAGGCGAGGGCCTGATTCGCATCACGTTGCTTGTAATTGCCCCTCGTTATTCGATCAGCTACTCCGTCTCTTATCATCGCCTTTACAATCTGGATTTATTTTATTATTTTCTCTACATACAATTACTTTTCTCGTACCGTATTTAGACACCTGCGCCCGTTACTAATTTAGGAAGATTATGGAATAAGAAGACTGATCCAGATTAAAGTTGGAGAAAATACACAGTATATTATAACTAGTTTACGGTATCCAGCATGTCACGGTGTACTACATACATTAAAAGTAAAAACGTAATAAAAAAAATGTATTTCAAATTTAAACTGAATCATAACATATAATACAAAACACAATTTATAAGTTTGTTTAGCAACAACTATAAGTATACGAGCGAACCTACGGGCCAGCATATTGCTTCTTACCGCCAACGCCCTACGTTCCCATTCTATAACTAGGTCATTCTTTATAATTCTGCACAATTTTCAAAGCAGTTCCCACGACCATGATCGACAGCACTAGGTTTCTCCTTTTCGGCACTAAAAACCAGTACCTCACATTTCTGAGCGTAGCGTTTACAAATTATAACCTATGTCCGCAGGGGATAAATAGACCTTATTGGTGGGGCTCTTCAGAAAGGGCAAGTGCGTAGTACTCACGACTGGCGTGTGTATGATAACATGTATGAATGTAAACGAAGCAAAAGAAGTATGTAAGAATCGTAGTAAATGGCGGTGTAGTTTCTGCTTACCCCCATGGGAAAAAGACGTGAGATTTTGTATGTATGTATGTCTGCATGGCGTTTACGGGACCATATTATCATCAGCATAACTTATGTTGTTATATTCCGTTAGCTTTTGACACAGCTTTGGAATACGCCCGTTTCCTCTAGCTTTCGCCACAGTACCTATGTCATAAGCAACTTTGTCAATATCTTTCGACAAATCCAGGAAACAGGCATACATCGGTGTCTTTCCCTCCGTCTAATATTTGACAGTATGCTTAAGGCACAACATAGCACTCTTAGTGGATAGCCCTGCCCTGGAATCGAATTGTGCGTCATGGAAGTGAGACTCTGATAAAGCAAACTGTCAAGTATCTTAGTTGTTGTTGTAGCAAGTGGGATGGGTTGATAATTTAACCTATCTGATACATCCCCCCTGTCCTGTTCTTCAGAATGCGCACAACCAAAGTTTTCTAAAAATACACAGCGTAAAAATCATAGTATCTTCGACATCTTTTGCTGAAAAGCGTGTTTTTCTCTCTGGTATGCCAGCCCCAGCGCCACCTGAATCAGCCATCGCTAGCTCTAGTGTAAATCTTATAGAGTAAGAGCCCGTGAACGCCAGACCTTCGTTATTTTATAAAAGCTGAAAGTTTGTCAGCGTATGCTCCCAACACAGGTAAAACGATGCACCATTATGAAGTTTGGGTTACCCTGGCTTTGGCAGATAAACGGTACTAAAGGTGGGGAAAATACCGATATAACTTCGTCAAAGAATAAAGTGCGATTTTTAACCAACTTTAAAAAAAGGAAGGGGTTCTCAATTTGACGGTATGTTTTTTTTGTGTGTGTTTTTTACGCGATTACTCCGCCATTTATGGACCGATTTTCAAAATTATTTTTTATTTGATAGGGTATACTACCAGGTTGGTCCCATTTGTATCAAACCTCAGATCTGATGATGGGATCCTCGAGGAATTGAGGGAACTCCTCAAATATTATAGGTACACATGTACAGATTTTTACATTTTCATCAAGTATCATTTGGTGAAGAAAAAGTGATGAAGAAGACATGCGACGGAACTCTTCAACGCATAACAGCTAATTATTCGCGATTGCTATAGTCATGTGTCTATGCAGAGTTTTTGTATTTCCATAACATATTATTACGCCCTTCTTTTTTATAAGGGGCCCGGCAGAGATGTACAGATTCTTTACATACAAAGAAACTGAAAATTGAAAAATAAATACTTTTTTACAAAAAAAATAACATTCGACTTACTTAAAAAAACACTAACAGATGAAAAAAACTCCAGTTTCGGAAGTCGGTGGCCAATAATGAACGAAACAAAACCACCAAAGCCACAGGCTTCCGAAACTGGAAAAAAATAACGAACGTCTTGGGTCCAAGGGGTCTTAGGCAATGGCCTAAGAGCCCTTGAACCCCAGTCTTCGTTCCTTCTATCACTTTTTGTTAATGAACAAAAAGTGATCGCTCAAATTATTCGCAATACCTTAAGGATCACTGATGCTCCCGACGCTCACAGGAATACTCGGCATGGGTTTCATCTTGCTAATACTCTTC
Source organism: Euplexia lucipara (assembly GCA_921972225.1). NCBI lineage: Eukaryota > Metazoa > Arthropoda > Insecta > Lepidoptera > Noctuidae > Euplexia > Euplexia lucipara. The sequence goes on along the minus strand of OV179142.1, from coordinate 5,760,024 downwards.
CAGAAGGCCGAAAAATTGCTTGCTGAAAAATTTCAGGCAAACTAAGCTCTGCATTTGTTTGTACCTTACAAACAAACAACAAGTATTCTGGATTCGACATACAAACAAACAAGTATTCTTGATTTGACATACAAACAAAGAAGTGTTCTTGATTTGACATACAAACAAACAAGTATTCTTGATTCGACATACAAACAAACAAGAAGTATTCTTGATTCGAGGTCATCGGTTTAGAAGGAATGGTTTCTATTAAAAACCTTTTTGTTGTGATATTGTGATTGTGTCTGAAAGGAAAATATTTATTTTCTGTTGGAGGGTGATTTGTTAATTTTAGTTTAGTCTTAGCCTTAAGCGTAACTGCATCTTTGTTCTAATTGCTTAAATTAATATTAACTATGTATTCATCATGTTCCAGTTTTTACCATCTTTGGCACTAGCGTGTACGGCGGCGCTGTGATTGCGACGTCTCTCGACTACTACTTAGAGAGAATGATGATGCTTAAATGGGTCAGTAGCTTTATTTTAATCGTTTACGTTCTTCGATCATTAATAATGCTACATACACTATCCTGTACAGAAATTCACTTTAAAAGTTGCACCACTTCTGTTTACATAATTCTATTTGTAATAAAAATAAATAAATTTAAGTTTAACCTTATACGCAAGAAAATAAAAAATCATATTAGAATAGTACATTATGATATAAGTGCGGTAAGTTGTAATTATCAAACCGCACGTATGTCATACGACGTTTTATAACATATTTGCGAGGAAATAAATAAAACTGAGATTTTCAAATAAAAACAATACAGCGAAAAGAAAAAGCGCGCGGAATATTTTTTGCTTGTTCACAAATTAGGAATGCGCGCGCATCAGCCCATTTTTATTTAAAGTCTAAGGCTTAAAAACAGCCAGTATTACCAATAAAGTAAATTACTTAATATTTTGTTAATGGTTGTAATTTATTGTCAAAAATAATTAGAATAACTAATAAATGTTGACCACTTTTCTGACAAAGACACTTTCCTAAGATATTAAAAAAAGTACAGTTCGTTTTAGTCGGAGACTGTGCCTTTTACATTACCATAACGCACAAGTCCGTAATGAGATACATAACGATACTGAAATTGGCGGAATAAGAGACCCTTTACGAGCAAATGTGTTATAAAAATATTTTTTCTTAAACTAAACTTGAAAATTTAGGAATAAGTAAAAACATTATGTTAACAAGTGCGCGCTTACTCTATTTTGGAACTATGTAGAAGTTTTTTGTTGCATTTATATATGTTGTATTGTACGTATTTTTATTTTCAAGCACCATTTTAAGTTTATTGCCTTTATCCGATAGTACAAGAAAAAATAAATTACTGTTCGACTCCACTCATTTCTTGTTCTAGCGGCGAGTCTTGGTTGTAAAATTTTAATTTCTTTTGTTCACTTTGTAATTCTAACTTTAAATCATGCATGTAAAGTTTAATTTCATATTCATATCAACATCATATCATTATTAATTCATATTAACATCTAATTCGGTTTTTATTTTAAGACCTTTAAGAAAGACACTTAATTGATATGAACTTACCGGAAAAAAGATATTCCGTCCAAAATCTTGGTGTTACGGTGGTTATTTACATAATTTTTGAACGCGCACTGCGGATTTTGGCTCCTTAAAGTTGGCTAGGATACTTCACCGTAGGCTACATACACGGCAGTCACGAAAACAAACTATGCAATCTCATGCGTCAGGCCTTGAAAATAGTAGAGGACTGGTGCGAAGAATGAAAAAAAGGTCCTAGCAGTAAACCCTGCTAAAACTGAACTAGTCCTATTTACAAAGAAAAGGAAACTGACAACACTACAGCTTCCCCGCTTCTTTGGAACAACATTAAGCCCGTGATGTAGATTCCCAAGTCCAAGTGGACAAACAGCTAAACTGGGCAAAGCACTCAGAATACTCCACCACAAAAGCCAGCATATCCCTGTGGCAGTGCAAAAGACTGCTGAGTAGGAATTGGGGCATCAACCCTAAAATCACCCACTGGCTATACACTACAGTCATCAGAACAACAATCACGCACGGCTCCATAGTCTGGTGGCCCAGGTCCAACTTTGAGCACGGCTCAAAAATAACTCGACAAACTGCAACGCTTCGCTTGCGTTGCGATCTTTAGCAGTATAAAAACAGCACCCACTGCTTCAAGCAATGTTGGGGCTGCCACCTCTACACCTTATCGTGCGAGAGGAGGCGGCCATGGCAGTCTTCAGGCTAGGTAAATGTGGTACCCTAGGAAACGACTCCAATCAAACACATACGTATAAAAGACGATGCCATCAAGTGGCAACCCATGATGGTGTCACCAAACGACAAAATACCCACCAAAAGACAAGACACACTGCTTCCAAAAACAGGCGGAATGTCTGGGCATCATCCAAGCGGCCCATGCCATAGAATCCAGGAACGACATGGCAACGCACGACCCATCTTTGAATAATTATCTCACGTGCTTTTCACGTAGACAGTCCGGTACAAAAGGCACTAGTGACCGCCATGAGCGTTGACGGCGGACTGACAAAGCGCAACAGCCGATGCTCCCCCCCGTCTCGTCGCGCGCCTTCCTAAGGCACGGTACAGCAGTGTTGGTCAAACTATAATACTAGAATGCCACAACGCACTAGAGCGTATCACAACACGGTAACACTACAGTGGATAAAAGGACACAGTGGATCACTAGGTAACGATGCAGCGGACGAACTGGCTGGGAGGGTATCTGACACCGTGGCCATCGGGCCCGTACCCGTAGTGCCCGTCCCCTTCAACCAACTACGCGGATGGCTGCAAGAATTTACCCACACACAAGCAGAAAGATGGTGGTCCTCGTCCCCGGGCTGCAGACAGTCAAAAGAGGCTATGCCTACCCTGGATAGGAAACTCCAAACGCCTTCTGCGCTTGGACAGAGTTAGCTTACGCCTGGTAAGGGACCATCACAGGACACTGCCTACACACTATAGGCGTAACGGACAGTCCTCTATGCAGAGCATGTATGGAAGAGGAGGGAACGGCGGCGCATGTGCTCCTCGAGTGCACGGGTGTCGCCGAGATACTCGGAAGAGGACTCTCGGTTCACCGGAACTCCTCGTAGACGCACTGAAATGCTTAAGAGGCTTAATCTGCTTCTGGAAGGAGGTGGGCTGGTTGGAGTAACCCCCCAACAAAACGGCCGCCATGGCTCACGCACAATGGTCCAAACTTGCATTAAGTGCGGAAACCAAATCCTGATAGATAGATATAGATAGATAGTTGGCTAGGATTGGAACATACTATTTTACACTAATTTGAATTACAAAAGTATTCATGCTGTTATTTTATGAGGGTTTTTTCATGGTTATCGGGGTACTATTTAATTACTGATCGAGGTTGCCGTTATGAACTGTGTAAAATAGTTTCTTTTGTTTGTTCTTCAACAGATCATAATTGTTAAGATCATCCTCATCATCATCATCTTCATCTTCATCATCTTCATCAACATCATCTTCATCATCATCATCGGAAAATGGCTTTGGAAAACGCCTTTGGAGAACCTGGTGTCCAGTGACAGAAGTCACGCGTCAGCAGTCGTTGCCCCCCCAGCAACTAGGTGATTCTACCGGCCCTTCCCCAGGTCACCTTGTTGATCTTCCAAGTACCACCTTTCGGTACAACGTCGCAGCCCCAGAATATTTTAGGCCCATCGGCCATCTGGAAGCAAAGTGCGCTGCTAACCGCCACTGAACTTTGGAAATGTCTTCTTATTAAAGGAGACGTTCAATAAATGTTGGCTGGCTGTGGGCTTAGGCTAAAAATAATTAAAAAATTGATCAGCAATCAGACTTATACAGGCTAAAAGAGCATATTTATTTTGATTTTTTCGAGCATTAAAAACATTTTTTTTTTCTCCTCCGTTTTTTTAAAGTTAGTTGAAAAAGTATTAGCTTGTATCACTATAAAAATTAATACCATGATACCCAAAGACTAAAACGTCAAACATCAATTTGTGGTATTCAAAGCACAGACAGTTGTAAGCCACATTTCCAAAATTTTCAGCTACTTACACTTCCCTGTCTCTACATATACGAAGTAGCAAGCTATATCACTACAAATATACACCTATACAATCACCCGAAAAGAATTCGCCACAAAAAGAAAATATGCATGATCCCACATAAAAAGGCTATTTTTAATAAGAATTTTCTTGGTATGGCCCCCAAAATTTATAATAAACTACCCAAACACATAATTGAAATTAAAAAAATGGATCAATTTAAAAAAAAGCTACACGAGTTTTAGTTGAAAAATACTACTATCAAATTAATGACTATTTAAATGAAAGATGCTATAGGCCGACCGTTTAACTCGCGTATCGCCTGCGCGGTAAGAAGCGAACGGGGGCGGGTAACGCTACACACGGAGTCAATAATTCAAAGATTTATCTCGAGATAGACATTGTTGGTAAAGAATAAAATAATAGGTATCTTTTTATTATGTATTTATTTTTAAGTTTTACAAATATTTTATTAATAGTTTCTTAGGTACAAAATCATAAAAATAATAATTAACTCCGTTTAAGAAATATTTAACCACAGATAAAAGTTGTATAGGACTATTCATCACTATTATCCATATCGCTTGAATCATCATCACTGTCTGTGTAGCTTGAGGAGTCAGAATCTTGCAAATTAATAATAAATCGGTCCATCTCTTCATCAACGATACGATTGTGCAGACAATATTCATTTTCAATAGTTTGTACATGTTTATCGCAGTTAACCCATTTTTCTACAGAGAGTTCGGCAAATAACTGTTCCAGTGTATTTTTCTTTTTGTCTAAATTAGAATCAATTTCAATTTTTGCGAGCTGTCCTTTGATATCCCCCCAAACCAATTCGATTGGGTTTAAGTCTGGGTGATATGGAGGCAGTCGTAAGACTTCATGACCTGCCGCCTTTAAAATTTCATCCATTTTGTAAATATTTTCTGTCGCGTGTTGTTTAATTAAATTCAATAAATCACATTTTCTTAAAGACGTATCAAATTCAACATTGTGTCTTTTCAGCCAGGTCTGCATGATGGCTTTTGTGGATGTCATTGTAGGCTTTTTGTCCTCTTGTACCGAGTGGTATACGGCATTATCCATAACAATAACTGACCTTGGCGGTAAATTTGGCAATAGCTTTTCTCTAGACCATTTGCTGAAGTTTACAAAATTCATATCGCTATGATAATCTCCGGCTTTGCTTTTGGATTTAAAAATTAAAAGAGCTCCATCGATAAATCCGGCTTGTCCACCAGCATGTACAATAATTAAACGTGGCCCTTTGCCAATATGCGACAGCACCCCTCGTTCTTCATTGGATTGCCAACACGCCGGTACATTTAATGACGAATTGACATATGTTTCATCGAGGTAAACAATGTTTCTTTGATCTCTTCTGTGCTTCTTTATCGCATTAAGATAACGCCACCGCCACGATACGATGTTTGGTTGTTCAATCAGTAATTTTCTTTTTGATTGACATTTCTTAAATCGAAAGCCAAGTTTATGAATCAATGTTCTCAAATATTCTCGGCCACAATTTAAAATTCCTTCTTCTCTGAGTTTCGCATTCAAAATTTTTAATGTAGGAACCTTCTTATAAACCGTATAAAATTGAGTTATTTTTCTTCTAACAACGCCCTCTGTAAAACTGTCAACTTCATTTTTTTGTTTCGTTCAGATTGATTCAAACAGATCGTCTATTTTTTTTTGGTGATTTAAAATTTACATTATTTTGTTCATCTTTTACTTCATTTCCTTCTTTTATTATTTTACATATGGTAGTCACCGAGAGTCCTGTAGCTTTAGCAACAAGTTTGTTTAGGTTTACGTCTTCAAGATACTCTGTAGAATTATGATGTTATTTTCTGGCTTTAAAAAAGGAATATACATTGTATGCTATTTGTTTAGCTTGCTTGTTAATTTTGTTCGTAAAACTGCAAGAGCGATTCATCTTGAGATTTATCTTGGCAAGTCGTATACCTTGTGCGTTTATGTCCAAGCGTCCGTAACAAAAATACCAACCGCGCACTGCGAGCACAGCCAGCGCACTGTCGCACTTGACGTAAGCTCTCTGCTCCGCGCACCCCTTTCACCCACCCGCTAACATCTCCCCTCGCTCCCTTCTTACCGCGCAGGCGATACGCGAGTTAAGAGGTCGGCCTATAGGCCTACTGTATACGATTTTATACGATTTTTAATATTAGAAAAAAAAAAGTAAGTAATGATGAAATTAGTATTCGAATTGTTACCCATTTGATTTATGTTTATCTGTAATTGTTTTTTTTTTGTTATTGATTTTTTAATTGTTGATCTTTTTATTCTGACATACAATGTTAAAATATTTGAAAGGCTGAAATTATTTATTTATTTTTAACCGACTTCAGGAGGAAGGTTCTCAATTCGATCGGTATTTTTTTTATTTGGTTTTTAATTTTTTTTTATGTGTATGTACCTACAATGATTACTCTGAGATTAATGACCCGATTTACTGCCATTTGGTCCCATAAAAATATAACATAGTTTTTGTAGTTTTCATTTTGTGAAAAAACTAAAAACTGTTAAATAAAAACTTTATACAAAAAATACAACCGACTTCAAAAAACACTAACCGATGTAAAATAACTCTAAATTCGGAAGTCGGTGGCCAATCATGAATGAGACAAAACCACCAAAGCCTTCCTAACCTTCCTAATTTAGAGTTATTTTACACCGGTTAGTGTTTTTTGAAGTCGGTTGTATTTATTGTAAAAAAGTTTTTTTTTAATTAATGACAATCATTATCTAATCTTAATTTTAATAACTACATGATTTGCATACCCATGTGATGGTTAAACATAGAGCACTGTACCTGCTTATTTTAAAAATATCATCAATGTATTGTATATCATTACCCATGTTTGCAAATAAATAAATGATTTATGATTTAATGATTCAAGTTGACAAAATATCAATTTGACATAAACGGATTTGACCTTTTCATGACACGTTTTGATATTGCACTATGTGTTATTGGCAAAATTGTGTTGTCTCTCTTCCACAAATGCCATAGAGAAGAGTTGAAGTTGATGGTAATTAGTATTTTTAATGTTAATTGCATAAAGCCGCAGCTATAGTTATAATAAAAAGTCAAAGTATTTAGTAGAAACGACAATTTAAGTCACATTTGGATAGCTATGTTGCATAGAAACTAATAAATAAAATCAAGGTGCGTTTTGTTTTACCTAAGACATTTTTCAGTTTCTTACAAAAACAGATGACGAAAAAATCTTATTTAGTCATGATCGAGTAGCTTATTAAATTAGCTTTCTAACAAGGTATACCTATCACATTGATTTTCAAATTTCTTCGGAATAATAGCCCATTTTTGACCGTCTCCTTTGAAAACTGGAGCATCAACGTCTTCATTACCTTATCATCAGCCTGTAAATAATTCCGACAGCGAGCGACGACGTTTCATCGCCGGAAGTCTTGAAACACGGCGGTATGTTAGATAATAAGAAATTGTGCAGGTTCCCGAAAGCCCTAGCAGAGTCAAACTCTACGATTAGCTTGACTTTTACGAAGTTGGCAGGTCATACGTAAGACACCTCGCATGAAAATGGAATATACCGTTTTGGATTTGACTCTCTTATAATTTGCCAAAATCAACGTTTTTTTACGTTATCGATCGAAAACTACATCTGCTTTACAACGTAACTAGCGCCTAACGTAACCTAGGGTGTCATGTCTTCTGTTTCGATAGATGGTAGCTTAGTATTTACCCATGCTGTCGCTGCTTACCATCACATCATCACATTTTCATTTAGTTCCTGTTGTTATCGTATTGCCACAAATAATGATGCAGTTACACGCAATCTTGTAGGTGTGGGAGCGGGCTAAACTAGAGCCCGCTTTGCCTGCTCCTTGTCGCCTATCCTGGCTGACTCTCGCAGCATGGCCAGCAGCTGCGATTGTCGGTGTCACCGCCCAATGTGCCCTGACTGCCTCTGGAATATACCACGAACAAAGTCAGTATTATTTGTACTTACTTATTATCTAGGCCTTTGAAGCTTAGCGGACATAACAATCCATTATGATTCATGGAATAGCACACATCAAGCGAGTGGCATCATATCAGAATGACCGTGCTGGGTGTTTATTGTTTTTTTTTTTAATAAGTTATGCTGAGATAGGGTTTTTTTAACACACACGGTCTGCTATAATTCATTCTTAATATTATTAATTATTATTATTTATTTATTTCAATTCAGTTATTCAATTTGGTCCAATGTAATTTAATTCAATTCGCTACTATTTAATTCAGTTTAATTTAATCATATTATTATGCAAGTCAATTTCAATTTCATTCAATTCAATTTCATTTTTATTGAATTGTTTCATTTGCAATTATGTAAATACAAACATTAGATATTAAGAGAATTGTTACTAACACTCTGGACTTAGTCTGAAATAAAAGCTTATTTTTTATTATTATATTACATTGCTATATGAATGAAATTATTATTATTATATTGCATTGCTATATAAATGATTTTGCACTCATTAAGCAAAACCAATTTAAATTATGAAGAAATGGACGGCGCACATTCGTATGCCATACAATCAGAACATGAGCCTGAATCTACAGTACAAAAAAAATCGTTGGTACACACATCAAAAGTGTCTAGGGATCAACATATATTTTTGCAATAACTTTTCTCCTGATTGATATTAATTAAAATTTTCTTTAAGGATTCATCAAATAAAGTGTTTTCGTTTGTCACAGTAACGATAAACCAAGTCACCTTTGCATTAATAAAGAAATTTGCCATTTTCCTAATAAAGGGATTTTTGACATTTGAATCACTAACATTAAAGTTCGAAAAAAAGACTGAAATAACAGTTTTCTTTAAAATTTTATTGGGTAACTTAAACAATTAATAAGCCGTGTTTCTACCGCGAACACTAACAACACAAGAACATCGGTTTGGCATACTCAAAATGAGTTCATCTAAATCACGCTGTGGAATGGCCGCCCATGTTCGTTGCAACAACAAAAAAAGGTCATGTTGCGACTGGATACCCTCCATATTCGGCAGAGCTCTTCTCTGTAGCATATCCCATGCATGCTCCATCGGGTTCAAATCTGGCGACTGAGCAGGCCAGGGCAGGACATTGATGTTAGCTGCGGCGAGAGTCTGTCTTACAACTCTTGCGGTGTGCGGTCGTGCATTATCATGCATTAACTGAAATAAGGGACCGATTTGCACTTGTAGAGGAACGATGACGTCTGATACAATCGTCTCAGCATAAATTTGAGCGTTGAGGTTGCCTCTGATCCAAATCAACTCAGTTCTTCCGCCGATCCAAATACCCGCCCATACCATGATGGTTCCACCACTATAAGGATGGACTTCCTGACAGGATTTTAATCGCTGTTGGCGTCCAGGGGTTCTCCAGTGTCGTATACGTCTTGTATCCGGTCTCATACCAAAACGAGACTCATCAGAAAAGCACACGAAACGCCATTGTTCTTCTGCCCAATTTCTGTGTTCAAGAGCCCATTGATATCGAATCCTACGATTGTGCATTGCTATAGGTGGTACCCGTAGCGGTCTTCGGGAATGAAGGTTCACTTCATGCAAGCGGTTTCTGACTGTTTGGTCGCTAATTAAGTTCCCTGAAGAGTGATGAAGCCTCACGAGTTGTAAGACAGACTCTCGCCGCAGCTAACATCAATGTCCTGCCCTGGCCTGCTCAGTCGCCAGACTTGAACCCGATTGAGCATGCATGGGATATGCTACAGAGAAGAGCTCTGCCGAATATGGAGGGTATCCAGTCGCAAGAAGACCTTTTTTTGTTGTTGCAACGAACATGGGCGGCCATTCCACAGCGTGATTTGGATGAACTCATTTTGAGTATGCCAAACCGATGTTCTTGTGTTGTTAGTGTTCGCGGTAGAAACACGGATTATTAATTGTTTAAGTTACCCAATAAAATTTTAAAGAAAACTGTTATTTCAGTCTTTTTTTCGAACTTTAATGTTAGTGGTTCAAATGTCAAAAATCCCTTTATTAGGAAAATGGCAAATTTCTTTATTAATGCAAAGGTGACTTGGTTTATCGTTACTGTGACAAACGAAAACACTTTATTTGATGAATCCTTAAAGAAAATTTTAATTAATATCAATCAGGAGAAAAGTTATTGCAAAAATATATGTTGATCCCTAGACACTTTTGATGTGTGTATTTCCCCATTTCAAAGATTTCGCTGACATTCTGTTTATGTTAACCTTTTTAAAATACACTTAACCATTAACATTTCAAATAAAAGACTTTACATATAAATACCTTTTCAAGTCTTAAGGGGTTACAAAAATATTAGTTAACTGAGCAAACCTGATTTCAGAAAAAAACTACCGCCGATAGTAACACTAAAAAGTGTAAAATAACCAAAGATTCAGAATACTGTGGATTTAGTTGATTTGTTCGATATTTATTTTGTTACCGACTTATAAGTACTTATGGTTATCTTAAACTTTTAAGCGTTTTTTCGGCGGTTGATTTGTCTTGTATTTTTTCTTGATTATATTTAGTTAGCTCAAGCACGAATTAGCTGCTGCAAACTGTTGAAGAGTTACCGCGACTATCTTCCGTGTTCATCATAAGATCTATTCGAGGTCTCCATTATGTTGTAGTGTCATCAAAACTACATAATTTAGAGTCGATTATTCACAGGTGAAAAATAAATGGGCGGAAAATCTATGATCGCCTATTTAATGCACTTGTTCAGGGGTAGTTTTTGGTTTCTAATTAAATCGGGACCCTCGGAATCGGAGCTCACTTCAGAGTTATGCGTGGTAAAAAATAAAAAAAAAACTTTGATATTTTAATGGTGGTTTTCCCGGGGCAGCACGGAAGTACTTCTAATATATAAAATTTTCGTGTCACAATGTTCGTTCCCATACTCCTCCGAAACGGCTTGACCGATTCTCATGAATGTTTTCTATGCATATTCAGTAAGCCTGAGAATCGGCTACTATCTATTTTTCTAACCTCTTACTGATAAGGGGTGTTCACTTTACCGCGGCAGTCTCCGAGTGCCACACGTCATTTTTTCTTTTTTTTTTTAACCATTCAATCACAATGTGCCACAGCGAAGCGTGGCAGGGTACAGCTAGTATCATTATAAAAAAACTTATACTACAACCTTTTACTTTTACTTAAACAACTGTTAAATTTCACGGTGTAGGTTTATAGGTTTAATTACCTATACGTGTCGAATTGAAAACCTCCTCCGTTTTTTCTTTCGGTATAAAAATCATAATAATTTGTAAAAATCTGACGACTAATTTCATCGCTGGCAACCTTCCACAATCATGTGCACTATTTATCACTATTCTAAAAATAGACTGTTTTCGAAAGGCATTGGCGCGCAGAAGCGTCGATTGAAGGTCCAGCAGACTCGACCCATTACACGGGAACAACGCACGGAGATGAAGCAGAGGAAGTACAGGTATCTTTACCAAGTACGAACGGCGCATGGCGATGTAATTTCTCAGGTATGTAACAAAATACCGAGCGAATCTAACCTAACTTATATAAAAATTATAGTGGCAATGTGCCAATGTTGCCATTTTTTTTTTTTTCCTTAAACAGTGATCTGCAAAACTAAGTATTGCACTTTTAAAATTGGAAGCTCAAAAGATATTCTTTCGGAATAAAAGTGACTCAAAAAGTGTTTAATCTATAATAGTCTACTATACTCCATTATGATTGTAGTATGATTTATTATACTCCTCTTTAACTCATGCCCCGTAGGGCCTGTATTTTGGGCCGGCATTGTCCCATAGATTGAGACGCTGAATGATAAATTCGTAACCAGATTGATCATAGGTGTCGACTTTCTGTTATTTCTGATACCCTGGTACATTCAAAACAACAGTCGTGATTCAATTTAATGAACCTGTTTGTATTTTCAACGTTATTTACCAAAAGTGGCTTAACACTTCGTTCCAGTAAATTTATGTTTGCCTAGTAAATAATAGACAATCGATATAAAACTGTCTATCTACATCTTTGATTGATCCATCATACACCTTGTTCTCTAGTTTCATAATCATGTTGCGCTTCGAGGAATAAAAATATAATATTTTTATTTTGATTTTGTGAGTCCAACTATTGGTTGCGCATCGCGGAACAATTTAGTTGCGCTTCGAGTAATACCCCGACAAAAGAGGCTCGTAGAAGCAGGAATGCAAAACATTTTATTTGAAAGATAAGTTAAAACAATTTTATTTACAGTTATTTTATTTTAAATTCTTGTGTTAGAAGAATAAGAGTGAAACGAAGAACATTCCATGTATTGTCAATCCCTGCTTCTTTTAGGTTATTGTCATTGACACAGTAAATTTCAACTAAAATGAAATGATATAACAAAATGAAAACCACATAGTTTCTAAAAATTTATTGTTGAAATAGTTACATCAACGTGTGACAGCTGCGGTGAATATAGATATGAATATATGCTTATTGTACTTTCGTTATTAAGTGTGTACTAAGAAAAACTCTTTTAACTTCTGCTTGATGCAAAAAAGTTGTCCTCTGTAAATGGATAAACAGCCACCATGTCCATTTACAGAGGACAACTTTCAAAGAAATGTGATAAAATTGGCTATAAAATGTTTTTTTATTTATTTAAATTTCTAACTTCTATTATTTTATATATGATCAGACCGTAGGCTTCCTGACCATTGAACTTGACACCCATTTATCACCTAGTTTTCAATTCTTACGTCGTCGTTGAAGTCAAGTCGTTGAGGCCTATACTGAATTTGGCTCTAATTTTACATCTGCAGCTAGTCATTCTGTATTTATGATTAAAGGTGTTAATACCTGTGCTGTGATATTCTGGTTCTGCAAGAGAGGCTTATCTTGAATGGGGGTTTCTTCCAAAACAACTACATTCTCCGAGTACATGTGAAAAAAGAAAAAAGTTACAGAATTGATTGTAAAATAGCTCCATCACTATCAAATGAATGTTTGATCTCACAAATAATCACAGGTGCAACCTGAAAAATAAGAAAATATATACCTACCATAAAGCTTAACAGATTGAAATAATTCAGCCATACAAAATATTATGTTAGTTTCTAAAGTTTAGTATTTCGACAGTCGTACGTTCAAGCTTTGCAGAAGAAGGCCCAATGCGCGATATGGAGTGGCACCGGTGGTGGCGAATGCAGTACTCTACAGAGCGACTCAACCCATCTAACAGTACTGGCTGGATCCGAGGCCGCCCCTCCTACCGACAGCGACGATGATCTGAACCAGATACGGGCAGCTCATTAAAGTAAGTAGCTTATTATTGGGTGCGTACCATCTGACAAAACAACAAAGGTTCTAACGATCACATGACCTAATTTAATTTGATATATTTTTTTTTAGTATAACGATGAAATGATATAATGAATTATTGATATAATTTCAGTTTACCTAATTTTATACGGTTTAATAAACATTTTCTCTAATGCACATTTGAATTAAAATTCAGTTATTATAATATTTAGTTAGTATAATATTCAAATTCTGTAGTAAAGTAAAGTTCAACAAAATTAAACTAGAGAAAATTCCCTTCATAATCTTTTTTAAAGTTAAAAGTCATTTATGCCTTTGCGGTAGAACTCTGGGGACAATGTTAAAATTCGAAGAGCTCAATATAATCACCAGTTTAAAAACTTTCAAACAGGTAAAACTTCCAAATGACTAGGCTAACCACAGAAAGTCAAGTCGATAGTCATTCTTGGTTCGTCCCTAATATCACGCAGTAACGAATTAGGTAAGCTCAGTGTTTGTCTGCGTAGATACACTTTACGTTGTCAGTGTTCAGAGTTCCTAGTGCGAGTTCATTTTACGTTAACGCGATCGACACGTTCATGACGTTCGGCGGTCCGATTGGACCGCGCCAAAGAGATTTAAAATACTGTAGAGCGGGCATGTCAAGGAAATGTCATAGAAAAATTTTGATCCCATGTCTCAGTAGCGCCATCTAGAATAATATATCAATATTGGAGCGGCAGCGGAGCGTACTACAAAAAACTCATAGACTTGTATCCAGCAGGACACACTTTTTCGGACGAAAATTTTGTTCGTGATGTCCGGTCTATAGGTATTGAATGTCTTTGGACCGCGCTAAGCTTTTAACCAATCAGAGAGCCAAACGCGGTGAACGTTTCGATCGCGTTAGCGTAAAAACAACTCGCACTTAGGGCACAGATAGTTTTGGTTAGTTGTGTGTATAGAAATTATTGACAAGGATCTGCTCAGATATTAATGAACTAATGAATGTTCAGATATTAATGGTAACTTGAAGTGTATGGAACTTACCAACATTTTAAATTGTACAGAAGTATTTGGTCGTCTTCTCTGCTACAATATATCTGATGGCGAATTTGAAAATGTTTCACTCAAATCTCAAACCAATGAAGGTTCTATGTCAATTCAAAGTACCTACCTATTACAATGAAAAGCCAATTACATACTTTAACCCCTATCTTCACCTCTGTGTGTTTCCTAAATGCGTGGACCATTTTATGATTAATACGAAAAAAAAAATCATTAAAATATATCACCAAACAAAAAATTACATTTTTAAGTTTTTAATCACACGATATTCTAAAATAAAATAACTTTACCAAAGTGTAGGCACTTATCGCTGTAGGTATGGCCGAGTGAAGGAGGCTTGCCATTAATTTCATATGCATTCGGTAAATACTGTTATTTCGACATTTAAACACACACTTCAATTTTATGTAGGTGTAAAGATAAGTCTAAAATAGCCAATTCACCTTGAGAAAGCGTGGTGATCAGTGCTTGTATGTATCTACCTTATATTTATGAGAAGAGGCCTTTGCCTTGCAGTGGGACGGTAACAGACTGGTATTATTATTCTAGCCTATTATGTTAACTGCTTATTGTTTTCTTTTCAGAATTAAACTTCGGAACCTCTAACTCGTTGTTGTTGGAAGAAAAGCGGATCGCAAATTATTGTACCCAGTATTATTAAAAGAGGAATCGTATAATTATTACAAGTAGTGTTTATCATTACCAGTAATCGTATATTAATTGTATTTCATGTGAATTTATTGTTGTAATATAATTTTAATTGAATGAGTCAGTGCCGGAGTTCAAGGCCTACATTAATTATTTAGATATGCATCTGGATTAAGAGCAGCGGTGGCCCAGTGGTGGCTGCCCCAACTTAAGAACAGTAAGTCGTGGGTTCGAACCCAAGCAGGCGCATTACGTGTAATCTATTTCATCACCACCGCTCTCAAAAACGGTGAAGGAAAACATTGTGAGGAAACCGGCATGTCCTAGAACCAAAAATTCGAAGACATGTGACATCTACCAATTCGCACTGGGCCCGCGTGGTAGATTATGACCCATACGTAAAATACGCGCTTTGACGGATACTAACCCGGTATCTTTATCTTTACGCATCTGGATTGAGGGCCTATGTTTTAGATCCTTGCAAAACGAAAAAGACCTACAGAGACCCAGTAGCCAACATTCGAGCGTATACCGTCGAGAATGACAACTCTGCTTTGCATTTCTGACATTGTCAATTCACATTATTTGGTCATATGTTTAGGCCAGTTAAAATAGTCGTTTTATAGGTAACCATGGACTGAATTTCCCCATCCAATTTTTGTTTTGTAAGGTGTAAGGCCCATTTACATGGTGCGAGTTTATCGCGCGTTTTGGGCCGACAAGTCGTATACGGTTGTCGAAGGAGAAAATCTCCACTCTCTAACTTAACTCACTACTCTTTTATATATTTTTAAGTGTCTCTTCATATTCTCCTTGCGATTCAAATCACAAAAATATAGATGCTTTTAAGAAAAGTATCTTCTTATCGATTTTTTACGCAACTTCTTTTAACTTAAACATAGTAGGAGCTCTCAAGCCGACGCGTATTATGTTTTTCTTCAAAGTCGAGGCGATTTTGGATGACATGAAAGGTGACTACTACCCACCCGCATTGCATTATCATTTAATTGATTGATAGTTATCGGCCGAGACAGAAACACCGGCCCATTAAATGGGCCATAAATCCTGGGCGGTGACTATTACAGAAAGTTTACAAAAAGGCCTTCGCCCTTCCCATGTGTTAAATCGTTCATGTATTTCACACGATTATATAATTTTTCTCGTCTTTCGATAATCGTATGTACGAGGTAAGACACTCTGTGTAAATGGCGCTAAATTAATAATTTAATAATGTAATAAACTAAAATTTTTGTCATAAAATATTTTTCGTGATTTTTTCATTACTACCTAGGTACACAAAATTGCCTTTGTCCGTCTCCTGGATGTTATTTATCTTCTTGCCAAGTTTCATTACGATCTGTTTTGTCATGAAAAGCAGACAAACAAAGTTACTTTATCATTTTTTAAATAATATTAGTACCTACCTATAGATAGGTATTATAGTATGAACCGGGTTCGTTCTCGCCATTCGTCAGAATGTGACAGTTCAGATGAGACCAACCTATCAATGCAGTCTCCTTTGCGCCGTTGGTGGTGCAGGTCAATGATGCATTCGTTACAACGGGTTTATAGGTAGCAAAATTAGTAAAATACTAGTTTTTACTAATTTCTCTAAATGTCTTATTTTATTTCGCAAGAACTCCAATACTAGGCCCTCGAAACATGTGCACATTTATTTATTGCCAAATATAAGTTAGATTTAAGTAGTACCTAGTATAGTTTTATTGTCAATTTTTGTCTTATTTTTGATGAATTTATCATAGGAAAGAACCGTGTCTTCTTTATTCTAAATTTTAAAACATTCCAAACTTAGTTAAATACATAAGTTAGTGCTAAGACACGATAAGAGATTTTACTATGCTGTCACCGGTACAATTAATTATATCCTAATAATTATAATAAAAATGGTCTTGGACTCCTTTTAATATAGTTGTTTTAAGTTTATAATTTATTTATTTTTCATACACTTCTAATCAAGTACTGATTTCGACGGCTTCGTATGTTGGTACCAATATTGGCCTTAACGACCAACATAGTTGGCGCACAAATGCTGGCAAAATGATTGGTGGTGGTGTAACATAGGTAGAAATTTCAATGTGCTATCGATAGGATGGGTGGCTTGTAATTTAAATGCGATAAAGATGTCGATGTAACAGAAAACTAGCATAAATAGCTGATTGGTAATTGGCATTTATTTGTAATACGAGTACCTACATACTTCAAAATGTCTAGTTTCTTTTAACATAGAATAGAGTCGTCGCTTGGTTGTTTGCTTAGATACAGGAACCAAAAACTAATCGTAAATAAATTCATCACAAACATAATTCGTAATTTGGTCGGAGTCGTCGACACATGTTCTGTGATAACCCGTCAGATATTTAATATAGTTTCTTGCCATAATCTTCATGAGAGTAAGAAAATGTCTTCAACTGTCCAATTCTACAAGTATTTATAATGCATTTCTACGTGATTATTATTCTTGAGCACAATGCGATTTGGATGTGATGAACGGGTACACTCTTGTGAAGAGTCTAGACTTAAGGTAGATTATTGACTACAACTAAGAGTGTATAAGTAGAGATCGAATTTCTTATAAAATTATCTTTTACTATTATTTTTGTTGCTCATTGATCAATCTCTCTGCAAAGCAAACTTTAGCCCATTTATTAATAAACACGGAGTTAACATACTACCAGAGCAATGTTCAGTAATACCACACATTATTAAAGGAGTAAGTTTGGCTTAACTTTACGTTTATTAATGATAGATAGCTGGGTAATTGTTTAATTATTTCTTAAGAACTAAATACTTGATCGTTTGAGCGTAAACAAAAACAAATGCTGTATAAATGTGATAATTTATTATAAAAAACATGCAATGTTATGTTTCCAACAATATGTTTAACTGAACACCAGTTTGCTCAAAGCAAAAGCGAAAATAAATTAGATATACTCAGATGATCAGTAATATCGTACATTCTATGCACCGTGTGATAATTATCTTTTTTGGCCAAAGTTTATTTTAGTTGTTACATAATGGCTTAGAGCGTAAGTTTTTACTTTATCTTGTGATCATATTATAATTTATCTTGTCTATGGTATATGCGTATACTGTAATTTGTTAAAACAGGTATTTTCCATATTAATTGTCAAGATTTAAACTTTGTAATATTTACCAGTAATCGTCATTGTACTGAAGGGAATGTGAATGTTTTGTAATTTGTATGGTATATTTGTATATTTTGGGGCATAACCTTGAGGCTGGGGAACTCTGTTAACATTTTTAATATACAGGCGACATTGTAGTGACTGTTAAAAATAAAACACGATAAATCGGTAGCTATGGTAATGTTCCAGTTCAGAATATATACTAAGTATCTAAATAACCTAAGAACACAAAAGACGGCAGTGTAACAAAGGCGATGTTCGATTTTGGGCCACCACTACACTATAGGTATAGTTAAATAGAAAAAAAAATGGGGAATGATAAAAATAGGTACTAACAAATTAATTTGAAGAAAGATATACCTACAGGCCTAGGAAAATGATCATTTGAAAAGTTCATCATCCGCCATCTTGTTTTTTTTTACATTACATTTTATCAAACATTCGAAAAAGGTCGAGCGCCGCGTTTTGTGTGTGATACCAACTCGAATCCATTAGGTAACGCTTGCATGCAGTTTTGTAAGTAAAGAAGACTCAAACGTTTAAAGTTTTACACGTTAACAAGTTTTAAATAATATTGTTTCCCGCCTCGAGGTTATAGCAAGTCTGTTTGAAACAGTTTTAGTGTATAATTTTAGGCTAAAAGTAGAATTTTTATTAATAACCTAAGAGTATTTCGCGCATCAAGATGACTGCTATTATTTATTTTTTCTGTCTCTGAACATAGTTTAATTACACGCTCAATTTTTAGTCTTTTTTTTTTTCGAGATTGTTACATCGTACCTATATTTTGTTTTTGGTTTTGATAACTTTATAGGTGCTGAATTTCTTTATTTAATTAATTTTTATTATGAATATTACTATTTGTTAGTAATAATTATTAATTAAATATTTCTGTTATTTTTTTTTCTATATAGGTTATTTAGTAATCGATGCTTTCAATGCTCAATATTTAATCTTTATATTTTTTTTTATTTCGAAATTGTTACATTATACCTATACCGATATATTATATGTTAGTTTTGATAAGTTTTATATGTGCAGACTTTCGTTATTTAATACTATTTATATTATTACTATTACTCTTTGATAGTAATAATGATTAATTATATGTTTCTGTTATGTTTTTTTTTTTCAATATAAGTTAGTAATCGATGCTATCTTTGTTTATGAGTTGCTTTTGTTTTATTTCGTCCCTTACCAAGAAAAACACATACATGTTTATAATTATCTAAAATCAATGATATTATAAGTAAAAAGGTGTAGATAGGTTATAAGCGATCAGCAAGCGACACGTTAAAATGTGGCTATCTAGCCACACTTGACGTCAGTGTCGCGTCGCACCCTCAACGGACGCGTGCGTGCGTTAGTGTGCCGTTTTTGAAGATGTTGTTTAGGTAGGTAACCTACCTACACCTTTTTACCTATAATATCATTGCCTATGTATGTAAGCCATTAATATAAATACCCAGAAACCAACACTTATGAAGGGTATTCACTCATTTTAATCTTTTGACCAGTGATGATGAAAATAATACGCCAGTCATCATCGTTTGAATTTTGTAAAAGTATTAAGTACCTACATTCAACATTGACCTAGTGTTCCGTAGAAGTTGTTGTTGTTTCTCAGTATGTAAATTATAGTAGCGGTCAAAAGGTTAATGTTAAACACAGTTTGTAATAGTAACGTAAGTCAATACCTAAGATTTTAAATACTACTTGCCTTCTCTGTGTGTGCTAGCACTCTGCGGTGCGAATGAAGCTGTACTAAGTCTAAAATGTCCTGTCGTAATAACTATAGCTCATTTGAAATATGAAAATAAGTTAAAATACACCCTTTTTACAGTTCCTACAACCGATTTTGACTTCTATTACGTTTGTAGCATGGCAAATAGCAGCTGCAGTAAACAATAAATTGGTACCTATTGTATCCGCGTTTTTGCTTACTAGAATGCCATCCTTAAAACTACGATTTAGAAGTTAAAATCGGTTGATCAGACTGTAAACTGTTTGTTTCAATTTCTTTTCTTATTTCAAATGGACTATTATTAGTAGTTTCAGACTCACATGCAGAGGCCTCTCGACTTTCATCTCATCAATATAATACTTTTATCATAAGAAATTGTGACATTACGAACACTGCCGAACATCAACTGAACAATAAAAAGTAGGTACAAACGAGGCTCGATCTAGACTGAGTTAGTCATGTGCATAGTTATAAATTAAACAGTTTAATTAATGAATTTAGTTTTAAATTATTCAGGAATGGTTAGATATAACTTAATATACACTTATTACGTGCCTAGTCTTAAAATCAGCCTAAGCCATCCGTTCTACTCTGAACTGTCCGTTATACAAGTTCGCACTATTTTGTTTATTCGACTAGGACGCTAGGTTAGGTTATGTAAGTTTCCTCATAAGTGGGTTTGGTGTGTCCCAAAGATATTTAAAATACTATAGAGCGGGCATGTCAAGGAAATGTCATAGAAAAACTTTGATCCCATGTCTCAGTAACGCCATCTAGAATAATATATGAATATTGGAGCGGCAGCGAAGCGTACTACAAAAAACTCATAGACTTGTATCCAGCAGGACACACTTTTTCGGACGAAAATTTTGTTCGTGATGTCCGGTCTATAGGTATTGAATGTCTTTGGTGTATCCTTAGTTCAACTAGAAAATCTCAAAATAGACGTTAGGAATCATACTATAGAGTTCACACGCGGCTACACGGCGTAGTTTCACTGGGCACCAAACTCAGGTGATAGGACCCACTGATACCTCGGACGTCTCCAGACATGTTTTAAAACCAACCTGCGTAATCACTAATCAGTTCTAGGATTTGGTTTGGAACGTTCTTGAACGAATCGGCCTGACGCCATGACGTAATCATATTAACTTTGATAATATTATTATAATGTAATCCAATATAAATACTCTTTACTTAGATATTTTGTGTAAGTATTTTTAAGATGTATAATTTTGCATTTAACCTAAATACTTAATACGTCTATTTTGAATAAGTATCTAAGTTTAATTTGGTCTAGTCGTTTGCATTGAGGTGTCCGAGAGGGCCTATCGCTCACATAGAGCTCATCACAGGACTTAATGATAGAAAATAACACGTAATGCTATTTTTGTACATTGAGAAGATAACGAACCAAAAAGTTATATTTTAAAAAAAGTTCGAGCATATATTGCGAATTAGGTCAACGAATCGAATTGTAAATTTTAATTGAAATGTAGTACCTATTGTATTTAACTTAAAAAATTAGTTAATGACTTTTTTGGCATTACTTGACTAAAAATAACGACGTAAGCTTTGTGGTAAAGGCAGCATAAATTCGCGCCATTTTCATAATGACACAAACTCTGAGCGGAATCTGTGGCCAATTTTTCATCGCAAGCCATACTGCACTACTATAAAATATATTAGATGTCGAAGTCCAGGTTCATTTATAGAGAGACCCTGTCACTAATAACAAATATTTTCTCTCTTATAGACAATAGCTACTTCTTACAACAGTTAATTTCGCTCAAGTGTTATATTCTAAAGATTTTCTAGACGTTTTTTGCAAAATGTAATTATTGTGGTGTACAAATTGTCACATATTTTTAAGCTTATACAAACCAGTCCGTTCCAAAATACGACTGGATTCATTACTTATTGATGTTTAAGAAGTAGATTATACATAGATAGATGTCGTAGTATTCAAATGTTTGTATAAAATACGGTATTCGGCTCAAGCCACTTATGGTTAGCATAATGTGGTTATTAACAAAATGACCTATCTTACAACGGAATTGCGTTTTCTCTCCTGTTTACTTATAATAACTCTTTGATTTGTCTATGAGTTAATTAATAAAGATTTGATATCCATGACCTACCTTCGTCTATTATTTGAGTTAGCGATGCCTCCACATCGGAAGATTATTAGAGATTTTGTGAGTCAAACACATACGGCAGAATACCTACGATTAGGCAACCTAAATTGAAAAGCCTTTCATATGTTTAAATCTTATTAAGCATCTCTATATTAAATAATTAATAAGGGTGGGTCGAGTAAGGCCGGATTTTTGAGTCTCGTTAAAGGATTCGATAGATACAAACTATGGTTAAAAGTAGGTAATTGGTTTCTTTTTACTGTTAACTGGAAGTATGCAATGTAGGTAGACTGTAATGTGTGTAGCATTTTGATGCATAACAATGCTCAAACAAATGCGAAAAGCCGCGTTCAAACATCGCGACACATAGGAAACACCATTAATTCAAAGAAGTTTGTATATATCAAATCCTCATTGCATAGAATTGATTATACTTTTATTAACTTCAAGGCAAGATTGTCTCGTGGATCAATGTATTCGGAACAAAATTAGGAATGTAAAATTGTGTCGATGCACATTTAGTATGGTAAGATAAAGAATTTGTGGTGCATTTATTAGCAGGATAACTTTATGAGCTGATGATGATCTAATCATAGATTTTTGGAATGTGGAATCTCAACGAATGTCGTTTCTTGTTTTTTTTTTAATTAAATTTTATTTACCGAGTAAAGGTACCTACCTACATTTTTCAAGACTCAACAAAGTTATGCTGTTAACGTGATTGTGAATGAAAGTATGGTCTATTTGGTATTAAATAATATCAGAAGACGATAATAAAGTAGGCATAACGTGGATGATGGAAGTAATAGATATTTTTGGACTAAACGTCCCTTCTTGCCAAAACTGTAATGTAAGAACGTTATTTTGAATAAATAATTTGTTGTCATCTCACATAAATCGGGTTTTATTTCATAAAAGGTTGTGTTCAGCTTTTCCTCAAAATACATACCTACATAGTTAACTCACGCTTTTTTCCCTATGAGCCTAGGCATAATAGTTTCTGCCTATGCCTATAAAAATACACCATGTGGCGTTCTGTAGGTACTTATTCAGACATGCCTTTTTTAAAAATCTTAAACAGAATCACATCTCAATACTCAATAATATCTTAATTGCTTTCCATATGTAGGTATTCTTAGGTGGTAGGTATATAAATGAGATCATTATGGACCCTGTAGGGCACAGCAAAAATGATAGCGAGAGAGGCGTGATCATTTCACGCCATTTTTTTTTTCATTTTTTTTCATCTGAAATAAATGGATATTATTATTACTATTATTTCATTGTAATACAAACAACGTGTGCCTACATTTAGAAGAATTATTAAAATTATGAGATCATGAACAAATTATCCTCAAATATTTTTTGTTTATAATTTTTCTTAATTCCATTTATTTATTTCACATTACCCTCGTTATTATAAATTTATTGCTACTATTTACTGATTATTATTGTTATATAAATTTAATAGATATTAATTGTATATTATTGTTTTATTAGTAGGTATCTTTTAAATTATAATCAATAGTTTGTGTGCCACTAAAATATGTATGTACCTATAGGCAATGATATTGTAAGTAAAAAGGTGTACCTAGATAGGTTATAAGCGACACGTTAAAATGTGGCTAACTAGCCACACTTTACCTTAGGGTCCCCGCACACGGGCCACCGGCCACAACCAGGCCCGCCGTAAGCGGGCGTGCAAGGCGTGCACCGCACGCGGGCGGCACGACCTAGGGGGCGGCAAATCGAGCGACTAATCACGTAATATTTAAAAAAAAACACCGACTGGCGCGTGGCGCAATCTTTACGTTAACATCGCTATCTATTGGCAACCGTTAAGACTAAGATGCAAAAGCCAATACTTAATGACGTCTCCTAGAAGATGCAACCGCCCATCGTCGCTTGGTGGCGCCCCAAATTCGATAGAAGTATCCATTCATAGTGACTAGTGTCACTTAACTATATGAAAGACAGGACTGGTAAAGTTAGGGGAATCCCTGAAAACTTATTTCTCAGTTGGTAGGTTAGTAAGGTACTAGTACGTAATTCGCATGCTGGATAAACAGTCACGATCGCAAATTAAATAAAAAAAAATTTGGACATCAATAACCGCGCATTTTACGTTCCATGCTCGACTCATAGTTTAAATTTGGTAGTGAACGACGAGTGAGCAAATGTTACGCACGAAACTGTAAACTTTAATATAAGTAATTCAAGAAATTTACGTTTTCTTTTCATCATTCACAAAAAGGTGGTCTATAATTTGCAAACATTTTCCAGATTTAAAATTAAAAGCTTTAAGTGCTACGCGATGGTCTAGCAGAATCGATGCAGTTAAGCCATTACGATATCACCTCGAAAAAATATTTGACTCTTTGCTGGAAATATCTGGTAATTCGTCGGAATGGGATTGTACTACATCTCACAAAGCTCATTCGCTGCTTTGAATATTCAAAATTTTAAATTTATTTGCTCGGTAGTAATTTGGTTCGATATTTTAAACGAAATTAATGCTTTGAGCAAAATGATGCAGAGCCCCACGATGAATAGGTACTCAAATCTGCATAAATTGAATAAATAAATTGATCGAAAAGTTCACAGAATATCGCACGGATGAACACTTTGAAATTGTGACAGCAGAAGCTTCCAAAGTGGCTCACGAAGTCAATGTTGAAACAAATTTCCCACCAATAAATACCATTCGTCCAAGAAAAAAACCAACTCAATTTCAATATGACCACCATGATGAAGTTTTAGTAGACCCCAAAATCAAATATAGAGTTTTATTTTAGAATTTTAGATCAGACAATTTACCGACGTATTTGGCTTTTTTAGCGATAATTTATTTAATTACTCTAATGATGAGTTAATGAAACACTGTAAAGATTTAAAACTGAAGCATAAAGATGATTCAAGTAGTGATTCAGACATTGACGGTATTGATTTGTTTAATGAAATCATTGCATTAAAGTTGCATTTTTCAGAAAACCAGTCTAATGATCCACGAACCATATTTCAATATTTTTTTACCAATGACTTAATTTCAACATTTCCGAACACAGCAATAGCGCTAAGAATATTACTTACACTGCCAGTTTCAGTTGCATCTGGTGAAAGATCATTTTCAAAAATAAAAATTATTAATAACTATTTAAGATCAACAATGCTCCAGCAGAGACTAAGTAATTTAGCTACGAGTATACCTAGTTTCAATTGAACAAGAAATTTTAGACAGCTTGGATACAAGAAAGTTGATAGAAGATTTCGCAAATATAAAGGCAAGAAGAGTTAAGTTTTTATAATGATTGTATGGCTTAGTTTTACACTTCAGTAAACAAATATAATTAATGTACCTAATTAAAATAAATATTTTAGAATCATTAGGAATTTTTCTTTTACTTTCCATGATGAAACATTTGATGAACATGAAACATTTTGTACGCCTTGCAAGGCAGCGCATAGTGAAACTTTTTATATTCAACACCATGTACATACATTTTACCTATGTGTCACAAATAAATTAATTTGAATTTGAATTTTGAAAAAGCCTTTTTTTGACAAAACCCAGCATAATAATTATGTAGTCGTAGGGCGCATAATCGGTTTTGCACGCGGGCGAACAAACAGCTAGCGGCGGGCCTGGCCACAACCACAAAATGACGCCACCGGCATATTTTCTGCAGTTTTCATACATTTTATATGGACTCGCCGCACATAATTTGAAGTGTGAAGACAAACAAATTGTGAAGAACCTCGGCTTGTGAAGAACCTCGGCTTGCATTTTGACTGTACCCTAAACTGGCGGACCCAAGTTGCTAATGTCAGCCGGAAGGTTACTGGAACGCTGCGGGCTCTGTATCGACTCAAGAATGTTTTGCCATCCAAGACAAAGACAATGCTTGTGCAGACCTTAATTTTTCCTATCATCGATTATGCTGATGTGTGCTACTATGACCTGAATGCAGATCTCCTCAATAAACTTGACCGTCTTCTAAATAACTGCATTCGATTTGTTTTCAATCTCCGTAAATATGACCATGTCTCTATGCATCGATCGCTTCTAAAGTGGTTGCCCATTCGTCAACGCAGAGAGCAAAGGGCACTAACCACTTTGTTTTCGTTTCTTAACAGTCCCAATTTTCCAACTTACTTAGCCCCTCACTTTCAGTACATTTGCGCCAACCACAATAGAAATTTACGATCATCAAATAACCGTCTTCTCCAATGCCCCACTCATCGTACTGACTTCATTCACTGTTCCTTCTTCGTTCAGGCTATATCTTTGTGGAATGCGCTTCCCCAGGAAATCAGGATGGCTACCAACCGATTTGCTTTTAAATTGAAGGTTCGTGAGCACATTCACAAAAAACGGCTGTAGTTTCGTCACAGCGCTAATGTTTTCCCTTGGCATGAATATCATGTTCATGTGTTTAAGTTTTTGTGTATATATTTATTATATTTTATTATATTTTATGATATTTATCATATTTATTGTTTACATATATATAAATAAATTAAATTTACTTCTCTCCAAATTTCTTACGGAATTGCACCTACCACTGTTTGTCTCTGCATGACCTAAAGGTTGACTGGTAGAAAATGCCTAAGGCATTAAGTCCGCCTATGTACATTTGTGTGCTTGAAGTATTAAATAAATAAATAAATAAATAATTGTTGACGCTGCGCCGGTGGCCGCCACACGCTACTTATCGTCGCCCCTCGCTTTTTGTGGCCCGCACCGGCCACTAAACGCCGACACAGAACGCCGCCACACGCCACTCGCGCAAGTATCGTCCCTCTCAACCTGTTCATAGAATTATTCATATCAGAGTTTCAAGCCCATCCTGCGATTTGGGATTCAAAAAGTGATAGTTACGGTAATCAATATCCATTATGATACTGCATGCATGAGTTAAAAAAAGGAGCAACCACCGACCGCAAGTGTCGACCACCGGCCACGAGTGGCTGTCGCGCGCGTCACCTTCTTTTGTAGCCGCTTCTGGCTTCTCGTGGCGGCGTTTGTGGCTGTGGCCGGTGGCCCGTGTGCGGCGACCCTTATGCCCCGTATTCATGGTAAACATTTGTTTAGCAACAAAGTTGAATCATCGTGTTGCGGTGTTTACGCTCATCGAGCGTGAACACCGCAACACGATGATTCAACTTTGCAACACATCGAGCGAGAGCTGTTAACAACTCTGCAACACACAGTGTTGCTAGCAACATGTTAACAGCAACTCCGCAACACGTTGATTCAACTTTGTTGCTAAACAAATGTTTACCATGAATAGTGTGCCGTTTTTAAAAATCGAATGTTGTTTAGGTAACCTACCTACACCTTTTATCATTGTTTTTAGTTACGAAATAGGTACCTACTTACTACAGTTTCGTAAAGGCGAATTAAAATTTCGGAGCCCTTAGGTACGTGAACATACTAAATGTTATCCTCACATCAGAATGACTTCCAAATTTTTAAATTCATTTTTTCAGTTATTTTTAAGTACCAATTATTTAAACAAAGGTATCAAATTGTAGGAAATAGGTATTGGATTTTAGTCATATTTATGCTGATCGATCATTTTGGCCAGTCACTCTGATGTTCACCATTAATTCTGTGTTTTACGACAAAATAATACAAAAAATATATATATTCTTAAACAATTTATTTATTTAACAACACTTTGGTTTAATTTTATATATCGCATAATTTACATTTTCAGTGTATATGTTATATTAACTTTAACTTACACATTACGTTACTTACACATCTTATTATACATTTTTATAAACTCCAACATTTTACATTTATAATACCTACTTATGAGTCTAAATATTATTTTGTGTCTTGCGAATAGTTACATCATCGTTTATACTCAGTGTGAACTTTATAAATACACGGTGCTCGCTTACAGAAGGTAAGGTATTATTATGAAAATATGTCAGTTCAAATACTGCTGACATATTTATGAATCCTCTTACCGCCACAGTCACGTTAATATCCAATAAACCGAAATGTTCCCTGCACGCCATACGTTACGTTTCCATGACGAATTGAAAGGATTATTAACCCAGCCGCCTAAGTTGGATTTATCCGACAACTATTTTCGGGTCTATTCGGCCTTGGTCGTATTTACAGCTTGGCAATAAAGTCAATAGAACTAATTTTTTGTCTGTGAAAAATAATTAATAAAACCATTCGTAGTGCTGGCAGAGAGAGGTTATTTAGGTATAAGGTGTACAGGCGATGTCTGGCAGAACATGAGACCTAAACTATTCTTTCTGATTGTTAAGAACCGCTGATCAGTTTTATCGGCGGTTCTTAATGTAAGAGTTTGTTTTGTTGATTTCAGTTAAATCAAGAGTTAATTGATGAGTACAAAGCTGTATTAATTTGCTTGCATAAGCATCACGCTTGCATTAGAAATGTAAAAAAAAAGGAGAAAAAAAGAAGAAGAAGAAGAAAAAGTTAGAAATGATCGGGCCATAGTCGAAACCTATTATTTATTTTAGGGAAATATATTCGCATTATAAGAAGAATCGTGCTGGAAGGAGATAAAGGGCTATTTTCTACATCCGGCTTATTAACAGTAGGTATGTGATAAAAAGTTTTACTTTTAAATTGTAAGAGGTAGGTAAATCAAATATTTCGTATTTACAGGAAGCAGCTGACCGTGAATTCCAAGCTATTACCGAGGAAGATTGGCCGAACTCGTTCAAACATGTAATAAAACTAGGAAAAGATTACTGAACTAACTATGTACGAGGAAATAGAGCGATTAGTCATAAATCTAAAAGATGATAGCAGCAGCACCTCTGAATCCGATTATGACTCAGATGAGTTTGCGGCCAGCTCTAGCCCAGACCTGGATGTGGTATGTGTGGAATATTTAGGGAAAGATTTACGAGAGTAAAATATGGAATAACTATTTTATACTATTCCTAAACAATGTTTTGAACTCATTAGTATTTACTCAAATATTTATTTTTAGGTAAGTAATCAGTTGCTTGTCGAGAATACGTCCTTGTTCAATTTAACTACTCATTACTTACTGATTTGAAAAAATAATACATAAGTAAATAGATGTTTAGGAGTAATTTTTTGTCTAAAAATTGGTTGCCTGTAAAGTCGGTATACGGGCGAAAGTTTTACGTGACAACGACTTTGAGTGGTAAAATAATTTATGTCTGTCTCTCTCGCTCTTAGGCGGGCTAACCATGCCCGAGTGGAAGGGACGCGTGCCTCTCACTCGCTCTCATTGTGAGCGCATAACGTGAGCGGAGCGTAACGCAGTTTCTTGAAGTGTCACCCGGCAAACCAATTTATAAGACGTTGTCACGTCAAAAAGAACGGCTAAGTATCAAGATTAGGTTGGTACGCTATTCGGTTGCCTTGCCATACGAACAGCACAGTGGCGCCTACATTATTTTCTTCTCTTTTTTGCCAAGCTGTATATGACCAAAAAACCTGTTTGACCAATTTGATTTTTTGGTTGTAGGTACTTTACATTCTACAAAAAAAGGCTAATTTAGGCAAAATGTAATGACGATTTATAAGTTGGGCGCTGGGGGCCCGGCAATTGATACAAAATTAGGCGGTTAAAAAGTTAATACTCTTCCTATACTTCTACACCAAGTGTGCAAAACATTATTTTTTAAATATGTCAGCCATTAATTTAATTTGTTTGCGCGATTTCTTTTATATGTTACAACATTAACTAATAATCCGTTTATAGTCTTATTTACTATATAATTTTATGTTTTTTTTAAGGATCCGTTACCTATGAACACTCTACACGCGTGAAGAGAGAAAGAATTATTCATCGAAGTATGCATGATGAGCAATCCTAAGTCATTGTTTTAGATAAGAATCGCAATGATCCGTGAAATATTACTTTATTGGTATGCACCTATTCCTCTTTGTTTTTAATTCCCTGACGCATAAATAGATTACCTAGTTTCGGTGTCAGTCTGTGGCTTCGTACCCCCAAACTAATGAACAAATTTCGATGCTGTTCTTCAACGTTAAAACTGATTTTTCGTATTTTCTTTGTCGTGTTCCATATTGTCTTGTGCTATATGCAGGTGGTGATTTCTTCCACGTAGGATGATGGGAAGATGCCGTAGATGCCGTTCAGATCACCGCTCCACCAGCCATCGTCCTGTTTCTCGTGAATGTTTATTACGTCGCCTGCAAATTATCATAAATTCAGCTTCAGCCGGTCTATATGGTAGCTACTGCGAAAATCTCCTCTTTGAAAAAATAGGTGATAAAGGCGTGCGATCTGTCAAACCATGCTAGATGGTCAATTAGTTCGCCATCACCTCACCTATATTGTCAAATGGAGTTTTTTACAGAATAACATTAGATGAGCATGTTTTAATTATTTTCATTGAATTAGGTACCAATGACACAAGTGGTGGTTAGCGCAGACGCCGTCGCAGCCAAACATTTTTGGGAAGGGGAAGGGGGGTCATATTTAAGTGAATTTAAATTTACTGCACAATTAAGTGTCTGTATAAATCTACTTAGGGGTTGGGGAAGAACCTTCCATTTACAAACCACTACTAGATAAAAAAAATCACTAACAATTAAATTGAAAAAAGATTCTGTGTTCATTTTATGTGCCCGATGTGTATTTATTTTAGAAAACCTGATTTTTTGGATAGCAATTTTAATCTATAACATTAAGGCTAATGTTTTTTTTTTGTTTTAAAGTGGTCTTACATTTTAAAACACTATAAAATGTAAGTACAATCATTCGCTAGCAATGATGTATGTGCACAACAAAGAGTTTCAATATACTATAGAGAGTTTATGTGAGGAAATGTCATAGAAAAACTTTGAGCCTATGTCTCAGTAACGCCATCTAGAATAATATAGGAATATTGGAGCGGCAGCGGAGCGTACTACATTAAACTCATAGACTTGTGTCCACTACGACACAAGTACCTATCGGATGAACATTTTGTTCGTGATGTCCCTTTTAAAGCATGTATTGAATGTCTTTGATGCACAATGACGATATTCACAAAAACTGGACAATGTAGAGAAAAAATAAATCGTGTATTTTAAAGAATGACATCCAACTTAGTGGACACACACAGATACACCACCCCAGTTCATCCCCAAAATACAAAAAAAAAAGTTTAGACAGAACACACCACACGAAAATAGCATCATGATTAATTTAACTTTAACTGCGCTGGATTAGCACGCCAGAATAGCCAGCTGATGGCAGAATCTTACTTTACACGTAATGTTATGTTTTGGCCAACTCATTAGGTATATGCCATATTATTGTAAAGTTTAATTACAATCCATTCAGCAGTTTTTGCGTGAAAGAGTAACAAACATCTATTCAAACTTTCGCATTTATAATATTAGAAGGATGTTAAACTAAAAATACATACATACACATACATACATAAATTCACGCCTTATTCCCATGGGGGTAGGCAGAAACTACAGAGCGCCATATGCTACGATTCTCACATACTTACTACTTTTGCTTCGTTTACATTAATTCTTAAGCCAGTTGATTATTTGATATGGTCTCATTCATACCTTAGAATTATAGGATATAAAAAACAGGTTGTAAGGAAGATAGCCGTTATTATGTTACCTGGTGTTAAATTAAGTTCATCATTCAGTCTAGCTTCATAGGTGTATAAGGCTCGACACTTCCCTAACGACGGTGTCTGCGGTACAACGTCCCCGTTCTCATTCTTTATTATATCAGTCAAATCCGTCGAACTATCACTTTGCGACGAAAATTCATCTGGAAATAAACAAAAATTTCAAATGAAATAAAACGTTCTTTTGGCCTTTTGTGACCGGTTTTTATGATCAAAACTGGTAGCTTGATTCTCTTAAACTACGTCATTAGTTTAACAAAGCGATGTAAGCTTTTGTTGTTTAATTATGTTCTACACGACTGAACAGGGTTTTGTCCGGCTATTCATACCTTCTATTATAATACAGCTGATCGTTTAACTTTGATGTGTATAGTTCTTGAAACGATGGATGGATTCGGTAAAAGGAATATGTCCATTTCTGGCCATGATACTAGAATAATTATCTATTTAAGATTTATTTGTGGCCCCATGTAACTAGGTATATTGTGCAAAATATTTGATAAAGATTTGATTTGATTTGAAATACAAAAAAAAAAATATACTAATTTAGTAACTTCAATTTTGCTATAACCAATTTGTGATGAAGATATCAAAAGCTGATTTTCATATGACAGTCAATTGTTTATTGCATTGTAATATTTTGGTTCGGTGGTCGGTACTATAAAAGTAAGGATTCAAAATAGTCCTACCAAGTTCTATGTATAAAACCAGGCGTTCCTGTATCTGTTATATATCAATCCTAATGCCTATGACTTATTTCTTCCGCAAAAGGCCAAGAAGAGCGTCTGGCATACGCCAGATATACATTAAACATATCCGTATCACCTTCCAAGCTATTGACAAAAACTTCTCTTACCAAAATCACTATCCTGTTGGTTAGAAAGCCCATCCCCTGCTCCGCGTTCGCTCCAGTCTAGGGGACTCTCGGGAGGATGTGGAGTCTCAGTCTGCGGCTGCAACGTCGGTGGCGGAGGAAGGTCAACCACAGGCGTGGGTGGCGCGCTTTTGTTCTCAGCATTCCTCCTAAACGACAGGTGCTCTATCCTCAGCTTGCTGGATGCTCTACTCATGATGGAGTCTCTTCGCTCTCTCTCCTCGCCGCCGTTCACGCTTTTGGTTAAGGCCGTGTAGTTTGGAGTGAGGTTCTTGTTCACCTCATTTTGGTAGTCAGCTTGAAGCCATGGCGGGACCTGGAGGAAAAGAAGATTATTCAATTATTAAATTTTACCTTACTTAGCCTACTTAAACTTTTATAAACTCCGGTGTAGGTATTGTACACTCAGTAAGACCAGATCCCGAATGCAATAAGATAGGTCTTGAAGTCTAGGCAAACTAGGCAGTGCAAGTGAAAAGACCTTATAACTTGTTTATCGTCCTAAGGTTCAGTGTTTCTTGCACGTTATTAAAATAACATTGTGTTCGTCTGTCCGACTAGAAAGTAGATTTAAATCGTAGAAAGTACACTGAAAATTGCCAGGCAATAGAAACGATATCTAAAACAAGTACCGAACTGAAGAAATTATAAAAATGCAGCATCACCATGTTTGAGGAGCTTGTGGCTAAATAGTCTAGATCTAAGGTTAAGCTACGCTTGACGAGGTTGGTCCCTGGATGGGTGACCATTCATTACATACCAAGACTCCTCCGTGCCTCAGAAAGTACGTAAAGCTGTTGGTCCCGGCTGTCATTTGTAGATCTATGGCAGTCTTTACAGATAGTCAGATACCCGAAAATCTGACAACCAGTTTAACCAAAGGGGTATCGTGTTACCAAGAAAGTGGGTTGTGGAGGTCAGGCAGGCAGTCCATCCTTGTAAAACACTGGTGGTCATCTGAATCCGGTTAAACTGGGACTCTGGGAGCCGACCCCAACAAAGTTGAGAAAAGGCTAAGCAGGTGATGACAGCATCGCCATGTTTGATTGAAGTAACTCAATGTCAAGTCATTCAGAAGACCCTGTACGTAGGATGACGGGACATCAGCGCATGTACAGACGCCAGCACATCAAGTTACCCCAATGTGTCAAATTTTCCCAATTGAATATGCACCTTATTCTGTTGACATAAAGTTGAAAAACGATCAAAGAAATTTGACACATTGTGGTAACTTGATGTGCTGGCGTCTGTACATTTTGACGGCCCAGTGTTCACCGTATACAGGGCAAGGTACCTACTTCGGTAACTCTTCGAGAGATCGCCAACATCATCAAATAGCTGCTGGTCTTTCTCGAGGAGTAAGGGTGGATTAAATAAGTCATATTTCCACCCACGCAATTCCACATTGCACACTCCAGCCCATACAATACATTAATAACTGTAAGAAGCAGGACCCGGAAACGTTTATTAAAATAACGTTTTTAATAAGTTTCGAATAGTTCTTTGTATTATATTTTGTTCGGAACGAAAACTAAATGAGAACGCTTTCAGAAACCTATTTATTTCGCCAGACTCACAGCCGCTCACAGCATGCAGCGGCAAGCATAAACTTGTACCTAGTTAGCTACCGATTGACTTCGCTTGAACCGAATTAAAATTCGTATTTTCGTATCTAAGATCACACCAAAAAAAAAACAGTTGAAATCGAAATTAATTACGTTCGTTTCTTAGATCGTTATTATAACGTTCCGTTCGATTGTAACCAAACTAAAACGTTCTTAGGCATTTTACGCGAAACCATTCAGAATAATATGTCTGCCGTTATCCGAGTTTGGCTAAGAAGTAAGCCCCCGACAGTCTCTTACTTTAAGAATACTCTGCTGCAGTCCCTGCTTATCTCTGATGATCTGTATATGAGCCGCGAGAGGATGCTGCACCGGGGGTCTGCTGTCCAGCTCGTTCAGGCTCGCCGTGATCTTGTATCTCACTGCCTCCAAGTACGTCAGCATACTTCTCATCTGAAACAAGCAAATTGGTTAGCATGAATTTATCTATATAATTGATCATTATCCTTATTGGTGGTACCTATGATCCCATTTGCTCGATCCTGTTTGGCTTTATTGACACAGGTTATTTGCGCCACACTCACACACCTAGTACCTACCTATGCGAACTTTTAAAACTGGAATACGCGAGATACGTCCATAGTGGTGGCATCGGCAAATTAGTGTTATTAGCTCGTTTATTAATTCAAGTTAAATTTATTTTTAAAACAAACAACATTTAATAAATGTAGTAAGCCCACCAGTATCAGGGACAGGGTCCAGGTTACTGGCAGTCAGCGCTTCAGGGTTAGAAATAATCTTTCAATTCGAGCCGTGTCCAGAAGTACTGCTTTCGAAATCAAGCCAACCAGCCGTTCTACTAGAGCCACCTCGGTTGTAGATAGATGGTATTGGCTGACACGACTATCGACATAATGATTGCTGCGTCCACATGTCATTTCAGATGTCGTTTTTATAACAAAACTTTCTATAATAAGGTAAGCTTTTGGAGGTATGAGGAACAGGGTGTAAAGTTCCTCATCCACCATTGAAAAGGGAGGATATTATCCTCCGACCAGACGGGTGTTGTGTCTGGTGGGCTGACTACTGCCCGACGGTTGTTGTCGGGAACTTGTATACGTTCAAACTGCGCGGATAACTTTGATACCGCGGTGTAGGATAGTTCGTATGTGGCAAGAAAGATGTCGCTACAAGCTATTACGTCAGTTTCCCGGGCAATGATCACGTATTTTTTTCCAAAAAGTCGCATCACATTCTGATCGCGCCGATTATGGCATTATATTATGTTAGATAACTTCTCTGTTCCGCGTTCAAATGTCCTGATTATTTATTAGGTAAATAAGCACCTACCTACGTTACCTACCAATTGTTTTCTTCTAGCGTTTGACTATTCCTTCTTTATATTACTAGCCCACCGAACGAATGCTACCTACTTGATAAGCTACATCGTTGGTTATAGAAATATCTCCTTCTTCTATGTAAAATATATTCGTGTTGAGCGGCTAGCTTTCATAACAGACAGGCGTGTTGTTGGGGTGTTTGTTCCGCCACTTCTTCTTTCAAGCAAAAACACTAGGAAGTGGTAAAGGGCGGGCGTTTTGGGGGGACTGCCTTATGTAAATTTTGATGTGTATTATTTTTTAAAATCTCACTGATGGACTGTTATGATATTCAAACACCGTCCACACGCCTATTGATAGCGACCTTGGGTGTCGTCCTTCGGTAGCGAAGAAATGTTACCTGAGATTATTTTCAAGTTTAGGTAGTAGTCTGTAGGTGATAAAAAATACGCTTTCATACTCACATGATATAGTTTGTCAGCCACATTCTGCTGTGAATCGTCGTTGCCAAACGTTGGAGTCTGCTTAATTGCCATCGACAGCTTCTCAAGTCCCTGCTTGGATTTTCGTTCTCTGTCAATGTCCTGTTTCACTAACTGTAGTATTTTAAGCAGCGCCTGAAACGCATCAAGAAAAACTAATGTACCTACTTACCTATATTTTTATAAATGGAACTTGATAATATTCAAACAACATGCGGAGAAATAATAATAATAATAATAATCGTTTATTTATAAGAAAGGGCACATATACAATAAGATAATAACAGTTACAATAAAGCACAGTTGATTTTTGCCTGAACTAGGTTGAACCTGTGTTTCAGGCTACAAGGCATATAAATATCTACTTAAAACAAATAAATTAACATTTCGTGTTTATTAAAATACTAAAATTAAAACTTACATGTATAAACTATAGATAGGAAACAGTGTGTAAGCAGTTTATTTGCAGACAACAAGTAGATCCTCTGTCTGTGCATACGATAAAGGTTGTAAAAAGGTAATTACGGATTTTTTACAACTAAAATAGTTTAACTTATACATACTTAATTTTCTATTTAATCTATTGTACAAAAATGGGCCTAAAAATTAAAAGAATTATTCCGCAAAGGCATGTTTGGATTTAACATTAGAGATGCATACTATATCATTCCGCCTCTTGTTAGTATTGTCAGCATTGTACGTGAGCATAGTGTGCTGTTTTAATACTAGGTGCATAATGAAAAGCTGGCGCACAGTCAGCACGTTGCAGGATTTATATAACTCAGCTGTAGGAAAGAAAAAGGGATGGAAGTTTGCTACCTTTAAAATTGCTCTTTGAGCTCTTTCAAGAGGAAGCAGGATCGTTTTTGACGAGCCACCCCATGAGGTGATACAGTAATTAATTACACATTGACATAGGGCGAAATAAACTTGTGTGATTAATTTGGGGTCTGCAAAAGTTCGTATTTTTTTAAATACATATATTAATTTGCGTACTCTTTTAACCAGACATTCAATATGATACCTAAAGGAAAGAGTGTCGTCTATTATAACCCCGAGGTATTTAATGGTACAGGTTTTGAGGATGGAAGGACAGTTGCACACGTTGACTGACGGGTTACCACATTGATGGGCAGATATATGGAAGTTAGCGGTGTTAATTTGAGACTTGCGAATGGAAAAGTGTATATATTTAGTCTTGTCAGCATTTAATGTTAGTAAATTGCTTTGAAGCCAATCAGTTACAGTATTAAAGCCGAGTTGAGCGTTTTCATACAGTTCGCTACTGTTTTTAGCAGAAAATATTAGCGCCGTGTCATCTGCATATGATATGATTTTGCCGTGCTTAATATTTAGATTACACAAGTCGTTAATATAAACCAGGAAAAGGGTAGGGCCCAGAATACTTCCCTGGGGAATACCAAATCCAGTATTTTTTTGCTCATCGCTCGTAATGTTGTCAATCTTAGCACATTGGTATCGGTCGTCTAAGTAGTCAGTCAGTAATGTCAGCGTCTTACCCCTTATTCCTATGACCTCTAATTTTCTTAGAAGCACAGAAACAGAGACAGTGTCAAATGCTTTCGCTAAATCGAGAAAAACTCCTAGGACTTGGTTCCCTTTGTCTAGCTTTTCTGAGACATAATCGGTCAGGCTATGCACCGCGTCAGCTGTGGATAATTTGGGTCTGAAGCCAAATTGAGTAGGTGATAAGAAGTTATTTTTTTCTAAGTAGCTAACTAGTCTGTTGTTTACTATTTTCTCGAGTATTTTCGAGATTGAGGGGAGTAATGATATTGGTCTATAGTTATTGACCAAGTCCTTGTCTCCAGATTTAAATACAGGGATAACAACAGCCTTTTTTAGACATTTAGGGGAAAAAAAAATGTCAAAGGAAAAGATTGTAATCCCATGTCCAGTGGCGGATTAAATGTCCAGACCGCCCAAGCAATCACTTCATCGGCGCCCCTGTACATGCCATAAATAGCCATCATAATACTATAAACATTGTATCATCAAAACGTTAGTAGGCCAGGACACTTGTACTTTTCTAAGAGTGAGAGTTAGTTTATTTTTAAAACTTCTGTGATCGCGCGCCCCTTGTAACTACGCGCCCCTAGGCACGTGCCTAGTTTGCCTTAAGGATAATCCGCCTCTGCCCATGTCTTAGTAACGCCATCTAGAATAATATATTAATATTGGAGCGGCAGCGGAGCGTACTAAATAAAGCTCATAGACAAAAATGTGCCCTAGTGGACACAAGTCGGATGAAAATTTTGTTCGTGATGACCCGTCAATAGTACCTAAGTATTCAATGTCTTTGACAATAACATAAAACAATTCTGTTTTATATCTACAGATAAAGATATTTTTATTTGCAAATATGGGTATACATGATTTTGATTGGTGGTACAGAGAAATAAAATTGATTCAGGCATATTTTACAAGCCAAGGAATTTTTTTTTTCTTTTTTTTTTCTTTGACAAGTCAGTAAGTGGATGTCGGTCAAATATTATTTTCCATTTATTAATCTGTCTAGTTTGTTTTGGGCTTTTGGAAAAATAATAACAGGCCGCAAGGGTCGGTTGAAGGTTAAATAACGCTTACCACGGCCGATCCGTGAATGGGTTGCTATTTTTTACATGTCAAGATCTCGCCGTGCATCGGAAAGCACGTTAAGCAGTTGGTCCCGGCTATCATTACATTTGTAGATCATTGAAAGTCGTTACGGGTAGTCCCCAGCCCCGAAATCTGACAACCAGTTTAACCTAGGGGTATTGGATACCCCGGTCACTGGGTTGTGGAAATCAGACAGGCAGTCGCTCCATCTAAAACTCTGGCTCTTATTCAGCAGCCGCATACAATTAGACTTGTATCCATCCCCAACTTTTAGAGTCTTTACCTGTTTACGCCGTTCTCTGTTCATAGCAAGCGTGGTGTGCTCGCAGTAGAAGTCTGGCAGCAACTGTTCGCTGGCTCCCGTCTGCGCAGACCGAACGCCGCGGACGACGCGCATGTCTGTGTTTGCGTTCGCATTTTTTATCGGATTCACTAACACGTTCGTAGCCTGGCAACAAAAGAAACACTACAAATTAACTTTCTGGCAAATTCGAGGAAACTAATATCATTCTACGCCACAATATTAACCGCAATCGCATGGGTAAGCAGGTTTGTCGTGATTCGAAAGCTGTTACAGACGCCATCATACAAAGACTATGGTTTAGGTTACGGGCCGGTTGCAACGTTATTACATCTTATCTTTATCTTAATGGTGTTGGCTCAAAATTTTAGACTTAGTCGATTGTATAGGAGAAGAATCGACACATTCCATATCTTCAGTCTGGTTGCAAGAAATGTGGCGATATGCTCATGACGTGTGACAAAATTGGTTTCTATTTAAGATATAAAAACTAAATACTAAAAAAAAATACTTAACAAAATATAAAAACACTTTAAATAAATACTTTTTTCACATGCTTCACACAACGCCATCTATCCCCAAATTAAGCAGAACTGGTGCTATGAGCGCAAGATTACTGATTATACTTATATATTTCTAAATACATATTATAGATAAGCTACACCCGGACAGAACAATGATCGAACAAATGATCACATACACATCCACATCGTATGCTCCGCGATGAGGAATTAAGTTCTGGTAGAAATCGGTTCTCTGGTGTTCGATGCGATCGCTTCGTCATGAGTTCGACGACAACAAACATAACATCACAGTTCAGACTCTCCTGATAAAATTCGGATGGTAAAATCCAAAAACACATAGTCCAACCTAGCAATCGAAACCAGGG
Source organism: Euplexia lucipara (assembly GCA_921972225.1). Classification (NCBI taxonomy): domain Eukaryota; kingdom Metazoa; phylum Arthropoda; class Insecta; order Lepidoptera; family Noctuidae; genus Euplexia; species Euplexia lucipara. The sequence continues at coordinate 5,720,165 of OV179142.1, read as the reverse complement.
GGTCGAGTCTGCTATTGCAATCGTGTCTCAATGACCGGTCAATGATCGATTTTTGACGTACCTATAACGTCAAACTTATGACACATTTCCCATTCAAAAACTGTCAAAGTTGTCAAATATTCGATCAATGACCGGTCATTGAGACACGATTGCAATAGCAGACTCGAGCCCCTGGACTCATGTTCAGTAGAAGCGATGCGACTACTTTGCCCATCGACTACTTACTTTACCAAAATAAAAGCAGCTTTATGAAATAGCTATCAGCTTTATGAGAGCCTAGTTAAATTGTAAGTTCAGCGGATTACCAAAGCAGAGGTCTCGAGTTTGAACCCATGGCACGCACCTGTGATTTTTTAGATTCATGTGCGTTTTCTATAGGGTGACCGGTAATTAGTGGCCGATACTTAAACACGTGATTTTACTCATGAATACGAATAACTTTCCCAAAGAAACTTTTTTTCAAACTCATTAACTTTCAATCAATTCAATTACGTCAGTACTGCACAACGGGAGCGGTGTGGGTTAGGGGGATCGTGTGACTTTACTACCAGTAGTTTTTGCCCTTCCTGAGGTCAGACTATCAACTGATAGATCGTGCCGAATCGTGCCTACTAACTGTGATACGCGTTTTTGTTTTTTTTTTATTGTGTACATATTTTGGGAACGTTTATTAAAATCATGAGTACACTCAAGAGTATAAGTCGTATCGGTCACTAATTACCAGTCACCCTATATATAATTATCACTTGCTTCAAAAACGAAGAAGGAAAACATCGTGAGGATATCAGCATGCCTCGGAGATATTTCTCGAGGGCATTATTATGCCAAGTCAGAAGCCCATGGGCGGCATTAAAACTCTGACACCGGGTTACTAACCACACGACAAAAAGAAGACCAACGACGCAATCTAGGTACAGACGCCAGCACGTCAAGTTACCCCAATGTGTCAAATTTCTTTGATCGTTTTTCAACTTTATGTCAAACAGAATAAGGTTCACTTGGGAAAATTTGACACATTGGGGTAACTTGATGTGCTGGCGTCTGTACTACTAGAAGTCAAGAAGCCTGTCATTTTAACAAAATACAAGTTTGCCTCAGGTTTGCAAGACAGACTCAAACAATATTTGTTTACCTACCTACGTAAATAATGATTAGATCATGAGTACAAAAACTTGTTAATTACCTCTGCTAATTGCGCGGGCACGGCGGAAGTCAGCCTGAGATAGCAGTCAGCTGCAGTCTTGAGCTGGGCCAGTCTCTCTTCTTCTAGAGACTCTAGCATGCCAGCCCCTTTCACCACGCTTGTCTCCCATTCCAACCTGGATATCATTAAAAAGTTTAAATAAGTCAGAGTTTTTACAACAGACCTGTTTCTGCCCGCGATTTCGTTCGCGTGAAAGGAAGCTTATCTTCGAGCTTATCTTAGCTTCGAAGATTACCACTTCAATATAAACATTCCAACAAATTTTACTCCGTTAAGTATACAGTATTAGTATCGATGAAGTACATGCGAGATATTGGGAAAACTAAATTCATGAACAACTTCCCCAGCACATTTTTTTTGATGTGAGTGGTTTGTTTACCTAGATCGTTCCGCATGCACGCAGACATTGTAATATTCAACTTCAGTTTTCTTCACAGCATCTTCCGTCTTTCTTTTCTTGACTTGAAGCTTAGCTGCGTCCTTCTCACTCGTCGCGTTAGGAAGCCGCTCTGCTCGCGCAGCGCTCAGGATGCTGTGAGCATGTGGTATGTGTCCCACGCTCGAACTACGCGACAGACGACTGAAAATAAACATGGGACGGTCGTAACTCATCCTAAACGCAGGGAGCGTTTAGCAACATTCGCAAATCAAACAATCGCTCGGCTATTCGCAACCGCATAACAAAACGAAGGATCCTTCCAGAATGGCTCGCCGACGTAATGTCCCGACAGACTACTATCACAAACATTAAACAGGACATTAGCATCGTCAAGTGTGTAGTGTGTGGCAGACCTAATGTCCAACGTGGCGTCCTGTAACTTCTCGTTTTCCCGCGCTGCCGTGTGCGAGTGCTTCTTTGACTTTGCCTCCGCTGTTCTCCACTCTCCGAGAGATCGCGTAGTCTTGTCAACGTTACCTTCGATCTGCAATGATAATAAGATTAACAATCGCATTTGTTTATGTAAGGTAGCTCTTTTTTATATCTACCATTTCGATTGTCTTGGGTCACTCACCTTCTTCCTAAGCTTCAACTGATTGTCGATTACATGTTTCATTGGTTTCACTAGCTCGTCAGATAAAGCACTTGAGTAATTCCTGAAAAAGAAGCAATTTCAGCGTTACGAACGTGCTACATCTTTGTGAAATAACTGGTTTGTTATGGATTCTGCAAGTTTGCCAATTACCTGTGAATTTCCGATCGTTTCTCCATCTCCAGTGCGACGTGTTTCCACGCCTCGGCGCACGAGCCGACGCTCTCCTTGCAAGCTTTCGTCAACTTCGTCCCTAGCTTTGATAAGCATTTTGAGTAGTATATCTCGGCTTCAATTCTATAAAGAACCGACAGAGTACATGAGTGTCTACTATCTGCGGTGTTTCACAATCTGTGACGGAAGCGAACGTTCGCAGGAAATAATCGCGGTGGCGTAATGATTTGTTTTTACGTCTGCTCGTCTGTGTGGTTGTGTAAAAGTAGTGATAATGCATTCTCGGCCAATGGGAGGATTTCAATTTTTAGAGCGCGCGTTATTTGTGTCTCGCGTCTTGGCCTACTTGGCGGAACCTCGCGACGAGCTATTTTTGATTTTGTGGCCATTGCCGTGCCCTTACATTCATATGCAACATTATTTTACGACGTGCTCGATATCTGTATGCCGCGGGGAAAGCTATAAGCGTGCGTGTGAACGAAATAATATCAATTAGGCATGACGAGAACTTTCGTATTGTCCCTGCGCTTGCGCCGACAGTTGTCTCGGACCGTTCGCGGAACACAGGATTGCTCGAGCGATTTGCTCGTAAACAATAAGGTATTGTTTTATAGTAATGGCTGGAAAGTAAATGTTACGAGGAAATGTCGATAAGATTGCTAATCTGGTGCTCGCATGAATTGCATTGAGGCTGCGCGTGCGCTGAACGTGGCCCGGCCGAATGATGCGTAACAATTTTACCAGTTATTAGAAAAAGTGATAGTACCGTTATTATGAGCATAGCCGCGCTGTATGCACATATAACAATGCGTTGTTATCGCATTGTTTATTTTGCGTTTGAAGGTTGCAAACATAGCCTTATCTAACAAATAGTAAACCTATTGTAAGATTCAGTTTTAAATGCCAATATTTTAACTCAAAATGCTATGTAATAATTGAGTTACATAACGCGTGAGTTGTATTAATTATCGTTGAATTGATTTCTGTAGCCACACAAGAGCTTAGCGATTCTCCCATCAGCAGGTTAATAAAATTGTATTCAAGTGTTATAATAATCTTACCTCTCTTGTAAAATAGAAGATAGTTCTTTGCTGAAATCGCTTCCCTGTTTCACGTAACGGCGGAGCTCATCAAAACCATTTTGGGCCTGAAAAGAAGAAAAATAATTGGTTACAATATTATTGATATTAACGTACCTACTATAAGTACATGCGGACTATCTCCCTATTTTCGCTAAGACTACGCGATGGCTTAATGTAACCTATAATGCCTAAATAGTGAGTGAGATTAATAAATTGTGGTGATTTACAAGTAGGTACTTACCTAAGTACCTAATTGCTTTAACTGGCCTTTTGGAGTAGTAGTTAGTGGCCCTGACTGCGGTGCCGGAGGTCGTGGGTTTGATTCCCACCCTTCCCACGATCATTTATAATAATAATAATTGATGTTACCATCCCTTACGGCTAAAAGCCTCGATGAGCATCTTTCGAGGCTTTCGTTGCACGGTTGGGTCAAGAACCTGATTCAGAAGGCAGAACTTCTTGATACGGCCCGCATCGTGAGTAGGTTCCTATCTCTGGAGCCCTAACCGCCGGGTAGCTTGGACCCTGCTCCCGTCACCGGTGGTCCACTATTTTTTAAGTATATCAATATTTAAAAATGTAATTTACATGTAGGTATATAATACAGGAAATAAATGGAATAATAATAATAATAATTAATGTTTATTCAAAAATAAAATAGGTAAAAATAAAAATACAAAAATGTTATTGAGAATTACAAAGGTACCTATACGAATGTTAGATGTATGTATTAGGTTAGACAAACACACAGTATCACAGGACACAGGAGCTCATTTTGATTGGTAATAGTATACAAAAAACGTTATTTACAATTTTTAACATTCAAGATTCTATAACTTAAAAACTATTGTCTTGAAAACATAAAACAGTTGTTTTACTCGTATTTGTTTGCAACTTGTTCCACTCATGATATACGTACCAAATATTTTGCGTCAGCAAACAGTTAATAAGAGTGAGGGTTTGTTCTGGTGTTAGGGTGTAATTTATCTATTATTTGTATGTATTTAGAAGTAAATTAGTATGTTTATCAGTTGTTTAGTACCCATAACACAAGTTCTGCTTAGCTTGGCATGGCGTTGCGTGAAGTTGTGAAATGTGTTTATTATTTATTTATTATGTATTTATACGTAAATTTTTTGTCACACTGTCCGTTTAAGTCATACTTTACAACGAGAACTTATGCTGCAATAAAGGAGCATGGTAAATATCGGAACAAACACAACGGACCTAATGTTTTGTTAATGTTTTTTTTTGTTTGTGACAAATTCACAAATTTTCAGAGACACCGCCCCATGTCGACTGATGCTGATCGAGCTGATGGGTTAATATTTTTAACAAGGCTTGATAATACAACTAGTTACTTTTAAATATCCTACAGCATGCGTAGCATGAACACATTGAACACCGAAGAAACGGCCTTTGTCTACAGACGAATCGGCAAAGTGACAGATTATATAGACATTTCTTTCGTCTCGAGCATGACAATGTCAAGAAACATGAGAAGTTATATGCCGAAGAATGCCGAACAATGCCGTGCAGGTAAAGTTACTTTACAGCAATCTATAAATCGTTATATTTTACTGTGAATCCCCGAATTTCTTCGCTTCAATTTATATGTATTAGCAGACTTCCGGCGGTTTCACCCGCGTAGATCCCGTTCCCGTGGGAATACAGGGATAAAAAGTAGCCTATGTGTTTATCCAGGGTGTCAGCTAACTCCATACAAAATTTTATTAAAATCCATTCAGTACTTTTTACGTGAAAGAGTAACAAACATCCATCCTCACAAACTTTCGCGTTTAAGTATAATATTAGTAGGATTATGATGACAAGGAGTATTAATCATCTAATCATGGCAAGGTGCTGATTTCCTCGAAGATAGCATGTATTTTTTTATTACGTCTAAGTACGACACAACAATGTTCTTTTGTACAGTCGTTTTTTCCCATCGTTATGTCGATGTAGTATTAGATATTATGTAGAGTGTGTGTATTAAACGATGTGTGCAATTGTGCCATGCATGGAAACTATGGAAAGTGTTTGCATGTACCTACTATCTTATTTTATTTACATAGGTAATGGTTCATTCACCAATTAAACTATAGGTACTCGATTAGTATCTAAACTAAGCTCAAGAGCTGTCGTCTTATTAATTCCGTTTAGTTTCGCCTTATGTACAGAAAATATTTAAAATTCGTAAATGTCAGGGTTCTAGCATGTATATGAGCACTATGAGCAGGTTACTTTATTTTATTTTATTTTATATTTTTCGGAAAACTTACAGCTAGGCAGACATAATATTTAAAGTGATAACAAAATGATGGCCAATTACGAGTTTTCACATGTAACAAATAAGAATTGATTAAATTAACACTACGGTAGCAGACAGTGTTAGATCTTATATTATGAAAAGCAAAGCATACGTTTTATATAAGTAACATTACTTTTTAACCCTCGACGCAACAACAGGGTATAAGTAACATAAGTTTGACCGCTATGTGTGTGTGTGTGTCTGTCTGTGGAACCGTAGCTCTTAAACGGGTGGACTGATTTAGATGCGGTTTTTTAAATTTGAAAGCAGGGTTTCTTGCGATGGTTCTTAGACATGATCATCAAAATTGTTTAGCCGTTTCAATGTTATCAGATCTTCTGTGGTAGCTGCCGTTGCGATTTTAGTGGTCTTTGTGTATTAACTTTACTTACAAAGATATATCATGTGTGGCTTTGAAATTAAAAACAAAACAAGATTATTTTTTTTTAAATATTTGAAATTAAAATTAAAAAAAAAACCATAACGCCAAAAAGTTCCTAAAGATCATATTAAAAAGTTAACATTTTCCCTTCGTTGAGCCATGTAATTTTTTGTCGCGTCAGGGTACCGTACCTGGTAGGCGTTGGGGGTTTTAATTTTTTTTAATATTATATTTAAAACCTGAAAAGTGGAATTATGAACCACTTTTGCTATTGTGCCTAGAAGCTTTCAGTAAATCAGAAAAACATCGCATAAAGAAACTATTTGCCAATAGTACAACACCTAGACATATAAATCCCTAACAAAATATATTCACAAGTCATTCAACGTAACGTTAAGCAAAGCATTTCAAATACCAAGCAATGGTGACAATGAGAAGCCTGTTCTCAATCTCAAATGACAATAATGAAAGTCCGATCACAAACACACGATAGCTGGAAATGATGAATGACGATGGAGTTAGAAGAGGCCGAGATCTTCGGCTAGCTAGGCAAGTAAAAAGTAATGATTCGTCAACACAGCCTGTAATCATGGAGATAGGTTTGTTTGCCATCACGACATCTTATCATATAGCAGTAATACCTACCTTAGTTTTTGTCACATCTTCTAGTACTTACTTACTTATATAAAGCGCAAACGGTTTGCAACACACGAGACTATGTATTTTATTCTCAGGTTGTAAGGTTGATTTTGGACTGCGAGGCTTAAAAGATGTCGTGAGCACGGGTGATAATGATACCTAGCTGCCATTACTGACGTGTATAACTAGGTGCATTGTAATTAATGCGTGTTTTAGATAAGTATGTATGCACGTAAACGAAGGAAAATAAGTAATGTAGGAATCGTAGCAACTGGCTTTGTGTAGTTTCTGCCTTCACCCAAAACGGGCGCAAATTGTGATGTTCATACCTGGTCTACTTTTATTGACAGATGCCTGTGGAGCAATTACTGTATATATAAGAGCGTTCATATTCTAATCTCAGTCTCAATTTGCCAAAAAACCCTACGTCCAAAGAGATTTAAAATACTATAGAGCGGGCATGTCAAGGAAATGTCATAAAAAAACTTTGATGACATGTCTCAGTAACGCCATCTAGAATAATATATGATATGACTGGCCTGTTGGTCTAGTTGTTAGTGACCCTGACTGCTATGCCGGAGGTCGTGGGTTCGATTCCCACCCAGGACAAATGTTCGTGTGATGAGCGCGATCATTTGTTCTGTGTCTGGGTGTAATTTATGTATAATATGTATGTATTTAGAAATACATAAGTATGTTTATCAGCTGTTTAGTACCCATAACACAAGCTCTTAGCTTAGCTTGGGACTAGATGGCGTTGTGTGAAAAAGTTGTGGAATATTTATTATTTATTATTGGAGCGGTAGCGGAGCGTACTACAAAAAACTCATAGATTTGTATCCAGCAGGACACACTTTTTCAGACGAAAATTTTGTTCGTGATGTCCGGTCTATAGGCATTGAATGTCTTTGCCTACGTCTAATTTTCCTAACTTTTTGACAAGAATTTGACATAAGATCGCTGTGATGAGATTGCGACTAGGCATAGAGATTTAAAAAACTATAGAGAGGACATGCGAGGAATGAGGGTTATCTGAAGTGTTCTACGTGAGATGGCAGCACTGTGGCGTCAGGTCCAACCACCTGTCAAAATGCATACACGATTTGTATTTCTCGACATTTTTTTGGTTTATTTGTTCTTAAATACGTTACAAAAGAAATATTGTCCCTCTGGCCGTAATCCATAATAATATCAATAACACTTCCAAATACGTAGAATTTCTCCAAAGACATTCAATACCTATAGACCGGACATCACGAACAAAATTTTCCTCCGAAAAAGTGTGTCCTGCTGGATACAAGTCTAAGAGTTTTTTGTAGTACGCTCCGCTGCCGCTCCAATATTCATATATTATTCTAGATGGCGTTACTGAGACATGGGATCAAAGTTTTTCTATGACATTTCCTTGACATGCCCGCTCTATAGTATTTTAAACCTCTTTTTTTATTACAAAAGAATCAGGTTCCTAATCAAATGGAAAAATTCGACAGTTCCAGACATACCAGATAGCTTGAGCTGCTGAATTGGTTGGTTGGTGAAGTACCCTATATAATCTACGTTAGGTTAGGCATTCAAAACAGTATTAGATTATCTAAAAAAACGATGTGTTGACTTCTGTAGTACAACCTGTGCAAATAAAAAAAAACTACTTATTCTGTATTATTCTACTTTGTTGTAAAGATGATCAGAATCAGATTAGATGTAGGTAGGTACAATGAAGGAAGTTCCGTTCAATTAGAACTATCAGTGTTTTATCGGTTAAATCGCAATGTTAGGAACAATTATTACCCTGTAACGTGAGCGTTAATTAATATGAACTTCAGTGCTCAATGTCTAGGCCAGTGAATATGTGAAGTCGGTTCAGTGCGAGTTTCAGCGATTGGAGAGTTTTATTGATGATTTTAATGATTATAATATTATGTACTAGCTCGCAGAATTGCAGATTTATTTCCGACTTACCTTACACTTATCGTTATATGTATTACAATTCCTTTAGATATCTTTACATATTATGTGTTATTCTGATGTAGGTATAATTTACGAGTATATTATTGTTAAAATTATTAAAATTCATTCCGTACCTAGTTTTTGCGAAAAAGAGTAACAAACATCTACACAAACTTTTGCTTTTTTTAATATAAGTAGGATATAATATTAGTAGGATTTCTGTGTTATTAACTCTCAACTTAATATTGCAAAAATATACATTAATCACGCCTTTAATCCCTGATGGCAGAGGTGTAATTGTTACAATCAATCAGGCACAAATATAGAGTTCTTAGTAGAAGCTTCATACTAAGAACTTCCAAATAAAAACACAATAATGCTTTGCCTGATTCGGGGATAAAACGCGAGACCTCGTGCTTAGGATAGCGGCTGCGACCACAAATCAATCTTATTACTTTTACGTCCTTATCATAGAAATCTAAAAAATATCTATGGTCCTTATTAATAAACGTGGAGGAAAGTTAAGCCAATCTTACTCCTAGAAAAACATTTGGTAAATCCGGAGATCATACTAGTAGTAATGTTAGTCCACGTTTAGGGCGTTAAAGAATAAATCTCATAAGGTTTGACATGGCTGTTGATTATTTCATGGTTGTAAAAATGTTATGATTAGGAAAATCTGACATAACATTTCAATGGGCATAGAATTATGTACCTACAGAACTCACGGTGGCATAGCAATCTAAAAAAGATTTCAACATTACAACTTTTTTATTATATCTATGCATAATGGTATCAGTAGGCGTACCTATGTGTGACGATGACCCATTAAATAATAATAAGATCTTATTTAAGTACCTACTCTAGAGGAAAAAAGAATAAAGCTTTTGGCTACAGAACATGTGCATAATAGTGATGTAACGAATATTCTCGTTCACATTCGCAAAATGTCTGCGAATGTTTTGTGAATATGCAATTGGTACCTATTAGAAAAAACATTTTGAAGATAATAGATAGATAGATAGATCGATAGATAAATAGATACCTATTTAGATAGTTAGATCTTAATAATTTAATTGATTCGAATTTTAGGTAGGTACTTAATTTAATTTATTTTGATTGTTTTGTTATAAATTTTGTTAATATTATAATAATAATAATATAATAATAATTATAATGTTTCACGTATTGGCATGCCTAGTGGTAAAATATGGCTGATTCACTTTAATTTTTCTGTACCTACCACCAATCATGTACCCATATTTGCAAATAAAAATATCTTTATCTCTTTATCTCTCTTAGGTTTTGTATTGCAATTGTGTACGAAAAGACCGGTGCGGGTGGCGCGAGCCGAATGACAATTTCTCGGGACAAAATACTACCACCAAATCATAGACATGGTCCACCATATTTGAACAAAAAAATAACATTCGTATTTGCATTCGCATCCGCAAAAGTCAGCAGTCAGAAGATATGCATTCGTACTCGCATCCTCGAATGTTCAAAATATGAAATTCGTTACATCACTCACTAGCTAGTGCATAATATGGAAAAACAAATATAATAGATAGGTAACTAAAAAAAATATTGATAGTGTTAGTACCTAAATATTTTGCTACATGAATACAACATACAAACTGTAAGTATTGTACTAACTTACAAGAAGAAATTGAAAATAATAAAATCCAAGACTAACTAGGTATAAACAAAATAAAAAAATGTGGAATACAAAATAGAATAAAATAAAAATGACAACCGCATCGCTGTCATCCGGAAACGTGCCCAAAAGTATTTATATTACCTATTTAATTATTATCTAGTATATTTTTAGCTGGATCACCTCCACGCGTGATTATAATTAGCTCGGAAATGCTCAAGTGGTGTGCTGCATTAATAGCTATTTTTAAGTATCTATAGTAGGTAGGTACCTATTTCGAAGGATTTGGTTGAATCCGCCAAGCATGAAGCTATATTTTGAGAGAGGTACAACCTGAATTTGATTTTATTGAGCCTTTTCTCAGTTTAATTTGTATCGCTTTTCGCAGTCTAATAAGACGTAGCTGAATTTAGTCTTACGCTAAAGCTAAGTAACTGGGTAAGTAAAATTACCGTCAACCGTTACACAAGTTGGCAAAGGATTTTGTAGTCAATTACAATTTTTCTACAAAATCCTATGCCAATTATGATAGTATGATATATATGTATGAACGTAGACGAAGCAATGGAAGTATGAAGGGATCGTAGTAGGTCGCACCTTAGTTTCTGTCTACCCCCATGGCAAAGACGCGTGAGTTTATCTATGTATGTATGAATGTAATTTACGAATGGCATCCTACACCAGTGTAGCAATAATGATAAATTAACAAACGCATTAAAGACGTGTATTTCCCTCAATTAAGTCGGTTTATTCGCCTTTCGCGAAAAGACGAGAAAGTGACGTATTGCACTTGCGTTCCGTTTGCCGCAGTGGGTATTAAATAGTTTTGTAAAGCGGGGAAACAACCACCTCATTTGTCTCTCAATAAGAAGTTCCGGTCTTTGCAAGTGTTGTCGAACTTGCTGAGACATTTCTGAGTTGTTAATATTTATAATGATTTATTATTAGGGTGTCTCATTCAAATCGGTCAGTATGGGAAAGTCTTAAACTATAAGACGTACGAAGATCTGTTCTGAGGAACCATGTCATCGATTTTAATAACAAGAAAAACTGCATTCATACATTTTAAAAAACATCTGTACTCCGTTCGGGAATCGAACCTGGTTATTTTGAAAAAAAAAACTACACTATTTCTATTTAGATATCGATTGTGTAGCAGTAAATGTCTGTATGAAACATGATGTCTAAGTTGAATAAAATGCATTGTTTCCACATACTTTAATTTATTTTAGTAGGTGCTCGAAGTGACCACCGCCTTTTTCAATACCGCCTCTGGACTATTTCTTGTGGGGTTACGTTAAGGATGAAGTGTACAAAACAAGCTATGACACCGTTGTAGACCTAAAAGTAGCCATAGAGACAATTTTTAAGCAAATTCACCACAAATGAAGATACAAAATGCAATTGTAAGATCGTTACCTAAACGTGTTGAATATTGTATTGAATTGTTTTTTAAAATGTATGAGTGCAGTTTTTCTTCTTATTAAAATCGATGACATGGTTCCGCAGAACAGATCTTCGTATGTCTAATAGTTTCAGACTTTCCCATACTGACCGATTTGAATGAGACACCCTGTATAATAACAGCGTCACGGGTCGATCGAAGGTTAATCTACGTTCGACGAGGTTGGTCCGTGGATGGGTGACCGACCATTCATTACATATAAAAAATCCGCCGTGCCTTGGAAAGCGCGTTTAGCCGTTGGTCCCGGCTGTCATTAGTAGCTCTATGGCAGTTGTTACAGATAATCAGAAGCACGAAAATTGGACAAACAGTTTAATCTTAGTGTATCGTGTTACCCAGTTACTGGGTTGTGTGGAGGTCAGACAGGCAGTAATTCAGGACAGGCAGTATTGATCTGAATCCGGTTAAACTGGGAGCCGACCCCCTGGGAAAAAGCTAGACAGGTTATGACAGCATCGCCATGTTTGATTGAAGTAACTCAATGCCAAGTCATCAAGGGCTAATGATGCTTTATTGTAATTAATTATCTGCATTAAGTAGATCATCCTGGATAGAATCATCATCAGCGTAGTCTTACCCTGGGCTGGGTTTCCAGTCCTACAGGATGCAGCTAAAGCTGAATACCAGTGTCTTCATGGAGCTACTGGCTGTCTATAACCCACAGGATACACGATAGCTTTAAAGAATAAGGTGATTCTCACACTGCCCCGCATGATGCAGCGTAGCGCGTGGATGCGTGTTCTTCCGTTGCTTGTAAGTATCTCCGTTTGTATGGAAAACACGCACAGTCCAACACACAGAAAGTGCATCCACGCGCGTCCATTTCAGTTCAGAGACACGCAACACGCAGCGTGATGCGTGGCAGTGTGTTAACCGCCTAAGGAGACTAAGGAGGTAGTTGTCAGGCTTTTGGGGTTCTGAAAACACGTAACCAGTAGTTACAAAGATAGGGGACCAACCAGGGGCTTAACGTGCTTTTCGACGCATGGAGATGTCTTGTTAAGTAATGAATAGTCAGTCACCCAAACTCAGACCAATCTAAGCAAGTGTAGTTTAACATTCGATCAAACTTACGAGCAGTTATAAGACCCGTGACAAGCCCCCCTCATTTACAGAAGTAAGCTCTTTTCAATTCGCACATTATGGGTATTGGAAACTATGCATAATTTGAATTAAATTATAATGGGAGTGAGAGATCTCAACACGATACGAGTTTCTTAACAGGTGGGTCTTAAAATGAACATGGATAAGACAAAGGTAATGTGTAATGCCCATGTTGTAACCACCCCAATATCTGTTGAGAGCTCGGTTCTTGAAGTTGGGCTTGAGGCCAGTAGTGGACTTCCTATGGCTGAAATGATGATGATGATAATGGGAGTGCAAAGTTCCTCAAAGGATCAATAGCCCTGGCAACATTAGGAATTTCTCTTGTATCGTGTGTGTGTTCGCAAACATTTGAACTGTCCTAGACAACACCCAGACCTGCAGGCTTACTATGAAGTATTATTACGATTCAATTGACGACCTAAAATGAACTGCTTTGCAATTTCATACCACGACGTCATTAAAACGATCCGGTTTAGGTTGACGCCAAAGAGATTTAAAATACTATAGAGCGGGCATGTCAAGGAAAAGTCATAGAAAAACTTTGATCCCATGTCTCAGTAACGCCATCTAGAATAATATATAAATATTGGAGCGGCAGCGGAGCGTACTACAAAAACTCATAGACTTGTATCCAGCAGGACACACTTTTTCGGACGAAAATTTTGTTCGTGATGTCCGGTCTATAGGTATTGAATGTCTTTGGTTGACGCCAAATCAAGTCGGCACTTGAATCGCAAGCTGTTTTAGTTCGTTCATTTTTCGTACCATGAGGTGACATTTGAACATATATTGGTTCGCATAGTGTCAAAAATAGCGATCCAAAAAAAGTTTCTAGTTTCGTGGCGTAAACTGAATAGTTTTGTTATAAACTTTGAAAAAATGTGGAAATATACGTACCAAATTCAAGGATTTCAGTTAAATATGTGTTTCTTACGTAACAATGTAAAATGTACGCCATTATTCGTATTACTAATTACTTTATCCAAATTAAACGTTAAAAGCTAAAAACTCTTTTGAATACTACCTACCTAATAAGAACTCCTTGGGTTCTATCAAAAAAGTTTGTATAGATTTCAAAACGCGTGTGTTGCGTTCTAAACTCGTCAATCTCGTTCTAATCATTTTACTTTTAATTTTATTTTAATTTTTATTTTAAAGAATTATTTAAATTACTATTACATTAATGAGTAGTAAAATTGGGCTTAATGGTATATAATTTGACTCATAAGCGCAATTTTAAAATATATTTGTTGAAATTTTATACACAAATAAAACCGCTAAAATCATAACTACTAGGTTTCGGAACGCAACGCATAGGTTGGAGTAAAAGAGACAAACTTATGCAACAATTGTCTAGCGTCATCTCTTTCTCACACCGCGGACCACCGACAAATTTCGTTCTTTCATTCCTCCATGAGCGAATCAAACACCACTCAGTTATAGGCACTTCATGGTGTGAATATTAGCGAATCAGTTTAGAAACCTAAACTGGTTTGCGTCGGAATTGAATGGCTAACTAAAAGTTGATGGTAGGCCTGCTGGAACAATTACCAACCTGTAGGCCATACAAATGTTATAATATACCTACGTTTACTTAGTGCGGGACTCCGTGGCACACAGCGCAGTAGCCAATCGCCCGTCCACCATGGTGTCGACAAACTACAGCACAACGACATTACCACAACTTCCCCTCTTTACTGTTATACAACACTCGGGGCGCCCATAAGTGAAAATATTACGTATGATTATTTATTCATCCGTCCGGCTAGCAACGTTGGGTACTTACATACTACGGTACTTCACCAGCATTTTCTATCAGCTGTCGTAATGAAAAGTAGTGTTCTTTTACACCGCCATTATCGTACGCACATCGCTCACAGACAAATAGTTCTTTATGAACAAGTCACGCGCCGCAGTGGTACATCAATGAATTAAATTATACCTACCCATACATTATACAAACGTACAAAACACACAATAACTTTCTTTGCAATGTGGCTTTCACTACACACAAATATAGCACCTAACGTTAACGTCCTAAAGTTCAATTTGGTGCCGGAGATATCGCGGCGTTGATTTCAATATGGTTGGCGCGCATGATTTGAATGTCGACCTGCGCACGCGCTTCCGCCCGCCCCGGGAAGTGCGCGCATTATGAAATGGAAACGGACCGAACCCGAATTAGGTGAATTATGGTCTTAATAATGTTTTATATCATGATAAAAACGATTATGGTCGTTCAACTATAATTATTTGGGCTATACGAGTGTGGAATATGGAGCATATCAATATATTCGAGTACAGTCTCGAGCAATAATAATTATGTATACATTGTCACATTTTCTAAAATATCTTAACTTCTACCATTCAAAATTATATGTACGATATTTTCTTCTAAATTATCATAATAATATATCTAAGACTAGCAGTTTCACCCGCGTTGTTCCCGTTCCTGTGGGAATACAGGGATAAAAAGTAGACATGTCACCCGGGGATAGTGTAGCTTCCCAACAGTGAAAGAATTTTTCAAATCAGTCCAGTAGTTTCGGAGCCTATTCAATGCAAACAAACAATCAAACATTTCCTCTTTAGATATTTAGAAGAAAGTATCGTACCTACATATAATTATGAATGGTACAAGTTAAGCTATTTTAGAAAAATATGTGCACGATATTTTCTTCTAAATTATCTTAATTTATTTCAATTTTTTTTTTCTTAACTTCTACCATTAAAAATTATGTACCTACCTACAACACAATTACTACCGTAGGTAGGTACTAGTTCGATTTTTCGTTATGCTTGTTCTTGGTTAATTATTATGGTAATCACTAATCAGTTATAAATAATTATTATAATAGTTAAAGAGATTTAAGATACTATGTCTTTGATTATTTTATAGTTTAAAAAAGTAGTGGCAGACATTGAAAAGATTATACTTGATGAATTGACCACCTCTTGAGAGGATGGATGAAAGGTGGCTAAGAAAGGCTATTTATGGGGTAGATGTGAGTGAAAACGCCGAGAGAACCAATTGGTGATCTTCTTCAGAAAAGTCAGGTGCGTAGCAGGTACCTACTCGCTATTATTGTTAAACACGAATTACGCACTGTTCGCGAAGTTGATAGAAGAAGTTCTATTACCTACCATTTGAAAACAACTATTAGGTATTACGTAGGTACTAAGTTAGGTAAGTACCTACAAATTCATAAAAAACCGGCTTACGAACTAAGCTATTTATTTTTTAATTTTTGATTTATCATATCGTGGACTGAAATGTTTTAGACAACCCAATAATTATATTTATGGCACATATTTCTGTGTGTCTCAGTTTACCTTGACCATCTACAAAAGCCGCAGTACCGGCGTTCACATTATTCTTAGTTTCTGAAGTAAGTAACGAAGCAGCTAAGCCATACATTTTTACTGATATGTAAAATATGTGAAGTTAGGGTCTACATGAGATCTGATATCTTTTTCACAGGACAAACCTTATGTGGTCGTCTTGGCAACATTTTACATGAAATGTTTTTGGTGGGATTACAATATTGTAATTTTTATTTATTTATTTATTTATTAAAACTTTATGCACAAGTAAAAAAAACTGTACAAAGGCGGACTTAATGCCTTAGGCATTTTCTACCAGTCTACCTTAAGGTGGTGCAGAGACAGAACATGTAATGCTAGTATCATAAATCTCTTTGGCTAATATTGACATCCCTAACCCAAACTAAAATACAGATAATAGGTATTGCGCCATCCATGGTGAGTAAAAAAAAACTTTCACTCAACTGTTTTTCTGATAATCAAGTAAAAAACTTATCTTTTTCCATTGCCCCAATTACCCACAGTGATTTCACTTTCACTCGCTAACAATCGAATTGTGGTCGAAGGTATAATGACAGTTTTAATTCTTTTTTTTTATTACATTGTCTCTGGTGAACCAGGAAAATGAATCACATTATCTATAGGTAAGTACTATATGTATAGTACGTTTGCGTTAAGAATGCAGTAAAGTCATCATTATCCGTCGGTCTAGCCCCGCCCACTAACCAATCAAATCTTTATAAATTCATTAAAATCTTTTAAAATATAATTTGTTTGAATTTAACACCACTGTGGAATACACTTTTATCTTACAGTTGCACTGCATTTTTACTGTATTCTTAACGCGAACGAACTATAATAGCTCCCTGAAATATTACGTTTGAGCTATACCTACGATGACTGAAGCATGCATGCCGTCTGTCGGGACAGGTCAACTCAAAGCTGAATTAATTCTTTCTTCAGAAGGCTGTACCAGACTTTGCCCTGCAACGCATCGTTAGACTCGCATAATAAATTAATACAATCTGGAGTTTAAAAGAGACCATGACCCCTGAGTTTTTTTGGCATTTCTTCTCAGTGATCACATTATTGGAAATGCCATCTAGTTTTAATGTAAAATTGTCATCTAAAAGTATCTGGGAATATCTACTTACAGAAATAATAATATAAAATATCATTTCATTTCATTTCAAGGTGAAGAATAACTTAAAGTGACCTATTATTATGGATAGCGACGAAATAGCAAATGTGACGTGTGACCGTCATAACAACAATTGTACACGACTTCGACAATAAGTTTGCGTCAAACATTCGTGCTAGAAGTACAGAAGTCACACTTCAGCAGTTGCAACCACTAGACTAACAGCACAGTCAGACTTAATGACGGACATATCAAAATGAACGTAACATGTAATCATAGTAACAGTGTGCTCATAACTCCGTGCAATCATTGTTTGGCGAAGCCTCTACGTAACTGCATGCTTGACGAGATTACTCCAATCTTTTGTGCAAACTAGCATTGAGAACTGTTTTTTTCTTCTTTTCGGTTTAGTTTAAACCTATTTCCTATTTCTTGTGCATCTGGTCAGTTTTCTTAACTCATTCCATGGTGTATTTTTACCTGTCTTAATCTTAATACCATACCATACGCATATGTACAATGTACAGTCGGCCCCGCATGCGGCGAATCAGTTAGCGAACAAAATATTATGATCTATGCAACGTGCGCATAAGCGGATGAAACTCTGGAGTTTGGAAGCTTGTTGGAAGACATATAGTCATAAGTAGGTACATGCCAATGAGGGTGTTCGATATTTTTTCTGCCACCAGACAGCGCTTCGTATGAGTCAGGTCCAAACAGCTGCATGATAGCACAGATTCCTACCGAAAACTATATTTTTTACAGAAATTTTACGTATTTGGAAGTGTTATTGATTTTATTATGGGTTACAGCCAGATAAAGGTTTCCGAACTGAAGATTGAGATCAAAA
This sequence comes from Euplexia lucipara, assembly GCA_921972225.1. Classification (NCBI taxonomy): domain Eukaryota; kingdom Metazoa; phylum Arthropoda; class Insecta; order Lepidoptera; family Noctuidae; genus Euplexia; species Euplexia lucipara. The sequence goes on along the minus strand of OV179142.1, from coordinate 5,701,851 downwards.
ACAGAGTCCCGAAAGTCACTGGTGTCTATGTCACTAATTTTACCTGTTTTATTTGCACACATACCTACCTACCACATACCTACTGTGTAGTACAACACTGGCATTTTAGAAAACAATATTCCTTTTGTAACGTTTTTATGAAAAGTAAACCAAAAAAAATTTTCGAAAAATACGAAACGTGTAGGATGCATTTTGACAGGTGGTTGTACCTGACGCCACAGTGCTGCCATCTCACGTAGAACATTTCAGATAACCCTCATTGCAGGAATGAGTACCTACCTACATAACTTAATAAGTGACCGTTTAATTTTTGTCAAAAAGCTATTGAGGAAACACAAGCATTAAAATATCCCATGTTATGTACATATATGTATAAATATATTTTACCATATTTAGAGGTTGTGACGTAAAATGGTAAAACAATAAATCCAATGACTACAACATTGAAATATTTATAGAGGTACAATTATTGTCAGAAACTAATAAACAAATGATTTAGTAATTGTACCTATGTCACCACATGGTATTATAAGGTATTTCATATCGTGTTTAAGCTATGATGATTACAATATAGGTACATAACAATAATCCCAATAACAATAACATTATTAGTAACCCAACATTAGTGTGCCTATCACGAACAATGACGTTAAACGTGACGTCAATTCGAATTTTAAAATTGAAAATAACCGTTTCTATAAAGTAATTGCTGTCTAATATTCATTTATTCTAAAGAAATGCAAATCTTTTAAGGGTGATAACATAACAAAACATCACGCCTGTAATCCCCGAAGGGTTAGGCAGAGGTTTACATGGTACTGCACCCACATTGAGCCAGTTGTATGTTTATGTCCCATGTAATGTTTGACGGGTGATACCAATGATATTAAGTAAAAAACTTTTTTGCAAAAAATAAAACCGACTTAAAAACACACTAACCGGTGTAAAATAACTCTAAATTAGGAAGTCTGTGGCTTTGGTGGTTTTGTTTTATTCATTTGGTGGTTTTGTCTTATTCATGATGGGCCACTGACTTCCTAATTTAGAGTTATTTTACACCGGTTAGTGTGTTTTTAAGTCGGTTTTATTTTTTGCAAAAAAGTTTTTATTTTTCTATTTTTAGTTGTTCCCATACAAATATTTGCCATGAATTTATATTATATTGTTAATTGTTAACAATACATGTCATTGTAATAGGGTTATCTACTTATCCCTATCAAATGAAACTTAACATACCTAACGGTCGAAATTTGAGTATATTGTACACATCTGCGCACCCCTCAGAGCACACAGGCGTGATGATACGTCCTGATGTTGTATAAACAATAAACATCCAAGCGATTCCAGCAATCACGACAGATTTGCCGTCTATTTTTGAAGAATTCCGTTCTATATCTCCGAAGATCAGCACCAGATCTTCACCAAATTAAAATGGGACCACCTCAAGAGTATACTCTTTCAAATAAAAAAAGAATTTTGAGAATCGGTCCACAAATGGCGGAGAAATCGGGTAACATACATAAAAAAAAAATACATACACACGAACATAGAACCTCCTCCTTTTTTTGAAGTCGGTTAAAAAGGTGTTGATACGAGTAGGTACGCGCCAAAGACATTCGACACCTATAGACCGGACATCACGAACATAATTTTCGTCCGAAAAGTGTGTCCTGCCGAATACAAGTCTATGAGTTTTTTTTAGTACGCTCCGCTACCGCTCTAATATTCATATATTATTCATGGCGTTATTGAGACATGGGATCAAACTTTTTCTATGACATTTCCTCGCATGCCCGCTCTATAGTCTTTTAAATCTCTTTGGTACGCGCTCAGTAAGTGACACGTTAAAATGTGGCACTTAAAATTTTCTATTCTATTTAATTATTTCGGAAAGGAAGTTCGTATTTTTAACGATAACTTTAGCTAGATGAATTATAACATAGATTTACTTCCTTTACTTGTTGACGGCATGCTTGGGACTGCTAACAAAAGGTGCGCGCGCTAGTGTTTTCACTTTCTTTCAATATTCCCATGCTCCAATTAATTAACCTGTCTGCTGAAATTACATTGATATTATTCGACTCGATGCCCCTTAGTAATTCCTTACTCAAGTAGTAAACGTTCATGATTAAAATATTGTACCTATTTGTTTCATTTTTCCTCGTACGCCCAATGTACTTATATAGACAATCATCATAATATGTCCCAAAATGGTAAAATTTTAATATGAGCTGTTCGGCGAGTAAGACCTGTGTATTAAACATTTTTCCTGACACACATAGTCATATTTAGGTACCTAATAACGACATAACGATAAAGTTTGCACCGCCCCGAAATTGAAACATCATGAAATACAACCCGTCAGCTTCGTAACAAAACAAATTAGCAAACAAAACAATGGAACGCGAGTAGGCTTGTGTGTTTGTCATTATTAACCATCATCATATCAGCCTTAGGACGGCCACTGTTGGTCATAGGCGTCTCCTACAGATTTCGAATAGGACTGTTTGGAAGCGGCGTGCATCCAGCGCAATCCTGTGGTTTTTACTAATCGTCTGTTCACCTTGAAATCCAACGTTCGCCAGTAAAACTGCTACGATTATTTCATTGTTTTTTAACCGCACTTAATTACACAGATATCTAAGCTATCAGTCTTCCCCGGACCTCACTTGCCCTAGACTAAGATTGTAAGGAAATAAGTTCATCTTCATCTTGTCATGGAGAGGTGGCAATAAAAGATGATGATATTACAAGTATACTTACCCAATTGTTGTTGTAAGAAGTTAAAACGATATCTGTATGCTTAGAAAGGTGAATAGTATTCATTAAGTTAGTGTGAGTGCATGAGTGAATAAAGATACCTACATATTTCGAAATGAAATGATGAGGAGCTTGTGGCTTAACAATAACTGCGGTTCGGTTCGATCGAAGGTTAAGCTTGCTGGACGAGGTCGGTACTTAGATGAGTGACCTTTAATACATAATATGACTTATCCGTGCTTTGGAAAGCACGTTAAGCCGTTGGTCCCGGCTGTCATTTGCAGATCTTTGACAGTCGTTTGAGTCTGAAAGTCTGACATCCAGTTCAACCAAGGGGTATCGTGTTGCCCAGGAACGGGGTTGTGTAGGCCAGCCAGGCAGTAGCTCCATATAAAACACTGGTATGCAGTTCCATACGGTTAAACTGGAAGCCGGTCCCAGCACATGTAGTTGGGAAAATGCTAGGCAGATGATGTAAAAATTAAATGACTTACCCAATAATAGTCTTTAAACACGGTGTTATTAGAGGACCTAAGGTTGATCATGTCTTCCAGAGTGTTTTGCCACCGGTCCATCCCGGCGGCGATCTTGTTGGAAACGTTCTCCCGGTTCATGGTACCGTCAGCGTCCTCGTCCTTGGGCGCAGCATCACTGCAGCTCGCCTCCTTGCTGGCCTGACTGCCTGATGCTGAAGAGACCGGCTCCCTGCCCTCACGGCGTGTGGCACTGAACGTCCTGCAAAGATGAAAGAGAACATTAGAATTGTTCAAGTTAAGTTACGACTAGGCAATGAAGAAACTCGTTACATGTAGTTACTTAGTTGTTTATCTTAATTAAACCCTCCCACTTCAATTAACATTTAATTGACTAATACATGAACTTTTAATTAGAATATTAATATCGGAAATTACTTTTAGAATCACGTTGTTCTGGATGGTCTTAGATAATTTTCACTTTGAAGACGAAGTTGTTATTCAAGTCTTGAAGTTTTTAAGGCACTGCACTTATTGGATATAAGTACCTACTTATTTATAATAATATATGAAACTAGTACGAAACTTAAACGCGTCCGCTGACAGTCAGGCAGTGAACAAATGTGATTCATGCTTCCTATTGTGGATGCGTAACACATTTCTTACTCACCGTTTCCTATAATTATGAGGATTTATTTGAACTATATTGAGAAACTAACATGGGGACTGTGCTATGTATAGGATTTCACTGGTTATAGTTTTGAGTCCTGTGGGTTTATAAATAAAATCAAAACAAGTTCAGATAGGATGGGCTATTTGACAAATTTTACAAATATTTTCTTGTTTTGCCGTAATAAAAAAATAACGGCGATACATCGAGTCAAAATGTCGCATGACGTCACTAGCCAGTACAGTTTATACTACACACATCAAAAGTGTCTAGGGATCAACATATATTTTTGCAATAACTTTTCTCCTGATTGATATTAATTAAAATTTTCTTTAAGGATTCATCAAATAAAGTGTTTTCGTTTGTCACAGTAACGATAAACCAAGTCACCTTTGCATTAATAAAGAAATTTGCCATTTTCCTAATAAAGGGATTTTTGACATTTGAACCACTAACATTAAAGTTCGAAAAAAAGACTGAAATAACAGTTTTCTTTAAAATTTTATTGGGTAACTTAAACAATTAATAATCCGTGTTTCTACCGCGAACACTAACAACACAAGAACATCAGTTTGGCATACTCAAAATGAGTTCATCCAAATCACGCTGTGGAATGGCCGCCCATGTTCGTTGCAACAACAAAAAAAGGTCTTCTTACGACTGGATACCCTCCATATTCGGCAGAGCTCTTCTCTGTAGCATATCCCATGCATGCTCAATCGGGTTCAAGTCTGGCGACTGAGCAGGCCAGGGCAGGACATTGATGTTAGCTGCGGCGAGAGTCTATCTTACAACTCGTGAGGCTTCATCACTCTTCAGGGAACTTAATTAGCGACCAAACAGTCAGAAACCGCTTGCATGAAGTGAACCTTCATTCCCGAAGACCGCTACGGGTACCACCTATAGCAATGCACAATCGTAGGATTCGATATCAATGGGCTCTTGAACACAGAAATTGGGCAGAAGAACAATGGCGTTTCGTGTGCTTTTCTGATGAGTCTCGTTTTGGTATGAGACCGGATACAAGACGTATACGACACTGGAGAACCCCTGGACGCCAACAGCGATTAAAATCCTGCCAGGAAGTCCATCCTTATAGTGGTGGAACCATCATGGTATGGGCGGGTATTTGGATCGGCGGAAGAACTGAGTTGATTTGGATCAGAGGCATTTCAACGCTCAAATTTATGCTGAGACGATTGTATCAGACGTCATCGTTCCTCTACAAGTGCAAATTGGTCCCTTATTTCAGTTAATGCATGATAATGCACGACCGCACACCGCAAGAGTTGTAAGACAGACTCTCGCCGCAGCTAACATCAATGTCCTGCCCTGGCCTGCTCAGTCGCCAGACTTGAACCCGATTGAGCATGCATGGGATATGCTACAGAGAAGAGCTCTGCCGAATATGGAGGGTATCCAGTCGCAAAAAGACCTTTTTTTGTTGTTGCAACGAACATGGGCGGCCATTCCACAGCGTGATTTGGATGAACTCATTTTGAGTATGCCAAACCGATGTTCTTGTGTTGTTAGAGTTCGCGGTAGAAACACGGATTATTAATTGTTTAAGTTACCCAATAAAATTTTAAAGAAAACTGTTATTTCAGTCTTTTTTTCCAACTTTAATGTTAGTGGTTCAAATGTCAAAAATCCCTTTATTAGGAAAATGGCAAATTTCTTTATTAATGCAAAGGTGACTTGGTTTATCGTTACTGTGACAAACGAAAACACTTTATTTGATGAATCCTTAAAGAAAATTTTAATTAATATCAATCAGGAGAAAAGTTATTGCAAAAATATATGTTGATCCCTAGACACTTTTGATGTGTGTAGATAATGACATTACAATGACAATCCCCCTCTCCTCAACTTTAATGCGCTTAATCCAAGCAGTTTTCCATCAATTTGAAAAAGAAAAAAATATGTGTCGAATATTTTCTTGTGAGGGACTAAAAACTAAATTTTTGTTGAATAGCTGGCCCATTAGCACTATCCTTATTGTGAAGGTTTATGATACATAAATTTAATTTTTTAACGTGGGGGCTCGTGGCTAAGTTATAATAGCCGCACGGGCCGCTTGCTGAGGTTTCTCCGTAATTGGGTGTCCACAAAATTTGGAGCCTCCGTGCCTCGGAAAATACTTTGAGCAGTTTCTAGTCCCGGTAGGCAGGAACTCGCAAGTTTGACAAGTATTATAAAAGGGTCAAATTTCCCAGTAACTTTGGACGTCAGATAGGTAGACGATTCTTGTAAAACATTGGAAACCGACTTTAACAAAGTGAGGAATAGGCAAGGATATTTGGCGGTATGTTTTAGGTATGTATGAGTAATTAATGTTTATTTTGCCTTAAGATGTCATGTATACGAGCAGTTTTAAGCTAAAGGAACAATGGATAGATTGTGCGATAGACAATATGGCTAGGAAGAAAAGGCCGATAAGATGTATGAAAGAAGTAATAGCAGCAGGATGATGTATTAATGTACTCATGGACATTTTCCATACATTACATAAATCTTTTTCCCATGGGGGTAGGCAGAAACCACAGGGCGCCATCTGCTACGATTCTGACATACTTCGTTGCTTCGTTTACATTCATACACACACGCCCCGCGCCGGTTGCGACTTTTCTGAAGAACCTCACCAATAAGGTCTATGTTTTTTGTCCTTCTAGGGCGCCCTCTTCCGGCGTTTCCACTTAAATTTGCCTTTTCATTCTATACTAATAACCATAGCATTCCCTGTAGCTGATAAGTGGAAAAGCAACAATCCACAAAATTGATTGCTTAGTGTTTACTTTGACCAAGATTGTCTGTTCGCAAAGTAAGTGTCGATGAGTCAATACAAGATAGGTAATAAAGCTGACAAATAAAAGAATGAACCAATTCTAAAAGTTATTTCACATTCAATTGAGGTTAGATCTAGATCGCATCCAAAACGGTAATGTACAAATATTACATTAGTGAATAACTTGTCGTTAAGTAATAGCTTGTGACGTAAGAAGTGAGTTACACACACCTGGTGAGTAACGGAGTTGAATTAGACAAAATACAGGTTTTTCTAAGTGATATACATAAGTACTGCAATCGAAACTCAACAGCTTAGATTTGAAAACAAGTTACATGGGAGTTTGATGAATTTTATCATTGACGAACGAAAACATCGTGAGCATTGTGTAGTTGTACCCTTTTTTTTTTTCTAATCGACCTATTATTGTATTTCTTATTTAACTAACTTGTAACAAGGAAAGTATGGCAAAAGTATTTGTACTAATATTGATGGTGCAAACGAATCTAATTAATCTCCTACGCAGGTCAATGGTGCATACGGTACAATGGGGTAACCAAGACTTAAGGCAAGACTTATGCTTCGTGCCTTCTCTGTATGAGAAGAGGCATTTACCTAGCAGTGGAATAGTAAATGGCAGGTATTATTATTCTAAAAAAGAGTAAGAGTAGAGTGTAAAAGACTCAAACAGCAACCGCAGCGCAGTTCGATTTTACTGTATTCTTCGGTTTGGTAAAAAAAGTGCGCTCTTGTACATGCGCCAGCACATCAAGCTACCCCAATGTGTGATAGTTTTTCAACTTTATTACAAATAGTTTTCTATTCATGTTCGATTGGGAAAATTTGATAATTTGGAGTAGCCAGATTCCTAGTCTGACAAAATTTGTGCAAACACTAAAGATAACCAAATACAGACAATGCTAGTTAAACAAAATTATCTAATGAAGTAAGTTTTTATGACCTTACTTACTTTATAGCCATTTAAATTTTACGAATGCATAGACTTTTAGAAGTCAATGTAAGTTAAGCACAGCGTGCGACTAAATACCAATGTTTAATTAACTAATGATGATAATAATTAGTTAGTATGCTACGTAGTCATACCTAATAACTAAGATTCTTGTGGCATCTTTCATATTTGCTTATTCTCAGTAATTTTGTACACTTTCGCTCAAATAATATTACACTGCGAATCTGTGACACGCGTGGTGACTCAAGACAAAATTATCGCTCCTCACGTTATATGCCAAAATAATCATTAACCAATTAAACGTAAAGGTTAAAATTGCGCGAATATAAGAACCGTAAATATAGAATTTGTTACAGACCGCACCACGCGTGTGATCTTAGACTTCCATAATTAGATAGGGAGATTAATTTTGTTTGCAAATCTTTAATTAAGGCGAAGTTGCAATTATTTTCGTTTTCTTTTAATGTCTGTGTATTTTTTATCGAAATTAAACATGCGGTCAAGGGATTGGTGAACTTAGAAAATTTTCCTTGACAGAATAAAACAATATAAGTATTGTCGATGAATCACTAAAACAAAAAAAAAGAGAGAAAAAAAATAATCATGAAAACATGTTAAAGTTATATAAAAAACTGAGCCAAGTGCGAGTCGGACTTGCGTACGAAGGGTTCCTTACCATTGATTAGGGAAACGTAAAAGTAGGTACACAAATTTCATATTGTAACCTTTTTTTGTACGGGAGCCGCCCTTAAAATTATTTAATTTTTATTATTTTAGTATTTTTAGTTGTAGCGGAAATATAAATTTTGAAAATTTCAACTGTCTAGATACCTACTGCGGTTCTTGAGATACAGCCTGGTCATGTGGTGACAGACGGACGGACGGACATACGGAGAGACAGCGAATTCTAACAAATAGGGTGAAACCTTTGGGTACGAACTCTAAAAAGGTACTGTATTACTATTTACTGGGGTCTAGTAAAAACACATTTTGTAATTTCGTAACCTACGCAGCTTGCATAGGCCCATACATTTCCCATACCATGCTGCAACCGGGCCTTAAGTAGGATTCATCATCATTAAGATACCAACTTAATTACTTAAAAGTAAATCTGTAGTGACGGGTGTTAGTTGTTAAAAGTTCGGTCGCTTCTGCACATCGATTACCAACCTCACAATCGAGTTTATATTCGAATGGAATGTATGAACGGAATGGAATGAACGACCGACTCTCACTAGCAATAGTTGGTATTTGAGTGCAATGTTGAATTCAGATCCTGTTTTTGTCCAACGTCATCAGATAACAACGAAGAGATCAGCCATCCGGCGTAGCAAGTCTTCGTTTTCAATGATGTTACTTCGGTGTTCAACAATATTTAAAACTGTAGCGCCATCTATGACGCCACATGCGAACTAACGACTCATATTCTACATCGCGAAGTTAAAGTTATCCGCGCGATTGAACCTACACAAGATCCTGATATGAATCGTGGGCAGTAGTTGCCCACCAGACAACGCGCGTCTGGTCGGAGGATCCTCCCTTTTCTATGGGGGATGAGGAACTATTCCTGTTCCTCATACCTCTAAGTAAATTTTAATAATGTAAACACAAACAAGTGAATGAAAAGTAGGTCATATAAAGGGATAAAGGATAAAATCTTGACACTATTAGTTTAGTACACGAATATGGACCCCAAAACTGTTTAAAGTAAAAGATTGAAGATTGAAAAAACATGGAAATTGAGAAAACTGAGGGGTTCAGAATCATGTACCTACTCAATGAAAATTTATGGTTTCTCACAACCTGTATAAAAGTGTTTTTGCATCACCTGAACTCGATACTTCGAATGAACAGCTGCTCTTTACTCGATACTCAAATATCTCGAATCGCAGCCCTACGCAATAGACGAAACAGGTTGTACTCTATTTTGAAACGTTCCAACCGTAATACACGACCTCTTAATGATAAATTATAGTACTTAGCACTTCAGATGGCTCTGATGATCAGCTGTTTTGGACCACACTACCATTTACGAGATGAGTCGAAGGTCAGACTATTATCGTTACCATAATCGATTTTATCAGAGGGAATGGTTAATCGAATAATCGATCATATTTTGTAAGATAGGAACATCAGAACTGGTATGTGCTGATTTTTCTATGAGCCGTGTACTAATTTCTATTTCAGTCTGAGCTTGACATCAATACCAAATGGTGGTACTTACATTCAGTTTAAACCAAAACCAACACAAAAAATAATCTAAGATTAAGTCTGAACAGCCAATTGCAAATCAAACCAAAACATGCGTGATCATGCAATCTTATATTATAGGATAACATTTTTGATGTTAAATAAATAAATAGTTCAGCATGTTCTACCTAAAAAGGTACTTTCAAATAAGTAATCTTCATCATGGTTCACAGATCAAAATAAAAGCACAAAAATCATGACTGAAAATGAAAATGCCAAGGAAACTAAAGATAACCAATAATGAGTCATTTAAGTAATCTTTTTTAATATAATAATATTTAGATGTCAATATTCGCAACCACACGAATAACATTTCTTTCTTGAGGCATTGAATTCGTTTAAAAAAACAGGTGTTAGTAAGCCCGGAAATAAATGGAATGACTGTCGATAATGACAATGGACTAAATATTTTGAACGCCCGTGTATAAAAAAAACTAATCAAACATTTTAATCTGCAAAAACTTAAGTGCAACAAAAACTAGTTAGGATTGGAATTCATTTCAGTTATTAGTGTTGTCTTAAGATGGCCGACTCGAGTGAAAGAAAACATTAGTCTTGACGTAAGATACGTCTTACGTCAAGACTCTTTACGGGTCTGTACCATGAGGTAATACTGTAGGGTTTTGTAATTTTATATACATTTTTTTTGTACGTATGTACATACTAAACTCTAAAAGGGGTTTTTATACTCACCATTATAAACAGAAAAAAAATCAGCAGTTCAATACATTTATCACGTAACTCAAACACAATGTATGGAACGGCCAGTCCATTATCGGATGTTATGTGTGTATTTTTATTGTTCTGTTAAATTGTTAATAAACATGTAATTTTTTTGATATTGTAATTTGTTTTTGTTAGCCAACATATGCAACTTAAATATCAAATTAATGCGTATCCACATAATATAATTAACAGGCACTAATTTCAATGAATAAAATTAGTTCTGTGCGTGTAAATTAAAATCATTTAAATGTGTTGTGTTATAGTCGTATTGTTGTTATTTTTATTACTAAGTCTTAAGGCCGCGCTATCGTATTAAATACCTACCTGTAATGATAGTTGTAAGAAAGATATTAAATAAATGAATTTTCACAACACTATTTCAAGAAACAGCAATATTGATAGAATAGTGTAAGTAATTCTTTACGTTTTCTATTTCAACTAATGAAAAATACATAATACAATTTCATTGTGTAGACCCTTAAGTTTAGTACGTAAGTATCCCTGACCCTAATTATGGCAGCGAAACGCAAGCTGTTAGAAAAATGTTATGACTTCAAGTGAAACGTTTAGCGTAGAGCTGTGACACTGTCGATCGTTTCAATAGCGATGATTTTGTAAATTTTACTTATTACATACTTACATAAACTCGCCCTTTTCTCATGTCGGTGGTGAGAAACTACAGAATGCAACACTCTACGATTCTAAGATAATATATCTTTGGCTACGTTTACACGGACCATTAGATCTAGCGAATTCATGACATAAGCGTAAAGTAAATTCGAACGATTTTAAAATAAATAATAATAACAATTAACTGAATTTAATAAGTACAAATTCTACCCCGCAATATTTAGGTTTAAATTAACAATCAAGTAAGCACTATAGTTTTAACATCAGCCATCCATCTGAATAAAGTCTTGAAACTAGGTACCTTAATATAGTATTCTCTAGTACAACAAAAAACAAAAAGTAAGATTTTAAAATAGTTTTAAAATTTTATTCAGTACAGACGGACTAGAGGTCATGTATTGGTCGTAAATACGGACTCAAAGTATGAAACGAGACGCAAAAGTAGTCCATGATTCTGTAAATGAATTAATAACACATTTGCTCGTAAAGGGTATCTTATTCCTCCATATTTAGTATCGTAATGTGATTAGTGTGATTACGCACTTGTGCGTTAGGGTAATGTAAAACGCATGGTTTGCAAGATGCTCCGACTAAAACGAACGGTTCCTTTTTTTAAATCTTAGCAACTTAGACCAATAAAAAAGTTGGTCTGAGCTTAGCAAACTATTAGAGTTTTTATGTCAGAAAAGTGGTCGACATTTAATGAATAAATTAACTTTGAGATAAAATATAAAAAATAACATTTAATTAGTTACTTTAATTAATTTTGACAATAAATTGTAACAAAAACAAAAAAAAAATTAAGTAATTTACTTTATTAGTAATACTGGCTGTTTTTGTGCATTTGACTTAGAATAAAAAAAGGGATTAAGCGCGCGCATCGCCAATTTGTGAAAAAAATAAAATTATACCACGCGCTTTTTCTTTTCTCTGTATTGTTTATATTTGAAAATTTCAGTCGGAGTTTTATTTATTTCCTCGCAAATATGTTATAAAACGTCGTATGACCTACGTGCGCTTTGATAATTACAGCCTTTGCTTTCTTGTAACCCTCGCCTGCGGCTCGGGCTAGCAATATTGCCTCGGCTGTAATTATCAACTTACCGCACTTATATCATAATGTACTATTATGTTAGTTCATGCTTTATTTGTCTATGTGTTTATTTATGAATGGCAATGCAAACTGTCTACAAGCATCTTATTATAAGTAGTCTTATTGGCTGTCCCGCGTGTCAATGTAATGCAATCGTTGCACGAAACAAACAACGACGGCATATCATATTTATTTAACTAAATTACACTGTACACATTCAAGTTCTTCCAACTTATCTGATAGACGTTTTGCTGGGAAGTTTCCTCCGCCACTTCTTCTTGGGGACTGTCTTTAGTTAATTTTGACGTTCAAAAGGTGCTCATCCTAAGCCTAATTTGAACAAATGTACCTATATTGATTTGATTTGATTTGATTCAACCCATGTGCGTTATTCAATAAGTGTCATAAGTCTACCAATTACGCTATATTTTACGTGATTTAAGGCTTTGAAACCGTTTAAGTACTATGAGTGTTATTACTTTTTTATGCCAAGTTATAATGATTAAGAGTTTTTTTACGTACATCGCATGGTGAACAAGACACTTAATGGATCTGTGCGGCTGTGATGTTTTTTTTTTATCGATATCATTACTCAATTATATTTTTGACTTCCGCCAACACTCGGTCTATTAAACAATTACTATGTACATTAAAAAAAAATGTTTTATTGTCCAGTTTTTCACGAACGATGGAGTATTCCGGTTCGGACACAATAAGGTTTGATAATGCAGTTCTTTCCACTCAATGAGCACGTTGTGTCCTAGCTATTCATTTAACCTAGGTACAAAGAAATGACCATTATGCTGTGAAGGTGTGAAGGTGATAGGTTACGGAGCCAGTCTATCTGAACAGGTCGTTAGAACACACGGCTACACAACAAGCATAATATTTACATTTCCAGTAGGAATAAGCTGTAGCTGCTGATCTTACATTATATGGGATTTCCGAACAATGCGAGGTCAGCTGAAATTGGAAATGTATAACTTGATGTGTATCTAGCCGTTAGTACATTGTCGACAAATGTGAAGTAGACTTTAGAGCTGAGAATAATACCATTATTGTTTTTGATCTTGGCAACGTCAAAAAGAGACTTAATGGATGAAAAGTATTGGGGTCAACCACCAGCACTTAGGGCTACTTCCTATTCTCTAACCTACTTAACATACTGTAAATATAGACTTCGTCACATCTTCTCCGCCCCATACTTTTGAAAATAAATTATAGCCTTTGTTACTTCCTGATAATTAAACTTTCTATTGGTGAAAACAATGGTTAACATCGGACCCGTAGTGGAGCTTATACCTACGTTACATCCAAAAAAATAATCACAGATCTACGAACTTGGAACCTAAATAGGATATAAGTAATCTAGAATGCTAGCAGGAACTATCAGAATTAACTCCTTTTTTTGGTATGTAAGTATGAACGTAATTTTTTTAGATTACAGCTCTTGACATTCCATTTGTTAGTAAATTAGTGTTTTTTATACATTACAACGATTATCATTGACTAAAATTTGTATTTGAATATTGGGAAAAAGATTATATAACCAGAAAGAAGGTGACTATGACTTATTTATTACTTAATAGAGACGAATGGAGGAATAGGCCGTGGTTCTACCATGGTTCTTTGCATTCGAAAAAAATGGATTAGAAGAAATTTATTTGGCACAACACATACACGATAATAAATAAAAGCACAGCAGAAAAGAATTACCTAACTATTTATTATAAAAAAAATAAAATGATTAAAACAAGATTATATGATATGCGGCTGCACCAAATAGGTCTAATTTACCAAAAAATCCAGAAAATTAGTGCCTGACGCTGGTCTTCAAATGTACCTGAGGTTGTGATAACAAAATACCAAACGTTTTTGAATTACGAAGTAGCAAACATTGGATACCTATATCTCTTCTCGTCGCAGACGCAGTTAAGGAAACTGCTTGGAAATGTCACGGGTCCAGCAGACCTCATTATCTACTTCTATTCGTAGATACTGCTTACCACACGTAGCCCGGAGCGAGGTGTTACTATTGCTCATATATTTCGCAGCGCCCGCGCCGCCGCCGCCGTCCGTTACATAATGTAACCGCTTCGACCGTTGGCAACACTACGTCACTGCCCACTATTTACTACTTGACCCTAGGGTTACCAAGCAGTAACTTTATGTACCGTGTTTTTTTTATTAAGGCTAGGCTGTGCTTGCGACTTTATCTGCGTGTTATTTAATGGGTTTTATTCATTATTTTCTGAAATAACATCAGCTATCTGATAGGTAGTGAAAGTCCCGTGAAAATTGTTCTGGCCGTTTAGAAGATTAACCAAAACAAAATTGATTTTTGGTATAACAACGGCGTTTGTACTTTCATATGCAACAGCAAAAATCATTTATTTTTTTAATTAACCCTAACCTAACGTAGGGGTATAAATTACGTAAGTAACAGCTAAGTAAGTGTTTTTATAACCTAATGGTTTGTGAAAAAGTTCAAAACTATAGGTTTGTAAAATCATAGTTACAATTTGGCTTTATTATACTAAATATCCGTATAAAAAAATGACTAATGCCTTTAATTTTAATTTCTGTAAGTACTTTTTAATGAAATTAAAATTAAGATTTATTAAGTAAGTGAATTAAGTATTCAGTAAATAAAATACATATGGATATTTCTAACATTTGTTTAATAAATTTAGATCTTTGACAGCCCTATTCGCCGGGACCTATCATCCAATCATTGAATTTGACTTTCATCACTTGTTTGTGGTATTTAAAACCTGTATTTATCTCAAAATAAACGCAGCAAATGTTGATTAAACCCTGGGATAATTATTATCACATATTAAAGCAGCTATTATCAGAAAACGAGTGAGTTTGCCACCTGAATTTGTTTTATGCATTCATTCGATGCGTCCATGTTGAAATTTTGAGTCAACTTGAGTTTTGATGCATCGATTTATTGTTTTTCTTTATGATTGTGATTTGTAAAAATTAGAAGTAAGTACTTCAAGCATTAATTATTCGTGAATTAAAATAAATAACACTAAACCTGTTTTGCAAATACTTAGGTACATGCATATATTATAAAAAAAAGGTCAAATGAGCGTTGAACAAGGAACAAACGTCTTCGAAAAGTACCTAAGCTATGTAAGTAAGCATTATTCATTGAAAGTTTTTCATTTCCGCAACGAGTTCTAACTTAATTTTGTATGCAAATAACATTTTTAGCAATCTCAGCAGGAATTTCCAACGATTCTGGAATCCGGGATTCTTAATAGCATGTCCGTATTATTTTTTGTGGGAACAAAAGTGAAGTTAAGGTCATTAGGTAGCGCCGGATTAAACGATGACTGAAAATAACATTGATGAAATTAGAGTATGCTTAGATGGTTTGGTCACGTTGAATGGATCATGAATGAAAGGCGACTAAGGAAAGATATTTACAAGGCAGATGTAGGTGGGAACGTCGCGAGGGGACGCCTTAGAAGGACAAACATAGATCTTATTAGTGAGGTTCTGCAGAAAGGTTAGGTGCGTAGTTCTCGCAACCAGGGTGTGTGTATGACAACATGTTTGAATGTAAACGAAGCAAAAGAAGTAAGTAAGAATCGTAGCATAATATGTCGCTGAGTAGTTTCTGCCTACTCAACCGGAGGGCGTAAGTTAATGTATACATGTAAATATGTGTGAAATCTAAATAAACACTTTCAAAAGTAACGTTTATACTTTTATTTACGTACCTACTCGTATCTATGTAATACGACAGGCGACTGCCTTATATATTTTCTATCTATCAAAAAATATCATTAGTTACCGCTTTATACGTATAAGTATGATTGATGTAAATGTGAATGACGAATAAAATTATGAATGACATCGATATTATTATATTACTATTGAAATATTTCACAGTGTGCTATCTAATTGACTCTGATTGGCTGTAAGTATATGAATAATAATTATGTGCTTGTTAGATGTTACGAGAATAAGAGTAGGTATGTATACACGTACCTACATGTGTGTAAGATGTAACGTACGATACGTATACTAGCTGTCCCGGCAAACTTGTTTCCGCCTTGGAAGTAATTTATTAGTATTATTTAGTTTTTCTTAGTTCACGTCCTATTCTCAGACCTAATGAATATACACACAAAATTTCATAAGAATTGGTCAAGCCGTTTTCGAGGAGATTTGTAACAAACACCGGTGCACAAGAATGTACCACACTTTGTAAGAAACGAAAAGAAATTTCTTTTTCTACAGCATTTATTCTATTTTCATGTCTCTTTTCATTCATTAGCGGTGCGATTCTAGTCAAATCACCGCGTGAACATGTAGGCGTAGTGAGTGCGAATTGAGCTGTCATTCCATACTAATGCTAGGCATTGACAGTTCACTTCACTCAAGTTTTCGCGGCGGCGTGACTTTTACTGAATCGACCGGCAGCACACCATTGTGAACAGCCGGTCAAGCCTTTTCGGACATTCTTCCTATACTTAGTACAGACACCAGCACATCAAGTTACCCCAATGTGTGAAATTTCTTTGATCGTTTTCCAACTTTATGTCAAACAGAATTAGGTTCATATTCAATTGGGAAAATTTTACACTTTGGGGTAACTAGATGTGCTGGCGTCTGTACATAATTTAAATTATATGTAGGTACTTTTTATAGCTTTGAGGAAACGCCTGAAAGATATTTCTCGACGGCATGTGATGCTCAATCAAAGGCCCATGGGCGGCAATAAAATTCTGACACCAGGTTTAGTCACTAAACACACGATAAGAAGATACTCATATCAAACCAAAACAAGCTAAGCGTCCTACTTGAAGCAAACTATCCGATAGACAACAAATCAAAGTGAAGAACTAGGTTTATTGAATTACTTAGGTGTTAAACCAGAATCCAGATACACGTCCGCAAAACCGCAAATGGTTAATGCTTTGACGAAATGCATTACCTAGGCCCTAAGTAGCTAGGAGTAGGCATCGTAGGCGTAGGCGTAGGCTAGACAGACAACCAGTCACTTAGGTGTTGTTTGTAACTGGAAATAATTGCATTGTTACCAATGTCTGTTTCAACATAGTAATCGCTTTAATTATGTTTGTTAAGCCTTTTTAAGGATATTCTAATAACAATCCCGACTGGCTAATTGGTCTAGTGTTGGTTCAAACGCCGGTTGGAGTTGCATATTTTTTTTATTTGAAAATGCAGGTTAAATAAATCTATCTATCTTGCTTACGGCTATTACCTAATGGTTGGGTAGTTGGGTAATAAATTTTAAACATAGGTACAATGAGCTCATTGTTTAAAACATTAGTGTTTGGTCTAGATTTCTTGAATATAGGCCACGCTTACCGAAGTGTTATCGAGTTGCAGATAATTTTACTGGCACTTTCTATAAAGGTATGGCTGGCTCAGATCTAGGTGTCTCTGCAATATTGCTAGTGCATCGCATGTGCTAGCTAACAAGTGACAATCTTTTTGAAAATGGTTTACCTACACAGTTCATTTAAGATTCAAGTTCTTCAAACGAATCAGACAGATTTGTTGCTGTGGAGTTTTTCCGCCACTTCATCTTTTCAGCAAAAACACTAGGAAGTGTTGAAGGTGCGTTTTGGGGGACAATCTTATGAATTTTCGACGTTCATAAAGTGGCGATTCTCAGCCTAATTTGAATAAATGACTTTTGGATTTTGATTTGATTTGCTTTTAATACTTTGAAAAAAAATAATGTTAATGTTTTTTACTTATCATTTTGTAGTTGACCTAGAACTAAATAACGAGCCAAACTTACACATAAAAGCTTTTCGTACGGACTTACTATGAGATATATTCCGGTACACCTAATAGTGCACCTAAATTTAATGTAGATTACATTAACACATATGTTATGTTTTAGATTTCTGCAAGCTCTTGAAAACTTCTCCCGGCACTAGGAATTTCTCCAGGATCGTGAGAGCGTTTACACACGTTTAAATTCACATACACAAACAGCTAGACCCGAAATGGGTACTTCGCCGATTCACACCACGCGCGATTCGGACCATGGTGTGAATCGCACAAGAACCATTTTTGAATTGCATGATTCACACCATGGTGTGAATCGAGAAATCCCAAAAAAGTCATTCGGTGATCCACACCATGGTGTGAATCGCCGAAGGACACTTTTTCAATTCGCCGATTCATACCAACGGTTCTTTCTTATTAATTAACAAGCAAGCACACAAGTGCTTAGCGAAATACTATTAAAAATATTAAGTAAGTACCTATTATGAGTGAACCAGTGCCACCACTTTAGGAGTTCTGTGGCTACTATAATAATACTATCTACTACTCCTGCGGGGTTTTTTTTAATAATTAAAATGATAAAACATGCAATCTGATATTATAATATCAGCTTAACATTGTATATCAATTTTATTTAAAAATTCAGTAACGTGCGCCTAAACAGTGCGCGGCGTAGGTACGCGCCAATATTCTCAGGTAAAAAACAACCCTTTTGTAAACAATGGAAAATTTCTGAACTACCACAATGCACTAATTTTAAACGTAATTGCATCATTTCTATCCTGAGAGTAGTGTTGTAGGTACATGTGAAGTGACTGTCATATTTTGAGTGAAATATAATTTTGGTAAGTACAGTTTTCAATATGTTGTTAAAATTAAAAAATTTATAATTATCTCAGGCACAAAATTAATTAATTAATGTTAAACATAATATTTAAAGTTGTCTTCTTCATTACTTGGTAGATACCTATTGCTATTTTTATTCTATAATACTTAATTAATTTTTATATTGGTCAATGTTAACAGTGCATCTGCATTATTAGCTTTAGCACTTCAAAATCTGGTTTACAATTGGACCGAGTTGTGCCAAAATGATCCACCCTACAATGAACACATTTTGAGTTATTTCAGTTTAAACATTCAGACGAAGTTTTTCCATTTAAACATTTCGATTTTGTTACATATGAAGGTTTCAATATTGGGAATATTGAATATGGTTTCTAATAGTATGCTTTACAATATACAGCTGCTGCTACTTTTTAAGATATTGAGAGAAATATCGTCTGGATCATTTCAGCAAAAAATAAATTTGTATGACACTGTGTCAAAATTAATTTTGCAATAATGATCCAAATCACTTCCATAATCAGTTTAATATCTACGTAAGTTTTTCATACAAAGAGTGTCTAGGTATGAATAATAAAACTAATTTTTTATATTGAGATACATAATATACCTATTTGTGGAGAAAAAAAAAACAAAACGAAACGTTAACTGTCACAGAACTAATTCTCTTCGATGTCAAAATCAAGGGTCCCAAATCGGTCAACATCTTCAGTTACCTTTTTGTTCCCTTTAAATGTTTTGTAGAAATTTTACAGGCATCTGGGATGAAATGCATCATAGACCGTCATAATCGTTGACGACATAGATGTCATCCAGCTTTGCCTGAGATATCTCTTTGCCACGCGGCCATAGTGAAACCAGATTCTTTTTGTCAGTTTTCATGACACATACTCTTTTTCTGGCTGTTTTTAATGTCGAGCTCTTGAAACCCTTCGTCAAAACCGCTTCTCATAAAAATTAAGTAGTGGTGATCCTTTTTAAAGAGATTTTTTTTCGAAAATTAATATGAATCAGTTTTGCTACAATGATTAATAAGTGTACCTGGATCATTTTGGCAAAACCTATTTGTATTAATTTACCAGAAACATTTTGTTCCAAATGACATGAATCATTTCGGCAATTTATTTTCCAAAAGTCCTATAGATGTGGAATGGTATACTTTCAGTATATCTTTTTCTAGGAAGCAGATAATAAAATGAGTCTTTGCCACATGAAAATATGGCTCATTTTAGATTGGTTAGTATAGATAACTCAAATTCGGTAAAAATGTGGGTTGGATCATTATGGCACAACTCGGTCCAATTAATCTTGGATTAATTGTTTATGGATGAAATTGAATACAATATTTTAAAATAGCGTAAAACAAAATGGCGGACTGTCCGCCATTTTACTTTAGTGTGTAGGTACTGATTTCAATAAGTATTGCACCATAATGCCAAAGTGTGTAATAATTTAGTATACTATATTATAATATTTTGTTTAGTCATTGCTTGTGGTGTTTGTAATCATAGAATTGGATTTTATTTAATCTCAATACCTATCTAAAGCTTTATGAAATGTAAATAAGTAAAATAATAAGAAAGGAGAGTGTTATCTGCATGCTTTTAATATAAAACTTTTGTAAATAAATTTTTAGATAGTTAATATAACTAAATCGATATTTTTTAAGCAAGTAAAGTATTTTACAATGTTAATTATATTTAGATATTAAAATCCAATTTCCTTATTTTTGAACAGGCTCGGTGTAAAAATGTCTGAAGATGCGTCAACTTCACATGCTCTTGAAAATATGGAGTTTCAAATAACCGAGAGAGGTCGTCGTATGCTGTGTCGAAATGGATACAATTATATTTGGAAACGTATAAACAAAGATGGTTCTGAGGTCTGGAGGTGCACCAAAAAAGATAGCAAATGCAATGCAATATTCAAAATGCACCCGTCTCCATTTGCAATATTATGTGAAACTAATCATAACCATGCTCCTAAGAATCAAACAGCGATTGAAATAGACCAGCAGATGCACATATGTACCGAAACTGTTAAAAACAATATCAATAAGCCAGTCACACAAATTTTTCAAGATTCAATAGATGTACTTACAGATAAAGGAATTAATCTAACGAAACCGTTACCTCAATTCAATAACGTAAAGAATAAACTGTACAATCAAAGAAATAAAGCTATAGGCGCTAATAAACTTATCTTCAATAAAGCCACACATCTTGAAGTGCCAAAAAAATACGATCATCTGTTGTTCGCCGATTACGCATACAAAAACAAGCGCATCATAATTTTTGGAAAGACCGAAATGACAAAATATTTAAAGGAGTCGAAACATTTTTTTATCGATGGCACATTTAAGATTTGCGTCAAGTGCTTTCATCAAGTATACACTATTCATGCGGATATAGGGAGCAATGAAGAATACGTCAATGTGGTTCCTGTGCTATATGCTTTGCTTCCAGATAGAAAAGAAGAAACTTATGAGATTATGTTCCAAATTATTAAAAGCCGAGTTCAAGAATGGGAGCCCACACATATATCAATGGACTTTGAAGTAAGTGCAATGTTGGCACTGAAAGTGTTGTTTCCAGATGTGAAAATAGTTGGCTGTTATTTTCATTTCATCCGCTGCTTATGGCGTAAAGCTAAGAAGCTTGGAGTAACCAAATCTAAACTGGGCAGGATCCATGTAAGCCTATGCGCAGCTATGACACATTTGCCACAAAACTTATTGGATGATGGCTGGCTGTATGTTATGGGAGAAAGTCCCAATACCGCAGAAGTTACGCTTTTTAATGATTATTTTGTCCAAACATGGCTCCAACACTCAGTTCTATCAAATACGTGGAGTACTTACAATGAAAGTCATAAAACAAATAACATGGTTGAATCGTGGAATGCTAGAATTAAAAAAATTATTCCATCAAAACCAAATATTGCCCAATTTCTTCATGGAGTAGACAAAGACGCACACTTTTATTATAATAAAATAAATTTACCGGGTG
Organism: Euplexia lucipara; assembly: GCA_921972225.1. Taxonomy (NCBI): domain Eukaryota; kingdom Metazoa; phylum Arthropoda; class Insecta; order Lepidoptera; family Noctuidae; genus Euplexia; species Euplexia lucipara. Next base: position 5,679,853 of record OV179142.1, on the reverse strand, counting down.
ACGTTAAAATTTCAAAAAGAAAACTAGTAAGCGTGCAAGTTAATGAAAAAATTAATAACACTATAGATGAGTTATTGACAAACCAAATAAGTATTGGCCATTACTTGGAGAAGTTGAGATTTTGAAAAAAATCTAATTTTCGTATTATGCTGATTTATTTTTTGGTAGCTCATCATTATATAATTAACAATAATCTTGTTTATAAGTAACGTTAACTTAATTTATATTATTTTATTAATTACAGCCATATAACCAAACAAATCTGTGATTCCAATTACAAAGAAAAGGGTAATCTATTCAATCTGTTTTTTTTAGATATAGTAAAACTATGTACTATTGTACACTCTTAATTAGTAAGGTAAGAAGACGACAAGCAATTTTAGTCATTATAGTAATAAAGTAGGTATTACTTAGTCTTTTTTTTTACTGACAAATAAATCGTAAGTCAAAATGTGCAACATGTGATTTAATTATTATTAAGGTGAATATTTTATATTAAAGATGTTGATGACAAGTATTTCTTGTAATTAGTAATAAGTAACAGGGTAATCTTTCAGTCTGTATTTGTGATTTTATTTATAGTTGTTTTTTATTTTTTTATAAATACCTAGATCTTTATTAATGTTGACCAATATTGTGATTTATATTTACAGTTAAAACTGTACATACCTAAATATCTTTATTCAAGTTGAACAACATGTGATTTTTAAATTAATCATAAGCATAGGAATAACTGACCTACATAATATGAATAATCTAACATACTTGTAAAAACTTATGCTATGTTTAATTTCTTATGTTAGCATAATAAATATTATATCCCTATAAATAATTTGTTTCAATAACCGTTTTGTACCAGTCAGTACCAAAAAGTAATTACTTTTATAACTTTTTTATAATGGTGCGAATCGACGAATTCGCAAAATGTCTTTCGTCTTTTCACACCATGGTGTGAATCGCCGAAAGACTTTTTTGGGATTCGTCGATTCACACCACGGTGTGAATCATGCAATTCAAAAATGATTCTTGTGCGATTCACACCATGGTCCGAATCGCGCGTGGTGTGAATCGACGAAGTACCCCCCGAAATAGCGACCTGTAGGCTATACATATCAATCAATTGTAATAGGCTGTAAGTTTTCTTAAAATTAGTAAAATAAAATAAATAAATACTTGTTTATTAATATATAAATAATACTTCTTTAATAAATAAATCATTGTTTGTTCACTACTTCACTGCTTGGATTAAATATCCAACGTCTTGCCGCGTTGCCGCGGAGACCATACAATTACCGCCTATCCTCTGAGCTGGGCAAGAAGAGCTAGTGGGACGCAGCGACTGGCAGCTCCACTTCATCAGCTGCGGCAACTAACACCGGAACTGACGTCAGCCTTTTTTTTGTTCTATGCCGGAAGTGGAGGAAACAAGATTCGTAATAAATTCATTCTGTCAATAACTTCTTTTATTTTTCTACCTGCTGACCCCTAAGGGTTACAGTTAGTAGTTCACTACTAACTTGTTTGGAAATCAAAACTGTAGAGACGCAGTTCAGAAGCCAATCTGACAGCCGCTGCATCAACCGTGCCGTACAACTACATGCATTTTAATATCATCTTTAGACAACTGGAAATAAAGTCCAATGTTCTAGCAAACATAGGTCATGTATTAACAAACTTATTATGACAGTTTCGTAAGCAGAATCATGGCGTTATCCACTTTTTTCGATTTTGCAAAACTGTGATTGCCAATCTTGATTCAGCGATAGCAAGTAATTATTGTGTTACAAGTTTACAAAAAGAATAAGACAATGTATTTGAACAGCTAAGATGGTTGCTATGATCGTTTGGACTAAGCATTGTTAAGAAATGTTGCGATTTCTTCATCGGGATCTTATTAATAGCAGTATAGCATGCAGAGTCCATGAGATTATAAATTCCAGAGCAGTTGTGAGTCGAGTGTTGAACATTTTGGCCGTAAGCCAAAGGTTCAGTAATCGTTCTTTAAATTGAAAAGCACTTAACTCAATAATTTGCATTACATCAACGGCCGCAGCACGAACGTTTGACGTAAACGTTAGAAAAAGACGATGAATTTTTGAATCGAAAATACAACTGTCTTACCTATAGCATTTTCTATTAAATTTTTGTAGCAAGCACACCGATGGATTTTATCTGAATGAAAAGAAATAATATTTATTACTGTAAGTAAGTAGATCTTTTCAGATACTTTTACTGTATTTTTTTTTTAACTAAATGGCATTTCTAAAGTGACTGATCCCTGAGAAGCAGTACCGAAAGAGAAGTCCAGACATACGATAGAATTAATTTATTATGAAAGTCTAACGATGGGGATGGCGGGGCAAAGTCTGGAAGTCTTTCGAAGAAAGCATCAGTCCAGACGGCCCTGAAGTCTGAAACGAATGTTGTGCGTATTTTTTGTAAATCGTGTGGTTTGACTTTACGTTTAGACAGATAGACAACGCTATACACAGTTATCACAATAGATATTTTGGTTCAGGAACAAGAAAGGAAAGAGAAAGAGAAGAAAGGCTCTCCACAGGCCAACAAATCACTTATTTTTTAAATTCGTGCGCTAGCTATTTTTCAAACACTTTTTTTTTAACTAAAATACTTAGATAAACCTATTTCTAAACTTGCACTTAAAAGTAAGCTATCGACGTATTGTGTCATACTCATATACCAACGTAACTAACACCAGAATATATTAATTTCTTAACAGAGTGTGCAGCAAGATGTAAGATGTCCGAATTTACGCAACATAGAGCGGCTAGCCTTAATGATATGCACATAAATAACTATGTAACAAACACTCAAGTTTATTTACAACCTTGTGTAAAAAAATATACCATAAGTACCGACGTTGAATTTAATATAAAACACTGTCACTTCCTTCCTTTAACACGATGTAACATATAAATTAAGTACTTATACGTAAAGCCATTTTCAAAAGACCCGCTTCCATATAAGGAGTCCAGTGTAAATAGGCCTAAGTTATATGGTTCGATCTAGCTGAGGGAAATCGGTACCGAGGATCGGCCTCTGAATGACAATCGATTTACTTGCGACGAAAGTGTTGCAGATTGATGCTTCTGTAGCAGCGATTTGGTGACTTTCACTAAGTGCCAGTGACCGCTGTGACGTCGGCTGACGTCATCCCACGCAGACACTGATTGATCGCATCGTCGCACGCGCACTCACCCACAGCAAAGCTTATATTTAACAAACGACACCTCAGGGACTACCACAAGCTAAGGCATTTTTCATTCGCTAATCATTGTAAATTATTCATATCATTTGTCAACAAGCGGTAGTAAAATCATTATTGGACATTTTGTCATCGCTTTATTGAGTCGACTTTCTTAAGTTTATCGATGAGCACGCAATCAATTTATCGTTACAAAATCGATGCTAAAAACTTTTGATGGTCAAGTGGTGAATGCTGCAGTGAAATTAGAATTGAAGCCTTGGATTTAATTTTATTAGATTTGACATTTATGTACCGATACAGATTTCGGTTTCCGATAATTCGACGGAACTATTGACATGTGCTAAACAAAGACAAGTAGATAACTACGTTCAAAGTATTAGTTTCGATTATTGAAGATCGAATCAGAGGTAAGATGGTAATCAATGTTTGTATGACCTAGTAAGTAGTAATCAGTACTAGATTCGTTACCTACTCGGTTTTCGTTATAGAGTTTCTTGAAGAGAATTTTATATATTACAAAAAAAATGGGCAAGTGCTAGTAGGACAAACACCTTGATAGTGAAAGAGGAATAATTCAAATTGAATGGTCAAACTAACTTTGCTGATGAAAAAATATTTTTCAAAATCAAAAGTCATTCATTGAAATTAGGTTGAGGACCAGCACTTTTAGAACGTCAAAATTATATAAAACAGTCCCCCAAAAAGCCCACCCTTCGCCTTACAAGCACCGTACCACATTTCGAATTCACGATAGATGCTGGGAAATTATGTCGATGAGGTCAGGAGGGGGACCACCCAAATAAAAGTTAGTGTTGTGGTTTTGTGAGATTTAAGTTTGGAGATAAAAGATGTTCTGTGTTGACCTAAAAAGAAATAGAAACTTCTATATTTTTTCAAACAACAAGCAGGGCGTGCAATTACCAAGTGCCCTGCAGTTAATTAAACTAAGTGCGCGCTGCAAATTATCTTCCAACTCATTTGAACAGGATAACTCACGTCCTAACCAAATTATTGACATGAAAATTACATGAATTGAACATGGTTCTTAATTTAACCGAAAATGGCTGACCTTGACAGGTTAAAGCAATTTTTTTTATTACTTTTAATTTAACGTGAGAAGTTCTTACAAGCGAAGCAATACGAGATTGTCAAATCCAATGACATATTGTCAGTTTGACAGGTTAGAGACCTTAGAATTAATTAATATCGAATTGAAAGTCATATCTATCGATTTTATTGATATTATTTCATATACGTACGTATCAGAGAATTAGAATAAACGTTTGGCCTTAGAGTATTTGATCTGTTAATGTTATAATCGGTAGGAATACTAATATGAACAGGCACTGGTGCCTAACAGCAAGATACAGATGCGAAAAGTCGTGACGGACTTATATATTGTAGTAAAGATTGATGAACGCTTCGTGGCTACAAGCGCTTCTGCTAAGCATGTGGCCCCGAATACGATCCCCGGTTTGGACAAAGTTATATCGTGTTTTTCCATCTAGAATTTCTCAGTAACAGCCCAGAGTCTGGATTTGTGCCTGATTGACGGCAATAGGCTCGCCCCCTATTACATGGGACTTAAGCGTGACTGGCGAAATGTGAGTGTACGTAGGTACCTACACCTTTGGCTAACCCTTCGGGAATTACAGGTGTTATATTGTATACCTATTGAAGGTTTGGTGATGATAACTTCAAAATATTTAATCTACAACTGGACTCACACCACACTATAGACTTCTGCATAAATAATTTAGTTTAGTTTTTTATCATTATTTTTTTACTTTGTTTTGTACACTTGTGGCGTGTGCCAAATAAATATGTACATACATACATACATACATAAACTCACGCCTTTTTCCCATGGGGGTAAATAAAAAATAAATATGTTTTCTTTTTTTCTTTCTTTCTTTCTTAATTACAGCCGCACGAGCTAATTTATGGATAAGCTGCGCTTGCCGAGTTTGGACTAAGGGATGGGTGACCATTTACTTTTTTTTTGAGAGGGTATATTTTCCATGGAGTCACATCTATTTTAGAGAAATCACTTTTGTAGTTTGATTTTAATATAATCATATAAATAAACAAAAAACTAAAAGTTCTAATTAAACATTTAAAAAAAGGTTGTTTTTTTTAATGTTTAATTAGAACTTTTATTGATATACAATTGAAGGTAAGCAAAATTTAATACCTATATTAAGAATCCATTCATTACATATCAAGACTCCTTCCTGCCTCGGAAGTCCGGTAAAGCCGTTGCTCCCGGTTGTCATGTAGATCAATGAGTTTTTTTTTTTTTTTTTTCAACGCCATTTAGTCCCAAGGTAAGCTTGAGAGCTTGTGTTATGGGTACTAAACAGCTGATAAACATACTTATATATTTCTAAATACATACATATTATAGATAAATAACACCCAGACACAGAACAAATGATCGTGCTCATCACACAAACATTTGTCCTGGGTGGGATTCGAACCCACGACCTCCGGGATAGCAGTCAGGGTCACTAACTACTAGACCAACAGGTCAGTCAATTTGATAATAAAGGTATCTGTGTAGATCTAGATATAGCCTAAAAACAAAATATTCTAGACCAAACCCATCCCTTATTTAACACATTCTGTTACAATGTCGCGTCGTGAACTCGTGATAAATGTTCTTACTTAATGTGTCATAACTCGTGCAAAGTCGGCTAAACCATGTCACACAAGTTTATTTTGATTTCTTAGACTGTTTGTCAGAATTTTGGGCTCGGTGTAACTACCTGTAAAGACATTTTAAGATCTACAAATGGCAGTTGGGAGCCTCCGTGCTATTCGAAGCACGGGAGGGTCTTGTTATGTAGTGAATGGTCAGCCATCTCCGACAATAACATAGGACGTCAAGCATAGCTTAACCTTTGATGAACCCGTATACGGCTGGTATTATTTATATTAGATACACAAGCCCCTCAGTTTAATTAGAACTGTCACCATAAAAAAACTTCTACGAAACAGAAGTCGTCCGGTATTGTACGGCGAAAGTCACATTAGACCGACGTCATCTATTTTTTAAATGACATTAATCTCAGTGCAAACAACGACCTACAAACTAACAGACAGATCTGTTTCTGAGAAATCGCGTGACGGTGCTGGGCCGTCGCCCGACACAGATCGTCTGAACAATACAGCATTAAGACAATCGCGACGATTACATCTACTATATTCTACTGCTTATTTTTTATCCGAGTACCAATCTTAATTTATTTATTTATTTATAGATAGAAGAACGAACAGCTGAGAAAGATGGTCTACAATTAAATAACACAAAGTCAAAGTCAAACCATTTATTTCAATTAGGCCCTTCTAAGGCACTTTTGACCGTTGAACAAAAATTAACTCTAAAAAATTCTTCTAGTTGCCCCCCTTCCAAAAAGTAGATTTGTATGGAGAAGAATGGGCAAGAAACTCCATACTTACTCTTTTAAAATAGTTTTTACAATACTTTTATGTGAGGACGATGCACCTGGAATAAAAAGTACACTAAGATAGGTTTATGGAAATAAAAAATAAGCAATGGAGTTGATAATTACTTGATTAAGTTGGTGGATATATAATTGTGCTCACATATTAACAACTTAATGTAATCATTCAAAAGTAGAGCAAAAATTTTAAATAAAAAGAAAACAATACATAGGAACATTATTAAATTAGCAACCAACTTGATTTTGTCACAAAGCCAGGTTCTTAGGTGTAGAAACAGAATAAGTTACAGAAATCTTAGGATTACTAAGAAGCTCGATTAATAACATAAATAATAGGAATAAAAAAAGACACATTAGGCACTAATTACACTGGTGTCTACCAGTTACGACATGGAGTAAAGGCAAAGACAAAAAATATTAAGTAAACAAAAGCACTATGCACTTTTAAAAAAGTGGAAATTCAGCCGACTGCGTCCAGAATTGGTTTTGAGTTTTGATGACAAATGGGTCCAATGAATATTAAAGTTCCTATTCGCTCGTATTTAAGCAATAAACTCAACAAACCTCTGTATCTACTTACACACAGATCATGTGTCCCCAATAATTATCTGTTTGACGTTTGTGATTTGCTAAACGTGACCGTTTGATTAGCACATCGTCTGAACTGACGCGACGTAAATGGTTCAAATTGGTTTCGGCAACAGCTCGGGAGACACCTAGAAATGTTTGTCCACTTAACGCGATCAAAATACATTGATCTGTGACGTGTGATTCTGACAACTTTCAGGTTTGGGTAGGTACCTACCTACGTTATAGAATGAGAAACTCAATGAATCCATCTTGAATTTTTGATACAAATTGAAGTCCGACCACAATGGTTTTATTGAGTTGACGATGAAAACCATTTTTTTTTAATAACCACAAGTATCGGCCTTATACTTGCGTAGGTGTTCTTAGCAAACAAAATTCTGATTCCGATTCTGAATGTGGGTCAATAAATTGCTGAAACCTGAGAAAAGATACAAGTGGTGGTTTACGGCTGACAACTCCCAAATAAAGATAAAAATATTAAGTCTATAGTAATGCTCTATTTGCAGAAGAATTTGGCTGAGAATCAGCACTTTTTGACCGTAAAAAATACAAAAGACGATCCCCCAAAGCACCCTTTATTTTAAAGTTATGGAGGTTGGGTCCAGGTCTTGGGCTTTGGAGGTCAAAAGTCTCACAAACGTAGGTAGGTAAACAAAGAACCCAAATGAGAAAAGAAACAATATTTAACATGTAATTTGTGAGTCACAAAAGAAGTTCGGCCTTTATTTGGAAACTCATAACGAATTAAGAATGTCGATCGGAGGAATCGATTTGTGCGTCATTTTACTAAGTAAAGTGGCAAGACTGGTGTGGTGGTCACGGCCGCAGACGTGTGAAGGGGACTGCCGACTGGGACGTCTAGGTGGGAACTGGAAGCGTCGAGAATAAACCTCTCGAATGTCTAGTTTTTATGCAGCGGAGTGAAACGATGCTGGATTATTAAGCGGATTACTTACTGTCTATTTCGTGCTCAGTGCGTTAGTGATAATAATGGACAATACTTACATATAACCGAATTCACGCTGGATAAAAGGGACATAGCATCGACACATATAAAGTTGTGCATGTTCTTACTAAACTTTGACAGTTTCTTTCTGATGTTTTTATTTCAGACAGTAACAACATTTTTATTTAACTCAATGAAATTTTTCCTGTATAAGAAAATTAGTCTCAAAAGCACTGCCGTCTGGCTAACTTTAAAGTAGTAGTTAAGTATTTCAAGTACCCACCTATCGTTCCAATACTGTGCATTCTCAAATCTCCAAGTTAATGCCATAAATACGTAAAGTAAACGTACATATTTATAAGATCAATCAACTGACGCTGAGTCTGGTTAAACGAAACATGATTGCGCAAATTAAAAATAGGATAAATAAATCTTAAACGAATCATTAATTCGATTAGGTTGGCATTTGGTAAGGTACATTACATTTCTGTTACAATTGATTGATTGGATTAGACGTTTGGAACCGCAAATCATTGGAGAAGTGCACAACTGCGCAGTGCTTGGTTCCAAGAATTAATAAGCACATGGAGAGGTCAGAAGCTCAGAGCTCAGAGCTCAGAAGAGGCTAGACGCCACGGTCCGTGGCACGGACAGTCATCCCACTTCCTACTAATTATAAACGCGAAAGATGTTTCACGTAAAAACTACGGAATGGATTTAAAAAAAATTGGGATGGAGTTAGCCGAGACCCTGGATTAACATAGGCTACTTTTTATCCCTGTATTCCCACGGGAACGGGACCTACGCGGGTGAAACCGCGGGACGTCTGCTAGTTTAATATAATATCCTGACCCTCAGTGCCTCGGAAAGTTTATTAGGCCGGCTGTCTATTTGCTCAAGTGCCTCAATAATAAAGTGGATTATAAAGCTATAGCTATGTCATCACCTGCTTAGCCTTTTTCCAACTATGTTGGATCAGCATACAGTTTTGAAGGATGCAGCTGAATACCAGCGTCTTACTTACATTGAGCGACTTGGTAACTGGTCGTCTTGCTGGCTTTGGTTTGGCTATTGTTTTAACTATTACCTGTTTTTTAAATGTTTTATTTAACTTCGACAGTTCTAGTTTATCATTTTGTTACATTATCTTGTAGATCTATGGATTTAATCCAACCCTGCTCATGTAAGCTGGCACACCCTTTTTACCTGGAGGATTTTTATTAGTCAGTTGCTAATGCTTGTGTTAAGTTAGTTTTAATGTCGGTAGCTAGTATATATTACTGGTATTCTGTGTATTGAGTGTGCTAGCTAGCACATGTAGTGAATAACTTATTTTAATTATTTTGTAATTATAACTAATTGTACTGTGTAAATTCAAGTTCTTCTAACTTATCAGACAGATGTGTTGCTGGGGAGTTTGTTGCATCACTTCTTCTTCCCAGCAAAAAACACTAGGAAGTGGCGAAGGGTGGGCTTTTTGGGGGACTGTCTTATGTAATTTCGACGTTCAAAAAGTGCTGATCTTCAGCCTAATTTGAATAAATGACTTTTGATTATGATTTTGATTTTTAAATGGCTTTTGATTTTGATTTGGACTGCCTATCTGACTTTTACAACCCAGTGACTGGATTACACGATGGCCCTTGGACTAGGTACTCGTAACGACTGCCAAAGATCTACAAATGCCAGCCGGGACCAAAACGTGCTTTCCGAGGCACGGAGTTTTCTTTATGTATTAATGGTCAACCATTCAGGGACCGACCTCGTATAACGTAGCCTTTTTTCTTTGACCGATCCGTGCGGCTGTTGAAATTTAGCCACAAGTGCATAAAGTGTTTTTTTTTTTTATTACTGATAGGCACGCGTTTGACCACTATCTCACCTGACGGTAAGCGATGATGTGGTCGCCGTTGAAGCACGCTTGCCTAGAAGCAACCTGTTCACTCTTGACTTGAAGACCCCTAGGTTGTAGCTATCAGGAAACACCGACACCGGCAGGGAATTCTACTCTTTGGCCGTTCGCACAATGAATGTGTTTCCATAGCGTTTAGTTGTATGGTTGGGATATCTACCATGTACCGGTGGCGCAGTGCTGTATAACGTCTGGTGGAAAGGGCTTGGTGGAATTAAATCGTGCAATTCCGATGCACACTCTCCGAAATATAACCGATAGAATACCGACAGGCTAGCAACTCGGCGTCGATGCTCAAGACTTTGAAGTTTTGACTCAACGAGTGCATCATTGCCGATGATCTTCTTGGTTCGTTTCTCAATAGACTCAAGCGCATCAAGCTGGTATTTGGCGGATCCGTCCCAAAGATCAGAGCAGTACTCCATACACGACCATATACATACTACGTGTATAATGCACTAGAAATATTTATTTTCATTGGCGTTGTCTCAACAACACGAATGGTGGGTGTTCCGTGGCGAGCATCGAAGTGGAACCGACCGCTACGGGAGTCGGCCATCCACAACATTTAGTCTGTCACTATATGATTTTGTTTGTGACTAGCTGTCCCGCGACTTCATCCGCGTAGACGCGTATTAATATGTTAGTTTTAAGGCCTTTTTGCATTGAAACCTAATTCTATTTCTAAAATAAAAGTAACTTTAGAAATCGGTGCAGCAATTTTAAAGATTAGACTGAACAAACCGACAGTTAACATATTTTTTTTTTAATTTTACGTTTTTTGGCGATTTTCAGTAATGGTAAGTTTTATCATAAAAGTTCTTCAGACAAATATTGTAGATCATAAAATTATCAAAAAAAAATGCACTTAATTCTTTTTTTCTTAAGCGCCTGTGCCACCGTTTTAGAAATATAGCGATTCATAAAGTTGAAATAGTCATAATATGCACTCGTTAACGTTTCAATGTTAAATTTGAGGTAGTGTACCTACATAGATAGCGCGTTTTGTTTAACTTGGTTTCCCCAGTAGGCCTACTCCATATGTCTACTTAACATTATATGTGAAGGTCAATGTTCCTGATTTTTAGCGATAATAATTTTATCACCATACCTCAATTTGAATCGAACCTAAAGCGCCCTGTTATTTAAGTGTTTAGTTTGTTTTGCAAACATTTCTCAATTCGTTCGGAGTGAGCTGACAGACACCGCTATTTCCGATGTAATATAAGTTTCTACAATCTGTCAGTTGGTCGATTCTTCTGCAGACATCATCCGTTTATATGGTGATATGCTATACGCGTGCAGATCGCACGCTGTCTACTATCAGTTCAACAACCTTATGGAGCGCGACAGTTTTGTAATATCCCACTGGGAGCAGTTGGACTGTGAAACCAATTGTTATGTAACGCGTTGTCATGCTTCGCGATGTAGGGAACTAGTGGTTTTCGCGACATGGTATGTTATTGAGTGCACTGATTTCAAAGTCAGCAATTTGTATTTTTGTTACAAAAACATACAGTTTACATACAGTTGATCATAACACACATGTTAGTTTAGTAGCTTTACGAAGTACATTAGCAAAACAAAAAAAAAACATTATCTTTGTTGTCTAGTCTACAACTGGCAGAGATAGCTATTTTTATAAGGAGTAACTTGGAGCTGCTTTTATTTTAGAAGAAAAAGTAATGTACCATAAGTATCTACCATACTGTCTGCCATATCTGGCTTTTAGTAGAATCCGCTATTTTAAAAGATAATGATACCGGGTTGGTATCCGCAACTCCACGTCAAAGCGTATTTTGCGTATGGAATCCTCTATCTTTTAACAATATATTTTACAAAGTTCTAATTCCGCCTCTGAAACTATAAACTTGACTCAATTTGCAATTGCTTATTGGTGTAATATCAATGGTTTATTACACAATGTATGAGTTATACCTAATGGTATACATTGCACAGAAGGTTTGCAATGGTAGATAATTAATTACACTAATTTTCCTGCAAACTCGTTATAATATTTTACGCCGAGTTTGCATAAGGAAAGTATTAAGTATTGAAAAATTGGGGCAAATGATAGCTAGCACAGTCTTGTATTTTTTATTGAACTGTTACTTACTGTAAGGTTTTTTCCAAGGGGTATCTTATGTATACTAAACAAAAGGGTACAGTTGGGTGTGAAACAATTCCACTCATTATTATCTAATGACCCTAGCAGTTAGTGACCCTGACTGCTATTATGCTTGAGGTCGTGGGTTCGATTCCCACCCAGGACAAATGTTTGTGTGTTGTGTATGATAATTTGTTCTGTGTCTGGGTGTAATCTATAATATGTACGTATTTAGAAATATATAAGTATGTTTATCAGCTGTTTAGTACCCATAACATTGTGACTAAATGGCGTTGTGTTTGTGTGAAAAGGTGTGGAATATTATTATATTATTATTATTTAATTAACCCCACATGGCAGCTTGTGGCGAGCTGTTGGGCAGTAGCGACCCCACGGACCCGATCTCCCGGGAGAAGACTTGTTCCTCTGGCTTGCCTTTATGCTCCCGGCCTTGAAAAGTTAATTTTCAACTTTTTCTTCAATGGGCAGCCGGACTACATAGTGACTGCCCCTGCGTATGGTGCCTCGGAGAGTGTAGATATCTACAATGCGGCATATGTTATCAGCTCCCAGGTGCAGTCGAGTAATGCGACCTTTACCATATTATTATTATCTACCTAGCATTCCCCAATCCCAACTATGTTGGGGTCGGTTTTTCAACTAATCGAAGGTAGATGAATTCGAGTGTTTAACATGGTGCGACTACCGATCTGACCCAGGTACTGGGTACCTGACACGATAATCCTTTCTGAAACTAGTTGTCAGACTTTCGGGCTTCTGACTACGGCCGTAAAAAACACCAAAGATCTACAAATAAGTAATAGCCGGGATTCAGAACGGCACGGAGAGGACTCACATGACTGTTATAAATAATCACCTATTTAAGAAATGACCTCGGGTACGTAGGTTTGTGGTTACCTATTACAATTTCGCCATAATTCACTCAAAATGTTTACTTATCTAAATAGAGTAACTAATTAAATACCAAAGTCCCGCTACTCCTCATAATTAAAACGCATTTCTACACCAACTTGTAATTAATACATTCAAAGCATATTCATAATCAACACTTCGTCCGGAAACACGCACAGAAAAAAAAAACTAGGCCCATGTGCAACGAAGTGTGTGTCAATGTCAAAGCGTGGGAGATGACGTCATATCCGGCGGCGCCCGCGCAACCGACCAGCCGCGGTCGGGAAAGACGTCCCAGCCACTCATGGTCTTATAACTCTACCACACAGGTCGACAACGGCAAAAATTGAATGGACGTAGACAAATAATAGAATGAATGAGAAATTATGTGATGTCTTGATGAAACAACGTTGTGGGCTAAAAGAAGAAGCTAAGTTGGTTTGGTCACGTTGAAAGAATGAATGAAAGGCGAACAACGAAAAGTATTTACTAGGCAGGTGTAAGTGGGAAAGCCGGGAAGGACGCTTGAAAAGATAAAACTAACCTTATTGGTGAGGTACAGACGCCAACACATCAAGTTACCCCAATGTGCCATATTTCTTTGATCGTTTTTCAACTTTATATTAAACAAAATAAGGTTCATATTTATTTGGGAAAATTTGACACATTGAGTAACTTGATGTACTGCCGTCTGTACTTGCAACCAGCGTGAGTTTATAACCATATGTATAAACTAAGAGGAGCATAGGTTATAATTTATAATGTATTGTTAAGGATGTATTTCTGTCAATCCATTTTTTATGAGCATGTAAGGATCGGCGGCGTTTTGTAAGACCAATGTGCTGTAAAAGGGCAACTTTAAAACATCTTGTTCCACCAATTAGGACTTAAAGTAACTATAAGATTTTAATATTGATTTTGCATGTAATTTTTGTGTATATGTTAATTAGTATACAGGAAGAAAAAGTTTGGGGTTAATCTCCTGACTACGATACCGAAATAAAAAAATATCTATGCATATGTATTTGTGTTTTAGTTAGTAAGTTTTCAATTTAATATTTTGCTCATGGTATGGATCTTTGGTCTGAAAATAAAGTTTATTATTATGACAGACAGATGTGGTTTTCTTTGGCAAGTAGCGCCAGCAAACTGGCCCTCAGCAACGACTTAACGAAAGAGAGTTATTTTTATTACCATCGATAAGTAATTTATTTTCTCACGATACGATTGTAAAACATGGATTATAGAGCGGGTATTCAACAAGATTGCCAATCGTAAATTTGGTTTTACTTGCATTTTGCAAGCAGGTAATAATCCAAATTAAATGAGGTAAAAGGTCCATTAGTCATTACTCACTAGGTAGGTACTTGTTGTAAGTAATGTTCAAACAAATACGCACTAGTTTATAACCGACTTAAAAAAAGGAGGAGGTCCTATATTAGGTTGTATTTTTTTGCTGTGTGTAACTAGAGAATTCAGTCATTTATGGACTGATTGGGATAATATTGTTTTGTTTGATGAAACTTCCAGTGTGGACTTAGTATTTTAATTTCATCGAACTCAGTTTTGAAGTTTGATTTTACTATCGATTTTTTTTTTCTATTATTATTAGCATAAATTTCGAACAGAGCATTCGAAATAATTAGCCGTTTAAAATTAAAATATAAACTATACGTTATTCAGTGAAGTCGGTCTCGTACGGTGGCGTCAGTAGCCACACTTGCAATTTAAACCTTGTTTTAAATATACAAAATAAAAGAATTCAGTCCAATCAAGAAGTGTTTTTTAGCCAAGGAATTCTTCATCCTCAATAAACTAGCCTACAAATCCTAAAAGGCACAACAACATATATTTATCAGCTGCCTAATGGTGAATGAAGTTTTGAAATAAATAAATAATAATAATATTCCACAATTTTTCACACAACGCCATTTAGTCCCAAGTAAGCTTGAGAGCTTGTGTTATGAGTACTAAACAGCTGATAAACATACTTATATATTTCTAAATACATACATAATTATAGATAAATTACACCCAGACAGAGCACAAATGATCGTGCTCATCACACAAACATTTGTTCTGGGTGGGAATCGAACCCACGACCTCCGGCATAGCAGTCAGTGTCACTAATAGTAGTTAGTGACACTGACTGACCAATAGGCCAGTGAAAAATCGTCAGAAATCGTTTTAGTAGGTACCTAGTTTTTGAGTTAAATCTGTACAAACAAATAAAATCTTTCTTTTTTATAATATTATTAGTATTGATTTATTACATAATTTCGAAGAATAACTTAATCCTTACCTATTGGGTTACCATTAGCGAAGTGAGAATACCACAACCAAAATATTCAGCAGTACAGTACCTGAAAATAAACAAATTTACTTTTATCAATAAATTAATGTTCTAAAACATGCTTCTTCAGTATCTGTCTAGCCTTTCCAGTTGTCCAGTTGTCTGGGTAACACGATACCCCTTGGTTAAACTGGTTGTCAGAATTCATGCTTAATTATAATAATCATTTATTTCAGGAAATTAATCCCGTATGACAGCATTTCACAAATTTATGAATGGTTAGTAAAACTTACAACTGTAACATTGTATTGCGTACACGTCGCGGCGTGTCGCCGCGTTAAAGTTATGTCGTGCGATTCCCGCCAATACCAACATACTCGCTAGCTCTCGCGCCAACGACGCTCGCTCGCGCAGGCAGTCGGCCCCAGTGTGACCATTTGTGGCAGATTTCTGCCATTTTGGCAGATTTTGCTCCTAAATTTTGTCCGTGGCATATTATGTTGACGATTTACAAATGTGGCAGATTTAGGCAGATTTTAGAGATTTCAACTAAAATCACATTATTTAATATTGTTTTCAATTAATATACTTATAATTAAATTATAAACGGTATTTTTAAGTCCTGGTATATGACAAGTTCAAAAGTCGACAATTTTAACACTATATTCCAATGACATTATGTATTTAAACAGCATTCAAAGACATTTCAGAAGTGTATTGTGTCTTTTATGTTGTTATTTGAAAACAAAGATCCACTTTCAATTCATCCGAACTCCACTGTGATCTTTTTGCCCCTGATACACATTTAGGTATTTAGGAGTTAATGTCTGCACTGAAATCGATCACTTATCCGTAGTAAGTTTGAAACCTGGAATCCAAATACTACTTCAAAGAATGCAAACCTTTCTGACTTAACTGTGTACTTACTCATTAAAGTTAACTTTGATAAATTAAATTAGAAAGAAGAATACAAGACATGTTACAATCGGGTGGAAGTAGCACCGCTACCGGGATCATTTGGAAAAATCTTGAACTCGAATGGTGCTACAAATTATCCAAACAGCAAATTTCGCGAAAGCGTTATTATGTCTGCCGAGTTTGTTAAGGACACGGAGCTGGCTTCTTACCTCCTTTAAACCAACTAAAAACATGGTCAAAAAGATGTAGTGCATAAGAAAGTTGTTTAATATTATTGTTATTACAGAAATTTCATTTAATTCGTTAGAATTTTTTCCTTTTTCCGTGATGGCATTTTTTTGGCATTTTTGGCGCCTAGTGTGGCAGATTTTGGCAGATTTTAACCCAGTTTGTGGCAGATTCGCCATTTATGAGATGGTCACCCTGAGTCGGCCCCCCGCACTAGTACTGTTAAGTTGTTCCGCGCACGCTGTGATCGTGCGCCGGCCGCCATACTCATATTGTTAACCATAGCTAAGAGGACTATTTACTGTGTTATCGTGTTGTGCTTATACCAATATACTGTTTACCGAGTTCGTGTGAAGATTATTAACAACCCCAAGTATCCCTTATAAATTGCGCCCAACTAGTGGCACGTGCTCCGTACGGCTGTACCTACGTAACAGAAAAGTAACCGACCGACGCGAGTGCGTAAGAAATCCACGCGAATAGTGTTCCACCTAGTCACGAATCGAGTAATCTGTGTACCTACTGGACTGCATTACCGTTATTTACCGTTTGCGTTCATCACCGACCGAGTGTTTTTGTCGAGAAAATGCCGCCAAAAACACGCCGCGCACGCGCAAACGAGGAGGAAAACGATGGTTCCAGTAGCGACCAAGAAAGCCACGCGGTTGTTAATTCCGCGCGCGGGAACAGCACAGCTTCGTCAACACCAAATCCAACAACGGCCGCGGCATGTGGTAATATGATATCCATGTCTGAAGAACAGCTAACACGATTGTTAACCAACGTCATGAGAAGCGCCGTGACGCCGACGCCAACGTCGAGTGGCGACCCTACGGGACCGACTCAACCCACCGCCTCACACACTGGACCGACCGTGCATAGCATGCACGCCATGCACAGCAACTTCACCCGGTGCACGGCGCGCTTCGACGGAGCCGCCCGCAGTACCGAAGCCCTAGAAGCATTCGTCGAGAGCGTGCTCATTTACAAAGAGTGCGCAGGTGTATCCGACGAACACGCTCTTCGAGGTCTACCTATGCTGCTGACCGGAGACGCCGCAGTGTGGTGGCAAGGCGTAAAATCTACCGTGGAGACCTGGGACGACGCCATACGCCGCGTACGTTTTATGTACGCCCCGCGCCCCGCCCACCGGATCTTACGAGAAATATTTGCGCGCGAACAAAGTGATAACGATAGTGTCGACTCCTTTATATCGCGAGTGCGGGCAGAGATGTCGCGTATACCATATAAGCTACCAAGTGTTCTGCAAGTAGATATAGTTTATGGCCTTTTACACCGTAAGTTTCGTAAGAGAGTGTCACGCGATAGCGTAAGTAGTGTCGACTGTCTACTTGAGCGAGCTAGGTATGTTGAGGAGACGCTAGGCGAAGTAAGTCATAGTAAATCACTGATTCCGTCTCATACCGCAATTATCTCGAATAATAACTGTAACAATACTGCTAGTACCGCGAACGCGCGGAATGTAAACATTAACCCTTCGACGGCGACGACGGTTAGTGAAAGTAACCCTTCGCGCGCTGTATCCGACTCTAGTTCGAATATTTGTAACGATACGAATTCGAATGTAAAACGTGTTCGACCGCGCTGCGCTTTCTGTAAACGTTTTGGTCATTCGATAGATGATTGCAGAATTAAAATAAAATCAGTTGACCATGATAATAGTGCACCGTTGTCTTGTTACGGTTGCGGTCAACAAGGGGTAATACGCTCGAAGTGCCCGACGTGTAAAGGCACGCCCTCCGCTGACAAGGTGAGTTTCCAAAGTGCTATCACCCATGAGTCTAACCTAGCACCCCCTACTGTCAAGATAAGCATTGCATCTGTAGTAGGTGTTGCAGTGCTAGATACAGGTGCTACTGAGAGTCTCGCTAGTCCCGGACTGTATAAAATATTATTAGATAGTGGGACTACTTTTACGAGAAGACGTCGCAACCTCAGCCTCGCCGACGGAACACAGCAGGTACGTAATCTATTATCATGCAACACGAACGTCACCATGCAAGGACGAGTTATCCCCACCACTTTCCTAGTGATACCAGAAGCGGAGAACAGGACGCTTTTAGGACAGGATTTTATCACCAGAGCAGGTATAATAGTGGACCTCCAACATAAACGTTGGCATTTTAATAATTTCCCTGGGCAGAAGTTTACTTTTGTAGAGTCTTTTAGCATTACACCCACCAGCGATACAAAGCTGAAGCAGGCTGTTACCACCGGCTTGGCGCTGAAAGAGGATGAACTGTTAAAGATCTCACCTGCTCAAAATACGCAGCTCAACCAGCTCACAACTCAGAGAGCTGAGCGCTTCGCCACCAATGGACCTCCTACAACTTATGCCACTCATCAAATTCGGGTTGACGAGAAGCAGGAACCGACCGCTTCACCACCCTACAGGATGTCACTAGGTAAGGAAAAGTTGTTGAATGGTGAGATTGAAAAGCTGCTGCCCATTGTTCCTGGAGTAGACCCAGAGAGAACTTCAGCTATTGCTGACATGCCTACCCCGAAGAATGAGAGGCAGCTCAGAAGTTTTCTGGCTACATTCAGCTGGTTTCGACGGTTTGTACCGAACTACGCTGCAATCGCTAGACCTTTGACTGGCCTACTCAAGAAGAACAACGGTTGGAGATGGCATGATGAACATCAGGCTGCTTTCGAGCGCATCAAGGTGCTCTTGGCTACCACCCCCATCCTTCGCCGAGCTGGTAAGTCCAAACCATTTTCCCTCCAGACAGATAGCTGTGGCTACCGTATCAGGGCAGTTTTGATGCAGGGGGAGGGCCCCAACGAAAGGCCCCTAGAGCCCCTGGAGGCCCTTCAGGCCTGTAACCTGCAGAGGTACGCAGATGATAGCAGGCGCGCCCCTCCTGAATACAAGGTAGGTGATTTCGTTTTGTTGAAAACGCAAGGGATGAATGATGTCAAGGCTCCTCCGGTTAGAGAGAAGCGCAGACGTGGTCGGCCACGTCGATTTGATTGCTAGCCCGAACGCGAGGGCGCTATGTTCGAACTAGAGGGGGAGTGTGTAACATTGTATTGCGTACACGTCGCGGCGTGTCGCCGCGTTAAAGTTATGTCGTGCGATTCCCGCCAATACCAACATACTCGCTAGCTCTCGCGCCAACGACGCTCGCTCGCGCAGGCAGTCGGCCCCCCGCACTAGTACTGTTAAGTCGTTCCGCGCACGCTGTGATCGTGCGCCGGCCGCCATAAATATTGTTAACTATTGAAGGACTAATAACTGTGTATCGTGTACCTATTGTGCTTATACCAATATATACTGTTTACCGAGTTCGTGCGTAGATCATTTTCATACCCGAGAAGTATCCCTTATACAACTATGTTAGTAGGCACTGACACTAAACATAAAACAACAATAACATAACACACAAATAAATAAGTAGTAGATCACCGTCGCGGCACCCCATGTGAAACTGCGCATGACCCACGTACAGACAGTCAAAGCGACTGGAAATCATGTTTAAGATACTGTTGGAGCTGCCCCACACCCTACGCACCAAGGAAGAGCATCTTTTACGCATGGTGGCGAAGAAACACTCAACATGCGCATCAGCGAACATTCCTGAGACGCTACAGAAGCGAGGCAGCCCCACCAGCATCCTAAACGCATTATTAAACTTAATAAGTAAAGTTCAGTGAAGGAATAAATAGAATTTGAACGAAGACATTCCGAGACAATCTGACGTAAAACTGTTTGAAGCATTGAAGGTGTTGCGCAGTTGTAGTGTTAACCAGTGAATTTATACTCATTTCTAAATAGATTACCTAATAAATCATATATATAGGGTGACTGGTAATTAGTGACCGATACTTAAACACGTGATTGAACTCTTGAATACGAATAACTTTCCCAAAGAAACTTTTTTTTATTACTCATTAAGTTTCAATTAACTCAATTACGTCAGTACTGCACAACGGGAGCGGTGGGTGGCGGTGGAGCGTGTGACGCTAGTACTAGTAGATTTTGCCCTTCCCGAGGTCAAACTATCAGCTGATCGATCACAGGCGCCCGCGCGGGATCCTCAAACAGCATTTTTGTTATTTTATCGTGTTATAAGTTATTGTGTATAAAAAAAAAAGTTTCTTTGGGAAAGACTATTGAAATCATGATTACAATCACGTGTTTAAGTATCGGTCACTAATTACCAGTCACCCTATATATTATATTAATTCTAATTTGTTACGAAATTCCTCCGAAGCGGCTTTACCGATTCTTATGAAATTTTGTGTGTATATTCAGAAGGTCTGAGAACAGTGGGGCTAGTGGTCATATGGACTTTAAGTGGACTTCTAGTTACGCCGACTATCAGACAGGGTACTGCGCGCTTCGTCACATCTTTGCGAGGGCTTATGACGTTATCCTAGATACACACTGACGACAGCCAATACAAATCTAACCGTTTGGCAGTTAATTGTTGAACACATTGCCCAGTGATCAACACTATGAACTGTTAACGGAGAGACCTACATAATATTTAGCCGAGACCCCAACTTACGAATAGTAAGTCGTGGGTTTGAACCCAGGCAGACAGGCGCATTACATTCAGTAATTTATTTCAACATGGTTCGATGTTTTCCTTCACCGTATTTTTTGAGAGCGGTGGCTCTCAAAAACGGTGACCGAAAACTACGTGAGGATACTGGCATGTCCTAGAACCAAAAATTCTAAGACCTGTGTCACCATTTGCCGGGGCAGTTCGTAATAGATAGAATAAGGCAGAGAAGTCTCTGGTCACCTCCTTCTCAGCCATATCATCTTTCACACAATCTATCCATCGTTTTCGTCTACCTTTGCGAATTTCCGCATTCTGACTCAATGCTTTTCTCACAATATTATCTTCATGCTTTAGCATCTTAACTATAAATCAGACTATACCCTTACAACTGATATTCACAGTCACATAACTGGTCAGTCAAGGGCTACGAACATACATACATACATACATACATAAACTCACGCCTTTTTCCCATGGAGGTAGGCAGAAACTACATACATGCCGGCTGCAAGTAGTAGGTACTACGCACCGAAGGACCTCACCAATAAGGTATATGTATGTCCAAAGACTAATTAAGTACCTATATTATACGTACCTACCTATATCATTGCAGCTGTATGCAACTATCTTTCAGTCATCTGTAGCCCAAACAAAACCCGTATAAGAAATCAGACTTCAAAATGTGGAATACAAACTCACAGCTCCCACGCTTCAAATAATACTTAATTTATAATTATAAATATTACCACTTCAGCATACGATTGTTTAAATAAACATTGTATTAACAAAACACATGCGCCTGCCGTGTTTAAGCTTGTTTTGATAATATTAGTATATAGTTAATTATGAATGTACACGCGACAAAAAACAACACAGTGAATGTTTATCTGTATGTTTACTACTTCTTGGCTCCTCAGCTACTGAACCGTTTTATATGAAACTAGTTGAATCCCGCGGTTTTGCTCGCGTGGATGTCGGTTATCGCGCCCAGTTAAATTACATTTAACGATCCTCGAGAACCACTCTATCCTTTGGCGAAAACAGCATGAAAATCGGTGCAGAACTTTTTGAGTTTATCGCGAACAAACAATCAGACAGACAGACGCGACGGGCGAGGGTCTTTGTTTTTTAATATTTGATGTAGTGATTCGGCGCATGATTGTTCGACAATACTGTTCTGCAGAGGCTAAGATAACTATTGTACGACGGTCATCATTCCAACCAGAAAACGTTATATTACATAGCTTGAAATAGTTCTCAGCCAAAAATTTCCACAGATTTCTTGAGCTGGCCTCATTCATCCCGCGATCCTCATTATAAAGTCGACCGATCCCCCTTGTGGGAGGACTTCCCCCACTGCATCTTCCCGGACGCAGTCTACACGAGAATCTTGTCCCAACGGCCATTGGTTTGGATGAAACGCGATACTCCATGGATTTAGAAAAAAAAACGAAATTTGTGCTGTGAAACATAGGTAGTCTGCCTCCGCCCCTGTCGCCTCTAATCAAGCGATATATCGTCTACCCCCTCCACGCAGCGGTAACGCTTTTTCGTGACAGAAAATCTTAATACAACATGAAAACAAATAAAGGTACGTAGGAACATATCGTAGAAAAACGGGTCACTTGTTGATGATAGACTAGTTTCGTGGCGATAACAGATCGATTGCGCGGACGCAACGCAGTCACCGCACTAGTGGCATCCGATGTGACTCGATGTCCAATCGCCTCTTGCGAGATAATACTTTGTTATTATCTGTCTACATACATACAATATTTTTATTGAAAAGTACATTTGATGTTCGTACCTGCTCCTTAACTTTTCCCCAAAAAAACTGATTAAGTATACCTAGGTACTACATTAATTTACGCGTAACTATAGTGTATGGAACAGTTGCTTTTTTCTCTATGAACCTAACCAAAGTTATGTTTGGGACATGATTTTATACGTCATTAAAAAGTCTTAAAAGTCTTTTCAGATTCATGTGCGTATTGTATAATTATTACTCTTAATATTTTAAGTAATATAACTGTCACCTTATGCTGCATAAATCTTGCCTAACTATAACCAAAATGGAATAAGTCACTGGCTCCTGAAACACAGGTAGGGGAAGCCGGGGCATTGCGGGCCCCCGGGGTAAGACGGACACCCCGTCTCCCCCGCGGGATTTTGAACCGAGACGCTCAAAACTAGTCGCATCGCGTTCCAGACCTCCTCGCGCTAGCAAGAGAAATGATTGTGTGTATGTAGATGCGCGTTGTACGTCGACAGAACGAAAATACGTAAATTGATGCATTTGTTATTATTTTTCATTTTAGAGTCTGTGTTATAACTAAATCGTGTTTGTGTTAAATACTCAGTTATTAAGTAAATTGCTACGTTCAATTATGTGTCGAAATAACTAGAAAGAGTTCTGAACGAACTACCATATATTCGTTTAATTTGGTTATCATTTATTTTATTTGACCGCGGGGGCATTATGAGCGGGGCAAAATGGATAGGGTGCCCGTTTTGCCTCGAGTAGTTGTATTAAGTTGATATATTCCTGCAGATACAATTATGGTTCGCCACTACTAGAGGAAGATAGAACGTGCCACCATCAACATTGAATCAGGAATCCCAATCACAACCTTTGACTATTCACAATCCCACCCAAAGTTAACAACCAAATATCATGCATGTTAACTCCTGTATCAACTTTTCCGGCTCCATCAACAATGCTACAGCTATGTGCAACTCCACCACCTCGAACATCTTTTCATATCATGTCGCCTGTAGATAATATGCCAAAACCCAAAGCACGAGTCCAAAAACGAGTCACTAGGAAACGCGGAAAAACGGCGTTGAGAACCAATTTTAAGAAGGATACAGTAGAAGCCCAGACATGGAAACCAGTGGTTTATGAGAAGAAAGGAAGGAAGAAAAATAAAAAAGAAAGTAAGAAAAACGAATCGGAGGAAGAAGATGTACAGTGTTTGTACTGTGGATATTGGTACTAGGAATTGAGTGAGGGTTGGGTCCCTTGCAATGCATGCCACATCATGCCCACTCTTCTCGCGCCGGCGAAGAGGATAATGATGACGAATCCCTTCACATTTGTCATTTTTGTGCTCGGTTTTAAACTTCCATGAATGAAAATGTCTGCATATGCCTATTATGCCCCGCATATGACCATTTTACCCCAGACACGGGGCAAAACAGGCAGCTTTTGCTTTTTTTTAAGTTAGATTAGCACCAAAGACTCGCAGACTACGATAATTATTTTACGTTAATTTTAAAGAACATTAATGAGACTAATAACTGGCTGTTGATTTTTTACATTATCTTGTTTTTCTAAGATTTTATTCAAGATTTCCCTTAAGGGGCCCGCATTGCCCCGGTTTCCCCTACTTTAACCTAGCTCTGGAGCCAGTGTCCCACATTTTTATGTAACTCGTTTTAATGGCAATAAAGAATTATTATTATTATTATAATTATCACTTGCTTCAAAAACGGTGGAGGAAAACATCGTGAGAAAACCGGCATGCCTGAAAGATATTTCTCGACGGCATGTGGTGTCAAGTCAGTGGCTCATCGGCGTTGGCGTTGGCATTAAAACTCTGACACCCATGGCAGATTAGTCATTAACGATACGATAAGAAGAAGAGTAAAAACTTTTTTGCTTAAAATAAAACCGACTTCAAAAAAAACACTAAACGGTGTAAAATAACTCTAAATTCGGAAGTCTGTGGCTTTGGTGGGTTTGTCTTACTCATAATGGGCCACCGACTTCCGAATTTAGAGTTATTTTACACCGTTTAGTGTTTTTTTTGAAGTCGGTTTTATTTTTTGCAAAAAAGTTTTTTATTTTTCCATTTTTAGTTGTTACCATAAAAATATTTGCCATGAATTTATTTTATATTGTTAATTGTTAACAATACATGTCATCATAATAGGGTTTTCCACTAATCCCTAATAAATTAAAATTAACATACCTAACTGACGAAATCTAGGTATATTGTACCCTCCTGCGTACCCCTCAGAGCATACAGGCGTGATGATACGTCATTATGTTGTATAAACAATAAACATCCAAGCGATTCCAGCAATCACGACAGATTTGCTGTTTATTTTTGAAGAGTTCCGTTGTATATCTCCGAAGATCAGCACCAGATCTTCACCAAATTAAAATGGGACCACCTCAGGAGTATACTCTTTCAAATAAAAAAAGAATTTTGAGAATCGGTCCACAAATGGCGGAGAAATCAGGTAACATACATAAAAAAAAAAAAAAAAAAAATACATACACACGAACATAGAACCTCCTCCTTTTTTGAAAGTCGGTTAAAAAGTAAGTTATTCACACGCAGTATAAAACAAAGTTGCTTTTTGCGTCTGTCTGTCTGAATAACAGTTAAGTCTTCTTGAACCACGGAACTGATTTTGATGGGGTTTTCAGGTTTTGCAATTTTTACAAATTTATAATAAATATACACATTACAAACATGTAAATATATTGTACAAGATTTAAACTGATTAATCGCTCACAGCGAAATGTACGGTCAGCCGGCATGTACAAGACATTATATAGGGTGACTGGTAATTAGTGACCGATACTTAAACACGTGATTGTATTCATGATTTTAATAAACTTTCCCAAAGAAACTTTTTTTTTACACACAATAAAATAACAAAACGCTGCTTGAAATTCCCGCGCGCGCGCGCCTGTGATCAATCACAGTAGGCACGAATCGGCACAATCTATCAGCTGATAGTCTGACCTTGGGAAGGGAAAAATCTACTCGAAGTAGTAGTAGTAGCTAGTGATGGCAATTAATGCGATTTCGCATAAATTTCATTAGCATGTGAATTCTTCAGTCTTAGCATGTTAATTGCTATTGCTAAACTATTTGCTAAAATAACGACAATTTATAATTTATTCAATACACGACGTTAAATACGAGCAAATCAAAGATCATAAGGTAATAAATTGCTCAATCTCATTTTTCGCACCACGCTGCTAATAATTTAACGAATTAAACGATCAGACGCATTCATACAATTTACGCCCCTGTGTACGAGCAATTTAAAGATAATAATTGTATAACGTCATTCTTCGCATCACATGCACCTGCTATTTGCTAAAAGTCAGTGTAACATGAAACAGATAGATTTAGTATTCCCGTGGGTGCGACGGAGTGCGCACGCTGCCGCTGAGTGCCGCTGCATCAGCATAAACGAAATACGAAGTAATGAATTCACTTCGCACTTCACAGAATTTCGCAACTACATTTCATTTGCTAAATGCTAAATGAGCATTCGCATGTTAAAAATGAATGCGAATGCTAATTAATCCATCACTAGTAGTAGCGTCACACGCTCCCCCGCCACCCCCACCGCTTCCGTTGTGCAGTACTGACGGAAATTTTGAATTAATTGAAAGTTAATGAGTATAAAAAAAGTTTATTTGGGAAACTTATTCGTATTCATTAATACAATCACGAGTTTAAGTATCGGTCACTAATTACCAGTCACCGTTTATAGTTACACGCCCTCCGTCACATACACGAAACACCCGTGCGAAACCGGGGTAGGTCACTAGTAGAAATATAAGTCGTGTCACAATTGCAACTCGCACGTCCCTACAGTACCTAATTATGGCCCCAAGTTTAATCTTATTTGTCCATTCATCGAAAACTGTGGTTACACTGCCGAGCAACCTTCCATATAAGGTTTCACAACTCGAAAATTCGATCGAATCGAAGGTCGATTTGGAATCGATACAACGATACGATCATGAAAATTCTCAGTACACATTTCTGGATTATAATTGACAGGTATCTTAGCGATAACGGCATTGCATTGGCTAATACATACAGAATAAAAATGCATTGAAAGGCGCGCAATTAGCGATGGAGATGCTATCTATTTAATTTTATTTGTGAGTTCATTTTGAAACAAATATAAAGTTGTATTCTATAAAAAGAGCGTCATTATAATTTTTGGGTGAAGGTTCTTTTATAACTGATGCAGAACTCGGTTTGTTAAAGTAATCCTATAGTTAATTATGTATGTGGAACGTTAATTGGATATTTTAATAAGTACTTGTTTCATGAAGTTCTGATGTGCCAGTGGTTTAGACCTTGCCTCTTGTGCACAAGTTTGTAGGTTCAAATCTAAGTTTATCATTAGCTTCATTGACATCGGTGGAGGGAGACATCGAAATATCATTTTTTTGTTGGTTAAATTAATAAGTTCGTTTAATAGTCTCATTAATTACTAACTGATGGCTAAATATTGACAGCCGCACGAGTCTAAGCTTAGGCTACGCATGACTAGGATGGTCCTCGGTCCATTCATTATAATTAATAATAATAATATTTATAATTATATTTTTAAATGTTTTTTTTTTATATTTAAATATTTAGAAATGTATTAAATAAGAAATCACAATAAATAAACGGAATAATAATTTATTTATTTCACTTCAAAAACTCAAGCATCAGTGTGGCTCTGGCTCTTGTAGTAGGAGTTCCTGTATCACAAGAGCCAGACCTCTCAAATTACACAGAATATTTAAAGAAGCGATAGACCTCAATCAGATAATACATCATAGATATTAAGCTAAAAAAAAAGCAGGGCAAAAAAAAGTAAATAACAAAATAGTTCTCCTCCGTGCCTCGAAAAGCACGTTAAGTCGTCGGTCCCTGACAGTCGTTAGTCAAAAGCCAGAAAGTCAGTTTAACCAAGGGGTATTGTGTTACCCGGTGACTGGGTTGTGAAGGATTACAGATTGGTAGTCGCACCATATAAATCGTTGCATCCGGCTAAACTGGAAGCCGATCTAAACATAGTTGGAAAAAGGCTAGGAAGATGATGAAGTTACTAACTGACGGCTATGTAAGTTTACTTATTAGAACTTAGTATCTACTGAGCCACGGCAACGCGTGACCGGGTCAATCATAGTTGACTTAGTATAAAGTTATGACATGTAGTAGCTAACATAATGCGGTTTCTATATCAGTCAGAAATCAATATCCTCAGTGTTTCGACAGAATCGATCAACAGCTGCATTGATATCGATTTACCAATATTTTATTACTTTAAGTATTCTTATTAAACAACAGCTAAGTTCAAATGATTCTCACGATAATTATTTCTGATAACATGCCATTGACATGCAGTAACTTGAGCAACACTAACATCGCCTGTCTTTTACGAAGGCATAGACAGAGCAGTACCTAATAGTACACTCATATAACGCCAGTTATGTTTAAACCCATGTAATAGAGCGCGTATTGCCGTTAAACGTGCGCAAATCCAGACCCCGAGCTCATCATCATTATCATTTTAGCCATAGGAAGTCCACTGCTGGACATAGGCCTCCCCTATAGATCTCCAATAAGACCGGTTGAAAGCGGCTCGGATCCAGCTCGTTCCCGCGGCCTTAATGAGGTCGTCTGTCTACCTTGTGGGTGGAGGTCCTACGCTGCGCTTGCCGATACGTGGCCTCCACTCGAGAACCTTTCGACCCCATCGGTCAGGTGCAAGTGCTCGTCTTCATTTCAAAGACATCTCTAAACGTTTAGATTGACGTTTCCCGTGACCCAAGCCTCTACTTTGGCAAGAGGCTAAGCATTGCCATTGAACGTGGCAATGCCTCCAGTCTTTTGGACACTGTACCAGCTGGCAGCGATGCGGAAGAAATTTTCGACGCTTTGTAGCCATTTATTGTTAGGTTAAGCTATTTTTTTTTTTTACTTTTTGTATAATATTATTTAGTTAAGGTAATTACACAATTACATAATAAATACCTATGTAATTTTAAAATAACACTTTTCCTGACCTGGAAATCGAAAGGCCATCAAGTGATGTGTAATCTTGAAACAACTAATTGAACTCAACATTTTTGGCGTCAGTTAAATATTGAAGGCGATTGATTGCTTTCGGCAGTTGAACCGAAACCATACTTTTAATGTAAGCGTCTGGGAATAGAGTAGTTTTTATTTTGCAAGTGTCAGCCATATTTTAACAGCCATCCTAGGAAACCCTACAATCACAAAAACTGGTGTTTCCTACATTTTATCAACATATTATTATGACGTTATACGTCATAGATACACATATTTTGCATCAGTGTTGATCCCATAGTTAAAGTAGGATCATTATGTTGCAAGACAATATACCTAGCAAGACAGTTTTAAAATTCATCATCGTCAAATCAGCCGTAACGCCTATGGTCAATAAGACATCCTGTTGAACATTCCTTGGCCTTCCCTAAGGATTTCCAATAGGACAATCCTATCACCAAATAGTCAGTCCACCTTGCAGGTGAAGGTCCTACACTGCGGTGCGTGGTCTCCATTCGAGGACTTTACGGCCCCATCGGCCGTCAGATCTGCGGCTATGTGGCCTGCCTACTGCCACTTTAGCTAGTCAAACTCAAACTCAAAATGTTAATTGCATTCAAGTGTAGGTACATTTGTTGTTACATTTAATTATATAAGTTCCAACATGAAACCCGGTTGGGGCACGGCAACATAGTACATAAATTGGACAAAAACTTACATTAGGTGCTATTTAATATTAACATGATGTAATATTACATTTTATCATTTGCGTGTATTTTTTATTAATTTGTTTTTTGTGTTGTGTTTTTTTTTCCGTTATGTGTAAGTGTAGGTACGTATAAGTGCTTATGGGTAAGTTTCGTTACAATGGCTATTTATAAGTATAAGTAATGTAGTATGGATTAAAGTGTAGTAGTAGTGCAACTTTGGTAAGTCTACGAATCTTCTCATTTCAAAATTACCCAAATGTCATTGTATTATTGTATGACTGTCGTATATGTAGTATAATGCGTTTGCGTTGTCAAGGCTTTTTATTAATTTACATCACGTCAGATCTTAATAAGTGCGTACAGTCATAAACGTCAACATTATTATTATTTTGGCGGAAACCATTCTTTACTGTATTCCAATTTACGCGTGTAGGTATTACAAATGGAAATTGTCCGTTGTTTCAAAAGGTGCGCGTACGCAACCAAGGAACTGAGATGCATAATGCAACGTGAAAGTCCAAATTGTTCTGTTTATTTTATTTTTATCCCCAAGTCAAGGGCGGCAAGTATTCGTTTCAACACTCGACGTTACGTGAAGGGATATAATAATAAATATTGTTACAGATTTTAACAAAAAACAATATGAAGCAATATTTGTCTCGGTTTGAAAAGAATAATATTGTGTGTTGGCAATTTTTTTGTGGTCGGGGACCATGCATCCATTAATTACGCCACACGTTAAGAGCTGAAATCTTTAAATCGTTATAATCTAAAATATTAAAACGCGTTTATATGTTTACCAAAAACTTATAATAGAAATATTACTGGCTCGATCTAACTGCTGATTTAGTTTAATTATTTTTAAAATATAAAATAGAAAATTAATGACGTCACACCAGGGGGAATGGGGTTTTAAAACTGTGAGCCTGATCGATGTGGCAAGGACGGGGTCATTAAAAACAACAAGTGACGTCATTAATCAATCGCCCGTAAGTAAGGAGTAAAAAAGTTGTGTAGGTAACTAAAAAAACGACTAAATCCGAGTTAGTAAGGTTTCGGTTGGTGACCCAAATTCACAGCTCACAATTGTAGTTTGGGACTGCGGGTTTGCGTGTTATATTGATAAATTAATTAGTATAATTTAAAATGATAATTACTGATGCGTGTGTTACTTGGAAATCTTCTCTACCAAAGGAAGCGATGATGGTCTTAAGTGCATTAGCAAACTTCCTGTGGTGTTCGTAGTTCAAAAAGTTTCAAGTTTCGTATTTAATCATTCTTTAACAAAAATAATATCTCGTAAAACCAACGAGGACTACTCGAAAACCACTGGTCAGAGTTTGATGAAAATTCCACGTGACCTCAAAAAAGATGCCCAATTGGTGTGGCTATAATGAAGACTTCTCGCGATTTCTTCAAGATTCTGACCTGAGCAACTTGGAACAGTAAAACATATTTTTTTTTATTTAGAAAATGAAATCCATATCGGTCCAGCCAAGCTTTAAGTCCCCGAGTAAAAACATTAAAGAAAAATGTGGCTTGCCTGTTTTAGATGCCTTTAAAAAGAAAATTTCTGCGATATGTAAGCAAAGTGTGTAGTGTAACTTTAAGGATCCATAGACATGTAGGTATGTGTAATCGTTCATCATTTCTAATCAGATGTAATCGGGGAATGCTTGTACAGACGCCAGCACATCAAGTTACCCCAAACACGTGTACCTATTATGCGACTAGTAAGTTTCGGGCCCCTAAAAGTATCTGCAAAGACGTTCTTGAGGGATTGGTGATATTCTTCTCGAAGGTCAGGTGTATGACCAGATGTATGAATGTAAACGAAGCACCAGAAGAAGAGTAAGAAGTATAGCAGGTGGCGTTTTGTAGTTCCCGCCTGTTCTGTTTGTTTGTGAGTTTATGTACAGAGACCAGTGCGCACATCAAGCTACCCAAGGCAACGAGTCAAATTTCTTAGATAGTTTTATAACCTTTAAAAAAACTGAATAAGGTTCATATTCGATTGGGGGCATTTTACATTTTTGTTGCTGGCGTCTGTACCTGTGTAAGTAATAATATTCTTATTGAGTTACTTTTCAACGGTCAATAAAACCGTCTTAACAGAGCCTATGAGGTGGGAAACTTTTCTGTATTTCTCAGTTGGTATTAGGTAACTACAGAAATAGAGATAACATTGACACGTCCCGTACTGTTGTCTCATCGTTCATACAATTATTTTCAATGGCGCATTGTGTATCTACTATATTGTGACGCCGGCTGACGCCATGTTTTCAACGAGAGCGGCGCGTGCGCATCGATTGTCTCTATGATCATTCCGCCACAGAAACAGCATCATTTATAAAAATGAGCTTGCTAGATTGTTTTTAACTAGGTACTCTATCAATAAAACGCTTTCAATTTTAGAGATACGAAGTCGTGAGTGCAAAACAGTAGTTGTTTGTAGTGAGAAGGGGTAATTTTTTTAAAGAGGGATGCCGATAAATAGTAACTTTGTTTTCGTATTGCTATTTGATGTCCATCTTTAGGTTACCGGTCTACTTGCCACCCCAGTATACCTTTGGTTTAATTCCTATAGTATATTTGGCAATACTAGAGTCTGGCTGGCTGCCATAATTCAATAGCCGTATAGTTGCTCTTCTAAACCCCAATGGGAAGCCGATATAGGAATCGAGTTGTATTGACGCTTCGCCACTGCTGGTTTGTATATGCTTATACGTTAACCGAAAACTTTGGACCTCATTTAAGGAATATTGCGTGCACGGAGGCGTGTGTTTTTTGGCATGGTTAAAGATTACATGGAGAAGAAGTGCACAAAGGTCAAACAGTCGCTAGTCCACTAGGTTCTTTTTTTAGGAAGGGACTGCTCAACCAGACAAACTTTTAGATGTTCTTGTACTTACACAAGGGCCCTCAGTCGGGGCAAATAATCTTCATGGCTAAGTGAACACTTTCTAAGGGCGCCCCATGCGAGGCATGAACCTCGGTTTAGAGTATCAATGAAGGGCCAGCAAAGGGAAAGCTGGATCTCAGTTATATTTGTAAGGGACTAATTTAAATCTAGTAGCTCAGCATTGCGGGCTGGCTCGCTAGTCCACTGTGTAGCTTTGTAGTTAGGTGGTAAGACCTGATGAGTTGCAAGTACGTTGGTGCCGAGGATAGTAATTCTCCAACAACAACTGATGACGATATTCGCCAACTTAGTCGGAATAAACCCCTATACCCCCTGGTAATCGTAGCTCTATACTAATATAATTAAGAGTAAAGAATGAATGCAGCCAAACGGTCGAATTTTAACCTCCAAACGACCACGAGTTTAAATAAAATTTCAATTTAACAGTACATTTGGATACTTAGAGGTCACTGATATTTCATGGACATACGTGTCGCGTGCGTTGTAGAAAATGTACAAAATAAACTGTAATGTTACGAAAGTTTCGCGAGGACAGTAAGTATGCCTTGTTATATTGATAATAGTTCAAAATATGACAAGTTTACTTTAGTACTCTGTATTCATACAGTTGTATACAAATGACACTGTTAAAATGAAATAATTAGGTACTATTTTATGTTTTATTGCCATAGGTATTAGAACAATTTCAGTGTTATGGATAGTCAGACACTCACGCTGGTTGAGAGTACTACGTACCTGGCCTTTTTGAAGGACATCACCATTAAGGTCTGTGAATGCCCTTCTACGGCGTCTCCTCCCGGCGTTTCTACTTACGTAAGTAAGTGGAAACGCCTTTCATCCAATTCCTTAGACGCATTTCATCCAAATTCTGAAGTTGGTTACTTAGTCTTTTGACTCTGAGAGTATACTTTTTTAAATCTATACTAATGATCGATTTAAGTAATCATTAAACGTCTCTGAGTGTGGCAGTTAGAGTCCAATATTATACACTCTAAAATACTAAATGGATAAAGAGACTAGTGTAACTGATAAGGGCATACAAGAACCAAACGGTGCACACTATAGTAAAGTGGAATATCCCACAGTCCACACGTGTTTGAACATATTAATATCATCTTCAGTATCTTATCAAAAGATCAGTATAGATGCAGATAAGTCGGTCAAGAAAATTGATATGGCAACAGTGAGAATGGATGCCAACCTGATTTTGACAAATATTTCGTACTATTGTAAAGCCAAAGAAGAATCGTCTGCCTCGTAAGAATGGTTTCACATTACGTCAAATCCGAATCCGATCCAAACCCGTGATCCAATTTTTCTATGACAAAAGCCGGATCTAGTGCGTAAACATAGCAATAGTTCTACGACTACTCCGAACCAAATTTTCACGGATTCAGATCGGATTCAGATCAGACGGAGTGCGAAACCTCTCTATGACTAGACATAGAGCGATTTTGGACTATGCTTTCGCAGTAGCCATGCGCTACTGGTTAGTATGTGGTCAATTCAATACCCGGGCAAAGCGTTGTTGAGTTTTTCTAAAATAGTGCCCCTATTAGGCTCACTGTTAAGGTTTTCATAGCACCTACCTAAGTATGTATTAATTTTAACATTATTCTTTTACAACTTGTTTCATAAATAGACGTCCTCGTTGATCTAGTGGGTGCAATCGCTACTGTTGAACACGAGCTCCCGGGTTCGATTCCCGGGCCGGGCAAAGTGTTAATAGGTCATTCCAACTGTAATTTCTAGTAGCAGCCCGGAGTCTGGATTGTGCCCGATTGATAGCAATCACCGCACCTCGCACCTCTGACTTTTCGGATTCATGTGCGGATTATATAATTATCTCTGGCTTCAAAAACGGTGAAGGAAAACATCGTGAGGAAACCGGCATGACTGAGAGATATTTCTCGACGGCATGTGAAGTCAGAGGCCCATGGGCGGCATTAAAACTCTGACACCTAGTTACTAACCACACGATAAGAAGAAGATAGCAATAGGCTCGCTCGCTTTTACATGGGACTTTAACAGAACTGGTGAAATGTGGGTGTACTATCACAAGTACACCTCTGCCTAACCCTTCGGGCATCACAGGCGTGATCTTAATGTATGTACAACAATAAAACTTCTGACATTTTTCAGGTCGATAAAAAAAAATTGTCGCCGATTTCATCATGTATCAAACCAAAAAATAACGATATCCTTGTAAAAAAAATTGTGTGTAGTGGCAAGCCTGTTCAAGATATTGGCGCCAATTTCATTGTACAGACGCCAGCACATCAAGTTACCCCAATGTGTCAAATTTTCCCAATTGAATATGAACCTTACTCTGTGTGACATAAATTTGAATAACGATCAAAGAAATTTGACACATTGGGGTAACTTGACGTGCTGGCGTCTGTACTTACAGCTGCCCCATACAATACGCACGCACATACCAATCGAGATCAATCAAAAATAATTATGTCAGGTGCACTCGGTTATTGATATTCCGATTGTGAAGGTTATTTTTTTAGAAATTCTGTTTATATTCGACAAAGTGAAAAACTTTGACCATTTATGCTGTGTTAATGGCCACTCGACATGCACGCACAGCTAGTGGCCATCTTTTCATGGCCAAGTGACTAACTAGCCAGTTGCACAGACAACTGAGAATTACAAAAAAAAAATGGTAAGTATTGCACTTTCAGTAGACTTCAAGTTACGGTGACTATCGGACGGGATAATGTGCGCTTCGTCACATTCACACAAAGAGATTTAAAATACTATAGAGCGGGCTAGTCAAGGAAATGTCATAGAAAAACTTTGATCCCATGTCACAGTAACGCCATCTAGAATAATATATGAATATTGGAGCGGCAGCGGAGCGTAGGTACTACAAAAAACTCATAGACTTGTATCCAGCAGGACACACTTTTTCGGACGAAAATTTTATTCGTGATGTCCGGTCTATAGGTATTGAATGTCTTTGCATTCACATCTCTGCGAGGGTGCATGTTGTCATATGACATAATTATGTAGGTGATATATGGTCATATATGCTCCAGTGAGTCTGAGTGCTGCAGTGTTGTGGAGTGGATGGCTGCTGCGTCGACCAGGAGAGAGGTGCGTCTCTGCTTGCTGACCGGCCGAAGTGCAGTGTGCTGTGCCAAGGTTGCTTGAGGAGGCTGTGGGTGATGACCAGGTATGCGCGTCTGCTGCATGCTGGTGGTCAGGATACCCGTTGAAGCCGTGGATGCTGGCTGGCTGGGTGACTCGCTGCTCGAAAGCTTGAGGAAGTGATGATGAATTCACGCTGATGTAGCTCTGCACGAAGGCTGCGCTGACGTTCATGTTCGGGGTCACCAGTTTGGAGGCATGAGGAACAGGGTGTAAAGTTCCTCATCCACCATTGAAAAGGGAGGATCCTCCGACCAGACGGGTGTTGTGTCTGGTGGGCTAACTACTGCCCGACGGTTGTTGTCGGGAACTTGTATACGTTTAAACTGCGCGGATAACTTTGATAGCGCGATGTAGGATAGTTCGTATGTGGCGAGATAGATGTCGCTACAATACTCAATACAAAGCAAGCGGTTTAACAGGTAATTGTTGCCCAGTGATCATCACTATTTTCTCATTTCTCATTTCATTTCTTTTTTTTAATAAACAATATTCACATTGTGTCGAAAACTCATTAAAAACTAACACAGCACAGATTTCATCGATTACACATACCCAAGCCAAGAAATGCTTTGGAAAAGACTATGTGAGCAGGAACTGGCTGTATGTAGACCTACAGCTCTAGGGAGTGGCGAAGGGCTTCTTGGGGACTGTGTTATGTAAATTTGACGTTCAAAAAGTACTGAGTCCCAGCCTAGTTTGAATAAATGACTTTTAATTATTATTTTGAATTTTGCTCAAACTCAAAGTAAAATTGGAACTACACGCAGCGGTGTACCTATAGCACACTTACATTTCGCTTATATTTCAAGTCCCATGTCTTTACTAATAATATAAAGAGGAAAGGTTTGATTGTTTGTTTGTTTGCATTGAATAGGCTCCGAAACTACTTGACAGATTTCAAAAATTCTTGCACCGTTGGGAAGCTCCACTATCCCCGGGTGACATAAGCTACTTTTTATCCCTATATTCCTACGGGAACGGGAACTACGCGGGTGAAACAGCGTGACGTCTGCTAGTACCTAATAAAGGGCAAGCCTATTGCCACTCATCGCGCAAACTCAAATACAGACTCAGGATTGCTACTGAGCAATTCCTGATGCCCAACTACACTTTGGACCACCCAGGACCTCATGCTTAGTGGTGTGGTAGCACGTGCGGCAATGACTTCAAAATAACCAAAATCAAAATTTCAATTAGACAATTAAAATAAC
This sequence comes from Euplexia lucipara, assembly GCA_921972225.1. Lineage (NCBI taxonomy): Eukaryota > Metazoa > Arthropoda > Insecta > Lepidoptera > Noctuidae > Euplexia > Euplexia lucipara. The sequence goes on along the minus strand of OV179142.1, from coordinate 5,642,877 downwards.
AAGAAATTTACTACACTTTCATTTTTACACAAGATTAATTAAAATGATTCTATTCGTAGTTGTCCCTTCCAAAAGGTAGTTTCGTTGGATTAAAAATTGGCACAAAGCTCCAAACTGTACCTGCCTCCATCTAAATATCAGATGCCGATAAAATTATCATTTTTAATGCCATTATTGAGTCACCACGATAACCAAGGTTTCTATATTAAACTTTATATTTTTAATTAATAAATGTATCCTACCTTTAGCACCAGGAAGTTGCCAGCAATTGTATGATCGAAGTTTTCTATTACCTAACACTTAGAGGTCAGTTTCATAAACCGATTTCACGGCAACTGTAATTTTAATGTAAGTAGCATAAACTGACTTCCTATTGGACACTACTGACAAAGTGTCATTGGCTACTGACCGTGTTGATTAACTTACATTGTAATGTTTGCTGTTGCAGTTTTAAGGCATCAATCAAATCAACAACATTTGTATTATACAAATACTTATAATAAATCCAAAAGAGTTTATTTCATGACAATAGCTCCGAGGCTGGCTTTAAGGCAAAAAAGCCTTTAATGTTCAATAGAAAGAAAGAAAAAAAAACCCAAGCCCCTTAACCCAAACCTAATCCTGAAAAAGTATTTACTTTAGACATACAGAACCCTATAAGTAAAAAGGAATTAAGTTGCAAACCAAACACCATCTGCTTCACTTGTGCGTGGTTCACCACAAAGTATCTGATATCCCTAGGGAATTGCGTGACGTACGTAACACAAAAAAAGAAAGCAGGAATGTACTTAAGATCGAAAAAGATGGGAGAACAAAGCCACGTGTTTTTAAGTCGATTTTAAATAAATAAATAAATTATTTTATTCATCAGGTATATTAATTAAGTGGGGTGTTAGTATTAGGTTTTATTTATAATGTAGTCTGCGTGGTATTTAACAATACCATAAGTATATTGTTTTGCTTTTTTGCATAATCATCATTTTTTTAATTCGGAAAGCAAAAAAAAATATCCTTTTTTCTCAAATGAATGATTGTATTCCTCAGTACGTGTAATAATTATGAAAAAAAACGGCAGAGAGTTAAAAAATTGAATTTTTACTTCAGTAGCTCAAACATGTAGGTTTTGCTGCCTGAAATTAGTGCTCACTGAGTGAGACAAAGTACCTAAGTAACTTTTTAATTTTTTGATCAGAAAGCTGCTAATAAGTATTATTCAGCCTTGGAATTCGAAACATTCACACTTTATCTCTTCCCCGCCATTAGAAAGAGAGAGCGACAAAGACCAGCCCTTTCGAAGTTCCGATTTTGAATTCGACCTCAAAGACGCGTTCTAAATTTCAAACTAACTAAAGAAATTTTACAAAAAGATAATAACTCTCTTCATGAAACTTATATTATAATGCTATTTTAAAAGTTGTTTACTTATAATGCTATAGCGACACTGGCATCTTAGGTATTTTTGGTGCTGTAGAACCTTCACGCAGACGACGTCCCGGGCAGCAGCTAGTTATTTCTTTTAATGTAATTTAATAACAATTGTTGCATTTAAACGAAAATAAGTATTTATTGCAAATAAAACTGATAAGTATTTAATCTGAAAATATTTATTTCTAGTTTCAAAAAGTGTTCTCGCTGCTGAAGTGAAAAGTTATGTGTGTTACACGAGAGCAAAGTTTTTTGCATCTCGTGCCTTTGATTCCCTCGCCACACTCAGGATTAAACTTTACAATCGTTGAATCCTTCGCTTGCTCAGGATTCAAAATCAGCACTCGCAGCAAAAATGACTTTGCTCTCTTGTTGCACAAATAATTATTTTATCACTCATGAGTATGAGTACCTATAATAGTCGCCTTAGTCTAAAATTATCTCTATTTGTATCCATACTAATATTATAAATGAGCAAGTTACTCTATTTGTTTATTTATTCGTCGGTTCTTCACGGATTTTTCCTGGATGCGGACATAGGCTATCTTTTGTCTTTATAAAACAAAGGAAAATTCAGGTAAAAAAAATAAGAAGAATATTCGTTGTCACGAACATTTAAATTTAGAGCCATCTTGGATTAGGTACGTCATTACATTCCGGCCGGTGCTCGAGCGCTGGCTCGGGAGGAGGCACGGCTCCCTGTCGTTTCGGGTGACGCAGGTACTTTCCGGGCACGGTTGCTTCGGAAAGTACCTGTGTCGCATAAACAGGGAGCCGGACGCCCGGTGTCACCACTGCGTCGACTGTCGGGAGGACACGGCGCGGCATACGCTGGCAGAGTGTGCCGCTTGGGAGGAACCGCGCCGTGCCCTCGTCTCTGGAGTAGGCAGTGACCTGTCGCTGCCGGTCGTGGTCGAGAGGATGGTCGGCAGCGTCGAGTCCTGGGACGCGGTGGTGTCCTTCTGCGAAACGGTCATCTCGCAGAAGGAGGCTGCGGAAAGGGAGAGGGAGATCACCTCCACTCACCCTGCCCGCAGCAGACGCACCGGGCGCAGGCGGAGGGCGGATAACGCCCTCTTCCAGCCCCCCTGAATGGGTCCAGGGCGACGGACGCGGGGATGTCCGCCGCCCCCACGTACATGGACCCGAGGTGGCGGCGCGTCGTGTTCACGCGCGCCCCTCTTAGACGTCGCGAGGGGAGTCTAACACCTCACTCCCCTCGCAGACTTGGCGAAGCCCGCGGGGCCGGCACCAGTCGGGGGTCGCGGAAGTATCTTCCGTTCCCGTGACCCCCGGCGCAGGTGTGAGAAGGAACACGGGGTGGTTTTTAGTCAGTAAGAGTCTGACAGACCCCTCCGCCTCCCCGGGCGGGGGACATCCATGAGGATTTTCCACCCCTAAAAAAAAAAAAAAAAGGTACGTCATTACATGACAGGTGACAATTTGACATTTGACAAATCATAAGCTACAACTAAGATGGTGACACCAATGATATTATAAGTAAAATGGTATAGATAGCTTATAAGCGCTCAGCAAGCGACACGTTAAAAAATTAAATTAAAAATTTAAAAAACCCCCACCGCAAAAAAGTAAAACATTTAAAAAGTTAAAAATAACACTTTAGCCATGAAATTTTACGTAACGTCGGGATACCGTTTAAATAAGTACCTACACACCTACAAGTACTAGGAAAATTCCTTACATAAGCGGTACCCCGACGTGAAGTAAAATTTCATGCCTAAAGTGTTATTTTTAACTTTTTAAATGTTTTACTTTTTTGCGGTGGGGGTTTTTTTAGTGTACCGTTTTTGAAAATCAAATGTTGTTTAGGGTAACCTACTCGTATCTACACCTTTTTACTTATAATATCAATGGGTAACACGACATGAATTGATGCTAAGATGGAACGAAGTTTGTCGAGACAGCTAGAACCAACTAATACCAAAAGTGAAAACTGCAGAAAAATAAAACAGTAGAATTTCGACCACGAACTGTTAACAAGTAGGCATACACATATTAATAGCTGGCTGTCATTGGAAATCTACACCGGTGATCTATCCTCGAATTAAGGGCACTGCCATACAGCCGCTGCACTCAATATATTGGGCCTTCGGGACTAAACAATGATATTGATAAGTACCGGTTTTCAATGTGGAACAACTAGGTTTTTCCTTTCCGTTAATTGTCATGTCGGTTCTGTACCGTAGGCTATTGTTGCAATCCGCTCAGGGACAGAGGACAGTTGGTTTTAATTCAATATGGTCAGTATGCCTGTAACCTTGTTTACTGAGGTGGTTGACACTTTCGAAATAAGGTTTCATGCTTGACAGCCGTATTAATTTTAATTTATTAAATATCCGGCTTTTTAGAGTTCCGTAGATTAAAAAATCTTATTTGTTGGTGAACGTGTGGACTGTATAAATGACGAAAAGGAAATGATGGTGGTTGTTAAGTAGCGATATTATTATTTAATAAGAGAAACTATACAGATCAAATCTAGGTCGTTGACAGATACAAGAACAAAGCAAAAGTCACTGTTTAAAAGTTTAAAAGAACATAGGTACCATAAAAATATTTGATTAAAGATTCATAACACAAAGTTCCAGCCAGTAGCCAACATTATTGGATACAATCGTTTCTTTTTAGCGTGGTCCGATACGCTCTTGGCTGTTCTATATACGACTATTTTTTTATTTAGTACAAAATAAATGGGCTGCCTATCCGTCCGTCCGTAATTGATTTTATTTTGATTTGAATTATGATCAGTAACAGGTGTTACTGATCATAATTCAAATCAAAATAAAATCAATTTATTGGCACACACAAGTTAGAGAAAATACATAGAAGGAAACACTAAGAAAGAGCATTAATAGAACAGCAGAATAGTAGAAGTAGCCGTGGGCCCCAAACTAGGCACAGCCTTTATCTTGGTGATCCAGAAAATAGAATTAAAGACAGTTTGAGTAGACGACAGAAAAGTGTGACACAGCACAGCAAGAGAAGGTAACAAATAGTTATAGTAGTTGCGATTCTAATCATCCAGAAAAAAAAATTGCGTAATCAAAAGTAAAAAAAAGAAATTAAATTTTCAAATATTTAGTTAACTTAAATAACGAAATCAGCTGTTGGAGGCAAGGCATGCTTGAGCGAGATCTCGCTAACGTGAGCGAGAAATGACGACTAATGAATACTACTTACTATATCATGAATAGCCTGTACAATATTTCCATAAATTTGGTGACTTTTTGGGATATAAACAAACGCTAATAACTTTGCTGTTTATGAATATTATTTATTGATACTTTACAAATATAATGAGAAGACCCTCTAGAATAAGCCCTAGTATTTGTACTAATTAAAAATTAGTGGTGAATATTGTTTTAGTCGAGATATTATTAAATTACAGATAAAATATTTTTTTTTCTTATTATGAGAAATATCGTTAACCAATAAGTACAAAAATATTTGTTCAGAAAACAATTTAAATCGAAATGCTGCAATTAACTTTGCTGTGTTTTATTGCTTTTAACCTACACCAAACTGACCTTTAAGTGAAATCTGGTTTATACAGAAAAATCAAAGAACAAGACGTTTTTGGGAGCCGCTCGGTAAGGCAAGACCGCTGCCTACTACGTGAACACAGCGACCTTGACAGTTAAGAAAAACAGACAGGTACCGGTCTCCGTCTGATCATATAATACCGATACCAATAAAAAATAAATAAATATTCCACAAATTTTTACACAACGCCATCTAGTCCAAACCAAAGCTAAGCTGGGTACTAAACAGCCGATGATGATGATGGCAGCACAGAACAAAATATAGTGTTCATCACACAAACACTTGTCCTGGGTGGGAATCGAACCAACGACCTCCGGCATAGCAGTCAGGGTCACTTATAACTTCTAGACCAACAGGCCAGTCAGAAATACCAGCAGGCATACAGAGTGCCTAGTTCAGTTAAGGCGACATTAACTGCCCGCGTCCTTGAGCGATACACTGCCGCCCGTCGCCCGCCAGAGCCCCGCTTCAACGCACTCCCAGATTATTCGAAAAAACAACCCACCTTGATTTATCAAAAACAATACAAATAAAAGCCGTATACTAAAATATGGGTCATTAAATTGTCTTTAATAATGATTAAAGTTTCATGTAAATACGCCCCATAGTTTTTGCGTGATCATCGTTTTTTTGTCCAAGTTAGACAATACTTTACAAATTAATTACACTATGTTATTAAAATATAATTTCATATTTTCACATATCAAATTATGAATAAAATTGTCTAGTATAACATATATTTTTTTCAAAGAAATAAGACTAGAAGTTTAGACGTGATGTTCAATATAAAATCATCAAAAGTCGTATATCTGCGCCTTAACATGGCCCCCTGCTGGGACTATACAAAGGGTAATGCCTATTTCTCCATTTCCATTTTTCCATTTCTGGCATTTTTTTTTCAATGTAATAAATACTAAAAGTATACAAAATATATAATTTTAAATATATATTATTAAAAAAAGTACACTAATTTAGTAACTTAAATATAGCTATTAACAATTTGTTATGAGTACATTCAAAAGTATCAAAAGCCGAACACCAAATGTTTATTGCATTCTAACCAATTAAGTTTGGTGGTCAGTACCTACTATCAAAGTAGGGATTGCAAAGCATAATAAAAAAGTTAAACCAAGTTCTATGTGAAAACTAGCCGATGTTCCTTTATAATGTCAAACCAGTATGGAGATTGTTCTTTGTGATGTCAAACCAGTATGGATGTCACTTCAGCTCATTCATGAGTTCAGAACAAGATTCGGAGTTAGAATTGCAACGGATATCAGGCCACTATCCAGTATCCGGCCATAAAAATTCATTCCATCTTTAAAGATAATAAGCGATTTATATTATACGTAAAATTATATCAAACCAGCTGCGGAAGAAATAGTCGCATAGAGCCAGAAAAAAAATCGTGCCACTTTGAAAGTTCTGGGTATTGTTTTATTTGCGGACCACTAGGTAAAAATGTCACTGTTTATATCGATTCGGGTTTGCCGGATACTCGTCACTCGGTATCCGGCGAAGTCACTATCCCTTGCAACCCTATTCTGGACTTTTCATCGTTAAAAATTTAACTTAAAACTAAAACAAATCAGGATTTATGTCTAACTCAATGAGATGTTTTAATCAAAAAGTAGGGACTGTCAGCATTATCTATTTATAATACGTTTATAACACGATTAATTAGATAACTAATAAATATGACATAAATGTTAAACCACTCGTTACAAGTGTTAAAAACTACGTTGCATATCCGAGATTACGCCAACAAACATGAAATAACACGTACTTCAGTATGTTGTAAGCAATTATGTGTAGTTTCATTGATTAAGAATTATAATTTATTGTCCGACTAATTTCCTTGTCCGAGATTGGTTTTTGCGACACGCTGTTGATCAAATAGGTTTTTACTCCACCAACATCAACTCCAATCCACTCTCCTATACACAAACTAACACATAGGTGCACTGTCAAACACGTACACACACTGTTTGCGCACCAGTCAAATGTTTTTCAATGTTTTTCAATAAATAATCGACTCGCGACTGCGACTCTTATGTTTTTATAAAAGTTCCTTTATATATTTTCATTGATTTATTTTACAAACAGTATACGTAACGCCGATAAACATTTGCTAAAAGGTGGTGCCAAAATAAAGTTAAAGTTTAAGTTTTACGATGGGTCTTACTCTGGACATCGGGATAGTTATATTTCAGAAATATAGTAAATACAATAATATTGGAATATAACTTCCACCATGGAATGAATTATAGAGAAGAATATATAAACAAAAACATTATCTATGGGACGGATTTCGAAATCGCAGAGATAAAAGCAGCAATAGCCCAATAGCTAAGGCGTCGGCCTGGCGATCGGAAAGTCGTGAGTTCAATCCTCACTTATTGCACAATGTATTTGGATGCACTTACTAAAAATAATAGTGTTTATCTGCCACTTTTCGCTCTAAATACTAAGGCAACTAAAGAACCGGACTCTCGGCGAGCTAGGCAGACTTTAGAATTAGACTAGACAGATGTCCAAACATCCACCTGCTTACCTCTAATTGACCAGACCAGCTGCAAATTGACCTACCCGTCTCATAACTTAACTTAAATTAAGTTAAGGTCTTCACAAGTGTCCCAATCAGGTTTCATTAAAGTTACGAACACCCGTAAAAGAAACGTTAGACTGATTCATTTATCTTAGAGGCAGATGTTTTTCGGACTTGTGAGATGAATGAAACCGAAAGTCAATTTCTTTGTGCCATGCAATGATTCAATTTAATACGATAGCCATATTTTTATTTATCATATCATTATCAAACTGAGGTATATTAGGTGTTAGGTATGTGTACGTTTGTACCTAGAACACGCTGAAACGACACAGCGGATTTGGATGAAATATGTTTTCAAAGTAACGTAAAATCATTTATTTAAATAAGACCGTTAATTAAAAGGCATCTTTGAACGTTAGCGTCATAAAATGAATCAAGTTGCCCCTTCTAAAAGGTAGTTTTGTATGGAGAAGAATGGGCAAGAAACTGAAACTGTAGCACAGTAGCATATACCCTAAATTAGTACATAAGCTACTTTTGTCTTGAAAAATTAAAGTGTTTTCGATTTTATGCAGTTTAAAACATATGATAACATAAGAAAAAAAATCCAACGAAAAATTGTATGCGTCGATACTACTTCACCGTGTGTGTTAATTTTATAATCACACACTTTTCACGCCTCATACTCACTTTTACACACAATCAATTCAATACACTACACATTCTCTACCCTCTTATTGACACATACAGTTACATTTTCACATCTTAGCACAGCGTTTATACTTTAGTTATTTAGTTTTGTTTGAATATTGTTTTTATTTTGACTGGCCTGTTGGTCTAGTAGTTAGTAACCCTGAGTGCTATGCCGGAGGTCGTGGGTTCGATTCCCACCCAGGACAAATGTTTGTGTGATGAGCACGATCATTTGTTCTGTGTCTGGGTGTAAATTTATCTATATTATGTATGTATTTAGAAATATATAAGTATGTTTATCAGCTGTCAAGTACCCATAATACAAGCTCTTAGCTTAGCTTGGGACTAGATGGCGTTGTGTGAAAAAGTTGTGGAATATTTTTTATATTTATTTTCATTTTTATTACATAAATTTTGATTGCTATTTTTTTTATGAAATTAGTTCCCAATATACAGGCTTGCCTAGTTTGGGGCCAATGTTAAAACTGTGCACAATTATGATTTAAAATAAATTATTATTAAATTATTTATTTAACATCGATATAACATCTATGTTGATTAAAAAAATGGAACAAAGGCGTGACCGAGATTCGGTTACTTGTATGGCGCCGACACCTGTGTCTATCAGTCCTGTAACATGCACCCAAAGATATTCCTTACAATTGACGGGACACCACTAACAAAATTTTCATCCGAAACTTGTGACCTAATGGACAGAAGTCGATGAGTCTAGTTTAGTACGCTCCGCTGCCGCTCTAAGTAAATATGCTAGATGTCGTTACTGAGACATGGGATCACAGTTTTTACCCGACTGCGCCAGAAGGAGGGTTATGTTTTTCGAAAGTATGTTTCTAAGACATTTTGTCGCATTCCTCTCTGATACTGATACTGCTAGCAGTGCTAGCTTGCATCATTCAACTGCTGGACAAAGGCCTCCCCTGACTTACAGTTTTTTCGATTCAGGGCTAAAGTGGGCCTCTGGTCTAATTCGTCCAGGGGCTCGAGTCTGCTATTGCAATCGTGTCTCAATGACCGGTCATTGATCGAATATTTGACAACTTTGACAGTTTTGATACGGGAAATGTGTCATAAGTTTGACGTTATACGTCAAAAATCGATCATGGACCGGTCATTGAGACACGATTGCAATAGCAGACTCGACCCCCAGGTCAACCCGCCGTCATCTTCGAGTTCTGCCTGCCGCGACACCTTCTAGCTGTGTTCACGTGGTGGATATTTTTGCCCACAGCTCATTAGTCATACGGCAGACGTGGCCAGACCAGTCCTACTTAAGTTTGACGGCCTTTTGGACAACGTCAGTAATCTGTATTCAGTTCCCTCTCTATAGTATGTTGAATCTCTTTGCGTGCACCTGACCAAACATGACATGATATTAAAGTGTCCGTTCGTTTGTGGAACTGCACCACATTTACACTCCAAGTCGTGAGTTATAATTATTGACGAAGCCAATCTGTTTGAGGAAAATATAATTATTTAGTTTTCGCGGTTTCCTGGTTGCCTGCGGTCCACACACACCTCACTCACACTCTCACAGTACCTAAGCTTGTACCAGCTGGGGCTGACTCACTTCCGCTCTTATATAAGACCCATTTTAACTCTATCTTTGTAATTTCAGTAGCATTTTGCATGTTATTATAAGTTGTTAGGTGCACATTACCTACACGTAATTGCGACTAGATTAGATTTCACGTGATAAGTGCGGCTTCCAGCGACGTTTTAAGTTAAACACGCTTTCAGTAGCCACTCATTGATTGGGACGTTATGATAATTAAAAAAAGCATTTGGACAGCCTTTTTGAACCATGTTGGGGTCCAGTCTAACCGGATGCAGCTGAATACCAGTATTTTACAGGCGACTACCTATCTGACATAAACTACGTAGTTGTCGAGGTGTGTTACCTTTGTCTTTCTGATTATCAGACTGCCAGGCTTCTAGTCAGAAGCTAAGCAGAACCATAAGGAGCTCAAACTGTCACCCTGAAATATTCCCCGCTTAATCCAAATAGGTTCATCATTCCCTTGGATTTGTCGACATCCTGGATAGTGAAGGACCGTCCTCCACTGCCTCATACAAGACCCAAGGAAGGTGCGTAGAGTTGCATCTATTTTGTACAACTCCAGCACCCTCACGAGCCATGAATGTGGCACGGAGTCGTAACCCATGACTGTCAATGTTCCACTTAGAATTACCAGCGTTGTACGCTGTCTAGGTAGGCATGTCATGCACAGTCCCCATCCACACAACTACGCCGGCAGGCGTGACTGAACCTTAAAGATCGAACCGTGCCGCTGTCATACTAAACCAACAACAAAAAACAATCAACGGTGCAAAACACGGTCTCTATTTTGTTAGGGCAATAAACCAAATATGCTTTCACTGTTCTTACCCCCTCCAGCGCACATGATCTCTGTCTCATTATGAAACCTCGAATAATACCTGCGTTAGGGGAAAGTGTCTTAATACCAACTTAATTGGGTACCGCCAGACGCTCTCCAATTATATATTATTACAGTTGACTACTGCACACTGCCCGTTTTATGCTAATACAAGTGCCCATGTAAAATTGAATTATTCAAGTGTCTTTACGTAATGCTCGAGATTAATATCGGCTTTTGAGATGATCACATGTCGAACAATCGATGGCTCACCTGCCTTTTGTGTTCCTAATCACCCTCAAATTGGTGTAATGAGCGCTGACGACATCACGTCACGCGCAGCGGCGCTGGCGCACTAACGGTCGCTCATTTCACAATAACGTAATGTAGAATGCTAAAACACAACTAGATCTGTTTAATGCGCCACATTGTGATCAATTGACTTTAATAGAAAGGTCGCGGTAATTACATTAGCGACGCTCTCCTAATGTGTAACACTGACCCCTGTATAATACTAACCGACGACGCCGATGCCACAGACGGAGAAAGGCGATTAACTATATTTCTAGTAAATCCAAATAGAACAGACCGTTTGTAGATTATAGCGATTTTCAGCGTTTAGTAGCGGCCAGGGGACACAAAAATAGAGTGCGCGGCGGAGAAAATAGCACCAATTTCGTCAGTGGAAAGTTGTTTGGGCGTATCTGTTGATATCATTGTATCGGAGCTGGTCTACATCGGGTTTTCGATCCCTCGGTGGTTACAATGTAACTGTACAGCCGGTTGACTGATGGCTGACGTCGTGGAGACGCTAATGCCATGAACTGGGTCACTGGAACCAGCGGCGTGCGCCTACAACTAACACTGTCTTGGTACTTGAACAAACACATGTGGCGGTTAGGGCACGATGCTAGTGTAGCCGATTGTTAAAATTGGACAATAGACACAATGTTATATTACGTTCTTCTAAAGGTATTGTTTCAATTTGATGTCGCAACTGTTTGGTCAGATGAGGTGTTAACAAGATGTTGGACGCAATTTAGAAAGGTGTTTATTAATATTGGTAGCAGCTCAGCGTTACTCGGCGTTACCTACGCTTTTTCGGTACCTCGGTTCAAACGCGAGGCGTGCGAATAGTGCCCATTCAACACGCGTTTCCTGTGTTGGTAAAACACAATCAAAACGCTAGACAATGAGGGGTTTGTGAGAGATCGTGTTTACAAAACAGACGCAACAACCTTGTTGCATGGTTGACGGTTGATAACTTATCTTTATTGTTTGCTAAAACGGAGTTTTGTTATTCTTTTTATGTTTTTTTTTGACGGTGATAGATACCGCGCGGTACTACAAAGATGCATAACTTAAAGAATTAACAGAAATTGTATCATTGCAAGCATGAAAAGAATAATCATCTATATACATATAATAAGACTGTAAAAAAATTGTGTCTGTACATTGAATATATTTAAAAAATAATAATTGAGGGGGGTTTAGAAACAGTAATAGAGCACGAATCCAAAAAAAAAAGTCTGTCTGTCTGTTTGTCTGTTTGCCTGTTTGTCTGTTTGTCTGTTTGTCTGTTTGTTTGCACACGCTAATCTTCGGAACTACTGGACGGATTTGAATGATTTTTTTTTTTGTTGTATAGATATTAAGTCTGGTCAACACATAGGCTATAATTTATCTTGGAAACTGGAACACCTGATGCAGAACCGCAACAGACCAGCTAAACTATAGGCGATACAAAAATGGTCCCATAGCAAAAATTGTTCCACGTGATGAGCATTTTCTGCTGAGAGAATAAATTTGAAGATCCGGAACACCTGATGCAGAACCGCAACAGACCAGCTAAACTATAGGCGATACAAAAATGGCCCCATAGCAAAAATTGTTCCACGTGATGAGCATTTTCTGCTGAGAGAATAAATTTGAAGATCCGGAACACCTGATGCAGAACCGCAACTGACCAGCTAAACTATAGGAGATACAAAAATGGTCCAATAGCAAAAATTGTTTCACGTGATGAGCATTTTCTGCTGAGAGAATAAATTTTAAAATCCGGAACACCTGATGCAGAACCGCAACAGACCATCTAAACTATAGGAGATACAAAAATGGTACCATAGCAAAAATTGTTCCACGTTATGAGCATTTTCTGCTGAGAGAATAAATTTGAAGATCCGGAACACCTGATGTGGAACTTCAAGAGCCCAGCTACACCATAACTCAAATAGGAATGACGTCTTAGCAAAAGTTGTTCGGTCTGATAGGCATTTCCTGTTGACTTATAAAAATCGAAGATCAGAAACATTTGATATAGAAATTAAAACTATCACTAATTTCATTGCATAATTATAAAATAACATAAGTAGGAGGTACTACGCGGTGAAGGCGGGAACAGTTCAGGACTGATTTTCGATGACGATGGTATATAATATCGTTGAAAATTAGACTCTACTGGCTAAAACTCCCATTTTTTTATCGTATGCCTTCGGGCTTATGTTATTTGAGTGTTTAATTTCCTTTTCCATTTATCTTCGTTACACGGTAGCTTACCCGGTAACGCAGGGGAGCAGCCACTTAGATTTTAATTGATCAGGTATCATCACAATAAAACTATAACCATGCCTAGAAAGAGGTCAAATTTTTCCCAATGTTCCAAAGGTGCTAAATGATTAAAGACCATAAGATCCCAACAATCTACCGAAGAGCGTTAGGAGAGACTTGATGCTGTTCGAGAACATGAGGCTGCAACTCGCCCCGTGGAAACTTCTTGGGATCGCGAAGCACGCCTGCATTCTCAGCGTATTTACGCATCTACATCCAGATCTCTAGAGACCAGTGAAGAATATGTGCGCGACTGACCGCTGATCGTGAACATCATGCACTGTCTCGCGAGATGGAGACGTTCACGGAAAAAGCATGACGCCTGAGTTTTCAGCGTATATACGCATCGACTCTAGAGATAAGTGGGGGAAGGAGATGCGCGACTGACCGCTGATCGTGAACGTCACGCAACATATTATAGGCTATAATTTATTATGGAAAATGGAACACCTAAAGTAAAAGAGATATTAAAATGGTGCCATTGCAAAAACTATTCCACGTGAAGAGTGTTTTCTGCTGTGAGACTAAATTTGAAGATCTGGAGCACCTGTAGGGGAACTCCAAAGCCCAGAGACAATATAACATATACATAATAGAAATGGCGTCTTAGCAAAAGTTGTTAAGTCTGATGGCATTTCCTGTTGACCAAGAAAAATAAAAAAATTTAACATCTTGAATCGTCTTGCGCATCCCATTGTTTTCCCGTCCCCGGGCTTATAGAATTCGACATCAGATGTTTCAGATCTTCGATTTTGACGACCCCGTTGTCGCTGGCATAAGCAAAAGGATCCGCGTACGAAGTCGCGGGCAGAAGCTAGTTTTCTAATAAGTAGGTATTTCAGATGAAGCTAATCAAACTAATAAGAATATACATGTTTCATATATAAACATCCATTATTTCTAAATTAGTCAGCAGTTCAACTTTTTCGCAGTTTTCATAACAGTAAATACAGTTACCATCTCTTGGGAAGCAGGCCGTATTGTTAATTTAGTTGAAACAGAGAAGGTGAACGCTCTGGACTTCAAAACATTTGTGTCAATAACATATAGTCTGAAGCCACCAGACATAAGTTATAGCTCTAGAGAAGGACACATTATACTTATAAATAAAGAAAAAATGTTTCGTATAAGTACTTGATATTTTGGTAGTTTATGTTAGTAAAGACAAAATAAAAAACGAAACGTGTAGCGTAGAACTTAGTCGGATGTTGCACACCGTGAAGGACACAGTAAGAATACCACTCGGCACAGTGCTGTGCCATGGAGGACCCATGACACTCTGTGCTGGTTTTCAGTAGAAACCTTCTCGTCTTAGATTGACTATGCTTAAGAATTAGCAACTTAACTTCCAAGGAACTGGGAGATGTTGCCCTAGGAACTGTTCTGGGTGTGAGTATTCGAACGCTTACTATGCTAAGAGACAAATGTGCTATTTGACAAAATTTTAGTTTATAGTCCCTCATCTAGATTACAATACATAGAGGTTTAAGATAATATAGAGGAGAGGAAAAGCGAATAAATGTCATAAAAAAACTGTGATCCCACGTCTCAGTAGCGCCATCTAGAATAATATATCAATATTGGAGCGTCATTGGAGTGTACTAAAATAAACTCGTAGACTTGTGTCCACTCGGATAAAAAAAAAAATTTTTGATCGTGAATCGTGATGTCCCGAAAACAGACAAAAAAAATCAACTCTCCATACATACCTATAGGTATCCGAACAGTTGATCGAGTTTTGTATGGAGAGTTGTTTTTTTTTTGTCTGTTTTCGAAAAAGTCGTAGAACGAATGTTGTTGTTTATGATGTTAGTAATCTACTCCTGCGAGGTTGTTGGTGTTTTACAAATAACCCTGTACAAAGTATTGTATGGCTTTGATATTTACCTACCTACTGTACAAATCTAAATTTTTAACTTAACGCCATAGATTCAACCATCTATTACTTTGTCTTTCATTTGTTCCGTTTCTACGGCGGACATTGGCCATGTCACTCATTATGCAAGCTACCCTCTATTTAGTACCACCTACTTTCTCCCAGCTTGTTCTCGTGCTTCTCAGACTACGATTCCACCCGCATGATGTGGGTAATATAGGAATAGTCAAGTTACATAGCAGACATGTAACTTAGTAAGTCATATACCTACAGTAAACTGATCATTATTGTGGTCGGTCAGTAAGTTATTATTGTTACATCACTTCTCATAAATAAGTAGGTATGGATTGGAATGTCAAGGTCAGCAACCGAAACTTATGTAGGCGTCCTGTCCTGTCACTTACTGGCTGTACCGTAAAAACTGTCATTGATGGAAACAAATATGTAGATAAAAAGCCAATATTGACCGACGATGTTTTTGCGATTTTTCACACAAAGTGCTTAGGTTAAAATATGCGTGTGAATTGGCGCATACAATAAAAAAAAACATTGAGATTCACGAACAATAGAGGACAATCCAACAATTATTAAAGATGAAGGCCTAAGCAAAGGGCTTAGTAAAAAAGGCTTAGCTTTAGTACTTCTGACGAATAAACTTGTTACGCTTGTTAGTGCTTATATCTGATAACTAAATCTTACTACAGGCAGATAAATTAAATGAGATAATTCAAGTTACACGCCCACAGAACGATTGAATGGAAAGTCGAAGTGAAACCGGGTATAGGTACGATATTGTGATAAACATCATCTTCACCATCTGCCTGTCTTTTCCCGACTATGTAAGGGTCAGCTTCCAGTCTAACTGGGTGGAACTGGATACCAGTAATATATAGTAGCTTACCTACATACCAACATGAACATGGAAGCAGCAGCAACTGCCTGTACTATATGATCTTCAAAATTCAGTCACTAGCTATTACGATATCCGTTAAAAGAACTGGTTGTCAGTATTTCGGGCTTCAGAAAACCCGTAAAACCTTGAGATCTTCAAAAGACAGGCCGGGGCTAAGCTTAACTGCTTACCGGACATTTACGCGACTCTGAGGGAAATCCCTCCGAGTCGCGTAAATGTCCGGTAGTCGCGTGAATGTCCGCTAGTAAAGTTTTCATAAAATCATAACCAAATGGTTATGATTTTATGAAAACTTTAGTAAAGTGGGGTTGCACATTACTTGTAGTCCTGGTAAATTTTGTTTTTGGCATCACGCAGTTTTCCTAGAGGAGTTAGTGAACTGCTTATCCAGGCGTTTCTGTGGAGATGATTTAACTATAAAAATAATTAAGACCTCCAGCCAGGGTATAAACTTAAGAACTAAGCGACTAGGTACGCTAAGGGCAACCCCTGCGGGGTACGGGCCTCGACTTAGGGCGTCGCTGGAAGAGCACGGCAAAGGACTGCTGGATCTAAATGAAGTCTTGTAAACCACTCCAACTAAGGTAAATATGCTTGTGTCTGGACTCTGGAGTGGGTTCACGTCAATATTGCAATGGGTGGGGATCGAACTCACCACCTCTCGATCGCCAGGTCGATTGCCGCTTTTGCGGTTGTCTGTGAACCTCAAATTTGGTATGACTGTAGAAATTTATTATCTAGCCACAGGTAAGTACGGAAGTACCTCTGCTATGTAATGTTAGTTATGTATGTAAGCCCCACTACGTGCATTTAAATAGGTCCAAACTTGGTTAATGAACGACTGAACGTGGTCTAGCTGGTTGACTCCCCAGCTACCATGGCTGTCCAGCACAATTATCGACACGAGTTTGTAGCCTACTGGCGGCGATATCTGTGTGTTGTAAATGTGGGAAGTAGTCACAGCATCCGCCAACATTACCACCGGTTTTACAGAGCGGAAAGTAATTATGTGTATACATCCTTATATCACTTCGAAGCCAACCAACAGTCGCGCGACAGATTATGTCTATATTTGTCCGACAGTAACCGCCACGAAGACGTGACGGTACTTATGATGTTTTTTGTAGAATATTTATTACTTACATCTGACTTTAATTTCCCATGGAAATCTTGTGTCCGGCTTTGAGTTGGTGTTCTCTGTTGATGAGTTTCGATCATTAGGGATATGCATATATTATGTTAGAATGTCTGTAGTTAGATCTATACAAGGTGTATTTTCAAATATGGGACAAATTTTCATTTGGATCTTCTTAAAAAAACTACTATGTATTCGCTTTAAAATAAATACCTACTTAGAGCTCTTACACATGAGCGGCATGTTGCCAAATGGCAGAGGTAGCACGGCTCGGTGGCAGCCGTCGACGCGTTGGCGACAGCCCTTGACGCGTCGACGGCGACCGTTGACATTCCAACTTCAAGAAACAGCAGCAGCCGTCGTCGACTCTCTCAGTAAAGAAATCAGCTGATGCGGCATGCGGTCGACGGCAGCACTTGCCTCTGCCGTTGGCAACATGCCGCTTGTGTGTTATTTGAAAATAAATGGCTTTTATGTAAGGGTTGGCCACTACTTTGGCCAGAGGCTAAGCATTTGCCATTCAACGTGGCAATGCCGATTCTTTTGGGCACTTAATCAACCGACAGCGATGCGGAAGAATTATTACCTAAGTAGGTAACTATCTGTGGCGGTTTATTCTTGTTTAAAATGACGGCGCTATGTGTGTATGTTGTAAATATGCAACAGACTCATATACTACCATTTCATGTTCCTTAGAATCATTTGACACTTTCTTATTGTGTAGATACTTCATCTAATATTAATAGTACCAAAATACGGCGGTTTATAAATTGGATTAACGAGATTATCCAGAATACCTACTAACAAATATCTAGTCTAGGCCAGACGTATGAGCTAGCCGAAGCACTACAAATATTTATAGAACTTTTTTTATACCGTCTGGCTCTAAATATTTGTGTTATATAAAAACGTTGCGCATCTGCGAGTAAACGGGAAAACGTAGCAGTTTTTTTATATGCTTCCTTGGCCCGGCGCACATTGGCGCCACGATTCGGCAACTGCAAGTGATTTGACATCTTATTTTATCAAGCTAAGAGTCTAGGTACTTCACGGGATACTAGACCGTACCGAAGGATGCTGAAGCAGGCTGAGGCGTACCGATGAAATGCGAGTCTTAACTGTGTTAAATAGGATTCAAAATCACCCGTAGGGTCTATAAAAATCCCATGTCGGCCATGCCGCCAGTGGGCGCCGGCCCTTACGAAGAGCGGATCTTTCCAAACTATGTGCTTACGTTCGGATATCCGTATCCGGACGTTACCGGTTATTATGAACCTTGAGATAAGTGCAGCTAAAGAACATACCTGCAAAAATATAGGATCGTTAATTCTAACAAAACATAAAACATTGCAGACAATCACGTAACACTAAAATCAACACATATAGCATAAATATAAATAATGGATGAAACTTCATATTTAGTTGTTGTTTAACACAATTCGTTGTTAAAGTCACGTCATGTCACTGGTCAGTCAGACTATGTATATTTTTATTATTACCTACAACAATTAGTGACGCGTTGACCATAATGTGACGATGAAGCCGTGGCAAGCACTCAGATTTATACCCGACAAACATTGTGAGGGAAAGATAGCGCGTGAAATTCATTATCATGTATAATTAGTTACTCGTACGAGACGCAAAAAAACCTCATCGGAGTTAAAACCGCTTATAATTCAACTTCCTACTACTCACAGCGGAAAAAAAGTGGCAAAATGTTAATATCTTTCGAAAACCCATCACATATTCAGTCAAATAACCCATAATTAACACAAAACGCAAAATCAAATTACTTACGTATTAAAATATGGAGGAAGCTCACAAATAATGATTTATTCCATCACGACATTGTGATTTAACACCGTATTTGCATTTATTACACAACATCGATCACAAACTATACGTTTTGCATTGCCGTTTCAATAATAATCTAGTGGTTTATGAGAGACGATAATATTCGGATGTTACATAATTTACGTAATTCTAGGCCAGTGGGACAGGCCGACGGCTTACTACTTAATTGATTGTCACCCTTTCTATACCCGGATTATAGGCCGTTCACGTTGACTTCTTTACCTAGTTTGAAACTAATTGGATTAAGGGTTTGAGTTCTGTCAAGCATGCCAAGTAAGACAGTATTTTAATATTTTCTGCCTAGTCTGCAGCAGAATACCGGAGTTTAACACGGAGGGACTGCCTATCTTACCAGCATGCGTAGCATGAACACATTGAACACCGAAGAAACGGCCTTTGTCTACAGGCGAATCGGCAAAGTGACAGATTATATAGACAGGAACCTCAATCTGTCAAATTTCTTTCAATACACCTGCCTGCGTAGCATGAACACTTAATTTCTTTTCTTCCGAGACACGACAAAGACCGTTTCTTCGGTGATCATGCTACGCGTGCAGGTAACAGGGTTCACAGGATACCTTTTGGTTAAACGGGTTGTCAGACTTCCGGGCTTCTGACTACTACTCGGATGCAGCTGAAAGCAATGTTTTTCATGAAACGACTGTCTATAAAACCTTCGCAGTTCAGTTATTGGGTAACACGATACCCAATGTGAGACTGGTTGCCACTAGACATTTAGAATTGTTACTACCCGAAATGAAAGTCAAATATCTACATTTTAAAGACAGCCGGGACCAAAGCGGGTTTCCGTATATCGTTGGTCACCCATCAACTGGCCAACCACGACAATAACTTTGAAGATAGACCCGTGCGTGTTGTACGTACTTAGCCGTTTTCCATGAAATTCAATAGCTTCAATTCAATTGCAATAGGTATCTTTTCAAACCAATAGTTTTAATTTAGCTCTTTTATCATCATTGCCTTAATGAGTTCTATCCAAACACAGTATAAACAGGTTTTACGTTGTTAATTGAGGCTACAATTAAAAAAAAAACGATTTAAAATGAAGGTATCTCTAAGAAAACGAACATACTATAACATACTTAGCTATGCATGACTTGAACCATACAAGAATAACATTTCTTTAAAACATTTGAATAGTGCATAAAGCGCCGTTGTGCGGCACCACATACTTTAGTTATTCTCGGTTATAACTGTCTTGAGTTATGTATTATCATCATGATGCATGAACTTGTCTTCATGGCAGACACGGCTGCACAACAAGCTTTACATTCCTAGTTACGCTGACATTGCATTTTGCGCAAATCCTGGATACAATGCGAGATCAGCTTAAATTAGAAATGTATAGTTATAAATAAATAAATAAATATTCCACAACTTTTCACACAATGCTATTTAGTCCCAAGTTAAGCTTGAGAGCTTGTGTTATGAGTACTAAATAGCTGATAAGCATACTTATATATTTCTAAATACTTAAATATTATAGATAAATTACACCCAGACACAGAACAAATGATCGTGCTCATCACACAAACATTTGTCCTGGGTGGGAATCGAACCCACGACCTCCGGTATAGCAGTCAGGGTCACTAACTACTAGACCAACAGGCCAGTCATAGTTACATATATAGAAATGTATGTATGTGTACCTGCTGTGTAGCCGTGTGTATAGATAGTTCACTGGGGCAGTCAGTCTACTATGTCGACGATGTCGACTGAATATTTGTCTATGGCATTAATAAAAAAACTTTCTTACAACAAATGCAACCGACTTCATAAAAAAACAAAAAAGACTTAGAATAATAACGCACAGAAGCCGTGTCTCGT
The DNA here is from genome assembly GCA_921972225.1 of Euplexia lucipara. Classification (NCBI taxonomy): domain Eukaryota; kingdom Metazoa; phylum Arthropoda; class Insecta; order Lepidoptera; family Noctuidae; genus Euplexia; species Euplexia lucipara. The sequence continues at coordinate 5,622,018 of OV179142.1, read as the reverse complement.
ACATGACACGGTCGAAATCGTGTGTCCACTTTGGCTCATTTTCAGATGCCTCACTTTTTGCACTCGTACTAGGTTTCTATACGTAAGACTAATAGGTGAGGTTAGGTTTTATTACTCTGTTGAGTAAGTATCTTCTGTTCCTGTGACCCCGGCGCAAGTGTGAGATGGAACACCGGGGCGAAGGACATCCATGAGGATTTCCACTCCGCATTCAAAAAAAGGTAAAATAACTGTAGTTTCGTAAGTCTATGACTTTAGTGGTTTCTTTTTCATTAATTGTGCTACTGACTTCGGTAACTATAGAGTTATTTTACACCTTTTGGTGTTTTAGGATACCCTCTCAACAATTTTTTTTCAATTCGTTCATAAATATATTTAATTTTACGATACGATATTGTGACGTACACTGTTTAGTTTCGTCGCAAAAATCAAATGAACCACTACCACTTCTCGTCTTACTAGGTAACTTATACACACACCCACATACCTACACTCATAAACTTCTCGTCTTTTGCTTAGTAGATAAGTAAACTATCTCATCATGTGCACAAGCGTCTGCCATGGTCCACCAGCTCCCGAGTATGCGCCCCATCATGGACCACTGCACCAATAAGTAGCACAATAGATTCGCTCGATTTCGATTCAAATTGCAATATTATTCAGGTCGAGGTATATTTATTTAGACGGAAGATAGTTGTTTTAACTTGCAAATGCTCGTAAATACCATTTGTTTAATGGTAAACTATCGGTTTGTGGTTACCTACAATTTAGTTGGAAACTCGACTATCACTTTAATTTGGTAACTTTTGTGTTTTATGGAAAGTATCAGTGAGATACTTAAATTTGTATTTGGTGGGGTAAGCGAAACTAATGGGTAAGTGAAACACCTAACCCTGAACATACATTAAACAATACAGTCAAGCAGAGATTTACGAGTCTAATCATGGGATTAGACTCGTAAATCTCTGCTTGACTGTGTGTGAACTGGGCGCAAAATCTTGACTCCAGGTTGCTGCTGATAAATTAAAGAAAGAACCCAATACCACTTTACCCGACTCGGGAATCGTAGCCGGGATCCCAAAGCTCTACAGTATCCTTTGCTACCACTAGACCAGCGTGGCAGTCTAAACAATGTATTCCTAAACTATGTATGAGGAAGGAAAGCAGTGTCGTTCGGTCCGCGTGCTCAGCTGATACAGAACCACACTCTAAAAAATTGAAGCCAACTAAGAGAGATTTTCTCTTAGTTGACGTTAAATTGAATAACACAACTATGATATTATGCAACTCAACCATAGCTGATTAATTACAACAGCAAGTTGATTTGTGATTGAACGAACAATATAGGTATGTTTATTAATTCTAACATGTATTATTGTTGATTGTATCACTCTAAACTTTTTTGTATGACTTATTCATTTTTATTTAGTCAACATAGACAAATACGTCTGTTGAATCAATTCAGAATAAAATAGTAAAAGCAATCAAATCAAATGATAGTTTCGATAAATTTTATTTATAAAATTACCGAACATGTCGTAGTTGATTTAACTAAGATCTGATAATTACATCAACTAAAATTTAATGTTACATTCTATTATAACTAAAACGTTGAATCGACTTTCATATTTGTTGAATTAATCATTCGATTGATCTATTTATTCAAGACTTCAAGAGATCCACCCTTCCCTATTCCTTCCTACCGGCTACCCCGCCCCGCACACGCGCGCGCGCGGCTGAGCTGAGAGCTCCGCACCCGCCGCTTAGTTCTGCTGTGCTCCCAGTGCTCCTATTCTAAGCATCATTGTAGTATCAAGTAATTTCAGTGTTTATCAGTGTCATTAAAGAGTATTTGGCATAACCGTCGATTAGATTGACTACTTAGCTACAAGTGCAGTGACTAATAAATTATAAGTGTAACATAGATGCTATTATTATGGATTGAAATGGAAAACGTTAGCGAACTCCTCAAGACATGGGAGTTAGAGGCTCTAATACCAGTATCACCCGTAAGTATCTTTATTTTTATGGTGCTGATTGAAAATGTAATAAACCCGGAGGCCTCCGGTTGATATTCATGTTGTGTAGGGAAATAGGTAGGTACCCTATCACATACTGTTTCGAGTTTGCTCCTTAAATTAATAACGAGAGAGAATTTCGAGAAAAGTGGATGTGGGAACTCTTTCTCTCCCATTTTCACGTTCTTGCCTTGTTCTAATAACCTGTAGGTATGTAAGTAGTTACTATGTAATCCTGTGGAATTAAATATAACCCATACATAAAAAACTATATTTGCATCAGTCACTAAATACCTACATGATCTGCTTTGTCTAATTTTAAGATAATTAGCCGTAATATTGTTTATAAGCATTCCCAATTATAATTCATTGAAATTGATACAGTATTGTTTTGGCATGATATAACTGACAGAAAATTAAAAATAAAAGTGTATTTTTTGTTAATGTTCATTGTATTAATAAATATGCATTTTTATTTTCCAGATGCAGAATTTGATGCTGCACATGGTATAAACAAAAACAATTTGTTTATTAATTTTCTATTAAGTATTGAAAATCAAGCTACAGGAACTGTTTAACGGAAAAAAACAACAGAACCATTTTTCGGTCATTCTTACCAATTGTAAGTATGAAAGAAATATCTATATACATTTATACTCCATCCGATTAGGTACTTAACAAAAGGTAAACAATTTTGACATTTATTTTTAGTTAATAACGCAGTTTAAAAATAAAATGCAGCTGTAAACAAATTTAGATACAACAAAAACGATTACATGATCAATTTAAAAAATTGTTTAAACAGTAGTTGTATTTAATTAATAAGCGTTTATGTAAAAAGACTTGTCAAGATTGTTTACCTTTAGTTAACTACCTACTCGGATGGAGTATAGGTGGTTTGCCGATGGGAAACTGCTCTATAATATAACAATACAAAAGTTTTATTTTATTTGTTATTGTGATAATATTTGTTGCTTACTTCTTCTATTTTTTTTCAGCATCGAAAGAAGATTCATCGTTTTTATTAAACACTGCGGCAGTTAAACAAAAGAAGAAACGCAGTTCGGATCACGGTCAAAGCTGGAAACCAAGTAAAGTTGAAGCCCGGGAAGGCTTTATAAAGCACGTGAAATCGAGTGCAGAAATCCGTCAAGCAATCAAGCCCTAAAATGCAGAGTATGGCATCGACACATACCCACTACTCGTACAAAAGGGTTTTAAAAAATGTAATTTTCAGCATCAACTATAACTAAAAGATTTTTTTTTAAAAAAGGTAAACTAGATGACATTTTTCGCACAGGTCCTGTTATAGATTCGTTTTCAAAAAATCTAGGTGAGAAACAATTATTTTGCTCCACTTTGAAAATATGTCAAAATAAGTCATTAGTCAAAGTTCCTTGGGCTACTGTTACTTACACCCGCTATGTACTTTAAGTAATGGAAAAAATATCTATAGAACCGCTCTGCGCTGTACTATTTAAGCATTCAATGAATATATTTTATTGTTTGTAATTATATTTTTGTTTCATTTTGACCAAATTTTTGTAGGTAGGTACCTACCTAACATGTCAGCCACTTAGAAAAATGTTGTTAGACAAAATAGTTACCTATCGAGACAGTTTAAATATCCAAATAGAGTAGGTAAACATTCGTATTTTGGGAATAGAGAAAAAACGATCATGTTTTGATTATATCTTTTATTAATAAATTGCTCTCAATTCAGACAGTATTCTAAGTCTGATCTTGAGGTGCTAGGTTCTTTAATTGGATCAGCACTTCAAATGCGTAAATAAGAGCATACAACCATTAACCCCGATTTCTGAAATGCCGGTAAAATTTTGAGAAATGTTAAATCTCATGTCAAGTGATATGATTGGTTGTCATTTTGATCATCGTTAAAATTAACGAATCACAAGAGGTGATACTCATAGGTATATTAAAATTTGACCGGGATTTCAGAAACCGGAGGTAAGGGTTGTATTTATAAAAAAAACACTTAATACTGGTTCCTAAATACGCATTTGAAGTGCTGACCCGCTAGTTAATGAGACAAAGTGTACATTCGATTAAGAGTAACTTTGCTGGCTCAATAATTTTTCATATTAGTAACTAACAAGATTAGTAGCTTATTCAAATAAACAAATTGATTGTTATGAATATTAGGAGATTTAACTTGAACAAGGTCATAGTTGAATTGATTATGGTTAAATTTGTTTAATAGTAATTCAAATAAAAATAACCAAGGTCTTAGCTGAGTCTACGAAGATGAATTAGTTAAACTTACTAAGTTCTTAGTCGAATCTACGAAGATGCATTTGTTGCAATGACCAAGTCCTTAGTCAAATTTAGTAATCATAAGTAGTTATAGTAGTCATTTTCAGATTTATATTGACCAAGATTATAGATGAATCTATTATGTTGAATTCGTCATAATGGTCATTTTCATGTTGACGTTGACTAAGGTTATAATTGTTCTAGTTAAGAAGCAGATAGTAAGAGCAATAAAAATCACCTTATTTGATTTATCTAACGTCTTGTTAGGCTCGTATGGAATCAAGATGCTTGATTGCAATAATCACAATCCTGTTAGGAGCAACCAAATTTTTTTTAGAGTGCATGGTTCGCCAGGCTGCGGTATGAGGTCAATGAAATTTACACAAGTGCCCTTTTCAAGTAATATCTATTGTCTTACTAGTGGCACCGTTTTACGTAATGTTTGCTTTAAGAATTCTTTGGCTTGTTTGTATACTTACTACTATTAGGTAAGTAATATCTTTTCTTAAGGCTTTATTATCTACAGGTAGAGGCGCAGGCATTCGCATTGCCAACAAAATTTATTTATAGGGGTTCCTCATCTGGCATTTAATTCGGTTTCACTACAAAAAAATCTTACACACATGTAATGTATATTCATAGACATATAAGCATATACTAAGTTTTGAGCCTCAAGTACGAGTAAAGGGCTCAAAACTCGTATGTATACAGGTCCTTGATAGGGTTTATATAATAAGGTCTGTCTGTTTGTCTGGCCTGTTGGTATCTCGGGGGTCGTGGGTCCAATTCCCAACCAGGACAAATGTTTGTGTGATGAGAACGATTGAACTAGATGGCGTTGTAGAATATTGTTATATTATTATAAATGTGCGTTAGTTGAATACTTAAATAGATAAATAATCATAACATCATCCGTATGATAAATACTCTCCGTCACCCAGATTTCGCCAGCAAGTATGTTTAAGTCGCATGTAATAAGGGGCAAGCTTATACTGTACCTACTAAAAAAATGTAATACCTACTATCATCATCATCTTCTTGCCCTTGTCCTTTGTTATTTGGGGTCGGCGCAATACGTTTTTTTCTTCCATTCTATCCTGTCACCCGTCATGCTTTCACTAACTTCCTTTTCTTTCATATTACTCTTCACACAATCCTTCCTCTACCTCTCCACATCCACATGTAATACCTACTATCAATCTGTTAAATTAAGAAAAAGCAGTAAGACAGATAATAGCACTTTATTACATCTTACAAACCGGTGTTTATGAAATGAGTAAAGGTAACGGTAGTCGTAGTGGTAAACAAAGTTTAACGCAATCTTTTGTAACATAATACTTTGCTGGTGAAAGTAATACGTATGCTCGGCTAATTGCTTAAGATTTCTCAGTTCTCATCGAAATATTCACCATTTGTTTACAAAAGTACTGTTTTATGTAACTATTTCAGAGTACCTTCATAAAAACATATAACGCCTGCTTCCCAGGACCATCTTTCAGATAAGGCGACAACAGAAAGAAAATGGCGTATATGGAATCAGCTGTTTGTCAACTGTCAAGTGTTTTCGAGTAGAACTAGTAATATGGCTGAAAATGAAATACACTTGACAGTTGACAAGCAGCTTATTCCATATACGCCATTTTCTTTCTAATAGAAATAGAATAGAAATAGAATTTGTAATATGGCTAGGCCGGCAGCACCCATATTTTGCCAGTTATGTCTAATCATTAAGTAATAAGGTCCGAGCTTACTGCCAATAATCGGAAACGAATCCAGACTCCGGGCAGCTATTAAGAAATTTCAGATGGTAATACATAATAACACTTCCAGCCAGACCAGAAGATCGGTTGTGACCATGATGCGATGTAAACCCATTATTAATGGCCTGCAGTTGAAATTTAAACAAGTCTTCTTACAATCCGGTGTTTAATTTGGGTAATAAACATGTGTAGCAATTTCCTTGTAAATCGAAACCAAGGTTGGAGCTCCATCACGTCAGGATTAAGTATCGGAAATTAATTAAAAATGGTACATGCGTATTCTCCGTTTGTCGTACGTTCCAAATATCACTTAACCACCTTGCAGCAACGCTTACAGAGCGACCATTACATCTTGATACTCGGCGAAATAGTCGACTGCATTTAAATGTACTGATATCGACTTAGGGCCGTGCTCACGCTAGCGGTACGGCATGCGGCACGGCAAAGGCCTTTTATGCGAGGAATAGGTAAACAACTTAATAATAAAGCAATAATAACATTTTCAATGCCAATCATGATACAAAAATTAAGCTGCAGCCTAGGCATACATTGTCATTGAAATTTCAATTTTAATGGCATACTATTATTAAGGTCTATTTGTAACCGCCAGCCTTTATTTGTGCATTTGGTGTTAACTAAGTTGAATCCAATTCCCCCTACCAAGTATCGAGTCATACTGGTCACTCTAAAGTTGGACAAGCAACTTGATATTACACGGACGAAATGCGACACTATCAAGCTATGTTGTCACTATATTTTGTAATCGTTGAAATAATTGCAAGACGTTTAAAAGGCATTTTGGTACAAATTGGTTTACGAGATACTTACCGATTAAGATTTGTGATTTCCATTATCTAGGTATCGAGGTTGATTTCTTCAGCTTTGCGAATGTTGTTATATTATCTTATAAGAGATGATACGATACCGACATTTACATCTCTTTCTGTCTTTAAGCTTTAGAAAAGGATAGGTCGAGAGTGACGGTGACAAATAAGAACTAAGTTACAGATGTCAAATTAGTGTTTTCTTGTAACTTTTGTATGTTGTTGGTCGATGCGTTTGAAATGTCAACTATGTACCTATGAAAACTTAAGTTTGACTTAATTGACAGCCATCTTTTTCTTATTATAAAAGAGAGAAAAAGATGAAAAATTAAAATAACCTAAATTAAGTTTAGTTTGACAAGAAAGGCATTGGCGCCGCTGTATGACGACAATTTAAAAACATGCTTCATCTGCATGAGACGGCTGTGTTTTAATAGCGGTATTTTATAAAAGGCCGAAGATAAAACAGAGAAAACCCAGATAAAAAAATGAACAAGATAACATAGTAACTACGTATCTTGTGGCAAGTCTAAAATATCTGTACGTCACGAGCCCTAACATTGAAAGTGATTCAACTTGTATAAATCTTAAAAATATCTTAAATATTTTAGACGATTCACGTAACTTATACTTACCTTAATATTTATGGTATCTACTCACTCACTTTCAAGTTTCACTTAGGAGAAACTTATCAAATAAAATTATAACATGCGACATTAAAAAAGTTAATTAGTAAGTCTAATAAATGAATTAAGCTTACTAACGTAGGGTTGTCAAGTGCATTGCACAAGGTTCATTAAACTATTAATTAGGTAGGTTTAACCTAACTACTGCTTATTATTATTATTTTTAAAATGGATAGGCACGCGTTCGACCACTATCTCACCTGATGGTAAGCTTGGTGCTAGATAGGCAGAACATGTTTATCTAAACTTCGAGGAATTAGGTAAAATAGGTAGTGTGGATAAAACCAGAGATATTTATTTTTTGTTTTTAATTTATTTTTTTAACTTTGTACACTTCTACTAGTATACCTACTAAACTTACTCTTACGTTTTCAGGCGAACAGTAGTCATGGGTTGCATGCAGCTGACAATAGGTATTAGAAGGTTAGAACCCTGAAAACGTTAAAATTCTAGTCGCATTTTTATCTCAGTTACAACCTTATGTGAAAACTGGTCAAAAATGTGGGGGAACATATTTTTGACAGATTGAGATAAGAATTTGAACGTTCTAAAAACACGGGAATTGCCCCCCAGGTTTTAGATGTTGCCATATTATGTTGAGCTGTGGCATAAATATCGACTTCTATCATTATTATCTTATAACTCTTAATTTATCTAACCCGATAATACACTAAAATCGAAAAAAATAAAAAGAATTAAACATTCACGTGCTACCCCGATACATTCTCTGGAGCTACTTTAACCATTTATTTATTTTAACTGTTAATTTTCTTGGCAACCCTCATTGCAATGCCTGCCTACATTATTAGCGACCTCTGTGAAGGTAAGTCGGTTATTTCGTAATTAATTAGTACGTGTTATTTGTTTGGCAAGATATTTATACCCTCAGCTTGCCCACGCGTGGCGGTCGCGTGTGACCGACGCCGCGACGACGCGTTAAAATTAAAATGATGCTTAAGAACTGTGGATACCAATGCCGATCAGTGACGATGTTATTTTCTGGGTTTTATTTCGGTATTCCCGTTTTATTCTTTTCTTGGATACATTTGCGACGTTCGTTTGTTTATTCCACGATGTATTGCGTTGTGAATAAAAATGAAGAAATGAACAAGAAACAGTAAAGATTGTTGTGTGATTCAGTAGTTCGATGAAATTAATGATTGAGACTATTTGAGACGAAGACTATAAATATTTTTTTATGTTTGTCCTTATTCCACACACTAACGGCTAACCCCGTAATTGATAAAATATAGGTACAAAGCGATCTGTTACAGTACATTCAATTATTGGTTAAAAATTTGTTTAGACTGCATTCCTTTTCCAAATCTTTTTTGTAATTCAACGTCAATTTTGCGCTCAAAACAAAAAATCAGCGTTAGGGTTATGTAAGTTCGAGTGATTTAAGAATATTGTGGACCCTCTCTCTACCCCAAACGACATTAGTAAAAACGGAAACAGAAGTTGAAATTTTCGCAAACGTCAGATATTTTTGACCTTGGCTGTACAGCCAGTAGCGCTAGCACATATTCTTGACATAGGCGTAACCCCTTCCACAACCCACTTTTTTAAGGATAGGAAATTATGAATAAACAGACTCGTTCCGCTCTGGGTGAAGCAGAAAGGAGTTTCAGACTCTTACTGACTAAAACCCATCCGTGTTCCTCCTAAAGCCTTTTGCGTTCCACGGCCGTGGTGAATCAAAATAAATACAATACAACATCCCTGCAGTTTAAATTAATGGTTTTGACTAAAGGTGAGCTAATGGTCAAACGCGTGCCATTCATATTAAAAAAAAAGTATATAACTAACTTGATAATAATATTCGAAACGAGTAGATAATGTTTAAATATAATATTTTACGTTTCAACGTTACGTTTGCGTCAAGTATATATATGCTAGAGGTACTTAGGTACAAATATTATTCCAATTTAGTTTTAATACATTATAAAGATCATGCGATGCTAATTCCTCATGCAGTCATGCAACATAATTATTAAACCTGTTGCAAGAATAAATAACACGTTGAATTATGATACCTTTATACGAGTAAGTACGTATATGTACTTGCAGACGTCCCACGTTTTCACCCGCGTAGGTCCCGTTCCCGTGGGAATACAGGATTTCCGTTCACAGTGATCAAAAGGACTATGTTTAAAAAGTAGAACAATTTTTTATTATTAAGTTTATCTACTTTACGTAATTGTGTCGCTGTAGTCCCAAGACTTCCCCTTACTATCCCTTCCCTTATACGTTTATACCCACAAACATTTCCCATCTCTTCGACGAAGAGACGGGGTATACAAGACGGTTCTTCTTAATAACTTCGAATTCCACAACAGGCAAAACTGCATAGGTTTATGTTAATTTAAAAAAGAATACAGAATTACGTTACCTTTTCAACAAATTCGCCATAGCCACTTGATTTTAAAACTTCAAACATCAAAAATAATGTTATTTGATGAAAATTAGCACTAAGCACACACAAACCGTCCTTAGTCCATTGCTACAGCTCACTATCTAAGAGAATGTGTTATCATGACAGATCGAGGTATCTTCAACGTTTATCAGCTCTTTAATCTTGGAACAACATGTCAATCATGCCACTTATCTCGCAGTCTTCTGATATTACAACCACGGAGGAAACAGTCAGAAGGTCAAAACATTGAACAGACACTTTGTTCCCACAGTAGTGTTGTCAGTAACGGTTTTTTTTTGGTGTTGTTACTGTACTACAATATTCTTTTACGAGTAATACACTGTTTTGGTTGTCCGACATTTGTAAAGAAATACACCGTGAGTAAACCTGGACTGAATACCTAGCGGACCCGTTAGACTTTGTCCTCTGGTCAATGTCAAACTACATTCCACACAAAAAAAGTATAAAAAGAATGTGCCGAATATGTGCAACCGCATTGAAGTGATGCGCTGACAAAAATGTTTGTAGCATTTGTGGATATCCGTATGTTAAATGAATGTAAACAGATATCTAAATCCAAATACGCTAACCGGCCTTGAGCAAGCATTAATGCTTGTTAAACCATGTTCTCGTGAACACATGAGGAAAGGCCTATGTGGTGGGACAGTGACAGTCTAGTTTTATTATCATCATTCACTACACTCCAGAAAAACGGCTTAGCTTTTAATAATCTTGTTCGGCACAACTACTCCATAGAAATAGGACTTCTGTAACAAACTGTATTTCTATGTTTTCCTGCACTATGGCAGGTGTCTCGCCTCGGAATAAACCTGTCCACTGTTTTCCAAGTCTCTAGCTCAATGCAGCAGTCAACAAGACAATTCACCTGGCACAATAGAATCTAGGTTGATCAGACCATCTGATAGTCATTGAATTGGGTAGATAACAACATAACATAACGTCACGCCGGTAATCACATTTCGCCAGTTTAAGTCCCATGGTGATAGGGGGCGAGCCTATAGTCATCAATCGGGCACAAATCCAGACTTCGGGCTGCTACTGAGTATTTACAGATGGAGAAAATTAATAACTCTTTGCCTAACCCTGTTATCGAAACCTGGACTTCAGGCTCAGCATTGGCACAGGGGACCACTGCGACAACGAGGTGAATGAAACTCACTCAGTCTTTAATAGACAGTACTCGTCTGTAAAAAATCTTGCCGTGAAAATGTAGGAGAAGTGAAGGCGAATTAAGCTGTTCACTTCAGTCATATTTTCACTGGATGATTTTTACTGAATTGACCAGCTGTGTTTGATTAGTGGTTGACGTCGTGAATCATTACGAAGGTTAGTAGACAATTTATTTGAAACCATTGAATTTTCTGTAAGCTTCAATATGATTTTGTACTTTCTGTTAGCTAACATAGTCTTATTTCACAATTTTCAGAACCCTTGAATAGGATGGTGTTGAAATTAGAAATAAATACTTAAATATAAATAATACATTATAGGTATTTGTTAGAGTAAATTGATTTTTAAGGCATTTTTAAACGGCTTTAGTTTCTGGATCTCTCAACAAAAAGAAACAGCGAAAAGTCAAATTATTTAATGCAAATAAAACAACAAAATGTTGTTTTTGATAGTCAAACAATTTCATAAAGCACAGTCTCTTGAAATCCTGACTGTATTTTTGTTGATTAATTATTATATGTAGGTATATGAAGACCTTACTGATTTGAGCGGACCTTCGCACTACCAACAAGTTAATAACCTAATCTAATTATTTCCCTAATATTTTAAATAGCTAGCTGATAACTAAGACATTTTTTTGCCCGTACCTTCAATTGACCCTGATATAAACGTAGTTAAGGTCAGAGCAATGTTTTTGTACAAAAGTATGCAACGGTTACAATTTTACTGCATTCTTGATGATTATTAACGTAATTTAATTACATTATAAGTTTTCATTGAACAGCATAAAAGGCCTTGTTCTGGGGTACAAATTAAAAAAAAAAAAATATAATGGCTTTAACAAACTTAAATATCTGCTCAATATTTACAAATTACAACACGAATCTTGAGTCTAAAACACCTACCTTTCTGCTTACTTACCTGAACTTATATTTATTTATTCATTTTATGACACTTTTCTTTTACGACATATATTAAAACATACACAAAGTAGGTATAGGTACTCATTAAAATGGCAACCTTTGTTGCAGTCTTATTTAATTTTTATTAGTTTACGTCATATTCTCAAACCTACAGAATATACACACCACATTTTATAAGAGTCGGTCAAGACGTTTCGAAAAAGTTTTATTGTAAACAATGTGATGTGTTTCGAGAATTTTATATATTAAAAGATAAATTAGGTGTAGATCTTAAGGTGAGTGTGATATTTAGTTGTTTGTTTGTTTATTTATTTTGTAGATTGTAGTTAACAATAGCAGTCAGTTTGGCATGGCCAGGTGGCATTTCTCAGTAGCAACGAGAAGTCTGAATCTATGCCCGTTTATGGTAATAGACTCGCCCCTATTATCATAACTTGCGAGATGGGGGTGTAGTCACTGTTTAACCCTTCGGGGAATATACTCGTGATGTTATAATAATAATGAAATAAATATTCCACAACCTTTCACACAACACTATTTAGTGCCACGCTAAGCGAAGAGCTTGTGTTATGGGTACTAAACAGCTGATAAACATACTTATATGTTTCTAAATGTACACATATTATAAATAAATTACACCCAGACTCAGAACGATTGATCGTGCTTGTTAGACACTAAATCAAAATCAATTAAAGGTGCAATTGGGTATAATAATTCAATCACAAAATTAGAATAGAAAAAGCAAGCCGCCCCGTCGCTAGCCAAACAACAGAACAACTAGCCCCTAGCAACGGGGTTGCCAGATCTGTCGCCAACAGTGCTCATCACACAAACATTTGTCCTGGGTAGGAATCGAACCATAGCAGTTAGGGCCACTAACTACTGGACCAACAGGCCAGTCAAAATTATTCTATTCCAATTTCATCTTGTCGTTATGACCTGGGGGTCGAGTCTGCTATTGCAATCGTGTCTCAATGACCGGTCAATGATCTTTTTGACGTATAACGTCAAACTTATGACACATTTCCCATACAAAAACTGTCAAAGTTGTCAAATATTCGATCAATGACCGGTCATTGAGACACAATTGCAATAGCAGACTCGAGCCCCAGGTCTACGTTAAGACGCCTACCTTTTACGAGGTTGTGGTTAAAATCCGAGCGAGTACCAATGCGCTTTTTTCAATTCATATGTACTTTCTAAGTTTATCTTAGATATCATTGACATCGGTGAAGGAAAACATCGTGGGACTTATAGTTAATACCTATAAGTTTGTAATCAACAATCCGCCTTGAGCAAGCCTGGTGATCAATGTTCGTACCTTCTCTGTAGTAGAAGAGGCCTTTGCCCTACTGTAGGACAGTAACAGGCTGGTATTATTTCTATGTGATTTATTACTGCGAGCATAAGTCAGACGTGCGTACCTGGGTTCGGACTCGAGAGCTATGACTTGAAATTGAAAGTCTACCGGCTAAATAACTAAGTGGTCACTGCTCTGGGATCCTACTTTATGGATTGAGAAAATAAGATCGAATGGTGGAGAAGTTTGAAGTGGTAGAGGAGGTCTGCGTGTAGGTTCTTAGCCTTTACAAAGAGTAAACTCTAAAATAAAATAGCACTCGGAAAAACTTATTTCATTAAAGATTGAGTACCATAGATTTTGGTACCTACCTATTTATTGTTTGTAAAATGTTTATGAAAAATTTTCATACCATAAATAGCTAAAATTATTTCATTTTGATGTGGTTAACCATATTCACAGCAACAAGGTAGGTACATTAATGTGATTAATTACGAAAATAATATCCGCGGAAAAAAATCTTTCCCCAAACGTAACATAATAATATACATATAATTTTGTACTGTTATGGGTTTTAATTTATTAAATTAACGGCCATAAATGGTTAGTAGGTCTAAGTAGGTATGTTATAATTTTAACAGAAAATTTTCCAATAAACGCCTACGCATGTATATTGTATACTCGTAAACTCCAGCTTGTCAGACAATTTACTGTAGCATGCCGGTCATATTTAGACTCCGTGTCAAAACAAAAACAATACCAGATTTCAGTTAAGGTAAGAATTAAACTTTGAGTCTATCTAGGTATTAGAAAAGGTGGATAGAACCCTAGCACCGTCTGGTAGGGCTGGAGCTGTACCCACCACTGAAGACAGTTGTCGTGTTCTGCCTTTTATAACAGGCCGAGATGACCCCTTCTTGACATGCGCTACATCTACCAATCAAATGGATGCAATGCACAAACGTTATTGGCGAATGGCGCACCAATTTAAAATATTATGTCGCACGACATCAATACGCGCTTCATATTCTAAATCCTCAGCAACTAATTGCTTTTGATATAGTTATTTTAGAATCCCTTTTATTTCCATTAGATTGTAGTTTTACTGATGAAATTCAATTTATGATGTTCGAGTAAAGTTATACATAAGAAAAGTCGACCATATTACAATACCAACCTTCTACTGTCCCACTGCAAAGCCCTCTTCTTCTACAGAGAAGGCCCGAGCATTGTTCATCACTCTTACTCAAAGCAGATGGCGATGTCAAACTTTTATTAACTTTAAGACCAGGTTTTGCGATGTATTCCTTCAACGACGCAATAATTTTTAAGATAAGCTTAAAAAGTACTTGCCCAAGCATGAGGTAGTTCCTCTGGGTTATCCGCCAGCCAGCCGACTTAGCGCTGATTTTTTAATAATTAAATATTGTACATGGAGTTAAAATGGCGGATTGACAGCTTTTGTATGGAAAATATTACATATTTCAAACCGAAATATATATTCTAAAAGTTACCTGACTATTGAAAAAAAAAGATCCCTTTTAGAAATAATGAATAGACTATAATAAAAGAACCAAGAAGATTTAATGAAAGACTAAACGAAAGAAGGTGAAACTTAGAACAATGAGAAGTAGACCATGCATTCGGGTCATCGAGGTTTGAGAATTGAGTGTGACGATGAAATAATAATGACGATGATATTATCTTAAACCAGAGTCATTAACAGTATTGTAGCTCATTAGGAGTACCTACGAGCTCAAGATGTGTTACGCACCGTTCGGGGATCTACATTGGCTACATTCTAATACATAATAAGTATATCTTGTTGACTGACTACTAGTGGTAAAGTTCTGCTTGCACAAATGTCAACTAGCTATCTGAATATGCAAGACTATACCCGTAGAAGGAGCAATTGCTTTAATCTTAATCTATCAAATTTTCTAACATTGATTGTCGCTGAGATGAGACTGCGACAAAAAAAATATTTTGATTTTTGCTCAGATGAGTTTGTGACTTGTTTTTTGATAATATTATCACGGGAATTGGCCTTCAGGTCTCTCAGGTTTTGAATGCCACTTCGAAGCACCTAGGTTTTAGGATCTAAGTCATGTAAAAAAACATAGGAAGTAGTTCGCTTGAAGCAAAAAAGTAAAAAGTTAGTCAGATCATTTTAGGTTTTGATATTTGCGGAAATTATTTTTAAACTCATTCCCAATACAGTAGTGTGCCCGCATGCTATCTATTATTTTATTCAAATATTCTACTGCCAAAGACCATTACGTAGGCAGGTAAGTTATCTAGGTATTGATACGTTGCCTTTTACAATATGGATTAAAAGGTTGATGCGTAAGGAATATTGTTATAATCTAAATATTCTTCATTTATGTATGGTATTTTTATAAGCAAATAAATCTTGCTATAGTTTCTCCAACTGTTTGGCCTGTAACCTTATTGTTTGGCTTCGTCTTAGCTCCAACAGTAGATGCTCTGATTAAATGACTATAACTTATTCGATAGCTGAACGTGACTTTAGGGCAGTATTTACACACATACTTTAACACCACAATTTTTTAGTTATTACTAATAAAATGGGCTGTATCCGTACCTGTTACTGATCATATTTGCGTAATCAAAAGTAAAAAAACAAAATTCAATTTTTAAATATGCCACATATAGTTAAACTTAAATAACGAAAACAGCTATTAGAGGCGGGGCATCATACTTAAGTGAGATCACGCAAACGTGAGCCAGATATGACAATGAATGAATACTACTAAAGTCATGAATAGTCTGTACCTACAATATTTTCATAAATTGGGTGACTTTTTGGGATATAAACAAACGCTATTATAACTTTCCTGTATATGTTTTTTTTTTTTTGTTACTCTACAAATATAACGAGAAGACCGTCTAGCATAAGCCTTTTAAGTATTTGTACTAATTAAAATTTTGTGGTGTATAATACAATGTACAATGTCTAATTTTTTTGGTATTAATGGAGCAAGGGACCGATTTAACTGCCTTGTTAGGTCTAGTCGTAACAACTTCGCAAGAACTACTGCTGAATGAGGTTAGTGTCCCCAGTCTCCTAGGTTGGGCAAATTTTGAGTAGGTCTTTTATTTGGAAACTCTCCGTGGTTCGGTGTCAGCTCCGAGCCTGGATCTCGATATGTTGGATATATGCTTGGCAGTAGGCTCGCCTCCTATTACATATGACCCAAACAAAACTAACAAAGTGTAACTAGGTGTAAGTTACACGAAGACAGTATCCGCCGAGGTGTCCCCTTACTCAGTGATATTATTCCACTTGACGATTTTTTATTTTTAAACTTTATTGCAAAAAAAAAGTAAGTGGTAGGTATTTTTTACATTCTTGCACAACACACAACAGTAATTAATACGTTTAATTTGCCAATTAATGTTCATTAATGTTACTTATTATATAAATTTCATAGTTTATAATGACGTGTCGAAGTAAGCGATGATTTCTACAGCCATTGAGTAACTTTAAACGAGAAAGTTTAGGTAGCAGCAACACTAACTTAACTAATGTCATGTTCTGATTATTCTAGTCAGAGCTAAATATATCAATGAGCTATTTGACCAAATATAAGTTTTTGGACCCTCATCTAGATAACAAGAAAATATGCGACAAGTATTTTTGTTTTTTTTTTTCAAATTTATGGAGAACTGCTCTCAAACTCTATCGTCATTAACTAGTATAAACTGTACTGGCTAGTGACGCCATGCGACATTTTGAGTCGAAGTATCGCCGTTATTTTTTGATTTAGTAGGTATGTGAAAAAAGAAAAAATATGTGCCGAATATTTTCTTGTAGGTAATCTGGATGAGGGTCTCAAAACTAAAACTTTGTCAAATAGATTCTTTACAATAATCTTTCACATATTTTTAGAAAGATAATTTAATATATATTAATACAGAAAAAATGTGAAAATATATTTTTTTCATATTTTATTTTTTCCTATATAATAATACGCTTAGTAACTTCTTCGGATCCCTTTTTAAGAAAAATACGCGCAAGGAGGAATGTGGGATATGGCATAGTGAAGGTTTAAGTCGAGGAGAAGTGAAAAACCTTATATTTTTGTTAGAAATAGATCATATTAAATATGACAGAAATGATGCAAGTGTACAAAGAAATGCACAGTTGTAATCTTCCTTAAACATTAATATACGGTCGAATTTCGACTACCTACAGAGCGATCACTAGAACCCTCTGTGATGGCCCAGAGGTTACGGCGCCTACCTCTCATGCACGAGGTTGTGGTTCTAATCCGGGCAAGTACCAATGTGACTTTTTCAATTCATATGTACTTTCTAAGTTTATCTTAGACATCATTGACATTGGTGAAGAAAACATCGCGAGGAAACCTGGACTTATAGTTAATATGAGTTTGAAAGCGCCAATCCGTTTTGAGCAAGTGTGGTGATCAATGCCCTGCAGTGGGACAATAACAGGCTGGTATTATCATTATTTTAAGGTGGTGGGACCCAAGCTACTGATTGAGAACCTAGAGTGAAGAAGCTTTTTACAATGCGTTAAGTACCTTCTGTATCTGACTCCTGACCCAGCTGTTTTAGCGATAGAATCTTAAGATGTTGGTCGAAACTCTTCTCTGCAAAACCATTAACGGATACGGATATCGGCACTGTTATTATTGTTGACTTCATATTCCTCATGATGGTAACCTCGTGAGTAAGATTCAAATATTATGTCCCCCTTTTTACATTTTATCTGGCAGTTTGAGTACTTTATGGGACCAACCCAAATGTTCTTTCTTTGGTATTGTTCGTCAGCACATGGAGCTCCTTAAATTTCAAGTTGAGCTCACGATTACTCACAAATGCTTGCACTTACTGATCTGGTTCCCTCATATATGTTTGGTTCTTTCTTCAAAAGAGCATTTCGGACACTAATGTTCTTACATGATTTGACCAAGATAATGTCTGGACTTTAAAAGAGACTGTGACCTCTGAGTTTCTTGCGGTGTTTCTTCTCTGAGTAGTCAGATAGTTAAAAACCAATCTCATCTACTAGTTTAAAAATGACTTGTTAAAGTGTTTGTAAAAACCTATTTAACAAATAAATATCATTTTATCTATACTTATATCTATACTAATATTATAAAGAGGTAAAATTTGTTTGTTTGTAAGTTTGTACGTAGGGGTAATCTTCGGAACTTATGGTCCAATTTTAATAATTATTGCACTGGTGGTGGAAAGCTACACTATTCCCAGATGACATAGGCTTATACTTTTTATACTTTTTATCCCTGTAATCCCACGGGAACAGGAACTACGCGGGTGAAACCGCGGGACGTCTGCTAGTCATTTATAAACTAGGCAATAAAAGGTGCAAATGCTTCGATCGATCAGTAATATTAATGATCGAAGTTCAAATGGATGCTGAGGTAGTGTTAAAAGGAAGTGGCTCGAGTTACCTAGGTAGGTATTTGCTTTATAAACTAGGTAAGTGTAATATGGAAATTCGGATATACCTAATACCGATAATAATTATGCTCCGCGTTTATTAATGAGAGGGAAAGAATTTTTCTTTTTAGTTTTTACGAGTTTCTCATCAAGGAAAATAGTGACATCAACAATATAGGTAATTGCGCGACTTTGGTACCTACCTACTAACCGATGAGTTATAATATCATCAGGTTTATTAGCAGGAATATCAAAATTTAAATCTAAAAATAATTACATTACCTACCTACCAACCTATTTAAAAGTATGATAATATTACCGTGCCTACATTGTTAATGTTGATCATTTAGGGTAAAGTACCCGATAGTCAGCCGTGCACCAGTACTCAGCCTTTACAGACTTTATTCCTCTATAAATAGTGTAGAAATTGGCGTACATCACTAAAATATCGTTTGAATGAATCCTTGTCTCTTTATTGGCTAATACTCATATACACGAACCAATATCCTATCACGTTGACGAGCTAGGGTCGTTCATTTGCACCGCCGTCACACACATGATGAGAAACGCCATTTTTACTATTTTTTTCTTTAGGAAACCCGTTAAAGTTTTGGTAAGTTTTTGTGGTTATTAATTGTTATTTGCGGTGGATGATTATATAGTGTTACTATAAAATGTTTATTTTGCCATAAAATCAACTATTTCATTCATTTTATTTGTTAAATATGTTGTTATTTAGGTGGCCGACTACTAGGTTGCGAATTTTGATTGCAGATCCAGTGCTCAGCCATAAGTGGCTGACTACTGGTTTTTTGTGGAATACTTAGATTTAGCTGAAATTAACGTAGCAAAATAATTTCAATTTGCTTATTCCTTTGGACTTAACTTTTCTAACACGAAAAGTGTATTTTACCAGTAGTCGGCCGCGTACAAATGTAACTGCATGTTAGTGGCCGACCAATGGGTCTACCAATTCAGTAACCAGCCGTCAGTCCTGTTGCACTAAAAAGCACCTTAAAGCGTTTTAATTAGAGTTTAATTTATGCACAGTTATTTTAGATTGAAAATCAGTTGTTTTAGATTTCCATCATGTCAAAGATACCAATTCACCAATATAAAAGAATAATTTGAAAGAAGTTATGGCAGTGATTAGAAAAGGAACGAAAATTAGGGAAGCCAGTCGAGTTTTCAAGGTTCCGTGAGGGACGTTAAGTACAGGATTGACTGCATTAAAGGGTTCCAGATTTGCCCCGTAAAATGGGACCGGATTCAGTGATGACCAAAACTAAAGAAACTACCTACATTGAAAGACTAGGAACAAAATAGGACATGTAGGTACTATAAATAATACAGAATAAGATGTAATTATTGTTTAGAAGAAAATACTAGCAATACCGAAATCAACGATCTCAAAAATAAAAGATGTGGTAAAAAAAATATTAGATGTGATGATTGCCTTGCAATCTCTGCATGGTATCATTTAAATTGCACTGAATTCGCTGGGATATGTATGAAAATATTACATCGTAAGAAATTTCTATACCAAATATGTAAAGTAAGCGAGGGGCTGACTTTAGGGTAGGCCATGGCTGACTTGTGGAAAATTGAGGCTGAGTACTGGGAAAAAGTGCCATAATTGGATTTTTGTTATTTTTTTCTATAATGCTTACAAAAATATAATATTTTGTTATTTTTTTCAAAAACTTTAATAAATAAGTTTTCACAAAAGAGTGATTGTTTTTATGCAAAGTGTTTATTGTTTAAAATATTAATAAACTAAATTTGATTACTCACTAAAAGGCTGACTATTGGGTACTTTACCCTACCTACTCTGATAAAATAAAGGCTGCATTGAGCTAAGTCAGGTTACTTTATTAGTATGATTGCAAAACAACCTAGGTAGGTACCTACTTAATTTAAATTACTTATAGGTAGGTAATAGGTACTTGCGAAAACAATTACCTACCTAGCAGCCTTGTGTGAAACTTTATCAAAACCATGACTTTTTTATTTAAATAGTATAAGCAGTGTTCTAGTTTGGCCTTAATATGTAGACAATTTACATAACTTTTTAATTAATTAGTCATTCGAATGCCTAACCTCGATAAAAATGAGCGTAGAATCTTTCTATTTGTGACTTACCTGCAAAAACTGTTTCGAAGCAGTCAGCTGATAAGAGTATTTAACTGTCAGTTTTGTGTGTTAGTAAACTGATAAAAATACCTACCTTGAGTTCTACGTAACACAAGTAAAATACTTCTATGATATTACCTGCACTAGTTGACAAAGTAGAAGCACAGGTGTGGTGTGTCGCACACACACAGCCTCCGATCGTTTTCCAACTAAAATACTGTGTGTTATAGGTATGTTACTGTGTACTTACCTACCTAATTTGACGACATATCCTAATCCTACCTAATAGGTACAGTACAATATCATGCTGTGTGCAAAGTTTCAGCGTCAATATTTATGACAAATTACAGTGACGGAATGTCTCGTTCATTTGGTAGGTAATATGAAATAACTACCTGCGTATTAGGTACCTACCTGCTTGCGTCACAATCACAGTCCTCCTATTCATGCTGACATTCAAGCCTCAATTGCTGTTATGTTGTTATTAGACTCTATTACTTATTTGTCTTTTTATGAATTAGCTATAGTTCGAACTTATTTAATTATCCGGTGATTGTGTAATTATGCAATCTTAGAAAATGATACTGTTTTCCTTCCGTTGTTTACCAATACCATCTGTGTTGTATTGAACTATGTTACATGATTAATGTAATAAAGCAGTGGTTTTTACCGCTCGTAGCATTTCCATGATCACAGCTACGTAACAACAATGTCAACAAAACAAATGCTTGGCCGCGATTAAGGAAAATCTTAAAATCATGCAACACTTACCGTGTATAGTAACTGCTAGTAATAAACACAAGCAACAAATCCACTCACTACTCGTCCACTGATGCGTTTAAATTGTTTTATTTCACTTGGTTTTCTCGAGGGGAAAACTAATGAACTATCGTAGAGTACGTACTGACGCGAGTGTGCGATTACACACAACCGTCATCCGCCAGCGTGAAGGTGCGACTGAGTGAGTGAGTGAGCGAGCGCGCCCGCGGCCGCCGCCAGCCCGTCCGTTGGTCCCACCAGCCAGAATCCTACCATTCGGATTAAGCTGCGCCGGCGGCGCTAGGCCGCGCCGACTTGCCTCGCTGCTGGCCCATGCGTACAGCAAGATGTCACTTCTATTAGGTACTTTGAAATCCATTGCATTATTCAATTGGAACATTTAACACAATTTCAATATTCATTGCGACCACATGGACGAGACTAACTAATCAAGACTAAAACCTGTTTATGGTTCGATAGATGAAAAATAAAATCGATGTCTGACAGCAACGTTTCGGTATGACATTTGAATTGAAATACACTGATGTTTGTGTGTGATCAAGTTTCAGTACTTTTTTCAATCTGCACAATCTAAGAGTAGATATTAAAAACATGGAATCGAAAAGAAATATCGACGAAAAGAAAGCAGGAAGTTTAATGAATACGCGAAACAGTAGTCAATCTACTAGTGGGACTGTGGATTTACCGAAGAAAGATTCGCTGGAGGAAGCGGCGCTGGAGAAACCAGCTCCACAGAAACCAGCGCCAACACAGACGAAGCGATCGAAGAAGATTTGGAAGGATGTGTCTGAGCAGTCTTCACATACCAAGTTTTATAAAAGGCCGACCCGTCTAGCTGAGTTCGAACAGGTCACTAGGAATGAATATCTCAGCATATCAGAGTCTATGTCTGGGTCAGCAGACACTTTCAGCTGCATCCATGGAACTGAAGGCAAGCAATACACACAGAAGGGCTTGCTGAAGAGGAATATCTTGAAAAATTTGGACCCCATACCTATTGGTAAGCATAAAGGACTTGTCTAGATCCTAGTTAGGTAAGGGCTATCTTGGTAACGGTATTGGTTATCCACTCTTCTCATACAGATCAGGGTACGAGCAATAATCGCCAGGATTGTTCAAGGTGACTTATTTTAACAATAAATTTCCTCACGGTGTTTTTTTTAACGATGTCAATGATGTCTGAGATAAACTTAGAAAATAACTTAAATGACTTACTTGCCTCGTCGTGGTCGAGTTGTGGCAAGCGCTTCTGCTGAGTACGAGGTCCCGGGTTCGATCCCCAGGTTGGGTGAAGTTTTATTGAGTTTTTTCTTCTGGAATTTCGAACTAGCAGCCCGGAGTCTGGATTTGTGGCCGATTGATGCAATAGGCTCGCCCCCTATTACATGGGACTCAAACATAACTGGCGAAATGTGGGTGTACTACTGGTACACCCCTGCCTAACTCTTCGGGGATTACAGGCGTGATGTAATGTAAAATTTATTGAAAAAGAGACGCCAGCACATCAAGTTACCCCAAATCAAAATGTCAAATTTTCCCAATTGAATATGAACCTTATTCTGATTGCCATAAAGTTGAAAAACGATCAAAGAAATTTGACACGTTGGGGTAAATTGATGTGCTGGCGTCTGTATTTGCCCGTATTTGTACCACAACCTCGTGCATGAGAGGTAGGTGGTGGCGTATCCTCTGGCCCATCATGATCATCCATCAGTTGTAGTTTATGACGTTTATAACATTCTTCCAGCGAGAAGATGAACAAAAATATGCTAATTAAGTAGGTAGGATATTCTTTGCGATATCTTCACCTATAAACTCATTGTAATTAGAATTTCTATCGGCCATGTAAGTATGTACCTATTGTGCCCGCATTATATTTCAACTACATTTGTCGCGATGCCTTCAAATAGCGACGATACAGTTTTTTATGAAAGTGGACGTAAACAAATAGGACGATTGACCATTTGTTGAATTAACGTGCGCTTTCCATAGCCCACTTACCCTTTTAATCAGCCATTATAATAATTTCTTGCGGACCAATAACCTTGTCTGAAAAAACGATAATCGAATGGTGGCGATTCCCTTGTTTTAAAATTACCTAAGTGGACACAAGTCTTTGAGTTTAATTTAGTACGCTCCGCTGCCGCTCCAACATTGCTATATTATTCTAGATGGCGTTACTGAGACATGGGATTAAAGTTTTCCTATGTCATTTTCTCGCATGTCCTCTCTATTACTCTCTAGGTATAGTACCTATTTTAAATCTCTTTACCTGCCTACATTACAGAGCTTATTTTTCAATAGTAAAATGACTTTCGATCAAAAATTATCTGGTGACTGAAAAATTGGACCTGAAATTCGATAGGTTAAAGAATAAAGGCCGATGCGTGTGAAATGTCAACGAAAGTCAGTTTAATTAAAAACTTAAATTGTCAGCTCTTTGTATAATATTAATCCCACCAAAACTTTTCATGTAAAATTTTGCCAAGAAGACCACATAAGGTTTGCCCTGTGAAAAAGATATAAGAATAGAATAGAAAAGAATACTCTATAATGTACACCAAACAAATTTACTAATTATAATTTCATTTGTATCAGATCTCTTGTAGAGCCAAGCTTCTGAATCTGATCTACACGGCCTAACTCTACTTTACTCTACCGACCCTAACTTCACAAATTCTACTTATATTAATTTGGTCTATTAATGACATCATATCCTGAGAATATGAATATGAACTATCTGGTACTTCGGAAACCAACTCTGTAAGGGTTAAAAAAAACGACGAAACACTTCGAGAAAAGGTAGGTAACTAGTGCCCTTGCGCTTCGCTTAGATCGTCTTGGCGGTGGCACTACCGTGCCCGCAGATACTGTACTTTAGTTATTTTTTAAAATAGTAATAAGATGTAAAATAGCCTAATTTTGTGTTAAGTCGTCAAGAAGGAATTAGAACCATTGTTACACTTTTGTAGATAAGTACGTTAAAAAAACGTTTGGATTAAACCCCGCTTCACGCTACGCAACAGCCAAACGGTTAGCTACTGCGCCAACCGTGGCGTTACCCAACGATACTTTTGGCCGCGATTTCCCCTGTGTGCTGGTGTCAATAATTTCCCCACGGGAATTAAGTATCCTATTTCCTAATCCAGGTTAAGGTTGAATAATATTGCACTAGGTATTCACACCGTCCTCGTTTCTCTTCTGGTCGCAAGCACTACTTCTTATCATGAGGTCCTGGGTTCAATCTCCGGGTCGGGAAAGCGTTATTGAGATTATCTTATGGAATTACTTTGTTGCAGCCCAGAGTCTCGTTGGTGGCCTACTACTAGGAAATGTGGTTACTACTAGGCACAGCTGATTATGCCTAAGCCTTCGGGGCTTAGATGTCTATGTACTCATGGCTTTTGTTAATGTTAGAACCAAATGAAAACTGAACCAACACAGCTTCAATTGCTACAAGCTACGTAATGTTTATTACTTTAAGACCTAAGACGCTCGCCTTTTTAGTTCAATACCTACGTACTTATACATAACGACTTATCGGGAGCATATTCAACTGCCATTCATTGTGGCTTGCACCTGTCTCCTCACCATCTGTCGTCGGCATCTGTGTTGTCTTAAGTAAAGCAACAAACTACATTTTTTGCTATCTATACATGACATGCATACGTCTTTTTCCCCATGGGGGTAGGCTGAAACTACTGAGCGTCACATCTACGATTCTTACATACTTCTTTTGCTTCGTTTATATTCATACATGTTGTCATACACACACGCCGGTTGCGAGTACTGCGCAGCTGATCCATCTGATCCATCCATCATAATGACGACGACATCATAATGATGATGTTTGGACTGGTCTGTTGGTCTAGTAGTTAGTGGCTCTGACTGCTATGCCGGAGGTCGTGGGTTCGATTCCCACGCAGGACAAATGTTTGTGTGATGATCACGACCATTTGTTCTGAGTCTGGGTGTAATTTGTCTGATAAAGTATGTATTTAGACATATATTAGTATGTTTATCAGCTATTTAGTACCCATAATACAAGCTCAGCTTAGCATGGGACTAGATATCGTTGTGTGAAAGTTGTGGAATATTTACATTTATTTATAATCTTTATAATAAGCTAGTTTGTCACTAACCAATAACAATAAATAATAGAATACTCTTTATCTTTAGCCATAAAACATTACAAATAATAACTAACGATCTGTCCATTTCTCATTGAATCGACTGTAGACTTCATAATTATTCATGATTTCTACTCGAGTTGAGGACGCGATAATTAACTTGGTAGTTAAAACCAATCGGCATAACTGTTGCATGTTTATTGTTTTTAAAATCGTGACTGACTAAATAACTTTAGTGGTTCATCTTTAGATTTCCTTTTGATTGAATGCAGATTAACCATTTCACTTATACAAGAAAGCGTCGAATTATATTTGGATTACTTACTAACTTTTTACTTTGTAAAAAAATCGTGGCATTTCTCCTAAACCGTGTGTGAGTTACAAACATTGAAACTGACATTCAAGCAGGCGGACCTCAAAGCACTAACTGTAGTGATCATACAATTTTTTTATTATATTTTTGGTGCATGAATTGAACCCGCGACACGCAGCGCAACAGCCAATAGCTAAGTTACTGCGCCAAGCGTGATCAAGCGTACGACACTTTTGGTCTTGGCTTCGTCGACGGTGGATCAATTCCTTGAGGAACCCATCATCAGATCTGATTGTTGATACAAATGGGACCAATCTGCTAGGATTCCTATCAAATAAAAAAAAATTAAAATCGGTCCATAAATGACGGAGTAATGAGGTAACAACTCTAAAAAAAATACAACCGAATTGAGAACCCCTTCCTTATTTTGACGTCGGTTAAAAAGTAACCTATGTCACCCGGGGATAGTGTTGCTTCGCAACGGTGAAAGACTTTTTCAATTCGGTCCAGTATTTTTTTTTATTTTTTTTCTTAACCGACTTCCAAAAAAGGAGGAGGTTCTCAATTTGACGGTATGTTTTTTTTGTGTGTTTGACGTTTGTTACGCGTTTACTCCGCCATTTACGGTCCGATTTTCAAAATTCTTTTTTTATTTGATAGGGTATACTACCAGGTTGGTACCATTTGTATCAAACCTCAGATCTGATGATGGAATCCTCGAGGAATTGAGGGAACTCCTCAAATAATATAGGTACACATGTACCGATTTTTACATTTATGGTAACAAATCAAGCATTTTCATTTAGCAAGTATCATTTGGTGAAGAAAAACTGATGAAGAAGACAGGCGACGGAACTCTTCAACGCATAACAGCAAATTACTCGCGATTGCTACAGTCACATGTCTGTGCATGGTTTATGTATTTCCATAACATAACATTACGCCTGTCTATTTTAAAAGGGGCCCGGCAGAGATGTACAGATTAATGTTTAGAAAGAATTTTTTTTGCAATTGTTAACAGATTTCAATGATTCTTTCAACTTTTGAAAGACTTTTTTTACATTCGAAGAAACTAAAAATTGCAAAATAAAAAAAAAATTACAAAAAAAACAACCGACTTCTTAAAAAAACACTTACAGGTAAAAAATAACTCCAGTTTCGGAAGTCGGTGGCCAATAATGAACGAAACAAAACCACTAAAGCCACAGACTTCCGAAACTGGAGTTATTTTTCACCTGTCAGTGTTTTTTAAGAAGTCGGTTGTTTTTTTTTGTAATTTTTTTTTTTAAATATCACGACGGTGGCAAACGAGCTTACGGCCCGCCTGATGGTAAGTGGTTACCGTAGCCTATGGACACTTGCGACACCAGGGGCGCCACACGCGCGTTGCCGACCCTTTAAAAACCTATTTACTCCCCTTTTGAAGCACCCCATACTGTAGCCCTCTGAGAAAACCTCAGCTGGGAGCTCATTCCACAATCCAAGTGTACGCGGGAGGAAATTTCGGCTCCAGTGTGTGAGCATGAACTCCCTGTCGACGGCGAGCGGTGCGATGATAGAAAGTGACCGTGGGCATCATATCAAACCATTCCTCGGAACACATCCCATTTTTTAAGTTTCTTCGTTTCATAATATGTATAATAAATAAAAAAAACAAATCTCTGCTCTATAAAATACTAGCGGACGTCATGCGGTTCCACCTGTGTAGTTCCCGTTTCCATGGGAATACAGGGATTAAAAGTAGCCTACAGCACTCAGCACGCGTAGCGTGACCACCGCGGCAACGTAGAAACGAATTCTGTCTACAGAAGAATCAAAATGTAGAAACTTTTCTTTTGTTTTGAGCACGACGATCTCAAGAGTGAAGTGAAGGAATGTGTAGACTCTTAAGTCGTTAATCTATATTAAAGACTGAAGTTTACTGACTGATTATTGTTTGTAAGTTTGCATGTAGGGGGTAATCATCGGAACTGATGAACCAATTTTCAGTTTATGAAAACCGGCACTACTGATGTGCCGGTAGAATTTGTGAAGTTAGAGTCGGTAGAGTTAGGCCGTGTAGATTCAGAAGCTTGGCTCTACAAGAGATCTGTAATCTTTTTCACAGGGCAAACCTTATGTGGTCGTCTTGGCAATGTTTTTGGTGGGATAGCTTTATTCTTTAACCATCAAACCTGTTGAGAAAAAACATAACTTTACCTTATGACCTTCTTTTAGATCGCAACTGGACTGACGATTGTGATCCCACATTCCGGTGGGAAATGGCCAAGATGCTAGAGATGATGGTCGAGAGCCCAACGGTGGAACATCAGATAGAACGCTTACAGTCACATATACGGGACTTCGCTAAGACTAGTCGCAATGGATACGTATCCTTTTCTAAAAAAATCCTTGGAATGGGCTATTTAACAAAATTTTAGCTTTTAGTCCCTCATCTAGATAAACAAGAAAATATTCGACACATATTTCTTTCTTTTTCAAATTGGTGGAAAACTGCTTAGATTAAGCGCATTAAAGTTGAGGAGAGGGGTCTTGTAACGTCATTATCTAGTATAAATAAACTGTACTGACTAGTGACCTCCTGCGACATTTTGACTCGATGTATCGCCATTATTTTTCGATTACCTAATACATGAAAAAATAAAAAAATATTTGTAGAATGTTTTCTTGTCATCTAGATGAGGGACTAGTGAAATAGCCTATTCACGGTTTTGTGGGGCTTATTTTATAATTTAGTTACCCTCTTTTTTAATGATAAATAAATAAAATAATAATGAGATAGGTAGGTATCTTAGTGAACTAAAAATGGGGAGACTGATTCCCTCGCAGACCCATGCTTGAGCTTCAAATTAGTCCCTAACTAATAATTTTATTCAGATTCAGGGTTATTGTCTGTTAAAAATCAGCTTTTTACTTACAGTACGAGTAGTTGTACCAAAACACATTGTATTAATAGTAATCATTTGTATTTGTATGTTTGTCTGTCTGTCTCATTGCACTGTTTGAAACTGTCTGTCTGTCTCTCCGTTTGTTTCTTTCTCCAGAACGGCTTGACCGATTTTAATGGGGCTTTCACAGTCATATAGCAGTAGCTAATGTTATAATGAGTAACGTAGACTGCTATTATTTAAGAAAAAAGAATTAAGGATCTGTGCAAGATAAATAAAACCCATTGAAATCCACACGGAAGAATCGCAGGCACAGCTGTTACATTTATCAATGTAATACTTTCTGTAAAGATATAGTTTCCCCTAACAATATCTTCAGCGAGTTGATACTCTCGGGAGTTACTGCATAATAATGGATTTTCTATTAGAGTCTATTCCCCGACTTCCTGACCTAAAGGAAGGATTTATGCTGTTACTCAAAAACTTACAGAAACCAATTCTGTTAATACATGCTTCTGACGTAGTTTCATATTTTGAAATGATCATGCATTTCATTGGGTTTATGGGTATGTTTCTAGATTTTATTATTAGTTACCCTATTGCTACACTTCATAACATAACAGTACACACGGCTACATATCAACCAGTATAAGCTGATCTAGATTTCCGTAAAATGCGAGGTCAGCGTAAACTGGAAATGTATCTGAAATGAAATGAAATTAATTATTATGCAAGTAGGATATGGAATCACGTATTTTTTAACCCCCGACGCAAAAAGAGGGGTGTTATAAGTTTCACCGCTATGTGTGTGTGTCTGTCTGTCTGTCTGTCTGTCTGTCTATCTGTCTGTCTGTGGCACCGTAGCGCTCAAACGGGTGAACCGATTTAGATGCGGTTTTTTTTATTTGAAAGCAGGGTTTCTTGTGATGGTTCTAAGATATAATTTATCAAAATCGGTTCAGCCGTTTCAAGGTTATCAGGTCTTTTGTGTTAGCTATCGTTGCTATTTTAGACGTCTAATGGGTATTAACTTTACTTAAAAAATTAAATTGAAAATTTAAAAAACCCCCACCGCAAAAAAGTGGGGGTTTTTTAAATTTTTAATTTAATTTTTGGGGGGTGGGGGTTTTTTAAATTTTTAATTTAATTTTTATTTCATAATTTTTAAACGAATAAATTTTGTTTTATAGAGTTTACAGTTATGAGAATTTTTCAGAGCAATGTATGTAGAGTCAAATGCTGGATAAAAAAACGAATCCAAACACGACATATCTGCTATTATTTTGTCACGAGACTACCTACTGGTGTGCTGGATAGCTTGGCTGCAGCATCAGCTCATCCTGTTGCCATCAGTGCATTGTGTTTAGAATCAAATGCTGGTTGAAATGAATCCAAACACGACATATCTGCTATTATTTTGTCAAGAGTCTACCTACTGGTGTCTACACCAGGGCATTGTGTGCAGAATCAAGTGCTGGACAGCCTGCAGCCAGGCTGTCCAGCACACCAGTAGGTAGACTCTTGACAAAATAATAGCAGATATGTCGTGTTTGGATTCATTTCAACCAGCATTTGATTCTAAACACAATGCACTGATGGCAACTGGGTGAGCTGATGCTGCAGTAAGCTCACCCAGTTGCCATCAGTGCATTGTGTACAGAATCAAATGCAGGTTAGAATGAATCCAAACACGACATATCTGCTGTTATTTCCCCAAGAGTGTATTATTCTGCTAGATATCCTGGCTGCATCAGACCAAATACACCATAATGTTGCCTATTAATATTACACACATGAGTGTTTGAAATTTTAAGACACACATATGTTTGTAAGTAAATTTAATACTCAGAGACGTCTAAAATAGCAACGGTAGCTAACACAAAAGAGCTGATAACCTTGAAACGGCTGAACCAATTTTGATGAATCACAGCTAAGAACCATCGCAAGAAACCCTGCTTTCAAATAAAAAAAACCGCATCTAAATCGGTTCACCCGTTTAGGCGCTACGGTGCCACAGACAGACAAACAGACAGACACACACACATAGCGGTGAAACTTACAACACTCCTCTTTTTGCGTCGGGGGTTAAAAAACATATGTGAGTCTTAAAATTTCAAACACCCATGTGTGTAATATTAATAAGCAACATTATGGTGTATTTGGTCTGATGCAGCCAGGATATCTAGCAGACTAATACACTCTTGGGAAAATAACAGCAGATATATATGAAATGCCGACTTCAACTAGCTTTATGAGAATAAATTAATTATTATGCAAGTAGGATATGGAATCACGTATTTTTTCTCTTAAAGCTAGTTGAAGTCGGCATTTTCTAACTGGCTATTGCTTAATGTGTAGCCGTGTGTACCTATCTAAGTTTTTTGGTCACTCAGTAGGCTACTGTTTTCGTTTTTTAAGAATATTACTAAGGGTGACTACTTATTTACGTGAAAGTTATCAAAGTGCGGCCGTTTGCACGTTTTTAGGGATGACAAATTAAAGATGATATTATAATTTTTAAAATTGTGCACAGAGTGATCCATAATACGATTTTATTCCTGGCTAATTAAACTCTTGAGCAAGCCAGGCGTTTTTATTCGTAGCATCTACTACATTTTTTTTTGTGTCATACCTCCATGATCCTGGTACGTAGCCTCAAAGAACAACGTAAGTAGTTTCCAATCATCTGATCCAGTAAAAGTAAATAGCCATATAGGAAACAGTCTAACCAAGAACTATCGTGTTAAATTCAAACGATTTTAGAATCTGAAATAACTATCATATTATAACATTTAGGTTTGAATTTGTAAGGCAAGCACTATCAGTATCATCACCCACCCTCTCCTAATCCCAACTATGATGAGGTTAACGTCCAGTCTAACCAGAAACAGCTGAATACTAGTGTTTTAAATGGAAGACTGCCTTTCCTCCTATACCTCCACAACCCAGTAACTAAGTCTCGAGCATCAAACCCGAGTTACTAGCCTGTCGGTTTTCTATCGGTTATATTTCGAAGAGTGTACCTACAACGGAATTGCACTATTTAATTTATTTATTTTATTTTATGCAAGATGTACACAATAGGCTTCAAACTAATGAGTACATGACCCAGTAAGGGCGCAGCAAGATTACTTACAACTAGGTTACAAATATTACAATAAAACTTAGCTTAACATTATATCTACGAGTATCTTGGTTTTAAATATAATATTATTATATAATTATGAACTAATTAACAATTGAATAAATATTTGAAATCTATTATAATTTAGTGTCTTCTAATAATTCTTGAATACTATAATAACATTTATCCAAAAGCAATGCCTTTAACCTAGCTTTAAATATGCAGTGTTTTTGTGGATCGTATAATCTCAGGTAACCTATTATACACCTGTATGCTTCGGTATTATTCTTCGGTATTATTATTTTATTTAGTGACTGCCTCGTTGGTCTAGTGGTCGCACGCGCTACTGCTGAGCATGAGGTCCCGGGTTCGATCCCCGGGTCGGGCAAAGTGTTATTGAGTTTTTCTATCTGGAATTTCTCAGTAGCAGCCCGGAGTCTGGATTTGTGCCCGATTGATGGCAATAGGCTCACCCCCTATTACATAGGACTTTAACATAACTGGTGAATTGTGGGTGTACTACCAGGTACACCTCTGCCTAGCCCTTCGGGGATTACAGGCGTGACGTTATGTTATGTTATGTTATGTTATTATTATTTAATTCCGCCAAGCTTTTCATCATCGGACTACCAGACGTACGTCGCTATACCACCGGTGCATGGTGGACATCCCACCCATACTTGTATACGTACTAAACGTTTCGGGAACACAGTCATTGTGCGTACAGCTAAGGAGTGGAATTCCCTGCCGGAGTCGGTGTTTCCTGATAGCTAAGTACCACCTAGGGGTCTTTAAGTCAAGAGTGAACAGGGTGCTTCTTGGCAGGCGTGCTTCATCGTTCACCGCATCGCTTACCATCCGAGATAGTGGTCAAACTCGTGGCTATCAATTATACAAAATAATAAAAAAACTAGCACTAGACTGCTTGATTAGATGTGTTGCCAGCTAGTAAGCAAACTGCGAGACACAACGACGGTCTTAACTAGATTCACAGATCTTGCGTGCCATTGTGATACACTAAGACAAAACAATTCACTTTTTTTTCTGAATGAAATGAAACAACACAATATCTTGGGAATTAATTGAAACCGAACGAGTATTACGTAGACTTTCGTGTTCATAATATTAGTATAATTGAGGCCAAGTCGATATCGCCACGCCATTTTGTGGTAGTGATTAAGGAGGGCAATGTCGCTGTCACTCGAGGGGATTCGACTCCTTTTGAGGTGATATGGTTTATGGCGCATGCAGATCGTGCCTCACATATTAATTGTTTTGACTGTGACGTCTAAAAACGGTTAGCAGTAGGTCAGGTATCGAATTAGTTAAAGATAGGTACGTAAGTAGTTAGGTATACTGACTGGCCTGTTGGTCTAGGTGTTAGTGGGCCTGACTGCTATGCCGGAGGTCGTGGGTTCGATTCCCACCCAGGAAATGCTGGCCTGTTGGTCTAGGGGTTAGTGGCCCTGACTGCTATGCCGGAGGTCGTGGGTTCGATTCCCACCCAGGAAATGCTGGCCTGTTGGTCTAGGGGTTAGTGGCCCTGACTGCTATGCCGGAGGTCGTGGGTTCGATTCCCACCCAGGAAATGTTTGTGTGATGAGCACGAGCCATTGTTCTGTGTCTGGGTGTAATTTATCTACAATATGTACCTATGTATTTAGAAATATATGAACATGTATATCAGTTGTCCAGTTGTCGTAGCACAAGCTCTGCTTAAGTTTGGGATTAGATGGCTTGTGTGAAAGTTGTGGAATACTTATTTAATTTATTTTTATTTTATTCCACAACTTTGATACAACGCCATCTAGTCCTAAACTAAGCAGAGCTTGACGCCAAAAGTCAAAGGATTCTGACAGCATTTATGCTCTCTCAAGAGACGCATTTTTGTTTTCGAAAAGGGCGCCGCCGTCTCAACTATTACGTCACAATAAAGAGATCTTATTTATCTCCTTTCTTATCTTGAGAGGTCTTTCGATAAAATAAGCAAATTCTTAAATAAATTATTTTCCATTGTGTAAAATCCGCCTAAAATAAATTATAATGATTAGATACGTAATACAAAACCATGAGCAATTTTATGGTTTTACCGCTTTCTCTCGTATATAAATGTAGTTATTTACAACCAAAGTAAGTAAACCTCAACACTTATAATATGTAACGCGACACCGCAAACACGAAATACTGTCTACTATAAACATTAAACACAGTAGGTGCGCTGGATTTCGTGTCTAGGTCCTTTCAAAAGGGGTATCAAAAAGAAATTTTGTTTATTAGCATAAATACCATACTACTCAAACTACTCATAGGTTTAAAACTGGGCTAGGTCGAGCCTGTGTCGAAAATACGAATTAAATGTTTTATTATTATTATATAAGAAATGCCAAAAAAACAATACAAAAAACGGGATTATTTTAGTCGAAATGTAACTCTCCACTTTTAATTAAGTATATTATTAGTACACTAGTAGACGTCACGCGGTTTTACCCGCTTCGTTTCCGTTCCCGTGGGAATACAGGGATAAAAAGCCTATATCACCCGGGGATAGCGTAGCTTCCCAACGGTGAAAGAATTTTTCAAATCGGTCCAGTACGTTCGGAGCCTATTCAATGCAAACAAACAAATGATCAAACTTTTCCTTTTTATATAATATATTAGTATAGATATGGATCTACAATTACAACAACAGCACATAACGTGACTTTGCCTGAAAAATGAGCCGAACACCATCATTAGAGGTCTGTTGTTTCAAATTCGACCTTTGCAGTTTTCTGCACTTCATCTCCATTTTCATTTTAACAATAACAATTTTCACAGTTCTTTGTGTGCGCAATATTCTTAAAAAGGGATACAAAGTTTCACTACACTATATAAGCATAGTTACATAATTTTTAGATGTAAATTATAATGACGATACTACCAAAATACATGTTCAGAACGACAATGCATTAAGTCTTTTCTCAATGTTACAGTCGTTGTTACACGAGAAAACGCTTTTAATTATGTGTAACTGTAACTTATTTATAACTTTAGGTAAAGCTACTTTATTTTGTTTCAGCATATCTTGTGATAAGACTTGAGGATGAAGAGCAGTTCGACATTGCGTCTGATGCACTACTCTTCCACTTGTCCGCTCCCGACAAGGTTCGGGGTCCAGGGACGGTACAGCGACGTCACACGCTTGCTGCCGCAGCTCCAGTCCTCAGACAAACCATCGCCAGAATGGTGGCTATCGCCAATAGACATAGGTTTCCAAAATTTTTGGAGACAGTGCTTCTACTAGCGTGCGATTCAGTGGATAATTGTAAGTGAATCGTTATGGAATCTGAACAACCGCCACAAGTGTGGATTGGAGATTAAGTTAAGGTTAAGCGACCATCTATATCTACTGTAAACTGTTCCATGTTAGTTTTAAAATTGTTTTCTGTATCTCTTACATTTCGAACCCGTACTTACTGTGAAAATCACGTTAACCGTTGGTTCTAGTTCGTCAAAAAGTCCCGTACAAGTCTGAAAAGCCTTATTTGAAAAAGAACAAATAAGTAGTTGCTTAGCAGCTAATAATTAACAATAGGAACCTTAATATTAAGTTTACTTTTACTGAATGAAAAATTTACAGCTTAAGCACTTCTTGACCCCTCGGACACGGTAGTTACAAATGGATCTACGTCATATATCATGCTGTTTACATAACCTGTTTAAACCTCGACTTGCACTCACAATGTACGAATTCTGTCGAGGAAAATGGCACATGCAAAGGTGGATACTAAAGGGGTCATACTCATAATGCTCAATATAAAACTTCAAGAATACCTAGGAAACCAGATTCTATACTACTTATGTGTCGAAACCTCATAATATGCTTATAGGTAGCATTTTGTCTGATGAATCCGCAGCGCAGATATGTATTGGGATAGGAGCAATTCTCATTAGGTCTGATAAAGATATTGTCATCAGAAGGAAACAAAATCTGATTTGTCTTTCCCCTGGGCCCTGGAACAACTACAAACAAAAGCCGAGCGAGCCATACAGTAGCCGCATATGATTTGTAACATCTTCAGCGGACATCCCGCCATAAAATGATATGACAGTAGGAGACGTGGTATCGACATCTCTCCTTTTCTTTCTTTCTTATTATTCTTCTGATATTTTTTTGGGTT
This sequence comes from Euplexia lucipara, assembly GCA_921972225.1. Classification (NCBI taxonomy): domain Eukaryota; kingdom Metazoa; phylum Arthropoda; class Insecta; order Lepidoptera; family Noctuidae; genus Euplexia; species Euplexia lucipara. The sequence continues at coordinate 5,585,647 of OV179142.1, read as the reverse complement.
TTGTAGGCATAGAAATGGTGAAGGAAAACATTATCGAGAATATCTTCTACCGGTTCAACCCTTATTTCCCTGATAGACTACTGCCGAATTACGACATCAACCCTCTTGATTGCCATGACGTCAATGTAAGATTGGGTAAGACAATACATGTGTCTATAGGTAATTTTAAGTAGCTCTTCTTCTTAAACGTGTGGTTAGTAACTAACCTGGTATCAGTCAAAGTAAAAGTTTTTATCCCACTCACTTGGCTCTGACATGGGTTCACAGGCTGGCATTTTGCCAGCCTTTTACTGACAAAGGTTTCTTCTCGTACAGAGAATACTCAATATCTTTATTACTTTCCTTAAGTATTCATGTAGTAACTTTGTAATTGGGTCCATCATTGACCCAGTAGGGCACAGCAAAAGGGTAGGAGAGAGGAAGCCCTGTTACACGAAGTTATTTAGTTTTTAATAGAAATACTTAATGTACAATTTGAGATTAATGTAAACTTGGAGACGGATTGATAACTTCGATTGTTCAAGGCAGATTGGCGAATAAGTGCAGTGAAGGACTAGATAATATGTTGGTATTACAATCGGACACATAAATTTTATTTGAAAAGATTTTATTTGTAAATAATTACTTACAGATATAAAAACCTAAAAGTTAAAACGTCTTAACGATAAAACAGTGACAGTTGTGCAAACCAGTTCCGAATCAATTAGTATTAATGTCCGTAGATCATTGAAAGTAATTAGAATTAAGACCTCAACAGCTTTGATAGTTTACTGTCATTACGTGATTGTAGGAGAGAGCAGTGTCAACATGACCACGACGCTGTCGCTGTTGCTGGTTCTTCTGAAGACCACTAACAAGTATTTGGAAGAAAACCCAGGTTTTAAAAAACTGCTTCCTGTACCCGACTGTTATGCACAAAGGTGAGCTGAATTTCTAGCCCAAACAATCTATTGCCATGGACAGTTCATCATCTGCAGCTTAAAGACGTCCGCTGCTGGATATCGACCCCCTCAAGTGTCGCCACAACGACCAGCTTCGTCTCGAATCTTGAAAGATTGTCGCGACGCGACCAGTTGTCGTTCCACCTTGAGAGAGGCCTTCTAACGCTGCGTCTTCCGGTACGTGGTCACCACTCCAGAATTTTTCAGCCCCAAAGACCATACATCTGTTCTGCGAGCTATGTGCCCTACCCACTTAAGTTTGGAGATTCTTCGGGTTATGTCGGTAACCTTAGTTGTCCTGCGGATATCTTCATTTCTGATCTGTTCACACAAGGAAACTTCGAGCATAGCCCTCTCCATTGCCCTTTCAGTGATTTCAAGCCTTCTGTTAAGACACATTGCCAAGTTATTGTGCTTGGTATCTTTATAGTTGCATGGTTTTTATTATATGCCATAACTCTAAGGTATGCATGAGACCATAAATTTAAATTTGGTATGATTACCATTCGTCAAATTTGCTAGTCAGTGTGTCAGTGACGAAATCGGTGTATTTTAGATATCAATAAAATCTTAAGTATCAAAGCTATTCAATTGAGACTTTGTATGTTTAATAAGTCTATTATTGACATCATATACTGAGAATATGCACTATCTGGTATATCGGAAACCAACTCTATGAAGGTTAAAAAAAACGATGAAACACTACGAGAAAAGGTAGGTACGGCCCTTGCGCTTAGCTTGGCTCGTCTTGGCGGGGGCACTCCCGTGCCCCCAGATCGTAAATTTAATAATGTATACATTGTACTTTGCTTATCTTTCTATAATATTTTATTTAAATTATTGCTACACCCTGACAGATGCTTTATCTGGGCATACCGATATGAATGCCGAGCTCGGCAGCATCACCACGAGAGGATTACTCTCACTGTGATAGCAGCAATCATGAACAAGTGCTTTGGTGACAGCTTACTTCTCTTCTGTTCTACATTGATGCCAGGTATACTAAAATATAACTTAGAAAACTACATTTTGGTTAAGGTACTCAACTACACTGCCAGCCCAGTTTGCCATTGTATGCTACGTAGGTACTCGTATTATATCAATAGTTACTGGCCAAAGGCTTCCGACGGTACAGTAGACGCAGTGATGGCAAAATCATGATTCGGACATTTTTTTAGGTCATAAACCAGCCAAAAATCAGAAATTTGTGTGTTATTGACATTCGGCCTACTTCGAATTTAGCTTTGGGCATGGCGTAGCAGTGACGTCCGGCTAATTTCAGGGTGAATCGGGAGCACTTTTGCTTTGACACAGCTAACTTCATTTTTGTTTCTAAACGATCCTGAATGATCGTATTTTATTTCCTTTAAAACCAATATTATTTTTTTTTTTTTTTTCTTTTTTTTTCATTTATCTCTCCCCGATGCTAAAAAAGCAAAGAAAATTTCAGTGTATAGCTAAAATATTATGATTTTTTTTTTCAAAATTATTTTCCCTTTTGTTTTGTCATTTGGCGAAAAAAAAACGAAAGCCGAAAGCTGTTTTATCTTTTTGCTTGGACACTAAATAATAAAGCCATAAGCTTAGGAATTGACTCTGAACTATTACGCGGTAATGCCTACTGTTCAGTCGAATTTTAAAGTTCCAAATCTTTACGAGTGCTTGCTTACGAAACTTGAGGAAACAAAAATGTTTCTTCCTCTGACTGCCCTGGAATAACCCCGTTTTGTTGGACGGTAGAATGTCTTAAACATGAGGAACTAAAACTACTTAGTACTTACTTAATGAATTTCACCAGATCAAACAAACACCAGAAACACCGGAAGAAACATCTCTATCCAAGCTCTAAGATCTAACATCTCTATCATATCACCAAAATCAACAGAAAAACGTAACATTAATGGGGATTGAGGATATTAAATTCGGAATCATTTCCATTAGTGAGTTCTAGAAACCATAATTTGAGTGAGCACTTTCACTTCCGATGGATATAATTGCGTTGCTCGAAGAATGGACGCCGATCAACCGTGTCCCATCGAAACTGACGAATCTAGTTCATCCAGAATTGCGTCACGATTATTATCTATCAATTGTTTTACATTGGTAAACTCACGTCTTTCCCATGGGGCTAAGCAGGTAGTTCCTACAATAGAGCTCAACTTGCTAGGAATCTTACCTACTTCTTTTGCTTCGTTTACGTTCATACACCTGGTTATACACTCACGCTGGTTGCTACGTACCTGATCGTTCTAAATAACATCACCAATAAGGTCTGTATGGTATTCTAAGGTGTCCCGTCCCCTTCGTTTCCACGTTTCTTAGTCTCTTTTCATTCGTCTTGTCAACGTTACCAAATCTTCAAAGCAATCTACATCTTCTTCCAAACCATAACGTTACTTTAGCACAGTTATTGTATGTTTGCAGATATCATGTCGCTGTCAGTTTTGACTGAGCTGCCCCCACGGAAGGACTGGCTCGCAACTGTAAACTTTACCACTTCGCAACAAGATGTTCAGTTCAAGAAGACATTGATTCGTTTTGTTGTTGATTTGCTTAAAGTGTTCCCGTATAATAAATTCGTAAGATACTTCTACCATCCTATAGCAGTCTGCTGCTGAACATAGTCCTACATAGCTTTAATAATACAATCTAATTGGGTTGAATTATGTCCTAAGAAATTAAGTTTCAACAGATTTTATTACCTAGATACGTACGTTTCCGTAGCGAGTATTAAAACTAAGTAAAATCTAATAAAACTTTTGACATATTCGGCTAAATAAATTACTAAGAACCACTAAAGTCTGACCACTAGTTTAACCAAAGAGTTCCCAGTTACTGGGTTGCGGAATGCGGAGGTCAGATAAGCACTTACTCTATGCGAAGAGCGGGCTTTTTGGGGACTGTCTTATTTTTTTATTATTAATACTTTATAGGTACACGAGTAAAAAAACTGTGATAACGATATTCTGCTTCTTAATTTAATTTAACAATGATGTGGTAAAGGCAAAGGCATAGTTTCTCCACTCCATACTTAAACATTAAAACATCATACCCTTAATGAAACGTAATAGACAATGCCAAAAATTGTATGAACCTGTGCCCCAAGCTGTACATAAATGAAATCTATGTAATTTAATAGTAAAGATCTTCTACAACAAAAGTTTAAAAGGCGCATATTGCTCAGCAGTCGTGGACAAAAGTTATAAAGGTTTAAAGAAACCGTTTTTGTACCTACCGGCTAAAGTATTTTTATGTTTATTGTAAACATTAAGGTATAAACATGTTTAGATATCTGTTCCAGGCATTAATATACACAGTGTATTCGTTTTACAGCACTGGGAGGGCATTATTTTTCAAAGTAAATCTATTATGGTTAGTATCATTTGTAGACAGAATATTTTGTGACATAATGACATTTGACGTTTGATCGAAGACATGAGTGTTGCCAAAATAAAAGTAAAATAATGTTAGATATGAATGCTCAGATTATTTTAAACTATTAATCTAACAATGTTACAGTTCGTTTTATGGATAAGAAAACATAAAATACTAATAATAATGTATTACGTTATAAGTTACGCTAACTTACAAATATTTAACATTTTAGGCCAGGTATGTGTTAAGATAGTTTTTCCCTGTTTTGCTCTTTGTTAATATTATATGGCAATGTTGAGGGTACTTTCAAGTGAAATAAAAAGAAAGATACTTTTTATTGTGAGTTTTTTTCCACGTCTGGTATTGAATGCTAGTTATCTTCTAAAATTCGTATCTTATTTTATTATAAGTATTTGTATTACAATGATCTCTGTACACTTTGGGGCACAAATTGGCATTCACCTTTCTTTAGATGATGGAGTCCCGGTATTGGCTTCTGGGCATAACATACCTGCTGGACCCTGGTCTTTGTACCTTACGGAAACATTGGTCGCCAGCTTTGTTTGCTGAGATCCGTAAAACAGCTCTGCAGGCTTTGGTATGCACCTTGCCTATTGCTGACCCAACATGGGTCGTGAAGTATGGATTGATCAGAAGGTGAATATCGTACCGGGAACATGGGGTGAATAGAGACTCTCTCTTTTAACTTTTAACGAACAGCTTTTAAATAATTGAGAATAATAGTTTCGACACCTCAAGTATCAAAAAATATTACACTAGGTTAAATGTCCTCCTCGAAAGTTTTATTTTTATTCACCCTTAAGTTCTCTATCTTTTTACGGTACTTTTTCTTATAATACCTTAACGTTTTTACCATTTAATAAATCACTTATTTATTGAACAATGATCTTACTATCTTTCTACTTGGTTTCCTCTAAAAGTTTTTGTTTATGAGATCACTGTTATATTGTGGTCGGTGACCGGCGGACTGTCAGTTTGAACCTTGTCTGGCTTCGATCAGCTATTATTGATCGAAGTTGTCTGGACTTTAAAGTAGACCGGGAAAACAAAGTAGGTACCCAAATTGTTTATAACATAAAGACACGCAGCGCAGTAGTTCTGTTTAGAAATGAAATGTATATTTTATAACTTTCAAAATCAAACATTTCTGTAAGATAAGGTAGTCAGGTTATCTATATTCTATAGGACAGGTACGTTGAGTGAAGTTAATATGATTCTAATTTTATTTAACTAATACAAAATGTTGAAATAGGTGCACATTAAAAGACTCGCTAAAAAAAAGGTAGTGAGATCTGGTCATTATTCCGTGACCCCGACTATTAATACCAAAAGTATTTTAAAAGCTCTAAAGGACACCAAAAAAGATTATTTTCCATTTTGCATGAACCCAACGTCTCGCTTCGCCTGTAGAAATCACGTACTTGGATCAAATAATCAAAAATGATAATTATTGAATACTTTGTATTTACAGAATAATGTGGTACATTGAGTGGTATTCAGAGAGCCCGTACGAAATCCCGACGCTCTATTGGTGTGTGAGACTGCTGCAAGTCGCTATTTACCACAGGTCTGATACAGAACGCAAGAGGGTCATGCAAGACCTGTTTGACACACACGGCATTATAATAATTATGAGTAAGATATATGACCTATTATATTGTATAATTATATTGACTGCCTCGTTGGTCTAGTGGTCGCAAGCGCTACTGCTGAGCATGAGGTCCCGGGTTCGATCCCTGGGTCGGACAGTGTTATTGAGCTTTTCCATCTGGGATTTCTCAGTAGCAACTCGGAGTCTGGATTTGTGCCCGATTGATGGCAATAGGCTCGCCACCTATTACATGGGACTTAAACATAACTTGCGAAATGTGGGTGTACTACCAGGCACACCTCTGCCTAGCCCTTCGGGGATTACAGGCGTGATGTTATGTTATGTTATATATGACCTACAAATTTCAACTCATCAACATTTGCCTGAGAGCAGTTTGTGGCTAAATGCTTAGGTGACCATTAATTACATATCAAGACTGATTATGGTTATACAAGTGCAGTGCATACCTATAATAAATAAGTGACGAATTTGTCGCAAAGCTGTTAAAATAGAATATATTGTAATTTTAGTGAATACGTTGTTGGTATGTCAATAAAAAAAAAAGACTCCTCCGTGTCTCGGGAAGCCGTTGGTCCCGCATGTCACATGTAGATCTTTGACAGTCAGTTCAATCAGGGGGTATAGTGTTATCAGGGTAACACGATACCCCTTGATTGAACCGGGTTGTGGAGGTCCGCCAGGCAGCCGCTCCAGGTAAAACACTGGACCCGGTTAAACTGGAAGCCGACCCCAACATAGTTGGGAAAAAGCTAGGCAGATGATGATGAACAGTTGCCTAGTCATCAGTGCTTTTCTGTACAAATCTCACATCTCTGCAACTCGCAGTCTACATCTCGACATTGTAGTAGGCTTGTTGAAAATTATTATCAAAATTTAATTAGTCTATCAGTTAGATTACTAAAAATAATACCTACACAAGCATTTTTTTTTCAAATTGATGGAAAACTACTTAGATTGAGCGCATTAAAGTTGAGGGGAGGGGCTTGTAACGTCATTATTCAGTACTAGCAGGCGTCACGCGGTTTTACCCGCGTAGTTCCTGTTCCCGTGGGATTACAGGGATAAAAAGTAGCCTATGTCATCCGGCAATAGTGTAGCTTTCCATCAGTGCAATCATTTTTTTTAATTGGATCATTAGTTCCGAAGATTACCCCCTACATTCAAACTTACAAACAAACAAACAAATTTTACCTCTTTATAATATTAGTACGATAAAAAGTAGCCGATGTCATCCGGCAATAGTGTAGCTTTCCATCAGTGCACTCATTTTTTAAAATTGGATCATTAGTTCCGAAGATTATTTTGTTTTTACTTACGAAATTGAACAACACCCTGTAACACATTATGGTATGCAATAAAGTATTGAAATTGAAATTGAGATTACCCCTACATACAAATTTACAAACAAACAAACAAATTTTACCTCTTTATAATATTAGTAAGATAAACTGTATCCTATACAGCTTATCTTACTAATGTTTTTTGATTACGCAAAAAAAGAAAAAAATATGTGTAGAATATTTTCTTGTAATCTTGATGAGGGACTAAAACTAAAATTTAATCTACTAGCCTATTCTATTGTCCTTACTATTACTCAGATCTTTGTTACAACCTCATGGAACAAAAGACGCCGCCTGTTGAGAAGAGCCAGGCTATCATAGCACTGAGTCTTCGCTTGCTGACCAGCGCCGTGGAAACGAACAAACGTATAACCTGCATCGTCTACCCAACCATTAGGTGGCCATTTTCTATCAGCAGACTGGCCAAGAAGATGCTGGATGTGGTTATTTATTCGCTTGATAAGCACTTTATTGTTAGCGACAGGTGAGTGATAAGAAACAATTTAAGTAAGAGTATGTATAGCGACAGGTGAGTGATAAGAAACAATTTAAGTAAGAGTAAGAGTCATGGGGGTAGGCAGAAACTACAGAGCGCCATCTGCTACGATTATTTCATACTCGCTTTCGATTTTTGCTTCGGTTACATTAATTGAATACTTTGTTGTCATACACACCGGCTGCGAGTACCTACCTACTACGCCTACCTAACCTTTCTGATTAACTATTATACAAATATATATATATATATATTTCCGTAAAACAATATTGTTGTGTGTTGTTATATTGTTGTTGTTGTTAGTATATAACATAAAAAAGAGTTCTGCAAGCCTAGCCATATTACAAATTCTTTTTCTATAGCAAAATGGCGTACATGGAATCAGCTGTTTGTCAACTGTCAAGTGTATTTAATTTTCAGCCATATTAAAAATTCTACCAGTTAACGGTTGACAGTTGACAAACAGCGGACGCCCCATTTTCTTTCTATTGTCGCCTTATCGAATACAATAATAGAAATAGAATTTGTAATATGGCTAGGCCTGCTGAAGCTAACACGGTCGAATTGCGACCACTAGGCGGCCATCACAAATGAAACGAGTATCATCGTCATTTATCGCTTGAGCTTTCTGCACTTTTTCTTCTGCTTAAAAACGCTGCTAGGTATGCCAAATCGAAACAGTCCTTCGTGCTCGCAATATTTATCAAAATGGGTTCAAAGTTTTTCCTTAGCTCAAGAATATAATGGTTATCATTACAGGTGGTTAATATCACTATTAAACTTTGTATGGGAAGCGATTGTATGGAATCCAGACCATAGAGAACAGTTCGTGTTCGATGGCGGGATTTACAAACTGCTGGATTTGATTACGGTAAGTCGAAGGACTATTTTATTATTTATAGTTACTAATATATATATATATATATATATATATATATATATATATTTTTAATCCAACTTAAAAAAACAAAAAGAAAAACACAAAAAACTGAAAAATAAATAGCATCAGAAGCCGGTGACAAAAACACCAAATCAATCAATTAATGGTCAAAGTTCGACGTCGGGGACAAAAACACTAAATCAATCATAGTTTTTTTTTTGTGTTTTTTTTTTTGAAGTCGGTTTTATTTTTTGCAAAAAAGTTTTTTATTTCACCATTTTTAGTCGTTCCCATACAAATGTTTGCCATGTATTTATTTTATATTGTTAATTGTTAGCAATACTTGTCATGGTAATAAATGGAACTTCACATAGTAGGACCTTACTCTCGAAATTGTCCAAATGTATTGTACACATTAGCGTACCCCCTCAGAGCATATAGGCGTAATAATACGTCATGAAGTTGTATATACAATAAACATCCAAGCGATTCCAGCAATCACGACAGATTTGCCGTCTATTTTTGAAGAGTTCCATTGTATGTCTCCAAAGATCAGCACCAGATCTTCACCAAATTAAAATGGGACCACCTTAGAAGTATACTCTTTCAAATACAAAATTTGAGAATCGGTCCACAAATGGGGGAGAAATCAGGTAACATACATAAAAAAGAATACATACACACGAACATAAAAGCTCCTCCTCTTTTGAAGTCGGTTAAAAAGAGTTCAAGGGTGTAAGGTTGTAGGGGTAATCTGTGGATTTACAGAAGCGATTTTAAAAATTCTTTTTACAATGGGAAGACACATTCATAGTGATTTACAGGGGATGGCCGTCGTGGAGTGCCACATGCCTGCCCTAACAAAAAAAAAACAGTCTAAAAGTAGTAACCGATTATAAGCTACAGGACAAAGTGCCATACAAAGTGGCATGTGCCGACCATGGCTATACCACTTGACTATACTCTAAGAATCACATACCTAACAATTTAATACGATAATATTTTCTTGTTTTTGACTTTGGAGGATATTATTTTTAGTTCTTTTATGTATCTTCTTATATATAAAATTCTCGTGTCACAATGTTCGTTCCCATTCTCCTCCGAAACGGCTTGACCGATTGTCATGAAATTTTTTATGCATATTCAGTAAGCCTGAGAATCGGCTACTATCTATTTTTCAAACCTGTAAGTGATAAGGGGTGTTCAACCCAAAATATTTTTTTTATTTTTTTGTTAATTTTTATTTTTTTTATTTTTTTAATATGAGGGATCAAAAACTACATACAACTCTAAATTTGCACTTTTTTATCACCAACCCTTGCTTTTTATTAGTCATAGCAGAACTTTTAATGAGTTTTTGAAATACCACGAGGAGAGGGAAGAGGGAGAGAGGGGGAGGGGAGTCGGAGTGGGGATCGTGAGAGGAGGAGGGGGAGATTGTGAGAGGGGAGGGGGAGATTGTGTGAGCGGGAGGGGGGAGATTGTGAGAGGGAAGGGAGGGGCAGGGGAGGGGGGGATGGGAGTGGGGGGAGGGATGGGGATGGGAGTGGGGGGAGGGATGGGTAGGGGAGGGGCGTGGGAGGTGTGGGGGAAATGGAGCGAGAGGGGGGGGGGAGAGGAGTGGATAACAAAATGCTATGTAATAGATTTACCGCGGCAGTCTCCGAGTGCCACACGTCATTTTCTCTTTTTTTTTTAACCATTCAATCACAATGTGCCACAGCGAAGCATGGCAGGGTACAGCTAGTCTTTGATAAGATTTTTGATTGTTTGGACGTTTGTTACTCAATCCCGTGTAAACTGATTGGATGAAAATTGGCACATAATATTCTGGATCAACTCATAGAATACTTTTTATTTGTTCCATTCAGGAATCGAACTCAGAACAAGCACCGCGTCAGCCAATCGTTGCCGTGAAGCACATTCATTGCACACTCAAGTATACGAGACACGACTTTCACAACGTCTTTGATTTATGCATAGACTTATATCAATTCTCAATATCTTGTAATTACGGGATGCAATCACGTTTGGCCTGGACGTGGGGCACTTGTGGCACTGGTAGCACTCGTGGCAATTCATTCGGCTTATGCCAACGGACAGTGCTATTTATATCGTCGTGAGAGAGCCGCGTGCATTCGCTGGGACAGTCGTGACTTCCTACTTGGACTATTCAATTGAACTAAACGCTTGTGGTTTCATTTACTATCTATGAACGCGGTTCTCAACGTTTTGTTCATCTGATAACGACAATGCTTTACTAGAAACTCCAGTATTGGACCTACTAATCATTGACTAGAAAATTTGTTCGAATTCGGTTTTATACAATTATTATATGGCTCCTCAGATCTGGCAGATTCGAAAGATATTCTTGAATTATTACCTACTTAAAAACTCTTCTCTTCTTCAAAAATAATAATTTTCAAGACCAACGCGTTAAAATCTACGTAACTTGTTAAAATCTATGGAACGAACGATTTCTTTAACGCCGGGTAGGAATTGCACTGATTTTATTTTTGCCCAGTATCATTTAATTGTTCCTAACAATTTATAATGAACTTCATCTTTTTGGATGCCTCTTAATAAGCTGACTCTACCGTCGTCGAGTTTGTCTCTCTCACCTCAGACATAGACTAGAGTCATGAGTAAACGCCTTTGAATAATAACGCATAGAAACCTAGTACGTGTGCAAAAAGTGAGGCAACTAAAACTGAGTCAAAGTGGTCTTTGCTCGGCGAGCCGTCAGTAGTGACTCTATCTATCTATCGGGATTTGGTTTCCGCACTTAATCCATGTTTGGACCATTGTGCGTGAGCCAGCAGTGAGTCGTGAGTCAGTAGTGACTCAAAGTCACGTTCCCTGCTTGCACACAAAGACAATAAATATTAAGTGGACACACGATTTCGCTCATGTTTTGTACTTGATGCGGCTTCTATGCGTTATTATTCCAAGCTAATGCCATTAAAAAGTAAACAACAGCTTCAAAGTTAGGTTATAAGCATTTTTTTTTAGTTTACAACAGAATTTTACTGTTTCAATTTTGCTTTAAATAGCTCCATATAATTAGGATGATATTGATATTTCTTAGTAATGGGTCAAATAGTTTGGCATTCGCTGTTTTTGGCGGTTTTTTATGGGTCGGATAGATACAGAAAGGATGTGAGAAAACCGTTGAAACGGACAGATTCGTTTATTAGTTTCTTCAATAGGTAGGTACCTTAGTAAACCTTAGTAAGGAGCTATCAACTCCTACGTTTGTTTTATTTAAATCTTGCAAAGGAGACAGTTTGATTACACCAATATATTATTTGCTGGTAGATTCTAATGTAGTTTAGTATCCTACTTATTTATGGCTCATGAGTAATTGAAGGATTATTTTATTCTCAACATATAATGAAAGTACAAACCCAGCACATCAAGCAACCCCTCTGTGTCAAATTTCGTTAATAGTTTTTCAACTTTGTTCCGAACAAAATAAGGTTCATGTTCAATTGTGAAAATTTTACAGTTTGGGGTGCTTGACGTGCTGGCCGTCTGAACCAACTTACCTCTGATTTTCTTTTGTAGATGACGAGGACATCAGTTCAGTGCATTGCACTAGCGCTAGTCTGCGACATCACTCGCGCGGGCGATGCGGTCGGCCAGCTGGTAACTTGGCGAGCCAATCACGGAGCCTCCACGGCGGTATGTGTACGGTGGACACGGTGGTACCCAGTAGTGATCTGGTAGATACCCAATAGTGATCCGAGGGGGGAAGGGTCGTAGTTAACCCGCCTTTTTTGGTGCGGGGTGGTGATTGATGTTTTTGAGTTCTGATTTGTTTATTAACCCGGATGTTGCTAATCCAAAAGAAAGTTTTTTATATAATAAATTATAAATATCATTTCCCTAAAGGGGTCTTACGATAAGTCATGTCTTTAATTTTAGAGTCCTAAAGTGGTGAATCGCGGTGCCACAATAGCGACCCTGTTGGCAGCATTGTTTCGAGAAGAATGCCGATCTTCTGGAATTCCACTGAGCCCAGACGGAGTGTTGCAAGGTTGAAATTGACGGTTTCTTTTTTTGCTTGAAATACCTAGAATGGCACTAAAGTAGGCAATTGCCGATAATATTGTATTGTGTAATGGGCTGAAAGGGGGGTCTCGAAAGTGCCCTGTATGCAGTTACTACTTGTCAGTTGAGAAGGACATAGTGTTTTTTACATGCATCTACGACCTATCTACTTAACCTCTACCATCTAGAGACTGGGTAACAGGATACCCCTTGATTAAAATAATTGACAACAATTCAAAATTGACATGACCCTAAAACAAAAATACCGTTTCTTCATTTTTGTATGCTGAGTTCAAATATATTTAAAAAAAAAATATTGCTTAGTTTCTGAGATAAAAAAAACCAAAAAACATGCGATGACGTCACTTATACGGTGGAATGAGGGGGTTACCTTTGCGTAAGCAAGCTAATTTTTAAGATGAAAACCATAATGTCAAACAAGATATATCTAATGTCAAAAATTACATATCTAATGTCAAAAATGACATATCTAATGTCAAACAAGACATCTTTAATGTCAAACAAGACATATCTAATGTCAATAAGTGACATTGACAACTGTTAAATGACAGTGACATCTAAGTAACAGTTTTATTTTGACGTATCACAGTAAAGCAAAGGATGTATCACCATTCCACCGTATGAATGACGTCATTTGGCGCTTACGCTTTTTTAGAATGCACCGAATTTCAAAGTTAAAATTATGAATGAAAAGTACATAATTTCGAAAAAACAAAACATAGGGGTCCTCTAATTTTGGATTTACTTTTATATAACGTAATAAAACATGCAGCTTAAAATTTTGAAATGTTGTCAATTGCTAGACTTTTAAGCTTCTGACTACCTGTAACGACTGACTAGGATATACCGACAAATGGCAGTCGGGAACTCGGGACCAACGGCTTAGCACACGATAAGTTAAAATTAAGATGGATATTAAATAACCACAGACGAATGGGTTCGTGGGTATACCGATTGTTCCCACCATCGAATCACCCTGTAACCTGTAACATTGTGACTGGTTGGGATTTAACCATTCCCAACCAGTCACACTGTAACACGTTACGGTGTGACTCGTTGGGAACGAACTTTAAATATCTAGTTGTTCCAACGAGTAACAGTGTGACTGGTTGGAGAAAATAAACCCAACGACTCGTTGGGAACAATTGGTGTGTACGAAGGGGTTTTGAGATGGATTGCTTTCCTCGGAAAGCGTTGTTTAACTTTCCATCAACCCATGCGTGTGTGATTATTTAACATCCAATTTAATATTTCAGACTTGGACTTTCCCATTCTGCCAGTGGATGCCCAGAATGAGTTGTACAACATTGACGCTAATCGCGGCTTAAGTCATAGCTCGCCGATCTGCTTTGCCGCCGCAGACCTAGCAGGATCATGCATGCCGAAGGTAAGATGCCATGATGGTAAAGTTGATCCTTCAGCTCAGAAGGTAAAGTGTAGTGTGTACAGTTCTCCCAAAGTGATAATGCGCATAGAAATATTCGTCACTGTTCGGCAACGGCCGTATTCCCCGAGTGTCGGATGACTATATGTATATAGAGTGGTTAAGTGCATTTTCTTCATGCATAATTAGGGCTCTTACGATTCAATGATTCGGGTGTTTCCGGGAATTCGACAATTAGCGAAGATCTGCATGTGCATTTTTAATTTGGGAATACTGTATGTATAGGTATATATGGATGTTGGTTTATCCATCTGTAGGCAAATTAACGGTGTTCACTAAAAAAAAAAACCCTCTTTTACACATCGTGAGGAAACCTACACTATTAGGTATACCTAGTTCTAATATTATAAATAGGTAAAGTTTGTAAGTTTGTTGAAGGTTATCACTGGACCAGCTGAACCGATTAAGATAATTCTTTTACCAATAGATAGCCACATAATTTGTGAGCTACCTATATTTTAATTTCATAACTAGGTACCTACTTAAATGAGGTTAGAGGGTATGTACGGAATGCACGTGAACGAAGTCGCGAGCGAAATGCCAGTTACTACTATTCTAGTGTAGCTAGCTCGTATCTATTTGTTTCAATTTGCCATCTTACTCTTTTGTAATTCAAAACTTTATTTTAGGCCTTTGCAATACTACAAATGTTGTCTGAAGATCTACAGCACAAGGTTTCTCTAGCTGATGAAGCGTACAATTTATACAAGAATATAAAGCTGGCAGCGGAAGACGAGGTTTTATGTTTTTTATACTTAGACATTCTCGAGTAGGTAGGTACCTTTAGCCGGTAGGTTAATTAGAAGAGACCCGAGTAGAGTAGACCCGTTATATATATACCTATATATATATGTATATATAAGTCACCCCGTGAAAACTTGAGGGAAATGGACTGTCAATACCTACCTGGCATTAGTATGGAAATGACAGCTAAATTCGCCTTCATTTCTCCTTCATCTAATAGCACCAGCACATATTTCTAATGTTTGAGGGGCCAATCCCGTATTTTTTTAAGAACGTTTACATTCAAATCTCAGTCTCAATCTGTCAAAATACGTCTGGTTTCCCGACAAGAAATTGATTTTGAACGATTTAATCGAGGAGAGTGACATCACGTTATCAGCAATGTATTAAATAGATTCTGATTATGGTCACGATTTGATCGAAGCTGATCTTCTCGTTTGCCGATGTTGAATAATAGAATGTCTGCTAAGGCCCCTGGTGTCTGATGGCTCTTCCATACTTTTCAACGTGGTCTTCATAATTAAAACAAAAAAGTTCTGTTACTAGGCGATTTTGGTTCTATGCTCCCATTACCTGACCTTGAAGCTAAACGAAGTCTGGAGAGAAACACAGATCCAGAGCGTTCCGCTGTTCGTGAGGGACAGAACTATTCTTGAAGACTTCATCAATGTTGGCAGGTGAGTTTCTTTATTTGAGTTTGTTTATTTCTCAAAGACAGCATATCCCAAATGGTTTGCAACCCACTGCTTATCTCCCAAAGCTTAAGCGGCAATAGCCCCATGGTTAAGGCGTTGGCCTGGCGATCGAGAGGTCGTCAGTTCGAACCCCACCCATTTCATATCTGGCTTAGTTAGAGGTGTTAACAGAACTACTAGTAGTGTGTAGCCCACATTACTAAAAAACTATTTAAAAAAACAGTGATCAAAAAAAGTATGAAACTTAAGCCATGATCTTGTTCCGTAGATAGGTCTACGCAGGCAAAGTCACGGGGTTAACTCTAGTTTTAGTGCTGTATACCAAAGATTATCTTAAAAATCTTAATTGGATCCGTGGACACTAAAATGTAGTGACACTAAGTTGTAATGACAAATATTGGTACTTTTGTTGTATAATGAAGCGTTCAGTCCCGAGATAGATTCTTAGATACAAAGTAGAATTACCTAAGTACTTATCTTTATTTCAGGGGCTGGGCTAAACAAATAAAACGTCAACAAGAAGAAGTCATTGCGGTTGATCGGAAAAAGGTGCACACACACACATATACACACACACACACACACACACACACACACACACACACACACACGCACACACACAGACACACACGCTTCATCAGCTCTAGATAAATTAGATGCTAGTTAGACAGGCATACGTGTTGGACCTGACATATAAGAGTATCCTCCATTGTTTTTCAGCAACAAGAAGAAGAATATTCCCTGTACGCCTTCCTGGGTCGTATTCGTCTCAACATTGCACTCGATGCGTTGCGGTCGGTGCGCTGCGCGGCGCGGTCGACAGACCACAACCGCATCACGCACTCGTTGCTGCACGATGCTGTGTTCGCGCATCACCGTCGCACTTTATTCGCGGACCAGACTAATGCGACACTCTTGCGCACTTACAATCCTCCGTTGGACGATCAGGTATTCTACTTCACTTATACCTATTTGCCAGACAAGCTCATACATATCATTAAATATTATAAAACAAAGTCCTCCGCCGAGTCTGTCTGTCTGTTCGCGATATGCTAACAAACTACTACACTGATTTTCTTCGTTGTTTTCACCATTGGATAGAGTAGTTCTCGAGGAAGGTTTTAGTTTATAATTAACTAGCTGACGTCACGCGGTTTTAGCCGCGTAGTTCCCTTTCCCGTGGGATTACAGGGATAAAAGTAGTCTATGTCATCCGGGAATAGTGTAGCTTTTCACCGGTGCAATAATTTTTAAAATTGGATCATTAGTTTCGAAGGTTACCCCTACATACAAACTTACAAACAAACATATTGTACTTCTTTATAATATTAGTATAGATTTGTCAAGTTTTTTTGTATACTTACATAATAGCTATACTATAATAGAAGATGTATTTTTAATCATGGTACGATATACTTTAACAGGGTGTTTTACAGACCACCTGTTTCATAAATTTTGGTCGAGTAGGTATCAAAATTTGATATGCAACAGCTGATTTGTTTTCACGATTTCCAAGTTGGTGCCATAGTGTCCAGTTGGTCATTATTCATGAGTAGAACAGCCTGTTAAAAATTTGTCCCGTGTTTAAAAATACACCCTGTAGAAGGGGTCGTGCGCTGTAAAACTAGTTTTGGAAGTCAAACAGTGCAGTCATAGCAAGACTTACGAAACTAAAGAGTATTTTTTCGGACCTCTTACAGGTTTTGTTTTGAAGGGCTTGTGGCTAAATAATAACAGCGACATGGGTCAATCGGAGGTAAGCTGGCCGAGGTCGGCCCGGGGATGGGTGACCATTCACACAACCGTGGATTGAACTCAGGATCATGAGCTCAGCAGTAGTGCTTGCAACCAATGACGATGACAATGCACCTGTTGTCTAACTACTCCCTTCTTCTTGATTGTAGAATATAACAGGACAGAACGTGAAGGTGGTCAGCATCCAACCCTCGAGTGCTCAGGTTCCGCACGTTTCTGACAAAGATGATCGAGATCTGGGCTGTGAATGTGGTTGCTCCGAATTGAATTCAAATTTTCATGATGATAATAAGAAATCACGCGTTATCATGCCACCGCCTGATTAACTGATTCTGCTTCGGTTTTTAACGCGAAACACTTTATTAATTACTTCATTATTTAGCTCTTTGGCCGCAACAGTCATATGTATAGGTGATAACATAACATGACGTCTGTAATCCTCGAAGGTTAAGGTAGACCTCTGCCTTACCCTACCTGTTGTAGTACACCCATACATTTCGCGAGTTTAGTTTCAACACCCATAAAATAGGGGGTACCTAGCCGTCGATAGGGCTTTAAATACAGACTCTAAGCTGCTACTGATAAATTCCAGATGAATTTGAATGTATGCCCGATTGATGGCAATAGGCTCGCGCCATATTACATGGGACTTAAACATAGCTGGCGAAATGTAGGTGTACTACAAGTAATAAGTAAGCCTCTGCTGAACCCTTCGGTGACAGGTGTGATGTTAAGTTATAAATTTAGTCTTTTTCTAATAACAATCATGTGGTTGCCAGTTTCTGTGATGGAAAGTTTTCTTGTCAAAAGAAATACGACACGAAGAAGTGTTCATTTCAGTTTGAACTTATTTTAGAATCATCAGATAACGTTTATCCAAGAAATAAAAAAGACTGGAGACTGACAGATTTTGTACACACAATATGTCAAACAGTCATCTTTATTCTTCAGATGAAAGGTGTCTGACTATTAAAAAATTAGCCAAAAATAAAATATCGTAGACACTGAAATGTTGGTTGAAATGAAAACGAAATAAAACTTGTTCATACAACATCTGTATTTTATTTCAGAAGCCGTTAATGACAATGTGTAAAACATTTGTTACAAACATTATGTTTATGAAGATTGTTTCATGCAACACAACAAAATAATTATAGATTCCGCGATATTTACATTTATCTATATAAGATTACAATGATTATGACACAAATTATCTAATAGGTATACAAACGGGTACGTATTTGAATGCTGAAATTTAAAATGTCCTATGTTGAACTTATCTAGAGACCATTGATTGGCGAAAAGTCCACACAACTCGAGAGCACGAGACTCTAGTATTACCTAATATACTATTGTTACTTCAAGAGAGACGACAAAATAGTGATACGGATGCTAAGTTTATTTTTGCCGGCTTCTTTCTTAAGAAAATTTAACTCTGCTAGCGACCCATCTCGGCTTCGCACGGAGGCAATGTAGGTACAAGGCAATGATATTATAAGTAAAAAGGTGTAGATAGGTTATACACGCTCAGCAAGTGACACGTTAAAATGTGGCTAACTAGCCACACTTCACCTCAGTTTGGCGTCGCGCCCCAACGGACGCGTTAGTGTACCGTTTTTGAAGATCGAATGTTGTTTAAGTAACCTAGTACCTACACCTTTTTACGTATAAAATCATTGGTACTAGGTACAAACCTTTCTCTTGTATAAATTACTGTGTTATTAGTGATTACCCTCTTGAAATTACTTGCGTAATAAAAAGATCTAAGAGTAACACTGTTACAGTATGTTCATAACACTCCTCGCCTCTATAAACTGGGTTATGGGTTCAAATGGTTGGATTCAGGCAAGCATTCATGCTACATGGACATCATTCATAGCGGCGAATTCTTTCGTCTTGAGAAATCCTGAACTTTTAATATAAGTTTGAAATCGACAATGTGCCTCGAGCAAGCCTGTTGATCAATGCTTATGCATTCTCTGTTTGCCAACCCGTCTTGAGTGCCTTCTCTGCATAAGAAGAGGCCTTTGCTTTGCTTTAGGACAGCGACATGCTGGTATTATTATTTTTAAACACAGGTATTTTGACTTTTCGGCATTACAAATAAGTACCTACCCATACATAATGCTGCTGCAGTCACGTAGAAAATTGTGAACCCTTAGTTGTTCTGTTGTGAGAAAAAGATTGTGCTATTCATCTGTGTAGCTCCTTCTCGTTCTCGCATTAGAACAAAGATGGCTTCAACACTTCACTATACCGCCCCAAATATATAGGGTGACTGGTAATTAGTGACCGATACTTAAACACGTGATTGTATTAATGGTTTCAATAAACTTTCCCAAAAGAAACTTTTTTTTTATACGTACGATAACTTATAAGTTATAAAAAAAATAATAATAAACAACAAAAACGCTGTTTGTAATTCCCGCGCGCGCGCCTGTGATCGATCACAGTAGGCACGAATCGGCATGATCTATCAGCTGATAGTCTGACCTCGGTAAGGCCAAAATGTAGGTATGTGTAATGAATTGAAAGTTAATGAGTATAAAAAAAAAAGTTTCATTGGGAAAGTTTATTGAAATCATGAATACAATCACGTGTTTAAGTATCGGTCACTAATTACCAGTCACCCTATATAATACATATTAAGGATTATTTTTACATTTAATTAAATGACTAACTAGCTCTTAATAATATCTATGAATTATTAAATTTACACCCATGTATGCGTTTGATATCATTCACTTAGTACAGTAAAATTAAAATGAGTAATAATAATTGTGGTAAAATGAAAATATACAAATGCAATAAATAATGTTACTCTCACGCAAAACATGACATGGTAATATCTATACAAAAAGGTTTAAAATGTTTTCTTATTGTACATTTGAGTTACTTTAAAAAAGCAAATTGTTATATTTATATTTAAAATGCGCAAGAGTCTTTTACTCTTGCACGGGATGTACACAATTTCAAACAATCGCATTGAGCCCAATTAAGATAGAATATGCTTTCACATCAATAAACACCTATACAAATTAAAATTAATGATACACTTAATAATATCATTATGCATTTCTTATGAGTAAAAGCGCACAAGCATACTATAGATAGCTATGCTTTGATGCGTATATTTCTTTGAGTCTATAAATAATATAAATATTGACAATAAAAACAGAATCTTTTTGTGGACCTTAGCGGTCCTTGCGTACTGATTTACTTAATACCGAAACTACTGACTGTGACCTTTCCTTCAAATATCCTTGATGGCTTAACCTTACGGTGAAATTAATTCGTATAAGAGACCATAAGTCTGTACTGGTCGGAAGGTCAATTACCGTAATTAAAAACGTTCAATATCAGTCTACTCGCAATATCATGTCCACCTCTTTTTGACAGACTGAAACCTAGAACATAGAGCAAACTTTTTTTTTTAGAAATTCGCGAATTGTCCATCAGTACCTCTAGCGAAAATGCTTGACGCAAACGTACAGTCAAAACGTACAATTCTAAAATTGAAAATACCTACTCGTTTCGAATAGATTACCTCGTAGATAACTTTGAGACTTAACTCATTTCTACGAGTGTTACTAATTGTGGTTGCCTCTTTAATCTAAACCTACCATACTGTAGGGTAGTTGTATTTTCAATTTTAATCTTTCAAATTACGTTACGCTTATGTCAACATATCGGGGTGGCTACCGCAGTGCTATTCTATAAAAAAGGCACCGTGATAATGCAAGTGAAGTAAAAGCGAATTGACCTGTCAATCCATACTAATGCTAGGCATCGACAGTTCACTTCACTCTAGTTTTCACGGGATGACTTTTAATGAAACGACCGGCTGTTTTGCAGGGTCTTGTCGTGAACAGTGCGCGAAGCTCCTTTGAGATTGTTGCAATCCAAGACTTTTTATTACATTCTTTCAAAATTGAAAGTACCTTTGTGTTTTGATGTAATAGATTTATTATGATATTAATTATTGTACGCCACACTCGCCTGGCAGTGCTAATGTTTGATTTAATAAGGAACATAGTTACTACTGCCTCACAATAAACTATTTAACTATTGAGTAACGAGAGAAACAGTGTAGAAATATGTGAATATGGTACAACAAAATGAAATATTTGGAAACTTGATTTGCATCGCTGGATGAAAAGTTAAACCATTTAACCGCCTTAAATGAGATAACGCGGAATTAAATAAGTCTATGTTTTCTAAATAAAACTGAACACAAAAATGTTCCAAAGTTACTTCCCTCTTCTCTAGGTAAAATTTGTGTTAAAATAGCAATTTATAAACTATTGTAACAGTTGTGAAAACTTAACAATGCTTTTTACTCGACTACGCAACGAAAGAAGGTAAATAATTTACAAAGGATCTCGATTTTCTTACAGATTTGTTTATAATAATAGTGTGTATATTAAATGCAAATATAGTGTCTCTCTACATCTTAATAATGTAGTCGTAGCTCCTATTGGTGTTGATCAGTAGAGATTGGCTATAGTTTTAATATTGCTAGTGACTAACAGGGGTCCAGTTGCTGATGACAGATTTATTTATTTATTTATTAAAAAAGGTTTACCAACAGCTTCTGTGTACAACAAATCTTAAGTAAAGGTTTTGCAGTCTTGGACTTACACAGTCGCTAATTACTGGTTGACCAGCATTCACAAAATATAAGTGACCACATAAAAAGAACACACACACAGATGCTGAGATATGACAAAAAAAATGGTATTGCACCAAGTGGACCTCAAGTTACGTTGACTTTTAGCGGGGGTAACTACTGCGCGCATCATTCTATGACGTCATCTTAGATACGCACGCCTAATACGAAACTAGATGTTTGACAGTTAGAGCTCTGTCTCATTAAGACGCCATGGCGACGTCGCCAGCGGCGCAGGCCTGGCTACTTCTGGCATCCGAAGGTCGCCAAGTCGAGTGGCCATGGCGTCTCGTCAGTCAGTTCGTTTACGTCGGCAGGAAGGGATGTAGAAGAAATCGCACTTCTTTGTTATCTGCGTCGTAGAAAAATATAAAAAAAAATAAACTATGGGTTTTTCCTTTTATATCAGATCATAATTTTTAAGTTACGATCGGAATACTCATTAGATAAACTATCCCATATACAAGGACGGTTTTAAATTTCTATTCCAATTTTTTCAGTATCGTAACTCATTATTTACAACATCAACTAGGTACTATATTTCGAGCGAGCGTCCAAAATGGCGGCTGACTGGCGACTGACTGAGTGAGCGAGGTTGCAGCTTACCGTGTACATTTTATAGTGGCAACGTCGGCAAGCTGCCAGAGTATCCAGAAGCCACGTAGAGAACTGTAGCTCGTGGCCACGCTTCCAATTTTGCCAGACCGTCGTCGAGTGAGTTAAGTACCATACATTTCAATATTAACTGCTTGGATACGTAGCCGGCGACGTCGCCATGGCGTCGTAATGAGGCAGAGCTCTTAATCGTTAAAAACTTTGTCCAGTGGTCATCACTATTACAAAATCAACGGAGATACGCAATTGCCTTGCCGGTTATGAAGTTCACACTTAGAGAAATAGACAGACAAATATATTGACAATGTGACCGAAGTGTAAGGGGGAATATCAATCGTGCGGACAGTAGTTGTCTGTCAAATCAAAGATGGCCGCTAGGACGTTTCGTGTTTCTCCAGAGTGATTATTTTTTTAGGTCAATGCTTATACATATAGTTCATTGTCTATGATCCACAAATTGCATTCTTTTTTATATTTTGGTTATGATAGGATGGGCTAAACATAAATACGTGATTGACTATTTTTTAATCTACAGAAACTTTTGAAGGCGCAGGAACTACATATTGGCGTTTATCAAGTTGGTTTATCAAATTGGCGTTAAGTTTAATTTAGGCTATTGTTATTTATTTCGCTCTGACAGAACTAGTAAGAGACGGAGATAAATATGATGCCGAGTGTGAAACCAGTTTGACAATTCATTTGTCCTTTTCTTGCGCTATGTGTTAGTAAAACATAACAATACTCTAATTTTCGTATGCATATATGTACTGTTAGCATTATAATAGTGAACTGTAGGCCTACCATCAACTTTTAGTCAGCTATTCAATTCCGATGCAAACCAGTCTAGGTTCCTAAACTGATTCGCTAATGTTCAAACCATGAAGTGCCTATAACTGAGTGGCGTTTGATTCGCTCATGGAGGAATGAAAGAACGAAATTTGTCGGTGGTCCGCGGTGTGAGAAAGAGATGACGCTAGACAATTGTTGCATAAGTTTGTCTCTTTTACTCCAACCTATTCGTTGCGTTCCGAAACCTAGTAGTTATGATTTTAGCGGTTTTATTTGTGTATAAAATTTCAACAAGTATATTTTAAAATTGCGCTTATGAGTCAAATTATATACCATTAAGCCCAATTTTACTACTCATTAATGTAATAGTAATTTAAATAATTCTTTAAAATAAAAATTAAAGGTTTGCTTAGTGTCGTCGTAAAAGTAAAATGATTATGACGAGTTTAGAACGCAACACACGCGTTTTGAAATATATACAAACTTTTTTGATAGAACCCAAGGAGTTCTAATTAGGTAGTAGTACTCAAAAGAGTTTTTAGTTTTTAACGTTTAACTTGGATAAAGTAATTAGATAAACGAATAATGGCGTACATTTTACATTGTTACGTAAGAAACACATATTTAACTGAAATACCTTGAATTTGGTACGTATATTTCCACATTTTTTCAAAGTTTATAACAAAATGATTCCGTTTACGCCACGAAACTAGAAACTTTTTTTGGATCGCTATTTTTGACACTATGCGAACCAATTTAGGTTCAAATGTCACCTCATGGTACGAAAAATGAACGAACTAAAACAGCTTGCGATTCAAGTGCCGACTTGATTTGGCGTCAACCTAAACCGGATCGTTTTAATGACGTCTTAGTATGAAATTGCAAAGCAGTTCATTTTAGGTCGTCAATTGAATCGTAATAATAGTTCATAGTAAGCCTGCTGGCTTGCATTTAAATACGTCGATGTAATAAATATATTGTATGATATACACATTAACTTTTGGTCTTGGATGGGCCTTAGATTAATGATAAGTTTGTCTTAATGAATCTACATCCCTTACTTATATGGCGTTAACTTAACCTCTAAATATATTATGATGATATAATATTTAAAAACTAGTACTGAAAGGACATGAATAGTACGAAAATCATCTATAGTTCTTTAGCCTACTGCAGCTAAAATAATGTATACAGGGTGTAAGGAAAATCGTTGCAAATCTGGACATCGAGAGATCTGTACATCATTCTGGACCCCCTAGAGCGTGAAAATATGTCATTGGTTTTGTTCTTTACGTTTTTTTTATGCTGTTATTTTTGCATAAAACTCATTAAAAATCATTTCTGGGTGAATTTTAGAGCATTCCAACCGCCCGCGCCGTCATTACCTTTTCTTAAATGTTAATGTAAGATAATGCATTTAATGGAATATTTCAGCAATTTTCGAATTCTGGTATTTTATCAGATTCTGCGACGTAACCCAATGTGATTATTCATTCAAAAGTAAATAAACTACTTTTCTCATTTTAAATCTCATTAGGTTAGAAAGAAAGATCATGATTTTCTACAATTTAAAGCAAAAAGAACAACAGGAATAAACTTGGAAATTAAGATAAGCCAACGAAGAATTAGCGGAGGGGTCCAGGACTATGAACTGTACCAGATGTCCAGATGCCCGACGATGTCCCTTGCACCCTGTATATACTTTGATTTTAAAAGTCATCACTTCAGTCACGAACATCGTCTCAACAGCTAAGACGAAGATAGGATATATATAAAATACATGAGCAAGGAACATAAAGAATTATATTTGAAGGGTCCAAGTGAAAAAACTAACTCAGTGTGACGTTAAAACAACTGTTTTTGAAGCTTCTTTTTTTTATTTACGTCACACATCCAAAACAGAAAACAACAAGGTTTGATTAAAAATATTTATTATTAGATGAGGTGGTTTTAATGTAACTGATACTCATAAATCTTAAACTAAAGACCTCGCCGCCGATTTCCTTGTTCTAAAACTTAACAAAAAAAATAGAGAATTGACATCTCTTTCTGACTTACAACTAAAGAAAAGGACAGAGTCAGACAGTGACAGATAAAAACTAAGTTAGATGTCAATGTCAAATTAGTAAACTTCGTCTTCTTTATTGGTCGATGCGTTTGAATTGTCAGCTAAAGTCATTAGGAAAACTTAATTTGACAGCTCTTGTAAATATCCATTTTTTTTACACACACTTGCTTTTCAATTTACTTCAGACATGGCAAAAATAGAATAGAATGTCTTAAATTAAGTTTAGTTTGACAAGAAGGCACCATTATGAAAATGTTAGACCGTTAAAAGATTGATTTTAAGATGAGGTACACATTTTAATATATTATTATTATTATTGATTGGTACAGAACACATGTAAGAACACAGAGAGTACACATAAAACCTGAGGACGGACCATAAAGTCTCAATTATTGTTATATAGATACAAATGCATTGATTTTGATTATGGTAAAGATGGCACAGACTATACAAATCTATCTAATCTATGGAAACTGTCTTTATGCAAACTGCGTAAACTAAGTTGATACGTTCAAGGGATCTTATTTTACACCGCAAACAGTTTTAACCTACACTACACCAAAATCAATTTAATAGGAGCAGTAGATTTTTTTGGATGTTTGTGTTATTTATTTTTGTACAGTTTCGGACTAATACTGAACACGCATAATATTGTGAAAAAGTAATGAGTGTGAGATTTCAACAACATGGAAGTCATTTGAACACATGAATTGATGAATTGTGTTTACAATTTTATACTTACTACTTCTGTTATTTATTTTAATAATATGGATATTTTCGAGACTCACAGATTTCAAATTACTTATAAATAATAAGTAAATATGGAATTTGTGCCTGAAAATCTTTAAACGCCAGATACTTTTACAGAAGGCAAACTTTTAAATAAATAACATTCCATAAATTAATATTTAAATTATCTATTTTTACTATTTCTTAAAAGTGTAGCTTCTATAAAAAAATCGCAATAATTGTTTTATCTGCACATCGGCACTATAATTTTCCTAACGAACAAAAGAATAAAATTTGCTCTCTATATCAAAAGGTCCTAGACTTTTTGAAACAAAAGAAAAAAAGCTTATGATAGATCAGTACATGATAATATCGATTTAGAAAATATTTAACCTATAGTCACATGCTTACCAAATTTTTATGCTAATGTAACTAAATTTATAGAATATTTTTAATTTTAATATCAAGCCAACTAAGTAACAATATTATTTTAATATAATCAAATGAAATCTTTATAGCTTATTCAATACGCCCCGCGCACTACTATTGTTCTACATTGATATTTATATTAAACCGTATAAGGAAGATTTTAGATTGACAGCATTTTATGTTTGTCTTGAAGAAAACGTCTTGACTATCGGTGGACGAGCGAGCTAAGCGAGACGTCCACGACTCTAGTGAGCGACAAAAATGGTCACAACCCAGCTCACTCCGCTCTCGTGTCGTTAGTTATTACGCTCCGCTCGTTCGTTTTGAGGGAGAACTTGCTCAACGCGCTATCGTCGTGTCGTGTGTGTTCGTTTTATGTAAACACATACGGCGCGGTTTTAAAAAGCGCCTTCATTTTTCAGCCCTTATTTTTGGCAGAACTTTACTGTACATATAATATGTTTACCCACTGTCAACTTATTGCCATTACCAGCATATGGATTGCAATTAAAAATTTTAGAATATTTACTAAAAACAAAAATCGCATTCGCATTCGTTAAGCACGAGGCGTAGAAATGATTGAAATGAAGTTATGATGCTGCTGATTAAAATAGAATTATACTAATATTTTAACCATTAACTACTGACTAGCGAAACGAATAATTACGACTCACATAAAAATGAAATCACCATAAAAACTAACAGCATTCATAAAAAATAGATCAATTATTATGTAACATGTCTTCGCATTTGGCGATTGCCCAACGTAAGTGTTCGTTGAACGTTTACGCAGCGTAGACGTTACGGAAAACGCTTACGCCATGTAGTCGCCATGCGTCTTCGCTTTGACATAATTACGTTACGCGAAGCTAGCGACTTGTCTGCATTTGCGCAACGTCAACGCGAAGGAAACGCTTACGCTGGTCACACGCTCAGTACAAAGACTTTTTAAGAAAACGATAAATTAGTTTAAAAGTAGTAAAGTGTATCAAAACGAGGGTTGGCACGTTGCTTGAGACGTGGTCTCAGTCGTTGCTTCGAAGGCACTCCACTTATATATGTTCATCTATTTATTCATATCTGAACTACTATATTTTACAGTTGCAAAAGGCCGCTGTTGATGCCATAGTGTTATAACTAAATTATCGTATCTCATATGATTATAGAAACCTCGTATAGCTAATTATTATGGCTAAAGTTCGATTTTTAATCAGAGATAATAATTTGACATTTTAAGGTGAAACATACGAGCTCAATCAACTACTCTTACGACTTATGTGCCAATTACACATAAAACAAAACAAACTGAAAATGTTGAATTCAGCGCCATCTAACGGGAAAATGGGCGACGGCAGATGATATGATTCACCTTAAATGATGCATGTTAATTCTATTAAATCCATAGTAATGGACAGCGATCAATATGGCCCAAAAGATGAAAAAATATTATCGTTCAACGTTTTGTTAATCAAATTCAAGCAGGTAAAGATCTTGAAACCGCTAGGGATTCATTAGGACAATGCACATTTTAGTTACTCGATTGTTCCATAGGCAGCACTGTCGCGAAATTGCTCTGGTGTGTTTTTTTTTGGAAAGCAATTTATGTGCAATTTTTGTTATCGGTCGGCTTTTGCAAGATACGTAATCAGCCTGCAGTTCTGGTTTGCGTACAAAACAATTTTTGGACAACTGATACCATAAACACAAGTTTTGCATTAATTACTTAAGTTTTTTGGTCCTACATGTTATATTAAACGGATCTTTGGATTTTTGGAGTTTTACATTTGCACTTGTCAAATCACTATCTGGAATTAAAAAAAACAGACTTTTTGTATACGTAAAAACAGGCTGAGAAACTTGGAACTTAGTTAATCAGTGATTCTGATAATACGATATATAGAAAAATGTAGCTACCATATTGTAGTATAGTACACAAATTAAAGAGGAAGTCGAGTTTCAGATAACCGCAGAATACCTATGTATAATCTATGATAATTTCCTTAAAAACTACTTGACACAAAATTCTACAAAAGTTGTTACCACGAGTATCATGTTAAATACTACTGTCTACAGTGACTTTTACCATCGAATAAACTATAATTATGTTCTTATCTTTCATAATAATATTTACATTGATCATTGAAATAAAATACCGATGAACATTTAACCCTAAACCAAATAGACAGAAAATATTTTTCTACACATAACTTTACATTTAAAAGCGAAGAAACAATATTAGATATTTTACATAAATCGAATAAAATTTTGATTAAAACACGAACGCGTTATAAATTATGATACTAACAGTTACCGGGGGCAATAATAGGCATGTGGACGTTATGAATATCAAAATATAATTAGTCTATCAGTTAGATTATAAAAAATAAAACAAAAGTATTTTTTAAATTGATGGAAAACTACTTAGATTCAGCACATTAAAGTTGCGGAGAGGGGGCTTGCGACGTCATTGTTCAGTATAAACTGTACAGGATATTGCAGTCATGCGACATTTTGACTGCAGGATGATGTCGCCGTTATTTTTTAAACGTGAAAAAATATAAATCTGTGGCCCTAGTGAAAAGGGGTATAAGTCCAATTTTGTCGAAAATGAGTTAAGTGTACCAAAGTGAACAGAAAACCGACTTTTACAGTTTTTTTTGGTGTCAGTTGGACCCTTTTACACAAAGTAACTTTCTTATTTTTAGAGATAGCTTAGATCTGTCTTCACCAAACGATAGAGCATTTTTTTCTGATCACTTTGGTACACATAACTCATTTTCGACAAAATTGGACTTATAACCCTTTTCACTAGGGCCACAGAAATATGTGTTGAATATTTTCTTGTAATCTAGATGAGGGACTAAAAATTAAAATGGAGTCCACTAGCCTATTGTAATATGATTATAATGAGTGTACATTTTTAATGAGTGAAGCGATCGGTTGTTCGCGCTGCACGTTATCAATACCTAATAGAGGCTACGTTATCAGGTCAGTCAAACGTCGAAGTCTTGTCTCGTAAGTCCAGTCTTACGTTTCTAATCATTTATATCCACGAATATAGATTATATATTTTACTGTTTCAACACAATATCTTCCAGTTATCAGACGTGTTCCTGTCTCTGCGCTAAAAGCGGTAACAACGTAACATTCTAATCTTTTCTAATTTTTTTAGGGTTCCGTACCCAAAGAGTAAAAACAGGACCTTTTCACTAAGACTCCACTGTCCGTCTCTTTTCCCTAACACTCCACTGTCCGTCTGTCGTCACCAGGCTGTATCTCATGAGCTAGACACTTGAAATTTTTAAAGATGATGTATTTCTGTTGCCGTTATAACAACAAAAACAAACTATAAACAGAATAAAATGAGTATTTAAGGTGGGCTGGCCACAAACGTGATTTTTTATTGCCCTTTTTTGCTCGATATTAATAACGGCAACAGGTAGACGCTTGAAATATTTACATAATATTTATTTGTATATTCACTTTAAAAATAAATAGTTTGCATAGGTACGGAACCCTTCATGCGCGAGTCCGACTCGCTTTTTGTTGGAATGAGAAGGGTAATAAATATTGAAATTTTGCACTAAGAAAAACGTCGTTCGATTTTTTTAAGTTAACTATCTATGAATACAAAACTAGTCTAAGTAAGAAGCATCAGTCATCGTAGAGTGAGCATTGTAGAGTGAACTTGCACTATGAATGGGCCATAAACTACTACAAAGGATCCACTTGGCGTATACTCCATTTACAATAACATTATACAGAAGTAAAATAAGGTTATTTTAATGCACACTTTGTAACAAAAGTACAATAAGCATGTTACAATTACGATAGACGCCGAATTTATTATGATCTATTTTCACTGCAGCTGTCATACTTAGCTGTAACCGTTGCCACAATTTATTTTAAGAAATGTTTTTTAGGGTGATTTTTGATTAACCTTTAAAGCGCTTGGCTAAATATTAGTTGCCGTGCCCCTAGCGCCGGGACAAAATTGCTACAAATCAATAATAATTGTATTATTGATTTGTAGCAATTTTGTCCCGGCGCTAGGGGCACGGCAACCTACCTACCTATAAAATAAATAAGGAGAAACAACGTTGTACCGATTTTTAGCTTTTGTTACTTAAATAATATCTCAATTCGAGAATGGTTTTAATTGTACCACACAGTCAGTATTTTGAAAATAAAACGAAAAAGTCATACATGTTCTCTGTCGCAGAAAAACGAAACGCGCGGTAGGGACACGAAAATATGTGTCATATTTATGGCGACACAAGCGGTTAAAGGGTTAATTTAGTGATATTATTTCATTTTAGTTGAATATTACGGTGTTAATGATAAAAACCGAAAAGAAGCAGAGATGAACAATACATGGAATGTTCTTCGTTTCACTTTTATTCTTCTATATTTAAAATTGTTTTAACTTATCTTCAAAATAAAATGTTCTGCATTCCTTCTTCTGCGAGCTTCTTTTTTCAAATGCTATTATAAATGGAGTACATACACATACATACATACATATGCTTGTATGTAACGTTATACGTTTGGTTTCCTCCTTTGTAAACGTAGAATTAATGCTTCTATAGTAATTGTAATAAATAGACACAGCATACCGCGCGCGCGTTTATTTCATAGACGCATCATGGTGGTCTAGCAAAAACCGTAGAGTATAGAGCTCGACCACAGATCACATAGAATTAGAGAATACTTAACAATGTTTTTATTCAGGTCGGACAAGAAGATGGCGCCTTGCACTTTACAGTGCAATTAAATTGTTAATAACATGATTATATTATAAATCTATCTACAATCCCGCACGTACTTTAGTGTTTAGAAAGAAAGCAGGCATTTCCTATGACATTGACGACAATTGTATAATAGTGACCAAGGGGCTCGACAGAGCCACATCTAACAGTAACGATAACGAAGATCGATAATTACGATATATATGTTTGTGGAATTGGCAGAACTTTTCGAAATTCCGAATTCCATACATTTCGGATTTGTTGAAATTTGTTGTCGTTAAATGTGGATCACACACAACACTAGGACGAAGTGGTGAAGGGCGGGCTTTTAGAGGACTGCCTTAAGTAATTTTCACGTTTTAAAAGCTCCGATCCTTAGCCTAATTGGAATAAATGACTTCGGATTTAATTTTTTTGATTATGTGACTTTGTCTAGGCTCTCAGTACCAGTACCACGAACGCTTAACGTAAACGTACGATTTTAAAATTGAAAATACCATGGTTTCGAATGTATGTATTTAGAAATATATAAGTAAGTATGTTTATCAGCTGTTTAGTACCCATAACACAAGCTCTCAAGCTTAAATTGGGACTAAATGGCGTTGTGTGAAAAGTTGTGGAATATTTATTTATGTATTATTAAGTTACTTTTTAGACTTTATCCATATCTATCGGTGATACTTATTATGTTGAGCTGAGCTTGATTAATTTGAACCTAAATGCCGCTGGGTACTTGCACTTCAAATTTTAAAATCGTTCGAGTTCATGTAACGCTCATGTCGATAATTCGTGCTTTCCTAGCTCAAATTAAATAACTGGCATTTTAAAAATTGGGTATTTGACGGACTAGCCTGTACAAAAACAGAATATGTTCTTTTTTGTAATTGCTGTAGAAGTTAACAATAAAATAACCAAATAAAGGCGTAATAAACATCAGTTAATTACGCCTAAACGTGTTCAAAGTTTTAATATCGAAATACGATATATGTATAGGTAAGTAAGTGAAATATGTGCCCAAAGTACACGAGCTTTTACCCGATTCGTCATTATAAATGCGGATATCATTGTCACTTTCAATTCGAAATTTCATGTTAAAACCTCTTTATATTTTTAATAATATATGTATGTATATTCGCACTGCGCATAGTTAGAAACCTTATTCCTAATAACAATCATACAGTCTTACATCCAGTCCAGTTTAGGAGCGATCCGAGCCTTCAGAGTTGCTGAACATGGACGCCACCATGTTGTCGAACTCAGGTACGGCATCTTCGAACATCTTGAGTTGTTTCGACATCGACTCGGAGTCCGTCGATCCCGAGGCTTCGATCACTATGTCGGTCCACTCGTCGCTGATGGACCGCGCTTGCAAACACTCCTGGTAGAAGTTGGCTAGTTCCGCTATAGGGCTGCCGTCAGCGAATGGGAACTCCTGGAAATGATGAAGAAATGTGTGAGAATTCGTTCTGTAAACTATTTGTTTGGTAACTGGCCATGTTTTCTCATCTATGTAATAAATACTAAATTTATATTAATTTAATAACTCAAATATTTCTGCAGCATGGAAAGATGTTAATAAATTTTGAATTTTACTTGGCTTGTTTTTGGTATACATAATTTTATATATAATTAACCTTTCTCGTATTTTGGTGCATAAATGCAGTACATACAGTTTCCTATTAACCTAATTTTAATCAAGAAGAATGGGAGGTTGGAGTAGTGTGTGGATGACGGTGTTTGTGTGTGTGTGTGTGTGTGTGTGTGTGTGTGTGTGTGTGTGTGTGTGCAAATGGGAGCATGAATGAAAGTGTGAGTAAATGGGTGTTTCACTAAATGGTATTGCAATATAAGTTTCGTTTGGTCATAATCTTGTTTCAGTAGCCAATTTTTAATGGTGATTTTAACTTCTCGAATAGATAAAGGGTGTATATTTTTTATTTTATTATACAGGTAAACTGATACTGGAGCCAGAGCAGATACCGCTTCCAACCGGTCTTATTGGAGATATATAGGGGAGGCCTATGTCCAGCAGTGGACTTCCTATGGCTGAAATGATGATGATGACAGGTAAACTGTTCTGTATAAAATAGTCCCACGAAGTTCTATGTGAAAAACGAACGTTGTCCCTTTATCTGTGATGTCAATCCTAATGCCTATCATTTTTTTCTTCCATGTGCATCACTTGGCCAAAGTTTTCTCAGCAAATGGGTATTTCCCTTCATCCTTCATATTTGACATTTTTCTTGTTATATTTTGGCCAATTAACACAATAAATAAAACTCAAAACTTAGTTCCCTAAAAATAATCTGTTTGTAAATAAAACTCAAAATCATACTCCTCACTAATTGATATATCAGCGCCAGCGCACAGCCTTAACTGCTGTTCCTAGAGACTAGAAGTTTTGAGGATGTGTTCTTTGTGAAAAGTAGGTATCTTCTGAGAAAGAGTATTAAAATTAGACCTCTAAGAGGGAAGGGAGGGGATTTTCTGTCAAACTTTTTGTTGTCTGGGTCGATTCACTCAAGTGTGTTAATGTTTATCAAAAATCAATCCTAACAGAGTCAAATAGGCTTTCGAATTACACGTCAAGGTTGACTAATGCATGGCGCGCAGGCGCAGTGCGGGTAATTAAGGTAATTACCAATTAGTAAGTCGGGAAAGGATTTTTCTGAGGTGTATAGAAAAATGTAATTTGTGTCCTGTAGGTCACGCCGCAAAGCCAAAGTTAGTAAGTTATAGCCTACATGTTATTCTCAAGTATTATTTCAATATTTTTTTTTAAATTTTGATTGATTATTCAACCATGTGCGGCGAGACCATGTAAAATTAATGCAAACTACAGAAAATACGTCGCGGTATGGTGGAATTTATGAAGCGTGTGTAGCCAGACATAAATAGACTAAAAGGTCCGAGATTGGCCGCAGTTCGCAAACTATGTTTCTAAGAAATTATGAAATTAATTTCGAGCAATGCATCACTGCAGCTGCAGGTTTAAATTTTATAGAAATTAATTAGTTAGTAATTTAGTCGTAGTTGTTCGTGGTCCTGACTGCTATGCCGAAAGTCGTAGGTTTGGTCACCCAAGACAAATGTTCGTGTGATAAGCACAATCATTTGGTCTATGTCTGGGTGTAATTTTATTTTTCAATAAGAAGTATTTAGAACATAACATATCATCACGCCTGTTATTCCCGAAGGGTTAGGAAGAGGTGTACTAGTAGTAAACACCCATATTTCGCCATTTTAAGGCCCATGTCCCATGTGATAGTGCGAGTTCCATGGTAGTTCCAGGTAGTTTCCATGTAACAGGGGCGAGCCTAATGCCATCAATCAGGCACAAATCTCACTCCGGGCTGCTACTGAGAATATCCAGATGGAAAAAACTCAATAACGCTCTACCCGAACCGGGGATCAAACCCGGGACCTCATGCTCAGCAGTAGAGTTTGCGACCTTATCAGTTATATAGTACTCATAGCACAAGCTCTTCTTATCAGTAGCGAGGGGTAAATTTCCTTAATAGGGAAGCCGACAAAAAAAAAATCTAATATTCGTGTCGCTATTTGTTGTCTCTTTTAAAGTCATCGGTCTGCCTATCAACGTGTATACCTTTAGTGTAAATGCCTTATATTTGGCAATACTCCACCACACACACCTCCACCACCACCACCACCACACCACACCACACCACACCACAGCACACCTACACCTCCACAGACGTGTTGCTGGGGAGTTTGTTCCGCCACTTCTTCTTCCCAGCAAAAACACTAGGAAGTGGCGAAGGGCGGGCGTTTTGGGGGACTGTCTTATGTAATTTTTGACGTTCAAAAAGTGCTGATCCTCAGCCTAATTTGAATAAATGACTTTTGATTGATTTTGATTTTTTTGACACCTACACCTCTAAATACCATGTTTTGAAGCAAATAAAGATATTGACTTTTTGACTTTGACTTTACTCGAGTCCGGCTGCCATTAGTCAATATAGTGGTGGAGTTGCTCTTCCAAACCTCCCAAGGGAAGCCGATAGGAATCGAGTTGTATGGAAACTTCGCCACTGCAGCTTAGTTTGAATACTAGATAGCGTTGTGTGACATAGTAAAGTTGTATTAAAGAGTCAGTTACCATTAGTCCTGAGAATTTGTCTCCGTTCTTAGGCTTGGGAACTTCTATGGCGCGGCTGACGGCGTGTGCTGACGTAGTGGGAACACTGGTGCTGCATGTCGGTTTGTTTGCATTTTCATGATCTGATATCGTGAGCGTCTTCAGTTTCTGTAACTGTTTAAAATCAAGATTAATTACTATAATAGTGGTTGCCGCATACAGCTTATAACTCAACCGGTTACTTCGGTAACCCAGGTACTCCGAGATATCGCCGCGGTAACATTAATCCGCTGATGACTTTTCTCGAGGAATCAGGATGGATGGAATAGGGTTTATTCCCACCCGTACGCAAAATACGAATACGAAAACTACTACTATAAAAGAAAACAGGAATGAAACGGCTTGACCCCTAAAACAGTTGTTATATTGTCGTTTTTCACGTGTACCAAAAAGCTTGGAATAAATTAACGTGTCAACAGCCCACCCGGTGTAACTGACAGTCAACAAGCGTAAACTTATAATTATAAACTAGCTAGTGCCCGCGACATCCTTCATAATTTATATAATACTAGTTCGTACCCGCAAATGCCTCAGCGTGGATAAGACAATGTATTGTTTGAACGGAATCGGACTTTTTTTCTATAGTGAAAATAGGCCACTACTTATAACATGAGCCATCTGCCAATGAAAGTCTTGTGGAAATCGGTCAAGCCGTTTCGAAGATAACCTCAAACCAACACACAGATCAAAAGGTTAAACCGACTTAAAAAAAAACACAAACAAAAAAAAACTAAAAGAAAAACACAAAACAGTGAAAAATAAATAGCTTCAGAAGCCGGTGACAAAAACACCAAATCAATCAAATAAAGGTCAAGCTTCGAAGTCGGTGACAAAAACACTAAATCGATCAAAGATCATCGATTTTTTTTTAAGTCGGTTTTATTTTTTGCAAAAAAGTTTTTTAAATTTCTATTTTTAGTTACTCCCATACAAATATTTGCCATGAATTTATTTTATAAAGTTAATTCTTAACAATACATGTCATGGTAATAGGGTTATCCACTTATCCCTCATAAATTAAACTTAAAATACCTAAATGTCGAAATCTAGGTATATTGCACACATCTGCGTACCCCTCAGAGCATACAGGCGTGACGATACGTCATGATGTTGTATAAACAATAAACATCCAAGCGATACATACACAAGAACATAGCACCTCCTCCCTTTTGAAGTCGGTTAAAAACTGCAATGTGTTTCGGTATAGCTACATTAGGGGTATGAGGAAAAGGGTGTTAGGTACTGAATGTCTTATAGAAAAAGTCGGATCCTTAGACCAGACGGGTGTTGTGTCAGATAGGCCGTTACAGCGACAGTTGCTGTTAACATTTTGTATATAAATAAATAAATATTTCACAACTTTTCACACAACGCCATTGAGTCCCAAGTTAAGCTTGAGAGCTTGTGTTATGGGTACTAAACAGCTGATAAACATACTTATAAATTTCTAAATATATACATTTTATAGACAAATAAAATAAAATAAAACACCCAGACACAGAACAAATGATCAATATATATGTTATTAATATCAATCTATATGTTCAATCAATTTGGTGGATCTCTACACGCCCTTATTTATTT
This sequence comes from Euplexia lucipara, assembly GCA_921972225.1. Lineage (NCBI taxonomy): Eukaryota > Metazoa > Arthropoda > Insecta > Lepidoptera > Noctuidae > Euplexia > Euplexia lucipara. Next base: position 5,548,480 of record OV179142.1, on the reverse strand, counting down.
TACAAGTTGATAGTAGATGCCAGATACAATGACGTGATAAAACATCGTTGGGGTTTAAAAAAGATTAAGTGACAAAAATTTTAACGTAAGACCCTCATGGGGAAAAAAGGCATAGGAAATTAATGAATGGCCCCTAAGCGCTAAATTTAGATGATCGGCGTCCGTTTTGTATTGACAGCACGGTTGGCGCGGCGGCTAAGCGATTAACTACTGCGCCGCGTGTCTCAAGTTCGATTCCCGCACGGGAAAAATACTTTTTTAATAAAGGTAGAAATAAAGAAAGGATCGGTAGCGTGGTTGCCCAGAGATATATCTTCCTGGTTTCCACAAACAAACAAAAAATACGCTTACTGTTTCCATCTTCTCCTTCTCAGCAAGTAGCCAAGCCATGGGTGGCTCTGGAGGCAGTTGCTCACTGAGCGTCCTATGTAACTCCTGGATCCTCTTGTGGTCAACAAACGCTCCAGCCGTCAAGGGTTTGGACAGGTCCAATTCTTTCTTCTCGTTGCGGTTTTTTCTGTAAAACAGATAAACTATAGTTTTGTATCCGATGAAGAGTATAAGCAAGAATTGTAAATGTTTTCTATTAACATAGTCCAGGAGTTTTAAACATGTAATAAACGTCTCCACAACCCAGTGACTGGGTACTTCGATACCCCTTATTTTAATTGGTTGTCAGATTTTCGAGAATGCGACTAACATTTTTTTATATGAAGTCGGTTGTATTTTTTTGTAAAAACGTTTTTATTTTGTAATTCCAGTTTCGGAAGTCGGTGGCCAATAATGAACAAAACAAAACCACCAAAGCCACAGACTTCCGAAACTGGAGTTATTTTTCACATGTTAGTGTTTTTTTAAGAAGTCGGTTGTTATTTTTGTTTTGTAAGTCGGTTAAAAAGACTAATGTCATAAAATTAAAAACAACGACACAGGTTTCATTCGTCGACATTCATAGAAAACGTTTAAGGAAACGATAAAAAAATCGTCGGCTTTTCCTAATTTACAAGTCCTGTTGTTGTTTTGCTTTGAACTGCATACAATCGTGATTTCGGCCCAAACTAATGATGTTAATAATGAAAAAAGTGACTTATTTCCTTTCAATAAAACATCTCTTTCTCTCTCATATTTTTATGTCTTTTTTACAGATCTACGCAAAAATAACATCAGAAAAGAAACGTAAAAATTAGAATAAAATACCGAGGAATAATTTAAATGGTGAATCATGACCATCATGTAGGGTACAGAACTTATTCCATCAGGTTTGCGACAATGTCCTTTCCAGCCTGATACTATTGAATTATAGGTTATGAATGTAGACGTGTGTGTACGTTCGTCAGACAGTTTCCCAGGGGCTCGAGTCTGCTATTGCAATCGTGTCTCAATGACCGGTCATTGATCGAATATTTGACAACTTTGACAGTTTTGGTATGGGAAATGTGTCATAAGTTTGACGTTATACGTCAAAAATCGATCATTGACCGGTCATTGAGACACGATTGCATTAGCAGACTTGACCCCCTGGTCACACGCTACATAGGTACTTACTTAGGACTCTCCGTATAGAAATGGTCACTCTTGACCATAATGCCCGTGTTGGCAGGGGTGGACTCGTACTCAATCTTCTGTCTGGCTTCAGGCATGATCGTCATCTTTGTCCTGTACACCACCTCTATCATCAACGTCCCGATTGGCGTGTGCAACTCGCTCACTTTTACAGTCTTGCGTTTTTCTCCTGAAACGATCGACAGAAATAGATTTATTATCATTTGCCTAGCCTTTTCCCAACTACATTGGGGTCGGTTTCCAGTTTAACCGGATTCAGGATACCAGTGTTTTACATGAAGAGGCTGCCTGTCGGTCATCTAGAACCCAGTGGGTCAGTCTGGGCGTCAATGAAGATTTCCTTCTCCTGCATACCAACACAAACAAACAGTCACATATGGTCAGTATAACTGCCTTCATTCTCCCTCTTTGCCTCTTTATCGTATTAGTGAGTTTCAATTTCTTGGAGCCCACGAGAGGCTTTTTTTGACTTCGATGAAGAATTATTCGACATCATCATTGGTCACCTAGGGATCACAAGGCGAAAATAACTATAGTTTAGTCTAGTTTATTGGTGGTTCAGTTTGATTTATTATTGGTCACCGACGCCGACGTCCGAAGCTAAAGTTATTTTACTGCAGTAGTGTTTTTTTTTTGGAAGTCTGTTTAAAAAAAAAAAAAAAAAAAATACTACGCCCGGCTACTCGCACTCTGCGAATTAAAGTAATTTTTATTTAATTTCCTCCACCGAATAAGCTTAAGTACTCATAAATACGCTTGCAATACGGTAAAACATAAGTGGAAATGTTTTCGCGGTGAACAATATCGTCAAAAGTAAATAATACAATAACTTCATATGTAGTGATTGTTGGTGACTGAACACTAAATGCTTACCATAAAGTGCATACAACGTGATATATAACATGAAAACACATACGAAGGATTAATAGTGAGTGCGATTTTATCTATAAAACAAGAAAAGTTGTATTTAACAAAAAAGTCAGTTAAAACTTTTAAAAAAATTGATTTTCGTATTGTAAACAAACCACAGCTGACTCATTGCTTTTAGCTGTCAAAAGTATTGACCAATCACAGTTACAGATCTCGAACTTGGCAAAAAAGTTGTCGTTCAGAAATCAAAATCACAAAACTTGGACACCAGGTTTTTGAGACTGCGTTCCGTTACACGCATTACAAATGACTCAAACACCGATTTCAGCTTATATAGTATGGTCATTCTGTATTTGCCAGTGCATATGATAAATAAAATTAAGAACTGAATATATAACTTATAATTATAAAGATGTCATCTAAAAGTGGTACAAAAAGCCATCGCAGGATGCCAGAGAAAGTTACATGCTTTAAATGCAAGAAGTCAGTTGATATTAAAGAAACAGCCCTGTGCTCAGCTTGTAACCATAGATATGAATTGGATTGTGATGGTTATCCGGAAGGAACTTACCGTCTAATGGACCAACAATCTAAAAAGAGATGGAAATGTAGGACATGCATGAAGAATAATAAGAAGGTTCAGGATGCTAGCAATGTAACCACAAGAAAAAAAGCAAATTCACGTCAAGACTGCTCGTCTTCTGAAAATCTGTCTTCTACTCCAGTGCAAATTCAAACTACTAATAATAGTGAACAACCCGTAGCCGTGATAGCTTCTGTTCAAAATACTTCGGGCATCTTGGACTCTCACATCCTGTCAGAATGCGACATTTCAGGCGAATCTTATGACACACCTAATAAATTATCTAAAAGCGTGGACGGCACAATATCCGAAACTTTGACAATTCTAGAAATGAAAGACACCATAAAAGGACTCACAAACAAACTGGATAGTACTGAAAATGAGTTAGAAAACACAATTCTGGAAAATAATAATCTACGACAACAATTAGATAAATTGACTTCTGAAATTAAAATTTTAAAATCACTCTGCCATTCCTCAACAGTCACTGAAAACAGTCCATCTATCAATTCAAAAAGAAAAAGGCACTCATTGCTACATCAAAGCTCATTCTTCTCACCTTCTTCTACCCCTTTGTCGACCTCCTTGCAGGTTGACTTGGGGGAAAACACGGAAATAATGGAACTACAACAAAAAATAACTGAACTACAAAATCAACTGAAAGATGCACAACAACAAATTGAAGCCTGCAAGAAAATTATTGACCAGTCGAAACATAATAACGTAATATCTCAGAATTCATCCGTATCGGAAATGAACACACGAACACCTACTCACCCTGAAGAGCCAAAACACGAAACTACAAATAAAGTACTTATCTTTGGTTCTCAACAATGCGTCGGCTTAGCAGCTGCCTTGATACACTCAAGACGAAATTCAAGATACGAAAAGTACAGAATTATAGCGGATACAAAGCCTAATGCTCTATGTAATCAAATAATAACGAGTTGTTGTAAAGCTAAATTGAACATTAACGATAAACTTATAATTTGTGTAGGAGAAAATGATCACAATTTAAAATATATTTTGTCTCAACTACAAATTATACTTGATACATTCTATAACAATATGGTTATAGTATTAAATGTGTTTAAGAATGAGTACTTAGATCCTAATAGGCTTAATTATCGTCTGAAAAATGTATGTCAAAACTTTAAAAAATGTAAATTTCTGGAAACTGAATCCTTTAAGGTGACCGAATTATGTACTAAAATTAATTACTTAATAGATTGTAATGACTATAATGAAAACTATTTAAATCCTAGAGAACTTATGAAAAGAATAGCGAGTAGCAGATCAAGTCTTAAACTAAATACCAGTAACATACCCAAAAAAGGAACAATTCCATTCTACTTTGGTCGTAAAAATCATACTCAAACTGAAAATCCCTCCTATTTGAAAAGTAGCACAGAACCGGAACTAAATAACGACGCGCGTATTTGCATCGGGAAACCTAAAAAAGGTACGATACCTTACTATTTTCAATCAACGACAAAACATAACATGTTTTTTCGTTCCTGAACCCGTGACATCGACCTCACCTGACTTTAGGATACTTCACCAAAACATTGCAAGTGCTCTGTCCAAACAAGAAATACTGGAATTAACATTACAGGAGATGCGAGATTCGCAGAGTGACCCGCATGTAATCTGCCTCTCTGAGACATTTATTAAAAAAGGCCGTGAAAACTATCTTAAGTTGTCTGATTATTTAATGGCTTCAAATTTTTGTAGGGAAAAACAGCGAGGTGGCACTTGCATTTTAATTAAAAAGGGCCTTATTTACAAAGAACTGCCGTTTGTTGAAACACATGCCTCTGTAAATACGTTTGAGGCATGTGGAATTGAACTAACAAATGAAAAACTAATCATAATCTGCATATACAGAACACCTCAGTCCGATCCTAACCAATTTTTAAGTAAGTTAGATAATATCTTACATGATATTTACAAAAAATACAAAACAAAAACACGTATAGTTTTAGCAGGTGATTTTAATATAAATACTTTCAAAAAAGGGAAAATCACGCAAGTATTTCAAGACATAGCCCGTAGTCATAATATTGAAATTCATATTAATGAAGCCACTCGTAAATCGTCCTGTATCGACCATATTTTAAGTAATATACCTGATGCTATCGCAAGAGTATTACCACTTCACCTCTCTGACCATGAAACGGCTCAAATGCTAAGCTTCCCTCTAAAGCTTCAGACATCAAAAGCAGCAATATATTATATCTATAAGAGAGATAACAATCTGCATAATACACGTAAGTTTAGAGAATGCTTACAAAACTTATCTTGGGCAAACATATACATGGAGAACGATGCAAATAGGGCATTCGACTGCTTCCATGAATTGATATGTCTGTTTCACAATCTCTGCTTCCCAAAGGTAAGGGTTAAAATAGACTTAAACAAAAAAACTAAACAATCGTGGATAAGTAAAGGTCTTAAACAGAGTTCTAAAACCAAGCGTGGTCTACGTTACCAATATTATAAAAATAAAAATCAAGCTAACAAGACCAAATATAACACATACTCTAACCTGCTTCAAAAATGTATCTACAATGCCAAGCGTAATGCTAATATAAAGTATATTGACAAGAATGACAATAAGTGTAAGGCCACATGGGCTGTTATAAAAAACGAATTACACAATAAGAACCCCAAAGATAATATTGAATACATTAAAACTAATAACACTGTCCTTACAAAACCTGAAGTAATAGCTTCCGCCTTTAATAGTCTCTATGTAAATAGTAACCTAACGCAAAACTGTAACACCAAATGCTTTAATAAAAATCTAATTGCTAATTCAATGTACCTCACGCCAATGTCCGAAAGTGAGGTAAGACAAAATATATTATCGTTAAACAATACTACTTCTGAGGGTTACGATGAGCTCAGCACCAAAATAATTAAGATATGTGTTAATGAAATAAGCGGGGTATTGACACATCTTATCAACCTATCCTTTTCACAGGGTGTGTTTCCTAATGCCTTAAAAATATCCCTTGTGAAGCCGATTTTCAAAAAAGGTGACAAAAGTAATATGGACAATTATCGTCCCATAACATTAATACCTATCCTTTCAAAAGTATATGAAAAATGCATGTACCAAAGATTAATTAGTTACTGTGAAAAATACAATATTTTGAATAAGCAACAATTTGGTTTTCAAAAACGAAAATCAACTACCTTAGCCATTTTTACTCTTTTAAAAACAGTATTGGCGAGTATTAATAAAAATCACCTAACAACAGGCTTATTTTTTGATTTGACAAAGGCGTTTGACCTAGTTTCACATGATATATTATTGAAAAAGCTAGAGTCCGTCGGAATTAGAGGATTGTCACTTCAGTGGCTATCATCGTACTTAACTGATAGACAACAGAGTGTAGTTATCTCCAAGCTTAATGAAAAGGGGGATATGACATTTTACTCGTCTGAATATAAAAATGTAAAATGTGGCGTACCCCAAGGTAGTGTATTGGGCCCTATTCTATTTATTATTTACATAAATGACATAGTTGACATAACCAATCATAATTATATCCTTTTTGCTGATGACATATCTATTATTATTACTAGTGACAAAAAATTTAAAACCATCACTGATCATGAAACGGACATAAATAAAACAATTGACAATTTAATTAGCTATTTAAATAATAATAATTTATCTATTAATCTCAATAAATCTGTATATATTCAATTCAATCAATCTCATAATCAAAAATTTAATTTTAAAATGAATGTACCCAAACTTACCCAAGTGACACAAACTAAGTTCTTAGGAGTAATTGTAGACCAACATTTAGATTGGAAAGCTCAGGTCGACCATGTGTGCAATAAAATTAATAAATTCGCGTACGCCCTTAGGCAAATTAAGGCGAGGTTACCCCAATAAACGTCGTCAACAATAGCGTTTTACTCGTACATGGAACGGATTTAAATTTTGAAAAAAATGTATTACATAGTTGACTCTTTGATTATGATATGTCGGGCATGCGATACACGATTACTAACACTTCACTGCATCCAATTAAATCGCAAAGACATGTCCAAATGATGGCTAAATAATCGTTTTACTTGAGTTATATTAGGCTTTGAAAAATAAAACTTATATCATAATAAAGGTCGTAAAAAATGTGTATTATCTCGGGTCACATAATGTGCAATATGAAAATAAATGTATCACAAATTCCAAAGTTAAGTGTATTTCACTAGTTTGCGCTCGCTCCGAGTCCTTTAGTCCCGAGCGGAACGTGTTCGAGGTCGGACGTGCGCCAATTTTTTCCGTCATCCCCGTTATAAAATCGATTTCGATAAATAGTAATACATGTACATACTTTATCATCACTTTAATTTAGTTTTTTAAATAGTTGTAATATTTTTTGTTTTATTAAGTACATTATTAGGATAAATTCGTAGATAAGTAAAATAAATCAAAATGGTTATGAATAAAAAAATTTCTTCTTTGGCTCTACGAAGACTGAATAGGTAAACAAAAAAGGTAGGAATACTTTGACGATATTTTTTATTTAGGTACCTACCTAAATTATATTTTACCATACAAATAATACCTTAGATGATAAATTGAATCACAAACTTAGGTAGGTACGGATAATACTTTTACAACAAGGACACGGTTGCACGGTTGGCGCAGTGGCTGAGCGATGTGCGCAGCGTGTCGCGGGTTCGATTCCCGCACGGAACAAATATTTGTATGACCTAAAAGTAGTTGTTCGCGGGTCTGGGTGTTTGTGTATGTGAGAATAAATGTTTGTAAACGCACCCACGACACAGGAGAAATTTCTAGAGTAGGGCAACGTTTACAAAAAAAAAATACTAATGCAAATAACAACGATGAGCGCGAAAGTCTTTCATGCTTTATTTTTACCGCGAAACGTATTTACCAACCATACCAAGTGTATCGAACAGTAGTATTTGAACCCTAACATAGAGCAAATAAAGTCGCCACGCGCGCAAATGCTATAGTGGTTTATTGTTGCGTGACGTCAAATAGGTAGTTCACCCGTTCAACCTGCTGGGATTTTGTATTTTTTAATAGATTTTGCCTACGAAATCGCCCGCCATTTTTTTTTTCTAATTGTTTTGTGATAATAAAATATACGTAACCTAAGGCATAACGTAGCTTTCTAATAGGTAAAAGATTTTTCTCTCAGTATCGAATCAGTAACGCCATGAATTTGCGCATTGAAACAAAAAAAAATACTCGCATCAACATACTCTTGAGCAGTGGTGGCCCAGTGGTGTGTGACATCTATCAACCCGCAGTGGGCTAGCGTGGTGGATTATAGCCCACTCCCTCTCATAGAGAGGAGGGCTGTGTCTCGGCAGTGGGAACATTATAGACTGATGATGATGATGATGAACATTATTGTAGTAAATAGTGAATAAGATGGGATGGTGGTCACACCGTCTACTCATAGGAACTGTCTCCAGTATGAACATCAAACCACCAGCAGCACGTCACGTGAGTATTAGGTAAAACTACCCACAGCTACCACAACACAACAAATAATATTATTATATTTTGTGTCTATGTTTGTGAAGGTCACGTACCACAGCACACTTGTACCACAGTGTAGCAAAGTACAGTATTACATTGCTCATTTCCTACAAGTATGTTTTTATTTTTCGCTAATACAAAACTACGTTATGCCTGAGTTATATAATTTTAATGCCTGAGTTATACAACGTGTTTTTTTTATATCCCATAACTCTAGGGTATGATTGAGATCATACGATGACGGGCCTGTTGGTCTAGTGACGGGCCTGCTGGTCTAGTAGTTAGTGACCCTGACTGCTATGCCGGAAGTCGTGGGTTCGATTCCCGCCCAGGACAAATGTTAGTGTGATGAGCAAAATCATTTGTTCTGTGTCTGGGTGTTTGGGTGTGTTTGTATTTAGAAATAGATAAGTATGTTTATCAGCTGTTTAGTACCCATAACACATAAAGATGGCGACGAAGAAAATTTTTGGTTTTTCCGTCATGGGTGTCGTTTTTGTGGTTTTCGGGGTCGCTGATTACGAAAATTAGGTCAAAATAAAAATCCAAGATGGCGACGAAGAAAATTTTTGGTTTTTCCGTCATGGGTGTCGTTTTCGTGGTTTTCGGGGTAGCTGATTATGAAAATTATGTCAAAATGAAAATCCAAGATGGCGCCTAGGAAAATTTTTAATTTTTCCGTCATGGGTATCGTTTTCATGGTTTTTGGGGTCGCTGACTACGAAAATTAGGTCAAAATAAAAATCCAAGATGGCGACGAAGACAATTTTTGGTTTTTCCGTCATGGGTGTCGTTTTTATGGTTTTCGGGGTCGCTGATTATGAAAATAACGTCAAAATGAAAATCCAAGATGGCGCCGAGGAAAATTTTTGGTTTTTCCGTCATGGGTGTCGTTTTCATGGTTTACGGGGTCGCTGATTACGAAAATTAGGTCAAAATAGAAATCCAAGATGGCGACGAAGAAAATTTTTGGTTTTTCTAACATGGGTGTCATTTTCGTGGTTTCCGGGGTCGCTGATTACGAAAATAAGGTCAAAATGAAAATCCAAGATGGCGCCTAGGAAAATTTTTAATTTTTCCGTCATGGGTGTCGTTTTCATGGTTTACGGGGTCGCTGATTACGAAAATTAGGTCAAAATAGAAATCCAAGATGGCGACGAAGAAAATTTTTGGTTTTTCCGTCATGGGTGTCGTTTTCGTGGTTTTCGGGGTAGCTGATTATGAAAATTATGTCAAAATGAAAATCCAAGATGGCGCCTAGGAAAATTTTTAATTTTTCCGTCATGGGTATCGTTTTCATGGTTTACGGGGTCGCTGACTACGAAAATTAGGTCAAAATAGAAATCCAAGATGGCGACGAAGAAAATTTTTGGTTTTTCTAACATGGGTGTCATTTTCGTGGTTTCCGGGGTCGCTGATTACGAAAATAAGGTCAAAATGAAAATCCAAGATAGCGCCGAGAAAAATTTATGGTTTATCCGTCATGGGTGTCGTTTTCATAGCTTTTGGGGTCGCTGATTACGAAAATTAGGTCAAAATAAAAATCCAAGATGGCGACGAAGAAAATTTTTCAAAAATCAATGAACTCAAAAACCATGACAACGACACGACACCCATGACGGAAAAACCCAAAAGTTTTCCACGGTGCCATTTGGATTTTCATTTTGGGCTCATTTTCATAATTAGCGATACCAAAAACCACGAAAACGACACCCATGACGGAAAAACCAAAAAGTTTCTTTGTCGCCATCTTAGATTTTCATTGACCTCATTTTCCTAATAAGCTACCCCGAAAATTACGAAACCGACACCCATGTTGGAAAAACCAAAAATTTTCCTCGGCGCAATTTAGATTTTAATTTTGACCTTATTTTCATAATCAGCTACCCCGAATACCATAAAAACGACACCCATGACGGAAAAATCAAAAACTTTCCACGGCGCAATCTTGGATTTTCATTTTGACCTGATTTTCGTAATCAGCGACCCCGAAAACCACGAAAACGACACCCATGTTAGAAAAACCAAAAATTATCCTCGGCGCCATCTTGGATTTTCATTTTGACCTTATTTTCGTAATCAGCGACCCCGAAAACTATGAAAACGACACCCATGACGGAAAAACCAAGAATTTTTTTCGTCGCCATCTTGGATTTTCATTTTGACCTAATTTTCGTAATCAGCTACCCCGAAAACCACGAAAACGACACCCATGACGGAAAAACCAAAAATTTTCTTCGTCGCCATCTTGGATTTTTATTTTGACCTAATTTTCGTAATCAGCGACCCCGAAAACCACGAAAATGACACCCATGTTAGAAAAACTTTTTTTACTTTTATCTGGCAATATTTTAGCTAATCTTAATTAAACTGTGATTAACAAATCAATTATTTATTTATTTAACCCATTTTCCCTAAACCCATATTTTCCACGCATACTTATATTCATATTAGGTGGGATACTAAAATTAAATAACCATTCAATGCATCTAAGTATTTTTGAATTACAATATTGATATCGTAGTTCAAGAATTCTATCATATCTAAATTAATAAATTGAAGTTGCTCTACGGCATTACTCTATTCTGTGACGCAACTGTGTACCTACTCGAGTTCGTGAAGTCATGAATGAGCGGTACGACGACAGCGCGCGGCGTTTCTCCGATGCATCGTAGTTTATTACGTAGCGCTATTGGTTGCGGGGCCTGAGGTAAGCGTTAAATGCCTACACGGCTGGGGACACCTCGCCTTAAGAGGGTCACTAGCATAAAAACGGCTGTGATGTCTTATCAGGCATATGTTGAGTCCTCTTTACGGTATGGTCTAATTTTTTGGGGAAATAGTACCGACCAAGGTAGAGCGTTTGTTGCCCAAAAAAAGTGTATACGAGCTATTTATGGGATCCCATCGGATGAATCATGTCAACCCATCTTTAAAAAACTTGGTCTGCTACCATTGCCTTCATTGTATCTGTATGAAGTGTCTATGTTTGTACGAAAACATATAGAGCTATTTAATTTTAAAACAGTAGAAGAAGTAAGTTCACGCAGTCGGCGTGATCAGCACCAGCACAGACTTGTACTGGAAGAGATTCCTAGGATAGTGAAATACAATAAGAGCTGTCCAGCTATGTCTATTTGTGTATTCAATAAACTACCAAATATCTTGAAAACTTTGAATTGTAGACTGTTTAAGATTAAATTGTATAATTTGTTGACGCAATATAATTTCTATAGCATTAAGCAATTTTGAACATAGACCTTAGTTTTTCCTATTTGTAAAATTTTACAGCGTTTGACTAACATAACACTTACAAGTTTGCATGCTTTAATTCTAAGCAAAACATGCTGGACCTTATATTTATTTTAACAACTTTGTATACCGTGTTTTTCGCAAATAAATATATTATTATTATTATTATTATTAACATGGCAAACTTAAAAAAAAACTGATTTAACATTTCTATCTTAGTTTTCTAAAACCGTTAGTCTGTAAGAGATGTAAATTCTCTTTTGGTTTAGATATAGAACATAGGAATCGGCTCCAATGTGCCTAATTGATATGGAGTCTACAGGTAAACATAATCTGACTATGTACCTATACAAAATATTGTAAAATCTATTTTAAGAGCGGCACTCTCCGTCCATTGCCCGGAGAGTGCCGCTCTAGACCGCAGCGCAGAGTCCCGCCGGCCGCTGTCATCTCCGCTGCCAAGCTGGTAAGTTTATTGCTTAAAAAAAGCGATAGCGACCACAGAGTTCGCATTTGTCGTAGATAATTTGCCTTTGAAATATTGTGGGCAAAGACATTCAATACGTAGATACTATGGACGGGACATCACGAACAATTTTTTTCTTGCACATTCCTCTTCATACGAAACTACCGTTTGGAATGTGCAGCTAGAATCATTATCTTATTTTATTAAATTTTTAAGTATAACGTTCAAAACGGCCTGTTATCAGGTCGCATTGAAATTAATGATTTGACTTTGATTTTGTTTCACAGAAAAGGCCAGTTGAATACCTCTTAGACATTGCAAGGCGCATCATTATTTGCCCTTGGAACCGTCAGCAGTCTTATACTCGTAGATCGACACAAGCCGTTCGCGATAAGGCACACAGAGCTAGTTCAAGTACCTGTATTATTTTGTGAAATAGGTTTTGGCTGAGGATCAGCACTTCTTGAACGTCAAAATTACATAACACTCCTTCGCCATTTCCTAGTGTTTTTGCTGGAAAGAAGCATATAGTGACGGGACAAACTCCCCAGCAACACGTCGGTCTTATAAGTTAGAAGGACTTGAATTTATATAGCACAATAAGTTATTATTATAAATCAATCAAATTAAATTATTCGCTACAATATGTTAGCTAGCACACTCCAATATACAGAATACACCATTAACACCAACTAACCTCAAGTCAAATTAAAAGTAGTGGCGCCAAATGGTTCATGTAAAATTACACAACGTGCTGCTCGCCAGTTCTGTAAGCTTGAACTCGGCTTGACACGCTTCCGCTTGTCTAGGTTACGTTTGTCGAGCGAACAGAGTCCTGCTGCCTCTTTGGTCTACTTGTCGCAATCGCTACTGCTGAGCATGAGATCCCGAGTTCGATCCCCGGGTAGGGTACCTAAAGGTAACAGCTCATTAGAGCCGCCCGGCATCCACCCCGGACCGCCTCGTCGCACGGCGGCGTCCACTCGTTGTCGACAGGTGGCACACAGGTGGACGCCGCGTTAACACCAATAAACGGCGCGCGGTCAACCTGCAGTCATTGCGCGTTGGCAATGCGCAATAAAAGCAAGATAAGCATGCAAGCAGCGAGCTGTCACCGAGTGGTCCACCCGCCGTCCGCGCGTGGAGGGTTTACGACCGAGGCAATCCAGTGACGCTACGGTGTTGATGTAGTGAGCGCATACCTACAAACGTTCATATAAAGAATACTAGCCGCAGCAGGCGACGCGGTGCGGAGTGAGTGCCGGGTGAGTCTAATGAGCTGTGACCTTAAAGCGTTTCTCAGTAGCAGCTCAGAGTCTGGATTTGTACCCAATGGATGGCAATAGGCTCGCTGCCTATTACATGGGACTTAAACCTGTCGAATGTGGGTGTAGGTACTACGCACCCGCGAAGTGGTACACCACTGACTAACCCTGCAGGGATTACAGGCGTGATGTTTTGTCATGTTACGAATATCCCTTTTTCATACCGGACCAGTGATAGCCTAAGTAACTAAATCCATCAAAGTAAGGCCCATGGGAGTGGGGAAATACGTTGGCACTGTAGATATGTTGATGATACACAAGTACCTCATATCTGTGTGGTTCTTTCCTCAAAAGACCATTTCATACACTAATTAATCTTCATGGTTCTTACTGGATTTGACCAAAATAATGTCTGGACTTTAAAAGAGACTATGATCTCTGAGTTTCTTTCGGTGTTTCTTCTCAGAGTAGTCAGATAGTGAAACACCGATCTCATCTACTAGTTAAAATAATGACGTGTAAGTAAATATCATTTTATCATGACCATTGCACATTGCACACGAGCGTAGAACACAATCCTGTACGCTCAGCAAACGCAAGCCGGTCTTTTTGTTGTAACGAACGATACATAAATGTTGAGATCACGCTCATCAAAAACTCGCGTCGTCAGCCCGTTAAATAAACGTGGTGTGCAAAGGCCCTAATGAAGTATACATACTTGACTTAAGAATGCACTTGTAGATATACAACATTGACGGATGTTTTAATATACGGTTTCGTTGTCAGCAAAACGTAGCTATGTTAATTATCATCTGTTGTATGCAGGATGTCGATTATTTATTTCTTAGGTATTTAAATTAGCAACAGCTTAGTTATACCTACCTATTTTGATTTATTAGATGGTTCAAGTCAGCGGCTGAGTAAATAATAATTTATTTCACTTAGTGTACAATCGATTTTTTATGCATATTTGTAACATATATCTAAATACCTTGATTTAGAAACACTCGCATCACGATGTTTTTCCGGGATACACTCTGAACCTGCTTTGCCATATTTTATGAAATCTGTGAGTAATTTGGTGAAACTTAAAACATGACAGGATAGTTTTTATCTCGATTATTGAACTCAGTAGTTTGTAATAAGTATCGTAAGTTTTTTTAACAGATCAGATGACAGTCTAAGTTAGTTTTGAGCCACATCAAAGCGTGGCCGGGTCAGCTAGTTGACCATAATTATTTTTGTAAGAAGTTAGAAAGCAAATGTAAAACCACTCTAACTAGTTCAATCGATAGTATAACGATACGTCAAAAAAAATAAGTATTTATTTATGTACACGCGTTAGAAGCTACAGTTCCTTGGCATAACAAGATAAAAATCATTCTAAAAATTTGACTTTCACATTATCTTACGTTTGTAGAAAGACCGACATTAATAATAGAAAAAAGTTCAATCGAGGCGAGAAGCATCGTGTGTATACTTTACACGAACCATTTGAAGCCACTTTTGACCCCCTCGTAACTCTAAAACTATTTCACATAAACATGTCAAATTTGGTTCATGTTAATATTCTTACCTAAAACATCATAATTTGGTTCACCGCCATAAATCTTATGCGAGATCTTGTAAGACTCATTGTGCTGAGACCGAGAGAGCTTGTATGCCGGCGTTATCCTGGAGATGGTCAGTGTGGACTTGAGCATCACACTCATGCGGTAGTACACCGTCGATGGGGAGCAGACTTCGGAGCCTGGTGACAGCTTGACAGTCCACAATTCGAGTACCATGTCGTCGCCGTCCACTGTGTGTAGGGATATCTCGATACACAGGACCTTTGTGAGCGCGTCCACTACTTCTCCGTTCAATACGCGCTTTGTATCTTCCGTCACACCGGGCTCGTCGGGAATCGACAAGTTGAACTGAAACAAAAGAATGAACTTTGAAAGCGTACAAAAATATGTTTTTACTAGCACTTTGTGAAATTCGTACTTTTCTGTTTAAACTTTAACATTCCATTTACACCTTCGTAGTTTTACAAAATAAAATAAAACCTATAGTAGCTTTACTTTAGTAAGAATGAAAAAAAATCACCCGTCTTTTATTTATTTATTTAAGGTTCACCAAGAGTTCTGTGTGTGTGTTGTGTGTTTGCGTGCGTACGTGTGGGTGTGTTCTGTTCTGTGCGTTTTTCTACACATTCTCTAATCTTTATTGCATTAGTGCGATTACCAGGAGCCGACAAGGCACCTTTTACTGACCAAGGTAAGGTTACAAATAAAGGGATACCATAGTTTTCGCTTAGCGCATTAATGACAAGTTGTACACGCAGTGGTCGAGAAACGTTCATTTTAGTAATCTACACTTTTCCTCCATAAGTATGAATTTTCGCTATGCCAAATGCAAATACTCCTTCGTCTGCGCAATGTTATTAAAAAGGGATCCAAAGATTTCGCTTAGCATATAAAAATGTAGATTTGGCTCGTAGTTTTTTGGAAAATTATCCGTGACAAACACACGGACAGACACATAAGAAACTTGATTTCAAAAGTTACCTGTATCTACGAAATGGTGAAAATAAGAAAATACACGAAGCAGAACTCACAACAGAATCCAATAAAAATACAACAAATATGGGTCCCAAAACTGGTATTATCTGCTTTTGGTACCTCTTAAACGTCATTTAGCATTATGAAACTCATGGCTTCACCTCAAAATATTGTAGACAAGTAAAAAAAAAATATGTAAAAAAAAAACAAAGAATCCATAATAATTATAAGTGTTAACCCTATATTTACCAAGAAACTGCAGTGAACTTATTTGAACAGCAGTCAATAATATTATTTCATGACGCAACTAAGCAAACATATAACATTTACCAATCAATATTATAGCTCGTAAACAATGTATAAAAACTATATTAGTATTGAGTGTAAATGTTAGTAACACGGGACGAAGCGGATTTAAAATGTAGAACAAAGGGGATATGCTTCGCCCAGTCGGGGTAAAAGGGTAGTTGGACCCGTACCCATGTTTATTACAGGCACATCCAGTAACATCCTACACGAACATTCAACAATAAGCTTCTGCTATTCCACGAAGCGAACAACTTCCAAGTAACGAGCAGTACCGCTTCCGACAAAACTGCTGGTTTTCTTGCGTATGCCGTTCACATCTAGAGTGAGGCTAGGGTCTACTGCATGGATGATGTAAGATTGTGTACATCCGGTAAGGCTGCAGGTCCGGCCAATTGACTAATAAAGCTGGGATCCCTCACAGATCGGTAAGAGAAGCGACCCTAACCTGGTCACGTTCAATGCTACCAAGACCATGCATGTCTTTTGAGTCCTACGAGCTCCTCCTCTACGTGAAGAACGTGGTAACCGATTATCTGGAGCTTCTTATCGTTACGTTGACATCCACCCTGCATTTTGTCCGTGTATTGAAGCAAGGCTCAAAAGACTCCCATAAAGTTAGGAATCCTAGCAAGATGTGGCAGTTTTTCAACAGGAATAGCTGCGTAACCTATTTAAAGAGCAAGTTCGGTCCTGTATAAAGTCGAGTAAGTCCTACCTATTCTCCTTCCCGGAATAGATCTTCTTAATATAACAGATTAAAGAGTTTAATTGCTCTCCCATCTATGAGAAAACCCAGACTGCAATAGGGAATTCAATACCTTAGCTATAGGTACCTTAGCAATAAGAAATCTTTATTGATTTCATGATTAAGTAGGCCGGTTTGAATCTTTTATTGTAACTAGCACATTGGATTGGATACAGTCATGCTATGGTCTAACAATTAAATTGACTAGCAAAAACCACATATTAGGTAGCATTAGCAGGTGTGACCCGGAAGACTTGACCAAATAAATTGGGAGGTTCACTTAAAGGATTGAACTTCGGAATGGCAGTCAATAAGCTGGATCCATGTTTAAACATCTATTTTGGCGTTCTAAAAGTTGTCTCAAAAATCTCATGATATATCGTGTCTGCGTCGTATGTTATTCAATGTTAAACGACACAAAATCGTTTTGTTTCGGTTTGTATAACGCAGTGACGAAGTATCCATACAACTCGATTCCTATAATATGGGCTTTCTTATATTATATTGACTAATGGCAGTCGGACTCGAGTATTGCCAAATATAAGGCATTTACACAAAAGGTATACACGGTGATAGGCAGACTGATGACTTCAAAAGAGACAACAAATAGTGACACAGGTGACACGAATATTAGTCATTAGAAAATTGACCCCTCGCTTCTGATACTTAGAACTAACTAAAACTCACGTCTTTTTCCCATGGGGGTAGGCAGAAACTACAGAGCACCATGTTTTGCTCCGTACTAATTCGTTTATAAATGTAGTCATACACACACGCCGGTTGCCAGTACTAAGCTCCTGACCTTTGTGAAGAACACCACCATAAGGTCTGTGCATGTTCTTCTAGGTCGTTCCACCCAGCGTTTTCACTACGACAAATTTTGTGACGTTTGACCTTCAATTACTTACGACGTAAACACAACATTTTATGAGACTTTTCAGTCAACTTTTTAAACGCCAACACTAGAATGAAGGTGTATAAGACGTTCCAGCTTATGATCTCTCATTCCGAAGTAAAAGCTTGTTTGACTGGAGTAAACATTATGTCTGGTAGTGAAAATGAAAAGATTAGATCACAGTTTATGATCAGAATGTTTGGCTACAAAACGGATAAAGGATAGGCACTTTTAGGGAGAATAAGAATACTGGGGATATGCGGTATGATATCACGTAGATGAATAGAATTAGAAATGAGTATTTTAGAGGAAGCCTGAAAGTGGTGACAGTTGTTGTTATTGAGTTGAGAACCAAGTTAAATGTAAAACAGATAGACAGGAATGGAGCTCAAGTTGTGAGGGAAGTTTCGAATATAAATGTGAAGGGATGCAAGACGAATCTAATAGAACTATTAGTAAATTATGTTAAAGATGATTTGACAAGGAAAGAGGTGGCTATGGGGAAGGCAGCAAATAGACATGAAATAGAAGAAGACATGCTGCGCTAACCCCAAATAAATTGAGATAAAGAATAGGTACACTTAAAGGGTAAACTTGGAATTTAAGAATATTATGTGCAGGTAGAGAGTTTATATTAAGAAGAAGAGGTGTAAAGGGCCAAGAAAGCTTTAAAAGTAAAATTTCAAGTACAAGTGGACCGCTGATGACGATATCCGTTAGTTTCAAAAGACGGCTTATGGGCCCCTGGTTATCATAGCATTACACATAAATTACAACAAAGAGTGTTGGAGTGCTGGAAAGTAAAACGGTCTTATTTCCATTGTCGTTTTGAAAGCCTGGCCTCAAGTAATTAAACAATCAACAGTGCAGTATGTAACAGGGTTCCATACTGCTTTAATTTGGACAAATTAGTACTCTAACTCAGAATTTTGTATGGCAACAGCTGATTGCAATGTATAAGGTAAGGTTTAAATGGCAGCTCTCAGTCACCAATTAAATAGTTGGTGTTTCAGGATTCCATTGCTCTGCAGTCAGACAGTGGTAAGCTTATTTAATGGCCTGAAATTATATATTCAATTCTGTAACTACTGTAATAAATCAGACACATTTACATTTCAATGTTTTTTTAACTAAATTTTCAAATTCACTGATCCCTGAGAAGACATGCCGAAAGAAATTGGAAGTCTTGGTTTCTTTTAAAGTGCAGACATTAGATTTTATTAAGATATTATGCTAGTCTGACAATGCAGGGGGCTTAGGGCTTTTCAACCATTTTAGGTCACAATCTGATCTGAACCACATAAAATAATAATAATGAAAAGATAATAGTACTAAGTGAGTCATATTTTAGTCCTTTCATAGAAACCATTTAGTGTAATCTCGGCACATTTTTATTAGTAGGCAGAAGATTTGAAGTCTTATCAGATTGATGTGACTTGTATTTTGTACTTGGCTGGTTTCTATGGAGATTAGCTGTACCTGTGGCTGAAATTCAGAAGACATTTTTGCATGTATCTTCAAAAGTTAGTTGTAACCACCATTTAATTGGCGATCACTAAATATGAATAGGTAACCTTCTTTACAATTGTGTATATAAGTATCTAAGACAGCCTCGTTGGTTTAGTGGTCGCAATTACTACTGCTGAGCATAAGGTCTCACGTTCGATCTGCGGGTCGGTCAAGGTGATAACACCTGCACACCATGCATTTATCCATCTGCAACTTTTCAGTAGCAGCCCGGAGTCTGGATTTGTGCCAGATTAATGGCAATAGGCGCGCCTCCTATTACATGGTACTTAAACATAACTTGTGAAATGTAAAAAGGGCTTGGCAGAGGTGTACCTGGTTACATGTACCTTTGGGGATTACAGGCTTGATGTTATGGTATGTTATTAGTTGCTGTGGCCAAAATTCAGGAGACATTTTTGCATGTATCTTCAAAGGTCAGTCGTAACCACTATTTAATTGGTTGTATGGATCATTAAGAGCAAACCAGGAATGATGGTAAATTGTAAAAGAAAAATATACCTAAGTAATACTTCTTTACAATAAAATTGTGTCCAAGTATCTAAAGTTGAACTCATATATTAATAAAACAGAACAAAGGAAAGTTCGCATTAAGCTAGCACTCTGCAGAAGTAGAACACATTGTATACATAGATAAAGTATCACAAAAGAATTATATTTTTATCATGTGCAAGAGCAGTATTAAGATTTTAGTAGGTACATTACATTAGTTTTATAGTTGTCCCTATCCAAATCCAAGTATGTGAGTAAAGATATTTTTATTTTTTTTAAGTTTGACTTACATTTTCTTCTTTTTGCTCTATTTTTTATTTATTTAAAATATTGCACAGCAACCATAGCACCTATGTTACTTTACAAATCTATGCAAACAGTGTCTGTGATATTGACAAATGTGTGATGTAACTAAATAAATAAAAAAAATACTAATCATTGTTTTATCATTGCAGTGATCATTGAATTAGAAAAGCTATGGAAACGTAATTCTCATACAAATAACGCTTCAATTTTGGTTCCATTTACGCAAACAACTGACACACTATAATAGACGAAGCTAGTGCGCGATTGGGTGCATCAAGGTCACTGGGCGGAGTCAAGATGACAGCGAGCCGAGCGTGGATGGTGTTATGCAGTAGATACTTAGCTAAATTAAATTATTTGTGTATATTTAACAATGACTTTTTTGAATGAATTCCGACAGAATATAAATGTAAATTACCTATATACAATACATACATACAAATTATATTGATACTTCTATACTATTGTTTTTTTTTCAATACTCAATATATTTATTGCATTCCACAATGTGAACTTAGGTGGTAGGTACATAAAGATATAATAATTATATGCATCATTGTGGGCCTTGTCGGGCATAACAATATAAAAATTAGAAGAATTACGAGGAGGGCTATTAGGTTAGGTTAGGTTTAACGGGCAGGTGTCCGCAACTCCACGACCAAGCGCGTATTTTGCGTACGGGAGGAGGGCTATTATAAATATTTAAAATTTTATATTAATCTCTACTAGTCTTTTGTTTAGTGTAGGTAGGCTGAGGTAGGCTTATAAATAATTGTATACTTACATATAATTTTTACTACTCATGTATTGAACTTATACATTGATATTTGTTTAAATTATTATAAGTAATTATTATACTATTATTATTGGTAAGTATTATAAAATATTTTTGCTTTTCTTTTTGGTATTATTGTTTATTTATTAAATTTATCGTTTAAATACTCGTTTAAGTATATTATAATAACATTTACGGATTAGAAATTGTTTTAATTTATTTATAAATATATTTTATTTTTGAACATTTTTAATTTCGTCTGGTAATTTATTATATATGTCGCGGCAAGCGATATTCTTGAATAATAAGTTGTGAAGTTGATTAACTTAGTACAGAGTCTATGGTGACCAGCGTGACGTTACTTGTCGTTACTTATCAATATTAATTGTTGATACTCCTTCTTGTCCTTCTTCTGGCTGAAATTGATACGTTAAAATTTTATTTGAACATTTAATGATAACCTGGTAAATATACTAGAATTACACGCTTTTCCATAGGCTTGAACTTTAATACAATGTTAAATCTACTACTACCTACTTTACTTTGTAAACTATTTTCTGATCTAAACAGAAGTTAATGACCATAATTTACTACCAATAATCTGTCAGCGGACGCAACAGTTCCTTCTTCTAAGTATGTTTTATGAACCATCTATGAAGGCCAACAATAAGGTTAATGAAGACACGAAAAATAATTTTAATAATTATAATTAATCTTTTGATATGAAAATTATTTACCGTGCAAATAGGTACTGCAGATTTCTTCAACATGCGATTGCCCTTACTCGACAGATACATGTCTTGAGCATCAAAATGTATGGAGCACACCCTACTAAATTTATTTGGTGCCCAATCTTCCTGTCTTCTTTCTAAACGAACAGCCTTTGTCCACAACATTCGCCTTAGTTCATTTTTAGGAAAACTGAAAATATTACAACGATAATTAATCGGTAATAAATGTGTGTTCGTGTATTCAAAATACTACAAACTAATGTTTATAAAAAAAAAAAACAAAAAAAAAACAAAAACAAAATCCTAAAAGAATAATTCATTGGGCTGGTTACGAGCACTTATTGCATAACGCCGCCCGGCCACAAAGAATTACTAGTTTGAGTTTTATTCACATTTGAATTTATTTGTATACTTATACAACTAACTTTAAATGTATATTCTAACCGCTTAATAACTCGCCAATATGCGGAAATCCAGACACAGTTTAGAATTACCTATTTTTATGCTGAATAAATAAACCTATTTTTTGGTTCAAGTGTCAATGTCATTCAAATTGGTGAAACAGTAAGTAAATAAAAATATTTATATTTAGGTACTCACCAATGAAATGTTATTCCAGTATCACTTTTCCGCCTTTCTTTGCATTTTCTGACCACTTTACTACACACGAAGTCATTTTTTTATAATTCCACCAATGTTTTAACCAAATAATGACACGTCAAACGCTTTGATCAATGCGACCTTCCGTCACTGAGTGCGCAGTAGACTAGTTCTCAAAAAAGACGTACTTTTAAAGCCCCGCCTACTTAGACGTACTATTCGTGGTGCCACTTTTTGAGTGCAATGCTGTTTCCATAGCTTTTCTAATTCAATGGCAGTGATACAATAACTATTTGTTTTTTATAACACCTGAGTGGTGTAGGTTTAAACAATCGACTCTGTGTACAAGGCTTGTAATGTTTGAGGGACATGGCAAGGACTATTAAAAACAAGTAGCAGGGCATCAAGCATGTCTCTAGGCATTAATAAATCATAAATTACATAATTTAGAGATAAACAAATGTATGAAAAAAATACCAAGGAGTACCTAAACTATTTTTTTTATTGGCATGGTTCATGTCTATGTATAGAGCTCAGACGTAAACGAAAACGACATGGTAGGCATGCATTTGTATAATTATTTTTTTAGATAAAAAACATAGCTTACCCATTGCGGGGAGGAGTCTATTCCGTTGTCCGGAAACTTGTCGTTACAGTCGTGTGTTATTTTTTTTCCTTGCCTGCTCTGAACCACTATTTGTGCTACCTTCAGGGTCAAAACCTTCGTGAACTTGTAGTACAGTTTGCATCTTTCTTGCAACTCCGCGTTGGAAGATGCCATTTTCTTATCATTTAAAACAGCTAAAGCAACAATTTCATGTTAATTCAATCATTTGCGCAGCGTTAAAAAAAATACTTGATCGTAAAATAACATCATAACCAAACTGCACTGTGTATACATACAACACCACCTATTTTAAAAAACAACAACACGTATTTTTTTAAATAATATTTGCATGTATCGAAATTTAATCAATTTTGATAATCGTAATCAAGAGAAGATGAACAGCTACGAAACGTAAAGTGGATAGTAAAAACGCCACTAGGAATAAACTTACTAGACTATAAAAACATACATTTACAGAAACTTAGTTGAGATCCCTACGTTCTATTTGTCACATAAGAATTACTTGTTTGATCTCATTGGCCAAAAGTAGTGACGACCTGATTTTTATTGGACAAGAACTTGTCACTTTATTTCGGTTACGTTTCTTTCTATGCAGTAATCTAAAAATTATTAACAGGCTTGAAAATATGCAGAATCATACATAGGTATTTTAATTTGTATAATATTCCTGCTAGCCTGCATTATGTTTGTACCTTTCCATTAAATTTAACTTTAGACACGTTTGTAAGTAGTTTTAGGTAGTTTTTATTCACACAAAGTAGTGACGTGCCAGGAATTTTAGAACAATAGCCACACTTGATTATGGCGCGCGAATTTGGATCGCCAAAATCTATCTTGGAATTTAGTTTTAGGTATCCTTCAGAGATTAGGTAAGATAAAATCAGTAGGGAACACTAAAACCAAACTAACACAAGTCACGGCAAAATTAACACGAGTTGTTTACAAGCGCAGGTAGGTTCTTCGCAAAAACACTAGCTACCTGCCTACTACTGCTGCCGCGATACGTGTGTTTAGGGCTTGACTTAGAGCTATTCTATTATGAATATGCTCCTACTGAAGTTTGTTCCCCTGGTATCCGAGGCAGCAAGTAATCGAACACATTGCGACTTGCGCACTGGAGCTGTTCTTACTACGCAGACTTGAAATAGGTTCATAAATAGGTGTACTAAGTAGTACAAGTCTACAAGCTTCGCGTCATCGCACGATGCCTATTCCGCTCAGTGCCGACGACTGCATCTCAATCTTAGATAATATACCTCTAGATAGAGCCACCGCGTGGCCGCACATGCGACAGGAATATAAAAGTTCAGTGTTGCTATTCCTTAAAAAAGTCCCAAAATACGACCAAAATTCTACTTAACTGCGGGTTCCAATTTTAGCGCTATTGTAAATTATAATTTACGTATTCAACGTGGTAATAAGAGTGTAGAAGTATCCATGTGTGAGAAAATATAATTTCACGTAAAATACCTACTTTAAATCTTACCTTGATTCTCACAAATAAAATACACTAATACCAGGTGAAGCTTGATGTGTGTACATAGAAGTAACTCTTTAGAAGAACACAACATTATTTTTTCGCGTGTTATTTATCATTAAAATATATTGAGGTATGGCTGACATCCAGTGTGACATTGACATTGCTGTATAATAACTATTGTCCTTTAGACAAAACCAACTTATTTTGAAAATATCTAATTTTTTGTTTATACTTAACATTTATTTATAAAATGAATTCTTACTTCCAAATATCTATAAGTACCTACGCGATTGCCTTCAAGAGTAAAACTTAATGATTGTCGAAAGGGCTCTGTTCGGTCGTACACATCGTCGTATCCTACGAATTGGGGCGTAACTGCATAATAGCTACTTTTCAGGAGACACTTTTTTGTGATTATTTAAATTACCTATGAACAGTTATGTGTTTGTGGTTCCATATAATGTGTATGGGTATCATATGGTTCGACTAGCATTTTTTTCAATAAATTACCTTTATATTTTATACGCATTTTGTCCCTTAAATCCTTATTCTCAGTTGTGTTAAGGCAAAGTAGGGTTGGACTTGAGCAATAAGTTACATTACGCCTTTTATCTGCGGAAATGTTTAGGTCACAGTCGCCATAATAAAAGACAAAAACATAATTTGAACGTAGAAAAAAGACACAAACGTAATTAGGTCTTAGTCTCTTCTATACATATCCAATTTAGCCATTCCATAGAACACGGCCACAATCACCATAAGGGCTTTTTTCAATGTACCCAATAGTGGCCGAGCGGCGCTTGCACGTTGCCCGGCGCCCGCGCACCCTCACTTCTCGCGAAGAAAGAGGGCGCGACGGCTATTGTGGCTTTATTCTTCGTTGAAAACGTAGTGCTTATAATTGTGGCTTTTTAGAAAACCTAATTATTTGATGACTTGTATCGTTTTTAATTGTTTTGTTGAACTGATTACATGTGGTATGATGAGTAGAATTGAATAATGCAATAAAAAAAGAAAGCCCTTAAGTTCGTTAGGGCACTATTCGTAGGATACGACGACATGTTCACTTAAACTTAAAAATAAGGGTTCGCCCACAAATTTGTGTGTTTAGCCACCATAGATTTATTTGATTATTATGCCTACCTTTTGAACATTAGGCCTGACAGTTAAGGGAAAAGATTTGAAACGTGTAGCAACACTGTAAGTAAGTATTCCTAGGTTATGTGATATAAGAAATCAAGTTTATTTTAAGAAATCTTCCATATTTTGGTCTGAAAGCCATGACAATAAAAGCGCACAAATGTATAAATTCAATAATCATACTATAACACTAACTGTATTGAAAACTTTCGAATGAAAAGTGATTTCGTTAATATCTTTTTCTGTGCGGCTTTTACAGCCTATTATACTGCATCCTCCCATCGTAGAGCATACACCATACATTAAACACTTCACTAATGGAGTCCATTTCTCATTAAATTACTCAAACTATTACAACAATTGCAAAAACCATCCGAAAACTTAAATTAAATCGACCATAATAATATACGTGACAGTGACAGCACTTTGTTTGGCTAACATTCAAAAGTTAGCCGTGCAAAAATACGGCACGCCGTAAGGGACAGAAGATACGATGCTTTGTCTCAATTTTCCTACGAACTTTGTATTAATGCGTCTCACTTCCACACTTCACACTGTAAATTGGGCTACGTCTAGAGGTATATAGTCTAAGATCTCAATCTGAATAATATACACGGTTGTCCGATTCGATTTCCGAATGCCTGTCAAGTCGTCCAATTTCCGGACGGTAATATGATCTACTTATTATAAATACCTACCCACCTATATAAAGACTTTCTCTTGCAGTCTTTTCCATGGTATAGATCACGGATATTTATAGTCTAGATAGACGACTTAATTTATAATTTTAAGATTGTTATCCTACTCCTTGCGTCGTACCCCTCAATGCTAAAGGTTACCTATGCCTGCCTGCTTCATCACTTTTATTTTGACGATATATCTCCATTGTTTAGATTGTTAAATAGGTACTTACTTAGGTAAATAAAAAATAAATTAGGTAGGTACTTATGTTTTCATTTACAAGTACCTACCCAAAGAGATTTAAAAACTAGTACCTAACTTATATAAAAAAAATACGCTATCCATTGAGTCGAAATTATCTAGATGAGGATCCGATGATGTGGTCACAGCAGAAATACTTAGATGAGGATGAAGTGGTCTGGTCGCAGTACCTAGGTACTTACCTATCTATCTACCAGTAATAATTAGGCTTTACAATCAAGTTTTTAATAAGTATATCATTGTTTATTAAAGAGTAGGTTTACACGATCACAGCCAATATTTAGAAGGGTTCAATAATTTTGTACCTAGGTATCTACATAATTAAACAGTGGAAGCAAGAGCATTAGCCGGTTCCCTCGCAGCTCTAGTAATCCAAATTTACTTATAGTATTTTTTTACACCAAATATATTTTTTTTGACACTAACTCAGATAGACTTGGAGAATGAAGTGCCTAGTTCACGGATTTGGCGTTCTAAGGGACTGATTATCCAGTACCTACACCTAAAGCCGACACTGCCTGCACATATTGTGGCTTTGATATTATCGGTAAATTTTTCATTGATTACGATTTCATAATTATTTTAAATATCTCATAATATTTTTATTACAAAAAATTTCGAGCTTAGCACTATTATTATTTGGTCGGTTAGGACAAAAAGTTAGTGCAAGTTCGAAAAATTTTAACACACCAAGTTAGGTTAGGTTATGTGATGTGTGGTTTGTGTTTGCTGAGGAGTTTGTTCCGCCACTTCTTCTTCTCAACAAAAACACTTATAAGTGGTGGGGTGGTCGTTAATTCTTTTTTTAATTGACGTTCAAAGAGTCCTAATTCTCAGCCCAGTTTGAATAAAGACTTTTGATTTTGATGCCTTTACGAATTTAGCGCTCCATTTTTCTGTTACCCAGAACTGCTGAAGCCAGCTCTGGCTTAGGTATAGGTGTAGGTATGTGGAGTCTTAAATTATAGAAAACTTGACCAATTCTTCTGTGTTTAGGACTCCACGTAAGTAGGTACCTATGTATGTTTAAATTGTGTATGTTTCTAAAGACATAAATTGCAATAAAAACTAAAATAGATCTATACAACCTAAACTAGCTCGAAATGCCCACCCCCACACACCCACTGGGTACTCCCATGGGTAGAGACTCATGGGAGTACCCAGTGAGTGTGTACATCTCATGTAGAGATAGTCCGCCAAGTTGATATGCAATCACGGTATGTGAGGAAGTTTATGCCTTAAGTACCTAAAGATAACAACCTCTATAGGCTACGGTGACCGCTTATAGTGCGAGAGCCGGCTGCAAAAATACCTACCTCATCGGCTACCCCAATAAGCTGTATTTAGATCGTTAACCGACACTTAAACACGTAAAAAAAACAGGTCTGCCCGAGCCAATCCTGCCGGGTCACAGAAATAATTGATATTTTTTGACGTAATTTTTTAGTAAAAACTACCTAATAAGATACCCGAATGAAAGTGCTGGCAGCAGTTAACCATTGATTAGTTATGTAAAAAAAAGTTGGTCTGCCATTGCGCACCCTGCCGGAAGTACTTGGCAGACCCCTTGAATATGCCCTTCTGACACACTAAACCTACCTCATCGAGTACCCGGATGGCACCAACGCTAAATAATAACCAAGATACCCCTGATAATGGATCAAAAGGTCTGGTCTGTTTCCTTTAATCTGTCATCAAAGGATTTTATCTCGCACTGGCAATACACGTCTGTAAAAGAGATACTTTTTTTTTCCTGTCTCAGATTATGGTACTTATTAGAAATAAAACACGCTTTACTGAATTAAATAGTTATATTGAAAATATTTTATTAAATAGATTATTAAATTATTCATTAAATATGTCTTCTTATATGTAAAAGGGAAATCGATTCTATTGAAATTATAAATACAATTTGATACGTACCTACATGGTATTAGTATACTACTTACTACTATTGTAAAAGTTGGCTTAAAAGCTGCGAATAAGAAAAGTCAGAAAGAGTATATTATTGTGCTTCATGCAAATCAGCCAATGAGATGCATTCGCGTAACGCTTTGTATTCCGGCAAGCGCGGTGATTGGTTCTCGGTATCTTACTTAATTGTAAAAAGTTCTTGCACCTGCTACAGTGTGAGATGCGAGAACAATGATAAGTATAGGTATTATGTGTGAGATGAAGTTAATAAGACCACTTTTCGGCTGTTTATGGGTACCTACTAAAATTAATATAGTCACTTCTTAAGTGATGCGATAGCACGTCCAAATTAGTTTATTTCCCCTGCACTCATATTTTCCGGAAATTCGAATGAATTATACTGACAATGAATTTATTTTAAGTGACAGTGCAAGTGAAATATTTAATCGTAGCTTCCATGCTGAACTACCTCTGTAACCATCTATATTTTACCATGTTCTAACAAATAAACATTTTGATTTAATGTTGCAATAATGTTGTAAAATACTTTTCGGTAGGTACAGTTTTTGGAAACTCCCACCTCGGTTCAATTTGTTGGGTAGGGTCGTTTTTGAGCTAGAGTTATAATTTTTGACTTTTATTATTCGTAGCGTAAAAGTTTGAAATACGATATTTAAACTACTGCGGAAAGATGTAAGCAAATGAGTCGCTTGGGTTATATACCACAGTGTTTCTACAAAAAATGTTATACAGCAGTCCATGTCCATAGCTTAATATAAGGATATTGAAGGACTTTTCGCAAGGCCTTTTACAATACAATAAATCTTAAATTAGTGACAGATATCTGTGCTTTATTATGTGCATGCTTCTGTTCGTGAATTCCTACGTAAAGAGGTCAGTTATTCATAAAAAGAATCTACGGTACTTGTCTATAATGCAACTTTCGATTCGTGAAGGAATTTTTAAAATCACATGAAGTGCTTTGTCAATAAACCCTACATAATTTTTCATATCAATTTTCTTATCTTTGAAATATGTAAAAATCTTGTGTCATAAATATGTTTCGGACCAATTAATTTGGCATTACTTAGGATATAGCTTAGTTTTTATCTCGATTATTGACCAAAATGTTTTTCTATATAATTCCTTACTTTGTAATAAATAGATATAATATTATAGCAGAGTAAGTTAACTTCTGAGCCACATCAAATCATGACCAGATGAATTAGTATTAGTTTAGATAAAAAACAATACTTTCATTGAAAATGTTTTTTTTTTTAATTATTATTGATAGGCACGGTTTGACCACTATCTCACCTGATGGTAAGCGATGATGTGGTCGACGATGAAGCACTGATGTCTGCTATTTCAAGCGGCACACAGCAGAATACTTTGGCAAGAGGCATTTATGAAGAGTTGGCCAATTTATAAACACGTCAAAGAAGCTGTGTTACACCACAACGTTCGCCTTGGACTACTGCATCGAATAAGCCCGTGCTTATCCTAAAGTATTATAAAAAATCCACTATAATAAGTCTTTCATAAATGACGAGGTAAAATTTATAGGCGTTTAAATTACAAGTTTATTAAAACCTTGTTAATGACACCATATTGAAAGTTATAAAAATATTCTGTTTTATGGAAAATTATAGGTAACGCTGTAATTATTAATAGCTGTATTTATTGCTTTGTACGCATAGAAATAAAACGTAAGTACCTACAAAAAAAAGCTTTTTATGTTTTTAGTTTTTAATTAACAGATAATTGCTTTGTGTTCGTATAAATATTTGTATATGTGCGTGTACGGAGGTCGACACCCGAAAGGTTAAAACCAATGCTAGTTTGTTTATCTCTAAGATATATTAAGTAATAAGACTAAAACCAAAATGTAATAGGCTTTTGATAAAGTATGGCGTGATGGTTTCATTTACAAAAAATGATTTTTATGTGTGATTTTAAGAACGACTTTGTCGTACTTACGAATTTTTAGACATTTTAGGTTCGTACATAATCTAAAGATTGTTTAGGATAAGACAAAAAAACGCTTATTTAGACCTCAGGCAAAACAAAACAGTTGGAGTACCAAAAGGAAGTGTACTCGGTCCGAATCTGTAAGGTTTTACTGTACATTTTCTTACATAAAAATCTCGCATCACGATGCTTGTCCGAGAAAAACTCCGGAACTATCTAACCAATTTTTATAAAATTTGGCTTACTGTGTGTCATTTGGCATTTTATCACTTAAAAGATAGGAGGCTTTTTATCTCAATGATTATCGTCCATATTTTAATTTTATTGTTAATTAAATGTGTTCTTAGCATAAGTTTCGTAACTTTCTTAGACCGTGTAAGTTAAGTTAATCATCATTTGTTACTACTGAGCCACAGCAACGTGTAGCCGGATCAGACAGTCTCATACATTTTTAAGTTAGAATTTTTATTTATTGCAATTTTTAATTCTTATCACTGACATAAAGTGAATATGAAATGTGATTTCTTACTTTTATAATTACTCAAAAAGTCTAAGTTAGTAACTTAACAGCTTAGAAGCTATCTAGTCTAGTCTTAGGACATATTGCAATGTGAATAAAAATCACCTACTGTGATACTTAAATTACGGAAAACGAAAACTAATAAATAGTTCACTCATTATTTTCCATAAAACAGCCATATAGTAGTCACGAACTATAACTACATAATTATCACGAGATCCGTTACAGCTAACTCAGTTTTTTTTTCAGAACTTCGCAGTTGTTATCCGGAAGGGTACAAGCATACATTGTAGCCGTGATTGTAGATTTAAAAAGAATTATTGTAAAAACGCCCTCTCCACGAAAAGTAATCGTAAGTATGTAAATTTGCGTCGTCTTTACTTCCACAAAGAAATTACGGCGGAGGTAATCCCAGGGTTTTTCTGACAAGTCTCTCAGCTATTTTATTAAATTGTTCGCGGTCTTCCCTCCACATCTTTGCGGCGTCAACGTTGGCACCGCTCTCATCGTTTGGTTCTGAAAATGATAATATACTGACTGGTTAAGAAAAGACACTATTATCGACACATTAAAAAAACAAAATATTCTTCTACAGGGTTTTTTTTCAACTACATGTTGAAACATGTAGTAGGGGACCCTTATAATTATGTGTAACAAAGTAGAGATACCTTAAATGTTATCCACAACCTTAAACACTTATTGATCAGAGGCCCGTAATAGTGACAATTTAAGATTATCTTTTCATTTACTAAGCTGACTGCTTACCGCATAAGACGGGTGTAAGATGAGTTAAGTGTAATTTACTGGATAACGTTATTGTCTCTTAGATTAGTGAAATTATAGCTATTTAATTTAGGCTTCTATTTAATTTCATCATTATTATCGTTCTGTCTATAAGGGCATTCTGCACAGACTAAAAATGGAAGATTAGTCTAAAGTCACATTACAGCTCTAAACAATGTATGACATGGAACCTCTTTAGGACTAGCTACGCAACTGCTGATAGGGTAAGACTACAGTAGCAACGTGATCTGAAGGGCGATTCTGGTAGTGAGGGCGAATTGAATTGTCATTCCATACTAATGCTAGACAATGACAGCTTCACTCAAGTTTTCACGGCTAGACTTTTACTGAATGGACCGGCTGGTCTGAGTATAAATGGGCGTGTTAAGGCGGCGATTGGTGTACGTGGAGACGCGAAATGCGATACTGACAGGGAAGTAGACCGCATCGCGTTACCAATATTGAATCACGCGCAATGGTACTTGACTTCTCATTTCCTTTTCTTTCTGTTCAAATAAAACGTTGCCCCACACTAGGTATTTCTCCTGTGTTGTGGGTGCGTTTCCAAACATTTAAACTCACATACACACAGTGGCGTAGCGTGGCTTTTAGCCGCCCGGGGCCGACCGAAAATTCGCCACCGCCTGTTTTAATTATAAGTCATTTAAAGTTTAAATATTATGTACAGACGCCAGCACATCAACCTACCCCAATTTGTCAAATTTCTTTGATAGGTTTTCAACTTTATTCTAAACACAATAAGGTTCATGTTCAATTGAGAAAATTTGACAGTTTGGAGTAGGCTGATGTGCTGGCGTCTGTACATCGTACATCTTATGGCAAGTCAAGATAAACTACCACGCACTGCTTCTGAAGGAAAATACATCTATGAGAAGCAATGGCGCAAGAAACCCACAGGAAGATTTTAAATGTCTAAACTTTATTATGTAACGCTAGGTATATCATTAATCATATACAACAATAAATAATAATAACTTGGAAGGAATAAAATATTTCACGAGTGTTACAAGGTGCCTAATATTATTAAATAATTATGTTACTACACACATCAAAAGTGTCTAGGGATCAAGCATTTTTATGCGGATTTCTTGAGATTGAGATGTGGCTTTGTAATAAATTTATGATTTTATAAATTTATTTGGATCCTTTTTGGTGCATTTCATAATTTGAATCAGGAACTGTGAATCAAATTCGAGTAAAAGATGAAAATCAGCTGTCAATATTTTCCCTATAAAAACATACAACGCATTGAAGACATTATTAGTGCTACTGTTTCCCTACTACTGATTAAAACCAAGGTTATTATGGAGCGGCGACGTCATTTAAGCAGGGAAGAAATGCTCAGAGCCGTGGGAATGATAGAAGCTGGTTCCCGGCAACGTACTGTGGCTTTAGCTCTGAATACAAGTCAGAGTGTTATCAGTCGACTTTGGACACGTTACCGAAGCACTGGTACCGTGGCTGAGCGCCATGGAGGACGGTATCGCTGCACCACACGGAGACAAGACCGATACATTCAAATCTTAACTCGAAGAGCTCCAACAATACCTAACCGCCATGATGTTAGCCGTGAGGCTTCATCACTCTTCAGGGAACTTAATTAGCGACCAAACAGTCAGAAACCGCTTGCATGAAGTGAACCTTCATTCCCGAAGATCGCTACGGGTACCACCTATAGCAATGCACAATCGTAGGATTCGATATCAATGGGCTCTTGAACACAGAAATTGGGCAGAAGAACAATGGCGTTTCGTGTGCTTTTCTGATGAGTCTCGTTTTGGTATGAGACCGGATACAAGACGTATACGACACTGGAGAACCCCTGGACGCCAACAGCGATTAAAATCCTGCCAGGAAGTCCATCCTTATAGTGGTGGAACCATCATGGTATGGGCGGGTATTTGGATCGGCGGAAGAACTGAGTTGATTTGGATCAGAGGCAACCTCAACGCTCAAATTTATGCTGAGACGATTGTATCAGACGTCATCGTTCCTCTACAAGTGCAAATCGGTCCCTTATTTCAGTTAATGCATGATAATGCACGACTGCACACCGCAAGAGTTGTAAGACAGACTCTCGCCGCAGCTAACATCAATGTCCTGCCCTGGCCTGCTCAGTCGCCAGACTTGAACCCGATTGAGCATGCATGGGATATGCTACAGAGAAGAGCTCTGCCGAATATGGAGGGTATCCAGTCGCAAGAAGACCTTTTTTTGTTGTTGCAACGAACATGGGCGGCCATTCCACAGCGTGATTTGGATGAACTCATTTTGAGTATGCCAAACCGATGTTCTTGTGTTGTTAGTGTTCGCGGTAGAAACACGGATTATTAATTGTTTAAGTTACCCAATAAAATTTTAAAGAAAACTGTTTTTTCAGTCTTTTTTTCGAACTTTAATGTTAGTGGTTCAAATGTCAAAAATCCCTTTATTAGGAAAATGGCAAATTTCTTTATTTGCATTAATAAAGAAATTTGTGACTTGGTTTATCGTTACTGTGACAAACGAAAACACTTTATTTGATGAATCCTTAAAGAAAATTTTAATTAATATCAATCAGGAGAAAAGTTATTGCAAAAATAAATGTTGATCCCTAGACACTTTTGATGTGTGTATTAGTTAAAAAAAAATAGATTAAAAATGTACTCTTCAAGTTTTTTTCAAAGCAAAATCTTTTACACAATCGTCAATATCAAAATGTATCTCATTTTCAATTGCCAGAAGAATAGCTAGATTTGTTAACCCTGACGTGGATAATATATAGTCGATCTGAGATATTTTTTTTATAATCTTTGTTTAGAGAATTGTCTTTAATACGAGAAAATATTATTTTTATTTAACTTTTTTTAAATAAGAACGAAAACTCGATAATTAACGAAAAAAATTTAGTTTAATATCTTGCATTATACAAAAATCAATCAATTCTTAATTAAACTAATCGATTGCAATTTTTGATACAAGATTAATTAAGTTGCGTAAGGTGCATCTCTAGCCTAGACCACCGCCCTGCGCATGCTGCCCCCTGTCACCATTTGGTACCGAAAAAATAACTTTTTTACTAAACAAAACAACCGACTTCTTAATAAAACTATAATAAATCATTTTAGTTTGACTTTAACTTACCAGCCAACATGCTGACAACGGAAAGCAATATTTTCTCTACACTCTGCACTGGTGACCATCGCTCAGCGCTGCTCTCATAGCCCATGGGGTCGTCTCCAGGCGCGTGAAGAATGGATATGCACACACGGCCATCAACATATACTGGAAATAGAAAAACAACTGTTTAAAAACTACGTTGTTCTAGTATTTCATTTGCGCTGGCTTCGCTTTTGTAGACCATCATGCCTTTGCATTTGCTTTAAGCACGTGAATTGCATAGAGCTCTTTAAAAAAATGAAGTGAAACCCGCGCTAGCGCCAATTATGTCGAATGACTTGAAAATGTATATAAACTGTTTTGAATAGAAAAAAAAAAGAAAAGAAAGAAGAGGAATTATTTGGTTGCACAGAAAATAACACATTAAAAAAAATACAAAAAAGTACCTAAAATATAAAAAAAGAATGAGAAATAGTCGCGTAGCGTTGTGCATTCCACACGGCATTCGCCTCACAGGACCATAATGAATTGCCTACACTTAACACTTTCAATATTCACAAAGTATGTACAGACGACAGCACATCAAGTTACCCCAATGTGTCAAATTTCTTTGATCGTTTTTCAACTTTATGTTAAACAGAATAAGGTTCATATTCAATTGGAAAAAATTGACACATTGGGGTAACTTGATGTGCTGGCGTCTGTACAATATTTAAACAATCAAAACATGGATTATATTAGGTATTTGACTGACCAATGGGACAGAGAGAAAAATGATTTGTTTAGGGTCTTGAGGTTAAACCAGACTTGAAATAGGCACATCCCATAAAAGCTTGGCTCAACCAAAAGGCGATAATGGGTAGACTCTGTTTAGTTTCATGGCCAAGATGTGAGTTATGTATAGTGTATTTAGGCTCCGAAAGGACTGACATACGAATTACGATCGTAAATGTCTTATAAAAGGGCTTATAACTATCCGATTTGTAGGAAACGTAACTAGCAAATCGAAATCGGAGTTAGGTCAGTGTGGATCTGATTTATGGTACCGACCGATTGGTTGCTTCCTAACTGGGATCTTAGTTAGGACCGTGATTCAGGAGAACCCAGAGCAGAGTACGACCGGGTTAACCAGTGAAATAAAAGAACTTACCATAGCGTGAGCAGTAAAAACGATTGTTTATTGCAATGCAAACAATAGGTGTAAATAAAACAGACATTAGCATATGCAAAAAAATAACAAGCAATCAAGTTTAAATAAAATACAAAAATAATGAGCAAACAAATAAACAACATCGCAAACGAATTGTTTAAATATAAAATAAATAATAAAAACATAATACAGTATCTCGGCAGTATTTTCCGAAGGATTAGACTTAGGTAACTTAAAGTACCAACTTTTCAAGTGGCAGACAATATGGAGCAAGCCTATTGCCATCAACAAGGCATTAATCCAGACCCCGAGCTGCTACTGTGCAATTTTAGATCAAAAACCCCTTAGCACTTTGCTCGATCCGGGAATCGATCCCAGGACCTCATGCTCAGCTCAGTGCTTGCTGCCACCAGACCAATTCGAAAGTTGTTACTATAAAGTCACTCATCATGTCTCTCTGTGTGATCAAGTTGTTCTTACTGCTGAAGGGGTTTTATTTAATGCAGTTCTTTTTATAATTTAGTCATTTTTTTATTCTGTTAAATTTTTGTTTAATTTAGTTATTTTGTCCCTGTAAACTTTCTGGGAATAAACAATCATGATGTTTTGTGAAGTCGTAGAAAATGTGCCATGCAAGGTGGGGTCGCCAGTCGCCAAAATAAAACAAAAAGATAGCATGTATGTCTGTATATCCTAATATTACAAGGAATATCTATAAGGGTTAGTGGTTGCCAGCGCACATCTGGGCGAAACACAGCGCAGTAAACAATTATCAACCTAGTAGTGGTTACATAGAGTTGGCAATAAACAAACCTCCATTAATCTGAGAGCATCAATCCTGAAGAAGTAAGCACTAAATATATTTAATAGATGATGGTATATCATACATTGTTGTTAATATTAGTAAAAAATAATAGTATTAGTTAATATTTCATTTCATACTCATAGTAAAATATCACTAAGTGTTAAATCTCATAGTGAACCATCATCAGCCTAGCCTTATCCCAACTGTTCTGGGGACTTCCAGTCTAACCAGATGCAGCTCAATACTAATGGGGCGATTTTTTATCTGATCTCCACAACCCTGGACTGGGAGACATGACACCTCAGGGTTCTATCAAATACAAATTACTAGAAGTCCGAGACATGTCGTGGCCTGTTATAATGAATCCATGGACCAATCATGGCAAGTAAAGCTAAACATTATTATTATATTGTCATACTCACTGTTGGGATGAAACATTTCGCAAATGAATTGCATTTTTGGGGGGCTAAGTGGATAGTCCGGAGGGAAGACTAATTTTGCTGGGAAGATGCCACCCTCGAAACATGTTCCTTCTGGACCACTGAAAAAGACAATTTAACTTCTTTATTTTTAATTTTGGAAAAGTATGCAGATTAAACTGCCAGCATTGGATAAGCTTTTAAACCTTATAGCCATTTGGTGGTTTTACAGAGCACCCAGATCTGATTTTCTGAAGGGTACCAAAGACCCTGAAATGAATAAAGTTGTATCATAGTTGAAACCTTAAATTAAATATCTAAACTAACTTAATTCAATTTAATTTATCATTTTATACATAGGTACATAATAATACGAATGTTACAATGTTAGGCATCAACTCTTTGACCTCTAAACTAAATAAAACTTGTACTGTGAAGTATATGGAATGGCCTATAGATTGTTGTTTCAGGCTGTTTGTACAGTCAATAGCGTTTTTTAGTAGAGTCAAAGTTGTTAAGCAAAAAAAGAAGTGACGGCAACTAGAAGAAAATTTTACAAAACAGCAATCTTACGTTATGAGTGCCTCCCATTCAAAGAAGTTTTCTTCATTGATAGGTCCTGCAATTATGCCTTCCGGAGGGTTGAGAGTTAGTTCTGCAAATAGAAAAGTAGGTACATAGGTTTAAGTTTATTCTGCTCACTTGAACTTGACTTGTAACTTTTTTGTTTATCATTATGTAATAAATGAATCCTATTATTTACTACACTACAACTAGTTCTCAGCATTCTTTATTTTTACATTTTCAAACAAAAGTTAAAACACAAAATAGTATAATCTGATTAATGTAATACAAAGTATTGTAAAAACTATTTTAAAAGAGTAAGTATGGGCTTTCTTGCCCATTTTTCTTCATACAAATCTAACTGGAAGGGGCAACTAGAATCACTTTTTAAAGTAAATTTTTGTTTGATGTTAAGTGCCTTTTATTAGCCTAATTGAAATAAATGGTTTGACTTTGACTTTTCTTTGAAAGAATATTCTTTCAAAGAAAAGTCAAAGTCTAACCATTTATTTAACATCCATATAATTATATTGATGTTAAAACCGAAACTACCAGTGATTAGGATCTGGAGTGAGAAAAGTCTTCACTACTATGCTGCACTAGGGTTTCTGAAGATAATAGTTGAAACTCTATGCTGTCAAACCGTTAACTATGAGTAAGATTGATGTTCTTTTTTAATTTTTATCACGTTTTCATCATGAGGAATAGCAATATCAAGATATTGGGTGAGGCATATCATGTTGCATAGTTACTATTAAATTATTGTTTTACATATATTTTATTATGTTGTTTCTTAGATATTATTGCAGAAACTATGAGATTTCAATGAAACATATTAAAAACCCATATTTTTGTTGTAAGTAATAGCAAATCTATTTCATCATCATGATATATAAACTCATTAACTCCTGCTCCCATGGGCACAAGCCGGCAGAACAAACAACACAAGCTATGATCCTTACATATATCTCTTTTGCTTAATTTCTGTACATGCTTGGCATTGAATGTACTATGTACCTAACCTTTCTGAAGAACATCACCTATAAGGAAAGATTATGCCATTTGAGGACGTCCTTTCCTGGCTTTTTACTTAAATCTGAATCTGAATACATAAAAATACCTTTTGTTGCTCGTCTTGAATTCATCAAAGAGGACAATTTTTTTTATTTATTTATTATTGTTTGATCATGCAATCAGTCCATTGACTATGAGCAGATTTATTGTCAGAGTTTATAAGGCCAAAAAATGAAAAGAATATGTTTGGATGGTTTGGTCACGTTGGGAGGATGAATAGAGTGAAAAACTGTCCTCGGAAAATATATATGTAAATAACAGGCAGCAAGCTTCTGTGCCAATAATATTGTTGATGAACATTTCTATTTATAAACAGTATCTATCATAACAACCATGAATAGTCAATAGTCATACTGAATACGCATTTTTATAATTTAGGTAGCAAATAAAAATAAACACACT
The DNA here is from genome assembly GCA_921972225.1 of Euplexia lucipara. Lineage (NCBI taxonomy): Eukaryota > Metazoa > Arthropoda > Insecta > Lepidoptera > Noctuidae > Euplexia > Euplexia lucipara. The sequence continues at coordinate 5,509,104 of OV179142.1, read as the reverse complement.
GCAATAAATTTGTTTAGAATTTGAATTTACTCTCAGCACTTTTAACATGAAGCAAGAAACACTTGACAATATTCAGTAATATCAAAATCACCCATTCTGATTATAATTGATTAAAATAATTAATGATTTATACCACTGAGAGAGTTTACAATAAATAATGAGGATACTTGTAACAGCTGTACTTACGTTTATATTCAGCCATAAGCCGCCTTAATGCTGACCCAGCCATGACTTTCAAGCTGCAATCAAATTAGGTCCCTATTTTAAATTAATCCAAAAAATCGCTGTTCTGTCACAGAAAATGGTTTTCACTGCAGCATACTGCAGGAAAAGGGACGCCTGCCGCGTTGCAGTTATAGCGAATTAAAGGTATTCTGCACGTCAGTTTGATTATGTGCTCTCGTTTATTTAACACTAGTTAGACAAAGACAAGACATGTCTATTGCACTAAGTTCACCACTTGATTATTTTGTGAAAATGTGTGACATGGAATTTGATGTGCATTGATTTTACGATTTGTTGATAACATCAAGAGAGTGACGTAGCAGTATTGCTTGTCTGTGGGTTTAGTTAGTGTGACCCACAGAGTACATTATACTATACTGAAAACGCTCGACTGGACTAAAATTCTATCTTATAAAAAGTCTACACGTAAAACCTTTGCAACAGGAAGCTAAATATAAAAGTTACAATAGCGACAAATACGCTATTAAGTAAATAAAACAGTATTTTTGTATCTAAATATTGTGAGATTGAGTAATCAATCACCCTACGCTACGAGGCGCTGCCGTCATGAGTGTTTTAGCCGCTTTGATATTAATTTAGAATGATAAATAAAATTAACTGTCTGGCATTAGTACAACTTATTAGTTGTGTGTCAAGCAGCGCTTCCTGTTTATATTTTAAAGTTGAAACTTTATTTTATTTTAAGTATCAGTTTTCTTTTATTATTTGTGCGGTGAGACGCGGCCATTATTTTTAAAATTAATTAGTTAAATTTAAATACTACCGCCGCCAAATAGTTAAGGCAATGAGAAGGTGAGTACCTAGATGCCTCAATATTTGCACTCTTCTGCACAATTTTTGTTATCTGTATCTTATCTAGGTATGTCACTATTTTTTAAACTATCTGTGGTTAGCAAAAAGAAAAGCGGACTTTTTTAAAATTTAATGTTTTATTTTATTGTTTGCCATGAATTACTAAAACTAGAGCTAATTATTTGTATTCGTTCTGCATGCACAACTAAATGGTTTGGTGTGTTAAATTAGTATGATAACCACTGACTGAGGAGTCCCCAAATCCAACAGAGAGGAATTGGTAGTATACGGTGTCTTGGCCAGTCTTGCTGTCGAATAGCAGCGCTTTATCTTATTACCTCTTAAATCACTTTTAAACACTAGCTACGGTACGTAAGCAGTGGGGTAAGTTTTAAAAGATCTCAGTACCTACATATCTACGTAAATACTATTTTTGGCAGGTAATATTTCGCTTCCAAAATAACAATGATTATTATTAGTTAATTTATAATTATTTGTTTATTTCATTGGTTTATTCATACATGTTTTGGAGGTAAAATATCCCGACATATTGAATCAAACGATGTATTAAGTTAAGTAAGTACCTACCTCTACTCATGCCAAAGACATTCAATACCTATAGACCGGACATCACAAACAAAATTTTCGTCCGAAAAAGTGTGTCCTGCCGGACACAAGTCTATGAGTTTTTTTTAGTACGCTCCGCTGCCGCTCCAATATTCATATATTATTCTAGATGGCGTTACTGAGACATGGGATCAAAGTTTTTCTATGACATTTCCTTGACATGCCCGTTCTATAGCCTTTTAAGTCTCTTTGACTCATGCTATACTTCCCAATACCGGTATGAGATTCTAGTCGTCTAATAGGTACCTAGGTAAGTAGGTGCCTACTTGAAACAATCGGTTTGGACCAACCAGGACTTTCAGAGTTTCACTGGTGCGTTTTAAACAGTGGCGAAGGCAGTCATAGAAGGGCCCCGTTTCTAAATTTGTTAGGAGCGTTTTACGCGACTAACTAGAATCTAGACTAGGCTTCTACTTTAGGTTGGCGCAGCATACCTTTAAGGGCAGGAGAATAATCAAATGAAGAAAAATAGAAGTCTCTTTTGGATAGCTTTTGCATCCATAAAATGTTTGTATTAATGGTAGTTGCGCCTCTGGTTCGTTTTTTTATGACCTCCGCCTCACTGACTAAAAACTACCCCGGTGTTCCCCACGGGTCGCGCCAAGTCAGCGGGCTCAGAATGACTGCCCTCTGTGACGGATTAAGACTACTTGATGCCCTAAGCAATCCACACGCTTTTGGTCTTTAAACCTTTACCGCCTAAAAACATTAGTTTTTTTGTAAAATAAGATGATGAGATGTAACGTACCTTAGAAGTGGAGTAGGTGCGACAACAATACAAACCAAAGCATAATTTATTAATTTATTGAAATGCGCCTTGCGGCTTTTACGGGCATTGAATTCACGCAAGATAGTATTAACGTCTAATGTTTTTAACATATCAGACTCTATGTATGATATCGATAAATTATCGAGCCCTTCTTGTATCATCTTAGTCCTTTTTTCATTTTTTTATATGTTTAATTTTGAAAAAGAACGTTCTGCTGAGCAATTTGTAATCATAAGCGATAAAAATATGCGCAGGGCTGTTTCCACATTAGGGAAAGCTGATTCAATTTTATCATCATTGTATTATTTTATACTATTGTGCGTGAGTTTGATGTAAACTTGTGCGAGCCCAATCACTGGGTCTGGAACTTATTTTACTTATGACATAGGAATGAAACTGTTGAATTTTTGTTATTAATTCGGTGTTAAGGTCTTCTGGATATGTGGTTACTAGATTTGTACTGTGCTGACTGTATTCTGCAGTTTGATCGGGACACATAATTTTATCGGCATCGGGTATTTTATTCAAGAATGAGAATTGACAACATTTCAAAATTTTAACCTCCATGTTTTATTATGTTATCTAAAAGTAAATCCAAAACTAGAGGACCCATATTTTTTAGTTTTTCGAAATTATGTACTTTTCATTCATAATTTTAACTTTGAAATTCGGTGCATTCTAAAAAGACGTAAGCGCTAAATGACGTCATTCATACGGTGGAATGGCGATAATTCCTTTGCTTTATTGTGATACGTCAAAAAAAAATCAGTTTCTTAGATGTCACTGTCATTTAGCAGTTGTCAATGTCACACATTGACATTAGATATGTCTTGTTTGACATGAGATATGTCATTTTTGACATTAGCTATGTCTTTTTTGACATTAGATACGTAATTTTTGACAGAAATGTCTTGTTTGACATTATAGTTTTCATCTTAAAAATTTGCTTGCTTTCGCAAAGGTAAACACCTCATTCCACCGTATAAGTGACGTCATCGCATGGTTTTTGGTTTTTATTTTTTTTTCTCAAAAATTAAGCTATAAAAAAATTAAAAAATATATATTTGAACTCAGCCTACAAAAATGAAGAAACGGTATTTTTGTTTTAGGGTCATGTCAATTTTGAAATGTTATCAATTTCTCTGCTGTTTCTTTGTATATCTCTCCTCTTTTTCGAATCTCTGCATTTAATTTATCAATGATGCTATAATAACACGTCATTTTGAATTGTTCTCTTGGGCTGAAACTTACTTCAGGAGCTGAACCATCATTGGGCATTTTCTTTCTTCGTCTTTGACGGGTGTCTTTGTATACCACATCTGTCAACTTTTTTTTGCGCGGGCTTCTAAAGAATCAAAGTCGCACCGCAATGTTTCTAAAAAATCTACGAGTGATTGGCTGATCACAACTCCGGTACATTCGAATTGCCGAATGCACTAGCGGGCAGCGAGTGGGCAAGCGGGAGCGGGGTTATGGCTCTAGGTCGGACTCTATGTCTAACTTAATACGCGCGAATTTTCAAATTAGTCCTAGTAACTTTTTTTGGTGTGATTTTTGGAGACGTGATTCGTGATGCCCTAAGGACAGATTTTTTTTGTGCTTCTTCTGGTGCCCCCCCCAGACGTGTTGCCCTAGGCAATTGCTTAATTTGATTAAGGTTAATCCGTCATGACTTCGGGGGGCAGACTCTGCCCCCCGAAGTCAGCGCAGACAGAGAGGAGCGCAGCGGAGAGGACTTATTAATTCACTTGAAAATCAACTTATTAAATTATTTAAATAAAATGCAAGGCCCGCTACTTATTCAAAACAAGAAAGTTTTTTTTGTAAATATAATAAATTCTATTAGTTAGGTAGGTACCTACTATGCGTTTCAAATGAGAATGTCCCAAACGTCAATGACCTCTATCCGTCAGATGTCACTTGAAAAGTAGGGTCTGTACCACTGCTCTTCCCTGCATCACCTGAAGGTTGACTGGTAGTAAAAGGCCTATGGCATTAAGTCTTCCTTTGTACATTAGTGTGCTTGAAGTATTAAATAAATAAATAAATACCATTTTGTAGATATTATAAATTGCCAATCTAAGTTTGTTGTCGTTGGGGATAGGTTTTGGACCTACTTTATTTTTCTCAATGAACTTTAGGAATATTACTTAATTGTTTAATACATTTATTTTTACATTGTGTCTGATAGGGCTAGTACAAAGTGGAAACTTCGGATTGATTCCAAGTACTTATCTAATTAAATCATAAGCCCGAAAGAAAATAATAAAGCGCAAAGTGAAGCTTTCTGCAGAGTTCCCAACCATGGAGCCCATTGGAGAAAATGTCTCAACAACCGAGCCGTTGCTACTACTGCCTGGAAATCCGGTAATAAATTATATACATAAAGTGCAGACGACCTGCACATAAGGTTCGACCTGTGAAAAATATCAGATCTCATTTAGAGCCAAGCTACTGAATCTACACGGCCTAACCTACCGACCCTAACTTCACAAATTCTACATATCAGTATAAATGTATAGCTTGGCTGTTTCGATACTTCAGAAACTAAAATATATTTGCATCACCTCCACGACGGTAGCGAAACGGCGAAGCTATTAATTTTTACTGATATGTAGAATGTGTGAAGCACGGATAACATGGTAGCCTGAGAACTATCTATTCATAATTCTATAAAAGTAATAAGAATTTCAGTTACAGTATCCAATAATATGGCGAGAATCGGCGGACTTTACGTGTCGATTCTGTATGAAAACATTTTACAACGAAAAGGCTTTGCAAAATCATAAAAAGACACAGCACGATGACGATGGTAGTGATGGAGAGTTTCAACAGAAACCTACACCACTAAATGAGCAAGTAAGTGAGCCGTTATATTACCTACCTTCCCACGTTAATCCAAAAGTAATCGTATCGCACCCATTGTTTTTTGCGGAGACAATGTTTTCCGGTTGTCTTTGAATCCATCCAGTGGCCAGCTCACGCGCTATAGTTACCAGTGATCTTGAACCTTGCACTCCTCATTCCGATTTTTCAAGTTTTATTGGGATTTTATATGAGGAATTAGCTACTCTGTATCAGCTCGGATTTATGAATTGATGGTCTGATCAGCAAATATATGGGTTAAAGCTATTTATTTCATAATTCTAATGTCGAATAATAATTTAATATCGTAACACTCTTACGTAATACATGTGGATGGGAAGAGAGGGAGGCCAAAGATAGGAGGAGGAAGTGTTATGAAAGAAAAGGAAGTTAGTGATAGCATGACGGGTGACAGGATAGTAGGAAGAAAACAACGTATTGCGCGGACCTCAAATAACACGGGATAAAAATAAGGTTTTGTTGTTCTCGCAATTTATGCTCAAGTTGGCAAATAGTAAAATCTAATATGTAATGCCGCATTACTTTTCGCAGAATGTGAATGGTCTCTGCGGTTTCAAGTTTATACCGCTGCAGAAAAATAATAACGATGATCAGGTCATTGGGCGCGATGGTTTCATCACACGCACATTTACTGAAGACACGACTTACTTAATCATCAAAATTGAGAGGAATGAGATGGATACTGATGCCATGAAGCGATCACGGCTCGATGGTGGCGTCAAAAGGGCACAAATGAAACCTAAACTTCCTATTGATCTAAGGTACTTACTTTTATAAAGCATACATGATGTTGATAGCTATATGAAAATCGTTAGCTAGGTTAAATTTTGAGAAAAATAATAAAAACCTGTTGGGTGGCGTGCATAGGCACACCAACTATACTCACACGGCCATGATATTTAGAGAATTACATACATTGTGTCTTTTAAAGTAAAGATTGAAGCGTCTACATACGTCTTTCTGTGTAGGGAACTGAGAAAGTAAAAGCATATAATTAATGTAGATAGGTACCTACCTATTGAATACATTAAAACGAACCTGGGGCCTTATTTTTAATTTGTTTCAACCAGGGGGCCCTTTACTTGCACTTTTCCTTCGTCTCTGCGTCCGGACCTGCAGTGTCGTCAGATTTTCTTCAACTGCTGCGATTATTCATTGCATTACCGGGAAGAGCATACTAAAAGACGCAAGGCTGCGCTACGCTGTCAGGTGTGCGAGAAACGACTCGATCGGGATTTCTACCCCCCTGACACGACCGCTGCTCAACATCATGTCACAAATCGGCTTACCTTCTCTTGTCGCATTTGCAGTCAAATATTCCTGGATAGCAACGAGTACGACGAACACAATCGTATCGTACACGCTAAGATGAAACCGCATCAATGTTCGATTTGTGACAAACGATTCACTCAACAAGGGGGCTTACAGCAGCATATGCGGATGCATACGGGCATTCGTCCATTTGTTTGCACATTTTGCCCAAAAGCTTTTACGCAGAAGGCCGGGCTGGACCAGCATCTCCGTACTCACACCAAGGTGAAACCATTCAAGTGTGTGATATGTAGCAAGTGCTTCTCGCAGTCAGTACACCTTCGCCAGCACATGCGAACTCACACCAATATTCAACCGTTTGAGTGTTCCGTGTGTGGTCGGAGGTTTAAACAAAGCAGTCATTTGAATTTCCATATGCGCTCGCATGTTGGTGACGCAAGCCTAGTTGTGGAAAATTATGTGCAAGGTGAAGGGCAGGACAGCCAAATGGAATTTCTAAACTTGGCCAATTTGCAGCCCGTGCAAGATGGAGACACTTTATATTATACGACAGAGCTGTCGGTTGGCCCTGCTGCCAATCAAAACACATTCTCTTATCAACCACAAGTAATTCTACCAGAAAACGTTCTTTCTTTGTAATCAATTCTCTCCAGAAAACTACAAAACAAGACTGGGTACTTAGTAGTAATAGTTCATGAATAAGAAAATACTGAAATACTTAATTTGTTAAATAGTTAGCAGACAGTAGGTATATTTAAATAGTTATTTTTACTATACTTTTACTCCATCCACGTTCATGCACTACTTTTCTGTAAAATTCACCTTGCGAAAATGTGGTGATGAAGAAGGTGAAGTGAGCTGTCATCCCATAATAGGGAATATGCATGTAATTTAAATATGGTTCGAATATTTTTTTTCCGAATCTTTAATGGCAGAAAATATGAACTAAATCATTATTTTACTTTTTCATTTCATAATTATTTAAAAATTAAAATAAAAGTGCGAATTAAGCGCGGGAAATTCAAATTTATGAAACGCATCACCATTGGTTATAACGAAAAGTGACGTCAAACACTACGACAACAAGACAAGTTACGCCTACAAAACAGTATTGGAATGGACTTTTTATTGGAAAACATAATTATTGCCGTGTGTGTTGTGAACTAATTTAATGTTCAAGTGTAATTTTAGCTTAATAGTGAGGTTATTTAACATTTAAGAAAAATAACTGAGAGTGGTTTTGTAAAAGCATAATCTGATAATGTTTATTGCATTCGGGTACAAGCAATACCGGTAAACTGGTTTTTGAGCTTTTTTCATGGTGAAATGGTTAGAAGAACGAAAACACCCTAAGAATAGTAATAGGATCATAGTAAATGACGTAATTGAAATGGCGCGCGAAAATGGCAGCGTTTAAACAGCTCAAATTTTATTCTGTTTTTTAATTATTTTTTTAAGCTTCATTACTGCATTTTTGAATATGTTGATATTTTTTTCTATGTTAAAACGTTGTAAACAATGAATTAAAAATATAAAAAAATACATGCATATACCCTATTAAAATTAGCTATTGACAAATTCTAGCACCTTTCGCAGGATAATTTCTACAGTATAGAATGGCTGGTCATCATGCATATTGGTTGCGACTTTTCCGCATCTGACCTTTCTGAAGGCGAAATCACCTTTAAGATCAGTGTATGTATCTTCTTTTTCCACCATGCCTTCCTAACATTTCCCCCATACCACATATGGATAATGTCGATCACAGTTCTTTCAATCACACAAGACTTCGGTTTTTTCCAAATCAATACTCGTATCGCAATAAACTTCCTCGTACTGTGTTATTTTTGTCTCAATTAGCTCGTAAACTTCAATTATTGGTTTGATTTATGTGTATTCCATGATATGTGATGTTTTAAACTATTAAATTGGAACTAAGCAAAAATCGCGTTTTCTTTTATTCCTTAGAAACCTAATGTAGATAGATAGATACCTACTTGTAAAGTATTTGAGTTTTGCAACGCTCTGACTGCATGTACAATAACAATAAAAAATATGCATTGTAGGAGCTACAAGGTCACAGAGCAACATAAATGCATGGTTACACACACTTCACACACACGCCTTCACACGCACACAAATTCATACACAAACACACCCACACGTGCCCATAGATAGATACACACACCCACACCCACACACACACACACACACACACACACACGCGCGCGCGCACACACACACACACACACACACACACACACACACACGCAAATTCACAAACACGCACACACATTAAACTTAGCACACTTCTCTTACGTTTGGTAACAACATCGATCAATGGGTAAAACTTAAAAAAAAAATAGGTTTTCGAGACAGATTTACGGGTAAAATATACAGAGAATCGATTCCCGAACTATTTACATACCTAGAAGTTTGTACGGAACCCTAGTTGTGCGAGTCCAACTCGCACTAGGCCGGTATCTTGATAAGTCGTTGCATTGTTCAATTATACATAATAACATTTCTCGCGAATCTCGTACCTACTATCTAACATTTATTACGCAATTCGGTATTTCTAAAATTATGTTGTTCTTGTAAAGAGATAATTTTCGAAAATGCACTCAAGGTCACCCAATCCGTCGGGTTATAAAATAAGAATGCACTTTTATGCATTGAGAAACGCGTTGTAGCCAGAAAAGTGCAGCCTAGTAGTGCATTAAAAGTACTAGGCGAACATGACAATCGAGGAGATATACAGACGTAACTCGTGCACTGAATACTGAAACGTATATTATGCTAATTGCCCTTTCCTACTCTACCGTGGAAGGGGGATACAGCTTGCTTGATTCAGTTTGGTATCTTCTTGCTTCCACTTATCATTCAGGTAATTTTTTGGAGGATGCGCAGTATAGATAGTCTTTCAGTCTGTCTTTGGCGCATTAGGTTTGTTTATTAAGAGTTTTATGCCAGTAACCTGTAGTTGTTTTTATCACAGATATAGATATTTAGAATGTCGCCGCATCGCAAAAACGAAGATATATCAACTTTATTACTTTATTGTCTCAAATGTCTTAAAATAGAGTTCAGATCCATAATCAAAATATATTGTGATTACTTGTGTAATCTTGACTGTTGCCAATTATTGAATAGCATTAATAGTCATGTCCTTGATTTAGATTCGTATGAATAAATCTGAAATTGTATTTTGAATCGTCGTGGCGTCGTATTCTTGTTTTTTATTATGCTTTTACTGCTCTTAGCAATCTGTAAATGAATTGACAATATAGGTACCAGAATCGGTACCGGTAATCGGTTTATAACTTCTGTCTAATGCTATTGTTAATTAATGGAGTACCTACCTATAGTTTCGGAGCAAAATAATAGAAACCAATAAACATTGTATACAAATAAATAGCTAAATTACACCTATGTCAATTTGTAGAAGTACTATCACTTCGTGATAATAAAGCACACATAAAGGAATGACTAAATTCAAGATATTAGCTTTATTTTAAACTAGCAGTCGTCACGCGGTTTCACCCGCGTATTTCCTGTTCCCGTGGGATTACAGGGATAAAAATATAGCCTATGTCATCCGGGAATAGTGTAGCTTTCCACCAGTGCAATAATTTTTAAAAGTGGATCATTAATTCCGAAGATTAACTCCTACATACAAACTTACAAACAAAAAAAAACAACCGACTTCTTAAAAAAGAACTAACAGGTAAAAAATAACTCCAGTTTCGGAAGTCTGTGGCTTTAGTGGTTTTGTTTTGTTCATTATTGGCCACCGACTTCCGAAACTGGAGTTATTTTTCACCTGTTAGTTTTTTTTTAAGAAGTCGGTTGTTTTTTTTGTAAAAAAGTTTTTATTTTGTAATTTTTAGTTTCTTTGTATGTAAAGAAAGTCTTTCAAAACTTGAAAGAATCATTGAAATTGGATAACAATTGCTAAAGAAGTTCTATCTCTAAACATTAATCTGTACATCTCTGCCGGCCCCTTTCAAAACATAATGGCGTAATGTTATGTTGTGGAAATACAAAAGCTCAGCATAGACATCTGACTATAGCAATCGCGAATAATTTGCGGTTATTCGTTGAAGAGTTCCGTTGCCTGTCTTCTTCATCAGTTTTTCTTCACCAAATGACACTTTTTAAATGAAAATGCTTGATTTGTTACTAAAAATGTTGAAATCGGTGCATGTGTGCCTATATTTTTTGAGGAGTTCCCTCAATTCCTCGAAGATCCCTCATCAGATATGAGTTTTGATACAAATGGGACCAATCTGTTAGTATACCCTATCAAACAAAAAAGAATTTTGAAAATCGGTCGATAAATGACGGAGTACTGAGGTAACAAACCCTAAAAAAAAAAAAAATATATATACAAACGAATTGAGAACCTCCTCCTTTTTTTGAAGTCGGTTAACAAACAAATTTTACTTTTTATAATATTAGTATAGATTAAATTAGATTAGATAAGAGAAAGTGTGCCTGGAGGTATGTTAATTAGTGCAATGTACAGACAATCTAGTACTTTACTTATTTAATCAAAGACAATGAACAATATACATGTTCTGGCAATACCGACTGGTTTAATGTGGCCATAGGATTACACCAAGGGTCGGCTTATACCGATTCTATTACCTCGTCCTGTTGCCAATAGACGCTGTGACGTCAGACATACAGGAACTTATACGTACAGACGCCAGCACATCAAGTTACCCCAATGTGTCAAATTTTCTCAATTGAATATAAACCTTATCTTGTTTGAAATAAAGTTGAAAAACGATCAAAGAAATTTGACACATTGGGGTAACTTGATGTGCTGGCGTCTGTACATATCCTGATGCATGCTACGAGTATTTACTGACGAAATTGTTCTTGTCAAGGAGGAGCTAGTGGATCAATAATAATAGTCTCACGGGTTGAGCGAAGGTTAGGCTACGCTTAACGAAGTGGGGCCGTGGATGAAGAACCATTCAATATAATATTAAATTTTCTCCGAGCCTCGGAATGCACTTTTTAAGTCGTTGGTCCCGGCTGTCATTTGTAGGTCGTTGTCAATCGTAACGAGTCGTCAGAAGCTCTAGTCTCTAGCCATATTACAAATTCTATTTCTATTATAGAAAGAAAATGGCGTATATGGAATCAGCTGTTTGTCTAACTGTCAAGTGTATTTAATTTTCAACCATATTACAAATTCTACTCGTTAACACTTGACAGTTGACAAACAGCTGATTCCATGTACGCCATTTTCTTTCTATTGTCGCCTTATCGATTACGATAATAGAAATAGAATTTGTAATATGGCTAGGCCTGCAGTTTAGCCAAGGGGTATCATGATACCCGGTAGCTGAGTTGTGAATGTGCTACAGGCAGTCGCTCCATGTAAAACACTAGTATTCAGCTACATCCGGTTAAACTGGAAGCCGACCCCGACATAGTTGGGAAAAGGCTAGGCCGATGATGATTGTTCTTGTCGGTAAAGATGTACCCGAGATCCAGAGCAGATACCGGAGAAATAGCAACAGAAACTGGTGAGAATAAGCTTGAAATCCAAGGCAGACTATAATTTTTTGCCGTTTTGGTGATCTCTCCAGTCCTATCTTTCCATTGTCAGTGACTTACTGGCGTCCACTAGCACACCGAACCTTGATGACAACTGAGAATTTCCAAAAAAAATGGTACCTATGGCTGTTTAAGTGACTTCAAATTCAATTGACTATCAGACGGCTTACGCGCGCTTATTCGCTGAACACTACCCAGAGATCATCACTATGATCTGTCAACGGAGATACGCATTAGCCTGAAGACATTGCGTTGTAGAAATAAATTAATTATTAATTTTCCTAGTTTTTCATAATGATATCAAACCGTTACTAGATCCTAACTGAACAGTGCTGCAGACAGTCTCGTATAGGTAGTAAAAAAGAGTCAGTGCACTGTTCTCAAACAAGTAGGTACGGATAGCGAGCTTCCTCCGACAGAATTTATAAGATAGTCTGAACAGTCAAACTGCAGACCTGCAGAATATAAATTGCGGAAACGTATTTAAGTTGTAGCGTAGTTTGTTATGATTTATGCACACTATCCGTTCATACAAAGGTATTGGAGCGATGACGAGTCGTCAAAACATGCATTGCCGGCGTGTGGGCGCGGTAGGTACGTTACATTTCGGTCTCTTGTATATTATCTTAGAGCCGCGTATGGCACGCCATAAAAACAAAGGGATCCCACTGATGGCTGCATCCTGACCGACGAATTATCCTTTTGTTCCGAAGTTGAGCTGACCTTTGTAATGCGATGTTCTAGTTAAGTTTTAGTAAGTTTACATCATCGTTGTTTTACACGTACCTACTTATTATGTCAAAACTGTTTTTAAATGATAGGTTTACTTGTGCAATGACGGCACTATCTTTTAGGAGGTTAACTGTCGGCCCCACACAGTACTTAGGTATAATCATGCAATGAAATCAGAAATAAATGATATCTACAGTTCTGTCAAAATGATGGGTTGATTTGTTTGGTTCCAAATTTATTTTTTAGCAGACTTCTAAAAAAGGAGATGTTCTTTTATGTTTGTTCGTGCATAACTTCGTCGCTTGTTAACCGATTTGAAAAAATAAATTTGTACATATGAAAGGGTATACTTTCCAAATGGTCCCATAAATTGGAATCTGATGATTGAATCTTGGCGAAATCCAGGGAACTCTTCAAATTTTATAGGAAAACGTACAGCGATTTTGGTATTTTATTCTATTCAAGTTCAATAAGATCTATTCCACCATCAGATCTGATGATAAAGCCAAGAGACAGGCACCGGAACTCTATAATAAGGCAATATATCCTAGCCGTCTTAGGCTTGCGCTGTACCTACATAACCTCCCTAGATAATTTAAAAAAAAAATAGAAAACGATTACTTTTTAATTCAAAAATTAAAAATAGCAAAATATATTTTTTTTTACAAAAAAAAAAAAAACTGACTGCATTGGAAAACACTAACAGGTGTTAAATAACTCTAGTTTCGGAAGTCGGTGGCCAATATTATAAATGCAACAAAAAACTACCAAAGCCACAGACTTCCTAAACTAGAGTTATTTCAAATCTATTAGTGTTTTTCAATGAAGTTGGTTGTTTTTTTTTTGTAAAAAGGTTTTTACTTAAGTATATTTTATTTTATTAAAACTTAATGCACTAGTAAAATAAACTTAACAAAGGCGGTTTAGGCATTTTCTACCACCTTATGGTGATGCAGAGACAGAACATGGTAGGCGCAAGAAGGTATCAAAAACATGAAAGTCAAAATAAATTATTACTTAGAATAAATACATATTATAAACATACATATTATATAAGATCTAGAAATAAGCGAAGTCAAGAGAAAAAATAAAAAATAATGGAGATAACTAATCTGCTTACTAAACTCAGAGATAAGTTTGCCAACTCCTGTGAATGTGCTCACGTGCCAAATTTAATTATGTTTTTATTTGTTGTCGTTAGATTGGCACAACTGTTTTCCATTTTAGTGTGTAGTTTCAAGTGCTAATAATAGCTCAACGACCATACAGCCTATACAGGCTGTATGGTCGTAGCGAACATACGTTCGCTATAATATTAAAGAGATCATAATTATCTAGCGTTTTGCGATTTTTTTAATGGACTAAAACTTGGAATATAGGATTAATAAATTGTCCTAAATTTTGTATCTTCAGTGGGATTTCGTGTTAGGAGAACTTAGGAGTCACTGAAAATGTTACAGAAAGATTACGGTGAATCGAGTTTTTACCAGAGGTTTCTAACGAGCTACTGCCTGTCTGACCTCCACAACCCAGTTACTGGGTAACACGATACCCCTTGGTTAAACTGCTTGTCAGCTTTTCGGGCTTCTGACTATATCTGTAAGTTACTGACTGTACCGAGTGTCATAGATCTACAAATGACAGCCGGGACCACAGGATTTACGTGCTGTCCGAGGCACGTGACGGGTCTTGATATGTTATGAGTGGTCACCCATCCACGGACCAACCTCGTCAAGCGTAGCTTAACCTTGGATCGAGCCGTGAAGCTGCCAGCCAGCCTTATCGTATTTTTGAGTGGTAAAAGCGTTCTAAAGCGGTCGAGATGTGCTAGAAGATTTTCCTTGCTCCGGTAGGCCATCAACATCTGCAACTGAATTAGGTACTGAGAATCAAGATTTTTTTATTCTTTACTCACAACTAGTTGCAAATCAAGAGGGCTTTCTCCTTAACCACAAATTGTTTGTTTGTAAAATGTAGTAAACGCAGGAGCTAAGATTATAAATAAAAAAAATTGTTCGACGTTCAAAAGTGCCTTATAAATAAATCATAAATCATTTATTCATTTGCGAATATGGGTACAAAAGAAAAAGGTCTTATAACTATAGTGTCCAATGTGTGTGTGTGTGTGTGTATAATGGCCTAATTGAAATAAATGGTTTGACTTTGACTTTAATATCTATCGGCCAAGTCATTAAGCTTCCACATTAGATCCAGCTACTACCGCTACATTTTTGGTCGCGTGAGTGCGTGACTCGTCGAAATGTAGGGAACAGCTGATTTTATTTTCGCGATTTTAGAGTTTGTCCCATAGTAAAAGATGTATAATGATGACCCCTCAAGAGGATGGCAGATATTTAGAAAGCACCTTATATATGTAAGTATATAAATATATGGGTGTAATTTATCTATAATATGTAATGTATGTATTTAGAAGTATATAAGTATGTTTATCAGCTGTTTAGTACCCATAACACAAGCTTTTAGCTTAGCTTGGGACTAGATGGCGTTGTGTGAAAAGTTGTGGAATATTTATTTATTATTTATTATATTATTATCCCACGCCGATTTCGGCTAAGGTGACTAATTCCGTTTCATCATCATCATCTGCCTAGCCTTTTCCCAACTATGTTGGGGTCGGCTTCCAGTTTAACCGGATGCAGCTGAATACCAGTGTTTTACATGGAGCGACTGCCTGTCTGACCTCCACAACCCAGTAACTGGGTAACATGATACCCCTTGGTTAAACTGGTTGTCAGACTTTCGGGCTTCTGACTACAAGTAACGACTGTCAAAGATCTACAAATGACAGCCGGGACCAACGGCTTAACGTGCTTTCCGAGGCACGGAGGAGTCTTGGTATGTAATAAATGGTCACCCATCCACGGACCGACCTCGTCAAGCGTAGCTTAACCTTCGATCGACCCATGCGGCTGTTATAATTTAGCCACAAGCTCCTCCATTCCATTTAGCTCTGACTAATTCCGTTTCTATACCAATTTACAGTGTGCTCTGACGTGGCTTAGGTATATGGCACCTATTTTAGCTGTAGAATCTGTAAAAGAGCACCACCAATTTTGTACATAACAGAAAAATGAAAAAAATATATCTACCGTACTTTTATGGTTTGCACAACTCATTGAATTAGAAAAGATATTTCTAATTCAATAGCACAACTGGTGCTAGTAACTTATTTATTTGATCACTGTATTATCTTAGCCATAAGTTTTTGCTCGTCCTAAAACATGTTTTTTTTTCGTTTTCGCACCCGCTGTCTACAGACCTTATCTGTTACCAGACATGTTGTAAAACGTTGGTTTTTTTTTATATGTCAGAATCAGATACCAATTAGTAAGTTTTTTAACCCCAAACTGCGCACATGTGGTGGTAACGCCAGCCGTGAATTACATTTGTTTACATCCGCTGTCCGAGGGTTAAACGTTTACTACGGGCTGCTGTAAGGGTTGACTCCTACATGTGTGAGTGAAAAAGTCTTTTACGATATGGGTCGCCCAAGTGCGTGTTGGTCACCGTACAGTATAGAGATTTTAGTAAGTCTTGAATGTCTTTGCCGTACAGTGGTCTCAAACAACACAGGACTGGAACAACTCGCCTGCTGCGGTCTTCCCGACATTATAATTTATATGTCTTCAAGGTTAGAGTATATAGATTCTTAATAAACTAGGTAGTGTACCTCACCATCATTGATTGCATCACTGCTTACCATCAGGTACGGGTGAACAGAGTCCGATTCAAATTCATTTGGCGAAACCAAAGGCAAAATAACTACAGTAACTGTAGTACCTATTGATCACTTTTATAGCTGTTGCCAGCGGCTTTGCCCGCTACAACTCGAAAAATATCCCACGGGAAGATATAATCGGGATAAAAACTATCCTATGTGTTATTCTAGGTTTTAAACTATCTGTGTACTAAATTTTATCCCTCCGTACATTAGTGTTCACGTGAAAGAGTAACAAACAAACTTTCACGTTTATAATAAGATATTAGTAAGATAGATGGTACAGTCAGCCTCATAAGTCGATTCGATATACATATCCATATTTCCTAAACTCATGAACACCTTAACTTACACAAATTGCTAAACAAGACTAGTGAATTTTGAACCTTTAAGACGTTAATTAAATCCTGGCACTAGTCTTGTTTAGCAATTTGTATAAGCTAATGTTCATGAGTTTAGGAAATATGGATATGTATATCGACTTATGAGGCTGACTGTACCTAAGCTTGATACCTAAGCTTCAATAATGTCTGCAACGTGAACGAGTAATGTAAGTACATTGTCTTCTTCTTGTGCGGCGTGAACAAAAAGCATTCGGAAGATTTAAATTCCCCCTAACGCCTTTTAAGTTGCCGTCATATGACGGTGTTGTTTACATTTGCCGCCCGTTAATGGATTCAGTTCCATGCAAATGTAGGCGTACTGATAGAAGTAGGTACCTACGTCTAATATTACTCTGGCCCATTATACCCACGCGGGGATTTGAAACCTGCTCATCTACACTATAATATTATAAAAGGGAAAAAAAAAATTTTGTGTGTGTTTGTTTGTAATGAATAAACTCAAAAACAACTGTGCCGATTTCAAAATGTTTTCACATTTCGAAAGCTACATGCTCCCTGAGTAACATAGGCTACTTTATATCCCTGTATTCCCGCGGAAAATACGTGGGTAAAACAGCGCGACGTCTGCTATTTAAATTAATACGCTAAGCGAAAAATTCGGATACCTTTTTAAAAATAAGTATCTAGTGAGACAATAATACAACCGACTTCATAAAACAACGTTAACAGGTGTAAAATAACTATAGTCTCGGAAGCCGGTGTCCAATAATCATTATTTAAACAAACCCACCGAAACCACAGACTTCCGAAACTAGACTTATACAGTCAAGCACGTCTAAGAATATCAGTGACAATTAGAAACATAAATAAATAATTAAAAAAAAACCGGCCAAGAGCGTGTCCGAAGAATATGTAAACGAAGTTAAAAAAAATGCTTGCATATACGATTATACTACAAACTTAGTCCAGAAATTATTTTATACAACTTTTTGTCTTTTTTGTACAAAAACTGTTTCTATAAGCAAGTAAGTGTCTGTAAGTATGTTTATCAGTTGTTTAGTACCCATAACACAAGCTCTGCTTAGTTTGGGACTAGACGGCGTTGTGTGAAAGTTGTGGAATATTTATTTATTTATAGCAAGGGCCATTAATTTCTTAAACGTGTTCTAATAAAAACGATTTGTTTAAAGTTTACATTACCGACATTACCTACCACCATACATTCCACACTCTCCACTGTCCTGTATTGTTAAGCTCTCTCTAATAAAAGGCTTAGGTACCTACTAATTCTGACTCTGGTTAAAATACTAGTGAGAAATAGAAACTTGAGGAAGTAGTTAAATAAGTACACGTATAATTATGAAACTTAATTAATAAAATTATTGCTAATTAAAAGTTTAAAGAAATATTCAGCTTCCATTTCTCCATCTTCAGGCAAATCTGTACAGTGCACCGCATTCTGTACTACGGTTTTCCCATAGAGCGCCCTCATGGAGTTTGGGTACAGTTGACGGCATAAACTCTGTAATTAGAATAAAATCATTATACCTACTTACGTAAAATTCTCGTGTCAAAGTGTTTGTAACAAAACTCCTCTGGAACGGCTTGACCTTACCTTGAATTTACTTAGAAACTAGCCTCATCATTGTTAAGCTATCATTGAAAGGAAGAACGAGCCAGTCCCGACACAAGTACTTTTGTAATTTACTGGGGCTGCCTCAATTTACGCATGTCACAATGTTTTAAATTAAAATAATTATTTATGAATTTTGAAATTTTTTTAACTGTTTTTTTATGAAATTTCGTGTAAATATTACCGTAACTAATTCGTTAAAAGTTAAAAATTTGTTTCTAAAGCGGACCGAAATTAGCCAGTTATGATATAATTTACATTTTATCTGGCATATCTAAAGATATATTTTTCATTAATTAGGAATTGGCAAACCGTGCATGTGCCTTAAGCCCTATTGTATTGACAATGATGAGGCATTAGCAATATTGCCATGTGATTAGTGTAATGTTCTTTTTGCTCTGCTGTTCTGGTAAGTAAAATAGCGAAACATTTATAATATAAGTATTTAACTTAATTTTATTATTAAAAGTTGAATTTACCGGATCTCGAGGACCGCACAATTTCCTGAATTCCGAAACCACATTTACATTAGGATCCTTACATTTTACTTCTATTACTAAACACTTTCCTTCAGCAAGATGGATGCTCATTGCCTGAAAAACGGTATATTTATTTAATAATAACATTCGTTGGTGATTTTTGGCAGCTGAACCAAGACTTAAATACTTATAAATTCTACGTTTTTGGTCGAGCCAGTCTTGAAGCCAGCTCTGAATTTCAGTATCTTGGTTCAGTCGCGCAAACTGACAGAGAAGAAATAGATCGGACTTTCATACGCAGAATTAAAACACGGTTAATTAAATGGCGGCAGGTAACGGGAGCAACTATCGACTGCTATATTTCCCTTAAACTTGAGGGGAAGATTTATAAAACGAAAATGGATACGGATCAGAACGTTGTGCCACAAAAGGTATGATTTAAAGGCAGTTGCATGCAGCTGAAATGAGAATGCTAAGAGGGAAGTGTGCTGTTATGCGAAAAGGTATGAAATGGGCATGTAAGAGGAAGGCTGCAAGAGGTGCGAGTGTGTGACCGAGACGCTGTCTAGAAATTGGTTGTCATAATAATGGGCATAATGGTGCGAAGGAACAAGAATCACGGTGTGGTATATTTTTTTAGTATGAATGTGAAGTGGTTACAAGAGTAGAGGAAGACTGAAGAAACGATTTAAGGATTGCAGTGTAAGATATAGGTACCTTCTTTGATTAAGATGGAGGTGACTATAGAAATTACGGCAAATAGAGAACTAAAATAAAGTATGATGGGATTTTGAAATCACACTTAAGTTTCGTAAACGATTTAAAGATAACTTTTTTTTATATGCTGCACCGCCTAAAATAATAATAAGACGGTGCCTAACAATTTAGGTTTGGTCTTTATTTAAAACGGCTTGGCCACCATAGCTTACCATCCGTGGGGTTATTATTATTAGTCCCTTCAATGTAGTATAGATAGGTTGATTGTTATATCTACAAAACTATATGTGGACCCGACATACGCTGTCTTTCCCAAACGGTGTTTTCGAATTTGTGAAGTTAGGGTCGGTAGGTTAGGCCGTGTAGACTGTAGATTCAGAAGCTTGGCTCTACATGAGATCTGATATCTTTTTCACAAGGCAAACCTTATGTGGTAGTCTTGGCAACATATGACATGGAATGTTTTGGTGGGATACTTTTATACTTCTAAATACTGTACAATAAATTACACCCAGACACAGAACAAATGATCGTGTTCATACATTTCATCACACAAACATTTGTCCTGGGTGGGAATCGAACCCACGACCTCCGGCATAGCAGTCAAGGCCACTAACTACTAGACCAACAGGCCAGTGAAAGCCAAAGTCAGCTACTAGTTGAATTATTTTACTGGTCACCAAGAAAGGTTTTCCACCATCCACGTATATAGCTAGCTTCTAGTAGAAGAAACTCTTAAATTTACCTCATACGTAGGCAGAACTCCACGATAAATTTCATAGAACTCTTTAGCGTTAGTAATATTCAAGGAGAACATAGCCATGGCCGATGCGTAGAATAAGTCAGAAGTAGCAATATATTCGATAATAGAGCCTAAGTGACCGTCTATTATCGCATGCGGTTTGATAATACAACAAGTGCAATTCCTTAATGTCGCTCGGAATGGTATTCGAGGCCCGCCATTCTCTTGTCCAAAAAAATCCTCTAATATCTGTAATAGGGAATAACGAATAGGCACGTAATAAGAGGACAGAGTGGTAAGGCAGTGAAAGCATTTTTCTTGAATTCAACTAAATTACTATTAAGTTACCAACTTACTGGGTGAAAAGGGCATCGGCTCACATACTGATACCATGAGAGAACTCATAGTATATTATGATTTTGGATTCCCCAGCGTTGAAATTTCTGGTCGGTATTTTTCCTATTTTTTACAAATATTTGATAGCCAATTTGATGCACCCACAACACAGGAGTAACTCCTAGTGTGGGTCAACGTTTTTGTTTAAAAACAAACATTACAAAGAAATAAAGATAAATGCGTTTATTGGCATTACAGCAAAACACACCTTAAGATAAAGATACCTGGCTGGTATCCGCAACTCTACGTCAAAGCGCGTACTTTGCTTTGGGCCATAATCTACCACACAGGCCCAGTGCGAATTGGTAGATGTCACATGTCTTCGAATTTTTGGTTCTACGACATGCCGGTTTCCTCACGATGTTTTCCTTCACCGTTTTTGAGAGCAGTGGTGATTAAATAAATTACGCATAGTAATGCGAAACCACGACTTACTGTTCGTAAGTTGGGGCCGCCAGCACTGGGCCACCGCTGCTCTAAAATACACCTTAAAACTATTGAATATAAAGATTATAATGTTTATATTATCTACTAAATTATATTACATATCGCGGGGTGATTTTTACAGAATAGACCAGCTGGTCTTGACCACCAGTTTAACCAAGGGGTACCTACCTATCGTGTTACCAAATAGGTTAAACTGGAAGCCGACCCCAACATATATAAGTGGGGAAAAGGCTAGGCAGATGATGACACCGGCCTCGTCTTTAGTCTCGATTTATCCAATCGAGATAAAATTGTAAAGAAGATAGAGGAAGGAAAAAATAAAGTTGAACAGTCTGTTTGTACATTGTTCATTATTACCCACTTCATTAGCTTTCCTCCTCGTGTTCACCGCGTGCGCAATGTTTTTGAGACTATTTTCTCCGTACATTCTTCGGAGGGTGCCAGGAGCCGCCTTGGCCGGGTCTGTTGCGCCCAAAGCGAGCTTCCATTCTTGAACAGCGTCAGGGCCTACCAGTTCTAGGCCGATAACTTCACCACTAGTTACGTAGTCGACTATAATACTGGAAGTACAGAGAACAATGTTTTATTATATTGGATTGTGTGATGTACAGATGCCAGCATATCAAGCTATCCCAATCTGACAATTGTTTTTTCCAGATGAACATGAGCATCTTTTTGACATGTTTTTTTTAACAATAGAGTTAGAAAACTGTCAAAGAAATTTGACAGGTAGCTTGCTGGCCTCTGTAAGTCTGTACCTACCTGTAGTAGTAAACAAATTTGTTTAAAATCGTACCTATTTAGTTTTCACTTAATTTATTTAAGCAAAAAATAGTACTCTAAACAATTAGTGTGAGCCACAGAGGTCATTGCGGGTGTAGCTCTAGGTGTACCACGCGAAACTTTTTGTTGTTTCATCTATGTTGTTACCTATTCTTAAATGTAATTGTATCAGATTACTAACAAAATATAAAAAAAAAACTGTTATATGTAAAGAAAGAAAGAAAAACTTTTTTGCAAAAAATAAAACCGACTTCAAAAAAAGCACTAAACGGTGAAAAATAACTCTTAATTAGGAAGTCTGTGGCTTTGGTGGTTTTGTCTTATTCATGATGGGCCACCGACTTCCTAATTTAGAGTTACTTTTCACCGTTTAGTGCTTTTTAAGAAGTCGGTTTTAGTTTTTGCAAAAAAGTTTTTTATTTTCCCATTTTTAGTTGTTCCCATACAAATATTTGATGAATGAATTGATTAAAACATGAATTTATTTTATACTTATTGTTAATTGTTAACATTACATGTCATGATAAATAGGGTTATCCACTTATCCCTAATAAATGAAAATTAACATACCTAACTGTTGAAATCTAGGTATATTGTACACATCTGCGTACCCCTCAGAGCATACAGGCGTGATAATACGTCATGATGTTGTATAAACAATAAAAATCCAAGCGATTACAGCAATCACGACGGATTTGCTGTCCATTTTTGAAGAGTTCCGTTGTATATCTCCGAAGATCAGCACCAGATCTTCACCAAATTAAAATGGGACCACCTCGGGAGTATACTCTTTTGAATAAAAAAAGAATTTCGAGAATCGCTCCAGGCGGAGAAATCAGGTAACAAACATAAAAAAAAAAAAAAAAATACATACACACGAACATAGAACCTCCTCCTTTTTTGAAAGTCGGTTAAAAATGCGTTTATTGGCATTACAACAAAGATACACCTTAAAACTATAACATACAGAGATTATAATGCCAAAAGGGCCTCAGCTAAGCATAATGTCAGATTATCTATCTACACAGGATCTATCTGACGCTGATTTTTAGCTGCAACCCACGAGTGCCATACGCAATTTTAATAAATAAGCTAAAAGTGTAGATTAAAAGCTTTAGGCTATGTGGATGGAGGTCTTGTGAAGTTATTACGATTATGAACGACGGTTACAAGCCGTTGATGTAATTAATCATAATGTTGCACCTGATAGCGATGGTAAACGAGGGATGTCCAAACATTTATTCATGTACCCGTAACATTGTGCTGTCATGAAGGTCAACGTGTGCCTTTTATTAGTGCACAACATAATTTGTCATATCTAACTCCATTTAGTTATGTATGACAAATTACGTTATGCAACAAAAAAGGTCCTGAGATACAGGCCTCGATCGTAGTTGAGGCACCAAGTCTTCCACAATATAATCAATGTAAGTACACTTGATATCGTAGAAATAATGCTAGCAACTAAGACTAACATTGTGAAGAAAATAAACTATTTTTTACTAATATTTTATTTATTATTCTTTCACTTACGGGAGTGTGCTGCTTTCGGCCATATCTTTGTAAAGATTAATTGAAAAATCTTTGTCAATTCTTGCGTTTTTCATGCGCACGATGCGGAATCCTCTCTTCATAATAAATGCTAATATTTTTCCGTGTTGACTTGGTGATACAGGTTTAATCATTGCAAAGGTACTGGAAACAAGTGGAGTATTATTCGTTTTAGGGCCGATTTTTCAATGGTCAATTACCGAGGAATAAAACTAGCGGTTTGACAGCTTTTATGGATAGTAATATGTAAAACCGATATATTTATTTTTCTGATAAAATTTATCTGACCAATGAAAAGTCAGCCCTTAGACGGTAAATCCGACGTAGACCTATCTCCTCAAGAGTCAAGTTATGGAGTTAAGGCTTGCGAATTCTTTCTTTGGTAAAATAACTATCTTACATAGACATAATGATGACAACTACTTAAATTCGTGAAGTAGGTAATATGAAGATTAGAATAATTGATGCGACGCACGCTATTTCGAAAAACGGTAGTAACGGTAATGGTAGGTACAGGTACCAGTACATCAAGCTACCCCAGTGTGTCAAATATCCTTGATAGTTTTTCAACTTTATTTTAGATAGGTTCATGTTCAATTGGCAACATTTTATACGAGTAGGTTGATGTGCAGCAGCTGGCGTCTGTACCTTAGACTTGTTTCAGTTGCTCAGGATTATTTGAAATTGTCAGTTTTGGGGTAGCTTGTGCTGGTGTCTGTACGAAGAACCATATAAAAAATGATATAATTATTCCCATTTGCTCATTAGGGACCCATGATTTATACAAATATTACCTTTCACTACGTCTAAACCACGTTCTCATGGTAAGTGGCGCGCAGTCTGTTATAAGAAGTAGTTTTGAAAATATATTGACAACGTTGCCAATTTGTAGCATTTCTCGTTTTAGTGATGGCGCATGTACTCTCGCTAGTAGATTTTTTCCTTTTTCCGTGTTTATTACTTGACATGAATTATCAAATGGAAAAAAATTAAGGACTAAATTCACAATAACATCGGCTTCTTCGTCATACATTTCACACGAAAACGTGAATTTATCAAAGTAATCGTACACCTGAAATAAGTGAGATTTAAAATTCCCTCTGTTTTAAATAACAAAAGTACTTTAGTAACTTCTTTTTTAATGTCGTTGTTGTTTATTGAAATACCTAATGATATCGGTAGTTCTTGCAATAGAACGTCGTGTAGGTACCTACTTACCGAGCAAATTAATATATTAATGTTGTTATAATTTGTTCTTAAGCTTTACGGCCAACCGATGTTTTAAATAAAAATCGCATGAGCTACTCATTTTAACGGCTGTAAGGTCGACCTGTTAGCAACTTTTGTTTTTTTTTTGGTTTTTACTGATCCAGCATACCTATATGTAGGTATATTTTATGACATTTAACAAGTTTTCTGAATCACTCTCGCAATTTTTCTGACATGCCAATAAAATCTCCGTCCATTAATCCACCTACAGATCAGTCATTAGTTTAGAACCCATGGGATCCGGATATCGTTAGGCACAACCCTAGGAGATTTACGACCTAAGTAGAGGCTGAGCAGATATCCAGTGCACCATCGCACAGGCAGTTGTCCTGCCGATACAAGAAATCTAGCGTTTATTCAAAATTCATGTCTGAGCTGAGGTCCAAGCCTCTACCAGCTCCTCTCAATCTATAAGTTTATGGTTTCTAAGAAAAATATATTTTAGTATACTTATTTACCATTTTATTGTCATAAATAGAAGACACCAGATCAGCACGAAAATAGGAATTAATAGGTAGGTTAGTAGTAAACAACTTATGTAAAGATTACAAACAAACTTAAATATATTGCATAGTAAAATAACAATTACGTTACGTTCGTTTTACCGAAAGTTATGTCAATATTATTTTTTCCATTTGACATTGACTGCAGAACAATTGATTACAGTAAACTCCTTGGTTCTGATTTAACACAATACGCCTTGGGGTTTTTTATAATATATCAATGGCCTTGATCATTTTATATTATAGATCTAACCCCACCCCGGTGGCGAATATTAAAAGAGTTTTTATTTACAGAGGAGCATAAAATTATTAAATGGTTTACAATGGTTCACTGGACTTATAGTTAAAGTTTGAAATCGCCAATCCGACCTGAGCAAGCGCGTAAGCGTGGTGATCAGAAAAGACCTTTGCCTTGGAGCGGGACAGTAACAGACTGGTATTATTATTATTTAAATTGTTTACGTTTAAATCGTGTCGTTTAAGATTTCACCTTTTATACAAAGGTAGCCACTGTAATATGCCGTTTTTTGACCTTATTAGGTATCTTATATGTTGATATGAGAAGGCACACGTTCATCACCACGTACTCAAGGCGGATTGGCAATTTCAGACTTATATTAACTATAAATAGGTAAGTCTTAGATTTTCTTTACGTTGTTATCCTTCAACGATGTCAACGACGTCTAACGGCCGTTTCCAATAACCTATCTATGCTTAGTTGTATAGGTAATAGTTACCAAAGATCAATAAGTATACCTATAATCGTTTTATTCCTACTGGCTTTCCTTGATTTTCAATAAAATACCAATAAAATATTGACGGATAGAATTATGGTACCGCAGTTGTCTATCTATCGTTGGGAGTCAGTTTCAAAACTGTCAAAACGTTATGTTTCATCAGGTTGGTAAATAAAGTAAAAAAAACAATATAATGTTGATTCATCGTAAACTCGATGAATACATTTTCTTGATAAGAATTTTAGTAAATAAATGTCTGTTTAAAATTAACATTAGTGTAACAAAGAATGAAACGTTTCAAGAGGGAAATTGCTATCTATGGTTGGTTATTTACAGATAGATAGCATATACAGGGTGTAACGGAAAGGGTATATACATTCAAACAGGGTGAATAGAGTATTTCATAACGAGTCTTTCCTCAAAATTTCAGCTCCCAACTAATAACTTTGAAACTTCACGATATTATTTAATATCGACAGTTTATTAAATGAAAAATCATAACAAACGTGTCACCGCACTATGAGGGTCATAATCCTGTACGGCAAGGTTCAAGTATATCTATCTCGGGTTCTGCGCGCCTAGTACAGACCTATCGGGCTCTGCCTAACCGACGAAGGCGCGACGGCGCGGGCGGGCTCAACTTTACAATTATGTATGTATATGTATAAAAACGTTGCCATGTCGTTTCTTATCACCAAGAGAATCCGTGCCCTTCGGATGTATATACCCTTTCCGTTACACCCTGTATACTTGATTGCGAAATGCAATTTATGGATAGATAAGATCTTACTGTTAATCCATAAACGTAGATAAGATTTTGAAAACGGCCGTAAGATAAATCTCAGAAGACAGTATAATATGGATTGAAAAACCAGATTGGTTAGTACTTTCCCTGATTTGAAACCATACCTGCTGCATTAGAGGCAGGAGCGTTTACGACTGAGCCAACACGACGATCCAACACATGGATTCCGTCATCTCGACACTTAAGAACAACCCGTCACGGTGCTTCCTAAAACTCTGTATCATAAAACATGATGGAAACATTCCAGCTTCGAGAGTCTGTTTCTCATTCCACGTACGTCTGCACGAGGTGCCTTCGTCGCGCAAATTTGTCTGTCCGAAGTTTCCCGTTGATGACGGACGCTGCGCACATGGCCTGCGCGTCATAAAATGTAATTTACAACCATGTTTCATGCGCGCGCGGCTTCAGTTCAAACTTCGAATAGCTTTCATGGTATTGTTGGATTATGTTGCAGACTAAAAGCTCATTTGATTTTGGTGTAATCGCAGGCCTAGCCATATTACAAATTCTATTTCTTTTCTATTTCTATTATAGAAAAAATGGCGTATATAGAATCAGCTGTTTTTCAACTGTCAAGTGTATTTCATTTTCAGCCATATTACTATTTTTATTTATATTATTTTATTATTTTTATTTATACTTATTGTTTCACGTTAAAAACTACTGAATGGATTATAATGAAACAAAACAGTTGTTTAGCTATGCATCAGAACATGTGGACTAAAATTTATAAAGGCATTGCGTAAATTAGTCAATTAAAAAAAAAAAACAAACTAGTCTTAAAATTCTGCCATCTGCGAGATATTGTGTCGTGCGCTGGGAAAACCTGTTACGAGAAAAACAAAATAAAATAATAAAAATCGAATTCCTCACCCTATGAGGACCAGCACTTCTTGAAAAAAGAAGAAAATGTTGAAATTACATAAGACAGTCTCCCAAAAAGTTCACCCTTCGCCACTTCTTAGTGTTTTTGCTGGGAAGAAGAAGTGCCGATACAAACTCTCCAGCAACACGTCAGTCTGCTAAGTTAGAAAAACTAGCATGTGGACCTTACAACACCGAATATGTGGGTAATAAGTACAGCGAAGTCTATCTAAATTATTATTATTTATTATTTATTATTAATTAATTATTAATTAATATTATAAAGAGGTAAAATTTGTAAGTTTGTAAGTTTGTATGTAGGGGGTAATCTTCGGAACTAATGATCCAATTTAAAAAAATTTTGTACTGGTGGAAAGCTTCACTATTCCCGGTGGACATAGGCTACTTTTTATCCCCGTATTCCCACGGGAACGGAAACTACGCGGGTGAATCTGCGTGACGTCTGCTAGTATGTAATACAAGTGTAACAAAATTTTGCTAACAACTTCCTCAGAATGCATCTCAAACCCGCACTATTTTTAAATAATCCCGAAACACAATCATCTTTCATCATTCATCCGGAACCAGAAGTTGGTCTGATTTATTGAAATTGGACGTTTTAGCAAAATGAGTCCAACTTTTGTTGTCGTCATCATTAAAATGAATTTCATCGTAGCAATTTTTTTCCAAATCTCGTTTGGATTTCGTTTTGCCGTGTCTATTACAAGGTGACTTGAAGGTACTCGTAGTAAGCTAAATTGTAATCGTAAGATATTGCTGTGTGGTCTTCGGCATCTAGAACATACAACAGAATAAACGCACAATCTGAAAAACGGTCATGGTCAGGTAGGTACTCAGTATAAACAAGCTGCTTTTTTAAGCGACTTCATTAACCGACTTCAGGAGTAGGACGTTCTCAATTCGATATTTTTTTATGTATGTACACCGATTACTCCGAGACTCATGATCAGATTTACGAGATTCTTTTTTAATTCGATGCGGAGTAGTTGCCATTTGGTCCCATAAAATTTAACATAGTTTGACCCGGTAGTTTCATTTTATGAACATATTTGTTCATGAATTATGATATAATATTATAATATTAAAATCTATTTCATTGTTTGATTGTAATATTAAATAAAAATAAATGGAAAACAATGAATCATCTACATAAAAATATAAAACTAAAAATTCTAAAATAAAAACTTTTTATAAAAAATACAACCGACTTAAAAAAAACACTAAACGGTGTAAAATAACTATAAATTCGGAAGTCGGTGGCCAATAATGAATGAGACAAAACCACCAAAGCCAGAGGTAATTATATAACTCCTAATTTAGAATTATTTTATTTCTCAATAATTTTATTTTTCAAAAATGTCTGTATTTTTTTTGTACTTAGGTACGCCAATTATAAACGCCGGAAACTTTATAAGTATAAGTTAAGTTGTTTTTGTTAGCCTTACGGAGAAGTGCAAAAAGCTAATACAGTCATTTTTCAACTACTATTTGCAACGACTAAGTAAGTAGTGTGTGTAAAAACGTGTTAAGACTGTAAACTGTAATTTAAACGCTATTTTAAACCATGAAAGTACGGTAGAAAAGAATGCATTTCACATGCATAAAGACGCAATCGAGTACTAGGATATCATGAAGTGTGAAGAGGTTTTTTTGCAGCTTTTAGTTCTTAAAGGTAACCTAGGTTACTGCGGTGGCGTCGCAGCAACGCATGCGTGTTGGAGAGGGAAGTGCAACCTTGAAATGCTGAAATGTCTCCACGTCTAGTCTGTCAAGCAAGTCTTTATGGCATCAACAAATCTACATTATATAGTTATATCATTTTAAAGTTATTTGGAGAAACAGTTTTCTAAAGACATTCAATACTTACTTAGTATTTTAAATCTCTTCGTGTTTTTCAGATGTTATGAAAGTGTGTCGTATGTGGAAATGCATTTCCTATAGTCAACCAGGCGCTGGCTAGCGTTATAATCTTAACAAAGTGTGATGTTTTGTTTTTTTTAATCTAATCCGTCTTTAATCTGAAACATTCATGTTTAAGATTAAAGACGGGTCTTCTATTATTTATATGTTAGTTTTAGTTTTGAACTGTTAAAATTCCTGTGCGTGTCCCAAAAAAAAAAAATATTTTCTTTCTTTTCTTTCTGCTTCTTTCCATAGATCTTTTGTGAACATCGACCGTTACGATTGCAGAGACATAGTTTCGTAGAAAAAAATCACTAAGCACAGATACACGAAGGGAACATAAAAAAAAAATATAAACAACCAATGTATTTTTGTAATATTAAAAATAACACTTTGTTAATGATATAGCCTTATACTTAAAATAGGAAGTCACTTAGTCGCTGTCCGAGCTGTAGATTCTCTTATATCGTCTCTGAAAATGTAAAACAATCTTCAATTAACAAGCGACATAATAAACAACCATTATAAGATCATTTGTTCTGTGTCTGGGTGTTATTTATCTATAACTAGCTGCTTTAGCAAACTTCGTTTTGCTTTAGAATCAATTTATTAGTCTTTATAGTTTTTATTAGATTGCACTCTATTCTCAGACCTTCTGAATATACACACAATTTTATATATTAGACTAGCTGTACCCTGCCACGCTTCGCTGTGGCACATTGCGATTAAATGATTAAATAAAAAAGAGAAAATGACGTGTGGCATTTGGAGACTGCCGCGGTAAAGCTATTGCATAGCATTTCCATCCCCCCTCTCCCCCACACCTCCCAAGCCCCTCCCCTCACCCCTCCATCCCCCTCCCCTCACCCCTCCATCCCCCTCCCCTCACCCCTCCCTCACTTTCCCCTCCCCTCTAATTTCGCCGTTCCCCTACCCCACCCCTCTCCTCCCCCTCTCATTCCCTCCTTCTCCACCCCCTTCCTTTGTCCTGACCTCCCACCTTTCTCACTTCCCACCCCTCCCCCACTCTCCTAACCATCTCTTCCCCCACTCCCTTCCCCATCACTCGCGCTGCCCCTCCCCATCCCCGCCCTCGCCTGTCCCTCCCTCCCCTCTCACTTTCTTCGCCCCTCCCCCTCCCACAATCTCCCCCCTCCCCCTCTCACGATCCCCACTCCAACTCCCCTCCCCCTCTCCTCCTCCCGCTCCCCTCCCTCTTCCCACTCCTCGTGATATTTCAAAAAGTCATTAAAAGTTCTGCTATGACTATTAAAAAGCAAGGGTTGGTGATAAAAAAGTGCAAATTTAGAGTTGTATGTGTGTTGTGTGTTGTTGTGTGTTGTGTGTGTTGTATGTGTTGTATGTTGTTGTTTGATGCCACATAATAAAAAAATAAAAAAATAAAAATATAAAATTTGGGGTGAACACCCCTTATCACTTACAGGTTAGAAAAATAGATAGTAGCCGATTCTCAGGCTTACTGAATATGCATAAAAAATTTCATGAGAATCGGTCAAGCCGTTTCGGAGGAGTATGGGAACGAACATTGTGACACGAGAATTTTATATACACACATCAAAAGTGTCTAGGGATCAAGCATTTTTATGCGGATTTCTTGAGATTGAGATGTGGCTTTGTAATAAATTTATGATTTTATAAATTTATATGGATCCTTTTTGGTGCATTTCATAATTTGAATCAGGAACTGTGAATCAAATTCGAGTAAAAGATGAAAATCAGCTGTCAATATTTTCCCTATAAAAACATACAACGCATTGAAGACATTATTAGTGCTACTGTTTCCCTACTACTGATTAAAACCAAGGTTATTATGGAGCGGCGACGTCATTTAAGCAGGGAAGAAATGCTCAGAGCCGTGGGAATGATAGAAGCTGGTTCCCGGCAACGTACTGTGGCTTTAGCTCTGAATACAAGTCAGAGTGTTATCAGTCGACTTTGGACACGTTAACGAAGCACTGGTACCGTGGCTGAGCGCCATGGAGGACGGTATCGCTGCACCACACGGAGACAAGACCGATACGTTCAAATCTTAACTCGAAGAGCTCCAACAATAACCGCCATGATGTTAGCCGTGAGGCTTCATCACTCTTCAGGGAACTTAATTAGCGTCCAAACAGTCAGAAACCGCATGCATGAAGTGAACCTTCATTCCCGAAGACCGCTACGGGTACCACCTATAGCAATGCACAATCGTAGGATTCGATATCAATGGGCTCTTGAACACAGAAATTGGGCAGAAGAACAATGGCGTTTCGTGTGCTTTTCTGATGAGTCTCGTTTTGGTATGAGACCGGATACAAGACGTATACGACACTGGAGAACCCCTGGACGCCAACAGCGATTAAAATCCTGCCAGGAAGTCCATCCTTATAGTGGTGGAACCATCATGGTATGGGCGGGTATTTGGATCGGCGGAAGAACTGAGTTGATTTGGATCAGAGGCAACCTCAACGCTCAAATTTATGCTGAGACGATTGTATCAGACGTCATCGTTCCTCTACAAGTGCAAATCGGTCCCTTATTTCAGTTAATGCATGATAATGCACGACCGCACACCGCAAGAGTTGTAAGACAGACTCTCGCCGCAGCTAACATCAATGTCCTGCCCTGGCCTGCTCAGTCGCCAGACTTGAACCCGATTGAGCATGCATGGGATATGCTACAGAGAAGAGCTCTGCCGAATATGGAGGGTATCCAGTCGCAAGAAGACCTTTTTTTGTTGTTGCAACGAACATGGGCGGCCATTCCACAGCGTGATTTGGATGAACTCATTTTGAGTATGCCAAACCGATGTTCTTGTGTTGTTAGTGTTCGCGGTAGAAACACGGATTATTAATTGTTTAAGTTACCCAATAAAATTTTAAAGAAAACTGTTATTTCTGTCTTTTTTTCGAACTTTAATGTTAGTGGTTCAAATGTCAAAAATCCCTTTATTAGGAAAATGGCGAATTTCTTTATTAATGCAAAGGTGACTTGGTTTATCGTTACTGTGACAAACGAAAACACTTTATTTGATGAATCCTTAAAGAAAATTTTAATTAATATCAATCAGGAGAAAAGTTATTGCAAAAATATATGTTGATCCCTAGACACTTTTGATGTGTGTATATTACTAGCTGTACCCTGCCACGCTTCGCTGTGGCACATTGTGATTCAATGTTAAAAAAAAAAAGAGAAAATGACGTGTGGCACTTGGAGACTGCCGCGGTAAAGCTATTGCAGAGAATTTTTTATCAACTCCTCTCCCCCTCCCCCTCTTCCTCCCTCTCCCCACACCTCCCACGCCCCTCCCCTCTCCCTTCCATCCCCCTCCCCTCATCCCTCCCTCACTTTCCCCTCCCTCCCCCACCCGGCTTCTGTCTCTTCCCCTCCCCCTTTCCCTTCCCCTCTCACCTCCCCCTTCCCCCTCCCCTCCCCCTCTCATTCCCTCCTTCTCCACACCCTCCCTTTGTCCTGACCTTCTTCCTCTCCCACTCCCCATCCCTCCCCACTCCCCTACCCATCCATCCCCAACAATCCAATCTCCTCACAATCTCCCCCTCCCCCTCTCACGATTCCCACTACGACTCCCCTACCCCTCTGCCCCTCCCACTCCCCTCCCTCTTCCCTCTCCTCGTGATATTTCAAAAAGTCATTAAAAGTTCTGACTATTATAAAGCAAGGGTTGGTGATAACAAAGTGCAAATTTAGAGTTGTATGTATTTTTTGATGCCACATAATAAAAAAATAAAAAAAATAAAAATTAACAAAAAAATAAAAAATAAAAATTTGGGGTGAACACCCCTTATCACTTACAGGTTAGAAAAATAGATAGTAGCCGATTCTCAGGCTTACTGAATATGCATAAAAAATTTCATGAGAATCGGTCAAGCCGTTTCGAAGGAGTATGGGAACGAACATTGTGACACGAGAATTTTATATATAAGATAAGAAGAAGACTAGCTGTACCCTGCCACGCTTCGCTGTGGCACATTGTGATTGAATGGTTAAAAAAAAAAGAGAAAATGACGTGTGGCATTCGGAGACTGCCGCGGTATTGCATAGCATTTTTTATCAACTCTTCTCCTCCTCCCCTCCATCCCCCTCCCCTCATCCCCTCACTCCTCACTTTCCCTTCCCTCCCCCTCCCTACCCCACCCGGCTCCTGCCTCTTTCCCTCCCCCTTTCCCGTCCCCCATCACCTCACAATTCCCCTACCCCTCCCTTCTCTTCCCCCTCTCATTCTCTCTTTATCCACCCCCTCCCTTTGTCCTGACCTTCCTCCTCTCCCACTCCCCTTCCCTTCCCCTTCCCTTCCCCATCCCTCCCGCTACCCCTGCCCCTTCCTCCCCTCCCCTCTCCCTCTCCCCTCACACAATCTCCCCCACCCCCTCTCACGATCCCCACTCCGACTCCCCTCCCCCTCTCACTCCCCTCCCTCTTCCCTCTCCTCGTGATATTTCGAAAAGTCATTAAAAGTTCTGCTATGACTATTAAAAAGCAAGGGTTGGTGATAAAAAAGTGCCAATTTAGAGTAGTATGTATTTTTTGATGCCACATACTTAATAAAAAAATAAAAAAAATAAAAAATATCAAAAAAATAAAAATAAAAAAATTGGGGTGAACACCCCTTATCACTTACAGGTTAGAAAAATAGATAGTAGCCGATTCTCAGGCTTACTGAATATGCATAAAAAATTTCATGAGAATCGGTCAAGCCGTTTCGGAGGAGTATGAGAACGAACATTGTGACACGAGAATTTTATATATAAGAAGATATACACACGTTTTATAAGATGCCAACAAATAGATCCAAACCAATAATAACTACTAATACTTTTTATTTAGCAAGTCTCTACTGTGATCTTATTTAAACATTTTGTGTTCGATAGAATTATATGTCAACATGTAGGTATATAATAACAACCTAACCTAACTCATCATACTTACCTATCCTATAACTAACCTGACTACCTAACCTAACTACATTACTGGAATGCATTGATTTAAAAAATACTAAATTCATAAGTTTAATCTGAAATACTGCGCTGCCTGCCTCTATGTTACATACAAATTATTTAGTTTTCCCGGTCTACTGAATTGAAGTTTGTCTCTGTTGTCATTGTCAATTAACCCTTAATTTGGTAAGAGACAAAAATCCATCAATTTTGATTTTTTAATTTATTTTTGTTTTTATTTGATGTTTTTTACCCCAGGAAAAATAGTTACAAAAATCTGGTATATCTAGATTTTGAGAAAATCCATGTCCGGTATACTGGACACTGCCAGGTTCTCCATAAAGTAACTGTAAATATCGATGTGAAGTATACTGGACTTTGCCGAATTAAGGAGTTGTGTCATATTTTTTTTTATAAGGAGCATTTTTTTTGCAAATAGGTATGATATAAAATAAAAAATGCCTGTGTATAATAAAATAATATATTAGACAAAAAAAAAATAACTGACCTATTATTTATTGATTATGGCTTCTATAAAATTATATAACTCAAAAAGTTTGATCCTTCTTTCTTATTATAACGTAATTTTCCATCTTGAGATCAATAATAAATTAAAAACAACAGCTTTTTATAATTACCGTAAACATGAAGTTTCTAAAACTTCAACTTATATTATCTATCTAGTCAGTCAAAAGTTCTTGAAGCTATACTGCCTTATATTTCTCGCCTTGGTCCATTTATACGGTATTGTCCTTTCGTCAATGCTATACCTCATCTCCTCTTCTGTAGCTAAGCAGTTCATTCTCACCTTCTCTACAAACGGCCTCACTTTGAAGTATCGAGCCAAAGTGGGAAAACAATTGTTCACGAAATTAATATCCCTGCGTATGCTTTCAAACCTTTTCGAAGGCATAGCGCTAGCAATTTCTGGATATCGTAGTCGACCAGTCTGTAGTCCACGTAAGATGGCAAATTTACAACACCCTATAAGTAAAAGTAAAAGAGTGGACAGGAAATCATTCAGAATTATCGTCTTCGGTAACATTTATTGACCGTCCAGTTCTTTGCACTGAGAAAAGGTTTGTATTATGGGCTATATCTTGGAGTATACCTATCCGCAGAATAGTATTACAATATTAGGTGCTGGTGATATGTCCAGTACAGATTGTATTGATGACAAGGTCGGAATAAGATCATCATTACTGGTGGTTTCTCTCATTATTGGTGTTGGGGGCACTGGTAGTTCTTCGACTACTGGCTCGTTATTGGTTTCGTCGTCGGATGTCTCGTCATTTCCGATATTACTGTCGGTTTCTGGTACCGATAGTAATGGTGCATCTGATAAGACACCAGCTTTCTGGCCATTGTTCAAATCAGGCTCTTCATCAGAACTGGTCTGGTCTTCTATGTCCGAAAGAACGTTAGATGAGAGACGGTGATGATGTTGATGGAGATGGTGGCACTAAAGCTGATAATTTTGAGGCGCGTGATTTTTTTTTTGAAGACCTGTAAATAATAATATTGCTTGGGGTTAAATAATAACAAATAACAAACATACCACGGATATTAGTTCCTCATATAATTCTAATTGTTAGTTCTCTGTGTCATTGGCAATGTTCAGTATACTGCACATCACTAAACCATACTAAATCCTTGAGAACCTGGCAATGGGAAATATACTGGACACATAAGTTTCACAGAGAATAACGCAAAATCTATAACTAATATTACAATTGTAGTTTATCTATTTATTATTAATTTGCTTCATTAAACATTTATCGATAGCAGAATCGATGAACTATATCCCATGTCAACAAAACAGTAGTAACCAATTACTCAACACCATAGGGCGTTAATTACAGAATTGCCAAATGTTCTCGAACATTCTAGGAAAATGATTAAATTCTAATTACTAAATAAATAGAAAGAATACTTACGAAAATAAAGCGCAGCGACGTCCATTCTTTTTGTCGTAACGTGATTTACAATAACGTAATGCGCAACCCGGCCATATTTTCGTGGAAAATAATATTTTTGGATTTTCTATATTTTAAACATTTTGTTCGTGATGTTTGGTCTATAGTTTATTGAATGTCTTTGCTAAAACAGTACTAATAGGCAGTATGGTACTCTTTAGTACGTCACAGCTCGATAGATGGCGTTGGCGTCGAATTAGATCTCGCTATGGTTTCGTTGCCCCGTCTTGTTTATAATATACGTCCTGCGATTCTTGAATTCGTACAACCGTTTGACAGCTTGTCAATTTTCTCTTGAATAGAAGTAGTTCGGACATGATGTTCCAACTACTTCTCAGAAACTATTGTAATCTACCAACTTGATATTAACAAGTTGGTCTGATTGATAGGATACCTATCGTCAGACTAACTTAATAATATCAAGTAAACTGTACAAACGGACGGCTAGTTCTTGTTTGTTTGGGAGCCGAAATGAAAACAGGATAATTTTTTACAATAGTTTATTTATCTTATACTCATAGTTTCTCCTGTGTCGTCTGGATGCATTAATAACCATTAAAATAATAAATAACCAGCCATAACCGGAACAGCTATCTTTAGAAAGAAAGAAAATAATAATATGTTTATTTGGGACACGCACAGGAATTAGACCGTGTATTTGCCAAGTAAGTGGGAACGCCGGGAGGGGACGCCCTAGAAGGACATACATAGACCTTATTGGTGAGGTTCTTCAGAAAGGTCAGGTGCGTAGTACTCGCAACCGGCGTGTGTGTATGACAACATGTATGAATGTAAACGAAGCAAAAGAAGTATGTAAGAATCGTAGCATATGGCGCTCTGTAGTTTCTGCCTACCCCCATGGGAAAAAGGCGTGAGTTTATGTTTATATGTATGTATGTATTTGCCAAGTATTTGTTCACCAAATATTCGTTCTGTGCAGAAATGGAACCCAAGATCATACTGGTCGTAACTATAGCATGTGAATACTCGTTGCCTTCTCTTTAAGCTTCTTCTCTCTTCATAAGTTCTCGTGGAAAAGCCGATTCATACTCGGCTTCGAGCAGGTCGATTCAGCAAAATTCACTGATGATTTTTATTGAAAAGCAGTTCAGAGTTCAGTCAGTTCGCTCTTCTGTACCTACATAAAGAGCAATTCTTAACGTCACCCCAGTGTGTTATCATTCTGTATAAATATGCGTGACTTTCTCTGGCTTTGCCACCATCAGGGATTTTAATTTTGATAGAACAAAAAAAATCTCGGTAATTAGTCGAAATTAGTTGCCAATTATCAGAATTTGTCGGCCACTTGTTCAAATGATATAAGGGTTTATAGGTGGCGGTATGGCGTCTCTCCAGCTTGGCGACATTTACCTCTCAAAATGTAGGATCTGTTTTCTCCCATATTTTGTCGCCAATTAGTCAGAATCAGTCGCTCGAAGTCAGTGTTAGCCACACGTGTAACAATTAGAAGCTGCCCCAGTAAACTTCGCCTTAGTAGAATCAATTTATTAGTTTTTATTAGTTTACGTCCAATTTTCAGACCTACTGATGATTATCCATACAAAATTTCATGAGAATCGGTGAAGCTGTTTCGGAAGATTTTCGTAACAAACACTGTGGCACGAGAATTTTATTTAACAGAAGATAAAGAGAACAAGGTTCTTCAGAAAGGTCAGGTGCGTAGTACTCGCAACCGGCGTGTGTGTATGACAACATGTATGAATGTAAACGAAGCAAAAGAAGTATGTAAGAATCGTAGCATATGGCGCTCTGTAGTTTCTGCCTACCCCCATGGGAAAAAGGCGTGAGTTTATGTATGTATGTATGTATGTATGTAAAGAGAACAATTTTGAATGTTTTTTTATATCAAAAACTACACAACAGGTTTTTTTCACCAGTAGAAAGAAAGCTTTCCCGAGCTGTCAAAACTACGAGACGGACTGGAGAGGATGTAAAAGATCTAAGGAAAAAGTACTGAAGTACGAAATTCACGCGGATCTGAATATTGATTTATGAAGCTGATTGAAATCTAAAGCTGAGCGGTGAATGCTATGTCACTGTCATTATCGACTATTTACAAGTGTTTATTTTGATCTATGTAAAAATTGGGGAAAGTTATCATGATAGTTATATTATTACAATAAACTACTTAACTAAAATACCTAAACATTTAAGTTTTCATGATTAGTTTAGTTCAGAGCCCAGTAGTTTATTAATATACAACACTAGTAAATCAAAATAATCAGCAGATTAGGAGAAAATTTAATATGACTGACTGATAGACAGACAAACGTGAGTGAAACTTGAAGAGTTCTGTTTTGCCATTCGGGAACTCAAAGAAATAAGCCATACATTTTTTATTCCTACCTTCTCCAATAAAATCATCTAACAATATTGTGTAAGTATTTAATAAACTGTTGTGTAGTTTTAGAAACTGATATATTTGGATATCTGAATATAGGAATTATTTCACCCTGTTTATTGTATCATAGACAATTAAGACAGCAATTTTCTTTAATTACTAGATATTCACTAGACCTTTCATAACTACCATTTTCTACGTTTGCTAAAATATTTATATTTATTTATTTATTTAAGGTACATTGTCCTAACATATAATCTGATTATGTATACAAAATATTGTAAAATCTATTTTAAAAATGTACTAAGCGTGGAGTTTCTTGCACAATATTCTCTATACGAAACTACCTTTTTGAATGTGCAACTAGAATCATTCTCTTAATTTATTTAATTTGTATGTCTGACGTTCAAAGGTGTCTTTAATAGGTCTAATAAAAATAAATTATTCGACTTTGACTTAGACTCTGCAGGTTGGCCACACAAAAGAATTTACCTAGTTTAAAACTAATTTGTTGCTAAAAACACAAATTATTTCTACATAACACTAGGTATTGAGAACAGTCAAATCTTTTACTGAAATACGTCTGATCTTACTATTTTTCGCACTGGCAAATGCTTATTAAACCCAATACATTACCAGTTCGGAAAATGCAGAGGTACTTGTGTTATATCGATTTCTTTAACCCACACGATGTTAGCCGCACTCAAAGGCTCGTGGCAGTGTAGTTTTGCAAAACAAAACACTGTTGTGATAAAAATGGAAAATTTTATCAAAGAAGCTTTTCCGTGGTAATATTCTTATTTAGTGCTATGCTCATCTGCTATACAGCACTGCGAACATTCTTGAATTGATGTTTACATTCCGCGATTCCTTTTTAGCTTGTGATGTGCTAATGTCATTCTGTGTGTACTAAATAAAAACATTTTGCGAAACGTTTTGAGTGTTTTTTTCATGTTTTTCTCATTTTTCTGACAATGTACAGAGTTGTACTTAGACTGAACGTAGGCATTGAGCTGAGCTAAAGCTAAAAGTCAAATTTCTGGAGAATTTCATGTTTCAGAAGTTGTTTATTACCAGGCAAGTTTTATTGAGCACTTTGTGCTACTGTACGCATGCGTGAATAACTAGAATGTTGCCAATACAATAAAAGCATGTTTCTTTTATAATTACAATCCGAAAACACAGGTTTTCGGATTGTAATGTTATCGAAGGAAATATAAATTCACATTCAAAAATCAAAAAATATTGAACTTTTGTTTGTACTAGTTTTCAAATTTCATCATATTTTACATTACATAAACAAGCAAGGGTTGCCAACTAAGATAGTGTAGGTATGTTACACTAAACGAATCATTTGGAACTATCAAATAAACGTGCTTGTAAATAAATCCGCAAAAATTCCACACTATAAACTAAAAAAAACGTAATCCGTTTCGTAAGTTTAATCATACATGGCGGGCAATAACTTAAATAAAACCTACTATTTATTACCAGCCTTAAAAAAGACATATAAGCCACCGACGACGGCGTTCTTTGTGCACTTTATTGATTTCACTAGCAATAGCTTACTAGGGAAACATAAAAGTCAATCTAAGATGTTAGGTTTTTTTTTTAATTTATTTCATGATGTTGGATACAAAGTCAGTAGTATAGTATTGGGCACGCTGTCCCACCTGTCGCGCAGACGAACGAGTTCGTCAACGCTCCGTTGGGACAGCGTGCCCAATACTATAGGAATTCGGATAATTTGGTCGTCTGCGCGACAGGTGGGACAGCGTGCCCAATGGTTTATGAATTCGTATAGATTTGAGCATTCTAAATACCACCTAACGCTCGGCGACTTAATTTTACTGACGCTCCGATCGGTGTTTTCGAACACTCATAAACATATCTGTCGCACAGTCAAATTAGAGCGTTTTCGTTCCATTGTGACAAAATACACAAATAGTATCACCTTATCGCTCGGTGATTATTTCGCTAACGCTCCAGACGGTGTAATGAACATGCAATTTGATCGATTGAAAATTAAAAACGTATACTACCTCTGACACATAAAATTATTTACAACG
Organism: Euplexia lucipara; assembly: GCA_921972225.1. Taxonomy (NCBI): domain Eukaryota; kingdom Metazoa; phylum Arthropoda; class Insecta; order Lepidoptera; family Noctuidae; genus Euplexia; species Euplexia lucipara. The sequence goes on along the minus strand of OV179142.1, from coordinate 5,467,909 downwards.
AATTAGAAAGAGGTCATTTTGCTTAACGAATACAAAAAAGTATTAAGTTTGTTGTGTGTATGTGTGTTATTTTGCTATAGTATTTGAATGATTGGATTTGTAAGACATAACAAACGTGGACCTCATTTTATTAAATAAAACAAATCAAAAGTTTTTAATTATTTCATTTTATTTGTCAATAAATAGTCTTGGACGTTCTTCAAACAATTTGTCCACCGAACGCACAAAATCTTGTAATTTACGCCACTCAGATGTATCCGTGTTGGTTTGGAACTTGATACGGGCAAGTGCCTTCTTCCATAGCGCCATGGAATCGGTGTCACGCGCGTCGCCTGTTTTGTAAACTTTACAATCGATGTAATACTCGCCATTGGTGTCTGCATTTCGTCGCTCGCTGCCATTAGCCACGCGGTTTACGAAGAACGATGATAACGGTTGGTTGCTCGATGACCCATCGTTGAGCTCTATATCAGTTTCATTATTTCGACTGATACCAAACACATTGATAGGACTGGTCGTTGTTTTCTTACTGAAACAACAAAGAAAACAAAATGGTTAATGAAATTATTTTTTACTCAAATGAAATGTCTCTGGAAAAAAATATTATTATGAAACAAAACAGACTTGTTACTTTTACTGTCAATGATCAACAGCAGCTTTTTAGAAGGTTGATGCCGCGTTCGAACGCATCAATTATCACACATACTAATCCTATCAGTCATCTAAATATCGTAATATCAAGATGAAGTCAACATGGTTTTACAACATAATGTTGGTTACCTTGAACGTGATGATGTTGATGATTCTGACTTGCGCTTCCCATTGTTGTTGACAGGTTGTTTGCGAGCGAGTTTAGCTTTCTTTTCAATGACTGCAGTTGGATGATAGTCCTCGCACTCTGATTCAGACCTGAAATAAAGACGTTATAATATTTAATAAAAAATGCAATTAAATCAACGAAACCGAACATTGTTATAATGTTTTATCCAATACAAGAATATTATCCACGCGTTGTTTAAACTATCTAGACGATGTACAACGTTTCATTATGCAAAATGAACAGTCTCATAGTGACTTCTTCCAGACAACCCTAGGAAGGACAACATTATAATAAAATCAAGTTAAAATAAGGTTAGTACACAGTTTCAAAACTTATTACATTAGGTACTTACCACTTTATAATACTTACATTTTTCAATCAACGGCTGTTTTCACCAAGCTTGAAAGTTGGTGACGACAAGCGGAGCAGAAGATGTCAGCGAGCGGCAGCGGGTCAGCAATCAACACCGAAAGAAACAACAACTGGTAGTTGTTTACTAATGAAAATAGAGTTCGCGACGTACTTCTAGAAGATTGTATCCATACTTGAATACATAAGTTAGACTGTGTTTAGGTCTCCAAAAACATGTTGTTTATAAGTTAAATATCGTGTGATTATCCACTTTATTAAAAGTAGGTACAAACCACTAAGTTATAAGGAATCAATCCACTTTTTTCTTATACGTATTATACCAACGCAAATACGAAGAGTCAGGAATTAGAAGAGCACGAACAGTTGTAATGCGCATTAGTATCAATTGTTGATACAGCGAAAACACTTAGGGCTGACGAATAAAAGTACGTTTTTAATGAACAAACAACATTATTTACACCCAAAAGGTAAATGTTTATGAGTGCCATCCTTACCACAAATAGCTGATTATGCAAATGCAATTGCGCTGACCAGAAATAATGTATTTTAGTTGAAAGTCCAATAAAAGTAACAAACAAGTGTGGTGAAATACATTACATTGAAATACGAAATAATTACTTTATTGGAAAAGGTCGTAAGATTATTGAAGTTACCAGGCCAGTAAATGTGTTTCGTTTATAAGACGAATATTCTAAAACACTGGTTTTCATTATCATCTAGCAACAGAGCGGTGGTTGACTGATTCTGATTAAGGAAATAAAGGTAAATATTGCAATATATTATTAATCGTGTTAACGTATTTTATAGTATTTTCAAGTTTCTACTTAGTTAAAAAATATTGTTTTTTTTTTTCAGGAAGCGTTACTTACTTACATGGAGTTGTATTTGAAACATATGGTTTGGAATTTGGTCTGGACTACATATTAAAACAAAACCATCATCAATAAATTGAAGAAATCAAAAGGTACTTAACAAAAACAATGCAAGTAAACCCAGGTGACGTAGTAAGATGATGTTTTATTATTTCTATTTAACGTATGTACATGTTTTCTTATTTCCAGAAATCGTATGTTAAAATCCTTGAAATCTAACAAAGCTAAAGCTGTTTCCATACAAGTCAGGATGCGCAATATTACGAAAAATAAAAGGTAATAGTCTTAACAATTTTTACCAAGGGATAAGAGGTAATAGCGTAATATCAAGATAGATGACTGGCCTGTTGGTCTAGTAGTTAGTAACCCTGACTGCTATGCCGGAGGTCGTGGGTTCGATTCCCACCCAGAACAAATGTTTGTGTGATGAGCACGATCATTTGTTCTGTGTCTGGGTGTAATTTATCTATAATATGTATGTATTTAAAAATATATAAGTATGTTTATCAGCTGTTTAGTACCCATAACACAAGCTCTCAAGCTTAACTTGGGACTAAATGGCGTTGTGTGGAAAGTTGTGGAATATTTATTTATTTATAGATATAATCTAATAATTGGTACGTTATTTTCAGGATGCATCTGATTGGCTTTCGGTTATGATTTTCTACTGAGATCATACAAGTATATAGGAATGCTGATAGTACGGGTCACGGAGCTATGCTGCAAATTTAACAAATACTAGATGGTGGTAGTGCATTAGTTAATATTTAAGGTATTTATTGTTCTTTACCAACTGAAAGGTTGAAAATTTAAAGGAGCCAAGACACTTTTTGTTTCCTATTTGTTTATTGTTACACTAGCTACTCAGATTGTATATTCGTAAAAGATATTTTCATTTAAAATTGTGGAAAACAGATCCTCTAGGTTTCAACTTTAGGTATTCTTATACTAAATTCACTTAACTATTTACCTATTACTTTTTGGTACGTTTATAATTTCATCAAAATGCCTCACTGCTCGGTTTGCGATATTTATGTAGAGAGTCGTTGCTGGACTGGTCACTTACGAACTAATAATCACAAAAATAATAGTACAATACCCATTTTTGAAAACGTTGAAATCTTACGTTCTTCGTTTAAAGGGCGTATTGTTAGTTACAGAGTTATTGCTTCCAAAGATGAAGCAAATAATTTTCCAGAGACATTTTTTTGTAAGATTCGTGAACAAGTTAAATCTTTGGTCGATGGTTCACTTAAAAAACATATCGCGGTGAAAATTAACTTTGAGCTTTTTTCTTTATTTCTATTGTACAAAAATGATTTACAAGAAATTAAATCTTTTGCCACCAAAAATTTTACCATTCATTTAAATTATGATTTTAATACTATTTATGAAACGGTTGTCACGTCGTTGTTGAAAAAAATTGAAGAATTTGAGGAGCGAGACAGTGGATGGACATTCTTAAGTAATTTACATTTAGAAGTCAATGTTAATAAGTATCAGCCACTTAGTGGATCTTCTTTTATAGAGTTACCCAAGTTTATACAAAACAAAAAAGCGTGTTTAAATATTCACAATAATGATAGATATTGTTTTTTGTGGTGTATTGTGGCTGCCTTGCACCCAACAAACCGACATCCAGAGCGAGTAACATCTTATCCTCACTTTCGCGATGTATTAAATGTTAAGGACATTTCTTTCCCCATATCTTTTTCTGATATAGTAATTTTCGAAAGAAATAATCCTTTTTTAAATATATACGTATACGGTTTAAAAAACAGCAAGCTAATAACTGGTCCTCTATATAGACCTGAATCGTGTAAGAACAAATCTAAGAGTGTTCATCTACTGTTCTTAGAAAATGATCGTTCATCCCATTATTGTCTTATCAAAGATTTACCTCGTCTTGTTAAAACCCAAATCACAAAACATCATAGTAAATTATATTTTTGTGAAAGTTGTTTATTGTTTTTCCCTAATCCTAGACAAATCGATGATCATCTGTGTGGTGGAATTGTAACTATTTTACCTGAAAAGGGGTCCGTATTACAGTTTAAAAATTATGATAGAAAACAAAACATTCCATTCGCCATTTACGCTGATTTTGAAACATTACTGGAACCAACAACATCCGTTAGTGAACCTGATACTGCTAACACGTCATACTTACAACGACACGTGCCTGTAGCATTTGCCTATAACATTGTTTCTTCGTTAAATTATACTTTTAATGGAAAGGGATTTAAAAGTTATCGCGGTTTTGACTGTGTTTCAAAATTTATAGAGTTTCTTTCTGCTGATGTTAAAAAGATTTACAAAATATTAACCGAAACTCAGGTCATGATATTTACAAAAGACGACGCGCGAGATTTCCAACAGGCTTATAAATGTTACATATGTGAAAACCTACTTTGGACTAATAAAGTTAGAGATCATTGTCATATAACAGGGCGATACCGTGGCGCTGCTCATAGTCATTGCAATCTACAGTATAAAATACCAAAATTCATACCGATATTTTTCCACAACTTATCGGGATACGACTGTCATTTATTCATCAAAAAATTAGGTGAAATGCCTGGAAAGTTGAGAATTATACCAAAAACTAAAGAAAAATATATTTCATTTTCGAAATTCATACAGATTTCTGATAATGATTACGTACAAGTACGGTTTTTGGATTCATTTAATTTTTTAGGAGCTAGCTTAGACAAACTAGCGAAAACTATGCATAATGATGATTTTATCACTCTACGTTCTCATTTTCCTAATAATAACCAATTTAATTTGCTTACAAGGAAGGGAGTCTATCCTTATGATTACATGACTAATTGGAAATGTTATGAAGAAACAAAGTTACCATCAAGGCAGTACTTTTTCAGTGTTTTAACTAACCAAGCTATATCAGATGAAGATTATAAACATGCTTGTATGGTTTGGAATGAATTCAATATCAATGATTTAGGTGAATATACTGATTTATATTTGAAAACAGATGTTCTTTTACTAACTGATATTTTTCAGAATTTTCGGAAAACTTGTAAAAGGCATTATAAACTTGACCCAGCATTTTACATAACCGCACCTAGTTTATCATTTGACGCAATGCTACTGAAAACAGGTGTTCAACTTGAACTTGTTTCTGACTTAGCCATCGTACGAATGATTCAAAACGGTATTAGAGGAGGTTTATGTATGTGTCCCCATCGCTATGCAAAAGCTAACAATAAGTATTTATTAAAATACGATGCTTCAAAACCACAATGTTTTATAGTTTATTTGGACTGTAATAACCTTTACGGTTACAGTATGTGTCAATATTTACCGTATTCAGATTTTAGATTTTTAGATCAAAATGAAATAAACCAATTACCTACATGTTGAATGTATTGATGATAATGCGAAATGGGGTTTTATACTGGAAGTCGATCTGTTTTACCCTGAATCCTTGCATTGTGATCACAATGACTTGCCTTTTTGTCCTGAAAAATGCGTCCCACCTGGAGGTAATTCTAAAAAACTGGTTTCAAATTTATACAATAAGTATAACTATGTTATCCATTATGTGCATTTAAAAAAATGTCTGGAACACGGGTTGTTGCTACGCAAAATTCATCGAGCTATAACATTTAAACAAAGTCCCTATTTAAAGCAATATATTGAATTAAATACACAACTACGACAAAAGGCAACAAGTACATTTGAACAAGATTTCTTCAAGTTGTTGAATAATAGCGTTTTTGGAAAAACCTTGGAAAACACTGAAAACAGAGTATCTGTTCATCTTGTTAATCAGTGGAATGATGTGAATAACAAAACCAGGAAGTCTTCTTACGCTGAGAGACTTGTTAACAACCCTTATTTTCATAGCGCATCAGTTCTATCTGAGAACTTAGTAGCGATACAAATGAAACCAGATCAGTTAGTTTTAGACAAACCTATATATATTGGTTTTACTGTTTTAGAACTGTCCAAATCACACATGTACCACTTCCACTACAATATAATCAAACCTTTTTATAAGGACAGAGTGAAATTATGTTATACGGACACGGATTCTTTTGTGTATGAAATATACACCAATGATTTTTATCTCGATATTAAACATAGGTTTTTGCAATACTTTGACACCAGTAATTATAATGTAGAAAACGAATTTAAGTTACCTCAAATAAATAAAAAAATTCCTGGTCTTTTTAAAGATGAGTTGGGAGGAAAAATTATAACAGATTTCGTTGGTTTAAGATCTAAACTTTATTCAATAAAAACTGAGGACAAAATGATTAAAAAAGCTAAAGGAGTAAAATCTTCTGTAGTTCGCGATCTGAGTATCACAGATTACGAAAACGTTTTATTTAATAATGAAGTCATTCGCAGGAAAAATATTGTGTTCAAATCCCTTAAACATGAAATATTTACGCAAAGTGTTAACAAAATTGCGCTATCTAGCAACGACGATAAACGCGCGGTATCTAGTTGTAAGATCGCAACCCAAGCATGGGGTCATTGCTCATTTTTAAAATAATGGATACACGTAGTTATGTATTATGTTATTGTAACTGTTCTACCTAATTAATGGAAAATTAATTTAAGCGCTAAAATGTTATGAATTGAATTAGCATAAAGAAAATAGGCACCTAACAATTGTAATTATTAATGATGATTTAGTATAGTATAGTATAAGTATTGTGTATAGTTAGATACTATTCTGTATCTGTAGATTATAAGTACATACAAGTGTAATTAATGATTATTAAATGATGTAAAATATTAATTTTGTTTTATTGGTCAACACACTATTTAATTTATTGTGCTGCATAAAAGATAAGAGTGACTTAGGTTCATATCAACAATTCGCAGGTAAAGTCGCAGGACGACGCTAGTTAACCATAACGAAATATGATATATTGCATGTTATTGACAGTGTAAGTGCAAGCATGCTATTTGACAAGTTCATACACGCTTCAATTCAATATTTGAACGTCTTTAATTTCATGTTATGTGAAGTCGTTTTCATCTTTATTGTTATAGAGGCAAGATTTACTTTCAAAAACGTGTTAATAAAATTAATCCAATCAAAACTCGCACAAATGCTTGATTAACAGTTTTAGAGTTGACGTAACTTAAAAACTTAGGGCTCGTTCACACAGCCTGTTTTATTTTGTGTAATCATAATTATGGTTACTTAAAATCTGATATTGATTGTTTAGCGAAATGAGTGTTTACTTTAATATACCATGTATTAAAAACTAAGTCAATAATCTTAACAGATGTATGAAAAGAAACCCAACACACTTAAGTAGCATATAGATTTATCTGTTTAGTTCCTTGAAAGTTCTAAAACTTAATTTTAAATACATACAAAATAAGCGTAGCAAATAGGTTTATGTGAACGAACCCTAACTTATAATGTCGCAATCATTTGCTTTCTGTGAAAACATTAATTGTATATTTACCTGAATTAGCAACCTGAATTTAAGTTATTAATGAAATATTACTCACCTCGAGTACTAGTACAATATTAGAGATATTTGATCTTTAAGTGTGCATCATAATCATGTCATCGGTGAGTAAATATATACTTTAAATCGATTTTATAATTATAATGTAGGTAACGATTATGTTTACTGAATAAGATGCTAATCATTTGCTATCATTTTGTTTCAGATTTGCGATTCAGAAATCGTGTTCAGCCAGTACGCTCAGGATCCTTACGAAGGACTTTCTGAGATGATTTGCAACGAACCCCCGCGCTGCAGCCAAGTTGCGAAAGACAAAAAATCCAGACGTCAACGTCGAGACAAGCCTTCTCTTAAGAAACAACCAACAAAATCTTTCGTGATGAGTAAACTGCATAGACGTGGGATTAAACTGATAAAAATATCAGTTGTAGATCTATGCAACAACAATACAAGTGACAGTGATAGTGATACTGAGAACGTGGTAATAAATGCACAATACATCGTCAAAGATGCTATTGATAGTGTTATGGACGATACAGAATCGTTAGTTAAGAAAATATCAAAATCTTTGATAGACAGTGATTTTTAGTATTTTTAGTGTTTAGTGTTTGTTTTGTTTTTATTAAAATGTATAAAAATTTGTGTTGTCTTACCGTTAGGTAATTAAAGTTATTTTTTTGTACTGTATTATGTTTTTTTTTCTATGTTTAAATAATGTTTAAAATGAATACTGTAAAACTAATGAAGGTAATTATGGTAAATTAAGTTATTTTTATTCTACTCTTGTATTCCGTAATAGTGTAATTACGAGTAATTAGGTAGGAAAGGTAGATTAAACTAAGGAAATAAACACATTTTTAAAATTTTACGTTCTTTTATTAATTAAAACATAAAATAAACATTACAGATTCAAATGTTTTTTAATACACAACACATTTTTTAAGGCACAGTGCTTAAAATGTATGGTACAATTTAAATTATTTTTTTCATTACAGTACTTTTTATACAACTCAGAGAAATTAGGACAGTTTTTGTCACCAAGGTCAGACACGTTACAGTTCTTACAAAGATCCTTAACCCATTTAACCTTTTCCAAACCTTTCACAATGATATCCTTGTTTTCTAGATAAGGAATAATTATACGTCTGAATTCTCTGTAATCAATATATCCTTCATTCCAGTAGATTCCTTTGGTTCTTTGCAACCATTTAACGTGTTTTTTTTTTCATCATTTGTTAAATGTTTAAAAAGGTATGGAGGTTTTATTGAAAATGTTTGCGTATAGTCATGAGTGGAAAAGGCTAATTCCTTTACTATGAAATTGTTGTGGGTGTCTTTAAATCCTTGAACGTCTAATATTATACTAGGCGAATTCATGATATTTTCCTTACAATATTGCTCAGTGGTTTATACTCAATAATACAATCATTCAATATCAGACAGTATGCTGAAGTTTGATCAGGTATTTGAATATCACTTTCTAGCTCTACTCTCACGTCGACTACTGGACCCGATATAAGGTTATCAATTTGTCTAGAACAGTCGATGACAAACAAAGGAGCGATATCCTTAAACTCTTTGTTGTTTAACAACGGCTCTGATCGACGGCCATAATATGACTGCTGAAAACGAGCATACTGCTCATAAATTAATGCGAAATTATTATTAGTGAAATTAATGTTTAGATTTTCATATGGATAATAAGTTGAATTGAGGTATACTCTAACGTCGCGTATCGCACAGTGATCAAATCTAGACATATCTGCACTTGTATTATGTTTTTTATTAGTTTGTAGACCTATTATTACATATCTTGGTTTTTCAATTTGGGATGATGTTTTAATTGACCATGTATGTTTCGTGGTTTTGGGTAATAAAGGATATTCATATAAATCCCAATTTCTAAATACTATTTGCAGCGCTCGATCTTTTTCTAAAATCTTTAGTAGATTAATTTTTTCTTTGTCAGACACTTTTACATGCGGCACTCGCCATATAATTTTATTAATTTCCACATCGTTTATGACTTCTCCAGCATCAAGCTTTACAGCATTTGAGTTTGTATTACTCCTCAACAATATTAATTCATGTTTACAATTCATAACAACTTTTTTATAATCTTCAGCGAATCCAAGAATGTTACTAAGTGGTATAGATGCAGCAAAAGAACCATTGGCACTTCTAAAACCATGGATGTCCCAACCCCAAGCACGACATGATTTGGATTCACTTTCATTCATTGATAACAATGACTTCATAGTAGTTGTAATGCCAGCATTTTTTATTTTATCAATCTCCACACCATTGAGTTCATATCGAATGTCTTGAAAGAGATACAGCATTGGATTATTCGTAAACGACACTGCTGTTTTTTCTTTGGAATCGTGTTTAGTAACTTTTACTGTTCCTTCTAAGTACAATGTACTGGCGGATGGTAAAACATACAAGTCTTTTTCATTAATAGGTATGCGAATTTCATCGTTTCTATTAAAAATTGTTATGTATGGTTTGTATGAATGGTATTCGATACCTGCTATAGAGTTGTCATGTAGAGGAGAAGATAAAACGTCTAACATACTCATTTTAAAAGTCCTATAGCTTTGAGAAATTGTTGATTTTCTTGATTAAGTTGCAGTTTCTTTTTCTTGTTTGGTGTTGCCTTGTGAATAGCCCGAGGAGCACTGTTTTGTTTGGTTCGGGAACAAGAGTATTTATTTATTTTACTGTAATCAATCATTTTCTTCTGAGATGCAAATAAAGCTGTACTTCTTCTCCACGTAGATTGAGCAAATTATTATTTATATCTAAAAGTCTAACGTTTACACTGTTTATGATTTTTTGATTTACTGGAAAGTAAATAACGTTTTTAGGAACTTCTATTATTCTGTAACCAGGAGGTACATTTGGAGCAAATTCATAAATAATATGACCAGGATGGCCATTAATATATGATCCAGTCACTATGTCACATTCAACCCTCACCACGGTCGTTGATAAAATGTTCACTGGATACTGTGATTCGTGTAATATATTTGCTTCAAGTTTTTTCTTACCGAAACCTAACAATCTGCCAATCGAATCTTCTTTCGTAAAATCTATATTTTTTGTGCAGAAAATATTAGTTTTTAAGGTATTGTTATTGCACTGCAAATTAAAGCTCGCATTTTGTAATTTCGTTCTTATGTAATCGTTGATGTCTTGAAGTTCGTATGCGCCTTCAGGTATTTGAATAACATGATTATCATAATAAAATTTATGATTTCTTTTATCAATATTTGGTATAGAATTAAATGTAGATAAATACAATAGTGCACATTCATACTCTCCCTCAAACTGTAGATTAGGTGAGTAATAAGTAGATAATACTGATGAGTTACCCGTTATAGATAGTGAGAAAGACATCACGCAAATGATGCAAATAAAAAAAGAATATTCAATTTATACATTTATTCCAGAAATTATACAAAAATGATAAACATAAATGTCCACAATTTACAGAGTTAAATTTCTGACATCGCGTATAGTTATAAAAAACATTACATTTCTTAAAGTAATTCAATAATTCTAACGGTGGTTTCAGATTACCATAGCTATCAAAATATACACAATAAGTATTTAATTTTACATAGGCTACCCAATGTGTTCCTTCATTGTAAGAATTATCCAAATTCACAACACCACTTTCAATAAGTTTTGGTGTGTTAGGTAATTGATCTTTCATGTACACACCTCTAAAAAAAGGTACTTTATTTGCGTGATTCTGGATATCTATATTACTGAGAGCACGATTAGGTAACCTTATACTTAGTTTTTTGAACATTTTATAAACAAACCATTTCCTTTCTTGTATGGTTTGATATACAAGCCTTTACCTAACGCAATCGATTCCATGACTTTATTATGACGCTGCGCCTCCTGTAAGTTTTGCTTGCCGCTCTTGTAATCATTAACTGTCTTTGCAATACCTGCTGCACCGCCAGCTAAGGTACCTAATGCGGACAGCCCAGCAAAAATCGGAATCAGTGGTAAAACTCCACCTGTTTTCGGTAGTGGTATGACTCTTGGTATTGGAATCCTGCAATTATTTGAATACAACTTTTTCGCAGCTAGATAGGCATATTTTATGGCATCTTGTTTGTTTCTTGGTTTTAACTTTTTAATATGTGATCGAATTTTAGTAACTAAAGATCCGAAAGTTTTTAAACCAGATCCCATTTTAAGTTTTGTCTTCATTGCTTTGGTAACTAACCAGGAAGCAATTTTTTCTCTTTTTCCAGCATCTGTTGCTTTTAAGCGTTTATTTGCCATATTTAGTAATTGTGTATCGGCTTGTTGTCTATTTTGCAAGTCTGAATAATTTGTATAAGCTATATCATGTGCTTTGCAAGCTTCGTCTAATTCGTTTATGCCTTTGTCTCCTCGCAATAAACGTTTTTGTAATTTAGTGCCTGGTCCACAGTAATTATAACCTGGTAAATGTAGCTCAAACGGTAAATGATCTATTATTTTGTTAAGAAGTCCACTTCCTGGCATTGCTCGTGTTGTAATGTTTCGAAAAATGACAAGTTGAATTATAAATACCTTGAATTAATTAACTACACTTTTCTTATCGATCCAACTGTTTTCGTTATCACTCAAACCTAACCATTTAACAAATAGCTTACTACCTTTTTTTCTTAAAACTTTTTCGATGAGGTAAATATCAGGATAAATAGTTTTTTGAATTTCTTGTTGATAGAAAGTACCTAATATTGGTTGGTTTCGAAGATCTTTAATGGTATACGTTACTGGGACTGATTTATTGATATTTGTGATTTTAAAGATTTCTGTTGACCAGTTAGGGGTGTAGCCTTTTTCAAAACAATTTTTATACTTACTTACTCTAACGAAATCCCCAACTTTAAATTTATTTATATTTTTTGTAATCGTTTTTCTATGTGACTTTAAAATATTTTTTCGTATTAAGCTCTCATTATCAATGCTAACATCAACAGGTTTACAATTAATAGTACGATGTTTAGTATTATTATAAGTGAATACAGTATTTTCTATAGGTTTACCTATCCATTTATAGTTTCCATTTAAATTAAAAGTTTTGAATAAGGAATTTTTTAAAGTTTTAATTAATCTTTCTACAATCGAAGCTTTTTTAACGGAAAATGATGAATAGTGATTAATCTTATAACGCTTCATCAACTTTGAGAATGTATCGTTGTAAAACTCGGTTCCTAAGTCTGTTTGTAAATGATTAGGTAAACGATTACTTGTCTTTATTACTTCTTGAAATGCGTTTGATACTTCTTCTTTTGATTTAGACTTCAAAGACATAGTCCACGCATATTTTGAAAAGCAGTCAATCACTACTAAGATATAACTAAATCCTCTATTATTATAATTTTTTAAGTTTCTTAAATCAATAAGATCTGCTTGCCACAAGTCATCAATTCCTTTTAATATAACATGACGACGAACAAAATTTCTTCTGGCTGATTTATGTAATTCATTCACGATTTGTTGTTTTGTCATTATGAGATGGTATGATCGTCTTACTCGTACCAGCGTTTGTTATTTTATGATCAACATATGACACCATACTTGATTTTAAGTGTTCTAATGACACTTGAACATCTTTATGAATCTCTTTTTTTGTTTTGTCCACTAACTTTTGAACATCGCTTTTACCACACAGGCCATTAAATATTTCATCAACATACTCCTTGGTAGCTGCATCATTTGCTTCCACAGGATTAATAACACCACGTAGTCTATTCATTTGCAAATCGAATTCACCGTTTGTAGTTTTTAAAATTGTTTTATTAGAGATATCAAACATATCTACTAGTCTCATTCTTTTATGAATATGATGACCAAATTTGTCTATATTCATTATGTATGCTCAAGTAGAAAGATCAAAGTAAAATGAAACAATAATTGTATAACGATATATTTATTACTATATAAATTTTCCCTCGCGTAGTTCTTCTATGATGGATAATATTTCATTATCAAGTCCTGTATTTCCAGCTTCTTGAGAGGCTATAAGTAATTTTAATCTTTCAACTAACTCATTAGGATCATCCCAATATACGTAATCAGTATCTTTTTTCATTTTCTTTAGTATTAGTCCTTTCCCTTTGGACAAAGGCATTTGAGCATCGTTAACGTTGCCATTTAATTTAAAAAGTGGTTTTATAAGATACATATATTTTTTTCCTTTATTGCTTTTTATAGGTTTTTTTGGGTCATAGTCTCGTCTATGAGCATTTGTAGCTAGTAACATCAGTTTGTAACTGTGTTTGTCGTTTTCAGTCACTAAACTTAGATCTGGATCTTTTTTAAATAAAAGTTCTTTTAATCCTTCAGTGTTTGGATATCTATGATGAAGTATTGTAATGTTTTTATCATCAATAGTTATTTTAGCTGAACCGAGCATTAGTTTTCCTTTTTCAATTCGAACACCAAATGGAATATCATCAATTACTTCAGATGATTGAGACCACGACGAAACGTTTTCTTTTAGAGTATCATTGAAGTCAATAGATTTGAATGAGTCATCACTTTTGTTGAAATTATTATCACAATCATCATCCTCGGAATTTTGACAACTATCACTATGTTCTTGATCAATAGTAGACGCTTTAGTTTTAATAGTATCTTCCCAATCATTTTCAGCATTATCATTTTCATAGTTAGTTAAGTCTTCATTGTTCTCAAGTTTATTAAATTTAAAATCACCCCTTTTCTTACTTTTTACAGGTGGATTTTTGTGATTGTACGCAATTTGAGTAAGTGGATTAATCAAAGGTTTAAACACAGTTTGCAAAACTTTTTCATTATCATCTTCAATATTTCGCATTTTTCGCACTTTTTTTCTGACTGCTTCAACAGCATTAACAATTTGTCTTTTCATAGATGTTTCCATTTTGATATTAAGATGTTTCTTCTATTAGTGTTTAATTAGGATTGCCTAATATCTTCTTTACAGTGATATATATGTAACCTCAATCAAAAACTACAAAGTTATCAAATTTTTTACGATAACCACCTTCGTTTTTACGACATTCTTTATTTATAACTAAATAATTATACGGGTCGGTCCATATTTTAGAACACAATTCACGAAAATCGTTCCATTTCATATCAGTATTAACATGTTCGTCATATACGTGTCGCATGTTAATATCATCTTGCTTAAAAAGAATAATTAGATTTGCATTGTCCCTGACTAGTTGTTTAGGTACCTTACTGTATGTTTGATTTAAATAAAAGCAGTCTATGTTTTTGTGCCTACCCATTGCAAAATAATCTCGCATGTTATTCTGGTTCTCACATGCTACGTCATCGAAAATCATCACTGAATCGCACCTAGCTTCTTGCGGACTAATAACTTCTTCGTTATCCTTAAATTTTGAAAACAGTACATCGGGTACACTAGCTAGCACTTTTTCTAGAAACAGGTACTTTGGTTGATATAAAGTCTTCGAGTATAGGTAAACATTACGAAACTTCAATCCATTTTTATGCAATAGCAAACCAATTACGAGATTTGTTTTTCCACAGTTAGATGGACCGCAGATAATACATCTAATAGTGTTGGGTAAAAGTTTCCCGTGCCGAAAAGTATGACTTTGGGTTTCAACACAGACTGCATCAACAACTAGCGAATGGGGTTGTTTGACAAACTTCATTTTTGTAAACGTCTAATACTCAACACGACTAAATTAAGAATAATTAGTTGCATTAATAAACTGTTTTAATATAATGTTTGATATAAAGGGATAATAGTTACAAATTAAATTGATTCCTAAAAAAATATTAAGTTGGTATCTATCACCGTAAGAGTATCGGGACGGTGATATAAGTAATAAATTGTGATGAGTTATTTTTGTGATGTTAATATAGGTACTACCTACTGTTTTTTTATAACTGTAACCAGACCAGAACCAATACTGAAAATTTGTTTTCGAAGATTATTGCTCTGGTGGGAATCGAACCCACAACCTTTAGCACAGCAGTCTGTTATGAAGACTTTTGTACTAAACATGGTCGTCATATTACAAATGAAATAATAGTTAGCTACCGATTGAATGATACGAATCAGTCAAATAATAGTCAGCTTTTTAATTATTACAATAACACCGTGTGTATTTTGACCGATCAACTGAACGTTAATTACTGGGTATTCAGAAACACCAACTGAAGCAACAGCAACAATCCAACTTATCTGAATTCCTATAGTATTGGGCACGCTGTCCCAACGGAGCGTAGACGAACTCGTTCGTCTGCGCGACAGGTGGGACAGCGTGCCCAATACTATACTACTAAAGTCCTTCAGTCGAAATAATAGAGATTACATCTTCTTCTTCCATAATGTGTTGAGAACTTGAGATCTTACAATGGGCTTAAAGCTAGCGTACAATTACGGACCCTGTATAGGGCTCAGCAAAAAGTATAAAATTAAAATTAAGTATAAATTTATTTTTTTACAGAATTTAATGAATACGAGTACCTGCTTAATAAATCAACAATTTTAAACATGTACTTAATATTATTATTGAACTAAATTATAACTAACATAAAGTTGAAAATTCGAAGTACTTAATAAGTTAGAACCAATTTCTGAAATTTGAAATCATTCTTTAACATTTTAGAACAAAACGTCAGGTCGTAGGAAGGGGTGATCATGCGTTATAATCTTGACAGCCTAGCTGGGATTCGTCACTTCCTAACCTATAAATTTATGGCGGCAACATTCTTTAAAAAGTTGCGATATGCGATTGTTTTCAAATGTTTTTAGATAATGATATCTAGGCGGTGGTCTTACTCAATTAATTAGTCATTTATAAAAGAAGGTAAGTACTTAACTTAACTGAAGGTTCATTAACTGGATTAAACTTATAAGTTTAGGAAGATCACCTACTTATAAGAAAGCGACACTTTAACCTTTATTATTGGTGGTTTTATTAATCTTATTTTTTACATGAATACCTAAATAATAAACATTTTACGGTGATTTCTTCAAATAAGACCAGTGAAATTTTAAGTTTAATTACGAATTCATAAATTATTTTGTTAAAATCGAATTTTAGAACTCGAATCGAATTTTAGAACAAAACGTCAGGTCGTAGGAAGGGAAGTGTTTTTTTTTAAGTTTTCGGATGTTTTATTTAATGTGTAAATTTGAGAAAATTCTGCCTCGAGGACGAGTCTGACGTTCAAAAGTGCCTTATAGGTATGGGTCTCATTGAAATAAATGATTTGACTTTGTTTTTGTCATATACGAGTAGGTCATCGTTGTCATCGATTTCCGTTCTACTCTGTCGAATTCTCGTGTAACCGAACTTCATTATAACAAGTATGTAAAAGGTTTTCTTGTTATGATTAGGTACTTGGTTAGAAACTCAGCATTCACGTGGTATATTTTCAACACGTGGACCTTTTTTCAAAGCGCTTGCGTGAAGTGAAAATCCGACATGAAGTCAGTCACAAGGCCCACACAATCTACGCGGTAAGAGTACTAGGATCCCATGAGGCATCACTAGTTTTGTAGATACAAAATCCATCATCCGAATCTCTAAATTTTCCGGCGGGTTTTCCAAATAGTTTGTCATGGGGAAGTATTTGTTTGTAACGCAAACCAATAAAGATTACAAAGTAATTAAGTAAAAAATCAACGATATGTATTTTGTTTTCACTAGTGCCTTTTTCTCATGACTTAAGAGCGCCACCTGCTGCTATTCTTAGGTACCGACGCGACGCCAGCACATCAAGCTATCCCAATTTGACAAATTTCTTTGACTTATTTTCATTTTTCTCCACCGTAGGTATACATAATTATATACGAACCAAAGTCACTTTCTTTAAAACTAACAGACAAATGTGAACAAACAAATAAATGCCGGAAAAACAAAATAATGTAAAAAACTAGAGAAGTGCGAGTCGGACTTAGAAGAAAGGGAAACGTATACGTGAAAAATTGATGATTAAGGTCGAACAAAAACGCGGAAAAATCACATGTCATATATGGGAACCCCATTTCCTCTAATTTAATTCGATTTTTTATTTTATTTCGATAATATTCACACAGGTTTAGGTGCTGTTGGTAACACAGGTGGACCACGGGAAAGAATAATAATTACCCGTGGTCCACCAGGAGGACTAACGTAGGTGGACCACGGGCAACTCCCGGAGCTTTCTTGCTTGCTTAAAATAAATTCTAGCTAGATCAATTTATTACCCCCGGAACCCTTTCAATTTATTGCACACAACATTTTATAAAAATCGTTGGAGCCGTTTCGGAGACTCAGTTTAAATAATATAAATAATACAAGAATTTCTCGTTAAAAGTTATTAAGTAGGTAAATAATAAACACTTTCTTTTCTCTCTTTATTTTTACATCTACTTTTAGTTTGATTATTATCACTAAACCGATATAAATATTTTACGTACAACCACTCTGTTTCATTTCTTCATCCAATTATTAACCATTTAATTCTGCACTTCGAAGGATAAGAAACTAGGAAACAGTAACCTTAATAATACTTATCTAATAATAGTGCTATACCAATGTGGTCTTGAGTTCCAATCAAAGTGTTATTGGGTTATTGAATCAGGAATTTCTCTGTTGCATCCGAGTCTTTAGCTTGTCAATACCATCCCAGTTTATCAACCTCTGCCTTACACTTCGGAGAATACAGGCGCAATGTTATGTATCAAAGAAACTATGTATATTGTATGATACAGCATACTAATCTACCAGGCGGACATACATTTCAGGGAATGTTCGGGATTTTAACAAAGAAGAGAGGGATGAAATATGCTGTATCATCCCGTTCCCACCTGTAAAATGTAGGCCCGTAGCCGGTGCATATAAAGACCCGCTCAACGCCGGACCGGCACTTATCGGCCAGGGACCAGCCTGGCTACTAGGTTGGTCCCTGCTACCGATAAGCTAAAAATAAACCATACATTATCCTACTAAGGATTCCGTACTACACTCAACTATGATTTCGTATTCCCGTTCCTAACTAAAAATTCAAAACATTCTCATCTAAGCGACTATGATTAAAATTGGAATGCAAACGTTCTTATTAGACCTAGTGATCGCTTAGTGGTAGAAATTCGACCGTGTATTTATGTGCAATAGAAAATGACGACTTTGCTTTGAATTTCCGTATATGACAATGTCAACTCATCATATACCTACTGCTGTCATATTTGTGTTAGTTTCCAAAAGGTTGATCACCATGATTACGTTATAAACTTGAAGTTGTTTCATTTATTAATAAGCTCACCGACTTCGGAAACTACAGTTATTTTACACCTAGGCTGTTAGTGTTTTTTAATGATGTCAGTTGTTTATTTTTGTAAAAAAGTTTTTATTGTGTAATTTTTAGTTTCTTTATATGTAGCCCTAAGAATAGTCTTTCAAAAGTTGAAAGAATTATTAAAATCGTTTAACAATTGCTTAAGTTCTTTTTTTAAATACGAATCTACTACATCTCTGCCGGACCCCCTCAAAAATAGACAGGCGTAATGTTATCTTATGGGTATACATAAGCCATGCATAGACATGTGACTGTAGCAATCGCGAGTAATTTGCTGTTATGCTTTGAAGCGTTCCGTTGCCGGCCTTCTTCATCAGTTTTTCTGCACCAAATAATACTATCCTAATGAAAATGCTTGATTTGTTACTAAAAATATAAAAATCGGTACGAGTGTTAATATTATTTTAGGAGTTTCCTGAATTCCTCGAGGACCTCATAATCAGATCTGAGTTTTAATACAAATGGGACCAACCTGTCAATATTCTATCAAATATCGTTATCAACAAATAACGGCCATACATCGAGTCAAAATGTCGCATGACGTCACTAGCCAGTACAGTTTATACTAACTAATGACGTTACAAGCCCCTCTCCTCAACTTTAATGCGCATCTAAGCAGTTTTTCATCAATTTGAAAAAGAAAAAAAAATATGTGTCGAATATTTTCTTGTTATCAAAATGAGGGGCTAAAAACTGAAATTTTGTCCATTATAGCCCATTAAGACAACCTTCTAAGTTTATATTATATAATGCCATTGAGTGATTATTTCAGGAAAATGACATTTAACGTGATTAAATTAACTCATGCCTTGATCAAAATACAACCTGACACTCGTACCGACAAATTGTAAAATAAAAGAAAATCATAATTTCGCGGGCTGACTAGGCAGATCCACCACAAGACGTTTAATGCTAACTACCAGCTGTCATGGCGACCGTTCTGTGCCATGGCAGCTGGCGGTTTGGCCCTACAGCTCCTTTCACCGTGTTTTAAGCTTGTGAAATGAATTTGACTCACTAGCTTTACGCATGCGCCACGCGAAACAATAAGCTAGAGGATGGGGCTCGTCTCCTATGCCTAGTCTAACTCTAGACGTTTCACACTGGTAAGAGGATGGCATTGATAAAATAGTGTTGTTTCATTTTGATCTATATTTTCGCTCTGTTGTATAAGGGACTCAGAGTATTGCTGTCACTTTCCATTTCAAATCAGTGCGTTTCAAGTCGAGCTAGGCCACCCTGCTGTGTAGGGTGGTACATTATAGTGCTACTAGAATCTAGATGGTCGCGGCAAAACCAGGAACTAACTCGCAAATGTATTGAATTTGACAGCTATTTGATATATTGATTCAATAGCAGCGCCATCATTGACGTTCATCTGGACCGGTGTCGGATTGGGTTAAAGACCTCCTCTTAGCTTCTGCGCTCCTAGTACAATTTTAAGACGGACCGAACTAAATTGCGGGACAGTTCAGGACAATAATAAACGAATGCAATGTTTTGCAGTTTTAACTCATACACTATAATATATCGAATATACCTACATTTGTTTTGAAATAGTACTTTCATGCAATAATGACTAAACAGATTTGAAGAAACATTACTAACTGGATTAAATTACTATTACTGGATTATAAAGGATGGTCTAATCTATTTAAGTATATGTAGGTGCATTATGTTTAAATTAATATGGCACCAATCAGGCAAGGTATTTACCAAATAACCTTTTGAAAACATAAGACTACATTCCGCTGATATGCTCGGAAGGGTTAGGCAGAGGTGTAGGTAGGTGAACCCACTTATTTCCGTATGTGCCTAAGTCCCATGTAAAAAGGGGTAAGCCTATTGACACCAACCGAGCACGATCTAGACTCCGGGCCACTACTGCGACTTATAGGTAACACAATATAAGAGATACTGGTATTAAATACTTACCCCACGGACCGCTCTCACAGCAAGCAACCTTCGATCGACCGATTATTTAACAAGCCTCTCGTTGTAGTGATGGGTAATTATAAGTATTAGTTACAATTTTAAATACATAGAGAGAGTAGTAATAAAAATACCAAGCAGAGCTGGACCCCAAAGACTAGATCTCCCGGGAGAAGTATTTTTCCCCATCTCTAATAGCCTTGCCTTTATTGCCGGTCAAAGTAAACTCCGACTTGGAACGGAATTCCCACCTCTTTTTTGCTATAATTGGCCGGCTAGACAATGCTCGGAGGAAGTAAGCATGCTAGTAAGATACTGGCAAGGATCTTGATCGTACTTCCGAATAGTCTTGATAGCCGTGGGACGCCTCTGAACTCCTCAAGCACCTCAGGATATGTTGCCCCCTGATCTTTCCATAATAGTAGTCACCCTAACCCACAGCCCAATACCATTGTTCCTTAGCCTGCGGTGCACCAGTCGTAGGTTTTCGTCAGGGTGCACTTTAAAATTCATACAGGGAAAATCTGCGGTTGGTGAGCGACAATAGGCCTCTGCGATTTGCCTTTGGCTCCTCGTACGCCTTTCAAAGTTCCGGGACCCCAGGGTACCAAGAAGTATAAAAAATAATTAAATAGGTATCTATGTCATATAAGATTTACTTATAAGTCACTAGCCACATCGTCCGCGTTCATATCTTACTTTAACAACTTTCCACTTAGTTTTGAAAATAAAATATAGCCGAGTATACCTACTCACAATGTTAGTACTATAAGTAAAACAATTTTTGAATTCGGTCAGTACATCCATAGATTACTCCCTCATCATCGTCATCCACAGCATGACTTCACCCACTGCTGTGTAGGCCTTTTTTTTTTTGAACTCCCTACAATCTCACAAACTGATAAAGTTGACCTCTTTAGAAAATTAAGTAGGTAGGTACATACATAGTATTTATCTTATTTTTATTTATTTGTTTTTAGCAAAAGATGTGTGTAAGGGTCGTAGCAAATGGCGCTTTGTAGTTTCTGCCTACCCCCATGGGAAAAGGTGAGAGTTTATGTATGAATGTATATTTATAAATTATCTGTCTTTGCAACAACAATGCATCGAACAATGCATGAAACTAGAATATTCGCGGTAAAATTAATGTCAAGCTTACATTACGCATGCGCCAACCATAGAGTACATTCCGGTTGTCATGCAACGTAATGTCAAATCATGTCAAACTACTATGATGTGCTTCACGCATGCGGTTAAATTCTATTAGTAAATTTAAAAAGTTTGCCAGCACTTTTTAAATTTACTAATAGAATTTAAAGGGTTTAGTAATCTTTACCTTAGTAAAGATTACTAAACCCTTTTAAATCCTATTAACAAAACGTAATCTAATAGCTAGAAACCTTAGAAAACCTTTACTGAACAAATTTTCTTCATTTTTTTTCATAAAACGACGCTAGCGCCATCTACACAATTTCCTCAGAGCTTTAACGTATTTGGTTCGTTTTTCTTGGTTCTGTCGGTTTTGAGCAACTCTAGTTTTTACTAGATTCATCAATGTTTACTAGATGGTGCGCGAAGTCACTAACCAATGAATAAAATTATTTTTAACATAACTCTTTTCGTCTTGCACGACAGAGGGAAGATAAAGATTTATAAGCAGTCTATTGTAAAGTGAAATTTGTCAGAGGACGCAATTTTATTGGTTTGTGTAAAGTTAAATCCTGGTCTGTGGGTTGCAAAGACATTCAATACCTATAGGCCGGACATCACGAACAAAATTTTCGTCCGAAAAAGTGTGTCCTGCTGGATACAAGTCTATGAGTTTTTTGTAGTACGCTCCACTGCCGCTCCAATATTCATATATTATTCTAGATGGCGTTACTGAGACATGGGATCATAGTTTTTCAATGACATTTGCTTGACATGCCCGCTCTATAGTATTGGTGGGTTGCCTTTTGTTCCACCGGCGCCATATTGGAAAAATGAGCTCAAAGTAAAGTTTTTATGGTTTATCCAAAGACATTCAATACTTAGTTTACTATGTAGGGGGACATCACAAACAATATTATCGTCCGAAACTTGTGTCAACTTGTGTCCTGGTGGATACAAATCTATGAGTTTTTTTAGTACGCCTCGCTGCCGCTCCAATATTGATAGATATCATACAAAAAATATTGAAAGGGACAAGTCGAGTGCCTTGTATAGTTAAATTCAGTCTTATTCTTTACAAATATTGCGTTAGGTGCTCAAACTAACTTTAAATCTGATAGATATTTTATTACCTGCTTCAAATTTGTAATAGGAAATCAAATGAGCCCTAAAAAATAAAAGTTTCGTTACTAAAACTACCCCGGTGGCTCGCATTGGAACGAGTCATCAGTACTGATAGTCAATTTAGGCCATACGAATATTTGTTGCGAGCGGGAATCGAACCCGGGATTTTTTCCTGATTCTTGTTCCTTTCATTGGGTTCTGAGCCTGTGTTATTAACTCCTGGTACCGATGCAGATAGACTGCCTTCACGCATGCGCAACCCGACATAACCAGACGCTGAGGCTTGTAATAGTCTAGATGTAACCTTTAGTCCTACTGAAACGAGTTGGTAAACATGGTGCTATTTCATTTCAACCTGCTTCTGACTCTGTTGTGTAAAGGATTCGCAATATATTCGTCACCTTGGTGCAACCTTGCAACCCTTATGAATCCCCTATGTGTGCTGTACAGTGCATCCAGTTTATCTCGCCATGCCGATGCAGATCATAAATCCTTAGATCTCTTGTTAGTTACCGGGTCATGATAATCTGGTCAGGCCTTGCTAGACCCGCCTTCAGGTGTGGCAAATACGCTTTGGTTCGGGTATGAAGTAATTGCAGCACCAATCATGACATGGACCCTTGGTCGACGTCAATTGAAGCAGACGGGAATAATTCGCGTTACATGTTTACAGATCTGAAACAGCGACAGTACCGGGAGATCAAGGTTTATTGGTCGTATACTCTTCTTTGCTCCAACCCTAGTATGAAAGGCAACGCGAGTAGCGACATCTATGATTTTAAATAATTATTAATTTTCCTACGTGTCGCCAGGTTAATGACACAATTTAGACTTATTATAATAACTATGTATGTAGGTTTCCTTACAATCTTTTCCCTCACCAATGTCAAAGATTAATTTCTAAGATAAATTTTCGTCATCATCAGGCCTAACCTTGTGGGGGTCAGCTTCCAGTTTAACCAGCAGCTGAATACCAGCGTTTTGCATATAGCGACTGCTTATCTAACCTCCATATACCTGTTACTGGGGAACACCTCTTAGTTTAACTGGTAGACTTTCGGGCTTCTGAGTACATTATAGGGACTGTCAAAATTCTACAAATAACAGCCTGGACCCACGGCTTAACGTATTTTCCGAGCCAAAGAGCGGACTTGATATATTCAATGGTCATCCATCCACGCACCGACTTCGGTAAGCGTAGCTTAACCTTTGATTGACCCGTGTGACTGCTATTGGTCAGCCATAAGCCACAAATACCTACGAGTTAAAAACTTATATCCGTCTCAATCCTGTGAGAACAAATTAAAATAGTTAGTAGCAGGGCGTCATGAAATACCAACAGGATGAAAACAAATCTAGACTACGTAGGTGCGGCGCGCTAGTTACAGGGAAGTTGACGCATGCGTATATTTAATTGAACTGCAGCTGCATGTGGCACCGACGGTTTCGTACACGTAAAGTGAAAATAAATAAAAATAAGAGGAAAAGGAAAAGAAGGAAAATGAGAATGAAAATGAAGAGCAAACGAAGATTTTGCAATTTAATGAGGCAACGCAGACGAAGGAGGGCGATCAAAATCTTAAACTATGATGATTACGAAGAAAAAACATTCGGAGAAATGATTAAAGGATTGGTGTTCTTCCAACTGATCTATATTTTCGGACAGATATCGCTGGTCATCGTCCAAATTCTTTGCACCATTCTCATGGATCTCCTCGACGATATATTACTGGCTGTGCAGAGATTATTTCAGGAAGGCGGTCCACTCGTGCAGATCGTGGACTTCCTGGTGCCCTTCCTGTATTACATGCGTAATGACTAAACATCAAGTAAAAACCACGTTTTGTTATCAAACAAAAACGTTCGAGCTTAGGAGTTTTGTATTGCAGCCATTCTTTCGGATGAAAAAAATTAAGCCATGGAAAATAAGTGCAGTTCAAGAAAACAAAAATGTTGGAACTTGGTAATCCTGTGATGCACTACTTATTTCGGTTGAAAAAAATGCAGCTATGGAAAACTAACTGCATTTCAAGAACACAAAAAATGTTTCGAGCTTAGTAACTCTGTGTTGAAGTATTATTTCGGATGAAAAAATGAAGATATTATGGAAGTCATGTGTTTCATAACAAACAAATAAGTTTTATCTTCGGAAGTTTGCGTTGCTGTATTTATCCGGATGAAAAAACGCTATGGAAAATTAAGTGTAGTTAAAGTGTGTATGTGCAAAATTAAAAAACAAGTTACGATGTGTTAAAAAAAAGGTTATTTTATACTCATGAAAGCAGTACAAATTTTGGATTTTACCATGATAACCATTATTTATATACGATTTGGAAGAGCTTTGTTCATTTTACAATTGTTACCACATCAATCAGGCACATTGTATACTTTATCTTTAATGAAAGTGTCGTGTTTATAACCGTCTCATTGAGAAATTAGATGTTTGTGATCAAGTGTTTCCTATTAGCTCTCTCTCAATCTGCAGCTCCATTGACGTAACAGTAAACTCATTATCGGGTAGGTATGTCTTCTTCGTCACTTACAACTTTTGTAAACCCCAGATAGATATTTAATGATGATATTGTGTAGGTATAAAGTATCTGAATGTGTATGTGTCGTTCGTGTATATTTCTATTTGTATGTATCTCTATGTGTACCTGTATACCTATTACTATTCCAAACATTGTACAATCTTCTTGATAACTGGCTATATACCCAGCCTATTAAAACTTAGGTACTATTACTACCTCCTCCTGTCATGAAATATTTAAAAATACAGTGTATGAACAAAGAGAATTAATGCGTGTTGGATTGTATCATAATTATCTAAGTCTGTCGCTCCTATGATTTTTCTTCCTATATTGTCCTCGTATATTATGATACTCGAATATGAATGTTCTTTAGTTCACTTGACTGTACTGTATAAACCGAATTTACCCTTCTTGTAGAAAAACGATGTGATCCGCTTATTAAATAAATCTAATGGAATAAAGACAGTTGTTTGTTTTACCCACATTCATTTTTGTATCATTACCTCTGTAGCTTTTTCTAACATGTAGTTATGACTTCAGGTTTAACAGCATAGCTGCAACACACTAGTGTAGTAGTGTCTAATTGCCGGTTAGACTGCAACCGACCCTCAATCCCTCAGGATTTTACTTTATGTGATCATTTATTTAACTTCCACAGTCAAGTTTCTAGCTAAAAGAATGCCTTTATTAAACTGGTTGAAAGATTTTCTTCCTTTCTTACTTCTGACTGCCCGTAACCCCGTCATACGTATAAACCCGGCTGTCAACAATTGACAGCAGGCTTAAACCGCAGATTAACCTGCCTGTCTGGCCCGAAATGGTCTAGAAAACGACGAAGAACGTCAAAGTGTCCATAAAACTCAAAGACACTCAATACCTATAGACCGGACATCACGAACAAAATTTACGTCCGAAAAAGTGAGTCCTGCTGGATTCAAGTCTATTAGTTTTTTGTAGTACGCTCCGCTGCCGCTCCAATATTCATATATTATTCTAGATGGCGTTACTGAGACATGGAATCAAAGTTTTTCTATGACATTTCCTTGACATGCCCGCTCTATAGTATTTTAAATCTCTTTGATAAAACTCAATTTGTACCGGATTTACTTTGAAAGCTTGAATGAGTAACGCTACCAACATAGGTGTTAATGGCACAGACTTCAAATGCCAGTGTAATGTCAAATATTATCATTATCGCCTAGCTCTTTTCCAGTTATACTGGGGTAGGCTTCCAGTTTTACCGTATGTAGCTGAATGCTAGTGTTTTTCATGGAGTGACTGAATGTCTCACCTTCACAACACAATCACTGAGTAACACGATACTCCTTAGTTCAACAGATTATCAACACAAGCACAAGCGTGGTAATTAATGCACTATATGAGAAGTGGAGCTTGTGGATTTATATACCTCTCTGCTAAACTGGTTCTCAGACTTTCGGGCTTAGACTGCCCATAACTACTTTTTTAGATCTACAAATGACAGCCGGGATCAAAGGCTTAACGTGCTTTAGCTTGTGGCTAAATAATGTCAGCCTCAAGGGTCGATCGTGAGGCTGTTAATATTTAGTAGCGTGCGTGCGTTTTAAAACATTCAAAGTAACAAACACAAAAACAAAGTAAGAAAGTTGACCATGCTAATATTCTGTTCCGAGCGGGAATAGAACCTGTGGTAAATATTAACAGCTTCACGATCGACCCTTGAGGCTGACATTATTTAGCCACAAGCTAAAGCACGTTAAGCCTTTGGTCCCGGGTGTCATTGGTAGATCTACAAAAGTAGTTATGGGCAGTCTAAGCCCGAAAGTCTGAGAACCAGTTTAACAGAGAGGTATCGTGTTATACAGTAACTGGGCTGTGAAGCTTAAAACAGGCAGGCGCTCCATGTCAAACACAGGTATTACGCTGCTTTTAATCGGATATTAAACTAGAAGCCGACTCCAACATAGTTGGAAAAAATCTGGGCAGATGATGACGCTGATGAGATGATTGCTCAAGGTTGCCGATTTCAGAATTATATTTTAAACAAGTCCTGGTTTTTCTAGATTTTTCCTTCACCGATGTCTAAGATAACTTAGGAACAGAAAAAAATAACTTGCCCATTATTATTTTGTAAGCAACAAAAACTGATAAGCTTACTTATGCGTATTTTTTCCCGTCGGCTTCGATCTTACTAAAATTGACGCCCCGCTTCTCGGTCTCAATATCATCGTAGTCTAATTCAGCGTAAATACTTAGGTATTGTTAAATAATGCGAATATACACCTTTACTTATTGTGTATAAGGTGGTATATTTGCAGTATTAACAATTGTAGTTACGCAGAATTGGATTATCGACGTCGATAATACTTATGTAATTTAACAATAGGTAAGTACTAGTGGTCGCCTAGTGGTCGAAATTCAACTTTTTATCTAACTGCACTCTTTATTATTATAGAATGATAAAGAGTGCAGTCTTCACTCTTTTTTATTATGCTAGAATGTGCATGTATTACATATATTAACCTTCCTCTTGAACCACTCTAACTATTAAAAAAAAAACTATCATAATCCGTTGCGTAGGTCTCAGCTTAAACAGGGTATTTTTTTTATCACCAGCAAAAGTTTTCACGGGGTGTTCTAACCATGAATATGAACACATTTCACTAAGGAACCATCTCGGAAATCTCGAAGAAAGAATCAGCTGTTGCATACATTTCGGTCGAAACCTATTGAACTTTTGTATGCAACAGTAAATATTTTTTTCGAGAAAACCGACTTGGTCCCGTAGTGAAATTTGTTCATGAGTAGAACATCCTGTGAAAATTTGGCTGGCGATTAAAAAATAACCCTGTATAGGGTCAGACAGACATCAGGAGCGACTTTGTTTTATACCAAGTAAGTATGTACCTAGTTGATGATCATGCGTTCTGCAGGACTAAATCGCATATCTCCGTTGACAGTTCTAGGTGATGATCCGGTGATCATGTCCGGTGGCAAAGTGTTTAACGATTTACTGTCAAACAGCTAGCCTAGTTTCGTATTGGCTATCGTAAGTATGTATTTAAGATGACGTTAAGCGCATTCGCAGAGATGTGACAAAGCGCACTCTACCCCATCAATCTGATAGTCGCCGGAATTAAAGTCCACTTAAATTGCGATGCCATTTTTTTTGTAAATTTTCTGTTGTCATCAAATTCGGTGTACTTATCTCTCTGTTAGTATACTATCTGGACGCCTACTGTACCTACTTAAACCTCCCAGCATGAAAATATTTCCTCGGATTTTTCCTAATTTTTACGAATTTTTCTAATGTTGTTATGTTTCCTTAAAGAACTATTAAAAAATCATCATTCACGTCTCAACCTTTACCTTAAAAAGTAAAAACAACCGCTTCTTTACATTTCTCCAGTTAGTAGTGTGCGTGCGTTTTAAAACATTCAAAGTAACAAACACACAAACAAAGTAAGAAAGTTGGCCATGCTAATATTCTGTTCCGAGCGGGAATACAA
Source organism: Euplexia lucipara (assembly GCA_921972225.1). Taxonomy (NCBI): domain Eukaryota; kingdom Metazoa; phylum Arthropoda; class Insecta; order Lepidoptera; family Noctuidae; genus Euplexia; species Euplexia lucipara. The sequence goes on along the minus strand of OV179142.1, from coordinate 5,438,830 downwards.
CCTGCGACACTGCGCAGCAAACGTAGTTAAGTAATATTTTACATGCTCGTACACACATACATAAACTCACACATTTTCCTCATGCAAACACTTCCTGCGACGATTCTTACATTACTATTCTCATTTTATTTCCTAAAACATTCGCTCGCAACTTGTTTTTCCTACTTGTATATCTTCTCTACCCACTCACTATTTTAAATATAATTTATTATTTATATCACTTTACCTTAGTTGATATTTTTTTTACTGAAAGTACTTACGTAGCAGAGTCATATATTTAGTATATGACTCTGCTACGTAAGTAGTATAGTCTTAAATATGAACATGTAAACTTTTAAATGTATATTTTTAGGGAAGAGCGCTGTTGTCTGAGATACAGATATTTATTTATCTAGTTCAGACACAGATGTCTTGCTGAATTTGTGTTAGTACCATAAGCTAATCTAAGATAATTATGTTTCATTAATAATGTACGTAAATAAATTTCAAATTTCAAATTAACTTTTGTGCTTGACTGCAATCCCACCTGATGGTAAGCAGTGATACAATCAATGATAGTGAAGCGCACTAGTTTATTAAGAGCCTATTCAGATTATTTTGTTTCAAAATCAGGAAAATCTAGAATACTAGGTGAAAATCAATCCATTAATAATGAAATAATACGTCATTACCTTAAGAATAAATCTTTTCTATCTCTCTCTACACATAACATCACGCCTGCAATCCTCGAAAAGTTAGGCAGAGGTGCACCTACCTGCCTGCGTAGCATGAACACATTGAACACCGAAGAAACGCCCTTTGTCTACAGACGAATCGGCAAAGTGACAGATTATATAGACAGGAACCTCAATCTGTCAAATTTCTTTCAATACACCTGCCTGCGTAGCATGAACACTTAATTTCTTTTCTTCCGAGACACGACAAAGACCGTTTCTTCGGTGTTCATGCTACGCAGGCTGTGGTAATCTAACATTTTGCCAGATTTATGTTTAAAGTCCCATTCCCATGTAATATGGTTTTTCAATTTTTAGTTGATTGAGTAAATTGGAGGAGGAAGAGGAGCTTGTGGTTAAATAATAACGGCCTCACGGGTCGATTTTTATTTAGCTTCGATGGTCCTAGTGTGTCATTTTTTTTTTATTGTATCGTTTTTTTTATTTATTTTTGATGTAATGTCGTAGACCTAGTCATGTATTCCAGTTTTGTACATGTAAGCGGGCACGCCCTTTTTAACCGACTTCAAAAAAAGGAGGAGGTTCTCAATTCGACGGTATGTTTTTTTTTTTTTTTTTTTTGTGTGTTTGTTACGCGATTTCTCCCCCATTTGTGGACCGATTCTCAAAATTCTTTTTTTATGTGAAAGAGTATACTCCCGAGGTGGTCCCATTTTAATTTGGTGAAGATCTGGTGCTGATCTTCGGAGATATACAATGGAACTCTTCAAAAATAGACGGCAAATCTGTCGTGATTGCTGGAATCGCTTGGATATTTATTGTTTATACAACATCATGACGTATCATCACGCCTGTATGCTCTGAGGGGTACGCAGATGTGTACAATATACCTAGATTTCGACAGTTAGGTATGTTAAGTTTAATTTATTAGGGATAAGTGGATAACCCTATTACCATGACATGTATTGTTAACAAATAACAATATAAAAGTAATTTCATGGCAAATATTTGTATGGGAACAACTAAAAACGGAAAAATAAAAATCTTTTTTGCAAAAAATAAAACCGACTTAAAAAAAACACCAACCGGTGTAAAATAACTCTAAATTCGGAAGTCGGTGGCCCATCATGAAAAAGACAAAACCACCAAAGCCACAGACTTCCTAATTTAGAGTTATTTTACACCGGTTGGTGTTTTTTTTAAGTCGGTTTTATTACTTGAAGGCTTATATTTATTCAGTTAGTTATATTTTATTTTTTGCATGAGTTTAGTTGTCAACGTCGGTACTTACTATTCTTATTACTACTGTCTTGTATATTGATGTGTGCTAGCTAGCATGTAGCAAATTATTTAATTTAAATGATTAAGTTTATTGATTACCAATGCTGTTTAAACTGTTCTTCTAACATATCAGACAGACGTGTTGCTGGGGAGTTTGTTCCGCCACTTCTTCTTCCCAGCAATAACACTAGGAAGTGGCGAAGGGCGGGCGTTTTGGGGGACTGTCTCATGTAATTTTTGACGTTCAAAAAGTGCTGATCCTCAGCCTAATTTGAATAAATGACTTTTGATTTTGATTTTGATTTTGATTGAAGGTTAAGCTTCGTTTGACGAGGTTTGTCCATGGATGGGTGACCATTCATAACGTATCAATACTCCTCCGTGCTTCGGTAATCACGTAAAGCCAATGGTCCCGGCTGTCATTTGTAGATTTATGACAGTCGTTACTGATAGTCAGAAGCTCGATAATCTGACAACCAGTTTAACACGATAGACCAGACCCAGTAACTGGGTTGTGGAGGTCCCTAGTTCCATTTAACACACTGGTATTTAGCTCCATCCGGTTAATCAAGAAGCCGACCCTAACTTAATTGGGAAAAGGCTAGGCAATGAGTTAAGTAAATAAATTAAGATAGCACGTGTAGCAACCGTAGAGGAGTTACTCGACTGTCTTCCGTGTGCATCATCAGATCTACTTCAGGTCTCCATTATGTTGTTGTGTCACCTAAAGTACATAATATATGTTCCAACTATTAAGCGAGTCGGTTCGCAGGTGCAAATGTAGTGGGCGAAAAATCAATCATCCTTGTTTTCCTACCCTAAGGTTCGATTTTTTTTTCCAAATTTATGTGGTACCAACTTAATACACAATCTAATAAAACACCTTTTGTTTGTCGCCTTACATTAATCCTTGCAACGTGACCTTTAAAGAACAATAGGTACAGTCTGAACTAATTAATGAACTTTTAAAAATGCAAAGTCTCTTTAACTTTGGTGGACACCTACTTAAAATTCAAGCTATAAACATTACAAGACCAATAAATTGTGACAGAAATAATAATAAGTAATTAATATTTTCACACCTAACTAAAAAGTCATCTCATGAATCGTCTCGTTAAAATAGATACATCCGCGCAAATATCTCACTGTCTATCGACGGTACCGCTAAATACAATCAATAAAAGATACAACACATGCAGTTTACAAATTTCACAGACACTCCACACATTCAAAAGCACCCCAATTAACGAGAGGGGTGCAAGAACGAAATGGCAAATAATTAAGTCCGCGCGGGCGGTTTGCAGGCATGCGCACAGCATCCAGCCTTCAATAGCGTGGGTTCCTAGAATTCTGTACCAGGACCTAAGCGAGTCTTGGAGCTATACCTTTGTCTATCCGAACTATTTGCAATCTCCTATACTAATATGGGTTCCTTGTCATCACTCAAAATGGACATCGGTTTGCCGCGTCCAGCGATGCTAATTGGTTTGAATGGTCTTATTTTAATTCAGTTTTTGAATATTTTCGGAAACATACAACACACACGCAGCACGCATACATGGATGAGTCCTGTACCTATAGGTGAGGTGACGCTCGGCAAACATGCTGCAACCGTAAACGAACGTACTCGTAGATAAATTATTGTAAACGCATGATACATAGCTTGTAGCTGAAAGTTCAAGTCTCTAAAGCTAAAGTTAAACGTAACCTTTGTTTGAAGGCATACCTAATATTCTAACAAAGACATTAGACGGCCAAATGAATGGGTGGCTTTGTAATGTCATAATATTCATTCACTTGTAAGTTGTAGCTAGCTTACTGAGAAGTTGACTATTATTAATGTGTCAGTCTATTTCATTTTATTGACATCTTCTCATTATACAGAATATTTATAATTAGATGTACTTACTACATTTTTAGTACTTACCTAGCGAAAATTAATGTTTCTTTTTTAACCGACTTCAAAAAAGGGAGGAGGTTCTATGTTCGTGTGTATGTATTTTTTTTTATTTTTTTTTTTTATGTATGTTACCTGATTTCTCCGCCATTTGTGGACCGATTCTCAAAATTCTTTTTTGGTTTGAAAGAGTAGACTCCTGAGGTAGTCCCATTTTAATTTGGTGAAGATCTGGTGCTGATCTTCGGAGATATACAACGGAACTCTTCAAAAATAGACGGCAAATCTATCCTGATTGCTTGAATCGCTTGGATGTTTATTGTTTATATATACATCATGACGTATCATCAAGCCTGTATGCTCAGAGGGGTAGGCAGATGTGTTCAATATACCTAGATTTCGACAGTTAGGTATGTTAAGTTTAATTTATTAGGGTTAGGTGGATAACCCTATTATAATGACATGTATTGTTAACAATTAACAATATAAAATGAATTCATGGCAAATGTTTGTATGGGAACAACTAAAAATGGAAAAATAAAAAACTTTTTTACAAAAATTAAAACCGACTTCAAAAATAACACTAAACGGTGTAAAATAACTCTAAATTCGGAAGTCGGTGGCCCATCAAGAATAAGACAAAAGTACCAAAGCCACAGACTTCCTAATTTAGAGTTATTTTACACCGTTTAGTGTTATTTTTGAAGTCGGTTTTATTTTTTGTAAAAAGGTTTTTTGAGCTACCGGTCATGAATCCTTAGACGTAAATGTTTGCGATCGGGAATCAAATGTATCAATGTTAATCGTTGTCACGTCTTGTGTCGTATGCCAGCGTTGAAATTGTGGGCACTCCTTTTTATACCCAGAAGCTTTCTTTAATGCAGTTTTATGGCTTTACTTAAGTTTAGTTGTCAATGTAGGTAATTTTTATTTGACCCTTAAACAATAGCCGTGTTTTAAAAATATGTTCAGTAAGAAAAATTAAAGAAATAATAGTAAGACAATTTAAAGTTTTTGTAGCTCTATTTTGGTCATCATCTTGACAAATAACGTTAATAAACTGCAATTAGAATCACTTATCAGTTTGACTATCGGACTTCAAGTTATCTATGACGTAGGAGTTGTTTAGAAACCATAGCATAGGTACAGACACCAGCACATCAAGTTACCCCAATGTGTCAAATTTATTTGATCGTTTTCAACTGTATGTGAAACGGAATAGAATTGACACATTGGTGTAACTCGATGTGCTGGCGTCAGTACAAGAGTTTTGAATAGTGCCACTTGCCACAAAACTTAGCTAAGATTATGGAATCCTCGAGGCAACTGAGAGAACTCTTCAAATTATTATAAAGGTACACACGTACTGATTTTTCCATTTTTAGTAACATATCAAGCATTTTCCTTAGAAAGTATCATTTGGTGAATAAAACTTGATGAAAATGACAGGCAACGGAACTTTCAACGTATTTTAGCAAAGTCACATGTCTGTGCATGGTTTAAGTAAGTTTCACATTAAGTAACATTACGCCTGTCTATTTTAGAAGGAGTCCGGTAGAGATGTATCTAGGTTCATGTTTGAAAAGAACTCCTTTAGCAATTGATTCTTTCAACTCTTGTTAAACTATTGTTTAGGTCTATGTACAGCTTGGCAAAAAAGAGTGTGGAATAAATTAGGTCGCTAGTATCGCGCATGTGGCCACCCTGAATACTACGACTTAACAGGTTTGATACTTGTTATATTTTGGTACCTATTATAATCCCAAAGCTAAGTTCCAAAGCTTGGTTCTGTCTGTCGGATGCTACGCAAACACTATGGAAGGCTTCAATGTCCAGTATTAACAATATTAATAGTGGGCAAATGTGTATAACAACATGTAATGTATACGAAGCAAAAGAAGTATGTAAGAATCGTAGCATATAGCGCTCTGTAGTTTCTGCCTACTAATACTACTGTTAATGTACCTATGTATGTTATAGTGGGCACTGAAGCCTTGCACGAAAGTGGTGCATTAGGTATCCACAGACAGATATAATCATGCCCTCGAGAGCAGTCGAACCGTAAGATTGTTAGGAATTAACGACAAGTTTGTTTACAGGGATAATGAAAGAACACGTTTTTTTAAAGTTTTATTTTAATACCAAAACTTAAATCAGACGAATCGAAGACACTGTCATCAAATATTCGATCCCGGAAAAACACACATGTTGGCTAGAGCTTCCTGCAACTTTTGAAACACTAGTATTTTCTAATTCTGATAAATCACTGCTACTGTCATCTGTGAGATTTATTACTGTCATAATAATATTTTTCTATTTTCATTACAATTATATCCTTGCATGATTTTTTCCAATCTTAGTACCTAATGTTTGCAAATGCTTGTTCAGCAGCCACCTGAAAACAAAAAATTAACATAAACAATGGTTCTAACATAGCAACTTTAAATATGCACTTATAAACTAGACTACATACCTTTATATCAATGGATCCAACATTGACTGAAGCAATTCCCCATATTAATTCAATTGGACTTACATCACAATGATAAGGTGGTAACTTTCTTCGGGCGACCTTTGAAAAGTTTTCCCGGTGTTGAAAAAATATCTTAATTTTTACCTTCCTTAAACATTTTTCTTACTGTGTTGACAGATTTACCTAAAACAAAAAAAATACGGTACTTTATTATAAATTCCCTATTCTTTATCTTCAAGTACCAAATATGGGTATACGAGGCTCTTCAAACTACAAAACATAACCTTAAATTTCAATTTATGTAAACAAGACAAATAGTTACTTAAATCTGTATATCAACAAAACTACGCATTGAATACATTTAGAAAAACTTTTTTATTGTACAATTATTTAATTAGGGTAGATAAATACCTGTCCTAGCGGCAGTTCTTCGATAAACATTCCTGATATCGGACAAAACTTGTCCCGCTTCAGATTTGGCCAAACACCACAAAAAGACGTGGTAAATCACTGCTCTGATACAACTACGAATGGTTTTATTGATTTTTAATAGTTAATTTTGCAACGAAACTTATTAATTTTGTTAAATCTATAAAAAACGACGAGGATTTACGCACTTTTGACACATGATGTAGGTACTAGCAGTTGACAAATAACACAAAGGTGCCAAAATCATCCATTTTTAGTTTCAACTGTCACCGCTTCAGACTCTTTTTTGCCAAGCTGTAGACCTAAACAATAGTATATCAATAGTATATCCTACGAAGAAACTAAAAATTAACTTTTTTGGCTTCCGAAACTAGATTTTTTTTTTACACCTGTCTGTTTTTTGTTATTGAAGTCGGTAGCTTTTTTGTCAATTTTTTTAAATGTTTTAATATTTCCTACTGATGAGTAATGCGCCGTCAAACATAAAAACTATCAGTTAAAATTTTGTATTGAGAACGTCCTGAGTTTTTTCGTTGGTTAAATCTTAAAAAGGCTAGAAATATGGCTTAGGTAAGGTACTTATACATAAAACATAAACTCAAGCCTTTTTCCCATAGGGGTAGGCAGAAACTACAGAGCACCATATGCTACGATTCTTACGTACTTCTTTTGCTTCGTTTACCTTCATACATGTTTGTATACACTCACGCCGGTTGCGAGCACTACGCACCTGAATATTCTGAAGAACCTCACCAACAAGGTCGATGTATGTCCTTCTAGGGCGTCCCCTGCTAGCTTTCCCACTTACATCTGCCTTGATCCCGTTTCGTTGGATTTACTGAATAACAAATTTTTGCTTAGTTATATTTCAATCGTGGACCTACTGTGCTACTTTGTGCAAGTTTACTGCATCGTAATAATGTTATATGACAAACAAACAAACAAACAGACAAACACAGATTATAGAATAGAATAGAATAATCTTTATTGTACACCATAAAACTTACATATTACTTAGGGTGTTACAATAGGCGGCCTTATCGCTAAAAGCGATCTCTTGCAGACAACCTTTGGATGGACAAGTGATAGTTGAGGAGAAAAGATGAGTAAGCAGTTTGTGGTGTACTATTTACATAAATATATAACATACCTATCTCAATAGATGTATAAAATAAGCATAACTATGAAAAAAGAAAGTAAAAAACCATAAAATAAATACAATACATAAATACTAATCATTTACAGAGTAACGAACTGTTATATTAAGACGTGTTAGGAGAGAGGTAATAATTTTAAGCTAATTTTTAAACGCTGGTAATGTTTGAGCTTGTCTCACTGACACAGGCAAAGCGTTCCATAGCCGAACAGCTTCCATTGTGAACGATTTTCCGTAGATATTAGTGGTATGCAAGGGCATATCTAGACTCCAGTTTTCTGATGACCTTACATATATATTATGTGTGTCATGAAGGAACTTGAAACGTTCTGGATAATTGGGGGTTTTGGGATTAAACAGAATACTTACTGTAGAGCAGGGACAAGATATCAGAATTCCGGCGAAGACGTATTGGAAGCCACTTGAGTTTTTTTTACGAAATTCGGATAATTATGTGATCATGTTATACAAAAGTTTTGAAGTCGCACAAGTTAATCAAGTTGTTCCTCAGTGACATCGAGATAACTGACATCAGCATAATCAAGGAGGGGAAGTAAAAGGGACTGTGCAAGCGCAATTTTAGTGGCAGTAGGCAAGAAATTACAAGCAAAAATTTTGCGATTACTTTCTCATTTATAATATTAAGTAGTATGATTAATGAATATAACATAACACAACATCACGCCTGTACTTCCCGAAGGGTATGGCAGAGGTGCACCTAGTAGCACACTCACATTTCGAAAGTTATGCTTAAGTTCCAAGTAATAGGGGCGAGCCTATTGCCATCAATCGGACACAAATCCAGGTTCCGAGCTACTACTGAGAAATTCCAGATTTTTCAATCTGGAACTCTATAACACTTTGCCTGACCCGGGGATCGAACCCGGGACCGCATGCTTAGCGGAAGCGCTTGCAACCACTAGACCAATTAGACAGTAGTATGAATATGTTTTAAATAAGTAAATTAAATTAAAATAAAATAATCTTTAATATGGATTAGTAACATCCAAATGGTTTAGTTAGATAGCGAGTTAGTTTAGAGTAGCTTGTATTGTTTATCGTAGATTAACGTCGTAACGAGATCGCAGTCAGGTTTCAAAGAACAGCGCGACTCGGATGTCAAACAAAGCCGTACCGTGTAATGTGTCTGGCCGTGGTCGCTACAAAGTTTATTATCCGGTCGTTATTCGTACTAATGTTACTAGTATGTCAGCAAAGATAGCCGGCTTGAGAACAACTTCTGTGATCTGTGCCGAGCTTAAAATCATTATGCGCTAAGCTGAAACTTTGGACCCTTTTAAAGATAAAAACTTTTTGTCGTGATCTTCTTATCGTGTGTAATTAACTAACCTAAGAGTTTTAATGCCGCCCACGGGCCTCTGACTTGGCATCACAGGCCCTCGAGAAATATCTCTCCAGTATTTTCTCACGATGGTTTTCCTTCACCGTTTTTGAAGCAAGTGATCCGAAAAGACAGCGTGCTGGCTAGATTGAATGGACAATTAGCCAGTACCATTCACCATCATTGATTGCATCACTGTTTACAACCAGTTGGGATCGCAGTCAAGCACTGGTTTATACCGTGATAAATATAATCATCAGTGATTTCCTATTGTGATTGTAGTGGGACCGTTTTAGCTTCAAGATAAGGAAAAGAATGAGTGTATATTCGAGGTATATTCATTAAACTCTGACACTAGTTTAGTCACTAACCAAATGATAAGAAGAAGAGTCTAGCCAGCAGCCTTATTTGATATTCTTTATTAAAAACAATTATAAACAAACAAGCGTTAACGAGGTCCCAAGTTGGATCCCCGGGTCGGGCAAACCATTACTTATTGAGTTTTTCCATCTGAAATTTCACAATATCAGCCCGGAGTCTGGATTCAAGCCCGATTGATGGCAATAGGCTCGCCCCTATTACTTGGGACTCAAACATAACTGAAGAAATGTGGGCGTACCCCTCTTTTACATTATTTCTTATATCTATGGTGTGTACCTACTATGATACACCTGTAACTTATGCATTCGGGGATAACAGGCGTAATGTTTTGTTATAAGCCAAGCTAAAACTTTGGATCCCTTTTAGGGCGAGGCTCCACCAAAGCGGAGAGGAGAAGAGATGTGTTTTACAACCAATCAGCTTGCGTCATTTTGAAAACTGAATTGATTCTTTCTTCAAAAGGCTTTTCCTGACTTTGCCCTGAAGCGTGAGACTCGCATTAAAAATAATACAATCTTATGTCTGGACTTTAAAAGAGACCATGACCCCTGAGTTTCTTTCGGCATTTCTTCACAGGAATCAGTCACTTTGGAAATGTCATTTAGTTTAAAAAAAATTACACGTAAAAGTATCTGGTAAGATCTACTTACAGAAATTAATACCATTTCATTTCATTTCAAGAATATTGCGAGCAAGGAGAAGTGTGAGATTTGGTATAGTTTAAGTTTGTTTAGAGAAAAAGTGCTCCGAGCTTCAACGGTCGCACTAGTTTCGATCACTATTTGTAACCTTAATCAGTAAAAGCCGCCTTAATCGGGGTCCTTGTAATCGTAGCTCTACACTATACCGAAATACACAATAAAGAGTAAAAAATGCGAGAAGAGGGATAACACGGTCTAATTTTGGCCGTTCAGGCGCTTTGCACATAGAGCAACTTTAGTTGAGGCAATTACTTTTCAACTTTTTAAAAGCTTTCTTTACACATTGCTAGTTTCTCGAATTGCTGTATAATAACAATAAAATAATAAATATTTAACAACTTTTTCACACAACGCCATTTAGGCCCAAGTTAAGTTTGAGAGCTTGTTTTATGGTACTAAACAGCTGATAAACATACCTACTTATATATTTCTAAATACATACATATTATAGATAAATTACACCTAGACACAGAACAAATGATCGTGCTCATCACAAAAACATTTGTCCTGGGTGGGAATCGAACCCACAACCTCCGCCATAGCAGTCAGGGTCACTATATGTGTGCGCAATCCAATCGCTTTTGATAATAAGTAAAAAGCTAGTTGCCAGTTGCCAGTTGCTGCAATAAATGCTCCATGTACATCCATAAATAAACAATTACTTAATAAATATTCCACGTTCGCATAACGCCATTTAATACCAAGCTAAGCAGAGCTTGTGCTATAAGTACCTACTAGACAACAGATACACTATACATATATATATTTCTAAATACATACATAATTTTTGATAAATTACACTCATACACAGAACAAGTAATCGAGCAAAGAATCGTAAGTGCTTTGGCATAGCTGTCAAGGCCACTAGACCACTAGACCAGCAGGCCATACAAAGTAATCTGATCATAAAGATTATCTCCGGCACGCGTAGTATGATCACATTAGAAAGGTGTCATGTCGACGAAAAACTCGAGTAAGTGCAGACAGATTGTACAAAAAATTTCTACCAATTTGTCGTCAAAGTAATGCTCGACATTGTAGATTCTCGTCGACTAAAGAATCGACACATTTCTTCTTTTTACTCTTGACATTATCACGCTCAAGACGAGTCTTTTTACAATCTATCACTTAATTGAATTTTCCGCAGACGACATCCGTTACTGCGGTGATCAATGTGATCACCACTACGTGTTCTGAATGCTGGGATACCGTTTCATTTTGGTGCGGGGTGGATAATCCTCAAGAATGTTTTCCGCCCCGGGGAGGGCGAAGGGGTCCGTCAGACTCTTACTGACTAAAAGCACCCCGTGTTCCTTCTCACACCTGCGCCGGGGGTCACTGGAACAGAAGATACTGGCCCCGCCGAGTCAGCGAGGGGAGTGAGGTGTTAAACTCCCCTCGCGACGTCTACGAGAGGCGCACGTCCACGAGGCGCCGCCACCTCGGGTCCATGTACGTAGAGGGCGGCGGACGTCCCAGAGTACGTCGCCCCTGAACCCATTTAAGGGGGCTGGAAGAGAGTGTTGTTAGCCCTCTGCCTGCGCCCGGTGCGTATGCTGCGGGCCGGGTGCTATGAGTGGAGTTGATATCCCTCTCCCTTTCCGCAGCCTCCTTTTGCGAGACGACTGTTTCGCAGAAGGACACCACCGCGTCCCAGGACTCGACGCTGCCAACCATATTCTCGACCACGGCCGGCAGCGACAAGGGCACGGCGTGGCTCCTCCCAAGCGGCACACTCTGCCAGCGTGTGCCTCGCGTGTCCTCCCGACATTCGACGCAGTGGTGACACCGGGCGTTCGGCTCCCTGTTCATGCGACACAGGTACTCCCCGAAGCAAAAGTGCCCGGTAAGCATCTGTGTCACCCGAAACGACAGGGAGCCGTGCCTCCTCCCAAGCACCTCCCGGACCGCTTCGAGTGAAAGAAAGAAAGAAAGAGTGCTGTAATAGGTACCTTGGTCAACAAAATACAAGTTTACAAAAGGTCTACGCTCGCTGCTACGGTTTTCGTAGCGCTGCTGGCTACGCGATACAAAAATTAATTTAAGCGAAATAAAAACATCATTTGAGATATAATACGTTGGTAACTACAAAATAATATCTCATTGCTAACCATATGTTGACGATGACGACATAAATTAATAGAATGTAGTAGGTATATTTAAGCTTTGGCACCACCAATTTTGCTATTTTCAAATAGGACTATCATTAGTTATAGCGTATACAAAATTATTTTTAGGATTTACATGTATACTAAAGCCGAAAAAGGGAGCTCATTATTATGAACAAGTTTTGCTATAGCACGGCTGATTTTCGTTAAAATCTGTAATTTTCGTAATATGTATTCAGCTGCATTCGGTTAAATGGAAGCCGACCCCAACATAGTTGAGAAAAGGCAGGGCAGATGATGATGATGACTTTTTGTTAGTTTAATTATGGTTAGATGTAATTATCAGTACCTGAATAGACGCCTTCATCTCAGTTCACACTTATTGGTTCACACTATACGTCACAAAGTTGCTGACAAAGACAAAAGTGTAGGTACATTCTTAGAGGTCACGGTCACTCGCGTATAGCCGAGGATGTTCTTATCTCAAATACATGCGCCTGCGCCGCACGGGCTTACGTTACATAGTAATCTAATAAACGCCGACGTTTACTATACTAACATGTGTAACATGTCTAATAAATCGTTACATGTCGCTTCGAATGTGATTTCTCGAATTTTTCGGTTTGTAATAATGGTTGGAAAATCAATTAAATTTCAGTAATAAAATGTCTAATTGCACACCAAAAATTAAGGCGAAACCGTAAAAACCTCAAAGCAAACATCACTAGATCGTAAAAGGTGATGAATGGAGGGTTCAAGATCAGGCAATGCTCCGCCGGCTGCGCGCGCGCCTCTCCGAGCGCCCGCGCCATGTTGTGGGCGGAGCTTGGCTGCTCGTGTCGGAACGCATCTTCCTTTTAACTCCGTATTCCCTGGAAACACTGCGTTGGAAAGAGAAAAGTAGCTTTGAAATACCGAGCGACTTTGAACGTAAGGTTTGATTGTCATCGCCGACGCACCTGAACAACTATTTTTGTATTAGAGGGAGGTATTTACAATGTCTACTGAAAACTAAAATGACTTTACCTAACTTTGCCTCTTGAAATATTTTTCTGGTTTGTATGGTATATTATTATGATAAAATAACAGTAACGTTTTTTTTATTTTTTACCGTTGGTACATACCTAAGTGTATCAAAAGTAGACTAAATTCAGCTTTGTTATTTTTTTAAATTTTACAGATAGCTTACATACTAACAAACCAATGAAAAAGTGTAATATTAACAAATAGCTAATTACAAGCCTCAACACATAGTTTAAAAAGTTGGTAAAAAGAAAGTACTTTCATACAAGTTTACATAATTAGCTAATAACTGATTGACTGGTAGAAAATGCCTATGGCATTAAGTCCGCCTCTGTACATTAGTGTGCTTGAAGTATTAAATAAATAAATAAATAATAACATCTCTGATACCATACCTGTGTGTAAAGCCGTGTTTTAGATCGCCACACTTGTGAAAAAATAAGCTGACACTAAGGTCCCTAGGTCTATAAAAACAAAGTGCACTTCTTATTGAAAACACATTCCGCGTGTAATTAGTTTATTAGGTTATTTTTTTAATAATGGCGGTCGTAAGTAAATTAACTTTCGAAGTTACAGTATTGGTAGTATTAATGTTTACTACAGTGGCAGTGATTGTTTATGAAAAAGATCAGCAACCCGACGCATCCGTGTGGAGCCACGTCTAACTGCCTATTTTTAGCACCATTCGATAATAACGACTTATTTATTTATCACGACATTCCTGTTACGTCATTTATTTATTACATTATGCGTTAAAGACTATACACACTTCGCTGTGTTAGAGGATTTGATGTTATTTTGTTTTGATTTCTGAATTCTTTAGTCAAGGGCAGGTCCCGAGTCTAGCAATCACTTTTTGATGTATGAACTTAGACTAAGCGTGTTGATTTAGGTTATGTTACTTTACTTTGGTCTCTCAAAAGCATTGTGTTAAGATACGATCTTAACACAATCTTTTTGCTTAGTCTATGTTCATACATCTATACTAATATTGTAAAGAGGAAAAGTTTGACTCTTTGTTTGTTGGCATTGAATAGGCTCCGAAACTACTGGACCGATTTAAGAAATTCCTTCACCGTTGGAAAGCTACACTATCTCCGGGTGACAAAGAGTACTTTTCATCCCCGTATTCCCACGGGAACGGGAGTTCCCGCGGGAACTCCCGTTCCCGTGGGAATACGGCGGTTTCACCCGCGTAGTTACGCGGGTGAAACCGCGTGACGTCTGCTAGTCAAAAATAAATTGCTAATACCTACTTGGGGACCTGCCCTTGACTAAAGATTTCAGAAAACAAAGTAATGTAACATAAGTAAATCAACACGCTTAGTCTAAGTTCATACATCAAAAAGTGATTGCTAGACTTGGGGACCTCCCCTTAACTAATGAATTCAGAAACCAAAACAAAATAACATCAAATCCTCTGCTCTCTCTGGCTAGTGGTTGTAGTTTCTGGCTGACCCCTTGGGAAAGAGGCGTGAACTTATGTGTGTACCTATGTGTTTCAAAGTCAGTATTTTGCGTACATTTTGATATTAAGTTTGTTTCACGTTATACTAAGTTAGTAAGAACTTGAAAAGTGACTTTTAACAAGTATTTGTAGATCGTCACTTCTGCCTCATTCGGACAATCCTAGCCATGATAGTCATATAATGTTGCGTCTTCAGATCAGTAGATTCCTTCTATCAATAAAAAGTGAATTCTAAGCTTAATGTTCATGTTCAGCAATAAAGCTGAAGTTTGTTTAATAAAGCTCGATACAATGTCTTCCTCTTCATTCTCTTCAATGGTGGGAAGAACTGCCAAACGCCATTGATTCTTCACTTTCCGGTTTCTAAACTAACTCTTATGTTGTTCGAATAAAGTTTGTTTTCGATCGCGGTCTTTAGTTTACACGTGTGCGTGTAAATAAATCCGGCAAGTTTAATGCAAAACTTTTGGTTTACGCTTTATGGTAAATATTTGGTGTACGTCGTATAACTGTTTTATAGTTCAAGTAAAATGTTTGGTTTAATTGTGCTAGGTCAAGAACGGGCGTTCGACAGGCGTCCTTGCGACGGGTAAATATTATTGTCTAAGCGGGTTTTCCGCTGTTTGGGTGTTTGTATGAGTTTGTGGATGATACAGACAGGGATCCGAAAGTGCAATGACCGCACTCACGTACTTGATCACACATCCTGGAAAAAGCCATACTGAAATTAACTCGCCATCACCTTATATAACTAAATAAACGTACGCTTTATAACGCACAACTTTACAATAGACTTTATGCAAACCACATTGTATAAATACTCGTATTTGAACTTGAATTCGCGTTGGCACTAAGGCTTCTTTAAGAAAAATTTGGTTGAGGAATATATATGGCTGTAATCGGGTAGTAATGTGTTTACTTTCAGTTAGGTTTCAATTTTTGCGCGAGACAGTACACAGCGCAAGCACTTCTTCGAGTATCGGTTTGCCAATAAGCTGGAATATAGAGGCGGACGTGGGAGTGGTGTGGTGGGGCGGTGGTGGGCGGCGCGCGGAGCGGAGGCGGCGCGCGCGCACTGCGAGCTCGCACGCGACCCGGCGCACACGCACGCGCACGCATGAAGACCGAGGATCAAACTACGGAGGAGGCGGCGCGCCGCGCGCCTGCCACCCGAAGGCAAGAAAAGCCACCCTTCTCCTACATCGCGCTCATAGTGATGGCTATACGACACTCGCCAAACAAAAGGCTGACACTCAGCGAAATATATGCGTTCCTCCAACAACAGTTCCCGTTTTTCCGCAGCTCGTATCAGGGCTGGAAGAACTCCGTTCGCCATAATTTAAGTTTAAACGAATGTTTCGTGAAGTTGCCGAAGGGGCTGGGCAGGCCGGGGAAGGGTCACTACTGGACTATCGATCCGTCATCTGAGTTCATGTTTGAGGAGGGTTCGTTTAGAAGAAGACCGCGTGGTTTCCGTCGGAAGTGTCAAGCGTTAAAGCCTCAGTTCGGGAGCGGGAGTTATCTTTGCGGGGGTGGAGTGCCGTCGCTGCCGCCGTCGCAGCCGACGGGGTACGAGCTGGCAGGCGGGAGCGGTGCCGGTGCTGGCGGTGGTGGGCCCATCGATTACGGAGCGTGTGCGTACTCGCACGCGAGCTCGGGCCAGCAGCTGGCGTACGGAGGCGAGTACTGCGCGTACGGTGCCATCAACGAGCGCGAGTGGCCGCTGGCGTACGGTGGTGTGGATGCAGGCTACCGGCCGCCGCCCTCGTCGCCGCCGCCGCACCACGACTTGCCTGATCTCATCCCCAACTACCAGTATGCTGTGGCCAATGAACATGGTGAGTCTTATTCTGTTTACCTCCATCCTAAAAAGTAATGTGTTAGAGGTAGGACCTGGAATAGTTGCCCTGTCCAGGTTCTCTACTTGGATTTGTGTATGGTTTACGGTTGTATCTCATCTTACCTTACCTTTGGTGAAAGGCTGTATACCGCTGTTACTAACGCTTACCTCATCCTTGTAGGCTCCTTCCCATCGTGGGATTTAAAAAATATTAGGTACCTAAGTATGTCGTTATGATATTTTTGTTATCTATAATAATCAACTAGCGTTGTTCATATTAGACTACTTAGTCTTATACCTGTAAGATACAAAGAGGCATCAAGCAACAACTGGAAGTCGTAGTATCATATACTAATTGAAATTAGGTTCTGAATAGGTTCTGATTATTTCATAATTAAACTTAACTTCAAATCTAAACCTAAGATTTCATAAAACTACGGATGAAAGGATCAATACTTGTGTTACAAGTTTAGAGGATTATGCGGCTTCGACATAAGCATTTATACAGGTTTATTTATATTACGTTTCAAAATAATCTATGTATATTTTACATAGTTCTCACAGCGTCTTGAAACATATTTTTTTAATAATAGAAATTAGTGCTTGACTGCAATCCCACTTGTCGGTAAGCAGCGTGGTAAGCAGTGATGCAATCAATGATGGTGAAGCGCACTTTAATTATAAAGACATCACCTACTCTTATGTTGCGTGTTTATTCTTATTGAAAAAGGTCCGAAATTATTGCAAATCAAAATAATATGTTCCGTAGTACCTAAATGAAACTGCGTGGTTAGAACCATCACAAATACATAAAAGGTGTAAAATCTTACATCAGAAAGTCATCATCCCTTAACAAATCTTTCGTTAGTAGGTACGTTATAAGTCAGATAATATAATTATTAAGTATTGATAGTATTGTTGCTAAGGTTATCTCACTTTTCAACACCCATTCGGTACTTCACGTTAACCTTACAGCATAAGTGTCAGAAGCAAAGTTCAACAGTACGCGGTAGAAACACTTAAAGTTTTATGAAAATTAAAAATGCAATGACGTGGGAACCAGCTGATATTTGTATTATTTTAAAGAAAGAAAGAAAGAAAAGAAAGAAAAATATTTATTTGACATCAGTCATCAAAACACACATACACACAATAATTTATAAAACAATAGAAAATATACAATAGCAGGTACACATCATGTGCTGTGTGCCTCACGGCTGCGCCAAAAAGGTCCATTTCAGCATTCATGCCAGACAGGTGATGCTGTCTGACGCTGGTCTTCCAATCTTGGTCTTTGGTCTTGTTTTACAAAGTATACATTCCGTTCTTTTCTAAGCGGTTGACTGAAGCGAAGAGCCCACTGTGTTTTAGGATCTGCAGGGTTTATACCTGAGGTTGGTTGAGGTTTATATATGAGGCAATTTTGCCGGGAATATATTTAATGTTAATGAAATAAAAAAGTCTGGATTTTATAGAGGATGAGTCTCCATTCTACTCCATAAAAGTATCTGCTCGATTTTTTGTCTAGCGGAATAAATCGAAGCATCGTCGTGATGGAGGAGTATCCTAACTCTTGGGCACTGTGGTTGAATAGTTACCATAATAACTGTTAAAAAATGACTCACAAACCAATCTGGAGAAACAGTCCTCTTATCAAATCAAATTAGAGTGAATAGGCTCTTAATAAACTAGTGCGCTTCACCATCACTGATTGCATCTCTGCTTACCATCAGGTGGGATTACAGTCAAGCACTGGTTTATAGTACGAAAAAAAAAACTAGCTGTCCAGACAAATTTCGTACCGCCTTAGTCATTAATTTATTGGTTTTGTTAGACCTACTGAATATACACGAAATATCAACGCATAATGTTCTATTTGTAGGCACTTACTATCTTTTTTATCGATTTATCTTGTTATAAACTATATGTGGAGGATTTTTAGGTAGTAGCAATTTTTTTAAATATTATATTCTTCATTTCACTGGATTGTTAGTCTGTAAGCCTTCTTTAAAATAAAATAAATAAATAATCATCAAAATCGTTTCGGATAAGTTGTTTTACAAACATTGTGTGACATGATTCTTTAAATTAGCTTTATTTTTTTTATTTATAAACCGATTTACATGAAACAAACACTAAATGTATAGATGATAACCACAAATCGGCTAGCGTGCACAAACGCTTAACAAACTTCTTTGTTTTGGGTGCTATTTGCGTTCATAAAGGTCCCAATCATATTTTTCTCATTTATCTTTGATGTAGGTACCTACCTAGAGACAGCGGATCCGTTACATTTTTATTACATGTATTGCTTATAAATTAAAACGAATATCCATATGATAGATGTTTATAACAATAACGTAACTCATTTATTTATTAAAATTAAAATTACATGCTGAGCTGAGCGCCCATTGCATGATAAATGATGTTTATTTGCAAATAGGTTCATATCATAAGTACATACACTTTTACATGTCATTTTTTAACTAGAAGGCAAGGTCCGTGTTTTACTATCTGACTACTCTGTGAAGAAACACCGTAATAAACTCAGAGGTCACAGTCTCTGTAAAGTCCAGACATTATCTTGGTCAGATTATGTAAGAACCATGCAGATTATTGTGATATGAGTAGACCAGACCAGTCAGGGCAAGAACTTGTCAGTTACCCAACACATGACAGCTTATCCGCTGCTTCAACAGTTGTCGATCCCAACTGTTTGCCAACGCGTCCAGGATCCCGAAAAATTGTTGCAATATGAACCTCTCTGTCCAAGAATAAGACTATCTTTTTCCCTTGACTTCGACCCACAATGCACCTAGGCACCTATAATTGCTTACTGTTTGCTTATTATTTCTTCTTTAAATCTTACTAGCAATGTGGGTTGCACCTCTCAAACTAATGATAAATAGGTATGTGTGTCTGTGGAGCGGGTTCACGTCAATAGTGCAATGGGTGAGCATCGACTTCACGACTTCTCGATCACTATTTCGACCTCTTAGCCATTGGGCTAATCGCCGCTTGTTGTCGTCCACTTGTCATATTGTGGCCATTTAAGCATTTTGCATCTCTTCTCCAATCTATATGTTAACTATGCAAAACTCGGGTCTCCAACGTGAATGCAATATGTTTAAAACACCCGGCCAAGTGCGAGTCGGACAATAGTATTCAACATTATTAATATCAAACAAAAAACGGCAAAAAAAAATCACGCTTGTTGTATATTATGGGAGCCTCACTTTAATATTTATTATATTCTGTTTTAAGTAGGTATTTGTTGTTAAAGCGGCAACGGAAATGCATCATCTGTGAGAATTTTAACTGCCTGGCTATCAGGGTTCAGCCTGGTGTCAGGCAGACGGACAGTGGAGTCTTAGTAATAGGGTCCCGTTTTTACCGTTTAGGTACGGAACCTAAAAAGGACCCAAAGATTTACGTATGTACGCACACATAGATAGATAAAAAAAAAACATTTTCACTTCAGTAGCTCAAACATGTAGGTTTTGCTGACTGAAATCAGTGAGCAAAATGCGATTTTGCTCACTGATTTCAGGCTTTCTGAAAACAAAAATTAAAAAGTACGAACAGTAAGTCGTGGGTTCAAACCCAGGCAGGCGCATTACTTTGTGTAATTTATTTCATCACCACTGCTCTCAAAAACGGTGAAGGAAAACATCGTGAGGAAACCGGCATGTCCTAGAACCAAAAAAATCGAAGACATGTGATATCTACCAATTCGCACTGGGCACGCGTGGTAGATTATAGCCCATACGCAAAATACGCGCTTTGACGTGGAGTTGCGGATACCAGCCCGATATCTTTAATCTTCAATCTTTTAAACATTCTGTTTGTAACAAAGTTGAATAACTATCAAAGTTTGACACATTGAGGTAGCTTGGTATCTACCTATATATTTGTTATTGGCAAAACAAGGTTTGCATGGAAGAGTTTTTCATGAAAATCCATCGTAACAATAGGTACAATAAACAATAGGTTTGGTAAATTTTTACCTTTGAGGAGATTTTCTTTATTCAAATTTGTTTATACCAGTCGGAAGCCGACACAGGTCACGTCACGTTTCAAAATAAACAATGGAAACAAAATAAAATTCGCTGTATCTAGCTAATTAATTACCTGGCTGGTTCTTAATTACATTTCTTTTGTTAAAAATTGTACAACATTCACAATTCAACCTTTTGAACAAAACGAAACCTTACTCAAAGTTTACCTTCTCATTTTCAGTATGTTAATTATTATTTCTTTATTCTTTGCGTACGTAATGTTTGTCGGAACGTGTTTATAAAAAAAAATCCAACCTGTTACTGTTCCACTGCAGTGCAAAGACCACTTATCATACAGAGAAGGCACGAGTATTTATCACTCCTCTTAATCAAGGCGATTTGGCGACTTCAAACGATATTCAAATGTTAATAAAAAAAACCGGCCAAGAGCGTGTCGGGCCACGCTCAGTGTAGGGTTCCGTAGTTTCCCGTCCGTCATAATAAGTAATCAAAATGCTTGCATATACGATTATACTACAAACTTAGTCCAGAAATTATTTTGTACAACTTTTTGACTTTTTTGTACAAAAACGGGTGTTTCCATCCAAGTTCAAAATAATTTTCCTAGAAATTCCTTATAAAGTTCTACATTTGGTTCAAAAGCTAGAGGGGGGGGGGGGGGACACATTGACATTTTTTACTTTTGTAGCGATTATTTCCGATTTTAGTACACCTCTATTCATTTTTAAATACCTTTCCAACAATAGATCACACGTTAGGGTTGAAATTAAAAAAAAACACTGGCTACTTTACATAAAGGGAGGGCGGCTACCCTAATAAAACATTTTTTTCCAATTATTATTTTACCACTTTGTTGGCGTGATTGATACACATATTGGTACCAAATTTCAGCTTTCTAGTAGTGATGCAACGAATACTACTTTTACGAATACGAATATCAAACCAACTATTCGGCGAATATGACTACGAATACGAATATCTCGCCATGGTAATAAAATACTTATTTATTTGATGAATGTTAACTCGTCTAATAATTAAAATTTACAACAGGCAAATTTTTATTTAAAAAACATAAAATTTGTAGATTTTCTGGTTTTAGGCGATTTCTTTTTTCAGTCTGGATGTTCCCAGCCGTTAAAAAAAACTTTTCCGAGGCGACTGTGCGTGGCTTCAGTGAAAAATATTTCTGGGCGAGTTTTTTCAGACTTGGAAAATGGACATCTTCTCGCCAAAAGGCCAGTGGATCAGCAGTCGCAGCAAACATATTAGTTTTTAAATATTCGTCTTAGTATTCGCCGAATATCATCACTACTTTCTAGTGCTAATGGTCACAGAGATTAAGCGAGGACGGACGGACAGACAGACAGACATGGCGAAACTATAAGGGTTCCTAGTTGACTACGGAACCCTAAAAATGGAAAATATAGACACTTTTTTTGTGGTAGGCCTTTAGAATAATAATAACTGCTGCACAGGTCAATTGAAAGTAAAGCTATGCTTGTCTTGAATGAACAGTCACCCTTCCGCGGATCGTACGAACCCGGCCATTTCCGTGCCTCAGAAAGTACAGACGCCAGCACCTCAAACTACCCCAATGTGTCAAATTTCTGTGCTAGGTTTTCAACTTTATTCCAAACTCAATAAGGTTCATGTTCAATTCGGCAAATTTGTCAGTTTGGCGAAGACACTGACTCTTTAACACCGGTACCAGCTAGCTCAAGAGTCAGGGCTTCAATTTAATATGTAACAACTTTTGCGTCAATAAAACATTGTTATATTATATTAATATCTGCTATTTATCATTATCGAATGAAATTGTAAAACAGTGCTTTCTACTTTAATGTTAACAATAATAATCATACATAAACTCACACCGTTCTTCTTTGGGGTTAGGCAGAAACTACAGAACTGCTAAAACTGCTACGATTCTAACACACTTCTTTTGCTTTGTTTATGTTCATACATCAGAAGGAAACAACAAATGTTAGTCCAGGCCAAATTTACTAAGGTAAAAGCACCTATTACGGAGGTATTTCGCATCATTTGAAAGTAAGAAACAAAAATAAGCATTTGTAGGTATTTCTAAAGGTGGAAAAAAATTCTATCGTTAAAAGTGGAATTTATATTTTGTATTGCTGTTGAGACTATGTTTCTGTTGATGATATTTCTTATTTTAAAGAAATATTTAAATAGTCTGGTCGATTTTCCCTAATACGGAGGTACAATTTTGGTCTGATCCTATTACTGCGGTAGACGACTCCTAATACGGAGGGTCAAAAATTATATTCTTTAAAGTTCCGTACAAATAATATTTATTAAATAATATTAATGTGTTAGTAACGTAATTCGTAAGTTTTTCATTTATTGACCATTGATTTTATTACATTGCGTAATCAAATTAATGGTGAATGAATTATTTTTAGAATTACTTTAATCACATTTACATTATTTAATAAATATTATTTGTACAAAACTTCAATAAAATTAAAAAAAACTTTACGTTGTGAAAAACAAAAAGTAAAATTAAAAAAATGAGCGAAAGAAGTCGGTCTGTATAGAAAAATCTTTCCGTACAGACCGAAATCGCTTCGCTCATTTTTTCTGTATTGTATTATTAGATTAATTCACATGAGAATCCCCTATGAGAGAATCCCCTTGGGTTCTCTCATGTTAAAATAAAATAATTTTTATTCCCAAATTCCAACGGATTCCGAAGGA
The DNA here is from genome assembly GCA_921972225.1 of Euplexia lucipara. Lineage (NCBI taxonomy): Eukaryota > Metazoa > Arthropoda > Insecta > Lepidoptera > Noctuidae > Euplexia > Euplexia lucipara. The sequence goes on along the minus strand of OV179142.1, from coordinate 5,415,320 downwards.
ATTTAAGAAAATTAAATAAGGATGTATGTTCACTGGTTTTATAGAATTAAAAATACAATTATTAAGGAATCAACTAGTTATATTATTGAATAATCCACAAAAAAACATACAAAACTTTTACGGAACCCTAAAAACTTGTAATTTTATGTTGTATGAATAGAGCCGGAATAGGAGATCTTAGAACCCTACACGGAGTTACCTGGAAATAATTACCGCCGTAATAGGAAAACTACTCATGTTTTCGATAATCCTAATTCTGACCCATAAATATTTCGACAAACAAAAGAGTAAAAATGCCTAATCAAACATTAACAGTTTTTTGGCTCAGATTTGTACACGTCAAGTCAAAATTTATACAAAATAAATGTTTTGTGATAAATTAAAATACACCTTCCCATTTTAGCCTCTTCTAAGAAACTAACATTTTGTACTCGACAGTTTTCATATTTAACTAGATTTCTAATTAAGAACACATACCACAGAATATGGTTTCTAAGTTATGTGATTAATAATTATTTCAACTAAACTTGAAACTAATTCAATAAGTTAATCAATTGAAAGTTATAAACAATTAAACATGTCCAGTACTTTTCCTATTTCGGAGTCATACCACCGTATTAGGATTAATCTACAAAATTTGTATCGTATTACGGCGGTATTTTATTTTTAATTTTTTTGGTAAAAAATGACTTACAAATATAAGAAAAGCTATTTAAATAGTGAGTGTAATAATAAGAAAATGCTATAAATAACAAATGAACAAACTCGAACGGCATCTTAATACGAAAAACTTAGTTTCTAAATATTTGTGTACTTACTTTTGTTGTTCCGCGTTTGTATGGAAACACCTCTCACGTCGATGACGTTACACAGACTGATTGATCTTGTTGCGTTGTCTATGTGCTATACTTGCAAACGTCAGTAAGGTCTAAAAGTAATAGATTTAGAATAAATAGTTTCGGTTTTGGTGTACCTACACTGAATAAAACGGGAATAAAACGCGAAAATAGAAATACCACCGTAATAGGAAGCGATTTTGACTACCGCCGTAATAGGTGCTTTTACCTTAGTAGGTAATTAATTAAGGACATAGCTATGTTGCAAATACTTTGATTTAATAACAAAAAGTTAAAAACTTTGCAAATTCACGAGAGAGCGTTCATAAAAAACATAACTAACTAAATATGGGCATTTGCCTGACTTTTTACGTAAAATAGGCTCGCTACAGACATGAATTTAATTTTAAAGGCATTAGATAATGCTAGTTTGGCTGTTTTTAATAAGAAAAAGAGGAAATAAGTTTTCGTTTGCCATCTCCAATCTAATTTTACCCGTACACGGCGGCGCCACTTGCAACGATATAGAGCTGCAATGTCTAAAATTCAGTGCATTGCACTTAGTTCCTAGTTTCAACGGATGGCTACTTATCCTGGTTGTCGTAACTTACTGTAGTTTGCAACAACTCCCTAGATGGTGTTGGGATCGAATTAGAACTCGCTATGGTTTCGTTACCGCAGAAGAATGACCTGCCTCAGTGAAACATGCTGTATTCAGAGATATATTTTTATACTTTTATACTTAGTATGTAAGTTAGCTCGTAGGATACATCCCACTGACTCATTAATTTAAAACTTGTTCTAAGTTTTCCTTTTTTGTTGGCCGCATTCAATGCGGCCCCATAAATGCCTTGGCACCCAACTAATAATGAAATATACAATGTATACAACCCATGTCATGATGTTACCTTGAGGCCAGATTTCTAAACTCTTCAATTTCTGAATTCGGTGTAATAAAAATAATTTTGTTCTCGAAAAGAACATACCTACATCAGTACCTTAGTAAAATAATAATAAGTATTCTAAAATTAGAAAAATATAATCATTAATCAACGATCATACGATTATTGTTACTTATTTAAAAACAACTTTAACCTATTTTTAAAACTGTTAACCGATGAGTCTTAATTAAGTATTTAATTTTATTTATTTAAGGACTATGAACAGCTTTTTGTAAAGGAAAATGCTCATAGCTGGCGATTTTTTACATCTATGTAATACGAGTAAATACCAAAAATATACTAATGTATTGCTATTACCTGTAATGAGTATGTACAAAAGTGGTAGCAGTGATAGTAGCCTAGTGATAGTGACCGGCGGATTGCCAAATTATAGGTCTCAAGTTCGAACCCAAGGCACACATGCACCTTTGACTTTTCCAATTCATGTGCGTATTATACTATAATACGGTACTTGACAGAATAAAAACATCAAAATACAATTAGTCCATTAGATTATAAAAAATAATACACATATATGTTTTTTTTCTTTTTCAAATTGATGGAAAAACTGCTTAGATTAAGCGCATAAAAGTTGAGGAGAGGCGACTTGTAACTTCATTACCTAGTATGCGTCCTTCATTACCGGTACGTCGTGCGACATTTTGACTCGATGTATCGCCGTTAGTTTTTGATTACGTGAAAAAAGATAAAATATTTGTGTCCAATATTTTCTTGTAATAGTCTAGATGAGGGACTAATAACTAAATTTTTTTCAAATAGATGTTGATTGCTTTCTACATTTTGCTTCGAGTTCCTAAGGGTGCTTCTACACGGTGCATGTAACTGGAACAAGTAAAGATGCGGGTTACACTTGTGAGCAATATGCGCAAGCGTCTTGTTCAAGTTACTCGCTTGCCTACTTATACATATGCAAATAACTGGAGCAAGTAAAGACCTGGGCTACTTGCGCAAGCAGTACGCTCAAGTTATTTGTTCGTGGTCCAGAGCTACATGCCCATCTTTTCTCAAAATCCTCTCTTTATTTAGAAATCTTTATCTTTACTAACATTATAAAGAGAAAATATTTGATTGTTTGTTTGTTTGCATTGAATAGGCTCCGAAAGTACTGGACCGATTTGAATTTTTTTTTCTCTGATGCGAAGCTACACTATCCCCAGGTGACATAGTCTTTTTTTGATTACAATAAGTTCATCAGTTTTACAAGGTAATGGTTACCTCATTAATGCATTAATTTACCCAGAAGTTATCGATCTGCAATGATATGCTTGCTAAGTTGAGTTTGGAATACATTGGAAAAGTATACATTCCTTAAACAGGATGGTTTGTTTTAAAGTTGTGCTTCTTCAAAAGTTATAATTTTTCTGCCATAGTTACTTCTTGTGTTTACAGACATTTAAACTCACATATACTAACAGCCAGATTAGGAACAAACGACTGCAGGCCACAGACGCGGGTTCAATTCCTGCCCGGAAAATTATAATGTTCCTTTTGGGTATCATACTTGCGACACGCAGTCCATCGATCAGCCACTCGGTTTCAAAACATCAAATGCTCGTGGCACCATTTATCAGGCCTTCAACAAATCTTCTCCTCCGGAACGTATGCTCCACTTGAGATGAAGGTGTTAACAACACGGTCCCTGGGTCATGTCAGGGTCTTAAGTGGCTTCGACTACTTGGAGAACTTTTCGAAGCTATCACACTCACCAATATATTTAGCTTGTCGGTCATTAATATCGTTGATACCTTCCTACAAATTAATTGGTAATTCACGTAATCCTTTTTAGAAGGTGGAATAACTTGTGATTACAAATAACTTCCTCTTAGCACTTTGCCTCGCTGTAATGATTTTTTTTTTGTATCTAAATAGGTCATCTTCGTCTGCCTAGCTTTTTCTCAACTATGTTGTGGTCGGCTTCCAGTATGAACTGGATGCAGCTGAATACCAGTGTTTTACATGGATCGACTGCCTGTCAGACTCCACAACCCAGTAACTGGGTAACACGATCTCCCTTGGTTAACTTGGTATAACTTTCATGTGGACGACGTCTGAAATAAATTTCTTATTATACCTGGTCGTCAGATTTTCAAGCTTCAAATGATGGCTGGAGACTACCATACGACAAAAGGAATGTGATAATAATATTATCTTCAACAATGTTGGATGGTGTAATAGTGTTTTGGCATTCCCGATGTCTAATCATTCCAAAGCACTGTATGGCATCGTTGAGGTTGGCTTACGAAGACGTAAACAGTGTTCTAGCCTCTAATGTTATTGTATATTTTATGTAAGTTACGTTGTGTGTAGAAAAGTGCTAAGGTCCAATGGAGCGACATAGTCATGTTTGACAAAGCCCCTTAAATAAAGATTAAAAAAAAAAAAAAGAATTGAGAAATGGCCATAGCATTAAGTCCGCCTTTGTTGTTTATTCTACTAGTGCATAAAGTTTTAACAAGTAAATAAATTGAGCATTGAGTAACTTTCACTATTTTTGAGTAAATTGAATATAACCTGGCCACCAACTAAAAAATGGCCATACAATGCAATATGAATGATGTTTTTTTTTAGATTTGCCTAATTTATTGGATTATAAAACGTAAATAAATAAATAACTAAAATTAAAAAAAGCAAAGTGTGTTGTTTATAATAAAAAAAAACATTACTCCACACTCGATTTTCCTCTGCGTCTTGTAGGTGCGATTACAAATATTCAAATTTACATACACAAACAGCAAGACCCAGAGTAACTACTTGAAGGCCATATAAATATTTATTCCGTGCGGAAATCGAACCCGTGGCTCGTGCGGCGCTGCAGCTAATCAGTCACTGCGCCAACGGCACCGCGGGTATGTACCAGCTCATATTTTTTTCTGGGCAAGTCCCATAGTCAAAGTTATGAAAAACCATAGATATCCGGTAAAACCATAAATACTTTCACCTCCTAAATGATTTTCAGTGACATAAAAATTACTTATCTCGTGTTATTAGAATGTGTTTGTACATTTTTGAAAGTCGTTACGACCTCGAAAGTCTAAATCAAAATCAAAAGTCTTTATTCAAACTAGGCTGAGAATCAACACTTTTTGAACGTCCAAAAATACATAAGACAGTCCCCCAAAAACGCCCCACCCTTCGCCACTTCCTAGTGTTTTGACAAAGTTCTGACAAAGTCACCCAGTCACTGAGCTGTGAACGTCAAATGGGCACTTAAAAAAAAAACTTGTCTGCTACTGTCCTACTGCAGTGCAAAGCCCTCTTCTCATAGAGAAAAGGCACGAGCATTGATCACCACGCTTGCTCAACGTGGATTATATACTGTTACTAGCTGTACCCTGCCACGCTTCGCTGTGGCACATTGTGATTGAATGGTTAAAAAAAAAAGAAAAAAATGACGTGTGGCGCTCGGAGACTGCCGCGGTAAAGCTATTGCATAGCATTTTTTATCAACTCCTCTCCTCTCCCCCTCCCCCTCTCCCCGTCCCTCCCATTCCCCAACACCTCCAAGCCCCTCCCCTCACCCCTCCCCTCTGAACCCCTCCTTCCCATTCCCCTTCCCCTCTCCCACTCCCCTCCCCTCCCCTCCTTCTCCACGCCCTCCCTCTGTCCTCCCCCACCACTCCCCTCAACATCCCTCCCCTGCCCCTCCGTCTCCTCTCACAATCCCCTCTTCCCTCTATCACAATCGATCGGTTTTCAGCTCGATCGGTGCACTTTTTGAGTTTTTGAAGCGTACACAAACCAACATAACATTTTTATACATATACTGGTAAATATTGATGTTATCGAGCGGGATAGAAAATGATAAAATTATGAAAATGACTATTAAAAAGCAAGGGTTGGTGATAAAAAAGTGCAAATTTAGAGTTGTATGTATTTTTTGATGCCACATAAAAAAATAAATAAAAAAAAAATCCAAAAAAATAAGAAAATAAAATTTGGGGTGAACACCCCTTATCACTTAGAGGTTAGAAAAATAGATAGTAGCCGATTGTCAGACTTACTGAATATGCATAAAAAATTTCATGCAAATTGGTCAAGCCGTTTCGGAGGAGTATGGGAACGAACATTGTGACACGAGAATTTTATATATAAGAAGATATGACTGCCATGGCCTGTTGGTCTAGAAGTTAGTGACCCTGACTGCTATGCCAGAGTTCGTAGGTTCGATTCCCACCCAGGGCAAACCTTTGTGTGAAGAGCACGATCTTTTGTTCTGTGTCTGGGTGTAATTTATCTTTAATATGTATGTATTTAGAAATATATTAAACTAGCTGCTGCCCGCGCGCGTCGTCTGCGTGAAGGCTCTGCAGCACCAGAAACACCTTAGATGCCAGTGTCGTTATAGCATTATAAGTATACGACTTTTATAAAAACCCCCACCGCAAAAAAGTAAAATATTTAAAAAGTTAAAAATAACACTTTTCTATCGTGGAGCCATGAAATTTTACGTCACGTCGAGGTACCGCATAAGTAAGGCATGTTCCTAGTAATCGTAGGTATGTAGCAAAGAGATTTCAAATACTATAGAGCGGGCATCTCAAGGAAATGTCATAGAAAAACTTTGATCCCATGTCTCAGTAACGCCTCTTCTCTTCTCTTCCACCTGGCGTTAATCCCGGCTATTGCCAGGGTCCGCCTTCCGACTGAGCTTCTTCCACTTTGCCCGATCTTCAACATCCTTTTCGGTCAGGCCATTGGCTCTCATGTCGGACTTGACGACGTCCAGCCAGCGTTTGCGAGGGCGACCACGGGGCCTAGCCCCAAGGACAGCCATATACATGCATCTCTGACCAACGTACTCGATAGGGCGGCGCATGATGTGTCTATACCATCGGAGACGACACTCTTGTAGTTTTTCTCCCACGTCGCGGACACCAAGGCTACCCCGGATGAATGAGTTGCGTATGCGATCGGATCGCGTTACGCCGCTCATCCACCTAAGCATCTTCATCTCCGTGACGCGGAGTTCCTGGGTGTGTCTACTTAATGCTGGCCAACATTCGCCGCCGTACAGGAGGACAGGCCGTATGATGCATTTATATATCTGCCCCTTGAGCTTCGGAGGCATTTTGCGGTCGCATACAACGCCCGTTACCTCGCGCCACTTCGCCCAAGCTGCGCCTATACGTGCTTGGACATCGTAATCCACGTTGCCAGACTCGTGCAGCACGGATCCAAGGTACCTGAACTTATCAGACTTAGAGATCAGGTCCGAACCTATTCGGATGGTATTTGAATCCGTGCTGCCATAGTCTCAGTAACGCCATCTAGAATAATATATGAATATTGGAGCGGCAGCGGAGCGTACAACTTAAAACTCATAGACTTGTATCCAGCAGGACACACTTTTTCGGACGAAAATTTTGTTCGTGATGTGATGTGTGAATTTTGGTCTATAGGTATTGAATGTCTTTGGTATGTAGGTACTTATTTTAGCGGTACCCCGACGTGACGTAAAATTTCATGGCTCCACGATAGAAAAGTGTTATTTTTAACCCCCGACGCAAAAAGAGGGGTGTTATAAGTTTCACCGCTATGTGTGTGTGTCTGTCTGTCTGTCTGTCTGAGCTACCGTTGCTATTTTAGACGTCTAAGGGTATTAACTTTACTTACAAACATATTTGTGTCTTAAAGTTTCAAACACCCATGTGTGTAATATTAATAAGCAACATTGTGGTGTATTTAGTCTGATGCAGCCAGGATATCTAGCAGACTAATACACTCTTGGAAAAATAACAGCAGATATGTCGTGTTTGGATTCATTTTAACCTGCATTTGATTCTGCACACAATGGACTGATGGCAACTGGATGAGCTGATGCTGCAGCCAGGCTACCCAGCACACCAGCAGGTAGACTCTTGACAAAATAATAGCAGATATGTCGTGTTTGGATTCATTTCAACCAGCATTTGATTCTGCGCACAATGCCTTGATGGTAACAGGATGAGCTGATGCTGCAGCCAGGCTATCCAGCACACCAGTAGGTAGACTCTAGACAAAATAATAGCAGATATGTCGTGTTTGGATTCATTTCAACCAGCATTTGATTCTAAACACAATGCACTGATGGCAACAGGATGAGCTGATGCTGCAGCCAGGCTATCCAGCACACCAGTAGGTAGACCCTTGACAAAATAATAGCAGATATGTCGTGTTTGGATTCGTTTTAACCAGGATTTGACTCTACATACAATGCACTGAAAAAATCTCATAACTGTAAACTCTATAAAACAAAGTTAATGCGTTTAAAAAAATTAAAATAAAAATTAAATTAAAATTTTAAAAAACCCCCATCGCAAAAAAGTAAGACATATAAAAAGTTAAAAATAACACTTTAGCCATGAAATTTTATGTAACGTCGGGGTACCGTTAAAATAAGTACCTACATACCTACAAGTACTAGGAACATTCCTTACAAGCGGTACCCCGACGTGGAGTAAAATTTCATGGCTAAAGTGTTATTTTTAACTTTTTATATGTTTTACTTTTTTGCGATGGGGGTTTTTTAAATTTTAAATATTAAATTTTTTAAATATTTTTCTTTTTTGCGGTGGGGGTTTTTAATCCATAAACGACAGCCGTCATCAACACGGACCTTTCTATGTTAACGTAGCTTAACCTTCAATCGAATCGTGCGTCATTTATCCACAAGCCCTCTCCAATCCTGCCTATCAAGCAATACTATTGTGATGCTATTTAATGGTATTATAGTTGCCCCGTTAATGCAGCGCGTCAAGGATGTTTGCTGAGGCAAGCGTGGATTGTTTTTACACGGTGATGCGGAAGCGGTGCGCATCCATGGTCCGTAGGGTACGCGGCAGCGCCAACAGCATCCTGTCTATGATAGCGAGCAGGCTTGATTGCGTGTTTGTAAACCATTGCTGCTGGGCTTGTCACCTTGCAGCAATGATGTCAAAACCTGAATCTGTTTTGTCTTCGTATGTTAGTAATGTAGTTTGTAAGTGTATTGTTAATTTGTTACTTACACTGTGAGTCTTGTTACTTGTTATAAATAAATTATTATAGTATAGTAGCTGTGGTTTACCATCTTCTTAGGGTCGTAGCGTCAATGAACCTATTACCTTCCTCGTGAGTACTGCTTTCGAAAGGAAAAATATATGGTAAAAATAGTTACAGAGCTAATAAGTGCGTTTAAGCAGACCGGACATCACCATCAAAATTTTCGTCCGAGACTTGTGTCCTGCTTGGACACAAGTCTATGAGTTTTTATTTTAGTATGCTACGCTGCCGCTCCAATATTCATATATTATTCTAGATGGCGTTACTGAGACATAGGATCAAAGTTTTTCTATAATATTTCCTTGACATGTCCTCTCTATAGTATTTTAAATCGTTTAAACAAAGCAAGTCTTCAGCTTAACGTTTTCCTTAATTAAAGAAAATAATTAAGTACTTAAGTATGACTTAGTTGAATAGTTTTCAACCGCCAATCGCGTCACCTGCCTTGCGTTTTATTTGTGACGGCTATTACTTTCTTGAAAATGAAGGCAAGTCAAGATTCAATTCAATAAGTTTTTATAATATATTCCACCACCCCGTGCGCCGCCATTTTAAATTGTCATTTAATTTCCCAATGGTCCGAAGTGTGCGTTAAAAGCTTTCGAATGCGTCTGTGTGAAGGTTGCATCCCCTTTCTCACACAGACTCAACTTTGCCATGCCTTTCCATGAACACGTTGAACACACACATTGACAATTCATCTATCCCCTATTTTGCTGGCTTCCTGGTAACCGAATTCAAACCAGAAGCTTCGAATCAATAACTGCAAGCAAACTGAGGGTGGCGCTGTATCGCCCGGTGAACGAAGTATTGATCAGTATTCTCGGAAACAGAATGAGGCTACCAGGGCCGTATGATATCGAAGGAGCTTCTAACACGCCATGTGTCGTTTCTCATACAATATTAATTTACTTTATTCGTATTGATTGATTAGGTTGCTAGTTTGATGTTATTGCCTCGTAATAATGTCAGTTGAAATAACGTAGGTTATTGAGAGTGACTAAAATTTCATAAAAAGTATAAGTACCTATTTGTTGCGTTTTTTACGTAAAGTAGGCGCACATTTTGATCCTACTCATTGCAGGTGATGAGTTTTCGTCTTTGTAGGAAATCTGTGTTTTGGTTTAGGTACCTACAAGAGTTCTATCTTTGCAAAGTTGGGATAATGCTAGAATGATGATGACGAGGAAAACTTTGTTTGCTGAATTACTACATTTTTCAGTTCAATTAGGTACAGCTAGGAATTAAAAGTATAGTAGGTATTACACGATATGTCTAACCATTCATTAATTCTCATTGAAGTTGCGTTTAAAACGATAATCCAACTTACCACTTAACAATCTCAAACAATTGACACCTACTTGAAATGAAATTCTTAAGCGGATTGAAAGTTTCAAGTGCCTTTAAGTTATCAAAATCATACCAACTCGACTTGAATGATATGATTTAAATCCCTACGTAGATAGGTAAGTACCTATAGTTATAATACTCTACACACTCTACAGTACACAAAAGTGATGGTTCTATTGAAATGATTAATGATTGTCAAAGAAACCCAAGTCTAGTTAAACATACTGGAAAATGAGGACGGATCAGATTTAACAACACAAAGTAAAGACAAAGTATTCTTGGTTCGTTATGATAGGTGGACCACGGGCAATATATTTTAAAAAGTAAATACTTAGGTGGATCACGAGAAGAAAAATTACCCGTGTGGTACGCCCAGATGAACTCACGTCGCTGCACCACGGGCTACTCCCGTTCATGACATTATGATTTAAGATCACGCCTCTATTCCCCGAAGGGTGAGGCAGAAGTTTTGGTCAAGTAGGTCGACATAGAGACAGATGTTAGAAACAGTTCTGCCGATTATATAAGAAATAATGCTCGATATTGTAGACTATTGTCGACTGAAGAATTGGCGCATTTCTCCTCTTCATTCCTGACATTGTCGTGCTCAAAACAAAAGAAATGTTTATACAATCCGTCACTTTGTCGATTTTGTGTTTACAGTGGTCATGCTACGCGTGCAGCAGATAGTATCTACATACATCAAAGGGCAATGCCCATTTCATTTTTGGCCATGTTTCTCCTATCTATGTAATAAATACTAAAAATAGGTATACTAATTTAGTAACTTAAACACGTAGATATTGCTATTACCAATTATTGATGACTACAAAAGTATCAAAAGCAGATTTTCATATGACACTCAGTTGTTTATTACATTCTAATATTTCGGTTCGGTTGTCAGTAGGTACTATCAAAATAGGGATTACAATTCTTAATAAAAAAAGTCCTACCAAGTTTTATGTGAAAAACAGCTTGTTCCTTGATCTGTGATATCAATCCTTATGCCTATCATTTGTTTCTTCCATGTGCATCACTTGGTCAAAGGTTCCTCAGCAAATGGGCAAAATATCCCTTTCGCCAGATATGTTTTTAAGCCCCGTGGAATAGACAGCGAGCTTGTTGCCATACTACCGAGAAGTGGAACCGAGGCCAAATGGAAAATACGACTACTCTGTAGCCAAGAATTTGATAGCCATTGGGTACGGGTAATTTTTCAATCTGTCTTTTCAACCTAAATAATACAGTTTAAAACACGGCATAAATTAACTTAACTTACTACTATGCCATTAGGTATCTAACATTCGTCAACAGCAAGAAACATAATCAAGCTTATTATACCGTTCCTAAATTCTCGCAATGAACGGACAAATCGAAAGTACCTTAATTATTCACTTTGTAAGCTTTCCGATGGAGGCTAACTGAAGTCCGATCGATACAATCGGATGTATTTCTGTTAATGTAGTGTGAGTATGTTGCTGTGTGCATTATGAATGTGTCCGCAGTGCGCAGGGCGGAGGCGAAAAGCGCGGCGCGGCGCGTGGCGTCAGGAACGCTGTCGATGCGTTACACTCTTCCTCTTTATGAATCCCTGGTACAATTTATACGGTTTGGGCTCGGGAAACCACGTTTTAAATAAAAAAACTTTGTAAACGCTTTTAATTTAAATACTTTTAGTACGACATTATAACATGGTATCGTCTGGAAAATTGAAAAATCTGGAATCTTAATAGGCACACACATAACTTCATGCACTATTGCATGTAACCAATTGTATAAAATTATGTGCGTCTCATGTTTCGATATTCCGTATAATAGATACTGCTTCCCCGAGCTTTTGAAACAGGGGTTGAATTTTCCGCCAAAATAATGCTGTGTGCCGCCCGCCGCGCCACGCCCGGACGCTTGCAATGTGAAATGTATCGAGCAACCTCCTACATATTCCTGCGTTCCTAGTACCGCATGGTTTTCAAAGACCATCCAATGAAGGTGGAACGGTGTTAAAAGTCTAAGGAGTCTTTTAAATCAGTTTGTTTATCATTTATCACAGTGTAAACTGCAAATCTAGTCATAACATGTTTAAGAAATCGAGATGAAAGTGAGACTGGTGGATTGTACTCACTTTCTTCTTGACACTGAAATGTTCTCACATTATTTTCACTTGTACGAGAAAAACTATTCACTTTCACAGCTGTTAGGACGGCTGGCGCCCTAGGAAAAATCGAAGACAAATTGTAGGTAGATAATTTTATAAAGCTAGGTTTTTTTTAAATAATTATTTGAATATTCTGCCATGGAATCAAGTTTTGAGGAAAGTTTTGACTTCTTGAATTTGAATGTAGAGGGCGCCAGGATTAGTCGGCTGATTTATACCACGAACGATTTCTCAGATTATTTTTTTCAACGAATACATTTTCATCTGTTTGATTAAATGTTACTATTTGTTTACTTATTATTGTATATTAGGTACTTTGATTTCCATGTTATTGTTTACCTAGTTGTAGCACCTGCCATGTTCTCATCATCTGCTTTACCCCAGACTAGTAGAAAATTCCTAAGGTTTTTTTGGTTCCGCCTTTATACAGTTTTTTTTTTAATATACTTGTGCGTAAGTGTTCACTCTTGAAGGTATTTGAAGCCTCCCCGGCCCCCTTATCAGTGACAATCAATTATCCAAAAATTCAGGGAAACTTAGAGGTATTATTGACACATTCGGACGTTCTCAAAAAAATACGGGAACTACCCTCTGGTTGCATGAACTTAGTGCACACAACACAACAATCTAAGAACAGCGCCAAATTAAAATACACAAGCAACAAAACACAGCGCTGAACTGTAAATATAACACCTAAAGATTAAGGCGCAATGCACATAGATGGCCAATAAATACTGCGTTCGGAACAGGGCCGGATAATCGCCAGTTTATGACCGCCCATGTGCACAGTGGCCCGTTTCTCAGAAGATGCAGCTCCGACGGTCGTAAAAGATGCGGTATAACATGTGCGATGCCAGCGTCTGCATTTGACGGACTCTGTTTCTGGTGCTATATCTTTTAAGGTCGGCATGTAGTGCCAGATATATTTTGTGTGTTCATGTGATATGGTCTGTATCATTGTTGTTAAACATATCAGGACACTTCATTTTTAAATTTCTTTTCTTAAAGTGGAAGCGCTAGGGCAGCTCGCAAAATTCAGATTTTTTTGTCGGTGTTGCAATTGGCCAGTCAGTTTAAGGCTGTACGTTGAACAAAATATGATTTGGCACTTCCAACTTTCTTAATATTTTAATTTATTTTTGAGCGTTTGTCTGGCAGTGGGGTACTGAATGCTCCTCAAGGTTCGAGTTGAGCTCACGATTTCTGACAAATGCATGCACTGACTGATCTGGTCCCCTCATAGTATGTATGTGGTTCTTTTGTTGTAAAAACCATTTCAGACACTAATCTGCATGGTTGTTACTTCATCTGACCAAGATAATGTCTGGACCTTAAAAGAGACCTATATCTCTGGGTTTTTTGGTGTTTCTTCTCAACGTCAGATAGTCAAAAACCAGCGTCACTTTTTAGTTACAAAATAACATGAAAAAGTGTTTGTATGAACCTATTTACAGAAATGTAAACCACCGGTTTTTTTTCTTTGTTTGATTCCTTTTTTTGAGTTATAACAATAATATTGTTAAAACACGGTTAATTATTAACTGCATTGATTTAACTTTCATTGTCCTAGATTATCATTTTTGAGCACGACTCAAATCTTAAACATATAAGAGTTGCACATGTAAGCGGGGCTTTTGCTTTAGTTTTCAATGTTAATACGTACTTATGTTTTTTTTGTAAATTGGAGTGTAGTAAAACTTGTCAATCATTTTCAAACAATCATTTACAAAGTTCATTAACCTTTGTGCTATTAGCATAGAATAGAATAGAAATACAATAGAATAGCATTTATTTGCAAATATGGGTTATACATAGTAGGTAGTAGTAGGTTTTCATCAAAGTTCTGCAATATATCACCATTTGGCATGCAAACATTTTCATTATTATAAAATTGTTAAAATTGATATTCTTATTGTATCAATAAATTAATTAGCCACTCTCATTAAATAAAATTATTAAAACTCATATTTCCATTAAAAATATCAACATAATGATTACAGACTATGTTAAATAAAACATGTTACAACAAACATGTTACTTGCTGATTATTGTACGTACAGATTCAAGTTCTTCAAACGAATAAGAATGACGTGTTGCTGGGGAGTTTGTTCCGCCCATAGAAATCTTCTTTATTATATCTATGGTTCCGCCACTTCCTCTTTCCAGCAAAAACACTAGGAAGCGGCGAAGGGCGGGCGCGGGGACTGCCTTATGTAAATCTTGACGTTCAAAAAGTGATTATCCGCAGCCTAATTAGAATCCTTGACTTCAGTTTGATTTGTTAGTATTGTGGCTTTTGTGTTATGTTTTTATTGTGTCGGTTCAGTTAAAGCTTTCTTTCTATAATATATTATGGTCTGTACTAGAGAATGTTAATATAAATTTCTAACTCATCATCATCTTCATCATTTCAGCCATAGGAAGTCCACTGCTGGACATAGGCCTCCCTTATAGATTCCAATAAGACCGGTTGGAAGTGGCTCGCATTCAGCGCGTTCCCGCGGCCTTAGTGGACGTCCTACGCTATTTCTAACTAGAATTTACTAACGTCGTCGTCGTCGTGGTTGCCTTTAACCTTTTCTCAACTGTTGGGGTCGGCTTCGAGTTTTATAGGATGCAGCTGAGTACCAGTGATTTTACAAAGAGCGGCTGCCTGTCTGACTTGCACAACTTATTTACCTACTGGGTAACACGATACTCCTTGGTTAAACTGGTTGTCAGACTTTCGGGCCTCTGAGTATCTGTGCCGACTGTCATAAATCTAAAAGTGACACCCGGGACCATAGACATAGAGAATGGACTGAGTGTTCCTTGTCAACTGTGAAGTAAACACTGGTAAGAAAGTGTGAGAGAGATAATTAAAATGATTAAAGCGAACGTACGGTATAGTTGTCTCTTTATTTCTTTAACCACAGACCTACAGAAAATAGACAGGTATTATTGGCCCCACAATTACTCTGTCTTTTTCTAGGGAATGGTCTGGTCAATTTTGTGCGGAAATTGCTCAGTCCATTCTCTATGGCCGGGACCAATGACTTTACGTGCTTTCCGAGGCACGGAGGAGTCTTGATATGAAATGAATTAACTGACTAATCTCGTCAAGAGCAGCTTAACGACCGATCGACTCTCACGGGTTTTATTATTTAGCCACAAACTCCTTAGAATGTACTGACGTGACGTGTAGAATATGTACATACCTTACTAGTTTATTTAGGTTGAACGACATCGACAAGTCCGATATTCGTCCAATTCCTCTTCTGTGTCGATGGCAAACAAAGACATGGTAATTCGTCAAGTTGGTAATATTGGTCCAAAGACATTCAATACCTATAGACCGGACATCACGAACATAATTTTCGTCCGAAAAAGTGTGTCCTGCCGGACACAAGTCTATGAGTTTTTTTTAGTACGCTCCGCTGCCGCTCTAATATTCATATATTATTCTAGATGGCGTTATTGAGACATTTTCTCGCATGCCCGCTCTATAGTCTTTTAAATCTCTTTGTATTGGTCGAAGCTGTAGTTCGTCAAATCGTCTTTTTGTCCAATTACATAATTAGTAAAATTCGCTTTTGGTCAAGTCCATGTTGTGTTGATGAAAATATGCGTTTTAAATTCACTTAACATAATGTTTTTTTTTTCAATAAAGGTGTAACGGTTGATGTCTGAGATATTTATTTAGCGATGGTGTATCTGCTTATGTCGCCTTTATTCGACGTCTATAAAAAACTTGTATGGTAAGCACGAGGTACAAGATCATCATCATCTGCCTAGCCTTTTCCCAGTTATGTTGGGCTCGGCTTCCAGCTTAACCGCAGTGTTTTACATGAAGTAATGCTTAAACATGATGTAAGTGTGCTTGCGTGTGTGGGTATGTTGGTGTGTTTGTGTGTGTGTTGTCTGTGATTGGGGATAGGCAGGTAGTTAGGGGTCGAAGTTAAGTAAGGATTCTGTCTGTAGATAGTCCTGTTCAAGTAGCCTTCCTGTTAATTTTGTTTTTATTGCATATCTATTGGGCTTGACAATTTTTAGGTGTTTGTGAATTGTTTGTAATTTAAACGTGGGGATGTGGGGGGGCAGTTCAGATAGGTAGTCGTTTCCTGTAAGACATTGGTAAAGTTGTTCTTAATGTTAATGTTCTTGTTGTGTAGTATAATGAGGCTATATACTACTCAACAACAACAGCAGCCTCAGCCAGGTTTTCTCAAAAGGCTACAGCGGGGATCTTCAAGAGACCCCTCATCTGGTGTTGCAGACGCCCATAGGCTACGGTAAATGCTTACCATCAGACGGGACGTAAACTGATTCGACGTTTATTTTTAAATCTTATTTTATAGCCTCTTTTCGTAATGTGTATCGAAACTAATTTGATCATCGATTAATTTAATACAAAGATGATTAACATGAAACTTGGTTTAAATGAAAGTAAGTAAATACTTAGTGTGTTTGCCAGGTTTCAATTGTAGTAAACTACATACCTGCATACCAATAGGGTAGACAGAAAATACAGATCGCCATTCGCTACTTACATCATCTCGGTCATACGTCTCATTGCAAGTACCTACTACTCACCCGACTTTTCTGAAGAACATCTTTAACAGACTTCATAATACAGTATGTCTGTTTAAAAATATTTAAAACTAGCAGACATCCCGCGATTTCACCCGCGTAGGTCCCGTTCCCGTGGGAATACAGGGATAAAAAGTAGCCTATATCACCCGGGGATAGTGTAGCTTCTCAACGGTGAATCGTTTTTCAAATCGGTCCAGTAGTTTCGGAGCCTATTGAATGCAAACAAACAATCAAACATTTCCTCTTTATAAATTAGTATAGATGAAATAGGTATAATCTTTTAAAGTTCTTCTACTACTTATATGAAATTCTCGTGTCACAGTGTTTGTTACGAAACTCCTCCTTATGATTTTTTTGTGTATATCTGTTGTAAGGATAGGACGTAAACTAATAAATTGATTCTAAGATGGAACGAAATTTACCGGGGCAAATAGTGTTTTATAAAATACATACATAAGTACATGTAGGCAAAATTTACTGGACGCGACTTGCTTCGATTCTTATAAGGCATGTAAAAATCGTAATTTTGCTAAGTCATATCGCATTGCGAGTACCTACTATAACGCACCCGACCTTTCTAAAGAACATCATCAATAAGGTCTTTATTTATTATCCTTCTAGGAAGCACCCCCTTTGCATTTCCACTTAAATTCATTTAACATTAAAAATCTTTAAAGTAATATATTATTTTAAAACTTAATTTAATAATACAACACAAGCTTTTCGTAGAACAATGATTGTCGGAATCTCAGAAAAGAAGTTAGCACAGCATACCCGTTGAACACAATTTACTTGAATACAAGACGATCATAAAAACATAAAAGTTGACTGAGAGAGCGTGGTGTGATGTATTTTAGTTTACGTGTGGATAATGGCGCGTTAGGCTGCGTACGCGCCGACGCTGCCCGTAGTCAGCGCGCTGCGAGTATGATGTGTTTACATGAACGCCCGTTTGTTCAAACCGTTTGATCTTTATAAATGCAATAGGTATTTCAAAAATATCGCCGTCGGCGGAACTCTAACGCTGGCTTTCATAAAAAAAAATCGAGAATGATTTTTAAGAACGACAACCTTGATACTCTGTTTATGCTCGACTATGGGTGCTCATTTTATGAGCATTTCTTGATTTAACGTAACTGACGTGTGTTTGGAAATTGTATTTCAGTACGAAGCAGACCTAACGTGCGCCATGCTTTCGATATGTTGTCTGGCTTTCTAGGCGTGAGCGAACCCTCGCGTCTCTCTAAAGATGAGGTTACTAATACGATGGTCTAGAATACCATCAAGGGTTCAACTCTCATTTTTAAGATGAAAAAAAACATTAAACTCGCGTCAGGGTCACCATTACCCCAACCGACACCTCCGTATGTAAGGAAAGGTAAATTTCCATTTCTGGCCCTGCTTTTTCCATTTAAGTACCTATGTAATAAAGACTAAAAACATATCAATTTAGTGACTAAAATACTGCTAATTTAATACCAATTTTCAATGGTAGGTATCAAGCCAATTCTTTTTATGACACTCAATTGTTTAATGCATTGTAATATCCCGTTCTATCGTCAGTAACTACTATCAAAGTAGGGGTTTCAATACTTAATAGAAAAAATCCAGTTCTATGAGAAAAACAGCCATTATTTGTTTATTTGTGATCTAAGTATCATTTATTTCTTCCATGTGCATAACTTGGCCCTTAGGTCTTAGTTTCCTTAGCAAATGATTCCTTTATGTTTTAAGCAATAGCATTTTTGTCGGCACTCCCGGAGTGGCACTGTTAGTTTTCTTCAAAATTTTCTTATAAGCAGCCCGGGATCTGGTTTCGTGCTGGTTATTTCCCAATTGGTTCTGCCTCTAGTAGGTACATGGAAAGAAAGAAAATACATTTACTAAAGCTACTTCCTACTATTCTGGCTAAATGTGAATATGGATTTTGTCTACAGAAAAATCGACAAAGTTACAGATTGCAGAAATATTTCTTTTATTTTGAGCACTACAATGTCAGGAATAAAGAGGAGAAATGAGCAAATTCTTCAGTCGACAATAGTCTACATGGCATCGGCAGAAATGTTTCTATCATCTGTCACTTTGTTGGGTCCTCGTTTCTACGGCGGTCATGCATGCAGACCAAAACTTCTGCTTCACCCTTCGGGGAATACAGGCGTGATCTTAAATCATAATGTCATGAACGGGAGTAGCCCGTGGTGCCGCGACGTGAGGTCACCTGGGCGTACCACACGGGTAATTTTTCTTCTCGTGACCCACCTAAGAATTTACTTTTTAGAATATATTGCCCGTGGTCCACCAATCATAAAAAAAACCAAGAATACTTTGTCTTTACTTTGTGTTGTTAAATCTGCTCCGTCCTCATTTTCCAGTATGTTTAACTTAATCAAAAAATGTTTTTATTGTATCCCATACATGACAATATAGAAAAATTGAAGCTAACTAGACTTAGGTTTCTTAGATAATCATTAATAATTACAATAAAACCAATGATATTTAAATAAGTAAAAAGGTGTAGATAGGTTAAAAGCGCTCAGAAAGCGACACGTTAAAATGTGGCTAACCAGCCACATTTTACCTCAGTGTCGCGTCGCGCCGTCAACGGTCGCGTGCGCGCGATGTGTGCCGTTTTTGAAGATGGAATGTTGTTTAGGTAACGTATCTACACCTTTTTACTTATAATATCATTACGTATGGATTTAAATCATATCATATCAAGACAAGTATGATTTTGATAAACTAAAGATAGCTTTAATCTGTTACTTTGTTGAATATTCTGTCGACATACCAGGGGGGTCGAGTCTGCTATTGCAATCGTGTCTCAATGACCGGTCAATGATCGATTTTTGACGTATAACGCCAAACTTATGACACATTTCCCATACAAAAACTGTCAAAGTTATCAAATATCCGATCAATGAAAGGTCATTGAGACATGATTGCAATAGCAGGCTCGAGCCCCTGCTGTTTCTACGTTGATCATGCTACGCTTGCTGGTCTAACTGGCGTCAATTGCCTAACCCTTCGGGGAGAAGTGATTTTATGACGTTATGATATTCTGAATAGCGGTCAAAATCATTACCCCTTCTTTAGGCTTCGCCACGTATTGCTGAGTCCGCCCTGTATTTAATTCTCAGGTCAGGCATTGTTTATTGGGTTTTTCCATCTGATATTCGTAGTAATCCGAAGTATGTTGTTGGCAGTAGGCTCTCCCCCTATAACTGGCAGCATGTGGGTATTGTCCTTTTAATTGTTTTCGTTTGGTTAGTGAAGAGTGCGATTTTGTTAAATCACCGCATGAAGAAGTAGGTGAAGTGAAGACGTATTGTGCTGTCATTCCATATCTACTAACTAATGGTAGGCATTGACAGTACACTTCACTCAAGTTTTTACAGTGTGAGTTTTACCGAATCGACCTGGGGGTCGAGTCTGCTATTGCAATCGTGTCTCAATGACCGGTCAATGATCTATTTTTGACGTATAACGTCAAACTTATGACACATTTCCCATACAAAAACTGTCAAAATTGTCAAATATTCGATCTATGACCGGTCATTGAGACACGATTGCAATTGCAGACTCGAGCCCCTGGTTTCAGGGATTTTTCTAAATGGGTGATTGGCTCGCGTTTGATCACTATCTCACTTGATGGTAAGCGATGATGTAGTCGACGATGAAGCATGCTTGCCTAGAAGTAACTTATTCACTCGGGGACCTAAAGAACCCTGGGTTGTAGCTATGAATGATCCCATAAGCTGCCCATGGGCCTGACATGGCTTCAAATGCCGTCGAGAAATATGTTTATGTACTACTACTTTATATACACCTCTGCCGTACCCTTCGGGGCCTGCAGGTATGATGTTTGACGAGTAATTTAATTGATGGTTACGACTGACGGCCAGAGTCTAAGGTTTATTTGTACGATTACTTTTGTTATTCTGCGAAGCAACTTACTTTGCGTTAGTCACTTTGGATCGCGATAATGGACTCGATATCCGGTGTTTAATTAAACGTTATTTCTTATTTGAAGCTCTATAACATCTACTTAGAATCTCATGATTGATCGTATAGTATAGTCACGATGGGTTTCTTCAAATTGGTAACTGATATGGTAGTCGGTTGCATTTTTTTTTGTAAAAAAGTTGTCCCAACCTTAGGTCAAATTTAGCCCCAAACTCTGAGTTTCTTTCGGTGTTTCTTTTCAGAGAAACACCGTCCTCATCTACTTGTTATAAACGACGTTTAAAAGTTTTTGTAAAAACCTATTTACAGAAATAAATTTCGTTTTCATTTGTCATTTTCTAGCGCGCTCAAAGATCAATTTTAAAGGTTGCTACTTTTCGCCCTTTTAGATTTCCTACGCACCAGCTTTACGCAGCTTGTAATGTACTAACAGTACGCCAACTATTCATCCTAAGCATAGCATCCTATATATTACAACAGCACACTGAACTTCCATTTGAGTTAGTTCCTGCCAATAATAGGAGAAAGGACCTGGTCTGCGCAAATCCACAAACTAAACATGCGTTTGCTAACCGATTTTATGTATTTTTAGGACCATTTCTGTATAACAGAATAAACAAGGTACTAAACATACATAGTATAAGTTTTAGACAATGTAGTACGGTGTTATCAGAATATTTAACTTTGCTCAATTACACAGACACAGAACAACTTCTAGAAGTTTTGTCATGATAATTTGTGTATTTCCTTCGTAAGTTACTTATTTTTGTATATTTATATAAATTAGTTTTAGGTTTTAATGTTCCAATAGGTTTTTTCTCGTAGTTATTAATAGTCTATTAGTTACATCAGATTAACTTATAATTTATTTACAGCCCTATGTACGTTACAATGTAAAGTGATGGCCTGAAACACAGGTTTGAACAAACCTAGTTCAGGTGGGTCGCTAATTAACGTATAACCTGATCCCTCTACTTCCACTTGTAGTAGAAATATTTTAGCTTTAGTTTATAATTAGAACTAAGTATAAACTGTGTAGGATAAATTAAATACTATTGTTTGGCTAATGTAAACTTTTTGTCAACAATGTTTTCTTGAATAAATTATTATTATTATATTATTATTTAGGAACTTCTCCTGTGCCATGGGTGCGTTTGCAAACATTACAACTCACATACAAAAAGAACTAGAACCTGTTATAGGCCATACAAATATTGTTCCGTGCGGGAATGGAACCCGAGTCACGCGGAGCCAATCGCTCAGCTACTGCGCCAACCGTCCGACAATACATTTCTCTTTCTGATGTCAATGATGTCTAAGTTAAACTCGGAAAGTAGGTATGTATTTGCTGACATGAAAAACACTGGATATTAGGCATGTATTAAAATTTCATGACACAGTTTTAAAACATGCACCCTGTTAGGGGCACTGCAATTTTTTGTATTTAAATTATAAAATAGCATTATAACGTATCGATTCTAATTAACATTATTATTACAGGTTATTACATTTTGCTAAATAATAGTAAAAAAATTAATACATCTTGTTTAAAATTAAATCAAATAATTACCATTTTAATCTTTCATTTTAATGATATGGGAAATAGCACATAGGTTCTTATGAATTTAAAACTCGCATTAGATAGTACTTGCCCGGATTTGAACCACAACGTCGTGCAAGAGAGATAAGTAGGCACTTTAACTTCTGGCCCATCATAACCTAAAAAAATATGTATTGAAAAATAATATTGGTACCGTGACGTTTGCAACTACGCATATTCTGCCAATCCTCAACAGAAAGAGGCATGAGTTCAACTTTATGTGAGAAATATCCAATTCTTTGTTCATAAATCCAGATTGCAATCGTTTTCCGGTGACTGTTAAAACAGTTGTATCTTTAAATAATACATTTTCAGTGTTGTTCTATTTGCGTTCGTTATAAATAACTTGAATAATTGACACAGTTCGATGCATTGGACTCGATGTGTGCGGTCCCGATCCGAAATCGATCCCTGACGTCTTGACGAATGAAGGTGCATCCAGAAACTACGTGATGAGTCGGTGTTACAAGCTAGTGAAAAGTAAAATTAAGTACTTTGTTTAGTCTGAGCCCGTGATTTCTTTAAGTTTGAAGACAGAACAATATGTGGTCTTGATTTCGAAGCCAACTAAAGTAACCCAGTGACTGTTACCTAGTCACTGTATTGTGGAGGACAGATAAGGTTTAATTTCACTGTAATTATTAATGGTTTCTGGCTCTTAGTACCTTCTACGCCTAAGTGAGTGGTTCACCATCCTCGGTTAACTTTCTATATCCGTGGAGCACCAAGATAAACCACTTACGTGGCCTACGGGTTAGTAACGTAGTTATTGAATTAGTATTCAATAACTACGTTACTAACCCGCTTCCACTCTTGACTTCGTTCACGTAAACAAACATAAAATCCAATGGCACTTGGAATTATAGTAAGTTTCTATCAATGAATGAATTACAGTAAGCAATTCCGGAGACCTCTTTAACCCAAAACTTACCTCTTAAAATTATTAGATTAGATAAACAATAATGAAATCCTTTTAGGTTTTATTCTGCCTCGCATAGTATAGGTAAATAGTTTTTAGGTAAGTACCTACGATTAATTACTAAAACAGAGAATAACATTACGAACTACATTATTTAATAAAATACGTGATAACCGCAACAGAATAGAAGAAACATATTTGTGTTAACATTGTTTATGGGTGGTCCCTCGCCCGAAACAAACAGATTTAGCTTGCTTCTACCATAAACAGTAATACAACAAAAAAAACTAAAAAACACATCTTCCCTTCAGTTGCTTTAACTAACGGATAAAAAACTCAACCCTTTCATATGGTAACCTTGACCCTTGTTTAAATAAAAATGGGTAACTTTTTTACTAGTTCTGCCGACTATTATTTAGGCAACAAAAAGTTTGCAGAATGCTTCCGAAGATTCAGAGGTCCTTGACAGTTCCAAAGATATAATTTTACTGTTTCAGCTTTTTTTATTACTTGCTATATTTTTTCCTAAGGTAATAATTTTCTTAGTTACTCCAAAAAATAGGTATCACAATCATATCCAGTTCTTTATTACAGCAATTAAAACAGTCGTTTCTATTTTTTAATTTCATGTAATTTTGAATCGTATTTTCTGTTTGGCTTGTTTATTTCGTTATTATTCACTGAAGGATGTAATAATAATGACAAAATGATTTTGCTTGATTTAGGGAGGATCGTTGGCGCAATACCAGAATACCTTTCAACGTTTGTGTCTTGAAAGATAACGCTCATCGATGATTGAGTAATCAGGTATTATAAATGATTCAAGTTGCTAGTGACACAGCGAATTTTTTTATGAGTTCAAAGTAATCCTGACAAAACCTACGCATTGTGTGTACAGTCGGTGAGCTGCGTTACCTGTCCCTTCTTCCCCTTATATTGTTTTCTAAGATGGATCAGGTTATGCAGAGCACTGACCGTACCTATGGTAACTATTTGTCCTTCTCTCCAATCAGTTTAAGACGATAGGGCACAACGTTACCGAAGCAAACGTGTTGTGTACATATCACGGATTACTTTGTCCTTCTTATTTTCTGGAATATTGCGTCTTCGTGAATCCTTAATGCCAGCGAAAATCACAAAACTGTATCCCTCACTAATCGTTTCATACATCCCCACATTCACATACATCCGACGCGTCGTAAATTTTAATGTAATTAGGGAAACATGCATGTACTAATATAAAACGAATTATCCGTTTTTATTGCTTCAATGACATAAAAAATATTTTGATAACCATCATAAATTTCCGGCATTCAGGATTCACATAATTCGCTGGCGAAGTTATTAAAACTTGTAAATTTAATTTTATGTACAATAGCTGTGCGACCAATGCGAATTCTTTTTATACTCCACAAATAATATTTCAGGCGTTTGCCCCACGTACCTGTGTGTGCCACTTAAATTTCAATAAATCTATAGTTAAACTGTTAAAGTAATGTAATTCGGTAACGGGTCGGCGCGCCCGCTGCGCCGGCGCACGTCTCTCGTCGCCTGCCAACTTGAGAGCAATTTATCCCATCGGCGTGGCCCTCTCCCTGGCGTGATCTATGGGCTTTAAAAAGCGATGACAAGTACTGGAATGTTAGCTTATGAAACGGCCGCAGAGTAACCAACTCTTTTATTTTTTCATTATATAAACAATTAAATAAAAAACTAGTTGAAGCATTCTTAGAAGACGAAACAGTGCCCACAATATATTTATTATCAAAGCAAACTGATGAAAAATATTGAGAAAATCCTTCTCACTCAAAAAAAGTGAAATGATGAATGTCGTAATCAAACAATTTCATTTCGGAATTTATATTCGGCTCTCAATGTAGTTCTCGGAATCGTTTGAATCTTGAAATTGGGAAACGCTTGGTAATGTACCTACATGAAATATAACTACATAATATGTGCTATGAACAAAATTCTCGGAAAATTTCAAGTCGAAGTAAAATTTTATTCCTAAAACCGCCCAATTGGAAGCTGTTGCTAGGTTTGTTTAAATTATGGCGATTAGGTACCAGTGGCGTGCACGTGGCTGCCAACAGACGAGCAGCAGGCGGCCGCGATCGATGGGAACTCGGGTAGCGTGCAATTATAGCCTAACATCCACATATTATATGTGAGCACACTGGTGTACGTGAGGTTTTACACCGTCTTCACATTTATTATATCAACGCGTTGTCAGCGGTGCACTGCTTATTTTTTTCTACAGAGTTTGTGGTTTCCGAAAACCGTGGAGTTGTCTCGTGAATATTCTTTTACTGAATTATTTTGTAATAAATTACAGTGTTTAAACAAAATTGATGATTGATTCAGTCAGATTCACATACATACGTATAGTTGTTTTTTTACGAGCTTGCTGCAAAGCTACGTTTTCTAGACAAACACCGAGTTAGTAAGCCAAATCTAATACCAGAGTAGAATCTATAGTGAAAGGGCATTCTTATTTTATTTAGATCGCGTAATATTTATTTCGGGCATGATATAAGTACTAACTAGTAACCGCCTAGGAATAATTCGTTTTTGGTGTACATTTAGTTATTTTAGCCATCATGCTAGATAAGGCTCGGATTAAAAAAAATCTCACTAAGCATTTGCCGAAATTTAGTAACTACATAAATTATACTGTTGGGTTTTTACTCCTAGCAGAGTAGATCGTTGAAAATCCCAATGTAAATAATATAGGCATTATATTTTGGTTATGCTTAATGTAATAATGTTAGCGAAAATGGATAAATGCTACCACTATCTCACTTCTTGGAAAAGGCTTTTGCTTTAATTTTCGATATTAGTCTGATGATCTTGCGATAAGTACTAAATAATATTTTTAATATTACATATGTTCCGGGATCATGGTCCTACGAATTAGTTCGTAGCACCTTAATCCATATTCGTGAAAATAATTTATGAAGTGAGGAACATGATTTCGCCTCTTTACAAGAGTAACGTGACATCTCACTCTCAAAGAAATAATAACTTCTCCTCTAATTTCATCTTCTTCTTCTTTTTTTTCTTTCTTTTCTTTTAAGTCAATAATGATAGTTATTAAAAACAATTGTATTGCATTATAAATAGATAACAATTATTATTTTATTGTACTAGGGGCTAATTTTCAGATACTAACTTTTATCGGAAGAATAAATATGGCGGTTTGACATATTGTCTGTACAAAATCTGTCAAAACGCCATTTTTATTTTTTTAATAAATTTATCACATAATTGAAAAATAGGCGCCTAAAACCAAGATTTTTCGCGTTTGACCAGCCGTTTTTTTGTTATCCGGAGACCGGCCCAGAAAACAGAGCATTACCACATTGAATGGCAATGCTAGTTCTTTGCTTAAGAACCAGCCTTCTGGCGACGAAAAGAAATTCCTGTTAGGTACAGAGATCAGTACGTCAAGCCACCTCAATGTGACAAATTTCTTTGATAGTTTTTCGACTTTATTACAAACAGAATAAGGTTCATCTTTAATTGGGAAAATAAGACAGTTTGGGGTAGCTTGATGTGCTGGCGTCTTTACTTTTAATGTTTACCCGAAAAAGCCAAAAACTTTGTAAAATTTATTTTAGTTACCGAATTCTGTATGTGACAGTAGGATTAAAAATAATAAGTAGCTATTAAAAAAAACCCGGTAAAAAAACTACTATTGGGGTCAATAATCATGTTACAGTTATGGTGTCCGGATGTACGACGATTTTCTTTTTAGTTTCCTGTTTAATTCTTTGATGAAATTCTTTTTTTTCACAACCCCATCTTTTTCCCCCAGCGACAGTGTTATTTATTCACCGTTCTAAAGCTTGCGTGTCTCGACTTTGTTCTAGTTTGAAAATAACCTATCAGTATCGATCGTTTCATTAATAATTTACATGAGTTTCAGTATCGTCGGTTTAATACTTATTTCGATAGCTGCACTGTGCATGTTTCAGAATATTTGAATTACACGTGTCGTCTTAGGTACTTACATTTAGGCCATGAATCAGTTCGATGTTATGGTAAAAGTTATGATCAAAAGCCCAGTTCATTCAGACCCTGGGTGCTCAATATTACACAGTAGGTACATAATGTTCAGATTACAGTGCTGAGTGCGGTTTATGTGCTAAGTAAAATTAAAATATTTTAATGACGAAATCGAACGGAACATTCTGGTTACGTTAAAAGCACATAATATATTATCTCAGCACGAAGCCTTGCAACATTTTTTTTTCTGGTAAAAGGGTGCAGACTTTCTTCTTTTTGTGGGGTTAGTGGCTAACTTAGTATCTGAGTAAAAACTCAGCGCCAAGTTGGGCAAGTCCAGTCCGTAGATGGCATAAAAATCCTGACTACGGGCCTTTGACTTGGCTATATGTATATACTTACATGCCGTCGAATTACTTTTTTCTTGAACGTTTTTGAACCAAGTGTTAAATATACAATAATAAAAATCTTTAATTCAAGTTATAAAAACCCATAGCGAGCAACACAGTAATAATAATTTAAACAAATAAAGTAATTAAAAATAGTTAAAAATAATTAATATTAATCAAAATAATTAAGTAATATTAATAAAAATAATTAATATTAATAAAAATAATTTAAAATAACTAATAGATCATAATTATTATTTTTATTAAAAATAATACTTTAAAACGCACTCGGTTTAGAGGTCGTGCATCATTAAAGCGTCTGAAAACTATTCCAGCCGGCCAAAAGTCAGTATACTGAGGAAGGCTGCTTTTTAATGCGTCGCGGGAATTTGAAGGATGTAAGACTTGAACTTGTAGCCCTACTCGAATTTATCCGCGACAGCTTCAACAATGTTCGTTCCTCGGCACTGACTCGACTTTGGATCCTCCTGGTGAAGTACTGGAGAAGCTTCTCTTCTGGCTTAACCGAGACACATAAGCAATAAGCACATGAATCTGAAAAGTCGAAAGTCACCTTGGATTCGAACTTGAAATCTGTGACTTGACAGTATTTCTATCACTCAGTCTCTCAGGTATCACTTTGCGACTATTCACCGCAGAAATATAGGTACTGATGTACAGAGGCCAGCACGTCAAGCTACCCCAATTTGTCAAAGTTCTTTGATAGTTTTTCAACTATAGAATAAGCTTCATGTTCAATTGGAAAAATTAGAATGATTAAAATCATAAAATGAGACACTTTCGGGTAGCTTGATGTGGTGGCGTCTGCACTACCTACATGTAATCGAGTTTTTTTTTGTTAAAAAAAACACGGAAAATATAGTGGTTATTGTTAAGTTGCATATTGTTCTGCGACAGTTATTTGAAATATTATAATGCTCCTAAAAAAAGCAATAAATAGACGACGCTGTGCCAAAAAATACCGAGATCGGGTATATCTATGCCATGTACCTAGTTAAATAAAAAAGCCCAAGAAGTCGTATCCAATGTATAATGAAAAAAACCGTTTCAAAAATGGTGGCTGCCATTTTGTATTAGCTCTCTAGATTTTGTGACTAATGCTACAAAAAATGCAATTGCATAGAGCTATATAGCAATTAGATATTTTCAACTCTTATTTCTGGTTTAATAATTACTTTTGAATAACCAATAAAACTTAATTAAGTCTAGCCATTCCATCTTCTAATAGCATACATTACACATTGAGTATTTGTAATCAATTTATTCTTTGTAATGTTATGTTTTAATGAGGTTAAAAATACCCATGACATCATGTTTAGCGTGTAACAACAAACCACTTCCATATGTTAAAACGATAATATTATTGTATGCAGGGTCTGCACCTATGTTTGCCGGGATGAGGGGTGTGCACGGCCAGATGCTGTCCGGCGGGTCCTCGATCAGCGGTTTGGGGGGCTTTGGCCTGTCGTCACCGCTGCCAGCGCTGCCTCCAGACCGCAAGGTGTACTCATCGCCGCCGCCGACGCCGCTCCCGACCCTACCAACGCCAGCATCAGTCCCACCACCATCATCGTCCAGCTCAGTACACACTTATTATCAATAAAGAGCCACAACCGTCGACTGCTACTTTAAGGTCCACTTGCAATTCAAATACTTAGCTAAAATGGATTTAGCGCTTAACGAATTGCGACAATATTCTGCAGTGCTGTTCTATTTAAATCACACCGTGAAAATGAAGGTGAAGTGAAGGGCGAATTGAGCTGTCATTCCATACTAATGCTAGTCATTGACAGTTCACTTCACTCAATTTTTCACTGGGTGACTTTTACAGAAGCAACTGGCTGTTTATTACAGTTGACAGAAAGAGTTTTACATTAATGTAGTGTTTGAAGATCTTTGGGAAAAGCCAGTCTTAACCTTCATAGAAATATTAAAATTGGTATCAAGGATCGTTTTGCTGAAATTCTTTAGTAATGTTAGCTTGTCTTTTTTTTTCAGTATTATTTATTTTGTAATCAATTTGATACAGATATTCACTTGGTACTATTTCGGTAACTGGTTTCTATTTCATTTAAACACACACGGGCAGACACTTGAGAGCTAAAAGGGAGTTTAAACTCAAATAAATGATCTCGAAGTAACGTTTATTTTTTAAATATATTAGGTACATTTTTATATTTCACGCAACATTTTTACTTTTACGAAAATATGTTATGAAAAGTAGCACTTGACCTGCGAGTTCAACCGCGCGCATTACGTAATAAAAATTTTGCCTATAACACTCTGAAATATTGTGACTTTCTATTGAGAAAATAAATTGTTTAAATCGGTTCTGTAGATCCAGAGTTTACCCTCAAACAACGTAACAAACTCACAAAAAAAAAGTAGCACTTGGCCTACAACTATGACCACGTGAATTTCCAACCTTAACTCTCCACCCCTTCTTAGTTTATAAAATATACTGAAGCCAATGTAACTTTCTGATAACTAAGCTTTCTAATAGTTAAAATCGGTCCAGTAGTTTCGGAGGATATTCGGTACAAACTAAACAACAAAAGACTTCTTTCCTCTTTAAAATATTGGAATTGTACTATACATAGATTGGTTTGACAAATTTGTGTCGATCGACCACCTTTGAGATCTCCACATTCTGAAGTGAAATATTCTCAATTCTATCTTTTGTAAATACCTATAATAACCTACTTGCAAAATGTTTTTTATCAATCATTCAATCTGCTTTATTGGTTTTCGTGGTTACATGCGAAACTCCTGAACACGAGTTCCTGGGTTCGATTCCAAGGGAAATGTGGGATTAAGTTCATCCTCCTGGAATTTTACAGTAGCAGAACTTAGCCTGGATTCATGCCCGTTTGATGGCAATAGATTCGCTCCCTATTACATGGGATCTAAACTCAAGTGGCGAAAAATAGGTGTACCTACTATCCCTCACCTCTGTCTATCCCTTCGGGGAATCCAGGAGTAATTTTACTGTTGAGATTGCAAACTTAGAGCTACTATGGACCAATAGTGTATAGGCTCACTCAAAAATAATTTACACTATTGTTATAGAACGTTATTAAACAGTGAATGTTGTGGTACAAGAAAGTTCGTAGCACCTTGCTACGCCGTAGCAGTGGGACCACATTTACTTTACAAGTTAGACATACTTAACTTGTAAATTAAATGTGGTATTTTTGAAATACGTAGCCTATCCCTTACAACAAAAACATCAATGCTTACTATAGGCCGAACATCACGAACAAAACTTGCATCAGATTCTTTAATAATCGTTTATTTATTTATAAAAAAAAAGAGACACAAATACAATAACAATATCTTTAACAATTTGGCGTAGAGCACAGTTGCATATTTGCCTGAACTAGGTTGAACCTGTGTTTCAGGCTAGACAGTTCATAAATACCTTAATTAGAGATTATAAATAAATTAAACAGTGTAAAGTACTTAAAAAGATGTATGGTAGTAAACAAAAAACATTACGTGTGAGAATTATTTGTTGACAAGAAGTAAATCTTCTGTCTGTGCGTATGAAATATATCTTAGAAAATTAACTACAGCTTTATTACAATTAAAATAGTTTAACTTATAGATACTTAGTTTTTCTACTTGTATCCTAAGTACGCTCTGCTGCCGCTCCAATATTGCTATATTGGATTTGACGGGCCTGTTGGTCTAGTAGTTAGTGACCCTGACTACTATGCCGGAGGTCGTGGGTTCGATTCCCACCCAGGACAAATGTTTGTGTGATGAGCACGATCATTTGTTCTGTGTCTGGGTGTAATTTATTTATAATATGTATGTATTTAGAAATATATAAGTATGTTTATCAGCTGTTTAGTACCCATAACACAAGCTCTCAAGCTTAACTTGGGACTAAATGGCGTTGTGTGAAAAGTCATGGAATATTTATTTATTTATTATTTTTTGGTTAGGGGTGGATAATCCTCATGGATGTCCCCCGCCCCGAGGAGGGCGGAGGGGTCTGTCAGACTCTTACTGACTAAAAACCACCCCGTGTTCTTCCTCACACTCGCGCCGGGGGTCACAGGAACAGAAGATACTTCCGCGACCCCCGACTGAAAACTGTGATCCTATTGTCTTATCATCTGGCATAATATTAGCAACATTGGATCGGTAGCGGAGCGTAATAAAGTAGACTAACCGATGTGTCCACTTGGACATAACTGATGAAAATTTTGATCATGAGGTTCCGTCTGTATTGAATATCTTTCGTGGTAGAGGTTCGTCTGTATTGAATATCTTTCGTGGTAGAGGTTCAGGTTGTTACTCGAGGCGTGTCTCTTGCCCACAAAATACGTAATCACTGTTGGTTTCAAAAACAGATTCCTACACGTTGCGCCGGCGCCAGGAACCACTGATCAATGTCATTTCAGTCCATTACATTGAGTTTACACAATTCTAAATACCGTTGGTATTGGCACACGAATTATTTGGCACTTACCATCAATATTCAACTTTGATTTAAATGATTTTGTTACGGTGGTAAACGCCCACGCCACCTTCAGTGATTAGGACAATAAAATTGATTACACACAGACAGAGGTGACCTTTAATAAAAAAGGTGTAGGTACCTTTCCCACTTTCTGCATTCTCTCTTCATATACATACAAAATCTTACTCTCCTCCGTGAGCAGAAAGTTTGTGAACGTGAAATGCCCATTAGCGGAGGTAACTTTGGCCAAGTACTTACAGTCACGAGCAATAATATGTACCTATACAAGGTGTTTTTTTTTTTTTGATATCCCTTAACTCTAGGGATATATTCTGTAGGTAAAAATAATACTAAAACACATAGAATAGATGGTCCAAAAATGCATAGTTTCGGAGATATCATCAATCATAATTAAATTATCAGTTGTTTAGTACCCGTAACACAAGCTCTGCTTAGCTTGGGACTAGATGGCGTTGTGTTAATAGCCGTGAAATACTATTATTAAGTATTATTAATAGGTATTATTTATATAATATTTTAGAAAATGTGACATCTTATACATGTTATCGCTCTAAAGCACGTAGAAGAAACAAAATGATAGGTATTTACATTGACATCACAAGAAACAACCGCTGTTTTTTACATAGAACATTGTGGGACTATTTTATTGAGAATTGCAAGGCCTAATTGGATAGTTCTGACCATAGAATGAAAATATTAGAATATAACACAACAATTGAGTAAAAAACGGTTTTTGATACCTTTGTTCTGATGTATGGTTTACTAGTATATATCTAGTATTTTTTGAAAATGTTTAATAAACGCTTAAGTATCTAGTACTTTTTTTGGAAAAAGAATAAAGTTTCAAAAGTGTAGTAGGTACCTACTCAGTTTCGCAGGCCAGTGTGTATTTGTACTTTTGTAAGTCAAAAAGGTTAAAGAACCGCAGGCTGCTCTATATATATTGTAATATATGTGTATTCAAGACATTATCTTCAAGCAAATACCGGAAAATAATATCAAGATACTGTCCCGTGATTAACAAAAACAATTATTGTCCCAAAGATTTAGTTTTAGTTTGATGTGAGAGTAACTCAGTCTTTGGCACAGTGGGGTTTACACTACGCAAAAGTACCAGTATCTTTTAAAAATATTTTTTTCTATGTTGCCATCACGATCCCTGGCATAATTGACCACGTGGAAACTTTGCATTACTTACTAATTGTAAACCCCACTTCAGTGATCTTTCATATAGATGGATACGTAATTAGTGTGTTTAGACTTATTTTAGTCATATTGTAGTGTAGAACAAAACACATATTTATAAAATAATGATTAAGTATCTACTAGCGGCCTACTTCGCACGTCTTTTACGATTTGATAAACCGTCAAGATTTATATTTTATTATTATAAATGTTATACACAGAATTCTGCTTAAAAAAAAAAAACAAATTATGGTGTCAAATAGTTTTGTCAATTTAAAACGAGAACAATGCAGCTACACTGTAAATAATATTATTTTAATTAATGTAACACTGAATTACTCAAATCTGCAGAGTAAACAATTTGTATTTAGTACTTAGCTTAAACTTTTTCATTCATTTGTTTATTATTTTTTTTTTTAAATTCACGTATCTTTTGATTTGATTTTTCTAATGATTTGTGAGTAGCAGGTAGTATACTAGGATAGGGGACTAGAGAAGCGTTTACTCAAAAAATAAATAAATAATAAGTTCCAAAGTTTGACCAAAGAATTGAGAGCAAAGTCTTTGACATCTTATGATGTTTTCAATAGTAATTTATTTATTGTACATTTAACACTTACTTAGTTACACAACATTATAATAAATACAAAAAACACGAGTTGTACAGTACAAATGGTAAACGTTAATTGCATAAGCTGATGATACAGAAGGTCTTTCATTATAGTCTTATCATCCCTTTCATCGTGGAAACGCTTCTCAATCATACAATCACACACACAATCAGATTGGGTCTTAGTTATCTGAATAAAAAAAAACATTTAATTTGATTTCATTTTTTTGCATTGGAGACACTCTTTTTTTTATTCTATTGTTTACAGACGCTAGCACATCAAGTTACCCCTATGTGTCAAATTTCTTTGATCGATTTTAGAAAATTTGACACATTGGGGTAACTTGACGTGCTGGCGTCTGTACATTACTATTGGTATTACTTAATTTGTGTTACCTTTTGAAAAGAAGTTGTATGATTGACGCGCAAAAACATACAGTAAGTAGATTAAATTGCTTAATTATAATTATAATCACAATGATTGTTATGTAGGTACTTATAATATAGTTACAAATCTAAACCAGTAGGATATTTATCGAAGTCATTAGTGAATTGCTAGATTAAGTAATCATAAGCGATACAAAAGTATTATGTTAATATTTTCATATTTACATTGTTTTATGTATTATTTAGAAACATATTATGTGTGTCTCTGAATGGACACGATTTATTTTATTATAGTCATACGCTGTTTCTTTTTTTTTTTAATAAACTCTTTATAATTTTTCTTTTTATTTGATTTTTACTATCCTGCATATTTACTGTTTGAGACAAACTATTGTTAATTTCGTATGTTCATGTATATTTGTCATACAATGGCGTTTGCTAGTTGATGGAGTTGAATCTGATGAATTATCATTTTGTGACACAAACAACTAAAACTCGCAAAGAAAATTTCTGAATAATGGCGCCAACCGTAGAATATAAGCAGAGATTTTTTTTCTTCATCCATTCTGGTAGGCAAAGGGAACTATGCCCATACAGCCAAGTCTTCGTAGATTTTTTTTATTGATATGAAATGAAAATGAAATTTAATGTGATGAAATGAAATGAAATCTAACCTAACTCATTCAATCAAATCATTAAATCTGATATTGAAACAAATTAGAAGCTTCTTTTTAGAAATATAGGTACGTATTTGCATGAATCATAAAAACTTCTACGACTTTTTTTTGTAAAAACTTCATGGTTGGTTCTTCTTTTTAATAGAGTTCGGGAAAGGTAAAAAAAAGCACGAGTATGTAATAGCCCACATCCCGAACGCTATACGTCCCTGCAATACGCCACTTTTTGAGCAACTGTATTATAAAGGTAATTAACAAAATTAAAGGTGCAACGGACACCGAAGAACGATTGTCTTTACCATCGTTTCTTTGCCAGTGATTAACTTACTGGCATCTAGTTATGCACCGAACTTTGATTACAACTGAGAACTTATAAATAATTGTATTGCACTTAGGTGGACTTCAAGTTAAGGTGACTATCAAACGGGGTTCTGTGAGCTTCGTCACAATATTATCTGTGGGAGCGCATAAGCGGATGACGATCATAGATCCACATAGAGGATCATACCCGACCCGTGGTACAACTGCGATGTCCAACTGGTTGTACCTACTACGGAGAAGTAAATTTACCCATGGTTCAACTGGTTGTTCTATGGGGAAATATCTTTAGCAATGGTTCAACTCGAGTGAGATGTTCTTTCCTTGGTCCAACTAGTTGTACCTACTTCTGGGAATTGAATGTAGGTAGGTATCTATGGAACAACTACTGGTAATAAACAGGAAAAGGTTATCTATCAATGCTGAAGTGCCATAACAACAAAGAAATTAAAAAAGCGTAGACGACGGAGCCCCGCTACGCGGGGCTCCTATTTCTGTCTGCAGGGTTTAAAGGAATCTAACTAACCTAACGTCGGGATGCCCCAAGTCCTCTGTTTTAGACGTTCATTTGTTTTACTGTCTGTCTGACAGTCAAAGTCCCGGCTAAATCGGTTTAGTCGTTTCAAAGATAAGTTCAAACAAACTGATAGACAACAGTTTAAAAAACGGTTTTTAGTCAAATTAATTTAGGTACTTATTATGTAATTACATTAAAAAGCATTTAATATGATATTACACACAAACACTGCACTTTATTTATTTATTATGTAAATAACCTATGTTGAAGAATACGTCCTTTAGTTAGAACAAAAGCTATTTATTATACTAGATTAGTTTTTTGTTAAGGGAGCACAGCACATTTAGCTTATCTAGCGTTGAACGGTGGCTGCTGATGACAGCCACTTGACATGCTTCATCTCGATAAGTGCTGGTGCACTGACGTGTCTGCCATAAATAAATCCATACAAAAACCATACAGCGAGCGATGGATAAGTGCAGAGCCCTGCAGAGGTTTGGGTCAACTGCAGCTTTTTTTTACAAATTAAGTAGTCACAAGATTTATTTAACGTTTAAAACATAAACCAGAACTTGTTTTTGTTGAATCACACGTAAACAACTATTGCGATGTTTGTTTACTTATATTTTATACAATAAAGGGTATAATTATTACAAACATTTTGCCAGTTTTGACTTTTTAACCGACTTCAAAAAAAGGAGGAGGTTCTCAATCTAAGCTCGGCTGCTTATGCGGTTAGAAAGATCAGGCAGTTGACAGACGTAGAAACCGCGCGTTTGGTCTATTTCAGCTACTTTCACAGCGTAATGTCGTATGGCATTTTACTGTGGGGTCGGGCTGCTGACATTGATTCCATTTTTATTCTACAAAAGAGAGCTGTCAGAGCTATTTATAATCTACCGCGTCGAGAATCTTTAAGGGAATTATTTAAGAAAATTAATATTATGACAGTGCCTTGTCAATTCATTTACGAAAATATTATGCATGTAAGAAAAAACCCACATCTTTTTAGTAAAATAAGTGATAGACATAATTTTAATACTAGAAATAAAGATAAAATAGCTCAACCATTTTTCAGATTAGCTAAAGTACAGACATCTTTCATGGGGTACTGTGTTAAATGTTACAATAAAATACCTCTTGATATATTAAAACTAAATGAAAGGAAATTTAAAACTTATATTAAAAGTACACTTTGTAAACAGGCATATTACAAATTAGACGATTATATTCAAGATAATAATGCTTGGCAACATGCTGGTCCAGCTCCATAGGGCAATCAAGGAACTTGACAAAATCTTAACTTGCTTTATTTTTGCAACACTCACGCTATTCTGCTGTGTATTTTTTTTTTTTTTTTATTATTATTTATTTAATATTTTCTTGATTTGTTAAATATTAATCCGTGATTTTAATATTTGTAAATGTGAGAGTACCATGTATCTATCCACATAATTATGTACTTATCTACTAAAATGCTTAATCTATCTTAGCATAGTATGTTATTTTTTTATTTTTTATTTTATTTTACTTTGTTTAATCTAGGTACATCGTATTCACATATAATGTATTTTTTATTGTATACAAATATTGTAAAAACTATTTTAAAAGAGTAAGTATGGAGTTTCTTGCCCATTCTTCTCCATACATAACTACCTTTTGGAAGGGGCAACTAGAATCATTAAATTTTACTTAACTTGTAAGTTTAACGTTCAAAAGTGCCTTTTAAATGGCCTAATTGAAATAAATGATTTGACTTTGACTTTGACTTTGAATTCGACGGTATGTTTTTTTTTTTTTGTTCTTGTTACGCGATTACTCCGCCATTTATGGACCGATTTTCAAATTATTTTTTTTATTTGATAGGGTATGTTAGCAGATTGGTCCCATTTGTATCAAAACTCATATCTGATGAGGGATCCTTGAGGAATTGAGGGAACTCCTCAAAAAATATAAGTACACACGTACTGATTTTTACAGTTTTAGTAACAAATCAAGCATTTTCATTGAGAAAGTATCATTTTGTGAAGAAGACCTGATGAAGAAGACTTGCGACGGAACTCTTCAACGCATAACAGCAAATTATTCGAGATTGCTATAGTCAGATGTCTATGCAGAGTTCTTGTATTTCAATAACATAACATTACGCCCTTCTATTTTAAAAGGAGCCCGGCAGAGATGTACAGATTAATGTTTAGAAAGAACTTCTTTAGCAATTGTTCACCAATTTCAATGATTCTTTAAAGCTTAGAAAGTCTTTCTTTCCATACGAAGAAACTAAAAATTGCCAAATTAAAACTTTTTTACAAAAAAAAAACAACCGACTTCTTAAAAAACACTAACAGGTGAGTCGGTGGCCAATAATTAACGAAACAAAACCACCAAAGCCACAGACTTCCGAAACTGGAGTTATTTTTACCCATTAGTGTTTTTTTCAGAAGTCGGTTGTTTTTTTTTTTAATTTTTTGATTGACGTCTTAATTTATTTAATAATATTAGATCAAATTTTGCACTCTTGCTTGCGCGCAATTTTTTTATACAGGGATCACACAAAAAAAACCACTTAACGTATGAATAAATAATATTTATCTCTCAATCTATATATTATATAGATTGAGTGTTTTGTACCCACTGCTATATAATATACTCGTATTATACATATTATTAGTTTATTTGCGACTGGCTGTTGGTCTACTAGTTAGTGCCCGTGACTGCTATTCTGGAGGTCGTGGGTTCGATTCCCACCCAGGACAAAAGTTTGTGTGATGAGCACGATCATTTGTTCTTTATCTGGGTGTAATTATCTTTAATATGTATGTAAGTATTTAGAAATATATAAATACGTTTATCAGCTGTTTAGTGCCCATAACACACGCTCTGCTTAGCTTGAGACTAGATGGTGTGAAATTTGAATATTTATTTATTATTTAAGACACTACAAAGAGGTACACTGTGATATCGTAATCGTAACAATAAAACTTAGACTATAACTAAAACGAATCGGGCGCAATTTGTTAGCGAATAGCGGGCTGTATATTGCCCGCTATCTCTAAATATATATAGCTCTATCTCTAAATATATATAGCTATTTTTGTACATAGCAAAATGTATAGCTGTGTATAGCTCCTTTGCTCGGTGTAGTGATTTAGAACCTCTATCATCTAAGTAATTAAAAAGCCAAGGCATTTCATAATAAACTGTATTAAAATAATTTAAAAAAGTAAATTTGAGAAAATTAAAAAGCAAGATGAAAATAGTAAAAACTTAAAATCTGCTCTTATAATTGTTGATGACAGGCACACGACAGCCGCCAATTAGCTTGGTCTTACTGTATTCGTTACGGCGGGACTCTGGCGTCCCAAGCGTGAACGTATGACAGGCAGCGAGGCCTCTGTTACATGGTATATATTGGTATTTATCACAGTTACAAATATTCAAATTAGACGGCACACACTCACACTGAGTAAATTCATCTTTACCACAATTTGCCGTTACTGTCGCCTTGGACTCCAGTTCAAATCTTTTTTTCTTAAGTTGGAAACATTGAACACAATCGACGATGATAGCTGTTTTTCTGTCGCACTCTAACGACGGATGCTGCTGATTGTAAGCACCTAAAGAACCTTCTGAACAACTCTGGCTGTGATGAATGGACTGCTCTCCTCTACTGGTAGGTATTTCGAAGTCCAGCGCCGTGGCAATACTACAATTGTCACTGGTGGTGGCTGTATATTCATTGCGAAAGTTTTTGTTATTCCTTGTCCATTGCGTTTGAACTGCGTTAGATTTAAGATGCGCCCTGGCGTAGCAGCCCACCTCTAATGTAGATGTAACTTCTCTTTCACCATCTTCTGTAGATAAATCAGATTCCAGTATCGTATCTTCCAGACTGCTCTTCATTACATCGTAATAATGCTTCTTTGATAGCGCTTGCATTGTTCTTGCAGTTTCTTCACTCATGCACAAGAGAGACGGGAAAATTAATACTTTACAATAAAACAATATTGTAGGCCATTTTTGGTATTTGCGTGTCAAGCGTGGCCGTTTAATGTACTTCAACTTCAACGCTTCTCTATGGCATTTGTGGAAGAGAGACACCACAATTTTGCCCTTAGACTATATAATTATTATCTAAGATTTTGCCAATAACACGTAGGTACTATGATAGACCATCAAACGCTGGAGATTAAATTAGTAATTATTGTTGATCTAAGAAGAGTGAAAAGATTTTTTTTAATAACCAAAAAAAAACATATAAAACCTTATTCTGCACAGATATTTCAGTGTTGTAAGAGAGAGAAAAAAATAAAGGGGGGAGATGAAAACTATTTTTTTTTCTTTTAACTTATAACTTTATTTTGTTTATTTCAATAAACTTGCACAACTTATTTATACAAAACGAGATAACACAAGGGAGAGAAGGCATTTAATGGATGTGGGACGGGGGATATGAAGGGGAATAATATCATGTATAGAGAACCTTAATTTAGGACAGGAGAAAAACAAATGGTCCACATTTCCATCATCCAAACCACACTCACAAATAGAGTTATCCCTAATCCTAAGTTTGGCCAGAAAAACAGGAGAGCAACAGTGATTCAAACGCAAGCGACAGATTGTTGAAGTAGTAAATTTATTTGCCAACCGAAATTTGAAAAACCCAAGGCTTATGAGGGACCGTTTAATGTTTAATGTATAGTCATGCTAATAACTTGTATTTGACAGCCGGAAAGGAGGTGTGAGTGGAACCTTTGTCTATGGTGGAACCTCATTTCGGAATAAAACAAGAAGGGGTTCATTAACCACAAGGAATTTTTTTATTTACATAGATATTTACAACTGTTTTAAAATACATAACTAAATACACAAAACAAAACAAACTAAAAAAATAAAGCTAAAATATGGCGTCAAAACACTCATCCACATCGCTGTCCATTGGCACACAAAGTAACATTGCCACGTTGTATGGGTAACGCTTATCTTTTGACCAAAGTAAAAGGCGGTTCTTGGGTCACGCGAAGTGTCAACTAAGCGAGACTAAGCGTAAGGGAGAAGTAGAACCACAGCTGCTTAGAAGACCAAAAAGTATCATAGTATTTTCGACATCATTATCATTCTCCTGCATTCCAACCTAATTTATTTAGTTCCCAGCACATTCAACGATACACGTAATTGGCTTTTTTGTTACATATTTTTTGCGCGATCATGGCGAGTGTCCTTCATCATCCAACAAAACCCAACATCATCACGCCTGCATTTCCACAAGCATTAGGCGGAGACGTGCTTAAACATCACATCAGAAATGGTATGTTATTTACAATCTCCGCCTTTTAATATTAATAGCATGGCACGTACATTAATCACCACGCTTGCTCAATTTGTTTGGCTATTATGACTTATATAATCCTCACTAATATTCTAAGCGCGAAAGTTTGTATGTATGGAATTATGGATGCATGGAAGATTGTTACTCTTTCAAGCAAAAACTACTAAATGGATGGATGGAAAACTACTTAATGAAACTGTATAATAATATAGCCAACTAATATCATACGTAAGAATAACACAAAGGCTATAATTTATAAGGATATTTTGTGAATTCTCAAGAATAAAAAGAAAGCTGTCGAGTACCTAAGTAGGAAAAAAACAGCCTTTTGCGAGCAATACCAGAGTGCACTGCAAAAACCGTTAGAATTACACTTATATAATGTATTAAAGAAATTATAAACCTCGCAACAGTTTATATATTTGAAGTGCCACTTTTGCCAAAAAAGTGAACCATAAATACAAAAAACTAATTATTTATTTCAATGAAACCAATATTACGCACTTTAGAACGACAAACTTAAGTTAAATTAAATTATTCTAGTAGCCCCTTTCAAAAGGTATCTTTAGTAGTATCGTTTGGAGAAGGATCAAACTGGCAAGAAGCTCCATTACCTACTTACTCTTTCTTACTATATTTGTGTACATTATTCAGACTTCGTCACTAGGTTGTGGAGGTCAGTAAGACAGTCGCTCCGCTTAAACACTGACATTCGACAAAGTTGGAAAAAGGCAAACCAGAATTCAGTTTTGTTTCTTTTTAAAAACAGACTTTTTCCTTTACTTTTGAACCTTTGGGGCCTTTGTTTCTTTCCATCCTGTATAAAACCCATAATCATTTATAGGAAAGTTTACAAGCTTTCTCAGTGGTGAAAATAAAATTTTGACCAAATTTATGTTGGCCTTTTTCACTAAGGATTAAGTGCGGAAACCAATCCTGTTAGAAATGTTGGGCTAATTCGAATACATTATCTATCTATTTAAATAAAAGAAAGTCGTGTTAGTTACACCACTTATAACTCAAGAACGGCTGGATCAATTTGAATGATTTTGGTCTTTTTGGATTTGTCTTTGTCCGGAATAGCATAATAATTAATAAAAAACATGAAAAGTCCTTGAAAAAATAAATATGAATATTCGTTGTCTCAAAGATTTTTCAAACGCAGCGCCGCCATCTTGGATGACATGACAGGAGTCAAACTTCCCAGTCTATTATCAGTTGACAATTTGACATTGACAAGTCTTAAGCTAAACCTAGGAAATTATACTCTTTGCCTAAGAAGGTAAGGTTGTCAATTTATACGTACCTACGTTCTGAAATTTATTTTATTACTAGTAAACTTAGAGGTTTTATGTAGCACTAGCTTCTGCCCGCGACGTACGCAGAATTGTTGCTTATGCCAGCGACAACGGGGTCGTCAAAATCGAAGATCTGAAACGTCTGATGTCGAATTCTAAAAGCCCGGGGACGGCAAAACAATGGAATGCACGAGACGATTCAAGACGTTCCAGATTTTTGTTGGTCAACAGGAAATGCCATAAGACTTAACAACTTTTGCTAAGACGCCATTTCTTTTATGTATATGTTATATTGTCGCTGGGCTTTGGAGTTCCACCACAGGTGCTCCATATCTTCAAATGTAGTTTCACAGCAGAAAACACTCTTCAAGTGGAATAGTTTTTGCAATGGCACCATTTTTATATCTCTTTTACCTTAGGTGTTCCATTTTCCAAAAAAAAATATAGCCTATATGTTGCGTAACGTTCACGATCAGCGGTCAGTCGCGCATCTCCTTCCCCCACTTATCTCTAGAGTAGATGCGTATATACGCTGAAAACTCAAGCGTCATGCTTTTTCCGTGAACGTCTCCAACTCGCGAGACAGTGCATTATGTTGACGATCAGCGGTCAGTCGCGCACAAATTCTTCACTGGTGTCTAGAGACCTGGATACCTGGTAGATGCGTAAATACGCTGAGAATGCAGGCGTGCTTCGCGATCCCAAGAAGTTTCCACGGAGCGAGTTGCAGTCTCATGTCCTCGAACAGCATCAAGTCTCTCCTAACGCTCTTCGGTAAATTGTTGGGATCTTATGATCTTTAATCATCAATCACCTTTGGAACATTGGGAAAGATTTGACCTCTAGAAAGAGGTCAAATCTTTCCCAATGTTCCAAAGGTGATTACATCACAATAAAACTATAACCATGCCTAGAAAGGCATGGTTATAGTTTTATTGTGATGATGATACGTGATCAATTAAAATCTAAGTGGCTGCTCCCCTGCGTCACCGGGTAGGCAACCATGT
Source organism: Euplexia lucipara (assembly GCA_921972225.1). NCBI lineage: Eukaryota > Metazoa > Arthropoda > Insecta > Lepidoptera > Noctuidae > Euplexia > Euplexia lucipara. Next base: position 5,371,708 of record OV179142.1, on the reverse strand, counting down.
AACGAAGATAAATGGAAAAGGAAATTAAACACTCAAATAACACAAGCCCGAAGGCATATTTATACGATAAAAAAAATGGAAGTTTTGGCCAGTAGAGTCTAATTTTCAATGATATACCATCGTCATCGAAAATCAGTCCTGAACTGTTCCCGCCTGCACCGCGTGGAGGTACTTATGTTATTTTATAATTATGCAATGAAATTAGTGATAGCTTTAATTTCTAAGTATATCAAATATTTCTGATCTTCGATTTTTATAAGTCAACAGGAAATGCCTATCAGACCGAACAACTTTTGCTAAGACGTCATTCCTATATATGTTATAGTGTAGCTGGGCTCTTGAAGTTCCACATCAGGTGTTCCGGATCTTCAAATTTATTCTCTCAGCAGAAAATGCTCATCACGTGGAACAATTTTTGCTATGGTACCATTTTTGTATCTCCTATAGTTTAGCTGGTCTGTTGCGGTTCTGCATCAGGTGTTCCGGATCTTCAAATTTATTCTCTCAGTAAAAAATGCTCATCACGTGGAACAATTTTTGCTAAGGTACCATTTTTGTATCTTATATAGTTTAGCTGGTCTGTTGCGGTTCTGCATCAGGTGTTCCGGATCTTCAAATTTATTATCTCAGCAGAAAATGCTCATTACGTGGAACAATTTTTGCTATGGTTCCATTTTTGTATCTCCTATAGTTTATCAAGCAAGGTAAAAATAAACAAACATGTTGCTTTAGTTTTTAAAATAGTTTTTAAGTTATGAATAATATCATCTATTGTTATCATCTTTTATTTTAAATATTGTTAATAATTCTTTGTACTACAATTACCAACGTTAATGAGCTCCTGTCGCTTGTGATACAGGTTTATCTAACCTAGTACAGGCATCTAACATTTAAATACCTTTGTTAATTATTTTTAAGACTTTTGTATTTTATTTTACCAATTTTACTTTTGAATAAATATTATTATTATTGTTTGGTATACATTTTTGTATCTCGGCTTATATGTGCCGGTTTTTTAGGATAACACGGGCCGAAGCCAAGTGCTAACCCTGTAGTAGGTACTAACCTAAGTGATAGATATGTGGTGTGATGGTGTATAATGACTTTGCGGTGCGTGAGTGTGCTCGTGTACTTGTGTGACTGGCGATAGATGCGTGTGTGTTCGTGATCTGAAAGGGGTTTGTGAATGTGATATTTCTGCGTCATTGTCGTTTTGTAAGAATTTTCGGACAATTCTGCAGGTATTCAGAATAGCAGCTTTCTGTAGGGTATGGTAGGTGGAAGGAGCTAAGTCTAAAATTTTCAAAGATTGGTGAAGTTGTTTGGGAATGACACCCGTGGTTGAAAGCACTACAGGAACAATGACAACGCAACCTAATCGCCACATTCGGCTGATTTCAATTTTTAAGTCTGTGTATTTTGATAGTTTTTCTGCTATAGTGTTTTGTAGGTTATGTGTATTTGGCACTGCTATATCAATTATTTGTGCTTTTTTATCATTTTATCGAGTAAAGTTATGTCTGGTCTATTGTAGTGTGTTGTTCTGTCTGTGAGGATAGCTCTATCAAAGTATAGCTTGTGTGTAGCGTTTTCGAGAACCACTTCAGGATTATATTTGTAGTAAGGTACTGGAGGTGTAGTGATTAATTTGTATTTTATGGCAAGTTTTTGATGAATTATGTTGGCCACTTGGTCGTGCCTATGTTTATAGTCGGTCTGAACTATGGCCTTACATGCTCCAGTTATGTGCTGAATTGTTTCGGATGAGCTTTGACATCGCCTGCAAATATCTGATGTAAGGGGGGCTCGCATGATATGCTTTTGGTAATTACGGGTTACTACTACCTGATCTTGGATTGCTGTCATAAACCCTTCAGTCTCAGGGAATAAATCTCCTCTCCTAAGCCATTCGTTCGACGCTAACTTGTCGACGTTAGGGTGGCACAGGTCTTGGCGATGTCTTCCGTGAAGAGTCTTTCGGGTCCATTCCAGCATTTTTGTCTGTTGGTCAGTCTGTTTTTCATTACCTTGATTGGTTTTATCAAACATGTTTAGTGGGGTCAGATTTCGGTCATTTTGAACTATTGCTTTGTGTAGGGTAGATGTGTTGCTTTTTGTGTTAAAATATTTTCTAAGGATACTAATTTGTTTATTGTGTAGGTTTGTAATGTCTATTATACCGCGTCCGCCTTCTTTCCTTGGTAATGTCAGTCGCTGTATGCAAGACCTAGGGTGGTGCTTTCGCAAAGTAGTGTTAATGGTGCGTTGTAGATTTTTAAGTTCAGTTTTTGTCCAGGTTAGAATACCGAAGGAGTATGTGAGAACAGGAATTGCGTAGCTATTAATTGCTTTGATAGTATGTTTGGAGTGTAGCTGGGTATTTAAAATGGAGTTGAGTCTGTGTTTAAATTGTTGCGTAAGTTTATTTTTTATCGTTTTATGTTTGATTTGTTTAGCTTGAATATATCCTAAATATTTGTATGTTTCGTTTTCATCCAAGGAATCTATGTTTTCTCCTGTCTGTGTAGTATATGAATGTTCAAATGTTTGGCCTGCCCTGACTGAATTGATTTTACATTTATCAATTCCAAATTCCATTCCTATGTCCCTTGAAAATTGATCTGTGGCGTTTGCAAGTTTATTTAAGTCTTCTGGTGAAGACGCATACAATTTCATATCATCCATATAAAGTAAATGGTTAATTTTGCAACTCTGTCTGTGAATCTGATTGTCATCTAAATTGTTGTTATAATGAAGATTATATCCTGGAATAAGTGAATTTAATTGGTTTGATAAGGGGTTTAACGCAAGACAAAACCATAGTGGGCTAAGTGAATCACCTTGGAATATACCTCGTTGGATTTTAATGGGCTCTGTCTCCACATTTCCTGTAGGTGTTGTGAGATGTAAGCGTGTTGTCCATTGTGTCATGGTGTTATTTAAAAAGGCAATGATTTGTGGGTTTATCTTATAGATTTTTAAAATGTCTACCAACCATGTGTGTGGTACAGAATCATATGCTTTTTTGTAATCTATATACATAGTGTATAGATCTTTTTTCTGTCTTTGAACCTGTTTGAGTATTACTGAGTCTATCGTTAACTGTTCCTTACAGCCCTGACTAAATTTTCGACAGCCTTTCTGTTCTTCAGCTAATATGGAATTTGAATCAAGATGTTTGTAAATAGTTTCGGTAATGCATGAAGTTATTATTTTATATATTGTTTGTAAACACGTTATTGGTCTGTACTTTGCTGGGTTAGCGCTGTCGTTACTATCTTTTGCTATCATATACGTAATTCCTTCCGCTATATATGTAGGCATCGTTGTTGGATTTTTGATGAAGGTGTTGATGTAATTATATAGATATGGGTGAATGTGTGTAAATTTTTTATACCAGAAGTTGTGGATGTAGTCAGACCCGGGTGCTTTCCAATTGTGTAATTTCTGAAGGACGTCGTGAAAGGTATCTATTTGTACATATTGGAATGCCATTTGCTCAACCTGTAAATGGTTTTCTGTTTCTAGTTTTATCCACTCGGCTTCCGCGTTATGGCATATTGGCCTCTCCCAAATATTTGACCAAAATCGCTGAAGTTCGTCTATTGGTGGTAAACTATTATTTGTGTTATTTTCGTAATTACTTGGTCCTGTTTTGTTTGTGGTAGAAAATTTAAGTGTTCGATAAAATTGTTTTTCGTTGTTTCTAAACTTATTGTTCTGATTTTTGCAGAGTGTGCAATTATTATACCTGTTTAATCTACTGTTAACAAGAGTGAGTTTCTGTTTAAGTGTGTCTAAGAAGTGTGTGAGTTGTGTGTTTGGCTCTTCATGAGTTGTATGTATTCTATAGTTTTCTAGTATTGTGTTTACCTCTCGAACAAGCCTCCAACCCCTGTTTCCTTGTATGTACGCTGTAAGTCTCCCAATTTTAGTTCTTAAATCTTTAACTCTAAGTTCTAGTCTTTTCTGCCATTTAGCTTTATGATTCTTCTGATTAATGTAACCTATATTCTCAGAAGTTAACAATGAAAGTTTACTTCCGTTTGTTTTAGCAGCTGTCCAAGCAGCACTGTATATTATAGTTTGTAGGGTTTCAAAATCTGTATCTCCATTGGCATATTTTGGCAGTATAATATTATTAATGTAACTTACTATTTGCGCTAACTTTTTTGAAGTTTTTTGTTTGGGTATGTAATTTCTTTTTGTGGGATGAATGTTTGTAAAATATTGTAGTACGTCTGAAAATGTTTCCTCTATTTCTTTATTTCTGTCTAAACTCACTTCAGGGTTAGTGACATTGTGTTCCATGTTTATGATGGTATGTGTGAGGGATTCAAAATCAATACTATTTAAGTAATTGGGGTCGTCGTCTATGTCTGCTTCTTGTCTATGTGATGCTTGTGTTTTTGTATTCTCCGCAGTTGTCAATAAATTGTAGTTTTGCGAGTGTATGAAAGGGTTTAATTGGTAAAGTGTGTTCTCTGCTTTCGTTTTTAAATCTTGTAGTCGCGTGTCTGATATCATTTTGTTATTTAAAATTACTCTTTTCTGATCTGATATTCTTTGCTCGGATAAATGTGACTGTTGAGGCCAATATTCAATGAACCTATCTTTTAGATTTTTTCTCCAGATAGTCATATCTGTTTCCATTTTTGTAACGATGAAATAGCATTCGATTAATGATTCATTCATTTCGTTTGACCATTTCATTCTTCGTTTTGGTTCCAATTGTGATTGTGTATTTTGATCTGTATGTAGCTGTGATGTTATCTGATTATAAGGGTCTATGTTACTGTTGTGAGTTTGTAGGTGTTCAATTACTTCTAATCTAATTCTCTCGAGTACAGTCGTCGAAAGTAATCTTTTATGAACTATTGCTCTGCGTTGATCTCCAACTCTTTGTTTACAGACATTCATTTGCGGGAATCTGTCAATGAATTGTTGATGTAATGATGTGAGATATGTTCTTGTGTCAGCTTCTAGCTTGGTGATGATTAAATACGTACGCTAAATGAATTGGTTCATGTCTTCGCTCCATTTTTTACGCGTATTGGTTGCGACAGCAACGGGTGAAGGGGTTTTGGCAGTAATAGCCTCCGACACAACGTCTACTGACAATGCTGATATTGTTGATGATGACCGTGATGAGCGTGATAAATATGATGGTGGTGATGATACTAATGATGAAAAAATGGACCTCGGAGAGGATGATGATGATACCGATGATGTTACATCATCAGATGAAGGCTTAATTGCCTGAATTTGTTTTTTTGCTTTTGATCTTGTTATCATAATTATTCCCACGAGTAGCTAGGGAAAAACAGAGTCAACCACAGAAGAGCCCTGCGTTCACTGTGGTAAGGGTGAATAAAACTGGAGGTCCCCTGTTATCCAGAGTTGGCACACTTGCGACCAGGGCAATCCCCCGGCCACTCAGCCCTCGGCGTGTGCGACCTTGGCTTTGATTGTATCTCTTTTAGTCTGGCTCCTCACTCTAGATCTATCTCAGCAAAGTAAACTCTGCTGGCACAGACCTAGAGATCATTGGAGCACGCAAGCCCCACCACGACGTCAACGTAAAGATACGGCGGCGGGGTATTATTATTATTATTATTATTATTATTTTTATCTGGTCTGTTGCGGTTCTGCATCAGGTGTTCCGAATCTTTAAATTTATTCTCTCAGCAAAAAAATGCTCATCACGTGGAACAATTTTTGCTAAGATACCATTTTTGTATCTCCTATAGTTTAGCTGGTCTGTTGCGGTTCTGCATCAGGTGTTCCAGATCTTCAAATTTATTCTCTCAGCAAAAAATGCTCATCACGTGAAACAATTTTTGCTATGGTACCATTTTTGTATCTCCTATAGTTTAGCTGGTCTGTTGCGGTTCTGCATCAGTTATTCCAGTTTCCAAGATAAATTATAGCCTATGTGTTGCTCAAACTTAATATCTATACAACAAAAAAAAAATCATTCAAATCCGTCCAGTAGTTCCGAAGATTAGCGTGTGCAAACAAACAGACAAACAGACAAACAGACAGACTTTTTTTTTTGGATTCGTGCTCTATTACTGTATCTAAACCCCCCTCAATTATTATTTTTTAAATATATTCAATGTACAGACACAGTTTTTTTACAGTCTTATTATATGTATAGATAAAAAAGTCTTATATTTCAGAAATCAATTTACGTAATTAACAATGACGACAGAGACGAACTTTAATAATTCTTTGCAAATAGAACTTATTTTACTGTTACGACTTTAATTAAAGTAGACCGGGAAAACTATAAGTATAAATTGTATGTAACATAGAGGCAATAGTTCAGATTAAAATTATGAATTTAGTATTTTTTAAATCAATGCATTTTTAGTAAGGTAGTTAGGTTAGGTAGTTAGGTTAGCTATAGGATAGGTATGGTAAGTTAGGTTAGGTTATAATTATACATGTTGTAATTTTATTTATATTAAACAAAATAAGAGTTTAAATACTTAAAGGCGAGCAAAGTAAGCCAATTTAAAGATAACTCTGGTTAACTTCGGAATTCCAGACACAATTAAATTACCTATTGTTCGCGAAAACCGGCTTCTGCTTGGAATCTGATAAATTAATGACAAAACTCATTATTAATAGATTTTTTTTGGGGGATGAACTGCTCGAGTCCGTAGGATCTACTTGAGCTTTACTTCCCTGCACGTGCCCCTGCGAAGTGCTAAACGTGCAGTAATATCGGTGGTAGGCCATAACATCGGCTGCCGGCTTAAAAGTTACCACCCCCCTGACAAAGTCATGCCGCCAAGCGATTCGTCATGTTCCGGTGTGATGCCAGATGAAGCCGTATGGTGGAGGATGGGTTTGAGCAGTGTATAGCGATGTATGCCGGTGATGTATGATGCGCCAGTTTTTGTTGTGTCGGGTGTTTGATCATGGAGGGTAACGGGATCCGAAGTACGGTGCTCCGCTGGCCGACCGCAGGTGGTAGGGGGCCCAAGTAGTGTGCCAGAACAGAAAGACAGCCCCGCCAACTGCGAAAAATCCCAGGGTGGCCCCATCGCGCCGGTTGGCGACCGGGCGAGAGGACCCGACGCCCGAACCCCCTCCCCTGGGGGAGGGGGTTCGGGCGTCCTCGCAGTCTCCAAATCAACCCCCCAGTAGCGCAGCAACACTGGTTGTGTTGTTGGATTTAGCGTCGCATCACCTTGCTCAACTGCCATCTTCCATCTCTAATTATTCATATTATTTATAAAAATGAAAGGTAAAAAGAAGAAAAGTAAATGTGTAGAGCGGAAGCACATCCTCTCTTTCCAAGTGCACCTTTCAAATATTCGAGGGCTACACTCAAATCTCGATGCGGTCCACCACCATCTTGAGACTAATAAGCCACATTTTTTTTTTATTTACGGAGACGTAGATAAGATGTCCGTCTGATGCGGCGTACCTTGACTACCCAGGGTACACATTCGAACACCATCTCCTACAGCGTGCCGGGGTTTGTGTGTACGTCCGCAATTACATCTGTTGCAAATGTGGCACCCTAGGAAACGACTCCAGAATCAAACACACACGCATAAAGGATGATGCCATTAAGTGGCAACCTATGATGGTGTCACCAAATGACAAAATACCCAAGACGCACTGCTTCCAAAAACACTTCCTTGTACAACTAACCGAAGAACAGAGTGACCACTCAGGTCCAAAGGAACTAAGAATCTACACAGACGGGTCAAAAACCGATAAGGGAACAGGAGTAGGAGTGTACTCTAATGACCTGAACATCAAAATATCCAGACCGCTAGGCACACTCAACACTGTCTATCAGGCGGAATGTCTGGGCATCATCCATGCAGCCCATGCCATAGAATCCAGGAAAGTCATGGACACCCACATTCGCATACTCTCCGACATTGCGTCAGTACTTCAATCCCGTGAGAAAAACTACATCACCTCGGGACTAATACTAGAATGCCACAACGCACTAGAGCGTATCACAACACTACACCACAACACGGTAACACTACAGTGGATAAAAGGACACAGTGGATCACTAGGTAAGGATGCAGCGGACGAATTGGCCAGGAGGGGATCTGACACCGTGGCCATCGGGCCCGAACCCGTAGTGCCCATCCCCTTCAACCAACTACGCGGATGGCTGCAAGAATTTACCCACACACAAGCAGAAAGATGGTGGTACTCGTCCCCGGGCTGCAGACAGTCAAAGGAGGCTATGCCTACCCTGGACAGGAAACTCACCAAGCGCCTTCTGCGCTTGGACAGAGTTAGCTTGCGCCTGGTGACCGGGACCATCACAGGACACTGCCTACTGAACAAACACCTCCACACTATAGGCGTAACGGACAGCCCTCTGTGCAGAGCATGTATGGAGGAGGAGGAAACGGTGGCGCACGTGCTCCTTGAGTGCACGGGCGTCGCCGAGATACGGAAGAGGACTCTCGGTTCACCGGAACTCCTCGCAGACGCACTGAAATACTTGGGAGGCTTAATCTGCTTCTGGAAGGAGGTGGGCTGGTTGGAGTAATCCCCCAACAAAACGGCCGCCATGGCTCACGCACAATGGTCCAAACATGGATTAAGTGCGGAAACCAAATCCCGATAGATAGATAGATACATCTGTTGCCAGCGTCTCCGACACCATGAAGACCCTAATTTCTCAACCCTATGCATGTTATTGGAAACTGGTATGTACAAAATTGTCTATGCCTGTGTTTACCGATCGCACAACGTTGACCAGGAGACGGCTCCACTATTTGACCACCTTAGTGAGGCGGCCGATAAGGCTCTGCATCGGCACCCTGACGCGCATCTCGTCGCTCTGGGGGACTTTAACGCCTGCCACCAAGACTGGCTCTTCCCGTAGCAGAGGACAGGCCATGCTGGGAGAGAAGCGCGAAGCTTTTGCGGTATCAATGGGCCAGTTGGTAAGACAAGCGACGAGGGTGCCGGATGTAGATGGTCATAACACCAATTGTCTGGACCTTCTGCTGACCACCGATCCATAAATTTGCATTGTTACAGTTTTCTCACCATTAGGAACTTCAGATCACTGTCTGGTGAAATCGGTATCATCCTTCTCCCGACTGACTGCGACGCATGCGGTGTATGGCGGATATGGCGATACAAGTCAGCCGATTGGGATGAGATGCGGCACTTTTTAACCGACTTCAGGAGGAGGTTCTCAATTCGATCAGTTTTTTTTTTTTATGTAAGTACACCGCTTACTCCGAAATTGATGATCCGATTTACGTAATTCTTTTTAGTTCGATGCGGAATGGTTGCCATTTAGTCCCATAAAAATTTAACAAAGTTTGGTCCGATAGTTTTATTTTTATGAACATTTAATTTATTTTAGAACATATTTTCGTATATAAGTATGTGCAATCGTGCACTGAAAACGCTGGGATTTATGTATCGATTTCCGTAATTCTTTTTTATTTTGATGCGGGATAGTTGCTTTTTGGTCTCATAAAACATTAACATAGTTTGGGAGGAGGTTCTCAATTCGATCGGTATTTTTTTGTTTTTGTTTCATGTATGGACACCGCTTACTCCAAAATTAATGAATAGTTGCCATTTGGTCCCTTAAAGCAGCTTGGCACCAGACAGTTTTTCTTTAGAAAATCCGACGAGCTGTGCCGATGCTATATTCGATGTGGTACGTCAAGCTATGGAGTATTTCATCCCCTATGGTGACGTATCCCATCGGTGGCTTAGCTCACCCTTGGTTCAATGACGATTGTGCTCAATCTGAAGAGTAATGTGCGTAAGCATTCAGCATTTCTTACCTGGGTTGACGCTCGTGACCGCAAAGCTCCGGATCTCAGCACAAAGAAGAAAGCCTTCACTTTGCTGCCAAGTCCTACAATAGGCACTAAAGAAGGTTCGTTTCGACTGCGATTACTTATATTGGCACTAAGCTCTCTGCGCAGCCGTCCGGTAGCAGAGCTTTCTGGTCCCTTGCCAAATCGGTCGAAGCGAACTTCTGTCGGCCCACATGCTCAAACCTGATGGTACACTGGCTCATACGGCGAGAGAGAAAGCTGTTCTCTTTGCATCTCTGTTCGCTCATAATTCACGTCTCGATACGAGCAATGCTTCACCTCCAATTTTGCCTAACAGCAAAACACCTCGATGCTCGAGCTTCGCATATGGAACAAGGAAGTACTGAGAGCACTGTGTCGTTTAGACGTGAATAAAGCTAGTGGGCCAGACGGTATTTCAGCAGTTGTTCTTAAGGCATGTGCACCTGAGTTGAATCCTGTATTGACACGCCTGTATCGCCTCTCATTTCGGACTGGTATAGTGCCCAAGTCCTGGAAGCTTGCCAACGTGCAGCCCGTGCCCGGCCGTTATCGGCCGATTTCAATAACCTCCATACTCTGCAAGGTGAAGGAGCGTGTATTGAACTCGCGCCTCTTGGTACACCTGGAAGGTAACGATCTCTTCGGTGATCGACAGTATGGGTTTCGTCGCTATAATCGGTCTACTGGAGACCAACGAGTGTATGTCACTCACTTGTGGGGCGAGGCTCTCGAGATGAATGGGAATTCTATTGCCGTTTCCTTATTCGCCTCGAAGACCTTCGACAGGGTCTGGCTCGCTGGCTTTATAAGTAAGCTAGCCAGCGTACGGCATTTCTCCTTGACTGACTCGGTTAGGTTAAAGACTTACTGAGTGAACGGTCTCTCCGAGTTGTTGTCGACTGATGCTCATCGGAGCCCATGACAACTAACGCTGGAGTTCCTCAGGGGTCTGTTCTCTCTGCAACTCTCTTCCTGCTGCATATCAACGATCTGTTAATGCCCGGTATCTATGGGTATGCAGACGACAGCACAGAAGTAGAGAGATATCTTCCGAGTTACCGGGCCAGTAAGGGAGTAATCCAGTCCGAAAGAGAGGCTTTGGTAGAGCGTACAAATGCCTCACTTCAGGCAGTCTCCAAATGGGGCGAAGCCAATCTTGTGGGATTCAACGCCGCCAAAACACAGGCGTGTCTGTTCACCGCCAAAAGGAGCCCGTTCACCATGGCTTCTGTTCTGAGGAATGTATTCTTGGAGTGCACCGACCGCATTCAGCTCTTGGGAGTTGAAATCTCCTTAATACTAAACTTCGGGCGGTTCATTGAGTCCAAAGCCAAGGTTGCTCCTAGGAATCGCGGCGTTCTCGCAAAGGTCCGGTGGTACTTCAAACCGTTAGTTCAACTTCAACCTTCAGTATGTTATGGCTGGTGCTGCCAGATGCCATCTAACAGAGGAGTGCGAAGAGTCTTATTGGTGACTCAGATTTGGTTAGAACCAATCTACAAAGCCTTGAGCACAGGCGTATGGTAGTTAGCCTTTCGGTATTCAATACTTAGGATACATTTTGGAGAGTGTGCACAGGAATTACAGGACTTGATTCCGCCATCACCTTTCTACCCTTTTTTTTTTTTTTTGAGGGGTGGAAAATCCTCATGGATGTCCCCCGCCCGGGGAGGCGGAGGGGTCTGTCAGACTCTTACTGACTAAAAACCACCCCGTGTTCCTTCTCACACCTGCGCCGGGGGTCACGGGAACGGAAGATACTTCCGCGACCCCCGACTGGATCACCTTTCTACCCTCGGTCAACCACCGCGAGTGTCCACCTTTACATCGTTACCACTTCCTCGATTCGGACAAAGCGTTTCGCTTCGTCGTTTATACCGCGTACATCGAAGGACAAGAACAACTTGTCTTCCCGTACGATTATAAATTAGGTGTGTTAAGGCTAGACTGAATAGGCTCATAATAAACTAGTGCGCCTCACCATCACTGATTGTATCACTGCTTACCATCAGGTGGAATTGCAGCACTGGTTTCTAAAACCCATAAGTACTTACTCCATTTACAAAAAGCATTAGACAGAAGTTTTAAAAGGTTATTTGTAATGCACGCTTTGTAACGAAAGTTGCATGTTACAATTACAAATTTACAATAGACGCTAAATTTATTATAATCTATTTTATACCGACTTCAAAAAAGGAGGAGGCTCTATGTTCGTGTGTATGTTTTTTTTTTTATGTATGTTACCTGATTTCTCCCCCATTTGTGGACCGATTCTCAAAATTCTTTTTTTATTTGAAAGAGTAAACTCCTGAGGTAGTCCTATTTTAATTTGGTGAAGATCTGGTGCTGATCTTCGGAGATATACAACGGAACTCTTCAAAAATAGACGGCAAATCTGTCGTGATTGCTGGAATCGCTTGTATGTTTATTGTTTATACAACATCATGACGTATCATAACGCCTGTATGCTTTGAGGGGTATGCAGATGTGTACCTAGATTTCGACATTTAGGAATGTTATTTTTTTTAGTCAGTTAGGTATGTTATTTTTTTTATTAGGGATAAGTGGATAACCCTATTATCATGACATGTTTTGTTAAGAAATAACAATATAAAATAAATTCATGGCAATTTTTTTAATGGGAACGACTAAAAATGTAAAAATAAAAAAACTTTTTTGCAAAAAAATTAAACCGACTTCAAAAAAAAACTAAACGGTGTAAAATAACTCTAAATTAGGAAGTCTGTGGCTCTGGTGGTTTTGTCTTATTCATGATGGGCCACCGACTTCCGAATTTAGAGTTATTTTACACCGTTTAAATTAACTCTAAATTCGGAAGTCGGTGGTTTTTTTTTAAGTCGGTTTAATTTTTAAAAAAAGTTTTTCACTGCAGCTGTCACACTTACCTAGTTGTAACCATTTCAACAATTTATTTTAAGAAATGATGTGGATTTCATTTAGTTTTACTACCTATTTCATTTTAGTTGAAAACCCTCCTTTCAATGATGAAAACTTAAAGCAGGGATGAACAATAAGTTAATGGAACGTTCTTCGTTTCACTTTTATTCTTCTTAATTTAAAATAAGCAATTGTAATTATAATAGGTAGGTAACGTTTTTAATTATCTTTAAAAAAAAAAATCTCCATTCCTACTTCTTCGAACATCTTATTTCTAATGCTAAATGTAAGTAATAAATAGAGAGATAATGTAAGTAGTAAAAAGTATAGCCACAGTATAAATATTAATACGGTAGGACAACGCCTTTGATCTCTGAAAAAATGCCGACAACTTCTACACGCGTAAGACTTTAATAATACCTACCTCCCGCACTATGAACATCGTTTTGTTCGCAGTGCGGGAGCGGCTTCCCCGCGTCGCCCCTCACACCCCGCACGATTGCCCTGACTAGACGGCTTCGTCGGACGACTGTATGTTTTTAGACTGTGGTAGGTACTATAGCATCCAAACTTACAAAATATGCCAATTCTCATTAACCTGCACGGGGGTTGTTACCTACGGATACTGTCAATTCCAAGAAAAAAATGTACGCGGCCCCTGACCCGCGCGTTGCCAAGCTCCCATGCCCCCGGGCTTTGGCGATATGGATCAATATCTTCTATCTCTTTCTATTCATTGCGATGTTGCAAGGAATTACTCGCTACAGGATTCTAAGGAGTATGCTAAGTCTCCTAAATTATAAAAACGATCTTTCTTATAAATGGTGTGAAACTACTTTTATGAGTATTTTTTATGTGTTTCATTTGTATGTAGTATGATAAATATGTAGCAAGTATCATGATAGGTATCTTATGATTGGTCTTGATGCCCTGAGTTACACTGGTCATTTGGATTCTAAAAATACAACATAGCCACTGTCGTTATATATAAAAAATAACTGACTTCTAACCGTTGACTGCTTCAAAAGATAACCCTGTTAACAAAAATTATGGTTATTTTTTGCATTCGGGATTTTTATACTTACCTACTTAATTTTAATTTTGAAAATAACCAAATTATTAGATTAATCTCATACTTGTCACTAAAATATTACCTGCACTTATTCTATTACTAGTAAGTAACTGCAAAACTAACTATCACCCTTATTCAAATAAAGGAATATATATTACCACATCGTGTTTTTTAAAATAATGCACTCTAACTTTTAATACGGTAACACTAAAGGTATAAATATCACATATTTATAATCTTTAATAATTTGTTTATCTATTTTATTTCATTTGACAACCTGTCAACGTCATTTGTCACTGTAAGGTAATGTCAAAGTTGACTCAACGGTTTTGTTGTGAAAAAAGTCGAGTTTTTGGCGGGTTTTCAGAAATTTTAAAAGTTTTTTCAAGAAAAAATCTGGTAAGTACTTTTTCGACGCAAATTCCAAAACTATAACATATTTTGACTGATCTCACGTGTTAGCAGCATTTGCAATTGACTTATTCATATAATTTAGATGTTTCAAATATGTGATAAATATCTTACCCTTGTCTGATCCTACTTTGAAAAATATCAGATTATCTATATAAAAATCGGTTGTCTTTTTGTATATTTTTTTTTAATATAAGCAATACTATAAGATAGGTAATATGCAATACTAATAAAAAAATATTAAAAAAATAAAATGTTTCATTTCCAAAATATAAAATAAATATTATAAGTAGAACCTAGAGGAAGTCACTAGTCAAGAAACGAAAATTAAACCGTAACGGACAATGGTAACAATTTTACCACCAACATCAAAAATTTTGTAGTCATGAACGGATAATGGTAAATTATTTACCACCAGAAAAACTACCCCATCCCCTATTCTTTTTTAAACTTTGTTTTAAAATATGAAATCAGTGACCCTCATTTACATAAAATACAATGCAACTTTAAAAAAAATGTATACCGGCTCGCGTTTGTTTAAGGGTTAACATTTATCAAGTTTTGTAGAATTATTATTATTATTTATTTATTATATTTTCAGTTTAATGTCTGGGGGTTTGTAATGAATAAATTTCTGCGGAAACTTTCAGCTTTTAACTGGCAACACTGCCACAAAGTCTTTATTCGTAGTCAGTGCACCAGTGTTGTGAAAAGTGCGGAGCAAAATAAGTGCTAAAAGAAACAAATACGCAGTTTTTGGGAGACAACCATCTAGAAAACCGCTGACATAAGTGAGTACTGGTCAGTTACACATTTATTACATAAACAAGTTGTAATAATGGCAGAGTGCTCCAACGGTGTAGCAAACATATACTGCCTACCGCCAGAAATCATCAGAAAGATCTTTTGCTATTTACCAGTCGGACCCCTGACTCGCTGTCGCCAGGTTAATAAGACTTGGAGAGATATCTCAGACAGCCTTTCTAAGAACGATAAAATTTGGCGCCGTCATTGTCAAACCCGGTTCCCCGATGTTTATGAAGAAGCTCGCATAAAGGCAAAACCGGGGCTGTACTGGTTTCATTTGTATCGTTCTTTATCTGTCTGGCGCATGTTACATGAAGCTACAGAAGAGCGTACCGAGTTCGCACGCGCTTCACGCGTATGCCAATCGATATTAAGCTGCAGGATACTCAACGACGGAACCCTGGGAGTTCTTAAGAAAGGGGCTCTTGTCTATTATGACATCGATACTTTAAGTCCGTCAAATCGACAGCCTATAGTTGGTGAATTTGTAAAATACGCCGAAACTAACCATTGGATTGGGCTACTTAGTTATTTTCTTCAACTGTTCCTGATTCGGAAAATTTCTCCGGATAAACGCGAGCATATCGCCACATTTGATGACATTAAGATGTTCACTCTGACAGATGACGCTGTATACTTCGTGGAAAATCACAAGTACGTTCATGCCATATCTTTGCGCCGCAGCAAATTATACCCAATCTTTATGATCAAGTTTCCAGCACCAGTAGTGGCTCTCAGCCAAGATGAAACCAGGGTCAATATGCTGGCTAAGGACCGTCACATATTAAGTGTTACGAAAAACTCCGCAATCCAGAATTACTTGACCACAGGCATTAAAGTATTTGAGCAGGCCCATAATTACAAGTTTTTTGACGGGTTGAGCTACCGTTTTGGATTGGACTGGATGTTCAAGTGTAATATTATGGTTGGACCTTTACAAGATACTGTATTATTGAAACGTTATGGCGACTTCTTCTTTGTTGGTACCCACTGGGGTGTTTTAAGTATATTCTACGCTCCACTTGCTGACGGAGAATTTAATATCTTCAACAGTTACCCCTACAGAGAATTCGACTTATTAGATAGCGAAGATGCTGCTATACATGGAACCTGTCGCATATTGAATGTTGAGGTGAGGGAAATGTTTGACGGGCATGCAGTTTTCGTAGCCATGCCCAAAAAGATTATCGCGCTGAATTTTAGTCACGATTTTGGAATACGAGAAGAATCTATAAGAGAACCAATGATTGAAGAGGTTGTAGACGAGGATATGCCAATGGCCAACTTGGCTGTTGCAGGACCATCTGGGCAATAAGATGTTGCATCATACGCGTAACCTTAAAAAATCTTATAAATAAACTGGTAAGCAAATAGCTTTTCCTCTGGTTTTGTATGTATTCACGGATTCACGTGAACAATTTCCTCTCTAAGTTTGGAGATAATGTTTTTTTAAGCATGTAAGTAAGGCTGCGCTTGTCTGCCTTGCGAAATTTTCGAACATTTTAATTATTTTTCCTTGAATGTTACCTACTAAGCAATAGTCAGAAGTCATCTTCTTAAATGTTTTACTTTTGAGAAACTGATTTGAAGCGCAGCCTGAAGTGTGATATTTAGATATTGGTAATACCTATAGGTATCTTACACGCTCTTAAAAATTTAATGATGATTTTACTTTTTTCCATATAGATAAATATGGCTATTCTTGAAGCTTTGGGTATTTATATACAACAACTTAATTTCTTACTCTGAACAGGCATTCATGGCCTAAGAAATATTGTGAAAAATACGACAACATACCTACTCTGGGTATTAAACTACCAAAAAATATAAAAATTCACTCTTGGAGGAACGGAATCAAAGTATCCATAATACAAACTTAACTATGATGAAATTTCCGTTTTTAATAAAGTAGGAAGTAGACGTATTTCAATGTTGTCAGTATTACCATACCTACAAAATTTATATTACAGTGATGAAATCGATGTGTTTTTAAGAATTCTATGTGTATTTTAAATAAAACTTCTTGATGTGGCAGTTAGGACGACTTCAAAATATTGTATTATATAAAGTATGAGTGAATCGATTGTGATCTAAATACGGCAAATGTACTTAAAAAGTACCGAATCTTGTTTTGCAAACGATTATTGTACTTAAGTTCTTTCGGAAAATAAAAAAATGAATTTAAAATGCAAAATAAGATTGACTAGATACTTAATATAGAAGTAAAAAAAAATACCTAAATTTAATTTGGGAATTACTGATAAGTAGGTAGATACCTAGAAATCTAATATTCTGACTTATTATTTATAAATAAGTACTAAGACAATGCTATGCATGTTAGGTTTCGTGGTATGCCTTTTAAATTGCCTACAAATTAAAAGTACCATTAAAAAAACAAAATCTCGATTGAAATAATAATGAACAGCGAAATGATATGTATATTCCGTTTCCTATGTTTCCTTAATATTCCTTATTTTGATATTACGCTTCCGCAGTTTTTTTTACAGCCGATAATCGATTCTCTTTAGCTCAAACATAATACTTAGTCGGTTCTTCGAGCCTCTGGTTTGCCTTGACTGGCCGATCAGAGAAGACTACGACATAACTAGATGTTTAGTAGTGTCCACAACGTATTTTAACGTTGCTATTGCCCCCGACCAATGCAGTGTTGTCCTATTTCTGTTGAGAAGGCCTATTTAATTAGATTTAAATGTAGTCGGTTCCTCACATCTCTGGTTTGCCTTCATTGGCCGATCGAGAGACTCCGATAGCACTTGTTAGTTGATGCTTGGTAATGGAGTGTCCACACTGCATTATGTCCTCGTGAATACCCCGACCCATGTCGTTTTGTGCTTCTTCAATTCCGAAGGCCTATGCAGAGTAGGTAATTTTATACTTAGTCGGTTTCTTACGTCTCTGGCTTGCCTTCATTGGCCGATCACAGACTCCGACAGCACTTGATGGTAGATGCTTGTTAATGGAGTGAACACACTGCATTGTGTCCATGGGATTACCCCGACCCATGTAGTTTTGTGCTCCTTGGATGCAGAAAGCCCATGCAGCTCAATTGTATAAACTGACTTTTAGAAAGGAGGAGGTTAAATTACATACCTAAGTTGGTTTCTAACGTCACTGATTTGCCTTCATTGGCCGATCAGTCTCCGTCAGCACTAGATGCTTGTTATGGAGTGTCCACACTGCATTATGTCCTCGTGATTACCCCGACCCATGTAGTTTTGTGCTTCTTCAATTCCGAAGGCCTATGCAGCGTAGTTTTATACTTAGTCGGTGTCTTACGTCTCTGGCTTGCCTTCATTGGCCGATCAGAGACTCTGACAGCACTTGATGATAGACGCTTGTTATTGGAGTGTCCACATTACATTATGTCCTTGTGATTACCCCGACGCATGTAGTTTTGAGCTCCTTGGATGCAGAAAGCCCATGCAGCTCAATTGTATTAACTGACTTAAAAAGGAGGAGGTTACATTACATAAGTTGGTTTCTAACGTCACTGATTTGCCTTCATTGGCCGATCAGTCTCCGTCAGCACTACGTCCTTTTCTCCTCAATTTTATTAACCGACTTCCAAGGAGGAGGTTACCTTACTAAGCCGGTTTCTCACGTCTCTGACTTGCCTTTGCTGGCCGATCAGAGACACCGACATCACAAGACGCTTGGTAGTGGTTTGTCCTAATAAATGTCCCCCAACCCATGCTGTGTTGTGTGCCTTCGAGCAATCCAGTCTATTACAGGCTACTTTTTTACGACGGGTGAAAGGCAAGCACTTTCATTCCGATTTTACTGAGCTTTTTTGTCTAAGTAGCATTTACCTTTATCTTTAATTAGTAATAAGAATACATGTCTAGTATTACTATTATTATAATCTTTATACATGTAAGATTTACCTACGAGATAATGACCACTAGGTCAACATTTCAACAATTTCCCAAATCATCACAAATAGATGAAATATTTAGGTATTTAAAAGGCTTTTCTAACTATGAAGATGTTACCTCTTTGTACTGTCGAGCAATCAATTTGGTTTGAATCCACACATAGCGAAGCAACTATCATTGTCAATGTCTGCTTAAAAGGCGTGGTCGCAGTCAAAGATTGTATAGGGGGAGGATCAGAAAGTTAACGCTAAGTAATTTTAAAATTTACTGCTAAAAAAATACAAAATTAGAAAAACAAAACTCAGGAAACAAATAGGTAGGTACTCGTAGAAAGCCTTAGGGCAGTCATGATCCCAACTAACCCCCCTCAGGCCGCCACTGCTGCCTAAATATTAAGTCGTACCTACCTACGTGGTAATTTGCACACAACGCTAAATAAAACTAACGAGATCTAGGTCTATCTTTCTTTGTAGGTACTACGAATAGGTACTCATGAGAACTAATCATTAACTTAATAATTTAATGAGCTCAATTATCCAATGGCTAACGACATTGTTAAATTAGTAGGTTGGTACTTACCTACCTATATGAACAAAAACCACTTAAAAAAATAATTACAAAATTCTTAAAACAAAAATTTAGATTTGAACTTACATCGACTCTGCTTCAACAACCTTCAGACAGAGGATTGAGGTGGAGACAGACAGAGTCTTTAGGATCCACATTTTTCGAACTCGAAATTAAAACTACCTACACGTTACTGTATTTATAATCAATGATATTATAAGTAAAAGGTATACTTAGATAGATTATAAGCGCTCAGCAAGCGACACGTTAAAATGTGGCTAACTAGTCACACTTGACCTCAGTGCCGCGTCGCGTCGTCAACGGACGCGTGCGTGCTTTGTTGTGCCGTTTTTGAAGATCGAATGGTGTTTAGGTACCTAACCTATCTACAGCTTTTTACTTAGGTATAATATCATTGATTATAACCACATTCTGATTTTAAAAGCTAAGTCGTTGTGTGTGTAAATAATTATGCCAAAGCCAAGCCGTGCAGCCTTGCAGTACCTAAGCCGATTTATTTGCTCGTGTTTAGGTACCTAACCTATTCATTACCTACCTACACTATTTTTAGTCATTTCCATAATAAGTATATACGTAGGTAAGTACGTATTAAATTAGCGTACCTATTTTGACGGGTCCAATGCATTACCTACCTACTTATTCCACTAATGTCTCTAGAACTTAATAATTTCGACATACCTACCTTATTAAAATTTGTGAAGAATTTAAAATCAGTGAAAAGGAATATAAATTTTATTCAAAATCATAAAAATAGTTGTATTACAGTATTGTTTCGGCTTCAACTGCTGTAAAACACCAGTCTCAAAGTTCATATTTTCGACGATATTTTTGGATATTTTATTAAAACAAACAATAATTGGATTCTTAAAAAGGTAGTTTTACCGTCAGTGATGTTCGTAGGACCCGTTAAGTAGGAGCATTTATATTCAAATTTGTATACTTATCTATACCTACCTAAGTAGGTAAGTTAATATTATCGAAATAAACTAAGGTATTATGCGCTTGCTATATTGGTTATTGTAATAAGCAATGATATTATAAGTAAAAAGGTGTAAGTAGATAGGTTATAAGCGCTCAGCAAGCGACGCGTTAAAATGTGGCTAATTAGCCACACTCACTTGACCTCAGTGTCGCGTCGTGCCATCAACGAACGCGTGCGTGCGTTAGTGTGCCATTTTTGAAGATCGAATGATGTTTATGTCACCTATCTACACCTTTTTACTTATAATATCATTGGTAATAAGTCTGTGATTTTTTTCAAAGTATTGGAATGGAGTAGGTAGACCAATATTATTGGTCATAATATTGTGATAATGAACAAGATTTGAAAGTAAGTAGGAACCTACATAGATAAAGGATGATTAGGTATGCCAACAAAAATGTCAAAAGGTTGGTGTTTGTAATCACACATTGATTACAAACACCAAACTTTTGTCATTTTTGGGATAAGGATAAGGATTTCAAGGGTTGGATTGTAAAGGAGAAGGATTAATTGTCTTGATTTCATACCTACCTATGAACATGTTTTGTGTTGCATAAGATTTTTGTAAATTTTGCATTGTTAGAAAAGATTTGGAAGTAGATGATTACTAAAAGATGCTAATGCGCAAAATGTCTACAGTTCTGTTATTTTTAAAAAGGTTGTGAATGAAAAAGATTAATTTGTGCGTAACCTGCAATGTGCGATTTTTTTAATTTGCATTGTTAGCTAACTTTAAACTTACATACGTATTATACTAATCACTCTTTTTAAATGTAATTCAATAAATGTTTTTATAGAATCCCATGTTTTAATACCTGAAGTACCTACCTACTTACAGATTTTACAATAGGACAATAAGTAAGTACCTACCGAGATAATACAATAGGTAGGTATGTGTTACTAGCCTAGGAAGCCAACATCCCTTGCCGTCATTGGCGCCCCAAGCTCCTTTAACTTTCAGTATTTCTTAAGGTAATTTTTGGTGGGAAAACCACGTTATGCTGGTTTTAGGTGTGTACCTAAAGGGCAGCGCCTCGGCTCTGGCCTGAGGCCGTCGGTTTGTGCACAAAACAAAAGTTTTTGATTCTAGAATAATATCAGCAGCCATCCGTTATCATTGTATGCTAAGTACTTTAACAGGGATAATAAAAATCTTTTGTTTGGCCAAATCGATTTTTTAGTTTAGGGGTAGGCGGGTAGGAACTAAAGTACTAAGTAAAAGGTAGGTAGGTACCTACTTTAGTTCCTACCCGATATTAACGCCCCTACATTATTATGCTTGGCACAAGATGCTACCGTAACTGGCTTTATAAACTCACTTCAGTTTCTTTTATCCAAGTTCAGAGTAAGGAGATCAAGTTATAGTGAAGTCGGTTCTTATTTTCCCCCTATCAGTCACACAGGGTATTGCAGTACGCTATCCTAACGTTCTTAACATAAGAAGAATTTGCCAATCACAATGTCAAAGCCTGTGATTGTTACTTGAATATAGGTACTGGTAGGTAATATGTGTAATTTGCCTACATAGTAAGAGGCTGTGTTCAACTCTCAAATCATCGGTAACTCTGTTTTAGAAAAATAACTGTCTAAGAAATAATAATGTAAAAATAGTAAATGGCTGACTGTTCTAGGCTGTAGCGACATCTATCTCGCCACATACGAACTAAAGACTAAGATCCTACATCGCGATGTTTAAGTAAACCGCGCGATTGAACGTGTATGTTGGCGCATGATCGCCGGCGTTGTAGAAGTTCAGTACACACAAATCAATAGATAGCGAAAGTAAAATACATAATTTCAGTTTAACGGTATTTATTTCACCAGTTGCTGTAGCAAAATAAGAATCTCCTTACAAACCATCTCTGGAAGTCGCGACATCTCCTGACGAGGAAGACGTGACTTCCAGAGATGGTTTCTATAAATTATATTTATTTTTGAAAATAGGTTTTTACACACACTTTTACACGTCGCCTTTTTAGTAAATGAGATCGGTATTTCACTATTTGACTACTCTGAGAAGAAACACCGAAAGAAACTCAGAGGTCATAGTCTCTTTAAAGTCCAGACATTATCTTGGTCAAATCATGTAAGATCCATGCCGATTAGTGTCTGAGATGGTCTTTTGAGGAAAGAACCACACACAATGAGGGGACCAGATCAGTCAGTGCAAGCATTTGTCAGTAATCGTGAGCTCAACTGGGAACTTGAGGAGCTTCACGTGCCGACGAACAATACCAAAGAAAGAACATTTGGGTTGGTCCCATAAAGAACTCAAACTGCCAGACAAAATGTAAAATAAATAAATTAAAGAACTTAAAAAGATTTAGAAACGAAAATCTAAAAAAGTAAAAACAGAATCCACATTGTCCTTACATTCACAATAAAAAAAATATACTTTCAAAGTAAAAATACATGTCAATATACATTCAATGTCAACAGTGTAAATAATAACATAAAAACATCTCGGTCATCATCATCATCGGTCTGATAGGCATTTCCTGTTGACTTATAAAAATCGTAGATCAGAAACATTTATTTATTTAATTATTTATTTATCAACATACATTTACCATTACAGCTAACCAATGCGGTAATGGGCCAATTAATTAATAACTTAGGTATAACTTAGGTATAGGAAAAAGCATGACGCTTGAGTTTTCAGCGTATATACACATCGACTCTAGAGATAAGTGGGGGGAGAAGATGCGCGACTGACCGCTGATCGTGAACATCACGCAACATATAGGCTATAATTTATTTTGGAAAATGGAACACCTTTTTTTTTTTTTTTTTTTTAAATATTATAAACTAGTACTTGACTGCAATCCCACCTGATGGTAAGCAGTGATGCAATCGTTGATGGTGAGGCGCACTAGTTTATTAGGAGCCTATTCACTCTTGCCTTGAAGACACCCAAATTATAATCGGACGGGAAGACCGCAGCAGGCAAATTGTTCCAGTCCCTTGATGTACGTGGTATAAACGACGAGGCGAACCGCTTGGTCCGGGTCGTAGAGGTTTCAACAACATAAGGGTGGATACTCGCCGTACGTCGGCTTGTCCGATGGTAGAAGTGAGATGGTGGAATCGAATCATGTAATTCCTGCGCACACTCTCCAAAATGCATCCTGTAAAACACCGAAAGGCTGGCTATCCTTCGCCTGTGCTCAAGACTCTGTAGATTGGACCTAAAGTTAAAGAGATATAAAAATGGTGCCATTGCAAAAACTATTCCACGTGAAAAGTGTTTTCTGCTGTGAGACTAAATTTGAAGATCTGGAGCACCTGCAGGGGAACTCCAAAGCTCAGAGACAATATAACATACATAATAGAAATGGCGTCTTAGCAAAAGTTGTTAAGTCTGATGGCATTTACTGTTGACCAACAAAAATAAAAAATCTGGAACGTCTTGAATCGTCTCGCGCAGCCCATTGATATCCCGTCCGCGGGCTTTTAGAATTCGACATCAGACGTTTCAGATCTTTGATTTTGACGACCACGTTGTCGCTGGCATAAGCAACAGGATCCGCGTACGAAGTCGCGGGCAGAAGCTAGTATTAACATAAAACTCTTTTCAGACTACGCTATACTATTGTGATTTCGTTTCCAATTGCAATTATTTCTGGAATGAATTCCTCCCGTGTGTTGGACACTTCATACTTTTGCTTACTTTTGCTTTTGCTTTTTGCCTACAAGAAAAAATTAAGGGGAATCAAGTCTGGAGTGCGCCATATCGAAATACATTAATATACAGGGTGTAAAAAGACCCATAACGTAAACGAAAACTACATACTTATTCTACCCATCACTGGGATAGTTTTTTTACCTGGGAATTCACTGGTTATGGATATATTGAAGGTCAAAGTGCAATTTTTTTTTCGTTTTTTTTTTTCAAAATTGTATTCCAAGTATCATTAGTAAACTTTCTTCCGAACAAACATTATCAAAATTATCGATTTTTCAAAACAAATAACGCATTTGAAGTTACAAAAATACAATGGACACTAAACAAGCGGGCCGGTCGGGTCAACGACCAAGTGCGAGTGGCCATACGCTCAGCTGATCGGAAGTTGCGTTGCGTTGTCGCGCTATGCAATGCGCGCAATAAAAAGCATCTCTTTTTTTAATATGAAAAAAAAAGTATTTACCCAGCATTCTTTTTTGGTTAAAGTTACTTAATTATGTGTACAGAATGGGGGTTATCGGCTATGTGATCGGTCTTTTTACACCCTGTATAGTATAGTAAAGTGTGATCGTGTCCATTAATGGTGTGCGATAGTGTTGTGATATGAATAATATGCTACTATATTGAAGCGTAGTCCGAGTATTGAGCAGTATAAAGTCAACCGGAAACTACAATATTTTAATTAAGTATAGAGGAATTATCAAGATAGTAACTTAAGGTGGATGTGAAATAAAATGAAATTATTTATTTTTATAAATTGTCCCAGATATTTTTTTAGTCTTCCCAGATATTTTTACACGTCATTTTTTTTAAACTAAATGGCACTAAATGGCATTTCCAAAGTGACTGATCCCTGAGAATAAATGCCGAACGAAACTCAGGGGTCATGGTCTCTTTTAAAGTCCACACATAAGATTGTATTAATTTATTATGCGAGTCTCATGATGCAGGACAATGTCATAAAAAGCCTTTTGAAGCCTTTTGATGTGCCAGGGTAGCCGGCGAAATTTTTTATTGTGTTTTTTGCAGTTTGTCTTTCATTGTTAGGTTGTATGTTTCAGTGGCGAGGGGTCAACTTTCTTAAGAAGGAAGCCGACAAGATTAAAACCAAATGTGTTAATATCCGTATTCTGCTGTCTCTCTTAAAGCCACCAATGTACCTATCATTGTATGGCTTTGGTGTAAATACCTAAAGTATATTTAGCAGTGCTGCAGTCTAGCTGCCATTATTCAATAGCGGTAGTTGCTCTTCCGGACTTCCAAAGGGAAGCCGATAGGAATTGAGTTGTATGGACACTTCACCACTGGTATGTTGATTAAAATTATTAGATATTTTTTTTTCCTTTCACAAAATAATTGCTCCTGCCCTTTCCACATGTATGGTGCTCGGCACAGTCTTCTGTTACAAACATCTTCAAAATCATCTCCTCCTGAAATTAAAAAAAAGAGATTAATAACTCCCCTCTCTTTCATGCTAAAATATTGTAAAAAATAAAACAATATCGAATTATGATAATCCTTACTTAAAATGTTATAAAAACCTTAAGTAGAATGGACACTTTATAGTATAGGATCCCGTTAAGAAAGACCTTCACCGAGCTGGTTAATGGATGAAACCAATTTTATACGTAATTTAATATGTCAATAAGTAAATATATTGCATAAGGGTTGCCTAAAAAATTTCAGTCCAGGATATTTTTTTGTTTTTCATTATTTCACCGGTTTGTTTAATAGACAAATTCCTTACCAATGTCCATATAATATGAGAACGTAAGGTTGTAAAAAAAAATCCCGTCACAACTCTCGGGTAGGCAGGTATAAACTGGTAAATGGATACTAGTAACTTGCACCGGTCTGGTTGATGAAAACTAAGATTTTAGACAAATTCCATACATCATTTATATCGAAAATTGGTACCTATGGAATTTGTTAGGCAGGGCGGAATTAGCTCCCCCCGCCTCTTTTATTTATACATGAACCGGTTCATCGGTAAGCTCAGTGACACTGGTATTGGTTGATCCATAGACGGAGTAAGTGCTAACAACATAAGTTATGCGGATCCAACCGCAATATATATTGGCGGTTAAAGTATGAAAAGGCCGATTTGTACTGAAATATTGAGTTTTTTTTTTAATTTATATATGTATAATCATACATATTTATTTATTCAAAATAATTACCATTATTATCTATACGTTGCTGCCATCTAGAACTCTGCTGATCTAGATTTGACGAACTGTGTGAAAGCATTTTGTACTACCTCCTGAGAAGATTTTTTTTTACTACGTAGAAATTTATCCAAATCACGAAAAATTGTTGGTCCGTTGGAGCAAGCTCTGGCGAATACGGAAGGTGAAGAATGGTTTCGAATGGCAGTTCCTGTAGAGTTAAAACGGTTTCTCGTGCCGTATGAAGTCTCGCGTTATCATGGAGCAATAATGGTGAAGATCCACTCATGAGTCGGGGTTGTTTCACTGCTATTTTTGCTATCATTGTTCGGAGTTCGACACATTAGACATCTGCCGATATTGCTTGACCATATCGGAGATAGTCAGTGAATAACACATTGCTAAGACCACCAAACAGTTACCACTACCTTTATACTGGTAAGCTTTGCTTTAGAATTAACACAACACTGTTGCGGCGTTTGACCTGGGGTCAGCCATTGCATTTTTTGCTTACGGTTATCGTAAAGAATCCACTTGTCATCACATGCTACAATTCGATCCATAATTCGTTAATTTCTGTATCAATTCAACATAATCGTTATTCACCTGTGTGGGCGGTCATCCACGTGGTTTGTTCTTCAAAAAAGCACTGTGCGATCATTAGCAGTCCCTTCTCCAAACGCAATATTGATATTACTAAAAACTCGTATACAAAAATCCCTCGAATTTTCGAAGTATCCATTTTTCTTGTCTGCTCAGCTGAATAAAAATACTTAACAACTGAAAGTCGATATTTTAAGGTAAGAACTTCATAGGTACCATGTGAAAAAAGATTTACTTAAAAATCTCAAACCATGAAAGGTTGAAGGTTCTATGTCAATTCGAAGTACCTATTACAATAAAACGGCAATTTCATACTTAAACCCCTATTGTACAATTTGTTCATAATCATAAAATCATTCTAATCATTCTTGTTATGTTTGATGCAAAGATAATACTGTTCAGCTAATTTTGACAATTTAGCGTTAAGTAAACTCATGCAAAGTGTTAATCAGCTAATTTTGAACTTTTAATATGTTCATTCAATTCTGGCACTAACCTTGTTAAGCAATTTGTGTAAGCTACCCGTCGGAAATAGACAATAAATTCGCAAAGCGTGATGTAGTTCTGCATTTTTGGTATGTTGTATGGGTGTGTTAGGGTAGTTTAAATTAAAAAATGCAACTTCGAAAACCTTGTGGAAAATGAGAAAATCGAGAAAATTTTCGAAATTTGTGGTGTTTTTATGGTATTTGCCTTGCATGGCCAAAACTATGCATTTTTTGCGAACGATGTTGTCTACAAGTATAAACTGTATTCAATAACCTACAATTTGAGTCCTATTTTGGCTCTATTGACCCTATAGAAGCTGAGCTAGAACACTTGAAAGATGACCAATTTTTCTCGAAAATAGCTTTTTCTCGATTTTTTTGACATATTTCGTAAGATATTCGCAAAACTGCTTGTTTTAAAGTCAAAGTCAAATCGTTTATTTCAATTAGACCCATAACAGGCACTTTTGAACGTTAACTTACAAAATAAAATAAATTAAGAGAATGATTCTAGTTGCACATTCCAAATGGTAGTTCCGTATGGAGAAGAATGTGCAAGAAACTCCATACTTACTCTTTTAAAATAGGATTAGGTACAATACTTCGTATACAACAATCAGATTTTATGTGAGGACAATGCACCTAGAGTAATAAGAACTATACTGAGATAGGTATATAAAAAATAAGCAATGGACTCGATAAAAAGATATTATGTTGGTAGATACATTGTACTCACATATTAACAAAAATACACAATACACTGTAGAATGTTATTAAAGGAGATACTCATTAAATAAACAATTAACAGAAAAATTTACAGAAAAGAATAACCAAAAACATTTTTAAGTACATATTTAGCTATCATCACTGCCTAAAACGAGGTCTGTGAGACCTACAGTTCACTCTTAATCTTAATAAAACGCGAAAACCCAAATAATTTACAGAGTCAAAATAATATAAGTATACAGGTTTATTGCAAATTAGACAGAAATTTTATTAATAGCTTGGAAGGTCTTTTACATTCATACCCAAAATTCGGTTACTGCCGACCAGCCAAGTAGGTGTCAGACTCACGCACGTAGGGTTACATATCATTTTCTTAAAAAAATGGCAAAAAGATACGTTTGTTGAATGGAAGCGTTTATTATTTTTTTTACAGTGTTAACAGAAGTATATTATGATTGATGGTTTATGAAATACAGCCTGGTAACATACGGACAAAGAGTGGAGCATCCAGTTTTGGATACGGAACCGTAAAAAAGGGCCATTGACTATGAATTGTTCATAGTCAATCTTCGTTTTTTCCGGGGTTGGGATTCCTGTCCCTTGTGATGATGGGGAAGATCAAAAAGAATCTTCTTGAACTGGATGGTTGAGGTTTAGTAGTATTGTCACCTTCACGACGAGCACATGCGACAACATTATGGCTCGCTGTGTACCTCTTCCGGCAACTTTCGTGAACTACAACTTCGTCCAACCCTTTTAAAAAGTTTTCAATGTCTTTATCACCACGTTTGACGCTCGCTGTGAGTAATGACATAACTCCGCGTTTCTTGACCGTTCTGCTGGTACCTTCCTCCATCACCAGCCTACAAACAAAACACACTCCAGCAGGAATTGACATTTTGTTTATTTTATGAATGCTTGTTGGATGCTCCCCTGCGTTACCGGGTTGGCTACTTCCAATTCGCTTTTGTGCGTAATTAACTTACAATAAACATAAGCCCGAAGGCATTTTTGGATTGTAATGGGAGTTTTAGCCAGCATATACTGTTACCGCCTTCACCACGTGGAGGTACTCCCAGCTTATGTTATTCATATACTGAATGGTATCATTGAGACAACCAATTATTAATTACGATGTTAAGCACAAATGTTAGCTTGAATGGTGAATTGGTGATCTACACATCAGAGTATGGGTGTTAACAAACGACAGAAACAATAATTCTTATATTTGCCTCTAAAACCCATTTTAACTATTTCATTGTTTTGAGATTGTGAGTGACCTGTTAGTCTTACAGACTTCATTTTGGGCTCTTATAAATGCTTTATAAGTACTTAAAAATATTTTTGGTTATTCTTTTCTGTAAAACAAGCAGTTTTGCGAATATCTTACGAAATATGTCAAAAAAATCGAGTAAAAGCTATTTTCGAGAAAAATTGGGTCATCTTTCAAGTGTTCTAGCTCAGCTGCTATAGGGTCAATAGAGCCAAAATAGGACTCAAATTGTAGGTTATTGAATACAGTTTATACTTGTAGACAACATCGTTCGCAAAAAATGCATAGTTTTGGCCATGCAAGGCAAATACCATAAAAACACCACAAATTTAGAATTTTCTCATTTTCCACAAGGTTTTCGAAGTTGCATTTTTTAATTTAAACTACCCTAACACACCCATACAACATACCAAAAATGCAGAACTACATCACGCTTTGCGAATTTAGAATGATTTTCTGTCTATTTCCGACGGGCTATAAGGTGTTCATGAGTTTAGAAAATATAGATATGGTCATCGACTTTTGCTACACTGCAGCATCCAGAAACTAGTTTTCACAGTAAATTATGACTCTCTATTTAAAATTAAATATAGATTACAATGAAGCTTCTTAACTTAGGACATACACCAGCTCGAACTACAAAACAATGCTACCTGCGTAGTTGGCAAGACTTCACCGAGAAGCATAGGAGAATAATGTTTTTAAGAGCTCGGCACATGGAAACGTTAAAATACTCGTACCAACCTTTATTCCGGTGGCAGTTCAATTACAGTACTACAAGAGACATCTGCTTCATTTTGGCTGGTGTGAATCTGGCGAAGACTCCATCTGAAATCAACAAAGAACCCTTTTAATAAACATTAAATGATACATCATTTGCTTTGTCTTTACCCAAATGCATTGGAATAGTTCTTCAATAAAAAAAAAATACCAATACCTTTTCCTCATGAAAGAGTTGGCGAATTTTGACAAATGAACTATACGTCTAGGTTTCGTCACGATCGATATTAGTCTTCACCAATGGCAATGATGTCTAAGAATGTCAAAAGTAAACTTAAAAAGTACATAATTTGGGGGCAGGGTAGTGCCCCCGCCAAGACGAGCCAAGCGAAGCGCAACGGCACTACCTACCTTTTCTCGAAGTGTTTCGTCGTTTTTTTTAAACCCTCATAGAGTTGGTTTCCGATGTACCAGGTAGTTCATATTCTCAGGATATGATGTCAATAATAGACTAATTAAACATACTAGAAGTCTTAATTGAATAGCTCTAATACTTTAGATTTTATTGATATCTAAAATACACCGATTTCGTCACTGAAGTAAGTAACAAAACAGCCAAGCCATTTTTACTGATTTGTAGAATTTGTGAAGTTAGGGTCGGTAGAGTTAGGACGTGTAAATTCAGAATCTTGCCTCTATATGAGATCTGATATCTTTTTCACAGGGAAAACCTTATGTGGTCGTCTTGGCAACATTTTATATGAAATGTTTTTCCATTGTACCGTTGAAGATAGCCACCTTGTTACAGCATGTGTGAGGCAGTAGCCACAGCATGCGGATTATCTGACCCTGAACTAGTACATGTATGCTGCTTACCATGTTAAAGAAACATTAGTTTTATGAGAATGGTACACTGATCATCTCATATGGTGTCCATCTCTCTACTTAGTAACATGAGTAATTTATGTGATAGAACAAATTGATGTGTTTCTAACTACATATTTAGAAGGTGTGTCAAAATAAGGTGCTATTCTGACATAGCTAAGAAATAACAAGGATACGACCTCAGCCTTGTCGTAAAAATTTAAAATGTAACCTGGTTTACAATTTATAAACCAGTATTTATCAGGCCTTGCTGTTTGAGTGAAGAGCCATATAAAAGTCCATTATTTAGACTTTCATTTGCCTATTGTCTTAAAAAAAAATACTATGACTACGACTGTCATAGTTATTACCTAGTGTTGGCTTACAGCCAGTGTTTACTGTATTATGTACAACCATCACATTACAGTGAGCTTATGGTACGTGTGACTGGCGTCCCATGTATCAGTATAAATGCTGCCTTCCAAGGTGTATAAAATCACAACAAACTGATAATCAGTGAAATTGTTCAAAACATAATTATAAATAAGCTATTAAGCTTGAGAGCTTGTGTTATGGGTATTAAACAGCTGATAAACATACTTATATATTTCTAAAAACATACATATTATAGATAAATTACACCCAGACACAGAACAAATGATCATACTCATCACACAAACATTTGTCCTGAGTGGGAATCGAACCCACGACCTCCGGCATAGCAGTCAGGGTCACTAACTACTAGACCAACAGGCCTGTCATATTTGGAACTGCAAATCTGTATTATCTGTATGTATTTGTCATTTTGGAGTCTTCATGCCCCATCTACTTATGTGGACTGTACCGTTTGTGCCGAAGATAGGTGTATATATATTTAATATATATACTAATATATATTTAATATATAAATATATATATATATATATATATATATATATATAAATAAACAGAAAAATATAATATAAAAAAAAAACAGAATAATACGGCAAATAACTTAAATAACAACAGCACTTTTTTTTAACAAACATGGCTTGAAAGCATTTACTGCAGCTGTGCAAATAGAAAAAACAGCTATAATTAGGTTTGTACCAGCAAACATTTACAATAAAGAACACCAAACTATCATCAATTCAACTGTTATAATGAATAAAAAAATAAAGTTATAAGTTATTATTTCTGGAATCATAGCTGTAAGAGGATTCACAAAGGTGGTAGGACGAGAGCGTGTATGTACCACTACAAACAATCAGCATTATTTTAGCGAAAAAAAGGGGCAACATGTCCTGAGGAGGTGCTAAAGGAGTGGAGAGGCATTCCACGACTATCAGGACAATTCCGGACGTACGGTTAAGATCCCTACCAGCACGTTTGCTCTTGCGATTCTCCACTCTAGCCGGCCAATTAAGGGAAGAAAGAGGTGGGAGTTCCGTTCCTCGAGAGTTCACTCTGGCCGGCCAACTAAGGCAAGCCAGAGATGAGGAACAAGACTTTTATCGGGAGATCAGGTCCGTGGGGTCACTACTGCCCAACAGCTCGCCCCAAGCTGCGCTGCGGGGTTAGGGTTAATATTATTATTATTTTAGACTACAAATGAGGTCCGTTTAAATTTAACCACTCTTCTTGGATATGCAATGGCATACAAAGATGTTCCATTTGTGGAGGTGGGCATCCATATAAAGAATTTGAAACACCAACAGAGATCTGCTGCTGCAATTGCAGCGGGCCTTGCAATTTCCAGACTTTTTTTTTTAATACTTTATGCACTAGTAAAATAAACTGTACAAAGGCAGACTGGTGATGCAGAGACAGAACATGGTAGGCCCAAGAAGGTACGAAAACTTGAAAGTTAAATAAATTAATATTTAGAATAAATACATATATACATACCTACATATTATATAAAATCCAGAGATATCTAAGTCAAGAGAAAAAAAAGATTTATTAAAGGAGAAACTAATCTGCTAACTCAACTTAGGGATAAGATGGCACAATTCTTGTGAATGTGCTCGCGTGCCTCTACTTTAAATGTGAACAAACTGGTTGCCATCCTGATGTTCAGAGGAAGCTCATTCCGAAGAAAAACCGCCTGGACGAAAAAAGAAGAGTGAATGAAACTAAGTAGAACGGTGAGAAGTAGGGAATGCAATCTCGTACGAGATTTCCGCCTAGCGAGATCTCGCGAGACTCAAAACCCAGTCTCGCGAGATCTCGCAAATTACGGGATCTCGCGAGATTGGAAGAATCGCAATTAAAACATATGCAAATGCTTGTTTTAAGAACTAGTAATTGACATGATATGTAATTAAATAGAAACTGCGTTGCTTAGTTATAAAAAAACTTTTTTACAAAAAAAAACAACCGACTTCTTAAAAAAAACTAACAGGTGAAAAATAACTCCTGTTTCGGAAGTCTGTGGCTTTGGTGGTTTTGTTTTGTTCATTATTGGCCACCGACTTCCGAAACAGGATTTATTTTTCACCTGTTAGTTTTTTTTAAGAAGTCGGTTGTTTTTTTTTGTAAAAAAGTTTTTATTTTGTAGTTTCTTCGTGTGTAAAGAAAGTTTTTCAAAACTTGAAAGAATAATTGAAATTGGATAACAATCGCTAAAGAAGTTCTATCTAAACATTAATCTGTACATCTCTGCCGGCCCCTTTTAAAATAGAATGGCGTAATGTTATGTTGTGAAAATACAAAAGCTCAGAATAGACATCTGACTATAGCAATCGCGAATAATTTGCTGTTATGCGTTGAAGAGTTCCGTTGCCTGTCTTCTACATCAGTTTTTTCTTCACCAAATATGATACTTTCTAAATAAAAATGCTTGATTTGTTACTAAAAATGTTAAAATCAGTGCGTGTGTGCCTATAATTTTTGAGGAGTTCCCTCAACTCCTCGAAGATCCCTCATCTGATATGAGTTTTGATACAAATGGGACCAATCTGCTACTATACCCCAAAAAAAAAAAAAAAAACCAACCGAATTGAGAACCTCCTCCTTTTTTTTGAAGTCGGTTAAAAATAATGTAAGATTTTATTTAAAAAATCAACAGAGTACCTACCTACTTATTATTTTGTCTCTAACTCTAATAACATTTGTTTATGTCTATAATTATTATACTTACTGTAGCTAATCAGTTCAAATTCTTACAATATTGGTAACAAAACAATAATTATCTAAATTTAGGCAACGGCCAGGATTCAGTTCGCGCGCAGCCGCGCTATGACCTTGACCAGAAGGAACGAAACACGCGATTTTAAGTTCATTGATATGGATGTTGCATACCTTACTTACCGAGGTTCGTACTAAAGAGCAATGTATTACAGAACGCGTCAGACTCGCGCGCGTATCTGGATAGGGCCTTAGAAATACACGTCGTCACGCTGCATTTGTCGATCTCGTTATCTCGCGAGTCCTCGTACGAAAATTGACGAGATCCAATCTCGTAAAATATGGCCGGGATCTCGCGAGATCGGGATCTCGCGAGATCGGGATCTCGGCGAGACGAGATTGCATTCCCTAGTGAGAAGGAGATCCTAGAAGACGATTATTTGTGGAACAAAAATTCTTATCGTGTGCAGAAGACAAATATTGAAAATGAGAAGTCAGATATGTTGGAAACGTGGGTTTGTGAAGTATAGAAAATAGGGTTATCAAGGCCCTCAAGGGTCCGCTGACGAATAGGTAGCCATTTTAAAAGATGTACGTAGATTGAAGACGAATCGAATGCAGTTATTAAGAAGTCTGTCAAGTTTATTGAGGAAATCTGCATTCAGGTCATAGTAACACACTAAGCATTGTCAATTATGAGAAAGATAAGGGCCTGTACAAACAAGCCTTTATGTGTGGCGGGAGAAGATTTTTCAATCGATAAAGAGACGGCAACGTTCCGGTGAACTTTTGACTGATGGTCGCAACCTGCTTCCGCCAGCCAAGGCAATTATCTACGTGCAGACCAAGATCCTGACGTCGGAGCCTTTCTCATGCTATGGGGGCTCCCTATAATGATAGCCTGCCTGACACTTAGAAGGGTTAACCGCTACCCCAAAGCGATCAGACCAGTTTATTATCTTGTCTAGATTCCGATTTAGCTCCTTGATCGCAACGGATAGGTTGTTAACACTAGCCTGACAGTATAGCTGCAGATCATCGGCATAAAGATGAGCTATGCAATGTTATGTCACGTCGGGGTACCGTTAATATAAGTACATAATACCTACTAGGATAATACCTTACTTAAGCGGTACCCCGACGCGACATAAAATTACATAGCTCATCAATAGGAAAGTGTTATTTTTAACTTTTTAAATGTAAGCTTCACTTTTTGGCGTTGAAGGTTTTTGTTTTTAGATATTGAGTGTTTATTTCATGCCTGAGCCTCCCTACCAGTGGGAGCTTTGGGCAAAATTGCTGAAAACCTATTGTAATTTGGAGATTGATTATATTTTGTGTACTGTTCTATGGGAAACTTATAGCCAAACCTTACCTTACACTAAAAAGTACCAACTAATGTTGGTTATATTAAGCATGTGGTTTTTTATTCATTAGTATGTATAAAAGTGCCCATACCTTCCCTACCTCTCGTACATTATGGATTTAGTCGAGGGCGAGGGCGCCTTAATTTCTGACCTGAAATATGCAAAGGATAAAAAGTTACACATTGTTGCAATGACAGTATATATTTTGTACAAGTTATGCATAGGTTAGACGTCCCTGGTCAACACTATGTAAATGGGTTTAAATTTGTTAATAAAAGAACACAATTTTTTTTTTTATTTAAGATACTTTAGAAAGGACAATATGCAAAGAAATGTCATAGAAAAACCGTGACCCCATGACTCAGCAACGCCATCTAGCATAAAATAGCATTTGAGCCACAGCAAAGCGCCAGTATTCTGCTAAGCTCACTTGGTCATTGTAGTCAGGTCAGATCCGTGGAATATGCCGAAAATATCAAAAATAGTTTAAATCAGCTAAATAATAAATTCTAATATATAGTCATGTCGGCGTCAGCGATGGCTGAGCTATGAGCTGCAGTAATAACCTCACTTAACAATCATAATCACAAAACATAACTCAAATAGGTAACTGACAGTTAAAATACATAAATACATAACTCAAATAGGTAACTGACACTGACAGACAGTTTCGTACTGGATGTGTGTCTTCGTTGGTGCCTCAAATCAACCTGAGCTCTGCCCAGCTCGCACACACCAGCATGACTCTGTCCACGTGACATTACCAAAAACACATTTGCGCCATTTCAAACGACAAGTAACGTCACCCTAGTCACCATAGACTCCGTAGGTACTAAGTTAATCAACTTCACAACTTATTATTCAAGATTATCGTTTTCCACGACAGGTATAAAAACAAACTTTTTGTTTTGTTCACTTGACTAGTGTATGTAGGTATATAAATAGTACCCATGCAAATAAACTACTTAAATCAATTGCAGAACTCTAATGGAGTTGGGCAGGACACCTAGCTAGGCGCAGTCATGGCCGGTGGAGTGAAGCTGTGACCAAGCGGCGACGGTGGCGTTCAAGAAACGGCAAGAGAAGGACGTCCAGCGGCGAGATGGACGGACGACATTGTAGCCAATGGGGGAGTATCGTGGATGAGGCACAGGCATGTGGAGATTGGCAAAAAAAGAGAGGCCTATACCCAGCAGTGGGTGAAGTCGGGCTGTGGATGATGCAGAGCTTTGAGAACAATTTCTGGTGCAATGTGCTCTACTCCCATAAGGGAGGGAACATACATAAATAAACTCACGCCTTTTTCCCATGGGGGTAGGCAGAAACTACAGAGCGCCATATGCTACGATTCTTACATACTTCTTTTGCTTCGTTTACATTCATACATGTTGTCATACACACACGCCGGTTACGAGTACTACGCACCTGACCTTTCTGAAGAACCTCACCAAAAAGGTCTATGTATGTCCTTCTAGGGCGTCCCCTCTCGGCGTTCCCACTTACATCTACCTTGTAAATACCTTTCGTTAGTCGCCTTTCATCCATCCTTTCAACGTGACCAAACCATCTAAGCATACTCTTTTCAATTTTTTTTACTACAGCTTCTTTCAAACCTAGAAAGGGAGGGAAGTGAAGATTAAAATTATACCTTTAATTTTGAGACCTTTTCTACCTGCTGAGAGATTTTGTCTTAAATGAATAGGTGCAAATAACAGGCAATATTAAACAAAATTGTACCTTCTGTAATTAAAACTCCGGCAACAGGAGAGGATCTTTTGAATGGCATATCCCCAACATCTGCCAAAACATTGCTGGAAACAGAAAATTGTGTACTAATGTTACTTCAGCTCATATAAGTGTATTTCAAATCCTGTTAAAGAATTGCAGAATGCATCTAAAGTCATAGGGTATGGCAGTCATCTGCAACAACCGTCTTAGTCTGTAGATCTAAGACGGTTGTTGCATATAGTGAGCAGCCCAAAAGTCTGACAACCAATTTAACCAAAGCGTATTGTGTTACCCAGTAACTGGGTTGTGGAGGTCAGACAGACAGTCACTCCATGTAAAATAATGATATTCAGCTGCACCCGGTTAAGCTGGAAGCTGACCCCAACATATTTGGGTAAAGGCTAGGCAGATGATGATGAGAAATAACAACTTTGCTTTGCCTTTATGTGTCTATAAAAAAATACAAAAATTATTCCACAACTTTTTCACACAACGCCATCTAGTACCAAGCTAAGCTAAGAGCTCGTGTTATGGGTACTAAACAGCTGATAAAAATACTTATATATTTCTAAATACATACATATTATAGATAAATAACACCCAAACACAGAACAAACGATCGTGCTCATCACACAAACATTTGTCCTGGGTGGGAATCGAACCCACGACCCCCAGCATAGCAGTCTGGGTCACTAACTACTAGACCAACAGGCCAGTCAAAAAAGTCTATGTCAATGTAAACTCGCAAATTTGCTATCATGTTTTTGTTTGTTTCCAAATATTGATCTGTATAATTTTATATATATTTCTAACATGTATGAACATAAAAACAAAACTATTAGATTTCTGCACTTCTCCTTCACAAACTTTCACTACCTATGCCAATTCTCACACTCTTACTTATGTACATTGCTCTTAGAAAGGGACCCTAAGATTTTGCTTAGCATATTATTACACAGGGTGTAAAAAGACCCTTAACGTAAACGAAAACTACATATTCTACCCATAACTGGGATAGTTTTTTTCTTTTAGAACATACCTGGGAATTCACTGGTTTTGGAGATATTAAAGGTCAATATCTTTTTTCGTACTTTTTTCAAAATCGTTTTCCATTACCATTAGTAAGCTTTCTTCCGAACAAACATTATCAAAATTATCGATTTTTTAAAACAAATTAGGTAGGTACGCATTTGAAGTTACAAAAATGCAATGATACTAAACACAAGCGGGCCGTCGGGTCAACGAACGAGTGGCAGCGGCCGTACCCTCAGCTGATCGAAAGTTGCGTTGCGTCGTCGCGTCTTTCATTGCGCGCAATAAAAATCATCTCTTTTTTAAAGAAGGAAAAAAAAGTATTTTCCCAGCAATATTTTTTGGTTAAAGTTACTTAATTATATGTACAGAATGTGTAGTGATCGGCTATGTGATGGGTCTTTTTACATCCTGTATAGATTTAAATATTTTACAGTTTTGACAGATAATAAGAATTATTATGATCAACCAAGTTTGAATAGACCGCCAAATTAGATCAGCTTGGCGGGCTCTAGCTTAACCCCGAGGCGATGGACCCCCAACGAACTACTGTGGCTTAATTATATGTACAGAATGTGTAGTGATCGGCTATGTGATGGGTCTTTTTACATCCTGTATAGATTTAAATATTTTACAGTTTTGACAGATAATAAGAATTATTATGATCAACCAAGTTTGAATAGACCGCCAAATTAGATCAGCTTGGCGGGCTCTAGCTTAATCCCGAGGCGATGGACCCCCAACGAACTACTATGGCATATTTTCACTGATGGCAGTAAAGAGGGTGATTATGTGCGTGCTGCACGCGCAGCATGACCACCATTGAAACTGATTTTGTCTACAGAAGAATCAACAAAGTGACAGATTGAAGAAACATTTCTTTTGTTTTGAGCATGACGATGTCAAGAATGAAGAGAAGAAATGTGTAGATTCTTCAGTCGCCAATAGTCTACAATATCGAGCATTATTTCTTCAATAATCGGCAGAAATGTTTTTACCATCTGTCACTTTGTTGATTCTTCCGTTGACATACCCTTTTCTATGGTGATCATAGGTTAGGTTAGGTTTAACAGGCAGATGTCCACAACACCACGACCAAGCGCGTATTTTGCGTACGGGGATGAATATGCCCTATTGCATACATCCTAGCTCCTCGAGGAAGGCCAGCAGCGGTTTAACACTACTGGCGATCTCTCAGAAGGGCCCTGGGTTCTATGGTGATCATGCTACCATGCTGCTATATGCATATTATGATTGACATGCTCAATTCCCTCAAAGGTTTTTTCTGCACAATATGCCTAATATATTCACTGCACAGGTAATTGTGGTTTTAAAAGATATTAACACGTCAACTACCAGAATTCCAGACACAATAAATTTATACTACCTATTGTTCGAGGAAGACAACTTCTGCTTGGGGCCTGACAAATTATTACATATATTTTGTTTGCCAATTAACAGTTGTAAATACTTTTTGATAGTATCTGATTCACTGAGTTTGATAAAAAGAAAGCCTTAGTCCCACCAGCCTTACCTTAGTTTCATTTAAATCATTAATGATGTTCTATAATTTATCAAAGAAATAATTCATCAATATTACCTTAGGCACATTAAAATTGCTTTCTTGAGGCTACCTTCTCACCGAGGTAACTCTGGTAATGAAGTACTTAGTTGATAAAACCGCATCTGATGGTACACTGCAGATGTTAAAAATGCAATAGACATTCCTATGACTGACTTCCTGCAATGTTTTAATAAACATATGTAAGTTATGGTTAGAAATGTGGAAGAAAGACCAACATATGAAAGGAAAGTGGTATGGAAGTATACAAGAAAGATTACCTGTAAGACCCTGGTTTACTAAATGGAAAGAAGCAAGTCGAGACTTTATCACTAAGGTAAATAGATTGTGCTTTAGCCATGATACTGCAACGTCACACCTTGCTGGACCTGGCATTATTACAACCAATGCATGTCCCCAAATCCCAAATAAATCCAAATTCCCAAGAAGAAACCACGGATGGAGAAACATGTTTATGTTTTTTTTACTGTCAACTGTCAAGTGTCAAAACTTCTTATCTTACCATAGAGGAAAGTAATTTAATTATTATTGTTATTAGAGGTGGGCTGGAACAGATGAAATTAAAAACCTATTCCACCTGTTTCAGTTCCAAAAAGATAACAGTTTCAAAATCCTGTTCCAAAATAACAGCCTGTTCCTTTGGAAACACATACAGATACACAATAAATATAACAATCGTTCTGTTTCTTTCTTAGCGCGTAAATATAATCTATTGTATGTCTATTGTTTCTTTATTGTTTTATTTTTTATTTTATTTTTTGGAGACTTTGTTATTATAAAAATGTAGGTATTGTTTTAATTTTATGTAATTTTGTTTTATTGTATTGTGTAAATAGATGTTATTTAAAAGTCAATATTATAAGTAGTCTTAGCTTTCGCATTAGGTTTCAAAACCTGTAATGATAGTTTAAGAGTTTTAAATAAATAAATAAATAAATAAATAAATAATGTTTGGGTTTAAAAAAAATCACCTAAA
Source organism: Euplexia lucipara (assembly GCA_921972225.1). Lineage (NCBI taxonomy): Eukaryota > Metazoa > Arthropoda > Insecta > Lepidoptera > Noctuidae > Euplexia > Euplexia lucipara. The sequence goes on along the minus strand of OV179142.1, from coordinate 5,330,913 downwards.
TTTTGATTAATTATTATTTTAACAAGAGATATTGTAAAAGTATGGTAACATTTTTGTTCAACGGTAAGTTTATAATTTGTATGTGTATCCGAAAAGTGCAGCAACCATTGAATTAGAAAAGCTATGGAAACGTAATTCTCATACAAATAACGCTTCAATTTTGGTTCCATTTACGCAAACAACTGACACACTCATTGAATTAGAAAAGTAATTCAATGGCAGCAACAGTGATAGGTAGAGAACAAATACTACCTCTTTCTAATACAATGAACTAAAGGACCAAAGAGGTTGTTCCAAAGAACAGATGCTGTCTCTTTCTATAATAATAAATCAGAAGAGAAAGGAGCATGTTTCATTTGAAACTATTCCAAATCGTTTCGTTTGTATCTCTTTCTAACAAAGTAAACATCCTTAGGTTAGATAGAAAGAGGTAATGTTACGGCTGTTTGTTGTAGGTTGGTTGTGGAACAGGCGAAACAGGCAGGAATTGTTGTTTCGGTTCTGAGATATCTGTTTCATGTTGTTACTTTGAAATACCTGTTTTTTTTAACTGTTTCGATAAATACGCCTCACTCCTAATTGTTATTGTATCGGGCTTAGATAATATACCTCATAGTCTAACGCTGGATTCTAATAATCTATCTCGGTTGCTATCTTGATCCCGATCTTTGTTTGTAACCAATCAACGACCGAATTCGCCTATCCGAGTCTTAAAGATGTCCAATCAGAAGCAGCCGTCAAAAACAAAGGAACGGGATTTCGATTGAGATAGAATACTAATATCGGGCGTATGGGGTTAGAGAGCCCCCCGAGCCCCCTGACTACCTCTATCTCTAATGTCAATGTCAATGGATCTGCCAAACAGCATCATCTATTATCTGTATAGCCAATAATAGCTATAGCAGTACCTATGGCCATACCTATGGCTATACCTATAACTATACCTATAGCTATACCTTTAGCTATAGGCGTTGTGTGTAACTGTGTACAATAGAACCAATTCTTTAGCATCCTTAGGTACTATTTTACTTGTTTTTGAGTTGATAATATTTTAGGTCCTTAATTCTTTCAGGCTGATCCACTTTTGTTAAGTCCTCTCCTCCGTAGTGAAGTGTAGGTAGGTATTGAGTTCTAGTTCATCATGCTAAGACATATGATTAATAAATAATTACCTAATTGTGTAAAAAGTTAACTTGTTTGTTTTTATCTTTTGAAATTGTTGCTTCTTTTCTAATTTGCTTGTTTTTAATTTGGTGTTTTACTAATAAAGAGAAAAAATAAGTAAAAATATTACCAACTTAAAAACAAGTAAAATACACACAAACAACAACAACAGTTGATAACCGCTCGAGCGCCCACGCAGTATATTAAAATAATTCTTAACTTTACCTAAATTATCTGTTACGATAAATATGTCTCAACTACTAAGCGGTAATGTCAGGCAGATAATGCTAATATGTTACACATTTTTTGTCTTTTTGCGTGCGAAATCAACTAGTGGAAACAAATTTGATGTATTAAATATATTAATCATATTACGTACTCACACTTTTTACTTGTTATTTTGTATTAGATAGTGTTATAAAAAACATCTACTTAAATACTGGCTATTTAATGTAATTCCAAGTAAATGCAATGTAAAATGTATCTAGTAAATCTTCATGATGTCGTTAAACTCGACAATAATATGGAATATGATCGAATATACCATTACCATCCCATCTTCCCATCCCTAGTGTCAAACTAACTACTGTCAACTCTGTCTCAACCACAAACGTTCAAAAAGTCAAAAACAAATTTTATTTTGCAAATAAAGTAGATGAAACCTATTTAATTACATAAACAGGCGATTAAAGTTCAACTAAGACCGTGCAATGAATTAAAGGAATGCAATGAGCATTCAGGAAAAACTTAAAGCAACCTTAAAATATTTGAAAATTGTGGCAGCAGCGGGCAGCGGTTGTTTTGTAATTTATTACAATATAGTGCAAACATGCAAATCTATAAACAATATTGTTAATCCATGTGTGTTCGAAAGGGAAAAGAAACATGTAGCGGAATATATTTATATAGATGACCCTTCATACAATCGTACGTTCCAACTTGAATATGATAAAGCGACAAGACAACCTGTAGGTTTCGGTCGAATCTGGAAAAGTTTAAAGCATTCGTTAGCGTCGAGGCTGTTGTGGTTATGCCGTCATGGAAATAAAGATCAACGTAATGTAGCCCTGGAACAACTTGCTGCTTTCAAAAATAATAAAATTTGGGACTGCTGTAAACTTGCTCAAGCTATAGATGAAAACACAGCGGTCCTGCTGGCGTGGACTCGTAATGTCGACCTCCGATATTTCCTTCCACCTCCAATTCACGTTAGACGGGCAGCTCTGTCATCAGAACTGATCTCATACAAATTTCGAGATCTAATAGCTGCCGTTCAAAGTATAAATCCCCATTTTTGCATTGAGCACTTCCTTTCTAAATACTTTACGAATGTTCAAGAGGAAGCTGTGGAGTCGGATAGTATTCCTCCCAAACCCGACAATATAAGTGAAAGAGATCTTTGTATACTGTGTATGGATGCTCTGTACCACCATGTTAGTCTTTTCAATGTTAAGGAATATGAGAAGGACCTCTCTGTTAAGAAATTTGTTGACATGGGTGGTCTATCAATATTAGCTGAAGCTTTGATAAGACACCGTAATGATCCAGACTGTGATTTAGCAGTACTCAAAATCCTTACAGTTTTGAGTGTTCACTGTAATTTGCTATCACAATTTTTTCAAAATGGCTTGCTTGGTGAATTGTCGAGACTTATACGTTCTAAAGATATACGCCTGTCTAGTTCAGCAGCTGTATGCCTTGCAAATTTGTCCGGAGAGTATTGTTATAGGCCTGGTTTATTTCTGCTACATCCTTTGTATAGAACCACTGCCGCTACTGCATGTGATACCTTGCTCGTACATGGTCTTAGAGGTGGCGTTTTTGTTACATGGAGACAACGTGACAAGAAATGTGCTCGGCCTATAGGTATCATAGAAGTGACTGTTTCGGAGAATGATTGCGACCCATGTGAGACTATTGAACAACCAGTGAAAAAATATTTTGAACCTGAAATGAGGCAGGTGATGGATGATTTGATGGAAATAAAAGAAGAGGTGTTCCTATCAGACATAGAGGTGGTTCTTCATGATATTCCTATTCAAGCAATGAGAGAACCAGCATCATGCGATACATATACTGCCAGTCATAAACGTCATGCGCTAATCCAAGAAGAAGAAGACAAATGTAATTACACAGTGTGTTGGCCTAAAGATTGGCTACCAAAAGATGTTAGTAATTTAAGAATACTTGGTGTCAATTACTGGAGTTCACTGTCAGAGTGGCTTGAACGGTGCCCGATGCAAACTGCAGACATTGCAACCCGAGCCTCAGAATTGGTTCCTGCCCTCTTGGATGCTGGTGTTGGCCACAAAGATACTCCAGTAGTTTGGCTAGCTCATTCCATGGGTGGATTGATTGTCAAGCAAGTGCTGGTTGAAGCTTCACAAAGTGACCAGGAGGCCTTGAAGAAAATTGCCAATAACACAAAAGCCCTTTTGTTTTTCAGTACTCCGCACAAGGGTAGTTCTATGGCCGCTATGCCCCGAGCAGCTGCTGCTGTATTGTGGCCTTCAAATGACGTAAGACAATTACAGGAAAACTCACCTGTTTTGTTAAATCTACACAAATCATTCATAGAGTTTGCAGATGCATATAGCTGGGAGACCATTAGTTTTGTAGAGACCATGCCAACATTAGTAACTGCGTTCAAAGTTCCTGTGCACTTTGTCGAGTCATTTTCGGCAGACTTAGGCCGCGGAGAATTTTATCAGCTACCTCTAGATCATCTGTCGATATGCAAACCAGCCACCCGACAATCAATTTTATATACTACAGTATTAGATGTGCTGCAAAGAGTATCCATAAAACAAGTTGAGTTACCATCAAATACTTTTATTCAAAAGATGAAGGATTTACCCTTCTGGTGGGTTTTAAGGTCAAAAGCCAAGGAGGCTTTTGACACCCTAGATAATAATCAAACTCATGCAAGTCTACGGTGGACTGAGAGGATACTGTTAAATGCGTTCACAGATGATTTTTCAGATTAGTATTTTAATATGGTTTTTAGAAGTAATACATGTTATTGTTATTGTTTAACAAATTTTACTCCCATAATCCTGTTAATTGTTTTTAAATGATCCTCTTTTTGACAGTATTACCTACAACACAGTGAGCATTGAAAAATTGTGATTTTGTTTAAGAAATACTTTATGTACCTACCTAGTTCCTATTGTTATTGAAATGAATTTGTTTAACTGTATACTCGTTTCATTGGACTACCTCACTCATATTTGTTGCTTGCAAGTGGCATTGCTGAACATGATTTGATATCTGAAGTTGGCAATATTTACAGAGGTTTTCCACCTGAAATTTCCCAGTACCTACCTAGTCTCAGGTTTTGTGACAGATTGATGGTAATAGGCACGCCCTAACTACATCAAATAAAGACCAAATCTACTCTATTCTATTAACATAGAATAGAGTAGATTTGGTCTACTCTCTAGAGTAGTTAGGTATGTTAGTGAAATGGAACTACATCTATGTTCCACTGGTAGGTACTTTTCTGCCTGCCCTTCGGGTTTATTACAGTATGAAGTTTATTTTTATATGTTGACAAATTGGTAGGTATTCTTACTACATAAGAGGGAATGGAATTGCAAAATACAAACGCAAGTTTATAAATTATAAACCTTTGCTCTGCTGGCTTTTCAACCACGTTACCCTGTGTTGACATGGTAGTAGGTTTTGCACATTGCTTTTACGTATACTCGGAACTTTCCCATGGAAAAAGTCCTGAGTTCTAGAGGCAGAATCTACAGGACGCGGACGTCTCCTGTGTTGATAAACTCGCAGGCAGGGTGACTTCGCCTTCATCATTTGTAGCGACATCTAGCTCGCCACAAACCAACGAATGACTGACAACATACCTCGCAAAACTCGCAATGATAAAGTTATCCGTAGGTACGAATGAACCTAGGTATACAAGATTCCGACAACAACTATCATTATAGTAGCCCACCAGACGCAACATACATTTCTATGGGGGATGAGGACCTTGATTCCTCATATATCTCTAAAAGTTCTGTCGTTCTAGATAGATGGCGACACCTCACGGTTTTCTGGGAGTCTTTTGTTATTTGGTTTCCATCGATGGAGATTAGAAATTATTAGGGGGACCTCAGACAACTGTTGTCAATCATCTTATCGCACCCCACGTTAAGATGAATCTATCTATAAGTATATTGTTAAATAAAAGGCAAAGCTGACGATCACTGACTGACATAGCACCGCAGGGCCTAAACTATAAAGGGTTAGAAACTTAAAATTTTGGTCCCTCTTATAACTTATGGGAGCACTAAGAAAGGATTTTTGAAAATTCATCTCCTAAGGGGGAAAATCGGGGATGCAAAGTTAGTATGAAACTGCTGTTTTTGAAGTTATTCGAAAACTAGGGTAAAATAGGGGTTTGCACTACCATTTTACCCCTTTTAGTAGATCATACCAACCTATCTATAAGAGTTCTCAGATTTTCAAGAAGTTATTTCAATAAAATGTTGTATTTGGGTTATAAGTTCTCCATAATGATTAATCATTCAGCTAGTAGGTAGGTACCTACCTACCTAATTAATAAATAACCCCGCATCTATGGAAGTGTCTTTTTGGCGCTGCTTGTTAAGTAGGATGTTAAATCTAATACTTTTTTTGGTAGTTTCACGTTTTGCCACATTCATTTAGAGTCATGATGATTATTCTTTTGAAATACCTAGCACACAACAAATTTTAAATAAAAACTTCAGTTTAACGAATGGCTAGGTACGAATAGATGAGTCATACGGTTGATGGAAGGTAGGTATTCACATGCGAATGATCGCTTGAAGGTATGGTTGTTAATGACAGTTACGATTACCTTTAATGCGATTGCAGACTAACTGGAAATGGATTTATTCAATTGATGCTTACTTTCGTCTAGTTTTGAAGTCTTGGCAAAAATAAATAATTGGGTCAAAAATTATGTGTTTCATAAAACAGACTCATAGAATAGGTAGTAATTTCAGATGTGTAGCTACCAGGCTTCGTTGTCATTTACCTAACCGACTGAAATCGATATTTGCCGCAATGCGATGACCCACATTAGCAGCATGCTATCGCGATGGCACGCTTTGTTAAGCTGCAAGAATGAACAAAACGTAAAATAATCTGAATCAGAAGCTCTGTTATTTTAAGACTAAAAAAAGTCTTCTTCGTAGTAATCTAGAAAAATGTTATAAATAAAAACGTTAACATTGTGGACAAGTTTTTTTTGCAACGGGCAACGCGTATTTTATTATTTACTGTTTTATTTTATTGTTTATTACCTACCTATATTAAAATATAGGTAATAAACAATGGTTTACATAGGCGAAAAAGTGTAAATATTTACTTATTTCATCAAATAATATTACTCGTAGTACTTTTTTGTTTTCTGAAAGATACGAAACGTAAGTACGGGAAGTACAAGACGTTTCGTAGGTATCTTTTTCTTCTTCTTCTTTTATTCTTCCATGAGATGGTAGGTTTATTGGGGATAGAAACGGGATACCTACGTCCTTAAAACAGGGAATATTACTGTAAAGCGCCATCTAGTGCAAGTTCGTCAGTAAACTTTACTTGTAAACACTCCCACAGATTGAGATGGTGTATTTGAAAACTGTTAAACTGTAAACTGTAACATAGATGGAGTTAGTAACGCTGGGGTAAAAGTTTTTAGGGTCGATTGGGACGAAACTTTTTTCCGATCCGCGAACTTATTTACGATAACCGTTTTGAGAAAAACGCTGAGGTTGAGTTATTTCGTTGCAGTAACAGAATAACATGTTAAGTGAGCTTTATTTCTTTAATCATAAGGGCTAAATAAATATTTACGGTTAAAGTTTGATTTAATTAAGTTTCAGTCGTATTACGTCAAGTGTTGTTGAAAGCTACCTTTAAACTAAATTTCTTAATGACCAAGTAATTTTAAATTTTGTATAGGTACTCGTTGCTTCTCTATAATGTAGATATTTAATATTAGTAGCACTTTTTTCACACATTTTGTTAGATCCATAACAAAGGTAAAGCCAGCCATTCTTCGTCATAATGTTATACCTAAGGAGGTAAGTAGCTACTAATATCTTCCAGACGAATTGATTTACAATATTAAATTGACCATCACACAAACACACCAAAATTTTGTAATGTGATCTCGTTGACTAACATAGTTTTTAAGTGCACTTATACTAACATAATATAGACATGTAAATTAGTATGAATTAAAAGTTTTGCAGGGGCTAACGAGGAGCTCAAAAATTAGGGAGCTTAAAGATAGTTTAGCTCAAAGAATGTTGAGCTCAAAGATAGTTTAAGTATATCAATTCTCGAGATTTGCGCTGAGCTGCAAAACATTTATCGATTCGTTTTTATTATATAGAAGAGAAGATAGATACTACCGACTTTTTTTGTGAATTTACACCGCCTGCTACGCGCCTGCTACGCAACTGCTACGTACTTGCTACGTATTTGCTACGTGTCACGACTCACGCGTCAGTTAAGCGTCTTGTTAAACGCCTGCTACGTGACTGCTACGAGTGTGCTTCACGGCTGCTACGCGTCTACTACTGGTATACTACGTATCTGTTACACGTATGCTACGCTTCTGCTTAGTCTGTGATCCTCCCGAAAGTAATAAAAATAAAATTGACTGGCCTGTTGGTCTAGTAGGTAGTTAGTAGCCCTGAATGCTATGCCGGAAGTCGTGGGTTGGTTTCCCACCCAGGAAATATGTTTGTGTGATAGCACGATCATTTGTCCTGTGTCTGAGTGTAATCTACATATATAATATGAATGTATTTTGAATTATATTTATTTTGAATTATATTTAGTATCTTTATCAGCTGTTAAGTTCCCATAACACAAGCTCTGCTTAGCTTGAGACGTGGTGAGGTAGTGTGAAAGTTGTAGAACACTTATTTAAATTTAATCATTTATAAAATATTAGTTCCGAATCTAATCAGGTTTCACCAACAGAGTGTTACTCGTGACGCTATAGGATACGTTTTTCTTTAAAAGAAGTAAATAGTGTAGCCTTCTTTTTGTGTTTTAAGTGACGAAACTGCACAAGTGTAGGTACTTAATTTTCAGCCATTTTATAGATTCTACTCATTAACACTTGACAGTTGACAATTAGCTGATTCCATATATGCCATTTTCTTTCTATTGTCGCCTTATCGATTACCATAATAGAAATAGAATTGGAAAAGGCCTGCTGCAGGCCTAGTCATATTACAAATTCTATTTCTATTAATTTATATTATAGAAAAAAGGAAATGGCGTATATGGAATCAGCTGTTTGTCAACTGTCAAGTGTATTTCATTTTCAGCCATATTACAAATTCTTCTCGTTAACACTTGACAGTTGACAAACAGCTGATTCCGTATACGCCATTTTCTTTATATTGTCGCCTTATCGATTACGATAATAGAAATAGAATTTGTAAGATGGCTAGGCCTGATGGCTAGGCCTGATGGCTAGGCCTGATGGCTAGGCCTGCAGATGTTAGAGTTTTTATATGTTCTACAGGCCTCTGACTTAGCTCCATTATGCCGTCGAGAAATATCTTGCAGGCAGGTTTCCTTATGATTTTGTCCTTTACCGTTATTGTAGCAAAGTGATAATTATAAATTACGCACGTAAATTCGAAAAGTTAAAAATGCGTGGCTTGGGTTGGAACTCGAACCTGTGATTTGGCGGTCGACCTGGTACTGCACTAGACTATCAGTACTCCAATTAATAGTAATAATTACTCTTCAAGGAATCAAAATAAAGAAAAGCATCTGTCTATTTATTTTTTATCTCTTTAGTGTTTTATTTAAGTAGATATAAGTATTTTATTCAATTACTTTTCGTCAGTTTAGATTTTTAATCAGTGGTATGGTATTTAAACTTCAAATACGATATACCTAAATATCAGCAGTCCCGCGATTAGGTACTTCCAAATACGCCCACTACTTACTTCCACTCATTTTCACATTTTCGAATCATCTTGCAACGGATCAATAAGCCCCACTAACCGAAATTTTCTTCCCTCTCACTCACTTTTCTCTGCTATCTCCCTCTTTTACAGGAGAAGAGCATTCGACCTACTGAAAGGAGTAACGAATGAATTCAAGTGTAATATTTTGGAATATTTTATTGATGTTCTACTAGTATCAAGAGAGTGAGTAACACAACATTTTTTTCACAACAGTTCTATTAAACAGGAAAATATTTAAACAATACCTATTATCACACCTCTGGTAACACCCATCTTCTGCTAACACAGGCGTTATAATGATACCTTATTTAGAATTTTTTTTTGTTGAAGACCTATGTTACAGGCTGAATACTTAGCATGATCACTTTAAGATGTATTTAATTAAAATTTGTTTTGTAGGATAAGTTATTGATAAAATAAAGTTAAGAAATCTTTACTTGAAGGTAGTTAAGTACTCGTAGATAAGTATTAGATTAAGGCCCGTGGGAATTCAGGGATAAAAAGTAGCCTATGTTAGGCACTGGGGGTGATTGTATATAAAATAATGAATTGTTATAATACCTATAAAATCTTTATTTAATTGTGGTGAATTTTATCACGGTTTAAGCACCATATCATGCCACCAATTTATACGCGACCAATTTATATGCGGCCCGGCCGAACATGTCAGAACTTTTTTATTATCTTACTTGCAATGTCGCTTACTTACCTACCTACAACATGTTTAAACAAATAAAATTTACTTTACTTTACTTCATTTAATAAAAAAAGTCTTGGTTTAGAAGAACTACAGGTGCAGAAAGTTGCTTCTTGAAAACCTTTTAGATATTGTGTAAAAAAGAAATCGCATTAGTGTAAAAAAAAATCTAAAAGAAACGAATTGAGAATCTTGTCCTTTCTTGAAGCTAGAGCCTTTTAAAAAAAAACAGAACTTGTGTATAAAATTACAATACTTAAGTTTAACATTAACGACAGGGTGTGTCAAAGTACAAAGTTCAAACGAAAGGACCATTCCATCCCTCTAAAACTTAAACAAAAGCAAAACAGGCTTATCTAAAACTTCAAAGCACTCACTTTGACGTCCATAGATTGCACACCGCCAACGAAAAACGGGATTAGTGAATCTGTGGTCACTGTCGGTACGTAGCGCAAGTTAGAGATTTACGAGTTCCCAAAAGTGGGCCACCAAGGCGTTATCACCATGGTAACCACTCCATGTTGGTATCGATCCCTCAAGTTGTCTCTGCGCTATGCGGACGGTGTAGGCCAAATCGCAGTGCCTTTGTTTTCCCCCCAAATTTTTTGTTGTTCGCGCTCGCCTCTGAATCTAACGCAGCTGGGGAATTTTACTCGCGATTCTTGTAAAATAAATAAGTATCACGTTATTGAAGTATCTACTTTTACTTTGATTTTGTTTTGTAGTGTTCATCTGAACATATCTAATGTCCCTTTATTAGTTTTTATTTGTATGCATGAACTGTCAAGTTTCATTAATAAAAGTAATTGTGTTTTTTTTTTATTTTGGTTTAGTAGGTAAAAAAGCAAATTAAGTTAACTAGCAATTTTTGGATAAACTACCACCCCGCTCGCGACATTGTCTGCATACATTTAATGCTCTGACATCCTCTCTATCCTCACTCAACAAAATGTACCTTTCTATTGGTACTTAACCGAATTTACAAAATCAGTCCAGTAGATAGGTACACCGATTAAAAACGGGAGTATTCCCGTTTGAGCACCTATGCATTAACCTATGGGAAATGGGAATACCTTTGGTGCTAAATGCATAGGTGCTCGAAAAATAGGTGCTCAAACGGGAATATCTACTCCTAAAAACGTCACAAACTCAAGAACTTACAAACTTTACCTCTTTTTAATATCATTATAGATAATATTACAATCAAACATCTTTAATTATAATAATATTAGTAATGAATTATGTTTTAATTGTGTTCCTAATACCTAGTATAATATTGTAGAAGGCCACACTACTGATTTGGGGTAACCTGTAACGATAGACGTGTTGTGAAATGAAAACATAAATAAATACATTTATTTATTACTATGTCCACCGGGAATAGTGTAGCTTTCCACCAGTATAATAATTTTTAAAATTGGATCATTAGTTCCGAAGATACCCCCTACATACAAAGGAAAACGCCCAAAAAATGCCTGAAATAGACAGAAACTACTAATAGTCCTTAATTCTGTCAAGAATAAAATATATATAACGAAATGTATCTCAAGTTTGTCTACCTAAGGTAAAAATATAACGATAATTAAAATATTTATTTTGATATCCGTCATAGTCATTCTTAATTTATAATGGCGGTCAGTGTTTATTTGACATGAGTAATCGACATTCATCCTAAACAGATATCGTCAAATAATCCTTAACGAACTATTTTATGGAATTATTGCATAGTTATCATTCATTTATTATTCGACCTATTAATACCGTAAATATAATTAAAATAGTATAAGCGTATGAATATTTATCAAAATAAAAAAACTCGAATTATAAATCGTATCGTAGGCTGTATGCATCACATGACCTTTGCCTAATTGACAATTTGACTTGAATGCATTTTCATTTTTTCGATTCATGGTTTTGCGGATTTTTGCGTTTGCGGCTCGAGTAAATTCAGGATATTATATTATAACGACGACTATGGCTATTTTTTAAGGATTTTGATTTTACTTCTGCACACGTTACCCATTTTTGAACACGACTTAGATTAGACCCGCCTAAACGTCAACTCGGCTTTTTGACGACGGATACGACTCTGCTGTTGTTTTGGACTTGTGCACCGTGTACATTTAAGAATGGATAGAAACATACACTGTATTAATTGCTATCTCGATATTGCAACGATAAGATGTAATCTCATATCAGTGCAAAATGATGAAAAACGTAGTATCCTTAACCTTGACTTAGCCTATATTTTAGAAAAAATGTTTGGAACTGGCTTCTACCAAGTTTTTTGATAATTATTGAAATTGTCATGGGTTCCCTACGATTTATAGTGCAATTTGGCGTATATTTCATTGTTGTTCATTTCAGGCATTTTTTTGTGTGGCCGATGGGCATTCCCCTTTACAAACTTACAAATTTTACCTCTTTATAATATTAGTATAGATTTTAATTGTAATTCTGTACCAATTGATATAGTTTTTTAAACGCTAATCCGGGCATATATTCATGTTCTGTCATATTGTGAACGGGCGCGCTATTTCAGCCTAGGATCATCTCGTTACTGAAATGAATGGATGAAAGAATGGATTTTGTTTTTTTTCTCTGTGTTCTCACATATGACTGGCCTGTTGGTCCAGTAGTCGGTGGCCCTGACTGCTATGCCAGGGGTCGTGGGTTCGATTCCCACCCAGGACAAATGTTTGTGTGATGACCACGATCATTTGTGTCTGGGAGTAATTTATCAATATTATGTACCCATGTATTTAGAAACTTATAAGTATCTGCTGTTTAGTACCCATAGCACACGCTCTGCTTAGCTAGGCACTAGATGTTGATGTGTGAAAATTGTAGAATATTTATTTATGCATTGAAAAAACTCATTTTGTATCCATATTGAGATAGATTCATGCACGAGATTGATTAGTGGTTTTTTATTGCTATTTAACTTAGACAATCACGTATTCTTTAAATAAATAAAACAAAAGCGGTTACCAGTTATAACTTTATATTATTTTTTATTGAGCTTAAGGCACGAAACCGAATATGAACAAAAGATTCATTAAATTTAAAAGTGTAGGTAAAAGAAATAACGTAAGTGTGAAGAAAGAGTGGGTCAACCATTAGATTAACGATATACAATCACATACAACTCGATTTTATCAAAATATTTCCTGTAGTATGGATTAGATAAGAAGTAAAGTTGGGTAGGCTCGTTGTATTGAACACAAAACAACTATGTTTTGATCTTCTGGCATAATAGTCTGCTAGTTGACTAAATTTTAATCTTTTGTCCCTCATCTAGATTACAAGAAAATATTCAATACATAATTATTTATTATTTTTTCACGTAATTCAAAAATTTCAGCGCTTCAATGCGCTTAATTTAAGTAATTTTCCATCAATTTGAAAAAGAAAAAAAAATACCCGGTATTTTGTTTATATTCTAACTGAAGGACTTATTATATTATGATATTCATATTCTGTCAACATATCTTGGTTTTACTTATTATCTGATTTATTTTTTATTTACATACCTAATCAAGGGTGTAAGATAGATGCTAAGAAACACTTCTTTATTTTTTTTTCAGATGGTAATGTTTGCCTTCGCGTTTGTGAAAATTTCATAACGATCCGATCTGCCGTTTTTCGTGAAAAGCCGAGACACAAACCTTTGTGTACGTAAGCGGAATATGTTTTTACTCGCGAGCTGTGTTCGACAGAACGTGACGTTTGGTACCTACTGACACGGCTCGCCTATAGCAAAAAAGCCAATTTTGGCTCAGTTTTAGTGGCCTCACTTTTTGCAACCGTACACACGGCTACACATCGAGCTATACATTTCCAGTATAAGCTGATCTAGTATTGTATAAGATTTCCGTTCAACGCCAGGTCAGCGTAAACTGACAATGTTTAGCCGTGTTTGCTAGGTTTCTATGCGTTATTATTGTAAGAATTTAACCAAATTAACGGGCAAAGACATTCAATACATTACTTTAATATAGACGGGACATCACAAACAAAATTTTCATCCCAAACTTGTGTCTTGGTGGACACAAGTCTATGAGTTTTTTTAGTACGCTTAGCTGCCGCTTCAATATTGATATATTATTCTAGATGGCGTTACTGAGACATAGGATCAAAGTTTTTCTATGACATTATATCCTCGCGTGTCCGCTCTATGCTTAGTATTTTAAATCTCTTTGGGAAAATCACTGTCCAAAACAAGAATGAACTCGTGTCGTTTCCAACAAAATATTCGTTAACACAAAACGTAGCTTTCGTATTAATATTAAATGAGCAGGTACTTTTTCATTTTATTTTGCAGCATATTCTTTTGACGGTTTCAGCTTGTATTTCACAGAGATTTTCAGTATCGATGTGGCGGTGATTCTGAAATAATTTGTTGTACCATATTCGAACCAAGCTTCGAGTTTAAAAAGCTTTCTGATAAGTTTTTATGTTTTCACCAAATTTTTGACTGATTTTCAATTTTTTAATAATAATACCAGCCTGTTACTGTCCCACGAATGGGCAAAAGCATCTTCTCATACAGAGAAGGCGTGTAAATCATCACGCTTGTTTCAGGTAGTTATGCAATTGACGTATATTATAATTAAGTGTAAACGGCCAAACGCTTCAACCTCAGCGATATATCAGTAATGTTCAAGATAAACTTATAAAACGTACTTATACTTAATTATGAATTGAAAAGGTTACCGAGGGTTTGGAACCACCACCTTGTGTATGAGAGAGGTGTTTAAACTACAAGATACATTTGAATTATGGCCTCGAAACAAAAAGAACTTTTATGTAAGTGATTTCATTTCTTTTTGAAGTTGCTAGGCAGTCTTTTTAGTACTTACTTAATTATTTTTTTTTTGAGTGCCGGTTTTCATAGCCCATTTTCTGTCTTTGCCTTTTTTCTTTGATGGTTTACTGATTACCATAAGTGATAAATCAGGGCTCTAATTCGCTTTTAAGCGATAATAGATATTATCTCATACAAACTTCCATCCCCCATCTTAGGGGATGGGGGCGAAAGTTATAAGTTTATGATTTTTTTTGTTGGTTAAATACTAAACTTAGATTACATACCAAATTTCAGCTTTTTAGCACTTCAAGAAGTAGCTAAACATTTTGACGATCATCAATGTGTATTTTAGATATCAAAAAAATCTAAAGTATTAGAGCTATTCAATTGAGGCTTTGTATGTTTAATTAGTCTTATATTGACATCATATCCTGAGAATATGAACTAAGTATCGACGAAACACTTCGAGAAAAGGAAGGAGTGCCCTTCTGCTTCGCTTGGCTCGTCTTGGTGGGGGCACTACCGTGCCCCCAAATACAGTCGGTCGATTCAGTAAGAGTCACGCCGTGAAAACTTGAGTGAAGTGATCTGTCACAGCCTTGCATTAGTATGGAATGACAGCTTAATACGCCCTCACTACGCCTACATTTTCACGCGGTGATCTGACCAATCCCTTGGGAGAAGGAAGCCAAATACCTAGGTGTCACCCTAGACAGATCCCTTACCTTCGCTCAGCACATAAAGACGGTTCGCTCGCGAGCCGCTTTTGCTGCAGGTCGGCTCAACTACCTAACATCCGCGAATAGCAAATTGTCACTCAAGTGAAAATTGCGACTGACTTACGCCTGCGTTGTTTTCGCACAGGCCAAGCCTAGTCACCTTCGTAAAATGCAGACCCTGCAGAACCGTTACCTCCGTAGAATAACGGGTGCCTCCTGGTTCGTTCGCAACGAGCAACTACACGTTGACCTTAGAATTCCGACTGTTCAACAGTTCATGAAGCGCCTTTCCAAGCGCTATTTTGAATGTGCCTCCAAACACCCAGGCATGCCCTTACCACCCCCGACGACCCTATCGCCCTGTTCCAGGAAAGTCGTAACGAAACTAGCACAGTCAAGAAACATTACAGTTACAAACCGAACGCCTTCCGGCCCCGCCGTCGTGGCCCGTCGCGAAGTATAGTTAATCTCCCTCCCCGACCCTTGCATGAGCCAGCCCGCGATGCTGAGCCTCTAGCTTTAAACAGTCCCTAAATAATCTAACTCAGATCCAGCCGTCCCCTTTTTATTCGATCAGTGACACCCTAAGCCGAGGTCCGAGCCCCACAGGTGGCGCCCTTAGCGAGTGTCACTTAAATTCTGACGTAATGCTCCTGGATGGAGGCCTTGTGTATTTGAGGTCGTCCACACGTCGTAAAAAAAAGGTGATCTGACTAGAATCGTACTTCTGGTCACATAAAATCAGAATCAAATCTCTTCCACGTCATTAATATACTCCCAAATCTTGCACTCGAAGACTAAGCCCAGCAACAGACATCCCTAGCCTTGTATACTCGCTTGAGGTAAGGCGAGCTCGAGATCAACTCGCTATAGCCTTTAAGACGCTCCGTGGCGCTATTCAAGCTCCTGATCTGCTTGATGTGCTGGCGCGCTTCTTTGTACCAGACAACGACTGCCGGGGAAGAAAGCACAAACTGTTCACCGTGCCTTCGTGTCGCCCTGCTGCTCGTGCTAAGGCGTCACCTCGCATCCTGGCTGCGCTTAATGAACCAAACAGTGAAATCTAATCGAACAAGACAGTGATCTTTTTGCGGATGGATGGACGAAGAAGATTTTATTGGTATTTCAGGAGAGTACTGTGAGATGAATTCATGAACGTATTTTTAATTTCGTTATTGAAAAATATTCTAATTTTTCATTTGTTTGATTTCGAATATTTTATCTGTAATTTTAGTTTCATTCATTGGTTAAACCGTTGTAATTAAATAAATAAATAACACTGGTACACTAACCGCACGAAAAGTAGAGAAAAGAGAGTAAGAAATAGGTACCTAATAGACCTGCTAACAATCTTTAAGTATGTACACTGATTAAGTAATATATTTCGTAGACATTTCTTTAGATTAAGAAACACTTAATTACTGACGCGGCCATGATTTGTAGCTATGGCCAATTACTTTGTAACGCTCCCTACACAGCCATGGCTTTAGCAACATTACGTGTGAGCTTTACCGATTTTTGTCTCTTTCTCTGTACTAGGAGAGTAAACGGGGAAGAGAGAGAAAGAACACAAGCTTTAACCAGCGCTTTAGTAATTTGGTGTCGATCAAAAGCGTTGCTATTTCGTGACTGGAATAATATTTGTTGCTATTACAGTACAGCCTTGACGTTGAAAGGCTTTTCGTAAGTTAGTTTAACACATAACATCGCGCCTGTATTTCTTACTTCTTACTTCTAATCGGGATGGGCAGAGGTGCATTTATAGTATAGTACACCCATTTTTTGCAGGTTATGTTAAAGTTCCATAAAATAAACGGGCATAAATCAATCCACCGAGTTGCTACTGAAAACTTTTAAATGGTAAAAAATATTAGGTACACTTTGCCTTACTCGAAAGTATAATATAACCCAGAGCCCCATGCTTAGCAACTAATTTAATTGCTTAATAACACGATTAAATGTTGTTTCAAATCAAAAATCTAAAAAACCAATTTAAGGTTCAGACAATTTGAACACATCAAGCTGTCCCGAATTGTAAAATTTTGATAATTCAAAAAATTTTTTGAAAGAAATTAGACAGGTTAGGATTAGCTCAATGTAGGTGCTGTGCCTCAATACACTGAAGCCTAATTTCTAATTCGTCGAAAACAGTGCTAAATATAGGTAGCCCTAGCCGAAAATGGCGGGACGAGCTGGACTCCTTTGATAAGCACTGGTCCCAAAAACCTTGACAGAGAGAAGTGAAAAGAAAGTGGGGTGGCCTTTGCCCTGCAGTGGGAAAATAAAGGCTAATAATAATAATAACCCCGCAGGGCAGCTTGCGGCGAGCTGTTGGGCAGTAGCGATCCCACGGACCTGATCTCCCGGGAGATGTCTTGTTCCTCATCTTTGGCTTGCCTTAATTGGCCGGCTAGAGTGAGCACTGACGAGGAACGGAGCTCCTACCTCTTTCTTGCCTTAGTTGGCCGGCCAGAGTGGAGATTCGCAAGAGCAAACGTGCTCGGAGGAAGGAAGCATTCCAGTGAGGTGCTGGTAGGGATCTTGACCGTACTTCCGGGATTGTCCTGATAGCCATGGAATGCCCCTCCACTCCTTTAGCACCTCAGGACATGTTGCCCTCTTGTTGCTACGTCACTTTGTGCTAGCGGCCGTTTTAGAGGGCCCATTATTGAGTGTGCAAGTCACCCCCTGCCATTTGATCCGTGTAAATATTGTAATAACATTGGTGAGGCAGGGGCCATAATCTTCCATAGATCTAGGTATCCAGTCCATTTTAGCCACCCTAACCTATAGTCCAGTACTTTTGTTGTCATAGTCTGCAATAGTCTTATACCAGCCGTAGGTTTTCCTTGGGTGTACTTATGTAGTGCATACAGGGAAAAGCTGCGGTTGGTGCCCCATTTCATTAAGAGGACAATGGGCCTCTGCGAGTTGGCTTCGGTCTTCCAAAGGTCCGGAACCCAAGGGTTCCGAGAAATGAAAAAGTCATGAAATAATAATAATAATTACTACATAAGTCTGATGATCGATGAGTCACAGACGAGAGATGGACAGTTAAAACGACACGTTAGGGAGGACCATTAGGAAATGTTGGAAGACCAGCTAGGCGGTGGGCTGATGAAATCGTGGAGAAAGCTGGTCGTGCACAACAATCTTTCATTATAAGATTTTCCATACTATATACTGGAAATATTACAGTAGTAGGGGCAGTAGTAGTGGTAATTGCACCCACCACTCAGCTTTAGGTTAGAAATAAGATTAAAGTCCCAATCGAATTAAAACCAAGGCATTACTCATCTCGCAACTGCAGGTCTTAATTGTCGAGTTACCAGTCGACCTGCCACAGACTAATTCCTATTACGGAACACAAGCCCGAGGCCACGGCCGATAATGTGGTTATCTCTTCAGTCTGTTAGTCAATCTTCGAAACCAGACAGCGAACACTGTAATAGAATTTTCTGGGCTTGCAATATTTTAGGCTTTATGAAATAATCTGATTGCAGGAGCACGTTAGGTAATTTTATTAGGTTGTTTTAGAGTTACAAATGGAACATTCACTTTTAGATAGATGTGCAGTCCAAATTTGGTAACAAAGAAAGAAAGATGAAAATGTTTTATTCACGGGTAAATGGTCCACATACGAACAAAAATATGTAGACGGACATGTGTTAATAGGTATATCTATACTACAAACAACAAAGATTTGATAGTTTGTTTGCATCGAATAGGCTCCAAAACTACAGGACCGATTTGAAAAATTCTTTCACCGTTGTTGGTAAGCTACACTATCTCCGGGTGACATTTAGCTACTATTTAACCGACTTCAAAAAAGGAGGACGTTCTCAATTCGACTGTATGTTTTTTTGCTTTTGTGTGTTTGTTACCTCATTTATGGACCTCAGAACTGATGATGGGATCCTCGAGGAATTGAGGAAACACCTCAAATAATATAGATAGGTACACATGTATCGATTTTTACATTTTTAGTAACAAATCAAGCATTTTCATTTAGCAGGTATCATTTGGTGTAGGACAACTGATGAAGAAGACAGGCGACGGAACTCTTCAGCGCTTAACAGCAAATTACTCGCGATTGCTACAGTCACATGTCTGTGCATGGTTTATGTATTTCCATAACATAACATTACGCCTGTCTATGTAAAAAGAGGCCCGGCAGAGATGTACAGATTAATGTTAAGAAAGAACTTCTTTAGCAATTGTTAACCGATTTCAATCATTCTTTCAAGTTTTGCAAGCCATTCTTTACATAAGGAGAAATTAAAAATTGCAAATTAAAAACTGTTTTACAAAAAAAAAAACAACCGACTTCCTAAAAAAACTATAACTGGTGGAAAATAACTCCAGTGGCGGAAGTCGGTGGCCAATAACGAACGAAACAAAACCACCAAAGCCACAGACTTCCGAAACTGGAGTTATTTTCCACCTATTAGTGTTTTTTTTAAGAAGTCGGTTGTTTTTATTCATGTATTCCCACGGGAACGGGAACTACACAGGTGAAACAGCGTGACGTCAACTAGGACACTATGTTCCTGCTTCAGTAGGTATAGGCATTCATCCCATGTATGTGTGTTATTTAGCACCATCTTGTTACATTAAAATCTGATCCCAACAAACTTCGGAAAAGTCTAGGCAGATGATGATGATATCTTTCTGCTCCAGTCTTTGTTGAAACATTTATACTTCATCATCATCATCATTTCAGCCATAGGAAGTCCACTGCTGGACATAAGCCTCCTCTATAGATCTCCAATAAGACCGGTTGGAAGCGGCTCGCATCCAGCGCGTTCCCGCGGCCTTAATGAGCTATGGAGAGGGCTATGCTCGAAGTCTCTCTACGAGATCGAATCAGAAATAAGAAGATCAGTAGAAAAACCAAGGTTACCGACATACCCCAGCGGATTAGCAGGTTGAAGTGGCAGTGGGCAGGGCAAATAGCACGGAGGACTGATGGCCGATGGGGTCGAAAGGTTCTCGAGTGGAGGCTACGTATTGGCAAGCGCAGCGTAGGACGTCCACCCACAAGGTGGACAGACGACTTTAGGTAATTTATTCTTAACGTAAGATAAATTCTAATAGGTTTTATTTAAAGGTATTTTCTATTACAATTTGGTTTGAGTGGTTTGGTCACTTTGAAAGGATGAATGGATGAAAGGCTAATGTAATTGGAAACGCCGTAAGACGACACCCAGAAGGAAATACATATAAGACCTTACCTATTGGTGAGGTTCTTCAGAAAGGTCAGGTGCGTAGTACTCGCAACCGACGTATGAGTATGAATGTAAACGAACCAAAGAAGCATATAAGAATCGTAGCAGGTGGTGGTCTGTAGTTTCTGCCAACCCCCGCGGGAAAAAGGAATGAGTTTATGTATGTACCTATGAATTACAGCAATTTCTAGTTTAGTTTTATTTAAGGAACACGTTCATTTAATTGTTATTGGGATTCAGAATTATGTTACCTTACATTCAGCTTGTTTGTATTCGTGCCTGTCGTAAGTAAATAGCAAATTAACACAGATGCGAAACCCGTTCTCTTAGGAGCATCAGGGCAGAACATAGATCTTACGACTGACGAACTCTTTTTCAATAATTCCTAATTCTGCTTAGACTAAGAAAGTCGTTGATGATAAAAATAATCATACGTTGTCCAGCCGACATAGAAGGCTAAGATAGCCAACGATTTAATTAAAGTTAGAATATTCATTTGCCAGAAACATGGTATAAAATTATAACACGGCCATGTCTCACAGTCTAAACAGTATGCAAAATGAATACCTACTATCAAAATAAGGTAAAAATGTATACATTTTCTAACAAAGATATGCAATTTTCTTCCACGATAGTTTACGTTTATTATATTATCATTTATTCAAAGAATTGAAGCAAAAGTACTATGAAATAGAAATATGTGACCAGACTGATAGAAATGTTTCAACTACGCTATGTTGTAGCAAAGATAGCATTGTGGCTGCCGCATGCCGTTTGGTACAAAAACACTATTGTTTTCAATACAATTTCAATGTCCCTTTGTTTTACAAACCAACACAGAATCAATTTAAATTGATTCACTGCAATCACTGCTGAAACGATATAAGAAATTGTAAAGTGTAAAGAGTGTTGTAGATCATTGTGAAAACTTGAATCATTACCGAACTTGAATTTGTGTATGATATTTGGATGAGTTGGGCTAATTAATAGCAGCCGCATAGATCGAGTTACGCTTGACCGGGTCGGTTTGTGAATGGGCGACCAGTCTTTACACATAAAAAAGTGACGTGTGGCACTCGGAGACTGCCACGGTAAAGCTACTGCATATCATTTTTTATCAACTCCTCTCCTCTCCCCCTCCCCATTCCTCCCCTCCCCCACAACTCCCACACCCCTCCCCTCACCGCTCCCTCCCTTTCCCTCACCCCTCCCTTCCCCTCCTGTTCCCTGCCTCTTCCCCTCCCCCTCTCCGCTCCCCTCTCACCTCATCCTTCGCATTCCCCCTCCCCTCCCCTCCCCTCTCACCGCATCCTTCCCATTCCCCCTCCCCTCCCCTCTAACCTCATCCTTCCCATTCCCCCTCCTCCTCCCCTCCCCTCCCACCGCCCTCCCCTCCCCCTCCCCCTTTTTCGTTACGGAATTTCTGGCGATAGAAGCTATGCAATAGCTTAAAAACTCTTCTGTGCCTCAGAAAGTACGTTAAACAGTTGGTCCCGGCTGTCATTTGTAGACCATCGACAGTCGTTACGGGTAGTCAGAGACAAGAAAGTCTTGTCTTCGTGTTACCCAGTACCTAGCTGGGTTGTGGCGGTTCGATAGGCAGTCACTCTAGGTACAACTATGGTATTCTGCTGAACTCAGTTAAACTAGAAACCGACCCCAACAAAAAGTTCTAGACCGACGACTACTGTACCTGGAGGCCTAGACAAAATTCAGGAGTTTATGCATCATCATTTCATCATCAGTGTACAGACACCAGCACATCAAGTTACCCCGATGTGTCAAAATTCTTTGATCGTTTTTCAACTTTATGCGAAACAGAATAAGGTGCATATTCAATTGAGAAAATTTGACACATTGGGGTAACTTGATGTGCTGTGTCTGTACAAGCGAAAAGTGCGCGCTGGTAGACTATTTTCTATGCGTACTTGCCATTCTAACACTGGTTTGCGCTCACCTGTTCGCAGAATGGTAGATACTTACAATGAGACCTTTGAACATATCGATATCTTCGCATGTTCTCCTAGCAAGTTCAAAGATCTTATACTCAGGGAGCTCTTTTTTATTTGGTTTTATGTACAGTATGTAAAATTATAGAATAGAAGCATGATAGCCAAGTAAGTTTAGTTTTAAATTTTGTTAAGTGTTAGTTATTGTTACTATCCTAGCGTTTAATTTTTAAATTTGTAAGTTGTATTCCATAGCCTATCTGTGAAAAGCGTTATGGGCTATGTATTGTTCATATGTTACGTGTATATCTTTTTTTATACTATATGCTTTAAGTGTTTGTTGTTCCGCTTGAATAAAACAAAATAAAAAAATAAAACAAAATTAGAATACACAGCCCGACTCGACCCACTGATGGGAATAGGCCCCTCTTTTGTTACCAATTTCCACGTCCCCGTGCCAGTCTCATCCAAGGTACTCCCGCAATGGCAACAATGTCGTCTGCCCATCTTGCTGCAGGACGCCCTACACTTCTTCTGCCGTTTCTTGGACGCCACTCGGTCACAGCTTTACTCCACCGGCCATCACCACGCCCACTTCTATATATTTCGAGTTAATTTTGATCGAGGCCTCCTTATAATTCAGTACTTATTATCCTAGCCTGTAATATGAGTTCTTATCCCACTACTGACATATTAATATTTGTACTTTTTAGGGTTCCGTACCGCGACAGGTAATCACGAAAGCCTTTTTGATCGCTATGTTGTCCTTCTGTCTATCAAGACCCTTTATTTCGGGAATGCGTAAAGGTATCAAGTTGAAATTTAAACCGTATACTCAGGTCTACGGTCCCATGACGTTGCGAAAAAATCAAACTACTAAGTTTACGTTAAAAAAAGATACGACTGTTTATTCAGAAAAAAAAAACGCATATTTCGACTTTATCAAGGAAATCAAAATTCATAGGGTACTTCCCGTTAACCTAGAACTATGAATTTTGATAAGTAACATCTTTATAAATCACAAGTAGTCAAAACTATACATTTGTAATCGATGCAATTCCTGAACTATTTATATAACCCTACTATTTATATTCCTGAACTTTTTTTTTATTCTTCGTTAAGAACTTTCGGTGGGCGAGCACTCGCACTTATCCGGTTTTTTTAATGAATGGACGACTCAACGAGAGCTCAAACAAATTCTGAATACTGCTCATCAATAATAATCGTCTGGGTGGCTTCACTACTAATAAGTACCTATTATCCCTGGAACTAGTTAACTCCACAGGAAACAGGTAAATCAATTTACTTCATTCGTTTGTGGCATTCATTGGAATATTGTACTCATTCATTTTGCTCTTTGGTTCTCTCACCCCAATCAACTTAACTGTGAGTAATCACATTTTCGGCATTCTTCAGAGCTTTCAATATTTTGATGTAGAAAGGTAAATTTAATTTGTGTTTTGAGTAATCTGTAATCTTTAGACTACAATACGACTGTTTTTATGTAAGGGTCAATTAAGGATTTCAACGCTAATTGTCAACATACAGTTTACTCAATATAATGCCATCACTTGGAGTAATCAATCATGGATGTTACAAGCTAATAACACTGTCCGTTCCGGGAATCGAACCCAGGACATTAGCCGTAGTGCTAGCAGCTACTAGACCAAGCACTAGAGTTAGTTATTTTTAAGGAAACAATTATTGCTACGTTTTGTCCTATTTGCTACTTTTGCAATACATGTTTAAGTAGTTTACATTTTAGGATCTAGGAAAAATCTAGTGATCACGATTTCTGACAAATGCTTGCACTGATCTTATCTGCAAGGTTCTTAAACGATCTGACCAAGATAATGTCTGGACTTTAAAAGAGACTTTGACCTCTGAGTCTTCGGTGTTTCTCGTCAGAGTAGCCAGATATTAATACACCTACCTCACCTTCTAGTTAAAAAATTAAATGTAAGAGCGTTATTATGTTATTAGCAGCGCCGAGAAGTCCTGCTCGCTAACATATGTCGATGAAAACCAAACTAAATCGTAGTCAATTTAATATATTCAGGATGTCTTTGCGAACCTATTAAGACTTTCCAGGGACCTCTAATAATTTGTGTACCTTCGGGTAAGAACCACTGGTCTAAAAAAATATATGTCTTTGATGTTGGTTGTATTGCTAATAGAAGTCTTTGCTTAAATAAAAAATCAAGTTTGCTTCTAAATCAAAAAGAAATAGATGTTTTCCCGTTCAATAATCCGTAACCAATTACCTGTGTGATGTTTTTGGAGCACACTTCTTTTTGCTCAAATAAACATGTCACATGGAATATTCTCATCCCAAAATGGCCGTGTATTTGCTTCTACGATATCAATACTTATTTTATTTTTACCCACACTTACAGTTTAATATTCGTTTTTTATTTAACTATACTTCATGCACTAGAAAAAAGAGGCTTGTAGAAGCAGGAACGCAACAACATTTTATTTTAATTCATACATACATACATACATAAACTCACGCCTTTTTCCCATGGGGGTAGGCAGAAACTACAGAGCGCCATATGCTACGATTCTTACATACTTCTTTTGCTTCGTTTACATTCAAACAAGTTGTCATACACACACGCCGGTTGCGAGTACTACGCACCTGACCTTTCTGAAGAACCTCACCAATAAGGTCTATGTATGTCCTTCTAGGGCGGGTCCCACTTACATTACATCTGCCTTGTAATACCTTTTGTTAGTCGCCTTTCATCCATCCTTTCAACGTGACCAAATCATCTAAGCATACTCTTTTCAATTTTTGTTACTACATCTTGTTTTAAACCACAACGTTGCTATTTTAATTCATTTTACGTTAAATCAATTTTCATTAAATTTGTTAAATATTTTAAGTTTAAAAGAATAAAAGTGAAACGAAGAACGTTCCGTGTATTGTTCATCCCTGCTTATTTTAGGTCTTTATCTTTAACACTGTAATTGTCAACTAAAATGGTACTATAACTAAATGAAATCCACATCGTTTTTTAAAATAAATTGTTAAAAATAAATGGTTAAAACAAAGTGCTGCAGTGAAAATAAATAATAGTAAATTCGGCGTCCATCGTAATTGTAACATTTTTCATTTCATTACAAAGTGTGCATTAAAAATAACCTTTTTATGTACTGTCTAATGCTAGGTATATGTCAATGGAGTATATACCAATGATACTTTACTATTAAGATAGGTTTTTATCAAAGAGATTTAAGATTTAAGCAGAGAGGAAGAGGACATGCAAATGATGACAAGAAATATCATAGAAAAACTGTGAACTAGACTAATCAGTTTGTGTCCACCAAGACACTAGTATCGGATGAAAATTTTGTTTGTAATGTCTCGTCTATAATATTTATTGAAAGTCTTTATTATGGATTGGTTTCTGAAATGAAGGCTAGACTATAAAAGGGCAATGCCCATTTCTGGCCAAGTTTTTTCCATGTATGTAATAAATACTAAAAATAATTGCAATAAATTAGGAACTTAAACAATGCCATCATCAATTTGGGATGACTACAAAGATATCAAAAGCAGATTTTCAAAGGACACTCAATTGTTTATTACATTCTAATATTTCGGTTCGGTAGTGTATACTAACCAAATGGGCTACTGTGCTCGAAATAAAAGATTTATTATTATTATTATTATTATTACTATCAAAATATGGATTACAATTCTTAATAAAAAAGTCCCACCAAGTTTTATGTGAAAAACGGCTATTGTTCCTTGATCTGTGCTGTAGTCTGTAATGCCTATCATTTGTTTCTTCCATGTGCATCACTTGGCCAAAGGCTCCTTAACAAATGGGCATATCCCTTTTACTCCTTCATGTAGTTAGTTAAAAATATTGGATACGTACGAGTATTTTTTCCATTTTTACGTAGGCAACCAAATTAACAACGTTACATTGAGTTGAAATATCACGTGACGTCACGGCAAGGTTTTTCTGAATTATGTCGTCACGAGCTCCTGAACTTCACTGCTGGTTATTTAAGTACTTACTTATGTGGACACAGTTTTGAATGACCTCCAGATATTGACAAATAAACTCCGTTCCACAGGCCTAGATCTCAACCTATCCAAATGTGAGTTATACATATCCGACAATACTGACAGAGAATTGACACTTTCCAAATTTAATACAATAGCCCCAGAAATCAAAACTGTTGATAAAAACTCCCTTCGTCTCCTTGGGTCCCCAATATTCGAAAATTCATTCCACAATTTTATTGAAGAGAAAATTCAAAACTTCAATGATGTTTCGCAACGTTTGTTCCAAATTAACATGCATTCGGCTATCACCATAATTCGATACTGCTGTTTCGGCCCTAAATTAACATACTTCCTTCGTGCTTCCCATTTATGGAAGCACACCAACCTTCTGGACAAAATAGACCAAATTATCAGGAATACTTTAACCTCAATTTTAAATGTGGCCTTGGACGATAGAGCTTGGGCGCAAGCTAGTCTTCCTATTCGAATGGGAGGCCTCGGCGTCCGCAAAATTTCTAGTATTTGTTTATCCTCGGTCTGCGGCACTGAGAAATTAATCAGGAATATCTTAGCTACCACACTGGTTGATTTCAATGTGCCGTACTTCGCCGAGGCTATGGATGCCTGGAAAATCGCTTGCCCGAATTCAGATCTTCCCGAGAACCCATTTTCCCAGAGTCGGTGGGATGAGCCGCTCAGCAGAGCGGTGCAGAAGTACCTAATTGACTCATCTGCCACTGCTGCTGAGCGTGCGCGCCTGCTCGCTGTGGGTGAATGGGAGTCGGGACTATGGCTTCTTGCACTACCGTCGTCGAACATAGGTACGGTTTTCGATGACACTACTTTCCGCCTCGCTGCTTCCCTTCGTCTAGGAGCTCCATGTGTTTCTCCTCATCGCTGTCACTGTGGGGAAGTTGTCAACAGCCTCGGGCATCACGGTCTATCTTGCAGTCGTAGTGCGGGTCGCATAGCACGGCATGCACACATTAATGACATCATCCGACGTGCTCTTGTTTCCGTCGGCGTTCCAGCTGTTTTAGAACCCAATGGCTTGGCACGCGACGATGGCAAAAGACCGGACGGTATGTCTTTATTCCCTTGGAAGATGGGTAGGCCTTTAGTATGGGATGCTACTTGTGTCGATACTCTTGCGCCATCCCATCTTCCTGGGTCTACATCCTGTGCTGGTGCTGCTGCTGCGGCTGCTGAGAACCTCAAGCGGCGTAAATATAGTAACCTTGTTAGTAGTTATACTTTCGAGCCGTTTGGGGTTGAAACTCTTGGGCCGTGGGGTCCGAGTGCTCGTCTTCTGTTTAAAGACATCTCCAAACGTTTTGTTGACGCTTCCCGTGACCCAAGGGCTGGCCTCTACTTTGACCAGAGGCTAAGCATTGCCATTCAACGTGGCAATGCAGCCAGTCTTTTGGGCACTTTACCAGCTGGCAGCGATGCAGAGGAATTTTTTGATGCTTTGTAAATATTTTTTGTTAGGTTTAGTTATTGTTTTTTTTTAGTGTTTGTATAATATAGTACTTACTCTTTCAGTTTGTGAAAAAATATAAACATATTTTATTTTCACTCTTGTACTTTATGAAATTAAAACTATACAATAAACCTAACAGAAATTATATAAATATGTACACTATGCATACACACGAACATAATTAATAACCTCCTCTTTTTTTGAAGTCGGTTAAAAACTAACTACAAATAATTAATAAAAATCATCTGGAGACATGCCCAGAAGACTGGCAGCATTGCCACGTTGGATGGTAATGCTAATTCTTTGGCCAAAGAATATGTCAGCCCTCTGGTCTCGCAAAGTGGCGACCAGTCGGTGAGAAATCTCCTTGTAAAGACTGCGTGCACTTTTATAAACTGACTGACGGACTGAATAATAATTATAAATTTAGATTATGTGGAGAAAATATTTGGAGAAATTGGGAAAGAGATTTTTACCTGTGAATCTATGCACAGCACACAGAAGTTCTCTCGGCTGGTCTCTGTTATCTTGTGTCATCAAAACTACATAATATGTGTTCCAAGTTACATATTATGTAGTTTTGATGACACAAGATAACAGAGACCAGCCGAGAGAACTTCTCTATGGTTATCAACAGCAACCTCGCATAATTTGGGTAACTTGTCTTACTTTCTTTAGTAAATGAGAATAAAAAAAAACGGAAAGGATGGTTTTACGGCCAAAAACAACCGCCGAATAAATACAAAAAGCTTTTAATAGTCTATCCAAGTCGTTAACTCCATCCAAAGGTTGTATCCACCCTATGTAGCCCTTATGTTATAATTTGTAAGTTTTTATCACCATAAAAACTTACAAATTTTAACATAAGGGCTGCATAATAATATACTTACATAGAATATACTTTATTGTACACCTACAATAAAGTATACTCTATCATATTCTAATCATAAGTAATTAAGATCAAAATTTCAAATTTGTAGATTTATAGCAGAGAAAGTATTGAGATTTTAATTATTCTAAAGATTTTAAACGACATTGGAATATCTAAATGTAAGTTGAAATGTAAGACCGATACCAAATCTTACCCGAAAGCTTGACTTACGTGCCAATTGCCATATGCTCTGCTCGTGTAATCACAAATGCAGGTAGATAAATAGGGGCTAAAAAGCAAACAGGACACGTGAGGATCTGACTCTCCACGTGCCGGCCGAATGGATGAACGTGACGGTGTAACGTGCCGGTCCGAAACCATTTCAGTGCTTATACTCGTAGCAACGTGACGTGAAACATATGCATCAATACTTGTACCTGCATCGTGTAAGTACAACGCTATAGTAATAACGTCGGAGATGTTAACCAGTATCGATATAAAGTGATTTGTCGATATAGTAGATGTACCTATTTCAAGGAAATGATTGATATTGTTAAGCCTAAGCTTACTAAAGCAAATAAGAATGGGACCTAGTACAGAGCCTTGGTGCACTACCTTATTCTGTTAGTTTTGTAAGGTGTACCTATGCGAAGGCAGGTGGTGAAGTAACTTGAGTAAGTTCCAGCAAACAGTTTTATTTACCTATAATATAATCTATTCGTGCATCAAACATTTTAAAAACATAATGTCATTCAAACATTTCAACGATCGTTATGTGTGTTTTTCTATTTCTCCAAAGAATAAAAGAGAAAAAACAACAAAAGATTTATATTATTTTTTTTCCACCTTTTTTATATTATCCAAAAGAATTTTGCGTTGAGACTTTCTCTCATTAAATTATATTAAGTATAATTATGTAGTAGTTATTAGAATAAGCATGTCTGTTAATAATTTAGTCATTTGAATCCGGGAATATTTCAAAAGGTTTTAAGTAATGCTTTCATCGTTGTGAGCAATATTAATTCAAAAGTTAGTATAGTGTTGTAGCAATTTGTTTAAAACTTTAAGCACACGATTGTACAAAGGCGGCCTTAATGCCATAGGCATGTTTTACTAGGAAACCTTTAACCTTCAGCCTATTTCGATAGCTTACTCTATATTACGTAAGGTTGTAAATCTAACAAGCATTGGCATAGTGATAAAGTTGCAGTGGGTTCATTTCATGTAGGCTTGAGAGGTAATGAAGAGGCTGACAGGCTAGCAAAATTAGCAATTATTCAAGGTCACGAATTTCGTATAGTACATAATTATTTAGAACAACTTTGTAATTGCAAAACAAAATGTTATGACAGTTTCAAAGAATACTTTGACGAACGAAGCAGGGAAAAGGGTATCTGGTATAAAACTATACAGAATCAGCCTCCTAAAATTCCATGGTATGCTGACAAGGATATGAATAGGTTCCAAATTGTTCTGCTTCATAGATTACGCTCTGGTCACTACCCTTCCCGCAAGTTTGGTTTTTTAATGAAACAAGTACAATCTCCTAATTGGGAAACATGCGGAACGGTTGAAGATGTTCATCATTTACTGTTAGAATGTGTTGAAACAAAGAAAGAAAGAGTCACTATTAAGCATTCTAAAGATAAATAAATATGATATTGGTCCATATGTAAAAACGTTAGCGCAGCCTTCTTCTGAGGTAGCAAACCTCTTGAGTGATTTATTTAGTTTTTAATATTGTAAATTGTACAGACGCCAGCACATCAAGTTACCCCAATGTGTCAAACTTTCCCAACTGAATATGATCCTTGTTCTGATTGGTATAAAGTTGAAAAACGATCAAAGAAATTTGACACATTGGGGTAACTTGACGTGCTGGCGTCTGTACTTTTAGATTTAGTTTTGAATAGTTTATGTTATGATGAGCCTGACTTGCCATTGTGGACAAAAGCCTCAATTTAAAATAAAGATTAAAAAAAAAACCTCCAGCCTAAAAGTAAATAATTATAGTGTTGCCCAAGAGGAGTTTAGAAGACTGTAAAGGAGAGGCAAGGAAACGGTTCGGTGTCGGAACACGCCTTTCGGATCAATATTCACCGTGCCTGTATCCCCCCCTTCTTGAAATGTGCGAGAAGCGGGCATAACCACAAGTGGAATAATAATAAAATACGTACGACTTCTCGTATTTACAGAGCTCGCTGGACGGTTTTCCACGTAAAATCTAACAAGAGCAACACTAAACGTTCAGTCCCGCAAAGGAAATTAAACGCGGGAGTAAGTGTGATTTATTTTTCTAGTTAAGCTTTGGGACAAACGTCTTGTTCGGTACAAATTTTTGAAATGTTTTGTGCGGTTCAAAAATATTATTCAAATGTTTTGTGCGGTAGAAATATAATTACATCACGCCTGATTTCTCCGAAGGAAAAACCGGAGGAGACCTACATTAAAAATTATAAATGAGGAGGAGTAACTACATTATTTCATTTAAATGATTTTAAAAATTAGATAACTCTACAGGAAACCTTTCAACTCCATCCATACTAAGAGTATATATCTCGTAGTTTTAAGGACTATTCTTGCATTGGTCAGATAACTTAATACGTCAAACAGTTTGACAACAGCAGTTTGACATAATATGTCACACTGCCATATTTATTTCTTAATTTCTGACGATTGATAAATCGGTACGTTCTACATTTTAAACGTTTTTAACTAAGTGCGGGAAAACAGGTTTTTTGATACACCTTTGTAGGTACAGACGCCAGCACATCAAGTTACCCCAATGTGTCAAATTTCTTTGATCGTTTTTCAAGTTTATGCCAAACAGAATAAGGTTCATATTCAATTGGGAAAATTTGACACATTGGGGTAACTTGATGTGCTGGCGTCTGTACATGAGAGGCGAGGCTGTTAAATTTAGATTTAAAAACTGATATTTGTTGGATAAAAACCACAAAAGAAATAAAAACTGATTTTAAATTGTTTAGTTTATTGTAGATATACTGAATAATAAAGTTACGTCTAGTATTCGAAGCGTAAGTAAATATAATCAAACGATATTGAATTCGAGATAGGTGGACGATAATGTATACCTAAGTCTGTAGTAGACTGTGGTAGTAGTAAGTAGATTTTTTGGTAGGCCTAGAATATTATTATAGTGATGAATTTAGAGTTAATGTTAAAAATAAGTAAAACACACGTAGAGTTAAAGAAAACAAACTGGTACAGACGCCAGCACGTCAAGTTACCCCAACGTGTCAAATTTTCCCAATTGAATATGAACCTTATTCGTTGAAAAACGATTAAAGAAATTTGACACATTGGGGTAACTTGATGTGCTGGCGTCTGTACAACCAAGGACAACAAATTATTATGGAAAGAGAACATCTAAGTAAACACATAATGTATCAAATACATTAAGTGTTTAACGAAGTAGATTTATTGAGAGAACAGGTTAAATTAGTAAAGGATCAACTAAAACGAAATTAAAAAATAATTTTACAGAATAGCAAAACAGAGATAGGGCACGCTTATTGTATAAGTACCTAGTAATAAGTAACAAAGGTGATATTGTTACATGTAAGAGCGTCTCTCGCCATCAAATGTAAAAGTTTAGCGAGTTTTAAAACTAAGGAACTCCTCTGTATTAAAATATCATTAAATATCATTAAATAAATTTAACAAAATTAAGTGTTTCATTTTAGTAGTAGGTAGGTAGTACCTAGACTTGTCGTACGCTGAAGCTTAGCTTTTATGAAAGTACCTACAGAAAGAAAACTTTGTCAGAGGGTTCAACGATCGCATCATAATTTCACTACGAATATTGCGGGCTGCGGCACGTCATGCCGCAATATTATCCGTTTAAATATTCCAGAGCTGTGGTACTGCGTTTCGGTGGCCATTGCTCGTAGTCTGTGCCACGCTGTACCCTTCCTCCAACCCCCGCCCTAAATCCGTCAAGCAGGGTATAAAAGTCCGCGTATAATTTGCGGATATTGCGCCCGCTGAAATTAGGTCATCGATCGCTGTGCCCGGTATATTTGCCCATAAAATTTTGCCCGCCTAAATCTATAATTCATTTGGATCCCTTCTCCGCTGTGCTCGGCACAGATTGGTGGAACGTAATGTGAATTAATGTAACACACGTTCAATCGAATTCGCCATCTTAATAATCGTAGGTTGCATTAATAAAAAAAATAAAAATAATACGTACAAATACATACCAACTATAACGCCTTTTATCCTTGGGAGAAGGCAGAAACTATACAGCGCTATCTGCTATCTTTTATGCTTCTTTTGCTTCAGCAAAATGTCTTGCCTAGGTAATTAAATCATCTATCAATAGGTACATTTAAGCAATGCATATATGTCTGGATGTTTTAACTTTGTTTGCCACTAACTGTGGCAAACCATGGTGGCCATTTCCTAAAACACAACATCCTACGCTACAAACCCCAATTTTTACTGTATACCTATGTATTAGAAATAAATTATCTTCGTTATTTTATCTTTTTCTGTTTCGATTACGTTCATTCATGTCGTCATACACGCACGCCTGTGGCCAATACTAAGCAAGCACCTGACCTTTGTGAAGAACCTCACCAATAAGGTCTATATTTATGTTAAGTTGCATCCAATGGTAAATAACGACCTATGCTCCAATGTGTTCTTTAAACCTTTGGTATTAGATACAATAGAATGACAATTTATACATACCATACCTGTCCTATAGCTAACCTTACTACCGAACCTAACTACTTTACTGAAATGTATTGATTTTGAAAGATACAAAATATACAATTTTAATCTGAACTACTGCGCTGTGTGACTATATGTTACATACGTATGTATTAGTATTGTAATGTAGTCATGGGCGTACCCAGGTTTTGGTCCAGGGGAAGCGGGGCCTGGCAGCTTAGCTATTTTCCATTTTGATCGTGTTTTTCCGAATGATAGGTATTACTTTCAGGTGGGGTGCGAGGTTTACCTCTATACTCTACAATATTGAAAGATTGAGGCCATGCCATGCCATCACCATTCATTTAATTTTTTAAAATCTTTTTCTTCGATAAGAAGAAGATTGAAAGCCATTAACATGATTTATGTCACACCGATGATAACCCAAAGAAAACTACAACGAACAACAAGATTTTTTACCATTCACCTCAGACAAGAAAGGGGAAGGATGCCTCTACGAAGTTGACTCTGTGGGCCACCGTCCCGTTTGCCAACAAAATGATTAAAGCCAGGACTGGTGAAAAACACATGCGTGTTTGTTACTATCCAACATTTTTCTCTAATTAAATAAATAAATAAATATTCTCACAACGCCATTTAGTCCCAAGTTAAGCTTGAGAGCTTGTGTTATGGGTACTAAACAACTGATAAACATACTTTTAAATTTCTAAATATACCTATACATATTATAGATAAATTACACCCAGAGACAGAACAAACGATCGTGTTCATCACACAAACATTTATCCTGGGTGGGAATCGAACCCATTGTGTCACTACCAAAACTCTTGTAAATTTAGTTTATACATAACATATTAAATCTGTAGGCTTTTCTGTGAAATAAAGTTATTATTATTATTAAATTTCTGCCGATTATAGAAGAAATAATGCTCGATAATGTAGACAAATTGTCGACTGAAGAAACAGCACATTTTTTCTCTTTTGACATTGTCGTGGTCAAAACAATAGAAATGTACCTACTACAATCGGTCACTTTCGATTCTTTTGTAGATAAAATCCGTTTTTACGTTGGTCACGCTACGCGTGTTGGACATTACGATAATATAATGTGAATAGAACGTGTAAATTACGATAGCAGGACAGGCGGTGCCACGGGCACCTCTTGTAATATTGAACGACCTTGAGCTCGTGGCCACTTCTCATCGCTAGATTACACCATCGTGCGCTAAATATTGCCCGATGGCATCACTATACCAACCTAGGTACATCAATGCATAAAACTGAGTTGGTAAAGTACTTCTTATGTCCCACTATTTTAATTAAAAACGTTCCAAAGATTGTGCAATCTCATGAAAATGTAAAGAAATTAAACGTATTTTTGACAGATTGAGACAAGATATAATTAGGAATTAGGATGCGAACTTTCTTGAAAATACGGGAAATGGTCCTATTATCGACTGACTTAACAAAAAAGGAGGAGGTTCGTAATACAATTGTATTTATTTTATTTTTTATGCGTGTTACCTTAATTCCACCGTTTATGGACCGATTTGGCAAATTCCTATTTCTCTTTTCTTTTACTTTCCGTGTGGTTCCATAATTTTATAGAAATCAGTATATTAATTTGTTTTTATTATATAAATAGCTGGCAAAAGAAATCAACTACACAATTTTTATACTCAATGAATACTTTTTTACAATAAAATACAACCGACTTTATAAATAAAACACTAAAAGGTACAAAATGACTCTAATTTCATAAAATTAATTAAACAAAACCACCAAGGCTTCTGAAACTGGAGTTATTTTGCACCTTTTTGTGTGGTCCGGTGGTTATTCTCATTTACAGTCTTGTTTAAACAGAAATATTTCATGTAACTAAGTATACATTAATGTCTCTGAAGCAATGAGTTAATTATAAAAAAAAAAAAACACTAAAAGCACCCTCTTTCGCGTTTTTGGTCTCATTGTGAAAGGAATAAAGAGAATTGTTCTGACATCGTGTTTGTTATTTTCTTGTTTTTAAGATAAGATAATATTTATTTTGGTACCGAATCAATTTGAAAGACCATCGTAATAACATAAATGCAAAAAAGTTTTTCAGAAGGTAACCGAATTATTGGGTTTTTTTTTCTTTATAGTACGTTTAGATATAGCTAACGTTTAGATTTTTAGTTATTAAAAAACAAAAAACAACTTTAGATCTGCCTAAGGAACAGGCGTGGGATATGATTCTACGTGTAACTATTAATCACTTATCCGGCAGCGACGATGCAAAAAGCGAAACCCGTTTCGACAACGTAATAAAAATAAGTACATCAGCATAAGATTGAGGTCAAGAATAGACCCATTATATATATATATATATATAAAAACATAATTATATTTCCAAATATAAGTCTCCATCAATTTTCCGCCTCTTGCGCAACCTTTGTGACGCTGGTTTCATAACAACACAACTCCCATTGAGCAACGAAATACAGTTATAAAATTCTAATATAGGCAAGATGTTTTGAAGCAATTCAACATTAAACTAAACCAGGAAGTTGAGAACGCGGACGTCACATAAAGACCTTCGTTGTGGCGGCGTGTTGTACATAATTTATCCGAGTTACAGAGTGTAACCCTGTGGTTAATTATACTACGGCGTCGCTAGCTGCGATCGAGCACATGTGCGCGATGACGTAAGGAGGTGATGTCATAGTGCCGAGCCCGCGCATTCTATCGGCACGCCGAACTAGCACGCTGCAGTTTTGGGGTTACATCGGAATTTAATTGAAACGCTCACCAACAAGGTTCGATTTACTAAACCTAGTAGATATAGGAGCCTCTTTCGGCCCGGGAGATTTTAGATTTTACGTGTTTTGACAAAACTATTGTGTTGGTTTTTGTCAAAGAGATTTTTGTCAACATGTTCTGAAAATGTATTATTGAGTATTGAGTAAATTGTATTATTTATTCTAGACTTAAGTTGTAATATTGTAAATCATTTTACTCACTTATAGGATGAGCAAACCATTTAATAAAAACAAGTTTTCAAACAATGACTTGTTCATTGTTTGTAAACTTGTTTGGACAATGTGGACTGCTGTGGTTCGCCGAAGCAATAACAAATACCTACGTATTTGTTATTAAAAATATTTTTTGGTGGTAATATGAGTATACTTAGGTTTAAACACACTCATATTATCACCAAAAAATATTTTTAAGCGTGCTGCCAACCTATAGGTACTTTTAACGTAACGTACGAACGTACTGTTCTTGTTCAAAGAGCTCAAAAACAAAGAAAATTATATCTATGCACAGTTGTTGGATTTTCGGTAACTCGATAAGTAGAAGATTTTTTCCACATTTTATTTCGCTGCTATTGAATATCATTTTCTGAGAAGGCTGTTTTGATCCAAATTGGGTCCACCCCTTCAGTTTATATTTCATTATCGCAAAACTTGGTCTCTTTAGTAGAAATTTTTATTTATCAGGTTTCTTCGTGAACAAAGTTGCCACAGAAAACGAAAAATCGGAAAATCGAACGTACTTACTTCGAACGTTTCACGGGTCCTCACGCGGCCCAACTTCCATTTTGAACGGCTTCCACTTTTTCTCTCCTTTTCGTCTCGGAAATAAATCCCTTGAGCTAGCTCCGAAAAATGCTAGCAAAAATATTCCTTTATTTAATAAAAACCGCTCCAGTTCCTTTGATTGTGGCGTATTGAAAATTAAAATAAGGATTCCTTTTATGTTCCAAAGAGTAAACTGTTCTTTGATATTTGTACTTGAATTAATTGGGAGACCAATGTCTGTTCGTTATTTTATTTACCGAGTGTTCATTAGTTGGTAGCAGCTGTCATTTGTAGTTCTTTGACAGTCAACACAGGATTTTTTTAGGTTTGACATGAGTAGGAAATTCTCATGAAACCGACCCACTGGGAGTAGTCGGGGCAGTGCCGGACTCTTACCGGCTAAAACCCACTCCTGCCCTTGCTTTTAGTGTCCTCTGACATTATCCGAGACCTTGTGTTCCGGTTTGTCGTTTCTTATAATGATTTATATTTTGTTTGTAGAGAGATGTGGTGGTGAGCTTTTGTTTACATTTTTAACCGACTTCAGGAGGAGGTTCTCAATTCGATCGGTATTTTTTTTTATGTATGTACAGACGCCAGCACTTCATGTTACCCCAATGTGTCAAATTTTCCCAATTGAATGTGAACCTTATTCTGTTAGACATAAAGTTGAAAAACGATCAAAGAAATTTGACACATTGGTAACTTGATGTGCTGGCGTCTGTACACCGATTACTCCGAGATTAATGGTCCGAAAAAAGTTTTTATAGGTACTTATTATGTACCTTCCATGCAGGTATAGGTATAATAGTAAACCTATTCATCAAAGGTATTGAGAACCCCGAGAGTCTGGCAATCAGTCTAAATAAGTTTATTGTTAGCCAGTGACTGGGATGTGGAAGTCAGCTAGGCAATTCTCGATGTAATATAAACTAGAGTTGGTGCAATTACGAACTATTGTTGTATAATTCTGATGAACCCTCCATTACTGATACTGACTGAACCTAATTTGTATACCTTGCAAACATAGTGTTGCAAATAGAATTTAGTATTGTCACCAAGTCATTTACTTTTTACCTATGTTATACAAAAAAAAATACTCTGTCTTTGACTTTGACTTTGATATTTTTCGCCGGTTTTTCCTAAATGCTTAGATTTTGTAATGTTTTTTCTGCCTTAAACTGTAAGTATGTAATGATTTCTATCACACCCAATGATATAGTGCTTATTTATTTTTTAAGAAATAATCTCACTGGGTTAAATAGAATTTGTCAGTTTTGCATGTCTCTTTTAATAGTTTTAAGCCAAAATGATTTTAGAAAAAAAACGTAAAAATTTGTACAAGAGTGACGAAAATTTAATGCACTACAGAGATATGTAAATAACTTTCAATGTGTCGGGAATATGAATAAGGACACTGAAGGATCACACACACATGGACACTGAAGGATCTTATCGTTGGGATTTTAATTCCAATTCAAAATCTCCCATAAACATAAGTGTGTAATTTTATGCTTATTAAATTTTATTTTATTGTAGGTATGACTATTGACTATTGGCATCAACACTACAATAAAAATAACTGTTTTAATGCAGCGTTTAATTTGACTGACTTTCAGTTTCTGCCTTCTCCCACAAGAAAAAGGAACAAAAGGCAGGCGTGAGTCTATGTACAGACGCCAGCACATCAAGTTACCCCAATGTGTCAAATTTCTTTGATCGTTTATTAACGTTATGTCAAACAGAATAAGGCTCATATTTAAATGGGAAAATTTTATACATTGGGGTAACTTGATGTGCTGGCGTCTGTACCTATGTATTTATGAAATA
This sequence comes from Euplexia lucipara, assembly GCA_921972225.1. Classification (NCBI taxonomy): domain Eukaryota; kingdom Metazoa; phylum Arthropoda; class Insecta; order Lepidoptera; family Noctuidae; genus Euplexia; species Euplexia lucipara. The sequence goes on along the minus strand of OV179142.1, from coordinate 5,291,889 downwards.
CCTAACTGGCAGTTATCGCGTCTGCTGAATAAAAAGTTTATCCTATTTAAATTACATGGAAAAATGTACGGAACACCCGATGGTGTTTACACCGCACTTGTCCATTTTTTAACAGTTTTTTTTGCAACGTAGATTCCACACTCCAAATTTGGGAACCCTCTTAGCAACATTTCATAGATGATTATAGATTCGTGAGCGAGTTACTTCGAATTGCGAAACGCGTTGCTAGGTAAAACCTGTGGTTACTTAAAATAGACGCCACTATTATAATTATTCATTGTTAGATTTAAGAATACTACGCAAGAAATGGACATAACTAAAATATTTTTTTTTGTTCGTCACGCACGCTGGAGGCTATTTTAGTGTTTCTATATAATGAATGTATAGTCATTCATGGTGATGATGATGATGACTGAAGCTATGACTCACGTTAAGAAACAAGTGACGTGGTCAGGAAAAAATATCTATGACGTTTTTTTAATAAGACTGGCTGCTCCGGCAAACACAGAAACGGTTTGTAAAAATATAGATAGACATTGGAATACACTAGCTGAAAAACTAAGTAAATAAATAAATAAATAAATTTGGCACGGTGGTAAGGCTAACTTCGGTTGTATATTTTTTTAAGGGTTTGTTTCCTCATTACTCATTAGGTACCTACTCCGGCATTTATGAACTGATTAACAAGTCGAGTTTCGGAAATAGGTGGTTACTGTAACTAAAACCACTACAGATAAACAGTCGGACAAAAGTAAGGCTTATTGTTAATTGAACAGATTGTCATGAAACAGAAAGATAAAAAAACTTATTCTCAGAACTAGGTACTAAATATACACGCGAAATTTTATAAGAATCGGTAAAGCCGTTTCGGAGGAGTTTTGTAACGAACACTATGACACAAGAATTTAATTTATTAGACGTTAAAGACGCACTTAGCTAACAAAGTCGACACAGATTATCTACGTGACACTTGTGTACATTGATATTAGATGACCCGCATTCAGTAGGCCACAAAAGTGTTTATCGTTGCCGATAACGTAAGTGAATCTTGTAGACACCAAACATACGGGAAGCTGTATAAATGCGCTCTAATTTTTACACTTTAGCGTATTCTTAATCCTGTGTACAATGTAAGTAGAGCGCCGATTTTCTGGTCACCTTAGGCTCAATTTACACCGCCTGGAAGCGACTTTTTCCAACGAAGTTGTTTATAATAGCATAATGAACATTAAGTAAATTGTATGCATATTATTATTATTATTACTGGTCAATGTTTTCCCACTACTGGGCAAAGGCCAGTGACCTACTTGCCTTCCACTTCTCTCTGTCAAGGGCTTTTTGGGACCCTTCCTTATCGAAGGAGTTCAGCTCGTCCCGCCATCTTCACATGGGTCTACCGCCATGTCGTTTGCCATTGTATAAATAACATACCTACACAAATTAAATCAAAAAATAAAAATCAAAAATGTTTTATTCACAAATAGTTACAACAATGGGTGGTAGTGTTTGGGGCCTCCTTTTAAGCAAGTTATGCCTGTGTTAGGAAACCCCGCTCTTCCATAGCAAAAAAATAAATAAATAATAGTAACAAATTTGTGGGTAATTTAACTTATACATAAGTTGCTTAATTCTATTTTTCTTATTATAAATCTACGAGAAAACAAGGAACATAGTGGGAAATGTGAGTGTGCGTGTGTATCAGTGTGAGTGTGCGTGTGTATCAGTGTGAGTGTGCGGGTGTGTATATGTATGGGTGTGAGTGTGAGTATGTTTGTGTTTGTTTTTTGAGTGACAGTTAAGTAAGATTATGTGGGTGCGTGTGTTTATTGAGGTAGTGTTATAGTATCTTGTTATTCCTAATTTAATTCATATATTTAATACTACTGTAGAAGTGCCTCAGTCTCTTCATACGTGAGTTTTTTTATCCAGTTTATTATGGTTTTCCTACAATCATATGTACTTTTTGAGAAAATGAATATTTTTTTGTTAACCTTGTTGTACAATACAGCTGAACGTTTTGTGTATTGTCTACATGCAAACACGGTTTTAGTTTGGGGAACTGGTGCTACCAAGTCTTTCCTTCTTTTATGTAGTTTTTCTGGTTTAAATGGTAGGGTTTTGTGTTTTTTCAAGACGGTTTGAATTATATATAGCTTTCTTATCGAGATTATATTGCTGATGGTATAAAGGTTATGTGTTGGGTATAATGTGTTTTTGAAGTACATAATCTTGATAAGTGCTCGCTGGGCTCGCTCTAAGTAAATAAGTTTGGTTTTAGTTGCACCACCCCAAACCGTAATACAATACAGTAAAACGGATTGTACCAGAGCCGAGTATACCTCATTCAGGATGTTTCTAGAGGATGTACGCTCAGTAGTGGCTTTTGGAGCGATATGACGCAGTGATTTAAATATCCAGCTTAGTCTCCTAATTCTATTTGTAACCTGTTCTAGATGCTGGTACCATGACAGACGCTGATCAATTACTACTCCTAGGTACTTAGTATGCGAAATTTTACTAATACAGAAACAGGCACAACATTTATTTATTGTGTCTCCGCAAACATGAATTTTTATGTTAAAATCGTCACTTGGCAGTGTCCTATTGCTCACACTAAAGCATACATAATTCGTCTTGGATGTGTTTAACGTGAGTAGATTATTAGTGAGCCAGTTGAATACTTTTGTCATGCCCATCTCCGTTTTTAGTTTTACGTCGCACCATGAGTTCCCAGTAAAAACGACAGAGGTGTCATCGGCGTACGAGAAAACTTTTGCATTTTCGATGTTCATGTTGCAAAGGTCATTGATATACAAAAGAAAGAGGGTAGGACCCAATATGCTTCCCTGCGGGACCCCAAATGTCACCTCCGCGTCTTCACTGATATACTCTTCCATCTTGACCCTCTGCCTCCTTCTTGAGAGGTAGTCCTTGAATAATTTCAGAGGAATATCTCTCACTCCAGCACTTTCGAGTTTGTTCACAAGGTTTGGGACAGAGACGGTGTCAAATGCTTTTTTAAGGTCTAGAAAGACGGCCAAACATTTATTTCCAGCATCAAGGTGTTCAGTAATCAGGGAACTCAGAGCTGAAACCGCATCCTCCGTAGATAATCCTTGCCTGAAACCAAACTGTTGGTTCGACAGCAAACTATATTTATTTAGGTATTGAGTTAATCTAACATTAAGTAGCTTTTCAATTATTTTGGATATTGACGGAAGGATAGAGATGGGTCTGTAGTTGTTGACATCGTCTCTGTCACCTCCCTTGTGAACTGGAGCAATAATTGATTGTTTGAGCAGGTCAGGGAAAACACCTTTTCTAAAGCAAAGGTTCGCAAGATGGGTAATTATTGGAACGATATCATTTCGAGCAGACTTTAGAAATTTGGTGGAGACCTTGTCCCATCCCGGGGCACTGTCGGATTTTAAACCCATCAATATCTGGTCAACTTCGTGGGGATCAGTGTCTAAGAGTACGAAAGTATTACCCTGTGCAGGTTGGTTGACGACTTGTTTATTATTAGTATTTGGCATTATTTGCTGAGCTAATGGGGCCGGCAAGTGAAAGCTGATCTCAGATGGCGCCACCACCATACGAACCATTGTCATTTGTCAAGTTGTCTGTCATTTTTGTTGTCAAACATTATAACGCTTCGGATTTCGCTTCGTTTTGCATTGATTTCTTGACAATTTTCCTAATTTCCTATTTAGAACATGTATTCCACTTGGAAAGTATGTGAGTTAAAAGCAGAGTTAGGAAAAAGAGGCGCTTCTTTACGTGGAAGGAAAGCAGATCTAATTGAAAGGTAATTTGTTGTTCCTAAATTCATTTATATTTTTACAATTGTATGGTCTTTGAACTTGTTTCATGGTATATTGAATGTTTACTTAGGATACACTCTAGTGTATGGTAACATAGTATCATTCTAATAATAACTATATACGACGGAACTTAATCTTTCTGTCGTGTTAGAAAGTTTGAGGTTATATTTTCAGTCAAAAAGATAAATAATAAAAGTATATTTTCTATATTACAGATTAGAGTCTTATGACCAAAACTTCAATTTTGGGCAGGCTGTAGTTGTGGACGATGAGCCTTCACTGGAGCTTCCACCCACTGAGTCTTACAGAGACATAAACAGCAACACTAAGCTACCTCCACTGAACAAAACTCAAATAAGGCATTACTTATCTATGTAAGTTTACTTCTGTTTTTAAGTACCTAGTTATCTACTAGGCATTATTTATTTCTGTATGTAAAATAACTACAAGTTGGGAAGTCAGAATTGATTAGCAGATACCTGCTTTTGTTTCACATTATGATTGTCAGCCCACCTTGAGGAGGACCCCGCCTTGAGGAGTTGCCAGTGGTCGACCTGTTTTACCATGAACTACATATAAGTCATTTATTAACAGGCATTCTTTTTCAAATCAAATTTATTTGTAAATATAGGTTTCATTTCTATTCCTTCTCTTACAGCTCTGACAAGAAAATGGACAAAGTAGTGCAGCTTTATGAATCACGCCATTTAGTAACAGCCCGCTCTTTTATTGATGCCATCAAGAATACTTGCATAAAAGCTACGTGTAGAAAAACAATGAAGAATCTTCATTATGAAGTTAATATAAAATTAGATGAATATGGCAGTATTAAAGAAACACACTGTGAATGTCCAGCAGGTACTGGTAATGATGCAACATGTAAACATGTGGCTGTTTTGCTTTTAGGTGTTGAAAGCATGGTCAATAAAAAATGTTTATTACTCTTTGAGACTTGCACCCAAAGACTACAAAGTTTTCATGTACCTAAAAACCCCTATATTGGCACACCAGTGCGTGCAGAGAAATTACCAAGAAGGAGACAAAATATGTCAGTTTTATTTGAACCTTATCCTATTGAGGAAATTGATAAAAAGAACTACAACTTCAGGGTTAGAAACTTGGTACTTAATTTTCCCAATACTTCAATGCCATTAAAACAAATGTATGAACCGGCAAACCCATACGGTGTTGAAATAGACCATGATTATTTGGCAACTGATCCGAAAACTCAAGTTCTACTAAATCTGAAGCTCTCGGTAATCACAGTAGAACAAATTCAGCAGATAGAAGAGGCTACTAGAGAACAGACGGCTAGTGCGGAATGGCTAACGGAAAGAAGAAAAAGATTAACAGCTAGCAACTTTCACACAATATGCCATTTAAGGCTGACCTCAATGAAGAGCTATGCCAGTCAAATCCAGCATCGGAAAGAATTTTATTCCAGAACCACCAGCCACGGTATCATAAATGAAAAAATTGCTCTGCAAAAATATTGTCAGACATACGACCTTATTGCTACACCATGTGGGCTCTTTGTAAGTCAGGAGCGACCATATCTTGCTGCTTCACCAGATGCGTTGTTAGGCTCTGAGACAATAATTGAAATTAAATGCCCATATACAAGCAGATTTAAACTTATTGACCCTATAACTGTACCTTATTTAATATTAAATGGTAATAATGTTTTAAGTTTGAAACCCAGTACACCATATTACTATCAAATACAAGGGCAGTTGTACTGCAGTGGTAGAAAGTATTGTAATTTAATAGTGTACACATATAAAGACTTAAAAGTGATATATGTATACAGAGATGAAAATTTCATCAATTATATGTTGCCAAAACTTGATGAGTTCTATAATGATTATTTTAAAGCAGAACTTTTAAAAAAATATCTGTATTATAACTATGATAGCTACATTAATAAATAAAAGTTTTAATCATTACTGAAATATTTTATTTGCGTACTATACCCTCTCTGAAATTACAAACCATAAGGCATATAAAAAAAATCTTAGAAGCTATAGGTACATAAAATTGATTTAATTCACTAGATAATATCTTATAGGTTTTTGTCAGACCAATTAATCTTTCTATATGAACTCGTTGACTTGCTAATTTTTTGTCAAGTTTTAACAAGACACTTGGAATTTGAGACTTTCCTTTTAAAAAATTTGGAATATTTATCCCAATTCCTTTATTTGCAAATATATCCTGGACATTAAAGCCACGATCTGCCATTATACTGTCTCCTGTGTCACATTTTTTTAAAAGGTTGCTACGTTCAACTATTTGGCGATCACTCACTGAGCCTGCAAATCCTCCAGAGCAATAAGTGAGTAGTCCACCTGGTGAAGATCCAACCAGAAATTTCAATGTGTTTCTGTGTTTGTACTGGCTAAAAGACACTTTTTGAGCATCCGGCTGGCTTGGCTTTTGGATAGGAATTTCAGTACCATCTATTATAATCCTAGTAGATGGATAATTATTTTTAACATTTTCAGGCATGTAAAAATTTACAAGCTCACGGCTAGGCCAAATGTCTATCAAACTCCAGAGGTCATTCACAAAATTAATCCATGTTATAATCACGTTGGCGACTTCTGTTCTACTTATCCCAAACATTTTTCCTATTTCAAAATCAGGTTTGTTTCTTCTCAATTTTATCAGAAGCATTAAAAACTGATCTTCTATAGATAAACCAAGAACTCTAGTCCATCTATATTTGATATTGTGTGCCATTGGCATTAGGGTCGACAGCACTAAATTAAATTTTGCATAGGTTTCGAGACCTGTATAATAATTTACTGATTCATTGTCAGTTAACAATAGGTCTGTAGAGAATAATCTCAAAATATTAGAAGTCTGTGTCCCTTTTGTACAATTTTCTCCAGACCCGGAAGCAAGATCTAAGCTTGTAGATTGAATTGCCATAACATCAACACTATGAGAGACATTTGCATCTTCTAAGTCTTCAAGTGGCTGGATATTACTGAAGCTCTGAGGAGTTGAGGTATCTTCTTGAAACAAGCTCTTTCTATAATTACGTGTTCTTAGGCGTTCTTCTCTCACTGTAGAGGCTGGCTTTACATTCCATGGAAACATTGAAGGTAAAGCAGATTTTTTCAAAATTTTGCGCTGGTTTATTATCCCTGAAAGAGTGATATGCCTTTAGCAAACAAATAATTTATGTATTTAAATATCAAGGTGTAGTAGGTGTAATAGAATGGATAAAATATCTGGTGAAGATCTCTAAACCTGGAGGCTTATCGTCCACCATTCCTTGTGGAGAACATGGGAGCACATTAATAGAATTTTAAGACAGAAAATCAACATTAATTTGTTGTTTGTGTTTTATTTACTAACAAATGGTGTGTATTTACTTTATATATCTTAGTTTGTAAGGTATTTATCTATGATTTATCTATAAATTACTTGATTTTATTTTACGGTTTATTATATTGCATTATTTAACATTATAAGTTATGTGATTCAGGCAGACGTACGTACGTATCGTTTTGACGACCTAGTCAAACTGAAAGTAATCATTTTTAACACGTACCTGAGTATTTACCAATATTTTCATAGTCACTTTCCTTGAAATGTTTATGACACACTCTCGCCCCGCTTTTAGGCTCAAAATTTACTCGCCTTATCGCTTTGATCCACATTTTTTTAAGTTTCTCATCTCGGGGAAACTGGTGGCCTCCAGTTTCTTTACAATTTGGTACACAACAACTAGGCATTTCCTCAATAATTGTCTTTAATTAGGAATTCACTACGAATTCCGTACAAAAACTGCTTTGTTATTGGTCTGTGCGCTGCTAGCGCCACTTTGACAGTTGCCGGCCCCATTGTTTACCAATGTTGGCAAAATGGTTGTTAACAAAATTTACAGATTCAAGAGGCGATGTCTTGATATTTAGCAATTCGGTGTTACGGTCTTTAATTTTATTAGAGTAAGTTAGGTTCTTTATATTTTTCCAAAGCAGCTTATTATTACCAACCGATTTTACTAGTAGGTTCCTTTCATGCTTACGTTTTAATTTCTTTATAAGTGAATTACAATAGTTTCTATATCTTGTGTATGTTATTTTTAGAGTTTCGTTATGTGGGTTTAGCTTGGATTCTTTCTGCAATTTGTTACGATTTCGTATACACCGCAAGATGCCTGTGGAGATCCACGGCTTTATGATTTGTTTACTGTTAGGAATTTTCCGTGAGATGGTGTTTTTTTCTATGGTGTTAGCAAGTATGCTTATAAGGCGGCAGGTTAGTAGGTTTGGATCATCACAAAATAGGAGTTCCGCTAAATGTTGTTGCTGTAGATCTTTTAGTGCTTGTTCAGAATTTAAAATAGATGTAGTTTTTTTTGCAGGTAGGGTGATTTTAATTTTAGACAAAGACAGAAATGTCGTATAATGGTCGGTAATTGTCGTATGTAAAATAGCAATAAATGGAGAAACTTTTTTTTTATTAATTTTTAGCATGAAGTGGTCTAAGCAATTACTTTCCCTTGTCGGTAGTGTATGACCTGTCAGGATTCCATGCAATGACAACTTATTCTGATAATGATTTCTGTTTTTATGTTCATGAGATGACTCCGTATCTTTAGGTCTAATGTTAATGTTTATGTCTCCAGCAATAATAATGTTTTTGCTTGACTTCAGTTTATCTAAGTGAGCACTAAGGGAGTTTACGAAACTATCTATATTTGGATTTGAGGGGGACCGATAAATACATAATATTATATTATTGAGTAATTCCAGTTGAAGACAAGACGCTTGTGTTAATTCAATTTCTTGAACTTTAGGATTTAAAGTTTGCTTCACGTGTACAGCAACCCCATCGTTTTGGTTTAGTTGGCGAGTAGTAAAGTAGGTAAAATAATTATTAAGTTGAGGCACTGGTTTATTGGGACTAAGTCTACATTCTGTCAAAATTATAACGTCTGTTTCGAATTTGAAATTAGATAGGTTGAGAATAAAGTCGTCAAAGTTACAATAAATACTCCTTATATTTTGGGAAATAATAGTAAGGTCGTTTCTGTTGATATTGACATGCTTATCTAGGTCTGAGCTATTGCATTCAACTGTACGAGCCACCTCGAAGTTGTCTATTTGAGTAATGGAAAGTAATGTGTCAGCCATTACGGTTTTTATAAATCGAATATACGTTATTGGTTAGGTACGTGTTTTGAATAGGTCTAGTTGCTTTAGGAAGCTTACATATTGTACTAAGGTTTGTGGAATTCTTTGTAATATTTTCTGACAAGATACTTAAGTGTATACAAAAGCTATGGGAATAGAGATAGTAATGTTGATGTGTGTATATTTGAAATTTAATGTAATTGTGTGAGGGCGAGTGTATGTAAAAATTGTAAGCAAGTAAAGTTAGGTAATTTAAGATTAGGGCTAGAGTATATAAGATAGTTGGTGTACATTTGTGCAGTCTCAAGATATATGAAATTGAGAACAAGTTACTGGTATACATTGACAATAAAATTTTCATAGGAATAAGACAGGAGAACATGAGCTTACAGGTCGATAGTCATTGTTTCAGAAGAAGTTTATGAATTTGTTCTTCGCAAGTAATGGTTATTGTAGGGGCTTGATCATCCTTCTTAATATAGACTTTGCCGTACGCTGTCCAACAGAATTTGTAGGCTCCTGACCTCGCCAAATCTCTAGCAAGGAAGTGTAGACGTGATCCTTTCGGGGTTAGGTGCTCCGACAGGAAGACAGGGGTATCCTCTTGGGATTTAAAGCCCAGGTGCTTACAGGTCAATTTGGTCTTATTTTTCAGATTATAAGCCTTACCCATCTTTAGTATCTCAGTCCTTAGTAAAGCAGATCCAGTTTCTACAATGATTGGAGTATTTTGCGAGTCCGCATTTTTACCGCGTACTCTATAGATATCTCTTATGTCATATTTACCAATATTGCAGGTTAAGATACGGGCAAGATTCAACACCATTTCTATCAAGTCTTCTTTGCTTTCATTGCTCCTTTTGGGCACATTTTTTATCACAAAGTTTGTTTTCCGTCCGCCCATTTGAAGATCCTCTATCTTATTTTCTAGGAAAATTATTTGTTTTTTGTCTTCTTTGATCTGAGACTCCATTTCTAGGGTTTTCTTTTTAAGTTCCTCGTTTTGTGCAGTTAAATTCATAATCGAGCTCTCTATGTTGAGGTTAGACTGCTGAATCTCTGTTAAGGTAGTGGTCACTTTTTTAATCTCTTCGGTATGTTGTACTGAGAAAAGTGTCATCATCTTCCTGATTTCCAACTTAAAATCATCCAGTTGTTTAATCAAAGATTCATCAATTTCTTCTCTGGTTCTCTTTACACGTTGAAAAACGTAGTTTGGCGGAGTACTCAATACTTAGTACTAAATACGAGCCCAAAAAAAGGTTCCGCGCTTTCCAGGGAAAGCTTGCGTGTTCTCGAGAATTCACCTCGTGAAATTGAAAGACTTTTCGCGTTACTAGGCAAAATTGTACATTGAGCCTTAGTTTCCATAAGGCGCTGCACTGCACAAACGTGGACACTTTTGTGTCGTGTGTCGGATACAAGCCACTAATGAGTATTTAATTTTTATGTCACCGGTATGAAATCAGTCTCTCAATGCGCAGATGTAAACATTTGATGATTTGAAAGAAGGTGAATATTTGATCTGATAGTGTGCCGCGTCGGTAACAAAAAATGTCTACGTTGGCGCAGGCCCATAAAAACAAACGTCACTACACACTAAAAATCCTGTATTTCTGGATTCTGTGTTGATATTGGACGAATTCTATATTGTTTAAAGTAAGTAGGGCAAGATTGTGCATAGTTGACATTGACAAACAACAAATTAAATTGACTGAAATTTGATTTATTTTACACAAGTTATCCCGTCTACTTAGATAGCAGATTCGCTTAAAAAAAAGATAAACATTTTGAAAACAAAAGACAGCTTATGTAGTAAACTGTGTTTTTAATTTGATATTCACAGTTGTCTATAGATTTTTTTCAAGCAAGATCTACAGTTGTATCTCCGTGATGGGATTGGAAACATTGCCTCCGTAACACCGCGCTGTTTACTCAGAGCGAGGCGCTTAGTATTGATTCTCAAATCATCTTGACCTACTTACACGCCCCATACCTTCGTATCTGCTTAGATACCGAGTGACGATACGATCGCGTTCGTTAACAACATTCGATAAATGTGCGATTATATCTAAATTGCTTTTATTTTCCGTTAGCGGTTTACACACGATTTCTATGGGATTTTTCTTTATCTTGTAATCATCTACCTAGCCTTTTCTCAACTATGTTGGGGTCGGCTTGATGCGATGCCTGTCAGACCTGCACAAACCCCCGATACCCCTTGGTTAAACAGGTTGTCAGACTTTCGGGCTTCTGACTATCTGTAACTACTGTCATAGTTCTACAAATGACAGCCGGCACCAACGGCTTTACGTGCTTTCCGAGGCAAGGAGTCGTGGTCGAAACAAAGGGATTTGAGGCGTTTTCGATTGTAGAAAGAGAATAGATACGAATCGTTTGCAACTTGACTCTTTCTACAATCGAAAACGCCTCAAATCCCTTTATTTTGACCACGTGACTTAGCGAGAGGTGATGTCATTCCCATACATTGCTAGTTTTCTAATCGCGTTTACGATTGTAGATTGTCAACTTGGCTTGAGGGGCTGGCCACCCATCCACGGACCAACCTCGCCAAGTGTAACGCAACCTTCGGTCGACCCGTGAGTGTGTTATTTTTTAGCCGCAAACTCCTCCTGCTTAAAGTTTTTCTTTGTCTAGTGCTTACTAAAGTTGCTAAAGTTATTTCACTAATAGACAACTGTTATTTCTGCAAAGTTTGTTGAGACTTCTTTGTAACTATCTTCTATCTTCTTTATAAGTATCGACAAGCTTTGCAGAAATAACAGTTTGATCCCGCCATCTTGACGCTCACTTATAGGTCCCACTTTCGGTGAATCAGAGAGTTCACGCTCTGAGTTCTGCCGGTCGATTCAGTAAAAGACACCTCGTGGAAACTTAAGTGTAGTGAGCTGTCGATGCCCAGTATTTGGAATGACAGCTGAAGTCGCCATCATTTCACCTACCTACATTTTACACACGGTGATTTTAACAGAATCGCACTACTGACAATGTGCAAGCGCAATTCACCGCAACTTAGGCCGACTCTAGACAATTCTAAATTAAGTAAATAAACATCTATAAAAACTGTATTATCGCCTATGCACCCGCATTTCGCCAGTTTTTTTTTTATATTTTGACTAAGTATCACCAGCGCCACTTGCGGTGGATCATTTCTCTCACAAAATTCTTTACATTAAGCAGTCCGCGTATAAGCGATAAGGTCCCTCTCAGAAATCATTTTGGTGAATCACAAGGCAATTACATCAGTTCTATGTATGATAAACGCACACACTATTAATTTAAAAATTTCGTTTAGTTACTTGTTTTTACCACGAATAATAATAATAATAATAATACATACATGGCTCATGAGGGTGCTGGAGTTGTACAAAATAGATGCAACTCTTCGCACCTTCTTGATATCGTGTATGCGGCAGTGGAGTACGGTCTTACGCTATCCAGGATGTCGACAGATCCGGGGAAACAGTGAACCTATCAGGATTGAGCGGGGTATATTCCAGGGTGACAGTTTGAGTCCGCTTTGGTTCTGCCTGGCCTTGAATCCCCTCAGCACGCTGCTGGAGGATTCAGGTCTAGGCTATCGGTTAAGGAGAGGTGGTCAGGTCATATCTCACCTCCTTTACATGGATGATCTGAAACTCTTTGCCCCCAACAATTTGCGGCTGATGGAGCTACTGAAGGTAACTGAAACTTTCAGTAGTGCCATCAGGATGGAATTTGGTGTGGACAAATGTGCAGTCATGCATGTACAGCGAGGGGAGATTGTGGAATCCGAGGGAATTCAACTCTCGGATTCCATACACCTTAGATCCCTCTCCTTATCCGAAAACTATAAATATTTGGGTATGTCGGAAGCGTTAGGCATCGATGCTGCTGACATGAGGCAATCGTTGAAGGAGCGCTTCTTTGGCCGCCTGAAGAAGGTTTTAAATAGCCTTTTGTCAGGCGGAAACAAGGTGCGCGCCTTCAATGGTTGGGTCATGCCAGTGTTGATGTACTCTTTCGGCATACTCAAATGGACTCAAACGGAACTTGACGCCCTGGATAGGAGAGTTCGTACACTGATGACCGCAAACCGGATGCATCACCCACGATCCTCGGTTATGAGACTGTACATCCCGCGGAAGTGCGGGGGTCGAGGCTTCCTAAATGCTAAGACCCTCCACAACCGTGAGGTGTACAGCCTCCGAGAATACTTTCTGAAAGCCGACGTGGGGATGCATCGGGATGTGGTCGCAGTGGACAAGGGCCTTACCCCGCTATCCATGGCTAACGAGAACTGGCGCAAACCTATAGTACTGAGTACTGATGACCGCAGACAGGTATGGCAAAGCAAAGAGCTTCACGGGCGCTTCTACCGGGCTCTTCATGGGCCCGATGTAGACTTCTTAGCGTCTGTATCCTGGCTACGATTCAGTAACCTCTTCGGAGAAACTGAAGGGTTCGTCTGTGCAATTATGGACGAAGTTATCTTGACGAATAACTATCGGAGATATATTATGAAGGACGGGACAGTTGACGTGTGTCGGGCATGTCACTGTCCGGGCGAGTCTATCAGACATATCATCTCCGGTTGTTCTCGTCTGGCTAACAGTGAGTACTTGCACAGACATAACCAAGTGGCCAGGATTATCCATCAGCAACTTGCTTTGAAATACCAGCTTGTGGATTCTGAAGTACCGTATTACAGGTATGTGCCCGACCCAGTTCTCGAGAATGACCATGTTACACTGTACTGGGATCGATCTATCATCACTGACAGGACTGTTGTTGCCAATAAGCCTGATATAGTGGTGATAGATCGATTAGCGCGCCGCACAATGATAATCGACGTTACCATCCCTCATGACGAGAACCTTGTGAAAGCTGAGAAAGAGAAAAAAATCAAATATCTCGACTTAGCACGCGAGGTTGTCGACATGTGGGATGTGGACTCGGCTGTCATTGTGCCGATAGTCGTTACAGCCAATGGCCTTATAGCTAAAAGCCTCGATGAGCATCTTTCGAGGCTTTCGTTGCACGGTTGGGTCAAGAACCTGATACAGAAGGCAGTCCTTCTTGATACGGCCCGTATCGTGAGGAGGTTCCTGTCTCTGGAGCCCTAACCACCGGTAGCTTGGACCCTGCTCCCGCCATCGGTGGTTCACTATTTTTTATATTTTTAAATGTTTTATATTTTTATGTCAATATTTAAAAATGTAATTTATATGTACGTTAAAATAATAAATGGAAATAATAATAATAATAATATAACTTTATTTCAAGCACAATACTCATATTAGTTGGTACATAACTTCATTGCCAAACAATCCTCATTGAACTGCCTTTCTCTATAATTCATGAACCGTCTGAACGTGATTCCAGACGGCCACAAATTCATATTCAGGAACAGTTCCATTTTACTTTTGACAACAAGGACTTTATATGCGTTGTAGTCTTTTTCTCTTTTCATTTTTATCTTTACCAAAGAAACTGTTTCACCTGAATACCAGCGCTTTTATGATATCGACAAAGAACTACCTGATTCGAGATTTTTAAATTCATTTGAAAGTTAAGGGTCAAAAGAAAATCCAAGATATCTTCGACTAGAAGCAGCGAATTTCTACCTTATGATCGTTACTAACGAGCCCGGAAACCCCAAAACCGTCACCAGTGACGTAAAGTTTATTAACGCCATCTTGGATTTTGTCATTTTTCTTGATAAACCTTTATGAATTTCTTATACCAAGAATCACTGAACGTGGTAAGTTAAGTTTGTGAAAAACTTCCTCCTGTACGCGTTTCATAGCCTTCTATCTCTTTTAATTTTGTTACTTTTTTAACAAAAAACCTTTAGTTTCCTATATATAGGTATATCGTTGTTTAACCCAACGCTAGCCAGTAACGTAAGCCAGAGGTCCATGGGCATCAAGAAAACTTAGACACCAGCAGGCCTAGCCATATTACAAATTCTATTTCTATTATCGTAATCGATAAGGCGACAATAAAAAGAAAATGGCGTATGAGGAATCAGCTGTTTGTCAACAGTCAAGTGTTAACGAGTAGAATTTGTGATATGGCTGAAAATGAAATACACTTGACAGTTAGACAAACAGCTGATTTCATATACGCCATTTTCTTTCTATAATACCTAGAAATAGAATAGAAAAAGAATAAGTAATATGGCTGTTACCTGCTGGTTAGTTAGTCACTTACCACACAAAAAGAAGACTTCACTATTCACTTGTTTTTGCCAAACACTTTGAACACAGCTTGCGTGATTTTTTACCATTGGGGCAGCTATTTACCCATAAGGCTTCGTTTAATTTCCTACCAAAAGGTGAAACCACGAAAAATAAAGTTTCTCGTCAGACGTTATTGTGAAAACGAACCGTTTTGCTTATACAGGACAGAATTCTTTGAATTTTCTTATTGTGTTTACCGTTTTTCCTTTTTTGTTTTTAATATAATATCTGACGATAGGGCACTAGAAGACTAGAAGCTGAATAGAGTGTCAGGAAAAGCGTGGCAGATGATAATTATTCTTCTTGCAATTCCTACACATGATCTTCCTGTTCCATTTTATAAGTAATATGGTCCTAATAGAGGTCCTCAAGTGGTCGAAAATCGACCTTTCCGCACTACTTCTGTGAAGCTGCTTAGCCTTTTCCTAAATATGTTGGGGTCAACTTGCAGTCTTAACGGATGCAGCTCTGAATACCAGTGTTTTACATGAAGAGACTGTTTATCTGACGTGACAGGCTGACACAATACCTACCCTTTGGTTACTAAGTCTACATCTCTATATAATATTTTATAATGCTAAATCTCACACTCCTCCACACGCCTAATGTCCTGAAAAACTGATACGAAGTTCTGTACCCGCTTCACATGGTAATAATACTACCTACAGATTAAATTATCTACGTACGTATACCCGTGTGTGCTAGAAAACCTTTGTCAAAAGTTGTTAGCATATGAAGAGGTTGCAGAGATGAGTTTCCGTCTACCCGATGCAATCATCACAGTCGACACAGGCGAGTCAAAATCGTTCCTGATTGAACAAACATTCTTTGTCAACGTGACTAGGTCAACTCTAATCAACGGGATGCGTATTCACATATATAGATCGTTCTAGACGACTCACACCACGTCTCCTGCCATGTATCTATCTGTAGAAATCTGGAGCATTTCAATCAGGCCCAATTTACTGCCCAATCGCCACTAAACGGACAACATTCCGACTACAAACCCGGTGAAATCATTTTAAACCTTACACTGACGGAAGAAGGATTGGTCAAAGGCATGGTACGTATGCTATTCGCCATTCGTAGAACACGGCTGGAATGAAGAGGATGGTTATGTACCTATTTAATTAAGTACCAAACGTATCTACCTTGTGTTTGCCAGTACCTACTTTTATTTGAGTAGGTACATGTCAATCCAAACGTTTCATCATATCGATGGCCTATAGCTTTGCTCCAATATTCTATATAAATAACCTAAGACCATGCCTGTATACACCTAGGACTTTAAAAAAGTCGACATCGACATGACTGGCTTAATGTGTATCCACAATATTATTCTCCTGTTCTGTTTATGAAATTAAACATATTTTATACAAACAAGTGGTGTTAAATGCAATGCGTGAAACATTTAAGTATCGACACAATCCGAATGCCTAATTGATGGATACAGTATGAAAAGGCTCCTCATTGGCGTACAAAAAACTGCAATTCATTTTAAACATTTTTAATGAATACCAATGCTTTATTGAAAATGCAAAAAAAAATATGAAAAAAAAACGCCGATGTCCGATGCTTTCGGACATCAGCGTTGCAGGATTTATTTTTCGAATATTGGATAAATGCTTTTTGGCATCGTATACATTCTGTTTGATGATCATGGTGTGAGTATAGTTCCGAATATAAATGTGGAGGGTTACAAAAGTATTTTATGGCCAAAGAAACAATGTATATAATGATATAATGTGGATTGTGTGACAAACGATTTGGCTAGGAAGGAAGTCACTTCGACCTTCGAAGAAAAATATGAAGTTTCACAAGTTCTATAGATGCCTTACCATGGATTATTGATTTAAAATATTTATGACACGAAAGGTCACCATCAAGGAAAATGTGTTTTCTTGAGAAACGTAGGTGCTTTAAATATTTTACGCTAGGAATATTATAATCGTGGCTTGTTTTTCCATCACGCCTGTTGTTCCCGAAGGGTGAGGCAGAGGTGTACCTGTCGTACACCGACATTGCATATTCGAATTAAATTTGTTCTTCTATTATAAACATTATTTTAAAAATAGTCTTGACAGACAGATAGACAGGTAGAAGGACAACGAAGTGATCATATAGGGTTCCGTTTTTCCTTTGGAGGTACGGAACCCTTAGAAGAAGAGAAGAGCTGCTGGTCCATGTAGGATATCTTTGTGAGTTACCTATGCCACTGAAACGCAGGGTCATAAAGATGTGTGTTCTCCCCATTTGAACCTACAGCACACAGATTGGTTTTTGACTTAATCTCAGAAGTCCAAATTCAAGGTTTGCCAACGAGCAATGGAGCGCAGTACACTGGGTGTTAAATTGACAGATAGAGTCCGAAACACTTTACTGCGCTCCAAAACTGGGATTGATGAAGTGGGTGAAAAGGCTGCACAACTTAAGTGGAACTGGGCAGGATATGTCTGCCGCATGCCAGAGAAACTGTGGGCTCAAATAGCACAGAGCTGGTGCCCTGAGACAGGCAGACGGGGACGCTGTGGGTCACAAAAGAGATGGGGGGACGAATTAGATATATTTCTGCTTACCTGGAAAGACGAAGCGCGGAATCGCAAAAGATGAGGGAGGCTTTGCCCAGGAGTGGTACAGAACAGGCTTACAAAAAAAAAGGAACTGAAGTGTGCTAGCTAACACGTGGCAATCATTTTCGAACTTAATTGCATTTTATTCTTACATAGATTCAGGTTCAGACCATTCAGATATGTCATTGTTGTTGAATTGACTACGCCACTTCTTCTTCTCAGCAAAAACACCAGGGGGCAGATAAAAAGTAATAATCTCATTAGGTTCCGATAAAGAAAATGACAGAATGATCTTTATTTCTTTATATAGGTTTTCACAAACACTTTTACACGTCGTTTTTGACTAGTAGATGAGATCGGTGTTTCACTATCTGACTACTCTGAGTAGAAACACCGAAAGAAACTCAGAGGTCACAGTCTCTTTTCAAGTCCAGACATTCGATCAGAGACAGAAGTACGATACATCCGAAATAGGTATTGTATGGAAGTCACCATTTCACTATCGTAAATGATAATCTGTGCCCTACGTGCGAGTTGTTTTTACGCTAACGCGATCGAAACGCTCACCGCGTTTGGCTCTCTGATTGGTTAAAAGCTTGGAGCGGGCCAATCGGAGCACCGAATGTCATGAACGTGTCAATCGCGGTAACGTAAAACAAACTCGCACTAGGCACTCTGACTTCGTCCAGGCTCCAAGGAAGTGGTGAAAGGAGGTTTTCTTAGCAAAAAATATATAAATAAATGACTTTTGATATTGAAAATAATTTTAACATGAGAAATGATACCACAAAACGTGGTTAAAATAATATTTAGTAATAGGGCGAGTGCGTAACATAATGGAATAGAACTATGGAATTGATGGTGGTAAAACCTATTAAAAAAATGAAGTAAGTTTGGAGTTTCTAGCCCGGTTTTCTCCATACGAATCGAATTTTTGAAGGGGCAAATAGAATCATTTTTATTGACGTTCAAAAGTGCCTTATTTACGGCCTACTTGAAATAAATAGTTTGACTTTGACCAAAGACATTCAATACCTATAGACCGGACATCACAAACAAAATTTTCATCCGAAAAAGTGTGTCCTACCGGACACCAGTCTATGAGTTTTTTTTAGTACGCTCCGCTGCCGCTCCAATATTCATATATTATTCTAGATGGCGTTACTGAGACATGGGTTCAAAAACATCGTTGGGACATCAAACTTTTTCTATGACATTTCCTTAGCATGCCCGCTCTTTAGTCTTTTAAATCTCTTTGACTTTGACTAACTAAAAAACAACTCAACCGATTTCAAAAATTATTCTATCAAGTAACATGGGCTATAATAATATCTTATTTTCAAAACTACGACGGGCGGTGAGGATGTTAAAGTTCGAAGTGAATAAGTAGTACAAAATCCAGTCGAAGTCGTGTGTAAAGTGTTAGTGTGGAATAAAGTAAACTTGAAATTGTAGGTACTAAAACAGACGTTTACGATAACTCGATCGAATAGATACAACAACGCACTCTGAGGCCACAGATAATAACTGTACACAATATTTAGGGCGTCAAGTTCGTTCACAGTTTAATGGCAACACAGTGTACTTCTAATCGCTTGATAAATAATGTACCTCAATGCTTATCGCCGCTAGCCTTGGCCTGCTTAGCCTACGCACTATAAATTTTATTTGACGTTCTAGTGGCGACTGTAGAATACTGCCGTCATACGGTGAAAAGGCGTAACTTCCATTTTCGCCAAAATTGAGTTATTCTATGTAGTATCAGCAACTCTGAAAAAAAAATTCTTTCTTAGTAAACAAAACTTTGTCTACCATCATCTGCCTAGCCTTTTCCTGACTATATGTATTGGGGGCGGGTTCCAGTTTACCCGGATGCAGCTGAATACCAAGTGTTTTCCATGCAGTGACTGTATGTCGGATCTCCACAACCTAGATAGGTACTGGGTAACACAATACCCCTTGTTTAAACTGGTTGTCAGATTTTCTAGCCTGACTATCTTTAACGACTGAAACTTTGTCTTCCAGTTACTTCTAATTAGTGACAGCAGAACCAGTGTAATACATAACAAAGCCAGTTGAGTTGGTGGAGGAATGTGCCTTCAAACTAACCTTTTTAGCCGACTGCGCCTGAAGGTGGGTTATGTTTTTCGAGAGTGAGCCCGAAAGCCTGAAAGCCCTAAAATAACTAACGTTGTACCTACCTGAAATTGTAGCAGTCGGGGCCTATTCTAGAAAGGGTAGTATTTAAACGCAAATCAAAAAATATCCTTTTTCTATGCAATAAGATTCCGAATTCCCATCAAAATTACTGATTGCACAGCACAATATTCAACTCAAAATATCACTAAACACTACAATTTATTTTCGCAGCGTACAGCGATTTTTCCTAAAGCAAAAGCTTTTTCATTAATGCTGCTAATCACAGCTAATAATCTTAATGCACATATACATTTTAACTCTTTTTTTCTTTTAAATATATCTTCATTATTTTTATATTATTTACAGCAGTTTTTCTAAATAAAACAGCATTTTATTAGTCACAGTCGCCTTATTCTTTATTAATGACCACATAATGAGATCATGAGGTAGCGCTCGCCGGCCGCTGTCGCGGTACCGCTCGCTTCGCTCGCTCGGCTCGCGCGTAGTAGGTCACAGTTCTAACCTAACCTAACCTATGGATCCCTCTCACATCGTTTTTACTTGAAATATGTAAAATTTGCTGTGCAGTCAGTATTTATCCTATGTATGTAGTATTTTTGTGCAAAAATAAATTTAAATGTATTGCAATATGAGGAAAAAAGTAATGTCATATTGATGTATGATTTCGAATTATCTGCAGTTTGAGTTTTCTTAAACATTTAGTTTATTTGTAGTGAAGTAAGTTATTTGATGTAACAAAGAATATGAATGATTATTTATTTGATATGCAATTTATAATAATACCTTCTAGAAATGGAGGCTTAGTGAATTGAGAGCACATACCTAAGTATATTACATTGCAGATTACTCCAATCTACTGACTAGTCGGCTGACTTTCTAGAATGGGTCCCGACTGCTACAATTTCGGTTACAACGATTTTTTTAACCCCCGACGCAAAAAGAGGGGTGTTATAAGTTTCACCGCTATGTGTGTGTGTCTGTCTGTCTGTCTGTCTGTCTGTCTGTGGCACCGTAGCGCCCAAACGGGTCAACCGATTTAAATGCGGTTTTTTTTATTTGAAAGCAGGGTTTCTTGCAATGGTTCTTAGACATAATTCATCAAAATTGGTTCAGCCGTTTCAAGGTTATCAGCTTTTTTGTGTTAGCTACCGTTGCTATTTTAGACGTCTATAGGTATTAACTTTACTTAAAAACATGTTTGTGTCTTAAAATTTCAAATACCCATGAGTGTAATATTAATAAGCAGCATTATGGTGTATTTGGTCTGATGCAGCCAGGATATCTAGCAGAATAATACACTCTTGGGAAAATAACAGCAGATATGTCGTGTTTGGATTCATTTTAACCAGCATTTGATTCTGCGCTCAATGCCCTGATGGTAACTGGATGAGCTGATGCTGCAGCCAGGCTATCCAGCACACCAGTAGGTAGACTCTTGACAAAATAATAGCAGGTATGTCGTGTTAGGATTCATTTCAACCAGCATTTGATTCTAAACACAATGCACTGATGGCAACAGGATGAGCTGATGCTGCAGCCAGGCTATCCAGCACACCAGTAGGTAGACTATTGACAAAATAATAGCAGATATGTCGTGTTTGGATTCATTTTAACCAGCATTTGATTCTGCGCTCAATGCCTTGATGGCAACTGGATAAGCTGATGCTGCAACCTGGCTATCCAGCACACCAGTAGGTAGACTCTTGACAAAAAAATAGCAGACATGCCGTGTTTGGATTCATTTCAACCAGCATTTGATTCTGCACACCATGCCCTGATGGCAACAGGATGAGCTGATGCTGCAGCCAGGCTATCCAGCACACCAGTAGGTAGACTCTTGACAAAATAATAGCAGATATGTCGTGCTAGGATTCATTTCAACCATAATTGAACTCTACATACAATGCACTGAAAAATTTTCATAACTGTAAACTCTATAAAACAAAATTAATGCGTTTAAAAATTATAAAATAAAAATTAAATTAAAAATTTAAAAAACCCCCACCGCAAAAAAGTAAAACATTTAAAAAGTAAAAAATAATACTTTAGCCATGAAATTTTACGTAACGTCGGGGTACCGTTAAAATAAGTACCTACATTACAAGTACTAGGAACATTCCTTACTTAAGTCTTTGTACGCCGCGTCGGTCACACGTTGACCGCGAACAATTGAATTTCTATTGTGTCTGGTAGTTGGCAGTCAACGTGTTAAGCGGTACCCCGACGTGAAGTAAAATTTCATGGCTAAAGTATTATTTTTTACTTTTTAAATGTTTTACTTTTTTGCGGTGGGGGTTTTTTAAATTTTTAATTTATTGTATTATGGCTTCTTCATGAATACCCAAAAAAGCAGTCGGGTTTTTTAGTTTTTTATATTACCGTTTTTTTTTGCTTTTGTATTGCTAATTTCCCTTGCTTCTTGTTCTAAAACCGTTTGTCTACGGCTTAACTCATTACAAGTGACCTAATTAATAATTACAAAAATCTTATCTTTATGTATTCTCAACGACATCCAAAGTCGTTTGTAATTAAAATTACTCAATATTCAAAGGTGTCCTTGTAGGATTTACAGACGAACATTTACTTTCCAAATGTTACTTTCTTTAATAGTTTTTAAACTTTATTACAAGTTGAATAAGGTTCATGTCGACACGGCTTCACCTCAAGCTGTCCATTTCCAGTTTACACTGACCTTGCATTGTACGGAAATCCTATATCAAGCAAGATCAGCTTGTACTGGAAACGCATAGCATGATGTGTAACCGTGTGTACAATTGGAAAAATATGACAGATTGAGGTAGCTTGATGTGCTGGCGTCTGTTATGTAGGTACTTCAAACTTCGCTTAGAATAAAATGTTAATTTACTCTCTTTTAGGTTTTTGGTAGTTACGGCCTTTTGCCGTATGATGCCAGAATACACTGGCGTGTTGCCGACAGTGAAGTCATGAGCGGTATATGAGCATGACAACACATCTGCCTAGCCTTTTCCCAACGTTTTTGGGGTCAGCTTCAAATGTAACCGCATAAATTAATAAATATAATGGTAAATAAATAACTAAAATTAAATTTAAAATAAACAATTATGCAATTATAGTGAAATGGGTACCTGATTATGCGTGCCTGGATGTAACTAAATAAAATTTAGATTCTAAACTACTTAAACACCATTAGCACCAATTTTTTTCTTTTTCAAATTGATGGAAAACTGATAAGATTAAGCGCATTAAAGATGAGGAGAGGGGGCTTGTTACGTCATTATCTAGTATTAACTGTACTGGCTAGTGACGTCATGTGACATTTTGACTCGATGTATCGCTATATTTTTCTTGATTACGTGAAAAGTCACCTTAAGGTAGACTGGTAGAAAATGCCTAAGGCATTAAGTCCGCCTTTGTACAGTGTCTTTTACTAGTGCATAAAGTTTTAATAAATAAATAAATAAAAGTGAAAAAAAATGTCGAATATTTTCTTGCAATGTAGAAGAAGGACAAAACTAACATTTTGTCAAATACCCCATTATACTTTGTGTAATTTTTCAGTTGAGATAGTTTTTATACAAATTATTTTACCTGATTATTTAATGGAAATTAAATGTATTCCCTTAACAATAAGTTCTGAGCCACATCAACGAGTGGCCGAGTCAACCAGTAACGACATAATATTAAATCAATAAGTTATGGACATTGGTTAATTGACAGATTGTAGGAAACGATCTGTCGATTAACCAAATTTGACGAATTTTCCGTACCTAAATGATAAACGAAGATATTTCTTTTTTTTTTTAAGCGTTACCCCACACTAAGACACGTTGCCCTGTGTCGTGGGTGCCTCTACAGACATTTAAACTCACGTATAAACCGTCAGACAAATTGCTTAATTGAAACACTAAGGGTCCGTTCACACAGACCGGCTCGTAGAGGAGAGCAGATTCTTATCACAGAGTTTTTAGTATTTGTATTAAGGTTTATTTTTGCATGTGCACTGCTTTTTTATTAAGAATGCTTGAAGGCGCTTGGTGTGAAATAATAAGAGGAGCTGACCGGCTCCGATCGCGTACTTTTTCTCGATCGTGCAGCCGTTTGGCTCCGATTGCATGCTCTTTAACGCTCGCGCAGCCGATCGGTTCCGATTGCATGCTCTTTCTCGCTCGCGCAGCCGATCGGCTCCGATTGCGTGCTCTTTCTTTCTCGCGTAGCCAATCGGTTCCGATAGCGTCCGCGCTTCTCCACGCCGACCGCCATTTTGATAGCACAATCCTTTCAACGACCAAGCGACAGCCGGCTCCGAGCGTATCCGACCGGCTTCAAGTGCATCCGACCGGCTGCGAGCGCATCCAACGGGCTGCGAGCGTATCCGACCGGCTGCGAACGATTCCGACCGGCTGCGAGCGCATCCGACCGGCACCGAGCGCATCCGCTTACAGGTCGCTTCCAGCCGGTCTATGTGAAATAGTTGGCGGCTCCGCTCCGACCAACTCCAAGCGCATACGATCCGGTCTGTGTGAAAAGAAAAATGCGCGCCGATGCTCTCCGAGCCGGTCTGTGTGAACGGACCCTAAGAGTCACAACAGTCTGTTTATTATTATTCTTGACTGCAATCCCACCTGATGGTAAGCAGTGATGTAATCTATAATGGTGACGCGCACAAATTCATTAAGACCCTATTTACTCTAGCCTAGAAGACACCTCAATTATAAATCGAACGCCGAACGGGAATACTGCAGCAGGCAAGTTGTACCAGTCCTCCGATTGAACTTTAAAACTAGATAAGGTGTTTCTTCTCAGAGTAGTCAGGTGGACAAAAATGATATTGTCTACCTAACTATTCCGACAAGAAACACACAAATAAACTCTAAGGTCGCAATATATATTTAAAACCCAGACATTATCTTGGTCAGACCATGTGAGGTCACTGAGGGCCATACAGATTTGTATTTGAGATAGTCTATTGAGGAAAGAACAACACAAAATGTACCTATATGAGAGGATCTGCCCAGTCAGTGCATCGCATTTGTCAGTAATCTTGCAGTGTATATAATATATGTATCTACTAGTATATTTACATTATTTCCTCAAAAGACCATCTCAGACACTAATCGCTTCACGAAAATTATTGAACAATTTAAAAATGCAGCGCCATCTTTGATGACTTGACAGGTGTCAAATGTCTTCCCAGTCCATTTTCAGGTGACAATTGGACATTTTACATGTCTTTATCTAAAACTAAGAGGTAACACGACATTAATTGTTTCTAAGGTGGAACGAAGTTTACCCGAGCAAGTAGATAAAATGAAGGGACAAAGGACCCCAATATAGTACCGTATTATTGGTTTCATCAATCGAAATCAATTGCTTGCGATTAGTTTAGTTGGTCGACATTAGATGGCTCTAGTTAAACGTAAACAGCCACAGTGCCTTATGGCCTTGTATAATGTACAGCTAGGTAGTCATTCTTTGTGTTCGTGTAATCCGGATGGAACCTTGGTCAATTTACTTCAAAAAAATACAAGACCTTGGTTAAAAACTATTGTGTTTTTTAAGTACCACCAGGTAATAATATAAGGTATTTTTATAAGGGATGGTGTAGGTAAAAACGCTGGGACAGGACGCCCCAGAAGGACATAATATAGGACATAATATTGACCTCATTGGTGATGTTCTTCAGAAAGGTCGGGTTCGTAGTAAGTATTAGACATGCGTGTACTTATAACATTGAATATAATTACATCGACCTATTATTGGCGATACTGTATAAGTCTGATGCTTGTTACTATTTCCTAATGTAATGCTGTACAGAAGCTGTTGGTTTACCTTTAATAAATAAATAAATAAACATCGTTAACGGAGCAAAAGAAATAGGTATCTAGTAAGGAGCCTAAGTAAAAGGTGGCGTTCCGTAGTTTCTGCCTAGCCCCATGGGAATATGTTCAATGAAAGTATGTTACGACTGGCCTGTTGGTCTAGTAATTAGTGGCCCTGGGTGCTGTGCTGGAGGCACGTCCTCCAGCATAGCACCCAGGGCCACTAATTACTTTTAGTAAATATAATTATATATTACGTGAGTAGAAGGAGTAATTGAGAAAAGTGAATATAATATTTGAGAAGCTAATTGATGTGTATACGCCTTGTATAACAATTAACGGAATGAAATACCTGATTAATTAAAATATGTTTTAATTTTACTTTTCACACAAATGAAGCGGAGACGGAGAAAAGGAGTGTGTGGGTTGCTAGCCCTACATCTTTTTATTTTTACCTTAAATGGTGTTACCAGTTATTTAAATATTAATTCTTAAATTACAATCAATACACTACAATACTCCCCCTTTACAAATTCAAACGTTGAGGTGTTTTCCTCTGTCTATCAGAACGCCTCAAAGTTTGATTCTCATTATTACAAGAAACAACAGGTTCACTAACAGGTAAGTTTTTGTTTGCACTATTACAAGTTTTTGAAGTATGTGGGCTAACTTCAGAGACTTTCTTAAAACTTTCAGGTATAATACTAACACTATCATTTCTTTCTTGCAATATCTCTGAATTTGGCTCATTTACAATAACATTAGATTCATCATTAAAAACTATTTGCTTATCATACTTATTATCACTTAAATCCTTAGAATTTTGTAATAAACTATCATCTACTACAGAATTGGTTTCATTTAAATCTTCCTTCTGGTCTTGAGGCCAACAACTTATAATCTGGTCTAAATGACGTTTCCAAATTAAATTCTCTTCTAAAACTTTACATAAATAAGTTCTTTGTCCCAATACCTCATCAATTACACATTTAACAAATTTCTTTTTATTAGGATTCCTATAGTCCCTACAGTAAACATACTCTCCCTCTCTAAATCTCTCTTCTCTTTTTCCTACATTGCACTGTTTTTTATCTTTATTAGTAGACAACAAATCTAATCTAGATCTAAGTTTTCTATTAAACATAGCTTCCGATGGTGAAATATTTGTAATGCAATGAATTGAATTTCTGTAATGAAATAAATATCTGTTCATTAAAGTTATAAATGATACATTTCTATTTCTAACATCATTTAAAGACTTGTACATAGCATTTTTAAAACTCTTTACAGCGTTCTCTGCCAACCCATTCGTTGCAGGATGGAATGGTGGAGAAGTTTCATGCTGAATACCATTTTTAGATAGAAATTCAGAAAATTCCTTAGAACAAAATGTAGCAGCATTATCTGTAACAATTACTTTAGGCAATCCAAATCTGCTAAAACATTCTCTGAATTTGTCTACTGTTGTACTAGATTCTAAATTCTTTACTATAAATGCTTCTGGCCACTTAGTGTAACAATCTATTATTATTAAAATCATTTTACCATTTATAGGTCCTAAAAAATCAGCATGTACTCTTTCATACGGAAAATTAGCTTTTGGCCATGTTATTACTTTAGATTTCTGTGGTTCTGGTCTAGCAGACATACAGACTTGACAGGATTTTACAAAATTTTCAATAGTATTGTCTAAATTAGGAAACCAAAAATAAGATCTAGCATTATTTTTCATTTTAACAATGCCTTCATGTGAAACATGCAGTTCACGTAACATACTTTTTTGTAATTTACTAGGTATAACTACTCTATAACCCCACATGATGATCCCGTTTTCAATATAAAGTTCACTTTTTCTGTTTATGAAAGGTTTCAAAACTTCACTATTCACATGTTTTGGAAATCCATACCTGACCATGTTATAAACACTACTCAAAACTGGGTCCTTTCTAGTTTCTGAACGTACTAAATTCAAATCTATAACATTCTGATCTTCAATAAAATTAATGTAATCAAATTCCTTTTTGTTATTACCTGAAATAGCTGCTGGTAATGGCAATCTTGACATACAATCTGCTTTAACATTTTCTATGCCTTTTACATGTTTAAATGTATAATCAAAACTTGACAAATATAATGACCATCTTTGCAGTCGACCTGCTGCCATTTGTGGTAAACTCTTGTGCTCACCAAATAATGCTAATAATGGTTTGTGATCAGATAACAACTCAAACTTTCTACCAATTAAATACTGATAGAATTTTTGCACTGCCCAATAAATTGCAAGTGCTTCTTTATGAATCATCGAATAACTATTCTCAGCCTTTGAGAAAACTCTAGAAATAAAACTAATTGGTCTGTCTGACCCATCTGGCAAAATATGGCTTAAAACTGCCCCTATCCCATTTTGTGAAGCATCACAAGCTAACCGTAAAGGCATATCTCTACTGTAATGAATTAAAACATTGTCAGAAATAATATCCTTCTTAATTGTACTGAAACTTTTTTGACATTCCCTATTCCAATAAAATTTGCAATTTTTTTGTAATAAATTATATAAAGGCTTTAGTTTTACAGATAGATTTTTAATGAATTTACCATAATAATTTACCATTCCTAGCCATGAGCGAACTTCTGAAACATTCTTAGGAGCAGGTGCATTAATCACAGAGTCAACCTTTGACATATCTTTGGATAATCCACTCTTTGAAATAAAATGTCCTAAATACTTTATTTTAGGTTGCATAAATTCACATTTACCTTTATTTAAACGAATACCCGCCTCTTTGAACCTTCTTAAAACTTCTTTTAAATTTTCTAAATGTTCAACATCATTAGTACCTGTGACTAGGACGTCATCAATAAAATTTACAACACCCCGAGCCCCTAACAATATTTTCTCAAGTTTGTTTTGAAAAATAGCACTAGCAGGCTTTGTACCATAAGGTAATCTATTTACTCGGTATATCCCCTTTGGTGTTGACCAAGCTAAGAGTTCACTACTCTCTTTACTTAAACACAAGTGATTAAATGCATTTCTTAAATCTAATTTTGAAAATGATGTACCACCTTGCAATGCCGTAAAAATGTCCTCAATTCTAGGTAAAGGATGGTTAACATCTTTAATATGTTTATTCACAGTAATTTTGTAATTTGCACATAACCTTATTTTATTATTTTCCTTCAAAACTGGAACTAAAGGTGTCCCCCATTGTGATGTTTCTGCTTTTGTAATAACACCTTCTTTCTCTAATCTAATTAATTCAGATTCAACTTGTTCTTTAAACGCATGAGGTACTTGCCTCGGTTTGTGAAAAATAGGCTTTATGTCTCTATCAATTAACTCTAATGTAATTTCCTCACCTTTAATTATACCTAACTCACTTTTAAATAATATCTCAAATTCCTGTAATAATAATTGCAATTTCTCTTCTGTACTTTGCACATAGTTAATTTGTAAAAGTTTTGAAATATCTAAATTAAATTTCTGAATCAGATCTCTACCAAATAAGATTTTACAACCATTTTTAACGATAACCATGCTACCATTCACCTCTTTATCTTTTACCTTAATTCTACAATTTATTTCTCCCACTGGTTTCAAAATGTGACCATTATATGTTTTTAATTCAATATCTGAATTATCTAACTTAATGTGTGAAAATTTTGATAAATAAATGTTTTCAGGTAAACATGAAATAGCAGCACCGGTGTCCAGTTCCATTTGGACCGGTTTGTTATCAATACAACCTTTAATTGATATTGGTAGAACATAGTTGACATTTTTCTCTATTGCAAATATATCAATAGAGTTATTGAAAGTATCTTCATTCACTTCTACATTATGAGTTTGGCCTTTACTCTTACATACAATAGCTAGATGTCCAATTTTGTTACATATTTTACATTTAAATGACTTAAAGTTACACTTTGAAAAATTATGGTTTGATTTACCGCAATGAATACACTTTAATACTGATGACTCACCCTCCTGTTTCTTTACAGTCTTTTTAATAGTGTTATGGGAACCTTTATTCATCTTGGCATGTCCGTACTGAGCTACTTGATGTACTTCTTGCACCTCCTTCAACGCCATTTCCTTATTGAGTGCTGTATCTACCAAAAATGTCACCGACTTAGAAACATCCTGTTCACATAATTTTTCCTGGATTGGTCCTGGACGCAGACTCGTAACGAATTTATCCTTAACACGTTCTTCTAATGTATTCGTAAAATTGCATCCTGCAGCAAATTCTCTAACACGAGCATACCATTTGGCTATACTCTCCCCTTCCAACTGTTGTAATTTTTCGAATTGAATTCTCTTTCTAAAATGTGAAATTCTTTTCTCGAACCTTAGTTTCAATAAGTTCTGCAGCTCCAAATATGACAACTCCTTGGGCATCTTCGGATAACACATATTCTTTAGAATTTTGTATACATCCTCGTGAAGACTTATTAATAATATTGAGCATTTTTTTTCAGTTTTAGTCTCATTCGCTTCAAAATACTGCTCAATTCTTTCCAAGAAACATAAGATATCGCCATCTTGTTTGAAAGCGTCTATACGAAAATCGTTGGCCATGTTTCAGCCGTAAAAATGTACCTTTTACGCTTCGAAATTCTTGTTTATCCTCGTCGCCATTTGATGTGTATACGCCTTGTATAACAATTAACGGAATGAAATACCTGATTAATTAAAATATGTTTTAATTTTACTTTTCACACAAATGAAGCGGAGACGGAGAAAAGGAGTGTGTGGGTTGCTAGCCCTACATCTTTTTATTTTTACCTTAAATGGTGTTACCAGTTATTTAAATATTAATTCTTAAATTACAATCAATACACTACACTAATTTTCTGTATGTCGCGTTGACAAGTCTTTTTAATCGTCTGTATAGTGACGGGCCGTGCACGCGTCTCCTTGCTTAAACAAGGAGTTCGCGTGCGCGGAGTCTGTTGTGTTCTTAATCAAATATGTAAATAAATAAACTATAATATTGTGATAGGTATTGAACCCTACATCACCCCCCTCCAGAGACCATCAAGGGCGATAAATATCTGGGAATCTGACGTGACGACCAGAACGAGTGGTATACTGTGGTATACTGCTAGTTGGATTAGTCTCTTTTGGGTCAACTTTGTCAGCCAATATATAGGCTGGCTTTAGGCGGTCTATTGAGACCGTGACCTCTTTGCCCTTGAATAGTATCTTAAAAACTTTTTCACCTCTTTGCAGAACTTTATGAGGACCTGTGTAGGCTGGTTGTAGCGACCCACGTAATGCGTCTTCGCGAAGGAATACATGATCAGTGGTCTGCAGATCCTTGAAAACAAAATTTTTTGTTGTGTTGTGTCGGGAAGCTGGAGTTGGCTGTAATTTTTGGGCAAATTCGCGGATCCGTGCGGAGAATTCGGTAATGTCGGTGGTACCGGTATTACTTGGAGTAAAAAATTCTCCAGGGAGTCTTAGCGGTTCGCCGTATACTAGTTCGGCGGAAGACGCTTGGACATCTTTTTTGAATGCGCTCCGTATACCAAGCAATACCCACGGTAAGGACTCTGTCCATTTACTATTGGCATGGCACATGATAGACGCCTTGAGTTGCCGGTGAAATCGCTCAACCATGCCATTGCAGGCCGGATGATATGCCGTTGTCCGCTTGTGCTGGAACCCAACCAATTTAGACAATTGTTGAAACAGGGCCGATTCAAACTGTCGTCCTCTGTCTGTAACAATGTCGATGGGACAACCAAATCGGGCAATCCATCCGGACAGCAACGCTTTTGCTACTGTCTCTGCAGTAATGTCGACAATGGGTACGACCTCTGGCCACCTGGTAAATCGGTCGACTGCTGTCAGACAGTACCTAAAGCCTTCTGATATTGGTAGCGGGCCCACAAGGTCGATGTGGACAGTGGTGAACCTAGCACGTGGAAGATGATACGCCCCTAACGGCGCAGAAACGTGTCGGTTCACTTTAGCCCGTTGGCACTCCAGACAAGTTCGTGCCCATTCTCTGCAGTCCTTCCTGATGCCTGGCCAAACGAAGCGCTCTGCGATTAATTTGGCAGTGGCTGAGACACCGGGGTGACTGAGAGAGTGCAAACTGTCAAATACTTGTTTCCGGAGTATTACAGGAACAAATGGTCTGGGAGACGTTGTACTGACGTCGCAGTACACAGCTGTACGTATCCCGGTGACTTGCATCTTCTCCAACGATAAAGATGATCCTTCCTTAAGTAGATTGGCAAGTTCCGGATCGGAAGCTTGTGCGTCCGCGAGGTTGTCAAGACTAACCGCTACCTGAACATCTTCCACACGAGATAAGGAGTCGGCCACGACATTGTCTCTGCCGGAAATGTGCCTTATGTCAGTGGTAAATTGGGCGATGAAGTCAAGGTACCGAAATTGCCTAGGCGAGCAGTTTTTCTTCCTCTCGTGGAATGCGAAACTGATCGGCTTGTGGTCCGTGTACACAACAAAATGTCTAGCCTCCAACATGTGGCGAAAGTATTTGATGGCCTCGTAAATAGCCAGCAGTTCCCTGTCATAGGGAGAATATTTTGTTTGCGAAGGGCTAAGCTTGCTGGAAAAGAAAGCTAATGGCTGCCAACCATCGTCGCTAAGCTGCTGCAAGACCGCGCCGATTGCAGTGTCCGACGCATCAGTAACTAATGCAAGTTTGGCTTTGCAATCAGGGTGCGCCAATAGAGCAGCTTTAGCTAGGCTTTCCTTGCAGTCTTCAAATGCTTGCAAAGTATTCTCAGCAAGACATATAGGATGCGAACCCTTTACGTTGCCAATCAAGAGGTTGTGAAGTGGCGCCTGGATTTGAGCTGCGTGAGGCAAGAAACGTCTGTAAAAATTGACCATGCCTAAGAATCGACGCAACTGACGAACGTCCTTGGGCTGCGGAAAGTTTTTAATGGCTTCTACTTTACTGTGAAGTGGTTTCGTGCCCTTTTCGGAGATGTGGTATCCCAAGAAAGTTACCTCTGGGACACCAAAAACACACTTGGATGTGTTGACCAGCATGCCAAAGTCCTTCATCCTGCTGAAAATTATGCGAAGATGTTCCTCGTGCTCTGCTTCTGATCTAGAAAATATCAAAAAATCGTCTAAGTAACAGTAGCAAAAGTCCAAACCTCTAGTCATTTCGTCGACAAAACGTTGAAAAGTTTGCCCTGCATTACGCAAGCCAAACGTCATGTACGGAAATTCATACAGACCAAACGGTGTGGTGATCGCCGTCTTCGGAATATCCTCCGGGCTGACAGGTAGTTGGTTGTAGGCTTTCACTAGATCGATTGTGCTGAAAAATCGACAACCTGAAATGCTGTGAGCAAAATCGTGAATGTGCCTAATCGGATACCTGTCAGGTATGGTTCGGGCATTAAGCATGCGGTAATCACCGCAAGGTCGCCAACCGTTGTCTTTTTTGGGCGCTAGATGTAGTGGTGACGACCAAGGACTCTCTGAGGGTCTGGCAGTTCCATTAGCTAGCATGAGTTGAAACTCCTGCCTAGCTATTTTCAACTTGTCTGGCGCTAGCCGCCGAAATGAAGAGTAAACTGGAGGGCCTGGGGTGGTGCGGATGTGGTGAACTGTGTTATGAGGTGTAACGCGTAGTGTACCGGCGGGTCGAGTGATATCAGGAAAACTTTCGAGAAGTGTGTGGTACTTTGAGTTGCCAGAAGAAACCTTTACAGAAAACAATGATGAATCATATTTCTTGGAGGCTATGGTAGACACATTTGTACTTCTATCGACTAATCGTTGGTTACGACAGTCCACAACTAACGAGTAAAAACATAGAAAGTCTACACCGATAATGGGTTTAGTAACCTCTGCTACCACAAAACGCCACTTAAAGTCTCTACGTAAACCTAGATTTAAATTTAACTCCACAAAACCATATGTACTAATAATAGTCCCATTTGCAGCCACAAGTTGATAGTTCGTCGGAGCACGACGCTCGCTGAGCAGACGGCGGGGATAGACGCAGAGGTCGCTACCAGTGTCAACCAGAAACTGCGTCTTTGTTGTCCTGTCCGTTACGAACAAGCGACCAGTAATGGTGGGGCAGTCGTCAGTCGCCATTACCAACTGCCCGCAGCATTTCCCTTCTTATAGTCACATGGCTTGACTGTGCTGTGGGTGCGATTCCGCGGAAGGTGCTCTAGTTGCAGCATCAGGTTCTTCATTGCGTGTTTAAGCTCGGCGATCTCAGCTGCCATTTCGCTCATGGTGATTCCTGCTGCAGAAGTTGCGGCAACATGGTGTACAGGCGCGACGATGTCCTGGACGCGGTCGGCCAGCTCAGCCAATGTCTCAAGGGTGCTGTGAGGTTGCGATGCCAAAAGAGACTGGATGTTGTTGGGGAGCCTGCTACTCCAGATCGTGCGCACAAAGTCGTCTGGTACTGATGGTCCAGCTAACCCCTGCAGGTGGCGAAGAAATTGCGACGGCTTCCGGTCGCCTAACTCTTCATGCATCAGCAATTCTTTCACCTTTTTCTCCTGGGAGACGGAGAGGCGCTTAACTAATTCGGTCTTTAATTTATTGTACCGATTATTAGCTGGCGGGGACATAATTATGTCTTTCACTTCTTTCGAAAATTGGGGGTCAAGGTGACCCACCACATAGTTGAATTTAGTGACTTCATTGGTCACTCTCGCAATTTCAAATTGTGCTTCAATTTGAGCGAACCAGATATCCGGTTGCTCCGGCCAGAATGGTGGTAACTTTACTGCTACGCGGTTAACTTCATGCGATCCGATATTGGAACCGCGTTTCGTCCTGCGTGTTGTATGCACTACGTGTTCCGCCATTTGCGATGACGCGGTGTGCTCAGATTCACTATCACTCATGTTTTAGTGTTCTACTCGGGGTCACCAGTTTAGTAAATATAATTATATATTACGTGAGTAGAAGGAGTAATTGAGAAAAGTGAATATAATATTTGAGAAGCTAATTTTCTGTATGTCGCGTTGACAAGTCTTTTTAATCGTCTGTATAGTGACGGGCCGTGCACGCGTCTCCTTGCTTAAACAAGGAGTTCGCGTGCGCGGAGTCTGTTGTGTTCTTAATCAAATATGTAAATAAATAAACTATAATATTGTGATAGGTATTGAACCCTACATACTATTCCCACCTAAGACAAATGTTTGTGTAATGAGCATCATGGTCGTTAATTTGTTCTGTGTCTGGGTGTAATTTATCTATAGTATGTACTTACTTTGTTTGTATTTTGTAATATATACGTATGTTTTCAGTAGTCTAGTACAGTGTCGTAGCTCAGGCTCTGCTTAGTTTGAGACTAGAAAGCGTAGTGGAATATTATTTTATGCGTTTTTATTTCGGAGCTTTGAAAGGCGTACGAGGAACCGAAGCTAACTCGCAGTGGCCATTATCGTATTTACTAAAATAAAAAACCTTTTTACAAAAAATAAAACCGACTTCAAAAATAACACTAAACGGTGTAAAATAACTCTAAATTAGGAAGTCTGTGGCTTTGGTACTTTTGTCTTATTCTTGATGGGCCACCGACTTCTGAATTTAGAGTTATTTTACACCGTTTAGTGTTATTTTTGAAGTCGGTTTTATTTTTTGTAAAAAAGTTTTTTATTTTTCCATTTTTAGTAGTTCCCATACAAACATTAGCCATGAATTCATTTTATATTCTTATTTGTTAACAATACATGTCATTATAATAGGGTTATCCACCTAACCCTAATAAATGAAACTTAACTTACTTACTTACTTAACTTACTTACTTTCTTTCTTTCTTTCTTTCTAACATACCTAACTGTCGAAATCTAGGTATATTGAACACATCTGCCTACCCCTCTGAGCATACAGGCTTTTTGATACGTCATGATGTTGTATAAACAATAAACATCCAAGCGATTCCAGCAATCACGATAGATTTGCCGTCTATTTTTGAAGAGTTCCGTTGAATATCTCCGAAGATCAGCACCAGATCTTCACCAAATTAAAATGGGACCACCTCAGGAGTCTACTCTTTCAAACAAAAAAAGAATTTCGAGAATCGGTCCACAAGTGGCGGAGAAATCAGATAACATACATAAAAAAAAAAAAATACATACACACGAACATAGAACTCCTCCTTTTTTTGAAGTCGGTTAAAAATGAGGCACCAACGGCAGCTTTTCCCTGTATGCACTAGACAAAATGACACCCAAGAAAAACCTACGACTGGTGTAAGATTATTAATTGCAGACTATGGTAACGAAAGTACCTACTGGACTATAGGCTAGGTTATTTATATTTTTTTTGTATCTATATGTGCTAGGTTATATCAACTTTTTTTAAACCACTTTGTCATATGGAACAAATATTTAACCTGAAATATTTTACACGACACATCAGATAGATTATCTACATTTTCCTTGCAAAACTTTCCACTTCGCAGCCATATTTAACTCGCTTGAGTACATCTCGAACTCTAGGATCCGATTTGCTCGCTGCTACAGCCATGAAATCATTTGAATATATTATAATTGATGAAGCAATAATAGAGGAATGGTGTGTATATCACGCACGGCCGATGGGCAACGTGTCCCTGCTCCTGGCTCCGTGCCAGCAACACTAAACTGCTGGAGTTGATCCGAAAACTGGCTTGGTGACACATTTCTATTGATTCTGACTCTATTTTTATGGTATGAGCGACGCGTCTTTTCGGTCGAGATTCGTAAAGGTTTATTTTATACGGTTTTTAGTTTGGTAACGTGTTACCCAGTTACTGGGTTATAGAGGTCCGACAGGCAGTCGCTCCATGTAAAATACTGGCATTCAGCTGCATTCGGTTTAACTGGAAGCTGACCCCAACATAGTTGGGAAAAGGCTAGGCAGATGATGAAAAGTTTTTTCTCTGTCATACTTACATTTCCACTGAAATCTAGAGCCTGTGTTACCTAGTACCCATCTAGTACCTATCTAGGACGAAAATTGTTGGTTGACTGCAGTTGTCGAAGGAAAATTTCAATTTAAATTTCGATTTGAAGCGCTGCAGCGCAGTTACAGATACTATCAAATTTTCTCCCTCTGCTGAGTCGATCCGATCGTTTTCACTCCTGACATATAGTTCTATTTATGTTATACATTGATGGAGATTGGCTGTGCAACGATCGATAATAACGTATTAATTACCTTTATTTATTTATTTATTTGCTGAATACAGGTGTATATATATAAAGATCTTACAAATCATACCTTGATCTGCCTGTCACGCAATCGCGTTCGCATTTATAGAGAAGACAACGTGGACAGATATGAGATAGGTGTGAACCTATATCTATGGTGTGAACCTACCTGCTACCCACGATAACTGTGTCGTAAACTGAGTGCCTAGTGCGAGTTTGTTTTACGTTAACGCGATCGACACGGTCATGACGTTCGGCGCTCCGATTGGCCCGCTCCAAGCTTTTAACCAATTAGAGAGCCAAACGCGGTGAACGTTTCGATCGCGTTGCGTAAAAACAACTCGCACTTAGGGCACTGATTACTAACTACGAGTGATAGTTTGGCAACAGATTTGTGTGGCGCGTTGTTTTGATCGATATGAAACATGCTAAGTGCATATTACATTTTTAGAGCTGTGACGTAACTTAAATTTAGATCTAGATTTAACGTTTACATGATGCGAAAACTCGAAACTTACTATAGACGGGCAATAACGATCAAAATTTTCATCCGATACTTATGTCTTAGTGGACAGAAGTCGATGAGTCTAGTTCAGTACGCTCTGCTGCCACTCTAATATTGCTACATTATTCTAGATGGCGTTACTGAGACATGGGATTACTTACAGTTTTTCTTCGCATGACCTCTATATACTTAGTAAGTATCTTAAATCTCTATGACATTATGGTAGGTACTTGAACATAACACCACCCACGACTGTAATCCCTGAAAGGTGAGGGAGAGGTGTTTACGTTTTGTCCCATGAAAAGGTAATAGGGTTGAACTTACTGCCTTAAATCGGCGATGGACTCAGACGTAACTTTTCCTTATCGGTAGCGGTTGTGACTTTTAGACCAGGGAGGAATATGTATTAAAAACGTATGAAATTATTACGTAGCTATACAGTTTTTAGAAACATTAAAACGCCTGATGATAGTACCTACAATATACCGGTTGGAACTTTAAACGATGCTAGGTACATAGCGCTCCCTGGCATACATATTTAAGCAGCTTTGCTTTATACAGCTGAGCGAAGGAAATCGAACTGTCGAATGAAAACGATACGGAACTTCGATAATATATTAATTTCCCTAGACTGAGTTCTTCAAAGAAGCGTAACGCCTATTCGAACGAAATTAAAAGTTTAAAATTCTCACACCTAGGAGGCTCGTCCGTTAAGGGTGGGCGATCTAGTCTTCATCGCAGATGGCACGCTACCCAGGAACCAATGGCCTCGAGGGCGAATCGCGGCAGTGCACCCGGGAAAGGACGGGATTGTCAGAGTTGTGGACGTTACCACGAAGGGGGGCGTGCTGCGACGACCCACTCGAAAGGTGGTATTGCTGGTCACCGGCCAGTAAATTGGTGCCTCACACCGTCGGGGGCCATGTTGGCGACCAGCTACCAAACTCTTTTGATAAATTTTCATTTCTTTTTTTTTTGCTTAAAAAAATTGTTTTGTTTTTTACTGAAAAGTCAGTGTGTAAAAAATATGCCGTGCTGCGACAATAAACGAAAAGCTAAATTTGGGGTTTCTTTGCTTTTAAATTGATCCTGTTCTCAACAGTCATGTCATCCAAGACGGCTCTGCATTTGAAAAATGAAAACGAATGTTTTTCATAATTATATATTTTTTTTTGAACTTTCTATTGTTTTAATAAGACAACAAAATAGCTTATGTCGGTCTCCATGATATCATCTATCTCCTTATCAAATTTCATAACGATCCGTTCAGCCGTTGTCGAAGTCGTGAAAAGTCGACAAACAAACATAGAGTTACTTTCTCATTTACTTATAATATTAGTATACTTCGTAAGTTTCAACGTTTCGTTTGGGTTATTGTATAATATGTATTTGTATGGCTTTCTCACAAATACGGACACTTTATTTAGTAAATCCTTTAATCAGAGTTGGCTGTGTCATGTTTATTAGCATCGTAATGAAATGCATATATATTAAAATGGCTTCACTAATTAGTCACTAACAGGAGAGTCGTGCAACTACGAACAGTAATGGGCAGGTGGAGGTACATCAAGGTAATATCTAGTACTTGTAGGGTAGAACGGAGATCGTCGCACATCTGGACACCATTCCCCATTTCCTACAACCTCAGGATGATAACGCACAGAAGCCGCGTTTAGTACAAAACTCGGGCGAAATCGTGTGTCCACTTTATTATCTTTGTGTGTGTGAGCCGAATGTGTTTACTCACGAGTAGCGTTAATCGGAACATGACTTTTAGTACCTACTGACACGCTTCACCGAGAAAAGTAGCCAATTATGACTCAGGTTTAGATGCCTCACTTTTTGAACTAGTACTAAGTTT
This sequence comes from Euplexia lucipara, assembly GCA_921972225.1. NCBI lineage: Eukaryota > Metazoa > Arthropoda > Insecta > Lepidoptera > Noctuidae > Euplexia > Euplexia lucipara. The sequence goes on along the minus strand of OV179142.1, from coordinate 5,252,607 downwards.
CTATGCGTTATTATTCTAAGCCTGCAACGTTAACATTTTTCGTCGTGTGTCCTTAATGCCCAAGCCTTAACTGATGTCCTTCTTGCTTTAAACTGTATAAAATCATGATTAAATAAAATAAACACAATACATCACACATACACAATACAATGTAATTTTAAAAATTATTAACATTAGATTGAAATGATGAGTTTCTCATGGATTTATGTAGATTTAACCCAAAATAATACAACAATAAAAAAACCTAAAAACTAGGACAAATCGTCACTTTACTTTTTTCACTTTTATTTTATCAAAATTATTGGCATTTCTGAATTATGTACAGTCAATCATGTAGGTAGGGCCACTGTAGCGTAGTGGATTTGTTGGTATTACATAAGCTTTTAGTATATGGTTTTTATTTTCAAAAGAAATAGGTAGATTTAGGGTACCTATTGGTGATAACATTTGTCCCCCAGCGGCTACAAATTTTAGAGAGTTATCACATGAATCTAGGGTTCGACGAAGTCCCTTCCACCCTGTATTTATAAAGGCTGAGGTCACAAAGCCTAGGATTGTATACAAACTATAAGAAGTAGTGACACATAAAAGTTACGTAATACGGTCTAAGTTAAATACGATTTCACTAATTTCAGACATTGTATCACCTAAGTACTCAAGTTCACCTGGGTGTTTATATCATGGTTGAATTATATTACTACAAGTAGAGTACAACCCGAGTTGGTTGCCAAATGTATGTTAGATTGAAATAATCGGCCTTAAAGCGTGGTCAACGCTCGTGCCTTCTCTGTATGAGAAGAGGTCTTTCCCCTGCAATAAGGCTGGTATCATTATTAAAGACCTTATCTTTTATTTACTGTATTTCCAATATAGTTAATCGTTACATTAATTATTATTGTCGTTACTTTTCGAGTAATTAAATAAATAGCGAACAAAATCATCACCTTTTTATTGATTTTATTATTTGGTGACGAAGGAAAAAAAAACTGAACTTCAACATAATATAAAATGTTCGCCATACCTCCTTATTATAACCTTGATACTTACTTATTTTCTTTGACCCAACAGTAACAAAGTTATAAGCTTATTATTGGACTTGCAAGCTTTATCGTTTTGTAAGTCAATGTTTCTTTCTTTGGAAACTGTGGGGCTTTTAGTGTTCATACATTGTTAATGGAGTTAATGTAAAAGAAGAAGAAGAATGTGAAGTATCATCCATTTTGATACCGTTTTAGTGAGCACATAAATAAACTACAGTTAGAGTAGATAGGTACATCTTAGCATAATCTGAGTCACAACAGAGCTAAGCGAAAAATCCTTTGTCTATTCAAATTCGACATAGGTACCTAATGTGCTAGACACAAAACATAATTTCGTATATCATTTATTCCGTAGCGAAGGACCGAGATGCTCATGTCGTGAATACGAACAGAGTTTCTGACCCCCAAATACAAACACCCACCACCCTTCAGACAGCGGTGCGGGGAGGGGAAGATTAATAATTCGCTGGTTACGTTAAACAAAGGCACAACATTATACTACAGACGAAACACACCATCGTAAACCTTAATCCGACGACATTAGACTTGGTGAGCCGTATTATACTTTGTCATTAAAATCGCGTTGGAAGCGACACAGCTGTTGCCAAGTCAAAGGCATTTTATATTGAAACAGTTTTTTAGAAAGCCAACTAGACACAGCAGTTATAAAACAGTAGCTAAATATTAAGCAAGACCAGTTATTTTTAATAGTCGAGAGATCTTTTGAACGTAAACCACGGAATCGAGGAACGACGGAGCCGTTTTATAAAATTTTCAATTCATGCATTCACGAAGCATTGAGTTGAACTGCACATCATTTGGATTGAATTGAATTTCCTAGTGCATTTTACAATATGAAAAGCTCTATTGCTCGTGGAAGTCGACTGTAAAGTAAAGTGAATTTTAACAGCGGAACACAGCCGTGAATTTCCAATGAGGGTTCGGAGAGTGATGCCTTTCTGTCGAGGAACAGTCCACCTTAAAGAGAATATTAAGTTGAAGGCATTTAAAAAAAATGTTGTTAAGCCCTTCTGTTTTGATTTAGGTACGAAAAAAGTGAGCTAATCCCCTGTATACATACGTACTACATCGACTGCCTCAAATAGTGCTATCCAAAAGGCAATTTTTAATGTCTTTATAAAGTGAGACAGTAAAGGTATTCTGGTTGTGCCTTAAGCGAATTAAGTATGAGGAAAAAGTCCATACTTATAGATAGAAATTGTTTTTTTATTACATTTGACTATGCCCAAGGTTTACGTTGTCACTTTTGTAACGGTAATTGGTTTATACTCTAATTTTCATGTCTATCGTATATTGAAGCGTACTTTTATTACTGGTAAGAAATATACATATACCTTTGAACATATTAAATGAAAAACTACCTTTATGAGGATACGCCCGATTACATACTAACAAACACATCCAATACTTACTATAGATAGGACACCACATTCAATATTATTATTATTACTTGTGTTCTAGTGACACAAGTCTATGAGGTTAGTTTAGTATACAGCCAGCAAAAAAAATCATAAACTTATAACTTTCGCCCCCCATCCCCTAAAATGGGGGGATGGGTGAAAGTTTGTATGAGATAATATAATCGCTTAAGAGCGATTCTTCCCTAACTTCACAAATTCTACATATCAGTACCTATAAATGTATAGCTTGGCTGTTTTGTTACTTACTTCTAAATATTCGCATCACTTCCACGACGATAGGAAACGGCGAAGCCATACATTTTCACTGATATGTACCTAGAATTTGTGAAGTTAGGGTCGAAGCTTGGTTCTACATGAGATCTGATATCTTTTTCACTTGGTTTGCCAACCTTATGTGGTCGTCTTGGCAACATTCTACATGAAATGTTTTGGATTATATCTTATTAAATCTCTTTGCTTACTAATCTGTCTTTGATATAAGACAAAATGCATCAATAACAAGATCTTGGCTAAGGTAAAACAAAACGATCTGCAAGCTAAGCCATATTACAAATTCTAATTCTATTCTATTTCTATTATAGAAAACAAAAATGGCGTATTTGGAATCAGCTGTTTGTCAACTGTCAAGTGTATTTAATTTTCAGCCATATTACAAATTCTACTCGTTAACACTTGACAGTTGACAACCAGCTGATTCCATGTACGCCATTTTCTTTCTATTGTCGACTTATCGATTAAGATAGTAGAAACAGAATTTGTAATATGGCTAGGCCTGCAGTTTCTTCGCTTAAATATATAATCAACAGAAGAATGTCTGAGAGGTTTAAAGGTGGATTTTCCTTCTTTCTTTCCTTTTATATTTTTCCTTTCTCTATTTGTGCAACCTCCAATGGGTTAGGCAGATGTGTATCCTGTAGTACACCCACATTTCGCCAGTTATGTTAAGTCCCATGTTTTATTTGTGGCATATTTAGGTTATGTTGATTTTATTTCACTTAATATTGTATTCTACCTTTTAAACTTTGCTTATAGTTAGTTCTAGTCAAAATTTGTAGTAATTGGTAATTTTCAAGTATTTTTCAGTAAGTAATAAAATTTTACCAATCTTAATTAAAAAAACATAATATATTTAGTAATAAATATGTGATGTCATTCATACATTAATAAATTCTCAGCAGGGGTACCTAATGTAATTGATAAGGTCAGAAAACACGATAGTAAATGAGTAATAATGGTCCTTGTTCGTATTTAAAAAAGGGGTAACACATTTAAGTCAGTGTGTGAGAGAACACAGTGTTTGTTGTCCTACCCAGTAACTATGACAAACTAGGTCGATTTGAATAATAAAGGAGTCTCTATCGATTTGTTCGTATGTCGTGGCTTCTTGGAACTGATATCGCAACTTCGCAAGGAAACATAGAAAAAACCTCTTTGTTTTAAGTCATACAATCAGTTCGAAGTAATAAAAAAATATTTGAGGATTTTTAATTTGTCCATGATCTCAAAATTTAAATTATTCTTCTAAATGTACACATTGTTTGCATTACAATGAAATGATCTCGTTAAGCAAGGCTTCCTCTTTCCTACCATTTTTGATGTGCCCTAAAGGGTACATAATGATCTCTTTTATATACCTACCACCTAGGAATACATTATGGAAATCAATAATGATATTGAGTACTGAGTATTGACTAAAATAATTAAGTAATAACTTTCACTGCTAAAGCAATTACCTTAACAAAGTGTACTTTTGTACTTAAAGCTAAATGAAGATCTAAATAGAGAAGGGGTAGTTTTCATTTGGAATATTTAATAAAATGTGGACAATTATGACAAAGCCACCAAGTACTTATTAGTAGTATAATAATTGGTAAGTATTAGTAGTATATTAGTAGTATAATACTACTAATACTTGGTGGCTTTGTCAAATTTTTTATTATACTAATAATAGTATTCAATATAACGTGTAGGTACATATAGTTTATGGCTGCACAATGCACATAATATATAAATATTCCACGACTTTCACACAACGCCATCTAGTCCCAAGCTAGCAAGTAACCCAAACCACGACCTCCAGCATAGCAGTCAGGGTCGCTAACTAAATACTAGACCTGTTCGTTTAGTACTTAGTTAGCGACCCTGACTGCTAATTTCGATTCCCACCCAGGACAAATGTTTGTGTGCAGAGCACGATCATTTGTTCTGTGTCTTGGTGTAATTTATCTATAGTAAATATGTATTCGCCGTCAAACTTCGCTCCGCCTTTAAAAAAAAATAAGTTTAAAATAGAATAGAATGTAATACTTACTCTTTAATGTACACCATAAAAACTTACAAATTATAACTTTAAGGACTACATAGGGTGTTACAATGGGCGGCCTTATCGCTAAAGGCGATCTCTTACAGACAACCTTTGGATGGACTTGATAGTGGAGGAGAAAAGATTAGTAAGCAGTTTGTGGTACGTAGGTAGTATTTACATAAATATATAACATGAATATCTCAATACATACATGACTATCTCAATAAATAAGTTTAGGACCTCTTCTCAGACCTACTGAATAAACGCAGAAAATTTCATACGGATTGGTCAAGCCGTTTCGGAGGAGTTTTGTAACGTAGGTACACTGCCACGAAAATTTTATAATATTATACTCGCTAGTCTAATGTATAACATTTTTGAACAAACTTCGTTCCACCTTTATTAAATAGTAGACGACCTACGACTGGGTTATGTAGGATAACATAAATAGACGGCCTTTCTACCATTGGACAACCCAGCAAACGACGAGTGTCCACCCTTACATCGTAGGCACTCCCACGATTCGGCCAAAGCGTTTCGCTTCGTCGTTTATACCGCGCACATCGAAGGACTGGAACAACTTGCCTGCTGCGGTCTTCACTTCCGATTATAATTTAGGTCTCTTCAAGGCTAGAGTGAATAGGCTCTTAATAAACTAGTGCGCTTCACCATCAGTGATTGCATCACTGCTTACCATAAGGTGGGATTGCAGTCAAGCGCTGGTTATTAATATTAAAAAAAAAGTCGGTCGCTGCTTGTGATAGGTATACTAGTATTCGCAGCTGCATCCGTTCATACTGGGAGCCGACCCCATAGTGGGAAATGGCTAGGCAAATGATTATGATGGTAATGATAAGATAACCACGCTACAGAGGTACAAGTGTTCACTCCCCAAAAACCGTTGCATGTAAACGGACATTAGAACAGTGACCTACTAAGTTAAACGGACTGTTTTTAAAGAATGCAGTTAGTTTTTGACTTTCTCTTTTTAATCAGCATATTGTTCTGTAATTTATTTATCTAAACTGATATTATAAAAAGAAAAAAATTGTTTGTTCGTAGGTTAACTCTAAAACTGCTGAACCTATTTTAAAAATTATTTCACCATTAAATAGCTATATTATCAGCGAGTAACATAATACTATGTTTTATTATTTTTATAACTAAGAGGGGGTTATGGGGATGTTAAAATTTAATTCGTCAACTACGGGAATTCCAGACACAATTGAATTACCTATTGTTAGCGAAATCCGGGTTTAGCTCTTGGCCAGAAAGGGGAAAAGTAAGAAATTCACGCTAGCGAAGTCGCAACTGCTAGTTTTGTACATTTCAATGCAAAAGCTTGAACTAAGTCCTTTGTATCAGAACCGTTTCTTTCTTTCGGGTCTAAATATTTGGGTTTTTAGCCAGTTAATCAGATGTGAATTCGCCTTTATACCAGATACATAGCATAACGACTGTAATCCCCGAAGGGTTTAGCAAAGGTGTATCCTTTAACAAAGGTTACACAGTATAAAAACAAAGATAAAAGTATGTACACACATAAAATCTGAAAAGTACAGTAAATAAATACTTATAGTGACAATGCTCATAAGTTTACTACAAAACGTGATAGAAACTTGAAGGTTGTAAATTAAAACATATTGAATAGCAGCAAGTGAGACTGGTTGACTTGACAGCGTTTAGCTATGCGCGAGTGTCTACGAGGTCATTTGGTTAACCACAGACAGTATGGACTAAGCACAAATAACTATGCGGACAGTTCCCAGCCAAAATAAATACAAATAGCAGTCAGCCAAAACTCGTCCACTGCTAGACACTGCGGATCGTGCCGGATGTTTCAATTAAAAATACAGCCTGGTAACGTCATATATACAAATAACAAACATAACATGAAAGTATCAAATAACAATGTTGCAGCCTATTAAATTATCCACATATTAACAAATTATAAAAACAAAAGACAAGACTACAAGTCGAGAGACAATAATATAGCTTAAAAACTAATTAAACGTATTTAACAAATTGATTTGTTTACATCGAATTGATATTAAGGAATAACATTATTTATAATTTAAAACAATTCAAGTCCAATTTCAATTCATATTGAATAATAATAATAACCCCGCAGATCACCCTGTGGCGAGCTGTTGGGCAGTAGCGACCCCACGGTCCCCGATCTCCCGGGAGAAGTCTTGTTCCTCATCTCTGGCTTGCTTTTATTGGCCGGCCAGAGTGAGCACTGACGAAGAACGGAGCTGCCACCTCTTTCTTGCCTTAGTTGGCCGGCTAGAGTGGAGATTCGCAAGAGCAAACGTGCACGGAGGAAGGAAGCATTCCAGTAAGGTGCTGGTAGGGATCGTGACCGTACTTCAGGGATTGTCCTGATAGTCGTGGAATGCCTCTCCACTCCTCAAGCACCTCAGGTTACGCTGCTCTCTTGTCGCTACGTCACTACGTACTAGCAGCCGTTTCAGAGGGCCCATTACAGAGTGTGCAAGTCACCCCCCGCCATTTTATTCGTGTATTTATAAATCATTGATGAGGCAGGGGCCATAGACCTTCCATTGTACTAGGTAACCAGTTCACCTTATCCACCCCTAACCCATAGCCCAATACATTTGTTGCTTTAGTCTGCAATAGTCCTGCACTAGTCGTATGGTGCTTCAATTTATTAAAAAGGACAAAGGGCCTCTGCGAGTTGACTTAGGCCCCTCGTACGCCTTCCAAAGGTCCAGAACGCAAGGGTTCCGAGAAATATAAGCGAATAATAATAATAATAATATTCCACAACTTTTCACACAACGCCAATTAGTCCCAAGCTAAGCTTGAGAGTTTGTGTTATGGGTATTAAACAGCTGATAAACACACTTATATATTTTTAAATACATACATATTATAGATAAATTACACAATTATAATAATTCATATTCAATTACAATTCATATTCAATTTCTATAACAACTACAAAATAATTACATTTAATTACACATCGACTTATTACGTTTGATTTCCTGTTAATATTTACATTGCCTTTGAGATTTTTCATTTTTAGGTGAGATGTAGTGTATTAAAACCACACCTATTTAACTCAATTGAGCTTTTGGTCATATAAACAAAAACAGTTTTATATGAATCACTGATGCGACATGAATCTGTATTAATGTTAATAGTTTATTTCAATTTACCAAAATTCAATTCGTGGCCCTGTTTCATAAATAAACCAAAAACGAATAAGTTATTTCGCTCAACGAAAGTGCCCGATCCATATATTATTATCGTATAACAACTTCGTGAAAATGGTCGAATGCCTGGCTTTCTTTCTTCGTGTAACAAGCTTACCAAAGACAATATGTTTTAAATTTTAATTTATGATTATTTGACTAGCACTTAGTTCGCAACTTCTTTGGCAAGAATTTCGTACATTTTCCTTTTAATTTTAGCATCTCTTCACCCTCTCGTATTTTTAAGCGAAATATGGGACTTTTGACAATTATAATACACTAGCTAGCGGACCGACTCGAAACTCTAGGTAGGCAACGGCTGATTTTTTTTCGTGATTTCCAGGTAAAAGTGGTCCATATTAATGGATAAACACTTTGTGTTTTGAATAATTTGTCCCATGATTAAAAATACAACCTGTAGAAACACAACATTTATATCATCTATTCACCAACAGTTAATGGTGGCAAAATAATGAATACCCAACACGGACAAGTTGTAACAGGATAATAATACAGGATTCTTTCCTTTTGGCAAAAAGTTTATCTTAAACATACATAATAATTCAATCATTTCAACAGTCGTAATAGTTCAAACGAAATTGACGTCTATTTTGACGGTCATCAGCACATAGACCATGCGTGAATCTCGTTTTAAATTATTATATTTAAATAAGGACTTCATCTAGGGAAACCGAATCTCTGAAATATTCATAAACCAACATTTTAAGTCATTGGACCGCAAACAAAATATTTGTTTCTATTACCATAACGTAGCCAGCCTGCAATGTTATTATTATTGGCACTTCAACCACTTCTTTGAGAGGAATAGGAGCGTTCTTCCAGTATGTCTTGTACGTCATCATGTCTTGGATTTTTATTTTTAATGTCATCTTTGTATGCTGCCTAAAGTCTTTTCCCAACTGTGTATGTTAAGGGTCGGCTTCTAGTTTAACTGGATGATAAATGATATTTATTTTTGTAAATAGGTTTTTACAAACACTTTTACACGTCGCCTTTTTTAGTAATATAGATCGGTATTTCACTATTTGACTACTCTGAGAAGAAACACCGAAAGAAACTCAGAGGTCATAGTCTCTTTTAAAGTCCAGACATTATCTTGGTCAAATCATGTAAGATCCATGCAGATTAGTGTCTGAGATGGTCTTTTGAGGAAAGAACCACACAGAGTGAGGGGACCAGATCAGTCAGTGCAAGCATTTGTCAGTAATCGTGAGCTCAACTCGGAACTTGAGGAGCTCCACGTGCCGACGTACAATACCAAAGAAAGAACATTTGGGTTGGTCCCATAAAGAAATCAAACTGCCAGACAAAATGTAAAATAAATAAATTAAAGAACTTAAAAAGACTTAGAAGCCAAAATCTAAAAAAATAAAAACAGATGTAGATGAATACCAATGTTTTACATGGAGCAACTGCCTGTTGGACCTCCACAACCCAGTTACTGGGTAACACGACACCCCTTGGTTAAACTGGTTGTCAGATTTAAGGGGTTTCTGACTATCTGTAACGACTGTCATTGATCTACAATGACAGCTAGGACCAACGGCCAGGGGGTCGAGTCTGCTATTTCAATCGTGTCTCAATGACCGGTCAATGATCGATATTTGACGTATAACGTCAAACTTATGACACATTTCCCATACAAAACCTGTCAAAGTTGTCAAATATTCGATTGCAATAGCAGACTCGAGCCCCAGCAAGCGGAAGAGATATGACATTTCGAACAACGTTATTTCGACGCACGCTATTGCGAAAAAAACAAGAGTGGTACCGCCAGTTCGAAAACTCATACAGCCGAACCACCACTAAATCGAATGACGTTATTTAGACGCACGCTGATTCGAAAAATTGTTTGAACTGGTTCGCTAGCACAAAAGTCGTGTTATTGAAGTCCACTGCTGAAATTAAAAAGTTAACTTAATATCATACTTCTCATTGCTCATGTTTCTCAAACCCAATACGGCTTTATCGTGGTCGCAAGTTCGATTCCCTGACAATTCAATTGATATATAGGGTGACTGGTAATTAGTGACTGATACTTAAACACGTGATTGTTCTCACGAATTTGAATAACTTTCCCAAAGAAACTTTTTTTTATACTCATTAACTTTCAATTAATTCAATTACGTCAGTACTGCACGACGGGAGCGTTGGAGGTGGCGGGGGAGCGTGTGACGCTACTACTACTACTAGATTTTGCCCTTCCCGAGGTCAGACTATCAGCTGAAAGATCGTGCCGATTCGTGCCTACTGTGATCCATCATAGGCGTGCGCGCGGGAATATCAAACAGCGGTTTTGTTATTTTATTGTGTTATAAGTTATTTTGTTAAAAAAAAAGTTTCTTTGGGAAAGTTTATTGAAATCATGAATACAATCACATGTTTAAGTATCGGTCACTAATTACCAGTCACTGTATACTCGCAACTGTGGATTCCAATGCTAAATCAAAAATAAAAATCAAATAAATACCTATAGTAATAATAATAAAATACTGTTACTGTCCCACTGCAGGGCAAAGGCCTCTTCTCATACAAAGAAGGCTCGAGCATTGATCACCACGCTTGCTTATGGCGGATTGGCGATTTCAAACTTATAATAACTATAAGTCCAGGTTTCCTCACGATTTTTTTCCTTCACCGATGTCAATGATGTCTAAGATAATCTTAGAAAGTACATATGAATTGAAAGAGTCACATTGGTACCTGCCCGGATTTGAACCACAACCTCGAGCATGAGAGGTAGGCGTCTTAACCTTTGGGCTATCACGGCATTATACCTACAGTAATTTATTTAATATATTTTTGTGTTTCTACGAGTTATAGGTACCTACTGAAGTAGTGTAGATACTTTTTTTATGTAATAATGTAATTGTAAGACCTATGGCAGTTACTACATACATATTTGTACAAGCTGGACGATGTAATAAAACTTATTTTTTTATCAAAATGAATACACCTAACGAACCTATGATTTTTTTTACTTGAAATAATGTTGAAAATATTATTTCTATTATACCTATTTTCCTTCTTTTTTGAAAATGTTTCCGACCTTACACACTAACTAGGTACAGACGCCAGCACATCAAGTTACCCCAATGTGTCAAATTTTCCCAATTGAATATGAACCTTATTCCGTTGTGCAGCACTGTCGTAATTCTATGAATTGAAAGTTAATAAGTGTAAAAAAAAAAGTTTCTTTGGGAAAGTTATTCGTATTCGTTGACAAACGATCAAAGAAATTTGACACATTGGGGTAACTTGATGTGCTGGCGTCTGTACATCATATTTAATAGTTTCTCTTTAAGATAACCTTGAGAAAAATGGCTTTAGTCCAAGATGTTGATAGTTGGTAAGTTGGTACTTGCACAGGCTAGGTCGCCAACCGCCAGCAATTCGTCCTCTAAACATTCATGTGTATAATTAATAATGTTTGCATGTAGGTACTTGTCCAGAAACTAGTTCACGATGTGAGCTGACGTCACATGCTGTAGCCCAATCATACAATCAATGGGATCGTTTCCTGCGTGTGTTAGTGTGTGTAGGCATCGCCAAAATGTGTACATAAAGGGTAGAACAGACATCGCACATCCCAACACTTGCATGAGCTCAGCCCATAATCCTGAACCTAAGGGTTTCAGAATCGTAGGCATACATATTTTTCATTCATAGTTCATAACAAAAAAGCTAAAATAAAAAAAAAGGTATTTAAAAAAAAATATTATTAATATTAGTAAAAAATGTATTAAGTAGTAAGATACTTAACAGACACGTTGACATGACACACAACTAGACATGCAACGAATATTCGGTAACTAATCGGTACCTATTCAGCTATTCGGCCCATTTGAATCGCTTTTCGGCGCTTCGGCCAAGAGCCTTGGACACTATGGGAAAACGCCAGACATGTCCGATCTGGGTAAGTCCCGGAGAGATAATTAGAACAGTTTTTCGTCCAAAGAAGAACTTCACTCTCGACTCTCGCGAGGCCTTTTCTGATTTCTCAATAATGTTGATCTAGAGTTATCCTACGTTCAGCTCTAGTTCACGGTAAAAATGGGGTTTGGTAAGTATTGATGCTCGAAAGATAATGTTCATAGTTACTTTAGTCATGAGCTTTTAATTGTTATACCTAATTCATGCGATTCTTAGTAAGACGTCCTAGTTTCGATTCCTGGGTAGAATTGGGTTACCCGACTGGAATTTTAATTGGGGGTATACTTCAAGTCCAGGTTTTACAGGTGTTTTGTAATTAGAGGTTCAGGTGTGCTAACCCATTTAGAGTTATTTTCTCTATACTGATTCTCTTCATGTCCATTATGAATCTATTTTAGAATGTAAAAGTTAACTTATGTATATAGGTATAGTGGCAACAATTAATTTCAGTCCAGCAATAATAGCTGTTGTTAATAAGTTTAAACTGGAAGCGAAGCAATAGCTATCAAATTATACTAATTACGAACACAATAGTAAAAAGATGTATGGTACTTATAACATTATGATTTGATGTAAAAAAATACATTTATCAGGACCTTATTGATAGATTTCCACTAATATGCTGATGGTATTCAAATTGGCTGATGGTGAGCATTTTTTGGATGGCAAAAATTACGTAAGGCTAAAGCCCGCCTTTCTTTAGTTATTATGACAAATTTATGACGATCAAGTATATTGTTGGAATTAGACTGCCAAAAAACTGAAGAACTCCTGGAAATAACGAAATATTTTGACTAAAATTGTAGGTAGGTAAGTACATACATACATTTTGTAGTACCTAATTACAATATCAAAGTTCTTTCACTCATTCAATCTTCGAATGTAGGTAGGTACTTAATACTTATGAAGTCACTTTCCAATATATTATTAAGTACTTATATGTAACAGTGCGAAGCCATGTCGTGTACCTAACTAGTATAGGTACCTACTAATCCAATTTATAAACCGGTGTTAAGAATTTCTTAACAACAATTCGTAACGGAAAATCCTAAAAGTCTGATAAAAGATTGTACGTACCTACTCGCTCGTTCTTATAACCTACGGCCAAACACTCTGAATACATTTGCTATGCCACTATTGTTGGTATCCATCAAAATTAAACACTGTCACTCACGTGTTAAGGTCTGTATTCGCTTGGCTGAATAATGTTCTATGTACTTACGTACCTACAAACAATGTCGGTTCAATGATAAGTAGTTAGAAGTTGCTCAAGGCTGTCGACTTGTGGAGAAGTATAAACTTGGTCAAGGCTTAATCTTAGTTAAACGTTTGTCATATGTCTGATTTTAAAGTAAGTAGGTACCTACTCTCTCGCGCTTATTTGGATTTTTTAACGATTCAAACTTTAAATTAACTTTGGAAAGAAAATGAGTTAGGTATTAATCTTTGAGGAAATATACACAACGGTATGCCAGTTACTGTGCATAACTGTTGATACAAGTATTTTATAATTATTAGTCGTCATTCCTTAGCACAAATGCGTAACGCCAATAATTATGTAGGTAGGTAGAGTCAAAATGAAGCTGCGTTTAGGAGTAAATTTATGTCGTAGCAATTAGTCATCCACAGAAATTGAAAAAATCTAACAATAAATTCTAATTAAAATCGAAACGAGTAGATTTATATGCTTGGTTTCGATATTTCTTTTTATTAGGTTCTGAATGTGGGCAATAGGCTCGCCCCTTATTATTAGAATAATAAAAACTTTATTCTCAGATCCATAGGTGCTTAAATGAGTATGTAAGTTAGTATTGTTAGTTTTTACAGATAATTTACATAAAGACCTTTGACTGTCTTCACCCCGTGTTTCTGAAAGGGATGATCCAGTCAGTCTAGTAGATATTCCAGCTATCTATTACATAGGACCGGTCTGTTTGGAGATATATATATAGGACGTACTTAAACATAACTGCTAAAATATAAGGGTAGGTACCTACATAGTAGATAATATTTTAAATTATAATAAAATGCTCCGATCGAATTGGCGTTTCGACAAGTTTTTTTGCTAATAAGGTACCTACAATGGTCCTAAGTGGATCGTTTTAGCTTTCTGCACTCCTCTTAGATAAATAAATTCCTATTTCCAAATCATACACTCTTCCATGCGCGACATATTCTTGAAATGGGTTTCGAAGTTTGCACTTCCCTAATGCATTACCATAATAATTTAATTGTGTACAAACCTGCTCCTTTCTTCATCTAACAGAAACAATTAACCTATACTTCATTTATTTTTAAAAGTATTAGAAAAAAGAGCCTCGTAGAAGCAGGAATGCAGAACATTTTATTGTAAACATAAGTGAAAATATTTTTTATTCAAATTGTTTTATGTCAAATTAAGAAGAATAAAAGTGAAACGAAGAACGTGTCTTATGTATTGTTCATCCCTGTTTCTTTTAGGTTTTTATCATTGTCATTGCAATTGTCAACAAAAATAAAATAATTTATCTAAATGTTATCTACGTCATTTCATAAAATAAATTGTTGCAATGGTCACAACTAAGCTGCTGTAAAAATAGATTATAATAAATTCAGCGTCTATCGTAATTGTAGCATGTTTGTACTTTCGTTACAAAGTGTGCATTAAAAATAACGCTTTTATACTTCTGTCTAATGCTGTTGTAAATGGAGTATAGTTACTTTATCTATTTGACTGAAATTCGGGTCTTATTTTAAATACAAGCTAAACAAATGAAACAATGTGTACACGCAATGGCGTACAAATTCGGCCAAACTACCGCATGCTATTGTAAACACTATTGGAGTAGATATAATGATCACAGTTGCTTGGTACTTGGTGATATAGTCTTGGTAGTCATTGTGCTAAGGAGAGTATTGATCGGCATTGTAATGTGGTTGCAAGATACCCGAAAACCGACACGTAAATACATTAAAGTAGGTAAAGAATTCTTATAATATTTTATGGTCGTTCATTTACCTGTATTTTTCCAGAGTTATTTCCAGGATGTCGCTTATTATATTTGAATGACCTAAATCGTGAGGTAGGTACTCGATATCTGTGGAAAGGTGCGAAACGGGCTAGGAAAACGAACTCGATTGAAAACTATTGCGCACTCATTCAGACGGTCGCGGCGATGATAACAATTGTGACGAAATGTAGTGTGAATGTATTGTAACATGCTTTGCTGAATACGCTTGCGTGTTTTTATTTTCGATAAATACTAATAGGTTTAGGAATAATTGAAATAAAGATTATATTGGTGCTCATGGATCTTCAAAAGACGTAAATAAATTTATAAATCGTTAAGGAATTACTAAATGTCCGACGACGCTAACTCATCTAGCTTGTGATAACTGTTAAATTGTCCACATTGAAAATAACCCTTTTTCTTTTGAAATAAATTTGATAAAATATCAAAGAAGTTTGACAGATTGGGATATTTGACTGATTCTGTACTCATAAACTCATAAAGTGTTTCAGGTAGAAAACTAAAAAGAGTAGTTATCGTAGTTTTTTAACGTTTGATTTTTTGCAATTTTATCGCTGTGGTATAATGTTGACTTACTTATTGCTTAGAATAGTACAAAGGTAGGTTAGTTAGATAAAGTTCCGCGTACGTAAATGAATGTATGTAGGCCACCCACATCAAATTAGAACTATGTAAATTAAAAGATACGAACTTGTCGAGGTTAGGGCGAAGAAATAAATATTTGTTTGAAAGAATAATGTTAGTTTTTTTAATGGAGTAACGTCTTTTCTCTCGAGTGCTGGATATTTTTTGTGGGAGGTTATTTGAGAGTGGTTTCGTGAAAAGGGACCAAAATGTGTTACAGAAAACTGAGGATACGCGCGCTGTTTGATTTGACCAACGAGCGCTCGGTGGTGGAGAGACGGCTGTGCGAACCCATTTTTGTGTGTTGGTACCTCGTCGTACTATCGTTTTATTTTATATTATGGCGGCGTATTAACCACGATAACATGTCTAATGTTACAATCAAATGCGAGGCTCAAACGTTTTTTTATAAACCCTTTTATAATTTGGTATCCCGGTGTTGGTACTCATGCGGTCGGGCCAGTAATGTATTTTCTAGGATGTTTACAGGCATCAGTTAAAGTGGTAAGCTTAATCGAATTGTATCCAAGAAGCATTGCGAAGGATAATGTATTAATTATTTATTTATTTATTAAAATTTCATGCAAAAGTAAAAAAAAACTGTATTAAGGTGGATTTAATGCCTTAGGCATTTTCTACCAATCTACCTTAAGGTGGTGCAGATACAGAACAAGGTAGGTGCAACAGGGTAAAGAATTAAGGACAAAAAATAATAAAAAGTGACACATAAAAAACCTGCCTATACACCGTATAGGTAGGTTTTTTATGTGTCACTTGCTATTATAAATGAAATATAGGCAATACATACCGATGTATTGCCTATATTTAATTTACAATAGCATTAGAAAAAAGAGTCTCGTAGAAGCAGATATGCAAAACATTTTATTTTAAAGATAAGTGAAAACAATATTTATTACGACTGGCCTGGTGGTTTAGTAGTTAGTGACCCTGACTGCTATGCCGGAGGTCGTGGGTTCGATTCCCACCCAGGCAAATGTTTGTGTGATGAGCACGATCATTTGTTCTGTGTCTGGGTGTAATTTATCTATAATATGTATGTATTTAGAAATATTTAAGTATGTTTATCAGCTATTTAGTACCCATAACACAAGCTCTCAAGCTTAAATTGGGACTAAATGGCGTTGTGTGAAAAGTTGTGGAATATTTATTTATTTATTTATTAAAATTGTTTTATTTTAAATTTATACTCCATTTACATTAGACAGCATTCGACAGAAGTTAAAAAAGTTTATTTTTAATGCACACTTTGTAACGAAAGCACAAATAGGTACGATAGACGCCGAATTTATTATAATCTATTTTCACTGCAGCTGTCACACTTAATTGTAACCAATGCAACAATTTATTTAAAAAAATTAAATAAATAAATAAATAAATAATAAATATTCCACAACTTTTTCACACAACGCCATTTAGTCCCATGTTAAGCTTGAGAGCTTGTGTTATGGGTACTAAACAGCTGATAAACATACTTATATATTTCTAAATACATACATATTATAGATAAATTACACCCAGACACAGAACAAATGTCCGTGCTCATCACACAAACATTTGTCCTGGGTGGGAATCGAACCCACGACCCGCGGCATAGCAGTCAGGGTCACTAACTACTAGACCAACAGGCCAGTCAAATTAAAAATTAATAAAATTATGTGGATTCCATTTATTCATATTATTTTATCTAGTTGAAAACTACACTGTCAATGATAAAAACCTAAAAGAAGCAGGTAGCAACAATACATGGAGACGTTCTTCGTTTCGGCGTCTACCGTTATTTCAACATGGTTAATTGTAGGTACTTTCGTTACAAAGTTTGCTTTGAAAAATAACTTTTTTAACTTCTGTCTATTGTCTGTAAATGGAGTAGGTACTTATAGGTATCTATATGAGGAGCTTGTGGCTAAATTATAACAGCCGCATGGGTCGATCGAAGGTTAAGCTACGCTTGACGAGGTCGGTCCGTGGATGGCTGACCATTTATTACATACCAAGACTCCTCCGTGCCTCGGAAAGCACGTTAAGCCGTTGGTCCCGGCTGTCATTTGTAGATCTTTGACAGTCGTTACTTGTAGTCAGAAGCCCGAAAGTCTGACAACCAGTTTAACCAAGGGGTATCATGTTACCCAGTTACTGGGTTGTGGAGGTCAGACAGGCAGTCGCTCCATGTAAAACACTGGTATTCAGCTGCATCCGGTTAAACTGGAAGCCGACCCCAACATAGTTGGGAAAAGGCTAGGCAGATGATGATGATGACTTATAGGTATCTATATTAGAGATCAGTTAGTAGAAAATAGATTCATGAAAATGATTCAATTGAGACGGCCGCTTATTTGCAATACTCTAACTGGACTTACATGCCTGAACTACCAGAATCTTCTTTAAAATAACCCCATTTCAGTCAAGTGAATTAAAGGCAATTAAAACATCCAAAATGTATAAGCTTGTCGGCTTTTTGAGGTGTTTGGATTTTTGTAGGATGAATATAATTTTTGAGTTAAAATTACCTACCCCTACACCTATAATTTTAAAAAGTATTATTTTGAAAGGACCAAACATTTGTACTAAGTATCAGACACAGTACTCGTATGTTTGTTTTAAGAATCTATCACTATAAGTACCTTCTTCGGCGAGAGATGTTTCTTGACAAAGCAGTACCTATTGCCGATTCAGCATCTATGGCTTTAGTGCCAATCAATACATACCTTGTGTAGGTACTCAATGTATTGATGCTCTAAAAATAGGTGTTCAATCGAAAATAATTAACAAAGAAAATATTTTAGCCGTCAATTTATAGAAGTTGTGGAATATTTTTGTAAATTCAATCAAACTAACAGTGAACTTAACGACAATTCGAATCGGTTCAAAAAATTACGTATAAATACATCATGTTAAAAAAGAATTCGCAAGTCAATGACACTGGCCAAAACGTGTTAGAAACACCCAATAGTCGTTCTGCATACTTTTAAAATACCTCCATTGCTGAGAAAGCTGGACTTGATTTACTAAAACTTAATCCTATGAAGCCGGAACTACTAGAAGCTACAATTTAAAGCTCAAATGTTGAACATTTCATCTCATTTCTGTATAGTCATGTTGAGTATATTATTTAGCCCTGGGAATTATCTCATCATGACTCTCTTCATCTCAACCCAGTAGGTACGTCACATGTCATCACTAACACCCTGATTCTGAATTGAAAATTTGAATTGGAGCAAAGACATTCAATACCTATAGACCGGACATCACGATCAAAACATTCATGAATCCGAAACTTGTGTCCTGCTCGACACAAGACTGAGTTTTTTTAGTACGCTCCGCTATCGCTCCAATATTCATATATTATTCTAGATGGCGTTACTGAGACGTGGGATCAAAGTTTTTCTATGACATTTCCTTGCATGTGCGCTCTATAGGTACTTAGTATTTTAAATCTCTTTGAATCGGAGTAAATGTGAACTTGTCTTCTAAGGTGATACCAACAGCGTATATTCGAAAATAAGAAAATCTTGCGTTTATTTGAAAAGTGCAGCGCTGTTCCTTGTAAATGTTGGTACCTACTACCGCCTCATAAGCTACATTCAAAAAGCTTACGTAAAACTATACGCATTATATTTGACGGTAATCCTCACCTATAATGATTCTAGTATTTTATGCATCTAATTTAATTTAGGAAACTTTAACATTAGGTATCCTTTAAACCTTTTATGGTGCGGCTGCTACAGGTGCTGAAAACCGCAAACGGCGAAAATATAAAAACCTTATCGGAAGTTATATATTTGAACCGTTTGGGGTTGAAACACTTGGGCCGTGGGGTCCGAATGCCCATATAGTTTTCCGTGACATCGCCAAGAGGCTGGCCTTTATTTAGGTCAGAGAATCAGCATTGCCATTCAACGTGGCAATGCGGCCTGTCTTTTGGGCACGTTTCTCGTTTACAGCGATGCGGATGAATTTTTTAAATGCCAAATATTTTACTTTTCTTTTTGTTTTTATTGTATGTAATAAAATATTTTCTGGATGTATTTGTTTCCGTTCCCAAATAAACGATTGAACCTTTAAAATGGTTATAATTTACTAGTTATTATAATAATAAGAGTTCTGCGTAATAATTAAACATTTATTTTTATTGATATCTTAGATTATTTTCAATGCGGCGGCTATGATCAGACCTTAATTATTGGAGAGTGTAGAGAGAGATAAGTAGAACTTGAAAAGTTCCAACATCAAGTTTGTAACTTTAAATAATAAACTCGGAAACCGGGTGTAAATTTCTCTTTTTCCTGTTCGTGAGTGATTCGTATGCATTGCGCATATGGTGTACATTCCATGATTACTGGTCCCTCTACATTCAGTTTAATTTACCTTTCACAATTTAAGATGGCTCAGCAATAAATGACCAATGATTCACTAAAAAATTAACAGTTAATAAGCTTTATAAGTACCTAAAGATGCAAAAGACTACCTAAAGACTATATATAAGAGTTTTAGAATATTTAAAAATTCGATGGTTATGGGTCCGCAGAACGCTGCCCGTTGACCTTGATACTAATGCGCACGCGCATCTATTAGGGAGTTAGATTATTTTTAAGGTTTTTAAATACACAAAATATTGCAAATAATTATTCGCAATATTATAAATAAACAAACAACCCCAGCATCCACAGATCCACATGAGCTCGTAATTGTGTAATTGCTAAAAAAAATACGCACTTTCAACTGTCAGGTAACTCGTTTTATATTAGCTTGTTTATATTATTTTTTTCATGAAGTATATTGCACCACGAGTTACCTACTTAGAAAATGGTTTAAAAGTCCAGTTACTGCTTAAACACGGCTTTAGGGCCTAAAGCAGTTTAGGTTGTCAATCGCGAACATGTAACCATTGGCCATTGTGTTCAGTTTACCATTGTTTCGACACCGTATTGACGGCAGCGGTGCGGCGTGGCATAGCGTAGTGAGTATTACCGCGCGGCTAGGAGACGTGCGCTCGCGCAGCGCTTGCGTCGAAATTCGTCGGTGTCATCGCACTGGAGTAGCCTAGTTACGACGATATTTCGATAGAAGTGGCCACCAACGTTTCCTCCCACTGCCAACGCGAATTTGAACAGTTATTACGAATACGTATTATAAATTTAAAAATAAATTTATTCTCGTTCGTTCGTCACCTCATTTTGTAATAGTGCCAGCAAGGTACTCGCTTCGTAGAATGCTCTTTTGTCTTTATGTTAGTTAGGTAGTTTTATTATTTGAGGAGCCCTACTTTATTCTTTGACATTCATAGTTTCGGTTACATTTTGGAGGGTGAACTATAATGCTCCAAGTTGTCAGGTGTGCTTTGAATATTTGTATTTGAAAAGAACTTGTATTTGGTCTTGCTTTGTTATGCCAGGTCGAGGCTAGCCGGTTTTTGTCCCCCAGTCGGTCTGACATCATTCGTTACATGACCTTACCTTAGATGTTTTACTTCAATGAGCATTGAGCATACAAACATTCTATAACACAAACATTTATCTCTCAAATATAGTGTTTTTGTGTGCTTTATTCAATAATAACTGGGCTGTTTGATCTGTAGAGCCGTTACCTCAATGTCTTTGCATGTTGATGCGAACAGCCAAGGCCAGCTAACCTTCATAGTTAGACATCGAACAAAGCCAAAAAGTTAAACAGTTAAATTAATAGGTTCATGTGGGTAAACTATTGGAAGTTCATCGTTGGGCAAGTGGTTTAAATTACTAGGTCCAACAGGCCTCCACATAATATAGTTATCAGGCTATCATCGAGTATTATCGAGTATTTTTCCAGTATTACCCACTTATTCAATAGCAGCCTGGTGTGTGGATTTGTGCTCGTATGACGGCCATGGCCTTAAAAAGCACCTAAAACGGTACACTTAAAAACATTCGGCTATCTTTTTAGGTATTATAGGCGTGATTTTATGTTGTTTGGGAAACGCTGACACATATTCTTTATTTTATAACTGTTTGGTAAAGCTTGGACAGACTTTTAAAGAAATAAACATCAGACAAATGTTCTAAAAGTGTAAAAATAGCACCTTTATAATATCTACACATGGTGCGCTTTGGAAATATTTGACTGTTTAAAATTAAGGGCATTTCTTACGGTTTTTACAGAATCTAGTAATAAACGCAAGAAAAAAAAGGAAAACTCTTTTAAAAATTTGAGCTCAGTGAAAATCAAAATTCTTTTAATTAAGGCCTTTAATAAGGCCGAGAATCAGCACTTTTCGGATGCAAAACATTAGTAGGCAGTTTAAACGGGATATGTAGGTACTCGTCGTTAAGTAGATAGTTACCTAAATAGTTGCGTGAGCGCACTAATTGAAACTGATTGTTGTCAAGGTACAAACTCCGACGACAAATTCGCAAATGCCATTTCCTTCTTGTGCTTCATCGTTTCGAACTTATGAACTTTGGCACACATAGCTCATAGTTCTTCAGCAATTAAGGACTTCGACCTGTCTTGACACTTTCTTGTCTTTCGTCCACTATTTGATAGAAATTCCTATATTGAGGAAAGAAAGGATAAAATACGTTCTGTAACGCCATTATTCTCGTAATTACAAACGTTTAAGGTCTAGCCGCAATCTCCCAACAACAATAAATCACTACAAAACTTGTCAAAAATGTTGGCACATTAGACGTGTTTTGACAGAGATGGGAATACGAACGTGGAAAGTGAATGCACGAATTCTTGACATAAGCGTTACGCCAATTCAAACGATTTTAAAATTGAACATTGACTAGGTAATCTACTCCACCTAAATACTGCATTTTATTGCAGGAATTTAGGTTTTCGGTAGCTACTGTTGACTATGTTGCATTAAGTTCTTGCAAAATTTTGTTTAGCTAATTTTGAACTTTTAAGATGTTATGCCATATCTGCTGATGTATGTTCAGCAATTTGTGTAAGCTAAGGTGTTCATGAGTTTAGGAAATATGAATATGGTCATCGACTTTTAAGGCTGACTGTACCTATATGAGTTTGTTTACAAACAACTTACAAGTCTCCCTAGAAATCCAGCTCCGTATAAATAGAGGTCGCTTTAACTGAGAAAGGGCGTTCTCTATTGATGGAGTAGACTTAGGACTGTTTTAAGATCTTATTTTCATTATCTCATCCAACGCTTTTTCTACGATGTAAGGTCATATTTTGATTTCACTAACTACGAGTTTTTGCCGAAAAATAAGTAACTACCTAACTCTGTTCAAATAAAAACCGTTATTTTTTTTAGTGTCCATGTTATGTTTTCAATAATTAGGCTGTACATTTTTTTTGGAAACTGCACTGCTGGTGTTTGGTTGGACTTTCTCATGCACACTAAACCAATACCAAAGCAGCAGATATATACACAAAACGAATTGGTCGTTTCACTAGGTTACCGAACAGAAAACTGTGACAAATCATAAAATGTTGCAAATCATAAATGGATTTAAGAATTTTGTGTGTCATTGAGCTTTAGAATTATTAAATTTTTAACGTGCATTGCGAACGAA
The DNA here is from genome assembly GCA_921972225.1 of Euplexia lucipara. Classification (NCBI taxonomy): domain Eukaryota; kingdom Metazoa; phylum Arthropoda; class Insecta; order Lepidoptera; family Noctuidae; genus Euplexia; species Euplexia lucipara. The sequence continues at coordinate 5,229,469 of OV179142.1, read as the reverse complement.
ATCGCTAAATTAGGACTGTGGGACCGACAAGAGGACTTTCACATTGGGTTATTTTTAGAAGTTTACGATAGAAATCGGCTTGTTGGTTGAATGGAGGCGACAGTTGCGAACCTTGAGTTCATGGGTTCGATACGAGGTCAGTGCCGAACTAACACGAACGTGATGCCGACTAAAAAGGCTTCACTTATACTAGAGCGTAGTACATTACTACCTATTTATAAAGGGCCTCCCTTTTGATCTCAAGGGCCCACTAAAGGAAATTCACGAGTTTAAGTAATATTATTTCACACACACGCACAATACTCACACACCCAAATGCACGCCTAAGGCTCAACTCACACCAAAAGAGCGCCAAAGCGCAGCGAAGCGGAGCGTAGTTTCAGTGTCATATGAATTTTAACTTTATTGTCATTACTATAATACTTATTAGCGCATGAGAAACTCGAACAAGTCGCGCGGAGGCCCGCGGCGCCGCGGGAATTCCGGCGAATTCCATAAACGGAGCCGTGCTCTCTGCGCTTCGCTGCCCTTCGCCGATCTTTCGGTGTGCGTTGACCCTAAGGCTCATTTTACACCGCCCGCCGCGCAATGGAATGGAATGGAAGCGCGGATTGCACAGACAGTACTGACAATAGGTAGGGGAATTTTCGAGAATGCGCGAGGTTTCCCCCGTACACGCGTGACCTTTTTTGTTTATTTAGTTTGTTTGTTTGCAATTGACTTAAAGTTCGTTTTGGTATGTTGCAAAACAGTCGCTTCCAATCCATTCCGCGGCGGTGAAATTGGGCCTTAAGATTCGCTAATGAGATTTGTAGATACGATGTATCTAGATACTTATTTTGTTTTAGTTCTATACCAAATATTGTCTTGTTCTTTGTGTGCGAAGGGACACTGTTATCTAAGGTACTAGATTATAAAGGTCACCGGGTTTCAATGCATTGTACCAAGCCAAGATCTTTCTGTCAATTTAGATATTTTACTATTTGAATTAATATAGGCCACAGTACTGTACAACAATTAACGACCGCCTTGTTAATCTAGTGGTCGCAAGTGCTACTGGTAAGGCACGAGATCCTGGGTTCGATGCCCGGGTCTGGTTAAGAGTTATCAAGTTTTTATTGAAGTTTATAACAGATTTGTATTCCATTCTCGTTCGCTAATCTTACTCATGTTCATTCTTTCAATCTAAAATGTCTTTCTGCAAAATCCTTGATAGCACAGCGTGCTAAAATTATAATATTTTGTAAAAACTTTATCAAATCTCACGAAATAAGATCTCATTATTTGGGATAGAATTCAATAAGCGAATAGCCTCTCGTCATCTACCTCACTTTCTTCCAACCATGGAGGGATCAGCTTCCAGTCTGGTTGGACGCAGCCGATTACCCAGGTACCCTAACTTTCCCACCCTGTCATTGGATAACACGCTTAACCTATGTTAATCTGGCTATCAGACTTTTGGGGCCTTAACTACTACCCTAAAATGTCAGCTGGCATCAATAGCTTAACGTTAAGACTCCTTTGTATCTTGACTACCCGTAAGGAGTGTTAAAGATTTACAAATGACAGCCTCATTTGTGGAACATTCGACTATGTCTTGAGTAAATGAATGAATGAAAAAACTTTTTTTTAAAAAAAACAACCGACTTTTCAAAAAAAACACTGACAGGTGAAAAATATCTCCAGTTTGTTGTTTTTTTTTTAAGTTTTTTGTTTTGCAAGTTTTAGTTTCTTCGTAAGTAAAGAAAGTCTTTCAAAACTTGAAAGAATCATTAAAATCGGTTAACAATTGCAAAAGTAGTTATTTCTAAACATTAATCTGTACATCTCTGCCGGACTCCTTTTAAAAATAGACAGGCGTAATGTTATGTTATGGAAATACAATAGCTCAGCATAGACATCTGAGTATAGCAATTGCGAATAATTTGCTGTTATGCGTTGAAAAGTTCCGTAGCCTGTCTTGTTCATCAGTTTTTCTTCACCAAATGATACTTTCCAAGTAAAAATGCTTGATTTGTTACTGAAAATGTTAAAATCGTTGCGTCTGTACCTATATTTTTTGAGGAGTTCCCTCAATTCCTCGTGGATCCCTCATCAGATATGAGTTTTGGTATAAATGGGACCAATCTGTTTGTATACCCAATTAAATAAAAGAAGAATTTTGAAAATCGGTTCATAAATGACGGAGTACTGAGGTAACAAACCCTAAAGAAAAGAAAAAGAAACAGGCAACCGAATTGAGAACCTCCTCCTTTTTTTAAGTCGGTTAAAAATAATCATATTTTTATAGTTTCGAGCTTTTCTCAGCTCGAAACTCTGACAATCATTAAACAGACAAGCAGTCACTCCATGTAAAATTCTGCTATTCAGCTGCATCCTGTAAAACCGTAAGCTGACCCCAAAATTGTAGGGAAAGGCTTAGCAGTTAATAATGACCAAAAGCTTAACGTGCTTTCCAATGCATAAACACGTCTTGATTATCTAATGGAATGGTTACACAAATACACATCTACAGACTGACCTCGGCAACTGTAGCTTAACCGTGTGAAGTCCCTACTTATTGTGTGTTGTACTATTAAACGGACTATTAAACGAACGTCTAAATTATGTTATTTAACCAACAATACACTTGCGAAATTAGCAACCATAACAATAGACATGTAATTTTTCAATCCACTTAGTTACATTATGGTCAACCTGCAGCTTCTGTCCTCAATGGACATGTCACAACCATAGACCACATCAATTACACGCCAATTAACTACCTTTTTACGCGATATATATAAAAATAATTATTACCCTTCGGACAGAAGTGAGGTTGTGGAAACCTCACTTCTGTCCGAAGGGTAATAATTATTTTTCAGACTAACTCTCATGTCAATGCAAATTACAGTGTGTCTTATGCTTGTGATATAACTTTACTAAGGTCTAAAGTTCTTAACGTCTTATAAACGTCAGGCTGAAAAAGGCAGCCTTATTCTTTGAACGACATTTTTGTGTCAATACCTTAAATTAGTTTTCATCAAAGTTCATAGAGGCTTCAACGCTGGTAAACCTCCCAAACTTCTCAGTGCGTCCACAAGGTATTCCGGTGATCCCAGAGTCTTCCGAAATCCATACTCCAGAAGTACGTGCGCCACCGTTACCTCCTCCTCCGTGCATGTTTTGCATAGAGGACTGTCCGTTATACCTTAAGTGTGCAGTCTGTTTAATAGGCAGTGTCCGGTAATGGTCCCGCTCACCAGGCGCAGGATGACCCTGTCCAGCTGCAGAAGGCGATTGGTGAGTTTCCAGTCCAGGGTTCGCATAGATGGGACGAAGACTAGCATAGGTAGCTATAGGCAGATAGTGTATTTCGGGTAAAACATTTAATGTAGACGAATCCACTCTGAACCTGTTCAAAAAATGCAAGAAGGATACAAATGAAACGATAGCCTCGCATCGGAGTGTTGAGATGTGCAATTCTCATCTGCATACACTAACGAGCACAAATAATTGTCATTAATGCAAATGATTCCATTGTAAAACACTGCGATGCTGGACGCGTTGCAGAATGCAGTTTCTTGTGTCGATCTTACTTAATATCTACAATTTGGCTGCGAGATTATGAAGTCTGGTTGCACCAAGATACGCGGTTTGTTTAGTCTGTGTGAGCGCTAAAACTCGTTATCTTGAGTATTTTCTGAACTCAGTAAAATACATTCGAAATTACAAAATGTGTTCAACTCGTCAACTGCCGGAAATCCAGACACTAATCAATTATCTCGTCGTATCCTACGAATAGGGACGTAACTCCATAATAGCTGCTCTACTTTTCAGGAGACATTTTTTTGTGATTATTTAAATTACTTATGAACAGTTATGTGTTTGTGGTTCCATATAATGTGTATGGGTATCATATGGTTCGACTAGCATTTTTGTCAATAAATTACCTTTATATTTTATACGCGTTTTGTCCCTTAAATCCTTATTCTCAGTTGTGTTAAGGCAAAGTAGGGTTGGACTTGAGCAATAAGTTACATTACGCCTTTTATCTGCGGAAATATTTAGGTCACAGTCGCCATAATAAAAGACAAAAACATAATTTGAACGTAGAAAAAAGACACAAACGTAATTAGGTCTTAGTCTCTTCTATACATATCCAATTTAGCCATTCCATAGAACACGGCCACAATCACCATAAGGGCTTTTTTCAACGTACCCAATAGTGGCCGAGCGGCGCTTGCACGTTGCCCGGCGCCCGCGCACCCTCACTACTCGCGAAGAAAGAGGGCGCGACGGCTATTGTGGCATTATTCTTCGTGGCTTATAATTGTGGCTTTTTAGAAAACCTAATTATTTGATAACTTGTACCGTTTTTAATTGTTTTGTTGAACTGATTACATGTGGTATGATGAGCAGAATTGATTAATGCAATAAAAAAAGAAAGCCCTTATGTTCGTTAGGGCACTATTCGTAGGATACGACGATCTATTGTTTGCGGAAGCCTGCTTCCATTCGGGGCCTAATAAATTAACCAGGCCCTTATACTAAAATTAAACTAAATTTCATATTTTACACAAGCGTTCAATATTGAGCTCGATTTCTAAACATTATTAGAAGAAATATTTGTATTTATGTCCTAAGTAGGTACTGGTAGTTAAAAGTTCCGTGACTGTCTGTTTGTATTATGTGTATAAAATATGGTGTTAAAACGCAACCACGATACAAAAATAATAGCTAGCGGAAGGAAATGATTTGAAAAAATCTTTACACTTAGCAATAATTATTTGTAAAGAGGTATTTAATATGCAGTCAATGTCGCGGGTGGCCGCTTGTAATGCATAATTACGTAATTAAAAACAAGCGATCCATTTATAGAACTACAATAACTTAATCGTAAATATAGTAAAGTATAAATAATCTTACACTACTAGTTATGTTACAGGTCATCGATAAAAAACGTTTTATTTTTATTCAGAACAAAAATATTTGCATAAGTACCTACCAGCTCACGTTTATTTTTTGTACTGCTCATAAATAAACAATAAGTGTATGTAATAAAGATTACGTAAGTATGTTCTATTAAATCACTTTGTGAGACAGTTTCAACTGATGATTGACATGGTTTTGATTGACAGACGTGTTGCTGGGGAGTATGTTCTTCTTCCCAGCAAAAAGACTAGGCAGTAGTGAAGGATAGGCGTTTAAGAGGACTTTAGGGTTCAAATAACTTTAGTTATTAGTCGTTCAAAAAGTGCTATTCTTTGCCTGGTTGATGAAATGTATTTTTATACCTCTGCTATCGCTAATAAATATTTATGGGCACGTGGAGCCTCCTAAATTTCCAAGTAGAGCTCACAATTACTGACAAATGCTTGCACTGACTGATTTGGTCCCCTCATATCTGTGAGATTCTTTCCCCGAAAGACCATTTCAGACGCTTATCTGCATGGTTCTTACATGATCCGACCAAGATAATGTCTGGACTCTAAAAGAGGCTTGGATCTCTGAGTTTCTTTCGGTATTTCTTCTCACAGAGTAATCAGACAGTGAAACACCGACTTCACCTTTAAGCAGAAATGACGAGTAAAAGTGTTTGTTTGTATGAACCTTTTTACAGAAATAATTATAATTTACTATTGAACTTCATTTAACATTTATGTAAAAAAAACTAGTAAGTAAGCAAGGTGGATAGAAAAAAGACTTTGAGGATGATATTCGCGTAAGTTAAAAGTTGTTTGTTAAATTATACGAGGACTCTTTAATCTTTATGCTTTTAAATCATTGAGTTCTTAGAAGGCGCTTTCTTAACCACAGGAAAAGTTTTCGCCCATGCATAAACTACCAACTCGAAAATGGTAAAAACGAAATCAGCTATGGCATGAAAGAGTCTGATGCATCTACTCAACCAAAATTAATGAAAAAGCAGATTATTTCACTACATCCGAGATGGACATTAAAGTTGATTCACCTTCCCTCTAATGTGGCGAGGGGGGTAATGGCTGATCTTTGCGTTATGCTCGTGAACGGGTGCTGCTTGTGGTAACTGGTCGTCTTGCTGGCTTTGGTTTTGCTATTGTTTTAACTATTACCTGTTTTTTTTTGTTTTATTTAACTTCCACATTTCTAGTTTATCATTTTGTTACATTGTCTTGCAGATCTATGGATTTAATCCAACTCTGCACATGCAAGCTGGCACACCCATTTTACCTGGAGGATTCTTATTAGTCAGTTGCTTTTGCTTGAGTTAAGTTAGTTTTATTGTCGGTAGCTATATATTACTGGTATTCTGTATGTTGAGTGTGCTAGCTAACATGTAGTGAATAACTTATTTTAATTATTTTGTAATTATAACTAATTGTACTGTGTAAATTCAAGTTCTTTTAACTTATCAGACAGATGTGTTGCTGGGGAGTTTGTTCCGCCACTTCTTCTTCCCAGCAAAAACACTAGGAAGTGGCGAAGGGTGGGCTTTTTGGGGGACTGTCTTATGTAATTTCGACGTTCAAAAAGTGCTGATCCTCAGCCTAATTTGAATAAATGACTTTTGATTTTGATTTTGATTGATTTTGATTATATTCATAGGTAGAAAATTTTCCTCATTATTAAGAAAACCACTTTGTTGATATGGAAATAGTTTCGACACCTTGTTAGTATCATACATACATACCTACATACACATACTCACGCCTTTTTGCTCATGGGGGTAGGCAGAAACAGCTACAGAGCGCCAAATGTTACGACTCTTACATACTTACTTCTTTTGCTCGTTTTCATTCATAATGCTGTCAATACACAGACGCTGGTTGCGAGTATTGGTACTACGCACCTGACATTTCTGAAGAACTTCAAAAATAAGGTCTATGTATGTCCTTCTAGGGCGTCCCCTCCCGGCGTTCCCACTTATATCTGCCTTGTACCTTAATACCTTTCGTTAGTCGCCTTTTATTCATCCTTTCATCGTAACCAAACCTTCTAAGTATAAACTCTTTACGATTCAAGTTTTGTTTATATTCAAAGTTTCGAATCAAACCAAGAGAGAGAGGAAGTTATCCGAAATTAGCGTTTAAAAGAAATCCTAAGTACCTACTACAGGTAAAATTTGAAACAACATTTCGTAAATTACCTCTTCAAATAATACTCTTGTCTTCATAGGTATAATTAGTAATTCCCACTCAGTCAGGTTCATATTCCCGCATCCTGCTCGTTAACTGAAGTACGCTTAAATGTGCTTCATTGCAGGATTATTATCATTAAAATACAATTTAATATCAGACATTTGTAAACCACTAGTTGGAACGAATCTAGGAATGGTACAAATTTGCTTTATCAGGTTCTTTGAAATGTTGAACACGACAGTTTTAATTTATATAGAACTAGCAGCCGTTCCGCGGTTTCATCCGCGTAAGTCCCGTTCCCGTGGGAATACAGGGATAAAAAGTAACTTATGTGTTAATCCAGGGTCTCGGCTAACTCTATACCAAATTTGATTAAAATCTATTCAGTAGTAAAAGAGTGAGGAACATCCTCACAAACTTTTTTATAATATATATTATTATAGTAGGATAATGTTTTATAATGTTTTGATTACCTAACTAAATACCATTCTGACACTTTACCACCGGCACCAAGACCACGGAGTAGGCACGAGGCACCAGTTTTCCTTACAATATTTTCCTCTAGCGACGTCAATGATGTACAAGATAAACTCAGAAAGAATAGATACAGGGTTACAGGTTCAATGGAACTACACTACTTTTATAATAGCATTAGAAAAATAGGCTTGTAAGAGCAAGAGTCACAGGAGTGCATAAAGATAAGTTAAAACAATTTTAAGTACAATCTTTTGGGTTTTATCATTGACATTGTAATTTCCAACTAAAATCAAAAATTTTACTAAATGAAATCCACATTAATTCTTGAAATAAATTGTTGAAATCAGTAAACACAATAATTTGTGACTCTGTGTGTTGTCACAACTAATTGTGACAGCTGCAGTAAAAATAAACTGTAATCAATTCGACGTTTATCGTAATTGTAACATGATTATTGTTCTATCGTTACAAAGTGTGCATTTAAAATAACCTATTTTAACACTTCTGTCTAACGCTATTTTATTTTTTAAATCGAGTATTATAGATCCTTTAAGAGGTGGCCGTATGCATATTGGACTGGTAATTTCCAAGTTGGTTCAATACTTAAAGTTGTTCACCTTGAAAACCAAAAAAAAATGTTGAAAAAACCAAGTTGGTCGACATTTTTGCTGACTGTACCTAGGTATACAAGTATACTGATACACAAGTGGCCGCTAAAGGCCACTTAGACTCGTCAAAATAGTAGCAAGGGATGATTGTAGATACAAGGTACACATTCAGATTCCCTACGCGTTTTGAAGGACCACTCCACTATCGTACTCCGTCCTTAGCGTTCATTTGTTTTTACAAATGAGCGGTAAAAAGAGCAGTGATAGCTTATAGTGATGTGACTGCTAAGTGATAGCATTGGACTTTAAACTCAGGCATACACCACTGCGATTTTTCAGATTTATGTGCGTATTGATTGCTTCAGAAACAGTGAAGGAAGCCTGAAAATATCTGTAAGGTGTGCGCCTTAGAGATATTTTTCAACGGAATACTGTGGATCGGTCGGGCCAATGTTATTTTATAACACATTTGCTCGTAAAGGGTCTCTTATTTCACCAATAACAATATCGTAATGTATCTCATAACGTACTTGTGCGTTATTGTAATTTAAGACGCATGGTTTATCAAGATGCACCGTCTAAAACAATGGTACTTTTTTAAATCTTAGCAAAGAGTTTTTATGTCAGAAAAGTGGTCAACATTATATGAATAAAATAAACTTTGGGAGATAAAATGTAAAAAATAATCATTTAGTTCATAAGTTTATTTGATTTTGACGATAAATTACCACCAATTGTAACAAAAACAATATAAATATAATTTACTTTATTAGTAATACTGCTTGTTTTTGTGGCTTTCCCCTAAAATAACAAAAACGATGATGCGCGCGATTCGCCAATTTTTTGGCGCGCTTTTTCTTTTCGCTGGGTTGTTTTTATTTGAAAATGTCAGTCCGAGTTTCATTTGTTTCCTCGCAATTATTTTATAAAACGTCGTATAACATACGTGCGCTTTGATAATTACAGCCTAGCAATATCGCCTCGGCTGTAATTTTCAACTTACCGCATCTATCAAATAATGTACTATTATGTTTACAAACATCATAATAGGCGACTACTGCAGTACAGTAGTACTAGACTACTACAGTATTTACTTCTAATAAATCCATAGGTAGGTAATAGAAATACAAAGTAAAGTTGACCAGTCTTGTTTTCAAGATACATACATACATACATAACGTCACGCCTGTAATCCCCGAAGGGCTAGGCAGAGGTGTATCTGGTAGTACACCCACATTTCGCCAGTTATGTTTAAGTCCCATGTAATAGGGGGCGAGCCTATTGCCATCAATCGGGCACAAATCCAGAGTCCGGGCTGCCACTGAGAAATTCCAGATAGAAATACTCAATAACACTTTGCCCGACCTGGGGATCGAACCCACCTCATGCTCAGTAGTAGCGCTTGCGACCACTAGACCAACGAGGCAGTTGTTTTCAAGATAACATACTTATTTGGTTTATGAATATCCCAGTAGCACCTACTTGAACGGGTACTCAAGCCGCGTCAAAGGGCGGGCTTAACCTTGTCTTCAGACTCTTAATGCGTTGTCTGACCTTTACTTAATACCTTTGTTTGTTAGACGGGCGGCTTTTGACAACTTGTTCATATTTCCAGTATACAGGTTGGAAGGGTTTATAGTCGCACGTACCGATAATAGAGTCCTGGTTGCTCCTGTATAATGCTGAACCAATTTTTTTGTCGTTGTATGTAATTTTTCCAATGTTTGTTTTCGTTGAAATTGAAAAAAAGAACCATGAAAAAAATCATCATTCTTATCCAACCCACATTTGATTTTAATGGTTGGAATAGAAATCATGATTTTATACAGTATTAAAGTAAAAATAAATCAGGATGGCAACCAACCGTTTATCTTTGAAGGTTAAGGTTCGCGAGTATATTCGTAAGAAGTTGGCAGTAGTATCTTCACAGCGCTAATGTTTTCTCTTCTTTCTATCTCTTCGTAATTTAATTTATTATGTATATATATATTATATTTATAGTGTAAATATTTATGTATTTATACTCATATTATGTATTAGTATTCTTTGATTCCTTTTATTTTTTTTTCATTTTTAATTGCACCTACCACTGTTTTTCTCTGCATCACTTAAAGGTTGACTGGTAGAAAATGCCTATGGCATTAAGTCCGCCTCTGTACATTAGTGTGCTTGAAGTATTAAATAAATAAATAAATAAGTTAATTAACTGAAACACGTATAGTGAAAAATCACTCTTTAAAAAGTATGAAACAAGAAAATATTAGCTTAGGATATTCTAATAGATGAAAAATTTCCAGCGTTTAAATGTTTTGCCTACTTGCCCTTATTTTATAAACCGGACCTGGATAATGTAGAGAGCTCGCGGTGTTCGGATGTATGTTTTTGATATCCCATCACCCTGTATTTTCTTCGGATAAACTATACTTTTGTTCGGTAGACATGTTGTTCTTATGTAAGGGGTGTCACAAAGTCTAGTCAGGTACATTTGTGTGGTTAAAGGCATACTTAAAATAATGTCTACGAAAATATCTTCATTTAATTTTTTTCTGTAAAATTTTTGTAGTGCTTAACTATATTATCCGCTAGCTTTTGGCCGCGACTTCGTCCGCGTGGAATAATGACTTCCGGCAGAATTTGGGTTTTTCGCTTAGTTATCGCCTTTTCCATGGTCTATCGATTACATGTGTCTCTCTTCCCCTCCCGCACGCGCTCCCCCGTCTTGGTGACGCTCACTTCGCAACGGTCCATGCAGCAGAAATCGTAATATTTTAATTTCGCCAGAACTTCAAAACCAAACGTCCAATTTTAATCTATTTAAGACCAAATATTATCTACATAAATTGTACTTAGTGATGAAATAATTTATTTTGATAAGGATTAATAGCATGAGTAAAATAAATGCGTTTAAATGTAGTCCAAAAAAAATTAAGATTTTTAGATAAAAAAATGGTTGTTGTGCCTCACTCGACATAGATAAGTATAGTGTTTTGCAGATTTTTTTGTAGATATTTATAAGATCTACGATTAATTAGAACATTTTATGGTTTTATCTTTTATAGTTTAGGCAGCGTACGCAAAATAAGTAACTTTTCTGGTTGATTTTTTACACCTTTTGTTCGAAAAACCCAAATATTTTACGGAACCCTATTTTTTCCAAAATAAAATTAAGCCTATGTTACTCGTGGATAATGGAGCTTCCGAATGGTGAAAGAATTTTTAAAAATGGTCTAGTAGTTTTTAAGCCTATTCATTAGAACCAAACAAACAAAGTTTTCCTCTTTATAATATTAGTGTAGAAAAACTAAAAAAATAATAACTAAACCTAACAATAAATAACTACAAAGCGTCGAAAAATTCTTCTGCATCGCTGCTAGCTGGAAAAGTGCCCATAGGACTGGCGGCATTGCCACGTTGAATGGCAATGCTTAGACGCTGGCCAAAGTAGAGGCCAGCTATTGGGTCACGGGAAGCGTCAACTAAACATTTACAGATGTCATTGAAAAGAAGACGAGCACTCGGACCCCACGGCCCAGGAGTTTCAACCCCAGCTCGAAAGTATAACTAGGTACCAACAAGGTTGCTATATTTAAGCCACTTGAGGAACAGCCGCAGCAGCAGCGCCAGCACAGCATGATTTTCCAGGAAGAAGACGTGATGGCGCAAGAGTAGCGTCCTATACTAAAGGCCTATAACCCATCTTCCAAGGGAATAAAGACATACCGTCCGATGTTTAGCCATCGTCATTATAATTACATACATACACATACATAACGTCACGCCTGTAATCCCCGAAGGGCTAGGCAGAGGTGTAAGTCCCTGGTATAGTACACCCACATTTCGCCAGTTATATTTTTAAGTCCCATGGGCGAGCTTAGTGCCATTATTATTATTATTTTATTTCCGAGAAAACAAATAAAGACATGCTCAAACATTACCATCATTTAAAAGAATGCTTAAAACTTATTACCTTGCTCCTAACACGTCTTAATAACAGTTCGTTACTCTGTAAATTATTAGTATTTATGTATTGCATTTTTTTTTGTTTTCTTATTTATACTTATTATAAACCTCTTTTGAGGTAGTCATGTATGTTATTTATTTATGTAAATAGTACACTACAAACTGCCTACTCATCTTTTCTTCTCCTCCATCAGGTCCATCCAAAGGTTGTCTGTAAGAGATCGCTTTTAGCGATAAGACCGCCAATTGTAACACGTTATGTACCCCTCAAAGTTATTATTTGTATGTTTTTATGCTGTATAATAAAGAGTATTCTATTCTAAGCAAAGGGGCAGTCTGGCTGGCAGCATAAATATAGTGTAATAATAATATTCATTGAGAGGCCATGTAACATAATTATTATAATCACTTGTGTGGGTAGGTACGAAAGAGCCAAATAAAAAACGTCGGGAGGTGACGCCCTAGAAGGACATACATAGACCTTATTGGTGAGGTAGCAGATGGCGGTCTATACTTTCTGCCTAACCCCATGGGAAAAAGGCAAGAGTTTATTTATTTTTATTTTTGTCTTTAGTTTTTTTAATCTTTCCTTTTTTATCTGTATTGCTGTTCTTTTGTTTTATGGAGTTATTCACCAACTCGCCCTCAATAAACTCGCCCGATTGGGGGAGACAGCACATTTTTTAATTTACCTATTCTTATATTCGTCAACTCGCACGGCGGTGTAAAGTACAGTCAAATATAAAATATGTTTCACACAGAATCGATTATTTATATAATATGTTGACAAGAGCAAAGAGGTCTACAAAAAGGGATCCGTTTAATTCTTCACAATAATGATAAGTAAGTAGTCTTTTATTCTAGATTGTTGATTATTATAAATATGTACCTATATTATTTAAATTATCTTCAAATTCACAGAGGAGCTGGGACGACATAATCTGCAAATTGACTCACGACAATCTTTTGAGCTGTAGTACAGGTTCTGCGCGTGCTAGGCTTTTGGCCGTGGGTGCGCATGAGGCCGGCGACTGGCTTCACGCGTACCCTTCTTCAAATACCGGAACATTTCTTGAGCCTGACACGCTCCGAATCGCAACCTGTCTACGGCTTGGGGTTCCGGTCTGCGCTCCTCATAAATGTCCCTGTGGCAGTGATGTCGACAGGCTAGGACATCACGGACTTTCATGCCAAAAAAGTGCAGGCCGCTTCTCGAGACATTCCGCACTTAACGACATCATACGCCGGTCCCTTGCCACCGTCAACGTGCCAAGTCTACTTGAGCCGACTGGTATTGCAAGAGACGATGGCAAGAGACCGGATGGTATGAGTTTGATTCCATGGAAGATGGGCCGGGTGCTGGTATGGGATGCAACCTGTTCAGACACACTGGCCCCTTCCCATCTACATGGAACCTCTATGATTTTGTCCCATTCGGTGTCGAGACCCTTGGTCCGTGGGGTCCTACCGCTATAAGGCTTTTTAATGAAATTTCGAAAAGGTTGGTCGACGTCACAGGAGACCGAAGAGCTGGCAGCTACCTCGGACAAAGAATTAGTCTAGCTATTCAAAGGGGGAACGCTGCCAGTGTCTTCGGAACCTTGCCTAAAGGGACTCCTTTTAATAATATATTTTAGTTACTATAGTTTCTTACCTAACAGAAAATAACCATTGTTATATAGTTAAGTCAAGATATTTGTCTTTTTACTGAATAAATTGAAATAAGAAATTTAAAAAATTGAAAAATTTAAATTGTAATTTTTTTTATTGTAAACTCATTATTTTGCTACATAACTCCAAAAGACTTTTATAGTTGACAGAAGCAAATTAGCAATGATTTTAGGTACCGTGCGAGTTGACGACAAGAACAATAAATTAAATTATTTTGTGCCAACTCCCCCGATCGGGCGAGATTTGGTCGGGTGAGATGACGAATAACTCGTTTTATGTTCTGTGCGTCCAAATAAAATATTTTCTTTCTTTCTTTCTTTCTTTCTATGTATATATGTAAGTATGTTGTGTGAGTACACCCACGTTATTTTATTAATGTGTGGGTAGTGAAATATACTTAAATGTAGATTAAAGGATTAAAATAGGTTTAGGTATTGTGGGTTGAATATTATTAATTCTATGAGGGAGGTATCAAGTCGTGGGCGGAGAGCTTCAGGGCTCGTGGATGTGTGAATAAATAATAAAATTTTCCTCTCCTTGCTGACGTACGTCCTGATGATCTAAATATACCGACGCTAGCTAAAACCCGTGGTTTTTGTCGTATTTTCGCGTAAGGGCCGTGCTGATGACGCGCGTAGAACCCAATCAGTAGGGATTGCTATTATTACGTAACGACATGCTATTATTACATGCGTGTGATGCGTGAACTATCTGCTAATACGCTCTGAAAACGCGCTTAGCAAAAACGCGCGTCGTCAGCGCGTTACATAAACGTCGTGAACAACGGCCCTAACTGTTATGGATTTCGCAGCGCACGCTAAAATATATTGCAGATGGCAGACTTTTATCCTTGGGCCAATTTTTACGTTTTTTTTATAAATTATAGTCTAAATGTACGTTTTTATAAGTATAAGTCATATTACCTTTAAACTTTTATTTAAATCCATTCATCAGTGCAATTCTGTAAAAATCACCTGGTGAAAGTGTAGGTGAACTGAAGATGAACTTCCATGCCATACTTATTCTAGGCATTCACACTTCACTTCACTCCAGTTAAAGGGGTGATCGTATTCACATCGTTCCCTACCTAGGTTTGGGATCGAAATATTTTTTTAAAATTAAAACTTAATCTACATACATATAATAAGACTGTAAAAAAACTGTGTCTGTACATTGAATATATTTAAAAAATAATAATTGAGGGGGGTTTAGAAACAGTAATAGAGCACGAATCCAAAAAAAAAAGTCTGTCTGTTTGTTTGCACACGCTAATCTTCGGAACTACTGCACGAATTTGAATGATTTTTTTTTTGTTGTATAGATATTAAGTCTGAGCAACACATAGGCTATAATTTATCTTGGAAACTGAAACACCTGATGCAGAACCGCAACAGACCAACTAAACTATAGGATACAAAAATGGTACCATAGCAAAAATTGTTCCACGTAATGAGCATTTTTTGCTGAGAGAATAAATTTGAAGATCTGGAATACCTGATGCAGAACCGCAACAGACCAGCTAAACTATAGGAGATGCAAAAATGGTACCATAGCAAAAATTGTTCCACGTGATGAGCATTTTCTGCTGAGAGAATAAATTTGAAGATCCGGAACACCTGATGTGGAACTTCAAGACCCCAGCTACACTATAACATATATAGGAATGACGTCTTAGCAAAAGTTGTTCGGTCTGATAGGCATTTCCTGTTGACTTATAAAAATCGAAGATCGGAAACATTTGATATACTTTAAAAATTAAAGCTATCACTAATTTCATTGCATAATTATAAAATAACATAAGTACCTCCACGCGGTGAAGGCGGGAACAGTTCAGGACTGATTTTCGATGACGATGGTATATCATTGAAAATTAGACTCTACTGGCCAAAACTTCCATTTTTTTTATCGTATAAATATGCCTTCGGGCTTATGTTATTTGAGTGTTTAATTTCCTTTTTCATTTACTTATCTTTGTTACATGGTTGCCTACCCGGTAACGCAGGGGAGCAGCCACTTAGATTTTAATTGATCAGGTATCATCATCACAATAAAACTATAACCATGCCTAGAAGGAGGTCAAATCTTTCCCAATGTTCCAAAGGTGATTGATGATTAAAGATCATAAGATCCCAACAATCTACCGAAGAGCGTTAGGAGAGACTTGATGCTGTTCGAGAACATGAGACTGCAACTCGCTCCGTGGAAACTTCTTGGGATCGCGAAGCACGCCTGCATTCTCAGCGTATTTACGCATCTACCAGGTATCCAGGTCACTAGACACCAGTGAAGAATTTGTGCGCGACTGACCGCTGATCGTCAAATAATGCACTGTCTCGCGAGTTGGAGACGTTCACGGAAAAAGCATGACGCTTGAGTTTTCAGCGTATATACGCATCTACTCTAGAGATAAGTGGGGGAAGGAGATGCGCGACTGACCGCTGATCGTGAACGTTACGCAACATATAGGCTATAATTTATTTTGGAAAATGGAACACCTAAGGTAAAAGAGATATAAAAATGGGGCCATAGCAAAAACTATTCCACTTGAAGAGTGTTTTCTGCTGTGAAACTAAATTTGAAGATATGGAGCACCTGTGGTGGAACTCCAAAGCCCAGCGACAATATAACATATACATAAAAGAAATGGCGTCTTAGCAAAAGTTGTTAAGTCTTATGGCATTTCCTGTTGACCAACAAAAATCTGGAACGTCTTGAATCGTCTCGCGCATTCCATTGTTTTGCCGTCCCCGGGCTTTTAGAATTCGACATCAGACGTTTCAGATCTTCGATTTTGACGACCCCGTTGTCGCTGGCATAAGCAACAATTCCGCGTACGAAGTCGCGGGCAGAAGCTAGTACGGTAATATGTTTATTCAAACGCTCTGAAATAGTTAACGTATTTTTCCTTGATCTCGAATAGCAGGAAACTTAATTAAAGTAATGTATGTTACATTGTTTCAGGTTTTAAATTAGTGGAAACTTAATGAAAGATAATTGTTACCAACAGGATAAATGTGTTCCTGGTTGCAACTCTGTGAACTGTGTGTGAACTGTTCATAAGTACTTATGAAGAGTTTTACTGTTAATCC
This sequence comes from Euplexia lucipara, assembly GCA_921972225.1. NCBI lineage: Eukaryota > Metazoa > Arthropoda > Insecta > Lepidoptera > Noctuidae > Euplexia > Euplexia lucipara. Next base: position 5,212,564 of record OV179142.1, on the reverse strand, counting down.
ACCTTACAAAATTAAATCTATGTTGATTGATGCTTTCAAAATGAAATTAAAAAGATTCTTGCTATGTAAATGTTACTATAGTGTTCAGGATTATTAAATGGAGGATGTAAGGACATATCGATGTAACTAGTGCACTAATATAATTATTAATATTATTACTTTGACACTCAATATTATTACGGTTCACTAATCGGTTGTATTTATTTTAATTGTTGTTTATGTGTTATTTTAAGGGGTCTATCAAATGTAATTTAGTCTAATCTCCTGTATACTTGAGGACGTGTACGTTGGAGCAGAAGTGAGATTATGCTGGAACTATATATGAGTAATATAGATATGTATATATTGAATTACCCAACCCGACGTCTTGCCGGCGTTATTAAGTTTACACAAGGTACGTGCATGCTCATCGTGCCTCCAGGGAGCCATACGTCGTCTGTGTAGTCTGGGCTTGAATATAGACTCGTGTTACCTGCGACTTTGTCCACTCGGAGTTTGTTTAACTACGAGATGCTTCGGCAAACTTCGTTTTGCCTTAGAATGAATAAAATTAATGTTGTGTTACCTTCTTAGTTTTAGCTTAAGACTTGTTAAAGGTCAAATTGTCACCTGATAATGAATTGAGAAGAAATATGTCACCTGTTATGTCCTCCAAGATGGCTGCGCATAAAAATGATAAAAAAAAGGTTTTTCAAAATTATTTTTTCGAGGTGTTTCATGTTTTCTAGAATAGAATAGAATACTCTGTAGTGTGAACCATAAAAACTTACAAAAAAGTAAAAAACAAAAGTTAAAAGTTTTTATTACATTTTTTCTTAGACCGGACGGAGGCAAATCTAATAAAAACAAAATGGTCATGAAAAATTGGCCCAGCCGTTTTTGAGTTACAAATAGTGTAACAAACACAACTTTGTTTATAGATATAGACAGATACAGATATATATTCTTCATCTTTTCGTGTGATTACTTGTACCCTAAGTAACATTTGGAGATTTACAAGATATCGCGACTTGAAATCGAACATTTTAAGGTACGGGAATGGACCTCCTGGTTTCAGAGTTTTTAGGGCACCCATGCGCATCTGACTTATGTCTTCGAAAAATATGTATTTCTCAGGTTTCCTCACGATGTTTTCGTTTATGGTTAAGCAATTGATAGTAATATATAATAAGCACATGACTACATAATATTAATTAATGACTTATGATAATTTTACTATTCATTTATGCGGAACACTAATTAGGTAATACATATTTGTGCACGAGGCATGCCAGTTGGACCAGTGGTTAGTGACACTGACTGCTATGCCGTAGGTTGTGAGTACGATTCCCCCACAAAGAAAATCATGTGTGATGAGCACGATCAATATTGTTTTGTGTCTGGGTGTAATTTAAGTGTCTATTATTTGTTCACACTTCGCGCGACCAGGGGGCTCGCTTATTCTTTTGCCAAAGAATTCGCATTGCCTCGTTGAATGTATGGTACCTACCTACACATTTATTTTAGAGACAGTAGGACTACACTGTATTACACACCAGTAATTTTTAAGGCTTATTCTAGACGGTCTTCTCATTACATTTGTAAAGTATCAATTAATAATATTCATAAACAGCAAAGTTATTAGCGGTCACCCAATTTATGGAAATATTGTACAGTATTCATAGTAGTATTCATTAATCGACATCTCTCGCTTACGTTCGCGTGATCTCGCTCAAGCCTGCAACAGCTGTTTTCGTTATTTAAGTTTAACTAAATAGTGGCATATTTAAAACTAGATAGTGGTATATTTAAAAATTGAACTTCATTTTTTATACTTTTGATTACGCAAATATGATCAGTTACAGGTATGGATACAGCCCAATTTTTTATGTACTAATTAAAAAATAGTGGTGTATTTTATTAATGATTTAGGTACTGTCTGTCAGATCTCCACAGATAGCTGATGTTATAAAGGGTAACTATAAGGATCCGCTGAAGTCAAAGATATTTAGGATACTACACACATCAAAAGTGTCTAGGGATCAAGCATTTTTATGCGGATTTCTTGAGATTGAGATGTGGCTTTGTAATAAATTTATGATTTTATAAATTTATATGGATCCTTTTTGGTGCATTTCATAATTTGAATCAGGAACTGTGAATCAAATTCGAGTAAAAGATGAAAATCAGCTGTCAGTATTTTCCCTATAAAAACATACAACGCATTGAAGACATTATTAGTGCTACTGTTTCCCTACTACTGATTAAAACCAACGTTATTATGGAGCGGCGACGTCATTTAAGCAGGGAAGAAATGCTCAGAGCCGTGGGAATGATAGAAGCTGGTTCCCGGCAACGTACTGTGGCTTTAGCTCTGAATACAAGTCAGAGTGTTATCAGTCGACTTTGGACACGTTACCGAAGCACTGGTACCGTGGCTGAGCGCCATGGAGGACGGTATCGCTGCACCACACGGAGACAGGACCGATACATTCAAATCTTAACTCGAAGAGCTCCAACAATAACCGCCATGATGTTAGCCGTGAGGCTTCATCACTCTTCAGGGAACTTAATTAGCGACCAAACAGTCAGAAACCGCTTGCATGAAGTGAACCTTCATTCCCGAAGACCGCTACGGGTACCACCTATAGCAATGCACAATCGTAGGATTCGATATCAATGGGCTCTTGAACACAGAAATTGGGCAGAAGAACAATGGCGTTTCGTGTGCTTTTCTGATGAGTCTCGTTTTGTTATGAGACCGGATACAAGACGTATACGACACTGGAGAACCCCTGGACGCCAACAGCGATTAAAATCCTGCCAGGAAGTCCAACCTTATAGTGGTGGAACCATCATGGTATGGGCGGGTATTTGGATCGGCGGAAGAACTGAGTTGATTTGGATCAGAGGCAACCTCAACGCTCAAATTTATGCTGAGACGATTGTATCAGACGTCATCGTTCCTCTACAAGTGCAAATCGGTCCCTTATTTTAGTTAATGCATGATAATGCACGACCGCACACCGCAAGAGTTGTAAGACAGACTCTCGCCGCAGCTAACATCAATGTCCTGCCCTGGCCTGCGCAGTCGCCAGACTTGAACCCGATTGAGCATGCATGGGATATGCTACAGAGAAGAGCTCTGCCGAATATGGAGGGTATCCAGTCGCAAGAAGACCTTTTTTTGTTGTTGCAACGAACATGGGCGGCCATTCCACAGCGTGATTTGGATGAACTCATTTTGAGTATGCCAAACCGATGTTCTTGTGTTGTTAGTGTTCGCGGTAGAAACACGGATTATTAATTGTTTAAGTTACCCAATAAAATTTTAAAGAAAACTGTTATTTCAGTCTTTTTTTCGAACTTTAATGTTAGTGGTTCAAATGTCAAAAATCCCTTTATTAGGAAAATGGCAAATTTCTTTATTAATGCAAAGGTGACTTGGTTTATCGTTACTGTGACAAACGATAACACTTTATTTGATGAATCCTTAAAAAAATTTTTAATTAATATCAATCAGGAGAAAAGTTATTGCAAAAATATATGTTGATCCCTAGACACTTTTGATGTGTGTATATGGAGGACATGTGAAGTTCAAATGTTAGGTATAGAAAAATTGTGTTAACGCAACGTGATACTTGTGTCTCAATAACGCCATCTAGCAGTATTGGAGCCACGGCAGTGGAGCGTACTAAACTAGACTAAAACACTTGTGTCCTCTAAGACACAAGTATCGGATGTAAATTTTGTTCGTGATGTTCCATCCGTAGTCTTGAATGTCTTTGGTTTAAATAGACCCACGCGAATGAGGTCGCGGGCACAGCTAGCTAACCTAAATAAAATCAAAACAATGGATTCTCCGCTAATGTTTTGGCAACGATACGATTTGATGGGCTTTTGATAAACATTGGCCATTTCCAGACGAGCCACCTATATACAATAGCGCAGTAGAAGTGAACGTGGGCTGCTACATAACAGGGTCTCAGTCTTGGCTCGTTAATGACGCATTCACTGATTAATTCCTCAAGGTCAAGTAATGTGCTGTTTCCTACTGCATGCTTAACTGTGTATTTCCTTGCGGTTGGTAGGCAGAAATAACCGATCTTCGCCTTTTGCGATCTTTTTTATTTTCTTTTATTAAAGTGAGATGGCCTCATTGTACCTAGTTTAATTTTAATACAACTACTAACAAGACATTTAACACTAGAAAGACGGGAGCAGTCATTTGACTGCAATTTGAATTTAAATGTTAAATAACTCGAAAACTATTTGACCTATTGTTCTGATACTTTGTGACTTTTATTTATTTTACTAGTTAAATGCAACTGTGTATGAAAATAAATCCTAAATGTTTTGTTTATTCTTGAAAATCTTGATCTACCGACAAAGACGGCGGCAGTCATTTGACGGCTAAACACTGATAAGAGTTTTTAAGTGTAATTTGAGAGGGTACAATATAAATAATTTACACTTATTCATTGTTTGTAGTTTACTAGTCAAATGAGTTAGTTTATTTACGACTGTCTATAAATTTTGTCGAAATTATTGTAAGTGATTCGTGAAAATGTCTCGTAGTCTTCAAAATGAAGAAATACCATCTTTGTTGCAAAATATTCGTGAAGATGGGTCGAATTGTGACTCTGAAAGTTTAGAACTTGATAGCGACGATGATTATCCGGTACCACCAGTCAGTTCAAGTTCTTCTACGGAAGAAAGTGACCTGGAAGACCAGATAACTCTAGCAAATTTACGAAACGTTGACAAGTTGAGTTCTCGCGGCCGTGATCGTAGCCGTGGTCGTCGTGGTCGAGACCGAGGAAGGAGTCATATAGCTAGGAAGGTTCTGAGCTTCAAGGTCTTATCATTTCTATCGACGGTACCTTGTGGATACTTCAAATAAAATCTACAAAGTAGTCTCTGACTGTGACTTTTTACAGCGCTACTAAATATGGCGTGGATGTGGCTGACCAGATGGCAAAAAAAATAGTGTAAAAGCAGCATCTCGGAGGTGGCCAGTACAGGTTTTTTTAATGTTTTGGACCTAGCAGGGATAAATTCTTTCATTTTGTATAAGAAAATGTCAGGTACCAACATAAAACGAAGGAATTTTATACTAAGTTTAGCAAGCGAACTTAGCGGCAAGGTAGAAATCCAAGCTGGCCTCTCAGAAGCTGAACCCTTGCCTGAAGAGTTGACACATTCTACTTCTCCATCTTCTGCTCAAAATCCGGAAAATAGATAAAGGCGAGAATGCTTTATACAGAAGTGTAAAATCAAAACTAATAAAGTATGCGACACTTGCAAAAACCCACTTTGCGGCTCTTGTATGTAAACAAAATGTTAAAATATAAAAATTGTGTGTAAATTAAATACTTAATCATATATTATGTCATGTTTTAATACTATAGTAACCATTTTTAGCACCTAACTATAAAAAAAAAATTAATAAACAGGAGGAGTCATTTGACCGCTCGCCGTCTTTGTAGGTAGTTGATTTTTTCCGTCTTTCTAGTGTTAAACGACCTGTGGCCCACTTAAGCCCTGGATCGAAAAACTGGAATTCATGAAGAGATCATGACTTCGACTGCGCAGGATTAGTACTTCAGGTAGTTTATTTTGTTGCCCAAGATTATAAATAATAATATCTTTATATTATAGACCTAATACCTACGTGTTAAAAGGTATATTATTGTAAAGTTTCAACATAATGAAATCAGTAGTTTTTGCGTGAAAGAGCAACAAATACCCATACAAACTTTTGCATTTATAACATTAGTAGAATTAGTAGGTATAGATATGATGTCTGTAGTTATAGAAAACATGTGAAGAAAAACACAATTTAGACTACTCTAATTGCATGAATTGTAACAAGAGTATGAAGTGTCTTCATAGGGATGTGTTCGATTACAACATAATGCTGTAATAGCGAGAAGAACTTAAATTAACTGGAAGTGGTTCTGCGTTGTGAAGCGAAACTGTGCGAAGATCACAATGATGCTTAAGTGGTCACCAATTACTAACGATGCACGCGAGGCCCCCATTACCGACGTGCCATTATAGGCCTCTATGTCCCTCTCATTACACAGAAATGGTGTCGAAGGAAACCCTTTGTAATGGTACTTACGAAACAGATTTCACACATGCGAAGTTGTAGGTAGGTACTTACAAGAGTAAGAAATGAACATGCGTATGTGTGAATTCTGCGTAGCCTCCTCTTGCAATAAGCACCCTATTTCGACGTTATGGTTTTGTTTGCCCGGCAACGAATTTGAATAGTTTATTAAGCTATCCTAGGCTCGCAAGCAATCCTTTCATAAAGGTCATGTATTTTTTTTTTACTTTTTCAAACTGTAATAACAATAGGTGAGGTTGTAACTAGGTATCAGCTTCACCATTTCGACTCCAATATATCAATATTCAATATTAAAACGGAAATAATACCGTAACAAGTATTTTTTTTAATTAATTTAAATTATAAACTAATTTTTGCTGTCTCAGTCGATTCACCTGGATTCAACTAAAGAAAGTAAATTGTTGGATAAAATAAATTTAGGTATCCCACTTTACAAATTACGGTTCATTTCTCCATAAGGGCGTTTAATAGTACAAATAATTGAATTTAGTAAGATATGGTAAATATCATCATCTGCTTAATCTTTTCCAACTGGCCTGGAGTTCTAAAATACAGGCCTAGGCTTAGTTTAGACTCCAGATCTCCCACAAATTACTAATGATTTTTGTTTTTAAAAATACTTGTCAACTAATTAACCATTATTGTAATTTGTTGGAGATAGATAAACAATTTTTTTTTTAACTACGTCAGGCAACCAGACTAACCGGCTACAGCTGAATACCATTTCCTTACATGAAGCGACTAGCTATTAATCTGATCCCGACAATTCAGTAAACGACGCGATACTTCTTGGTTAGACTGGTTAGACTTTCGTTGCTCTAGACTACTCGTAATGACTGTCAAAGATCTACTACTGACAGCCGAGACTTGCAAGTGTTTACAAGAGGCGGCGGCCTATCTTACAGCCACAACGACCACAACCCATTGAATGACGCGATACCTCGCGGTTAGACTGGTTGTCAGGTTTTCGGTTCTCTAACTACTCGTAAAGACTGTCAAAGATCTACTAAGTACTGACTCCTGAGACCTGCAAGTGTTCTACAAGGAGCGGCTGCCCATCTAACCGCTACAACGACCCAACCCAGTGAATGACGCGTTGCTTCTGGATTAGACTGGTTGTTGTTAGATTTTCGGTGTTCTGACTACTCGTAACGGCTGTCAAAACCGACTAATGACAGCCGGGAGCAAATGGTAAATATAAATTTCCTAATTATAATTTTCACGGGAACAGGGACGTCGCGTTTGCTCCGCTAGTTGGCAATACTCCAGTTTTATATTTAAACGAAGTAGTAGCCACTGACATTTTATGAAGGAGATTTTGTAACATTTCCAATTGTGCCACAGTCATATTAGCTTCGGACTCGCCTTTCGAGTTTTTACCGTGCAACTGAGCAGCCAGGCTCATTATGCAACTGCGTTTTGTACCTGTGCAAATAAAGTGCACCGCTCTATGACGCAGCCGCTTCATATAAATATGAATGTAATAATCACAGCAGATAAGAATCGTGTATTAATTAATATACAAAGTGCGTTTGTGTCATCACTACTTGGACTATCCACCGTGTTATATGCATAATTTAATCGTAACACTTAGATAACTCGTATTGAGCGCAACTATCAACTAGTCGGTGTGTATTTCTGTTCTAAATAGTACCTACAATATGTAACTCGTTATGTATCCAGGTGTAATCTATACTCAACACTCTAGGTGAACGTACAACAAAAATGATTCCAATGCCGAATGCGCCACTTACTCAAGTAAGGGGGTATTGCCGTACAACTAACAGAGTAACGATGTAACTTTTTTATCTTTCAGTTGATAAAAATAACATTAATAATGATAAAGCTTTTACTGTGTCAGCAATATATTCTGAGTTTTATTTATACATACGAAAATGACTTGCTATTAAAAGCAGAATGGACGCCGTATAGGACCTCACTAGGGGTAATAACGGTCACTAGCTCTATAATGTCTATAATAATATAAACTATTTCCATTCGTTGAACTCCATTTCAATCGACACTTCGAGTATGTAGTTATAATTATTTTAAATAAATGTCAATTGTATGAATGTTTCTCGATTATTCAACGTCTTACCGAGGTTTTTAGTAATCATGAGCGTTCTAGATTGAGCTTCAAAGGAACAAAAAAAAACGAATCGGAATATGTGTATAATATTATTGAGGAGTGTTCACCCGAACGGCATAACTCCAGACCGTCCTTCAATTCAATTCTGAACTCCAAATGAAATGAATTATAATAGTTCAGAAACAATACTTTAGAATGTAATTTTGTCACCAATAAGATGTTAAATCTGCAACTTCTGGGCAAATTTTCTATATGAATGCCTTTGCTCTAACCTGTCAGCTGTCAACAGTGCTTATTCAAGCACAGGAAACAGTTAAGCACTCATTTTTAACGCACTTTTTCGGAGTGTATACCTAACCTATTTAAAGAGAAATTACGTTTAATAAAATTTATTTTTATTTATACGTGGCAGCGTGGTACAGACGCCAGCACGTCAAGTTACCTCAATGTGTCAAATTTCTTTGATCGTTTTTCAACTTAATTTTAAACGGAATAAGGTTCATATTCAATTGGGCAAATTTGACATATTGGGGTAACTTGATGTGCTGGTGTCTGTACTACTAACTTATATGTAACACATTGAGGCGTCTAATGCACAAGCCAGCTAGCTGCGATTTTTTTAGTATAATCCTTATAGCACATGACTAGAGGCGCCATGGTTTCTATTACTAATATTTTTGCCCACGCAAGTAGTGCGGAGCGCAAGTTTCGGCTGTTTTACGCATACCCAAAATTGTTACGTTTCATGAATGAATGGTGTCAATGACTGACACGTTTTGTTTGTATGTAAAGTGTCAAAAATATCGTCTCTTACTACGGCCGGTTTTGGGGTCTATTAGATACCAGCAAAATAGCTGTTTCGAAAGCTGAGGCTAAGAACCACTAATGGCGGTATTACCCCCAGGCTCGAATCCCCTTCATCTTATTACAAATTGTTATATCGACTACTTCGACTACCTTTTAGGTCTAGTGGTCAAAAGTCTTATGCTAAGCTTGAGATCCTTGGTTTAATTCTCGGGTCGGGCGAAGTGTTATTGGGGTTTTCTATCTGGAAATTTTCAGTAACAGCCCATAGTCTGGATTTGTGCCCAGTTAATGGCAATAGGGACTATGGGTCTAGTCGCGGAATTTGTTCGAAAGAGTCACCGCGGCCCTGGAACACAAAGGAGGAACACGGACGGGTTTTAGTCAGTAATAATTTAACATCCTTAAAAAAAAAACGTACTATGGGGACTTAAACATAACTGGTGAAATGAGGGTGCACATACGTGATGTTATGTTATGTTTATCAACAATATAATTTGCCAAACGTTCCTTTAGATTAGCGCCTCATGTTCATGAACTAATTCTACTTTATTTGAATAGGAAGGATTAATATTAGACCGGGCCGTGCCTGACATGATTCATGTGAATCCATGATGCAATCTAACTGCTTCATAAAAAATGTTGAAGTTTACAAGTCCGGGTCTTAACCGGGCCATGCACGCGGTGCGCCCCGGGCAACACCTAGTCTAAAATATATACGGTGACTGGTAATTAGTGGCCGATACTTAAACACGTGATTGTATTCAAGATTTCAATAAACTTTCCAAAAGAAACTTTTTTTTTATATACACAATAACTTATACCACAATATAGGTAATCAATAAAACGCTGTTTGAAATACCCGCGCGCGCCTGTGTTCGATCACAGTAGGCACGAATCGGCACGATCTAACAGCTGATATTCTGACCTCGGGAAGGGCAAAATCTACTAGTAGTAGTAGCGTCACACGCTCCGCCGCCACCCCCACCGCTCCCGTTGTGCAGTACTGACGTAATTGAATTAATTGAAAGTTATTGAGTATAAAAAAAGTTTCTTTGGAAAAGTTATCCGTATTCATGAGTACAATCACGTGTTTAAGTATCGGTAACTAATTACCAGTCACCCTAAATAATATTATATACCTAAATCTTCCCTTAAGCTCTTTGCAAGAAATTACTCATTCATTAAGACATTAGATTGGGCGTTGATTTGAAATCATGCTGAGAAGGTTGTTAAAGAGGCAATTAATGCTGAGGGAAAATCCGGAGAAAGGGCCAACTAAATTGTACCAACTATTTTATATTAGTAAACTACTAGTAGCTACGTAGGTACTAGTGACAGGCTACTGGTGTGACCGGCGACTTGCCTAGTAAAAGGTCTCGAATTCAAACCTAAGGCACACACTTCTGACCTTTTGGATCCATGTGCGTCTTGTTGAATTATCACTTGCTTCAAAATCGGTGAAGACGAACAGCGTGAGGAAACCAGCATGCCTGAGATACATTAATCCAAGTAAAAAACAGTGGAAAAAACACCTAAAACATGAGACTCAGCGATGACAGATGAAAATGATGTTAATTGAACATGTGACGAAAAGCTGGTGGGTACCAAGCTTCATACCACCGCCGCAAAGTTGCATGTCTGTCGGTCTTTTACAAATTGTATTTCGGTGAGTGTGGTCTAGAGCTCCACGAGCTCATTCCACCATCTCCTTTCTTCCATCGGGAATCCAGACGTACTGCAGGTTATCCCATTCCTTGACCCATTCCTTGTAGATGTTCCACACATTCGCACGAAGCGCTTTGCCTGTTCCTTCGTTATGCGCACAGCCAAGGAGTGGAATTCCCTGCCTACATCAGTGTTCCCGAGTTCATATGACCCCAATCTGTTTAAGTCGCGAGTTAATAGGCTTCTTTTGGGTAACTCGTTCCATCGTCGACCTCATCTCTGACCGCTGGACAAGATTGAGGTCAAGAGTAGACCCGTTATATATATACATAAAAAAAAACGTGTAGTAGGCAGGAGCGTGGGCTTGTTTCCTCTTACATTATTTATGTCCTAGGCATTCTATATTTACAAATCATCTTCATAATGTCTAGCCTTTTCCTGACTAAGTTGGGGTCGGCTTCTAGTTTAGTAGTTCGCTCATATCTTACCTTCACAACCAATGAGATGGAAAATCTGACCACCATTTTAAACAAGGGGTATCGTGTTACCCAGTAAATGTACTGGGTAGCCAGATACCCCTTGTTTAAAATGTTGGTCAGATTTTCACTTTTCGGCTTCTGACTACCCGTAACGACTCGATCGAAAGACACAAACCCGGGGTGTTATAGCCCTGTATCGCGGTAACCCAGCCACAGAGGAGTCTTGAAAATATAAAATAATGGTCACCCCATTCACGGACTGAATTCGGCTATTATTATTTACCCACACTCCTCGTTATTATGATAAGTATTTAAATAAATAGCTTAGTTTCGCAATCTGTCGCGGCTTATCACCAATCCTTAGGCACGCAGGAAGTGGATATTGTTATTAACATTGAATAGGTAACTAAGATAAACTATACACAGAAACAGATTGGCGGTTTTTGCCATATAGGTAAGCTCTGAACTACAAGTCATTACTAAAAAACGCTCTAATCAATAACCACAGTTTTAATTGAACATTCTTTTGTAACGTGACATAACATTAGGTACGCCTGTACAGTACACCCACATTTCGCCAGTTATTTATTATTTATTTATTTAATACTTCAAGCACACTCATGTACAGAGGCGGACTTAATGCCGTAGGCATTTTCTACCAGTCAACCTTTAGGTGATGCAGAGAAAAACAGTGGTAGGTGCAATTAAAAATGACAATAAAAGGAATCTAATACATATTATGAGTATAAATACATAAACATGTACACTATAAATATAATATATATAATAAATTAAATTACGAAGAGATAGAAAGAAGAGAAAACATTAGCGCTGTTAAGATACTCTTACGAATTGTTCTTACGTATTATTCCACGATTATTCCACAACTTTCACACAACGCCACCTACTCCCAAGTTAAGCAGAGCTTGTGTTATGGGTACTAAACGACTGATAAACATACAAATATATTTCTAAATATATGCATAAAATTGATAAATAACACCCAGACACAGAACAAATGATCGTGCTCATCACACAAACATTTGTCCTGGGTGGAAATCGAACCCACGACCTCCGGCATAGCAATCAGGGCCACTAACTAACTATGTTTAAATACCATGTAATAAGGAGCAAGCCTTTTTTATTTCATGTTATTACAACTCACTCAATACAACTCTCATGTCACAGTATATTTTTCCCAGCTCCCCCGAAACAGCTTGACCAATTCCTACGAAATTTTGTTTGGCTATATCACCTGCCCACTGACGGCTCACCGAGCAAAGAAGACCACTTTGGCCAGACATTCAATATTTTCTATAGACGGGACATCAAGAACAAAATTTTCATCCGATACCTACTTCTGTCCTAATGGACACAAGCCTATGAGTTTAATTTCGCCGGTTCAATATTGCTTTAGTATTCTAGATGGCGTTACTGAGACATGGGATAACTGTTTTTCTATGACACTTCTTCGCATGTCCTCTTTAAAGTAGGTACCTTTCTTAAATATCTTTATTTGCCTCAGTCTTTGCACTCGTAATAGGTTTGTATGCGTTATAATTCTAAGATTACCACTTAAGCTGGCAGACCCTGAGAAGTGAATACGTCTCCAATGTCTTAGTTATCTTGGAGTCAGGAAATGTCGCCTACCAGGGGACTGTCGACGTAAATTGACACTTGGATATTTTGCCAGACTGTCTCCACAGAATGTACGTAAGTAACTACTACTGTTGTTAAACCACACTAGCTTTGCCGACGTAAAATATTTATTTTAATTTGTTATTAGTTATTTCATTTAGTTTCAATTTCAACTTTCTAGCTTTCACGGTTCATGAGATACCGCCTGGCGACAAACAGAATGACAGTAAAGTCTTAGCTAGTAATAGAATCCTGTTCGTACCCTTTGCCTAAGTACCTACGAGACTCTAAAAAATAATTTAATTCTGCTATTCCATCCTCTCATAGGAACGTAAAGATTCTAACGCTATCGTCTTCCATTCGTCAGCAAATTTATCCAATGCAGGGTACATGCAACGCATAAGCAACGTATTTACCAGTGCATTAAGCATCGTCAACATAAATGGTACTGACTTATTGGGATCTAGTTACTGTGGGACAAATCGGTTCATGGAATAGTTTATGCTTTCTAGAGCGATTGTATCTAATTTAGTATTAGGACTATGCAATAAAACGAATTAACATTAATTAAATATGCACCCTAAAACTAACTACAAATGTAATAATAAAAAAACTTATGGGAATAAGAGCTATAACTGGTCCATGAAGGAATATTATAAAGGTAAATTACCGATACCACTAAAATGTAGACTCATGGACACGTATCGTGTGTTCTCCCCGTCTTAATCTAGAGCGCACAGACTATGGTCTTTAACTAAATCTCAGAAGTCCAAATTCAAGGTTTGCCAGCGAGCAAAGGAGCCCAAAGGAGTATACTCAGTGTAAAATTGACAGACCGAGTGCGAAACTTTTTACTGCGCTCCAAAACTGGGATTGCTGACGTGGGTGAAAAGGCTGCGCAATTGATGTGGGACTGGGCAAGAGATGTCTGCCGCATGCCGGACAAACTCAAGTAGCACAGAGCTGGTACCCTGAGACAGGAAGACGAGGTCGCGGCAGACCGCGAAGGAGATGGTGGGACGAACAAGTTTCTGAAAAACTTGAAAGATGAAGCGCAAAATCGCGAATAGTGCAAGGAGTGGAGGGAGGCCCCAGGAGAAGCACAGAACAGGATAACAAAAAACAAACAAATCCAAAATCGGAGCACTCAGGTGTCCAAACTACCTACTCCTGATCCTCCCCATTGCTGTCTTCATCATCTGGAAACGAGGAAATTATTAGGAACAAATAATTGACTCAGCTCATAATCATATCACACTAATCACACATAAACTTGACAAAAGTTGCCGAAGTAATCCAAAAAATCCAGTAGATTCCATACGGATAAAAAAAAGATTGCATGCAGCGGAGATGAGAATGTCAAGATGGAGTGTGGACTGTGTGGAGTCATTAAAATAAATAAAGTTAGAAATGAGCATACGAAGGAAGGAACGCGTATGTGATGGAAAGAGGGATTTTGAAGGTGGTGCCTTGTTACAGAAATGATGAAAGGTTGTCTTCTGTTTTGGTATAGACATGTGATGAGGAGGGACGGAGGGCTGATGAATGGTGACTAAAAGAGAGTGTCGATGGCTGGAATGTGTGAGAAATGATACAAAGGAGAGAGAAATAAATTAAATGACAGTGTGACGGACGACATAGGAAAATTAAAAAAAATGTGTTGCGCCATCCCCAAATAACATGGGACAAGGGCAGGAAGATGACGAGATGTTTGCGCTTTGAGGAATACACCGGTCAACATACTAAGTTCGTAACATTACATTCAATGACATATGACGTAGCAGGTACTCGCCAAGTATGTGGTACAAGACAAGAGATGGTTACCTTCAAGCCTTAACGACCCCGTTATTCGTAAGCAGCGGAACCGCCGCGCGTCATTAGAAACCCGCTTGAGTTGCGCTTGCGCCACAATAGTCGCACAGCACAGATACGCATAGATTACGTTTATTTATACGATAGATGGGACAGTTGTTTGAATTGTGCTTTTGATTTTTTTTAGCTAAGATTGAGAGATATTGACTTCGGTTTTCTCATAGCAAAAGTAAAGATAAAAAACTTTTTCAGACTTAAAAAAAACACTAACTGGTGTAAAATAACTCTAGTTTTGGTCTGTGGCTTTGGGTGGTTATGCCATTGTAGGTATGAAGTGAGCGTGTGTACATAGTGTAAGCAGGACGAGTAAGAAAGGTAGGTCACTACATCATCACCCCCTTCCAAAGACCGTCAAGGGAAATAATAGTTGGGAAATCTAACGCGACGTCCTGACCGCGTCGTTCTGACGACACACCATAATCAATATTAACTACTAACGACGACGGGTACTACGAAACTACTGTTTTTTTTTTTATATTATTACTGACAGGCACGCGTTTGACCACTATCTTACCTGATGGTAAGCGGTGATGTGGTCGACGATGAAGCACGCTTGCCTAGAAGCAACCTGTTCACTCTTGACTTGAAGACCCCTAGGTTGTAGCTAAGATCAGGAAACACCGACACCGGCAGGGAATTCCACTCTTTGGCTGTTCGCACAATGAATGTGTTTCCATAGCGTTTAGTACGTATGGTTGGGATATCTACCATGTACCGGTGGCGCAGTGCTGTACGTCTGGTGGTCCGATGATGGAAAGGGCTTGGTGGAATTAAATCGTGCAATTCCGATGCACACTCTCCGAAATATAACCGATAGAAAACCGACAGGCTAGCAACTCGGCGTCGATGCTCAAGACTTTGAAGTTTTGACTCAACGAGTGATCTTCTTGGCTCGTTTCTCAATAGACTCAAGCGCATCAAGCTGGTACTGTTATTTCATTAATTTAACACCTGTTACCCAATACGAAAATGTGCCTGTATTTTCATAGTACCTAAATGATAACTACCTCTACTACGTATTACTTATTTTATATTTACCTAGTTAGACTGCCAATGGATGTCATTTGTTTTTTGTAGTATACACAAAACTTACTTTTGTTTTGATGTCAGTTGAGTTTTGGTTTGAACCAAATGAGAATATATAGTTAGCTAAACTAACTATTCTTAATTGGTTAACTAACATTTTTCGCCGACTGTAATTTTCAGAAATAATGCATCAACTGCAAGCACAAAAACACTGTTTAATTAGTATTTTAGTTACAACCCGAACGTTAATTAAGCATTGCAAATATTATTCTCGTCCTGCACCTGAAATAATTTTCTAAAACTAACTAGACATTGTTTGCTCAGAAAATGGCAGAGGTCTGTTAATTAATTTTGTTAGTACGTTGGTTGTGTAAATTCCTCGCGTAACGAGTTTCGAGTTTTACTAAAGGTTTATTTTTTATAATATTATTCTGGGTTTGTATAGCTTTTGTTGCTCATTATCGCAGTACTGTTAGTGTTAATAACAACATTGCGACGGCGAGTACATTTGACGTCCGCCATTAATGATGATTGCAGCAAATTCCATTTATCCGAGATTTCCCATGTGTAAAGGACTGGTACCCACCCGGGTACCTGGTGCAATTTTTAAAAGTTAGAAAGTTTTGTTTCTGTACTAATAAAAAGGTTCAAATAAAAATATAATACTTATTAAAGTTTTATAATAATAACGCATAGAAACCTAGTACGAGTTCAAAAAGCAAAACAATTAAAACTGTGCCACAAAATTGGCTTCTTTCTTCGGTTACAGTCAATAGGTACTAAAAGTCACGTTACGTCGAGTACGATCCGCGAGAAAACACATTCGGCTCACGCTCACAAAGATAATAATGTGGACACACGATTTCGCCCGTGTTTTGGACTAAACGCGGCTTCTGTGTGTTATTATTATGTACTTGTGTGAGTTAAACTTATGACTTAAACAATGTTTAGTATACATGAATGTCAAAAATCGTTTTTGTCAGAGGCGTTATCGAATTTCATCCTACAAATTAAGCTAAGTAGTCTTTCGCGTAAGACTTTCCCAACTATGTTAGTTAGGGTAAGCTTCTAATCTGACTGGCACCTAATACCCAGTATTTTACGCGGAGTGACCGCCTCCTTAACCCAATCCAGTAATGGGGTAATATGGTAACCCTCGGTTAAACAGGCGCTCAGTCTTTCGGGCCTCTTACTACCCGTAACAACTGTCAAAGATTTAAAAATGGCGGCCGATTTCAACGACTTATTGTGCTTCCGAAGCACCTGGCTTAAGTAAAGTGGCTTAGCACAAATTCCGTCAGAGACAAGACGTTTTCAAATTCAAATACAAAATTCAACAAACGTTCCTTCGTTCGTTTTAAAAGACGTTTTTATTCAAAATATTTTGGGAACACATTCGTGGTGCGTGCAGCTAAGGAGTGGAACTCCCTGCCAGAGTCGGTGTTTCCTGATAGCTACACACACCTGATACAACATAGCAAGTCAAGAATGAATAGGTTACCTCTAGGCAAGCATGGCTTACCATCAGGCGAGATAGTACTAGTTGATTGGCCTGTTGGTCTAGTAGTTAGTCAAGCACCCAAGACAAATGTTTGTGTGATGTGCCAGGGTGTTATCATCTATAAATGTGTTTGTATTTAGAAATATAATAAGTATGTTTATCAGTTGTTTAGTTCCCGTAACACAAGCTCTGCTCAGCTTGGGACTAGACGGCGTTGTGAAAAAGTAGTGGAATATTTAATATTTATTATCATTATTTATAGTAGTCAAACGCTAGCCTAAAAATAATAATAAAATAAACGAAGAATGCGTATCTACGCATTAAACTAATCTATAGCCTCCGTCTCTAGAAAGGTCGGCACATTTTTTCACTAGTCACTATGGAGTGAAAGTCGGTGAGCGGGCCTCTTTTGGCATTGCCAAATAACATGGCTTAGAACGGCGGCCTCTTACTAACAGCCGGAGTTATATTCCAACTTTGTTTCTTTTTCCTGTATCCGATCGCTCTTTTGATTCGAATGAGTAAAAGATGATTATCAATGTTAGTAAACTTAAATGGTCTTATTGTTAAAGAAAGTGCTAAAGAGAAAACTATTGTGTACTAATATGTGGTGATTTACGGAACTTAGTAGACGTTTGTCATTTAATTAAGATCGTTTGTTGCCTTGGTACCTACTACTAGTAGAATCCCGGGTATTTTTTTTTCTGTTGAACTGCCAAGCGGTCCAGTAGTAGGTACTGCGGGAAGGTTTTTATACCCGTTCAGTTCAAATCTTGAACAAACTGAATGACATTGGCGTTAAGGTAGTAGCAAAGCGTTAATAATTTTGAGTTAGCGTGTTCACTGACATTGTTTCAACGGTCGTGGTCCATTCAAACCTTCGCCGATGACGTAGATCTCGTCAATAGTTTTGTTATGTTCTGTTGGAGGTGGAGTGCCCGGGTGCCACCAGGCTGCGGTGACTACACACACGAAAGAATTCGCGGATCTCCCGTCCTATTTCTGCTTATTACAAACCTCCGGTCATCTCGTTCTGACACGTTTCACCTCTAAAATGCTATTTGGCTCCAGACAGGGCCGAACTTGTTGGACAGGTTTCTAAAAATAGCGGAAATGTCCGATTTTTTTTAGAATAGCTGAGGTCCACAGCGGTGTGTCGAAATTAATTGTTTGACTGGTTGTCCATTCTAGTCTAAGGCGTTTTACTATCTGATAAAGTTTAGCGTCAATACATGGTCGTGCGTGTGATTGTGTTGACGCTTGGTAGTTAAAGTTTTTTTTTTTAAACAGAAATGTAGCGTAGTTATTGTGATAATTGTATATTGTTAAATTTCCTGCTAGCAACAACTAATTATTATTTGATAACTGTAACGGTTTTGCTCGGTCAACCTGTTTGGTTTAACATTTATGTCATCTTTGGAAGTAAAATGCTCGCAAGCATTTTGTGGCTATTTGAGGAATGTTGATATTTATTTATTTTTTTGGAAAATATCTAAATTTTTTTTTAGATATTTAATTACAGAATCATGGCCAATAACAAGACAGACGTGCTATTGGGGAGTTTGTTCCGCCACTAGGCTTCTTCTTCCTAACAAAAACACTACGAAGAGGCGAAGTGCAGGCGTTTTGGGGGACTGTCTTATGTAATTTTTGACGTTCTGAAAGTGCTGATCCTCAGCCTTATTTGAATAAATGACTTTTGAAAAAGATAAGAAATAATTAACACTAGGTAGGTAGCAAACAGGTTATGTTCAATGTTACGTGATGGCCAACAAAAAGACGTCCTAATAAGTATTATTGATTAAAAGGTTAATTATATAATTCTAACTAATGTTACTTGTAAAACTTAAAGGGAATGTGAGGAGGAACGGTGGCGTCGGTGTTTTTACAACTTGGTACAAAATAGGTGCTAAGTAAAAATCATTAATATTGTCGTGGCAAGTTTTCTTTCAAACATCCCTTTGTGGTACCTTTTCCATAAACAACACCTTTTTAGATAATTACATAATCAATACTCAATACATCTTTCAGACAATCCATCCAAGGTGATTTGGTTAGGTACAAATATATAAAGGTACTTACTGGCTTTCCCTTCGTTCAAGTTATTGCTTCATTATGATTGGTAAACACGTGGCGTTTGGCCCGCGCACGAGTCGCTTGCCAAATTCCCATACAAAACGCCTACTAATAATAATTTCTCGAGTCGGACAGACCGGTCGATCTATCGAACGTGCTTCAAGTATGTTATGTTTCTAAATTGAACCTTATTTTAGAGAACCTATGGCGATGTGACCGTCACGTATAGTGCTACAAGAAACTCGCGTTACTATTTTTAAAATGTCTTTTAGTTTGTGAGAAAAGGTTTCTTGACGGGCCTCTACTCTTGTAAGCAGTAGAAGACTATAGAAACGGCATGTGTTCTCTGTAGGACGGTACGGCTAGAACTAACTAAGTGTTATTTTGACACATTGAGACTGAGATTTAAATGCCGTTTGCATTCTTAAATAAAGGGTGTAAAAAGTTCCTTAACGTAAACGAAAACTACATACTCCACCCATCACTAGGATAGTTTTTTTCTTCTAGAACATACCTGGGAATTCACTGGTTTTGGAGATTTTGAAGGTCAACGTGCAATAGGTTTTTTTCGTTTTTTTTTTCAAAATTGTATTCCAAGTATCATTAGTAAACTTTCTTCCGAACCAACATTATCAAAATTAAAGATTTTTCAAAACAAATTACGAATTTGAAATTACTAAAATGCAATGGATACTAAACAAGCGGGCCGGTCGGGTCAACGACCAAGCGCTAGTAGCCATACGCCCAGCTAATCTAAACTTGCGTTGCGTTTTCGCGCTATGCAATGCGCGCAATAAAAAGCATCTCTTTTTGAAAGATGAAAATAAAAGTATTTTCCCAGCATTATTTTTTGGTTAAAGTTACTTAATTAACCGTACAGAAAGTTTGGTTATCGGCTATGTGATCGGTCTTTTTACACCCTGTATAAGTAAGTACGGGAATTAGTCCTCAGATTACCACATATTTGCAGTGTAAAAATCTTATGGAGGTGAAGAAAAACAATATTTAGGCCTAAGTACATTGTTTTAGGCACAATTCCTGCGTTGTTCTTTGCGTTGTTACATGCGCTGTTATTTGCGTTGTCCTTTTTTTTTCTTTGTGCCAATGTGCCAAATTTTAATCAGCCCCGGGCTTACGATTAATTTAACGTCATTATAATTATTATCAACCGCGAACCCTTATCCTAATTTATATAAAGTCGGTGCATTATGGTATCTCTCATAAGTCATCTATATGCCGCCATCTCAATGGTCACTATCTTATTAGAAAGAAAGAAAGGAGGCCAGAAATGCTCTTGTATCAGCATTAGCTGCGAATTTTAGACACATCGGCATCGCACGATCGCACACATCAAATCGTATTCCGCGAAGCGCAACCGTTAGGTGTGCTCACAAAATAAAAATAAAAATATTATATTTCTACTCCGTGAAGCGCAACTTTGATTAAAATTAGAGAGCGAGGGGTTTGACAGATTAATCAAATATATCGGTAAACAGTTTTATGTCGACTGTCATAGTTTTTTAGCAGGCAAACATAAATTGACTGGAACTATGTGTTAAGCAACTTTTGGTCAACCATGACAGAGACACACCTACAGGTCCATTAAATTGAATTACGACTGTTGCCAAAAGTAAAATGGACTATTCCTAAATATTAATTTGTCACTCGATCACTTTGATCACTGATTTGATCACTTTGGTAAACTTAACTCATTTTCGACAAAATTGGACTTATACCCCTTTTCACTAGGGCCACAGAAGTAGCCATGTGTCATAAATTTGGTTTTCATTTGATTTAATGATAAAATATAAAAAAAAACAATGGGACAACGGAGATTTATATTTGCCTACCGATTGTTCAAACGTCACTGAAGAAACGCCTTTGACTAATGCATTACCTACATGTAATGCACGAACGTCACAGCCAAACAAAAAATGCATTACTTATAATTATATGCAGACGATAGAGATGCTGGTAGACTGCAGCTGATCTCTTTAATATACCTACAACATCTTATGTCTGCACCTACATTCTTAGCAAATAAAGTTCTGATTCAGATTCTGATTCTGAATGCATGGACATTCAAAGTGTTAACAGTCTGGTATTATTATAGGTTTTCGCTGACCTCGCATTTTACGGAAATCTTATACAATGCCAGACCAGATTTTACTGGAAACGTACCTATAGTGATGTGTAGCCGTGTGTACCTAATTGAATGAAGAAATGAATGAGAGAGACAAGATGTTTCTTTCTTTATACAAATAAGTAAATAAATATTTAACAAATATTTCACAACTTTCACACAATGCCATTTAGTCCCAAACTAAGCAGAGCTTGTGTTATGGGTACTAATAGCAACTGATAAACCTACTTATGTATTTCTAAATATGTACATATTTTAGATAAATTACACCCAGGCACCGAACAAATGATCGTGCTCATCACACAAACATTTGTCCTGGGTGGGAATCGAACCCACGACCTCCGACATAGCAGTCAGGACCACTAACTAGACCAACATGCCAGTCAAACACCCATATACTTAATATGAATATTTTACTGTTTTGTACTTAATTAATCTCAATTCTAGGTAGACTAAGATGAAATTCAGAGACCCCTTTGTTTACCAAAACTACATCAAGTCAGTTACTAATTCATTCAAGTTCATCTTAACTTCGACCTTCAAGATGAATATGGTTCTTTTGCTGCCTTTCAAAACGTAACTTTATGAGTACTCGTTAATTAAGACTTTAAGCTTTAACTAAAATGTACAACTTCTACTATGAAAGGAAAATCGTCTATTTGCTTTTTAATCTGAAGCCCTTCTCCCTTTTTTACGGCCTGGTTCACACAGGTGCGACACGACTTTTGGACACGACTTAGGCATCGTCCTTATAGAACGCGAATGCGCGATCATCGTAGATTCGCGCGAATTTTACTCGTACGAACGCGCGGTCAAACTTATTAAACTCCAATAGGTGTCCTTACTGACAATCGCACGACGCTATCGCGCGTCTAAAATGTTTGTAAGTAAATCTATTCGCGCGGAATCAGTTACTAGTACGAACGTGCGATCAAACATATTGAATTCGAATAGGTATCCTAGTTGAAACGCGAATCATGTCAGTGGGCGCAGCAGATCACCAGGGTGCCATACCATATTCATTCACGGTCGCTTGCTCGCGTCGTCTTTGATTTTGCCACATTTCACTTAAAAAATTGGTTTGTCAACCGACTTACAGAAAAAGGAACAAATTCTCTAATTAAGAACTGTAATTTGCCTGAACATCGTCCAGCTAGCGCGACTTCGCACTTCATAGAAAGAGTACATGGCATAAAATAAATAAATAAAATATTTCACAACTTTCGTTGTTAGTGACCCTGACTGCTATATATGCCAGAGTTCGTGGGTTCGATTCCTACCCAGGATAAATGTTTATGTAATGAGCACGATCATGAAAAAGTAGTGACGCGAAGTCGTATCGCGCCAGTGTAGTCCAAGCCCTTAGATACTTTAGTGTGAGTAAACGCTGCAGCTTCAGTGCGAGATAGGCGACCGTGTCTCGGGGGTACGGAACAATGGTCTGGTTTCCAGTACTGTTTATTTGCTGCGAACAGATAATTATCTGGTTAGCCACTGCATCTGACATGGTTGTACAGGGTGTAACGGAAAGGGTATATACATCCGAAGGGCACGGATTCTCTTGGTGATAAGAAACGACATGGCAACGTTTTTATACATATACATACATAATTGTAAAGTTAAGCCCGCCCGCGCCGTCGCGCCTTCGTCGGTTAGGCAGAGCCCGATAGGTCTGTACTAGGCGCGCAGAACCCGAGATAGATATAATTGAACCTTGCCGGACAGGATTATGACCCTCATAATGCGGTGACACGTTTGTTATGATTTTGCATTTAAAAAACTGTCGATATTAAATAATATCGTGAAGTTTCAAAGTTATTAGTTGGGAGCTGAAATTTTGAGGAAAGACTCGTTATTAAATATTCTGTTCACCCTGTTTGTATGTATATACCCTTTCCGTTACACCCTGTATATGTCCACGGAGGCAGATTTTTTGCTTTGTTATATATTTATACTCATTGTATACGATGTTCCTAAATAATGTATTTTATGATTTGCTAAATATGTTGTTAAGCTAATTATTAAATTAATCGTCAAAATGTGTTATTGCAATTTAGGTAAGAGCAGAAGCTAGTAGATACTTAAATAAATCAGAGAGCCTGACACAGAAAAATGCTGAGCCTTAAGTTCATACATAAACAGAGGGTAGGCAGAAACTGCAGAGCACCATGAGAAATCATGACATACTTACTTCTTTTGCTTCGTTTACATTCTTACTCGCTGCACCGGTTGCGAGTACCTGACCTTTTTGAAGAATCTCTCGGATAAGGTTTATGCAATGATATTATAAGTACAAAGGTGTAGATAGGTTAGAAACGCTCAGCAAGCGACATGTTTAAATGTGGCTAACTAGCCACACTTGACCTCAGTGTAGCGTCGCGCCGTCACGGACGCGCGTGCGTGCGTTAGTGTGCCGTTTGTGAAGATCGAATGCTGTTTAGGTAACCTATCTATACCTTTTTACTTATAATTTCATTGGGTCTATGTCTTTCTAAATACCTTAGAGCTCCAAGAAAATAAACCTTACATTATTAGATACCCGCTGGTAATTTTAACCCAGTTGTTGCCCCGTTAACTAATATGTTAATCAGTGCGGGTTGTTAAATTGCGTTGCGACGTCCGCTTCCAGTTCGCTTGCTCGTTTTGTGTCGGTACAAAGTTAGTGTGGACTAACTTTGTACCGACACAAAAAGTTTCCGATAGGAGTAAAATAACCCCGGTTTCACCCCTATAGGGGTGAGATTTCTTTTTTTTTTGTAAAGCCGCTGTGATATGTATAAAAAGCCTATCTTTAGCCTTTCGAGCTTCTTATCAGAGTGTAAATCAGCGAGTGGGTTCGCTTTTATAGAAATTGAAACACTATTTTATAAAGATAAAACTTGTAGGACTACTATGTGTAATCAGTAGTAATAGCCCAGTGGTGTGACCGATAGACTGCCTAGTCATAGAACTTGAGTTCGAAGCCAATGCATGCATGCACCTCTGCCTTTTCGGAAATAATTGTTTGTTTGATATTTTAACGCCACAACTTGCGTCCTCACACCCAACTCCTTTAATTGAAGATGCACAAGGAATTGTACCTATTTATACTTTGTTCATATTTTTTTTTCTTTGTTGGAGATCCAAATAAATACAAATACAAATACAAATCCTGCTCGAATTTTCACTGGCTTCAAAAACGGTGAAGGAAAACATCATGTGGAAACGGGCGAGTCTGAGAGATATTTCTCTACGGCATGTGAATCCATGTCAAAGGCCTCTGGGTAGTATAAAAACTTCAACAGCAGGTTAGACGGTAACCACATTAAAAGGAGTAAGAAGACTACATGTAAAAGAAGTATGTGATAATCGTAACTGATCGACCTCCGACCAATAGATATCACTGATGATAATTTAAGGTTATTTTTGAGAACTGATAGTTGGAACATTACCTTGTTATAAATCTTCTAATACACAAGCACGCCTGGGTACTGCGAGTTCTTTACATGAGGGAATCATGTCAATTTTTCCTAATTTATGAAGTAATTTTTTATTAAACCCCTAAAAATCATGAAAAACTCATAATTTCACAAAAAGTTAATAAATAAATAAATAAATTTTCCACAACTTTTTCACACGACGACATCTAGTCCCAAGCTTAGCTAAGAGTTTGTGTTATGGGTACTAAACAGCTGATAAACATACTTATATATTTCTAAATACTTACATATTATAGGTTAATTACACCCAGATACAGAACAAATGATCGTGCTCATCACACAAACATTTGTCCTGGGTGAGAATCGAACCCACGACCTCCAGCATAGCAGTCAGGGTCAGTTACTAAACAACAGACCAGCAACAGGCCAGCCAAATAAGCTACTTCTTTTATTTAAAAATCATAGGATTAATAGAACTTTTAACTCAAACTAATTTTATACAGTTTATAGCAACAATAACGTCAGGCAACACTTGGAAATTAGGAAAAGCATAACAAAAATTTTAACGCCCGAAGGTTCGACGATTTTGCTACCATCCCGTATACTCTATTTAGAACATCAAAACGATTCGCTTAATAGCAATCACCAAAACTGTGTAAACTGCTTCGGGCTGGCTAATGGCAATCAGTCCGGAGTAGTCCCGACTCCCAAAATGCGAGTTCAATTTAGGTACAGCGATGCCCCGTCAAATTGATGATTTGATTGGCTGATGATTAAAACACCGACTGTCCTGAATGTAAGTGACATTCAGGACAGTCGGTGTTTTACGCTGGATATTAATAATCTATCTCGGTTGCTATCTTGATCCCGATCTTTGTCTGTAACCAATCAACGACCGAATTCGCCTATCCGAGTCTTAAAGATGTCCAATCAGAAGCAGCCGTCAAAAACAAAGGATCGGGATTTGGATTGAGATAGAATATTAATATCGGGCGTTAATCATCAGCCAGTCAAATCAGATCAGATTTTGATATTGTTTGGTTGATTTATCACAAATTAATATTGTAATTGTTTCGTTTAAACCCTAATAAATTAAACTTAAATGTCAGACGAATTAACGGATGCCCTCTGGAAAACTGATACGATACGAGT
This sequence comes from Euplexia lucipara, assembly GCA_921972225.1. Classification (NCBI taxonomy): domain Eukaryota; kingdom Metazoa; phylum Arthropoda; class Insecta; order Lepidoptera; family Noctuidae; genus Euplexia; species Euplexia lucipara. The sequence continues at coordinate 5,186,582 of OV179142.1, read as the reverse complement.
AAAATCGCGTTCTTTGAAAAAGCCTTTATGAAGAAAAAAAGGCAAAAACGTAACAAAGTTAGGGGAACGACGAAGATTAATTTAGTGACAGTATAAAGAGTGTAAGGAACACAGTAAAACATTCGGGAACCGTAAGTTGAGTAAGTACACGATCCTGGAACTACATGGTGGCACTCGTGTCGACTCACTTCATTGAAGCACCTAGAGAACGACGTTTCGTTGTATGATACTAGAACGAACTAAGCCGATGGTATACTTGTAATACTCGTAGTTATCACATGTCAAATTGTCACCTGACAATAAAATTGAAATTAAATGATTATATTTATTTTTGTAAGTTGATCTTCCCAGATACGAAAAGTCACCGGCGTTTCCAAAATGACTGATCCCTGTAAGAAACTGACGTAAGAAACTCTGGGGTCATGGTCTCTTTTAAAGTCCAGACATAAGATTGTATATGCAGGAGGGGGGAGGGGGAGGGGGGTTGGGAGTTGTTGGTAGTATGTTTATCAGCTGTTTAGTACCCATAACACAAGCACTCAAGCTTAGCTTGGGACTAAATGGAGTTGTGTGAAAAGTTGTGGAATATTATTATTAATTATTATCTCGTTTAGACATTATAAGCGGCTCTGAGAGAATTAACTGGGAATATGGGAAAGTCACAATCATTTGTGTCTTGCTTTCTGAAGGGATACTTGAAGAGCATGTACTTGCAGGGTCATGTACTCATTAGTTTTAAGCCTGTTGTGTAGGTACGTCATGCATTAATAAAAAAAAACAACGCCACAGCCTCCTGCCTCGTTATGACTCCGGAGTTCCTGCGGGTCTGACATCATCTTGGACATGGAGTTTGTCATAATAATAATTGATGATATTATTAATGCTGAGATCTACGTGTGTGATCTTATCTACAGCAGCCCGCCCGTGTGATCTCCACACAGGTTAGATGGAAAGAAGCAGATGAAATTCTTTAATTTTATTATTATGTCTTTTTTCCATTGGTGTAATTGCTGTACGGCGTTCTTATGCGAGGTAAAATAAATAAATGGTAACAAAATGCCGTTGCATGCACCGAAAAACCGACCAAGAGCGTGTCGGGCCACGCTCAGTGTAGGGTTCCGTAGTTTCCCGTCCGTCACAATAAGTGTTCAAAATGCTTGCGATACCTACGATTATACTACAAACTTAGTCCAGAATTTATTATGTACAACTTTTTGTGTTTTTTGTACAAAAACTGTTGTTTCCATCCAAATTCAAAATAATTTTCCTAGAAATTCCTTATAAAGTTCTACTTTTCTGATTTTTTTCATATTTTCTAAACTTCTGGTTCAAAAGTTAGAGGGAGGGCGACACATTGTTTTTTACTTTTGTAGCGATTATTTCCGAAATTATTGACATTATCAAAAAATGATTTAAGTAAACCCCTATTCATTTTTAAATACATTTCCAACAATATATCACACGTTAGGGTTTAAATTTTAAAAAAAATCACTTCTCACTTTACAGGTAGGGGGGCTACACTAAAAATTTTTTTTTTTCCAATTTTTAATTTTACCACTTTGTTGGCGTGATACACATATTGGTACCAAAGGAGACAGTTTTTTTTGTTTGGGGAATAGGCCCACCACAAATTGTGGCGTTTAGCAATGAAATGCACGTTAGTTTATTCCTTATAATCTGTAGATTACAGTGGTTATATTAGCAAAACTGTATGTAACCGGAATACTGTGAAATACGATAGTCAAAACTTGACTCTCATAATAACCTAAAATCTCAGAAGAGCGATTGTTGAATGAGTGGATAGGTATCCTTGGTATTTTAAGTTAAAATAGTACACTGTTCAGTGTTTAATAATATAAAGTATAAAACAAAGACACGTCTGTACTGATTTTGATGTGATTTACACGATTTGATAGGCAGAGATATTTACGAAAATAGATTAGATGTATTCATTTCGAAACACACTTTTTCCGGCCATAGACTGTAGATAAAGACATTCAATATCGAAAGTAGTTTGTATACCTTAGTACCTTTAGTATTTTAAATCTTTTGGACTGGAGATCTATAATAATAAGGTGGTGTGTTATAAGCTGGTTGTGTCAGGAGATAAAAAAACACATTATAGTATGTCACAAGAAGTATTTTTTACTGTTCGTCATAATTTTCAAAATCTTCTCTTAAAAGCTTTGTTGAGCCACCTGCATTTTTTTAGATGAAATACTTTCATCTAAAAAAGATGCAGGTTGCTCAACTTTAACTTGATGCCGCGCCCAAGATAAAAACCACACTATACACATCACATGTGCACAGCAGCCAACAGTGCCTCTGCCCACTAAACAATTACAACAGTATCCAGCATTGATCCAGCAAGAGCAGGCCCAATTCCGTTGAAATGGTGCTGCACAATTGCTTGCAATGGCTTTGTAGTTTATGCACTGTATCTACAGATGCCATTTTCATAAAATCTTTAGAATAAAAATACGAAAAGAACAGAAGAAACATGCAATATTATTTAGTAATCGGAAACAATACGGAAATAATAATGTTGTTTGTCAGTGTCAAACTGATTGAAATTGGACCACAGAGCATCTGCAACGGGCTATTAATTACGATTCGTTCCACTGTGTTTTTAAAGTACGTTACTTGATATTCCGTTAGTAAATGAATTAAAAACAAGTTCACTGTATCAATTAATAATTATCTCTTTAAACGCATATAACGCCGATGTCATTACCGCTGCGCACCGGGGTAACATATTTGTTTTCACATTAAAATAATAGGTTTATTTTAATGTGAAAACAAATATGTAAACGCTCTTAAACAAGCATTTTTTGCCGTAACACTTTTTTACTATTATTTCAGTATTCCGGTTACATTTATATATAATTTTTGGTCTGTTAATAGTAATAAGATGATCACTTTCTTCATATGTAATATGATTAATAAACGTTACCGTTTAATAGTGGGCCCAAAAAAAACTGTCTCCTTTCAGCTTTCTAGTGCTAACGGTCACAGAGATTAAGCGAGGACGGACGGACGGAGAGACAGACATGGCGAAACTATAAGGGTTCCTAGTTGACTACGGAACCCTAAAAATCGTTCAATATTTTTTTTACTTTTGTGAATTCCTCAACTTTATGATTAGGTATTCTGCTATTCGGGGTAAATACAAAACCTACAGTCTATCCAAAATCTACGAAGCCGTTCTTGAGTTACAAATATAAATGGTGTAACTGCACACGACTTTGCTATATGTAGGCGTATAAAATATAAGATAGTAACGTTGCAAGTACATACATTTAATGGGAATGACAATTTGCAGTGTCAGTATTAAACCCGTTTGCTGCCGTGGGACAGGTTGGTTACCATGGCGGACTGTCACACGCCGTAATCGAAGTGTTTAAGTTAATTATACTAGACGACACTCACTCATTACCATAAGTATAGAAGATGACACTAAAAACTCTAAACAGACTTCGCACCCAAGTCGGCCGCAGCTAAGAAAATATATCTATATATATAAAAGAAAGTCGTGTTAGTTACACCATTTATAACTCAAGATCGGCTGGATCAATTTAAATGATTTTGGTCTTTTTGGATTTGTCTTTGTCCGGAATAGGATAATAATTAATGAAAAACATGAAAAGTCCTCGAAAAAATAAATATCAAGAATATTTGTTGTCTTAAACATTTTTAAACGCAGCGCAATCTTGGATGACATGACAGGAGTCAAACTTCCTAGTTCATTTTCAGGTGACAATTTGACATTGACAATTAGTCTTAAGCTAAACCTAAGAAGGTAAGGTTGTCAATTTATACGAACCTACGTTCTGAAATTTATTTGGTTACTTAACTTAGAGGTTTTATGTAGCATAAAAATATCTTAAATTTCAGAAATCAATTTACGTAATGTTAATTAATCAAAATCAAAATGTTTAAATAAGATCACAGTACAGACTCGCTACATAAAAAGTAGTAGTAGTTACTATTGGTTTGGATTTATTTCTTGTCGTCTTATTAAACGTAAGGTATGTATCTAATAAAAAAAAAATGACAAAAGCAATAAATTGACTCTAAGGCACAATGAAATTTGCCGGGGCAGCTAGTATATCATAAGTGGGGCTTCGCAGATGACACCGAACTTCAGTGCCTGTGCGGCTCCTCTCCGCAGGCCATGGCCCACCATGCCCTGTCACCTGCACACGTGACTTATGTCTGCATCAGTGGATTGTGTTAGGCGAATTCACTAAATTTTAGTTTTTAGTCCCACAACTGAATTACAAGGTAATAGGGATTAGACACATGTTTTTTAGTTTTTCACGTAATCAAAAAATCAAGTCAAAATGTCGCATGACGACTAGCCAGTACAGTTTATCCTGAATAATGACGTTACAAGCCCCCTCTCATCAACTTTAATGCGCTTAATTTGAGTAGTTTTTCACCAATTTGAATAAGAAAAAAAAAATACTTGTGTAGGTATTACTTTTGTATATATAATATAATAATAGTCTGATAATGATATAATAATCTGATGGACTAATTATGTTTTGATTTTCATATTCTGTCAACATCCTGGGCCAAGCACAATTTTTTACAGCCATGCATGCATAAATTTAGTGTCAATGTTTACCATCGACATTTATTTATTTATTTATTTATTTATTTATTTAATTTAAAGACATGCTAAGAGCCTAAGACTGACCCCACATTAGGCGTGTGCGATCCTCGGGCGTGCGTGGAGAGTGCTCGCTGCACACGTCACACGGCGGCAACACGCGATGCGCGCCCGCGTCTCTTACACGCCCGAGGAACGCGCACGCCTAATGTGGGGGAGGCCTAAGAAGAAGAAGAAGAAGAGTTATTGATGCTAATTCTCTTACTGTCCAAATAAATTTAATTTAGGCTATTTTCATCTTCTTCTCCCATAGACAATCAGAAAAGTACGAACATATTAGTAATTATCTACATAGCATTTTAGTCGACTTCCACTTTATACGAATGCAGCTGAATACCAGTGTTTTACACGGATCGACTGCCTGTCCGACCTCCACAACCCAGTAACTGGGTGACACGATTTCCCTTGGTGAAACTGGTTCTTAGACTTTCGGGCTACCCGTAAAGATTGTTAAAGATGTACAAACGTCAGCCAGGATCAAAGTTTTACGTGCTTTCCGAGGTACGGAGGAGCCCTGGTATGTAATGAATCAATATTCACCCATCCAGGGACCGACCTCATCAAGCGTTATAGGCTGTCTATGTGTTAATTTTTTTACGCATGGCTTCCTTATCTTTTTCAAAGTTACTTACTAAGTTAGCATCTGCTAACTGACAGTGGAAGCCCGTCATAATGCATCCAGCCGTTTCGGAGATTCTCCCAAACAGAGAGACAGACAAAAATTAGTTAGTGCATGAAAAGCTTAAAAGGCGTAATGTAGATACAGACTGATAACAGGACATCAACGTACCAAACTATCCAATTCTTAAATTGAATACAAACCTTATCATTTTGTAATAAAGTTGAAAAACTATTAAAGAAATTGTAATTGCTTAATGTGACTTCTGTACAATAACATCAGATTTTACTGACAAACAAGTTCTTCCTTGTTGATTAAATCGTCTATGGATATCCGTAGTTATATTGTAGACAAACGAGTCAGACTCCCGCTATTTCAACCTGGTCTTCACGATATATACTTGATACAAAGGAGGTTAAGTGGTTCACCTTATACCACTTAACTTCATGTGCATGTTATTACATACTCTAGGACTTGTGTGTTAGAAGCGCACACGCACGTTTTAATTCATCATCTGCTTAGCCTTTTCCCAACTATGTTGGGGTCGGCTTCCAGTTTAACCGAATGCAGCTGAATAGCACTGTTTTACTCGGAGGGACCCCTATCTGACCTCTACAACCCAGTTCCTCGATAACACCATACCCCTTGGATAAACCGCTTGTCGGTTTTTCGCGATTCTGACTATAAAGGGTGACTGCTAATTAGTGACCTGCTGCTTGTGGTAACTGGTCGTCTTGCTGGCTTTGGTTTTGCTATTGTTTTAACTATTACCTGCTTTTTTTGTTTTATTTAACTTCCACAGTTCTAGTTTATCATTTTGTTACATTGTCTTGCAGATCTATGGATTTAATCCAACTCTGCACATGCAAGCTGGCACACCCTTTTTACTTGGAGGATTCTTATTAGTCAGTTGCTTTTGCTTGAGTTAAGTTAGTTTTATTGTCGGTAGCTATATATTACTGGTATTCTGTATGTTGAGTGTGCTAGCTATCATGTAGTGTATAACTTATTTGAATTATTTTGTAATTATAACTAATTGTACTGTGTAAATTCAAGTTCTTCTAACTTATCAGACAGATGTGTTGCTGGGGAGTTTGTTCCGCCACTTCTTCTTCCCAGCAAAAACGTACGAACGGAAGTGGCGAAGGGTGGGCTTTTTGGGGGACTGTCTTATGTAATTTCGACGTTCGAAAAGTGCTGATCCTCAGCCTAATTTGAATAAATGACTTTTGATTTTGATTTTGATTTTGATTTTGACCGATACTTAAACACGTGATTGTACTCATGAATACGAATATCTTACCCAAAGAAACTTTTTTTATACTCAATTAATCAATTACGTCAGTAGGTACTGCACAACGGGAGCGGTGGGGGTGGCGGGGGAGCGTGTGACGCTACTTCTACTAGTAGATTTCGCCCTTCCCGAGGTCAGAATATCAGCTGATAGATCATGCCGATTCGTGCCTACTGTGATCGATCACAGGCGCACGCGCGGGAAATTCAAACAGCGTTTATGTTATTTTATTGTGTTTTAAGTTATTGCGTATATAAAAAAAAAAGTTTCTTTGGGAAAGTTTATTGAAATCATGAATACAATCTCGTGTTTAAGTATCGGTCACTAATTACCAGTCACCCTATATGTAAAGACGTGCTTTCCGAGGCACAGAGGGGTCTTGATATGTTTTAATGGCCACCCATCCACGGACCGACCTCGTCTTGAGTAGCTCAACCTTCGGACGACACGAATGGCAGTTATAATTTAGCCACAAGCTCCTCACGCACGTACTTAATTACGTTATTAAAATTGGTTGAAACGTAGTCGCAATCTTATGTCAGTGGCAATAATTAATGTCAAAACCTTGTCAAAAAATGTAGGGATATTTGACAGATTTACACTGACATCGGAATCAAAATTTGACTGGCCTGTTGGTCTAGTAGTTAGTGACCCTGACTGCTATGCCGGAGGTCGTGGGTTCGATTCCCACCCAGGGCAAATGTTTGTGTGATGAGCACGATCATTTGTTCTGTGTCTGGGTGTAATTTATCTATAATATGTATGTATTTAGAAATATACAAGTATGTTTATCAGCTGTTTAGTACCCATAACACAAGCTCTTAGCTTAGCTTGGGACTAGATGGCGTTGTGTGATAAAGTCGAGGAATATTTATTTATATAATATAATATTTATTAAAATGGTTCAAATGATCCTGAAGACTACAGATAAAGCGCCCCAAAATAAATCATCATGCTAAATACACACTGATGATAGACAATAGAAACTACCAATTAATCGTTGGAACCTTTGCCCATTGATACGCTAGAAACGCTATTGCGATCACATGATTAAGTTCAGTTGGCTTAGCAAGCAATTTGGCCGGCGGTCAACCCCGGGGACGCGACGGTACAATCCCAGCTTAAGTAGCGTCGCTCTGAGCATTTAATAACAGGGCATTTTTAAAAATTATCAGATAATATTTTTCTTGCTGCTGTTCCCCTTTTTTTTCGTTGCAGGATCAGGACAGTTCAATCTTTTTAAGTCTACACCAAGATGATGTCTAGAATTTAATGACACCGACGCTACACACTACTACCATGCTTAGATAGTGCTACCATCTCATTCTGTTTATTTCTTAATGCAAAATTGTCTGGTGTTTAGATTGTAAATCCGAAATTGGCATTGGTTTATCATTGTAAGATAAAAAGAATACAAAAATCTTTTTTTTTTTTTTAATTCTTGTTTGCCAATCCAACTTAGTTAATATGCTTGTATCTGGAGTGGGTTTACGTCAATAGAGCAAAGTGTAGGGATCGATATCACGAACTCTCAATCGCCAGACTCTATTGGACTATTGCGACTTGGAACAGTACTTTCGGCATATCTTCTTATTGATAATATTGTTGTTAACGCCATACGTGCTCTTTGTGATATTAGACATGGTTCTTTTCAGAAATCCGCATTCTTACAAGGATAATGGCAGATCCATCAAAATGTATCGTAAAAGGTAAACGGTATTATAATTACCAACAGTTAACATTTTTATTGAGAACAGATTTTCGTTTCATGATTGAGTATCATGATTGTACAGAAGTACTCTGGTAACAGTAAGTGTGATACGTCCCTCCCAATCTGTATAAATTATAGGTCTTACCTTATATTTGAAGTAGGTAACTCAAAATATTTATCACAAAAATATCGCGGCGTGTAAAAGTGTCTAAAAAACTTTTACCTACAGAAATGAATATCATTTTCATTTTGATATCGTGAAAGCTGGCTCTAGCAAGAAGTTTCTGAGCTGTAATGATGTCATGGCGAAGTTTACTTTTCCGTAATACTTTGTGGCATCCATATACTCGTAACAGCGTCGCAGAAAAATGTTGTAGCAAGTCTTTCAATACAAATAAAAGTTAATTGAAAAGATTTAATGGTAATACAGTTTGATGCTTTTTTTGGATCTTCGTTTGGTTTGGTTTGAGTTAAGGGGTGGGTTTTCATTTAGGCAGTAAGGAATTCTACCGTCAATGATGACTGCTTGGAATAATAACGCTTTTAAACCGCGTCTAGCACGTCAACCTAACCCAAACTGTAAAATTTTCCTAATTGAATATGAACCTTATTCTATTTGCATTATAGTTGAAAAGGTATTAAAGAAATTTGATACATGAGTGGGGTAGCTAGATGTGCTGACCTCTGCACAAAACATGCGTCAAATTGTGTGTCCACTATATGTTGGGTGAGCCGTGTTCGACGGAACATGACTTTGACTACCTACTGACGGCTCGCCGAGCAAAGACCACTTTGGCTCAGTTCTAGTTGCTCACTTTTTGCACTCGTACTAGGTTTCTATGCGTTATTATTCTAAGGATTACTGAGAAGCGAGTATAGAAAGAAACTAGAAACGAGTGTGTAGTTTCGATTATTTTGTCGTTGTTCTATAATCAAGAGACGGGTGATACTGGCACCACTCGCTTGAGGCGAATTGTTTTAGCATAGAAGCCAATGAATGAGGGTAGTGCTAAACTAAACGTTGTAGAAATCCTAGGGAGTGTCCTATGTCGTGATAGTTTGTTTATCACCGGCAAAAACACAGAAATACAAACTAGATTTAGGCATACTTGCTTTTCTTGAAAGACATAGAAAATATTGTTGTCACATAGGGTTCGATATCACGAACTCACAATCGCCAGACTCGACTATTGGACTATTGCGACTTGGAACAGTACTTTCGCCATATCGTCTTATGGATAATATTGTTGTTAACGCCATACGTGGAATAAACAATTAATTTCCTTGGGGGCACACTTATTCCTATAACACTTCGCGTAATTTTTGACTAAACAGGCATCAACCGAACATTTAAATCAATAGGATTTAATTTATAGTGGTATTAGGTACCTACAGCCACCTACAGATGTTTCATAAAACCTTTTAGTAAGGACTTCAAAAGGATCCGTTTAGGGGAAAAAATAAACTTAAGTTAACCTTTTTCTGAATTTGAATTAAGAATCTGTAGCGTCAGACGTTCTTTGACTTCAATGAGATACCTAAGTCCTAATAAATATTAAAAATATTTTTTCAAATAAGGTGTTATCTTTAGATTGGACGCGTACAAAATTATGGGTTTGTGCCTTTGAATGTTGAAGAGTTTCGTTGAAGCCTTAGACTATATACCTACCTCATTATCTAAGGTTGAAGCCAATCCACCCAGGATTGGCCACCCAGGATTGGATTGGAAGCCAATCAGGTCACGCTTATCAAAAAAAAAAAAATATTGTCTTTAGGAACGTCAACGTGTAAAACTTCAGTTTTGTAGTATAAGAGGAAACTAAGTGAGTCAAATTTAACTTGCTGGATTGGATTACTGTCAGACACCGGGTCAGGTAGTTAAAACTAAACAAAAGAACATAGTGCACAGAAAGCTATAACGCCTAGAAAATCGCTAAGTTAAGCCCCTTTTATTAATTGATCGATATCGCGGGTAGACGACACGGTGTCGCGGCACCATGGCGTCAGATGATGACGTCATTCCACGGCCCGTGAGGAAGCTTGGCTCTGTTGTCTACAAAGACAAACATTCGAGTAGATCCGTTGCTACGGGTTAGAGGAGATGTGACCTCATTCAGAATATTTGGTGCTCGTGAAGATATATTTGAATAGGTGTTCAGTGTTTGTATCTATGTACCTATATAATTCTATCCTTTGATGTACGCAAAGATTTCATACGTAAGTAGTAGTTTACGTCATGATACAACATGATTTACAAAAACATGATAATATCTTTGAAGGATTTATTTAGCCTAGAAGATTTCTAGAAAAGTTAAGCCCAAAAGTGAGTCCTAATATTAGATTGTATAGTTATATTTTGTCCTGTATAGAGAGGAGAGAGGAAAGGCGTTTTCAACTTCAACTTCGTTTTGAACTTCAATCAAAGTCAATTTCCCGTAATAAAAAAGTTTAAAATTGCAATCTCTTCTTAACGGTAATAATCAATGTTATAATACTTGTATGTATGTGTAGGTATTAGACGTTCTTATTAGATGGGCAGCAGTGCGATTCTAGTCAAATAACCGCGCGAAAATGTAGGCGTAGTGAGGGCGAATTGAGCTGTCATTCCATACTAATGCTAGACGTTGACAGTTCACTTCACTCAAGCTAACACGGCGTGACTTTTCCTGAATCGACCGGAAGTTCGTATATTTTTAAGAAAGAGCGCATTCTAATCTCAGTATCAATCTGTCAAAAATTGGTAATTTTTCTACATTTTTGACATTTTATAGATTTTACGGTAATTCCTCTCTGCAGGGGTATTAGGTATCCTCCTTGACAGTTCATAATGATGCTGACTAGGCAAGGTGTTCAACAATTACTTAATTGCCAAACAACTTGTTTCGTATTTGTCTATCATCAGTGTGTTTATCGGACGACGTCATGCGCCCTCACAGAGATGTGACGAAGCGCACTGTACCCCGTCTTATAGTTATCGAAACTTGAAGTCCAGTTAAAGTGGCATATTTTTTAGGGTTTACCAGTTTTTAGGGTTCCGAAGTCAACTAGGAACCCTTATAGTTTCGCCATGTCTGTCTGTGTGTCCGTCCGTCTGTCCGTCCTCGCTTAGTCTCTGTGACCGTTAGCACTAGAAAGTTGAAATTTGGTACCAATATGTGTATCAATCACGCCAACAAAGTGGTAGAATAAAAATTGGAAAAAAATGTTTTATTATGGTAAAGTGAGAAGTGATTTTTTTTTTAATTTCAACCCTAACGTGTGATATATTGTTGGAAAGGTATTTAAAAATGAATAGGGGATTTAAAATAATTTTTTGATAATGTCAATAATTTCGGAAATAATCGCTCCAAAAGTAAAAAACAATGTGTGTCCGCCCCTCTAACTTTTGAACCATACGTTTAGAAAATATGAAAAAACTCTGAAAAGTAGAACTTTATAAGGACTTTTTAGGAAAATCATTTTGGCACTTCTACATGCTGTGCATGCATGTGTTCGCGGTAAAAACCGTCACGAGTCGGAGCACCTGCCGCGGAGCGTGCAATGCTGCACGTTCCGTGTTCGAGCACCTGCCCACTACCGGGAGCAGTTGCAGGAGCGCGAAGCGCTGCTGGAGCACGAACATAATGGATACCCACCTTAAAACTAAACTCATAAGTGAGAACATTTATTGTGGCGGACGGGAAACTACGGAACCCTACACTGAGCGTGGCACGACACGCTCTTGGCTGTTTTTTTTTTTGTAATATCTCAGTTGTCATCAAAGTTTGGTTTGCAACTGGATGTCAGTTAGGCACTGGCAACGAAAAGACAGACAGTAGCCCTGCATGTCTTAATATAACTATTTTTATAAAATTAATAACTTTTTTTATAATTCTTTATAAACTTTATAAACTTAGAACTTTTAGTGTTATACTTTTAAATTTCATTACGTTTAGGTATAATAAAAAAACTGGCAGACGTCACGCGGTTTCATCTGCGTAGTTCCCGTTTCCGTGGGAATACAGGGATAAAAAGTAGCCTATGCTACCCGGGCATAGTGTAGCGTCCCAACAGTGAAAGAATTTTCCAAATCGGTCCTGTAGTTTCGGAGCCTATTCAATGCAAACAAACAAACAATCAAATAATTCTTCTTCATCACATTATATTTATAGTATAGATTATCAAAATCAATCTGGTTTTCAAATTATTGACACTCGAAGCAAAAATTTTAAACATGTTTATATTGAATGTCGGTGACGCGAACCAAAAAGTGCCCAACACGGCTGAAGACTATTCACTTCAAAAATCATGATAATATTTAAAGTTTCAACAACCCCAAATTAGCCGAAAATTTCTTTAGCCGAAGCTGTCACGTCTGATGCAGTGGCTGAACACGTCCCTAATTTTATACAAAGCGATGTTATGTGTAGCTTAGCCGACAGTGGAACAGCACCTTCACATGAGTTCTCAAGTACTACAGCTATTTGTGGCGTGGCGACATTAATGCGGCAGTCGACACTATCGTAGTGACAGGTTGCCACTTCGAGTTCCTAATCCATTAGTACCAATTTCCGCAATCGATAAATAATTACAACCCGAGAGTTGTTTGCTCAAATATCTCAATAATATACAGTTCAATGACGAACAATGACACACACTTTCAGGCATTGCGAAATTGACGTAAATATTCCACCGATTTCAAGAACAGATGTCGAAAATTGATGGTAACATATTCTAAATTGAATAAAAGAAATATAATTTGTGTCGGCCATTGACGTCTGGCTGGTACCTATATGGGCACGTCCTGACTAATGCTGCCAATTTGTTATTCTGATCGGGTAACAACCACAACTGTGAATTCACTTTTCATTTTCATGCTGATCTGCTCGCAAAATCTGATGCGTGTCAAAACAACTTTGGAAGACAGTTTAGCGTATTAAAATATGTAAATTTTCTTAGTGTTCCAGTTTCTATAAACTCAACTATACAAGGACTTACCTACTATAAAGAACATCATAAGACACATGACAATTAAATATAATGTGTGGCTTTACATTCGATTTAAAATGGGCCATTTCGGTAATCTTTCCTCTAAAGCTCACTTTACATCAATTTTTTTTATTTATTTATTTATTCACAAAATCCACAGCTCTTTTACAAATTTCACTTACTAACTACTGTTACAGCCAATTACGTATTAATAAAGGTTAATAGGAAGAACAATATTAAAGGTTTAGCAATATTTCTAGGTTAAATTATCTGTATTTGGTGATCTATTGAAATTATACGCATATTTCTGCATTGCACACACAAATATAAGAAATCATTTTGAAATTATTACTGTACTATGTACTTATTCATGACAACGCTGTTCAACTGTTTCTAATTCACTTGAGACTAATTAGGGCATATTAATTGAACACTCCGACATGCAGAAAGTGTTAAACTTAAACTAGTTGGCGGAATTTGGTATTGTTAACAAACTGAGGTTCTTTTATTCTAAACTGAAATAGTCGAGTTTAGTGGTTGGCTGTTATTGTTCCTCTGGCAAGTCAAGTGGCGGATTGCTGGGCTTTTCCAGTGATCATTTGATCACTGGAAAAGCCCGGCCATTTTCTGCCTAGGTATCTACTCAGTGGCAATTTCTTAAACCTGGCCATTTTCTGCCAAGGTATCTACTCAGTGGCAATTTTCTTAAACCTGGCCAATTTCTGCCTAGGTATCTACTCAGTGGCAATTTTCTTAAACCTGGCCATTTTCTGCCTAGGTATCTACTCAGTGGCAATTTTCTTAAACCTGGCCATTTTCTGCCTAGGTATCTACTCCGTGGCAATTTTCTTAAACCTGGCCATTTTCTGCCTAGGTATGTACTCAGTGGAATATACACGAACGCTATTTATCATCGGTGTTCCCATGTTCATTCGAACCCAATCTCGTTAAGTCACGAGTAGACTTCTTCTGGGTAAGATCCATCGTCGACCTCAGCTCTGACCTCAGGACAAGATTGAGGTCAAGAGTAGTCCCATTTGTATTATAATATATAAAAAAAAAATAGAAATAATATTTTACACTACTTACGTTTTCCTACAACTTCTGACTTATGAATATAGCTTGCCTGTCTTTTACCGATCAAGCCGGACAAATGGTTTATATTGTTTCATTAGGTACCCGTGGTCCATCGGTTTTAAAGTAATATTCAAATTTTCTTCTTAGTCCTTCAATTTCAGAAGGTATATGAGTAAAGAAAGAAAAAATGTCACCTAAATGGCTTTAGGTGGACTACGGGAACAAAAATTACCTGTGGTAATCCAAATTAATTCGCGTAGATGGCCCGATTTTTTATCATTGTTGATTTTATTTTAATATTTTGTTCTTCATGTCTGTTCTTAGTTTTAACTGTCTGTCTTAAACAATAATCTTATTTGAGTAAGTGCTGTGTATTCCTCTAAGTAACAAATTCACAAAAATTATTTATTTGTGTTATATTTTTTTTATTAATAAACCAACCTTATTAAAAAAAAATAATAAATAAAAGAAATATTCCACAACTTTTTCACACAACGCCATTTAGTCCCAAGTTAAGCTTGAGAGCTTGTGTTATGGGTACTAAACAGCTGATAATCATACTTATATATTTATAAATACATACATATTATAGATAAATATTAATAAATTGAAAAAATAAATGCGATGACCTAACCACTGGGCTATCACGACATTCGCACATTTTGTACCTCCGAAATGTTTAATTCCCGAAGCATTGTCTGTTTGTTTGTAAACTTGTACAAACAGACCCTGGGGGCATTCACAGTAATTAAATGCTCTATTATTTTATGGAACAGTTTTCTTGTTTAGTTAGTGTTGTATGAAACAATGTTTTTGCTTTCGTAAATTGTTGCGGGTTGTGTATTTAAATTGTTATTGTATTGAATATAAGGGCTTTTATTTATTTATTACTTTATGCAATAGTAAAATAAACTTAACAGAGGCGGACTAAATGTCACATCCATTTTCTACCAGTCTACCTTTAAGGTGATTCAAAGACGAAAAACATGGTAGGCGCAAGAAGGCGCTTTTACACACCTTTTCTTTTCATCGCGCTGACGACACTCAAAAAGTTTAAAATAGTTTTTATAAGCCTGAAAAAAAAACGTTTTTTTACAACTCTAGGTCAGTTTATACTGGAAATTTATAGGTTTGATGGAGGGGTGAGGAAATAGGAAATATAGAAAGCCGTCATCATCATGGCATTGAAAAGGCAGGCTGATAAGTGCATCGCTGAATACACTCCTTGCATCACATTGCATCTGCCAGCTTCCTGCCCCCACATGCCTGCTCATCTTACCTTAGTGCACTGCATTCAAGCAAGCATTCTGCAAGCAGTAAATACCTTACGTGCTGCATAGCCATGTCGGCCCCATTCCGGTCGCTTGTCTGAAATGTCAGGTATTCTGATATCGAAGGATTCCATCCAATCTAGAACCATAAGTCATAAGCAAAGTCACATTCAATACTTAGATACTGAAGTAGATGGGACATAACGAACAAAATGTTCATCCGATACTGTCTTGTATCCTAGTGGATATAGTCTATGAGTTTAATAGGGAATATGCACGTAATTTTAATTTGGTTCGAATATTTTTTTTTCCGATCTTTAATGGCAGAAAATATGAACTAAATCATTATTTTACTTTTTAATAGCGTCATAATTATTTAAAATAATAAATAAAAGTGCGAATTAAGCGCGGGAAATTCAAATTTGTAAAACGCATCACCATAGGTTATAACGAAACGTGACGTCAAATACTACGACAACAAGACAAGTTACTACCTACAAAACAGTATTGGAAATTACTTTTTATTGGAAAACATAATTATTGTCGTGTGATCTGAATTAATTTAATGTTCAACTGTAATTTTAGGTTCATAGTGAAGTTATAAAACATTTAAGAAAATGACTGAAAGTGGTTTTGTAAAAGCACAATCTGATAATGTTTTTGCATTCGGGTAGGCAAGCAATACCTGTAAACTGGTTTTTGAGCTTTTTTCATGGAGAAATGGTTGGAAGAACGAAAACACACAAAGTAATAGTAATAGGATAATAGTAAATGACGTCATCGAAATGGCGCGCGAACATGGCGGCGTTTAAACAGCTCAAATTTATTCTGTATTTTAAATATTTTTTTAAGCTTCATTAATGCATTTTTCAACATGTTTATATTTTTTTACTATGTTAAAACGTTGTAAACAGTGAATTAAAAATATAAAAAAATACATGCATATACCCTATTAAGTACGCTCCTCTGCCGCTCCAATATTTTTCTAGATGGCGTTACTGAGACATGGGACCAAAGTTTTTCTATGACATTTCCCCGCATGTGCTCTCTTAATATAGTATTTTGATGTCACACTTAGTTTTAACCATTTCAACAATATTTATTCTACTAAATTATGTGGATTTCATTTAGTTATATCTTTTCATTTAAGTTGAAAATTGTAGTAGGTATCAATGGTAAAAACCTTAAAAAAGCAGGGATCAACAATACATGGTCACGTTCTTCGCTTCACTTTTAGTCTCTAAATTAAAAATACCTAAAACAATTTAAATAAAATAATTTTCACTTGTCGTTAAAACGGAGTGTTCGGCATTCCTGCTTCTACGAGCCTCTTTTTCTAATGCTATTATAATGTATAGTCTTACTAAACCCTCCAACTAAGTTAAATAAGTGTGCGTCCTGAGTGGGCCTGTTAATAGTGCAATGGATCCATCGGGATTTACGTAATTTCATGTTACCATAATAATTATAAATAGCAGTCCCCAACACACATGTTATGTTATCATAACATACAGAAGACAATTACTGAAAGAATTAACAAATACACTGAACTCAAGAAGGAAGTGGCTAGAATATGGCGACAAGAAAAGGTTTATCTAGTCCCAATAGTCTTCTCCACAACAGACGTTATCCCAAATCATCTTCCACACAGTCTAAAATTGATAAACTTAAAATAAACCCTTTATGTCACTCTACAAGAAGCTGTAATTCCTTAACACAATATGTCGAATTGTCAGGATGTTCTTACAGATAGATGAAAACGAGGTAGGCCCTCATCACAACACGACCTTAACATAACACACCACACGCTGCATTGCATTTACTTGGTTTCAACCCGTAAACGTAGATCAAACCAGCCAAAGTGCTGAGAAGAAGAAACACTATCCAAAAAAAATAATAACAACCTCAACCACCTGGAGATATTGACAATAACTTTAAATACACAGGTAAGTCTGCTGTTGATACTTCAGCGGGCGTAATGACCGGGAGACTGTATGGGGGTGAAGTTGTAATATCCTCTGGAAGAAGGGTATTTTTAAATCAGTTTCTGATATAATTGGTGAGAATAGTCGCTTATGTGCTATCAGCAAGTCGATCTCTTATTATTTTCTCTGTTTGTCAATTTTATTTCAGGCGACGCAGGCCCAGAGATAAATACCTTAACCAAAAAAAAAAAATAACTCAAAATAGCCACCCCACCAACACTACCACCTCCGACATCACCACTATGCATGCACCTAACATATTTGCACGACTCATAAATCAAACATAGTCGTACGACAATTATTTACCATGCTATTGTGTAAGCACCAATATTTTGGCCAATAAAATTCATTTAATTTATCGAACTCACAAAATCTAGATCGCTATTAGGCCATTCCTTAGCCATTGGTCTGTTGCCTCTTTTTCAATGAATAAACCATAAAGAGTCCTATTTCCTGAAATACTGAAAGTAAAGCGAAGCGAAGCTACCTGAAGAAATTCTCTGCATGGGTCCAAAAATATATAATAAAATACCAAATGATATTGAAAATTTGAACTTGATACCTACAATTTGAACGGAAACGTAATGATTTTTTAATTGAAAAATGCTACTATACCACTGTCGAATTCCTTCTTGACAACATTCTATAAACTGACAATTATTATATATTTATGCTTGAAAATTGGCTAACTGATTGTATTCTTAATGTTTTTAATAAATAATAATTGATTTTATTTGTGTTTGTATCTTGATTTAAATCTTGACATTTTTGTTTTGCATGTTATTTCAATTTTATTTTTTTGTTATTGTGTAATAGTGTATACCTAATGGCCAGCTTTTTACCTACCTCTACCATACATTATTTATAAGACCTGCTTTATCACTTATTATCACCAAAAAGCACACAAATAAATTCGTTGACTTTGACTTGTCTTTGAAAACAAAATAAAATGCATTGATCCACTGAAATGCACAAAAAAATCAGACCGAACAAACAGGTCTTGAAAAATTGATGAAGCCACCCACACCTGACTCCAAGAACAGGGTTCATATATAATTCATTGTAAAAACACTTACATATACCGTAAGCGATAAAAGTCTAATGCAAACGTTACGGCACTGCAATGGAGAAAACTATGTTAATTCGGTACTTCAAGAAGCAAACACTTAATATTAATGAACCGATCCTCATAACAGTAACTGTTATTCAAGGAGAACTGGGTAAGTCGAAGACCTCTGATGCTTCATATATTAGAACATGGAATCAAACTGAATACATTGTACGCAATCTACCTACTAAGGCACTTTCCTACTTCAATTTGTATGTTTAAGTCCCATGTAATAGGGGGTGATCCTATTGACTCCGGACTGCTACTGAGGAAATTCAGATGGAAAAACTAAAATTTCTATCTATCCGTTACTTAATAATAATACCAGACTGTTACTGTCTAACAGCAGGGCAAAGGCTTCTTCTCATACAAAAAAGGCACGAGCATTGACCACCAAGCGTGCTCAAGGCGGATTGGTGATTTTCAGTCTCATATCCGTGTTAAATGACATATTAAATGAGAAAGTAACTGTTTGTAATTTGGCTTCTCACGACTAAATGGCTGAACGAATCGTAATGAAAATTGGCATGGAGATAGATCGTGTCATAGAGATGGGCATATCCTGTAGACGGACATATCCTGGAGACGGACATAGACAATCTTTTGTTTGAAAAAATAAGTAAATTAAAATAAACGTTCTCTTAAACATTTTTTAAATGCAGTGATTTTTTTCGAGCTTAATATTATATTAGGTGGCAATTGGACACGTCTGACCAGTCTTAAGCCACTATACTTACATGAATCTGAAGCAAAACGAAGTCTATGTTACCTGACCATATTCGTCTATATTTAGGAACTATTCTAAAGTGGTGTTTTTGACATAAGTCATCACATCATAAAAACCTGAAGATTGAAAATTCTGTCGGAATTATCTTTCCGTGTTCACTGACAATTGCCAAACAAAAAACATGTACCAAATTGATTTTCTTTTTATATATTAATTAGCTCTTAGGTAACAATAGACTCATATTAATTTCAAGGCACAAGATAGTCTCCCAAAAGTATTATAAATGGACATTTAAAAAACTGTAGACCCCGTTTCGATATAAATTTATATTACTGTCATTGAACAAGCTGTCCAATGACAGTAATGTAATTTACTTAAAAAAATACTCCTGAATTTGTAAAAAAATATAGTTTAAAACTAAGCCGACTGCGTGTATAGTTTTGGGAACGAAAATGGCACGCACTTATCACAAACTCACTGTTGTTCTTTCAAGATAAAGAATATAGTGTTAGTAACAGTGATAAGAAACGTAAAATGGTATCAGTTTTTACGATTACCGTTAGCAATTTCATCATACAGCTATTGTTAGATACGAGAACGGTAATAGATACAAACTATATCGTCATCGTAAGTTAAATACAAGAGTACTGTACGTGCTGCAGTTTAATGAAACAGTTTTTTAAAAATGGTTATTTCCCCTGACGAAGCCGTGGACACAAAACGGTCTACAGAAGATTACACACGCGAATCTACTAACTCGTTAAGCCTGGCACAGAGTCATCCTTCCTTAGGACAGCAGACACTGTGTCTAGTAGCGTTGGTAGCTGGAAAGCAACAGCTTGGTCTTGCTGGAAAATTCCTTGTGCTAGTTCAATTTCCTTTCCATATGCAACGAGGACGACATTTTCATTAAAACTCTATGAAATTACGTTATGAATAATGTAGGTATTTAAATGTTTGAATTCTATTTACCTACTTGTATTTGCAAACTATACTGTTAAATTGGTAATGTACTCTGTTATCATATTCATAGATTATGTAGGCACTTAGCATATCCGTACTTTATATGATTATTTTCTGAATGAGTGAGTGCATATACGAACGAATTTCAAATGCCTTATTTTACTTACTCATACTTATTTATGTATTCCTCGTTTGCTTACGGTGTTTTTAAACTTTTACATGTATTTATCAATAGATTGATTTTTAGAAATAGGAACTGATAATATGGCTAATGGCTGGCTTTAGCATGTAGGATCAAAAACTGATGAGATGAACTGTGCGGCAAGATCTAATGGCTTATTAAAAATAAGTATCCTTTGTTTAATAACTTAGGTTTGAGAAATCTTTATTTCCCATAAGAATTACAAATTCAGTTACATGAGAAATGGTACATAAAATATTTATTATTTATTATTATTATTAAGTATGTTTTATTTTTATTTATATATTTTTTTGTTTTGTTTTATAACTTTTCCTTAAAAATTGGATAAGACAGACAGGCATCAATCTGGTCCTTCTCCAAGGTCATCCAAATGCGAGTTGATTGTCAAACCATCTAATAAATATTTAAAAAAAAACTCAGTGAAGTGGTACATGGCGGAGAAGTCACTACTGCCAATCCGCATCGAATAAAAGGTGATTTACGCTTTAAAACAGAATAGATCTTTGCTCGGCTGTCATTTGAGAGTGGTTACGGGTAGTCAGAGTCCCGAAAGGATATATAAGGATAAGTCGGTATATAAATTCAAAATATATAAGTAAAAAAACTTTAATGCGAAACTTTAATAAAATTTGTATTAAAGTTCCGCATCGAAAAATTATTTGTGATATTCCGCGTGAATAAAGTCGCGTTCAACAGCTACTTGATAAATACATCTGTTGCCATTGGTTACGAAGACATACAACACGGCAATGGACGTTATGTAGGTTACCACACTTAAACTATCGACCATCAATATAAAAGATTAATAACCGTGGCAATGCACACAGATGCTTTAAAACAACAGAAGCTTGAGCCTTAAAGAAAACCTCCGTAATTTCATATGAATTACAAGCTGATCGAAGGACGCTTACGCGTGGGTGGGTGACCACAAAGAGATGGGGGAAAGTGAGGGAGGGGTAAGGGGAGGGGCGTGGGAGGTGTGGGGGAATGGGAGGGACGGGTAAAGGGGGAGGGGAGGAATGGGGAGGGCGAGAGGAGAGGAGTTGATAAAAAATGCTATGCTTTACCGCGGCAGTCTCCGAGTGCCACACGTCATTTTTTCTTTTTTTTTTTAACCATTCAATCACAATGTGCCTCAGCCAAAGAGATTTAAAAGACTATAGAGCGGGCATGTCAAGGAAATGTCATAGAAAAACTTTGATCCCATGTCTCAGTAACGCCATCTAGAATAACGAATATTGGAGCGGCAGCGGAGCGTACTAAAAAAAACTCATAGACTTGTGTCTAGCAGGACACAAGTTTCGGACGAAAATTTTGATCGTGATGTCCGGTCTATAGGTATTGAATGTCTTTGGATGAACTGAAATATAATTACTTAAACAGTATTTGGCACCACAGTTTTAGAGAAAATATGGAAGATAATATCTTTTACGCCGAGAAACCTGCTTTCACAAATCTGTGGGGTTTTTTACCTACGCATGCGGCTTCAGGATTATCTGTCTTGGCGGAATTACCCGCTATCATACATTTGATCATCAGCTCTATATCTATCTGGGTCACGGCTCGCCGACGAAGTAACTGCTGGTTCGTTAGGACGACGGATGGAGTACTTTGCAGACAAATTGAAAGATTGCCTGAGGTGATAATGTCGTTTATGCGCAGTAGACTGCAGATTGAATTGGCTTTGAGTTCATAGGCTCGCCCTCAGCGCAATCTGGCTGTACTATACCTACGTACACCCATGCCGAACCCTATGGGGAATACAAGAACGATGATGTTTTGTTTACACGTATTTTTGAATTTTGTTCAGTTTGAAAACAAGGTGCTCATGACTATTTAAAGAACTTTCAAGACGCTCAGTTGACACTTCATGTGATCCTTGGTAAAAAGTTAAGCATTGCCATACAACTTTGGGTTCACAGTCTTTTGATTACTCTTCCAGTGGACAGCAAGGCGGATGAGTTTTTGTTTTTTTTTTTAATTTAGAGATGGTAATGAGTTTTTATTTTCATTGTTTTTTTTATTTCGTTAAGTATTTAAAACAGTTGAAAATATCTATGTAAATATAAATTTAAAAACATTACATAGATGGCATGCTTCAAAAGGTATGCGAACTCTTAATAGATCAGATACAAAGAAGAAAATGGATGAAAAAAGATTACATGCTGCAGAAATGAGAATGTTGAGATGGATGTGGAGTAACTGACATGAATGAAGTTGGAAATGGCCATAAGGACATTGAAATTGACACCTATTACAGAAAAGATGAAAGGGAGTCGTCTGTCTTGGATAGACATGTGATGAGGAGTGTTGAAGCACATGTGACTAAATATGTAATGAGTCTGAGTATTGATGGGTGGAGAGGGAGAGGAAGACCAGAAAAAAGGTGGATGGGTCGTGTGAGAAATGATGTGAAGGAGAAATCAGTTTAACATAGTATGAGGAAAAACCGAGGAGCATAAAAGAAAAAAACGTGTTGCATCGACCCCAAATAGCTTAGGATACGGCCAGTAAGATGATGACGACATACTTAGATACATTTTTTTCTCAGAGTTTAAAAATTGTTTTCCTTTCCGTGACTGGCTTGACTAAAACACACACAGTAAAAGTAAAGCTTACATTGTAACACCGCAGACTTAAATAGTGGCTACCATACAAGTGTTAAATAGGTATAATCCCTACTAAACCACGTTAACACCTTAATTGTGACGGTTCGTAGATACCTTTTGTACTAAGCCTTCACTTCGTTCGCGACTTTGCCCGCGTGAATTTTGTTCTGCTGTGCTATTCACTGCTGCAGACTAATTCTGGTAAAATCACTGAGTGTAAATTAAGGTGAAGTGGTAGCGAATTGAGCTGTCATTCCACACTAATCCTAAGCATTGACAGTTCATTTCGCTCAATGTTCACGGGCGGGGTGTTTAACCCCCGACACAAAAAGAAGGGTGTTATAAGTTTGACCGCTATGTGTGTGTGTGTCTATCTGTATATCTGTCTGTCTGTCTGTCTGTCTGTCTGTGGCACCGTAGCGCTTAATCGGGTGAACCGATTTAGTTGCGGTTTTTTTTTATTTGAAAGCAGGGTTTCATAATTCATCAAAATCAGTTCAGCCGTTTCAAGGTTATCAGCTGTTAGCTACCTTTGCTATTTTAGACGTTTTTGGGTATTAACTTTACATACAAACATATGTGTGGCTTAAAAATTCAAACACGCATGTGTGTTATACTAATAAGCAAGATTATGGTATATTTGGTCTGATGCAGCCGGGATATCTAGCAGATATGGTGTAGCATATCTATCTGTGTAGCATATATATGGTCTAGATATCCTGGCTGCATCTTGACAAAATAATAGCAGATATGTAGTCTTTGCATTAATTTTATCCAGCATTTGATTTTACACACAATGCACTGATGACAACAGGATGAGCTGATGATGCAGTCATGCCATCCAGCACATCAGTACGTAGACTCTTGACAAAATAATAGCAGATATGTCGTGTTTGGATTCATTTTACCCAGCATTTGATTCTGCACACAATGCACTGATGGCAACAGAATGAGCTGATGCTGCAGCCAGGCTATCCAGCACACCAGTAGATAGACTCTTATCAAAATAATAGCAGATATGTCGTGTTTGGATTCGTTTGAACCAGCATTTGACATACAATGCACTGAAAAATTCTCATAACTGTAATCTTTATAAAACAAAATTAATGCGTTTAAAAATTTAAAAATAAAAATTTAATAAACCCTCACCGCAAAAAAGTAAAACTATCGTTGAACCATGAAATTTTACGTAACGTCGTTATACCGCTAAAATAAGTACCTACATACCTACGAGTAGGTACTAGGAACATTCCTTACTTAGGTGGTACCCCGACGCGACATGAAATTTCATGGCTCAACGATAAGAAAGTATTATTTTTAACTTTTTAAATGTTTTACTTTTTTGCGGTGGGGGTTTATTATTTTTTTTGAATAACTGTATCGACCAGCACTTTTCTTGCGAACTTCCACCCCTCCACCTAATCGTAGTTTTGGAAATCAAACCCTATTTATAACATTTTTGCTCGTAAAGGGTCACTAAGTTTACCAATTTCAATATCGTAATGTATCTCATTATGACTTGTGCGTTATTGTAATGTAAAACGCACAGTTTATCAAGATGTTCCGTCTAAAACGAACGGTAGGTACTTTTTTAAATCTTGGCAAAGAGTTTTTATGTCAGAAAAGTGGTCGACATTATGAATGTAGACTTTTCTGACATAAATACTCTTTGAATTATGAATAAAATTACTTTGGGATATAAAATGTCAAAAAAAAAACATTTCTTTAATTAATTTTGACAATAAATTACAACCCTTTGTAACAAAATAAAAATAAATTAAAATACTTTACTCGTATTAGCCGTAGTGGCAGTTTTTGTGCCTTTGACTTAAAATAAAAAAGCGCTACTGCGCGCGCATCGCTAATTTGTGAAGAAGTATATTATAATTTATTCCGCGCGTTTTTTCTTTTCGCTGTATTGTTTTGATTTGAAAATGTCATCAAGTAGTGATGATAATATTAATTCGATACCGTCAGAAGTTTCAGAGGCAGCAAAAAAGTCTACTCTAAGCCTGTTGCCCGAAAAATCAACAGATAGATACCTACATATGATACAAGCGTTTCAATTTATTTTTTACTAACTGCTTTTAACAAGAGATTAAAGATTAAAAATTCATTCGAGTTCGAGTTTTACTTATTATCTCGAAAATATGTTATGAAACGTCGCACGACGTACGTGCGCTTTTATAATTACAGTCTCAGGGCTTTCCAGTTCAATATCAAATGACATTTGACAAGTCATAAGTTAAAACTAAGAAGGTAACACAACTTTAATTGATACTTAGGCGGAACGTTCTAGGGTCGGGTCTTACATTATCATCATCTGTTCCACCTTAATTCAAAATGTTGCTTTTGAAAACAGTAAATATTCTTTACTATAGTTGGACAGCCCGCGGGATGAGCTTGTGGCTAAATTATAACAGCCGCATTGGTCGTATGAAGGTTAAGCTACGCTTGACGAGGTCGATCCGTTGATAGGTGACCATTTACTACATATCAAGACTCCTCCGTGCCTCGGCAAGCACGTTAAGCCGTTGGTCCCGGCTGTCATTTGTAGATCTTTGACAGTTACTTGTAGTCAGAAGCTCGAAAGTCTGACCACCTTTAACTAAGCGGTTACTGGGTTGTGGAGGCCTGACAGGCAGTCGCTCCATGCAAATCACTGGTATTCAGCTGCATCCGGATGGACTGGAAGCCGAGCCCAACATGGTTGGGAAAAGGCTAGGCAGATGAGTTGGAGAGCCCGCGCTGAGACGCGTCTTTTGACACCTCAGTCGTACGTGCTTCTAGCTAAGAAAATATATTTTTGTTTTTGAAGTAGCTTGAACAGGTATTGTTCCTTAGCTGCTGCTACCCTGTACGTACAGATACCAGCACATCAAGCTACCCCAATGTTTCAAATTTCTTTAATAGTTTTTCTTTTACAAACTTTCTACCTACATTTACTTTTTTTTTTTCTTTGTACGTTTTTGAAGTAGCTGGGTTTGTAAGACAGAATATGTATTTGTTTACTCGTTTGTCGGATAATTGCGTTAGAAGTCGACGCAACAATGATCTCTGCATTCATGCTTCTAGGACAGCAATGCTGCGCAAAAGTATTATTCTGTTTGGCTCCTAAAATATGTATTTAGTAATTTTGTTTATGTCAGCTCGATTATTTTGATGGCGCGTGAATATTTAAAGGGAACCTGTGTTGGTTACACAGGTTCACAATAAATTTAATTTGCACAAATACCACCCTCAGATGTCTACGGTTATCTTCCACTTCTAGTAATAAATATTAAATAATAATGTCGCATTATTAAAACGTTTCTATTACACGCATATTATAATGTCATCGAAAATAGTTTTCTTTTGTAATTCTCTTCAAGAACCTATTTAGAACACATTTCTTTACAAAAGAATGATAAGATAACATTTGTAGTATTATGGTTTCTTTGTACACCGAATAACAGGTTTAATACACCTATTATACAGCGTCTCTATTAAATATAAATAAATAATAAATAATAAATATTCCACAACTTCTTCACACAACGCCATTTAGTCCCAAGTTAAGCTTGAGAGCTTGTGTTATGGGTACTAAATAGCTGATAAACATACTTATATATTTCTAAACACATACATATTATAGATAAATTACACCCAGACACAGAACAAATGATTGTGCTCATCACACAAACATTTGTCCTGGGTGGGAATCGAACCCACGGCCTCCGGCATAGCAGTCAGGGTCACTAACTACTAGACCAACAGGCCAGTCAATCTATTCTATTGCTTCTACAGCTACTACACAGCTATATTAACCCAAAACGCTGTATAATATGGGCCGTTTTTTACTTATACAAGGTCTGTATAAGCGCTTAAGGCCTATATATACAACCTGAATATACAGCTCTTAGTATAAAAACCAACTTTAATACAGCTTGTATACAGCTTGCAAAACTACTTGGGATTCTTCAATTAAATAACATTTGCATCATTCATGATGCATGAGTTTATTTTGGTGATTCCATCAGGTACAAACAAACCATTCGTGGTTGAATGTGTCTGTTCATTCATTTGTTATGTATTTTTAGGGTTCCGTAGTCAACTAGGAACCCTTTTAGTTTCGCCATGTCTGTCTGTCCGTCCGTCCGTCCTCGCTTAATCTCTGTGACCGTTAGCACTAGAAAGCTGAAATTTGGTACCAATATGTGTATCAATCACGCCGACAAAGTGGTAAAATAAAAATTGGAAAAAAATGTTTTACAAGGGTGATATATTGTTGGAAAGGTATTTAAAAATGAATAGGGGTTTATTGAAATAATTTTTTTATAATGTCAAGAATTTCGGAAATAATCGCTCCAAAAGTAAAAAACAATGTGCCCCCTCCCCCCCCCCCCTCTAACTTTTGAACCATAAGTTTAGAAAATATGAAAAAAATCTGAAAAATGGAACTTTATAAGGACTTTCTAGGAAAATTATTTTGAACTTAGATGGAAATAGTTTTTGGAGTTTTGTACAAAAAAGACAAAAAGTTGTACAAAATAATTTCGGGACTAAGTTTGTAGTATATCGAACACTTATTGTGACGGACGGGAAACTACGGAACCCTACACTGAGCGTGGCCCGTCACGCTTTTGGCCGGTTTTTATCTTTAAATTAATGGTCATTTTAGCTAGTGTAAAATTATCATTATCTCTACTTAGATTCCAGCTGAATACCAGTGTTTTACATGGAGCGTCTATCAGTCTCACCTCCACAACCCAGTTACTGGCTTACACGATATTACTTAGTTAAACTGATTGTCAGACTTTCGGGCTTCTGACTACTAACGACTGTCAAAGATCTACAAATGACAGCCGGGATAAGCAGATTAGGTAAGAATGTTGTATAGTTAATTGTTTTTAAAGTGGGTAAATTTGAAAACTTTGTTAAAACCTCTGTCGCTGGCTGTTCGGTGTAACATGCTGGTTCGAAGATTTGCACGTTGTACAAAT
Source organism: Euplexia lucipara (assembly GCA_921972225.1). Lineage (NCBI taxonomy): Eukaryota > Metazoa > Arthropoda > Insecta > Lepidoptera > Noctuidae > Euplexia > Euplexia lucipara. The sequence goes on along the minus strand of OV179142.1, from coordinate 5,158,391 downwards.
CAAGTAAAGGTAACGCTTTTTAAAGCCTTCTGCCAGTCCTTTTACACGTGCAGTCTTTGGACCACTTTTACGCACAGGACATACAGCGATCTGCGTGTCCAATACAATAACGCATTCAGAATACTGTTGGGGCGGTCGTGGCGTTGTAGTGCGTCCGGTATGTTTGCGGAGGCGCGTACTGATGACTTTTACGCGATAATAAGAAAAAGGACCGCTTCCATGGCCGACCGGCTGCGTACCACCACTAACAGTCTTTTGAGCGTGTTTCGAGATAGGTGGGACTCCCCTCTGCTGCGCCACTGGATAAGGATCCACACCAGTTAAATTTCTTTTTGTATTACTAACACTAGTCTTTAAGTCATTTTGTAATACTAACCCTATGGATGTTTGTCTGAATTAAATAAATTGAAATTAGTGTGAGGTAAAGGACTCTAATAACTACTTGATAAAATTCATATTTGATTGCAATTAGTAAAGTATAAGAATGTCGATTGGATTCTTATTTCATTTTTATTGTAGTTACTTATTCAGCTGTAACCCGAAACAAGAGTAGTATTTGTTTTATGAGAATTTGACAATCACACTCGTAGAATCATTGAACGGTTGCAAAATAATGTGGCTGTAATATATTTTTTAAACCAGGTGCGTAATTTTTGAGTCAGCTCATTAAAAACTAAAATACAATCATTAGGGATATTTATTTTTCATTCGTATAATAATAATAATAATAAATATTCCACAACTTTTTACACAACGCCATTTAGTCCCAAGTTAAGCTTGAGAGCTTGTGTTATGGGTACTAAACAGCTGATAAACATACTTATATATTTCTAAATACATACATTTTATAGATAAATTACACCCAGACACAGAACAAATAATCGTGCCCATCACACAAACATTTGTCCTGGGTGGGAATCGAACCCACGACCTCCGGCATAGCAGTCAGGGTCACTAACTACTAGACCAACAGGCCTGTCACGTAGGTGTCATCGTAGGTACCTATACACCACTATTTTTTAATTTATTACAAATAAAAAGTATCCGTACCTGTTACGGCTGATACTGATCATATTTGCGTAACCAAAACTAAAAAAAAACGAAATTCAATTTTAAAATATTAAACCACCACCACCACCACCATTTAGTTAAACTTAATTAACGAAAACAGCTGTTGTAGCTAGAGGTAAGTAGTTTGGCAATTTATTTTATTCTATCAAGAAAATTGCGCTTTTATACTTACTCGTAACACACACACACAATACAAGTTGCACATGTTGTGTTTAACCAAAGGGTATCGTGATACCCAGGCAGTGGGTTGTGGAGGTCAGATAGGCACTAGGCAGTTGCTCCATATAAAGTTGCATCTGGTTAAACTGGAATCCGACCCCAACATAGATGGAAAAAAGCTAGGCAGATGACGATGATCCGACATGTTGTTTCTTCTCTGTATCTGACTTGGAGTCACGTTTCTACTTAATCACTTGACTATAGGTAGGTAGGTACAGACGCCAGCACATCAAGCCACCACAAACTGTATTTTTTTTTCAATTGAACATGAACCTTGTACTGTTGTTCATAAAGTTGAAAAACTATATCACAGAAATTTGACACATTGGGGTAGCTCGATGTACAGTCAGTGTGTCCTTTATATTATTTTCCTAGTAGCCTAGTACGTTGTACTAGCCTGTGTACATTTCTGCCTAACCCTTCGGGGAAAACAGGCTTTATGTTATGTTATGTTACTTCCCTTCTATTCTGACAGTGTGATCTGAGCTGAGTGCGCCATGCACTTGAGATTCGAATGCAATTAAATTTCGAGATTAAATTGTGCATTTGTACAGCAAGGGACTTCAAGCCATTTTATAACTCTCCTAATATCGAATCTCTCCTAATGCTCAATTCTGAATTACTTCTCATGTTGTGTCTCTCAAAATTGTCTTTTGGTCTACTTGAAAACTAAAGCTTACACTGCTATTCATTATTTTTATACAAGTATTTGTATAAATCTTTTGATTAAACACAAGAACCTATTTACTAAATAAAATAGTACCTACTGAAAGTTTTGTCAGTAAATAAAACATTTATTGACAAAATTCTGTACATCATACTTACCTTAAATCACCTACCTACATAATTGGCTATTTTTGTGTTGCATTTTTCATTGCCTGAAAATTGGTAGGACCTCAATTATTGAAAGGCCGGTGCCATTTGCGAAGCAGGTGCAGTATTATACTGCACCTGCTTCGCAAATGGCACCGGCCTTTGGTTTCTATGATATTGAAATATGCCAAATTCCATAATTTAATTCAGTCTATAAAGTTAGTGAACGTATAGTATTGAAAAGTTCAATTATTTCTTGATCATGCTCTGATAACTTTTGGCACTTTCTCTAAAATTTACTGTTAATGTGACCCTAAATTATCACAACTTTTGGGACATTTTTTACACACAAAAACAGTTATCCTTACCTCTATCCTCTATACTAGTTATATAACAATGCGGGCGCGTCTGGGTGTCCAGTACAAAGCTCTCAGAATACGGATGAGGCTACCATGGAGATGTAGAGCGTCAAAGATGTTCACGTATAGGTTATTCAGATGGTTTTGCAGCCATCATACGCAACAGAAGGGTGTTCTTGGGTTTATTTTGTATTTTCCACCTTTTACTCTTTATTTATAGTTAGTTCTAATATACAATTGTATTTACCTAGTTACTATTAATGTTTAATGGAGTTTTAAAGTATTTTAGTACAGAGGCCAGCACATCAGTCTTCCCCAATTTGATAGTTTTTCAACTTTAGTATATCAACCTGAATAAGGTTCATGTTCAATTAGGAAAATTTTACAGTTTGTTGTAGCTTGATGTGCTGGCCTCTGTACATAGAGTGTTGCAATGTAAACACGTATTTTTTTTGTCAAGTATAGATTTCTCGACGATCACTCATAAAAAAATCTGTTGTTTTATTTGTGTGTAGTACAATTTTTTCCTTTCAGCCTAAGTAGCTGTATTTTGTAACCACAAAACAACAACACAAAAGAAGAAAATATTATTTTTCCAAGGGGACAGGTAGAATCTACTAACAATATGTATACATCTCATCAAAATTAAAATTTTCTGAAAAATTTTACCAATAATTTCCGTGTCATCTCTTCTCTGCCGCTGTTTCCACTTACATCTGCCTTAATAAATACGTGTTGACGAAACATCTAATTAATACTCTTTTCAATTTGTGTCACATTTTCTTTTAAATCACAACGTTGTTTTACCACATTCCTCAACCTATCATTCATAACTTAACACCACACATATTTACGGAGTTTCCACTAACTGCCTTATAAATAACTGTTAAATTTTTAATTTGTAATATTGCACTATGACAGTCTTCTCGTCTTTTCACTGATTTATCAAATTTTTAATGAAATGTTCACAATGGAACAATCACTGAACTCAAGTTAAACTCAACACTTTTCGTTCAAAATTTATTTCAAGAAACAAACGCTTTCACTGTTACACTATATTAATTTTAAACGGTATAAACATTGCTGATGTGTGTAGCAAGTTTAATTGTATTATAACTTCACATTAATCAATCCATATATATTATTCCAACTACAAGAAACTAGTGCTCGTGGTGTTCGATGAAACTTATTTAATCCTTCTGCATACATTTATTTAAATAATCACTGTTTTGAAACATTATTACTCGTATTGAAAGACGACAATAGTAACTCAATCAAAAAAAAATCTTTTCCATTTTTTTTCAAAATTTAGAAACTTACCGTTACAAGCATCTTTCAAGCCATTTTTCGTTATGTTCCTCAGCTAAATACCAGTTAAAATACTGGTATTTAGCTGAGCATGAAGTGACCACCAATCTGACCACAAAAACTCACTTAGGTAGTTGTCAGACTTTAGAACTTCTGACTACCTTAACGACTGTCGAAATCCAGAAATGACAGCTGACACCGATGACTGCACGTGCAAGAGGCATGGAGGTGCCGAACTGCCGATATGTAATCTTTGGCCACCCAATCCACGGACAAACCCCGGTAAGCGTAGTAACTCTTAAAACTGTCGATCAACCCGTACGATCTCAAAAGTCTGATTCCAATAAAAGGATGGGTGGTAGAATTTCATCATTGTCTAATTTGTTGTTTTTTCATATTATCTGTTTAAATTTGCCCTTTTAGAAATTCTCACTGCAGTAGATTGTTTGTTTTAATCTTTTCTTGTTTGATTAAAGTAACAATTAGACCCTATTTTAAAAATAAATGATCTCTATATATTTGAAACTGTATGATTCACCATTGCTTTGAATGCTTCGTTACGATATTTTTAACCATTTTTGTCCCTGGTCCTTTAATTGTCCATAAAAACCTCTATGTCATAGAAAATTACTGTTTTCTTCAAACATTTTTTTTTCTCTTTCGCCCTACTTAACTCAATCCTTGAGTTACTCGTATTATTTTTCCTATGTATGCTTATAATGAGAGCCCTTTCTTACGATACTTTTTTGCCATATAACTTACCATATGACGTTTAAATTTGATTTATATTTAGTAGACAAACTACAAAACCTTTCTTTGAATGTAGACTTCTCTTTCGACTTGATTAATAATCAGTATGTAGTAATTACAAATCACATTTGTATTAATTCCGGTTTCATTAACTGTTATAACTTTGAAGGATACTATATTATGGAATGTGTCTTGGTTAATATTCGGCGATTGATACATTTTTATTTTTGATTTCCTGTTTCCCTACTTAAGTATCGTTAATGTAGAGACTAGACGGCAAGTGACTTTAGTATTCCAATTACCTTTTCAGTCAACAGGTTTATGTTATCATGTAGGTACAAAAAAAAACGTCGTTGTACCGTTATCACTGACTGAATCAGTCTTGGTTCAATGATCGAAATACTTTTGTTCAGAGTTAAGACTGTTTATAAAACAGCCGTTAAATAATTATTGTGACTTTTATTAGCTGTATAGGTAATCATGATAAGCTTCGAACTAGATAACGTTGTGTGTAACTTGTGGAACATTTTTTTATTTATTTGCATTTATGGTTTCCTACTCCGGTAGTTAATAGACATTTTTTTCATTTGCTTCTATTAAACTTTTAACGACTTTGAAACCAATGGCAAATATAATTCGCTGAGAGCATTTCATCAATTATTGTTATTTAGATATTCCCATTGTTAATAGAGTATTGTTCTTTAGCGATTATAGAATTAATGAAACTATTCATTCGCTAAGCCATTGTTTTTTCACTAACTGTCGGGGCGATGGTTGTACGGAAGCCTCCAAGGTTATCAACGACAAGGATATGGCTTGGTATTGAGCCTTTCCTCTAACGGAGGACCTTGATTCTACCCACAAACTTTGCAATTGTTTAGTGTGCCTGTCTATCAAATGTTGTGTAATTTTAAGTAACTGAGTTGTCGAAACAACTTTTACCATTTTCAGTGTTCGAGGGGTATAAAAAAATAGTAAAATCGTGCAAAAAAAAAAAAAAAGTTGTCGTAAAAACAAGTAGATCTTTGATAAAAAAAAAAAACCAGTTTATTATAATCGCATTGCATAGTACATAGTAGGCGCAGTTATTATAATACTAAACATAAATCGCATTGGCGAGCAGCTTTATACAAATATAGGCCACACCAGAGATACCGCGCGACGCGACGTCGCTCAGTGATGTTGGCTGGAACAAAAAGGAAAATGTTACAAGTTTGAAAATCGTAGTGCGGTCGTTGAGTTCGCACGTCTTTCACCAAGTTTAAAATTTAGGCAGCGGGGCTGCCGAGGCGCGGGTGGCGGGGCAAGACATCCGCTCGCTCGCAGATTGCCCAATTCCCGCCGCGAGTGTGCCGTGCCGACGATTATTTCCATTTCGTCATTCGGAGCAATGACTCAAACCTAACTGTTAGGACACAGATATTTAAAGCGAAAGACATCACACAGAAATAGTTACACAAGAATAGTTATATGTTACAAAATATGTAGAAACCCACGATGAAAATCTTAAAAATGGCCTTGTCTCAAGCAGAAAATTCAGTGATTTCGCAGCCGAATCAAATAACAGCTTGCGTAATCTCTGACGTCACTGCGGACTTCGCCATGCTGGGAGTTGATGCGAACGCTTCAAGAGTTGCTTGTGAATGAGGATGGTTACATGCCAACCATATAGGAGAGAGAAAAAGACTGACTAGTATATATTACAGTCCAGTCGATTCCTCCCCCCGACACGGCTGACATTTTAATTTTCTTGCTTCAAGTCTTCTTAGTTCAGCATTCTTCAGCTCCAACTGAAATTATATAAATTTTACGAAAACGCGAGACGTGTACGAACTGCTACAGAGAGACGTGAGTCACATGACTAAGTAAAAGGAAAAATATTTCTATCAAATACAGCGCACAACCGAACGCGGACCGAATTTGCTAATGTTATAACTTTTTGAACGAACAATAAAAAGAACGCAAAGTGGAAACTCAACTATACGGAAGTTGTAAAAGTAGGTCGCGAACATCTCACATTTTTTTAAATCCAAGCTAAAGTTGTTTTATTCACTTTGAATTTTATTTACGATCACTACTAGCCTCTGCTTCAAGTAAACTTTAACGCGCCTCACATTGCACTACCAAAAACTAAGTTTGAAAATGCCTAACTAAAGTTTAACTTGCACTAAGGTACTAGAGTTCCGAGAACACGACCGAAGCGGACGACGACCAAAGTGCGAATGGCGGCACGTAGCGGCGAGCCATGGCGTTTGCTGCGCGAGGGTCGGGGCGGGGGGCCCGGGGAGGGGGCCACGGGGCGTGCTGCGCGCGCAGAGAAAGGAAGCAAGTGATGATGTAATCGCAATCGATGCACTCCGTACTGCCGCTGCTGTGCGCCACCTTTTGATACCTATGAATAACTACATACTACCTACTCCAGGGGGTACGCACGCGTATGACGAGTCGTCTTCACAGATCCTGACTTCCTGTGTTATGCGCGTAGCTAAGGTGTGCCTAATTAAGCTTTACCTGCGGGGAAAACACCTTTGTGACGTATTAAATAGTGAAATCTTGGAAGATTAGTGATCTCTGCGGCCGTGGGATTGCGGATCCGGCGGATAATATGGAAATAAATTACGAGGTCAGTGACCGTTATATTGACGCGAGCTGTAATCCACGTGTAACAAAGAAAACCCGAGCGTTGCATGATTTTGAAGTGTGACTGTGATAAGCATCTGTTCGGCCATTTTGGCAAAAACGCGATCATGTAAGAACGGATAAAACGAATAGGTGGTCGACATCAGGCTGGTACCAGTACGATATTGATTAGTTGGTGGTACTTGGTGACGAGGCGCGCGCTCGTCGTGCTCCGTCGTGCGTTTCCGTAGCACCTCGGCTTCTAAGTAGGTCACACGTGTAAGCGTTGTCAGACTAGAAGGCCCTTGGCTTACTTTGGAATTAATGGTATATTAGCTCCCCTTCTCCTTGGGTACTGCAAGCCCGCAGCCTGAGACATGGACAGCCACTAACCGTAGGTAGGTACACACTGTTACCAGCAGGCACACGTGAACCGCCCTCGCACCATTGTCATTTTTAACCCCTCGCCTATGAGGGAACTATTATTTAGGCTAACCTTTCAGGCTTTCTCAGGCCTTATGAATATGATTTGATTGTTTTTTAAGCAAATGTCTGGTTTTTAGGACTTTTCGAATTTCGAAATAAATAGTCGATAATCCTAGTAATGAATGTCAATGTAGACAAAGGGTGTGAGAAAATAGTCCTCTTTTGAACGGGACGTCCTTAGAAGGAGGACTATTTTAACTAACATTTTATTTCTAATAAGATGTTACGGTTTTTATGTACTCAACAGTTAAGGTTTAATTGTTATGTACGATCTTACGCTTATTTTTAATTAAAGAAAAAGGTCGCCATATTGGTCAGAGTAGAGGAGAGGCATCTTGTGCGCATGCCCCAAATGCTCTGCGTGTTGAAATGACGCAGAATTATCGACTTCACTCAGTTTATACTAGAACAGAACCACTACGCTAGCCCACCGCGGCCTCATAAATAAAACTCGCGTTTCTGGTGGTGGAAACAGAATTTCGGCCTCGTTAATATCTAGGACGGCACCCGAAATAACTAGGGCACGGTAACTGCGCCGCTGCTAATGTTACAAGACGCCTAAAAACATTCAAGATTCGGAAAGTTACGCCGAGGAACGGGCAAGGCAGAACGCGATCCCCGAGCCACACCCCCCGAAAATCTGCGCGCGAGGTAGGTACATCTTCCGACATCGACCTCACCGCGATAATTTTGTACGGTTTCTAACATCGCCAAAATTTATGAGAACGTGGTGATGGATATAATACCTATTTACAATGCTATTATGTAAATATATATTTTTTCTTCTAACTAAAGCAATTTTTTCATAGTTATACAGTTAAATACCAGTAACACAAGGGTGATAAAAAATATGGTTCTTCATAAACGTATACTTTTATCAAGAGAATTTAATAATTTAATATTTTATTTTGAAACTCTGAATACCCGATGGGTGTGATAGATTATATAGAATTTCGTTTAGGCATTTGCCAATTACAACTAGCCACTGTAATTTAGCGACCCACGCCCGACACTGACTCCATTTTGTATTGCCCTTAGGACGTGTGACTCGTACATGGATGCCGCTGATTGCCTCTAACCCAATTCAATTCAAGAGTAGGATCTTGAATTGGAGTTGGTGAAGATCATAAGGACTATTAGAGTGTTCCTACGAGAAGAAAAGAGTTTAATATTGGTTAAATTTTAAAGATATATTGATGTCGAGCACAGGGAACCAAACAAGCCTCAATAGAGGCGGTGCAAGATCATTTAAACAGCTAAATCACAACCACATGACAGGCGGAGCACAAGGCGAAAGGGCCCAAGGAAGCTATATGAGTGGCCAATACCGAGTTGACGATAGATACTGGGGTCTCGATTTAGAGCAAGAGCTAGGTCAGGAAATAAACCACGAAAGTGAGTAAGTAGGTAATGAACGAGGGGTAGCTAAAGCACCTGAAGAGGAGGCTCAAGAACTTCCCGGAGAGGCAGCTCAACACCCATGTGTTGAACTCCCATGCGTGGAAGAAGGCGAGGGGTCAGACAAAGAAGACATTGATTGCCTGTTCCTGCGTCTGCCGTTCGATGAGGACGACACCTATTTATCCGTAAGCGTTAGTTATAATATGTCTTATTTCAAATCAGGTTTTATACCGATTGTTCTTTTTCATAACATAAATAACTTATTTTTGTTAGTTTTAGCTGTACTGGAAATCCTAAAGACTATGTGCTGCGAATTATGTATAATCAGTAGTTAAATCCTTCGTAAGTACTTGGCTCATTGCCTTAATGTTATGTAGCGTCGATCTACTAAACCCAGCAAATAAAACAAAGTTTTATAATGGATATCAACCAAAATATCAAGAAAATTAGGACCCGAACACCTTCTGAATGAACCCGTAGACCCTCCTTACACTTTGATTTTAAAGTTGCAAGTATATGATTTTTTATAAAATCAAAGCTGATACACTTTCTACACACCAATAAACATACATAGATATCAAAAATAACAACATTTCCGTGTTATATATTCCCAATTTTCTTTAAAAATAAAAATTCTATTTTTCATTACATTTTTAACTTGTAAGATATGTCATGAATGTAAAAACATAACTGCAGTTTACAAAGCAGACCCAAATAAAAAGTTTGAATACACAGTGGCTAACTTTAATTATTTTTGAATTATTGTATTTGTGCTCTATTACATGGTGCATAAACATAAGTTTTCCTCCGTGTAACCCTTTAGAAAATGCTACTGTGATGTAATTATAATTATCTGCTGTAAATTAAAATTTTCGTAACCGGGATGCTTGCAATTAGGAATAATTGCCACCATCATTATAGGTACCTTTTTCAGTCTGTCGAAATGTAATATATAGTAAAATGTACCAAAGTTATCATGTGAATTCAACATAGAGTGAAATTAAACCATCGCATTGTAACAAACTATCCCAAATATTTCAAGTATCAATAAAATATAGGGTAAACCATAAATATCAAACTTTGTACAGACATAAATATATTTTCATTTTAATGACTGTTAGCATTTTAAACTTCATTGTGGATAATGCTCAGTAACTACTTAAATCAGTCAGGTAGGTAGGTACACATGATTTGTTTCAATTCCATACAATTTGTTTAATAAAATATATTTAGGTGGACCTGTCTAGTGCAAGCTTTTTACAGTAACCAGGTAAATTAAATCAGAACTAGATACAATAAGGAAATGATATATGGACAGGCTGCAAAGTTTACCCACATAAAATTGAAACTAGATATGAAAAATAATAGATATCCTCATAGTACTCTATTGCATAATAAAATACTTTACAGTCAGTAAAAATACTTTACTTTATATTAGAGGATTATATTCAAGATAATAATGCTTGGCAACATGCTGGTCCAGCTCCATAGAGCAATCTAGTAACTTGACAAAATCAAACTTGTGACATTTCTAATTATTGAATTTTCATTTTTTTTCTTTTTTATTTTTTCGTTTTTTTTTTATTTTAATTATTATTATTATTTAATATTTTCTTGATTTGTTATCCGTGATTTCAATATTTGTAAATATGAGAGTACCATGTACCTTTCCACATAATTATGTACTATGTCTATCTTAGTATAGTATGTTTTTTTTTCATTTTATTTTTACTTCTTTACTCTAGGTACATCGTATTCACATATAATGTATTTTTTTATTGTATAGGTACAAATATTGTAAAAAACTATTTTAAAAGAGTAAGTATGGAGTTTCTTGCCCATTCTTCTCCATACGAAACTTATTTTTGGAAGGGGCAACTAGAATCATTATAGGTATTTTATTTAACTTGTAAGTTTAACGTTCAAAAGTGCTTTTTAAATGACCTAATTGAAATAAATGATTTGACTTTGGCTTTGACTTTGAATATTTATAGCATAGTGCTTAATAAAAAAACAATGCGGTTGTCAAAAATAACAATTATTTATGCAAATTTTACTGGAGCAGCTTCCCAAGTTATATCGTTCAATAGGTAGGTAGACTATTGGGAGTAAGAAACTTGGGATTGAGCTTAGCAATTATTACTTGAATTACTTATATCAAAATAAGTAATGAGAATAAGTTTAGGTTTCCATGTTGTTTTGCTAAAGGTTACATTGAGCCTACATTGCCTTCAGCCTGGTGTAGTAACAAAAGAATTGTTTTTTGGCATTATCAATATTAAGGGGAACAGTGATTTTTTTATAAATAGATTTACATTGGTATATACGGTACGTGCATTCATAACATAAGTACTTATAAATGTACTGAGCAGTGTCTACTATAATACATTAGTACATTTTCGTACTTGTGTATTTCGAGCCAGACAAGGTATTTCCAGTCACAACTTTTGAATTTTTTTTTTCAAAAAATTAACGAGACAAAAAGCCATCACTGGTTTGACTCTGAGAGTTTGTTCAAAATCACTTAATTCTTTTGTACTATTGTGAGAATCTTCTTGTCATGATTTATTTAAATCTTAAGAAAACTTTAAGTAAGTAACTAAGTATTAGTTAGTTATTATTATTGATTTAAAAGAAGGCTAAATAGGGTAATACCTACTTATTTTTTTTTAATTCCCCATACCTGATAAATAGGTACCTCATCTTATTCATCCGGTGTAATAGTTTTCAGTTACCTACTTTACTTGTTAAAATTAAGTACATTACTAAATGCGTCCCTATCTGGCTCATATCACTAAATAATTTTAATTCATTCTAGATAAATCAATGCTTCCTATCTATGACAGACAAACGTATGTATATGTTGATGACCTGTGACCTAATTATAAGTAGAGATTAATTCCACTTGGATCGCATTCCATTAATGTTATCAAACAATGCATTCCGCAATACAACTGTCATTAACATTAAATTTGTCACACGATCTACCAAACTACTTGATTTTCTTTGTTCCTTATTTGTAACTACCGTTAAATATCTAGTCGCGTTAAATAATTTGAGTTAGTTGAATTAAACCTAGGTACTTTTGTTAAGCATAATTTGTGTTAAGTAAATATTAGATAGGTGACGATATAGATACTGAAAATGCCTTGAACACGCCACCAGTAACCGGTGATAACGGTGTAACGATACGCGGAACCCGCTGATAGGAGCGTAGTGGGACACACATGTCGCGGTGACACGATCAGTCTATAGCACGGACAATGAAACGACATAACTTACTTGCTTCAACATATACAACTCTAACATTATTGCGTAAAGTTAATTTTCAATCAAATATATAATTTGCTTATGACGTCTTTGATAATTTAACTGTGTCATCATTATAATCAACTCAGATATCATTCAATTAAAGTTGATATCATAGACAAGTATTCCTATATATTTTTTTCTCGTTTCGTTGCCGTATCTACTATAGCACCGTATTTGTTCCACTTTACTACTGCTGCGCGGCGTTTACGCTACTCGTAAGTTCATAACACACTCAAATACAGAAGGTTAGGAACAGAGCGTCTTCAAATAATTGTCACACGTATTAATACCCCCCCCCCCCCCCCCCACTCTTAATATAAACCGAAACTCATAAATCATTGAGTCACCTATCGAAAAAGCGACGCATTTATTAAAAAAAAAAAAGAAATTAAAGATCCGCGGGTTTACACGCAACTTTTGATAAGAGCCCGATAACTCGTTGGTAAGTAGGTAACTAACTGAAATTACGCAAGCAAAAAAAATCGCCGGTTAAAAGTATAGTGGATAGTTGTGCGAGCGCGCAGCGGTACTTACCGGAGAACGGACGCGGCTTCTCGGTCTTCGGTCGGTGGTGTTATGCCAGTAACGGTTGCCATGTTAAGTATATTTATGACGTTCGCGGCGGGTACTACGCTGGCGCGCAGTTCACGTCGACGCAGAGCGATGCCGCATTGTGTTCTATATTGTATAGCTACGTATGCGCGCCCAGGAATCCCCTCTCCCTCCTTCCATGCTCAGCACTCCTCCGCCTCTCGAGCTTGACAGAAAAACGACATAACCGCAACTGCACACGCCACGACGAAAATGAACTCTTGAAGCCCCAATATGCCTGAAAGGAATGGTTGGTCCGTTTCTGTGTAGTTTAAAATGCGTCATTTGTCCCCTACGTTACTCTGGATGTCGATAACTGGGCTAGAACCGAAAACTGTTTACGCGCCGAATTCGTCCGCACCCAACCTATGACAAGCCAGTGGGGTTATGTTATCAAGCGACACACTTTATGTTATAGTAATGGCTTACAAAGCGGACCTAATAAGATTGATGTTTATAATAAACTTATTAAAAACCATATTTTTTAAACATAGTACCTATTAAAATAATGTTCAAAACATATAATGCAACTACCGACTTAAACACTTATTAAAAAACATATTTTTAAAACATAGTAACTATTAAAATAATGTTCGAAACATATAATGCAACTACTGACTTCCCTCTATGCTGTTACCGTCGAGCGTCGATATTTGCTCGGTAGCTTTCAAGAGAAATATGAAACACCGTGGCGTAAATTTCTGGAAAAGTAAACTTGAACCGAATAAGTATGTTTTTGCTTGATGGACTATATTATTTTCCATTACTTACTACTTACAGTGGTACTTCAATTAATTGAATTTGTTGATTTTATACATAAAAACAAATATAATTGTCTGTATTGATCTGGATATCATAGAAATGAGTTCTTATACAGACAAAAAATAAAAATGACGATTTTCATGACACATTTATTTTTGTACTTTTTGTCCTAATTATGTTACGACTTTCAGAGATACCTTGTCTAGTTTCGTTTATTTATAATTATGGATCTTTTCATATTTACATATGTATAATATTAAATTTGTAATTTATTTGCATTTGTTGTCTACGGGGACATTTAGAAGAAATGTAAGGAACTAGGGACCAAGTTTTAAAATATTTAACCAAACTGACGTAGGTGCCTATCTGAAAAACATTACTAAACATCATTTCATTTCGTCATTTTTATATATTTTGTAATTAGATTACAACATTTTGAAGCTCATCATCATTTACTATTAAAACATTTCGAAGGTCATAATTTATTTATTTCACAAAAGAAATGTGTGCGAATATAATTTCAAATAAAACCAAGAGATAGTTGTAAATCCCACTTTATAAAAGAAAATATGTTAACTCTGCCTTCCATTTATATACTCGAAATAGCCACTGTTGTCAAAAAAATCTTTTTTTTTTCTAACTTTTTTTTTGACAAGAACGAAATATAGTTAATTTTACCAGCACCTAGACTACAAATGTATAAAAATAACCCAGAATACCGAAGCATACAAGTATATAACAAATTACCTGAGAGTATACGATCCAGAAAAACACTGTGCATATTTAAAGCTAGGTTAAAGGCATTGCTTTTGGAGAAATGTTATTATAGTATTCAAGAATTTTTTAAATTCAAATATTTATTCAATTGTTAATTAGTTCATTAGAATATAATAATATTTTATTTAAAACGTAGATATAGATATAATGTTAAGCTAAGTTTTATTGTAATATTTCTAACCTAGTTGTAAGTTATCTTGCTGCGCCCTTGCAGGGTCATGTACTCATTAGTTTTAAGCCTATTGTGTACATTTTGCATAAAATAAATAAATAAATAAATCGTGATTGGTACTTACTTACTACCTATTTTTTGAATATTTTGTTTTTTTTGGTTTAGTTTTTGCTTATTTTTTTTTTGTTATGACAGGAGAAAGCAAACATTAAGCGGTCTTCTTCAACTACTGACTCTCAGATGGAAGCGCTTGCACAGACATGGCAGCTTCAGTTAAGGCAATTTATTTTATTTTATTTTGTATTAGCTTAATTTTTATTTCACATGACGTATCTATTTATTTGTATTTTTTTGTAAAATTAGGGATACTTACGCTAGGGATACTTATGTAATATTTTAAAATATTTAATATCAATTTATTAATATTTAATGCAACAGTTATAAGACTTACATTATATCAACGAATTAACTTGCCTTCTTCTGTTTGCAGAATGCTTAGTACCCTTGTGAGCGCGTAGAACCCGTACACCAAACCGAGTATGAGATACCCGGAAAGTGGGTAAATAAATATTTACTTTTTAACCGACTTCAAAAAAGGAGGAGGTTCTCAATTCGGTTGTATATTACCTGATGAGGGATATTCGAGGAATTGAGGGAACTCCTCAAAAAATATAGGCACACATGCGCCGATTTAAACATTTTTAGTAACAAATCAAGCATTTTCATTTAGAAAGAATCATTTGGTGAATAAAAAATGATGAAGAAGACAGGCAACGGAACTCTTCAACGCATAACATCAAATTATTCGCGATTGCTATATTCAGATGTCTATGCTGAGCTTTTGCATTTCCACAACATAACATTACGCCATTCTATTTTAAAAGGGGCCGGCAGAGATGTACAGATTAATGTTTAGAGATAGGACTTCTTTAGCAATTGTTATCCAATTTCAATGATTCTTTCAAGTTTTGAAAGACTGTCTTTACATACAAAGAAACTAAAAATTACAAAATAATAACTTTTTTACAAACAAAAACAACCGACTTCTTAAAAAAAACTAACAGGTGAAAAATAACTCCAGTTTCGGAAGTCGGTGGCCAATAATGAACAAAACAAAACCACCAAAGCCACAGACTTCCGAAACTGGAGTTATTTTTCACCTGTTAGTTTTTTTTAAGAAGTCGGTTGTTTTTTTGGTAAAAAAGTTTTTTTTATTAAAATAACTAGGCACATGCAGACAATGCATTTCTTTAACATCTCGGCTTACCATCATGCCACTTTCTATAAGTTTCTTAAAACGAAACAAAAGAAGCATTTTTGAGAAAGAAGGTCTGTTTGAAATATCACTATTTTGATTGGAAATCCCATCATGTACGACTTGTGTCTGACTAAAATCATCTATAGTGGTGTATATTCAATTTTTATTACAAAGGACAATGACCAAAAGCAGTCCTGAAAAGTTGCATGTATGAAAACCAAATTAATATAGAAATTATATGTTTATTTTTTACAAGCTTTTCACTTCATGAATTTTATTTTCGTATCCTGAATTATGATTTTGAGATAAACAGTAAATTAACGATTGCTTGGTATATTTCCGTATAAAGTAATGATGGGCGTTTCGTTCTCTTCATTTATATGAGTGGCGTAAGTATAAACCTTTAGACAAAAAAAGAACACTAAAATGATACCAATCTCATAACTAGATAATTAATTAGTAAAATCAAACCATAACGTACTGTTTATCATATGTATTTTATCTTTACGTTAAGACAATATTTATTTTTGTGTTTCATCTCACGCAGATGCAATACTACTGTCAAGCTATATGACAGACAGACGGACCGGCCGATAGGGATTCTGCAAATCCACTGTAAAGCCATAAAAATCATGAATATTATATTTTATTTTTAAATTAGCAACTGTTCTCATGTTATGTTTCTAATTAACATTGTTGTTTTGTACCTACATGAGTGATCTGTGGTCATTTTATAATTTGCGAGTTATATTATAGGTAAGACATTTGTAGGTTATCGCTATATTTGTTGGATTACTTCAAAACTCCGGCATTTATGTTGAAAGGAACACTTTAATTTAAAAGTATATAAAACGTAGTCTATAATAAATAAAGATTTATTGTCTTTCAACTTGAGACCGATTTCCATACATCGTTGGTCATGATCTTTTAAAGGGGAATCGGCCCATTAAAAAAAATATTATTTGTGGGTTTATACGTTTTTTTAAGTTTAGATTGGTCACTTCCGGTTTAAATTTCAAAATGTTTAACGATCAAAGAATTAATTTACTTAAATAAGGTTCGATTCTTCAATCGTCGAATAACTTTTACATGAAGAAACTAAATTACAGTTTGACAGTTTTTGGTTAACTGATTTAAAATGAGTCAAAACGCGATGTTTTTTCAGCACATAAAAAAATGACCATTGAAAAATCGGGCCTATAGGTAAGTGTCATTTTGTTATTTTGATTTTCATCAAAGACATTCAATACCTATAGACCGGACATCACGAACAAAATTTTTGTCCGAAAAAGTGTGTCCTGCTGGATACAAGTCTATGAGTTTTTTGTAGTACGCTCCGCTGCCGCTCCAATATTCATATATTATTCTAGATGGCGTTACTGAGACATGGTATCAAAGTTTTTCTATGATATTTCCTTGACATGCCCGCTCTATAGTATTTTAAATTCTCTTTGATTTTCATCCTTTATCCACATGCATGTTTTTTTTCAGTAATTTATTAGGCATAGGGTTTTCTTGACGGTTTACTAACTCGAATGATTTTGTTCTATTACTATTCAAATTAAGTATTATGTGTCTAAGAAGTCAGTAAAACTGGAAAGAGCTAAGTAATCCCAAGACCAAGATAAATTAATTTTACTAGAATAAACGGCTTAGCAGGTATTAAGAAGACTACTGATTGAATTTTCTTTAATGAATGCAGTTCAGTAAGAACTTACAGTTGATTTATTAAAATTCTTCTGTTTGCACTTTGATAAAGAAGGGAAGAGCTAGGTTAAAAAAGAAGTATTTTTAAATAGGTAGTCTTGCTTTTGTTAAAGATTTAGATAATAGAAAAGAAAGTAGATTGCGTACAATGCAAATATGTTATTTAATATCTCAGATAGCAAAACGGTCATGGCTCTGCTTGCATGCGATATCGTATTCTTAATCATAACTATATTCAATCGAAATTTTATTCAAGTACCTAACGTAAATATGAGATTATTTTGTCATATACCTATTTATCTTAACTTATTATATCTACTAATAAAAGAAAATAATAGAATTATGTATAAGAAAAAAGTAGAATATCAACTGAATTAATAGCTTTTGTGACTGAAAACATACTCTAGCACTACCGTGCTAATAATTATATTATTTTGCAAAGCAATAACTGTTTGGTATATTATGCCATTTAAGGATGAAGGTCGTAGATGTTGGTGGTGATACAGAATTGTACAGAATAAACGTTTATCCTTTGCTTTCTTTTTTACGTTATTAATATCATTGATAATTTCAATTTCAATTCAGATCAATGACGAATGGGCCATCAATACCGCCGTTCTGGAGCAAGAATTGGCGTTGGAGGATAAAGAACGTGCTGACAGAGAAGCAACTGAAGCACGTGCCGAGGTGGAGTCTGCCTATGTTGCCGGTGCCCGCACTGCGGGTGGACTAGCCTTCGAAGCTGGTTTTGTCAATCAGCGAGCCACAAACGCGCGGCTTGCATTTCAAGCTGCATTGGCCAAAACTGAACGAACAAAGAGGGCAGCTAAACTTGAAAAATACGCCAAAAGGGTTAGTATTTCAGAAAATACATAAGTACACAAACGGTTCCACACCGAATATTTTATTTAGATAATTCAGTTTGACATTATTTAGCATTACGTAATCAAGGTACTGGCGTTGAAAGTATGTAAATGATAAAGAACCTGATGTTTTACTTAATTTATGGTGTGGTAAGTTAGGGGTAATAATAAGAATTAGTACTGCCTATAATTAAAAACAATAATAATAATATTAAAAAAATGATAACTCATAAAATTAAAAAAATAATGATTATTAGTAAATGTTACCGTTTGTTTTCCTTAAATAAATAAATAAATAAACATCAAATCATAAGCTTTACAACGTCAATATTTTCTACATATATTCCTACTCACACCTTTTTTGTCATTGGGGGAAGGCATATTAACAGAACCTGCCATCACCTACTACGATTCTTACTTTTATTGATTTGTTAACGTTTATATATCTGGTCATACACGCACGCTGGTGTCTTGACCTTTCTAAAGAACATCACTAATAATAAAATGAGTGAATCTCCTTTTAAGGCGTCACCTTTCGGCGGCGTTTTCATGAATACCCTTTGTTAGTTGGCTTCTATTCATCCTCTTAACGAGACCAAATCCTCTAAAGAAACAAATTATCTTATTGACTAATTATTATGTATTTTATCCAGCTGATAACCGCAAACGATGTGTTTACGGCTGCCCACCTGGCAATGGACAATGCGAAAGAAGCTGAGAAAGCAGCAACTATTGCTCGGGCGCTGGAGAATACGGCAGACACCGCCGCATCCACTTGCTCTCCCAGTGCCTTCCATCTCGATGTTGAGGCCAAAATCGCGCGATATGCTGCTGGAAAACTTGCCCTTACCGCTAAAAAGACCGCTGTGCGAGCCAAACGCGTAGCCGAGGCCCACCAGATCCAGGAAGGCCTGCCCTAATTCCAGGTCGACCTTGAGGCGCGTTGCAACGATTGGGTTTGTATTTCAAATAATTATGCATATTATTACTATCTACAATATTATTAATCTCTTAGTAGGTACGGAATGTAAACACCAACTTCTTTTTTTTAACCCCCGACGCAAAAAGAGGGGTGTTATAAGTTTGACCGCTATCTGTGTGTGTCTGTCTGTCTGTCTGTGGCAATGTAGTGTTTTTTTTTATTCTGGGTCTGATTTACCGTGTCTTATTAATTTTTGTTCTTACTTATTTTCGAACCTTATAATCATTTTACTTTTAAATTTGACTATGTACATTCGACTGTAGACATTGTTTGAGGACAAAGGCACCAGCTTATTCCTCATAATTATAAAGAAGGTCAATACTAATAGGTACTTGTTATCTCAGACGAATGTATGAAAGAGAAAGTTCCCATGTTGTTGTTGCGGATAAATTCCAACGTTAATCCATTTCACTTTCCCCTGCTCTCGATTCTATTTGCCGCAACCATATTTTTTTTCGATTGGGGAATTTTGACTCAAGCTAATATTTAATATCTACGCGTATTTAAATTTTTTTGTTAGTTATTTCCTGGCTCATTTTCTACATCGACGTATTAGAACAGTAGTTTTTTTGTAAACTAAGTACATAAAACTGAGTCAATTTTTGTGATGTAATATGAAATAGAGCAGCGGGTAGCTAAAGATATAGAGCAAAAGTAGGCCTACAAATTACGGCACGAGTCGACGGACGGTCCTGAACACGTAAAGTAGGAAATAAATAGGTCGCGAAATCCCCACGGGATACTCTGGGGTGGGGTACGTGATGCCCCGAGGGGGACATGGTGTTGGCGGGGGAGGGGGCTGCCAAACTAGGTGGCCTACATGTTCACGGAGCCCGCTCCGCTGCACAGCACTTTATCATTGAGGGCACAGCGCTGTAAAATAATTATTTAAAGATCCCGCTGGCGGCTAACGTACTGCTGCTGATAACTTTTTTGTTTCATATTCATGAATACCTACTCGTTATCTCTCACTGCCTTTACAAAAAATGTTTTTAATTAGGTGGCGGTTTTTCAATCATCCATGAAATAGAAATGGTGGTGAAAGTATTTGTATAGATAATAATGTCAAACCACCGTGTTAATTCTTCAGATAAAAAATATCCATTGAAAAATAAGCTCTTAGCTTTATTTAATTGTGAAAACCACTTGATTTAATCAAGCATTTAAAATGGCATGCATTTTTAAATTTTTAACCAGCTTAAAGCATGAAAACCATTTTCTCATTTTTTATAAGATAGGTAGGTACTACTTATACCACGCGTGTACAAATTCAGCTTCAGTTGTAACAGGAAGACCTCTTTAGATAAAAAAGTAATAAATAGGTTAGTCGCACACTTGTGTCTATAGATAAGTGTCTGGCGCGAGTACAATGGACCTCTTGACACGTTCGCGAATCTAGTGTAATATGAATGGGCCCCATTTCATCTTCTTGGCAAATACCTGTCTTTCTGCAAACATAGGAAATACTGGAATCATTTACGATGAGCGACTGAAAAGTATTGAGAATACGAGTTCCTAGTAGTTAGACATTGTTTTTTGACTCGATTTAGAATGCTTATAAAAGTGCATTTATAATATTTAAAAAAGGCATAACAATCGGAACGATGCCGATATGATTAAAACGTTAGGTTGCTGCTATCACCAGTTCCTAAGAACGTTTTACCAACAGGTAAAAACCACCATCAGGTTTATAGTCTACTGTTACATTAAGGTATTTTTATAAGATACCTTCGTTCTATATTTAAGTCTTTCTCACACAATCCATACTAAGATCTTTTCTTTGGCCTTACTCTCTTGCTTCATCTATAACCATTCATTTCCATTAAAAGTCTGGAAATCAGAACCTATTATTTCTTTTATTTTTTATTTTACTAAATAAGTTAAACACTAAAGGTATTTAAACCATTATTACTTTTCTGTTAACACTTTGAAGAGGATAACGATCATAATTTATTATACAAAATAAATAAAAAATTAAGGAGGTATTCTTTCTGGCCGCAAAGATTCATAGGCACTGTTACCATATCTCATGAATGCTGGTCATTCAATATAATAATTATAATATAGTTACGTATTCCTCAAAATGCAACTCTTTTTAAGCGCAACCATCTTGCGCAACTAAATTATTAGAAGTACTTAGCGTAAGTAGTCCTCTTGCACCATTGATACGCTAAACGCTTACCGCCATTACCTGTAAAATGATTATATTTACATAGTCACATAACGTCTTTAATCCCCAAAAAATTGTATAGAAGCACAACCATAGATATCCGTGAGCACAACCTACCCCAATGTCAAATTATTTTGATAGTTTTTCAACTTTACGTATTAACAAAACTTACTGCCTGAAAAACTTCATTCCGCCTCAGAATGAGTTTATGTTGTACACATTGATATGGTTGTATATTTTTATTTTTCGCCTAAGACTTATCAAAAGTGATATTGCCACCTGGACTGGGAAGACATCTGTCACCGTCTGTCATGATATCAGAGATGGCACTGCATTTAAAAACTGTTTAAGATGTTTCTTGTCTTCAAATTATTATTTGAGACAAACGTTAGCCTTTGTCCGTCAGGATATGACTTGTGTCCGTGCTAAATTTCATTACGATCCATTTAGCCTAAGCGGCTGAGAAGTCAGGTACAGTGATTTTGGTATGTTTTTCAGCAACAAGTGAAGCAGTTGCGTTCAATAAGAACCATTCTACCATCAGATCAGTTGATGAAGCCAAGAGACATACCTACACCGGAACTCCATATTAAGACAGTAAATCCTAACCGTGTTTGAGCTTGTTAGAATTTTGACGCTATGCACTTTCCAGGTGTACTCACCGCTGATAATTAACTTAAAAAAAATAGAAAACGTTTTCTTTTTCATTCAAAAAAGTAGGTGTCGAAAGTCGATGGCACAGACTTCCGAAACTAGAGTTATTTAACACTCACACTGTTAGTGTTTTTCAATAAAGTGGGTTGTTTTTATTTTTTTGTGAAAATGTTTTTTTTTTATTGACCAAAAGTTGAACGCATTGTGTTCCAGTTAAATAAATAAATAATTACTTGATTTAAAACTGTCTTTCCATGTCAATAATCAATACACCATGGTTGTGCTTTGAGTAATTAAAATACGATCTTTTTAATTTGATTTTGAGAGCGCAGCTAATGGTTGCGCTTTGAGGAATAATTTAGATGCGCTTAAAAAGAGTTGCGGTATGTGGGTGAATTTCCTGTCATGGCATCGGAGATTGCAAGGCAAACATTTTTTTATTATATATCTACGTGAATTTTTCATATTTTTTATTAGTTGTACTGCCACAACAATAGTTAAAATCGGTAGTTTCGAGGCGGAGACAAATCCAAGAAATCAAAGATCATAAAACATCTTTGTAGCCGTAACTCAAGTTTTTTAATAGTGTCTTTGTCTATACGTACTAATTTTATAATCAGGAAACATTATTTTTTTGTTAACACCAAAGACCCTCCGAAACTACTGAACTGATTTTAACTAGGTAGGTATTTTGTTCACGAAAAGAAATGCGGATGAAACTTAGGCTTTATTTTTTGGGGGTAGACGATGTAAAGGAGTTTGAGGGTCAAAACGCACAAAATATAAAAGGGTAAGACGGGCGAAGTCTTAAATTTTTATATAAAGATTTTTTTTAAATTTTTATTTTATTGATTGTCTCACTAAGAATAAGTTTTTATTTTTAATACCTACTAATAAATTAAAACGTGATATCAGAAAAAATAAAAAAGATTATTACTATTATTAGTATTATATGTATAATAGGAATCATGCAATAAATTTGTGTTCAGGTAACAAATTAAAAAATTATAACAATTTGTTTACATAATACCTGATACGCTTATCAATAAAGTAGTTATTATTTAAAAAAAAACATCTGTCATCATAAGATAACTGACAGTTATTTATAGAATAACTTATTTTTGTTTAATCAGTGCATTTTATCGCATCCAATTGGTAAAAATAAATCAATGCGCTTGTTTATTATACCTATATAACTAAAGTTCAAGGTAACTTTACAAGATGAATTTAATTCAACCAGAAAAGAAACTGGTAATAACTACCTGCTTTAAATCGAGATTGCAGTCCTTTTTACTTTTTTGAACCTCTGTCAATTTAGTAAAATAAAAAAATTGAGCAGAAAAAAATACAGATTTTATCAAAATAAAAATATTTCATTATAAATAAACCCATACAGAAAGTAATACAAATGAACATCACTTTCAATAACAATATACATAAAACAACACTGTTCTCTGACTGAAAAAATACTTACTTACTTTAAAATCGCCAAAAATGAGTGTTTCCTATAATATCGACTGAAGAAGAAGAAGATACATCTTGATAGACGAGTTAAATCGTGGATTATTTTTCTAGGCAAGCGTTAGAACTCCTCCTGCTGCGTGAAGTAATTGTTGGACATAGAGCTTTCTTCAGAATGGTAAAAGGCGTATCCTCACCTAAGTTCATGGCAATGACAGCCGTCTTTGTACCAAAGTCGTCTTAAGGGAACCTCAAAGGGGGCCAGAGCGCGGGATCTGCGCTCATGTTGGTTATCGGATGTCACAGCAGTGAGAAGCCTTCAAAAGCCATTCTGAACCGTTTGTAACGATCAGGTATGCTTGCGTCTGAGCCAAGCATTGCCTACGCACAATGTATAACACATCCTCTTAAGCGAATTTTATATTGCAATTTAATTTTTGTGCCACTAGATTTATGTATGTTTATCATTATCAATGACTTCGCCAATGTTATGTTGTTGTTCCTCTCCATCACTTTCAACCTCTTTCTATAAGAAAATAGCTTCATCTACCTGCGAACTTATCATTCGAGGATACACTATAGGAAAAAGTTATGTCTGGTTTCTAAGAACCAATAGAAAATGATTTATACGTATCATTATATAACATGCATTATATAGGGTGACCGGTAATTAGTGACCGATACCTAAACACGTGACTGTACTCAAGAATACGAATAACTCTCCCAAATAAACTTTTTTATACTCATTAACTTGCAATTAATTCAATTTCGACAGTACTGCACAACGGGAGCGGTGGGGGTGGCGGGGCAGGGTGTGACGCTACTACTAGTACCTAGTAGATTTTGCCCTTCCTGAGGTCGTGCCGATTCGTGCCTACTGTGATCGACACAGGCGCGCGCGCGGGAATTTCAACCAGCGTTTTTGTTATTTTATTGTGTTATAAGTTATTGTTTATAAAAAAAGTTTCTTTGGGAAACTTTATTGAAATCATGAATACAATCACGTGTTTAAGTATCGGTCACTAATTACCTGTCACCCTATATAGCATGATTTGAAAGCAAGATATTTCCTCGACTGAGTGTTTAAGTACAGTGCAGAACACTCACTCGAGGAAGCAATTTTGTTAAATATTCACTTTGTAGTATCATTAACTGTTTACAGTTTGTCTGAAGACATTAAAAACAGGGCATAGAGCTGGGTCAGAGTTGATTTGAAAGTTAAAGAATTGATCGACATGGTCCCGGCGCTATTTTAGGAAAAAACTAGGCCTTCAAATATTAAGACCTAGTTTTTTCCTGAAACAATAGCTTACCTTGTAAAGCTGCGTCCGCATTTGGAAAATTTCCATAGATATGTGCTCGGTGACAGTGCCACACTAATAGCTGCTCTGAATGTATTTCGCGGTCTGCATGTTATTGAATGAGGGCTCCATTCTATGTCTTAGTGAGTAACTTTTTTTGGCACGCGTATTTGTCACGCTCTCTGTGTCTAGTCTGTTGGAAGGTCACAAATGTATACGCAGTATAGCCTGAGTTTTTAGAGTTACAGGCTCAATCAACGTTGTCAAGTATAGGTAATTTAGGGAACGCGGTAGATGAAAGCTGTTCATTACTTACTACCATTTGTCATCCAACATTTATTCCATGTTTAAGACTAAATTAATTGATTGCAGATTTCACTTCGTCTTCACATTCACAATGTTTTCCTTACACACTAATTAATTGATTTCTGCTGGCGTGCATCTGCCGTTTGCATTGTAATCCATTTTTATGTGGTTTGCTCTGTTTGTTGGAGTTTTCTTAATAGGTACGGGACCGAACTGTACGATGATACTGTTGTAAAGGACACAGTGAAGAACACGATGTTGATGAGGCCAGTCTCACTGAGGGTTTATCCGAAACAGTTTCATCATGCAGTGCTTTGAGCTGAAATGTAACACCTCATAGGTAACCATTTCAGCTCAAAGCACTGCATGAGTCATTAGAGCAGAGCAAGTGGGTCAGTTCAGCTGCATCATCATGATCTTATTGCTCTTAGTTAATAAACTAAGAGAAAAATGAGACAACTGAACTGATAGCGTAGCTTTCTTACTTGTCTTCACAACACATTGACCACACAAAAACCAGATAAAAGGTTTTTGGGTTCCAAAATCGCCAAGCGTAAGCTGGCTTGGAAGAGATCGGCAGGACAACCGAAGTAACTGACGTACCCTGAATAATTGACAATCGTAAGTGGCAGTGAGTGGCGTTGTTCGTAGGTACGAAAAGGTTCTTATTTGGAGTTCGCCTACTGTAAGATGCAATGTGGGTAGATCAACCACGAAACAAAACCAACATAAAACTGATCGCTGGGGATGTCATTGGGCATTTGCCCAGCAGTTGATATCTTTTGGCTAAAATGATGATTGCTGTGGCGTGACTAGAAGGTGGTACATGATGTCAGCCTGACGTCTCACGGCTTTTTCAATTCGCGAGAAACTACTTTAAAAAAAGATTGAGCAGTGATCCCGGTGTCTGAAGAAAAAAATAATAGTACAATATGATAATTTGATGAGTGCGGTAAGTTGAAAATTACGGCGAGGGCTACAAGGAAGCAGAGGCAAATTATCAAATCGCACGTATGTCATATCGACGTTTCATAACATATTTGCGAAGTACTAAATAAAACTCGGACTGAAATTTTCAAATAAAAACAATACAGCGAAAAGAAAAAGCGCGTGGATTAATTATTACTTGTTCATAAATTAGTAACGCGCGCCCTTCAGCGCTTTTTTGTTTTAAATCATAGGCACAAAAACAGCCAGAGTTACTCATAAAGAAAAATAATATTTTTTTTGTTTTTGTTACAAATGGTTGTTAATTTTATTCATAAAATGTTGACCACTTTTCTGACATAAAAACTCTTCGCTAAGATTTAAAAAAGTACCGTTCGCTTAGTACGGAGAATCTTGATAAACCGTGCCATTTACATTACCATAACGCACAAGTACGTAATGAGATACATTACGATATTGAAATGGGTGGAATAAGAGACCCTTTACGAGCAAATGTGTAGCAAAAAGTATTTAATAAAGTATTTCTATTTCGAACATGCATCTGGCTTCCACCTAGAAAACGTGAATAAAATTATCTGTAAATATTGTTTCAAACGGAACAGTAAAATAAAAAATGAGACATATTGTTGGTTATAATGTAAAATGAAGATTTTTTTTTACTTAATGGTCCGAAGCAGTCCTTTAATCAACAGTAGGTTGCTGCTGTAGAGATGCCCCCACTAAGGAGAACCGTCGACGTTTTGTAATGCCGTACTTTGCAGCAAGTATAATTGAACGTTTGTGCTATTCATTGGGCTACCTCATTCGGTCGACTTCGTCAACGCCACTCAAGAGCTTCTGTAGTTTTACAAAATTGACAAACTACGGTAATACAATAGGACTTTTTACTATCATATAATTATTAGGTCTCATTATCACGAGCTCAGTTGTATTCTCGAAGACGACAGTTGTGTGCGTATACCTATTTGGTTAGAGAGAAATCAAATTATCAAATTGTCAATCTTATGTAAGTAAATATTATACAATTTTTTTTACAAAATGACAGAGACTAGACGGCTGCTATGCGACATGCCTGCGACTGACTCTGATGTTTCACAGTTATGGGCACTCCACTTTATTTAATTGAGTGCCAAAGATTGTCTGTAAATTCGATAATAGACAAGGCATCATTTTACTGTAGGAACAAAAGCTAACTGTTGCTTTGACTAATTCAATGGTTAAAAGTATCTAGATCATCAAGCACTATCTACAAAAACCATAAAGTATTAACGTTTGTTCATCCATCACTAATAACGATGTTTCTGTTCCACTTTTGATGAAATTAAAATTAATTACTAATAAATTAAGCGTTACAATTATCATAACTAATAAGTTATGATAATTGTAACGCTTTGTACCAGTCAACCTTTAGGTGATGCAGAGAAAAGCAGTGGTAGGTGCAATCTTAAATACTTAATACTTATGATTAATAAAACAAAATACTATGGGACCAAGCAAGCATCTTTGACTATGAGCCTGCCTCGATGATCGGTCGCAACTCGCAACACGAGTTCTTGGGTTCGATCCCCGTATCAGGCAAAACGTTATTAAGTTAAAAATTCCAGATAGTAAATTGTTTGGAATTTCGAAAAATATATTTATTTGTTTTTTACCAATAAATATATTTTTGTTGTAGAAAATTTATGCTTGATTGTTTATAAAACCGAGAACCAAAAGAAATAAATTAAAATCAATGACATCTTCATAAATCATTAAATAACACTATTCTAAATTAACTGGTTACATACATACCTAAAAGAAAAGAAAAAAAAAAGAACCAAAAGTAAATCTTTTAAGTAATTAACCTAGTATTTTTATCACAGGAGGTGGACATCGATTGACGAGGACGAGGCGTCTAGCGTGACATCGTCGCTAGTGTCTCACCCATCGTCAGCGATGATTCCAGTAGTGCCAGCTGACTAACCGACCCAGCCGTATTATAGTTTAGTTTATGAATTATTGATTGATACTAAGATAAATATGCATGCACACACACGCACACACACACACACTCACTCACGCACACACTCACTCACCCACTAACTCACTCACACCCACACTACTCTGGGACATTATGTGATATCTCTTTCTGTCTTTTCATTTTATCTTTTTATAGTTAAAATATGTATTGTGTAGTTCAGATTTTTTTTGTTTAGGTACCTACTGTAAATAATTTTCCTTTTACTATTATTTCTATTTTTCATTCTGTTCACCACTTTTACCACTTTATATAGAATGTCATTGAAGAGCGGAACTCTCCTAGTACAGGTATATCTTTTATTTAAAAGGAGGTCCCTATGTAAGATTTAGGTACTGTAAAAGTTTGTACAAGTTACTGCATACTGTTTTTTTTATTGCTTAGGTTCGTATTCTTTTTACTATTAAACTATTTTTAATACTCATTTTGGCACATGTGAATAAATTGTAGAAAATGTGTCAAAACTTCTAACTCTTCAGAACTACTATTAGCCGGTTTTAGTGCAATTATATATCTCATTTATAAACCACTTATCACCTCAGTTGGTGTCTACCTAGTCTACTACAGTCATGACAAAAAACAGAGTTAGGAAAGTTATAACCAACCAAATTACTTTAAATTATTAATATTACATAGAAATTGCGGGTTTTGTTTGGCTGTGATTGATTAACATAACTAATTTTATTATTTGAGACTGTTAGCTGATATGCCTAATTAGAGTTATATTTAATTTAATGTTCTTAAATGTGTAAGTTTTTTAGATTATTATTACATTATAACGGGTAAAAAAGTGGGACTTATTTATTAAGAAAAACAAAGACTAAAAACATTTTAAATTATACAAAAACAGGTTCTTAGATATTTTTTAAACAAATTATTGCCTGATTTTCTTATTGTTAACTAAATATCGCGCTGACGATTTGCTCATTTATTTATAACTTAATGCAGGTCCGGCCGTCGATATTTAGGTTATTAAAAGATTAATAAATAATTAAATTCAATCACTAATTTATTTAACGATAAAATCGTTTGATTCAAAATCGCTACATTATTATTAAGTTCCTTAGACTTGGTTACGAAATATATATACTTACTTCTTGTACCTATATCAAAGTGTATTCGTTCCTAATCGATCGTAATACGAAGACTAGGCGCTTGATTTATTTTAATGGTTAGATTTACGGGAGTAACGCAATGGAATTTTATCCAAAACGCTGTTCAACATAATATAGAAGTACATTTCGAGTGACCGTGTGTTCGGGTGTTACTAACGTACCTAATGTAGGTCGCTCAACGCGTCCCACTGCTGTGGAATTGCGGAACGCACACAGGCGTCGACGAACTGGCACGCACACCACCGCAAAACTCGCGCATGCGCTCACAACTAATCTACTAGGTCCACTTAACCGCACTGCACTGATATCACTAGTACTACGAAAGTCGCCCTTACGATGATGTCAGTAAAGTCGAGTAGAACGAATTTGAAACATTTCGTACAATTACAATGCCGTTAGTGTTTTTATTGTACTCGATACATATCTTCCATACGCAAAATACGCGCTTTGACCTGGAGTTACGGATACCAGCCCGGTATCTTTAATCTTTTTACATACCTATCATAATACTCAGTGTCTATTTATTGCAACTATATTAACAAGGTAATCATTGAATTTGTAGTATTTTAAATAATTTAATTAGTTAGGTATATTTACACCATGGGTGTTTTGTAGGTTTAAGTATTGAGTAGAAGCGTGACCATAAGTCCAAAATTAAGGTAATTATGTGGCAAACTACCTAATTTATGGTCTATCTATTGCAAACCTGTCACCATTTTTTTTGCATTGAGTGGGAATAAAATGATGTACCTACCTACTTAGGTATTTTGTTTTCAGCAAGTACCCTCGTGTTTCTTCAAGCAAAGTTTTCACCCTTGGTGTCGATTTTAGGTAACCTTGCCTGACCTGTTTCCATTCATTGCATTTAAGAACTGTAGTTAGATGCAGAAGAATGAGGAATTAATGAAATTTTGAAATCATTAATAGAGTTCAAACTCTGCAGGAAAAAGCTAAATGGTCACGCACAATTTATTACAAACATTAAAAATAAATATAAGTACTTAAGTATATGAAATTATTAAATGATACCTACTTAAATAAAAATTTAATGATGTTTATTTAAATATTAATAAGTAATTAAATCCAAAATCAATGAGGATTGTGCTACAAATTTTTAAAATATGATGTATGTATGACTTTTAATGTAAATGTCTATGTAATTAATTTAATTAATAATAAATAATAAAATAATATTAATCATAATAGGTATATACCACCAGAGTGAGTTCTGCTTTTAGCTGCTTCGTGGGCGCAGCTTTAGTGGGCTATTTTCAAACCTACCCTAGATTTGAAAACAGTCCACAAAATCTAGTCTGGAACCCGACCCACAAATTGGAAGGCATAGAGTGATAATAAGTCCAAATTGAAGAACCAAAAACGTGAAATAACATGGGGTTTCAGAGTTTGTTCTCAGATTAATAAAAAAGATTAAATTACATTTGATGTTAAAGGTATAACTTTTAGATGCTTTGGCACAGTTTTTTCTCTTGAATATAATTTAATTTACTTATACATGCAATTTATATTTTTTTTTCTATGTATTTAACCTGTACCTAAGCCAGTTAATGTTTTATCTCATCACCTTATGGTAGACTGGTAAAAAATGTTGGAGGCATTTAAGTCTGCCTTTGTACAGTTTTTGTTTTAACTTTGGATAAAGTTTCAATAAGTAAATAAGAAATCCATAAATTTTAAATTAAAATAAAATCCAAGTGCTACTCTGAGACCCCAAACATCTAAATTTATGGACCAGATATTTCCAATTAGTAAGAAAACTTTAGCTTCGCCATGATGTGGCTGCTTCAATTGCTGGTGTGCTATTTTCACCACCTATTAAAAGTATCATATAAGAGAACCCATCAACTGAATTTAATAAAGTAGTGACTATGTGGAAACATTAGCTGGGACAATCTAAGAAGTACTTTTAGGTATATTATTTTAGGTATCTCTTTTTTTGCGTCGCGATAACTTTGAATCATTGTTTACTATGACATCATTAGTAAGCGTTAAGTTTAACTTTCGACTGGCCTGTTTGTCTAGTAGTTAGTGACCCTGACTGCTATGCCGGAGGTCGTGGGTTCGATTCCCACCCAAGACAAATGTTTGTGTGATGAGCACGATCATTTGTTCTGTGTCTGGGCGTAATTTATCTATTATGTATATATTTAGAAATATATAAGTATGTTTATCAGCTGTTTAGTATCCATAACACAAGCTATCAAGCTTAACTTGGGACTAAATGGCGTTGTGTGAAAAGTTGTGGAATATTCATTTATTTATTTAATATTTATTTAACTTATTATTGAAAAATGCTCTCGAAAACACGAATTCATCGTTGATTAATATTCTGACAGGATGCTATTAGATTTTTTTATTTTTTTTATTTTTACTACGGTTTACAAACTCTTATAATTGTTTTAAATCGATATGTGTCAAGAATCGGATTTCGATCGGACACCACACATATTATTTTTCACTTCAGTAGCTCAAACATGTAGGTTTTACTGTCTGAAATCAGTGCGCAAAATGCGATTTTTGTTTTCAGTAAGCCGCGAATAAGTATCTTATTCAGCCTTGTGTTTATCATACAATTCGAAACATTCACACTCTATAGGGATAGAGTGTGAATGTTCCAATGTTCAATGTGATGGCGGGAAAGGGTTTCCGCCATCAAAAAGAGAAAGAGAGACAAAGACCAGCCCTTTCAAAGTTCCTATTTTTAATTCGACCTCAAAGACAAACACGTTCGGAATTTCGTACTAACTAAAGACATTTTGCAAATAGATAATTGTCTTTTAATGTTATTTATTGAACTATTAACTTATTGTTTTATTTAAACGAAAATAAGTTTTTACTGAAAATAAAACTGATAGGTATTTAACCTGTAAAACATTGAATTAGAACAGATACTGTAAAGTGTAAATATTTATTTCTAGTTTCTAGTATCTTTTCTTATTCAATGGTGAAATCGTAGGTACTTCTAAGATTCTCGCAATTTTAATTCCTCTACAAGAGAATCTCTACAAGAGAATAGCGTAAAAAAATCGAAAATGTTTCGAAAAAAAAACAACAATAAAAAAAATGAAAGTTTTCACGAAAAATCGGTTATTACAGGAAAGACATTTGGATAAAATGATTTGAATGTGGTTGTGATTGTCATCGATATATCCATCTAGAATTTAAACCACATATGTAATGTTGTCTTACTCTATTAAAACTGCTTAATAAATAAAATGATCTCTTTTATTTCACTACCTCCAAACTTTTGTAGAACAGCGGTGACCCGGATAAACACCGTGTGCTCTAGTTTTAAGTGTAGTAAAAAAAACGAGTCTTCGAAGAATTTTAAAATATACCTACCTATGTAAAAAGAAGTGAGATGACGTAAAAATATGAAAACTCTCTGCAAGACTTGATGAAAGCAAGGATAATACATGAAAAGCGTGTTGTTCAGTAGACCTCTAGTTTTACTAGTAGGTAGTTGATTTAACACAGTCAACTTCATTTGCGTCTACAGCTACAGCTAGCAGTACCTACTGAGGGTTTGAAAAAAATATACCTTTGCAGATATGTTTTTGTTAGGCTCTTCTGCACATTTATGAAGAAAAGCCTGTATCACACAAAACCATTTATTTCAATGAATCCCTTATAAAGCAAAACGATTTAAGGTACTATAGAGGACATGCGAATACATGTCATAGAAAAACTGTGCTCCCATGTCTCAGTGGCGCCATCTAGAATAATATAGCAATATTGGAGCGGCAACAGAGCGTACAAAATTAATCTTATTGAAGGGACGGAACTTCACGAACGAAATTTACACATAGCAATTATTGAATGTCTAAGGCTATTTTCAACGTAAAACGTAAGTTAAATTGAACAAAAAAAATATTGTAGTTGCCCCTCCCAAAAGGTATATAGAGAAGAATGTGCAAAAAAACTCCATAGCTCCATATTTAAACTATTTATTATTGTTAAAGTGCCTACTGAAACTGTCGTACTTTATACACGAAGTATAAGATTGTATAGGAACTGTTTAGATTCAGTTAATGAAATACAGTTTTATTGCTAGCTGATTATTACCTCTACTAGCGGTCGGTTCCAGCCGCGTACTTCCCGTTCCCGTAGCCTATATCACCCGAGGATAGTGTAGCTTCCTAATGCTTAAAGATTTTTTATAATCGGTCTATTAGTTTTTAAGTTTATTCGTTAAATACGAAAACACAAGTCTTTATAAAATTTATGTATTTTGTATCAAAGGTACACTCTCTAAAGTCTTAACCGCCTTGCTCATCGACAAGGTCAGGTGGGTGGCCTGTGTAACCGACTGAACAAACTCATCATCATCATCATCACTGCAGTAAAATGTTCACTATAAAAACGACCGAGCTACAGTCCAACATTTCAAATTGAGGTATTTTTTTACAAATTGCAACGCTGTTATTCTTTTTTTTTTATATTATAGACCAGTGCTTGACTGCAATCCCATCTGATGGTAAGCAGTGATGCAATCAGTGATGGTGAAGCGCACTATTTTAATAAGAGCATATTCACTCTACTTTAATCAAATTCTAATTGCACCAAGTATGATAGAATAATTATACCTAACATTATGAACATTTAAAAGATGAATATAGCTCTCGAATCTAGAAATATGACGGTTTGGTGAAAACGCAAGACAAAAAAGATGATGTACAGATGCCTGCACATCAAGCTGCCCCAAAGTCATTACATAAACATAACATAACATTACATAACATCAAGCCTATAATCCCCAAATGGCTAGGCAGAGGTGTACGTAGTAGTACACCCACATTTCGCCAGTAAGTCCCATGTAATAGAGGGTGAGCCTATTGCCATTAATCGGGAACAAATCCAGACTCTTGACTGCCTCGTTGGTCTAGCGGTC
The DNA here is from genome assembly GCA_921972225.1 of Euplexia lucipara. Lineage (NCBI taxonomy): Eukaryota > Metazoa > Arthropoda > Insecta > Lepidoptera > Noctuidae > Euplexia > Euplexia lucipara. Next base: position 5,124,060 of record OV179142.1, on the reverse strand, counting down.
GCAAGCGCTACTGCTGATTATGAGGTCCCGGGTTCGATCCCCGGGTCGGGCAAAGTGTCATTGAGTTTTTCCATCTGGGATTTCTCAGTAACAGCCCGGAGTCTGGATTTGTGCCCGATGGATGGCAATAGGCTCGCCCCCTATTACATGGGACTTAAACATAATGGCGAAATGTGGGTGTACTACCAGGTACACCTCTGCCTAGCAATTGGGTGATTACAGGCGTGACGATATGTATGTAAATCCAGACTCCGGGTTGCTACCCAGGAATAAAAACTCAACAACACTTTGCCCGACCCGGGGATCGAACACGAGACCTTAGCAGTAGCGCTTGCGACCACTAGACCAACGAGGCCGTCGATTCGTTCGATTTTCACATTGGGGTAGAGTGATGGCCTCAGTAAGTAGGTACATACATAAGATTTTTTAAATTTCACAGCATTGAAGAATTTACCTTAAAGCACCCACTATAAAGAGAAGTATCTCTCTACAGTGGGTCCATACTTTCTACGCTCCCATTCAATTCTATTGCTAAAGGTTAGTTTTGTTTGTTTTTTATTAGCAACACACCGCTTTCCATATTACGACACCACGACTCGCTAGTTACGTCACCCACGAATAGGTCGGCATGTACCATGTCATTGGATTGTAAGTGGAACACCATTTGTGAGTGGAAACTACGATCTTTCTGCAGAATCAATTAGAATGTATACCGATCTCAGACCTTACGTGGGTACCCAAAACCAAAGAGTTAAATCTTACAAAACATAGGCTAATACTTGAATAAAGTAACTAATAAACAACCCTAACTGATTTCGAACATCTACTCGTCAATCTGTCACGGAGACGAAGTGAGTTTATTAAGCATGTTGACTGCAGAACATATGAATATCAAAATACACCTAATTAGTCCAACTCAGTAAGATTATAAAAAATAATACAGAAGTATTTTTTTCTTTTTTTTTAATTTAAGTAAAACTACTTAGATTAAGCGCATTAAACTTGAAGAGAGGGGGCTTGTACCTATCAACATTATTCAGTATAAACTGTACAGTATAGTGACGCTATGCGACATTTAGACTCGATGTATCGCCGTTACGTTTTGATTAAGTACCTACGTGAAAAAAGAAAAAATATGTGTCGAATATTTTCATGTAATGTCATATGAGGGACTAAAAACTAAAATTCAGTCAACTTGCCTAATATTTGACTAAATGTACTTCACTTAAAGTAAGTTCGTTTAGTCATACAATAGGCTAGTTCTTATTTATACGAAACTCCTTCTCCGAGTCAGAGGTGTCCCACCCTGTCCCTGCCAAAGTTCTTCTTTAAATAGGGATGCATGATAGCTAACTTTAAACGAAATTACATATACACCCAGTGTTGCCCGGGGAGGAAACATTTTTAAATTATTTTTATTTTTTAGCTTAGAAATCGTGATGGCGCTTAGTAAAATACCACGCTACTTAAGACGCGAAGTGGAATAGTGATTTCCCGTACACTCTAAGGGAATTGCTTTCCCACTTCACGTCTCGTGACTTATGAGCACCGGAAATTTAATAATGAGTACAGCAGTCCTTATCTGTAAAATTCACCCTGAGAAAATGTAGGTGACGTGAAGGAGAATTGGAGCTGTCATTCCATGCTAATGGAACGCTCACGAGGTGACGGTATCTTTTACTGAATCGAAAGACAGGACAGTAGGTATTTATGTGTGTAATTTATTAACCGATCTTTAGGTAATTAGGTAAAATAGTAGGCAATATTATATTTACTTAGTAGGGAGTACGTAAATAGAGAATGTGTCGTTGAGCAAAGAACGATTAAACTCCTTCGTATAAATTGTCCTTAGCCGTAAATCTATGCCTGCATGGCCTAAGAGAAAACGCCTCTCCGGGCAAAGTATTCTTCAGCACCCTTGTCTATTTGAGAGCTGTACTTCTTATGTACCTTGTCCCTAATTGGAGATTCAAAATAAAATAAGTTTTAAATGATCCCTTATGGGATCGTAGTGGAACATTGAGTGCTGAAATTTAAGTGGAATGCGCCGACAGCAACTTTATATTTCCTACTACTTAGCTGCTCAGGCAAACTTCTTCTACCTTAATTAAAAAAAATAGTTTATGACCTTTTCTCAGACCTACTAAATATACCCACAAAATTTCATAAGAATAGGTCAAGCCGTTTCGGAGGAGTTTGGAAACAAACACTGTGACACGACAATAAATTGTATGTACATAATAGAAGTACTAAGGTAGTCACGAGCTCACGAATGACAGACGCTACATAGGAGTGCAACGTTCATCACTGTATTTACAAGATAATTATTTAAAAGCGAACAACATGGTTCATTTGCAAGTAAAGCTGGTATTTTTATGAGACAGCATTTGAAAAGCGTCTGGAACTCGGGAAATGAAATGGCTATTTGTTGAAGAAATTTTAGCCAAGTGACTCTCGTGGTAGAAACAATTTATAGCCATTAGGATTGACATCACAGACAAAGAAATAACAGTTTTCTAACATAGAACTCGGTGGGCCTTTTTTATTAAGAATTGCAATCCCTACTTTGACAGAATGTTAGACAATAGAATAAACGATTGAGGGTCTTGTACCTACTCATTACATTTTGGTAATAGCTATTATACAAGTATGTAGCTAAATACGGCCTCACGGGTCGATCGAAGTTTAAGGTTGGTTAGTGGATGGGTGAGCATAAATTACATAATATCTTGATATGTTATGAACGGATGGATGGACGTTGAAAGGATGGATGAAAGGCGACTAACGAAAGGGATTTACAAGGCAGATGTAAGTGGGAACGCCGGGAGGGGACGCCCTAGAAGGACATACATAGACCTTATTGGTGAGGTTCTTCAGAAAGGTCAGGTGCGTAGTACTCGCAACCGGCGTGTGTGTATGACAACATGTATGAATGTAAACGAAGCAAAAGAAGTATGTAAAAATGTAGCATATGGCGCTCTGTAGTTTCTGCCTACCCCCATGGGAAAAAGGCGTGAGTTTATGTATGTAGGTATGTATGCTATGAACGGTCATCCATGGCTTAACGTTATTTTCGGAAAGCACGGTACCGGCTGTCACTTGTAGATCAATGACAGTGGGTACCGATAGTCATAAGCCCGAAAATCTCATAACCAGTTTAACCAAGGGATTTAACTGGGTTGTGGAGGTCCAACAGGCAGTCGCTCTATGTAAAGCACTGGCATTCAGCTGCTTCCGGTTAACAGCAGCAGCAACCAGGCCAGTAGCAACAGCATTCTGAAAACAGTGGCTGGAAGTGTGTTTTCCCCTTTTCTGAGGCATTTTGTGGAGAAGATGACTGAGTAAGTTACTTGGTCATTTTCTGTACATAGTGGTTCAATTTTATTTTATTTTCATTTGTGTACTAACACTAGATATAAGGTACGTTACTAACATTGTGTATCCTTGTTATCCAATTATTTAAATAAATTATTATTATTTTTAAAACTGGAAGCAGAAACCAATATAGTTGGGAAATGGCTAGGCAGATGATGATAGTTGACTAAATTACTATTTATTCCTTATATGGTTAAAACATGCATTAAGCGTTTCAGTTTTTAGCACTTTTATTAGAAGAAAAGGGAGTGAAAAGAGAAAAAGCGAATTTAGCAGAAGAGCGCTCATAAGGACTTGACACCCGAGACCATAGGCAAACCCTGAAGCCAGCACTGACTTAATCAATAAAAAGTTAGGTACCTACCTACCTACGTTTAAAGGGAACACGGCAGTTGAAACAAAAGGTTGTGTATAAGCACAGCTACGAGTATAGGCGACGGACCCACTTTAACGGATTGGGTTGAGGATTTTCAGCGGTGACCTACATAAGTTAGACTGTGGTTTCAATACACGAGCAACTCTAGGTAAGTAGGTACCTACTATTTTCAGTTTTTTGTTGTTTTAGAAGATAGATAACATACGAAAAAAGAAAGTCAAATATTTATGTACTCCTAAGGAGTTGGCAGAAGTGGTAAAAGAAGTAAAAGGTTGAAATCAAACATTCTCTCTCACTGACTGTTTGTTTTCAACCTTTGTTCCCACTAGTTACACACACGCGCGTCTTTTGACTCATCACATCATCACTTACAATCATTCTCCCTTGCAAATATGATTACCTAAATTCTAAGTTCTTTTTCGTAAACCCCATCATTGTTAAATTTATACAGAAAGTCGCACTGTACCTATCTTCTAAATATAGATTACTCTGTGATAAAACAAAAAGAGCAGCTCTTCACCCTACAATTCAGTGAGAACACACTGTATTTAAAACTTAATGTTTTATTAATGCTTTGTTCATATAACTGTCATGTACATAACTTTTATGAGCTTAAATAATTACGTAAATGATTAAATTTTAATGTACCTGTACAAATGCCAGCTTTACTTTGCACTTTGCAAATCGTCCAAAGAAAGATCCCATTGAAAGGTTTTATTAAGTCGAGCTTGAAGCAACGGAAGCTGGCAATATTACTTATTTGTTTGAAGTTTAATATCGAATGACGCCGCAAAGTCTCTGAACATATTTGCGCTGTCGATGTCAATGATCGATTTCATTTGCCGAGCTTAGCAACCAGCTGCTAAGGACAGATGTCTATGAATATAGACCTGGAAATTAGCATTTCTATTTATGTTAATCTAGACACAAGTTTAAGCCACTTTCCCATCGGCTTAAGTACGTCGAAAGTTTCGACGTACATAACTTTACATATACGTTTTTTTACAATTGCCAGCTTAGATAGGAACTTTGTCTTGTTTCGAGGCGAAAGTCAAAGTCAAAGTCAAAGTCAAAGTAATTTATTTGTATAACATAGGTAAAAAGTATATGACTTGGTGACAATATCAAATTCTATGTGCAACACTATGTTTCACCTTGCAAGGTATACAAATTTTAACATTGGTTAAGTATCTTAACACTGTAACAAATTAGTAGTAAGTAAGTACCTACTTTTTTACACATTCTCATTTTGAATTTCTTTTTTTTTTTGCGTTATTATGGACCAATCAATTTGTCTTCTAAATATTCCTTAATCGAGTAGTATGCTTTTTTAAGTAGAAACTGTGAAAGCATTTTTTTGAATTTACTTAAATTATCTAATTCTATTAAAATTCTAGGTAGCTTATTAAAAATATTGGGAGCCATACCTAGAAAACTTTTTGAATACAGGGCAGTTTTAGAAACAAGACAAGGTTCCTATCTAAGCTGGCAAATGTAAAAATCTGACAGAGCTGATTTTTCAGTAGTCAGATAACTTTTATCTGAAGAATAAATGTGGCGGTTTGACATAATATTTATCCATAGAAAAGAAATATCTATCTCTGAGAAATATTATGAAATACCAAATTACTTTTGCTGTCAATAAGACATTGCCGGCGTACTCACGTAGGTACCTATTATACAGGGTGTCTCATTTAAATCGGTCAGTATGGGAAAGTCTGCAACTATAAGACATACGAAGATCTGTTCTGAGGAACCATGACATCGATTTTAATAACAAGAAAAACTGCATTCATACATTTTAAGAAACATCTGTACTCCGTTCGGGAATCGAACCCGGTTATTTTGAAAGAAAAACCTACACTATTTCTATTTAGATATCGATTGTGTAGGTCTTAAGCAGTAAATGTCTGTATGAAACATGATGTCTAAAATGAATAAAATGCATTGTTTTCACATACTTTAATTTATTTTAGTAGGTGCTCGAAGTGACCACCGCCTTTTTCAGTACCGCCTCTGGACTATTTCTTGTGGAGTTACGTTAAGGATGAAGAATAAGCTTTGACACCGTTGTAGACCTAAAAGTAGCCATAGAGACAAAGTCAACGCAAATTCTACACATGAAGATACAAAATGTAATTGTAAGATCGTTACCTAAATGTGTTGAATATTGTATGGAAAAAGGCGGTGGTCAATTCGAGCACCTACTAAATCAAGCTCGTGATTCAATCGTTGAATCTTTTGCTTGCTCAGGAGTCATGATCAGCACTCGCAGCAAAAAATGACTTTGCTCTCTTGTTGCACAAATAACTATTTCACTTCAGTAGCTCAAACATGTAGGCTGCCTGAAATCAGTGAGCAAAATGCGATTTTGCTCACTGAGTGAGACAAAGTAACTTTTAATTTTTTTTTCCAGAAAGCCGCGAATATGTAGGTATATCTTATTCAGCCTTGGGTTAGTCATATATAATTAGTAACATTCACATACTATCTTTTTCCTGCCATTAGAAAGATAGAGAGACCAAGAGTGTATAAGCAAAGTTATAGAAATAAACAATTTTATTTTATTTATTTTAAAGACCAGCCCTTTCGAATTCCAATTTTGAATTCGACCCCAAAGACAAAAACGTTCGAAATTCCGTGCTAAATATTTTTTTTTTGCAAAATCATAATTATATCTTTTAATGTAATTTATCGAAATAATAACTCGATGTTGGATTTAAACGAAAATAAGTATTTACTGCAAATAAAACTGATATTTAACCTGTAAACATTTATTTCTAGTTTCAAAAAGTGTTCTCGCTACTGAAGTGAAAAGATAGGTGTGTTACACGAGAGTAAAGTTTTTTGCATCTCGTGCCTTTGAATCCCTCGCAGCGAAAAAAAGACTTTGCTCTCTTGTTGCACAAGTAACTATTTATCGTCTGTCAAGTCATCAAAGATGGCTCTACTTTTGAAAAATGTTTATGAAAACTAATATTCTTTACATTATTTTTTGAGACTCAAGACAGCTTTTATGTCCGTACCTATCCAAGATCGGTATGTACCTATCCATGCCAGATTTTGTTATGATCCGTTCAGCCATTTAGTCGTGAAAAGCCGACAAACAAACGGACTTACTTTCTCATTTATAATATTAGTACGATTTCCCTTGTCTTGGGCGTGACGTTCTAATACTGGAACGTGCCCTTAACGAGGATGGCGTTAGGAGCGGGTGCGGGGCCCGCCGAGGTATCCGGCCTGCGATCCACTTCCAGTGACCCAATTCTTTGCGTCTCATATGCTCCAAATGAGTGACCCCGACATCGTACGCTGGGGCTCCGATATACACTTATGTATTATTATATACCGTGTTATGTATTAAAACTACTTCTGTAAGGTGTGTGTAGGTCAATAAGCGTTTTATTTGAACTTTACCATTTAAACTTGTACCTACATGTTAGTAGGTAGGTACTTAGGAAGTATTAACATGTCATAAAATTGGCAATACTTACTAGGTCTAAAATTTATTGTTTTTTTTTGTGAATTGATTTGGAATGATAATGAATTTAACTAATAGAAACGATTTTTTGTGTTATGCTTATGACAGGCACTTTAATAAATAATAATAATAATACCAGCCTGTTACTGTCCCACTGCAGGGCAAAAGCAAAAGCCTCTCCTCAAACAGAGATGGCACGAGCTGACGAGCATCAATGATCATCACGCTTGGTCAAGGCGGTTTATGGTACCTACTTTACGTAAACGAATTTTGTTCACCGATAATCGGTGAGACGTGCTGAACTTGTACAATTTCTAGCACCATGTGTATTATACCTAACCATGTTTCTGGTAACAATGAATGACAGATTGAGGAATGATGTGATAAAGCAACGTTGTGGCTTAAAAGAAGATGTAGTAACAAAAATTGAAAAGAGTATGCTTAGATGGTTTGGTCACGTTGAAAGGAAGGATGAAAGGCGACTAACGAAAGGTATTTACAAGGCAGATGTAAGTGGGAACGCCGGGAGGGGACGCCCTAGAAGGACATACCTACATAGACCTTATTGGTGAGGTTCTTCAGAAAGGTCAGGTGCGTAGTACTCGCAACCGGCGTGTGTGTATGACAACATGTATGAATGTAAACGAAGCAAAAGAAGTATGTAAGAATCGTAGCATAAGGCGCTCTGTAGTTTATGCCTACCCCCATGGGAAAAAGGCGCGAGTTTATGTTTGTATGTATGTTTCTGGTAAAATTATTTTTAGTTAGGTAGGTACTTGTTACTAATCAAGAATGTACCCTCCAACTTCATCAAATTGTACTAAATCCGTATAATTCGGATGGTTTTCTGATAATTTTGGTGATTTGTAATTAAAGTGTAGCTTTGAATGTTATTAAACTGATGTACCAAAACTCCATAGAAGCACTTGAGAAGTCGCGTTTCGTAACAAATTAAATTTTTGGCAAGAGATGAATGCATTTAGGTAGGCTGTTCCAAGTTATGATATTTCAAGAGAACTGAAAAATTAATCAGCCTTTTGTATCATCCAAAAGCATTTTATTTAGTCATCCTAATAATATAGTACCTACACCTATTTACTGACAAGCTTCCAGCGTTTGCCTACACGACGTGGATTTCATCACATTATATTAGTACCTACTTAGGTCGACTTTGACTTTGGTCTTCGTCACGGTACGCCTGAAATCCTTAAAGGCTAAGGCAGAGATTAGACCTACTTGTAGTACACCCACACTTCAACAGTTATGTTTAGGTCCCATATAATAAGTGGTACATAAGCCTATTGTCATCAGGGCACAAAATTAAATTTCAGGCTGCTGTTCAGACATTTCAGATGGAAACTGAACAGTTACGTTTTGCTAGACTCGGCGGTTGAACCCGGAACCACATGTTCGGCAGACACGCTTGTGACCACTATACCAACAAGAGAGTCTCACTAACATATAACCTCACCAGACAAGCTATTGGGGTAGGGTAGACTGGGTACAGTTGTACCACGGGACAATAGTACCTACCATATAACTACACCAGGCAAGCTATTGGGGTAGGGTAGACTGGGTACAGTTGTAACACGGGACAATAGTAACTACCATATAACTACACCAGACAAGCTATTGGTGTACGGAGGCAGATAGGTGGTGGTACCACCTCGGAATGGTATCCAAATCTCTAGATCTGGTCTTAAATGATAAATTATAAGTAATTAGAAAGCTATCTAATAGTGTAGCTAAATAGATATCACAACAGTTCTCTTCTTCCTCACTCCTTCTTGTCCATGCTGTGCCCGACAGGGTCCATAATTGTATCTAATATCATTTACCCTACCAACTGTACCTAAACACATTATGGTACGCACTAAAGAATTGAATTGATACAACTACATTCAGATACACATACACTGGAAGCCGACCCCAACACATCCCAACAGAAGAAGTCTAGGCAGATGATGAATATGCGAAACTTAAAACTTAATGCCTTCAACTCGAAATATTCAAACAAGTTTGAACTAGAAACGGCGACCTACCAATGAATCTCTAGCAAGTAGGTCAATGGTTATCAAACGATGAGCACACATAGCTCAGCTCTCAAGCGGTGAACCGGGAAGGCGCTGCGTCGCGTTGCGGGCATCAAGCCATTAAAACCGCCCTCTCAGAGCCAGCCTCGATAGCGCTGACCCATATTTTTTAATCCAAAATGTAGGTAATAGGGCCACCGGTTTTGTACGTTTTGAATAATGAAGCGGCCCTGTTCTGCTGCGAATACCTTGGTAACTAGACCGAATAAATAAAACTGTACGATTATTTTATTAAAAATGTCTCCGTGAAAATTAGGTCAAGACTATATTGGCAACAGTCAAATCATAGCATTTTTGAACTTAAAATTGAAAAGGATTATTATTATTTATTATGAGCCTGTTGTGTCCAGCTGCAGGGCAAAGGCCTCCCTTCCATTCTGCCACTTTTTCCTGTCTTAGCGACTTCTGGCCAATCCTTTAGAAAGGATACATTACATTTACCATCAAAATTTGTGTGGCCTAAATAATAAGAAAAATGAGTTAGAAATATATGTAGATAGCTTGAGTATTCCCTTGAGTTACTTGTGTATTAGCGAGCATTTTCTTAACGAAGAACTGGTTAGTTTGTTAAATCTTCCAAAATATAATGTCGCATCATATAACACCAGAGTAAATAAGCTGAGAGGCGGGACTATTATCCTAGCAGAAATGAATAGGGAATACAAAGAGCTGCCTATTGCAAAAAAATTGCATAAAATGGACTGTTTCGAAATATGCTGTGTCTTAGATGTTTTAACTGGCCTCTCTGTGTGTTGCTGTTATCGTACGCCTTATGATAGAAACTTAGACAATTTTATGGTAAGGCTTGAAAAACTATTAGAACATTTTTTTAACAAGAACTGTGTTATTTGCGGGGATTTTAATATTGACTTATCAACTGACAGTAAAAAGAGAAATGACTTATTAAATCTTATATTGACATGTTACAACTTCAGACCTCTAATTAGTTCGACTACATTTATTCGAAATGACTCACGATCTTGTATAGATAATATTTTCACCAATTTGTCTGATGAATGTGCGATAAGTTGCGATATTGACCAAAATGGTTTGGCTGATGGACATGCCGGACTGCTCTGCAGTGCAACATTCAGAAGTAAGGAACTATGTAGGCATATAAAAAGTAAAAGTGTTCAAATCATCAAGCGGATTTTTAATGCAAATACAAGAATAAACTTCAGAAACTTGCTATTAAATCACGACTGGAGTGATTTCGGAATTAATTCATTTATACATCAATTTGAGGAAATGTTCACACGCTGTTTTAGAAAAAGAAAACTGCAGGTACACTTAACGCGTAACAATGAACTGCGTTGGGTCACTAAGGGTGTAAAGGTTTCTAGTAAGATGAAACGATTTTTATGTGCTAGTAAAGGGAATAGACAAAATGAAACTGTGATGAGCTATAGGCAAAAATACATTGCACTATACAGGAAAGTAATAAATATGGCCAAAAAACTATCAGTACAATCTGAATTAGCAAAATTGACAAATATCTCTAAAGATGTGTGGAAAGTTATTAACAAACATAGAAATAAGAGTGTCAAAACCAATACAAAGCTAACTCTAAAATCAAATAATAAGATTATGTCAGAACCATCCGATATTGTTGATATCCTTGCCTAACAGTTTCAACTTAATTCATCTACCTCAATGTGTACAGGGCCAGCTATGGATATTCTACATAAAAGTGCAAAGAGAGTAAATAATGATCCTGTCCTAGACTCTGTCACTCCCCTTGAGATATTGAAAATAGTAAATAAAATGCCCGACAAAAAATCTTGTGGCTATGATGAGATAAATATATCGATTATAAAAGACAACATAGATGTTCTTGCGGAACCATTAAACATTTTTTATAATAAGTGTTTTGATGAAGGAATTTTCCCTGATCAATTTAAGATAGCCAAAATAATACCCGTACACAAAAAAGGTTCTAAAACAGACCCAAAAATGTACAGACCAATTTCATTACTTCCGATTCACTCAAAAATTCTTGAAAAGCTAATTAAAACTAGATTACTCAGACACTTTTACCAAAATGGAGTGTTAAGTAGAAGACAATTTGGTTATCAGAAAAACGTCGGAACACAAGACGCCATATCTACTTTAATTAAAGACGTAGTTAACAGATTAGACGACAAACAGAAAGTAGCTGGGCTTTTTTTGGATTTAAGTTCAGCTTTTGACACGGTGGATCATAAACTACTGCTTGAAAAACTTGAGCACTACGGTGTCAGGGGTAAAGTTTTGGCACTACTCACGTCATATTTAAAAAACCGGAAGATGTTCGTGGAGATCAAAGCATTAGTCTCACGTACAAATTCCTCTGGTAAAAATTGTTCTTGTGAGGAAACGTTTAAGTCCCAATTGTCTCCTGTACACATTGGCGTACCACAGGGTTGAATACTGGGACCGATATTTTTTATAGCGTTTGTAAATGATCTTATACAATACATGACGGAAATAGCTGCGGGATCTATCCAGCTTGTGGTGTTTGCCGATGATACTAATGCCATTGTTTCAGCTAACAATATAAACACGCTTAATTCCTTAGTTAATCAAACTTTAGATATTTTCCACAGCTGGTTTGCTGTCTTAAAGTTAACGCTAGTAAAACCAATGTTATGCTTTTTCGGTCGACTTCCAATAGTAAAGATACCATTAATTGCGTCATAAATGGAGAAACAGTGAACGTTGTCCAGATGGTTAAGTTTCTGGGAGTTCATATCGATAGCCAGTTAAAGTGGAAACAAGAGTTAACATACTTAGAGAAGGCAATCAGCTCTGCTTGTTACGTACTAAGAAGCCTAAGAAATGAGGTAACTATAAAACATTTGAAAATGGTCTATTACGCATTAGTTGAGTCAAAGCTCAGATACAGCATACTTTTTTGGGGAGGAAGTTACAATTACAATACTCAAAAAGCTTTTGTAATTCAGAAAAGAGCAGTCAGAACCATAACCAGAATTCAACAGCAAGAATCCTGCATGCCTCATTTTAAAGACTTAAATATATTGACAGTCCCCAGCTTGTACATTTTGGTCCTTCTCGGTCACTTATCAAAGTACATCTTTGAATATGAGACTGAAGATGAAAGGAAAAAAAGGGAGAGTACTAGAAGAAAAGATCTCCACATGAAGGAAGTACCTCATCTGAACGTTGCAAAGCATAGCGCCTACCATAAGTCATTAAAGTTGTTCAATAAACTGCCGACAGAATTAAAAAGTCTATTATATACAAGTGGGTTTCAGATTAAACTTAAACGGTTCTTGTTAGACAAATGCCTTTACTCCGTTGATGAGTTATGAAAATAATTAACACATGACATCAATTTGTACACATGACATTAATTTTGACATTAATTGTTATATCTTTTTTTACTCAACTTATATTATCATTTTAATTTATTTTGGAACTGTGATGTATGAAAACTGTATGATTAAAATATAAAATTGCATGCAAAGAATTCAGACACAATGTGAAAATTGTTATGGAATAAATAAATTGGAATAAATTGGAATTAGAAATTGGAAGGAGTCCAAATCGTCACGCCGTATCCTTCTGGGCCTACAGCATCGCCAGTTTCTGCTGTTCAGGATATATAACATATTGTGTGTACCTATTTAGAAATATATAAGTATGTTTATGAGCTGTTTAGTACCCATAACACAAGCTCTGCTTAGACTGGGACTAGATGGCGTTGTGTGAAAGTTGTGGAATATTATATTTATTTATGGCACTTGCCGCAGCTAAAACAATAAGACAGTTAACATAAAATAATACAAACTAAGTCTGAACCAAACTTACAAGTTGTTTTAACCAAAATATTATGGTAAGCATCACCAGGAGTGAACTTCTGTAACATAAACTCGATTTCAAAGTACAGACGCCAGCACGTCAAGCTACCCCAATGTGTCTAATTTCTTTGATCGTTTTTCAACTTTATGTCAAACAGATTAAGGTTCATATTCAATTGGGAAACTTTGACACATTGGGGTAACTTGATGTGCTGGCGTCTGTACCAATCAAGTTTTATTTTTTTTTAACTCCCGAAATGTGCGTATACCTAAAACACCTCTGCCCACCCTTCGGATTACCTATAGGTGTGGTGTAATTTTATGAAAGAACTTCAATTTGGGTCAGAATTAATACAAAGGGCAAAACGCCGATGAGGTTAAAGATTGGTTTAAGATAGACCAGGTTCAGTAAGGAGATGGATACTCGTCCTTTTTCTTTCAAAATATCGCGACACGATACTTTATAACTCCAATAAAAAACACAATTTCTACCTGAGCTAATTTATTTAAATCTAAGTATACATTTACTTATACAGGGTGTCCAAGAACCTGGCGTCCAACTGGATTCCCACGATGCCCCAAGTTCTAACAGTACTCAGAAAAATATTTTAAAAAATCCACCCCATGTACTTACAGAATTATACTGATTTCAAAAAAAAAGGGGAAATGAGCACCCTGTGACATACTTTTGAATGCTGTGACTGCTAATGCTGATAATTTCGATATTTCTTGGAGGTTTTGTAATCTAGGGTATTGCTGTGTCTAAATAGAATGTAAAAATAATGTACTTATTGTACCATTTTAAAATAAAATATTATTTTAACTAAAGGTGATATGGAAAACTATTGAATTTCGCAACTTTGACCGACTGTAGTGTAAAAAAAATGTACCAAAATAGTATGGCAAGTGACGTCAAATTTTGACGCGTTTATTCCTCTTTTTAAAAAGGTATAATACTTACACATTAATTTGAAAAAAAAAATTTTGATAATATTTTTACTCAACAACCCAATTTTTACGAAGTGCCTACCTACTAACGGTAACTGTCGGACCCTTTCTTATCTTAGAAACTGTTATGTTACTACTATTATTTACTTCGGTTCCAAGAGTGAGCAAGAAGGAAATACACACAGGTAGATGGGTTCCCAGTAGAATAAAAGCAAAGAATGTTAGTTTAAAGATATTTTATTACAATAAATGTTCAAAATGTTGACCACCCGCGGCAATACAAGCTCTCACTCTCCTTAAAAAGGACCGCTTTATGTTTCGCGAGTAACTTTTTTGACGTATCACCTGCACTGCTTGTGTTATCTTCTCACGAAGGTCAGCGATGTCATTAATGGGCTTCGCATAAACGAGCTCCTTCATAGTTCCCCAGAAAAAAAAATCCAGCGGATTTAAGTCAGGTGAGCGGGCTGGCCACGGGATTGTTCCTGATCGCCCAATCCACCTGTTCGGGTATTGCTCGTCCAAAAACTCTCTAACGGATACGCGAAAATGTGCTGGACAGCCGTCGTGTTGGAACCACATATCTGGTGGGGTCTCTTCTAGTAACTTTGGCAAATCATTTTGAAGAAAATTTAAATATGATTCGCCAGTCAAATTCTCGGGCATCTCAAATGGACCAATAATATTCCCACAGAGAATACCGGTCCACATGTTCACTTTGAACCGGTACTGGGATCTATCTTCTCGCATCAAGTGCGGATTTTCCACATGCCACTCGTGCAAGTTGTGTAGGTTCATGTAGCCATCCTTCTTAAATGTTGATTCATCTGACCACAAAATTTTGTCGATAAAGTTTTCGTCTTCTCGATGTTTTTGCAGGATTGTTTCACAAAACGCGACTCGGCTCGGATAGTCTCGAGGTAAAAGACTTTGCACTCGCTGTACGTGGTACGGATGATATTCTTCTTTTTGGAGAATACTGTGTGCTGTGCTCTTCGGTATCCCCGTATCAGCTTCTATTCCTCGCACAGAGATGCTTGGATTTGCCGACACCGCCTCTAAAACTTCATCGCGTATGAAGTCATTTACGGGTCGTCCTTCACCAGCTACTTGATTGGGGAACCGCCCGTCACATAGTGATCTGTGCACATTAATGAAAACTCGATGGTCGGGATATCGCGTAGCCCTCGGATACCTTTCTCTGTAAAGTCTCGCTGCAGCTCGTCCATTACCTCTACATTCTCCATAAATGTAGTGCATATTTGCGTATTCTTGCGGAGTGTAGGTCGCCATGGTAGCACACACAAAACACAAACTGTCCAAACACAGGCAAAGGTCGTCGTAAAGAGTTCGTTTCAAAGTCCAGAGCACAAAGAGTAATCGAGTCCAATAAACAAAGCTTTAAATCGTAGTACGTGATCAATGGTAACAATAAGAGAGAGGTGCGTAGTAACGGCAGGAGGCAGTGACGCGTACTGACCGTACTGTTATCCTAAATAGCACGATCCCAGATAGCGTCACTATCTATCTCACTCGCACCTCTAACCTTTTTCTCCCTCACTCTTACCTGAATAATGGGGTACCATAAAGAAGAACCAGCAAATCGCAAAGATAGTTTCTGTCTTGCTCCCTCCTGTTGTAATAACGAATCACTATGGTGAGATGCATGCACATACCGTCCCTTACGGTCTAACCTGTTTTTTGAGAGGCCTGTTGTTATTTTTATGAGCATACAATAGTAATTCTTTAGAGGTTAGATTCAATTCGTCGTAAATTTTTCTTTCTAAGAATTCTGTAAGACATCGTAAAAATTGGGTTGTTGAGTAAAAATATTATCAAAAATTTTTTTTTTCAAATTAATGTGTAAGTATTATACCTTTTTAAAAAGAGGAATAAACGCGTCAAAATTTGACGTCACTTGCCATACTATTTTGGTACATTTTTTTTACACTACAGTCGGTCAAAGTTGCGAAATTCAATAGTTTTCCATATCACCTTTAGTTAAAATAATATTTTATTTTAAAATGGTACAATAAGTACATTATTTTTACATTCTATTTAGACACAGCAATACCCTAGATTACAAAACCTCCAAGAAATATCGAAATTATCAGCATTAGCAGTCACAGCATTCAAAAGTATGTCACAGGGTGCTCATTTCCCCCTTTTTTTTGAAATCAGTATAATTCTGTAAGTACATGGGGTGGATTTTTTAAAATATTTTTCTGAGTACTGTTAGAACTTGGGGCATCGTGGGAATCCAGTTGGACGCCAGGTTCTTGGACACCCTGTATAATTCTAACATGACGTATACAATTTTGATTAAATATCAAGGATATTTTTTATAGATTACATTTTAATAAACTTCCTGTATCAGGATTTAAACACCTAAATTCGTTCACGGGGTTACTTAAAACATGTACAGTCCACAAAAGACAGGTTTTTAAAGTAGATATAACTGTGTAGTTTTCTATTGAAATTGAATATTAGTTTTAAAATTATTGTTTAATTTGGAAAAAGACAATGTTTAGTAAAAATGCAACTTTTTCTGATGGGCCTGTTAACCTGTCTCTTTTGTTGCCTGTACATTTATAATATTAGAAATATTGATAATAAAATATATTGTCATATTTTTATAATTCGATGAAAGTATACAGTCACTCACATGAGTAAATAATTCGTCGTTCGTTTTCAATTGTATAGTGTGGGTACTGCTACAATGCATTCGATCGTAAATAGCTATAAAATCAATGTATTTTGACTACATGTCGAACAACATATACTTTAATGGTTAAAGGAAGCTTATTATAAATATCTGTGCCTGCACAGGTAAACATTGTTTTGCCGAGCTTCGAGCTAGTCTAGTCTAGGGACAAGCATGAAAGTATTATTTATATACTTCCATATATATATATATATATATAATTTGTTTATGTTCATTAGTATTGTTAGTACATATATTTCGTAAACTTACGTGACAAAAATTATTTTATTTAGCATAATTTCGAGATCGGCTGATTTGTTTTGGTTCATAGCATTACCCGTCTCTATGTTTGTATATTATAGTAATAAATGTATACAGGGTGTAACGGAAAGGGTATATACATACAAACAGGGTGAATAGAGTATTTAATAACGAGTCTTTCCTCAAAATTTCATCTCCCAACTAATAACTTTGAAACTTCACGATATTATTTAATATCGACAGTTTATTAAATGCAAAATCATAACAAACGTGTCACCGCACTATGAGGGTCATAATCCTGTCCGGCAAGGTTCAAGTATATGTATCTCGGGTTCTGCGCGCCTAGTACAGACCTATCGGGCTCTGCCTAACCGCCGAAGGCGCGACGGCGCGGGCGGGCTCAACTTTACAATTATGTATGAATATGTATAAAAACGTTGCCATGTCGTTTCTTATCACCAAGAGAATCCGTGCCCTTCGTATGTATATACCCTTTCCGTTACACCCTGTATAATTATGCTTATGATTACACACATTAAATATAGATATATACTAGTAGATCTGACCACTTTGGAACTTATTATAGGAAAAAATCTAATTTTTTTTTTTTTTTTATATAATGGGTCTACTGTTGACCTCAATCGTTCCAAAGTTTTGGAACTTATTATAGGAAAACATCAATTTTTTTTAATATTTAATTTTATATTTTTTTTTAATATTTAATTTTATATTTTTTTTTTTATATTTAATTTTATATATTTTTTTTTTATATTTAATTTTATGTTTTTTTTTATATTTAATTTTATATATTTTTTTTTTATATTTAATTTTATATTTTTTTTTTATATTTATATTTAAATCTACTCTTGACCTCAATCTTGCCCTGCGGTCAGAGATGAGGTCGACAAGCTTACCCAAAAAAAGCCTATTTAATATATAAAAACAAATTACCAATGAAGTAAGGTCAATAATCGAGATAAAACTAACCTATCTTTTATGTTTAACAAAATAACGCACAGTAAGGAGTAGGTAAGCCAAATGTCAAAAAGTTTAATTATGAAATTTTACAGTTTTTTTAGAAGTTTTACAGTGGACCACTGTTATCTCAGGGGTATAAAAAAAAGCGCTTTTTCGCGCTTTGGCGTGGAGTTGCGGACACCGGCCCGTTATACAATACAATACAAAAAATAGGGGTATAAAAAAAATCAGCGTCCGTCCTATTCTCAGACCTACTGGATATACACACAGCATTTCCATCAAGCCGTGGCGGGATAATACACGAAATTACCTACGTAAAACTTAGTAGTACCTACTTAGACTTGATAATTTTAAACACTTAGCTATGTTTATTTATTTTTTATAATATATAAATACGGTAAATCTGTGTAAATGATATGAATGCGGCTGTTTGTAGGTGTGTGTCCATATCTTGTTAAATTGATTGAGTGTGTGTGACTATGTGAGTGTGAGTGAGTTTGATATGTTGTGTGTTAACATATTTTTTTAGTAAATAATATATAAGTGTTTCATCCATAATAACTAACTGTTTAGATTAATGTAACTGGAAATGTTTTTTTGTTGCTTTTCTCGTTTTGTGACATTTAGAGTGAATTCATTGTTTGAAACGTTATGTTAGCAACACCAAATAAAAATGATATTCTTTCAAATAGATACAGACTAAGATATGATCCCATATTCCATATAAAACATTTAAATATATCAATAAATATAATATTAGTATAGATTACACTAAATATACGATACTCATGTACATAATATGATGGATCAGTAACATCTTCCATCTAGGTTGTTAGATATTTTTTGTAGGAGTATTTTCTTAAGAAGGGACGGAAGTGTGTCACGGAAAGCCGGGAAAAGCGTGCTATTTGATTTGACCAATCAGCGCCGCGGAGAGGCTGTGTAAGATGGTGCAGCCCATTTTGTAGGAGTAATTTCGTAAAAGGGGACGGAAGTGTGTTACAGGAAGCCGGGAAAAGCGTGCCTTTTAATTTGTTTTTTAATCAGTTTTTTAATCTGTGATGTCGGACCTAATGCCTAAGTATCATTTGTTTCTTCCATGTGCATCACTTGGTCATAGTTTCCTCAGCAAATTGGCAATTTAATAGTTTGGTAAAGTTTGATGTGAGGGCGTATAAATACAATATTTATATATAATT
The DNA here is from genome assembly GCA_921972225.1 of Euplexia lucipara. Taxonomy (NCBI): domain Eukaryota; kingdom Metazoa; phylum Arthropoda; class Insecta; order Lepidoptera; family Noctuidae; genus Euplexia; species Euplexia lucipara. The sequence continues at coordinate 5,104,845 of OV179142.1, read as the reverse complement.
ATTATCAAAGGGAACAATATCACAATAACTACAGACTACACGTTTTTGAAACATAGATAATAAATTCAAAAAGAGTTGTACAGACGCCAACACATCAAGTTACCCCAATGTGTAAAATTTCTTTGATCGTTTTTCAACTTTATGTCAAACAAAATAAGGTTCTTATTGAATTGGAAAAATTTGACACATTGGGGTAACTTGATGTGCTGGCGTCTGTACAATTAAAAGATTAATAATATCATGCATAGCCTCGATTTCCGGACGAAGCATAGATGCATCTGGTGGTCAGGTCATCGTAAAACTTCATCCGGTTTATGTTGATCCGCTTGGAGGCATTTCAGTTGCGTCGTTTACAGCTCAGTTTCAGCAACAACCACCTTGCCAGATTGAACTGAAATAAGCAAATGTTTATGTTAATCATAGGTAATATTATTTTTGGGAACTCCATGATTTTTACATAATAAAATTTTCTGAAAATCGATACAACGAGATTTGGGATAAACAGTTATTCCAAATCTCGTTTTATCGATTTTCAAAATCCGTTTTTCATTAATCTTAGAATAATGTTTAATCACGGAATTTATTTGACTGAGAAATCCGATTTGTTTGTTAGAAGAATTCGGTTCGATAACGACATTAAACACGACATTAATATTCAAAATGTAGGTAGGTACCTATAACTTTACTGATCTTTAATGCAATTTTATAATGTCTGCTTTGCTATTAGATTAGGTAGGTAATATCTTTTGTTTACATTTCACCGCGGTAACGGCCGCCAGATAGAGCCCCTCTATTGAGAGATAATCATTTGAGTTAGGTTCGTATAGTATTATATAGACGCCAGCACATCTAGCTAAGTAGGTATACTAAATTGGCCAATTTCCCCAATTGAAAATATAATAATATAATAAAATAATATTTATTAAAAATTAAAAATAGGTACATTATAAATACAATAATCTTATTGAGAATTACAGAGAATAGACCTTACAGTTTTGTAAAATACCTACTTAAGAGTAAAAAAAAAATACAAAATCTACTCTATCTACCTACTTACTTATATGTGACCGTCTTAATATGCCAACTCGTAGACGAAGTTGTGGAAGTAAACCACAAAATTTTGCTGGGATCTTACCTACCGGGCAAATATGAGTTTTTCCATCTGGAGTTTGTCATTAGCAGATCTGGATTTGTGGTCGATAACTGCATGCCACCCTATTACATAATCCAAAAATATGCAGAAGCTCATGAACATCGGCTTCATCATCATGTTAATGTTGAGGCCATCCAGCTCCTCGATAACACGGACATAGTAAGAAGGCTCAAAAAGACTAAAACTTTTGAGTTAGTGTAGTGTAATGTAGTGTAACACATCTGTGACTTTACCGCGAGTGTAATATACGAGTAGTACCCAGCTATTTATATGGACAAAAGAACAAAGTGACTTCACCTTATCTAAGTAAACGCAATGGACGTGCTCTTAGATATACTTTTACTTTTAGCAAATTAAGTTAGATTAAAATAGCTTATTAGCCTTATTAGGCTAGATTGTAATATAATAAACAAATTTAAAAAAAAAAAAACCCTATTACATTGGACTTGAATATATCTAGTGAATATAACTGGTGTGGGCGAACCTTTGGAGATTTAAGGCGCGATGTTATGATTTTACAAACACCTTCGCGGACTAAGAAGTATTTAGGTACGGTTCTCAATATTAGTTTGAATTTTCGGATCCAGTGATAGGTAGTTAAGAAGAACAGTAGGTAGGTAAGTAGGTACTCTGCAAAGAGCGTCGTAAAACTGAGTGGGTATGTCACACAAATACAGAATACTTTTTATGGACAAGGAGGAAGATTGTAGGTACTGGGATGAAGACTTACTTTTCGGCTTAGGGTGGGCTGGGCGCTTGGGCTTCTTCAGCAAAGCCCTCGGAGCACGCGGCGGCAGCGGCAGAACGTTCACCACCACCTGTACGAAGAATCCGTCTACATTAAAACAACGCAATTTCGCAAAATCATAGTAAAATTGAGATCCTTACAGCGTAATACTGACCAGTGGCAAATCCAGGAAAGGCTGAAAGTCCATTTTAAACCTATTCGATTGGAACGATTTGAAGCGCCGTCTAGTGGCAATACGTGAACATCCATTAATTACGATAGGAGGATTTACATAGGAGGATTGTTTGACCGCCTCCGCCCTCGAGATTTTGTTCTGTCGGTACCTACACTAAAATAGCTTCACGTATGATTTTTTAAATGCGTGTTTTAGTGTAGGTAGTGTTGTTTGGTAATTTATCGAGCGAGGAGCATCTGTGCTATTTTGTGGTCTTAACTATGTAGGTACCTACGCGATAAATATTATCCTGTTGGAAACAGTCACATTTTAGTAATCAAACATGTACGGTTTTACTTCATATTTTATCCTAGTTTTCTTGCATTTTTACACTGTGTGTTGCGGACTATTGAGTAAGGTTTGGCTTGACTCCAAACCACTGTAACACTATTTTTTCCACAATATCTTCTGCCTACAACTTCGCCCGCGTAAAAAGTATTTTTTATGTTCTGTAGTAAAAACGTTTCCCAGATGATATTTTATCATCAGTTCAACGGATAATGCTTGATTGAGTAAAAATATGCAAACCTTATCATAGTGCCATCTATTGATAAAGTTTAGAACTAAATGTTTGTTAACCAAAGATATAGGCGCCATACAGAGGACAGGCGAAGATTATAGAAAACTAGTCTCAGTAACGCCATTTAGCATAATAAAGATAAAGATACCGGATTGGTATCCGCAAATCCACTTCAAAGCGCGTAGGTACCTATTTTGCGATGGGCCCTAACCACAGTCTAAAAACATACCTACAGTCGTCCGACGAAGCCGTCTAGACAGGGCAATCGTGCGGGGTGTAAGGGGCGAGACGCGGGAAAGCCGCTCCCGCACTGCCAACAAAACAATGTTCGTAGTGCGGGAGGTATATTCAAGTAACGCGTGTAGAAGTTGTCGGCATTTTTCCAGAGATCAACGGCGTCGTCCTACTTTATTAATATTTATACCTACTGTGCCCTAACCTACCACACGGGTCCAGTGCGATTTGGTAGATGTCACCATGTCTTCGTATGTTTGGTTCTAGGACATGCCGGTTTCCTCATGATGTTTTCCTTCACCATTCTTTGAGAGAATATACTTACCTGTAGAGAAATACAGCATAATATAGGTAGTTCAAATATTTGAAAATTGCGCACAGGCTAACAGGACAACGTTCGCGCTTTATTTGAGTCATGCGGTCGAAACAAATTAAATCAAGTGGAAATAACGAGAAATATGGCAGTACAAAGTTTTTATTGACTGCTAATCTTATTTTTTGATAAAGTAAATGTGGTATTGTAACAAAAAGATTAAGAATCCTAAGTTTGCTTTTTGCATTACAAAACATAAGTTTCGGCACAGAACGAAAAAATTCAAATATTTGCTAAGAGGTGGCAGTAGTTTGATCTTTATAATTATAGTACTTATCCAAGTGTGTAAAATTGCGTAGATTGATTTTGAGTAATTTTTCGCGCGCTATTTTACACGTTCGTAATACCTATTTATAGTTCAATAGATAATCGCGTTTACCCGACATTTCTATATAAGACTTCTAATCATCTGCATATAGGTAGGTACTTTGTATGAAATATTTGATGGATTAACCGCAAAAGGGTTTAAAGTGCAGCATATTATGAGCATGCAGAAAAATACCACATCCGCATAGGTTCAATGAGGATACTAAAATTGCAGGAAAGAAGTGGCTACGTAAATAATGTAGTTGCGCAAACTTATCGACTTCAGTGCGCAATTTTAGACATAGGGGTGTCTAAAATTGCGCAAATTCCAATTTGTAATTTTTGTTTTTAACTAAGAAAATTATCTATGTTATGCTAAAATAAGTAGGTAGGTATGTCATTTGTTACTTGAATAAGAGTATGTGCATAAATAATTATACTCAAGTACCTACTAGGTAGGTATTTGTATTTTGCCATTTATGAGCCTTTGACAGCAAACTGCGCAACCTAAATCAAATCAAATCAAATCATTTATTGCATAACCCAGGTTCAGAGGATGTTACAAAATGTTCATAAAGTACACTGTATTAATACCATATGAGGTGTGCAAATATATTAGGAACATTAGAAAAATTATTCATAAACAAACATTACACAATTATTTATCTTCAGATGTCAAGTAAGACACAAAGTATACAATGTCAATTTTTACACTTAATTAAACTGTAATTAGTAAAATCGAATTAATATCAATGTCATGCAGAATAGTAATGTTAAAGTGAGTAAATTATTTATCATAACAAATTATTATCCAAATATGTATTTATTTATTATTTTCTTATTTTTTCTTCTTCATCTTGGACCGGAAAACGAAAATTACCTACATTAGGTAGGTACCAAAGTAAAAGGCAAGCCATGCCTAGACTTTGATACACTCTTATAAAATGTAAGTAGGTAGGTATTGTTTAGAGTTATTTATTGATATTGACTGGCCTGTTGGTCTAGTAGTTAGTGACCCTGACTGCTATGTCGCGGGTCTTGGGTTCGATTCCCACCCAGGACAAATGTTTGTGTCATGAGCACGATCATTTGTTCTGTGTCTGGGTGTAATTGATCTATAATTATATGTATGTATTTAGAAATATTTAAGTATGTTTATCAGCTGTTTAGTAGGTACCCATAACACAAGCAAATAAGTGACATTGTTAACAAACATTTCTGTCTGTGAATAAAAGTGATATACGTAAAACAATAAATCAGTGTAAACAATATCAACATAGTGTACACAAAAGTAAAACTTTCGTTAAAACATACTAATCTTTACATAAATAAGGGTTCAAAACAAACCGTGCTAAAACCCTGGTGACATTGTATCGTTTTACGTTTAAAAAAAGCTCAAAAAGTAAAACAAACAACTTTTTTTTTTTTTTCAAATAGCGGTCACTGCAACAACAAGAAAAAAAACGGTCATTTCAAATTCAAAATTATCAATATTATAAACGGAACACCTGTTTCGTCAACTGAATTAGCGAGCGTCTGGCTAAGTTACTAAGAAGTGTCCGAGTTCAAACCCGGCCGAAACGAAATTCTTTTTTCTAATATTTCTCGACCCTTATCAGCAAAATAAATGGAATTTTTAGAAAACATCACGTTTCGGATGAGGAGACGTGCCACATCACTGTCAAATGACACGATAAACGAAAGTGCGCTTAATAACTCCGCGAACTCACCGCTAGATGGCACATCCAGTAGCTTACCTCCTAATGTATCCGATGATGAAACCGACGAAGAAATCTTGCAGCTTAAAAATGAATTACAAAAAGTTAATTCACAACTAAACGCAGCACACGAAGAAATTAATAATTTATCGTTAGAAAACCTAAAGCTAAAACAGGAAATTAAAAATTTAGATACAAAGCACAAGATATTTAAACAGGTTACAAGTAAACTAACTTCTGAGATAACTGGTACCCCAAAGAAAAGACCTAAAAATATACTGGCAAAATCATGTGCAAATGTTCCGACTAATCTTCCAGAAATGATCACTCCAACACAGTCATCAACAACCAAGAAAAAACTCTGTGTACAAAATAGACACACTGAAGCATTTCAATCCCAAGAAGCTGATCTGTCTATCAAGCCAAAAAACACTAAACCTAAGCTATGAATTGTAAGTGCAAATAAAAATAACAAGATTTTGTCGATAGCCGAGAAAACATTTGAAAACTATGATCTCTGTCATTATGTTTCCCCGAATTGTGGCACGGAGCAGCTTATCAACAACTTGGACAAGAAATTAATAGAATATACAACGAGTGACTTCTGCTTAATTTTCATAGGAGAAAAAGACTTTCATAAAACTGAAAACTATGTGGATATAATTATTAAACTGAGAGAAAAATTGCAGAAAATACAGCACACGAATATTATAATATGTGTTCCTACCTTCAAACTAAGTGATCGTTCAACATTGTTTAACTGGCGCATAGAGACCTTTAACAATCTACTTCATTTAGATTTGCAGACGTACAACTATGCAACGGCATTTGACTCTAATTTAGATTTGTGTTACGATTTTACAATGTTCTCTAAGTTCAATAGGAAAGTGAACGATCGTGGTATGCGTAATGTGTTTAATAATCTGTCGGTGACAATAGCTGATTATATTTCATTTTCTCAAAAAGAAGCTGACATTGAAACTAGCATATTGTCTCCACAATGCGATTTTTTTCTTTAATCATGTAAATATAATGCATCAAAATATTGCTGGTCTCTTAAACAAGTCCGACTTACTGGTTATTTATATACAAGAATTAAAACGTAAACAAATTGATTTAGATGTTATATGTATAACCGAACATTTCATAATGTCTGGCCAAGAGAAACTTTTACATATACCAAATTATAAGCTAGCAGCATGTTATGCTAGACAAAACATTAAACGTGGTGGAGCCTGTATCTTAATTAAAAAAGGCATTGATTATAAAGACCTGCCTGACATTGTGAGACATTCGGTAACAGGAATTATAGAATGTTGTGCAATTGAACTACCTTCACAAAAACTTACAATTTTATGTGTGTATAGACCACCAAAAATCACAAATCTTCACCATTTCTATGAAAATCTAGATATAATACTTAAAAAGATTTCCAAACCAAACAAAAAAATTATTATGTGCGGAGATTTTAATATAGATATTCTGAAAAAGAACAGAATTAGCAACGATTTTGAATATTTTCTGATGAACTACGATTTGAAGTTAGAAATAAATAAACCGACCAGACCTCTTAGTAAAACTTGCATAGATAATTTCGCGCATAATTCAAAACAAAGCTGCGAAAGTGAAATACTAGACTTCGGATTATCTGATCACACGGCTCAAATACTTACAATGAAAGTTAGTAGGTTTAGTCAAATTAAAACATGGAAAACATCAAGACGAGACATAACTGATGAAAATTTAACTATCTTTAGGAATCATCTAGAAAGCTTAACATTTGCAGATGTATATAGTACTGAGGATCCAAATGAAGCCTATAATAACTTTTTAGAAATATTTCAACTCTTGTATGATCTATGCTTCCCTTTCAAAACAGTCATATTAAGATCTGAGAAAAAAATCAAATGGGTATCTAGGGGTATTAGAATCTGCAGCAAAAAACAACGCCACTTACTTTGGAAACAAAGACTTAATCCTACTAGTGAAAATAAAAGGACATTTAAAGAGTACTCAAAAAGGTTTAAAAAAATTATCAAACTTACCCAAAAGGCACAGAACAACTTTCTCATAAAAAATTCCAAAAATAAGTCTAAAACTTCCTGGCAAATAATAAATAGTACAAAATCTATAAGGGAACCCATAACAAGAATAAAAAAACAAGATTTATTGTTAACTGACCCGAATGAAATAGCTCAATCATTTAACGATTTCTTTATTGATCAGATCTCTAATCCACCCCAAAACACAACTAAAAATACTTCTAAAAATACTATTAAAATAACGTATAACCCTCACACTATCTTTATGGCACCTGTTGTCCCTCAGGACATTACAAGAGTGATCAAGTCTAGAACAAGAAGAGTTATGGCTATGACGGTATTACTACAAACGTTATAAAATTTGTCTGTTCTACTATAGATAACCCTCTAAGCCACATTATTAACACAAGCATATCAGCTGGAACATTCCCCGATAGCCTTAAAACCACAATAATTAAACCACTCCATAAGAAAAACAACAAAGAGGACATGGCAAACTTTAGACCAATAGCTTTAATACCCGTATTTTCCAAAATCATTGAAAAAATAATTTATGAGTCATTTCTTTCATTCCTGTCAAAATTTAATATATTATGTGAAGAACAAAAAGGCTTTCGTAAAAATAAAAATATAAATATGGCAATATACGATCTAATAAATAAAATAATGATTAATGTGGACAAAAAAATACCAATTTGTGCCATTTTTACCGACATGACCAAAGCTTTTGATTACGTAAACCATGAAACGCTTTTGGTCAAACTTGATGCTTACGGTATACGAGGAAATGCACTACATCTAATAAAATCATATCTAAGTGGACGTCATCAATATACCGAAATTTCTAAAATATGCGCCAAATCAAAACGTGAGGTTAAATATTTATCTGGACCTAGGGAAATTAAAAATGGTGTTCCACAGGGCAGCGTCCTAGGTCCATTATTATTTTTGCTATACATAAATGATCTGCCCCGTCACATCCCATATCCTTATGTGTTATTTGCCGATGACAGTACGATTCTAATAAACTGTGTCAACGAAGATCAAATAAATAAGTCTCTAAAATTAATAATTAACTGGTTCAACAATAATAATCTAATTATAAACCTCAATAAAACAAGTTTAATGCACTTCTATCAAAAAATTCTTCCTTTGAACCTAAAAGTTAATTATAATGGACACACTATCAGTAGCGTTAACGTGGCTAAGTTTCTGGGTATATTGATTGACAGTCAACTAACTTGGAGACCACAATCCGAAGAAGTTTGCAAAAGATTAAGCACGTCTGCATATGCTCTCTACAATCTCTCCAAGAAGGTAAATATTGATACATTAATGGTCGCATATCACGGTTTGGTGGTTTCTGTTCTAAGGTTTGGAGTAGTATTTTGGGGTAATTGTTCCGAAAGGGAGTCTATATTTAAAGCCCAAAAACGGTGCATAAGATCCATTTTTAATCTCAAGGTTACAGATAGTTGCATTCCTTTTTTCAAGAAACACAAAATACTAACATTTCCTAGCATATACATTTTTGAAATAGCTATATTCGTTAAAACTAACAAGCATCTGTTTCCTACATTAAATGACACAAGGATGCGAACTACTGCTATGAGATCAAAATATCAAAGTCTTTTGTGCACTGGAAGATATAACACTGCTTTGCTTAAAAAAACATTTTTGGTATGGCACCTATTATATACAACAAAATGCCAGATTGTATTAAGGATCTTCCCTTAATAAAATTCAAGAAACTTCTGTCGTCGTTGCTGATTGACAAATGCTATTACTCTGTTACCGATTTTATAAATGATGATTTGTGATATTTGATTTAGTTTATATTATTATATTAAGCTCAAACCTATGTTAATAATTTTAGACTTAAATAGCTGATCCATGATTTTGTCAACCAATATTATTTTTTGTATGCCAACAGGCAGAATGTACTGGGAATTTATTTTGATACTAACACCATTATTGTAACACCTGCATTCTATACAAATAAAGAAATTATTATTATTATTATTAAGCTCTCAAGCTTAACTTGGGACTAAATGGCGTTGTGTGAAGAAGTCGTGGAATATTTATTTATTAGTTGTGGAAAAATTATATTTATTTATTTATTTAGAAAATAAATAAGTACGTGAAAAAAGATTGCATGCTTCAGAGATGAGAATGTTGAGATGGATGCGGGGAGTGACTGAAATGGAAAAAGTTAGGAATCTATATAATATTATACAGCTGAAGAGTTTGTTTGCTTGAACGCGCTTATCTCAGGAACTACTAGTCCGATTTTTCAAAAATATTTTTAGTGTTATATACCCCATTTATCGAGGAAGGCTATAGGCTAGATATACAGGGTTATTTGTATATGATAGGTAGGTATGTCTGCTTGGTATGGATGAAGAGGGTTGGAGCACGTGTGACTAAATGAGTGATGAATTTGGATGGAGAGGGTGAGGAAGACCAAAATCAAAAAGATGACCTGTTTTTGATTTTGGTATGGTCATATTCATATTCCATCCATACTATGGATTGTGTGATAAATGATAATGAAGGAAAAAGGAGTAAATGACAGTATGACTGAAGAGAATGGAAGAAAACAACGTGTTGCGCCAAATAGCATGAGACAAGGGCAGGAAGATCATGAGGAAAAACGTTTTTTTATTATTAAGCAAACAAAGGTTTTACTTAAACGAAAGAATCTTACTAAACCGGCACTATTTAAACTTTAACTTTTTTTACGATGACTGGCTTGTATACAGAAATTCGTAATAAATGTAAGAAACGATTTTTTAAATATATCCTATACTTATTATAAATCTTGTGTTCATAGGTACTCTACACTCTACATGGGTTTTATTCACAACGTGTAACTTATTGCACAATTAACTAATTAGGTACATAGTTATGAAATAATCCTCGTGCAACTTATACCTATCTAGTCCTTTAAGATTCTTAATTTGGAAAAAGGTTTCAAGGAAAAACTGCTTGACGACGACGAAGCGCATAATGCGGTCTAATGCGGTGCGTAGCGTAGGGCGGGGTAGAGAGGTGTGGGGGAGGGTGCCGGATTATAGGACGTATCGGTCTATTGAAGTGGCTATCCACCAAGTAATACATCAACGAAAATGCATGAATCAGTTTGAGCATTCAGGAAGAAGGCAAAACAAACGAAAGAAACTGATAAAAAATAATAGACCAAAATATTATAACACCAAGTAGGTAATCTTTACTTATAGAAAAAATCGAAGTAACCGTTCTTTGGCTTACTTACAGTATAATCAGGAACGTTGTTGGATTTCGACACAATTTTGGGATAAGCGAAACCACTACAGGTACTCGCACGCATAGTAGTACGTCCCGCGCGTTGTGCTGCACTAAGATCGCGTCATCCGCGCTCCCGCTCTTCCCTCAATCCAGCTAGAGATCGCGGCACGCACGTAAGTAGAACTATGACCTTCAATGCGCAGTAACAGATTTTTGGGTCGAAATGCGATAGGTATGGCGAACGTCGCGGGGGGCTGCGCATAACCGTAGCTCGTAGCAGCGACCGCCATTTGAGTTCAATTTATGTGCCGCGTACTACACATAGCGCGTTAGTGTAGCAACATTAATATTTCAAAAAATAATAAAGTAAGTACCTACCTATATCTTTTTGTGCCACTTTGCCACCGTTGGATAAGGTCAATATAAAGGTTAAATTATTGTACCTCTTGTCTAAAGAATAGCGCGATGTTTACCTTAAGATATCAAACCCAGGCGAACAAATACATTTAATGATTTTTTAAACCCCAGCCGCAGCAAAGCAAATATTGATTAGTATAATGTTTTAATACTCGTACTGCCTAATTTGAGCATAAATGTGTTTACCCACGAGACTTAGGATGGATGTCGATTTATTATGGAACATTTATAATGTGACTGGCAAAGAGGTGTTTTCAAAACAAGTCAAGGTGCGAGGCGACGCTTACAGAAGAGACTATCAATCATCTTTGACTGTATATAATAATAATTATGTTTTCCCAGTGCAAAGTAAAGCAATACTGCGTATTTTTTTATCTATCCCGCCTAGGTAGTGGAGTAGTTTTTAGAGATTCGTTAACACACATAGGTACTTAGGAATATCATCTGCCTAGCCTTTTCCCAATTACAATATGTTTAGGGTCGGCTTCCAGTTAAATCGGATGCAGCTGAATACCAGTGTTTTACATGGAGCGACTACCTGTACTCCTGTAGTACCTCCACTGTCTACTACCGCTTACCATCAGGCGGGCCGTAAGCTTGTTTGCCACCGTCGTGGTATAAAAAAAAAAACTGTCTGTAACGACTGTCATAGATCTACATGACAGCCGGGACCAATGGCATTACGTGTATACCGAGGCACACATATACCACCACATCAATATACCCCAATCTGTCAAATTGTCCCAATTGAATATGAACCTTATTTAGTAGGGAATAAAGTTGAAAAACTATCAAAGAAATTTGACACATTGGGGTAGCTTCATGTGCTGGCCTCAGTATATAGGTAGGTACCATACAAATAAAGGAAAGATATGGACATGATGTTTTGTTTTACTCAATTGGAAGCTAAGGGCGGAAGATTTCAGGGTAATTTTGTAGACGAAAAACCGTGCTGATTCTCAGCCTAATAAAACTTGTTTTTGAGCTTCTCAATCCACTTGAGCTAGTGAATAAAGAATCCCGAAGGGAAGATGATTTACATACAGAAGATGAGAATGATTTACTAACATTGAGAAAGATTTCGTGAATGTGCCTAAGTTAGAATTAAGTCCCGATGAATCGGTTTTCACGATCGATTCTTTCGTACCATTTTTTATTAAGTACCTAAACCTAACATTAATATTTGTACCTACCTAGCTTATTTTGTGATTAAATACTATTTTAATAAAAACGGTGATTCTCAAACATATACAGTAAGACAACAATATTTCGTAATTAGGTAGTATGTACCTAAGAATTAAAGTTACACTTAAGACTTATAACTTAATTTCAATCTGGGATTTATTGTATAGACGCCAGCACAGCAAGTTACCCCAATGTGTAAAATTTTCCCAATTGAATATGAACCTTATTCTGTTTGCCATAAAGTTAAAAAACGATCAAAGAAATTTGACACATTGGGGTAACTGGATGTGCTGGCGTCGTTAGGTACATTTTTTTTTTTTTATCATGTCACATCATAAAACACAGGCTTAAAAAACTCACATGTGTTTGTCGACCCAGTGGTTAATTAGTAATAACTACTGGGTCAAAAAACAGAAGGAGTACTAGTACTAATGCTAGTCCATTAGTACAGACGCCAGCACATCACCCTACCCCAAAATGTCAAATTTTCCCAATTGAAAATGAACCTTATTCTGCTTGAAATAAAGTTGAAAACCGATGAAAGAAATTTGACACAATAAATGATGTAGGTACAGAGGCCACAACATCAAGCATTAAGCTTGTACATCATCAGCTCTGTACATCATTTTTGACATGTCGCTACCTGTTTCGATAAAATGTTATAAGTATTTATGAAATAAAAATAATAAACCACGGTTAATTACATAAATCACACGTAAGTATATAAATAATACGGTTTTTAATTTACTCTCAATTTTCAAAAAGGGTGGCTACTTCTTGCGTGTGTATGTTTTTTTCAATCTTCTTTATCATTTACCTGCTTTCTTTTATGATTTTTGAAAGACTAGATTCTGAAATACGAAAACGTCTAAGTGATACTGGTAATTTATGTTACTGAAAGATATAGATATATTTCGTTTCTTCCGTTAATTACATTTATTTATTGTAGGTTTAACGTCCCTGTTAACAGATAAATGAAATTGTACGAATTAAATATAAGAACCACAATAGTACATTATGATATAAGTGCGGTAAGTTGATAATTATAGCCGAGGTGATATTGCGAGCCCGAGCCGTAGGCTAGGGCTACAAGAAAGCAGAGGCTGTAATTGCCAAAGCCCACGTATATCATACGACGTTTTATAACATATTTGCGAGGAAATAAATTAAACTCGGACTGAAATTTTCAAATAAAAACAATACAGCGAAAAGAAAAGCGCGCGAAATTATTTTAACTTGTTCACGAATTAGCGATGCGCGCGAATCAACCTTTTTTTAGTCAAAGAAAGGCACAAAAACAGCCAGTATTACTAATAAAGTAAATGACTAAATATTTATTTGCTTTGTTTCAAATGGTTGTAATTGATTGTCAAAATTAATTATATTAACGAATTAAATGTTTATTTTTATATTTTGTCTCCCAAAGTTAATTTTATTCATAAAATGTTGACCACTTTATACGTCTTTGCTAAGATTTAACAAAAAGTACATATCGTTTTAGTCGGAGCATCTTGGTAATGTAAAACCGTGCGTTTTACAGGAGGGAGAGGGGAGGGAGAGGGGAGGGAGGGGAACGGGAGGAGGAAGATGGAGGGGGAGGGGGAGAGAAAGAAGATTGAATAGTTCACTAATCAATCGAAGCGAACTTCGTTCCATCCGGGTGTCCCTTGACACCTCTCAAGTTTTTTAATACCGTTACGCCTGGCTTAATACTAACTGCCCCAGCAAACATCGTTACGCCTTGGGATTTTTTTTAGTTTTATTTAGTTGTTATTAGTTTACATCCTATTCTTAGACCTAGAATATACACACAAAATTTCACAAGAATCGGTCAAGCTGTTTCGGAGTTTTGTTACATACACTGTGACATAAGTACTTATAAGATAACACATAATTAAATAATTTTAAAAAAGAAAACACAAACCTGTTTTTGGCTACATTATTTTATTGTATAAAATTTGCACGATTTATGGCCGATTTTTCAATAGTCAGATAACTTTTTATGTTCGGCACAATGAATCTAAGCAGTACGATTTGACGTTTCTCTCTTTTTGTGTCGCGATAACTTTGTATGTACGTCTACATTGTATAAAAAATTAAAAACCAAATTCGTAATCCTAATTAATTACTTTGATACCCATAAACAATAACGACAAGTAGGTATCATTAGTAAGCGTTAAGTTTAACTTTGCATTGAAAAAGTTGCACTCAAAAATACGAATGCAACGTTAATTCAGCATACGTATCAACTCAGGAGCGGATTGACACCACCTCGCTTTTCCCCTTGGCATCAAACAGGCGTTCACGTATCGTAAATGCGGATCAGAAGCTCCGGCACGTCAACTCGGCTACAGCTAGGCGACGCGACGCCGCGGACACAGCTTGTCGACCGCTGCTGGTTAACTAGGCGACATTAGTTTAATCTTTTTGAATCCGGAAACCGTAAGCTAAAGTACGGAGAACCGTAAGCTAAGGTACGATGATCCGTAAGCTAAAGTACGGAGAACCGTAAGCTAAGGTACGGAGATCCGTAAGCTAAGGTACGGAGATCCGTAAGCTAAGGGACTTAGAACCGTAGGCTAATTTAAAGTACGGAGAACCGTAAGCTAAGGTACGGAGATCCGTAAGCTAAGGTACGGAGATCCGTAAGCTAAGGTACGGAGAACCGTAAGCTAAGGTACGGAGATCCGTAAGCTAAGGTACGGAGATCCGTAAGCTAAGGGACTTAGAACCGTAGGCTAATTTAAAGTACGGAGAACCGTAAGCTAAGGTACGGAGATCCGTAAGCTAAGGTACGGAGATCCGTAAGCTAAGGGACTTAGAACCGTAGGCTAATTTAAAGTACGGAGAACCGTAAGCTAAGGTACGGAGATCCGTAAGCTAAGGTACGGAGATCCGTAAGCTAAGGGACTTAGAACCGTAGGCTAATTTAAAGTACGGAGAACCGTAAGCTAAGGTACGGAGATCCGTAAGCTAAAGTTCGGAGAACCGTAAGCTAAGGTACGGAGAATCGTAAGCTAAGGTACTGAGATCCGTAAGCGCGGAAACTGCTAGTCAACCACGTATATAATTCGTGAGCTTGTCCCGGGGCGAGGCGATTACGTTACGATTCCGATAAGTAGTAGGGAGTTTCATACAATTAATAGGTACAGAACGGCGCGAGTTGATACGGTGACGATCCTCTTCTAAGTTGATATGTGCTTTACGAACTTAATATTCCGACAGGTCGTTATTACAATGTTACGTCTTTGAGTTGGTTACCGTAGTGTTGTGACCGTTAAAAGCCATTTTTAACCGAATGTAATCGATTTTCTTTAATTAAAATCGTTACTTATAAATGTATGCAATATTATTGTTTGATATTATCAGTAAACAAACTCACGCTTTATTCCATGAGGGTAGGCAGAAACTACAGAGCGCCATCCGATCCGATTCCCACATCATACTTCCTTTACTTCGTTCACAAAAAAAGGGGAAAATGCGTGAATATCTGCGTATTATCAATTAATTACAAACTCGTGCGTGTAATGAACCGATATTCATCTAAAATCAGAGTGAAGCATTCTAAATACAATCGGTTAAAATATCTTTATTATTTTAAATCGATATGTGTCTATAGTTCGTTCACGTTAAGAATGCAGTAAGAATACAGTGCAACTGCAAGATAAAGGTGTATTCCACAGTGGTGTTAAATTCAAACAAATTGTATTTTAAAAGATTAGGTAAGTTTAATGAATTTTTAAAAATGAATTTGAAAAGGTTTGAATGTTTAGGGGGGCGGAGCTAAGCCGACGGATAATGATGGCTTTATTGCATTCTTAACGCGAACGTACTATAGGACATCTTCTTGAAAGTTCTGACAGATTTTTAAATTGTATTCTTTTTCGTTATTTATAATGACGTTTTTTCTTTCTATTCTATTCAATATGACTTCTCATAAAATTCCTCAATGGCACAACATGCTAAAATTATAATTATTTGTTAAAACCATAATAAACCCATTTGCTATCTAATAAAATGATGTTTAATTCGGCGTAAACAATATGCCTCACGAATCGTATTTTATAGCAAACGATGTTTTTTCTTCTCACAACACAAAGTATGTTGACAGCTGCCAAATCGTCTTCTAAGATTGTTACAACTTTACGTGTGGAATAAAATTAGCAGTTTGACAGTTTTTAGTGGAATATTATATATGTCAATACACCATATTTGCATCCAGATAAAAATTTTCTGACTATTGAAGAATAAGCCCATGATTTATTTGATTTATTTTTATTCTGAAGAAACCAACATAGATATTGCCTTCGCAATATCTCCGTTTGTTTCTTGAAGTTGCTCGTGACACTTATTGAAGGTCACGTCAGTTCCAACTGATATTTTAACTCGAAGTAGTTTTATGGCGTTGTGAACGTTCCAGCCGCTCAGCTCCAGGGCTTCCAAACACTGCGCCTGATTAGCCTGGGGATGATAAACAATTAGTGTTACAATTACGTTTTAGAAGGTATGAAGATCAAACGGCGAAAGCTTAACACAGTAGTACCAGCACACATCTACATGGAAAAAATAAAAAAAATAAACAATAAAAAAAAAAAATTTTTTTTTTGGGTATCATGCGGGGTATCCGAGAGAAAATTAAACATAAAATATGATTTAGAATAAAAATGGATTTAAATAAAAAGTGGCACACATATTATGTGCATATATACAATATTATGTGCTATGGGAAAATAAAGTTTGTACGGTACGCGTCAAATTTAATGGCGGCTGATGTGCGCTACATACGACGCAGTACTCGACCCCTCACGCATGCGTGAAAACAATTCATGCGTCATGACGCATGAATTGTTTTCTGCGCAGCTATTTGCCATATGTTCAGAGGGCTTAGTTGCGAAGGTCACTTTCGCAGAATTATTCTTTCACAAAAGTGCCTCTTTTGCAGAATGTCTCTTTCGCAAAATGTCGCGTCAGTAACTTACAATAAATTTAAAAAATGGTAAACATTTGCTGAAAAATTGGAAAAAACGCTATTTTATTTTTAAATATGGATTTTATTTTATTTATAACATTTTGCGACTAAGCCATTGACAGCCGCCATAAAGTTTGACACCATACATTCGTACACTGTACCTATGGCAGTTTAAATGTGTGTGTGTGTTAAGTTAAAAAATTGTCGCCGTAGAGTAAGGCTTCCTAACCAAAATATCCATGATCAAATTATAATAAATCTTATGAGAAGTGAATGTAAAAGAGAAGATGTCTTTAATTTCTAGCTTGATATTGCCTGGATTTCATTACACCAATAAGAGTAGGTAATTGAGTATGTTCATCAAATCCAAGAATTTTTTAGATCGGGTTTGAAATGCTTGAATCAATTCTCAAAAGATAACTGCAATTTGATTTAAAAAAATCAAGGGGCCAGAAGGTAAATCTCTTTTAGTTCTTAAGACATTTATGATAGATAAATTTGTCTATCTAACATATATGCACAAATTTCTCGGCAAGCATACATAAACCGGGAATGGAACGAAATAAAAAATAGCTCACTATTTTTTTCTACTAATCGATGGGATTATTGTTCTGAGTAACATCTCTTAAACATTTGTGTTTTTTGGTAGAAATTATTATCTCTACCAAATTAGTCAAATTCAAATTCATAATCGAAGCAGCATTTTTATTCTTCAGATATAAGTTACTTGTCGATTTGAGCCTAAGTCTTATACTTAGAGATAAATTACCAAGTTTGTACTTTATATTTAGAATGACTGAATATTAAAATTATACTAGTTGAAAAGGAAATCTTTTTGTCAATATATATTCATGCTCTTGTACGAAAGCGGAGTGTTTAGACTGACATTTTATCATTAACATTGACTGTAGTAACTAGTGAAATAAAAAAGTGTCTTTTTTTAAATTAAATAGTATGTTCATTAAAAAAAAAACACTACTATTAACGAACAAACTAACGCTATTTCGTTTCCCGGTTTATATTTAAAAACGAAGAAATGGTTCCTTGAATATAATTATATATCTTAAGGATTTTAAGTGGTTTTAGTTCCCTTTATTTTTTTCTAACCTGAATTATAAAGCTGCTATTGGTGGGTAATGCGTATATCTTTATTCTTTGGATGGACACATCGCGACCCAGATGTCTTGGGTCACAAATAGTTGTGTGTCAGTGTTTATGTCAAACTTGATGCGCCAAATTAACGGCTTCTAAATCGAAGTCGAAAATAAAAAAAGCTATTTTGACTGCTTAAGGTGGATGTGCCAGGGTAACCCACAAAACTAAATTTTTATTGTGTTTTTTGCAATTTGCCGTTCGGTGACAGGTTCTATGTTTATTAAAATATGATTCGCGACTGTTACACGTATGTGTTAACTGAATTATGAACATTCAAATCATAAAACAACCCTTTAAGTACACAAAATCCCATTGAATGTTTTTTTTTCATGAAAATGACATTTATTGGGATTCAATTAATTTAGAGGGTTATTTTTATTATAACTCCGATAAACCATATTTAATACGCAACTCATATTTTAATCAGCATGCAACCCGACACTGAACGGCAAATTGCGAAAAGACACCAGAAAATTTATTTTCGGGGCCTACCCTGGTGCATCCGCCTTAATAAAAACTTAAATTTGCCAAAATATGAAATGAGAGAACTAAAAAGCACGAACTGATACGACGATACATTGATTTTGCAAAATGACCCAATATAACTGTTTGATTGACTCACTACGAATGTGAAACTTGAGTGCTTGTTAATGAACAGGCCGAGTTCCAAGCAACTTATTAGAACAATATGAATAGGCTGCTGATACGTGACCAGTGATGACCAAAAATAGGACAAAAGAAACCGGTGAGGGGTTACCCTTACCGGTTGCTTTTGTCCTCATTTTTCCTCCTCGGTTTATTTTTGAAACAAATCCACGCGATATATTACATAAAATATGACTATCATTAAATTTTGGACTGCACCTTGTTGTGTACCAAAAATATTTTCTCTTGGGTCACCTTGCCTAGCTAAATTTTTACTAATAATTCACAACTTACGTTTTTCAATGTGGTGGTAATAAATAAGTAATAACTAGTAATCTACTATATAAAAATAAATCGGGTTTTCCTTCCTGACGCTATAACTCAAGAACGCACGAACCGATTTCCACGGTTTTGCATTCGTTGGAAAGGTCTCGGGCTCCGTGAGGTTTATAGCAAAGAAAATTCAGGAAAAATAACAATAAATTACATTATTAGAGCTAACATACTAATAAAAATAAATTAAATTACATAAATCAGATGCAACCTTCATAGTCACTATGAAAAACTAAGACACAAAATTAGAGAAAAGTAAATGACAGATTGACAACTGACATAATGTCAGGCAAAAAGTAAATATTGAAAATGATTAAATTCAATATTTTATTTCAGCAAAATCATAGTCTTACATTTTTTTTTTTTTTTGATAGAGGGCGTCTCGCAGTGCACCCTACTGAGGGGTGGCGCTGCTATCTGCTCAACCGGTCAAACCTGTGGACGACCTCAATACACAAGGCCTCCAGCCAGGAGCATTACGTCAGAATTTAAGTGACACTCGCTAAGGGCGCCCCCTGTGGGGCTCAGACCTCGGCTTAGGGTGTCACTGATCGAATAAAAAAGGGGGACGGCTGGATCTGAGTTAGATTATTTAGGGACTGTTTAAAGCTAGCGGCTCAGCATCGCGGGCTGGCTCATGCAAGGGTCGGGGAGGGAGATTAACTATACTTCGCGACGGGCCACGACGGCGGGGCCGGAAGGCGTTCGGTTTGTAACTGTAATGTTTCTTGACTGTGCTAGTATACTATAATAAACTTATAATAACTAATACTTTCAATTCTGTATTAACTCAAACGCGATTACATCCGCGCGGAATTTACCAATTTATTGTTCTGTGTCAGTGGATCAATTGTGTAAACATAAAACTTCAGTTAGCCAACAGATCTAAGTATCTTGGGGTCACTCTAGTCAGTAATATAAACTGGAGTAAGACAGAAAAATAAACAGGGCCTGCATCACCTTCAGGCAGTGCAGGAAAATGATAAGTAAAAGGGGCCTATCCCCCATTAAAACTCTAGGTCCAGGTTAGTAACTAACCACACGATAAGAAGACCATTACCCTGGCCAGCTTCAGCTTTCGCCACCTGTGCCAGCAGTCTCGACATTCATAGCAACGCTATCAAAAACTAGCGATTGTTAAATTTTACAGGAAGATACGCTTGCCACAACGATAGAGCATTAGTCTTGACATAGATAGCGATTTCTATGGTACCAAATTCGGACGCCGACTTCTGACGCTCCAGATAAAACAAGGTTTTTTAAACATGAAGCCATGGACCACTTTCACAATTTAAAAAAATCCACGGACCCCGTGTCAAAGAATATTTTAAGTAAAGAAAACAGGTCATATTCTGTTTTGGTGTAGAACACCAAAACTCGCCAAGACCATTTGCATGAAATTCAGCCTTTACAACTGCTATAGATCTCATGTCAATTAAGTCTTCATTGATAAGATGTTCATTGCAGATACTGCCAATTTCAATTAAAAATGGACTTCGCAGGCATCTATGTTTCTTTGTCGAGTAGTTCTGAGTTGAAATAACCTTCAAAAGCCGTCAGCAATGTTTCCAGATGCTTAGACATTTAAACAGGCAATTCATGAGCGATAGCAAGATAGATTATGTTGCGCACAGTAAGTGAGAGACATGGTGCCACAGGAGTAATCACAGATCAAGACAAACTTAAAACAACTTCGCTGCGAAGAGACCCTGACTTAGAAGCACTAAGCTTCTAAGTCAGGGTCTCTTCGCAGCGCAATTGTTTTTTCAATCTTCGTTCAATTTAGTCATGTTTAGTGACTGACGATACGTTGTTGACACGATGAGTTTGGCCTAACCAAGACGAGATTATTACACTATTTCCTAGCATAGAATAGGATAAGAGTTAACTGACCTAAACTACGGACATGCTGCTGCACAAGACCCCGTGGACCCCACTTTAAGAAACCCTGAGATAAAACCATATTTGGTAGTCTCTACACGCAAAGATGATAGCTGTCACCTCCATCTTATCGAATTCTGTGTCAAACTTTACGTATTTGGTTATGAACTTAACATCCAGGATGGTTTAGTACCATTCAATAATAAGTGCAGCAATCAGCTGCACTAAACAGCCTACAAGCATATGGGTTCCAACCAACAAAAGATGAAAGACAGAGCGCCACGAACATCAAAAGTGAAGCCACCTTTTTATCTGTGTGTCACGAAGGGTTGCCATTTGTTGAACTTTCCCCCTAAAACTAGGGGATTCATATTTTATGCGGAAGATAATATTTTAGAAACACACACAGAACAAGTAAAATATGTACCCCAATTGTATTATTGATACATTTAAAAAGAAAACAGAATAATTTCTTAGATCATCTGCAAATATAAATTCGATGCAAATCAATTTAGTCTTATTCAAACATTTTCTGGCAAAAGTATTACCAGTGTTAATTAATTCATGATACGTGTAAAACAATGATCTTGGTTTTAATTCACATAAAATATAAGCTGTTGTTAGTTAAACCAAATTTAACTGTTTAAAAAAGTTGTCACGTAGCCACTGCAGCCACTTCTCGCTCCGTGGTGAAGGTTCATGTGAAAGGAACCAATTAACACAAAAATACAAAAACACCACAACACTTGTAAGTATTATTTTTTTGACTGCGAACAATTGTGCTGTAAAAACGTACGAAAAGGAGTCAAAAGCGAGACTCGAAAATAAATTTAAAGCCCTGCAATGGGACAGTAACAGGCTGGTATTATTATTATTTTTTTATTTCTTATATGATTTGCATTTTGGCATCCGGACGATCAGACTTCAAAATGATCTCAACTACTGAGAAAATTAAACTTTATTTCAAGTTGGATACAGTTTTTGCCTTAATCACAGTTGTCGCGTACTATCTTCACTCTGAAACATTTCTTGTGGCATTGTGTGTATTCATTTTTAAACAGTCTGTTCGTTCCGATATTTTTGATGCTGACTGCACGATGGTCGCTGAAAGTTAACGAAGCGAACCATGTTGATATTCATGGTTTATAAAGAAGTCTCTTTCTTAGCGCTGTCTCATGTGACAACTATTCACTGAAGCATTGACTGGCACGGCATCCAAGGCATAAAGCGAGTTTCTCTAAATTTTCATGGTGCCAAGTCGAGACTGCGGAGGATGACTCAGTAACTTCACACCGTCCATGGGCAAGTTTTCGATTTATTTATTTGGTGGGGATTGCTCAATAATTCTTTAAGACACCTTGTAAACAGAGCAGCCACAGAGAAGACATCAAAATGGTAAAAAAATAAACCGGAGGCTTCGTTACGCTTCTTAAAGTATTTCTGCTCTTCATTATCGTCATGGCCATCTGTTCTGCAAGCTATGTCTCCTGCCCGCTGCCACTTAAGATTGGCGATTCTTCATGCTATGTCGGTGACCTTAGCTCTCTTGCGGATATAATCATTTCTGAAACGGTCACGCAAGGTAACTCCGAGTATAGCCCTCTCCGTTGTCCGTTGATTTGATTAATATTAATGTCACTTATTTTTACTTCCATGTTATTTTTTTTCATTCTGCAGCTACTACCTATGTTCTGTCTCGGCGTCACCTTAAGGGAGACTGGTAGAGAAAGCATAACGCATGAAGTTTGTCTTGCAACAGTTTTATTTTATTTGTGTTTCCGAAGAGTTCTCAGCCATTTTTGTTAGTGACCAATTCTAAAAACTTTCAGTCGACCTTCGGTAGTCTTGCTGCCAATAACCATTTGTCAATTAAGAAGTTGAGAAAGTTATAAGAACGTCAAAAAAATAAAACCTTAGTCTTTCAACATTCGAACGGACATCGAATTAGTAATGTATTTAATTCAATCAAATAAGGCAAGACTGTATAACGATACGTAAATACCAATTAAAAGTACCGTGTCTCAACACACAGGATGGCCGGCGTGTTAGTTAAGAGAGAGTCAGAAATACGACGGACAGACGAGTCGAGTAAAGTTTGTAAGATTATATTTACCTTCTCTTTAAGTACTTTGCACATGATGCGCACCTCGTCAGATTCAGCACCACGCTGACGGCCGCAAGGCTTCTGGTCAGCAAACTCTAGCAGATCTTCGACGGAGACATGCTCCTTGCGCTCTGGAGGTGAAAAAGTGAGGTGCTTAGAAGTTGTAACAAGTTCCACAATTAACAATGGGTGGCGAAGCTTTAGTACAGTAATATCATGCTTAGCTCTTTTCCAATTATATTGGGGTCAGTTTCCAGGATGCAGCTGAATACCTGCCTATATGATCACCAACAACACAGTCACTGGGTAACACGGTAACCCTTAATTAGACTAGTTGTCAAACTTTCGCGGTTTTGACTACTCGCAACGCCTATCAAAGATCCACAAATGACAGCTGGAACAAACGGTTTAGCGTGCTTTCCCAAGCACGAAGGGGTCTTGATATATCAAATGTTCATCTGCGGACCGAGCTCGGGGACCACCTTTGATACACCCTTGCGGCTGCTACTATTTAGCCACGAGCCCTTGAAACAGTCAATGCTAATGAATTTATTGAGAAACTTAGTGTCTTACCCTTGCCTAGAGCTTTGTTGCTTTCATTGTCGCTGCTATCGGAGCTATCGATGTTGACTTGCACTCCAACATCTTCTTTAGCGAAGAAGTCGCCGAACGGGTTGATGAGGGGCTCAACCCCAATGTTGAAAGGATTGGTGTCCATTATATTAACCAAATCTACGACATCCTCAGCTGTGTCATCAGTTAGAGCTAACAGCTCTTCCTTCTTCTCCGGCTTCTTCGTATTCTGATAGATATTGTTAACCTCGGGGTGCATCAGCAGGGGCATGGGCTTGTCGAGCAGCTTCAGGGGATGGCGACGAATATGGCGGGGCTTGTCCACTAGCTTGCCTGTACGCGGCGGCAACGGCAAAATGTTCTGTGGAATAAATTCAAAAATGTATAATACAGTCTTTTAACAAAATTGTTGAAAACCAAGCTCCAAGAGTGTTACTGGTGGTCTTGACTAGTGAACAAAAACTCTGTAGAGACTGTTTAAGTACTACTACTACACCACGTCGACCGCAGTGGGGTAAACAAAGTCAAAGTAACACCATTTATTTCAATTAAGCCGTTGTAAGGCACTTTTGAACGTCAATCGTAGGTTAGCTTAGATATAAAAAATATTCTACTTGCTTTTTCCAAAAAACAGATTCGTATGGAGAAGAATGGGCAAGAAAGCCAAAGTGTGTTTAATACAAAGAAAGAAAATACAAAGCTGTTGCCGGCCCGATATGACGTCAGGAACACCATTGTATTTTTTTGGTATATTATTTTGTTTTAGGTATTATAATATTTATTGTAGGTATAATGGGTACTTACGAAACTAACTTCCTCATGAGTTGGTTCAACTACATACACCCTGAAACACACAAGGTTTAACAAATTATTTTGAGATACAACACGTTACTATATTATTGCCTAATTATAATTTACCGATATTCATGACTCATATTCAATACATAAGAATCAATTCAATAAGTTTAGTGTTAAAAAAAATGGCTGATTTGGAAAACCTTTTCAATCTACTCCCCTGGTATACACATAATTCATGGGTGCTTTTTTGGAAAAACTTAGGTTTCTTCTGAATTAGATTGGAATAAAACGGTGCAGCGTGCTGGCTAAAGCCTCGGTCATACACAGCGAATACTTGCTGCGAGTGCGTCCGTTGCGAATAATAGTCACAGCGACAATTCGCTGCCTGCCTGTCACAGAGAGAGTTGCACACGAGAACTTCGTCAGTCTGTTTGTGCGCAAATTCTGATTTGTCGTGTGTTGATCGCATACGTATAAAAAGCTTACATTCGGTTGGCATGAGTTAGAGTTGTTTCATTCCTTTACATATCTTTTATATTCTTATTTTTTTCTTTTCAGTAGCTCTAGTATTCGAAATAGCTAACTATATCGAATCCCAACACAATTAACTCGCTATACAACGAGTGTGCTTTAGTTCACACGACTAAAATAAAACTTCTTTAAAGAAAATGTGCGCGCGCAAAGTGAGTAAAGTAAGTAAGATTGTATCACACTGTAGTAAGGGAGAGCAGCTCTCTATAGTGTGATACATCTTGATACACCTATCTCGCTAACCTTTAAAAAATATTTATTTGTTTATCAGTTCAAGCACACTAATGTACAGAGAAAAACTTATGTACAGAGGTGGACTTAATGACAATGATAGGCATTGCCTACCAGTCTACAAAACGAAAAATAAAAATGAAGATATCATTGGATTATCACAATGCTGAGTTACTAATGTTTTTATAGTGTTATTAACATCATTAAACTATGATTATACATTAAACAGCGTGACAGTGACAGTGTGTAGGCGTTGTTATGTAAAGAATTGCCTCTGTATGTAACAACGCCTACACACTCTGTTTAATGTATTTGACAGTTCGGGGTAGCTTGGTGTGCTGGCGTCTGTACATACATAACATAACATCACGCCTTTAAACCCCGAAGGATTAGGCAGAGGTATACCTATTAGTACGCCCACATTTCGCCAGTTATGTTTAACACTTTGAACGCCACGCCGGTCACCAATGACCGGCGAACAATAAAATTTCTATTGTGTCTGGAAGTCTGGCAATCAAGGGGTTAAGTCCCATGTGATAGGGGGCGAGCTTCTACCATCCTCTACCATCAATTGGGTACAAATCCAGAGTCCAGGCTGCTACTGAAAAATCCCAGGTGGTAAAACTAAATAACACATTGCCCGACTCGGGGATCGAACCCGGGACCTCACGCTCAGCAGTAGCGCTTGCTACCACTAGACCAAAAAGGCAGCCTTGCGTTGTTATGTGTTATTCAGTGAGGGCGGGCGTTTTGGAGGACTGTATTGTGTTAACATTCTGTATGTGTTATTATTATTGTTATTTATTTATTTATCATTAAAAAAGAGGGTAACTAAATTATAAAATAAGCCCCACAAAAACATTTAAAAACGACGTGCTGTTTCTCAGTTTAATTTGAATACGAAAATACTATACGTACCGAGGTGTTATCTGCGGGTTGTGCAAAGAATGGAATTGAGCATATGTTGTCATCCGGGCCGGCTTCGGAATAGTATTAGCCGGCTTCATGCCCCCGCTCGACTCTTGGGCGATGTGCGACATGAGCGATGTCGACGGAGTCGGTTCTTCAATGAGGCTGGTGTAAGCCATCTTCGACTCTTCCGTAAAAGTGGACTGGAAAAAGAATCCGTGAAATAATGTTACATTATCATTAACATCATTATTTTTTTTTCATATGTTACAAATAGATTTAGTGACGATCAATTTTATTTTTTGTTATTTTTATTTTTGGTATTTTTTTGTATTTTTCATTTTTATAGGTACTTGGTAGTGTTAGGCCTCATTTACGGAGACGCTGGGCGTCTCGCGTCGCGTGTGGCGTGGCGTCTCGCGGCGCGTCGGACGTTTTTTCTGTTTACGGTGGGGCGGCGCGTGAAGCGGCACGCATCATCGCACGCGTAAACACAAACTTATAGCAATATACGACCATGTTCATAGAGAAGCGATCCTCTAGCGTGTAGCGAAGCTTCCGCCTCGGACATAGCTTCATCGAGAATTGCCGCTGCGTGCGCCGCCGCGATAAACGCCGCGTGGGACGCGTCGGTGCCATCCGCGGGCTCGGCCGCAAAAAACGCCCTAATTCAAACAAATGCGTCTAAAATCGCTTCTCCGTAAACGCACTCATACAACACCATATATTTGAATACAGTGCGGGCCGCGCCGCTCAACGCAACGCGCGACGCCCCGCGTCTCCGTAAATGAGGCCTTCGTGTATATTTTGTTCCACAGTACTTTTATCCTTCACAAGCTTTAGACTAGAAGAGTTGTAATTGGCTGTCAGATAACCTTACTATTACTTATTTCCATTGTATTTAGATGTAAGTCTTCTATAGTCCATTCATTATTAGTAATGTGAGTTCAAAATTACTAGTAGTTAATCCCTTCAACTAAGCTAAATATTGTGCTTGTGTGTGGATTGAGTTCACTTCAATAGTGCAATGGGTGCGGATCGAACTCATGACCTCTTGATCGCCAGGCCGACGCCTTAGCAATTGGGCTATTGCCGCTTCTGCTTATTTTGTATAGTTTTTTTTGTTAGGAGAAAACAATGAGAACGAAATTACAGAGGTTTTACTAAACTCTAATAAAATAGTGAGCCCATTTTGAACAGACTTCTAAAAATTAGTACTAAGGTTGTATTTTCAACTGTGTGTGTCTATGTGTGTTTTTTAATGTATGTTTACTTGTTTACCGATTACTCCGTCAATAATTACTGCTTGAAAAAACAAACTACTTTTAGAACCTATTTCATGTCCTATTGATTAAGTAATCGATAGTCCACTTTATTTCAAAATAAATATAAAAAGGTTTACAGGCTTCTTCAAGACCTTATAAACGATATGATAAAAGACATAAGTATAGAAATTGAAAAATACGAAGATTTAGCGAATACCTGTAGGTCAGGGAGATTCCTGGCCTCGTCACTGAAGTTACGACGAGGCTCGCGTGCAGCTGGAAACAGATTTAGGATCTATCAAAATAATAATTATATTTTGTCTGTCTGGGAAATGTGGGCATGCCCACAATCCTAATTAAGGTCAGACAGAACAAAATGATCGTGCTCATCACAAACCTTGGGTGGGAATCGAACCCATGGCCTCCGGCAAAGCAGTTAGGGCCACTAACCACTAGATCAACAGGCCAGTCGAAGTAGTACTTTTTGTATGGATGATATACCAATCGAGTTAAATAATTACCTTATAAAACTATTATTGTTTAATATTTGTATGTATGGGGAAACCCAAATAGTTGGTAAAAGGCTAGGTCGTTTAGCTCTTTAAGGTTTTTTCAATGATATAAACTAGTGCTTGTCTGAGATCCCAACTGATGGTAAGTAGTGATGCTATCAATGATAGTGAAGCGCTCGAGTTTATTAAGAGCCTATTCACTCTATACAAATTTGTAGCGTAAAAAAAAAAATTGTCTCTACATGTCTCACGTTTAATTTTTCGATCCAAAAATATACAAATATTAAAAAATGTACAAAGTAAAAAAAAATTGGTGATGTAAAAAAAATATGTCTTTCAGTAAAGTCATCATGGCCGCAGCAGGCAAGTTGTTCCACTCCTTCGATGTACGCTGTATAAACCCCGAGGCGAAACGCTTTGTCCGGATCGTAGAGGTGCCAACAATGTAAGGGTGGACACTCGCCGTAGGTTTATTTATCCGATGTTAGAAAGGATACTCGGTAAGGCGGAATAAAGGCACATGTTATTCCCGCGCACACTATCTAAAATGCAACCTATAGAATGACGGTTTGTAGATTGATCTTAAACACACTATCTAAAACACTTTACTACTATAGGCACAAACTTGCAGGGTCCTAGTATGATAGATCGGACCAAAAAAGAACCTGACATTAAACACAGTATAGTTTTTCATCTAGCGGTGACTAATAAGTAAGTCTTTCAAAGCGACCACTAGCTTACAGCCCCTATCTAGAGGGGATAATGTTTTTGTGATACGCACGGTCATTTGTTTTGTGTCTGGGTGTAGTTTAATAGTCTATACCAAATTATACAGGGTGTCTCATTCAAATGGGTCAGTATGGGAAAGTCTGAAACTATAAGACATACGAAGATCTGTTCTGAGGAACCATGTCATCGATTTTAATAACAAGAAAAACTGCATTCATACATTTTAAAAAACATCTGTATGACTTCGTTCGGGAATCGAACCCGGTTATTTTGAAAAAAAAAAACCTACACTATTTCTATTTAGATATCGATTGTGTAGGTCTTAAGCAGTAAATGTCTGTATGAAACATGATGTCTAAAATGAATAAATTGCATTGTTTCCACTTCTTTCATTTATTTTAGTAGGTGCTCAAAGTGACCACGTTTACAATATTACTACAATAGTACAGATGTTTTTTTAAAATGTATGAATGCAGTTTTTCTTGTTATTAAAATCGATGACATGGTTCCTCAGAACAGATCTTCATATGTCTTATAGTTTCAGACTTTCCCATACTGACCGATTTGAATGAGACACCCTGTATACATGTATGTATTTAGAAATATACAGGGTGTAAAAAGACCCTTAACCTAAACAAAAACTACATATTCTACCCATCACTGCGATAGTTTTTTTCTTCTAGAACATACCTGGGAATTTATAAGTTTTGGAGATATTGACGGTCAAAGTGCAAAATTTTTATACTTTTTTTTTCAAAATTGTATTCCAAGTATCATTAGTAAACTTTCTTCCGAACAAACATTATCAAAATTACACAAGCTCTGCTTAGTTTGAGACTAGACGGCGTTGTGTGAAATGTGGAATATCTTTCTATACCATATTTACCTGTATTCTGGTCCCTCTCCCCAGTACCCTGGGCACTTTCATGATGTAGTGACCGCGGGCATTTAAAAAAAAAATTGGATTTTTCATTCGGCGATTGCAGTTTCTTGTCTCCCTTCAGATCGTTCATCGACCTGAAAGACAATAGGTCACAATTTTAGAATAAAAATAATATTTAGGAAACAAATAAAATATGAAATAGAAAATATTCGAGTTGACATACCTAGACACAGAAGTGCAAAGCAGTTGTAATTTTAATGAAACAAGTTTAGTGAAAATAGTATCTACCTATTAGCTAATGTAATGTAATACGGTCGATTTTCGATCACTAGTAACCCTATAAATGCTTACTTTGAAGTCATTTCGTGGGCCATAGCGACGGCAGTATTAAGTGTCCTCTCCTCGGCCGCTGACATGGGCTTTATTGTAGACACGTGCTTTTTTCGCTCTGCCTTTGAGAGCGTTTGCGATCTGTAACAAAACAATTTAATTTAAAAAAACAAACTAATCCTTTGTAGACAGTACGATGCCACAAAATAAAAAAAATAAAGTTTAAGAAGCTAGACAACAATAAACAATTACAAATATAGACGAAGAGCAGGTCGATAAGCCTTTTACTATCGGGTATAAAATTCTTACATAAGCTTCGATGTACACAAAAGCTGAATGTTAAGAAACATTTTTCAACATGTCATTTCTTTACACATAGTAGTAAACAAGACATAATTTTGCCATTACCTAAAATGTAAAGAATTAAGCGCACTTTTCAATTTAAAGAAAAATATGAAGTTAAAATAAAACAAATAACGAATTCAGTTGCTAATAAAATTATATTTTATCATCAAAAACGTCAAAAAAAATACAAATACTTAAATAAAAATTCAACAAAATGTTTGGATTTTAAATATTGCATTATTGCAATAAGGATGGCGGCAAACATAAAAAACAACAAGACGAACATTGATGCGCTGATTGAAAATTGTTTTGCACTAGAACAATATTTCTCAACAAAAATGTGTTGCGTTAAGTTTTTTTTAATGCTCTTTTTTTTACTTATTTTTTTTTTGTGATATTGAAAGTAGTGCAATACATTTCTAGACCAGTGACAATCTTACTCTTGTATCACCGCCTCAGGAAGATGCTCGTCTTCTTCCAGGCGACAGTATGAAGTGGTCATCATTATGCTACACGTTGCGTGGTAAAGACATAGGTAATTGTTAATTTTTAATAATAACAGTACGTAATTTGTACAAAATCATACATTATAAAAAAATATATATTAAAACTTCGAATGTAATATAACATTAGTTTTGGAAGGATTGACCGGCCTGTTGGCCCTGACTGATATGCCGGTAGTCTTAGGTTCGATTTCCACCCAGGAAAAATGTATAAGTGATGAGCACGATTATTTGTTCTGTGCCTGAGTCTAATTTAGAAATATATAAATTTGTTTATCTGTTGTTTAGTACCCATAACACAAGCTCTGAGTCTAGATCTAGCTACTCTGTCAAGATCTAGTCCCAAGCTTATAGATGGCGTTGGGTGAAAGTTGTGGAATATTTTCATTTATTTCTTGTATATAAATAAATAATAAATAAATATTCCACGACTTTTTCACACAACGCCATCTAGTCCCAAGCTAAGCTAAGAGCGTGTGTTATGGGTACTAAACAGCTGATAAACATACTTATATATGTCTAAATACATACATATTATAGATAAATTACACCCAGACACAGAACAAATGATCGTGCTCATCACACAAACATTTGCCCTGGGTGGGAATCGAACCCACGACCTCCGGCATAGCAGTCAGGGTCACTAACTACTAGACCAACAGGCCAGTCAGATACATATATATGTCGTGGCGAACGATATTCAGAAATAAGAAGTTGTGAAGTTGATTACATTAGTACAGAGTCTGTGGTAAACGCCGTGACGTCAGCTGTCATTTGCAAATGGCGCGAGCGATGTCACGTGGATGGAGTCGTATTGGGAAGTGGAAGCTAGACAGAGCTCAGTTGGATTTGAGACACCAACGAAGACACTAGTCCAGTGCGAAACTGTCTGTTTACCTATCTGAGTTGTGTTATGTGATTGCTTTTAAGAAAGTGAGGTTATTACTGCAATGAAGATTATTATTCAACGTTATGTACCTGGTACCACGAAACCCCTAATGTCGGCCCATACCGCTCAGCCATCGCTGACGCCGACATCAGAAGTGAGGATAAGGACTTGCTTCCCACTTGGCTGGCGTGCTTTGCCAAGTCGTCAAGATATATCAGAAGAAAATGATCGAAGCTTGCTTGATATTGTCAAGGCTGCGCTGGGAGCGCTGGCATGGCGAACAATCAGCGATAGCTACATCGGGCTCTAGCAAGAACGTTTGCGAGGTGCAAGATGCAAGTGTAGCGGGTTTGCAGTGGCGTGGCGCGGTGAATAGATGCGTGCAAAATAGCTGGTATTGTGGGCAGTCACAGCACAGCAATCCGGTGAGTCGTGTAATTTTTGTTTTGATTGACTGATGTCGTTCAGAGTTTGTTCGTCATTTTAGAGGTTAAATACAGACGTTTGTATAAAGGGTATGTAGGTATACCTATGAAGTACAAATAGACCGTACTGTATGTACCTACTTAACGAGCAAATTCATTGCGACGTTTTGGTTTATGGTCTTTGTTTACCTGTTTTATTTTGGGGTAGGTACCCACGTATTACGATTAATTATCATTTGAAATATAATGTGACAGGCGGTCACGATGTATTTCTTGGTTATTTCCAAACAAAAATGTGCAGTGGATTGTAGTTACAAATCTAACCAGATAGGTAAAATACCTACGGTACGTAAAATAGAGAACCTCTGATAACTTTACTTAATGAATATTGCCATACTTTTATTATTGGTTTACCGTGCGTACGTACATCTATCGGCGCCTTACAAAATTTGCTTAGACAAAAGGCTAGTAATGCGAGCAACGGTCCAAGAACTAGTAGATGCTTATTACATACGCTTTAGTAAGCCTCCGTTTGGGAAACCTTTTCGCTTAGCAAAACTAGATAGGCTATTTGAAGTTAAGTACCTAATAAACTAGCAGAGGGCTATTTTAATGCGTTTAGGAATGACAATAATGCTATCGAAATATTATTTAACGTTTGATTTACGTAGACATATTTTGTTACGTTGTAATACAACAGCGATCGAAGTTGTGACAGTTAAAACTCAGTAAGTAAATAGACGTAACCAAGAATAGAGTAATAGACGTGACGCGACACATTCACTACTTTTTGAGTCATCGCAGTGAACCGAGAAATAGGCTTCCAAACCTGAGCCTTAACCTCTGACGTCAACCTTACAGACTAAGTCGGACGAAAGGAAAGTAGTGTGATAGGTACTCTGTTAAAAAACTAATGAGTGATGGGTACTGTTATTTGCCCTAGTTAATCCCTGTTAAGTTCCCTGTTAAGTCCTGCTACTTTAGCAGGGATTGAAAGGCTGCTCGGTGTATAATAATTCAATAAACGCCGGTTTGAACATTTCGAAGTGTTCATTTGTGAAGCGTTATGTAAAGTTTCTAGGCTATGATATCACAGCTAAGGTGAGCTGAAGCTTAGTTAAGCTGCCTCTCTTGATAACATTCACCATGTTAGGTGGTTCATAGGTAGTACCATATTTTCGGAAGTTCGTCAGTTGAATTTTTCGTTTTTTAATGTACCCTCAGTGTTTTTATTGATGACTAGTAAACAATTTGGTCCATTTATTTGGAAATTGGGACACTAACAGATAAGATGACAAATAATTTCAATTTTAGAGACTATACCTGGTTGATTATTTTCTTATTATGAACTCTCAATTTAAATGAGATTGAAATTCAAACTGATGCAAGTGCGGCACTATTCCCTTTACTTTTTTGTAAATCGGATGGAAACTTGTTGATATCACCACGGTATCAGAAAGCTGGTTGTTAGCCTAACTTTAAATTGAGCAAAGATAAAAGTCGGTTTGACCATAATATTAGGCTCAGGGTTTTAAATTAGCTTAATTGTGTTTTAATTGAAAATGTTGACAGAAGTCAAACTAAATTAGATTCAAGTATGAAGGCCCCGATCACAAAGTTCCTCGAGAATTGAATGTCATAGTTAATGACAGTGGTAGTGAAACCACATCTTAAAAATAGCTTGTATACTCATACTCGAAGCTTTCGACCCCGCCTCATGAGTAACATGTGGCGATGGGTCTATAAGGAATCGTGGGTGCGATTTCGGTCTGTGTTGATGCACAGATTTTAATGAGTTGAGTATGCATTGCTTATAAACGGTCTGTGTTGATGCACAGATTTTATTGAGTTGAGTATGCATTGCTTATAAATGATGATAAAGAGTAATAGAACTGTTAGAATTACTGGTTGTAACTTATTGGTCGGATCTTTTCTAATTACTAATGTAGTGCGCAGTGCGCTGTGAACGAAGGATAAACAAGGCAGTGTAGTTATTAGCAGAGTTCAATACTGTGCTTAGACATGTGAAGTAGGTACCAATAGGTTATCTTGTTTATTAATGACAGAAATTCATTTGAATAAACTTAAACTGATGTTTAACCGACTAGAGGACTGTCCAAGATAGCCGTGAGTGTCTATTGACTGAATTACAATCGGGATTTATTGATGGTTTACCATTTACTTGGGTAACGTGCAAAAGTTCCAACTCTTATTGTTTATCGCTGTCTTTCTACACGAAGTAGAGGTAGTAGTACGATAATCCGACAGAGTGGTTCCCACTTTTCTAAACCTGTTTTTGCTTCTCGAAAAGCGTGATAGTTTCGAGCGTATGTCAGTAGATGATTGACAGTTAAATTTAGATAGTAGGTACTTTGGGTGAATTCCCACTACCGTGTAAAGAGATCAAACTTCTTAGGTCAATGGTAATAAAAACGTTTCTGTAAGTCTCGTTTTGATGGTACCTACTAAAACGAAACTTAAGTGTTAGTAACTTGGTTTACATTAAAAATGAAGAGCCTAGCTAAACTAAGCTTGAACCGAAGTAAAGGTTTCTTTTAAACGCTTGCGTGCGTTCAGTACCTATGTTGTAAAGTCAAGTCATGATACCAACCTGTGAAGTTCAAACAAGTTAGAAGTAGAAGACAATGTTTCTGAGGGCAAAAGAATCCCGATAGACCTATGATATGCTTGTTGGCTATCCGGTTAACCGCATCTACAAGATGCAGTCGCAACAGCGTACGTTGTCGTTCAGGGCGTGATGAGCGGCTTGTGATCTGGCGGGGACCCAGGCCTTGAAAGAGACTATTTGTACGGTCATGTAATGACTCGAGAGTCGTGGACCCTAGAGGAAGTGTTGGTCGTATCACGTGAGATGATAACGATATGGGTGGAAATACCGAATTGTCAATGGCTGTGGCAGGGCCATGAGTAGTGTGTTTACTTTTGAAATTTGATAATTAAGAGGCTTTGAAGAACCTTCCGTATTTAAGTTGTTAAAATGGCTTAGTTAAAGTTCATTTAGTTATTGTGTGTACTGAGTAGTCATTACTAAAGATTGCCTGTAAAGTTTTGGAATACATTTCATCTAACTTAACGTATACTCTATGGATTAAGTGTGAGTGTTTGGTGACCGATCCAGTTGCGCCGGAGCATGTAAGAGGTGCACGTGGTCTGCTTTTTATGCGCAGCATATCCTTTCCGAGGGGTAGCACTTACGCGGCTGAGATGGTTAGCTTCTGGGGATGGATCACTGGCCAATGCATTGGCAGACTATGACTAGCCGATGGACTGGCAGACTATGACTAGCCGATGGACTGGCAGACTGTGACTAGCCGATGGACTGGCAGACTGTGACTAGCCGATGGACTGGCAGACTGTGAAAGGCCGATGGACTGGCAGACTGTGAAAGGCCGATGGACTGGCAGACTGTGAAAGGCCGATGGACTGGCAGACTGTAAAAGGCCGATGGACTGGCAGACAATGAAAAGCCGATGGACAGGCTGACTATGAGAGTCTTTGTACTTACAATTTATGTCTGACGACACCAAGTGACGTTTGTTTATAATTATCTCATGTAAAGTGATCTCATGTGTTTTATGGGATGTTTCCTTCCTAGAATTTTACCTGTTTGGTTCTAAAAGGCTGGATTATTGTGACTTCCTTAATCCTTGAGACCTTGTCAACGCTGGCTATATTGTACAGCTATAGTTGTTAAGATTTAACGGCAGGATAGCCGAACGGATTACTTTCAGAATGTTTCTGTTGTCAGATCAGACACACGAGGACGTGTGAGGGTCATGATGGCCGTGTCGTGGCGAACGATATTCAGAAATAAGAAGTTGTGAAGTTGATTACATTAGTACAGAGTCTGTGGTAAACGCCGTGACGTCAGCTGTCATTTGCAAATGGCGCGAGCGATGTCACGTGGATGGAGTCGTATTGGGAAGTGGAAGCTAGACAGAGCTCAGTTGGATTTGAGACACCAACGAAGACACTAGTCCAGTGCGAAACTGTCTGTTTACCTATCTGAGTTGTGTTATGTGATTGCTTTTAAGAAAGTGAGGTTATTACTGCAATGAAGATTATTATTCAACGTTATGTACCTGGTACCACGAAACCCCTAATGTCGGCCCATACCGCTCAGCCATCGCTGACGCCGACATATACATATAAATTATGTTTTTATATGATACGGACGCTAAGAAATCTACATCGGGCCCATGAAGAGCCCGGTAGAACGCCCGTGAAGCTCTTTGCTTTGCCATATCTGTCTGCGGTCATCAGTCCTACTCAGTATTACAGGTTTGCGCAAGTTCTCGTTAGCCATGGACAGCGGGGTAAGGCCCTTGTCCACTGCGACCACATCCCGATGCATCCCCACGTCAGTTTTCAAAAAGGATTCCTGGAGGCTGAACACCTCATGGTTATGGAGGGTCTTAGCATTTAGAAAGCCTTGACCCCCGCACTTCCGCGGGATGAACAGTCACTTAACCGAGGATCGTGGGTGATACATCCGGTTTGCGGTCATCAGTGTACGAACTCTCCTATCCAGGGCGTCAAGTTCTGTTTGAGTCCATTTGAGTATGCCAAAAGAGTACATCAACACTGGCATGACCCAACCATTGAAGCCGCGCACCTTGTTTCTACCTGACAAAAGGCTAATTAAAACCTTCTTCAGGCGGCCAAAGAAGCGCTCCTTCAACGATTACCTCATGTCAGCAGCATCGATGCCTAACGCTTCCGACATAGGTACCCAAATATTTATAGTTTTCGGATAAAGAGAAGGATCTGAGTTTTTGAATAATCTTGCTAAAAGTCAAAACAATGGTGTCATAACTTTGATGTCAAAATACAAGGAACCGGCTCAATCCCAGATGAGTAAACCAAAATCTAATGCCTTTAGTCAAAAATATATGGTGAAAATATTCAGCTTGAAATGTTTCGCATTCATTTCTATATCCGGCTTATTAGCAATAATGTATTTGGTGCATATAATATATTTTTTAATTAGGCCCCAAAACTTTTGAACGCGACTGTACGGACAACAGCTTAGGTATAATACGTCCAATAAAGAAGGTCATCAATATGTATGAATCCATCGCTTTTTAGTAGTCATTCAAATTTGGTCGGATAACCAGCCGTTGCTTACATATTTTGTTTTTTTTTGTTAATATTTAGTGCGAAACATTTTAAGCTGAATATTTTTACCATATATTTTTGACTAAAGGCATTAGATTTTAGTTTACACCTACTCATCTGGGATTGAGCCGGTTCCTTGTATTTTGACGTCAAAGTGCTATTATTCAAAAACGCATGCATGAACAGTTTTGAAACTTTGTATGGTTATTATTAGCATCAAGAAGGACCGAATAGAGTTTTCAGCGAACTTATACCGTGTCTCATTTAAGCGCTGTGATGTTTTTTCGGGTTTTCATAAAACTGCGAAAACTTGAAAACTATAAATATTTTCTTAAATCTAATTGGGGCACTAAGGGGCACACATTGAGAGCTACTCGTGTATGTTTATTCTACAGGGGCAAATCCAATGGTTTTAGAGATATACGATTCATCAAAACGTTACTCCAGCAGGAAATGCAATATCTCGAAAATCTATGTGGCACTGATTACTGATACGAAATGGCAAAGATTTTATTTTTTGGGGCACATTTTGGCACACATATAAGCTCTCTGGCCATGCACAAATTTTCTCTCTCCGATCATTTGTTTATAATTTTCCTGCTAGGAAAACGTTACCCCAGCAAGAATCGTTTTTTACATTTTTTATGCGGGGGCACATTTACAGCAGTTAAGGCACAAACTATACGTTCTACTCATATCACTCTAGGAGATACTTTTTTGCTGGGGTAACGCACACGACCACCTCTTATTAAACGATAGTCTAGACCTGAATCCTCCAGCAGCGTGCTATGCGGATTCAAGGCTAGGCAGAACCAAAGCGGACACTTAGCTGAAAAATTTAGATCAGCTACAGATTTAGAATTTAGTAAAAAGATATACAACTGGTTGAGTAAGAGATGCTTTTATTCCATTAATGAGTATTTCGAGTATAAAATGTAAAAATACATACACACGAACATAGAACCTCCTCCTTTTTTTGAAGTCGGTTAAAAACTTGTTTGTTATGACTTTGAGATGTATAGATAACATTTATAATATTGAAATCTTTTTAATAATAATCTATTCTTGTAATTTTTATTAGCATGACATCATTACAATTAGTGTTTGTGACTTTTAATATAAATATTATTTTTATTTATTTTTTAAATTAATAGAATTATATTTAGTAATTTTAACTTATTTATTGCATTGTTATCTGATTTTTATTATCACAAAATGTACCAATGTATGCTATTAGTAAGTAGAATTTTAATATTTGAACGGCCGAAATGCCGAATATATTGAAACCCGTTGAACATAACATCATATGTACCTATATTCTTGCAAATAAATAAAACATTCATTCAGTCATTCATTCATTCATTCATTCATTCATTCACTCAAACTGTCACCCCAGAACAAACTCCGCTCAAACCTGATAGGTTCACGGGTTCCCCGAATTTGTCGACATCCTGGATAGCGTAAGACCGTACTCCACTGTCGCATACACGATATCAAGAAGGTCCGAAGAGTTGCATCAATTTCGTACAACTCCAGAACCCTCATGAGCCATGTATGCGGCATCGAGTCATAGGCTTTGTTGTTATCTTGTCGAATATTATTATTAGTTAAACACAATTTCAAGTTTACTCAAATCTTTTAGTTTAGCAAAAATAAAATACAACAATACCAAAACTGTACACTGATTAAACATTTTTTTAAGATCTGAGATAGTACCTATATTTTTAGTTAGCTCAAAAATTAATATGAGAATCTACACTAAATATCAACTTACTGGAAAAGAGTATCGATAAAGCTCGAAGTTTGTGCTAGCACATTAACCGAATTAAATGATAACAAATTAAATGGGTGGTATATAATTTATAGTTTTTCAACTTAATTACAAATAGTCTAAGGTTCATTATCAATTAAAAAAAAAAATACAGGTTGGGGATAGCCTGATGTGCTTTTCCGTGTGTACGTTTTTTAAAGTTATTCAAAGTCGTACAATACTTTATTTGATCAGTGTACAAATAATATAATAAAAATTAGTTAATACATACGGCATTTCGTCGTCCTTAACCCTAGAACACTAAGCTTCGTCGAATCGACGACGCGAACTCAAAAAAAGTGCTGTAAATTTTGAGTGCGCGGTCGCACCTATTTCAGCTCCCGTGTAATCCCAGTTGACCCATCGCCCCCCCGGCAGACGGTAGTGTTTCTTGTGTAGGAGGTCGGTGAGCGCCGGATCAGCAACCATGGCTCGTCGAATCGATGAAGGTAAGTGTTAACGTTATATTTTGTACTATTGTGGTTCTAATATTTTAAGTTTATTTTTTAGTTTTTACAATATAAAAGTAATGTATGTATTTTTTTATTGTGGACATAGTTCTTCAGGTATTATTAGCAGATAATAGTGACGAAGAAAATTCATCAGGGAGTGAGAAGGAAGACCACATCGAGGTTGCTTCCGCTTATGAGTCTATTAGTGAGGATGAGGTTTTTTCTTCGACACAACATCCACCTCCAGGTCAAGACGTTCGGGTAAATGACCATGCATCTCCATCAATATCAATTGAAGATCAGATACCACATGCCCGTCAGCAAAACGAAGGATGACGAAATCTAGTTGCTACAAGTGCAATAAATCTTTGTGTGGCGAACACAAATTTGATGTGTGTCACAAATGTCTTAGTTCATAGTTTTTTTACCTAAATGTATTTTTTTTTGTTGATTCTATAAGTTAATTTTGATTTATTAAGTGGTTTTTTAAGATACTGTGTTCTAGTTTTTAATAGGTAAGCAATTAAAAAACCAAATATCTTGATTTTAGAGCGAAAACTATGACCTCAGTAAAAAGGCTGACTAGGTAATAAATATGTAATTTAAATAAATAAAAATGATATGCTTTTTTTAATAAATGATTATAATAAAAAAATAATGTAAAAGAAATAGATATTTTATTCAATAAAACCTTGTAAACCTACTTTTTTGAGAGCGTAGTCGAAACGACGAAGCTTAGTAATAAGCGTTGAAAAATAAGGTTAGTGTTCTAGGGTTAAAGCAGTTGCGACGGAATGGCGCTAGTAACCTTCATGAGTGTAATAAAGATTTATTTGTTAAGTTTACCCACTTAATAAAATTAGTATAGACACGTAGTAAAAAGTTTATTATTATTATAATTAAGCGACAAAACATCACGCCTGTAATCCATGAAAGACTAGACAGAGGTATACCTCCTCTTTACATACACTCTCATTTTGCCTGTTATGTTTGAGTTCCATATAAGAGGGGGTCTATTGCCATTGACCGGGGCTAGAGGAGGAATGCTACTAAGGAAACCTAGAAGGACAAGCTCGATAACACTTTTCTCAACCAGGGACTAAAACACATGAACTGGTGCTCAGCAATAGCGTTTACAATCACTAGTGACTAGACCAAACAGATAACAGTAATTAATAGTAGATTATGCACCGAGGGGCTAAAGTACTAAAAAGGGCTAAGCTTATGTCACGGGCGTCATACTGAATCTCGAGCGCAATGAAGGATTCGGGATTTAACTCACGAGCAAAGCGAGGGAGTTAATACAAGAATCCTGAATGCAGCGAGGGATTCAAGCTAGCCCAAGGCAAAGACACCTTTAGCCCAGAGGAGGATACTCTACTTTTTACATCTACTGTGAGAAAATAATAGCCATAGTACGAAAACCAAAGTATTTATTAAATAAACAAACAGTAAGAATAACATATTTAGAACTAGTTAGTTATATGCACTTACATATTACATATTAATTGAAGTTAATGGTAACGTTTGAGACATTAGTCCAGTTGTGCAAAGATAAAGTTAAGTTTTTATTTGGTACGTTTATAGATGTTGATGATGATTTTGTAGGAAATCGAGAATATCATTCACGTGTATTAAGGGCATCGAGAATAGCTTTCCTCCCTTTGTTTGTTAGTACTTTACTGCCAATTTAGCTGAGCATGTGAGATTCCAAATTCAAATCACATTATTGACCAGCGGGTCATAATGAAATCCAGTACAACATTATTGACCGGCTGTGCCCCCGGTCACTAATGACTCACTTTAGGTTAAGGTTGCTTGACATATAATTTAAAATTTTCGAGCAGGTGGTGTGAAAAGACTTATTGTTGCTACCCAAGCTTTAAGAAACAGGATCATAACACGTCCTATTGTTGCTACTGTAACTTTGAAGAGCAGGACCATGTAAAGTCTTAATATTGCTACCCATACTTACGTATACCTATTTAGTCTTATTGTTGCTATCCAGGCTTTAAAGTGTTATTATTGCTACCGAGGCTTTGGGAAACCGTAGATAAAACGTCTTATAAGATTTTTCTTAAAGAAAAAGGATGTTATTATTGCTGCACAGGCTTTAAAGTCTTGTTATAACTGAAGACTGTAGACTTTAAGAAACAGGACCTTGTAAGGTCTTATTGTTGCTAACCAGACTTTAAGAAACAGGACCTTGTAAGGTCTTATTGTTGTTAACCAGACTTTAAGAAACAGGACCTTGTAAGGTCTTATTGTTGTTAACCAGACTTTAAGAAACAGGACCTTGTAAGGTCTTATTGTTGCTACACAGACTTTAAAATACATGATGATGATGATGGATGTTATTACAACATTGCTACCTAGGCTTTCAAGTCTTATTGTTGCTACAAAGATTAGGAAGCAGGATGTTATTTTTGCTACTTGGCTTTAAGAGGCGTTACAGGGCCTTATAATATAACGTCTTATTATTACTACCATAACTTTAAGGAGCAAGGCCTTGTAAGGTGTTATTGTTGCTTCCCAGACTTTTAGAAACAGGATGTTATTATTGCTACCCAGGCTTTAAAGTCTTATTGTTGCTATACAGACTTTAAATATACACTAAATTCGGAAGTCGGTGGCCCATCATGAATAAGACAAAACCACCAAAGCCACGGACTTCCTAATTTAGAGTTATTTTACACCGGTTAGTGTTTTTTTAAGTCGGTTTTTTATTTTTCCTTTTTTAGTAGTTCCCATGCAAACATTTGCCATGGATTTATTTTATATAACAATATTTTCTTTAATAATATCCTATTACCATGACATGTATTGATAACAATACATATCATGGTAATAGGGTTATCCACTT
Organism: Euplexia lucipara; assembly: GCA_921972225.1. Lineage (NCBI taxonomy): Eukaryota > Metazoa > Arthropoda > Insecta > Lepidoptera > Noctuidae > Euplexia > Euplexia lucipara. Next base: position 5,062,394 of record OV179142.1, on the reverse strand, counting down.
ATCCCTACTAAATGAAACTTAACATACCTAACTTTCGAAATCTAGGTATATTGTACATATCTGGGTACCCCTCCGAGCATACAAGCGTGATGATACGTCATGATGTTTTAGAAACAATAAACATACAAGCGATTCCAGCAATCACGACAGATTTGCCGTCAATTTTTCCATTGTATATCTCCAAAGATCAGCACCAGATCTTCACCAAATTAAAATAGGACCACCTCAGAAGTCTACCCTTTCAAATAAAAAAAGAATTTTGAGAATCGGTCCACAAATGGCGGAGAAATCAGATAACATACATAAAAAAAAAAATACATACACACGAGCATAGAACCTCCTCCTTTTTTGAAGTCGGATAAAAATAGGATTGTTTACAGCAAAAGATCCGCGGGATCTTTATGGATAGGGTCGGCCCGAATTTGTCGTTACTGAACCAGTACTTATAAACCCCTTGCATACGACAGTCAAAGTCAAAGTTACCACCGGTAGGCGGCCTAGGTTTCCGGTATACGATTAGCTAATAGATACCCATAATAGGGTTGATGTGATACGCAAATGGCTGTCTTCCCTTCCTGAGTTAATACCCGTTTTGACCGCTAACGTAAATTCTTTTTCAGGGTGAAATAAATTAGGTCCTGTTTCCTAACCCAATAATGCATATTATACATTTTGTTAAAATTCATTAATCTACAAGTTTCATTTCAAAAGTCTTATTATTTTATGTAGAAAATGTTGTTTGTTACTTATAACATTCGAATGAAAAGAAAAATTAAAAATTAGAAAAAGCCGGCGAATTTCAGTACAGAATAAGGTACGTACCGGTCTACAGGTTAAACGAGGTTACTTTAATTATTTGGGTAAATTTGATAGTAACGCAAAGCTTAAACGTTTTACTGTTTTACTCGATAAATGAACCAAAAATACCTATTATTGGTTCTTCTAATAAGAATTCAAGTTGCTAAGCTTACGTTTTGTCAATACTTTAACAGCTAGCTCAAGGTAGACATAAAATATTGCAAAGTTAACCATGTACCTGTATACTTAATTGTATATTTAAATTAAAATTAAAAATATAATTTACACGAGCATTTTGCATACTGGTGTTTGTCTGTAAATAGTTGTGAAGTGAGATTTAAGTCACAATTATTTGTATGGTCCTATTTGTATTGTATCTATAACAACTGTAGATCTTAAATAAATAAAAATAATGAATTTCCGTCACTCCACATACGCTATTTTCTTTCTATTGTCGCCTTATCGATTACGATAACAGAAATAGAATTTGTAATCCTACCAAAACATTTCATGTAAAATGTTGCCAATACTACCACATAAGGTTTGCCTTGTGAAAAAGATATCAGATCTCATGTAGAGCCAAGCTTCTGAATCTACACGGCCTAACCTACCGACTCTAACTTCACAAATTCTACATTTTTAGTATAAATGTATGGCTGCGCCGTTTCGCTACCGTTGTGGAGGTGATGCGAGTATTTAGTTTCTGAAGTACTGAGTAACGAAACAGCCAAGTCATACATTTTTACTGATATGGGATGGATTGAAACTAAACCTCAAATAATCCGTATTTCGACATAATGATACAATATAATTTTAACAATTATAAAATCAATAGGCTTTTTTTATCCCTCCCTCTCCCTCCCATCTCCCCCCTCCCTCTCCCCCACACCTCCCACGGCCCTCCCTTACCCCTCCCTCACTTTCCTCTCCCTCCCCCTTCCGACCCCTGCCTCTTTCCCTCCCCCTTTCCCCACCCCTCTCACCACCCCATCCCATCCCCCACTCACCCTACTCTCACCCCTCCCCTCCCGTTCCCCTCCTTCTCCACCCCCTCCCCTCTCACTCCCCGCCCCTTCTCTGCCCCTCCCTACCCTCTCACAATTTCACCCCTCCCCCACCCCCCCCCACTAACCTCCCCTTTTCCCCTCCCACTCCCCTCCCCCTCCCTCTTCTTGTGATATTTCAAAAAGTCATTAAAAGTTCTGCTATTCATCGATAGATGGCAAAACCAAAAACTAAAAAGTATCACCGCTGTGCCTGTGTTAGGTTAATTTCGTTACGGAATTTCTGTATTCGGTTTCCACGCTCAAGGCAAGGATAGAAGCTACGCAAATACTTAGAAAAAAAAAATGTAAGAACCATCCTTGATGCGGATTATAAATCATTAATAAATTGATGTTATCGAGCGGGATAGAAAATGATAAAATTATGAAAATTACTATTATTAAGCAAGGGTTGGTGATAAAAAAGTGCAAATTTAGAGTTGTATGTATTTTTTGATGCCACATAATAAAAAAATAAAAAAGAAGAATAATCATCAAAATAATAAAATAAAAAAATTGGGGTGAACACCCCTTATCACTTACAGGTTAGAAAAATAGATAGTAGCCGATTCTCAGGCTTACTGAATATGCATAAAAAATTTCATGAGAATCGGTCAAGCTGTTTCGGAGGAGTATGGGAACGAACATTGTGACACGAGAATTTTATATATAAGAAGAAGATAAGATATTTTGTAACTATATGAACGAAAATAAAGTCGTATCCCAGTTGAAGTCTTCTCAGGCTAAACGTAAGCATTCATTCATTAGTTTTCATCAAAGTAATATGATTTTTGTACTGGTTTTCGTTAATGCAAACCTTCTGCGTAAGTGCATGGCAGACGGTTTGCCAAGACGCAAGACATATCGTATAATTCGTATAATACGCCAAAATTACAAATCGGTATGAAACCACTTGTTTCATATTCCCACTGATGCAGTTTCTGCGCCTCTTTTATGAACTGGGTTATTCCACTTCTGTTTCAACAGGCAAGGTTTCCTTCCTTGTCTTTACACCTACCGACTCATGGTATTTATCTAAAACATAAAAGGAGAACTGTTACCACTGTTTGGCTATTAAGCCAAATACTATTATTACGAATGTTGCATGACTATTTAGAAAACAAAAGTATTGAAGATAGAAGTTCCACTTAAATATAATTAAGTATTATGTTATTTTCATCATTCCGTTACTCTGGGTAAATAAATTAACTATGAAGTTATAATTGTTTTCTTATATTTGAAACCTTATGGTGAATATTATAAATAGTCAGAAAATTATATAGATTCAGTAATCAGTAGTTACAATTATTACATAAATGTTTGATAAAATAATTGAATCATAATACTCACTTAGTACAGGCTCATCAGATATTTTTGTTATATATTATTATAAAGTCCGATTTTACGCAGCGTAATTATATTGTTCGCTTAAATTTCTATATTTAAAGTAACTTGCATTTTTAAAATGAACAATAACACCGCTGATAGATTAAACACACCTCACTAACCCACAATAACAACCAACCAGCCACGTTCTGTTTACTCGCGGTGAATAAGTCGTAAGTTGACTACAATAGGGAATATGCATGTAATTTAAATATGGTTCGAATATTTTTTTTTTGAATCTTTAATGGCAGAAAATATGAACTAAATCATTATTTTACTTTTTAATAGCGTCATAATTATTTAAAATTAAAAATAAAAGTGTAAATTAAGCGCGGGAAATTCAAATTTGTGAAACGCATCACCATTGGTTATAACGAAACTTGACGTCAAATATTACGACAACAACTCAAACATACATTGTGTAAGTATGACATTAAGTATTGGAATGGACTTTTTATTGGAAAACATAATTATTGCCGTGTGTGTTGTGAACTAATTTAATGTGCAAGTCTAATTTTAGCTTCATAGTGAGGTTATAAAACATTTAAGAAAAATTACTGAAAGTGGTTTTGTAAAAGCACAATCTGTTATTGTTTATCGTATTCGGGTACAACCAATACCGGTAATCTGCTTTTTGAGCTTTTTTCATGGTGAAATGGTTAGAAGAACGAAAACACCCATAGTAATAGTAATGGGATCATAGTAAATGACGTAATCAAAATGGCGCGCGAAAATGGCAGCGTTTAAACAGCTCAAATTTATTCTGTATTTTAAACATTTTTTTAAGCTTCATTACAGCAATTTTTAAATATGTTTATTTTTTTTACTATCTTAAAACGTTGTAAACAGTGAATCTATATATATAAAAGAAAGTCGTGTTAGTTACTTCACTTATAACTCAAGAACGGCTGAACCGATTTAGCTGAAAATTGGCAGGGAGGTAGTTTAGAGCCAGGAGAAGGACATAGGATACTTTTTATCCCGTTCGACATCATAAAAATAAATATCAAGAATATCGGTTGTCTCAAACATTTTTCAAACGCAGCGCCATCTTGGATGACATGACAGGAGTCAAACTTCCCAGTTCATTATCAGGTGACAATTTGAAATTGACAAGTCTTAAGCTAAACCCAAGAAGGTAAGGTTGTCAATTTATAATACGCACGTACGTTCTGAAATTTATTTTGTTACTAAACTTAGAGGTTTTATGTAGCATAAAAAAGTCTTATATTTCAGAAATCAATTTACGTAACTAGCAATGATGACAGAGACGAACTTTAATAATTCTTTGCAAATAGAACTTATTTTACTGTTAGGACTTTAATTAAAGTAGACCGGGAAAACTATAGGCATAAATTATTGTATGTAACATAGAGGCAATAGTTCAGATTAAAATTATGAATTTAGTATTTTTTAGTAAGGTAGTTAGGTTAGATAGTTGGGTTAGCTATAGGATAGGTATGGTCAGTTAGGTTAGGGTATATATACATGTTGTAATTTAAAAGTAGTAGTAGTTATTATTGGTTTGGATTTATTTGTTGTCGTCTTATTCAACGTGTATGTACGTGTGTGTGTGTGTGTACGTGTATGTATATCTAATATAAAAAAAAAATAAGAGCAATGAATTGACTCTAAGGCACAACGAAGTTTGCCGGGGCAGCTAGTTAAAAATATAAAAAAAATACATTCATATACCCTATTAGTCTACCCTAATATTATTTAAATTCATTTAGTTGTCTGAGGGTATAATCATAAACTTTTACGAGATATGTGAACAAGACGAGTTTAACAAGGAACAAATAGCGTAATAAAAATACTTGAGTGAATTTTAAAATATTAAAAAACAGTCGCCGTTCGGGAGGTTCGTACTTGTGGCTTACTATGAGCGCTCTAACGCTAATGCGTTAACCTCTTAGCTATTGTAACATGTAATCTAGTGGTTGAATTAATGGAATACTATTATTCGTAAACAAATGAGTGTGTGTGTCTATAGTTTAGAAATAACTTATTTTAGGGAGGTCGTAACTTAAACCAAAGTGTCAATCTATTAGTTTGTGAGGGTATACAGGGTGTCTCATTCAAATGGGTCAGTATGGGAAAGTTTGAAACTATAAGACATACGAAGATCTGTTCTGAGGAACCATGTCATCGATTTTAATAAAAAGAGAAACTGCATTCATACATTTTAAAAAACATCTGTACTCCGTTCGGGAATCGAACCCGGTTATTTTGAAAAAAAATCTACACTATTTCTATTTAGATATCGATTGTGTAGGTCTTAAGCAGTAAATGTCTGTATGAAACGTGATGTCTAAAATGAATAAAATGCATTGTTTCCACATACTTTAATTTACTTTAGTAGGTGCTCGAAGTGACCACCGCCTTTTTCAATACCGCCTCTGGACTATTTCTTGTGGGGTTACGTTAAGGATGAAGTGTACAAAACAAGCTATGACACCGTTGTAGACCTAAAAGTAGCCATAGAGACAATTTTAACGCAAATTCACCACATGAAGATACAAAATGCAATTGTAAGATTGTTACCTAAACGTGTTGAATATTGTATTGAAAAAGGCGGTGGTCACTTCGAGCACCTACTAAAGTAAATTAAAGTACGTGGAAACAATGCATTTTATTCATTTTAGACATCATGTTTCATACAGGCATTTACTGCTTCAGACCTACACAATCGATATCTAAATAGAAATAGTGTAGGTTTTTTTTTTCAAAATAACAGGGTTCGATTCCCGAACGGAGTACAGATGTTTTTTAAAATGTATGAAAGCAGTTTCTCTTTTTGTTAAAATCGATGACATGGTTCCTCAGAACAGATCTTCTAGAACAGTCAAATCAGCAAAAAGAATGGACGTAATTCGTGTAGTTGTAATTTTTTGTGGAATCATTAGGAGACATGAAAATAAGTTTTCTCTGAGTTTGCACCATTCCTATTATTTACGGAACATCGTTTAATATTAGGTAAAAACTTGAAAGTCCCAAAATTTTGAAATTTAATTAGTAACTAATTGTGCTAAGTATGCAAATATGTAGATACCCCTTTGGTGTATAATTACTGGTCACGAAAAAAGTGTGAGGTGTATGAAACATTAATAAATTAATATTTTTGATTTGCGGCTTAAGGGAAATTTTGTCTGTTGGTGCAAACTCATAATAAGCTTTTTATAGCATCATAAACACCCAGTTAAATTTGCACCTTTTTGCACCCCTTGGAAACCAGCATTTTATAATATTTGTAAATTGTACTTCGGGGAAAATTATTGTAGTCGTGGTTTTTTTTATACATGATGTATTCTAAATATACTATATTCGCACCTAATAAAAATAAGAAATATATGACTGGAAGTTTATGTAAAATTAACGTGGATATAATAATATATCGCGCCTCGCCTCGTGGCGTTCGAAGGGCGCGCGCGGGGTCGAAGCGGGACGCGGGGCGAGCGCTACCGGCGGGGCGAGAACAAAAGCGTGCATGCCATGATAATAGAAGATGCGTTTAGATCTTTGTTGTGGCAAGAAGCGAAACGCGCGTTACACAAATTACTTTTTATCACATCTATTCAAAAAGAGCTAGTTTATTCCTCGTAAACAGGGACCAAAATAGCTCATTAATCCCTAGGGACCAAAATTGATTTGAATTTGGAATGTGGATATTGTAAGTAAATGTTTCAATCAGCAAAGAGGTGAATCACAAACCATGCGGGAACAATGTATTGAATATGTGACTGGCTGAAAAACTGCAAGCGCGCCAAATTTAAAAAAAAGTTGATGAAAAATAAACAACGCGCGAAATTAAATGCAATCTGCTTTCGATCGAAGTTGATTCATATTCAGATTTTAGAATTATAAAAAATGAGTGCGTCTTCCTCAAGTGAAAGTATTATATTGACTCCAGAGAATATTGTATCGGACGCTAAAAATGTGATGGAAAGTCTTTTACCTACAAAATCCCGTGAACAATATGTCGAAGCATACAACAATTTCATCCTTTGGAAAAATGCAAGAAGAGCAAAAATTGTTACGATACACTTCCATAATTGTTCAAATATAAACATCAGCCTCTTATTATTTATATTATTTTTATGTCTTATGGTTCTGAATTGTACGTAAATAAATTCTTGTTCATAAGTTGCACTTACTTATTTTCTCATAGAGGGTGATAAAAAGTAGAGTGTCCACCTCGGGAGCAACACTATTTTAAGACGCCGTATACGAAATCCAAACGGACTGAATTAGGTATTTGACTCGCTCACGCACACATGCGGGAGCGCTCGGTCGCATGTGTGCGTGAAGCCAGAGTCGTTGCTGGCCAGTACGGCGATTAAACGTTTTTGATCCTTTGATATTTTTTACATGTCTTTTAGTCTCGTAGTTTTGTTAATTAAAATAAAAAGTCTGGTAGTATAAAATTAAGCTTTTATTTATTAAAATGTACAAGTTTTGAGATCCATAGAACGGCATTTTCAACGGTCGATAATTTCTGGAAGCATGCACTTGTAGTAAAAATCAACAAGCCGATTTTTTATTTTGGTTTCCCAGAAATTGTCGTCCCTCTTGATAATTGCAGTTTTCAATGGAAAGTCTGGGCCCGTCCACACAGCAAACAAACAAATATCTAAAATTCTTGCTTTTTCCGCCCATACTTGAATCTAAATAAATATGAAATTCTTCTATGCCTGAGAGATATTTCTCGGCGGCATGTGATGCCAAGTTAGTGGCCCATGGGCGGCATTAAAACTCTGACACCAGGTTAGTTACTAACCACACGATAAGAAGAAGAAGAAATTCTTAATTTTAGACAATCATAAAAATGTTACAAAAACATGTTTACAACGGCGAGCTTAATTCTACAGGGTGTTTTTGAAATCGTGGGCAATTTTTTCACAGGTTGTTTTACCCATGAATATGATCAACTTTCATTATGGGACCAACGCGGAAATTGCGAAAAAAAATTAGCTTTTGCATACAACAGCTTAATACCTAATCGACTAAAATGTATGAAACAGCTGATATATTTTTTTCTCAATTTCCGAGTTGGTCCCATAATGAAAGTTGATCATATTCATGGGTAAAACAACCTGTGAAAATGATGCCCACGATTTCAAAAACACCCTGTATAGAGAGATCTCTTTCAGTCCGACAAACCGCACATGCCATTTGCACAATACATTTTCAGATAGGATTAGTAAGCATAATAGTTTAAAAAATATCCTAATAATAAATGATAACACTTGTTGGGGGGCGTCCATTAATTACGTGAGGTGTTTATTTAAATTTTCTGTCCCTCCCTCCCCCCTGGTGAGATGTCATATGATTTTATTCAACCCCCACCCCCATCCCCCAATCGCACGTGAGATTTTTCAAAATGTGTGTTTCTTACGTAAAAGCATTGGATTGTTATTGTAAAAAGAAAAACAAATTGCTTCGTGCTTTTAGTTACGACTAGTTAAGACTAGTAATCAATATTGCTGAGAGGTTAATTATAAGTGTAATAAAAATTTAACAATAGAATACTAAAATCGTAACTGCTGTGATTAAAAAAAGAATATCTACTCTAATTCAGTCCACGGAGAACCATGCGCGGTCTCAAGAGAGATTATTGGAACCAACATGTCCATATGATTTGGTATAAAACAAATATGGTGGTTTGACAGTCAGTAGATTTATAACGTCAAAGTATGAATGAAATTATTTTTCTTTCGAACGAAATAGTGAATGATCATAATTGTATTACGATTTTTAGGCTTAAGATTAAATCTTGAATTTTCATTTTGACCTCATTTTTGTAATCAGCGACCCCGAAAACCATGAAAACGATACCCGTGACGGAAAAACTAAAAATTTGCCTCGGCGCCATCTTGAATTCTCATTATAAGCTCATTTTCGTAATCAGCGATACCGAAAACTACGAAAACGACACCCATGACGTAAATACCAAAAATTTTCGTCGGCGCCATCTATGAGTTGCATTTTAACCTAATTTTCGTAATCGGCGACCCCTGAAACCATGAAAACGACACCCATGACGGAAAAACCAAAAATTGCCCTCGGCGCCATCTTGGATTTTCATTTTGAGCTCATTTTCGTAATCAGCGACCCCAAGAACCACGATTACGACACCCATGATGAATAAACCACAAATGTTACTCGGCGCCATCTTCGATTTTCATTTAGACCTCATTTTCATAATCAGCGACCCCGAAATCCATAAAAACGACACCAATGACGAAAAACCCAAAAATGTCCACCTTCAATTAATAGCAAGCGTGAAAATCTAAATGTGGTCATCAACTTTTGATGCTGACTGTACATTCTGGATTAAATGGACCAAAAACGTATTTTTTTTTTGTTATATCAGAAAAAAAATTGCGTGATATTTTAATCTTACGTTGGAGAGAGGGGGAGTATCGGCGATACTCCCCCTCTCTCCAACGTAAGATTAGATGAGATTTGACTCGACCCCCCCTTTAACATCTCACGTATTTTATGAACGCCCCCTTGCGTGGAAACGTAACACACAAACAGAAATACGGTGGCATTTATAGTATTATTATTGACAAATAGTACGTACGTTTTGTAGGTACCTACTTATATTAAAATACATGAAACGAAATAAGGTACTCAAAATTATAATAACAAAACACTTATCTACACTATCACTTATTGTATTTCAAACGCATGTTTAAATCAACACAAAATATTAAAAAATAATAACTTACCAAAGTATCGAAAACTCACGTCGCGCTATATTCGTCTGTAGCCAGCGGCACCGGCGCGTCGTGTTTCGTATACACCCGGTGCGATTTTCGGAGCGCAGAGCGATACGTCCACTAACTGGAAGCGCTCGGCGCGGACTGCTGAGTCCAGACTTGCGTCGAGTATTATAACGCGAGATTTAGGTTGTTTTAAAAGATTTTTAATTGCCAAATTTATTTATTTTTTTGCATTTTTTTTTCGGGAAATGGATTGCTTTTTTTCTGAAGTTTATTTATGTTTTTTTTAATTTTATGAACGAGAGTTCTAAGTAACCGAAATCATAAGCAATTCGTTACCCATTTTCTCTAAAATTGCACTAAGTTCAACATTTTTTTACTCAACATTTTTATATGAAAGTGGTAAAAAGTGATCCATACATCTTATAGATGACTTTCACAACAATACATTGTATTTTTTCCATACCGTTTCACCGCCAAAACAATTCGTTAATATGTCATATTCTAAACCACTTACAGCTAAATTTCACTTCACGTTAGCCGGTTTGAGGTCGATTAATCGAAATCAAATAATAAAAATAAAAAAGTAGCTCACGTAAAAGATCATAATTGAAATGATCTTTCATACTGTGCATTAAAAATTATAGAAATACAGTATTTTAACTGTAAAATCACGACTGTAAGATCACGTAAATCAGCAAAATCGGTAAAATTTCGTGTACGGATTCTTAAGCTCGAGTGACATACTTTTAATCCCTTGCTGCGCTCAGGATTCTACTTAAGAATCCCTCGCTCCGCTCGGGATTCTACTCTAGAATCCTTCGCTCCGCTCTGGATTAAAAAAACACTCTCGCCTTTAAAATAGTTGTTTGCTCCCTAGATAAACAATCTACTATTTTGCTAAATTAAAAAAATAAATTAAATATAAATATCGGATTATATTTACTTACGCAAAGCGACAGTGTATTGTTAGAAATACACATTACAGTAATAACAAATTTATCTGTACATAATTATAATAAAACAGTAACGCAAGAAAAACTGTACATTGAGAATTTTCTAAAAAAATAAGTGGGATTTGTTAGAAAAACGTAACTAATGACAAAAAATACCTTTTAGAATGTTTGTCTGTTTGTCTGTGTGTATGGTACGCTTCACGCGAAAACTATTGGATAGAATGAATTGAATTGTAATTGTACTCTAGCTTTAAGCCCATTGTAAGATCTCAACACATTATGGAATGCAAATAAAGATATGAATATGAATATGAATATGAAATTCTATGATCAAAAATGTTCTATGTAAACCAAGGTAGGCTTTAGGCTACATATTGATTTTAAAAGGTTTTTTTCGTAATTGAATGCACAAATGTCATGTTATTTAGTTAATAAAATAATAACTCTGGGAACATAAAAATCACGCTATCTTTATTAAGGAGCGGTGCATTAATATTATAAATTGCAGGGGAACAGCTATTCAACAATATGTCAACGGGGAATTTAGCGGAGAGGTCAAGCGACCGTTTACCACTCTAAATGGTGCGAGTTCAAACCCTATAAACCCTATAATACTGTTTTAGAAAAATCGTATTTTTTTTTTTTGTTAGTTTATGTGTTAGTTACGATACTGTTATAAAATCTGAGAACTATACATGTCTTATCTAATTGTATGGAGAGTTTCACACCAATATTACTAAACTGATTGATTGGTGGTACAACAAGCTACACTATCATGAAATCAAGTCAGTCTAAGTTTTTACTTACCAAGTACATTAAAATTTGTTGTAATTGGTAATTGATTTAAGTTTATAATTCGTAGTTTTGTTCCTTGCTGCGGTTAACATATTTTTTGAAATTCAAAAATAATGTAGTTACTTTGTCTGTTAAATCAACGACAATTTAGTTTTATTCTTAATTTAATTTGGGTAAATAATATGTAGTTTCCGTTTTCTAACTAGATGGCTACATTGGCGGCGAGTTAGATCGCGCTATGGTTTCGTTCCCAAAAAGTGATGTTATAGGTGCCGATGTGACGCTCTCATCCTATATAAACGGGGGATCTTTCCTTTGTTGTTTGTGTTGGTTGAAGTGTTTAATTTTCCTGCGAATAATTATTATTTTTGGTTGGAGTGTAGCCATGTAAGGGGCACTATGGAGAAAGGACTTAAAAAATTTAGCCAAAAAAGTGTTATTTTTGCAAATCGTTTATTTTCTCGATTCTATCGTATAAAACACCTAAATTTAAGGCTAAAAGTATCTTGGTGTTTTTTGTCTCCGACTAACCGTTTGTCGTAAAAACGATGTGGAAGGGATCCATTAGGTTAGGTTATATAGGTTAGAACTGTGACCGCGTCACTGTACCGGTGGCGCGAGGAAATGCAGGCGCGCGGTGAGCGACTGATGCAGCGACACATGGAGTTGCGTCGGTTGCAGCTGCGCGAGGTCCTGGTGGCGGCATGGTGGGACAGGCTTTCGAGCTCTACCGCCGGCCTCGTCACTATCGAGGCGGTCCGGCCGGTGCTCGAGCGCTGGCTCGGGAGGAGGCACGGCTCCCTGTCGTTTCGGGTGACGCAGATACTTTCCGGGCACGGTTGCTTCGGAAAGTACCTGTGTCGCTTAAACAGGGAGCCGGACGCCCGGTGTCACCACTGCGTCGACTGTCGGGAGGACACGGCGCGGCATACGCTGGCAGAGTGTGCCGCTTGGGAGGAGCCGCGCCGTGCCCTCGTCTCTGGAGTAGGCAGTGACTTGTCGCTGCCGGCCGTGGTCGAGAGGATGGTCGGCAGCGTCGAGTCCTGGGACGCGGTGGTGTCCTTCTGCGAAACGGTCATCTCGCAGAAGGAGGCTGCGGAAAGGGAGAGGGAGATTACTTCCACTCACCCGGTCCGCAGCAGACGCACCGGGTGCAGGCGGAGGGCGGACAACGCCCTCTTCCAGCCCCCCCTAAATGGGTCCAGGGCGACGGACGCGGGGATGTCCGCCGCCCCCACGTACATGGACCCGAGGTGGCGGCGCGTCGTGTTCACGCGCGCCCCTCTTAGACGGCGCGAGGGGAGTCTAACATTTCACTCCCCTCGCTGACTTGGCGAGGCCCGCGGGGCTGGCACCAGTCGGTCGTCGCGGAAGTATCTTCTGTTCCCGTGACCCCCGGCGCAGGTGTGAGAAGGAACACGGGGTGGTTTTTAGTCAGTAAGAGTTCCCCTCTGCCTCCCCGGGCGGGGGACATCCATGAGGATTTTCCACCCCTCACAAAAAAAAAAAAGGTTAGAACTGTGACCAACTACCTCGATATTGGTTGCGAAAAGAAAACGCCCAAAAAATGCCTGAAATAGACAGAAACTACTAATAGTCCTTAATTCTATCAAGAATAAAATATATATAACGAAATGTATCTCAAGTTTGTTTACCTAGGGTGAAAATATAACGATAATTAAAATATTTATTTTGATATCCGTCATAGTCATTCTTAATTTATAATGGCGGTCAGTGTTTATTTGACATGAGTAATCGACATTCAGCCAAACAGAAATCGTCAAATAATCCTTAACGAACTATTTTATGGAATTATTGCATAGTTATCATTCATTTAATATTATTCGACCTATTAATACCGTAAATATAATTAAAATATTATAAGCGTATGAATATTTATCAAAATAAAAAACTCGAAATATAAATCGTATCGTAGGCTGTATGCATCACATGTCCTTTGCCTTACTGACAATTTGACATGAATGCATTTTATTTTTTTCGATTCATGGTTTTGCGGATTTTTGCGTTTGCGGCTCAAGTAAATTCAGGATATTATATTATAACGACGACTGTGGCTATTTTTTAAGGATTTTGATTTTACTTCTGCACACGTTACCCATTTTTTAACACGACTTAGATTGGACCCGCCTAAACGTCAACTCGGCTTTTTGACGACGGATACGACTCTGCTGTTGTTTTGGACTTGTGCACCGTATACATTTAAGAATGGATAGAAACGTACACTGTATTCATTGCTATCTCGATATTGCAACGATGAGATGTAATCTCATATCAGTGCAAAATGATGAAGTACGTAGTAGGTATCCTTAACCTTGACTTAACCTATATTTTAGAAAAAATGTTTGGAACTGGCTTCTACCAAGTTTTTGATAATTATTGAAATTGTCATGGGTTCCCTACGATTTATAGTGCAATTTGGCGTATATTTCATTGTTGTTCATTTCAGGCATTTTTTTGTGTGGCCGATGGGCATTCCCCTTTTCTAAGTTAGCTGCGCCTCAGTTATTAACTTTTGTAGTTATCATCGTTTTTATTTTTTCATGACTGTACTGTTTTTTTCCTAAATAAATGATTTTTTATTTTTTTATTTTAAGTATTTTTTTCATAGTGCCCCCAAGACGACACTCTGACCTTATTTTTCTACTTACTTACCTACTAGCAATTCTTACGTGCTTATTACGTGCTGATTTGAATATCGTTAGTATCGGATTAAGAAGAAATTTTAGCTATGCCTATAAGAAAAACATCAAATCTGTCTCGAAACTTAAGGGTTTCTAAGGTTAGTTCGATCTCTCGAAACCGACGCAGAGCGTGTACAACGGCTTGGTTCTAACCGTGAGCGTAATGCGCTTCGTTAGTCCGCAGAAACTAGCACGCAGCGACAATTACGACTAAAATTTAAACGAGTCCGCACTCTTCTCTATCTCAGGAAAGTGTGAAACAACAAGAAATGCGTTTAGCTATCGACCGGGATCGTCATTCTTTGTCTCGCGCATCCGAAACATTTACAGAGAGGGATCAGAGATTGAATATCGTCGCTTAAGTTCTAACACCGCGGAAGTCCAAAAAATGCCAAATGCCAATTTGACTTTTGCATGTCATTCGATAGACGATCGAAAGACGCATCTCTAGACCAATCAGAATCAGGGATTTCAACCAATTAGAGCGTTTTTTTTTTCACATAAAAATTTATAATATTAATATCGCTATATTTAATAGTGCAAGGTTTTATTGCTCTGCTGAAAAGTTGCCATTTTTGACTTCCGCGGTGTTAGAACTTAAGCGACGATATTCAGAATATTTGCTCTGAGACTGCTCGGTCCCTCGAGAACAATCAGGAGCGCGATACATTTTGAAAATCATCCCCTAAGGGGGTAAAACGTGGGTGCAAAGTAAGTACTTGTATAAAACTTTGTCGTTTTTGAAATTGTTCCAATGAAATTCAGTATGAAGGTTTTTCATTGAAAGTCATGAAACACGTAACAAATATTTTTTCGTAGATCATTTTTTAAGGGGGTAAATGGGGAGCGCAAAGTTAGTGTGAAAGTTCTCTGATTTTCAAAATTATTTCGATAAAATGAAGTATTAGGGTTTTTAAACTTTTGTGAATTCAATCCCTTAGGGGGCAAAAAAAATAAGAGGTATTTTAGTATATATACATATAACCTAACCTTACCATCCTCATGGATGTCCTCCGCCCCAGAGAGGGCGGAGGGGTCTGTCAGACTGTTACTGACTTGAAACCATCCCGTGTTCCTTCTCACATCTGCGCCGGGGGTCACGGGAACAGAAGATACTTCCGCGACCCCCGACTGGGGCCGGCCCGCGGGCCTCGCCAAGTCAGCGACTGGAGTGAGGTGTTAGACTCCCCTTGCGACGTCTAAGAGGGGCGCGCGTGAACACGACGCGCCGCCACCTCGGGTCCATGTACGTGGGGGGCTGGAAGAGGGCGTGGTCCGCCCTCCACCTGCGCCCGGTGCGCCTGCTGCGGGCAGGGTAAGTGGAGGTTATCTCCCTCTCCCTTTCCCAGCCATCTTTTGCGAGATAACTGTTACGCAGAAGGACACCACCGCATCCCAGGACTCGACGCTGCCGATTATCCTCTCGACCACGGCCGGCAGCGACAAGTCACGAGTGTCTCTATGTTGCTCCTAACACAAGCATTATTTTCTTAAATAATAATAATATAATCATTTATTTTACAGATCATACAATCCAATTTGTTAGTAATACACAACTTAAACGCTAGTGTTAGTACATATAATTGGAAATTGTAGGAAGTAATTACTAATGATGTCAAAATAATTAATAATGATCATGTCGCAAGTGACAAGCGCATATCGCTTGTCACTTCCATGGCGTAATAGCTCTTTGGCAATTACTGTAATACAAGAAAATTATATGTTCCCTTAAGAAATGCCAATTTTTTATAGGGTGCAAATATAAAGGAAACCAAGTTAATATGACTGTATTAATTTCAAAACAACCAAAATTTCCCCCGAAGTACAGCGGCAGAAAATCGTAAAAAGCTAATTTCCATATGCCACACTAGGGTGCAAAATCAATAATGTATTTAGGTCAAAATGTATAACCCTTTCCTCAATTTACACAACTACACAGTTTTCCCCAAAGCTGCAATGACCAAAAAAGAAAAAAAAATGTTTTTATTTTTTTTCTCACGCTGCGTTAGTCAGAATAAAATAAATAAAATGTAATAATGTAGATTAAGGTGTAATACAGCATACAAAAAATTACGCAGAGTACACCTGTATTATCTAGTTAGTTACGGCCAATAAACAATTTTCACCCCCTTCCGTAGGGGTAGTAAATGTTTTTTTGTTTTCATACTCGATTTTCCACTCATACAAAACCATCAGAACCGTTTTTGTCTCTCCAGAGAATTTATTCCAATCTTTATCAAAAAATGACCTAATTTGACTGTACTATTCGTATGTCTTATAGTTTCAGACTTTCCCATACTGACCCATTTGAATGAGACACCCTATATATCAACTTATGACCGCGACTGTACACCTCTGCCTAACCCTTCGGAGATTACAGGCGTGATGTTATGTATGTTTATAATTTTCCTAGTAACATATTTCCGTTATAAAACATACATATATGTGTTTTAATTCAAATATCAATCAATGTAACCCCATTTCACGGTACTAGGTAATACCTACTTTTGTCATGGTATTAAGTCCTAATTCATGGTCATGTTCGTAGGCGGCAATTTGCCCTCTACTCTATACATATATTAACGTCACTTACATATTAACGTCACTTACGAGTATATAAATAACTGAAAAAATTACATACGTCCTAGTTATTGATGGCGCGCGTTGTTCGGTGCGGGATTTAGCACTAAAAATACAAAATGTTAGTAATTAATTCCTTATTTACCTTCGAATAAAACAAAATTACAATAAGTACATTACAGTGTTCGGTTGACAGGTGTTTTAAATGAAAATACAAGATTTTACAGCAAGAGCCAGACAAAGCAACGCATGCTACTTACATAAAAGAAATCGTAATGAATAGATCTCAAATTTATTACAATAACGCAATTAGGGTGCTGATGGGGTTGCCTCGTTACTTCAGCGCATCAGGGTTGTTTGGTGAAGCACAGGTGGATTAATTTTACACGGTTGCGCAGAAACGGTGCGCATCCTTTGTCTGCAAGGTGCGGGGCAGCGCCAACAGCAACCTCTTTGTGATAGCGAGCAGGCTTGACTGTGTTTTTGTGAACCATTGCTGCAAGGTTTCCGCTGAGCCGGTCACCTTGCAGCAATGATGTCACAACCTATTACTGTTTTTGTATATTACTAACATAGTTTGTAACTATATTGTTGATAACACTATGAGGTACTTGAACTAAATTGTTACAGTGTATCTAGCTACACTAATATTATAAAAAGGAAAAAATTGTATGTGTGTATGTTTGTAATGAATAAACTCAAAAACTACTGTGCCAATTTTAAACATTTCTTCTCTATTGGAAAGCTACATTCATCCTGAGTTATATAGGCTTTTTATCCCTTATCCCACGGTAACGGGAACCACGCGGGTGAAACCGCGTGTCGTCTGCTAGTATGTCTACAAGTATAATATGTCTTTTATTGTCTTATTACAATATTAATTTGATCAATATTTCTGTATTCATATAATAATTACCTCTAAACATTGTATATAAGTATTTCTAGGAAGTATTCCCGATTTAGCTCATATTTTGGGGCACTAAACGGGCACAATAAAAAAAGTTATAAGTAGACAAAAATTGGCAGTACTTTTATTAGCCGACTTCAGGAGGAGGTTCTCAATTCGATCGTTTTTTTTTTATATTAGTATGTACACCGATTACTCCGAGATTAATGATCTAATTTACGTGATTCTTTTTTGTTCGATGCGGAATAGTTGCCATTTGGTCCCATAAAAATTTAATATAGTTTGGCCCAGTAGTTTTCATTTTATGAACATTTTTATGAAAACTTAATTTTCTTTGAACATTTTTGTGTATGTATATGCACTGATCACGCTGTGATTTATGTACCGATTTATGTGATTCTTTTTTAGTTTGATGTGAAATAGTTGTTTTTTGGTCTCATACAAAATAAACATAGTTTGGCTTGGTAGTTTTCATTTTATGAACATTAATGGTTATTAAAAAATATATTTGATTTCATCGAAATCTGTTTATTTCTTTGTGAAGAAATGGAAAATAATGAATTATCTACATAAAAATAAAAACTAAAAACCGGCCAAGAGCGTGTCGGGCCACGCTCAGTGCAGGGTTCCGTAGTTTCCCGTCCGTCACAATAAGTGTTCAAAATGCTTGCATATTTATACTACAAACTTAGTCCAGAAATTATTTTGTACAACTTTTTGTCTTTTTTGTACAAAAACTGTTTCCATCAAAGTTTAAAAAAAAATCCTAGAAAGTCCTTATAAAGTTCTCCCCTCTGCCCTCCCCCTCCTTTTTCACCCCCTTTCTCTGTCATCACCCTCCCCACCCCTCCCACTCCCCTCCCCTCTCCCCCTCCCGTCCCTCTCCCTCTCCTCGTGATATAACAAAAAGTCATTAAAAGTTCTGCTATTCATTGAAAGGTGGCAAAACTAAAAACTAAAAAGTATCCCCGCTGTGCCTGTGTTAGGTTATTTTCGTTACGGAATTTCTGTATTCGGTTTCCACGCTCAAGGCCCGCGATAGAAGCTATGCAATAACTTAAAAAAAAATGTAAGAATAATCCTTGATGCGGATTATACAAGGTGTTGTTTTGCATCCTCGTCAAATTTCAGGAGGGTGTCATAAAATACATAAATAATCAATTGAAAGTACGTTAGCGGGCAATAACTAACAAGTGCTGCTTTTTTTTTATGTTGAAATTTAACAGTGTTTCAGAATTAAACCCATAATTCAGTACAAATAAAACAGAATCACCCGACTTCGCACACAGCGACAATGCAGCTGGGTGCGTGAGCGTCGACGTCTTACCTACGAAAAGCAAGCGCGTGCGAGTGCGACGAAGCAATGACCGCTATGACCAGTAGCAATAATTTCACTTAATATTATTTCGAAAAACATCTACAATATTGTCATAAATTTTGTTTGATAATTAACTCATTTTTGAGCATTATTGGAATACGGAAATCTTACTAATGACAGTGATACTAGTGCGCATAAGAAAAGTTCACTGACCTGTCATCAGATGATTAATAAAATGTTAGTTTTGCTTTTACTTCAACCTAAAGTTTTCGTAGTGATTTTGTTTTATTTGTGGATTAAATTGGTTGATTTGTAATTTTCCTTTCTGGCTTAGGACCGGCAATAATGCCTACTTTAGCTGGTGTACCTACCGATCTTCTAAATCTAAAAATGTTTTCTACGTTTGATGGAAATGGAAAGACGTTCTAGTTAAGTGTAATAACACACTAATAACATTGATCAAGCTAACAACGTATTTACAAAATGTACTAGAATAAATAAATTAAGTACCTACCTACTTAAGTTACCCGGAGATATTGTTCAAAGTGGCCACCATCACACTCTTCGCACAAACGAGCACAACGAAGCTGGTTTTCCTTCAGCTTACGTAACACTAACACATACGTTTATAAAGTGTCGAAAGCACTAATGATCCTTGAACGTAATTCTGTTACACTTGTCACTTCCTCCGAGTAAATTAACCTTTTAACGTCTCCCCACAAATACCTAAGTTTAGAGGCGTCAGGTCCGGAGAACGCGGAGGCCAAGCCACAGGTCCTCCGCGAGTTCCCCGCGACCGATCCAGTGGTCACCAAAGTACCGAAAAGCGGAAATCGCAAAGCGTGCCGCGCGCACGCTTCGGCGACATCAAAGACACTGTGTTAGTTCCAGGGTAGCGCGGGGGCGTGGCTAGAAGCTTGCGCGGGAGAGTACCGCATCGTGATTGGGGTAGTATTGATTGCCTACGAATTGCTCATTGCGTATGTGTTGTGTATGTATTGTTTGCGTTTGTTTGTGTGCGAAAGCGCGGTGATAGGGCTAGTAACAGACGGGCCGCTTTTAAATACGGCTGGTTCACACTTGCGGTTTTTCGTTGTTAAGCAAAAATAATAAAAAAAATACCTACTCATTTTATTGTTGATTTGGGTCGAGAATCATTAGCATAATTACGTCCTTGAATTTGACGAGGATGCAAATCAACACCTTGTATATATCATTAATAACTGATGTTATCGAGCGGGATAGAAAATGATAAAATTATGAAAATGACCATTAAAAAGCAGGGGTTGGTGATAAAAAAGTGCAAATTTAGAGTTGTATGTATTTTTTGATGCCAGATAATAAAAAAACAAAAAAATAAAAAATTATTAAAAAAAAAAAATTTTAGGGTGAACACCCCTTATCACTTAGAGGTTTGAAATATAGATAGTAGCCGATTCTCAGGCTTACTGAATATGCATAAAAAATTTCATGAGAATCGGTCAAGCCGTTTCGGAGGAGTATGGGAACGAACATTGTGACACGAGAATTTTATATATAAGATTTTTATAAACAATGTAATGTGTACAATTAACTACTTATTAGGTACCTACTACTAAAACTAAAGACATTTCCATCTTTAAGAAAATTAAGTAGTAGATATTTGTGTGTGTGTTTGTTTGATTGTTAATGAAATATGACGAAACAAAAATGTCTAGAAAACTACTAAC
The DNA here is from genome assembly GCA_921972225.1 of Euplexia lucipara. NCBI lineage: Eukaryota > Metazoa > Arthropoda > Insecta > Lepidoptera > Noctuidae > Euplexia > Euplexia lucipara. The sequence continues at coordinate 5,041,472 of OV179142.1, read as the reverse complement.
ACATTTATTTGAGTAAACGTTACATACCCCTTCCTTTCAGGATCGTTGAAAATTTTTCCAAAAAAATGGGAACTGCACGTGAAAAAAATTAAATTATTGATCATGATTTACTTAGTAAGTAATCCTCAAGCAGAATGGCATGCTATGTACCTAATATACCTAATAATAGGACATGCAATAAAAATGATATACCTATGTAATGAGTGTGTCCTGCTAAATTAAGACACACTAACATAGGTAAGATTTATATAAAAAAATACTAATTATTTTAAGGTTAGCTATGATATTTTGAAAAAGAAAGAAAAACAATTAATAAGGCCTTACTGCGGATACACAGCCTGCATTAAATAAACGATAATGAATTATATAAGTAAACGATAAGTATTCAAAACTAAATGTTATTATAGGTGGGGATCTCAATGTTAATATTTTGGAGAACAACAGAAAGTCTAATCAACTTCTAGATCTAATGTTAGAATACAAACTTACTCAACTGTTAAAAGAACTCACACGAATTACTCAAACAAAACACATCTACTTGCATGGACCTGATATTTACAAACCTGAATACTAATACATTTTTCACTGAAGTTGAGAGATTAGGATATTTTTAGTGAGACTAAAAACATCCTGGTTAAATGATCATAATTTAGAAATTAATTTAAAAAAATAAATAAACTTCAATCATTCTACCCTCACCAAAGAAGTCACCTGGACGTAAAGGAGATGGAAAATGGTGGGCCCAAATGTAATAAGTTGAGATAAGGTCTAAAAAAATTGACATAATTTTTATCTTAAAATATGAAAAATCACCTCATTCTCAATCTGGAAGCGAAGAAACATGAGAAAGACAGTTTTCGTGAGATTATCGATTAAGAAATCGATTACACAGTTACGCAAATAAAACCATAGTAAGAGATTATCAACTCAAAGTAATTAAATGCACTTAACATAATTATATGCAATATAGCGTATATAATTACAGTCATATTAATAAATAAAATATCAATTAATTACACAAACAACAATATTAATAATTATCGATTTCATATCGATTACAAGCAGTCTTTATTTTTAGTCTATTTATGTCACTGGCATGACATGCTGACTGACAATGACACTAGACAGTTGTCGACTGCTCTGCTCTTGTTTGCTCACTCATTTCGTGTTTTCTGATGCGTTTTGAGTGCTTTTCCGTTTATTATTCATTTTTTACGACCTTGCTTTCACACTTGACACCGAAGATTGCTCACTCGTTTGACTTGGAATTGTTATTTTGGATTTTACCGCCGGCTTGACTTTTGTTTAATCTCTTATATCTCTGTTCTCAGATTGACAAAATGCGTAGGATTTTCAGTGAAAAGTTGATAACATATAAGCTATTCATTGATACCAATGTCATCTTTTTACAACTGGGCCCAAGATTGTAAGTATTCGTTTCAGTCTCCTTTCTCTTTCAACAACCATAAATTAGAAATAGCAAACGAGTTTTCATTATTAGGTTTAACCATAGATACAAACATTAATTGGAAATCACACATTAAGACAATAAAAACAAAACTTTCAACATTTCTGTACGCTTTTCGCGAAATTAGAAAGACTTACTAACTTAGAGACCGCTCTGGCTACCTACTACGGATGTGCTCATGCATGGCTCAGTTATGGTGTTACTACGCATATGCTCATGCATGGCTCGGTTATGGTGTTATAATGTGGGGTAATAGCACTGACGCGCCAGCACTGTTTACAAGTCAAAAAAAGTTAATCCGTATTCTGGTTAATATTATACAAACTGACAGCTGCAACCTCATTTTGAAAAGCTAAAATATTTTTACTTTACCGTGTATTTACATATTGGAAATCTGTAAATTTGTGCACACTCACCAAGACTTTTATGTCGATACAAATTTATAATAAATTACCCGAGCTAATAAGAAACATGTAATGAATGTTTAAAATAATATACTTAATGAATATTTAATTAGGTACCACAATTGTGTCAACTAAATCTTTTTTTACTACCACCTATTCACGTACATTGTGGAATGTAATAAACGAATTGAATTGAATTGAATTGCAAAATTTGTCTATTTCGCCACTAATTGATTTGTATGCGAGATATGAGTTCCCTTATTAGTTCGTATTTGAAGCAGAGCAAAAGTTTTTCGAATCATTAAGCAAACTGCTAGTAGATGTGTGAAATTGTATTGTATTTTTTTCCACAAGCCAGATTTAATCTATTAAACTATTTATTCATTTGAGTTAACCCTTAACTTGGCAGAGAGTTTGATGTAATTTTTTTTTTACTTTGTTTATTTATTTGGGTTGTTACTTGGTAAATAGACCCCTAAAAAATAAAAAATAAATTCTTCCAATATTAGTTTTGTTTTTATACCTTGTATCTAATTATGCACACTGCCAAGTAGTCATGCATGTACGTTTGGAAATTCATGTGCACCGTAGGATACACTGCGAGATTGTTAGAAAATGAAATTATTTTTATTATTTAAAAAAAAATATTAATTATGTAGTCTACTACACATTTATGACATCTTATACATTTATGAAATCACAGTCGTACAAATTAAAGCGTGACGCATCGATAATAATTAAAATCTATGCAATGAGATCAATCAATCAGTACTAGTAAAAGAAAGTTAAACAAACTTACATAAAAATGGTAAATAACACAACACGTATCACATTAAGTACTGTTACACAGTACTTACTACTTAGTGTGATAATTATAAAAACAGTTTCGATCTTCGACTAAACAAAGTCTCACTTGACATTTCAGACATACAAATTTAGTTTGACCCTTTACACAAAACCTACATCGTCCTTTGGATGTACCTAAATGATGGCATGTGACCTACTTGGTCATAACGTGTGTCCGTCTGAATTTGAGGAGTCACGAACTTTTTAACTTCAGTTTTCATATTATTATTATTTGCAGCTCGGTCCACAGTCATAAGACTAGTAGCTGTCGCACATCTAAATTCTTTTAGTTTCATAGGTTTTGGACAGTTGCTTTCTCGTCGATAAATTAGCCATGCGTTGTTGATACAGATATCAAGCATTTGTGAGAATAGAGGTATGTACCATCTATGTGCTCGCATTTCTGTTCGATAAAGCGCAATCAACATATCCGCGAGATCCACACCTCCCATATGAGCATTGTATTGACGAACTACGTCCGGACAAGGCACAGGCTCTTTGCGTTTCGTATTTTTGTTGTACCGTAATACGTGATGAACCGGATGAGCGTCAGCGTAAGAACTAGCCACAGTAAAACATTTGTTGTCAAAACCATTTGACAATCGATATTTTTCTTTCATTTGAAGAGATATGGGCAAAAGATCCGCGGCCTTTCTTTTTCAAAACTTTATCGGTAGGAAGCTTTTTATCACCTCCGCGAAGACGATTTGGTCTGACGGTCCCCAGAGAAAATATACCGTATTCTTTTCTTAAATAATATACTAATTCAATGGAGGTAAAGAAATTGTCGAAATAAATTACACAGCAAGCGGGCTCTTTGATCGATTTGCTCAAAGCTATGACTACTTTCGATCCCAACCCCATACTATTTTCTTCTTCATTGAACTCATAAAATCTGAAAGTGTCCTCGCCTCCATAAACCAAAAAATCGTAGACAATGCCTGATACTCCGGCACGAACAAATATTTTAAAGCCCCACTTTCTGGGTTTATTTTTTATGTACTGCTTTCTGGTACCAGCTCTCGTACCTTTGTAAGGCACCATCATTTCATCGACACTGAATCGATTTTCCTCATTAGTTTTCACGCAGTTTTGGCGTACTTTTTCTAGTAAAGGTCTTATTTTATAATAACGATCACCATCGTCAGCCAGTCCGTCCACAAAATGTAAATATCTCCGAATTTGTTGAAACCTTTGATGTCTGCTATTTTGCTGTACCTGAGTGAATTAGACCAATAGTCTGTATATGCTGGCAAACGTACAACACCCATGAGAATATTAATACTTATAAAATCCTTAATTTCGTCTAAAGTCACATTCATTGTCGTGCCTTTTACTTGCATGTGATATAAATTGCTTTCTCGTACTAATAATTCGAATATATCCTCCGAAAAAAATAATTTAAAATATTCTAAAGGTGACTTTGTTTCTAAGAGCTTTTGAAATGTTTTGTCTTCGATTTCGTACCTACTTCAAATAATGTTTTAATTTCGTGGCAACATTAGGCCAACGACAGCAAAATGTTATGTTATCAAGTAGGTCGTCATAATTAAATTATATACAGTAGTCAAAAGTAAAACGACGACAAATCCAAATCTCTACCCTATTTTCAAAGTTTTTAGGTATCTGTCATTAAGGTACAATTTAACAAAATAAAATAATCAGTGATCCCAGATCCTGGAATCGTTATAATTTCTGAAAACGTTTACCTGAACTTGCATAAGAAAAATATAGTTAGATCTCGTTGTGAAAATGAAAAAAAATCATTGAACAATGCTTACACGCATACCTACACGTCACGTAATAGTTTTCAAGACGGCTGCCTCTTGTTAAACTCTCATTGTTTATTTTATTCTAATGGAACTTTTAATTTAACATTTGTTTTTACGAAATTGTTTAATCTGGGAAACCCCGGATAAGTTATTTATTTAGAAAAGAATGACCATATTTTTTTTCGTGGGAGATAGTTTAAGTATATAAGCTCTCGATTATTATCCGATCACTGAATATAATATATACAGCTTGTCGATCAACAATTACTAAAAAAAGTATCTCTAAAAGACATTTTTGTTTTTCTAAGTAGGTACCTATTATTTGATGAGGCAATCTTTATCGAAATATTAATATTTAGCGAAAATAACCCTTTTTAGAATACTATGCACGGTGGAGTACCTATGCCATGAGATTTAGAAGTTTGTATGGAGAAGATGTGTAAACAGGTAAAACGGTCTAGACCAAAAGGTGACCACTGCTAATGATATTCGTTGATGATAATCCAATGGTTTTGTTGTTTTTAGTTATTGTTGCTCTATAAATACTAATACAATTTATACAATAAAGAGTGGAGAAGGAATGCAGAAACTAAAATGGTCTCGTCTGGACCACTAGGAGACCACTAGTAGGTGGATATACCTAATACTAATAATAGTTCTTTACGTCTGTTTGTCACCTAACTCCTCCAAAACGGCTAAATCGTGTTGTTAAAAAATCTGTACAGGGCTTTCAGTCTCGATGCATTACCGAGTCCCGGGAAAAAAAACGAGACTAGATGTGGTCTCGAAATCACCGGGAAAAAAGAGACTTTCGAGGCTATTTCAAAACAAGGTTTTTTATTTATACTCTGTCTATGTATTAACAAAATCAATACCTACGAGTCCGCACTATTGCTTCTCAATCTCAGGAATCATGGAACAACGAGAAATGCGTTTAGCGATCGACCGGGATCGTCATTCTTTGTCTCGCGCAATCGAAACGGTTACACAGAGGGATGAGAGGTTGAGTCTTCTGAATATCCGCTCTGAGACTGCTCAATCACTTGAGAGCAGTCAGGAGCGTGGGATACGACTTGTGCGTGATCGAGAGCGTCATTCTATAACTCGCGCTCCCGAAACGGATACAGAGAGAGAGCAGAGATTAGGTCTTTAGCTTTTCCACACTGAGACTGCTCGGTTCCTCGAGAACAGTCAGAAGCGCGATACACGCCAAGCAAGAAAGATTTAAAATACATCATTTTAAACTGAACTACTGCGCTGCGTGTCTCTATTTTGCATGCAATACTAGAGTAGGTAGTAGTATTTGAAGTAGTAGTAGTAGGAGGTAATAATTTAACTCGATTGGTATAACATCCATATATAAAGTACTAAGTACTTTGATTGGTTGATCGACTGGATCCGCACTTGAATCACGGTCGTCTGTCTGTCTGTTCGCGATAAACTCAAACATGACAACGCCGATGCTGGTTTCACCTGTAGATAGAGTTTTTCTCAAGGAAGTTATTAGTATAATAATTTGTCAAGATTTTGTATACATTGGCAAAATATAATAGTATTTATTGGAGGTAAAAAATAAGCCTTCTAGGAGCTGGAGTCAATAACCAACATCCATGCGGGCAAAGCCGCGGGCATCAGCTAGTATTTAATGGTACAATTACGCCCGCAAATAATCCTAATAACGAATACTTAACGAAAATAACGAACGGAGCAACGAAGTGCTAATTTATTGTAACGGCTGACTAGACCCCAAGAAAGAAACCTTGACTCTGAAGATACAGGTACATATACCTATATACAGGTATATATGTATACTCTGAAGATAAGATTTTATGCAGTTGTATGTCAAGACTTAAATAAGCCGTAATCTGGCGTTTTTGTTGCCAATGTCGCGTTTACCTACATTTTTGCATCCAATATAATATATATTGGAATAAAAACCCCCATCGCAAAAAAGTAAAACATTTAAAAAGTTTAAATAACACTTTAGGCATGAAATTTTACTTCACGTCGGGGTACCGCTTAAGTAAGGAATGTTCCTAGTACTTGTAGGTATGTAGGTACTTATTTTAACGGTACCCCGATGTTACGTAAAATTTCATGGCTAAAGTGTTATTTTTAACTTTTTAAATGTTTTACTTTCATGCGATGGGTATTTTTAAATTTTAAATATTTTTATTTTTAAATTTTTAAACGCATTAGTTTTGTAAAGTTTACAGTTATGAGATTTTTTTAGTGCATTGTATGTAGAGTCAAATGCTGGTTAAAACGAATCCAAACACGACATATCTGCTATTATTTTGTCAAGAGTCTACCTACTGGTGTGCTGGATAGCCTGGCTGCAGCATCAGCTCATCTTGTTGCCATCAAGGCATTGTGTGCAGAATCAAATGCTGGTTAAAATGAATCCAAACACGACTTATCTGCTAATTATTTTGTCAAGAGTCTACCTACTGGTGTGCTGGATAGCCTGGCTGCAGCATCAGCTCATCCTGTTGCCATCAGTGCATTGTGTGCAGAATCAAATGTAGGTTAAAATGAATCCAAACACGACATATCTGCTAATTATTTTGTCAAGAGTCTACCTACTGGTGTGCTGGATAGCCTGGCTGCAGCATCAGCTCATCCTGTTGCCATCAGTGCATTGTGTGCAGAATCAAATGTAGGTTAAAATGAATCCAAACACGACATATCTGCTGTTATTTTCTCAAGAGTGTATTAGTCTGTTAGATATCCTGGCTGCATCAGACCAAATACACCATAATGTTGCTTATTAATATTACACACATGGGTGTTTGAAATTTTAAGACACACATATGTTTGTAAGTAAAGTTAATACCCATAGACGTCTAAAATAGCAACGGTAGCTAACACAAAAGAGCTGATAACCTTGAAACGGCTGAACCGATTTTGATGAGTTATGTCTAAGAACTATCGCAAGAAACCCTGCTTTCAAATAAAAAAAACCGCATCTAAATCGGTTCACCCGTTTGGGCGCTACGGTGCCACAGACAGACAGACAGACAGATAGACAGACAGACAGACAGACAGACATACACACATAGCGGTGAAACTTATAACACCCCTCTTTTTGCATCGGGGGTTAAAAATACCGTATAATTAATCATTTGTATATGTATGTAGGTAGGTGGTGTGCTAGTTCAAGTTCTTCTAACTTATCAGAAAGACGTTCTGCTGGGCAGTTTGTTCCGCCACTTTTTCTTCCCAGCAAAAACACCAGGATGTGGCGAAGTGTGGGCTATTTGGGGACTGTTTTATGTAACATTGACGTTAAAAACTGCTGATTCTCAGCCTAATTTGCAAAACAATATAAATGACTTTTAATTTTAATTTATGATTTTTGTGGGTGAGCCTGTAAGTAAATACAATGTAAGTAAGTAAATTAATACACATATACGCTGATTAAAATAGGTGCGTGTACGCTAGTTTTAAGAGCACCCTGTGAAATGATTGGGGAGCTTAAATAGGTATTGTAACCCTACAATCCACATGACGTATGATACTGACATTTAAAGATTCAAACAATAGGAAAGTTACCAAATTTTAGTTTTTAATTTCTTATCTAGATTAGTAGAAAATACAATATGAAAATAAAAAAATAAGCAAAACGGACCACACAAAATTATTGGGTCTTTGGTTAGATGACAATATGTCATGGCGTTAACATAATATTGATAAAACTATAAAAAAAAGATAAATCAATACCACTATGCACTTCATAATCTTAATAAAACTGTAAGTCGTGAAACAGTCCTAACCGCCTACCATGCCATACGTCTCTTCAACATTACGTTATGTTATGGCATAATATTTTGGGGAAACTCCCCAGACCGAAAGCACAAAAGAAATGTTTACGAGCAGTATGCCAGCTACAGGTTACAAACAGTTGCCGGCCATATTTCACTGAGCTTCGCGTACTGACCTTTCCATGTCATACTATTGCCGTCATAATTTTGTTTGTTTATTTCCCTACAATATAAGTGTATGTCATTATAACTTCGTTAATATCACTAGGAAAAATCTGAAACAATAACTAAGACGTGTTTCAAGCCATAAATTAATCATTTAACATAACAGTATTAAGTCCATATGGCACGTTACCGACTTATTGCTTGGGGGCATCGATATATTTAAAATAATTAGACAATTTAAGTAAATGTAACTTGACTCGCCCTTGGCTCTCGGTGCGGCCCCTTCCTTAGAGGTTGCGGGTCAAGTATCAAAATACCGAAGGGAATGATGTATAGTGGTTTGTTTTGTTGTTGTTGACTATAGAAGTTATTGAAAGATTTTTTTAGAAGAGAGATATGAAAAAGAGAGATAAGCTGATTGATGATATGTGTTTGTATGTGTTTGTTTAGTTTTTTTTTAATGAAACTTACTTGCCTTTACGACAAAAAAACACAAACAAAATCTAAGGGGTTCATATCGCAACTAAGTTAATTATTCCTCAAAGCTCAACCATGACGCAAAATAGAGAGGAGTATATTTTCTGTTCACTTATGTTAACCTGGTACTTTTCCAAACAACTGGCATATTCAATTTTTAACATTATTTACCAAAAGTTGCTTTAACACTCAGTTCCATGGTAGTCCGTTTTAATAAATAAACAATTAGGATATTTGATTTAAAACTGTCTACATCATAAAAAAAACATTATACCCTCACTATTTTTCATCAAAGTTGCGCTTCGAGGGATAAACATATTATAATTTTGATTTGTGAGCGCAACTAATAGCTGCGCTTTGAGGAATAATTTGAGGACGTTAAAAGTAGTTGCACTTTGAGGAATACCGCGAATCCAAACTGTAGGGAAAACGGTAAAGCTTCTTACACCACTACTTTATTCACTTCGCTTTTCCATGAACTTTGTTACTGCCGTTTAAAGTTAAGAGATTGTGTGTTTTGCGTAGGTACCTATATACGAATATACGTGAATAGAAAATATTAATTGTTTTTCCTAATTGCGCAGTCGTTACGGCGCAGTGTAAAGATTTTATTGAAACTACCCAGGACTGAGTTACATTGGAATATGCAATTAGCTTTAATATCGAGGATTTCAAGGGAGGTGTGGGCAGTTTCCCCCTACACATTTGTGGAAATAGTCGCCTACCGCATAACTATCTCATCAATTTGATAACATTGGCTCCATGAACTGAGAGATTCGACGTTATGATTAGTTAAGGTAAGTCTTTTTTTTATTTAGGATCTCCTATAGTTGATTTCATGTAGCTGTGTATATTGCAGATACATAAATAAAATAAATAAAAATAAATATTCCACAACTTTTCACACAACGCCATCTAGTCCCAAGCTAAGCTAAGAGCTTGTGTTATGGGTACTAAACACCTGATAAACAAACTTATATACTTCTAAATACATACATATTATAGATAAATTACACCCAGACACAGAACAAATGATCGTGCTCATCACACAAACATTTGTCCTGGGTGGGAATCGAACCCACGACCTGCGGCATAGCAGTCAGGGTCACTAACTACTAGACTAACAGGCCAGCCGACATGAAATTAACTATAGACAACAAAAGTATTATTTAGGTGTGTACCTACTCCTTCACTTTGAACAGGAGACCACAGCATGCATAATAAAATGTGTAACTAAGCTAAGAACAAATATAATCAGAATTAAATTTAAAACACATTATGCAAGAAAATTAATAAAACAATATAAAATAAAAAAATAAATTAACTATGTCAGGCAGCAATAGAAAAATAAAATCAAAATCGAAATATAAAAATTAAATTAAAAATTTAAAAAACCCCCACCGCAAAAAAAGTAAAACATTTAAAAAGTTAAAAATAACACTTTAGCCATGAAATTTTACTTCACGTCGGGGTACCGCTTAAGTAAGGAATGTTCCTAGTACAGTCGAGTTCATTAATATATTGGCACTGTCAAGGATTCAAAATATTGTGAGCGTTGGAAAGCTCAATAAATTCTATAGAACCTATAGATCAAAAATATGTCCTCATGTGAACGGTTCAATAATATATGCTGTGCATTGTGCAATAACATGTGATCATGAACAGTTCAATAATATGTGATCATGAACGGTTCAATAATATATGCTGTGCATTAGGCAAAAATATGTGATCACCCTTTTCAAAAATATAGTATTGGCTTTTATAATATCTGAGCAGGAAAAGCTTCTTAATTATCTCTACATGCATGGGAAAGTCAATTATTTGCTCGAACAAATAAGATCTAGTTTACATTGTTACAGAAATGACAGTAGTTTCCATTGTTTTAAGCGCGTTTGCGTTTGTTTTTTAAATGAGTGTCTTTCAATCGTTGAATGACATGTGCGTCAGTTATAATTTTATTAGAAAAACATTTAACATCATTTGAAGTTAATCTAGCCAGTGATAAATGATGTAGCAAACTCCTTGACCATGCAATTTTAAGATTCATCATTCAGAGTAAAATTATCTTTATAACGTAAGTAATAAGGTTGAATTTGAATTACATTTACTTGTTTAGATATTATTGTATTTATGTGTGCCAAAGAGATTTATAGTTTATTGAATGTCTTTGATGTGTGCATACATAATTGTGAATCCTACAATGTTCAGATAATATGATCTTAATGTTGTTCATATAATAATGTGCTTTTGGCTGTATACATGTTACTGAGAAAAACCAGTCACATATTAATGAATCTAAATCTTGACCACAATTTAATGATGCTTTAGTTGTCACAATGTTATGTTTTTTTTTGACGGTCATATATTTTTGAAGCCTGAAAGGGCCAATATATTAATGAACTCGACTGTACTTGCAGGTATGTAGGTACTTATTTTAACGGTACCCCGACGTTACGTAAAATTTCATAGCTAAAGTGTTATTTTTAACTTTTTAAATGTTTTACTTTTTTTGAGGTGGGGGTTTTTTAAATTTTTAATTTAATTTTTATTTTATAATTTTTAACTCATTAATTTTGTTTTATAGAATTTACAGTTACGGGATTTTTTCAGAACAATGTATGTAGAGTTAAATGCTGGTTAAAACGAATCGAAACACGACATATCTGCTATTATGTTGTCAAGAGTCTACCTACTGGTGTGCTGGATAGCTTGGCTCCAGCATCAGCTCATCCTGTTGCCATCAGTGCATTGTGTTTAGAATCAAATGCTGGTTGAAATGAATCCAAACACGACACAATTATCTGCTATTATTTTATCAAGAGTCTACCTACTGGTGTGCTGGATAGCCGAGCTGCAGCATCAGCTCATCCTGTTGCCATCAGTGCATTGTGTTTAGAATCAAATGCTGGTTGAAATGAATCCAAACATGACATATCTGCTATTATTTTGTCAAGTCTACCTACTGGTGTGCTGGACAGCCTGGCTGCAGCATCAGCTCACCCAGTTGCCATCAGTGCATTGTGTGCAGAATCAAATGCAGGTTAAAATGAATCCAAAATCGACATATCTGCTGTTATTTTCCCAAGAGTGTATTAGTCTGCTAGATATCCTGGCTGCATCAGACCAAATACACCATAATGTTCCCTATTAATATTACACACATGGGTGTTTGAAATTTTAAGACACATATATGTTTGTAAGTAAAGTTAATACCTATAGACGTCTAAAATAGCAACGGTAGGTAACACAAAAGAGCTGATAACCTTGAAACGGCTGAACCGATTTTGATGAATTATGTCTAAGAACCATCGCAAGAAATCCTGCTTTCAAAAAAAACTGCATCTAAATCGGTTCACCGGTTTGGGCGCTACGGTGCCACAGACAGACAGACAGACAGACAGACAGACAGACAGACAGACAGACAGACAGACAGACAGACAGACAGACAGACAGACAGACACACACACATAGCGGTGAAACTTATAACACCCCTCTTTTTGCGTCGGGGGTTAAAAATAATCAGATTGTACACAAACTTAAAATAATTAACAATTAGATATTTTTTGAGAGCTTAAGAGCTTTTTTTTTGTACTTTTGATAACATGCAAGTTTTTATTTAAGAAACTAAAAACCACCATGCGTTTGTGTCTTTTGTGACACAAAATGTGATGCACATGATGTCATGCACAATAAGAGTACCTATTCATAAATACTCTACCTTTAAAAAAATATATTAATAAAAAGTATACACAGGCTACCCGTTTGGTGCTAGTTTTTTGGAATGTTTATGGTATTTATTTACTTATCAATACCAAAGCAATACATTTTCGCAGTCTCAATTATTTTTTACCTACTTACGGCCGAAATTAATAATCAATCTAATCCAAGATCTTCGGATTGAAGATCGAAAATCAAATCCCGATTTATGATAAAGTGTGCCAATAAGCTATCCACGGATTGAAATCCCAATCCTTAATTCCAGCCCATCTTTGAAAGGACGATTTGTAGACTATAGATTGACCTTTGTTCGGAAATGACAGTTTGACTGTGCCAATAACATATCCTTTGAATTTGACGTTTGTTTTGATCGGTGTAAACAATCCAAATCGTAATCTTCAAATTTCCTCAGATTTAGGATTGACTTCACGGATTTTATTAAAAATATTGGCACTATCGATACTTCCAGCGATAGTGACAGTGATATGGAGGTTCTGGTGCATTTTTGTGATAGTACAGATAGTGATAGTACAGATAGTGATAGTACAGCGAGTGAAGAGTGAGGGGGTCAGTCGCCTCATGGAAAGCTAGTATTCGCCAAACTGGTCTAAATTGGCGATCATTCAAATGTTACCTCTCGCAAGAAAGGTAATACATAGTTGAAAGTAAAACGTGGAGACGCGCCCGTAAGGGACGGTCCACCTCACTGAGGCAGTTAGTTGTAAAACTTACAACGCTTTTCGAGAAGAGTTTTATTAAAAGAGTGAACTACATGCAAACTCTGGATGACGCCGAGTTTACTTTTAGGTTTAGGTTAACGAAATCTGTAGTAAATTGTCTGTTGACTGAAATTATGCCTGCCATCAGTGTAACCTCATCGAGGTAATTTTTAATAGTATCTTGTGAATGTACTAACACATAGGTAGTCAAAATATGGATGACCGTGACATCCAAACAAGAATATTTATTTTATGTAATCAAATAAAACAATATTATGTGACTAAGGTTTATTTTTTATTTTATCAAAATGTTTATGCACAAGTAAAAAACTGTACAAAGGCGGAATGCAATAGGCACTCACATGCCAACAACAGAACCAATGGCTGTACTCCCTAATAATTCAGGAACACGGTCCAGTACATTATCAGGGGGTATGTTCATGATGATGATGATCTCTGATGTTCCCCCACCAGTCTGCAAATATAAAAATGTATTAGGTATTTTTGTTTTTCACTGGCATTGGGCCGTGTGCACAGGCCTGTGTCTCTTTAGATTGAATTAAAATGACTGAATGTTGAAAATAACTTACGTGTATGCGGTTCATTCTTATTATAGTGCTGCATTTACGAGAGTTCCTTTTCACATTTTCCCACTTTAAACGCAGTTGCAATTTAACTAATACATTTCGATGATTATCGTTCGAAATTATTTAGCAAAAATAGATGGTTCATTATATAGTGTTACCACAATAAATCGTAAAACCTGTTTTTGTTAAGTTATTTTGATATGACATATAAATGGAAAACAAAAACATTATTTAGTTTTGCATAAAATGGAATGAGATTTCAAGAATCAAGGGGGAATGGATTTCCTGATATCGGTAGATTGAGTAAAACTAGGATTGTCTTTTTTCGTTATTGGGACTAGGATTGAAGATCGATTCATGGATCGGTTCATATCTGCGATCGATAAACATGCGATCGATTTATATCTTGTATTATAGATTGATTATTAATTTTGGGCGTTAATGCGCAATAAGCATATTGAAAATAGATTTTCCCTTCATACGAGTATAGTTCATAATGATTTGTCATTGTGCCAATTTTTAAGGTTCTTAGGTTCCGAAAGGGTGTATAGGTAGTTGTTTTTTGATAAAAAAAAACACGAAAACTGCGATTTTCAAGAGGCCATATTCTGTGAAGAGAGTGGATTTAATGGCGTAAACATTTTTGGTGGTCGTCGGGCCAAAGAAAACACCAGTTTCTATTGGGCATATAAGGCAAAAAGTTATGGGTAGGCAATAATAATTGCAAACAAAAGAAGGTTCCTACGCATCGCGTCACAACCTTTTGCCTTTTTTATTAGTTTTGTTTAACTCAGTTCATAAAAGAATATCATCACCGTTGGAACTCAAATTTTGTGTCAACACCCAGTCTTCTAGGTGCTAGGTTGCATCTTAAATTATATAAGACAGTTATGTTGCATTTTACGAACGTAATGGAGTTAGAAGTCAGTAATGCCCAAAACTATACTAACTTGGCTTGCTTAACACCTGGAACAAGGCATATCGCCTGCACTCCAGCTGTAAATAGAACGACCGGTGAAGGCAGGAAATTAAATCAATCTTGACGCGACGGGGACCTAACGTTTGGTCTTAGTAGATACGTGCAGGTGTAACGACGTCTTTAGCGCCAAACACAAACTCAACAGACTTAGGTACCTATCTTATATTGCAATGCACGCTATGATTGAAATACAGAAAATATTGCGAGATAACATCCGAAGGTACTAACGCGCAATTGAAGCTGAAAATGTAAAACAGTCAGTTGGTTATAGTAGTCAATTATACACACATCAAAAGTGTCTAGGGATCAAGCATTTTTATGCGGATTTCTTGAGATTGAGATGTGGCTTTGTAATAAATTTATGATTTTATAAATTTATATGGATCCTTTTTGGTGCATTTCATAATTTGAATCAGGAACTGTGAATCAAATTCGAGTAAAAGATGAAAATCAGCTGTCAATATTTTCCCTATAAAAACATACAACGCATTGAAGACATTATTAGTGCTACTGTTTCCCTACTACTGATTAAAACCAACGTTATTATGGAGCGGCGACGTCATTTAAGCAGGGAAGAAATGCTCAGAGCCGTGGGAATGATAGAAGCTGGTTCCCGGCAACGTACTGTGGCTTTAGCTCTGAATACAAGTCAGAGTGTTATCAGTCGACTTTGGACACGTTACCGAAGCACTGGTACCGTGGCTGAGCGCCATGGAGGACGGTATCGCTGCACCACACGGAGACAAGACCGATACATTCAAATCTTAACTCGAAGACCTCCAACAATAACCGCCATGATGTTAGCCGTGAGGCTTCATCACTCTTCAGGGAACTTAATTAGCGACCAAACAGTCAGAAACCGCTTGCATGAAGTGAACCTTCATTCCCGAAGACCGCTACGGGTACCACCTATAGCAATGCACAATCGTAGGATTCGATATCAATGGGCTCTTGAACACAGAAATTGGGCAGAAGAACAATGGCGTTTCGTGTGCTTTTCTGATGAGTCTCGTTTTGGTATGAGACCGGATACAAGACGTATACGACACTGGAGAACCCCTGGACGCCAACAGCGATTAAAATCCTGCCAGGAAGTCCATCCTTATAGTGGTGGAACCATCATGGTATGGGCGGGTATTTGGATCGGCGGAAGAACTGAGTTGATTTGGATCAGAGGCAACCTCAACGCTCAAATTTATGCTGAGACGATTGTATCAGACGTCATCGTTCCTCTACAAGTGCAAATCGGTCCCTTATTTCAGTTAATGCATGATAATGCACGACCGCACACCCCAAGAGTTGTAAGACAGACTCTCGCCGCAGCTAACATCAATGTCCTGCCCTGGCCTGCTCAGTCGCCAGACTTGAACCCGATTGAGCATGCATGGGATATGCTACAGAGAAGAGCTCTGCCGAATATGGAGGGTATCCAGTCGCAAGAAGACCTTTTTTTGTTGTTGCAACGAACATGGGCGGCCATTCCACAGCGTGATTTGGATGAACTCATTTTGAGTATGCCAAACCGATGTTCTTGTGTTGTTAGTGTTCGCGGTAGAAACACGGATTATTAATTGTTTAAGTTACCCAATAAAATTTTAAAGAAAACTGTTATTTCAGTCTTTTTTTCGAACTTTAATGTTAGTGGTTCAAATGTCAAAAATCCCTTTATTAGGAAAATGGCAAATTTCTTTATTAATGCAAAGGTGACTTGGTTTATCGTTACTGTGACAAACGAAAACACTTTATTTGATGAATCCTTAAAGAAAATTTTAATTAATATCAATCAGGAGAAAAGTTATTGCAAAAATATATGTTGATCCCTAGACACTTTTGATGTGTGTAGTTTGCAAAGCAAATTAATTACACTAAACCCATGTTGATCCACGGATTAATCAAACTGAAAGCTTTAAACAAAACTGTTATGTAAAGGAAGGCATAATTTACTCCGTGTTCTCGCTACGAAATATCTCTTTTAACTACCGTAGTAACTCGTACCTGCCGTACCTACGAGTATCCGTTGTAGGTACAGAAAACAGTCCTACGCTAGCGGGACGCAAAACAATGAGTGCCTGCAATAACATACCAGAGCTGAGTGAGGTTGGTAAAATAGGAAAAATAAATGTACAATCCGTTTACGTTGTGTACCGAATGTGATGATTGATGGGAATATTGGTCGGAGGTGGCGCGGCGGCGCCGGGCGGTGGTCACATTGGATAGCAGCTGCGCCCGGTGTTTTATTTACTACTGTTTGTTGCCTGCATCGTCGGTCTGGCTTGACCTGCACGAGTGACCCAGGTACGATTCACAGTGTTATTAAGTTTTTCCGCCCCTTAAAGAGGTGCAACCTGATGTTGGTAATATAAAATTGAGTAGTCAATATATTACATCTTTAAATTATATAAAACAATGTCGTGTTAGTCCCACCATTTATTATTTATTTAAAACTCAAAAAGGTTGTTTTTATTGGGGTAACTTGATGTGCTGGCGTCTGTACATGCCGTTCGGGGAATACTGTTACTGTTTCAAAAGGACCATAGGCGCTAGAAAGCGAGCAGTCGGTCGAGCCAGTTAGTCACTCTGTGAGAACTTAAGTAAACTGGGGGCTTAGACAAAGTAACATCGCTTCGTAGCGAAACGATATCTAAATTCGTCATCGTCTCTGAGATACCGATAAACATTTCCAATGTCACACTATTGTCGCGATCGTTGTGTCGAATTGTTTATTCGTTAAAAACCTAAAATATTGTTTATGGTATCGAAAATTTAGCTGTCAGTGTCAGTCAAGAAGTTCAAATCGGATCAAACCCGCGAGTTATTGTTGTTTTCAAATTTTAATAATAAGAATGATTGAGTGTTGAGTTTAATCGTTTTCAAGTTAAAATTAAAACAATATTATAAGTGCGTAATTTTTTTTCTGCTGCTTTCCTTTTGGTTTTTTTAAATTACCTACATTGCCAGAAGATACCTGTTTACTATCTACTAATGATAATTGTCTATGAACAGGGGTACATTCTATTGTCTGATAGTCTAGTTTAAATTTTGAACAGGAGCTACTTCCACAGAGAGAATAGAAGAATTTAAAGTGCCAGTATGTGTTCCAGCAGGAAGAGAATACTCTTTCTGACTGGTTGTGGCCTCCAAGATTGCTGGTATTAAAGGTGGAGCCTCCTTCGTACAACATGGGGGTTTACAACAATCAATCACTATATTGGTAGTGTAAATAGGCAACACAGTTTCGTCACTTATTCAAACATTTGTTATATAAGCTATAACAGTATTAATATTGTATGCTATCAACATAGCAATCATATGTCTACATTCACGGGACAGAGATAAAGTTCTCTGAGTCAACTTGACTAGATTGTGAAAGGTGTGGCTAGATTGGACGTCCAAAACAAAAAAAAAGGCATTGACTGGAATTAGCAGGTTGATTTAAGAAAACATTTTCAATAAACAAAGAAGGTATCCGTAAACTGTCCAAAATAACACTTAATTTCTTTTGCAGAAACTCCACAACTGACTTCGTCACCACAACCTTCCACTTCACCAGATACAAACACCACCCCCCTCCCACTCGTGCTCCCACCAGCTACGGCAGCGCCAACCCCGCCAGCCTCGGCAGCGCAATCCCCGCCAGCCCCTGCAGTGCCCACTACTCCGAGGCGAAGGCGGCCGCCAGCCCCCCGCGCGTCTGCTATTTCTCCATCTGCCAGGCGTCGTCCGCGATTGAGGTCGCCAGCGACACCGCAGTCGCCTCTTCCGACCGCCCTCGTTTGCGAGCCCGCCGTAGACGACCGACCCCCTTCGAGAGAGCGGCAAGCGAGTTTACGGCCGTGGAATTACGACGTCTGGAGCTGGAGGAAGCCTGGACTAGGCTACAACACGAGCGCGACTTGCGAGCGTTGGAGGTTGAGCACGAACGGAACCAAGTTTTTAGCTCATTAGTCGCGTCGCTCAAGAAAATAGTAAAAAGAAAAGAAGCCTTTCTGACCCGTGGAACACCAAAGCAGTTCACCTAGTGTTGTTGCATGGCTCACTTTCTGTACCCCTGGTTCATCTGTTTAATAGACAGTGTGTCACACGCATTTATTTTAGTTTTATTTCAATAAAAGTTAATTTATTTAGAGAGATTTATTATACACTAGTTTATTATCCATTAGATCTAGCTTGCATGTTGCATTATGGCCTATTGAGGTGAGGTTGTGCCCAGCAGTTGACGTATTAGGCTGAATAATATAATTATTATGTTTAGTAGAGATACTAATAAGGTTAAAATTTTATACTGAGAGTTTATCAAGTGACTGAATAAAAATATTAAAATATTTAATAGTTATTTTATTTCACCTATATTACATCCTACTAACTAAGCGATTGCGCATAGCCCTACCTCGGGTTAACTCCTTTTAATAACAATACAATACTGTACGACAATATTACCGTGATATTGTTCCAATAACTACAACGTTTTGACATTCGTTTCGTTATCTTTTTTGGCGATCACGATCGAGGCGAAGGTGAACACTAAAAGCGCTGCTTGTCTACGCATTTGTATGGGATAAACACTATAACGATTCGTTACTTTATGGTTTCGTAACGAATTATATGTATAAAACATTTGTCTAGCTACTTGCGATAACGATGACAACTGACAACGTGACTTAACGCGGCTTATGTCAATCCCATACATTTTAGTCTTTTCTAACTTCGTTATCGTTTTTATTTTGTACTTTGTCTAAGCCCCCTGAACTGTCAATACCCAGCATTAATATCGATTGATAGCTCGATTCGTCTACATTTTTACGGGGTGTTTTAAACAGGATAGTACTGCTAAGTGGCTAGCGGAGAAGCTAGCGATATAAAGCGAGGTGCACGAGGAGTGAGCGAGGGGCGCCTAGCGTCGCGTGCTAGACGCCTGCCTCACACGGCACTAATCAACGTGATCGATGCGAACGCACAAATATTGATAATTTCAATAAACACGAA
The DNA here is from genome assembly GCA_921972225.1 of Euplexia lucipara. NCBI lineage: Eukaryota > Metazoa > Arthropoda > Insecta > Lepidoptera > Noctuidae > Euplexia > Euplexia lucipara. The sequence continues at coordinate 5,021,591 of OV179142.1, read as the reverse complement.
TTCACCCCTACTTACTATTAAAGGTTTCGTAATTTATTTTTGTTACATCAAAATCTTAATTTGTTCTCGTCATACAAGGTAAAAGAAAACAAGGGAGTCCTTTAACTTAACATGTCGAGGTCGTTCTATTGTTCTTGTTTACAATAATTAACGAGGGTAGGTTCGTAACAGTATCTTAATACCTATGCCAGATTAGTTGTTCGGGTCTTTATATGCGGGTCTTTATCTATTCAATCTGTTGTATCTGTATTCTATTATATTATGTTCTTTTGTTTTAGCGTTAATGCTGAGCATTTATTGAGGTCTCGGTTTCGATCCCCGGGTCGGTTATTGAGGTTATCAATCTGGCATTTTTCAGTACCTATCAGCCCAAAGTTTGGATTCGTGCCCGATTAATGGCAATAGGCTCGCCGCCCATTACGGACTAAAACATAACTGGCGAAATGTGGGCGTGCCTACCTACTACCTACGTCTCTGCCTAACCCTTCGGGGATAACAGGCTTGATGTTTATATATCCATTCACGAGATTCTTTTCAATAGGTAACATTTGTTTTGTCGTGGGAGTAGGAAAATATTTGTAATCCGCTGTTGAGTGTCTAAAATCAATATTTATACTGTGAGGTTAAACAAAAATAAAAATCGGCTGTTTCATACATTTTGTTCGAGTCGGTATCAAACGTTTGTTATGCAACAGCAGATTAATTTTTCGCGATGTCCGAGTTTGTCTAATAGTTAAAGTTGTATAATAGTAGTAGTAGTTGCATATTCATGGGACGGGCATAACTGTTAGACGATAAAGACAACCGCTCCATTTCGTTTATAATCATTTGGAATAGTAAAAAATCTTTTATTCAAAGAAGAGAATACCTACTTAATGTGAAAGTTTATGTCATTCCACACAACCGTAAATTTTAATTAAGGTGTAGTGCAACCAATTTATAATTCATCCCGATGCAATAAAAGCAGAAGCAGAAAATCACACGTAAAACGCAACGCAATATTATTCACGATACTGAGCCATTAATTACTAATCGGTTTAAACGAATACCATACCTTTTCAACGTAGTTATTTTTTAATCTTCTACGTAGGAGTCGATTTTATTTGTAAAATAATAATTATTGATCAAAAACATAAATGTCAAATAAGAGCCATGTCCAATGGTCAGTTCAGAAATTTGTTTATAACAACTTAAAATATATAACTTATATATAATTGCTCCAGGGGATTTGCGAATTCAAATTAATATTAATTATAAGTCCAGGTTTCCTCGCGATGTTTTTTATATAAGTAATAATTGTTTGTTTACGTAACTATAAGTAAGGTAATGTCGTGATAGCCAGGTGATTAAGGCCACCAGGGGCCACCAGGGATATATTAGGTCTTCAAGACTGATATTTCAATGTGCCATTTAAAATTAGAATTGGTCGTAATTTATTATAAATATTTATTTAATAGTGATATAGAAGTGATATTTCAAGACTAAGTAGATTAAAGTTTAAAGTTATTGCATCATTGAATGAAGACTGAAAAAGTGCAAAGTTTCTTAGAAAATTATGTTTTTTATGACACTCACTACTCAGTAGTGGTTAACAATGATTAAAAATAATTAATATCCTGTTGATTCTAATTGTGCACTGATTTTCAGAAAGGTATTGCTATCTAGATCAGACAAGTTGCACCGTTTTGCGTGTGTGACAGAGACGCATAATAATATTCGTTAAGATAAATTTTGAGGAATTGTACGGATCACGCAGTCCAGTGTGATGTAAAGGACAGGCCAATTTATTTTCGATGCTCAGTTTTGAGTCACAATTTAATGTAAGGGACATAGTATTTGTACCTTCTCAAGGAACACTAATGTATAAGACAATACTAAAATACCTCAAATTATGGAATAACGTATGTGACCTATTGTAAAATGTACTCGATTTTTTTTTTATGTAAGTACCAAATACTGTGAGTAAAGAGACTTACATTACTTTTTATACAAATATTAATTTATAATGTTATATACAGCCAATTTCTAGAAAAAAAAATGGTCTAGGCCTACGGAAAATATGTGATGTAAGGGACATTATTTTTGAGATATCGAGATTTTAAATATACCAATCGATAGAGCGAGAAATTCCGAATCCAACAATGTACATATATAACTCATTTTCAAAAATCAAAAATGTCCCTTACGCTATTTCATATTTCCAGTATCGATAACTAGGTTTACCGTGACCGTTTTACATATAAAACATCAAACAAGCTTCGATGCGACGAGATGATTTTATCAATCGAATTTTACGTAAATGAATCAATTCATTACTTATAGTTGAAGGCCGGTGCACGTTCCGACGTGGTTTGATATTAATCTATATTTACTATGGCTTTTAGTAAGTCGGCCACTTGGTGTTTGGTACCTAGACTTTAGTGTTTATTGTTGAGATTGAAATTTTCAAAATGGATGCGGTCCATCCAAAAACGCCTGTGCGTTCTATTGCTGTACATTGTCCACGCCATTAAGGGCAAGACTACATCAAAGCGGAGGCGAGAGGAGATGTCCCGTAATTAACCAATAGGATATTGTATTGTGCTGCAGCTAAGTACTGAGCTGGCAAAACAACGCAAGCTGATTGGTCGTGCGACACATCTCTTCACGTCTCCGCTTTGGTGAAGTCTCGTCCTAACATTGCGTGCACACGTATTCGACAATATCGCCTCGTTTTGTTTTAAAAATCAAACGGCGGGAAAACTCATGAACAACTGATTTCGAATTATAAAATAGCACGCTATTTATTATTAACTCTATTTTTTTTTTTAATATCACTGCTCACATTAGCCAGTATCAATATTTTGCTTTCCCGACACAAAAAAAAAATGTTATAGGCGCTGCGCATACGTGGACATTTTTGTGTCTTGTTTACTAGCTACTAACACATATTTGATTTCTTCCTAACCAGTATGAAATCAGCCACTCCCTGCGTAGACGTAAACATTTAATGATCCTGTATGATGACGGACATTTTGGAGACGGTGTCCCGTGTAGGTAACAAAAAGTGTCTCGTTTGCGCAACCCCACAAAGTAAATAATAATGTGAGGTCCTTTTAAGTGTAATTTCAATTGACTTAAGCTGATGCTCTTATAAAAGTGTAGGGTTCCGTAGTTACCCGTCCGTCACAAAAAGTGTTCAAAATGCTTGCTTATACGATTAATACGATTATACTACAAACTTAGTCCAGAAATTATTTTGTACAACTTTTTGTCTAACTAATGTGACAGATGTCACTTAAGCCTATGGTGGTAGACTGCGAAGTCATGTGTCGTGAGTTCAATCCTGGCCAACCACCGTCGTCTTTTTGTGTTTCCAATAATTTTAAGAGATCATTTATTCTAAACAAGTAAGTAATTATAAACAAGGCCCTGGGTTTGAGGGACGCATAGCATCGCAGAAACTAGTCGGAGATAGACGTGTGCCGCTCATGAGCGAATGTTTTAAATGTACCGCCATGTTCAAGATAATAAATTAGTAAACTGCAATTAACGTTTAACGTTTATGTTTCATAAACTCTACTGTACATCAGAACCTCGAATTTAACCTAGGGGTATCGAGTTATCCAGGAATGAATGCCTATCTAGGGTGTCTCCACGTAAAACATTGGTACTGAGCTGCATCCAGTTAAACTAGAACTCGACCACAACATAGTTAGGAAACGGACGGATTTGATTGACGGACATATACCGACCTTATTGGTTGTTCTATAGAAAAGTCAGGTGCGTTACACACGCAACGTTTAATAAACTTGCAGAGCATTTGTGCAGATGTACAGAAGTCAGCACATCAAGTTACCCCAATGTGTCAAATTTTCCCCAATTGAATATGAACCTTATTCCGTTTGACATAAAGTTGAAAAACGATCAAAGAAATTTGACACATTGGGGTAACTTGATGTGCTGGCGTCTGTACAAACGTACGATGACAAAGCAAAAGAAGTATATAGTTAAGGGTCGAATCAGGTGGTTTTCTTTAGTATCCGCCTACACCCATGCAAAAAGGCGTGAGTTTATAGTATGTATGTGTACTGTGTGCTGTGTAAATGCCTTTAGTATAAATACATGTCTATTACGTTCATTAAACGACGACATTCTCGCAAAACCAGCAGCATAATTTGCATTTCCGCACAAAATTGTTTTAGGCACAGAATAATATAACACAGAACTCAAAGAATTCTAAATTAAAACCATGTTTTTGTCCCTGAATAATAAATAACGCAATAATGCTAACGCACGACAAAAAGGGTAAAAAAAGTTTCACTTTCGACAATTTCACTTTGTACCCACATGTATATTTGTAATTATGTGCACCTACATCGAAATACGAGAAATTAACATCATTAGATATAGACCACCAGGTGAATAAGTAATTTTTGAGTTACGCAAATCAATTAAATTAGACCTTGTGTACTCAGACAGATGTTTTAGGAATGTAGAACTATGCGGTTGCTTAAAAGCTAAAAGGTTTGGTTAAAAGCTTTCCTGAGAAGGTTAATCAGCAAGCGAATATTTACCGTTCTGCTCAGTTCATAGAAAGGAGCTTGTTGTTTAACAGCTAACAAATACCTCACTTTGCACAGGTATATCATCGTATTTATATACATTTCTATCTTGTATAAAAACCCGGGTCTCCTGCTATGAAGATTAATTATTGTATTTATCAGGTTTTATTGCCGTAACTATTACTGAAAAAAATAGTTTGAATTTATGTGTGTACTGCTTTACAACCACATATCTGGTTGCCGTGTCCTTTTAGTACCTACGCAATTCAAATGATTTTTTTCTTATAATATAACACATTTTGGCGTATTAACGTCAGAAAATGTGTCGTTAAGAAATGATAATGAAATCATAATGAAATATTAAAAGCAATACGACATTTATCTAGACATCAAAAATCGACGGTGAGCTAGCACAACAAATAATACATTAAATTGGTTGGTAAGTCGTCCAACAAAAAACAGTTGATATAACATCAGCTTACTTGAAATATTTTTTTAGTGCTTGTACTTTTTTTTTAAACTTAAAAAAAATATTTTGATTACCTTGGTCCCGCCTCGCCCTGTTTCGGTGGCTGGTTCTAGAAATAGAAAAAAAAAAACAAATTAAAAGATAAATTCATTGCACTTCTTATCTCTGCTAATCACGTGCCTACGAATGTGTGCTATAATGGCAATAATAGAGATGTACATAGACATAACAGAAATACAGGGGTTCTCCAATAAATCATGCGTCACTCGGGGCAGAGATTATGGCATGTAAGTCATGTAACGGACTGTATGAGTAAATCCAATCCAAGCCCCCTAGCTGAACTGATTTTAGTCTGGCTCCGAATGTTCAAACATATTATTATTATGATTGCGGCATGATTTAGTTTGAAATGCGACAAACAAAAATTTAAAAATATAGGTATTTATTTTCGAAAATAACCTACTTAATAATTTTTCATTTAGTAACCTTTAAGTCTTAAAATTCTTTTCAACGTTAGTCAAAAGTGTAATTGCGGGCGTTCGGCGCGGTTTATGAAGTGGCTGAGCGATTAGCTGCTTCGGGTTCGATTCCCGCACGGAAAACATATACTTAGATCATGTTCGGGTTCGGGCTGTTTGTGTAGTATGTGACTTTAAATGCTATAAGACATTTAAAGTGCGATGCAGCGTCTTTGCAAGAAAAAGACAGCTTTGTTTATTATTAATTAATATTTTTGTCTTTGTAGAGTTACGATTGCGTACTTTCAGAAGGTTAGACGACAAGATATTGTAGTGTAAATTATTTTGTATTTTTACGTCACATTTCAACGTATAGGTGTGGGGGTGTCAGATTCGGTATTCGCCGCATTTCAGAGCCCCACCCCATTGCACAGCCTATAGCGATGCACTGTTGTCTACAGATGTATGTACCTTTCTATATATAGCCGGTTCTGGGTAGGAGGGGACCAAACCGCTCTCCCGATCAATTATACACTAGTTAATTTGTGCAGCCGATTTCTGAATACTCGTATTCGAGGAAATGAATATTATATGGCCCAGACACGTCGAGATTCAAGGTTCTATCATCATTTGCAGGGAAGTTCAAGGGGACAATTCTGCACAAAATTACTTGATACCTTGCATAACATGACGTGTTATCATTATTGAGTGCTTAGAAAGCAACAACTGATGAATAACGAGTTAAGAAAATCATCATTTAAATTCAGTCTTTGTACATAACTGCACGGATTCCATAGATAAAACTATAACAGATCACTCGGTAGCTTTTTTGGCATCGTAGGTAAATACCTACGACGCCAAAAAAGCTACCGCGTGATCTGTTATACTTAGGTAGGAAAAAATAGGTTTTTTTGAAGCGTCAGTGATATCACTGACGCTTCAAGAAAACCTATTTTTGTGTTTTTTTTTTAAGCAAATTTGATTCGCCGTTTCGCTACCGTCGTGGAGGTGATGGTTGTTTCGTTACTTACTTCAGAAACTAAATATTCGCATCACCTCCACGACGGTAGCGAAACGGCGAATCTATAAATTTTTACTGATATGTAGAATTTGTGAAGTTAGGGTCGGTATGTTAGGCCGTGTAGATTCAGAAGCTTGGCTCTACATGATATCTGATATCTTTTTCTTTTAAAAAAAAACACAAAAATAGGTTTTTTTGAAGCGTCAGTGATATCACTGACGCTTCAAGAAAACCTATTTTTGTGTTTTTTTTTAAGTAAATTTGATTCGCCGTTTCGCTACCGTCGTGGAGGTGATGGTTGTTTCGTTACTTACTTCAGAAACTAAATATTCGCATCACCTCCACGACGGTAGCGAAACGGCGAATCTATACATTTTTACTGATATGTAGAATTTGTGAAGTTAGGGTCGGTATGTTAGGCCGTGTAGATTCAGAAGCTTGGCTCTACATGATATCTGATATCTTTTTCACAGGGCAAACCTTATGTGGTCGTCTTGGCAACATTTTACATGAAATTTTTTGGTGGGATTATAATATCTGTTAGATACTACAAAAAGCATGCCTGAGAGATACGGGTAGGTACCTACTTCAAAACAGCATGTGTGTAGCCAAGTCAGAGAACTATAGATGGCATAAAATCTCTGACACTAGGTTAGTTGCCAATCAGTCAATAAGAGAGATTTTTATAACAAGAGAGTTGTTCACCAGATTGCGCTTATGTACTTTTAGTAGGTGTTGGTAAATAGTTGAAGTGTAAGCATAAAAACTCGCACAAGTTCACGCTCTTCGCTTAAATCCTATTATATTTTAAGTTTCTATTAAAAATGGATGTGTTGTATGTTATTATTCCAAGCTTAAACTACCTAGTGATATCATTATACTCGTAATCAACTTGACTTTGACTTGGTAAAGACTTAGGTAGTAAGTAGGACGGATAAATATCAAGCTATACATTTCCAGTACAAGCTAATCTCGTATTTCAAAGGGTTTCCGCACAGTAAAAGGTCCCTTTATATATTCAAAATTAATATTGGAGGATAATTGGTGTTGGTACTAATGGCAAAAATGCAATCAGTATTTTTTTTGTTTATGTATGTCTGTATGTGCACGCATAGTTCAAAAACTACCTACTAAAGGGATTTTAACCAAACTTGGTACGATTGTATTCGATACGCCTGCAGGGCTAACATGCGCAAGTCGACATATCTCATAAACGAGATGACAAACTTTGTCGATCTCGATTCGTTTGTCACTTTTCCTAACATGCGCACCACGCTCGAGAAGATATCTCGTCGTGACTTTGCCTTGTCGACGCGAGATAACCGATGTTGGCATTTCATGAAAACACACCATAGTCTAGTTTAGTAACGCCGGTTTCATTCGGTCAATATAGGTGGAAATTGCGTGAACGCTGCCATATTTGTGAATTCAAAATTTGTTTTGATTGTGGTGCGTTAGTTTTCAATACTATTTGAAAAATTGTTGGATTGTAGAAAGAAGATGGCTTTGGCATCAAAGAGATTGTAAGTATTAGATCAAAATCCCGTCACAGATGGCGGAGATGCTTATTAGTTTATTAGCAACTCTTTATTCACTGTGCTTTAGTGACTTCCAAAACAAACCGTGTGAAGGATGCATTTTCTACGAGTTTTAAGATAATTATGTAATCATAATACTATGTTAAATTATATATCTCGATGAAATGTACTAACTGTAATGTCCAAAATAAACACACCATGCTATACGTAAATCAATACCTATTGAATGTTCACTATTCAGCAAGTATCAACGTTCTGCCATTACTGTAAAACATTATTCGTAATACGAACGAAAGTTTACTTGTCATTGTGTGTACTGTAAAATAATAGTGCCCTTAATAATTGAAAAAGAGATTGATAGTTACAAATTGAACTGTAATGTTTCAGAATACGCAGTACAAAAGGCCAAATTAAATATTCGTGTGAGTATATGCATGAGCATGCAAACTTTGCGGCAGGAGATTTTAAAACTCCGCAGGGTGCCGCTGAATATGAGCGGCAGTGGGAACGAGTAAAAGCGGCCCTCGATGAGCTTGGACCGCGTAAGTCTATTGAACAGTAGAAGGTGGTAAGTTTGGCCAAAAAATAAGCCCAAATTGGATTTGGCATCTACCAGAAACAATCTACTTACATAGTTTTGTTTTCTTTTTTTGATCTTCGTATATAAACGACGTCGAATCACCTTCCTCTGTATTTTTCTTGCTTCCCTTACCTCATACACAGTTAATTGATAATTATAGTAGGTACGGCACCGCCATTATACTTAAATTGTTTTATAAATTTCACAGAACATTGTTACCCCTTTTTCCAGTTTTTTCTCAGTTATTCGCGGTTTCTCGTCTACGAAAACCATCGACGAGAAACTTGTCATAGGAAAATGTCAAAATTCGACTAAATATAGCGCGCATGTTAGAGCCTGACGACAAAAACAGGTTTGACAGTACGACATAAGTTCTTTAACAGAACGACACGAGATATAAGTGGCGCCATGTTAGCTCCCTTCGACAAACAAACATATTATGTCGTCTCAGCACGAGATAATGCGTCGACAAAATGTTGTCGACTTGCGCATGTTAGCCCTGCTGGGCAGGTTGATCTTAGTCTCAGTTGTTTATCACATGGTCAGTTGTACGTCGCTCTTTTCCAGTTTTAGTAGTTCCAGAAATCTTTGTGCATACATACCGGAAGGGTCAACTTTGAATATAGTCTATCCGGAAGCTTTATACTAAAATTGTTACGTTGATACATCAACGCACAGCCCAAACCGCTGGTATTAGGGACATAAAACTTGAAGGGGTGTTCTTTTCGAAGAGTAAGTATCCACTAACAAACGATTTTTAGAAATTCAACCCTTAACGGGAAAAAATATGGGACGGAAGTTCGACATCCACGCTGGCGAAGCCGCGGGTAAGAGCTAATACAGTATGATCCTATTACTATTACTTTGGGAGTTTTCGTCCTTCTAACCATTTCACCATGAAAAAAGCTCAGAAACCAGTTTACAGGTATTGCTTGTTCCTGAATGCAAAAACATTATCAGATTATGCTTTTACAAAACCATTTTCAGTCATTTTCTTAAATGTTTTAATAACCTCACTATGAAGCTAAAATTACACCTGAACATTAAATTAATTCACAACACACACGGCAATAATTATGTTTTCCAATAAAAAGTCCATTCCAATACTTAATGTTAAACTTACACATTGTATGTTTTGTAGGCGTAACTTGTTGTCGTAGTATTTGACGTCACGTTTCGTTATAACCAATGGTGATGCGTTTCACAAATTTGTATAACCCGCGCTTAATTCGCACTTTTATTTTTAATTTAAATAATTATGACGCTATAAAGTAAAATAATGATTTAGTTCATATTTTCTGCCATTATAGATTGGGGAAAAAAATATTCGAACCTAACTGCATAACTGATCCAAGTCCGGATAATCCAATTTTCTAGTTCGCTCTTAGAAAATTCATCGTTGTAACTAAATCTCTCCCAGTCGAGAATGCCCCACTTTTCAAGCTGGCTTCCATAACTTTTTAATCAGTCAAACTATCTCAGTTAGAATGTTCTAATGTTCTGACTCAATAGTAGTCTCTTAGTCAAACAACCCACAATTGAGTTTAGACTGACAGATATTGGATCTCAAATACTGTATAAGCATCAACTATGTCTCTCGTTATGATATAGCGCAACCTGATAGTGATACCATGTGGTTGGTCCCTCCGTGATTCTTTACTCCACAGCGTTACACATAAATTTTCGCTTTTCTTGCTATGATAACTTTACTAAACTGAAAAAAAAAAGACAATCAACTGGTGGTCTAACTGAGATTCGGAATTAAAAATCAATAATTCACTAAAACTCTCGTTGCGTTGTATGCAAATCATGCTTTTAATAGTTTAAAGTACTTTAAAGAAATATGAACATTAGAATAAGCCGACGATACACATGGTTTCGAGTTGACCGTCGGTGTCCTAACTATCTTATCTTTATGCAACCTACACGTTGTGAAGATTCATTAAACTATTTTAAGCACTCAATCAAAAGCTCATAGCTCATATCTCTTCATAAGTAGCCTTATAAAAAGACGACTTAGTACCTACATATTAAACTGTACATTTTCTGTTTATCATACAGATTTGACTTCTCTACAGTTTTATTATAAGTATTATTTACTAGCAGACGTCACGCGGTTTCACCCACGTAGTTCCCGTTCCCGTGGGAATACAGGGTTAAAAAGTAGCCTATGTAGCTTGGGGATAGTGTAGCTTCCCAACGGTGAAAGAATTTTACAAATCGGTCCAGTAGGTTTGGAGCCTAATCGATGCAAACAAACAAACAATCAAACTTTTCATCTTTATAATATTAGTATAGATAGTACAGATTATCTTCGTAGTGTGTGATAGTACATTGAATTGTATGGCGAGCTATATTGTATCTTAAGATAAAATATAGTATAGTATCTTAGCCGTGTGCAGCGCCCCTTAGTGAACTGCACTGTGGGCGACGTAACCTACGACAAACTTATTATTTGCAGTTGGTACAGTAGTCAAAAAACAAACTTAATTTTGCGGTTCGATTCCTAGGATCGAACCGCAAAATTAAGTTTGTTTTTTTATTGGTTATAGTTTTCCGGGATAAAAAGTACCCAGTGTGGTGCCTAGGATATTAATGAATAAGTATACCAAGTTTCATCTTACTCGAAACGGTAGTTTTTGCGTGATGCCTGAACATACAGACAGACAAAAAATTTTCTAATCACGTTTTTAGGTTAGGTGTCGGTCTAGTAAAACCCCCTGCCATTTATTTTTATAATATTTTCAATGTACAAAATTTAGGTACGTAGGTTTATTACAAGTATATTTATATAGATTTAATAGTAGATTAATGCATCGAGCACAAAGTAATTTATTATTGTACCGAGTGCCTGATTTAGCCTCTAATCTAACAGGCACGAGGGCAATATAAATTACTTAAGGCGACGTGCATAATCTGCTTTTTTTTTCAACTATTACCTATCCCCTCATTTGTGGTCAATGGCCGACACAACAGTAAGACAATAGACAAAAGATAGTACTAGGAATAGTAGATAAAAAAAGAAACTCATATCAAACAGTTAAAATAGAAGTTTAATTATTGAAATTAAAAGTTAAACGTAAGGTTAAGAGTTTTCTATAACACTGTCGGCTTAATTTAGAATGTTTTCCGGAGTTAATGTGTCGCTAGATGATCCCATTTTAATTAGACCGAAGCACTCAAAATCAGGTAGTATCACACTTTATCGTTTCCAAAAATGTTGTCAAGCAAAATTAACAAAGTTCCCGCCAAATCACTCGCCCTTCGGACAGTCAATATTGGTTTTAATGTTAAATTAGCGACAACCCCATGGCCTTTGATCCCTTCTAAGAGGGACCTTAGTAGAGACTCGAAGAACAGAACGAAGACTAGCATAGCAATTTCAAATACTTAGTACTTTATCTTCATTTCGTAACAATCAATCAATTTGGATCAACGACAACCTCAACAATCAAGACCTTTCCCTAGCCTTTTCCCAATTATGATGGGGTCTAATTGGATTTTGCTAGATACCAGTGTTTTACGTGAAGCGACTGCCTTTCAGACACAGTTACTGGGCGACACGATACCCCTTGGTTAGACTGGTCAGACTTTTCGGCTTCGACTGCCTGTTACGGCTGTCAAAGTTCTACGAATGACAATCAGGACCAACGGCTTTACGTACTTTCCGAGGCACGGGATGTTAGTGATGTCTAAGATAAACTTTAGAAAGTACCTACATATAAATTGAAAAAGTTGCCCGGATTCGAAATCACAACCTCTTACATGAGAGGCGGACACCTTACCACTGGCGATCACGACATTGACAAGTGTCACAAAGTTGCATGATCTTTATTCGCAAATTGTTTATTTTCTAAAGCGATAAGGTAATACTGCTCTCGACAAAAAAAATGCTATACCAAATGGTATCTTGAGTGGGGTATATTGACTCTAATCTAATGACTTGTCAAAATAGAGAGTTGTATGTGCGTGTATATTCATATATATTCATTGGCGGGTTGCTTCAAGTATTGCACGTATTTGCGTTGTCAAATTTTTCATTCAAGTGTTGGAAGGTTTTGTAAAGAGTCTGTTTATTAAAAAATATGAGTCAAAAAGTGTTAAAATTTGTTCTGCTGACTTTTTATTGAGATTTATCGCAGTCATGAGTGTTTGTGGGACACTGAAAATGTGAATTACAAGAATCCAACACCTCTTTTTACGACGATTTCTCAATATTTCTTGTCTCAGAAGAGCAGCAACGATTAACACACCTTCACTTAAGTACTGCACTCATGTTGGGAAATGAAGAGAAAACTAATTGAATGCAAGAATCGCCTAAGAAATTTTTGTATGTGCTGTTTACACCAAGAAAATTTTGGCAAGCAAAATTTGCGGAAAAGATCAAAATGTTACGTACTGTTTAGACCATGCAGGTAATTTATTGCTTCAATTTTATTGTATGCAACAGGCAAGAAACTTGTATCATGTAAATGGCGCTTTAGACTAAGACTTTTTTTACGACTTAAGACTTTTTTTTGTTTCGTTATTTCGTTCGCGTGGTTGTCCAAAACAAAAACGCGTCGCTTAGATAAGAGTCAATATACCCCACTCAAGATACAGAAGGTATACATATATTTTTTTTTCTGTCGAGAGCGGTATTAACCTGACCGCTATATAAAATAAACAATTTGCGAATAAAGATCATGCAACTTTGACACACTTGTCAATGTCGTGATGGCCAGTTGTTAAGCCTCTCAACTAAGAGGTTGCGGTTTCGAATCCAGGCACTTCCCTATTTGACTTTTTCAATTTATATGTATTTTCTAAAGTTTATCTTGGATATCACTGATATCCCGTGCCTCGGAAATCACGTAAAGCTGTAGGTCGGTAAATTTGATAGCCGTTACAGGCAGTCAGAAACCGAAAAGTCTGACCAGTCTAACCAACGGATATCGTGTTGCCCAGTAACTGGGTTGTGGAGGTCTGAAAGGCAGTCGCTTTAGGTAAAACACTGGTATCCAGCTAAATCCAGTTAGGCTGGAAGCCAACCCCATTATAGTTGGGAAAAGGCTAGGGAGATGATGATGAACGTTGAGACACTTGGTTAGGATAATGCCTCTCTTACTCGCGTCACTGTACCGGTGGCGCGAGGAAATGCAGGCGCGCGGCGAGCGACCGATGCAGCGACACATGGAGTTGCGTCGGTCGCAGCTGCGCGAGGTCCTGGTGGCGGCATGGCTTGACAGGCTTTCAAGCCCTACCGCCGGCCTCGTCACTATCGAGGCGGTCCGGCCGGTGCTCGAGCGCTGGCTCGGGAGGAGGCACGGCTCCCTGTCGTTTCGGATGACGCAGATACTTTCCGGGCACGGTTGCTTCGGAAAGTACCTGTGTCGCATAAACAGGGAGCCGGACGCCCGGTGTTACCACTGCGTCGACTGTCGGGAGGACACGGCGCGGCATACGCTGGCAGAGTGTGCAGCTTGGGAGGAGCCGCGCCGTGCCCTCGTCTCTGGAGTAGGCAGTGACCTGTCGCTGCCAGCCGTGGTCGAGAGGATGGTCGGCAGCGTCGAGTCCTGGGACGCAGTGGTGTCCTTCTGCGAAACGGTCATCTCGCAGAAGGAGGCTGCGGAAAGGGAGAGGGAGATTACTTCCACTCACCCGGCCCGCAGCAGACGCACCGGGCGCAGGCGGAGGGCGGACAACGCCCTCTTCCAGCCCCCCCTAAATGGGTCCAGGGCGACGGACGCGGGGATGTCCGCCGCCCCCACGTACATGGACCCGAGGTGGCGGCGCGTCGTGTTCACGCGCGCCCCTCTTAGACGTCGCGAGGGGAGTCTAACACCTCACTCCCCTCGCTGATCTGGCGAGGCCCGCGGGGCCGGCACCAGTCAGAGGTCGCGGAAGTATCTTCTGTTCCCGTGACCCCCGGCGCAGGTGTGAGAAGGAACACGGGGTGGTTTTTAGTCAGTAAGAGTCTGACAGACCCCTCCGCCTCCCCGGGCGGGGGACATCCATGAGGAATTTCCACCCCTAAAAAAAAATGCCTAAAAAGGATAATGCCTCTCTACAAGGTGTTGTTTTGCATCCTCGTCAAATTTCAGGAGGGTGTCATAAAATACATAAATAATCAATTGAAAGTACGTTAGCGGGTAATAACTAACAAGCGCTGCATTTTTTTGATGTTGAAATTTAACAGTGTTTCAGAATTAAACTCTTAATTCAATACAAATAAAACAGAATAACCCGACTTCGCACACAGCGACAATGCAGCTGTGTGCGTGAGTGTCGACGTCTTACCTACGAAATGCAACGCGCGAACGCTAGGAAGCAATGACCGCCATGACCGGTAGCAATAATTTAACCTAATATTATTTCCAAAATCACCTACATTATTGTCATAAATTTTGCTTGATAATTAACTCATTTTTGAGCATTATTGGAATACGGAAATGTTACTAATAGTTTAGACAGTTTAATACTAGTGCGCCAAAGAAAAGTTCACTGACCTGTTCTCAGATGATTATTAAAATGTTAGTTTTGCTCTAACCTTCAACCTAAAGTTTTCGTAGTGATTTTGTTTTACTTGTGGATTAAATTGGTGGATTTGTAAATTTCCTTTCTGGCTTAGGACCGGCATTAATACCTACCTTAGTTGGTGTACCGATCTACTAAATCTAAAAATGTTTTCTACGTTTGATGGAAATGGAAAGACGTGCTAGTTAAGTGTAAGTACCTAACTACCTACGTGGTGATACTTTCGACTCTTAAGTATTGTTGGCGTAGTTAAAAATTTGAAATCAACTTATTTACACTAATAAAATTGATTAAGCTAACAACGTATTTACAAAATGTACAAATAAATTAATTACCTACTTAGGTTACCCGGGGATATTGTTCAAAGTGGCCACCATCACACTCTTTCACAAACGAGCACAACGTAGCTGGTTTTCCTTCAGCTTACGTAACACTAACACATTCGTTTTTAAAGTGTCGAAAGCACTAATGATCCTTGCACGTAATTCTGTTACACTTGTCACATCCTCCGTGTAAACTAACTTTTAACGTCTCCCCACAAATAAGTCTAGAGGCGTCAGGTCAGGAGAACGCGGAGGCCAGGCCACAGGTCCTCCGCGACCTATCAAGTGGTCACCAATGTACCGAGAAGCGGCATTCCCGAATTAGTAAAGCACCCACACGCGTCGGCGACATCAATCATACTGGGGTCGCAAGGTCGCGGGGGCGTGGCTAGGAGCTTGCGCGGGAGAGTTCCTGCACCGTGATTGGGGCGGTATTGATTGCCTACGAATTGATCGTTGCGTATGTGTTGTGTATGTATTGTTTGCGTTTGTTTGTGTGCGAAAGCGCGGTGATAGGGCTAGTAACAGACGGGCCGCTTTTAAATACGGCTGGTTCACACTTGCGGTTTTTCGTTGTTAAGCAAAAAAAATAAAAAAAATACCTACTCATTTTATTGTTGATTTGGGTCGAGAATCATTAGCATAATTACGTCCTTGAATTTGACGAGGATGCAAATCAACACCTTGTATATACCATTGAATTAGAAAAGCTATGGAAACGTAATTCTCATACAAATAACGCTTCAATTTTGGTTCCATTTACGCAAACAACTGACACACTATAATAGACGAAGCTAGTGCGCGATTGGGTGCATCAAGGTCACTGGGCGGAGTCAAGATGACAGCGAGCCGAGCGTGGATGGTGTTATGCAGTAGATACTTAGCTAAATTAAATTATTTGTGTATATTTAACAATGACTTTTTTGAATGAATTCCGACAGAATATAAATGTAAATTATCTATATACAATACATACATACAAATTATATTGATACTTCTATACTATTGTTTTTTTTTTAATCAATACTCAATATATTTATTGCACTCCACAATGTGAACTTAGGTGGTAGGTACATAAGGATATAATAATAATATGCATCATTGTGGGCCCTGTCGGGCATAACAATATAAAAATTAGGAGAATTACGAGGAGGGCTATTATAAATATTTAAAATTTTATAATAATCTCTACTACTCTTTTGTTTAGTGTAGGTAGGCTGAGGTAGGCTTATAAATAATTGTATACTTACAGCTTGGCAAAAAAGAGTCTGACGCGGTGACAGATGAAACTAAAAATGGATGATTGTGGCAACATTGTTTTATTTGCCAACTGCTAGTACATCATGTGTCAAAAGTGCGTAAATCCTCGTCGTTTTTTATAGATTTAACAAAATTATTAAGTTTCGTTGCAAAACTAACGATTAAAAATGCATAAAACCATTCGTAGTTGTATCTATTGGAGGTCGCATATGTATGTATACGCACTGGCTTGATATAATAATCGTATTTAACACATGTCTGTCACTAATTTGAATTAGCTTAGTTACGGACTGTTTATAATATATATAACTTGTAACCTGTGCTTGTGTACCACGAATGAATAATAAGAATAAATAAATAAAATAAAATAATGAATAAAATAATGTCCTGGTTTGTGGCACTTAAAACACTTGTCTACGTTCTCTTACAGGATACCTTCTTTCTGGTTCAGGTATTCTCACTTCTTCTTCAGTCACTGGTACTTGTTCTGGTACTACAGGTTCAGGTCCTATCTCCTCCGATACTTCTACGTTCTCGTCTACAGTATCACGACACATATCATCGTGACCTTCCAAGTGTTCAGATCTATTTGTAGATCCGTTTGGTAAACTGGAAGAAGCAGAATCTTTATTCAGGTATATGATTACTTCCGATTTTTCTACGTTTTCCTTTTGTAGAAAGACGTTTTCCAGAAATTCGACATCTCTCGCAGTCGTCACTTCACCTGTCTTAGGATTCATCAGACGATAACCCTTCTGATAATCTGGATATCCAATAAAAATCATCGGTTCCGTCTTCATGTCCAGTTTACGTCTCTTTTGTTTTGGTATCAATCTATATGCCAAACAACCAAAGATTTTCAGATGACTGACATCCACATCTTTTCCAGTCCAAAGCTTCTCTGGTACCGCATTATTCAATGCTTTTGTGGGGCTTCTGTTCTTTAGGTAAACAACAGTATTTACAGCCTCGGCCCAATACTTCTTACTCAGATTCGATTCTGACAGTAATGTTCTTACCTTTTCTATTATAGTACGATTCGCTCTTTCTGCGACAGAATTTTGTTCCGGCGTGTACGGTACAGTCGTCTGGTGTTTTATGCCTGCAGACTTTAAAAATGAATTAAATTTATCATTACAGTACTCAGCGCCGTTGTCAGATCTCAGACATTTAATAGATTTACTTGTCTGATTTTCTACTTCCGCCTTATATTCACGGAACTTTTCAAAAGTTTCACTCTTGTTCTTCAAAAAATAAACATGAGTCTTTCGCGTATAATCGTCAATAAACAGAAGAACATACCTCGAACCACCGAACGACGGCTCCTCGATTGGTCCACAAACATCGCTAAAAACCAACTGTAAAACCTCGTTCGCTCTCGTACCTTGCTTTTTAAAGGGAATTTTGCATGTCTTTCCTTCGATACATGGAATACACGGTTCGCATAAATCAGTACTCTTAAATTCCATACCGGTTACCAAAACTTTCATTTTATTCATATAATTACGAGATAAATGAGCTAATCTTTTATGCCAAATGTTCGAAATATTTTCATTTTGTTTTGACAGTGTCACATTCACGACATTAGTTTGATTTTCTGTCAACTCATAAATTCCGCCGACCTCTTGTGATCTTGCAACAATTCGATTTTTATTTTGAATCGTGCAACCTCCTTTGTCAAAATTCATGCAATAATTCTTCTTGGTCAAATCACTCACCGATATTAGGTTCATGGATAAATCAGGAACATGTAAAACGTTTTCTAAAATTAATTTTTCGTTTTCGCTGACTCTGGGCTCAGCATTTCCTCGTCCATTCACCAATAACTTCTCTCCGTTTGCTACTGCTATCTTCATGTTGCCCTTTACATGTGTGTATGACAACAATTTGTTTTTATCATGGGTCATATGATTTGAGCACCCACTGTCCAAATACCACATATCTTTGTTTATCGCCCCCTTTGTATTCAGGCAGATATTCGCGGTTTTGATCCGCTCCTTGCATTCGGACGCCTTGTGTCCTGGTTTGTGGCACTTAAAACACTTGTAGACGAACTTCTGCTTACGATCATTAGTTTTAGTGTTAGATCTTGCATCGTTCTGTACTTTACGTGTAACTAAGACTTTTTCGTATTCTGTGTTCAACTTACTCTGTCTACTTCCTTCTTGTAACAATTTCATTTTAATCTGCTCTAACGTGATTTCTTGTCCACTATTATCTACAGCCATAATGAGAGGGCTGTACTCAGCAGTCAATCCACCCAGCAAAATCGATATGATCCAATCATTAGGGATTTCAGCCTCAATATCGTACAATTGTTGTGTCAGGAACGTAATTTTGGATATGTAGCTTTCCATAGAATCAAAATTCTCTAACTTACAGTTGAAAAGCTCTCGCTGAATATTTATGCGTCTTCCCCAACCTTTGTCTTCATACGCTTTCCGTAAGCTATTCCAGGCTTCTTTCGCAGTCTTCGCATTGTAGACGTGGGTAAAGCACTCTGGTTCTAACAACAAGCATATTGTCGTTCGTGCCTGCCTGTCTACGTCAGCATTTACTACATCTGTAGAAATTACTCCCCACCAGTTTTTATTTTCCAAGTAATTTCGCACCAGGAATTTCCAGTTTGGGTAGTCGGACGAATTTTTCAGCTTCATAATACCACTTATGCCAACGTCAGCCGACATAATTAATATTTCGTAAGTTTCACAACCACACCACTTATAAATTATGCTCTAATATTTGTCTTTCCGTTATCTGGGCCCATAACCTATTGGAATAATAAGAGCAGCAGTGGGATATAGTAGAATATATTATACTATATCCCACTGCTGCTCTTATTATTCCAATAGTATCAACGCAGTGATTTACCACGTCTTTTTGTGGTGTTTGGCCAAATCTGAAGCGGAAGAAGTTTTGTCCTTAGTCGGGAATGTTTATCGAAGAACTGCCGCTAGGACAGGTATTTATCTACGCTAATTAAATCATTGTACATTAAATAAGTTTTTCTAAATGTATTCAATGCGTATTCTGGTTGATATACAGATTTAAGTAATTATTTGTCTTGTTTACAGAAATTGAAATTTAAGGTTATGTTTTGTAGTTTGAAGAGCCTCGTATACCCATATTTGATACTTGAAGATAAAGAATAGGGAATTAATAATAAAGTACTTACCGTATCTCTCTTTGTTTTAGTTAAATCTGTCAACACAGTAAGAAAAATGTGAAGGTAAAAAATAAGATATTGTTTCTACACCGGGAAAACATTTCAAAGGTCGCCCGAAGAAAGTTACCACCTTCTCATTGTGACGTGAATCCAATTGAATTAATATGGGGAATCATTAAATTACTTCAGTCAATGTTGGATCCATTGATGTAAAGGTAGCCTAGTTCATATGTGCATATTTAAAGTTGTTATGTTAGAACCATTGTTTATGATTATTTTTTGTTTTTAAAGGTGGCCGCTGAACAAGCATTTGCAAACATTACTAAGATTGGAAAAATTCATGCAAGGATATTGTAATGAAAATAGAAAAATAATATCATGACAGTAATAAATCTCACAGATGACAGGAGCAGTGATTTATCAGAATAAGAAAATACTAGTGTTTTAGAAGTTGCAGGAAGCTCTAGCCAACCGGGATCGGATATTTGATGGTAGTGTGTTCGATTCGTCTGATTAAATTTTTGTTATTAAAATAAAATTTAAAAAGGTGTTCTTTCATTATCCCTGTAAACTATTTCTTTTTGTATCTTTAAAACAAACTATTGTTGATAATTCCTAACAATCTTACGGTTAGACAGCTCTCGAGAGCATGATTATACCTGTCTGTGGATACTTAATACACCACTTTCGTGCAAGCCCTCACTGCCCACTATAACATACATAGGTACCCACGGTGGTAGGCAGAAACTATAGAGCGCCATAATATATGCTACGATTCTTACATACTTCTTTTGCTTCGCTTACATTTTTACGTTGTTATACACATTTGCCCACTATTAATAGTGTTAATACTGAACATTGAAGCCTTCCATGGTGTTTGCGTAGCATCCGATAGACAGAAACACCCACTTAACTTTGGGATTAAATAGATACTAAAAAGTAACAAGTATCAAACCTGTTAAATCGTAGTATTCAGGGTGGCCACATGCGCGATACTAGCGACCTCATTTATTCCACACTCTTTTTTGCCAAGCTGTACATATAATTTTTACTACTCATGTATTGAACTTATACATTGATTATTGTTTAAATTATTATAAGTAATTATTATATTATTATTATTGGTAAGTATTATAAAATATTTTTGCTTTTCTTTTTGGTATTATTGTTTATTTATAAAAATTTATCGTTTAAATACTCGTTTAAGTATATTATAATAACATTTACGGATTAGAAATTGTTTTAATTTATTTATAAATATATTATATTTTTGAACATTTTTAATTTCGTCTGGTAATTTATTATATATTTTAATTGACATTACTAAAGTGCTTGTGGAGTGTATTTTCAGCTTAGAGCCTGGTATGTTTATTATATTTTTGTGTCGTAGTGTGTACTGTGTGTAGTGAGTCTGTATGTGTTCTCGTGTAATAAACAGTTTTTGATTGTTTCTGACAAATTTGCACAATTCCAATATATATGTCGCGGCAAGCGATATTCTTGAATAATAAGTTGTGAAGTTGATTAACTTTGTACAGAGTCTATGGTGACCAGCGTGACGTAACTTGTCATTTGAAAATGGCGCGAATGTGTTTTCGGTAATGTCACGTGGACAGAGTCGTGCTGGTGCGTGGGAGCTTGGCGGAGCTCAGATTGATTTGAGGCACCGACGAAGACACACATCCAGTACGAAACTGTCAGTTACCTAGATTTGAGTTGTTTTGTGATTAAGATTGTTAAGTAAGGTTATTACTGCAATGAAGATTGCTATTCTACGTTATGAACTCTGTACCACGAAACCCCCATCGGTGTTAGCTCATCGCTCAGCCATCGCTGGCGGCGACATATTATATACAAGGAAGTGTTAAAATTTTATGTTCTTGGAAATGGGGTATGCAGCTGTCTGTGTTATCTATATTAACTAATATTCTAATCAGTCTTCTTTGTAGTGTGAAAAGTGTTGGTGCATCTGTGGCTATTTCCCCATAATATTACTAAAATTCCTTAATCAGGTATCGGTACGAGTAATTAGGTATAAATGCAAGATATATCAAAATTGGTTTAGAAGTTTTCAAGATATCACATTAAAGCGGTCGATGAAGATCAATAAAATTCGGATAAAGTAAAAATATATTTATTGACAAATTAAGAATTTTAACAATAATAATAATTATTATTATGTGCCTGTTGTGTCCCACTGCTGGGCAAAGGCATCCCTTCCGTCCTTTCACTCATCGCGGTTTATTGCAATGTTAGTTCAAACGAGTGTTAACAATAAGTGAAAGTGAAAATCATTTATTTCAATTTAATTTACAAAAAACAAGGTAGGTATTTTTGAAATTTCTAACAGTAATTAGTAAGAAAGGTGAAGCTCAACGGACAACAGCCCATTCTAAATAGTCGCTTCTTATGGTTACTCTTTTTCAATAATAAGTAGGTATATTTTGGTACAAACTTCATTCTAAAAATGACTTATAATGACTTGAGAACCGTGTCACTACAATAAAAAAATACATTCCTCGAAATATAATTAACTTGCTTAATTATGTTTGTGAGCCTTAATATTCTCGGAAATATTATTTGTTGATACTCCGTCTTGTACTTCTTCTGGTTAAAATTGATACGTTAAAATTTTATTTAAACATTTAATGAGAACCTGGTAAGTAGGTATACTGGAATTACACGCCTTACCATAGACTTGAACTTGAATACAATGTTAAATCTACTACTACTTTACTTTGTAAACTATTTTCTGATCTAAACAGAAGTTAATGACCATAATTTATTACCATAATTCTGTCTGCGGACGCAACCGTTCCTTCTTCTATGAACCATCTAAAAAGACCAAAAATAAGGTTAATGACGACACAAAAAATAATAATAATTAAAATTAAACCTTTGATATGAACATTATTTACCGTGCATATAGGTACTGCAGATTTATTCAACATGCCCTTACTCGACAGATACATGTCTTGAGCTTCAAAATGTATGGAGCACACCTTACTGAATCTATTTGGTGCCCAATCTTCCTGTCTTCTTTCTAAACGAACAGCTTTTATCCACAACAGTCGCTTTAGTTCATTTTTAGGAAAACTGAAAATATTACAACGACATTTAATCGGTAATTACTGTTTATGTAATGTTCGTGTATTCAAAATAACCCACAAGCTTATGTTTGTCAAAAAATAAAATTTACTTATTTACAAAAACAAAAATCCAAAAAGAATAATTAATTGGGCTGGTTACGAGCACTTATTGCATAACACCGGCCACAATGAATTACTCGTTAGTGTTTTAATCACATTTGTATTTATTAGTATACATAATATTTAAATGCTATACTCTAACCGCCTAATAACTCGCCAATAAGGGAAAATCCAGACACAATTTGGAATTGCCTATTTTTAGGCTGACTAAATAAACCTATTTTTTGGTTATAGTGTCAATGTCATTCAAATATTTGTTAGAACTGGTAAAACAGTAAATAAAAGGATTTCTTTTTACTCACCAATGAAACTTATTCCAGTATCACTTTTCCGCCTTTCTTTGCATTTTTTGCACCACTTTACTACACAAGAAGTCATTTTTTTATAATTCCACCAATGTTTTTATCCAAATAATGAAACGTCAAACGCTTTGATCAATGCGACCTTCCGTCACTGAGTGCGCAGTAGACTAGTTCTTAAAAAGACGTACTTTTAAAGCCCCGCGTACTTAGTCGTACTTTTCGTGGTGCCACTTTTTGAGTGCAATGCTGTTTCCATAGCTTTTCTAATTCAATGCTATATACTATGTTAGCGGTGGAATCACCCGGAGCATACACAAAAAGGTTGTATGGGTTGCTAACACGTGATTGAGCAACATAAAGTTGTCAATGTGAAAAACAATCAAAAGTGAGGTCTACCCCTGCAACGGATAATGTTTGGCCTTGGGCTTTGTTGATAGTCATCGCGTAACAGAGACTTATTGTACTCGTTTAAAACTAAAAGGGAAATTATTGGGAATAATGGGAATCCTGGGAATGAAAACTATATCACCGGAGCCGCAACCTGTTAAGATTTCGGCTTCGATGACATTTCTTTGCAGATTTGTTATTTTCAGCCTAATACCGTTACATAATTTTGGAGGACTTAAACTGAGAACAATTATTGGTACCTACGCCGACTTTTAAATAAATTTTGTGTGCTGGAAGACCTGGGGTATTTAGAGAATTTAAAAACTCTACCGGATAGTGCGTGGCATCTTCTTCTTCCATAACTGTGTTAATAGATACATATTCTCTACTTTCCCCAGAAACATGTGTCAATATTTCTGAATTGATTGTTGCTGCTTGGTCATTGCGAGATGCCAAGATAGCTCGTTGGCATAGCCAAGCAGCGTTACAGTTCGAGATTTCTGTGGGCTCCCCGTATACAGAGGAAATGAGTTCCTGCTGTGAGGCAACAGAACAACACAGGCGCTCGACTAAAATTACTTTCCCACCTTCTTGAGTAGGGTATGTGCATTTGAAGCAGTAAATTTGAGAAAGTCTGCGCATTTGAGTTATTTCCTAAATATGCTCGCATATTAAAGGTCAAATGAGTCGACGTTATACTGCGCCATATAATAGAGCTCTTAAGGCAGGCACCTATTTCATCGGCTCTCGTGCCTCTCGGTATTATAGGGAGTGTCTGCCTGAAGTCACCACAGAAAAGCACCGTTACACCTCCCATTGGCTGGTCATTTTGCCTTATGTCTCGCAAAGTTCTATCGACAGCTTCCACAGCTTTACGGTTTGCCATCGTACACTTATCCCAAATTATAAGGAAGCAATCGCGTAAAACCCGTGCTTTATCGCTATTACGAGACACGTTACAAACGGGGTTCTCTGTGCGCTCCAAGTCTATCGGTATTTTAAATGTCGTATGCGCGGTTTTTCCTCCCAAGCAATAATGTGGCTGCTATTCCCGAGGAAGCGAAGGCAAGGGCAATTTTATTTTGGCTCCTAATTCGAGCCAAGATAACTTTGGTAAGAAAAATTTAACCTGTTCCACCAGGTGCATCTAAAAACAGTATTTCTCCCAGTGCATTTTCAACACTACAGCACTATCAAATATTTGACGCTGTTCTGGCGTCATATTTGAACAGCCATTTTGTAATGTCTCTGCTAACTACTCGGGATCGTAATTTATTTCTGACGCATATTCCCGGTTAATTTCTTCCCCATCAACTGTCGGTGCTGGCAAACCGTATTGAATGAGCGGGTTCCCTCCTATACATATTTGTAACTATCACTTGAATAGCCAACAGAGACCTATTAAGGCAATTTTCACGCATTTGGTCAGAAACGTCACCATCTCCTCTGGTTAGTTGTCTCAAAAAATCTTCGGCAAACGCGTCTTTATATTTTTGCCTCAATTGCCCAGCGTCCGATAGTCCACAAAATGTCAGCAAAATGGCAAACAGATGACGCAAACGATGTGGACTATCACTGACGCATGCCTCGGCTAAAGCATCATCCCAATGCTGATCGCCATCTAATAAATGCCGTGCGCGGCAAGCAGCCTGAAATGTGGGATATTCAACATCGTCTACTTTGCGGAGCTCAGCAAAAGAAGTAGGCCCTCGCACTGTGTGAAGAAGAAGACGTAAATAATAGCACTCTGCATTATTTGGGTGCACCGTGTATACTCTTCCAATCACGTGTTCCTTGAAAATGCCGGGCTCACCGTCCACAGCAGTTCCACGCTTCCTACGATTAAAAACACCTTGCTGCTTATTGTAAGTATAATAATGTGGTACTTCATTGTACAAAAGAGTCTTCGTGAAATTATCTCTTTCGCAAAGGCGAAAGAATGCGAGCAAGGTGGTTTGCCTCGGGTTGTCCATCCTTTCTGCCACATTTTCTGACTGAAAGTACACTCGCTGCCCGCCTTCTAGGTGCACGTCGAGATGGATGACTGGCGGATACCTTTCATGTATTGTGTTGTATTACTTACCCTTAGTGATTTTTTATAAGAGGTAAGTAATAAATACAATTATAATTTTAATAAAAAGAAAAGAAAGGTAAAAAATACAAAAAAAAAGGGTATAAAAACACAGACCTAACACGCTCTACTATAAAGTCACAGACACACACAAATAATCCTGCAGTCAGGCGAGCAGACCAGGGGCGAGTCTCGTAGATAAATTACAGGTGAATCCTTTGGAATCCCGAGACGCTTTACGGCGACGGCGTTGACTCCCTTAGAGAGTCCAACTGCTCAGGAAGAAGACGGAGTAGTCACGTAGATAAATTAAACCTTCCGTTACAGAATCGAAAAAAAAGCAAAGAATCGGACCCGGGAATCATTCTGGAAACCCTTTTATAGGCCAGTCGCAGCGTTTTTCCACATCACGCGTCATCATCGCGTTTTGATTTTCTTGACATATAAAAGTGTGAATTGCCTGTATTTAAAACGGCCTGTATCATTTAATCAAAAACTTCTTCGAATAATTTTGTGAGCGTGATAATTAATTTTATAAATGTAAGATAAAATACTGCTATCCATTATACAATAGTAATCTATATATATATAAAAGAAAGTCGTGTTAGTTACACCATTTATAACTCAAGAACGGCTGGATCAATTTGAATGATTTTGGTCTTTTTGGATTTGTCTTTGTCCGGAATAGCATAAAGCATAATAATTAATAAAAAACATGAAAAGTCCTCGAAAAAATAAATATCAAGAATATTCGTTGTCTCAAACATTTTTCAAACGTAGCGCCATCTTGGATGACATGACAGGAGTCAAACTTCCCAGTTCATCATCAGGTGACATTTTGACACTGACAAGTCTTAAGCTAAACCTAAGAAGGTAAGGTTGTCAATTTATACGTAACTACGTTCTGAAAATTATTTTGTTACTAAACTTAGAGGTTTTATGTAGCATAAAAAAGTCTTATATTTCAGAAATCAATTTACGTAATTAACAATGACGACAGAGACGAACTTTAATAATTCTATGCAAATAGAAATTATTTCACTGTTAGGACTTTAATTAAAGTAGACCGGGAAAACTCTTCCCCCTCGGATACTAAGCAGTGTGGACGTGTAGTTAGCGTAATAAATAATTAAATAAACGTATTTTTAATGAAAAATAAAGTAAAATCAATTCAGTGGAAGTACTAGGAGCGCAGAATCAAACGGCGGTGAACGTTCGGTGCGGGTACTCACACATACATGAAAGTTACTACCACTACGTGAGCGTGCCTTCGGTAGGAGTGAAGAGTGAGTGTTCTCTGTCCTTATCACCTGTAAAAGCCATTCTCACCTGTCATCACCATCTGTCAGTGTCACTGTCAACGTCATCCGTCAATGTCATCCTTCACTGTCATCTATCATTGTCAGCCGTCTGTGACATCTGTCATTGTCATCCGTCAGTGGCATCTGTCATCGTCTACCGTCACCTGTCATGTGTTGGTAGCGTTCCAGGAACCTACTAAGTAAGGAATCTGAGCATCGACCACTTCCGTTTCACGCAGGTGACTTTAAACTCCAGAGCCTGTAGCTGATAACTTCCTAGTAAATTTAAGTGATTCTGAACTGAGCTAGCCATGTCAGTCAAGCGCAGCCCACCACTAAAAGACAATGAACAAATAAAGGAGCAAGCTGGTGTATTGCAACTTGGATCTGAACAGGATCGGGAAGATCCAGAAGAGTATGAGAATGTGTCCCGTAGGACTAATAAAAGACGAGCAATGAGAACACCTCCTCAAATTAAAACTGTGAATACTGCTAGTAGTATGGGGGATGTTATGCAGGAAATGCGTTCACTATTTAGCTCTCTGGCAGCTGATCAGGATGTACGCTTCCGGGAATTGCAAACGACCTTAGAGAAGCAGAGCGAAGAGATCAAGGAAAGTATTAATTTCCTGTCTGAGAAGTACGACGTGGCTCTGAACCAAATTGAATCGCTACAAAATGAGAAGAAGGAGGACAGGAAACGGATTCTTGCGCTGGAGGACAGAGTTGATTATCTGGAAAGGAAAACCTGCTCAGCAACAATTGAAATCCGTAATGTACCAAAACTGATCTCCGAGCAGAAAAAGTTTGAAGGAAAAGATGACCTAAGTCATTTTATGTCTGAGTTGGGCAAGATAGTTGATGCTGAGATCAAGGATACTGACATCAAGGATATCTACAGAATAAAGCCACATGAAAAATCGAGTGGCACAGGTACTATCGTTGCCGAGTTTTCTACAGTACTAGGGAAAGAAAAGGTTCTAACAGCTACAAAGAAATTCAACAAAGACAAAGAATTAAGTGATAAGCTACATTCTGGGCATTTTCGCTTGGAAGGAGAAAAGAAGCCCATCTATGTGTCTGAAAGTGTCACAAAAAAGGCTGCCAAATTATCCTCACAAGTCCGCGAATTTGCCAAAAAAAATGGCTGCACATGCTGGATTTTTCGTGGAGCGGTTTTTCTACGTCTCAATAATAATGAACGCGTGCAGATTAAATCAGAGCGTGAACTTGCTGGTATTCAAAATAAACCGTAACTTTCCGCTTTTTTACTTTTTTATAACTTTGGTTTGTATAACTATAATTTGTATAATTTTATTAGCTTTAAACGATAATTGTTTCACTCTTAAAAGTACACTCACCTACAAAAATGAAGATAAAACACATATTACCATCAATCACTCTAGACCGAACTACTACATAAAACACACTCTTAAAATAAATTACCAAATAAACTTAAACACACATAAGCCAAACACAAACACCAAACTGACACACTACACACATTTTAAGCAATGGCCTGTAAGGACAAGTATCACTTATTTAAAAAATGGCTGCAGCGTGTGAATCTTTACAAACACTACAAGAAATAGACAACATACAGCTTGCTAAATCGATTACATGTGACTGTACAGAGCTTAACAAACATACATTCATACACAAAAATGATTTTACTATAATTTCACAAAATATTAGAGGCATTTACTGCAACTTCGATGACTTTTTACTTACATTATCTAGCCTTAAATTTGAAACAGACACCATTATATTATCTGAATGCCAACTTAATCTAAATAAACCTGTCCCACAACTTGATAATTACAATTGTTATTACACCACAAACCTTTCAAATAAACATGATGGAGTCGTCGCGTATGTGAAAAAATCATTAAAACAGAAAGTTACAGAAGTTAGGCTCTTACACGCATCTTGTCTTCAAATCGAGGTATTAAATAACATTGTCTTTGGTGTGTATAGATCACCGGCAAATTCAAGTGCAGATAATTTTATTGACTCTCTAAGCTCACATTTGGAATCATTAAATATACAGAAAACAAACATTGTTATCACAGGGGATATTAATATTAACTTGAGACCCAGGGAAACTGAGCAATACTACGAACGCAAAAATAGAGTGAATTACCTTACAATGTTATCGTCATACGGTATTCTGGCCGGGCATACACTACCCACTAGAGAAATGAATTGTCTTGATCATGTTATGCTAAAAATTAATCCGAAGAAAAACTCAGCATTTATAGCTATCTTACGCACTACCACTACAGACCACTTTACAATCTTTCTTTCTTTGGCAAAAACTAAAGACAGAATCGCTTCAAATAAAATTAAAACAACTATAGATTTTGACAATGCTCTCCTATATTTGCAAAATAAGAATTTAGCTGAACTATTATTTATCGATGACCCAAGTGTAGTTACAACCTCTTTAATAGAAAAAATAACTGAATCTTTGACTGCTAATACACGCACTATTACCATACCAAGCAGTAAACGTATATTGAAACCTTGGATTACTCGCGGCATTCTAAGATGTATTCGCAATCGTAATGCGTTACAGAAAAAAGCACGAAATGATCCTCATAATGAAATTGCCAAAATGACGTATACGCGGTATAGAAACTATTGCAATAATCTCATAAAGAAGTTAAAAAGAAAATATAATAGGGTACAAATTACTAATAATATCAAAAATAATAGACTTCTTTGGAAAAATATAAAAAATATCACTTTTACAAATAAATCACGCACAGAGAACTTAGAATTGTTGCAGGTTAAGTCATCTCCTACAGAATCCGCTAACTTTATAAATAAATATTTTGCAGGCATAGGCAGAGATCTGGCCCAAAACATAACATCTGGTACTAACATAATTAGCGATCTCCTAAGTAAAACGCCATCACACATAAGTTCAATGGTACTTCTGGATACCGATCAACCCGAAGTTAATACTACGATTATGAATCTACGATCTGACAGTGCCCCCGGATGGGACAATATACCCACTTGCTTCTTGAAATTGGCTAAAACTGAAGTTGTACCCATTATTACGCACCTTGCCAATCTATGTTTCCAAAAAGGTGTTTTTCCAGCCCCATTAAAAAAATCTATTATTACGCCTGTTTTTAAGGGTGGTGGTAGAGACGATGTTAACAATTATCGACCTATTTCCGTTTTAACTACAATTTCAAAAATTATAGAAAAATTGATAAATACTCGCCTCTTGCAATACCTAAATAAATTCGATATTTTGTCACCTTCTCAATTTGGATTTAGGCAAAAAAAGTCAACTGAAGATGCTGTTATAGCACTTAGTTCTTTAGTAACCGAACAACTTGATAAAGGAAACAAATGCATGGCAGCGTTTTTAGATCTAAGAAAAGCCTTTGACACCGTCTCTACTCCCATTCTTCTACACAAGCTTGAAGCGATTGGAATTCGTGGAACAACACTGGAACTTTTTAGGGATTACCTTTCTGGAAGAACACAAAAAGTAAAACTGGAACAAATTGTTAGTGAGGACGCAGATGTGTCATACGGCGTTCTACAAGGAAGTGTACTAGGACCTACGCTTTTCTTAATCTATATAAATGACCTCTGCAGTATGAGAATTAAAAATGCCAAAGTGTTCTCCTACGCCGATGATACATCTGTCGTCTTCTCAGGGAAAACATGGGACGATGTTAAACATAGTGCAGAAGAAGGACTAGCTCTTGTTGCAATTTGGTTAAAAAAAAATCTGCTCACCCTGAACACAAGCAAAACCAACTTCATTTGTTTTAATATTTATAATCAAATTCAATCAGATAGAGACTTTAATTTGAGAATCCACACTTGTGACATGACTACAGATGGAAATAAATGCAATTGCCCAACTATCCAACGAGTCACCCAAACAAAATATCTGGGAGTGATTATTGACCAGCGTCTTTCCTGGTATCCTCAACTGGAAAACGTCATGAGTAGAGTCCGAAAACTCATCTGGATATTTAAAGAGCTGAGATATATTGTACCAAAGAGAATAAATTTAAAAGAAAGAAAAAACAAAGAAAATCAAAGAAATATTTTGAATGAAATTTATGTGTCTTTGGTTCAGTCTGTGTTAATATACTGCATACCTGTATGGGGTGGAGCTACAAAATCTAGTTTCCTAGAATTAGAACGTGCTCAAAGAGCGATACTTAAGGTGATGTACTTCAAAAAAAGAATATTCTCCACTGAAAAGCTGTACAAATTATGTAATCTGCTGTCTGTGAGAAAATTGTACATCCTGCTTATCATCCTCAAAACGCACAAAGAGACACCATTTATGATCCTAAAATACTTGAGAAGAGAAACAAACATCACATTATAAACGTTCCCACAACAAAAACAGAATTTGCCAGCAGACAATATAAAAAACGGTCAGCCTTTTTATATAATAAAATTAATAAAATTATATTTATCTATGATAAAAAAAGAATTTTATGCAAAAAACAGTTAACATTATGGCTTCAAAATTTAAAATATGGTGATACGGAGTCACTTCTGCAACGTGTAACTTAATTATAAAACGCAAAACCTCCTTCTCGCAAACACCATCACACACAACACACACACATACATACACACACACACACACACACACACACACAAACACACACACACACACACACACGCACACTGTCACACCCAAATACACTCAGACACATAATATACAATATACAATAGATCCTTTATTATCATTTATTATTTTGTTCTATTTGTTACTTTTTGTTTTATTTATTTTTTTATTTTCCTTTTGTCATTTGCCTAGTTACATATTTACAATGTAAGGGAAGAACGGAGCCTTCAACTACA
The DNA here is from genome assembly GCA_921972225.1 of Euplexia lucipara. NCBI lineage: Eukaryota > Metazoa > Arthropoda > Insecta > Lepidoptera > Noctuidae > Euplexia > Euplexia lucipara. Next base: position 4,989,589 of record OV179142.1, on the reverse strand, counting down.
GGCATTTCTATGCTTAAATGAAGACTCCCTGACATGTAATTTATGCCAAAATGATATGCAATAAAGTTATTTTATTTTTATTTTTTTATTTAAAACTATAGGTATAAATTGTATGTAACATTAAAGGCAATAGTTCAGTTTAAAATTATGAATTTAGTATTTTTTAAATCAATGCATTTTAGTAAGGTAGTTAGGTTAGGTAGTTAGGTTAGCTATAGGATAGGTATGGTCACTTAGGTTAGGTTATATATACATGTTGTAATTCTAATTCTATTGAACACAAAATGTTTAAATAAGATCACAGTAGAGACTCGCTACATAAAAAGTAGTAGTAAATAGATCCAACATTCATTTGTTGTCGTCTTATTAAACGTATGTATATCTAATATAAAAAAAAATGATAAGAGCAATAAATTGACTCTAAGGCACAACGAAGTTTGCCGGGGCAGCTAGTTTACAATAAATAACATTATTATAGCTAACATAGTAATAAAAAAAAATTAAATTACATAAATCAGATGCAACCTTCATAGTCACTACGAAAAACTAAGACACAAAAATAGAGAAAAAGTAAATGACAGATTGACAACTGACATAATGTCAGGCAAAAAGTAAATATTGAAAATTATTATATTTAATATTTTATTTCAGCAAAATCATAGTTAATCAATCGAATAAGATCGATTGTAAGACTGCCAAACAAAATAGTTGTCGCCAAGGCGCGACATAAGATGTAAAAGGAAAAAGATGAGAATGATTGATAGTAAAAGTGTAAGTATGTGTCTAAAACATGAAAACACTATAATTGGAAAACTCAAAATGCGCCAAACTGCCTCCGAAGAGCTTATATACCGGCCAGATTGGTATCTTGTGACTTCGTCATATTCGTTGCGATTTCTTAGTGCTATCATAGCTTGATCACTACCTTTATTAACATATTTACATATATATTTTATGGATTCAACGCTATTACATATATTTCAACATTAATGTGTGCTTGAAAAGCTTTTGATAAAACTGGAGAATACGGTACCACCCATTTATTGTCTAAAATAATTTCTTGTCCACGAAATCTGATTGTAGCCGTGAAACCACTCTGTGACCGTGACCTTCGCCGGTACTGCGGATACCCATTTTCTCCCGCCATTGTTTGTTCTTTAAGTGCTCTAGGGTATCTTTTTGAGCATTGACCATCTTTCATGCACGGCTATTCTCTATTTAAAACGCCACATGGCCCGTGAATCATATGTGTTTTTATGATGTCATGCAAAATCGGATCTGCACTATGGTCTGGAAATTCAGCACTTATGACACTGTCTATAGCGTCGGGACGAATTTTTTGTTCCAGCCACAGAAGAATGTGAGCGTGGTGTAAACCACGCTTTTGCCACTCGACGCTATACATGAAACAAAGAGTTGAACCGAAAACTTTCTCCTTTGTAAGATGATTAATCATAACTTTAAGTTTCAAATGAAAAACCCTAGCAATAATGTCATGCCTATCGTATGACGCCTATCCTGTAAGAAGTTCCTGACAAATCTCGGTCCACTTTGGATTCGTTGTGAATGTTATAAAAAGGTCGCCGTATTTACGGACGTAACAAAAGGCATCTTGCGTTCTTTCGTGCATATACCGCGGACCGCCTGTAAAACTGGATGGCAAAATAACCAACCGCCCCAAGTTTTCGACGTTGTTATCTGATTGCATGGCGTCCCGCAAGTGCACATATTCTTCAGCGCGTAAACATCGCTGGTTAGTGCGAATATACACTAAACGTTCAGTTTCTATTTTTGCATACATGTCCACAATAAATTGGCTGAACAAACCTCTAAATCGTTGGAAATATACGAAACGGTTATGCCTAATTTGTAAAAGGTAGGAATAAAATTGTTGTGCCGATATTTTTTTATGAAAATTGGTGACTCGCGTAGTAGGGTTCACTTGGTACAGCCCAAAATTGTACCCATCTTCACCATGACAATACATTAATGGATATTGCAGGGCGTCGTAAGCTCGGTGGGTTTCGAAAATGCGTTGAAGGCGATCATCGCGAGTGCGCAACACGATGTCACGCCTCTCACACTCCTGATCGACTAAAACAACGGCAACCTCATCTGCGACGGGTGCATTATGTCTTCCACGGTGTTCACCCACAGGACGTCTATCAGCACTTATGACGATCTTAAAATCATTGTTGCCTTGTGGAAATGACTCCAACGCAGCTTTGAACTGACGAACGTACTGATTTACATGATGCAGCAATTCTTGTAGTTGAGCTAGAAGCTCAAAATTTAACTGGGGAAAATTACGATTTCTAACATTAAGCTGTTCGGTGTAATCAGAAACAAAATAAATTTGGAGAAATTTGGGTTCATTTTCTGGCAGTAAAGATCCGATAAGATGGCAAACTTGACCTTGCACTTTGAAGGTTGACGCACAAGGACATTGACGCACATCCGCACACTATGATTACTGTTGTAAATATCAAAAATAGAGATGTTGCTGGCTGGATAACAGCCTTGTAGCGAATAAGAAGTAAACTGTTTTTTTGTCTATTTGTTTAATTTGAATAAATGTGTCTGTCATTGGTTTCACGTTTGTCACTTTAAGTCAAGAGAAATATATTGATAAGTTGCTGTCTACTAAGTTCACTATGACTGATTGTAAAACAGCTAATACTCCAATGGAGTTTAAAAAGTAAAAAAGAAAATAATAGTAATAGTGAAAAACCCTATCAACAGCTTATTGGAAGCTTGATGTATTTAGTTGTACTTACTCGTCCTGATATAGCTTATGCAGTGTCATTTTTAAGCCAGTTTAATAATTGCAATACTCAAGAACAATGGTTTTATGCAAAAAGGGTATTAAGGTATTTAAAAAAGACTAAAGATTTAGGTTTAAAATATTGTAATGACAAAAGTCCAATAGAAGGTTATGTAGATGCAGACTGGAGCAATTATGTTAATGATAGAAGATCATATTCTGGATATTGTTACACTTTATCAGGATCTGTTATACACACATCAAAAGTGTCTAGGGATCAAATTATATTTTTGCAATAACTTTTCTCCTGATTGATATTAATTAAAATTTTCTTTAAGGATTCATCAAATAAAGTGTTTTCGTTTGTCACAGTAACAATAAACCAAGTCACCTTTGCATTAATAAAGAAATTTGCCATTTTCCTAATAAAGGGATTTTTGACATTTGAACCACTAACATTAAAGTTCGAAAAAAAGACTGAAATAACAGTTTTCTTTAAAATTTTATTGGGTAACTTAAACAATTAATAATCCGTGTTTCTACCGCGAACACTAACAACACAAGAACATCGGTTTGGCATACTCAAAATGAGTTCATCCAAATCACGCTGTGGAATGGCCGCCCATGTTCGTTGCAACAACAAAAAAAGGTCTTCTTGCGACTGGATACCCTCCATATTCGGCAGAGCTCTTCTCTGTAGCATATCCCATGCATGCTCAATCGGGTTCAAGTCTGGCGACTGAGCAGGCCAGGGCAGGACATTGATGTTAGCTGCGGCGAGAGTCTGTCTTACAACTCTTGCGGTGTGCGGTCGTGCATTATCATGCATTAACTGAAATAAGGGACCGATTTGCACTTGTAGAGGAACGATGACGTCTGATACAATCGTCTCAGCATAAATTTGAGCGTTGAGGTTGCCTCTGATCCAAATCAACTCAGTTCTTCCGCCGATCCAAATACCCGCCCATACCATGATGGTTCCACCACTATAAGGATGGACTTCCTGGCAGGATTTTAATCGCTGTTGGCGTCCAGGGGTTCTCCAGTGTCGCATACGTCTTGTATCCGGTCTCATACCAAAACGAGACTCATCAGAAAAGCACACGAAACGCCATTGTTCTTCTGCCCAATTTCTGTGTTCAAGAGCCCATTGATATCGAATCCTACGATTGTGCATTGCTATAGGTGGTACCCGTAGCGGTCTTGGGGAATGAAGGTTCACTTCATGCAAGCGGTTTCTGACTGTTTGGTCGCTAATGAAGTTCCCTGAAGAGTGATGAAGCCTCACGAGTTGTAAGACAGACTCTCGCCGCAGCTAACATCAATGTCCTGCCCTGGCCTGCTCAGTCGCCAGACTTGAACCCGATTGAGCATGCATGGGATATGCTACAGAGAAGAGCTCTGCCGAATATGGAGGGTATCCAGTCGCAAGAAGACCTTTTTTTGTTGTTGCAACGAACATGGGCGGCCATTCCACAGCGTGATTTGGATGAACTCATTTTGAGTATGCCAAACCGATGTTCTTGTGTTGTTAGTGTTCGCGGTAGAAACACGGATTATTAATTGTTTAAGTTACCCAATAAAATTTTAAAGAAAACTGTTATTTCAGTCTTTTTTTCGAACTTTAATGTTAGTGGTTCAAATGTCAAAAATCCCTTTATTAGGAAAATGGCAAATTTCTTTATTAATGCAAAGGTGACTTGGTTTATCGTTACTGTGACAAACGAAAACACTTTATTTGATGAATCCTTAAAGAAAATTTTAATTAATATCAATCAGGAGAAAAGTTATTGCAAAAATATATGTTGATCCCTAGACACTTTTGATGTGTGTATCTTGGAGCTGTAGTAAACAAAAATGTATTGCACTTTCTAGTACTGAAGCGGAATATGTATCAATTTCAGAGGCCTGCAAGGAGGCAGTTTATTTAAGAAATTTACAATATGAGGTGACTAATAAATTGTATAAGATTAACTTAAATAATGATAGCATGAGTGCACAGAAACTATTACTTAACCCTGTCTTTCATAATAAAACTAAGCACATTGATGTAAGATACCACTACTGTAGGGAAATGATAAATGAAAACATTGTTAGTGTTGATTATTTGTGTACATCAGATATGCCCGCAGACTTGTTCACTAAGAGCTTAGGTGCAGTAAAACATTATAAACATTTGAATGCTTTAGGAATTGTTAAAGTGTAATTTAGTTAATGTTATTTTTATCTCTTTTTTGAGTGGGACTGTTGTAATTTAAAAAAATATCAAAAATAGAAATGTTGCTGGCTGGATAACAGCCTTGTAGCGAATAAGAAGTAAACTGTTTTTTTGTCTATTTGTTTAATTTGAATAAATGTGTCTGTCATTGGTTTAACGTTGAACAAGCCGTGTTTTATTATAATTACTTTACAATAATTATTCTGGACACTAAAATTTTATTTATTTACTTTAAAAATACTCAATCTGTATAAAACATCCAAACCAATAGATTTTAGACAAAACCCATTTACTTTTTAAAGAAAATATTTATTGGGTTACATAGGAATGATAGTTGTTTGAAAGGAAATAGCCGACAGAACAAATCATGTACAGAACTCAAGCATCCGAATGTGCGTGGATCTCTTATCCACCCCCTGTACTTGTAAGTAACCTTAGCAACATGAAGTCATGCGGTGCTCATTTATCTCAAACGCCGGTCGCAGGAGGAATTGGGATGGGTCGCGAGAATTTTCAAAATGTAATTATTTTGATATTTTATGATGACATCAATTTTAGCAAACTGCGGGCTTTAAGTCAATCTTATTGTTTTATGTTCACTTAAGGGGACAGTCCTTGCAAAGCGCCAAAACAGGGGTTACGGTTTGCAAGGTATCCAAACATCTAACACACCAAATATTATCAAAAAATTAAATAAGATACTTATTGGATGTATCACCAGTGACACCGTGTGATATTTTTTAAATTATCCTAAAATGTCTGCTAAAAACAATCTCAATATTTCATATTTACATCGAAATCGGCACTTACTATTTGCACGTTTTCTTAAAATGTAAAGCAATGTTTATAGATATTTTTCGTTAATTCATGACACAAGTGTATGATTATGAGGTTAACCCTTTTAAATTTTTAATAAAATAAAATCATACACTAGTAATTTACGTCATAACATTCTTAATATTTTTGCGCAAAATGTTTTCCGTTTGCCATACATTCTAGTATGGAGCGTCCCCCGTTTCAAATTTTGTTTTATATTCGAACATGCGTCTGAAAACAAATTAGTGCCGCCCTGGAAACCAAGGTGAGAGCACGTCAGTTTTTTGTCCACTCCGAGCTCGATAAACGTCAACTCATACATCCACAAAAGTTATAGGGTGGGGTGCAAGTTACACGGTGTATCTACCAATTTTTGCACTAGAATTATTGCTCTAGCTATGAAAGTATTGAAATTACTTTGCTATTAGATATTTATTTAAATAAATAATATAACTTTAGAGGATTTTTAACTAATAACTAGATTCCGTCATTTTTGAGAGATGGCATTAGTTTTTTTTAATGTTTATCAATTGATATTTTAATAATAAATTTAACATTCACACATGAATTTTAATAACTGGGTTAAGTAAGGTGTGATAATAATTGATGAATAAATAAAATTTCCGTAACTTAAATACTACATCATCTTTTATAGAATGGGCAAACAGAAGGAAAATTCCCGACAAATCGAAAAGAAATAAAGGAAAATTAAAAAAAATAGTACGTATCTTTTATTTAAGATATTTTTCCGATGATAAAACGTGGGTTATTATTTTATAACCTTTTGGAATCAAGCTCATTCGACCAGTTCCCTCCAGGATGGCGGACAACACTTTCTTTTCGGAATACAATAAGGGTATCATTTCCAAGGTTTTTCCGGGTGCGTAACCCGTAATTACGAAAATGGCAACCATTTAAAACTCAAAGATGTTTTTTTTATTAATAGAGTATTACGTTGTTATTTCAAAGCAGTAAGCGTTATTCCCATTGTATAAAGTATATATATATTTATATCGGTTACATGTTTAAAACACACAGACTGTTCCTTGATGATTACATGTTTATTTTTAGTTTGCGTCCAACAAAAAGCCAAAACGAAACTGTGAGAGTGTTATTGTCATAAAAAATAAATGAATAGCTACTAAAACTAACCGTTTAGTTTAATGTTAATGGTTAAAATTCTAGCACTACTTCTAGAGCATGAGGTCCTGGGTTCAATTCCTGGGTTGGACAAGTGTTATCGGGTTTTTTAATTTTGAATTTCTCAGCAGCAACCCGGAGTCAGGATTTGTACCTAGTTGATGGATGAATAAGATCACCCCCTATTACATAAGACTTAAAACATAACTGGTGAATTATGGGTATACACCACTGTCTAACTCTTCGGGATACAGGTGTGATATTATATGATGCTACGTTTATAAACAAAATTATTGTTTTAGGCTACAGCGTGAGCATAGCTATCTGCCCGCGATTACGTCCGCGTGTAAAAGTATGTTTGAAGAATAATACTCATTGTACGTATAAATACTTTAAACTTTCAATCGTGACGATTAGAGACACGATAGAAAGACAATGACAGTGCAAACGCTTGGGGTTTAATGAATTAAGAACCTTTTGGCAGTGTTGCACTGCAAACAGCTTAAATATTAAAGTAGTAGGAATAATAAAATATGAGCCTATGTTTAAAGTGCATTTTTATAAATTACTTTTGTTTGTTTTACCGTGCAGGGACTCTTTTTAATTGAAATGGCAAATACAGATTTATTGGAATACGGGTAGTCAAGACGTTTTCTCCTTTTGCCATTCCAGCCATGATTGTAGCCTTTATAATGTTGTGCCCATATGTGTAATTTGTAGTCGTGTACCGTTGCACCGGCGCGTCAAGATTTCTGATTTACAGGACTGGAATACCAACTTTTAGCCTCTTGAGTAGAGAGTCTGAAAATACCCTATGGGTATGCTGTAACTTGTTCAGAGTCTATATTGTACACTGAGAATTCGACAACATCTTCAACATTTGACACGTTTTGTTCGTTTCTTTACTCGCTTAACGATCAAATTGTTACAAAATTTAATTGTAGGTATCTATTCGAATCAATAGTCAAACGCAAAAGATTTATCGATCTAGCTACAAAAATATCGAATTCCTTTATATATATACCTACTATTCCTCATTTTTATTTTGCACCCTTAAGGGTAACATTTTGACAATTTTTTAATGCCATACTTATTTATATGTAATCAACTGCCCAAAATATAAATTGCATGCTTTTAGCTTTGAAAATGATAATACTTTCATACATCCTTTCATCCCCTTTTTCTATCTCTTACAAGCCTTTTCGCGAATCAAAAAGTAGCCTGTGTACTTTCTCAGGTTTTAGACTATCTGTGTACCAAATTTCAGTTTTACCGGTGCAGTAGTTTTGGCGTAAAAGCGAGACAGGCAGAAAGACATGAAAAGTTACTTTTGCATTTATAATATTTAAATGTATGGTATAGAAATACAATTATTTGTTGTTTTTGAGTTAGTCTTTTTGTTCCCTTACGCCATTCATTACATATTTACCATAAAATATCAAGGAACTATATTTAGTATGCATGAAGATAAAACAGTTTAAACAATCAATTATAGTATTATTATAATAAAATAAAATTCTAAATTACGAAGTTATTAATTACATTAAACAACACAACTAAAAGAAATAGTAATTTTATCAATTAAATTTTAAATCTCTGTTGAACACTGAGACCCCACCCTTTCGTTGCTACCAAACAATATCATAAGCAAGCGCGCATCGCGATGCAATAAGTCAATTGTTATTACATTGCTTGTTTACTGACACATAATTACTAGCTCTTTTATTTCGAACACGCATTGAAAAAACAATTTTCCCGTCGTGCCGTACTGTTTGTCGTTTGTTTCTGGGCAAGTGTTAATGTGTGTGTAAGGTGTGTAGCGCGTTGCTACTGTGTAAGTGGAAAATGTCGATGTATGCGTTCAAAAATAAGTTCCCACGCTCGCAGACTTCCCTCTTAAAGACAAATAAAACATTAGGGCCGCGAGCATCTAATATATCTTAAGGTTCGCCAGTCAAGATAAAGAAACGCTGCAATACACCATGCCTACAGTACAGTCAGTACACGCCGTTTTCCCATTAGAAACGCCACCTAATACAATCCTTACATAATTTTTTACTTCAATTTTGAAGAAATTGATCATTAAAATCAGTCCACTATTTGTTTTTTAAAATTCTGTCCATGCTCAAAAATGCGCACTTAGCTTAAAATTAAAAAAAAAACCACACTTTTTACTCAATTAATACACATTACCCATCCAAAGGACTAAAACCAACCTTAAGAATCAACAACCCTTAAAATCAATTACCTATTTATATTTGCGTAATCACATGAACTATCGCAGTGCACAAATTTAAACTAAAATACGACTTTTAAGCAGTTGCAGTGAAATAACACTTCTTACTGGTTCTGTAAAAATGTTGCCAAACTATCTCTAACAGTGATGTGATTAAAACACAATTGTTAGATGGCCAGGTAACACTGATTGATGAAGTAACCAAATGATTTGCTATCGTTTGATTCTGATTCTGAATCATCGTAAATAGGTACTTAGATATGTTTCTTTCATTAATTACTCACAACATCGTGTAAAATAACGATTATAATCATTTTTTAGATAAATTAAAGTGTTTTTGTGTGTATTAGTGTGTTTTTTTTACTGGGAATGGCGTTTACAGCGTTATTCGTAGAAAACAAGCCTCAAATATATGAATATTTAAAAAACAGTTAGACCTATCAATAGCATGGCACTTTTTTACTGTTTCACATTAGGTATTACTTAACCTTTATTTAATCATGAATACATACACCTATAGGTATATGTCTACTATCCTTGTTTAAAATTCAATTTCTCATTGATCGATTTTGAAATCAGTGACAGTAAAATAAATCGATTTTCAAATCACTATTTAAATTTAAAGGAAACGAGGTAACACACGAGTCGTCAGTAAGTATAGTTAATTAAAAGTCGTGTTTTAGTAGGTAGTAGCTGTAGCAACTCAGCGACATAATGAAACGTGACAATAAGAGATAGATGTAAGGAAAAATATTATATAATAGCAAAATATTTAAAAGTACTCACTCCTTTGTCGTTTCTTTTCATGTCGAGGTTCTCGAACATATGCTCGAGCTCCTCAAGTAAACTCTCACTGAAGTCAGTGGAACTTTTCTGTAACAACAAAACCCACCATTAATATGAAAAAACGTTATTAAAGATATATAAACTAGATCATAAACTTCATAATCTCCCTGTCAGCATCTGTCGCTTGCGTAAATAATTTTCGGCAATGAGTTTGCTTAAGTCCCATGCAACAGGGGGCGAGCTTATTGTGATCGAGCCGGCGCAAATCTAAGCTCCAGGCTACTAACAAACCCGGATGGAAACAAGGGCGATATTATCCAAGTAATAATTTTTAAACATTTATAATAAAAGTTGGTACACAATAGATTTTTAAAGCCACAGGTCAACTTTTTTTTTTAAATCAACATAATGTACTAAAACATTAATTTTACCAATGTGTCTCTGGTAAATAAATTTGAACGCTTTAATCTATAGATGCTTAATAATATCGATAAGGACAGTCTAATAAACACAAACGCACTCATATTTACACACTACTCACCTACAAAGTGTTTAAAAGACCCATCACAAAGCGTCATCTACGCATTCTGACCATCACACTAAGTTATAAACTTATAATGCACCAACATCATTGCTGAGAAACAATTTTTAATAAGCGCGCAATGTAAAGGATATTAACATTTTTAACTTACGGACACATGTAACACCAAGAGGTAGAGGGAATTTTAAACTTAAACTTACGTTTTAATTTGTTTTTGTAAAATAAAGATGAAACTGTGACGTACAATATTAGTATTTCACAAGGTTTTTAGACATGAGTCGACGAGGAAAATTTTCAGTGTATAATATTTCCGCTATTACAGAAAAGTATACAAGATGCGTGACTTAATGAGCGCAGGACTGGGCGCTTCGAATCTGTCCGAACAAGTGACTGCCAGACGATTCCTACACGCGACTACCCACGTATAAAAATATACTCAAACACAGGAGGCATTTTCCATAGAATAATGTTGTAGGATAACTCACGAACTTGTAACGAAGAAAAACCGAACGAGAGTTTGGTAAAATGGCTCTTACACGAACGTTTTAGGTAACGCAACTTATGTAAGTATTGGAAATACAATTAATTGAGTTAAGTTTAAATATTAAAAATTAATTTGGACTTAATTCATTAAAGTCTAAGCGGACGTCGGCGTCCGCGCTGTCATTGTCTTTCTATCGTGTCTATAATTAACACGATTGAAAGGTTAAAAATGTTTATTAAAAAACCTAAAACCAGACTACTGAAAAATTGAGTGTGTATCATCATCATCTTCCTAGTCTTTTTATTTCCCATCGATGTTGGGGTCAGCTTTCCGTTTAACCGGGTGGATTTGAATAACATTGTGTTACATGGAGTGACTGCCTGTCGGACCTTCACAACCCAGTTACTGGGTAACACCCTTAAGGACGTATCTACGAAATGACGCGCTTCAATTCTAGGTATTGCGTTTAATTGCGCACAAAACACGTAAAGTATCAAATTTGGTATGTCAAATATTTTGTATTCCTATAGCGATCTTATTTAACAGGAGTTGCTGCTTGCAAGCGACACAGCGTCCAAAGTAATATTTTTTGTTTTAAATTTTTGTGCAATAACTCACGACAGTGATCAGTAAAATAAACCTTAGCTTCAAGCCATTAAGGTTCACGCAATCTAGCAAAATTTGTTGAAAAACTAAAATCGATTTGATTTTTTTTCTGGGATTAATTGGATTATTTTGGTAGTTCTTTCTGCCACCTTTTTGAGTTGATCATGTCTCCTTACATAAAATATTTTTAAATAAACACGTTACTGTTATTAAATAGAAGAAAAATGTTCCTAAACTCAAAACGAAATCGTCAATTTTGTGTAAAGAGGTTCCGGAAATGATTTTTTACAATATTATTTACCTGGATTTTACAATAAAAAATTCCGACCTTTTGAAGATGAAGGAGTAATCTGTCTTTGGTAATTAATTTTTAGACTCAGTTTAGTTTAGTTCTGCCGCAAAATGTACCGAAAAACTGTTCATTTTGTTCAGATTTGTAAACGCGTCCTTAAGTTAAACTGGTTGTCAGATTTTCGGGCTCCTGGTTATGTGTAACGACTGTCATGGACCAACAAATGACAGCCGAGACCAACGGTTTCGGGCTTTCCGAGGCACGGAGAAGTCTTAATGTGTTATGAATGGTCACCCATCCACGAATCAATATCGTGATGCGTAGCTTAACCTTCGATCGACCCGAATATATTATCGGCTTCGTCATCAACTCCTCTCCTCTCCCCCTCCCCGTTCCTCCCCTCCCCCTCCCTACCTCTCCCCCACACCTCCCCCGCCCCTCCTCTCACCCCTCCCTCACTTTCCCCTCCCGTCCCCTGCCTCTTCCCTCCACCCCTCTACACATCCCTCCCCTGCCCCTCCGTCCCCTCTCACAATACCCTCTTCCCTCTCTCACAATCTCCCCCTCCCCCTCCCCTCCCATTCCTCTCTTCCCCCTCTCCCCATTCCTCTTCTCCCCCTCCACCCCTCCCCCTATCCCCTCCCCTCCCCTACCCTTCCCCTCCCTTTCCCCTCCTCCTACCCTCCATTCCCCTACCCTTCCCCTCCCTTTCCCCTCCTCCTACCCTCCATTCCCCTACCCCTCCCACTCCCCTTTCCCCTCCCCACTATCACCACTATGCCTGCAATATAAATATACAATATATATATAAATATATATGCAATAGCTTCGGCCTTCAAGCCACACCTCCTTGCCCGTCGGAGTGGGGAGCGTGAGGTTTTTTTTCGTTACGGAATTTCTGGATTCGGTCCCCGCGCTCAAGGCCCGCGATAGAAGCTATGCAATAGCTTAATAAATTTCAGAACATTGTTGCGTATTATAAATTGACAACCTTACCTTCTTGGGTTTAGCTTAAGACTTGTCAATTTCAAATTGTCACCTGATAATGAACTGGGAAGTTTGACTCCTGTCATGTCATCCAAGATGGCGCTGCGTTTGAAAATGTTTGAGACAACCGATATTCTTGATATTTATTTTTTCGAGGACTTTTCATGTTTTTTATTAATTATTATGCTATGTGCTATTCCGGACAAAGACAAATCCAAAAAGACCAAAATCATTCACATTGATCCAGCCATTCTTGAGTTATAAATGGTGTAACTAACACGACTTTCTTTTATATATATATAGATTATATAAACGCGAAAGTTTGTGAGGATGTTTATTACTCTTCCACGTAAAAACTACTGAATGGATTTTAATAAAATTTGGTATGGAGTTAGCCGAGACCCTGGATTAACACAAAGGCTACTTTTTATCCCTGTATTCCCACGGAAACGGGACCTACGCGCAAAATGCTCAAACCTCGACATAATCACTCGAAGGAGTAAAATAAGTAGGTAAGTATTAACTTGCTTCGTAATAACACTACAAGAGCGACCCTGATACGCACCGCGCGGGGGTTCCGCACAAGTTTGAACGTAGGTAGTAGGTACGTCCCTAACGGAAATAGACTCTCGATTCTTTCTGGAACCCCCAATAAACATAATTATGTAACTCTGATGAAAACATAATAAGGATTGATGGAACACTTAACTTAGCAGTTAAAAAATATTCTGCCGTACATCTATGAACGTCACACGCCAAATAGGTATGTAGTAAAATAAATGTTTTATTCAGAGGGAACAGCAAACTAACAATTTTTGTATTTTTTTCTTTACTAGTGCGAGGCCCTGTTACTTCATTAGTGATTGGCGAAGGATAAATACTCGTTTTTACTCATTTTTATCGGATATTTACCCAAAATGGTGGATATTTATTATTTTGCATGTTTTTTTTATATTGATAGGCTAGTTATACTATTAAGGCTTTCAAAAATACTTAGTACATTATTACTTTTTCAAGTTCTGATTGTAAAGAGGAAGCAACGTGTTTCTAACCGCACCGCACTTTTTTATTTATTTATTTGAGGGGCATCTCGCGTATCGTGTCCTTGAAGAGGACGTAAATATCTTAACCGGGCGTTTCTGTAGAGATGACTTAAACAAAAGTGTAAGACCTCCAGCCAGTGTATAAAAACTTAAAAACTAAGCGACTACGCTAAGGGCACCCCCTGCGGGGTACGAGCCTCGGCTTAGGGCGTCGCTGAGAGAGGACAGCAAAGGACGGCTGGATCTGGGTGGTTATTATTTAGGGAACCGCACCGCACTATATCCCGGCCTCCTTTAATCCCATTCCTTTTGTTTTATTACCTTTCCCCTCACACCACCGCGCCTGCGCCGTGCCCAGGTATGTGCCTTAGAGAGCGCACGTGCGTGTGCGTTTTCTAACAACAAAATATTATTATGAGGTGATAGTGTTCTTGTTTTATTAGACATTTAAGTTATTTTGAAGTTGGATTAAGTATAGCGTTTCAAGGTATGTTTTAAAACTAGAACCTTTCTTTGTTAAAGGTTTAAACACTTAATAAAATCGACGAATAAGTGAACTACTAAACATAAATAAAAAAAGTGTAGTTTTATTATTGTTGACAACCTTCGATCAATAATAGCACTAGATGTCGGGTCGGCGTCAAAAATCCGTCTCGGTAAATATAACCTCACTAGAGACGTGGGTTGTTATTTTGTTTAGTTTGCTTGAAACACGGCCAATGTAAACACGTCCCACAATGCCGCAGTGTGTTTTCAACAGTTGCAAAAATAATCCCCGAAAACGTAATTATTCAGCCGGAGTATTTTACTTTCAGTAAGGACATGAAGAATAAGTTATATTTTAAGCTTTAATTTGACATATAATATCAATTTTTTAACAAAACTACCGATTTTAAACCACCGCTACAAATGTTTGACCAATGCTCGCCAGCATTTGCACAAACTTTTGTTTAACTGAACAGCAGATGCACTGAGTAGATTTGTATTGTCATTATCATTATCATTTTAATAATTTGTTACTAATACTTAAGAATTTGTTGGTTAAAATCGGTTAATGCTACTTTAGTTTGTTGGACTCTTATTAGGTACTTAGCTTTCTTTTTTATTTTAGCTTTCCTAGCAATCCATTTACATGTGCAGATTGGATCTCGATTGTCGCCAGAGAAAGAAGAGGTTTTGTTTCGTTCATTATTGGCGACCACATTCGAAACTGGAGTTATTTTTCACCTGTTGGTGTTTTTTAAGAAGGTTTATTTTTATGTAAAAAAGTTTTTGTTTCGCCATTTTTAGTTTCTTCGTGTGACAAGAAAGTCTTTAAAAACTTCAAAGAATCATTGAAATCGCTTAACAATTGCTAAAGAAGTTCTATCTAAACATTAATCTGTACATCTCTGCCGGGCCCCTTTTAAAATAGACAGGCGTAATATTATGTTATTCAAATATAAGAACTCTGCATAGACATCTCACTGTAGCAATCGCGAACAATTTGCTGTAATGTCTTGAAGAGTTCCGTCGCCTGTCCTTTTCATCAGTTTTTTTTTTCACAAAATGTTAATTTCTAAATGAAAATGCTTGATTTGTTACTAAAAATGTAAAAATCGGTACGTGTGTACCTATATGTTTTGAAGAGTTCCCTCAATTCCTCAAGGGCCCAGCATTAGATATGAGTTTTTATACAAATGGGACCAATCGGTTAGTATACTCTATCAAAAAAAAAAATGAAAATCGTCTATAAATGACGGAGTACTGAGGTCACAAAACCTAAAAAAAAATACAAACAAATTGATAACCTCCTTCTTTTTTTGAAGTCGGTTAAAATAATTTGATTTCAATCAATGATTTTTAACCAGCTGCGTCCCGTGGTTTAACCCGCGTCAACCAGGAGTAGTTAAAAGTAGCCTTAGCCTATGTGTTAATCCAGGATATAAGCTACTTACATACTAAATTTCATCCAAATCTGTTCAGCCGTTTGAGCGTGAAGAAGAAACAAACATACATACACAAACTCACACTCAGAAACTTTTGCCTCTATAATATTAATGTGAAAACTTCTAAATCGCATACAAAAGTAGACGCATTAATTTTTTTTGTGGGTTGATTATAATGAGCCAACCCGCAGACAAATAATAGTAATGTCTTAATAAAATAACTATTGTACTAATTTAGTCCTACTACTTTTTTAAAATGGGTCAAATGTAATTATTTGCTACCATATAAAACAAACCTTCGCTCGCAAAAGAAATATAAACTATTATTCTGCAACTCTACGTCTTTCAATTCTTACTGTGTTCTGAGCATTGAAATGTACCAAGAACTGTTCTAGTTCCAAAATATAGTAAAGACGAAATTGTGAACAAAACGTTTTTAACATTGTAAGAATTTTTTTATTATTGTGTGTAATCATAGGTTAGGCAGGAGAATTTTTTTATTATTGTGTGTAATCATAGGTTAGGCAGGCTTGTTTTTTTAAACTTCTTAATAAGTTTTAGAATTTCACTTAATTTCATCTTTTTCTTCGTAAAATTATAAAATTTTCCTTACGAAAATCGTGTATAGTATTTATCCGCCGTTTTGGATAAATACTCGAGTAAAAATTTTAAGTATTTATCCGGATAAATTCCCAACACTATACTTCACCAATTTCATGATTCTAGGGAAACGAGAAGTAGGTAAGTACCCTATAGGTTCTGTGACTTTTTAGAGCTTTAGAGAGTTGGTGTACCGATTTACTAAATCTAAAAATGTTTTCTACGTTTGATGGAAATGGAAAGACGTGCTAGTTAAGTGTAAGTACCTACCTACGTGGTGATACTTTCGACTCTTAGGTATTGTTGGCGTAGTTAAAAATTTGAAATCAACTTATTTACACTAATAAAATTGATTAAGCTAACTACGTATTTACAAAATGTACAATTAAATAAATTACCTACTTAAATTACCCGGAGATATTGTTCAAAGTGGCCACCATCACACTCTTCGCACAAACGAGAACGACTTAGCTGAATTTCCTTCAGCTTACGTAACACTAACACATTTGTTTTTAAAACGATCCTTGCAGTAATTCTGTTACACTTGTAACTTCCTCCGTGTAAACTAACCTTTTAACGTCACCCCACAAATAAAAGTCTAGAGGCGTCAGGTCCGGAGAACGCGGAGGCCAGGCCACAGGTCCTCCGCGACCGATCGAGTGGTCGCTAAAAGTACCTGCGTAGGTAGGTACTTGCCGACCATAGTAAGGGGAAGCTGGAAGTATTCCAGGATGTCTTCCTGCAAGGCGACAGGCAGGCCTACGCTTCCGCGAGCTTGAGCATGCCGGAGAACGTCAAACTACCGATGATTCCGCAGTCTCTGTGTAGCAACCAGTATGACGCTCTGTGATGGGGGTTCCCGAGCGGGAAACATTTCCGTGAACATCTGGATGGCTCCACGTAGGCTGTCTCTACTGATGTCATACAGGCGGACCATTTCTACCAACTCGACATTAGAATAGTTGTCCGTCATCTTGCACTTCGTACCAACGTACGTCTCAACGTTCCGGAGTCGCGGGGGCGTGGCTAGGAGCTTGCGCGGGAGAGTTCCTGCACCGTGATTGGGGCGGTATAATCGCCTACGAATTGATCGTTGCGTAATGCGTATGCGTTGTGTATGTATTGTTTGCGTTTGTTTGTGTGTGAAAGCGAGGTGATAAGGCTAGTAACAGACGGGCCGCTTTTAAATACGGCTGGTTCACACTTACGGTTTTCCGTAAAAAAGCAAAAAAAAATAAAAAAATACTTAAGTACTCATTTTATTGTTGATTTGGGTCGAGAGTCATTAGCATAATTACGTCCTTGAATTTGACGAGGATACAAAACAACACCTTGTATAAATTGCATAATTTAAACCAAACGGAACTTATTATAAGCTCGGATTTGGTCGTCGCGTCACAAACGGTAGCACTGACGAGTAGTAATTGAACATCGACAGTATTTAATTGATCTTGTATTAATAAAATACAGTCGATTCATTGGTTCCAATTTTTTATTGGTTGAACTATTGTTGCAAAACCATAAGCTCGGGTCGTAACGAATGTGATAGTTGAATCAATGGATTATCAACTTTGTTTACTTAGTAGTAAAATAAAAAAATGGCATTCAGTAAGGAGGACTAGTTTGTTCATCGTAAAAACGGTTTCGCCGTCGTCGTAGAACGCGAAACGGTCTTTAGAAACTGTAGGCCTACCATCAACTTTTAGTTAGCCATTCAATTCCGATGCAAACCAGTTTAGGTTCCTAAACTGATTCGCTAATATTCATACCATGAAGTGCCTATAACTGAGTGGCGTTTGATTCGCTCATGGAGGAATGAAAGAACGAAATTTGTCGGTGGTCCGCGGTGTGAGAAAGAGATGACGCTAGACAATTGTTGCATAAGTTTGTCTCTTTTACTCCAACCTATGCGTTGCGTTCCGAAACCTAGTAGTTATGATTTTAGCGGTTTTATTTGTGTATAAAATTTCAACAAATATATTTTAAAATTGCGCTTATGAGTCAAATTATATACCATTAAGCCCAATTTTACTACTCATTAATGTAATAGTAATTTAAATAATTCTTTAAAATAAAAATTAAAGGTTTGCTTAGTGTCGTCGTAAAAGTAAAATGATTATGACGAGTTTAGAACGCAACACACGCGTTTTGAAATATATACAAACTTTTTTGATAGAACCCAAGGAGTTCTAATTAGGTAGGTAGTACTCAAAAGAGTTTTTAGTTTTTAACGTTTAACTTGGATAAAGTAATTAGTAATACGAATAATGGCGTACATTTTACATTGTTACGTAAGAAACACATATTTAACTGAAATACCTTGAATTTGGTACGTATATTTCCATACATTTTTTCAAAGTTTATAACAAAACGATTCAGTTTACGCCAAGAAACTAGAAACTTTTTTTGGATCGCAATTTTTGACACTATGCGAACCAATTTAGGTTCAAATGTCACCTCATGGTACGAAAAATGAACGAACTAAAACAGCTTGCGATTCAAGTGCCGACTTGATTTGGCGTCAACCTAAACCGGATCGTTTTAATGACGTCTTAGTATGAAATTGCAGAGCAGTTCATTTTAGGTCGTCAATTGAATCGTAATAATAGTTCATAGTAAGCCTCCTGTTCGTTGTCGCACCGCCCACTACTACCGACTAGAAATACATAAGTGGTACTCACTAAAGCATCAACGTTCTCAGTTTTCGACGCTAAGCGGTCGGATCTGCTGCACGCAGTCGTGCCCTCCTGCAACAACAGAAACTTAGCTTACGAACAATACACATGATTTGGTATTTACTAATATTTATGTACAGACGCGCTGGCGTCAATGACACATTGGGGTAGGTTGATGTGCTGGTGCTGTACATCTATTATATCAATAAACAATATCCATTTTAAAAAAAATATCAAAGTCAAATCATTCTTTTTAATTACACCACTATAACCAAAGACATTCAATACCTATAGACCAGACATCACGAACAAAATTTTCGTCCGAAAAAGTGTGTCCTGCTGGATACAAGTCTATGAGTTTTTTGTAGTACGCTCCGCTGCCGCTCCAATATTCATACATTATTCTAGATGGCGTTACTGAGACATGGGATCAAAGTTTTTCTATGACATTTCCTTGACATGCCCGCTCTATAGTATTTTAAATCTCTTTGACTATAACAAACCGACCGACACAATATGGTGTCTAAAGGGCGATCTAGTCGGAGAATATTATTTGACACTATTAGTTAGCTCTAAAGGCGGTACCTATCTATAGATGATTTGTCTAAATATAGAAAACATAGAAATAATTACTTACATTTATTTTTGAAACATTTAACGCTATAATAAAAATACCAGTATACGTTGACACTTGGTCAGAAAGATTTACTACGTCATAAGAGGCCAGCTTAAAATAGTAATTGTTCTAAGAAGAACAAAGCCGAATTTCATTTGATAATTGAAAATAAATAAATAAAGAATTAATAAAAATACAGTAAGTATAGTGTTTAAAAAATATAATAGGTACCTACCTATGAAATTAACGTATTGTATGAAAAAATTTAAACGATTTTTTTTCATGTATTTTTTATTTGTATTAATCGAAGTGATCACCCATGCAATCAATGCATCTTTGCCAACGCAGTGGCAGTTTATTGATGCCCTTCTTAAAGAAATCAGCTGGACGGGAGGCAACAAATTCTTCATAGGCATTTTGTACTGGCTCTCGGGTATTGAATTTTTTTCCTGCCAAGAAGTTATCCAAATTCTGGAAAAAGTAGTAGTCTGTAGGCACAAGGTCTGGTGAGTAGGGCGGATGACGGAGAGCTTCCAACCCCAGTTCTTGCAACTTGGAGACCGTCTGCTGTGCAGTATGAGGTCGCGCGTTGTCGTGCAGGAGCAGCGGAGACGAGCGATTGACCAATGCTGGTTGGAGATGTGCCAGCTTCTCCATCATTGTGTTCAGTTCTTTACAGTACACATCTGCAGTATTGCTCACCCCGTTTGGTAAGAAGCTGTGATGAATCACACCGGCCCAAAACAAACAGTGACCATCACTTTTCTAGGGGTAAGTTTTCGTTTAGGGCATTGTTTAGGTGCTGAACCAGGATCCAACCAACTTGCTGAGCGCTTGCGGTTATCAGACAGAATCCATTTTTCATCGCAGGTAACAATGCGGTTCAAAATTCCTTCATTTGTGTGTCTGTTGAGCAGTGCAAGGCACGTCTCGACGCGTACTTCGCGCTGGCGATCATTGAGTTCGTGGGGCACCCATTTGTCAAGCTTTATTACCTTGCCAATTTGACGCAAATGGACCAATATTGGTTTGACGCTAACGTCGAAAGCTGCTGCTAATTCAGCCGTAGATTGTGTATCATCAGCTTCCACAATCGCCTTTAATTCGTCATTGTCGACCAAAGTCTTCGGACGACCGCGAGGTTCATTTTTCAGGTCGAAATTTCCAGAACGGAAGCGAGCAAACCAATAACAGGCGGTGCGTTGGTTTGTAGTCTTAGCTCCGTAAAGGTCGTTGATGTTGCGTGCCGCTTGTGCCACGTTGCTGCCACGACGGTACTCATATTCCATAATTACTCGAATTTTTAACGTATCCATGATGACGAAAAAGATTGAAATGCGATGAAAATGTAACACTAATCAATAAACAAATGACTAATTTTGGAAAAAAAAAACCTTTTTTTTTAAATTAAATTAATTTGAAATTAGAATTCTTAGCCAAGCAAAAATTATTTTGATTTAAAATGGCCAGTACGGCAGAACGACAATTTCATAGGTAAAGACCTAATCAAAGACATTCAATAAACTATAGACCGGACATCACGAACAAAATTTTCATCCGTAACTTCTGTCCGAACGGACAGATGACACATAGTCTTACGTAGGACATCTGCCTGTCAAGACGCATTTGTGTCAACTTTGTGGAAAGTTGAAAAATATTATTTTCCACGAAAACATGCATGGTTGCGCCTTACGTTATTGCAAATCCTGTTACGACAAAAATAATGGAAGTCGCTACGCTTTATTTTCGTAGGTATTCTTTGTATTTATTTAGTAATTAGAATTAAATCATTTTCATAGATTGTTCTAGAACATTTGGCAATTCTGTATTTAACGCCCTCTTGTGTTGAGTAGCTAAAGTACTGTTTTGTAGAGATGGGATAAAGTTCATCGATTCTGTTATCGATAAATGTCAAAATAATAATAAATAGATAACAAAATATTAAATTAAATTTATTAAAATATTATACTGTATGAACATTTCAAATAGGTTTCTGTTATTTAAGGTTTCCTAAAGTAAATTGTTGTGAACACGAGACTTGGATACGGTTTTTTGTGTGAATTAATATGCATAATTTAACATTTCTCATCATCTTTTACATATCGTATTAAATATTTTAACAGTATTGCTAAGCCAGACTAGGATTCATTTCACCTCAAAAAATTAAAAGATATTTATTTCCAGATAGATTGTACAGTTCCACTTACAGACTAATAATATAATCTATTAAATTTATATAACTCAAATTTGTAAAAAGTATAATGAACTCTGGTACCCAAGGTAAGATTTAACTTGTGTTATGGATACCAGTGCTCTCTCATGGTTTGCACAGAGTTACATTAAATATTAGATGGAGGACGTGGTTTTGATGTAATTAGTAGAAGGCAGTAAGTATCTTTATACATAACAGTCTACACACAAATTTTAATAACTAACAACAAAGATTCATAGGCACCACTTACTTTAGCGGCAAGAAAATTGCAGTCCGGAGCTTCATTAGAATTTTTTTCTATGTTCTTATTTCTATGCATTAATTTTAGTAAAGATACGAGTTTTGCGTATGTTTCAATATGAACGTTATGTTTTATTTTTAAAGTAGCTTTCAAAAATTGGGTAAATACTCCACATTGCAGATGATCGCCTCGTCTGTGATAAATCTAAAAAATAAGATAGCAACACAGTCTCCTAAAAACTGCTTGCACCCTTTGTAAGTCTCCATTCATTGAAGACATGGTATGCTTTCAGATATTTCTCAGGTAGGAAACTTAATTCTGCATTAATAACTTGTTGTTTCAACTCTTCCGGTGTTATAATACTGTTCTCGTCGCTAGTTTCACTTATATTTACGATTATTTTAATATTTTTTAACTTATTCAACTCTTTTCGCCAGCCAAGAAATTTTATTCCCGCTCTTTTATTTAAATTAAGACGTGTTTGGAAATAGCACCCATGATATTTTATTAAGTACTCAAAATATATTACGTAACATTATTGAAACTAGAAATAAATATTTACAGGTTAAATATCAGTTTTATTTGCATTAGATACTTATTTTCGCTTAAATACAACAATAAGTTAATAATTATATAAATTACATTACAAGACATAATTATCTTTTTGCAAAATTTCTTTAGTTAGTACGAAATTCCGAACGTGTTTGTCTTTGAGGTCGAATTCAAAATCAGAACTTCGAAAAGGCTGGTCTTTGTCTCTCTCTCTCTCTTTCTAATGGCCGGAAAGAGATAGAGTGTGAATGTTTCAAATAGTATGATTAACCCGAGGCTGATTAAGATATTTGCGGCTCTAAAACAAAAATTAAAAAGTTACTTGGTCTCACTGATTTCAGGCAGCAAAACCTACATGTTTGAGCTACTGAAGTGAAAAAAATATTATAACTTTTATCAATATTGTCGATACCTTAATCTAGATGGTAACATCCCTATCACAAGTTTCTACTTTCTACTTTACGGCACGTGGTACTGCCAGACTTACGATTTATCCGTTTATCTACGTATTTTCGACCTTGCTTCGGATATATCATAAACGTATACGTATAAAATTCATAATCTATATTTTCTTGGTTTATTTTTTAATAGAACATACGTAAGGAATACTGCGCTAATAAGTAGGAAGTTTTAATAATTTTCTACAATATACGGCGCCAGCGCTGAACCAAACACAAGGTCGTAATAGTGAGCAGACCATATTAATTATTATAAGCATAATAATGAAACTGGATTTATTTTCTAAGTCAATAGTTTTGTAATTAGTACCTAAGGTAAGACGATAATCACTTTCTCATTACGGTCCTCTTTTAATTTCAGTTACAAATGTGTTTCTTTTTTTATGCCTGGCTTAATTTGTTTAGTTTTAATACCTATTTATTTAACTGATTTGAAATATTTTTTATTTTTCCGGCATTTTCCTTTGATCTGACAACACAAAAATTTAATTCGGCTATAGCTCGCTTGGTGGCCACCAACCAGAATTATTATTTTTTAGTCAATTTCATTCTTGAGTTTGCCGTTGCCGTTCTAATATCGCTATTTAATGCTAGATGGCGTTACTGAGAGATGGGATCACAGTTTTTGTATGACATTTCTTCGCATGCCCCCTCTATAGTTTTTAAATCTCTTTGGACCTAATATATAATGAAATTAACCGTAACCTATGAAACAATTTAATTTACCGAGTTTCGTATTTCTTAGAAATATATTCAAATGAACGCGTATTTTTTATTTTTTTTGGATATTTTATCCAGTTTTAGTAGAACTCCGTCTTGAATATAAATATTACGATTTCTGAAAAAAATATCTTGACATCAGCTTAACTTAAAATATTGAGAAGGTTCCGCACCAGTCCGCACTTTCTAATTTACTTTGAGCAATACTATTTAAATGAGACTAATACTTAAGTAAGTTTCAGCAATGGTACATTAAAGTACAAGTAGTTTCTGGTCCTAAAAACGCAAAGTTAGCATTAAAAATGATATATCCATCACATTAGAATGCTATTTTTCGGCAACCGTTAAGGTATTTGCAATGTGAATGTATAAAAACCGGCCAAGAGCGTGTCGGGCCACGCTCAGTGTAGGGTTCCGTAGTTTCCCGTCCGTCACAATAAGTGTTCCCACTCATGAGTATAAAGGTTAAATCCATTATATTCGCGCTCCAGCAGCGCTCCGCGCTCCTGCAACTTGAATTACGAATATGTTTAAGTGCAACTTTTTTTACCACGGTAGGTCATGAAAGCACGAAAAATCTAACATTTAAAAAAATTACGTCATTACGCAACGCCATCTATCGAACCATTTATGAACTGGTTTTTAAATTAACATTTTGATGGCGTTAAAAAATGAATTTTAGTTTTGTTCTAAATTACCTAAGCATGTTCCTGATAGAAGTTTTATGTAGTTGCAAGATACCGCCAATGCCAAGGAGAGACCAACTGAACAATTCGATAATACCCGACCCAATGTAATAAGTACCTACAGCGCCTACTCTCGGGGAATTGGGTTACTAATTAATACATAGAAGTTTTCGGTGGTAATTTTGGATTGCGAGAACCGATTTTAATAATTCTTTTTTTGTTTGAAAAAAGATACGTTCAGGATAATAAAATATGTAAACTAAGTTAAAAAAAATGATTGCATATACGATTATACTACAAACTTAGTCCAGAAATTATTTTCTTTTGTGTGATTATATTGTTGGAAAGGTATTTAAAAATGAATAGGGGTTTACTAAAATCATTTTTTGATAACGTCAATAATTTCGGGTATAATCGCTCCAAAAGTAAAAAATAATGCCCCCCCCCCCCCCCCCTCTAATCTAACTTTTGAACCATAAGTCCATAAGGACTTTCTAGGAAAATTATTTTGAACTTGGATGGAAACAGTTCTTGTACAAAAAAGACAAAAAGTTGTACAAAATAATTTCTGGACTAAGTTTGGAGTATAATCGTATATGCAAGCATTTTGAACACTTATTGTGACGGACGGGAAACTACGGAATCCTACACTGAGCGTGGCCCGACACGCTCTTGGCCGCGGTTTTTTTGTTATAAAGTTGAAAACCTATCAAGAAATTTAACAGATGGTGGTAGTTTGATTTGCTGTATATGTACTTTTGAAAGTCAAAATTAAGTAGTTGTCTCGTCCATATGAGTCCATTGAAATGTTACATTTTTTAGGCCTTACCTTGAGTTTTTTTGAGGACGTAATTTTATTTTTTTAGTGTGTAGGGGGGGGGGTCAGTGTAAAGCTAAAACCCAGTTTGTGGGGTCATCACCCTTGTCCCACGGCCGCCATCTTGAAAATAGGTAAAAGTTACTGGACCAAAGTTGTAGAGAATTTAATTTGCAACAAAAATGTTCAAAAATTTTTTTATTATGAAATAAATAGTTTAAGAGATATATCGTAATAACCATTTCAATCCCTATTTTCAAGATGGCGGCCGTTGGACAAGGGTAGAGACCCCACAATCTTGGTTTTAGCTTTACACTGACCCCCTGTACATCAAAAAAATAAAATTGCGTCCTTTTAAAAACGCAACCCCAAATTTTTCTTTTCAATGGCCTAATATGCTTGAAACACGTGTAGAAGAACAAACAAAACACTTCATATTTAAGTAAGTACTCTACAAATTGTATTTTCTTTATAATTTTCCCGTATTTTTATCAGAGAGAGATATTATATAATCATGTGAAGACAATTTTTATTAGGGTTCCGTAGTCAACTAGGAACCCTTTATAGTTTCGCCATGTCTGTCTGTCCGTGCGTCCGTCCGTCCGTCCTCGCTTAATCTCTGTGACCGTTAGCACTAGAAAGCTAAAATTTGGTACCAACATGTGTATCAATCACGCCGACAAAGTGGTAAAATAAAAATTGGAAAATAATGTTTTATTAGGGTAGCCCCCCTATATGTAAAGTGGGAAGTGATTTTTTTTAAATTTCAACCCTAACGTGTGATATATTGTTGGAAAGGTTTTTAAAAATTAATAGGGGTTTACGAAAATCATTTTTTGATAATGTCAATAATTTCGGAAATAATCGCTGCAAAAGTAAAAAACAATGTGTCCCCCCCCCCCTCTAATCTAACTTTTGAACCATAAGTTTAGAAAATATGAAAAAAATCTGAAAAGTAGAACTTTATAAGGACTTTCTAGGAATTTTTTTAACTTGGATGGAAAAAGTTTTAGAACAAAAAAGACAAAAAGTTGTACAAAATAATTTCTGGACTAAGTCTGTAGTATCTAAGTAATCTTTGTAGTTTGTTTGTACTATCTAAGTTTGTAGTATAATCGTATATGCAAGCACTTTTTTTAAACCTATCTTTTTTCAAGCAAAAAAAAGAATTATTAAAATCGGTTCTCGCAATCCAAAATTACCACCGAAAACTTCTATGTATTAATTAGTAACCCAATTCCCCGAGAGTAGGCGCTGTAGGTACTTATTACATTGGGTCGGGTATTATCAAATTGTTCGGTTAGTCTCTCCTTGGCTTTGGCGGTATCTTATAACTACATAAAACTTCTATCAGGAACATGCTAAGGTAATTTAGAACAAAACTAAAATTCATTTTTTAACGCCATCAAAATGTTAAGGTAAAAATCAGTTCATAAATGGTTCGATAGATGGCGTTGCGTAATGACGTAATTTTTTTAAAAGCCGATGTTAAGATTTTCCGTGCTTTCATGACCTACCGTGGTAAAGAAAGTTGCACTTAAACATATTCGTAATTCAAGCGAAGCGCTGCTGGAGCGCGAACATAATGGATACCAACCTTTATACTCATTAGTGGGAACACTTATTGTGACGGACGGGAAACTACGGAACCCTACACTGAGCGTGGCCCGACTCGCTCTTGGCCAGTTTTTTTGTTTTTGTGGTAGGTACTTCACGTTTTGTATTATGCTAGCGTCTGGAGTGGAATCGCTTCATAGTACAATGAGGCAATCGAACGAAACAGAATAGAATAGAATAGAATAGAATATTCTTTATTGTACAACATAAAAACTTACAAATTATAACTTTAGAAGCGCAGGTCGCATAGCACGTCACGCTAGCATTAATGACATCATCATCGTGCTCTTGTCGCCGCCGGTGTGCCACTATTTTAGAACCCACTGGCTTGGCACGCGACGATGGGAAGAGACCAGACGGTGTAACCATAATGCCTTGGAAGTTGGTTAGGCCTTTGGTGTGGGATGCAACATGTGTCGATACCCTTGCGCCATCCCATCTTCCTAGTACGACTGGTTGTGCTGGTGCGGCTGCTGCAGGTGCTGAAAACCTCAAACGGCGAAAATATAACAACCTTATCGGAAGTTAAATATTTGAACCGTTTGGGGTTGAAACACTCGGGCCGTGGGGTCCGAATGCCCATATAGTTTTCCGTGACATCGCCAAGCGGTTGATCGACTCTTCGCGTGACCAGAAGGTTGGCCTTTATTAAGGTCAGAGGATGAGCATTGCCATTCAACGTGGCAATGCGGCCAGTCTTTTGGGCACGTTTCCCGTTGAGAGCGATGCGGATGAATTTTTTGATGCCATAATTATAATTATTTCGCTTTTCTTTTAGTTTTTTTTTTAAGGTCTACTTAGAGTGTTACAATAGGCGGCCTTATCGATAAAAGCGATGTCTTACAGACACCCTTTGGATGGACTTGATAGTGGAGGAGAAAAGATGAGTAGGCAGTTTGTGGTATGTACGTACTATTTATTCACAAATTCACAAATCTTTATTGCATACCATAATGTGTTAAAAGTTGGTGAGAAAAATTATAATAGATACAATTGTACCCTGTCGGGCACAGCATAGATCAAGTAGGAGAGAGGAGGAAGAGCACTGGTGTGAATTTTATAGAAATAAATTGGTTTTAAGATGCTTATAATTTATCATTAAAGTATTCGTTTAAACTATAGTAGCATTTGTTAATTATAAAAAGCTTCAATTTATTGATAAAGTTTTTTTTTTTATTAAAATTCTTTATTAAATCGGGTAATTTATTGTAGATTTTTATGGACATGACATAGGTACTATTGGAGTGCATTTTTAGTCGCGATATTGGTAAGTTTAGTCTGTTTTATGTCTTAATAAAATTTTTGTTTGTTTATCTTCTTTTTGTGAAGAATTACGGGTACTTACGGACGAACTTCCACACTTCAAATATTTATAGACAGGGTAGGGATAAAATCTTTAGTTCCTGAAAGTGGGGCTTACAGCTATCCGTGGCTTCAATATTCACTATGATTCTAATTAGTTTTTTTTTGCAAGGTAAAAAGCGTGGGCGCATCAGTGCTGTTGCCCCATAAAATGACTCCGTATTTCAGCCACGCAAAGGCGTAAGCGTAATACGTCACTAGTGCAGTTTTAAGGTCTGTTGTTTTTTTAATCTCACGGAGGGTGTATGTAAATTTTGATAATTTTGCGCTACCTCTAGTAATGTGAATTTATCGACAATTTCCATTTTTTTATTGTTAAAGGTAAAGTTTATGTTTATTGGTATTTTTGGCGAGGGTGGAATGAAATTATTTTTGTTTTATTGACGCTAATTTCCAGAATGTGTTCAGTCATCCAATTTATTGTAGAATTTAGTGTAGAATTTAGATTATCATTTAAATTAGTGTTAGTATAGATATGTCATCTGCAAACAGAACACACGGTTCATTTATGTTATTAGGAAGTTCGTTTATATACAAACAAGAAACAAAAAACCGGCCAAGAGCATGTCGGGCCACGCTCAGTGAAGGGTTCCGTAGAATATGTAAACGAAGTTAAAAAAATGCTTGCATATACGATTATACTACAAACAGTCCAGAAATTATTTTGTACAACTTTTTGTCTTTTTTGTACAAAAACTGTTGTTTCCATCAAGTTCAAAATAATTTTCCTAGAAAGTCCTTATAAAGTTCTACCTACTTTTCAGATTTTTTTCATATTTTCTAAACTTATGGTTCAAAAGTTAGCGCCCCCCCCCCCCCTCTAACTTTTGACACATTGTTTTCTACTTTTGGAGCGATTATTTCCGAAATTATTGAATTATCAAAAAATGATTTTAGTAAACCCCTATTCATTTTTAAATACCTTTCCAACAATATATCACACGTTAGGGTTGACATTAAAAAAAAAATACTTCCCACTTTACATATAGGGAGGCTACCCTAATAAAACATTTTTTTCAAATTTTTATTTTACCACATTGTTGGCGTGATTGATACACATATTGGTACCGAATTTCAGCTTTCTTGCGCTAACGGTCACAGAGATTAAGCGAGGACGGACGGACGGACAGACAGACATGGCGTAACTATAAGGGTTCCTAGTTGACTACGGAACCCTAAAAACACCCTATTACGCTTCCTTGCGGGATTGAGGCAGTGATTTGGCGGTCGGATCTGACTAATTCTATTACATTTTTGTTGCTGTTATAATGTTCGATTTTAACTATTTGTTCCCTTTGTTTCAAGTAATTTACATTTAATAAATATATACCTCAATAGATGTATAAAATAAATGTAAATAAGAAAAAGTAAAAATATAATAAAATACAATACCTACTTACATAAAAACCAAAAAGAAAGCGAGATAAATTATGTAGTTTAGGAATATTTGAATCGGATTTATATTGTAAAACCTATTTTAAAGATTAAGTAACTACATATTTATGTCCATCAAAAACTAACTTTTGGAAGAAGGGGCAATTAGAATAATTTTCTTATTTTGTTCAACTTGAAAAGGCCATGGCATACCTGCTGTAACAGTAAACACACGGAAGTCGGACTCGCTCACCGAGGCGAGGGTTCCGTACAAGGCCAAAGTCAAATATTTATTTCAAAATGCACTATTTTGAACTTCATATACTTACTTAAAAGTTTAAAAAAAACTTTTTTGCAAAAAATAAAACCGACTTCAAAAAAAACACTAAACGGTGTAAAATAACTCTAAATTCGGAAGTCTGTGGCTTTGGTGGGTTTGTCTTACTCATAATGGGCCACCGACTTCCGAATTTAGAGTTATTTTACACCGTTTAGTGTTTTTTTTGAAGTCGGTTTTATTTTTTGCAAAAAAGTTTTTTATTTTTCCATTTTTAGTTATTACCATAAAAATATTTGCCATGAATTTATTTTATATTGTTAATTGTTAACAATACATGTCATCATAATAGGGTTTTCCACTAATCCCTAATAAATTAAAATTAACATACCTAACTGGCGAAATCTAGGTATATTGTACCCTCCTGCGTACCCCTCAGAGCATACAGGCGTGATGATACGTCATTATGTTGTATAAACAATAAACATCCAAGCGATTCCAGCAATCACGACAGATTTGCTGTTTATTTTTGAAGAGTTCCGTTGTATATCTTCACCAAATTAAAATGGGACCACCTCAGGAGTATACTCTTTCAAATAAAAAAATAATTTTGAGAATCGGTCCACAAATGGCGGAGAAATCAGGTAAAATACATAAAAAAAAAAAAAAAAAAAAAAAAAAAAAAAAAAAAAAAAAAAAAAAAAAATACATACACACGAACATAGAACCTCCTCCTTTTTTGAAAGTCGGTTAAAAAATAAGCAACTAGACCAGGTATGTCAATGGTATTTCTTTTCAATTTCAAGTAGGAATACTATAACTGTTTATCATAAAAAGGAGTCAATAGGAGCATAAGACTATCTATACATATAATAAAACAGTAACGACAGAAAAACTGTACATTGAGAATTTTCAAGAAAAAATAAGTGGGTTTTGTTAGAAAAACGTAACTGGTGACAAAAAGTGACTTTTTAGAATTTTTGTCTGTTTGTCTGTTTGTCTGTTTGTCTGTTTGTCTGATTGTCTGTATGTATGTCCGGGGTGAACTCAAAAAGTACTGCATGGATTTACTTCAAATTTTGCATGAATATTACTAAGAGGTCGGGTCAACACATAGGCTATATATTATCACGCTATCACCTACGGGGGAGGAGCAGTGAATCTTTATTCTTCTTACTCATTCTGTGGAAGCGTGTAATCAAAGGACGCATATTTAAATGTTGGTTTTGTGTAAGCTATGCTATTATCTAGCTTTACACTATAAAAACTTCGCCATTTAAGTAACTTTGGCAGAGAAACATAGTTTAATGAATGTTAGTAGTATAAAGCCAATTTGGAATCAGCGCCATCTATGAGAATGTATAAAAATCAAATCAAGTAACACATGAACACTTTTTGAAAATTAATTTAAATTTTGATCGTGTTGGTGAGGTTACATACATACATACATATCGTCACGCCTGTAATCCCCGAAGGGCTAGGCAGAGGTGTACCTGGTAGTACACCCACAAAGGAGAGGAACATAGTTTAATGAATGTTAGTAGTATAAAGACAATTTGGAATCAGCGCCATCTATGAGAATGTATAAAAATCAAATCAAGTAACACATAAACACTTTTTGAAAATTAATTTAAATTTTGAACGTGTTGATGAGGTTAGTAGTTAGTTATTCTTAAAATTCATAGATGGCAATGTGCATTTTTTTCATAAAAGTTGAATCGTATAATTCGTTTTGACAAATTGAAGTTCCAACAAAACCCTTAAAATCTTGAGCAGAGTTCGGATCGTATCATATGGGATCGTATCAGTGTACGATTTTCAAAAGGAAGGCAGTTGAGGCCGTGGACAGAACCCTGCAGGGCATCTGCAGGAACGAACATTTGATGGGTAGTGTCACAGTTCTGCTCGGTGGCGATTTCAGGCAAACGCTTCCCGAGTTGACGCGGGGATCGAGGGCTGACGAGATGAATGCTTCGGTGAAACGATCTTCGTTGTGGTCACAAGTTCGTACGCTGCGCTTGACCATTAATATAAGAGCTCGGCTCGGCGGCATTGCAGGCGCTCAAGAATTCTCCGATGTCCTTCTAAGTCTTGGCAAAGGCACTTTACCAGAAGAGAGAAGTGGACAGGCGGTGCTTTCAGAGTCTCTCGGTAGAGTGGTATCCAGCTTCGAAGAACTCATTCGCTGTGTGTACGTGGACATCAGTCGTATAGCGCACCAGCAGAATTCGTGTGAGAGGGCCATTTTGGCGCCCAAAAATGATCATGCTGCAGCAATTAACGAATGCATTCTCTCGGACATTGAGGGGAATGAAGTGGTCTATACGTCGATAAGCACTGTCGTCGAGCAAGATGACGCCACACATTATCCCGTGGAATTTTTGAACTTCCTGTCAGCAAGTTGACTTCCAGCGCATACCATCAAGCTGAATGAAGGTCGGCGTCCCGATTATGCTTTTTAGAAACAAATCTCCTCCAAAGTTGTATAACGGGTGGTGCTTTAAAGTCATCTCTCTCCACAGACACCATTGAGGTGGAAATTATTACGGGTTGTGGCGTCGGCAAGGCAGTATTTATACAACGCATTCCCCTTATACTTCATAGCTTCAAGATCCAGTTCGAGCGCGTACAGTTCCCCGTGAGTGTTTGCTTAGTGATGACAATCAATAAATCGCAGGAGCCGATATTCAGAGCAGCGGGTGTAGATCTCAGGACGAGTTGCTTCTCACACGGGCACCTGTACGTCGCTTGCTCCCGCGCCACCAGTCCTGACTATCTTTACATTTTGGCTCCTGGCAGTATAATTATCAACGTAGTTTATAGGGAAGTGTTATAAGGTAAGTATATACCTTTGAACGTATTTTTAACCGATTTAAAAAAAAAGAGGAGGTTCTCAATTGGACGGTGTTTTTTTTTTGTGTGTTTGTTACGCGATTACTCCGCCATTTATGGACCGATTTTCAAAAATCGTTTTTTATTTGATAGGGTATACTACCAGGTTGGTCTCATTAGTATTGAACCTCAGATCTGATGAGGGATCTTCGAGGAATTGAGGGAACTCCTCAAATAATATAGGAAAACATGTACCGATTTTTACATTGTTTTTTGGTGACAAATCAAGCATTTACATTTAGCAAGTATCATTTCGTGTAGAAAAACTGATGAAGAAGACAGGCGATGGAACTCTTCAACGCATAACAACAAATTACTCGCAATAGCTACAGACACATGTCTGTGCATGGTTTATGTTTATGTATTTCCCATAACATTACGCCTGTCTACTTTAAAAGGTTTAGAAAGAACTTATTTTGCAATTATTAACCGATTTCAATGATTCTTTCAAGTTTTGAAAGACTTTCTTACATAAAAAGAAACTAAAAATTGCAAAATAAAAAAAAATACAAAAAAACTCTCTTCATGTAACTTATATTTTAATGCTATTTTAAAAGTTGTTAACTTATAATGCTATAGCGACACTAGAATCTTAGGTAGGTATATTTGGTGCTGTAGAACCTTCACGCAGACGACGTCGCGGGCAGCAGCTAGTTTGTTAATAAAATTGCTTATGACTATCATATAAGTGGTATTTATTATGCATCATTTTGACCGGAATCCAGATGGCCATTAAACAAGCACCCTATTGTATGGGACTTGGCTCAATATACACCGTCGGGGAATGGAATGGAAGCGTCCATTTCACCTCCTGGAAAAGACGTGGAAATACGTGAGGGGGGGAATCCTCAAAAATGCGCGAGGTACCTATCTTCGGAAAACTTGTGACCTTTTTTGGCTTCTATTTAATTTACATGTTATTCAATTGACATGAAGTTCATAATGCTATGATTATTCATATTATTATGAACTTCATGTCAATTGAATACAATGGCTGACTGACTGACTTTTTGCAATGAAGTAGGTAGTTATCTACTTCATTGCAAAAAGTCGCTTACAAATACAATCCATTCCGTCATGGTGTGCCTTAAACCTAACAGGCGAAATGTAAATAAATAAAATCTTCCACAACTTTTTTTACACAACGTCATTTAGTCCCAAGTTAAGCTTGAGAGCTTGTGTTCTGGGTACTAAACAGCTGATAAACATACTTATATATTTCTAAATACAAACATATTATAAACTAGCTTCTGCCCGCGACTTCGTACGCGGATCCTGTTGCTTATGCCAGCGACAACGGGGTCGTCAAAATCGAAGATCTGAAACGTCTGATGTCGAATTCTAAAAGCCCGGGAACGGAAAATCAATGGGATGCGCGAGACGATTCAAGACGTTCCAGATTTTTTATTATTGTTGGTCAACAGGAAATGCCATCAGACTTAACAACTTTTGCTAAGACGCCATTTCTATTATGTATATGTTATATTGTCTCTGGACTTTGGAGTTCCCCTACAGGTGCTCCAGATCTTGAAATTTATGCTCACAGCAGAAAACACCATTTTTATATCTCTTTTAATTTAGGTGTTCCATTTTCCAAAATAAATTATAGCCAATATGTTGCGTGACGTTCACGATCAGCGGTCAGTCGCGCATCTCCTTCCCCCACTTATCTCTAGAGTCGATGCGTATATATACGCTGAAAACTCAAGCGTCATGCTTTTTCCGTGAACGCCTCCAACTCGCGAGACAGTGCATGATGTTCACGATCAGCGGTCAGTCGTGCACATATTCTTCACTGGTGTCTAGCGACCTGGATGTAGATGCGTAAATACGATGAGAATGCAGGCGTGCTTTGCGATCCCAAGAAGTTTCCACGGAGCGAGTTGCAGCCTCATGATCTCGAACAGCATCAAGTAAAATCTAAGTGGCTGCTCCCCTGCGTTACCGGGTAGGCTACCGTGTAACAAAGATATAAGCCCGAATGCATATTTATACGATAAAAAAATGGGAGTTTTAGCCAGTAGAGTCTAATTTTCAACGATATACCATCATCATCGAAAATCAGTCCTGAACTGTTCCCGCCTTCACCGCGTGGAGGTACTGTTATTTTATAATTATGCAATGAAATTAGTGATAGCTTTAATTTTTATATCAAATGTTTCTGATTTTCGATTTTTATAAGTCAACAGGAAATGCCTATCAGACCGAACAACTTTTGCTAAGACGTCATTCCTATGTGAGTTATGGTGTAGCTGGGCTCTTGGAGTTCCACACAGGTGTTCCAGATCTTCGGTTTTTATGCGTCAACAGCGAGTGCTCATAAGGCTGAACAACTCTTGCAAAGACGTCATTCCAATATATGTTATAGTGTAGCTGGGCTCTTGAAGTTCCACATCAGGTGTAGCGGATCTTCAAATTTTTTCTCTCAGCAGAAAATGCTCATCACGTGGAACAATTTTTGCTATGGTACCATTTTTGTATCTCCTATAGTTTAGCTGGTCTGTTGCGGTTTTGCATCAGGTGTTCCGGATCTTCAAATTTATTTTCTCAGCAAAAAATGCTCATCACGTGGAACAATTTTTGCTATGGTACCATTTTTGTATCTCCTATAGTTTAGCTGGTCTGTTGCGGTTCTGCATCAGGTGTTCCGGATCTTCAAATTTATTCTCTCAGCAAAAAATGCTCATCACGTGGAACAATTTTTGCTATGGTACCATTTTTGTATCTCCTATAGTTTAGCTGGTCTGTTGCGGTTCTGCATCAGGTGTTCCGGATCTTCAAATTTATTCTCTCAGCAGAAAATGCTCATCACGTGGAACAATTTTTGCTATGGTACCATTTTTGTATCTCCTATAGTTTAGCTGGTCTGTAGCGGTTCTGCATCAGGTGTTCCGGATCTTCAAATTTATTCTCTCAGCAGAAAATGCTCATCACGTGGAACAATTTTTGCTATGATACCATTTTCGTATCTCCTATAGTTTAGCTGGTCTGTTGCGGTTCTGCATCAGGTGTTCAAGTTTCCAAGGTAAATTATAGCCTATATGTAGCCCAGACTTGATATCTATACAACAAAAAAAAGATCATTCAAATCCGTCCAGTAGTTCCGAAGATTAGCGTGTGCAAACAAACAGACAAACAGACAAACAGACAAACAGACAGACTTTTTTTTTTGGATTCGTGCTCTACTACTGTTTCTAAACCCCCCTCAATTATTATTTTTTAAATATATTCAATGTACAGACACAGTTTTTTTACTGTCTTATTATATGTATAGATAAATTACACCCAGACACAGAACAAATGCTCGTGCTCATCACACAAACATTTGTGAAATCGAACCCACGACCTCCGGCATAGCAGTCAGGGTCACTAACTACTAGACCAACAGGCCAGTCAATGTCACTTATGAATGTACGTACTACCTATAACTCTGCATGCATGTCTGTGGGGAATACAGGCGTGGTGTTGTAAGTATTTAAATTATAATTATATTTATTATTAACCGACTTCAAAAAAAGGAGGAGGTTCTATTTTAGTTACGTACTCGTAGTAAGAAAAATAAGAAGTATGTTAAAATCTCAGCAGATGGCGCTTTCTAGTTTTTGCCTACGCCCAAGGGAATTAATCCGAAAAATAACATTCTTATCGTGTAGTTAGTGACTAACCTGCAGGCCTAGCCATAAATGTTAACGGGTAGAATTTGAAAATGAAATACACTTGACTTGACAGTTGACAAACAGCTGATTCCATATTACGCCATTTTCTTTGTATTGTCGCCTTAACGATTAACGCCCGAAATTAATAATTAATCAATCTATAATCCAATATGTAAATCGATCGCAGATATGTACCGATCCATGGATCGATCTTCAATCCTAGTCCCAATAAGGAAAAAAGACAATCCTAGTTTTACTCAATCTACAGATATCGGGAAATCCATTCCCTCTTGGTCATTCCATTTTATGCAAAACTAAATAATGTTTTTGTTTTCCATTTATATGTTATATGAAAATAACTTAACAAAAACAGAACAGGTTTTACGATTTATTGTGGTAACAGTATATGTATAACGAACCATCTATTTGCTAAATAATTTCGAACGATAATCATCGAAATGTATAAGTTAAAAAAGGTGTTTTGGTTACAATGGAGCGATGCGATGGGACGCTTTATTTAGTCTGTGGTGGCTTCAACCATCAAATTGTGCAAACTTCAACTAAACTTCATTTTCGAAATAAAATTCATTTTATTCATATCTTACAGTTATCTTTATATAATATGCATTAACCTACCTATTTGAGAGTATTCTCCGCTATTTGGGTTCCCTTATCCAAGGATGAAACGAAGTCTTTCGACGTAGTCTAATAGAAAGGAGTCCAATTTAAATCATTTTAACCAAAACTACCAACGCCACCAACAACAAGAAGAAAACGAAGAATGGCTTCGATGAACGCATAGATTTAATGCCACTACCCTATTTCATCGTCGAACTTGACTGCAACTGCGTTTAAAGTGGGAAAATGTGAAAAGTAACTCTCGTAAATGCAGCACTATAATAAGAATGAACCGCATACACGTAAGTTGTTTTCAACATTCAGTAATTTTAATTCAATGTAAAGAGACACAGGCCTACAGGCCGTGTGCACAGGCCTCCCGTGAGAAGCTGGGCCTGTGCACACGGCCCAATGCCAGTGTAAAACAAAAATACCTAATTAGTAGATTGTTTATCTAGGGAGCAAACAACTATTTTAAAGGCGAGAGTGTTTTTTTAATCCAGAGCGGAGCGAAGGATTCTAGAGTAGAATCCCGAGCGGAGCGAGGGATTCTTAAGTAGAATCCTGAGCGCAGCAAGGGATTAAAAGTATGTCACTCGAGCTTAAAATAGTGTTGCTCCCGAGGTGGACACTCTACTTTTTATCACCCTCTATGAGAAAATAAGTAAGTGCAACTTATGAACAAGAATTTATTTAAGTACGTACAATTCAGAACCATAAGACATAAAAATAATATAAATAATTAGAGGCTGATGTTTATATTTGAACAATTATGGAAGTGTATCGTAACAATTTTTGCTCTTCTTGCATTTTTCCAAAGGATGAAATTGTTGTATGCTTTGACATATTGTTCACGGGATTTTGTAGGTAAAAGACTTTCCATCACATTTTTAGCGTCCGATACAATATCCTCTGGAGTCAATATAATACTTTCACTTGAGGAAGACGCACTCATTTTTTATAATTCTAAAATCTGAATATGAATCAACTACGAACGAAAGCAGATTGCATTTAATTTCGCGCGTTGTTTATTTTTCATCAACTTTTTTTAAATTTGGCGCGCTCGCAGTTTTTCAGCCAGTCACATATTCAATACATTGTTCCCGCATGGTTTGTGATTCACCTCTTTGCTGATTGAAACATTTACTAACAATATCCACATTCCAAATTCAAATCAATTTTGGTCCCTAGGGATTAATGAGCTATTTTGGTCCCTGTTTACGAGGAATAAACTAGCTCTTTTTGAATAGATGTGATAAAAAAAAAATTATATTTGCAGACTGGTGGGGGAACATCAGAGTATGTACAGACGCCAGCACGTCAAGTTACCCCAATGTGTCAAATTTCTTTGATCGTTTTTCAACTTTATGTCCAACAGAATAAGGTTCATATTCAATTGGGAAAATTTGACATATCGGGGTAACTTGATGTGCTGGCGTCTGTACATACCCCCTGATAATGTACTGGACCGTGTTGCTGAATTATTAGGCAGTACAGCCACTGGTTCTGTTGTTGGCATGTGAGTGCCTATTGCATTCCGCCTTTGTACAGTATTTTACTTGTGCATAAACATTTTGATAAAATAAAAAATAAACCTTATTCACATAATATTGTTTTATTTGATTACATAAAATAAATATTCTTGTTTGGATGTCACGGTCATCCATATTTTGACTACCTATACTAGAGGTGGTGACAATTTTTAGTGTTAGTACATTCACAAGATACTATTAAAAAATACCTCGATGAGGTTACACTGATGGCAGGCATACCTAATTTCAGTCAACAGACAATTTACTACAGATTTCGTTAACCTAAACCTAAAAGTAAACTCGGCGTCATCCAGAGTTTGCATGTAGTTCACTCTTTTAATAAAACTCTTCTCGAAAAGCGTTGTAAGTTTTACAACTAACCGCCTCAGTGAGGTCGACCGTCCCTTACGGGCGCGTCTCCACGTTTCACTATATATATTACCTTTCTTGCGAAAGGTCACATTTGAATGATCGCCAATTTAGACCAGTTTGGCGAATACTAGCTTTCCATGAGGCGACTGACCCCCTCACTCTTCACTCGCTTCACTATCTGTACTATCACAAAAATGCACCAAAACTTCCATATCACTGTCACTATCGCTGGAAGTATCGATAGTGCCAATATCTATATACTTATAATAAATCTGTAGAGAAGTCAATTCTGTACATTGAAAATATATTCAAAATTAATATTGGAGACTGATTGGTAATCGATACTGATGCCAAAAATGCAATCAGTAAATTTTTTGTCTGTCTGTCTGTCTGTCTGTCTGTCTGTCTGTCTGTCTGTATGTGCACGCATAGGTCAAAAACTACTAAAGGGATTTTAACCAAACTTGGTACGATTGTAATCCATACTCCTGGGCAGGTTATAGGCTATATAACATAACGCTAAGACACATAGGAGCCGAGCAGTGACGATAAATTCGAAGCAAGTCGGATGAAAATAAGCGCTTTCGAGCTCCTATCCTCGCATACGTTGATCATACACAAAAAGTATGTATTACAAAAATGTTGATCTTCAAAATATCAAAAAAAAAGTTCTCGGTAACATATATCTATATCTTATAAATAATCCACAATAACACGTTTACCTAATCGTTAGGCATTTCTTCAAAGTATATTGAATAATAACGTACACTTTTATACTATTTAATAAAATAAAAAATATAGACATTGGTTTATAAACACACAAGATATAGATGAACTTAAACCTTAAACTTCCAATTCTCGCCGCGCCAGAATGGTAGCCTACGTATGCTATACGGTTGATATTTGTTTAACGCGCGAAGCGGCTCACCGCGGCACCTGGCGGGCGTTCACGCGCCAAAACGTCACTTATTTGACTGTGGATGCGAAGGGACATGCCAAGCATTGTTCGTTCTTATTGAATAAGCCAGACTTTTATGAATTTATTATTCGTCCTTTTCATTAGATTAGATTTAAATTATAGTAGTTTTTAGATATTATTTTGAAGTAGTTTTTAGTACCAAAATATAATAATTATTTTTATTTGTTTAGCTCTTTTTATTCCGTAGGTACTTAATTACGATTATTATTCCTTATTTGTTTTTTTAGATTTTAAATTGTATAGTAGGTACGTAGTTTTGAGATATTCGTTTTACATAGGTAGGTATAGCTACCTAAAATAATTAGTTTGTTTTTTTTTATTCCATAGGTAATTCATACTTTCTTTTTTTTATATTTACCTATATGGTAAGTTTTTTTTTAATTACATAAAAGTTAAGTTAGTTAAGATATTAGTTGATTTAAGTTATTCGATGATTAGCGTCTTTTTGACTTAGGAAATAAACTGTTGCTTCTGTTTTTTTTATTTGAATTAAAGTAGGTACGATGCCACCTAGAAAACGGTCTTCTTTATTTCGAAATTCGTTTTTTTTTCTTTTTTTCAAAAGAATGAGAGATGCGCGTTCTCAGGAATCTTCAAAGAAAAGAGCACATAGTTTAAACTCTATGAGAGTGAATAACGCAACTGCACGAGCACATAAAAGCACTTCTAAAGTTCTGAGAGAGAGATGCGATTAACTTCTGATAGGGAAAGAAGAGCTACATCACGAGCATCTGAAACCTTTTCGCAACAAGAGCTGCGTCTTACAGTTGACCGTAAAACGCATGTTTTATCCCGACTTCCCGAGAGTCGGAAACGTTCACCGAGCGACATTTAAGGCTTACAGCTGATCGCGAACGGCATATTCTATCTCGAGAATCTGAAAGATCTAGGTACCTACTTAACGAGAATTACGACTTACATGTGACCGCGAAAGGCATGTGTTATCTCGAGAGTCCGAAACGTACTCAGAGCGTGAGTTAAGACTTACAGCTGACCGCGAAAGGCACGTTTTGTCTCGAGAGTCCGAAACATATACTGAGCGTGAGTTAAGACTTACAGCTGACCGCGAAAGGCACGTTTTGTCTCGAGAGTCCGAAACATATACTGAGCGTGAGTTAAGACTTACAGCTGACCGCGAAAGGCACGTTTTGTCTCGAGAGTCCAAAACATTATATTGAGCGTGAGTTAAGGAAGGTTCATATCTGACGGAACATGCGCCGAGCGTTTGATACAATGTACGCTCGACGCACTAACGTATCATCGGTTGAGTGTGAACGGTCAAGTGTTTTTCTATACATTTGTCTGGTCTGGCGTTACGCGACGTCAGATATGAACCTTCCCTTAAGACTTACAACTGACCGTAAAAGGCACGTTTTGTCTCGAGAGTCCGAAACATATACTCAATATCACGACCGTCTGGCAGTTGAAAGGATACACCTAAGTTTGTCAAATGAAAGATGACGAGTTGATAATATTCGATCGCAGGAAACGGACGAGCAGCGCGAAGCCAGGCTTTCCGCGTATAGATTTAGACATATTTTTATTACTTAGATGCACATGCAGAGGATTTAGATGAACCTACAAATTTACTACCGTGGGCCAACAAATACAAAAGTGGGTTCACCTACGCTGTCACTATTCATTACAGATCATATTCGAAAATCGGTGATATGAACGTAGTAAGTATATGTTCTTTTTGCAATGCCTCCGCTGGTCTTGGAGACATGGAACTGGAGCGGGTGTTCTTTTTGAAGAGTAAGTATCCACTAAGAAACGATTTTTGGAAATTCAACCCCTAAAGAGACCGACGTTCGACATCCACGCAGGCGAAGCCGCGGGCAAAAGCTAGTTTTTAATAAAATCGTGAAGTCAATCCTAAATCTGAGGAAATTTGAAGATTACGATTTGGATTGTTTACACCAAAGACATTCAATACCTATAGACCGGACATCACGAACAAAATTTTCGTCCGAAAAAGTGTGTCCTGCTGGATACAAGTCTATGAGTTTTTTGTAGTACGTTTCGCTGCCGCTCCAATATTCATATACTATTCTAGATGGCGTTACTGAGACATGGGATCAATGTTTTTCTATGACATTTCCTTGACATGTCCGCTCTATAGTATTTTAAATCTCTTTGGTTTACACAGATCAAAACAAACGTCAAATTCAAAGGATAGAAGGATCTTGGATTAGATTGGTTATTAATTTCGGCCGTTAGATAATAGAAATAGAATTTGTAATATGGCTAGGCCTGCTGGTGACAGACTTTTAATGGCGCCCATGGGCCTCTGACTTGGCATCATCTACTTTTGATTCATCTGCGTATTGTATAATTATCTCTGGCTTCAAAATCGGTGAAGAAAAACAAAATAATAATACAATACGCAGATGAATCAAAAGTCTGAGGTGCGTGCCCTGCTTGGGTTCGAACTCGAGACCTATGATACAAAATAATGATGCGGCAAAGGGAACGACATCGCTCACGTAGGTAAGCTCAGTTCAAAGGTAAACGTAGAGGGTGGGTGAAAATGCAACAGGTCAATATTAAATGTAATCTCAAATTATAATCAAATATTATGTAGGTATAATACCTATACACTGCGCAACAGTCCTTGATAATTAAACCTTCCAAGTAGTTTGTTGGTTGTCCCTGTAAAGGAAGTTCTAGTTGCAACCTATTTCCGAGAAGGAAGCCTTTAGTTTTCAGTCGCTATTTCTAGCAATAAGTACCTGTTCTATGAAATCTAGTTACAAGAATTTTCCATTTATGTAAGATTGTGGGACGGAAATAAATCTATGCGTACCGTATTCCCAATGAATAGAAATAGAAACATATTAATCAGTAGTTTGAGTTTATTGGTTAATACCTAGAATACCTACAAAAAAAACAAATCTTTTCTCTTTGTAATACCTAACCTAAAACTGTAGAATCTACACTGTACTTAGATAAAGGTCTGCTCATTGCTTTACCCGGTGCTTGCTACTGCTGCCCGTTTTCCCGACAGAATAAGGCGTTTTCCAGCCGTAAAACAGTCTATGTCACTCATACTCAGAGTTAATGTAGCTTTCTAATGAATGGTGATATATTTTTTGTAA
Organism: Euplexia lucipara; assembly: GCA_921972225.1. Taxonomy (NCBI): domain Eukaryota; kingdom Metazoa; phylum Arthropoda; class Insecta; order Lepidoptera; family Noctuidae; genus Euplexia; species Euplexia lucipara. The sequence continues at coordinate 4,946,394 of OV179142.1, read as the reverse complement.
TCGCTTTTGTAGTTTCGGAGTTTATCGATTACATACATACAAAAAATCTTTCCTCTTTATAATAAAAACTAGCTTCTGCCCGCGACTTCGTTCGCGTGAAGTTTTGATATCGCATCGCATCGCGTGATGGTGCAATACATACCCTTTACCGAGTTGCTAAACTTAAATTGTGATAGCACGGCTAACCTTGCATTGTATAAATATAATTGAAGCTATAAGCAATGAGTGGTGACCGTCAAGATGGAGGGACCAAGTCTCGGATTTCTGTCTTACATATATAAAAATTTAATACCATAAATCTACTATTTGCTACCTTTGCTAAAAAAATTGCTACCTCTATATTTGCAGAATTACATCAACAAAATGTTGGTCCCTCCATCATGACGTCAAGATGGAGGGACCAAACTGATAAACTACTCTCTGGAATATTCCACCTTGCTGGTGTTTTAATACCTTAATTCTACCTAAATAATATTAATTCAGACTGACTAAAAAAAACGTGGTTTTAAAAATATCGAGTAATTTGTTTGGTCCCTCCAAATTGACGATTCAATTATTAAGTGTAGTTTATAGATGGTCAGTTTATTTTCAATTTTCGAAGGATAAATATTTAATACCTATTTACTACCTTCAAATGATATTATTTTTTTAAGTTATAGATTTATTTTAAAGAGCCAAAATCTAAAAAATCTATATTGACGAATTATTAAGTGCTTTAACGCAATAGGTATAGTGAAATAACTAAGAACGCAGTATAGCTAAGAACCACCGCCAGGAAACTTGTTTAAAAAAAAATTTTTAATTTAACTTTTAACAATATTATTGTTTTAGCCCCCGACGCAATAAGAGGGGTGTTATAAGTTTGACGTCGATGTCTATTTGTCTGTGTGTGTGTGTGTGTCTGTCTGTGGCATCGTAGCTCCCAAACGGATGAACCGATTTCGATGCGGTTTTTTTCATTAACCGACTTTCAAAAAAGGAGGAGGTTCTATGTTCGTGTGTATGTATTTTTTTTTTTTTTTTTTTTTTATGTATGTTACCTGATTTCTCCCCCATTTGTGGACCGATTCTCGAAATTCTTTTTTTATTCGAAAGAGTATACTACCGAGGTGGTCCCATTTTAATTTGGTGAAGATCTGGTGCTGATCTTCGGAAATATGCAACGGAACTCTTCAAAAATAGACGGCAAATCTGTCGTGATTGCTGGAATCGCTTGGATGTTTATTGTTTATACAACATCATGACGTATCATCACGCCTGGTATACTCTGAGGGGTACGCAGATGTGTACAATATACCTAGATTTCGACAGTTAGGTATGTTAATTTTCATTTATTAGGGATAAGTGGATAACCCTATTATCATGACATGTACTGTTACAATTAACAATATATAGCAAATATTTGTATGGGAACCACTAAAAATGGAAAAATAAAAAACTTTTTTGCAAAAAAATTAAACCGACTTCAAAAAAAACACTAAACGGTGTAAAATAACTCTAAATTCGGAAGTCGGTGGCCCATCATGAATAAGACAAAACCACCAAAGCCACAGACTTCCTAATTTAGAGTTATTTTACACCGTTTAGTGTTTTTTTTGAAGTCGGTTTAATTTTTTTGCAAAAAAGTTTTTTATTTTTCCATTTTTAGTGGTTCCCATACAAATATTTGCTATAAATAATAATATTTGCTATAAATGTTAAAAAAAATAAAACCGACTTAAAAAAAAACACTAACCGGTGTAAAATAACTCTAAATTAGGAAGTCGGCGGTGCCATCTATACTAATATATGTATAAAGAGGTTATGTTTGATTGTTTACTTGCATTGAATAGGCTCCGAAACTACTGGACCGATTTGAAAAATTCTTTCACTGTTGGAAAGCTACACTATCCCCGGGTGACATAGGCTACTTTTTATCCCTGTATTCCCACAGGAACGGGAACAACGCGGGTGAAACCGCGGGACGTCTGCTAGTAATGATTAAGACAAAAAAAACCACCAAAGCCACAGACTTCATAATTTAGAGTTATTTTACACCTTTGTTTTTTTTTAAGTCGGTTTTATTTTTTTTTAACTTTTAAAATGCTTATTTTTTTGCGTTGGCAGTTTTTAAAATTTTTAATTTATCTTTTATCAAAATTATTTTTTTATCACATCTATTCAAAAAGAGCTAGTTTATTCCTCGTAAAGGGACCAAAATAGCTCATTAATCCCTAGGGACCAAAATTGATTTGAATTTGGAATGTGATTATTGTTAGTAAATGTTTCAATCAGCAAAGAGGTGAATCACAAACCATGCGGGAACAATGTATTGAATACGTGACTGGCTGAAAAACTGCGAGCGCGCCAAATTTAAAAAAAAGTTGATGAAAAATAAACAACGCGCGAAATTAAATGCATTCTGCCAAAGAGTATAATAATTCTGCTTTTGTTCGTAGTTGATTCATATTCAGATTTTAGAATTATAAAAAAATAAGTGCGTCTTCCTCAAGTGAAAAATTGTTACGATACACTTCCATAATTGTTCAAATATAAACATCGGCCTCTAATTATTTACTCAATACTCAATACTTTATTGCATACCATTCAATTACATAAGTATCAATTATTTATGGACCCTGTCGGGCAGAGCATAGTTTGTTAGGAGAGAGGAGGAAGGGCGCATGTTAGAATACATGAGTTACCATTCAATATTTGAAGATGTATTAATAAAAATTAAAATATATTACACTAGTATTTATTTTATAAGATTATTATTAATCAGTACTTACCTATTTTACTTTCATATTATTTTGTTTGAATGTTTTGGTTTTTTTTTAAATATATTCCTATTTTATTACATTATAATATTTTAATGCGTTATAATTATAATTTATTGTAATTAATAATTATAATTATAATATATTTATATTTTATGTCTTAAGGTTCTGAATTGTACGTAAATAAATTCTTGTTCATAAGTTGCACTTACTTATTTTCTCATAGAGGGTGATAAAAAGTAGAGTGTCCACCTCGGGAGCAACACTATTTTAAGCTCGAGCGACATACTTTTAATCCCTTGCTGCGCTCAGGATTAAAAAAAAACCCTCCTGTTGTAATAACGAATCACTATGGTGAGATGCATGCACATACCGTCCCTTACGGTCTAACCTGTTTTTTGAGAGGCCTGTTGTTATTTTTATGAGCATACAATAGTAATTCTTTAGAGGTTAGATTCAATTCGTCGTAAATTTTTCTTTCTAAGAATTCTGTAAGACATCGTAAAAATTGGGTTGTTGAGTAAAAATATTATCAAATTTTTTTTTTTCAAATTAATGTGTAAGTATTATACCTTTTTAAAAAGAGGAATAAACGCGTCAAAATTTGACGTCACTTGCCATACTATTTTGGTACATTTTTTTTACACTACAGTCGGTCAAAGTTGCGAAATTCAATAGTTTTCCATATCACCTTTAGTTAAAATAATATTTTATTTTAAAATGGTACAATAAGTACATTATTTTTACATTCTATTTAGACACAGCAATACCGTAGATTACAAAACCTCCAAGAAATATCGAAATTATCAGCATTAGCAGTCACAGCATTCAAAAGTATGTCACAGGGTGCTCATTTCCCCTTTTTTTTTGAAATCAGTATAATTCTGTAAGTACATGGGGTGGATTTTTTAAAATATTTTTCTGAGTACTGTTAGAACTTGGGGCATCGTGGGAATCCAGTTGGACGCCAGGTTCTTGGACACCCTGTATATACTACACTTAATAATTGAATCGTCAATTTGGAGGGACCAAACAAATTACTCGATATTTTTAAAACCACGTTTTTTTTAGTCAGTCTGAATTAATATTATTTAGGTAGAATTAAGGTATTAAAACACCAGCAAGGTGGAATATTCCAGAGAGTAGTTTATCAGTTTGGTCCCTCCATCTTGACGTCATGATGGAGGGACCAACATTTTGTTGATGTAATTCTGCAAATATAGAGGTAGCAATTTTTTTAGCAAAGGTAGCAAATAGTAGATTTATGGTATTAAATTTTTATATATGTAAGACAGAAATCCGAGACTTGGTCCCTCCATCTTGACGGTCACAATGAGTGGAACTAAAAATGTCACGGGTACAGAAATAATAATGAGAAAGTTCCTACTCGGTAAAAGTACTGGGGTTTTATACGAATATGTGGATTTGTGTAATAATAATATTATGACTGGGCATAGCTAGCTTCTGCATGCGACTTCGTGGTACCTTGCAGAGCACCGAACTGAGTACCTACTTTTGCATCCGAGTACATTGGCATGGTACCTCGCAGAGCTACCGGCCGGCGCGGCGGCGGCGGCGTCAGACGCCCTCCCCCTCAAGCACTGCCCGCGTACCGAGTATTACCTATATTTTGCTGCGGAGTTATTTGAAAACTATGATATCTCTTAAGATATTAATTGAAATCAAATATCATCAACGGCAATTTTGTACAAAATGAAATACTTGTGATGGTTGTATTTAATTATATATGAGGATTAATATCATGTTAATAATAACTTCCTCGCAAATAGTGCAAAAATTTAGAACAAATTTGATTTCCATAAAAAGGGTTATAATGAGTTAACCATAAGGGATAGACATATGCTATCAAAGGCTTTTTTTTAGAGCTTTTAAAGAGGAAAACTTTCGTAACCCTTGATTTTTGCGTAATTTAAAACGTTACGCAGAGCACGCAACGAACGTGTTTTTCCCGTTTGAATTGCAAAAAGAATTTTATCTCAACAGATATGCCAACCCTATCGTACATTATAGTACTTGCCCAAACTACACGCAAGGAGTATCTTATGTACCTATATATTATATTATAACTAGCTGTAGGTACCCTGCCACGCTTCGCTGTGGCACATTGTGATGAATGATTAAAAAAAAAATATGACGTGTGGCACTCGGAGACTGCCGCGGTAAAGCTATTTATTGCATAGCATTTTTTATCAACTCCTCTCCTCTCCCCCCTCCCTCTCCCCCACACCTCCCATGGCCCTCCCTCACCCCTCCCTCACTTTCCTCTCCTTACCCCTCCCGGCACCTGCCTCTTTCCCTCCCCTTTTCCCCAACCCTCTCACCTCCCCTTCCCCTTCGACACTCTCCCTCCCCCTCCCCTGCTTCTTCCCCCTCCCTCTGTCATCCCCCTCTCCTCGCGATATTTCAAAAAGTCATTAAAAGTTCTGCTATTCATCGATAGATGGCAAAACTAAAAACTAAAAAGTATCACCGCTGTGCCTGTGTTAGGTTATTTTCGTTACGAATTTCTGTATTCGGTTTCCACGCTCAAGGCCCGCGATAGAAGCTATGCAATAACTTAAAAAAAAAAATATGTAAGAACCATCCTTGATGCGGATTATATAATCGGGTAAGAAGGAAGGACCTACGTGTAACTTAATTGTTGAAGTTACTTCCAGAATAAGAAAGGTCCTTATAAATCAAAACCGAGTGTACATTAATTGGACTTCGTGCCCAGTGATGGACTTTACACTTGTGACCAGGTGTTTTAAATGTCAACAGTATGGACATGCTGCTAAGACTTGTCGGGAAGCTACCTATACGTGTGGACATTGTGGGGAACAAGGTCATCAGTCCAATGAGTGCAATAGAAATGCCGAACAGCCACAGTGTGCAACATGCTTGCGTTTTAAGAAACCGAGCAACCACAAAACAGGCGACCCAGAATGCCCTGCTAAGAAAATACCTGAGGCAAAATATGTCAATTCTATCGACTATAATGACGCGCCGACTTTATTCTTATAATAAATTCATTTTAGTCATTTGTGTTATAGTTTACCTACTAAATAATTGTCGTTTAACATAATTTTAGTCTTTAGCATTCACAATTTGTAGTATAATGATTAGGTAGGTACATTTTATAATAATTTTAATGACATTGCATTTAGCAAAATGTTGTACAGTGCTCTGTAGACACAAAATAAACGTGACCTTATTTTTTGTGTAATGTTTCATTGTTAAAATAATGGAATGTGGTATGAATTAAATGTAATTATTATGTAACCTATGTATTATATTCATTGACAAGTTATATACTAAGTATTTCTTTAGGGAATCTTAGATATTATTATGTATAAGTACTAGAGTGAGTTACCTACCTGAGATACAGGTTTATTCCTAGTTCAGGTAGAATCCAATAAGCTGAATACCTATAGTTTTTAAGGCCATATTGTAAATATTTTTGTATATCAATTTTCAATAAACAATTAAACAATATATATGTATATCATTAATAATTGATGTTATCGAGCGGGATAGAAAATGAAAAAAATATGAAAATGACTATTAAAAAGCAAGGGTTGGTGATAAAAAAGTGCAAATTTAGAGTTGTATGTATTTTTTAATGCCAAATAATAAAAAAATAAAAAAAATAAAAAAATATCAAAAAATAAAAGAAAAATTGGGGTGAACACCCCTTATCACTTAGAGGTTAGAAAAATAGATAGTAGCCGATTCTCAGGCTTACTGAATATGCATAAAAAAATTCATGAGAATCGGTCAAGCCGTTTCGGAGGAGTATGGGAACGAACATTGTGACACGAAAATTTTATATATTAGTCTAGCTGACCCGGCAGACTTCGTACTGCCTAATCAAATTGCAATAAAGTCCTGTCAAAAAAAATTGTAATGTGACATTTTTTTGTTCCTACATATTTTATAGTCGTGGCAAAAAATTCTCCCGAACAGAACCGTCACCCTGGTGATAGGGCGTTGTGAATAAGAAATATAATTAAATAAAACATATATAAGCATTTGAAAATAAGTATCTAATCTCTTTATTGTTAATCATGTGAATCATAATTATTAACAAAAATCAGTTTTATTTTCATTGTAGTGCTTTGTCATATACGATGTTTTTTGTTTGATTATCTGGCGCATAGACAAACAAATTTGATGGTTTTCCAACACGGGAACAGGCATCATACAATACAATTGACCATGTGAGAAACATGGGTTTTCCAGATTAATACCACAAACACTTAATTATTGCAAGCCGAACTGGAAACTGTAGTCGTTTAAAGTCAAACGGCACATCATTCGAAATCATTGAGATGCGCGGTATGACAACGTCTTCTCCTTTATACTTTCCTTTCAGTATAGTTGCTTCTATCACGTTGTTTAGCAATTTTTTTATCGCTAACCGTGTGCCGTTTCAAAGACGCGGTTGGTTGATATTTCGCAACATTATAACTACCGATCCAACCTTTAATTGAAGATTGTGAGGTGGCAATCCTGGCAAATCCAGCGAGTTTAAAATTCTGGTGGATAGTTCACTACATCATCTTGGTTAGTAGCTGAATCAACTGATTTATATATCCTCGACTCGCCTGTAATTTGTTCTTGTATTTTTAAATTTAATTCATTTACATCTATGTTTTTTGCAGCCAATATAGCTCAACCAACCATGGTTCCTGTAATTTTGAGAAACATCTGGAAACACCTTCTGGATAAGTTCATCTTTTGATCGAGTTAACTGACAAAAACTTTGAGAAATGTTAATGCAGCCAGTCTATAGGAAATTTGCCACTACAAATGTCAATGAGTTGTTTAGAGAATATGTTTCCAGATTGGTCATTTTGCAATTCGACATGCATATTCTTGCTTAAATGAAGTACTTTGACATGTTTCCACAATAGGGTATATGCATGTATTTTTTTTATATTTTTAACTCACTGTTTACAACGTTTTAACATAGTAAAAAAATATAAACATATTTAAAAATTGCTGTAATGAAGCTTAAAAAAATGTTTAAAATACAGAATAAATTTGAGCTGTTTAAACGCTGCCATTTTCGCGCGCCATTTCGATTACGTCATTTACTATGATCCTATTACTATTACTATGGGTGTTTTCGTTCTTCTAACCATTTCACCATGAAAAAAGGTCAAAAAGCAGATTACCGGTGTTGCTTGTACCCGAATGCAATAAACATTATCAGATTGTGCTTTTACAAAACCATTTTCAGTAATTTTTCTTAAATGTTTTATAACCTCACTATGAAGCTAAAATTAGACTTTAACATTAAATTAGTTCACAACACACACGGCAATAATTATGTTTTCCAATAAAAAGTCCATTCCAATCCAATACTTAATGTTATACTTACACATTGTTTGTTTTGTAGGCGTTGAGTTGTTGTCGTAGTATTTGACGTCAAGTTTCGTTATAACCAATGGTGATGCGTTTCACAAATTTGAATTTCCCGCGCTTAATTCGCACTTTTATTTTTAATTTTAAATAACTATGACGCTATTAAAAAGTAAAATAATGATTTAGTTCATATTTTCTGCCAATAAAGATTCGGAAAAAAAATATTCTAACCATATTTAAATTACATGCATATTCCCTATTGGAGGACTTTAGACATGCATTGAGTTCATCAGCTGGTGTTGATCGTGGAATCACTGGCAATGTTTGACGAAAATCTCCTGCTAATAAAATCATTGCACCACCAAATTGGTTATGATTGCTCCGTATATCTTTTAATGTGCAAATTGACTCTTTGACGTTAGGAACATACCTACATTGTTTAAACAACAGTGAGTGTTTGTAATTCAATATGAACTTTATACAATAGCAATAAAGCTAATTTTAGTTAGAAAACGTTTGTACGGGAAAAAGAAAAGGGCTGTCTTAGGGGTTTTCCGGCAATTATAAGAATTTTTCTCGCCGTAAAAACCATCTTTGAACTTCAACAAACATTAAAAAAAATAATTGGCCAAATTTGTCCAGGCGTTGTTGAGTTATGCGCTTACCAACACATTTTGCGATTCATTTTTATATTATAGATTAATAAATAAATAATAAAGTTACTCGAGAATATATTTGATACGAGAGTTACACTGAGATAGTAAAAATGTTTAACTACTACGCTTGAAGCATACACACTAATAAAAGCCGAAAACTGTAGAGGTAACATCCCTACTCCGTGCTGTTTACAGGGTGAGAAGTGATACCGGTAGACACATGGAGGGGATAACTTACCAAGTGATATTAATTGATGTTATCGAGCGGGATAGAAAATGATAAAATTATGAAAATGACTATTAAAAAGCAAGGGTTGGTGATAAAAAAGTGCAAATTTAGAGTTGTATGTATTTTTTGATGCCACATAATAAAGATATAAAAAAATCGGTCAAGCCGTTTCGGAGGAGTATGGGAACGAACATTGTGACACGAAAATTTCCCAATTTCTTATAAAATTACAAAAATCATAAAGTTGAAAATTGTATAATTAAGCTTTTAACCGACTTTCAAAAAAGGAGGAGGTTCTATGTTCGTGTGTATGTATTTTTTTTTTTTTTTTTTATGTATGTTACCTGATTTCTCCCCTATTTGTGGACCGATTCTCAAAATTCTTTTTTTGTTTGAAAGAGTATACTCCTGAGGTGGTCCCATTTTAATTTGGTGAAGATCTGGTGCTGATCTTCGGAGATATACAACGGAACTCTTCAAAAATAGACGGCAAATCTGTCGTGATTGCTGGAATCGCTTGGATGTTTATTGTTTATACAACATCATGACGTATCATCGCGCCTGTATGCTCTGAGGGGTACGCAGGCGGGTACAATATACCTAGATTTCGTCAGTTAGGTATGTTAATTTTAATTTATTATGGATAAGTGGAAAACTCTATTATCATGACATGTATTGTTAACAATTAACAATATAAAATAAATTCATGGCAAATATTTTTATGGCAACAACTAAAAATGGAAAAATAAAAAACTTTTTTGCAAAAAATAAAACCGACTTCAAAAAAAAACACTAAACGGTCTAAAATAACTCTAAATTCGGAAGTCGGTGGCCCATCATGAGTAAGACAAACCCACCAAAGGCACAGACTTCCGAATTTAGAGTTATTTTAGACCGTTTTAGTGTTTTTTTTGAAGTCGGTTTTATTTTATGCAAAAAAGTTTTTTATTATGACCGGTATGCCAGGTGTCTACAAAGGATCCTAAACCCTATTGTGTTAGGGCTTAAGTTGATATTCGCAATGTTGTTTTATTTCTCTTTAGCAATTAAGATGTCAGGTGTTAACAAAGGATTTTAAACCCTATTGTGTTAGTTTGAGGGTCCTATTGTGTAGGATGGTCATTTTCGAAGTAACTTGTTACATTCATAAAAAAACACAATAGCCTGTGTTTTGCCGCACTGGAGGATTAAAACACACCCAGTGCTATATCCGCACTGGCGTATTGTTTTCGACCATTCGATACGACTGTGCGGCTCTCGCAGCAGGTGTGCGGCCGTCCGCACGGGCGGCTTGGCGTAGGCGATAGCGCCCGCAGTCAAGGTGTTAACTCCTTGACTGCGGGACTCACATACGCTGTGTTATCGCCGCCGGAACGCCAGTGCGGCTCGCGCACACCCGGTTGTGATTTCATATTTTCCAATACGGCTGTGCGGCAAATCACGCCCAGCGTGTAAAATTTAATTATGCTGCGAGTGCGGTCCTCGCAACTGCTGTGAGTTTTCACGTCTGTTTAGATGTTTGATAATTTCAAGTTTCAAGTCAATGAGAATTTATTATTTAAAATACAGAACCAGTAAAGGTTTCACTAGAATTATATATTAGATAAAAAATTATAATATAATTATATAGATTATACATTAGCTTATTTTCTAGTATTTCCCAACCTGACAATTACAACTAACAACTAAATTGAAAGTAAGACAGAGGTACTGTCTTACTTTCAAGTACAATTCGAAATTTCATAATTCCTTCATGATCCGTCCATTTTTACAAAGAAAAAATGAAAGTTACAAGTGTATTGCATGCGTTCTCTCAATCACGTCCGTTTCCAAGGAAATTCGACCTGACCGGCGGCGCAGGGAAAAGAAAATGTAGCCTTTACGTTACACAGCCAACAGAAAAAGAGAGCTAATGAAAGAATTTATTAAAAAGAAAACCAATAAATAGAGATTGAGTAAAGTAAATATTTCCTCTACTCCATTTCAATCTATTAGGTTTCTAAAGAAGTTCTTTTGAACGCAAACATTATAGACAGAAAGTTGCTTACTGTGTAAGGTAAATGCGTTAAATGTAGGTAGGTACTATAAGCGAATAAAAGCACATTAAATCAAATACAATAAGTTAGTACCTGTACCTACGCACTACGCACATAGGGGAGGACCAAGTAGCGGCGGTGGAAAGGCATAAAAAGGCATGCCCTTGGCCGTCACGCACACCAATAGATCCATAAAAAAACCGTGACCCCTATGTTTTTCCTTTAAGGGTTGAATTTCCAAAAATCGTTTCTTAGTGGATACATACTCTTCACAAAGAACACCCCTTCAAGTTTCATGTCTTTAATACCAGCGGTTTGGGCTGTGCGTTGATATATCAACGTAATAATTTTAGCATAAAGCTTCCGGATAGACTATATTCAAAGTTGACCCCTCCGGTATGTATGCATAAAGATTTCTGGAACTACTGACCCGGGAAAGAGCACAACTGACCATGTGTAAATCAACTGAGACTAAGATCAACCTACCCAGGCGTATAGATTACAATCGTACCAAGTTTGGTTAAAATCCCTTTACTAGTTTTTGAACTATGCGTGCACATATGGACAGACAGACAGACAGACAGACAAAAAATTTACTGATTGCATTTTTGGCATCAGTATCGATCATCAATCATCCTCCAATATTAATTTTGAATATATATATTCAATGTACAGAATTGACTTCTCTACACAATTATTATTATCTTCGTAGTGTGTGATATGCCATTGAATTATATGGCGACTATGGCGAGCTATATTGTATCATAAAGATAAAATATTAGGTATAGTAGCAAAGCCGTGTGCAGCGCCCCTTAGTGAACTCCACTGCGGGTGAAGTAACCTACGACAAACTTTTTGTGATAAAGCTGTCTTAGTCTTGGGTGAAATTAAATCCCTCGCTACACTCAGGACTCGTCTTAAATCCCTCGCTTCGCTCGTGATTTAAGTTTTTAACACCCTCGCTACGCTCGGGAGTAAACCTCGAGTCCTTCGTTACGCTCGCGATTTAAATCGTCACCCGCGACAGAAGACACTGCTTTATCCCCTTGGTTAATAATCTACTAATAAATAATTAGAGGCTGATGTTTATATTTGAACAATTATGGAAGTGTATCGTAACAATTTTTGCTCTTCTTGCATTTTTCCAAAGGATGAAATTGTTGTATGCTTTGACATATTGTTCACGGGATTTTGTAGGTAAAAGATTTTCCATCACATTTTTAGCGTCCGATACAATATTCTCTGGAGTCAATATAATACTTTCACTTGAGGAAGACGCACTCACTTTTTATAATTCTAAAATCTGAATATGAATCAACTACGAACGAAAGTAGATTGCATTTAATTTCGCGCGTTGTTTATTTTTCATCACCTTTTTTTAAATTTGGCGCGCTCGCAGTTTTTCAGCCAGTCACATATTCAATACATTGTTCCCGCATGGTTTGTGATTCACCTCTTTGCTGATTGAAACATTTACTAACAATATCCACATTCCAAATTCAAATCAATTTTGGTCCCTAGGGATTAATGAGCTATTTTGGACCCTGTTTACGAGGAATAAACTAGCTCTTTTTGAATAGATGTGATAAAAAAAATTTTTTTTTTCATACCTACTCGATTTTCCACTCATACAAAACCATCAGAACCATTTTTGTCTCTCCAGAGATTTTATTCCAATCTTTATAAAAAAATGACCTAATTTGACTGTATTTACCTATAATAATATAATATAATATTTATTTGGAACCTTACTTACATCTATCTTAACAGGCTAACCTAATGCGATAGAGAAGCTATTTTACATATCAGATATCATTATATAAAGTAATATTATTATTGTTATTCATTATTAAATATAATTATTATTATTCATTATTAAAAATTATTATATAAATTGCATAACTTAAACCTAACTAACATTCTCATAACATATTATTGAATACGCCTCCCTTGTGAAGTCGTTCAACGAACAGTGGAACAAATCGATACGATCGGCTACCGCGTTGATTGTGCGCAGTGCGCGCGACATCGGCGCTTGCTTTAGTAGATTGGTGCGTGCCGATGCTACCACTAGCAATTGCGGCCGCCGCCGCCGCCTCACATATGCATCCGGCACGCACAATCTGAGTTCCTCCAGTATTGCCGGATTGTGGTTATTGCCGCGTAGAAGTTTAAAAAAATAAGTAGCCATCATAACTTCTCGTCTAGTCTCAAGTCTATAATAGCCCATCATGCCAAGCAAAAACAATGTTGGATATAGCAACGGATAGCCCGGATACACTCTGTACAATTTAAAGTAGAGAAATCTAAGAAATTTGTTCTGAATTTTTTCCAACATTGCTTTGTACTTGGCTTCATTTGGACTCCAAATAGCCGCATTGCATTCCAGGTGACTTTTCACCAATGCCTCATACAAGGCCTTTAAAGCGCTGATGTTAGTGAAGTCAGTAGCCTGGCGTAGAACGAATCCAAGATTACGGTACGCTTTCTTACACACCTCAACAATATGTTTCCTAAAAGTTAGATCCGCAGTAAACTGAATCCCCAAATCCCTGACTTCTGTAACGCGCTGTATAGGATGCCCCTCCATGTGATACGAGCAGTGACTAGGGGTACGTGCACGAGTGAAGGAGAGTATCGAGCATCAGAGGTCAGTTTCTCTGTCTGCGGGCTACATTTCATGAACCTTAATAGATAAAAACTTAATTCAATTTCACAAATACCTAATCATTAAAAAAAAATAAGTAATAGTTCAAATACGAAAATAAATGTTTTCACTAGCGGGAAAGGAAACTCGGTAAGAAAAAATCTTGAGCCCTACACACCTATATCTAAACAAATCATTGTTCCAATAATACTTTGATAACTAGGTAAGCACTTATTTACTAATAATTGAAATACGAATTTAACAAAATATATCCATGTTGTTCTAGAATATTCCACGCAAACCACTAGAATATCCTAGAACAAATCAAAAGTAGGATTCCGTTTTAAATATTTTCAAAATCACGTAGATTATAGAATTTGTTTTGCCCGATAATCACTGATAAACTCCAATAAGAAGAAAAACAAACGCGACTTTTGAAAAAACTTAAAATCTATACCGAGATAAGTAAGCATCATCACTAACAATGCACTTTAGTATTGTAAAACGCGCAATTAATAAGGGAATCTATTTAAAAACATTGTTATTTACTTACGGTGCCGCGAAGGTCCCGCCACGAACACTCTAGTCGTTCCCGATTCTATGACGCGGAGCAACACTTCAGTTACAGGTGTGCACCAGGCACCATGCAGCTTCCCTAACTGAATTACTAGGACGAGTGGCGAGAGGGCGGGGGTCGCGGGGGTGCATTGTGAGGGGCCAACAGTTTAGAACTTGTACGTTTTGAATATGACAGTTAGAAGAGGATGCCAGTTTCCAACATTATAAACTACACGTACCTATAACTACTTTCAATTTAAACGAATTGGAGAAATTTAATATAATGATCTTTAATGAAGTTTAAATTGAATGTTATAATTTTATTAACTTTTGATACAATAAATTATTTAATTAAAGCGTTAGGTATTTTGACGCTATAAGACTGGTAAAATAATATTTTGCAATGGAATTTACTATTTCTAACGTTCTACTACCCCGACACTTTTTGTTGTAGTATGGCAACATCGTGTCAAATGCACGTTTGTTCCGATAGTTAGCAGCACTGACTATGAAAACTGGAAGCTGAAATAAAGAGCGCGCAATTTGAAATTATGAAACCTTCTAAGTAATCTCGAAGCCTTTTATCAAAATAAATATTATGAGACAGAGGTTAGGAAGTCTCAGGGAAACCAATTCAGTTTATGGTTGTAAAAGTTTATTCTGTAGGTAAAGCCTAACACTAATTATTATCTAGAGTATTTCGCGTAACAATGGAAGCACAGGTACAATAGCGGGTGCGCGGCACGCGGATATGGGAAACACGTTCGTACGTGACGCGCGTGGGCAACGGACTGGCGAGCGAGCCGGCCGGCGGGGCGGGCGGACTGTCGCGCCACACTCAAACCGGTACCGGCCAGAGGCGCGAATCAAATCAAATCAAATCAAATCAAATTTATTGAATAATTTACACGATATACCCAGTTAGATATAAAGGCCACAAAATAAATCTTAAAAAATAATTATTCTAGTACTCAACATATAACTACATTATGTGTATATTAACAACCAGGACTTATGGAAAATTTATTTTAAACCTAGAATTATATGTATATTAGCGACTTTCCTGAACTAGGTTAATAAAACCTGTGTTTCAGGCCATCACTTAAAAAGACGAATTATTACGAGTGCATGTTACATTATATCATTATAGAATAACAACTTACGAACTAAACCTTACATACAATCATACAAGAACTTCCAATAGTTTCTCTGTGTCTGTGTAATTGAGCTTTAATAAATACTCCGATATTAATTTACTACATTTAATATAATTTACGCTATATATATCTAATAACTTGTTTAACTTATTGTACAAAAAAGGTCCTAAAAACACGTAAAATCTATGAGCAAATGCATGTTTCGTTTGTGGTTTTATGCAAACCAAGTCTTTCCTCCTCCTGGTTGAAGGTACTGGGTCAAAAGGAAGCTCAGAGTGCTGATAAAGTGTGACGTGCATTATAAAAAGTTGACGTACTGTTAGTATTTTACATGCTGTGTATAACTCATGTGTGGGAAATCTAAAAGGTCGGAAGGTTGCAACCTTTAGAATTGCTCTTTGAGCGCGTTCTAGAGGAAGTAAAATAGTCTTTGCAGTTCCACCCCATGAAGTAATACAGTAGGTAAGTACAGATTGACACAGAGCCAAATAAACCTGTTTAATTAACTTATAGTCGGCAATGTGACGTAGGTGCTTAAAAATATAAATTAATTTACGCACTCTTATGCACAGTAAATCAATATGTTTACGGAAATTTAGATTTGGGTCAATTGTAACACCCAGGTATTTTATGTGGTCAGCTTTAACTAATGTAGGGCAAGTACAAGCAATGTCAGCATGCTTGCAATTATGTGCGAATATGTTTAGGTTAGTAAGCGGAAGAGTAATATTTCTCATTGAAAATAAAATGTATTTAGTTTTATCTATGTTTAATGTCAGGAGATTCTGATGAAGCCAATTAGAGACAATATTAAAACCGTTTTGTGCATGTTCATATGCTTCACCTCGGGATTCAGCAGAAAACAAAAGAGCCGTGTCATCCGCGTATGATAATATTAGCCCATTACGAAGAATTAAATTACAAAGGTCATTAATGTAAATTAAAAATAAGGTAGGGCCCAAAATACTACCTTGCGGTATTCCGAAACAACTGTTTTCCGTCTCAGAACTTGTGTACTGCCCTATTTTAACACATTGTTTACGTTCTCTAAGATAATCGGAGAATAATGAAAGTTGCACTCCTCTTATCCCAAGTGTTTCAAGCTTGTGCAGTAATATAAAAAAAAGAAATTGTGTCGAAGGCTTTGGCGAGGTCTAGAAAGATTCCAATGGTGTGCATCCCCCTATCTAGTCTCGTACTTATGTAATCAGACAGCTTGTGAACCGCTTGGTTAGTTGATCTTTTAGGTCTAAACCCAAATTGATTATTGGAAAGCAAACCGTTAACTTCAAGATAATCTATTAACCTGCTATTTATAATTTTTTCTAAAATCTTTGAGAGTCCTGTTAGTACTGAAATAGGTCTATAATCGTTGACACAGTTTTTATCTCCCCCTTTGAACACTGGTGTAACTACTGCTTTCTTAAGCAGTTTGGGGAAAATGCCGTTAGATAGACATGACTGGAAAATATGGGTTAATGGAGGGGCGAGAAGGTGTTTAAACCTTTTTAGTATATTATTAGAAATGTTATCCCATCCTACAGCGCAGTTATCCTTCAACCCTGTTATTATTCTTAAAATTTCATTAACATCAGTGTCTAATAAAACAAAAGATTTTGATGTTTTCGTAAGAGTATTCACAGCCGATGTTTGGTGGGGAAGACTGTTATCGTTTACGGATTTTTCAGCCAAGGTTTTGCCGACGTTAGCAAAAAAAACGTTTACTTTATTCGCGGCTACAATTGGGTTTACCTCTGTTGACAGTAATTCGAGTGGAGGTTCAGGATTTTTTGATCGAAAGGTATTAGTTTTAATAAATTTCCAAATAAGTTTACTGTTTTTGCCTGCCTTCTGTAGTTCGCTCTTCTCATATTTATTTTTTACTTTTTTTAAAAGATTATTGCAAAAGTTTCGATATCTTTTGTATGAAATAGAAAGTATTTCATTATCAGGTGCAAGTTTCGACTTTTGGTGTAGTTTATCCCTATGTCGTATACAACGAACGAGACCTGAAGTGATCCACGGTTTAATAGAATTATACCGTCTAGACATTACTTTATTTACTGTGTTTTTACTTATTGCGTGTTGTAGCGAATGTATGAAATACTGTAAAGAAATATTTGCATCATTCGTTTTGTAAACAGGGTCAAAGTCAATACCGCAAATGTCTCGTTCTAGATTAGTCATATTAATTTTTTTACAGCTATGCATGCAGTTTATTCTAGGTGAGGATTTTTGCATTGTTAGTATAATAGCTTGGTGATCCGTAAGCGAAGAATTAGTTACCAATGTTTTGTTTGGGTGTTTTGTTTTTATGATGAAATGATCCAAACACGACCCACTCTGGTGCGTGGGGTAGTAATGAGTTGGTAAAAGACCATGAAATGAACAAATATTTAAGAAGTTATGAACATGCTTATCTAGTCTTTCGGAAACAATATTAATATTAAGGTCACCCATTACAACGATATTTTTAAAAGCTGATAGATGTTTTAGAGTTACATCAAAAAAATCCAAAAATCTATCTATATTTTGAGATGGTGGCCTGTAAACAGCCATAATTGCAGTATCCGTACTAATTTTAATAATTAAACAGTTACTGTCTTGACCTTTGGGCTCTTCAACAAGTGCTTTTAAGTTATGTTTTATGTAAACCACAACACCATCATTTTGGTTAATGTTTGAACTAGTTTTGTGAGTGCAGTAGCCGTCAAGGGAAGGCAAATTGGTTGTCTGAGCAGACAGCCAACATTCTGTAAGGACAATAACATCACAGCTGATGTCAAGACTCTGTAACAAAACTTCAAACCCATCCATGTTGCGATTAATGCTACGAATATTTTGTGTAAGCAGTGTAAGCGTATTTTCCCCAGAAGGAAGAAGAAATTTACAATCCTCTACATTACAGGTAATGGCTTCAGACACAGAAAATCCATCCAAATCAGCGATTAGCTGACTGGTCATTACAGCCAATAATAAAAGATAAATTAACTCTAAGTAACTGTAACTTAGTGCTAAGTGCTACTAAAAAAAAAACTATATGTGGGCGCTCTTAGGCGCCTTCATAGTCTATTGAATTAATATAATTAACCTCGGCGTATTTACGTGCCGGACAGTCTACGTCACCGGTCTGATGGTCACACTTCCTCTTGAAACGCTTGCACGTCGCACATTGAGGTGGAGAAGATTTAGCGCTACACTCCTTGTGGGAATGACCAGACTCTCCACAGTGGTTGCAAGTAGGACTGGTTTCTCGGCAAAACTTAGCTGCGTGGCCAAACTGCTGGCAATTGAAGCATCTCGTGACTATAGTGAAATCTTTCACGGGGCATGATGTCCAATTTATAAAAATCCGGCCTTGGTTTATTAAGACTTTCCTGACGCTAGAGGGTACTTCTAAGATATAGTTGCAGGTAGGAAGTCCTTTCTTACCCGACTTATGGCTGAATTTAACAGTAGCAAGGAAGGACTCACGATTAGTGTTCGCCAATTTATCTGAAAGGTTCTGCTCATAAATGCAGTCCAATACTTCCCTTTCAGACAATGCTACTGGAACTCCAACGACAGCAATCCTAGGTCGCCGTTTAGGAGCTTCTTCTACAGTGAGTCCTGACGATACCAGCTTTGTGGAATTTTTAAGTTTGTCGATATCACCTTTACTTTCGGTGCTAATAAGCACACCCCCGTTTTTAACTTTCTTTAGGCCACGGACATGAAGCTTCAGTTCTTCGGGAGATATTATTTTCTGCACAAGTGACTTTGTGTCTTCACTAGTTTTAGTCTTGTCGCAAGGATAAATGGCCACGGAACTAAGATTTGCTGGACGGATGAAGGTTTCGGAACTTTTTTTGACCATACTAGCGTAAGAAGAAGAGGTAATTTCAGAAGGTGTTAATTTGTTAATTACCGCCTCTTTGATCTCCTTTACAGATTCCGTGAGGTCCAGCTGATCCTTTAAGTGCAGTACTGTGTTGTGCGTTAGGATAGTTTTCTGCTTTAACGCTTGGTAGAGGACGGCCATCTCAGATGTCCCATTGGTAACTTTGCGGCAAAGAGTGGAGACACGGAGCTTTTGATCACTGTTCATTTTTCCTTCCGAAACTATGGTACAGACCTCATTAAGTATAGCTTCTATTGTCCCCATCCATTTCTGGATTTCTGGCGTCGAAATAACTTCTTTCGGAAGCTCATCAGACGACACGGTTGGAGCTCGAGGTGATGTTTGCTCCCTGGGTTGAACTGGTACTGGTTGGGTTGGAGTCGGCGGAGGACTTCGCCGTAATAGTTGGCTTCGCCCGAATGGGCTATCCCCTTGGTTAGACATAACTAACACAAAACAATGACCATGAAAAAATTTAGATCATCTTGCACAATATACAAATACTTAGGTATCACACACGCGACACACTTTACTTTTGTACTGACACCGCAGATAATTACGTAGTATTATTTGTTATACTAAAGTTGTTTTCCAATTTTACATCATTAATAAATGCTAAGTACACGTCTACTTGGTCTCGCGTCTCGCAAGCGACCAAAAAGATAGTCCGCGTCTTAATATTTGAAACCTGGCGGGAAACGACCGCGGGACGCTCGTATTGGTCGAGTCGGATAAGTCATAGAGTGTGGTGGTTTACTATAATATGTTATTCACTATGAGAGTACTATAATGACTGCTGTACTATATTTCGGTAGTACAATAACAGTGATTTACCTTGAAATATAAACGAAATATTGAGTGTATTTGAAGGATATGGCCGTTTTTCCAACTACACTCGTATTTTATTGCTTATTCGGTTTCAATAATAAAATGAAATCGTTACTAGTACGAAACATTCATCCTGAGACACGACCGACGTTGCGTCGCGACGCATAGTGTGCGTCCACAGTGGATCCGCGGTGGCTGGGGTCTGTGGCGAGCGCGACAAGCGGTGCGGTGCGGTGGCCACATTTTTCGCGCGAGCTATTGTAGCGTTTGGATGTGATTCAGGGGTAACAGACCATGGACGAGGATTTGATATTTGTACAAGACAGTCCGATCCTAAGATGGAAGGTGTCAAGCACTCGAGATGGTAGCACACCATCAAATAAATAAAAACAGAGAAATAAGTGGTACTTAATATTTTTAACTCATACGAAGAATTGAATTTGTACCCTCGAAATTCTTTCATTTTACTCCATAATTTTCTTGTTATTGTGCGATTATTGTGATGTGGATGCATATTTTGCCACTTAAAAACAATTCAGTATTTACCGCCATTTTAGTGCAAACGCCCTAACGCCGAGCGACAAGACCAAACTGATTTGATATCCCTGCCGCCCGCGCATTGGGTCGCTCGATGACTAGGCCCGTAGTGTGGCCAGAACGCGCGGATAGAAGCGTTTGAAAAGTACGCGCGCTTTCTCGCTGTCCCGTCGCGCTAGGCTTCCGCCTTAGTCACTACAATATGGACGCAAAGGGGCGTTTCATATGTTTGATACTTCGCGCCCGTCGTCGCAACCGCGCTAGGCTCGCAGTGTGGACGCACACATAGACGTAACCGCGAAGCGGATTAATTATCTTCTTGCAATACAATGTTAACATTATTGATAAATAATATGTATTATCTCTTTTGTTAATTAATTCAGATTGACTAAGTATTAGGTGCGTAAAAAAGGGAGGACGAAATAAATGTCTCAACAAAAGTATTCTTTATTTATTGTAGACAAAATTATATTTATTCTGCCGGCACTATGCACTGCAACACCTTCCGTGATCACACTGGCGTCCCATAGTTCATGTTCATCGAAATAAGAAAATAGAAAGCACAGCGCATATAAAACATCTTATTGATTTACAAGTTACATAATTCGAAGTTGAAGTACAACATTTTGAACAAAAACAAATTATGAACACGACCGCTTAACCCTTAACATAAACAAGCATACGAGGAGTTTACATTGATTGAATCTTGAGTTCGCCGCGAACGTCGTCCTCACGCAATGATGATCCGTAAGTTTGTTTCTGCGGCGCGAAGTTTACATCACGGTGACGTGCGTAACCAAATACAGCGACGAAAATACTGTTAGTTACGTGTTAGGATAGAATCAAGAGGTGTACGAAGGATATATGAAGCCTGGGCGCCGCCGTCTGTTGATTTCCGCAGAGGTTTATTATTTTACTAGTGAATTAAATACCTTGATGTGATCTTACCGTGTCTGTGTCGGAGATTTCATGGTACTCGTGGACCTCGTCGGTTTTGGGGACTGCACCGTTGTCCCCCTTGTGGGACCTGCCGAGCGTTGCGCTGCGTACCTAAGAGCAATATGTTTACACATAAGTTTTTAGTTTGCGTTTCTCTGTATTTTGTGAGAGTAATCGTTCGTAAGTTGTTTAATTGTTTCTGTTTTATTTTAAACAGAAACGTCAATTATTTTATACAACGGTAAGTTTAGTAGGGTAGTTAATCATTATTCACTACGTAGTTAAATGTAGGTTTAATAATATAAACAAAAAGTTAGAACTTTGAAGAAATAAGAGAATTGAAGAAGTAGGAGAAATTTGGGGAATATAAAAGATATTTAACTGATTGTACAAAACTTTTTTAATGTTTACTTGGCAAGTATAAAAATATTATATTCATTTTGCAAATTAAATAACAATATTGGGTCTTTCAGCGGTGTGATTACTTTTAAAATAAAACCTTTAGCGGATTCGTTAAAGGTTTTATAAGTTAAGTAAAATTCAGTAACGCTACACTCATCCAAAATATTTCACTTTTTTCTTTTGATAAACACAAATCTAAAGTTAAGTAAGTTTTAAGATTTGAGTTTAATAAAAAAAAAGT
Source organism: Euplexia lucipara (assembly GCA_921972225.1). Lineage (NCBI taxonomy): Eukaryota > Metazoa > Arthropoda > Insecta > Lepidoptera > Noctuidae > Euplexia > Euplexia lucipara. The sequence continues at coordinate 4,924,155 of OV179142.1, read as the reverse complement.
GTATTCATGAAATAATATCGCTGTGTTTGTACCTTACTAAGAATACTTTTGCTTGTCGTAGGCTCCGATAATGTCCTGTGGCTGTTCCTCCGCAAACTCCTCGAGTGGTTGTCACCTAATGACAAAACAAAACCTCTTTAATTTGAAACTTTTAAGTAAATATTTTACCGAAAGATAACGATACTGATATCCGCAACTCCACGTCAAAGCACGTATTTTGCGTATGGAAAATTTAATACTGACTTTACCTATTAACAGTTTTTATAACATAACATAACACAGAGTCAAAATTCAAATTATTTATTTCACCTATAATAGTACATTATGATATAAGTGCGGTAGGTTGATAATTACAGCCGAGGCAATATTGCTACAAGAAAGCAGAGGCTGTAATTATCAAAGCGGACGTATGTCATACGACGTTTTATAACAAATTTGCGAGGAAATAAATAAAACTCAGACTGAAATTTTCGAATAAAAACAATACAGCGAAAAGAAAAAGCGCGCGGAATAATTTTAACTCGATCACAAATTGGCGATGCGCGCGCTTCAGTTTTTTTTTAAGTCATAGGCACAAAAACACACACAGCCAGTATTACTAATAAAGTTAATTAATTAATATTTTTTTGTTTTGGTTACTAATGGTTGTAATTTATTGTCAAAATTAATTAAATTAACGAATTACATGTTTATTTTTTATATTTTATATCCCAAAGTTAATTTTATTCATAAAATGTAGACCACTTTTCTGACATAGAAACTCATTGCTAAGATTTAAAAAAAGGAACCGTTCGTATTAAGTCGGAGCAACTTGCAAACCGTGCGTTTTACTTTGCCATTTGCTAGTGCGTAATGAGATACATTACGATACTGAATTTGGCGGAATAAGATACCCTTTACGAGCAAATGTGTTATAAAAGAATTTTTTAAACTTCAGACTTACAAATTAAATAAATAAAGAGAATGATTCTAGTTGCACGTCCTTTAAAAAGGTAATAAAAATAAAAAAATAATAAAAAGTTTATTTAGGAACAAAAACACAAGACGATAGATACAATAAGTGAAAGGATAATAATAGCTGCAAAAGTATAAACTGTAGCGCAGTTTAGGTAGTTCGGAGAAGAATGTTCTAGAAACTCCATGCACGACTGTATGCCCTGATGGGTTAGGCAGAGGTGTGCCTAGAGGCCTTAGAGCAACACCTATGTCACAAACATACCATAACCGACGAGCGACCAATTCAGTATGCGCAATAAATAACAGCAGTTGCTTACAAAAGTACACGATCAAAATGAATTAAATAGTTGTTTTTTTTTGCCCTATCCCATAGTGAAAGTTAATAAGAAAACAGTCTGTGATAACTGCCTCATGATTAAAAAACCCGTTGTTTTGGGGTAGGTATTGTTAAAACTACGTCATGACCGTACACGGCATGCTGGGTTTTGTGTGTCAGATTACGTCGACTGTATGTTTGATAAAAAAAAAAATGATGAAATTATATTTGTTTCAGCAAATAGGTTTTCACAATTACTTTTACACGTCATTTTTTTAACTAGTAGATGAGATCGTTGTTTCACTATCGTACGTTTTTTAGGTATAGTTTCACTTTGTTCCGACAATTCTAGACTGATTTCAAAATTATTTTTTTTGATTGATTTTAGATTATACCCTTGTATAATCTTGTGGTAGTCAAAATCAAGTAAATTATTATATAAAAAAAAACAACTACAACTTTTTAACGTTTTTCTTTAATTCACTGTAAATTTATCAAAACAACGTACCTAATATTTTACAGCTTTTAAAAAGGATTCCAAATCTATACATATAATAAGACTGTAAAAAAACTGTGTCTGTACATTGAATATATTCAAAAAATAATAATTGAGGGGGGTTTAGAAACAGTAATAGAGCACGAATCCAAAAAAAAAAATCTGTCTGTTTGTCTGTTTGTCTGTTTGTTTGCACACGCTAATCTTCGGAACTACTGGACGGATTTGAATGATTTTTTTTTTGTTGTATAGATATTAAGTCTGGTCAACACATAGGCTATAATTTATCTTGGAAACTGGAACACCTGATGCAGAACCGCAACAGACCAGCTAAACTATAGGCGATACAAAAATGGTCCCATAGCAAAAATTGTTCCACGTGATGAGCATTTTCTGCTGAGAGAATAAATTTGAAGATCCGGAACACCTGATGCAGAACCGCAACAGACCATCTAAACTATAGGAGATACAAAAATGATACCATAGCAAAAATTGTTCCACGTTATGAGCATTTTCTGCTGAGAAAATAAATTTGAAGATCCGGAACACCTGACGTGGAACTTCAAGAGCCCAGCTACACTATAACATATATTGGAATGACGTCTTAGCAAGAGTTGTTCGGTCTGATAGGCATTTCCTGTTGACTTATAAAAATCGAAGATCAGAAACATTTGGTATAGAAATTAAAACTATCACTAATTTCATTGCATAATTAGAAAATAACATAAGTAGTACTACGCGGTGAAGGCGGGAACAGTTCAGGACTGATTTTCGATGACGATGGTATATCGTTGAAAATTAGACTCTACTGGCTAAAACTCCCATTTTTTTTATCGTATGCCTTCGGGCGTATGTTATTTGAGTGTTTAATTTCCTTTTGCATTTATCTTCGTTACACGGTAGCTTACCCGGTAACGCAGGGGAGCAGCCACTTAGATTTTAATTGATCAGGTATCATCACAATAAAACTATAACCATGCCTGGAAAGAGGTCAAATTTTTCCCAATGTTCCAAAGGTGCTAAATGATTAAAGACCATAAGATCCCAACAATCTACCGAAGAGCGTTAGGAGAGACTTGATGCTGTTCGAGAACATGAGGCTGCAACTTGCTCCGTGGAAACTTCTTGGGATCGCGAAGCACGCCTGCATTCTCAGCGTATTTACGCATCTACATCCAGGTCTCTAGAGACCAGTGAAGAATATGTGCGCGACTGACCGCTGATCGTGAACATCATGCACTGTCTCGCGAGTTGGAGACGTTCACGGAAAAAGCATGACGCTTGAGTTTTCAGCGTATATACGCATCGACTCTAGAGATAAGTGGGAGAAGGAGATGCGCGACTGACCGCTGATCGTGAACGTCACGCAACATATTATAGGCTATAATTTATTTTGGGAAATGGAACACCTAAAGTGAAAGAGATATAAAAATGGTGCCATTGCTAAAACTATTCCACGTGAAGAGTGTTTTCTGCTGTGAGACTAAATTTGAAGATCTGGAGCACCTGTAGGGGAACTCCAAAGCCCAGAGACAATATAACATATACATAATAGAAATGGCGTCTTAGCAAAAGTTGTTAAGTCTGATGGCATTTCCTGTTGACCAACAAAAATAAATAATCTGGAACATCTTGAATCGTCTCGCGCATCCCATTGATTTCCCGTCCCCGGGCTTATAGAATTCGACATCAGATGTTTCAGATCTTCGATTTTGACGACCCCGTTGTCGCTGGCATAAGCAACAGGATCCGCGTACGAAGTCGCGGGCAGAAGCTAGTTTATAAATAAGCGTAACTACAATATTTAAATGTAGTTCGCGACAGATACCTTTTGACTTTGTTTCAAGAGCATTTAGAGAATTATTTTTATTTGTTTGTTTGGTTTTTACTCAAATACATAATAGTGAACCGATTTCTCCACCATTAAAAAAATAAACCTCACTTCGTCAAGTCGAAAAAATAAACGGGATACATGTACTTTTTTTTAGAATGTTGCATGTTACCCATACTAATATTATAAATGAAAAAGTAACTCTGTTTGTGTGTCTGTTTGCTTATTTGTTTGTTTAAGGTTTTCCTGACAATGGCTGGACGGATCATAATGAAATTTAGCAAGGTGATATGACATAGGATGTACTGTATCTAGTAAAATCAATAATAATTTGACGAAAGAAAATATAATGAAAAAAGTGTCCTTAAACAAAAATCAAATGCAGCACCATCTTTGATTACATGACAGAAGGTGACAAATGTCTTCCTAGTCCATTATCAGAAGACAATTTGTTATTTGACAAGTTTTAAGCTAAACACAACTAACACGCATAAATTCCTTTTAAGGGGGGACAAAGTTAGCCGGGCCAGCTAGTTTGTATACATGTATATGTATAAAGATATTTATTTACGTGTATACGGTACCAATAAAAAATATCCTTTTCTAAAGCTATTTGCGTACTCGATTTTTTTAATGCATGCATGCTTTTAACGCCTGTGTTAACTGTATTTTTAAGTTTAAGCGTCGTGTACACATTTTGTGTGTACCTACAAAAAAAAGTGGACTCGGCCCCTATAAATAAAATTCAGTCGAACAAGCAGTTTAATACAGGCAGAGTACTTGCAACTACTTTTGGATAAAGTTGTGAATGTACTCTCAGTGCACTGCATTACCTGATCCATCTTGGAAATAAAAATAAGGGGAAGATGGGTCAGGCAACGCAGCTCACTGACTGTACCTACTGAGTTGTACATTTTTTTACTTTACTCCCTTGGACATGCTATAGGATACTATATAATATATATAATCAGATGTGAAGGGGATTTCTGGAGCAGTAGAACATTGTAGTATAAGTAAAAGTGTTCCATAGTAATTATAAATGTTAGTAGGTACTGTAAATAATTGGTATTTACAGACACATCACAAGAAAAAATGTATTTTTAAACTGTATAGTATAGTCACCTATTAAGAGGTAAACGAAAACAAAGAGAGTATGCACAAAAGCCAAAACAGAGAGTTGTACCTGTTACTTATCGTAATGAGCAACTTTTCTGTGTTCGCAATTTTGCTATTATTTTATGCATGTTGTGTACATGTTATGTTATGTTGTGTTGTTGATAATGTTTTACTTATACGTATTTATAATATCATATTAATTTTAAATTATGTTTATTTGCGTCTGTATAGCAACTAGCTTGACCGTTTGTACTTTTCAATTCAATCAGTGCTTGTTAACTGAGCTTTGAGGGTGAGTCTTACAGAGGGACGTGCCCGCGTGGCATGTGTTATAAGTAGTATGAATATTAGTAGTTATTAATTATGATACAGGGTGCTACATATAACTAGTTCTAATTATTTTCATTTTAACGCCCCTTAAAACCGACGAATTTAAAAAATGTATATTGAAATTTAAATAAAAAGGATAAGTAGTACATTATTGAACTTCTTATTTATTTTTCTCCGTCGTGACAAATTTACTAGAAGTTTAATGAGATACTAAATTACTTTGACGCCTAGGGTTTAATTTTATTTTGTATTCCACCTTTTTACTTCATTCCAAGTTAGTTTTAGTCAGCAAGTATTGTTATTTTAAAGTATAGTGTATTAAAATTAAAAGTAAAGTAAATGTAAGTATGTTCAAAACGAGATAGTAAAAGTAAGTCCAAACGATCAAATAAAAACCTCAAATAAAATTCAAGAAGAAAAGAAAAGATTTTTTGAGCTTTTTTATATAATTATTTGCTTGGTTTGTGAAAAAATGAAAGTAAATGATGAAATAAAATAAAACAATGAAATGACATTCAATGATATTTATTTCTAAAATTAGATCTTCCCAAATACTACAATTCATTTTTTTTTTAATTATTGCACCATTTAGCCATGATCTCTCATTTGACGTTACGATCCTACATTCACATACAAATTAAATTGTTATATATTAGTTTGTTTTAATCTTTGGCAAAAAATCTTCTTTCTTTAGCTCAAGTGAACCCCAATTAATATGGTTCGTAATTACCATAATGCCCCAGAGGAAACCCTGCGCCGATTGCACGTGCACGCGCACGCTCCCCACTCTCAACGGCTTCGGCTCAATTAAATATCAGAGTACAGGGGATCTTTTAATCCCTCAATAAGCACATGAGACGCTAATTGAAAAAAAAAAAAAATTGCAACGTTTTGGTGTTTAGGAGGATACATTGAACCAGTCTGGGGTGATCTATAGGGTGGATTTTTGAGTCCGTATTTATTAGGGTAGGAAACGAGTCGAACTTTTTGATGTACAAGGTTTTTTTTTTATCATGAGACATGTTTTTTTTATTAATTATTAAGTACAATTTTTACCCATAAATTTGATAACTTGCACTATATCAACAAGGAAATCTCGAGAAAAAATTTGCTGTTTCAAACTTTTGTATGCAGCAGCTGAATTTTTCCGAGATTCCTAGTTGTTGCCATAGTGAAAGTAAAGTTGTGGTTATCTAAGAAGTGCATTTTGACAGTTAGAAAAAGAATTATTCAGTGACGGAGGAAAAAATCGGTTGCTATAAAATCCGATTCTTGAGACATGGGTATCGATTTAAAAAAATCAAGACATCGTTATCGACAATAGGGTATATGCATGTATTTTTTTATGTTTTTAATTCACTGTTCACAACGTTTTAACAAAGTAAAAAAATATAAACATGTTTAAAAATGCATTAATGAAGCTTAAAAAAATATTTAAAATACAGAATACATTTGAGCTGTTTAAACGCCGCCATGTTCGCGCGCCATTTCGATGACGTCATTTACTATTATCCTATTACTATTACTTTGGGTGTTTTTGTTCTTCTAACCGTTTCACCATGAAAAAAGCTCAAAAATCAGTTTACAGGTATTGCTTGCCTACCCGAATGCACAAACATTATCAGATTGTGCTTTTACAAAACCACTTTCAGTAATTTTCTTCAATGTTTTATAACTTCACTATGAAGGTAAAATTACAGTTAAACATTAAATTAATTCACAACACACACGGCAATAAGTATGTATTCCAATAAAAAAAGTATTTTCCTATCTGTCTTGTAGGAGTAACTTGTCTTGTTGTCGTAGTATTTGACGTCACGTTTCGTTATAACCAATGGTGATGCGTTTCACAAATTTGAATTTCCCGCGCTTAATTCGCACTTTAATTTATTATTTTATATAATTATGACCTAGATACTTGGCGTTAAAGTGTCTGGGTACCATAGAAAATAATTAGGATTATTAATTTGATTTTTCGATATTTTTACTCAGACGTACATACAAGTTGTAGCGACACAAAAATAGAGAAACATCAAAATGCACTTCTTAGATTGCTACAACTTTAGTTCACATTCATGGGTAGAACATTCTGTTCGTTTGTTTTTCTCTTATAATTTGATGTAATTTTTAGTTTTTGTTTTTAATTTGTTTTAGTGTGCATGTCTATGTCTTTTGTGTGCACTGAATAAATGTTTTATCTATCAATCTACGAGGGCTGCCTTTTAAGTTGTGTCCTTTGAAATAAGTATTGACAATATAATAGATTATTACCATTTATTGTTTTTCAAAGAATTCTCCGCGATATTTCATACACTTTTGCATGCGTTCGAACAAGTCCCCTAAATAATAACCACTTATATCCAGCCGTCCCTTGCTATCCTCTCCCAGCGACGCCCTAAGCCGACGTCCGTACCCCGCAGGGGGTGCCCTTTGCGTAGTCGCTTAGTTTTTAAGTTTTTATACCCTGGCTGAAGGTCTTAATTATTTTTTTACTTAAGTCATCTCCACAGAATTGCCCGGTTAAGCTGTACACGTCTTCCTCTAGGTCACGACAGCACAATGCGTCTCAAAAAAAGTTCGAACCAGTTTTTAAAACATTTATTCCACTCCGAAGTAGGAGTAGTCAAAATGGCCGATTTGTATGCATCAACAGCTTCTTCGGGTGAGCTAAAACGTTGACCACGAAGACTGCTAATTTGTGGGGAACGTGAAAAAATCGTTAGGGCTCAAGTCAGGGCTGTAAGGCGGGTGATCTAAAATTTCAACATTTTGGGTGCTCAAAAACATCGTTGTACGAGTATCTATGTATCATACACAATTTAGGAAAGAATGTAGTCAGGGACAAAAATGCTATCTTATTTCATGTAGGGATAAAAAGATTCCTTGGGGCTATTTTGAAGTATGAGTACTAGAAAAACAGGTATCAGGCTCTTACTAACCTGTCTCAACCACCCACCCTGCATAATAATTGTGAAAATTTTGTAAAGAACAACCGATTCCCAAATCACTTTTCGATAAACAAGTTACGATTAACTCGTCTGGCACGTCCGTTAGTTTAGTGGTTGCAAATAGCACTGCTAATCATGAGGATTTCATTTCCGGGTTGAGCAGTATGATTGGGCTTTTCTATCTGAAATTACGCAATAATAGCCCGTAAGTAGTTTGCATGCCCGGTTGGTCGCAATAGGCGTGCATTGGACTCCGGATGGGGATGCGTGTTTTTATGTACATACGATTGTGTGTAAGTCACCAGTACTTTTTAACCGCCGCACCGCGACATATAAATAAAACCTTTTTTTAACTTAGACTAAAATACAACCGACTCATAAAAATAATAGTACCTAACAGATGTAAAATAATTCTATGTATATTCCATTTATAATATGATATGCATTAGTAAAAACGAGGCTCGTAGAAGCAGGAATGCAGAACCCTGTGCCTGTGTACAGTTTATTTTACTAGTGCGTAAAATTTTAATGAATAAATAAATAACACAAACGAGTTGATAACCTTGAAACGGCTAAACCGATTTTAACCAAACATACTCGTAGCTGGGACCACCGCACGGAAACTCGCTTTCAAATAAAAAAACGCAAGGAAATCGGTTCACCCGTTTGGGAGCAACGATGCCACAGACAGACAGACAGACATCGACGTCAAACTTATAACACCCCTCTTTTTGCGTCGGGACTTAAAAAACGGTCCCTTTTTATGGGATCACTTTGTTGGCCGTCCGTCAGTCTGTCTATCAAGACCCTTTATCTCGGGAAAGCGTGGATTAACCGAATGGGAAACCATTATAATCACCTGACTATATACAGTCCCTTGAAAGTGTGACAAAATCAAACTTCTAAGTTAAGGGAATCAAGATGTATAGGGTACTTTCTATAGACCATGAAATTTATCAAGTAAAATTGCCTTTTACTACAAGTACCTACAGAGGACAATCCGAATCCGTATTTTACTTCAACACTCATAATGCGGAGTCCAAATTATAAAGTGAAATGATCTTGTCATGTGGGGGACCATATGAAAGGGTTTCAATTCCCGCAGGCACAAGCTAAAACTGATTAACAGTGATCATTTACGTTAAACAATTGATTTTTATTTTGTTATTAAATAGCATTTACATACGTGGCTTTGTACGGAATAATCGGAGCGCGAGTTTGACTCGCACTTGGAAGGTTTTTCTCAAAAGTAAGATAACTGTTACTTATGTGGTTCAAGATGAAATCGACAAGTTGTGCAGAAAATATTTATGTGTTAAGTTGAAAAACAATGTAATGTAATACAATGTGGACGTGTTATAAAACACAAGTTACACGTTACTTAACATTACCAGAATACATACAAGCTGAGTCATGTCCTTCGAACTCGGGCCCGTTGTCCGGCTGGTTGGAGGCCAGCATGGGGTACGGAGTGGTGCCCGAAGCGCCAGTCAGGTGTGATGGTGAGTTCGGGTTGATGAGAGGCACCTGCTCTAGGTCCTCGGAAGGTTTGTATGGAGTCACGATCTGGCGGGGAGGCTGTAGGAAAGATTTATAATCGAGATTAACAAACGTACTTACTTTATTTACATCTCAATTTTTTTTTACTTGCTCCTTCATTAATTATGCTGAGAGAGAAATGAGAAACGGCCGAGATTACTATCAGAATGGTACCCCAGTGGTTGCAATAGAAGTAAGGGTAGACAAATGAAACGCTGGGAAGATGATCTCAAAAGAGTCTAGATTGCAAACAGAGATAGGTGGAAGTCTTTGGAGGAGGCCTTTGTCGAAGGACAAGCTGTGGTTTGAAAACCGATCGCCAGTAACAAATTTTAATCGAATGATTGTAAAACAGCAAAAAAAGCTTATTTTATTTTATTTAGTTATCACGGACTGTGGCTAGGAAGTAAGAACAAAATAGTGACGGGATGATTTTTATTTTGAATTTCATTATGTTACTGTTTTTTATATTTCGGATTGTAATTTTGATTTTCATTTCCGTTTTAGTTACTTTGGTTTTTGTTTTTGTTTGAGATTTTGATTTTTAATTTCCGTTTATGTTTTGATACTAATTTTCATTGTGGCATTGATTGTTCTTGTGACAAATTTAGTTTTTATTTAATTGAATTTAATTTGGTTTGGATTTTAGTATATCTGAATAAAGAAATATTATTAATGAAGTGAAGATTCTTTAATATTTCTTTTATAATCGTCAGATATGTTTCTAACGTCAGTCGCTTTGTCGTTTCTTCCGTCGATAAATCCGTTTAACTACGGTGATCATAGGTACTACGCGTGCTGATGTCTTTTTACTTCTCAGTAAAAAGTAGTAGTAGTGTGTTTTTATATCTCAGTAGCAGCCAGGTGTCTACTTTTGTGCCTGATTGATGGCGACGCAAATCGACGCCCTCTATTGCATGGGACTTAAACATAATTGGCGAAATGTGGGTGTACTTTTACAGGTACACCTCTGCCTAACCCTTCGAGAATTACAGGCGTGATGTTTTGTTTGTTGTTTATGTTTATTTTTACTTTAAACTGTATTAAATCGTGATTTCTGTCGAACTATTTAAAAAAAAAGAAGTAATTAAATAATTAAATACTTAAATATTTTACAACGTTCACACAACACCATCTATAGTCCCCAGATAAGCAGAGCTTGTGCTATGGGTACGAACCAGCTGATAAACCTTCTTAAGTATACAGGGTGTCTCATTCAAATCGGTCAGTATGGGAAAGTCTGAAACTATAAGACATAAGAAGATCTGTTCTGAGGAACCATGTCATCGATTTTAATAACAAGAAAAACTGCATTCATACATTTTAAAAAACATCTGTACTCCGTTCGGGAATCGAACCCGGTTATTTAAAAAAAACCTACACTATTTCTATTAAGATATCGATTGTGTAGGTCTTAAGCAGTAAATGTCTGTACGAAACATGATGTCTAAAATGAATAAAATGCATTGTTTCCACATACTTTAATTTATTTTAGTAGGTGCTCGTAGTGACCACCGCCTTTTTCAATACAATATTCAACACGTTTAGGTAACGATCTTACAATAGCATTTTGTATCTTCATGTGGTGAATTTGCGTTAAAATTGTCTCTATGGCTACTTTTAGGTCTACAACGGTGTCATAGCTTGTTTTGTACACTGCATCCTTAACGTAACCCCACAAGAAATAGTCCAGAGGCGGTATTAAAACAGGCGGATCTTATGAGATTTTCCTCAAAAAGTAATAATCATATTTTTTCATGGTTCTTTACAGTTTAAGCAGAAACGACCACATTAAAAATCGAAACTACTCGTATTAGGGAAATACCGACAAATCAATTTCTATGCTGGGGTGTCTAGAATAGTACAGAAGTCATGTGTGCGGCGACAGGCCTTCCACCCTGTAGGTATACCATGACCTAAATAAATGTTTTGTTTTTACTTTTTTTTTTTTTTTAATAAATCACACGCCAAATGCCTAAAATAATTTCTCATCGGCAAGAATGGCGAACTTCCATCTAAACTTAGCAGAAATTTCAATAGTAAAATTAGAACGTCATATTTTTAGCTACATTCTTACAAAACAGCATCTTCATTTTTTTTTAGTTATGTTCGTAATATTATATTTTGTACGTGTGTTTTCTATAAAAGCCACAATAACGGTCTCTTAAAAATTATCGCACTCCGATCGTCACTGACTCAAATAAATTGTTCACGCTTTGTGACGTCACCATTGTTCAATAGCCAAGCTAAGGTGTCTCAAAAGTTGCCAATGTAAAAAGTTGCCAATGTAAAAAGTTCAGAAACTTGAGAGATGTCAAGGGACACCCGGATGGAAGGAAGTTCCTTTCGATTGATTAGTGAAGGAATTTTACAACTCCTTTACTAATCAATCGAAAGGAACTTCGTTCCATCCGGGTGTCTTCGTTACACCGGGATCGCTGATGCGTAGAACGCGGGACAGTGACAATACCATCCTGAAAACAGTGGTGGAGAGCCCTTACTCGCCTTTTCTGAGGCACAATGTGGGGAGAATGGTTGCTTAACAATTTCTGGATCTGCCATTCTCTGCACATCTTACTGCAGCCATCAGTTGTTTCTTTTTATCTTTTTGTGTATTACTAACATTAGTTACAAGGTATTTTACTAACAAAGTGGATTATATTGTCCGAATTTAAATAAATAAAATAATTTACAACTTTGGTCTTAAAAAGTGTCGTCACAACTTTTGGTCTTAATTTTTTCCGTCTAGCCCCCATTCGCAACGCACGATAAGGAACTTCGTTCCAACTAGTGTAACTATAACATTTTTTTTCATTATTCACGCAGGTTTTAACCGCACCGTTTCAGTACGTACGCAGCCAGCGGGATCCAAGAATGAAATGTCTCCAAAGTAGGCGCCGTCCAGGCCGACGTGGCCCGTATGCTTGACGTCACCTTGCGGGCTCGAGATCATGCTGCGCTGTATCGTCCGCTTGCCAGTGTACGTGTGCCGTTTGACGTCTGTCCGCAGTAGCGACGAGCGGATCGTTCGCGCTGACTGGCGGATCGGATTCGGTGATAACGATCCCGACACGTAACATACACTTCTCTGTAAGGGTGATGGAAGCTTAATGTTGGTTGAATGCAATTAATGAATAATTTTATCTTTAACAACATTGAGCATAAATGGCTGCTCCCATGATGTACTTGCGAGTGAAAAAGAAATTTTGTGTGTAAACATCACACAAAATTGCGCTTTCAGTGCCAGAAAGCGTGGTTATTAACATTATGTATATTATACATAATGTTATGGTATTTTATTCTAGCAGTGAAAGACTTGTGTAGCTCAAACCAAAAAAAGGCAGAATAGTAGGTATATTTAGATACAAATGGAATAAGTTTTGTCATTGATACAATGGCGAAATGGAGCCCAGAGTACAATGACAAATGCTCACGCGTATTAAGCGACGTTTTTGAACAGCCTTGCAAGGAAAAAATAGGACTATGACATAACTTTGATACTAAAAAAAAATGCAATAAGACTAACGAATTTTTGATCATGCGCCTCGCTCTTGCATTTTCGAAGTACAAACAATAATAATAATATATTAAAACTAAATACTTCTACATTTTGTTTGCGAGCGTGAAAACCACAGGCTACATTTAAAACAAAATGACATCGTTCTTCTTAACGAGCAAGTGTATTGAAAAATATCAAGTGAGTTATTAAGTACAGAAACACACAGATAAGGATTAAGTGAGAACGGTGAATGATAACACAGTAACTTGCACCAGGTATGAAGCACTTACCTCCGGTATGTACGGCTCCGTAAGTGCGGGGTCCAGCAGGCCGCACGCGCCCCCAGGCATCACACCGTACCATAGTTGAGATTTCGTCATATTTCTGAAATTCCCAATTACTACGTACATTTTCATGTCGAATCGGCACATAACGCACATGAGAAACCAACATCACTTAAGAAATTCACAACAATGTTTCGCACTTAGTTACGCACTCGCGCTTAGCCGAAGTAAATACACAACATACGCGTGTTGGTATGGATAACTATAACACTGTTATGGAAAGATAGACATCAACCTATTTTGAAAGCTTGTTCGCTGCACACACGTCTGAGTTTCTGAGGGAGGAATGTGACAGTCTATCAATTACTCCCAATTCATAACAAAATAATATAAGAATTATTTTATAACCGGAGACACGATGTCGGACCACTTAGAGAAATGCTATTAAGTTGTTTAAAATATATCTCTTAAATTAGACACTGCTATTTTAAATGCGCGCGCGTATTCACTAGTTGCTTATGCACCGACCGACGATGAATACATATTCACAACGAACAATCACAAGTTCATAGTGGCAGCTGTTTGAAGCAACTACGCGGGCTCCCATAGTATCATTTTAGCCGCAGGATGTTAATCCGCGAGTGGATTCAACTCCACAGGGAGTTTTTGAAAATTAAAAATATCCCAAATAGGGCGAAACGCAATGTAAACGTTGAAAGGTGAAACCACTTAGAATTGCTGCTATTCAATAGTAACTACTGTTACTATCCCCTCTTTATTAAACATAATAGAAATAGTTACAGAGTATAATGGGTTGGGTCCATTCAAATTCAAAAGTATTCATTACTCTTTTGTGCAGAGAGAATTAGTGAGCTAATCGATGCGTGCAATGGTAGTTTATTGTTGTTATTATTTGAACCTTTTTATTTGATCCGACTAATGAATATGAGCAGCATCGCCAAATTACTTTATATTACATTATATATTTTGTTAGACCACATACTTTTATAGTTCAGTTCCAAAACGTGATCTCAAAATCGTCCCTATGAAATGAGCGCACAATACTACACTTCTGGTTTATTATTATTATTATTATTATTATTACATCTATTGGCCCACCTTGTATTTTCAGTTTCGTTTGGTCCTAGCTAAAATTTTATATTAGGTCGAGCAAAAAGTTTTTATGCAGTTTTGAACCTGGCACATTCACAATTTCATTCAATAGTCTTTTTTTGAATTTCGAACACAGTATTTAAAGAAACAAAAGACAATTTGGAGCCTGTTTGTTGATATCAAACAATCGAATACTAAGAAAACTTGGTTTTATTGGTTTACTTGGATTTCATTCTTGAAAAAGTGATTGATATCTTTGGTTTTGCAACAAACATTACTTATTGTTAACATTAAGGTGAGGTATCAATAATCTATGGATACTTCACCTGAAGTCGCCGCCCAAGCTGTGGCACTTATTCAGGCCGGACACAGCCAAAGAAACGTGAGTGCCCAACTTAATTTAAGTCGATCTGCGGTCCGAAATGTTTATCGGAGGTACCTAGAGACTGGCGGCTTTGTTCGTCGCCAAGGAAGGCCACGATCTCGGGTCACAACTGAAAGGCAGGATCGATTCATCGTGACGACCAGCTTGAGAAATCGTCACCTTACCTCCATTGAGATACAAAACCAACTTCGCGACTTCCACGGAGTATACAGATACTCCGTGGAAGTCGCGAAGTTGGTTTTGTAGCGCTCACAGGAGCGCTCGAACTGTTCGGAGAAGGTTAAAGGTTAGGAACGCGATATGGTACCACACAAGCCAGCTAATGGGCCCAAACTAACGCGAGCCCACCGAACAGCGCGCCTTCATTTCGCACGCAGTCATTTAAATTGGACACAGCAAGATTGGAGCCGTGTACTCTTTTCTGATGAGTCTAAAATTGTGTTACATGGCAATGATGGAACGAAGAAGGTCTACCGACGTAAGGGAGAGCGTTTCGCACAATGCTGCTTTGAATAGAGGGTTGCTTAAGGCGGTGGCTCATGGACTGTCTGGGGCGGTATATCCGCGAGCTGCAAAACTCAACTTGAGGTTGTTACAGGACCACGGCTGCCAACATTAAATGTTGAAAGGTACATTCGTGAGTGCTTAGAACCTCACGTGATACCATACGCGGACTATGTGGGCCCAAATTTCCTTTTTATGCATGATAATGCAAGAGCCCATGCGGCCGGCATCGTCAGGGAATATCTTCGGGATGTGAACATCACAGTTATGGACTGGCCAGCCAGAAGCCCAGACATGAACCCTATTGATCACATGTGGGACGAGCTAAAAAGACGTGTTAGGGCTCGTCAGCCGTTGCCCAGACGATGCAGGAGTTGAAAACTGCCATAGAAGAGGAATGGGAGATGATCCCTCAAAATTTCATAGAGCGGTTGATAAACTCTATGCCTAATCGTATGAGAGCTGTGGTAGATGCCCATGGAGGCAACAGTCCGTACAAAATATAGTCCCAGACCTAGGTACCATATCATCGAAACTATATGAGCACAGGTACCAATCAATTGGTCCTTTTTCCTGTAAGACTAGTAGTAACAATGAATTGTTAAATTCCTGCCAATTTGGTTTCAGTCTATTAAAATGTATGTAAAAATGCGAGTGGTCTGATGCGTCTTAACTGAATCGGTACTCACAGCAACCACATATTCATTCAGCACATCGACTGCCGATTTCAAAATTGTGCCGTATTCAATAGTGCTCTGCGCCATATGAGTTGGCTAGTTTCTGCTGACTGTAAGATTATGTTGTCCTCGTAAGTCACTTCATTTAGGAGTAGTTGGTTAGTGAATTCACCCAACTTGATTGATTCAGGATGGAAAATCTTCGTAGATGTTCTCCGCCTCAGGGAGGGCGGAGAGGTCAATCAGACTGTTACTAAAAAATGTTTCGTTTCACACCCCTGCCGGGGTCACGGGAACAGGCGATACTTCTACAACCCCGACTGGTGGCCCCACGTGTCTCATGCACCAGGTCAGCGAGGGGAGTGAGGTGTTTGACTCCCCCCGCGAAATCTACTTTTAGACGTAAGTCGCCCTAAGAAACTGCAGAAAGGAAGAGGTGGATACACCACCTTGTACCAGGACTCATTGTTGCCGACCATCGACGGTCGGAAGCGCCTATTCCATTGATGAAGGCACGATGCGGCCTCTCACACCTCATCACACCGTGTCTTCCTGACAGTGTAGACCGAACTACCTATTTCTAATTCAAACTTCGGTCAATAATAGCACTAGATGTCGGGTCGGCGTCAAAAATCCGTCTCGGTAAATACCTATAAGCTTACTAGAGACGTGGGTTGTTATTTTGTTTAGTTTGCTTGAAACACGGCCAATGTAAACACGTCCCTCAATGCCGCAGTGCATGTGTATTCAACAGTTGCAAAAATAATCCCCGAAAACGTAATTATTTGGCCGGAGTATTTTACTTTCAGTAAGGGCATAAAGAATAAGTTATATTTTAAGCTATAATTTAACAAATAATATCATTTTTTTAACACAATCACCGATTTTAAACCACCGCTACAAATGTTTGACCAATGCTCGCCAACATTTGCACAAACTTTTATTTAACTGATCTCTCTCTGAATCGGTTAATGCTACTTTAGTTTGTTGGACTGTTAGTGTTTTTTTAAGAAGTCGGTTAATTTTTTTGTAAAAAAGTTTTTATTTCGCAATTTTTAGTTTCTTCGTGTGTCAAGAAAGTCTCTCAAAACTTCAAAGCATCATTGAAATCGCTTAACAATTGCTACAGAAGTTCTGTCTAAACATTAATCTGTACATCTCTGCCGGGCCCCTTTTAAAATAGACGGGCGTAATGTTATGTTATGGAAATATAAGAACTCTGCATAGACATCTGACTATTGCAATCGCGAACAGTTTGCTGTTATGCGTTAAAGAGTTCCGTCGCCTGTCTTTTTCATCAGTTTTTTTTCACAAAATGTCATTTTCTAAATAAAAATGCTTGATTTGTTACTGAAAATGTAAAAATCGGTACGTGTGTATCTATATTTTTTGAAGAGTTCCCTCAATTCCTCAAGGGCCCCTCATTAGATACGAGTTTTTATACAAATGGGACCAATCTGTTAGTATACCCTATCAAATAAAAAAAGAATTTTAAAAATCGTCTATAAATGACGGAGTACTGAGGTCAGAAAACCCAAAAAAAATACAACCGAATAGATAACCTCCTCCTTTTTTAGAAGTCGGTTAAAATAATTTGATTTCATTCAATGATCATAACAGCAAATTATTCGCGATTGCTAGTCAGATGTCTATGCTGAGCTTTTGTATTTCCACAACATAACATTACGCCATTCTAATTTAAAAGGGGCCCGGCAGAGATGTACAGATTAATGTTTAGATAGAACTCTTTAGCAATTGTTATCCATATTCAATGATTCTTTCAGGTTCTGAAAGACTTTCTTTTTGCATACAAAGAAACTAACAGGTAAAAAATAACTCCAGTTTCGGAAGTCTGTGGCTTTGGTGGTTTTGTTTTGTTTAGTTTTTTTAAAGAAGTCGGTTGTTTTTTTTTTGTAAAAAAGTTTTTTAAGTGACATTTTAAATTTATTCCTTTTACTTTTCTCCGATGTCAGAAGGACTTAGGCATAAATATTTTGCAATTGTAATTAAACTTTATGCTTGAGTGTCAAGGTTTATAATGAACTGAACTTGATAATATTATAAAACTTTTTTCAATATTTCGTAGTAAGAAATGTAATTGTTTATATGTGTGTAAACGTGAACACTTTAGCGACGTATTTTTGTTGCTGACCCTGTATCTAGTGCTATTATTGATCGAAGACTTCAAACGTTATCACATGCGAGTGCGCGTAAAACGTGACGTATTCCAAATCTTCGTATATTTATACAGATAAATGCTACTTTTTCAATTTTGTTAGACTTTCGCCCATTTTAACCATAATTCTTTTATGAACCATGATTCTGATTTTACAAACATGACAGAGATTTCTCGATAGATCTAGAAAATACAGGTAAGACAAAACTACTTACTCTTTTCCTAATATTGTTATGATTTGTCCGGACTTGTACTCTAGAAAACTGGTTCGTCGGTTCTCTTCAGGCTTCTGAAAGTTTGCCGTTGTTAGCACCTAGAAAGGAGAAAAAAACGTGTAAAGATTTTACTAATTATTCATTTAATTCATATTTCATTTTTATTTATTTGCGTTCCACAAGATAAAAAGATGATCACACAAGCTATTAAAGCAAAGGGCCGTCATTTGTAGATCTATGACAGTCGTTTCACATAGTCAGAGGCTTGAAATTCTGACAACCAGTTTAACCGAGGGTAGCATGTTACCCAGGAACTTGGTTGTGGAGGTCCGACAGGCAGTCGCTCCATGTAAAACACTGGTATTTTGCTGCATTCGGTTAAACTGGAAACCGAGCCCAACATAGTTGGGAATGGGCTAGGCAGATGATGATATACTAATCTATACTTTATAAATTGTAATTAGCAATTTAGTTATCTACTATTGTCATTATTTTGATATTAGTCTGTAAGCTTTACCAAAATTGTAAAAATAAAATTGTAAAAATAAAATAAATAAAATAAAGCTGAAGAGTTTGTTTGCTCGAACGATTTGAAAAATTCATTTATCGTTTTGAAGCTACACTATCCCCAAGTGACATAGATTATTTTATCTCTCCATTCGGGGTGAAACCGTGTGACGTCCGCTAGTGATTTTATACAGTTTAAAGCAAAAGCCGACCAAAAATCTCAACGCCACGGTGTCCAGAACTATGGTAAGTGTTGAGATTTTTGAAGTGACTTACTTATTTGCTATCTAAGGAAAAATAAGGTTAGGCAGAAATTATACTTTTTATTCATGTCCTTTTTAAAATTAAAAGCAAAGTAACGGACATACATAAACTTTAAGGTCTTTTCCCATGGGGGTAGGCAGAAACTACAAAGCGTCATCTGTCTGTACGATTCTTACATAATTATTTTGCTTCGTTTACGTTCGTAAATGTAGTCTTACGATGGATATTATTAATCTATCTCGGTTGCTATCTTGATCCCGATCTTTGTCTGTAACCAATCAACGACCGAATTCGCCTATCCGAGTCTTAAAGATGTCCAATCAGAAGCAGCCGTCAAAAACAAAGGATCGGGATTTGGATTGAGATAGAATATTAATATCGGGCGTTAAACACACGCCGGTTGCGAGTACTACGCACCTGACCTCTCTGAAGAACCTCACCAATAGGGTCTGGAAATATCCTTCTGGAGCGTATCTCTCGGCGCTTAGCAAATCGCTATCCCCGGGTGACATAGGCTACTTTTTATCCCTGTATTCCCACGGGAACGGGAACTACGCGGGTGAAACCGCGTGACGTCTGCTAGTTATTAAATATTTGACTGGCCTGTTGGTCTAGTAGTAAGTGACCCTGACTGCAATGCCGGAGGTCGTAGGTTCGATTCCCACCCAGGACAAATGTTTGTGTGATATGCACGATTATTTGTTCTGCGTCTGGGTGTAATTTATCTATAACTAGCTGCCCCGGCAAACTTCGTTGTGCCTTAGAGTCAATTTATTGCTCTTATCATTTTTTTTTATATTAGATATACATACGTTTAATAGGACGACACCAAATAAATCCAAACCAATAATAACTACTACTACTTTTTATGTAGCGAGTCTCTACTGTGATCTTATTTAAACATTTTGTATTCGATAGAATTAAAATTACAACATGTATACATAACCTAACCTAACTGACCATACCTATCCTATAGCTAACCTAACTACCTAACCTAACTACCTTACTAAAATGCATTGATTTAAAAAATACTAAATTCATAATTTTAATCTGAACTTTTCCCTCTATGTTACATACAATTTATACTATAGTTTTCCCGGTCTACTTTAATTAAAGTCTTAACAGTAGAATAAGTTCTATTTGCAAAGAATTATTAAAGTTTGTCTCTGTCGTCATTGTTAATTGCGTAAATTGATTTCTGAAATATAAGACTTTTTTATGCTACATAAAACCTCTAAGTTTAGTAACAAAATAAATTTCAGAACGTAGCTACAGACGCCAGCACGTCAAGTTACCCCAATGTGTCAAATTTCTTTATCCTTTTTCAACTTAATGTCAAACAGAATAAGGTTCATATTTAATTGGGAAAATTTGACACATTGAGGTAACTTGATGTGCTGGCGTCTGTACATATAAATTGACAACCTTACCTTCTTAGGTTTAGTTTAAGACTTGTCAATGTCAAATTGTCACCTGATAATGAACTGGGAAGTTTGACTCCTGTCATGTCATCCAAGATGGCGCTGCGTTTGAAAAATGTTTGAGACAACGAATATTCTTGATATTTATTTTTTCGAGGACTTTTCATGTTTTTTATTAATTATTATGCTATTCTGGACAAAGACAAATCTAAAAAGACCAAAATCATTCAAATTGATCCAGCCGTTCTTGAGTTATAAGTGGTGTAACTAACACGACTTTCTTTTATATGTATATATAAGATGTATGTATTTAGAAATAAATAAGTATGTTTATCAGCTGTTTAGTACCCATAACACAAGCTCTCAAGCTTAACTTGGGACTAAATTGCGTTGTGTGAAAAAGTTGTGGAATATTTATTTAACCAAATGTATCTTATTTTAACACATACCTGCTCCGGTCGGATGCTACGTAGTTTAGGTCCTAAGTCTTTGAACTTAGGTCTATTATTGAAGTCGTGAGCCCAACACTCCAACATGGTGGCGTAGTAGGCCTCTGGACAGCATTCCGGACGCTCCAGTCTCTGAAAACGACATAAAACACACGTGATAAGACTGCCATAGCACCCTTAACCCTTGGATTGTCACCCTTAGATTTCTTTTGTGTATAATGTTGAAATTTTGAATATGGGTTGGAATTAGGATAGATAAGAGAATAAAGAAAAAAAAACATGTTTTTTGGATATTTATTATTGTTTTTCCAATGTCACATAAAACGGACATTGGCCATTATAGCCATCGCTTCGTTAAAGGAACATGCACCTGCGCGAAAGAGATAGCAAGTACCCTGCCTGTCCACCCGCTCACAGCGCTTAGGAGTGTTAAAACAGCGTCTGTGTGCGTGGAAATACTGTGTCCTTTAAAACGGACAAATTCAATTTAAGGGTTAATATTATATCAGCACGCGTACCGCGACATGAAGAAGAAGAAGAATCGACACATTGATAGATTGTAGAAATATTTGTTTTGTTTTGAGCACAGCAATGTCAAGAATGAAGAGGAAAAATGTGTAGAATCATCGGTCGACATTTAATTAGCCTACAATAACAAACATTATTTCTTCTATAAACGGCAGAAATGTTTCTACGATCTATTAATTTGTCTATTATTCCGTAGACGTACCCGTTTCTACGATGATATTATTAAGAGACTCGCGTGCTGTGCCGATATTATTAAGAGGTAATGTTTGTTTTGTTTGTTTGTGACGTTGTAGGGCGTAATCTCTGGATCAACTAAATCAATTTTGAAAATTCTTTTAAGTACCAATTTAAAGCCCACATTATTTGTGAGTGTCTTAGGCGCCGTCCTGTTGCCATCGCACTCGCGGTGATGCGTCCGTCAGACGTAAATGATCGTGTGCACGTGCGTTAAAACATACTGATAATATCCTACTTACTATGCGTTTCAAATGAGAATAGGAATGACTTTGCGCCATGTTGTGATGTCATAGCTGTCAATTCGAATAAATTGGGTAAGATCAGCAAAACAAGGTTTTTTATAAAAATATTTTTTTTACGAATTACGAACGAATAATCTAAAAAAATCTAAATTGTACTCTCAAACTATTTGTTTACATTGGAGATGATCTCTCGAGCCCTCCCATGCAAAACAGCGCCTCATTCACACATTTTCAAGCAGTCAGGGAGATGAAAACCAAAACAAATATCTCAACAACAACAAACAACCGTGTAACAAACAGAATTAATAAACAAAACGTAACCACTCCACGAGACTAATTAATTTAAGACGTTTTTTTTTCATTTAGAATAACTTCGGTAAAACAAAAAGAAAGGAAAATATTTGATACGCGATTAAGGTTTTGTCGCAGGCCGTACTTTTCAAAGCGACATTTGACAGATAGAGGTCATTGACGTTCCTATTCTCATTTGAAACGCACAATAATGTCTTATTGAATGTCGCATCGCATGATTGTACAACGCACGTTCATTTTCGTCGGACGGACGCACCATCGCGCGAGCGATTGCAATAGGACGGCGCCCAAGACACTCACAAATAATGTGGGCTTTATATTGGTAAAAGAATTTTCATAATTGGTTCAGTCATAAGCTATATTTAATTTTAAGATTAAATAATCTACCCTAAGGATTTAAAGTGGTTTCCCATCAGGACGCACTGATATGTTTTCCCTGTATAAGTATACATACATCATCTTATATACAAAATTCTCGATTCACAGTATTTGTAACAAAACTCCTCCGTAACGGCTTGACTTATCGTTATGAAGTTATGAGTGTATTTTCAATAAGTCGAACCTATTTTTATTTGTAACTAGCTGCCCCGGCAAACTTCGTTGTGCCCTAGAGTCAATTTATTGCTCTTATATTTTTTTTTATATGTCGTGGAAAACGATATTCTTGAATAATTAGTTGTGAAGTTGATTAACTTAGTACAGAGTCTATGGTGACCAGCGTGACGTTACTTGTCATTTGAAAATGGCGCGAATGTGTTTTCGGTAATGTCACGTGGACAGAGTCGTGCTGGTGCGTGGGAGCTGGGCAGAGCTCAGTTTGATTTGAGACACCGACGAAGACACACATCCAGCACGAACCTGTCAGTTACCTAGATTTGAGTTGTTTTGTGATTAAGATTGTTAAGTGAGGTTATTACTGCAATGAAGATTGCTATTCTACGTTATGAACTCTGTACCACGAAACCCCCATCGGTGTCAGCTCATCGCTCAGCCATCGCTGACGCCGACATCAGAAGTGGCATAAAGAACTTACTTCCAACTTTACTGGCGAGCTTCACCGAGATGTGATAAGATCTTCGTCGTGATGCACCAGAAGAACAAGATGCAGTGATCGAAGTCTGCTTCCTACATCGGGCTCCATCGAGACAGTATGCGAGGTGCAAGATGCGAGGCTCCTGCAGCGCGGGTTGGCAGCGCAGCGGCGCGGCGCGCGGGTAGCAGCGCGGCGGTGCAGCGTGGCGCAACTACAGACGTGCAGTTGTGCACGAAATAACTGGTATTTTCTGGTAGTAACAACAATCCGGTGAGTCGTGTAATTTTTGTTTTGATTTCGGTAGGTACCGGATGTTGTCTTGCTAAGTTGTACTATAGTCGCAATTTTAGAGGTCAATGCGAACGTTTGTGTAAAGGGCATACCTAGGTAGTACCTAGTAGTACCTACAAACATAGACCTAGTACCAAACGAATTATTTACGAAGTTTTAAATAGTAGCAATAGTTTATTTTATATGCGGGTAGCGCGTAAAAAAGATAATTAATCATTTCAAATAGGTGTGTGATGGTAATGATCGTTCGAGAAATGTTTTAAGGAGGGTATCGCAATCAACAAAATGTTTGTTGGTTAATTCGAAACAAAAATGTGTGGTGGATTATGGGTGTTTACCCAATCAGTTCTTTGTTTTAAAAGTGTCGATACCGCGGGTATGTTTAGAGATCCTATATGATTACTTTACGTTATAAATATTGCCATAATTTTAATTAGGTAATGGTTTATCGTGCAGGGGTTGAGTACCCCTTGTGAATTGAGAATTAGACTTTAAACTCAAACCTTATCGTCTATAGGCAAGCTTAAAAACTCAGCCTAGACAAAAGGCAATAAGTAGTGTCAAAGGTCCAGGAAGTATTGGATGCTTACGGCATGCGTCCGTGTCAGCCCTCTATTAAGAAAGCTATTCTTTTAACAAAGCATCTAATAGATAGGCTACTTGAAGTTAAATTAGCAAAGGGCTATTTTAATGCGTTAAATTGACAATAATGCGATCGAGATATTGTTTAGCGTTTTGCCTGGGGTCTGTTTACGTAGCCATATTTTGTTACGTTGTTATACAACAGCGATCGAAGTTGCGACATTTAAAACTCAGTAAATAAATAGACCGAACCGAACCGAGAAAAAGGCTTCAAAACCTGAACCTTAACCTCTGACGTTAACCTTACAGACTAAGTCGGACGAAAGGAAAGTAGTGTGATAGGTACTCAGTTCAAAAAAAAACTATTGTGAGGTACCTACTGTTATTTGCCCTAGTTAATCCCTGTTTCTAAAACCTGCTACTTTAGCAAGGGTTGAAAGGCTGCTGGGTGTATAATAAACGCGGACTAAAGCCGGATTTTCCTTGAACATTTCGAAGTGTTCATTTGTAAAGCGTTATGTAAAGTTTCTAGGCTATGTTATCATAGCAAAGGTGAGCTGAAGCTTAGTTAAACTGCCTTTCTTGATAACATTCACCATGTTAGGCGGTTCATAGGTTTTTCGTATAGGTTTTTGTTTTTTTGATTTACCCTCACTGTTTCTATTGATGACTAGTAAACAATTTGGTCCATATAATTGGAAATTGGGACACTGACAGATAAGATAACAAATCATTTCAATTTTACCGACTATACCTGGTTGATTATTTTCTTATTATGAACTCTTAATTTAAATGAGATTGAAATTCAAACTGATGCAAGTGCGGCGCTATTCCCTTTATCTTGTAAATCGTATGGAAACCTTGTTGATATCACCACGGTATCAGAAAGCTGGTTGTTGGCCTAAATTTAATTTGAGCAAAGCTTAAAATTGGTTTGACCACAATATTAGGACCAGGTTTTTAAATTAGCTTAATGATTGTGTTTTAATTAAAAATGAGGACAGAAGTCAAACTAAATTAGATTCAAGTATGAATGCCCCGATCACCAAGTTCCTTGAGAATTGAATGACACAGTGGTAGTGAAACCACATTTGGTTAAGAATAGCTTGTATACTCGTACTCGAACCTTCGGACCGCACCTCATGAGTAATACGTGGCGATGGGTCTATAAGGAATCGTTGGTGCGATTTCTGTCTGTGTTGGTGCACAAAGCGCTTCATGTGTTGTAGCACATATTGCGTTAGATTTTTGAGAGTCGTTGGTGCGATTCTCTTCGTGTTGGTGCACAGATTTTAATGAGTTTCATGAGTTGAGTATGCATTGCTTATAAATGATGATAAAGAGTAACAGAACTGTTAGAATTACTATGTTGTAACTTATTGGTCGGACCTTTACTAATTACAAGCGCGCAGTGCGCTGTGAACCTAGAATAAACAAGGTAGTGTAGTTATTAGCGGAGTTCAATACTGTGCTTAGACATGCGAAGTACCAATAGGTTATTATCTTGTTTATTAATGACACAAATTCATTTGAATAAACTTAAACTGATGTTTCACCGACTAGACGACTGTCCAAGATAGTCGTGAGCGTCTATTAACTGAATTACAATCGCGATTAACGGGTGGTTTACCATTCACTCTGGTAACTTACAAAAGTTCCAACTCGTACTCGTGTTGTTTATCGCTGTCCTTACCAACTCGATCTTCGCGAAGTAGAGATAGTATCGTACGACTATCCGACAGCGTAGTTCTCGCTTTTCTTACCTGTTTCTTCTTCTCGAAAAGCGTGATGGTTTCGTGTGTCTGTCCGTAGGTTGACAGTCAAATTTAGATAGTAGGTACTTTGGGTAAATTCTCACTATCGTGTAAAGAGATCAAACTTCTTAGGTCAATGGTAATGAAAAACGTTTCTCTAAGTTCCGTTTTGATAGTACCTACTAAAATGAAACTTAAGTGTTAGTAACTTGGTTTACATTAAAAATGAAAAGCCTGCTTAACTAAGCTTGACCCGAAGTGAAGGTTCTTTTAAACGCTTGCGGGCGACCAGTATGTTGTAAAGTCAAGTCGTAAGATGCCAACCTGTGAAGTTCAAACGAGTTAGAAGAAGAAAACAATGTTTCTGAGGGCAAAAGAACCTCAACAGACCTATGATACGCTTGTTGGCTTTCCGGTAAATCCGCATCCATAAGATGCAATCGCAACTGCATACGTTGTCGTTCAGGGCGTGATGAGCGGCTTGTGGTCTAGCGGGGACCTGGGCCTTGAAGGAGACTAGGTATTTGTACGGTCATGTAATGACTTGACAGCCGCGGACTCTAGATGAAAAGTGTTGGTCGTATCACGTGAGGTGATAACGATATGGGTGGCAATACCGAATTGTCAATAGCTGTGGCAGGGCCATGAGTAGTGTGTTTACTTTTGAAATTTGATAATTATGAGGCTTTGAAGAACTTTCCGTGTTTAAGTTCTTAAAATGGCTTAGTTAAAGTTCGTTTAGTTATTGTGAGTACTGAGTAGTCATTACTAATGATTATCTGTAAAGTTTTGGAATACATTTCATCTTACTTAACGTATACTCTATGGATTAAGTGTGAGTGTTTGGTGACCGATCCAGTTGCGCCGGAGCATGTAAGAGGTGCGCGTGGTCTGCTTTTTATGCGCAGGATATCCTTTCCGAGGGGTAGCACTTACGCGGCTGAGATGGTTAGCTTCTGGGGTTGGATCACAAGCCGATGGCCTGTGTGGTAATGACTAGCCTGAGTGGCAATGACTAGCCTGAGTGGCAATGACTAGCCTGAGTGGCAATGACTAGCCTGAGTGGCAATGACTAGCCTGAGTGGCAATGACTAGCCTGAGTGGCAATGACTAGCCTGAGTGGCAATGACTAGCCTGAGTGGCAATGACTAGCCTGGGTGGCAATGAGTAGCCTGTGTGGCATTGACTAGCCTGTGTGGCGATGACTAGCCTGTGTGGCGATGACTAGCCTGTGTGGCGATGACTAGCCTGTGTGGCGATGACTAGCCTGTGTGGCAATGACTAGCCTGTGTGGCAATGACTAGCCTGTGTGGCAATGACTTGCCTGTGTGGCAATGACTTGCCTGTGTGGCAACAACTAGCCTGTGTGGCAGTGACGAGCCTGTGTGGCAGTGACGAGCCTGTGTGGCAACGACGAGCCTGTGTGGCAACGACGAGCCTGTGTGGCAGCTGTGAGCCTGTGTGGCACCCGTGAGCCTGTGTGGCACCCGTGAGCCTGTGTGGCACCCGTGAGCCTGCGTGGTACCCGTAAGCCCGTGTGGCACTTGTGAGCCTGTGTAGCACCCGTGAGCCTGCGTGGCACCAGTAAGCGTGCGTGGCACCTGTGAGTACCTATGTGTGGCACTCGTGAGCCTGTGTGGTACCTGTTAGCTTTAGCCTGTGTGGTATGTGAAAGTCTGTGTAATACCTACTATGTCGTGCATTTGCATAGCACTATCTTAGTACACTTTCAGTTCTAGTAATGTTATCGGTCTTAGTGACGATTCATTCTGCCTGGATTTGTTTGGATTAGAGGTGTCAAGGTTTGACATACACCCTTGAAAATTTAGTTGTGGTCAGAATGACCGAGTTTTGAAGTATGTGAAAAATGCGTGCATGCGTGTGTATACGTGTTCTGTGTGTGTGTGTGTGTTTATTTTTAGTAGACACGAGGACGTGTGATGGTCATGATGGCCGTGTCGTGGAAAACGATATTCTTGAATAATTAGTTGTGAAGTTGATTAACTTAGTACAGAGTCTATGGTGACCAGCGTGACGTTACTTGTCATTTGAAAATGGCGCGAATGTGTTTTCGGTAATGTCACGTGGACAGAGTCGTGCTGGTGCGTGGGAGCTGGGCAGAGCTCAGTTTGATTTGAGACACCGACGAAGACACACATCCAGCACGAACCTGTCAGTTACCTAGATTTGAGTTGTTTTGTGATTAAGATTGTTAAGTGAGGTTATTACTGCAATGAAGATTGCTATTCTACGTTATGAACTCTGTACCACGAAACCCCCATCGGTGTCAGCTCATCGCTCAGCCATCGCTGACGCCGACATATATATTAGCTATACATACGTTTAATAAGACGACAACTAATAGATCCAAACCAATAATAACTACTACTACTTTTTATGTAGCGAGTCTCTACTGTGATCTTATTCAAACATTTTGTGTTCGATAGAATTAAAATTACAACAGTCAACAGCCTTAGTCGGAAAACAGATTTAATCATTGTTTATTTTAAATCCATAAAATAAACTAAATGAAGCAACACCGGTTAAGTATGAAAATCGATTCAAACCAAAACACTTTGCAGCCCTATGATGGGATTATTTTTTAAGGTATGTTGTCCTTTTTAATCGTGAACGATTTTAGACGAACGATTTTAGACACAAGTCTTTTTCCGTGAAAATTCAGAATATTTTTTTCATGCCATTTATTTATAACCACTATGCTACTGTAGGTATCCCTATTTAATAAGAAGAAATCATTTCATTTAGTAATAATGATTACGACTCACAAGCTGTACAACTATTTACCATTTTTGAAAAATGAAATGGCAACACTCAAATAAGTTCACGAAAATACTCTATTAACTTTTCACTTAAACTTATTTTTTTGTACGGCTTTTAATATTTAATGTTATAGTTTGAAAAAACGTAGAGAATTAATTAAATTTCATTCGCATATCACACTTCACGACACTAAAATTTAATTTGAATAAGATTCTGCCATTGTTCTTTTGGGCTTGTGTATGGTGAAGGTTCAAGAAATCAAGTGGTTTCCATTACTTAAAATCTTCGAGTTACATATCATGGTATTCAGAATGAATATTATCCCCAAGCACAAGTTGAGACTTAAGAGGGAAGTCTGCGAGCGTGGGAACTTATTTTTGAACGCATACATTGACATTTTCCACTTACACAGTAGCAACGCGCTATACACCTTACACACACATTATCACTTGCCCAGAAACAAACGACAAACAGTACGACACAACGGGAAAATTATTTTTTCAATGCGTGTTCGAAATAAAAGAGCTAGTAATTATGTGTCAGTAAACAAGCAATGTAATAACAATTGACTTATTGCACCGCAATGCTCGCTTGCTTATGATATTGTTTGGTAGCCACGAAAGGGTGGGGTCACAGTGTTCAACAGAGATTAACAATTTAATTGATAAATTATTATTTCTTTTAGTTGTGTTGTTTAATGTAATTAATAACTTCGTAATTTAAGATTTTATTTTATTATAATAATACTATAATTGATTGTCTAAACTGTTATAAGTACATGCATACTAAATATGGTTCATTGATGTTTTGTGGTAAATATATGAATGGCGTAAGGGAACAAAAAGACTAACTCAAAAACAACAAATAATTGTATTTCTATACCTTATATTTAAATATTATAAATGCAAAAGTAACTTTGCATGTCTTTCTGTCTGTCTTGCTTTTACGCCAAAACTACTGCACTGGTAAAACTGAAATTTGGGACACAGTTATTCTAAAACCTGAGAAAGGACACAGGCTACTTTTTGATTCGCGAAAAGGCTTGTAAGGGATAGAAAAGGGGGATTAAAGGACGTATGAAAGTATTATCATTTTTAAAGCTAAAAGCATGCAATTTATATTTTGGGCAGTTGATTACATATACTTAAATAAGTATGGCATTAAAAATTTGTAAAAATGTTACCCTTATGGGTGTAAAATAAATATAAGGAATAATAGGTAATGAAGGAGTTCGATATTTTTGTAGCTAGAACGATAAATCTTTTGCGTTTGGCTATTGATTCAAATAGATACCTATAATTAAATTTTGTAACAATTCGATCGTTAAGGGAGTAAATAAACGAACAAAACGTGTCAAACGTTGAAGGAGATGTTGTCGAATTCTCAGTGGACAATATCATGGACTCTGAACAAGTTACAGCATACCCATTTTCAGACTTTCTACTCAAGAGGCTAAAAGTTGGTGTTCCAGTCCTGTACACCAGAAATCTTGACTCGCCAGTGCAACAGTAGGTACACGACTACAAATTACACATATGGGGCACAACATTATAAAGGCTACAATCATGGCTGGAATGGCAAAAGGATAAAACGTCTAGATTACCCGTATTCAAATAATTCCGACAGATTTGCCATTTCAATTTAAAAGAGTCCCTGCACGGTAAAACAAACAAAAGTAATTTATAAAAATGTACTTTAAACATAGGCTCATATTTTATTATTCCTACTACTTTAATATTTAAGGTCTTTGCAGTGCATACTGCCAAAAGGTTCTTAATTCATTAAAACCCCAAGCGTTTGCGCTGTCATTGTCTTTCAATCGTGTCTCTAATCGTCACGATTGAAAGGTTAAAGTATTTATACGTACAATGAGTATTATTCTTCGAACACACTTTTACACGCGGACGTAATCGTGGGCACATAGTAATGCTCACGCTATAGCCTGAAACAATAATTTTGTTTATAAACATAGCATCATATAATTTATCACACCTGTATTCCCCGAAGAGTTAGACAGTGGTGTATACCCATAATTCACCAGTTATGTTTTAAGTCTTATGTAATAGGGGGTGATCTTATTGCTATCAACTAGGTACAAATCCTGACTCCGGGTTACTACTGAGAAATTTAAGATTAAAAAACCCGATAACACTTTGTCCAACCCAGGAATTGAACCCAGGACCTCATGCTCTAGAAGTAGTGGTTAGTTTTAGTAGCTATTCATTTATTTTTTATGACAATAACACTCTCAAAGTTTCGTTTTGGCTTTTAGTTGGACGCAAACTAAAAATAAACATGTAATCATTAAGGAACAGTCTGTGTGTTTTAAACATGTCACCGATATAAATATATATATACTTTATACAATGGAAATAATGCTTACTGCTTTGAAATAACAACGTAATACTCTATTACTAAAAAATACGTCTTTGGTTTTTAAATGGTTGCCATTTTCATAATTACGGGTTATGCACCAAGAAAAACCTTGGAAATGGCACCCTTATTGTATTACGAAAAGAAAGTGTTGTCCGCCATCCTGGAGGGAACTGGTCGAATGAGCTTGATTCCAAAAGGTTATTAAATAATAACCCATGTTTTATCATCGGCAAAATATCTTAAATAAAAGATACATACTATTTTTTTTTATTTTCCTTTATTTTTTTTCGATTTGCCGGGAATTTTTCTTCTGTTTGCCCATTTTACAAAAGATGATGTAGTATTTAAATTATGGAAATTTTATTTATCCATCAATTATTATCTCACCTTTGGTTTGGGTTTTAACCCAGTTATTAAAATAAAATTCATGTGTGAATGTTAAATTTATCATTTAAATATCAATTAATAAACATTAAAAAAAAACTAATGCCATCTCTCAAAAATGACGGAATCTAGCTATTAGTTAAAAATCCTCTAAAGTTATATTATTTATTTAAATAAATAACAAAACAGCAAAACAACAAAACAGCAAAATAATAATTATTCAATACTTCCATAGCTAGAGCAATAATTCTAGTGCAATAATTGGCAGATGCACCGTGTAACTTGCACCCCACCCTATTAGTTGTGTGGATGTATGAGTTGACGTTTATCGAGCTCGGAGCGGACTACAAACTGACGTGCTCTCACCTTTGTTTCCAGGGCGGCACTGATTTGTTTTCAGACGCATGTTCGAATATAAAACAAAATATGAAACGGGGGACGCTCCATACTAGAATGTATGGCAAACGGAAAACATTTTGCGCAAAAATATTAAGAATGTTATGACGTAAATTACTAGTGTATAATTTTATTTTATTAGAAATTAAAAAGGGTTAACCTCATAATCATACACTTGTGTCATGAATTAACGAAAAATATCTATAAACATTGCTTTACATTTTAAGAAAACGTGCAAATAGTAAGTGCCGATTTCGATGTAAATATGAAATATTGACATTTTTTTAGCAGACATTTTAGGATAATTTAAAAAATATCACACGGTGTCACTGGTGATACATCTAATAAGTATCTTATTAAATTTTTTGATAATATTTGGTGTGTTAGATGTTTAGATACCTTGCAAACCGTAACCCCTGTTTTGGCGCTTTGCAAGGACTGTCCCCTTAAACTTACCCGTTTCCGAAGCGCAGACCTTGAGTCCCGTCGCCGATATTGGTACAAAAAGCTTAACCCCCCTTAAACCCTCTCTTTGCTATTAAATATAATAATAACCAACCTGAAAGTTAGGAGAGTCTATCGCTTCCAGTATCTGTTGTCCCGAGAAGGCAGCCCAGGGCTGAAAGCCATACGTGAACATCTCCCAAAGGCATACTCCAAATGCCCACACGTCACTGGCTGACGTAAACCGAAGGAAAAGGATGCACTCTGGAGCACACCTGGAAAATTAATAAAGCATATTATACGTGGTAGTAATACGAGACAATTGCAGTCCAATGTCTTAGTGGTCAAATGGCTAACGGCACGTTCACAATTTTGCTGTTATGAGCGGCGGCAAAGCGCGGGACGGCCATCGTAAAGATTTAAAATATGAAAATGTACAAAGCATGTCAGGCGTCATGAACAGGCCGTAAGGCTTCACCTCTCATGCCCCAGGTTGTGGGCTAAAATGCGGAAAGACCAATTTGCCTTAATTACAATTAAAATGGGACCAGACTTCGCAAGGATAGCACTAACTAATCGATCGCTAACAAATTTACGAACAATTTTAACAATATCTTTACAAATTATGGCCTATATTCTATTCTAATGTATAAAATTTATTATTGAAAGTTTCATTAAAATCCAATCGGTAGTTTTTGCGTGAAAGAGTAAGAAACATCCAAACAAACATTTGCATTTATAATATTAGTAGGATTTTGGACACAAAAAGATCCATGTTAGCAACGTAATTATAATAACTTACGTATTATCAATTACCTATTACCCGATTCACAAGAAAAAATACAGACTGCTGATTCATTTATCGCGATTTAAGGGTTAGCCCTATATATGGGGCTAGTGACATTTGTTTATAATGGTGAGTACCACAACCCCTTTCGGATTTTGTGTATGCTAAAAATAATGTTGTTTACCTTGATTTGAATGTTAATCATATATTTTTTTAAATCCTGCTTTAGGCAAACGTGGTTATCAACCTTGATATATTTTCTGTACTTATCAGAAGAGATTTTTTTACACCACTAATTTTTAATTAGTACAAATACTTACAGGGTAAGCCCTTTCCCCTTCTAGACGGTCTTCTCATTATATTTGTAATATCAATTAATAATATTCAAAAACAGCAAACTTATTGGAGTTTGTTTATATCCCAAAAAGTCACCCAATTTATGGAAATATTATACAGGCTTATTCATGACATAATAGTATTTGTTAATCCTCATCTCTCGCTCACGTTCGCGTGATCTCGCTCAAGCATGCCCCGCCTCCAACCGCTGTTTTCGTTATTTAAGTTTAACTAAATAGAAGCATATTTAAAAATTGAACTTCCTTTTTTTTACTTTTGATTACGCAAATATAATCAGTAACAGGTAAGGATACAGGCCATTTTTTTTTGTACTAATTAATAAATAGGGGGTACCTATAGCTGTCTGACCATATTATTATCATGGTTATTTAATTACTGCCGGAAGGTGCCTTAATCGTTTAAATAGCAATCATAGCCTAGTGGTGTAACCGGCGGACTGCCAAGTATTACGAATCAAGTTCTAGTCCAAGGCACGTACCTCTGGCCTGACGGTTGCATGTGCGTATTGTATAATTATATATGGTAGTCTAAGATCCCGCTATAGAACGACCTTCACCAAGCCGGTTAATAAATGAAACCTATTTTATATTAAATTTAATATGGTAATAAATATATTGGAAATGAGTTTTCTAAAAAATTTCAGTCCAGGATAAAATCCATTAATAACTGAAAAAAAATTCACCGGTTTGGTTAATGGACAAATTTCATACCTACCAATTTTGGATTGGTATGGAATTTGTCTGAAATCTTTATTTTCATTTAACTTTCTTTCAATAACCAAAACGGTGCAAGTTACTAGTATCCATTTACCTGTTTATACTGGCCTACGACCGAAAGTTGTGACGGGAAAAAAATGTTCAACCTAACGTTTCCAAATTCTATGAACTTCATACTTTCGATTGGTTAGGAATTTGTTTATTAACCAAACCAGTAAAATAATTAAAAAAAAGTATCCCGGACTGAATTTTTTTAGATAACCCATTTTTAATATATTTACTAGCTGCCCCGGCACACTTCGTTGTGCCCTAGAGTCAATTTATTGCTCGTGTTAGTTACACCATTTATAACTCAAGAACGGCTGGACCAATTTAAATGATTTTGGTATTTTTGGATTAGTCTCTGTCCGGAATAGGATAATAATTAATAAAAAACATGAAAAGTCTTCGAAAAAATAAAATATCAAGAATATTCGTTTTCTCAAACATTTTTCAAACGCAACGCCATCTTGGATGACGCATGACAGGAGTCAAACTTCTCAGTTCATTATTGACATTTGACAAGTCTTAATTAGGCTAAAACTAAGAAGGTTAACTAAGAAGGTTAAGGTTAGGAATAGTTTCTACGTTCTGAAATTTATTGTTACTAAACTTAGAAAGAGGTTTTATGTAGCATAAAAAAGTCATATATTTGAGAAATCAATTTACGTTATTAATAATGACGATAGAGACGAACTTTAATAATTCTTTGCAAATAGAAATTTAGTACTGTTTGGGTTTTAATTAAAGTAGATTGCGAATTTTATAAATTATAATGTAACATAGAGGCACGCAGTGCAATAGTTCAGATTAAAATGATGAATTTAGTATTCTTTAAATTTATGCATTTCAGTAAGGAAGTTAGGTTAGGTAGTTAGGTTAGCTATAGGATAGGTATGGTAAGTTAGGTTAGGTTATAAATATACATGTTGTAATTTTAATTCGATCGAACACAAAAATGTTTAAATAAGATCACAGTAGAGACTCGCTACATAAAAAGTAGTAGTAGTTATTATTGGTTTGGATCTATTAGTTGTCATCTTATTAAACGTATGTATACCTACTTATCTAATATATAAAAAAAATATAAGAGCAATAAATTGACTCTCTCTCTCTAGGGCACAACGAAGTTTGCCGGGGCAGCTAGTTTAATATAAAATAGGTTCCATCCATTAACCAGCTCGGTAAAGGTCGTTCTATACCGGGATCCTATACTATAGGAAAACATCATCAAAATATCTCATCGCCATGCCTGAGAGATTTTTCTCGGAGGTAACTAAGTCAGAGACCAATGGGCAGCGTTAAAACTCTATCTGACCTCTGCAACTCAACGATTGGTTAACAAGACACCCCTTGTTTAGGCTGTTTCTAAGACTTTCATGCTCCTGACTACCCGGTTATGTTGAGTACCAAAGATCAAGGAATGACAACTAGGACCAACGACTTAAGAAGACTAGCCCGCCATGGTATTTTACTTCAACTTCTGAAAACCAGAATCAACTGTGGCTACCACCAAAATAGCATCCTGTCAATGTGGTCCGACGATTCTCAAAAAGATCCAACTATCTTTAACCCAAGGACGAAATTCGAATCAGGAAAAATTATCTAAAATTTGATAACCCCCAACGCAAATCTATACTAATATTATAAAGAGGTAAAATTTGTAAGTTTGTATGTAGGGGGTAATCTTCGGAACTAATGATCCAATTTTAAAAAATATTGTACTGGTGGAAAGCTACATACACTATTCCCGGTGGACATAGGCTACTTTTTATCCCCGTATTCCCACGGGAACGGAAACTACGCGGGTGAAACTGCGTGACGTCTGCTAGTTACTTATAAAAAAATATATGATTCGTCATATACGCCATTTTCTGGTGGCGACAATCTTGGATTTGAAATTAATTATAATGTACAGCATGAAGGATTTGTGAAAAAATATTAAACCCTCCATTTTGTGACAGCATATATCATCCATCATAGCTAAGAACATTCCATTCACCTTTCAAACAAAACAAAGAAACAAAATCGGTTCATCCGTTGGGAGCTACGATCCCACACACACACACTCACTGACACGTGAAAGTTTTAACACCGCGTCGTTTTTGCGTCTGGGGTTAAAAACAGCGTAGGGGCTAGAAAAATACTACAGGTGCCAAAGACGGTGACCTCGGAAACCATTAAGTCGTTGGTTTGTGAGTCTAGATTCTTCGACAGACGTTACAAGTAGTCAGAACAACACTCGAAGTGTCTCACCAAGAGGTAGCCTGTTACCCAGTCATTGTGTTGTATAAGTAAGATAGGCATTGTTCTTTGTATTTACCTGCATCCGTTAAGCCGCACTCAACATAGTTGGCAAAAGGTTACGCAAAAGAAACGATTTAAAAAATCAAAGTAAACAGCGCAGGGCAATGTAATAAAATAGCGCAACAGCATTGTTGTGGCAAAGTCTTGCATAGCTGCCAATTCGCATGATACTAAATGTCTCATAATTTAAAAAAAAAACTATCGGCATTGCACACATTAAAAAAACATTATTCATAAACATTCAATAACATCACGCTTTTACAACTGGCGATAACAGGAAAGTACTTTACATAATAAAATAACATGACCTGTAGTACAATCACATTGACGGACAGGACGAGCTTATTGCCATTAGAAATCCAGATGGAAAAATTCAAAAACACTTTGCCTGACCCGGTGATCGAACCCAGGACCTTATAGCTTTACCGCTTGCGCCTCTAGGCCAACGAGTAAGTAATATATGCAGAAACTATATTTAAAAGTTGTCACTAATGAAATCTGATATCGCATTACCACAGTATAAATATTAATACAGTAGGACGACGCCTTTGATCCCTGGAAAAATGCCTACAACGTCTACACGCGTTAGCCCTGAACAATACCTCTCGCACTACGAACATGGTTTTGTTCGCAGTTCGGGAGCGGCTTTCCCGCGTCTCTCCCCTCACACCCCGCACGATTGCCCTGTCTAGACGGCTTCGTCGGACAACTGTATGTTTTCAGACTGTGTCATTACTATGTATAGAAATCATGTGTATTCAAATTAAATTCGATGACTTTTTAAATTACAAAAAATTACATTACACTGTCCCCATTTTAAAAACAACAAAATAAACAACATATTGTAACAAAAAAAAATTGGATGTTTAGTGCATTTTGTCGAGTTTCACTTACATAAATGTACTAAACACCTGTTTTTTTCGCGATTTTAATGTTTGTCCCATAGTGAAACTTGTTTAATAAAACAAGTACAAAACCAAAGCACCAGCACCAGCATCACCACATGATAACTGGCGAACTGTGGGTGTACCTACTACTGGTACACCTCTGCCTTACCTTCGGGGATAACAGGCGTGATGTTATGTTTGTTATGAAAGTACAATATCTGATCATTTACCAGGAAGTGCGACTATTCTGCTACACGTTGTCTACCGTTTATTGCGGATCACCGTATTAGTAACAATGCCTTAAAAACGGAGTTAGTAAAACTTACAAACTAAACTAATAAAGGGGCTTTTGAAGTTGTCAAACAATGTCTTCTGGGTGCTGTTAGAACCTCCGCGCAACAACCCATTATTGACGCCGCCCTCTTCCTCATTATGGCATGAAAATCGGCAACATGGACTTGCACGGACATCTGCGAGGAGCAAAAGAAGCGTGGAAGCCCCAACAACATCCTTAGACCATTCTAAGACTGGCCTGTTGGTCTAGCTGTGCTTAATGGCACTGATCGTAACCAAGACAAATGTTTGTGTGATGAGCACCACAATCATTTGTTGTGTGTGTGGATTTAATTTGTCTATAGCATGTATGTATTATGAAATCTACATACAAAAATAAATCCCTATTTTCCTTGGTCACATCATCGCGCACGAACGGCTGGACCTTTTTTGGTTGTGTTTGTTACTGTCTGAAGAAGGATCTTTTGAAAGAAAAAGTTATGAAAGTTGAGCAAAACCTTAGAAAATGTAAGAAAACTTAACTAACTTAAATATTATATAAAAACTAGCTGTACCCTGCCACGCTTCGCTGTGGCCAAAGACATTCAATACCTATAGACCGGACATCACAAACAAAATTTTCGTCCGAAATGTGTGTCCTGCCGGACACAAGTCTATGAGTTTTTTTTAGTACGCTCCGCTGCCGCTCCAATATTCATATATTATTCTAGATGGCGTTACTGAGACATGGGATCAAAGTTTTTCTATGACATTTATTTGACATGCCCGCTCTATAGTCTTTTAAATCTCTTTGGCTGAGGCACATTGTGATTGAATGGTTAAAAAAAAAAAGAAAAAATGACGTGTGGCACTCGGAGACTGCCGCGGTAAAGCATAGCATTTTTTATCAACTCCTCTCCTCTCGCCCTCCCCATTCCTCCCCTCCCCCTTTACCCGTCCCTCCCATTCCCCCACACCTCCCACGCCCCTCCCCTTACCCCTCCCTCACTTTCCCCTCCCTTCCCTCCCGTCACCTGCGTCTTCCCCTCTCCCTCTCCCCTCCCCTCCCACCTCCTCCTTCACATTCCCCTTCCACTCTCCCACTCCCCTCCCCTCCCCCTCCTCCACGCCCTCCCTCTGTCCTCTACCTCCACATCCCTCCCCTACCCCTCCGACCCCTCTCACAATCCCCCCTTCCCTCTCTCACAATCTCAACCCTCCACCCCTACCACTCCACTCCCCTTTCCCCTCCCCACTATCACCACTGTGCCTGTGTTAGGTTATTTTCGTTACGGAATTTCTGTGTTCGGTTTCCACGCTCAAGGCCCGCGATAGAAGCTATGCAATAGCTTAAAAAAAAATGTAAAAACATCCTTGATACGGATTATATATCATGCTAAAATTTCAGCTCGATCGGTGCAGATCTTTTTGAGTTTTTGAAGCGTACACAAACCAACATAACATTTTTATACATATTATACTGGTAAATAATTGATGTTATCGAGCAGGATAGAAAATGATAAAATTATGAAAATGACTATTAAAAAGCAAGGGTTGGTGATAAAAAAGTGCAAATTTAGAGTTGTATGTAGTTTTTGATGCCACATAAAAAAAATAATTAAAAAAAAATTAACAAAAATATTAAAAAAAAAAATTGGGGTGATCACCCCTTATCAGAGGTTAGAAAAATAGATAGTAGCCGATTCTCAGGCTTACTGAATATGCATAAAAAAATTCATGATAATCGGTCAAGCCGTTTCGGAGGAGTATGGGAACGAACATTGTGACACGAGAATTTTATATATAAGAAGATGTTGCACCATCTTTGATGACGTGACAGGTGATAAAATGTGTCTTGCCGGTCCATTTTTATCAAAAACATTCAATACCTATAGACCGGACATCACGAACAAAAGTTTCGTCCGAAAAAGTGTGTCCTGCTCGATACAAGTTTATGAGTCTTTTTTAGTACGCTCCGCTGCCGCTCCAATATTCATATATTATTCTAGATGGCGTTACTGAGACATGGGATCAAAGTTTTTCTATGACATTTCCTTGATATGCCCGCTCAGTATTGTAAATCTCTTTCATTTTTATACGACATAAATTGACTCTAGTTTGCCGGAGGAGCAAGTTAATATATTATAATAATTATGTTTATTAGTTATCTCGTACTCATAGCACAAGCTCTGCTTAGTTTTAGACTAGATGGCGTTGTGTGAAATTTGTTAAATATTTTAATAATGTTATATTTAAACGCGTAGGACGTTGTAGGCCCTCTGCGTGCCACGGCTATCTTCCAAGAGGATA
The DNA here is from genome assembly GCA_921972225.1 of Euplexia lucipara. Taxonomy (NCBI): domain Eukaryota; kingdom Metazoa; phylum Arthropoda; class Insecta; order Lepidoptera; family Noctuidae; genus Euplexia; species Euplexia lucipara. The sequence continues at coordinate 4,884,092 of OV179142.1, read as the reverse complement.
TCCTCATTGGAGAATATTTTCTTGTTTCATACTTTTCAAAGAGTAAATTTCGCAATGCTAGCTTGCAATCTATATCACTCACCATGCCACAGGGAGCTTCAGGTTCACATTGTAGTTTGTTTGATAATAATCTTTTCCAACTCCCAATGCACGTGACAATCCAAAATCGGAGATTTTCACTCTATCCTTACTGAAAACTAATATATTCCTTGCTGCAAGGTCCCTGAAAATGGATAATTTAAAAGTGATTTATTATGTTCGCAGTATTTCTAAAGATTATCTGCAATAATTTAATATTTTAATGAGAAAAGATTTGTTTTTTGTTTCTTGTAAGAATTTAAATTAATAACTACTCAACAGATTTAAAGCATATTTTACTAATAGAAGCGATAATATCACCTATTGACATAATATTTTATTTTCAAAATTTAGTCATTTTTAAAGTTTGAAGGGAAAGTACAAAATCCACTTTTTTACAGGGTGGAAAAAATCAATGGACCCTGAAGGAAAATCTTCTTTTTTTACGAAATGGAAACCTTTCAGAGCCTATATTTACTGGTGTTGTCCTGCCTGCAAATTCATAGAAACAAGCTAATACCGATATTACCAAGGATTACCTTTATTTGTAATAAATATTAAAATTTGCATACTTACATGTCATTTTAGACAAATACAACATATACAATTTGATACAAAATATTGCTAATTATAATTGATTTAAATTATTATGTGCAGTATTTCCTAGCAAGTGTGTTGAAAAAAGTTGTTTGTCATTCATAACACACTAGTATCTAAATATTTATTTTAGTTTACTATAAACCTACCTATGAATCAGTCTTTTGCTTTCTAGATAAGTCATCCCATCACAGATCTGTTCCGCGAACTCGCAGAGATTTGGCACGGGGAAGTTCAGCCGGAACGACACCTCCCGAAGACACTCCAGGAGTGAGCGAAGAGGCGCAAGTTCCGTCACCTAAAACATAAATAAATATTCCATAACTTTTACACAACGATCTAAACTAATCAGTTTTTGCGATGAGTACCTACTCAGGTACTCATCGACTTGTTGGATGAACATTTTGTTCGTGATGGCGCGTCTGTATTGAGTATTGAATGTCTTTGGGAACCAAAGACAATAATAATTATGTCAATGTACAGTTGACAAAATAATAATAGTTAGTAAGTAAAATTATATATTTGGGTGCAATAAACCGAGCCATTTCCCTTTTAAGAACCCTAAAATCGCTGAAATGAGCTACTTCACTGCCTACTACGTTTTATTGTCTTCGGAATGATTTAAAAAATGAGGGAAAAAATGACGTGTGGCACTTGGAGACTGCCGCGGTAAAGCTATTGCATAGCATTTTTTATCAACTCCTCTCCTCTCCCCCTCCCTATTCCTCTCCTCTCCTCTCCCCCTCCCCATTCCTATCCCCCCTCTCCCCATTCCTCTCCTCCCCCTCTCCCCTTCCCCATTCCTCTCCTCCCCCTCTCCCCCTCCTTCCCATTCCCCCACACCTCCCACGCCCCTCCCTAACCCCTCCCGACCCCTGCCTCTACCCGTCCCCCTATCCCCTCCCCTCTCACCTCCTCCTTCCCCCTCCCCACCCCTCCCCCTCAAATGACGCGCTTCAATTCTAGGTATTGGGTCTTTTAGCGCACACAAACACAAACACAAACACATAAAGTATCAAATTTGGTATGTCAAATATTTTGTATTCGTAAAGCGATCTTATTCAACAGGAGTTGCTGCTTGCAAGCGACACACACGACGGTGGCCGAGTGCAAACTAATATTTTTGGTTTCAAACTTTTGTGCAATAACTCAAGACAGTGATCACTAAAATAACCCTTAGCTTCAAGACATTAAGGTTCACGCAATTTAGCAAAATTTGTTTTAAAACTAAAATCGTTTTGATTTTTTTTCTGGGATTAATTAAAATATTTTGGTAGTTCTTTCTGCCACCTTTTTGAGTTGATCATGTCTCCAAAACATTTTTAAATAATCACATTACTCTTCATTAGGAGAGCGGAGTCTCCTAATACAGGCTTTTACATTGCTTAAAAGGAGGCTCCAATCATCAACGTGTTGTTCTGATTTGGTTATGAAATAAACACATTTTTTTTTATTTTTATTTTTTTTACTCTTATTAAATAAAAGAAAAATGTTCCTAAACTCAGAACGAAATCGACAATTTTGTGTGAAGAGGTACCGGAAATGCTTTTTTATAATATTATTTACCTTGACTTTACAATAAAAAATTGCGACCTTTTGAAGATGAAGGACTAATATGTCTGTAGTGATTATTATTTAGATTCAGTTTAGTTTAGTTCTGCCGCAAAATTTACCAAAAAACTGTTCATTTTGGTCAAATTTGTAAACGCGTCCTTAAGAGTAATATTGTGGAGAAAAATAAACAATTTATTATTATGTATTATTATTATAGCCTTGTATCCACCAGGACACAAATATCGGATGAAAATTTTGTTCGTTATATCCCGTGTACCTACAGTAAGTATTGAATGTCTTTGCATTGCGTAATAGCTCAGTGGGGGAGCGAGCACCATCTGTTCTAAATATAAAACGACACAATGGCGGTGTAAAAATTTAAATATAATACTACGTATTTGTTACGATAAAGATTTTAGCCGTAAAATAACCATTTCATTTTAAGCCTTTGAATATTATTGTTTATAGATATGGCTAAGTATTTTTTTAGAAGTTCTAAGATTGTTTCTTTGTCTATCTGACTTCAAAAAATATATTTTAAAAATTAAACTTTACTACTAAGCCACAGAACTATAATGTGATGAATTTTGACATCAAGATGAACCCTGGGAAAAGAAAACAAGTTACTCGAAGTGCCTACTCATCCCGCGTAGACGAAGTCGTGGTATCAGCCGGTTTGAACATCAGTATGGCTGTCGCTCAGTTGTATACTGTGCTCAATGGCTAACGCATAGGCATTACTATATGAATTATACCTTTTATTAATGTTTTAGTTAACCTCTAATAAAATGCATAATTCATCTTAGTACGAAGCGACAATTTTTCTTCGAGAAAGTAACATTGTTGTGTATTATTTTTGTTGCAAGATATATAATCTGTATATACAATATATATGCATTGTCTTGTTTGTTTATTTCTATTTTATATATTATTATTTTATTACTTATTTTTGTTATTATTTCGATTTTATATTTCCTCAACCAATAGCTTGTATGTTTAGTTGTTAACTGTTAATATAAGTTGGTTATAAATAAATAAATAATAGATTTAGTTGGATATATATAGCAAACGTTCATATGGACAAAAATTCTAGATCTAGAATAAGGCATGAGAATTTCCTTCTTTTCTTACAAGTTACGACTCAATGGCTTCCGTCGCCAAATGCAAGATAAAGTACCAAAAATACCTAAATTGTCTCACCTAGATTTTTGACACTTCGAATGTCTATATGAGACAATTTTAGGTGTACAATAATCAGTCTTTGTATACGTACCAGCATCAAGGAGTCCAGGTGTAGTACGACTCCGTATAACCGCACAATGTTTGGATGCTCAATACTGTGCATTACGGCTGCCTCCTTCAAGAATTCTGTTGAGTTCGATGTCATCCTCTCGTGGCCCAAACATTTGATTGCAACTTGCAGCTGGAATAGCAATACCGGCTTTTAGTTACTGGGCGATAAAGAAGCAGGATTACCAGCTGATGAGAAGATGGCCATCAAAGCTATAATCTCTTAACACGTTGACGGACAGACAAAAGACAGTACGCCTGTCGACGACAAAGTTTTGACTTGTATTGTTTTAAGTTGTGATAGTTCGTCTTGAAGCGTTTTATTTTTATTTACAAGGAAGAGCATTTACCACAGGTATTTTTTGAACGTTTTACTGTTTTTTGGTAACGTTAAAAAACAAACAAAACAAATGTGTGCCCTACACACATATGAATGCAATATCTGAAAAATTGTAGTGACACATAACACGATGAACCAGTGAGGGAATACAGTCCAAAGCTAGAGGCAAAGCAGATGCTTTTTCAACCCAAGAGATAAAACTGAAATAACTCCATGTCAACATTACAGTCCTATACATATACAGGGTGTCTCATTCAAATCGGTCAGTATGGGAAAGTCTGAAACTATAAGACATACGAAGATGTGTTCTGAGGAACCATGTCATCGATTTTAATAACAAGAAAAACTGCATTCATACATTTTAAAAAACATCTGTACTATTGTAGTATTATTGTAAACATGGTCACTTCGAGCACCTACTAAAATAAATTAAAGTATGTCGAAACAATGCATTTTATTCATTTTAGACATCATGTTTCATACAGACATTTACTGCTTAAGACCTACACAATCGATATCTAAATAGAAATAGTGTAGGTTTTTTTTTTCAAAATAACCGGGTTCGATTCCCGAACGGAGTACAGATGTTTTTTTTTTTAAATGTATGAATGCAGTTTTTCTTTTTATTAAAATCGATGACGTGGTTCCTAAGAACAGATCTTCGTATGTCTTATAGTTTCAGACTTTCCCATACTGACCGATTTGAATGAGACACCCTGTATATGGGCTTGTGGTTAATTCTAGAATGCCCGCACGGATTTATACGGCTAGGCGAAGCCCGAAAGTCTGAGTACCAGTCTTACTAAGGTATATTACCTAGTAACTAAGGATTATGGAGATTTTTACTTAATGTAAAATACTGATATTTGGATAATTTAGATTGGGAGCCGACCTCAAAATAGTCAGACCTTAGAATAATAATGCATAGAAACCTATTACCTACGAGTGCAAAGAGTGGGGCAACTAAAACTGAGCCAAAATTGGCTTCGTTGCTCGGCGAGCTGTTAGTAGGTACTAAAAGTCACGTTCCGTCGAACACAGCTCGCGAGTCAACAAATTCGGCTAACGCACACAAATATAATAAGGTGGACACACGATTTCGGTGTTTTGTATTAAACTCAGCTTCTATGTGATATTATTCCAAGAGTTAAACAGCTCAAAGCAACAGCTTAGCTTCAAAGGTAGATAAGATAAGATCCTTGTTTTGTTGTGTTCGTGGCTTATTTTAACATAAGTATCCTGAAGCCCTGACCTAAACACGACCTTAAGACATATTTGCATTGATAAAAATAACAACAGAATACACAGGATTTTGCATCAGCATACATGAATGTCATAAGATCACCGATGAGTCGATGACCAATGCCTAATGAATTCAGTAAAAATTACAATGTACGCTCGCAGATAAAAAATACCTTCAATCTGTGGTAGTTTTGCTTTACTACTTATATACTGCAAACCAAATGAATTTTGAATTGTCATAAGATCCCCCTTAGAGCAGCGGAGGCCCAGTGGCGACGGCCCCGACTTACGCAGTAAGTCGTGAATTCGAACCCAGGCAGGCGCAGTACTTTGTGTAATTTATTTCATCACCACTGCTCTCAAAAACGGTGAAGAAAAAGATCGTAAGGAAACCGGCATGTCCTAGAACCAAAAATTCGAAGTAATGTGACTTCTACCAATTCGCACTGGGATCGCGTGGGTAGATTATGGCCCATACGCAAAATACGCGCTTTGACGTGGAGTTGCGGATACCAGCCCGGTACCTTATTTTTTAAGATTCACCTTGAACCACACTGGATACCTTTTAAGCATAATAAATAAATTAAATGGATCTTACTCTTTGATTTCCTGTAGTCCATGTTCCCAGTTGTACCACACCAAACTGACCCATACCCAGCTCTTTGTTGATAGTTATATCTTCTATGCATATTATGTGTTTTGTGGGTACTTTCACATTGTTCTCAAACACCGGCAGGGTGTCTAATGCAATAGATGAATTACCGTGTAAATTCTGGAATAGTGGAATGGTAATTCTGTAATATATATGTTTTTATGTCGTTCAAGTTTATTCTGAACTTGCAAAAGTATGGATGGATGCCTTAGAGGCCTTTAAATACATCAATTGTGTGACGAGTACAACAATTATTTGGTTATTAATTTTGTGTTTCCATGCCATGAATGCATACTAAAAACAAAAAAACCAAAAAATGCACATGGCATTAAGTCCACGTTAGTGTGCTTGAAGTGTTGAAATGTAAATCGAATAATGTATTTTCTATATTTTAGGTAGGTGATGACCCACAAAAATTTCTCATGTGTCATGGGTGCATTCACAAACAGTTAAAATATCATACACAAATAAACAGATCTGGAGCAACTACCTGCAGGATGTACAAATATTTGTTCCGGGCGGGAATCGAACCCGTGACACGAGGCGTAGCAGACAATCGCTCTGACGCTGCGCCAACCGTGCAGTCAATTGAGTATGCAACCAATGTCTAAAACTCTGAATATATGGTTTGTGCTGTAATCGACCCTTGCGTTGGTGCAGTCATTTTTTATGTGTCGCTGGGGAGATGGTTACGCAAATTCTTACTGATTCACAACCTTATTTGAATAAATGACTTTTGATTTTGTGTTAGAGTGATTTTCAAGAAACCTTGTCCAACAATTGTGAACTCAAGGAAAAATATTGTCAATCCATTCTAAATTGCATCTTTCATAATTGATTTTCATTTAAATAGATTGGTCTCTATGCACATCTAGCTAACTGAAAAACTATCCTGTTTCCTCAGTATGATTTAAAATATATCCACCATAGGCAGCACTGTGGAGATAATGTTTTAAAATCTATTGACAGTGATGCTAAACGCGCATTGTATAAATGGAATCAATAGAAGATGATGATCTATAGTTTAGTACATGAAATATCAGAAGACTTGGACGTTTACGTAGGTATATCAAAATTTTAATCCTCTTAAAGAACTTAAGGGGGTGAAGTTACTCGCGTCCGTAGGAATAACCATTTTTTCCTAGACCCACCCTATATACACGTGCCCCCCGGGTTGTGCGAAACGAGCAACAGGGCTCAACCAGCTATGCCCAACGCCTTCGCGGATCTTGGAGGACTAAATAACCCCAAAAAGAGTGACGGTTGTGCCTTGAGACAGTGCTGCTGAAAAATCTCCCAAACCCCTTTCCAAAAGTCTAATAATGAGGAATGCGATATGTCATGCGATCCGGCTAACCCCCGGCGCTCTCTGGTACCCGAGCCAGTGAGTATGAAATTGGCTACCGAAGACTACTTGGATGTGGGTAACCAGGCGTCTACGTCAGTGAATGTAACTGGAAAACGATTTGTTTAACAGGCTTTCAACCCTATTTATTTATGAGTAGACCAAGAAGTCAATTCCTTGGTAATAAACCACAGCTTGAAGCTACAGACACTGTCCCTTTAAGTAAAGGACAGACGAGTCAGCCTCTAACAAAAACCACGAATAACACACCCTGTCCTCCCGAATGGCAATGAGTCTTAACAACTAGAAGCTACAAGCGAAAGAAGTTATCGCAGTGGCCATCTCCTGAATCAATCAAAACCACCAATAGGTACAATAGGGAATATGCATGTAATTTAAATATGGTTCGAATATTTTTTTTCTGAATCTTTAATGGCAGAAAATATGAACTAAATCATTATTTTACTTTTTAATAGCGTCATAATTATTTAAAATTAAAAATAAAAGTGTGAATTAAGCGCGGGAAATTCAAATTTGTGAAACGCTTCACCATTGGTTATAACGAAACTTGACGTCAAATACTACGACAACAACTCAACGCCTACAAAACATACATTGTGTAAGTAGGTATGACATTAAGTATTGGAATGGACTTTTTATTGGAAAACATAATTATTGCCGTGTGTGTTGTGTATTAATTTAATGTTCAAGTCTAATTTTAGCTTCATAGTGAGGTTATAAAACATTTAAGAAAAATTACGGAAAGTGGTTTTGTAAAAGCACAATCTGAAAATGTTTATTGCATTCGGGTACAATACCGGTAATCTGCTTTTTGAGCTTTTTTCATGGTGAAATGGTTAGAAGAACGAAAACACCCATAGTAATAGTAATGGGATCATAGTAAATGACGTAATCGAAATGGCGCGCGAAAATGGCAGCGTTTCAACAGCTCAAATTTATTCTGTATTTTAAATATTTTTTTAACCTTCATTACAGCAATTTTTAAATATTATTATGATTATATTTATTAACTATGTTATAACGTTGTAAACAGTGAATTAAAAATATTAAAAAAATACATGCATATACCCTATTGTCTACAGATAGATCTGACAGAAGATGAGCCCGAATACGAAGAGAAACACCCAAACACACATCCACCGATTACACTGGTCAACAAAAAAAATAAAATCGTTTGTTTCCTTTAATTTTTTTTTGTTTCTATCTCAAACTAACGCGTATTTTTTAAATATGGTAACAATTTTTCTCTCACAGCTTTTGTTTTTGAGTTACAGCTAACTACCCTCCATTACTATTTTTACTTATAGTTGCGTTTTCGTTGGACATTGAAATATATTTTGCTGTTGTTTTCGATATGGCTTCGTCAAGAAGGTGTTGTGTACTTAATCCCGATGCTTTTTGCTACATTTGGGGTGAATATGTATTTGCAAAATATCGAAAACCTATATCGGACTTTGTAAAAACTGCGTATCATGCTATCGTCCATGCTATCGAACTTGCAAGAGTTAGAGTGCAACATGAGCATAAAAATCCACTTCCTGCACTCACATTTAGACCGATTTCTACAAAATCTAGGTGATTTTAGTGAGGAGCAGGGTGAAAGATTCCATCAGGATCTTCGAACAATGGAAGAGCGGTATCAGGGGCGGTGGGACTCACATATGATGGCAGACTACTGCTGGAGTTTGCAACGTGATCTACCTAAAGTCGTTCATTTAAGAAAATCGTATAAAATATCATTTTATAGTGTTCAATAGAAATTTTGTTAAAATCATTTATTAATTTTCTGTACTTTTTTATCAAAATAATAAAACTCTATATTTCAAAAACTGAAGCTGTTAGCAATCTTCCAGTATATTTTTCATTTTCAGGGCCATAGAAATACCCAATACTTAACAGAAAAAAAAATAAAGGAAACAAGACTTGTGTTGACCAATGTTATCTTATATGGGATCGAAGACGTAAATAAACTATGTGAATTACTTAACACTGTTCCAGAAAAAGATGTTTTTTTTTTCTAAAAATCGTAAATAATAATGAACTAAGAATAAATTCTCTAGACATAGAAGTATACAATAAAAATTAAATTATAAATTTAAAAAACCCCCACCGCAAAAAAGTAAAACATTTAAAAAGTTAAAAATAACACTTTAGCCATGAAATTTTACGTAACGTTGGGGTACGTACCTCGTTGCTGGCCCAGAAAACAATGCTGCCAATCCATAAAATCTATTGTTAATCAAATAGTTATAATTGAGGAGCCTAAAAAAAGTGTGGCATCTATCAGTGTCTTATGTTATATCTGTGTATGCTTTGTTGGAGATCCAAATAAACAAATAAATAAAAAAGAAACACAATGCCAGAGGTGCCAACAATACGGGCATTCTAAAAATTACTGCATGCGGCCCTATCGCTGCGTAAAGTGTGCACAAGACCACAAAACATCTGATTGTCCTAAAAAAGACCGGAACACCCCCGCCACCTGTGCATTATGTGAAGAAGAACACCCCGCTAATTAAAAAGGGTGTGCGGTGTACAAAGAAATATTATCTAGAAAAACGGGTAAACGAAAGCCAACAAATCCTTATTTCTAACGTTAAGAGACCACAGACGTTAGACAACCAACTACAGAATCAGCTCAACAATACCAAACTTATGATAAATCATGAAACAAAATCCTATGCAGAGGCTACGAAAACGCAACCCACAACAAACAATAGTAACTTTGTAATGCTACTCACACAACAAGCTGTAAAGCTGGACAACCTACTAGATGAAATGTCAACAATGATGAACCTTCTCACAACAGTAATCAGCAAACTTGTCCATTGAAATGGCGCGACTCTGACAGTAGTAACATGGAACACAATGGGTTGATTAAACACAAATATGATATACCAACCTCATTAAAACATATTGACGTACTTCTTGTATTAGAGCCACACTTAACACCAAATAACAACACAACAGTAAGAAATTACAGCAAATACCTACTCGACATTCTACCCGGACGGCACTACTCATGCAGGTACAGCTGTTATTATCAAAAACACATCAAGCATGAGTATCTCCAGAAATGTAAAACAGTTCCAATACAAGCTACCACAGTAATGGTGCACGGTTAACGAGGATCTATAACATTATCAGCAGTATATTGCCTATTTAAGAGTGGGGAATTGTTGAGATAGCAGTTCAGACCACACACCAGTGATAGCCACAATAACTACCACCTTAATTGAAAGACCAGTTAAAGAGCGACTTTACACTAATAAAACGAATTGGGATGCATTCAGAGAGTACATAGATGAAAATCTGAACCATAAAGTGTCACTTAAAACCAAAGATAACATCGAAAAATATGCCGTAAGTTTAACAAATCTTATACAAACAGCTGCGTGGAAATGTACACCGGTTACCACACAAAAACGAGGCAGTAAGAATGTACCCAAGGATATAAAAACTACGATTCTGGAAAAAAGACGACTAAGGCCTCATTTACGGAGACGCGGGGCGTCTCGCGTCGCGTGTGGTGTGGCGTCTCGCGGCGCGTCGGACGTTTTTTCAGTTTACGGTGGGGCGGCGCGTGAAGCGGCACGCATCATCGCACGCGTAAACACAAACTTATAGCAATATACGACCATGTTCATAGAGAAGCGAGACGGGAAGCGTGGCGGTGCCCGCCGCGGCGCCCGCCGCGAATCCTCTAGCGTGTAGCGAAGCTTCAGCCTCGGACATAGCTTCATCGAGAATTGCCGCTGCGTGCGCCGCCGCGATAAACGCCGCGTGGGACGCGTCGGTGCCATCCGCGGGCTGGGCCGCAAAAAACGCCCTAATTCAAACAAACGCGTCTAAAATCGCTTCTCCGTAAACGCACTCATACAACGCCATATATTTGAATTCAGTGCGGGCCGCGCCGCTCAACGCAACGCGCGACGCCCCGCGTCTCCGTAAATGAGGCCTAAGAAGAGTGTGGCACAACAGTTAACATTCCGAAGATAAAAGAGCATTTAATAAAGCAGCAGCTGACCTCAAACAGTACCTTAAAGATATTGAAGAGGAAACTCTGCAAAACAAATTAGCAAACCCTGTAAAAAATAGTAGGGCAGCCCCTCATGTAGCACAAAATCCTATCAAAATGAACGACAACACTTGGGCTAGAACGGATAAAGAACGGGCTGAGGCGTTTGGACAGTTCAGACAGTTGATACAGAAACCGAAAAATATATAAAAGAATATTTGGAAACCAATCTATAACTATCTCCCCCAATGCAAAGCTGCTCACCTAGAGAAATACAAAGAGAAATGAAAGGCCTAGAGTTAAACAAGGCTCCTGGTTTCTGCCTGATAACAGCTGTAAGGATATATTTTGAGAGGATTAATTTATTTGAGAGGATCATCCTACAAAGGCTAACACGAATACTTACCGAAAATGATCTAATCCTCACAACAAATCTGCTAAGGGCTTGTAAAGCTCATCACAAGATGATACAAAGAAAAAAAAATAAGAACTTAACTGAAAGCAGTGATGTGCTGAAGAGGATTTTAATTCTGATATGTAAATGTCCAAGACTTATCAGTGCTACTGATAATTCACGTGAAATGTAACTGTACCATTTAGTTGTAATTTGCTGGCAACTGCCTTTTGCAAACTCATCTTAGGCTATGTTCAATGTTCTGCTAGACCCATGTCAAACACTTCAACCCACAATAATTGTTTGTATTAAAGTGTTCTGTCGTCTGCTCTGCTCTTTATATAATTGGCAGCTCAGGAGAGGAGGACCCTTCCAACTGGATAGAACTGTGTACTGACACGAGTTTACAGGTTGATTATACAGCCACAAATCCTAAATAAGGGTTATTTTCCAACTATGACTAATTTTGTACACACATCCATATTTTTTTTAAATATAACAATGTTTCTAAAACAACTTTCTTTGTAAAGCACTAACCTGGTCTCGTTTTTTATTAGATTTGAGCATTTTACGAATCTTTAATATGTATGGGTGAGGAAAATATTTTGAATATATCTTCTTGTAACGTCTCTGTTCCGGCTTTGATAGGCCAATTTGAGCTAAATCTTCAGTCAAAACAAACTTGAGTTGTGACACTTTTGTAACTTTTAATATTTCTCTGAAACAAATATCCCAAATAAATGAATACACAAGTGCTTACCATAAATTTAATCACATACGGAAATATGTTAAGCTATTGCGGGTCTTCCACTAAGAAGGCACATATTTCTAAGTGAAAACTAGTGTTTTTTTTTTTTATATGGCTAATACTTAGAACACCACAAACATACATTTCTATATAGACACAATAGTTTGATGAAAATTCGCGATAAGTTAGGAGCAATGTGGTTTTATTAATTGGCTTAGCACAGAAACTTAAGTTTATACACATACATACTGGCAAGCACAAAAAAATAAATACAGTAAATAAAATAAGTCCATAAAAAGACATCTAACAAACCAGCAGGGAATCATCAAGTAAGTACGTAAGTAATTAGGGACACAAAAAGTAAACGGTTTATAAACAAAACTGAGGCTGAAAGTTGTTTATATTTACCTAAACATTTCATTATACTGTTGAAGTTCTGCTTCTTCCAAAAAATCATATAGGTTTTCACGATCGTCAAATACAGTCGTTGCTTCTGGAAATAAGAAACCCCCAAACAACATTTTATTTTGTGGAATTAAAAAAGTATTATAACATAAACTACTTATTTTATTCGCTCAATTTACCCATGATGACGCCGAAGAAACCAAAATAATGCTAAACAAACTATTTTAACTTGAAATAAATTAAAAAAAAATAAGATGCATGCAACACAACTTCACCGAGAACCCATCACAAATAAACTTTTTTCACGGACGGAATGACACTCGTCAGTCAAGTAAATCCACTAAAATGATTTCAATTTTGATAAAGAAAATGATTGGAATCGACTAAATTTGGTTTAGTCTTGCTTTACTTTTTTGTCATTAAAGGAACTGTCTTGTCTTTACAGAAGTGAATAAGCTATTAAAAATACATTTTTATTTAAAATAATGCACGCCAAAATAAGAAAACATCTGAAAACAATGTAGGCAATGGCTGTGAATGGTTTATTTATCCCCACAGATTGGTTAAATAATTTTGAGTACTAAACCACGACTTTAGTTTTTCTATAGACCTGACATACAGTTAAAAGTTCAGTAACTAGAATTAGTTTAGAGTTTGGGACAAAGAAGGAGAATTATTTTACAAATGGAATTTTAATCAAAACATTAATTATTTTTTTTTCACAAATCTTTTATAGTCGATTATTCACATCCTATTATTCATGATGGCATAGTAAATCTATTCTTGCCAATATTATGGATCCTCACTACGGATACATCCCGATGACAGCTGTTACTTTGGGGTGGCTATTATCGAAAATAGTTTCTAATAAGGTAAATTAAAGGTGACCTCGAGAAAGAAATGCAATGTGTGGTTCAATATAAAAAAAAAACGAACAAAATTGTGTATTTATTTATTTTTAGTCAACAAGAAAGTTATTTTATGTATATGCTGTTATACGTTTTTGATTGGTAATAAAAAAAGAAGTTTGTTAATCAAGTGTTGTTTTTAGTTTTAACTCCATAACAATAATTTAACTAAAAGAGAAAATAGGTTTTATCTACTGTATGTTAAATGGTTTCTAAAAAGGTTGGGTACTGTTATTTAAGCATCGAGCTAGAAGAACGCATGACGTGCATGTATGACTACATATTAATATAATCGTGAATGAAGCAAAATAAGTAGGTATGTTTTTATTTCAGCAGCTTAGCAGCTATAATAAATGTAAGACTAGCGTGAAATAAACTCTTTTGTGTTTATAGTTTATGAGATTTTTATCAAAAACATACGAAGTATGGTACCTACGGCATAAAATATTCAGCTTGAGACTAAAACAGAGTAATACGTTAGTCTAGTATTCCAGATACTAGAGTAGCGTATTATTATGTTTAAGTTCTGTTGTAGCTTGTGGCTTAATCATAACAACCTCGCGGGTCGATCGAAGGTTTTAAGCTACGGCCAGTGGATGGGTGACCATTTATTACATACCAAGACTCCTCCGTGCCTCAAAAAGGACGTTAAGCCGTTGGTCCCAGCTGTCATTTGTAAATATTTGACAGTCCTTACTTGAGGTCAGAAGCCCAAAAGTCTGACATCCAGTTTAACCAAGGGGTATCAGGTTACCCAGTTACTGGGTTTTGGAGGTCTGACAGGTAGTCACTCCATGTAAAACACTGGTATTCAACTGCATCCGGTTAAATTGGAAGCGGACCCCAACTTAGTTGGGAAGGGGCTAGGCAAATAGATATATTTCTCAAATATTAACTAAGAATAAATTCAAACCAACCGATGAACGTTTTGATGCCTAATGAGCTTTCTTTTTTTTTAGTATATTATTACCTACGTAATAGTTTCAAGTTACTTACAGAAATAAATGAAGGTACCTACAGAGAAAAAAAACAAAATATTTTACTAGCAAAGCTCCTCCTATCCAAAAGCTTTCTTGAAATTACATAAGTATATATCTTAAATGCTCACTCATAAAGTAACATATTATTAAAAAGTTACATCGTTACAACTTCAAACTACTTTTATTAAAATAGTTATTTGTTATACAAGAGTGCAAAGTTGCTTGTTAAACGCGTGTTCAATTTTGATGACGGAGCAAGCGAAGGATTCTAAAATTAGAATCCTGAGCGTTAGCGATGGAATCAAAAGAGCACGAGGTGAAAAATCTTTGCACTCGAGTGCAACACGTAACTTTTCATTCCACCTCAGCGAGGAAATGACTAAATGCAAAAAAAAAAAACGTTTTCTGAGAAAGTTTTGGCTCCTTTTGCTAGTCGCCACGTGTTGAACATATCGTACTGTTTTAAATACTTCTCGCGTGATTGTTTATTTATTTATTATTACACACACAAGATATCATTACAGATTATTTAGGACCCAATGCGATAACAAGGTATTATAAAATCTAGCGACGCCATACACCATATTATACTCTATACCTTAATTCTAATAAACTAATCCAAACTATTACAGATATAACAAAAACAAACCTTATATTAAACTAAATAAAATAAAAAATAAAAAAAATTATTATTATCTATCTATAACATAAATGACATAATAGAATCTTTGTGAATTCACTCGGCTGACAGGTATTATAGTACGGATAGCTTGCGTAACCGCGGCTTTAGCCAGTAAGTTCGTCCTAACCACCGGCACCGCCAACAGAGGCGGACGCCGCCGCCTCCCTACGTATGTAGTTATCGGGTACTCACAAACTGATTCTTTGTAGAACATCTGGGTTATGTTCCAATCCCCGAATTGTTATGGGAGAAAGCTCATTTGCGCATTATTAACAGTTTCAGTCAATTCTGTTGGCGCCAAACAAACTTCTTCGTCGCTAGAATCACTCATTTTAGTTTTTTCACTTGTTTTCAAGTTTCTTGTTTTTATTAAAAGGTTTAACAATGACGTGAAAAAATGCCGCGTAAAGAACCGCGTACAAAGCAAATTGAAAAAAGAACACCAAGAAGGTTGCGAGTCTGAGTTTTTAACAAATTAAAAAAAAGTTGTATGATATATTCGGCACCATAGAGGTAGCAGTAAATAGGTTTAATGTTTTTTTTAATTCAAAAAGTAAATTGAATTTAGAACATCGTGTGCACTAAGCACACGATGTTCTAAATTTAATTTACTTAATCCTCTAGAGAATAAAAACGGCTTTTCCACTCAGATATTGAAGATTAAAAATACTCTTTCCGAGATGGTGGGATGGAAAAAAAATTAAAACTTTGCAGTATACTTGAACGGGCGGTGCTTATCGAGCAGAATAAAGAGTATATCCTTTAATATTAAAATAGACCCATCAATTATAGATTGAGGAATTAAACAGTTGTAAATACAACGTTTCAATCTTACATATTTTAATTTCTTAAAAAAACGCGTGTTTGTGTCTGTAATAGGGAATATGCATGTAGATAATTTAAATATGGTTCGAATATTTTTTTTCCGACTCTTTAATGGCAGAAAATATGAACTAAATCATTATTTTACTTTTTAATAGCGTCATAATTATTTTAAATTAAAAATAAAAGTGCGAATTAAGTGCGGGAAATTCAAGTTTGTGAAACGCTTCACCATTGGTTATAACGAAAAATGACGTCAAATACTACGACAACAATTCAACGTCTACAAAACATACAATGTGTAAGTATGGCATTAAGTATTGGAATGGACTTTTTATTGGAAAACATAATTATGGTCGTGTGTATTGTGAATTAATTTAATGTTCAAGTGTAATTTTAGCTACATAGTGAGGTTATTAAAACATTTAAGACAATGACTGAAAGTGGTTTTGTAAAACCATAATCGGATAATGTTTTTGCATTCGAGTACAAGCAATACCTTTTAACTGGTTTCTGAGCTTTTTTCATGATGAAATGGTTAAAAGAACGAAAACACCCAAAGTAATAGTAATAGGATCAGAGTAAATGACGTAATTGAAATGGCGCGCGAAAATGGCGGCGTTTAAACAGCTCAAATTTATTCTGTATTTTAAATATTTTTTTAAGCTTCATTACTGCATTTTTAAACATGTTTATATTTTTTTACTACGTTAAAACGTTGTAAACAGTGAATTAAAAATATAAAAAAATTACCTGTATATACCCTGACGTGATGCATGCATTGCATGGTAGTTTATTTTTCTTTAGTGTGGCAGCACCGTCACCTACTTTGCAAATATGGCGTAGAGTTGTACAAAATGCAGTGGGAGCTAATTGATAAACTTGTCAATTCTGAATTTTAATAAAAAGACATGCACCTAGTATAATACGTTATCAATCGACTACAGTGTGCTAGACGAGTATTAACAGTGAAATGTGAATTTTACGCAATGTAGGTACAATAACTAAATAAAATTCCAATTTGAAAATAAGTTAGGAATTTCACATCTTATCGCATAGCCGTTCAGTCGTTTGTTTTTAGTAAAACTATCTTTTGTTTACGTATTGCAGTTTTAATTCGTCTCGTGATCGTTAGCCCATTGTTTGTATAATTTTTGATGCAGTTTTGTCAAGGCAGGTTTTTATTACAGGCATATTTGGTAGGGATTATTGCAAACATTGTTATAATCCAATTTTATGTTGTTATGTTTTAGAGTGATAAGTAACTCTAGTTTTTATCACATTTTGTAATTTATTTAACTATTTTGTTAGTATTATACCATGTTAGTCAGGTAGTTTTAAGTATGTGTTATGGACTGTAAGTTATGTATATAATGGAGACATCAAGAAGAAGAAACCTGATGGGGTTCGAGACTCTGCCGCATTTAAAGGTAAGTGTAATAATATTCTATAAAATTTTAAGACATTTAAAATTCAACTGAAGCCAGTGTGATCTGCATTTTAGGTACCTAGCGGGTGTATTGTTTTCTTCCCTAATACTTTATAACGAAAATAAAACTAAAAACTTCGAAAAGGTAGGAAGTCAATCTCTTTTAATTGTGATATCCTTTTTTTTTTTAAATAATATCAATCAGTAATGTCTACTATGAGCTGGTGAGAAGGAAAGAGTTAACGGTGCAGAGAATTTCATCCAATGATGAGGTCTCTTCATTTAATTTGTTAAACCCCGGAAGGACACCGGTGTCCACCTTTCTATTGTGTCTCTAATTGACTCAATTGAAAGGTCAACTAGTTGAAAATCTTTTATCCAGATCCAAGACCCAAGGTCTTTTGAGCCTCTTAGGCTGGTTTGTAAGGAGAAGCCAGCTTGTTAGTATGACCGGTAAGGCGGGTTTTATATGTGGTGTATGATTTCGCTATTTCTTCTTTCACTAAGGATATGTTTGCAAACTGGTCAACCTCAGCATTGGTTATGAACCAGCTTTAAGGATGGTTTTTAGGATAGCATTTTGTGATCTTGAGTGTGATATCCTTAAATATAAAAAAGTCTAGTAGGCATGTCATAATCAATTATTAATTATTGAAATGTTTAATTATTGAAATTTTTAAACAAAGTCCAAGTTAGATAAGTACTATTCGTAATAAATACAGTAGAATCAATGATTTCTTCACATCAACATGTTAAATAGGGCCTCTAATTGAACTGGACATTTGTCCCCACAATTGTTATGTAAATGCTGCATTTATAAATCAAACAAAAGGCAAGACAATTATCTTTTATTCTGAATGTAATCAGGAAGCATTAAGTATTGGACACAACAATACACTACAATAGTTTCCAATTCTTCTAGATAATTCTAACATTTAAATTTAAGATGGCTAATGTGAACATTTCTCTAGTCCACTTGTAGGTATTTGGGCATACATTCTGTAGTTTCCTGTTCAAACCATTAAAAGGAACATTAAAGATTATGATGATTATGGTTTTAATACTTTTACAGTTTGTAGATATTATTTTAAGTAAGTGATTAGGCATATTTAGCCAAATTTTAAGTATGGGCATACATTTGAATATATATTTTTTTAGTACCGTTGAGACATTTTCTTTTTTAATGTAGGTACTTTCTTAGTTTGCCCTAGAAGGAAAACATTATGAGGGAAAATGGATTTATTGTTAGTATAATTCATTAATTGCCAATCCAAAATCCTTAAGTTAGCGCGTGGTGATCAATGCCCACACTGCAGCAGATAGATATTAATTCTTTTTTAAGCCTATAATGAAGAACCTTCATTCCGAAGAACTCTTTTCTCCATGTTTCCATTTGATTGTGTATCTTAAAGTAATGACATAAAGATTGTATATTGCTAAAGATTGCCAAAACCTAATTTAATTCAATTTAGTTTGTATCCGTTATAGGATCAAGTGCAATACTTTGGTTGCATTAATCAATTGCACACTCTGTTGTTTCTGCCTTCCTTGAGTGTTTCTTATTTTAAATACATTGTCCCTCGCTAGGAATTTCTCCTGTGTTGTGGGTGCATTTAAAAATATTTGAATCACAAATGACTAACTAACAAATATTTTTATGGCCTAGAAGCTGTAGTAGTAGTCTACTACAGCTTCTAGGCCATAAAAATATTTGTTCTGTGCAGGAATCAAACCCAAGCCACATAGTGCACCAGACAATCGATCACCCGCTGCACCAACCATGCCATTTAATTCATTAAACCCCAAGAGGACACCAGTGTCCGCGCTGTCATTGTCTTTCTATTGTGTCTCTAATTGACCTGATTTAAAGCTTAATGAAAACGAAACCTATGTAGTTGTCAAGTTTATGTATGTATCACAGTGTATTAGACCTGAGAGAGTTTCCCATAGACTGTTATTGGGTTGAACTACTAATCTATTAATATTTCAAAAAAATTCTGTGAAATTATTTTTTCTTTGGTTTTTCCACCGGTGACCTGGCCGGCTCTGCTCAGATATTTTAATTGTGAATAATAAAACATAAATGGGACATATTAGCTTATTTAAGCCATTATTTCTACAATGTAAAGAAAAAAACATTTTTTGTTTCTTGATTTGTTAAATTTCTAGGTTGAATAAAAACAAGGTTATAATTAAATATGGGTTAGATTCCCAGTTGTTAATTGGGTAGGTATTTTATGGAATTCTTGAATAGGAGCTGGGAGTCTAGTGGAAACCTCAGCAATGTTAGATACCTACCTACCTAAACAGATTTATAAAAGAATTGGTAATACCTATTATGTATCAAAATGAATTTTGTTAATCTTATTTTCAAAAAGCCGCATGGTAGGTAGGTACATCCCCAGCCAAAAGACTGAGATATTATTTTATTCTATATCCTGAATGAGGAAGACGATTAAACATCCATACTGTAACGAATTAAAGTTGAATTTCGTAAATACTGGTATCATTTAACTTTCGTGGTTTTGAAAGAACTAAGGAAAGTCGTAAATAGGTTTCTAGGAACACAAATACTCGTTTAGCCCGTTGACGTAGGTAGTTCAATGTTGACGGCTGTCACAAACACGTGTAGTTTTTTTTAATATCAGAAAGTAACATCTTGTTGTTAACACAGAAAGATGTCTAACTGATGTAACAGAATTATGACGTTCAAAATCAAATATTTAAGGATTAGGAGTGATGGACGGTAAATGACAGACAGAACTAGACAGAGTAAACCGTTTATTATTATTGTACTGACAGCAGCGTATCAAGCTATCTCAAACTGTCGAATTTTCCCAAGGAAACATGAACCTTATTATTTTACAATACAGTTAGAAAATGATCAAAGAGCTTTAACTAATTGGGGTAGCCTTTGTTGGCCTATTTAAACAAACGTCCGTACGCAATAATTGTATTCCTAAAACAGCTATCTACTATAGTGCAATTTCTTATTTCTTTTGTTGGCGATAGACTTAACTAAAATCTTTTCCGAACAGCAAAGTAGCGACCTGAACATGAACAACAGTATCGCATGCCTCGTTTTAACACCGTTATTATAAAAACTGGCCAAGTGAGAGTCGGACTCGCGCTCTGGTTCCGTATTCCGTACCATGTCGAGAAATATTACCGAAAAAAACGACCTTCGTATTTCGGGGGGCGGGGTTGTAATATTATTCTGTCGATTTAGCGGTAATAAAAAAAAACACGCACTGTGAAAATTTCAACAGTCTACCTATTAAGGTTTATGAGATACCAGCCACTGCTAGACTGACGTACAGTGGAGGCTTATTAATAGAGATCCGGTTTCGGAACCTTAAAAACTGGTAATTAGACACATTGTGTAATTAACGCAAACCTCCATCAAGTAGATTTACATTAAAGCAAGCTTCGTGCAGTTAAAGCCTTAATCATAGCCCATTTAGTTTGACCTAATTACTTGTCCATTATATTTCATCCACTATTACTTACTTAAATATTTATAAAATTATTTCCATTCAAACATTTTTAATTTCACGTCAATATTAGTTGTAAGTAATTTATCTGTTTATTTTATTTGATACTGCACACTAAATTATGTACAGAGGTGGACATAAAATCACTTTCTACCTGACCTCTTCCTCTATCTGCCTTCCTTTCCTCTTCTTTCCCTATCTTTCCGTTCTCTGTTCTCTTTCTCCTTTGTTTTTTTATAATTTTGGTACAGTCAACGTCTACATATAGTAGGTATCGTCATTTACAAAGTTTAAAATTATTTAAACAACTATTGCAATGAAATGTGTTAACTCAATCACTTAAGCAATATTTCAGTATGAAGACCGGATCTCTATGATGAAGACAGTACACGATAATTGTCATTCTGTAAAGCACTTTTCAGAGTTAAGATAAAGATTAATTTCCTTAGTTGTTGAGATGATTTTGAACAGCCTGTTCGCCCCAATATGTTTGACGCTACTGTACGGAACCCTAAAAAGATTTTTAAAAACATCATCTTTTTGTTTTTTCCTTTAGCCTCCGCCGAGGAAAGCAATAAAATGAAGAAACCTTCGCTTTATTTTTCTCACCCGACATTTCAACACGCTAGTCTGATGCCTTTTTCTGCACAGCCGAACAACATAATATAACGTTACCGTCTATCTTAGGGTCGGCTTTCAGTCTTACTGGAGAAAGCTGATTACCGGAGTTTTACATAAGGCGACTACTTATCTGACTTCAACAATCAAAAGACAATGCCAAAAATTGTATGAACCTGTGCCCCAGGCTGTACATAAATGAAACCTATGTAATTTAATAGTAAAGATCTTCTACAACAAAAGTATAAAAGGCGCATATTGCTCAGCAGTCGTGGACAAAAGTTATAAAGGTTTAAAGAAACCGTTTTTGTACCTACCGGCTAAAGTATTTTTATGTTTATTGTAAACATTAAGGTATAAACATGTTTAGATATCTGTTCCAGTCATTAATATACCCGGGTGATTCTACGCTATTTGAATTCCAACGGCCTTTAGATTTTTTTTATGTTAAACTAATTACATTGCCGTTAATGTGTGCTTATGCAATAAAGTATAACTTCTTTCATTTGGACCACTTAGTCAATTCACGATAGTGGTTTAATTTTACACATTAACATTATAAAATAGTAACAAATGTATACTCCCCTGGCCTACCCCATTACTGCATTTTTTTCATTTTTATGGCCTAATACTTTTATATTTATGGCATTGTGTTTTATTTTAATATTGTGTTATAGCTAATATAACTTTGAAACATATGTTATAACAATACATTGCAAAAGTGTTTATTATATAATTTAAAAAAATCTTTTTTTCACGTCACTTGCTAAAAGCGTCACTTCACCTGGCGAAATTGAAAGACTGTGATTTTCACCTAAAAGTGCTAAAGTATATTTTTGACCATAAACGACGCGCGTGGGACAGTGTGAAGTTAAATGCAAGCTAACAGTGTTGAGCACAACTAAAACAATGTGGCGTCAGTTTTCAATTCATTGTCTGAGAACGTGCTTGTGCCAGTAGTTCCAGTATTTCCCTTGGTAAGTATATCTTTTTATATTTCATCGTTAAATAATTGTGAATTTGCACAGTGCAATGTTTAGTGTGTGTAGATGACATTTATTGTGTAAAATGTAGTCAGAAAAACATGCGGTATTACTTTTGGGAGATTATGTCCAATTTTGTCACTTCTCTGGCGTCACTTCTCTGCCAGTTTCTATGCCAGGGGAAAATCATACCATGCAGGGGCAGTTACAATTTTTTATTTGTAAATATTTACTATTCAAAACGGTTTCTTTCATTTGTTCTAGTTACGCAGATATCATGTCAAGCATGATAAAGAAGCAAACAAGGGATGAGAGGCTAAAAAACCAGATCCAAGCAGAAAAAATACGCTACCAAAAAATTAAAAACAATCTGATTAAAAATACAGAATTACAAGCGAAAGAAAAGCAAAATTTTCAAAAAGGAGAAAAGGGATAAATTAAGTGTATTAAACACGACTGAAAGGGAATGGGCTGATTTTTTTCTGATTTTACTTGGAATTATCTTGAAACCGGACATGGTATCAGATGGGCATGTAGACAAACCTTGCTACAATGGACAACTTTACCAGAGATTTTTTTTTTAAAGTTCTATTATTCATATGTTAGTGATTTTATACTTGTGGAATACCAGATAAGTGATAAAAAATATAGTTATGCTACCGTATGCAAGTCTGAATTTGATGACGAAGAAGGAGAGATTATTATTTTACTTTATTTAAAGAAATCTATTGAAGGTGCTACTCTTTTTTGCCAGTTTACTTATGATGAGTAATAGAGTATTCTACAATTTTTTAGAGCTGGTTGATGTGCTCAAAAAGTTAATTATTTATTGTTTAGTATATAAGTAGAAAATACTTAGTTTAACCAAAATTATTGATTCAGTTCTTTCTTAAAATGGAAGTTTACATTTATAATAATGATTTTTAAGTTTACTTGCTAAGATAACCTCTCATAGGTGTATCATTTTACTATTTAGGTAAGCCTTAAATGTGAAATTACACTTTTTCGAGTATTTAATTATTAACAGTAAGTGTTGTGATTATTTAATAGGAAAAATTACTAATTTTGTTTAATTCACAGATGAGAGTGATATGCATTAATATATATATATATATGTATTATATTATAATTAGATATTATTATTGTTTTATTATTATTTTCATATGTAAATTATTTGATGGTGATCGAAACTTATTTTTTTAAGAACTTAATATTGTGAATATGTTTCAACTGTTAAAGCTGATTGTATTCTATTCATTAAAAATATAACGATAAAGCTATTATTTATTCATTTTATACAGTATTATTAAAATTCATTAGATAATACTTAGTAGCCTGTCACTTTCCTGCTATAATTTGTCACTACTCTGCCAATAGTGTCTCTCCCCTGATAACACATTTTCCCCTGGAGCCTATAAAATGAAAAAAAATAGAAATATCTTCTGGCCCTTGTAATTACTTAGGCAAAATAATGCCAAGTAGTTGAATTATTAATATTAAATTGAACAGATGATTTTTTCTTTGGGGACACAAAATACTCAAATACCGTAGAATCACCCACCCAGCGTATTCGTTATAAAGCACTGGGAGGGCATTATTTTTCAAAGTAAATCTATTATGGTTAGTACTTGGTTAGTATCATTTGTAGACAGAATATTTTGTGACATAATGACATTTGACGTTTGATCGAAGACTTGAGTGTTGCCAAAATAAAAGTATAATAATGTTAGATATGAATGCTAAGATTATTTTAAACTATTAATCTAACAATATTACAGTTCGATTTATGGATAAGAAAACATAAAACACTAATAATAATGTATTACGTTTTAAATTACGTTAACTTACAAATATTTAACATTTTAGGCCAGTAGGCCTACCATCAACTTTTAGTTAGCCATTCAATTCCGATGCAAACCAGTTTAGGTTCCTAAACTGAGTCGCTAATATTCATACCATGAAGTGCCTATAACTGAGTGGCGTTTGATTCGCTCATGGAGGAATGACAGAACGAAATTTGTCGGTGGTCCGCGGTGTGAGAAAGAGATGACGCGAGACAATTGTTGCATAAGTTTGTCTCTTTTACTCCAACCTATGCGTTGCGTTCTGAAACCTAGTAGTTATGATTTTAGCGGTTTTATTTGTGTATAAAATTTCAACAAATATATTTTAAAATTGCGCTTATGCGTCAAATTATATACCATTAAGCCCAATTTTACTACTCATTAATGTAATAGTAATTTAAATAATTCTTTAAAATAAAAATTAAAGGTTTGCTTAGTGTCGTCGTAAAAGTAAAATGATTATGACGAGTTTAGAACGCAACACACGCGTTTTGAAATATATACAAACTTTTTTGATAGAACCCAAGGAGTAGAACTCAAAAGAGTTTTTAACGTTTAACTTGGATAAAGTAATTAGTAATACGAATAATGGCGTACATTTTACATTGTTACGTAAGAAACACATATTTAACTGAAATACCTTGAATTTGGTACGTATATTTCCACATTTTTCAAAGTTTATAACAAAACGATTCAGTTTACGCCACGAAACTAGAAACTTTTTTTGGATCGCTGTTTTTGACACTATGCGAACCAATTTAAGTTCAAATGTCACCTCATGGTACGAAAAATGAACGAACTAAAACAGCTTGCGATTCAAGTGCCGACTTGATTTGGCGTCAACCTAAACCGGATCGTTTTAATGACGTCTTAGTATGAAATTGCAAAGCAGTTCATTTTAGGTCGTCAATTGAATCGTAATAATAGTTCATAGTAAGCCTCCAGGTATGTGTTGAGATAGTTTTTTCCTGTTTTGCTCTTTGTTAATATTATATGGCAATGTTGAGGGTACTTTCAAGTGAAATAATAAGAAAGATACTTTTTATTGCGAGTTTTTTTCCACGTCTGGTATGGAATGTTAGTTATTTTCTAAAATTCGTATCTTATTTCATTATAAGTATTTGTGATACAATGATCTCTGTACACTTTGGGGCACAAATTGGCATTCTCCTTTGCTAACAGTTTTCCCCGTAAAGGTGTAATTCCAAGATGGACCGCAGAGGGCAATTTGCAGCGACACCACCGGTTTCTGCAAATCTCTATGAAAGTGATTCCGAGCGTAGCAACGCTGCACCCTGCCGCAGTGGTGCGCAACCTCAGTAGAGCTTCATGGAAAAGGGTATTGTCGCTTGACGTTTGTGGTATGCGATCTTTATTTGGGTTGTGCCTCTAGACTAATTGTCAGCCTTTCGGGGCTTCTGATTTCTTGTAACGACTGACGGTCGGAACCAACGGCTTAACGTGCTTTCCGAAGCACGGAGAAGTAATAAAGGATCACCCATCCGCGGACCGACCTCGGCAAGCGTAGACTAACCTTCGATCGACTCGTGAGGCTTTTATTATTTTGCCACAAGACCTTTCAATATAATGTCACGAATCAGTGTCAAATCAGCGTTCTCGTAAAGTTTAAAAATCTTAAGGCGAGGTGACCCCAATAAACGTCGTCAACAATAGCGTTTTACTCGTACATGGAACGGATTTAAATTTTGAAAAAAATAAATTACATAGTTGACTCTTCGACCATGATATGTCGGGCATGCGATACACGATTACTTACACTTCACTGCATCCAATTAAATCGCAAAGACATGTCCAAATGATAGCTAAATACTCGTTTTACTTGAGTTATATTAGGCTTTGAAAAATAAAACTTATATCATAATAAAGGTCGTAAAAAATGTGTATTATCTCGGGTCACATAATGTGCAATATTAAAATAAATGTATCACAAATTCCAAAACAAAGTGTAAATCACTAGTTTGCGCTCGCTCCGAGTCCTTTAGTCCCGAGCGGAACGTGTTCGAGGTCGGACGTGCGCCAATTTTTTCCGTCATCCCCCGATAAAAAATCGATTTCGATAAATTGTACTACATGTAGGTACATACTTTATCTTTACTTTGTTTTATGGACTTATGGTCTGAAATAAATTTTATTATTATTTTTATATTATTATTTATCATCACTTTAATTTAGTTTTTTAAATAGTTGTAATATTTTTCGTTTTATTAGTTAGATTATTAGGATAAATTTGTAGATAAGTAAAATAAATCAAAATGGTCAAGAATAAAAAATTGTCTTCATTGGCTCTACGAAGACTGAATAAACAAAAAGGTAGGAATACTTTGACGATATTTTTTATTTAGGTAGGTACCTAAATTATATTTTACCATATAAATAATACCTTAGATGATATTGAATCTCAAACTTAGGTACGCATAATACTTTTACAACACGGACACGGTTGCACGGTTGGCGCAGTGGCTGAGCGATCGACTGCTGCGCAGCGTGTCGCGGGTTCGATTCCCGCACGGAACAAATATATTTTGTATGACCTACAAGTAGTTGTTCGCGGGTCTGGGTGTTTGTGTATGTGAGATTAAATGTTTGTAAACGCACCCACGACACAGGAGAAATTCCTAGAGTGGGACAATGTTTACAAGAAAAAAATACTAATGCAAATAACAACGATAAGCGCGAAAGTCTTTCATGCTTTATTTTTACCGCGAAACGTATTTACCAACCATACCAAGTGTATCGAACAGTAGTATTTGAACCCTAAGATAGAGCAAATAAAGTCACCACGCGCGCAAATGCTATAATGGTTTATTGTTGCGTGACGTCAAATAGGTAGTTCACCCGTTCACCCTGCTGGGATTTTGTATTTTTAATAGATTTTGCCTACGAAATCGCCCGCGATTTTTTTCACTAATTGTTTTGTGATAATAAAATATACGTAACCTAAGGCATAACGTAGCTTATTATTTCCTCTCAGTATCGAATCAGTAGCGCCATGAATTTGCGCATAGAAACAAAAAAAAATACTCGCATCAACACACTCTTGAGCAGTGGTGGCCCAGTGTGACATCTATCAACCCGCAGTGGGCTAGCGTGGTGGATTATAGCCCACTCCCTCTCATAGAGAGGAGGGCTGTGTCCCGGCAGTGGGAACATTATAGACTGATGATGATGATGATGAACATTATTGTAGTAAATAGTGAATAAGATGGGATGGTGGTCACACCGTCTACTCATAGGAACCGTCTCCAGTATGAACATCAAACCACCAGCAGCACGTCACGTGAGTATTAGGTAAAAGTACCCACAGCTACCACAACACAACAAATAATATTATTATATTTTGTGTCTATGTTTGTGAAGGTCACGTACCACAGCACACTCGTACCACAGTGTAGCAAAGTACAGTATAACAGCTTGGCAAAAAAGAGTAGAAAATAATGGAGGCGCGCCACTGTGCTGTTCGTATGGCAAATTGGCAACCCGTTGCAACCGCATAGCGTACTGACCTAATCTTGATACTTAGCAACTTTTTTTTTAGACATAAAGTAACAATATATTCGTAACCTGTATAAGTATTATATTTTTAAATCCGTAAGTAATTAGTAGTGGTTTCATTGAACAAGGACGTGTTCTCGACACGCAACTGATTACTTACCTAAAAATAAATGTTTGGGTAAATACTCCTGAGTTTACATGGTTTAGGAATTATAAAAATAAAACATCATATTGTTTAACCTAATTCTTTATTCCATATTTTAATCTAGTAAATCGTCCTCCAAATATTCCACCCTTACCACATCCATGTCATGGCTAGAGCTGGCCGCAAACTCATCTAAGTCATGTTCGGGTTAGAGGTGCTGCTTCTATCATTTTCTAGATTTATGACTAATCGCTCAATTTCCTCGTTCATAGTTAGTTTTTTTTCCCAGTAATCCTTTTCTATTTTTATTACATGTTAGCACGAGTTCTTCCAATCCTCTTCGGTAATAGCTTGGAATGCACGTTTAGCTGCTTCCTGTAAAGACGAAATATTTCATTTATGTCTAACAATATTAAAAGTAAAACATTTTTGTCACATACTGTTAATGTTGTTTATCTACTTCCAGCACGATTTTTCTTAGAACGCTAACAGATTTCCCAAAATTAAAATAATAGATTTAGATTTATTTTTTAGGCAATGACACGACAATTTTTTTTAACATTTCTAATGCAAACACTAGAACAAATAATTCTCTCCCTTGATATCGCACTTAAAGTATAATTTACGTAGAAATTTAATTTTCATTCAGTTAAAAGTCACGTTACCAAAGTATCAATTTATCTCAGCGCGCTATACCAGAGTAATGCAGAAAAAATGTAAACATAACCTATGTGCTCGACATTTATTGTTTCAAATTTCTAGTTATTCCTTACGCAAGCGAATTAATATAGCTTTTTATTCATCAATTAACACTTGATTCAACTAAAATCAACAAAACAAACTCTTACATACCTGTCTTATCAGCGGTTCTTTGGTAAACATTGTGAAGTTCAGATAGAATTGTTTGGGCCTCATGTTCCGCCAGACATCGCCTGTACACCTTATAAATAACCTCCCTGCCAGCACTCCGAATGGTTTTATTCATTATTCTTCACTTTTTACGTTTATTAATCAACGTTTGGTGGTCGAAATTAAAATTTTACGAAATCGTGAACTTTGTTTATTATGAGATGTCATTGTTTTGGAAATGTTGCCAACAGACAAAAATTTAGTTCCGTTTCTACTCTTTTTTGCCAAGCTGTACATTGCTCATTTCCTACAAGTAGGTATGTTTATTATTTTCGGTGACATTTATTTTTCGCTAATACGAAACTACGTTATGCCTGAGTTATATAATTATAATGCCTGAGTTATACAACGTGTTTTTTTGTATATCCCATAACTCTAGGGTATGATTGAGACCATATCAAAGAATCAACTGGCACATGAATTATGTTTCAATCATCCTTTTTTTTTGCTATCATACAAAATAATTCGACAAAGTCACGATGATTAATGTAAAACACCCTTACGTGAAAGAAAAGTGATGTTAGAAAGAAGATTCATCGTACTGGTGACAATTTTTGAACTAATTAGATAAAAGATTAAAGATTAAAGATACCGGGCTGGTATCCGCAACTCCACGTCAAAGCGCGTATTTTGCGTATGGGAAAATAAACTAATGAGGTAATAAAAATAATATTAATAATACTTAATAATAATATTCCACGAGTATTCACACAACGCCATCTAGCCCCAAGCTAAGCAGAGCTTGTGTTACGGGTACTAAACAACTGATAATTTAATTATGATTGATGATATAATCTCCGAAACTATGCATTTTTGGACCATCTATTCTAGGAGTTATAGTATTATTTTTACCTACAGAATATAACCCTAGAGTTATGGGATATAAAAAACACCTTGTATATAAACTACGTTATGCCTGCAATTATAATACTTCATTTAAAAAAAAAGTAATTTCAGTTAATTTCGTTTTTTTTGTATAAAACGTATAGCGGTTCGCAAACCACATCCACTTACCAATTTTCAACTGTGTAGTCCTAACAGTTTCTTAATAAAATGGTTGTGACATACGGACAGACAGACAGACAGATATAAAGAATCTATAAGGTTTTAGTTTTTGCCATTCAAACCACGTCAACTACGTTTCGACGAATTGTAGCCAAATGTGTATAATTTACATATTTTAATTTTTATTACTTTTATTTCTATACTTTTAATTGATTTTTCCTCTATTTTTACTTTGATCTGGCAATATTTTAGCTAATATTAATTCAACTGTGATTAACAAATCAAATATTTATTTATTTAACCCATTTTCCCTAAACCCATACTTTCCACGCATACTTATATTCTTATTAAGTGGGATACTAAAATTAAATAACCATTCAATGCATTTAAGTATTTTTGAATTACAATATTGATATCGTAGTTCAAGAATTCTATCATATCTAAATTATTAAATTGAAGTTGCTCTACTGCATTACTCTATTCTGTGACGCAACTGTGTACCTACTCGAGTTCGTGAAGTCATGAATGACCGGTACGACGACAGCGCGCGGCGTTTCTCCGATGCATCGCAGTTTATTACGTAGCGCTATTGGTTGCGGGGCCTGAGGTAAGCGTTAAATGCCTACACTGCTGGGGAAACCTCGCCTTAAACTTCGGATCGGCTTCAGACTACTTGCAACCAGGATAAGAATATTCTATGTCTTTACCCAATCTATCAATGTCCCAAGTTACATCCAAAGCCGTCCAGCCTTTAATGCGTCAAAAGGTATCAAACAGAGAAATACCCGGTTTCCAGTAAAACAGAAAGGAGAAGCGATGTGTCGTTCAACCAATCAGCTTGAGATATTACAGTTCAGAGTTCAGTTTTAGCACAATACAAAATCCTTTTGGTTAATTACGAGACATCAGACTAACCCATATTTTCGCAATTAAGTAGGTAAGTATGGATGTTGGACAATTGAAATTCATTTAATACTTACGTCACGTCACTTAAACCGAGATTGCATTGCCTGGCTATAGTGTTCCCATGTGGCCTTAATTTTTTGTGGGAACTACGGCGGCAGCGGCCGCCGAGCGCCAGATAAAATATCTTTAAGTTCTAATCTACCATGCATGCGTGCATTGCAAAAAAGGGGCATCTATTTGGTACTAGACCTTATATCTCAGGATTTTAGGTGATTTATTGTGGAACTGATTTTGCATTGTTTGGTGACTACATTTTGGTGACAGATCTACTATTTTGAGGACAAACCCTATTATTTAAGAAACACAAAACTAATTAAATTGGTGATAGCTTAAATGATACCCATTTTTTGTAATAACCTTTCAGCTTTCTCGAGCGTAAATAACTTACAATTGCGTTAAATTTAAAAGCTATTTTCTCGGGAACTATCATTTCGCTCGAATGTCTCGATGGTCTAGTCACGGTAATGTTATCTATACAGTACTGTAACTCGGCAGTATCTTTGAAATAAATGCCTATAATACAGCCGCGCGGTACGTAAACATGCAGTACGGCTGCCTGCCTCCAGCACTTTGTTTCTATTTAGTTTTGTGATTAACCTTCATTAATTGGGATGAGGGCAGCAGGATGATGACTGCGTTCGTAAGACTATGAATTGTCCATCTATACTTAGAGACTGGCCAATCGACTGGTTGGCTGGCAACACATTTAACTAAGGCATTGTGTTTTATTTTTATTTTTTATTATTTTTATTTTATTTATTCGGGAAAATAAACAGTTATACATTAAAATCTTACACTAAGTTATAAATATACATGGTATATAAATGTATAACCTACGACATTTTCCACAAAATATTGAAAGTTATACCAGTGTGCTATTCTACAAGTAATTAACAGTAAACTTAAACATAAACGGGCATGCAAACAACATAAAAAGAGAAATATATATATATATATATATATATATATATATCATTCTCTTTATATTAACCCTAACCATTGTACTCTAAAATAATTTTTTTGGTAAGTGTTCTAAATTTTTGAGCGGAGACGAAGAAGAAGTCGATGTCTTGAAAGATCTTATTGTATTGATTGGTAAGGCGACGTAGGGGCGCTCGCAAGCCCGCGTTTGTGCGACAAGAACTTACCACCGTGCTACCCACTCATTGGGTTGTACAGGTCAGACAGACAGTCTTCCCATGGGAAACGCTGGTATTTAACTGCATGCGGTTCAGCTGGAAGCCGAACGCCCCGCCATCATAGTTAGGAAAGGGTTGGCCAGATGATGCTGACTAAGCTTATTTTTCTTCCACAAATAACACTTATTAACTAAAACTGAAATGGAACAATAATAATTAGAATTAGAATAAGAAGAAGACTGGTGTCTAAGCTGAGCCGTGACTTGTATTTCCAGAGACCAGAATATTAGGCACATGTGTAATCTGTATTTAAAGAATTCCGTATTAGGCAGTAATTGATCCATTTTCATGCTGCTGGTGACTACCAGTGGCGAAGTTTCCATACGACTCGATTACTATCGTCTTTCCTTTGGATATTCGGAAGAGCAACTTTTGCGCTATTGACTAATGACAGCCAGACTCGAGTATTGCCAAATATAAGGCTTTTAAGTACACAAAAGGTATACAGGGTAGACCGATGACTTCAAGAAAGACAACAAATATGTAGTGATACGAATTATGTTTTTTTTGGCGGCTTCCCTATTAAAAAAATTGACCCCTCGCTACTGGACTGTATAACGTACACTAACATTATCATTATAGCTGTAAGCATTTGCGCATAACGCCCGATAAGGTTTTAAGTACACAAAAGGTATACAGGGTAGACCGATGACTTCAAGAAAGACAACAAATAGGTAGTGATACGAATTCTAAGTTTTTTTTGGCGACTTCCCTATTAAGAAAATTGACCCCTCGCTACTGGACTGTATAACGTACACTAACATTATCATTATAGCTGTAAACATTTGCGCATAACGCCCGTGCATATTACAAAATTACGTCATAATCTCGGTATTAGTTCAACGATCCCCTTATCAGTTTGAGCTCCGTAACTAGGGGCAACAAATACGCTACAGGGCCTTTTCACATTTGCCGATACGCCGCCGACCTACCCAACGCAGTTCATAAAGCAAAAATCCTTACGTCGTATTAGTTGCTTTGTTTGTTTGTACCGATTAAGCTTCGAAACTACCGGATCGATTTTTCACTAATAGAGAGCAAGAAATTATTTTTAAATATACCACGCGACGAATTGGAGGGAATTTTAAACGTTGTTCGAAGGAACTATATACCTAGTACGAAAACATTGCGAAGGTTACTTAGTCAGTTTTAAAGCCGTTGTTACATATTCTTAGTTTTAGACTGAGACTTGTCAATTGTCACCTATTAACTCTGCAATTAAATTACCTATTGGTCGCGGAAGCCGGCTTGCGCTCGGGGGCCTTATAATTTATTACACTGGGAAGAAATTTATCGCCTGTTATCATCCAATATGGCGCTGCATTTGGTGAATTTTGGTGTAACTAACACAAACTATATACATATACAATTTAAGATCAAAAATACTTATGCATGTGAAATTGCTAAATAAAATAAGTAACATTTTTTCTAAATGCTTCCTGCGTCCAACAAAAAATCATGTCTCCGTCAAAAAGTAAAAGAATAAACAAACAAAAACTTTTTATAAAAAAACTTTTTATTTGATATTTTTAGTTTCTTCGTATGTAAAGAAAGTATTTCAAAACTTAATCTGTACATATCTGCCGGGCCCCTTTTAAAACAGAAGAGCGTAATGTTATGTCATACAAAAACTCAACAACAAACATAATGGAAATACAAAAACTCATAGACCATCGCCAATAATTTGCTGTTATGTGTTAAAGTGTTCCGTCGCCTGTCTTCTTCATCACTTTTTCTTCACAAAATGATAATTTCTAAATGAAAATGCTTGATTTGAAATGTAAAAATCGTTACGTATGTACCTATATTTTTTGAGGAGTTCCCTCAATACTTGAGTATCCTTCATCAGATATTGTGTGATATTGAGTGTTGATACAAATGGGACCAATCTGTTAGGATATCCTATCAAATAAAAAAAGAATTTTTGAAAATCGGTCCATTAATGACGCAGTACTGAGGTAACAAACCATAAAAAAAAATAGAACCGAATTGAGAATCTCCTCCTTTTTTTTGAAGTCTGTTAAAGATGGTAAAACTTATGTTATCGATAGGTCATGATGGACACTAGAGAGCGATCATCATCTGTCTAACTTTTTCCAAATATTTTAGGGTCGGTTTCTAGTTTAACCAGATGCAGCTAAATGTCACAACTGACCTTCACAACTGGGTAACACCATACTTTTTTTGAACTGGTTATCAAACTTTCATAGTACTTAAAGACTACTCGTAACACCTTTCAAAGATTTTTAAATGACAGCCTGGACCAAGAGCTTAGCGTATCCGAAGCGCGCTTAACTTTATCTTCAATCGACTCGTGCGACTGTGTATTTTTCCACAAGCGAAAGGAAGAAACAAAATAAAAAAATGTTTTTTTTTATACTGTGGGTAATTCGTTTTTTTAATGTGCTCATGACTGAAAACGCTGACAATTTTTTCCCTCGCAACTGTTACAGTTAGTTTGCCTCGAAGCTAAATGAATATACCAACAAGGCTACCCTTGAATGCTTCTGCTGCAAACGTCGGATGCAAGAGTTTACTTTTATTTTATAACGCTGATGTGAAAATGCGCCGCCCGGTTAAATAATTTCTAGAAAATCTGTAGGATTACAAGCTTTGAGACTTTGCTCGCTGAGCTCTGAAACGTGTTCGGAGCCCACAGTATCTGCACTAGTTGTGTGTTTATGGGTTGGGGCTTGTTGACTCAACTGAGAGCTTTCGTTTCACCAGCATAGTGTTTATAACAATATGACATGTACTAGCTACAGTATTAAAATCTTCTTCTTCTCGTGTGACAAGTGTCAGAGATTGATGCCGCACATAAGCCTCTGACTTGGCATCACAAGAAATATCTCTCAGGCATGCCGGTTTCCTCACGATGTTTTCCTTCGCCGATTTAGAAGCAAGTGATAATTTAACAATAGGCACATGAATCTGAAAAGTTAGGGGTTGTGACATGGGTTAGAACTTGGCAGTCCCCTGTCACATCACTTAACTGTTTTCGCTTTACAGTTTTAAGAATTTAACTGGATATTGACAGCTGACATAGTAGGCCAAACAATACTTTGAATAAAATTAATGAAAAATAGGAGGGCGCAAAATATAGGTACTTGTAGTTACCTCATTGATCTAATGTTCGGAACGTTACTGTCGCGTATGTGGGTTCCTAGGCCCGATTTCTGGGTTTCTGGTAAAGTGCTATTCAGTTCTTCTATCAAGAATTTCATCCAATGTACTTTGGTGGTTGAGAATTTAACTGCTGAAGAAGTGTAGAATAATTCTATACAAGACGATACCTATACGGTATTGGTGACGGTTACATAAGAAAAGTGCGCTGAATGTTTCCGATTACGTTCACATTTGACTGGCCTGTTGGTCTAGTAGTTAGTGACCCTGACTGCTATGCCGGAGGTCGTGGGTTCGATTCCCACCCAGGACAAATGTTTGTGTGATGAGCACGATTATTTGTTCTGTGTCTGGGTGTAATTTATGTATGATATTAAAATGTATGTATTTAGAAATATATAAGTATGTTTATCAGCTGTTTAGTACCCATAACACAAGCTTTCAAGCTTAATTTGGGACTAAATGGCGTTCTGTGAAAAAGTTGTGGAATACTTTAATAATACTTATTATAGATACATGTACTTATATGACTTTTTGGTGTTTTATTAGGATATGATTTAAACGTAATTTCTTAGTAGTACCTCAGAGTCTGAGACACATGACACTTAAAGATAACCGGCGGAATGTGTGTGTTGTTACTATACCGACATTTGCCTAAAACTTGAAATACAGCCGAGCGGTTTTGACGATGAAGTAATTGTAATTTGCAGACCTATATCCGTGCAATAGCTCTTGCCTGTTCGAATATCTATATCACGGACGGATAAAACCATGCCGCCGACGCTATTCATTTCCGATGCCGGATATGGACGGAGATGCATCCAAGAATCCCTAACACAATTTCTACTAGCACCAAGCATGACCCAACATATGTAATTCGAATCGAAATTTGTTGTAATTCATGTATCTATGTCTTACATACTGTCGGTTTGTTTAACTCTTCATGAGATGTTTTCTCACGAAAAAAAAAGAATATATACCTACATATACTTTAAAGACGACTATTCTGCTTAGTTATATACTTAATAACTTCTGTACAAAAATATACAACTGTCTTCATGATGAGACGCTTCGTAAGTCGATTGCAAAAAATAAATTTTACAAATCGATCAAAGCCACAGACTTCCGAAATTATAGGCACTTTGGAGCGTTCCATAGATCGAGCCTCTTCCCTTTTTCACGTATAAAGTATTTATATTCTTGGTAATAGGAATAGTATCAATTCGAAATGCATATTTTATCATAATAATTTTGAAAACCATATAATTATCGCCATTAAATTACTACCTAAACTTAACCTTATTAAATTATGATTAATCTGGCTCCATTTATTTGCTCTCAAGTCCATACCAATGTTTACTGCTTTTTATAATTTCCACTAAAAGCGCTTTCAATCAAAACAATAAATGCTCTTTGCTCTATATACTTTTACGCCCATTTATCGGGAAAACTCTATTGTTATTTATGGTGCTTCGAGGAGGGCGCCATTAATACGGAGAAAAATAAAACATCGGTTCTTAGCGTTTTATTACTTAAGTATATCACTTTTATTATAAAACACTAGTCGCAGTAGAGTGCTCAGGTGAAAAGTGGTGTGAGGGCCGGGGCACTGGATCCCTAAGGGTAAGCAGTGTACGGTATAAAATTGACATTACTCCGGCAACCAGTTACTAAGAAAGATATTTAATAAGTATTACTTGAAAAGGCAAAATATTTTACCTTTGCTTAAATTCTTTTCACAATTCAATTCACAATTCACAAATCTTTATTGCATACCATAATGTGTTAAAAGTTGGTGAGAAACATTATAATAGATACAATTATGGACCCTGTCGGGCACAGCATAGATCAAGTAGGAGAGAGGAGGAGGAAGAGCACTGGTGTGAATTTTATATAAATAAATTGGTTTTAAGTTGCTATAATTTATCATTAAAGTATTCGTTTAAACTATAGTAGCATTTGTTAATTAGAAAAAGCTTCAATTTATTGATAAAGATGTTATTTTTATTTATTTTTTTTATTATTTCGGGTAATTTATTGTAGATTTTTATGGACATGACATAGGTACTATTGGAGTGCATTTTTAGTCGCGATACTGGTAAGTTTAGTCTGTTTTTATGTCTTAATAAAATTTTTGTTTGTATATCTTCTCTTTTTGTGAAGAATTCCGGGTACTTACGAACGAACTTACACACTTCAAATATATAAAGACATAATCGAGTTCATTACTAAACTATAACGTCAAACAAGTCTAAGCTTAAACCGTTTAACTGGGTTTTATATTCCGAACCTTATTCCAACGAGATATATAAAGTATTAATACAAAATTTTATTAGACATGTCAAGCATCTGATGTGGAGCTTTGTAGATCATGCGCCTAATTGTATCGGCTATAACTAGGGAGCGCATTCTTGCGTAGCACCAGCGGATTTTCTCTACAGTAATATCGGTCGCGGTTTGTGCAGCCGATAGCTTATCGTCAGACAGAAACACCACTAACCCTAACTCCACTTATCTATAAACGTTTCCGTAGGTGGTCGATTTTGTGTTTTTTTTTTACATATTTTGAATGACAAATATTATACCAAACACACAATAATAACTGTTGCCGGACTTTTGGGTTTCTGACTACATGTAACGACCGTCAAAAATACAATTGACGGCCGGTCCGACGGCTAAAGTGCTTTCCAAGGCACGGAGAAAGGTGTCTTGATATTTAATGAATGGTCATCCTACCTCGTCAACCTTCGATCGACCCGTCAGGATGATTATTATTAAGCCACAAGCTCCAAGATTCTACAGACCCCAGAATCGCACACCGAAGCGGTGTCCGTGCAGGTATCATTTGTCATTACCGTGTCTCATAGTAATCACCATGTTTTAAATTATAATTACTTACCGTGTTGCAAATGGTCATTACCATGTGGCCTAAAACTTTGGAGGAATATCTCTTCTTTATTTATTCGCGTACAGGGGGGCCTTTAGTATAAATTTAATGTAATTGCTATAAGCAGTCAATATAGCGAAAAAAAAATGCGAGAAATAACTTTTTTTTTTATTCAATTTTTTCTGAAATTGCATATTTCCGAGGAAATAGCCAGATTGATGATGAAATATCGGCCCGGCATAATATCGTATTCCGCTCTCACCTATCGGGGTAAGTCAATGACTGTTGTAGATGCGTTATACGTGCTAAAAGTAGGTGCAGTTTAGACGCATAATTCATTTTTGCGTTTACAAAGTAAAATTGTAAAATTTTGCTACTGCAATATTATTGTAAGATTGTTCGTGCTAGTTAGAGATATCGTTTTGTTTTTTCTTATTTTTACGAAGCTACAACTAGGTTTAATTTAGATTTTTCAGTTAGAAAGTGTAGAGATAAGGGAGGGGAGTGTAGAAAGTATTTTTATAAGTACTTGGGTACTTATTGCAATAATATGAAACAACATACAATTTTTTTTTAAAGTTCCGATAAATCGGTTGGCCCTTATTGCTATGTAAATAACTATATTTCTTCTCATTATACTAGGGTCGGCAGAAACCGGCTACTGGCTCACCTGACAGTATGTTTCACTTTGCTCTCGACTTGCCAGCACCAATTGACATAATCCGTGCTTTGTTAGGAAACTGGATACCACTGAGCTTCCTGAGTTCCTGTGGGAATACAGGGATAAAAAGTAGCCTATGTCACCCGGGGATAGTGTAGCTTCCCAACAGTGAAAGAATTTTCCAAATCGGTCCAGTAGTTTCGGTCTTTCGGACCCTATTCAATGCAAACAAACAATCAAACATTTCCTCTTTATATATTAGTATAGATCATCTAGGTAGTTTCAAATAAGTTAATACATAAATTTTACTCTGATTTTTCAATTTATTAAATTTTAACAAAATATCTGAATACTACAATACACTAATAAATTAATGGCATTCGCGCAGTGATAAGTTTTACGGACAGTGAGATTGTGGCGGCAAAAATTACACTTTATTTAGTTCCGTTGTAGCTGAATGTGCTATTGCTATGTAACGAAGAAATTGTACAAGAGAAATGGTTGGTGAGGCGGGCCTTTTGACGGAATAGATCAACGCCATAGCCTCCTGCCACGTCTTGACGCGTCGTGGAGATCCTGCAATCGTTGGCATACCGCGGGTACGATATCAGCTGGGACCTCGAGTTTTTACATTTGATTGAGTTTTGAGTGTCATAACATCTATAATGCAGAGCGCCACGATGCATGCATGTCTGATCTACAGCAGCCACCGCCCGTTAGATGACACAGGATAGAATAATGTAAATAAATCGGCCTAGCCTTTTTCAAACTATGTTGGGATCAACTTTCAATTTAAAAACACTGGAATGCAGCTGCATCCGGGCAGGTGTATTCCAGTGTTTTACATAAAGGTACTGAGTCGAACCTCCACAACTCAGTAACTGGAAAACGCGTTACGCCTTGGTTAAACTAATTGTCAGACTTTCTGACTACTCATAACGAATGCCAAAGATCTACAAATGACAGCCGGGACCAATTGCGGCTTAACGTACTTTCCGGAGCACGGAGGAGTCCTGATATGTAATGAATAGTCACCCATCTACAGACCAACCTCGTCAAGCGTAGCTTAACCTTCCTTTGAGGCTGTTATTATTTAGCCACAAGACTGACCTGTTGGTCTAGTGTTAGTGGCCCTGATTTGCTATACCGTGAGGTCGTGGGTTCGATTGCCACCCAGGACAAATGTTTGTGTAATGTGCACGATCATTTGTTCTGTGTCGGGTAAAATTTATCCATATTATGTATGTATTTAGAAATATATAAGTATGTTTATCAGTCGTTTAGTAACCATAACTCAAGCTCTGCTTAGCTTGGGAATTGTGACGTTGTGTGAATAGTCGTGGAATATATTATTACCTTATCAAGCAATAAGTTACTTATTAGTAAGTAATTAGTTGTGGAACTTTGTTCGTGTTAACGTATATTTGTACAAAGCTTAGTCAACTAGCCTATACAGTGTAAAAAATGGATATTGTAGTTTTATTATTTTTGACCGTATGTAGGTACCATCGCCTCCGCTTGCGTTGAATCAGTTAGCTAACAAAATTCTTTGACAACGTGTCAAAGACTGTCAAAGTTGTCAAATATTCGATCAATGACCGGTCATTGAGACACGATTGCAATAGCAGACTCAAGCCTCTGCTTGTGTTTCAAAAAACCAGGAAGGTATCTTTCTGCTGTCTCTGAAATAAAATAAAATTCTACTCTATGTTTTCTCCGGTAAAATTTGTATTGGACAATTTTAAAATGCCTACGTTGTCGCGTGCCTTCGGTGCCTTTCATATCTTATTACCTACGACGATTAATATAGACCGTTATAGACGAGATACCAGCCATTATTAGTGCATGCAATGCCTGCCAGATGCCTTTCTCTAGATATCTTCTCAAGTATGTTAAGCCTTCGATAAGATGTAGGTCGCCTGTTGGCCTATTAGGGGCTATCCATATACCTACACCAATATTTTTTAATTAGTACAAAACATATCCGTACCTGTTACTGATCATATTTGCGTAATCAAAAGTAAAAAGAAAGGAAATTAAATTTTTAAATATGCCACTATGTAGTTAAACTTAAATAACGAAAACAGGTGTTGGAGGAGGGGCATGTTGAGCGAGATTGCGCGAATATGAGCGAGAGATGACGATTAATGAATACTACTATGTCGTGTATAGCCCCTACAATATTTTCATTAATTGGTAGACTATTTGGGATATAAGCAAGCGCTTTGCTGTTTATGAATATTATTTATTGATACTTTACAAATATTATGAGAAGACCGTCTAGAAGCCCTTTAAGTATTTGTACTAATAAACAAATAGTGGTGTATTTAGTCACACGTTCAGAGGGAGGAAGAGGCTCAATGTGACATGGGTTTCAAACATAAGACGTTAATCTATAAACATTACGAATATAATTACTATTAAAATGTAGAATAACAAAATGTTAAATAAAAAAATAAACATTACTGGATTAATAGATTTTCAATAAAAATAGCACTAACGGCATTCCCTGTCTCATGTTCTTGTGATTAATGTTGAGTTTTAAGTGAATGTTGTGTCTACTTTGTGTTATTGTCATAAAATAGTGCTGTTTTCATACTTACAATTAAAGCCTAATTGAAATTTAGGATTAGGCAATAGGTATGTGTGATGTTATAACGTCACACCGAAATGATTTAATAAATAATTTGAGCGTATTTCCAAAAAAGAATTTAAGAAAAAAAAAACAATAGGTAAGCATAATAAATACTGTAAGGTGTAATAGGTAAATATAGTTTCGGTAGTCTTGTGGCTAAATATCACCGAAAAATAAAAGTAAAGATTGAATCTGTTAAGTATCTATCAGAGATAGGATATTTTTTTATCATTTCTTTAGCTTGCTGACTGCATCAAGCTTTGTACAACAAAGCTTGATGCAGAGATATATACTTAACAGATTCAATCTTTACTTTTATTTTTCGGTGATATTTAGCCACAAGACTACTGAAACTATATTTACCTATTACACCTTACAGTATTTATTATGCTTACCTATTGTTTTTTTTTTCTTAAAGTCTTTTTTACACGGTGGAAATATACAACAAAGCTTGATGCAGTCAGCAAGCTCAAGAATTAGGTTATTAGAATTAGGTTTTCTTGCTTGAGTCACTTTATTGTCTATATATTTCTTATGACTCTTCTGTGCCTCGAGAAGCACGCCAAGCCGTGGTCCCCAGTTGTCATTTTTAGATCTTTGACAGTCCTTACGGGTAGTCAGAAGCGTGACAGTCTGACAACCAGTAAAACCAAGGAGTATGGTGTTACCCAGACCCAGGGTTGACAGAAAGGGAGTCGCTAGTCGCTCCAAGTAAAATACTGGAATTCAGCTGCATCAGATTATTCTGGAAACGACCCTAAGAAAAGGCTAGGCCTAATTACAATTGTTGTAAGTACATACGTGCATGGTACATAGTCATATATAATATTGAATTAAAGCAGGGTGTGCCAATACGACCTAGAAAACAATATTTGGAAGAAGCCCTGAGTGAAATTAAACAAGTCTGCATAGTTTTTTTGTGTAATTTGCTTGTACAGGCTAGACGAATCGGTAACCTTTGAATGTTCTAATAATTATTACCTTCGTAAGGTTTTGTATTTTTTTTTTCTTTATTCATTATCTGTCCAACAAAACATACAAAAGGTCTGCCAAACTGCAGAACAGTTTGTCGGCAGGCAGTTAGTATAGAATATGTCATAGCCAAAGCATAACGTGTGATGACAATACAAGTCTTATATATATTACTAGCTTCCCCAGCAAACTTCAGCAAATGTGTCTTATTCTCAGAACCACTGAATATATTATACCCAAAATTTCATAGGAATCGGCGAATTCGTTTCGGAGGAATATGGTAGGTACTAACATTGTGACACGAGAATTTTATATGTAACATTATTTTTAAACCTTTAGCTCAGAAGGCTGATAATATCCCATCGACAATGTAGGTACGTACGTCGTGTTGTTGTTGTGCGTTAAAATTATGAAAGATAAAGATAATTATGTTTTTTCTTTCGAAACTTTCCGTAATATTTAAAAAAAAAAACAAATTTAAAATTGATTTTCAATCAAAATATACAAAAAAGATCAACTTTTTGATGTACGGAACCCTAAAAAGACCCGTGCGAGGCCAAAAAACTCCTATCTTAACAACTTAACATGTTGTTATCTCATAACTGTTTACCGGCAAAGCCAATTGGCCAGTTTTAAACTAAAATACACATAATCTGCTTCTGATTAAGTTCCGTGACACTAGACATGATCTGTTTTTCCATGAGTTTTGATTTTGGCTGCTTCGTTTGTCTAAGGTCGTAAGCGCTACTGCTGAGCCCTAGGGCCCGGGCTCGATCCCTAGGTTGGGCGAAACGTTATTGAGTTTTTGTTTGTGGAATTTCTCAGTAGCACTTCGGAGGACTAGGACGCCTAGATTTGTGCCCGACTCATTGCAATAGGCTCGTCCCCTATTACATACTTAAACATAACTGGCAAAATGTGGAAGTCCTGTAAGTAGGTACACCTCTGCCTATCCCTTCGGGATTTGGTAGAAGAATCTACTAAAACCGTAATAGAGAGTTACACGTGCTGTATTGGGTCAAACGTCATTTTCTCTTTATCAAGCCTAAGTTTCCAGAAGGCAAAGCAGAAGTAAGCACATCCACATCTCGTCTATAATGTTAAAATCAAACTTAAAGACACTGCTACCGAAAAATACCAGAACATATTGGACCCGGGAACCTCGTGCTTCTAATTTAATAGATATAAACATGCGTAACAGTTTCATAGACTCAGAACAGTAAAGAGCTCTTACAACAAAACCGTTTAAGCCACAAATTGAAATACTGTAATTGATTTCAGTACCCATTTCCAATTTATTCAGCGGTACTTACCTACCGCGCCAGGGTCGCATGTTCTTATTTGTTAAGTGATTTTTCTGACTGAATAAATAAAATATACCGGCCATACTTCTTGCCTCGTTGGACTAGAAGTCTGCTGAGCTTGAGGTCCCGGTTTCGATCCTCGAGTTTTTCTATCTGGATTTTTTTAGTATCAACCCGGAGTCTAGATTAGTGCAGGATTAATGGCAACAGGCTTTCCCTCTATTACATGGGGCTTAAACATAACTGCGAACACCTCTGCCTAACCCTTCCGGGATAAAAAAAAATACACACACATACATGCATACATGTTTAAATAAAATATACTGGGATCGAACATTTTACAAGGCAATCGCTTCTTTCCAGACTT
The DNA here is from genome assembly GCA_921972225.1 of Euplexia lucipara. NCBI lineage: Eukaryota > Metazoa > Arthropoda > Insecta > Lepidoptera > Noctuidae > Euplexia > Euplexia lucipara. The sequence goes on along the minus strand of OV179142.1, from coordinate 4,839,962 downwards.
AGACACTATAAAAGTTGTCAGCGGCAGAAGAATGCCGATGCAATTTCCTTCTCCTTCAATAACGGAAATTGATGAAGTTTGATATTCTAATAACATTCCATACAAAGAAAGTAACTGTTCACTAAAAGCAGAGTTAAACTAGTTGTGTGTCACCGCGGACTGCCTAGTCATACTTAGGGCTCAAACTCAAGTTCGAACCTAAGGCTTTTCGTATTTATGTGCGTGCCTATCTGTATAATTATCAAAAACGTAAACGCAGCCATCGTGAGGAATATAGAGAATATAAGAGATATTACTCGGCATCACGTGATGCCAAGTTAGAGACCCATGAGCGGCAATAAAACTCTGTCACCAGCAGGGTGACAGAGTAAGGCAAGGTGCTCAACGGTTAACTGTCAAAGGGCTAGTTTCATAATGACTGTTATCACATACAACAATAGTTAGTAAAAATTAAAATAATAGTAAACAATACAAGACATGTAAATCTAAACATTGGAATTCGTATAAAAGTGATTTTAAATATATATCTGACGTATAGTAACTATAAATCAAGTATATATTACACAAATAATAAAAAAGGTAAAGTGGGCCCTGATATTTTTTAACGTATATTAAGGATATAATAAACATATATAAACAACACAACCGTGGAGTCGCATCTATACGAAAACACTATTTAGGCAATAAAACATCGAAATTACAAAAAATAGTAGGTACTCAAAAAAGAAATATAGCGAAAAATCAACAGTAATATAAATAAGTATATCTAAAAATAGCAGAATCAATAAAATTAAAAGTATTATTATTAGTAAACAGAAAAATTGCATTGCATTCAATATTAACAAGAACTCATATTTAAAGAAAAATTCTGAAAACCAAAACGACTCAACAGATTATAAGGGCACTGATCATAGGACACATCTAGCAAAGGCAGGAGTGGGTTTTAGCCGGTAAGAGTCCGGCACTGCCCAGACTGACTCCCAGTGGGTCAGTGTGGGCTACCATGAGTATTTCCCACTCCTGTCAACCCTAAACAAAAAAAAAATGACTGTCATCAGTGTGTACCTAGGATGACGTTATGCGCACTCGCAGAGATGTAACGAAGCGCTACGTACCTTGTCATATAGTCACCGTAACTTAAAGTTCACTTTAAAGTGCAATACCTATCAATTTTGTGTAAATTCTCATTTGTCATCAATGTTCGATGTGCAACTGGATACCAGTTCGTCACTGGCATTAAAAAGCTACTCCTGCTGGTTACTCACTGACCATACAAAATGCCGAAAAACAAGACGATTGTTCGTACATACCTAAACTCACGCCTTTTTCCCATGGGGGTAGGCAGAAACCACAGAGCGCCATATGCTACGATTCTTACATACTTCTTTTGCTTCGTTTACATTCATACATGTTGTCATACACACACGCCGGTTGCGAGTACTACGCACCTGACCTTTCTGAAGAACCTCACCAATAAGGTCTATTTATGTCCTTCTAGGGCGTCCCCTCCCGGCGTTCCCACTTACATCTGCCTTGTAAATACCTTTCGTTAGTCGCCTTTCATCCATCCTTTCAACGTGACCAAACCATCTAAGCATACTCTTTTAATTTTGTATAATAATAATATTAAGTTGGTACCTAGAGCAAGACTAGAAGAAAACTGGTAGAAATATCTGCGAAATTATTAAGGCAGAGGATGTTATATTTATGGTTAACCCACCAAAGTACCTTGACTGCGTAAATCATATTTACCACGAATAGATCATGTTACTAATAATATAAAAGTGACCTCGTTTTATCCTACCATATTTATATAGGTACCTACGATCTAAATGTAGAAAATATTAAAGGACATCTTTTCTTACTGCCTGTTTCAACAGTAAAATGTCATCATATCTTGCAAAAATAGGATTTATATTATATTTTTTTTTATATTTATATTATTTACTAGCAGACGTCCCGCGGTTTTACCCTCGTAGTTTCCGGTCCCGTGGGAATACAAAAAAAAGTTGCCTATGTCACCCGGGGATAGTGTAGCTTCACAACGGTGAAAGAATTTTTCAAGTCGGTCCAGTAGTTTCGAAGCCTATTCAATGCAAACAAACTATCAAACATTTCCTCTTTATATATAGGTATAAATTTGTATTCCACAATGTATAAAAGATCTTCACAATCGTGGACCATGTAGAATAACTACTGACATAAAGCAGTGTTTTATCCGAAAATGGATATTTTTATTAGCATAATGTTATTTAGAATTTTATTATTAACTACCTAGCAGAGCAGATCAGAGTTTATTTCTTTTTTAATTGTCCATTTGATACTTATCAAAAGTTTTTAGAAGCTACTTAGATGCCAACTTAATCCCAACTCATTTAGACAAAGCTAAAAAAAAATCTGCAGTTTTACAATTGCGTATGCGTACGTGACGGATGAAAAAAAGCCCACCTTAATTTGCAGACAAGTGAGGCTTGGTAGAGACGAATCCGCACATCAAGCGAAAGCCTTTTTTGTTTAATTAAGCGCGCATCTCTTCTATTTTGTGTATGTGGGAATGCTGTATGCATTATGAGTAACTGCGTTCTCGGTCAAGCCTATACACTGGTCCTGTAATGCTTATTAACGCTGCTGTATAAAAAAAATGTAGAAGCTAATTTATTTTAAAAGAGTAAAGAAACTAAACATGATGTTTTGTATCTCCTGCATAAAAACGACCTAGTGGTTGTGCACCTAGCTTTTGACATGATGCACAAGTTGCAGCCCGCGTCTCTGTCCTGAATACCATTTTTTTACACGAAGAGCCTGCATCTGACCTCCACGACCCAGTACTTAACGGGGAACACAAAACCCCTTGGTTAAACTGGCTGTAGACTTTCGGGCATCTGACTATTTGTAACGACTGTCAAAGTATCCACAAATGGCAGCCGGAATCAACGGCTTAACGTACTTTCCGTGGCATAGATGGGGTTTTGATATGTAGATAATGAAGGACCTGACCTCTGCAAGTCTTTCGATTTTTAGTTCGATCGATCCGTGCGTCTTTTTTTATTAGGTATGCATAATTTGTTCGAATTTTGAATTGTAAGTAATTTGCATTTTTCCGTAAAAGTATTTTGAAATCAGTGAATAGCGATAATTGCAACTTCACTGTGGACAAGTCATGTTCACAATTAATTAGGGGAGTATTCCCGTTTGAGCACCTATTTATTGAGCACCTATGCATTGACCTATGGGAAATGGGAATACCTTTGGTGCTAAATGCATAGGTGCTCAAAAAATAGGTGCTCAAACGGGAATACTCCTAATTAGGGCTTTAATTTATTAAGAATTGTATCTTCATCTCACTAGATATTTCGATGTACTTACCCTTTTCTTCGAAAACCTCTTGATCTTCCATTACTTCTCCGCACTGAGAGAGGGTGATATTTGAGATTTATAAACATTCAACTATTATAGCAAAAGAAATGTATGCAACAGCAGTTTTGTCCGTCGCGTTATTTCACTATATTAATTAAGTGTTTTCTCAGGCAGGTGGAGTTAGCGTGTCTATGCCGCATTTAACCTTCGTTGTAATTCCCGTGATAAATGTAACCCCATTTGGATTGGACTCTGCATTTATAAGCGCTTTGCCATGTAGGTATTATGAAATTTCGCTGTGTTAACTGACTTTCGTACCAACAGTATCTATCGTTGGCATTCAATGGGAATTATACTGGACAACGATTTTTCTGTCTGACCGTCATAATGTCACAGAACAGCAAAGAAAAAATGTTATCCTTTATTTTAGAATCACCTATCTAAAACAATATTACAAACAGTTCAATTCGTTTGGTTGTACCTAGAAGTAAATTTTTAAATGATTTTAGCCACACAACTGCAGAGTTCCAAAAGCATGACACTGTGTTATGGTTACATAGTTTTATCCTCGCGGTCGTATTGCCGTGCACATATATGCATCCATCAATTAGGTTTATGCTTCCCCAAGCAGAGTAAGATTTAATTGATGGATGCATGATCAATTAGTTAACAACAGGCGCACCCTAAAAGCCTGGGTTTTGTTTTATCTTTTTTCGCGAAGTGCCGCATAGGTACTCCATCAATTTTGCGTGCATGAGGTACATACCGTACGTATCTTAAATTAGTACGGTCTTAAATTAGTGTCTATACAAATGAATAAAACAGAAGTGTATTTGTAATAGCAAAATAACAGCGATAAACGTAATAATAGGTAACTAATACAGCTTTAATTTTAGAAAACTATTGGGGTACTGTGCAAAAAAACGTAACATTTGCGGGGAACAACTAGTCAATACTAGTTGTTCCCCGCAAATGTTACGTTTTGTAAAACGTAAAATGTTCATGTCGTCTTAATTCAATGAATTAAGACGACATGAACATTTTCTTAACTAAACAGACCCATGAAACATCCACTGTTTAGTCATGGGCCATTCCCAAATAACAAAGCTTCTCTGCAAACTTATGAAGCATCGTCTGTTCATCTTAAAGTTTAGTCATCTTTAATCTTAGTATTGGTTTATATTTGAAAATCAAACATTGAACATGAATATGAACCCCTTGCAACAATTAGTTGTGATTGTTGTGTGACCTCGGTTACTAACGGACCTCCCCATCGCCTCGTGTTATACTAACGATACGTCCTTCACGTGTGTGTGTACTAAGATTGCTTATTGTGTTGTCGACGACAATCGTTCCTCCAGACGCGCTGATTGTTTCACAGTTTGTCGGGCTTGTTACTGCAAATCATCGCAAATTGATGATGATTGTTTTGAAGTGCATACAAGAAACTCTTCACTTTTCAATAAGGCTAAAGTCCAAACAGCCCTTTAATGAATCTAAAGTACTATTATTTGGAATAATCAGTCTGCGCGTGTAGCTAATAATGTAGGCTTCTTATGGCTTCTCTCCACTGACATCACACCAAATAGTAAGTCATTGCAATGTCACTTTAATTGTCATTGTAATACGGTATACAAATGTTGAAGAAATGGAGTGATCAGTCCAGAATATTTAAGCCCGCCTTTGGTGTTCGCAACCCAGTTCGCCTTGGCACCAGTTTCTTAATCAATGAAATGCAGGATTTTTCAATTTGTTTTACATTTCCAAAATTCTCCGTTATATATATTCGATGTTCACCTAACTTTATTATCAATGCTTATCTAATATGTGATCTAGATACATTATTTATTTCTGAATGCCCGCAGTAAAACGTCAAACTTATGTTACTTTTTTGAATATTTACCATTTCTGAAAGAAACAAGATCCCCACTTAAAGTTTAAGCAATAGGAACTTTTGAAGTTCTAGTTCCTTGTTCTAAATCTAGCGGAACTTTAGTTCCTATATAGTCGTGTAGAAAATAAAGTTCCGCTAGATCTGTACTTAAAATTGCACACTGCATCGTTGGCAGCGGTACTTATCATTGAACATATAGATATGCTAGTACTTCAAGAACAAATGTTTGACGCAATCGTTAAGGTAGATACGTACGATTTTAAAATTTAAAATACTGCTTTCGAATATATTGTTAGTTTTAGCCTTTGTTCATAATATTATAAGTATATCTAATTATGTGTGATACTTATTGTAATTGCGTCATTTAATTTAACATCAATGCTACAGGGTAGTTGTGTTTAAGTTTAAATTGATTCGAATTGCCGTTATGGCTATGTCAACATATTGAGGGTATCTACTCTACTTATACTCCCATATATTATCGAACCTTAGGCAAAATAGACACCACAGTAGTTCTAGCGCAAATTCTTGACATATCCACAACGGCAAATCGAATGATTTGAAAATTTTAAACATAACTACCCTGCATGCAGACACCGCACTACTGTGGCTGCTTGACCAGTCCGTTCAGCTATCAATTAAAGGTGCGGTTAAACGGCACTGGATAGCAAGAGCCCACACAAGCCGCATCGTCTGTGTAGATCACGAGAAGGGATTGCAAATCCGAGTCAAATATGTAATCCGAATATTGAGGACGGATTCTATCCAAAATCTCCGGAATTCCTTTCGTGTTTTTTATTTTTATATACCTAGATGATAATTTGTATCCATTTCTACAACACATATTACAATCTAACAAATAAACAACAACTGTTCGCGATGAAATCAAAAAGTAAAATTCGTGAACAAAAAGTTTCATTAAATGACCAAACTATGTAATTTTTTTTATGAGACCATAAAGGAACTAGTCCGCATTAAACTAAAAATGAATTACGTAAATCGGATTATTAATCTCGGAGTAATCGATGTATCCCGATCGAATTGAGAACCTTCTCCTGAAGTCGGTTAAAAATCATACCACCTTTATTAGGAACTAGTTGTGTTATGGAATTGTAGACCTACTTCCGGACGAAGTCTCAGGTAAAAGTTAGTACAGAATAAATTGGTAAACCTTCTACAGATGAATTCAGAAAGTTTTGATTGCTTGTTAGCGAATGCTGTGCGCTATGTCGGTTATGCAAACTGTCGTTGATAGTAGATGCGCCAAATGACCTCGGATGTCTGTCCTTAGGAAAGAAATTTGAAAAAATTGAAAATTTTAAATTACAACGGTAACTCGGTTCAGTTAGGGCTTTTGAAAGGGGCAACTATAATAAGTTTTATATAGGTACCAATTTTATAAGTTTGACGTTCAAACTTCGAAGGCGTAATTGAAGTTAATGATTTGACTTTGACTTAATTTTCTCCTTCCACCTATTTTACCCAAGGTGAAGAATAGCAAGTGTTACAAATCCATTTCATTTTCTTTAAGACGTTTATTCATATTTAGTTTCTGCGTCTTTTAAAACATCTGCTAAGGAACAAGGTTACACAATAAACTGTCTTCCTGTTGTACGGCAACAATTTCATGAGATGTCGTAGGCTTGTCGAATAATATCGATATATCGATATTGAAATATCGAGCACCGAAAGCTTATTTAAAGTGTGTCTAAGTACCCAGAAACTGTTTTTTATAGTGCGACCCATGCCAGGGTTCAGATACATCTAAAAATAAAGCACCTCAATAAGCTTGTTCAGAAAAAGTCGTTTTTAAGAATATTTACAGAAACCGCTATTAATATAATTTTTAAAATATCGATAAATTTGACTTAGTCAGTTAATTTTTTCGTTGTCAATGTATTTTTGACCTCCGACGCAAAAAAGGGGTGGTATAAGTTGTTATCTCTTTAATTTGTTTATTTTTGTTTATAATATATTGAAAAAAATATTCTAGTATTGTATTAAAGATAAATAATATCTATAACTAAGAAAGAAACTCCGAGATCACAGTTTCTTTAAAGTCTAGACAGTAATCTTGGGTATGTCATGTGAGAATTATGCAGATTAGTGTCTTATATGGTTTTTTGTGGAAAGAACCACACACGTGTAAGCGAACCTGTCCATTCCGTGTTCGCATAATGTCAGTAAATGCGAGCATAACTCGAAACTTGAGGATCTTGAAAGAGAGGAATAATTTGTTCTTCTCTACTGTGTTGCACCATGTTTAAGCTGTTAGTCCCGGCTGTCACATTTAAGTATAGATTTATGCCAGTCGTTTCGGGTGGTCAAACGCCCGAATGTATGATAACCAGTTTGACCAAGGAGTATTGTGTTACCTAATCACTGGGTTGTAGAAGTAAGATAGGCAGCCGCTCCATGCAAAACACGTGGAATACGCTGACTCCAACATAGTTGGAAAAAGGCCGGGCACATGATGATGAGGTGTTGCACCATGTTCGATCCCGGCATCATACTGAGGTAGGACTGGTAAAAATGCTGCATTAAGTCCGCCTTTGAACGGTAATTTTCACTTGAAGATAAGTAATTTTTTATCAAAACAAAGCTTAGTTTATATCGATAACTTATTTGTAACATTTCTGACATTCCTAAGTTGTCATGAAACGTGGGCGACCATCGAAATATCGATTTCAGGTGAGTCTCCTGGAGTTTGTGTGATTGTCACGTGGGTGCTGAAGATTTACATCGAGATTCTATAAATAGTCTGTTTAAATTCATTAAGTACGATTCCTTTTTCTGTACTCAGATAAATACAAAGCTCAGATTAGCTTCAAGGTATTGACTGAAAGCAATTCCTGTTTCATTGCTAAACGCAGATCACACATATAAAACTGAAACACACATACACAAATTTAAAGTGTTTGTTAGTGGATATTCGCTCTAATTTTATTTATGCGTATGACTATTGATTACAGCATCACGGAAACTGTGAGCAACGATACACACACAGACACACTAATATAACACAACACGCGTCTAAGTATTGGTAATCGTAATCCGCTAGCGATATAATTACCGGATGAAATTTTTAAGGATTATTTTCCGATGTGGAAAGGGTAACTCTAACTTACTATCTTTACAGAAAAAAAGCTACCGGGCCTGCAATAAACTTCATTTTCGCAAGCTGGTAGTTTTGTTTCAGAATTAGGGTCGGTACATATCTGACGAAACATGCGGCAAGCGTATGCGAAGCTGTACCGGGACGCACTGACGCATCATCGGTTGAGTGGCAAGGTTGATTGGCTTATTATTTGTCTCTTCTGGCGTTACACTGACACGACCGAAAATACGCGACGCATTTTCGGTTAAACATGAACCGACCCTTAAGCTGTACTTCACAACTAAAGCTTCCTTTTTGCTTCGCTGTAGTGACTTTAGAACTAGCTCACTTTGTACCCTACAAAGTGAGCTAGTTCTATAGTCATTAACTAAACTATTTGGGAAATTGCACTTTTGAATTTTATTGGTTGTACGAGTATTTGCCGCTTTTAATATGTAGGTACCTACCTGCGTATGGAGAAGATATGAAGGCAATCTATAAAATTACTTTGTATTTTAAACATTAAATGACGAAAAGGGTGTTTGCCTCTGAAACCAGTGTTGTGGGTAATTTCTTAATTATTGTGGCATCAGAATAACTGCTCTATAGTATTTTTTTTTAATATAGCATAGTTCTGAGATAAGTTTTTTAGGCCTCGCAAAGGCCTTTTATTATTATAATTCGCAATAAAACGCAATAAAGTATTGAGTATTGAGTATTATTATAATTCTATTTTTAGTTTTTTTATACATATTGTTGTTGTGTGTGTCCCATTAAAATTACTCTTTTTCTTTTTTCTTTATTAACATTGAAAAAAAAACAAGTTTATTCAAAAGTGATTCACTGTGATCATTTCAAACAGTTAATACAACCATGGTCAACGCTAATGGAAATTATATGTCCGATAACTTCTAGTAACTAACAGCTAAATCATAGGTCTAACCCATGATTGTCCCATGATTTATTTTGCAATGCAATACACAGGCGTACGTAAAAACAAATGATTGAAAATATGAACGAGTATCTTCGTGTATAATAAATGGATTAAACGAACTTACTTACCTAGTGAAGTTCTATTCTTATTATATGAAGAAATAAGTCCGAGGTATATATACCTGTATATATATATATACCTGCTCTATAATATATACTAGCAGCAGCCGTCTTCTGTTGCTCTTTAACGCCATTTTTTAGTTTTTTATACGAAAAATAAAAAGCGGCACCTAGCAACACTGCTGTTACTTGTCATTCAGTTTAGATCAGTGCGTGGTACAAGGTAACCTACGGGAAGAATTAATCAACGGTTAATCTTTGGAGCTCTACCTATAATTGTGCACTGTGACATGAAGTCTCTCTTTATGACTAATTTATGTAAAATCCTAATATTCTCTAGTTTAAAATGATTGGTTATAATTAATTTATTTAAGTTTTTAAGATTTTGTATAAATCTGTGTGATCCATCACTTTTAGGTATTGAGAATATCGTAGATAGAAATTGACCAGTTGTAGGTTGGCACAGACTGATAACACCTAGATCTGATAGTTTATTTACTTCTTGTATAAGAATCAGTCTTTCTGTCCTATTGAAAGAATTAAGTATTATATGGAATCTTTCTTGTACAGGTTGACAGAAAAATGGGATAGAGTATCCTCTTACCCAGTCTAATTTAACAGAGTTTTTGGTAAAATATTCCCAACGAGAATAAAAATGTTAAGGGCGAGCAGCAAAATTTTCCTCTAAGGGTACTTGACTTGGGGTCGGCTGGGGCCCTGGGGGCTGTCTGTTGTTCTCTTGGGGTACTTTTGTGGCTGGTGGGGCTAGTATCTCCGTTGTGTGTTTGATGTTGACGGTGGGTTGGGACGTCTGAACTACTGGTAGTTTTTTAGCGTTGACATATACCTATGTATTTCCTGGAATGTTCTTTGGTTTGAGCACATTGACTGCTCTATTCATGGGTTTAGTAGTCTTCACTGTCCCTTCTAATTTTGCATACAAGCACTGAGTTCGTTTCTTGTGTACAAATTTCAAATATACTTAATAGGTATTAGGTACTAATAAATAATGCGCATCACCATCATTGATTGCATCACTGCGTATTATCAGGTGGGATGGCAGTCATGCACTAGTACTACTAATACACTAGTAATACTTTATTATTAAAAAAGGTAGTTTTCTGTTTTGTACAAATTTAAACTAACGATGGAAGTTGAGGCTTTTATTTATTTATTTGAGGGGCGTATCGCATATCGTGTATAGCTTAACCGGGCGTCTCTGTAGAGATATCTTAAGCAAAAAGTTAAGACCTCCAGCCAGAGTATAAAAAAACTTAAAAACTAAGCGACTACGCTAAGGGCACCCCCTGCAGGGTACGAGCCTCGGCTTAGGGCGTCGCTGGGAGAGGACAGCAAGGGACGGCTGAATCTGTGTGGTTATTATTTGGGGGCAGCGATTTTATTATAACTACTTGGAAGTTGAGGCTAAGAGACAATTGTTTTTATATCCGCAAAAACGTAAGTACCTACATACACTAGAAAAAAAATATCAACTTAAAATTAAATAACCTCTCAAATATAGTGTCAATAAATTCATCCCCATCGCTGTCCACTGGAAGTGTACCTAAAAGACTGGCGGCATTGCCACGTTGTATGGCAATGCTTATTCTTTGACCTAGGTAAGAGCCCTTGGGTCACGCTAAGTGTCAACTAAACTTCTCTAAAGCTCATACATAAAACCAGCTACGAGTACTCTGACCCCGCGACCCGGGTGTTTCAAACCCCAGACGGCTTAAAAATTTAATTCCCAACGAGGTTCTTAAATTTCCGCCATTAAATTCACCGCAGCGGCATCGGCAGCCCCAGGTCGAGATAGAGCGCGCAGAGCTAGAGAGATGCGATGGGGCAAGAGTATTGACACAAGTAGTCTCCCACACTAAAGGCCTGCCCATCTTCCAAATTAATCTTTTATTTCTTTTAACGTTTTGTTTGTGTCTTGTCATCGAAATTAATCAGATGGGATAAAAAACTAAGTATCGTTTAAGTATATTTAGTGCAGTCATAGTACAGAAAGTGATCATGTTAATTGATTCGGAAATGAATAATTTTCATGAATCTACTTATCTATCATCTTTGCACACAATAACCATATTATTAGTACGCGTATGAAGTCGTTTTTTATTTTTTTTTGCAGCATAATATTTTTTATTTATTTACCGACGTTGTAAGAACCTACTGTGTATCTAGCCTAATACATGTTGTTAATTTCTTTATTTTATGTACTGTGTGAAGTGTAGCTTTCAAACGGGTTTCAAACCACACATTATTTGCAACTCTGTTGGCTTCAAGCTATCTCCTTTGAAGAGCAAGTTGACTTAGCTTCGTATGTAATGTAATTATCTGCCTAGCTTTATCCCAAAAGGATTTAGCTCAGATCAGTGCTCTACATAGAGCGACTGCCTGTTTGACAGTCGCTCTACGTAAAATACTGATAGACCACTACTCAAGTTACCCAGTAACTAGGTTAGTTGAGGTCAGATTGGTTGGCATAGCAGCACTATACCCCTTAGTAAAATTGATCGTCGGATTTCATTTCCCGTTTTCACGTTTTATTTTAAAAGACTACAACGCTTAGGATTGTTTTTATCTCGGTTATGTTGTTCACTTGGCATAATAGTTCAATTTTAAATCTGTATTTTGACTAAACTTTAGGTTTGACTGGGAACTATCGTAATTTATGTTTTGAACTCAATCATGCTGTTCAGATTTTATATAGTCATGGGAAAGTTACATATATTTTCCACGCGCGTAAAGCTGCGGTCAGAAACTAATAAAATTAAAAGAGCTTTACAGGTAATTGAATGTAGGTTCACTAACTGGTAGGGTTGCCAGCCGTACGTAATATTATAATGTAAAATTAATAGAGAACGCAAAAATACTCTTTTTTATACAATGCAATGCAAATACCATTACCAATACATACATGCTATTATCCATGTTAAAGCCAAAATTGTGCTGTACAATAATGTAATTAGGGAATGCAATCTCGTACGAGATTTCCGCCTAGCGAGATCTCGCGAGACTCAAAACCCAGTCTCGCGAGATCTCGCAAATTACGGGATCTCGCGAGATTGGGAGAATCGCAATTAAAACATATGCAAATGCTTGTTTTAAGAACTAGTAATTGACATGATATGTAATTAAATAGAAACTGCGTTGCTTAGTTATAAAAATAATGTAAGTTTTATTTTAAAAGTCAACAGAGAACTTATTATTTTGTCTCCAACTCTAATAACATTTGTTTATGTCTACAATTATTATACCTACTGTAGCTAATCAGTTCAAATTCTTACAATATTGGTAACAAAACAATAATTATCTATATTTAGTCTTTTGTAAATTATTACTTTAGTTTCAATAATAAAGAGTAATAGGAACATTACTTATGGTAAACAAATACAACAAAACAAAAACTTAACTTCACAAGTTCTTAAATAAATGTTGTGAGATCGTATTAATCAAATAAAAGAAGTTTAAAGTAGAAGTCAGATGAAGTTATCAAGGTACGGAAAGGCAAGTTAGTTTCTCTGAAAATGGCTTCTCAAAAAACACATCATGTCGAGAGTATCATCTGACAGACGACTTCTGATTTTGCAGGGTATTTGGCATGCAAAATCAGAAGTCGTCTGTCAGATGCGCCAGGCGCGGCCGCACGGCCGGCCAGGATTCTTTTCGCGCGCAGCCGCGCTATGAAATACACGTCGTCACGCTGCATTTGTCGATCTCGTTATCTCGCGAGATCTCGTACGAAATTTGACGAGATACAATCTCGTAAAATATGGCCGGGATCTCGCGAGATCGGGATCTCGGCGAGACGAGATTGCATTCCCTAAATGTAATCTTTTTGTAACTTGGTCTCTATTTACCCACTTTAAAATCAGGTATACCCATTATTTTTTCAATGTTGCCAACCCTATCACACTGTATCTGAACCCTTGTTCTTAGAAGTCATAAAGAAAATAGTTGCTTTACATTACAAAGAAAATTCTTTACAAAAAAATAATTATTATAGGACCTACTGAATTAATAGTAGTAGCTACAAATTTGTCCTCACGTGTCATCCGATATGTATTTATTAAAAAGAATTGATCAATTTGAAAAAAATCTGCACAGAGGCGTGTTAAGCATTTACTACTACCAGTATCGGTGTAAGGTGTGACCAAGGATGATTATTTTTACAAGGTATTATTTTTTAGTAAGTATTTATTATTGCTTAGCCTGAACTGACCCACTGATAGGTAAAATGATCCCTTTCCCCTAGTCTTTTCATCTGTCGCACTTTGCGCCACCACTCTTCAATTCTCAAGCAAGGTATCCTCAAGGTTGTCCCGCCATATTCTCCGTGGTCTGCCGCGGCTCCGGTGTGGCTACCAATTATTATAAAAGTTAAAACAATAATACGGGAGCGTTCTTCTTATTAAACTGAACGGTGTCGTCGTGAACAAAGTGACGAGTCGGAATAATTATTTTAAGGCTTGAGCGATCACTAAAAATAAATCGCCAGTGTGATGTCATGAAAAGTGTTACGTACCTATCTGACACGCATCGGAGTATGACATCAGTTCTCCGCACCACTATCATCTGTTCGCCCGTTGAATTATTATCACAGTTCCCACCATTTGTGATTCACCGTGTTTTTTTCTAGAGCTAAGATTAAATAGATTTTGCAGAATGTAGGTTGGCTAACCCATTATCGCGGTTGATAGGTAGGAACATAATTAGCAGTTGGATCCGGCCGTTATTCTGAGATATGAACCACACAACTGTAAAGGAGAGAACACCATGTTTCTGCTACGCTTGCTAATTATGTCTGGTAGAAATTCGTCTGACTATTGTTACTGGCTTTAATTATTTTTGCTCAAGTAAAGATTATTCTAGCGTGCCTCTGCCTACGCCCTGAAGTTGGACTTTTTAGTGGGTGCAGTCTATGACCTATATTATCTGATGGTGATCCCAGCCTGAGTGATAGTGAATTTAAACCTCATGGCAATCAAACCTATGCTATTAAATCCATTATGTTTGGCCGGTGCGAAATACTAATTGTGTCATGAATTTTAATGTGTTGAGCAACGCAAATCCATACATCTATACAAATAAATGTAATTGAAGTGTCTGTTTCTAAAATCAAAATACATAACAGTTTTTTATTTAATGCTAATGAAAGTATTAGATAAACAATTCTCATTCAATATTTTTTAAATATTTATTTCTGCCTGTTTGTTTAATCGCCGAAACAGCTTGACCGATTTCTACGGGATTTTCTCTGGAAAACAACTGTTTTAATTTACTTATAGCATTAGGGAACCGTGCAAAAAAATACCAATGAAATTCCACTCGAACGAAGCCACAGGCAAAGCTAGTAATAACTAAATTGAAATGAATACCAACGTTTATTTGGTCTTCTGCTATGCGGCGCATCGGGAATTGTTCGGACTGCAGGTTCGTGATCCAAATTTCGCTTCGAATAAATTGTTCTCCATGATATTTAAGCGCCCAAACCCTGATCGATCGACGGTTATAATAACGGTTAAATAAATTAAATAAATATCACACACTATACAAGACCAGCGAAGCAAAAAAGGATGGTTTTGAGCGATTTTATCATAGTCAATTCAAAGCATTAAGCATTTTAGTAGATAAGTAGGTACCTACATAATTATGTGGATAGATACATGGTAGGTACTCTCACATTTACAAATATTGAAATCATGGATTATTATTTAACGAAAACAAGACAATATACAAATAAATAATAATAAAAACACAGCGGAACAGCGTGTGTGTTAAAAAGATCGTGTCATAAAGATATATTTATTCACACGAATGTCATATTTATATTGTTTCCGAATGTTTCATTTAGAAAATGATTTTAAATTAAAATATTGCATATTATTTTTAACTTAATGAGTAGTTTTTAAATAAACATAATGAGTATATTAAATACCAGTTAGTGTCAGGAACCCCTCCGTTCTGAAGACCGTGTGTGCCCGTGTTGAGAGAAAAGTAAAGCAAATTATATACCTATGTCATTAAAAATGTAACAAGTTTGGTTTGGTCAAGTTCCTAGATTTCCCCAAAAAGTACATCATCTAGCCGCGGTCACACTCCACTTTAAAATTTTGACTCACGATTTTTGACCCACCCTGTAGGTAAACATATAGGTACAAAATCAATTGGCGCATGTATGATGACTTTATTAGACAGTCCATTCTAACACCCTATGTACCTCTTTAAGTAGTTGTTTGTTAAGTTTTTATGGTGTACCTACAATAAATTATTTTCTATTCAATTCAATTCAATTCTATCATGACTGGACAACGGCTCGACCGTTTTGGCTGATTTTTGTTTTTGTGTTAGTAATTGTCCACGTTTGCTTGTGGCTAAATTATAACAGCCGCATGGGTCGATCGAAGGTTAAGCTACGCTTGAAGAGGCCGGTCTGTGGATGCGTGACCATTTACTACAGACTCCTCCGTGCCTCGGAAAGCACGTTGAGCCGTTGGTCCCGGCTGTCATTTGTAGATAGTTACTTTGAAAGTCGTTACTACGAGTAGTAGTCAGAAGCCCGAAAGTCTGACAACCAGTTTAACCAAGGGGTATCATGTTACCCAGTTAGGTACTGGGTTTTGGAGGTCAGACAGGTAGTCGCTCCATGTAAAACACTGGTATTCAGCTGCAACCGGTTAAACTGGAAGCCGATCCCAACATAGTTGGAATAAGGCTAGGCAGATGATGAATTGTCCGCGTTTTTGTGTTCAAATAATAAAGAATGGTATTTTTGTATGAAAAATGTATGACTTAGAAACAGTCAGGGTGGCCTACGTCGCCGCGCTTTCTTTGACGGTTACTAACACTTGTCATTATGTCACACGTTCAGGATAATGTCAATGAGAAATCATTAATACCAAGATATTGATTAAAATTGGGTCCCAACAGTTTCTTTCTGTCACTAAGGAGTTCTGAGTAACGTAAAACGATCGCCATCAAAAAGTACATAATGCTAACCATGATCAAATACAAACACAATATTAGGTACTGAAGGGGGTCAGTTAATTTGGGTCACATACTGTACCTACAACATTGTTCTTTTACATTTTAATTCTCCTATTTAAATGCTAGCCGTAGCTTCCCTATGATGTAGTCACCTTCTTCGATGCGCTACATTATTCATAGTCAGTATCGCCATCATACTGTAGTTCCCTTGTTGTTCATTTAAATTTATCGAACTATTACTATAACTTTACCTAATTTTAGCTACTACTGAAAATATTTATGTTCCAACAACGCCCACACAAACGGTGGATGGCTCGTCAATGTTGTCCTCAACATGGCTTTGTTTTCGTTCAGCTGTTACGTCGCGGAATGCGTCACTCGGTGTAGCGGGTAAATACTCAAGAGTATCTACGTGCATGTAATACTGCGATGCTAAGTCGCCGTGCACTCGGCTCATCGGCTGCCAGTCCCGCAACACATACGTTAGCGCCATGCGGACTCAGCTAGTGACGTCTGAAGGTTAACTGTTCTAGTAAACTGGCGTTCATGCTACACGCGACCCACTGTGATCGGGATAATCATAGTCACCGAAAGATGCTGGTGTGTGTCTAGCCTGGACTTGGGCCAGCCCACTCAGGCACTCATAACTACTGTGACTCGTTCATGACGCCGCATATTTTTAACGTAACAAACAGCGCAGACACACTCTCGAGTGCCAAATGTAAAGTTCACTAACATAGATTTGGCAAGACTAGCTATTTACGCGAAGTATCTATGCTTCTAGCGAATAATCGCGGACGACGTATATTCTTTCTTGTGATTGGTGTAAGAAGGTGGATCAAATTAAATTATCATAACATCACGCCTGAATAGTTGTGTAACTGTGTAGTACAATATTTTACTAAGTACTTATGTTTAAGTCTCATGTAATGGTGTGTGAGTGAACCTACCATCAAGCGCAAAATCATGCAACTAATAAATTACAGTTGAAAAAACTGGTAGCGACATCTATCTCGCTGTATGCGAACTAAAGAACGTCCGCGCACGATGTTTCCGCGCGATTGAACGAATGCAAGATCGGACAATAGCTGAGGGCGGTAGTAGCGTAGCTCACCGGCCGGACACAAAACTGGTCTGGTCGGAGGATCCTCCCTTTACGTTTCCTCATACCTCTAAAAACTCAATAACACTACCCGACCCGTAAGTCGCATCCAGGAGCTCATACTGGTAGCGCTATAAAATAATGACGTGTATTACCTATTTTACGAAATACCTAGTTCGCAAATTACCAACTGTACCAGCTCAAGAACCCTTACCGCAATGCTGCGTGACAAAGAATAAGTTGGCGTTGCCGCGTTGAGTGATGAAATTGTAAATGTATCATCTGAAAAAACGCATTTGCAAACAAACATACGAGGTACCTACGCGCGTAAGACAAAACCCTTCCTTGACATTTGGGTTAAAAGGCGATGATCAATTAGGTTTTCAAATTGGACAACCGATGTTTACACCCAAAGACATTCAATTTCAATACTGACCAAAGACGGAACATCACGAATAAAATTTTCATCTGATGCTTGGTGGGCACAAGTCATACAAGTCGATTAGCCTAGTTTAGTACGCTCCGCTGCCGCTCCAATATTGCTATATTATGCAAGATGGCGTTACTGAGACATGTGATCATAGTTTTTCTGACATTTATTCGCATTTCCTCTCTATTGTATCTTTAATCTCTTTGGTTCCACCAACATAATATAATGTAATCCCTACAAAGACTAAAAAGTTTAATATACCTATATCTCAGAAGAATGCAGCCTTTTTATAATCCGGTTTAAGCCGTGTCACGTGTGGTTGTTATGTAATCTCAGATTATTAATCCTTGGTATCAAAGCGAAGTCCTGCTTTCATAAAAAAGTGACGAGATTTTATTAATTCTCGTGATTGCTCTCATGCATGAGATTGTGGTTCGAATTCGGAAAAGTACCGATGTTACTTATTACTTCAATTCATATTTATGTACTTACTAGGATTATCTTAGACATCATTGGCTTCGGTGAAAAGCTCGTGATGAAACCTAAAGATAAAGTTAGTTCAAGTGTGATATCGCAAATCCGCCTTGAGCAAGCGTGGTGATGTGGTGAACGAGGCGTGCCTTCTCTGTATCAGAAGATGCCTTTCCCCGCAGTGAGACAGTAACAAGCTGGTATTAAATTAATTAACTCAGTGATCCTAGCCAACTAGTAATGCACGTAGTTGTGCCAGATAACTCTTTTTTGCTGCGAGTGTCGCATGCTAATTAAATGTTACTTTATCGATTGTACGCAGTTCCTGCTTTCTATTGTCTTTGGCAAACGATTTACCTTTTGGTTGTAATGTATCCGGTTATTAACGACTTGCTTTCCTAATCTAACGTAACATCACGCTTGTTATACCGAAGGTTGAGACAGAAGTGCACCTGTAGTACACCCACATTTTGCCAATTATGCTTAAGTTCTCATCTAATAGGAGCAAGAGAGCATAGCATAAATATAGAGTTTAAGCTGCTACTGGAGAATTCCTGATGGAAAAAGTTAATAATGCGTTGCTCGACCCGGGGATCGAAACATAGACCTTATGCTCAGCAAAAGCGCGAGGTACCTACTGCTAGATCAACAAGACAATCGTAAACTACTGTCAGCAGAATAACACATTGCATACAAAAAAATGGCAAAGTGCAAATCAAACTACCTTCGAGGGTTCTGTACCTTATCAGAAAAAAATGTTAGAATTATAATAATATGCTCATTGTTTGCGACTGCATAACTGAATCTGTGTAGGTTTTTTTTGTTGAGTTCTAAAAATATGGCATAGAGATTTTTGCTTTATTTTTCCTGTATTATTTACATACTGCATACGTGCGGCAAAGATGGAAACAAAATAAGTTAATTGGCAAATGAAATGCTTTTATATACCCGAGCTGACCTAGTTATCCTACTCTCCCATTTGGGGTGTAGCATTCAAGATGAAAACATCTTTACAATTCATTCACTTGCAATACATTTACAGAATGTAACTATTACTTAAAAATTGTTTTAGGGGTCTTGGGCAAGAATTTATGGAGTTACATTTACTAAGACACCGTAAAGAAAAACATCAGTGAAAAGTTAGAG
Source organism: Euplexia lucipara (assembly GCA_921972225.1). NCBI lineage: Eukaryota > Metazoa > Arthropoda > Insecta > Lepidoptera > Noctuidae > Euplexia > Euplexia lucipara. The sequence continues at coordinate 4,820,419 of OV179142.1, read as the reverse complement.
TAAACAAAAGATATGTTTAAAATATTTTAGCCTAAACAAGTCGATTGAGTTAAACGGTCATTGCGTTTCAATGTTTATTTTTTTCGAAATACAACTTAATCAAATTATATTCTGGGTTTCGATCACTTTTTTATAATTTTGATATGGAACCCTAAGTGTGTAATCCTGTTATATTATTACTTGGATATGGATCAAACGACTGTCTTCATGCCACAAAAGTTTCCTTGTGTCTTGAAAAATTGTTGGCAATATTTATTTATAGCTGGTCTTAGATGAACAGTGGGTGGAGGAACGAGATATATTTTATGCCTATATCTCCGGAACTAAACAATCTATTATGAGCACCCTGACGAAGACATACCTACTTAGATGTGTGTTCGAGACAGTTTCTGGCATTGTTTTTTTCGTGCCACGAGTTACATTTCATCTCCATGACAATGGATTCATCTTGTGACCTAATGTAGTGGCCATTTTTTTGCTAACAATGACAATGTCGGAAGTGGCAAGCAGCAATACCAATTGGCATTCTGCGTGATGTTTTGTTGGCAGACGAACTCGCTCTGGGTATCTCGGTTCAATATTTAATAGATTGAATTAGCGACGTGTAGGTAGGTTATTATGAGACACTAAGTGCATTTAGCATAAACTCACGACTGTGCTCCCCGAGCGGTAAGCTGCAGGTGTATATATTTCCTAAAGTACAAACACATTTCGCCATTTATGTTTAAGTCCTATGTATTAGGGAGCGAGTCTATCTAATCCTAACTAATCAGTTCGTATCCCCGGTAAAAGGTACGTATATTTGTGCAAATTATCATAAAACATGAGACCAGCTAATTTGAACTATCCGTAGCTGTTTTTTGACAGGTTTTGCATTTATTCGTTTTTACTTCTCGTTACATCACTGATCGTAAATCTTATTATGACGGAATAACAAAAAAAACACCACGATTACCTCTGACATTTGAAAGTATTTTATTGATCTGTAAGCAGCGACAGCTGCATGTACGTTTTCATTGCTCTCCTGTTATTACTAAACGTCTTTTGTTCTATAACGGTCACCTTTCAAATGCCTCTAATTTATGACGGCAACGAATCCCTTGTGCTTTTTATATTTTTAAATTCTTCTCAGTACCGCGGAGGTTATTTCTGGTAACAAAAAACATGCCTATTGTAAATACCTTAAAGTTTTGGGCGAACTTTTCAAGCTTTTCCGGGTAAAATGTTGCTAAATACTTTTCTTTTCATATTTAGGGTGTGAAAGTGGTGCCTTAATTTCTGATTGTTAATAACTGTGCAAGAAAGCGAAAGGATACGTCTATTGGAAATAAGTATTTGTACTTAGATATAAATATAGGTAAGTAGATTGTTTATTTTGATGTAAATGGGTCATCGGTAAAGGAAACTTGGTTTTTTAACCCGGCTTGGACAGGCGCGGCGTGGTGATTCTTACTCGTAACTTCTCTGTATGAGAAGAGGTCTTTGTACTGCAGTGGGACAGTAACAGACTACTATTATAATAGGTATACTAAATAGTGTTAATAAAAATTGTGTACTTACTTGTTTTAATTAGTACCTACATTCCATTGAAGAGTGTGATTTATCACTCGCTCACATTTTATGTGCATTCGTTCGTGTCCAAGTGCCACCGATAGTAACTATTTCATATAGTGTAGTATGCTATCAGGCATCATAAATAGCTACAGGTGTATTTAATTAAATCTCCGTGCATTGACAGGTAATTTCGTAGAACAACAGTCAATTTGGGCTAAAATAATTACATATGAATAAGGCCAGCCAAAACAATTTCAGTTTGTAATACTTTGAAGATGGGGTTTCGTATCAAAATACCTAAGTTAATTTATGTCCCTTGTAACTTTCGACCACTAAAACAACGCGACACGTTAAAGGTCTATACATAATTATAGTCTATAAGTAGTAAAATTAAGGGTTAACAGTTTTTTTTTACTGAACGCGCCAATTTCTCGCACTACCAATCGGATTTGTAAAGTATTTTTGTATTCGATAGCCCATTATGGTTATAGGGAATTAAATATTGGTGGTTGTTAATGGTTATTTATTTTTATGTTTTTGTTTAACCACTCGTTTGCCGTAATTATATAACTATTAAAAAGAAATTGTGTCTCGCGTAGATCTACGTTCCGGCACATGACGGGTTAAGCTTCTTGAATAAGTAAATAAATAAATTAATCATTATTACACCACGCTAAACAAATGTGATGGGAAAAGCCGTGCAAACAGGCGCTTTAATTCCATATTATATTTGTAAAGATATAAGTTAGCTGAGCTTTAGAAATGAGTAGGTATAATAAAAAAAACTAACAGGTGAAAAATAACTCCAGTTTCGGAAGTCTGTGGCTTTGGTGGTTTTGTTTTGTTCATTATTGGCCACCGACTTCCGAAACTGGAGTTATTTTTCACCTGTTAGTTTTTTTTAAGAAGTCGGTTGTTTTTTTTGTAAAAAAGTTTTTATTTTGTAATTTTTAGTTTCTTTGCATGTAAAGAAAGTCTTTCGAAACTTGAAAGAATCATTGAAATTGGATAACAATTGCTAGAGAAGTTCTATCTCTGAACATTAATCTGTACATCTCTGCCGGCCCCTTTTAAAATAGGACGGCGTAATGTTATGTTGTGGAAATCCAAAAGCTCAGCATAGACATCTGACTATAGCAATCGCGAATAATTTGCTGTTATGCGTTGAAGAGTTCCGTTGCCTGTCTTCTTCATCAGTTTTTCTTCACCAAATGATACTTTCTAAATGAAAATGCTTGATTTGTTACTAAAAATGTTGAAATCGGTGCATGTGTGCCTATATTTTTTGAGGAGTTCCCTCAATTCCTCAAAGATCCCTCATCAGATATGAGTTTTGATACAAATGGGACCAATCTGTTAGTATACCCTATCAAACAAAAAAAGAATTTTGAAAATCGGTCCATAAATGACGGAGTACTGAGGTAACAAACCCTAAAAAAAAAAAAAAAAAAATATACAACCGAATTGAGAACCTCCTCCTTTTGTTGAAGTCGGTTAACAAGGGTGGAACAAACGCGAGTTTCGTTTTAGGAGCTTCCTCTTAATTTACGTTTTCACTAACACTAAACGACACCTATATCTAATTTAATCATACAGGCTCTAAAAATATTAACTACCTACATCCACCGAAGCTAATAAAATTGATTACTAATGGTTCGTGTTTAATTTTTATTGACGTTTCCAACACATTTAAGTGTACATATAGTGGATTGATCTAAATTTTATTACGAAGTTAAATTCGGGTCAAATCCCTAGGTTTAACGGGCAGGTGTCCGCAACTCCACGACCAAGCGCGTATTTTGCGTACGGGTGAGAATATGCCCTATCAAATCCCTAGTATGTAAACATAATAATATTGTTTTAAATTTTACCGTCTTACAAGAAAAGTACACAATTGATGTTTCATTATGTTTTAAATTTAAAAATCGACATGGTGTTTTATTTGCACCTAGGGTTCAAAAACCAATTAAAAACAAAAAGTTTACTTTTTCATTCAAATACTTACTAAAAATTGCAAAATTTAAACTTTAATACTAGAAAAAAAAAAACAACTGACTTAATTGAAAAACATTAACAGGTGTTAAATAACTCTAGTTTATGAAGTCTGCGGCTTTTGGTTTTGTTGCATTTATTTTGTTGGCCACTGACTTCCCTTTCCCTTTTAACTTTGAAATCTCCTCGTCCTTGATGCAATGTAGTTTTTCATGGGAAAAAGATTTTATTTAATTTTTAAGATTTTTTTGACTTTGTCCATTACCTACTTACAAAACAAACAAATTGAAAATCAAATCTTTGCTCTTTAGTCTCGTTATTTATTTGAGACCAAAAACCTAACACAAGCCGCAGAAACCGGCTAGATTTGTATATATTTTTCCGGAAACGATTGTAAACCCAACAACCCTATTTACACACCAATTTGAACAAACTGTTTCATCTTTTCCGACATTCAACATTTATTTTTTAGCGAGTCTTGTCGCAAATGTGAATGCAGTCGCAGTAATCATTCTAGTCATTCTAGATTCATTATAAATCTAGATTGGAAGACACGATGAATGGTGCAAGACGAATTAATGTGCCTAATGAATGAGGAGATCACGCTAGTTGGCGCGCTCCTTTGTCCCAGACAATTACTGCCGGGGAAGGAAGCACAGGCTGTTTGCCGTTCCTTCAGGGGGTCGAGTCTGCTACTGCAATCGTGACTCAATGTCCGGTCAATGATCATTTTTGACGTAAAACGTCCAACTTATGACACATTTCCCATACAAAAACTGTCAAAGTTGTCAAGTATTCGATCAATGACCGGTCATTGCGACACGATTGCAATAGCAGACTCGACCCCCAGATCTCTTGGTGCCACTTTGTGCGTCCATGTTCCTGCCCGCCTGTGACAGCTCATCACCTGCCTGCCTTTTAATAACTGTAGTGGTCAAACCCATGCCTATAAATTTAATACCCCAAGTCGGCATCTAGTGTTACCGGCTGCAGATTAATAAGTACCAGTATGCCATGGAACGCCTGCCTGTCTGACAACCACAACCCAGTGACTGGACAACTGTCAGACTATGGAGGTTCTGACTAATAGTAGTTGACCAACCAAATTAATCAAAACAAACTTTATGCCTAGGGTTATAAGTAGCAAGCTGTGTGTTCGTCATAGTCTGATAAGATTGTCATTCTAACTTTGTTTGGGTTGGTTAAAAATCGTATTTTATTTGGGTAACGTACCAAATCAAATACGGTTGAGGCTGCATTTTGGGTCCAGAATCAAAACTAACTTTCGTTTGGTCTCCACTGAGTTAAAAACACTGTGACGTCACTTTACAAATACAGTCGTGAAAAAATAGCGTTTGTTTTAATTGTTTTCATCAATTGTTTGTGCACCTGTGCCTGCACAAACAAATCACAGTTTTGTTTACCGAATTCCGTTCTGTAACAGTAAACACTAACAGTGTTCCTAACTTGTGTGAAAGTTCCTAGATTGAGTTAGTATTAAATTGCGTTGTTGCCCGTGTTGCGATTGTTATTCCGAAACTAAACTGTATTTAGTTTATAAATTCCAAAATCATATAAATTTTCAATATTTTTTACAACCAACGACAAAAATAATAGCTTTAATAAGACTGGTAACAAAAAGTGGCCAACTGCAAGTCGGGCCTAGCGCTCGAAGAGTTCCGCACAAAGTCGGGCAAAAACGCCCTAAAAGCGTTACTTGTATGTTTTAAATATCTCTCAGTCTTTGCTGTTTTATTGTGTCAGAAATAAATAGATCCGTACGTGAACCAAAGTAACTGACATGGCCCGAAGCTTTGCCTAACTTAATAGCTGAGCGCATTCCTCGTGTAGATACCGTAAGACGCAGTCTAGGTAGACCTCTTACAAAGTTAGCTGACGATAGGGTAAAGATTGGGGGAATTCTGTGTCCCACAGTGGACGTCTTTTGGTTGAAATGATGATGATGATGTTGTAATAGCTGCAATAGAAACATGAGACTGAAACAAGAGATAGACGCAAGGTACGCACGGAAAGCGCAAACTTAGTAATAGGGTTCCGTTTGCGACTTTTCGGGTAAGAAACCCCAAAACAAAAAACCCGATAAAGAATTAGTCGAAGCGAGTTCAACTGGCTGTCTGTCTGTCGTTTTTCGCCTTGGTAGGTTTTTTATTTATACCCATAGGTGTTCAAAGCCGTAGGTTTATTCAAGAAACGCGACGGCTTTATTCAAGGAATAAGTAGTAGGCTTGTTCGGTTTAACAGAACAACAGATTTACGAAGTAGGTAGCCCGGAACTCTGAAACCGCTAATTAACTAATTTGAGCTTGATTTTGTTTGTTTTGAGTAGGCTAGATTAGCTTAGATATCAGTGGTGGTCTGTAAATGGTGGAACCGGCAGACGTCACTGCCAAGTTGAGTACTTGAGTTCGAACCATAGCAATCTAAAAAATAATCTATGGTTCGAACCCAAAGCAAGACAATCTCTGACTTTTCGGATGCATTTGCATATTGTATAATTCACCGGAACTGCCCGGAATTACCCGGAATGCCTCAGAGATAATTCTTGACAAAATGTAAAGCTTAGTCTATGTACAGACGCCAGCACGTCAAGTTACCCCAATGTGTCAAATTTCTTTGATCGTTTTTCGTCTTTATGTCAAACTAGCAGACGTCCCGCGGTTTCACCCGCGTTGTTCCCGTTCCTTTGGGAATACATACAGGGATAAAAAGCACCGGAACCCGGGGATAGTGTAGCTTCCCAACAGTGAAAGAGTTTTCCAAATCGGTCCAGTAGTTTCGGAGCCTATTCAATGCAAACAAATAATCAAACATTTCCTCATATATTACTAGCGTCTGCTAAGTCTGAGAGTGAAATCGGGTGACGTCTGTCACCCGATTTCACTCTCGTAGTTCCCGTTCCTGTGGAAATACAAGGATAAAAAGTAGCCTATGTCACCCTGGGATAGTGTAGCTTACCAACGTTGAAATATTTTTTTAAATCGGTTCAGTAGTTTAGGAGCCTATTCAATGCAAACAAACATCTTTCCTCTTTATAATATTGGTAAAGATTTAGGTCTAACAAAATAAGGTTCATATTGAATTCGGAAAATTTGACACATTGGGGTATCTTGATGTGCTGGCGTCTGTACCATGGGCGGCATAAAAGCCTGACAGCAGCTTAGTCACATAACCACATACAAAAGAAGCTTAGATTTCAATATTTCCTCGACAAAAGTAATCCTGAAGATGTATGCATTTCAACATTGAACCCGATAATTCTACAAACTACGATTCAACTCCCATGGGGATAGCTGCCATTCTACCACTATTTATTGAGAAAATTTATTCAGGTCATATTCATAAGGCGGTCATGGTCATATTCATAGTCATATTATGTAAAGAAAATCGGTTTACGAATGCCATAATTGATCTGCATCAATTATGGCATTAATTTGTAAAACGATTTTCCTCTCAAGTTGTTTGTATTGTAAAGTGTTGCAAGCAATCACAATAAGGTGAAGGTTTTGTTTTTCTTAAAATAACGTTGTTACAGGATAAACTTTCAGTATCATTCCCATATCTTCATGCCTAAATGATTTTTCAGAGTTCTCGGGTATATCTTCAGAGTCCTAGGTCCAATACCTATGGACATTAAATCGGACAACCTCGAAAGTCATACAAAAGATGATATTTCAAAATCGGTCCGTAATTGACGGAGTAAGTAGGTACTTACTTACAGTCGAATATCCAGAGTAGAAGGGACATCATCGCATAATATATTGATACTGTGAGTTCTGTACACGATTCTCCTGGACGATTATTTCGTTTTTTTTCTGATGCTAAGTATTGTTGCTTAAAACCATAGATATCCGTGTATAAAACTGTAAAGAGCTATAAAAAAACGTAATTCCTTTACCTTTCTAACCTGATGTAGTAACTTCTTGGCAGTCGGGTAATTAGTCTCTCCTTTCATTTAAAATCGGACTGTTTTCGACAAAAATCACGATTTTATACAGTTTAAAGTAAAAAAGAACATCAGGTAAAACTTGAAAGCTGACAAAAATGTTCATTGCTGGGGGGTCCAGGATGATGTAGAGAACTCATGGTGTCCGAATATAGTTTGATGTCCATTCTACGTCTTAAGTCTAAAGTATAATAAAACGTTCGCCGAACCAAATAAATATCTGCAAGTGTCAGCAGTTTACTTCACTTAATTCGACCATAAAGCGATACATGATGTGGTCGACTATTATTATCTACTCAAGATAATGTATCTTACTTAGGGGTCGATTATACACATAAGTAAATTACCCTAATTTTGCAAACTCCTGGCAGTCTGTTAATCGTTTATAAGTTCCTGTTACAACCTAAATTCGATGAATTAACCGAACTCGGAGCCAAGTTTAAATTGTGATCGATTAAGCTGAAACGTCTGATAAATTAGAGCGAAAATAACCCTGCGGTTTACGCGTCTGGCTAGCAAAGCGAAAGATCTGAACGTTGATTGTGAACCCCATGTAGCCCACCCAACGCCCTATTAGAAAAATGCAAAATAGTTCTGGTGAAACTACCTCATTTGTTAACGTACATTTTACGGCTAGAAGCGTGTAGCTGTATGATTGCAATGATGGCTGGTGGTAGGTAACTTTGTTTATACTTTTAATTATAATATTATTGATGCAATTTTTAAAGAACTGATAAAAAAATGTGTGTTTGTACACGCGTTAGAAGTTCTTCTTTGGCGTACCAAGATAAAAATCTTTCCAAAAATTTAATTTTTCACGTAATCTTACGGTTTGTAGTAAAAACGACACTAATAATAGAAGAAAAACTATTTACTAAATTTACTTCAGGGTGTCGGATTTTCGTGACGGTGTGCGCGCACATCGTACAAATTTACTCTCATCATTTTTCCTTAACGCGCCAAAAGAAGTATTACTTCAAAAATATGTGAATGTAATTTGGGTTGCTTTTTAGTTTTAGTCCCGCACTGGTAATAAATAATTATAAAACTGTAAAAAAGTATGTTAAGTAGTTTGCTAGCTTTTGAATAGGGAACGACGCGGAGTCCACTTATGTTTGCAGGTTTTCGGTCTGCGCCGCGGTAGCCTCGAGCTTTTTTTATGTAAATAAAATTATGTATCATGAGTAGCAGTAGATAGTATATATAGCGTTGAATACGTTTAAGATAATATCAATTGACAATAAACTTAAATCTTAGCCTCAAATACAAGAGCCCATAAAGTTCTACGTTAATGTCGTTATGCTGTTCTTGACTATTTCGTGAAGCCTCTTAAGACCTTTTCCTCTGAACAGATAATTTAAATCTCCTAATACTTAATTAACATCAACTTACAATTCTGTGTTTTGCTTTGACGTATGTAATCACAACACTTATAATTATGTATGATTTTGTAGGTAATATGCACAAGGAACAAAACAAAAAAGGTAAAAAAATAATTTAAAAAACACTGTGAACGAAAGTAGTCCCTTTACGACGCCAAAAGGATATCATTGTGTATCTCAACATGGTGCTTAATATTTCAGTAAAAACAAAACATGTCACAGCGCTGGTGTTCATTTAAAAGACCAGCCGGTCGATTTAATAAAAGGCAAAAACCCTGTGAAAACTTGAGTGAAGTGAGTTCACTTCACTCAAGTTTTCACAGGGTTTTTGCCAAACCCAATTGTTAATTATCAACCCACCTACATTTGCGTGCAAATTATTATTTATGAAAAATTGCGAATTATTTTTAATGAGTATTTTTTACAGAATAGCACTGCACGTTAGGTTACAGTAGGAACCTGTTTCCCTTTTGGTTGTTGATTAAAAAAAATATTTTTTTTTTTCACTCTTAATATCCTCAAGCAACAAAAACTATTGAATTAATCATCAGCGTTTGATGGTCTCCAATAGTACCTACCTACCTACATTGTTATTGGCAAAAATGCGGTGTCTCTTCCACAAACGCCATAGATTTTGATCTTTTGGATATACGAAAATTAGCCTGCTGTATTCAAATAAGCCTTGAGCACAGGCGTAGTATAGCTAGACTTTCGGTACCTATTCTATAGGATACATTTTGGAGAGTGTGCTCGGGAATTACATGAATTTATTCCGCCATCACCTTTCTACCATCGGACAACTGATGGTAGAAACCGTATGGCGAGGGTCCACCCTTACATCGTTGGCACCTCAACGATCCGAACAAAGTGGTTTGCCTGTCGTTAATACATCGAGTCAAAATGTTGCATGACGTCACTAGCCAGTCCCGTTTTTACTAGATAATGACGTTACAAGCCCCGTCTCCTCAACTTTAATGCGCTTAAGCTCAGCAGCTTTCCATGAATTTGACAAAAAATACTTGTGTATTGTTTTTTTATAATCTAACTGAAGGACTATTTATATTTTTATATTCAGCAATAGGGTTGTTTTGTCAAACAACCCTATTGCTGAATATTGTCGACTGAAGAATCTACACATATCTTCTCTTCATTCTTGACATTGTCGTGCTCTTAACTAAACATAAGAAATGTTTGTACAATCTGAAAATTTGGCGACTCTTCTATAGACAAAATCCGTATCTACTTTGATCAATGTGTTTATGCTTCGCGTTTAGCACTATGATGATAGGTCGCATCAAGCATGGCATGCATAATTTATCTCGCTCTCAGACCTCCGTTATCCTTAGACAAAGATACTGAGAATAGAAGACTGGATTAATTCCGAAGAATTTGCATTTTTTCCGCATGACATCATGTGACGCATTCCTACGTTGCGGTGGTTCGATTCTTAGTTTGTTTTATTGTTGGCAACAAAGATATTTAATAGGTAAGTACTTACTAAATACGGGTCATCACGAACAAAATTTTCATCCAAAACTTGTGTCCTAGCGGACACAAGTCTATGAGTTTTTTTTTGTACGCCCCGCTGCCGCTCCAACAGTCATTTATTATTCTAGATGGCGTTACTGAGACATGGGATTAAAGTTTTTCTATGACATTTCCTTGACATGCCCGCTTAATAGTATTTTAAATCTCTTTTGTTGGCAATCATCAATTATGTTTCGGATGGTATAATTTGCAGTGTAAATTATAAATTATGCATGCATACTTGCATAAACTCATGCCTTTTCCCGTGCGGGTAGGCAGAAACTGCAGATCGTCAGACTTAGGCACTACCACAGTCTAAAAACCTACAGTCGTCCGACGAAGCCGCCTAGACAGGGTAATCGTGCGGGGTGTGAGGGGCGAGACGCGGAAAAGCCGCTCCCGAACTGCGAACAAAACGATGTTCGTAGTTCGGGAGCGTAGTATTCAGGGCTAAGACGTGTAGACGTTGTCGGCCTTTTTTCCAGAGATCAAAGGCGTCGTCCTACTGTATTAATACTATACCTATTGTATATTTGTAAGCCTGAAAGGTCAAACATGGCAGATATTCTTTAAACTGACCCATATTGCATGCTCTGTATGTACACTCATGTTTATACACATAAAAATATCTTGAATCTTGAATCTTAATATTTATACCTACTGTGGTAGGTACTACGATCCTTACATAAGCTTTTGTTTTGTTCATATTCTACCTATTTTACATCTGGTCATAATTCGCGCCAATGCCATTGCGAGTACTACGCGCCTGACCTTTGAAGAATACCACCAATAACCGTTTCCACCGAAAGAAGGCTTCCCAAACGGGGAGAAAGTTGTAACTCACCATTTTTAGAAGAAATAATGTAACATTTAGAAATTGAAACAATAAGGTAAGTAGATTATGTTTTAAATAACTCCTGGGCTTCGCCGCAATCGCGTAGGTACCTAATGAGGATTTCCATGTCTTACTAATTCTTAAGTAGGTAACCTACTTAAGTTAAGTATCTCTAAAACATCCCCATCGAGCCAAAAAACCCACGCACTCTTTAAAACTTTTGTACCTATTTTACTTCTGTTTATTCAAATTAGGTCCAAATACATACTTAATTAATGATAAAACCCGATTACTAAGTAGATAGTTACCTATATAAGTTTCTGATATGCATGCTTACTCATCATTATATTGCTATGTGATATTATCATTTTGAGATATATTTATATTAGGTAGGTACCTATAAACTCGTGATCTGTGAATCACCGTCTCTTCTGTAATAGTTAAAATAATAGTTGCATACGTTACACAATGGTTGTACCTATGTAGTTTGTATATTTAATAAATTTGGTGGAAAGTGGAAATGGCGCGGGCTACGCGCCAGCTAATCGATACAACATAATACTTTTATTTGTTACAAACGCAAGGTCAGCTGGAAGTTGAGACCGCATTCAAACTCAATGCCCGGTATTATGGGAAAAAACACGCTGATTAGGTAGGTAGGTAGGTACCTAAGCAGTGCCACACCTGGACAAAATATTTTAGTATTTAACCACGGTTTGTCATTCTTAATTTATTGAGTAGGTAAGTAATAAACATATGAAGTCCTTGTTGTAATGTGTGCTAACAAATATCAACTTTTGATTAAATCTTTACAAAATGTATAAATCGACTATTACACCCTCTAGGGGCAACTGTGCGACCTAAATCCGCCCTTAGTTTGTAACGCTCCCAGTAGAGTCGCTTCAGTTCCATTCAATTTACGGCAGAAACTTTATAGCGCGCCATCTGTGTACGCCGCGTTGAACATCGTAGTCGAGTTTGGTTTAGCGGGTTTCGGACAGATGGCGCTGGTAGTATCAATCTGTTACAACATTGTGAAAATTATTACAAGGAAAACTCGAGCTTCGCAATCAATGCGATAATTTGATTTAAATCCGCATTCAAATTCAACGAGGGAACTGCTTTAAATATATTAGAACACTGGGATTACGAAACTTTGTTAATATGATGTCTTAGAATGTCCAAGGGTTAGATACCTAAGTAAGTTGCTTTGCAATCAATTAAATGCTCACAAACATAATCTTAGATACAGATACAGTTGACAACAATAAATTTGCTGCAAACAGACTTCGATATGCGTCATGTGTGAAGCTAACATTTGATTCGGTTAGTTTGTTGTGCATAGATACCTAGACATCGGACGCACTGTGCTGGACAAAGGTTGTTTGCTTTGCAAGTGAACCGTGCCCGATACGCATCGCATGGATGTAAATAGTACATGCCACATAATGCCTGACTACACACGTACCTACGTAAACTCACGCCTTATTTCCATGGGGGTAGGCAGACACTACTACCTTATGATTATTACATGCCTAGGTAATTCTTTAGCTCAGCATTTGATTACGTGCTAACACCAACACAAGTAGGTACATACTCTACTGTACTTATTCTACTGTACTATACTATACTACTGTACTATACTATAATACTATACTACAGCAGTGCGATTCTGGTCAAATCACCGCGTGAATTACAGGCGTAGTGGGGGAAAAATGGAGTATCATTCCATACTAATGTTGGACATTGACAGTTCACTTCACTCAAATAATAGGTAGGTCTTTACCTATGAAATTGCCGTTTTGTATGAAAAAAATTCAACGAATTTTATTAATTAATCGAAGTAATCACCCATGCAATCAATGCATCTTTGCCAACGCAGTGGCAGTTTATTGATGCCCTTCTTAAAGAAATCAGCTGGACGGGAGGCAACAAATTCTTCAAAGGCATTTTGTACTGCCTCTCGGGTATTGAATTTTTTTCCCGCCAAGAAGTTATCCAAATTCTGGAAAAAGTAGTACCCCAGTTCTTGCAACTTGGAGACCGTCTGCTGTGCAGTATGAGGTCGCGCGTTGTCGTGCAGGAGCAGCGGAGACGAGCGATTGACCAATGCTGGTTGGAGATGTGCCAGCTTCTCCATCATTGTGTTCAGTTCTTCACAGTACAAATCTGCAGTAATGCTGACCTCGTTTTGTAAGAAGCTGTGACGAATCACACCGGCGCTAGACCGCCAAACAGTGACCATCACTTTTCTAGGGGTAAGTTTTCGTTTAGGGCATTGTTTAGGTGCTGAACCAGGATCCAACCAAACAATGCGGCTCAAAATTCCTTGGTTTGTGTGTCTGTTGAGCAGTGCAAGGCACGTCTCGACGCGTACTTCGCGCTGGCGATCATTTAGTTCGTGGGGCACCCATTTGTCAAGCTTTTTTACCTTGCCAATTTGACGCAAATGGACCAATATTGTTTTGACGCTAACGTCGAAAGCTGCTAATTCAGCCATAGATTGTGTATCATCAGCTTCCACAATCGCCTTTAATTCGTCATTGTCGACCAAAGTCTTCGGACGACCGCGAGGTTCATTTTTCAGGTCGAAATTTCCAGAACGGAAGCGAGCAAACCAATAACAGGTGGTGCGTTGGTTTGTAGTGTTAGCTTCGTAAAGGTCGTTGATGTTGCGTGCCGCTTGTGCCGCGTTGCTGCCACGACGGTACTCATATTCCATAATTACTCGAATTTTTAACGTATCCATGATGACGAAAAAGATTGAAATGCGATGAAAATGTAACACTAATCAATAAACAAATGACTACTTTTGAAAAAAAAAACTTGTTTTTAAAATAAAATTAATTTGAAATTAGAATTCTTAGCCAAACAAAAATTATTTTGATTTGAAATGGCCAGTACTGCAGAACGGCAATTTCATAGGTAAAGACCTAATATAGGTACCTACTAGCTGCCCCGGCAAACTTCGTTGTGCCTTAGAGTCAATTTATTGTTCTTATCATTTTTTTATATTAGATATACCTACATACGTTTAATAAGACGACAACAAATAGATCCAAACCAATAATAAGTACTACTACTTTTTATGTAGCGAGTCTCTACTGTGATCTTATTTAAACATTTTGTGTTGGATAGAATTAAAATTACAACATGTATATATAACCTAACCTAACTGACCATACCTATCCTATAGCTAACCTAACTACCTAACCTTAGTAAAATACATTGATTTAAAAAATACTAAATTCTTAATTTTAATCTGAACTATTGCCTCTATGTTACATACAATTTATACTTATAGTTTTCCCGTCTACTTTAATTAAAGTCTTAACAGTAAAATAAGTTCTATTTGCAAAGAATTATTAAAGTTTGTCTCTGTCGTCATTGCTAATTACGTAAATTGATTTCTGAAATATAAGACTTTTTATGCTACATAAAACCTCTAAGTTTAGTAACAAAATAAATTTCAGAACGTTACCTACGTTCTGAAATTTATTTTGTTTCGTAATTCCAGAACGCAGGTACGTATAAATTGACAACCTTACCATCTTAGGTTTAGCTTAAGACTTGTTAATGTCAAATTGTCACCTGATAATGAACTGGGAAGTTTGACTCCTGTCATGTCATCCAAGATGGCGCTGCGTTTGAAAAATGTTTGAGACAACGAATATTCTTGATATTTATTTTTTCGAGGACTTTTCATGTTTTTTATTAATTACTAGCTGCCCCGGCAAACTTCGTTGTGCCTTAGAGTCAATTTATTGCTCTTATTTTTTTTTATATTAGATATACATACGTTCAATAAGACGACAACAAATAAATCCAAACCAATAATAACTACTACTACTTTTAAATTACAACATGTATATATAACCTAACCTAACTGACCATACCTATCCTATAGCTAACCCAACTATCTAACCTAACTACCTTACTAAAATGCATTGATTTAAAAAATACTAAATTCATAATTTTAATCTGAACTATAGCCTCTATGTTACATACAATTTATGCCTATAGTTTTCCCGGTCTACTTTAATTAAAGTCCTAACAGTAAAATAAGTTCTATTTGCAAAGAATTACTAAAGTTCGTCTCTGTCATCATTGCTAATTACGTAAATTGATTTCTGAAATATAAGACTTTTTTATGCTACATAAAACATCTAAGTTTAATAACAAAATAAATTTCAGAACGTAGGTGCGTATTATAAATTGACAACCTTACCTTCTTGGGTTTAGCTTACGACTTGTCATTTTCAAATTGTCACCTGATAATGAACTGGGAAGTTTGACTCCTGTCATGTCATCCAAGATGGCGCTGCGTTTGAAAAATGTTTGAGACAACCGATATTCTTGATATTTATTTCTATGATGTCGAACGGGATAAAAAGTATCCTATGTCCTTCTCCTGGCTCTAAACTACCTCCCTGCCAATTTTCAGCTAAATCGGTTCAGCCGTTCTTGAGTTATAAGTAAAGTAACTAACACGACTTTCTTTTATATATATAGATTATGCTATTCCGGACAAAGACAAATCCAAAAAGACCAAAATCATTCAAATTGAT
Organism: Euplexia lucipara; assembly: GCA_921972225.1. Taxonomy (NCBI): domain Eukaryota; kingdom Metazoa; phylum Arthropoda; class Insecta; order Lepidoptera; family Noctuidae; genus Euplexia; species Euplexia lucipara. The sequence goes on along the minus strand of OV179142.1, from coordinate 4,804,597 downwards.
CCAGCCGTTCTTGAGTTATAAGTAGTGTAACTAACACGACTTTCTTTTATATATATGGATATTTTATAAGTACTTATAGGTATATTCTAAAAATGATAATTTACTGAATAAAACGCCTTTTATACTTAATCTATTCTTATTACTGATATGAAAGCGTTTCTTCTTACTGAAATCAAATAAAAAAAGACCTTTTTACACAAAACAATTATTGTTTTTTGGTAACGAGTTTTCGATATTTTAAACTGAATTAATCAATTTCGCTATCAGAGCGTTTCTGACTGATAGCTTGATAATATGAAATTTCCGCCTAAACAGAATACACATTTTATCCCGATTTGGATTGAATAAGCTTACAAGGTTAATATGTTTTATAGTATTATCTTTAAGAGAACGTATGGTCTACATTTTTTTTTAATAAATTAATACCCTTTTACGATTAAGTATTGGTTTTACTTTTGATAGAAGTGCTGTACCTACGTAGGTATTTACATAAATTACATATGAAGCTACTTACATAAATACTCGCCTTTCTTACACGTAGAGATAGGCAGAAACTTCAGAGCGTCATTTTGTACGATTCTTCAAGACTTGTTTTGCTTTGTATGAGTTCATACAAATATAGTCATTTATCGACGCACGCACCCCGGTTTGTGAATACTGTAAATAAATTACCATCCATCATCTGCCCAGCGTTTTTCCTACTATGTTGGAGGGCGCTTTCCAGTTTTAACCGTATGCAGCTGAATACCGGTGTAACAACGTCTGACATGGAGCAACTGCCTGTCTGACCTCCATAATCTAGTTCTTGAGTTTCACGATACCCTTTAGTTGAACCGGTTGTCAGACTTTCGGACTTCTGTCTGACTATACCCATTACGACTGTCAAAGATACTTATACAAATCACAACCGGGACCAACTGGCTTAACGAGCTTTCCGAGGTACCTACGGAGAAAACTAAATATGTAGGCAATAATGGTCACCCATCCACGGACAAACCTCGTCGAGCGTAGCTTAACCATGTCAGTGATAGCCTAGTGGTGTGAGCGGCGGATGCTAAGTCATCGGGTTCTCGAGTTCGAACCTAAGGCACGCTTCTCTGTCTGATTTTTGTGCGTATTGTAGAATTATCACTTGCTTCAAAAACGGTGAAAGAAAACATCATTAGGAAACCGGCTATATCTCAGAGATATGATGCCAAGTCAGAAGCCCATGGGCGGCATTGAAAGTAGCACCAGGTTATTCACTAACCTAACCACACGGTATTTTTTTCCAAACGCATTTTTTTATTTTTTTTATTTACAAGGCAGATGTAAGTAGGAACGCCGGGAGGGGACGCCCTAGAAGGACATACATAGACCTTATTGGTGAGGTTCTTCTGAAAGGTCAGGTGCGTAGCACTCGCAACCGGCGTGTGTGTATGACAACATGTATGAATGTTAACGAAGCAAAAGAAGTATGTCAGAATCGTAGCATATGGCGCTCTGTAGTTTCTGCCTACCCCCATGGGAAAAAGGCGTGAGTTTATGTATGTATGTATGTATGTAATACGTAATTTGTATAGATTATTACTTATAAACTAAAGATGTTCCAAAATGTAATTCTCCTTTAAAATCGCTAGCACCTTTCCTGGGAATATCAAAGATAAGTACCTACCTACTTCGTACTTTTTACTTTTCATTAAGTAGACATAAAACTCAAGTAGGTATCTACCAATTCGTCAAATATTTAAGTAGCGTTTTTTTAAAGTATCAGAGAGATGTAAAGTGATAAAAACTTTTTTTACAAAAAAAAACAATTTCTTAAAAAAACACTAACTGGAAAAAATAACTCCAGTTTCGGTAGTCTGTGGCTTCGGTGGTTTTGTTTCGTTCATTATATAATAGGCCACCGACTTCCGAAACTGGAGTTATTTTTCACCTGTTAGTGTTTTTTTTAGGAAGTCAATTAGTTTTTTTTTGTTAAAAAGTTTTATTTTGCGATTTTTAGTTTCTTTGCATGTAAAGACGGGTTTTTTAAAACTTCAAAGAATCATTGAAATCGGTTAATAATGGCTTAAGAAGTTCTTTCTTAACATTAATCTGAATATCTCTGCCGGGCCCCTTTTAAAATTGAAGGGCGTAATGTTATGTTATGGAAATACAAAAACTCTGCATAGACATCTGACTATAGCAATCGCGAATAATTTGCTGTTATGCGTTGAAGAGTTCCGTCGCAGTTCTGTCTTCTTCATCAGTTTTTCGACACGATATCATACTTTTTAAATGCAAATGCTTGATTTGTTACTAAAAATATAAAAATCGGTATGTAATATTTTGTGAGAAGTTCCCTCAGTTCCTCAAGGATCCCTCATCAGATATGAGTTTTGATACAAATGGGACCAATCTGCTATCAAATTAAAAAATTCCCCATTCCCTACCTTTTTTTAAAGTCGGTTAAAAATCTTCTGTCTTGGTCGAACCTACAAGGATATAAGTAAAACTCATGTAGTAGAACCGGTGGAATCAAGCGACTTAAGTTAGTATTAGCAATAAAAAATTCCAACACTTTCTTTTCTTTATATTTTTTCGCCTTCGGCTTCTAAAATTAGGTCGAGAGGTAGGTACTCAAGAAGGAAATGTAAAGATTTTTTTATTTCAAGCTTTATTCCATTTTATTATTTCAGGACACTTAGTAGATAGAGTTTTATTCTTATGAAGGACCCAAGTGGATTGACTTGATTTTGCACCTTTCGTCATTTCTTGTCCGGGTTCTAAATGGAAATGAATTGTAGGTCCTGTAACTAGTGTACGACCGGCTCCTACTTTCTCATTAGCTACAGATAGTTTGCCTGGCCTGTCGGTCTGGTGGTCAGTGGCCGTGACTGCTCTGCCGGAGGTCGTTCGATTCCTACTCTAGACAAAGGAAAACGCCCAAAAAATGCCTGAAATAGACAGAAACTGCTAATAGTCCTTAATTCTATCAAGAATAAAATATATATAACGAAATGTATCTCAAGTTTGTTTACCTAGGGTGAAAATATAACGATAATTAAAATATTTATTTTGATATCCGTCATAGTCATTCTTAATTTATAATGGCGGTCAGTGTTTATTTGACATGAGTAATCGACATTCAGCCTAAACAGATATCGTCAAATAATCCTTAACGAACTATTTTATGGAATTATTGCATAGTTATCATTCATTTAATATTATTCGACCTATTAATACCGTAAATATAATTAAAATAGTATAAGCGTATGAATATTTATCAAAATAAAAAAACTCGAATTATAAATCGTATCGTAGGCTGTATGCATCACATGTCCTTTGCCTTATTGACAATTTGACATGAATGCATTTTCATTTTTTCGATTCATGGTTTTGCGGATTTTTACGTTTGCGGCTCGAGTAAATTCAGGATATTATATTATAACGACGACTGCGGCTATTTTTTAAGGATTTTGATTTTACTTCTGCACACGTTACCCATTTTTGAACACGACTTAGATTAGACCCGCCTAAACGTCAACTCGGCTTTTTGACGACGGATACGACTCTGCTGTTGTTTTGGACTTGTGCATCGTGTACATTTAAGAATGGATAGAAACATACACTGTATTCATTGCTATCTCGATATTGCAACGATGAGATGTAATCTCATATCAGTGCAAAATGATGAAGTAGGTACGTAGTATCCTTAACCTTGACTTAACCTATATTTTAGAAAAAATGTTTGGAACTGGCTTCTACCAAGTTTTTTGATAATTATTGAAATTGTCATGGGTTCCCTACGATTTATAGTGCAATTTGGCGTATATTTCATTGTTGTTCATTTCAGGCATTTTTTTGTTTGGCCGATGGGCATTCCCCTTTTTGTCATTGGTTCTGTGTCTGGGTGTTATTTATCTATAGGATGTATGTATTTCGAAATATTAGTATGTTTATCAGTCGTCTGGTACTCATAGTAATGCGCTTAGTTTGGGACTAGATGGCGTTGTGTGTACATTGTGGCATATTTAGTTTTAGGGCCTTTACTCAACATGATTTTATATCACATGGACGTCGCGCGTTTTTGATAAGCGCGTTCTCTGCGCGATTTCGCAGTGACGCGTAAGTATTAGCAGATGGTTCATGTATGTATCTTTTCAACATACCGACCTGCTTTAATTTGCTGAGCGTAGGTACTTACGATTGCGTTCTACGAACTACGAACCGCGTTGAAAAAAACGTCGTGTAGAAATGGGTGTGTTAAATAACAACAACATGCCTGGGTTAAAATTGCCTTTACTAATCCACCTTATTCTATATTAGATTAATTTAGCAAAATCTGTTTTAGTACTTACACAACTATCAGCTTATTAGAGGCCGTTTCTGGATAGTCCAGTATCTTATCTTTATGTGAGTATTCCTGAACCTAAACAGATGTGTTCTGTTGGAAATCCCCTTTAATAATTCGCCTAAGGGTAAAATCACTACAAAATTGTAAATAAAATTTAAATTGCCCTTTATAGAACAACGAGTGGTTAAACTGATTGCGGCTACTTATATTAATGAAGCTTGAGCGGGTAATTTCATTTAATGTACGTGAAATCAATTTACATACGAGCAAAGTAAATATGAGGCTCGTCTACATGGCTGTGGCGTGCAAGGAACGAAGACATGCCACTTAATGTCTATAATGATGTTGGTCTAACTATAAAATTCTTTGTATTCTCAGATAGTTTTATATATAGGTACCTACTAGCAGACGTCCCGCGGTTTCACCCGCATAGGTCCCGTTCCCGTGGCAATACAGGGATAAAAAGTAACCTATGTCCATATTCCAGGGTCTCGGCTAATTCCATACCAAATTTTATTAAAATCCATTCAGTAGTTTTTACGTGAAAGAGTAACAAACATCCTCACAAACTTTCGTTTATAATATTAGTAGGATAATACAACAGTAATAGTAGGTTTGTCTTGTCCGATCATTAGTGAGCTTGTTACTGCACTTGAGACTGAAAGAATCAAATCATTTTGTTTTAAATTGAAATTTACTTTATCAACTAAATTCGATTCGTTACGGAGATGTTTAGTTTCAATTTGTTCATGAAAAATAATGCCTTTGATTGATTTTAACGGACGATGTTTAACTTGACATGTCTGAAAGCTGTAAAATTTACCGTTTAGGTATATTATTTAATGTAAGTAGGTACTACAAAATTCAAACATAGGTAATGCAAATTGTTGTACGAATTAACTAAATACTATCAGAAAGAAAGAAAAGAAAAGAAAAAAAAATAATTATTTGACATCACTATCACAAGGTACCTTTTGTATCATTATCTATATATCTGTCTGAATGGTTTTTTTTTAATTTAAAACGCCTCCATTAGCTTCCCAATATTACATTTGTACTAAAGAGCATTATTTTAAAGAATTTTGAAATTAAATAACTGGTTTCCTGAGCTCGTTTTTTTTGCTTATATTAGGTACCTTTCGCCCGGTCGCAGCACTCGCAGCCCTATAGGTACATAATGCCTATTTCATTGCAAATAACCTAGCTCTTTTTCAAGTAGGTATATGGAACTAAAACAGCAATATGTTGGTCGTACTACATTTACCTCTGCCAAACCCTTCGAAGAATACAGGCGAGATGTCATGTGTAACTAGAGTAAAAATTATTTTAATTTGTTTATATTTTCAAGCGTTTCTCAAGTGTCGCTAGCTATCCATAGAAGCATAGGTAAGTCATGGCGAAAATCTATTCTGAGTTAGAATTTTTATCCAATTGACATAAAGTTTAATTTTCTTAGTTGTTTAGGTAAAGACAATGCCAAAAAATGTATGAACCTGTGCCCCAGGCTGTACATAAATGAAACCTATGTTATTTAATAGTAAAGGTCTTCTACAACAAAAGTATAAAAGGCGCATATTGCTCAGCAGTCGTGGACAAAAGTTAAAAAGGTTTAAAGAACCCGTTTTTGTACCTACCGGCTAAAACATTTTTATGTTTATTGTAAACATTAAGGTATAAACATGTTTAGATATCTGTTCCAGGCATTTAATATACAGTGTATTCGTTTTAAAGCACTGGGAGGGCATTATTATTCAAAGTAAATCTATTATGGTTAGTATCATTTGTAGACAGAAAATAAAACAAAGTAAGTTCATTCAATCATATAATTTTGTAGGTATATAGGACTTCAATTAACGAGAACTTACCTCTAAAGCTATCCATTCTGATAAAAGAACAGTCATATTTGGAGGTAATGATGATATTATTACATGTCTCCTGATACGTTCTCTATTATTGTGATACCACAGTTAGCACACGTTTGTAATGTTAAGTATTACGCACGCGAGCACTCGCGTGGGGCTAATGACACTATAAAATATAAACTGAAACTTATTATGATTTAACACAAAACAAACTGCGGGCGCAATATTTTAAGTTCAAACGAATATTTTGTGACATAATGACATTTGACGTTTGATCGAAGACTTGAGTGTTGCCAAAACAAAAGTAAAATAATGTTAGATATGAATGCTCAGATAATTTTAAACTATTAATCTAACAATATTACAGTTCGATTTATGGATAAGAAAACATAAAACACTATAATAATAATGTATTACATTTTAAGTTACGCTAACTTACAAATATTTAACATATTAGGCCAGGTATCTGTTAAGATAGTTTTTCCCTGTTTTGCTCTTTGTTAATATTATGTGGCAATGTTGAGGGTACTTTCAAGTGAAATAAAAAGAAAGATACTTTTTATTGTGAGATTTTTTCCACGTCTGGTATGAAATGTTAGTTATTTTCTAAAATTCGTATCTTATTTTATTATAAGTATTTGTAATAGAATGATCTCTGTACACTTTGGGGCACAAATTGGCATTCTCCTTTGTCCCGATATTTGTGTTGCTGACTGTACCATCCTATAATTACTGCCGCAAGCCTTACCTGGCGTCGTTTTTCAAAATTCAAACTCATTTCGGAATAGTCAAGCTCATGTTAGCGGCAGATACTGTTCGGCTAAAAGTTTTTAATAAACTGATTGTCCGTCGGAGTTCGTTACTGCGCTGTTTGTGTTTCTGCTCGCATAAGCAGCCCTCGGGCCATCCACCAACAGTGCCCACCCTGTTTCTCTTCCTAGAATGGAATTATCGACACGACACAAAATAAAAGGCTGATCGACTGATGCAACCGAAAGTGGATAATACATTCAACCAGTCTAGCGATTGGATTGAATGATAATGATAGATTGAATCTTCTTTTTAGTGCCTAAAATTGAGTGGAATATGAGACAGCATCAAAGTCAAATCTTTTTTTTCTAAATAAACCCCTTTTGATTAGATTACATTAGATTCATTTGAGAAGGCACTTGGAAACGTCAAACTCAAAGTTAAAAATATTTAAAACTAGCACTTTGCCCTTGACTTCTTCTGTGTGCATTTAGTTGGTACTTAAACATCCCATCCGTCCACTCTTAAGATAAATATAACCTTTGACACGATGAATGTAGCTTTCAATTGATAAAATAATTTTTAAATCGGTTTTGTAGATCTAGAGATTACCCCTACTTACAACCTCAAAAACTTAACCTCTTTATAACATTGGTAGATGATTACAGTGATTATTAGTTTCCTTTACCAAAAGGTAGTTTGGCGCTGACAGTACTTAAATATTTTTACAACATTAGGCCTTCAAAGAGAGCAGCGGTGGCCCAGTTGTGGCGGCCCCGACTTACGGACAGTAAGTCGTGGGTTCGAACCCAGGCAGGCGCATCACTTTGTGTAATTTATTTCATCACCACTGCTCTCAAAAACGGTGAAGGAAATCATCGTGAGGTCTTTAGTTGATGGCGAAGCTTACTACTTTTATATTATAACTACTTGATAGATAACTCCGAATACCTTTCTGCATAACACACATTTCAGTTAAAAAATTTCTTCCTCTCTTCGAAAATTTTTGGCTTACCGGCACTTGAAAAAATCTGAAATTAATATCGGGTCCGTTCATAAGGAATTTTACAATTTTAAAATATCTCCATCAGGTTTCCGATATTACCTTCGTACTACTTTTTTTCAAAAGAATTTTACGATAGGTTCTTTTTTTTAAAGAATTTTAAATTAAAGCTGGTGGTGCGTTCGTTTTTTTTTCTTCTTAATTATTACCTTCCGCTTCGTTAATCTTGTAGTCGCAAGTGCTAAGCACGAGTTCTTGAGTTAGATTCTCGGATCGGACAGTGTTGATTGGTTTTTCCATCTGAGATTAGTCAATAGCGGTCCGGATTTGTGCCGTTGATTGGTGGCAATGGACTCCCCTATTACATGGGATTCAAACATCGCTAACTGGCGAAATGCGGTGTACTTTAGGTACATCTCTGCCTAAACTTTCACGGAATTCAGCCACGATGTTATGTATCTATAATACCTTCTATATTTTTTTCCATCCCACCACGACTATTCATTTTGCCAGAAAAGGTGCAATTTTTCACGCCGAGTCAGATTTCCATTACTTACGCGAGAAGCGCCGTTGGGTCGTACATTTTGTGTTTGGATGCAAAAGGCATCGGAATACAAATAAACAACCCGACGGCCCTTTATGAGCGTGGAATCGTATTTTTTAGGTTTTTCAACAATACGTATGAGAAAAAAAAACAGGATGTTTACCAAATGGTCTAGACACGATGTGCAAGCGTTCGTCGAACAGTCCGTTGTTCGAATGTTTTATGTGCAAAATATTATCGGGACTTAGTAGATGGGGGCTTTAATAATGTTGGAGCCGGTTCAGTGCCAGTAGGACTGACGCTCGATTATTGAAGAATGTAATAAATATTCTTATAATAAGTACTATAATTTTCTATCAGATGGCAGTGTAATAGTTAACTTCTGGGATAGAAGTCGCCACTACATTCATGGAGATCATCCTTGCCAACAATACCTATTAAGTCAATATGTATTTTAAACACTAAATTGCAATCACTTTGGGGTAAAAAATAAAGTGGATCATGGGAGCACAGTTTTAAACCGACTTCAAAAAAGGAAGAGGTTCCATGTTCGTGTGTATGTATATATTTTTTTTATGTAGGTATGTTTCCGGATTTCTCCCCCATTTGTCGACCGATTCTCAAAATTCTTTTGTTTTTTGAAAGAGTATACTCCTGAGGTGGTCCTATTTTAATTTGGTATAGATCTGGTGCTGATCTTCGAAGATATATCAATGGAACTCTTCAAAAATAGACGGCAAATCTGTCGTGATTGCAGGAATCGCTTGGATGTTTATTGTTTATACAACATCATGACGTATCATCACGCCTGTATGCTCTGAGGGGTACACAGATTTGTGCAATATACCTAGATTTCGACAGTTAGGTATGTTAAGTTTCATTTATTAGGGATAAGTGGATAAACTTATTAGCAAGACATTTATTGTTAACAATTTAAAATAATAATAATATTTTTTTTAACAATATAAAATAAATTCATGGTAAATATTTATATGGAAACAACTCAAAATAGAAATTAAAAACTTTTTTGCAAAAAATTAAACCGACTTCAAAAATAACATAACCAGTGTAAAATAACTCTAAATTCGGAAGTCGGTGGCCCATTATGAATAAGACAAAACCACCAAAGCCTTATATGACATTTCTTCGCATTCCTCTCTATAGTGAATATCCTAAATCTCTTTTATCTAAAGTAAGTTTAACACTTCTCTCGCGTTTCAATCTACCTTCAATAAAAGTCGTAAATAACAACAAGGTGAAAAGAAACAGAAGACAAGGACGGTAAGATTTATGTGTTGGGCTTTGCTGCACGCCGTCTACGGGTGTCTATCGTCTTCCTGCAAACGTAACAGCTCCGTTAAAACAACCCAGGGAGATGTGATATATTTTATTCATGGTCTAATTTCACCTTCATTTACTCATTTGGAAAAGCTGTTTGGCCTTCAAACGTAACGGTGGTGTGTCATAAAATTTTACCGTGAAAGTATCTCCCGTGCCCATTTATGCGTGTAAGTAAAATAGGCTGCGTATTGGCGCGGCACAGATTTAAGCAAAATCAAAATCAAAAGTCTTTATTAAACTAGGCTGAGAATCAGCACTTTTTGAACGTCAAAAAATACATAAAGACAGTCCCCCAAAAACGGCCCACCCTTCGCCACTTCCTAGTGTTTTTGCTGGGAAGAAGAAGTGGCGGAACAAACTCCCCATCAACACAATCATCTGTCTGATTCGTTTGAAGAACTAGGTATACAAAGAATCTATACAATGAAATGCTCAATAAATAGCACTAATGTTTATATACATTGTAAAACATTACATTTCAGAATGATTGTCACGTGTTAGCTAGCACACTCCAATATACCGAGATTAAGAAAAAAAAAGTAAATTCATATTAACATTGAAATCTAAACTCAAGCAAAACAAGTACAAAACTGAAAAATGACAGCCTCCAGGTATAAAAGGCGTACCCGCTTACACGTGCAATGCTGGCTTATATTCATAAGGCTGTGACTCTAAATTTAAAATGATAATCTAGGACCATCGAAGTGAAACCAATAAGCAGTTAACTGTTATAACAATAATAAAAAAAACCATTGGTAAGCAAGTCGACCAGTCACCACAAGCAGCACCCGAACGAAACGAAGCGAACTTCATAATAAAACCTTAACATTACTCTCTGCAGATCACTCAAATAAAGTTTTCCAGTAACAATTTGCCAAACCAGTTCAGTTTAGTTCAATAACGTATGGACAGTCGCCGGAATAGACAATTTCCCGAATGCATCTGTTCAATTTTGAGTCGTCGACGGAACTCCGCTTCGCAGGGCTATATTTCTGGAGAGTGGATGACGCAGGCTTTGTTCACTGTCAATGTCCATTCGCCCAATTCTGTTCGTAAAAATATCTGTTCGACTAATTGCGTTCGAGAAATTAATGTTGTATTAAATATTATGTCGTTGTTAAGGAATCAACATTCGAGCGTTTTCTTGGAACCTTAACAATAGATAAGTCATTAAGTATTGCTCGCTTGACATTTTAATAAGCTGTAAGTATTCAACCGAAGGTTTTAGAAACTATATTGTGCAATGTTAAACAACGATTAAATTTCTTTATGTACAGTGTTTATAGCAGACATTAAAGAAAATTGTTATGAAAACAAATGATTTACAATAACTTGAAATATTTTCCTTGAGTCTTTGGAAATGCACTTGTTGATCATTTGGAAGCCACTTAAAGACACTCCAACTTTGCATCAGTTTCTTGTAGTTTATCAATGTTTTACCGATCAACTTTACTACTTTTAAATCAAGTTGTTCGTGAGTTTTCATTACAAAACAAGGTATCTAGTCAATAATAAGTGGTCTGGTATAACTACTACCAAGACTCGGGTGTTTTCGCCACAGAAATGCCGGATGAAGCCTTTTTGGAGCCTTTATTGATCTGTTCGCAATCAACTTCAGTCTTGCTGCTCGCTTTAGAAATATTGTACCTACAAAGATATTCTTTTTATATTTTTAGTCTCGAATCTGTCTCAGCAGGATGTTCGATAGCCATTCTATTACTGAAATTAAAGCCAGGCATGTCGATTCAAAAGCTCTTCAATGTGGAAAGATTTAATAGAAAAATAGATTTATTGACATTGCTGACAATATGATTAATCAAGGAATGAAATACACATTCAATGGGGGAAATAAAGTTAATGTGTTTACTTGGCGGTGGTATGAGGGACTAGTTAGGTACTTCTGATATCGGAAAAATACATTTCATTTTATGGGGATTTTCTACAATGTTTGGACAAAGAAGATGCTACAGCTATTGAAAATAATAAGGATTATCCACCTAACGTCGCCGCGTCGTACCCCGCATCTCCATTGTAAGTTGAAATTGTAGATTGTGAATCGTGACACTATCTCACCAATACAGTACTTAGTGTATCTAGATTAAATAATATTGACTTACTAAATGCTCTGGCCTGCAAAACTTAAGTAGGTACTACATTTTAATTGATTTGGTCTGAACTGTAGAATTTAGAGATCTAAAATAAAAACAGTTTTATAGCAAGTTTCATCGACTTTCTTTTAAACTAGTAAACTATACAATAGTAACTTTTTCAACTAAAAAAAAGATAAAACAATAAAAATGGTTATTTTTAGCTTCGTGTCAAAAAAATCAATTAAAGTCTGTTCGCGTTATCCTACATGACGTTATTTAATTTTTAATAATTGGGATTGCCTCTTCGGGCTCTGACTACAGCCCGAGCAGGTTTTGCATACTGAACACGAGGTTTCGGTGCCGATGTGTCCAATTTTAAAAGTGTGGTACTTAGTTTTGCAGGGCAGTGTAGAAGGCAGTCGTGGTAGAGAACCCTTTTATAACCGTACCTTTTTAAAGATAGAGCAGATCGATATTCCCTATCCCAGCCGACCACCTCTGAGAGGAAACACTAAAACTGACTGAAAGGTCATGCTCTATTTTAAAGAAAGGGCGTACTCTATTTCATCAGACTATTTAAGAATTATGTTAGGGCACTATGTCAATTAGGGGGCTTTTGGCGAAATTACGGGCCCGAAGCTAATTAAAAATAATAATAATAAATTTTAATTGTTCCTAAAAAGTTAACAACCATCATTAACATGACACAGAAGCCCACACAAGGACACCTTGTGTCGTGGGGCTGAGCCTCTTTAATTTAAAAAACAGGATACAAGTTTGTGCTTTTATGCCGCTTCAATTACATTATAATAACAAAAAATAAAATCTTTTTTGCAAAAAATAAAACCGACTTAAAAAAAACCACTAACCGATGTAAAATAACTCTAAATTAGGAAGTCTGTGGCTTTGGTGGTTTTGTCTTATTCATGATGGGCCACCGACTTCCGAATTTAGAGTTATTTTACATCGGTTAGTGGTTTTTTTTAAGTCGGTTTTATTTTTTGCAAGAAAGATTTTTATTTTTCCATTTTTAGTTGTTTCCATATAAATATTTGCCATAAATTTATTTTTATATTGTTATTTGTTAACAATACATAATGGTAATAGGGTTATCCACTTATCCCTAATAAATGAAACTTAACATACCTAACTGTCGAAATATAGGTATATTGTACACATCTGCGTACCCCTCAGAGCGTACAGGCGTGATGATACATCATGATGTTGTAAAAACAATATATATCCAAGCGATTCCAGCAATCACGACAGATTTGCCGTCCATTTTTGAAGAGTTCCATTGTATATCTCCGAAGATCAGCACCTGATCTTCACCAAATTAAAATGGGACCACCTCGGAAGTATACTCTTTCAAATAAAAAAAGAATTTTGAGAATCGGTCTACAAATGGGGGAGAAATCGCGTAACAAACACACAAAAAAAAAAAAAAAAACAAAAAAAACATACCGTCGAATTGAGAACCTCCTCCTTTTTTTGAAGTCGGTTAAAAATGTAAAACATGATAAAAATATATCGAATAGAGTGGTTTTTGTTAAGTAGGTGAGTTTGTGTGAGTGTGTTTGTGTGTGTGAGTGTGTATCTGTGTGAGTGTGTATCCGCTTGAGTGTGTGTGCGTGTGTGCGTAGTTTTAGTTTTTTATTAATCAATAACAATAACTTCAGCTGCGTTTTCAAAAGTGGTCTGTGGTTAGGTGACCATTCATTACATGTCTAGATTACTCCGTGCGTCGAAAAGCAAGTTTAGCGGTAGGTCTTGGCTATCTTTTGTAGTTCTTTGGCAGTCGTTACGGGTAGTCAGAAGCCCAAAAGTCTGACAGGCAGTTGCAGAGGTCAGATAGGCAGTGACTCCATTTAAAACACTGGAATTGGGCTGCATCTGGTTAGACTGGAAGCTGAACCAGAACCATAGCTAAAGTTTATAATCGACGAAGGAGCTTAGATAGAGTGGATCTGGTAGCAGAGTCGGCAAGCATCTGAAAGTCATAGTGGGGCTTAACTCTTAATTCAGAGGGCTCAATGACCCGGCGAAAGACAAGACAGGACATTTGGTGAGGCCGTATGTGATCCATCAACAGCTATATTATCATAAGGCAATACAATGACTTAGGCTAGTTGACTAGTTTTTGGTCCCTCATCTTTTTGACGTAATCAATAAAATACATCCAGTCACAATGTCGCATGACGTCACTATCTTATACAGTATGTAGGTACTTACTGAATAATGACGTTACAAGTCTCCCCTCTCCTCAACTTTAATATGCTTAATCTAAGTTTTACAGAGGTCTTGGATTATTTATTAAATTAACTGGTTACATACACACCTAAAAATAAACAAACAAAAGTACAGTAAACCAATTATAGGGCATGAAAAACTCATCCGCATCGCTATCAACGGGAAAGAGCCTAGAAGACTAGCCGCAAAAAAAGCCGAAATAAAGGCCAGCCCTCTGGTCACGTGAACAGTCGACCATAATACCTTAATTTAAGTACAGTTTTCCATCAATTGGAAATTATATTTTTTATTATCTAACTGATAGTCTAATTATATTCCTATGCCTATTGTAAATGGACATTAGATTAAATGTTAAACTAGGTAGTACACATTATTTACTGTCATCCTACTATGAATGTCAAAACTAAAAAAGTCACAATACTTTGTAGGGAGATTAGAAAAAAAAAGCTTCCATTACACAATTGTTACGTAATGTAAGTATTATGTATTTAATGATGACGTTAAAAATGTGCCGCTTCTCGGCTATTTTAACGAAATAATATTTGATTTGATATAAGTAATAACAGCTCTCGTTATTCACGTTCCATGTTTCAGTTGTTAAGTTATTCTTGTTCTCTGATTAATGGTAATTTATGCTTCAATAACATTTCTATGTAGGTACGTAGTTGGTTCAGTTGTAATAAATTCTAGTTCCTAAATATAAAAATCTGTTCAATTTCACGCTGAATTATTTATTAACATCGAGCTTCGGTCGCCGGTTCGATAAAGTATTCATAAAAGGTGCAGTTTTGGAAGCTTTTCTATTATTGATAGCAGTGCCCGCGACATAGTCCGCATGGAATTTCGTGGGTTTTATATTCTCATGCTTGTAGAAACCCCTAATCTTTTTCTAAAATAGTAGTTACTACCTACTCATGACATTAGCGATCTGACAGTGAAAGTCTCATCAAGTTTGGTCCAGACGTTTTAGGGTATAGCTTGCCCAAATTATACAGACAGGCAAATAGCGAAAAATACAATTGATTTTTTGTTATAGCTACCGTATTATGTACCTTCCCAAACAGCCTTGACATAACAAATAAACAATTCAATTTTATTAATCTGAATATAGATATTTAATTTGATATGATTTTTTAACGCAAAGGTATTTGAAAAAAAAAGAAGAGTCAAACAGGTGTAAGTACCTATTTGAAAAAAAAATTGTTAAGTACATTTATTTTAAAACAAGTAAAGTAAATCTATGCATATATATATTATGAAGATAAAGGCCAGGCTAGTCATTTACCTTAAATCTAACTTATTAAATATATTTTTTAAAGAAATAATCAGAATAAATTAAGTTTTAATATTGCGACAGTAATCAAAACGTCTTCAGAATCACTGGAAAGAATTTGAAAAATAAAATAATGTTAGGGGGCCTGGTGACCTGACTTACAGGTTTAAAATAAAACTTAGTTTAGGCACCAGTCTTCCACAAATTAAATATAAAATTGTATCTGTATGCTAATCTCTATATTTTAATTTGTTGTGAAATGATAAAAATCTAAGTATTCGATTATCAACTACGATTTCATGCAAGGGGAGGCATGCATTTCATTAGTACTCTAGCTCCTGGATATTGCACCAAAGGCAACGAATATTTGGTGTTCAGTAGGAAATAACTTGACTAACCGACTCTGCAGGTACCGACGTTCACTTACTCAGCCAACTAGAGTTAGGTTGCTAAGTAATTACGTCAATTTACGTTAGTTTCGGTGCCGCTGGTTCAAAGTACCCACATCGGCCTCTTCATGCCCCGACCCGTCCCGCCTTATAATAAAATTGCTAGCAGTCTAGTTGATAATATCAACACTTCAACAGTTTATTTATGTAACTTGTAAAAAGTCTGAAGTAACATTATTGTAGGGACTCTGTGTGTGTGAGTAGATCGTGTAACTTAATACAAGTACACGATCCACTCACATATATACAACCATAAACCCATAACACTCAATCCAATTCCACTCATCAATTTCAATTATGATTACCTAATGATTTTCTTATCACATGATTAAATTTGACTAACTAATGTATAATGGGCTAGGGAGGGGGAGGGGAGGGGGATGGGGAGAGGAAGGGAGGGAAGGAGAGGAGGAGGCGAGTGGAGTGGGGGAGGAGGGGAGGGGAGGGGGAGGGGGGAGATTGTGACAGAGGGAAGGGGGGATTGTGAGAGGGGTCGGAGGGGCAGGGGAGGAATGTGGAGGGGAGTGGAGAGGGATGACAGAGAGAGGGGGTGGAGAAGGAGGGGAAGGGGAATGGGAAGGATGAGGTGAGAGGGGAGCGGAGAGGGGGAGGGGAAGAGGCAGGGAACAGGAGGGGAAGGGAGGGGAAAGTGAGGGAAGGGGAGGGAGCGGTGAGGGGAGCGGTGTGGGAGGTGTGGGGGAGGGGGAGAGGAGAGGAGTTGATAAAAAATGATATGCAATAGCTTTACCGTGGCAGTCTCCGAGTGCCACACGTCATTTTTTTCTTTTTCAAATTGATGGAAAACTGCTTAGATTAAGTGCATTAAAGTTGAGGAGTGGGGGCTTGTTACGTCATTAGCTAGCATAAACTGTACTGTCTAGTGACGTCATGCGACATTTTAACTCGATGTATCGCCGTTATTTTTTGATTTCGTGAAAAAATACGTGTCGAATATTTTCTTGTAATCTAGATGAGGGACTAAAAACTAAAATTTTGTCAAATAGCCTATTGTTTTGTAGGTATGCCTTTGTAAGGATAAAAGCCTATTCTATTATATTCTATTCATCTACATTCAACAACACACGCACACGCACCCACACACACATTCACGTAATTTTATTTTGTAACCTCACCCGTGTGCTGCTTTTATTGTGTTTTAAGTAAGCACAAACGCCAGCACGCCAAGTTACCCCAATGTGTCAAATTTCTTTGATCGTTTTTCAACTTTATGTCAAACAGAATAAGGTTCATATTCAATTGGGAAAATTTGAGACATTGGGGTAACTTAATGTGCTGGCGTCTGTACCTACTGTTGTGAAGGAGCGGAGTCTTTTAATACAGGCTTCATTTTTGCTTAAATGAAGACTCCAAACCCAAAATTGTTGTAACTTTTAGACACAACAAACGTTATTATTATTTGAATATTCTCTTACCAATAGAAAGCCACATTATTTATGAGTGTCATAAACTATTTTTTTTTTGTTAACTATGAGGGTTGATGGGATGTTAAAGCACGAAATACACACGGATGAAGTCACGAGCGAAGTGCTGTAAGTTTTTTACTTTCTTATGTATTCACGAGTCCTGGTAAAGTAAACCAATGTAAAGTAAACACAATAAAACCCCCTTATACATTTTACAGTGAAATCTTTATCTTTTAACTGCACCTAGTTTTAGCAAGTATACATATATCGTCTACGTCAGTCATTGTCTTGCCGATTGTTGAAAACGGAATGTCATTTAAACGGGCCGATATATCATTCATTACCATTGATAATATTAGTTGTTCGTCTGCTTGGTCTAGTGGTCGCAAGCTCTACTATTGAGCATGGAGTTCTGAGTTCGGTTCCTGAACTGGATGAGGTGTTATTGGTTTTTACATCCATCCATGCATTCATAAACTAAGTAGGCTGAAAGTACAGACGCCAGCACATCAAGTTACCCCTAATGTGTCATATTTTCCCAATTGAATATGAACCTTATTCTGTTTGATATAAAGTTGAAAAACGATCAAAGAAATTTGACACATTGGGGAAACTTGATGTGCAAAGCGCCATCTGCTACTACATACTTCTTGTATTATTGGGTTTTTATATCTGGAGTTTCGCAGCAGTTAATAGGAATACGCTTTTTTACAAGTACCAAGGGAATTAAACATCTAAGTAGACTGCGCCTATTTCTATGCCCTTCGAGTAATATGATTTCTAACTACTTACTGTTTATTTTAGTAAGACTCGTGGTTAAATAATACAGTCGCACGGGGTCTATCGAAGTTTAAGCTAAGCTAAGCCAAGGTGATCCTTCCGTGTCACGGAAAGCAAGTTACGCTGTTCTGAGCACCCTGAAAGGCTGACAGTGACAAACAGTCTATCGTTTAGACTATTAGGTTATTGTATTCTTCGGTTACTGGATTGTGGAGGTCCTCCATGTATAATTATAAATATATAAGTACTAGCAGACTTCCCGCGGTTTCACCCGCGTAGGGCCCGTTCCCGTGGGAATACAGGAAGCAAAAGTAGCCTATGTGTTACTCCAGGGTCTCAGCTAACTCCATACCAAATTTCGTCAAAGTCCATTCAGCAGTTTTTACGTGAAAGAGTAACAAACATCCATACAAACTTTTGCATTTATAATATTAGTAGGATAATACTTGTACCTACTTATCAACTTATTATGCTGATTTTTTAATCCGAAAGCCTTTCCGGTCTTTGTATGGCATCATCAGACGCGCATGATATTTTAATTTAAGGAATATAATGTCTGGACTTCGAAAGACACTACCACCCCTGGGTCACCTAATTTGAAAATGTCTAGTAAAAATTTGCTATCAGAAATACATATAATTTCATTGGCTATTAATATTGAAACTAAAATGTAGAATTGGCCTCATTATATTCACAGCGGCTAGTCGTATGAAAAGCGGCGTTATTTTGTATTACCTACAGACAATCGACGTTACTAAAATGTATGTAGACCGTACCAAAAGAATACGTAGTCACGTCAAACGAACCCGCGGGCACAGCTAGTTTAGTTTGGTTAGTTTTTTTATATTTGTGTTGTAAATTGCTTATTCTCAGCGCATGTATGATTACTTGATTAGACTTGGTTTGTTTTACCTCAAACATTTCAACTCTGGGAGCCGACACAGATTTGAAAAGTTTTAGGTTAGCTTGGTAGCGGCTGTTAATTTAATTATAACTAAATACATACCTATAGGAACGGAAAAATATTCTGTAGACATTTTAGTTCAAAACAAGCCCCATATTTGTCAAAGGCCAGTGTTGTTTCGGAAGCGTCGAAACGATGTCAACGGGAAAACATAGGGCAGAGTCACACCGGGAAGGCAGCGAAGCGGCGAGCAGTTTCGGTGTCAAATAATTTTTAACCTTATCTTCATTACTATACACACTTCACAGTATTGCTTGAGAAAATTTTACGCGGGAATCGTCGGAGTGCTCCCAGCCACGCGACCTTTTCAATTTTCTCAATCGATACTATGTTAATAAATAGTAATGACGATAGAATTTAAAATTATTTGACACTGAAACTTTTCACCGCTTCGCTGCCATTCGGCGGGTGTGACTCGGCCCTTGACATCGGTTATTAAGGTGGATGTGCCAGGGTATCCCGCGAAATGCAAATCTTGTGTAGGTATTTTGCAATTTGCCGTATAGTGTTAGGTTGTATGTTGATTAAAATATGATTCGCGACTGTAACACGTATGTTTTTACTGAATTATATAGGGTGACTGGTAATTAGTGACCGATACTTAAACACGTGATTGTATTCATGATTTCAATAAACTTTCCCAAAGAAACTTTTTTTTTTATACACAGTAACTTATAACACAATAAAATAACAAAAACGCTGCACACAGGCGAAAAATCAATAAAAGTCGGACAAAACCAAAAAACTTAAAAGTGCTCGAAATGAATAACAACATGTTTTACCGACAAGTCTGATAGACAATACACGCTACCTGCGCACGCGGCGTGGAGCTTTTTTTATCTACGCGCCTGGGTCTCAGTCCAAAGTTCGACTTGATCAACAGCGGATGTGTCTAAAAGTGAAAGTGTTGCTTTTAATTATTACGATTTTTATAATTTGCTTCGTGAAAGTCTTTGTTTTTTTGATGGATTCACTTTCAGGAGGTAATAAACCAATTATTATCAATTACTTTTGATAGTAATGCTTGATATTTTATATTAAAAAAAATATTGACTGAGACATAGTTCTGTTTTGCATATTTTTAAACTTCACTAAAGGGTAAAGTATAACTTCCCGAGAGATACGGCCGTGTTATTAGTGTTTTTAGAGAGTGTGGACTTTGTTTTTCAATCTACAATCACAGTTTTATGCGACCGTAAGCGACGCTTTAACAAAATTGTCTTTTTAGTCGACCACATCTGTTTTGGTCGCAGTCTACGTAAAACAAAACAATGTCTTATCTGCAATCGTTTACGTATTTGGTGCTTAATATTAGTTTGATATTGTTTTAGGATCAACTGACGAAAAAGTGAGCTTCAGCAGAAAGACTCTAATTGACTACTACAGGGAGGAAACTTCCAAAAAGGAGCAAGTTATAATGTCTTATCTGGAAAAAAAGTGCAATGTGCTCTGAAAGTGAATGAACTTAAAGATGAAATAAAGAGGTCCCTAAGAAGATGGTGAGTGATTATAAAACAAAACTTCTTCGATCACACAGAAATATTCGTGAAGCCACCTCCAAAGACTTCAACAGGATAAAATTCTGCATGTCAAAGCCAATCCTTGAAGAAAACCTTAATTATGGGGTTTCTTCGTTACATGCCTGGATAAGGTTTGCGGAGTTCATATTGCACCTAGGCTACAAATTAAAAATTGCAAAATGGCAAGCAAGAGACGCACACAGTCAATCCTTGGTAGCGGCTGAAAAGCGCCGCATACAAACAGAATTTTGGCAGAAAATTGGGTTACATGTTGACAAACCAAGACAGGGTGGAGGTACCATCGACTGATGGTAATACTGCACGTGCCATTTTTCAACATTCAGAAGCAGTTGCTGAAATAACAGGCGTAAATAACAGGCGTAAATCAACGTCTCATTAATCGACTGCATACCATTTTAAAAGTAATGTCTAGTGGTTACAAAATCAATGCAGTCAAATTCAAAGCGTTTTGCATCAAAACAGCATCTTTTTATGTGATGAATTAGGTACCCATGGTTTTATATGTCAACAACACTTCACAAAATACTAATGCATGGGTCAAATATAGTACAAAATTCTGAAATAGCCATAGGGTTAATGAGCGAAGATGCACAAGAAAGTCGAAACAAGGATGTTCGAAAGTACAGAGAGCGGTTTTCAAGAAAGTTTTCAAGAAAATTAGCCATGGAAGACACTTTTAATAGACTCTTGGTGTCTTCCGATACTTTTCCGAAACTTATCCCAAAAAAAAATGTTTCTATGTGCCCAGACGTTTTAAATCTGTTGGATGAACCAGATGTTACTACTGATAAGGAATAATAAAAATGTCTAAAAATTATATATATGTGTTTTTATGACATACCAACCCTTGTTTACCCATTTTGTAGAATAATTATGAATGTTTAGGTTTTGTCCGACTTTTATTGATTTTTCGCCTGTGTGCGCTGTTTAAAATTTCCGCGCGCGAACCTGTGATCGATCACAGTAGGCACGAATCGGCACGATCTATCAGCTGATAGTCCGACCTCGGGAAGGGCAAAATCTACTAGCAGTAGCCTCACACGCATCCCCGCCACGTTGTGCAGTACTGTCGTAATTAAATTAATTGAAAGTTAGTGAGTATTAAAAAAAGTTTCTTTGGGAAAGTTATTCGTAATCATGAGTAAAATCACGTGTTTAATTATCGGTCACCAATTACCAGTCACCCTATATACATTGAAATCATTAAGACAACCCTCTTAAGTTCATAATTATAATCCCATTGAATGATTATTTCATGAAAAATTCATTTAATGGGATTTAATTAACTTAGAGGTGGTGATTTTAATTTATAACTCAGGTTAACCATATTTTTTCCGGGCGCGAATAATATTTTAATCAAGATACATACTGACACTGAACAACAAATTGCAAAAAACTCAAGAAAGTGTGAATGTCGCGAGGTACCCTGGTACAGGCGCCAGCACATCAAGTTACCCCAATGTGTCAAATTTCTTTGATCGTTTTTCAACTTTATGTCAAACAGAATAAGGTTCATATTCAATTGGGAAAATTTGACACATTGGGGTAACTCGGTGTGTTGGCGTCTGTACATCTACCTTAAAGACGTCGTGTGGAAAATTGCAAAAAGCTATGATCATCTTCAAGTTGCGAGCTTACAAACTACACACATCAAAAGTGTCTAGGGATCAACATATATTTTTGCAATAACTTTTCTCCTGATTGATATTAATTAAAATTTTCTTTAAGGATTCATCGAATAAAGTGTTTTCGTTTGTCACAGTAACGATAAACCAAGTCACCTTTGCATTAATAAAGAAATTTGCCATTTTCCTTATAAAGGGATTTTTGACATTTGAACCACTAACATTAAAGTTCGAAAAAAAGACTGAAATATCAGTTTTCTTTAAAATTTTATTGGGTAACTTAAACAATTAATAATCCGTGTTTCTACCGCGAACACTAACAACACAAGAACATCGGTTTGGCATACTCAAAATGAGTTCATCCAAATCACGCTGTGGAATGGCCGCCCATGTTCGTTGCAACAACAAAAAAAGGTCTTCTTGCGACTGGATACCCTCCATATTCGGCAGAGCTCTTCTCTGTAGCATATCCCATGCATGCTCAATCGGGTTCAAGTCTGGCGACTGAACAGGCCAGGGCAGGACATTGATGTTAGCTGCGGCGAGAGTCTGTCTTACAACTTTTGCGGTGTGCGGTCGTGCATTATCATGCATTAACTGAAATAAGGGACCGATTTGCACTTCTAGAGGAACGATGACGTCAGATACAATCGTCTCAGCATAAATTTGAGCGTTGAGGTTGCCTCTGATCCAAATCAACTCAGTTCTTCCGCCGATCCAAATACCCGCCCATACCATGATGGTTCCACCACTATAAAGATGGACTTCCTGGCAGGATTTTAATCGCTGTTGGCGTCCAGGGGTTCTCCAGTGTCGTATACGTCTTGTATCCGGTCTCATACCAAAACGAGACTCATCAGAAAAGCACACGAAACGCCATTGTTCTTCTGCCCAATTTCTGTGTTCAAGAGCCCATTGATATCGAATCCTACGATTGTGCATTGCTATAGGTGGTACCCGTAGCGGTCTTCGGGAATGAAGGTTCACTTCATGCAAGCGGTTTCTGACTGTTTGGTCGCTAATTAAGTTCCCTGAAGAGTGATGAAGCCTCACGGCTAACACCATGGCGGTTATTGTTGGAGCTCTTCGAGTTAAGATTTGAATGTATCGGTCTTGTCTCCGTGTGGTGCAGCGATACCGTCCTCCATGGCGCTCAGCCACGGTACCAGTGCTTCGGTAACGTGTCCAAAGTCGACTGATAACACTCTGACTTGTATTCAGAGCTAAAGCCACAGTACGTTGCCGGGAACCAGCTTCTATCATTCCCACGGCTCTGAGCATTTCTTCCCTGCTTAAATGACGTCGCCGCTCCATAATAACGTTGGTTTTAATCAGTAGTAGGGAAACAGTAGCACTAATAATGTCTTCAATGCGTTGTATGTTTTTATAGGGAAAATATTGACAGCTGATTTTCATCTTTTACTCGAATTTGATTCACAGTTCTTGATTCAAATTATGAAATGCACCAAAAAGGATCCATATAAATTTATAAAATCATAAATTTATTACAAAGCCACATCTCAATCTCAAGAAATCCGCATAAAAATGCTTGATCCCTAGACACTTTTGATGTGTGTAGAAGGATTTTTTCGGTACTTTGAATGGCTTCTATGACGGGCACTTATGAAAGGAAAAATGTTTTGGCTTTTAATTTACTGGAGGACTTAAATTATACTTATGATTAATTATTATTATAATTATAATCAACTTAGTAGTTCTATAACGTGTTTTTATTTTAGTTAGAAACGAGTAGTTTTTTTTTTAATATTAGTTTCATCTCCGGCAGGTCTCATGTGCATATACGCAAGCATATTAAGCTCCCCCAAACTGTCAAATCTTCCTTATTCTTTATGTAACAAAGTTGAAAAACTTTCAAAGAAATTTGACACACGCCTCTATACCTTACTTATAAAACTGTTCCAAAACATTTGTATACGTTACTTTTTGGTATATTTTGATGTCCATACAACCCTCTAAAGGTTAAATATTGAATATCTGTAAAGCACTCACAGCTATGGCTTTTGCAATTAAAACGAATGGAAAACTATCACGGTTAAGTAAACACTATTACTTAACGAGTTATGACTTGCTTAACGCATGAATGGTTTGGTCTGTAAACTTTCGACTGGATCACAAAAAAATCTTATAGAAAAATATGTGTTGGTTTAATACTAAATATTGCTTATTCAGGTTTTTGTTTAAGTAGTGATTGCCTTGTTTGTCTTATAATGGTGGAAAGCATATTGACCTGGATTCAGTTTCCGAGTCGGATAGTGTCATTGCGTTTCCAGCTAGAATTAAGTATACCAACCCGGGGTGAAGCATAGGTTGCCCCATAAAACATTGCTGGTGAAGAGTTAGGTGTTGTATGGTAGTACACTTCTGCCTAAGCCTTCGGAGAATAGAAAGAAAGGAAAATGCGTTTGTTAGCATTACAGCAAAATAAACACACCTTCAAACTTCACTATAAAATACGATAAAGATACCAAAAGAGCCTCAGCTCAGCATTATGTCTAGTGAGAAAACAGGGTAAGTACAGACGCCAGCACATCAAGTTACCCCAATGTGTCAAATTTACCCAATTGAATATGAACCTTACACTCTAAAAAATTGAAGCCAACTAAGAGAGATTTTCTCTTAGTTGACGTTAAATTGAATAACACAACTATGATATTATGCAACTCAACTATAGCTGATTAATTACAACAGCAAGTTGATTTGTGATTGAACGAACAATATAGGTATGTTTATTAATTCTAACATGTATTACCTATTGTTGATTGTATCACTCTTAAACTTTTTGTATGACTTATTCATTTTTATTTAGTCAACATAGACAAATACGTCTGTTGAATCAATTCAGAATAAAATAGTAAAAGCAATCAAATCAAATGGTAATTTCGATAAATTTTATTTATAAAATTACCGAACATGTCGTAGTTGATTTAACTAAGATCTGATAATTACATCAACTAAAATTTAATGTTACATTCTATTATAACTAAAACGTTGAATCGATTTTCATATTTGTTGAATTAATCATTCGATTGATCTATTTATTCAAGACTTCAAGAGATCCACCCTTCCCTATTCCTTCCTACCGTCTACCCCGCCCCGCACACGCGCGCGCGCGGCTGAGCTGAGCTGAGAGCTCCGCACGCGCCGCTTAGTTCTGCTGTGCTCCCAGTGCTCCTATTCTAAGCATCTTTGTAGTATCAAGTAATTTCAGTGTTTATCAGTGTCGTTAAAGAGTATTTGGCATAACCGTCGATTAGATTAACTACTTAGCTACAAGTGCAGTGACTAATAAATTCTATGTGTAACATAGATGCTATTATTAAGGATTGAAATGGAAAACGTTAGCGAACTCCTCAAGACATGGGAGTTAAAGGCTCTAATACCAGTATCACCCGTAAGTATCTCACTCGATAGTTTATTTTTATGGTGCTAATTGAAAATGTAATAAACCCGGAGGCCCCCGGTTGATATTCATGTTGTGTAGGGAAATAGGTAGGTACCCTATCACATACTGTTTCGAATTTGCTCCATATATAAATAACGAGAGAGAATAACGAGAAAAGTGGATGTGGGAATGGGAACTCTTTCTCTCCCATTTTCACGTTTTCGCCTTGTTCTAATAACCTGTAGGTATGTAAGTAGTTACTATGTAATCCTGTGGAATTAAATGTAACCCATACATAAAAAACTATATTTGCATCAGTTACTAAATACCTACATGATCTGCTTTGTCTTATTTTAAGATAATTAGCCGTAATATTGTTTATAAGCATTCCCAATTATAATTCATTGAAATTGATACAGTATTGTTTTGGCATGATATAACTGACAGAAAATTAAAAATAAAAGTGTATTTTTCTGTTAATGTTTATTGTATTAATAAATATGCATTTTTATTTTCCAGATGCATATAGAATTTGATGCTGCACATGGTATTAACAAAGACAAATTGTTTATTAATTTTCCATTAAGTTTTGGAAATCAAGCTACAGGAACTGTTTAAAAGAAAAAAATAACAGAACCATTTTTCGGTCACTCTTACCAATTGTAAGTATGAAAGAAATATCTATATACATTTATACTCCATCCGATTAGGTAGTTAACAAAAGGTAAACAATTTTGACATGTATTTTTAGTTAATAACGCAGTTTAAAAATAAAATGCAGCTGTAAACAAATTTAGATACAACAAGAACGCTTACATGATCAATTTAAAAAATTCTTTAACAGTAGTTGTATTTCATTAATAAGCGTTTATGTAAAAAGACTTGTCAAGATTGTTTACCTTTAGTTAACTACCTACTCGGATGGAGTATAGGTGGTTTGCCGATGGGAAACTGCTATATAATATAACAATACAAAAGTTTTATTTTATTTGTTATTGTGATAATATTTGTTGCTTACTTCTTCTATTTTTTTTCAGCATCGAAAGAAGATTCATCGTTTTTATTAAACACTGCGGCAGTTAAACAAAAGAAGAAACGCAGTTCGGATGCAGGTCAAAGCTGGAAACCAAGTAAAGTTGAAGCCCGGGAAGGCTTTATAAAGCACGTGAAATCGAGTGCAGAAATCCGTCAAGCAATCAAGCCCCAAAATGCAGAGTATGGCATCGACACATACCCACTCACTACTCGTACAAAAGGGTTTTAAAAAATGTAATTTTCAGCATCAACTACAACTAAAAGATTTTTTTTCAAATTAAACTAGATGACATTTTTCGCACAGGTCCTGTTATAGATTCGTTTTCAAAAAATCTAGGTGAGAAACAATTATTTTGCTCCACTTTGAAAATATGTCAAAATAAGTCATTAGTCAAAGTTCCTTGGGCTACTGTTATACTTACACCCGCTATGTACTTTAAGTAATGGAAAAAAAATCTAATCGCTCTGCGCTGTACTATTTAAGCATTCCATGAATATATTTTATTGTTTGTAATTATATTTTTGTTTTATTTTGACCAAACTTTTGTAGGTACCTAACATGTCAGCCACTTAGAAAAATGTTGTTAGACAAAATAGTTACCTATCGAGACAGTTTAAATATCCAAATAGAGTAGGTAAACATTCGTATTTTGGGAATAGAGAAAAAACGATCATGTTTTGATAACTTTTATTAATAAATTGCTCTCAATTCAGACAGTATTCTGGGTCTGATCTTGAGGTACTTTAATTGGATCAGCACTTCAAATGCGTAAATAAGAGCACGGTGTTTAGTGATATTTATAAATACAACCATTAACCCCGATTTCTGAAATGCCGGTAAATTTTTGAGAAATGTTAAATCTCATGTCAAGTGATATGATTGGTTGTCATTTTGATCATCGTTAAAATTAACGAATCACAAGAGGTGATACTCATAGGTATATTAAAATTTGACCGGGATTTCAGAAACTGGAGGTAAGGGTTGTATTTATAAAAAAACACTTAATACTGGCTCCTAAATACGCATTTGAAGTGCTGACCCAATTAATAGATTGGCGCTAGTTAATGAGACAAAGTGTCTCAGTACATTCGATTAAGAGTAACTTTGCTGGCTTAATAATGTTTCATATTAGTAACTAACAAGATTAATAGCTTATTCAAATAAACAAATTGATTGATATGAATATTAAGAGATTTAACTTGAACAAGGTCATAGTTGAATTGATTATGGTAAAATAGTTTAATAGTAATTCAAATAATTAAAATAACCAAGGTCTTAGCTGAGTCTACGAACATGACTTAGTTAAACTTACCAAGTTCTTAGTCGAATCTACGAAGATGCATTTGTTGCAATGACCAAGTCCTTAGTCAAATTTAGTAATCATAAGTAGTTATAGTAGTCATTTTCAGATTTATATTGACCAAGATTATAGATGAATCTAATAAGTTGAATTCGTCATAATGGTCATTTTCATGTTGACTTTGACTAAGGTTCTAATTGTTCTAGTTAAGAAGCAGATAGTAAGAGCAATAAAAATCACCTTATTTGATTTATCTAACGTCTTGTTAGGCTCGTATGGAATCAAGATGCTTGATTGCAATAATCACAATCCTGTTAGGAGCAATCAAATTTTTTTTAGAGTGTATTCTGTCATAAAGTTGAAAAACGATCAAAGAAATTTGACACATTGGGGTAACTTGATGTGCTGGCGTCTGTACCTACAGGTGTGATGTTATGTAGGAGTTCTAAAATATGCAGGTAATATATTATATTGTGTACCTTTCATGTATTATAATATTTCTTTGGGATGCTCATTAATTCCTGTTTTTATACCCAATAAAACCCTCGGGAGGGCTAAGAAAACTTTTCCTGAACAAACATTTTCGAGAAGTCGGCTATCGCCTTTTCAGAAGTATATTTCTTTAATCTGTTATAGATATACTATATCCTTCTAGACTATTCCGAGTTGAAAGATAAAATGCCGTATTTTAAAAGCCCTTTGAAATGGAAAATAAATTAACTTGCAGAGCGCACTTCAAAATTTTATTCCTTAATACGCTTCTAGATATCGCCTTCAATGAATTCGAATAAAGCTTTCACGTCTCAGATGCTGAGTAAGATTTCCTGACTTAATTTAAAGTACCGTTTCTTGACGTTCTATTAGATCTTCCTTTTACTTACATATTTTGAATACCCGGCGATTGTATTCGCCGAGCTGGATGCAACGCCATTGCTTCCTCTTACACTTGGAACTTGGGAGTTAATAACTCTGATTTTGCCTAAAAATTGAACGTTTCGTATTTTTTGTTGTGGAAAATGGGCGGGCAGTGTTGAATTTAATTGATGGGAATCTGATCGCGTCTTACTGCATGGAAATAAAACATAACTGGCGATGTGTGGGTATACTAGGAAGAGCCATCAACGTACATTCGGACTCCGTAAGTTCATTTCATTGTGATGTTTCGTCGGTTTTCCTCTTTCCTAAGAATATGTTTTTAATGATAGATGTGAAGATGTTACGTGTGTGTGTACTTTTGAGAACAAAATGTCATAGAATTAGATAAGAAACTTTTCAGTTTTAAACAGACATAACATTGAAAAAAAAACGATAATATTTATCTCTTAGAGCTCATACGCACTATGCGGCTACCCGCATGCGGGCAGCCGGACGGCTGGCCGCAAGCACAATTATGTCCGTAATATTCATTTCTATGCGCACTGCGATGCGGCTACCCGCTGACCGCTCCGGCCACCCGGACGGTTGCTATACGTTGCCATATCACGGGCAGTCGCAGGTGCAACCGCAACGTGCGGGTAGCCGCTTAGTGCGTATGAGCTCTAAGGTTTGAGCTACTCAATGACTGACGCAAGCATGCCGTCTGTCCAGACTGTACCTACACCTCAAAGGTCAGTTGATTCTTTCTTAAAAAGGCTTTTCCAGACTGCCCTGTATCCTTTAAGCTCGCATAATTTATTAATATAATGTTGAGTTTCTTTCAGCATTTCTTCTCAGGGATCGGACATTTCGGAAACGCCGGTGCCATTTAGTTTTAATAATATTGACACATAAAAGTATCTAGAAAGATCTACGTAGAAAAAATGTAATTTCACTATCATCATTTCATTTCTAAATGACGAAAACAGCAAGAACTCTAGTTGTTACTTTCAACTTTCACCAACACCGATCGGTTAGTCATTAGGAATCGAGCATTAGTAGATAGTTGTCATCTTAATCAATCGTGTCACAAACACGTTATCTGTCACACTCTGCGTTATCTAGTCTGATCAAAGCACTCTAGTGATAATTACATTTTATACATCGTTATCACAAGGTTAGGCCACACTTATACCATTTTTCGCGCATACCTACTGCACTTATATTACTAACAAAGAATAATTACCTTACTTAACATTATTGCCTAACTCTATGTTAACAGAAAAATACACTAACACAGCCATCAGTTAAGTTATTCCAGTTGTAAGTACCTAAAAGCTCTAAAATCATCATGTCCTAATATAAAATCTAGAAATGTATATGTTGCCTTGAAAACTCCATTACGACCTGCACCTAAATAATAATGATACCAAACTGTCACTATTGGTAACATTGTAGATAAAAGGCCTATTTTCTCAAACAGAAAAGTCACGAGAAGGGGGGTACCGATTTCATCTCAAAGCAATATGTGACAATCACCAAAAACACTAAGTATTTATTTCTTCCGAGGGTACAAATTTTAATAGGTTCCGGCGGTAAAACAAATGGCATTAAAATAGAGCCTGAACAATGCAGGAAATACCTATTTTACCTGTAATCTTTTATTTATTTCACCGTCTAGAAAATGCTTTATCTTTCAATGTATTTCTTCTTATACGAAAATATTCGTGTAAGAAGCTTCACCCGCGTTTTAATATATTGCGTTTTTTTAGTGTATTTCCCAAGATAAAATTTAGAAATACCCAAAACGAACTTCTACCTCCCATTTCCATCACTTCTAGATTATTGTTTGTGACTACAAATAGCCTATACCCGTCTCCAGGAAATGATCAACCTCTTGCTAAACATTGCGATCCGTTCAGCCGTTTCGTCGTGATGAGCCGACAAACAAACAAATAAATAAAATCTTGCATCGCTTGATGGTTAACTTTTATATTTTAATTTATTGTCGTGGGTAACCTACGCACAACACCATCTCGTCCCAAGCTAATTGGCTTTTGTTATGGGTAACATACCTACTTATATTTCTAAAATACATCTTCTTATCCTGTGATTAGTGACTAACAAGTCAGAGTTTTAATGTCGCCCATGGGCCTCTGGCTTGGCATCACATGCCGTTGAGAAATATCTCTCAGGCATGCCGGTTTCCTCACGATGTTTTCCTTCACCGTTTTTGAAGCGAGTGATAATTATACAATACGCACATGAATTCGAAAGTCAGAGGTGCGTGCCTCGGGCAAAATACCTAAATGCCTAAATATTATAGATAAACTAGCTGTACCCTGCCACGCTTCGCTGTGGCACATTGTGATTGAATGGTTAAAAAAAATCTTTTTTGCAAAAAATAAAACCGACTTCAAAAAAAACACTAAACGGTGTAAAATAACTCTAAATTCGGAATTCTGTGGCTTTGGTGGGTTTGTCTTACTCATGATGGGCCACCGACTTCCGAATTTAGAGTTATTTTACACGGTTTAGTGTTTTTTTTGAAGTCGGTTTTATTTTTTGCAAAAAAGTTTTTTATTTTTCATTTTTAGTTGTTGCCATAAAAATATTTGCCATGAATTTATTTTATATTCTTAATTGTTAACAATACATGTCATGATAATAGGGTTTTCCACTAATCCCTAATAAATTAAAATTAAAATACCTAACTGACGAAATCTAGGTATATTGTACCCACCTGCGTACCCCTCAGAGCATTCAGGCGTGATGATACGTCATGATGTTGTATAAACAATAAACATCCAAGCGATTCCAGCAATCACGACAGATTTGCCGTCTATTTTAGAAGAGTTCCGTTGTATATCTCCGAAGATCAGCACCAGATCTTCACCAAATTAAAATGGGACCACCTCAGGAGTATACTCTTTCAAACAAAAAAAGATTAGAAAGTTATAGGTTCCCATACAAATATTTGCCATGAATTTATTTTTATATTGTTACTAGCTGTACCCTGCCACGCTTCGCTGTGGCACATTGTGATTGAATGGTTGAAAGAAAAAAGAAAAAATGACGTTTGGCACTCGGAGACTGCCGCAGTAAAGCTATTGCATATGAGCATTTTTTACCAACTCCACTACTCTCCCCCTCCCCATTCCTCCCTTTCCCCTCTCCCCCTCCCTCCCATTCCCCCGCACCTCCCACGCCCCTCCCCTCGCCCCTCCCCTCGCCTCTCCCCTCGCCCCTCCCTCACTTTCCCCTCCCTAACCCTCCCATCCTTTCCTCTTCCCGTCCCCCTCTCCCCTCCTCCTTCCCAATCCCCTTCCCCTCTCCCACTCCCCTCCCCTCCTTCTCCACCCCCTCACTCTGTCCTCCCCTCCACTCCCCTCCCTCTGTCCTTCCCCTCCACTCCCCTTCTCTTCCTCCCCTGGCCCCCCGTCCCCTCTCACAATCCCCCCTTCCCTCTCTCACATACTCCCCCCTCCCCCTCCCCTCCCCACTATCACCACTGTGCCTGTGTTAGGTCATTTTCGTTACGGAATTTCTATATTCGGTTTCCACGCTCAAGGCCCGCGATAGAAGCTATGCAATAGCTTAAAAAAAAAACATGTAAAAACCATCCTTGATGCGCATTATATTATCATGCTAAAATTTCAGCTCGTTCGGTGCAGAACTTTTTGAGTTTTTGAAGCGTACACAAACCAACATAACATTTTTATACATATACAAGACTTACTGGTAAATAATTGATGTTATCCAGCGGGATAGAAAATGATAAAATTATCAAAATGACTATTAAAAAGCCAGGGTTGGTGATAAAAAAGTGCAAATTTAGAGTTGTACGTATTTTTTGAAGCCACATAATAAAAAAATAATAAAAAAAAAATTAACAAAAATATAAAAAAAAAATTTGGGGTGAACACCCCTTATCACTTAGAGGTTAGAAAAATAGATAGTAGCCGATTCTTAGGCTTACTGAATATGCATAAAAAATTTCATGAGAATCGGTCAAGCCGTTTCGGAGGAGTATGGGAACGAACATTGTGACACGAGAATTTTATATATAAGATTAATAAATAAATAATAAAGTTACTCGAGAATATATTTGATATGAGAGTTACACTGAGATAGTAAAAATGTTTAACTACTACGCTTGAAGCATAAACACTAATAATAGGTAGCCGAAAACTGTAGAGGTAACATCCCTGCTCCGTGCTGTTTACAGGGTGAGAAACTAGTGACACCGACCGATAGACATATGGAGGGGATAACTTACCAAGTGATAATAATTGATGTTATCGAGCGGGATAGAAAATGATAAAATTATGAAAATGACTATTAAAAAGCAAGGGTTGGTGATAAAAAAGTGCAAATTTAGAGTTGTATGTATTTTTTGATGCCACATACTTAATCAAAATAATAATAATAAAAAATATCAAAAAAATAAAAAATACTAATTTGGGGTGAACACCCCTTATCACTTAGTTAGAGGTTAGAAAAATAGATAGTAGCCGATTCTCAGGCTTACTGAATATGCATAAAAAATTTCATGAGAATCGGTCAAGCCGTTTCGGAGGAGTATGGGAACGAACATTGTGACACGAAAATTTTATATATTAAAAGACGAAGACTTTTAATATTATTTTTATTACCTAACTATGCACGATCCGCATAATTTACACAGTTCAACTTACCACCTTAAAGACAAATGCCTGCTGTTGAAATTCAATAAAAATTTGCACAATACCTACACGTTATTGATTTGATGGTTTCCAATTGAAATGTTAGGAAACGAATAACTTATTTTTTTTACTTTTTTTTCACAATTTCACAGTGAACACAATACTTTTCAATATTTAATTTTTGCCTGACATTATGTCAGTTGTCAATCTGTCATTTACTTTTCTCTAATTTTGTGTCTTAGTTTTTCATAGTGACTATGAAGGTTGCATCTGATTTATGTAATTTAATTTATTTTTATTAGTATGTTAGCTCTAATAATGTAATTTATTGAATTTTCCTGAATTTTCTTTGCTATAAACCTCACGGAGCCCGAGACCTTTCAAACGAATGCAAAACCGTGGAAATCGGTTAGTGCGTTCTGGAGTTATAGCGTCAGGAAGGAAAACCCGACTTATTTTTATATAGTAGATTTGTTAACAATACATGTCATAGTAATAGGGTTATCCACTTATCCCTAATAAATGAAACTTAACATAGGTAACTCACTGTCGAAATCTAGGTATATTGCACACATCTGCGTACCCCTCAGAGCATACAGGCGTGATGATACGTCATGATGTTGTATAAACAATAAATATCCAAGGGATTCCAGCAATCACGACAGATTTGCCGTCTATTTTTGAAGAGTTCTATTGTATATCTCCGAAGATCAGCACCAGATTTTCACCAAATTAAAATGGGACCACCTCGGGAGTATACTCTTTCAAATAACAAAAGAGTTTTGAGAATCGGTCCACAAATGGAGGAGAAATCGCGTAACAAACACACAAAAAAAAAACACACCGTCGAATTGAGAACCTCCTCCTTTTTTGAAGTCGGTTAAAAAAAAGAAAAAATGACTTGTGGCACTTGGAGACTGCCGCGGTAAAGCTATTGCATAGTATTTTTTATCAACTCCTCTCCTCTCCCCCTCGCCATTCCTCCCTTCCCCCTCTCCCCTCCCTCCCCCTCTCCCCCCTCCCCTCCTCTACCTCACTTTCCCTCCCGTTCCCTGCCTCTTCCCCTCCCCTCAGACCTCCTCCTTCCCATTCATCTTCCCCTCTCCCCCTCCTTCTCCACCCCCTCCCTCTGTACTGCCCCTCCACTCCCCTCCACATCCCTAACACATCCCTCCTCTGCCCCTCCGTCCCCTCTCACAATCCCCCCTTCCCTCTCACCAATTCCCCCCTCCCCCTTCCCTTTCCCCTCCCCACTATCACCACTGTGCCTGTGTTAGGTTATTTTCGTTACGGAATTTCTGTATTCGGTTTCCACGCTCAAGACCCGCGATAGAAGCAATGCAACAGCTTTAAAAAAAAAATGTATAAACCATCCTTGATGCGGATTATATAACATGCTAAAATTTCAGCTCGATCGGTGCAGAACTTTTTGAGTTTTTGAAGCGTACACAAACCAACATAACATTTTTATACATATTGATTGATGTTATCGAGCGGGATATAAAATGATAAAATTATGAAAATGACTATTAAAAAGCAAGGGCTGGTGATAAAAAAGTGCAAATTTAGCATATATGCATGATGAAATTGCAATGCCCTAACAGGGCCACTATGTTCTAAGAACTGATATCCTCTGTTAAGAACTTTATTTGTGTACACATAGTTAGCAATAAAGAATTTGAATTTGAATTTGAATTTGAATTTAGAGTTGTATGTATTTTTTGATGCCAAATAATAAAAAAATAAAAACTATCAAAAAAATAAAACATAAAAATTTGGGGTGAACACCCCTTATCACTTAGGGGTTAGAAAAATAGATAGTAGCCGATTCTCAGGCTTACTGAATATGCATAAAAAATTTCATTAGAATCGGTCAAGCCGTTTCGGAGGAGTATGGGAACTAACATTGTGACACGAGAATTTTATATATAAGATTAGAAGATTACACCCAGACCCAGATAAATGATCGTGCTCATCACACAAACTGTTATCCAGGGTGGAAATCGAACCCACAATCTCCGGCTTAGCAGTCAGGGCCACTTACTACTTGAACAACAGGCAAGTCAAATCCTACTTCCTACTAATATTATAAACGCGTAAGTTTGTGAAGATGGATGGAGGATTGATGTTTGTCACTCTTTCACGTAAAAACTTCTGATGGATTTTAATAAAATTTGGTATGGAGTTAGCTGACACTTTGGATTAGCACATAGGCTACTTTTTATCCCTGTATTCCCACGGGAACGGGATCTACGCGGGTGAAACCGCGGGACGTCTGCTAGTAGTAATGGTTATATTTGTTACGATTTCCATGTCCCTATAATACTTCTCACCCGAAGTATATAGAAAACATCGCTCTAAAATAAATACTGAATCTGAAATGTCCTTACAGTAATTGTAATTAAATAATGGAAAACTATCACGGCTAAGTAAACACTATTACTTAACGAGTTACGAGTTGCTTAACTAATTAATGGTTTCATTTTGAAACTTCATAAGATGAGACTTTGATCAACTGCTTACATATTATTTCTATACAAATTTTATATACCTACAGGAAACATTAGTAATATTGTATGTCAACAAAAACCTTATAAAACCTAATGGACCGATTTGAAAAATTCTTTCACCTTTGTTAAGCTGCTTTACCTCCGGGTGACATAGACTACTTTTTATCCCTGTATTCTCACGGCTCGGTAGCCGTGACTACGCGGGTAAACATAAGTTTTTTAACGTACTTCAAAAAAAGGAGGAGGTTCTCAATTCGGTTGTATTTTTTTTTTTTTTTTTAGGGTTTGTTACCTCAGTACTCCGTCATTTATGGACCGATTTTCAAATTTCTTTTTTTGTTTGATAGGGTATACTAACAGATTGGTCCCATTTGTATCAAAACTCATATCTGATGAGGGATCTTCGAGGAATTGAGGGAACTCCTCAAAAAATATAGGCACACACGCACCGATTTTAACATTTTTAGTAACAAATCAAGCATTTTCATTTAGAAAGTAGCATTTGGTGAAGAAAAACTGATGTAGAAGACAGGCAACGGAACTCTTCAACGCATAACAGCAAATTATTCGCGGTTGCTATAGTCAGTTGTCTATGCTGAGCTTTTGTATTTCCACAACATAACATTACGCCATTATATTTTAAAAGGGGCCGGCAGAGATGTACAGATTAATGTTTAGATAGAACTTCTTTAGCAATTATTATCCAATTTCAATGATTCTTTCAAGTTTTGAAAGACTTTCTTTACACACAAAGAAACTAAAAATTACAAAATAAAAACTTTTTTACAAAAAAAAAACAACCGACTTCTTAAAAAAACTGACATGTGAAAAATAACTACAGTTTCGGAAGTCGGTGGCCAATAATGAACAAAACAAAACCACCAAAGCCACAGACTTCCGAAACTGTAGTTATTTTTCACATGTTAGTTTTTTTAAGAAGTCGGTTGTTTTTTTTTATTTTAAATCTGTAACCGTTTAGAAATAAAAAAAAGGTAAAAAAAAGTGTAGATAGTGCTAAGTTTTGCAAGCTATTATTTTAGTTTCAAAATGTTGACCCGCCCTTAATCCGTGTTTTTTTTTGTTGCAGGTACGTACCCACCTTTGCTTCGTAATTGAGTATAAATAGCAACGTAGCAACAACTCGAAGGAAGTAAGTCTCTGTTGTTACGGATGATTTTCGTTTTCGGAGAATCACTACAATTACTTTCCGGCTCGGTCCACCTCGTCTGATATAAAATTAGAGTTTGTTGGGATTTGGATAAAGATATTTTATGTTAAAATTTGTACTTATTTAGTTATTATAACTTTAGAGAAACACTAACAAATGCTGTTTATTTTTCACGTGCGGAATTTTACTGCCACGCGGACCAAACGTTTCGAGATGTATTTCAAATTCAGAAAAAGACAGTCATTCGACGTTAATGCGAACTTTTTATTGAACTATTAAATTGGACTGGTGTGTAAGATTGTTTTCTATCTATATTTCTATTCTAAATTACTTAGGAAAAGAAACAAATCAGAATCAAAAGAAATGATTATGAGTGTCATTAAAGTATTAAGACCATTTTTACGAATAACAATAGACATGAAAATGTTGCCTAGTTAACCAAGGGAAACCAATCACAAAAATAGCAAAGATCGATAGCAGAACATGATGTGTGAAAAGCGTAATCAACAATTTTCTCAAAGGTACTTATTGATCGACAATACCTGTACGGAACTGTTCGATGGAATTGGTGTTGTATGTGTGTATTAATTCATTAAACCCGGGCGACAAGATCGCATGTGCGACAAAGCCCTTGTCTATAGAATAAAAAAAAAACACTAAACCCCAAGCGGACGCCGGCGTCCGCGCCGAATTGTCTTTTTATTGTGTCTCTAATTGACACGATTGAATGGTTAAATGATGCTCTATTGTAGTTCAGATATTTCGTGATGCTAGCTTTGATGTGGTTCGCTCTCTGTCAATATCACAAAACCATACATTGCGTTCGTCCGGACTGGTACGGGAATTCGCGTGCAAATTTAATGAGCGAGTAATTTTGATTGGCGCTTTTCGTGTTAAATTCTCCCCTTTTGGTACTATATGCTGAGTTGTCAGACATCCCTACCTTGTCCAATTAATTATTTGGTGGAAATTCAATGTTTTCATATAGGTAGTTTTGATATTTACGTTATTATGGTTTTCAACGAATGAATTTGGGACATCCATGAAGTAGTGCCCTATTTTTTTGATATACTCATGACAGCAATAAAAGGGTAATCAAATTTAACTCATATTCTGATAATTAAGTACTTACGTAAATTAGGTACCTACCTACGTCCATGTGTTCCGTCAGATATAAAATTCGAGTAATCCTATTAGGTACAAATGTTACAATAAATATACAATTTTATATACATACGTACGATAGATATTGCACATGTTCATAACAACAGCCAATGACGTACATTTGGGAAAATGTTAATTTTCTCCTAATTGAACTAAAGTATCATCAACATGTTTATGTTTTTTTTTCTTTGTTTTCATACTTCTCCGTTTCGTTGTTATTTTTTTTGCTTTTTCCTCCGAACCAGTCAAGCTATTACCGACTCGTGACGATCGGTTGACTTGTTAAAAGATTTTCAATATGGTGGATGTGCCAGCCTGCCACGGTGGCCCGTTAAATTCATTATTTTTTGGGGTTTTTGCAATTTGCTGTTTAGTGTCAGGTTGAGTGTTGATTAAAAGATAATTCGCGACTGTAACAAATATCTGAGTTATAATTAGGGAATGCAATCTCGTACGCGATTTCCGCCTAGCGAGATCTCGCGAGACTCAAAACCCAGTCTCGCGAGATCTCGCAAATTACGGGATCTCGCGAGATTGGAAGAATCGCAATTAAAACATATGCAAATGCTTGTTTTAAGAACCAGTAATTGACATGATATGTAATTAAATAGAAACTGCGTTGCTTAGTTATAAAAATAATGTAAGTTTTATTTTAAAAATCAACAGAGTACTTATTATTTTGTCTCTAACTCTAATAACATTTGTTTATGTCTATAATAATTATACCTACTGTAGCTAATCAGTTCAAATTCTTACAATATTGGTAACAAAACAATAATTATCTATATTTAGGCAACGGCCAGGATTCAGAACTCGGCGAGACGAGATTGCATTCCCTAGTTATAATATTCAAATCGGCAATACCATTCAAACCCTCTTTGTTTTAAAATACAATTAAATGACTTTTGCATGAAATAGTCATTCAATATGAACAGGGTTGTCTTATTGATTTAAATGAATAATTCTAAAAAAACATACACATTAAGATCGCAAATCATATTTTGTACAATATAAAGCCTTACACTGAACGTCAAATTGCGAAAAACACAAGAAAATTTGCATTTCGCGGGCTTCCTTGGCACAAAATGCAATTTAATTAATAGTTTAGTCGATAAAGTCGGGATCTATGCAAACCGCGTTAATTTTTCTAACAAGCAGTAAAGTAAAGCATTTCTATCGCATGTTACCAAGTTATAAAATGCGTGTCACTAATAATAATATAAGTGTCTGCATTAACAGCAATTGAGGACACGACCGCTTTAAATTTTACTATCAAAGAATTACGTAATAATGACTAAATAACAAACTGCAAATAGTGGTTATAAAAAGCCTATCCCTTGTTATGTTAAACACACACGACTTAGCTGTTAAATCGCTTGCATAAAAACAATGTTTTGTACAATCTTATATACAGGAATAGGTATAGTATGAGCACTTATAGCACAAAGGGTGCACCTAGGGACACAATTACCGTTCGGAAAGTCTATGTACCTTACTGTGGCAACACTTAAGACTGCGCGTGTTTGTTATAATAAAATACGTAAATAAACGTAAAACTAGGGAGTTGACTATTTTATGTTGGATGCCTAAAATACTAATAACTATCGATTTGTCTTCTGACAATGTTATCGCTAAATTATAAGCCTCTAACGACGAATGATTTCAACGTAGTTTTGTATGTCAATAAAGACTAACTGCCCAATAGGCTTACATTTTCTATTTTTTTAAAGACCCCTTTACTCTTTTTCTAAAGCTCTGTATGAAAAAGAAAACATCAATTTAAAATAAGGTAACTATTAATAAAATCATTTCCATATAAACTTTAAAAAGCACCAAATCACCAAAACAAAATGAGTACTTAACACATTTTGTTTTGGTGATTTTACGCTAAGTCCGTTTTTATTTACGCCAGTATCTTATTGAAATAGCAAATTTGCATCCTTCGAGATACCATCAGAAACATTAATTTGTTCAGTTATTTTACTATCTTCGTGCCGTTTAAAACATGGACTATGATGAGTAAAAAAACACCGCTTAACTTTTTACTCATTATATCAAAAAGTGTATAAATAATCTTACAACCATAACGTTAGCTGGCGAATGGAGGGTGGACCATAAGTACCTACATCTTTGCATAATCTTTCGGCGAATACAAGTGTGATACTGTGTAACATTTGGAAAAAATGCCGACAAGCGCAGCCTTAAGTACCTACTGCATATTGGAGCTTATTTATTGCCTACTGCTACGCCGCCGCGCAGCAGCGACCTTCGCGCGGTGAAGTACTCCTCTGGTCTGAAAGACACTTTTGCCACGTTTTGTGTGAGACGCCCGCCTTAAGGAAGCAACATGTTTTTGTTATTTTAGATATTCATGACACCATTAGTATTACGTGTAATTTTTTACGTCTGTGTGTGTGTAAAAATCATCGCAATATGGCGGGTAGCGGATAAGAGATGCCGAACACTATGTTGATATATTCAATAGAAGGGGCTTATGAGACTAAACTTTAGGCTTGTAATGATGAGTGTGTAGATATTGTAATCTAGTTTAGTCACTTTTACCCGGGGAACGATTCCCCGTAATTTTACCGTACCTACTGGCGATGAGGCTGGGTGGTTGGAATGTGCCTATATCAGGGATTCCTGTGGCAGACGCAGAGAGACGACGTGAGAGAAGCCATTTTTGAAGTTATATTTCTTTTGGCCTGTGAGGTAAAAATGATGAGATTCACGAAAAATCGACACTTAGAACTAATGCCTATAACGAATAACAAACAAAGCGTTCCTTGTGAATTCACCCAGAGAACAGCAGAATAAGTCCGTCTCACTCGCTACAAGGTTTAACGTGCGGAGTGCACGCGTCAGCGGCGCATAAAGTCTGTTTTTTAATCCCAGAGACTAAATTGACACATGCAAATGTCAAACTTACAAATAATGTTGCCAGCTCTTTTGATTAGTGTTGTACCTAGGATACCGGTTTGTTGAATCGTAACTTTTTTATATTTATTTTACGATTTAAAAACCGTACATTGAGAATTTTCGAGAAAAATTACTAGCTTTTGTTAGAAAAACGTAACTGGTGACAAAAAGTGACTTTTTATAATTTTTGTCTGTTTGTCTGTATGTATGTCCGGGGTAAACTCAAAAGCACTGCATGGATTTACTTCAAATTTTGTATGAATATTACTGAGAGGTCGGGTCAACACATAGGCTACATATATTATTATGCTATCACCTACGGAGGAGGAGTGTGTGACAGCGTGTAATCTAAGGACGCATATTTAAATGTTGTTTTTGAGTAAGCCATGCTATTATCTAGCTTTACACTATAAAAACTACGCTATTTAAATAACTTGGGCAGAGCAACATAGTTTAATGAATGTTAGGAGTATAAAGGCAATTATCGAACAGCGCCATCTATTGAGATTTCATAAAAATCTAATCAAGATGTAACTTGATTTCAACACTTTTTGGAATTAATAATAATTAGATCATGTTGGCGAGGTCAGTAGTTAGTTATTTTTATAATTCATAGATGGTGATGTGCAATTTCTTCATAAAAGTTGTATCGTATAGTTCGTTTTGAGTAATTCAAGTTCCAACAAACCCTCAAAATCTTGAACAGAGTTGAGGAAGACCATTTAAAAAAAATATGGTGTGAAGTAGGTATTACAAAAAAACCCTAACCGGTATAAAATAACTCTAAATTAGGAAGTCTGTGGCTTTGGTGGTTTTGTCTCATTTATGATTGGCCACCGACTTCCGAATTTAGAGTTATTTTATACCGGTTAGGGTTTTTTGAAGTCGGTTGTATTTTTTGTAAAAAAGTTTTTATTTACCAATTTTTAGTTTTTATTATTATATACCTAGCTAGATGATAAATTATTATCCATTTCTACAACACATATTTACATATTACAATCAAACAAATAAACAGCAACTGTTCGCGATGAAATGAAAAAGTAAAATTCATGAACAAAAGTTTTCATAAAATGAAAACTACCTGACCCAACTATGTAATTTTTTTATGAGACCATAAAAAAACTAGTCCGCATCAAACTAAAAAAGAATCACGTAAATCGGTACATAAATCTCAGCGTAATCGGTGAACATACATACAAAAAAGTGTTCAAAAATAAATTAAATTTTCATAAAATTGTTCATAAAATGAAAACTACCGGGTCAAACTATGTTATATTTTTATGGGACCAAATGGCAGCTATTCCGCATCGAACTCAAAAAGAATCACGTAAATCTGATCATTAATCTCGGAGTAATCGGTGTACATACATAAGAAAAAAAAAAAAAAAAAAATACCGATCGAATTGAGAACCTCCACCTGAAGTCGGTTAAAAAAGTTGTGTTCATTGAAGATCGTCAATTTCATGTTGTTAGTACAAAATAAACGTTCACTGTTAATACCTTTGTTCGGTATTTATCTGTGTGATTATTGCTCTCGAAACTCAAGGGTTTCTAAGATGCGCAAGTTAGTTTGATCTCACGAAACCGAGGCAAAGCGTGAACAAGGGCTAGGTGCTAACCGTGAGAGTAATGCACTAAGTTTTTCCGCAGAAACTCTCACGCAGCGCCAATTACGACTAGAATTAAACGAGTCCGCACTACTGCTTCTCAATATCAGGAATTGTGGGACAACGAGCTATCGACCGGGATCGTCATTCTTTGTCTCGCTCATTCGAACGGTTACACAGAGGTTGAGTCTTCAGAATATCCGCTCTGACACTGCTCGCTTACCTGAGAGCAGTCAGGGGCGTGGGATACGACTTGCGCGTGACCGAGAGCGTGATTCTTTATCTCGCGCTTCCAAAACGGATACAGAGAGAGAGCAGATATTAAGTCTTTAGCTTTTCCGCACTGAGACTGCTCGGTCCCTCGAGAATAGTCAGAAGCGCGATAA
The DNA here is from genome assembly GCA_921972225.1 of Euplexia lucipara. Classification (NCBI taxonomy): domain Eukaryota; kingdom Metazoa; phylum Arthropoda; class Insecta; order Lepidoptera; family Noctuidae; genus Euplexia; species Euplexia lucipara. The sequence continues at coordinate 4,761,344 of OV179142.1, read as the reverse complement.
ACGCCAAGCAAGCAATCGCGAGCGCATTGATTTTGAAAGATCCAAAATATATAATTTTAAACTGAACTACTGCGCTGCGTGTCTCTATTTTGTTTGCAATACTAGAGTAGGTAGTAGTATTTGAAGTAGTAGTAATAATGTAACTCGATTGGTATAATGTCCATACATAAAGTACAAGGTACTTTGATTGGTTGATCGAGTGGATCCGCACTTGCGTCGCGGTCGTCTGTCTGTCTGTCTGTCTGTCTGTTCGCGATAGACTCAAACATGACTACGCTGGCATGGCTACGAAGCTGTTTTCACCCATAGATAGAGTTTTTCTCAAGAAAGTTATTAGTATATAATTTGTCAAGATTTTGTATACATTGGCAAAATGTAATAGTATTTATTGGAGGTAAAAAATAAGCCTTCTGGGAGCTGGGTGCGATAACTGACATCCATGAGGGCAAAGCCGCGAGCATCAGCTAGTTATAAATAAAAAACGATACTACGTGATTTTACTAACGGCAATTTACGGTAGTGGCACATTACTATTTAAGAATTGCAAAAAACTGGTCACACATGAAATGTCATTTTAGTCTCCGTGATTAAAAAACAGACTGTAGGTATATTATAATCCCACCAAAACATTTCATGTAAAATGTTGCCAAGACAAAAAGATATCAGATCTCATGTAGAGCCAAGCTTCTGAATCTACACGGCCTTCAGTAGTGAAGGAGTAACAATCTATCCATCCTTACAAACTTTCGCGTTTATACTATTAGTAGGATATTGTAACTGAGATGAGATTGCGACTAGATTTTGTCCATTTTCAGTTACCTACGGTAATTGGCATTCTAACACTGAGATAATGACTCGTGTGACAGTTGTACCAATAGAAGATTGAAGGACGAGTGATAGATAAATCTTATTAGTTTTGATTCCGACGGAGTATTCTGCTTTGAACGCAAAAATCAATATGTTACGCATAGCAAAACAAGTGAAACTGTTCCCTAAACTCATTTAATTTCTACAAAACTTGATTTCAACTGTGCAAGCGGGTAATTGTGTGTTGACACATCAGTACATACTAACAATATACACACATCAAAAGTGTCTAGGGATCAACATATATTTTTGCAATAACTTTTCTCCTGATTGATATTAATTAAAATTTTCTTTAAGGATTCATCAAATAAAGTGTTTTCGTTTGTCACAGTAACGATAAACCAAGTCACCTTTGCATTAATAAAGAAATTTGCCATTTTCCTAATAAAGGGATTTTTGACATTTGAACCACTAACATTAAAGTTCGAAAAAAAGACTGAAATAACAGTTTTCTTTAAAATTTTATTGGGTAACTTAAACAATTAATAATCCGTGTTTCTACCGCGAACACTAACAACACAAGAACATCGGTTTGGCATACTCAAAATGAGTTCATCCAAATCACGCTGTGGAATGGCCGCCCATGTTCGTTGCAACAACAAAAAAAGGTCTTCTTGCGACTGGATGGACTGGCAGAGCTCTTCTCTGTAGCATATCCCATGCATGCTCAATCGGGTTCAAGTCTGGCGACTGAGCAGGCCAGGGCAGGACATTGATGTTAGCTGCGGCGAGAGTCTGTCTTACAACTCTTGCGGTGTGCGGTCGTGCATTATCATGCATTAACTGAAATAAGGGACCGATTTGCACTTGTAGAGGAACGATGACGTCTGATACAATCGTATCAGCATAAATTTGAGCGTTGAGGTTGCCTCTGATCCAAATCAACTCAGTTCTTCCGCCGATCCAAATACCCGCCCATACCATGATGGTTCCACCACTATAAGGATGGACTTCCTGGCAGGATTTTAATCGCTGTTGGCGTCCAGGGGTTCTCCAGTGTCGTATACGTCTTGTATCCGGTCTCATACCAAAACGAGACTCATCAGAAAAGCACACGAAACGCCATTGTTCTTCTGCCCAATTTCTGTGTTCAAGAGCCCATTGATATCGAATCCTACGATTGTGCATTGCTATAGGTGGTACCCGTAGCGGTCTTCGGGAATGAAGGTTCACTTCATGCAAGCGGTTTCTGACTGTTTGGTCGCTAATTAAGTTCCCTGAAGAGTGATGAAGCCTCACGAGTTATAAGACAGACTCTCGCCGCAGCTAACATCAATGTCCTGCCCTGGCCTGCTCAGTCGCCAGACTTGAACCCGATTGAGCATGCATGGGATATGCTACAGAGAAGAGCTCTGCCGAATATGGAGGGTATCCAGTCTCAAGAAGACCTTTTTTTGTTGTTGCAACGAACATGGGTGGCCATTCCACAGCGTGATTTGGATGAACTCATTTTGAGTATGCCAAACTGATGTTCTTGTGTTGTTAGTGTTCGCGGTAGAAACACGGATTATTAATTGTTTAAGTTACCCAATAAAATTTTAAAGAAAACTGTTATTTCAGTCTTTTTTTCGAACTTTAATGTTAGTGGTTCATATGTCAAAAATCCCTTTATTAGGAAAATGGCAAATTTCTTTATTAATGCAAAGGTGACTTGGTTTATCGTTTACTGTGACAAACGAAAACACTTTATTTGATGAATCCTTAAAGAAAATTTTAATTAATATCAATCAGGAGAAAAGTTATTGCAAAAATATATGTTGATCCCTAGACACTTTTGATGTGTGTATTTACCTTCCCTTTTAAATCCGACTCTTTGTTTCCATGTCGAGTTTTGTAAATTTTTGCTTGCACACTGCTCAAAACAAACATTTGTTACGCTTTTTGTCGGAGTTAAAAGAAAGGCGAGCAAATTGTGCCAGTTCTGATATCACCCTAGTATACAGGCTTACGCAATCCTTATGAATAGAACATTTTATCATATTTGAAGTCGGTCTCTCTCGGTGCCCCCGCCGTAATTTGTAGGCGTAGACCCTAAACAAAATGCATTAATTTAACTTTGTTCGTGGGTTTGTATTTAACTTACTCCTTACCATAGCAATGTTGTTTCGCTGGAGGTTGAAGGTCACTCTAACAATACTGAAACGTATGAATTAATAAAGGCAGTCGATTTGAAAGCTGCTGTTCACGGACGTGGAAAGATATAAAGTATATCACTGGCCTGGTTTTTCTCACTGTAGACTTTCTTTGTTGAGTAAAATCCTAAGAAGAATATCTTGATTTTTCTTTCCTAAAAAGACCATTTCAGATACTAATCGATTTTTACACGATCTGTCCAAGATAATGTCTGGACTTAAAAAGCGACTATGACTATTTAAAAAGAAACTCAGAAGTTTCTTTCGGTTTTTCTTCTCAGAGTACCTAAGTGTTCAGAAAATGAAACACCGACCTCATCTTGTAGTTAAAAAGTACATGTAAAAGTATTTGTATTTTACCTACCTATTTACCTACAGTTCAGAATTCTTAAATTATTTACATACTTCATCACAGCTACGTTGCTTTAAAAGACATTTACACACTAAATATACATTTAGCTCCGCCCGTTATCAACTCTGGCTTCATTATTACCTACTCTCTCCGCCACTGTTTTAGCCCTTAATTATTTTATCTGGAAATCAGGAAACCGTAAACTATATTTTTATCCAAACGAGTTGGCAACACCCCCAACGTAATATTGTAATAAATAAGCGCCTTAGATACGTATTTACGTTGAGTTGTAAGACACGATCACGTTCACCCCTTGGAAATTGCTGACTTATCGACTGGGGATGGCCTTGGGCTTTAATTATAAACTTGGGTCGTTTAAGTTGACTTTGTTATATATAAAACAATGTCGCGCGTCGTTGAAGCCACTACCCTATACGTGTTTAGAGGTAACATGTTTAGCTGCGGCAAATTAAATTACCTGATTGCACGTACCTAATAACACAAGGGTATTATGAAACTCTTTGCTTATCTCGCGTTCTGCGCTGACGGAACAAACTTGGTTTTCACAACATACGTAAATGTGAAATAAACGTATTAATGTTTGTTTCTTCCCGCAGATTATTTGTGCGGCAGTACACCGTCACGAATATCGATCCGCCCAACTCACTCATCACCCGGAGCCATTTTTGTTGAATTAATGCCATAAATTGTTGTGGTTGCTTGTTCTACGTATTCGACATTGTCATCATAATAAAATAAAAACAATTTGGTAATCTGTATTGGGTGGGTTTGTAGATGTACTCATACAAGTACGAAACAATTTTCTATTAGCTACAAGACTTACTGCCTCGTGTTTTTTTTTATAATTTAAGACCCTCTGTAGTACAGTGCTTTCCACTTCTACAGCTGCAAACGTAATCCATTTGTAATTAGCATAATTTCTTCATAACAACTTAATTACCCGACGAGGCACTTAATTCTTTTAACACTAATAGCCTTCAACGGTATACTCTTACTACGAGGTCCTGTTACATAATAATTACCGGTAATTTTACACGTTGCTGACGTTTCACTGGATACCGCATTATGAAGATGCATTATCTTATAAGTTCCAGTGGTCTCTAAAGGTATCTCAATTATGGAACTGTTTGTTCAAATTAGGTATCATCCCAATTTCAAATCCGCCAGAGAATTTCGGCGGCAAATTCTGTAGACACAAATGAATGCAACCCTCTATTTCGGTTTGCTTAAATAGAGACCAGTTGAATTGTAACTATCAGACGTCGAATAACTAAGATTTTAGTTTGAAGTGAGATATTAAATTTGAGGTTTATCGTAATAATGATACAATGTCGTGCAGCGGATCCTAGAATTCTTGCACAACTAGGTTTAAGTCAGAGCTACCATTGCGCAATGCAATGGGACTACTTCAATTCTTATTATGTCCTTGCTATGTTATTCTTTGACATCATCTGACGTTGTTTGCGTTTGTGACTGAACAGGTTCACTTATATATCTTCATTGGCGCGCGAACTTCGCACGCTTAACCTCATAGTCATAGTTAATATGACGGTCTTATTCATTTGTACTACGAGTGAATTCACTAGAAATGCATTTTTATAGGTGTTATAAGTTATAATAGGTCATAGTCGACAATATTACAGACAGTAGGTACTCAGGTATCAGAGTGTGCAAAGATGCTTATTCCACTCTGTATGAAGAAATAGTTACATATTATTATTGTTCATATTTTGTGGTTGTTCACTAATAGCTAGTTAACTAAATTTTAGTTTTTAATCCCTCATCTAGAATACTAGAAAATATTCGACACAAATTGATTATTTTTTCACGTAATTAAAAACTTACGGCGATACATTGAGTTAAAATGTCGTATGACATCACTATCCCGTACAGTTTATACTGATTATGACGTCCTTAATTTTAATGCGCTTAATCTAAGTAGTTTAACATCAATTTGTGAAAGCCAAAAATAGTAGTGTAAGTGTTATTTTTATAGGCGCATTTATCGCATTGGATGAACCTGTAATAATGATGAGAGATATAAATAAATAAATAAAAACTGTCCGTGTGGTCCTTTCCTCAAAAGACTTCTTCAGACTCTAATCTGCATGATCTGAATCAAGTTAATGACTGGACTTTCAGACAGACTGAAAGAAAACTTTACGAGAACGAAGCGAGATTTGCACTGAGATAACTTTATGATATTGGCTTGCTAACTACATCAGTCCCACACTCTCAATAGTATAGTATTAGATAAGTACCCTCGTACTTAGGTGGCATGAATAGAAATCTAAAACCTCACAAATGTAGGTATTCATTAGCGAATATTCAAACTACTAACTAGCTGGCTCGTCCAACCTTTGGCTTGCACCATATTTAATCCCTCTGTACGCAAGTTTATCATTGTCCGACTCCACTCTGCCATTTAGCACCTACCAACGACAATTACATACCAACAACAGAATGCATTATTTTGCCATTTGCTTTGTCTGTACACTTAATTGCAGGCGATCGTACAAAAGGCACGTATTATTTCAATAATTGTATGACCGTTTTAAGGACATTTGCGGGTCATCAGTTATTAACTTATACATGAGCGCATATTGTCTTTATATCAGCCACATAAATTAACAGCAAATAGCATCGTATAGGACAATAAGATTGAAATTACAGATACCCTAATCTCATCACAGTCTGACGTTACAAGTCAGCTGGTTTAATAAACAAAATTAACAGTCCAAGTAGCCCATTTAGTGGCTCGTCAAAGAGGAAATGAAGCCTAACCTTGCTAACTGTAAATGCTACGTAATCCAAAGGATCACAATTTGCTTGATTTATAGCAAGATTCTGTAACCAAAATGACTTTTAACACCCTTGTCCATACCTTATATAAATTAGCGCCACTAATTCTTTCTAATTCAGAACCAATGATTCGCAGGTATGTCTAGAAGAAAAATCCTATCCTAAGGGTCTTTTTACACCCTGTATAAAATTCTCGTGTCACAGTGTTATTTACAAAACTCCACTGAAGACTAAATTCAGTTGGTTTGAGAAAAGGACGAAAACAAATAAACACTAATAAATTGATTCTAATGCGGAATGAAACCTTTGCCGGGACAGATAGTGACTTCATAGTCCGGTCAAATAAGACATCCATCCTTGCATAAATTCCCAAGAAGCTGAATTTTAACATGAACGCCAGGAGTACAATTATGAAAGTCCATAACGTTCTTAAAAAAATATGCAATCTCTTCAAGATCAAACAAAAATGTAGATCATGCTATTATCTACATAAATTGCCCTTACATGCACGTGTTCCTTAAAGATTCACAATTTCCGAGAAAACGCGATCCTTAAATTGACTAAATTTGTATTCCCTATAATATTCATGGCTACGTCACTACACGCTACGCGCGTTTTCGTTTTAATAATTTTACCGGACTTGAGAAAATTAAATGTTGTTATTGTTTGGTGGTGGAGTTAATTTAAAAAGTGCCAACAGCATATACACTCATATTAATTCGTAATAACTCCTGTTTATTAAGGTATAGAGCGCCCGCCGTCCTACAATATCCTTCCTACTAATATTATAAATGCGAAAGTTTCTATGGGTGTTTGTTATCCTTCCACGCAAGATCTACTGAATGGACTTGACAATCATATAGCTTATACATCAGAATAACACATAGGCATATATAAATGGATTGAATGAATTGCCCAAAATATAACGATAAGTGGAAGGTAAGTAGGAAAAAATTCTGCCATCTGCGAGCTATTCTGGCGTGCTAATCCTGCGCAGACAAAGTCGCGGACACCAGCTAGTTGATTATAACGTTGAATGGAAACAAATGAAAATTGTAATTAAAATGTAGTCGCTGCTGGAATTCTGCTCATAACAAAGCCGGTGAAATACTAATAGCATTGCAGACTATGTTTGATATTCAACAGAAATAACATTAAATGTGGCACAAAAGCCATGCGCTACTGAATAGACGCTCGGAAGAAACAAAGACTTCACGGTACCAACGGCACTTTGTCAATCGATAGAAAAACTCGTCTACTTGTAAAAATAAGATTATATATTTTATTAAATACAAACTGATATTTTTATACAACCTTGGCTCAAAAACATACTTGGACATAATGCCTGTACCAAAACTGCAATACATGTTGGATAAATATCTACTGATATCTAAAACCATTTCAAGGATATCTTCTTTGTAAATGTGAGACATTTAAGACATTCTTGTGTTGATATTTTTATTTTGTTTTTATGTTATAAATGACTGGCTTTCCGGCAAACTTCGTTCCAGCTTAGAGTCAATCAATTAGTTTATTTAACTTTTTATTAGTTTACGACCCTTCTCAGACATACGTATTGAATAGGCGCAAAAAAATTCAAAACAATCGGTCAAGCCATTTCGGAGTTATGTTACTAACACTGTGACAAAAGAATTTTATTTATTAGACTAGCTACCCCAGCAAACTTAGTACCACCTCAGAATCAATTTATTACTTTTTAAAAACTCTGTTTTCGGAAATCAGTAGCTAATTACAAATGAAACAAATCCACCAAAGCCACAGACTACCAAACTAGCCCTAACTAATCCTTTTTTGCAAGTCTATAATTTTTTTTATTCTTTAGTCTGGTCATTGACAAACACATAACACACTTCAGGTTCAAAACTCATGCTGCATGTTGAAAACTGAATGCTCGAATTGAACGTTATCGGATTTTGCGCGCCGTTCTGGAAATCGTAAAATTTCCTTCACCTTGATATTGTTAACCTGACTTTCGCTTTGAGTTGCTCCATCTCATATAGGGTTAAAGAGTAAAATATCCTGAAACGTCTCACTGCCTCGTTGAATTAATCGTTGTTAGTCTATTACCGTTTTCTTTTACTTGAAAGTGTTTTTATCTGATTGCTTAAAGTGTACATGGCTTTTGTGATACGTGCCGTTGATTATGCAGCAGATTTTCTCAATGACCTAGATTTATGCCTGGTACCTACTTACAATGGCAACATTATTGGCAAAATATGGGTTCATTTAGGAAATGTAGGCTTGATGTTTTATAAATAAATATAAATAATAAATATTCCACAACTTTTTCACACAACGCCATCCAGTCCCAAGCTAAGCTAAGAGCTTGTGTTATGGGTACTAAACAGCTGATAAACATACTTATATATTTCTAAATACATACATATTATAGATAAATTACACCCAGACACAGAACAAATGATCGTGCTCATCACACAAACATTTGTCCTGGGTGGGAATCGAACCCACGACCTCCGGCATAGCAGTCAGGGTCACTAACTACTAGACCAACAGGCCAGTCAAAAGTTTGAGCAGCTTGTGGCTAAATAATAACAGCCACACGACTCGATCTAAGGTTAAGCCAGAGTTGGCAAAGTCGGTCCAAAATGGTTGACTATTCATTACATATCGAGACTTCTCCGTGCCCTGAAAAGCACCTTTAGCTGTAGGTCCCGACTGTCATTTCTAGATCTTTGACAATCGTTACTGGTAGTCAGAAGCATGAAAGTTTGACAACCAGTCAGTTTGGAGGTATGAGGAACAGGGTGTAAAGTTCCTCATCCACCATTGAAAAGGGAGGATCCTCCGACCAGACGGGTGTTGTGTCTGGTGGGCAGCTACCCGTCTGGTCGGAGGATCCTCCCTTTTTAATGGTGGATGAGGAACTTTACACCCTGTTCCTCACCATGGGGTATAGTGTTACCTGTTAAACTGATTTATGGAGGTCAGACAGGCAAGCTGGAACGCTACTGGTATTCAACTGGATCTGGTTAAACTGGAAGTCGAACCCAACATAGTTGGGAAAAGGCTAAGCAGATGATGAAGATTGATTGTAATCTAAATTATTACTCCTTAGCGATATTCTTTAGCGTCAGGTTTATTGTTTACCACTGATTGCTTAAATTGTAGTCTTGCCAATCATGCTTAACATTTTTATATCACAAGACAATTTTTGCATGCCTTAGCGTTTGATCCGCTTGGATATAAACATGAAAAGTTTTATGGGGTCTTAAATAAAATGGTTTGAGCACAGCGGAACATTGACCTTTAAATTAACGGACCACATCTTTACGCCGTCATAAAGTAGACGTGCAAACAGCGGGGAGGTACTGCGGCTGTTCCTTCTAGCTTATAGAGGAGATCATCCGCCATGAACTGGCTAAGTACTTACTATCCTAACAACAGCTCTTACCACTTCACTTTAACATTCTTCTACGTTTACCTGTTATTTTTAAAACCGAACTGAGACTAGAGTCTAGACTAGACTAGAGTCGGGACCTACAGCTAAAGGTAGCTGTAGGTCCCGACTGTCATTTCTAGATCTTTGACAATCGTTACTGGTAGTCAGAAGCATGAAAGTTTGACAACCAGTCAGTTTGGAGGTATGAGGAACAGGGTGTAAAGTTCCTCATCCACCATTGAAAAGGGAGGATCCTCCGACCAGACGGGTGTTGTGTCTGGTGGGCAGCTACCCGTCTGGTCGGAGGATCCTCCCTTTTTAATGGTGAATGAGGAACTTTACACCCTGTTCCTCACCATGGGGTGAAATGTGGGTAGAACTGCATTTCCCGTTTTTTAACCCGTTACCCGTTTAACCCGTTTTTTTTTGTGTTTGCGTGCGCTAGACAAACAGAGCCATGTATTATATTATATATTTAAGTACCTGCCAATAAACTGCAGTTTGGCAGACGAAATAATTATATCGTTATTTTTTTAATCGTTAAATATTTAGACGCAATCTCCTCTCAGCTACAATCAAAGTGAAAAACTTGTCATAAATGTAGGTAGGACATAATTCCGAGATGGGGTTCATGAATCTCTACTTATGAAATTGATTCCAAATACGTCTCTCCGCCTAGACTCTTCTCAACTATATGGGTGTCAGTTTCCAGTCTAATTAAATGCAGCTGAATACTAGAGATTTACATTTATTTTTTATACCACGACGATGGCAAATAAGCTTACGGCCCGCCTAATGGTCTGCGGTTACCGTAGCCTATGGACACTTGAAGGACCCCATACTGTAGCCCTCTGAGAAAACCTCGGCAGGGAGCTCATTCCACAATCCAAGTGTACGCGGGAGGAAATGCCTCTGAAACCGCACTGTACGGGACCATTTCGGCTATAGTGTGTGAGCATGAACTCCCTGTCGACGGCGAGCGGTGCGATGATAGAAAGTGGCTGTGGGCATCATATCAAACAATTCCTCGGAACACAACCCATTATACAAGCGGTAGAACACACATAGGGAGGCATGAAACGACTGCCTATTTAATCTCCACAATCCAGTGACTCGGTAGCACGACACCCCTGTGTTAAGAAAGAAAGAAAGAGAGAAAGAAATAATATTTATTGGCAACAGGTAAAAACATGCACCCACTGTTAAAATATGAAAATAACAAAATAAAATAGTAAAACTTAAATGGCATGTCTCACGGCTGCGCCAAAAGGCTCATTTCAGCGGTAATGCCAGACAGACGCAGCTGTCTGACGCTGGATTTCAAATGCACCTTTTGGCTGTTGGCTGCATAACTGTCTCGTCAGTTTGGTAGTCGCTAACGCAACTGCAAAGCATGAGGTCCTGGGAATGGTCCTCGGGTCGGACAAAGCACAATGGAGTTCTTCCATCTGGAATTTCTCAGTAGCAACCCGGAGTCCGGATTTGTGCTCGCTTTATGCCAATTGGCTGCCAAATGGTTACCAAGAGAAGGGCAAAGAAGTAGAGTTAGACTGAAAAAACGATGGGAGGACATATTTAAGGAAAGATGTGTGGAATTGTTAGTTTGTGGTAGAATAAAAGCTATTTTTATTTTATTTAGTTTTTATTATGCCAATTGGCTCGCCGCCTATCATTAATGGGACTTAAATACAACAGGTTAAACATGATTGTACTATATACAATTGCTTGTTAACCCTTCGAGGATTACAGGCGTGTTGTACATGAAAATATTAAAACATTTCTCACCGGACTCGTATGTAAATTCGTGTAAGAATTTTCTGTCTTGAACCGAGAGCGTACGAATCGCACCTAAAAATCGATATTTCGTGAAACTTAGGGCGATAAGTAACTCTATTCAGGGTCTCTTAGAATTTGCGGCTGTTATGATACCTATTATATACAACAAGTCTTTGTGAACGCCTGTCCTATGTCACTCAGATCATGAACAAGAGCTGACATGACACTATCTTGTCCCAATAAGTTTTAAAAAATATCTTTGTGACCTACATTACGCTTTTAAATAATAATAGTGTGATGTACAGCGATGTACAATGGCCCTTTTTAGGGTCCTCTCCTTAAAAGGGGAAACCTTTATGAGATCAGTTTTCTCTGTCTGTCACAAAGGGTTTTCTCGAGATTTGTGCAATATAGGAATATGTATTTTATGTGACAATTTGATCCTTATAGAAAAAAAAAATGTTGTTTGAGATTTTACCAAAGACACTAATAAATATGTTCATTTCCGTTAGCTTGATGCGTTAAGATATACCTAGTTCAACAGTGCGTTAAACTAATTCGATTCGATGAATTTTCATTACAATAAATAGGGTTAGATATTTTACAAGAAAATTTTTACCGCTTTACGACAGATAACCTAGTAGTCTAGTATGTAATTGGTGAAAAAGTAAAGATTTGAAATTGTTGACTAATTCCCGATATTAAAACTTTAATAATAAACTAGCTAATTCCGAAACTATACATGTCGTCAAGTTTTAAAGCTAGCGCATGTTTATTACCTATTAGTGTATAAACTGATTGCGGACGCCCAGCGACCGCTCCACAGACTACCTACTCAATGTAATTAGTTCGGAACCCCAACTTTGCAAAGCCCACTCGCTCCTGGCCAAAGTTTCTGGCGACGAATTATTTATGTAATTATTGAAGAGTCACCCTTGGCCAGTCTAGCTAGACAAAGTTCTTTCTAATCTTTAATTACAAAGAAGTAGCCTTAATCAGGCTTAGATCACATCTCTAGAACGGTCCAGAACTATTTCCTTCGTTACTGGCATTCTATTCTGGGCAGGTCAGGGAATGTTGTAAGGATTATCTATACTAATTAAATGTTTTTTGATTGCATTATAGGCTCCGTAACTACTGGACAGATTTGAAAAATTCTTTCACCGCTAGGAAGTTACGCTATCCCCGGGTTACATAGGCATACATTTTATCTCTGTAGTCACACGGGAACAGAAACTACGCGGGTTAAACCGCGTGACACCATCCAGCATTTTATAAATCCTATTCCATTAGAACCTTTTTTTTGAGGGGTGAAAAATCCTTATGGATGTCCCCCGCCCGGGGAGGCGGAGGGGTCTGTCAGAGTCTTACTGACTAAAAACCACCCCGTGTTCCTTCTCACACCTGCGCCGGGGGTCACGGGAACGGAAGATACTTACACCAGTCACGGGAACGGAGGATACTTTTGCACCGGTGCCGGCCCCGCGGGCCTCGCCAAGTCAGCGAGTGGAGTAAGGTGTTAGACTCCTCTCGCATTCCATTAGTACCTTAACCTAACTCAGTCTTCAACCTTTTCAAAAGCAAAACTAACAAATAAAAATAATGGGAAAACAAATCCATGTACTTAGATGCAATTTATGTGGCAAGGTTAAATATTTTTTTGCGCCCGCCTAGTGCTAATTGCACAGAGATTTTGCCAACCCTTGTGACTGAATATACAAAAAGTGGTTAGAGCTAATACAAAAACAAAACTTTTAAATTTACTAACCGGGTATAAAATACCCGGTCGCATACCCACCAGTTAACTACCCAAACTCTAAACAAATAAGAAATTCAATTGTTGTTTCAAAGCCTTGATTGTGGAGTGAGCTTATAAATAAAGATTTCTACAGCAAACCTCACAAGTTGGTCACGCTATCGGGGAACTTCGGCCCTATACTTAATAAAATATTCATGCAATACAAAGCTCATGTTAGCGTGTTTACGAGTGAGTGCATTTTAATATTTTCATGTGCTTTCCGTGCAGTGTATACATGCAGGTCCTCAATCAAGTGTCGGTCGGACACCGAACCGAAGCGGCGAAAGTCTGACGTTCGATTTATCAACTTGGCGCCAAAATACATGGTCAACATGACGGATGTTGCATTTTACCCTTTGCCCTGTCAAATTTGAAAATTGAATACATCTAGTTTCAATAAGCTTGCGGAACTTGCGCTATTAGTTAAACGGCTTAAATATGTATGCTACTAATATGTATGGTAATCAATGTACGGCCCTCGTGGTAGTGGTTTTAAACCAATTTAACGTGAACGTCTATCCATAGCCTGTATTTATAATAAATAGTAATGAAAGATCTCTTTGCTTGATCTCTCTGATGATTGAGCTTTAGGTCACAACCCCTGGTTTAATTTGAACTAATTTTGGCACACACTGCATTAGGTAGGTATATTGGTTACCTACTTTCGTTCAGGTACCGAAATTAAGTTTATTAGCTTTACACTTGGTGCGTATAAATTAGCGGGCGTCGACGAGTGTTGAATCATGTGTTGAATCATGTTTTCTTGTTATTAAAATCGATGACATGGTTCCTCAGAACAGATCTTCGTATGACATATAGTTTCAGACTTTCCCATACTGACCGATTTGAATGAGACACCCTGTATATAATGCACACAAATAAAAAAACAAACAATATAACGAGAAAGTAGCACTAGATACTACGCAATTATTATTTAGGTAAAGTAAAAGTTTTGGTGTTCAGGCAATCGTACCAACGCCAGCACTTTAAGCTACTTCAATGTGTCAAATTTTTATAATAGTTTTGCAACTTTATCCCGAATAGAATTTAGCTTTATTACAAACAAAATAAGGTTCTTGTTCAATTAGGAATATTTGACAGTTTCGGGTGGCTTGATGACAGCTGGCGTCTGTACATACATAGAACGAATAATAAACACTTTCACCCTTTTTTCGTTTGACTACACTTTGGAGCAAAAACATTAAGGCGAGGTGACCCCAATAAACGTCGTCAACAATAGCGTTTTACTCGTACATGGAACGGATTTAAATTTTGAAAAAAATATATTATATAGTTGACTCTTCGACCATGATATGTCGGGCATGCGATACACGATTACTTACACTTCACTGCATCCAATTAAATCGCAAAGACATGTCCAAATGATAGCTAAATACTCGTTTTACTTGAGTTATATTAGGCTTTGAAAAATAAAACTTATATCATAATAAAGGTCGTAAAAAATGTGTATTATCTCGGGTCACATAATGTGCAATATTAAAATAAATGTATCACAAATTCCAAAACAAAGTGTAAATCACTAGTTTGCGCTCGCTCCGAGTCCTTTAGTCCCGAGCGGAACGTGTTCGAGGTCGGACGTGCGCCAATTTTTTCCGTCATCCCTCGATAAAAAATCGATTTCGATAAATTGTACTACATGTAAAGATAAAGTATGTACATACTTTATCTTTACTTTGTTTTATGGACTTATGGTCTGAAATAAATTTTATTATTATTTTTATATTATTATTTATCATCACTTTAATTTAGTTTTTTAAATAGTTGTAATATTTTTCGTTTTATTAGTTAGATTATTAGGATAAATTTGTAGATAAGTAAAATAAATCAAAATGGTCAAGAATAAAAAATTGTCTTCATTGGCTCTACGAAGACTGAATAAACAAAAAGGTAGGAATACTTTGACGATATTTTTTATTTAGGTACCTAAATTATATTTTACCATATAAATAATACCTTAGATGATATTGAATCTCAAACTTAGGTACGCATAATACTTTTACTCATAATACGTTGGCGCAGTGGCTGAGCGATCGACTGCTGCGCAGCGTGTCGCGGGTTCGATTCCCGCACTTCATGCTTTATTTTTACCGCGAAACGTATTTACCAACCATACCAAGTGTATCGAACAGTAGTATTTGAACCCTAAGATAGAGCAAATAAAGTCGCCACGCGCGCAAATGCTATAATGGTTTATTGTTGCGTGACGTCAAATAGGTAGTTCACCCGTTCACCCTGCTGGGATTTTGTATTTTTAATAGATTTTGCCTACGAAATCGCCCGCGATTTTTTTTACTAATTGTTTTGTGATAATAAAATATACGTAACCTAAGGCATAACGTAGCTTATTATTTCCTCTCAGTATCGAATCAGTAGCGCCATGAATTTGCGCATAGAAACAAAAAAAAAATACTCGCATCAACACACTCTTGAGCAGCGGTGGCCCAGTGTGACATCTATCAACCCGCAGTGGGCTAGCGTGGTGGATTATAGCCCACTCCCTCTCATAGAGAGGAGGGCTGTGTCCCGGCAGTGGGAACATTATAGACTGATGATGATGATGATGAACATTATTGTAGTAAATAGTGAATAAGATGGGATGGTGGTCACACCGTCTACTCATAGGAACCGTCTCCAGTATGAACATCAAACCACCAGCAGCACGTCACGTGAGTATTAGGTAAAAGTACCCACAGCTACCACAACACAACAAATAATATTATTATATTTTGTGTCTATGTTTGTGAAGGTCACGTACCACAGCACACTCGTACCACAGTGTAGCAAAGTACAGTATAACAGCTTGGCAAAAAAGAGTAGAAAATAATGGAGGCGCGCCACTGTGCTGTTCGTATGGCAAATTGGCAACCCGTTGCAACCGCATAGCGTACTGACCTAATCTTGATACTTAGCAACTTTTTTTTTAGACATAAAGTAACAATATATTCGTAACCTGTATAAGTATTATATTTTTAAATCCGTAAGTAATTAGTAGTGGTTTCATTGAACAAGGACGTGTTCTCGACACGCAACTGATTACTTACCTAAAAATAAATGTTTGGGTAAATACTCCTGAGTTTACATGGTTTAGGAATTATAAAAATAAAACATCATATTGTTTAACCTAATTCTTTATTCCATATTTTAATCTAGTAAATCGTCCTCCAAATATTCCACCCTTACCACATCCATGTCATGGCTAGAGCTGGCCGCAAACTCATCTGAGTCATGTTCGGGTTCAGAGGTGCTGCTTCTATCATTTTCTAGATTTATGACTAATCGCTCAATTTCCTCGTTCATAGTTAGTTTTTTTTCCCAGTAATCCTTTTCTATTTTTATTACATGTTAGCACGAGTTCTTCCAATCCTCTTCGGTAATAGCTTGGAATGCACGTTTAGCTGCTTCCTGTAAAGACGAAATATTTCATTTATGTCGAACAATATTAAAAGTAAAACATTTTTGTCAAATACACTTGCTCAAAAAAGTGACATTCTATGCCACAAAAAGCGAACATAACAATAGTCATTTTTAATCTGTTAAAAACAGGGAAAGAAAATTGTACTGGATTTCATTCATCCCCTAGGGAGAGAATGTGATTTAAATTTGGAATACCTAACTTACCGAAATTTATACTGAACTACATCTGTGTCACGTACACCATTGAGTTTGTATTTATAGCATTATACATCTTTTTGAAAAAGGAATACGCGTTTATTATGCAGTTATGATTATTAATTAAATAAAATTACGAAAACTGACGAGGCCGTATGAGCTTAATGCCTTTGCTTTTCCGACAAAAAAATATAAATCTAGGAATATGCCGCGTTTTTGTTTTCTTCAAATATTTAAACGTTATGTTTATTTCAATTTATTTTTATAAATAAGTTAATGTTCTAAAAATACGTCTACTTTTAATTGCCATTATTTTTAATAAATGCTTATCTCATATTATTATTGTGTTATTTTTTTCGCAAATGGTACGAAAAGTAGAGTATTTTCCTCGGTGATAAAGCTGTCTTAGTCTTGGGTGAAATTAAATCCCTCGCTACACTCAGGACTCGTCTTAAATCCCTCGCTTCGCTCGTGATTTAAGTTTTTAACACCCTCGCTACGCTCGGGAGTAAACCTCGGGTCCTTCGTTACGCTCGCGATTTAAATCGTCACCCGCGACAGAAGACACTGCTTTATCCCCTTGGTTAATAATCTACTATTATCTACTTCCAGCACGATTTTTCTTAGAACGCTAACAGATTTCCCAAAATTAAAATAATAGATTTAGATTTATTTTTTAGGCAATGACACGACAATTTTTTTTACATTTCTAATGCAAACACTAGAACAAATAATTCTCTCCCTTGATATCGCACTTAAAGTATAATTTACGTAGAAATTTAATTTTCATTCAGTTAAAAGTCAAGTAACCAAAGTATCAATTTATCTCAGCGCGCTATACCAGAGTAATGCAGAAAAAATGTAAACATAACCTATGTGCTCGACATTTATTGTTTCAAATTTCTAGTTATTCCTTACGCAAGCGAATTAATATAGCTTTTTATTCATCAATTAACACTTGATTCAACTAAAATCAACAAAACAAACTCTTACATACCTGTCTTATCAGCGGTTCTTTGGTAAACATTGTGAAGTTCAGATAGAATTGTTTGGGCCTCATGTTCCGCCAGACATCGCCTGTACACCTTATAAATAACCTCCCTGCCAGCACTCCGAATAGTTTTATTCATTATTCTTCACTTTTTACGTTTATTAATCAACGTTTGGTGGTCGAAATTAAAATTTTACGAAATCGTGAACTTTGTTTATTATGAGATGTCATAGTTTTGGAAATGTTGCCAACAGACAAAAATTTAGTTCCGTTTCTACTCTTTTTTGCCAAGCTGTACATTGCTCATTTCCTACAAGTAGGTATGTTTATTATTTTCGGTGACATTTATTTTTCGCTAATACGAAACTACGTTATGCCTGAGTTATATAATTATAATGCCTGAGTTATACAACGTGTTTTTTTGTATATCCCATAACTCTAGGGTATGATTGAGACCATATCAAAGAATCAACTGGCACATGAATTATGTTTCAATCATCCTTTTTTTTTTACTATCATACAAAATAATTCGACAAAGTCACGATGATTAATGTAAAACACCCTTACGTGAAAGAAAAGTGATGTTAGAAAGAAGGTTCGTCGTACTGGTGACAATTTTTGAACTAATTAGATGAAAGATTAAAGATACCGGGCTGGTATCCGCAACTCCACGTCAAAGCGCGTATTTTGCGTATGGGAAAATAAACTAATGAGGTAATAATATTAATAATACTTAATAATAATATTCCACGAGTATTCACACAACGCCATCTAGCCCCAAGCTAAGCAGAGCTTGTGTTACGGGTACTAAACAACTGATAATTTAATTATGATTGATGATATAATCTCCGAAACTATGCATTTTTGGACCATCTATTCTAGGAGTTATAGTATTATTTTTACCTACAGAATATAACCCTAGAGTTATGGGATATAAAAAAACACCTTGTATATAAACTACGTTATGCCTGCAATTATAATACTTCATTTAAAAAAAAAGTAATTTCAGTTAATATCGTTTTTTTTTTTGTAAAAAACGTATAGCGGTTCCCTAACCACATCCACTTACCAATTTCCAACTGTGTAGTCCTAACAGTTTCTTAATAAAATGGTTGTGACATACGGACAGACAGACAGACAGATATAAAGAATCTATAAGGTTTTAGTTTTTGCCATTCAAACCACGTCAACTACGTTTCGACGAATTGTAGCCAAATTTGCATAATTTACATATTTTTATTTTTATTACTTTTATTTCTATACTTTTAATTGATTTTTCCTCTATTTTTACTTTGATCTAGCAATATTTTAGCTAATATTAATTCAACTGTGATTAACAAATCAAATATTTATTTATTTAACCCATTTTCCCTAAACCCATACTTTCCACGCATACTTATATTCTTATTAAGTGGGATACTAAAATTAAATAACCATTCAATGCATTTAAGTATTTTTGAATTACAATATTGATATCGTAGTTCAAGAATTCTATCATATCTAAATTATTAAATTGAAGTTGCTCTACTGCATTACTCTATTCTGTGACGCAACTGTGTACCTACTCGAGTTCGTGAAGTCATGAATGAGCGGTACGACGACAGCGCGCGGCGTTTCTCCGATGCATCGCAGTTTATTACGTAGCGCTATTGGTTGCGGGGCCTGAGGTAAGCGTTAAATGCCTACACTGCTGGGGAAACCTCGCCTTAAGCAACTTCCCTTTTACAAGTATATTTTTTTTTGTAATTTGGAACGTCCCAATTTGAACATTATATCGCCTAAAAGTTCATTTACAATAAGGATATTCTCACTGTAAAGATATTTTCACGACTACATACAAGCCAACCACTGAAACTACACAAAAACTGTCTTTTGCTGAAGTAGCTAGTACCGATACTGAATTAAAGCAAACAGTTCAACCCGGTGAATGGATTACTGTACAAAAAAGGCGATTGAAAAATAAGATTTACACTAAAGGAGGTGTCAGTATGGCGGAACCCGAAAACTCCGAAAAATTTAAAGCTGCCGATACCAAGATTGGCTTGTTTATATCTAACGTACATAGAGACGTATCGGAACAAGACATTGCCAACTATGTTTACAAAAATACAGGTGAAACAGTTTCTTTGTTATAGATAAAAATGAAAAGAGAAAAAGACTACAACGCATATAAAGTCCTTGTTGCCAGAAGTAAAATGGAACTATTCCTGAATATGAATTTGTGGCCGTCTGGAATCACGTTCAGACGGTTCATGAATTATAGAGAAAGGCAGTTCAATGAGGATTGTTTGGCTTTGGCAGAAGCTTGCTAGCTCTTGTAAGATTATAGTGAAATAGTGACAATGAAGTTATGTACTAACTAATATGAGTATTGTGCTTGAAATAAAGTTATATTATTATTATTATTATTATTAAAGGCTATTAACTGACCTTTTAGCCGATATTGTTTCGAATCGATGCGTTTTATTGTATTAAAAACTAGCGAAGGTCACGCTGTATCACCCGCGTAGTTCCCATTCCCGTGAGAATAAAGAGATAAAAGTAACCTATGCTATACCCACAGCAAGTACCTCCTATTCGCTTGAATGGTGTACCGTTAGAACAGGTGGACCAATTTAAATACTTGGGGCACTGGGTAACAGCTGATCTGAAAGACCATGTCGACATTGAGCGGGAGCGGGGGGCACTGTCAAAGAGAGCAAATATGATAGCTCGTAGGTTTGCACGTTGTTCATATCAGGTTAAAATCACACTTTTCAAAGCCTTCTGTACTTCCTTGTACACGTGCAGCCTATGGGCATCTTACTCACAAGCTGCTTACAGTGCCCTTCGTGTCCAATACAACAACGCGTTCAGGGCGGTGTTGGGGTTGTCCCGCTTTTGCAGCGCCTCGGGCATGTTTGCGGAAGCGCGCACCGACTGTTTTCACGCCACCATGCGCAAGCGGTGCGCGTCCGTGGTGCGCAGTGTGCGGGCTAGCTCCAACACCGTCCTGGCGATGGTTGCTCAGCGACTGGATTGCCCCTACTTAAGGCATTGTTGTAGCAGGCATATTGTTAGAATTTGATGTCATTATTTTTTTTATTTTTTTATTTTATATTTTTACTAGCTGCTGCCCGCGACGTCGTCTGCGTGAAGGTTCTACAGCACCAAATATACCTACTTACGATTCCAGTGTCGCTATAGCATTATAAGTTAACAACTTTTAAAATAGCATTAAAATATAAGTTACATGAAGAGAGTTTTTTTGTAATTTTTTTTTTTATTTTGCAATTTTTAGTTTCTTTGTATGTAAAGAAAGTCTTTCAAAACTTGAAAGAATCATCGAAATCGGTTAATAATTGCAAAAGAAGTTCTTTCTAAACCCTTTAAAATAGACAGGCGTAATGTTATGGGAAATACATAAACCATGCACAGACATGTGACTGTAGCTATTGCGAGTAATTTGTTGTTATGCGTTGAAGAGTTCCATCGCCTGTCTTCTTCATCAGTTTTTCTACACGAAATGATACTTGCTAAATGTAAATGCTTGGTTTGTCACCAAAAAAAAATGTCAAAATTGGTACATGTTTTCCTATATTATTTGAGGAGTTCCCTCAATTCCTCGAAGATCCCTCATCAGATCTGAGGTTCAATACTAATGGGACCAACCTGGTAGTATACTCTATCAAATAAAAAAACGATTTTTGAAAATCGGTCCATAAATGGCGGAGTAATCGCGTAACAAACACACAAAAAAAACACCGTCCAATTGGGAACCTCCTCTTTTTTTTTAAGTCGGTTAAAAATACGTTCATAGGTATATACCTTATAACACTTCCCTATAAACTACGTTGATAATTATACCTACTGCCAGGAGCCAAAATGTAAAGATAGTCAGGACTGGTGGCGCGGGAGCAAGCGACGTACAGGTGCCCGTGTGAGAAGCAACTCGTCCTGAGATCTACACCCGCTGCTCTGAGTATCGGCTCCTGCGATTTATTGATTGTCATCACTAAGCAAACACTCACGGGGAACGTACGCGCTCGAACTGGATCGGGAAGCTATGAAGTATAAGGGGAATGCGTTGTATAAATACTGCCTTGCCGACGCCACAACCCGTAATAATTTCCACCTCAATGGTGTCTGTGGAGAGAGATGACTTTAATGTGTGTCGTCATCTTGCTCGACGACAGTGCTTATCGACGTATAGACCACTTCATTCCCCTCAATGTCCGAGAGAATGCATTCGTTAATTGCTGCAGCATGATCATTTTTGGGCGCCAAAATGGCCCTCTCACACGAATTCTGCTGGTGCGCTATACGACTGATGTCCACGTACACACAGCGAATGAGTTCTTCGAAGCTGGATACCACTCAACCGAGAGACTCTGAAAGCACCGCCTGTCCACTTCTCTCTTCTGGTAAAGTGCCTTTGCCAAGACTTAAAAGGACATCGGAGAATTCTTGAGCGCGTGCAATGCCGCCGAGCCGAGCTCTTATATTAATGGTCAAGCGCAGCGTACGAACTTGTGACCACAACGAAGATCGTTTCACCGAAGCATTCATCTCGTCAGCCCTCGATCCCCGCGTCAACTCGGGAAGCGTTTGCCTGAAATCGCCACTGAGCAGAACTGTGACACTACCCATCAAATGTTCGTTCCTGCAGATGCCCTGCAGGGTTCTGTCCACGGCCTCAACTGCCTTCCTTTTGAAAATCGTACACTGATACGATCCCATATGATACGATCCGAACTCTGCTCAAGATTTTGAGGGTTTAGTTGGAACTTCAATTTGTCAAAACGAATTATACGATACAACTTTTATGAAAAAAATGCACAATGCCATCTATGAATTTTAAGAATAACTACCTACTAACCTCATCAACACGATCAAAATTTAAATTAATTTTCAAAAAGTGTTTATGTGTTACTTGATTTGATTTTTATACATTCTCATAGATGGCGCTGATTCCAAATTGTCTTTATGCTACTAACATTCATTAAACTTTGTTTCTCTGCCAAAGTTACTTAAATGGCGTAGTTTTTATAGTGTAAGGCTAGATAATAGCATAGCTTACTTAAAACCAACATTTAAATATGCGTCCTTTGATTACACGCTTCCACAGAATGAGTTAGAAGAATAAAGATTCACTGCTCCTCCCCCGTAGGTGATAGCAAACAGACAAAAATTCCAAAAAGTCACTTTTTGTCACCAGTTACGTTTTTCTAACAAAACCCACTTATTTTTTCTTGAAAATTCTCAATGTACAGTTTTTCTTTCGTTACTGTTTTATTATAATTATTATGTAGATGAAAAAAATGCACAATGCCATCTATGAATTTAAAGAATAACTAACTACTAACCTCACCAACACGATCAAAATTTAAATTAATTTTCAAAAAGTGCTCATGTGTTACTTGATTTGATTTTTATACATTCTCATAGATGGCGCTGATTCCAAATTGTCTTTATACTACTAACATTCATTAAACTATGTTTCTCTGCCAAAGTTACTTAAGAGGGAAGTCTGCGAGCGTGGGAATTTATTTTTGAACGCATACATTGACATTTTCCACTTACACAGTAGCGACGCGCTACACACTTTACACACACATTAACACTTGCCCAGAAACAAACGACAAACAGTACGGCACGACGGGAAAATTATTTTTTCAATGCGTGTTCGAAATAAAAGGCCTAGTGATTATGTGTCAGTAAACAAGCAATGTAATAACAATTGACTTATTGCATCGCGATGCTCGCTTGCTTGTGATATTGTTTGGTAGCCACGAAAGGGTGGGGTCACAGTGTTCAACAGAGATTTACAATTTAACTGATAAAATTATTATTTCTTTTAGTTGTGTTGTTTAATGTAATTAATAACTTCGTAATTTAGAATTTTATTTTATTAAAATAATACTGTAATTGATTGTTTAAACTGTCATAAGTACATGCATATTAAATATAGTTCATTGATATTTTGTGGTAAATATATGAATGCCGTAAGGGAACGAAAAGACTAACTCAAAAACAACAAATTATTGTATTTCTATACCTTATATTTAAATATTATAAATGCAAAAGTGCAAAGTTACTTTCTTGTCGTTACGTAATTGTCTTTCTGTCTGTCTCGCTTTTATGACAAAACTACTTACTGCACCAGTAAAACTGAAATTTGGGACACAGATAGTCTAAAACCTGAGAAAGGACACAGGTTACTTTTTGATTCGCAAAAAGGCTTGTAAGGGATAGAAAAGGGGGATGAAAGGATGTATGAAAGTATTATCATTATGAAAGTATTATCATTTTCAAAGCTAAAAGCATGCACTTTATATTTTGGGCAGTTGATTACATATAAATAAGTATGGCATTAAAATTTTGTAAAGATGATACCCTTAAGGGTGTAAAATAAATATAAAGAATAATAGGTATATACACACATCAAAAGTGTCTAGGGATCAAGCATTTTTATGCGGATTTCTTGAGATTGAGATGTGGCTTTGTAATAAATTTATGATTTTATAAATTTATATGGATCCTTTTTGGTGCATTTCATAATTTGAATCAGGGACTGTGAATCAAATTCGAGTACAAGATGAAAATCAGCTGTCAATATTTTCCCTATAAAAACATACAACGCATTGAAGACATTATTAGTGCTACTGTTTCCCTACTACTGATTAAAACCAACGTTATTATGGAGCGGCGACGTCATTTAAGCAGGGAAGAAATGCTCAGAGCCGTGGGAATGATAGAAGCTGGTTCCCGGCAACGTACTGTGGCTTTAGCTCTGAATACAAGTCAGAGTGTTATCAGTCGACTTTGGACACGTTACCGAAGCACTGGTACCGTGGCTGAGCGCCATGGAGGACGGTATCGCTGCACCACACGGAGACAAGACCGATACATTCAAATCTTAACTCGAAGAGCTCCAACAATAACCGCCATGATGTTAGCCGTGAGGCTTCATCACTCTTCAGGGAACTTAATTAGCGACCAAACAGTCAGAAACCGCTTGCATGAAGTGAACCTTCATTCCCGAAGACCGCTACGGGTACCACCTATAGCAATGCACAATCGTAGGATTCGATATCAATGGGCCCTTGAACACAGAAATTGGGCAGAAGAACAATGGCGTTTCGTGTGCTTTTCTGATGAGTCTCGTTTTGGTATGAGACCGGATACAAGACGTATACGACACTGGAGAACCCCTGGACGCCAACAGCGATTAAAATCCTGCCAGGAAGTCCATCCTTATAGTGGTGGGTTTGAGTATGCCAAACCGATGTTCTTGTGTTGTTAGTGTTCGCGGTAGAAACACGGATTATTAATTGTTTAAGTTACCCAATAAAATTTTAAAGAAAACTGTTATTTCAGTCTTTTTTTCGAACTTTAATGTTAGTGGTTCAAATGTCAAAAATCCCTTTATTAGGAAAATGGCAAATTTCTTTATTAATGCAAAGGTGACTTGGTTTATCGTTACTGTGACAAACGAAAACACTTTATTTGATGAATCCTTAAAGAAAATTTTAATTAATATCAATCAGGAGAAAAGTTATTGCAAAAATATATGTTGATCCCTAGACACTTTTGATGTGTGTATATGAAGGAATTCGATATTTTTGTAGCTAGAACGATAAATCTTTTGCGTTGGGCTATTGATTCAAATAGATACAATTTGATCGTTAAGGGAGTAAATAAACGAACAAAACGTGTCAAACGTTGAAGGAGATGTTGTCGAATTCTCATGGACTCTGAACAAGTTACATGGCATGCCCCATAGGGTATTTTCAGACTCTCTACTCAAGAGGCAAAAAGTTGGTGTTCCAGTCCTGTACATCAGAAATCTTGACGCGCCAGTGCAACGGTACACGACTACAAATTACACATATGGGGCACAACATTATAAAGGCCACAATCATGGCTGGAATGGCAAAAGGAGAAAACGTCTTGATTACCCGTATTTCAATAATTCCGACAGATTTGCCATTTCAATTTAAAAGAGTCCCTGCACGGTAAAACAAACAAAAGTAATTTATAAAAATGTACTTTAAACATAGGCTCATATTTTATTATTCCTACTACTTTAATATTTAAGGTGTCTGCTGTGCAACACTGCCAAAAGGTTCTTAATTCATTAAAACCCAAGCGTTTGCGCTGTCATTGTCGTGTCTCTAATCGTCACGATTGAAAAGTATTTATACGTACAATGAGTATTATTCTTCAAACATACTTTTACACGCGGACGTAATCGTGGGCACATAGCAATGCTCACGCTATAGCCTGCAACAATAATTTTGTTTATAAACATAGCATCATATAATATCACACCTGTATTCCCCGAAGAATTAGACAGTGGTGTATACACATAATTCACCAGTTATGTTTTAAGTCTTATGTAATAGGGGGTGATCTTATTACCATCAACTAGGTACAAATCCTGACTCCGGGTTGCTACTGAGAAATTTAAGATTAAAAAACTCGATAACACTTTGTCCAACCCAGGAATTGAACCCAGGACCTCATGCTCTAGAAGTAGTGCTCGCTTTTTAACCATTAACATTAACGCTTACTGCTTTGAAATAACAACGTAATACTCTATTAATAAAAAAAAACATTTTTGATTTTTAAATGGTTGCCATTTTCGTAATTACGGGTTATGCACCCGGAAAAACCTTGGAAATGACACCCTTATTGTATTACGAAAAGAAAGTGTTGTCCGCCATCCTGGACCACTGGTCGAATGAGCTTGATTCCAAAAGGTTATTAAATAATAACCCACGTTTTATCATCGGCAAAATATCTTAAATAAAAGATACGTACTATTTTTTTTAATTTTCCTTTATTTTTTTTCGATTTGTCGGAAATTTTCCTTCTGTTTGCCCATTTTATAAAAGATGATGTAGTATTTAAATTATGGAAATTTTATTTATCCATCAATTATTATCACACCTTTAGTTTGGGCTTTAACCCAGTTATTCTATTTCATGTGTGAATGTTAAATTTATCAATAAAATATCAATGAATAAACATTAAAAAAAAAACTAATGCCTTCTCTCAAAAAAAACGGAATCAAAGATATTAGTTAAAGCTCCTCTTAAATTATATTATTTATTTATATAAATATCTAAAAGCAAATTAATTTCTACACTTCCATTAACTTGCACCCCACCCTATTACCCGTGTGGATGTATGAGTTGACGTTTATCGAGCTCGGAGCGGACTACAAACTGACATGCTCTCACCTTGGTTTCCAGGGCGGCACTGATTTGTTTTCAGACGCATGTTCGAATATAAAACAAAATATGAAACGGGGGACGCTCCATACTAGAATGTATGGCAAACGGAAAACATTTTGCGCAAAAATATTAAGAATGTTATGACGTAAATTACTAGTGTATGATTTTATTTTATTAGAAATTAAAAATGGTTAACCTCATAATCATACACTTGTGTCATGAATTAACGAAAAATATCTATAAACATTGCTTTACATTTTAAGAAAACGTGCAAATAGTAAGAGCCGATTTCGATGTAAATATGAAATATTGACATTGTTTTTAGCAGACATTTTAGGATAATTTAAAAAATATCACACGGTGTCACTGGTAATACATCTAATAAGTATCTTATTTAATTTTTTGATAATATTTGGTGTGTTAGATGTTTAGATATCTTGCAAACTGTAACCCCTGTTTTGGCGCTTTGCAAGGACTGTCCCCTTAAATGGCGAAGTTTGTATAGTGTAAAGCTAGATAATAGCATAGCTTACACAAAACCAACATTTAAATATGCGTCCTTTGATTACACGCTTCCACAGAATGAGTAAGAAGAATAAAGATTCACTGCTTCTCCCCCGTAGGTGATAGCGTGATAATATATAGCCTATGTGTTGACCCGACCTCTTAGTAATTCATGCAAAATTTGAAGTAAATCCATGCAGTACTTTTTGAGTTCACCCCGGACATACATACAGACAAACAGACAAAAATTCTAAAAAGTCACTTTTTGTCACCAGTTACGTTTTTCTAACAAAACCCACTTATTTTTTCTTGAAAATTCTCAATGTACATTTTTTCTGTCGTTACTGTTTTATTATATGTATAGATTGTTAATGACCTATAATTGAATTTGATTTTATTTTATACAATTATTATTCAAATTAAGTAATTAATCTTTTAATATTATGATCGTTTGTGTTAATAATTCTGATAATTTATGTGTTATTTCTGATAATATTATTTTATGTGCTTGTATTTGTATTTCTATTTTTGTTTTATATGGGTCCCG
The DNA here is from genome assembly GCA_921972225.1 of Euplexia lucipara. NCBI lineage: Eukaryota > Metazoa > Arthropoda > Insecta > Lepidoptera > Noctuidae > Euplexia > Euplexia lucipara. The sequence goes on along the minus strand of OV179142.1, from coordinate 4,733,282 downwards.
GACCTGAAATAAACGATTTTTATTTTTTTTTTATGTCGCCCGGGGATTGAGTAGCTTCCTGACGATGAAAGATTTTTTTAAATCGGTTCAGTTGTTTTTAAGTTACAAAAATACATTTTTTTCCTCTTTATAACATTAGAATAGATATAATAATATGGTATAGAAGTAACAATAATAACTAAAATGCGTGAAAACAGCATGTGGCTCGATGTGGTTATTTGCTCCAAAGTGTAGTTTGTTCTGACGATTCCTTTTCAACTGCCCAAAGACTGGGCTCATCTAAAAAGCGCTAGATCAAACTCTAAATGTCGAGCTTTTATAATAAGTTTGACCTAAATGTGGGTTTTTCATTCCACGTTTACATTTGGTACTCACCCAACATTTTCATTTACACTAATTTATTCCAGCATGAACAAGGTGATTATTCCCAAAAGCTTTAATTGTTCGTAAGTAATATTACTTCTTTTGGAAGTTTCATTGCGTTAACATAGTTGTTAACGCAATGAAAAATCCAAAAGATGTGTAAAGATAAACATTTTTTGTTCAAAAATTACTAGCCAGTAAGTAGTCTGACTAGTAATTTTTGAACAAATAATGTTTGCATATGGTTTTTGCTTGCTAGCTTTTTTTTTTAATATTTTTGCCAACGTACCTACTAAGTAAGAAATACTTCTGGGGGTCGAGTCTGCTATTGCAATCGTGTCTCAATGACCGGTCAATGATCGATTTTTGACGTATAACGTCAACCTTATGACACATTTCCCATACAAAAACTGTCAAAGTTGTCAAATATTCGATCAATGACCGGTCATTGAGACATGATTGCTATAGCAGACTCGAGCCCCTGGTCCACCGACAGAAATTAAACTTCAATGTTTCAAAACATTCTTATAACGTAAAACAAATGAAAATTGATCCAAACCAATCATTTCATCACTGAGAGTAAAGAGAAATGTAGAGCTAACTTATTTTTAACTGACTTCAAAAAAATGAGGAGGTTCTTTAGTCGAGTATTTTTGTATGTTTGTTACGCGATTACTCTGTTATTTATGGACCGATTTTCAAAATTCCGTTTTTATTTGATAAAGTATACTACCTTGGTCCCATTTGTATCAAAACCCCGATCTGATGATGGGATCCTCGAGGAATTGAGAGAACTCCTCAAATAATTTAGGTGCATTCGTACCTACCGATTTTTGCATTTTTAGTAACACATCAAGCATTTTCATTTAGAATGTATAATTTGGTGAAGAAAACTGAAGAAGAACATAGGCAACGGAACTCTTCAACGCATAACAGCAAAGTACTCACGATTGCTACAATTATTTTACACCTGTTAGTGTTTTTTAAGAGGTCCAATGATTTTTTTTGTAAAAAAGTTAATATTTAAGAACAATACCCATTGTTTAAAAGTTTCCATATAAAACTTCACTAACATCAAGTGATCTAAAACTCATCTGCCCAAATTGAATCAGGAAGTTGGATTTTCGACCCTAATATCCCTGGGAGTTGAAAATCCAAAACGGGCATCACTGACACTGGGAATGCGTTGCATTAATAGGTAGTCAAATAGCACAGCTCGCCCCTCACGCTTAACCTCAACCTCCCACTTCTGACCACGTAGGCATACTGTATAATTGATGATCCGGAATGGCCGGCTGCATCTTATCCCGTTATACGTGAATTGTTCGGTATTGTCAAAGGGGAACTTGTGTTAGCCGTCTAATTGAACAAATATTTGACAAAGCATAGACGCTTTGACGAATATTTCTGGCTCACATGGTTTATGAAGTGCGAGGCGTCAAAGGCAATGCACGCACAGGCAGGTACAGTGATACGGACCTGCCTTTGATGGATCGTGCTTCATGCGAATGTCTGACACTCAACTGGAGGTACTTACTCATGATAACGAATAGTATGAAAATGTATTTGTGTACTTTTCACGATCTTTAAGAATCTAAATAATCTCTTAAAAATTTGCATATATCACTAAATTGTTTTAGAAACGTTCGTCAACGGCGCGCTTTAAAAATGTGGTGTGTACAGGCTCTATGTGTAACAACACGAATAAGACCGAGCGAGTTGACAAACCAGACTCATCTGTCACGGCATTGTCTATCCAGTCGAAACATCGACTAGCACTTCAGCGTAATATGCACCTATTTGCAACTAAAAATAGGTATGACGCAATTAATGGTAATTTTTAATGGTATGCTGGTTTGTTGGTGTTGGTAGTGACTGCGAGCCCATCTGATGGTAAGCAGTGATACAATCAATGATGGTGAAATGCAATTGTCAAGAACCTATTTTCTTTATTTTAAGTAAGCAAGTATGGTGAAGTTTAAAAACAGTGGTAATATATATAAGAAACTTTATATTACGACTGCATTCCCCGATCCATTAAGCAGAGGCGTACCTACCTATAGTATATTTTGCCAGTTATGTGAGTCCCATGAAACAGTGGACGAGATTGTCATCAAAAGGGAATAAATCCAGACTCCGGCCTGCTACTGAAAAATGCTGATGGAAAAACATATGACGCTAAGCTTTACCCGGGAAATAAACGCATGACCATTGGCGGTAATGCATTAGATTGACCACTTACAGCAACGCAGTCGAATACCGTCGCAAAACTGCTTATTTTACGAGATTTGGCGAGTCTTGTTTCATAAATATAAAATAAATGAGTAATTTATCGCACAGCTTGCATACCCATCGATTCAATAATAATGACGCGACGTGGTTTTTAGGGTTCCATATTGACATTCAATGTCACTTGTTACTATACATTGAGGGTATGAGGAACAGGAAGTAAAGTTTCGCCTTGCCTGTAAAAAAGGGAGGAACCTCCGACTAGACGGGTGTTGTGTCTGTTGAGCTACTACTGCCCGGTTATTGCCGTAATCTGGATACCTATAATCGACGGATAACTTCAACATCGCGATGTAGGACGTCGATCGTTAATTTGTATGTGGCGAGCTAGATGTCGCTACAATACCATGAAGGTTAGATGTAAGGAGAACTTTGTCATAATGACAAATTATCCAGTTGTGTGTATTAAATATGAAAATCATTAATAGCCCTTGTGTAGGTAGAAGTTATGGTATGATTGCAACAGTAGTAGATAGATTGAATGATAAGGAGTTAGTGAGAGTAAAACATTGAAATGTTCAACAATTTCTCGATCCTGATCTAATAAATTTTGTAGGTTACTTTAAAAAAATATCCTGATGCTATGATGCATCATTTTAATTTAACGCAAATTGGCAGACACGTTTTCACACATTCTGACATCAACAGTTTTCCTTACTTGTCATACAATGTATAAGTTAGACAACACAACTGGTCATTTGAAAGCAAGGAGACTCATTATTTATTATTCATGTTATTAATATCAAATAACACGTGGTAACAATAGCGCTTCTCATTACGAATTAAATATTAAAGTAAAAAGGCATTAGAGAATATGGCACTTTGGGTTCAGGTTTCATAATTGATACCTTCTTCATTATATTGTATAATAAAAACATAGTCGTTTTTGTGTCTGTCTGTGTAACCGCTTACCCGCGGTTTTCACCAGCATTTAGGGCATATATTCTGAAACGTTAAATTGTATGTATAGTATTACATCCTTACAAAAGCGTCAGTAGTTAAATCAAAATAACACCTATTAACTTTATGACATAAAAACTAAAATGAAAAAGTCAGTATTCTGAGTAGAACTAAAAAAAATATTGTAATGGTTGTAAATTGATATGAAACAAAAATTTAATATTTTATGCTGTGAGTAAAGTTAAATTCAACACAATTAAGTAACAAATATTCCAACCTATATAATTCCTACATTTATTAGCATTTTCTTTTTCTTTCTTTTCTTAAGAAAAGTATACGGTTGTTTACACATAATCTTCTTTTTATTTTTGTTTGTCTAATTGTTTAATTATCGCCGAAATGGCAGAACCAGTTTTGACTGAAGTAATTTAACTTCACCTTAATGTATTCTTTTATTTTTCTAATAATTTGTAAGTGAGTTAAATATTAGTAGTGCCTCGCAAAAAAATCAACAGCTAGGTATTTGATTTCTTTAGATATTGCACAGATAACTCAATGTTTTAACATATTGCCACATTGCTTTTGCCACACACTGTAAATTCACAAACTTGGGGAAAACTTAATGTATCTTTGTTATAGGTTGGAAATTTATTCCCTTTTATTTATTTTTGGTCTCTTACTACATTAAAATGTCTGTGCAGAGTAAGATATTTTTTCTTTGGATGATACTAATTTTATTTTGCCTTCTAAATAGAAAATTCAATAATGATTGATTTTGTCCCCAGAGTTTGATGGTAGAACATGTTATTGTGGGCAAAATTATGGTGTCTCTTCCACAAACGCCATTAATGAAGAGTTGAAGTTGACTTATTTTTGACAGATTGAAACTGAGATAATAAGCGAACGTTCTTAAATATACGGGGATTGCCCCTGTTCTGTGGTGGCAAAATTATGTTCGTAAACCGCTAATCCGTTGTCGAAGTTAATCCGTAAGACGAGATATGGCACTATGGTTATATTTATCTTCTGTTTTATTTAATTCCATCTCGGAAGCAGGTAACAAAATGACTACACGAGGCGTCCCGAACGGGAAGCCTTTGTTAATTTATTCTAGATCTTTTTCTGCTCATTAATTTAAACTGTGTGACCATTGTAACACCATATTTAGTCCTTAAAGTTATTATTTGTAGGTTTTCTATTGTATGCAGAAGTAAAATGAAATGCGCAGCCGCGGTGGACTTAATGCCGCAGCCATTTCCTACCAGGCCACCTGAATGTGGCCCAATGACAACATGGTTGTACAACCAGATACACAAACACTTGAAAGTAGTAGCATAAAACAATAAATACTCAGATAAATACTTTTACCATCATCTCCTAGCCTTTCCCATCTACTTTTATTGGGTTCGGCTTCCAGTTTAACCAGATGGAGTCTAATACTCAGTATTTTATATTGAGTGACCGCCTCCACAACTCGGTGGCTAGATAACACGTTTCTATTTTGTGCTATGTCTACTTGTCATTCATTCGGGCTACGAATGCTCCTACAGATTCCTTTTAAATATTTCCATTCGGCTGCGTTAAGTATGAAATAGAATAGAATAGTTTTTCTGGTGTTTTACTCTTTATTGTACACCAGAAAAACTTACAAATCATACGTGCGTTAATGAGTTTTTTGTCTTCTAGCTATTAAAACTTCATATATGTATATATGTATTCGAAGAAATGTGACATTTACCCATTCGCACTGGGCCCGCGTGGTAGATTATTGCCCATACGCAAAATACGCGCTTTGACGTGGAGTTGCGGATACCAGCCCGGTATCTTTATCTTTATCGGGGGGCACGGTAGTGCCCCGCCAAGACGAGCCAAGCGAGGCGCAAGGGCACTACCTACTTTTTCTCGAAGTGTTTCGTCGTTATTTTGAACCCTCATAGAGTTGGTTTCCGATGTATCAGATAGTTTATATTCTCTGGATACGATGTCAAGAACAGACTAATTAAATATACAAAGTCTCAATTCAATAGCTCTAATACTTAAGATTTTATTGATATTTAAAATACACCGATTTCGTCGGTGACACACTCACTGATACACTGACACACAAAGTTTTGGTGATCATCAAAACGTTTGGCTACTTCCTGAAGTGTTAGAAAGGTGAAACTTCGTATGTAATCTAACTTTAGTATACAACCAACAAAAAAATTAATAAACTTATAACTTTAATTCCCCCATCCCCTAAAATGGGGGGAGGGGGTGGAAGTTTGTACGAAACTTCAAAATGTTAGAGTACTTCCTGACCGGCACTGCTAATGTGCAAGAAATACACCCCAAAAAAAGAAGAAAAATAATAAACACTTAAAAGACTGCCTAGCAACTTACAAAAAGAACTGAAATTCCACCAAAAACATTTCATGTAAAATGTATGGCTTCGCCGTTTCGCTACCGTCGTGGATGATGCGAATATTTAGTTTCTGAAGAAAGTAAAGAAACAGCCAAGCCTTAATTTTTTACTGATATGTAGAATTTGTGAAGTTATGGTCGGTAGAGTTAGGCCGTGTAGCCGTGTAGATTCAGAAGCTTGACTCTACATGAGATCTGATATCTTTTTCACAGGGCAAACCTTATGTGGTCGTCTTGGCAACATTTTATATGAAATGTTTTATGTGGGATGTATAATATTCGTCTTGGTATGATTTTTTGATAATAAGCAGATCAGGATACTACTGCGGTGCCTATTTAATTCGCCAACTACCAGAATTCTAGACACAATTAAATTACCTATTTTTCGCGGAAGCTGGCTTTCGCTTTTGGGCTGATAAATTAAATTAAATAATAAAAGTTTTGTAACAAAACTTACAAACAGTTTGTAGCCACAATAAAATAGGACCAGTAAAGTTTGTACTTTGCTAGAAATTATATGTTAAAATAACTTTTGTGTTCTCTTGTAATTGCTTTCTACAAAAGTATACTATCATAACTAATACTTAGGTAGTGTTTAGCGGTCACACGACTTGACGCGCGCCGCGGCGACGCTAGGGTCACGATTTAAGTTTTTATAAAAATCGAAATGCCGGTTACAATTTATTTATTTTTTTGGTTTTATTAATTTATTTGTTAATTTTTCATATTACCGGCCTCAAACCACTAAAAACATTAAACAGTCAACTTGTTTAAGTTATGGTTTTGTATTCTAGTCTATTCCACCAAAGTTAGGCGAAGAAAAGGCAGGTGACACATCGTTATTGCGCTGTCATCATTCGATCGGTGCAAAATGTCGCAGGTAGAGGCGTATCGTCACTCTTTACTATCGTTTAACTTTTACCGTGATATTCAACGTCGAACATACTAACAGTATGATATAAGTACGCTTCAGTATTCCATAGGACGTGGCGTTTCCTATATTTATCCTTATTTATTCATTCCGGATAAATAACTGCCATTTATTTGTTTTATCTTTGTTGAATCTGATGATGATATTACTTGCAGTTTGATAACAATTGATTTTAATTGCGCCACTGTTTTGTTGATAATCTTGTGTTTTATGTATTTAACCTTCTTTATTAAACGCAGCGGTAACTATCGATATGATATGGTATAAGTATTGAATAAGTATACATTAATATCGTTTCCGTTACCGTTGAATAATTTCGAGATTGTCTTACATTGTTACATTGTACACCAGGTACCCAGCTTAGCATTAAAATATTGTAGGAAGTAACGTTATAGAGGTAGGTACAAGAAAATCTAAAACAAAAAAAAAATTGATTCACAGTTTTGTTGAAGTTAAATGATTCAATGAAATCTGAATAACTTATGCATATTTCGCGAAAATTTGTTTAATATTATTTTTATTATCTGGGAGGGTGAGAATAATGTAAAGTAAAAAAATCCCGTTTAACATCGAGGGGCGCTTGACAGAGCGATGCCATTCAAACACAATACATTACATACAAGTTTGACGCAATTTTTGTAAACACTAATCCACGATTTACTTCATTACAATTCAACCTAAAAGATAATAAAGGGACCAAAAAAATCGCACATATTGATATAGTTACATCGTCCGTAATATATATATATTGACATTGAAGTGTGACCGAGGTTATTGGCTCCGACCCGTCTTATTATGAAGATGGCGGCACGTGCGACCCTACAAAATCCGATATGAATTAAATGTGAAATTGTGTAGGTGTATTTCATATTTGAACTTACATTAAAGCTCCGGCAAGATAGAATATCCAAGTTGATTGCTGCATTAATTGAGCGCACCCGACACCGCACCGCATTGTACCCTTCTCGTTAATTCTGGCAGACTAGATTGATCAATGTCCGGTTGCGAATCTCCCCTCCGCCTATCTACTCGTAACTACCTGTTCCAAAGCTGTGACTTATTTTTGTGTTGCGGGCTTCAACTTGAAGTTATAATATATCTTCTCCTACTATAAGTTTCTAAAGTTGTAAAGACATGGCCGCTTTATCCGTGATGACGTTGGAACTACTGGAGGGTGGTCTTTGTAAAATTTTAAAGTTGAACGCAAAGTTTTAGAATTCGAAGCAAATGGTATTGTGTTCTCGGCGTAAAGGTTTCGCCAAGTTTTTTGGTGATTGGAGACGCGTAAGAAGCAGTGGAAATCGATATGCAAAGTAGGTTGGTTAGCAATGTGGTGTGGAGGTCGCAGGCTATGCGTGCCTATGATCGATGGTGTTGCGTGCGTTGAGCGCCGAGAGGTCGCGGGCTCGCTGGCTCGCTCCGTGCGACCCTCATCCAGCACCGGTAGAGCGCCGTGACGTGGCTTCTCTTTGTTCCACGCCGCCCGTCGATGCCACCATTGCCTCCACCGCCTCCGTCGCTTCGTATCGCGACGCCGCGCCTACCTCTCATTGCGCATGCTCAGCGCGATCCTCCTGCGTCCCCACTACGTCATGATTTAAAATGATATGCGGTGCAAAGTAGCGTACATTATTTTTGTACGTCGTCACAGTCGGAATTGTGGTTGATAGGAGAGCGTTCCGATAGTTTTCGCAACGCCCGTCGTGCCGTCGTCGTGCTGTAGCCGCTCGTCGCTCGTTGCCCGCCGCGCGTGGTTACTTGGGAGCTGGAAAGGGAGCGCGCTGTATCGATCTGAGCGTTTCGTGTGCCCGCTCGTGCACGACGCGCCGTTCTCTCGGGATATTCGCCCAGTGGTCGCCGTCGGCGCCGGCCTTGCTGCACTGTTTACACGCAGTGTATATTTATTTCATCCGCGCGATCATGCTCACCGGAGCTAATTGATAACGCGACACAAGTAACCGCGAGCGCATCTCCAGGCCGACCCAGGCTCCGCAGACGTTCTCTATCAAATCCCAAGCTGCACCAAAACTTTAGGTAAGTCTCAACTTTACTTTATTATGGCATTTTATTTTTAACAATCGGAGCGAATGTTTGAAAAGTTTTTAACACTACTAAACATTCTGTTCCTTAGGCTTTTAGTAGCTCTTTTATCCAATTTTATAATTTTGAGATCCGGTTCCGTCGTTCTACGAATATAATCTGTGTATAAAGTGTTTTCAAATATTTCTATTGAGTGTTTTAGCCGGCCATCTGGTTTATATTCTAAAGTTAGATTGTAAAATCGTAAACCACAGGGAATCATCGGCATATAGGTATTAACAGAGCGAGCGGTTTGAACACACTCCATCCCAAACCATGCTGAACAAATTCGATCGGGTTTTTATACAAATTTTCCTATCCGCATAAGCATAATTAAATAAATACTAAGTACGTTGAAATACACTCGGAAAATATTTGAAAGGGCTTGCTAATACACGTGAGGTATTTCTTTTTCACACTGCGCATGTCCTTTATGTTTATTTGTCATACATCTGTACAATGGAATTCTTAAAATCGGTAATAGGTAGTGTTTTACTCGGAGCAATTTTCAATAGCGACTGTAGAGACAATAAATTCAACGTAAATTGAAGTAGTGTTTCCGAATCAAACGTGTTGAATGGCTCAGCAGTCAAATAGAGGGCCGACCTATACTGAAGACTCTCTGTGAGGGTATACGGAGCCTCTTTACCCGCAGAGGCTGTTTAGAGACATTGTTAGAGCGAGGGCGAGAAAGGGAAAAGATAGGGTACCTACGTACGAGAGCCTTCCGACTGGTTTCGTTTAACAAAATTGGGGTTTTAAGATGATTAAGTTCTCATTGTATGTTGTTACGTCTATTATTGATCTAGGTACATGACTACGTACACTTAATTAATTACTACTAAGCAGTAGCAAGTGGGCTTGCAAAGAAAAGAATAGTAATTTGAAACAGGGCCAACGGGGCCGGCCCTCTCCTGTCCTTCAAGTCTAAATGCAAGATAGGGTTATAATTTGACAGTAAAATATAGCAGACGGTTAGTTAGCTAACGGCACGGACTATACAGGTTCTTACCTTTGTAGGTACCTGCTCAAAGTTCACAGCCTTTCCGTGATATTCCAATTATCACATTTCTGTTGTACCTTTACCTATAGTCAACTTCTTACCTAATATTGGTATATAAAAATACATAGCAAACTACAAATGTTTTGCTAACCCTATTAGTTACCATCACAATCTGTTCAGAGTTGCGCATGCGTCATCAACGCTATAAAAACCAGTATAATCGGCGACAAAATTGTCTCGCCACTGCATATCGACAGTCTTTTCTATACTGAAATGTTCTAAGAGAATTGCTCGTTTCTATGGAAATAAGAGCTTAGGTGTGATGCTATCTTTTACTAAAAGGTGGAGTCACGGGTTCGGGACCCGCAATGTAATATAAACTAATAATATTATTATGAAGCATTCAATGGACTACGCAAGTACGAGCTTATACATCAATTTGATAAAATACCGTTACTTCCAAATCCAAATAACACCAACTTTAAAACGTTTTTTCAAAGCTACTAAATGGTAGCTACAATACTAAAAGAAAGACATGACGAGAAGAAGGGGAAACAAGCTTTGATGCAGACTAAAATCAACCAAAACCTACTACAATATGTAACATACATAAGTACATAAACTACATAAACCGTTTTCCTATGAGGAAAGGCAGAAACTAGCGCCATCATACATACCTCCTTGCCATACTACAATAACGAATTTCCAAATAAAATAACTGATAATACATACGTTTGGAAGACCCTAAAAGTGTTTTAGCTATTTAGTTACTTATTAGCGCCGAACCTTTGTTTAAAACTAGAGAATATTGATCATCTCTAACTGAATTAGATTAGTAGTGTGACCGGCGGAATGCCAAATCATAGGTCTCGAGTTCGAACCCAAGGCACGCACCTCTAACTTTTCGGATTCATGTGCGGATTGTATAATTATCTCTGGCTTCAAAAACGGTGAAGGAAAACATCGTGAGGAAACCGGCATGACTGAGAGATATTTCTCGAGGGTATGTGATGTGATGCCAAGTCAGAGGCCCATGGGCGGCATTAAAACTCTGTCACCAGGTTAGACACTAACCACACGATAAGAACTAGCACTTCCTTTTTTAACCGAGGAGGTTCTCAATTCGACTGTATGTTTTTTTGTGTATGTTTGTTACCTAATTTCTCCGTCATATAAGGCCATTTTTCAAAAAAAAATTTTATTTGATAGGGTCTACTACCAGGTTGGTCCCATTGGTATCCAACCTCAGATCTGATGATGTGATCCTCGAGGAATTGAGGGATCTCCGCAAATAACATAGTTACACATGCACCGATGTTTACATTTTTAGTATCAAATCAAGCTTTTTCATTTAGCAAGTATCATTTGGTGAAGAAAAACTGATGAAGAAGACAGCCAACGGAACTCTTCAATGCATAACAGCAAATTACTCGCGATTGCTACAGTCACTTGTCATGGTTTATTTATTTCCATAACATAGAAAAGAGATGTATAGCTTTATGTTTAAAAATCTTCTTTAGCAATTGCTAACCGATTTCAATGATTCTTTCAACTTTTGAAAGACTAATCTTTAGGACTACATACGAAGAAACTAATAATTGCAAAATAAACTCTTTTTTCCAAAAAAAAAACAACCGACTTCTTTAAAAAACACTGACAGGCATAAAATAACTCTTGTTTCGGAAGTCGGTGGCCAATAATGAATCAAACCAGCACCAAAGCCAGAGACTTCCGAAACTAGAAAAGCCCACTTCTCAGACTACCTACTGAATAAACACACATTTTTATAAGCTTCGTCAAGCGTTTTGCAAGCGTTTTGTAGCAAACACTAAGTATGACACGAGATTTTTTTATATTAGAAGATAACAGACTTCCAACAACAAATCCAAGTGTTTTGATTAATATTCTGATGGGTACCTAATGTACTAAGGGCCCAGTTTATATGGTAATCATTAGCTATTGGTGTAATTATAATTATCATGTAACATTACATTTCTAAACAGGCATTTCAACTAGATATTTGCTTGTAACTTAATCGGATCAAGAGCTTTAATCTGAGACTACTTAATCAATGCATTAGTATTGCAAGGGTAAGTAGTAGTTACCTAAGATTATTGAGCGGTTCAGTATATTCGCTGTTCATTAGCACAATTAATAATGCAACAATGACGCGTGACGTACTCAAGGTAGCTTACTTATGTATGCCACCCTGATGTATGTAGCTATAATTAACTTAAAATTGCCTGACGTTGAAGGCGTTTCTATGGTTTATTTAATAAAAATTTATACTAATACCGCTACCGCAAAGAAACACAAGTAATGAAAACGCTTGACCTTTGAGAAAAATAACTTAACTTATAACTTAGCTTCCGCTCGTTAAACATCTTCAAGTTTTAGCGACAAGTATACCTAATATACCTTGTACGATTTTGTTGATAGACATTTCAATACTCTAGTTTTCATTAGGCAAAAATAAAGCACTGTGAAAACCTAGAAGTGTGACCGCCGTATTATTATTAAAAACTTTATGCACTAGTAAAATAAACTGTACAAAGGCGGACTTAATGCCTTAGGCATTTTGTACCAGTCTACCTTAAAGTGGTGCAGAGACAGAACATGGTAGGCGCAAGAAGGTAACAAAACTTGAAAGAAAAATAAATTATTATTTATGATAAATACATATATACATACCTACATATTTATATCAATACCTAGGTCAAGAGAAAAGAAAAACAAATAAAAATAAAAGATATATTAATGGAGAAACTAATCTGCTTACTCAACTTAGGGATAAGTTTACCATCACCTTGTGAATGTGTTCGCGTGCCTTTACTTTAAACGTGAACGTATTACCAAATCATAGGTCTCGAGTTCAAGCCCAGGGCTCGCACTACTGAATGTTCGCCTTTCGGATTCATGTGCGTATTATATAGTTATCACTTGCTTCATAACACCCCTCTTTTTGCGTCGGGGGTTAAAAAACGGTGAAACAAAACATTGTGAGTAAAGGTAAATGTCGACGCCTTGTGATGTCGTCAGAGGGGCCCATGGGCGGCATTGAAAACTTTGTATTCAGATTAGTTACTAACTATATGACAAGAAGATTTGGCATTGTTCTTCATATAAAAGCATGCCTGTTTGTGTTTATACTTTGATTCTATCTTCAGAAAACTAATCTGTAGAATAAAAAATTACAGTTCAACAGTTTTATGACACAGCACCAAAGATGCCACAAAACAGCAGTAGATGTCGACAGTCAATGGTTCGACAGAAAACTGACAAGTTTGATGTACGTTAGTGCGACTGATTGTTTTCACAACTTTTCGACGAACGTAGTATAAGTAGCGCGACACAATTGTCGCTCGACATACTAACAGAGCGTTCTGAATCGGAATCAGAATCAAAACTTTATTTGCCAAGAATGTAGGTACAGACATAAGATGCTGGTATATTAAATAGATCAGCTACAGTCTACCTGCGTAGCGTTGAAATTTTTCAACGTCTCTCCCTCGTTTCCGAGTTTTACTTGATGTTTACTTTAAACTGTATAAAATCGTGATTTCTGTCAAAATCATTTAAATGAAAGTTGTTACTTATTTTCTTTTTAAGGAAAAATCTTAAAGGGTCAGACCGGAAATTATGAATTATTCATAGTTTTTTTCTATCAGTTTAACGCAAAAATTGAATCAGAAAAAACGTGAAAAGAAGGAAATAATCAACGGAAAATTTCAATGTTGAGGGGTCCATAATCATGTTAGTACATGACTTATAATATCAGTATGTGCGACGATGTTCTTGCCAGTAAGTACCTTTAATAATATGTCAAAAACATATCAAACTTCAATATGGATTCTTTAGATTAAAATCCCTTGTGTCAGACTACCCGCCATCCGCCGCCGTAATAAGATGCGAGGGTCGAGGTCTTCATATCGCATACGATCAGAAGGACCTAACTCCAGCACAATGCTGCTATTGGCTGATGACGAATCTAAGATCGTCCTTGTTCGGAACAAAATCTTTTTATCTAATCTTAGCAGACGGAACTATAAGACCTCAATAAAGATAACAGCAGTTACAGAAAATTATAATTAGTAGTCTAGTAGTTATGAAGAAAATGCGTGTGAAAATTACTGTTTTTTTTTTTAAATGAAATAGTAATTTTGAGGATACTCTTACAATACAATATCTAGTGAACAGCCAAGTTTGAACTCCTTCAAGAGGTAGATTAAGAAGCGTTTTCTTTCGGAATGTCATAGCAAGTATAAAGGTATGTACGTTTTGTTTTTTATTTTGTCGTATGTACCTATTACCCTGCGGAATTTGGTAACCAATCGAGACACTACTGTGCATACCATTGTCAGTAGCATAAGAATATTATTTGTATCTAGGTACAATATAGAATTAAATAGATATAAAATAAGAAGAAAACAAACAACTGTACTTAGCTCTTTGTTCTTAAGTAATTCGCACATTTTTTAAATTTCATTTCGCTTTCTCGTTTTTATTATTATTATATAATCCTCTATTCAAGCATAGAATTTTTCTGGTAAATCTGACAATTTGGCCTATTTCCCTAACTTTAGCCTCCAAACAAATGTCTCCTCCATTTCCATGTAGGTATTGGTAACTCATAAATATTCTTGTAGCGATTAGCCAACACATACTTGCTTACACGCTCGTGTCGCATATGAGAGTAACCTTATCTCTGTAATGTTTCCTGTTCAGTTGCAATGACGGGTTTGCAATACCTACCTAATGCACGTCGCTCGATATAAAAATTTAGCACAAGACCTTACATCGAACATAAACGGACATAGTGGTTCTACATATCCAATACTAAAGAAACTTTTTCAATTGGTTTTGAAAATATGAACCTATACCTACTAACGAATTTTCAAAAGCAAAAAGAGCTCAGAGTCAAAGTTATAAAACTTTATAAAGTCGCCTTTAAGAAGCTCTTCTGATTTTCGGCCAATTTCCTATATCGTGAAACACGGGCGTCAACTAGACTTAGTAAAACCGCCTGTATGAAAAACGTATGTAATAGTATGTTTTTTTTTATTTTATTATTACTGATAGGCGCGCGTTTGACCACTATCTCACCTGATGGTAAGCGATGATGTGGTCGACGATGAAGCACGCTTGCCTAGAAGCAACCTGTTCACTCTTGACTTGAAGACCCCTAGGTTGTAGCTATCAGGAAACACCGACACCGGCAGGGAATTCCACTCTTTTGCTGTTTGCACAATGAATGTGTTTCCATAGCGTTTAGTACGTATGGTTGGGATATCTACCATGTACCGGTGGCGCAGTGCTGTACGTCTGGTGGTCCGATGATGGAAAGGGCTTGGTGAAATTCAATCGGGCAATAATCGTGCAGTATGTAGTCCACGCGGACGAAGTCGAGAACGAAGTTCTAGTAGAATAATAATAATAATAATTAATATTACTAGCCTATGCTTCCCCACTGCGGGGCAAAGGCCTCCTTACTTTCCTTCCATCTCTCACTGTCAAGGGCTTCTTGGGACCAGTCCTTATCGAAGGAGTCCAGCTCGTCCCGCCATCTTCGCCTGGGCCTAACGCGATGTCATTTGCCATGTAAGAGAACCCATTGGGTCGTCCGTAAAAAATAGTACAATAATAATAAATAATAATAAATACCCGAGATTATCCTACTTCCTACTACATATAGGTAGGTATATCCTACTAATACACACATCAAAAGTGTCTAGGGATCAACACATATTTTTGCAATAACTTTTCTCCTGATTGATATTAATTAAAATTGTCTTTAAGGATTCATCAAATAAAGTGTTTTCGTTTGTCACAGTAACGATAAACCAAGTCACCTTTGCATTAATAAAGAAATTTGCCATTTTCCTAATAAAGGGATTTTTGACATTTGAACCACTAACATTAAAGTTCGAAAAAAAGACTGAAATAACAGTTTTCTTTAAAATTTTATTGGGTAACTTAAACAATTAATAATCCGTGTTTCTACCGCGAACACTAACAACACAAGAACATCGGTTTGGCATACTCAAAATGAGTTCATCCAAATCACGCTGTGGAATGGCCGCCCATGTTCGTTGCAACAACAAAAAAAGGTCTTCTTGCGACTGGATACCCTCCATATTCGGCAGAGCTCTTCTCTGTAGCATATCCCATGCATGCTCAATCGGGTTCAAGTCTGGCGACTGAGCAGGCCAGGGCAGGGCATTGATGTTAGCTGCGGCGAGAGTCTGTCTTACAACTCTTGCGGTGTGCGGTCGTGCATTATCATGCATTAACTGAAATAAGGGACCGATTTGCACTTGTAGAGGAACGATGACGTCTGATACAATCGTCTCAGCATAAATTTGAGCGTTGAGGTTGCCTCTGATCCAAATCAACTCAGTTCTTCCGCCGATCCAAATACCCGCCCATACCTTGATGGTTCCACCACTATAAGGATGGACTTCCTGGCAGGATTTTAATCGCTGTTGGCGTCCAGGGGTTCTCCAGTGTCGTATACGTCTTGTATCCGGTCTCATACCAAAACGAGACTCATCAGAAAAGCACACGAAACGCCATTGTTCTTCTGCCCAATTTCTGTGTTCAAGAGCCCATTGATATCGAATCCTACGATTGTGCATTGCTATAGGTGGTACCCGTAGCGGTCTTCGGGAATGAAGGTTCACTTCATGCAAGCGGTTTCGGATTGTTTGGTCGCTAATTAAGTTCCCTGAAGAGTGATGAAGCCTCACGAGTTGTAAGACAGACTCTCGCCGCAGCTAACATCAATGTCCTGCCCTGGCCTGCTCAGTCGCCAGACTTGAACCCGATTGAGCATGCATGGGATATGCTACAGAGAAGAGCTCTGCCGAATATGGAGGGTATCCAGTCGCAAGAAGACCTTTTTTTGTTGTTGCAACGAACATGGGCGGCCATTCCACAGCGTGATTTGGATGAACTCATTTTGAGTATGCCAAACCGATGTTCTTGTGTTGTTAGTGTTCGCGGTAGAAACACGGATTATTAATTGTTTAAGTTACCCAATAAAATTTTAAAGAAAACTGTTATTTCAGTCTTTTTTTCGAACTTTAATGTTAGTGGTTCAAATGTCAAAAATCCCTTTATTAGGAAAATGGCAAATTTCTTTATTAATGCAAAGGTGACTTGGTTTATCGTTACTGTGACAAACGAAAACACTTTATTTGATGAATCCTTAAAGAAAATTTTAATTAATATCAATCAGGAGAAAAGTTATTGCAAAAATATATGTTGATCCCTAGACACTTTTGATGTGTGTATTATAAACGCGAAAGTTAGTGAGATGTTTGTTTCTCTTTCACGTAAAAACTACTGAATGGATTTTAATAAAATTTGGTATGGAGTTAGCTTACACCCTGAATTAACACATAGGCTACTTTTTATTCCGGTATTCCCACGGGAACGGAACCTTCGCGGGTTAAACCACGGGACGTCTGCTAGTTAGTCTAATATCTAAGTAAAAACCATGTTGTATATATCACAATCAATGACGCGCTTGCAGAACTAGTTGAGTTACAAATACAAACGATACCCTCCATAATACCTACTTGTCACGTAATTGTTAACCGTGACGTCACTTAAACTACCGTCACTACAGTTATAAATATACAACACTTAAGTACAATAATATCTTGCACATTACTTACCGAGACAATTTAAAATATGTGCCCAGTGATAAATATATGGAAGCGATTATCGACCTTAATGTGGTAAACATTCTTGTTCGTGACATTAGGTACAAACATTTATTATAAATAACTTATATATGGACTGGCAGGCATCACACGGTCAAAGTCACGATAACTATGAACTTAGTCAATATACACACATGACCGCGTTGTAGGTAACGTGCTTAAATACCTACAGAGGCCAGCGCATCAAGCTACTTCAGTGCGCCAAATTTCTTTGATAGTTTTTCAACTTTGTTACAAATAGAAAACAGTTCGTGATCAATTAGGAAAATTTGACAACTTCTCGTCATATTTAATCGAGCCGGTTTTCTATTTTTCAGCCCTAACAGCTGAAAATAGAAGACAATTTTGCAACGTTTAAAAGAAAAATAGTTATTAATACATATAATCTATACTAATATATAAAGAGAAAATGTTTGATTGTTTGTTTGCATTGAATAGGCTCCGAAACTACCGGACCGATTTGGAAAATTCTTTCACTGTTGGGAAGCTACACTATCCCCGGGTGACATAAGCTACTTTTTATCCCTGCATTCCCACAGGAACGGTAACAACGCGGGTGAAACCGCGTGACGTCTGCTGGTATATCACGACTATTCACACAACGCCATCTAGCCCCAAGCTAAGGAGAGCTTGTGTTATGGGTATAAAGGACTGATAAACATACTTACATGTTTCTGAATACATAATATGAATAAATTACACCCAGACATAGAACAAAAGATCGTGCTCATCACACAAACATTTGTTCTGGGTGGGAACCGAACCCACGACATCTGGCATACAATTGCTATAAATCAAAATATTTCAATTCAGTAAAGAACTAGAAATTTTACTTGTTTTACAAGACTTGCCTAGCTAAGAATAAAACGTCAGACTGTCGTAAATAACTAACATTAAAAATACTTGTTTTTTTTTTATGAAATTGAATAAAAAATCGTTCAACATTCTGAGCTAAAATTTTCAAATAAGTTCAGCTAAGTGTTTTATTAACAGGACTGTGTTTGCCACTTTTTAATGCCTGTCCAAAATGAGTTCAGATAATATTATGGTTTTATTATAC
Source organism: Euplexia lucipara (assembly GCA_921972225.1). Lineage (NCBI taxonomy): Eukaryota > Metazoa > Arthropoda > Insecta > Lepidoptera > Noctuidae > Euplexia > Euplexia lucipara. The sequence goes on along the minus strand of OV179142.1, from coordinate 4,714,527 downwards.
ACACATGCCAATAAACTTGCTTGATTAAAATAAGTAATAATAAAGGATCAGAGAAGGCACTTACTTAGGTATATTTGTAGGTACTTGTGCTTACTATATTGTCAGAAGTTAAATTATGTCTATGAAAACGTCATCTGCACTTTTAGTAAATTTTGATCGGTCCTACTTTTGTATTTCCGGTTTAAATATAAAATAAAGACTTGAAAATAGCATTTTTTGGTCAATTTAACCAAATTTCTACTTTTAATTGACTTTAAATTTTTTAAGCATCGATTTAGCGCTCCGTCTTTTTTATTACTATTAATTAAAAATCGACTGCCTATCTTTGAAACCTCACATTCCTACCTATTACCAAAGGCTGTAATAAAAAATCTAATTGTTGACTTCCTTGTGTCACGTAGATCTTAATAAAATACTCTGAGAAAGATGGACAAAAAGTGATTTTATAGAGAGATTTTCATTTTCCTTTTAAGATACAAACCCTAAGGAATAACTGCATTTTATAAATAAACCATTCGAACTGCTACGTTCAATTGGCTTATGGAATGGAAATTAATTGTATTTCCTTTAAAATATCTCGATGTGTTGATGTTTGGAAACTCTCGGAATCAAATAAATAGAAGCGAGCGATGCATGCAGTGGCAAACGCAGTTTTTTTTAATATTGGTTTTGTACCCAGTACTTTGAAAAATGAATTTTTATCGGAGATTTCAAAAACACGAAGTCGTTTTCTCCTGGCTGAAACTACAACTAAACTTTTGCTTCTGCGTTACGTGTACCGTGGCCCCACAACACAGAAGAAATTCCAAGTGTGTGGACACGCTAAAAACTTATAAGATAACTAAACACTTTGAAAGATAAGCCAATTCTCATTCACTTTGGTCGTTGACGATACAACAGCTTAACTTACTTGTCAACACAGTTTCTTGACCGGACCATTTGTTACTGAACTACACAGATATGTCTCAAAGCTGCATGTCAATGAAAAGGCTATATAGACAATCACTTGACGGCATCGTATTGTTGCGGCTATCTTATTGAAATCTCGCGTCTGTCGTATTGTTATATCCTCCACTGTACGGTACAACCCTGCCTCAAATACCTGTACTGATAGAATACAGGTTTGGTCTCAATACTTAGAAAAAGAAAGGTTGTCTGAAATGTTCTTTTTAGTAGTAGACGAAATTAAAGTGGGAAATAGTGGTACTTAATAGTACCAGCCTGTTACTGGCGTTTCCACACACCCGGAAGTTGGGGTTTAGTTGTAGTTTTAGCCAGTAGAAAATGACTTCGTGTTTTTAAAATCTCCGATAAAAAATCATTTTTCAAAGTACTGGGTACCAGGGCAAGGGCCTCTTTTCATACAGAGAAAGCAAGGCATTGATCATTAAGTTTGCTCAAGGTGGATACGCGATTTCAGACTATTAACGTCTTGGTTTTTTCACGGTGTAATTTTTCACCGTTGTCAATGATGTCTGCGTAAGTAAACAAAGCACATTGATAGGTACATACTTGTTTGAATTTAAGGATACAGTTAATCGCTAGGCCATCACAACATCCAACAGTACTTAGCGAAAACTAATCAAGCTCTATTCTTCCAAGGGACATTGCATCAAACCTCGCCCGACAAGCGTTTCCTTCTCATTCGTGACGTAACTAAACCAATGACAAGAGGCATGTCGCCGAGGGATGATGCAGATAGATTAATCTACATCTTGCATTACCGGAGCTACTCATACAATGTATCTCGAAGCAGGATGCAGGTTTATCAGCATCTCCCTTTACACCAGTCATCTCGTATCTTAACCATCTACCTATTCCCTAGTCGGCATTGATGACTGTTCTATTGACGTGTCCTATTCGACGTTCCCAATATCAAATTAAGCAAATAGGCTATGCAATGCCTGCCTAAAACCATCTGTAACATGATCTATACATGTATACTGCGTGGATTGATGGAAAGGGGAGATGAATACTACCAATGGTAACAGATGTTTCTATGTATATGTAATGTATATTACCTGACCGAGGCGAGCTGTGGCACTGTCTCTAATGGTAAGGAGTGAAACTAAAATATATAGTTTATAGTTAAAAAAAAAAAACAAACCCGTTAGTAATGTATTAAAGCTGCTACCTATAAATAGTAATTAATTTTTAGTACAAAGTTTATTGGTGTATCCAACCCACAGTCAAAACAACTTGGTACTATGAATTTGTGGGGGTTAGTTTATAAGTTATACTTATCTTATGTAAATAAAAACAAATAAAGTCAAGAAAGACCTTACCTTTGAAACGTTATACGCTTATGAAACCACTGTTTGCTTTGCTGACGGAATCAAGCTTGGGTAACACCAACAAAATACGATAGGTAAAAACAAATAAATAAATATTCCACAACTTTTCACTCAACATTTAGTCCCAAGTTAGCTTTAGAGCTTGTGTTATGGGTACTAAACAGCTGATAAACATACACATATATTTCTAAATACATACATATTACAGATAAATTACACCCAGGACAAAAACACCCAAAACACCAAGGAAGCAAACATTTTTACTGTACTTTATTGTGGATCGATGAAACGGCCGGGTCGACGAAACGAGACTGATACGTGCTTGGACCAATTTCCAGTTTGCACCCAATCAAATAAAGAGGTTTATCGCCACCACTTTAAAACACAAATCTATTTCGATTCTTCAAAAACAAAAACCTTTCCTGTGATTCAAATTGCTCTTTAAATAGTGTATTGTTAATTCTACGATATATATTGGGCTCGACATTTTGCTTTTCTCATGTTATACTATGTGAGAGTTTTCAAACAGATGGCAATCACGTGATTGGGGTGTTACAGCCAGACTATCTACTTTTATCTCTCATCTACCAACATTGACCTTACACAGATCGTTTTCTTCGCCATATCAGGATCCGATATTTCTGTCTGACAATCACTACAATCCTATTTATAGCAGACTCTCAATAGTAGGTATTTTTCAGAGCGAAACAGATAAAGTGTATTATAAAAGTAAACTCGAATGAATTTGTGGATTTGTGTTATGTAGCTTCTGCATATAGCTGTGTTCGTGAAACGTGCCTCTAGACGCGGCACTAAAATAAAGGGTCTTCTTAAGTTAAGATCTTCTCACTGCGCAGCTTTAGAAAAATGTGTCCACACAATATTACCCCCTAGGGCCGTAATGAGTCTTAAAGCTACTCATATTACGAATATGTACAATATTTTGTCTTCCAGAGACATTTTCAATAAGTTTTACGAATACGAAATGTCTCTGGAGCAACTTTATGTTTGTCATATTTCATTCGTGTAACCTATGCCTTATCCCGTTGGTTCCCTTTTCGTCTATTGTGTTGGTGATAGTATAAGAAAATAAGGGTACGAGGGTGGCCATAAAATGGATATTTTCTTAACTAGAAAACGAAGGAAGTGTTTGTTAACTGGCACTCGTTTCGCTCCGCGGTTTATACTAGATATATGTATAGTCTAGAAGTTTAAAAAGTTTTGCTTGTTACGGACGCGGCGGGTGTTAGGAAGATATAGTACCTACACGAGTTTAACAGGCTCTTGTTATTGAGTTCGGTATAAACTCTATCTAAGTACAACTAAACTTAACTATGTAAATCATAATATAAAATATATCATCTTGTGGATGGATAAATATAAAATTTTATGGAAAACTGTTGCCTACCTGCAGGTATATTTAATCGGCATGAACCGTCGCCCGTCATGAAGCTAATGTAGTCTTGACAGACTTACTTTATTTAAGTACCTACACCAAATATTTTATTCCTGGCGATCTTAAGTATCTACATTTTAAAAACAACTACTTAAATGTCTTTAAGATAATAAATGAGCTTGGTATGTTCTTGAGTAAAACAAAAGAATTTAGTAAAGCTGCATGCAACTACGGCATAAGATTTCCACGTGAAACTGGTCCCGACACGAGATAAGAAATCCATCAAAACTGTCAGCAGCAGGAAATGTGGTAAATCCAATTGACAATGAAATTTTCTTTCGGTGAATTTACGGTTCGTAGTTTCTTGTTAGAACGTTAAGCCGGTGGTCCCGACTGTCATTTGTACAACTGTGACAGTCGTTTCGAGTAGGATAGTGAGACACTCGGATCCCCGAAAGTCTGACAACCAATTTAACCAAGGGGTATCGTTTTACCCAATAACTGGGGCTCCACAAGTTAGGTAGGCAGTCGTTCTAGGTAAAACACTGCTGTTCAGCATGATACGGTTATGCTTGAAACCAACACCCAAAAGGCTAGGTGTTAGGATCAGATTCTTGTTACTAAATATACTTACGTCAAAAACACAAGATCCCTCTTGTCATAAACAATACAGATCTGAAAGTTCCTTGCCTTTGCTATAAAATCACATTTAGTTCTGTTTTCACAATAAGCGTTAGCATTATGCTAATCTATGTTGGGTTAAGCTAAGCTTTGTAGGTCTTAGCTTTACTAGGCAATCAGTTCGTGGCAGACGATGCAAAGAGCGCAATTAATTTCGTGAAACAGGCGACTGTTTTAGATTAATAAACCCAATGGGACACAGACCAAACTAAACCTAAAATATTGCACAATTTACTCTACCATGATAATGCTTCAGCTTATTTTGTGAAACTACAAGTTAGCAATTTACTCTTGAAGGTACGCACATAGTGCATATTCGCGTGACCTTTTACTATTCCTAATAATATACTTAAGAGGATAAGGATATTCTTAACTCTCCGTCCAAAACAGTTACCATCATTATGTCATTATAGAAAAACTGCCGAAATTCAAAATAATTCTTCGAATAAAGACAAGTAAAACATTTTCTCTTCATTACATACAACAACCTACATAACACGTATTGTTTAAAGGTAAAGACGACCAACTATCTTAAAATAAAAACGATTTACTTACCCTATTTTAGACACATTTGATTTAATTTTCACTTTTCCTAATAATTTGTCGTACATACAAATTATGTTCAAGGTCTACGTAAAAGTTAGTTAGCTTGTTACTTACTTATTATCGGAGCACAGAAATTGTCTCCGAGTTCCTAGTGTAAAATCCCATGTTGTAATAACTACTTCTTACGTAGACATCACCCAATATTAATTTTACAGTCTGAATGGCGATGGAACTCCCTAATGATGACTCACACTCGTATAATACCAACGACAGTCGCCCAGTACTTATTAATCATAACCGTCGCTCAACAAGGTTAGATTCGGTCAACCCGAATAATATTCGGCTAAATTATGACCGTTCTTTTAACAGCGACTGAAACCGTTTTTTCCGGTTTTAAGCAGGTATAAGCGATATTGAAAATTCGGTGTATTAAACTAAAATAGCTGCGGTTACACATACATATTTTATTAACTCTGACGGTTTTTACAGCGCACGTGAAACTGCAGGTCGCAGGTTGCAGCGCATCTATTTTTTTGTTTCATTTTGTCCAGGTATAGGGTAAAGTTTTATAAGAAAGCCTATTTGTTATCCTAATTTATGTATAACACATAAGTAGGCTACCCGCTAAGTTTAATTAGTTTTTATTACAATCTTGCGACTACCGTGTTCTGGCTCTGCATAACCTTAAAGGAGACTAGAAGAAAATGCCTAAGACATTAAGTCTGTGTACATTTGTGTGCTTGAAGTATTGAAGAAATAAATAAAAATCAATTTTGGTGCGAACACAGTTCGCTTGCCGCTGGCTATGGGGAGTCTCCCCTAAACCAATCCAATATTATAAATACAAGCTTTGGTTATCCTTTTTATCGTATCGATGGTAAATTGTGGTACCTTTATAGCTTGATCTTCATCTTCTTTTCCTATGGTTTCCGACTAATCTGGTGTCAGAGTTTTTATCCCGCCCATGGAACTCAGACTTGTTTTCACATACCTCGAGAAATGTCCCCCAAACACGCCAGTTTTAACACGATGTTGTCTTTCGCCGTTTTTGAAGCAAGTGATAATTGTACAGTACTCATATGTGTCCGAAAAGTCAGAGATTTCGAGAGCCTATGACTTGGCGTTCCGCCGGTCACAGTAGGTTGTAACTTCGATCGGTTACCAAATTCCTTATTAGCTTTTTTAAAGACAAAAACGCGACAAATTCAAGCTGTGCGCCAATCTTAGCATTAAAATTCCCTGACCGAGCATGGTTTTTAGTGTCAAATTATTTAGCCTAGTTTTTTTACTAGGCCATATCACGAATTAGGCGTGTTAGGTTGACACACCCGTCGCGTGGTCTATGATGATAACAGAGATGTAACGTCTAAACTTTTTGGCATCGACGCGTCAGTATTTGGACGTCAATCAAGTGATAAAGTTTGATAGCAAGGAAATTCCAGATTTACGACGTAACAGTTATAAAAATAAGCCATAAATAGGTTTCGGGTACCTACCTTGGATACTGTTTAGTCTCAGAAATCTGAAATAGCAATCAAACACGAATTCAGCTTTTAGAGCCCAGTTATACATAATAAAGGGTAGGTAGAATTAATGTACCAGGACTTACAAATCTAGAATATATTTCGAAGGCACTAGAAATTCGGATTTCAATAAACCATTCATGAACTTTGGTTCAAAGACTAGACTTTGTCGGGATATTTGGCTGTGCACCAGTGAAGTCTCCTTGAAATGTTTCGGCTTACTACGATTCACCCTTTGTGACAAATTCGGCATTCACCAACCTTAGGCAATGTCTGTATAAAATCTCGCTTGGGTGAACTCTGTCTGTTGCAAATCCAACTGTTCAATATGTTTAGGTGTCGCTTAGTGTAATTGAAAACTGGCGTTTCCATCATCGCTCCAAGATACCGTAGTTATATTATCATTATAGTCGATTCTGTACGAGTATTGTCTGAAAGATTTTACCTGTTTTTCAAAATACTGACATCGCGTCGAGTACGAATAAAAATAAGGAACAGAAATTTATTTATGCCACATTTTTATTCAAATCAACACCTAGCCAAAAACTTAACGAGACTGTTCTTAAAAGGTTTAATGATAATTGACATTTTGTTTTTCCCAGCGTAATATAATATACCTTACTCTACATTTAAACTGCACTGAAAAAAATTGTGCGAACCGGCTGTTTCCGGCCCCGTATCCTGGCACCGCGACGGACGGGCTTGAAATTAACTAAACTTTACAATTTATGACTAAAATATTGAAATACTAGCTGGTGCCCGCGACTTCGTCTGCGCAGGATCAGTACTTCGAGTAGTTTATTGTCTTGTCCAAGGTCATAAATATCTTAATGAACTATGGCCTATGTGTTATTCGAATGTATAACCTATATTATTGTAAATTTTCATTAAAATCTATTCATGAGTTTTTGCGTGAAAGCCAGCCCTCCATCCATCCATCCATCCATCCATCCATCCATCTATCCATCCATCCATCCATCCATCCATCCATCCATCCATCCATCCATCCATCCATCCATCCATCCATCCATCCATCCATCCATCCATCCATCCATCCATCCATCCATCCATCCATCCATCCACGTTTATAATATTAGTAGGATTAAGTAGGAAGTAATACCTGGTTAAAGGTCGCTGGAAGCCGCTGTTTGCAAGAGGCAAAAATACAGTCGACGTAAAGATCCTTGGAAGAGGCCTTTGTCTTTTGCTTTAGACGTTGATGATGATGATGTGATTATGCCAATACATATTACGTGCAATTATTCATAGCACCGTTTAAATTCGTAAATGGGTTCAAAAAACTACCACAGCGAGCACAATGTATATTACAATGAGTTTTGTCTTTTTGTTTAGCACTTGTTCCAATCGATTCTGGATTATTAATAAAATTCTCATCTTCTCGGTACCTTTGCCGATAAACTTAGAGCGCGGGAAAGTGTGGAGTGTTAAGTGTAGCAGACTCGCAGCGGTCGCAGCTAATAGCTTTACGGATTCATGGTCACAGCAGTTTGTGGCACACTGATGACACTTTAAAATGTGGCTCTGTGAGTAAAGACAAGAGCATCGTAACGAAATGAACTGCACAGTTTTAATGTAGGTAATACTTGAACGCCACCGTGCAAATTCTAGGCACCACGGAAGTCCTGATCACTAATAATTTTAAACTCTGCAACTGATCCTGAAATATCAACCGATTCTTACATTTTCATTTAGTAACTATAGAATTTTGTATAATAGTATAGTATAATGATCGGTAGGTACTTCTGTGCTACCGCGGGAAAACAACATTTACAATATGCATGTGGACGGTTTATGAATATCAAAATCATAAAGTTTTTTTTGCTTTTTCAAATTTATAGAAAACTACTTAATAAATAAATAAATAAATATTGCACAACTTTTTCACACAACGCCATCTAGTCCCAAGCTAAGCTAAGAGCTTGTGTTATGGGTACTAAACAGCTGATAAACATACTTATATATTTCTAAATACATACATATTATAGATAAATTACACCCAGACACAGAACAAATGATCGTGCTCATCACACAAACATTTGTCCTGGGTGGGAATCGAACCCACGACCTCCGGCAGCAGTCAGGGTCACTAACTACTAGACCAACAGGCCAGTCGATCACTTAGATCAAGCGTGTTAAAATTAAGGACAGGGGGCTTGGGAGAGTTAATAAACTGTACGAAATCAAGACGTCATGCGACATTTTGACTCGATGTATCTCTGTTACTTTTGGATTATGGGAAAAAGTGATGAGAGACCAAAAATCTAAAATTTTGTCAGCTAGCCTATTTCACGTAGTAACCTTGTAGTAACAGCAATTTTAACTAAGTTTTCCGAGATTAAATAAACACGTAAACTTATTTAGTAGTGATCCTCAATCACACGTAGTACCTACTTCTAATCACAGCTAAGTGGCGCATTAGTACAGTGTCAGAGTCTAGTCTTATTAGTGGAAACTAAAGGAAAATGTACGCTCCAGTCGAGCAAATGAGGTTTTACTCGTTCCTATTACGTACGTACAATATAGCTAACATGTTCTTACCGCAAACTGGCGATGTCGCGCACAATGGAAACTAAGAATTTACTGTGCCGCGAATATAATTTTATTGTCTTCCATAGTTTAAGTAGTACCGATTTATTGTTACCAGAACAATTTTTGCATTGTATCCGGAAACTTTTGGCGACATGAAATACCTACTTGCATTTAGGTATGTGTACATTTTATTTAATTTAACTTGTGAAAGAAAATCGATTTAATTCGGTTGTAAAATGGTTTTTAATAACTACAACCCTACGTGTTTTATATCATCGTAATAAAGTCCGATCGGAATATAAATCAACGATGAATTCGTATTTTTGGGTGCATTGTTTTTATATGAAGTTAAACTTTATGCTTTTGTGTAATATCTTACACAAAAGCATAAAGTTTAAGAATGACAACATATACTCGTAAACATAACCTGACCTAACTTACCATACCTATCCTATAGTTAACCTAACTTTACCTAACCTAACTTTCTTACTAAAAAATTACGTATTGTGTATCACAATACATAATTCTAAACAAAACTACTGCGCTGCGTTTCTCTGTGTTACATACAATACGAGAGTAGGTAGTAGATTTTGAAGTAGTAGTAGGAGGTAATTATTTATCTCGATTGATATATCATCTATACATATAGTACCTACTACTTTGACTGGCCTGTTGATCTAGCTAGTGGATAATGACACTAATTGTCATTATAGCGTATGAGTATCATGAATGAAAATAAATCTTTTTATTCTTGCGTAGTAGTAGAGAGACGTCAAATCCGACTTCTCAGAATGTTCCAAATGTAGTGCCCGGGTTGGTAAAAAGATTTCAGATTTTAGTATTTCTCAGAAGCAGCCTGGAATCCAACTTTCAAATGTTCCAGGTTTTTGTTAACCTTTCATAGATACCTACACCCGTATCCCATTAAAGTTTTAGTAAAAGCTCCTTCTAACTTTATGCTTACGAACGACAAATAAACGTTTGACACTTTTGTGAGTTAAAGCATGCAAAACTGCGGAGCGGATAAAAATCTCAACTCTTCAGAGCTCGGTTGTTTGAACCCAGCGGTCTCTTGTGCGCTTGTTAATTGGCGCGCGGCGGACAAAACCTCCCCTTCCCTTCAGGAATCAATCATGTTCAGCAGGGCTGTGGCGTATGTCCGTTGATAGTTCACAGTGATCATGTTCACCGGGCAGAGTGTTCAACAATTAACTGTCAAACTGACTGAATGTTAAATGACTGGCCTGTTGGTCTAGTAGTAAGTGACCCTGACTGCTATGCCGGAGGTCGTGGGTTCGATTCCCACCCAGGACAAATGTTTCGTGTGATGAGCACGATCATTTGTTCTGTGTCTGGGTGTAATTTATCTATAACTAGCTGTACCCTGCCACGCTTTGCTGTGGCACATTGTGAATGAATGGTTAAAAAAAAAAATGACGTGTGGCACTCGGAGACCGGTAAAGCTATAAAGCTATTGCATAGCATTTTTTATCAACTTCTCTTCTCTCCCCCTCCCTCGCCCTCCCCTCTCCCCCTCCCTCTCCCCACACCTCCCTCACTTTCCTCTCACTCCCCCTCCCGTCCCCTAACCCCTCCCCTCCCCCTCCTTCTCCACCCCCTTCCTCTGTCATCACCCTCCCCACCCCTCCCACTCCTTTCCCCCCTCTCTGCCTCTCCCTACCCACTCACAATCTCCCCCTCCGCCACCCCCTCCCTCTCCTCGTGATATTTCAAAAAGTCATTAATAATAATTGTTGTTATCGAGCAGGATAGAAAATGATAAAATTATGAAAATGACTATTAAAAAGCAAGGGTTGGTGGTAAAAAAGTGCAAATTTAGAGTTGTATGTATTTTTTGATGCCACATAATAAAAAAACAAAAAATGAAAAAAATATCAAAAAAATAAAAAATAAAAATTTTGGGGTGAACACCCCTTATCACTGAGAGGTTTGAAAAATAGATAGTAGCCGATTCTCAGGCTTACTGAATATGCATAAAAAATTTCATGAGAATCGGTCAAGCCGTTTCGGAGGAGTATGGGAACGAACATTGTGACACGAGAATTTTATATATAAGACTAGCTGTACCCTGCCACGCTTCGCTGTGGCACATTGTGATTGAATGGTTGAAAAAAAAAAGAGAAAATGACGTGTGGCACTCGGAGACTGCCGCGGTAAAGCTATTGCATAGCATTTTTTATCAACTCCTCTCCTTTTATCCCTCCCCCACTCCCCTACCCATCCCTCCCTCCACTCCCCTCCCTATCCCTTCTGCTACCCCTGCCCCTCCCCCTCCTATCCCACCCCTGCCCCTCCCTCCCCTCTCACAATCTCCCCCCTCCCCTTCACACAATCTCCCCTCCCCTCTCACGATCTCCCCCCTCCCCCTCTCGCGACCCCACTCCGACTCCCCTCCTCTCCACCTCCCACTCCCCTCCCTTTTCCCTCTCCTCGTGATATTTCAAAAAGTCATTAAAAGTTCTGCTATGACTATTAAAAAGCAAGGGTTGGTGATAAAAAAGTGCAAATTTAGAGTTGTATGTATTTTTATCTGCCACATAATAAAAAAATAAAAAAAATAAGAATTATCAAAAAAATAAAAAAATAAAAATTGGGGTGAACACCCCTTATAACTTACAGGTTAGAAAAATAGATAGTAACCGATTCTCAGGCTTACTGAATATCCATAAAAAAATTCATGAGAATCGGTCAAGCCGTTTCGGAGGAGTATGGGAACGAACATTGTGACACGAGAATTTTATATATAAGGTATGTATGTAATTAGAAATATATATGTATGTTTATCAGCTGTTTAGTACCCATAACACAAGCTCTCAAGCTTAACTTGGGACTAAATGGCGTTGTGTGAAAAGTTGTGGAATATTTAAAAAATATTTTTTTTTTAAACAGCTAGTTTCTTGTTGGCTATCATCACTGTATCTAGAATGATGACATATGCGCACTCGCAGAGATGTGAAGAAGCGCACAGTACCCCGTCTGATAGTCAACGTAACTTGTATTCTACTTAATTTGTTAAACCCCGGAAGGACCCCGCGGTGTCCGCCTGTCATTGTCTTTCTATTGTGTCTCTAATTACCTCAATTGAAAGGTTAATGTGCAATACCATTTTTGGATTAGACGCCTGTTAGACACTGGCAAGGAAAATACAGCCAAATCAGAACCAACTACTCCAACATTACTTCTGTTGTTATCATAGGCCGAAATTACCAATTCATAACTTACCTCTGTCTTGTAGAATAACAAAGATTTTACCTTTCAGATTTTTTTTGTTCCCAGCCGATAGCTAAATGGAATACATGTTATGAAATGTAGGTACCTACTGGTTATGCATTGCGCAGACTTTAAAAAACAATTCAAGCTTTATGCGTTTCAAAGAAGGTTGTTGTTTGTCCCCGTGATTCTACGAAACACTTCACTTCTTTCAGCTTACCTTTTTTATGGAACATTTGAAACGTTTCTTTCAAGGCATTGTGAAGTAAATACAATTTCATAAACTTATTAAGAAGCAAATACAATGACATTTTTATTGAAAAAAAAAACTTGCTGAATAAAGCACTTCTGTAGAAGTTGTTTTAAAGTAGACTTTTATTAAATAGAGGCTCTGAATTTTACGTTATAAATTGGCCGGCGGTCTGTGTGGTAGTTAGTACCCACGTAGTGTAGGTAAGCCATCATAATCCAGCCTAAGATTTAACCCTTCTCTAGTATTTTGCGGCTGATTCCTAAAGTATAAATCAGTTTTGATTGCTTACTTTTTATGTTTGAACTTTTAAAGAAGCAAACTCATCTTTGGCACGATAACGATTTTGGAGAGAAATAAAAACATGTACTTGTACTGTACATAAATGGAAACGCGGGAGAGATGTGTGAAATCAGCTATAACTGGGTATATAAACCCGTAGTTTAAAAAAGTTGTTGAGCTAAATTGCGCGTGAGGGTGGTAAACGCTCTTAAGTAAAAATGTCTTAGAAACGTCCAATAGATACCTTTAGGCTTTACCTACATTACACTACAACGGGCTGAAAGGCAAACAGTTTTCTTCCTAAGAGGTTAGTAAACAGAACGGTGCATCAAACCGCTAACCGCTAACAGGCACGTACCACAAAGTAAAGGGCTTCAATAACAATTATTTTGTGCGACTAATAGCAGATTGCTTGTGAACTGTAAATAACTAAGTATTATGCGCCACTATTTTTTACTTAGTACAAAAAAAAATTGTAACCGTAACTGTTACTGATCATATTATTTGCGTAATCAAAAGTAAAGAAAACGAATTTAAATTTTTAAATTTGCCACTATTTTAGTTAAACTTAAATAACGAAAACAGCTGATGGAGGCGGGCATGCTTGAGCGCGATCACGCGAACGTGAGATGAATCTAAATCATTTTTGAAAGAAAAGTGCTATTATACACTTAATGAGTTTCACCGTGATAACTAAGTACTTACTTCTTGACATGATTATTTTTATTTTTTATTGACATATCTTTTATTATTGTTTTATTTGTTAGTTTTTTTTCTTAAGTGACATAATACTGTTTTTGTCTTTTATTGACATGTTTTTTTTTCGTTATACTTGTTTTATTTATATTGAAATGCTTTACGTCTCAATTATATTATGTTTAGTCTTTCTTTGATAAAGTACCGATTTAGAATTATATTATGTGATTTTTCAATTTTTATCGATGAAATCTGTGCTGTATTAGTTTTTAATGAGATTCCGACACAATGTAAAAATTGTTTATAAAATAAATGAAATGATGACGATTAATGAATACTACTATGTCTTAGATAACCTTTACAATATATCCGTAAATTGGGTGACTTTTTATGTATATTATTTCTTGATACTTTACAAATATAATGAGAAGACCGCGTAGAATAAGCCTTTTAAACTAATTAAACTTCTTGTACTAATTAAAAATTTGTGGTGTATAACAAATATATGACATTGCACAAAGTCCTGGAACAACTGTACCACAATATGTTTCCTAAAAACCAGTTTTCTTCGAAGTTGTTTCACATGAGTATCGCTAATTTTTCTAAGAACTAGATTCTTAGAAATTGTTACCTATGCTTAAGTTATTAATTTCAAGTCGTAAAGTTAGAATATTTCCAGCAGCTCTGTTGAATTCAATTGTTCAAAAACATTTCATTTAGATTCATCTTGCACTTAGAAAACTGGTTGTTGTAAGGCCAGCTTTGAGTGCGCTGGTACTTGTCGTTATGGTTGAACACTTAAGAAAGTTGTTTTGAAATGAATGAATGCTGAGCTTGGACGGAACAAGAACTTAATAATAAGAAGCGCGTTTATAGACAGAAAAATAATTTCAACGACAAACCCTAGCACACGTCCGAATTTGTGTAATAAAAACATGCTTACCTAAGCATAAGTGGTAACCACAAATATGCGACGGAAAAAAAATATTCCTCGTGTTAAGCGTTTTATCGCAATAAGTAATTACTCGTATACATTAAAAACGTAGTAAGAATTTATTAAAATACTTACAAAATTACTGCACTCTGTCAAGTATTAATAAATCTTGTAAGTACCTACTTACTTACGCCACCAGCATGTGATCGTAAGCAAATTACACTGAGGTAACTTCGTTATGATTTTCTAGTAAATATTGGATTTTGCCCTGAACTTAGAAAGTCACATATCGTCGCCTTAGAGTGATAACCTCGGGAATGCATTTTTGCTCAAATTTATTTTATTGCGTTTCTAGGAAGAAAACCTCGCAACGCACCTCCTGATGTGACTAATTTGTTCATTTGATCTTCAGCGCCATCTCTGGAAGTAAATGAGAACCTCGTAAATACTCGCATCTGTCAGTTAGACGCGCAGTTTTTTCTTCCTCCTGAAAAGTTACTTCTTTTACACTTACCGAGGTTTTCACTCTAAGGCGACGATATGTAGGTAGGTATAATTACTTAGTCCTAGGATAGTTTACACATTCGTTTTGCATTGTCCTGCACATTCTATTAAGTAGGTACCTATAAAGAGGAAAGATTTTTTAATTTTGTATGTAATGAATAAACTTAAAAGCTTTTGACGACGAAGACCGATTTGAAAAATTATTTTACCGTTGGGAAGCTGCACTGTCCTCGGTGATATAGGCTACTTGTTATCGCTGTATTTCCTCTGAAGCGGGTGAACGTGTATCGTCCGCTTGTTTTATAAAATCATATTAACGATTGTCAGTTTTGTTTTTAGACCTCAATAAAAAAGGGAACTGCATCTGGATCAGGAGAGCGAATTTTCTCGGCCGTACTTATAGCTCCTCGAATACACGTTCTGTGTCACGATCATCGCGGATTTTTGTTAACATGAATCACGTAATTACGAGCAGGTATGTGTTCACGTACCTTCTGCGTAATACAGACTATGTCAGAACGTGGCCAGGTAGTATTTACAGTGAGGGTACGTAAAACCTCACTAATCACAGTAATCATAATGCCGCTATAAACCCTATCTCATTATTTATTTAAGTAATTTGGTAAAGCATATTAGCAGGTCCCTGATTGTACTTAAGTTACTGTAACAAGTTAAAATCTTGATTTAAGTTAATAGTTGGTTGAATATTGACATACACTGTTGATTGAAAATATTGCACATTCTACCTATTTTAATGTCATAATGTTTTAGTTTGTGGGAAAAAACCAGGTGCATCTTGGATGTGTCTCAAGGTACTGCGCAGTCATTAAGTCTGACGTCGCAGTCAGATCTTTTCGGACGCCAATAAAATAAATTGCGATTTGTGATTGATGTATTAGCCCGCGTCCTAATTTTATTATTAAACATAATCGTCGCATACTTATTGTCGTAAAAGCAGAACGCGTTGTCGCGACGACGCGCTTTCCAGTTTTCCAAAAGAATATAGCTCTTTTCAGACTACGCTATAATATAATAGCACATAGTTCATAGCATAACAATATGGCGCACAATATTATGGACACGTCGACACACACGCTGCTATACTATAAATAATATAGCTCTTTTCAGACTACGCTATAATATAATAGCACATAGTTCATAGCATAACAATATGGCGCACAATATTATGGACACGTCGACACACACGCTGCTATACTATAAATAATATAGCTCTTTTCAGACTACGCTATAATATAATAGCACATAGTTCATAGCATAACAATATGGCGCACAATATTATGGACACGTCGACACACACGCTGCTATACTATAAATAATATAGCTCTTTTCAGACTACGCTATAATATAATAGCACATAGTTCATAGCATAACAATATGGCGCACAATATTATGGACACGTCGACACACACGCTGCTATACTATAAATAATATAGCTCTTTTCAGACTACGCTATAATATAATAGCACATAGTTCATAGCATAACAATATGGCGCACAATATTATGGACACGTCGACACACGCTGCTATACTATAAATCACATTAGTATAGCGTAGTATGAAAAGAGCTTTAGTGACAAACCCATATTCGCGCGACCATTGCTCATAATGTAATCAATGAAAAAAAAGTTAAATGAAATGCACGTCCTCAATGGACTCGTCCAACGTCCTACTAGTATTAAGTCGTGCAGTCCAGAAAAAGTTATTCAATGAAATGACAGCATGACATCGAAATAGACTCGGACTGCTAGCCCGTCTGAAATATTAACGAAAACCAAACATTTATAGCTTTGATATTCTGTAGACTGATTTAATTTTGGTAGGGCTAGAGTTTGGCAGCTGTGACGTCTACACTTTTAGCTCGCGATCCAATATAAAAGCTGGGGTGAAATTGTTACTATTTTAAAATAGAGATGACCTTTTTGATGTATGTTGGTACTTCTCCACTTGCTGGCGTATCATAGGTAGAGACTGCTGTTAATTTGTGACTCACTCACACTTAATTATCAGGATTGGGTAATATGATTTGCTCTTTAGAGTATTTTTTACAAGACAAGTGGTACCGTATAGTACGAGGCTGTCTTAGTTATTTTCTTCAGCCTTGACTACAGCCACTTTGAGGAATTATTGATGCCTTCCATCACTCAATTTTTAGTTAACGTAGTTAAATGAGTTACTGACAAAACACAGCGTTACTTTGTGCTCCAAAAACTAATATTATTCCTTAAAGTAAATTAACAAGTCGGTAGTCGTCATTTTGTATCTGTAACCGTGCTAAGTAGTATGTATAGGACATAAAGGACCCAATATCAAACGGAACGCTGGCCAAATGTTTTTGCATTGAAAATATTATGAGATCGCGAACCCTTCTTAGGTAGAAATTGACTTGTGAACACAGTAAAAAAAACAAAAAACGTATTTATTTCTCTTCCACAAATAAAAACAAAGAAACACTTAGTAAGTCGTACTTAAAATTATAAGATATAAATTTATTTGTGGGGCGGTGCCTAAAGTAAGCCGAGGCCTGTATTTTAGGACACCAGGACCTGACCACCACTGACTTACCTTAGTGTCAATAGGTACTTTATTGCATTAAATAATGTGTACTTATATAAGTATAAATAGTTGGTATGTTAAAACATCAAATCAATTGTGGACCCTGCTGGGCACAACAAATTTAAGTTTTAATAGGAGCGCGGATAAAGGAGCTTTTTTATTAAGTTAAGTGCCACTAAGACGGGCGCCACTAAGACGAGCGCCACTAAATTAATAAGTATTACAGCGAAATATTGCGATTTATTAGAAAACTCATGCGATTATCTTTATTGCGGATGTGTGAAGCGAATACATCCATGTATTTTTCCTTAACACATTTTCATGGCTTGCGAAAGTTAGATTCTTTACTAATTTTATAGTTAAGCTGAGAGGGTTTGGTTGGGCTTTATTTGAACGCACAAATCACTAGAACTTTCAGTCACATTCGAAATTTTTTTTTTGCAAAAATTGAAAACTTCCTTAAGAATTGAAGTTTGTAAGCTACTGAACATCACGCTACTGCCCATAAGAGTAGAGCGCAGCTAATTACTGTAATAATATGATTAAAAGTTAGTCTTCGTACGTCCGGTGTTATCCGATGTCACCTTATTGCATTTTTAAAATCAAAATTGATACTAAACCTGACACTTGGGTTGGTTCTAAAGTCTTCAAGTCGCAACCTTAATGCTGCCTTTGCTTATTTATTGAGATACTAATTTCATTGATGTGGTCCTAAGCGCCGAAGATACACGGCGTTCCTCCTTTTTGGTTAACTAATATTTCACCAAAACACCATTGATATATTTTTTGTTTAAAACCAACATGTGATACACTATTTATTTCACGAACAACTTTACTTGTTCCGCAAATGGCTTTATTTCACAAAAAACTTGTTCAGCAATTGTTTTATTTGTAAACACTCGCTTTTCAAACATTTATCTGGCAAATACTGCTCTGTACAAATGTTTCGGGTGATATTTTATCCTATAAACATTTTTCATTAAATATTTTTGTTATATTTTGTCTATTTAATTTTTTCTTAGCCTTGCCTAGTGCGTGAGGTTCACAGTTTTAACCTCACCTAACCTGACCTACAGATTAAATTTTTGGATAATTTATCTAATTGGTTCTAGGTAACCTACTAGTTAACATAATGTCTTTTTTTCTATGAGCACAAATATTTATTCCAAACGTTGTTTTATGAGATGATGTGAAATTAAAATTAATTGTTTGTCAGTTAATACGTTATCAAAAAGAAGTTAATCGAATAATTATTTTGCAGAATGGAACCCTGTAAAATGAACAAATTGAAAATGAAATCCGTTTCCTCGATGCGTTTTCCAATCAGCATGAGTGACGAACGGCCATACAAAGCTGTCATCCCCTATTTAATCTCCTTGTGAATATTTCCAACACACTCCATTAAATTATACTCAACATACACACACCCAGTGTTGAGGCTATGCGCTGTCTTTCAGGCCATTCATTTGAGACTGCCCACAAATTCTGCTTTTCATAGAATTACTATATTCTCTTTATAATAGCATTAGAGAAAAGAGGTTCGTAGAAGCAGGAATGCAGAGCATTTTATTTTATAGATAAGTGAAAACAATTTTTATTCAAATAATTTATTTCAAAAATTTAGAAGAATAAAAGTGAAACGAAGAACGTGTCCATGTATTGTGCATCCCTGCTTCTTTAAGGTTTTTATCGTTGACACTACAATTTTCAAGTAAATTCAATCCACATCATCTCTCAAAATAAATGGTTACAATGGTTACAACTAAGTATCAAGTTCGTCACGTCACTGCTTGCGGTAGCGTTGAGGATCGGGTTACCCCCTTCCCTCAAAATGGCGAGGGGGGTAATGGCTGACCTTTGCGTTATGCTCGTGAACGGGTGCTGCTTGTGGTGACTGGTCGACATGCTTACCAATGGTTTTTTTTTGTTATATATAGTAAACTGCTTATTGGATTCACCTCGATGGTCCTAGATTATCATTTTAAACTTAGAGTCACAGCCTTATGAATATAAGCCAGTATTGCACATGTAAGCGGGTACGCCTTTTATACCTGGAGGCTGTTATTTTTCAGTTTTGTAGTCGTTTTGCTTGAGTTTAGATTTCAATATTAATTATGAAGAAAAAAAAGCAAATTATGAATATTTTTATTTACATTTTTTTTCTTCTTGGCATAGGTAGTGGAGAGTGCTAGCTAACACATGACAATCATTCTCAAATGTAATGTTTTACAAAGTGTATAAATCTTAGTGCTATTTATTGAGCATTTCATTGTACCTATAGATTCTTTGTAAAGTTCTTCAAACGAATCAGACAGATGTGTTGCTGGGGAGTTTGTTCCGCCACTTCTTTTTCCCAGCAATAACACTAGGAAGTGGCGAAGGGTGGGGCGTTTTTTGGGGGACTATTATGTATTTATTGACGTTCAAAAAGTGCTTATTCTCAGCCTAGTTTGAATAAAGACTTTTGATTTTGATTTTGTATGATATCTAATTTCGGCGTCTATCGTAATTTTAACATTCTTAATTGTAGGTACTTTCGTTACAAAGTGTGTAAATCGAGTATAGTCAATTAAAGCTGTACGAAGTTATTAATAAAAAAACCCAGTCAGATATAAAACCAGCTTGATTTAATATTGCGTTTCATATTTGTGATAATCAACTCATCGGTAGAACCTTCGCCAGAATATAGGAATTAATTTTAATATTAAGTAATCAAAACCGTTCAAAAGAACTTCAGTTTGCCTGTAAAAAAGATAGCATTCACAAGTACAGTTGAAAGTTACAGGGTGGTTTAGATCGACCTCGGATAGCGATCGAGTGTCTCTACAGATCACTAATTAGATAGGTGCCGCGGACAAATTGAATGCAGGCTCCAGTTGAGCGAAAGGCATTTTCTTACTGAATTACATTTTGCACGCTCATTTAGGGCGAGGTTGGTGTAATTTTTAGGTTTGTTGACAGTTTGTATGTTTTGTCAATATAATAAAATAAATAGGAATATTAAAGGGGTATTTATGAAACTTTGGTGAGGCAAGGGTTTTAGTACTAGGTAACCAGTTCACCTTAGCCACCCTAACCCAATACCTTTATTTTTATCGCCTGCAATAGTCCTACAAAAGTCGTATATTTTCCTTAGGTGCATAATGCAAACAGAAACATTCTGTGGTTGGTGCCTGATATGATTAATAGCGACAAATGGCCGCTGCGAGTTGGCTTCGGTCCGTCGTGCACCTTACAAAGGTCCGGGAAGATTCCGTTTAAATTAGAAAAATAAAATAAAAATTCGATGGGCGAGCGACTAATATAATAGAAAAAATATAATAGAATAGAATAATATATTATTGTAAGACATGAGTATACAGCAAATAATACGTTGTCTTAAAATAACAGATCTGCTTGTCCTGCTATTAATGGCGTAAGTACCTACAAAATAACATTTTATATTTTTAAACTATAAGAGATTGGACTCCACACAACAAACTTATAAAATTAATAGCAAAATGTGCTGGGTTAGTCAAAAGTCATGATTGCCCAATTTTTCTATATGCTTATCAGTCTGTGAAAAATTTATTATAACCATTATGATCCCATCTAAGGACTTATACAAATTTATATTGGCAGACGATACGTATAAATCTCTTCATTAAGGACCCTGATCGGAAACTGTAGTCTGGATATTGAAAATTGAGAATAATTAACAATTTTACTCATCAACGTTTTATTAATTTTCGAATAATTCTCGAGTCCCTCGTTATACATGTTGATTAAATTCCTACAGGTTATTGGGAAATGTTATTCTTTCGAGTACTAATGACAAGTAGGTACTTCGCGACAATTGTCACCCAAAAAGACATTAACTAGTGATAGTGTAATCAGCGAGTGTTATCAGTGAAAGCCTAACTTTGCTAACGATAAAAACAGTTAACATAGTAGATCACGAGTAGTAGGTACGAGTATATATAGAAGATAAACAGTTTAAAGGTTCTAGAAAAAACAGGTCAGTGCGTGTGTGGAGACTAAGTATGTTGATCTTGGGCGTTTTGTGATTGCCATGTGAACCATGCACCTACGTAGGCTTCATAGTTATAGTTAGATGGCCTAGAGCCAGACCTAACTCCGTATGTAATTAACATTGATAAAGCCCCTCTAAAAACCAAAATTAAAAACCAAAACAATATTGGGCATTGCCCGTGGTCCACCTAAGGGATTTCACCTGGGTGAACCACGGGTCCCTAATTCTTCTCGTGACTCACCAAAGTTCACCTAGCTTATACCTTCCTACCTTAGCGATCTTTTACCTTCTAAAAGTTTAAGCCCACGTAAATATTCTCGTATAATTTCAATGTTAGCATAACACAGGTGTATCAGGTAGATAAAATAATAACCCTTGGAACACACAATGTAATGTAATACCCTACCGAAGATCTGTACAAAATGAGTAACTTGCTCTCGGTCAGAAAACTTTATCTTAAACAAATTATATTAAAAAAAAACATAAATCTCTTTCATATGATCTTAGCATTCTGTCAAAAAGAAGGAAAGACATGATTTTAAATATCACAAGGACGAGGACCATATTTGCCCGTATGCAATTTAGCACTTTCACTCACACTCACACTAGTCACACTCACATGCATCAACACTCAATCTTACACACACTTGTCTTAATTTAATTCTTAGATTTAGTAAAAATAATATATTATGTTATTAATTATGCCCTGTTTGCCTTTGTGACACATGTTGCTATGGAAGAGCGGAGTCTCCTAATACAGACATTACTTGCCTAAAAGGAAGTTCCAATCATAAATATTGTTAGAATGTATTCTTGCTTTACCAACAAACAATTTACATTTTATTTATTTTTTAATAAAACTGAGGTAGACCACGGGAAGAAAAATTACTAAACCCAGGTGAACTCGCGTGGATGGACCACAGGCGATACCCGTAATTTTTCTATGCAATTGTTAGTTTGTTTTTGTTTACAGAAGCTATTGCATTGATTAGTTTAGTTTTTCCAACTTCAAAGTTAAGTTTGGTGCTAAGTAAACGTTCCTATATTATGAAATATTCGTAGCCATCGGCAGGGTACCGTCGGCATCTCCTGGAGAACTTTAATTACTTCCTGAAGACAAAAAAAACTTGTGTAGTTGCCTCTGTTAAAATGAATCCCTACTAAGAATGGTACAGAAAGAACCTATAGGTGCAGGGTGTCAGCTCATTGTTGGTTTAGACCCGGAGACCCTTTTCGACCTTCGTCTGAATCCGTCTGGCGAAGGTCTACCTGTTTTCAATTTTATTGCAAACTCGCACTAGCTGGATTTAGTGAACAGTGAAAGTATTCCAGTAGGTAATGGAATTACTATTTCTGTCATAATGCTCGTGTCACTGTGTTTGTGACAAAACTCCTGCGAATCGCCTTGACCCATTTTTATGAAATTTTGTATGTAGTCAGAAGCCCGAAAGTCTGACAACCAGTTTAACCAAGGGGTGTTACCCAGTCAACGGGTTGTGGATGTCTGACACTCCATGTAAAACACTGGTATACCGCCGCATCCGGTTAAACTGGAAGCCAGCCCCAACATGAGTTGGGAAAAGGATCATGATTCAGTAGTTCTAAGCAAATAGCTGACGAATAAAAACTAAACAAACCTCACAAATTGATTCTAAGACCGAACGAGGTTTTTAGGGACAGTTAGTCTTAGTACTTATCATTATCGTGTTTGAGCCCTGAAACTTTCAAGTGCAGTTAAGTACCGTTAACTAAGTTATATTGTTCTGGATATTTATTATAATCCAATGTAATCCAATTCAGATAGTGGCTGTAAAGATACCGTAGTGATATTTAAGATAGGCTCTAAACATCAGTTTAGAGCTAATTAAAATTAGGAATGGTGTACGAAGTTTATCGATGTGCCTATAAAACAGTAAATCTCGAATGCTTTCCTACAAACGTCGGATATTTGTGTCAGCTGTTGTGTAGAAAGCCTTAGATAAGGAATGCAACGCGGCGTCCGTGGTGATACTGCTTTATAACAGTGATTGGAGTCCTTTTGTTTGCTCGCAGCTATCGCGGACTCTGATTCACACAACATTTCAAATACTAAGAACTTTATTTGTGTTTTAGTTCGGAAAACTTGAAACACATTGGTTCTGTATTAGTTTTCGAGTAGGATTCTTTATTTTTTGCATTGACTGGCCTGTTGGTCTAGTGGCTAGTGGCTCTAACCTCTAACTGCTATGCCACGCAAGATACATGTTTGTGTAATAAGCACGATCATTTTAACTTTCTCTGGGTGTAATTTTTCTTTAGAAATGTATGTATTTATAAATATATTAGTAAGTGTATCAGTTATCTAGTACCCATGGCACAAGTTCTAAATAGTTTGGGACTTAATGGCGCTGTGTGAAAGTTGTAAAATATTTATTTTATTTTATGTATAGCTAAAATAAAAATTAATAATGTACAGTAGTAACAGCTCTAAGCCCAAGTTTGTTTAAGACTGGTAAAAAAATAATCGCAAACCAATTATAAACTGACAGATCTGCCCACAGATGTACCTACTTGGAACTTTACACCCATAATAATAAACCAAAGCTTCAGCTACCTACGCATAGAAGTGCTAAGACTTCCATTAAAATATTACGTACAACAGTTAGTGAATCACGTAAAATAGCAACAACCTGTACTAGAAATTTTCTAATTAGTAAATTGGAAGCGCCCCTTCCTACCTCTTCGTGAAACTCGTCAATTTCGCAAGTGCATCTAACATGAAGTTGCTTTAAGATTCATTTAGGTACTAGGATAATTAGTTTGTGAAAATACGAAAATAGTTGTTAATACGAGTACACAGGTTTTATGAACTAACGTAAGTCTGAAGTTAAATTAACATAAACATAATATGAAGTGAACATACATTGAATGTCATAGTTCAGATTTCAGTCAAATTAATGCTACAGGAACTCCTAGTTTCGCTGGAATTTATAATTACGTTTAGAATTATGCTTTGAGAACGACAAAGGTAAACATCGGGTCTGTATCTAACCACAAATTGAAAGCTTCCAATATCATGGACTCCATGACATTCGAAACTCCTAGGATCCCCAGTATAATTAAATTGAGGTACGAATTGTTGCAATAGAAAATCGGATTGCATACACCACGGTAATTCTCGGAACTTGGAGGCGGGCCTCCGGCCTCCGCGTCGAGCGGGCGCGGGAGCGGGTAGTCGAGGTTGGAGTTACCCGATGCGCGCGCAACCCCCGGGCACAGCTAAGCGCCTCCTCTCGCCGCTTGGACGCTACAAGTGTCTAGTGTTGCAGCCAAACGCAGTTCAGGTTCCGCCGCTAACACTCGCCTCGCCTCTCGTGCAGCCGCCGCCGCTCCGACGCTCCCGATACTTCTTCACCATAGTGAAAATTGCTAACTCTCGGTTAGTAGCATTTTTATAAGTTTATACCGAGTTATATTTCTTTTAATATTTTGTGAATTCAGTGCCAGTGCTTCAGTATGTATTGTATTATTTAATTTTGCAATAGGTTTTATTTATTTTTGTAAGTTAATTTTTTTTTTGTACTTTGTTATTTATTCATATTTTATTTCACAGAAATGTTCTCTTTTTGTTTTTTTTTGTTTATAACCCACTTAAAAGCCCCAATATAGATAATTTGTGATTTCTGGAAGTTTTATTTGCTGATGTTTAGCTTTTTTGTGTTAATATTTTTTCCGCGTATTGTGATTTTTACGGATAATACCTATTTAAACCCGCGGCTTTGTTCGAACTTTTTTCCGCGTACCTATTGTGATTTTTACGGATAATACCTATTTAAACCCGCGGCATTGTTCGAACTGAAGTTTTTTCAGTAGACAATAATTTCGTGTGATCTTTAACTCTCATCTTCAATTTAAATAGTTTTTCTACCGAAATAATTATTTAATATACCTAGTGAAAAACCGGCGTGGTGTTTTCCTGTGGTTCTAAGTATAACTTAGGCACCACTGAAATTGGTGAAGGGAATATCATGAGAAATACTGGACCTGAATTAATTAATATTAGTTTGAAATCACCAACGCGTCGCGAGCAAGCGTGTTAATTAATGCTCTTCTCTTTTCCGTAGAAGAAGACGCCTTTGTATTTTAAATAGTAATCGACTGATTTTATTATTATTAAAACTACAAAAATATATAAATAATCTTAAAATATCGCGTTAATAAATCAATGAGAGTTATAACCCTAAATAAAAAAGCTAAAAACATAAAGCAAAAAATGTAAAATTTTTAAAAATGTTTTTGCAATTTATTGTGGATTATTGTAGCATTTTTTTTTTTGAAAATTAATTATTTTTATTCTTACTCTTTTCAACGTGTCATTTGTAAGATATCGTTATTTTTTATTTATTTTTTCGTAGCATTTTTTTTTTGAAAATTAATTATTTTTATTCTTACTCTTTTCAACGTGTCATTTGTAAGATATCGTTATTTCAGTGTTAGCGTATAATAGGTTTCGGTACTTCATAATTAAACACAAAAGCAACTATCTATATTTTATTTACTAATTGCATATAGATTTGAACACTAAAATGGTGCTTTTTCAACAGTAGATATAATTAAATAGGTACTTAACAATCGGAATTTGGTTGATAGATTATAGCAAATACTTATCAGCTGAAAATCAGCGTCAGATAGTACACCCTGTGTTCACATCTGACATTATGCTGAGCTGAGGCCCTTTTGGTATCATAATCCCTGTATTTTATAGTTTTAAGGTGTATTTCTGTTGTGATGCCAATAAACGCATTTTACTTTCTTTCTTTATTAAATGGCATTGATTGAGCAATATCTTCATCATATCGTGTGTTTAGTGACTTATCTGATGCCAAAGTTTATGCCGCCAACTTGTCTCTGACTTGGCTTCAAATCCCGTTAGAAATAACTCTCAGGCATGCCGATTACCCCACAAAGTGGTTAAGCCCAAACGTTATGCATATGAATATAAATGACGTAGCAGACAGCATAGATCTTTTTACTTGTTCTCTGGGTGAGATCACAAAAATCACGATGTACTAAATATGTTATCATACTTTAAATAATCAAATTGTAATTAAAGCCACACTATTGAATTAGGACATTCCTGTAATGATAGTGATGATGAGTTAAATAATAAAAAATAATAAAAATATGTAGTCCTTTGTTTGGAACTTTGTTTAGTTGCTTATAAACGAAGTCAAAGGTCGTGTAATAGTTGTAAGAGAAACATTTACGCTTGTTTTCACTTAGGTACACTATGTAACACCTGAATATTTTAGCCCAGTGGAGTCGCACAAAAAGATTGCGTTTTTATTTTACAAGCGATTTAACCCGCGCAATTCCGGAAAATACAGGGACAAAAAGAAGCCTACGTCACCCGGCTTAGTGTAGAATTTTTCAAATCGGTTCAGTAGTCTTTAAGTTTGTTACATTAAAAATTTCTATACTTTCCTCTTTGTAATATTAGTACCTATAAATTACAATAACGTGTCGCCTGTACCTCAGTGAAAATACATTGTAGCAGTACCAGTAACATTTTAGCGCTCTCGGGAAATCAAAGCAAAACTATTCAAATTGCTAAAGTGTTTTTTCGAATGGGCTAAAGGAAATATTTTTTAGATTGAGTTATTTAAGTATTGAAAGAACAAAACGTTTCAGATGTATTCGTAATGATACGTATTCGCGACTGGGTAATAAATGGTTTTTGATAGGCACAGTTAGTTTATTCACAACTAGCCTTATCCCGATTTTCATTTTAAGATTAACAGCATAAAATAAGTTGAATAAAAATAATAGTTATCCACCACGACTATTCTCGACTCAGTGGCATGAGTTTCTGGGTTGGGTTGAAAGAACAAAGGTTGGGTAAAAATAATTATTGTTCTTTCCACAACTTACATCTCACCTTAGCCGCATTGTCTTGAATGGACGATGTGCGGCAAAGAAAATAATATCGAGTCTTAAGAGCGTGTACCTATTCAAAAAGTTGGCAACGTCGCAAGTAGCTGTCAAATATATCACTGTTTTGTTTAATTGATCAATAGGAATAATTAAATGTGAAATATCTTTCCATAGAGCACTTAAATATTGATAATGAATAATTGCATTGATAACTTAATCACTTTTCGTGGTAAAAAAGTAAGTATTATGAATGTTTCTATAATTATATGCATTTCTGGTTTTAAACGAAAAATTGAGTGTGGTGATAATAATGATTAAAACTCTAAGAGCGGTATTTAATCATTTAATTTAGCAGTATTGAAAAGTTAGTTGACACAGCGTTATATTTGACAGCTAATTGCGACGTTGCCAACTTTCCGAATGCATGCCCTTAAGCCTACCCGGCGCTGTACTAATTACTTGCTTTTCGAAGCCCAGAGAATACTTAATCTTTAATGAATGGTCACCTTCGATATACCCTTCCGGCTTGTTGTTGTTTGTGGCTTTTATTATTTAGCCACAATGAAAAAGAGGGGTCTGTGGCTCCTCTTTTTTCTTTAACACATCAACGTTAACGTATATTTGTAGATGCTACTTAAGTACTTACGCCTGAAAACGGGATGATTTTTAACCGTTTTTGTGACTTTCCATTGGTGGTGCGATACCAACAACAATTAGTGATTATTAAGTGTAATCGGTTTTTGGAAGTTTCATAGAATAAAAGTTAATATATAATTTTATACGCACAATTGAAACTTAATATTATATTCTAACCAAATGATGAGATTATGTGCCTTACAACGGCACCAAATGGACCCAGTTCTAAAATGCTAGAAAACTGGTTTTCAACAAGTGTAAACCCGTCTATGAGACACATGCATATTTAGAAAACAATCATTTAAATAGGTATTTAGCGGTGGAGACGGTATAGTTACATATGTGTAATAAAAAAATAAACCTTGTTGAAGAATACGAATACGAACTAACGTAAGGCACTAAGACAAGGTAAAAATAGTGCTTAATACTTATCAAAACTGTTCCAAGATGAATCAAAACAAGTTTCAAGCGATTCACATCACACTGTCATCAATCTTAGCACGGAACATAACATTAACATTATGCTGCCGGCAAGCGAGTGCTACAGTCGATTTACGTTAGTTGTATGCTTCAAAAGAAAACGTTTTAATAATCATTTGTCGGAGTTCAAGATGATAAAGTTATATACATCAAATCAACAAATATTTGCTTAGTTGTATGAAGATCACAGGACACTTGTTGATAGAAGGTAAGTGTCGTGACAATCTTTTCGTTAGCAGTAAAGTTAAAGAAGACATATACAAAATCGCAATTTTACAGGGGACCAAAAGTAACAACAAAGATCATCTGTCAATGCTCTGAAGTAAATGCGGGCAAAGTCAAATGTCCGTTAGCACTGTGATGATTTTTAAAAATAAAGTGTTATTTGTAGTTCCCTGGGGAACTGATCTAGGGGATTTTAGTGGAACGTCTCGTGTTAACGGTCTACATTTATGTGCAACATTTGCTTATTTTTTTTTTAATTTAAAGTAATTAATAGGTACTGACTTGTTAATTGGGTTGATGTAATGTCACAAAAAAAAAGATTCGTAAAAAAATATTTATTTATACTATTTTGAACGTCTGTATTTTAATGAAATGTTAATAATGCACATTTATTAATTGAGTTCTTAGTTTTCTTTGTGTTCATAATAAAACCGTAAAATAAGTGTTGAAGTGACCACACCGGCCATTTTTTTGGCGTTGAGTTAATATTTTATTTTATTTTTATGGTCGTTTAGATCATGTTGGGCAGTCTGTTTGTCTTGATATTATCGAAGCTGACTGTACACTGTACAGACGAGCGCACATCATGCTAGGTAGGTACCACTAACCGTTTTTTCCCAAGTTGAGCATAAACCTTATTCCGTCGTAAGGCCGCCCATTGTTTCACCGTTTGTAGCCCTTAAAATGATCGTTTGTAAGTTTTTATGTTGTAAAATAAAGAGTATTCTATTCTATTCTATTATGTTTATTATAAACTTGAAAACTATCAAAGGCATTCGACACATTGGGGTAGCTCGATGTGCTGGCCTCTGTACAATTCAAAACCCTAATTTAATTCGATAAACATAGTATTTCTGTTTCCATGTCCGTAGCCTTACTAATGTAGGCACAAGACTACTTAGCAATACCCATATCGAAGTACCGCACTACGTGCTATACTGTTACTCAACATTAATTATTTGCAAAGTGCATTTCAAAATTATAACCAAGTCAATCACGGCATTCGCGGCATCTAGTGTCTACCGCTTACAGTTTCAATTACAAGTTGGGTGTCAGTGCAAAGCAGATTTACACTTAGGAAGTGACTGGCACCCATGTCGGGCGTGCTGCCTACCCTTTATTAACTACTACAGCTTTATGTCAATCTCAATTTGAAAGACGACCTTTATTTAAGGAAAGCTTATTTTGATGTTTACTTGTATTGTGCGTAGCATCAGATCAAACTTGAGTTAAAGCTATAAGTACTAACATTTTAGAAGTGACGAATAAACTTTACAACAACTGGACCGATTTGAAGAATTCTTTTATCGTTTGAAAGCTACACTATCCCCGGGTGACATAGGCTAGGTAGTTTTTATCCCTTTATTCCCACGGGGCCTACTTACACGGGTGAATCCTCTCGAGGTAAGTACTTAGGTACGTAAACACACAATATTTTTGTGCGGTGCTACTGGGCCAAAGGTGTTGCATAGTGAACTTAAACTAGTTTTTTACTTTTTTACATTATTACACGCCATTTGACTTCATCTAAAAGCAACTTCATAAATTTCCAATCATTAGATTCTAGTTGCCCGTACCAAAAGGTAGTGCCTTACGTAGAAGCACGGGTTAGAAACTCCCAAACTTACTTCTGTACATACCTACTCATCTTTAAAGTGTCTACATCACTCTGCTTATAAACAACGAGTTTTGTAAAAGCACTACTGTGTGTGCTCGAAAATTGCAAATATTTATTCGCGGAAAATCTCGTTAAACCAAAAACAAACATGTATGCAGTAAATTTAATATCAACTTTGGTATGACTGCTCAAAAGAATATCAATATGAAAATCAATTTACTGCATACATGTTTGCGTGATTGGTTTTGGTAGGATTAACTTGCAAAAGGGCCTTGATAAATTGTGTAAATGGTGGTGTGTACGAAAACGCATTGATAACTGTCCTTTATGCTGTATGTATATTGCCTACTGAATATGACTGGGCTGTGCCCCTCTCTCCCACTCCCTTCGATCATACATGCATTATGTATAGGTCAGTCGAATCAGTCGTTTTATTCAATGCCTTTTCTACAATTATTCAAATGATTGCGGACAGCTTACCTACATATAGACTGCGTCGTTACTTTAACAGCTTTTATTCATGTAATGAACCTCTCGCTCTGTTAATATTCTAATAATTCGGCAAACTTTAAGCCAGTGCAGGATAGTAGCATCAATTATAAAAACGTTGGATGTCAGTGCTCATTACCGCGGGCTCTTTCATCTATGTCTTTACACTCGCTCTTTGTAAGCACCCGGGTCTTTCGTTGACTTGTGTCGTGAGCGCCAAACTTTGCTGATCATTACTGCAATGATCGTGACTTGGGCGAGACTCTACCAAAGCGGAGACAAGAACAGATGTGTCCTACCTACAACCTTGCTTGCGTCATTTTAGCCGCCCAGTGATTAGCTTCAGTGCAATACAATCAGGGACTGAAAGCGGTTACATATAAAGGTCCTAACCTCTAAAATATACTGGTACCGGTTTAAATAAGGTTGAGCTATACCGATAACTTTAAAAATAAATGCTGGACTAAACCCTTATTTAACCTTTACACGATTGTGGTACCGAAAAACTTACGAGACATTGCGGATCGTACACGTTAGACGATCAGGACTTGTGTAATTTGTAGTGAGCGGCCGACAGCCAGTTGATGCGACAAAGAAAACCTATTTATTAAGGTTATGTACCGCTACCGATATTTTTTAAAGGTTAAGGGTTTCTATCAAATTATACCGGCATGCATTTCTAACCAATAAGGCTATCGAAATATTTAGGTTACCCTTATTTAACGGTATGACGTCATACCGAAATATAAAGGTTCCTTAATTTTTGGTTAATTCAGTCCCTAAATTAATACAATATCCAATTCGTTAATTACGAGACATCTCCTCACGTCTCTGCTCTGGTGGAGTCTCGCCCTTAGACAGACCAGACAGACTGCTAGCACACACATGTACCTAT
This sequence comes from Euplexia lucipara, assembly GCA_921972225.1. Classification (NCBI taxonomy): domain Eukaryota; kingdom Metazoa; phylum Arthropoda; class Insecta; order Lepidoptera; family Noctuidae; genus Euplexia; species Euplexia lucipara. The sequence goes on along the minus strand of OV179142.1, from coordinate 4,682,798 downwards.
AACGGAAAAAATATCTTTTATCTCTATTGTGTTAGTTTCACACGCGTCACTCTATTATGCGGCTGTGAAAGTCTCTCTGTATTACACAGTCGCCGCCGTACGCCACCTGACAACTATTGTAGGTTGAGACTAGCATCGACTACTCCACTCTATATTCTTTCTTTTCTTTTGTTTCTCCATTAATAGAATTTTATTCTCACAAAATGGCACGAAGCTGCACATGTTCAAGGACACATACGTTATTATCGTATCATAAGGTCATCATCAGTAACTTGGCTGGAATGTGGCTAAATAATATTAGCCGCACCGGCCGATCAAAGGTTAACACGTTGACTGCCAACTACCAGACATAATAGAAATTCAATTGTTCGCGGTCAACGTGTGACCGACGCGGCGTACAAAGACTTAAGCATCGCTGGCCGAGGTCGGTCTGAGGATGAGAAACCAATCAAAAATATCTAAATCACCCGCACGGGTCAATCAATAGTTAAGCATTGCTTGCCGAGATCTGATCGTATTGATGGGTTACCAAAAAATTACGTAAATCCTTTCTGCCTCGAAAAGCACTGCTGGCTCTCATTTGTACTACTTTGACAGTCGTCGTGGGTGTTCCAGCCCGAATGTATGACTTCCAGTTTAATCAAGAGGTATTGTGTTACCCAGCTAATAGGTTGTGGACGGCAGGCATTTCAGCTGAATCAACTTAGTTGCGAAAACTCTAAGCAGATGATGATGAGCCCGGTAACTAATACCTTTTCATGCGAAAATAATTTAATCTAACATATTCTGGCTTTTTCATACGAGAAAACTATTGAGTCGCATCAAATAAACCATCCCTTATGATTGAGTAACATTCTTTGACGGTGAAGAAAAACGAGAGTTGTGTTGATTTAAAAGCGAGATCTGGGTTCGCGTAGTCATAAGGTGGATGTAGCCTACGAATTTCAAATTGTTCTTGTTTTTTTTTACAGTTTTACGTATGTTGATTAAAATATGATTCGCGACCGCAAAAATATGCTTTATCAGAGTTATAATAATTATAATGACCAATACAACCCACCATTTTTTTTGTACAATTTTATTCTAAACACAATAAGAACAGTGAACCAATTATGGGGCATCAAAAAACTCATCCGCGTCGCTATCAACAGGAAAAGTGCCCAGAAGACTGGCCGCATTGCCATGTTGTATTAGCAATGCTGATTCTCTGACCGAAATAAAGGCCAGCCCTCTGGTCACGTGAAGAGTCGACCAAACGCTTGGCGATGTCCCGGAAAACTAGATGGGCATTCGGATACCATGTTAATTTAATCCCCCTAGATGACCTTTTCATAAAATAATCATTTATTGGATATGAACTTAGAGGCTTGTCTTAATGATTTGAATATTGTAATTCTGTGAATACGTACGTGTCACGGTCGCAAATGAAAGAAAGAAAGAAAAAAAAAAAAAATCACGTACTTCAAAAAAAATCGAAATCATATTTTGTTCAACATACAGCCTGACTCTTGAACGGCAAATTGCAAAAAAAATACAAGATAATTGAAATTTAGCGGGCTACTCTGGCACATCCACAAATAAAATGTTAGTAGTATCTAATAAAGTCGGAAAGCAACGTACTAGCTAATTTGATAAATTCCATGCCGTGTAGAGGTACTCTCATTAGACCAGAATGTTCACATGCTTCTCAATTAATTATATTACGCCGCGTGACTTGCCTTGTCTTCAAGCCGGGTTCTGGTGCATGGTTCTATGTAACGCGTTGGTACTACAACTCTGCCTATATACCGTAAAATAGGTTGAATAGAAACAAAACTTTGAGGAGGATTTTCTCGGTAATTAATATTATTTGATAGCAATGTGTCAAAACTATTTATCTCAATTATTTAAAAGCATTAGAATCCTTGTATATGTAACGAACAACTTTTAACTTCATGAATATCCTACTCAAAGTCATATTTCTATTCACCCTTGAGTTTCTATCCACCCCGTTTTACTGTGGAGGAGCTCCAACAATTATCCAAAATGAAAAGGAAACTAAATTGAACTCTTTCATCTATACTAATAATATTATAAAGAGGTAAAATTTGTAAGTTTGTAAATTTGTATGTAGGGGGTAATCTCTGGAACTCATAATCCAATTCAAATTTTTTTTTAACTGGCAGAAAGCTACATTATTCCTGAGTGCTATAGGCTATAAATTGTTTCTATAACATGTATATTAACCGAGCTATCACAACTTTTGTCTAGCAAGTCGGAAAAAAATACCTCATAAAACAGAATTATTTGCGTGCGCTGCCTAAACAGTTGCTTAAAATTAAAAACAATGTATGGCTACCTGGTTTGTCTTAATTATTTCTACAAAAAAGTCCGGGATACCATATCTCTATCTTTTATATTTTATCTTTTATACTTCTTTTATTGCATTAAAAAAACTTTTTTTCGGCATACTTACGTTTGGTTGATTATTTGAGCAACAAAATATTAATTCTTATGACAATAAATTATTTCAGTATCACAAGAACATCATACAGATAAGATTTGCCATTTACAGTATATCAATTGGTCATACAGTTTCGGAGATAATAAAAAATTACTAAAACGCAAAATGCCCCTAGCATAACTTTCATTGTGCAGACGTTTTACCTATTTGCCCATAGATGGCGTTCTACAATTACGTAATTTTTCTGAATCGCGGTGTTAAAGACTTTCCGTGGATTGATGACCCTCTCGAATATTATGCCCACGGATGCCATGCCCATGGAGTTCTAAAGATTACATGTCAATCAGTTGCTAATTGATTTCGGGGTTTCGGTTGTTTCGTTCGTATGGTTGTTGTTGATGATAGATACCTCGTAATCGAAGATATCGAAATTTCGTTGTACGTTGGGTTTTGTATATTCGTAGTTTCGTACTTCGTTGAACTTCGTTCTATCGTAATAATCGAATCGATTATCGATCGATACGATTTATTCGATATTACGATAGTTTTGTTTTGTAAAGGCTAAAGGCGGTCGGTGTTCGAGTCGCTCTCCCTTTGTTCATAATTGTTTTCAAGTCTGTGCGTAGTTTGTTGAGAGCATGCCTAAAAGGATATCTCAACTGTCCCGGCACTGCCCGGCAGACATCACAGACAAGAACCGCTCGAGTACGCCGTACGGAACAATCTGCCCCTGAAAATGAGCAGCGCCGCAGCAAAATGTGAGGACGTCGCGGGCCCGTGCTCGAGAAACTAGCGCTGAACGTGCGCATCGTCTATCCGAGTTAAAGCAGCATGTCTCTGAGACAAGGGATAGGGAGACTAGCGCTGAGCGCTCGCAGCGGCTCGCTAGGCAAAATGCCATAACATTCGGTAATCTTTGAAGTTACTGATCTGATTCCAAAAATATTTTACTAATAAAATTAAATACAGTAATATCAATCGAGTGTAATCTTATGTTAAAACAAGAAATTTTCCGCGGACGAAGTCGCGGGCAGAAGCTAGTGAAAAATATGATGAATCTTACACGTTTGCGTTACGTTAACGATTGCGTTACGCTTAAGTTTGCGTTACGTTTACGTTTAGTTGCGATTTTTTGTTAGCTTTAATTTGAAGGTCTTTTAGTTTTCGTAGTTTAGTCGTCCGTTGTTATGTTTTAATTCGCCTTTTGTCGGTTATGAGGACAGGGTTTTTGTTTCAGGAAATTTTGTAATAGTCATTAAGTTTTCACTCATACCTAAAGCCTGGAGGCGCTGCGTTGGGTAGCGATATTACATCAAGTTTTGTATTATTTCAGCATTCTTGAGTATAAACTTCACAACGCCCAACTTCTAGTTCGACTTTAGTACCGAAACCACATAATAAGTGCCCAATTTCGTAAGCTCATTAAATATTTTAATTTTATCTTAACTTTGAGTTTAACTAACCAACTCCCAGCGAGCGAGTATCTCATAGGATTAAGTGTACTATCGGCTGGAGTTGTGGAAGCTCGAGTGTGCTCCACAAGAATCTAAGGACGAGCGGAATAACAATAAGTGTGTGTCCCTCTCGTGGAGCACGACCTGAATGCTTTACATAATTTAGGCAGCATTGTGACTAAAAGCCAGTGGGCCAGCTGGCACGAGGCAGCGTTGCCAAGTGCACCTGCTCTTCACACCTTTACACACAAACCTTTGTTGTACGGCGAACCAAATGCAATATAATCTAACGAGATATTCAACAGCGTGTGCAACGTAGACGTGCTCACATGAAGGAAAGAGAGCTCTCACTGTGTGACCTACTAGAGCGATAATATCTTTGCTTTGCCGAAAAACTATAAAAGCACAGTTAGTTTACCGCAGTCTCAATCCCGCGGCCTTCTTCAACTTGTTCTAACAATTCGAGGCCTTGAAGTCACACAAAAAGCGGAATGTTTTTATTTTTATAATAATTTATTACTCTGGTGGCGTGGTAAGCCTTTAGCCGCTGTCAGACTTTATATTGCCTTCATTATCCCCGTCCCCTCGTGGCGTGCCACTCTTCTAGTCAGAACTGGTATAGAGTGTAAAGCAATGTTTTCTGAGGTGTTTTGATATTTTTAACTGCCAGTTTTACTATAATACAGTGTCTTCGTGAGGTTGTAATGGTCGCTTAATTGCGGTAATAATGTCAGGCGCTAGCCGGGCATTCATGAAATTGTGAAACGCTGCACGGCCGCCGCGCCTACGTGACCAGCATGCCTGGCCGCATCCTTCCAATAGCAGACGCCACGACTACAGCCTTCCCTTAACACATGCACTGATTGCAAACTACACTATTGTAATACACGCGTGCGATGCGAACCTATTCGAAAACCTAAAGCTGACGTAAGCAGCTGTATTGTGTGGCTAATTTGGAAAGTAAAATCAATCCTAGTCACGTTAGTGAAGAATGTTGAATGCCCCGTCTTATAATAATATATTAGTCATAAAACGTGGCTTAATTACCTTGTGGAATGGATCAAAATATAACTATTTGTTTCTTCGTTACAATTCCGAGTATAAACATATGAAATAGCCGGCGTTTCTCAGCAATGATAAACGAATGCGTGTGTTTAGATAATACTCCTCAATAACAGCACATTATGAGAAGTGCTGGCGGCGTGGTTTCGCCACAATTCTTGGCGCCACCACAGATTTAAAGTATTTATCTCGATGAAGCTCGCGCGCTTGCCTTGACCGTGCTAAATTAACACTTCCCACCGTCCCTCTATCTAGTGCTTCAACTTATCGATGCAGCCAGAGAGGCTTCCGGACAGATAATATTTATTGGAGCCCACTGCATCTTACTTTACGTTGAAAAATAAACATTCGTACTTACTATTAGTACTTATGGGCTCTGAGAGTAAAAATCACGGAATTGGATGTTGTGGAGTGTTATTAGAATTACTTTGATTACTACTTTTTCTTGGTTTTTAGTAATACGATTTTTTACAAATGCAAGGTCTTTAGAGAAATTTTGTAATAACATGATATGAATTGTTATTCAATAACAATGCACAGACATAGAGCACAATAGAATAGGACACATGGGCGTGTTTCATGTAGATATAAAAGATATAAAGAGTATAAAATGGATTGGAGAATGAGTTTTTAGTAAAACTGTAACTACTAAATATTCACCGTCATACTCGCACGTTTTATGACCACGACCGCCACGAATTTTGGTGTTTAGTTTAAATAACATGTTGATGTTGCTAGATGTAATATTATAATTTTCATAATATTAATTTTAATCAATCACAGACAAATTTAAAATGTGTGGAGCTGACAAATACTTCACAATGATGTAACCTACTCATACTTCCAAATTGATTACAAGTAGGTACCTATGTGGATTTGTCCTTTTGAGGTGTGAATACTTTCGTCAAATTACTACCGCACACCAAAAACCTAGTTGTCAACGAATTAAGTGAAAAATGTGGTAGACAATTAGCTTTTTGGTGACCTCCAAGCATTGGGCTATACTTCAAGGTCTCGGACCACGGTAAGTGCCAGGGATTCAGAAAAGTAAATGATCGATAAACCTTGTGGACATAACGTCGTCGTTCGTTTTCAAGTGGTGATCGTACTATAGAAAGCAGCAAATAGCATTATTTTAAAAGGTCTGCCTTATTTGGGGTCAGTAGTTACGTAAAGGGAAATTATCGGAAGCGAAGGCCAATTTCCGTGATTAAAAACGATCTCATCTCAGCGACAGTCTAATGTCAAAAACTTGTCAAAAGTGTAGGAAATTGGACGTAAGTATGTGTTATTATTATTTTAGACTGAGTTTAGAGTTTGTAAGTTCTTAAAAATACGGGGATTGCCCCTTACTTACGATTGTCATATAGGGTCGGTACTTATATTACGGAAGATGCCCGAGCTTGCACTAACGCATCATCGGTTGAGTGTGTAAAAGTTGAATGTTTTATTATAAATTTTTCAGTTCTGGCGTTACGCGCCCGATAATAGGCGACGTGTTTTCGGTTAGAAATGTACCGAGAATGTAGAGGTACCGACCCATAAGCGTAACCGTGGTACGTTAGTCTTTTGCTAGTTATTTTGTCTTTTTAATTTTATTTTGTCTGCCTTGTTACCTAGCTAGGTCTTCTTCTTTTTTTAGAATTAATTTAGCTCTCCAGCCAACCTTGAATACCCTAATATATTCAATTAAGTATACTTCTTAAATATTTTCAACTTGCAGACTATTCAATTACCTAAGTGTATGTTTTACTCTTTGTTTATGAAGGTAACTAAAATACAGAAAATACAATAAAACTAAACTAACTACAAATTGTAATTTGTAGTTAGTTTCAAAGGCGTCAAAGTACTCCTCCCCATCGCTGTCGTCTGGAAAAGTGCCCAGAAGACTGCCAGCATTGCCACGTCTGATGGCAATGCTAATTCTTTGGCCAAAGAATAAGCCAGCCCTCTGGTCACGCGAAGTGTCGACCAGTTGGCGAGAAATCTCCTTGAAAAGGCTGCGTGCACTCGGACCCCATGACCCGAGTGTTTCGACCCCAAACGGCTCAAAACTGTTACTTCCAATGAGGTTACAGTACTGCCAACACTGCTCGCCGTACCTGGAATATGAGATACTTGCAGACCTAGATAGATTTTTGCTGATTTATGTTTTTAAAGTATATTCGTTAAATACTTAATCATTTTACATATACCTAATCATTTTATTCAAGTCTTAATACCTACCCACTTAATGATTGAATATAAGTTTAGGTAGGTTAATAGCATACCCAAAAAGAGAATAGCGGTGATAAACTAATTGGTAAACTTGATAGTAGGTATTATCTGAATATAACAAGTTATACAGAAATACCGTCCTATTAATTTTGGTACCTAATTTTCAAGTGTAGGTAATCTAGATACGTAAACCTGCACTACTTGTAAGAATTCATCTGGTCATTATATATAATATTATGGTAATAGTAGCCATTGCATACAAATTACGGCTATTCCTTTTTACAAGCCAGTGGATTATAAAGCTCTCCGTACAGACATCATCTTACGGCAGATCATTTACGTACATGAATAAATTAATTTTACGTCACGCTTTATAATTAGAATACTCAAATACAAGATACTTAGTAGCGATCGTGTATGTGTTTAATGAAAACGTTTATCACTTAAATGTGAGTGCATAGGAGCAATATTAGAATCAAAAGTCAAATTTATTAGAACATTGGTGCAATTGGCTCTCTAATGCGTTATCATCATCACTATCTAGTCAAATTGTTATAACCATAAACTGCATTCCAATTTATGACCGTAAGATTCCAATAATTCCTTGTCTGAGTATGATGCGATAATACTCTGATACCTACTCCGGTACGTATCTGATGCAATAACTCGCCATGAATGTTAAACGGGAATTCATAATTATAACTACAGGCATAATCGATAATGAACGGGGGTTACGCGTCTGTCTGGCGGCCTCTAATCCTCGCGGATGCGGATAAACGCAACTGCAATTACGGATCAATAACACAGTTATGTTCTACTAGACAGCCAGAAAAACAAACCTCTCAAAGTTAGTTAAAAAACGTTGACTGTCTACCCGAACACTTTAATTATTTACTAGACAGCCAGAGTTTATTCCTTTTATCCCTACGTCTACATTAACATGTTTACGAACTTTAATATAGAGTAGAACGGCAGTCTACGTGTAATGGTTGCAAATGAGAGTAAGCCGAAGAAGGCAACAGGACGCGCGTTGACGCGACACGGTTCGTGATCACGATTCATTTCAATGTCTGTGTAGTTAGTAACCAAGTGATTGAATTACTCGGAAATGACACCGTTTTACATGGCGGTTAGCCGTTTTCTACGGTGGATCAACGGTCAGACGGGATGTAAGTTAGTTTGGTTGCGGCAATAAAAAAATTTAGCACTCCCCACCAAATGGGGTTAGGTTAGAACCGTGACAAACCACACGCGATCCTAGCTACCTACTCACAATACGGATAACGTTCGTTCAGCATTAACACATTTCGACTGAACTAATCCGACACACCATATGTGTAAACAATAGGATTCCGACCATTCGTGTTACCAGCTGACGCATAATTAACTCATTGCGCGTCGGCAATTAATATCATAGATTACCTAATCGATTAGTTTAATATTGATAGCCGCTATGTAATCTGAAAAATTTGGCAATTTGACTGCATCATGTATAAAACAAGCCTTTCTCATACCGACATTCAATGCCAAAAATATCTGATGTCGTATGCATGGACGCGTCTGATTGCTTCGTCAAACCAACATTGAATAAAACAAGTGATCTTGCTTTTGGATTATCGTAAAACTATTTTCGTGTATCGACTGTAGAGTGCGCGTAAATCACTTAGGCTATTTTTTCCATAGCGTTTAGAAACATCTCAAAATAGCAATTCACGTAGCTTTTTATGACGTAACTCTGCCGTGAGGCACCGCCGAACGTGATACAGAATTGCACGCTTAGTAATATCTTGTTTGGATCTAAGAGAGTGGTGACCAAGAGGTTGACCCATCGATTGGTTTGACCTGATAGTGGTTTTAGGGTTATAGTTGTCACCGTGCAAGTGCTGTTCTAATTTCAAGCTGGTTCCGACGCTAGACAAGCTTTTCTCTTTACACTCACTGTCGTTTCGAGCTAAGCGCCCGTGTTGGGGTCGGCTAACTGACAGCCCACATATAAACTTGAAACTACGATCCCGATCACAAAGTCGGACTTTGATTTACGTCATAGCACTGTTGTGGCACAAAATAATGGTCCTTTATGAAGTTACAAATAGATAGCGGGCAAAACTATGTTCGTAGAACACTTTTATCGTCACGAGGTCTCGACACAAGTTTAGAACTTCTATGTGGCCCGCTCAATAGTTTTTCTTGTTATATCAGCTCACAGCTGTATGTGCCCGTAGAAGTCCATCCTACATTTTTGCTGGAGCAATGTTATTTATATTCTGGCAGTCATAAAAATAGGTGGTATCAACACATTTGTCAGATATTTTCATCGTCTCACAAAATGTTGAACCCCATAACTTTGATTCCAAGGTTCCAAAACAGTTGCGCAGTATTTGTGTCTAGTTGAATCTCAACAATATCTATTATAAAAGCGTTCATAGGCCGCTATCGAGTTTCCGAACCCGACATTTTCGTCAAACCTCGGCCCAGTAATCAGAAATTGATAAGATTAATTAGAAATTATCCAATCAACGCGAGCGCTTACCCGGGGCCTCGGCAGTAGCTTTATTTAGGGCAGCCTACCCCATGGCAGGTGATCGCCGGTGTCTAAATAACCCGTATGATGGATGTGCGCAGTGACGCTGCAGTTTTTGTAGCTTTATAATTTTATCGAACTTCATTCGATGCTGAAGGCAAGTTAGCTCCATTAAATTAACGCCCCGTCGTCGGCCGCTATGCCCGCGGCTAATTGTACGTTTTTTCCAATATTCTTTTATTGCTTTATTTAACTTAGTGCTCTAGTGACAGGAGTTTTTTTTTATATTTTTTGAGGCGGAAAGTACGAAAAAATATTGGTTTTAAACAAATAATCATAATAAATGATTATGTCATTGTTTACTATCAGGTAATGGGATTTTATTTGGGGTGGAAAATCCTACGGGGCGGAGGGGTCTGTCAGACTCTTACTGACTAAAATCCACCCCGTGTTCTGTCTCACACCTGCACCGGGGGTCACGGGAACAGAAGATACCCGCGACCCCCAACATGACTTACGGTAACATAACTTAACATCATCCCTGTAATCTCCAAAGGGTTAGGCAGAGGTGGAATATGTAAGCCATAATAATAAGGAATAATTAGCAATGCATATGAAAAACAAACGGTCAAAATAGATGATACACGTCGTGTTAGACCAAAACCGATGGTAAAAGCTAATTGGTTAACACTATTGGAAGAGGTTGGGAACACCTGATACACTGACTCACAAAGCGTTGACTCTTTTCGTCAGACCAGTCGGATGATACTGTACAGGTACTTATCATATACTGTGAAGATGAACGGACTAGCTGTAAAACAGTTGCTGTAACCAGTTCTGCAACCTGCGACGTTCTTAGGCCCCGCTTTGTCAGAATCTAATTTAGGTAGAACTCGAAGTTTGGAGCAATCTGAAGTATCCGACTTAAACTCCTAACGCCAATTGGTTTACTTCCTTTAGCTTTAAAACAACTTGACCCTTTTTTAGTCTGTAACCAATGTCTGTAACCTACCATAAGTATATATTATGTTATATTATTTATAAGTATATATTATTTATATATATATATATAAATTCCCACCATAAGTAAGAAATCAAGAATTCAAAATATACCCTTATAATAATTGGGAACAATAAAAAAGCTCCTAAATAATGAAATAATGTGGCAGGTATTATTTGTTTCCATCAGGGCCGCCCGCACAAAACTGAGTTAGAAGGTTAAATGTAATGAAAATATTATTTACTTACCTTTGCGTTTCTAGTGCTTATTAATACTCGTATACCGAAAGTTTTTACCAGGGTGTTATGTTGACACAAAAGACTTCGTATAAAGAAAATAGAAATAAACAAGGTATCGCAATATTGTCACCATTTTTCTGTAGATAAACCTAACTCTATTTTTGTGATTATACTTTCACGATGGCAGAATAACTTAGGTGTGCTAGTCCAGAGCTGCTTCTGGATAAGCTCACTTCTTCATCGACTTTGTCTTTGTCACTTCAACCCATACGCTACAGTCAAGAATAAAACCAACTCAACAAAAAAAAGTCATGTTTTTTTGTCCAAAGTATGTTTAAAAAAAAGTTTATGAATTTTCTTACACATTCACGTGCTTAAAAGCTGTCATTGAGGTGCTTCATATTTGATTCCTAATTAGAACTTTGCTTTATAATATAAGTAGATGATTCATTTTCATCAATTGTTGCGGAAAGTACTCGTAGGTACGACCAAATAAATTACACTGAGGCACTTTAAACGTCATTAGTTTTATAATCTTTCGTTTACATTACTATTAAAAATTTAATAGCGTCTTTTAATATTCTAGTGGTCGTCTAGTGGCCCAAATTCGACCGTTTAAGCTTTCTGCACTCATTGGTGTTACTGTTTGTAGTATTAGCAGGAATAAAGCAAGCTCTTCTTCGTCTTGTAAACTTTGACATATACCAAATCGCATTCTCCTCGCTGTGCGCAATATTCTCAATATGGGATCCAAAGTTTTCGCTTTGACGTTAATTTAACTCGTATCTCTACATACGAACAACTCGATGAAGAGAAATTTCAAGTTAGGTTCTTCATACTTCAAGAATTTCTTGTCAAAAGCCTGGAAAGTCTGATTTTGGAATTTCCAATTTCGCTGTCCTATATACATGAACCAAAATTAATCAAATTACGAATTCAATTTCTACTGAATATTCAGTTTCTCTTTAAAACATTAAACTGGTCGTGCCATGTGGTAGTCAGTGGGTATTGGCCTAGGTATTTACCTTTTGGTTGTAGCTTTTAGCACAAACATTAAAAATCAAATCCAACATTGTGAGTTTTGGGAGCTTCCCCAACGGCGGCGCGAGGCGGTTGGCGCGCTTTATCTTTATCGCAGTGTCCGTGACATTTCCACTCCCTAGGCTCTCTGTCGCATCAAATACCATCCTTCACTCACTGATACTGTAACCATACACGAATAACAAACGTTTAACCGAGTCTAGACTGAAGAAACGTTTAAATACGTCGATTGGTTTTACCTTTAACCTATCATTAAGTGATATAACAATTGGCTTGTTGTCGTAAGTGTTGGCGTGCGACTAGTTGCATGCTATGCATATTTAACGAAAAACAGGTGTTAGTAAACTAGAATTTCTCAACCTAAAGTAGGTAAACGTTTCTTAGTAATCAGTATTTAAATTGGAGTGGGGGAAACAAACAGGTGCTTTGTGAATTCTTTGACCCTTTTCATACGATGGAAACGTTATCCGAATTCTGTACTTTCTTTTTTTGTTACGTCGAGGTCGGGCGAGGGTTGTTTGGGTCGCAATCAGATGATTCTAATATGTTTGTGTGGAATGTGTGGATGCAGTGAGTTATACATATAAGTAATTTAGAGGAGTGATCATTAAAAATACCCACACTTAGACAAATAGTTAGTTAGTTGGTTAAAAAAAAGTTATTTTATCAACAGATCAGTTTGCTTGACAAGTCTTAAATGGGAAATCTCAAAAAAATGCAGAGCCATTGAATGTCTATACCTATCGTTATATTAAAATCTCGCATAAAACTTATGAATAGACCAGTAAGAGGTTGATAAATACCAAATGACAAAACGAGTAGCATTTTTGAATGGTATCATGTTAGAAAGAAGCCAGACCACCTAGTACTTATGTCAAAGATAATCGCCTGGTAATAGCAGGTTGCAGTGTTCGCAGTACAGAAGAGCCTTCAATTTTCCTGTCATGTGTCCTTAGAATCGATTTAATATTGCTGCAACATGTCTACTCTCATACAAGTAAAGTGGCTATTAGCTCGACGTATTCAATCGTAAATATCGATGCCACATATTAAATTTTATCCATGTTTTACCTATAATATTTCGTCTGCTTGTATGATTTATTTTACATAATTCAATTTATTAATAGTCGACTAAATTGACAAAATCAGGATTAACCAATTGAATATAATTATCGACATGATGACATCATTATATTACATTGATTTAGCATGTTGTTCCAAGTAACATATTTGGTTGTTTCGGTTAATATTATATTATATTTCCGTATTGTTAATGTAAAGGTCTAAATCTAGAATCTTTACATGTGAGCAAAATATTACTCTTTCCACTGCTCCGCCGATATTAATTCGTCGGATCCTGGCTTTAGTAAGGGCAATGTTTTTGGCCCGCTTTTGCACAGTCGCAGTCGTGTAGTGACTCTCGCTGTGATTAAGATATGAGTATCTTTACTCCACTGAGAACAGACGTAGTGGTACAATACGTTATTCCATTAAACAAGTAATTCGTGGTGTGTCATTAATTTTGATTATTAAATAATTACAGTGGATCGAACCATGTGTGGAGACATTGCACTAAACCCATTCAACTATACTTGTACGTGTGGGTTTGGGTAGATACTTACTAATGGAATAAATCCTGACCAACTGACATTTTCTTAGTATTTGGGTAACATTTTGTTTTACTTAAGAAGGGAAGTTTTTTTTTCCGAAAGCTATTCTACTAGTTTAGCTAACCATAGTTTTACTTAGATAGTGACGTAAAAAACTAACTTCCAAGCACGGTTACATTGTGGGGCTATTATAAGCTACAAGCCATTTAGGTACAGCTGCCCGTGTCCCAAATAGCTTGTTCGGCTCAATCTAGATTAGAAACTACTGTTGGCCCAAACTTTCTTATCTCTTAATTCAATAATACTCGTTGGCGACGAACAAAACTTAAACGACAACTGAATACTTGACTAAAGATTGCCAAACACTGGGCTTGAAGTTTACGAAATGGACAGCTGCGAAGGCGGGCTAGAAACTAATCCCTTTTACCTTCCTTTTAATTACGAGCTAAAATCCTTTTGGTTAGAAAAATTAAAAAATATTTTCTGTTTGTTTCAGATTCCAAGATGGGTTGCTTCGTCAGTAAAGACAAGCTGACCAAGGAGGACATGGATTTTCTAAAAACGCATACCTCCTACGATGAGACCACCATCAAAGAATGGTACAAAGGCTTCAAGGTAAACAATAGAAAACTTCGTAAGAATATGGATACATGGTTACAAAGCTTTTGGGGTCTTTTCACAGTTCACCCAATCCACTTTTCTCACACGGATAGGCACAACATGCTTTATCTATCTGATTTATTAAAACCTACCTGCCCCGTAAAGCTTCGTTCCGCGCGGCCGCGTTAGGATCAATTGAGGTTATGATACCTTTTTAGTTTTAGCTTAAGACTTGTCAAATGTCAAATTGTCACCTGATAACGGACTGGAAAGACATTCAAGTCACCGTTTATCATGTCCGTTTATCATCAAAGCTGGCGCTGCATTTGAAAAATGTTTTAGGAAATGAATTTTCTTATTTTATTTTGTGAATATATGCATTTTTTTTAAATAAATAAAAGATAGCCTATGTCCGTCTCCAGCATAATAATAATATGATCTATATATATCCTTGCCAAATTTGAAACGGGATCCGTTCTTTGTTTAGTAGTGAAAAGTCGACAAATAAACAAACGAGAGTTACTTTTTCATTTATAATATTAAGTATGAATGAAACCGAAATTGTAGAAATAAAATATTCAGTGCCCTAAGTGCGAGTTGTTTTTACGTTAACGCGATCGAAACATTCACCGCTTAGGCTCTCTGATTGGTCAAAAGCTTGGAGCGGGCCAATAAGAGCGCCGAACGTCATGATCGTGTCGATCGCGTTAACGTAAAACAAACTCGCACTAGGCACTCAGATAGGTATGTCTACGAATCGAAACTAAGCCGGAGTGGCACCATTTTCGCATTACCAAAATCTTTTGAAATGTATATATTTTACTCAGGTTAGCTAAAAATAGAGACACTTATGAAGTCAAGTAATACTTAAGTCAGAGGTAACAATTAAAAATCTTGCACGTTCATTAATTTAAATGGACTTCAAGTTTTGAACACGTATTTGAACATGTAAGGTCTGTGTTCTCTTTTTCTGATTTGGTTTTGGTTGTTACAATCCCTGTGCGTGTTCCAAATAAATGTATTGTCTTTGATTTCTGTCTTTCTAATACTCGTTTGTACTTTCGGGAGATACCATTTAAAATGTGCAATTTATTCAGCTGGAAATGAGGGGAGATTAAGTCAGGCGAAAGTTAGTTGAAACTGCGATTCTGCTCGGTTAGATCGTGTTTACTGAGACAATACAGTTCTCAATACAAACTCAATTCTCAAGACTAAACATTTTTTAACTACGGAAATATATGTTGAGAATATCTCAGTTTGATATATCGTAGATGACTTTACTAATCAATCCTGATTTTGTAATGAGATGTCGCCGCATTGTTAGGTATGTCTAGAACCACGACATATCATATTAGAATTCTCATTAATATGATGACGTCAAGTTTTCTCTTTGTTTCTCTATTTATTTATCTCTAGATACTATCGAATGTCAATCGTTTTTGTGTTCATTTGCTAATAAAAACAACATCATAGAATACATACATAAATATCTATAGTTTTTGTTGTCCTAAACAAGAGGTACCTACACACAAGGCTACACATAAAGCTATAAGGTACACACTACCTTATAATCAAAATCATTTATTCAATTATTGTTTTGAACCCCTTGTTAAAAAGTGCTAGAGCAGAAATAGTAAAGTCAGCAATATATAATAACACGATAAATAAAAGTTTAATTTCCATTTGATCTGGCTGAGCTTCGGTCGCGTTTTATGATGTACTTTTTCTAGCAAACTGCAGCTTACGCTTCGGTTATTATTTTCTTATAAACAGTTATATGTAGATTTTTATATTGAGTCCGAGCGCCCTCGAGTTAATGGTTAGTGAGCTATTAAAGGATTGAAGTGCTTTTCCATGATTAATAGGAAAAATAACGCTCACTAATCTTAGATGAGGGGCATAATTAGTAATGCCAAACAAAAGGCTTGTCAAAATTAGAAGACATGTGTTAATTACTCGACCATGATTGCACGGAGTCGACCCACTGCTGCGTCCATCGGCACAGCCCGCTCTACATAAACAAACACGCAAACATCGGTGAATTGACAAATTTGCATTTGCACGAAGTTACAAGATTGTAGCGACCGCGCTTAGCCCACATGCAATGTTTATTTTAGGGCAGTGGTTCACCATGCACATCTGCATATGTCCCACATGCGTGCAATACATGGGAGCCTGCATCAATATTTTTAGTTTATAGATCTATTTGGGGTCGATAAAGAACATTGACGGCATTCGACAGCTTGCCCATGCAAAGTATGGAATGCCGTACCGCGACGCGGCAAACGCGCTCTGACTGCGGACTGTCATAAAATGCGATCGGTTGTCGACGGCCTCCGGAAACGGTGGATTGGCATAATTCGTACAAATATGTTCCTTTTCAATCGGCAATTGCAAAACAACTATCGATCAACGTATCTTACTTATTATCTTACTCTAAAACGCACCCACACACACTCAAACAAGCTAACACACACACTTTTTACTACACGCAATCTCTTACCTTAGTGCTAACAGTTTTCTTTCTTCTCGTCCTGCAGCAAGATTGCCCCAACGGCAGACTGACTCCTGCCAAGTTCGTGGACATGTACAAGATGTTCTTCCCATCCGGCAATGCCGTCGAGTTTTGTGATCATGTGTTCCGCACATTCGACATGGACAAGAATGGATACATTGACTTCAAGGTAACACTTTTGGTTTAGTTGTAAGAGCAATGCGATAATTTATTTCAATATATTAGGCTGGCTATTTCTCATCACCATCATCAAGTACCTATTGGCTAAATAACAAGCTGTCATTTTTTGCGAACCAGCAATGCGATTGGCCGTTTTTGACATTGTTGCGAATGGCGGGGTAACTTCCCTTCCCGCGTGCGCTCTTAATTCATGTCTTCTAACTGTCAGCAGTAAACAGTATTTAAAATTCATCGAACAAGACTCTAGCGAGCTTTTGTTTGTATTGTCCCCGACTCGCGTGGTGTACCAAGAACTACTTTGTTGTAGGAGTTTCTCCAGGCCATCCATGTCACCTCAAGTGGGACTCCGGAGGAGAAACTGAAGTGGGCGTTCCGCATGTATGATGTCGATGGCAACGGTGTCATCGACATTCAAGAGATGACGAAAATCGTGCAGGTTTGTTATATACTAAATATGTTACAGATCAAAACGGAGCAATGTCCTTCCAAGCACCAGCCTCGCCAGGTTAATTACACCTGAAACCAACCGACGGACACACATCGCTAATTGCGGATTCGTGGATGATAATATCCCCCTACCTACTGAACCAATTACACTGCTATTTGCAATGTTTTTACAAACACTTTGCTACCATTAAATGTTCCCGGAGCATAATCTATATGAGTCATGTTAGCAATTTTACATTTCACAGCATCTACATTTTTATCTGAGAAGCGCTTTTGTTTAGTCTCTGGTGTAGATATTTTACAGTAATTGTTTAACGAAGAACCTACATTATGAATATAAAGCTTTAACAGATAAACAGGTCCATGCCGGTAGACAAAATATATTCGATAAAGTACTGCACTAAAACCACCTTTGCAAAAACACAATCAGAAAATTGTATACCTTCTTTCCTAAAAATTTTCGCTAAACAGCACCAGTCGAAAACAGTGTCAATTTTTAATATTTTATTTCGCACAGCAAATAGGATGCATTGTCAATGATAAATAATTATGAAACAGAATCATGGCTGTATATTAAAATGAAAAAATCCCCTTTTACATTGCGATGTCATATACAATTATTTGTTTTTAAATTAATGCATCGAACACGTAAACACCATTAACGGGTATTCATTAAAAATCATCAGCGTGGTGAAGTAATAAGTAGATATTCATTAATAGTATATAAACAAAATAAACGCGATCATAATACAGAATCACAGTGGCCGACCTCTCGCTAGAAACGACAATTTTATTTCCTAAGCTCAACGGTAGTAGAAACCAATAATTCTTTAAAAGCTTTTTTAACCTCCAAGGATTCAGACTAAATCTTTAAGGTACCGACCGGCGGTTTCGTGTACTGTCGGATACCTAAATGCAGTTGGACCACTTGAATGGGCAACCACAATTTCAGATAACGTGAACAGTAGAATTTCTAAGCGCGACGTAACGGGTTTAAGCGCCATCATCCAATATGCTCCGATATTCCATTAATTAATTATTAGTTGGAAGAGCCGTTTTAATTGATATAGTTATTAATTTGACGTGATGAAGCATATCATTATAGCCTTCTCCCAACGTTAATGGTTCAGTATAACCGCTGTGTTTCATTACTTTGATCTATCTAACTTAATAATAATAATAATAAACTTTATTTCAGGCGACGCAGGCCCAGAGATAAATACCTTAACCTAAAATACATATATTTATACATTATTACTTAAAAACTAACACTTCACTAACACGCACTAGCGCTGCTCTGCGGAACTTGTCCGCGGAAGCGACGGAACACCACGTCCAACTTAACTGGATAATAGATACCATAACCCTTGGTATGATTGGTTGTCTGATTTTCTGGTTTCAGACTATCCGCAAAGATTTTCAAAGGTCTGCAAATGACTGCCGCTATCTCTCATATCGATAATTATAATAGATTGTCACCCATTGACGGAACTGTCTTGCGTAACGTCTAACCTTCGATCGATTCGTGCAGCTGTCTTACTTCCCCACGGACACTGTTAATAGTGGGAGACATTATCGAGGCTATTGGATTATCGATGGTTTCAAAACAACCAATAACAATGAAACTCGTGACGTCCAATGCAGTCCGCTGCTTGCATAAGTTTTAGGAAAGATATAAAAGCTATGCCCAAAACCATCAAGGTAACAATAAAAAATAATAAATTACCTGTGCATAGCCGAAGTGACTCCGATCTCAGCATAATGCCACGATATTTGAAAAAAATAAACTACGAATACCGCAGCGCTTATGTTCTGCTAGGTCCGCCAAATTGGCTGGAAGATAGAAACGGAAACACTTTGAACACACCACCCATAAAATAACAGCGCTTTTGAAGAGCCGCGAAATAAATATGTTATTGGAATCACAGTTGTGACGCTAGCATCCTACAGGTAATCGCTTGTAGTGTGTGTGACATCCAATTCAGACATTATTACATATCATATTGTTATGTTTGTAATGCCAGGAAAGTAAACACGATCTCGCTTTGGCTCGTTCTTAGAGTACGAGGGCAACAAAAATAAATTGTATATTACCTACATACGTAATTAATATCTGCATACTGCACAGAACCAATATCAATTATAAATCCATTACGATGGCGTATTCGAACCATGATGACCTGAACTATATTTTATCATTCTAGAAGGCGTATACAATATTATATGAATTGAATGCAAACCTTCCAGTGTAATTTTATCGAATGTATTATAAATTATGTCATATTTCCATTTTTCTTTCAAGTCATGCAAGAATGAGTAATGCCTAGCAAATGAACGGTCCGAGCTCTAATTTTCTAGCATTAGCTAGCAATACTGTCGTTTCTCACATTTCTGTAAAATTGCTGTGCACTGTGACTTTGAAATATTACCAGTGTTAACATTTCGCCGTTTTCGTGCCGTGCCGTTCGATAGGCATTGCGTGGTTATTACGACCCCGTGTATTATACAAACCCTATCGTTGTAAGCTTCTGTCAATCAATTATTGATGGTAGATACAGTTTCTTAAAATACAAGCTGTTGCCGCTTCGTCATCGCTAGACATTGGTAAGTGAGCTCATTACGATTCCGTGCATTTAATTCGTATTCTATTACATAAGCACTGGCCAGATATACCTACTGTCCATTTACCCCTATCGTTGCATGTTTCTGTCTGTCATTTATTTATGGTAGGGTACCGTTTCTGTTAAATGAGCTGTTTCCGTTTTGTCTTCACAAACCTTTGGTAAGTGGGGTTATTACGAATGCATGCATTTTATTTAGTATTCTGTCACTCAAGCACTAAGCTTCTGATTTGTGACGTCCTTTGTACCTGTATTATCAAGCTGTCATGTATGTTGATATGTCGTCGTTCACGATACATAATTGCAGGTCATGTCAATCACGTCTAATAATTTAGCGTCGAAGTCTATAATTATGTGATTTCATTAGACGTCACTTGTATATTCAAAGACAGTTTGATAACACTATGCTTCGTTCAGTGGATTCAACTAGAGAAGTTTGCAATAGAGTTATATTTTGTTATAGTTATTGTTATTGCTAGACTCTAAGGAAGATAACGGGGTCTGATCCGCTAATTGAAAGCGTTTAAAATATAGTTGCAATCTCTTCTTAGCAAAAACCAATGTCAAAACTTTTTCAAATAGGTATGCTTGAAAGGTAATGTAATTTTTGAAAGATTTAACCTTATATTGAAATGCGAAAGTTTTTGAAGTGGTGGAAGCCCACAGTGTAAAACCCAAACAAACACATAAAGCACACTACTTATAAAAACATATCAGTGTTTCTCCAAGTGCATCGACTTTCCACGAACTGTTAGGTACCCATTGAGCTTTGGATTATTAGATCATAACTCGGCTTTTGCTGCGGAATTATTAACCAGGCCTGTCGACGGCCTTAATTTTCAAGGAGTTTTCTTTAATAGCAGAGAATATTTATACTTCAATGGCCTTTCACTTTGACTGAGAGCGAAAATATAAGTAAAGATGGCTTGTTAAAACATTAAGAATGAGCACCACGGACTTTTGCTCACGAGTTCGTGTGCATTACGGACTCGGTTCCGAACCGGAACGGCAAAACAAATGGAAAAACGTAGGTAGATGCAGGAGTCGCACGTACGTGACGTCACGATACCGCCAATCTAAATCAGTAGAAATATCGGACTTTTGGTAAATCTGACCGAGCAAAGGCCACAACCGGAGATAAACTTAGTTGTACTGTAGTATTTTTACCTAAGATTTAATTATACGGCAATGGATGAACAATTATACCTACATACATTGAAATAGGTATGTCAGTCAGTCTCAATCTGTCAAAAGCACCTTACGGTTTTGACATTGAGTGTCGCTGAGAATAGATTCCGACTAAATTTGATTTCTTTTTTTTATACTATGGGAATTCGTCTTCGATTCTGGGTTCGATTCCCTGGTTGGGCCAAATGTTGTTGGACTTTCTTTTTAGAATTTCTTGGCTTGAATCTAGAGTATTGGACCAGTTGATGGCAATATTCTCATGAAACTTAAACATAACTGGCGAAATGTAAGTGTACTATCGGTACACCTTTGTCTAAGTTAGTACGGGTTTTATTTGAGAATAAAAACGCGGTTGAAATAGAGTTGAAAAAAAAAATCACTCCCATTAATCACACGAATAGCGATAGAAGTACGCGGTTTATATTCAACTTTATTTGGAGAAATACAACATTTAGCATGGAACAACGTTCGTTACTGCGCTTCGCCAGATCTGCTCCGGACCTTAATAAAAAAAAACAGTAAATTTAAACTAATCGTTGAAGTTTACGAGTTCTCTACTGAGAAGCGAAAGGTGAAACGGAGTGATTGCTTAGAAAACTACTTACGGTTGGTATTCCATTGTCTAACTGGACGTCATATAATTATAATAATTATATATATGTATACGTATAATAATTTAATAACGAATTTGCAACGGAGGGTTTCAAATGTTTCCTCTGCTCTCTCAGATGGCTGGTGTAGATAGGTATATCTTGGCTGATCCTACATCATAATCAAAAAGTCATTTATTCAAATTAGGCTGAAGGTCAGCACCTTTTGAACGTCAAAATGACATAAGTCAGTCCCCCAATAACCAGCCCTTCGCCACTTCCTAGTGTTTTTGATGGGAAGAAGTGGCGGAATAAGCTCTTCAGCAACACGTCTGCCAGATCTGAACGTCACTATTTATTAAACTCTTTTATGCTATATGCTCCGGGAACATCAACACAACTTACAACATCTAATAGGTATCTTATTATTGTATCATAAATAACACCAGCCTGTCCCGTTGTAGGGAAAGGCTTGTACAGAGAAGGCGCGAACATCAATCACTAAGCTGGTTCAAGGCAGGTTGGCAATTTTAGACTTATATAATTATAAGTCCAGCTATCCTCACGATGTTGTCCGTTACTGACGTGAGAGATGGCTACTAACATAAAGTTATAAAGTATCATTACTTGCCCGGACTTAAACTGATAGCCTCATGCAAGAAAGGCGCGACATGAACTACCGGGAATCACGACACTTTCAATGGGCCATTACTGCCACATTATTGTATAATTGTTGTTTTTCTACACTTTGCAGGCCATCTATGACATGCTCGGTGCTTGCTCAAGCAACCGACCAGCTGACTCCGCCGAAGAGCGCGCTAAGAACATCTTCGCTAAGATGGACGAGAATAACGACGGTCAGCTGACGCAGGATGAGTTCCTCAAGGGCTGCCTGCAGGACGAGGAGCTCTCAAAAATGCTGGCGCCTTAAATCCGCGACCAGCTTCTTTTAACCCTGCGATCCGTTCTCACATACCCACCCTCATTGTATGCCTCACGATAACCCGACGGCGTCGTCTTGTCCACACGGCAGCATTTAACAAAGTAGCGTCTCCACTAATTAGTAACTCCAGTACTAGTCAACCATTCGATCATTAACGTACATTCTAACTGTAAATATATTTTCGAAAATTTATAAATTCACCCGCGCATTTCAATAGTTTCTATTGTGTACAAAATTTTGGTATTAAATCGAGCATTTTGAGAAATTTTAATCGTTGCGGTGTAAGTGGAGGTAGTAAAACCGGGTCAGCTTTTATCATCGAGTCGGATCTAACACGGTAAACGTGCGGTTGTGTAGAGTTGCTGTCGTGTTGACACACGTAATTATGTACGTAGCATGTGTCTGTGTAACTCGCGTTGTGTTGGCGAATCCCGCCCGCGCCAAGTGCACCCGCCGATTGTTCATTACCATCTGCTCAAACCTAAATATGAATCACAAACCGAGCTAAATTGTCGTTATACCCCGCCGAGTAAACACAGTACCGATCTGTTGATTGCTTCCGCGTGTGATCTGTGCTCTTCGCTCCACAACCACAGCTAAAAACAGATACAAACCAACAATGTATCCTAGCGGTTGTCTCGGCCTGAGGTATTTTAGTCCCGACACGTATCGGCGCGGACGTGCGCTTCACAATTTAGTCCCGACACGTATCGGCGCGGACGTGCGCTTCACAATTTAGTCCCGACACGTATCGGCGCGGACGTGCGCTTCACAATTTAGTCCCGACACGTATCGGCGCGGACGTGCGCTTCACAATTTGCTTTCCCACGACACATGTGATTTTGTCGATTGTAAAAAAAAAGTATTATAAAATTTAAGCTATTATTGATGTAACGAAATTGACGTCAATATATCCTCGAGTTAAAAATTGTCCATTCCTAATGATAATGTATGAATGATAATGTATGTGGAATATGTCGCTGTCGGATTGTCCACTTCGCTAATTATATAAGATTGTGTCCGAACCATTCACTTCGTAGTGTCTATGACTATTCCTATGTGACTCTC
This sequence comes from Euplexia lucipara, assembly GCA_921972225.1. Taxonomy (NCBI): domain Eukaryota; kingdom Metazoa; phylum Arthropoda; class Insecta; order Lepidoptera; family Noctuidae; genus Euplexia; species Euplexia lucipara. The sequence continues at coordinate 4,659,059 of OV179142.1, read as the reverse complement.
GGTCTATCTGGTTCAACGCTATATTCAATCCGATGTCGGATTACTATAATACTGCACAGTATAAATCTAACATTCTAATATTAAGGCAAAATTAGTGTAGCTATGTATGTACAGAATCGGTCAGATTGAATGAACAAACTTGTACAAGTTGCACGCAATAGGTAGGTACAGTGCGCGCTAACAAGATCGTAGCGAGCATCACGACGCGTTATTACTATCACAAACAACACACAGCAATCTGATCACTTCTGTCGGCGTTAAGTTCGATTTATGTAAGTCAAAACAACCGTAATCTTGTACAAGAGTAAACTTTGTATTCTTTTGGTTTCTTGTATCGATGTTGTTCATTATTGGTGTATTTGTAAAACGGTCTGGAATCCTCTACTCCGTCCGGCTTCACCGGGCAGGACGCATGCTTCCTTATCCCTATATTATTCAAACGCTTTGTAATACTATTTATCGGTTACTTCGCGTTGTAATAAATTACCTACCTACTATTTCTAATTAATTGGTATATCCCAGTTAATTTCCCCACTACTGTGCCTTCTAGTTCCCTGTTGTAAATAGTTTAACGATTCAGCATTAGGTATTTATTTCACCTACCATCTAAGTTTATTAGTTATCCCCGTCAACTTTGCCAAAGGATCCTTGGATCTTTAACTTGAATCAAATAAGAGTGCCCTAGTCCCACATTTCGTGTTAAATAGTTAATTTATTGTATTCCGTCGCAATCTTCACCAGTAACTACTGGCCGCACGCAGACCAAGGGTCGCGATATTATTAATTAATGTAAATTATATTATTTTGTAAGCTGTGGTTTTGTCTATTAGTTTTCAGTGCATTAATCTATCATACGTACTAAGAAAATCACACCGCATCGGGAATAACACACTATTTCATAATCAGGCCAAACGTACTTAGCTTAGTTTTAGTAATAAAAATTTAGTGTTAGGGATTAAACACGTTTAAGCAGCTCAATTCAGCTTTTGTCCTAGGGACTACTCACACTTATTCAGCTCGATTCAACTTTTGTCCATGGATAACACTAATATTAGTAGTGTTGTATGAGCAAACGCTGAATGGAGATGAATAAGTTTGAGTAGCCCCGAAGACACCAACTTTGTGTTAAGTTCGTAACCATACGCATCTCATACAAATCTGGTGACTTATGGACAAAAGCTGAATTGAGTTGAATTAACGTGGTAAGTCCATAACAGATAATCTCCAAGCCAATACTTCACTAAGACCATACCATATGCGGGTAAGCAGCGTATGGAGAGACGCGCCCGCGGATTTTGAGTGATACCATTTGATCTCTAAACTTAATACATGCGAAACAACGCAATCAAGACTCCTTTCTGGCATTATACATTTCGAAGACCTAAAAATTATGTACCTACTATTTTGACAGTAACATCTGAAAAATAAGACATTAAACGAAAAGAGGGCGCTTGGTACGTTCCCATAATCAATTAAACTAAGTACCTACGTATTTAAATAATCAGGTGCACTGGAAGCTAAATTCACGCATAAATTTGTTGTTAAAACATTCCATATGATAAAGCATAGCACAGTATAGTCAATTAAGTGTTTACTTAATATTTAGTGTATGATTATTTCACTTTTAAACTTCATATTTATTGTATTTGAATGCTTTGAATTTGTTTTTTAATTAACGTTAATTTATTTTGTTATTCACTATTTACAGACTCTTTAATATAGTTTAGTTGAATTGTATTCATTTCGTTTTTACCCGTCCGGTGTAAATCATCAGACGTATAAACTGTATCATAATTATAATTCGATTCTCCTTGTTGCCACGACTAAGTACCTACGTCGCATTAGTAGAACAGTTCAAACATGATCATAAATCGACTGACTTTTATAAGTACAAATCATAGGAGAGGGATCAATAATTGTATTCTCATCTTGGACCTGAAGGTAGCTTCGCAGACAGGGTGTTGTTTGACATATCAGAAAAAGGATTTTCGATTGGAAATATTAATAACTTAAATCTAAAAAAACATTACCCATTTCGTAGAAAAATTCGCCCTAGGCGTATCGTACTTTGTCTTACTAACAAGCAATTACTTAACGGCTTCTACGACATATCTCTTAAAGAACAATTACAATTTGCAATTTCAAAATTAGTCAATTATAAATTTATGATAAATTTTTGATTGACGAAAGTTTATTACTAACGCGACCCAGGCCTAGGAGTCAGTTGCTACTGATCTTTATAATTATGGTTAGTTAGGCATTGCCGTTTAGTTGGCAGTCTTTACTATTTTGTCCAAACCTAAAATTCAATCTAAATACTTGACTCAAATCACTTCACTTCGAAAGAAAGCTTGTATGCACGTTAACCGCACAACGTAAATGTAACTTTTATCATAGTTTTTTAAATCTCAAGTCTAGAGTCGTAAAATCAATGTGGGTTAAATTATGTTCGCTTGTGGTTCTTACATTATGTGCCATTTAGTTCTCTTTACATATATGTAAAATCTAGGGCGAAATGGCACCGAAAGACGATAAACAACACCAGGGCAAGGGTGCCGGAATCACTGGCGGCTTGCAGTTCGTTTAAATCTTGTAGTGAGACGGTTCGTTCTCTTTGCGCATAATCGCCCATTTTTATACTTAAATATTGGTAATTATAGGACATAAGTGAATAACTTTCTTCTTGGTCTCAAAAATGAAATCTCAATCTGTGAAACTAAGGGACTACTCTGTTCTCACTAGACGTGGCATTTAAATAATCAAACTCATTTATATTATAACTTGTGATTTTTATATATTTAGCTAAAATTACAATGAATGAATGTTAATTAAGAGTCATTTAGCCTATTTTTATTCATTTTAATGTAAATTAATGGTAATTAAAAATGTTTAAAACATTAATATGTCATGGAATGAGTGATGTGATAGATGAACTTTTGTGTACAGGCGACGAGTTCACTCTCTCTCCTAGAAACATTGGTTTCGATTGGCAAAAAACGGCATGTCTAGATATGTTCACATTAACTGACAGAGTAGTTACCTTTTAATCGATTTATTATTGTAAATGTAATCTTTGTAGTAAGCTTCAATCACTATTCGTTGGCTCACGCCAAATTATATTTTCTATAATACATATAATTGTATTAGTATAGTCTATAATTTAAGATATTATTGTAACTAGCTGCGGTCGTCGCACAAATCAGAAACTTGAAACTATATTATTTTCCGAAAATACAGATTCCTTTTATCAAACATAGCTTTATTGATTGCATTTGTATACTATCCATGAAAAATTGAGCAGTGTCTATAAAACCTTGTCTTGACAAAACTGTACCTAGGTGGCCAAACGCGTTGGCAGACTCACAAGATTAGAACTAGTGAGAGGTTGGTAAACCTGCAAACAGTTTGTTCACTTTACATCCAAGTGAACCAAGTACTTTCCAGATACCTTTGTGGACCCAGCTTTACTCGTTAAAGTCTGGCAAAGTATTTACAGCCCTCAGTGTACCTATACACTTCACTTATATTCAAAACTGAGGCTCATTTTATTGTGTAAAGTTATTTCAGGCGATATTATAATCTACCCATCTACATCCATTCGGCATTATGTATTCGATAAAACTATCCACAATGTCTCGTTTCAACTTTTTGTATTTCTAAGAATACTTACTTAGTTTTTATGAATTCACATTTTGCCTATTCATATTATGTATAAATTAAAATACAAGATAAAACAAATAGTTCATAATTATTTGTCTCATTATTATAGTGTGCACGACATCGTAGTTTAACTATTAAGAAATATTCAATATCATGTACCTAGTCAGTCTTTCTTATATATTGTAATCGGGGTAATTGTGGGAACGTAGGATTCAAATACTTACTAATAAATAGATAAAAAAACTACCTTACTTAATTTAATCACCCAGTTTTTTTTCTTTTTGTTTAGTTTTAATGGACGGTGTTAATTGACTGGGCTCGAGATATCATGACCTTAGATATTGTATGAGATTTTAACCCTGATATATAATTAAAAATTACATATGCCCCTTGTTTGACTAACAAGTCTCAGATCAAATTAATGACACCATCCATACTATCCATTATATTACCTGATCGAGAAATGCGTACAAAATATTCAATATCAAATTGGTATTTCTGTTCAGTTTTGTGTGGTGCTGTCACCTGTGAACAAAACGCACACCTTTATAAGCACTGCCTTTTTTTCTAAAAAGTACCTATAGTCCGTCCCTGTAACCATTAGAAAAAGCGCAGGTGCCGTGCTCTAAAAACAACAATAGAAAAAACAAATAAACAAAAAAAAAAACACATTTTAGTCATGGTGCAACTAAAAAATACAGATTTCAACACTAAAATCCCTACCGTGGGGGTAGGGATTTTCAATTCGCAAATTACACACACACACCTACCTTTTGTCAGTATTTCACAATAATTCCTGGAACTGAAGCAGGCGCAATGTGCCTCCCTCCCCTTTCCATTTCTTTTTCACGGAAATGTAAGTCTGTGTGCGTAAAAATACACGCAAGCAATAAAAAAACACGGCAGATCAACCACCCCCCAACCCCTCACCCGCCGCCCACTCCCATAAATGGCTATGCTCAATATTGTCTGTGTGTTAAAATAAAAAAAAACACAAAATGATTATTTACACTTCATTGCAGAACTTCTGTAATAAAATATTAATATTTTTTGCGACTCACCCTTCCCCACACTCCACGGACCCTTTTAACGTATGTGTGAGAGTATCACACATACATACAATAGAACACAGAAACATTGAGGCGGCACTGTCGACAGTTTCCACAACAAACAAAAGTTTAGCAGTCATTTTTATACACTTCCTCACAAATGACGTCGAAAAAAAAACGAAGAAAACAGCATCCGTGTGTTCAACGCACTTGTCGATGTGTGAGTGAGTGACACTGCCGGCACAGCGCTGCCTAGCTCTGTGGTGTGAGGCTACAAATAAACGAACAAAATAGATAGTTCATAACCTTTGACCAGTACCTCCCGATTATTTCGTGGAACTGGCGCAAGCGCACTTCGTCCCGCCCACTGCGTCCCGCCCACTGTTGATGTTTTATCTCCTTCCAATTCACTCTAAAATGAGAGTTAATTTGTTAAATTTGGGATTTTTGCTTTGATTGACAGCTTACAGGTACGCCCACTTATCTCCCCTATTACACCCTTCGCCTGCATTTAACCCCTTCGACGTGATCAGCAGAACTACCCACTGCAGTACGCTCACATGCTAGTCTTGTTATCCATGTGTGCGTACAATGTCAACAGGATTAAACTCTCGTATGGTGATACGAGAGTTTAATCCTGTTGACACTGTTCTGACAGGTTCCTAGAAATTTTCTATTTAACAAACACAGACTTTTATTCTCACAAATGTAGATTCTTTTTTTAAGACTGGTACATGATTTTGAATAATTGTTGTAGACTATAGTGTCGTGCGCCCTCACCATGATTTGTTTATTTTTGTTTTTAAAATTTTTGCTTTTGAATTCACTTCTCGAAAGTGTAATAGCGTTTTGCGAAGGCTGCATCAGGTCAGATTTTTCTCTTTAACTTTGTTAACTTTATTTACAAATTTACAGTAGGTACCTTTACCTACTGATAATTCCAATGAATATTAACTATTAGACTTTTTTTAAACATAAGGAATTCTAGTTTCGTTATTAATACGCGTAATGTTTGTAAATAAAGTTGTGTTAATGTTATAGTTTGTGATTTGATATTTAAACATTTCATGTTAATTGTTAGAAAACTGCTGCCACTCTTGATACCTATTTAAAAGAGTTTTCTTTGGGATGCGAGATTGCTAGTTTCCACATTCTTTCTGAATTGAAAATGGTTCAAATCAACGCGGATACACAAGTGTTGATTAATAAAAATTATACAGTTTGTTACTTCATGCGGGTATAGGTTTCTCCAATACTTTAGCTCCATTTTCTTAACAATAAAAAATACGGCCTAAATAGAATAGAAGAAAAAAAACTTAGGATTTATGATGTATATTGAACTAAATTAGACATAAAATCACAATCAATGGATTCTTCAGACTGAGTCTATGGCCTCAGTCTGAAGAATCCAATGATTGTGATTTGAATTTAAATTTATTGTGATTCAATTCTTGACTCTCTGACGTCATGTGGACATAAAAGACTCTATTGGATGGGCATGTATTTACTACCAACCTGTAGTATTTACTGCTCTAAATTAGTTTTTTCAAACTCGTTGTAACTAGAGAGGTTGGTGTTTCACTATCTGACTACTCAGAAAAGAACCACCGAAATAAACTAAGGGATCAGAGTTTATTTTAAAGTCCAGACATTATCTTGGTCAAATCATGTCGGGAGCAAAAAGTTTAGTATCTAAGATGGTATTTTGATGAAACAACTAAACAGATATGAGTGCAACTGTCCAATCAGTGCACGCATTTGTCAGTAGCTAGCAACTGTGAGCTCAACACGAAACTTGACGAAAACGACAAAACAAAGTTTTTCAATAACGTTTTCTTAGTTTCTGTTTCATCTTTTCTTCTTATTGGGGTGGATTTTATTTGCGGTTTCCTGGGTCTACGTTTTTGGGGCCTATTTTAGGATTTTCCCCTGGGGTTTTTGGATTGCTAATACCAACATTTAGGACATTCAACTATGAAGCTCGAGTTTTTGAGAATGCCTGCATGATAGTAGCATACTGTAAACAACGTCTTGTGACTGTACTTTTAATCACACAGGTCTTGGTACACTGGAATATTTGACTAAAAAGTCTCAAAGAAAACATTTTACTTTTGTTGGATTTTGCAGTTTTCATACAACATTGTGACCAATTTATATTTTCAGATATAACTACATACTTATTATGTTTTAGGGCACAAGATTGAACACTAACTGAAAGCAAGCAGGTTGTGTAATACTTTAACGTCCTTTCCAAATAATAAGCAGATAGTAAAAATGGGCAAACAAAATAGTAAATTAAAGCCAGAGGTCCTGGAGGATCTGAAGCAGAATACGGAGTTCTCAGGTATATAGAGGAGTTCTTTATATAATATTTATTAATACATTATTATTAAGAGGTAAAAGTAGTTTGTAAGTTTATAAGTAGGTAAGGTTCGAGAGCTTATGATCCAACTCTAAAAAATATTTGAAAACCATGTCATTCCTGAATGCCATAGGCTAGTTTCTATCCCTGAACAACAAGGTCATTTTACTCTATTATTTATTTGGGTAATTCACCCTGGCCTAAGACATTACGACGTGCGCCGTGATCTTAAAAAAAGACACTATTCTTAATTACTTTGTTTCTAAATTATTTTAGAAACTTAGTGTCCATTTTAAGATCACGGTGCAGGTCATCATTTGTTGTATGTTTTTTTGTACTTTGTTATTATTAATAAAGTGAAGAAAGATCAAAATAATCAACCAAGTAACATATTAAGTGAGAATTAAATTGCTTATTAGTCTTTTAGGCTAGATCGTACTTAACTATTAAGAATGTTGTTCTTACTAATATAGTATGGTGATATTAATTCATTTAACCCCAACCGGACGCCGGCGTCCGCGCTGTCATTGTCTTTCTATTTTGTCTCTCTTAAATCGATTGAAAGGTCAATATTGTTTAAAATATGACATTTAAACTGAGGACCGTCGACTACCCAAGATACGAGCTTGTCTCAGTTTGGGAGTCGTTTGTCTCATATTTTTAAATGCTCTGTACCTTACAATACTTGTATTTTTCTGTTATCACTCCACTGTATGTACAGACGCTAGCACGTCAACCTACCCCAATGTGTCAAAATTATTTGATAGGTTTTCAACTTTATTTAAAACACAATAAGGTTCATGTTCAATTGGGAAAATGTGACAGTTTGGGGTAGATTGATGTGTACTTTTGGAAATGAATATTATTATTATTCTCTTTATTTTCTTAAAATTACATATAAATTATATTTTCAATATTTTATAAAAAAAAAATTAAAAAAATATGCCTCAGGTTGTGGGTTCGATTCCCACCCAAGACAAATGTTTGTGTGATGAGCACGATCATTTGATCTGTATCTGGGTGTAATTTGGCTAATATGTATGGTATGTATTTACAAATATATAAGTATTATTATCAGTTGTCTAGTACCCATAGCACAAGCTCTGCTTACCTAGTTTGAGACTAGACGGCGTTGTGTGAAAGTTTCGGCATATTCATTTTTGATACACTAATATTTTATTATATGTACTTTCCAGATGCGGAGATACAAGAATGGTACAAAGGTTTTCTAAAAGATTGCCCCAGCGGACATTTGTCGGTAGAAGAATTTAAGAAAATATACGGAAACTTCTTTCCGTATGGCGACGCCAGCAAGGTAATTGGGAACAAAGGAAGTCATTTCACACTTTAACACTCGAATGTTTTATGCAGTTTAGTTTTCAATTTCTAAAAGCGTTTTTTGACTTGTCCTATAAGTTTGATGTGTGTGTGTATGTTTGTGTGTCTGTGAGTCTGTCTGTAGCCTCGTAGTTTCTAAACGAATAGGCCGATTTTTGTACGGTTTTACGCATTTTGTATACTTATTAATTTGATTCAAGCATCTTCGCGTCGTGGAGGGATCGCTAGCTAAATAAGATAAAGTATAAAATTAACTGAAGCGATTATTTTTACCAAAGTATAGTTTGATAGTAAGATTGAGTAGAGGCCTACATGTTCTTCATTTACTTTTTAGAAGATCCATTTTACATTTTAGAAGGTATTTCTGATGTGTAATCTTTCATCACGGTTGCTGGAGATTTTGTGGTAGCGATTTCGTGAAAACGGACGGAATCATGTAACGGGAAAGCGCGCGCTATTTGATTTGACCAATGGACGCCCGGGGTGGCGGAGTGATAGCTGTGTGATGGTGTTAACCCACTCAGCGTGATGTTGTTACTACGTCGTATTTACCACGATGACAGATGTAGCATTTGATGTCCACATTAAATGAGATTTCTGTAAGATAGACCAGATGACTGAAGCGATGAGGAGTTCAACGATTTTGATTGGTCGATTTTTTTATGTCTCTGTCCCGCTTTAGTGGAAACACACCCAAAGGCTCATTTTTTTGTTTTGTCTCTTCACATTGCCATTATTATGTTTCAGTTTGCGGAGCACGTGTTCCGGACATTCGATGCGAATGGCGACGGCACGATAGACTTCCGGGAGTTCCTGTGCGCGCTCAGCGTGACGTCACGCGGCAAGCTCGAACAGAAACTCAAGTGGGCCTTCTCCATGTACGACCTCGACGGGAACGGGTACATCTCGCGACAGGAGATGCTCGAAATTGTCACTGTAAGTATACTCTTCTACAGCCTTCTAGCTGAGAAATTAACTTACACTGCCACCTGTTGGATAGTTGTGGAACTTCTAATAGGAAAACAGTTCTTATAATCATTAAATCTAGAACTCGAAATGTGTGTCAGTGTGTGTTGTGGCTTTTAGTGAACTAGTGCGCTTCATTATGAATGATACCATTAAAAAAACACTTTTTTAATGGTATCATTGATAGTTAGGAAATTAAAAAAAATAATGCATTACTTAAGTTGGACAAACTTACATCCAGTAATCCAAACGTCATTTAAAATTAGTAGGTACTTAATGGTAGTCCTAAGTCCTAAGTTTATCGACGACAAATAGCGTGACGGGATATTTTATCTAAGAATGAAAAAATGGTACTTAATAATTACTTTAGATTTATAGAAACTAGCTGTGCCTCGCGGTTTTGCCCGTTCTTAAGGACAAATAAAATTTTGAAAAAGTCTTACCAATTTTGTTCTGCCAATAAAGTATCTACTCACAATAAAAACACTAACGGTGCAGTCGTTCGGATGTTTCTAACATTTCGGTGATTCATTATAATTAACTTACATTGATTTATTTTAAGCATTGTTTTTTGAGTAACAAAATCATTTGTAGAATTTTAGGTTCAAAATCCTGTGTTAATATTACAAAGTTAATGAATATTTTCAGGCTATTTACAAAATGGTGGGGTCCGTAATGAAGATGCCCGAAGACGAGTCGACGCCGGAGAAGCGGACCGACAAAATATTCCGACAAATGGACAGAAACAAAGACGGGAAGCTTTCCCTCGAGGAGTTCATAGAGGGTGCCAAGAGCGACCCCTCCATCGTGCGGCTGCTGCAGTGCGACCCGCAGTCACAGTGATACTTTACATATTAAATTCTTAGTACTCCACGAGTACCACACAGTTTATCCACACTTATATAAAACTGTTGTACAACATCACCCTTATTACAATGCTTGTAAGAGCTAGTGCGCGTCGTAAAGCGTTGGTTTACGGCACATTAAACCAGTTTGTTGTCCTGTTGGTTGGCTGTTTACTACATTTTCGCCATTTCTATGGATTTTCATAAAATTAAATAGGAATATTAGGATTTGTAAAATAGATGTATACTCTGTGATTCTTGTTCACAAAGACAAAATGATAAAAAATCTGACGAACCAATCGACTCGAATATATTGGGGATGCATTCTAGATTTCCTTAAAACGAATCCAAGACATGGTTGTGACAAGAAATTAACAGAAAATGATATTTATAAAATGAGATATGAATATTTACAAAGTGAATTACAGTAGGGGTTTAGTACAAACTTTAGTGTAACATAGAGTTCAAAAATATATTCTGTATCATTTATATGGCATCTGCAGAATAAGAGAAAAGATGCGAATTAAAATATTACAAAGTGTCGAAATCGCAGCAATAATGATTCCAAAGATATGGCATATTTACGATAAGATAGGTAAAACAAAAAGTACTTGAATATTTTGATATGAGATGTAGTAAGGTAACGAAGTCTTGTCTTCTATTTCTAAACTGTGACCTCTGACTGGCGGCAAGAAAACGACGACAGAAACAGACAACACTGTGTTGGATACAACATCAGTTAAACAGTTCGTTGACCTTGATGATGGATTTCAATTTCTGTAAATTACAACTCACTGTAACAACCAAACAGCAGGACAAAGTATGTGCGACTGTAATGTGTATAGTGTTCAAAGATTTTTCCCATTAATACTAGTTAGGTTAATACATTCTCTGCCCACGAACATTTTGCGGCTTTTCGTATAAGCGGGCTCGCGAGTGATCCGCACTCTCGGATGTTCGCCGGTTCAACAGCACACCCGCGACCTCCGCCTCTGTATAGCTGATTGCTAAGATAGCGTTCCATTTTCATGTATTTAAAATATATTGCAATAGTATTTAATGTATCTTCTTGTCTACTGCTAAACTTTCAGAGATTGTTGCATCCAGTAAAACCTCGTTCCCCAATATAAATACTGTCGTCACCGATAGTGATGTACCTAAGTATTACGAAAAGCGCGTATCTATACCTCACTTGCCCGCTTATATCGCGTCTAAATTTTTATCGATCTATCTACCTATACTATCGAACATAATTTATTATATCTACAAAATATTGAATGTTCCAACAATCACTACGTGAGTGTAATATGAGATTTTTCAAGTTTGTAGGTCATAATGGTTCAATTTAACTTTTGATGCAGTCATTGACTTAATATTTGAAATTATAAGTGTGTCTTTATGTACATCTGATAAACGATATTCTAAAGTCTTATTTGACAGAAAATTTACATTTAACCGTATATAGTTGAAATATGACGTAGATAACAGGTATACCTATTTGTTTTAAATAATTTAACGATTTTAAGTCAAGCCTTGAGAAGAAGATGGGAGACCAACCGCATACGCGCGGTGCCTATACGAGCAATCAATCATTAATGATCCATTTCGAATATGAGTTACATAGAGAATTGACTTGACCGGATCTAGAGAATGTGAAGTGGGCTCAGCACCGTGCTTATACCGTTGGATCGCATATAGTTCGGAAATAAGGTTGTACGCCTGTCTTCTCACTGCTAGCGACTATTATAACCCTGATCATGGCCCGTGTTAATTGTGTCGTACATTTGTTAAGTCAGATGCTGATCTGAGAACATATACTAAGATACCAGAACGGTCTAAACCAAATGTCCTTATTTTCAAAGTAACTCTGATCCCGTCGACCGGAGTGTATCTTCTCATGTTTGCACCTGTTTGTGCAGTTTGCATGCCTTAATATTATATTCTAAATCTATTACTCTTCCTTTTGTAGAGTGCAACTGTGCTAGCACTGAAAAGACAGCGTTTTATTGCACAATTTAGGAAGACATTTACGCAACAAACGACACAGACAAATACGATAATATACAGTTATTATTAATTTATATTATAACGAATATTCATGCTGATTTATTCGCGTAGCTGATATTATTAAGGTTTAGTTTTAATGAGAGATGAAAAATGTAAATTCATTATTATTGTCCCGAGTCAGCCTAAGTATTATTATTCAATTATATCGATGCAAAATGACGTGTAAGGATTTTAAAAATATAATTAGTATAAAAAGTAACAATTGACAGTAGTGGAATGTTGAGTTTCGCGGTGACATTGTATCGTTTGAACCCGCATATATTCGGCTTTAGGGCAGCCGCAGAGGGACCACCCATTCGATTTCGTGGAATGAAATTGAAGTGTGTTATCATGACTATCAGAGTTTATAGCCATCAAAATTACTTTAACAGTATAATATAGTATTCTGTACAAGAAATTCTATTGATGAAGGTATTGTGGCAAGACTGCTATTAGTTACGATATATAGTAGATGTAAACTTAGAGAGCCCGCTTCTCGTTAGATGTGGTCTTTCTACGAAAGCCCTGAAACAGACGCTTCGACTGAAATGACGAATTGGTTTGCGCAGGCAAAGCACCGTCAGACGAACGTCGTCGACCCGCTGCGACACCGCCTTTATGTTAAATGTTGTATAAATGTTAAAGTAAAAGTTAATATTGAGTATAAGACTTGTCTAAAGCAATATAACCGACTGAATTTATTAATGGATATTTGGCCCGCGCAACTTTATTCATTCAGTTCATGCTTGAAGCAACTTATTGTGATAACATGCGCTGCTGATGTGTCCGCCGAGGCGTGTAGATTTCTTGCTGAATGTGTTACCCCGTCTTCCAGACAGATTAATTATTAGGCATATTATGTAGTAGCGTGTCAAATCGCAGCGGTGCAGCCCGTTCGTCTGAAAGCTGCCCTCAATTAAAGCATTATTCACATACACTAAATTGGTACGAGTAGTTATGACTCTTTAATATTATAATAGGTTACATATTCGACTACATTTTTATATTTACTTAAAGTATTTATTACACATCACAAGTGTTTATAAATATAACAAATATTGAATAGATTAGCGCTTGTTCTCTACCCCTAATCACGTTAGTTGTGATGATCTTTACAAATTTTTTTTACAATTAATTATGTAGGTAGTTGTTATAACACTTCAAAATCGACATTTTAATTCCCGAAGAATCTGGTAAACGATGGTCCAAATATGAATGAAAACATTGAGTTGTGTAACAAGTGTTACAGTAACAACGAGAGTTGTTGCAAAATGAATCGTCCGTTCAAGAAACTGGGTGTAACAACTCCGTCTCGTTTTTTTGTTGTTAAAACAACTACACCTATACTAAGTTAGTTACACACAGCTGTATAGTTTTTTTTTATTTTATAATTATCTGATTTTGCAACGTATTGCTATTTTACTAACGCAATTGTAGTAGGTAGCTGTATTAATTTTTGTTTTCACTAAACTTATGAACTAACACTATTGTTTTAAGCACGCTTTATTTTTATTTATTTACCTTAAGAAAATATAATATTCACACTTTATATATACCTAATATACAATGCGTATTTTGATTGGCCGACATTTTATTTTAGCTTCTTTAGCTAGCTAGTTCATTGAACGGAATATCGAATCAAATGCACAATTATTTTGTTTTTCGCACAACAACAGAATAATGTACCTACGTATCAATATTTTATTAACAATGTGTATTTATTGTGGAATTGATGGTATATTGGAACCTAATTGAGTGTCCGAGTGGTCATACCGTTTTCACGTTATACATATTCACACCAATCCAGTGCTTATGATAATTATACACAAAAAGTATATTTTGTACATATATAGTATTTGTCGTTGAGCAATAATAGTAGTCTTATGTTTTAATGCAAGATATATTAATTATATTATCGTAACACAACACCAACACGCCAGATGAACACAATATATCCGGATGTCTTCTAATGTTATATTCAAACTGTATGAAATTTTACAATATATTATGATATCTTGTACTTTTTATATTCACAGTAAGTTTACATATCTGTTATATAAAATTGATGTTCAATTAAGTGTCGTAGAATAAAAATCCGTAACATATATCGAACCTGGACAAGTAAAAAAAAAGAAAGAAGAATATTTTTAATATATAATTTTTTGATTGTGTACAGATTATTAGGTGTTCGGTCGAATTTTATATCTGTGTCATTTTTGGTAGTAAGATAATTAAATTCTAAACATGAACGGTGTGTACAGTACATCATCCTGAATGAAGCCTTTTATTCTAAGTGTTTAAAATGGAATTAACGTTGTATTTTGAATTAGATTTAGCAAATAGATGTTTATAAGAGTTATTTATAATATTCCTTACTTCTCTATCCATACACCAGACGTTTATATGCATTTCTATCATTTTCTATATTTTCCTGACTGTGCAGTTGATTCTATAATCAGTTTTATATATTCAGTCTGAAATTGCTTTAACATAGGCAGTGAGGTGATTTGCTATACATGATTTACATATGTATAAAAGTTCGTTCATAATGCCAATATTTTTTCTTTGAAAGAATGTAGGTAGTACGATATGCTGCACAGTGCGGCAACATCGCGTGCTCTCCGACTGCTCTATGCGGCAACAGCCGTCCGACCTCTCCCCATGTGCTTCCAAGATATAGAAACGGCGTGTTTATTAGTGTTAATTAAATGAAAATAGTCTTGTCAGCTGTGTTTGGAACAAACTTGTATTATGTTAGCGAATCACCTTATAACATAACCTTAGATAGATAGGTTATATACCCAATATTAGATAGGGTTCAGTTCAAAACGCTATGTGCCCCGCGTCCTAGTCATGTAATAGATATTTTTTCTGAATTTCCCGGACGATTATGTTACTGTCTTCCAGTATTTTAAGCAGTCGACGACTGAACGTACGAACGTACGTAGTTTATCTTCAATTTACTTAAAATTACAATAATGTTTAGTTCAGGTTTTATTCCTGATAGTGAACAAACATAAGTAGATGACTTAGCCCAGCTCTAGTTTATTGCTATCATGAAATGGGTGCTAATTTTTACAAAAAATACGATCTAGAATGCTTTGAAACATTTTTTAGTTTAATTTAGCGGCGCAATAGCGGATTTTATGTATCATAATTATACTTACAGTTAAAATTTCTTCCTAACATCTAATTAGATACGTTTTTGCTCTTCCTCGAATATGCTATATAGTCTTTTTGAGTTAATCACTCTATGATAATAATATAATATCACTTATAATCTATGGTGCATAAAATGTCCTCTGAGATTAAAGGATTGTTAAGATATGTGTAGCAATAGTTTGGATGTAAGATGGACTCGAATGAAATGAAATGTACTGGTATTTTAATAACAAGATAAATCAATGTATTGTGTGGACATCAATATTCAGATCTGAAACCAAACATTTCTGTAATAGTTAAGACCAAAGATGACAGAATATATTAACTGCATTAATATACTGTGCAATTGTGTATGCCACAGATTAAAAAGCCATGGAAAAGACGTATATTAATATAGCTTATCTTACCTTACACTAAACTAAAGCTACAAGTCTAAATTTTTAACTTTTTTTTGTTGTAATATCAATAACCAACCGTGTTTAGAATATAAACTTATAATTTAATACGTAAAGATGTATTCTAACTTAGAGAATATGATTATTATCTAAACTCAGGGTGCTATAGTACTGACTTGAGTAGAGTGTTGGGCGTCGGCGATCGATTGTAGCACGTCTCATTGTGTTCACAGCTTGTTAGAATTCTCATTGTCATACACAGTCGCCACGGCTGGACTAAACGCACGCGCATTAGTAAAATTCCATTGCCTTACAGAGTTTAATGGTTCTCGATCCGACATCCTTGCGCAAAGCCTTAGGCCCGTTTTCCATCAAAGCAGAGAGGCAAAGAGATGTGTCGTACAACCAATCAGCTTGCGTCGTTTTGACAGCTTCAGCACAATACAATATCTTATTGGTTAATTACGAGTCATCTCCTCTCGTCTGCGCTTTGGTGGAGTCTCGCCCTTGCGCGCTAACAGCGACATGCTTCTAGTACCAATGTCCAAATTGGCAGTACCTACCTAAGTCGTAATGACAGGTACCTTGATATTTTCTCAGACATATATAATTGTTTTGTGTATTACCACCAACCTCTAAATCATTACATATCAATTCGCTAGAAGCAGCATGTTCTCAGTGGTAGGTTCACACACATACTTAGTAAGTACTACACTTCGGCTTCTAGAACAATTCGAATTTGTGATCGACATTCAGAAATAACTCATCTATGGTCGAATCACTAATAGCACCCTGCTCTTTGACGATTGTGCCGTAGTTCAACATAATGTTGAGTATGACGTCGACTTTAACTAAGAATATTTGGCTCTAATGCAAACGTTGCTTATATACTTAAACGAATACACTTTGTCTTGGCAATCATTGTTCTGTGTAGTCAATTTGTGATTCCTAACATCATTTTCTTTACAATTGATCTTCTAGCTCTGATACTCTGTTTTAGATTAAAATTATTATATCTATTTATTAAATCTTTCTCCTCTCAAATGACGTTTCATTTTCTAACCTTATATTAATCGTATACATAAAGTCTCGTCAAAGCGTTTATAATGCTGTCTTTAATATTATAAATGTATTATAAAATTTATTGTAATCTTGTTTGGTGTTCAAATAAAGTAATTATATAATAAAATTGGCTTAATTTTCTTGGTAGATTATCCAAATTCTATGACACTAACAGTACCCAGACTCATACTATTACTATATATATACTATTTTAATTATATCCAGTTTTCATTATTTATCACTCTAACAACTATATAAATCTGTTTCTATTATTACTTTTCATTGCTTTCCATCAAAATAGTGAAATTTATGAATTTAATGATAACAGGTTTCTATAAATTTATCATTCAATTTGGAACTATTGTTTAAACTTGAAGTGAAATACTGCCGGCTGTCACCCATTGTCCTCTAGATGGCGCTGAATTCAACATTCTTAGTTTATTTTGTTTTATAAGTATTTGGCATATTAGTAATTCATAGAGGTAATTGATACGGTAATCTGACATTAAAACTTGAATTACTTTGGTTGTAACGTTGCCTCAAAACACGACACTTATAATGAGTACAAAAATATTATAACTTTTATAACTCCAATCCGCCTTTAGCAAGCGTGGTGATCAATGCTTGTGCCTTCTCTGTATGAAAAGAGACCTTTGCCCTGCAGTGGGAGTCTGTAACATGCTGGTATTATTAATTAGCTATGCTTAGATAGTAAAGTCACAGCGAGACGATGAATCAAAGGCGCGACTAACAAAAGGTAAGTGGAGCTGGCAGGGAACGACCTGACCCTATTAGTAACTCTTTAGCTTACTGTCAGGTGTTCTACACGTGCAGCCTGTGGACCAATTATACCCAGCGGCCCATCAGCGCCCTACGAGTGCAATATAATAATGGTTTCAGGACGATTTTGGGGTAACCCCGTTTCTGCAGTGCATCTGCTATGTTCGCGCAGTGTCGCGTTGATGGCTTTCATGCCAACATAAGACAAATCTGCCGCATAGCTCTGTAGAGCGCGGGCGAGTTCCAACTATATCCTGAAAATCATAGCTGGGAGATACGACTCTTCGATAATGCATAGGATTATGAAGAGATGTATCTCCCAGAGTAATCTTGTGGCAGAGTAATAATAATAATTAAGCTTTACTAATCTATACTAATATTATATAGAGGAAAAGTTTGATTGTTTGTTTGCATTGAATAGGCTTCGAAACTACAGGACCGATTTGAAAAAATCTTTCACCGTTGAAAAGCTACACTATCCCCGGGTGACATAGGCTACTTTTTATCCCTATATTCCCACGGGAACGGGAACTACGCGGGTGAAACCGCGTGACGTCTGCTAGTATAGTCATAAGATTTCTGAGTTTAGGTACTAACCCACTATGGATGATACTTGTCCGAATTAAAGGTTATTTTATTTTATTTATTTATTTATAAGAGTGATGTTCTTCAGAAAGGTCAGGTGCATAGTATCTACTCGCATCCGCGCGTGAGTGTATGATTATGTCTGAACATAAACGAATCAGAATAGTGTGTAAGGATACGCAGACGGCTCCCCCGAGGGAAAAAGCCGTGAGATTTAAGTACGTACCTACCTATGTCTCCATTAGATTATTATTATGGTGCGCTATGAGGCTGTATTCAAGTAATCCCTAAGGGCCCTTGCACACCCCCTTTTTGTATCACGCTGACGACGCGAGTTTTGACAGAGCACCGTCTGCGCGTTCTCAACGCGTATTAGCAGATAGTTCACGTGTGTATTGTTCCAACAGTCCGACCGGCTTTGTTGAGCGTAAGTAATTACAGCTCAATTCGCCTTCTCGCCACCTAGGTAGGTACATATTTACGTGGTGATTTTTACAGAATCGCATTACTGATTGCGTTTACGCGCGTCATAAGCACGTTAAAAACATCGTGTGCAAAGGCCATAAGTGCCCTAAGTGGGAGTTGTTTTTACGTTAACGCGCTCGAAACGTTCACCGCGTTTGGCTCTCTGATTGGTTAAACGCTTGGAGCGGGCCAATCGGAGCGCCGAACGTCATGAACGTGTCGATCGCGTTAACGTAAAACAAACTCGCACTAAGGCTGACCCCACATTTGGCGTGCGCGATCCTCGGGCGTGCGAGTAGCGCGAGCGCCGCGCGCGCGTTGTGTGAGCGTCGGGTGTTACCGTCGTGTGACGGGCGCTCGCGCTACTCGCACGCCCGAGGATCGCGCACGCCAAATGTGGGGTCAGCCTAAGCACTCTGAAAGCCTCTTAACAAATGAACATCTGCTGACACTACACGAAAAACTGCCTTGAACAGGAAGTAGACAGACTGCTTTTTGTGACCAGCTGATGGCTCACATCCACTTGGCCCGAAGGGGAATAAATTAATTTATTGAATTGAAGTCCAGTGTAATAGATGTGAGTGAAGACTTACATCTATTACTCTGGACTTTTTCAATACAAATGAAATGTGGGCACACTGTAAAACCACCTCAGTTTAACCCTTCCAGGAATAATATGGCGTCGTAGGGCAAGGTATTATTAGCGTAGCGCCTCACGAAGTCACGATACACTCGTGGCCTAGAAAGAAAGAAAGAAAACATATTTATTTGGCACATGCCACAAGTGCACAAAACATAGTAAAAAAATAATATTATAAAAATAAGAACTAAACACGAAAAAGAGTGTGTAGGTACCTATCTCACGGCTGCGCCAAATAGGACCAGGAAAGTGCCTAGCAACTCGTGCCCGACGCTGGTTTTCAACTGGCCCTACTACTGCTTATCAAGTGTTTAGACTAACCTGGTGTCAGAGTTTTAATGCCGCCCATAGGCCTCTGGCTTGGCATCACATGCCCTCGAGAAATATCTATAACTGGCCTTGAGATGGTGATATGCCGGAAGTAAAAGAAAAGAAACCTTCGTCATTACACAACACATTCATAGATGGCGTTGTTCCTTTCTACATTCTTATCCAATGGGCAGCTGCTTTGGAAGCGCCGACAGACCGACAGCGGGAGCGACTTTGTTTTATTTATTACGTACCTACGTTTATTACGTTCCATATTACATGTTTTCATTTATTGTTTTTGATAATCTGCAGGAAACACCATTAAATAAGTGATAAGAATAAGAGGTTTAATATTTAAAACAAATGGTGTGACTAATTTAACTGCTCTGTAGTTTGGCAGAAGTAAACTGTTATGTATTTGCCTTAAGTTACAAATAAACACTTTTTCATTTTTTTTTTCATTTTTTTTAATATTACTTTTTTGTGTGTTTATTTATAGGAGCCGGCGTATATATATAGTGCGTTCCCCGGTTGAGCAAGTTTTAGTGTTTACTGCCATCTATCGTATATTGAATGTACCTTGTTACGGTAGGTGTTACGTCGTCTCTTGAAGCTAAAATTCGTTTTGTATTAAATTAAAGGTAAGCAATCTTGACATGTCTTTTTATACTTCTGCTTAAAAATAACATGCAACTAAAACCAATGTGAGTACCTACAGTAATAACGATTATTATCATAATTGAACCTTTGGTCTATGCAGTGTTTTATTTCTTCATTATGTGCCAAAGACATTCAATACCCATAGCCCGGACATCACGAACAAAATTTTCGTCCGAAAAAGTGTGTCCTGCTGGATACAATTTAAGTCTATGAGTAGCTTTTGTAGTACGCTCTGCTGCCGCTCCAATATTCATATATTATTCTAGATGGCGTTACTGAGACATGGGATCAAAGTATCTGATCTCTTTGTTATGTGCAAAATGTCACATCAAGATTATTCACTTTTAGTTAGAAAGGTAGTTATTAAATTTTAGTAAAGCTTATCATTCATCAAATGGGTAATTTGATAGTTTGGTATAGCTTGATCTGCTGGCGTCTGAACATACATTTATGTGTCACATAACTCTTCTAATAATTCGTATAAATTATTACTTAACTTTTTATCATCATTAGTTTGGCGAGTTTCTTCAGAAAGTTCAGGTGCGTAGTGCGAGTACTCGCAAATGGCGTGTAAGTCAAAGTCAAAGTCATAGTCAAATCGTTTATTTCAATTAGACCCATAACAGGCACTTTTGAACGTTAACTTACAAAATAAAATAAATTAAGAGAATGATTCTAGTTGCACATTCCAAATGGTAGTTCCGTATGGAGAAGAATGTGCAAGAAACTCCATACTTACTCTTTTAATATAGGATTAGGTACAATACTTCGTATACAACAATTAGATTTTATGTGAGGACGATGCACCTAGAGTAATAAGAGCTATACTGAGATAGGTATATAAAAAATAAGCATTGGACTCGATAAAATGTATTCGACTACATAAGTAAATGAACGTAAACGAAGCGAAAGAAGTTTGTAAGAATCACAGCAGATGGCGCTCTGCAGTTTTGGCCTACTCCCATCGGCAAAGGATGTGTTTTTTATGTATCTACAATAATTTATTATGTGCCGAGCTTGTGCCAGGGCTAGGGCTACAGAAAGGGCCCGGGAACAAACACGGTTGTGGGTTCAAATCCGGGCAAAATATCGTTGAGACTTTTTCAATGAGCAGTTAATGTTCCTGTGGTACCTTCTAATACTGTAGAACTACCAAAGAGATTTAAAATACTATAGAGCGGGCATGTCAAGGAAATGTCATAGAAAAACTTTGATCCCATGTCTCAGTAACGCCATCTAGACTAATATATGAATATTGGAGCGGCAGCGGAGCGTACTACAAAAAACTCATAGACTTGTATCCAGCAGGACTCACTTTTTCGGACGAAAATTTTGTTCGTAATGTCCGGTCTTAGGTATTGAATGTCTTTGAGAACTACTAAGCGAATATAAGCACCTATGGTATAAAGTGTGAAAGATAGCAGGTAGGTACCTACCTACATTAATATAATAAATTATAATTAGGTATTAATTTCGCAATTGCGTGTTGATAATGCTCATCCCTTCTCTTTATGAGAACAGACATTTGCATAGCAGTGGCAGTGCCTATTTTGTTTCAAAGTCAAAGTCAAACCATTTTTTTCAAATAAGCCATTAAGTTGTTTAACGTTTATAGGTAAGTAATTGTTTTTGTTGTTGTTGATATTTTTAAATATACAAGAGTCGTTTCAAATATTCCTTGAAAATTTGATTAGTAGGTAGATCCCCTCAGCACGCATCTCGGCAACTTCGGGAATGCTTCTGGATGTGTACGTAGATACTACGTAACCGCAACGCATAAACGCAGCGTACCAGTGGCGAAGTCATATTTTAGTATTTAAGCCTTGTTACAAATATGTAATATTTTACTGTTTGTTTTTCCTAAATAAATAAATATGCGTCCATACAACTCGATTCATCGGTGTGCCTACCAAGGCAAAAAACAACAAATAGTGACACGAATACTAAGTTATTATTGTCGGCTGGGATATTAAGAAAATTGACTCTTCGCTGCTGCAGCATAGCCACTTCGACACCGATGCGTAGCCAATAATAAGTCGGCGCTTCCTAGCCACTGCGTGGGCACTTCGCAGCATGGGGTCCCATCCAGCATAGAAGTAGTCGCTCTGGTGATGCTTATGGCTTACCCACCTTGCTAGTTCAGCAGAGGACGTGTCTATTGTTGATGCCTGATTCTGTGAATGACAACAAACATAGTTTTCAGTAGGTAAACCTAAACCAGACTGGCCTGTTGGTCTAGTGGTTGGTGGCCCTGACCGCTATGCCGGAGGTCGTGGGTTCGATTTCCACCCAGGACAAATGTTTGTATGATGAGCATGATCATTTGTTCTGTGTCTGGGTGTAATTTATCTATAATTATTTGTATGCATTTCAAAATATATTAGTAGGTATGTTTATCAGCTGTTTAGTACGTACCCAAACCCATAACACCAGCTCTTAGCTTAGCTTGGAACTAGATGGCGTTGTGTGAAAAAATTGTGGAATGTTTATTTATTTATTTTAAAAATCTAAGGCTGAATTAGGCATGCCAAAACATAGATGTTTAATTTGATAGTAGGTACATATTAATATTTTTTTGCGATTAAGTACTTCGTATCGATATACTCGTAACTATCACCGTAACGAGAATGGAAAACGATATTTATAAAGAGAAACTCAGCATCCACTGGGGTTACCCAATAATGGTAAAAAATATTGATGGGTTGATGGGTACTTAGGTACTTACAGTACAATCATATCTATACTTTTTAAAGTCTTTGAAGAAAATGAGTGAAATTAGTACCTACAATAACAACTGTACTTTTAGAATGTCTTTGAAATAAATTAAAATCTCAATGCAATTATACGAACAAATTAAAATCTCAATGCAATTAAATACTAATAATTGCATTGAGATTTTAATTTGTTTCAAAAGGCAGGTAAGTAAGTAAGTCTTGTAACTATACAAGACTTAGGTACTTACTTGCCTTTTTAAGGTTAAGTTTTTCAACCATAATTCTCATCAACTTCAAAAGCTAAAACATTACAGGAGGGACTAATTTAGTCTGTCTTTAGTAATTGAAAACGGTCGCTGCAGCCTGTAACTTCCACGCATTGCTATAGAATCAAACCACGGGGGAAGAAGGGGTGACCCGCTTTCGTATCGCACGATGGACCTGGCCATAAACTCTTATTTTTAAACAAAAAAAATCACGCAAACGTTTCAGGTATTAATGTAAATGAATTCATTTTTAGGTTTTATTTGGTTAAATAAAACTGTGCAATAAATCTAGTATGTACAGGAATAAAATATGTTGGCTACACTAACATTAAAAAACTTTTTTGCAAAAAAACAATCGCTAACAGGTGAAAAGTCTGTGGCTTTGGTGGTTTTGTTTCGTTCATTATTGGCCACCGATTTCCGGAACTGGAGTTATTTTTCACCTGTTAGTGTTTTTTTGAGAAATCGGTTGTTTTTTTTTTGTAAAAAGTGTTTATTTTGTAATTTTTATATTCTTCGTATGGAAACAAAGTCTTTCAAAACTTGAAAGAATCATTGAAACCGGTTAACAATTGCTAAAGAAGTTCTTTCTAAACATTAATCTGTACATTTCTGCCGGGCCCCTTTTGAAATACACCCAATACTTATTCGTCTTAATTAACCGACTTCAAAAAGGAGGAGGTTCTAATTTTAGTAGAAATGTACCTACACCGATTACCTACGCTGAGATTTATATTCCGATATACGTGGTTCTTCTTTAGTTTCATGCGGAATAGTTGCCATTTATGGTCCCATTAAAATTTAACATAGTTTGGCCTGGTGTTTTTTTAATAAGTATCTATCAAGCAAAAAAAAAAAAGAAAACTGAAGTTCTGAATATGTTTGCTGACAGAGTGGACCGTCCATGTACGAGTACATGTTCGCTTCTGCTAGTTGCATGTGTCACCGAATAACATAAGTAACTTAGTTTTTTATAGGTATTGTTGAATCAAATAACCTGAATTTGAATTTAAGTCAAAGATATGAATATTCAGTGAAACTGAAATCATCTAGCCAAAACAAAATGGCTAAAATCACAACTACGCACGAAGCATCCGTATTAGGGTAGGGACAATTCACGCTTGACCCCTATTTCATCCCCCTTTCACATTACCCGAGAGCGTAGAATTCTCAGTTTTTTAATCAAACTTTATCTTTCCAAAACTGTACCTAGTGGAGAAATACTTAGATTTAGCCATATATTTCTATTGTACAAGAGTAGTACGAAAAGTCGTAGCAATTAAGAAAGTTGAACGATTAGCAACTGAACTTATAAGCTACGGCTTAGCCTACATTCCTGCAATGAGCCAATATGGAGCGCCTTAGACCCCAAGTAGTTATAATGTATGATGTAACGTTACCAAGTAAAAACGTAACCAAATGAAACAATTACAATTTCCACAGCCAACGTCCGTTCGAATTAAATCAGCTTAGACTTAATAAAATTACACGCCAAATTGATTTAAAGCTCAGTAGGCACACATACAAGCATAGTATGTATAGGTGGGCTCCAAATTGCGTATTTAAATAAGTACCTATCTATACAGGAACACGTATGAACGAGTTTATAGAGGTTGGCAGCAGAGTTAGTTCGCTCTCTGTATGTTGCGTACTATGCGTGTGGGGGTCCAGGGGACGGGCGTCAGGAGGCGGAGGGGGCAGCGGGTGGCGTTCAGGACGCGCCTAAGGGGCCTCGTCCAGAGAAAGTAAAATATCCTGGTATGGGGGAGGCTAGTATTGTCAAGCCAATGTATAACTATAGCTTTAAACTATATATCGGGGGTCCATACTATAGGCTGTGGAGTACTTATTTACATACGTATATAAGTTTATCTATTATGCAGACATAGGAAATGGAACAGGTTGGGAAAGGGACGTTGCGAAATTTGCTTACATCTATTGGACGTAAAATCGTTCTAGTTTGTAATATTGATTTGAGTTCTCATTGCATAATAGTCACGTTATAATTTATAGAGGCACTTAGTATCGTTCCGACAGTGAATTGTTTATTATAAATACTTAGACGATAGATTCTTTAATTTTCAGGTTCGACTTAAGGCACCTTAAGGCACTGAAGGCCTAATTTATTGGTAGGTACATTCATAAGGATTAAGATCTGTGATCACCAGTGTTGTTTTAAAAAGTCTCCCAGTGAAAACTTAGATGAATGAAGACAAAGTAAACTATCATCCAAAAGAAATGCTTACATTTGTGATTGACAGTTTACTTCGACTAATTTTTCTCTGAGAGTTTTTTTTTTCCAGAAAAGCTACGTAAAGTAGATACCTAGTGATAGTATACTGCAGCAATTTTCACGGCCTCGTTGACCTAATAACAAACCCGGTAGGCACCGGTTTGAATATATTTCTGTCCGATGGCGCCGTTGCAGAAGTTAATTTTTATGAAACTTTGCATTTTCTCTTTCGTTCACTAGACTCGGCTTATAGGGAGCGTTTGCTCGAGAAGTCATTGCTGTTAATTCTCATCCTGTCAGACTAAACTTAATTGAGGCTATTTTCTTAATTTTCTCTTTTTATACAATAAGAAAAGGACGGCCATAAAGAGCTTTCAATCATACTGACTTTAGCTGTTGACATTTCATAAGCATGGCCTACAAATATGGCAAAGTTCAACGAAAAACCTAATTTGACATCTCTAACTTAGTTGTTATCTGTCGTCGCGGTCGCCTGCCTTTCTCGCTCAATTCTTTAATTTTAGTTTAGTTTTTAGAACAAGGAAATCGGTACTTATTATTGTTTACTAAATAGCGTCTTTTTTCTTTTTACTTCTCACGTTTCCTGTGTAGTCTGTGGTCAGCTAAGAAATGAACAACCGGATACGGACCTTTACTAACGATTGAAATACGAAACAATAATAACCAACCTGTTACAACTAAACCGACTGTCCACATACGCAAAAACATCCTGTAATTTAAAACTTTCAAAATTTAGTCGTAATTCTCATCTCATCGACATTCAATGTCAAAAACTTGTCATAAATGTCGGGAAATTAGACGCATTTTTGACAGATTGAGACCTGGAATTTAATGATATATTTTTTACCTGCTGAGGAATGATTATTAACTGTTGGTCTTGTAGTTAGTGACCCTGACTGCTATGCCGGAGGTCGTGGGTTCGATTCCCACCCAGGACAAATGTTGGTGTGATCACCACGATCATTTGTTCTTGTCTGAGTGTAATTTTCTATAATAATAATATGTATGTATTTAGAAATATATAAGTATGTTTATCAGCTGTTTAGTACCCATAACACAAGCTCTCAAGCTTAGCTACTAACTAAATGGTGATGTGTGAAAAAGTTGTGGAAAATGTATTTATTTATTTATTATTTATTTATTTATTATTTACCCTCGCATCAGAACGCCGCACAGCAATAATGATTGTGTAAGCACAATATCTAGAATAATGATTGTGCTAGTGACAACATCAAGAATAATGATAGTGCTAATTACATTTTCAAGAATATTATATTGTGCTAATAGGTAACATTATCAAGAAAATGAATGAAATGATTATTTATTTAAAATAAATCTGGAAATTTTCACTAATCGTTTTGGTCAAATTTCAGTGGAGTAGACTTATTTAAATAAATTAGACAGAATGCACCTTGCATTCAGTCTGATTTTTCGAATTAACATGAACTTTATTCCATGCTCTATTAAAGAAGATTGGAATGGTTTGATTAGTGGGTCAAACTTTGTATTTTTTTTTTAATTTGATGTTATAGATATAGAAAATGCCTGTTTTACTTTGGTTTCGTAGGCAAACATTGGTCACTGAAAACTTTTTAATAAAAATAGCTAAATCTTGGGACCGTCGATCTAACACGATGACGGGTGAAAGTGCTCGTAAAAGACAAACGGTAGGGGATCTTCTTAAATCCCGCGTAACATTTTTATTCCAAAGACTTAAGGTTCATTTTTGTTTAAGATTGTTCTTGTTCGTCAAAGGGGTTATGTGTATAATGTACTAAGATGACGCTTGTCGCTAGCTTTGAATGTTTTGGTATGCAATAGGTGCGCTTATTTGTAATTGTGATCGGTTTTATTTCCCTCTTGTCAATGACCGGTCAATGGAACAAGCTATTGCGCGGAAAAATAACTTGCTATGAACGAACACTACGCGTGTGAACTGCATCATTCAAAATGTTCTTAAACTTAGGGTTTTAAACAGATATTCAAGCAGGCCGGATAAAAACTTAACTAATCTACAAAATGTTAAACGTGGCTTAATAATTTGTTTTATATTATATTTCTTACTAGCTGATGCCCGAAATATACAATAATTTAAAACCTCGGGAACCACTCTATTCTATTGGTGAAAACAGCATGAAATTCGGTGCAGTAGTTTTTGAGTTTATCGCGAACGTGGACTTTGTTTTATAATATGTAGTGATAGTGATGGTGTCGTGATGGTCCAAAGCTTAAGACACCTACCTCTCGTGCACGAGATTGCGGTTCATAATCTGGACAGTGACTCATGTGACTTTCTTTATTCATAAATAGGTAGGTTTATAAGTTTATCTTAGAAATCATTGACATCTGTAAAGGAAATCATCGTAAGGAGATTTCGACTTACAAACGGTATTAATTTCTGTAAATTGGTTCAAACAAACACATTTAACCGTAAAGTACCTACTTATCTGACTACTGTCATTATAATCTATGTTGTCTTTACTTTCAAGATGTATAGTATTTATTTTGCCGTAATGCCAATACACGCATTTTTCAGGCATAGAACAAATGATCGTGCTCATCACACACACATTTGTCTGGGGTGGGAATCGAACCCACGACCTCCGGCATAGTTACTAACCACAAGACCAACATACCAAATGAAACATAATTCATTAAACCCCGAGAGGACACCGGTGTCCGCCTGTCATTGTCTTTCTATTGTGTCTCTAATTACCTCAGTTGAAAGATTAATACATAATTTGCAATACAGTTGTTTTATAAATTATCACATTGATATAGATACTGTAGGACCAATTCTAATATCAGCTATTCGCTACATTTGTTGAGTGTAGACGTATTAACATCAGTTTTTTTTTTAATGTAAGCTGTTTTGTTGTGCAGCGATGTTAGTGTGAGACGCGTTTCTTTATAACATGTCATTGGTATAGGCTGTTTGGCGGCTTCGAGTCAATGTCTCTCCTTCAATATGCGAAGGTACGACGCAACAATATTATCCATGACTCATTCTTTACAAACATATTAATAATAAAGGTCCTTATTTTAACATCACATGAGTGTGGAAAAACGTTGATTCTCGGCTCTCGGCTTCACCACGCTGTCTACTTGGGCTGCAACTCTCGCCTAGAGTACTCAGGTAATTAGAAACTTTGTACACCTATAACAAAAGTTAGACGCCATCACATCAAGCTCAAGCAATGTGTCAATTTTTTTTTATAGTTTTTCAACTTTATGATGAACTGAATAAGGTTCATGTTCAATTGTGAAAATGTGACATTTTGGGGTAACTTGATGTGCTGGCAGGACTGAGATTTGTACTTACTTTCTGCTTTCACAAATCCATAATCCATAATTTTCTAAAAACACGAATGGTTTCACAACTTTTACTTAGATTAGGTACTTAGCAAAGATTTTAGAGACTTTTCTTTTTTAACCGACTTTCAAAAAAGGAGGAGGTTCTATGTTCGTGTGTATGTATTTTTTTTTATGTATGTTACCTGATTTCTCCCCCATTTGTGGACCGATTCTCAAAATTCTTTTTTTATTTGAAAGAGTATACTCCTGAGGTGGTCCCATTTTAATTTGGTGAAGATCTGGCGCTGATCTTCGGAGATATACAACGGAACTCTTCAAAAATAAACGGCAAATCTGTCGTGATTGCTGGAATCGCTTGGATGTTTATTGTTTATACAACAAAATGACGTATCATCACGCCTGTATGCTCTGAGGGGTTCGCAGGTGGGTACAATATACCTAGATTTCGTCAGTTAGGTATGTTAATTTTAATTTATTAGGGATTAGTGGAAAACCCTATTATGATGACATGTATTGTTAAAAATTAACAATATAAAATAAATTCATGGCAAATATTTTTATGGTAACAACTAAAAATGGAAAAATAAAAAACTTTTTTGCAAAAAATAAAACCGACTTCAAAAAAAACACTAAACGGTGTAAAATAACTCTAAATTCGGAAGTCGGTGGCCCATCATGAGTAAGACAAACCCACCAAAGCCACAGACTTCCGAATTTAGAGTTATTTTACACCGTTTAGTGTTTTTTTTGAAGTCGGTTTTATTTTTTGCAAAAAAGTTTTTTATCTTAGAAAAACAACCACGACAATTGATACAGCTGGCCTCGTATGCCGTTTAGTTGTTTGCAACAGGAGTGACGTCATGAATGTGGCGGGCTGCGTTTGCAGAGTGGAACAAAAGTTAACAAAGCATTTTTTAAGTGCAATTTGTCCTAACCGTTAGCCAGCTCATCATCTGCCTAGTTTATCCCAACTATGTTGGGGGCGGCTTCCACTGTAACCAGATGCAGCTGAATCCAGTGTTTTACATGGAGCGACTGCCTGTCAGACCTCCACAACCCAGTAACTGGGTAACACGATACCCCTTGGTTAAACTAGTTGTCTGACTTTCGGGCTTCTGACTATCTGCAACGACTGTCAAAAATCTACAAATGACAGCCGGGACCCAGGCTTTACGTGCTTTCCGGGGTACGGCGGAGAGTTGATATGTTATGACTGTTTAGCTATCCACGGACAAACCTCCTCAGGCAGCGTAGCTGTAGCGACATCTATCTCGCCACATACGAACTATCCTACATCGCGCTATTAAAGTTATCCGCGCAGTTTGAACGTATACAAGTTCCCGACAACAACCGTCGGGCAGTAGTTAGCCCACCAGACACAACACCCGTCTGGTCGGAGGATCCTCCCTTTTCAATGGTGGATGAGGAACTTTACACCCTGTTCCTCATACCTCCAAATAGCCTTCGATCAACCCGTGAGGCTCTTATTTAGCTCCTACGTAAATGTATAAACGTAGACCCGACAGGCAGTCGCTTCATGTAAAACACTGGTATTCAGCTGCATCTGGTTAAACTGGAAGCCGACCCCAAAATAGTTGGGAATAGGCTAGGCTAGGATGACGTAGCTCAGCTTATCGGAGCGTGGGGGATGTAGAAGCTAAGTGCTGCCTCTGGACACTGAAGATATGATGAGATGTTGATACGTTAAAATTTTGTGATGATGAGCTTTTTGTGTGCTTGAAAGATCGTGTTTGTCTGGTAGTTTATGGTATGTATGCTGCTTGCGTGTGTGTGCGTTGTCATTTTCTTGTTCTTGAAAGTACACCCCAGCCCGACATACAGGTACAGACGCCAGCACGTCAAGTTACCCCAATGTGTCAAATTTCTTTGATCGTTTTTCAACTTTATGTCAAACAGAATAAGGTTCATATTCAATTGGGAAAATTTGACACATTGGGGTAACTTGACGTGCTGGCGTCCGTACATACTGGGAACTACAGGTATGACGCTATGTATCTGCCTTGTTGGCGTAGTGATCAAAGCGCTTCTGCTTAGCATGAAGTCCGGGTACAATTCCCGGGCAAAACGTTCTTGAGTTTTCCTATTTTTTAGTATCAGCCCGGAGACCGGACGTGTGCCCGTTTGATGACAATAGGCTCGCCCCCTAATACATGAGACTTGAACATAACTGGTGAAATGTGGGTGTACTTTTAGCTACACCCCTGCCTAATCTTTTGGGGATTACAGGTCTGTTACGTATGTAAAATGTTCGAATTGACATTAATTTTACGCCAAGCATTCGAGCTAGGCACACCGGAAACAACGCACTCAAACAACCGTCTCGTACTCCGAACACTGGCATCAAAAAAAATACCGTGCCACAAATTCAGGCATTATTTACAATTTCTAACAAACATACAGGGTGTTTGACCCAAACAAGGTTGAGCGAGGTGATTGTATATCTGATTGTGAACCCAAAACAATAAAAAGGGGACCTTAACGAACTCTCTTAACCTTGACCGATAGACTTGTCAAGTGCGGGTACGACTAAGTGGTGTCTATGCTCATAAACAATTCAATATTTTTGTGATAAATTGTGGGTTGATACTTTATTAGTGGCTCCGAACCAAAGGGATTTAAGTTATGTACTATAGAGAGAACATAATAAAGAAATGTCATAGAAAAACTGTGATCCCATGGCTCAGTAACGCCATCTAGAATAATAAATCAAAATTGGAGCGGCAACGGAGCGTACTAAATTAAACTTATAGACTTGTGTCCACTATGACACAAGTATTTGATGAAAATTTTGCTCGTGATGTCCCGTGTATAGTAAGTAAGTATTGAATATCTTTGCTCTGAACAAACAATCGATGAAAGGTTTTGTCTATGCTCTGACCCTATGGTTGTTTGTTTGATTGATAGAACTGCTGTGTTTAGCGGGTTGAAGTTAAGCAGAAGGAAAATATTTAAATAGCGAGGAGAACAAGTTTTTCCGGGAATTGCGAGTAAGATTTGCAAGATTCAGGAGATTTGTTGTGACGTACATTTTATTGGTGTTAAGCCCAATGGCTAAGGTAACGGCCTAACGATCGAGAAGTCATGAGTTCAATCCCCACTTTTTGCATTATTGACGAAAACCCATTCCAGATACAAGCATATTCAGCTTCGATGGAGAGGTTAACAAGTCGGGCTAGCTTTAAATTCGCGTAGCTTTAAATGTAAATGTTTTACAGGGCTTAAACTTGTTGTTAAAACTTCACACGACGACATGGTTTTTGAAAAAGCCAATAATATAATTATTCGAACATTCTTGACAACACTTTGCTAAAGATACGTTTGTACTTACTTATTGAATGAAAATATGCAATCCAAATGCTACTGCTCGTTGTTAGATTCACTACGAATCCAAAACCCCTCTCCATCCAATCACCATACAGGGATCTTAAACAAAGCCCTAAGTGTAATGAGAAGTGATGGAAAATTTAATTAAATTCGATCGAGATGTTGATATGCGAGCAAGCACTCATCTGAGAGCGAGGGGGCATTCGAGCAGCGCATGTAAATGCGAACAACGCACCGGTGCCACCGGCCGGAACCTTCAGCCGCAGTAGCCGGCATCGGGAGGAATGGAAAATATATATCAAGCCGAGCGAAAAGTCCACTACGCACCCCGAGGGTGGCGGGGCCCGGACGTGCGTTCGATTCAAACGAGCCGTGGCCGCCCCCGCTCTGCCGAGCTCCACTTTACTGTGATGTGCGATAGCGTGTGCCTGCGTCGACCACCGCATGCTGCACACGCACTGCATGTGACGCTCCACTCACGCACTCCTCGCACGCACCGCACTACGCTGCCTGTTAACCCATTCACCGTCTAAAACCACCTCATTCCCTACGTACCTACCCACTGCAGAGAACGTTTTTCAGATGTAATTTCAGATTTTCTCTTTAGCCTCGAGAAAGTCCCGAGGAAAAACAAATATGCTTAAACCCGACCCTGAGCCAGGAAAGAGGAAAAAATATTAAAAATTAAGAAAATATTTGTTTTACAGTTATGTAAACATCTCTAATTACGACCTGTTCAAATTATTATTTTTTCTTCGCAGCGTGCGCGGGGCGGCGCTCTAATTAACATCTATTACAGGTATTTCGGGAACAGAGGAGTATCATTTGGCGAGGGCGCTGAGTACACTCAATTAAACGAGGCCGCCCCCGCCTCGTGCCTCGCGGTCGAGTGGAGCACTGGAGCCTGGCTGCACTCCTCGTGCACATCGCTCGTTTAGCATCTTCCGGTTTCTTGAGGCAGGGTTCAGATGAGTTATTAGGATGGGTTTGATGTTGACGGTCGGCTGGCCGATCCCGCGTTATCAGCGTCTAGACCAGTTGTCTGGACCTGTTGCATAGGTGGCTTGATGGTGCGTGCAGGGCTGCGGCGTCGCTGCGTGCCGCTAGGTGGCGCTGTCCGGCTCTGGCACACTGAGCCACCCCGTGGTCACCCGCTCGGAACGCTCGCCCCCAGCCTCCCCCCAGGCCACCCTCTTTAAAAGCCAGTGGCGAGCTTCAAGAGAAAGTGCCGCGTGTGTACACTCACATGCGTACAACACATCTTTGGCGAGAGCCGGCGGGCGCAGGCCGGCGGGGTGAGCCTCGGATTATGTGGAGGCGCCTCCCCCCGTATGCGTAAGTGCGTTCACACAAAGCCTTCCCACATACATTTGCATAGTGACATTGTTCGGTAATAATGTATGTGACCACTCGGCTCGCCGCCCCACGGCGACATCTTTCAATAGATCGCCTCGCCGCTGGTTCTGTGCCTCCCGATGCCCTCCCCGCGCCCCGCAGCATCTCCCGAGCCGCTTTCTAATTAAAATACATCTACTATAATATATTATTTAATTTTCTATACGTGCTCGTGTTGGCTTCTATGTAGGTAAATGTTTGAATATTAAAGTAATCAGGAAATGCAGGGATGTACTTAGAACGTAAAAATATCCGGATAAACTACTTATATCCATTTCCAGAAAAGTGTGATTTATCAATCATAGGATGTAGGCTAACTACCAGCTATGGCGTCTACATAGAATTGTGCCGTCCGATCAATCGGATCACAAGAAGTTGAATGTGTAATTTTGATTTACATATGTGACTAGGTACACATGTGCGTATAAGAGGATTTCTTGAAGTTTCGTCGATATAGCGGCGGGTGGCGAGGGTGGCTCGGACGCTCACACGCCGCCCGCGGTGCGTCGGTGTGCGTATGTCTCGGACATGCACGCTACGCAGATTTCTCTAACGATTTTCCCGGAGTGTGAAATGTAAAATAAGGGGTTAGACGAGGCTGAGCTCGCCCTCGTCCCGCGCGCCCCCTACCTTCCCCTCCACACGCCAAATTGATGACCAGCCACCCACAGGGCGATCTGTTCAAAAACACATATCGTATTTAAAAGTAAAACGGTTCGGAACCTTATCTTCCCTCATTAATATTCCCTTGAAAATTGTTAGCATACTTCGTGCCGATTTTATTTTTAATTTCCAGCGAATAGGTACGTCTTTTAAGTCCCGCATTCTAATAATTTCTCTAGTCAAAGATCTGAAAGGCTAGATTAAATAGTTGCTGATTTTACTTTACGGAAGACTTTTTATTTGAGAGTAAGTGGAACACGAAATAGCGACTCCAACTTGTACTCTTTTCTTACAAACCAATGCGAAGCATGTTCCTAAGTTTTTGGCAAACTATCTCTTTTTTAAGGATTGGGGTTTTGTTTTCCATTTTTGACCTGGTAGGTGGCTTTTCTGGTAACCCCGGTCATTATTCCCTTAGTGCTTTCTACCTTATACCTATTGTATATCTACTCGATATTAAACTCCTTCTCATTGCATTCTCAACTCCATCATACTTTTAATTCCTATCTATAACAAAAAAAAAACTGGGTAAATCATAAGTATCTATGCAGCTTGGTATGGAAACTTCGTTTCCAATATCATGGTTTACCCCTTACAATCAACTTGATTCAAGATATTTGAAAAATCCGTGACGTAAACCTAAAGTCAATACGAACGTTATAAAAGTAAGAAAAAAATAATTTTGAATAAAATATTTGTTTTTAAGACTTCGTGACTCTAAGTTATACAAACTGTCCTTGCCGCATACATACCTAATAATATACAGTATCATCAACACAACTGCTACAGGAAATTTACAAATTCCAAAGTACTATTTAAAAATTTGTAAATAAAATTTTCGATCTTGACGTAAACCTTTTTACGAAACTGATACCTATCTATACTAATATTATAAAGAGGTAAAATTTGTAAGTTTGTAAGTTTGTATGTAGGGGGTAATGTTCGGAACTAATGATCCAATTTTAAAAATTATTGTACTGGTGGAAAGCTACACTATTCCCGGTGGACATAGGCTGCTTTTTATCCCCGTATTCCCACGGGAACGGAAACTACGCGGGTGAAACTGCGTGACGTCTGCTAGTCGGTTTATATTTTTGATACAATGTAAGTTTGATAGCTTAATACTAATAAGAGGTAAAAATTTACACATAGTCACCCAAGGGCAAGTTCAAGAGCTATCATGGTTTATTCAAAATGTGGAAACAATAAATGTAATAATTGAGTATTGCGTAGGTGCGGAAATGAAAAAAATAAATAATTAGATCCTAAATAAACAATGATAAGCTGCTTAGGTGATGGTGTGAATTTAACTCATAGCGAAATCTTCTTTGATAACAACACAAAGTAGACTTTGACAATAAAAGTGAGCATCAGGTTTGCAATGTTACCATAGCGTTCAATCTTTTGGATAACAAAAATTTGAGGCCATGAGAGTCCGACCAACCTTTTTACGAAAAGTGAAAACTACGATGTAAAAGCTGGTCTTTAAGACACCCTAATGCGTTAAATTAAACTAGATATAGAAAAAGTAAAAACTCAATTTAAAAAAAAAAAACTAAAAAATTGCTAGGCCACTCTGGTTCTCATGGCATGACTTTTTCAGTAATGTTAAACTGAATTGTGATTCTCATCGGTGTCAGTTGAACTTCGACCATTGGGCGATCACTAGTAATTTTAATTAAGCAAATGACTAACCGAATAATTTCAACTATTTTCGCTCAAATTATGAACCAGAACTAACCTACTTGTACTGAATAACATTGGTGGTGGGTTCCCAAAACCGGTTTAAGCCCGGCCACCCCCGCATCTAACTGTATTTGATCGTTTTTTACCACTCCTGGTGCATTCCTGTGCACCCCTATCATCTCGTACAATGCGTGCACCGCTTTCGGAAATCGAAGTTTTTTATATTAAATCCAGTATCACCCCTGTTGAATACAAAGTTTGATTCAGCTGTCCGTGTGTGATTTCTAAATGAATATAAGTACATAAATAGGTAAGTACTGATTCCAAAGATATTTTCACACGCGAAAATTTTTTGGCTATTGGGTGAACTAAAAATATTAATTTGATGCGAATGTTTTAATCAAAATGTGTACCCAGATACACTTGTAGTTGTTAAATTCGAGCAAACGAGTTTGGCACTTAAAACCTCAATTTCAAACGTAAATATATTGACTGGATAATCTCGTAAATATAGGTAATTATTACATTTTGATCTTATAAAGCAAAGACTTTGAATTAACAGTCACCATAAAACCTTATTGTAACAAAAAGTGATTTGGAATCACTATTATGTAGTGCAAAAGGAAGACAGAATCAAGTTCATTAAGACATTAAACGTTTTCGTATCACAACGTTAAACGATTTCTAATAACACCACGTGCAAAACAAAAACACTAAAACAAAACAACAGTACAGCCTTACTAAAACTATACCTACTACATTACAATAGAATTAGACGGAAGTTTAAAAGGTAATTTTTAATGCATACCTTGTAACGAAAGTACAAATAAGCATACAAAATTACTATAGACGCCGAATTTATTATAACCTATTTTTCACAGCAGTTGGTCACACTTAGTTGTAACAATTTCAACATTTTTTTAAAGAAATTATGTGGATTTCATTTAGTTAAATTCTTTAATTTCAGTTGAAAATTGTAGTAACAACGATAAAAACCTCAACGAAGCAGGGATGAACAATACATGGACGCAATTTTCGTTTCACTTTTATTCTTCTAAATATTTAATAAAACTATTTGAATAAAAGTTGTTTACACTTATCTTTGAAATAAAATGTTCAGCATTCCTGCTTAACGAGCCTCTTTTTGCTAATGGAGTATAGTAACTAATTATTTTACCTCTAGTTCATGATAAAATACTCGGCAAACTCTAAAATAATAATGTTCTAAACCAATTCCCTTGATACAGGTGGCTACGCAACAACAAAGAGCAATTCCACTTTGAGTTATCCTCAAAATTGCAAGAGAAATCCAAACGCTCGATGAGCGGCGCGGGCGCATCATTGTTTTCTCGGCGCCGCTGTGTGGGTGCGACTTAGATTTTTTCTGTTATTACACACAAACGCATTAGGGCGAGCGTGTGCGTAGCATTTCTCAGAAACCTCTGCGTGAGAATTGTGCGCAGTGTCTCTGTGTGAGTGAAACGTGCATTTTACACCTGTTTCGGATGCGGCTGTGTGGGTAGGTTTTTTTCTTTCGTGGGGGTAAATGCGATGTTGCTAGATGCATGTTTCGGATGCACTGATGTAAATTTGACAACGTCGCGCAATTTAGATACACCACGATCACCACTTTGCGTACCGGGGTTGTTTTGTGGTTTTAGATGCGTTCAAAATATTATAAGTAACACGATTTTTTTGATTTCGGATTTAATATGATGAAATTAAATGAAGATGTAATGATATTTATTTCTGCAACTAGATATTTCTTGATACTATTACATGTCAAAGTATATTTCAGTACTTTTATCATTAAGTACCTAGTTTAAGTAAGTATTTGAATAAGTACACAAGAATAACAATTTTAAAGATTTAGAATCATAAAAACAATCGTGACTACAAGGTAAATTTGGGTAGCAATAAATATTGTCAAGGACATTGATACCCGGTCACTGTTAATACCTAATTAAATTAATCTGATGTAGGACCTACCTTATGTATGCAACTATGATTGACGCCATATCATCCTATCCTGTTCCCCTAGAATTATTGTAAATTAGGACCGTACTTTCTTCAATGTCGTGGTTGTTAGTTACAAAAATAAGATCATCTTTAATACTACCTAGAATAGCGTGATGAGCAAGTCATTTTTAGATGAATTTAAGGGTGTTGTGCGGCACAGAAGAAACTAAAAAACTTTTTTTTTATAATCTATAGAATTATTAAGTTTATTGAAAATCTTAAATTCTCTGGTCAAAATGTTAGTAACCATACTCCTCCGAAACGGATTGTATATTATATTTATTATATTGTATTATATTATATATATTATATTATATTATATTGTTCAGTAGGTCTGAAATTAGGACATTAAGTAATTATTTTTGACAGTGTAATTTGCAAAAACTATAGCGTTAAATATTTTTTTTCTTAGACTATAAAAAAATAGCACGGAAGTGAGATCGTAGGTTACTTACTTTAACAGTTTATATAATATTTATTTCGTAAATTTTGATTTATGCGCAAAAAAAATGTTTTATTAAAATTGATTATGAGGCTAAAATAGTTGTGAAGTTTGTAACATGACGTAACCATCAGCTAAAGCTCGATAAGTAAAAATCATAAATATGACACTAAATCGCTATTACCATAACCGCACTTATAAGAGATGCCACGTTTGAGACTCAGACAGATGTGTTGCTGGGGAGTTTGTTCTGCCACTTCTACTTCCCAGCAAAAACACTAGGAAGTGGCGAAGGGTGGGCCGTTTTTGGGGGTCTGTCTTTAAGTATTTTTTAGTCCAGTTCTAGTTTGAATAAAGAGTTTTGATTTTGATTTTGACTCACGTTAAAGTGATGTAGAAAAATAGGGCACTATTACATTTTATACACTTATCTATTAAGGTTGTTAAAACACATTTTGTAAATATTGGTGTTATTTTTACTGTCTTATTGGTCTGGTAAGCGTTTGTGCCTAGTATGAGGTCCTGAGTTTGATCTAGTTATTTCTCGTTAGGTACTGAGTGTTTCCATGCACACACATTTCGCTGCCTAACCCTTAGGAGATAATAGACGTGTTGATGATATTAAGTCTTGAAGAGATATTTTTTTGGAGGAGCTCGTTACTAAATAATAATAGCCTCACGGGCCGATCGAAGGTTAAGCTACGCTTGTCGAGGTTGGTCCTTGAATAGGTTACCATTGCATATAAAGACTCCTTCGTGTCTCAGAAAGCACGTACAGCCTTTGGCCCCGGCTGTCATTTGTAGATCTTTGACAGTCAGAAATCCAAAGATCTAAAAAACAGTTTAACTAAAGGGTATCGTGTTACTCAGTAACTGGGTTGTGGAGGTCAGACAGGCAGTTGCTTCATGTAAAACACTGGTATTCAGTTGCATCTGGTTAAACTGGAACATAATTGGGAGAAGGCTAGGCAGATGATAATGATGATCTTAATGTTTTCTCTGAAACCACTAAAATATATTTATTTACAAGTAAGAAATTATTCTATTACATACATAATAAAAACAAAAAGAAAAGTAAAATAATTATTGGGCTTCAATAAACTCATTCTCATCGCTATCAACGGGAAACGTGCCCAAAAGAATGGCCGCATTGCCACGTTAAATGGCAATGCTGAATCTCTGACCTAAATAAAGGCCAGCCTTCTGGTCACGTTAAGAGTCGATCAACCGCTTGACGATGTCACGGAAAACTATATGGGCATTCGGACCCTACGGCCCAAGTGTTTCAACTCCAAACGGTTCAAATATATAACTTCAGATAAGATTTATATATTTTGCCGTTTGAGGTTTTCAGCACCTGCAGCAGTCGCACTAGCACAACCCTTCGTACTAAGAAGATGGGATGGC
This sequence comes from Euplexia lucipara, assembly GCA_921972225.1. Taxonomy (NCBI): domain Eukaryota; kingdom Metazoa; phylum Arthropoda; class Insecta; order Lepidoptera; family Noctuidae; genus Euplexia; species Euplexia lucipara. The sequence continues at coordinate 4,619,229 of OV179142.1, read as the reverse complement.
GTAAGGGTGTCGACACATGTTGCATCAAAGGCCTACCCGACTTCCAAGGCATTATGGCTACACCGTCTGGTCTCTTCTCATCTTTAAGTACCAAGCCATTGGGTTCTAATATAGCTGGCACCCCGGCGGCGGTGACAAGAGCAGGACGGATGATGTCATTAATGCTGGCGTGACGTGCTGTGTGACCTGCGCTTCTGCTGCATGACAGGCCGTGGAGCCAAGACAGGCGACTGCTTCACAAAAAAAATACACAAAATGAGCTATTCAAACGCTTGCATCGGTCACACTTTTCCAGTACCATGCTGCAGCGGGCCCTTAAAGCTTTTGAAATCTTATTCAATCATTCTTATTATACTAGGGACAGTATTTACATTGTTATCCCCTCAATAAGCACGTATCATTACGCGTATGCCAACTGTCATTAGGAGTAGAGAAGTTGTTAATGAAATGTCAGTGGCCTAGGTAATTGCACAAAGTAATAAAGACAATTTGCAAAGGTTGACTATTGCAGTCTGATTGCTCATAAGTACCTACATTGCTATGTGACGATTTAATGAGGTCCTTGGAACTTGTGTTCTTAAATAAAAACAATAAAAAACCCCCAACGCCAAAAAAGCTTACATTTAAAAAGTTAATATTAACATTTTCCTCTCATTGACCCATGTAATTTTATGTCGCGTCAGGGTACCGCTTAAGTAAGGAATCTTCAGTAGGTATGTACTTACAGTAGCGGTACCCCGACGTGACTTAATATTACATGGCTCAACGAGAGGAAAATGTTTTCTATCTATCTATATATATATATATATATGTATAAATCAATTGCTGTTAGTGTTAGTCCGGCTAAAACTCAAGAACGGCTGGGCCGATTTAGCTGATTTTGGTTTTGAAATGTTTGTGGAAGTCCAGGGAAGGTTTAAAAGGTGAGTAAATACGAAAAAATGCTTGGAATATTGTAAAAACAGCAACTTCGCTTTCCCTTATAAACTATTCCTACCTGTCAAACATTTGATGTTCGTCCCGTCGTCGGTACGGTATACTCCTCCCAAACTTAATAATAAGTATTTAAATAAGGATTTTGAATCGAGATTTTAAAACTACGAAAAGTTAAATAGTGGCAGCATGACAACGAATCAACATGCTTAATTATTTTTGGCTGTCAATTTATGCGTACGTTCTGTTTATTTTGTTAGTAAACGCTAAGAAAAGTAATTATATTTTGAAAATCAATTTACGTAATTAATAATGAGGACAGAGACGAACTTCAATAATTCTTTGCAAAAAGATAATTATTATACTGTTTGTATTTTAAAGTAGACCAGGAAAACTAAGTAAATTGTAAGTAACATACAGGCACGGAGCCGTTCGGTTTAAAATTATTAAGGGGCCGTGCATAAAATTCGCTCGCTGGAGTTTAGGTAACATCATTGCGATGCAATATTTGTGTGTACGGTTCACGAACACACGCGTAAAGCTCGAACGTAGTGATCCCTTTAACTGTTTTAATATTTTATATAATATTTTGAGTTTCTAAGTAAATTAAGACGGTTGAGAAATAAATCTCCGGAATTTTTGTGTATACATATTTGTTTACTATGTTGGTACACATGTTAAAGTACACAAGTTAAAAAATAGTACGAATATATAATAAACTGAAGATTAATATGCTACTTTTAAAATTTCTTAAAAGTGATTCAAGCAATAGAAAAAAAATACTGATTAGTCTTGAAATTTCCGGAAAGTAACGACAGGATTTTTTTTTCCGTATGTTGTAGTAAAAATTAAAAAAGTGGTTTCCTCACGTGCAAGTAGACTATATACTGGTGTTGGTAAGATTTTTTAATTTTCAAAATCTATTGTAGTTTCTTGTAACTAAATGATCAAACGTAAGTGCGAGACTTATTCATTAGTTTTTTGGAAAACATGTGGGTGAATTTTAGTGATTTTCCATGAATACATAATTTATTTCCAAAATTTAATTCCTCAAAATGCAAAGCAAGGAACTCGTCTTTTCAAATCACAAATAGGATTGTACAAAATTCTTCTTCTCTTTCTCACAAATAATGATTACAGTTGATCAAAATCAGTCTATTTCAGCCACGGCCCCTTAATTTAGTAATTTAGGTTAGGTAACTATAGGATAGGTATGGTAAGTTAGTTCAGGTTATATATATATATATATACATGTTGTCATTTTATTTCTATCCAACACAAAATGTTTAAATAAGAAAACATTAGAGACTCGCTAAAAAAAAAGTAGTATTAGTTATTATTGGTTTGGAACTATTTGGTGTCAGCTACTGTATAATACATAAAATTGTCGTGTCACAGTGTTCGTAGCAAAACTCCTCCGAAACGGCTTGACCAATTCTTATGAAATTTTGTTGTAGGTCTGAGAATAGGATGTGAACTAATAAGACAATAAATTGATCGAGATGAAGGCGAAACGAAGTTTGCCGTGGCAGCTAGTCTATATGTACATTAAAAATAATGTTTATCTGTCTGTCCTTTATAGAATCGTAAACTGAGCATTTGATCACGTATTGTGATGATTGTATGCAAAGTTTTTGTGCATAAGCCAAAGAAGATTTCTGAGTTTTTTCAAATTTATTTTAATATATAATAATATAATGGTGGCGTGTCATTAAATATGATACTCAGTCCATTTCATAAATTGTTACAGTGAGGTTGCTATGGAAATCGTTGTTATTGTCTATGAATGACTAGAAATGAAAAAAAAACAATAAAAATTACTCAAAATGAATTGAATATTTGTGTAACGTCTTTCCTACTTTTATGTTGGTGGCGAAGCGTCGCGCAGGGTAGGTACTTATAGCTAGTGACGAGTAAATAAAAATAAAACAAAATAATAATAATGTTAGATTAGCAACATCCATTACGTAGATATATAAAGGTTACCTAGTTAACAATTCAGAGTAAACTTAAACCTATGTAAAGTACACAGTGAAATAGGTGTTAATGACACATTTGAATTTTTTTTTCCTTTATTTGCTATTAATAATGTAACTCGTCTACAAAACTTAAAATAAATAAATAACTAAAACTAACAATAAATAACTACAAAGCGTCAAAAAATTCTTCTGCATCGCTGCCAGCAGTAAAGTGCCCAAAATACTGGCGGCATTGCCACGTTGAATGGCAATGCTTAGACTCTGGCCAAAGTAGAGGCCAGCCCTTGGGTCACGGGAAGCGTCAACTAAACGTTTGCAGATGTCTTTTAATAATAATTATTTTCCTCAACTAACCTATGTTAGTCAAAAACATAATAATTTTAAAACACAGTTGGTGTTCTTATGCTCGTAGAATAACATCACCTATTAAAGTAGAATCGTACCTTCCCGCTTTGGTTTTGAGGATGAAGTTGGAGCCAGACCGCACTCTGCAGAGCAAATATGTAGATTTCTGTCTGACGATGGCGTGGAAGCCATCGTAGTGTGCCACTGAGAACATATAAATAAAAATAAATAAATGTTATACAACTTTCACACAACGCCATCTAGTCCCAAGCTAAGCAGAGCTTGTGTTATGGGTACCAAACAGCTGATAAACGATACTTATCTATTTCTAAATACATACATAGTATTATAGATAAATTACACCCAGACACTGAACAAAGGATTGTGCTCATCACACAAACATTTGTCCTGGGAGGGAATCGATCAACATCCTGAATCCGTTATTATATTGGACCCGGAGGACGCTGATAGTCTACTGAGTATATAGTTGGTCCACAGGCTAGAATTGATGAGCTCCTGTCGCCTGTGATACAGGTTTATCTAACTTAGTACAGGCATCTAACATTCGAATCCCTTTGTAAAGGAGACAGTTTTTTTTGGGCCCACTATTAAACGGTAACGTTTATTAATCATATTACACATGAAGAAAGTGATCATCTTATTACTATTAACAGACCAAAAATTATATATATTTCTGATCTAGCGGTACCTAAGTTGGAATCTTTGTCTGAGAGATCATCATGAATCACCTTAGTGTACGAATCTTTTATAAAATAAAATTCTCGTCTCGCAGTGTTTGTTACTTAATTCCTCCGATACGGATTGACCGATTGTTATGAAACTTCGTGTGTTTAATAAGTATGTCTGAGAATAGGCCGTAAACAATTTTTCGTACCCCTAGGCCCTAAGTAATAGCAATGGTATACCCAGTTTTTAAAGTGGTATACAAAGTTTACTGAGGCAGCTAGTCTTTCTATTAATGAAATTGTTCGTGTGTATTCAAGTAGATTCGAGAATAGTTTAAATTTATAATTGTAGGTGGCGCTGCCGTGGAGTTCAAAACCAACGCTTGGGCAGGACAACGTCTGTTGGGTCTGCTAGTAGTAGTAGAATTAAAATAATACCAGCCTGTTACTGTACCACAGCAGGGGAAAGCTTTCTCCTGATTTAGAGAAGGCAAAAGCATTGACCTTCACGCTTGCTGCTGGTGGAATTGCGATGTTAGATTCATATTAACCACAAGTCTAGGTTTCCTCACGATGTTTTCCTTCACTAATGTCAACGATGTCTGAGATAAACTTTGAAAATACAAATGAATTGGTAAAATCATATTCGTACTTGCCGGGGTTTGAACCACAACCTTGTGCATGAGAGCGAGGTGCCTTAACCTCTCACCTACCACGACGTATATTAATAACTGCTTAGTTGGTTTAGTGGTTGCAAGCCACCACAACCACTGTTGACACAAAAGGTTAGGGGTTCGATTCCGTCGGGTGAAGCTGGTGTAGAGTTTTTCTATCTAGAAATGCTCAGTGACAGTCCGAAGTATGGATTGGTGCCCTAATGATGACAAAAAGCTTGCTCCTATAACTTAAAAAAAACTGTCAATATTTTGCAGGTTCTTGCTCCATCTAAAATACTATTATTTAGCTGTATGCGGTTAGACTAGAGGCTGCATGGCCTTAACATAATTGAAAAAAGCTTATCCCGGATATGAACTAACAACCTCACGCAAGAGGAGCGCGATGGGCAATAGCCATCATTGTTCTAGTAACAGTAATAGTATTATATAAAAAAATGCAAAGTATAAAATAACAAAAATCTTATTGATAAAGGAGACAGTTTTTTTTGTTTGGGGAATAGGCCCACCACAAATTGTGGCGTTTAGCAATGAAATGTACGTTAGTTTATTCCTTAAAATCTGTAGATTACAGTGGTAATATTAGCAAACCTGTATGTAACCGGAATACTGTGAAATACGATAGTCAAAACATGACTCTCATAATAACCTAAAATCATTCATCTTTTTCTTTCGCGGGTAGGTGTAAAAAAAGACAAGACGTTTTTCCGAGTTTGAATTTATTTTAAAATTAATATAAATAGTTATATCTCTAAATTTTTAAGTCTATAAGTGTATAATATCAGTTAAAGCAACTACTTACGTTTGTAGCACATTTATGAGCTAAAGTTATAACTACACCACCTGCCAGCACATCATCTGCCACTATCACTATCACTGTCATCTATACAAATCTTCAAACCTACACTTCACTATGTCACAATTAGATGATATTATGGCTGCACAAAAGAGCTTGGAAGACAGCTTCACTCGGAAGATGGGAGTACTGGAAGCACAGATTCAGTGTGCCGGACCGGCCAAGGATACAGTTGCCAGGGTTGCTGAGGAGTTTCGCACGTTCCGGGAGCTGATCTTTAGTATGCTCAGCCTACTCCGAAGACAGATCAGCGAGTGTGCTAGACAGGTTGACGGATTAGAAACCAGGCAGCGACGTAAGGCACTGATCTTTCAAGGTATCACAGAGGCTGATGGTGAAGTAAGCAGTGCAGTCCTCCTGGAGATCATCAACAAGAAGCTGGGCTTGAACACAGTTGGCGCAACATCAATCAAAGTCTGTCACCGACTTGGCGCTGTCAGCAAAGATCATCATAGACCCATTCTGGTTAAGTTTGCCAGTTATGACATTAAATCAGCCGTCTGGAGAGCTAAGACGGGACTGAAGGGCTCATCCATCTCAGTCAAGGAGTTTCTGACCAAAACCCGGCAATCTGTCTTTGGCAAAGCGAGGCTGCATTTTAGTATGCGGTCTTGTTGGACACAGGACGGCGTCATTATGATTAAGGCTCCCGACGGAAGCAAGCACAAGATCACATCCATTGAAGAGCTGAGTCCACTGCTGGTGAAGTATCCCAGGACTGATGCACCAGGAGATAGGCTGAAAAATAAGACACGTTAATGTGGTACTATTTCTCCAAACATTTGACTAAATTATAGTTTCACTTCATTGTTAACGAATGACTGGACCAGACTTACCGTTGCAATTTCTCACTGCGTGATAACCTGGTAATATTTTCTCCTCATTTATATGTTTCAGTTAATTACCATGTTGTTTTGTTTTGCTATGCGTTTTCAAGATTGCCAGGCTTACCTGGCTTACCCTCTCTAGTACATAAAAATAGACTTTAACCAAGCAGTGCATAGTGTTCGTAAATCGTAATGTCAAAATTGATAGATTGTCAATGTTGTCAATGTCATTGTAAACAAACTTGGCATAGATTAAATTTTATTTTAGAGATCGGATACGCTTACATTTTGTTACGTTAGTTTATTCAATCATGAGAGGTGCGTTCCAAATACTGCATGGGCATGGCTATTAGTGTTTTATTTTAAGTTGTTCAGTCAATCTTGATATTTCTAAATGTTTTATCTTTTATTTGAAATTGATTTTCTTGTGTCGTTTCGAATAGATTTCCTAACAGATTGTTTTAACGATGTTAGCTGGCGGGTGGTGCAGAGATGCAAACTTCGTATTTGTCCTCTGCGCACTCTATTTATTTTATATATTTTTAGTGTTTAGCTTTAGCATATATTATATTTATTATATTTTATTGTATATATATGTCGAATTCAGATGATGCATCTTTTTACTCTGCTTACGATTCAACTGCAACTTGTGACGATAGTTTTGCTTCTGCAACGGATACTCTCGGCGACCTTTTACGACAAAGATTTAATAACTCGGGTCATCTGTTCAACGTCTGTCACATCAACGCCCAAAGCTTACCGAGTCACTATAATGAACTGTACGACACCTTCACTAACAACAACGTTCATGCCATCCTGATTTCTGAGACTTGGCTCAAACCTGAGCTCCTTTCCACCACTTACTCTCTCCCTGGTTTTGGACTTCTACGGAACGATCGAATCGGTAAGAGAGGGGGTGGTGTAGCTATATACCTCCGTAGTGATTTCCCTTTTAAAATTCTAGCCACTTCTTCTTTTCATGACTCAGCTGAGTTTCTTTTTCTAGAGGTTTGCGTGAAGGGAGCTAAAACCGTTCTTGGTGTCGTCTATTGCCCCCCTGCCCTTGATTACTTCACTGAATTCGAAACGGTCCTAGAATCTTTGGGTTCGGAGTATTCACATCACATAGTCATGGGGGATTTTAACACCAACCTCCTTGCTCAATATTCCCCTCGGTCCTGTAAACTCCTCCATCTTGTCGAGTCAGCTAGTCTCCACGTTTTGCCTCTCCTACCTACTCATCATAATTTAGTTGGTGATGATACTTGGCTCGACCTGATCCTCTCCTCTAATCCTTCCCTAGTCTCTTCGCATGGTCAGTATGTTGCGCCTGGCTTTTCCCACCATGACCTTATTTTCCTGTCCTATATCCTAAAACCTCCTAAACCTAAACCCGTCTTCCAGTACAGGCGTGCCTTTGCACGTATCGATGGTGAGAGACTGCTGCAAGATGCGTCAAACATTGACTGGACACCCTTGGAGGAAGCCGTGACAGTTGACGACAAAGTTTGTTTTTTTAATAAAGTTGTGGTCACGCTTTTCGACACCCATGCTCCTATAAAGAAAATAAAGCTTAAGCGCCCACCCGCACCATGGATGAATAGGGGGATTCGAATGGCAATGCGACGAAGGGACCGCGCGTTTCGCAAGTTTAAAAGGGAGCGGTCTGAGGATAATTGGACCTTTTTTAAAACTGCTAGGAATCGGTGTAATCAGATGATACGCAACGCTAAACGCCGACACGTTCTCGATAATATCTCTTCTTCTGCTCCTGCTGATATCTGGAAGTTCCTTGGAAGTTTAGGTATCGGCAAATCGCGACATTCAGACCTTCCTAACACAATTGGGTTGGATGACCTAAATCGCCATTTCTCCACTGTTTCTACACTAGATAGTCTAACCCAATTTCAAACCCTTCACTATCTTGCAGGTCTGACGCGTCCCAATATTGCTCCTTTTGTCTTCAGCCCAGTCGACCCGTGTGAGATCAAAAAGATTATCTTTTCCATTAAATCCAAGGCCATGGGTTGTGATAACATCAGCCGCCATATGATCGTGACGGCTCTTAATCCACTCCTTCCTGCAATCTCCCACATCGTAAACTTCTCCCTGTACTCCGGTGCCTTTCCTTCCCTGTGGGGCAAAGCGCATGTTCGGCCTCTGCCCAAGATTTCTAATCCTACTCTTCCCTGTCATTTTCGCCCTATTTCCATCCTTCCTTTTCTGTCAAAAATACTTGAGGCATGCGTTCATAAACAGTTCTCTTATTTCATTCACCATAATTCCCTCATCAGTCCATTTCAGTCTGGTTTCAGGCCTGGCCACAGCACCGTTTCAGCTCTCCTTAAAGTGACTGACGATATTAGGCGAGGAATGGAAGAAACTAAAGTTTCTGTTTTAGTGTTAATCGACTTTTCCAATGCTTTCAATACCGTCAGTCACGAAGTCCTCTTATCCATCCTTTCCTATCTGATGGTCTCACACGAAGCGTTGGGGTGGTTTGCTTCTTATCTTCGGGGGCGTCAGCAGTCAGTTCACGCTGGTGACTCTTCTTCCAACTGGTGTGATCTTGTAACTGGCGTCCCTCAAGGCGGTATTTTATCTCCTCTTTTGTTTTCTATTTTTATTAATCTATTAACTACTGAACTTCAGTGTGCGTATCATCTTTATGCCGATGATCTGCAGTTATACTGTCAGGCTAGTGTTGACAACCTATCCGTAGCGATCGAAGAGCTAAATCGGAATCTAGACAAGATAAAAAACTGGTCTGATCGTTTCGGGGTATCAGTTAACCCTTCTAAGTGTCAGGCTATCATTTTAGGGAGCCCCCATAGCATGAGAAAGGTTATCACTTTAGGGTCTTCTGTACTGCCGCTTGTTTTTGACAACACTGTTATCCCATTTAGCTCCGACGTCAAGGATCTTGGTCTGCATGTTGACAATTGCCTTGACTGGCGGAAGCAGGTTGCGACCATCAGTCAAAGGGTCACCGGAACGTTGCGGTCTCTTTATCGATTGAAAAATCTTCTCCCGCCACACATAAAGGCAACGCTTGTACAGGCCCTTATCTTTCCCATAATTGACTATGCTGATGTGTGTTACTATGACCTGAATGCAGATCTCCTCAATAAACTTGATAGACTTCTTAATAACTGCATTCGATTCGTCTTCAATCTACGCAAGTATGATCATGTTTCCATGCATCGATCACTTTTAAAATGGCTACCTATTCGTCAGCGCAGAGCCTTGAGGGCCTTGACAACCCTATTTTCTATACTTCACAAACCCACGTCTCCATCATATCTGACTTCTCATTTTCAATATTTGTGTTCTGCACACGATAAGAATCTTCGTTCCACAAATAATCGTCTTCTACGATGTCCTTCTCACCGTTCTGGTTTCATTCACTCTTCTTTTTTCGTCCAGGCGGTTTTCCTTTGGAATGAGCTTCCTCTGAACATCAGGATGGCAACCAGTTTGTTCACGTTTAAAGTAAAGGCACGCGAACACATTCACAAGGTGTTGGCAAACTTATCCCTAAGTTGAGTAAGCAGATTAGTTTCTCCAATAATATGTCTTTTATTATTTTATTTTTTTCTTTTCTCTTGACCTAGGTATCTCTGGATTTTATATAATATGTATGTATATATGTATTTATCATAAATAATAAATTATTTTTTCTTTCAAGTTTTAGTTACCTTCTTGCGCCTACCATGTTCTGTCTCTGCACCACCTTAAGGTAGACTGGTAGAAAATGCCTAAGGCATTAAGTCCGCCTTTGTACAGTTTATTTTACTAGTGCTTAAAGTTTTAATAAATAAATAAATAAATAAATTATGTGTTTTTTTTTATCTCCTGACACAACCAGCTTATAACACAATCACCTTATTATATTAAATCTCCAGTCCAAGAGATTTAAAATACTAAAGGTACTACTAAGGTATACTACTTTAGGTATTGAATATAAATCGTGTAAATCACATCAAAATCAGTTCAGACGTGTCTTTGTTTTATACTTTATATTATTTAATACTGAACAGTGTACTATTTTAACTTAAAATACCAAGGAGACCTATCCACTTACTCAACAATCGCCCTTCTGAGATTTTAGGTTATTATGAGAGTCATGTTTTGACTATCGTATTTCACAGTATTCCGGTTACATACAGGTTTGCTAATATTACCACTGTAATCTACAGATTTTAAGGAATAAACTAACGTACATTTCATTGCTAAACGCCACAATTTGTGGTGGGCCTATTCCCCAAACAAAAAAAACTGTCTCCTTTATCAATAAGATTTTTGTTATTTTATACTTTGCATTTTTTTATATAATACTATTACTGTTACTAGAACAATGATGGCTATTGCCCATCGCGCTCCTCTTGCGTGAGGTTGTTAGTTCATATCCGGGATAAGCTTTTTTCAATTATGTTAAGGCCATGCAGCCTCTAGTCTAACCGCATACAGCTAAATAATAGTATTTTAGATGGAGCAAGAACCTGCAAAATATTGACAGTTTTTTTTAAGTTATAGGAGCAAGCTTTTTGTCATCATTAGGGCACCAATCCATACTTCGGACTGTCACTGAGCATTTCTAGATAGAAAAACTCTACACCAGCTTCGCCCGACGGAATCGAACCCCTAACCTTTTGTGTCAACAGTGGTTGTGGTGGCTTGCAACCACTAAACCAACTAAGCAGTTATTAATATACGTCGTGGTAGGTGAGAGGTTAAGGCACCTCGCTCTCATGCACAAGGTTGTGGTTCAAACCCCGGCAAGTACGAATATGATTTTACCAATTCATTTGTATTTTCAAAGTTTATCTCAGACATCGTTGACATTAGTGAAGGAAAACATCGTGAGGAAACCTAGACTTGTGGTTAATATGAATCTAACATCGCAATTCCACCAGCAGCAAGCGTGAAGGTCAATGCTTTTGCCTTCTCTAAATCAGGAGAAAGCTTTCCCCTGCTGTGGTACAGTAACAGGCTGGTATTATTTTAATTCTACTACTACTAGCAGACCCAACAGACGTTGTCCTGCCCAAGCGTTGGTTTTGAACTCCACGGCAGCGCCACCTACAATTATAAATTTAAACTATTCTCGAATCTACTTGAATACACACGAACAATTTCATTAATAGAAAGACTAGCTGCCTCAGTAAACTTTGTATACCACTTTAAAAACTGGGTATACCATTGCTATTACTTAGGGCCTAGGGGTACGAAAAATTGTTTACGGCCTATTCTCAGACATACTTATTAAACACACGAAGTTTCATAACAATCGGTCAATCCGTATCGGAGGAATTAAGTAACAAACACTGCGAGACGAGAATTTTATTTTATAAAAGATTCGTACACTAAGGTGATTCATGATGATCTCTCAGACAAAGATTCCAACTTAGGTACCGCTAGATCAGAAATATCTCAAGATGAACAAAAACCATGGTCATAGTACTCATAGTTTATATAGTTCTGAATGCCTAACAAAAAGTCGGCTCGTTTCGTGTTGCAGACTGCTGCAGCCTAACGGACCTTCGTGCGCTCAAACTTTTTCACAACTTACGCGGGTCAGTTCTGACATCTCGGACACAAAAATAAGTTCTGTAATCGCTAAATAATAACATGTCTGGCGTTCGCTGACTATAAACGGGAGCGTTCGTAGAATCAGCTCGAATGTGACCTCAGCTAAAGTCAAATCGGTGAAGTGACTAAGAGTAATAATTAATTTTTATATATGTACGTACATAACATGTAGCGATATGTTGCATTCTTTTTTGTGAGATCGCACGGCCTTGGCTGTCGGTAAGTGTTCATCAAATGGTCGTCTTTGAGCAGCCAGACATTTGCCAAATAATACTTTCAGTGTTTTAGTTTTATAAATGATGATAAACACATTAACATAACATAACATCACGCCTGTAAGCCCCGAAGGGTTATGCAGAGGTGTAACTGCACCCTAATTTTGCGAGTTCGGTTAAAGTCCCATGTAATAGGGGGCGGCGAGCCTATTGCCATCAATCGGGCACAATTCCAGACTCCGGGCTACTATTACGAAAATCCAGATGGAAAACGTCAATAGCACTGGACGACCCGGGGATCGAACCTGGGACCACATGCTTAGCAGTGGCACTTGCGACCACTAGACGAACAAGGCAGGATAATTAGTAATACGTATGATTTACCACCAACCTATCGTGTGTACTACTCTGCAACTTTGCAAATTAATTGCTTTGTTAATTATGAATGATTGTTGAAAAATCAGTGATATTATTAGTGAATGCCTAGATACTATGTATTTATCAGTCCAATTCAACCTAGCAATGGTCTTAACGTGTTACTGATTCTTATCTTTATACCTACTTATATTATAAAGAAGTAAAATAGTAAGTTTGTGAGGCTGTGGGGGGTTATTTCTTTAGATCTACTAAACTGATAATAATAAATAATAATAATTAAATTGTTTATTGTTTCAAAATCATTACATAAGTGTATTATGAGGCAACCCCATTAAGTAATTAACAATACTTGTGTTGGGGCCGACTCGCTACTTCCCCTATTTTACATTTAAATGACACTTATTTTTTTACCAATGAGTTAGTGTCTTAGAATTTACTTATTTTATTATAAAAACTAAGAAGCGACAGGGGTAAGTTAAAGTAGGTATGAAATGCACGCGAGCGTAGTGTTAATAGGTATTTTAATTATAATAATCTATAACGTAATGTCTAGACTTTAAAAAAGACCCTGACCTCTGAGTTTGTTTAAAAAAAATAGTTTTGGAAATAACGGCACCAATTAGTTTTCAAAATAATGACGAGATAATAGAAATAATTAAATAAGTATCATCATTATACTTGGGCTAATTTATCGGTACGTGCATTTAACTTCGTTTTAGTTTTACTTTATCAAATAATTATATTATTTTGTTTTTTACCTATAATTTTATTTTGTTTGTTTTACTGTTAAGCGTACCTATTAAGTTTTTTTTACTTATTCATATTTTTTAATTTATGTTTTTAGTTTTAATTTGAAATGTTCTACAACTTAGGTGAGTTAGTAGAAAAAAATATTAGTAGGTTCGTTGAGAACGCTCCGTACCTAGGAAAGTTGGTCATGGCCATGGCTGTCATTCGTGGATCTTTGACAGTCGTTACTGGTTTCCGAAAGAAGCCTGAAAGTTTGACAAACAGTCTTGTTTTGAGAGAGTTTACCCTTTTAACTGGATCGTTGGGTAAGAAGATAGACGTTGCTCCATGTAAAATACTGATATTCTGTATCCGGTTAACCGGGTATCCGACCAAGGCATATTATTTATTATCCGTTTTTTAATTTAGTGTATTTGCATCACTTGTTTAGAGTTTTATTTACATTTTGATTTTTTTCATATCCCATAACTCGAGGTTTATTTTAGTAAAACTATATTAAGTATGTCATTCTATGAGTAAAAAGTATATGTGCATAGTGTATAGTATCTTTAAGTAAAAATAATATAAAATGTGGTTCAGAATTGCATAGTTTCGAAGATATCATCAGTCGTAATTAATTTAGGTCAAACTAGATTTTTATAGATACCTAAGTAAGTAATTCATTTTCATTATAGCCAATCATTCATATTTTAAGGTAAGAAAATGCGACATTGTCATATAAATATTCCACAACTTTTTCACACAACGCCAATTACTCCCAAGTTAAGCTTGAGAGCTTGTGTTATGGGTACTTAACAGCTGATAAATATATGTACTTAAATATTTCTAAATACATACATATTTAAGATAAGTTATACCCAGATACAGAAGAAATGTTCGTGCTCATCACACAAACATTTGTCCTGGGTGGGAATCGAACCACCGACCTCCGGCATAGCACTGTCTACAACAGGCCAGTCGATTATATATTTAACGCAAGGGTGTTTTACATTAATAATCGTGACTTAATCGAATTATTTTGCATGAGAAACAAAAATAAAATAGTTGAAAAATAATTCATAATTATGCAAGTTGATTCTTACCCTAGAGTTATGCCATGTAAAAAAAACAGGTTGTATAGAGATCAAGTCAATATTTTCGTATGAAAATGTAGATCATGTAAAAAAGAATAACTAGACACTATTCTCAGTAAAGAACAAAACTATTATTTATATTGTGTTGAGAATTCTTGAGCAAAGTCAGTCGAGGTGGCCAGTGGCCCGGGGCTATGTTTAAAGGACAAACGTGCACGGTACGTATTTAAAACAAGGATTTATTAATACCACGACTATTGCTACACTAATTTCAGTCTACTTCTTAGACTCAGACTTTCTGCCTGCTTAAATTGACCCCTCTGCTACAACAAACCAAATATAGTCTAAGAGTCATTACGCACTGTCGATTGGTTGCCGAAGACTTGGTTGAAGATTACTTTCCTTAGTATAAATAGCTGTTTTACGCAGTTAGTCATTAAAAGCGGTGCTAGCTTTTTTGCTGTGCCCGGCTGACTCCCAAGTCTTATGTTTCGAGACCCATGGCACGCAGCTCTGATTTTTCGGATAGTGTAAAAGCTTGCTTAAAAACGTTGAAGGAAGACATCGCAAGGAAAGCGGCCATGTCTGAGAGATATTTCTTGACGGCATTTAAAGCCTAAGCATAAAAGCCCATGGGTTGCATTAAAACTCTAATACTAGTTACAAGTTTCTAGTTTACGGAAGGCTATGGTTGCCGGTCGGCGTTTATGTTTCGGTCGCCGAGAGACCAAGTCCCCGGCAACCAGTGGACAGTGAAGGCTCTTAACCATGCCATTATAAGTTGACCTCGCATTCTATTCAAACTTAGAGCTACGCTAGACCAGTTCGAGGCAAGTGTTACCACTGTCTGGCAGTCTAGGTTTTTACTGTAGGTGGTTATTTAGTTTTCTTGGATACAGAATGTTACTCCTAGCTCAGTGGTACCTTACAAATATTTACCTTTTGGCTAGTAAAACCTACATGGGGTTTTTTGTTTTCAATTTTTTTGTCTGTTTAGTACTTTTTATATTTCTATATATTTTAAAAAATGACATGAATTAAATTTATAACTACTAGTGTGGGGCACTAACATACCTATATAAGTACTTAATATACTATAATATACATGAATATGGTGTATTTATAAGTTAAAATACTAGTGCAAAACTAGTATTTTACCTCATGTCAAACAGTAGAATTTACTAGACGCAAATATTATTTTAACACCACACCTGTCAAACCTACACTAAAAAAAACCTTTTCTATTCAATTCTGGCTATTTAGAATTTCGAATCTGTCTTATTCGCCGAAAGCCGCTCGTGGAACATTTTTGGAATGCAATAAGCTCCATTCTTTAACAACGTGTTAGTATCATAAACACAAAATTAATCCCTCCAAAAACAACGAAGTAAAGTTAAAGTGAAGAACAAAAAACATTTCTTACAGATAACGATGCACCTACTATTGTTCTAATTCTTTGGATTTACGCAGAAATATTTATTACTTTCTTCCTTGAGATAAACCTTCTTTTTTTTTACAATAATAATATCGTGTTAAAATTTTGTACGGTAATTACAAGCCTTTGTTGTTCCAGGTGTTAGTTTTGGCAGAGTTCCTTCGTTAGGTATGTGAAAGGGCCCTATCAGAATAACAGCGCTGCGATATTTATATTTTTAAATGTCGCAGCAAATGCTGAGATAGGCGCCTTTTTGGTCTCGCACAGGTCTTTTTTTATTTATTTTTTTTATTTTTGTCTTTAGTTTTTTAATCTTTCCTTTTTTTATCTGTATTGCTGTTCTTTTGTTTTATGTTCTGTGCATCCCAATAAAATATTTTCTTTCTTTCTTTCTTTCTTTCTAAAGGTGATTAAGAAATAGCTCAGAATGAAGCGGTTTTTTTTTATAAATCGTTAATCCTTTGGTCGACTGTTCAAGTGACCAGCCGGCTATTAAGTATCTTCGTTGACAGCTGTTCATAGTAATGAGCACTTGGGTAAGAGTTTAACGATTAAAAACTGTCAGTCTGTCAAAGCTAGCTTCGTATTGGCTATCATCAGTGTGTATCTAGGATGACGTCACGCCACCAAAAAATATTATGGCTCCTTAAACCAAATACTTGCTCGGAAATATAAATTGCTTGCGTTTTTCCCAGATGCAGGGAGCTGGTTTGATTGGATAGTAGACTGTATTATTGCGGGGGTTAAAAAGTACGTAAGTAAGTAGGTATGACCTTGATAATGCGATACGAATTAGGACGATGAACTTGTGAATATGAACAAAGGACTAAGGTAAGAAACATGCAGCACCACTGATCTGTAGTGCGATTCTGGTCAAATCACCTCATGAAAATGAGCGCAAATTGAGCAGTTATTTCATACTTATGCTAGGCATTGACAGCTCACTTCACTCAAGTTTTCACGGAGCGTGAGTTTTACTGAATCGACCGGCTGTAGATTCGCCGTCTCCAATATCTAATTATCCTCCGCGTCGGTCAGCAGAGGTCACACTTCCCGAGATGTGACGAAGCGCACCACAACCCGTCTCATAGTCACCGTAACTTGAAGTCCACTTAAAGTACAATACCATTTGTTTGTTATAACTCAGTAGTTATCAAAGTTTGGAGTGCAGCTGAACGCCAGTTAGTCATTGGCAATGAAAAAATTGCCATTAGCCTTGCAGAAAGTCGATTAAAAATAGCCATTAGCCTTGCAGAAAGTCGATTAAAAATAGCCATTAGCCTTGCAGAAAGTCGATTAAAAATAGCCATTAGCCTTGCAGAAAGTCGATTAAAAATAGCCATTAGCCTTGCAGAAAGTCGAATAAAAATAGCCATTAGCCTTGCAGAAAGTCGATTAAAAATGGCCATTAGCCTTGCAGAAAGTCGATTAAAAATAGCCATTAGCCTTGCAGAAAGTCGATTAAAAATCAACCTAATAGGTAAACTTGAGTTAGCTCCAGCATTTGAGTAAGGAAGACCCTTCGGGGATTTGATGTTTATGTTCTCTTATAACTTCACGCAATAGTTTTAACAGAATTGCAATGCTGGCCTTTATTTAGGTCAGAGAATCAGCATTGCCATTCAACGTGGAATTAATGGCCAGTCATGTGTGTTCGTTTTACAGTTGCAGCGACGAGGATGTTTTGTTTGATTTAATTCAGATCGGTCAGTGCAAGAATTTGTCAGAAATCTTTAGCTCAGCTCGTAAGGTTTGGTGTCCTGTCCAACCTGTATAAATATTAGGTTTAAATACATCTTGAAATCTTCATTTAGTTAACTTTTCTCTATATAATAGTAAATTTTAGCACTTGACTTTATAGTTCAGTGGTTACCTATACTTTATATTACGCCTTTGACTGGCCTGTTGGTATAGTAGTTAATGGCCCTGACTACATGCCGGGGGTTGTGGGATCGATTACCCACCCAGGACTAATGTTAATGTGATGAGCCCGATCACTATTTCAATGTCTGGGTGTAATTTATCAATAATTATGAATGTAGATATTTAGAAATAATACATAAGTATATATTTATCAGCTGTTTAGTACCCATAACACTAGCTCTGCTCAGCTTGGGACTAAATGGTGTTATGCGAAAGTTGAAAATTGTGGAATATTATTAGATATTATACGTATTTCAATTTCACTAAACCTCAAATGGAACAAAAGTATTTACTTACGTACTTTTTGGGGTTTACTTAAAATAAAAGACTATCTAACAAGAACTTATCAATGAAGAACCAAGCTAGTAAATTAATTATGAAAGCGGGCGTGAAGTAGATGACTCAGTACAATACCGCTTATAAGATTGATAGTGATAACCATCCGAATAAGTCCGCGGCTAGACGCTCGCCGGAGGTTGGGCAGCGTCGCACTGTCAGCGGGCGCGGAGCAGCGGTGCGGCGGTGAGCGGGAAGCGCAGTTGCATTTTACAATGCGACAAAGATTTGCATGGTATTTTATATTAATAGCAAAACATGTAGGTATTAGCATTTTTTATTTTATACATTTTTACCAACTTTTATACCATGCTTCTTGAGAAAGGTCGGGTGTGTAGTACTCGTAACGGGCGTGTGTTTATGTCAACATGTATGAATTAAAACGAAGCAAAAGAAGTATATAAGAATCTTAGCAGCTGCAGCTCTGTGGTTTCTGCCTAGTGTCATGAGGAAAAGGCGTGAGTTTATATATGTATGTCTCATACCAGGTTTTGAGTAAATCAACATCATTATTATTATTTTTATGTTTAAAAGTTTAATACTCATTGAGTTGAAAAAAAAATAACTGCGACTTGGTCATATACCTTTCAACTAATATATTCCTAACAAATCAACTGTACATATTTCGACTGATAATAATTATAAAGATAGATAAGTACAGTGATATGAATTTGATTTTATTTATCAGATACCAGTTCTATTATATTTTTGATAACTTCCGATGTTATTATCTTTTAGCAAACATACGATAGCAATAATATCTTACAACCTTATGTTTATTTATTAATCAAAATTTTCTACATTTTCAATGAATGAATTTTCACTGAATACATACAATAATATAATATAATGTAATAGGACAAGCCTATTGCCCTCAACGGGGCACATATCCAGACTCTGGAGCTACTACTGACAATTTCTAAATGGTAAAACCAAATAACACTTGACTGGACACGGAAATAGGACCCTAGACCACATGCATAGCAGTAGCGCTTGCAACCATTAGTCCAGCGAGGCAGACAAGAAAGTATTATTTATGAGTTAATAATTTTTAATGAATTAATCAATATTTTCTTCTAAATTTATTTCGGAAACTGCACTTTATTTCTTCTTCTTTTATTTAAAAATTACTGGACTTCATAGCATACCTATAAACATTTTATTTATTCATTTCTCTTTACTACGACAAAACCTATTACAGTAAACATACAAAAATAAGACACACAAAATAGCAATAATTATTGACAAAAAATTTATAAAATATAATAAATCGATAGAACATCTAGTTACCCTGTCTTGCGTTCTCCTTCCTATTGTCATATTTTTAATAATGATATCGAACTTCAAACAATCCAAAATAATGAGAAAATTAGTATTTCAAAAGCTAATGCTAACTCCATAAATTCCGGATTTATCAATGAAATCCTTCCTTCCTATATGTTAAAAACAAATGTAAACATGTTTAAAAATAAGAAAATTGCATACAATATCATTAGCATTATAAATATTACCTAATCGTGCATGTAATAAACTATAATATCTTTCTCACAACTAAACACAATCGATACGTCTCAAGAATCGAATTCTTTATCGACAGATTCTGTTTCTTCTCAAATCAAATCACTTTCTAGTGTTTTTGCTGGAAAGAAGATGCGGCGGAACAAACTCCCCAGCAAAACGTCTCAGAACTTGAATCCAAACAATAAAATACTCAGTAAATAGCATAAAGGTTCATAAACTTTGTAAATCATTGCGTTTCAAAGTGATTGTCACATGTTAGTTAGCAGTGTTAGCACACTCCCACACACCAAAAAAAAACCTATATGTTAACATTAAAAACTAAACTCCCACTACAAACACAAAGTATTTTGACAGCTGTCAAATCGTAGTTCTTAGATAGTTTCTAATATAGGCAAGATTATTGGCATTATTGTCTAACTAGCTGCCCCGGCAAACTGCGGTCCTGGCTGTGATTTTACCTTCTTAGTCTTAGCTAAAGACTCGTCAAATATTAACTTAAAACGGAAAAATGTGGACTGGCAGACGGTGACATTTGTCACCGTCTGTCATATCACCGAAGATGTCATTGCATTTGAAAAATATTTAAGAAAACCAAAAACAAATAAAAGAATAAAAACATCTGTCAAAAATGTTTTATTAAAATAAATACCTACTTGATTAAAATACACTAGAAAGCAAAATAAAAATTAGAAACCAACTCTAAAATATGGTGTTAAAAAACTCCTCCAAGTCACTATCTACCTACTGGAAGTGTAACTACCCAAAATAATTTAGAATAAGATAGCCTATGTCCTTTTCCAGGATAATATGATATATCTACATGCCAAATTTCATCACGATCCGTTAAGCCATTTAGTCCTACAAACCCGACAAACAAATCGAGTTAGTTTCTCATTTATAATATTAGTACCTGCCTATGGATGTCGCTAGCAGTGTGACCGCGGGCCGCGCAAAGTTGTCGAAGCTCAACTTTGTTTGTCAGGCTGTGTGTTTATTGCCTCCGTCCCTCATAAAATGTTATGAATGATACAGTTCGCGAGGCAGGGATTAACCGTTTAGTAGCTACGTTCCGTAACCATTATACGTTTAGTTCGGCCTTTTCCAGACCTTTTTGTGTTGAATATTTTCAGCTATATTTATATGACGGGTGTCCCGAGCACTTTTTAACAGCAAAACAAAGGTTCACATGTTATGTTGTTGTGCATTGTTTTTAGAACCGTTTCGCTGTGATTTTTACTTGCGTGGACTGTTGTGCTTAGGGAATGCAATCTCGTACGAGATTTCCGCCTAGCGAGATCTCGCGAGACTCAAAACCCAGTCTCGCGAGATCTCGCAAATTACGGGATCTCGCGAGATTGGGAGAATCGCAATTAAAACACATGCAAATGCTTGTTTTAAGAACTAGTAATTGACATGATATGTAATTAAATAGAAACTGCGTTGCTTAGTTAAAAAAATAATGTAAGTTTTATTTTAAAAATCAACAGAGTACCTACTTATTATTTTGTTTCTAACTCTAATAACATTTGTTTATGTCTATAATTATTATACCTATACTGTAGCTAATCAGTTCAAATTCTTACAATATTGGTAACATAACAATAATTATCTATATTTAGTCTTTTGTAAATTATTACTTTAGTTTCAATAATTAAGAGTAATAGGAACATTACTTATGGTAAATAAATACAACAAAACAAAAACTTAACTTCACAAGTTCTTAAATAAATGTTGTGAGATCGTCAGATGAAGTTATCAAGGTACGGAAAGGCAAGTTAGTTTGTCTGAAAATGGCTTCTCAAAAATCACATCATGTCGAGAGTATCATCTGACAGACGACTTCTGATTTTGCATGCAAAATCAGAAGTCATCTGTCAGATGCGCCAGGCGCGGCCGCACGGCCGGCCAGGATTCAGTTCGCGCGCAGCCGCGCTATGAAATACACATCGTCACGCTGCATTTGTCAATCTCGTTATCTCGCGAGATCTCGTACGAAATTTGACGAGATCCAATCTCGTAAAATATGGCCGGGATCTCGCGAGATCGGGATCTCGGCGAGACGAGATTGCATTCCCTAGTTGTGCTGTAGGTTTTCGTACACTTTGATATTATCCATAGTGTTATTGTTAGTTTTGCCTCTTTTTATACTCCATTGCAAAGTCTACCGTGACTTTCCTAGTTATATGTGGTCATCATGATTATTTTTTATTTAAATGCCGACGAATCGCTATTAAGTTATGACGCAAAGGTATTACCCAATTTGCAAATAAGTTTACGTAGGTACCTACTTTCCGACAAAATTGTTCCGTTCCAAAGTTTCGCGTTATGTTTTGAATGTTTTAATACCTAGTTAATTTTGTGAACGGTTGGTATAGTAATGTCAAAGTAACGTGGACTACAGATTCTGATCAATACCTACTTTAAAGAAATATATCTACGCACTTACCTAACTGCAACGACTTGTAAAAATCTTATTCGAGAATATAAAAATATCGTGACCACAAAACGTAAAAGCAGCCTGCTACGCACAGAAAGGTGTTAGGAAACAAGGAAGGCTCTTTATGTCAGTGAAGGAAGCTATCGGCACAGTCCGAGAAAATCGATGTCGGCTCCCCTCATAGTTTGCATGGCCACGGTCCGGCCGCGACCACTTCGAAACGAAACTCCTTGCTCTCACTGCCAACCTACATCTTTGAATTTTTTATTAAAAAAAATAATATTATACGCCTGGACGTAAGGGGTAGTGCTTTCGACGTGTTTAGAAAAAAATTAAGGAACCGCGCCCCCGCCCCCACCCCTTCGCCCACTCCCCTCGCTCGTCCACGATGCAAAATTTTCAGTGCCCTGCGCACGGTTCGGCCATTCTGATAATACTAGTTTCTGCTTGGGATTTGGTTGCTATATTATTGATTTCGTTTTCTAAGACAGGAAGGAAATTCACCAAGTGTACTTTATGCATTCGGGGAAATCCATAATGTCCATAGTTTTGAGTTTTAACGTCATAGATAGGTACCTACTTAATCAAAAAATAATAATTTCATAAGCGATTTTGGCAA
The DNA here is from genome assembly GCA_921972225.1 of Euplexia lucipara. NCBI lineage: Eukaryota > Metazoa > Arthropoda > Insecta > Lepidoptera > Noctuidae > Euplexia > Euplexia lucipara. The sequence continues at coordinate 4,596,650 of OV179142.1, read as the reverse complement.
GTTTATGTTGCATAGTTTCTTTTTTTTAAGACTCTTCTTATCTATTCACTATACTTACTTATAATATCGCTTTAAAACATGACCTCGAACAGTTTAGTTTATAATTCTGTTTATCATAATCACGCTGATCTTTTTCGGTTATTGACTTCGAATGAGGAAATGACATTTGCTTGTCATCTATTGCGAATAATAATAATGAATACACGTCGTGTATGTGCAGCTACATGTTTTGTTTTCTGATCAACTGGTCGATAAAAGGTTGAAATTATTTCGATACCAAGGTGACCTACATCGTTAAACACACTTGCATCAATTGTAAACAATGCACTTTACAAACTTTAAAATATATTGTTTAGAATTTGAAGGCTATTATTTTTGTACGTACAACATAATAAAAGGAGATTTAAAATTTAGAGAATTTCGTCGCAGGGCTCTGTCCGCCCGCATCGTAAGGGTGGGTGTTATCGCTGTCCCACTCGGACGCAGCTTCACCGGACATTTCGACCGGGCATTTCAATTTTGAGAAAGAGTAGGACCAGCCCCGTCCCCCGCGCCTCGGCCACCCCCGCTCGCCTCTCTCGCTCGCACTAAGGACACACAAAAGGACGAAGGAGCGATAACTTCATCACCGTGCGACGGTCTCGCTCGCACACACGCTACGGTGGGGGACGACGTTGCGAATTGTTATTGAAGTCATGCCCCCGAAGGCGACTTCGGGAAGGCTGTCAGTTGCTAGTAAACGTTCGCAGCGTCCGTACCCGGTTGACCCGCGCCGCCCTCGCGACGCACCTAGCACACTACAAACTATAACGTAGCGCGCCACCGGGTTTACAAACAAGTGCCAAGTTGTTATTCCACTACTTCCTCTGTGATTTTAGTTTATTATAGACATTGTTAATTATTATTAGACTTTTTCGAGTGAAAATAAGATATTGCTTCGCTACTATGAAACTTTGGAGCGAGTGACGCGGAGTGTTGGCGGTCGCCGGTGCAGCGAGTGTTGTTGATGGACCGGGAGCTAAGCGCAGCGCGCCGGTGTCAGTGTTTACAAGCGCGCACGTGGTCGCGCCGCACACCCGCGCTACGAAATGCCGCCAAAAACTTTGTTCGGAAACATTACCGCTGTTTGAACGGAGTTGCGAGGGCACCGCGCTGCCGCGACCATGACTTTAACCTGTAGCGCCTGATCCCGTTGGACTACATGCACGTCGACACGAGAAGTGCTGTTTTTTTATTATTTTTTTTTCGTTGGAGGAGACGGTGCTCTCCTTTGGATTGATGATTTAAATGGCTAACAGCAACGCCGTTTCGTCGACTTTATCGTCGAGGGACTATCATTGTAAGATTTGCGATCTCTACTTAGACACTGTCGATTCATTAGAGGTGCATTTGCAATATCATAAAGAGAACTTATACGTGAAGTGGGGTACACAAAACTCACAGAATGATACTGATAACAATAACGGTGCGAAAGTGAAGATCGAAACAACGGTGTCGGCGCCGGCCGACTCGAGCGACAACATGATCACCAAACCCAGCCCCGAGTTCCAGCAGCGAGCCACGCCAGAGACGTCGGCGCAGTTCCCTCACCCCGCGACCCCGCAGAGCTACCACAGCGCGCCCTCGCCGTATCAGAACCCTGACCAGACCAACTTCTCGCCTGGAGCACAATTTGGTAACAACTACTCTCATTCTGGCTTCTCGCAAAATCAGCACTCTGAACAAATCAACTGGGAGCAGTCCCAATATAACCAAGAGTATCATAAATCGAATAGATTCCACCCGTACAATATGCAAGAGCGAGTGTCGCAGGTATCATCATCGAGCCCTCTGTACGGTCAGCCACTCAATCAACCGACACCGTCTCCCTCGCCCAATCAGTGCGATAAGTGTGGGTTTGTGTGCGACTCCGCCGTCCAACTCAATGAGCACTGCAACTCTGCTCACGCGGGGGCCAGTACTGCCCCTACGTCAGCGTCCATGCAATTTCAGCAGTATCAGGGAAAGCAATACAACAATTCGGGCTATCAAAATGAAAACCCAAAGGTAAAAGAAGAGCACGAAGAATCGTCAGATATTTTAGATTTGGACTCTCAAAAAGTTGTTTACCAAGGAAATGAAGGCGAACAGCCAACTGCGGCTTTTGAAGACGCGCCACCTCAAGGCCGCGAAGTTAACACGCGGACAGTGCCCATGATGCCCTGGGAGGCGCAGAAATTATATAGTAATCCACAGCTTAACGGAGATGTATCTCTTTTCAAAGAACAAAAGATGTTTGCTGAACAAAAGGCATATCAATCGGAAACAAAAATGTTTCATCCGGAACAAAAGTTTGCCTACACACAAGACAAGTTTCTTAGCGTACATCATGATCAGAAACCTTTCATGCATGTAGAACAAAAAATATACCCCGGCGTCCAAATGCCTCCTCTTACTGATTACTCGGGGCCGGTAGCATCTTCAAATCCAGATATGAAACCACCATACCGACCTTACGATTCACCGGCGGCGCCACAGATAACAAGCACACAACCTACAAATCCTACATCTTCAACCCTACCTCCTATCGGAGGTAAAGGCGCTAATTGGAAATCAAATGAAGCGCGAAGGCCGAAGACGTATAACTGCACCGCTTGCAATAAGTGGTTCACTAGTTCCGGCCACCTAAAAAGGCACTACAACACGACGTTGCACAAGAACGCGGTGAGGTCGTCGGGTCAGCCCGACCCGGCGACCATGCCCATCTCCAACCACCACCACCCGACCCGCGAGATGTCGCGCGCGCAGCAGCAGGCAGCCGACTCCAACACGCAGAGCCCCGTGCCGTCCGAGGACGGGCGCAGCGTGGACGACGCCGCGCTGCAGTCGCCCTACGCGTCGCAGAGCTTCGAACGATCGCACCGGGTCGCCACCATGCAGTCCAAGTCACCGTACTCGCATCTTCAACAGGGTAACTTAGATAATAATTTCAGTAATAATCCTTTAGCTAATCACCCTTTACAGCACCAGGTCGGGTCGCATCCGCTCAATATAGGTAGTCAACCGCCGGGCATAGGGAATCCAAACGATAGTAATCATCAGTCATCTAAAGGTGTAGCAATATCAACGGCAGGGAATCCCCCAAACGGGGAAGCAGGTCCCTCTGTTTCTCAAAATCACCATATGAGGGGCCTGCTATCAGTGTCAACCAGCAATATTTCAACTCCAGTTCTAACGCAGAGTACGCCGGCGCTTACGGCGCACACCCTGCCTCCGTTCAGTCATTTGGGTGTCAACCCGTACAGCCCGAGGTCTACGGATCCTTTGGGGCCTTCGGTTCCGGACCCCACGCACACCCCTTTATATTTGGGTCAGAATTTTCAGCAGACTATAGCACCGAGTTACCCAAACGGGATGGCCCCCCACGTTATGGATATGGCTATCAACAATCTGCCTATAGCCAATCCGGCTACTTTTGGTGAATCAGCACCTGAAGAAGTCGAAGTTATGGAACAGGAAACGTCAAGCGAGCCAGCCGGCGGCCGCCTGCCGAGCTTCTCGCAGCTCCAGACGCAGAGCTTCAGCGTTTATGTTTCTAACTATATCACGCAGCCTAACGTGGGGGGTCAAGTTGTTTCTGACGAGTCGACCGCCGGTTATATTATCGTCGACCCGGTTCACTCAGCGTTACAGTACGGCAATCCCGAAATACAAAGTATAGAGTACGATTATGACTTTTCACCGAGAAAAGTCAAGGAGGAGGACGTGATCGATTACGATCCGGAACAGACAAAAGTTTATCCATACGGTTACGCCGTCGAAGGAAAAACTATAAAGCGCGAAATTGAAATGTTACAAACAGATTCGGGCGAACTTCAGATATTAAAAATAGAGGATATCATGGACTATGCGAATAAAGAGAATTACGGGACACAGATGAAGTCCCCGGCAAGTCCGGAGAGTGCAAAGGCTGAAAACGAAAGCCGCGGTTCGCCCGCGGTCTCGTCCACCGTGCCAAGCACGCCACTCGCCGAGAGAAACCAGGTGAAGAAGGCCGCGGCCACCACCGTGCACAAGTGTTACGAGTGCGACAAACTGTTTAACAAAGGCTGTTACCTCACGCAGCACAACAAGACGTTCCACTCGGGCGCTAAGCCATTCAAATGTATACGGTGCGGCAAGCGTTTCTCAGACGACGCGTCTTACGAATGGCATTGCGTCAAGCACTCTGACAATAAGCCATTCAAATGTAACGAGTGTCCGAAGTCGTTTAACCACAAGTCGGACCTGCGCCGGCACATGTGCCTGCACTCTGATTGCAAGCCATTTACATGTGACCATTGCGGCAAAGGTTTTATTAGAAAAGACCACATGGTGAAGCACTTCGGCACTCACAAGAAAAAAATCCGCTCGTCGTCGTCGCCGACGTCATCGTCGTCCGTGACGTCGACGTCGGCATCGCCCGTGTCGAGCTCGCGCGCGATCCACATCGCATACAACTGAACGCTCCGGTACGAACGTGTCGCACACATATCATTTCATACTTGCAGATAGCTCGTAATAGCATTTCTTTTACTTAGACTTTGTAGTAAATCAAACTTGATGTTCCACTGCGATATATTTATTTAGAGCGCGCTATAAGTATCCTTGCACGGTGGCCGCCGAGCGACTCCAGCGCACGCGTTCACTTCGCAGCTCGTTTTTTGTTGTTCATTCAAGCTAACCTTGCGCCCGGCCGCCACAAGGTGACTTTACATGCCTGGTGTCTGGGCGCTAAACATATAATTACATGACGTTAGAGTAATTCTACGATATCATTTAGATCGAACCATATCATTTTTACATATTAAATACGGAAAGAAACGTAGAAATAATGAGATAAAGTAAAAAACGTCGTTTTATTAAGAAAATATCAGACGCGACGAACATCACATATCTAATTTTATTGTAAAATATTATAAACTATAAGAACTTTTATTTTACTTTAGTTAAAATTCTATGTTTTCCTTTGATTGTTGAAGTTTACAAACGATAGATATGTGTATTTTGAAAACTATTTAGTGTTTTTTTGTAAATATTGGGACACGATTGCCAGACATTTATTTTAAGTAGGAACTGGAAAAATACAAATCGTACACCGGAGATAAGTGTTATGCTTTAATTATACGATGGGTACAAATTGAAATTTCAAACGGTTTAGATAAATTGCCAAAATATAGGTTTAATGGCAAACTTTGTAATGATGATAGGTCGAGTAGTGGGAGCGGTCCAGGACGCGGGCGGCGCGCACACAGCCGGGCTGCGCGCGCGCCGGCCGGGTCCGCGCGGGCGGCGGGTCGCGGGCCGCGCGCCTCGGCTAGCGTAGTCTATTTAGCGTTTTTGTTCTAGGTGTAAAATCTTCTATTGATTATATTATTACACGTATTAATATTTTCCCGGTGCTTCCTATTATTATTTTGTCTGTTAACATTTGTTTTAATATTGTAAGCTAGTTGACTTCTTTGTTTAAAATTCTGAGTTTTTCCTAAAATGATACTAATTTGTGTCCAATTAAGTTACCAATACGTTATTTGAACGAATTTAGTTATACATTCCTGTTTCGTTAGTGGTAGGAAAGTAGTCTTCCTAAACGTTGCCAAATTGATTCCGCCAACTATCTGTTGCGAAACGATTTAATTTTTAATAATTTTTAGCCTAATGTTAATGATAATGAAATTCTCTAGCAATAATTTAACGTAATAATGTAAATGTTTTTTGTATAGTATTAAAGTAAAATGGTCACGATTTATTGATTTATATACAGAACAAGTTATAAGGGAACCATGAATTATTTGTATATAAAATTGTGAAAAACGGTAAAATCAAGTTATGAAGGACATATCAAGGCCAAAATGCGCGTGCGTTGGAATGTCAATATATTTGCCTGCGTGTCGGTGTCGATGCACGTTAGTGCTGAACCTGGCGACTACATGAACCAGTCTGCTCTTAGGACGAGGTCGCACTGCCGATGCTGCAGCAGGCAATACATTGACACGCCACGCTGCCGCAACCATATCATCGGTCGACACACAAAACTAATAGCAACGATTCGTTTGTCATGGGTTAAAAAAATGTGCAATATGAACATTATATCGACTTAATTTTTGATAATGTTTGTATTTGAATGTTGATTATATTGCAGAAATATTTTTATACACATAGAATTACACTGAAAACGTTGATCTACCTCAACAGTGCATAATTATACATTATTATAATAATGACAATCCGAGAACATATTGTACAATAAAATTATACCCTCCTATTAATGAACGCGGTGTGAAGTAGGCAATCAGTATTGATTTACCATGCATTATTCTAGATTTAGCATTGGCGTAACTTAACTTCTCGTTTATTAGTAGGAGGTTAGTGTTAAACGCGTTCCAGTGACAAATAACTGTGAACAGCTCGGACCGATATGGCCTACCTCTTAAGAATTAATTAACTTTTAGTGAAATCTAAGACTATTGCGATCGTCAGTACCACAACTACCAACTGACGCCTTGTTCGTTCATACACTTGCCAATACACGACATGAAACGAATGAGAAATGAAACGAAACGGGTTAATGAATCGCACAACATCAATTTATACAACATTTCTGATAAAATATATGAGCTGTTTATGAAAAGTAAGACATTTTAGTGTTATGTTGTTGAGAATATTTGTATAACAGTTTTTTTCCTATAGCAATAATAATGTGTAAAACAATATACGAAACTTAACTACCTCAAGTAACGAGTAATAGTGATAGTGTTGCGAGGAGTGTCTCGCGGCCGACGGGCCGGACAACTATATACCTCATCTTGCCTTCCATGTTACGTTTAGAGTGATACGTTATCATCGCCGGCACGTCACCCGCGCCTCACTCTCGCTCCCAATAATATATATATATTAGAGGACATGTATGTCTCCCCTCATACTGTTTAAAGCACACACTAGTAGTATCAATTAGATATTAAATTATGTAAATATATAATGACGATAAATTTGTTATTTATCATATTCTATTATCGTACTCATCGATAGACTTATTTTTAAATAAGTTTAACGTAGCGATTTCAAGTTTATAACATTAGTATTAAGGACGATAAAATGTAAGATTTTTGTGATGAATATTTGTGTATAATGTATTAATTTAAATAATCAGTTACCAGAGGATTTCTGTTACATTGAGTTGAGTAAAGTCGGAAGAGTTAAATACGATAAGATGTTGTTTTCTTTATATCTTGTTCCCTCGTCCAGTCATGTCTCTGTGTCTGTGGTGACAGACATTGCATGCTTTTTTTTTTGTATTATTGACATTTGTTAGCGTAGCGACAAAATTTAACATCAGTAGACGACGTTGGGGTGGAAGCTAGCTCTTGTCACCATAGTTGTTTCTACAGAACACCTTCCGTGAGTCGAAGTATCCTTCAAGAGTTTTCACCCGAGTGTCGTCTAAGTAGAGATAAGTCTTGATTATAGATAATATATCTAGTGTAAGGCGACAGATCTGTCACACCGCTACGGCGAAGGCTCTGTGCTCTGCGTCGGCTCGCTCACGCTGGAAAATCCTCTACGAACTGGACATTCGTCATGTATTTCGCAGCAGATCTCAAATTTGTAGACTATACGAAATTTTCAAACGTGAGCGAGCCACACAATGACTACGTTTATTCCGATGCGAACTTTTTGTATGTAAACAGCCAAGCGATTTTTTATTTTTATGTATTTGTTGTTTCCCAGTATAGTGGACGGGAACATAGGTAATATCTATCTACAGTGTTGTACTGGTAAGATTTGCAATGTCTACAAAGTCGCTGTAGCAGTAGTTTCCGTTTCAGATCTGTGAGTTAATATAAATTTAATGTGAAAAAATATTCTTGTTTTATTTCCCTTTATTCCCCTGCTATGTGCGATTTATATGCTGAGCAATTTTGTTTTATTTTCTTTCGTTCACATTAATTAGAGCCAAAATATTCTGGTGATTTTAATACAGCCTCCTGGTGTCAAATGAGGCTTTTATTTCTTGTTATATTACCTACTCGTACATTGCAGTCACAGTGATGGGTCACGCATAAACTTTTTTCCTATCTATGAGAAGGCACGGTCTGTAAGACTGCCACACATTCAAATATTGTTGGTCCATTTTATTTGTGACTTTATTATCATATGAGAAATGTACAACACATTTACACACTGAAATAAATCAGTGTTTTGTATTTCCAAAATTGTGATTCATAAAAATTGCCATAGTTCCCTAAACCTAACCCTACATATCCTTATAATGGTAAACACACATACTTTGATCATACATCTTAAGATCAAAACCACAATACACACCACTGTTTAAAGTCTAATGAGTAAAGAAATATTACACAAATGTTATTCTCTAATGAGGCCCGATTTTCAATAGTTAGTTAGCTTTTATCTGATAAATAAAAATGGCGGTTTGACATTTCTACACGAAAGCTGTCAAGCCGCCATTTTTGTTTCCCACATAAAAGTTATGAGACTATTGAAAAAATAGGCACTAAGGTACAGAGCCCAGCACAACAAGCTACTCCAATGTGTCAAATTACTTTGATCGTTTTTCAACTTTAAGTCAAACAGAATAAGGTACATATTCGATTGGGAAAATTTGACACATTGGGGTAACTTGATGGGCTGGCGTCTGTACATTCGTCAGTTTAGAGTAACCTGCAATTAGTTAAATCTACCACTATAGATGTGCTGTTGACTGTATCTTCGAAAGGAGCGGAGCGGAAATGAGGTGCGCTAAACTGAGTGGCTGAACTTCGACGGTGTTTAGCAAATGGGACTTCGCAGAGATCTAAGTATACATTATACAATGGGAGTTAGACAAAGTTCGTTATGAGATATTTCAATGGGCCATTTTTAGTCTCTCATCTAGATTACAAGAAAATATTCAACACATGTTATTTCCTTATTCAAATTGATGGAAATTTGCCAAAGCAAAATTAAGCGCATTAAAGTTGAGGAGAGGGGGCTTGTAACGTCAATATCGAGTATAAACTGTACTGGCTAGTGACGTCATGCGACGTGAAAAAAGAAAAAAATATGTGTCGAATATTTTCTTGTAATCTAGATGAGGGACTGAAAACTAAAATTTTGTCTTATTGCCCATTCTATAAAAAACTATTCTTCCTCACCGATAAATCAGAAGTGTATGGAATTCAACATTTAGAAAGTTTATATGCAAATTCCATACATTTCGGATTTATTGTACCTAAGTACTCCGTTATCAAAACGCCAGCAAGTCAAGCTACCCTAAACTGTCAAATTTTCCCAATTTATAATGAACCTTAATCTTTTTTTAATAAAGTTAAAAGGGTATCAAAGAAAGCTTTGAGTTTAGTACACACGTCTACACATCTAGCTATACATTTCCAGTTTACGCTGACCTCGCATTGTGCAGAAATCCTATACAATGCAAGATCGGCTAATACTGGAACTGTATGGCTTGATGTGTAGGTGTATCTATAGACACCAGCACATTTATCTACACCAACCTGTCAAATCCCAATTGAACTTGAACCTTATTTTGATTGATATAGAGTAAAAAAATGTGCTGGCCTCTGTACATGACCCAAATATCCCCAGCGTTTTTAGTTTTCGTCGTTATTTCCTGTTTTCCAAATTTTTTCTTATATTATTTTTACTTCAAAACAAAAAAGGTGAAGATTTTTTAGTTTTGCGATTAATTTTTTGACGAAAAGGAATATTTTAAGTATTTTCACATCTAAAGCTACAAATAAAATTAGAACAAAAAGTAAACAATTGCGAAAAACCTGACGAAAATATTTGACGCTGGGGTCCACTACCCATGAACTATAGTATCCGAATAACTTAATGTAGGTTTAAGTTCTCATAAAAAATCCAAGAAATAATAAGGTATTTAATTATTCAAAAACTTTGGATCAATTTTTCAATGGTCAAATAACGGGGGAATACAAAATGGTGATTTAATTTGACAGCTTAAATTGTCTACGTATAATATAATACAAGTATTATTTCAATCCACTATACTTTTCTCTTCAAATTAAAGTTTTTTTGACTATCGGAAAATCGATCCTTGGCCAATTATGTCATTGGCTTGGTTGGTATTGTGGTCGCAAACACATCTGCCGATCGTTCGAACCTGAGTTCAATAACCAGGTCTGGTAGTATTATTCGTTTTACCTATCACATGAACAGGTGATACATAATATACATTAATGCCGCGAGAAACGCAAAAGCGGTATCTTAAGAAAAGCTATTTTTCGAGAAAAAAATATTTTTTAAATACCTATATTTTTCTTTTTACTATATAGATTGCTTGAAGTTATTTAAAGGCTTTTTTTCATATGTTTTAAAGTAGATAGTGCTAAAAGGCTTAGTTAATTGAATGTGTCTTTTTTAAGATAACCGTAAAATCGACTTTACGTGTTTTTTTTGGAAATACTTACTGCTTTAGAGCATATAGCACGACAGAAAAGAGGTATACTTCTATCTATCCCATTCGGGATAACACCAGCGTGATGTTGCGCTGTGTAAATAATAAGTATCTACTTACTTTTCAATTACTTTTGGTTTTATTTTGGTAATCGTTAAAATCACAAAAAAGGGTGGTTCTTAAATACTTATAGGAAAATTAAATTAAATTTTGACACACGATATATAATATGGTTTATTATAACTTAATTAAACAAATATCATATAAACATTGTAAATAAATCACAAAAGGTTGTAGCGCTACGAGGCCGCCCCAGCGCCCGTACAAAAGACTTCAACGACTTATCCTACAGTACTTTTTCAATGTATTTGAATAATAATAAGTAAAAATTATAAATACTCGTCTGACAAACTCTTTTTTAACCCCACACGTAATAAAAGAGGGGTGTTTAAGTGTCAAGAGTGTATGTGTGTGTGTGTGTAGTTTTATGTGTGTATGCCTGTGAAGTTATACGTCAAACGAAAAAATAGATATTAAAATAAAATATTCAACAACTTTTCACACAACGCCATTTAGTCCCAAGTTAAGCTCGAGAGCTTGTGTTATGGGTACTATGTTTAGTACCTGTATACATACTTATATACCAGCTGATATACATACTTATATATTTCTAAATACATACATAATCTAGATAAACTACACCCAGGCACAGAACAAATGATCATGCTCATCACACAAACATTTGTCCTGGGTGGGAATTGAACCCACGACCTCCGTCATAGCAGTCAGGGTCACAAACTACTAGACCAACAGGCCAGTCAACTCATTAATGCATTCTTGTGATAATCTTTTTTTTTCGTATTATAAACTGGTATTCGACTGCAATCCCACCTGATGGTAAGCAGTGATGCAATCAATGATGGTGAAGCGCACTAGTTTTTTAAGAGCCTTTTCACTCTAGCCTTGAAGACACCTAAATTATACTCGCTTGTTATAATGTATGAAGATTTATTAAGTAATATTATAGTCTATAACTTTCGGTTATTATTATGATAAGGGCTTTCACGTCACCTACATTTTCACGGGAAGTATTTTTACATAATAGCACAAATGAACAAAACAAATCAATCAATCAATATATCAATATTAAATATTTATTATTATTATTGTTTTTTTTTGTTATTATTTTTTTTATAATTATAATCAATTTTTTTGTTCAAATAAATACAATAATTATGTAGGTTATCCTGTGATTCGAAGCAGACATAAGTATCAACAGTTTGGAGATTTTCAAGAACCCCGGCTGCCTGTTCGCGAGACTGGAGTTTGACTATTGGAGATGGCAAATCAAGAAGAGACATTGTATTTACACTTTAAAAAATAACCCATAAAAGCCGCGTTTAGTACAAAACACGAGCGAAATCGAAACTTTAATATCTTTGTCTGGTGAGCCGAATGTGTGTGATGGAACGTGACTTTTAGTACACCTACTGACTTGGCTTGCCGAGCAAAGAAGTCTATTTTGATTCAGTATTAGTTGCCTCACTTTTTGGACTCGTAGTAGGTTTCTATGCGTTATTATTCTGAGTATTTACACTTTTTTTACTATCTTTAAAATAAGATTTCTTACCTTTGTTATTACTTAAATGGCTTTGCTGTTAACATCACGGGTTGTAAGAACTAGTTGTAAGCAAGGCTACTAAATCATAATGATGCTATTTAGTTATGTCTTTAAAATCGCCTCAGTGGTACACATAGCTACACATCATTCTATAAATATTATCCAGTTTATACAGTTCTCAAACTTTATAGGATTTTTGTACAGTGAGAGTAGCTTATGAAGAGGTTGGAAATGAATAGCTTGATGTGTAGAAAACGGGAAAAGAAAAGTTACAGTGACGTCACTTCTGTAGGTACATAAGGCAGATTAATTATGGTGACTAACCATATTAGTGCCAACACAAAACCAATTTCCAGTGAAATTATTCATCCGTATTCATCGAAATCTGCAACGAAATTAATCAGAAAATAATGTTGGAGCAGTAGTAACTAACGACGATCTTGACGACGAAAAAAAGGGAGAATACTAGTAGAAAAGATCTCCAGATCAAGGAAGTGCCTCATCTGAACGTTGCAAAGCATAGCGCCTACCATAAGTCATTAAAGTTGTTCAATAAACTGCCAACAGAATTAAAAAGTCTAATATAGGTTTCAGATTAAACTTAAACGGTACTTGTTAGACAAATGCCTTCACTCCGTTGATGAGTCATGAGTTAATACAAGAGTCAAATTGACTTAAAAGATGATAATAATTGACACATGACATCAATTTGTATAAACATGATATTAATTTTGACATTAATTTTTATATTATTTTTTTACTCTACTTATATTATCATTTTTCTAATTTTAATTTATTTTGGAACTGTGATGTATGAAAACTGTATGATTTAAATTTAAAATTGCATGCAAAGTATTTAGACACAATGTGGAAATTGTTATTGAATAAATAAATTGTTTAATTGATGTCCAATAAATTTGCTACGCCAACCATACTAAGTGGTTTTATTTCTGTGATCGAACATGACATTATGATCTGCTGGGTAATAGTGTGACATGGATTTAAAATTTCAACAAAGTTTTTACAAACAGTATCGATTTAAATAAATGATTCAAATATCAAACTGCTATTTTGCTATGTCGAAAAAGGCGTGAATAGTAGAATATTCTCCTGGATAAAGTCTCTTCGTATCAGACCAAAAAAAAAGAAAACAAGAAAGAGAACATCAAACGTGAAGCCACGAAACCATGCTCCTACAGGCGAAATACACACTAACACACCCACGCCTACATTCAAATCATACTTATCGTTCTTAGAAAGTTGCGAGTCGAGCAGTGACATTGTGAAGTAGTGGCAGTATATTATAATGTGGCGAGTCGAGCAGTGACATTGTGAAGTAGTGGCAGTATATTATAATTTCCCCAAATAAGTTTTATTACTTCAAGATAAATATTTCGGTTTTCTTTTTAAATGCGTCTAATACAATTGAGGTGCATACCATGGTCTACATTGTCTTACTTGTACTAATTTGTAAAATATCGGGGGAAAGTTCAACAAATGGCAACCCTCGCGACACACATAGATACAAAAGTGGCTTAACTTTTAATGTTAGTGGCGCGCGTTTTTCCTTTTTCTAGTGGTCTGAGGTCTTCGTTTGGAGTGAGCTTTGAATTCCTGACACTTAAGATCCAAAATGGTACCAGTGATATTTTCAGGCATCATCCTCATTATGCTTTATTCTCTTGGTAAATAATCTACTAAGTATTAGTTCCCACTTTCTATGGGAAGTGGCCTCCCAACAGCGAGTTCGCAATCTCAACTAGGTCATCTTGTTATACACATTTAGTAAATGTTTATGTCACGACAACAAACTCTGGAATTACAAAAAGTATTGCAAATGACAGTAGGTACTCATTAAGAATACCAGTTGTCACTTCTAATGACCATTAACTTTATTATAATTAAATTTAGTTAGTGATGACGCCAATAAGATAAAGGGAAGACATAAAATTAAACTGCTTAAAGGAGGTTTCATATAATATCTACGTTTGATCAGTGAGTTTGTGGTTTTAGCTCGTTTAATGTGTTTTAGTTGTACTATTTCAACGGTTAAAAGGGAAATTACGTATGCTAATGTACGTATGCAAATAAAAGAACACGTATTGAGTGATGGCGAAGCGTACTAGTTTATTAAGAGCCTCTTAATAAACTAATACGCTTCACCATCACTGATTGCCATCAGGATTAAGGTCGCATAGCAGTCAAGCACTGGTTTAAAATATTTTAAAAAAAACCTATTTCAGGATACAATAGGTGGCAATTAGGTAGATAACAACTGTTACATTGAGAAAAATATATTACGAAACTATTCAAGATTATATTTAGGAAGCATAGGCTTGGGATAGACATAACACATTATATGACATTTTAGTTTTACTTTCTAAAGTATTTTTAGTAAGTACTTTTATAATTTTGTAGGTACTATTTAGTAGACTAGTTTGAGTACATTTTGCGGTAGACCGCAAGAAAAAACATTCGGATGTTATTTGTTGTTGAACCAAATGTTTTTTCTTTGCTATTGCTTGTCGAGTCGTTGCTCTCCTTAAGTTCTGAGTCAAGGTGATGGGTCCTGCTGATGCTGCTGCTGTGATTTCTAACAAATACGTGCGTACTGGATGGATCTAATCAAAGAGATTTAAAATACTATAGAGCGGGCATGTCAAGGAAATGTCAGAGAAAAACTTTGATCCCATGTCGCAGTAACGCCATCTAGAATAATATATGAACATTGGAGCGGCAGCGGAGCGTACTACAAAAAACTCATAGACTTGTATCCAGCTGGACACACTTTTTCGGACGAAAATTTTGTTCGTGATGTCCGGTCTATATGTATTGAATGTCTTTGGATCTAATCAATTTTTTCTTTCCTCAAAATATCATCTCAGGCAATAATCTCTGACCACGATAATTTCTAGTCCCTAAAAGAGACTGTGACCGCTGAGTTTGTACCGGTGTTTCTTCTCCGAATGTCCCCTCTTCCAGACCTCTGTCTTAATATTTATGTTTCTATAGACGTGAAGACTATACAACCTTTAGTAATATACTACGGAAAGGTCACTTAGCCATAAAAAGATTTAAGATACTATGGAGATTCAAATGTCATTGAAAAACTACGATGCCGTGTCTCAATAACGCCTTCTAGCATAGTAAGTATTGAATGTTTTTGCTTAGCAAGAACTGCATGCACTGTCTGGGACATAAAACTAGTCCTGACCCCTCGTGTGACGTTTTGAGGGGACTGCCCTAAGTACAGACGCCAGCACATCAAGTTACCCCAATGTGTCAAATTGCTTTGATCGTTTTTCAACTTTATGGTGATCAGAATAAGGTTCATATTCAATTGGAAAAAATTGACACATTGGAGTAACTTGATGTGCTGGCGACTGTACAACATTATCGAGAAGCAGACAGATTACAAAGTATCACAAGTGTCTGACCGTGGCTTCTTTTGTCCCATGGATACAAATAACATAAACAAAAAAAACTATAAAAAACTTTTTTACAAAAAATAAAACCGACTTCAAAAATAACACTAAACGGTGTAATATAACTCTAAATTCGGAAGTCTGTGGCTTTGGTACTTTTGTCTTATTCTTGATGGGCCACCGACTTCCGAATTTAGAGTTATTTTACACCGTTTAGTGTTATTTTTGAAGTCGGTTTTATTTTTTGTAAAAAAGTTTTTTATTTTTCATTTTTAGTTGTTCCCATACAAACATTTGCCATGAATTCATTTTATATCGTTAAAAAAAAAATACATACACACGAACATAGAACCTCCTCCTTTTTTTGAAGTCGGTTAAAAACGGCTGTGTTTTAGACAGTTCAAGTTATACACACTGACGCGACTATCACATAAAAATAATGGATCTAGTTGTTCCTTTAAAAAGGTATATTCGTATTCGTTCAAGTTCTTTGTGTTGCTGCGAAGTTAACTCCACCACTTCTTCTTCCCAGCAAAAACATTAGGCAGTGTCGAAGGGCGGGCTTTTTGGGGGACTGTCTTATATAACATTGACGTTGAAAACGTACTGATCCTCAGCCTAGTTTGAATAAATGAATTAGGCTTTTGATTTATGCAAATGAATAAAAACTTCTAACTCATTGGAACAAGTTTTTTACAGTAGGTTGTATACACACGGCTACACATCAACATTTCCAGTTTACACTGACCTAGCATTGTACGGAAATCCTATATCATGCAAGATTAGCTTATACTGGATATGTATAGCTTGTTATGTTTACTGATCAGATACAGACGTCAGCACATCAAGCCATATTAAACTGTGTTTTTTCCCCAATTAAACATGAATCTTATCCTTTTGTAATAAAGTTGAAAAACTATCAAAGAAATTTCGGTAACTTGGTGTGCTGGCCTGTACATTGTACACAATACTTATGTGACAACGGTGTTTTGGCGCTATGAACAAAAATGAAATCGCACAAGACATATTCCTTATTTATTTAATACTTTACAGAAGCGAACCGAATGTAACAGACCTTTCCTACCAGGCAATATTTTGGTGACGCACTTTCATTGATAAAAAAAAAACTTTTTTTAATAGGTAACTCAAGAGAGAAAAATCATAAAATATAAATCTTTAATAATTTTTATTAAACAAACTTATATTTATACAGGACGCTCTGTTACAAACAAAGAATCCACACTAAAAGTCCCGTTAAACACAGAATTATACTTTACAATGGAGTTTCTTGTACATTCTTCTCCATACGAAACTATCTTTTGGAATGTGCAACTAGAATCATATTAGTTTAATTTATTTGTAAGTCTAACGTTCAAGAGTGCCTGTTATCAGGCCTAATTGAAATAAATGATTTGACTTTGACTTTGACAATCGTCTACAACTTGATTTAATCACGTAAAACTTTTACTACTGTTGCAAAGCTAGTAAAGAAAAAAGCGAGAGTGAACTAGTCTAAATTCTAGAACATTTACTAAAAGCTCGTATTCACACATGGCCAGTTGATATCGCCAGTGCAAGCTTGAAAGGGAACGCATGTTGAGTCGACGGCGTGCCGGACTGCCGGACCGAACGGCACGATGACCTACACCGGTTTCGCTTTCGTTCGAAGGTCACAACTGAATCAGAGCCGGGTAGAGATGTGTTTGCACGGTCTTACATGTCGATGATAGCTTTTTTTTATTGATTTTATTGTGAATCGTGAAATTGTGGTCAATGACGTGGTTCATTTGCAGTTTTCCGTGTCGTTGATAGTTTGTGCTACGCTTTGATGCAGCGTTCTAATTTATCGCAATTAAATGACTTTGTTTTTAGGTTTTTGGGTGGTGAAGTGTTTTCTAATGATGAACGTCATAGATTTCCTATAGGGAAATTCTCTTTTGGAAACCTGAGTTTTACCAGATGACTGTTTACGACACTAAGCTCGATCGACTTCCAAGTCTAAGTTTGATGTTAACATTTTGTATTTATTTATTTTGAAGTAGGTAGGTAGTTACACGCCGTCTTCTTGTACTCATATTGAGAAGGTTTGAGCATTGATCACCATTCTGACTCAAGGTGGAGGATTAATCATTTGAAACTTATATTAACTTTAGATTTAAGTCACGATGTTTTCCATGGTTGTTGTTTTTGTTTTTCATTGATGATATGAAAAACACTTATTTTTATCGACAAATTGTATTGGACCGTCCATCACTAGCTACCAATAACGCCGAGATTCGTTGTTGTAATAACAACATTATTTAATTGAACACATGTTCGCGACAAACTCTGTACATATTTGTCGAGGCATATTGCCTTTTTTATTTATCTACGTCTATATATTAGCAGTAACTGGATTAGGTTACGTGATAACTCGGATGTTTTAATATGACACAACGTTTTTGTGAGAACTCCCTGCTAATATTATAAACAAGCGGGTGTAACGCGGTTTCTCCCTCGTAGTTCTCGTTCCCGTAGGAATAAAGCGATAAAAAGTAGTGTATATCACCCGGGGATTCTGCAGCTTCCCAACGGTGAAAGGATTTTTACTAACTACTAACCTAACCGGATGCAGCTGTATCAGTGTTTTATATTAAGCGACCTTCTGCCTGACCTCCATAACCCAGTGCATGACTGGGTACCACGGTACCCTTTAGTAAGATTGGTTGTTAGACTTTTGGGGGTTCTTACTATTCGAATCGACTGACAAAGATTTACAAACGGGACTGATATCTACATCGCACGGCGGGTTCGTAATATTTAGTGCACGCGTACAAGCGTAGCTTAACCTTCGATCGACCCGCAAGATTTTTGCAATACTAAAATAAGATAATTTCCATAAAAAAAACAACACATTTACTTTGCATTAAATCTTTCGTGAATACAACGCCATTTGGACGGCCGAGGTGAAAGACCTGAACTGTTTGCACAAAAAAATAGCAGTTGTAATACAAACCTCAAGTTCGAATTTTAATAATGATATTATTATTGAAGAGTTTCATGGCTTGTGGCTAAATAAAAACAGCCGCACGGGGTCGAAGGTTAAGCTACGCTTGCCGAGGTCGGTCCGTGGATGGGTAAACAATAAACAAACTCCACAACTTTCACCCAACGCCATCTAGTCCCAAGCTAAGCAGAGCTACTTATTTATTTCTAACTAAATACACATTATAGATAAATAGCGAGATTTCTCGCTTACCTACCTCTAGCAAAAATATCCTATCAAGTACTTTAAGATAGCATATAGATTTAAGATTTTAAATAAAATTAAATAAATTATACCAAATATTACTTTTTTAATGTTCCATTTAAATTATATTTAAATTATTATTTCTCTTAATAAAATGCGCCTTTATCCTCTCACCTACTTTTGTAATTTTGCTGTGCCCGACAGGGTCCATAATTGATTCGATGTTATAACACACCAACTTTTATGTACACATTATGGAATGCAATAAAGTATTGAGTATTGATTTAATTTGGCGTTTCAAATATGCATATAAAGACAATAATTATTACGTTGTCGATTAAGTGTTTGAAAAGAGTCTTCTCCCATTGATACTGCACAATTGCATCAGACTGGTCATCAAATAGCATGCATCATCACCATAATGAGCTGAATTGAGAGCTGTGTTTGCAATTCCCATGACATAAAAATCCCCTTTCCGATGTCTTGTCCCCATCGACGCGACGCCGAGTTGCTAGCCTGTCGGACTACAAGACGTACGGCGCTGCGCCACTGGTACACGGTGCATAGCCCATACGTATTGAACGTTTTGGTAACACATTCATTAAACGTAAAGCTAAGGAGTGGATTTTCCTGCCGGAGTCGGTGTTTTCTGATAGCTATAACCTAGGGGTTTTTAAGTTAAGAGTGAACCGGTTCCTTCTGGACAGGCGCGTCCTTCATCGTCGACCACTTCATTGCTTACCATCAGCAGGTCGATTTAGTAAATGTCACGCCGTGAACACTTGAGTGATGTGAACTGTCAATGTCAAGGTCACTGTTCATAGATTCTTCGTGCGGTAAGCTTTGTTCATAGAAACCACTGTTTCCAGATACACGCCTCAGGAGGAGAATCTATTCATATTACGTAGACGTAGGCGTAGGACTTAGAGCTCCTCAAGTTCCGGGTTAGGCTCACGATAACTGTCAATTGCTTGCACTGACTGATCTGGTCCACTCATATCTGTGTGGTTCTTTCTTCGTTGTTGCTCCGCTCCTATTAGTTTAGCGTAATGCTATAACGATACATCTAAGGGCTACATAAGACTGAAATAATTGAACCAGTAGTTCCTGAGATTAGCGCGTTCAAGCAAACAAACTCTTAAGCATAGATTACTAATTTTCTCTTCTCTAGCTCAGATTTAGACACGCCTTATATTAGTCGCTGCGTAATAGTATTCGTAGTATTGCGTATCCACATTATAAAAATAATCAACTTATTGGTTTCCGTGTAAATCTTTAATAGTTCATTTCCATGGTTATAATTACTTAAATAAATGGTATGAAGGCCAATGTTTCAAACCATTCGCATACCTGAATAAGCCGCTGAAATGAAAATAAGGAAAAAATCCAAACAATCATAATCGTTGCTTAAGACAAATAAATTGGTGTTTACGATATGCCGAAGGCGTTTGAACGTACCCATTAAAAGTTTTTACAACCCAATGTATGTAAATTAAAGTCTGATAAAAGTCAACCCACGGGCCTTCGCATAATTAGTTTTATTCTTATCACAATCATGAAATTCTTACTTTTCAACCATTTTACAATAGCCCATAAAAATTGAGAGCAAATATTTTTGCAACTATTTCCTATATTATCTACTTGCCAAATCATCTGCCTAGTCCTTCGTTAACTATGTTGGGATCGAATTGCAGTCTGTCTGTATGCAGCTAACTAACAGCATTTTACATGAAGGGACTGCCCATCTGACCTTGACAATCTGACTGGGGAATCAAGACTGATTAGCATGATACTCCTTGATTAAACTGGATGTCAGACTTTTGGGGCCGGACTCCTCGTAACGGCTGTCTATGACCTACAAATAACCATCATTGAAAGAACAATGGTTTGCTTTGCGTAACACAAGGGAGTCTTCACATGTGGTCACCAATGGTCACCAATCCATTAACCGGCTTTGTCAAGTGTAACTGCGATCAACTACTTACCTATAACTTGAGAATAATCTGTATCTCACTGCCACCCCCTTCGGTGAACACAAGCGTGATATTCTCTTATAATAGTGGACCAGAGATCTACTGGCTTGTTCGGACCACGTGACCTAATTAATGATTATTTCTATACATTTCTTTAGACTGTCTTGTTGGTCACAAGTGGTCGCAAGTGTTACTGCTGAGCACGAGGTCCCTGGTTCGATCCCAGGGCGGGAAAAGCGTTATTGAGTTTTTCCATTTGGAATCTCTCAGTATCAACCCGGAGTCTGGATTTGTGCCCGATTGATGGCAATAGGCTCGCCCCCTATTGCATGGGACTTCAGTACAATAATATTTTTAGAATGCTCTTGAGACTGCCCCTGCTTAAAAAAGCAATATTATAGTAATAATTAAAATCTTTCCCATGAGCTCCAAAAATGATCAAGTACAGATTGCACATACTTAGCTAAGATAAGATTGATTTGTGACTGCCTATGTACAATTTGTGTTTTGTTGACCTTACGCAATTTGGTTTGGAGCCGCTGGGAAAAAAAAATAGTATTTTATTTTTTAACTAATAAAATTATGGAGCTGTTGGGAATCAATGTATGGAGAGAAATTGTTTGGAGAACAATAGATTTGGAGCTCTTGGGAATAAGCCTCCTTGTTATCTGATTATTTAAATAAATTATTATTATTTATTATTAAACATAAATGATGAAATGTGTGTGTACTGCTGGTACACCTCTACCTAACCCTTCGGGGATAACAGGCGTGGTGTTATGCTGTTTATTAAATTTTCAGAAGCGTTAACGATTGTAGATAGTCAACTAGGCCTGCAGTACTCATACTTTCAAAACTCGATTCGTTCGTTCTATTTCAACTCGATTATTGGAGTGGAGATGTAATGATTTATTCGGTATTCAATTAATATCCGGTCTCACGCGCTCAAAGTGCGTTGATA
The DNA here is from genome assembly GCA_921972225.1 of Euplexia lucipara. Lineage (NCBI taxonomy): Eukaryota > Metazoa > Arthropoda > Insecta > Lepidoptera > Noctuidae > Euplexia > Euplexia lucipara. The sequence goes on along the minus strand of OV179142.1, from coordinate 4,574,985 downwards.
ATATAAATTATTGGTCGTGGGCGGACGGCGGCTTTGATGCGGTTACTGGGCTTGAGATTTTAAAACTTTAAAGTCGGTAATGTAGATCCTACATATTTTTTTTATCAGTTAGGCCTTTTGGAAGCTCCAGCTATTTAACGTCACGTGCCTGTTTTAGGTTACAGTGGCCCTGACTGCTATGCCTGAGGTCGTCGGATATTTTCGATTCCCTTCCTAGACAAATGTATGTGTGTTGAGCTCGTTCATTTGTCCTGTGTCTGGGTGTTATTTACCAAATAGATGTACCAAGTATGTTTATCAGTTATCTAGAACTCGTAGCACAAGCTTCGTTTATTTTTGACTTTTTTGTAACTTGACTTTCTTAATTTTCTTTTGTTTGTTTATTTTTAGGTTAATTTAGAATAGTTTTATTGTATAGTTATAACATTTAATTATTTCAATATTAATATATTTGTCAATTTGTGACTGAATGGCGTTGTGTGAAAATCGTGGAATATTTATTTATTTTTATCACGTTGTGTTCCTAATAAATGGGTGATATTGCGGAGCACTCCTAGTTTTTTTAAAGAACATACAGAGTTACGCAATCGTCAATAACTTAAGTTCACGCTTTTTTCCCAAGAAGGAAGGTAGACACTACAAAAAGATTAAAACTAAATATTATGCCTTTTAAGACAAAGTCAAAGTCAGATCATTCATTTCAATTTCACCCATAAAAGGCACGTTTGAATGTCAGTCCTACAATTTAAATAAATTAAGAGAATGATTCTAGTTGCACATTCTAAAAGGTAGTTTCATATGAATAAGAATGAGCAAGAAACTCCATACTTACTTTTAATTTAGGCACCCAAATCCAGTTTTTGCTTCGTTTAACAACACATGATCGATATACCAATATAGTTTCTGTCGACTAACATGTGAAAACGATGCATTTCTGTCTCCATATTAGTGTATCATAAAGTTCGAAAATCCTTGTTGTCAAATTTTGGGGTCGGCTCCCAGTTTAACCGGATGCATCTGCAACGTAGTCACAAGATGTAGACCTGTTAACCGATGCTATAAATAAAATTAAAACAATAAGCTTATCACACAAACATTTGTCCTGGGTGGGAATCGAACCCACGACCTCCGGCTTAGCAGTCAGGGTCACTAACTACGAGACCAACAGGCCAGTGTTATTATTTAGCTATATACTTATGAGTATATAGTTTATCTCCACAAGCCAAATCGTCGCGCGAATCAAGGTCACAATGACAGTCAATGACTAAATAAAATGCACTTGTTTTTATAAGGTTTCTGTGGTCATACACCTTTAGTGCGATGATCGATAGGTTATACAAATAAATATTTTTATTAGTGAGTAATGCTGATATTTTGAAACCTTGGCTTATGGCTAGAAGATGATCGAGGTTTAGCCACTGTCTGTGGGTAGGTGACCATTTTATTAACCATAACCCTTCACATATTATTAATAAACAAATAATAAAAAAATATTCCACAGTTTACACACAACGTCATCAAGCAGTACTTGTGCTACAAGTGCTAGAAAAGTGATAAACTTACCTGTAGATTTCTATATTATTAGTATTACTGAATGTAGCTAAATACATACTAAATATTGATGAAACAAATGCCTATTTGATCACCCAGGTACTGGTTCTCCGTTTGTAAGACTGGTCTTCAAGACTTTTGGGTTTCCAACGACCCTTTACTACCTACTATAAAAGACCATGCAACCTCTTAATAGACTGGCTTGCTGGTCTAGTGGTTAGTGGCCCTGACTGCTATGCCGGAGGTCGTGGGTTCGATTCCCACCCAAGACAAATGTTTTCAAATTCAAATTCAAATTAGTTTATTTGTGACACATAGGTAAAATGTATGTACAGACGCCAGCACATCAAGTTACCCCAATGTGTCAAATTTATTTGATCGTTTTTCAACTTTATGTCAAACAGAATAAGGTTCATATTCAATTAAGAAAAATTGACACATTGGGGTAACTTGATGTGCTGGCGTCTGTACATATGGTGTTGAATATAAATGTTTTACTATGCGCTGCCTTGCAAGGCGTTCAAAATGTTTCCTTTACAGGAATAAAATGTTAAATCTACCTAAATATCTAGACTACAACTAAATTTAACAAATTTAACTACAACTAAGTTTGTGTGATAAGCACGACCATTTGTTCTGTGTCTAGGTGGAATTTATCTATAATATGTGTGTATGTAGACATTTATAAGTGTGTTTATCAGCAGCTAGCTATTTCTAAACAAATACATATTATTATTAGGTATAGACACAGAACAAAGGTCGTGCTCATCACACAAACATTTTGTCCTGGGTGGGAATCGAACCCACGATCTCCGGCATAGCAGTCAGGGTCACTAACTAATAGACCAAGAGGCAAGTCCAGGCCAGATGAAGCACGCCTGCCTAAAAGTAACCTACGTAGGTTGTAGGTAGCCATCAGCAAACACCTAATCCGTCAGAGAATCCACTCCTTTGATGTATGCGCAATGAATGTGTTCCCAAAACTTCAACTACCTTGAACCCAAATTTTTCCTATCGATGAGTTTAAAAAAACAGTAGGTAAAAATAAATGTGCAGTTTGGTCTTTTTGCTGTATGCGTTTCAATATGGTTTCTCGCTGATGTTAATGACCGTTCGCACTTGAAACGACGGAGGTCACTGCCATGCTGACGACATTGTGTTAGCAATTATAACTTAGATGAGAATGGACGTGATCGTGAACGGGGCTTAACATGGCCGCGATGCGTGTATACTCGGCAGAAATATAGGTGTGCAGGCTACAAATGAAATGATAATAATGTAATACCTAAATACACTTAGAGATCATGGTCTTTTCTATTATGATTCATTAAAATACCTTTGGGAGCGAATCGTATCAAAATGCAGGACAATGTCTGAAAATGCCTTCTCACACAGTAGTGTTTTTACATTACTGTGACTTTGGTTAGGTGAGGGAGTTTTGTCCCTAAATAAAAATAAAGAGAAGATAAAGTTTTTCAGCTAAACTAATTACAAAATCGAGGTCGCCACACTCTAGGTAAATCATGACTTAACACATTCAATACATTTAAGTTTTCAAGTAATTGATGGTTTATCCAATACATATTGAGCTAATTGATTCTTTGATTCATGGAAAGTGTGTTCATTGTTTATACATGTCGGTTTTATATTAAATAGCTGTGCTACTTCTAATGCTAACACTTATTTTGCCGAACTTAGTTATCATCTCTGATAAGTCTAGTTTGTTAACAACTAATCTCATTCGCTGACTGTACATAGTTCATGGCCCCCGAGGAATCGATTCCCCTCTCAAAGTTACTCGAGGAAAGTGAACACATTAAAGGGACTGCATAACGCCCTTGACCTTGATCTTACAATCACGCTGCGCTCACGCAGATTGCAGGGTAATTTTAATGGAGACATTGCGTCCGGGTGTCCGGAATACTGTTGTTCCTTGCACATTTATGACATGCGTCGAGTAAATTATTTATTTAGATGACAAACGGCTTGTTTATTTAACTTGGGATTGAACTACTCGCTCTGCTTAGCGCTGTAATTGTGCCACCTGCATTTCTTTCTTCTAATATAGAAAATTCTGAAGTCAAAGTAATTTATTTGTATAATAAGGGGTAAAAAGTGAAATTGTAAATGCACCCTGGTATGTACATACGAAATGATGACCACCATCGGGTCGGGACCTAATAGTTGAGTTTATCGACCACGTACTCAAAAATCTGCAGAAGCTCACGAAAAGCGACTTCATTAGCATGTGAACATCAAGGCCATCCAGCTCCTCGATCACACAAACAAATTGAGAAGACTAAAAAGAACTAAACCGTTCGAGTTAGTGTTTAGTGATAGTGAATAGTGTAATGTAGTGATAACTAGCGCTATAAAATCAACACAAGAACAAATAGTGTAGGTATTCGCCTTAAAAGAGAAAAAAAGAAAAGTGCTATTGAACACATTCTTGGTCAAGATAATTCTGTATACAAGGCTAGATTGTAATAAAAATTAGGGTCTATCTTTTGGATGTACTCTACAATAAAGGGAAAAAATATACAAAAAGGACGGTATACTCGTAAAACTTGGTGACGACATAAAATTCTGTGCAACACAATGTTTCACCGTGCAAGGTATAAAAATTTCCAGATTTCTCGGGTGTATTTGTAACAGAACTCCTCCGAAACGACATGACCGAATCTTATGAAATAAATGGTCTGAGAATTTGAACTCAAGTAATAAAAACTAAAAAATAATATTCAAAGGCCGAACAGAGTTTGTTAGGGCAGCTACTTTATTGTATACTTACAAATTAAATTTGATTTCTAATTGTTACAAACAATATTGTGGATATTGTAAGCGTCACACAGATTGAATATTTTCAGTTTACACTTGTTCGGCGGTTTCGGTAATTATAATTAACTCACTAGAGGTAATGTCGAGTCGTGGAGCTCTTTATGCTCATGATGGCTTCTGGCATTTTCCTCAAAAGGCTAGGACAGGTCACGACTCTGCATCATGGTTTGTTACACGAAAATTTTGATAATATTTATAATGTCTCGACTTGAAAAGAGACGATGACACCTGAGTTTGTTTTGGCTTTTCTTCCCAGAGGTACTAGAGAGGTACTAGAGATAAAAAAAGCTGAACCTGAGTTAGTTTGGTATTAGTCAAGTCAAATGCTCCTCCAAAAGGTAGTTTCGTATGGAAAAGAATGGGCAAGAAACTCCATACTTATTCTTTTTAACCGACTTTCAAAAAAGGAGGAGGTTCTATGTTCGTGTGTATGTATTTTTTTTTTTTTTTTTTTTTTTTTTTTTTTTTTTTTTTTTTTTTTTTTTTATGTATGTTACCTGATTTCTCCGCCATTTGAGGACCGATTCTCGAAATTCTTTTTTTGTTTGAAAGAGTAGAATCCTGAGGTGGTCCCATTTTAATTTGGTGAAGATCTGGTGCTGATCTTCGGAGATATACAACGGAACTCTTCAAAAATAGACGGCAAATCTATCGTGATTGCTGGAATCGCTTGGATGTTTATTGTTTATACAACATCATGACGTATCATCAAGCCTGTATGCTCAGAGGGGTAGGCAGATGTGTTCAATATACTTAGATTTCGACAGTTAGGTATGTTAAGTTTCATTTATTAGGGTTAGGTGGATAACCCTATTATAATGACATGTATTGTTAACAATTAACAATATAAAATGAATTCATGGCAAATGTTTGTATGGGAACAACTAAAAATGGAAAAATAAAAAACTTTTTTACAAAAAATAAAACCGACTTCAAAAATAACACTAAACGGTGTAAAATACCTCTAAATTCGGAAGTCGGTGGCCCATCAAGAATAAGACAAAAGTGCCAAAGCCACAGACTTCCTAATTTAGAGTTATTTTACACCGTTTAGTGTTATTTTTGAAGTCGGTTTTATTTTTTGTAAAAAAGTTTTTTAAAATTGTTTTTTTACAATAACTTATAAACAAGTAATATAGTATATTAGTAATATAAGTAATGTCTATATCCTACTTGCATAAGAAACCAATTGATTTCATTTAACATTATGTAGGTACCAAGTTAAATACTTACAAATAATGACTTCAATGATACTTTCTGATCGTATTTACAGTTTATGTCGATTCATAGGGTAGGAGAAAATGGTGCCTCTTTGGTCTAGTGGTTGCAAGCGCTACCGATGAGCTCTCCTGGTTTAGATCCCAAGGTCGTGCAAAGCGTTATTAAATTTTTCCATCGCTCTTATACTCTCAACATTTTTCTGTAGCAACCAGGAGTCTAGATTTGTTCCTAATTGTAAGAAAATCTTACACTTTCCACCAGAAGTAGCTTACTAGGCAGTGATAGCCTAGTAGTGTGACCTGCGGACTATCAGTCACAGGTCTCGAGTTCGAACCCGAGGCATGGACCTGTGACCTTGCGGATTCATGTGCGTATTGTAAAATTACCTGATGACCATGACCTCTTTCACATGCAGCCCTAGCCATATAACAAATTCTATTTCTATTCAATTTCTATTATAGAAAGAAAATGGCGTATACGAAGTCAGCTGTTTGTCAATTGTCAAGCGTATTTCGTTTTCAGCTTTATTACAAATTCTACTCGTTAACACTTGTCTTAACAGTTGACAAATAGCTGATTCCATAAACGCCATTTTATTTCTATGGTTGCCTTATCGATTACGAAAATAGGAATAGAAATTGTTATATGGCTAGGCCTGCAGGTTGGTAACTAAAAGAAAAACTAGACTTCAGAAACAAATAATTTTTCTACAAACTAAAAACTGAATTTATAACTTATTTCACTGACGTAAGGACATAATTGCATTATAAATATTGCATTCAAAGTGTAAATTAACCAAACCACACTCGCACGGTCTGAAGAGTCATTGAACTTTACAGAAAGGTGGGGTTTTTGTAGTTCTATCTCAGTATTTCTTGAATCATTATCAAACAACAAATGAACAAAAGAAACTGTGTAACAGTTGGTTCATCACCATCAGCCCACAGTAGTCTGTTGCTGGAGAAAGGCCTCCCCTAAAAAGTGCCACAGCGCCTTGTCTTCAGCTTGCCGCATCCAGCATCCGCCTGCCAGTCTTCCGCAGTGCGTCATAACACCTAATCGGAGGGCGTCCTAACAAAAGTGGTATTAGTATGTATTTTTAGGTTAAGGTCTGGTTAAGTTCTGGGTTTTTAGGTCTAGGTTTTTTGGTCTGGGGGGGATCTATGGGTCTTCGTTATAAATAGTTTATTATTATTATCTCGTTTATTCATTTTAAACTCTTATAAATTACATTTTTAAATATTCATATACCTAAAAAAAAAACATTTAAAAACTATAAAAAATAGTAGGCCACCGATGGCGGGAGCAGGGTCCAAGCTACCGGTGGATAGGGTCTCAGAGACAGGAACCTCCTCACAATGCGAGCCGTATCGAGGAATACTGCCTTTTGTATCAGGTCTTTGATCCAACCGCGTAACGAAAGTCTGCTTACTAAAATAACGTTAAGTATATTATTATTATACGCTTATACTTCTGGGTGTTATTATACGCTTATTTTTTGGGTTCCGGACCTTTGCAAGGCGTACGAGGGGCCTAAGCCAACTCGCAGCGGCCCTTTGTCGTTTTTAATGCAGTGAGGCACCAATCGCAGATTTTCCCTGTATGCATTATGTAAATGCACCCAAGGAAAACTTACGACTAGTGCAGGACTATTGCAGACTAAAGCAACAAATGTATTGGGCTATGGGTCAGGAGTGGATAAGGTTATAAACTGGTTACCTAGTACTTTGCAAGGACTATGGCTTATGCCTCATCAATGCTTTATAAATACACGAATAAAATGGCAGAGGGTGACTTGCATACTCAGTAATGGGCCCTCTGAAACGGCCGCTAGCACATAGTGATGTAGCGACAAGGGGACAACATAACCTAAGGTGCTTGAGGAGTGGAGAGGCATTCCACGGCTGTCAGGACAATCCCGGAAGTACGGTCAAGATCCCTACCAGCACCTTACTGGAATGCTTCATTCCTCCGAGCACGTTTGCTCTTGCGAATCTCCATTCTGGCCGGCCAACTAAGGCAAGAAAGAGGTGGGAGCTCCCTTCCTCGTCAGTGCTCACTCTGGCCGGCCAATAAAGGCAAGCCAGAGTTGAGGAACAAGACTTCTCCCAGCAGATCGGGTCCTTGGGGTCGCTACTGCTCAACAGCTCGCCACAAGCTGCCCTGCGGGGTTATTATTATAATTATTACGTTTGCCAAATCACGTTCTTCGCTCAAGCAACCGTTTAAGTACCCTGTGCATGCGGTCATCGATATGTACCAAAATACAAGTAAATAAAAGACTGCCTTGTTTGTCTAGTGGCCGAAAGAGCTTCTGCAGAACATAAGGTCTCGGTTTGATCCATGGAAAAGAATACTCTTTACTCTCATAGTGTAGTGTGAGGTGTTTTTCCATATGGAATTTCTCAATAAAGACCCGGAATCTGGAACAAATCCAGACTCCTGTTTTGATGGCAATAGGCTTGCCCCCTATTACTTGGGACCTAAACGTAACTGGCAAACTGTAGGTGTGTTACAGGTCCACCGCTGCCCAACACCTTGAGGATAAAAGGTTATGTTAAATACATAAAATCTAAGTATTTATATTTAACTTCAAATTAACAGCTTTTAATATTATACATACATAAAAACAATAACTAACGCCTTTTTCCCACGAGGATAGGCAGAAACTACAGAGATTCTTACAAACTTCTTCATCGTAAGCTTTTAACTGAATTCATAAATAAAAGCAGACTGACTGTATTTTTAGACTAATCTTTAAAACGGCTGGACAAAGCTCTTATCAAAGCTAATGTTATAAAAAAAGTAGTAACACTTTTTATATAAAAAAAAAGAATCCGTGTAAAAAACTCAGATATAGAGGAAGTTTCGGACACAGCTTAGTGACCAATAAGTATGGACACTATAAAGAAAGAAAGAAAGAAAGAAAATATTAAAAAAAAACACAAAAAACAAAAACGAAACAAAAACATAAAACATAAAACATAAAACATAAAACAAAACACAAAAACAACAAACAAACATTAAAACATAAAACAAAACAAAAACAAAAAAAAACAAAAAAACAACAACAAAAAACAAAAACAAAAAAAAAAATAAAAAACAAAAACAAAACAAAAACATTAAAACAAAAAACAAGAACACAAACAAAACAAAAAACAAAAAAACATAAAACAAAAACAAAACAAAAACAAAAACAAACAAACAAAAAACAAAAAACAACGGACAAAACATACAAAGCAAAAAAACAAAAAAACACAAAACAAAACACAAATAAAACATTAAACATTATTATATAAAACATTTCGGGAATACAAAGTGCATTAAGTTTATAAAACTTCCGTTGTTGCTTATTAGGTAAAATGGCAAATTGCTATCTGTTGCACCAATAAAGAGTTTGCGTGCGTGTCGCAATTGTGCAAATTAAAAACAATAACATATCCGATGACGTATTTATTAATGTCAATAAGTCGCGTCAGTCCACAGTCGAAAAAACAGAAGGACCGTAAGAAATCATATTTATACATAAGCCCTATCAAAGGTGCTTGTGGCTAATTAATAATAATAACACGAGTTGATCAAAGACTACATACATACAAACATACATAAACTCACGCCTGTTTCCCATGGGGGTAGGCAGAAACTACAGAGCGCCATATGCTACGATTCTTACATACTTCTTTTGCTTCGTTTACATTCATACATGTTGTCATACACACACGCCGGTTGCGAGTACTACGCACCTGACCTTTCTGAAGAACCTCACCAATAAGGTCTATGTATGTCCTTCAAGGGCGTCCTCTCCCGGCGTTCCCACTTACATCTGCCTTTCGTTAGTCGCAAAGACTAAGCTAGGCTTATCAAGGTTGATCCATACATGGGTGACCCTTCGTTGGTGGAGAAAATATTTATGTCAATTTATGAATAAAAAACGTTACCTTCTAACATCGATAATAAGTTACATGTTTTAACTAAGAAACTGGACTTTATGTGGTCTGGAATAAAGATTATTTTTATTATTACCTACATCTCAAGACCCCTGCGACTTTCGGAAGGCATGTCAAGCCGCTGGTCACGGCTGTCATTACTAGATTTTTACAGTCCTTATGAGTATTTAGAACCCAGAAAACTGACAGTCAGTTATACTAAGGAATACCGGTGCATTTGAAAACCAGCGTCCGACAGCTGTGTCTGTCTGGGATTACCGCTGAAATGAGCCTTTTGGCGCAGCCGTGAGACATGCCATTTTTTTTTTACTATTTGGTTTTGTTATTTTCATATTTTAACAGTGTGTGCATATTTTAACCTGTTGCCAATAAATATTATTTATTTCTTTCTTTCTTTCTTTCTACCGGGTTATCCTGTCACCGGATTGGAAAAACCAGAAAAGATAGACAGACGCTGCATGAAAAACACTAGTACCAATTTAATATAAGCGTCCACTTGTCCGCATCGTACGCATCGCACGCATCGGACGCATCGGACTTAGGTATTAAGTAACAGATTCAGATGCGGACAGGTGGACGCACTTGTGTGACTTTCTATACGAGGAATACTACGATCCGTTTGATGCGATTCGTCCGATGCGTACGATGCTGACAGGTGGACGCTTACCTTTAGCTGCTTCATCTCATTAGTCTGAAAGCCATTGTTCGTTGCTTTGCAAAATTATAAGTAAGTATTTACATTAAAAAATAACTCTTTTAAGAACATGTTCCATCCATGGATTAGCAGTTATAGTTAAATTGTTAATTATTAGTAATACCTACCTTTTTTTTTAATAATATTTCACATTAATATTCCACAACTTTTCACAAAACGCCATCTAGTCTCAAGCTAAGCTAAGCTTGTGTTATGGGTACTAAACAGCTGATAAACATACTAATATACTTTTAAATAGGTACATATATATAATAGATAAATTACACCCAGACAAAACAAATGATCGTGCTCATCACACAAATCTTTGTCCTGGGTGGGAATCAAAATCACGACCTCCAGCATAGCATTCACGGTCACTAACTACTAGACTATCGGCCAGTCACCTTGATGGGGACAAGAAAGTTTTTCGACATGCATCTACAAACAACTTCATAAAGAAGCGGAGAGTCGTACCTTCACGCCATGCCATGTTACGTGTCTGCTCACACCGAAAGAAATGACCACCGTGAAGATATCATTCAGTAAACTTTTATATCTCATGCGGGGGCGCCGCATCTCTCGAATCCCAAAGGAACACTTACGTGGAACCAAAACAAACACTTAAAATTCCTGCGCAAGAGTACACGGAGTGTGTTTAATTATGCGAAAATGTGCAAACCATTCGATATTAAGCCCTTCCTTATTCAAATTGGTAATATTTAAATTTGTCCTTGCTGATGACCAGATTACCCCGGTCAAGTAATATCTACGTAAATAAAAATGATTTGATTCGGTTAAAAAAAAGAGAAGTTCGCTTGCCGTGGTGATTGGCCGTGTGGCTTCAAGGAGGCTGCAAGGGGAAGGGGTCCTCGACCTATATTGAGTATCATGCGCTTGTGCATCTCACGCACTTATTTGCTCTGGTGTTTAACGCTGCAGTTGTATAGGTCCATTTGGACGTGGACATAATATTCGAAATACCTACTTACATACAAGAAATATTGTACCTACCTCCCATCGTTCATCTAGATGTCATTGCACCGAATGCTACATGCAAATACGTGTCATACCTACCTAATTATGTGCCATGTAGGTATGTTATGGCGTTTGTATGCAGAGTGCGCAGTAATCTAAACATATAGACATACATACATACATATAATATGGAAGTTACTGTCAGTAATGTTAAAATAACAGCTTTTTACGAAACGAGATAAACCATAAAAACTGTTTGATTGAGCTAAACTCAGAAACAGGTGAACTGATTTTGACGGAACGATCACTAACAACTGACTGATGTTATAAGGAGTAACTTGGACTATTCTTATTAGTAATCTGTGAAATTTCGCGTGTACGAACCGTACGAACGAATCGCAACTAACAGCTAGTGTATTAAAATAAATAAACAGATACCTAACAACTAAGTATGTTTTTACTTGTCCCAATGTCATGAAAAAATGACTGTGATTATTACCTACGTCATCACCTTTTCGCGCCTAGCCTTTTCTTAATTATGTTGGGGCCGGCTCCCAGTCTAAGCACATGAAACTGGATACCTGTATTTTTTACATGAAGTGTCTACCTATTGTATCTGACTCTTACAACCTAATAACTGGGTAACATGGGAACTGAGAACTGTGAAGGCAAACATCGTGAGGAAACCGGCATGTCCTAGAACCAAAATTTCAAAGACACGTGACATCTACCAATTCGCACTGGGCCCGCGTGGTAGATTATGGCCTGTACGCAAAATACGCGCTTTAACGTGGAGTTGCGGATACCAGCCCGGTATCTTTAATCTTTTTAACATGGGAACTGAGCACAGAACGTCACTTGCTACAATCCTAACACACCTTCTTCATTTCATCGTCCTCCTTATTATCCCTATACCTTTTTCATATTATCCATTCTTATTTATTTTAGGTGAATTCCGTCATTAATTCACCGAAAAAATAAATCTGTATGAGGGGGTATGTAGGCGTCTGGTTGTGATTTGAATTTCACCAAATTCGGTTTAGTAGTTTAGTTGTAAATATAAAGATAAAGGGAAAATAGTAATTCATCTACATAGACAAAATACTAAACTTTTTTTTAATAGTCAGGGCTTTTTTGCATCCTTTTGGCTTATACTTCTGGTCGTACACGCAAGCCGGTTTCAATAAAAATTAACGTTAAAAAAAAAGATAAAGATACCGGGCTGGTATCCGCAACTCCACGTCAAAGCGCGTATTTTGCGTATGGGCCATAGCCTACCACGCGGGCCCAGTGCGAATTGGTAGATGTCACATGTCTTCGAATTTTTGGTTCTAGGACATGCCGGTTTCCTCACGATGTTTTCCTTCACCGTTTTTGAGAGCAGTGTTGATGAAATAAATTACACTAAGTAATGCACATACGTGGGTTTGAACCCATGACTTACTGTTCCTAAGTCGGGGTCGCCGCCACTGAGCCACCGCTGCTCTCAAAGAATTAACGTTTTAACATAATTGTTATGCTGCATCATTTTTATAAACAACTAATAACCAAGTCTAATGCCATGAACAAATGAAAGTTTTTATTTATTCAAACCTGAAGGAAAGAGGTTTTATTGTACAGCTTCCATCGTTCGTGGTGAAAACGAGAGTGGTCTGAGACTGTGTGAATTCTGAACATGAAGTCCAGTATTTGATGTAACACGTGTTGGGAATGTAATTTTTATCTATATTATGTATTTATTTAGAAATATATAAGTATGTTTATCAGCTGTTTAGTACCCATAACACAAGCTCTGAAGCTTAGCTTGGGACTAAATGGCGTTGTGTGAAAAGTTGTGGAATATTTATTTATTTATTTATTTAATTATACATACATACTTAATATCACGTCTGTAATCCCCGAAGAGCAAGGCAGAGGGAGTAGTAACCCACATTTCGCCAGTTATGTTTAAGACCTATGTAATAGGGCGAGCCTATTGTCATCAATCGGGGACTAATACAGGCTCTGGGCTGCATACTACTGAGAAATACAAGGTGGAAAAACTCAATAACACTTTGCCCGATTATACTATCTACTACACTACGCCTTTATTAACTGTAATTAAAACGGTATGAAATCTTAGCTGTAGATACGATTCTTCGATAAGTCATAGCATTATCGATGTAAAATTGGACCCGGTAGAGAGCGCTAGGATCAAAGTCAAAACCAAAGTTTGGCCAGGACGACGTCCGATTTGCTAATATCTACTTATATAAAATACAATTTCTGTTCGTTTGTCTCGCTAAAACTCAAGAGAGGCCCGGCCGATTTAGCTGATTTTGGTATTGAAATGTTTGTGGATGTCCAGGAAAGGTTTAAAAGATGAGTAAATACGAAAAAAAAGCTTGAAATATACCTAGTAAAAACAACAATTTCGCTTTCCCTTAGAAACTATTCGTCCCTGTCAAACATTTGATGTTCGTCCCGTCGTCGGTACTCCTTTCAAATTAAAGAACGTATTTAAATAACGACTTTTTGAATCGACAACATACATATATAAGAATCCAAATACTTTATATTTGGATTCTTGCGTATTTAGATTAAAAAAATATTAATTGGTAAATAGTGTCACCATGACAACGGATTAACATAATTATATTTTGTTGTTAATTTATGCGTAAGATCTGAAATTAACTAACGTTATTATTAGTTTTGTTACTAAATTAGAAAGAGGTTTTATGGAGGATAGAAAAGTCTTATAGAGAAAATTATTATTCTGTTTGCACTTTAAAGCAGACAGGGAAAACTAATTAAATTGTAAGTAACATAGAGATACGTAGTTCAGTTTAGAATTACGTATCTAGTATTTTTTAAATCAAAGCATTTCAGTAAGGCAGTTAGGTTAGGTAGTTAGGTTAGCTATAGAATAGGTATGGTGAGTTAGGTTAGGTTATATATACTGTTGCCATTTATTGGATCACATTATAGACTCGCTAAATAAAAAGTAATAGTAGATATTGTTTGTTTGGATCTATTTGTTGTCATTTTATTAAACGTATGTTATTTCTAATATATAAAATTGTCGTGACACAGTGTTTGTAACAAAACTCCTCCGAAACGGCTGGACCGATTCTCATTAAATTTTCTGTGAATATTAAGAAGGTCTGAGAAAAGGATGCGAAATAATAAAAACTGTATGATGTATGTACTGTAAGTAATAAATTGATTTTAAGGCGGAACGAAGTATCGGGCAGCTAGTAAATCAATAAAAATCAATGGCAAAAATGTTTATACGCGCATATCTTCCAAACGACTGCACCAAATTGGATTTCTTCTTTTCGTATGTTGTTGGACCCCGAATGGTTTAGATTGACAATAATTGGACCCGATAGGTGGCGCTGCGATCGGGGTCAAAACCACCGCTCCAGCAGGACGCCGTGTGTTAGGTCCACTGGTGGGTGTCTGACGCCCAGCAAATGCTGAGATGGTTACCCTTTCGGCATGGTCACGCTCAGCGCAATTTGTGTACCTGCTATTTATTACTTCTGTTTTCTTTGTTGCTGTATGCTTGTGTCTGTGCTGAATAAATATGTTTCTATTCTATTCTATTCTATTCTAGTTTAAGATAAAGCTAAGCATTAAAAATACTCTTTTAGAATAAAATACAGCTGACTACACCCAGTAGGTACCTACATCATTGCGGTCTTAATTCAGATTTTAGTAACTCCCAAACTGCATCCAGGCGTTATCAGTGGGTACAGGAAGCGATGGCTAGTCCGCCTTATTGTTTCGGATAAATCTTTGGAAACTGTTCGGTGATAACTGGTAACCTAGAAAGGGTTACCCGTTAAGGGTTACCTTTTATCTTAAGCGGTTACGTCTTCCGTTTGGTGACTCAATTGGCTGCTTCTGATATTGTAGAATTGAATTTTAATTTCATATTCTCAAACAATTTTATCAATTGTTTTAATTGTAATAATACATCTATTTTTTTTTGTTAATTTACACATAAATATAGACTGCTTCACTGGTCTTGTGGTATTGCTAAGCATATCAGCTTAGGTTTGATTCTCAGATTGGGCAAAGTGTTATTGAATTTTTCAATAATGAAATTGCAGTTTCTTTATTCCGAGAAAAAATGAGATCCGCAAAAAAATTAAATATATTTGCGCGTCATCTGCTGCGCCATTTACATAATTTATTATTATGTACACTGCTAAAGCGACCGCGGACAGTAGTCGCAAGTGCTATTGCTAAGCATATCAGCTTAGGTTTGATTCTCAGATTGGGCAAAGTGTTATTGAATTTTTCAATAAAGAAATTGCAGTTTCTTTATTCTGCGGACAGGTCGTTGTGGCGACATTTGGGGAGGCCCATGTCCAGCAGTGGACGTTTTTCAGCTGAAATGATGATGATGATGATGACAGCAAAACATAAGACGTTTCAGGAATTCCAAAAAAAAGCAAATCGACATTGGTAGGTAAGTTAAAAAAGGATAATTTACAACAAAAAAAAAAACCAGAGAGAATACAACTTTTATCTGGAAGCAATCTTAGTAAATACTTTAGGTTTGCTTTAATTATTAAGCTTTCAGTTAACATAGAATTTTGCCTATATTTCCTGAATGGTTATCGAGAGAAAATCATCTGACAAGCTCTTTCCCAACTATATCAGAGTCGGCTTCCAGTTTAACCGGATGCATACGAATACCAGTGTTTCACATGGAGCAACTGCTTGTCTGTTCTCCACAACCCAGATACTGGGTAACACAATACCCCTTCGATAAACTGGTTGTCAGACTTTCGGGCTTCTGCGAACTACTATCAAAGATTTTAGTTTTGCAATACGGGGCGAGCCTATTATCATGAATTGTACACATTTCCATTCTCCAAGCTGCTACTGAGAATTCCAGATTTCTTTGGTTCGAACTGAAAATTGAACCCAGGGCCTCGTGCTCAGCAGGCTACCTACTGCTGTCTATGCCAGTGCAAACTGGCGATCACTTAACTAAAGACGTAGGTAAGATAAAAATAACGAAAACAGCTTCAAATCACATCTTAACAATGAAAATCAATAAGATATTGTCCTTTACAAGGCATGTACAAAGCGGTATCAATGCACCTAATTAAACGACCAGTGTAGGGTAAACGAACGTGACCACACACACCAATAGCCAATAATTAAGTACCAACACATAAGTATGAAGTATGTATACGCTATAGCAATTAGCATCGCGGTCCTTGAAGCCCCGATGACCTTAGGACGCGAGGTATGCATAAAGAATCAAACACTAAATTGGAGCTGATAGCAAAAAACTGGTCGGTTCAGGTTTTAGAGTGACGTCATTCCCTCGAAACGTCGACCGTTTCCGACTAGAGGACATTATAGAAAACGACAGCAGGCTAACTGTTGATATACGCGGTTAATGGGCTCAAGGTTATAGCGTCTGGGATGAGTCTTTTGTTTTTCAAACTGGACCTCCTCTTGGCACTGGAGTTGCGAATGCACGCCACTCGTCATTTGTTTTGAGCTTACGCTTGCTATTTGTTTTATGAATATTGTGGTGCTCCTACCACTGATTTCCACAGCATCACCTAAAGTTTGACTGGCATTGAGTCCGCTTTTGTACATAAGTGTGCTTGAAGTATTCAATGAATCAATAAATAAAATGGTGTTTCCAACAACTTACAGAGATAATAAAAATCACTAAAATGCTTTGAGAAAGATCTAAAGTAATTTATGTAATTGCAAACGAACTCATCACATCGACATTTTAATGTCAAAAACATGTCAATATTTGACAATTTTTATGAATACGTGGTCGTGGTCGTGGAACTTATAAACACTTCACTACTATTTAAAATTCTATGTTTTAATTTATATTATTGTAATCTAATATCTTCTCATACATATCATACTCATGTGTCCGATCTGGTCCAAGATAACATTTTGAAATATGTATATAGCGTCCGGTTTCCGAAAATAGTGCTTTCGGACATTCTGGTAGGCCTTTTAATTATGCATACAAGGCGATACTTTATTGGATTATTAGTGATAAGTATTCGATAATTTCCGGCAATGTGTGGTCACCACGAAAGTGCGTTGAGCTGTTTCTCGGGATTGCGGCTAAGGTGGCCATGTCTTCGACAAAAGTTTTCGTAACTTAACACGTTAGTTTACCGGAGATTAAACAGTTTCGTGTTAGCTATTGGTTTTTAACAGTTAATAATAATAAATTGAAAAGTACGATATATTGCCCTCTTGTCACTACGGCACTGTGTGCTAGCGGCCGTTTCACTGGACCCATTATAGAGTGTGCAAGTCACCACCTGCCATTTTATCCGTGATGCATTGATGAGGCAGGGGCCATAGTCCTTCCATAGTACTAGGTATACCAGTTCAGCTTACTTGACTGGGTTGTTGGTCTAGTAGTTAGTGACCCTGACTGCTATGCCGGAGGTCATGGGTTCGATTCCCACCCAGGACAAATGTTTGTGTGATAAGCACGATTATTTGTTCTGTGTCTGGGTGTAATTTGCAAAAACTAAACTAAAAATATGTATGTATTTAGAAATGTATACTGAAGTATGTTTATCAGCTGTTTAGTACCCATAACACAAGCTTTCAGGCTTAACTTGGGACTAAATGGCGTTGTGTGAAAAGTTGTGGAATATTTATTTATTATTTACCTTAGCCACCCCTAGCCCAATACATTTGTTTCTTTAGCCTGGAATAGTTCTGCTGCAGTCGTAGGTTTTCCTTGGGTGCATTTGCATGCATAGGTACAGAGAAAATCTGCGGTTGGTGCCACACTTCATAAAAAGCGACAATGGGCCTCTACGAGTAAGCTTCGGCCCTTCTTACGCCTTCCAAAGGTCCAGGACCTTAGGTTACCGAGAAGAGTTAGCAAACTAAATATAATAATAATAACATGGTCTTCTTTTTTCCGCGCAATACCATCATAGAAGGAAATGTTATGGACACTGGCCAGCACTTTAATATTTCACAATATTTCACAACTTTTTCACACAACGCCATCTAGTCCCAAGCTAAGCTAAGAGCTTGTGTTATGGGTACTAAACAGCTGATAAACATACTTATATATTTCTAAATATACACATATTATATATAAGCTACACTAATGTGTCAAATTTCTTTGACAGTTATACAACTTTATTACAAATGGGATAAGGTTCATGTTCAATTGTGACCAATTATCAGTGATGTGCTGGTGTCTTTATAATACTTTTATGCTTAAGTTTTAAATATAGGTAGTATACGGCCATCACTGCAAACGATTTTTTTAGTTGTTTTATATATTATTTCCTGTTTAAAGTTTCCTGTAGGTAGATATTTGATGTTTCACAGTCGAAAGATTTAACAGAACATACCTAAACCTATCAGGACTTACCCTGATCTCATACAAATGTATGGTATCACTAATTTCGCAGTATTTTTCGCTTTGTTGTAAAAAACGTGTTGGTTACTCATAGGGCAGCGGTGCGAGGCCGATGTATTTCTGTTAGTTTTTTTAACATAATTTATATGTATTGACAATGAACATAAATCTTTGTTTTATTGGTGTGTATTGTGGCTCAATGACAAGAAATATTGAACCCACAATTCAAGTTGATTGTGTTAATAAAATTATAATAGCTCTGGATTTAGAATTGCATTCGTTGTACTATTTATTTTTACATAGGTACCTGTCTTCTGGCTGGGGCTTCTGGCTGGATAATGACGGTCTTACGGGTCGATTAGAGGTTAAGCTACGCTTGCCGAGGTCAATCTGTGGATGGGTTACCATTTATACAATATATATCAAGACCCCTCCGTGGCTTCCGTGCCTCGTGGAATTAACATGAATCTATTGGTTACGGTTGTCATTTGTAGATCTTTTACAGACAGTTATGTGTAAACAGATTGCCAATAATTGGGTACGAAGACCCCAGGCTACTTCTGAAAAATAAACCATTTAGAAAAATCCAATTACCTTAAAATTAATAAGTAATTATGGTAGTAGGCTAGACTAATGTATAAGATCATATACTCGTAATTTACCATACATAAAAATATACTAGGTATGTGCTAAATTTCTCTTAAGGCAAAAGCATAGGTAATGTAATAACATTACTTTAATAGAAAATCATCACGAAGTTACCTCTCATTTAATTGCATTTTCGATTTACATTATTTTAACAGCTTAGCGATGCCCTGCGGTTTTACCCACTCTTAGGACCATAACGTGACGTGAAATATAAATTAAACGACTATGAACTTTTTAAGAGCCATACTAACTATATGTTGAACTCCTATGTTATAGGGGGAGAGCCATTAATCGAGCACGAGCCAGGATATGGAAAAGCGTAATAAAGGTTGGTCCGACCCGGAGATATATATAACCCGGAACCTCATGCTGAATTGTAGTGCTTGTGGTCAGTAGACACACAACAAAGTCATAACAAGTTAAATACTAAATATAATAATACCAGCCTGACACTCCAACTGCAGAGCAAAGGCGCCTTCTCATTTAGAGAAGGCACAAGGATTGATCACCACGGTTGCTCAAGGTTGTTCGTTAATTTCCAACTTACATAATGAACCAAACTTAAAGTCCTAAAAAGGAATTTGTAGCTTAATAATAACTTACAGCCGCACGAGTCGATCGAAGGAAAGCTACGCTTGACGAGGTTGGTCCATGGATGGGTTACCATTAAGGACATATTAAGACTCCTTCGTGCCTCGGAAAGCACGCTGAGCTGTCAGAAGCCCGAAAGTCTGACAACCACAACCAAAGCGTATCTTGTAACTGGGTTACTGGGCACTTACCCAGTAACTGGGTTGAGGAGCTCAGATAGGCAGTCACTCAATGTAAAACACCAGTATTCAGCAGCATTCGGTTAGGCTGGTAGCCGACCCAAAAATAGTTCGGAAAGGCTCGGCTAAGGATGATGAACTATAAGTGCAATTTCTAAGATATGATGTCCAAGATAAACTTTCCTTGATTTGATCCTTATGAATGCGATGTAGGGAATTTTAAAACTATTAAGAAGTAAAGTAAATAAACCTACAAATAATTAAAGCGGAACAAATTATCTAATGAATTGTGAAACCGCATCAAAATAGAACGTCTGATTCAGAAGAACTAAGCGGTCACACGGACAGACACGAATATTTGAAATGCATGATTCAACTTCAAGTAATATGTAATTATAATGTACCCAAACTGAGCGCATACATAATTATAAGAGATCAATCATATATCACGAATTTCGCTTCTTAGGATTAATAAATGCATATAAAACATGCAATTTAAAGTTACAGGCTGCTGTTTTAATGTAACGTTCATATAATAATCTAATTAAGGGACCTATACAGGGTCAAGGAAATATCGTTGCACATCTGGAAACCATGAGATCAGCCCATGATCCTGAACCAGCCAGGCGTTGAAATTTCTGACGGATTTCCTAATTTTCAAGATTTTCCTGAAATTAGTTTAGCATTAAACTATATAAAATCATGATTTCTATGTAACCGAAAGATGGCTTATTTACTATTAAAGATCAGATCTCATCAAGTTAGATGAAAATTGTGATTTTTATGTGGTTATTTACAGTTTTAAGTAAAATGACATCCTCATCATCAAAATTTGAAAAAAAACTGTCTAAGTTTTTTTTAGATCGAGGGGTCTAAAATCATATGCAGATCATGATAGCAGTATATGCAAAGATGACCTTTCCACCCTGTAAATTATAATTATATGCGAGGAGAAATTGTGAATCACTTTTAATTGAAAATTTAAGAATATGGCGCGGAGCATGGCGGAGTTTGGGAATTGGCACACTTAAAGTTTATACGGAGTGCAGAAAGCTTCCACATTGAAATAATATGAAACGTAACGAAAGGAAATGAAATGATATTGGCATTGACGATGCAAACTGCAGGTAGATCTTGCTTCTAAAGTGCAGTCCGTCTGTCAATGCCTTTTTTAAATACATGATTTGACTCTTGTATGTTAGTAGCCATATGCAATTTGTTTCTCAAAAAATAGCATACAAAAAATGGGCTTACAGAATAGACATGCAAAGTTTTCTCTACGACCAGTGCACGCATTGGTCAGCTATCTTGAGTTAAGTCGGAACTTAAGGAGCTCAAAAATTACTAATATATTCTTTGATTGTATGAATATCAAAATACGCTAGAGGTTAAATCCGTTCTTTCATACACTACATTGTGGTTCAAATGCAAAAAGAACCAATGGCACTTTTGTAATCAATATTGTGTAATTTCGAAATTAGCATGCCTGGGATATAATTTCTCAACGGTATGTGGAGTCAAGCTAGGAACTTCTGACATCTGCAGGCCTAGCCATATTACTAATTCTACTCTATTTCTATTATAGAAAGAAAATTGCGTAAGTATATGAAATCAGCTGTTGGTCAACTGTCAAGTATTAACGAGAAGAATTTGTAATATGGCTGAAAATGAAATACACTTGACGGTTGACAAACAGCTGCAGGCCTTGCCATATTACTAATTCTATTTCTATTATCGTAATCAATAAGGCGACAATATAAGGAAATGGCGTATATTAAATCAGCTATTTTATAACATAGCATGTATAACATAGCATATTCGATAGTTCCATGCAGTCAAATTTATTCCTTACAATATTGTACAGATTTATAGCTTCCAAATACCTACGTCTATTCTCAAGTGTTCCGAGCTTATACTTCACAAGTAAATCTTGGTACGGCAAATAATATCCGCAGCATCTATAATGCATAGTACGCAAGAATTTGTACTGAACACACTCAATCATTTCAACGTACTTTTTGTAGTATGGACTCCAGACGGACACGGCATACTCCAATTGAGAACGCGCAAGATACTTATACAAACAAATATAGGAAGAAGGATTTTTAAAATCAACTGACGAACGCATTACAAACCCGTATAGTTGATATGCTTTACTAACTATTTTTTCTATGTAAGTCTAAGCAGAGCTTGGAGTCAAGGATAACACTGAGATCTCGTATAGAATCCACTTTAAGTAGGGGGACATTGCACAAAGTGTATGTGTAGTTTATTTTGGTTTTGTTTTTTGTAAAACCTAAGAAGTTACATTTGGGTAAACTTAGTTGCAACCTGTTTTCCTGACAAAAACAGGATAGTCGGTCCAAATCTTGCTGCAGCAGAAGGCAGTCACTTGTTTGTCTAATGGCTCTATATACTTTGAGGTCGTCGGCATATAATAAAAACTTAGTATTTTGAAAGCATTGGCTGATGTCATTTATGTATAAAATAAACAGAAGGGGACCAAGTATAGAGCCTTGAGGTATACCAGAGGTCACCTGTGCGATATTAGATTGGTAACCGTTGATTACAACCCTCTGACTGCGGTTGGTAATGTAAGAGGTGAACCACCTAAGAAGATTACCACGAATTCCGTTAAACGCTATTTTATTTAAAAGCATTTCATGGTCTACCTTGTCGAAGGCTTTACAGAAGTCCGTATACACTGCATCCACTTGAACACGGCTGTCAACACAATCAAACAAAAAGCTAGATCTTCTTTTCAAAGACATACACAAAAGTTTAGTTGACGCTTCCCGTGAACCAAGAACTAGCCTGTACTTGGGCCAGAGGCTAAGCATTGCCGTTCAACGTAGCAATGCCGCCAGTCTTATGGGCACTTTACCAGCTGGATACAGTTACATTTTTCCGATAACCTAGTTTTTTATTGTTATGTTTAGTTTACTTTTATTTTACTATTTGTTTAATAAAGATAAGTTGTACATTTTTTTTTAGAACATAATAATCGGTTAAATATTTCTTGATTAATACGCTACACCCTATAGGTAAGATATCATGTCCGCGTTTGTTTTATTTTGTCTAACTGCATTAGAGGTTGTACTTCTCCGGTGGTCTGCGGCATTTTTGATGCATCAACCTTCAAACAACTTTAGCCGATCGCCTGTTTTCCGTATAACTCGATCAAGACATGTATACCTACGTAATTAGAAATATAATTTGTGTAGAGGTCAAACTGGAATCAATCAATCAATTGACTTCAGGATTAAAGTTAGCAAGACCATTTTAAAAACGGAACATTAAGCAAAAAAAATACATTTATACTTGATACAATTTTAATACCCAACAAAGTCTAGGTGGGTAGATCTCCAGAGGCATTTTTTTTCGTGTCGGGCTGGATAAACCCACTTTAAAATCGAAGAACGTTTTTAAAATATTTTTTATTATACAGTTTGGTGTCCAATCTACATGGTACAAGACTAATATTATGAATAAGTTTATTTTAAATATTTATAAAAAAATCTTAAACCCTAAAATTCTGATCGCTCTGGGTTGACCCGACTCCCGATTGAATGAATAAAATATTTTTTAACTTTTAATAAGAAGGTTCATATGAAACAACTTGTTTACATTACATAACAAATAGTTAATCTTCATCGTAGTAAATTATTTTCAGTTATATTAACAATACTTTTGCCACGATTTGAATTTGAAATCGTGAGATATTATCTCATCGCTCTGCGCTGAGGTAAAACATCGCGCTCATCCATAATTACGCGTTGTAGACACTCTTTTCCCCTCCCGCGGGGTAACCCTGGCAGTAGTCTAACCGCCGTGGAGGAAACCTGTGTGCCACGAACCAGCACTCCAACATTACGAAGGTAAGTTTATGATTGCTCTGGATTTGGTTCTCAAATTTTATGATTGCTATGGCACGTTATTTAAATTAAATAGTAAGCTTATGAATGTATCTGTTATGTGAATTAAGTGATCGTTGTGATGTTTTTTATGAGACGTAATCATAACTTTCTACTGCTTTTAAATTCGGCTATATTTATGATTTTGTGACTTTTTCTGATCGCTATGTCTGTGATTGCTCTGTCCAAAAAGAACAGAGCAATGATATTTTGCATTAATTGTAAGTTATAAATCTACTGTAAGTAGTAGTAACAATGACAAACGATGAACTATACATATGACCTTTAATTTACAACCATTCCTGGGGGTTCTTTGGGGAACCTAAACCCAGAAACAGATATTGACGTATTTTACCTTGATGATATTTTTGTAATGGCATTTAACTAACCACAACTGTAACCCTTTCTTCTCTAAAATTTAATGGCAACTATTTTTGCAGGTTGAAATCATGCCTCGAAATAAATTATCTACGAGTTTTGAAGAAAAACGTCTTAGGAAGAAATTGGCTGAGCGTCGTAGAATGGCCAAGATAAAATATGATCCATATCTAAGACGCACAATGACTTGTAAAGTCAAGAGCGAGTTACCAAAGGCAAAAAGCTCGGGGCACAGTACTACCAATGAGTGACTGATCTATTGACTATGAAAATTTAATGAGGTCTGTACTCCAAGTATTTCCGAGGTAGTTTTATCTTCGTTGGAAAACAATAACACCTTGACAAAGGTTGCTGCAGCAGAAGATTTACCCGACTCCGACTCCGAGTACTATTCAATTATCTGAGCTTAAAATAAACCTTAATTTTTAGTTTCCTGATCAACTAAGCCTTATAAAAATTGTATTTTTTTACTTTGTGTTAAAATTTGTATCATTATAATTTGCAAACAATACTTTATTCTGATCTGACCATCTGAATTGCATTTTACTTTGTGTTCTTCTTTTTGATTCTTCACTTTCCACTAAAGATATACCTAGTTAAGGAAAATGTGATCATTACAAATCACTTACATATCTTGTTAAGACTGTTATTTTAGTCTAGTTTTTAAGTTCTATCAAGTATTATGATTACAAATAGTTACGTTTATAAATTGTTCATTTTTAAGAATTTTATTTTGTTCTTTGTAAAGGTTAGTTTTCTTGAATAACTTTTTTAAAACTGATATTGATTGAGTCCAAATCATTTAATAATGTTGTCTTATTTACCTATAAGTGTTTTAATTAAGTCCAAATAAATGAAACTAAGCCAAATTTTGTTAATTTGTTATTTATTTTTAATATGGAAGTACTTATGACTGATAATATGCATTGACCTTTTTCTAAAATAATACATTTCTCTTACATATAATAATCTTGTTACACGTACACTGAACATGACTTAAAACGGCTAAATAAATAATATTTTATCATTATTATTTATTTTTGTTTCACTAATTTCACCATTTATGATCGCTCTGGCACCAATTATGATTGCTCTGGTCGCGAAATTTTTTGAACTTAAATATTTCCATAACTATTTGTGTAAATTGAAGGCCAATAATAAAAATGTACTATTTGAATATCACTCTTTTTAATGAAATACATAATTACCATTATATATCAATATCTGAAAAGCACCAGAGCGATCACACGAATACGGCGTTTTGGAGATTGACCCAGGTCAATCTACCACAGTCTAAAAACATACAGTCGTCCGACGAAGCTGACAGGGTAATCGCGCGGGGTGTGAGGGGTGAGACGCGGGAAAGCCGCTCCCGCACTGCGAACAAACCGATGTTCGTAGTGCGGCAGGTATTATTCAAGTCTAACGCGTGTAGAAGTTGTCGGCATTTTTCCAGAGATCAAAGGCGTCGTCCTACTGTATTAATATTTATACTGTGGTACCTACTATTAATTTTATAAAAAATAAAATGGCGTTTCTTAGTCTCACAAAAACTCAAAAACGGCTAGACCGATTTGGCTAATTTAGGTCGTGCAATATTCTTGAAGGTCTGAAGAAAGGTATAAACAGTGAAAAACTATAGAAAAGTTGTGAGAAAAATACTTTTATAGACACTTTTGGACATCACGCAATGACTTTTTAAAAAATGTTTTAAAAATTACAAAGTTATGCCAGAATCATGCTCTAAACGAATGGTGCCAGTATTAAACAATATCACATAGAAGCCGCATTTAGTTCAAAACACGGGCGAAATCGTGTCTACTTTATTATCTTTGTGTGGGTGAATGGAACGTGTTTACTCGCGAGCCTTGTTCAACGGAACGTGACTTTTAGTAGGTACCTAATGACACGGCTTACCGAGCAAACAAGCCAGTTTTGGCTCAATTTTAGCTGCCTCACTTTTTGCACTCGTACTAGGTTTCTATGCGTTATTATTCTAAGAGTGTCAGATTATCCGTCGATGTCAGTTCCACCATGAATACCTTATCAGTTTTACGTTCCAGACAGTATGTAACGTGTTGTTTTTGGTTTATAATGTTTAAAAGTTTCCCATAATATAATATTTAGTATGAAATTTAAATTAAAGAATGTGACTTATGACTGAGTGCTCGTTGGTCTAGTGGTCGCAAGTGCTACTGCTAAGCTTGAGGTCCCGGGTTCGATCCCCGGGTCGGGAAGAGCGTTATTGAGTTTTTCCATCTGGAGTTTCTCGGTAGCAGCCCGGAGTCTGGATTTGTGTACGATTGATGGCAATAGGCTCGCCTTCTATTACATGGGACTTAAATATAACTGGCGAAATGTGGTACTACTGGTACACCTCCGCCTAACCCTTTGGGGACAACAGGCGTGATGTTTGTTATTGTTGTTTTTGTTAAGAATGTTCATAAAATACTTTAGAAGCTATTTTTGTTGTTTTGTTTTCTGCCGCCATTTTGCATCGACACAAGAATGGTTAGGGACCCGTTTTGGATACATTTGAACTAATTTAGGAATCAAAGTTGTTATTAGGGTAACCACGTGATCGACTGCAATTAGGGTTTCCTAAAACTTTACTTTAAAATGATTTTTTTGTTTGTATTTTCGGAATTTCCGACAAGTGATTTAATTATTATAGTGACTAATAACTAAATCACTTGACGGTGGTACTTGACTAGAATTGTAACAAAACTCATGATGTATCACTAGCAGACATTCCGCGGTTTAACCCGCGTATGTCCCGTTCCCATGGGAATACCGGGATAAAAAGTACCCTATGTGTTAATTCAGGATATCAGCTAACTCCATACCAAAATTTATTAAAATCGATTCAGTAGTTTTTACGTGAAAGAGTAACAAACATCCATCCATCCATCCATCTATCCATACTCACAAGCTTTAGCGTTTATAATATTAGTAGGAAGTGGGCCACCATGTACCTTTTATTTACGAGGATGTGGTTCAAATACGGGCAAGTACCAATTTGACTTATTCAATTCATATACAGGTTTCAAGTTTATACATGGTATCATTGACATTGGTGAAGAGACACATTGCGAGGAAACCTGGACTTTTATTAAGTAAGGAAGGAAGGATTATTTATTTATATTATATTACTCAAGACGGACTAGCGATTTCAGACTTAATTAACTACAAGTTAGGGTAGTAAGATTTCCCCACGATGTTTTCCTGCATCGATGTCAATGTAACTTACTCAATTAAAAAATGTTTTTAACGCTTAAACTTATAAATGTACATCACAATTTATAATTAAGATAATTGACGCCGTTATTCAAAGTTTGGCATCAGTACGACGGATTTTCACGCCGTTTTGATCTGAAATAAGTTACAAGATAAAGTTCAAAGTTTAAAAACTTGCGGCAAACATCTAAAAGTCGGATTATACCCGGTATAATACAAAGTTAACTTGATCAAATTACTTTAGATGTTATCCAATCATTTGGAATTCTTGAACTGTTTTCAGGTGTTAACTTTTTGATTGAAGGACCGTAAATTATTTGAATCGGTCGCGGAGTTGGTTTAATAGGACTGTTTAAATTAAAGACCCAAAAAATTCACAATTTTCACATAACGATCTACAATTTTGTTTTAAGTATGTATGTATCTGTGTATTTTTTTTGTGTAGAGGTCAAACTGGAATCAATCAATCAATTGACTTCAGGATTAAAGTTAGCAAGACCATTTTAAAAACGGAACATTAAGCAAAAAAAATACATTTATACTTGATACAATTTTAATACCCAACAAAGTCTAGGTACTACCACAGTCTAAAAACTTACAGTCGTCCGACGAAGCTGTCTAGACAGTGTAATCGCGCGGGGTGTGAGGGGTGAGACGCGGGAATGCCGCTCCCGCACTGCGAACAAACCGATGTTCGTAGTGCGGGAGGTATTATTCAAGTCTAACGCGTGTAGAAGTTGTCGGCATTTTTCCAGAGATCAAAGGCGTCGTCCTACTGTATTAATATTTATACTGTGATACTACGTTACTTGAACTACTTGAACTGTTTTCAGGTGTTAACTTTTTGATTGAAGGACCGTAAATTATTTGAATCGGTCGTGGAGTCGGTTTTGTAGGACTGTTTAAAATAAAGATCCAAAAAAATCTCAACTTTCACATAACGATCTACAATTTTGTTTTAAGTATGTATGTATCTGTTTATTTTTTTTTGTGTCACTTATTTGCCCTTTTTTTACTCTGTTGCACCTACCTTGTTCTATCTCTGCACCACCTTAAGGTAGAAAGTAAATAATAATACCAGCCTGTTAGTGTCCCACTGCAGGGCAAAGGCCTCTTCTCATACAGAGAAGGCTCGAGCATTGATCACCACGCTTGCTCAAGGCGGATTGGCGATTTCAAACTTATATTAACTACAAGTCCAGGTTTCCTCACGATGTTTTTCCTTCACCGATGTCAAATGATGTCTAAGATAAACTTAGAAAGTACATAATTATGAATTTAATAAGTCACATTGGTACTTGCCCGGATTTGAACCACAACCTCGTGCATGAGAGGTAGGCTCCTTAACCTCTGGGCCATCACGACATCTTCGACCTTAAGGTAGACTGGTAGAAAATGCCTAAGGCATTAAGTCCGCCTTTGCACAGTTTTTTTACATAAAGCTTTCATAAATAAATGACGCCATAACCAAAGCTAAGTAAAGCTTGTGTTATGGGTACTAAACAACTGATAAACATACTTATATCTTTCTAAATACGTATAAACATATTATAGATAAAGAAAAAATCATCATCACGCCTGTAATTCCCAAAGGGTTAGGCAGTGGCTTTCCCATTACACCAGTTAAAATTTCATGTATTAGGTGACAAGCCTATTGCCATCAATCGGGC
Source organism: Euplexia lucipara (assembly GCA_921972225.1). Classification (NCBI taxonomy): domain Eukaryota; kingdom Metazoa; phylum Arthropoda; class Insecta; order Lepidoptera; family Noctuidae; genus Euplexia; species Euplexia lucipara. Next base: position 4,545,764 of record OV179142.1, on the reverse strand, counting down.
ACAACTGCAGACTCCGGGATAATACTGAGAAATTCCGGATAGAAAGACTCAATAACACTTTGCCCGACCTGGGGATCGAAACCGGGACCTCATGCGCAGCAGTAGCGCTTGCTACCACTAGACCAACGCGGTAGTTGACTGCTGAGTCTGGTATAATACAGTAGCATCAGTTGCAATTGCTAATGCTTAACATAGTCAAGTCTTGAGTTCGATTCCCGGGTCGGGTACAAACTTGTTGGGGTTCTCCATCTGGAATTTCATCTGGAACTCGGAGTTTGATGTTAGTTAGTGGCACGTCCCTATTACATGGGACTTAAACATAACTGGCGAAACGTAAGTATTAAAGAAATGCACCTCTGCCCAATTCCAAACCTTTGGGGAAGAGGCACTGTGTGTCGCAGGTTCAATGCCGATGCTTGATGCTATGCTTCCAGCATGAAACAAAGATTTTCTTGGCTTACAGAAAGCTGTTCCGGGTCTGGCTGTTTGTGTTAAACTTTTAATTCCTGTATTTTACGTTAAAACTTTGTAAACTTTTATAAAATGATTATTCGAATACGCTATCCCAATGTATAGAGATTTTTTCAGTAGCGTAAAGTCGCAAATTTAAGTCCGGTAAAAACGAGTGCTTGACTGCGATCCCACCTGATGATAAACAATAATGCAATCAATGGTGGTGAAGCTATACATTCATACATGCATGCATAAACTCACGCCTTTCCCACGGGGGTAGGCAGAAACTGAGCACCATATGCTACAATTCTTACACACACGCCGGTTGCGTGGTTAAGATATTTTAATATTTATTCGGATCAACTTGCAATGGGTGGTCACCCAGACATTTGTTACGTGCGACAACCGAACCCGCGGCAATTGGCGAGCTAGCCATGACGCCAATTAAGGTCGCGATAAGTGCCAGAAACCTTGAGCGAGTGGGAGTAGCATCGATGCACTAGTCTCCGGCAAGTGGAAGGAGCACCGATGCACTACCGCTCGTCAACTGCGAAATTATTCAATTGAATAAACAACCCACCTTGATTTATCAAACAAACAAACGCCGCATGCTAAACTGTAGGTTATTCAATTGTCTTGATGGCGTGGTGACAGTTTCATGAAATACGCCCAGTAGTTAATTTTTGCTTGATTACCGTTACACATAACTTGACTTAATAACACTTTTCATTTGCCTTGCCTTTTTTGAGTCGGAGTCGGCTTCCAGCTTAACCGGAGGATGCAGTTCAATACTAGTGGAGCGTCAGTTTGTCTGACCTTCACCACCCAGTTACTGGGTAACACGATACCCATTGGTGGTTAGAAAAACTGGTTGGTCAGACTTTCGGTTTTCTGGCTACCTATTCGTAACGACTCAAACATTTACAAATGACAGCCGGGACCAATCGTTTAACGTGCTTCCCGAGGCATGGAGGAGTTTTAATATGTAATGGATGCTCACCCATCCACGGACCGACCTCGTCAAGCGTAGCTTAACCTTCGATCGACCCGTGAGGCGGTTAATATTTAGCCACAAGCTCCTCTAGCCAGATCTGGATTAACATAGATATTATTCAAAGACATATAAATCCCACCAAAACATTTCATGTAAAATGTGTCCAAGACGACCACATAAGGTTTGTCCTGTGAAAAAGATATCAGATCTCATGTAGAGCCAAGCTTCTGAATCTACACGGCCTGACTAACTTCACAAATTCTACATATCAGTAAAAATGTATGGCTAGTGACGAAATCGGTGTATTTTAGATATCAATAAAATATAAAGTATTTGAGCTATTCAATTGAGACTTTGTATGTTTAATTAGTCTTTTAATAACATCATATCCTGAGAATATGAACTGGCTGGTACATCGGAAACCAACTCTACGAGAGTTCAAAAAGACGACGAAACACTTTGAGAAAAGGTAGGTAGTGCCCTTGCGCTTTGCTTGACTCGTCTTGGCGGGTGCACTCCTGTGCCCCCAGATTAGTCGTCTAGTAATAATGTTTAATTTAAATGAGTTAAAAGTTGTTTCACTACTCCAGAAGTGCCCCACAAAAGTACGGGAAATAAATGATCGGCGCGAGTGCACTGTTTATTTAGGCCTTTTCTCTGTGAGAAGAAGTGGGCCATAATCTGCCTCCGCAAAGTGTTTTCTTTTATCATTTTGAGAACAGTGGTGATTAATTTATTTACAGAAATCAAAGCGCCTGTTTGGATTCAAACCTGCGATCTACAAATCGTAAGTTGTGGCTGTTATTACTGGGCCGCCGTTGCTCCCTCTTATATTTGTCTGAAATGACAGAGGTTCAAAAAAGTCAATAATGCAACCCATCTGTACGGTACTTTGTTAACACATCATGCGCTCGCACCAGTACTTTGGTGTGGTGCCCAAAGTGATGGCAGCATTTTCGTTGGCTATGTGATCGGGCGCGTGTCGTACCGCCAACAGCCACACGACCAACAGTGACCGCCTGCGTGTCCTGCAGACCCACAGCGACCACGGGAATATTTTGCGGAATTACCTCACGACAACAATCTCTGCCTCAGCATAAGAAAAAATTATATTGATATCAAGTTATATCAAACAGTTTTAAGCAACCAAAAACAAAAGTAAAATTTCCAGTTTCTGCTTTAGAATGCTTCAAAGTTGTGATGCGTGGGCGAAGATACTATGATAAATACTATATTAAGAGAACTAGCTTCTGCCCGCGACTTCGTACGCGGGTCCTGTTGCTTATGCCAGCGACAACGGGGTCGTCAAAATTGAAGATCTGAAACGTCTGATGTCGAATTCTAAAAGCCCGGGGACGGGAAAACAATGAGACGCGCGAGACGATTCAAGACGTTCCTGATTTTTTATTTTTGTTGGTCAACAGGAAATGCCATCAGACTTAACAACTTTTGCTAAGACGCCATTTCTACAAATATATGTTATATTGTCGCTGGGTTTTGGAGTTCCACTACAGGTGCTCCAGATCTTCAAATTTAGTCCAACAGCAGTAATCACTCTTCACGTGGAATAATTTTTGCAATGGCACCATTTTTATATCCCTTTTACTTTAGGTGTTCCATTTCCAAAATAAATTATACCCTATATGTTGCGTGACGTTCACGATCAGCGGTCAGTCGCGCATCTCCTTCCACCACTTATCTCTAGAGTCGATGCGTATATACGCTGAAAACTCAAGCGTCATGCTTTTTCCGTGAACGTCTCCAACTCGCGAGACAGTGCATGATGTTCACGATCAGCGGTCAGTCGCGCACGTTTCTTCACTGGTGTCTAGAGACCTTGATGTAGATGCGTAAATACGCTGAGATTGCAGGCGTGCTTCGCGATCCCTAGAAGTTTCCACGGAGCGAGTTGCAGTCTCATGTTCTCGAACAGCATCAAGTCTCTCCTAACGCTCTTCGGTAGATTGTTGGGATCTTATGATCTTTAATCATCAATCACCTTTGGAACATTGGGAAAGATTTGACCTCTTTCTAGGCATGGTTATAGTTTTATTGTGATGATACCTGATCAATTAAAATCTAAGTGGCTGCTCCCCTGCGTTACCGGGTAGGCTACCGTGTAACGAAGATAAATGGAAAAGGAAATTAAACATTCAATTAACATAAGCCCGAAGGCATATTTATACGATAAAAAAAATGGGAGTTTTAGCCAGTAGAGTCTAATTTTCAACGATATACCATCATCATTGAAAATCAGTCCTGAACTGTTCCCGCCTTCACCGCGTGGAGGTACTTATGTTATTTTATAATTATGCAATGAAATTAGTGATAGCTTTAATTTCTATATCAAATGTTTCTGATCTTCGATTTTTATAAGTCAACAGGAAATGCCTATCAGACCGAACAACTTTTGCTAAGACGTCATTCCTATGTGAGTTATGGTGTAGTTGGGCTCTTGGAGTTCTACAACAGGTGTTCCAGATCTTCGATTTTTATACGTCAACAGCGAGTGCTCATAAGGCTGAACAACTCTTGCTAAGACGTCATTCCAATATATATGTTATAGTGTAGCTGGGCTCTTGAAGTTCCACATCAGGTGTTCCGGATCTTCAAATTTATTCTCTCAATAAAAAATGCTCATCACGTGGAACAAATTTTGCTATGGTACCATTTTTGTATCTCCTATAGTTTAGCTGGTCTGTTGTGGTTCTGCATCAGGTGTTCCAGTTTCCAAGATAAATTATAGCCTATGTGTTGCCTAGACATAATATCTATACAGCAAAAAAAATCATTCAAATCCGTCTAGTAGTTCCGAAGATTAGCGTGTACAAACAAACAGACAAACAGACAAACAGACAGACTTTTTTTTTGGATTCGTGCTCTATTACTGTTTCTAAACCCCCCTCAATTATTATTTTTTAAATATATTCAATGTACAGACACAGTTTTTTTACTGTCTTATTATATGTATAGATTACATTATGTACCTATAGAAGATGTAATGTCAGAGATGTGCTGATTTTGTCTTCTAACATAGCCTAGTGACCAAGGCGTGGTTATACCAATCGTTGGGTCACCCTATTCACGATAGAAACGCAATATCGCGTGGAGCTGCAGCGATGCATTCGCACGCTTCACATTAATTAATGACGCCAGTTTAAAAAAATCAACCATTTTTGTGCTGCACTATGGACTATTGCAGTATTTTGTGACGACGATTGTAAGGTTCGGAGCTCTTATACTTCTTGGGAAACAAAGAAACTTCACATTATGAAGCGGCAATAGCCCATGACTAAGGCGTTGGGCTGGCAATCTAGAAGTCGGGAGTTCGATCCCCACCCATTGCAGTACTGACGTGAACCCACCCCAGACACGAGCATATTTAGCGTAGTTAAGTTACTCTTATAACGACTACTAGTAAATGTAAAACCGACATGGCTAGTAAGCTTTTTATTAAAAAAAAAAGAATCTGTTAAATTGTATGTTTGTCCCAGTATTCAGTTACGGCAACATCATCCACTGACACAATCATTAGGTCATCACGTGTGCAATTGACAGGGCACGCGGCGCTAGCTAAAAGGTAGGCCATTGTCTACAGAGATGTACCGCATAGGCACTGAAGGTCGGTGCTATCTGGGACCTTTAAAAGTATTTTTTTTTCCTGTCGGATGGTTGACTCATCATCTGCCTAGCATTTTCCCAACTATGTTGGGGTCGGTTTCCAGTTTAACCAGATGCAGCTGAAAGCCAGGGTTTTACAAGGAGCGACTGCCTGTCGGACCTCCACAACCCAGTTACTGGGTAACACGATACCCCTTGTTTAAACTGGTTGTAAAAAAAAACTGCAATCATACATTTTAAAAAACATCTGTACTAATTGTAGTAATATTGTAAACGTGGTCACTTCGAGCACCTACTGAAATAAATTGAAGTATGTGAAAACAATGCATTTTATTCATTTTTGACATCATGTTTCATACAGACATTTACTGCTTAACACCTACACAATCGATATCTAAATAGAAATATGTAGGTTTTTTTTTTCAAAATAACCGTGTTCGATTCCCGAACGGAGTACAGATGTTTTTTAAAATGTATGAATGCAGTTTTTCTTGTTATTAAAATCGATGACATGGTTCCTCAGAACAGATCTTCGTATGTCTTATAGTTTCAGACTTTCCCATACTGACAGATTTGAATGAGACACCCTGTATATGTTATATAAGCAAGAATTGTTATGTTTGAATATGTTACGAGTATCTCATTTAATTTTATCTTAATTTGAATTCAATGGCAATGCCAATTCTTTTGGCCAACTAATTCTTTGTAAATAATTAGTTGTTGATTAACTTTATTACTTATTTTGAAGTTACCTCAAAAAAACCGTTATTATTTAGCTCATCCATGTTTGTTATTGTTTGATGTTGTACGAATCGCATTGGTACTAAACTGTTTTTTATACGATGTTAATATGCAAATGGCATGTACTTATAATAACTTATATCCCCAGCACAAAATGATGATAAAAAGGCGCATAAATAAACCTTTATAAGGGTCACCTAATTGAAAGACAGCACATAAAGACTGTCAATAGTACTATGTAAATAGTATCAAGTAGTGTTGGTTTTGGATTACCCAGTCATCGGTCTTAAGCTCGAACCTAACGTACGCAAACTAGATCAATAATAAAAAAAAAACTGGACAAGTGAGAGTTTGACTCGCCCACCATGGGATCCGTAATGATCTCAGTATAAATAATAAATTAAATAAACTAATATACTATTTAATTATCTACTTAAATTTACTTACATATCTAGGTTTTAGGTTATTATTATTATTTTAGATTTTTCGTTTCACAGACTTCGGAGACATAGAGAGAAACGGTATTTTTTTACGGTATTGTTTTGATTTTTGAATAAACGGCCGTTTCTTTTCTTTATGTTAACTTAGATTTTTACAACTTCGTGAAAACGTAAACCTGACTAAACGGTTTAAATTTCAACTTGATACTTCCACTCGTTCCCGAAATAAAGAGTCTTGCTTGACAGACAAACAGACAGACTGACAACAAAGTGATCTTAAAAGGATTCTGTTTTGAGGTACGGAACCCTAAATAAAACATGTCAATCTTAAACTAAATGGCACACATTTTCAATTTGAAGATCCCTGAACAGTAACGCCGAAAGATACTCAGGGGTCATGGTCTCTTTTGAAAATCTAAACCGGGTATGACAGAGACAGTTTAAGTAAGTGGATCTATCCAGTCAGTGTACGTATTTGTCAGTACTCTTGAGTAAGGAAGGTATTACCGCCTTCTGCATCAGGCATATGTCTCACCGATGACATAAACTTACATAACTCTTCTAATATTAAACCGCGTGCCCGGTACGGGTGTAGGCTGTATGGCTATTAGGCATGCCTCACAGTTTATAGCGATAGCTCGCGAGATAGTAGAATACACAAGCTATGCTAATGAGCAATACTCTGAAACATTATGGCAGTTTAAACTCCGATTTAATTCCTGAAATTTTACGAGACAGCCATTTTGCATGTGGTATGTATAAGAGCCTATATTATAGGTTTCAAAGTTCGTTCGTATATTACGTAACATGGAAATGGTATCTACGTGTATGGTTAAATCAGTTTATATCCTATGAGCTATATATTCAACACATTATACACCCTTAGTTTGCCAGTTATGTTTAAGTCATATGTAAAGATTAAAGATACCGGGCTGGTATCTGCAACTCCACGTCAAAGCGCGTATTTTGCGTATGGGCTCTAATCTACCACGCGGGCCCAGTGCGAATTGGTAGATGTCACATGTCTTCGAATTTTTGGTTCTAGGACATGCCGGTTTCCTCACGATGTTTTCCTTCACCGTTCGAAACCACGACTTACTGTTCGTAAGTCGGGGCCGCCACCACTGGGCCACCGCTGCTCTCTAAGTCATATGTAACAGGGGGAAAGTCGAATCACGAATTCTAAGAAGTTCCTGATGGCAAAACTCAATAACACTTTACCTGACCCTGGAAACAAACCCTGACCATCTCCTGATGTTTAGCGACAGCAATGGTAACCACCATTTGAACCCTGAACAAGAGTCATTGTTGAATCATTAACCTACTTATCTATGTTTACCTTTATATTTATAGAGAGCTTTTAATAAACCTATTCAGAATATAGAAGCTCAATTTCGATTTAACAATAGCAATTAACAATGCGACGCACTAGTATATATTGGGAACGATCGCACCGCATAGCCCCAGCTCTTTTGTGCGCAGCGCTTGCCGTGCCAACCACTGGCAAAGGTATGGGTTACACAGGGCGCTCGTAAAGTCAGCCCCGAAACTCGATGACGGTATTCATATTTCTAAAACTTATGAAGATACAAATTGTTTAACAAAACTGGTGCCAGAATACAACTAACACTTTGAAAGTTTAATATTTACAAAAACACTTTGTATGAATTATTTTAACGTTAAACTGTCAAAAGTAGAACGGGTTTATGAAAATTAAGTAAGTAGGCAGGGATCTTGTGTAGACATTCGATAAAACAATCTTTATATCATAAGACATAAACCAAGAGTATCATAAAAAACGATACAATTCTTGAGATTGTTTTACACGAATTGAAAAGAATAATACAAAATAATACCAGCCTGTTGCTGTCCCACTGCAGGGCAAAGGCCTCTTCTCATACAGGGAAGGTTCGAGCATTGATCAATACGCTTGCTCAATGCGGAATGGCGATTTCAAACTTATACGAGTATTAACTATAAGTTCAGGTTTCTTCGCGTTGTTTTCCTTCACCGATGATATGAATTGAAATAGTCACGTTGGTAGGTACTTGCCCGGATTTGAACCACAACCTCGTGCATGAGAGGGCCTACCTCTTAAGCAAGCCTTAAACCTATGGGCCATCACGACATAATAGAATACTCTTCATACATCCATTAAAACCCCAAGCGAACGCGCTGGCATTGTCTTTCTATTGTGTACCTTATTGACACGATTGAAAGGGCAAGGTCAGATTCTATTTTTGTAAAATATTTGTTTAAAATTAACACCCGAGTTGAGAACTTCGTTCTTACTTTGGAAGTCGGAAAAAAAAACTTATTTTCTTCTCTAGTAGCACCACTGTCCTAACTCGTTCGTGCTACCCCCGTTATTATCTAGACCGCAAGCGATTTTGCTCATTTAGCTAGCTAAACCCATTTACACGATAAAAATACACCATAGACTATATCATAAGGAAAATGCACCGTAAAAGTGCACTTCAACGTTACAAATAGCTAAACTTTGACGAAACTATGGAAAGAAAACAGGAAAAAACTAGAATTTGCTGAATTTTAAAATGTACTGCAAAAGGCGATGGAAGTTTTGTTTAAGTCACAATGTTTTTGTTATTATTCACTATTAATGTCGTTAGACTTATACAAACGTCAAGCCTTCGGTCCCGGCTGTCATTTCTAGAACTTTGACAGTCGTTACTTGTAGTCAGAAGCCTGCAGGCCTAGCCATATTACAAAATCTATTTCTATTCTATTGCGACAATAGAAAGAAAATGGCGTACTTACATGGAATCAGCTGGTTGTCAACTGTCAAGTGTTAACGAGTAGAATTTGTAATATGGCTGAAAATTAAATACACTTGACAGGTTGACAAACAGCTGATGATTCCTTATTCGTCATTTTCTTTCTATTGTCGCCTTATCGATTACGATAATAGAAATGGAATTTGTAATAGGCCTGCTGATCAGAAGTCTGACTACCAGTTTAAACAAAAGGTAACGTGTTACCCAGTTACTGGGTTGTGGAGATCTGACAGGCAAATGCTCCATGTAAAACACTGGTATTCAGTTCCAGCCGGTTAAACTGAAATCGGACCCCAAAACAGTTGGGAAAAGGCTAGCCAGATGATGAGTGTCGTTAGACTTATCAACATTTAGTAGGTATAGTTTAGGAATTTAGTTAAAAGGCAGAATGTAGTAAGGTGAAAACGCCGAGAGGAAATGCCCTAGAAGCACATAAACTGACCACATTGGTAATGTGGTTTATGAAAGGTCAGATGCATAGTGTACTTGCAACCGGCGGCGTGCGTGTAGGATTAAGAGGTATGTAAGGATTGTAGCAGGTGGCATTTTGTACATTTGTGTCTACCTTTATAGGAAAAGGCGGTGAGTTTATCAGAATCAGAACTTTATTTGCTATGAATGAAGGTACAGACCCCAGCACATCAAGTTACCCCAAACTGTGTCGAACTGTCAAACTTTCCCAATTGAACATCAACCTTAAATTGAAATTTTTGGGGAAGCTTTATGTGCTGGCGTCTGTACATAGTTGTGTATAAGATGTTGTAGGTAAATTAAAGAGATCAGCTACACAGTAACTGCACTCCTAGTAGGCAAATGTTATCACTCAGTAAAAGAATATCATAATTTCTAAATGACATGAGTTTATACAATCTGGATAAACTCATGTCATTTACAAATTATTTCACCAAGTAATTACATTTGCCTGATAGAAGGGCAGTTACCTTAGATTTAAACATCTTTACCGTGTTATTATACACACATCAAAAGTGTCTAAGGATCAACATATATTTTTGCAATAACTTTTCTCCTGATTGATATTAATTAAAATTTTCTTTAAGGATTCATCAAATAAAGTGTTTTCGTTTGTCACAGTAACGATAAACCAAGTCACCTTTGCATTAATAAAGAAATTTGCCATTTTCCTAATAAAGGGATTTTTGACATTTGAACCACTAACATTAAAGTTCGAAAAAAAGACTGAAATAACAGTTTTCTTTAAAATTTTATTGGGTAACTTAAACAATTAATAATCCGTGTTTCTACCGCGAACACTAACAACACAAGAACATCGGTTTGGCATACTCAAAATGAGTTCATCCAAATCACGCTGTGGAATGGCCGCCCATGTTCGTTGCAACAACAAAAAAAGGTCTTCTTGCGACTGGATACCCTCCATATTCGGCAGAGCTCTTCTCTGTAGCATATCCCATGCATGCTCAATCGGGTTCAAGTCTGGCAACTGAGCAGGCCAGGGCAGGACATTGATGTTAGCTGCGGCGAGAGTCTGTCTTACAACTCGTGAGGCTTCATCACTCTTCAGGGAACTTAATTAGCGACCAAACAGTCAGAAACCGCTTGCATGAAGTGAACCTTCATTCCCGAAGACCGCTACGGGTACCACCTATAGCAATGCACAATCGTAGGATTCGATATCAATGGGCTCTTGAACACAGAAATTGGGCAGAAGAGCAATGGCGTTTCGTGTGCTTTTCTGATGAGTCTCGTTTTGGTATGAGACCGGATACAAGACGTATACGACACTGGAGAACCCCTGGACGCCAACAGCGATTAAAATCCTGCCAGGAAGTCCATCCTTATAGTGGTGGAACCATCATGGTATGGGCGGGTATTTGGATCGGCGGAAGAACTGAGTTGATTTGGATCAGAGGCAACCTCAACGCTCAAATTTATGCTGAGACGATTGTATCAGACGTCATCGTTCCTCTACAAGTGCAAATCGGTCCCTTATTTCAGTTAATGCATGATAATGCACGACCGCACACCGCAAGAGTTGTAAGACAGACTCTCGCCGCAGTAACATCAATGTCCTGCCCTGGCCTGCTCAGTCGCCAGACTTGAACCCGATTGAGCATGCATGGGATATGCTACAGAGAAGAGCTCTGCCGAATATGGAGGGTATCCAGTCGCAAGAAGACCTTTTTTTGTTGTTGCAACGAACATGGGCGGCCATTCCACAGCGTGATTTGGATGAACTCATTTTGAGTATGCCAAACCGATGTTCTTGTGTTGTTAGTGTTCGCGGTAGAAACACGGATTATTAATTGTTTAAGTAACCCAATAAAATTTTAAAGAAAACTGTTATTTCAGTCTTTTTTTCGAACTTTAATGTTAGTGGTTCAAATGTCAAAAATCCCTTTATTAGGAAAATGGCAAATTTCTTTATTAATGCAAAGGTGACATGGTTTATCGTTACTGTGACAAACGAAAACACTTTATTTGATGAATCCTTAAAGAAAATTTTAATTAATATCAATCAGGAGAAAAGTTATTGCAAAAATATATGTTGATCCCTAGACACTTTTGATGTGTGTAGTATCATTATTATCTAGCTTTTTCCCAACGATATTGGAGTAGGCTTCCAGATTAAGCGGATGCAGCTGAATCCCAGTGTTTTACTTGATGCGACTACCTGTCTGATTCCACAGCCCAGATACTAGGTAACACGATACTCCATGATTTAAGTGCTTGTCAAACGTTCGATCTATCTAAGTAGAATGGTTTAGAGGAAAAAAGCAAGTGGCTCGATTTATTTGCTCCCAATTGTAATATTAATTGTGCATTATATGTTCAACGCAACCAAAAAGTTACCACGACACAAAGTCGCTTCGTAAAATAATGTAATGTCTAAAAAAAATAAAAAGAAGACCACCCCAAAACAGCAATGTTAATAATAGACAAACAAATAGTTTTGAAACGACAGAGATAGAGATGGCAATATAAGAAACGGAAGAGGTGGGACAAAGACAGAATATCTTAGCTACAATATGGGTGGTCACACATTTTTTTCATTGCAATTTATGTTCGTAACAAAGTTTTCGAAGGCGGTTAATGGTTTGTATCAATTTGAAAGTAGATGCTTAATTTTATATGGAACTAATTAATTGCTTGAGGATTTGTGGAACTTCAGTTCCTTAAAGTAAATATAGGTCACTTATGGTTGGTGACCTATATTTACGATATTACTTACTACGTTAGAACTAATCTTCGAAGTGATTTAAGCTCCAATCTCCTTTTTAATAACTACGGAGTGAAGTTACTACAGTAACGTGTAACTTCTGGAGAACTTGACAAAGTTTTTCCGGAGTGACGGCCAATTGTAAGTCGTACTCGCACATTAAAGGTTCAGTACAACGTCAAAGCAATAAGCGCTGTCAACAATTCTAACTCTTGCATTGAAATTGAAATTGTTTAAAATTGAAATTGTTTATTGAAATAATAGATGAAGATAAATATTAAAACATTAGGTCCTTAAACTAGAGGTATATAATTAGAGGATTCCACCTGAACTAGGATAAACCTGTATCTCAGGTAAACACTCAAGGTAAACATGATAATTATCTTAAATCCCTAAAACAAATACCAACTAAATATCTTACATACTAACTATAAAATAATTATGATCTTATTCTAAGTAAAATATTTTGATTAGGTCACAGCTTTTCTGCATCAACATTTTACAAGTAACCGAGACATATTTGACAATTAAGCATTTAAGCATTTTAATGCACCTACAACTAGTTTGCTCGGACAGAATTTGCTGAGTCAATAAAATGTAAAAATTGCATAATTATTAATGTAAAATGCGAAATGTAAAACTAAAGTTATTTTAATGACTTATAACTAGTACATACAGGACATTATACTTAAGAGTTCAGAATATTACATACATTATACAGATACATTATAGTACGTTTCGTTAATTAGAGGATGTCAATCGTAGGTTAAGCTACGCTTGCCGAGAACAGTTTGTGGATGGGTGACCCTACATTACATTTCAAGACTCCTCCGTGCTTCGAAAAGTACGTTTAACTGTTGGTCCCGGCTGTCATTTGTTGATCTTTGACAGTCGTTACGGGTAGTCAGAAGCCAGAAAGTCCAACAACCAGTTTAATCAGGGGGTAACGTGTTACCCAGTACCTGGGTTGTGTAAGTCAGGCAGGCAGTCTCTCCATGTGAAAAACTGGTATTAAGCTGCACTCGGGCATTCGGAACACGACCCCAATCTAGTTAGATAGAAGCAAAGATTATAATTTAATGAGTAACTAGGAAGTACCAATTTTTTTTTGTATAATATTTTTGTTACAGCGGCAATAGAAATACATACCCACTCTGTGATTATTTTGACTTTGACAATCTGATGATACACAGATGGATGAATAGACTGTCGGAGAGACGACAACAGAGGCTTGGTATCAGGGTTTCCGTTGGCACCTTTTGGGTACAGATCCCTAAATACTAGCTTAATTTAGACTTGTATATGGCTAGATAACTAAGTTACATTCAAAGAGAATTTTATACATTTCTGTTAAACATACGAACCTGTTCAACTATGAAGACTCTGAAAACTTAAACAGCATAAAAGCAAAATCTAATTATGTTTATAACTTCAGAGAACTGAGCGAGCTACTGCAATAGTTAATAAACAACAAGTTATTACACTTTAAAATACCTCTTGAAACACGATAATGCTTACAACTGTAGCAGTAAATTATTTTGTTTCAATGTTTTCTAAGTTATGAAGTACACTGGCGTTTTGCTTTCTTGCAAGTTCCAAATCTTAAGAATTCTGCCAACACTTGCTCTACTGTCAGGTCATACGGCATGTTTTCTTTTATAACATTATAAACTAGTGCTTGACTGCAATCCCTCCAGATGGTAAGCAGTGATGCAATCAATGATTGTTAAGCGCACTAGTTTAATAAGAGCCTATTTACTCTAGGCTTGAAGACACCTAAATAATAATTATAATCAGACGGGAAGACCGCACCAGGCAAGTTGTTCCAGTCCTTCAATCATGCAGTAGGTAAAACTTATTTACGCACACTTGACTTGGGAAGTAAGCTGGTGAAAACTTGTGGAGAGCGTTACGAAATGTGTGATCAGGCGAGGCTAACGGATGTTGAAAGAATAAGTTAGAGAACATAGAAAGATAGTAAGTTACGTTTCGTATATTACTGTAGAGGCAAGAGAGTTGGTGCGGGCACAAATTTTCTTTCTTTAATAGCCTCAAAATACCTAACTCGAAGTTTGAGCTTTGGACTAAAGTTGGAACTTGTTTTATTTATTTATTTAATAAGGCACACCAACGTCATATTCACTAAAACAACAATACATGGAATTTTCAAGTTTTCAGTGCTGTGTACATACATTTAATTAAGGTTTTCTAAGATGAAGCTTTGTAGCGGGAATTAAGTGAAAGATGCACACTTAGAAATAGATTCATTGAAGATCTTGGACTAGTACGGTTGTAATCTCACAAATAATAGTGCAGTAAACTATATACAAGGGTATAATCAATATTCCTTAAGCAATTCAAATAAGTTAAATTTACAAAACCCAATAGCACAGTAAGTGTCCCTTCCTTTGTAAAGAACAAACGAAGAAAATATTAATTAATTATAATACTAAAACAATAAATTATACTCGGCGCGCAAATCATGAATAGTTATGAAGGCGATCGATGCTCGGAATATACCTGTTACGACTTGGCACTATTGTATTTTTTACCCTATTAACAAAATAGGACAGAAGTAAAAAAAGATTATTACACCGTATTTCATAGCTTTATAATGCAGATTATTCAGACGTTTTCAATACCTTTTGTGGCTAATAAAAAGTGTTTTTTCCCTAATTCAAGTAGGAAACGTAAGTGCCTGCAAGCAAAAAATAAGTTAAGTTTTATTCAAACAAAGGTGTTTGACCCTTAAGCGGCATTTTAGATACTTTTCGGACTTAGAGGTACTAAAATTTTATGCTGCTTTAAATAAGAAAGATATTCGTCATAAGAACTCCATACGACACATAGGTACCAAGTTCAAGCAGTCTAGCATGGGTCTAGAACATAAAAAGTCGCGTAAACTAGAAGTGGGACACCTTGTATAAGAATTATGAGCGTTCATAAGCTGTTAGGGTGTGTTCATAAAGCAGCTTTTCATTTTATTAGTAGCGATTTCGTCGTGATTTTGAGTTTATTTTTTAGTTGTAGTTAATTAAACAACAACAAAGTTACAATCATATTAAATTAACATGCCAGCACAAACCATGGCGGATTTGACAGCGGTACGACAGAAGCGACAACTCGAAACCATATTTTTCAAAAGACACTTTCTAGATTGTATTACAATCTAAAAAGTATTCCTTCACACTCTTGAGCAGTTCTTCAAAGTTATTGCCTTACTGATTTTCATAGGTAAATCGTTTATTGGTCATTTTTTAAAAGACACTTTCTATATATTTTTATATATTTTTTTGCTTTTTTGACTGGCCTGTTGGTCTAGTAGTTAGTGACCCTGGCTGCTATGCCGGAGGTCCTGGGTTCGATTCCCACCCAGGACAAATGTTTGTGAGATGAGCACGATCATTCGTTCTGTGTCTGGGTGTCATTTATCTATAATAATGTATGTATTTAGAAATATATAAGTATGTTTATCAGCTGTTTAGTACCCATAACACAAGCTCTCTAGCTTAACTTGGGACTAAATGGCGTTGTGTGAAAAGTTGTGGAGTATTTGTTTAGTTCTTTATTTATTTATTTATATTGTATTAGGTACAATCTAAAAAGTATTACAATAGTTTTTTTAAAGATTCTTTCTATATTGCATAACAATCAATAAAGTATTCCTTCACACTCTTGAGCAGTTCTTTACAGTTATTGCCTTACTGATTTCCAGAGGTATATCGTTCGTTGAATATTACATGGTAGTATACAGTTTGACGTCCGTTTTCCATTAATATTATTAGATGTTTGATAAGGGCCTACATCCATAATCACCTACCTAGCCTTTTCCGCACTATGTTACGTCGGCTAGTCTAAGCGGATTCAGCTGAAAACCAGTATTTTACAAAAAATAGGGACTGCATGACTGACTGACTGGATAACTTGATACTTCTCGGTTACACTAGTTGTCATACCTATGGTCTTCTGTGTGACAGACGGTTACTACTGTCCAAGATCTACAAATGTCTTGTTTGAAATTATAGCATTTAATTTTTCGTGATTTTCGATTCGGACCCAGAGGGAAAGTCGTTCATATTTATGGGTTTGGTGGAAAAATTTGATAGGGTATTCTGCCTATTAATATTACAAATGACAGCCGAGACTAACGGCTTACGACTTATTATTTTATTGTTAGTTATTGGGTTTATAATGGTACTGATTGGCTTGTTTGAAATAGCATTTCTTTTTCGATATTTTCGAGTTGGACCCAGAGTGAAAGTTGTTCATGTTTATGGGTTTGGTGGAAAATTTTGATAGGGTATTAAAATTTGGCGGGTGGTAAAATAGTAGGGTTATGAAAGTTAGTTTAGTATGTTTTGTAATCATTCACAATTAGATTATTTTTCCTACAAGGAACTTTACACTTAGATTATTTTTTCTCCAAGGACTTTCTTACTCAAGGGTAGTTTACTTTATTACTCCAATTATGAACGTGCCCTAACCGTATCAGGAGGTTATTATGATAGAATGTTTGCGCCGTGGTTTCGCGGTAGACGTCGGCGCGTCGCGGCACACTCGGAACGTTCCACCCTCACGTAAAGCCGGTAAACTTTTATATATTGACTAATAATGTGCGAGCGAATACTTTGCACAGTTTATTTGACACTCATTCCATCGGATTTGTTTATTTATTTCGAGAATTTGTGTATTCGTTCGTTCATTAGACATTTGTGTTTTTTTCGTTGCAAAATAAAATACACATTGCGATTTTTGTGGTTCTTTTGAAAATGCAATGCGATGTGCTTTTGTTATTTGTGGTTTTGTTTTTTTTTATTTTCATTTTTGTGTAGGTATTACAAGTTTTTTGTTGCATTGTTCGTGTGCATGCTATGTGTTGATTGGATGTCTGTAATTAAGGTGCTCAAAATGACAGGATAATCACCTGTCAATTTTGTAGTTTTTTGTTTTGTGGCGGTTGATTCAAAATTAGACAAAGGTCGCGATTTAAATTTTTGATGTTGCCTGTTTGTAAAATTTGTTGTTGATTATTTAAATCGATTAGTATTATATCGTGTGGCTTTACATCCGTCTGTAAATTAGTATTACTCCAAGTATTAATCTTATTACATCTTTTAAACGTGTAATAAGATAAAAATAAGTGTCAATAAAAAAGTCCAATTAGGTACTAGACCGTTCAGTAGGGACTTTTAAACGTCAAAACTAAAAGTTATATTAAATATTAAACACATTCTAATTCCAAAAAGGTTGTTTTGTGTGGAGAAGAACGAGCAAATATAATCTACTTGCCTTTTAAATAGTTTTACAATAATTTGGATACATTTTGGTTACATTACATTTTGTACAATTAAATATTATTTGAAAGTTTTTATAGACTTCTTTAATAGCGTTTTAGCATCACCACTGTCGGATAAGGCTCTAACGATTTATCATAATATTATTATTTATTATGGGTACAGATGGCGGGGAGGCAAAATTTTATTTAATACTAGCACTTGGATCGCGATTTCGTCCGCGTTAGTTTGGAAAATAAAATAAAGCCCCGCAAATAATGTGGCTTTCTCTTGGTAAAATAATTTTCAAAATCGGTTCAGTAGATCCAAAGATTTTTTCCTACAACGCCACATACTCTTGTAAAGTTTGTACTTTACCTCTTTATTATACAGGGTGTCTCATTCAAATGGGTCAGTAGACATTATGTTTCATACAGACATTTACTGCTTAAGACCTACACAATCGATATCTAAATAGAAATAAAGTAGGTTTTTTTTTCAAAATAACCGGGTTCGATTCCCGAACGGAGTACTGATGTTTTTTAAAATGTATGAATGCAGTTTCTCTTTTTATTAAAATCGATGACATGGTTCCTCAGAACAGATTTCGTATGTCTTATAGTTTCAGACTTTCCCATACTGACCCATTTGAATGAGACATCCTGTATATTAGTAGCAATATGTAAGCAATGCTCGGGTAGACGTCACATCATTCTGTGTAAATAAAACAAAGTCGTGTCAGAACACCGTTTAGAACTCAACAACGGCTTTAAAAAAAATATGATTTATGTAAATAATAAAAACAAGAACGCGAAAAAATAATAAGGAAAAACAAAATTCTTTCTTTTACAGTTTATAAATGCAGCACAATCGTGGATGACATGACAGGTGACCAAGGAGATGTTCCATTTTTATATGGGTCCCGGCCATAACCTGTACCTTTTAGCAAAGCTGCAAAACTTACCCCTGAATAGAAAAAAGTAACATATTTTTCATAGCATCAAATGACTTTTAATGTAAAAAAAAAAATATTTAAAAGTTGTCAATTGTTGTAAAGATGACGTTTACCTACTTAAGCTAGAATTAGGCTGTTTTTAATTCGTTCAGAAACACACTTCAAAAATGGAGACTACAGATTATTGTTATGATAAAATCGTCACACTGATTTATGTTTACCCAAAATACGAAAAAAAAATAATAGTAATTTATTTTTGTTGAAATAATAAACATCAAATATGTTTGTAATTCCTAAACGTAATCTTTAGTGTCTCTGGTTAACGTGTGGCGCTTGTGTGCTATCTGTTCTGTCACTTACTTTACCGAATAAACCGTTGTTAAACTTTATCTCGCGTTATTTATTTCCAACAGGTTATGGGCCCAGTCCGTATACCTAATAGATTCAAAGTTTAATATTTATTATCATAAAGTACAGTACAGCAGTTGATATTTCGTAATTTCATCGAAAAACGTCCCGTGAAAAATGGCTATGTCTAACCTACAAATTGAAAAGTTAGCCGGGCGGGAAAATTATTCGACTTGGAAGTTTGCGGTAAAATCATATCTCGAACATGAAGATTTGTGGGAGTGTGTCGATCCTGGCACCGAAGTCGACTCCAAGAAAGACGTCAAGGCCAAGTCTAAAATCATTTTGCTGGTGGAACCAATAAATTACGTCCATATTGAAAATGCACAGTCATCTAAAGAAGTATGGAAGAACCTACAAAATGCTTTCGAGGACTCCGGGTTGTCAAGAAAAGTCGGCTTATTGCGAGATTTAATCAATACAACACTGGATAATTGCACAAGCGTCGAAGAATATGTGAATAAAATAATGAGTACTGCATACAAATTACGAAATATCGGTTTTCAAGTTGATGACGAATGGCTGGGAACACTCATGTTGGCAGGTTTACCAGATAATTATAAGCCAATGATCATGGGTCTGGAAAGTTCCGGCATAAAAATTTCATCAGATTTTGTCAAGACAAAACTTTTACAGGAAGTGAAAGTTTCCGAGTCTTCAGCGTTATTTACAAAGCACAAGAATAACTCTAAAAACAATGCCAAGCAAAAAGGAAAAGG
The DNA here is from genome assembly GCA_921972225.1 of Euplexia lucipara. Lineage (NCBI taxonomy): Eukaryota > Metazoa > Arthropoda > Insecta > Lepidoptera > Noctuidae > Euplexia > Euplexia lucipara. The sequence continues at coordinate 4,526,169 of OV179142.1, read as the reverse complement.
GCCCCGCTGTTTTAATTGTAATAAATATGGACACTTCAAAAGTCAATGCACATCGAAGAAATCTGACCAAAACAGTTTTTCAGCAGTTTTTTCAGCTTACAGTAATGTGGAACCGAATGACTGGTACATTGACTCAGGTGCCACATCACACATGACAAGACGTTGTGACTGGATGTATGATATGCAAGCATCTCCGATTCAGCAAATAAAGGTGGCTAATAATGATGCTGTCTCCGTGCAAAATATGGGTAATGTAAACATTCAAACCACTTTTTGCAAAGATGAATGTCCCATCCAGGTGAGAAATGTTTTGTATATTCCTGAGCTGAGTGTAAACCTGCTATCGGTTAGTCAATTAACCAAAAATGGTTGTAAAGTCGAATTTAGTGATGTGGGCTGTAACATATTTAATGCCAATAAGATACTTATAGCTAATGCAAGTCTAATCAATAACATGTATAAACTGAACACTGTTTCTGCTAATGCTTATGCTGTTGCATGTGAAAATAAGACAGATATTATAACATGGCATAAAAGAATGGGGCATTTAAACTTGGCTGATGTAAAGAGGTTAGAATTGTGTGCTGAGGGTATAACTATCACAGATAAAGATGTTGATAGTGTTTGTATAACGTGTTGTGAAGCTAAACAAACACGATTACCGTTTTCACATTCAGGTTCAAGAGCAAAAGCACTACTAGAAATAATACATACAGATCTATGTGGTCCGATGGAGACACCATCTGCTGGTGGTGCGCAGTACTTAATAACTTTCATAGATGATTATTCCCGTAAAGTATATGTGTATTTTCTCAAGAACAAAATGGATATTAAATCGGTGTTTCAGAAATTTAAAGAAGAAGTAGAAAACGAATTAGACAAGAAAATAAAAATAGTAAGAAGCGACAATGGAAAAGAATACTGTAATAAAGAATTCTCTGATTTTCTAGCAGCTTCCGGCATCAAACACCAGACCAGTACCCCGTACACACCTGAACAAAACGGGCTAGCAGAGCGGATGAATCGGTCGTTGGTGGAGCGGGCAAAATGCATGTTATTTGGTGCAAAGCTGCATAAACATTTATGGGCAGAGGCGGTCACTGCTGCTGCCTACGTCATAAACAGATCGCCGTCGCGGGTTTTGGCTGAGGTAACTCCCTACGAAAAATGGACTGGTAAGAAACCAAACCTTTCCAATTTAAAGATTTTTGGTTCCAAGGCCATGGCACATATCCCAAAACAAAAACGCCTAAAATGGGATCGTAAGTCAAGGGAATTAATTTTTGTGGGATATTGTGACAACACTAAAGGCTATAGACTGTATGATCCTACAAATAAAAAGGTCATAATTAGTAGGGATGTTATATTTATTGAAAAATCATTAAATAATGATGATAATAATATACAGCAACCTGTATTTACCAAACAGCTTGTGGATATTCCTCTAAGTACAGGAAATGATGAGGTGATATCTATTGATAATACTCGGAGTGAGACCCAAGATGACACATTGTCACACTCAAGTACTGACACATCTTTTGATAGTTGTGTGTTGAATAGAATGACTGATGATGAAACATATTATCCTAGTTCCAATGAAGATAGTAGTGCTGATGGTAGCTTTACAAGAAATATCACTCTAAGATCACATCAGAGACACAATAATTTCATGTGTGTTCAACAGATTTCAGATCCACAGACTGTTGAAGAAGCCTTGTCGGGCTCTGATGCTGAACATTGGAAAGCAGCAATGGATGAGGAGTTTCAGTCACTATTAGAAAATAAAACCTGGGACATCACTACTCTTCCAGACAACAAACGTCCCATACCATGCAAATGGGTCTTCAAGAGGAAGACTAATGAAAATGGAGAAATAGTGAAATATAAAGCACGGCTTGTGATTAAAGGTTGTTCACAAAGACCAGGTATAGACTACACAGAAGTATTTTCACCAGTGATAAGGTATGCTTCTTTGAGATATTTGTTTGCGCTGGCAGTTAAATTTGATTTGGACATCTGTCAAATGGATGCTGTGTCAGCTTTTCTTCAAGGCGACATAGAGGAGGAGATTTATATGCTGCAACCACCATTGTATGGCGACGGTAAAAATGTATGTCGTTTAAAAAAATCTTTATATGGATTAAAGCAGGCAAGCAGGCAATGGAACAAAAAGCTTAGTTCTGCTCTTAAAAATATGGGTCTATTACAGAACAAGTTAGATCCATGTATTTACTATAAAATTGTGGATAACAGTAACATGATTTTTCTAGCCACATATGTTGATGACATAATTTTATTTACTAATAATATGGAGTCCAAAAATTATGTCAAGGAAGAGCTAAAAAAACATTTTAAAATAAAGGATTTGGGAGATATTAATTATTGTATTGGCATACATGTTGAAAGAGACAGGAAGAAAGGAGTTATATATTTAGATCAGAAAAAGTACATAACAGAAGTTCTAAATAAATATGGCATGTCTGATTGCAAAAGTGTTAAGATTCCAATGGATACTAATACAAAGTTAAAAGTAATAACTGAGGAATCCAGTATCTTGAATGGAATCCCTTATCAAGAAATTATCGGATGCTTGTTGTATATTTCACAAATTACTCGGCCTGATATAAGTTTCGCTATAAATAAGTTGAGTAAATACAATCAAAAACCTGAAATGACACATTGGATGTCATTGAAGCGAGTTATGAGATATTTGAAGGGGACTCTAGAATATAGATTGAGTTATAAACACAATTCAGAGGAAAATATAATTCATGGCTTCTGTGATGCAGACTGGGCAAGCTCAGAAGACGACCGGCGTTCCTGCACTGGGTACACTTTTTTGTTTCAGGGAGGAGCAATCAGCTGGAATTCTAAACGCCAGCCAACTGTTGCTCTGTCCACGACTGAAGCAGAGTATATGTCTTTGTCGTCCTGTGTTCAAGAGGCTATGTGGCTAAAGCATATTCAAGAAACATTTTGGCCTCTACTGAAGAATGAGGCAATGATTATTTACAGCGATAACCAAAGTTCTATTAAACTTTCAGAATCCGATGGTTACCATTCAAGGACGAAGCATATTGATGTGAGGCACCACTTTGTACGCGATAAGGTTGTTAAGGGGGCCATTGATGTGCAGTACATACAGACAGACTTGATGGTAGCTGATGCACTCACTAAAGCGACTCCACATTCAAAACTGGCATACTGTGCTTCCAAGATGGGGTTGATTTGAGTTTAAGGGAGGATGTTGAAATAATAAACATCAAATATGTTTGTAATTCCTAAACGTAATCTTTAGTGTCTCTGGTTAACGTGTGGCGCTTGTGTGCTATCTGTTCTGTCACTTACTTTACCGAATAAACCGTTGTTAAACTTTATCTCGCGTTATTTATTTCCAACAATTTTTAAAACTACAAGAATACACACATTTTATAATAAAATTATTTTCTACGTAACATTGATTTGATGCGACATGATTTCAAACGAATGAAGTAGGTATGTAATCAAACGAGGCGCCATGTTGAATAAAATATGGCAATAATTGAAAAACTATTATTTTTGCTACACAAAAAATCAGACTTAAATTCAACAGATAATATTTTATTTTTAGAATGTGTCTCGAATTCTACAATTTTCGGGTACAACGACTTTCTTGTTTCTGGGCTTTTTCATGAATACTCAGAAAAGCAGTTGGGTACTTTAGTATTTTAAATTACCGTTTTTTAGTTTACAACTAACGTTTTGTATACTAAATTTTCTTCAAACATTTTGCTTCGCACTTTTTTTCTCTTTAACACTCGCGTTACAAACATTTATTTAAAACATTACATTTTAAATTTAATATTTGGATTTTTTAATTCAAATAATTTGGAGGCAAGGATAAAAGTTTTGTAAACCAATAAAAGTATTTTTTTGTCTAATTTATCTAATCGATTCTGTCTGATTGAATACTTAAAATAACCTCATGTCCTCTCAACAACAATGACATACATACATACATACATAAACTCACGCCTTTTTCCCATGGGGGTAGGCAGAAACTACAGAGTGCTACGATTCTTACATACTTCTTTTGCTTCGTTTACATAAATGTTGTCATACACACACGCCGGTTGCGAGTACTACGCACCTGACCTTTCTGAAAAACCTCACCAATAAGGTCTATGTATGTCCTTCTTGGGCGTCCCCTCCCGGCGTTCTCACTTACATCTGTAAATATCTTTCGTTAGTCGCCTTTCATCCATCCTTTCAACGTAACCAAACCATCTAAGCATACTCTTTTTAATTTTTGTTACTACATCTTCTTTTAAACCACAACGTTGCTTTATCACGTCATTCCTCAATACAACAATGACAATTGCGTTATAGTTTTAATAATGTTCATGCCTACATAAATATATCGATAAAAAATACTCAAATCAATCGAATTCACGTAAGAATGTGGTTCTGCATTCTAACAATTTTATTAAGGGGCCGTACCTGAAATCGACCGATTTTGATCAACTTTAATCATTATTTGTGAGAAAGAGAAGAAGAATTTATACAATCCTATTTATGATTTAAAAAGACGAGTTCCTTGCTTTGCATGTTGAGGAATTAAATTTTGGAAATAAATTACGTATTCATGGAAAATCACTAAAATTCACCCACACGTTTTCCATAAAATGACGCGAGACTGACGTTTGATCATTAAGTTACAAGAAACTACAATAGATTTTGAAAATTTATTATCTTACCCACACCAGTTTATAGTCTACTTGCACGTGAGGGAACCACTTTTTTAATTTTGACAACAACATACGGGGAAAAAAAAAATCAATGTCGTTACTTTTCGGAAATTTCAAGACTAATTAGTATTTTTTTCTATTGTTTGAATCACTTTTAAGAAATTTTAAAAGTAACATATTATTCTTCAGTTTATTATATATTCGTACTGATTTTTAATTTGTGTACTTTAACATGTGTACCAACATAGTAAACAAATATGTATACACAAACATTCCGGAGATTTATTTCTCAACCGTCTTAATTTACTTAGAAACTCAAAATATGATATAAAATATCAAAACAGTTTAAGCTTTCAATCACTACGCTCGAGCTTTACGCGTGTGTTCGTGAACGGTACACACAAATATAGCATCGCAATGATGTTACCTAAACTCCAGCGGGCGAATTTTATGCACGGCCCCTTAAGAGATTTGCGTTAAATTGTACAAGGGTCGTTTTATACACCTCGAAAAGTATCTTAATTCAGGTACCTACTTACTAACCCTAATTCAATATACATGAATCCTTTCTTGACCTCATAAAATGTTTAACACTCCAGTGACGTCACCGGCCATTTGCCGATCAATTTGCGACTAATATATTTCACATAGAAATCGATTTTAATGCCTCCAAGGTAAACATGCGTATCGAGCGGCCCCTTTGATGTCAACAAAGGCGCCCGACAAAGGTGCCGAACATCTAGTCTATTGTTAGAATTAACTTTACTGCACCAAGCGGCAGTTAGCTACATACTATTTAATTTGTTAATTGTTTAAGTAGTGTTTGCAGTTTCGCAGAACTATGGTTGAAGCAAATATTACTCGGTTTTGTTTGAGCTTTGTGTTGAAAACTACCCTCTGATTACTTTGACTAAAAATTAAATGTTCATAAAAGTGTTCATAAAATGAAAACTACCGGGCCAAACTGTGTTAATTTTATATGGGACCAGATGGCAACAATACCGCATACTAAAATCACGTAAATCAGATCATTCATCTCGGAGTATTTAGAATAGATATTATGGTTTTGTTGGTTTTCTGTTTTGCCTTATTCCCTATTCATTTAGTGTCGCCCTTCTCGTTTTAAGGCGCCAAGACAGTCGGTCTTGGGTTGTCTGTTCCTCCACCTGGGCTCGTTGCATATCTTTGGCTACGGTTGTCCACCACGAAGCCTTTGTTCGTCCTTTGTCTTCATTTTTAAGGGACGGCTAGGGTTTTTAAAAGACGCACATTTTTGTGCGTTAACTTTCTCTCTAAAATTTATACATAGTTACATGTAATCTTATTTAGACTTTTCACACAACGCCATTTAGTCCCAAGTTAAGCTAGAGAGCTTGTGTTATAGGTACTAAACAGCTGATAAACATACTTATTTATTTCTAAATACATACATATTATTGATAAATTACACCCAGACATAAAACAAATGATCGTGCTACACCCACAAACATTTGTCCTGGGTGGGAATCGAACTGTCAATTGCCTGTAATCCCCGAAAAGTCAGGCAGACTTGTACCTGTGGTACGCCCACATTTCTTTAGTTAGGGTTTTAAGCCTGATGTAATAGAGCCATCAATCGGGCAGAAATCTAAACTCCGGGCTGCCTAATTCCAGGTGGAAAACTCACTTTTTATTCATAACATATCAAGACTCCTCCGTGCCTCGGAAAGCACGTCAAGCTGTTGGTCCCGGCTGTCATGTGTAGATCTTTGACAGTCGTTACAGGTAGACAGAACCAACTTAACCAAATGGTGTTTACCCAGTAACTGGGTTGTAGAGGCCACATAGGCAGTCGCTCCTTGTGAAACACTGGTATTTATCCAGTTAAACTGGTAGCCAACCCCGACACGGCCGGATAAAGGCAAGGCAAAATAATGTTATAGAGTGTAAGCATCATTCGCCATCCATCTGATCGCCTATTACCATCATCCGGATACCAATCCAGGCTTTTGCTGCCCAGAAATTCCTGGCAAAATACCTCATATTTGCCTAACCTGAGAATCGAATCCAGAAACTGACGCTAACCAATAGCACTTGTGACCACTAGAACAACGATGAATGCACTAAATTCCATTAAATAAAACACCAATGTCTTAGGATGATAATTATAAGAATATCAATGCACTTTTTACATTTAAAACAATCTGTCAATCAACGTGTCTTACTGAAGAATTGTGTTTATCTCATCAAATGCCATTTGTGAAGCTCGATGAGCAAAACTTCTTCAACTTGAGTGAAGTGCGCTGTCAATGCCTAGCATTAGAATGGAATGACAGCTCAATACGCCCCCCTCACTTCGCCTACATATTCACGAGGTGATTTGACCAGAATCGCACTGCAGTACCTACTATTAACACACGTTGCTGGTTTTAGGCTTTTTGTATTACCTATATAAACATCATCCTAGCCTTTTCAGTCAATAACATAATACTAATGCTGGGGTCGGCTTGCAGTTATTATATCTGCTGGCAGCCGACGACGCCAACATATCTAATATTAAATAAAATTCTCGTGTCACAGTGTTTGTTACAAAACTCCTCCGGACCGGCTTACACGATTTTCACGAAATTTTGTATGTCTAGCCAGTAGGTAGGTTTGTGAATAGGTCAAACACTATTTTTTTTTAAAAGGTGGAACGAACTTCGCCTGGCGGCTAGTTATTATACAAATCTAATTTAAAAATAAAGGTGTAAAGTTAAAAGATAAAGATACCGGGCTGGTATCCCCAACTCCACGTCAAAGCGCGTATTTTGCGTATGGGCCATAATCTACCACGCAGGCCCAGCGCGAATTGGTAGATGTCACATGTCTTCGAATTTTTGGGTCTAGGACATGCCAGTTTTCTCACGATGTTTTCCTTCACCGTTATTGAGAGCAGTGGTGATGAAATAAGTTATACAAAGTAATGCGCCTGCCTGGGTTCGAACCCACGACTTACTGTTCGTAAGTCAGGGCCGCCACCATTGAGCCACCGCTGCTCTTAGATACAATATATTACTAAATTCTATGTAAATGTATCAGACAAATTACATTGTTTTGTTAATACATACATGGTGCTCGAATAAACTTCCAAATACAACCTATATGTATAGTTTTCCTTGCCTGGTTTGTCTATTTACCTCTTCGATATAATAACTTCAAGCCAAGTTCATTATCAAATGTAACAAAATAAAAACGGAACAAATAGGTACACAAGAATAAAATTCACATTACAGTATCTACTGAAATGAATCGATTATCCCTTGACTCTCCAACTCTTCAATCACGTAAGGGTGTAATTTTAAAGCAACATGTTATCAATGCATGATATTCTTAAGAAGGTTTCGTGTTAGATTGCCATAAATCACTCTTCCTTATCGTCAAATAGCATCTACGAAACGTGTATCGACATTTATGAGGAAAATGTTCACTTAGTATCTACGTAAAAGTTAAGTTTCCTTACTGATGTTATAAACTCGAAAGTTTGAACGTATGGATGTTTGTTACTCCGTCACGTAAAAACAACTGCGAGGATTTTAATAAAACTTTACAATAATGTAGTTTATACATCAGAATAACATATAGGTTATAGTTTATCCAGATATTGTGGGAATTGTCCTAAATGTAACAATAAATAATTAAAATAAATAAATATTTCACAACTTTTTACACAACGCCATCTAGCCCCAAGCTAAGCTAAGAGCTTGTGTTATGGGTACTAAACAGCTGATAAACATTCTTATATATTTTTAAATATAGATAAATTACACCCAGACACAGAACTAATAAATAAGTGTTAAGTAGGAAAAAAAACTGCCATCTGTGAGTTATTGTATCGTTCGCTGCAAAAACAGTATCTTAAAGAATCCTAAAATAGCCTAGCTTAATGGCAAAATTGTAAAGAAGAAAATAAGCTACTCGAAGTACTAATCCTGCACAGACAAAGTCACGGGCTTCAGCTAATAAATAATCACAGATTTATGGAACTATCTGACCTCCAACTCAGTAACCGGATATCACAATATGTTTATAGTACAGAAATCCCAAAGTATTCAATGTTGTCCACGTGTAAACCTTGTTGCCAATAGACGATATTTAGAAAATGGACGCTATGTTACATGTTATGATTTATAGGTAACCGATATTTATTTATTTATTTATTTGCTGACATGTAAAACACTGGATATTAGGCATGCATTAAAATTTCATGACACAGTATTAAAACATGAACCCTGTAAGGGCACTGCAAATTTTGTATACAAAATTATTAAATAACATTACATTAGGTACTTATATCTATTCTATTTAACATTATTATTACAATTTATTAAAGTACCTATGCTAAACAATAGTCAATTATTATACTATACCGATACTTACATCTTGCTTAAAATTAAATTAAATAATTGCCAATTCATTCCATTTAAATAATCGGGAAAATAGTTGTATTAGTCATTAAAATTTATTTGATTCATATTTACGTTAGGTACTATATTAATACAAGCTCGATCGATTTACAATTTGTCAATTTTAAATTCCTCAATGGAATAGTACGCTTTTTTTACTAGCAGAGATTTTAACTGTTTTGAGAACGTTAAGTCATTCGGTATACATTTTAAACTTTCAGGTAGTTTGTTAAATATGTTAGCTAGCCTTGAATGTGGACTTTTCCTGACAACTTTTAAGTTTGTGAAGGGTAATATTAGTCTTGTTTTGTTGCGTCGGTTATAGTTGACATTGAGTTCGATATTAGATTTAAAGAGATGCCTATTTATATACTCGTACATAGTACCTGATAAAATCAGTTCGCAAACAAATCATCATAAATGGTGGTTTCTATTATCCATTGGCGTGCCCCAGGCGCTAAGAACATTATCCTGCTATATTAAATTGTTTTTACAAATGACAAATCATAAGATAACTATTTTGGAAACTAGCTTACAGTTATGCCTACGACACTTAAGCTTTTTTTTTATTTTTTTTATTTTTTTTTTTTATTTATTCATTTGGGAGAACAAACAGTTACACACTACGAATGATCTTAAAATAGGCATGCGAGTGAGTGCATATGAGTGAGTGTGTAACTCACTACGTTATCCACAAATTATATAAGAAATTAGACAACTAAGTAAACTTAATCATGCACGAATTACAATTGCATTTTCATAATTTGTTATACACTTGTTTTTTATGTTTCTAAATCCAAGCTTTCGTTCTCAACAAATAGAAATAAGCCGAAATAATGAGAACTATGATCAAACTAAAGCTGAGTTTTTAAATTGAAGTAAACGATGAAAAAATCAGATTAACCACTACAAACAAGTTTTAACTTGATATTTATTTACCATAACATCACGTCAGTAGTCCCAAAAGGGTTAGGCAGAGGTGTAGGTACTGGAAGTACACCCATATTTCGCCAGTTATATTTAAGTCCTAAAGTAAACTGAGAAATAACACAGCTTTGCCTGACCCGGAGATCAAAACAGAAACCTCATATTCAGCAGTAGTGCTTGCAACCGCTAGACGAACAAGACGGTTCAACTTAAATTTATTTAGAAGACTCGTGTATACCCAAATGGCAGCGGAAAGGACTATTCTTGGATTTTCTCTTCGGGAGCTAATTAATATAGAATTTGAAATACTTAAAATGCTTTGGTTCGTCCGGTCAAAGGCAAGAAGAAGTTTCAAACTCAAGTGGCAAAACTGATGGATGAAAGGGAAGGTTCTCGTGGGGTGACCGCGTACCAGAACTCGCATCGTAGGATGAACTCATGAACAGACATCTGTGTCAACTGTGCTTCCTATGTACCGAGATGTCTACAAACAATGTTTTCTATCAACAAGCATTTCGGCGAAACGTGCTTTTTCGGAGTAGAGATTGCTATGAGCTGTGTTTTCTATTTGTAGTCATATCGAACAAGCGGGTTTCTAACTTAGGTTCCAAGCTCTGGGTAGTGTTATTCCCACATGGTGAAGCAGCAATCTGGTGAAGTTTGCAGGAAAGCAATTTATGAGGCCAGGGGATAAAGTTTTTTTGGCGTAATTTGGTAACAGGCAGGTCAGACGGGCTCCATGTAAAACACTGATATTCAGCCAATTAAACTGGAATCCGACCCCAATATAGTTAGGAGAAGGCTAGGCAGATGACGATTAAATTCGTAACTCTTCAGCAGTCAAGTAAATTTAGAGCGATATGTCATACATTACGAAACGTCAAATAATAACGACCTATTACAATTACATATTTCAATACGAAAGGTTTCAAAAAGGAGTACAAATGCAGATGAGTTATATTAACGATACTGGCCCACATTTCCTGACGACCCTGACGTTTTGAATTTGGTCTCCACTTGAATCTACAACGCATTGAGAATTCGTGTCCCGTAAAATAAGTATTTCGGCCAACCCTAATTAAAATGGTCAATTGATCCATAATAGGACTTATGTCAGTAGCATATGGGTTCGCGGGTTTGGGTGAACAAGCTAGATTTAACTATTATCCATTGACTGATCATTAGTTTTGTTAGAATTTTGTCGACCCGTAAACGTCCACCGGTGTCTAGTCGTGGCCTCCAACATACTGAATAATATATTTTGTATGATTTTTAGGGTTCCGTTATACCTCCAAAAGACAACAACGGAACCCTTATAAGAATACTTTGTTGTCCGTATGTCTGTCTGTCCTTTAAGACCCTTTATTTCGGGAATGAGTAGAGGTTTCCAGTTGAACTTTATTTTGACGTCATTCAATCGAATATTCTTTAAATATCTTTGACTTATCAGATTCATGTGCGTATTATCTTTATAGCTATTACTTGATTTAAAAGCGGTGACGGCAAACGTTGTAAAGGAGCCGGCAAGCATTAGGGATATTCCTCAATGACATGTGTGTGTGTGTGTGTGTGTGTGTGTGAGTGTGTGTGTGTGTGTGTAGCCAAGTGAGAGGCCTACGGGCGGTATAAACCATGACACCACATAAGTCATTAACCGCATAGTAAAAAACTTTTTACCTACTTGGTGGTTTGCAGATATACGTATGACAATAAATTGGTTCAGATATTGTTTTTAACGAATGAACGAAATAACGAAGACTGGCCCGAAATATAAAAAAATACCAATAGATACTTACAATATTTGTCAGATAAAAAGAGAGGTTATAGAGGAGCTTGTGGCTAAATTAAAACAGCCGCAGGTTAAGCTACGCTTGTCGAGGTCGTTCAGTGGATGTGACCATTTATTACATAAGTACCAAAACTCCTCCGTGCCTCGTAAAGGTTCTTAAGCCGTTGGTCCCGGCTGTAATTTGCAGATCTTTGACAGTCGTTACTTGTAGTCAGAAGTCCGAAAGTCTGACAACCAGTTTGAACAAGGGGTATCGTGTTACCCAGTTACTGGGTTGTGGAGGTCTGATAGGCAGTCGCTCCATGTAAAACACTGGTATTCAGCTGCACCCGGTTAAACTGGAAGCCGACCCCAGCATAGTTGGGAAAAGGCTAGGAAAGGTTAGGATTGATTGATTTGTCAGATAAAAAATGACAAAATCACTAATCACTAACAATAAACACTAATCACTAACAAATAAATTAATCTAGTCACTAACTTATTTATTCAAATTGGGTTGAGAATCAGCAATTTTCAAAAATACATAGAGCAGTGCTCCAAAACTCCCACCTTTCACCGTTTCCTAAAGTGTTTTATTCTTTTTAGGGTTCCGTAGTCAACTAGGAACCCTTATAGTTTCGACATGTCTGGTCCGTCCGTCCGTCCTCGCTTAATCTCTGTGACCGTTAGCACTAGAAAGCTGAAATTTGGTACCAATATGTGTATCAATCACGGCAACAAAGTGGTAAAATAAAAATTGTAAAAAAATGTTTTCTTAGGGTAGCCCCCTATATGTAAAGTGGAAAGTGATTTAATTTCAACCCTTACGTGTGATATATTGTTGGAAAGGTATTTAAAAATGAATAGGGGTTTACTAAAATCATTTTTAGATAATGTTAATAATTTCGGAAATAATCGCCCCAAAAGTAAAAAAACAATGTCCCCCCCCCCTCTAACTTTTGAACCTTATGTTTAGAAAATATGAAAAAAATATGAAATGTAAATTTTTATAAGGACTTTCTAGGAAAATTATTTTGAACTTGGATGGAAACAGTTTTTGTACAAAAAGACAAAAAATTTAACAAAATAATTTCTGGACTAAGTTTTTAGCATAATCGTATATGCAAGCATTTTTGTCATATTTTATTATCCTGAACGTATCTTTTTTCAACAAAAAAAAAAAAAATTATTAGAATCGGTTCTCGCAATCCAAAATTACCGCCTAAAACTTACTATGTGTGATATCTGCAGTAAAAATTGGTTATAATAATTTCGGCGTCTATCGTAAATTTAACATAACATACAACAACATACAAAAATAACCTTTTTAATTTCCGTCTAATGCTATTGCTTACATAGGTAGGTATATGTAAAAGAGTATTTTTAATATGCTTTATTTAACCTGTAAGCAACGGACTAAAAAGAGTGCAATTTTTTCAAGCATGCAATAACAAAATTGCATTAACAATTTGTTCATACAAGCTGTCCCTAAATTATTATTAAGTATCAAATACACATGCACCAGAAACGCCATTGAAATGTCTGTCGCAGACGCATTCAACTCGCTAGCTGGATCTTGTATGTCTAAAGAACAATTTAAGAAAGAGACAGCGATACACACTAACGTGAGACAGGAGTTATAATTCCCACAACGATTACCTACACCTGAGATTTAGTAGGGATGCTACAAAGGTTAGGAAAGTATAGATATCGATGTAGTGTAGCAATATTTTTGATAAATTTGTTTAAAAGTTTTTTAGTTTAGACAGAAGTGGACTTTCTATTGTAATATACCACAGATATACGCAGTTTTTTTAGCTATGCAATTTTGTGAAATACTGAATTACTAGCTAACGTCACGTAGTTTTACCCGCGTAGTTCTGTTCCCATAGGAGTACAGGGATAAAAACTAGCCTATGTCACCCGGGGATAGTGTAGCTTCCCAACGTTGAAAGAATTTTATAAATCGGTCCAGTAGTTTCGGAGCCTATTCAAACAAACAAACAAACAATCAAACCTTGCCTCTGTATAATATTAGTATAGACTATAGAAGATATTAATAGCAGTTTTTGTTTGGGAATGTGTCACATTTTCCATTTGCTAGTAATAATAATGATTTTGGTCCCTTAAATATAATACTAAATTATTATTTATTAACCGAGAACTTCATTAAAACTATCGATATTTATCGTTGCATCACTAAAAAGAATGCACCTTGACAGCAGTAAGGGAAATGGTTTTTTTTTAATCACACCAATCTTCACAATATATCATCCCTTTATTTACTGTGCGTCGCTACATATTCGCGCAGCCGGCTTTGTCTGCCCGCCGATAGATTTTAGGGCAAGGGGTCCCAGTGCCGGTGTATTTTCTATAGAAATAATCACCATTGATGCATGTCTCTTGCAAGATCACAACAAATGATCTTAAAGAACAACTAGTTCATTATGGGGTATGGGAACCGTTTTAATGTAATCTTTATATAACGCTAAGCGAAAGCTTTTTTTAAGATTATTTTGCGTATGGACTTCTGGGTTATGTGTAATTAATACTGTTGCTAGGCCACTGATGTTGATACTCATCATCTAAGTCGGGAAGAACGCTATATTGGGTTTCTGGTTATTGTAGCTCTATATTTTTATATCTATATGATATAAATATAGAGCGATAAGATTTTCTTGAGCAGGAAGCTACCACGTTCAAATTTTGATCACTAAAACGCTGCACATGAGTCCGAAAGTATTTTAAAACCTATTTTAAAATACTTTCGGATTCATGTGCAGCGTTTTGTATAAAGATCACTTGCTTTAAAAACGGTGAAGGCAAACATTTGAAGCCAAGTCAGAGGCCCATGCACCAGTCGGGGGTCCTGGAAGTATCTTCTGTTCCCGTGACCCCCGGCGCAGGTGTGAGAAGGAAGACGTGGTGGTTTTTAGTCAGTAAGAGTCTGACAGACCCCTGGGGGGACATCCATGAAGATTTTCCACCGCTAAAAAAAAAGAGGCCCATGCTCTAGGTGGGGGACGCGGAAGTATCTTCTGTACCCGTGACCCCCGGCGCAGGTGTGAGAAGGAACATGGGGTGGTTTTTAGTCGGTAAGAATCTGACAGATCCTTCCGCCCTCCCGCCCCGGGGCGGCGGACATCCATGAGGATTTTCCACCCCTAAAAAAAAGAGGCCCATGCTGCCGTTCCTAAACGTAAAAGCGGTATATTACGGAAGGCTAGTTTCGATATTACGTATTGAAGTTTTGTAAATGTATTTTTTTTATTTACTTTATAGATGGATTTTTAAAAGTTTTTCACTTGATTTAAATAAGATAGCTCTAAATTAGCATAGTTCATTGGTTGTGTCTTTCTTTCAGCTATCTATCAGATGCCATAAAAGTCAACCTTATCTTTTTTTTGCTCTGACACCAGCAGAGCTATAATTGCGTACTATCTCAGTTGACAGTTCGTAGTGACAGCTAGTTTCGTATTGGCAATCATCAGTGTGTAACTAGGATGACAGCTTGCGCACTCGCAGAGGTACGTGTGTCGTCGCGCATATAGTCTGTCATAAAGTCACCGTAACTTGAACTCCACTTAAAGACCATGCAGGTTAGTATGGGTGATGCAATTTTAGTCTTCCTAGTTTCGTATAATAAAGAAGGCGACTAAAATTGCATCACCCATACATTAACCACGCAGGTCTACGCTGAATAGTTAACAGTATAAAATTTCTTATAGTCTGTGCGCATATAGTCTGTCTTATAGTCACCGTAACTTGAACTCCACTTAAAGGACACAATTTTTTTTTGTTGTAAATTCTCAGTTGTCATCAAAGTTCGGTGTGCAACTGGACGATAGTTAGTCAATGGCAATGAAACGATGGCCATGCAGGTTAGTATGGGTGATGCAATTTTAGTCTTCCTAGTTTCGTATAATAAAGAAGGCGACTAAAATTGCATCACCCATACATCAACCACGCAGGTCCACGCTGAATAGTTAACAGTATAAGAAAGTAGGCGTGTGCTTTGTTCCTTTTTGAGTCCGGGGGGTATCCTATTGTGATGGTGATCGGGAAGGTCTAAAGATTAGGATGCGGTAGTAATCAATACATTTTATTTTGACCTGCTTTTGTGCACTGACCCCGTAGCAGGTCCTATTGTATGGTCAACCAACGTGGACAGGGGTTCGCAAGTGTATGAATAAAGGTCAGTTTGGAGAAACAGGTTTAGAAGTTAAGAATCTGGGTTGGAGTTTACAAGTTAAATTTTTATAGAAAATAGTTCACTTGTGTTTGAAGAAGAAAAATTGATCCAAAGATTTGTTTGTTTGTGTGCAACGATTTAACTCAAAAACTATAACTGAACCGTTTTTAAAAATGTTTTCACCATTAGAAAGTTTTATCATTGCGGAGTAACATATTATATTGTTTTAAAATAAACTACGGGGGCGAGGGGTTGCTAAAGATCGAAGGAAAAGTACAAAAATCACGCGAAGAAAGTCGTGAGCGAAGTGCTTGTATTTTAATATGAGTAGTTGTCTATTGAGTACTTTGGTTTCTGTTCTAATTACTGTGGATCTGTAAACTAACATCTGGGCCACCGGGACCGAGATGAGTCCATACTGTCTAGTCAGTGAGTCGAAAATAAATATATATTGACAATTGCATACTAAAGTTATCAATTCTACTCTGAAACAAGCTATTAAAACACTCACATACACACCTTCCTACATGCACACTACACTCATTACACACCCTCAGATAAACAACCTCAATCAGTCAATCCCTCACCCTTTTTGCTGTGATAGCAACCACTGTGTTAGAAAAGTCACGGTTGTTTTCTATAAAATGAAACCGCAAAATCTCCGACTTCTAAAATACAAGTCTGCGTACCTATTTAGGAGCCCGGAAAGCTGTCTTTATCTTAATCTTTGTAGTACAATCCAATGTTTTCATACGCTACGAGTATGTATCGTGTTGTTAAATCTTTTCATCTATACTAATATATAAAGAGGAAATGTTTGATTGTTTATTTGCATTGAATAGGCTCCGAAACTACTGGACCGATTTGGTAAAATCTTTCACTGTTGGGAAGCTACACTATCCCCGGGTGACATAGGCTACTTTTTATCCCTGTATTCCCACAGGAACGGGAACAACGCGGGTGAAACCGCGGGACGTCTGCAAGTGTACTAATAAACGTATTATTACTATTAACTGTAAAGACACAGAACAGACATGTTCTGCGAACGGTAATATAGTCGGCCTTAAATAAGATGATGCAATATTAATGATGCAAAAAGTAATAAATATTTATGAAGGGTTTCTTGGTCAGGACGAATATTTACATATGCACGAACACTACTGATTTTGTCAACTGTTAAACTTAGAATAAGAACGTATTGCAGACTATCTCATGTCTACTCGTGTAGTTGCAAAGACCCCAGGGTGGTTTAAACCCGACATCGATTAAGTACTTTTTACTAAAATAATCTAATCATAGGTTTTAAACCGTATATGTTAAGCCGTACCGTTTTTTATTAAGTATAGGGAGTATAGGTATGCTTGCACAATACTGATTTTGTCAATTGCAATACTTAGATCAAGTAAGCATTTCATAGTTTTTCTCATGTCTTACCATCTGTTGATTTGAATACAAAAAGTTACTTAGACACATTATAATACATTTTATATTATTAGATTCAGCACCAACTGCATCCTGGCCGCCTTAGCAGATAGGTTAGATTCACGGTTTGTCCAACACTGTTTCAGCTCCCATAATGATAAAATAATGGATTTTCCAAACATGTCTTTTTTAAATTCTTTTGTTTATGTTACAAACTACACTGGCGGACGAAATTGATGGGCCTTTCATTAGGCACTGGGCAGCTAGGCATGTGCGTACTGGCGTACATGTCGCCAATTAATTTAAGCTTTTTATGTACTAACAATAGGTTAAGATTTTACTAACACTATATGGATCAATGGTCTGAATTAAATAAATTATTATTATTATTATTCTTTGGTATACATTTTTGTATCTCGGCTTATATGTGCCGGTTTTTTAAGGAAAACACGGGCCGAAGCCAAGTGCTAACCCTGAAGTACTAACCTAAGTGATAGATATGTGGTGTGATGGTGTAAAATGACTGATTGACTGCGCTGCGTGAGTGTGCTCGTGTACTTGTGTGACTGGCGATAGATGCAAGTGTGTTCGTGATCTGAATGGGGTTTGTGAATGTGATATTTCTGCGTCATTGTCGTTTTGTAAGAATTTTCGGACAATTCTGCAGGTATTCAGAATAGCAGCTTTCTGTAGGGTATGGTAGGTGGAAGGAGCTAAGTCTAAAGTTTTCAAAGATTGGTGAAGTTGTTTGGGAATGACACCCGTGGTTGAAAGCACTACAGGAACAATGTCAACGCTACCTAATCGCCACATTCGGCTGATTTCAATTTTCAGGTCTGTATATTTTGATAGTTTTTCTGCTATAGTGTTTTGTAGGTTATGTGTATTTGGCACTGCTATATCAATTATTTGTGCTTTTTTATTAATTTTATCTAGTAAAGTTATGTCTGGTCTATTGTAGTGTGTTGTTCTGTCTGTGAGGATAGCTCTATCAAAGTATAGCTTGTGTGTAGAGTTTTCGAGAACCGCTTCAGGATTATATTTGTAGTAAGATACTGGAGGTGTAGTAATTAATTTGTACTTTATGGCAAGTTTTTGGTGAATTATGTTGGCCACTTGGTCGTGCCTATGTTTATAGTCAGTCTGAACTATGGCCTTCCATGCTCCAGTTATGTGCTGTATTGTTTCGGATGAGCTATGACATCGCCTGCAAATATCTGATGTAAGGGGGGCTCGCATGATATGCTTTTGATAATTACGGGTTACTACTACCTGATCTTGAATTGCTGTCATAAACCCTTCAGTCTCAGGGAATAAATCTCCTCTCCTAAGCCATTCGTTTGACGCTAAATTGTCGACGTTAGGGTGGCACAGCTCTTGGCGATGTCTTCCGTGTATTACAAACACTAATTCTTTAACTTTTTTCTTACTGTACTAACCTTACATTCGGTAAATTTGAAATAAATTGTCTTTATTTATTTATGAAGACACGATTCTAAGCACAAAATTTTATTTTTATCCATTAGTAGTATCTAGTAGATAGTGTCACCCGAAATATTTTGTTACGTAATCTTACATACAATAAAATTCGTCTCTTTGCCATATTTCTTGTGTACAGTGCCAACATACTCCGAATATAATACGGACGGCCAGAAAACCAGACAGACAGATGCACAGGAACCGGACAGAAGAACTCAAAGGGGTTCTTTTTATTATTTAACCAAGGAACCCTAAAAAGCCCTAAACTCCAACAGTAAACTTTGTCAAAACGACAATGAATCCGCCTAACAACTTAGCTTCCATTGTTTCTTTAATATTTTTCGTTCTAAACAATACGAGCTTTAGATAAAATTGTTAAATCAAAACATCTATACAGTTTGGTCAAGTCCATTGTTCGAGTTTATGAGCTTTTCACAAAAGTTTTCAGCTTCTCCAAAAGTCATCTTACAGTAACACGATTACAAGTACTTAATCGGTTTTAAGAACAGTGGAGATAAGAATTTGAACGTAGTTTTATTTGATATCGTTGCTTGATTATTGGGGTCATTTTATCTTTGTCTAATAAAAAAAAGTTTTAAAGTCCAGAACCGATTCGAGACGAAATGATGTAATACGCAAAGTTTTGCGTTCCTATGTGTAAAGGTAAAATTATATAGCCCTGTTTTCATAAATAAACTTAAGATTTGTAATTAGCTGTGATTCGCACGATCCGGAGACGTAATAAGGCGTTAAAGCCATGTTCTGTCTCTGCATCACCCTAAGGTAGACTGGTAGACAATGCCCATGGCATTAAGCCCGCCTTCGTACAGTTTTTTTACTAGTGCGTAAAGTTTTAAAATAAATAAAGCTTATACACATAAATATTCCAAATGTACATGAGTACCTAATTTCAACATACAGTTGGAGCTGATAACATAGCTGTTGGAGACACTCACGCGCACGAGTTTGTTCACAAAATTCAACAGCAATCGTATTTGTATCGCAGGCCTTGCTACGTGCATTTGGCGCCTATGAGATAGGTAGCTTTTTTTCAATAATTATGAAACCAAAATTCCACAACGCATCCCACACGATATACAACTTTATCACCTTCACAGCAAAGAATAAATTCTTCTAAAAATGTTCGGGTTCTGGATGAAATCTTAGTTAATCGGTTTACAAGTGGGGGCTTTTCTAATGTCACCATTAGCGTTAGAAATTTAGGGTCGATGTTACCTTGCATTGTCGTGTCCTTGTACCAGGATAATAATAATGCATTTTTTTGTTATCCAAGATGTCCGTGTGCGATGCACCGATTTCTGTGTTTGTGTGCGTCTTGTCTAGCAGCTGTGCCTATTATTTTGGCGTTGTGTGCGAGACTTCAATAGTGCGACTTGGTGAATTTGATACGTTGCGTTTTGGTGCACTATTGTTTGGTTCAATTGCAAATCTAGGTTTGTTATTAATAAAGAGGTTCCCATGATTTTTTTAACGAACGTTTCTGTACGAATTATTCAAATCGGTATTGTAAACTGTAGTCGATATCAGATAAAGCCGTCTTGTCATTTT
Organism: Euplexia lucipara; assembly: GCA_921972225.1. NCBI lineage: Eukaryota > Metazoa > Arthropoda > Insecta > Lepidoptera > Noctuidae > Euplexia > Euplexia lucipara. The sequence continues at coordinate 4,505,661 of OV179142.1, read as the reverse complement.
ATGTCCGACGTCTTTGGCGGCGTTTCCTACAATACGACGTGAAAAAAAATTGACGCTACGACAAAACGCAAAACATCCAAGGTTGATTATGTTGTACAAGTTTGCGTGACAGGTTGACATTAGACTTAAAAAGTATAGTTTACGGCAGTAGGTGAGTTAGGGCCAAATGTGTTTATATTCCGTTTTGTAATTATGCAAAACGATGATAATGACTCTGTCAAGTCACGACTAAGCTATATTTGAATTCTTTCAGGAAACTTTTTTCTTTTTAATGTTTGTGGATGTAGACAACTTGTAAATGTTTACTGAACTAGGTCAAGACATCACTGCAATCATTAATAACACACGCATGGTTCTACGCTGTGCAGTGTTTTTGTGCCTCTTTAATACAGTGCAGTTACAAAGTATCAAAACTATTTGAATGCACAACAAAAATAGAAAGAAACTTTTTTTGCATCGTTGGCAGAGCCATTCCCAAGAACATGTGGACCGCTACGTTGCTAGATCAAATACACCATCCTGCCGACATTGTAGTTCCTTTATCAATACTTTCCAAAAAAAACGCTGTATAGCATCTGTCTCACTTTAATCTGCCATTTAAAATACTGGGGTGTGAAAAGGACGGGTATAGAGGAACATCTTCAAACATAATTGCTTCCAAAATGAATAGATGTTAGACAATAGAAGACAAAATGTCCCGCGAAGTCTCTACTGACGGTACAATTGCCAATTTGAGCTTAACACTTAATTTATTTTATTTATTTTAGACAATACACTTAAGAAAATTGCTAGCAAAAAGTATTATTAAATGTATTTTGTAGTTATTTTATAATTGTGCATTGTTATGCTGTGGTTGATTTTAGTGATGTCTACAATTTAGCCACATCCCGCTCAATATTTAGGTACACAAGAATTAAATCATTAGAATTTTCGCTTTATTAATATATTTTTTTAAGTTAGTCTTGTCTGTTTAATTGACGTTATTGAGTATAGCATTTACTGTGGGACATCGTGAAAAATATGTCATGTAAACAAGTTACGTAATTGACTGTTGGTAAAAAAACTGTCATGACCGATAATAATCATGACCTAGACTGATGATGATACTGATGATGATACTGATGATGATATTGATGATGACTTTTCATTTAACCTGTACAATTTATTTACTTTTTGTTAACTACTGAGATTTCTACATTTTGTTATCACAACAATCTGCATGACATATTGAGACACAAACTTGAATCTTCATTTCGCACATATCCATTCTAATAAAATAAATGAGAAAGTAACTTTCATTGTTTGTCGACTGGTTACAGTGGTTACACCTAAACGGCTGAACGATCCTTTGTGAAATTTTGCAAGGATAGATCATATACTGGAGACCAACATTTATACAGGGTTATTTGTAAAACATCAACAACCTCGCAGGAGTAGATTATTATTCTTAATTATTATGCTTAATAAAATTGTACTTTCGTTAAGAAGTGTGCATTGAATATAACCTTGTTTAACTTCTGTTTAATGTTATTGTAAATAATAATAATAATATAATACTAATTTATCATTTATTCTCTTTTCACAAAGCTAAAATAGATGTATACATAAAAAATGTAAATGGAGTACCTATAGCTGCCCAGAAAACTTCGTGCTGCCTTAAAATCAATGTATGTTTGTCACCAACTTAGTTAAAGTTAAAGACTTGTTAAATGTCAAATTGGCACCTGATAATAAACTAGCAAGACATTCGTCACCGTCTGTGATGTCATCAAAGATGGCGCTGCATTTGCAAAATGTTTAAGAACTCGAATTTTCTTTCGAACTCGAAATTCGAGTTCTTAAACACACAGCACGAATTTTTCTGGGCAGCTATAGGTACTCCATTTACATTTTTTATGTGTACTTTTATTTTAGCTTTGTGAAAAGAGAATAAATGATAAATTAGTACTTATAATATTATTATTTACAATAGCATTAAACAGAAGTTAAACAAGGTTATATTCAATGCACACTTTTTAACGAAAGTACAATTGTACTAAGCATAATTATTACAATTACGATAGACGCCGAATTTATTATAATCTATTTTGACAGCAGCTGTCACACTTAGTTGTAACCAATGCAACAATTTATTTTAAGAAATTACGTCTGGATTTTATTTATTTATATTATTTCATTTTAGTTGAAAATAACAGAGTCAAAGATAAAAAACATAAAATAAAAAGGGATGAACAATACACGGACTTGTTCATCGTTTCACTTTTATTCTTCTAAATTAAAAAAAAATTAAACAATTTGAAGAAAAATTGTTTTCACTTATCTTTAAAATTAAATGTTCTGTATACCTGTTTCTACGGGCGTCTTTTTTTTCTAATGTTATTATAAATGGAGTACTTAATAGTACACACGGCTACATATTATCAAGCTATACATTTCCAATTTACGCTGAACTAGCATGGTACGCAAATTCTATACAAAGCGAGATCAGCTTATACTGGAAATATATAGCTTGATGTGTCGCCTTGTGTACAATAAAACAAATAAGATATATTATTATAATATACCTAAGTATATGATAAGTGTTGAAGACGACTGCAATGTTTAAGTAGCTGTCCAGTGGAGTCTAAATTTGTACCCAGTTGATGGCAATAGGGATGACCCTAATAATGTTTATATGTTAATGTTTAAGTCCCGTATAGTAGAGGATGACCTCTACTATACGGGACTTAAACATTAACGGGTAACCTACCCGTTGTGTTAGGAGGAGGAGGAGGAAAGAGTTGGAAATAGTAGTTGGTAGACCTATAGTAGGTACCTACCTACTATAGGTCTACCCTATTTCCAACTCTTTTGGAAATACCTGCGTAAAGTTCATGTCATGTTAATAAATCCAAAACAATAATATTATATCTAAGTACTACGCAACACAACTTCTAGCATTCCACTTATCTATAAACGAAAATACCTTGCATGACATTACACCTTGTACTGGGCATACAGAAATAGTAAGCCCAAAATATAATATTACTTACATACGAATCACATTGTTACCAAACACAAAAGCCAATAAACCCTACAGTATACTGTCAGGGCGAAACCGTTTCATGCTCGTCCTTGAAACAAGGCGGTACTCGAGAATCTTATAAACAACACTAAACAGCATAAACACAATAAAATTTCCAACAGTTATATTTAATCACGGCAGCCGAATTAATTCAAACTGTTTGATTTGACCTTCAGTTACCTGTGAACTGCAGTTAACCCAAGTTTGGAGTGTTGAACCTTTCAGTTATTATCTTTGTGAAATGTAAGATTCAGTGGGTTATTGTGCAGGTTAGTTTATTGCCTGCAAACACGAGTACTGAATTTGTAGAAGTTTGAAATGCTGGTACATAAGCAAGGTGATATATTTTGACGGACTTATTGACTATCTTACAGTATGAATAGTTACTGTGCCGTGGTTGCGTTTACTTGAAACATTTAAACGGCCAGTCCTTTAACAACTGTAGGCCACACAAATATTTGTTTCGTGCGGAAATCGAACCCACGACTCGCAGCGTTGCAGACGATAGGTCAGCCACTGCGCTAACTGTGGCATTTTACATACCAAGACTAACAATGGTACAGGAAACAAATAAAAGAAAATATGAAATGTTTAAAACTGATTCACTGAACTAATAACATGTCGTGATGGCCCAGAGGTTAAGGCGCTTACCTCTTATGCACGAGGTTGTGGTTAAAATCCGGGCAAGTTCCAATGTGACTTTTTCAATTCATATGTACTTTCTAAGTTTATCTTAGACATCATTGATATAGATGAAGGAAACCAATGCGAAGAAAACTGAACAAAAAGTTAATATAAGTTAGAAATCGCCTATCCGCCTTGAGCAACCGTGGTGATCAATGCTCAAACGATCTCTGTATGAGAAGAGGCCTTTGACATGCAATCGGACGGTAACAGGCTAGTATACACTACTATTTTTAATTAGCACAAAAAAAATTGGGCTGTATCTGTACCTGTTACTGATCATATTTGCGTAATCAAAAGTAAAAAAACACGATGTTCAATTATTAAATATAGATACCACTATTTAGTTAAACTTAAACAACGAACTGTTGGAAGCGGGGGCATGCTTGAGCGAGATCACGCGAACGTGAGCGAGCGATGACGGCTAATGAATACTACTATGTCATGAATAGCCTGTACGATATTTCAATAAATTGGGTGACTTCTTGGGATATAAACAAACGCTTATAACTTTGCTGTTTATTATTATTATTCATCGATATTTTACAAATATAATGAGTAGACCGTCTAGAATAAGCCCTTTAAGTATTTGTACAAATAAAAAAATAGTGGTGTATAAAACTGTTTCATTGTAGATTATTTTTACCATAATATAAAACATAACATAACACGCCCGTAATTTACAAAATACTACGCAGACATAACTTAATTACATTTCGCCAGTTAAGTTAAAGCGCCATATAAAGAGGCAAGAATATAGGTAGATCATATAAAAACACAACCGACTTCATTAAAAAAAACTACCAGCTGGTCGATTCAGTAAAAGTCACGCCAGGAAAACTGTCAATGCCTAGCATTAGTAATAATAATAATAATTGGTGTGTCATTTAATAATTTATTAAAGATGAAAATGGGTCTCTGCGAGTCGGCTTCGGCCCTCGTACGCCTTCCAAAGGTCCACAACCAGGGGGTTCCAAGAAATAAAATCGAATATAAATAATAAAAATAATAACGTTTATTGTGTCTAAAAAGTTAAACAAAAACAAAATTGGGGTTTTAAATAGGGATTAGTATGGAATGACAGCTCAATTCGCCCTCACTACGCTTACATTTCCACCCGGTGATTTGACCAGAATCACACTGCAGGTGTAAAATAAGTTATGGGAAATAAGTTATGGGAAATAAGTAATGGGAAATTTGTAACTTTGATGGTTTTGTTTCTTCATCATTGAGAAAGTGGAAGAGAGTAGGGCAAAGCGTTATTGAGGTTTTTTAACTAGAATTTCTCATTATCAGCTCGGAGTCTGGATTTGTGCCCATTTGCTGGCAATGGGCTTGCCCTATTACATGGGACCTAAACAGAACTGGTGCACCTTAGCATTCGGTGATCATAGGTGTGATGTTATATATGTTATAATAGGGCTTACAGTTTTTTTAGGGTAAAACTTTTTTGGAATTGGGTATGATTTATTAAAAAATAATACACAATATAATTGTTAAAGCGCTCGCACCTACCGTACACTTTCTATACCTTAGTGCTATCCACCTATTAATACTTAATAATTAAATAAATAATTTTCTACAACTTACACTCAACGCCATCTAGACCCAAACTAAGCTAAGCTTTGCTATGAGTACTGGATAACTGGTGAACATAGTTATGTATTTCTAAATACATACATATTTTAGATAAATGACTTCGGTGGGAATCGATGCCAAATGATCCAGCAGAGCAGCCAGCAAACACGCCACTAACCTATAAACCCACAAGCCAATCAAAAAGTCAAATTTATACTACGAGTATTGGTTTGGTTTCAGAAAGAAAACGAAATGAAATGTGCCAGGCTTCATCTCCAGCACCGAGCCAAGAGCAAGACGAAGAATGAAAACTCCGATGTAGTTGAGAAACCAAGAAGATATTGTCAGAAGAGGCTGGTGAACCCTCAGCATGAAGAAGATCCTAGATGGCTTGATATATTTGACAGGTATAGACATACTCGTAAACTATTTTGTCCACGACTTGATTTTTTCTTAATAACGTGTGATTGGTACTAACCTAGTGTCAGAAATTTAAAACGTACTCAGGGTCTCTGACTTGCAAACGCATGCCCTCCAGAAATATCCCTCAGGCATGTTGCTTCACGATGTTTTTCTTCACAGTTTTTGAAGCAAGTGATAATTATACAATACGCACATGGATCCTAAAAGTTAGAGGTGCGTGCTGTGGGTTCGAACTCGAGACCTATCATTTGGCAATCTGTCGGTCACACCACTAGGCTATCACTGCTTTTGCGATATTGATATGATAAGTTGAGACTATTTTTTCAAAGACCAGTAAATATCCTGTATCGTAGGTGCGTTTACAAACTTTCGAACCTACATACAAGAAACATCCAGACTCTGTCGGACTGGTTTGTCAGTTTGTCACACACAGAAGTTACTAATTGGTACTAATTGACAATATCTCATCGGCAAGAGCTTGTTAGCTAGCCATAACCACTATTTCAGAACTTTTTAGCGAATAAACAATAAAAAGAAACGTTGCTAAATAAGAATTGCACACCAACCCCCATTTTTAAAAACATGGACAAAAGTTACACTAACAACCAAACTTAATCCCAGAATAAATGTATTATAGGTAAATCCGGAGATCGTATTCATGTAAAATACTATTCGCAGAAAGATTTTTTATAATATTTCTGTATATTGTTATATTAAGGATTGAAGAAGATTTTTTTTGTAGATAGCAACAATCACACTTTAAATACTACAGTTTTATGGAAAGAAAATTAAATATGGCTTATTGTATGTTCTTTTTTTGGTTTAGATTCCACTGCAACATGAACAGCGCTGAACTCACTGATGCCCTCGACAGCGTCCGAGCTCAGCGAGATACGGAAGACATGGTCCTTACCGTACAGACCCTGAAATTCCAAGGTGACGTCGACCAAACCAGCCGTCCAAGAACAAGCTTCAAGTATAAGAAAAACACTGATGGAAACAAACATAGGATGTTTGTCAAACAGGCAGTCAACGAAGACGAATTAGGCGATGATGACAGATCATCACAGTTAACATACTATTACTTTGACGAATACATCAAATACTTATACAATACAGATAGATCAAGACCTGTGTCTAGAAATTCCAGCATATTCTTGCGAGGATTTAGTAAAGACAAAGAAAGAGAAGCAACACAAGTCGAGACGAATACGGACGAAGCGAAAAAGTCGCAGAAAATAAAAATTAAGAATAACATGAAAAAAATCCCAAAGATGAAAGACGAAATTAGAGACAACTCTGATACTATAGAGAACACGAAAATTACTTATCAAAAAACTGGAAAAAGGAAAAGTCTTACAATATCTCGAACTCAAAGCCCTGAGACTGTTCAAGTAATTAGAGTCGATGTTGTTTGTAATTACACCAACAGCTCATCATCGGACTATGAAGATAATAAAAAAGATGTTCTCACAGATAGAACGGAGTCATACAAAGAAAATGCTATAATAAAGAAAGATATGTTTGCTACAAGGTACAGTAACCATTTAGCGACAAAGTACCTATTGACGAATTCAATTAAGTCCGTTGACGAGAACTTATCAGGTGGTTCTAAAGTGACCCTGCTTTGTAAAACATTCAAGTTATCCGATCGGAATATAGCTGAGAAACCTGAAAAAGAAAAGAAATTTAGAACTTCGAAGAATAAGAAGACCTACAAAGTGAAAAATAACAAACTCAATCATCATGAAATAGTGTACTAGGCTGGCTTTCTTAGATACCGTCTTATTGTTGTGAAAGCGGAAAGTGGAAGGTTCACCCTTACAATTAAAAATAAACATTACTTCAAATAATTTTTGCATTGTTATAATTATAACTATGAAGATAAAAATGAATAAATAATCTTTGCATGAGTACTAATTTGTTAATTCATCACTTCTGTTATGACCGACCCAATGTTGTGATTCGACTTCTGAATACCAACGCCATCTGGTATCTTTTGAGGGAATTATCTGCAGCGCAAATTATTAAGTTCTTTTGAGTTGTTAAATTATTATATCTTATTTACATCACGTTAGATCCCTTAAAATATTGCAGACACAGAGGTGTGTGAGATTTGGTATGATACAAGTTTTTATGGAGACACAGTGCACAAAATACTGGAACTACTGGTGCATATTAATAATCAGATTAAAGTGTAAAAATAACAGGTTTTTATTAAATACAGCTATGAAAGCACCTATATCAATCTGTCGTTTGCTGTTTGTGATAAATATCTCTAAAATGGAAAGATCAATTTCGACAAAACTCTTATTGACCCACTCAGACCCTTATTTGTCTGAGTTGAAACATTGATATTCAATTCCTTTTTTGAAAAAATAGGGTTCCGTACAAAACAAAAAAAATACAAAATTCCGCTGAGACAAAGTCATGGGTCATAAAGCCTGTTTAAGTCAGTGTGATACGTGAATGTTCTGAATGTTAGTAAGTATGGTAATAAAATTATTAAAGTAACTCTTAAGTTACGAAAGAAAGGTTATAGATTTTTCTACGCGTTTTACTTTGGCTGTTACAGCCTGTTTAAGTGATAAACCTGACAAACAGACATACAGGATAAAAAAAAGGGTTTGGCATAACAACCGTATTGTATCAATAAATTACAAAGGCGAGATGACACGAATATAATAAAAACGGGATTGTGAAGTTGACTACGGGTCCTTGTTACATTTAGTAAATTTTATACTTAGCGGGAATTAAAATTTTCGGAAATACAACATTTTATTTGTTTACATAGAAAAATATTTAAACTAACGCCTTTTTCCCATGGGGCTAGGCAGAAAATACAGAGCGCCATCTGCTACGTTTCTTACATACTTCTTTTGCTTCGTTTTCATTCGTAACATGTTGTCATACACACACGCCGGTTGTGAGTACTGCACACCCTTCCCTTCTGAAGAACCTCACCAATAAAGTCCTGGCGTCTCCACTTACATCTATCTGCCTTACAAACCTTTCGTTAGTCGCCTTTAATTTTTTTTTATTTGTAAAATTTAAATTCGCATTATCTAAACGTACTGACACAGTAAACATTTTAATACAGTAGGACGACGCCTTTGATCTCTAGAAAAATGCCAACAACGTTTACACGCGTTAGCCTTGATTAATACCTCCCGAACTACGAACATTGTTTTGTTCGTAATTTGGGAGCGGCTTTGCGCGTCTCGCCCCTTACACCCCGCACGATTGCCCTGTCTAGATGGTTTCGTTGGACGACTGTAGGTTTTTAGACTGTGGTACTGGTATAAATATTATCTTTCGTTCATAAAGTTACTCTCATGTTACATCAAATTGGATGAAAAATATTGACAGTAAAGATATTTCAGCGTAAGTTAAGTCACTGTCGATACCAACACCGTGGTGTCGTAAATAGATGTAATATAATTTTACCTGCCCGCAAACCTGCGCCTGCGGCATTCTGGCGCCACCCTTGCCTTGGCCAGTGGCTGTCAAAATTATATTAGGTAGTTACATATTAATTGTTAATTAAACTCACTCAATCATGTTTCTTTCATTCTTTTTTATTTGGACAATTAATATTTATCATGTCGCGATTGTGTTTATGAATATTAACCGAGTGTGTAGGATTAGTACCTTATCATCTGCCTAGACTTTGCCCAACTATGTTTGGGTCGGCTTCCAGTATAATCAGCTGAATACCAGTGATTTACATGGAGCGACTGCCTGTCTTACCTCCACAACCCAGTTGCCTGGTAACACGATACCCCTTGGTTACACTGGTTACCAGACTTTTGGGCTTTTGACTACGACTGTCATAGATCTATAAATTACAGCCGGGACCAACGGCTTTACGTGCTTTCGAGGTCGGAGGAGATTTGGTCCGTAATGACCATTCATTACGGACCAAATCTCCTCCGTACCTTAGGTTAAGCTACGCTGGACGAGAATGGTTCATGGATGGGTGAATGGTCACCCCGGGTTGATCGACCCGTGAGGCTCTGAAAGTGACCCGTGAGGTTGTTATTATAGCCACAAGCTCCACAATTTAAGTACCTACCCACTCGTAAATATTTTACCGCAAAACTTTGACAATCACTGACTTTGCGAAAAAAAATATCGTAACATATAGTTTTCACGATTCCCGTGATTTAGTGAAACGGTGCATGTTTAAAAAAAAAGTCTTTTAATCTATAACGATGGACCGACTTAAAAAAAAAAAACAAAACCAATCAATCTTTCTCATTTTTTTTTACATAAAAACTAGACAGTTATTATATTTAACTTTGATGTAGCTTGTAAATTATTGGATGAATTTCTTGTAATTTTAAGATTGAAGAATCTTGTAAGTAAGTTTTTAAAATAACAAGGAGTGAAATATGAAACTAAATGTTTTCATCCTTACATAACGTCATGACGTTACGTCATCGTATGAGGCGAGTAAAAAATCCAGATGGAAAAATTTAATAACACTTTGACCTAGCCGGGAGTCGAACTTAGGACCTCATGCTTAGAAATAGTATTTACAACTGCTAGACTAAAGGGCAACTCTACTAACTTACTTTATATACTTTATATAATACTTCATATATTTATATGAAGGGGAAATCGCCACAATAATAAATACCATGAGATCTGTGCAGAGGCCAGCCAGCACATCAAGCTACCCCAATGTGTTAAATTACTTCGATAGAGTTTCAACTTTATTACAAATGCAACAAGGTTCATGTTCGATTGGGATAATTTGACAGTTTGGGTTACTTGATGTGCAAAGAGTCGGTCAGAGGCCGAGAACACGAGAATTTTATATTATAAACTAGCGTGTGCCCGTGACTTTGTCTGCCCAGGTAATATATCTTAATAAATTATAGCCTATTTAATTTTCAGTCATTTTGATGTATAAGCTATATTATTGTAAAGTTTAATAAAAATCTATTGAGGTTTTTGCGTAAAAGAGTAACAAACATTCGAATTTATAGTATCAGTAGGTTAATGTTAATGCTAGGCATTGATTGTTCACATTACTCAAATTTTCTCAGGGTGAATTAGACTGAATTAAAAGTGTAGATTAGTACCACCGGTCCTTTAATGTTCCGGGAAACCACAGCGTAAAACTATAACTTAAATGCCTTAATTACTAACGCAATGAAGAGTACCTTCTGTACTAGTAACGCCATCTTGCGGAGGGTTGTAGTAACTAAGGTTAGTCTGGGATCACTTGGTATACTAAGCGTAGTAAGCCTGGGAACATTAGGTATGAACTATGCATCAATTTTAATTATAATTATTTAACTTTGATGTAGCTATTTTTATCGATAATAATTATGTAACTTGGTATTATGTTACGATCGGCCTTCGCCACTTCTTAGTGTGTTTGCTAGTAAAAAGTGGTGGAAAAAACTCTCCAAGTACATAATATTAAGTAGGGTGAACACAAGACATGTGAGTTCCAGCTTTTACGTTTATGAGTTTCATCCCGCAAACAGAGAGAGTGATGACCTCACCTTGACCAGGTCAACTTTCGGGTATGGAATCCTAAAAAGGTATCTTATCCCTTATACTATAGGTAGGCTCTAGAGTTTAGAGCAAAATCTGAAGTTCACCATCTGGGATTTCTCATTCTAAGCAACGGCATCCTTGTACCTAGCAACACACTTCGCGTGACCCAAGGACTGGCTTCTACCTATGATCAAAAAACAAGCATTGCCCTACAACGTGGCGAAGCCGCTAGTCTTTTGGGCATACGTCCAGTGGACAGTGATGCGGATGAGTTTTTTGACGATTATTTTAGAGATAGTTATTTGTGTTTCTTTTTATTACTATTATATAGGTACCTATAGTTAAGTGTTTATTAATAGATTTCTATGTTACTTAAATCTATTACTTAATATAGTATAATATAGTAGCGAAAAAAAAGGCGGTCTGGTAGTTGAAAGGCTCGCCTCTCAGTCACAAGTGTGGGTTTAAATCAGGGAAAGTTCTATAGTGAATTTTTCAATTCATATTTAAAGTTTATCTCGGACGTTTTTTTATATGATAATGCATTTATCTGTGTATGTAATCTTGTATTTTCTGTCTCTGTATGATCTTTAGGTGGACAGGTAAAGAATGTCTTAAGCATTGACTTTGCACTTTTTGCTTTTTACCTACTTACTTGTGTATAAATAAAGTATTAATAATCTTTTTTTTGCTCACCCAGTTGATAGATTCCATGAAAAGTCGAACTAAGATTGTGCATATTTATGTTTATTTCTAAGTTAATAGTTTCGGCTTGGGACTTAAACCTAACTGGAGAAAATAGGTTCACCTCTGCTTAACTTGTTGTGTTATATTAGTATCGTAAGTTAGTACCTATGAGTTTTATTTTTGGTTGTATGTACACAAGTAAAAACCGTAAGAAAAACGTACAATAATTATTGGGCATCAAAAAATTCATTCATACCGCGCGCTGTCAACGACAAAAGTGCCCAAAAGACTGGTTGCATGGCCACAATGAATAGCAATGCGATTCCATGGCCTTAGTAAAGGCCTGCTTTTGGATTGATTCGATGTCCCGGAAAACTAAATTGCGGGCACTTAGACCCGATGGCCCCAGTGTTTCAACCCCAAACGGCTCTAAAAATATACTGTTAATTTATGTTTTAAATAAATACATATTTTTATTAATTTAACGCTTGTATTATAAATTTACATTTCAAAAAAATATAAAATAAAAGTAGAAGCCAGTTTAGCTTCAGGTGTTTAATTTTTTGTTTAATTTGAATGGGTTCCTTCGAGTTTGGTGTACTTTTTTCGTAACATTTACATTCCCCTTCATTCTTAAACTGAAGTCACACTTTACGAATTTGTCTGTTACGAGTCTGAATTCGTATTTAAGAAAGACTGGATTTAAATATACAATTTAATTACGATCCACATTCTGATTTTTCTAGATTATGATTTCAATTAAATTGTAAACATTAAGATGAATTTAGGAAAGAACTACTTATTCAGAATGTGTTAGTTCAGCCATAATTATAAAACACTTTATTTATAAGAAATACATAATAAATCAGTGTCTTGTGTCCATTTATCCTGGCTGTCTTTTGTAGATCTTTGACAGTCATTGTAGATGGTCAGAAGCCCAAAGTCTGACAACCAGTTTTATCAAGGGGTGTCGTGTTGGCCAGAAACTGGGTTGTGGAGGGCATATAGACAGTCGCTGCATGTAATATATAAAGTACACCTACATGACCAGCGGTAATACGGTGCTAGCTATCACAAAAAGCAGCCAATCAATAGCTCGAGTCGCAAAAATACCTGAATCTATTAATAGGGAATATGCATGTAATTTAAATATGGTTCGAATATTTTTTTCCGAATCTTTAATGGCAGAAAATATGAACTGAATCATTATTTTACTTTTTAATAGCGTCATAATTATTTAAAATTAAAAATAAAAGTGAAAATTAAGCCCGGGAAATTCAAATTTGTGAAACGCATCACCATTGGTTATAACGAAAAATTACGTCAAATACTACGACAACAACTCAATGTCTACAAAACATTCAATGTGTAAGTATGGCATTATGTATTAGAATGGACTTTTTATTCGAAAACATAATTATCGCCGTGTGTGTTGTGAACTAATTTAATGTTCAAGTGTAATTTTAGCTTCATAGTGAGGTTATTTAACATTTAAGAAAAAATACTGAAAGAGGTTTTGAAAAAGCACAATCTGATAATGTTTATTGCATTCGGGTACAAGCAATACCGGTAAACTGGTTTTTGAGCTTTTTTCATGGTGAAATGGTTAGAAGAACGAAAACACCCATAGTAATAGTAATAGGATTATAGTAAATGACGTAATCGAAATGGCGCGCGAAAATGGCGGCGTTTAAACTGCTCAAATTTATTCTGTATTTTAAATATTTTTTTAAGCTTCATTACTGCATTTTTAAATGTTACTATGTTAAAACGTTGTAAACAGTGAATTAAAAAATATAAAAAAAATACATGCATATACCCTATTACGATCAAAAATCAGGAAACAATGGAATAAATAAAATGCAGTAATATCAAACTGTCAGTCAGGCTAAGGGCTAAACCACAAGCCCTTAACCTGACTGACATGTACAGTTTGTATAGCCTATGAAACTTTTCGAAAACAACCGACTCGATACATTAAGCAAAAAGCGCCAAAAATGTAAAAAGAGACCTAAGCCCTCCTATTCTTTCACCATAACTCTGACGCCGAACTCTACTGCTTTACTTGTAACTGGGTATTCAAAAGCAAAATCCGGTCTGGCCAGTCACATAAGGGCACTTAAAAGGAAAAAATTGCTGCAAGGGTCACCAATTTTATTTTTTTAGATAATAACACGTTGAAATTATTTTAAATAGATTTACGATACATGTAAGTCATGTTACACATAAGCAAATCGATAAAAAATTAACTTCATTCTGAATAATAAACACTAAATTCCAATAAAAAATAACACTGATAGGAATATCAAATGTTTTAATGACCGTTACTTTTATCCCCTTTTAAAACAAGCTTGAACATTTTGTTTTTATTGAAATACTAATATTATTCTGGATTTTTCAATGACGAAAACTACTGAAGTTTGTTTTTATTTCTGGTATATTTGGCAGTTTTACTTTATTTGTTTGAACAAGTAACATAAATTATTAGTTTCTTGGATAATGGTCCCAAAACTGAACCCGGGTTCTTACCAAGTTGATGTAGAATGAGCAAACCTGTGACCCTTGGATGAGCCATAGAGGTTGCGTGGACCAAAAATATCTGATACCTAGATTATTCTAGAACTTGACTAACTTAATCTTCCTAACCCTTTGATGAATACATTCTAGGCTTATTAGCAGATATAAAGTGTCTCATTGCATTGAACTGACTTCGACTCCCAATGCCACACGTATCATATATATTTGATAATATGATCCTCAAAAGCCATAACACAAAGAGGTACATAGGCTTGCTACCTAAGCAGAGGTGTTGTACATAAGCGAGATCACTGGCAGAAACGGCAATGATTAACGATAGTAACGGAAACGTTTGTGAATATTAATTTGTAGTTTAGGTCAACGGAGCTTGCCAAGTGTGACACGCCGAACGAAAGGATTGGTGCGTTATAGACCTCCTTCCCTTCCCTAGGGGTGAAATGTGTGTGCCGAATTTATAGGTGTGAGAGATGGAACTTCAGGGTAGCTAAAGGGTGAGGTTGGACTTCGGACACCCTCACTTGGGGGGGTTTGTAAACCCCCCAATTTGCCCTAGTCCGGCGCCCCCGCCCGAGGCTCCCGGTCTGTCCAAGCGATAAGAGGGAAGAGGGGAGATCGTCAAATGGACGTTTTACGCATAATTTAGAGAAGTAAATGGATTCGAACAGTATCCACGCAGCATACGTAGCTACATATATCGGTGCGAGTAATGCGTCTATCATGTGAAACATTAGACTCGATGCTTTGCGATATATATGTCGCTTTAATGTCGCTTATCAAACTTGAGAGAGAGAAGAGCTTGTGGATAAAATGTAATAGAATAGAATGGATTAGAATAGATTTTATTATCTCACCACAAATTACAATATAGAGTTTCTTCAGCCTATACAGATACAATTTTATACTTGTCTTAATGTGTGGAAGACTGGTGCCTAAACTGAATTTTTATAAACCTGTAATACGTAATACGTATTTTTATCTCTCTTGACCATGTATTTATTCTGTTTAAGTATGTATGTATCTGTGTATTTATTTTGCTTCAGTATTTACCTATATATCTGTGTATTTATTTTGTTGCAGTATGTATGTATCTGTGTATTTATTTTTATGTGTCACTTTTTGTCCTTAATTTTTACCCTGTTACACCTACCTCGTTCCATCTCTGCACCACCTTAAGGTAGACTGGTAGAAAATGCCTAAGGCATTAAGTCCGCCTTTGTACAGCTTTTTTTACTTGTTCATAAAGTTTTAATAAATAAATAAATAAATAATTATACAAGTAAGGTCAAGTTAAAAATTTCATAACATTGTTTCTGAAGATGTTTTGTTAACAATATTATTATTTAATTAATTCTGATGATTTCTTAAAATGATATGAATAATACCAGAAGCACGGGTCAAGCTAAGGTTGAACTTCGCTTGACGAGGTCGGACGGTAGATGGGTAACTATTCATAACATAGACCAAGTCGACGCCTTCGTGCCTCGGAAAGCTGTTGGTCTCGGCTGTCAGTTTTCGATCTTAGATAGTCACTACAGAAGCCAGAAAGTCTGACGAATAAATGATTCTGATTCTGATTCTGACAACCAGTTTACGTAGTAACTGGGTTGTGGAGGTAAGACAGGCAGTCGCTCCGTGTGAAATACTGGTGTTCAGCTGCATCCGTTTAAACTGGAAGCCGACCCCAACATATTTGGTAAAAAGCTTGGCAGAAGATGAATTTCTAATCCTTGAATCAATTCTTACAACACGGAGATCACGTTAATTAACAGTTAATAATATTAAAATTAAGAGAAAAAGGATAAAGTTTTCTTAAAATAAGTCCTTGAAAAAGAAATAGTTTATTTAAAACCTACGTAACAAGTACTTGGACTTTGTCGCGTGGGATTCAAAGTTCTTTGTTTAGTTTTACTCTACGTAACGGTTGGTGACCTACATTATCTGACCCCCTTGAGTGACGGTAAATTTAGACCTTATTGCAATCGTAATCAAACACTTTTTCAATCGGACAATGCAAAATTTTAATTCCATGATCATGTTCGCTGATGAATTTTATGTGACGACCTTTTAAATCTTTAACTCTCTAAGTATTATGTATTGTTTCACCATCACCTTAAGGTAGACTGTTAGTGTAAATGTATATGGCATAAGGTAAGCCTTTGTACAGTTTTTTCACTCGTGCATAAAGTTTTAATAAATAAATAAACATTATCATTTTTACAGAAAAACTATTATGTTTAATTTTGGTTTTTTCCCTTATTTGCTGCGTTTCTTTTTTTGACCGAACTGTAAAAAGGAGGAAGTTCTAAATTCGGCTATATGTTTTTAGGGTTCCGTACCTCGGAAAGGAAAAAACGGAACCCCTTGTTGTCTGTCTGTCCGTGTGTCTGTCTGCCTGTTAAGACCATATATTTCGGAAATGCCTGGAGGTATCAAGTTGTACTTTAAACCGTATACTCAGTCCCAAGTTGAAGTTGTGGAAAAAACTAACTTCTAAGTTTACGTGAAAAAAAGGTACGGCCGTTTATTTAACAATAAACGCATATTTCGACACTCTAAAGGAAATCAAAATTTATAGGGTACTTCCTGTTGACCTAGAACTATGAAATTTGGTAATGGCATCGTTATAAACCACAAGTACAAGAAAAAGTCTAAAAACTATACATTCGTAACTGAATCTTAAAAAAATAGGGTGTATAATTTTTTTTAGGGGGTCGAAATTTAAAATTGATGAACCGTTCGAGAGTGAAAGAATAACAATTCCATCCATCCATACAAACTAAATAGGAAAGATTATAAGCGTTTGAAGCTGAACTTTAGGAAAAAGATTTCTGAACAATTTAAAATAATCTATCGTGCGGTACCCTCGGTGGGCGAGTCCAACTAGCACTTGTCCGGTTTCTTTTTTATTTGTGTTACCTGTTAACTCCGTCATTAATGAAGTACCAATTTGATTTTTTTTTATAGTACTTGCCGTGTAGTTCCATTTGTATTTCATTGACATCGGAGTAGTTTGGTTGTATATGCAATATTATATAAAAATAAATGGAAAATGAATAAACCTTCTCCTTAGACAAAAAAGCTTCAAAATTGCAAATATAAAGATTATGCCACAATATGAGATGGGTTTAGGCCTTGGTATATTGGGTGCATTTAATAAACTAAATTACAAAATTGAGTAAAAACCGGCTTGGGTGGTTTTGCTTTTTTATTTATTATTGGGCTTTCGAAACTAGAATTATTTTACACGTGTTATTGTTTGTGTACGAAGCCGTTGTATTTTTCTGTATTTTTTTTTTATTTAACTTTATAATATAGTGCTTACGGCATATTTTTCAGGTGTGGTGCTAACATGTAAGAAGAAGCTAAAGGTTTTAAGTGTCAACAATTTATTGTTGGTTGCAGTTGTAAGTTTGTATGGTGTTCAATAGTAATAAAATAACCCAAAGATACTTAACTTATGTAAAACTAGTCCTAAAACACATATGGTAAATCTAAAGTTTATGTTGGTAATCACTTTAATCCGTTTTTATAAATAACGAGTTAACAATTGTACCGGAATGACTATTCTGCCCGTTCGAATATAAGATGATTTTGGCTGGATGGACTTGATAGTGAGTTTAGAGAGAAACAAACGAACAAATTCAAATTCAAATTTATTTATTGTTTAGTCCGGTCTATTTAGACATTCGAAGTTACATAAAGTCCCAACAAGCTGAATTTCTGTGAAGTTGTTCAAAACATAATTATAAACAATGTCTAGAAGTTCCCCATCATTCCCCTGTAAGGAAAAAAAATATTCAAGGTCAAAGATCAAAAAAATGTGTTTTTCGCGATTTTCAGCAAAACGGTTAGTTTTATCATAAAAATACCTCAAACAAAAATTGTAGATCATAAAATTATCTATAAAAAATGTATCCATACTTTTTTACTTACGAGCCACCGTTTCTGAGATATAACGATTCAAAAAGTTATAAAAGTTGTTATCGTCATAATATGCATGAGTACGCCACGTATATACATCTAGAGTTGTAATATTTTATTTTCCCGTTTTGCTGAAAATCACGAAAAACTCATTTTTTTGACCTTTGACCTTGAATATTTTTTTTTCCTTACAGGGGAATGATGGGGAACTTCTAGACATTGTTTATAATTGTATTTTGAACAATTTCACTGAAATTCAGCTTGTTGGGACTTTATGTAACTTCACTCTCATTTTTTGGTCTAAATAGACCGGACTAGTTTGTCACAGGTGAGAAATATCAGTTCTTATGATTATTACATGGAGGCTCGCTGTATACCGTTAAAGTGTACAATATTTTTACAGTTTATGTTCGTGAAAAAGTCATCATTCAATACATTAATATACAACAACCAACAACAACCTTTTGTAACAACCTCGTGCATGGTAGGGACTATATACTAACCACTGGGCCATTAGAACTTTCCAAGTAGCCAAGTATTGGGCGTAAGATGGGTTGGCCCAACAATGATGTGATTGTGTCTAGTTGAACGTTTGTTTAAAATACAATCTTCTTCAATGTGGCATCTTCTTATGGAGGTTACCTATAAATAAATATTTATCGCCAGATTCTGGGTTTGCAGTCCGATTGATGGCAATAGGTACCTATACTATTATTGGTGTTTGTTATTCTAGGTATATTAAAATATAGTATTTTAAAGTTTAGTTAGATACCAAAAAACCTCATAGATACATCAATTATGTAGATTAGTAGTACCAAAAATGTTTTGCCTTTGAAAGCCCTGTTTTGCTCTTTTTAGCAATGTCAGAAAAAGAAAGGCTTTTCTTTAAAAAAAAAACGCGTTGAAAGTCGGCATTTATTCGGACGCAAGATTTCTCCATTGCTATTCCTCGTGGTATTCAGTTTCGCTGGCATAATATATATTTTTATAAATAGTGAAGGAAAACAGCTTCGGCTTCAATTTAATTTCCCGGAATATCTTGTGTGGAAAAATGTAGAAGAAAAACAGCAAAAAAATAACTTTTTTGATCTAATTAACTGCGTAGTTACTTCGCGACGGACGCCAACAGCTTCTAAGATAGCTTTAAAGATTTCTTTTTTAGCTATAGGTACTATTTTCTATGACATTCCAATTAGGGTCAATTCCTTGATCATTATGTGACCGAGTAATAAATTGTGTTATGCAGGTCAATGCATGGAAGAATTTCCTTTAAATTTTTGAAACCCCGGTTTTGGGTAGCCTACTAGTACTGTTGCCTGACTGGCTCTTCGATCTAGTGGTTACAAGTGCAATAGCCATGCATCAGGTCCTCCAGGCCTAGTCATTTTACAAATTCTATTTCTATTATTGTAATTGATAAGGCGGCAATAGAAAGACAATGGCGTATGTGGAATCAGCTGTTTGTCTACAACTGTCAAGTGTTAACGAGTAAAATTTGTAATATGGCTGAAAATCAAATACACTTGACAGTTGACAAACAGCTGATTCCGTGAACGCCATTTTCATTCTAGTTAATAGAAATAGAATTTGTAATATGACTAGGCCTGCTGAATTTGTGCCCGGGTTGGGTATAGTGTTATTAAGTTATTCGATTTGGAATTTCTCAATTGCAACCCAGAGTCTAGATGCCCGGTCGATGGCAGTAGCCTCGTCACCTAGCAGGCAAAATGTTGGAATACTTGGTGTGGGAATCATGCATAAAGACACTGAAAAGAATATGTAAAGGGCTATGCTCAGATAGGAAATCGGATCAGAAAAGACGATATCCGCAGGAGAACCAAGGTCTCCGACATAGCCCGAAGAATCACCAAACTTAAGTAGCAGTGGGCAGGACAAATTGCTCGCAAAACAGATGGTCGTAAGGGCCGCTAAGTTCTGGAGAGGCGACCACGTACCGCAAGACGCAGCGTTTAAAGGCCTCCCACAAGGAGGACCGACGACATGGTAAGGGTTACGGGAATCAATGGATGCGAGACGCACAGGACTGGTCGTTGTGGCGACACTTGAGGGAGGCCTATGTCCAACAGTGGACGTCTTTCGGCTGAACTGATGATTATGATGCTACTAATGGTATACCTCTCCACAACCTGTCGGGGAATGCAGGCGTGATGTTATTGTAGTCAGGAAGCTAGCGGTCCGAATTAATATGAATATTTTCTTATTACCTCGTGACCATCATAAAGGTACATCATAAAAATATTAAATTATAAAATAAACATTTTGGCCCAGTTTAGTTTAAAAATAAATTCTATCACCCTAACGAAAGGTGGAGTTTTCTTTGCTTAGTGGAAGTAATTTGAAGTAGTTCAGAGACATCTAGAAAATAGTACACTAAATATAAGTGCGGTAGGTTGATAATTACAGCCGAGGCAATATTGCTAGCCCAAGCCGCAGGCGAGGGCTACAAGAAAGCAGAGGCGGTAATTATCAAAGTGCACGTATGTCATACGACGTTTTATAACATATTTGCGAGGAAGTAAATAAAACTCAGAAATTTTAGAATGAAAACAATACAGCGAAAAGAAAAAGCGCGCGGAATAACTTTTACTTGATCACCAATTGGCGATGCGCGCGCTTCAGTTTTTTTTTTAATCAAAGGCACAAAAACACACAGAGCCAGTATTACTATAAAGTATATTTTTTTTTGTTTTGGTTACTAATGGTTGTAATTTATTGTCAAAATTAATGAAAGTAACGAATAAAATGTTTATTTTTTATATTTTATCTCCCAAAGTTAATTTTATTCATAAAATGTAGACCACTTTTCTGACATAGAAACTCATTGCTAAGATTTAAAAAAAGGAACCGTTCCTATTAAGTCGGAGCAACTTGCAAATCGTGCGTTTTACTTTACCATTACGCACTAGTGGGTAATGAGATACATTACGATACTGAATTTGGCGGGTTATGAGACCCTTTACGAGCAAATGTGTTATAAAATACTTTACAGGGTGAAAGGTCGTCACACATAATAGGAGGTCGTGGGTTCGATTCCCACCCAAGACAAATGTTTAGGTGCTGAGAACCGTGCTCATCGCAGGAACATTTGTTCTGTGTCTAGGTGTAATTTAAAAGATAAAGATACCGTGCTGGTATCCGCAACTCCACGTCAAAGTGCGTATTTTGCGTATGGGCCATAATCTACCACGCGGGATCAGTGCGAATTGGTAGATGTCACATGTCTTCGAATTTTTGGTTCTAGGACATGCCGGTTTCCTCACGATGTTTTCCTTCACCGTTTTTGAGAGCAGTGGTGATGAAATAAATAACACAAAGTAATGCGGCTGCCTGGGTTCGAACAGTGATGTTGGCCTTGATTACTGTTCGTAAGTCGGGGCCGACACCACTGGGCCACCACTGCTCTCTAGGTGTTATTTATCTACATATAATATGTATGTATTTAGAAATACCTACATGAGTATGTTTATCGGTTATCTAGTTCTCATAGCACAAGCTCTGCTTAGTTTGGGACTAAAATGCATGCGAAAAGTGGAAGTGTTTAAGTTGTGGAATACAAATTTATTTTTTTCTAAGGAACGTTCCCCATAATATAAAAACTTATCGCATTGTAATCTCAGTCGTGCCGTCGTCTGTCTGCAATTTTTCTCAGGGATCAGTCATTTTGAAAACACCGGTGTAATTTTATTCATTAAACCCCGGGAAACTCCGCGAGGACACCGGTGTCCGCGTTGTCTTTCTATTGTGTCTCTAATTGACACGATTGAAATGTGAAAGAAACTGGGATAGAATATATCCATAGGTACCTAATACGGTTGCCTTAGTGATCTCTAATGTGAGGATAATATTTACAGAGCGAGTGTTACATAAACTTTTCTATCAAGATTGATGTATTTTGGTCAAAGATATTTTTTCTTGTTTGTTGTTTTTCTTATGTATTTATTATATACTGGATACCTTTGATGATACTTTACAGACGATTGGGCTTTATGCCCCCAAAGTCAAACGAAATTAATAAAAATAATAGAAACATACCTTGGACTTTGGAATATTCGGATGAAAGGGACAAATATTATCCTCGCACTCCTGTATTGCGAGGGTTCCTTAATATAGAGTGGTGCATATCAATTTAGACACTAGGTTAGGTAGGTTTTCTTTTAATGTAGCTGCTGCAGAACTATGGGCTTATTATACATTGCCATTTTTTTTAAATGATAAATGATAAAAAAAAAATGATAAAAAGTTTTTATTTGGAACATATAAGGTACAGACAATACAATATGAAACGATGATAGACGCTGTAGTTAAAAGAAAAACTGTGGCGCATCTATCAACGCCCACCTCCAGAAACAGATTACATAAGTCGTTCCATAACAAAATTCAACAAAATTAGAAATTAGTAAAGTAAAATAAAATAAAATATAAAGCTGTTGTCTATGTATGTTTGTAGTGTGATGCGGTGTTGGGTGAGTGCGTGTGCGTGCTTGTGTGTGTGTGTGTGTGTGAGTGTGTGTGTGTGAGTGTGTGTGTGAGTGCGTGTGTGTGCGTGTGTGATAGCGTGAAAGTATGTGTGTGTGATAATAATATTATGATTCGATTAGTTTTTCGGTTTCATCATAAGTCAATGCTCTCAGCCATTCAGTTAATTTCATCTTAACGGCAGTTCTTGTCATAGGGTATATTTTTATTTCCTTATTCAATTTATTATAAAGCTTAGGGCCGATGTGTCCAAAACCACGACTCACGGCAACATATCGGCTGACTTCCGTAGCACAAACTCTATCCGCACGACGCGCATTAGTAACGCACCTTGGCTCATAGTGCAACAGTCCGTGTTTTTTAGTAACTGTTTGCAGAATAAACAACTGTCTAACTGTTAGGACTTTGCAGAGGTTGAAGAGGTCTTTTGTTGGGTATCTTCTGGGTTTGCCCGTCATAACCTTTAACACCGCTCTTTGCGCTCTTTCAGCTCGCAACATAATTGTTTTGAGAGCACCACCCCACGCTGTTATACAGTATCCAAGGACTGATTGAGCCAATGCAAAGTAGATGGTAGTCAGGCAATCAAAATCTACAATTGGTCTTAGTTTTTTGAAGACGTATATTAGCCTCCTCACACGGCCCACAATATAGTCTATCTGAGTGTTCCATTTTAAATGTTTGTCGATATGCACCCCAAGATATTTAACATTGTGTACTTGTTCGATGTTAGAGCAATTACAAGTCGGAACAGTTTTGCCGGGACATGTGTGTGCTCGAATTTCGAAACCTGATGGTGGTTGACTGCCAATGCCAGGAGTGAAGGTAATAAACTTGCTTTTATTGACATTGAGTGTTAAGAGGTTAAGGGCAAGCCATTTCATGACCACCCTAAGGGAATCTTCGGCAGTTTTGCGAGACTCAGTCCAATCCTTACCTTGGGTTAAAATGTCTGTGTCATCGGCATATGCAATAATTTTGGTGTTTGGAATAGATAGTTGACACAGTTCATTAACGTAAATGAGAAAGAGGGTAGGCCCAAGCACACTCCCTTGGGGTATGCCAATCATATTTTTATAATTCTTAATGAAATTTAGAATAAATAAATTACTTAAGGCCTATTCAGACCTAAGCGGTATTCGCTACCGTCTGCGGCAGAGAAAACCCAGTGGGTATGCGGTAATATTACTGTTCGGACCTAAGCAGTATTCGCCATAATTCGTCATAATAGCGAAATTGATACTAAATACCTGAGCGAAACCCGCGCGGTATGTACCTCTACCCACAGCGGCAGCGAATATCGCTCAGGTTTGAATAGGCCTTTACATATATTTAAAGATTATAATTATCTGTGAATTATGAGTAAATAATTGAAGACATTCCTTTCATTCATACAAACTTCATTGTGTCATTCTATAATTTACTCATAATTCACAGATAATTGAAACTATACACATAAATATTATATTAATATCATAACATACCAAAATTGCTATTTATAATATTATAATTACTACCTAACTGGCGCTGGCGTCTCGTTGCACACAATGCACGTACCGAACTGTAATGACAACTGAGAATTTACAAAAAATGGTATTGCACTTTATGGACGGTTACGGCGACCATTTTCGGTGCGCATGACGCTATACTAGATAGTACACATTGATGATAGCCAATACGAAAATGGCTGTTTGACAGTTAATCGTAGAACACTTTTTCTAGTGATTATCACTATGAACCGTCAAAGTAGACGCCGTGCGGCTGCTGTGCAGTTGCGGTGCCGTTATAATGTGCCATGAACTTAAGACTTGCACGTAATCATAATGTCCGCTCGCTATCGGCACGCGGGCTGCGAGTCGATTTGTATGGTAGTGGCTAGCGCGCTGACTGCTCGCTGCTGCTCTGCTGCTGATGGCTTTTTCACTTTGACATTGTGAAATATTATACTACCCACGATTTGAGGCTTTAAATTGAATGACAAGTCAATTGCTGGTTTGGAGCGGTGCGGTGCCGTGCCGGTATAGTGTGCCATGACCTTTAAGCACTTCTGTTACAAAATTTATCTATGTGAGGGTAGAATTATATTAATGTAATGTAAACGATTCATTTTGAGGTTGTAATAGTCGAGATACATATGCTTAAACTTGTGTTATTCTATTCTATTTTTTGTTATGTCTAAAGTGAATTGAAAAGCAAGTGCGTCTTATAAAATAGAACAACTTTATGTATCAATTAAAATCTTCAATTGATTCAGATGATTTCAATGTAATACTTCATGGGTAAGGTACGGTTAGGCTAAATTTTATTACAATAGCGTTAAGGTTCATATTCAGTTAGGAAAATTTGACAGTTTGGTGTGCTGGCGTCTCTATGTAAATACTGTAACTATTAAAAGTTGCCATAGTCGAGTTACGCTTGTGTAATTTTAAGTTCCTTAAAAGTGTATCTGTCAGACTTATAGAATTGTTCAGACATTGAAGTACAGTGTAGCGTAGTGTAGTGTAAGAAGTCGCCGACACGAGTCTTGAACGAGGCACTGCAGGGACAAGTTTTAAGGTTAGTGGAATAATGTGATATATATGTATTGAACTATGCTGAATATTTAAAAAAAAAATGTTGTGTTATTGTCACTGTGTCAAAAAACGTTGTGTCTATTCTGTAAAAGTGTTGCATGTTTGATGAAACATAAACTAAGTAAGTAAGTAGGGATTAAAGCAGTTTACGAGACTGCACTTAAATAGGTATCTTAGGTATGCTTGTTATACTCGTGTTTTGAATAAAACTACCTATGCTATAAATAATTTAATCTTACTTCTATTTCTTATTATTTCTTACTAATATTATAAGCGTCAATTGTTTGGATGGATGTATGTTTGTAACTCTTTCACGTAAACACTCCTGAACGGATTTGGATAAAATTTAGTACACAAATAGTTCATATCCTAGATTAACATATCGAATAGTTTTTATCCCGATTATATCTTCCCGTGGGATATTTTTCGAGTTGTAGCGGGCGAAGCCGCTGGCAACAGCTAGTAAATTATGTCAGTTTCTTTTTTTTTCGGGACTAACTTGGTGTCAGAGTTAACCTGCCCATAGGCCTCTTGACCTCACATGCCGTCGAGATATGAATGGTAAATGCTATACCTACTATACTTTTCCCATATTGCTAAACCTGACTAAAACAACCCCGAGCCCTTTACGACCATGCAATTTAAAAATATATTATTATGTAGGTACCTATAAGCTTGTCAAACGAAATGCACACTTTAATGTAGTCTAAATAGTTCTAAGCATGTATATAGGTATGCAGTTAAAAACAAACAGTTCTCTCTAACTTTTACATAAAAAGAAACTTTTTCGTCGTCAAATAAAACCTTTTTCTGGGCTAGGAAAAACGTATAATCAGCAATGAAACTGGGTCGCGTGCCCCGATTCCTTCTAATTCAAGTGCTATTGTGAACGTGTTAAAATGGAGAGGTGCATTACCTAGTTTACTGTAGTTTTCTATTTTTAACCGACCTAAGGAGTAGGATCCCAAGCGGCAATACCCCAATCTTTGGGTAAGGCATCGGCCTGGTGATCGAGATGTCTTGAGTTCGATACCCACCCATTGCTCTATAGGGTATTAGCATGTAATTTTTTTATATTTTTAATTTACTGTTTACAACGTTTTAACTAGTAAAAAAATATTAACATGTTTAAAAATGCATTAATGAAGCTAAAAAAAATATTTAAAATACAGAGTAAATTTGAGCTGTTTAAACGCCGCCATGTTCGCGCGCCACTTTGATGACGTCATTTACTATTATCCTATTACTATTACTTTGGGTGTTTTCGTTCTTTTAACCATTTCACCATCAAAAAAGCTCAAAAACCAGTTTACAGGTATTGCTTGCCTACCCGAATGCAAAAACATTATACATTACATTATATTAGATTGTGCTTTTACAAAACCACTTTCAGTCATTTTCTTAAATGTTTTATAACTTCACTATGAAGCTAAAATTACAGTTGAACATTAAATTAATTCACAACACACACGGCAATAATTATGTTTTCCAATAAAAAGTCCATTCCAATACTGTTTTGTAGGCGTAACTTGTCTTGTTGTCGTAGTATTATTTTTAATTTTAAATAACGATGACGATATTAAATAGTAAAATAATTATTTAGTTCATATTTTCTGCCATTAAAGATTGGGAAAAAAAATATTCGAACCAAATTAAAATTATACACACACATATTCAACATACATACATATACAACAGACATATTCCCTATTGCCGTGATCACACTCTAAACTCAAGAATATTTAGCTTAGTTAACAAGAAGTTACTAGCAATGTGCATCTTTAAAAAAAGTACTTCATCTCTTTTTCTACAAAAAAAGTAAATTGAATTTATAGAACACGGACGTGGGAATGTATGCTACTATTACATATTATGTGAACGATTTACCTCTAGAAGCCTTTAAGGCTATCAATGTAATTAAGAACTTCTCAAGAGTGCTGAGGGGATAACATTTTAACTTTGTTTTTATTTAGTAAACTTAAAAAAAAACACTAAAAGGTGTTTTGTTAATCTAAAAACTCTAGTCGAAGTTTGGAAGTCGGGGGCCAATAACGAATAAAAGAATACCACCAAAGCCACACTGACAGACACCAGAGGCCATAACTAACAGTTATGGCCTAGAAGTGTGACCATCAGCTTAGTCATAAGTCTCGTGTTTGAACCTTACCCACCTCTGTATTTTCGGATTCATGTGCTTATTAAAATAAGTTTAAAAATAAAATTAGTTTGATGGTACAATATCCTTTTTTATACCAACACTTTACACGTAGGTTCATGGATTTTTGGAATAAGGCTGCGCAAATAGTGAAAAAAACTCCCAAACTAGGGAGACCCTATCTATAACTTCATAGTCAATTTTAGACCTATCATCACTTGCTTTAAAAACGGTGAAGGAAAACATTGTGGGGAAATATGGGGAAACCAGTGAAGAAGTTATTGGGCAGAGTGTGGGTCCACACTCTTGGAAAATAGTTTTACATAAGAAGTAGAAATCAGTGGACAGAAGAACAGTACACTTTTATTTACAAAGGTACAAGTAACATTATTATCAGCTTTTTTAAGCGAACACACGATAAAAATATAATCTATACTGATCTATACTATTATTAAAAAGAGGAAAAGTTTGATTGATTGTTTATTTGCATCGAATAGGCTCCAGACCTACTGGACCGATTCGAAAAATTCTTTCACTGTTGGAAAACTACGTTGTCCCGAGTGACATAGGCTACTTTTATCCCTGTATTCCCACGGGAACGGGAACTACGCGGATGAAACCGCGTGACGTCTGCTAGTTTACATATAAAACAGAAAACGTGACAACAGGAAAAATCTAACTGACATAACTAATTTACTTTTTTCTGTATTTGAAAATTAAATGGCATTCCGCTACACCAGTAAGCCTCAGAGATAGAAACTTGACGGCATGTGTAGCCAATTCAGAGACCCATGGTTGGCGTAAACTCTGAATCCAGGTTAGTCAGTAACCACTCCCTAAGAAGCTTAGCAGCTTTAATAGATCTGATCTTTCTCCTTGAATGAGCACCTTGACATTGAGCTCTATTCTCACACATATAAATCTTATTTCGGATTGACTGCACCTTCTGGAATTTAATCCGTTGAATCGAAATGATTGGAACGTTATTTGAATTTGCACAATGGTAAACATTTCTCATATTTACTGCGTCGTGCAATGCAGTAGTGATAGGCGTTTCAACCATTATCCGTTTCCAAAAACCGTTTTACGGTCTACGATGGTGAAACCGGTTTACCTTGTGGATCAAAATTAGTTTTAGTTGCCCAAATGAGTCTTTAAAATACTTTATAGAGTTATAATTTTTTATTTGTTACCTAGGAATATAAAGTTGAAATTCAACTGTCACACTCGTCGAATTTTTGTTACCCTTATCTTTACGAACAAACAGTGCTAACCTACAATAAAAACTCAACTCTGTGTCAACGTCTTACAGTTGGTATTTTATTACCACTCGTCGGTGCTGTCGTTAAAGACGCGATGATGAAAACCCGCGTTTATAGTCGCTTGCTACTTGAAACTGTAATAGTTGTAAGAAACTACAACAACTTCACTCGATGGTAGTTTCGTTTTTTAAACCGTTTTATGCAACCGTTATCGTTATCGAAAAACCGGTTGCGTTTCGTTTGTCAAAAATCGAACGACAAAGCATTACTACCAATACAACAGGGATATTGAATATTTCCTCGTCTTCGACAAAACTTCATTTCAGCACATTGCATTGATAGACTTATATGTGTTGACGTCGCATGTTTACGAAATATTATTATTGAATCATAGGTGCGAAATTTTGGAATGACGTTCATATCCGTTTACTTACATTAATATCATAACATTCTGCTTATAATCTCTGAAGGGTTAGGCAGAGAAAGAACATTTTAACTTTTTTAACTTTGAAAGAAAGAAAATATTTTATCTGGACGCACAGAACATAAAACAAAAGAACAGCAATACAGATAAAAAAAAAGAAAAGATTAAAAACTAAAGACAAAAAAATCACCAGAACCACCATCACAATCAGAGGTGTACCTACACCTACGTTCCGCCAGCCATATTTTAGACCCATGTAATAACGGGTAAGCCATTAATCGGGAACTGATTCAGACTCCGAGATACTACTGAGAAACTTCAGATAGAAAATCTTGATTACCAGCATAAAGATGTTTTATCTATACTAATATTAGAAAGAGGAAAGGTTTGATTGTTTGTTTGTTTGCATTGAATAGGCTCCAAAACTACTGGACCGATTTGAAAAATTCTTTCACCGTTGGCGAACTACACTATCCCAGAGTGAAATGGGCTACTTTTTATCCCTGTATTCCCACAGAAACGGGAACTACGCGGGTGAAACCGCGTGACGTCTGCTAGTAAATACTATAGAGCGAGCATATCAAGGAAATGTCATAGAAAAACTTTGATCCCATGTCTCAGTAACGCCATCTGGTATAGTATATGAATATTGGAGCGGCAACGGAGCGTACTTACTATAAAAACTCATAGACTTGGGTCCACAAGGATACAAGTTTTGTGAAAAAAAAAGTTCGTGATGTAAGTGCCTATAGTAAGCATTGAATGTCATTGGTACAGACCAAAGACATTCAATACCTATAGACCGGACATCACAAACAAAATTTTCGTCCGAAAAAGTGTGTCCTGCGCGGACACAAGTCTATTAATTTTTTTTAGTACGCTCCGCTGCCGCTCCAATATTCATATATTATTCTAGATGGCGTTACTGAGACATGGGATCAAAGTTTCTCTATGACATTTCCTTGACATGCCCGCTCTAGTCTTTTAAATCTCTTTGGTACAGACACATATACCAAAAAATAAGTAAGGATAGTAGCTGGTGTCCTTTTGTTGTATTTGCCTATTTCAATTGAAAAAGCATAAGTGTATGGATCAGAAACAGGACCAAATCTATATATATATAAAAGAAAGTCGTATTAGTTACACCATTTATAACTCAAGAACTAATATGAATGATAATTTGAATGATTTTGGTATTTTTGTCCGGAATGGGATAATAATTAATAAAAACCATGAAAAGTCCTCGAGAAAATAAATATCAAGAATATTCTTTTTCTCAAACATTCTTCAAACGCAGCGCCATCTTGGATGACGCACGACAGGAGTTAAACATCCCAGTCTTAGACTATATACCTCTAGACGTAGCCCAATTTACAGTGTGAAGTGTGGAAGTGAGACGCATTAATACAAAGTTCGTAGAAAAATTGAGACAAAGCATCGTATCTTCTGTCCCTTACGGCGTGCCGTATTTTTGCATGGCTAACTTTTGAATGTTAGCCAAACAAAGTGCTGTCACTGTCACGTATATTATTGTCCTCGATTTAATTTAAGTTTTCGGAGGGTTTTTGAAATTTTTGTAATAGTTTGAGTAATTTAATGAGAAATGGACTCCATTAGTTAAGTGTTTAATGTATGGTGTATGCTCTACGATGGGAGGATGCAGTATAATAGGCTGTAAAAGCCGCACAGAAAAGGATATTAACGAAATTTTTTTTCTTTCTTTCTTTCGAAAGTTTTCAATACTTTAGTGTTATAGTATGATTATTGAATTTATACATTTGTGCGCTTTTATTGTCATGGGTTTCAGACCAAAATATGTAGGATTTCTTAAAGTAAACTTGATTTCTTATATCACATAACCTAGTAATAGTATACTTACAGTGTTGCTACACGTTTCAAATCTTTTCCCTTAACTGTCAGGCCTAATGTTCAAAAGGTAGGCATAATAATCAAATAAATCTATGGTGGCTAAACACACAAATTTGTGGGCGAACCCTTATTTTTAAGTTTAAGTGAACATGTGTACGAACGAACAGAGCCCTTTCGACAATCATTAAGTTTTACTCTTGAAGGCAATCGCGTAGGTACTTATATAAAGATATTTGGAAGTAAGAATTCATTTTATAAATAAATGTTAAGTATAAACAAAAAATTAGATATTTTTTTAAAATAAGTTGGTTTTGTCTAAAGGACTATAGTTATTATACAGCAATGTCAATGTCACACTGGATGTCAGCCATACCTCAATATATTTTAATGATAAATAACACGCGAAAAAATAATGTTGTGTTCTTCTAAAGAGTTACTTCTATGTACACACATCAAGCTTCACCTGGTAGTAGTGTATTTTATTTGTGAGAATCAAAGTAAGATTGAAAGTAGGTATTTTACGTGAAATTATATTTTCTCACACATGGATACTTCTACACTCTTATTACCACGTTGAATACGTAAATTATAATTTACAATAGTGCTAAAGTTGGAACCCGCAGTTAAGTAGAATTTTGGTCGTATTTTGGGACTTTTTTAAGGAATAGCAACACTGAACTTTTATATTGCTGTCGCATGTGCGGCCACGCGGTAGCTCGATCTAGAGGTATATTATCTAAGATCCCAGTACATTATCAGGTGACAATTTGACATTTAACAAGTCTTAACCTAAAACTAAGAAGGTAAGGCTGTCAATGTATGACGTACCTACGTTCTGAAATTTATTTTGTTACTAAACTTAGAAAGGTTTTATGTAGCATAAAAAATCTTATATTTCAGAAATCAATTTACGGAATTAATAATGACGACCGAGACGAACTTCAATAATTCTTTGCAAATAGAACTTTTTTTACTGTTTGGTCTTTAATTAAAGTAGACCGGGAAAACTATAAGTATAAATTGTATGTAACATAGAGGCAGTCAGATTAAAATTATGAATTTAGTATTTTTAAATCAATGCATTTTAGTAAGGTAGTTAGGTTAGGTAGTTAGGTTAGCTATAGGATAGGTATGGTCAGTTAGGTTAGGTTATATATACATGTTGTAATTTTAATTCTATTGAACAGAAAAAGTTTAAATAAGATCACAGTAGAGACTCGCTACATAAAAAGTAGTAGTAGTTATTATTGGTTTGGATCTACCTAATATACCTAATATGTAAAAAAAAATATAAGAGCAATAAATTGACTCTAAGGCACAACGAAGTTTGCCGGGGCAGCTAGTTTAGGATAAACTTAGATAGTAGGTACATTTGAATTGAAAAAGTCACATTGGTACATGCTCGGATTCGGACCACCACCTCGTGCATGAGAGGTAGGCGCCTTACCCTCTGAGCTATCACGCTCAAAAACGCTAAATGCGAACGTTCTTAAAATAATTGGGACTTCCCCGCAGTTCTTTTTTCTTTGTAGTCTAAGCTTGGTATGGAAGTGAAGGCACTGTACAGTGTAGATATACGTTGTAACGTTCACACATCGGACGGCCGCGGAGGTGTCACCACTAACAGCTGTGACGTCAGGAGTTAAGCTGCCTTTTGAATTTTTAACCATCACGTACCCTTTTCAATTACCCATCGAAAATGGGGTTGCCTCACTGTCCAACCTCGGGTGACAATCCTTTTTGCGTTGTTTAATTATTTAAGGAAATTTCTTAATTTAGATGCGAACGCTGAAAGCGCTTTTTCGAACCTTAAGTGCAGATTTGTGATGCATGAGTAGTAAGGTAGTCGATTTAAAAATAAATTGCTTTGTTGCGGTCGTATTTAGTATTATGTTTTAACATGGATAATTTGTCCAGCCATGAAATCGCATTGTTTTAATTTGTTTCTTTTTGTGAAGTAACTATAATAGACAACATATGCTGCATATATTTTTGAACCCACCAGCTTTAATATACCGCTGGTTAAATTATTACTATACAAAAAAAAATTAATATCTATCCAAAAATACTACACATTTGAAGTAAACTTTTGTTAATAGAGCAAAAAAAACAGTAATTTAACTATGAAATCGAATAAAAATATCAAAACTAAATTCATGGTCACCCAATACAATTATAGTTATGGTATTTAAAAAAAATCTATGGCTTACGCTTCTACTTCTAATTCTTATACCTTATTTTTTCACACGGTTCCTGATAAGTTATCCGGTTTTTTTGTTACAACGCTTAATAAATTAATTACTGTGAATTACGTATAACGAAACACAGGAACGCTACGCGGCGTAGACACGTCGTAGGTGCGTAGCTAGGTTAGCTACGAACTAGCTACGAAGTAGAGCTGTAGTAGCGTAGCTGCGTAGCGTTAGTTGCCTACATTCTACTATATAAAAAACTTATGCCATTTTTTTAGTTTTATCCTTTTTAGTTCAGGCAAATATAATCCACTAGCAGACGTCACGCGGCTTAAACCGCGTAGTTCCCATTCCCGTGGGAATATAGGGATAAAAAGTAGCCTAGGTCACTCGGGGATTGTGTAGCTTCCCAACGGTGCAAGAATTTTTAAACTTGTCTATTAGTTCCGGATCCTATTCAATGCAAACAAACAATCAAACCTTTCCTCTTTATTATATTAGTATAGACAGTATAGGTATATGTGGGATTACTTCGATGTGGGCCAAATAAAAGCGCTGATTTCTTCAGTAATCTTAAATTTTATTTTATTAGTCTTTGTAGCTTACGTCTTCCTCTTATTTTTCCTTCTATTCCGTTTCCTTCATTTTCACCTTCTTTAACACTCACTTCCTTTCTCTCTCACTCCTAGACTATTTCATACTTTCATCTCTCTCATTCAACATGCTTCACATCTGTCATTCATCTTTACGATTCATTCCACTCATCTATCATAACACTCCGTTCCTACAACTCGGCCATTCTGATATCTGACTGTCCCCAGTCAGATCTAAACTGAACAAACAGAACAACACCATTCTATTTACTTCTGAGTCAATTATGCCGTCTATAATGTACTTTATGGCGACATAATCAGCCATTTTGCCGCGCTTTCCCATTTCTTTCATAACTAACAAGTAGTCTAAACAACGTTCGTCTTTCTTCTTCTTTCTAGCGGCCATCATTTCATGTACGGTTTTGCTATCTATCGAATCGGGAAATTCTTTCAGCAAACCCGCCTTCAGCTCGTCCCAACTTTTGAATGGTTTTTCAGATTTTAGCCACAGGGCTGCAGTTCCCGTCAGAGATCTTCTAGCGACTATTTATTTATTTATTTTTATTTATTTATTAGGTTAGCCAACAGTTATGTACACTAATACATTTATGGATTAAGTACAAATTTTACAATAAATACATTTGTAAGTGTAATAACTACTTACTGGCTAACACAACATGCACACAAAAGACGGTTAACATGAAATAATAAACGATTTTAAGTTAAATAGTACAAAAACATTTTAAAGACAACAGGAAAAATAATAAATACTTAATTAACAAAATAATAAAAAGAGGATTATATGAATTAAAACAAGTAAATTAATTAATTCATTATTAAGATTATTATACAATTATTGATTTAATTTAATTTAATTTAATTTAATTTTAAGCAGCCCTCAGAACACAATTGAATAATTGATTTGCCAAATTTCCTCATACTGTCATGGTGTATATCGATTACATCACTGCAGCTTTTAATTATCTTGCATAATCGGGGAATAGCCGAGTTTGCACCAAGGACGGTTCTACGCGGAGGTGGATAAAGGGGGGTAACGTTACCACGTGGGATTCTGGTAGGGGCGCGGAATCTAAGAAGACCAAGCAATGTTGGGCAGTCAATTTTATTTCTAACCAGTTTGTAAAAGAATAATGCGTCTGTAATATTAGCTCTGGTTGATAGTGGCAGCATCCTGAAATATCGCAATCGGGTTTGGTAGGACGGTAAGCATTTGGATTTACCTTGTGAAAATGCAAGGTGCCACAAGAAGCGTTTTTGGACTCGCTCCAATCGTAACATGTGTGTAGCGTAGTGTGGTCTCCAAACAACACTGCAATACTCCAAGATACTGCGAACCAAACTATTGTACAGTCGAGTTCATTAATACACACATCAAAAGTGTCTAGGGATCAACATATATTTTTGCAATAACTTTTCTCCTGATTGATATTAATTAAAATTTTATTTAAGGATTCATCAAATAAAGTGTTTTCGTTTGTCACAGTAACGATAAACCAAGTCACCTTTGCATTAATAAAGAAATTTGCCATTTTCCTAATAAAGGGATTTTTGACATTTGAACCACTAACATTAAAGTTCGAAAAAAAGACTGAAATAACAGTTTTCTTTAAAATTTTATTGGGTAACTTAAACAATTAATAATCCGTGTTTCTACCGCGAACACTAACAACACAAGAACATCGGTTTGGCAT
This sequence comes from Euplexia lucipara, assembly GCA_921972225.1. NCBI lineage: Eukaryota > Metazoa > Arthropoda > Insecta > Lepidoptera > Noctuidae > Euplexia > Euplexia lucipara. Next base: position 4,469,975 of record OV179142.1, on the reverse strand, counting down.
ACTCAAAATGAGTTCATCCAAATCACGCTGTGGAATGGCCGCCCATGTTCGTTGCAACAACAAAAAAAGGTCTTCTTGCGACTGGATACCCTCCATATTCGGCAGAGCTCTTCTCTGTAGCATATCCCATGCATGCTCAATCGGGTTCAAGTCTGGCGACTGAGCAGGCCAGGGCAGGACATTGATGTTAGCTGCGGCGAGAGTCTGTCTTACAACTCGTGAGGCTTCATCACTCTTCAGGGAACTTAATTAGCGACCAAACAGTCAGTAACCGCTTGCATGAAGTGAACCTTCATTCCCGAAGACCGCTACGGGTACCACCTATAGCAATGCACAATCGTAGGATTCGATATCAATGGGCTCTTGAACACAGAAATTGGGCAGAAGAACAATGGCGTTTCGTGTGCTTTTCTGATGAGTCTCGTTTTGGTATGAGACCGGATACAAGACGTATACGACACTGGAGAACCCCTGGACGCCAACAGCGATTAAAATCCTGCCAGGAAGTCCATCCTTATAGTGGTGGAACCATCATGGTATGGGCGGGTATTTGGATCGGCGGAAGAACTGAGTTGATTTGGATCAGAGGCAACCTCAACGCTCAAATTTATGCTGAGACGATTGTATCAGACGTCATCGTTCCTCTACAAGTGCAAATCGGTCCCTTATTTCAGTTAATGCATGATAATGCACGACCGCACACCGCAAGAGTTGTAAGACAGACTCTCGCCGCAGCTAACATCAATGTCCTGCCCGGGCCTGCTCAGTCGCCAGACTTGAACCCGATTGAGCATGCATGGGATATGCTACAGAGAAGAGCTCTGCCGAATATGGAGGGTATCCAGTCGCAAGAAGACCTTTTTTTGTTGTTGCAACGAACATGGGCGGCCATTCCACAGCGTGATTTGGATGAACTCATTTTGAGTATGCCAAACCGATGTTCTTGTGTTGTTAGTGTTCGCGGTAGAAACACGGATTATTAATTGTTTAAGTTACCCAATAAAATTTTAAAGAAAACTGTTATTTCAGTCTTTTTTTCGAACTTTAATGTTAGTGGTTCAAATGTCAAAAATCCCTTTATTAGGAAAATGGCAAATTTCTTTATTAATGCAAAGGTGACTTGGTTTATCGTTACTGTGACAAACGAAAACACTTTATTTGATGAATCCTTAAAGAAAATTTTAATTAATATCAATCAGGAGAAAAGTTATTGCAAAAATATATGTTGATCCCTAGACACTTTTGATGTGTGTATATTGGCACTGTCAAGGATTCAAAATATTATGAGCGTTGGAAAGCTCAATAAATTCTATAGAACCTATAGATCAAAAATATGTCCTCATGTGAACGGATTAATATACTATACTGTGCATTGTACAATAATATGTGATCATGAATAGTTCAATAATATGTGATCCTGAAGGGTTCAATAATATATGCTGTGCATTAGGCCATAATATGTGATCACCCTTTTCAAAAATATAGTATTGGCTTTTATAGAGCAGGGTAAGCTTCTTAATTATCTCTACATGCATGAGAAAGTCAATTATTTGCTCGAACAAATAAGATCTAGTTTACATTGTTACAGAAATGACAGTAGTTTCAATTGTTTTCATCGCGTTTGCGTTTGTTTTTAAAATGAGTGTCTTTCAATGCCGTATGTTTTTCGTACAGCATGGGCATTTAAGAATTGTAAAAAAAATGTAAAATCATCTTTATGACGTAAGTAATAAGGTTGAATTAGAATTACATTTACTTGTTTAGACATTATTGTATTCATGTGTGCATACAATGTGTAATCCTACAATGTTCAGATAATATGATCTTAATGTTGTTCATATAATAATGTGCTTTTGGCTGTATACATGTTACTGAGAAAAATCAGTCACATATTAATGAATCTAAATCTTGACCTCAATTTAATGATGCTTATGGTTGTCACAATATTATGTTTTTTTTTGACGGTCATATATTTTTGAAGCCTGAAAGGGCCAATATATTAATGAACTCGACTGTACAACATGATTTTGGTGATACTTTTTTTAAAACTTTTCGTATTCCTTATAACAAACCCTAACATTTTTGAAGCCTTTGCTATTATTTGTTCAATGTGAGGTATAAATGTTAGTTTATCATCGAACAGGGCTCCTAGATCTTTAATTTTTTCCACCTTATATATTTTTTTGTTATCAACCATGTATTCTGAATGCATATGATTTATCTTTCTGGAGAAACTTATGTAATAACACTTTTTAATGTTCAATTCCATCCGATTGTAGGTACAGTCGAGTTTATTAATATATTGGCCCTTTCAGGCTTCAAAAATATATGACCGTCAAAAAAAAACATAACATTGTGACAACTAAAGCATCATTAAATTGTGGTCAATATTTAGATTCATTAATATGTGACTGGTTTTTCTCAGTAACATGTATACAGCCAAAAGCACATTATTATACGAACAACATTAAGATCATATTATCTGAACATTGTAGGATTCACAATTATGTATGCACACATCAAAGACATTCAATAAACTATAAATCTCTTTGGCACACATAAATACAATAATATCTAAACAAGTAAATGTAATTCAAATTCAACCTTATTACTTACGTTATAAAGATAATTTTACTCTGAATGATGAATCTTAAAATTGCATGGTCAAGGAGTTTGCTACATCATTTATCACTGGCTAGATTAACTTCAAATGATGTTAAATGTTTTTCTAATAAAATTATAACTGACGCACATGTCATTCAACGATTGAAAGACACTCATTTAAAAAACAAACGCAAACGCGCTTAAAACAATGGAAACTACTGTCATTTCTGTAACAATGTAAACTAGATCTTATTTGTTCGAGCAAATAATTGACTTTCCCATGCATGTAGAGATAATTAAGAAGCTTTTCCTGCTCAGATATTATAAAAGCCAATACTATATTTTTGAAAAGGGTGATCACATATTTTTGCCTAATGCACAGCATATATTATTGAACCGTTCATGATCACATATTATTGAACTGTTCATAATCACATATTATTGCACAATGCACAGCATATATTATTGAACGGTTCACATGAGGACATATTTTTGATCTATAGGTTCTATAGAATTTATTGAGCTTTCCAACGCTCACAATATTTTGAATCCTTGACAGTGCCAATATATTAATGAACTCGACTGTACACCATTCAAATAGTCTGTCTAGATCTTCTTGCAAAAGTATAACGTCGTGTGATGATTCGATACATCTAGCAAACTTTAAGTCGTCGGCGTATAGAAAGCAATTCGAATACTGAAAACAATGGGGGAGGTCGTTAACAAAAATATTGAAAAGCACTGGGGCGAGATGGGAGCCTTGCGGGGCTCCGGAAGTTATAGAGACAGTTTCAGATCTAAAACCATTGACAACGACGTAGAATTCCCGCTCAGTTAGGTAAGATGCAAGCCATTTCAACAAAAATCCGGTGACACCATACAATGACAGCTTGTAAATTAGTATGGAATGCGAAATTTTGTCGAAAGCCTTGCTAAAATCTGTGTATACAACATCGCACTGTTTGTTAGCGTCTATACACTGTACCAGAAACTCCGTGAATGTCAATAAGTTTGTTGTTGTAGACCTAGAAGCAACAAAACCGTGTTGGTGGTCACTAAGGTAAAGATTAAAATGACGTTGAACATGAGGGCATATCATCGAATCAAAAACTTTAGCGAAGGTGGAAAGAATAGAGATGGGTCTGTAATTGGATATGCAATCTTTTTTGTCCGATTTAAATACGGGCACTACTTTGGCCTTCTTCCACTCAGCCGGGAAAATTCCTGTGGTTAAGGATGTATTGTAGATTATTTTTAAAGGAATAACCAGAGCTGACGCACATGCAGCAATAAAGAAAGGAGGGATGCCGTCAGGACCTGCTCCTTTACAGATGTTTAGGGATTTCAACTTATTTAGTATGGTGTCACTCTCTATCTCTGGGATTGTTAAGCATTGGCTGTTTTTCAATGAACATAAATAATCCGACTCAAAGCGATCAAAGTCCAAGTTACTGTCAGGAGTGTAGACAGATGAAAAATACTTAGCAAACAGATTGCAGATGATTGGGCCATTAGATGAAGTAGTCAGTCCGTCAGTCATGGTTAAGGGGTAGGCACTAGTTCCCCCGCGCTTTGTTTTGATATGAGACCAAAATAATTTAGGATTTTTATTTATTTCTGCTTCTAAATTTGCCATGTATTTTTGGTACAAACTTTTGGCCATACTTTCGCAACGTTTGGTTACCAGTACTAATTCAATTTTGTCTCGTGGGTTTTTATATTTTTTAAACCGTATTCTTAGTCTATTTTTTTCCTTAAGAGATTTTATAATTACTTTGTCAAACCAAGGTGGGTAGCGGCTTGTTGTAGATTTGCATTTAGGTACAAAATTATCAATAACATGATTTAAAACACCATAGAAAACCTTTAGCATGCTATTTACGTTCTTACTGCTTTCAAAGAGTTGAGACCAGTCTTGTTTATTTAATTGAAGTTTAATTTCGTCATAATTGGCCTTATAAAAATTGGATTTAAAATTAAATTTATTATATGGTAGATAATAGTCTTTTATTAATGACAGAGTAATTTCGAGGGGGGGATGCAGCTTATCAATGTTGGTTAATGAACAATTTGATTCAATCACTGAACACGAAGGTATTGTAGTGAGGATCAGATCTAAAATACGTCCAGAGCAGTTATTTACACTATTATGCTGGACAAGTCTAGTTACATGCATAAAATCTAGTAACAGTTGACAAGTATTCGGCATTTTTCCAATGACAGCTCCTGGTTCCCAGTTTATTTTGCTCAAGTTGAAATCCCCGATTATGCATACTGGTAAATTAATTGATTCAAAAATATTATTGCAATTTTCAATAAAGTGTTCAACTGTCGACTGACATACAGGTGGCGGAAGGTAGACTGCACAGAGCACTATGTGCTGCGAAGTACGCGTGGCAGAGGCGTCAATGGTGATCCAAAGATCTTCGCATTTACTCTGCCATTCTTGATTACACTTTTCGCGAGTTAATTTTTCGCGAAACGGCAATTAGCACTCCACCCCCATCTTTAGATAAGATAAGATAAGATAAGATAAGATAAGATAAGATAAGTCTTTATTTGCCTTAAACATGGTATAAAGTTGTTACAGTCAGATATTAATCTAAAGTCCACATGTTTAGCTATACAGGATATGTATCAATTGCATGCAAAATAATAATTATTAGTCAATTTTAAAGTTCAATGTCATCTTTGTTACAATGAAAACCTGTTGTTTCCCTATCCCTTCTATACACCACATATCTGTCATCAAACAGTTCGCTGCTGAGCACACTATAATTCAGCCAGGTTTCAGTTAATACTATTATATCATAATTACTACAGCAAAGGTTTTTATAAAAATCATTTGTCTTAGTTCTGAGACCTCTACAGTTTTGATAGTATATATTTAAATTATTGAATTTTAAATTATAATAAACTACCTACTCATGCAAACTTAAAAATATAGTATATAAATATTAACTTAGAAAAATAAATTGTATAAATTATATAATTTTAGTTAAGCTACTCATGTTTTTAATCAATATGTAATCGGCACCATCAATCTTTCTTACAAATATTTTACCGTCCCTGACCCAGATATACTTATAGTGCATTTCTTTAGCTTTTATCCTGGCCGCTGCGTGGAGAGCTCGATTTGCTGGTGACAGATGCTCTGCGACGTAAACTGGGGACTTTCCTCCAGCGAATCCCAAATGAGAGCAGTTTAATTTTTCTGGTGGATTTTCTTGATTATATTTAGTAACAGACGCCAGAAGTCGATCACGTAGTCTAGGTGTCGCGAGTTGTACAATGATCGACCGTGGGCGAGCACTGGAAGCGTTGGACTTAGCAATCCGCGTACAATGTATAATATCTTGCTCCTTGACTATCAGAGTCTGTAGAGGCGTCCATTGAAATATTTCAGCGTTATCGTCAATGTCAGTTGCCCATTTTGCCACCAAATACGATTTATCTTGCCCGCTGAATTTTGCCACCAAGTTCTCGGTCTGGAATATACCCTGATCTCGGCAGAACGGTTCTCTCGTCGATGCAGCTGCCGCACGGTCGTCTTCGTCATAGTCCGCTTGACGGCTTTGTCGGCGATCCCTTCCGTTTCCACCCATATTTCGTCTTTGCATCGTCTGTTGTAACTACTGTTACCGTCTTCTATCGTCTTTTCCGTCGTTTGGCTAGAGCAAAAGTCCCCGGCCGCTCCACGTCGTGGCGTCGGTTTTTTCTGCTCCCGTCTTTTCCATGCTTTGGCCCAGCAAACTCGAAATATCGAACAATCCCGGACGAGCCCCCAAAAATATGTGGAACTACTTCGATGTGGGCCAAATAAAAGCGCTGATTTCTTCAGTAATCTTAAATTTTATTTTATTAGTCTTTGTAGCTAACGTCTTCCTCTTATTTTCCCTTCATTTTCACCTTCTTTAACACTCACTTCCTTTCTCTCTCACTCCTAGACTATTTCATACTTTCATCTCTCTCATTCAACATGCTTCACATCTGTCATTCATCTTTACGATTCATTCCACTCATCTATCATAACATTCCGTTCCTACATATATTTAAAAATAAATCGCTGAAATATTTGCACGTGCGCTTATTTTCCGAAGGACTTAATCCTTAGGAATAGAGAACGTATCAATTAAGACCATAATCGCCTAAAGGTTTTTTGAATAACCTTTACAATGAGGGTTAAATTATTGAATTACCATCTAAACTTAACCTAACCTTATCTTATATATAAAATTCTCGTGTCACAATGTTCGTTCCCATACTCCTCCGAAACGGTTTGACCGATTCTAATGAAATTTTTATGCATATTCAGTAAGCCTGAGAATCGGCTACTATCTATTTTTCAAACCTGTAAGTGATAAGGGGTGTTCACCCCAAAGGACCATGCAAAAGATTGTATGGGCGCTGTCCCAACCCACCAACAGACATGGGACTTGTTTCAATATTATTATGAAGTCTCATAAAAACACAAATAACAATTTTTAGTCCGTAAATATATGGGGTACCTAATTAAAAAAAAAGTGTTTACTTAAAAAGGGTGTACTTATTTTTTTTAAATAACCTTGTTTTAGACATTTTACAATAAACAATTGATCAACTAAACACTTTAGGTTTTTATAACATGTATAATTTATGAAATAACAACATTTTGGGATAGTATTGATCACATTTTTTGTTATTGTTCATGTACAAACATATTTATGTCAACAGAACTGTTATCCAGTTTTGTAAGTTAGTAATGATTCGTCTATCATTATAGTAGATAGCATTTCTGCCGGCAGATTAAATTCAGTGTGACGACCTTTCTCCATATACCAAAAAATTGAGACTATATATTATGCGCACCGCCAGACTGGTTTTTTATCCTGTGCATCTCACGGCTGTTCACTATCAATAGTTTTTTTTATAGTTAAATAGTGTTCCTGTGCGTTTTTACAATTTACTGTACCAAAAAGTGTGTATAAAAAATATTTTTTTGTGCGATACCCCTATGACTGACGAAGATGTCGTCATAATAAAAAATGATCATGATGCCAAGACGAATTGATTGAGATACGTTTGAAATCTGTTGGTGGTATGGGACGATTTTTTGCATGGTCCTTTTTAATTTTAATTTTTTAGATAATTTTTATTTATTTTATTTTTTTTATTAAGCGGCATCAAAAAATACATACAACTCTAAATTTGCACTTTTTTATCACCAACCCTTGCCTTTTAAAATAGTCATAGCAGAACTTTTAATGACTTTTTGAAATATCACGAGGAGAGGGAAGAGGGAGGGGGAGGGGAGTCAGAGTGGGGATAATGAGAGGGGGAGGGGGAGATTGTGAGAGGGGAGGGGGTGATTTTGTGAGGGGAGGGGGAGACTGTGTGGGGGGAGAGGGAGGTAGAAGAAGGGGTGGGGAGGGGAGTGGGGGAGGAATGGTTAGGGGAGTGGGGGAGGGATGGGGAGTGGGAGAGGAGGGAGGTCAGGACAAAGGGAGGGGGTGGAGAAGGAGGGAATGAGAGGAAAGAGGAGGATGTGGGAAGGAGAGGGGAGGGGTAGGGGAAAGGTGAGGTGAGAGGGGAAGGGAAAGGGGGAGGGGAAGAGGCAGGAGCCGGGTGGAGAAGGGAGGAGAAAGTGAGTGAGGAGTGAGGGGTGGGGTATGGAAGGGTAAGGAGAGGAGCGTGGGAGGTGTGGGGGAGAGGGAGGGAGAGAGGGGAGGGGAGGGGGAGAGGAGTTGTTAAAAATGCTATGCAATAGCTTTACCGCGGCAGTCTCCGAGTGCCGCACGTCATTTTCTCTTTTTTTTAAACCTTTCAATCACAATGTGCCACAGCGAAGCGTGGCAGGGTACAGCTAGTTAAATGATATAATATGACTATATGAGTTATAATCCTATGTGAAAAAGGTAGTGGCTCGATTTATTTGCTCATAAGTGTCTGTGTGTATCTCAAGCTTTTTCAAGAGGAACTTGTGGCTAAATTATTACAGCCGCATGGGTCGATCGAAGGTTAAGCTACGCTTGACGAGGTCGGTCCGTGGGTGGTGACCATTTATTACATACCAAGACTCCTCTGTGCCTCGGAAAGTACGATAAGCCGTTAATTCCGGCTGTTGTTTGTAATCTTTGACAGTCGTTCCTTGTAGTCAGAAGCTCGAAAGTCTGATAACCATTTTAATCAAGGGGTATCGTGTTACCCAGTTACTGGGTTGTAGAGGTCTGACAGGCAGTCGCTCCATGTAAAACACTGGTATAGAAGCCGACCCGAACATAGTTGGGGAAAGGCTAGACAGATGATGATGAAGACTTTAACCATTTTAATCAAGGGGTATCGTGTTACCCAGTTACTGGGTTGTAGAGGTCTGACAGGCAGTCGCTCCATGTAAAACACTGGTATAGAAGCCGACCCGAACATAGTTGGGGAAAGGCTAGACAGATGATGATGAAGACTTTAACCATTTTAATCAAGGGGTATCGTGTTACCCAGTTACTGGGTTGTAGAGGTCTGACAGGCAGTCGCTCCATGTAAAACACTGGTATAGAAGCCGACCCGAACATAGTTGGGGAAAGGCTAGACAGATGATGATGAAGCGTATTAAAAAACTGAAGCTCTAATTACACTGGTAATAAAGACAACTAAGTCAATACCAGTGTGATTAGAGCTAAGAGAATTGACCTTAAATTCATCGTCAGCTTTTGTTTGACTTCGACATTTCTTAGAATAGGCTTGTTGTCAGTGTATGAATATCAATAATATATAATATAAGTATTTTTTGCTTTACCAAATTGATAAAAAAAAAACTTGATTAAGCGCATTAAAATTAAGGAGACTATTGCGACGTCATAACCCAGTATAAACTACGAAATCGTGACGTCATGCGACATTTTGACTCAATATTATATCACCGTTTTTTTTACACATACATAAACTCACGCCTTTTTCCCATGGGGGTAGGCAGAAACTACAGAGCGCCATAATATATGCTACGATTCTTACATACTTCTTTTGCTTCGTTAAACATTCATACCATTCATGAAAAATTATGTGTCTAATATGTTCTAGTTATCTAGATGAGGGACAAAAATCTAAAATTTTGTCATCTAGCCTATTACTTATATCTGTTCGATTTTGAGTGAATAACGGTGAATTTCAACTGTATTCTCAGTAATTATATGCGTAGCTGCGTACGTCACGTATCCTCTTTGAACTAACGATAAATCGATAAAATGTCCAGTATCCAAAGCATCTTCAACAGATACGAAATGTAGAATCGACTTGAGAACATACATTTGGTAGACAATTCAGATTTGCATTCATTTATTATTCGTCACATGTGCATATTCAGTTCTTTAAGTTACTAATTTTACAATACAATATTTAAATTTACAATTTATTATACATATTATGTCGAAAGTAAAAACCAAAAAAAAGTCAAAGTCACTTAAAAGTCACTTCTAAATGTCAGACTTAAGTTTAATAGTAAATTAACTTAATGAGTCAAGTTTCACATTCCAATAAGTACTTTCGTGTGGAGAAAAATGGGCAAGAAACTCCATACTGATTCTTATTTGGTTGAATGCGAATCTGAATTGTCTACCAAATGCATGTTCTCAAGTCGATTCTACATTTCGTATCTGTTGAAGATGCTTTGGATACTGGACATTTTATCGACTTATTGTTAGTACAAAGAGGATACGTGACGTACGCAGCTACGCATATAATTATTGAGATTACCGTTGAATTTCACTGTTTTTCACTCAAAATCGAACAGATATAAGTAATAGGCTAGATGACAAAATTTTGATTTTTGTCCCACATCTAGATAACTAGAACATATTAGACACATAATTTTTCATGAATGGTATGAATGTAAACGAAGCAAAAGAAGTATGTAAGAATCGTAGCATATGGCGCTCTGTAGTTTCTGCCTACCCCCATGGGAAAAAGGCGTGAGTTTATGTATGTATGTATGTATGTAATTTTTTATCTTAAAAAAAAAACGGTAATATAATATTGAGTCAAAATGTCGCATGACGTCACGATTTCGTAGTTTATACTGGGTTATGACGTAACAATAGTCTCCTTAATTTTATTGCGCTTAATCAAGTTTTTTTTTATCGATTTGGAAAAGCAAAAAATACTTATATTACATATTATTGATATTCATACACTGACAACAAGCCTATTCTAAGAAATGTCGAAGTCAAACAAAAGCTGACGATGAGTTTAAGGTCAATTCTCTTAGCTCTAATCACACTGGTATTGACTTAGTTGTCTTTATTACCAGTGTAATTAGAGCTTTAATACACTTCATTATCATCTGTCTAGCCTTTCCCTAACTATGTTGGGGTCGGCTTCTATACCAGTGTTTTACTTGGAGCCTGTCAGACTTTCGAGCTTCTGACTACAAGTAACGACTGTCAAAGATTACAAACAACAGCCAGCCACAGAATTAACAGCTTAACGTACTTCTTTAATAAAAGAAAAGTAATAATCATTAAAAATAATAAAATAAAAAGCCACAGCAAATATCAGAACAGTGTTTTAAAAAAAAAAGCAAATATTAATTACACAACATAAGAAAGGCAACATTAATCAACATTATTAACAGACAGACAATAGTTATCACTAAGGAGTTGATTAGGGTGCATATGTTAACGTGTTTTTAATAAGTTTAATAACTATGAAGTTAACCTATTTAACCTTTAAGTTTGTTGTATTCTGGTGCTACTTACGTACATTTAGAGAACTGTTTAAATTGAAGTTATTATTATTTTAAGTTCTCAAATTATGTAGTAATACCTATACTGTTTCTTTATTTAATTTCTAGTTAGAAATTTTTGAGATAAAACTGGATTAATACAGATAATTTTAAAACTAATTTTAAAAACAAAAATTCAACACTATCACAAAAAAACATTAAAAAATTCAAACAAAGGACAGTGCCTAAATTCTCTCAAATCTCTCGCTGTATTTTTGCCATGGGCTATTAAAAAGTCCCCTTGCCGGCCACATAATTACGGCGAGCATCGGCTGGTAAATCCGCGAGTATAAGAGATACATATTAATACGAAAATTTAAGCCGGCCCGAACGTCGCAAGTACGGACCCCTACCCCCCAATAGCCACCTAAGTCCGAATAGGTACCTTTCTCGGAGGTTGTGTGTGTGTGTGTCCATTCTTGTATGTGTGTGCACAAATTTCATAATAGGTGTGGCGTTGTGCTCGGCTCAAATTTTACATCTCACATCTCATGCGTACAGGGTGATTCGGATTTGGCGTTTGATTATTTTTAGTTTTCTTTGTTGTTATTGTGTTTAAAATACGTGTAGTATATACAGTAAGTGTGCTGAACGTAGGGTCCTGGATTAGATCGGGTATAGTGCAGGGTTTTTTCGTTGCAAATTTCTTAGAAACAGCCCGTATGATCTTTCCTTGGTATTTTTCCATTGGACTATGGTAGTACAAGTTCAGTGTGTGCACATACTTGTTTAAAATAATGTCTTCTGCTTACTTGGCTATATAAAGAAATAGTTTATGGGCTTCTGATTATTGTGACTCGCAAACATAGGAATTTCAGATTGCTTACACCCCATATTTCCATCTCTTAATTTTTCGAGACAAGAGATAGTTATGTGCGTTTCCATGACATGGTCTATCTCCTTGCCAAATATCATGACAATCCGTTCAGACGTTTGATCGTAAAAAGCTAGCAAAGAAATACACAAACAAACAGACAAACAAACATAGTTATTTTCTCATTCATAATTTTAGTACGGATAAAGCCAACAAACATAGTAGTTTTTCATTTATTCATTATAAAATTAGCTTATTACTAGAAATGAATTTAACTGTTGTAAAATGGCTTACTTACCATTTTACAATATAGTTAAATTCAATGAAATTCAATTCTCACAAGGCAATTCATTTATTTCAATTAGACCACTTACCTATCCCATAAGCCTATTTAACCAACCCATAACACACCAAAAACAAAAGCAAAATCTAAGCAAAAATCGGAACAACCTGTATCACGGTACTCACGGACATGCGTGCTATATCTATGCGCACCTAGGTAGCTGCTTTATTAATTTATCTGTAGCGGAGAACTAACCATGGCCTTCGGGCCACCACCCACTACCCCAGCCTCGCTGTTTAAACATTTCCAAATGAGTATGCAGAAGATTTTGCCTAATACATGGCCACGCGTGGTGGAACGTACCCTGCCCCTCTAAATTACTTGAGCTTTAATTAAAAGCATAGCATTCTGTTCACGACAAGTATTCCGAGCAACCTACGCCTAATACTAGTGTATAGTACGATAACTAGGTATTTTCGAGTAGGTATACTAGAGAACTTTGTTTAGAGTTGTGATAGTTGAAGTACGATAGTGATGTTGGTTTTTTTTTAATCTCTTCTTTTGTAGGGTTAAGTGTAGTGTTATTATTATTATTAGTGTTGGGTTGTAACTTAGTATATAAATGATCTTAGAAGTTATAATGGTCTTGGAAAATGTTAATATAATTGATTCCATTTTAAATGTTCGCAAGAGCGTGGACAAAGTTCCACCACGGTTTAGGAATTTTAGTTTCAATATAAAGATATTATTGGGTATAAAAAATATAAATATATACCACAATGTGTCAAATTTCTTTGATCGTTTTTCAACTTTATTTCAAACAGAATAAGGTTCATATTCAATTGGGAAAATTTGACACATTAGGGTAACTTGATGTGCTGGCGTCTGTACGCCCTAGAGGCAACACAAGCGCCCACAATGTATTGCCGTTTAATTACTTATAATGTATCTACCTTTGTTCATTTTATTTTGTATTGAAGAGAGTTTTAGAGATTTAGTCTAGTTAAAATTTCTGTAGAAAAAAGGTAAAGAGATTTTCGTTTAGCTAGAGTATTATTTTAAACATTGGTCAGCTCCAATGAGGTAGTAAAGTATTCGCCATTTCTGCGACAACATTGCTTTAATAACTTTTATTGTCTCTTTCAATTACAAGTTCGTGCCATTTTCAGTTAGTCGGTCACTTGGTTATGTTTACTTTTCACGGAGTTTCTTATCTCTTAACATGGTGTTTAATCAGTTTTTAAGCATGAGAGGAACAGACGCCAGCACATAAAGCTACTCCATACTGTCATGTTTTCCCAATTGAACATGAACCTTCTTCTGTTTGTGATAAAGCTGAAATCTATCAAAGAAATTTGACACATTGGGGTAACTTGATGTGCTGGCGACTGTATAAAATAATATAATGTTTGAACCTTTTAGTGTGGTTAGTGACTAAGTTGAAGGCGATTTCCCGAAATTTAAAACGTTCAAATGTAACAAGTTGAAAAACATCTCTGACAAAAATTCACGTCCAAATTGATGTATTTACGTGTTCTAGAAATGAACTCGCAAGGGTACGGTTATTTATATTGTGTATTATAAATTGAACTGTAGCTTATTTAGTATTAATAATATGTTATAATTTACAATATTTTAGTGTTCTTGTTATTCGTAGATTTGAATAATTTAGATTAGGCAGTTTTATTTAAAATTGTTTTGTAGTACCTACCACACTATGGCATTGGGTTAATCCTGTAAAGATAGTCGTAAGGGTTTTTTACGTTAATAAATCTCAGCATCAATCTGATGACAAAACATATATAAATACCGGAATTATCCCTACAGTGTCTGAATTTTTATGCCGCCCATGTGCTACTAACTTGGCTTCCAGTTTTCCAGTTTCTTCACGATGTTTCTTTCACCATTTTTGAAGTAAATGTTAATTATACACTACGCACGTGAATAAAGAAGTCTGAGGTGGGTTCGGTTCGAACTCGAGACCTATGTCTTGGTAGACCGCCCGTGACGCTACTAGGCCACCACTGCTTAAACATAAAAATTCAAGCCACCTAAATAAACTCTGAAACTAAATCGCTAAATCTTTTATAGGGTAAGGAAAGAACACAAAGATTTAACGACCAGAAAATAAATATATTATTGTTTCAAATAGAGTTTCTGTGACTGATTATAATTTTATGAACTTAGCCAAGGTTTATAAGTTTCCGAAACTTTGGAGCAACAAAAGTCAGGAATAGGTTTAACGAACGTTAATTTTTTAAGTAGTTGACACATACAACATATACTTTCTGATGAATGTTTTTCTAATTTTTATTATTGATTGGCCCGCGTTTAACTATTTTTAACCTGATGGTAAGCTATGATCTAGTCGATGATGATGCACGCTTGCCTAGAAGTAACCTATTCACACTAGGCTTAAAGGCCCCTAGGTTGTAGCTATCAGGAAATACCGCCTCCAGCAAGGAAGTCCACGCCTTTGAAAACCTAATAAACCTAATGAAACGTTTCGTGTAACGTTTTGGTTGGTATACAAAAAGTTGTAAAAACCTACTTTAAAAGAGTAAAGTCAAAGTCAAAGTAGGTACAAAGTTTATAATTCAATTATAGCAGTACACTCTTCCTCTCTCCTACTTTGCTGTGCCAGACAGGGTCCACGATGATCATATTTTTGTAAAACCAAGTTCACAAGTGGGAGCATTAGAACATATTTAGTAATTTTTATTGAGTAAATTTCTGGCTCATTCTTCTCCATCAACTTTTGTTAATACCCTCATATTATTTTTAAGGGCGGAACAACATCCTTCCATCCATTGGAAAAAAATCTAAGGACGTCACCGACATGAAGTTAAAAAAAATATTATAATAATATGAAACGTTGTTAATACGAACATGCACAAAAAAAAAACAATATGAAACGGTAACTATAATCTTATCAGACAACTAATCGGTCAATCTAAATAATTTGAACTTAGCGTAAAGAAATACACAACCAACAGATTGAACTACGATGTCTGTACATCAACGCCATCTAGTGACAAAAGTTAGGAAACAGAAACTAAATGGAGTGAAGCGCTCCGTCCTTTTGGTATTTACTTAGCTAGTGATAAGAGACTTTCATTAATAAGTTCCTTAATTGTACACAAAGCGTAACGGGTAATAAAACTAAAATTCAAACCTTGAAATGTATGGTCAATCTTGAGATTAATGTTATTAGGCCACAAGAATATTATCCAGTATTTTTAACCGACGTCAAACAATTCCTAATTTGAATATTGATTTATTTTTTATTTATAAAGAGAGCGACATTCTGAGGTGGATATCATTAGTGTAGATTATAATTTTAATTAATATAGTACGGGCCTAAACAAAACGTTATCTCTATGTGTCAGTATTTTAGTAAGAGAGTTTAGAGAAAAATTCAAAAAAGTGTGATGAGTTCTATTCACTCTTTGCAGGCTTTTCAAAAATGATAGAAAAGCTGCGGCTTAATTGCCTTGAATTATGAAAATAAAGTATCTTGCTATCAGTCTGTGATGAGGTTCTTACAGGAAGCTTCGAAGCAAGACTGATTGCCTTAATTAGATATCGCCGCTAAATAGGTACATCGTTAGTGAAGACGCTAATTAACTTCTAGGTCTTGAGGTAGGTTTTCAAAGATTCTTTGCAAAGTAGCTATGCTAAGAAATCGCATTGAAAAGGAAATTTGAAGGAAAATAATGGCGTAAAAACTAGCTTGCTTATGAATTTCTAAGTTTTCAGGTACCAATTATTGTTGTTTAATTGTTTTCTATGAAAAATGTGAGATTGTAATTGTTACTTAAAAATTGTGTATAGAAAAAAAGGGACCAAATATTTGATTGAAAGACAGCATTGATTCTCAAACCGCGGTTTGCAAGACTTTAAACTTTCAACTTTTGACCGAACAGAATACTCTTGTACTTGTGTACAGTAAGTACATGTACAATAGTACGTATGTACTTATACTGTACAGCATAAAAACTTACAGATAATAAATTTAAGAGCTACATAGATTAAGAGCTGCAATGGGCAACCGATTGTTTTATTTTAAAATATAAATATTGTGTTTTCCAATGCATAATATAATATTAATATTTTATCATTTGTTTTGGACCAAATCCATTAAGTAAAGTATGTATCCCGATTAAGTTTAACGTTACGTTGAAGAGTTCACTAAAAGATTTTTTTTTAATTAACAATTTTATTTCTGGAACCAATGTGATGGTCAAAAAGTTAAGAGACACTGACAAAAAGTATGTCGAAAAGCTTCTTTCCACTTTGGTTATTATAAAACTAATAAGAATAGCTTGTGTGTAAAAAAAAAAGTTACTTTGGGAAAGTTATTCGTATTCATAAGTACAAACACGTGTTTAAGTATCGGTCACTAATTACTAGCTACTCTAGCTATAATATAAGTTTGTTAGGGATCTAATTATTCCGGTTTCAGAAGACACCCTTTTCCATGAACGTAATAATTTACGCCTTCAAGGTCGCAACTCGCGGCTTCAATCGGAAAGCGCACTAAACTAGAAAACAAGAGCACAAACATGAAACTTGTACCACTACAAAACACATTCAAAACTTAGTTTACTATAGACGTGACTTCACGAAGTAAATTTTCATCCGAAACTTATGTCCTGTGTCCTGTGTTAAGTCTATGATGTTCTTGACAAAATCAACCTGGTTGGGTTGCTAATCTTATAATGTACCTACGTATTGTTTTCTATTTATTGTTTTATAATTTCACTTTTTTAAAATTAATTGTTATTTACATTTGTAAATATGTGAGCACAATAACACAAGTACCAACTTAATCATGTAATTATCAACTCCATTGCTTATTTTTTATTTTTTTGCTTAAACCTATCTTAGTATTAGTACTTTTTATTCTAGGTGCATCGTCCTCACATATAATCTTATTAATGTATACAAAGTTTTGTAAAATCTATTTTAAAAGAGTAAGTATGGAGTTTCTTGCCCATTCTTCTCCATATAAATCTACTTTTTGGAAGGGGCAACTAGAATCATTTTTTAAAGTTATTTTTTTCGACGATCAAAAGTGCCATAAAGGGGCCTAATTGAAATAAATGGTTTTACTTTGACTTTGACTTTATGTTTTTTTTAGTACGCTTCGCTGCCGCTCCAATATTGATATATTATTCTAGATGGCGTTACTAAGACATGGGATTAAAGCATTTCTACGAAAATCTCTTTGTACCAGTACAAAGTCACTTTCGGTCAATTTAAGGTGGATGTACCAGGGTAGCTCGCGTTTATTTTTTTGTGTTTTATTTTTGCACATTGCCGTTCAGATGCAGGCTATAAGTTGAACAAAACCGTAACACGTAAGTATGTGTTAACAGAATAACAATCATTGAGACCACCCTTTAAGTTCGTAATATAATCTCATTGCATGATTATTTCATGAAAAGGTCATAAAAAAAAGATAAAGATACTTGGCTGGTACCCGTAGCTCCACGTCAAAGCGCGTATTTTGCGTGTGGGCCATAATCTACCACGCGGGCCCAGTTGGTAGATGTCACATATGTCTTCGAATTTTTGGTTCTAGGACATGCCGGTTTCCTCACGATGTTTTCCTTCACCGTTTTTGAGAGCAGTGGTGATGAAATAAATTACACAAAGTAATGCGCCTGCCTGGGTTCGAACCCACGACTTACTGTTCGTAAGTCGGGGCCGCCACCACTAGGCCACCGCTGCTCATGAAAAGGTCATTTAATGGGATTATAATTTGAGTTTCGTGGGCAACCTTGGCACATCCACCTTAAACGCACGCCCGCGCCGGGTAGGCGTTTTGTCATCTTTATGGAAGAAAGCTGAGCGTATAGATGGCAAGACGGTCGCTAGTTTAAATGCGCCTTATAGACAAAAAAAATATTCAGCTAGATTCAGCTTTCGTAAATATAAAACACGAGCCTATCCTAGCGCACCTTAACGATAAACTACCCTATCTCTATTACAACTTCTCAATACAGAGTACACAAACAAAATGGAAGGACGAAATTATCCAAGAAAGTACACAAATACTTAGGTCGAGTCGCGGCAGAGTTCGCGCGCAAATGAATGAAACCGAAAGTCAACGACCGCTGCGATTTGTTCGCAACAACAGACTTAATAACTTTTCCCATTCATACCGACCTTCATCTTGAGACGGAATTAGTCGATTATGTGTGAACGGCGCAACTCTATTTGTCTATTAAATATTTTTTATGATGGTGGTAGACGTCACTACTTGCGTGTAGGTAGCGGTTTTTCGAGTAGGTAATAGTAAACTTTTATGCTTCATTTAATTTTGCCCTTAGTTTAATTAAATTTGAAGACCTACCTATTTGATAAAATAAAATATAATCTGAATAATCGAACACCAATATTTTTCATAGAACTTCCCTGACATTTGATAATTTAATACGACCATATTTACAAACATACATACCTACTTAACCATTCGTATGTCATGATGGCCCAGAGGTTAAGGCACTACCTCTCATGCACGAGGTTGTGGTTCGAATCTGGGCAAGTACCAATGTGACTTTTTTAATTCATATGCACTTTTTAAGTTAATCTTAGACATCATTGACATCGGTGAAGGAAAACATAACTAAAAAAAAATAAAAAATAAAATAGGTAGGTACTAAAAATAAGTTTGAAATCGCCAATCCACCTTGAGCGAGCGTGGTGATTAATGCTCGCGAGCCTTCTCTGTATAAGAAGAGGCCTTTGCCCTGCAGTAGGACAGTAACAGGCTGGTATTATTTTAGGTATTATTTGCGCCGTAATTGTAGAAACAATTAAAAAGCAATTGTGGCCCGAAGGGGGGGGGGGGGGGGGGGGCACGTTCTCGCCCTAAAAATGTATTAACCTTTGGTATGAGGTCAATACTTTGTTCTAGTAGTAGGCAGAAACGACAGCCCACTTACAGCCAAGACTCCTCCTTAGGTACTTCTTTTGCTTCGTTTACGTTTATACAATGTAGTTCTAGTCATAGACAAACACTGGTTGCTAGTAGCTATTACGCACCTGACTTTGCTGCAAAACCTCCCCACTAAGGTCTGTGTATGAAATTCTAGGGCGCCGTTTATAGAATGCTTAGTACACGGAAACAATTTCAAAATAATATAAACTTGGGAGCAAATAAATCGTGCCACTTCCTTTTTTCACGGATGATGCTCAATGTGCTTGGTCTTAGGAACGTATTAATTTGAGCCATATATCAACTACAAGTTTAGTGAATAACCTTAAAAATTAGTTGATTTACCACCTAAACATAACCTATTCTTGTTGAAAGAAAAACGGAAATTTTGGATGTGAAAAAGAAGGTGGCTCGATTTATATGCTCGCAAGTGTATTTTAGCGTAACTAAAACACAAGCCAGTTTGCAAATGACCAAACGTTGTTCGTATCTCCCCTGTCCGATTATGCAACTCTCCCCTGTCGTGATTATACAAGTTCATCGTTGCAGTTCAAACGGGGTAGAATCTGGAAACCGATCGATTCACAGCTGACCCTCATGCGTTGGACTATCGTTTCTTTATTTTTTAACAGATTCACAAAAAGGAGAGGGTTCTCATTCGGTGGCACTTGTTTTTTTATAACGTGTCTTAAGTCTGACATTTAGGGCATAATAACAACAGTTAAATTAAAAAAAAAACATATGACAGTAAGTTATTTTTAGGGATGATTTTGTGTATATACTAAAATAATACTTTATGCGGACATCTTACGACGAGAAAGGTGTTTTTTTTTTTTTTAATTCTCAACGCATATGTAAACAGTGGGGTTAAACATGTATGTAAGTTTACGTTTGTATCTGTGTGTCCGTCTGTAGCTCCCAAACTAATAGAACTATACCGACAACGATTTTCTTAATACTAGGATGACAGTAAACTAGCTCTTGAGATTAATAAAGCTTTGGTGAGACTCGATTACAATCCTTAGGTAAATAGTTTACAGAACAAATAAGTTTTTCTAACACATTGGTTTTTGTGTATTTACTCGTAATTTATTAAACAATAAATTATCATAGCAATAAAAAGTATGATATTAAACTGTCACTTAGTTAATCTTTCAATCGTGTCAATTAGAGACACAATAGAAAGACAATGACAGCGCGGACACTGGTGCCCTCTTGGGGTTTAATGAATTAATGTATTGTACTTTAAATTTATACTAAAAATACACTAATTTAGTAGTAGTTTAAATATTGCTGTTGCTAAAATTGGTTTTTGATACTCAATTGTTTATTGCATTGTATTCTAATTTTTCTTTTCGGTGGTCAGTATCATCATCGTAGACTTTACAATTCTTTTAAAAAAAAAGTCTCATCGAGTTCCATGTAACAACCGTTATTTCTTTATCTGTGATGTCATTCCTAATACTTATCATTTGTTTCTTTCATGTGCATCACTTGACCAAAGTTTCCTCAGCAAATGCGAATTGCCTTTTGAAGATTGGGGCTGCTTAATGAGCTAGCCTCTTAACTAAGGGTATTCACGACCTTATTGAAAGCGAAACACAATCTAGGTTTCTAGGTGAGTTACCTACTCAGTAAGTAGCGCAGGGCTTTTTCATTTCGACTGACATGTTATTAAAAAGCAGCTGTTTGCTTTCAATACATTTTCTAGTAAATATCGACTAACAAACACTTTTACTTAACACCTTGTGAAAGCTAGGCCATGTGTTCTGCCACAGTTGACTAATGGCCTAATTTGGACAAAAAGCATAACAACAGGAAGGCGAAACAGAATCTAGGTTTCTAGACAAAGACTAGATTCAGTGCTTACTAAGTATCGACGGGACATCACGAACAAAGTTTTTATACTTGTGTCCAAGTGGTACATGTCTATGACTTTAATTTAGTACGCTTCGCTGCCGCTCCAGTATTGCTATATTATTCTAGATGGCGTTACTGAGACACCGTTTTTCTATGACATTTCTTCTAGGTGAGCGCCTTAAAACCTAGATTTTGATTCGCTTTCCATAAGTTCGTGAATACCCTTAGTACAGACGCTTGCTCATTAAGCTACCCCAATGCAATGCCCGTTTATAGGGAAAACTTTGGCCAAGTGCTGCACATGGAAGAAACAAAATTAAATGATAAGCATTGGGATTGATATAAACATCAGGGCTGTCACTAATGAGAAAACATGAACATGTGTGGACAGCCTTCGATGCGTGGACTAGAAATTGTATAAAATGTGGCTGAGCACATTTCCATCGTCAAGGGAATTTGCACAAGGAGGAACAAGGAAGACGCGGAGGCACCCCTTTCTCTGGGGGGAGGGTGCCGTCCGTCCGCCCTACATACGTACCTACGAGGGTAGCCTGTTTACAACGAACCGGGCACGCACGCCGCTCTCTGTTCTACAGAATCAGGGCTGCGCGCCGGACACCCAGGGCTACCACCCAATACTTATTTTAAACATTCATTTTCTTCATCGATTATTTTTAAAAGTTTGTTCTTCTGCCTCTAAATGGTCAATTCTTTAGCTGGGGTCGAGCGAGTATTCTTGCCTTACTGACATAGCACTTGATAGTGTGTTTTGTTTTTGTTTTTTCATCGATTATTTTTAAAAATTTATTTGTTTTGTTCATCTATCTCTAAGTGGTCAATTCCTCGAGTGAGTTCATAAGTTTGGTTAAAGTAAGTTACAGTTAGGTACTATCATGAACTACCAAGTGAGGTTTATCTGTAAGAGTGGAGACATTGTTCTGGATGTTACGGTGTTACAGACTTAGTCAACTTAACCCAGCTGAAAAGGTAATGGAGCCTCTATTACATGAATCCAGACAGTTTTATAAAGTTTGTTTTCTAGATCTAAACTTAACGTAATCATGTGGTAAGGGTTTGCGCACCTACCTGTAAAACTTCAGTTTTGTAACGCAAAATTCTTAAATAATCAAAAGGAAATCGGAAACTGAAAACGGAGAATTCGTAAAGTTTCCTTTGATTGAGATAACAAAACCAATTCAACTTTCCAAAGACAACGAATTGCGAAAAACTTTAAAATCTATTTTTATTTTTAAATATTCAAATATTCTTGAATAGTTCGAATTAACCCTAGCGGGCTAGTCGCCGTACTAGATGACGCAGGGTGGTCGAAAGGGCCGTGGGGGTGCGGCGAGCGATTCGGGGGTCGTGCGGGGGGGCGGGAGGGGGTCGCCCCCCCTTCGCCCCGCGTCCCCCGCTGGCCAGGACGCGGACGGTAACACGAGTGCGCCTATGCGAGGCATGTATCTTGGACGAGCAGATATAACAGAGAAGTAGCCCCCAGTACCAAGCTTCTAATCGAACGCTCGGTGCTATGCTCTACTTAAATTAAGTTTTATAATCGTGTGTAATTTTAAAGTACCGTTTGTTCTCTGTTGTCATTTAGGGATATGGTGTCAGAGATTTTTTAGTGGGAAAAATTACGATTCTTCCACATCATTATCTCTTGCTTAGGGACTCTTCAGATAATTAATTACCTTTAAGCTCATATAACAAAACAAGTCTTTTACTGTCCCAGTGCAGGCCAAAGGCATCTTCTCATGCAAAGAAGACACACTTTATCAGCAAAGTAAGCACGATTTTTCAAGGTAAATTGGTGATTTTAGACTTAACTATGATTTGATGTTTTCCTTTACTGATATCAATGATGTTAGAGATAGAGGTTAAACCACTTACCTCTTATGCACGAGGATGTGGTTCAAATCCAAGCAGGTACCGTCAATTCGCCTTGAGCAAGCGTGGTGATCAATGCTCGTGCCTTCTTAGAATTAAAAGGGGCCTTTCCTCTGCAGGAACATTAATAGGCTGGTATTATTATATGATAGGTACTATTATTAAGCTTGACGGCGATTCCACCTGATGGGAAGGAATGATGCAATCAATGATGGTAAAGCGCACTCGTTCATTAAGAGCCTATTCACTAGCCTTGAAGACACCTAAATTATAATCTGACGGGAAGACCGCAGAAGGCACGTTGTTCCAGTTCTTCGGTGTACGGTATAAATGCTAAGGCGAAACGCTTTTCAAAGCAAAATCGTGAAATATGGAGGGACAGGTGATAACCTTTATCCAGAAGTATTTTAGTTCAGGTTAGTAATAATCATTATTTAATTATTACGCTGAGTGAAATCCTGCTTCTTGTAGCTCTCCAGAGTCGAAGGTCGCACATTCAGACACCACAAGTTTTCTAGATCATTCTGAAAGAAAAAAGAGGAAAGAAAGAAAAGCATGTATTTGACACGCATAGATCATACAACGTTAAAAAGAAAAAGAGCTAAAACTAAAGAAAAAAAGAAAATTAAAACAAGGAAGCACACACTACTCAGACACTCACTTTTTTGTTTTCTTCTTTGGGTTTATTAAGCTCATTAAATTATATTTTAAGAAAATGTGGTATACTCTCTGTGTTTTAAATGAAAAGCTATTAACTATGTAACTTGGATCAGGTGAAGACCCGGAGTCCTGTATTACAGGTGTTTCTACCTACCACAGGCACCAGCGATCTACAGACAACAATAGTTAGCTAACTTTTATTTGTGAGATATTGTTTGTATATTTTGGCTTGTAGTAAGAAATAAGAAACATTTTTTTTAAAGAATTTATAAAAAAACAAAGAAGAATTGAAAAGTATCAACAAAAAACAAAAAAATATTTATTTATTGCAAGTACGTCAAACAGAAAAAGTTGCAGAAATCTTAGGATTAAAGAACGATCGGTAATAAAAATGTAAGGAATTCGACGAGATACAATAAACGCTAATACACTCAAAAACCAGGTTTAACACTTGTTAAATGGAAAAACGGCAGAAACAAAAAAAATAGGAAAAAAAAGTGCTACTCACTATTAAGAAAGTGAGCATTAAGCCGAGTGGGTGCAGATTTTTTTTTAGTTAAGTACTTCTGTTTGGTCGAATGAGAACTGTTTACAAAGGATATGAAAGTCCCTACTCGCTCACACTAATAATATCAGTAATCGTGACCTCAACAACTCGACAAACAATACGATCATCATCTGCCTAGCTTTTTCGAAGATGAAGTCGGCTTCCAGTTTAAGTAGATGCTGCAGAATACAAAAGTTCTATATGGAGCATCTGCCTGTCAACCCAACCACAAGCATCTGACTACCTATAACGACTGTCAAAGATCTACAAATGACAGCCGGGACCCACGGCTTAACGTGCTTTCAAAGGCATGTAGGGAATCTTGGTATGTGATGAAAAGTCCCATCAACAGACCAATCAAGTCAAGCGTAGCTTTACCTTCTAACAACCCGTGCAGCTGTTATTATTGAGTCAGAAGCTTTCCACAAATCGCACCCTCCTTCGTGTGCCCAATATTAAGGATCCAAAGTGTTCATTTAGCGCATTTCAAAGAATTCCCAAGAAATGAAATTGTAATAAAATCATTTATTTCTCTCATAAAGGTTCATTGTAACACTATTATATAATGGGCTATTTGAAAATTTTTAGTTTTAGGTCCCTCATCTAGATTACAAGAAAATATTCGACAAACACTTTTTCTTTTTTCACGTAATCAAAAAATAACGGCGATACAGCGAGTTAAAATGTCACATGACCTTACAAGCCCCCTCTCCTGAACTTAAATTCGTTTAATCTATGCAGATTTCCATCAATTTGAAAAAGAAAACAACAATGTGTCGAAAATTTTCTTGTATTCTAAATAAGGGACTCAAAACTAAAATTTTGTCCAATAGGCCATTCTACCTTAATCTAGAACTAGGTTCGGGACCTGCATCAGAGATCTCCAGGGTCACTCTTTTAAACATAATCGAATTTGCGGCATCTTTACATCAGTCATTATTATCTAAAGACTAGTAGCAAAACATTTTTTTTATAAAGAAAGATCAATGTTCAAGTAGAGTATCTTACCGACCCGTCGTAGGTATTTTACATGTGCGCGGCCTATAGCGCCGTTCTATCGGGAGGTACTGGCAGTCTCAATAGCATCGCAGCGACTCAGAGCTGAATATATTCCGTTTTCCGTGTATAACGGTTGGTCTTCGGTCCATGTTCACCGGCTTTGACCTAGTTTTCTCTAATCACGTTCTGTTTCTGGTAGAATTTTCTTATTGTTTTCCAAAACGCAGGCAGGTGATTGAAATGGTTGGATTGTCATTTGAGCGATATAACTTTCTCTTATGAGGCCTATTCTATGTTTTGCTTTCTCTTGTAAAGTATTTTCTGCTCTTTTTTTGTGATGGCAAAAAAAAGCTGATGTCGACTAATCTGCCAATGTCGTAAGTGCATCGAAAAGCACACTTGACTGCAGGCCTAGCCATATTACAAATTCTATTTTTATTCTATTTCTATTATAGAAAGAAAAAGGCGATAATATGGAATCAGCTGTTTGTCAACTGTCAAGTGTATTCAATTTTCAGCCATATTACAAAATTCTACTCGTTAACACTTGACAGTTGACCAACAGCTGATTCCTTATAGGTACGGCATTTTCTTTCTATTGTCGCCTTATCGATTACGATAGTAGAAATAGAATTTGTAATATGGCTTGGCCGGCAGATTTGGTCACGATTATGACGTATGATTTTGTTCTTTAGGTTACACTTTCAAAAATATACAAGTTTTGGTATATCGTCTTGTTTCTAGATTGTTTTCTAATTCTGTGTATCTGAAAATAATTTGTGAAAGTAATATTAATAACGAATTTGGTTTAAAAACCCGTTAATCGATTCCCAGGTATACTACGAGTATAACAATGTGAATTAATTATCGCTTAAGTCTATATGCGACGGTTTTACCTAGGTAGGTACTTATCCAAACTTTACCTACGTCAAATCGAACACTTCCAGTGAGCACCGTTATTTTAGAAAATTAATACCATGATTTCGCTTCACGTCGCGTCGGTCTTAATATTAACATTTCATTTCAACTAATACTTATCTCAAACTGGCACTTAGTTTCGAGACCTACAAACATCACTTACCAGATTCCAAAAAAATAAATCGAACTGCCTGGTTGGTCTTGCAAGCGCTACTGCTAGGGATGAAGTTCTGAGTTCGAGTGACGAGTCGAGCAGAGAGTTGTTGGATTTCTTCATCTGTTCTTAAAAATTCTCAGTAGGAGAGTCAAGGGACTCTCTCCTACTGAGAATTTTTGGTTCAGAGGATTAGGAGTTCAGATTTTTACCTTGCTAGTGCTAATTGGCTCGCAGAGATTTAAATCTTTACACAGTTCTTAACATTACGATTTAAATCTCTACACAGTTCTTAACATTACGATTTAAATCTTTATACAGTTCTTAACATTACGCTTTTATTACTCAAAGATTTGGGCAGAGGTTTACCTGGTAAGTTTAAGTGTAATGGGTGCGAGCCATTGGCACTAGCAAGGTAAAAATCTGAACTCCGAGAGACTCTCCAACTGAGAACTTAGCCTAATAATCAAGGCCAATTACGAAAACATCGTAAAGTA
The DNA here is from genome assembly GCA_921972225.1 of Euplexia lucipara. Taxonomy (NCBI): domain Eukaryota; kingdom Metazoa; phylum Arthropoda; class Insecta; order Lepidoptera; family Noctuidae; genus Euplexia; species Euplexia lucipara. The sequence continues at coordinate 4,443,054 of OV179142.1, read as the reverse complement.
ACCTGGGGGTCGAGTCTGCTATTGCAATCGTGTCTCAATGACCGGTCAATGATCGATTTTTGACGTAAGTATAACGTCAAACTTATGACACATTTCCCATACAAAAACTGTCAAAGTTGTCAAATATTCGATCAATGACCGGTCATTGAGACACGATTGCAATAGCAGACTCGAGCCCCTGGACTTATAGTTAATAAAAGTGTGAAATCACCATTCCGCCTTGAGCAAGCGTGGTGATCAATGTCCGTGCCTTCTCTGTATGAGAAGAGGCCTTTCCCTTGAAGGCGGACGGTAACAGGCTAGAATTATTATTATTGTTCACTTGGAAGGGGTAAAGAGAGCATTGCCTTGTCAACATCGCACGACAATCCAATATTTTTTATTCCGTTTTATGATTTTCGTATAATGTACAGACGCCAGCACATCAAGCTACCCCAAACTCTCAAACCCTAATTCTGTTTTAGTATAAAGTTGAAACCTATCAAAAAAATTGGACACCAGCACATCCACCTACCCCAGGTTGATGTGCTGGCTAAAGTACTTCGATCCATTTTTTTTTTTAATGCTATTTAAAATTTATTTATTCAGTGTTGGAAGAAGTAATTTTTTTATTTTTTATTTTAAGGTACAGGTCATTCAAAATATGAGACAAACGACTCCCAAACTGAGACAAGCTCGTATCTTGGGTAATAAATAACTTTAATAATATATTTTAATAACTTTACATAATCAACTTGTTGTTCAAAGTGTTACTCTGACATATTATTACGTGACAAATTTCTGTGACAGTTTTTCAACTTAATTAAAAAACTGAATATGGATAAATTTAAACCGAATATAAATTTAAAAGATCAAGAGTCAGATCTATAGAAAAATATAGTACTTAATTACATCATTTATAAATTCACATTCTGAAAAAATAAACACAACAGGGAAATGTTAAAGAAATTATATTTTTTCTTCTTGGTCTAAATAACTAACTTTCTGAAGGTAAAGGTTTGAATGAGTTATTTTTAAGGTTTCTTAGGTAGTGTTTATAAAAGCGGCAAGTTTTCAGTTTCACGTGGACAGCGCAACGTGATTGAAATTCTCGGAAACAAAAAGCAACTTTATAGAAAAATAATACAAAAAACATTCATTGTCTATTGTCTAACATGTTTATAGAAACTGTGTGAAAACTTTTTCTTTCATTATATAAGGAGTAGGGTGGCTGTTGGAGTTTTCAAAGAAATTATATAAACTGGTTTATATTAAAGAAATTAAAATAAACCAGCAGGTCTTATTCACTTGTTGGTTTTCGTTTTCATTCTTCATAAACATTATTGCGTCAATCTAGGCTATTGTCCCAGCCCATAGAGATTTAAGGTGCTAAGATGCGAAGAAATGTCATAGACAAACTGTGATGCCATGTATCAATAGCGCCATCTAGAATAATATAGAAAAATTGGCGCGGCAGCAAAGCGTCACCATCATCATCATTTCAGCCGTAGGAAGTCCACTGCTGGACATAGGCCTCCCCTATAGATCTCCAATAAGACCGGTTGGAAGCGGCTCGCATCCAGCGCGTTCCCGCGGCCTTAATGAGGTCGTCTGTCCTCCGTGCTATGTGCCCTGCCCACTGCCACTTCAACCTGCTAATCCACTGGGCTATGTCGGTAACCTTGGTTCTTCTACGGCTCTCCTCATTTCGATCTTGTGGAGAGACTCCGAGCATAGCCCTCTCCATAGCTCGTTGGGCTACTATGTTGGGCAGCAAAGCGTACTAAATTAAAATCATAGACTTGTATCCACTAGGGCACAAGTAAGTATCGGATGAGAATTTTGTTCGTGATGTGCCGTGGACAGTAAGTATTGAATGTGTTTGTCCGGTGACAAATAGCCATTCCTAAAGACGAGGCCCAGTTCATTGCTCAGTTGGCACCATTCGTGGAGATGCACCCCCATCGTGCTCCTGCATTGCATTCAATGAAATTGCACCATTCCCTCTTTCCAATCCCCCCTTTAAGGGTAGGGAGATACTATTGAAGGCCACGCACGCTCTCGCAGACAACTTTCCCTTTCATCACATTCATGCATTTCGTAGGGTGGTTGCACTTACGTTGACTAGAGAGAAAGAGACACCTAGAGTACTTTTAAGGATTTGGAAGTACGTCACTGGTATTTTTGTTTTTTTTTTGCTAGATATTAGTTCGTTATAAAACATGCGTAAGACGTTATAGAAAACAGTACTTAATCGAAACAATTATGAATATGGTACCCAAAACATTATAATTCGTTGCCAAAAACTATCACAGACCTACAAAAAAAAGACATAGCCAAATTGAGTTTACACGGATTTCTAGTTGCAAAACACGTTGATTCATTTATTTATAGATAAGAAAGCCAACAGACTGTGACTCTAACAGATGGTTAATAATTGAATAGGAATTACAACAACTTAGTATTCAATTAATGATTTATGTAAATTTGTTTTGGTAAGCCTTTTTATATAAATAAATCAAAGATGACTGATTTTACATGATGCCTTAATTTTTTTTATTAAAATTTTGATTTGACTTGTTTATTTTTTGCACGTGTACTTTTAAATATTTTTATTAAAAATGTAAGTTACGACTATTACCTTATGTATTCATTTGTACTACTCATTAGGTTGAACGGATGGACAATAAAGTGATCCTATAAGGGTTCGGTTTTCTTCTTTTGAGATACAGAACCCTTAAGAAAAACAAAAAAGATCTTTTATGGATTATCTATTTTGAAGTGCAAGATTTGGCATCATTTAAGTTCATATTACCTAAATGGAGAAAGACATGCAGACAATTGAAATGGCAGATCTTTGACAAAAACTTGCTCTTATTAATAAACTTAATGTAAAATAGTGACAGTGAATGTAATAGGTTAGGTACTAAGTTAACTAATACGAGGCTTGAAATAAAGTTTTTTTTTTATTGGTAGGCACGCGTTTGACCACTATCATAGCGATAATGATGGTAAGCGATGATGTAGTCGATGATGAAGCACCCCTGCCTAGAAGCAACCTGTTCACTCTTGACTTAAAGACCCCTAGGTTCTTCGGTGGCTTCGCCGTTTCGCTACCGTCGTGTAGGTGATGCGAGTATTTAGTTTCTGAAGTAAGTAATGAAACAACCAAACCATACATTTTTACTGATATGTAGGATTTGTGAAGTTATGGTCGGTAGACTTAGGCCGTGTAGATTCAGAAGCTTGGCTCTAGATGAAATCTGACATCTTTTTCACAGGGCAAACCTTATGTGGTCGTCTTGGCAACATTTTACATGAAATGTTTTTTGTTGGGATTTCAGTTGTTTATGTAAGTTGCTAGGCAGTCTTTTTAGTGTTTATTTTTTTCTTTTTTTTTTGGGGTTCTTGTACACCAGCAGTGCCGGTTTTCATAGCCCATTATCGGTCTTTGACTTTTTCTTTGATGGCTTACTGATTACCATAAGCGATAAATCAGGGCGATATTTCGCTCATAAGCGTTTATATTATATCTCACACAATTTTCCACCCCCACATTTTAGGGGATGGGGGACGAAAGTTATAAGTTTATGATTGGTTGTATAATAAACTTAGATTAGGTACATATCAAATTTCAGCTTTCGAGCACTTCAGGAAGTAGCCAAACATTTTGATGATCATCAGTGTGTCAGTGAGTCAGTAAGTCGGTGTATTTTAGATATCAATAAAATCTAAAGTATAAGAGCTATTCAATTAAGACTTTGTATGTTTAATTAGTATATTATTGACATCATATCCTGAGAACATAAACTATCTGGTACATCAGAAACCAACTCTATGATGGTTAAAAAAAACGACGAAACACTTCGAGAAAAGGTAGGTATAGTGCCCTTGCGAGTCGCTTGGCGCGCCTTGGCGGGGGCACTACCGTGCCCCCAGATATTGTCTGTTTTTTTTTCTTTCTTTCATTAAATCATTTACAGTCCATAAAACACATCACATTCTTTTTAATGTTATCGTAACGTCATAATAAATTATCCGTAATAACATTAGGTTATGAGGATTGAACTAAAAGTTTATTAATTCACTTTGCAATTCGAAGTCTGAAGATAAAGCTAGTACACCAAAAATAATAATATTTGTTAACTAGTCCATCATTAGTATTTTTAAAATTGGCCTAATTTTTGAGTTCAGTACCTACTTCAGAAGTTAACAAAAAGGGACCCTTTTAAGATCACTCTCTTGTAGGTACTTCTGTTCGTGTGTCACCATAGTTCCCATGAACGGGTAGAGCTTGCAAGTTTAAATTTATATCAGATACTGAGGTCTATATATATAGTATCCATTAGGTGTATATAAAAGAAATTCCTGGTTGCTTTTCAACATTTTTTTTTTTTTTAAGAAATTTTCCATGTATTCGTGCTGTTACATTTGTCTCTAACCAAAATTCACATTTCTAGGACAACCGGTAATATTCGGGTCAAAAACCTATATGGAACTACCATATAGGTTTTTGACCCGAATATTACCGGTTGTCCCATTGACCTAAAACCATGACTGATCTGGTCCCCTCATATCTGTGTGGTTCTTTCCTCAAAAGACCATCTCATACACTAATCTGCATGGTTCTTACATGATTTGACCAAGATAATGTCTGGACTTTAAGAGACTATGACCTCTGAGTTTCTTTCGGTGTTTCTTCTCAGAGTAGTCAGTTAGTGAAACTCCGATTTTATCTACCAGTTAAAAAATGTCGTGTAAAAGTGTTTGTGAAAACCTATTTGCAAAATAAACATCATTTATCATGAAATTTGGCAAAAACCTTCAAAATCTTATAGAACAAAATCCAAATAAAATTAAAATGGTTGGTGTCCCCATACATACTAGTTGACGCTTATTAAGATAGTCTTCTAAGTTGCATGGGCGCTCATACAATTAGAGGACTAGCTTAATTGCTACCTTTTTTGTACGGAAGCCTCCGTAGGCGAGTCCGACTCGCACTTGGCCGATTTTTTTAGTTTGAAAGTTTAAAGCATCCTAAGACCCTTTAATATGCCGCATGTCATTTGTAAATCTGTGTTAGTAATAATGAGAAGAAGAGAGAGAGTCCCTAAAGTAAGACAACCTGTTTAACGTGATACCCCTGGGTTAAGCCATAAATTTTATTGTTACCTATTTATCCAGTTTTTTTTTGAAAATATGCGTGCTAAAGTATTCAAAGATTCACATTAAAAAAAAAATATCAAAAATATCTTTACAACAACCCAATGTGTCAAATTTCTTTGATCAGTTTTTTAACTTTATTCTAAACACAATAAGGTTTATGTTCAATTGCGAAAATTTTACAGTTTGGGGTAAGTTGATTGTGCTTGCGTCTGTCTGTAAAGCTAATAAGAAAGTAGGGCACTGTACCAGGTGGCAGCGATGCGGATGATTTTTTTGACGCTATACAGGTTGTTTGGCAGAACGTTGAACATACGAAAATGGTGGATAGGTGGGGTCATCTGCTACTTTCTCAGCCCTAATTTATTTGGCCTGGATATTTATAAAAAAAAATATTGTATTCTTCTAGTTTCATCGCTTTCTTAACTTTAAAGTGTAATTTTTAATCTTTAATGTTGGCAGATTCTTATAAAATTATTGCTTTGGCTAGAAAAAAAGTTATGTGTCCTCTAACTTACAGAAAGATGTAAAAAATACTTAAATCTTAATTTCAACTTGCATTTAAAAAAAAAAGAAAAAGTGATTGAGGAGTTCCAATCCTAGCAAAACATCCCTAGTGTGACCCCACCTATCCACCATTTTCGTATGATCAACGTTCTACCAAACACCCTGTATAATTATTTATTGATAGGTTTAGTTTAAAACTTTTTATGGGTTTTAGTATTGCATAATATAATAATAATATAGTACCTACAATGCACGAGGTTGTGGTTTAAATCCGGGCTAGTACCAATGTGACTTTTTCAATTCATACGTATTTTCAAAGTTTATCTTAGACATCATTGACATCGGTGAATGAAAACATTGTGTGGAAACCTGGACTTACAATTAATATAAGTTTGAAATCGTCAAGCGTGGTGATCAATGCTCGTGCCTTCTCTGTATGAGAAGAGGCCTTAACCCTGCAGTAGGACAGTTATAATTATGTATACATAGTTAAGGTGTACCAAAATAGATTATGGTTAAGTAGTTTATCTCTAAGTCTAGTTAGAGATATTACATTTAATAAGAAAGTTATGTAGGTATAGCTTAACGTGAACTTCCGATCTGCATTTCAGTCTTAGTATTATCATTCTGTATCTCGTCTGTTTACCAAAAAAGTGTTGAATGGGTTGACGCAGTGACGTCATCAAATGAGAGCGAACGGACCACTAAAAAGTGGGGTAACGTGGACATCACTACAGTCTTTTCTCGTCCCTTACACCCTTTTCAAAGGGCGAAGATAAAACTTAACAAAATATTGTTTTACTTTCACCAATTCGATTCGACTTTTTTTTTATTTAGTTTATAAGTACATGAACATACAGAGAATTTTCAAAGGACTAGATTTAGGAATTTAGGATATCATTCAATAAAACACTAAATTTATGGTAAACAACGATAAAAAAACAAACCTGGACCTTATGCAACTAGAATTAGTCAATAACTTGAGTAATTATTTTTGGTAATTAAGTAGGTACCCAAAAGTTGAGTAAGGTTTATGGGTAGTAAAGTAAAGTAAATGTTCTATTAAATAATTTTCATTAGCAATAAAGGAGTGATACGTGTCAGTCGCAAACTGAACCAAACGAGTCCCATTAGGATCGCGAAGACTCACGAGACAGTAACTAACTTCTTATTAATTTGTAACCGGAAAACTGTTCTTAATAGTAACAGATATAAGTAGATATAACTATGTTACACTAAATCAGTCTCGTTATTGTTTCAATGTGCTAACATTTGAATAAATAAAAAAGTTTATAAATAAATAAAAAGTTGTCGGGCACATCGGCACTGCTCGTAAAGAGTCATAACGAGCGGTCGCAATAAACAGCGTAGGTACGGGCGTCGGGCGCCGGGCGTCGGGCGTGCGTTCCGAAAGGCAAATCTGTAAATTCAATTAAGGTTCGAGCATTTTTCGGACACAGGCGTCCGGAGCGAGCCACGCAGCCCTTCCGCCGCGGGCACTCGCCCCCGCATTGGAAAATTTTCTCTCGAAAATTGAAGATATTTCGTGCCTTCTCCCTGGGGGCGACTCGTTCCTCGACACTTATGGTCGGCGTCCTCCGGGTGTGCAGGAGGCTTTTTACATAAAGTCCACACGTATAGGTATCGATCGTGGGCGGCCGGACAGGGTGTACGCAGATGACGGCCCCCAGCGGCTCCCTAACCCCCTCGCTTCCCCCTTTCATTATGTAAGTGCGTACCTAACGCGTGCTCGCGCGGACCTGATTAGGGGGCCTCTTTTTTAACTGACCCCCTCACTTGGTGCGATTAAACTTAATTTGAGAGTGTCCTGCGAGAGGCGATTAAGTTTCACTAACAACTAAGCCTTGAAATATTGTTCGCAATTTGTTACGCTACGCCAAATGCGACAGTGGACCGGCGGAGTCCGCCTACATATATTATTGTCTTATCGTCCGGTACTGGTCGTTAAGGAGAATTTACTTTTAAATTCGAGTTAAGTAAAACATTGGTCTTGTTTCACGGCTTCACAAAGGGTAAATCAAGCTTCAAAAAACAAAAATTCACTCCAGCAAACCGTATCAATGGAGTGTTTGAGTTTTGAATAAATATTTTTCCTTAAGTATTTTAAAATAAATCGTCCTGCCCATCGTATTGTAGCTGTTCAATTTACCTGGCATCACGCGGTACTGATCCGTGCCATATCGTCCGAACTCCCAACAGAGCATAATTTCCACTGGACGAATCTATAAAGGGCCCAAAACTTCTCGGAAAAGATGAAAAAGGGTATATCTACATTAAGTATTCGAAAAGTGGAATTGTACAAGAAAAGCAAAGTCCTGTTTTAAACGAGGACGGGGTCTTATATCGAACTTTTCCAATGATCGGACAGCGAAGAATTTTTCAATATAGATGTTTGGCGCATCTTCTATCATTTATATTTTAGTATTCCGTGAAGGCGAGCCGTGGAGCTGCTTTTGTTGAAATTTTTACTATACATCCATTTTGACTGGCCTGTTGGTCTAGTTCTTAGTGACCCTGACTGCTTTGCCGGAGGTCGTGGGTTCGATTCCCACCCAGGACAAATGTTCTTGTGATGTTCTAAATATATAAGTATGTTTATCAGCTGTTTAGTACCCATAACACAAGCTCTTAGCTTAGCTTGGGACTAGATGGCGTTGTGTGAAAAAGTTGTGGAATATTTATTTATATTTATATACAAAAACTCACGCCTTTTTACCATTGGGATTGGCAGAAACTACAGAGCGCCATCTGCTACGATTCCTACATATTTCTTCTGCTTTCATACATGTTGTCATACACACACGCGGCCGCGCCGGTGGCGAGTACTACGCACCTGTTTTTATTATCTAATCAAATTTAATGTTGGTAACAGACCTCGGAAGTTTTGTAAATTTTTAAACTGTATTAATGCGTTTAGCGATATAGAATTTAGAACATAGTTCTATTAATCGACTACACTGATGGTCTATTGGTTAGTGGCCCTGACTGCTATGCTGGAGGTCGTGAGTTCGATTTCCACCCAGGACTAATGTTTGTGTGATGAGCACGATCATTTGCTCCGTGTCTGGGTGAAATTAAAGTGTGTATTTAGAAATACATATGTATGTCATATCAGTTGTTTTGTACTCACAGCACCAGCTCTGCTTATTTTGGGACTAGATGGCGTTGTGTAAAAATTGTGGAATATTTATTGATTAATTAATCCCGATCGTTTGAACGTTACAGAAGCAATTCCTTAATTATTTCCGATAGTAATTAATTTAGGTAGATAACTTACTGACAGATTGGTGTAAGTATTTTTTTACTGCACGGTTGGTGTAGTGGGTGAGGGGTTGTATGACTGTACTGTACTGACCTGCGTGTCGCGAGTTCGAATCCCGCCCTGAACCAATATCAGGTGTCTGGGTCTAGTTAATTTATTCAATTACAACTGTTTAAGTAATGAAAGTAGGTAACTAAAATAAACAAACAAAACGAATACAAAATCAAATAAATTGAAGAAAAGTAATCAATAACAAAAAAGAAGACGAAAATTTGTTGACAGTGACAAAAAAAAGCAAAGACTTTTTAACAAAAAAAAAATACTCGGCATTTTTCTTTAATAAAGTCTACTCCACTACTTTCAATGCGCCCGCCCATCGCCCAAACTCGGTGCCTGTATACTATAAATAGTATAGTTGCCGTTCGTTGATTTGGACAAATTAAACAACTTCTACTTGGTACTACAGATGCGCACCCTCCGATTAGCCTTCAGGCAAAAATTCTGAAAACCGATAAAGGGTTAACCGAGAAACAGGATTTAAAAGTGTTAGTAGCTATGGAGGTTAATGATACAGATTTATATCCAGGCATTGCTATTCTGAAGAAATCGAGCTGTCATTCCATACTCATCATTTCAGCCGAAAGACGTCAACTGCTGGACTTGGCTTCCCCCAAATGTCGTCACAACGACCGGTCCTGTGCGTCTCTCATCCATCAGATTCCCGCGACTCTCACGAAGTCGTCGGTTCACCTTGTGGGAAGCCTTCCAACGCTGCGTCTTCCGATATGTGGTTGCCACTCCAGAACTTTTCGGCCCCAACGACCATCTGTTCCCCGAGCTGTGTGTCCTGCCCACTGTTACTCAAGTTCGATTTACGATTCTTTGGGCTATATCGATGACTTTTTTTTTTGGATTTGTGCTCTATTACTGTTTCTAAACCCCCCCCAATTATTATTTTTTCAATGTACAGACACAGTTTTTTTACTGTCTTTTTATTATATTGTCTGTTAAAATACAGTAGTTTATTCCGATTTGCATTTTTTTCGTTTATCAATGATTTTTTTTTATTTATTTCGTTTATGAACGAAAAAAATAAAATTAAAATCCAAAAAAAAAGTTTGTCTGTTTGTTTGTACACGCTAATCTTCGGAACGTTTCTTTTTTGTTTTTTTTTTGACGTTTATCAAGGTAACATGAAATCTTACGTTTAATGAGTAATTAAAGTGTAAATTTTAATTAATAGCTTAAAATTGTACTGATTTAAACAAATTTTGGAATTTGAGTTTGTTTTCATTTTTTGCATTTTCTGAGAATATTTACTAAGGTAATGTATATTTTTTTTACACCATCAGAAAGTAGAGATTTCAACGAACGAAAAGCTTTCAGACTTTTTCGAAAAAGCTGATATTTTGACGGGAGAATTTTCGATTGAAAATTAGGGTGCTTTTTTGATATTAAGTTAAAATAAGGCAAAAAAATAAATATTTTTCATCAAATAAATTACAGTGTATTTGGGACATAATAAGGTAAGTTTTAACCAAATTTCGTAAATAAAAAAACATTTTTGTAAAAGATAAAAATAAAATACCAAAAACTTGGTTATTTGAATTTTTCACCTAAATTTTGAGGTTATGTGAAAAAATGGCCAATACAAAAGTTGTAGATCTTTTTATTACCTACAACTTTGCCATTTAACTTTTTTCCATAGGACTTGTAGTTTTGCCGGAAATCAAGATAAACCATTTTTTCCCCTAAACCCCCCCCCCCCCCCCCCCCTCCCACTTCCCGAACTCGGATCGCCCGTAATTTATTTTTCCTTTCATTTTTATCATATTCCCCTCCTTTTCTAATGGGTTTCATCCTACTATTATTTTTTTTGGTTTTAAAAATTATCGACCCTGGTCTATGTGTCAATTGCAGATTTTAACTATTAGTGCTTGCACTTTTTTTTGCACACTTGCTTTTCAATTCACTGCTATTACGGCTTTGTTTGCCGTAATAAAAAAATAGAATAGAATAAAATTGTTATAATAGGCATGTTGACAAAATGTGAATATAATAAAAATATCTATCAGTTAGAATGTTAGAATAAAAAAATAATACACACGTATTTTTTTTCTTTTTCATATTGATGGAAAACTATTTAGATTTTAACGCTTTGAGGTTGAGGAGAGGGAGCTTGTAACCTCATTATTCAGTATTTAAATCTGTATGAGGTAGGTAGTGACGTCATGCGACATTTTGACATGTGTGTCGCCATTATTTTTTGATTACTTACGTGATAAAAGAAAAAAATATGTGTCGAATATTTTCTTGTAATCTAGATGTGGAGGGACTAAAATTTAAAATTTTGTCAACTAGACTATTGAACTTATCAATCAAACTTAAATTTTGTACATAACACACCAAGCTATTATATTTCCAGTTTACACTGACCTCGCATTTTACGGAAATCTTATACAATGCGAGATCAGCTTATACTGGAAATTTATAGCTTGATGTGAACCCGGTGAAAAAAAATCGGCTGTTTCATACATTTTGGTTGAGTAGGTAGGTATCGAACTTTTGTATGCAACAGCCGTTTTTTTTCGTGATTTCCGAGTTGGTACCATGGTAAAAGTTGTCCATATTCATGGGTAGAACAACCTGTTAAATTTTGTCAGACGACTAAAGAACACCTTGATAATAATAATATATCTCGGCGTCAGCGATGGCTGAGCGGTATGGACCGACATCAGGGGTTTCGTGGTACCAGGTACAGACGCCAGCACATCAAGTTACACCGATTTCTCAAATTTTCCCAATTGAATATGAACCTTATTGCTTTTAGACATAAAGTTGAAAAACGATCAAAGAAATTTGACACATTGGGGTAACTTGATGTGCTGGCGTCTGTACATAACGTTGAATAATAATCTTCATTGCATTATTAACCTCACTTTAATAAAAGTAATCACAAAACTTAACTCAAATAGGTAAACAGACAGTTTCGCACTGGACTAGAGTCTTCGTTGGTGTCTCAAATCCAACTCAGCTCTGCCTAGCTTCCACTTCCCAACAAGACTCCATCCACGTGACATCGTTCGCGCCATTTGCAATGACAGCTGACGTCACGGCGTTTACCATAGACTCTGTACTAATGTAATCAACTTCACAACTTCTTATTTCTGAATATCGTTCGTCGGTTCCTAAAAAAAAAACAAACTAAAGGCATATATATTTAACAGATAAGACACTTTTTTTAAGAAAAACTTTTTTACAAAAAAAAAACAACCGATTTCTTAAAAAAACACTCACAGGTGTAAATAGTAATTTGCTGTTTTGCGTTAAAGAGTTCCGTTGCCTGTCTTCTTCATCAGTTTTTCTTCACCAAATGATACTTGCTAAATGAAAATGCTTGATTTGTTACCAAAAATGTAAAAATTGCTACATATGTACCTATATTATTTGAGGAGTTCCCTCAATTCCTCGAGGATCCCATCATCAGATCTAAGGTTTGATACAAATGGGACCAACCTGGGAGTATACTCTATCAAATAAAAAAAGAATTTTGAAAATCGGACCATAATTGGCGGAATAATCGCGTAACAAACACACAAAAAAAAAACATACCGTCGAATTGATAACCTCCTCCTTTTTGGGAAGTCGGTAAAAAACTGTCTTCTCTTTGTAAATTTTGACTTAGGTAGGTACCTGGTGACTGGAGTCAGGGTTTTCATGCCGCCCATCTGACTTGGCTTCACATGGAGTCAAGAAATATCTCTCAGAAAGCCGGCTCCCTCACGATGTAGGTATTCATTCACTGTTTATGAATCTAGTGATAATTATACAATACGCACTTGAATCCGAAATGTCGAAGGTTCCTGCCTCAAGACCGTGACCTATGTTTATCATTAAGAAACACAAACAAAGAATCTAATCTTTTCTCTTTTTTAGGTGAAAAAATTTCCACACCTGTAGGTACAAATTACAAATTTCTTTGATAGTTTTTCAACTTTATTACGAGTAGCTTAAGGTTCATGTTCGATTGGACAAACATAACAGTTTTGAGTAGCATGATGTAGTCTGTACCATGTGGGGTTAAAATATCTTGGTGTGTAAAATTAAGTGTAATAGGTTTATAGAGTGAGTTTTTTAGTTCAATAAGACAATAGGTAAATAAATAATACACAAAAATGGATTAATTAAGTAAAGCATTAAATTATGAAAACAATCCCGAATCGAACCCGGGTCATCGTGCTTACGACCACTAGACTAAAGAGCCCCGAGGCTAAAGGATAGGTTTGTAGGCGAAGAGATTTAAAATACTATAGAGCAGGCATACCAAGGAAATGGCATAGAAAAACTTTGATCCCATGTCTCAGTAACGCGATCTAGAATAATATATGAATATTGGAGCGGCCGCGGAGCGTACTAAAAAAAACTCATAGACTTAATGTGTCTAAGCAGGCTAGTTTCTGACGAAAATTTTGATCGTGATGTCCGGTCTATACGTATTGAATGTCTTTGTTCGTAGGTTACTCAAAACCGTTATTATGACTAGCTTCAGTTTGAAAATATGCTCCCTTTAAAACTTGATTTTCCCATAACCGCCTTTTTACTTGAGAACGGCAGAATAGTGGTTAATACGCCTGCATTTTCATGTATGAGGTAGTTTATTTTATTCAAACCGTTCGCCCAAAGTTCATATCTAAGAAACTTTTTAGTCTTCAAGCAACGACTTTTTCCTGCTTTGTCATTGGATGTCAAAATATCATCCAAAATCATTGGAAAGAGAGATAACAATTGATCTCTAGATGGTTACTTTAAAAACTATCTTCGATTATTTGATGTGTACTACATGTATGTGACCGGTGGCTAAACAACTGACAATGTAGGCATATTTTTTTGGACAGGTACTGATTTTCTCACTTAGCGCCATCTATGATACTTTAGTAGAACTGTTTCAACGCAAGCTTCATTTAACAATGCGGGATGGCAACGCCGACTTTGAGAGTAGTTTTTGCTCTATTACAAAGATAGCGTTGTAAACTCGGTATTGATTGAAGGCAGCAGTCAGACAGAACCAGTTTTTCTTCGTTATTTATTAGAGTTTTATACAATCACTACATAGATGGCAGTATTCCACACACTCAGAAAACGGACAAAATATACATTGATTGCAAACCAACATTTAGGTATTTATGTAATCAATGAAACATTTTTTAGAGCTTAAAATTCCTTCCCAGTAGATAAATCAATATTTTACACATTATAAAGTTTAAACTATTTTGTTTTCAATATCTCCCGCCAACTCGATAGATGGCGTTGCCTTTGTATTCTAAATTGCGCTTTGGTTTGATCACCATCTCGCTTGGACTAAATAATTACTAAGTTATACAATTTGCATTGCCATTCAACGTGGCTATGCTCCCGGTATTCTGAGCATGGTTACGGATGACAGGGATGCGGAGTATTTTGCGTACCAAGGTGTTCTTGGTTTTATTTTATTTTATCTTTTATTTCATCTTTTTTAAATTTATTTTTTAAATCGTTAGGTTAAGTTTAATTTTGCAAACTGTTAGAAATAGACGGTAAGAACAAATTGTGTAACTTTGGGTGGGGCTTGTGGCTAAATAATAACAGCCACACGAGTTGATTGAAGGTAAAGCTATGCTTGATGAGGTTGGCCCGTAGATGGGTGATCGTTTATAACATAATTATCAAGCCCCCTCGTGCCTCGGAAAGCACGTTAAGTCGTTGGACCTGGCTGCCATTTGTAGATTTTTTGACAGGCGTGCCCGCTTACAAATACAGAACTGGATTACAAGAATAGGTATATGAAATTAAATAAAAAAAAATAAAAAATATTGTTGCGTACTAGTTACTCAATAACAAAACAAAGGTCAGCAAGACGACCAGTCACCACAAGCAGCACCCGTTCACGAGCATAACGCAAAGATCAGCCATTACTCCCCTCGCCATATTAGAGGGAAGTTGGTAACCCGACCCCCGACGCTACCGCTAGCAGTAACATAACATCTAAAGCTGTATACGCACTATGCGGCTACCCGAATGCGGCCAGCCGTCCTGCTGCCCGCACGTTACGGTTGCGTATGCGGCTGCCCGTGATCCGGCTGGCCGCATTCACTACCGTAACGTGCGGTTGAACAACCGTTGCGATTTGCGGTCATATCCAGTGTTGCCGTTCAACAAAATTAGAAGTCCCTAGCCGATTTTAGAAAACCCGAAAAAAAAGTTATGGAAAAAAAACATTCCGTAAAAATCCGCTAAATGTCGCTAAACTACCGCAAATGTAATACTCAAAACGAAATATTGATTTATCTTTCGTGTTCCTACTAGATGGGGTGTACCTCAATCAAGCTTACCTATCCATGAATAGAAAATACTAGTCTGTTTTTCACTTAACTATTTTGTAAATAGGAAGCCACACCGCCCAAATGCAAGACGAATCAGGTCATGAAAAATGTTTATAAAAAAAAGCGAGACGAATAAAAAAAATTGACCAATAGCAGCTAATGAATCTTGATAGAACTAGTTTCTGTCCATTACATTTTTAATGAAAAGGAAAAATAAAAAAAACCGTAAACTTTATATTTTTTTAATTACTTCCACAAAAACTTTTTTGCAAAAAATAAAACCAACTTCAAAAAAAAACACTAAACGGTGTAAAATAACTCTAAATTCCGAATTCTGTGGCTTTGGTGGGTTTGTCTTACTCATGATGGGCCACCGACTTCCGAATTTAGAGTTATTTTACACCGTTTAGTGTTTTTTTTTGAAGTCGGTTTTATTTTTTGCAAAAAAGTTTTTTATTTTTCCATTTTTAGTTGTTGCCATAAAAATATTTGCCATGAATTTATTTTATATTCTTAATTGTTAACAATACATGTCATGATAATAGGGTTTTCCACTAATCCTTAATAAATTAAAATTAACATACCTAACTGACGAAATCTAGGTATATTGTACCCACCTGCGTACCCCTCAGAGCATACAGGCGTGATAATACGTCATGATGTTGTATAAACAATAAACATCCAAGCGATTCCAGCAATCACGACAGATTTGCCGTCTATTTTTGAAGAGTTCCGTTGTATATCTCCGAAGATCAGCACCAGATCTTCACCAAATTAAAATGGGACCACCTCAGGACTATACTCTTTCAAACAAAAAAAGAATTTTGAGAATCGGTCCACAAATGGGGGAGAAATCAGGTAACATACATAAAAAAAAAAAAAATATATACATACACACGAACATAGAACCTCCTCCTTTTTTGAAAGTCGGTTAAAAATGAGATCAATCAGTACCGTGTCTACGTAAAATGCATTTCAGGATAATAATTATTAGCTAGGCACTTGTATGTAAGAACCTAAATTTCAAAATTTAAATACGAAGTAATCAGGATTTTCAATTTCAACTGATATCATCGTCAACAGAAGAGGAAGATGAAGCCTCTCCAGTTTCTTTTGGTCTTCCTTTGCCGAATAGGTTGATTACATGGCATCATCTGGAATATCATACGTTGAGCAGACCCGAAAAAGGTTACAAAAGTAACCTTCTGGCAACACCCGCCAGCCGCAGACTGAGCCGCACAGTCCGTATAGCAACCGTCCGGGCGACCAGAGCGGTCTGCGGGTAGCCGCATCGCAGTGCGCATAGAAATGACTATTACGTACCTAAATTATTGTGCTTGCGGTCAGCCGGACGCGGACGGCTGGCCGCATAGTGCGTATGGGAAGCATGACGAACTTGCTACAGGTTATTTATGTAAAATAATCTATTAATTGGCTAGGTCTAATTCAATACAACGCATTATAAAACAACATAATGAGAAGATCATGTGAAAAAAAATTAGATAAGTAGGTACTTATGTATAAAAAAAGTTAGAAAAAGGACCAGACAGTAAGTTAATTACAATGAAAGAACATTAGAACATTGTCTTGTGTTCAACAAAGCAACTATTATTATCATCTAAGAAGTAGTTAATGGAGTATTATGCCCTAGAACAAAGAATAGAATTAATTTTTAATTTAAAAACGCACTAAAAGGCAAAAAACAATAATAATAACAGCCTGCTGCTACTGTCCAATTGTAAGGCCATAGCCTTTCCAAGATTAATAGGTAACTTTAAAAGTAACTTCCTCAAAACACCATTTCAGACTTTCTCGGTTCTTACATGATTTGACCAAGAAAATGTCTGGATTTTAAAAGAGACTGTGACCTCTGAGTTTCTTTCGGTGTTTCTTTTTAGAGTATTCAGATAGTGAAACACCGATCTCATCTACTTACTTACTCCTAAAAAAATGCGTTTAAAAGTGTTTGTATAAACCTATTTACAGAAATAAATATTCATTCTTATCATTTTTTATCGCTTTTTTTCAAAACCATAAAAATGACCCTTTATTATTTTTTAATTGTGACCGGTGTAGGTACGATGTAAACTTTTATAAATGTTACTGAGAGGAGGAACTTTTCTGTTTATTGAATTCATTGTATTTATTACTTACTATAGGGTTGTAACAAACCCTCGCCCCATCTCCGATAATGTGGAACTGCGGAAGCAATTTTATTGTACCTCTGCATTCGTATTCGCAAGATTATAACGGAGGTGTGAACAAGCGTTCACTGTGGATCGCACAAAATCGGTCGGATACGGTGACCGCTAGAGCACGCACTGAGAAATAGGTACCTACATCTTTCGCTGGTGCACACGATTTTATTGGTCTTTTTAGGGGATTCCCCAATAAAGGTAGATACAGATTCCAGAAGGTTGTAGCGCTTTATTCTATCCCAAGAATGGTAGGTCGAAAATAACTATTAGATACGAACTGTCGAAAGTGTCGATGAATGGTCTATCTAGACTTTTCCCAAATTTGTTAGGGTCCAATTGAAACGGATGCAGTTAAATATTGTGTTTACATAAAGCGACTGTCTATTTGCCCTTCACAACCTAATAACTGGGTAACAAAATACCCCGTGGTTAAACTATGGTTTTGAAACTTTCGGGCTTTTGACTACCCAACTGTCAAATGGCAGCCGGGACTAACGGCTGTAGGTGCTTTCCGAGGCACGGAGGAGTCGTGAAATGTAATGAATGGTGAGACTTGCACGAACTAACCAATCGTCAATCGTAGCTCCTCCTTCGATCGACCAGTAAGTCTGTTTTTTTTAACCACAAGCTTTTTTTAACCGACTTCAAAAAAGGAGGAGGTTCTATGTTCGTGTTTATGTATTTTTTATTTATGTATGTTACCTGATTTCACTGCCATTTGTGGACCGATTCTCAAAACCTTTTTTAATTTGAAAAAGTAGACTCCTGAGATGGTCCCATTTTAATTTGGTGAAGATCTGGTGCTGATCTTCGGAGATATACAATGGAACTCTTCAAAAACAGACGGCAAATTTGTCGTAATTGCTGGAATCACTTGGATGTTTATTGTTTATACAACATCATGACGTATTATCACGCCTGTATGCTCTGAGGGGTACGTAGATATGTACAATATACCTAGATTTCGACAGTTAGTTATGTTTAGTTTCATTTATTAAGGATAAGTGGATAACCCTATTACCATGACATGTATTGTTAACAATTAACAATATAACGTAACTTCATAGTTAATATTTTTAAGGGAACATTGGGAACAACTAAAAATGGAAAAATAAAGAAAATATTTATTTCTCAAAATCTCCCTTAACACTTTACTATCCTTACAAATTTTTCCAGTACGATACATATTTGCGGTCTTTAGCAGCGGCCATAATCAGCCGTATGTTAAAATAATAAGTGAAGGAAATTTTATAACATTTTTTTTTAATCTTCGCATCTGCTAAGTTGGCTTTCATATCGTTACATCTCTTCGTGCCTACGAAAGAAGCCATAGGAAATTGCAATTTGAAATATAAATGGTTATGGGCATTCCAAGAAGTTATTGTAAAGGTTGAGGGGAAAGCATTATATTAGTGAAGCTTCATGACTGCCTCTCGCTGTGCAACAGTTGGAAAGTATTGCTTAAGAAAATTATTGTTCGTCACTTTGAATTGAGTCTTGAAATAGGTGTATTACGTAATGTTTTTTTTTTCTTTTGCAGAAACCCTTTTTTGTGCCCGAGTGATTTCAATAGGCTCACCCTTGTTACATACTTAGATTGTACAGAAAAAAATATTTGTATTTTTCTATGTACAGACGCCAGCACATCAAGTTACCCCAATGTGTCAAATTTCTTTGATCGTTTTTCAACTTTATGTCAAACAGAATAAGGTTCTTATTCAATTGGGAAAATTTGACACATTGGGGTAACTTGATGTGCTGGCGTCTGTACCTAACGAATAAACTTTAAAACTACTGGACCTATTTGAACAATTTGTTCACAGTTGCATATTCGGGTGACACAGGCTACTTCTTACCCCTATATTCCAATGGAATCGGGAACTATGCGGGTGAAACCACGTGACGTACGCTAGTTACCAATAAAAGTAAGTTGAAAAACTAAATTCCGACTACTGCAAAATCGAGCACCTAAAAGGTGAGAACCTTTCCTTTCCGAAACGTGCAATATCTAGTTGCAATCTCAGAGATGAGATTGCAACTAGGCATTGCACGTTTATTTACGGGAGTTGTTCTTCTATTGTTGTCTCATTTTACACTGAGAAACCAGGAGCATAACATATTTATATATAAATAAGTCCAATTTCAGGACCTTTACGAAGATTTTCTTCACCAATGTCAGTGATGTCTAAGATCAACTTCGAAAGTACCTATAATATATGTATATTAATTATTATAGTCACCCTATATATGTATATAGGGTGACTTTTAATTAGTGACCGATACTCAAACACGTGATTGTACTCATGAATACGAATAACTTTCACAAATAAACTTTTTTTGTACTCATTAACTTACAATAACTGCACAATGGGAGAGGTGGTGGTGGCGGGGGGGGGGGGGGGGGGGACTGTCAAACTGTCGTATTACTTACCCTTTAGAGGATTATTTATACAAAAGGTAAGTAATAAAAATAATTTAAAATTTAATAAAAGGAAAAGAAAGGTAAAAAATACAAAAAGGGTATAAAAAACTACCTAAATCACGCTCTAAAATCACAAAATAATCCCGCAGTCAGGCGAGTAGACCAGGGGCAGCAGACCAGGGGCGAGTCTCCTGGGGAGAAGTGAACAGTATGTCGTTCACAGGCAAATCCTTTGGAATCCAGTATGGAACTTCTTCACGCTTTACGGCGACGGCGTTGACTCCCTTAGAGAGTCCAACTGACTAGGAAGAAGACGAAGTCGTGACGTTGACAAGTTAAACCTTCCTTTATAGAAGTTAGTCAAAGAAAAAGGATTTTGCCCTTCCCGAGGTCAGGAGTATAGAAATTTTCTTTATTAAAATATGGAGGCAAGCCTTTAAGCCACTTCACCGACTACCGGGTCCCGGTAGTGGAAATTTCATGAATGGGGTGTAAATATTATGTGCTATGACACATGCCAGAAATCTTAGCGTTGTAGGGTAACTTTTACAAGTCACAATTCACAAGTCAAATTTAGGAAGAAAGCAAATCAACAGTATTTCAATGCAGCAGTGAGGAGTACCTACTTTACTGTTTAATTTTTTCAAAACATATTTCTTGGTAGGACGTCATTTTAGCAATGTTTGTCTTATGATAGTATTAGTAAGTATAACGTAGTGAAAAACAGTATACTCGTACTTCATACTGTTTTGAACAGTATGGTTGAATACCGAAAATTTCAAATACACACACACACACCGAGTGAGCGTATCTGATATATTCAGTTTTATTTATTAAAACTTTATGCACAATTAAAAAAAAAACTGTACAAAGGCGTGTAGGTTCGTTTCGATGAAAAATCAAATCACGCCTTTTGACTGACTATCCCGAAACGTACAGTTAACCACTGAGGAGCTTGTGGCTAAATTATAACAGCCGCATGGGTCGATTGAAGGTTAAGCTACGCTTGACGAGGTCGGTCCGTGGATGGATGACCATTTATTACATACCAAGACTCCTCCGTGCCTCGGAAAGCACGTTAAGCCGTTGGTCCCGGCTGTCATTTGTAGATCTTTGACAGTCGTTACTTGTAGTCAGAAGCCCGAAAGTCTGACAACCAGTTTAACCAAGGGGTATCATGTTACCCAGTTACTGGGTTGTGGAGGTCAGACAGGCAGTCGCTCCATGTAAAACACTGGTATTCAGCTGCATTCGGTTAAACTGGAAGCCGACCCCAACATAGTTGGGAAAAGGCTAGGCAGATGATGATGAGTATTAGTAAGTATAACGTAGTGAAAAACAGTATACTCGTACTTCATACTGTTTTGAACAGTATGGTTGAATACCGAAAATTTCAAATACACACACACACACCGAGTGAGCGTATCTGATATATTCAGTTTTATTTATTAAAACTTTATGCACAATTAAAAAAAAAACTGTACAAAGGCGTGTAGGTTCGTTTCGATAAAAATCAAATCACGCCTTTTGACTGACTATCCCGAAACGTACAGTTAACCACTGGGCGATCACGACATTTCCATGTACAAATAACATGTTTAGTAATAAGGTACCAAATCTATTATGACAAGAACACATAAACATAAGATACAAAATATGTTTTTTTCCTCTGTAGTATTATTTGCTCGTTGTCTTTATTTTACCCACAAAATAAAGATATTTATAAAAAAAACCCATGTTTCTTGCATAAAAATACTTACTAAATTTGTGTTTGAGAAAATATGTCGGACACCCGCTTAAAATAAATAAGGGCCACTTGTTATTTTTACATTGAATTTAATATTGTACAATGTATAATAAGTAGGTATGTTTCAGCTATACTATCTTAATCCACCGCTCAGCTGCCTAGCCGCTTACACCATGACATAATAATATTAATATTTTACTATCGAACATTTATTTTGAAAATTGATAAGTAGCCTAACATAAATGTAACTAAGTGTTCGATATCTGGTGATCGCGTTCATTGTTCGTTCAGTTAAGGAGTGGAATTCTCAGCCAGAGTCGGTGTTTCCTGATAGCTACAACCTAGGGGTCAAGTCAAGAGAGAATTGTTACTTCTAGTCTAACGTGCTTCAACGTCGACCACTTATTGCTTACCATCAGGTGAGATAGTGATCAAATGCAAGCCTAGTAATAAAAAAAAACCTAATGATTAAAAAAGTTTTCTTTGATATATTACATAGTATGGTTTCAATAAGCATCATTGTACCTACTTTAAAGATTTCAATTAGTATGTTTGTACATTTAATGTGTTTGAACAACGCCTTTTGCTTTTTTTTCTTCTGTTCTGTGGTTAATATATGTATGTAAGAAGAAGAATGAACACATTCAAGAAGTCAATTAAAAATCATTTATTAAAATATTGCGGAGGATCAGCCTATTTTACAGTGACAAGGTGTCACTCTTGACATTGGCAGCCTATGTGCGCTGAGTCGCCGACATATACTTAAATATTAATATCGTGAGTGATGTAATATTTTATGTTGCGTAAAGAGTAGTTTGGACAAAGTTATTGAATTATACACTTACCTTTCCAAATCAATATCGTATTGGGATGGTAGCTACCGATATTTCTACCTTTAACGGCTAATTAGGGAGGAAAATAACATGTTTTGCTTCTCATAACTCGTCAGTAACGTATTTCGAAATCATACGATTGCTCGATTTTTAGAGATCCGTGTCTGTAAGTTCCATTTCATTAGACCATTTACCAGAAAACTGTAGAGGGACTGTGGAGGAAACGTTTCTAATTAAAATGGCAATAGCCTAATTCAATTCAATTCAAAACATTTATTTCAGACTTGTTTTCGGTTCATTTAGTGTTAGTAATACAAGATAATAACTTAAGAACTATGTTAGTAATTTTATTTCTACTTGTAATAAAATGAAAGAAAGAACAAAACAACAAATGCCTACTGTACATGCAGACCTACCCAATGCCTCCAGATCGGACTGTGTATGTAATCTGCAAGTAGCTGCTGGGGCTGTCGCTGACTCTGCGCATCAGCGATACTGCTCTTTTACGTATTATGTCATGAAAGCCGTCCACTCGAGCTTCAGCAAACATCGCTGACGCACTGCAGAAGCGAGGCAATCCCATCAGCCACCGGAAAGCATTGTTATATTGGACCCTCAGGGTGCCGACGACGGTTCGCTGCGCTGTAGCTAGTCCATAAACTACAGGTGTAGAAGGACTGACAGTATGCCCTGTACAGCGTCTTCTTTACCGATTTGGAACATCGGGCAAATCTGCGCGCCAGCATATTCCTGCGAATCGTCACCCCCCTGCGTTCCCTTTCCATGTCTGCTTCATCGGTCAGGTCCTCATTCACAACATGGCCTAAGTACACAAATTGCGTCTCTGTTTAATGCCTGTCCTGCTAGTGTCCCGGGCGGTACGTAAGAAGGACTCCTACGTACCACCCGAAACACCAGCAGCTCACTTTTTTTAACGTTATACTTCAAGCCATGTGTCTCAGCAAACACTTCACATACGCTCACTAATTTCGGCGATGCGCTGATCGATGGCTAAGGCGTTGGACTGGCGATCGTGAAGTTAAGAGTTCGATCTCCACCCATTGCCGTGAACCCACTCCAGACAAGCATATTTTATTATTGAGAGGCACGCGTTCGAATACTATCTCACCTGATGGTAAACGATAATGAGGTCGACGATGAAGCTCGCTTACCTAGAAGTAACCTATTCACACTTGACATAAAGACCCCTGGGTTGTAGCCTTAGCTGTACGCACAATGAATGTGTCCCCAAAACGTTTTGTACGTATGGGTGGGATGTCCACCCGGTACCGGTGATTTTATGTAAAATCATTTGGTTAAAAAGGAACGTGATGCATGAACATACATGACATTTTTTGGATCCAGTATGATCCAAGCTGAGAATGTTGAAAAAAGGTCCCATAAAACGAGAAAAGGTCGGTTTAGGCAATTGGAGGAAAACTAATTCTGCGCCCATATACACATACTGACGCCTTTGCCCATGGGGGTAAACCGAAACTACAGAACGCCACCAGCTAAGATTCTTACACAGTACTTTGTCTTTGATTATGTTCACACAACGAGTCATACATGCACGCCGATTGCGAGGACTACCGACGTAACTGACCTTCCTGAAGAAAATCACCAACAAGGTTATTAGACATAATGTCGGGTCGTGGAGCTCCTTAACCATAAAGTTGGGATCATGATGGCTGGCACATACATGCTGATTACCCAAATTGTTTCTAGCACTTTCTTCAAAAGGCTAAACCGGACACTGTTCTGCTTGTAAACACGATAATTTTGACTAAAGATGTATAAAGATGAAATTGGTATCAATTGATAGCTTATATGTTATCAACCTTTCACTGAAAATTCTACGCATTTTCTCAATCTGAGAACAGAGATATAAGAGATTAAACAAAAGTTAAGCCGGCGGTAAAATCCCAAATAACAATTCCTAGTCAAACGAGTGAGCGATCTTCGGTGTTCATTGTGAAAGCAAGGGTCGTTCAAGGTAGGCCGGATCGTAAAAAAATGAATAATAAACGGAAAAGCACTCTAAACGCATCGGAATACACGAAACGAGTTAGCAAGCAAGAGCAGAGCAGTCGACAACTGTCTAGTGTCAATGACAGTTAGCAGTCATGCCAGTGACATAGATAGACTAAAAATAAAGACTGCTTCTAATCAATATGAAATCGATAATCATTAATATTCTTTTATTAGTAATTAATTGATATTTTATTTATTAATATGACTGTAATTAAATAGGCTATAGTGAATATAATTTTATAAAGTGCATTTAATTACTTTGAGTTGATAATCTCGCACAAAGGAAGTTATTTTCGTAACTGTGTAATCGATTACTTAATCGATTATCTCACGAAAACTGTCTTTCTTATATTTCTTCGCCTCCAGATTGAGAATTGAAGTGATTTTTCATATTCTAAGATAAAAAAATATGTCAATTTTTTTAGATCATATCTCAACTTATTACATTTGGGCCCAACGTTTTCCATCTCCTTTACGAAAACAATGAATTTAATATTTTATTTTAAATAGGTCTTTCTAAAATAAAAGTATGAAAATATTAATTGTCTGCACTCCTCCTCTAAGTACATAAACTTTCACTACCGTAAAACGGGGTGGATAGAAACTGAAGGGTGAATAGAAACTTTGAGGTCCTCCTCAAAGTTTTGTTTCTATTCACCCTTCAGTTTTCCCTTCAGTTTCGTTTTTACGCTAGTTTAATATTGTTGATACTGACAAGGTGTCGAAACTATATATCCCAAAAAGCACTACAGTCCTCGTTTGTCACAAACAACTTTTAACGTACGTGAATATCCTCCTTAATGTATTGTTTCTATTCGCCCTTGAGTTTCTATTCACCCCGTTTTATCAAAAATCACACTCATTTACCAATTTGTGGGAGTGACTAATAATCAACTAATATATTATTGTAAAGGTGAGAGTTTGAGTGTGTATCTTTGTTACTTCTTCATGTCTAAACGGCTGGAGCGATTTTAATAAAATTTAGTATGGAGTTAGCTGACACCCTGGATTAATACATAGGTAATTTTTATCCAGGTATTCCTACGGGAAAGAGTGAAACCGCGTGATGTCTACTATTTATACTATACGTTTTAAAAGATCAAACAATTTATAAAATAATAAAAATCTTTTCACTTAATAATTGTATCACTTAGATTTTGTTTTCTCTCCACAAATTTGACCCCGCGTGTGTAAACCTTCTTCCAAAGTATACAGTATTCAATTATAATAGGCAAAATATGCAAATGTGTTCTGTAACCGCGGTCGTAGTATTGTGTAATCGTAAAAACATTACGTTCCCACTGGGGTCGTCGGGTAAACCCAGTCATTGCGCCGCAGGTTGTATAATTACTAAAAGCAGCAAATACTTGTTTATTTTTATTTATTTATTTATGTAATACTTTAAGTATACAAATGTGTACAGGCGGACCTAATGCCACGCTTTGGGTTCTGAAGTCTGTGGCTTTGGTGGTTTTGTTTTTTATTCATTATTATTGTCTTCAGAAACTAGAGTTATTTTACACCTTTAGGTGCTTTTTTATTATGTCGGTAGTAAATTTTGAAAAAAAAAAATTCAATTATGTTGTTTTCAAGTTAGTGACCTATAGATGTTTTTTTTCCGGTATTATGACATAATATTTTAAAAGTGGGCTTTGTACATTAAGCAGGGGCGACTTGTAAAAATAAGTTAGTAACACAAAAGATATTGAACAAAAATTTTTGAATCGGTTTAAAAGGAAGGGATGGAACTGGAAGTGGATGCAATTTATTACCCTGTGACATCGTCTCGAGACTCTGCGTTGGTTAAAAGCTTCGTACGGTATATATATAATTATATGGATGGATATGGATATATGGTAACTAACACACATAAGAAATCCCCCTTTTTAACCGACTTCAAAAAAAGGAGGAGGTTCTCAATTCGGTTGTTTTTTTTAGGGTTTGTTACCTCAGTACTCCGTCATTTATGGACCGATTTTCAAAATTCTTTTTTTGTTTGATAAGGTATACTAACAGATTGGTCCCATTTGTATCAAAACTCATACCTGATGAGGGATCTTCGAAAAATTGAGGGAACTCCTCAAAAAATATAGGCACACATGCACTGATTTTAACATTTTTATAAACGAATCAAGCATTTTCATTTAGAAAGTATCATTTGGTGAAGAAAAACTGATGAAGAAGACAGGCAATGGAACTCTTCAACGCATTACAGCAAATTATTCGCGATTGCTATAGTCAGCTGTCTATGCTGAGCTTTTGTATTTCCACAACAAAACATTACGCCATTCTATTTTAAAAGGGGCCGGCAGAGATGTACAGATTAATGTTTAGAGATAGAACTTCTTTAGCAATTGTTATCCAATTTCAATGATTCTTTCAAGTTTTGAAAGACTTTCTTTACGTACAAAGAAACTAAAAATTACAAAATAAAAACTTTTTTACAAAAAAAACAACCGACTTCTTAAAAAAAACTAACAGTTGAAAAATAACTCCAGTTTCGGAAGTCGGTGGCCAATAATGAACAAAACAAAACCACCAAAGCCACAGACTTCCGAAACTGGAGTTATTTTTCAACTGTTAGTTTTTTTTGTTACTTGGTTAAAGAGGAGATGCCTGTCACATTTCATATAGAACTGCTGTCAATTTATGTAGGTACTAACGTAACTTCGTACATAAGCAAACATTAGACGTGTAATTGTTTTGGATCCCATTATAAAATGCTACTTATTGTATTATACAGGTTGGGTAAAAAATTGTGGATCAAACGAAACATGGCGATAGTTGAGGTCCTTGGCTTCATTATATTTTTATGATAATTCATTATCAAGGTGTAAATTAAAGTGAAACAGACTGTTACGTCTGTTTTTTTAATTGCAGTAAGCAATTTGACAAGTGTAAATGTCAAATGAGGTTTCTATAAAATCATTACAAAAAGTGCCATCACTCGTACCGTACTCGGGCCGTGCCTCGACCGGGACACGTCCACCGTACGCCGGCCGAGCAAGTCATTGCACACTATATCTGTGTTATGTGTTTTTTGTGAGCTAGTGACTTCATCTGTCGATAGACTTAACGCTTAATTAAATATGCAATTTTCATAATTTGAATTGGCAGCTATTGCAATTGCCATCGATGACGAAGTATGGTTTTCCAAATAATATTTTTTTTTATATTTTGTTCTCTAAATACTTAGGATGGCTCATGTCATAAATCACAGGGTACTTGCGCACACATTCTTATCATTTTTCATCGTCCATTTTGCGGTTGAGCTGCACACCATACTAAGATTTGACGTTGACTGCTCTACGGGCGCCCGGGCGCAAAATAAGTGCATCTTACAACGCGTCGAGGCCAGGCCGTGCCGGAGCCGGGAAACAATACCCACCGATATTTCAACGCCGTGCCTCGGCCGTGTCCCGGCCGAGCGCCAGCCGGGGCGCGTCACGCCACGGTCAGGCATGAATTATTTCATACAGAAAGTATACGAGTATACGATAATAATATTTGTCCGTGACACGGCCCGGTTGCGACACGGTGTAGCGTGAAACATCCTTAAATCATGGTACCCACTATCGTAAAAGCACTTACGTACTTATATAGTGTTTGAAGTTTCCTATGTGTAACCCATTTTAAATACTTTATTACAAATATTTGTATTTTCTTAAAAAAACTCAATAGAATAGAATAGAATATTTTATTTACTGAAACATGGTATACATACATAGATGGCTAAATGTTAAATACTGAGTGATACAGACATATTGTCTAACCGTTTGAGCGGTAAGACATGTCTTAACCGTAATAAGTTCAAGTTTTTGTTATCTTCTTGCGCCTACCATGTTCTGCCTCTGCATCACCTTAAGGTAGACTGGTAGAAAATACCTAAGGCATTAAGTCCGCCTTTGTACAGTTTATTTATTTTACTAGTGCATAAAGTTTTAATAAATAAATAAATAATAAGTCAAGAATTTTAAGGAAATCACGTTAGGGCTTGCTACAGTGATATTTTTTTACTGCAAATAACCTCAACTAGCCCTGTTGCATTTCATCCACGATTTTAAATCCACGCTGTACGTAAAGATGAAAGGGCTTTACGAACACAGTATTACTTATCAATAGTATTTAACTAAATGGGAGCTTATAGCTTAATAATAACCGACTCACGATCCATCGAAGATGGTACACTTGTCGAGGTCGGTCTGAAGATGGGTTGGTCTGTTCAACTATTCATTCCATTACCATTACCATTGATTCCTCTGGGTTGAACTGGTCTTCTGACTTTCGAGATTCTGACTTCTCCTAAAGACTATCAAAGAGCCACTAATGACAGTCGGGACTATCTTTGCTTACCCAGTCACGGAGGAGTCATGATTATTTTGTAATCAGACAGATGTGTTGCTAGAGAGTTTGTTGCGCCACTTCTTCTTCCCAGCATAAGCACTAGGAAGTGGTGAAGGGCGGTTTTGGGGGACTGTCGTATGTATTTTATTTGACGTACGTCAGTCAGTATTAATTCTTTGCTCAAGCAAAACTTTTGTTTTTGATTTAATGAACCGACTGCGTGCGGCTGAAAATACTCGGATATATGAACTTCAAGATGATGGCCCGCCAGGTTTTGCGCATATTAAGATATTTGCAATACAATATTTCAACTATTTCATACTTTAATTATAATCGATATCAAAATAGGGGGACCACTAAGTATTCATTTGATGAAAAACACATGGCATGATCCTAACTGAATCCGCAAAATTCCCTCAGATCTCCTGAATCACTTGGTCAAAATGTTCTGCAGATCTGGGCTGCACGTTGCACTACTAACCTAAAAGGAGTCTGAATATTTTCTAGGTCGCCTATCTATTAAACTCAATCAGCTAGTCAATCTACGGACGCCCAAGGTGTCGCCGCGTATAATTCTATTACGTCGTAGAAGCTATTAGCTGCCAAACCCGAACATTTTGACTGGGTCACGCCCAACGTTACTTCTAAACTAATATTATACCTATCAAGAGGAAACATTTGATTGTTTGTTCGTTTTTATTGAATATGACCCTATTCAATAAAAACGAACAAACAATCTAAACTAGGTACCTACCTACTGCTATCGACTTTTCTGCCAGCGTCACGAATTGACAGCAGATCCGAGGTAAGCTGACGAACACTGCACTTTGTGGTAGAAAACTGTTAGTAGAGAGTTATATAGCATACACGTAATTACATTTTAATGTCATTGTCATTAAGAAATTTTGACAGGACTTAGGGGAAAAGTTAGTGAGGAGGGAATGGAAGTTAGTAGGAAGAGAGATTTTAATTATGCGGTGAGTACGTTATTTTCTACCAGAATGCTCATGTAACACCAGTCACCTTCAGCTGTCAAATTGTTCAACTGTACGCCACAGACATAAAATCGATTGACAGTTGACGGCACCTACAGGTCTACGCTCGCTCATCAATAACAGATATAACGAATACTTGTATTTAAAAACCAAACATATACACTTCTGGACACATCTATTGGCCCACCTTGTATTTTCAATTTCGTTTGGTCCTAGCTAAAATTTTATATTAGGTCGAGCAAAAAGTTTTTATGCAGTTTTGAACCTGGCACATTCACAATTTCATTCAATAGTCTTTTTTTGAATTTCGAACACAGAATTTAAAGAAACAAAAGATAATTTGGAGCCTGTTTGTTGATATCAAACAATCGAATACTAAGAAAACTGGGTTTTATTGGTTTACTTGGATTTAATTCTTGAAAAAGTGATTGATATCTTTGGTTTTGCAACAAACATTACTTATTCTTAACATTAAGGTGAGGTTCTATCAATAATCTATGGATACTTCACCTGAAGTCGCCGCCCAAGCTGTGGCACTTATTCAGGCCGGACACAGCCAAAGAAACGTGAGTGCTCAACTTAATTTAAGTCCATCTGCGGTCCGAAATGTTTATCGGAGGTACCTAGAGACTGGCGGCTTTGTTCGTCGCCAAGGAAGGCCACGATCTCGGGTCACAACTGAAAGGCAGGATCGATTCATCGTGACGACCAGCTTGAGAAATCGTCACCTTACCTCCATTGAGATACAAAACCAACTTCGCGACTTCCACGGAGTATCTGTGAGCGCTCGAACTGTTCGAAAAAGGTTAAACAAACGCGATATATATGGTACCACACAAGCCATCTAATGGGCCCAAACTAACGCGAGCCCACCGAACAGCGCGCCTTCATTTCGCACGCAGTCATTTAAATTGGGCACATCAAGATTGGAGCCGTGTACTCTTTTCTGATGAGTCTAAAATTGTGTTACATGGCAATGATGGAAGGAAGAAGGTCTACCGACGTAAGGGAGAGCGTTTCGCACAATGCTGCTTTGAAGAGAGGGTTGCTTATGGCGGTGGCTCATGGACTGTCTGGGGCGGTATATCCGCGAGCGGCAAAACTCAACTTGAGGTTGTTACAGGACCACGGCTGCCAACATTATATACTGAAAGGTACATTCGTGAGTGCTTAGGACCTCACGTGATACCATACGCGGACTATGTGGGCCCAAATTTTTCTTTTTATGCATGATAATGCAAGAGCCCATGCGGCCGGCATCGTCAGGGAATATCTTCGGGATGTGAACATCACAGTTATGGACTGGCCAGCCAGAAGCCCAGACATGAACCCCATTGAGCACATGTGGGACGAGCTAAAAAGACGTGTTAGGGCTCGTCAGCCAGTTGCCCAGACGATGCAGGAGTTGAAAACGAATGGGAGATGATCCCTCAAAATTTCATAGAGCGGTTGATAAACTCTATGCTTAATCGTATGAGAGCTGTGGTAGATGCCCATGGAGGCAACACGCGTTATTAAATTAAACCTTTATTCGATAAAACATGTTTTTTATTCAAAAATCAATTGCCTTTAACAAGGCGCATATCCGACTTGTTAGGCGTAGCTCCATGTCGTATGGTATTCTGAATTAAAATTTAAAACAATACGATCGAAAAAGATGGTAAAATGTATCAGGTTTAAAACTGCATCAACAGTTTTTGTTCAATCTAGCAATCATATTTCGGTAGGGGCCATCGAAACCTAAACTCTAAGGTGGGCCAATAGATGTGTCCAGAAGTGTATATGTATATCTACGGCTATGTATATGTTTGCCTATGCATGTTGATCGGCCTGTTGGTCTAGTGGGTTGTGGCCCGGAAGGCTATGTCGGAGGTCGAGGGTTCGATTCCCAACCAAGACAACGATCATTTGTTCTGTGTTTCGGTTTAATTTAAAGTATAAGTATATTTATAACACAGTTGCTCGTAAAGGGTCTCTTATTTAACCAATTTCAGTATAGTAATGTATCTCATTACGGACTTGTGTGTTATGCACAAGATACTCCAATTATATCGAACGGTATAGCTACTTTTCAAAATCTTGGCAAAGAGTTTTTATGTCAGAAAAGTGCTCAACATTTTATGAATATAAATAACTTCGGAAGATAAAAATGTAAACATTAAATTCGTTAATTTAATTAATTTTGACAATAAATTACAACCATTTGTAACAAATTCAAAAAATATTTAGTAATTTACTTTATTAGTAATACTGGCTGTTTTTGTGCCTTTGACAAAAATAAGTGCTGATGCGCGCGCATCGCTAATTTGTGAACAAGTAAAAATTATTCCGCGTTTTTAACCGACTTCAAAAAAAGGAGGAGGTTCTATGTTCGTGTGTATGTATGTTTTTATTTTTATTATTATGTATGTTACCTGATTTCTCCGCCATTTGTTATTTGAAAATTTGAGTCCGAGTTTTATTTAATTCCTCGCAAATATGTTATAAAACGTCGTACCTAATTGACTTATGTGCGCTTTCATAATTACAGCACTTAAATAATAATGCACCTACTAAAAAGAGATTTAAAATACTATAGAGCGGACATGCGAGGAAATGTCACCTACTGAAAAGAGATTTAAAGAGCGGACATGAGAGGAAATGTCATAGAAAAACTTTGATCCCATGTCTCAGTAACGCCATCTAGAATAATATATGAATATTGGAGCGGCAGCGGCGCGTACTAAAAAAAACTCATAGACTTGTATCCAGCAGGACACACATTTTCGGACGAAAATTTTGTTCGTGATGTCCGGTCTATAGGTATTGAATATCTTTGACCTACTATTATCGGTTATCTAGTACTCATGGCACAAGCTCTTCTTAGTTTGAGACCAAATGGCGCTGTGAGAAAGTTGTGAGATATTATTCTTCTTATTGTTCTGTAATCTCCTCTCTTCTTGTTACTCTAATCTGTTCTTGTGCTTGTTCTGTGACTGCGACTTAGGTGTAGTGGTCAGGTGCTGAGCACGAGGTCCCGGGTTCGATTCCCGGGTCAGACATAGTGTTATTTTATTGTGTTAGCCTGAAGTTGTGGCCGATTGATGGCAATAGGCTCGCCCCCTATTACATGGGACTTAAACGTAACTGGTGTACCAGGTACACCTCTACCTAACCCTTCGAGGTTTACAGGCGTGATGTTATGTGTTGTTTTAAAATATAATATTTCTGTGTTGTCGTGATGATCCAAAGGTTAAGCCTGCCACTCATGCACGGGGTTGTGGTTCGAATGCCTAAATTTGAACAATTTTTCAAACCAAATTTAATTAACTACCATTAATAACATCCTCAAAATGCTTATAAAAACATAAGTAATATCGTATACAGAAAGCTTAGTACTGTTTAAATGATTGCTTGGAAGATTATTAAAACCCTTCAAAAGGCCTTGTTCTCATAGTATCTAAAAATAAATCAGTAATTTAACTGACATGATAATGTAAGTTTTTGCCTAACTTCAGCGGAGCAAACACGAGGGTTATGATTTTTATGCTTCATTGTTATTTTTTTTTGTTACTATAATTATTTGATGATTGTTTATTTTCATAACAAGAGTTTTAATGGTTTCTATTTTTTAATTTAGATGTAAGTCACATTTAAGTAGATATAACTTTTTCATGTTAAAGAAACATTTGAACGCCTTGCAAGGCAGCACATAATGATACATGAAACCTATGTGTCACATTTAAATAAATAAATTTGTATTTAAAAGTCGTTTTGAGTCTAATGGACTTATTACTTACTTTATTTTCTATCTTTTTTTTCTTTTCTTACTTTTAGGTACGGAGGTTATATAGACAGTCACCTCATGTGGAACGCTAGTATTCAGCTGCATCTGTTTATACTGAAGGCCGATCCTCTTCTTTCCAGCAAAAACACTAGGAAGTGGCGAAGGGCAGGCTTTTTAGGGAGTGTCTCATATAATTTTGACATTCAAAAAGGGCTGCTCCTAAGCCTACTTTTAATAAATGACTTTTTATTTTGATTTTTTCACATGCTTATCAAAGAAAGTACTACCTCTTAGATTATTCCGCATACAGTTTGCTAGATATATAATATTATATATTAATGCACAACATTTGCCTATTGGAATCAAGTCGGGCGCATAGCTTGTGGCTAGGGGCTTGTAGGATTATCGTATCACACGTCTGAACTGTCGCCTTATGACTTAAGCATTCAATGTAGTGTGACGTTTCGAGCCGTATTCCCTCCACTAGCGTACCACATATCGTATACAATGACATATCAGAAACACGACGCATCGCTTCATTACATAACATAGATAAGAGCATGTATACTGGTTAATCTGTCATACCTACATTACAGTTGAATATACATATACATGAGATACACAGATGACCCACGTTTTGACTGGCCTATTGGTATAGTGGTTAGTGGCCCTAAAAGCCGGAGTTCGTGAGTTCGATTCTCACACAGGACGAATTTGGAGAATTTGTTTTGTGCCTGGGTATAATTTATGTATAATATGTATGTATTTAGAAATATATACCTAAGTATTTTTATCCGTTGTTTAGTTCTCATAGCACAAGCTCTGCTTAGATTGGGATTAGGAAGCGTTTCGTGAACGTTGTGGAATATGCACAAGTTATTTGCTCGTGGTCAAGAGCTACATGCGCAAGAGCTACATGCGCAACATACTCAAGCGCGTAATCCGCATCGCGGGCTGCGAGTCCAGTTTTATGGTAGTGGCAAGCGCGCTAACTTCTCGCCATTGGCTTTTTCATATTGACTTTGTGAAATATATTATACTACACACCATTCAATGCTCTAAATTGAAAAACAAGTCAATTTCTGGTTTAGAGCGATGCCGGTGCCGTGCCGGTGTAATGTGCCATGACCTTTAATGTGCTATGACCCTAAGGATGTTTCAGGAAGCATCGATAGGCGACACTACGAAACGACTTAAGGTCATGTGGCACATTATAACGGCACCGCAACTGCACAGCTGCCGCACGGCGTCGCCTCGAATTTAGGCTACGGCTAGCTGCCAGTGTGCTACCTACGCATCGTCGGCAAGGTGCAAGCTCGCAGACCGCGCGCTGGCCGCGAGGTGCAAGCTAGCTGTCACCGCGAACATATTTGTTATATAATTATGGCATTTATAATTGAACATGCCTAGGACTTGCACGTTTTCACAATGTCTCGGTTTACGACGGCGCAATGACGTTGTTTTGATCGCGACTCGGAGTCGGCGAGCTGTAAGCGTGCGGTAGACGCGCTGTAAGCACATGGTCCGCTCGCTATCGGCAAGCGCGCTGACTGATTGCCGTTGCCTCTTTTACTTTGACATTGTGAAATATATTATACTTCACACGATTTAAGGCTCTAAATTGAATGACAAGTCAATTGCTAGTTTGGAGCGGTGCCGGTGCCGTGCCGGTGTAACGTGCCATGACCTTTACACTGCAAACCGACCCTAACGTAGTTGGAGAAAGGCTCAGCAGACTTTTATTTTGAACTATACCATCTTGTAAACTCACTGAGATGTGATTAAGCGCAACGTACTCTGTCCGGTAGTCAACTTAACTTGAAGTCCACTTTAAGTGCAATGCCATTTTCTTGTAAATTTTCAATTGTTATCTAAGTTCGATGTGGAACTAGACGCCAGTTGATCACTGGCAACAAAGAGATATATAGCCCATAGCCCTGCTAGTAAGAGTTGTGTGTGTCCTTCTTAGCCGTACTTACGTTGATTGTTTTGAAATCAAAATCCATATTATAAAATCACACATACACATACATAAACTCACGCCTTTTTCCCATGGGGGTAGGCCGAAACTACAGAGCGCCATATGCTACGATTCTTACATACTTCTTTTGCTTCGTTTACATTCATACATGTTGTCATGCACACACGCCGGTTGCGAGTACTACGCACCTGACCTTTCTGAAGAACCTCACCAATAAGGTCTCTGTATGTCCTTCTAGGTCCCCTCCCGGCATTCCCACTTATTATACATCTGCCTTGTAAATACCTTTCGTTAGTCGCCTTTCATCCATTATGTCAACGTAAGTAAGCATACTTTACTCTCTCTCTCTCTCTCTCTCTCTCTCTCTCTCTCTCTTTCTTATTATAAAATCGTCACATGAAAACCCTCATGCTTCCGTCACAACGCCTTTTTTCCATGGCATACGATATTGCGCATTCATTTAAGAGGTCTTGAATAAGTTATAATATTTCATAACTTATTCAATATTACATAAATGAATTATAAGTACACATAGGGATGCCCAACGGCCCACCCACTCAAATGAGAAACAGAGCGAGCTCGTTACGTTTGGAATTGTGTGTATATCGATTCCTTCAGCTTATTAGTTAACGCACACAATAACTATGATACTCGTAGTAATGTGTGGGTTGTAAACTTAATCCCTCTTATTATAAAACGTGGTCTTAAAAAAGTACCGGGTTTAGTACTAGGTTTAAACCATGAACTTGAATAATCGTTATTACAAAACGAAGTTTATCGCTAGTCCTAGAACTATCTATAGTACCAAAGTTAGACCATCGTGACCCCTAGTTTTACTATGGTACTAAATTGTTAGACGTCAAATTCTTAATTTTCAAGTTAGCTTTCGGAAAGTATTATTTACAATTTTAACTAAAAATGGATATTGATGACTGATTTGGAAGATTTGGAGAGATTTCCACAGCGCAACCACTCTAAATAAAAGTTTACGTCGAAACTAGAGCTATAGACTTTTTTTTAATAAGACTAGTTTTTTATAGACATTCCATAGATTTTTTTACGTTACTTTTACTTGGAAAAGGAAAAGGTGGTTTCGCCAGGAAGCATGACATGTTAATACGTGTACTTATACGAATGCTAAAATAAAATCTGAATTATATTATTATTATACAGATAAGTATTAATAAATCAAACATAGATAGTAACTATTATTTTTAATAACAGGCCAAAATTAGTCTTAAAATACTTATGATTATTATATATATATATTTTTTATTATTATTTATTTGCACACGTTTGACCACTTGATAAACGGTGATGTGATCGACGATGAAGCTCGCTTGCCTAGAAGCAACCTGTTCACTCTTGACTTGAAGACCCCTAGGTTGTAGCTATCAGGAAACACCGACTCCGGCAGGGAATTCCACTCTTTAGCTGTTCGCACAATGAATATTTTTCCAAAGCGTTTAGTACGTATGGTTAGGATATCTACCATGTACCGGTAGCGCAGTGCCGTACGTCTGGTGGTCCGATGATGAAAAGGACTTGGTGGAATTAAATCGTGCAATTCCGATGCACACTCTCCGAAATTTAACCGGTAGAAATCCGACAGGCTAGCAACTCGGCGTCGATGCTCAAGACTTTGAAGTTTTGACTCAACGTGTTTCAACTCTTTTTTTCTTTGGCTGTTCCATTTTCTTAATACACGGCGTACACACGATCTAACATTATTATTACATTATATTTTAGTATCATAACATTACTCGTATGACGCGCGCTGCCAAGTTCACTTCGTTATACGTGTTAGTTATAGTTGTTCCAAACCAGAACAATTTAATTGTGAACATGCATTCAAAAAAATATAAAGTTTTGCTATTTAAATACCTTTAAATAGCAAAACTTTATATTTCACCGCTACAAATAGCAATTTATTAAATATTTTTCTTTCAATTACGTAACAATATTTTGTAAAAAGGAACGGCGCGTAGAACGCTGAACGAATGATTGAATAGTTTTAATATTTTGTTGCTTATAATCTGTGGATAATATTTAGACCAGGGACTATCTTTGGTACTAAGTAGTCCTTTGTTGGTCAACGATTTATAATACGAA
Organism: Euplexia lucipara; assembly: GCA_921972225.1. Classification (NCBI taxonomy): domain Eukaryota; kingdom Metazoa; phylum Arthropoda; class Insecta; order Lepidoptera; family Noctuidae; genus Euplexia; species Euplexia lucipara. The sequence goes on along the minus strand of OV179142.1, from coordinate 4,405,331 downwards.
TGAAAGAATTAACGTTAGTACCGTAACAAACCTAGACCTTTTAGTCCTGGTTTAAACCTGGTACTTACGGAAGTTTTATAATAAGACGGAATGGGCTTACTACTACTAGTCGAGGTTGAAACTTAGAACAGGTCCACTCATAATTGTGATCGGTGGGAGTCCTCCCTGCTGCAACGGTGGGTGCGGTTGTACCATTGTCAATAACAAATATGGACCTTCATATGACCTTTATGTTTTTTTTTGGGCTTTGTATGGCTTTATATGGGCCTTCTGAGCGTGTTCGTGGCCTGATGGGACACGACTGGATGTCAGACTTTTGGGTTCTGATTAGATCTATAAATGACTGCCGGGACCGAAGGTCTACCGTGCTTTCAAGACATGAAGAAGTCTAGATATGTAATGGTTGGTCACTCAGACACAGACCGACCAACAATCAACCCATGCAGCTATTATTATTTAACCTCCCATCACCTGAAAATAAACCGGCCAAGCGCGTGTCGGGCCACGCTCAGCGTAGTGTTCCGTAGTTTCCCGTACGTCATAATAAATGTTCAAAATACTTGCATAATAATATACGATTATACTACAAACTTAGTCCAGAAATTATTTTGTACAACTTTTTGTCTTTTTTGTACAACTTTTTGTCTTTTTTGTACATAAACTGTTTCCATCCAAGTTCAAAATAATTTTACTAGAAAGTCCTTACAAAGTTCTACTTTTCAGATTTTTTTGCATATTTTCTAAACTTATGGTTCAAAAGTTAGAGGGGAGGGGGGGGGGGGGACCATTGTTTTTTACTTTTGGAGCGATTATTTCCGAAATTAGTAACATTATCAAAAAATGATTCTAGTAAACCCCTATTCATTTTTAAATACCTTTACAACAATATATCACACGTTAGGGTTTAAATTAAAAAAAAACACTTCCCACTTTACATGTAGGGGGGCTACCTTAATACACCATTTTTTTCCAATTTTTATTTTACCACTTTATTGGCGTGATTGATACACATATTGGTATATACCAAATTTCAGCTTTCTAGTGCTAACGGTCACAGAGATTAAGCGAGGACGGACGGACGGACGGACAGACAGACATGGCGAAACTATAAGGGTTCCTAGTTGACTACGGAACCCTAAAAACCTGCACAATTTGTTCATCTAAAAAGCGTTATCCGGTAAACTGAATGCTTGTTGAAAGTCAATCTTGATGCCCTTCAGCTGAAAACAAAGGACAGAGACAAGAACAAATTTACAATAGGTGAAGATAAGCGAAGCGGTCACATTGAAGTCATATTGACCTGGCTTTGGTTTCCTTTATAGCGTAGATAGACAGATTATACGATATCTTAGACTTAGAATATCGGGGTTAGTCACTGAACTAGACTAAAAGAGTATAGGTTTGTATTATCGTTTCAAGGAAACTTCATACCTAATTCTTATTCATTTATTTATTGCTTGTCACAGGTAAAAAGACAGTTCTTACAATTTGAACCAAAGTGTTACCGTAATATACACATGGAGTCATTATTTCAGACTAAAAAAACCCTTAATTGATTTGTAACAAAGGTCTTAAAACTATGTTAGTCATAACTTAAATTATGTTGTTACTGCTATGCTGCTGCTGCTATATGTTGCTAATATGTTTATTTATTATTTATTTATTTATTTATTTCCACGCTTACATCTATCATTACAGGGAATTACCTATTGCGATAGAGTACTTCTTCTAACTTATCAGACAGATGTGTTGCTGGGGAGTTTGTTCCGCCACTTCTTCTTCCCAGCAAAAACACTAGGAAGTGGCGAAGGGTGGGCTTTTTGGGGGACTGTCTTATGTAATTTCGACGTTCAAAAAGTGCTGATCCTCAGCCTAATTTGAATAAATGACTTTTGATTTTGATTTTGATTTGATTTTGTACTTTCGTTGCAAAGTGTGCATTAAAAATAACCTTATTTTACTTCTGTCTAATGCTACAGTAAATGGATAATCCCAAAAGTCTGACAATCAGTCTAACCAAGGGATATTGTGATGCCTAGTCACTAGATTGTAAAGGTCAGATAGGTAGTCGCTTCATGTGAATCACTGGATTTAAGCTGCATCTGGTCAGACTGGAAGCCAACACCGACATTATTACGTAGTTGGGGAAATAATAGGCAGATTCATAATAATCTGCCTAAAATGCGGGTTATTCACCAACTCGACACAAGAGACCGGACACACGTGTGTCCAGTTGGTGAAACTCAAAATTAGTATCACTTATTATTTCGTCATCTGGGCACACCAAGATTTTTATTCGTGTCCACATAGTGAAACATAAAATAAATTACTTTTATGTTTTCGCCAACTGAACACATGTTCGCATTTTACCCGAATTCAAGATAAAGGACAGTCAAGCACATTAATGTTTTGTGTCACAATCATCATCAGTCACTAAACGTCCTACTGCTGAGAACGGGTAACATTAGCTAAGTATACTTTTCTTCACATTAATAAATCATGATGATATTATCAAATTGTTATATATTTGTTTTATTTCAAAATTTGTCTTAAATAGAAGCTAATAAGGTTTTTCAAGTAAAAAAGTGAGGCAGCTTTTTCATGAAATCGAGGCGATTATTAACCTGACTGTACCCTTTTTTGCAAAAAAACTGGGTGTGTCCAGTTGGTGAAAACATAAAAGTGATTTAATTTAAGTTTCACCATGTGGACACGAGCAAAAATTTTGGCGTGTCCAGATGACGAAATAATAATTGTACTAATTCTAATTTTCACCAACTGGATACACGTGTGTCCGGTATCTTGTATCGAGTTGGTGAATAACCCAAAATGCGTTGCCATGATTATCGTTTTACGCGTGGGTAATAAAAATCTAAAATAACTTACAAGTTTATAATCAGCTTAAAATGCGTTGCTATTGCTATGACTATCGTTTTACGCGTGGGTAATAAAAATCTAAAATAACTTACAAGTTTAAGGCTAAAACCATATTTTGCCAACTTTTGGCTAACTGCCTACCTACTTTTACTTTAGATCTACGCTCACTCGGTTAGTGACAAACACTTTTGTGATCGACTACCACATAATATTTGTTTAAAATTTTCTTTTATGTTTTACTACGTTCTTTAAAACAAAATCATTGTAAACCTATACTCCATTAACAATAGCATTAATTAGACATAAACTAAAAAAAGGTTATTTTTAATGCACACTTAGTAACGAAAGCATAATAAGCATGTTACAATTACAATAGACGCAGATTTAATTATTAAACTATTTTCACTGCAGCTGTAACCATTTCAACAATTTATTTTAGGAAATTGTGTGGATTTCATTTAGTTATATTATTTCATTTTAGTTGGAAACAGTAGTGTCAATTATAAAAACCTCAAAGAAGCAGGGGGGAACAATACATCGACACATTCTTCGTTTCACTTTTATTCTTCTAAATATAAAATAACGATTTGAATAACAATTGTTTTCACTTATCTATAAAACGAAATGTTTTGCATTCTTGCTTCTACGAGCCTCTTTTTCTAATGCTATTATAAATGGAATATAGTTTCTCAATTAGTGAATTTAAGAAGAGAAAAATTAAGTTAGATAGATAGATAGATAGATAAAACATTTATTTAGTACACACAAATGACACAGACAAACACACAATACAAAATCAAAAAAGTGATATATAACAATGAACGATGAAGTTAACATAGATAGGGAAATAAAAACTACACTGCAATTCTGCAAAAATCACATGGTCAAAATATATGTGAAAGGGGTGTTAAAAAGCCTTAGTTCGCTGTCACTTCACACACATTTTAGCTGGATGTTTTTTGCAGAATAGCCCAGCTGATTTAATAAAAGTCAGTCAATTCATTTGAGTACAGCCAGCACATCAAGCTACCCCAATGTGTCAAATTTCTTTTTTTTCAACAGTATGAGGTTCAAGTGATCGAAAAAATCACATAGTTTGCCCTGATGTGCTGATGTCTGTACATAATTTGTATTTCAAGAACTTCCACAACCGTTGCAAAGCTTGCGGTATCGTTCGAAAACTTGCATTATATTAATGAGCTACATCTAATATGGCAAGAAAGGCTGAGTGATTACCTCATTCAAGTTGCACATCATAATAGGAGCAGAAATTAAAGGGAAATCTTGATGGAAATGCTTTGTTCGGCTTGATAGAAGATGCCGCATTCTCGTATTCATTAAAGTATAATCCGAACGTTAAGTACCCACTCCGTCTTAATGAATTTGCCTGTGCATTTTGCATGAACAAAACTTGTAAGTTTCTTAGAATTTTCAGCAAATTATAATAGTAGAAAATTTAACGTTAAGCAAGATTCGTAGCGCTGTTTCATTAGACAAAAGGGACTCAATTCAGGGTACGTAATAACAAGGATCGACGCGATTTTGTAAGATTCGGCCAATTTGCCGCTACTTGTTCCTCGCTTCTACATTCTGTCTTAGCAATTTCCTGATTTCCTGCGCCCGCAGGATTCCGGATAAGACGGTGGTAGTAAGTTTTTTAGTTTTGAAAGATCGTGGAGTTTTGTTGAAGGAATAATTGAATATTCGTCACATGGACATCGATCGCGGCATAGCTCAGAATAATGAGAGACGAATAGTCAAAGCCTCCTTACATTTAGGCAACGCTGTGCGATAGGCGGGCGCGGTGGCGTGAAGGCGGACGGGATCGGAGAGTGCGCGAGGGGAGGTCGATAAGCAGCAAGGCAGTGTGGCTTGGTCGGTCGAGGTAGACGGTCGCTTCCCTTGCGCGCAGTGCGGTCGACACGCTCCTCTCTCACCCTAGCTGAGCTCAGTTTATCCGCGCCCGCGTCGCTTGCACGTTTACGTCGCCCGCTAATTCACATCGCTCGCAAGTTCCTGGTACGCGCTCCCTGCTCGCCCGCGTTTCGCGCCTTACCACAAGTTTTGTAACGTAAGTACTATTTTCAGCCTACCTGTGGGTCGCCGCAACGTTCTTCGTATTTTTCTTAGATTTTATTCACAGGATTTTTTAGCACAACGTGTATTTTTAGGGGCTGCTGTAGCTGCTGCTGGAAGGACATCTTCTACAGTTTATATAATATTTTTCGGTAAAAAAAAGCCTCAATTTTGAGGTAAATCATTACTACCAGTTACCGTACGAGTATAAAACCGTGCCACTTCAATATTACTTCGGGAATTCCTTTTGGATTTCGGCATATTTTTTTATTTAGAACACGACTTTGTGTTTGAATAAGCGGATTCATTATGAGGAAAGAAATATTTTATTATCGTTTAACCCGTGTCTGTAATTGAAGCCACTAATTTATTTTGTATGGGGCTTGTTTTTGGGTCTCGTTAATGTCGGGTTCTCTTTTAGTTCTGTTGACTTTGGTCTTTGTTTAAACTCGCTGTGTGCGGTAACACCATTTGAGAAAGCTTTTGCTTCGAATTTTTACGTTTTGATCACGGTTTTGAATGTACACTTGTACATGAAATAATGTCGGAACAGTAGACGATTGGCCTATATTAGTATGAGCCTTTTCTAGAACAGAGTTTAGTACGAAAAGGCTTAATACGTTTAACTACGAATAAATTCAACAAAAGCAATTTATTAAGAGCAATTAACATTACGACGGAGCTCTGTTTGCGTCTAAAGCAATATTTGCTACCCTACACGATATTATAAATTACTTAACTTATTGTACGATGGGTAAAAAAACCATTGCTCTTTTACGAAAATTTTATAAAATTGTCACGGTTTCAAATGATACATTTTTCCTTCGGTATTCTAAATAAAAAATAGATACACACAAATATAACCGTTTAACAATAGATACGAGATTTATACAGTTCTATCATTCAAGCTTTTATTCGTACTGTAATCGAAATCAGAGGTTTAATTCGTGAGGGTAAAGATGAAAGAAATATCATCGTTCTTCCAATCCTAATCCTAATTTATTTTGGGTTGTTGAAGTATTTATTCTTCCTCCATTCATCTCTATTTGCAGTCACCTTATTACCTACTTCTTATCTCCTTACGTTTTTGAGGTGAACGTTATAATAGACAAATAAGTAAAAATATCAGGGCTATCGGCTATTATTTAATTGTGTCTTATGCAACTGCGCACCGCACTTTGGTGACAACTGAGAATTTACAAATTAATGGTATCGTACTTTAAGTGGAGCTTAAGTTAAGGTGAATATGAGATGGGGTACGGTGCGCTTCGTCACATCAGCAGTGCGATTCTGGTCAAATCACCGCGTGAAAGTGTAGGCGTAGTGAGGACAAAATGAGCTGTCATTACATACTAATGCTAGGCATTGGCAGAGCACCACACTCAAGTTTTCGCGGCGTGATTTTTACGGAATCGACCGGCTGATCTCTGCAAGTGCGCATGACGTCAACTTAGATACACATTGATGATAGCCAATACAAAACTAACTGTTTGACAGTTAATAATTGTTGACTACTTTGCAAAGTAATCATCACTATGAAGTTACAGCTATCAACGGAGATACGCAATTATGGCCCAGCTGATCTCACGTCAGCCAAATACCAACTAGGCATACTCGACTCAGTAGAGCGCAGAGCCAAGAGGCTCATTGGTGACGAAAAGCTGGTGGGTACCAAGCTTCATACCCTGGCCCACCGGCGCAAAGTTGCATGTCTGTCAGTCTTTTACAGACTGTGTTTCGGTGAGTGTGCTGAGAGCTCCACGAGCTCTTTCCACCATCTCCTTCCTTCCATCGGGATTCCGGACGTACTGCAGGTTAAACATTCCTTGTAGATGTTTCACACATTCACACGAAGCGCTTTGCCTGTTCCTTCATTATACGCACAGCCAAAGAGTGCAATTCCCTGCCTGCATCAGTGTTTCCGAGTTCATATGACCCCAATCTGTTTAAGTCGTGAGTTAAGGCGAGGTTACCCCAATAAACGTCGTCAACAATAGCGTTTTACTCGTACATGGAACGGATTTAAATTTTGAAAAAAATATATTACATAGCTGACTCTTCGACCATGATATGTCGGGCATGCGATACACGATTACTTACACTTCACTGCATCCAATTAAATCGCAAAGACATGTCCAAATGATAGCTAAATACTCGTTTTACTTGAGTTATATTAGGCTTTGAAAAATAAAACTTATTTCATAATAAAGGTCGTAAAAAATGTGTATTATCTCGGGTCACATAATGTGCAATATTAAAATAAATGTATCACAAATTCCAAAACAAAGTGTAAATCACTAGTTTGCGCTCGCTCCGAGTCCTTTAGTCCCGAGCGGAACGTGTTCGAGGTCGGACGTGCGCCAATTTTTTCCGTCATCCCCCGATAAAAAATCGGTTTCGATAAATTGTACTACATGTAGGTACTTACATACTTTATCTTTACTTTGTTTTATGGTCTGAAATAAATTTTATTATTGTTTTTATAATATTATTTATCATCACTTTAATTTAGTTTTTTAAATAGTAGTAATATTTTTCGTTTTATTAGTTAGATTATTAGGATAAATTTGTAGATAAGTAAAATAAATCAAAATGGTCAAGAATAAAAAATTGTCTTCATTGGCTCTACGAAGACTGAATAAACAAAAAGGTAGGAATACTTTGACGATTTTTTTATTTAGGTTGGTACCTAAATTATATTTTACCATATAAATAATACCTTAGATGATATTGAATCACAAACTTAGGTACGCATAATACTTTTACAACACGGACACGGTTGCACGGTTGGCGCAGTGGCTGAGCGATCGACTGCTGCGCAGCGTGTCGCGGGTTCGATTCCCGCACGGAACAAATATATTTTGTATGACCCACAAGTAGTTGTTCGCGGGTCTGGGTGTTTGTGTATGTGAGATTAAATGTTTGTAAACGCACCCCCGACACAGGAGAAATTCCTAGAGTGGGGCAATGTTTACAAGAAAAAAATACTAATGCAAATAACAACGATAAGCGCGAAAGTCTTTCATGCTTTATTTTTACCGCGAAACGTATTTACCAACCATACCAAGTGTATCGAACAGTAGTATTTGAACCCTAGCAAATAAAGTCGCCACGCGCGCAAATGCTATAATGGTTTATTGTTGCGTGACGTCAAATAGGTAGTTCATCCGTTCACCCTGCTGGGATTTTGTATTTTTAATAGATTTTGCCTACGAAATCGCCCGCGATTTTTTTTACTAATTGTTTTGTGATAATAAAATATACGTAACCTAAGGCGTAACGTAGCTTTTTAAAAGGTAAAAGATTTTCCTCTCAGTATCGAATCAGTAGCGCCATGAATTTGCGCATTGAAACAAAAAAAAATACTCGCATCAACACACTCTTGAGCAGTGGTGGCCCAGTGTGACATCTATCAACCCGCAGTGGGCTAGCGTGGTGGATTATAGCCCACTCCCTCTCATAGAGAGGAGGGCTGTGTCCCGGCAGTGGGAACATTATAGACTGATGATGATGATGAACATTATTGTAGTAAATAGTGAATAAGATGGGATGGTGGTCACACCGTCTACTCATAGGAACTGTCTCCAGTATGAACATCAAACCACCAGCAGCACGTCACGTGAGTATTAGGTAAAACTACCCACAGCTACCACAACACAACAAATAATATTATTATATTTTGTGTCTATGTTTGTGAAGGTCACGTACCACAGCACACTCGTACCACAGTGTAGCAATGTACAGTATTACAGCTTGGCAAAAAAGAGTAGAAAATAATGGAGGCGCCACTGTGCTGTTCGTATGGCAACCCGTTGCAACCGCATAGCGTACTGACCTAATCTTGATACTTAGCAACTTTTTTTTAGACATAAAGTAACAATATATTCGTAACCTGTATAAGTATTATTTTTTTAAATCCGTAAGTAATTAGTAGTGGTTTCATTGAACAAGGACGTGTTCTCGACACGCAACTGATTACTTACCTAAAAATAAATATTTGGGTAAATACTCCTGAGTTTACATGGTTTAGGAATTATAAAAATAAAACATCATATTGTTTAACCTAATTCTTTATTCCATATTTTAATCTAGTAAATCGTCCTCCAAATATTCCACCTTTACCATGTGGTAAGGGTGGAATATTTGGAGGACGATTAACGACGATTAACGATTAGATGAGTTTGCGGCCAGCTCTAGCCATGACATGGATGTCCATGTCATGGCTAGAGCTGGCCGCAAACTCATCTGAGTCATGTTCGGGTTCAGAGGTGCTGCTTCTATCATTTTCTAGATTTATGACTAATCGCTCAATTTCCTCGTTCATAGTTAGTTTTTTTCCCAGTAATCCTTTTCTATTTTTATTACATGTTAGCACGAGTTCTTCCAATCCTCTTCGGTAATAGCTTGGAATGCACGTTTAGCTGCTTCCTGTAAAGACGAAATATTTCATTTATGTCTAACAATATTAAAAGTAAAACATTTTTGTCACATACTGTTAATGTTGTTTATCTACTCCTCTATCTACTTCCAGCACGATTTTTCTTAGAACTCTAACAGATTTCCCAAAATTAAAATAATAGATTATTTTTTAGGCAATGACACGACAATTTCTTTTACATTTTTAATGTAAACACTAGAACAAATTATTCTCTCCCTTGATATCGCACTTAAAGTATAATTTACGTAGAAATTTAATTTTCATTCAGTTAAAAGTCAAGTCACCAAAGTATCAATTTATCTCAGCGCGCTATACCAGAGTAATGCAGAAAAAATGTAAACATAACCTATGTGCTGTAATGTTGTCTTTACATTGTGATTTTACTTACATTTTTGTGCATTGTTTAACCTGAAATTTTAAAGCATTCACCCTCCCTAGGTAGCTACATGCTCATTACTTGGAGGCAAAGCATACCTTTTGTCTTATATTATCATATTTATTATTTAAGTTTTTCTATAAATTATGTTTGTTTACATTCGTAATGTCTGCTAGTGACAGGTCTAGTTTTATTTTTAATTTGTCTGGAGCTAGTTGTAGGTCGTATATGTAAACCACATCGACCTCATTATTTTTCTTTTACTTTGCTTTGTATTGTGTTTTAAAACCTTTCAAAATTCAATCATCTGTCATTCTGTCCATTTACCTTGGAGCCGGTGGAATTTGGCAGTCTTCGTTTGGAGCTGAAAGGTTTAGCAAGTCATATTAGCTGCGGGTCTAATACTTATGACCTCTCTGTCCTCCGGCCCTCTAAACTGACGTCCTCCGCCTCCTCTGCAGAAGTCTGAAACCACCACCTCTGACGGCCTCCTCCTCCGCTGCTGCAGACTCAAGCCTGACGTCCCTCGGCCATTACTAGAGCCGAGAGGACCACCTCTGACGGATTCCTCCTCCGACGGACTCTTTCTCCTGACGGCCTCCTCCTCCGCTGCTGAAGACGGAAGCCTGACGTCCCTCGAATACTCTACAGCAGAGAGGGACACCTTTGACGGCCTCCGCCTCCTCTACTGAAGACCGAAACCTGATGCCCCTCAGCCACAACTACTGCTGAGAGAGGGCCTCCTCTTCTTCATTTCATCTTTCATCCTTCATTCATCAGTTTTCCTCTCTTCTTTACCCTAGCTCCACTAGGTAGGCTTGGTAAATTCTTATTTATTCCCTCTAATCTTTTCCTACAACAGTGCTCTCCTCCTAGGTAGGTAGGTACAGTTACGTTACAGTGCTCGACATTTATTGTTTCAAATTTCTAGTTATTCCTTACGCAAGCGAATTAATATAGCTTTTTATTCATCAATTAACACTTGATTCAACTAAAATCAACAAAACAAACTCTTACATACCTGTCTTATCAGCGGTTCTTTGGTAAACATTGTGAAGTTCAGATAGAATGGTTTGGGCCTCATGTTCCGCCAGACATCGCCTGTACACCTTATAAATAACCTCCCTGCCAGCACTCCGAATGGTTTTATTCATTATTCTTCACTTTTTACGTTTATTAATCAACGTTTGGTGGTCGAAATTAAAATTTTACGAAATCGTGAACTTTGTTTATTATGAGATGTCATTGTTTTGGAAATGTTGCCAACAGACAAAAATTTTGTTCCGTTTCTACTCTTTTTTGCCAAGCTGTACATTGCTCATTTCCTACAAGTATGTTTATTATTTTCGGTGACATTTATTTTTCGCTAATACGAAACTACGTTATGCCTGAGTTATATAATTATAATGCCTGAGTTGTACAACGTGTTTTTTTGTATATCCCATAACTCTAGGGTATGATTGAGACCATATCAAAGAATCAACTGGCACATGAATTATGTTTCAATCATCCTTGAGACCATATCAAAGAATTAACTGGCACATGAATTATGTTTCAATCATCCTTTTTTTTATATCATACAAAATAATTCGACAAAGTCACGATGATTAATGTAAAACACCCTTACGTGAAAGAAAAGTGATGTTAGAAAGAAGATTCGTCGTACTGGTGACAATTTTTGAACTAATTAGGTAAAAGATTAAAGATTAAATATACCGGGCTGGTATCCGCAACTCCACGTCAAAGCGCGTATTTTGCGTATGGGAAAATAAACTAATGAGGTAATAAAAATAATATTAATAATACTTAATAATAATATTCCACGACTATTCACACAACGCCACCTAGCCCCAAGCTAAGCAGAGCTTGTGTTACGGGTACTAAACAACTGATAATTTAATTATGATTGATGATATAATCTCCGAAACTATGCATTTTTGGACCATCTATTCTAGGAGTTATAGTATTATTTTTACCTACAGAATATAACCCTAGAGTTATGGGATATAAAAAACACCTTGTATATAAACTACGTTATGCCTGCAATTATAATACTTCATTAAAAAAAAAGTAGTTTCAGTTAATTTCGTTTTTTTTTTGTAAAAAACGTATAGTGGTTCCCAAACCACATCCACCTACCAATTTCCAACTGTGTAGTCCTAACAGTTTCTTAATAAAATGGTTGTGACATACGGACAGACAGACAGACAGATATAAAGAATCTATAAGGTTTTAGTTTTTGCCATTCAAACTACGTCAACTACGTTTCGACGAATTGTAGCCAAATGTGCATAATTTACATATTTTTATTTTTATTACTTTTATTTCTATACTTATTGATTTTTCCTCTATTTTTACTTTGATCTGGCAATATTTTAGCTAATACTAATTCAACTGTGATTAACAAATCAAATATTTATTTATTTAACCCATTTTCCCTAAACCCATACTTTCCACGCATACTTATATTCTTATTAAGTGGGATACTAAAATTAAATAACCATTCAATGCATTTAAGTATTTTTGAATTACAATATTGATATCGTAGTTCAAGAATTCTATCATATCTAAATTATTAAATTGAAGTTGCTCTACTGCATTACTCTATTCTGTGACGCAACTGTGTACCTACTTGAGTTCGTGAAGTCATGAATGAGCGGTACGACGACAGCGCGCGGCGTTTCTCCGATGCATCGCAGTTTATTACGTAGCGCTATTGGTTGCGGGGTCTGAGGTAAGCGTTAAATGCCTACACTGCTGGGGAAACCTCGCCTTAATAGGCTTTTTTTGGGTTAGCTTATTCCATCGTCGACCTCATCTCTGACCGCAGGACAAGATTGAGGTCAAGAGTAGACCGGTAATATATATGAAAAAAAACGTCCCTATTAATTCCAAAACTTTCGTTAACCGTTAACTTTTAAAAATACGTTTCCTTTGTTAGTTAAGGCCGTGGAATATAGGACAATAAAAGAAAGACATCTGCAAACGTTTAGTTGACGCTTCCCGTGACCCAAGGGCTGGCCTCTACTTTGGCCAGAGGCTAAGCATTGCCATTCAACGTGGCAATGCCGCCAGTATTTTGGGCACTTTACTGCTGGCAGCGATACAGAAGAATTTTTTGGCGCTTTGTAGTTATTTAATGTTAGGTTTAGTTATTTATTTATTATAAGTTTTTGTATAATATAGTAAGATTATCAAAAATAAAAATTATGTCTTTGAAAAAGACAATAAAATAGAACTATTTGACTTTCCACGATGGCTGTGGTACCTAGTACCAACAACGGAAACTTTTTATAAGTTTCACCTAAGCAGATTGGGGGGTTTACCTAAACCATAATAATTGCAAATAAACTTGTGGCTTTACGAGGTTGGTTCGTGGATGGGTTGCTGACTATTTATAAAATACCGTAGAACAAGGTTAGATTGATAAATATGTAATTTAAAACTCATGTATTTTTTACCATTATGAAAAAGACAAATTTGAAAAAAATTAACACAGTGACGATACGATAAATGATAACTAAAGTAACGATTCTTTAATAAAAATGTATTACAAGTTCCGGGGAAAAAAAAGGTAATGACGTTAAATAAATGGCTATTGAATATGGGGTTACTTTGATAAGTCCCAATTAAACATTGCTCTCAAAAGTCACCCCTATCGAAAATGCATTTTAGATGGAGATTCAGGGTTAACTTTGCAATGAGTTTTAGTCCACTCAGAACTATCTGTTGAAGCTAAATTGCATAGCATTGGCGATACGTGCCTAACGACTAGAATTTGTAGTAGAAGGATAAATAATCACCTACGTTAATTTTACGGGTAAAACGAAGAAAAACATTTGTACTTTGTGAAACTATCAAAGTTACCCCAAAGATTCAAATTAACCTCGGTATACCGGTACCAACATTCATCCGTGCCTCGGAAAGTACGTTGAGTTGGTGAAAGAAAGAAAGAAGAAAGAAAGAAAGAAAGAAAGAAAGAAAGAAAGATAGAAAGAAAGAAAGAAAGAAAAAGAGAAATAAAGAAAGAAAGAAAACATATTTATTTGGTATTACATAGTGCCGGCTGTCATTTGTAAATCTTTGATAGCCGTTACGGGTAGTCAGAAGTCTGACAACCAGTTTAACCAAACGGTATCTGGTTACCCAGTAACTGGGTTGTGGAGGTCAGACAGGCAGTCGCTCCATGTAAAACATTGGTACTCAGCTGCATCCGGTTAAACTGGAAGCCGACCCCAGCATAGTTAGAAAAAGGCTAAACTGATGTACCTGTATCAGAATTGCCAAATTAAATCATAATTTTGCATAAAGTAAGCAAGATCAATACTATAATTATTTTAAAATGAATTGAAAATGACAGCTAAAAGTCAGAAACCAACACACACAATAGCAGTAAAATAAAATAAAATCTAAAGAGCATCTAATTACCCTATCGTGCATGCTTCTTACGTACAGACGCCAGCACATCAAATAATAATAAATAATAATAATAAATATCCCACAACTTTTCACACAACGCCATTTAGTCCCAAGTTAAGCTTGAGGGCTTGTGTTATGGGTACTAAACAGCTGATTAACATACTTATATATTTCTAAATACATACATATTACAGATAAATTACAACCAGACACAGAACAAATGATCGTGCTCATCACACAAACATTTGTCCTGGGCGGGAATCGAACCCACGACCTCCGGCATAGCAGTCAGGGTCACTAACTACTAGACCAACAGGCCAGTCAAGTTACCCCAATATGTCAAATTTTCCCAGTTTAATTTATTCTGTTTGACATAAAGTTGAAAAACGATCAAAGAAATTTGACACATTGGGGTAACTTGACGTGCTGGCGTCTGTACTTCCGAAATGTCATCCATTGAATTGGACAGCAACAATGATGACAGTTTAAAGTAAAAGACACATAAATAATTTTATTTTCATTATTAAGAAATTGCCAACGAAAAATTTTGTAATTTGTTAACTTTTGTTTGTGCATCAATTATACCCAGATACCTAATATAAATAAGGAAATATTCTCAGAACTAATGAATCTCTTTATTATTCTGTTATTTATTCTTTCCTTCTATTTGATTCGGAGAATGCTCATCCAAGCATCATTACAATAGAAATGGAAAACAAAATTGATTATGCCTAGTCTCCGACTCCAATATGACCACAATATTGGAGCTTTATATATTCTACCCGAGCTTGCTGATAAGAATGTTAATATTTAGAGACTAAATATTATCCTTCGCAGTGTTTATTCACTTTCTTAAATGAAAATGAACTCAAGATTTTATTTTCCATGTTTTTTTTTTCTAATTAAAACTATGTCTAAATTAATGATATTTAAATAACCTAATAATGATTTTTTAAGAGTTAGTAGAATGTTAGTGGCAGTAGTTGAAAGTTCTTGAAATTACGGGATTTGCCTCTCTTATATCAGATTTTTATACCGCACATGAGCCTTTGACTTAACCTCACATGGAAATATCTATGAAATATCTCTAAGACATGCTGGTTTCTTCACGATGTATGTTTCCACCTTTTTTTAAGCAAGTGATAATTATAATATATCTTTACATGACTTCGAAACTAGTTATATTTGTTTCTGTGTTGAAAAAAAAAGAAAATAATAGAATACTCTTTAATGTACACCATAAAACTTACGAATTATAACTTTAAGGGCAACATAGGGCGAAATGGCATTTTCCAAATGAAAGAACCAAATAAATGATGCAACACTGCCATTTCAATGTCTATTAGTTGTTTAATAGTAAACATTACACTACAGGCCAGGTTACTCGTAACAGCTAGGATTAAATTCGTCTTGTGACGTACACGCTCACACTGAGTGCATCTGCTAATTCATGGAATAAGCTTGTCACAGAAAATTACTCGTGATTTCGAATGCTGGATGATAGTGTGATGTGTAATGGGTCTGAGACTGATTTTATCTGACAAGTTAGGGGAATACAAGGAATTTCAGGTATAATATTGTACCGGTACCGGGTTCCCTGTATTCCCATAGGTATTTACCCATATACCCATTGCATTTACGTTAACTACATGTGAGGTTACGAAACCAAATCTGGAAACTATCTGTAGTACCTATGTAATGGTTTACTAGACTATCGTTGGACTGTTTTTAAGTAACAAAAAAATATATTTTGCTTAACACACAGTCGTAACTTTTTAATGACCAACTCCATTTTTTTTTTTCGAGGATTTTCGATGTTTGATATTTACTCATTGTAGTAGGTATACGAGTAATTTATAAAGTACTCGTGTCACAGTGTTTGTTACTAAAATCCTCCGAAACGGCTTGACCGATCCAGAATTGATTCTATGCCGCAATGAAGTTTGTCGGACCTGCTAGTAATACCTACACATTAAATCAGGTGTAAAATTTTGGAAACATAATGAAATCTTTTGCTTGGAAATACCTCACATCGTTCATGTGTCCAACATGCACTTCGGTAATTAAGTAAAAACGATTCCTTTTTAACAGTTGTTTAGTAAATAAGAGTAATTGACATGTTTTAAAATAAATTTACGGAAATATCATGGTGGCCCCGCATGCATTATATGAGACTTGAAATCATCTGGTGATATGTGATTGTACCTACTTGATGTACCTACACTTTTGTCCTATTCAATGAGGATTACAGGTGTGGTGGGTGTATAATAATTATAAATAATAAATATTTTATTTTAGTAAAAACTTAGTAGTAAAGTACCTATATGTTTCTAAGTTCATGAAATCAAGTTTTTATTTCCGAACTATGCAATGCCAATGCTAAAGGTGCCCGATAAGACGCATAAGATTTATAATTTATACTAACTCCATGTACGACGTCATTTAAGCTACGTTTACGTTGTCTATATTGGTCCGTGGGTGGTAGATGACCATTCATAATACAATCAAGACTCTTCCGTGCCTCGGAAAGCACCTCAAGCGGTTGGTTTCAGCTGTCATTTGTAGATCTGTGACAGCCGGCCGGTAGAAGGCAGAAAATCTGACAGCCAGTATAACGAAAGGGTATCGTGTAGCCCAGTAACTGGGTTGTGGAGGTCCGACATGCAGTCGCTTCATGTAAAACCCTGGTATTCGGCAGTATCTGATTAAACTGGAAGCCGACCCCGACATAGTAGGGATAAGGCTAGGCAGATGATGATATATAAACAATTGTTGCGTCCCGTTCTGCCTGTGGTACCCTCGTCAAGAATTCTGTCACTCCAGGCCGTGCGGTGACATTTGTTTATAATTATTTAATCATTTTATTGATCTGCGCACCATTCACACGAACGTGAGCTAGGCGTCAGAGCACCGAATATAATCAAAATCAATTAAAGTTCCAAGTCCGTTCATGGAGAGTTTTCCAAGCTAAGTTTTCCCGTTCCGTCTTTTGGGTACGTTTTTGTATTGTTTTATTGGTAGGTACAGAAAATTATTTGGAGCTTCCAGTTAAATACAAGCTATTTGTGCCATTTGATTGGAGTTTTACGTAATAAGAAGAAGCCATTTTGGATTCTAATTGCTTTTTATCAAAAGCAAAGCAATTATGACTAGATTCATTTTGGGCACATCATTAGATTTCGTTATGTTTTTTAATTTATTTTTTTTGTATTTTATTTATAGTTTTTCTTTTTTCGGTATCGCCCCAAGCCTTGTGTTTGATTAAAGGCCTTTTTTTCTCCTATTATTTAGAAGAAAAAAATAGCGCTACGGATTTAACTGAAAACTTCATAAATTTTTCTTAAGTAGGAACACATTTCCGCACTTACGGAAAAAAAAACACCGGTATCACTTTCTCGTAAAAATATTTAATGACTGTCTCGATATACACTCAGAAACAGGAAGATCAGATACTCTTTTTCTAAAATAATTGAATGATATGGGCATCAAAAAACGTTCTCAATACTTACATAATTTATTGAGTTTCATATTCTATTGAGTTATTTTATCTAAACGGCTCAGGAAATACCTTCGATATACCTTCGTATTTTTACTTTGAACTGTAAAAATACAATTTAATATATAACTCTATGATTTTTTAAAAGTAAATATGCCACTTTTTAAATTATAATTCTCATTGGGCTAGCTAGAAACTTTACACAGTTTTCAGTAATAATAACATTAGAATTTACTCTCTTGTGTCTTCCACCCGGTATTATTTGTATTCACGGCTATCTCAAAAGTTTATTCTACTGATAAAATCTTCTTCAATAAAATCCTTTTCTGTACGAAGACCGCGGTAAAATTTGACTTTAAGATCAGCTAGTGCATGCCTGTTGGTACGACAGACAGACTCCAATCGTCTTGAGTGGTTTTCAGGGTAGACATTAATTCTTAGTGACCAGCCTGCTAGAGGCGATAGGTACCTAAAAATAATTAAATATATTATGATACCTAAACTATCGTCATATTGAAACCTTAGAGCAACATGCGAATAAATGTGTTAAGTTTGACAGCTATGTATGCAGCTATGCAGCTTAGCAGCTATGTATAGGTAATTTAATTGATTTGTAGATCAACAATCGCCAAAAGAAAACAAACTAATAGGTACTTTAAGAGTTTAACATTACACATACTTACTTTATCTTAAAAATAATTAAAACCATTTACATACAATAAAATATTAAAATAGAAAAAAAAACAATAATATTTATCAAGATAATTTTAATGTAGTATAATAAAAAAGTGCAGGCGATATAAAGTAAAGGGGACATAACTAGTTGAAATTAAATATAACCTCATCGAACCATAGAATGATTTTATTAATTTATTATACCTACTTAAAGAAATATAAGTAAAAACGACGAAAAATACTAAAATAATAAACAATATGGCCAGTCCATACATGGTCATGTTATTTGAACTAGCTGTTGTTTTCCATATTTTATTTCAGTGTAAAAGTGATGGAGTTTGTTCAGCCGATACCCGATCAGTATAAATTTTCATGTATTTCGTTGTTTATATTTTCTACGGCAAACCAAACGGCCTTTGGTTGAGGTGGTATGATGCATTTTTTGTCGTAGTTTTTATGCTTATAGTTCTAAAAACAGAAAGCCAATTACCGTAATCCGACGCCGAAAATAAAGTCGAAGGAAATGCATTTCATAATATTATCAAAAATGTGGCGAAAAAAGATAAATTCTTGACAGACTTAAACTGAAATAAGAACAAAAATTTAATAGCAAAAAGTAAATCTAACATAATTTTAAAAAAGCACAATACCACGATATTTAAAGAAAAGTAATAAATACCGCAGCGCTGTTATTATGATAAATAGGTATTTAAAAATGGATATGGTAGTAAATGTGTCACAGTAAAATTATAAAGCTACAAAATAGTTGAAACGGGAAAACAAACTTCAAAGATACATAAACTGTACTCACAAAATCTCAAAAAAAAAAACAATCTCTCTCATTTCTCTTCGGACTCACAAAATTGCCAAAATAACATCACAAAACTACAATCAGATTAATATAACATACGAACGCTAAAATAATTTGTGTTATTAATATAAAGGTTAGCCTACACATTAGATAAATATCTGGCAGACTGGCCGCAAATATTGAGTGCCCACACCCACGTTACCTAAATAATCTGTTCCACATTTCGACACGGCTAAGAAAAAAGACACGAGCTTGAAAAGGTAATATCGTCGTTGATACTGCAATTCCGCGTAACTACAATTGTTAAATACGGCGAATATACACCTTCGCTGACTGTGATAAGGTGTATATTTGCAGTATTTAAGAATTGTAGTTACGCGGAATTGCAGTATCAACGACGATATCGAAAATAATGATCTAAGAGAAAATGCGTGCACTAACTAGACAGCTATACTATTCTGCGTGTCTCTGTTAAAATACCTCGTTAACAAAACGTCAATTTATTTCAATCAGACCATCAAAAGGCACTCTTGAACATTATGATGTTCAAGAGTGCCTTTAAAGTTTTAAAACAAGTAAGAAAATGATTCTAGTTGCCCCTTCCAAAAGGTAGATTTGTATGGACAAGAATGGGCAAAAAACTCCATTCTTTACTTTTTATTGAAAGCTAAAAGATTTTTGAAAAACAAATATACCTACAGACATAATTTCTTTATTTCCAAATACACCGTATGAACTGAATAAACTGTAAGAGGCGATCGAGAGGTAGTAAGTTTGATCCCTACCCACTGCACTATTGACGTGTACCCATTCCAGACATAAGCATATGTAACTTATTTGTAGAGGCTAACAAGACTATAAGTAATGTGCAACCCACATAGACAGTAAGCTTTAAAAAATATGTCTAAACGGAAACGTCATAAATGTACAAAACGTCAGTGTAATTTTACATTTTATTTAGCTTTTCCACAAAATATTACAAACTCTCGAAATCGTAAAACATTAAGGTTCGGATATTCATTTTATATTTAGATTAAATCTGCTCGAGAGCCCCGGAAATTGAGATACGCCAGCAACATGCAGCCTTTACCTATCAGGCTGTGATACCTAGGTTCTAACGTTCTAACATCTATTACTACTAAGATTGATAACAACCCTGGAAAATACAAGCTATATCCTACCTACTTTTTACATTAATATTATACTTGAAAAAGTAACTCTGTTGTCTGTTTGTTTGTCGGCTTTTCAGGACTAAACGGCTGAACGGATCGTAATGAAATTTGGCATGGAGATAGATCATATCCTAGATAATTCAATTTTATTGAGGCTTAGGCTTCTTAGCGTAGTAGGCTTCTTCTTTTGTCTAAAAAATAATTGTGGAGAATGATGTTTTATAAAATATTTTTCAAATGCTGCGCCATCTTTGATGACGTAATAGACGCTGACAAATTTCTTAACAGTCCATTATCAGAGGATAATTTGACATTTGACAAATCTTAAGCTAAAAACTAAGTAGGTAAATTGATAATGATAAGTCTAGAATTGTAGAAATATTGGTATCTGTCTGCGCAATACCAACTTTCTGGATAGGTTGATACGATGTTAACTTGGTTTGATTTGATAGATTGAAATAGTACGACTTTGGTTAACGGTTGAAATGGTTAAATATATTAAAATAGTTTAATCTAAAAGATAATTCGATGGTTTTGGTTTGGTATTGAGTTACGCGATCGACTGCCGAATACGCACTAACTTGCAATTCTTACATTTGTCGACTTTATGCAAATGCACAACGGCAAAAGTGCTGAGCTGTTCGGTTATGTTGCTCCGAACAAGAATAATTGCCGAAATTTTTAAAAGCGATTTTACGCGTAGCAAGTAGCGTAGCACGGAGTAGGCCTCCGTAGCATGCGTAGCAAACGACAATAAAGCGTAGCAACGTTTTCGTTTAAAAATATATTGTTTAATATTTAAAGGCATGGAAAGAAATTATAGCAGACATAAGGAAAATGTAATTTCTACGTAAGACCCGGAAAGACATTAAGAAAGCAGTACATCATTTCCGGTTTGGATTTGCTCGGAACAAAGAAAAAAATACGATTTTACCTGACTTGTTTATTATTGAAGAGATCTAAGTAACATAAGATGTTAGAAGGTCAAATTATCAGTAGAGTTAAAACATCACAGTTATGAAAAACTGTTTTATTGTTTACCTTTATTTTGCACGAGTAACATTAATGTTAGTAAAGATTATTGCTTACTTAAACGAACGATTAAACAGAACAAATATGCCGCATTTTATGATGTGTATAACTGATGATACCTACAAACAAAGATAAATTCACGCCTTTTTACCATGAGGGTATGCAAAAACGAAAGTGCTGCAAAAACTAAACTAATCTGCTACGACTAATACATACTTACTTTGCTAGGGCGTCCATTTCTGGCGTTTCTACTTACATCTACCTTATTAATTATGAGGCAAGGTATTCGTTACTAAGATATTTGACTTGGAAAAATGCTTTAAAGACCCGGTAATCGAAATCAAAAACACACTCGGTCATTGTGGCGTCAATTCGGGGAAGCTTATGTCCAGCAGTTGACGTTTGTCGACTTAAATGAAAGAAAGAAAAAACATTTATTGGCAACAACTTGAACTACGCATATTTTAAAAACATAACTAACATAACGTACACTAGCTTCTGCCTGCGACTTCGTTCGCGTGAAGTTTTGGTATCGCATACCCTTTCCCGACTTGCTACACTAAAATTGTGATAACTCAGCTAATATGCATGATATAAATATAATTTATGCTATAAACAATAAGTGGAACTAAAAATGTCACGGAAACAGAAATAATAATGTAAAATACTCGGTAAAAGTACTGTGGTCTGAAACGTATTTAAGATAAAGATACCAGGGCTGGTATCCGCAACTCCACGTCAAAGCGCGTATTTTGCGTATGAGCCATAATCTACCACGCGGGCCCAGTGCGAATTGGTAGATGTCACATGTCTTCGAATTTTTGATTCTAGAACATGCCGGTTTCCTCACGATGTTTTCCTTCACCGTTTTTGAGAGCAGTGGTGATGAAATAAATTAAACAAAGTAATGCGCCTGCCTGGGTTCGAACCCACGACTTACTGTTCGTAAGTCGGGGCCGACACCACTGGGCCACCGCTGCTCAAACGTATTTATTTGGATAAGTATTAATACCATGTTAATAAAAACTTCCTCGCAAATTATGCAATAATTTAGAACAATTTTGATTTCCATAAAAAGGGTTATATTGAGTTAACCTACTTAAGGGATAGACATATGGTGTCGAGGACTTTTTTTTTGAACTTTTAAAGAGGATTTAATCTGTAATAGGTAAGTACTTGTTTTTTGCGTAATATAAACCGTTTACGCAGCGCACGCAACGGAAGCTTTTTTCCCGCTTGCAACATTTCTTATTGCTGCTCCACTCCTATTAGTCATAGAGTGATGTTATATAGCCTTCCTCAATAAATGGACTATCCAACGCAAAAAGATTTTTTCAATTCGAGCCGGTAGTTCCTGAGATTAGCGCGTTCAACCAAACAAACAAACAAAAAAACTCTTCTGCTTCACAATATTAGTGTAGATTTAAAAAAAAAAAACACAAAAATGGCACATATTACGGCTGCGCCAAAAAGTTTTTTTAAATGAACCATGTGGGACCAACCAACATGGTTCATTTAAAGAAACCTTTTGGCGCAACATCATTTGAACCATAATGATGTTGAATCGAACTCAAGACCACAAACTAAGCAGTAGCACTGGCAATTACTAAACCTGAGGCAGTCTCTGACGATATACTGATATAAGATACTTCGTGTTTGATGTCAGCTAAGGCGAGGGTACGCCAATTATTCATAAGTGGTTCAATCGGTATTGACCACCAACAGATGGCCAGTCGATTGCTTTAGAAAACAAAGGCACAAAGGGACGCTTTCCGACGTGGGAGTTCCGTACACTGCCTACGTTACCCTACAGGCATAAATAAATGACAGGATTGAAGGAATAAATCGTCAAACATTCTGATTCCATAAGTTCTGTATGTAAGTAATTTTAACGTCAGTTTTTTCTGTCAATATAAACTGCAAAAATGGTAAATAAAAACTTATAAATTACAAATGAATAAATACGTTTCGGAATCTGGTGGCAAATAATGAATGAAACAAAACCACCTAAGCCACAGACTTCCGAAACTAGAAATATTTTACACCTTTTTTTAGGGCGGTTGTATGTTTTTGTAAAAAAGTTTTGTACTAACTACTATAAATTTATAGTAACAAATACAAACTAACGATTACCACCGACTCCCGCATATACAGCATGTATTTATTTTAAATCTACAGAATATTATTATCAGCCACAGTTATAGTAAAACTAAACTCTTAATGTTCGTTGAGCATTTTATGAGAAAAGCTCTAACTGCGTTCTTCAGACATTAAATATAAAATTATCATGTGTTATTCAAGATAATAATTACATTGTATTTTTAACGTGCTCATCCCTCATTCAAGCTGAGTAAAGATATGTATACAATGTACCATTTACATTCCAGGGCATTAACATAATGGGCTATAAGAATTCATATCGTGATTTTGCCTGTTTGCATTAAATTTTTGACTGTAAGTAACAATGTGTACACTTCGTTTATTCAATTTTACTTATATTTAGTTTATATACAACTTAATAGCTCAGAGGCTTGTGGCCAAATCATTACGCCACAGGGGTCGATCAAAGGTAAAGCAACGCTTTTTGGCCTCGGTCAGTGGATCGGTGACCATTTACCTATTACTTTTCAAGGCCCTTCTGTGCTTCAGACAGCACGTTGACATGTCGAGTTCGGATGTCGTTTATGAACTTTGACAGTCATCACGAATAAATGCGCTTTCAAGGATATGGATGACATATGTAAGAAAGAACTTGCCAGAAATGTACTTAGGTAAAAAAAATATTACAGTTAATAGCAAAAATAAAACAATTCATAGTTAAAATATTATAATAAACCGTAACATCTAAGAAATGAGCAGTCAGTAAGAGTTGAGCTGAAGGTGGAATGACCCAGCTCAACTATTTCGATAAGAACAGAAAGATTTAAAACATTAAAGATAGAAAACATTTAAGATCGACAACAATTACTGACTGGCTGATCGACTTTAGACTGGCCTGTTGGTCTAGTAGTTAGTGACCCTGACTGCTATGCCGGAGGTCGTGGGTTCGATTCCCACCCAGGACAAATGTTTGTGTGTTAAGCACGATCATTTGTTCTGTCTGGGTGTAATTTATCTATTATATAATATGGAGGTATGTATTTAGAAATATAAAAGTATGTTTATCAGCTGTTTAGTACCCATAATACAAGCTCTCAAGCTTAACTTGGGACTAATTTGGCGTTGTGTGAAAAAGTTGTGTAATATTAATTTATTTAATTTAATTTATTTATTTAATCAAGATAGAACACATTTAAAAGATCGAAAACTTTTTAGATCGGGAACATTTACTTACCTAATACTGAAAACATTAAAGAAATAAAACATTCAAAATAAAAAAATACATTTACAATCGGAAACATTCAAAACTTAAAACATTTAAGATTGGAAACATTTAAGGTCGAAAACATTTACACACACATTAGATCGAAAGCGTGTATGTCTAAACAGCTCAAGAAACAACAAAGAACTAGTGTTATAGTATCACTTACACTAACGCAGTTGGCGTTAATGAAAACAAATCGTATTATTTCAACGGTTGTTAAGTCTGCAATGCTTAGGGATCTAATGAACAAATGTTTTTTTTTTTAAGTTGGAAAGAGGAGAAAATGTGTCGGTATCCGATGTGAAAATAAACGACAAAGAGTGGAGAGCAAGTAAATAAAGTACATTCAGAAGGTCGGTTTTCAAGTGATGAAAAGGTCGGAGTTTATGTGGAAAATAGGAAAAAATGCGGGATATAAAGTGATTGGTGCCACACGTTCCGGGATGTCCAAAAAAGTATCGACTTCACAATGCTGATTTGGTGCGTTTACTTTTATATTATGGAAGTGGACGTTAGATGCGTTGAAAGAGACTTGCAATATTGGTGTGTGTGTAATTGCATGCAGTAATACGAATATTTGACGTCAATACAACATCAGTGTGAGTGATTTCAATATTTAAAATACTGAAATAACTCACACAACTGTTGCCTTTCTAATCAAAATAAATAAGGCTAAAAGCTACGCACAATTATTTAGCTAACAAAATGCTTTGATGATTCCACAACTTTTTACACAACGCCATTTAGTCTCAAGTTAAGCTTGAGAGCTTGTATTATGGGTACTAAACAGCTGATAAACATACTTATATATTTCTAAATACATACATATTATAGATAAATTACACCCAGACACAGAACAAATAATCGTGCGCATCACACAAACATTTGTCCTGGGTGGGAATCGAACCCACGACCTCCGGCATAGCAGTCAGGGTCACTAACTACTAGACCAACAGGCCTGACGCACTTATGAGCAAAGCAATAAGTTAGTTCGCCCAAAAAAAACTACTACTATTCCGTCTCACACCTATGTTGTCAGGAGCCACGGGAACGGACGATATATTATGATGAACCCCAGAGTACCGCCTATTATAAAACTATCATGATCTTTCAAAAATTATATGAAGTGTAGATAATTCGACAAGGTAACATATCTCGAAAACCATGTTAAGCTGTTTGTACAGACGCCAGCACATCAAGTTACCCCAATGTGTCAAATTTTCTCAATTGAATATGAACCTTATTCTGTTTGACATGAAGTTGAAAAACGAACAAAGAAATTTGACACATTGGGGTAACTTGACTTGCTGGCGTCTGTACCAGCAATCATGTACTAATCTTTGACAGTCGCTACGGGTAGTCAGGAACCCGAAAGTCAGTCAGTCAGTTTAACCAAGAGGTACTGCATTACCCAATCACTTTCTTTAGTTATTGATAAAAGTATTTTAACATTGTAGGCACGTGTGAAAATCATGAAATGCTTGTTGGCTACTTTAAAGGAAACATCGTGAAACTGTAAGATTTGAATTAGTCTTTGAAATTTCTAGACTTTCTTAGTATAAAAACATTTAACGAAAGTCTGCACTTCACCCTGCTACTGTCCAACGATGAGTAAAACATGATTCACTGATCCGTAAAACTCTGAAACTATCCGGATACAGTTTCTGAATTTCGAATAATAAATGTCCACTATGCACACCTGAGCGCATCCTGAATTATTATTATACCTACATTATATCTAAGTTGTTCCGAACGGATATTTACCTAAGTTTTTAACCAGAAATTTATCTTAGGTGCTTTGATCTGATATTTTCTAAATGTTCTGACCAGATATTTATCTAAGGTGTATCGAATGGATATTTAAGTTAGGTGTTTTGACCGGATATTGATTTGTTGTTCTGAGTGGATATTTATCTTAAGTGTTTCGAACGGATTTTTAACATAGGCGTTTTGATCGGATACTGATCTAAGTTACTTTGATCGTATATTTTATAGGTAGAAATTATGAACGGTAGCATCTAATTGTCGCAGAATGACATATGGCAAAGAATGAGTCCTTAAATATTTTTAAATTTACTTGGAAAACAATCATCATTTCCCTGAAGTTTTGTTAGAGGAAAATGACGACGGACTTTAGCTTTAGGTATCTACCTTTGTAGAAATAGATTTCTAAACATTTTCCAAACAGATGATTTTTTATGACTTGTGATACGTATTATGGCTTACAATGCTTTACACCGATCCCGTATGAAACGTGACAGTCGCGTTTGGTTTTAAACATTTAATTAATACCAATGATTATTTTTATTACTTTTGTTTACGATTTTCTGATTTATATTATGCCTATTAGTCTAAATAAATTATTCTAATATTTTTATTTTATTTTATTTTTATAAATAATCTGGTATTTTAATTAATTTAATTATTTTGTTGCGCTAGAACACTGTGAACTTCTTAACTCTGTGTAGTGTTTGGGTCACCAAGATACAGGCTGTGCCTAGTTTGGGACCCGCTGTTGAACCTATCCGTAATTAATGTTAGAAATAAATAAATGAATTTGAACAATTTGAATTTGAACAATTTGAATTTGAACAATTTAATTTAGTTACAATGCTGTACGTCGATCGCGTATTAAACGCGACAGTCGCTTTTGGCTCCGAACATGAGTTGACTCAGCAGGACGCTAGGCTTCATGCTAATAAGGTAAATGTTTGCTTAACCCAGCTCCGAAACAAATTAAATACACGGTAAACTAACAAGTCTTTAATAATAATATAACTTTATTTACTCATTGGGTTCTCGTTGTGTTAAATTTTTGTCACTATTTTCCATTAAGGTTATCAATAAGAGCTTGAGCTTCTGTCAAACTCAAACAATCATCATTTAATTGCCTTTCTCAACAATTCATGAACCATCTGAACGTGGTTCCAGATAGCTACCAACTTTATATAAACTTATAATTCCTAAAAACAAAAAAAGTACCTACTGACTAAAAGATTCTCCTTTTTCTTAATATTCTGATGATCGAACTTCTTTAGATATCAATGTAGTCTTTATACGTTCAGGGATACACATGATCATTAAAATATATGTTTTGTTAAAATGACTGACTTTCACATTATAACGTAGGCGAACGCTTTCAATACGAGATATTTTATTATTTATAAAACCTTGTCCTTCTTTCTAATACACGAAATCAACAGGCTTAGCCACTTTACAAACTCTATTTCTATTATCGTAATCGATAAGGCGACAATTGAAAGAAAATGGCGTAAGTATATGGAATCAGCTGTTTGTCATTTAACTGTCTAGTGTTAACGAGTAGAATTTGTAATACGGCTGAAAATTAAATACACTTGACGGTTGACAAACAGCTGATTCTTTATACGTAATTTTCTTTCTATATTAGAAATAGAATAGAAATAGAATTTGTAATATGGCTACTGATTTGTAACTCATATTTTGAAGCCTGAAGAACTTTGGTTACAACTGGCAAGTTCCTTACGCAACTTCTAATAGGGAATATGCATGTAATTTAAATATGGTTCGAATATTTTTTTTCTGAATCTTTAATGGCAGAAAACATGAACTAAATCATTATTTTACTTTTTAATAGCGTCATAATTATTTAAAATTAAATATAAAAGTGTGAATTAAGCGCGGGAAATTCAAATTTGTGAAACGTATCACCATTGGTTATAACGAAACTTGACGTCAAATACTACGACAACAACTCAACACCTAAAAAACATACATTGTGCAAGTATGACATTAAGTATTGGAATGGACTTTTTATTGGAAAACATAATTATTGCCGTGTGTGTAGTGAACTAATTTAATGTTCAAGTCCAAGTTTAGCTTCATAGTGAGGATAAAAAACATTTAAGAAAAATTACTGAAAGTGATTTTGTAAAAGCACATGATAATGTTTATTGCATTCGGGTACAAGCAATACCGGTAATCTGCTTTTTGAGCTTTTTTCATGGTGAAATGGTTAGAAGAACGAAAACACCCATAGTAATAGTAAAGGGATCATAGTAAATGACGTAATCGAAATGGCGCGCGAAAATGGCAGCGTTTAAACAGCTCAAATTTATTCTGTATTTTAAATATTTTTTTAAGCTTCATTACAGCAATTTTTATATTTTTTTACTATGTTAAAACGTTGTAAACAGTGAATTAAAAATATAAAAAAAATACATGCATATACCCTATTCCCAGCAAACGATTGGGGGGACCGTCTTTGTAATTGCTAAAAATCAAAAGTGCTGATTATTAGCATAACCTCAAAAAAAAAAACAAAATCAACATTCCAAAACTTACACACAATGCCATCTAGTCTCAAGCATCTAGTTTCAATTTCAAATGAGTTTGAACTCACTGTACTTACGAAAATCTGTGCCTATTTTGTATGCCATTTAATGCGAAAATGGTTAAAGAATACATCGCCTGCATGTCTGTGAGATACTTCGTGATATCTTGTAAAGCCATGTCAGAAGCCATTGAGCGGCCTAAAAACTCTAACCATGTTGATTTTAAACTATAAGATTAACCTAGATCGGTGATCACAGTGGCCAGTGGGATATTTTAGTACTAGGTTAATTAATAGTGGCTGGCCTCAACCAATTACAACTAAAATATTCGTGAGTGCCACGTTTTATACGGTGACCACGGTTCATTTTAATTTGATTTACCTGCATTACCGATAGCTATTAAAATTTAATAATTTCATACTGCCAACCTAACTTGCCCAGCTTGCTTGTTTAACCCTGTGGTTACAAGCCACATAATGTTCGATTAATTTACAATTTCGTAAAATTCAATTACAATTAATAGGTTTAAAGCCCACAACATGATATTTGTGAGATGATCTCACACTTTTTGGAATATTTACCTGTCTCTAGATCTGATGAAACTGAAATAAATACTTAAAAATTACTTAAACATTACACTGGTAACTAACTATAAAAGTTTACTTAAACTAAATGAGGTAAAAAGGGTGGAAAAGAAAATAAAATAAAACCAAGAAAACCTAGGCGTCATAGTAGGTACCTACTCCTCCTAGATCTGACGTTAGTTTTAACAACATACTAATTGGTTTTTTCTTGATTTTGCCGTCGCAAATATCAGAGAGCCGTGAACCAAATACCAAATTCAAATCGATGAGTTGATCTCAAATCCCACGCCAAGATTTTATCAAGGCGTGAACGTGTCATTTCCTTACAGATAGATCTATGAAGCCTTCTTCTTAAAGCTTTATCTCGAATAAATTCATAGGCGGTACTTTTCGTATCAGTTGATATAATGGTAGATAAATTAATGTAGAAAAGAAGCACCCAATGATATTTCATTCGGGCCGAGAAACTACTTCTTATTCGTTAATAGTATTTCCATTTTAAAAACCATCAGTACATTTTACATATTCGATATGTTGCATGAAACCTAACAAGATTTATTTCTACAATCAATTCCTTGTTCAGTAACAATTGGCTGCTAGACTGAGAATAAAAATAGAATGAAATTGTGAAAAATGAGTTGGAAAAAGGTTACAACGCATTCGAAGTCAATAGAAACATGGAGGCATTATGAATGCATGCAAATTCTATGCACGCAATGTAGGACTGAATAACAAAGCAACAATACCTACTATCGTATCATCGTTCATTCTTTGTTTATTACATTGGTAAGGCACTTACTGTCTTACAAAAGGTTATTTGATTTTCTTTAAAGATAAAACATAATTATTAACATACATAGGGAGGGTGGTTGAGGTATAATATTAGAAAATTGTTATTCGTTTCCATTTCTTCCGTTGATAGTTTGATAGTCTCGGCGGTTGTGCAAAATGTAGTAACTAATTTAGTAAAGTTTGGTTCTCTCGTTGTATTCGTAAATCTTTTTCGGTTAACATCACGAATATATTCCCAAAAGGGTGGGACAGAAGTGTACCTGTATTATGGATCTGAATTTCGACAAGTAAGTCCCATACCTGGACCAAACTCAACTGTGTTGAAATGTATGCCATGGGGAAGCTTTTAGAATATTAATTTATCCCATGGCAGCTAAGTCGAAACCGAGAGCGAACATGGTGTTTTGGACCATAAAAAATGCAGTATAGCTGCTGTGGTTGAACTGAACTCTCAACAGTGATGAACCTTAGGCCAAGTAAAGCTAGGTAACTATTTAATTCATGTTTACATGAAACTGAGAAATATTGACATAAAATTCCAAGATTTATCAGCATTTCAAATTATCCGCTTAGAATTTAAACGTTCTTAAGAATACGGGATTGGCCCCATAAATATCGAGTTATTTTCACCCAGAAAAAAAAATATCTCTGAGACATGCCGGTTTTTTCATAATGTTTACCTTCACTGTTTTTTGAGAAGAAGTTATGAAAACAGAGATAAAAGTATTGTACAGACGCCAGCACATCAAGTTACCCCAATGTGTCAAATTTTCCCAATTGAATATGAACTATATATTCTGTTTAGCATAAAGTTGAAAAACGATCAAAGAAATTTGACACATTGGGGTAACTTGATATGCTGGCGTCTGTACTTAAGGCAATGCCCAGAATTGCACACATATACATTCCATGTTCTGATATAAGTACGTACAGTGTTCCGATGACGAAGATATACTCGTATCTGTGTACGAGGCTCGTTAGTAAAGCATCAGGCTCTCCCGACAACCGAGGGTTACTTAATTGAGTGTCAATGAAGTGAATGCTCTTGTCTGCATTGTTCTTCATAAACAATACTAGCGGTAACTGCGATCTGTTTCTGTATTAGGCAGTCAGACACATTCAAGCGTTGAATACTATGTAATAAAGGAGAAAAAGACTCTTCATTGAACACCATGCAAATTCACAAATAATCACTTATAAAGCATCGAGGAGAAGAAGACGGAGTGAAATTACTGATTGAAATTAGACCCATAAAAGGCACTTTTGAACGTCAGACGTAGAAGTCAAATAAATTAATAACTAAACGATTCTTGTTGCACATTCCAAAAGGTCGAGTAGAATGGTGTAGCGACATCTATCTCGCCACATACAAACTAATGATCGATATCCTACATCGCGGTATCAGAGTTATCTGCGCAGTTTGAACGTTTACAAGTTCCCAGTTCCAAGTTCAAGTTCGAGAAACTATACACTTACTCATTTGAAATAGGTTTTACATTACTTTGTATACATTAATTAGATTATATGTGAGGACGATTACCTAAAACAAAAAAAACTACTATACTGACATAGGTACAAGGTCATAAAATAAGCATTATAGCTGATAATTAATTGATTTTCATGTTCATAGATTCGTGCATCTACAAATATTGGAACAATATATTATATCAAAAGGTTTTGAGGATTTTATGAGCAATAGACTATTGGGGAACAAAGTTAGCTCGTTTTTTATAACAATTACGCCACGGTATGCCCCAGGCAAAACGCTTTTGAGTTTATCTATCTGGCGATTCTCAGTAGCTGCAACCCAGAGTCTAGAATTCTGCCAAATTGATGACGGTAGGCTCGACTCCTACTGCATACGACTTCAACATACATAACTGTCGATATGTGGGAGGACTATACATCTCTGGGATTACAGGCGTGGTTTTAAGTTATGTTATGTTATGTCAAAGTTTCGTAGATAAGAAGATAGGAAACAGAGAGAATCAGCGTTATGCATAAAAATATATATCATTGCATTCAAAGTCAAAATCAACGACAAAGTCAAAACATTTATTTCAATTAAGCCATTTAAAAGGCACTTTTGAACATTAAACTTACAAGTTAAATAAAATATTATAATGATTCTAGTTGCCCCTTACAAAAGGTAGTTGCGTAATAGAGAAAAATGAGCAAGAACTGCATACTTATTCTTTTAAAATTGCTTTTACAATATTTCGTATACCTACAATAAAAAATACATTATATAAATAAATAAATAAATATTCCACAACTTTTCACACAACGCCATTTAGTCCCAAGTTAAGCTTGAGAGCTTGTGTTATGGGTACTAAACAGCTGATAAACATACATATATATTTCTAAATACATACATATTATAGATAAATTACACCCAGACACAGAACAAACGATCGTGCTCATCACACAAACATTTGTCCTGTGTGGGAATCAAACCCACGACCTTCGGCATAGCAGTCAGGGTCACTAACTACTAGACCAACAGGACAGACAAATATGTACATATGTATGTGTATATGTGAATACGATATAAGTATCCCAAAAACCTGTTCACATTTGGGAATTCGGCATCAAGAAAATTAACTTTCAAAGGGGATTTCATACGTTGGACAAAGTAAATTGTATTTTTATCGGACTTGATTTTTTTTAAACCGTTAATTAAAAAAATGATTGACGCTGAGTGCTGATATAATCAATTAGGTCGTGGATGTATTTGCATGTTCATACAGCTTCGATTTATCATCGCCATGCCTGATAGAAAATAATTAAACATTTTTGTTACCATAAAAGAATAGTGATACTATTTCGCTCTTCAAAATCAATACGTGTCAATATCAATCAAACTTTACAAATAAATGAAAATTGAGTGCATGTTTGCAATGTATTGCTGACGTGAAAAATATGCAGATTTTTCGGCCGAATTTGAATTTATGTATTTTAATTTTAAGTAACACAGACGTACCTATGTCCATTTCAACATAATGTCGGTGGGTAATTACTAGCGATGGCTGGTACCTACTAAAAGTCGGTTAATAGATTTTTCTGGGTGTAATTTTTCTATAAGTATGTATTTAGAAATATATAAGTATGTTTATCAGCTGTTTAGTACCCATAACACAAGCTCTGCTTAGCTTGGGACTAGACTTTGGCGTTGTGTTGAAGTTGTGGAATATTTATTTACATTTATTTAATATTTATATTAATATTAAATATAAAAAAAAACTTTTTTACAAAAAAAACAACCGACTTCTTAAAAAAAAACTAACAGGTGAAAAATAACTCCAGTTTCGGAAGTCTCCTGGTTTTTTTTTTTTTTTAGGGTTCGTTACCTCAGTACTCCGTCATTTATGGACCGACTTTCAAAATTCTTTTTTTGTGTGATAGGGTATACTAACAGATTGGTCCCATTTGTATCAAAACTCATACCTGATGAGGGATCTTCGAGGAATTGAGGGAACTCCTCAAAAAATATAGGCACACATGCACCGATTTCAACATTTTTAGTAAAAAATCAAGCATTTTCATTTAGAAAGTATTATTTGGTGAAGAAAAACTGATGAAGAAGACAGGCAACGGAACTCTTCAACGCATAACAGCAAATTATTCGCGATTGCTATAGTGAGATGTTTATGCTGAGCTTTTGTATTTCCACAACATAACATTACGCCATTCTATTTTAAAAGGGGCCGGCAGAGATGTACAGATTAATGTTTAGAGATAGAACTTCTTTAGCAATTGTTATCTAATTTCAATGATTCTTTCAAGTTTTGAAAGACTTTCTTTACATACAAAGAAACTAAAAATTACAAAATATTTTTTTTTTTACAAAGTTTCGGAAGTCGGTGGCCAATAATGAACAAAACAAAACCACCAAAGCCACAGACTTCCGAAACTGGAGTTATTTTTCACCTGTTAGTTTTTTTCAAGAAGTCGGTTGTTTTTTTTGTAAATTTTTTTTTTAAATTACGATTTCACAAACACTTTTACACGTAATTTTTTTAACTAGTAGTTAAGATCGGAGTTTCACTACCTGACTACTCTGAGAAGAAACACCGAAAGAAACTCAGAGGTCATAGTCTCTTTTAAAGTCCAGACATTATCTTGGTCAAATCATGTAAGGTCCATGCAGACTAGTGTCTGAAATGGTCTTTTGAGGAAAGAACCACACAGATATAAGGGGACCAGATCAGTCAGTGCAAGCATTTGTCGGTAATCGTGAGCTCAACTCGGAACTCGAATCAAAGGGATATGCAACCTTTTTTATATCCCATAACTCTAAACTCCATTTACAATAAGCATAAGAAAAAAAGGTTCGTAGAAGCAGGAATGCAGAAAATTTTATTTAAAAGATAAGTGAAAACAGTTTTTATTAAAATTGTTTCATTTCAAATTTAGAAGAAAAAAGTGAAACGAAGAACGTGCCCATGTATTGTTCCTCAATTCTTCTTTGAGGTTTTTATCATGGACACTTTACAAATTTCAACTAAAAGGAAAAAATATAACTAAATGATCTCCACATCTTTTCTTAAAATGAATTGTTGAAAGGGTTACAAATAATTGTAACATCTGCAGTAAAAATAGATTATAGGTAATAATTTTGGCATCTATCGTAATTTTAACATGCTTAATTATACTTTCGTTACAAAGTGTGCAAAATAACCTTTTTTAACTTCTGTCTAATACTATTGTAAATAGAGTATAGGTTATGAATAAGAACAATTACAAAGAATTAACTGGCATAAATATATGAATTATTTTTCATTCATGTTTAATGTTTAGTAGCGGCCTGGGGTCTGGATTTGTGCCCGATTGATGGCAATTGGCTCGTACCCTATTACATGGCACTTCAACATAACTGGCAAAATATGGGTGTACTATTACAGGTACACCTCTGTCTAAAGGTCATGGCACATTATACCGGCACCGCTCCATTCCAGCAATTGACTTGTCATTCAATTTAGAGCCTTAAATAGTATAATATATTTCACAATGTCAAAGTGAAAAGGCCAACTTACGGCGATCAGTCAGCGCGCTTGCCACTACCACACAACTCGACTCGCAGCCCACGTGCCGATAGCGAGCGGACCATGTGCTTACAGTGCGTCGACCGCACGCTTACAGCATGCCGACTCAGAGTCGCCAGCAAAACATCATTGCGCCGTCGTAAACCGAGACATTATGAAAATGTGCTAGTCATAGGCGTGTTCAATTATAAATGCCATATAACAATTGTGTTCGCGGTGACAGCCAGCTTGCACCTCGCGGGCGGCGTGCGGACTGCAAGCTGGCACCTTACCGATGATGCGTAGTTAGCGCACTGGCAGCTAGCCGTAGCCTAAATTCGAGGGCGACGCGCGCCGTGCGTCTGCTGTGCAGTTGCGGTGTCGTTATAATGCGCCATGACCTTTACCCTCCGGGAATTAGAGACGTGATATTATGTTATGTTATCAGCACTTTTTGAACGTTAAAATTACATAAGACTGGTACACAAAAAGCACCTTCAATTGCCGACTCGACCCCTGAAGCTTTTAGTTCCAAGTTATATTTAAATAGTGCACGTATGCAGTAAGTAAATATCTTCAAACACATTAGTATATTGGCCAGTTCGAAGTAGCGACGATCGGCCTTGCCTATGTAGTCCCGGTTCTAACGTCACTAGAATATGTATTGGCTTAAATTATTTAAGTCTTACCGGAATTTCCTGACTTTCCCCCAGGGAACAACGTTCTCTTGTTTCTCAAAATATTGTGAAATTGGATTTATTTATAAGTACCTATAACCTTATCAATATTAAGCATGACGTGTGTGTATGTTTGCAACTCTTGAACTCTTTCACCAAAAACCTACTTAATGGATTGTAATGAAACTTTGCTGTATCTGTATCTTACATGTCGGATTAATATTATTTACAGGTAATATGTTAATTGGACAAAATAATATACAGTATTAATTAAATAGTACTAGTATTATTATAAAAGAATAACTCACAAACAATATGGAATACCATAATATTATTGTTAGTATGTATTCTTTCCAAATAATATGTACCTTATACATATAAGTTAGTGCATTACATCACGTAAAACACTGGATAAAAAGAACGTCACTTTTCAAATTCAAGTTTTTTCAAGCAATAAAAATTAGATATTTTAAAATAAAAACGTTTTGGAGCATATTTTATCAGCTTTCTTCGATTGAGTAAACCATACATTAGTAAAATACTTAACTTAAAAAAAGATAAAACAATATAACATATTGCCATTTTTAGCTTAGTGTCTAAGAACTTAATTAAAATTTATGAGTATGTTTTAGTTGTTATATCCCTAACCGGTATTGCCTCCTTGGGTTCTGACTACAGCTTCAAGCTGGTGTGACATACTGAACACGAGGTTTTGGAGTCGATGTTTGGAATATTATCCCATTGTGTACTTAAAAAGTTATACGAATTTTAAAAGTAAACATTTCATACCGAATTAAACCTCATAAGTAAATAAATATAGAGTAATAAATAATAAAAAGAAATACTACTCATTCAAGTTATAAATTCTATTAACATTGCGATCCGCATTTAAATACGATTCGTCTGTTTACGCTGCAAATAAAAAAAAACTAGTCAAAGGGAATATCTACGAACGGAAGACATTTTCTTTGACATTTAAGTTTATTTTTCTGCGGAGTTTTAGAGCGATGCAATACGGAAATGGTCTCGAACGTTTCCCTGACATTTATGTGTTCATTGAATATTTCTTTTCGGTACAGCACAATACTGACAATACGGCTTTGACACGAAAAAAATAGTAACAATTTTTAAACCAACATTGTTGGAAACAAACATTAGTATGAAATAACAGCTCAATTCTCCTTCACTTCTCCTGTACTTTCATGGGGTGATTTTTACTGAATCAACCATATGTTTTAGGGCCTTAGTCGAAAAATATGTGTCTCTTAAAATCTGACTACCGTTCCTTCAAAGAAAAAAAAACATATCGATCGTAGAGAAAAATGTGTACGGCTAAAGTTGTAGGAACTTCAATTTGCTCTGCTTAGCTTGAGACTAGGAAATCTGTAACTGATATTTAATTAGGAAATCTGTAACTGATATTTCAATAAGTATAATTTTTAAGTGTTTGGATAAAATGATTCTACCTATATTTGCACGCCATGAAAAATGGCAGACACGTCGTGATCGACCTTTATTTAAGATCTTGCATGCATGTTTTTATAAGCCTGTATGTATACACTTGTCTGAGCAAATACATTTTTCTTATTCTTATTCTAGATGGCGTTGTGTGAAATTTGTGGAATATATAATAATTTTTAAAATTTATTTATTTAATTCTAAATAACTTTGGTAATGACTATTATCGTGTAAGATATAAAATAAACGAGATTAAACAAAAAGTCATCCAACAGGTAGCGAATCTCAAACACAGAAATGCAGAATACCAGTGACCCCATTCATAATGGCTAGTGACGTCATGCGACATTTTGACTCGACGTATCGCCGATCGCCGTTATTTTTTGATTACGTGAAAAAAGAAAAAATATATGTCGAATATTTTCTTATAATCTGGATGAGGGACTTAAACTAAAATTTTGACAAATAGCCTATTTCCGAAGAAAAATGCTTCTATTTCTTTTTCCTTGTAAAATAATTCTTACTGGCGATAAACTAACAGCCAGGTTAAAGTTTATTTCAATAGTTTGTGAGCAAAAGGCTTTGAGCGCCTTTGGTTGACCGTACGCCAGCTTTTTTTTTAACTTTTTCTAGTTCTCGCTCCTTTCAAGCATTTCCAAGATTTTACTTTCTGTTTCTATGAAAATCAAGAATGTTGCTACAGCTGCGACTGGAACTGAAAGATGTTATTTTTTAGAATTTACTAAGTGTTTCTTTTAAACATTTTTTTTTATTTTAGTATCCTTGAAACGTTTTGAAGTTACTTATTTTTTTAGTGTACAGAGGCTAGAACATCAAGCTAAGTACCCCAATTTGTCTTTCTTCGATAGTTTTTCAACTTTATTACAAATAGAAATAATATGTTCATGTTCAATTGGAAAAATATAATGTTTGGTTTAGCTTGATGTGCTTGTAATGCGGTTTGGCTCGGAACTTTCGTTCTCGGAATTATCATGCGTAAAATTTACCCATGAGTTTCAATTAGCTGTAATATTGTCAAGTGTAATTATTTATTTGAATAAACCAAACGTAATTATTTATTTACATCCCTATGAAATAATTAAAACCCCTTGTTATGTTTTAAAATGTATTTATTTATATATATAATAACAAAATCTTTGAACATCTTCTATAAATTAACAAAAAAAAGGAATATTTTTTCTGTTTTACTTATAACTCAAACAACAAAATGAAATTGCAAGTAAAATCAGTTGAAAAACAATACAATTACCATTTTACTTAACATCTTAAAAGTCACGTAAAAGAAAATTATGCGTAATTTTGACTCATGGGGTCGTCATATCTCAAAATTGGTAACACTAACCTTAGTGACGCGTGCGCCTCACGGAAGGTCCAAGCAACTAATGAGATGTCCTATACGCATAGCAACGGATTCGCACTATTTAGAGAGATAGAGCAATATTACGAAGAGGCATGCGTCAATTTTACGCAGACTATCTTTCTAGGGTGAAAACATTAAATAAGAAAAAATAACCGAGATAAAAACTACTTGAATGTGTGTTTCAAGTTTGACCAAATTACACGTAGCAAGCCAAATTTCATTATAAAAATGGTTAATGTATCAGAATTCATCCCGCAGGATTTTTAAATAGATTTACAAATACTGGACTTACATTACCTAGTAAAGGTATATTCTTATTATGGGTTCTCCTTATTAAGTTCACTTCTAATGAAAACACTTCTTCCACACACTTCTCGAGTCCACTTCTTCTTCTTCTTGTAATGAACCTTTTGGCGCAGCCGTGAGACATGCCATTTTTGTGATTTGTTTTTACTGTGTGTGTATCCAGCTGTTGCCAATAAATTTATTTATTTATTTATTAAAACTTTATGCACTAGTAAAATAAACTGTACAAAGGCGGACTTAATGCCTTAGGTATTTTCTACCAGTCTACCTTAAGGTGATGCAGAGACAGAACATGGTAGGCGCAAGAAGATAACAAAAACTTGAAAGTCAAATAAATTATTATTTAGAATAAATGCATATATACATACATATTATATAAAATCCAGAGATATTAAGTCAAGAAAAAAAAAAACAAAAAAAACGATAGGTATATTAATGGAGAAACTAATCTGCTAACTCAACTTAGGGATTTTGCCAACACCTTGTGAATGTGCTCGCGTGCCTTTAATTAAAATGTGAACAAACTGGTTGCCATCCTGATGTCCAGAGGAAGCTCATTCCAAAGAAAAACCACCTGGACGAAAAAAGAAGAGAGAATGAAACCAGAACGGTGAGAAGGACATCGTAGAAGACGATTATTTGTGGAACGAAGATTTTTATCGCGTGCAGAACACAAATATTGAAAATGAAAAGTCAGATATGACGTAGACGTGGGTAAATGTATTTTCTTTCTTTAGCGGTAACCTGTGTCACGTATATAGGACGTGTACAAGTGAGAAATAAAACTAGGTTTAGAATTAACAAATGTGTAGTTATATTAAGGTAAAAATAAATAAGGTTCTGCCTAGGTCTTGCGCACTTGTCTAGTCTACCACACTTCCCTGGCGAGCTTCCGTCCTTCAAGCGTAGTTCCCGTCAGCTCGGCCACTCCACTCAGGTGATGTAGGCGACAGATCCAGTGTACGGTCTCGGTCAGTAAAACCGTGACGTAATTCCTAGGGACAAAGGCCACATCAGTAAGCTGCCGGTATAAGGGGTGCACGGGAAACGCTAGGTATGCATGGCAAGAACTAGATTGGCAAATTAGAGCTTGTAAGGCGGGAAGAATTCTAAGCGTGAATCTAAATCTATAATGTAAATACATGTTCGCTAGCAGAGGCGGTTACAAGCATTATACTAAGAAGAACATAGTGAAAGAAAGGCAAAACATTACACACAGGATAGGAATAAGCTACGAAATCTGGACGGACTCGTACCTTAAAATTAACACAAGATAATATAATAAAAAATAGGTAGGTAACGGCCGTTAGGAACCTTTATACAAAATTGTGCATAACTTACCCAAGTTTGGGAATCACAGTCACTTATAGTTATTACAACTTTTAATTTAGAAGTATGAAGAAGCAATCCAGTCTCAAGATACTTAGTATGAAATATTCGAATGGTGTAAATTGTCTATTAGTTAGTATATTTCGCAATGACGGTAGGCAAATGTATAAATTAGTCCGAGCGACAGCGTCCGTGCCTCAAGAGGTTTGGCTGCGGACTCGTGATGTCGTCTCGCTCGCGGTCGCGCGGCGCGCGGCCGGGTGGCGGCCGCGACGAGGAACCTGTTACTCCGTACATATAAAATAATGCGGTTGTCCGCGTCCCTTGATTGTTACACTACCACAACCTAGGTACAATTTTAGTTTTATAGTTATGTATGTATAGTTAAATAATAGTTTTATATAGTTGATTTGTTATTTATTATTTATAGTAGTTGTAGTAGTAATGTACATGTTATGTACACTATGTTACACCTGGTAGCTGTAATCCGTCTCATAATGCCATACCATACTTGCAGACGATCGGAAGAAGGGTCCAGGATCACATACAGAACACATGACCTGCCTACCACCCCGTAAAAACAAAGATACATACGCAGACAAAGTTACGAGTGGTTACCAGTTTAACATAAATTTAAACCCAGAAATATGTGAAGCGCGCTCAATTTTAATGGTATTTAAGTGCGCAATGAAAACACGTAACTGGCGGTTTACCAAGCAATGCAGAACTATTTCCTACCGTGCCGAAGGAAAACCGCATTTAATTTCCCGCCGCGCAAATTCTAGGAATGCGTTTTATTTGATTACTCTATACGGAAATGCAAGCGTATCTTTGCATAATGGTTTTGTTATCTGCTAGTTTCTTTATTCCTAGACACTTTGGGTAAAGTCTACTTCAAGCCCCATTTATGAAGGAACCATCATCTGCCTTCTCTCAAATACGCTTTGATTAGCTTTCAGTCTAACCGAACGCAGCTAAATACATAGTACCTATATAACATGGTAATACACGTAATCAACCATGCATTTTTTAACCACATATTCGAGGACTTTTCGTATTATAGAATAAAACCCTCGAGTTATGGGATATAAATAAGTATGTTTAACAGCAGTTCAGTACCCCTTACACAAGCTCTTAGCTTAGCTTGTAGCGTTGTGTGAAAAGTTGTGGAATATAATATTTATTTAGGTAACCCAACCTTCAAGAAACTTAAATTATGTATTGAAATAATCATGGAGATAATATTTTTCTTTTTATCAAACAACTGTTTTCTAATAACGGGGAGAAATATCTAGGCTTTGGTTCTCCTTGAAATTGAAATAACTAAGCAATTTATGAAACGAGAAACGTTCCCTGCGAAGATTATTACTAAAACCCTTCAAATGTTATTGTACAATTCCGCCATTATTTCAACAGGAAAACCGTTGAACGTGACAAATTTCTGTTTGCTGGCTCCGAAGACACTGAATGGGGTATAAAGTAGATTCTATACCTACTGTGTATTTGTTAAATGTCGGATTGCACTAAGTAACTGCAAATTTTAATGTAAGGTCGTTTTAAGCGTTTGAGCTGCTTATATTATTCGTAGTAACAAAATTTAGAAATGTGTTTTTAACACATCCTAAAAAAGGACGAGGTTCATAATTCGGTTATATGTAGGTACAGACGCCAGCACATCAAGTTACCCCAATGTGTCAAATTTCTTTAATCGTTTTTCAACAAATGAAAAGAATAAGGTTCATATTCAATTGCAAAAATTTGACACATTGGGGTAACTTGATGTGCTGGCGTCTGTACCTATGTTTATTTCCCACAATGCTCATAGAGCAGGTTAAGAAGCTTGTTGCGTAATAGTAACAGACTCACGGGTCCATCGGAGGTGACGAGGTTGAACGTTAAGCCGTTAGTACCGGCTGTCAATTGTTGACTAATGACAGTCGTTACAGATAGTCAGAGGCCCAAAAATCTGTCAACCAGTTTAACCGAGGGGACCTTGTTACCCAGTAACTGGGTTGTGGAGGTCCGACAGGCAGTCGCTCCATGTGTGTATTGCGCTGAGTTGACCACGTCCTTAATAGCAATTCAGTGTCATTTAAG
The DNA here is from genome assembly GCA_921972225.1 of Euplexia lucipara. Taxonomy (NCBI): domain Eukaryota; kingdom Metazoa; phylum Arthropoda; class Insecta; order Lepidoptera; family Noctuidae; genus Euplexia; species Euplexia lucipara. The sequence goes on along the minus strand of OV179142.1, from coordinate 4,362,634 downwards.
TAAACGTTTTTTTCCCATCAAGCCAAGTTAGAAACGTGATTCATAAATCACGTACTAACTAACTTCACACTGCCTGAGTCGCATTTTCAATTAAAAAAAACCGGCCAAGAGCGTGTCGGGCCACGCTCAGTGTAGGGTTCCGTGGTTTCCCGTCCGTCACAATAAGTGTTTCCTCTTATGATTATAAAGGTTGGTTTCCATTATGTTCGCGCTCCAGCAGCGCTCCGCGCTCCTGCAACATGAATTACGAATATGTTTAAGTGCAACTTTCTTTACTACGGTAGGTCATGAAAGCACGGAAAATCTTAACATCGACTTTAAAAAAAATTACGTCATTACGCAACGCCATCTATCGAACCATTTATGAACTGGTTTTTACCTTAACCGATTTTAATAATTCTTTTTTTGTTTGAAAAAGATACGTTCAGGATCATAAAATATTATGTAAACTAAGTTAAAAAAAATGCTTGCATATACGATTATACTACAAACTTAGTCCAGAAATTATTTTGTACAACTTTTTGTTATTTTTTGTACAAAAACTGTTTCCATCCAAGTTCAAAATACTTTTCCTAGAAAGTCCTTATAAAGTTCTACTTTTCAGATTTTTTTCATATTTTCTAAATTTATGGTTCAAAAGTTAGAGGGGGGACACATTGTTTTTACTTTTGGTGCGATTATTTCCGAAATTATTGACTTTATCAAAAAATGAGTTTAGTAAACCCGTATTTATTTTTAAATACCTTTCCAACAATATATCACACGTTAGGATTGAAATTAAAATAAAATCACTTCCCACTTTATATAGGTATAGGAGGGCTTCCGTAATAAAACATTTTTTTCCAATTTTTATTTTACCACTTTGTCGGCGTGATTGATACACATATTGGTACCAAATTTCAGCTTTCTAGTGCTAACGGTCACAGACATTAAGCGCGGACGGACGGACGTACGGACGGACAGACAGACATGGCGAAACTATAAGGGTTCCTAGTTGACTACGGAACCCTAAAAAAGATAAGTCACACGCTAGCCCGTGTGTAGAAAGAAGATTTTTTTTTGTACATACTTGGATATAAGTAAGTTAAATTGACCTAAGTTTAGGGCTTTCAAAATAGTGCCGTAATTTTTAATAAATTATTTCCTAGAAGGACATAGACCTTATTTGTGAGGTTTTTTCAGAAAGGTCAGGTTCGTAGTGTTCGCAACTGGCGTGTGTAAGCAAAGCAAAAGAAGTAGGCATGTCAGAATCGTACTCCCATGGAAAAAAGCCGTGAGTTTATGTATATATTCAAAACTTATCTACAGTATTGATAACATACACAGACACTTAATAGGTACACATTAGTACAATTTAAGCTTCCAAGCAAATCATTAACTATTCATTATAAAATCAACAACACCAAGGATTAACTGAATTACCTTGCCTTTAACAAGAAACTACTTTTTTTTAAACGTTGCAGTACTAGGAACTATTTATGTTAACTATTCTAGTGTATACTTATATAAAATTTATATATATAGTTTAGTTAAACCTATAGACTTCTTGCATAGGTTCCAATAATGTTTGTTTGTAAAGTAGGCAAGTAATTACTAAAGCAAAATGAGTAGTTATAAACTTACCTATTCAAACTAAAAGTTAACCAAGCTACATTGTGTAACCCAGTCGCTGGGCTTAAATAAATTTTACTTAGATAACCTACGAGTATGTGAAAAATGAATTAATAATCAACTTTGGATTAAATATTATGTAAATACATGAGCACCATGTATCTTTCAATACGCTCATACTATTTATTACCAGCCGCGTTGCTTATTTTATATCACCTATCTCAGGATATCTGTTTTTTTCTCTCATGGTACATCGTCCTCACATATAATCTGATTATGTATACAAATATTGTAAAATCTATTTTAAAAGAGTAAGTATGGAGTTTCTTGCACATTCTTCTCCATACAAAACTACCTTTTAGAATGTGCAACTAGAATCATATTAATTTAATTTATTTGTAAGTATAACGTTCAAAAGTGCCAGTTTTCAGGCCTAATTGAAATAAATGATTTGACCTTGACTTTGACTTTGAAAATTTTATTTTGGAATCTACACTAATATTATAAAGAGGAAAACTTTGTTTGTTTGGTTGCAATGAATAGGCTCCGAAACTACTGGACCGCTTTGGAAAATTCTTTCACTGTTGGGAAGCTACACTACCCCGGGTGACATAGGCTACTTTTTATCCCTGTATTCCCACAGGAACGGGAACAACGCTGGTGAAACCGCGGGACGTCTGCTAGTAGTGCTAGTATTATATAAATTGGATAATTCTCTTTTGACGTGGAGTTGCGGATACCAGCCCGGTTTCTTTAATCTTTATTTTCTCTTTTGTTGTATTGTGTTGGTCCCTGGATGGTTTTGGTTTATATATATAAACGATATATATGTTTATATCTTACTGATCCGTAGCTAGAAAATACATAATTTGGCCGTAAAACTTGTTAAAGGTTAATAATAGAGAACATATTTATATTATTATTTATTTGACTGGCCTGTTGGTCTAGTAGTTAGTGACCCTGACTGCTGTGCCGGAGGTCGTGGGTTCGATTCCCACCCAGGACAAATGTTTGTGTGATGAGCACGATAATTTGTTCTGTATCTGGGTGTAATTCATCTATAATATGTATGTATTTAGAAATATATAAGTATTTATCAGCTGTTACAATAACACAAGCTCTCAAGCTTAACTTGGGACCAAATGGCGTTGTGTAAAAAAGTTGTGGAATATTTATTATAATATATAAAAGAAGGTTTACGAACGAATTCATTCCGATTCTCATTAAAGTTAGTGTGAAAAGTAGGAAGACTTGTGTTAGGAGTAAACCTAACTCAAATAAATTAAAATAAAATTTTATCCTCGATTTTTTTAAGAGCATTTCTCATTACACTCAGGTGCATGAATCATGATTAATTGTAGAAGACAACCCTATACTAAAACCCATGCATTATTAATGTGTTTTAGAAAAACACTAACGTCATAACATCTCACGTACGCCCATCAACTTGTACCGCCATTAAACAATAACGGTGAATGCATTTATTCATAACCTGTCTAAATATATTAGCAACTAAGTATACAGCATATTCATCTAACATGAATTTACATTCACATCCAATTTTGAACGGTGTTACTACACGTTGACAGCACTTCCACCGTGTTGTTTTAGAGTCAAATTCGATTATAGAAATAATACGTTTATTACATACATACATAAACTCGCGCCTTTTTCTCATGACGGGGGTGGACAGAAACTACAGAGCGCCATTTGCAACGATTCTGACATACTTATTTTGCTTCGATTACATTCGTAAGTTGTCAAACACACACTACGGTTGCGAGTACTACTTACGCTAGTTCTACAGAAAGATCAAGTGATCTTTCTGTATCATCAGACAATCGCATCACTTGAGCTGCGTTTCACTTTTCTTCTCGTTTTAAAAAGAGTGGGTAAATATTTTTAAGGCGTGATATACTAATGTGGAATTCGTCTCATTAATGAATGATTATTTCGTGATGCCATGTCGTGATGGCCCAGAGGTTAAAGCGAGGTTGTGGTTCAAATATGTGCAAGTACCAAAGTGTCGAATTTTCAATTCATATGTAAGTATGTTTCTTCATCATTGACGTTGGTGAAGGAAAACATCATGAGGAAACCTGGACTAATCTATATAAACATATAATAAGACAGTAAAAAAACTGTGTCTGTACTTTGAATATATTTAAAAAATAATAATTGAGGGGGGTTTAGAAACAGTAATAGAGCACGAATCCAAAAAAAAAGTCTGTCTGTTTGTCTGTATGTCTGTTTGTTTGTACACGCTAATCTTCGGAACTACTGGACGGATTTGAATGTTTTTTTTTGTTGTATAGATATTAAGTCTGGGCAACACATAGGCTATTATCTTGGAAACTGGAACACCTGATGCAGAACCGCAACAGACCAGCTAAACTATAGCAGATACAAAAATGAAACCGTAGCAAAAATTGTTCCACGTGATGAGCATTTTCTGCTGAGAGAATAAATTTGAAGATCCGGAACACGTGATGAGGAACTTCAAGAGCCCAGCTTCACTATAACATATATAGGAATGACGTCATAGCAAGAGTTGTTCCGCCTTAAGAGCACTCGCTGTTGACGTATAAAAATTGAAGATCTGGAACACCTGTTGTAGAGCTTCAAGAGCCCAGCTACACCATAACTCACATAGGAATTACGTCTTAGCAAAAGTTGTTCGGTCTGATAGGCATTTCCTGTTGACTTATAAAAATCGAAGATCAGAAACATTTGGTATAGAAATTAAAGCTATCACTAATTTCATTGCATAATTATAAAATAACATAAGTACCTCCACGCGGTGAAGGCGGGAACAGTTCAGGACTGATTTTCGATGACGATGGTATATCATTGAAAATTAGAGTCTGCTGGGCAAAACTCCTATTTTGTTTTTTATCGTATAAATATGCCTTCGGGCTTATGTTATTTGAGTGTTATCCTTTTCCATTTATCTTCGTTACATGGTTGCCTACCCGGTAACGCAGGGGAGCAGCCACTTAGATTTTAATTGATCAGGTATCATCACAATAAAACTATAACCATGCCTAGAAAGAGGTCTTTCCCAATGTTCCAAAGGTGCTAAATGATTGAAGATCATAAGATCCCAACAATCTACCGAAGAGCGTTAGGAGAGACTTGATGCTGTTCGAGAACATGAGGCTGCAACTCGCACCGCGGAAACTTCTTGGGATCGCGAAGCACGCCTGCATTCTCAGCGTATTTACGCATCTACCAGGTATCTAGGTCTCTAGACACCAGTGATGAATATGTGCGCGACTGACCGCTGATCGTGAACATCATGCACTGTCGCGCGAGTTGGAGACGTTCACGGAAAAAACATGACGCTTGAGTTTTCAGCGTATATACGCATCGACTCTAGAGATAAGTGGGGGAAGGAGATGCGCGACTGACCGCTGATCGTGAACGTCACGCAACATATAGGCTATAATTTATTTTGGAAAATGGAACACCTAAAAAAAAAGAGATATAAAAATGGTGTCATTGCAAAAACTAGGTATTCCACGTGAAGAGTGTTTTCTGCTGTGAGACTAAATTTGAAGATCTGGAGCACCTGTAGTGGAACTCCAAAGCCCAGCGACAATATAACATATACATAATAGAAATGGCGTCTTAGCAAAAGCTGTTAAGTCTGATGGCATTTCCTGTTGACCAACAAAAATAAAAAATCTGGAACGTCTTGAATCGTCACGCGCATCCCATTGTTTTCCCGTCCCCGGGCTTTTAGAATTCGACATCAGACGTTTCAGGTCTTCGATTTTGACGACCCCGTTGTCGCTGACATAAGCAACTGGATCCGCGTACGAAGTCGCGGGCAGAAGCTAGTAGTTAATATAAGTTTGAAATCACCCGTTTTTTTGCTTCTGCTGAGCATAAGGTCTCGGGATTGGTCCCCGGCTCGGGCAAAGTGTTATTGAGTTGTTCCTACTGGAATTTCTCGGTAGCAGCCCGGAGTGTAGATTTATGCCCGACTGATGGCATTAGGCTCGCCCCCTATTACATGGGATTTTAACTTAACTGGCGAAATGTGGGTGTAGTAGTTTCGTACAGGTATTTTTATCCCTAAATAAATAAATAGCTAATTCGAATTTCTTACGCTGCAATTGATACAGGAATGAAGAAAAGTTACCTCAATTTTTTCTTTACAAACTTCATAAAATGCTTCCTACGAGAATCTCATAGAACGTGCATCATGATATGAACTAAAAACTGTCTTAACTTGGAAACAACTTTGCTCGTCCTAGGACGAAGGTTTTATTAAAAATCTTGACACTGACAGTAATAGATTATGTATCGGATTAGTTCAGCCGGCAGAGCAATCGGTGTAAAATGCCGTATCGCGTCGCTGCAGCCACACTAAATGCAGGCTTAGAATGTAAGTTTAGCGCTGTAAATTGCTTGACCTATTTACTGCGTTCTGTCACTTTTATAAAAGTCTTTAGAGGCGATGGCCGGATCAAAGTCTTAGTGTATGAAGGAGTTGGCTAATATTAAATTCTCATCGGCTTCCATAAAAATCGTCTAGTTCAGTAATGTAAAATCAGGAAATAATTAATCGCATATGACAGCACAACACAATTTTATAAATAAATAAATAGATAAATAAATATTCCACGAATTTAACGTAGGACCCGAAGCGAGTTTTACTTTCTTATTTAATAATAATTCCCAAAAGATATTCGCGCCTAAAAGTATGTCTATGTCAGACGGGATACTAAACGTGGGGTCTGCGAGCGATACATGTTTAGGTATACGAATGCACTCGTAATTAACGTTCAACGATGGTAACTTTGATGTTATTCGAGGTAAAACTAAGCATTGGATATCTGTATTCAAATCACTAACTTTAGATTGTATTTTGATATTACAGGTGTGAGAACTTTTAGAAACGCTTTGTCCTACACCTGAAATGTGAACAGTGGACTGTATAATCGGCAACTTTAAACGATTGCATAACGATTCTGTAATGAAGCAATTCTGACTACCAATAAAATAAAATATTCCTCAAATTTTCACAAAACACTATTTAGTCCCAAATTAAGCTTGAGAGCTTGTGTTATGGGTACTAAACAGCTGAAAAAAATACTTATATATTTTTAAAAACATACATATTATAGATAAATTACACCCAGACACAAAACAAATGATCGTGCTCATCACACAAATATTTGTCCTGGGTGGAAATCGAACCCACGACTTCCGGCATAGCAGTCAGGGTCACTAAGTACTAGACCAACAGGCCATTCATGAATGATTAGTGAAACTTACAACTATGTTAGTAGGCACTGACACTAAACATAAAATGGATGGCCATTGGATTTTCAACCGACTGACAAAAAAAGGAGAAGGTAATTCTCAATTCGATTGTACTTTTGTTTTATATTGATTTGTTTGAAGGATTATACTTTCAGTGTGGTCCATTTAAATTTCATAGACACCTGTGGAGTATTTTAGTTTTAATTTCGAATATACTGAAAATCATTACGGAAAACTAAAAATTGCAAAATAAAAACTATTTTCCAAAAAAAATACAACCGACCTAATAAAAGAAACACTAAAAGGTGTAAAATAGAGAGCAGCGGTGGCCCAGTGGTGGCGGCCCCGACTTACGAACAGTAAGTCGTGGGTTCAAACCCAGGCAGGCGCATTACTTTGTGTAATTTATTTCATCACCACTGCTCTCCGAAACGGTGAAGGAAAACATCGTGAGGAAACCGGCATGTCCTAGAACCAAAAAGTTCGAAGACATGTGACATCTACCAATTCGCACTGGGCCCGCGTGGTAGATTATAGCCCATACGCAAAATACGCGCTTAGACGTGGAGTTGCGGATACCAGCCCGGTATCTTTAATCTTTTTAATCTTCAAGGTGTAAAATAACCCTAGTTTCGGAAGTCGGTGGCATATAATGATGAAACAAAGCCACCAAAGTCACAGACTTTCGAAACTAGATTATTTTATACCGTTTAGTGTTTTTTTTATACCATTTTGATTTTCTCAGTTGCTGATATTACTGACATTGTATAATTGCATTCACGTTCTTACATGTGTGTATTAAATAAGGTAGTCAGTGTGTATAATTAGTATAATTACTCAGAAACTTTTGTATAGAATCATCCAATGACCTTACAGTAAAATATATTAGCTCAAACTTTTAATTGTTGATCTTTTTATTCTGACAAACAATGTTAAAATAAATTTTCTCATAACTGGCTCTTAAGGCTTACATTATTTATTTATTTTTTAATTTAATGACAATCATTATCTAATCTTAATTTTAATAACTACATGATTTGCATACCCATGTGATGGTTAAACATGGAGCACTGTACCTGCTTATTTTAAAAATAACATCAATGTATTGTATATTATTACCCATGTTTGCAAAGAAATAAATGATTTATGTTTTATGATTTATGAAACTGAGTCTAAAACAAAAAATATAGTTAAGTATACCTAAAGTCACACTCACAGTCGCGTTTAAAAACTCTAGTACAACGTAAAAGACTTTTACAGAGTTCGTGTCGATTGCGAAAATGAAAGCTCCGCAGTCAAATTTCTTTTATACGGTAAAACAAAATTCTGTTTTGTTATAGTAGTCGAAATATTCTAGAGCTAGATGTTATGAAAGCTAATCCTCACCGTGAGGCAAATTCATTCTGAATTGAAATTTGGTAAGCCTTTGTAAGCTACAGCTTAGCGTGGAAAATGATTATTCTCTTTCACGTTTTCTTAAAAAAAACTTTTTATTACCATTCTTGAGTAAAATTTGACAGTAGAATTTAGCTTGGACCTTACTTGAACTAGCTTGTGGGTAAATAATAACTGCCTTAAAACTTAGAAGGTTAGGCCACTTTGCCACTTTTTCCCAAAAATACATTTAAAAATAAGCGTCATGTAGCATCTCAACGTCTGTCTGGCATTATCGCCGAAATGAACCTTATGACGCAGCCGTGAGGTGAGACATGCCATATATGTCTCTTTTTTTGTGTCATTATGTTTTACTGTGTATTCAGCTGTTGCCAATAAAAATGTTTTTTCTATTTTTTGCGCTATCGAGGCGTGATTGAAAAGGGTCTAATCAATTTTACAGAAAGAACAGATAGGTAAAGATTCTAAAAAAAGATCCCTGCTCATTGGGCTATTAGTGGCAAGCGGCACAATTGAGCATTAAGTTCTGGGTCCGATTTACAAGTGTAAAAGAGTTCTTCCATCTGTAATATCTCAGCAGCATTCCGTTACACCTCCCTAATAATTTTTCATATATTTTGGGTGCGTTTACAATCATTTAAACTCTTGAAACTATTGTAGGTATGTACTATAACAGTTATTTTTTTTAGGTTTCACCGAAGGTCCTAAACGTGAAAGTTGTTTGTATTTATGGGTAAAACCACCTGTGAAAATGTGTTCCATGAAAACAATAAAATTCCGTATATTTAAACAAATGTTTAATTTTAAGTGTATTTGACGTAAGCTCACTAAAGTTGTTTTTTAATCAGGTTGCTACTACTGAGTATTAGTTTTTTAATTACGTTTAACCCCCGTTTATCTGACCTCCACATCCCAGAAATTGAGAACGCAATACTATATCTCTTATTGTAACACATTCAGACTTCTACCTTCTATTCATAATAAAGAAGTTCATAGCAGTAAATATTAATATTAGGTAAGTACAGAAACTTATAATTTGCACTCATGACAACGACAAAATTTCAATCTGAATAAAATAAAGTCTAACCAGCTTCTAGACATGACACCTCTATTAAGTCCATTCAGGGTCCAATTCTCGGAATTACAGCGAGAAAAATGGAACAACGGTTAAAGACTTGGTTTCTACGAAGTTTTCATACCGTCAGCCAGTTTGACATTGACACCAGCACGTAAAATGAAATTATGAATATAAAACTGAGGCGCTTATTTCTTTTAAAACCGTATTGAAACTCTAATCGTAATGCTATTGATTTGCCTGGCCTGTTGATCTAGTAGTTAGGCTCTAGACAGACGGACTGCATTTCAACTGCAATCCAACCGCAAATTGCAGTTCAGATGCAGTTGACACGACGTTGTCTTTTACAAACTGCATCCGAACTGCAATTTGCGGTTGGATTGCAGTTGAAATGCGGTCCGTCTGTCTAGAGCCTTAGTGTCCCGAACTGATATGCCGAGGTCGTGGGTTTTTATTCCCACCCAAGACACATTTTTGTGTGATAAGAACGATCGTTAAAATTTGTTCTGCGTCTAGGTGTTATTCATCCATAATATGTATGTTTTTAGAAATATATAAGTATGTTTATCAGTTGTTACCATAACACGTTGTGAAAGATGTGGAATTTATTTATTATTTATTCATAGTCTCCATTCTTCTACGGTAACTTATTTCTATTGAAAACTAAATGATCTCGTAAAACAAGGCTTCCTCCTTTTTCTGTGCCTTAAAGGGCTCATTATGATCTCAATCAAAAAGTTACACTTAACTCACGCCTTTTTCCCATGGGGGTAGGCAGAAACTATAGAGCGCCATAAGCTACGATTTTAAATACTTCTTTTGCTTCGTTTACATTCATACACACACGCCGGTTGCGTAAAAATTAAAAACAAATAAAAATATCCAGCGCTGAGTATTAAAATTGTTGGGAAGTAAAAATGAATCGTATTGTATTTATTTGCGATTGAACGAATGAGTTTTTCTGACAAATAATTGCTTCAACAATATTTGTAGATGACCAGTTTCAAATAGTAAATATAATCAGACAAATTTACTTTCCATTCCCCAATAAACTTAAAATAAAAGAATTGAAAATTATTTCTGATTTGTAGTGTATCCCTCTCGGTAGTCGAATATGTTTACCTACGTGTGTGATAGTAATACACTGGCATGCAAAACAATGTACAGACGCCAGCACATCAAGTTACCCCAATGTGTCAAATTTCTTTGATCGTTTTTCAACTTAATGCCAAACAGAATAAGGTTCATATTTAATTGGGAAAATTTGACACATTGGGGTAACTTGATGTGCTGGCGTCTATTTTCAGAAATAAATATCATTTTTATTATGATATTGGGAATATTCTCCTAAAAAGTTATTACATATTTTTAAAAAGTGATACTTAGTTGGCAGGGCAGTCTAGTTTGTGTGTAATTTACAATAATAAACAATGTATTCTCTTCTTCTTATCGTGTGGTAAGTAACTGACATGGGTGTCAAAGTTTGAATGCCGCCCATGGGCCTTTGACTCAAATTGGCATCACATATCATAGAGAAATATCTCCCAGCCCGTTTCCTCACAATGTTTTCCTTCACGGTTTTTGAAGCAAGTGATAACATAATATACAATACGCCGCTGCATCCGAAAAGTTAGAGGCCGACGAGACCTTATAATCGTACTTAAATGTTAACAATGCTTTTAAATGTTATTAATTAAATACATCGCTTAAAAATAATTAAAAAATATCGAACACACGGAAAAGTTGTAAAGGCGACTGCCTCTCACACACTAGGTAACTGCATATGGTTGTCATTTCAAATCCAGCCTAAATAGGGACCCAAAACCTCGCTTAGTACTTACCTTTGACCTAATTGTTGGGTTCTTACTGAAAGCCGATGTCAGTTGCAGCTAAGCTCATTATGGTACTATATAGAACAATGACTAATACCTTTGACTGTATTAGTTCTCATTAGTACGCTTCGTCGTAGACGAGGAATATTAATGAATGCACATAACTATCATTCACTTCCAGACATTTCTGTTAAAGCATATTCTTATGTTTAAGGCTGTGCTTATAACTTTACATTCTAATGAACATGTCGTGGGTTCAAAAAGGCGCAAAGGTCTATGTGACTTTTTACAATTCAATCTAAAAAGACAATGTTATGATTTTATGAATGAAATGGGTAATGATTGTAGTTTTTTTATCTTTTAACATAGTGTATAAGCGTTTTTGTTATTTGTTTTTGTTACTAACCAAAATGGATCATGTTGTCTAAAAAATTAATATATTATTATTATTATTTCGTTTTTATTTCTCGGAACCCTTGGGTTCCGGACCTATGGAAGGCGTACGAGGGGCTGAAGCCAACTCGCAGAGGCCCTTTGAAGTTTTTGATGAAGTGAGGCACCAATCGCAGATTTTCCCTGTATGCATTATGCAAATGCATCCAAGGAAAACCTACGACTAGTGCAGGACTATTTCAGACTAAAGCAACAAATGTGTTGGGCTATGGGTTAAGGGTGGATAAGGTGAACTGGTTAACAGTACTATGGAAGGACTATGGCCCCTGCCTCATCAATGCTTTATAAATACACGAATAAAATGGCAGGGGGTGACTTGCACACTCAGTAATGGGCCCTCTGAAACGGCAGCTAGCACAATGTGTCATAGTGACGTAGCGACTTATTTTTTTAAAGTAGCTTACTTCGTTCCTTCTTAGAATCAATTGTCAAATGTTGTGTTACCTTCTTAGTTTTAACTTAAGACTTGTCAAATGTCAAATTGTCACCTGATAATGGACTGGGAAGATATTTGTCACCTGGCATATCATCCAAGATGGCGCTGCATTTGGAAAATGTTTGATTTTTTAAGGTATGAAATTTTAATAACAATAAGACGTATGAGATAGCCTATGTCCGTCTTCGTGATATATCTATCTATCTCCATGCCATGTAGTCGCGAATATCCGAAAAACAAACAGACAAACAAAGTTATTTTTTCATTTACAATAGTAAAGTAGAATTAGTAAAGATATAATTGTTACCGGTGACGAGAAACATCCTAAGGAAACGTAGACTTTTATTTACTGTAAGTCTAACATTGCCAATCCATCTTGAGAAAACGTGCCTATAAATGCTTAAGTCTGTTTACAAGATCTGTAGTGGGACAGTGACGGGCTGGTATTTTTTATAATTGGGTCATTCTTCTAGACACGTTTTTCAAGCGGCATCGCCTTAAAAAAAATGAAATCAAAAAGTCAGCAAGCCACTTTTTTTTCGGGCAAACCTTTAATCCTCTCTTAACTGGGTTATTGATAATTATTCAATTAGCTATATATTTAATATCATTAAAAAAACACCCCCATTTTTTTTATGGTTGTGGAGTGTCCAACTCCCGAACTAGTCACTTAGTAAATAAAATTAGTACTTAGTATTAAAAACAAAAAAAACACTAAGCTATAAGAAGCTGACAATGCTATGAAAAATTAGACCGTAGTTCTAAAAGAATTACATTATCCAAAAAAAAACAATGTGTCTGTCCCGGGGTAGTTACTGATTTGCGTGGATCATTGTAAATTCACTTGTACATCCCTAACTTCGCGACCCAATTTTGCGTCATCCTAATTCACGTTACAACTAGACGCGCTCCGACCGGCTGGGCAGAGTGCTTGCGTGATACCACTTTCTCCTTTGTCTGTGAATTTATTTATTGAACAAAATATTGTAGCGAACAAATATATCATAAGGTAACGTAATTTACATCCAAAACACAGTTTATTTGCTTCATAGTTTTTTATATATTTTTAGAATAGAGGATTTATTTTGATTTCCATGGTCGTGATTTGCGTGGTTTACGTGGTAGTTTTGACCCACGTAAAACAAATATTGGCCATGGAAATGAAATAAGTTTGAGTTTTGTAATCGTATTGTATGATAATGTTTTTAATTACTTTGGTTAAATGAAAATTAGTATAAAATGTATTTCAATAAGTGTTATAAACTTATAATATTAATGTTTGTAATGTCCTTAACAAGTATAAATAATGGTGACTGATTCTAATATAAATAAAAGGTTAAAAAAAACGATTTCTGTAGTAGTACTTACCCAAAGAGATTTAAAAGACTATAGAGCGGGCATGTCAAGGAAATGTCATAGAAAAACTTTGATCCCATGTTTCAGTAACGCCATCTAGAATAATATATGAATATTGGAGCGGCAGCGGAGCGTACTAAAAAAACCCATAGACTTTTGTCCGGCAGGACATACTTTTTCGGACGAAAATTTTGTTTGTGATGTCCGGTCTATAGGTATTGAATGTCTTTGTACTTACCTAATACTTTACCTGATAACATAATAACTTCTATTAAATATAAAGTAACATTATATAACTTATTTGAGTGAGTTAAATATATAAAAAAACATTTCGGGGTGTATTTTGTGACTTGCGTGGCCTCCAATTTTTGAACCTCGATTATCTCTGTAAGTATATCGCTCTCTGAGATGCCTCTTCTTTAAAAAATATTACTTTTACGTATATTTTAAGATACAGATGTAGATTTAAAAAATATAAGTATTAAATTTGAAAATTGCCACGCAAATCACCAAATAATGCCTCGCCAAACAAAAATCTGAAAGCGGTGAGCGGAAACACTGAAAAAGCCACAGCTCTGACAAAATTGAATTAATGACGTTAGTCGTACCGCTATGTATGCTCCGATCGAACGATCACAGTTAAATCGCATTATGTAAATAAAAATTCGTTCTGACAGTAATATTTTGCTGGAATATTCATATTTTGAGTTAAGCTGAACTTAGATGGGCAGAAAAACCGAACGATCGCGTCATGTCATGTTTTTAAACGTAAATTGATCTAGCGTCTACCCGCGAATTAGCCCGTCAACGCGCGTCGCGACGTGTTTTCATATTTCCGTAAAGCAAAATTATTTTTGCTTATATTTATCCACAAAATAAAATGTTTGATAAATAGCATAAAGGTAAATAAACTAGTTTCAGTATGGTTGCCACTTGTTTGTTAACACATTTTGCAATACAAAAAATAAAACAATATTTACGAGTGTTCTCCGCTTTCAAAGAATTGTATGCATGTAACTAATCTTATTATGTTTGCAAGAAATCTCTTATAAACATGAGTCAATATTATGGGTTTCCTTTTATTTGTGAGTTTAAAAACTGCGGTAAAATATATGTTGAAAGAAAAAAAAAAAGCTTGTAACTAGATGACACTGAGACAAGACACTGAAGGACTAATTAAATCAAGCTTCGTTTACTTCACAGACTAAAGTATTAAAAAGGCTTCTTATGGAAAAAGGGAACTTATGGGTTCGTAAAGTAATTTTGTAAAGAATATTTTCCATTTTTTCCTTTGCAAAGTGGCCTTTGTAGGTACAGCTTTTGCACAAAGCATTGCCTTCACTTCGTGGATATTATTGCTATGTCGTTGAGCCTTCATACCTTTCTATGCCTAAACATTTGGCAACATTCAACAGGGGAATTACATAAAATATCTTAGTATATTACGTTCATTGATCATATTAAACTAGCAGACTATTTCGTTTTCTCACGGGTTCAAACATTTCCATATGGAGTTACTTCTACTAAATTCCGCATTTAAATTAATATTCATAGATCCTGTATAACGGAGTTATTTCCATGTTCAAAGCTTTATTTTTTTTCTACACAATTAATATGGTCACCAACTGGGCACAGAATACAGAGTAAAAAACCAAGATCCCATCTTTACGAACCGATTTCCGTAAAGATGAAGAAGATGTATTTTAGTCAACCAATTGAAAGAAAAGAAAGCAACAAAAAGCATTTTTTGACACAGCACAGGCACTTGATAGTAAATTAATGTACAAAAGGAAATAATTAAACTAAAAGAAATTAATAGATAGAAATAAACAAAACAAAGAATTATGTGCCTTGCGGCTTTGCCAAAATAGGCCCAGTTCAGCAAAAATACCGGAGACTTTTCACACGTTCAGAAATTAACATAAACTGTATCAAATATTGAAATATACACTGTTTATATATATTAGAAGTGGTGGTTACAAGTTTACAAGGTCGCTTAATGTCAATGTTTCTATTTCAAGATAAAAAGGCTCGGCGCCCTAAAAATTAGAGACTCGCATAATAAATTAATACAATCTTATGTCTGGACTTAAAAGGAGACCATGACCCCTGAGTTTCTTTCGGCATTTCTTCTCAGGGATCAGTCACTTTGGAAATGCCATTTAGTGCCATTTAGTTTTAACGACAAAAAAGAAAATGACATGTAAAAGTATCTGGGAAGATCTACTTACAGAAATAGTTTAAATAAAAAAAAATTGAAAACCAACAATATAAAAATAAAAGGTAGTATTGAACATGAAGAAAAACTATACAATGAAAATAAAAAAATAAACTACCCAATTAAAGTAAAAAATATAAAAACTACACAACGAACAATAAAATTGTAGAAGAGGAGGGGAGAGGGTTTTGCTTGTGATATAAAAATGAACAAAAAATGTGTCTTTAACGACGAAATAAGAAAACTTACAACAAATAAATAACAATAAGCTAGATAATAAGGTAGATACAGCAGTGACTGTACGTCTAACCCATAACGAAATCCCTTGATCTACTTACATCGCACTCACCACTGACTCAAATCTGTTTTACGAAAATATATTGAAACCACACATAAAAATATATTCCAATCACAAAAAAAGGCCTTACCTTTGACCCGTCGTCACGCAGCACCCCTGTGACCGCGTTATTAGAATTTCATTGGTCTCATCTTTATGCCAAGGCCTAAAAAAGGGCCCGTCCTAAAACTATTTCCAGTTTCCTTGCAACAAAGGTCGGTAAATAAGTTTATGTGACACCGCAGAATAGGTAGAAATTTGAGTTGAAGTGTTAATTATTTATAGTTTGACTAGATTTGGGACATGGATGGATACAACCCTTGGCTTGGATAGGGCTAAGTCGGATAAAAAAAATTGTGGCTAAATTCCTCTTAAAAAAAACAACACATTAATCCCCGACGCAAAGACGGGGTTATTCGAAGTTTGACGTGTCTGTGTGTGTGTGTCTGTAGCATCTTAGCTCCCAAACGAATGAACCGATTTTGATCTTGTTTGAGAGGTGAATTAGTCAGGAGTGTTTTTAAAAGTCGGTCCAAGATGGCCGCCGCCACAAAATAGCAGATTAAATATGTTTCACAACTCCCTCAATGTAGGAATCAAATGAAAGGGCTTGACTTGAATAATACTAACACTATGATACATTTCATACCCATAAAGGCCACAAACACAAAATGGCGAAAACATAATTTATATTTAACCGACTTCAAAAAAAGGAGGAGGTTCTATGTTCGTGTGAATGTATTTTTTTTTTTTTATGTATGTTACCCGATTTTTGTATAAATATTTTTATTTGTAGGAGATTTTTTTTTTAATTTTATACCTAACAAAAATCATCTTTTCTTTCTTATAATATTACATTTGATTGGGTTAAAAACTTCGATGTACTGATGGGCTGATTTTTATCTCATATTTATGGGTTGGTATAATACACGTGTGTGCTTCAGTCGACCTAAATTGATTGCCAATTGATTAAAAATCATCCAGTATGTCCGACAATTAGCTGAAATTGGAGATAATTGATTAACGAGGACCATAGCGCTGCGGGATTGGGGCTTATAATCCGGTGGACGAGGAATTTCGGCTGTAATACAATTTGATGACGGCTTACCACATTCACGATGACGAAACATTTGATAGATTTGTTAATGTGTATTTATTTGTTTACATTTTTACTGTTTTTTTCCCTAAGTTATTTATAACTGGCAGACGTCACGCGGTTTTACCCGCTCAGTTCCTGTTCCCATGGGAATACATACATAAAAAGTAGCCTTAAAAATTTACTTTTTTTTAAATAGGTCCAGTAGTTTCGGAGCCTATTCAATGCAAACAAACAAACAAACAAACAAACAAACAATTAAATCTTACCGCTTTATAATGTTATATTAAATATTATGTGTATTATTAGGTATAATATCAACATCAAGACAATAATAAGAAATATTATCTTCAGTAAATAAAACACGTACTAAATTAGAATTTGGCTTAAATAATTCAATTTGGCCTCGAGCGATGTCTGAGCCATCGAATTTGGCACATTTTCAATACTCCAAGTCGGTACATCTAATTTTAGCCCAAATAATTTAATTCCCTTACTGTGTTTAAAATGTTCTCGGGTGGTTTCTATGTGCTACGAATATCGTAGCAGCGTAGCGGTTTCGTAGTCGCTCGTAGCGTCGTAACTCTAGATTCTGTAGCTAGAAGATGTTTTATTGAGAACTATAAATATGTCAGTACACTGTCGGATGAGTTTTATGATGTTATTCCGTTAATATTTATTATGCTTGTGGTAAAGTAGAAGTTTTCATTTCAACTGATTAAGATTATGAATACGTCAAAACCACACAAAAAGTTTTACAGAAAATTTTACTGAGCTTTCGTCAATTTTGAGAGATCTTTTTTCAACATTGACTTCAATATTTTATTTCACTATAAATAATATAAATTCTATAAAACTTAAACATTGGTGTAAGTTACATTATCTGTAAGATTTTTTTATTAGCAAGAAACATATTTATATACACCCCTATTTTTTAATTAGTACTAAAAAAAATTGGGCTGATCATAATTGCGTAATCAAAAGTAAAAAAACGAAGTTCACGTTTTAAATATACCACTATTTAGTAAAACTTAAATAACGAAAATAGCTGTTGGAGGCGGGCTATGCTTGAGCGAGATCACGCGAACGTGAGCGAGAGATGTCGATTAATGAAGGTACTACTATGTCATGAATAGCCTGTACAATATTTCCAAAATTGGGTGACTTTTTGGGATATAAACAAACGCTAATAATTTTGCTTTTTATGAATATTATTAATTGATACTTTACAAATATAATGAGAAGACCATCTAGAATAAGCCCTCTAAGTATTTGTACTAATTAAAAAATTGTGGTGTATATGTGTCGTGTAATAAGATATACATAATAATTGATGAAGTGTATAGCTATAACACGAAGTCTATGGTGGTCCAGATAAAAGCATATTTAGCTTAGTTAAAGGGGTTTCCAACACTATTAATAACGTAAAACCCACATTGCTAGTAAGCTTTTTAAAATAAAAAAACTAAAGGCACGCAGAGCTCATGTTTTTTTTTATCCATGTGTAAACTGTGCGTCGGTGCGAACACAAAACGGGCGTGCTTTCGCACTGTAAACAAAGCTTCAGTTGCAACCTACATCAAACGATGAGGCCTTTAAGCCTTTGTCACCAGTAAATAAACTGTTACACTGTCACTAGTAAAAAAACCACTTCGTGACGAGAATAAAAACTACGAATACGTCTTTAAATATATCTCTAATTCCGTTGGATTTTACCAGACATTTAGGACCAGGTAACTAAATGCCTTTGGATTTAACCATACATTTTTGACGAGTTTTTAATCCTTAGCACAATGGTCGATAAACCAGTTATAGGTAACGGGCTGTGTCGATTTAATATTTTTATCATTCTGGTATTCAGATGCATGCGTAAAGACTGTAAGCCGGTCCTTACTTGGGACACTGGATAAATAGATGATGATTTATACCAAACCTGAGATAATCTCAGGCATTGACGCTCTTGACATTAATATCACGATCAAAATCAATTTTGTTTTAGATTTTTTTGATTTTGATTATGTCAAGACGGAAGAAATTGTTCTACGAAATGTCACTTTGTCGATTGCAGACAAAATCCGTTTTGTCATCCTACGCGTGCTGCAGAAGACAGTCGGCATGGATACGACACGCATGGTGAAGAGGTTTTTTGTCTATACTTATATTTAAAGAGGAAATGTTTGATTGTTTGTTTGCATTGAATAGGCTCCGAAACTACTGGAACGATTTTGGAAAATTCTTTCACTGTTGGGAAACTACACTATCTCCGAGTGACATAGGCTACTTTTTATCCCTGTATTCCCACGGGAACTACGCGGGTGAAACCGCGTGAGGTCTGCTAGTACTGAATATTTTTACAGTGCGTGTTTAAACCTGTTGCCAATAAATGATTTTTCATATCTCATTCCTTGCTTTTTTTATTAGTTAGAGTATTCTATAATAATAAAATCATTTCCAATGAAAAAAAAATCTCAAAAGAGCAATGTTATTAAAATATAGCTTATTATTGTGTATATAAATGTTTAGGTAGCAAATAAACTATACCAGTCAATTGAAATATTAGGCGAGGACCTATAAATAATGACTTGGCGACTAATAATGTTAGTATAATGTGGTGATGAGTCAGTTAGAGTTAAACAGACGACAGATCGTATCGAATATTCAGTTCATTAATTGTTCGGCCAGGTTAGGTTAGGTTAGAACTGTGACCACCATTATTTTAAATAGAATCTGATTTGTATTATTTATGAATGCCCATTTTCTATTTTATTTTCATCATTAAGTTTTCGCTTAGATATTAATTCAGTTCCCAAAAGTAAAACTTGATGCTAGTTTAAATTAAAACGGAGCTTATAACTGATATATTAATATGCTACCTTTTACTTATTACGATACTCCTTATTAGCTGCCAACCCATTATATATGTTACCCACTCTATTTTATTTTAAAACCTATATTCATTTTACTTAGTTGCTGCATTAAATACATGCCTTAAAATATATCAAATTGGTCTGTTCTGAAACAAATTTTCATTTTAAACTTGTCCTCTGTAGCAGCCTGGACAAATGAATGTGCAGACGTTGAAAATATTACAACGAGCATGTAAAAGTGTGTTTCAAAACAAATTTTCATTAAAAAGTTTTCTTTTGTAATCCTTCTGAAATTTTACAACTTTATTAGAAAGAGAAGAAGTCTCGAACAGGACACTAAAACATTCAGGACCTGATACCAAATGCTAGCAATTATTTTGAAAAACTTTTGCACCGAATATTTTCGAAATTTCCATGGAAAACAAGCAGGACAGTGTTCATTCACACCGTGGACCCATCAGCGGTGCGATAAACTTTTCGGAATGCATGGATACTTCACAATCCATTCAAACAAGCGTTTGAAGCTGAAGCGCGTTTTTTGTACCATTTTTTTATATTTAACACGAGTCGTATTGCCAGTCTGCAACGCGTTCGCGTCAACATTTTCCATTTTCTAAATCAACATTGTGCTTTTGGCTATTCTTTTTCATTTGGCTTTTTTTACCTCTTAGAGTAACAAAACTTCTTCTTTTTCGCGTGTATCTTCTCTTCTTCTTTTCCTAGTGTCAGAGTCTTAATGCCGCCCATCCGACTTGGCACCACAAGCCAAGTCGAAAAATAATATCTCAAAGAAAGAAAATAATAAGAAGTAAGAATAATATCTTCAAGATGTTTTCCTTCACCGTTTTTTAAGCAAGTTATAAATACAATACGTACATGAATCCGAAAAGTTAGAGATGCGTGCCCTGGCCTGAGGTATCACTAGTATCTAGGTGGATATCCTAAATATATCTAGGGCGTTATTCAGGACCTGTTTTCTAGACGTAGGAGATGGTCAGGCGTGCCTTGGGCTCGAACTCGAGACCTATCTGGCCATTTGCCGGTAACAACACTTTCAACAAAATAAACAAAAGTAATCCATAAATACAAACAACGTTAAAATCACTCACTTAGCTGATGTAGCTTAGAGGGAACGGTATTAAAAAGACCACACCAGTCACAAACATTACCTTATAGTTTGTCCATTTTGAGGTACATACCAAAATCACTACGTGTCTCGGAAAGCACGTAAAACCGTTGGTCCTGGCTGTCATTCGTATGCCGGCCGTGGTCGAGAGGATGGTCGGCAGCGTCGAGTCCTGAGATGCGGTGGTGTCCTTCTGTGAAACGGTCGTCTCGCAGAAGGAGGCTGCGGAAAGGGAGAGGGAGATCCACTCCACTCACCCGGCCCGCAGCAGACACACCGTGCGCAGGCGGAGGGCGGACGACGACCTCTTTCAGCTCCCCTGAATGGGTCCAGGGGCGACGGACACGGGGACGGCCGCCGCCCCCCACGTACATGGACCCGAGGTAGCAGCGCGTCGTGTTCACGCGCGCCCCTCTTAGACGTCGCGAGGGGAGTCTAACACCTCACTCCACTCGCTGACTTGGCGAGCCTCTCGGCGACCCCCGGCGCAGGTGTGAGAAGGAACACGGGGTTGGTTTTAGTCAGTAAGAGTCTGACTGACCTCTCCGCCCTACCCGGGCGGGGGATAACAATGAGGATTTTCCACCCAAACAAAAAATGGCTGTCATTTGTACATCTTACTGGTAGTTAGAAGCCTGACAGCCAATCGTGCTTGGTTTGTGTTATCTTGTAACTTGATGGCGGAGATCAGCATCTGTTTAGACTAAACATCGACCCCTACTAAGGTGGGTAAACGCTAGGCAGACGATGACTGCATTGTTGTTCACCGTATCGCAGAATACACAGGCAGTTGTCCAGTTCCTAAAATACTAATTCAAAGAGCTTATTCACGAATAATAACCGTTTTAACATGAACAATAGGATAATACGCAAGTCTAGTTAACAGTGTACGTCAGATGGCATTGAAATAGCTATTTCTAACACAATAAAGGTACTTGTTGTTTCTATGTCTGAGTGTTATCCAGTCCATTCAGGAGGCTCTGTGGTCTTCTTTGCTAGGAGTACTTGTCTTGTCTTAAAACTGACGGTTATTGGCATTGACATAGACTTTTAAGGTAGTGTTGTGAACTTGTTAGAAATCTTCAAATCTAATTGTTGCTCATAGCAATTTCTAAAAATCCATCAGTTATGTTAGATAATAAAATATAATAGACAAGTGTTTTTCAATTTGATGGAAACCTTCTTAGATTAAGCGCATTAAAATTAAGGAAAAGGGCCGGGCTGTGACGTCATAAGTCAGTATTAACTGTAGGAAATTGTGACGTCATTATGACATTTTGACACGATAATAATCAATGTATCGCCTTTTGATTACGTGAAAAAAGGAAAAATATGTGTCTCATTTTTTCTAGGAATTTAGAACTAAAATTTTCTCAACTAGGCTGCTAACTATAGTTGTTTAATGCGATAAATAAGTTTTGACTGTGACTCAAATGATTCTTTGTTGGTCCCTACCTACATTACCGGCTATTGAAGAAATGGATAACTGTGATGATCATTTGCTTAATTAAAGTGGTTGTTTATTAATTAAAAACAGGTACCTATATTTAACATTTGTTATTCTTCTTCAACAGGCGTTCGCGTGGCGTCATGGCAGGAGTCGACTTCCATGTTCAAGTAAGTTGAATATACGTATTTATAAACGCAGAACATAGTAACAATTCATATTACCTTTAGAGTAACTAATGAACTTATTATTTTATATACAAACAATCAACCAAAAAACATACACAAAAAATACGAGTTAAAGTTTTTATACATTTATATTTTTCTTGTCTTGTCTGTCACTGCCTCGTTGGTCTAGTGGTCGCAAACGCTACTGCTGAGCATGAGGTCCCGGGTTCGATCCCCGGGTCGGGCAAAGTGTTATTCAGTTTTTCCATCTGGGATTTCT
This sequence comes from Euplexia lucipara, assembly GCA_921972225.1. NCBI lineage: Eukaryota > Metazoa > Arthropoda > Insecta > Lepidoptera > Noctuidae > Euplexia > Euplexia lucipara. The sequence continues at coordinate 4,339,664 of OV179142.1, read as the reverse complement.
CAGTAGCAGCCCGAAGTCTGGATTCGTGCCCGATTGATGGCAATAGGCTCGCCCCCTATTACATGGGACTTAAACATAACTGGCGAAATGTGGGCCTAGCCCCTCGGGGAATACAGGCGTGACGTTATGTTATGTGTTATGTTATGTTATTTTTCTTGTTGCCTTAATTAAAGGCTGCCACCACGGTACCTATGCATTAAACATAAAAGTAGGAAATGTAGTTCCAAAACCAAACTAACTTATTGAGATACATCAGTACAGTTAATTGTTGTATTTATCCGACACACATGACCACAAATGATTAATTCAGTCTAATTTAGTCGACCTTAGCCAATCGGTAAAACAGAAGATCAAAATCGGACAACTCCGTTAAAAAATATGTGAGATCATACAATATAAATAATTTAAAAAAAATCGCATCGAATTGATAGTGTCCTTCTCTTTTTTCGTCAGTTAAATGCATAAACATTTTCTTTATGTAAGTGACAAAGTGAACAAGACTAGAAAATACAAACTTTTATGATATATTATGCCTTAAACAAGAGAGACTTGACTTAATGTAAAGAGTGCGACATACGAATATCAACACTAGATGTGCACTACAGGCAATTTAATTGAACCTGCATTCTCTTAATAGTGACAAAATAACCCAGATTGGTTTTAAAACATAAATTATCATAACATCCCGCATGTGTTCACCGAAGGGTTAGACAAAGGACACAGAGGTACTTAAAGCATATTCCACTTAATACCAACCGGGCACAAATAAAACTTCAGGCGTCTACTGAGAAAACCAAAAATAAAACTCAATATCAGTTCATCCGACAAGCTTCCGACCACCAGAGCAGTGAGGCAGTACACTAATAGGTTAAATGTTAATTACTTACAGGAAAATTTACCAAGTTTCGCGAACATTTTCCTCCATTAACTCGAGGCCTTTCTTCGATCAATTCCCACTTACGCCAAGTTCCCGCGAGTGTCAAGCACACTTCTCTCTTGACGCCTTGTTTCACAAACAAGTTCTGTTCACGAACATGTCCCTGCATTTGTTGGAAACCCACAACAATAAGTAGGTACCTTGTCTTTTATGAACGACTGTATAAACCCCTCCAAAATTACATGGGCAGTTTAGAAATAGAATCCTGTGAAGCGACAAATGACGCCATCTAGTTAACTTAATTTTTTTGAAAATAAAACGTTCACTCAAAAGTCGTACATATTATATGTACGACTTTACGGTTTATACCAAGGCTCAATTTTAATGAATCTGAAAATGCTTTGAACTACTACAACAACATTGTGATATGAGATACACCGTAGCCACCCTTCACCTCTTACTAGTTTTGTGACTGGAAAGTAGAAATGGCGGAACAAACTCCCCAGCAACACATTCTTTATTTGATAAAAATTATAAAACGACTAGCTGTACCCTGCCACGCTTCGCTGTGGCACATTGTGATTGAATGGTTTAAAAAAAAGAGAAAATGACGTGTGGCAATCGGAGACTGCCGCGGTAAAGCTATTGCATAGCATTTTTTATATGGTGATAAAAAAGTGCAAATTTAGGGTTGTATGTATTTTTTGTAGCCACTTAATAAAAAATTAAAAAAAATAAAAATTATCAAAAAAATAAAAAATAAAAATTTGGGGTAAACACCCCTTATCACTTACAGGTTAGAAAAATAGATAGTAGCTGATTCTCAGGCTTACTGAATATGCATAAAAAATTTCATGACAATCGGTCAAGCCGTTTCGGAGGAGTATGGGAACGAACATTGTGACACGAGAATTTTATATATAAGAAGATATTTATTTCTGTAAATAGGTTCAAACACTTCTACGCTTCAGTGTTTAGCTAGTTGAGGTCGCTGTTTCACTATCTGACTACTCTGAGAAGAAACACCAAAAAACTGTGAGGTCAAGCCCTGCATTGTGCCACCCAGTATATTTTAGTGTATAAGAATGTCATTTTAATTATTTTTTATTATTAATTCAGATGAAAAAACCACAAAATCTATTGTAAGTGTAAACGCCAAGCAGACTGAATACTTTCAGTTTATAATTCTATAATTCGGTGGTTTGGGTAATTGGTATGCCTATTTTTTTATTTTATTTTTTTATTAACTGACTAGAAATTAGACATAATGTCGGGTCGTGGAGCTTCTTAACCATAAAGTTGAGCTCACGATGGCTGACACATACATGCTGCTTGCCCAAATTGTTTCTGGCACTTTACTCAAAAGGCTAAACCCGACACTGCTCTGCACGGTTCGTCACACGAAAATTTTGTTAATATATTTTTTCATGTCTGGACTTGAAAAGAGACGATGATCCCTGAGTTTGTTGTGGGTTTTTTTCTCAGAGGTAGTCAGTTAGGAAATGCCGACTTCACCTAGCTTTTAAGGAAAAAATGACGTGTAAAAGTGATTTCCATATCCTACTTGCAGAAATAAATAATTTCATTTCATTTGTCATTTCTCTACTAAAGTCCAGACATTATCTTGGTTAGATTACCTATATAAATTAACCATGTAGATAAGTGTCTAAAATGGTCTTTTGATAAAAGAACCACCCACACTGATACTCGTATGAGGGGACCATATCAGTCAATGCAAGCCATAGAGAAGACATGCGAAGAAATGTCTTATAAAAACCGTCATCCCATTCGGTAACGCCATCTAGAATAATATACCAATATTGTAGCGACAGCGGAGCGTACTAAAGGAGACTGAAACGAATACTTACATACAATCTTGGGCCCAGTTGTAAAAAGATGAAATTGGTATTAATGAATAGCTTATATGTTATCAACCTTTCACTGAAAATCCTACGCATTTTGTCAATCTGAGAACAGAGATATAAGAGATTAAACAAAAGTCAAACCGGCGGTAAAATCCAAAATAACAATTCCAAGTCAAACGAGTGAGCAATCTTCGGTGTCCAGTGTGAAAGCAAGGTCGTAAAAAATGAATAATAAACGGAAAAGCACCCAAAACGCATCGGAAAACACGAAATGAATGAGCAAACAGGAGCAGAGCAGTCGACAACAGTCTAGTGTCAATGTCTGTCAGCTGTCATGCCAGTGACTAAATAGACTAAAAATAAAGACTGCTTGTAATCGATATGAAATCGATAATCATTTATATTGTTTTTTTTAATAATTAATTGATATTTTATTTATTAATATGACTGTAATTATATACGCTTTATTGCATATAATTATATTAAGAGCATTTAATTACTTTGAGTTGATAATCTCTTACAATGGTTTTATTTGCGTAACGATGTAATCGATTACTTAATCGATAATCTCACGAAAACTGTCTTTCTCATATTTCTTCGCTTCCAGATTGAGAATTAAGGTGATTTTTCATATTCTAAGATAAAAAAATATGTCAATTTTTTTAGACCTTATCTCAACTTATTACATTTGGGCCCACCATTTTCCATCTTCTTTAGACTTGTGTCATAGTATTGCCTAATAGTATAGTAAGTATTGAATGTCTTTGGTGCAAGCATTTGTCAGTTATTGGTGTTTTACAAGTAACTCCGTATATTGATACCGTACTGTGAACTAATCTTGTATTCTATTGTTGCAGCTTCTTACGCACCCTGCGTCAAGTGGACTGGGGTGGGTGGAGACGTGACACTCACAATCTCTTCACTAAGCTCATCCGGACCAAGGACCCTCGTGACTCTGAGCAGAGTCAGGAGGTGACCTTACCGGGCAGACAACGACTTTCGGTAAGTACAACCAAGATGGAAACATTCTTTGTGATCCTCACAGGTCTTCACGAAACACGGAGAACGAAGGTCGTATGTCGTCCACGGTTTTACATAGACGTACAGGACAACGTACAAATTAAACTTTTGCAACGAAAATGTACGAGAACAAAAAACATATAAAAAAAGAATGAATATAACTTAGTTATCAAAACAAAACAAAAACCTGTGCGAGGCCAAAATAACATGACAAGACACTTAACCTGGTGGAAGGGACATCCTCACATAAAGATACCAAGACCTCAGTCTGTACATGATCCGAACCTTTCCAGCATTGAAATCTTTCATTCGCCTTCCTCATTGCTGTTTTTTTAAGTGAAGACTTCTTAAGGTGCGTTGGGCATTTTCGCGATGGCAAAAAAACCGTTGAACTTGCGACACTGTTCCCGTTTCAGCTACTGCTTTCTAATAATTATAAAAAAAAAAAAAAAAAAAATCTTTTAATTCAGACCACTTAATTTACATGTCCATATTATGTTAGTATAAGTGGAGGAGCTTGTGGCTAAATTATAACAGCCGCATGGGTCGATCGAAGGTTAAGCTACGCTTGACGAGGTCGGTCCGTGGATGGGTGACCATTTATTACATACCAAGACTCCTCCGTGCCTCGGAAAGCACGTTAAGCCGTTGGTCCCGGCTGTCATTTGTAGATCTTTGACAGTCGTTACTTGTAGTCAGAAGCCCGAAAGTCTGACAACCAGTTTAACCAAGGGGTATCATGTTACCCAGTTACTGGGTTGTGGAGGTCAGACAGGCAGTCGCTCCATGTAAAACACTGGTATTCAGCTGCATCCGGTTAAACTGGAAGCCGACCCCAACATAGTTGGGAAAAGGCTAGGCAGATGATGATTATGTTAGTATAAGTGCACTTAAAAACTATGTTAGTCAACGAGATCACATTACAAAATTTTGGTGTTTAAATCAAAATTAAAATTAAAATTACACGTAAGATTAAAATTAAAATAAAGAAATGATTATTATTGATATTATGATTTCAATTTAAACTTTCCAAAAGCGTAAATTCTATCTTCTTAACCAAATGATCTGTATAATCAAAAAGTCACGTAGGTATTTCATTTGAACGAAAAACCACACTATTTAAGAAATTAAAATAAAGAGTGTACCCTGTAATCGTCCCACTGCAAGGCAAAGGCTTCTCTTCGTTCAGAGAAGAAACGAACATTGACCGCAACGCTTGCTCAAAGAGGATTGGCGATTTCAAACTTAAAAATTAATTTATAAGCCCAGGTTTTCTCACGATGTTTTACTTCATTTGATGACTAAAATAAACATTATAATGAATTGAAATAATCACATTTGTACTTGCCTAGGTTTTAACCACAACCATGTATTAGAGGTAGGCGCCTTAACCTCGGGGTCATCTTGACAACCAACTTCAGTATAAAATGTGAAAATCTGGAACTGCCCGATGAAATATTTCTACTTTAAGATTTACGGAATCAAGTCTAGAAGTCATGATATCAGTATGTACGACGATGTCCTATGACACTATATCGGTGACTTTTAAGTCCGCCTGTCCCACCACAGGGCTATATCTTCTCAAAATCTCGCGCTCACATCTTGGGTATTATTATTAGAACTACTCTGTTTGTTGAAGAGAACAAACTTAAATCCAACAAAGTTTCCCAAGTAAATAACAGAAAGTTCTAGAAGCGACACTGTAACAAAAGGCACTCCTTACAAACTGCCATCTGCTTCGGACAGGAATTATTTTCTGTCATTACTGGAATGTGGTTGAACTGGGTTTAAGATTCAGTTTCTTGAAGATCAAGTTAATTTAAACCTGAAAAGTAAAGGCCTCTTCAGTTTGAATGTAAAAAATTATGTGACTTGAAAATCTTTTTTTTTTTTATATTATAAACCAGTGCTTGACTGCAATCCCACCTGATGGTAAGCAGAGATGCAATCAGTGATGGTGAAGCGCACTAGTTTATTAAGAGCCTATTCACTCTAGCCTTGAAGACACCTAAATTATAATCGGACGGGAAGACCGCATTTGACTAGTTGAATAGGGGTTTTTGACTAAATAATAATAGCCACACAGGTCGACCTAAAGCTACGGTTTACCATGTTGGTCCATGAATGAGTGACCATTCGTTGCATAGCAAGTTCTCACCGTGACTCGAAAACCACGTTAAGCCGTTTTGCCCGGCTATAATTTGGATAATTATCTTTGATAGCCGTTAGGAATAGCAACGCGTTCCAACAAGGGGCGTGTTACCCAGTTACGGGGTTCTGGACATCAGATACCTCCTTTTTTGAAGTCGGTTAAAAACGCTCGTCGTCAGCACGAAAAGGGAGTGTGCAAAGGTTCTTGGTCACTATACGCTGCTTCTGTTCCAACAAGGGGCGTGTTACCCAGTTACGGGGTTGTGGACGTCAGATAGGCAGTCCCTCCATGTTAAATACTGGTATTCAGCTGTATCTGGTTAGTCTGGAAGCTGACCCCAACATAGTTGGGATAAGGCTATGCATATGCTGATTTATTTATTTATTTACTAGCTGTACCCTGCCACGCGTCGCTGTGGCACATTGTGATTGAATGGTTAAAAATAAAAGAGAAAATGACGTGTGGCACTCGGAGACTGCCGCGGTAAAGCTATTGCATACCATTTTTTATCAACTCCTCTCCCCCTCCCCTCCCTTCTCTCCCTCCCTCTCCCCCACACCTCCCACGCCCCTCCCCTCACCTCTCCATCCCCCTCCCCTCACCCTTCCCTCACTTTCCCCTCCCTCCCCTCTCACAATCCCCCCCTCCCCGTCACACAATCTCCCCCCTCCCCTCTAACATTCTCCCCCTTCCTCTCACGATCCCCACTCCGACTCCCCTCCCTCTTCCCTCTCCTCGTGATATTTCAAAAAGTCACTAAAAGTTCTGCTATGACTATTAAAAAGCAAGGGTTGGTGATAAAAAAGTGCAAATTTAGAGTTGTATGTATTTTTTGATGCCACATAATATAAAAATAAAAAAATAAAATTTGGGGTGAACACCCCTTATCACTTACAGGTTAGAGAAATAGATAGTAGCCGATTCTCAGGCTTACTGAATATGCATAAAAAATTTCATGAGAATCGGTCAAGCCGTTTCGGAGGAGTATGGGAACGAACATTGTGACACGAGAATTTTATACATATATAAGATTTAATTTGGCTCTTTAACAATGAGTACATTCATATAAAACAACAAACAACAATAATATACGCCATAACAGCCTAACAACAAAAAATGAAAAACAAAATGAAAAACACATATAACGAAAACGCCAAAAAAAAAACAATCTGAAATCAATAAAATAATTTAAAACATGATCAATACAATAGTTAATTAAATAATTTAAATAGTAATTATTATTTCTAAATCAAAATCAAACTAATTTAAGTTAAATTAAATTAAATTAAATTAACAAAACATAATCAAATTCTGTATTTATATAAGCATTGACAAATTCAATTAAATAAATAACCTTTTGAGAAAAGGCAAAGACGTATGATACAAGTCGATGTGCTCATCGTGATCCTTGTACACAGCATACATTCTGTATATAGCGCGCAATGTTGCCTTAAATTTGTATTGCTTTTTGGCATAGAAAACAGCTTTCTATTCGATTTTCTTGGTAGATTTCGTGGCACATGGAAAAATACTTTACTGAGCAGCTCAGGACAGTTCAAAGAGCCAGTCACAAGTTTTTTAAGGATGTGTGGGAAGCGTCTGTTATAGTATTCAGAGCGTGATGCGAAGTAATGCGGATTATGATGTGAGAAAAGTTTTGAGAATGGATGTGGAGGGTTATAAGAGTGGACCAGAAAAACGATGGTTGGATTGTATGAAAACTGATATGGGTATGCAAGAGTGCATGCCGCTACTATGGTGGTGAGTGCCATGCGACGTCCCCCATGCTGCGGCCGCGGTGTTGCCGCTCTTTGAGCAATGGGCTAGTTGTTTTTTCATTTTTTTTTTGTTTTTTGTCCCTCATATAGATATATAAGGACATTTTCTTTGTGGAATGCCACTTGCCTTAACAAAATAATACATAATAACAGTAGTAAGCGATCATAAGCTTTAGAGCCGAAGAATGATGTCCGCAAAGATCCCGAAAAAGAACTTCTTCCTTTTCGTAAAAAATAAATTTAAATCTACTACGAGAAGCACTTCAACAAGTACAAATAAGAATAACATTTCAATAGCATTTTATTCATTTAAGAACGTCGTCCTGTGAAAAGTGTATTAGTATACATAATGGAATGGGCTTTTTGACAATTTTTAGTCCCTCATCTAGATTACAAGAAAAATATTCGACACATATTTTATTTTCACGTAATCAAAAAATATCGGCGATACATCGAGTCAAAATGTCGCATGACGTCACTAGCCAGTACAGTTTATACTACTCAGATAATGACGTTACAAGCCAGGGTCTCCTCAACTTTAATGCGCTTAATTTATGCAGTTTTCCATCAATTTGGAAAAAAAATACGTATCGAATATTTTCTTGTAATATAAATGACAGACTAAAAATTAAATTTTTGTCAAATAACCCATTAGACTGGCCTGTTGGTTTAGTGGTTACTGGCTCTGACTGCTATGCAGGAGGTCATGAGTTCGATTCCCACCCAAGACAAATGAGTGTGTGATGAGCACGACCATTTGTTTTGTGTGTCTGGGTGTAATTTATGTATAACATGTATGTAATGTTTATTCATTGTCAAGAACTCATAGTTCAAGCTCTGCTTAGTTTGGGATTAGATGGCGCTATGTGAAACCCGCGCAGTTAGTGTAGTGCCCAACTCGGACTCGCAGCCAGCTTCAAGCGTGCTATTTAGGTTCATATTAACATGTACATAATAATAACGAATGCTGTTGTTATCTTGCCCGTACTAAGGCATACATAACCGCAAAGCTCAAGAAGTCATAAGTAGCCGACGCTATAGGCAAAGCCTTTAACATTTTCAAACGTATACTGACTTATCTATAACTATGCTTGAAGTTGTAGGTTGCTCGGTAGTTGGAAAGTTATGGAACATTGAACATTGTTCGACTTTGGTTGCGAAACATGTTTGGGGGTTCACTTATGAGTTACCTACGATATTGCTGCTAGCAGAGGTCAACTTCTGCGAAATTTGATTAAGTACTTGGTAATAAAATTTTGATGTGGTAAAATTTTGATGAACAGGAAGTTTACTCAAACTTAGCTTATTTTATGTTGTATACAAAAGGCCAATTCCCGTAATGAAAAATTAACGAAATCTTGTCGATATCATATCAGAATCTCAGCAGCAATCAAATCTGTCAAAATGGTCATGAAAATTAGTCATATTTCGAACAGATTCAGACCAAGATAAAACAAAAAGAAATAATATTTAAGAATTAACGTTGAACATTATCTTCCTCTTAAAGGCCTTTGCACACGACGTTTTAACGCACTGATATCGCGCGTAGTAAGCAATCAGTACGCTCAGAAAGCGCAAGACAGTCGGTCTGTTGAAATAATACATACGTGATGAGTGATTATATGAAAATATGCGTTATGAAAGCGCTTGTAAAAGCGCTCGTCGTCAGCACGAAAAAGGAGCGTGCAAAGTTCCTTGGTCACATTACATTTTAGCATGTCGCTGCTTTACATTTTAGTAAACGCGAAATAAATGAGTTACAACAGAATTTAGTATAAATATAAAGTAAAAGTATTCAAAATTGAATAAAAATAATATTACTAAAATATGGGAATGTGTCACCACACCCGCTTATCCCAATCAATTTTGGAATCGGCGCTCCATGTCATCTTTTCTATTTAACATATTTTTTATTTTATTTTATTTTATTTGGAACAACAAACAGCAGTACCTATATTAAGGATGACACACAATGCAGTTCTGAATAGAAGTAACAAATATACTACAGATTTCTCAGTAACAGCCCGGAGTCTGGATTTGTGCCCGATGGATGGCAATAGGCTCGCCCCCTATTACATGGGACTTAAACATAATGGCGAAATGTGGGTGTACTACCAGGTACACCTCTGCCTAGCCCTTTGGGGATTACAGGCGTGACGATATGTATGTATGTATGTAAATATACTACTAACGGCGTTATTCACAGATTACAATAAATAATCTACCTATTAGGTAGCTAGCTGTTGTATAGCATTTTCAAATTCGAACTTATCTAATACAATACAATATAAACAATGTAGGTTCAACGTTTATCTCTCAAAGCAGTTAAGTATGATTTCGTTTTTTAAATACACTCTTGTCAAGAAACATAAATGTCAACTGAACTGAACTGTTTATTATAAGTTTCGACTAGTCGGTGCAGTGGTGAGCGTGCGCCAGAGTTGGTACGACAGAGTTTGATATTTAATCACAATAATATCAATAAAATCACCTTGTTTTTTAATCATTATAATATCAACTTACACACTATCCATCATTACTTTTACACGCACAGGCACAAACATTTCTTCATAGATATCCATATAAAAATCCCTGACTAAATGTTCTTAATTCTTCCGCTTTAGTATTCATCATATTCTATTTTTGAGTGTCCTTACGTGTATCTACTTGTAGTAGACAATAAATAAAATATAACCTTCAAATAGGTATGTATTATACCGTTGAACCTTCTTTTAATGCAGCCTTGACGAGTTGTAGAAAAAAAAGAATAATATTTGAATTAAGGCAAAGATATTAAGTGAAAATGTAAAAATAGAAGCTTGTAAAAACGAGTGTGCTTTAGACAACACGACTGAAGTAAAACTTCTTTAAAGAAAACATGCGCGCGTACTGCTCTCTCTCTTGCTCCCACAGTGTGATACAGCCAATAAGCCTGCACTGTGACTTAGATACGAAACGTGCTATGAGAGAAAGAAAGAAAGAAAATATGTGCTCGCACCTCTCTATCTTGCTTTTACAGTAATGTTCGAAACGTAACTCACTCTCTTTTCATCTTTATCTTAATTAACTTATATCTTCCTCACAATTTCCGTTCGCCTCGCCGGATAACACTTTTCGTAACGCTCTCGTTACTCATTCACCAGCTTACTCCCCAAGTCAAACGTACCTACGTAAAGAAGTTCTACTTCAAAAACATAGAAACATGATCGACATTGTCATTATCAATTCTTGTTTGTTTATGTTAAACTAATGTTGAAACATTATTGCGCAACTTAGGCTAAAAATGCTACAGTCGAGGAAGTTCGTAATTATACATTTCTAGCATTATAGGAATGCAGTGAGTCGTCATTATCCGTCGGCCTAGCCCCGCCTGACCAATCAAATCTTTTCAAATTATTTTTTTCAAATTCAACAAACTTAATCTTTTAAAATATAATTTGTTTGAATTTAACACCACTGTGGAATACACCTTTATCTTGCAGTTGCACAGATTACTCACTGCATACTTAACGCGAACAAACTATAGCTACCAGAACTTGTTGTAGAAAAGTATATTTTTCTTGAAACAGTATTGAATTGACACACTTTTATCATTTTTGCCCAATTATTCCATATTAAAGCTGTAATATTTACTATTCACCTGATATTTTGAGAAAACAAAAAAAAGTCAAATGTCTTAGATAATTTATTACCTATCTCGGCGAACTGCAGCAGGGCTAGCATGGGCTGGGGATATAACTTTTATCCACCGGTTATTTCCACTGACAAGGGATACAATTATCTTATCCACCTGCCAAAGCACGGCAACAGGGGGAAAGATAATTATATCACTTTTTGACATTAGACGTGGATACTCATCCACGGCTTATAGCATGGCGACTAGTGAAAGATTTCGCGATTCGAGCAATCCCAATTGACAACAAAACAAAATAAATATCCAGTACAGATGTAATAAAACGATGAAAGTACTTTAGTTTACATGACATTTTCGACTATTGTGTAATTTCATAAAAGTTTTCTTATAATGGCAATAATTTCGAGGACAAGCGTTTCCCCTGGTTTATCCCCGTGAATAGTTTATCCACCCATGTAGCCATGCTCGGAGGGTGGATAAAAATGACAGAAGGGAATAGTATTTTATCCTCTCCCCGTGGAAAGAATATCTCCGGCCATGCTAGCCCTGCTGGACTATATTGGCTATCTTTCTATTGCAAGTGAACTGACTCCAGAATCTGTCAAACTGACGTCCAGATGCATACCGAACTTTGATAGCAAGCAACTGACAATTTACAATATTGTTTATTGCACTGTAGGTGGACTTCAAGTTAGGGTCAGCTCACACCGAGACGCGCCGCGACGCGACGATAGGAAGAGGCCTGTGATTTCGCGCTGCGCCGCGTATTTTGTGTCGCACTTTTAAAGAGTGCGCGCAGCGTCGCGTCTCGGTCTGAGCTGACGGTAACAATCAGACGGGGTACTGTGCGCTTTCTCGAATCTCTGCAAGTGCGTTTACGAACTCTTATTCTAACAGACTCAAGGTTATTTTGCCAAGCTGAATGTAGTAGTGAAACTATTAAATATTCACCAGTCGGAAGGACCCGTCTAAACCCAAGGCAGCATCAGTGCTTAAAGCCAGACATACTACCTTTTGAAATATAAATTCGTGGCCGGCCCTCGACTGAGGAAGGTATCTGCTAACTAATTATTTCAGACACCCGATGATTAAACCAAGTACAGTTTTTAAATAGACTAAAGTATTTCAGTTTAGACATTCGTGCAGAGTAGTCGACATTGGTTTGAACTATTTGTATTGTTTAATGATTCTTGGGGCACCCGCCAAATTCGTAAAGTTAGATAAGCGCACAAAATAACTTCCTTCCTGAATTTGACTAAAATCTAATTTACTAGTATCTAATTAGGAAAGCACTGAGTCAATCAATTTTGATTCTAAATTTCTTGATACGAAAAGAATACAATGTAAGTGATTAAAGTAATCTAGTTTACTCTGCCAATATGAAAATAGGTAAAATATTAAAAAGTAAAAAAAAAACAAATAAAAATCTTAAATTAATTAAAGGAGAAAACAATGAAGGACTTGATTGCTAGGCTTCTCTCATGGCTTCCAGTCCGATGAGCTTTTTACCCTGCATATCAAAAGATAAAAGACACTTAGCTTTTAGAAGATCCAAGGGAAAACTGCATTTTACAGTACCTATAAAGGAACTACTACCAATTCTGTTAATGCACTAAAACCAGCAACAAACGCAAGCTTTTAGCTTCAAAAGGTCTGATAACACAATAAAAAAATCGCCATTTTTGCTTTGTACTAGCCAGAAATTTTACACAATCGAGTCATAATTTCGTTACCAGACTATCCATGTTTCAAACAAGCCTATATGGATATCATCGGGCTTATAAACATCAAACCTATGAATATCTGATTATTTTGAGTCACGTCCATCCCAAATACGATTATCAGAGGTAGTCGTGCCACGGACAACCATAAATGAAACGCGATATATCCCATTTAAGCCCATGTTCGCCTGATAGATGCATTAATCTACATAATGTTGGCAATTTCGTGTCAAAATTGTACCGAAAAAAGGTGTTTACCCAACTTTGGTGAAGGATAAAGGAGGGTGTATCATGTATGTTCTTCTGTTCCCTCATACCTTCTAAACTCCTTATCATCATTTGACTAGTGACGTGATGATGGAAGTGTCTTGCTTGTGCGTTAGTTATGGTATGCAACGTAACGTTAAGTTGAATATACATCTGAAGACTAAGTAATTAACTAAAATAAATATAAATGCAAAAATGTTGTGTTGGATGTCAAATGACACGGCTTGTCTAAAATGCTTTCAAGTATTTCAAGTATTCAAGTATTTATTGCAATCCTTAATGAACATACAGGTGGAAGGTTAAACAGATTCGAGTAACAATTATGGACCCTGTCGGGCACAGCAACATCAAAATTAAGATGAGTAGGAGAGAGGAAGAGCGCCATACTTAAACATTTTTTTAAAAATCTTAAATATTTGTAGAATATTACTCAATTAAATTATTACCTAGTTATTATACTGATATCTTGTACCATATATTATATTTATTATAGTATTTATTTATATTCAATTATAATTATACAAAATTATACATTTATATATTTATTAGTCAAATCAATTTGTCAAATTATCTGTTAGAAATTCTTCTATGGTGTAGTAGGCTTTGTTAATTAAGAGAAGTTTCAATTTTCTTAAAAATGAGTTGGTTTTTTCTATTTCCTTTAGGTTTTCTGGCAATTGATTATAAACTTTTGTGGACATTGAATATGTACTAGAAGAGTGCATTTTAAGATGGGGACGAGGCAGATTCAACCTGTTTTTATGACGCAAAGAAAGAGTTGTTTGTATATCTCCTCGTGTTTTATAAGAATCAGGGAACCCACGGACCAGTTTACATAATTCCAAAATATAGATACTGGTTAAAGTGAGAATTTTATGTTTCTTAAAATACGGTCTGCAGCTGTCTGTTTGTTCTATATTTGTAATTATTCTTATTAGTTTTTTTTGTAAAATAAATAAGGAAGGGGTGTCTGTGCTATTTCCCCATAGAACGATACCATAGGTGAACCAAGAATGAGCATATGCATAATAAGTGACTATTGAGGTTTGTAGGTTGGTAGACTTTTTTATTTCGCTGAGAGCATAAGAAAACGTTGAAATTTTTGATTTAAGTTTCTGTAAGTGTGGTTTCCAGGTGATATGTGTGTCTATTGTTAAACCTAAGAGGTTAAATTCGTTAACTGTTTCTAATTTGTTTTGGAGAAATGTAAAGTTCATATTAATCTTTGATTTTTGCCGGGGATGAAAAGTTATTAGTTTGGTTTTAGTAAAATTTACATCAAGATTATGTTCACTCATCCAGTTTATTATTTTATTAAATATGTTATTGAGTTTTTCGTTGAGATTAGAATTTGTTTGGCATGAGGTGAGAATTGAGATATCATCCGCAAATAATAGGTACGCATGGTTCTTCTATGGTTTTGGGCAGGTCGTTAATGTAAATGAGGAATAGGAGGCATCCTATAACGCTTCCCTGGGGGATGGAGGCTTGTATTGGTCGGACATCAGATCTTATCAGCTGTATTTCTTTTGTTTTTTGTTGTGGTATTCAACCTCGACTAATTGCTTACCTATGTTACATAATATTAATTAGAACCCAACTCAAAAAATAAACATTCCAAATAAAAATAAATTCGAAAACTAAAACCCGCTTCTGAAAAATCACGCTCTAAAAAAAATATTCTCATATAAGGACATTTTCTTTGTGGAATGCCACTTGCCTTAACAAAATAATACATTCTAACAGTAGTAAGCGATCATAAGCTTTAGAGCCGATGAATGATGCCTGAAAAGATCCCGAAAAAGAACTTCCTCCTTTTCGTAAAAAATAAATTTACTATATTTAGTACGAGTAGCACTTCAACCAGTTGGTACAAATTAGAATAACATTTCAATTCTATTATTGAAATTTATTTATTTATTATTACACACACAAGTTAACATTACAGATTATTTAGGACCCAATGCGATAACAAGGTATTATAAAATCTAGCGGCGCCATACACAATTTTATACTCTATACCTTAATTCTAATAAACTAATCCAAACTATTACAGATATAACAAAAAAACAAACAAAAATAAATTATTATAACAACGTCGTCCTGCGAAAAGTGTAACATAAATGAAATACTTGCCTAGTGTGCCTCAACCGGCTCACAGTGGTCACGAAAGGCAGTTATGGATCATGAATTCCAAATCTAACTGTGGTAGTGTGATGAGCTAAGCAGTAGTAGTAAACGGTGCCGCGGTGGCAATGTTTACCATAACCAGATGTTACATTGACAGCAAGTTAAAGTGTGCAGCTTATTTCAACTTCAGTTTCAAACCTATTAAAAATAAAATATTGCTCAAAAATTCATATCTTTTCCAAATTAAATCCAGAGGTTAATGCCGCTTAACGGCCTCTGACTTGGCATCATAAGCCGTCGAAAAACGTCTCTCATGCATGCAGGTTTCCTCAAGATGTTTTTCTTTACTGATGACGCACAGGACGATAGAAACGTGATTTATAAAAGTTATCTCTATAGAAAAAAAAAATAAAGCGCTAAATTGCTATTAAAACTTGTAAAAAAAATGAAATCATGTAAAGGTTGTACTTAGAATAGGACGTATTTTTTTGGGTATGGCCATTGGCCATTCTTAAACACGCATCATATACCTTCGGCCCGAATTTTAAGGCCAACTATTGTAAGTCGCAATGTGGGTTTAATTAACGTTAAAAACCACTTCAATTAAGCTAAAATACCTATGTTTGCGGCTGCAGAAGGTTCATTTCAATTGTGCAATGGGTCGGCGTCGAACTCACCCGGCCGCGTTTAAATTCACAAATAAATTCAAATGTCATGGTAATATTCACTTCTAAAGGTTGTAGGTACATTCTAGAATTTCTTAAGGAATATTATATTAGACAGGTGAAACTGTTATAAATTGAGTATAAACAGAGAAATTATACGATATGTTTACCATCCTTGAAGTTTGACGTTAAGGCCGGTAAGGCCAGCTGGTTGGGTAAATACTCTGAGGCACGGAGGGGCTAATGGCTAAACAGCACCTGAGCTACGCTTGCCTAGGTCAGTTAATTAATGGCTGACCTTTCATTACATATAGGCTAAGATCCCGCTATAGAACGACCTTAAAACCTATTTTATATTAAACTAGCTGCCCCGGCAAACTTCGTTGTGCCTTAGAGTCAATTCATTGCTCTTATTTTTTTTTTATATTAGATATACATACGTTGAATAAGACGACAACAAATAAATCCAAACCAATAATAACTACTACTACTTTTAAATTACAACATGTATATATACCCTAACCTAACTGACCATACCTATCCTATAGCTAACCCAACTATCTAACCTAACTACCTTACTAAAAAATACTAAATTCATAATTTTAATCTGAACTATTGCCTCTATGTTACATACAATAATTTATGCCTATAGTTTTCCCGGTCTACTTTAATTAAAGTCCTAACAGTAAAATAAGTTCTATTTGCAAAGAATTATTAAATTTCGTCTCTGTCATCATTGCTAGTTACGTAAATTGATTTCTGAAATATAAGACTTTTTTATGCTACATAAAACCTCTAAGTTTAGTAACAAAATAAATTTCAGAACGTAGGTGCGTATTATAAATTGACAACCTTACCTTCTTGGGTTTAGCTTAAGACTTGTCAATTTCAAATTGTCACCTGATAATGAACTGGGAAGTTTGACTCCTGTCATGTCATCCAAGATGGTGCTGCGTTTGAAAAATGTTTGAGACAACCGATATTCTTGATATTTATTTTTATGATGTCGAACGGGATAAAAAGTATCCTATGTCCTTCTCCTGGCTCTAAACTACCTCCCTGCCAATTTTCAGCTAAATCGGTTCAGCCGTTCTTGAGTTATAAGCGAAGTAACTAACACGACTTTCTTTTATATATATAGATTTAATATGTCAATAAATATATTGCATATGGGTTGCCTACAAAATTTCAGTCCAGGATATGATTAATTAATAATTTAAAAAAATATCTGTTTATACCGTCTACTCGCGAGTAGTGACGGGAAAAAAATAGACAACCTAACGTTTGTATATTCTATGGACTTCATACTTTCGATTTGTAAGGAATTTGTCTATTCACCAAACCGGTGAAATAATAAAGAAAAATATCCTGGACTTAAAGTGTTTAGACAACCCATATATAATATATTTATTGACATATGAAATTAATAAAAAAGGTTTCATTAACCGGGATATACCGATCTAAGATAACAAGGTAAGCAGTCGCTTCATGAAAAATACTGGCATTAAGCTCTATCCGCTTGTATGCAGATGATGATAGTTGGGTAAACAAATCTTTTGTGAATCCATCATGAGAATTTGGTCGGCTTTTCACTACTAAACGGCTGAACGGATCTTAATGAAACATGTCAAGTAGATAGATCAGATCGTGGAGACGAATATTGGATATTTTTGTGAATAAAAATCATGAAAGAAAACAATTTAAATATTTTTCAATATTTTTTAATTTTTCAATTTAATATATTATAATATTTTATAATATCTTATACAAGACAGTTACTTAACAAAATGTCTTCCCAGTAAATTTTCAGGTGACAATTTGACGTAAGCTAAAACGGAAAATATAACACCACCTAAATTGATTCTATGGCGAGGTAGCTAGTCTAAAATAAAACATAGACGTTTCACTCCAACAGTTTGCCTATTTCGAACGATGGTTTACAATAAAACATACATCGAACCACATTCCTCTGGGAATGAAGTTGTTTAGTTATTCTGTAAGCTCCCTCCTCTCACGAGACATGGAACAACGCCGTCGGACCAACGTGCCGCGCCGCCCGGTTGCTCTGTGCGGCATACTTCCGACATTCCATCGGCGCAAACGACGCGGTTGAAAAACTTCATGTATTACATCGTCCAATACTTTTTGTTGGCTGTTAATATCAGATTCCGCTCGTTAAAGGAAGTGTGTGTGAGTATGATGGTGTGTGGGGGGGATTTTTGTATGTGTTGATGTATGTGTAAGTTGAATGAAGAGTGACCTATTTTTTATATAACTAGCTGTACCCTGCCACGCTTTGCTGTGGCACATTATGATTGAATGGGTAAAAAAAAAGAAAAAAAAAATAGATAAAAACAATCCTTGAAGTTGATTATATGTCATGCTAAAATTTCAGTTCGATCAGTGCAGAACTTTTTGAGTTTTTGAAGCGTACACAAACCAACATTACATTTTTATATCTAAAGATAGATACTTAATGTTATTTCTCCTAACGGAGGATAAAAATAAAGAACTCAAAATAATAACAATAATAATTTATTTTTTAAGTTTAAAGTACCAATACCTATACAACATCATTCTATTCTATCATCCGTTTGCAAATTTTATACACCTTTCTAGAGGACGAGCGTTGACAAAACATTGCAGTTGGGCAAATGGTATGTTATGGATAATGTGTGTAAAATACTACTATAATTAAAATGAAAACCTTCCAACAACAAAATAAAACTCAAACTGACTTTAAGCATAGTACTATCAAAGGATGAAAGGCGAGAATAAAGTATTAATTAACTTTGTTTTACGTGAAAAAGGATCTGCGCGTTAATTTAATTTGTTTGCTTTCGCGTCGCCTGTTAACTGTCCAGTAAATTTCCACGAAATGCAATTAACGACATGTGAAGTTCACACTAAGGTAAACTGTGCGCATCGAAAATGCCACTCTAATAATGTGTACGTATATGGAAATAGTTAGTTACTTTCTCGTAAAAATAATCAACATTTTAATAACGCTAACGAAAAACGTGTCAAGCTTCATCTTTGAAACAAACCGTTAAACTTTGGGAACTTAAAATTATTTCGTTGCAAATCGCGTCTTATTTTTTTATGTAGATCGGAGCAACTTTTTAAATATTAGTATTTGAATTAAGAAGAATTCAATTAAAGATTCAGCCTTAATTAAATTCTTACATTAGGTACAACACGCACTTAAAACATATTTTAAGAAATCGTTTTATAGACCATTAAGTAGTTACCTATGTGCGAGGAGCTTGTGTGTGGCTAAATAATAACTGCCTCACGGGTCGATCGAAGGTTAAGCTACGCTTGACGAGGTTGTTCCATTGATGGGTGACCATTCATTGCATTCAAGACTCCTTCGAGCCTCGGAAAGCACCTAAATCCGTTGGTCTCGGCTTTCATTTGTAGGTTCTATACAGATCTGACAGTCGTTACTGATAGACAGAAGCCCGAATCTGACAACCAGTTTAACCAAGGGGTATCCTGCTACCCAGTAACCGGGTTGTGGAAAAAATGAAAGTGTTTGTAAAAACCTATTTACAGAAATAAATATTATTTTTCCGCCATTTTTAGTTGGAAAAAAGCTCGGCAGATGATGATGAAGTAAGTCGCCAACGTCAATAAATATCTATTTGATAAAACTGCTTACGGTTCGAAAACGATTCAGCCAAAGAAAACGCTTAGCGCATAAAATGGTCGTTTATGAAGATATTTTTATGGGACACCAATTTCCGCAGCAAATGTGTAGAGCGGATCCGGATTTTCGATCTCTGAACGCGATATACTTGTGTTAAACAAAAATCACAGTACGGTGAACCAGTCGAGAAGATCGTTTTAAAAATATTATAATAAGTGCTTAGGTACGTAGCTCTTATCACCAAAAAAGTAAGTAAGAAAAGGTTCTAAAACATATATTTAGCAATGTATTTTTTGAAGTATTTCTAGAACACCTATATCCATTGAGTACTAAAGGTATTATTTATAGGTAGGTACCTAATGAAGTAATGAATGTTCAATCTCGAATGTTTCAACTTTTGACATAAAGTCAAAAACACGAAAGTTTGTCAACCAATCGTGGGCGTCTTTTATTCTGTTACTGGGTTGCTCAAATATGGACTGTAGGACTGTATATCGTATTGGGAAATAAATAAATAAATAAATATTCCTCAACTTTTCACACAACGCCATGTAGTCCCAAGTTAAGCATGAGAGCTTGTGTTATGGGTACGAAACAACTGATAAACATACATATATATTTCTAAATACATACAAAGAAAAATTACACCCAGACACAGAACAAATGATCGTGCTCATCACACAAACATTTGTCCTGGGTGGGAATCGAACCCACGACCTCCGGCATAGCAGTCAGAGCCACTAACTACTAGAACAACAGGCCAGTATTGGGAAAAGGCTATGCGCATGACGATATTTTTTTCGTTGAATCATTTATTTCCATCAGTATTTTACTTTTACATTGTGAAAACAACATGCACTCACAAAAACCTATCTCGTTCCCAACTATCCTACAGCTTTGAAACGTCGTGTCCAAAAATACCACTCACATATTAACAGCATTCTATTTTAAACGACATTCATGCCTTTGTGCGGATTAATTTGTGAGCGTTCAACCCACCACCGCGTATATTACGTGGGCAGACGCGGCGTGGGACGAAACGACCGATTCGAGGCAGAATTCAACCCCTGTATTCATTCAACATGCTCTGCAAATCTCGCACAATGGCTGTACAATTTTTTTTCGAGATTACGTACGTTTTGCATCGGGCAGGTACCAAGCTTTTGTATGCAACGACTGATTTATTTTAGAGATTTCCGAGTTAGCTCATAGCCAAAGATATTCATTGGTGAAAAAAAAAACCTGTAAAAACTCACCCATCTCGCCCCGATAAAAATAGATTTTAAAATTACTTGTGGAAGAAATCTACCAGCTAGAACTAAATACTTCTAAGCAGAAATCCTTTATGAAGGTAGATAAAAATCGTGAATTATTTATCTTTATTATTTATCTTTTTTATCTATATTCTTTTTTCTTTCTTCGTTGTTTTTTTTTTCTTTTTTTTTTTTTTTTTTCTTTTTTATCTTTATTTATTTTTATTATTTTTCTTTTTTTTTTCTTTATTATACTATGGATAGTGTATCTATCGAGTGTAACAAGTTTAGAAACAAAAGTGAACACACATTAACACA
The DNA here is from genome assembly GCA_921972225.1 of Euplexia lucipara. NCBI lineage: Eukaryota > Metazoa > Arthropoda > Insecta > Lepidoptera > Noctuidae > Euplexia > Euplexia lucipara. The sequence goes on along the minus strand of OV179142.1, from coordinate 4,318,332 downwards.
TGAACAAAGTACTTTATCATTATATCAGACTAAAAAATGGAACGGAGTTGTGTAAAGTACAATCAACAGATTTTAAGTTTAAAATAATTGTCATTGTATGTAAACAATTAAAATAGGTCATATTTAAATTGCAATTGGCTGGATTGTAATTAATTATTAAAAACCTGCAGGTTATCTATCTTTTAGATAAATACAAATTAATCACCGAAATGTAGTTACGCGTGTAACTTCCGAACAGCTTTCCGGGTTTGACTTACCTATGCATTTACTCATATTCTTTTATGAAATACTAGGGAAGCCCTGCCGATTCATATAGCGTTATATTACAAACCCTTTAATCGTCAAGAATGGAGAAAGAATCAAATGGAAAAAGAATTTTACAAAACGGATGAACGGTTTCGCAGCGCATAAAACCGTGATACCGTGTGTAGTGTTTATAGCGGAACATGTAATTTTATTTTTTTATAAGTACGTCAGGGCCATTCTGAAAAAATCTCCCCTTGAAAATATAGGTGAAGTAATGCGTTGTCTGTCACGTATTTTACGGATTTTTTTACAGAATAGGCCAGCTAATTCTTTACTCAACATTTCCGTATTTTATTTTTAAAGATAAAATAATGTTGAAGCGTGAATTTAAATTGAGTCCCCGTCATTTTTTGCTCAGTTTGTGGACATAGCTATTTTTCACTTGGAAATTGATTACATGTTTCAACTATACTATATCTGTCATCTCAAGCGGCAATAGCCCAATGGTTAAGGTGTCGGCCTGGCGATCGAGAGGTCGTGGGTTCGATTACCACCCATTGCACTATTGACGTGAACCCACTCCATACACAAGCATATTTAGCTTAGTTAGAGGGGTTAAAAACACAACTAGTATTGCGCAAACCTCATTAATATTAAGCTTTAAAAAAAAAAACAAACAAAAAGAAAAGTAAAACAAATAATGAGCATCAAAAAATTCATCCGCATAGCTGTCAACGGGAAAAGTGCCCAAAAGACTGAATGGCAATGCTGGCATGGATTCTCTGACCGGAAAAAAGGCCAGTCTTCTGGCACGTGAAGAGTCGACCAGCCACATTGCGATGTCCAGGAAAACTAAACAGACACTAGAACCCCATGGCCCAATTGTTTCAACAACAAACTGTTCAATTATATAACTTTCAATAAGGATGTTAGATTAGAAGAGTTTTACCCACTCCATTTTATTCCAATCTTTTAAAACTGCTAAGTCAATATGAGACACTTCACTACTCCATTTTGAAGAGTAATAATTAAATTAAAAAGCTACTTATCGCTTCAAAAAAGCATTCGCTCACGGCTGCAATTACTGTTTTTAATGTAAAAATTGCTTTCTCTCTTCAACCAAGTTACGAAAGGAAATCCGACCATAAAAATTGCAGATGTGAGAACACTTTTATATTTTTGCTTTTCTTTTCATAAACAAAGAACTGTGCAAAGGAAGTTTAAAATGAGAAACAGTTTTTAAATGGTGCGTAATTTCCAGCTAAGTTTAAGTTAGTAACTTGAGAAATGCAAAACGCAACACATTCGAATGAAGTTGCTTTTTCAGAAAGACAGTACAAGAAGAACGAGAGAAACACTAAACAACTTGTTTGAAGTTGTTTTATCTACTCGAACCTCTTATTGCATTATCTAGGAATATTTCACTCTGTTTGCTAGGGGCTAAAGCTTGTTTTCGAATGTGTCGGAAGATCAAGATGGATGATGTCGAGTTATATTGAATAAACTGAATTGTGAGAAGTAGTGAAGAAAGTTAGGTTGTAAGTTTTATTTTTAAGACAGTCATAAAGTCACACCTGTAATCCTCTTATGATAAGGTGTATCTATAGTTCACCTAAATTTAGCCAGTTTAGTCCCATGTAATAGGGTGCGAACCTATAGCCAACAATCGGGCACAAGTCCAGTCACCAGGCGTTTCGGAGGAGTTTTGTTACAAACACACTTACTTACTGTCAGCAAATAGTCTCGCCGGCATTCGGTCTGTGGGCGTAGTGTCTGTCGGTGTGTAGTCGTACACTCTGAAGTACAATGTAACATAATTTGCACGTGTTAAAAAACACAAGTTATAATAATAATGATAATAAATAATAATAAAATTTATTACCTCCAAAATGAACAAAAACACTTAAATCTAAACAATTGGCAGCGTTACAACTACAAAGACAAAAGTATTTACGATGAGCTCTGGCACCCAATGTAAGATTTAACTTGTGTTTAGGGTGCCAGCGTCCTCGCCTTGTAAGACGTAAGTACACAATCATTATTATAACTATTTACTAGCCAATGCAACTGTGATACAGCCTATTTGAAAACCTGTGTTTGTGTGTGTGTGTAGTGTGTGTGTGTGTGTTTTTGTGTGTGTGTATGTACGTGTGTGTGTGTGAGTGAGTGTGTATGTATGTGAGAGGAGGATAAGTATGGTGAAAGCTTGTATTTATTTAAGTCTGTATTACTACATATAAATGTGATACGTGATACCCTGTTGTCTATATTTGGTCCCTCGACCAGACGGGTGTTGTGTCTGGTGGGCTAACTACTGCCCGACGGTTGTAGTCGGGAACTTGTATACGTTGAAACTGCGCAAATAACTCTAAGAGCTCTGCCTCATTAAGACGCCATAGCGACGTCGCCAGCGGCGCAAGCCTGGCTACTTCTGGCATCCGAAGGTCGCCAAGTCGAGTGGCCATGGCGTCTCGACAGTCCGTTCGTTTACTTCGTCAGGAATGGATGTAGAAGAAATCGCACTTCCTTGTTATCTACGTCGTAGAAAAATAGAAAAAAAGAGAAACTATGGGTTCATCCTTTTATATCAGATCATAATTTTTAAGTTACGATCGGAATACTAATTAGATGAACTATCCCATATACAAGGACGGTTTAGAATTTCTATTATACATTTTTCAGTATCGAAACTCATTATTTACAACATCAACTAGGTACTGTATTTCGAGTGAGCGTCCGAAATGGCGGCTGACTGGCGACTGAGCGAGCGAGGTGCAGTTTACCGTGTACATTATAGTGGCAACATCGCCAGGCCGCCAGAGTATCCAGAAGCCACGTAGAGAACTGTAGCTCGTGGCCACGCTTCCAATTTGGCGACGTTACCAAACCGTCGCCTAGTGAGTTAGGTACCATACATTTTAATATTAACTGCTTGGATACGAAGCCGGCGACGTCGCCATGGCATCTTAACGAGGCAGAGCTCTAATACCGCGATGTAGGATATCGTTCATTAGTTTGTATGTGGCGAGATAGATGTCGCTACGCAAGGTACCTGTATTATTTATTACATTTCAGAATCGTTTGATTTGCCATTACTTATGTCAAGAATTTATTCTAAGGCTACGACTAGCTTTAGTAAAAGTCACCGCGTGAAAATTTAAGTGAAGTGAACTGTCTTAATGCCTAGCATTAGTATGGAATGACAGCTCAATTCGCCTTCACCTACGATTTCACGGAATGATATTTAGGTACAGAATCGAATTTACTTCTTTTTATATTTTTTTATGAAAATTAAATAAGTTTCATATTTATTATCTGCCGGTTAACGTTTTATTGAAAGCAGAAATTCCTGCGTTGTCGCACGGAGTGTACATGTACACGCATCGAATAATTGCAAACCCATTTTATGTGCCATTAAATTGCATCTACTTAATGATAATTTAAAACTTTTAATAAGAGGATAATTAACGCAGGATAATGAGTTTACAATTTAAATATATACCTGTGGTCAGTGATGAAAAAGCTCTCTATAAATATTCATTTGGCGATTTAAAAAATATAAATGGGATCCTACGCAATCGGCGTTAAAATCATGTCGAGGCTCATGGAATGTGATTAACACGGACACGTTAAGCTCAGCTATGAGACTGCAATCAATTCTGAATATGACGTGCAAAATGTGTGTTAAACAATGCATTTTGAATAATTGCGTTTAACGGACGCACTGTCTATCCATTACACATTACACATTTCAAATTGTTTTGCGCTCGACTGACTGTTAGAAATTTCACAAATTTAACAAGAGTGCACTGACAGGACAACTAAACCGTATTGTAACCGACCGACCGATTTGATTTGATTTGATTTGATTTGACACAACTAAACACACAATCGTAATATCGAATTTCGCTTCAAAACATAATAATTTCTACTGCGGGAATCCCTCGCATGTCATGACATAAATTATGATTTATGGAAATTGGAACTCGAATTACATTCTTAATCTAAATTTGTGTATTCAAGTTAGGCTTAGCATCAGCACTTTTTAAATGTCATAAGACAGTTACCTAATAAGCCCTCTCTGTACCTACCACTTTCTAGTGTTTTCCCTTGTTGTGCAACTAACTTTTCAGATTGTACAGTAAAACCTCACTTCAGTGATATTTTTAGGATTCCGTACCTACAAAGAAACAAACGGAACCCTTATAAGATCACTTAGTTGTCCACCTTTCTGTCTGTCTGTCTGTCAAGACCAAAGTGATTTAAAATACTATAGAGCGGGCATGTCAAGGAAATGTCATAGAAAAACTTTGATCCCATGTCTCAGTAACGCCATCTAGAATAATATATGAATATTGGAGCAGCAGCGGAGCGTACTACAAAAAACTCATAGACTTGTATCCAGCAGGACACACTTTTTCGGACGAAAACTTTGTTCGTGATGTCTGGTCTAGAGACGTATTGAATGTCTTTGGTCAAGACCCTTTATATCAAGTTGAAATTACCGTATATTTTCTACATTTTTTTGTATTATAAGTCTACAGTCCCTTATAGGTACATAATTGTAAAAAAAACAAACTTCTGTTTTGTAATTAAAAGATACGTCCGCTTATTTCGACACTCTCGTTAAATATATTGATAGCAGTAAGTCCGATTTTCATAGTGCAAATGATTTGCATTTGACTTTTCAAGCCTTCATTGCAATCAACAATCTGACTCTTTTGACTTTTATCGAATTCCAGTGACATATACATAGGGTTTTTAATAAAATATTGAATATGGAAGCTGTTAAATATTAAAATGAAAGCGTTCCGCGAAAGTTCGGCCTTTGATCGGTCGACGAAACCCATTCACAATATTGCAATGTAAATCATATTATATGGCTGAAGTGATGACAGTAAAACAATTTCAGTACGAGTTTCTTTCATTCAACCGTCATCTGCCTGGCTTTTTCCTAACTATGTTCGTGTCGACTCCCAGTTTAACCAGATACAGCTGAATACCAGTGTTTTACTTGGAGCGGCTACCAGTCTAACCTTCACTACTTTATATAGGTTGTGGAGGTTAGACCACCACAACTCAGTTCCTTGGTGGTTCGTTACGTCTTGGTTAAACTGGTTGTTAGACTACTCGTAACGACTGTCAAATATCTACAAATGCATTTTTAGTTTTTCATCCATTCAGTTTAATTTTTTTAGGGTTCCGTAGTCAACTAGGAACCCTTATAGTTTCGCCATGTCTGTCTGTCCGTCTGTCCGTCCGTCCTTTGCTTAATCTCTGTGACCGTTAGCACTAGAAAGCTGAAATTTGGTACCAATATGTGTATCAATCACGCCAACAAAGTGGTAAAATAAAAATTGGAAAAAAATGTTTTATTAGGGTAGCCGTCCTATATGTAAAGTGGGAAGTGATTTTTTTTTTAGTGCCACCCCTAACGTGTGATATATTGTTGGAAAGGTAATTAAAAATAAATAGGGGTTTACTAAAATCATTTTTTGATGTAATGATGGAAATAATCGCTACAAAAGTAAAAAACAATGTGTGTCCCTCTAACTTTTGAACCATAAGCTATTTAAGGACTTTCTAGGAAAATTATTTTGGAGTTGGATGAAAACAACAGTTTTTGTACAAAATGACAAAAAGTACAAAATAATTTCTGGTTAGTCCAGAAATTATTTTGTACAACTTTTTGTCTTTTTTGTACAACTTTTTGTCTTGTTTGTAGTATAATCGTATATGCAAGCATTTTGAACACTTATTGTGACGGACGGGAAACTACGGAACCGTACACTAAGCGTGGCCCGACACGCTCTTGGCTGGTTTTTTTTGTTAATAAAATCTATAATAAATAAAACCACATAATTGCTCAGAATGTAATAAGTACAAACGAAACTGTGTTCTATGTTGTTAGATGATTTCATTGGCATTGTGGATATAAGAATACCAGTATGAAAAATGAATTGTAACAATGCTTGCAACACTTGTTGGATGGCCTCAGGGAGGCGCTTTTCTAGTAAGAAATAAAATCCCAAGGGAAAACAGCTAACAGATTTCATTTCCCCGTTTTATTTCTGCGCGTGCATCTTATAGTTTATGAGATACTACGAGGATGTTATAATGTTCAATATTAGGTATACACTAAAGTATATTGCCAGCGGCGCATTAGTAGCTAGATCGATCGAAGGTAAAGCTACGACTGCTGAGGTCAGACTGTAGATTTATTACAGCTGAGTCTTACACAGCTAGAAGGCGTTGCGGCAGACCCAGAAGAAGATTTCGGGACGACCTGGACTAATTAAACGACCAGTGGCCTTCTTTAGCCTTGGATCGAAAAAACTGGAAGTCATGAGGCGTTTGCCCAGCTGTGGGATGATGCTAGCAGTATCAGTATCAAGCCTCCTCTGTTCCTAAGAAATCACGCTAAACCGTTGATTCCAGCTAACATTTTCTTTGTTAGGAGTTAGTCAGAACCCAGAATGTCTGGCAATCAGTTTTAACCAAGGGGAATCGTGTTACCCACTGGGTTGTGGAGGTTAGGTAACCAGCAGCGCCATGTATGCCTGGAAGCAGATCCCCACCTATTTCTGAGAACGCTAAGCAGATGATGACTAAAGTACGTTGACGGCCAGCCATTCTAATTGGGAAAAATTAAATTAAAAATTTAAAAAACCCCCATCGCAAAAAGTAAAACATTTAAAAAGTTAAAAATAACACTTTAGCCATGAAATTTTACTTCACGTCGGGGTACCGCTTAAGTAAGGAATGTTCCTAGTACTTGTAGGTATGTAGGTACTTATTTTAACGGTACCCCGACGTTACGTAAAATTTCATGGCTAAAGTGTTATTTTTAACTTTTTAAATGTTTTACTTTTTGCGATTGGGGTTTTTTAAATTTTTAATTTAATTTTTATTTTAAAATTTTTAAACGCATTAATTTTGTTTTTTAGAGTTTACAGTTATGAGAATTTTTCAGTGCATTGTATGTAGAGCCAAATGCTGGTTAAAACGAATCCAAACACGACATTTATCTGCTATTATTTGTCAAGAGTCTACCTACTGGTGTGCTGGATAGCCTGGCTGCAGCATCAGCTCCTCCTGTTGCCATCAGTGCATTGTGTTTAAAATCAAATGGTGGTTGAAATGAATCCAAACACGACATATCTGCTATTATTTTGTCAAGAGTCTACCTACTGGTGTGCTGGATAGCCTGGATGCAGCATCAGCTCAACCTGTTCCCATCAAGGCATTGTGTTTAGAATCTAATGGTGGTTGAAATTAATGCAAACATGACATATCTGCTATTAGTTTGTCAAGAGTCTACCTACTGGTGTGCTGGATAGCCTGGCTGCAGCATCAGCTCATCCAGTTGCCATCAGTGCATTATGTGCAGAATCAAATGCAGGTTAAAATGAATCCAAAGACGATATATCTGCTGTTATTTTCCCAAGAGTGTAATAGTCTGCTAGATATCCTGGCTGCATCAGACCAAAAACACCATATTGTTGCTTATTAATATTACACACACGGGTGTTTGAAATTTTAAGCCTCACATACGTTTGTAAGTAAAGATAATACCCATAGACGTCTAAAATAGCAAAGGTAGCTATCACAAAGGAGCTGATAACCTTGAAACGGCTGAACCGATTTTAATGAATCATATCTAAGAACCATTGCAAGAAACCCTGCTTTCAAATAAAAAAAACCGCATCTAAATCGGTTCACCCGTTTGGACGCTACGGTGCCACAGACAGACAGACAGACAGACAGACAGACAGACAGACAGACAGACAGACAGACAGACAGACACACACACATAGCGGTGAAACTTATAACACCCCTCTTTTTGCGTCGGGGGTTAATAAAAATAAAAATAAAAATCTTTTATTGACATAAAAAATATTTACACTTTGTTTTGGTTCAAGGGTACAAATCTGCAATTATTTCAATTCAAATGACCACTAAAGCTTAAACTAGGCCGCGCCCGTCATACTTATTAGTCATAGTAATTTATTCATGAACAATAAATTGTATCTGAAAAATTACATAGCAAGTACTTAATTACAAAATAATGCATTAGAATTTCTTTATCAACTCTCATACTGTAAATTTATGAAAGCGCTTTTTATATAAAATGTGTAGAGGTATTAAACAAATGGTTGTAATTTATTTTATTTTTTTATCAAAATTAATTAAGTTAACCAATTTAAATTAACGAATTAACTTGTTGAACAGTTTTACGTTAAGCGTTAGATAATCTTCCCAGATCTTCAATCTATAGACGTGTACACACACATTATATAATACGAGATTTACAAAATGAAATGATTATTACATATTATGAAAACAAACTAAGAAACTGTAAAAAGATGAATTAAATTGCGAGTAGTCTTATTAATATAAAATTATGATACATATTTTTTTTTCAAACTACCATCATAGCTAGCTGACTAAGAGTTTGACCAAAACAAGTATGAGGTTATAACTTAATAAATAATAGAACCTTTGTCTTAATTTACTTGGGATTAGCTCTGTTTGTCTTATTTTATTCAATACAACTCGGTGCGCTTAATAGAGCGAAGCGGTACTTCACACCGGGGCAAAGACTGCTGCTATACAAGTCGCAGATTCGGCCCCATATGGAGTACTGCTGTCATCTCTGGGCGGGAGCACCTGGATACCAGCTTGGGCCCCTTGACTCGGTTCAAAAGCGAGCTGTGAGACTCGTCGACGATCCCGTACTCACAAGCGGTATTGAGCCCCAAACTCTTAGGAGAGACTTTGCCTCCCTATGTGTGTTCTACCGGTTGTATAATGGGTTGTGCTCCGAGGAATTGTTTGATATGATGCCCACGGCCACTTTCTATCATCGCACCGCTCGCCGTCGACAAGGAGGTCATGCGCACACACTGGAGCCGAAATGGTCCCGTACAGTGCGGTTTCAGAGGAATTTCCTCCCGCGTACACTTGGATTGTGGAATGAGCTCCCTGCCGAGGTTTTCTCAGAGGGCAAGGGTAGGGAGTTCTTCAAAAGGGGAGTAAATAGGTTTTTAAAGGGTCGGCAACGCGCGTGTGTTACGCCTCTGGTGTTGCAAGTGTCCATAGGCTACGGTAACCGCTTACCATCAGGCGGGCCGTAAGCTTGTTTGCCAAAAACAAAAACAAAAAATCTTTAAATAGCTGTCATCTAAATAGCAAAATAATTCAAATGGAAAAATGAATGGATTCAATGGTGGTTGGTAATTGCTCAGCAGCAGCACGGAGTCTTGATTTGTGCCCGATTGATGGCAAAAGGCTCGCCCCCTACTTCATGGGGCTCAAACATAACTGGCGAAATGTGGGTGTGCTACTTGTTACACCTCTGCCTAGCCCTTCGGAGATTACAGGCGTGACGTCATGTGCTAAATAGGTATCTCCGTTTTAACAAAACTAGCATCCACACAATTGCTTTTAATTTTCCTCTATTCTTGTACAGACGCCAGCACGTCAAGCTATCCCAAACTGACAGATTTTCCCAATTGAACATGAACCTTAATGTGTTTAGAATAAAGTTGAAAACCTATTAATAAAATTTGACACATTGGGGTAGGTTGATAAGCTGGCGTCTGTACCTTCCGTATTTACACTCAAAACTTTTCTCACAATATGAGAATTACGGGACAGTCTTCTTTTCATAAAAAACTTTGGCTGAAATATAATTTTGTTGCGAGTTTGTTGGTCATTATAGTTTAGTTTTTAATTCAAACAGTCGGACTTTAAATGGACTTTTGTAAAGTTAAAACTAGAGTAACCGTCAGAAATCATTATGAATTTCTCGAATACAACTTAATCACTGCATTTTTTATTTCCATAATTATGGGGATAAAACTTTACCTTTGACATCTCAATTGACTGACCTGTTGGTCTAGTAGGTAGTAAGTGGCCCTAATTGCTATACCGGAGGTTGTGGGTTCGATTCCCACCCAATACAAATATTTGTATGACGAGCACGACGTCTGGGTGTAATAAATCTATAATACGTATACTTACAAGGTGTTCTTTTTTTTATATCCCATAAGGCCGTGCGCTGCGCTAGGCCTCATTTACGGAGACGCGGGGCGTCTCGCGTCGCGTGTGGCGTGGCGTCTCGCGGCGCGTCGGACGTTTTTTCTGTTTACGGTGGGGCGGCGCGTGAAGCGGCACGCATCATCGCTCGCGTAAACACAAACTTATAGCAATATACGACCATGTTCATAGAGAAGCGAGACGGGAAGCGTGGCGGTGCCCGCCGCGGCGCCCGCGGCGAATCCTCTAGCGTGTAGCGAAGCACGCGGCGGGCATCGCGGCGGCGCACGCTCGCCTCGATCAAATCGACTAGTTTTATGTTGGCGAGAGATGGGAGCTTCATCGAGAATTGCCGCTGCGTGCGCCGCCGCGATAAACGCCGCGTGGGACGCGTCTGTGCCATCCGCGGGCTCGGCCGCAAAAAACGCCCTAATTCAAACAAACGCGTATAAAATCGCTTCTCCGTAAACGCACTCATACAACGCCATATATTTGAATTCAGTGCGGGCCGCGCCGCTCAACGCAACGCGCGACGCCCCGCGCCTCCGTAAATGAGGCCTAGGCGTGCGCACGGCGCGGGCGCCCGCGTGGCATGCTGTTTCATGTAATCATTTGCATAGTTTCGGAGATATCATCAATCATAATTAAATCATCAGTTGTTTAGTACCCGTAACACAAGCTCTGCTTAGCTTGGGACTAGATGGCGTTGTGTGAATAGTCGTGGAATATGAATATTAAGTACCTATTATTAATATTATTTTTATTACCTAATTAGTTCAAAAATTGTCACCAGTACGACGAATCTTCTTTCTAACGTCACTTTTCTTTCACGTAAGGGTGTTTTACATTAATCATCGTGACTTTGTCGAATTATTTTGTATGATAGTAAAAAATGCCAGTTGATTCTTTGATAATTATGGTCTCAATCATACCCTAGAGTCTAGAGTTATGGGATAATATAAAAAAAAACACGTTGTATATTAAGAAATATATAAGTGTGTTTATCAGTTGCACGTTGTATATTTATGCTGTCTTAGTTTATCTCTGTATTTATTTATCGTTGCTAGTGTCACTTTCTAACACAATATATATTTATTTTTTAAATTTATGTATAACCGACCTCTTCTCATTACACACTGAACTGATTTACTTACTCGTTTTCTATTTATTTATTTCTTTCCGTCACTGGGTACCCCTCAAGGTTCATTGGAAGACCAGCGTCAGACAGTATCACCTGTCTGGCATGAATGCTGAAATGGACCTTTTTGGCGCAGCCGTGAGGCACACAGCACATGATGTGTAGCTGCAATTGTATACCTATTTTCTATTGTTTTATAAATTATTGTGTGTATGTGTGTTTTGATGACTGATGTCGAATAAATATTTTTCTTTCTTTCTTTCTTTCTTTCTTTCTTTCTTTCTTTCTTTCTTTCTTTAGTTGTTTAGTACCCCTAACACAAGGTCAGCCGGTCGATTCAGTAAAAGTCACGCCGCAAAAACTTGAGTGAAGTGTCCTGTCAATGCCTAGCATTAGTATGGAATGACAGCTTAAGTCACCCTCCTTACGCCCACAATTTTCACGCGGTGATTTTACCAGAATCGCACTGCTGCTGAATGGCATTTTGTGAAAGTTGTGGAATATAATTTATATAATTATTGCCGTTTGTTGTCAGGCACTTGTATACATTAAATGTCTTATATTCAGACAAAATTAACATTAGTTTTCTTTTACAGCGATGCCTAACTACAATGGACTTAACATCTCTCGGTGTCGGCTCTTGTGTCGGCACCGGTATGTACCTGGTTGCTGGAATGGTTGCGCGGAAATTTGCGGGTCCCGGCGTGGTAATCAGCTTTATCATCGCCGCCCTCGCCTCTATCTTCTCCGGTAAGTCCTATAAATTTGATAAACAGTATTAAATATTTACTAAAATGCGAAGATTTTTTGTTATATGAACTAGCTGCTTCAGTCCGCTTTAGACTTAAATTTATAACGTTTATTTAGTTATTTAGGTACTACAAACGGGACATCACGAACTAAGTTTTTATCCGATACTTTTGTCCTATTGGACACAAGTCTATGAGTTTAATTTAGTTCGCAACTAATTCTAGATGGCGTTACTATGATTTGGTATCAAAGGTTTTCTTTGACATTTCCTTGCATGTCCTCTCTATACACCACTAATTTTTAATTTGTACAAATACTTAAAAGACTTATTCTAGACGGTCTTCTCATTATATTTGTAAAGTATCAATTAATAATATTTATAAACAGCAAAGATATTAGCGTTTGTTTATATCCCAAAAACCCACCAACCCAATTTATTGAAATAATGTACAGGGTATTCATGACGTAGTTATTCATCGTCATCTCTCGCTTACGTTCGCGTGATCTCGTTCAAGCATGCCCCTTCTCCAACAGGTGTTTTCGTTATTTAAGTTTAACTAAATAGGGGCATATTTAAAAATTTAAATCGTTACTTTTTTTACTTTTGATTACGCAGATATGATCAGTAACAGGTACAGATAGAGCCCATTTATTTTTGTACTAATTTCAAAATTGTGGTGTATAAGCAAAAACGCCAATACTATACCAATTGTTTACTGCAGCTGCCATTTGTCATGCTATCAACGTAATAGAACCAAAAATCGGTTGAAGGGACTGTAAAAAAGGTTTATTAAAATTTATTTTCTTATTTCAAATGGACTACAGTAACTCTTTAGAATTTCTAATAACAAAACATTATTGTCCATACAGGAGCTTGTTACGCCGAGTTCGGAGTCCGTGTCCCCCATACGACTGGAAGCGCTTACATGTACAGCTACGTGACCGTTGGTGAATTCATTGCGTTTATCATCGGTTGGAACATGATTTTGGAGTACTTAGTAAGTATACTATAGCCACCTTCATAAATTTAACTTAATTATACTTAGAATAAAAAAAATCTTTTTTGCAAAAAATAAAACCGACTTAAAAAAAACCACTAAGCGATGTAAAATAACTCTAAATTAGGAAGTCAGTGGCTTTGGTGATTTTGTCTTATTGATGATGGGCCACCGACTTCCGAATTTAGAGTTATTTTACATCGGTTAGTGGTTTTTTTTAAGTCGGTTTTATTTTTTGCAAAAAAGATTTTTATTTTTCCATTTTTAGTTGTTTCCATACAAATATTTGCCATGAATTTATTTTTATATTGTTATTTGTTAACAATACATAATGGTAATAGGGTTATCCACATATCCCTAATAAATGAAACTTAACATACCTAACTGTCGAAATCTAGGTATATTGTACACATCTGCGTACCCCTCAGAGCGTACAGGCGTGATGATACATCATGATGTTGTATAAACAATAAATATCCAAGTGATTCCAGCAATCACGACAGATTTGCCGTCCATTTTTGAAGAGTTCCATTGTATATCTCCGAAGATCAGCACCAGATCTTCACCAAATTAAAATGGGACCACCTCGAAAGTATACTCTTTCAAATAAAAAAAGAATTTTGAGAATCGGTCTACAAATGGGGGAGAAATCGCGTAACAAACACACAAAAAAAAAAAAAAAAACATACCGTCGAATTGAGAACCTCCTCCTTTTTTTGAAGTCGGTTAAAAAAAAATCAAAAACAACAACAACTATCTAGCTGCAAATGTAAAAATCTAATAACTAAATGGCTTCAGGGGCTGACCTACCAAGAGACGGAAAGCCTCTTAACTACAATGGTGTAGTATACTTACCATGCACCAATACACACAGACTAATAATTTCGTCACAATATTACAAAAAAATAACATAAACGATGACTTGAGAACTACCTCCTTTTTTGATGCCGGTTAATAAATAATCGCCGAGTAAAAGACATTCATCAGTTACAATTTCATACTTGAAAACATACCAATGAACTATAAGTTATCATTTTTCATTCTGTCGTCATAAATTTTAAATACTCAAGTGTGAATCTAATGCTAACAGGCATTTGTTGAGTTGCTGTACAACTCAACAAATAACAAAAAGCAAATCAAATTTGGCTACTCTACTACCGTCTAAATTAAATGACACATATATCAAGTCACGTTATTAGCATACTTATAACACGAAACCATTAGTTTTTTCAACAAATAGATTACAACAATACTTAGAACATGTACAGACGCCAGCACATCAAGTTACCCCAATGTGTCAAATTTCTTTGATCGTTTTTCAACTTTATGCCAAACAGAATAAGGTTCATATTCAATTGGGAAAATTTGACACATTGGGGTAACTTGATGTGCTTGCGTCTGTACCAAAGGTTCATTTGAAAATCAGCGTCAGGCAGGATCTCAGCATCTGTCTGGCATTACCGCTGAAATGAACCTTTTGGTGCAGCCGTGAGACCTGCCATTTTTCGTCTCTTTTTTTTGTGTTATTGTGTTTTTACTGTGTTATTGTGAATCTAGCTGTTGCCAATATATGTATTTTCTTTCTTTTATTCCTTTCTAGAAATATTTATAATTTAGCCATAATAATACCTAAAAAAACTGCCCACACTTTTAAATTATAGTATATTTCTTGAATTTTACGTCCCATAGCACATGTTTCACAAAATGTTTCCAATTCAAGTAATAGTTAGCAATTGCAATAAATGCCTATATATAACATTTAACGAATTCATCGATTTGTCCAGGATCCTATGATCGGGAGATCTTGACCGTATGGCAATAGATCAACTGGAAAGTAAACCCTTTGAAAAACAAATAGGATTTTCAAAACCCGTCAAGCCGTTTTTATTAATAGAGTAACATACAGGATGGTATGAGTAGTGAGTACCCCATTTTAAAAATAAAAATATATTGTTTCGTCTTTTTTTATGTAATTTTTACGTTATAAATAATATCACTCCTATTTAAACCCAAGAGATTTTTCGATACAAAGTAAAGTCTTCTTTAATTACTCTTTTAAATCTCATTAGTTTGAACATTATTACAATTTTACAGAGTTTAAGAGTAAGCTAAGATGGTTAAAGGGGTATCATGTTACCCAGTTACTGGGTTGTGGAGGTCTGACAGGCAGTCGCTCCATGTAAAACACTGGTACTCAGCTGCATCCGGTTAAACTGGAAGCCGACCCCAACATAGTTGGGGAAAGGCTAGGTAGATATATGTATAGTAAGCTTAGATGAAAGGCGACGAAAAAAAGGTATTTCATAAGGCTGACTGGTTCGTGGAAACGCCGGGAGGCTACACCGTAAAGGTGATTTCCTTCAGAAAGGTATGCGGCGTAGTACCGCTCAACCGGCGTGCGTGTATGACAAGATGTATGAACGTAAACGAAGCAAAACAAGTGTGTGAGAAACGTAGCAGGTGGCGTTCTGAAGTTTCTGCCTGCGAAAAGTTTTTGTAAGTATGTAGGTAGTGTAGGTACCCACTTCCAACATCTAAGAGTACTTTCTTTTGTTTAATAGATCGGCTCCAGTGCATGTGCCCGTGCCTTAAGCGCCTGCTTCGACTCGTTGTGTGATGGAGCAATCTCTCGCAAACTGGCTGAAAAAATTGGAACAATGTATGGTAAGTAACCCTTGCAATGTCTTCTCTAGATGGAGTCAAATGCTGTACAGATGATGAACAAATGGATCCTTTTTTAGAAATGTTTTTGGTATCTCCACCGACATTATAATTTCAATACGAAAAACACTGATTCCAATTTTGAATTAGACAAACGGAAGACATAACTTGTCTTCTCTTTGTCTGTTTCATAATTATTTCAATAAAATAATGTTTAAATCTTAATAGAAAATAATATGAAAAAAGCTCGTTTATTGCAAATTCTTAGGAAGCTTTCTATACAATTACTAACACTTGAAAACAATATCCCATGTCTTAAAAATATATACTCGGTTAAATTTAAGTCGTTTTAATCCTCTTCATTGTACTCATAATTATTATTGTGAACAACTTTTACTATGGTACCAAACCAGAAATGGCGAAAAAAATCAGCTGTTCCCTACATTTATGTGCGCATAGACCATTAAAATGTAGAATAGAATAGCTGATTTCTTTTTCGCGATTCGCGACAGTTTGGTCCCATAGTAAATGATGAGTCCAATGACCCCCGAAGAGGGTTAAAACGACTTAAATTTAACCGAGTATACTTAAAAAGACCATAGGTACAGTTTTTAAAAGAATGGTTTATTTCTTTAATTATTTGTATACCTTACAGTTAAGAATAATTAAAATGAATGGTTTCATGAAATTATTTAGTTACGAAATGAAAATTATTAACTTTCAAAGTTCAGTTGTATGACCGGAGGACTGCGAAGTCCAAGGTATCGAGTTCGAGCCCAAGACAAGCATCTCTAACTTTTCGATTACTTGTGCGTCTTGTACAATTATCACTTGCATCAAAAACGGCAGAGGAAACATCGTGAGGAATAGGTATCAGAGAGGTATTGGTCGACGACAAGTGAAGCCAAGTTCCACGGTTATGCCACTAACCACTAACAACATGGCTAATATAAAAAGCAATTATTAAAATATATACTGTAATTACAACGTAAAACAAACTTTGAATACAAAAATGAAATTAAATAGTAAAAGTTACCTGACCAACGTTTTTAGTGATCATTACAAGAAATAAGATAGATAAGGTAGGTAGATAATAAGATTTTAGAAAACAAGATCCTGCTGGATTAGCTCTCTTCCTCTCTTCTAAGTTTTTGCTGTTCCCGACAGGATCCATAATGATTCTGTAGGTACCTTTATATTCTGAAGACCATTTATGTACGTTGTGGAACGCAATAAATATTGAGTATTGAGTATTGAACACCCAGCGCGTATACCTACGCATGTAAACCGACAACAAAACTCAAACTTACCGGTTCAGACTTTCAATTCCGAATTGCGAAAAGAGCACATAACACAAACAAACAAATAAAATACCATTATACTGGTGAAATGACTCAAAAATCCAAAGCGGCAAGGAAATAACTGTTGCCTGAATATTTCATACAGCTGTGAAAATTGACAGCGGCCGCCAAATGAAACTCGGCGTATAAACCATGGTTTTAAAAAAAAAACCCGTTCATTTTCCTTTTCATGTGACCACGGATCCTGCAATCAATAGGGCTGGGAAACTTTGAAAATCCCTCTCTATTTGTAAATGTTTGAACTCTTCATAGTCTACCCACTAGTTTATAACACTGATTTGAAACAAAAAGTGCTACAATAATGAATGATATTATAAGTAAAAAGGTGTAGATAGGTTACCTAAACGACATTCGATCTTCAAAAACGGCACACTAACGCACGCACGCACGCGTCCGTTGACGCCGCGACGCGACATTGAGATCAAGTATGGCTAGTTAAACATATTTTAACGTGTCGCTTGCTGAGCGCTTTTAACCTAACTACACCTTTTTACTTATAATATCATTGACAATAATAGCAATGCTCCAGTAGATTATAGTCGAATAAATCAGCACAGGATTAGCATGCCAGAATTATAGCTAATTGCAGATTTTTTGCCTAGTTACTAATACACTTCGTATTTATATTCGTAATATTAGTAGGATTTAGAATACTGATATACCTACTGAGTAATTTTTATATGAGCTTATCTATTCATATATGGTATGCATGACGTAAAAACTCCACGTAGTAGGCCCAAATACCAAAATAGGAAACGATCAAAATCAAGCCACTATCACGTCTCATTGACATCTGACGTATTTTTTACAGATTAGGACTTGACTGGCCTATCGGTCTAGTAGTTAGAACCCCTGATTACTATGACGCAGGACGTGGGTTCGATTCCCACCCAGGACAAATGTTTGTGTGATGAGCACGACCATTTCTTCTGTGTCTGGGTGTAATTTATATATATATATTTAGAAATATGTAAGTATGTTTATCAGTCGTTTAGTACCTGTAGCTTGAGACTAAATGGCGTTGTGCGAAAAATGTGGAATATTAAATTATTATTAAGACTCAGTTCTGAATGCAAATGTTCTTAAAAATACGGGAATTGCCCCTCTGGAATTACACTGTAGGTGTTCATTAACCTGTCCAAGGGAGCGGATCGACCTAGATTCGTTCGAGAACGTATGCCTACAAAATATATATGTATGATTCATTTTATATAGGAGTTCGTGGCAAAATAATTAAAGACTCACGGGTCAACCGAATGTTAAGCTACCTTGACGAGGTTGTTCCGTAAATGGAAGCCCATTCTTAACAAATCACGGCTCGTCCGTGCCTCAGAAAGCACATTAAGCCGTTGGTCCCGGTTGTCATTTGTAGATCTATGATAGTCGTCACAGATAGACAAAAGCCCGAAAATTTGACAACCACTTTAACCAAGGGGTATCGTGTTACGCGGTGACCTGCGTGAGCGACGAACACGAAGCGACGCGACGCAACACGACGCGACGTAATGCGACGCGATGCTACATGCGACAAATGTCCTACGTGATTTTGGTCATTACTTCTCGAATTATTGAGAAGTACAGTACAATTTTGCTTGAAAGTTCATATTTAATGTGGTGTCGCATCTGGTCGCCCGCAAAACAAGTCCGCGTTACGTCGCATCTCGTCGCAGACGGTCATATAGGCCGCAAGTTGAGTATGCCGTTGAGTTGATCGCGTTCGTCGCGTTCCCAGCGTCGCATCGCGTCGCGTACGTCGCTCACGCAGGTTACCGCGTTATCCAGTAACTGGGGAGTGGAGGTCTGAAAGGTAGTCGCTCCATGTAGCCATTTAACTCAAAATAGCCATTAAACAGCGTTTCATGACCTCACACGTTAAGCTCGAACAATTTACCTCAGTTAATTTCCAAAAGTCACTTTAGCATATTGGTAAATACAGAAACTTGTCTCAATAATGTGGTTAAATCACTATCATATCAGTATCATGGGCATAATGAAAGTTACAAAAGATAAAAGATAATTTACTTATTTGTAAAATATGAGTACAGTACAAATTGGGGTTTGTAGCGTCGTGTGTTGGGCGGACAAGCCAACGGCGAACCAAGTTTTGCACATATACACATTGCATAAACCTATGAATAGATAATTTAATTACCAAGACATAACAATGTTTGACGTCAAACGTATTTCCAATTCAAACGCAAATACAATATCCCTAACCTTGTCCCAACTACGTTGGGGACGGCTTAACATACTATCCGAGACACGGCGGGTCTTGAGATGTAATGAATGGTCTGCCATCCACGAACCGGTTTTCGCCAGAGTAGCTTAATATTCGAGGTATTCCATGAAGCACACCCAAACAAAGCACACCCAGACGAAGCACACCTAAAGTAATCCACTTAGCACACCCGTAGGTGGGCTTCAAATAAAAAAGAATAAAATAATTAATTTCCTATTCCACAAAGCACACCTACGATTATTAACACTCGCATAGTGCGGAGACTAAGAAATAAAAATGTCTATAGAAGAAAATATTTATTATTTAAAAGAGTAAATTTCTAACATTTTTCAGTTTCATTATAGTAATGATCACATTAATATTTTCTTCTATCGACATTTTGATTTCCTCCGCACTATGCGAGTGATAATCGTAGGTGTGCTTCGTGGAATAGAAAATTAATTATTTTATTCTTTTTTATTTGAAGCCCATCTACGGGTGTGCTAAGTGAAATACTTTGGGTGTGCTTCGTCTGGGTGTGCTTTGTTTGGGTGCGCTTCGCGGAATACCTCTAATATTCGACCGACCAACATTTTTAAATATAGACTTATTCCGAATATCAGGATACATTCTTATAAGACTTTATTTTTGTCTATGAAGTACAATACTAACAGGCATGTTGACAAATTTATATTTAAGAAGTCTATCAGTGTGAAAGTAGTAGCAGTGATAGCCTAGTGGTGTGACCGGTGGATTGCCAAATCATAGGTCTCGAGTTCGAACCCAAGGCACGCACCTCTGACTTTTCGGATTCATGTGCGGATTGTATAATTATCACTTGCTTCAAAAACGGTGAAGGAAAACATCGTGAGGAAACCGGCATGCCTGAGAGATATTTCTCGAGGACATGTGATGCCAAGTCAGAGGCCCATGGGCGGCATTAAAACTCTGACACCAGGTTAGTTACTAACCACACGATAAGAAGAAGTGTGAAAGTTATTTATTAATACTATAACTATACAATAAAACTATTCTAAATTAACTGGTTACATACATACCTAAAAATAAACAAACAAAAGAACAGTAAACCAATTATTTGATATTTGATGCCCTACATCAAAAAACTCATCCGCATCGCTATCAACGGGAAAAGTGCCCAGAAGACTGGCCGCATTGCCACGTTGTATGGCAATGCTGATTCTCTGACCGAAATAAAGGCCAGCCCTCTGGTCACGTGAAGAGTCGACCAAACGCTTGGCGATGTCCCTGAAAACTAGATGGGCATTCGGACCCCATGGCCCGAGTGTTTCAACCCCAAACGGTTCAAATATATAGTCTATCAGCTAGATAATAAAAAAAAGTATTTAGTTGAAACTCAAATTGATGGAAAACTACTTAGAGGGATTGAAATCATAATTCAGTATAAACTGTACGAAATCGTGACGTTATTTTTGGATGATTACGAGAAAAAAGTAAATTTACGTTTGTCTATTTTTTTCTAGTAAGTAATCTAAATGAGGGTCTAAAAACTAATGTCAACTAGCCTGTTATGCTTTCCTCATAAACTTAACACGTAAATGCTGCTGTTAGTAGTATTTACCGTTCCAAAATTGTTTAATTTTGCTTAAGGTTAACGCGAAGCAATTGGGCTACTGTATGCTCTTACTAACAAGATAAATAATTGACAAGAGTGTTGTAACTAAACCTAGGAGCACAAGATACTTGGCGCAGACATTCTCGCCTGTAAAGTGACGTCACGTTGATTGTTATGCTGGATGCGCTCACCCGGGCACTAAGATCTTGCTTATGAAAAGTTATAAACCAGCCAAGTGCGACTCGGAGTTGCGCATGAAGAACCCTTCAAAAAATAAAATGGCGTTTGTTGTGTGGGAAGCCCTAGCTTAAATATTAACTTCACTCTGTTTATAGGATTTGTAGACATATCGGCAACAGAAATACATCATCTGTAAAAATTTTAACTGTTTAGCTAACACGGTTCATGAGATACAGCCTGGTGATAGACAGACGGAAAGTACAGTCTTAGTAATAGGGTCCCGTTTTTACCCTTTTTGTTCGGACTCCCCTAACAATCACAATACATAAATTGCTACGTCACTATCTTTTCAAATAAACTTTAGATGCAACCGAAAGGTACGTACGAAGAAAATAATTGTATGATTTATTTTCTTTCTCGTATTTGCGTGAGTTAATCGAAAATTTAATAAAATATACGTGAACACTTCGGATCCTCAAATGTTGCGCGCCAAGAAAAGTGTGAAATTTCGCATTTATTTAATGTTTATGGAGAAGGATCATTGAAGCAAGTAGGTACCTACCATGATGACTTTTTAAAAAACCCATTTGTACTTTCTAAATTTATGTTACACATCATTGATATCTTTGAAAGAAACAGGATAACGTAAACTTAAAGTTAATACCTACTCGTTATGTCTGAAATCGCCAATCTACCATAAGCAAGCGTGGTGATCAATGCTCGTACCTAGAGAGAAGAGCCATTTGCAACATTACAATATTCATTGCTTGCATCCAATATACAGGGTGTCCAAGAACCTGGCGTCCAACTGGATTCCCACGATGCCCCAAGTTCTAACAGTACTCAGAAAAATATTTTAAAAAATCCACCCCATGTACTTACAGAATTATACTGATTTAAAAAAAAAAGGGGAAATGAGCACCCTGTGACATACTTTTGAATGCTGTGACTGCTAATGCTGATAATTTCGATATTTCTTGGAGGTTTTGTAATCTAGGGTATTGCTGTGTCTAAATAGAATGTAAAAATAATGTACTTATTGTACCATTTTAAAATAAAATATTATTTTAACTAAAGGTGATATGGAAAACTATTGAATTTCGCAACTTTGACCGACTGTAGTGTAAAAAAAATGTACCAAAAGAGTATGGCAAGTGACGTCAAATTTTGACGCGTTTATTCCTCTTTTTAAAAAGGTATAATACTTACACATTAATTTGAAAAAAAAATTTTTGATAATATTTTTACTCAACAACCCAATTTTTACGAAGTGCCTACCTACTAACGGTAACTGTCGGACCCTTTCTTATCTTAGAAACTGTTATGTTACTACTATTATTTACTTCGGTTCCAAGAGTGAGCAAGAAGGAAATACACACAGGTAGATGGGTTCCCAGTAGAATAAAAGCAAAGAATGTTAGTTTAAAGATATTTTATTACAATAAATGTTCAAAATGTTGACCACCCGCGGCAATACAAGCTCTCACTCTCCTTAAAAAGGACCGCTTTATGTTTCGCGAGTAATTTTTTTGACGTATCACCTGCACTGCTTGTGTTATCTTCTCACGAAGGTCAGCGATGTCATTAATGGGCTTCGCATAAACGAGCTCCTTCATAGTTCCCCAGAAAAAAAAATCCAGCGGATTTAAGTCAGGTGAGCGGGCTGGCCACGGGATTGTTCCTGATCGCCCAATCCACCTGTTCGGGTATTGCTCGTCCAAAAACTCTCTAACGGATACGCGAAAATGTGCTGGACAGCCGTCGTGTTGGAACCACATATCTGGTGGGGTCTCTTCTAGTAAGTTTGGCAAATCATTTTGAAGAAAATTTAAATATGATTCGCCAGTCAAATTCTCGGGCATCTCAAATGGACCAATAATATTCCCACAGAGAATACCGGTCCACATGTTCACTTTGAACCGGTACTGGGATCTATCTTCTCGCATCAAGTGCGGATTTTCCACATGCCACTCGTGCAAGTTGTGTAGGTTCATGTAGCCATCCTTCTTAAATGTTGATTCATCTGACCACAAAATTTTGTCGATAAAGTTTTCGTCTTCTCGATGTTTTTGCAGGATTGTTTCACAAAACGCGACTCGGCTCGGATAGTCTCGAGGTAAAAGACTTTGCACTCGCTGTACGTGGTACGGATGATATTCTTCTTTTTGGAGAATACTGTGTGCTGTGCTCTTCGGTATCCCCGTATCAGCTTCTATTCCTCGCACAGAGATGCTTGGATTTGCCGACACCGCCTCTAAAACTTCATCGCGTATGAAGTCATTTACGGGTTGTCCTTCACCAGCTACTTGATTGGGGAACCGCCCGTCACATAGTGATCTGTGCACATTAATGAAAACTCGATGGTCGGGATATCGCGTAGCCCTCGGATACCTTTCTCTGTAAAGTCTCGCTGCAGCTCGTCCATTACCTCTACATTCTCCATAAATGTAGTGCATATTTGCGTATTCTTGCGGAGTGTAGGTCGCCATGGTAGCACACACAAAACACAAACTGTCCAAACACAGGCAAAGGTCGTCGTAAAGAGTTCGTTTCAAAGTCCAGAGCACAAAGAGTAATCGAGTCCAATAAACAAAGCTTTAAATCGTAGTACGTGATCAATGGTAACAATAAGAGAGAGGTGCGTAGTAACGGCAGGAGGCAGTGACGCGTACTGACCGTACTGTTATCCTAAATAGCACGATCCCAGATAGCGTCACTATCTATCTCACTCGCACCTCTAACCTTTTTCTCCCTCACTCTTACCTGAATAATGGGCTACCATAAAGAAGAACCAGCAAATCGCAAAGATAGTTTCTGTCTTGCTCCCTCCTGTTGTAATAACGAATCACTATGGTGAGATGCATGCACATACCGTCCCTTACGGTCTAACCTGTTTTTTGAGAGGCCTGTTGTTATTTTTATGAGCATACAATAGTAATTCTTTAGAGGTTAGATTCAATTCGTCGTAAATTTTTCTTTCTAAGAATTCTGTAAGACATCGTAAAAATTGGGTTGTTGAGTAAAAATATTATCAAAAATTTTTTTTTTCAAATTAATGTGTAAGTATTATACCTTTTTAAAAAGAGGAATAAACGCGTCAAAATTTGACGTCACTTGCCATACTATTTTGGTACATTTTTTTTACACTACAGTCGGTCAAAGTTGCGAAATTCAATAGTTTTCCATATCACCTTTAGTTAAAATAATATTTTATTTTAAAATGGTACAATAAGTACTTTATTTTTACATTCTATTTAGACACAGCAATACCCTAGATTACAAAACCTCCAAGAAATATCGAAATTATCAGCATTAGCAGTCACAGCATTCAAAAGTATGTCACAGGGTGCTCATTTCCCCCTTTTTTTTGAAATCAGTATAATTCTGTAAGTACATGGGGTGGATTTTTTAAAATATTTTTCTGAGTACTGTTAGAACTTGGGGCATCGTGGGAATCCAGTTGGACGCCAGGTTCTTGGACACCCTGTATACAGTTGTTTATTTAATGCCGTGTATAATGTAAACTGTCCTAAATGAATTAATTTATTAAACAAAAGCAAATTCATCAAGTAGCCCTTGACAAAACCAATTGCATCTCATGACTTAGTAATTTAGACCGTCACTATTACAGCGGTTGAATAGGTTAACTAACTAATTGAAATGAATGTCAATTTAAGTACAGTTACCGGCACGTAACTTGGCAAGAGATTGTCGTAGTGGGGGAAGTTCGCGCATATAAAAATGTATGAAATTGTGTGTGCGCAAACTTCCCCCACTACAAAAACTCTTGCCAAGTTACGTGCCGATAACTGTACTAATGAATTGGAAGTTTAACTTGCTGATTTTGAAAGGTAATCTAGCAGTTAATCAAACATTATGATTTTGAGGTTAAATTTAATAATTTAGTTGACACTAAATCGCTAAGTATTTAAAAAGCGTTCAATTAAAATTAATTTTACTGAGGGCCGATCGTGTTACTTTTAGGAATGTTTGCTGCTTGTGGTAACTAGTCGTCTTGCTGGCCTTAATTTTGTTATTGTTATAACTTAGTGTGTTCCGCCTTCCCAGCACAAACGCTAGGAAGTGGCGAAGGGCGGGCTTTTTGGGGGACTAATTTGAATAAACTAATTTTGATTTTGTCCCAATCACAATTTGTCAAATCTCGTGTAACATTTTTGACAAGTTTTTGATCTTGTTTGCCTCTGAGATGATATTCCTAATAGATTTTGAACGTTTTTCATTCCCTTTGTAAAAACGTTCATTCGGACGGAATATACCCTGACTTGAGATCTTATGAGAAAATATTTCTAAGGTAATTTCATATCAGAACTTTTTATAAACACATACTAAAAATAATTGTATGAAAGAGTACGATGGAATCATAGTGTATAATTTATTTTTCCACGATATCAACGAGAAATGTGTCCAAAGAGCAGACAGTTGCTTTAGCATTGCCACGTTGAATGACAATGCTTTTTCTAAAAGGAGGCTATCACATTCACTGTGTAGTTGATTGTTTGATAATAATCAAATTGGTGTCATTAAAATAATATCCGCGTGTAGCTAAGTGTTTATTGACTCTGCATATCGAAAAGAAATCTTACAGGTATAGATTACTTCAAATTGCTTCGCTATTAATAACAAATCAAGTTAATTACTCAATAACATAACTCACATTGCAATACAACGACGTTTTTACCTTCTAATAATCGCCTTTCTATGTTGCAACTGACGAATCCCACGGAAAAGTTCAAAGAAAATTCTTGAACACGTTCACTGCGTTCTACTTTCTTTACATGAAATATGAGTATTTTTTGTCTTCAACAATTTCCATGCGATGCGAATAAAATAAGACGCAGACAGAATGCTTGTTGCTTCACAAACTTTAACGACGGTAAATTTTCTCCACTCAAATATTATTTTCCCGTTCATTCTGTAAAGGTTTGAAAAGGCCAGGTCAATGCAACTTTTTGCGGTGAAAATTGGGATTATAGGTATGTTAGTATAGAATTAGTATGGCTTCAAAAGTGTAGTACGAGTATTCTACATTTGATCCAAAAATTACACAACTGTGATCGAGGCCACACTGGTATATTCACTGTTATTTACACGATAAATAAGTTACTCAATTCGATCTTTGTTTTTTAAATAACATAACGCCAGTTCTCTCTTAAGGGCTGTGATTTACCTATAGTCCTTACACCCAAACTTTCGCCAATTACGTAGCCTCATGAAATAGGCGGCGCGTCCTATATCTTGTTCCAGTTAGAAGCCTCCTACCTCAATTCACCAACTATTTTAACCATCGTTGCAGTTTGCCATGATATCATCTTGCTTCTAACTAATAGTTTACAATAGCAAGTCCCAACCACATCCTCGTTTCAACACGAACGTAGACCATAGCTGTTTATTTCTTCCAGTTCATTATAATTTTCTACGTAACTTCGTATCTTACTGCGGCGGCATTTCTTTAATATCCTTAGCTGTCACAAGGTAAAGGCTCATATCAAGCTGTACCATTGTTCGATGGAGAATACGACCTAGTTAGCACTGCACCTGCTGTCTCTTTGAGCTAGTTTTGAATGGTCGTCATTTCGAATCGAGCTATCATGCTGCTGTACCTACTCTAGGAATATTGTTGAATTATGTCTGCTAGGTTGGTACTGTTGACACCGAAAAAATTTATGGACTATGTTATGAGATGAACACTAACTTATATTTAGAAAAAGAAGTAGTTCAATATAGGGCATTAATGTAAAGCGTTGAAATTTCCATTCGCTTTGTAGTCAAATGGCTAAGTCCCCAAAAGACTTGGCATTGTCCCGGGCTGAATGCCAATGCTTAATGCAATTAAAATATTTGGGCCACCGGGTCACTGAGGACCATAAGAACAGTGTGCATATTGAAAGGGAGCACAAAGCGCTGTCTGGCTGATGTAATATGTAGGCCCGCAGGTATTGCGGTGCGTAGGGACTGTCAAAATTTGACTTTTTTAAGCGTACTGCCAGTTCTTTTACACCTGCAGCCTATGGGTTAATTTTACGCGTTCTTGGTGCTGATGAGTTCACCGTGCCACTGCGATGTTCGCTGCGGCTGACACAGACGGCTTTACAACCATCATCCTATACGATTCGCTTCTATCATCCGCCGCTCGCGTAATAGTCCTGACACCATCACCCGCAACCAATTTAGACGCCTTTCATTACAAAAGATTTGTAGGAACCTTCCGATCGTATAGGACCATCAATAATATACCTGCTGGTTTTGCTAAATAGCCATAATTACCATTGTCTTATTTTTTTTTATTACCATTGATAAAATGTGCAGTAGTATTCAGTGATTCGAAAATGTTTTCTAACATTTTTTTTCTAAAGTGGCCTCGATTTAAGTTCGCGGGTTTAAAATTACTCTTCAATTTGCATGCTCATGTGCATTATGTAGTGAAGAATGCTGTGGTTATACTCATTTTAAGTGTCAATTTAAAAGTGTCATAAATTCCGTCTGAAACGTGTGAGATTTGTTCGTCCTCGAACTCACCAAGTGCCTTATATCAGCATTCAGACCATCACTGTAATTCAGAATTATTTATTCATTCACGTCGTCGTTTTACGTACTCAGAAGCTCGAAATTCTGTTAACCAGATTAAGTAAGGGGAAGGGTATCGTGTTACCCAGTAACTGGGACTTGGAGATAAGATAGGTAGTCCTTCTACGTAAAATACTGGTATTCAGCTGCTTCTGGTTAGAACGAAAGCAGACGATACATAGTTGCGAAAAGGTTAGGCAGATGATGATAAGTGAATGAAATCGTTGCACACCCATCCGTACTCACATTTCTGTTTATGTTAAGGTCCCATGTTTCCATGATGGTCCCATAAAACGGCGAACCAATGGCATTCAATCGGGCACAAATCCAGACTAAAAACGGTAACTCTTTACTTGACCCAGAAATAGATTCCTGGGTTAGCATTTGTCCAGCACATTCGGGATCAGTAAATAAATAATTTAAATATTTATATAAATCATATTCATAAAATTACAGATTTTGTCAAGAAAACATGGACTTTCACTTAATTTGCAATGTTTAAGCTATGTCGTTGAATACATAAAAACTTTTTTACAAAAAAAAACTAACGACTTCTTAAAAAAACACTAACAGGTGAAAAATAACTCCAGTTTCGGAAGTCTGTGGCTTTGGTGGTTTTTTTTCGTTCAATATTGGCCACCGACTTCCGAAACTGGAGTTATTTTTCACCTGTTATCTTTTATTTAAGAAGTCGGTTGTTTTTTTTCGTAAAAAAGTTGTTATGTTGCCGTTTTTAGTTTCTTCGTATGGAAAGAAGGTCTTTAAAAACTTAAAAGAATCATTGAAATTGGTTAACAATTGCTAAAGAAGTTCTTTCTATACATCAATCTGTACATCTCTGCCGGGCCCCTTTTAAAATAGAAGGGCGTAATGTTATATTATGGAAATACAAGAACTCTGCATAGACATCTGACTTTAGCAATCGCGAATAATTTGCTGTTATGCGTTGAAGAGTTCCGTCGCAAGTCTTCTTCATCAGGTCTTCTTCACAAAATGATACTTTATAAATGAAAATGCTTGATTTTTTACTAAAAATGTAAAAATCAGTACGTGTGTACCTATATTTTTCTAGGAGTTCCCTCAATTCCTCATGGATCCCTCATCAGATATGAGTTTTGATACAAATGGGACCAAACAGCTAGCATACCTTATCAAATAAAAAAAGAATTTTGAAAATCGAAAAAAAAAAGAAACATACCGTCGAATTGAGAACCTCCTCCTTTTTTTGAAGTCGGTTAAAAAATAAAAAATACCTACGACATAAAATTAATTTGTGTATGAGAAGTCGTAAGTAAAACTGTTAAAATGAAAGGTTAATAAAGCAACCACATTATTTCCGAAATCACAACTAAGTATTGCATCGAATAAATGACATTAGAAATAAAAGCCCAACGTCGCTAATAAACGGCTAACTGGTATAGCATGCAATGAAATTAAACATTACACTAACTCATTTTCATTTGTTCCGCTATCTCCATGATGAAATTAACTTTTGAATGCACTTCGTAGTTAATAGAATGGATAAAAGGAAAAAGGTTTCTACAAGTTATTTCTTTGTGAAAATAGAAAAAGACTGGCCTGTTGGTGTAGTAGTTAATGGCCCTGTAATGCTCTGCCGGAGTTCTTGGGTTCGATTACCACCCAGAACAAATGTTTGTGTGTTGAGCAAGATCATTTGTTCTGTGTCTGGGTGTAATTTAACTATAAAGTGTATGTATTTAGAAACATATAAGTATGGTTATCAGTTGTTAAGTACCCATAACACAAGCTCTGCTTAGCTTGGGACTACATGACGTTGTGATAAAGTTGTAAAACTTATTTATTATTTATTTATTTGTAAAACTGTTACCGGTAGTAAGAAGCCTAGAAAGGTATTTTAAGGTCTAGACATTATATTGGTCAGACCATGTGATGGTGTGTTCACTCGCATACGCATTTAATAGCATAATTTTCTTCGAGAATGGGGTAGTCACCTATTCTCGCTGTAATACACTTGCATGTTATTCTTTATTACTAGGACTAAATTTAATGTTTAAATTCACACACCGTAAACATGCCTATTGAGCTATAAAATGGAAAAAGATTTATTAGTATCCGACAGGAACTTTAGGACATTAGTACGTTGAAATAAATTCATCAGCTTTATTAAGTCAGTACCAACAGATATGATTTTCCCTACTAACAGAGTAGGCAAAGCTCGCGAAAGAGCGTTGATTCCGGATTCTGTGTAATCTACATATACCAACCTATAGCGGTAAACTTAGTCCCGACCTCCCGAAAATTCAAAGTTTGCAAAAGGGCTCAGGTTTTAGGTATTAAGCTCAGGTACCGAACGTGAAATATAACGAAACATTATGAGACAGTAATCGCCTTTATGGATATTTCTGTTCTACTACAGAGGGATTAGGCAAGCCATAGCCTATTCCATCCTATATACGGATGGAAGGACTCTAATAACTTCTCCTTTTTTGGGGTTCCGTACCTCCAAAGGAAAAAAAAAGAACCCTTTTAAGATCACTTTGTTGTCCGTCAGTCTTTCCGTCTGTCAAGACCCTTTAAAACTAAACTTCTGAGTTAACATAAAATAAACGGCCTTTCATTCAGCAAAAAGCGCATATTTTCACACTCTCAAGGGAATCAAAATTCATAGGGTACTTTCAGGCGACGTAGAACTATGAAATTTGGCGCGTAACATTGTTTAAAAACACAAATAGGTGCAATAAAACATCTCAATACTATACAGTTTGTTATCCGCTCGAACGCCCACGCGATATATTAAAATAATAAAGTCGCCCAGGAAAAGCTCGTATAAAACTGCGCGATTTAATTCCTGAACTTCTAATGATCCTACGTACTGAACCCTCGGTGGGCAAGTCCGCACTCGCGCTTGTGTAGGTTTTTTCTTTTGGTTAGTGACTAATCTGGTCTCAGAGCTTTTCTGCCGTCCGTGGGTAAATTATGACTTGACTTCACATGCCGTGCCGTCGATAAATATTTCTCTGGCATCCCGGCATCCTCACGGTGTCTTCCTTCGCCGTTTTTGAAGCCAGTAATACGCACATGAATTTGAAAAGTCAGAGGTGACATGCCTTGGGTTCACACTCTAGACCTGGTCGCAGCACAGGGCTGTTACTTCTTCAGTACAATGCTGCTTTTTGCTACCTTGAATTCTGTACATAATATTGGACCTCACACTAGAGTTTTTCGTCAGTAGGTTGGTTACTCTAAACTGCAAAATTTCGTGTGACAGACCACTTGCATGGAATTTCCTCCCGCGTACACTTGGATTGTGGAATGAGCTCCCTGCCAAGGTTTTTTTCAGAGGGCTACAGTATGGTGTTCTTCAAAAGGGGAGTAAATAGGTTTCTAAAGTAGCGCCCCTGGTGTCGCAAGTGTCCATAGGCTACGGTAATCGCTTACCATCAGGCGGGCCGTAAGCTTGTTTGCCACCGTCTTGGTATAAAAAAACTTATATTTTATTCAATGCGTCGATGTCTTTTTCATTCTGTATGTGAAAGGCATCAAGATAAATAGGCCAGGAAACGTAAAAGAAGCCAGAATACTAGAATCACTTGATATTTAATTTAAGTTTGACTTTTAAAAGTGCCTTACAATAGCCCAGCTTCAATAATGGTTTGACTTTCACTTTTAATACGGGACTCACCGAAAAGGACCTAGACCTAGACCATAATCCTTTATTTATTTAAGGAGCTTTTTTGAACTCTTATTTAGATTAAGCATCGAAGCAACAACAACTAAGTTTAAAAGGGTTTTCCTTTGCCCGGGTGTAGAATGATACAGGTTATAAAAAAACTAAAATTTCTTTATAAGTGCGTAGTGATTTTGTTTATTTAATATTTTTTGTATTTGCTCACGAAATTCAAGTTACTATGACCTCTTCACCGCTACGTTATTAATCAAATCGTCCTGTAGCTGTGACGCGTGGCGTTCTGGGCACATTTTGGTAATGGCTGTGACAAAGTTTAACTATTTGGCCTTCTAAGTCATGTAAGAGATAAGTCACTTAAGACTTCATTTTCCCAACAATGTAATGCAGATTATAACATTATGGCGGAATAAAGACTCAAGAGGGTCGTCACGTTCAGAAATGAAATAGAACTAAGGGTCTTAAGTAATTTTGTAAAATAAGTACTTTAAAAATAAAATCTTAGCGCTGAATGTAAAACAAGATGGCGTAAAACTTTTAGACGACGGTAATTATTATGATTAAATTGTTGGAGTCCTTAACCTAATTGTTGGTTTCAATCAAGAGAGTTCACTGACTCCATAGCTCGCTTCTGAACGAGTATTTTTATTGTATGAACTTATCTGAACTTAAAAATAGATAAAAAAAATAGGGAAATTAGTAAAACACCTAATTATTCTTGAACTTTTTTTACACACCATTCTGCGGTTTTAACTTAAGCGTTCTGCTGTGTTAATATCTATATTGAAAGTACCGAGTCTTAGTAGTCTTGCATATTTTTAATTGTTTTATAGAATTTATCATAAATAAGAAACTACTTACATTCACACTGAAATTAAAGCACAGGCGTTGGCGCTTCGAAGCAAATTTAAGAATTAATTTTAATAAATTCATATTTTTTTATTCTTTATTTCAAGTAACAATGACAAACATTTTTAACCATGTTACACAACGATGTTAGAGATATAACAAATTATCATTGCTTCAGCATTCTAGCAGAGATACTGGAGCAACGAATGACAATATTAGAGGAGTCCAGTCAGTCAGCAATCATACCGAGGATGCTGTTGGGATTTATTTCTAAGATTTAGAAGGCATTGTAAAGTAACAAGAAGAGTAGTTTAAAAGTTGTCATATCTTTATATCAAATTACTAAGGATGCATCTACACGGTGCATGTAGCTGGAGCAAGTAAAGATGCGGGTTAGTAATATGCGCAAGCCACTTGTTCAAGATACTCTCTTGTACTTTTACATATTGCAAATAACTGGAGCAAGTAAAGACCTGAGCTACTTGCGCAAGTAGTACCTACGGACTAGTTATTTCCTCGTGGTCAAGAGCTACGTGCGCATTGCGCAAGTGGCCCGCGCGCGCCACGGAGTACACGGGTTAGATGCGCAGGTACATGTTCGTGTCGCTAAAACCGCACATGTTTTTAAACGATAAAGTTTACGATACATACAACCTGCGCAAGTAACTCAATATGCGCAGGCTAATTACACCGTGTGGAAGCACCCCAACAATAGTTACTAAAAAACCAAACCAAAAAAAAGAGACCGATCCCCAGTAGTGGGTGAAGTCAGGCTGTGGATGATGATGATGATGACATGAACAATAGTTAACTAGCCTGCTAGTAGTAAGATGGCCAATAGCCCTGGCTATTGGCCATCTTTTCATTGCCCTGTGCCCAACTGGCATCCAATTGCACACTGAACTTTAATAACAACGGAGAATTTTGAAAAATGGTATGGTATTTTAAGAGGAATTCCAGATATGGTGACTTTTAGATCGGGTACTGTGCCCTACGTCACATAGCTACGAGTGTGCATGACGTCATCTTAGATACACACTGATGATAGCCATTACGGTATTAGCTGTTTGACAGTTAATCGTTGAAAACTTTACCCAGTGATTAGCACCATTAACTGTCAGCGCAGATACGCAGTAGCCTTGCTAGTTACTAACACATAATGGATCTCTTTTGTCCGAAATAAAATGATTATCTATACAGGGTGTAACGGAAAGGGTATATACATACAAACAGGGTGAATAGAGTATTTAATAACGAGTCTTTCCTCAAAATTTCAGCACCCAACTAGTAACTTTGAAACTTCACGATATTATTTAATATCGACAGTTTATTAAATGCAAAATCATAACAAACGTGTCACCGCACTATGAGGGTCATATCCTGTCCGGCAAGGTTCAAGTATATCTATCTCGGGTCCTGCGCGCCTAGTACAGACCTATCGGGCTCTGCCTAACCGACGAAGGCGCGACGGCGCGGGCGGGCTCAACTTTACAATTATGTATGAATATGTATGAAAACGTTGCCATGTCGTTTCTTATCACCAAGAGAATCCGTGCCCTTCGGATGTATATACCCTTTCCGTTACACCCTGTATATATAAAAGAAATTCGTGTTCGTTGTACCACATATAACTCATATCAATTTGAATGATTTTGATATTTTTGGATTTCTCTTTGCCCGGAATAGGATAATAATTAATAAAAAACATGAAAAGTCCTCGAAAAAATAAATATCAAGAATATTCGTTTTCTCAAACATTTTTCAAACGCAACGCCATCTTGGATGACGCATGACAGGAGTTAAACATCCCAGTTCATTATCAGGTGACAATTTGACATTTGACAAGTCTTAAGCTAATACTAAAAAGGTAAGGTTGTCAATGTATACGTACCTACGTTCTGAAATTTATTTTGTTACTAAACTTAGAAAGGTTTTATGTAGCATAAAAAAGTCTTATAATTATGTCAGAAATTAATTAACGGAATTAATAATGACGACTGAGACGAACTTCAATAATTCTTTGCAAATAGAACTTTTTTTACTGTTTGGTCTTTAATTAAAGTAGAAACTATATAAATTGTATGTAACATAGAGGCACGCAGCGCAATAGTTTAGTATAAAACTATGAATTTAGTATTTTTTAAATCAATGCATTTCAGTAAGGTAGTTAGGTTAGGTAGTTAGGTTAGCTATAGGATAGGTATGGTAAGTTAGGTTAGGTTATATATACATGTTGTAATTTTAATTCTATCGTACACAAAGATGTTTCAATAAGATCACAGTAGAAACTCGCTACATAAAAAGTAGCGGTAGTTATTATTGGTTTGGATCTATTAGTTGTCATCTTATTAAACGTATGTAGGTATATCTGATATATAAAAAAAATGATAAGAGCAATAAATTTACTCTAGGGCACAACGAAGTATGCCGGGGCCGCTAGTTTGTTATAAAGAGAATCGTATTGAAGGGAAACCTTGTAGAAGAATAATCAATGAAAGACTGAAACACCACTAAAACGTGCAAAAAAGCACCACCACCGCCGTGCTTACATAACTTTTGAACGAACATCTCATGAATTTTTCACAACGATGAACCGTGTACCCGCTAGAATCTAGATTGTTCTGTTTACTTTATCGATACTTCTTTACAGTGTTAAAATTACGTTATTGAACATTTTAAAATATGAATTAGGTATCAATTCCAAAACAAATGTGCTGAAATAAAGACAGCCACGGTCACGGTCGATCAAAGGTTAAGTCACGCTATTCAAGGTGTGTACCTTTCATTACATCTCAAGACTCCTCCATGCATCGGAAAGCACGTTAAACTGTTGGTCTCTTAATATTATTGTGGTGCTTCACTGAAATCCCACCCGATGGTAAGCAGTGATGCAATCAATGATGGGGTAGCGCACTAGTTTATTATGAGCCTATTCTAGCCTTGAAGACACCGAAGTTATACTCGGGGAAGTAGCACAGACACTAGTTTATTTATCTTACAAAAAAACTAATAAGAATAATTACGAATATAGAACAAACAGATAGCTGCAGACCGTACTTTAAGAAAAATAAAATTCTCACTTTAACCAGTATCTATATTTTGGAATTATGTAAACTGGTCCGTGAGTTTCCTGATTCTTATAAAACACGAGGAGATATACAAACAACTCGTTCTTTAGGTAATAAAAACAGGTTGAATCTGCCTCGTTCCTATCTTAAAATGCACTCTTCTAGTACATATTCAAAGTCCATAAAAGTTTATAACAAATTGCCAGAAAACCTAAAGAAAATATAAAAAACCAACTAATTTTTAAGAAAATTGAAACATTCTTTTAATTAACAAGGCCTACTACAACATGAAAGAATTTCTAACAGATAATTTGACGAATTGATTTGACTGTAAAATAAATAAATGTATGATAATTTTGTATAATAATAATTTAATTTAAATAAATACTGTAATAAATGTATAACATAATTATAGTACAAGATATCAGTGTAATAACTTGGTAATAATTTAATTGAGTAATATTTTACAAATATTTAAGATGTTTTTTAAATGTTTATAAATGCGCTCTTCCTCTCTCGTACTCATCTTAATTTTAATTTTGCTGTTCCCGACAGGGTCCATGTTTGTTACTCGAAACTGTTTAACGTTCCACCTGTATGTTCATTATGGATTGCAATAAATACTTGATACTTGAACTAACACTAACTTATAGGTTGTGGAGGTCGTGGCTACATTAAAAATAATGTTTATGTCTCAGAATATAAAATGTGCCTAGATCGGTATCGCGGTAATATATTTAGTTGGTACATAAAAATAATGAGGCGGTTGTCAAGTTTTCCGATACTCTTATTGTACAAAGGGAACTTCAAATACACGTATTCGAATTCTGTATTTATTTTTTATTATGTACAATTTCAGGCTTTATAAAATGTATCTAGATCGATGTATCGGTTGACAACTCAACCGATTTCACGACCGCACGAATGCGTTATATTATTTTCACAACTCACAACCAAGCCATGTTTCTGTGATTTTTATATATAAATCCTGCAATATGCCAGTGTCTATTTTTTAATATATCTTTAACATTCACTAGCACTACACTCGCGACTTTGTCTGCACGTATTTTGTACTTTTCCCATCCTAATTCAATAACCTATTCTTTTAGTTGTG
Source organism: Euplexia lucipara (assembly GCA_921972225.1). Taxonomy (NCBI): domain Eukaryota; kingdom Metazoa; phylum Arthropoda; class Insecta; order Lepidoptera; family Noctuidae; genus Euplexia; species Euplexia lucipara. The sequence goes on along the minus strand of OV179142.1, from coordinate 4,281,862 downwards.
AAAATAATATAACGCATTCGTGCGGTCGTGAAATCGGTTGAGTTGTTAAGTTTAATCCATAAAAATAAACAAACAGAAAAACAAAAAGAAAAACGAATCTTTCCTCTTTATATTTGTTAGTTAAATGTATAAAAATATAGAGTTTTCTCCCATTGTTTCTTGAGCGTCATTTGTAAACTTAATTTTATAAATTTCCGCGCGGAATCAAGCTGAGTTCCCGTGAATATTGTAACCCTAAGTACCTTTTACTATGTAAATTATGCAACTATAAGTCTTGCGAACCGCGTTAAGCGTAAAGGTGTTTGTATATTACGAAACTGAAACAACTTTAGTTCTACTAAAACAGTTGAAGCGGTGCTGAAAACTAACTGGCGAAAATGAACTGAAATGTGGGTTTATTATAGGTGCGCTTTTGCCTAAACATTTGAGAAGTAATATAATAAATATCGATCTATCTGTATCTTTTCTATATAAACAATATTGGTATAGGTACGTTCAATCGCGCGGATAACTTTAACATCGCGATGTAGGATGTCAATCTTTAGTTCAAATGTGGCGGGACAGATGTCGCTATGAAACAAAGATCGGTTGATGAGCATAAGGTCCTGGATTTGACACAGTATTGTCAAGTTTTTCATCTGGAATTATAGTAGCAGACTGGAGTCCAGATTTGTGACCAGTTAGTGACAGAAAGCTCGCCCAGTATCACATGGACTTAAACATAACTGGTGGAATGTGGTTGTACAACAGGTATACCTCTGCCTAGCTCTTTGGGGAATACAGCCGTGAAGTTACTTGGTCATAACTGACCCCTATATACGGTCTTACCATAATTAAAGGCCAAAGAACAATGGCAGCTCTCCATACATTGTTTTATTTGGAAATAAAACTCAATGTCTTGAAATGAAAAAAATGCTGTTTTACTGATCAGCCCCTGACTCCATTTATGTAAAAAATTTGGTTAGAGAAAGCCGAGAATAATAGATATTCAAACATGAACTTTTAATTTTTATAGGTTATCCGTGCGTGATTAGATGAGCTAGGGATGGTATTACGATTCGATATTAAGAAAGATCGATTCAAATGTATACAATCTTATGTTTTTTGTAATAATCGATTCTTTTCGTTCCTTCTTCTAGATAATGAAATACATTTAAGACGACTCTGATAATCTATATCGTATTAATAAAAATATATATACAGAAAAACTCGTCGCTTTCAATCATGGACGATTTTAGACACAAGTCTTTTTCCCAATTCTTCGTGAAAATTCAGAATTATTTTTTCATGCCATCCATTTATAACTTCTATGCTACTGTAGGTAACATATTTAAGAAAAATAAATGATTTCATTTAGGAATAATGATTACGACTCAAGAGAGACTTAGACCTCTATTTACAACTTTAAAAAAATGAAATAGCAACACTAAACGAATAAATTCACGAAAATAGTCAAATAGCTTTTCATTTAAACTTATTTTTTTCTGCGGATGTAATTAGTAAATGTGATAGTTTTAAAAAACGTAGAGAATTAATGGAATTCCATTCGTATATATGTCACTTCTAGACACTAAAATTGATTTTGAATAAGATTCTGCCATTGTTCTTTACGTAATTTAAATTGATCGCTACCAATGAAAATAACAAAATATGAAACGACATTACCATTGAAACGACTGAAAATTTCGGAATTGTTTGAGCTGCGAATTCTGTCCGAACTTTACCGTATCGCTGAATTATGAATGTATTTAATACATTCAAGCCCATTGTCTCGTGTGATGTGCTTGGACGTAGGTCAACATGATAACATATTTTTATTGCAATTTCATCCATGACTGAATGGAAATAACCTATTGTGTGTGAAAATAAAAGAAAGAGAGACACTTATTTGGGATTACCCACACAATAATAATAACTACGATTAAAAAACTACAGGATAACTGTAAAAACAATAATATAATAAAAGACAAAAAATATGTTTTTTTTAAAATACAGGATGGATTTGCCTACAGTTTTGACAAGTCATTTGAGAAGCAAAAGGAGGATGCCAGAATCGTTGCGCGTTTTGTAGTGTCTGCCTCATGAGTAAAAGTTTGAATTTATGTTTTATGTAGTTATGTCATGTGAAATCACCTAGCTCCAATGATATTAAAAGTCAAAAGGTATAGAATAAAGATTATAAGCGCTCAGCAAGCGACACGTAATAATGTAACTAACTAGCCACACATGACCTCAGTGTCGCGTCGCGCCGTCAATGGACGCGTGCGTGCGTTAGAGTGCCGTTTTTGAAGATCGAATGTTGTTTAGGTACCCTATCTAGATCTACACCTTTTTACTTAAGTATTATCTTTGCCTAGCTCCCTATAAATTTGTTTATAATTTTATTTTAAGTGGCAATAGCCCAATGGCCAAAGAGCCGGCTAGGCGATTGCACTATTGACGTGAACGCACTACAGCTATACAAGCACATTTAGCTCAGTCGGATGGGTTAACAAGACTTTTAGTAATGTGCAACCCACATTGCTAGTCTTTACTAGTAAGCTTTAAAAAAAAAGTAAGGGTTTCGTACCATATCAAATGATAAGAAAGATCTACAGCAATAGTCGCCTCGCCTGTATTTTGCAACTTTAAAATCTTGCTACTCACACAATATTAATTTAAATTATCCATTCAATATTCCTGCGACTTATTCGTTCGCCATTATCTAGATACTATTTTTAGGGTTCCGTAGTCAACTAGGAACCCTTATAGTTTCGCCTTGTCTGTCTGTCCTTCCGTCCGTCCGTCCGTCCTCGCTTAATCTCTGTGACCGTTAGCACTAGAAAGCTGAAATTTGGTGCCAATATGTGTATCACTCACGCCAACAAAGTGGTAAAATAAAAATTGGAAAAAAATGTTTTATAAGGGTAGCCCCTCTATATGTAAAGTGGGATGTGATTTTTTTTTTTAATTTTAACCCTGACGTGTGATATATTGTAAATCATTTTTTGATAATGTCAATAATTTCGGAAATAATCGCTACGAAAGGAAAAATCAATGTGCCCCCCCCCCCCCTCTAACTTTTAAACTTGGATGGAAACAGTTTTTGTACAAAAAAGACAAAAAGTTGTACAATTTTTTTTTTTTTTAATTAAATAAATAAATGTAAATACATGAATATCCCACAACGCCAACTAATCCCAGCAAGCTAAGCAGAGCTCGTGTTATGGGTACTAGACAACTGGTCAACATACATAAAAAACAAAACAAATACATTATTGATAAACTACACCCAGACACTGAAACTAATGATCATGCTCTTCACACAAACATTTCTCCTGGGTAGGAACCGAACCCACTACCTCCGGCATAGCAGTCAGGGCCACTAACCACTACACCAATCCAGTCTAGACCGATTTGATAGTTTTCTGAATAGATCAGAATTTACTCAAATAAAAGCAGCCGTCAAGAAATTGTTACGGTGTTAGTCTACAGTTAATGTGCGGCATAATCTCCCCTCATTCAATATGTAAATTGCTGTAAAACCATTCATAAAGGGTTGTTCGCAACGGTCTAATACCGCTCTAGTTGCTATTTTTAATAGTTACTTAACTAGCCTTTGAAAGTACTATAACAGTTTTTGTAGCAGCAATAAAAAAATTAAAACATCGAAATTCCAAATAAACTTTTTAATTTAATTGAGAAATTCATGAACGACTGTGTTCGGTCACACTAAATCCGTCTCCTGGATATGATCTATTTTCTTACCACATTACATTACTATCCGTTCAGCCATTTAGTCGTGAAAAGCCGACAAACAAACAAACAAACTTTCTCATTTATAATAATTATAATATTAGTATGGACAAAAACCACAATAGTAAGTCAAAACATGAATCCTCTTTTTTTTACATTCTTTGCATCATTTTGCCATGTCCATTTGAAATTTATACATGCACTTACGTAAATTAATTGTGTACATTACCTACATTACACGTCTTAGAATGGGATTACTAACATTTTAGGAGTTTTCTTACTCTTATATAGGTAAATTCGTTTTCTTAAACATTTTTCACAAATATAACAGGTAACAAATATCTTCCCAGTTCATTATCAGGTGACAATTTGACAAGACTTAAGCTACATTAATTTTATGAATTCCCAGCCGAACGAAGCTTGTCGGAGCAGCTAGACTACTATAAACAAAGACAATTATCTAATTAATCACACTGTCCAACTCACTTCTATACAAGAACTAAGTTAAGTTAATTACATAACATTTCCAACCATTTAATTCATTAGTTTCTCAGGTTAAAACACAATCATGTCCAATTTGAAAAAAAGAGATTTCTTTTCCACTCGCCCACGTACTAGAGAGCAATTAATAGTAATTAAAGTCCAACTAACGGACTAGATATACTAAGGTTAGACTCTGAACTTCAATTAAGAGGCTCTAGAAAAAGCTTCACTGGGATAGAACAAACAGTAGTCAAGAATTCAGGTACCCAGTGACCCTGAACTTTGTGAAGATAGGATTAGTTTAGAAACTTCTTCTTGAAGTAAGCAGGTTTACTTAGTAGTTGTGTTAAAATTACGCAAGCGTGTGACTGTAATTATACAGTTGACCCTACTTTATATCTGACTTCGTTTTAAATACACTTGGGAGCAAATAAATCGACCTAAAAGGCTGTTTGATGACCTTTTGGCCTTATAAGGTTTAAATTGATACGTTCCATGTAACCAAAATATTGACCATTATACCTGTTTGATCGTATTACGTTTATACGCTTAATATGTTGCATAGTTAGTTGCCTCAATACAGAGCCACCAAACAGTCGTGTCCATTTATTTAAAAATTACCACAAAACACCTTTAACGCACAATCAACCTTACGCAGTCACCATATGGTCCTTCGAGCCGGATCATTAGTACTCGGCACACCTGTGGGTCATTAGTGAATCGCTACCTGAGCGAGCTGAGAACAAAAGGCCGCATCGCATACCTAAGATAAGAAGACAACGTGTTTACGCAAAATTGTGCAGTGTTTTATGAACTTATATTTTATACAAGTGTGATTGACTATTCATATTCGAGTTAGTGATATTACGTAGTAACGAACAAGATAGAACTTTAAAATGGCTACGGTAACTTCGGAACAACAAAAGTATTTGAATACACTAGAAGATATAGCAAAATTAATACAAAAAACGCAAGTGAACTTAAAGAAATGTGCTAAAGTGAGACTTACAGACGGTTACATACGGGCTAGATTGAAATGTATTGAAGAGTATTGGTGTGATTTTCGACGAGCGCACGAGCTGTTGGCACAATGTACTCCAAGAGACAAGCGTGGTGAAATCTCATATTTTCTTAACGAAGATTTTTTCGCTGTTGAAGACCTGTACCTATGTTTGCAAGCAGACTTGACAGACATGCTGAGCAAAATACAGCAAACTTCAATGGAAACATCAAACTCGTCGTTACTTGGTGGTCAAGGGCAAAGTTCGATTGTAAAACTACCTCGGATTCAATTACCAAATTTCTCGGGAAAGTACGAAGAGTGGCCTACATACCAGGACATGTTTTTATCACTTGTACACAATAATACTGCAATCAGTGACGTCCAAAAACTACATTATCTGAAGTCTAGTGTTACCGGTGAAGCAGAAGTAATATTACGTCACGTTCAAGTTACGGACAGTAATTACAATCAAGCATGGCAATTATTAAAAGACAGATTCGGGAATAAACGTGTTATTGTGTTCTCTGTTTTGCAAAGACTTTTTTATCAGAAGAAAATCACGACGCAAACAGCTAGCAGTATAAAGACTTTGTTAGACACTACAACAGAGTGCATAAATAACCTAAAAAACTTAAAAATTAACACCGATACCTGGGATCCTTTAATCATATTTCTGGTGATTCAGAAGTTGGACCAGGAATCACATAAAGAGTGGGAAACTTTTGCTTATAAGGAAAAGTCAGAAGAAGTGCCACCTTGGGAAGAATTGAAGAGATTTTTAGAATCTAAATTTAGAACTCTAGAAATGATACAACCCGTATCAAACAAAGATCGTACAGTCAAAGAGCGATCATGCCATGCCGTGAGTGCTATTAAGGTTAAAAACTGTTTACTTTGTAGTGATAAGCATACATTATGTCACTGCAAGGAATTTATTAATATGGACCTTACTCAACGTAACAACTACGTAAGGGAAAAACAGTTATGCTTCAACTGCCTGCTTCCGGGTCACTCAGTTTACAAGTGCAAGGTACCAGGTACTTGCCGCGTATGTAAAAGGCGTCACCATTCCTTACTCCACAAATCAGACACTTCGAAGGGTTACACAGAAGCTACACCTAACCAACCTGTACCACCATCGACGTCACAACAGGAAGACAAGAAGGAGGCCATAACAAGTCTTCATGTTGGTGTTGGAGGAACAGCATTATTAGCAACTGCATTGGTCAGGGTACGAGGAGAGGATGGACATGTGACACTGTTAAGGGTTCTTGTAGATCAAGGCTCACAAGCGAGCTTCATTAGTGAAAAGGCAACTCAATTATTGAAGCTTCAAAGAAAATCAATTGAAGGCACTGTGACAGGTGTGGGTTCTATGCAGGTACCAATTAAACACGTGGTTCAGCTAAACATATTGTCTAGAGGTAAAACTGAATTCATCATGCACGTCGAAGCTTACGTCATGACCAAGCAACTGACCACGAGAATACCACATCATACAATGACTGTTCATAACTGGCAGCACCTGGAGGGTCTCGATCTTGCAGATCCACAGTACTATAGACCAGGCCCGATAGATATGCTGCTTGGTGTGAAGGAATATGCACGAATAGTCGAACAAAAATTAATTAAGGGTCCTCCAGGGTCTCCGTGTGCACAGAAAACAACCCTAGGATGGATATTATTTGGAGAAATAAATACAACACAAATGGAACATTCATTTCTTGTCATGCATCACCAAACAGATGTTGATAACATGTTAAAGGCTCTTTGGGAGATAGACACAACTACAAGGCGAAAGAATACAAAGGAAGAACAATTATGTGAAGACATATACAACAAAACACACACAAGAAATGAACAAGGAAGATTTATAGTGAAACTACCGTTTAAAACAAATTGTATTCAATCACCGGAAGGAAATACGAGAGATATAGCTAAAACAAGATTGATACATTTAGAGAGAAGGTTTGAAAAACAAATTACGCTAAAAGAAGAATATACAAAGGTTATAGAAGACTACAAAAATTTAGGTCACTTAGAAGAAGTACCTGAAAATGAAATGTATTCAAAAAGGTCAGTTTACTTACCCCATCATCCCGTTCTGCGTGAAGATAAAGAAACCACGAAAACTCGCATAGTGTTCGATGCCTCCTGTAAGGGAACAAATGGTATATCATTAAACGATGAGCTCTTACCTGGTCCAGTACTCCAAGAAGACCTACGAAGTATACTCATGCGATGGAGAATGCACGCCGTTTGTTACGCTGCAGACGTACAAAAAATGTACAGAATGGTCATGGTATACAAAGAAGATGCTGACTTTCAAAGAATTCTGTGGAGAAACAATAGTAATGAAGAAATAAAAGACTTTAGATTACTTACCGTGACCTTTGGGACCACTTCAGCTCCTTACCTCGCTGTGAAGACCTTGATCCAGCTTGCATACGATGAACGAGACAACTATCCAGTAGCTGCTGACATTACACTATCCGATTTCTATGTAGATGATGTCATGTCGGGTTGTGACACAGTGAAAGAAGCAATCGAAGCTAGCAATCAACTCAGAGCTATGTTGAGCAAAGGAGGTTTTGAGTTGAAAAAATGGTCATCAAATAACATGGAACTGATGAAATCAATGGACCCAAGCATACTTTCTTCAAGCATCCAACTCGACATAAACCTAGATGGTACTATTAAGGCATTAGGTATCACCTGGAATCTTGGTACTGATCAATTTCTCTACAAAATCAGTCTCGGCTCACCTCCATCAACCATTACAAAGAGAAATGTTTTGTCAGATGTACAAAAACTCTACGATCCATTAGGTTGGATATCACCAAGTATTGTGCTAGCTAAGATGTTTATCCAAAAACTTTGGTTAGTTGGTACACAATGGGATCAACCATTATCAGATGACTTAACCGCAGATTGGTTGAAGATAAGAAATGATTTCGAGAACGTCAACCAAATTTCGCTAAACCGATGGTTGCACTCGTATAGTAACAATAGAAAAGCGATACAGCTGCATGGATTTAGCGACGCTTCAACTCGAGCTTATGCAGCAGTTCTATACTGCAGAGTGGACCATGATGGTACAGTATACACCAGTCTAATTGCATCAAGAACAAGGGTTGCTCCATTGAAAACTGTATCCGTACCTCGGCTTGAGCTGTGTGGAGCTGTGTTGTTGTCGAGGCTTCTAAAACAAGTTACGTTAGCTATGAAAATTCCACATAGCCAAACCTACTGCTGGACAGACTCAACCATAGTACTGGCGTGGCTGCATGGTGAACCTCAAAAATGGAAGACATTTGTTGCAAATCGTGTGGTGGAAATCAAAGATAATACAAACAATGTACAATGGCATCATGTCATATCTGAAGAAAATCCTGCTGACATTGCATCCAGAGGAATGCTCCTAACAGACCTGAAAAATGAGAAGATGTGGTGGAAGGGGCCAGACTGGTTATCAGAAAAGACGGTTCATTTAAGAAAATCAGAAGAAACAGAGACAGATTTAGAGTCAAAATTTATATGTTTAATTACAACAAGTGAAACCAAGGAAAATGAAGAAAAACCAATTTGGGAAAGGTTCTCAAAACTGACTAGAATGAAGAGAGTACTTGCTTATTGCAGAAGATTTTTAAACAATAAAAACCAAGAAAGGTATTTAACGACAAATGAAATGGAAATAATTTTACAAAGGTGCATACTGCACTATCAACAATTAGTTTATGAAAGAGATATAGAATCTATAAAAAAAAATGGTACGATCAGAAAATCAAGTTCACTAATTAGCTTGACACCATTTTTAGATAAACATAATTTACTGAGAGTAGGTGGTCGTTTACAAAACGCTCATTTGCCAGACGCAACCAAACATCCAATAATAATACCAAGTAATCAACATATCACTACGTTGTTGATCGACGAAGCACACAAACAAACCTTACATGGTGGTATACAAGTCATGATGGCATACATAAGAAGTAATTATTGGATAATTCACTTAAAATCAGCAGTAAGAAAATGCTTAAGAAGTTGCAAGGTTTGCATTGTCAATAAAGGCAAGGTAAACAACCAGCGAATGGGTGAATTGCCAGCTGTTAGGGTAAGTCCACAGCGGGCCTTTCTAAGCAGTGGAGTTGACTATGCAGGTCCAGTATTGATCAGAACATCAAAGGGACGAGGCCATCACGCTACGAAAGGGTACATCTGTTTATTTGTGTGTATGGTTACACGTGCCATACACTTGGAAGCTGCAACAGACTTAACTTCTCAAGCATTCTTGGCTGCATTTCGGAGATTCGTTGCACGTCGAGGTCGTTGTCTTCATCTGTTTAGTGACAACGGTACCAACTTCGTTGGTGCTGCAAAGGAGCTCAAAGACCTTTTCAAGGCAGGTGAAAACAGCATTTCTAAAGAAATTTCCGAACACTTAGCAACTGATGGAACTACGTGGCACTTTATCCCACCGCGAATGCCAAACTGTGGGGGCCTCTGGGAAGCTGGAGTGCAAGCTGCAAAAAGACATCTAGCAAGGGTTAGCAAAGACACAAAACTTACCTACGAAGAGATGACGACATTGCTAACACAAATAGAAGCTTGTCTCAACTCCCGCCCACTGTGCCAGCTGGACAACACTGTTGAGACGATGTCACCACTCACACCTGGGCACTTTTTAATAGGCGAGTCCTTAATCAGTGTTCCTGATTACAATTATGAAAACTCGAAGATTAGCCTATTAACTAGATGGCAGTTAGTACAGCGAATGACACAAGACTTTTGGCGACGATGGCATTCAGATTACTTGAACACTCTGCAACAGCGGACCAAGTGGCAATTAGCTGTTCAGTCACCTACCGTGGGAGACATTGTGGTCATCAAGGAAGACGGGCTGCCTCCTACAAAATGGCTCCTAGGAAAAATTAAAACGCTGCATCCTGGAAAAGACAATTTAGTTAGAGTAGTTACGGTGCAGTGTAAAGGTCAAAGTGAATTGAAAAGACCTTTATCTAAGTTAATATTCCTACCTAAAGACGCTTAATTAATCAAAACAAGTTCTGTTTATATACTTACTTATCTTTTAAATGTTACATTGTATACTACTTACCTCAATGAATCTATGTCTGCATGATATTACATATCTACAATGTTAATAACCTACCTTAAAACTAAATACTTAGGTTTATATAAAACTACATACTTAAACTACTTAATTACTAAGATTACTATGTACACAAACTTACCATTCGATGATTCACGTCGCTAAACTAGATGATAATAATTAGGTATAAGATGTACTTACCTTCCCGCCTGCATGCTATTACTTAAAACTATGTATACTTATAACTAATACTAACTACCTAATACTATTGTGAAACAAATTCGTTCCTACTTACCTTAATGAGTCACATGTAATCATTGATGATTTACTATTGGAATGTGTAGTAAACAGATGTTCAATCCTGTAGGTACTTATTTAATGTTTGTTATTCATTTTACATACAGTCCACTTATCGAACAAGAAGTTGTTATGTTTACTTTGTTAAATTGTTACCTATGTTTTGAAACGATATGTTATTTGTTAGGCCCAATTAGTTGTATTTGTAAAAGGACATAAGGTCCTTTTGATGGGCGGTATGTTTGATCGTATTACGTTTATACGCTTAATATGTTGCATAGTTAGTTGCCTCAATACAGAGCCACCAAACAGTCGTGTCCATTTATTTAAAAATTACCACAAAACACCTTTAACGCACAATCAACCTTACGCAGTCACCAATACCTACGTGAAAAAGAAAATGGCCTGATTTATTTGCACCCAAGTATACTTGCTAAATTAGGCTTTGTACAACATAATCGTTATTTCAGATTATTCAGATAAAAAACATATTCTTAGCCTTTTTAGAGGGATTATAAGAAGGAAGGAAGGGAGGTTATTTAAGCACTAGTTGACGTCATGCGATTTCACCTGCTTATTTCCCGTTCCAGTGGGAATACAGTGATAAAAAGTAACCTACATTAAGTCACTCGGGGATAGTATAGCTTCTAAACGGTGAAAGAATGTTTCAAATCAGTCCAATAGTTTTTAAGTTTAATCATTACATACAAAAATGCAAACTTTCAAATAATATATCTTTGCACTTTGTAATGTTTTAGAATAGATTTATAGTATAAACCGGATAGTTGCCTCAGACGGATACATGCCCCCATTTTTAATACACTATGTTAGGAATATAAGTTGTGTTATGTTCAATTGGGGAAATTCGACAGTTTGGATAAGAAACCTTGATAAACACAGTTTTGACCGTTTTAAAAAATGCTTTATTCTAGTCTGATATTACGAAAACCTAACGCTAGTAAAAAAACCTACTTACATGAGCGGGGTTTATCAATTATTTTGGATAGAAAGTAAATCTCCGAATCCAATGCTAGCTTATGCCCCTTTTCAGATAATCTCTCTTCAAATGCCAGGCGGGCATCCTGACCAAGAACCTTTTCTCCAATCCTGATGTTAATAATATATTATCCTGTTTGACTGACCCAATAGAAAGTACCTACAGTTAGGCTAGTTTCTTGATGTGTTACATCTGTTTTTTCGTTTGCTGGATATTTTTGTAAGAGTGATTTCTTGAAAGGGGACGGAAGTGTGTAACAGGAAACCAGCACGCGTTGCATTATCACCATAGTATGTCGACAGAAGAATAGACAAAGTGTTCTCGTTCATCACCCCCACGAAGCGTCTCACAATAGGAGAATAAAAGTTCTCCGCCACTGTCCTCAGAATACTGTTGTCACTGTCCCGTAATCTCGATATTAAGGCCGATATTTTTTTCCGAATGACCGCATAAAAGTCGTCAGTTCGGTTTGCCGCAAACATCTCCGATGCGCTACAGAAACGGGGCAGTCCCAACAGCATTCTGAAAACATTATTATATTGTATACGCAGGATCTCCAGCGATCTTTTTGTAAAGCTCACCCACAGATTCCCCGTGTACATACCCTGACAAAACGCCTTGAAAAGGGTTATTTTGACCTATTTTGATAATGCTCAAATAAATTTATAGACAATTTTTGTCGCCTGAAGAATTGACACCTTTCTTCTCTTCCTTCTTGACATTGTCGTGCTTCAAACGAAAGAAATGTTTCTAGGATATGTCACTATGTCGATTTTTCTTTAAGCAAAATCTGTTTCTACGATGATCTTGCAACGCGTAGTGGAAGAAATAAAAAGGAAAGCGTGCGCTATTTGATAGATGGTAGAGAGATGGCTGCTAGATAGTGCCAACCCGTGGTGTACCACGTAGTAGGTACTGTAATTTTATTTGATCACGACGTACTTACCACGAAAACGTATCAGCTGTAACACGTCTTATGTGACTACTGTAACGCTCGCTTGGATTTTTCCTTTTATGTAATTTTAGTGGTACATAGGCCAGCCAATCAATGTACCAAATTTCTTTGATGGTTTTTTTAAACTTTATTACAAATAGAATAAGCTTCATGTTCATTTGGAATTTGACAGTTTGGGGTAACTTGATGTGCTGGCGTCTGTACCTACTTATATTATGCAGTTACTTAGCAACTTCCTGCTTAATTCATTAAACCGCCATTGTCTTGTCATTGTCTTTCTATTGCGTCTCTAATTGACACGAATGAAAGGTTAAGGGCCAGTTCCGGCAATGTACACAAAGTTCTTTGAACTGCTATTTATTGTCAGCCAAGTTTTCCATTAATTATGTTTCTAACATGTTAAAAACTAAGGCATGTGTTGCTTTTTCCATTTATCATAAAGTGTATGGAAGCACATATAAAAAGCCGGCAATGAATGTTTGCGGTGACGTGCATCAAAGTCAAGTAGGTATGTGAATTTCTTTCGCAGTAACGTGCTTCGAAATCCAATAGTATTGCACTGAAGATCTATCGCGATAACTTGCATCGAAGTGTAGTGGCTTCGCAGAGACGGTCTTTTGCGGTAACGTGCACCGCAGTTTTGTAGCATCGTTTTTGCATTCATCGACATTTTGTGCATAGAAATTCCGTATCCTACTCGGCAGCCTGCATGTTGAATTTGAATGTATTTATTTTTACGCATTATTTACACAAGACAAGATAAACAGAATTTAAAAAGTCATTCACATTCTACTAAAAAAAACAGATTAAATTCAAACTGAAACACACGGCTTTACATCAAGCTATGCATTTCCAGTAAAAGCTGATCCCGCATGTATAGGATTTCCATACAGTGCGAGGTCAGTGTGAACTGGAAATTTATAGCTTGATGTGGTAGCCGTGTGTACAATAAAATACAGTAATGAATCCTCAATAAAATCCAAACTATGAACCGTTCACGATTTTATTTGATATCAAAACAAAGGATTGGAATCTATCTATAGCAAAAAATGTTTTTGGTACAGAGAATGAAAATAAATTCTAAAGTGTGCTAGAGGCTAGTAAAATACTAAAAAAAAATATCAATAAAAACATCAAGTGTTTCCAATCCTCGATATATGAACGATTTTATTAATTGACATAAGGTATTGATACTGTTAGTCTCTAGACTAACCCTCTCGAGATTACTTCCGCTCACCCAAACCGCAGCAGACGCTCTGGACGCAAGCTGAGAACGCCCTCTTCCTGCCCCCGTAATTGGGTTCAGGAGCGACGGACTTGGGGATGTCCGTCACCCCCCACATATATGAGCCCGAGATGGCGGCGCGATGTATTAAACTCTTTAGACCGGTTAGACGTCACGGGGGGATTTAAACACCTCACTCCCCTCGTTGACTTGGCGAGGCAGGGCCGGCACTAATCAGGGGTTGCGGAAATATCTTCTTGCCGCCCGGCGGAGGTGTGGGACGGAACACTAGGTTGGTTTTTAGTCAGTAAGAGTCTGACAGACCTTTCCACCTACCACAGGGTGCAGGGCACCCAGATTTTCCACCACTAACCAAAAAAAAGAGTTGGTGTAATTACTTTGGAGTTTTTTCTTCTTCTTCTTAGCGAACAATGACACTTAATTTGTTTTGCCTTTGGTGTTTGTTCTTCGAGTAGTCTGATAAAGATATAACCACCTTAATGATTGTAAAACCAATAAACAGTTGTAAATATCGTTTACCATCAAAATGGGTACTGTTGGGAACATTTAAGTGCGACACGAAATCCTTTGAGCAATGTGTTGCAATGTACGCTCAAACGATTCTCTTTGTACCTATTTACCATCACATCGATCGTTCAATATCATGGTAAATTTGTCCCTATGGGAAACACATTAGGCTTAGTCCCATCAGGCTAAACCACTGAAACACTAATGAGTTTACGTCATTTTGAGGGCTTAATGCTTTGTAATACTGAACGTTAAATTCATAATTAGACAGTGACAATTCAATAAGACCTGAAATATTGTAATGAAACAATACAATTAGTTGATCAATTAAAACCAATTAGGAGGTTGATATAATGATATAGGTAAGCAATAATTATGGAAAAAATACAATACTGCTAGTAGAAAGATATGCACCAATTAACCAAAAAAAAATAAGAGTTTACAGTATTTTTTAGGGTTGCATCTTAAATGCAACTTTAGAGGGCTTCTTTTATACAATTTGAGGGACTGTACCCTAAAAAGGATTCACAGTGTTCGCATAGCTTACTTTTCACGTTAACTATTCTGTATTGGTAGCTACGGTTACCATTACCCGGATAATGCAGCTTTTTCCAACGGATGTGACAAATTTAATCACCGACATCATCATTTAGAAACTCGTAATAGTTTTAAAAAGCCATTAAAAGGCTTCGTTCGAATCTGCTGCGATTCTGAAATACTTCTTTTGCTTCGTTTACATTCATACACGATGAACGAGTGAACTGTTTTATTTATACTGACACTAGCTGTACCCTGCCACGCTTCGCTGTGGCACATTGTGATTGAATGGTTAAAAAAAAGAGAAAATGACGTGTGGCACTTGGAGACTGCCGCGGTATAGCTATTGCATAGCATTTTTTATCAACTCCTCTCCCCCTCCCCTCCCCTCCCCCTCTCATTCTCTCCTTCTCCACCCCCTCCCTTTGTCCTGACCTCCCTCCTCTCCCACTCCCCATCCCTCCCCACTCCCCTACCCATCCTTCCCCCCACTCCCCTCCCCATCCCTCCCGCTTCCCCTGCCCCTCCCCTCCCACCCCTGCCCCTCCCTCCCCTCTCACAATCTCACCCCTCCCCCTCTCACAATCTCCCCCCTCCCCCTCTCACGATCCCCACTCTGACTCCCCTCCCACTCTCCCCCTCTTACTCCCCTCCCTCTTCCCTCTCCTTGTGATATTTCAAAAAGTCATTAAAAGTTCTGCTATGACTATTAAAAAGCAAGGGTTGGTGCTAAAAAATTGCAAATTTAGAGTTGTATGTATTTTTTGATGCCACATAATAAAAAAATAAAAATTATCAAAAAAATAGAAAAATAAAATTTGAAGTGAACACCCCTTATCACTTACAGGTTAGAAAAATAGATAGTAGCCGATTCTCAGGCTTACTGAATATGCATAAAAAAATTCATGAGAATCGGTCAAGCCGTTTCGGAGGAGTATGGGAACGAACATTGTGACACGATAATTTTATATACAAGATTAATACATACATTCAATTAAAGTAACTGTCTTAGTACATCATAGATGGCGTTAGTAGTCTATTTTGATACATTACTAACACATTTGTTCACAAAAAACCCTGGACTTCGCAACTTCAGTTCACCCCACGATTAATTATGCACAATCCCACGACGGTCCCACCTAGTTCTCATGCAAGACTGAAGGCTCTATATTTGCATTCTAATGTACAGAAAATACGTAATATAATGAAGTTGGAAAATCTTGGATAAGGAGAATCTTGAACGAGAAGCGTCTAGGCTTGACTTGGAATTTAATAGTGGCTGGGTAGTATGTTTACCTAAGAATATTATGGAGCTATAATATTATATAATATTTAATAATAAACTGCTCACTTGTCAATACAAATCAACTCATTTATCAACATACTATTTCAACAAAGGTATTCTGTAACTTGTCATAATCGTGGTACAGAATTATTTCTGTGCATAATTATTAAGCTTAACTTGACATTGAACATTTATATGTTCAATGTCAAGTTAAGCTTGACGCTTGATTATGGGTATAATTCATCATTGCGATAATCTAAGAAGTACGATTTGATTGCAGTGAGAAAAAAAGAAATCATTTATCGGTTGCTATGGAATCCAATTATTAAGAAATATCGGTTAAAAATGATTAAGAGATTATAATTTCTTAAAAAGTTGTCAGTCTAATTCAGTTTTAAGCATTCTAAATACGATAGTCCCGATAGATTGATTAAAACTTTTATTTTATGCTGTCTGCGCTGAGACACTGGAGCTTGTTGCTCAATAAAACGAAGGAGTTTACTTTAAACCTTGTTATAATTTTGGTCACAATAGGAAACCGTACACTTCGTTCTATTCTAATTTTAATTATTGAATTTATAAGTACAAAACAGAAAAGTTATGTGCGGACCGATGTTCGATCATTTTGAGTTCTAATGAATTTATATTACAAAAAGTCAGGTAGAAATTTTTCCTTAATTGATTTATGTTCTGTGTGAACTACCGCCACTCATGTGCGCCGGATCCGATGCAGTTAGCAATGAATTGTAATGAACACTAAAATCACTGAGGCTTCAGGCGCAAACATCTTCCCCGCCGTTAAAGGCCTGCGGTCTTTAACAGTCACTCGATCAAATTCTCCGTCACAGGCAGAGGGCAGAGTCTCTTGAAGGGCCTCCGGTAAGTTCCCTGTGTTGTTTGGATATCCGCTACCCGACATACTCCATCAGGACCCGGAAAGAGTTTGCTGATTCGACCCGTACGCCAGCACAATGGAGGTAAGTTGTCTTCCTGAAGTAGTACTAGGTCGCCAACGTTCAGTGGAGTACAATCAGTGCGCCACTTTGATCTTTGCTGCAGCTCAGCCAGGTACTCTCTCTGCCATCTTCTCCAAAAGTGTTGCCGGATTTGTTCAAGTCGTTGGTATCGCCTCAGTTGAGTGGAGTTGCAGTTTTCTAGGCTCGGTGAAGGCAGCGCAGTTAGCGGCCTTCCAAGCAGAAAGTGCCCTGGGGTAAGGAAAAGGAGGTAATTTGGAGACGTGGACATGGGGTAAAGTGGGCGGCTATTTAATATGGCTTCCACTTGTGCGAACAATGTGGATATCTCTTCGAAAGTTAAATGTGTGTTGCCCATAACACGTCTTATATGATGTTTGGCGGATTTTACTCCGGCCTCCCAGATACCACCAAAGTGGGGAGCGTAAGCAGGTAAAAATAAAAATTTAATTTCTTCTTCGTTGGAGAAATCTGTAATTGCTTGGCGGTTACATTTCAAAAAGTTGCCAATTTCTTTGGCAGCAGCCACAAAATTGCGGCCGTTGTCACTAAAAATTTCGGTAGGCCTACCCCGACGGGATATGAACCTACGCAGGGTAAGAATGAAGGCGTCCTTCGAAAGATCACTTACCGCTTTCAAGTGTACGCATTTGTACCTTAAGCAAACAAAAATGCATAAATAGCATTTTGTGACCCTTGATCCGCGACCCTTCCTACTTGAGACATAAAAGGGTCCAGCAAAATCTACACCAACGCTACGAAACGGGAAGTCCACCGTAACGCGCTGAGATGGCATGTTCCCCATTAAGGGTGTTAATGTCTTGCCCTGTACCTTTCTGCATATAATGCAGTTGCGCACAGTTCTCCTAGCGAGGTGTCGCCCGTTGATAGGCCACACGTATTGCCTGACACTGGCGAGGAGAAGCTGTGGGCCAGCGTGTAGTTTGTGTAAGTGTTCCCGCTCAAAGATTAATTTCGTGAGATGGTGTGAGGAATGTAATAGGATAGGGTGCTTGCTGCCAAATGAAATGGCCGAAGCATCCAGCCGGCCTCCTACGCGTATTACACCATTAGAGTCCAAGAAAGGTGTGAGCGCTATGATGGTTGATTTTGTACTAATTGATTTTTCCTTGGTTAACAAATCGTACTCCGCAGGAAACGATTCCTGTTGAGCCTTACGGCATAAAAGATGAAAAGAATTTTGTAATTCTTCTAAATTAATGGCATCAAAACGCCGAGAATTAGGATTGCGCAAGTTATAAAAATATCTTAATGCATACGCGTAATCTTTTTTTATCTTATTCAATTTACTATATTTATGAAATGGAATGATTGAAGAATTATCTATCTTGGCTACAACGTTTGACTTAATTTCAGGAATTTCACACTCTTGTTTATTTGGTAAGGTAGGCCACGAAGATTCACATTGAAGTAAAAATTCGGGCCCTGACCACCACAGACTGTGATCTTTAAGCTCTTCCGGATACACGCCGCGCGAGACGAGATCAGCAGGGTTCTCAGAGGTAGGTACATAACGCCAACAAGAAACATCATCAATTCTAGTATTTCTGATGTTCTATTAGCTACGAAGGTTTTTAATCTTCTAGAGCTAGTATTCAGCCAAGCAAGGACGACGCTGGAATCGCACCAGTACAGTTTACGTGCTATTGGGTACCTCAAGGAATCAACAACAGCCTTGCAGAGTCGAACAGCTAGTAAGGCGGCACACAGCTCCAAACGAGGTATAGTGCAGGCCTTTATTGGTGCCACCTTTGACTTGGAACACAAAAGGTTGACAGACACGATGCCGCCTTCATCAATAGATCTTATATAAATGCATGCCCCATAGGCTCTTTGGGAGGCGTCGCTGAACATATGTAGCTCTGTAACAACAGGTGAGTCACATAGAACCTTCCTCGGCAGTGTAAATGTAGCTAGACAAGATAGATTATTTGCAAACTTACGCCAAGCTCTTTCTATTTCCTCGGGAAGAGGTTCATCCCAGCCAACCTTATTAAGCCAAAGTTGCTGCATTATTAATTTAGGAATAATAATACAGGGGCTAACAAAACCAAGTGGGTCAAAGATTTTAAAGGATGTCGACAAGATATAGCGCTTCGTAATTTTGTCATTGATAGGGGGAATTTCGAAAGAATAATGTAGACTATCAGTTTTAGAATTCCACCCTAGACCGAGAGCATTTGAGGATTCACTAATGATAAGCGTGTCTGTAGAGTTCTCGGAGCAGGCTTCAAGAACGCTAGACGAATTAGATTTATATTTTCTTAGATTGAAACACCCAGCCTTAAGGGCTTCTGATACGGATTTTTGAATATGTATTAGTTCCTTTTCAGAATTACAACCCGTAATTAGGTCGTCTACGTATAGATCATGTTGTATAATCGTTTTAATGAGTGGGTCCTCGCACTCCTCGCCTGACTGCCAAAGACACCTTGTACTCAAAAAACTAGCGCTTGTGAAACCATAAGTCACCGTATTTAAACGTAACGTTTTAAGGGGCTGACTCTCGTCTTCTCTCCATAAAATAAGCTGAAGATTTCGATCTGACTCATCCACTAATATTTGACGAAATAATTTTTCTACGTCCGCTGCTAAAAGATATTTGTAGAAACGGGCTCGAATTAATATGGAGAAGAGAGAGTCTTGAATTTGAGGCCCAGCCATTTGTATGTCGTTAACAGAGAGGCCGGAGGAAGTGCGAGCTGAAGCATCGAAGATGACGCGAATTTTTGTCGACTCGCTGCTTTCTTTGAACACAGGATGATGAGGTAAGAAATAGCATAAGTTAGAATTTAAGTTACTTAGCGCAATTTCAGAGAGATGACCTAACTCTGCATATTCTCTGATGAATTCAATATATTGCGACTTAACTTCAGGCTGTTTTCTAAATCGCCGTTCTAAGCTATAAAACCTTTTCTTGGCCATCTTGTAGGAGTCACCGAGACAATCCGGAGAGTCAATGAGAGGTAACTTGACAGAAAATCTGCCGTTATCTAAGCGGCGGGTGTGCTGTATAAAATGCGTCTCACATGCCTGCTCGCTTTTACTTAAATAAGGTTTAGATGGGATTTCTTCAAGCTCCCAAAATCTATTTAATTTTAGTTCTACTTTTTCATCGTGAGAAGAAAAATGGGTAAGTACATGATTGCATTTAATATCCTTAGGTTTTTTATGTTGCAGGGGACCTCCAATCAACCAGCCCAACTTTGAGCCGTGCAACTTAGGATTATTGGGGCCTAATGACCGCTGCTCACAACCTATAACGTCCCAAAATAAATCTGCGCCTATTAGAATATCTATGAAAGAAGGCTGATAGAATTTAGGATCTGCTAAGACAATGTCCTTAGGAATATTAAACGATCTACTATCAATTACTGTATTGGGAACTAGAGCTGTTAGTTCCTTCATAACATAAAAGTTAGAAATAACATTGAATGGTGTATTTAACGATTTTAATTGGGCAATGCAATATTCAGTTATCGTACCTGCTTCATTGTTGCCAAAACCGATTACCTTTGCAGCATTGATAGGGCAGTCCTCCAATGATAACCTTTGTTTCAGGCCTAGACTTATGAAAGAGGATTGGCTGCCACAATCAAGCAGGGCGCGCACCGTTTCAGATTTACAAGTCTTGGAATTGACTATTTTAATCAAGGCAGTACAAAGAAGAGCATGTTTGTTACCTTGATTGTTACAGTTTGCCAACGTCTCAGAAGGACTGTCGGTACTAGTACTAGGTTTACTGTCAGCCTTACTCGTAGGGAGGTGCAACATAGAGTTGTGTCTCTTATTGCATTCACTGCAACGGCCTGAACGACATCTAAATGTAGGGTGACCCGACCTTAAACAATTAAGACACAATTTCAACTTAGTCGCCTCGGCTATACGCTCGCTTATGCTCCTTGCCTTGAACGAGGGGCAATCAAATATTTTATGATTAGCATTACAGCATGGACAGAGGCATGACGAGGATGATTGTGTTTGTGGTGGGTTACTACTACTATGGTAAGCATATGCTTTCGTATGACGTTTGTTGTCCGTTTTCTTAGAAGGGCCTTCTGGACGCTGTGTATCATGATTGGATTTAATGGTGTTGTCTGGTTTGCTACGCTGTAAAGACTCAAGCACGGTTGCACGATCGTTTAAAAATTTATAAAATTCCTTAAGTGTAGGAATGTCAGTTGGCAACGTGTTACGGTGTTCCTCCCATTTCACGAGGTTAGTATTGTCCAACTTGGAAGCGACTAAGTGAATGATAAGGACATCCCAATGCTCAGTGGTTAGCCCTAAGTTGGAGAGGGCACGTACATTTTTTGTCACGTGGTCAACCATGAAACGCAATGACTTCTCAGGCTCCTTAATATTTACAGAATTAATGTTAAATAACGCGCTGATATGATGACTTATCAGCAAACGTTTATTGTCGTAACGTTCAAGCAATAGGTTCCAAGCTTCCCGATAGTTATCAGCAGAAACTTCTAGATTTGAAACGGTTCGTGCTGCTTCACCTTCTAAATATGTGATTAAATAATGAAACTTGTTCACTGAACTAATTCTACTATTTTCATGTATTAAGGATCGGAACGTATCACGAAATTCCATCCATCGGAAGTATGATCCGTCGAATTTAGATACCTGTATCAAAGGTAGCCTGAAACCGATTTCATTATGATCGACACCGCAGTGAGTTATATTGTGAGGACTGCTTGAGTCGTGGACGCCTTCATCCCTACCATGCATTTGTAACAACTCTTGAGCCATAACAATATTGCTAATGAATTCCTTCTCAATATTTTCTCGTTCTTCAAGTTCATCCTTTAACCCACTAGAATTAAAAATTTCAATTTGACTTTGTAAGTCATCGAACTTTGAAGACAAGGTCTCAAATTTACTGAGTTTAAGAGTAAGTTCCGCCTTATGTGTTGTAGTAAAAGTGTCAAGTCGTGAAATCTTTTCTAAGTAATTTCTAAACTTTGTAACTTGACCCTTGACGGAACTACGTCTAACATTTAACTCCGCTAAGTTCTTGGCATCATCACCTAAACCCATTATGACTGTTTATTTCAAACAAATTCTCACAAAAAAGAAATTAAAAGTCAAGTAGATAATATTTTGAGATTGAAATAAAACTCGAAAAACGTAACGTTAAAATAAAACCAAAATAAAATAATAAAGAAATACGCTCACGCCCCTGGTTGGTGGTCTCTGCCGCACGGGAAGCCGAAGTCGCAAGCACCGGTCTGCGGACAGCTTAGGCTGTACGGACGTTGCACGCTGCGGCAATGACGCTCAGCGATGCATGGGCGACTCAGGCAATCTGAAATGTTCGGCGGAATAATCACTAAACAGTACTAAATAGGCGCGGCAGCCTGTGGAAATATTTTCCTAAAAAAAAAAACAATCAAACAGAGGTTTGTAATAACCTTTGGTATGGAGGTACCTTGAGATATGAAAGGTAGGTACTTAAAAATGCGTTTGAAAATCCACCCAAAAACTACAAAATTTTAAATATCCAGGGTTAAATATCCTTACGAATTATCACTGACACTAAATAATAGCTAGGGAACTTAGGTAAATGTATAGAAAATCATCCAACCATTTAAGTAAGAAAGTATGACGCAATACTGTAACATTGACAAAGGTGAACCTATAAATGAAATTGCACAAGTGAAAAAACCATACAGAAATTGGATAAGGACGTAGGTTACGTGGTTTAAACGGAAGTTTAGGAATTAAGGAAGGCACTTAGCTGCAGAAAGTACTGCTGCGCTGCGGTGTGACGCTGTATTTGTCACCAATATCCGGCGCTGCTAAGTAGATACTGCTTAATATGTTCTTCCGAGGCACGGGCTTCTCCCAAGGGCTGGATGCGGTGCGGTGCTGGCCGACTGATAGCTGCGGCGCGGTGCTGACCAACTCCAGCTAGGTCTTGGTACTCCGAATTTAAGTACTTTTCAGTTCTGTCCTGTCACGGTCGCCAATTATGTCTGCGCTGAGCCACTGGAGCTTGTTGCTCAATAAAACGAAGGAGTTTACTTTAAACCTTGTTATAATTTTGGTCACAATAGGAAACCGTACACTTCGTTCTATTCTAATTTTAATTATTGAATTTATAAGTACAAAACAGAAAAGTTATGTGCGGACCGATGTTCGATCATTTTGAGTTCTAATGAATTTATATTACAAAAAGTCAGGTAGAAATTTTTCCTTAATTGATTTATGTTCTGTGTGAACTACCGCCACTCATGTGCGCCGGATCCGATGCAGTTAGCAATGAATTGTAATGAACACTAAAATCACTGAGGCTTCAGGCGCAAACATATGCCTTTATTAGTTACACAAGAACATGCAACTACCAAAACAGAATTTGACTGAAAACTTTTTGAGGAATGCCGTTTCGTAGACGCACGAGTTTGAAATCTTTATAAAATTGTACAACCATCTATCGGCCAATCAATTACGCGCTCCAGCAGAGTTCAGGGTTCGACAAATAGGGTTATTCTCACTTCGTACCGTGTTTGCAGTTGGTCCCGTTCGCACTTGGTCCCATTCGCTAAGTGCGAATGCAAGTAGTATGTAAGTGAAGAGGTAGGTTAGTGGACCAAAGTGTTATAAGCATCACGTTACGACCGGTACAAGCGTTGCGTAGGCTACGTAAACAAAAAGGTTACAGAGACTCAACCTTGAAATATAGACGTAGGTATGCTGTCGGGGACTTATTTTAGGAATTTTAAAGGGGAACAATTCCATGATAAATGATTTTTGCGTAACTTTAACCGTTTACGCAGCTTATGCAACGGAAGCTCCCAAAAGAAATAGTTTTTCTGGTTTTCGTAACATTTTCATTGATCCTTTCCTACAATTGGTAGCGTGGTGTACTTATATAACCTAATCCATTGGACCACAAAACCTATGCGAATGGGACCAAGTACGGATGGGACTAAGTGCGAATGGGACTAAGGGCGAATGTGAACAACTGCGAACGTGGTACGAAGTGCGAATGGGACGAAATGCAAATAACCCGACAAATATAATACAAATGTAATTGTTTACATTTATCTCATTATGAAATGTGATGTTTGTTAAAGTAACGATTTGAAGAAAAAAACGATTTTACAACTTCTTACGTAGACTTACATGCAATGTTATCGCGACACAAACAAAGAGATACGTCAAATCGTACTTCATAGATTGTCCCAATCTTGTGTAGGTACTAAATATTACATGTCATGGATATCTTGTTCAACAGACAGAGTGTAATAGAGTGTTTGTAGTTTTCTTGGAGAAACTTTACCTGATACGATACCTCGAGGGTAGGCTGCCTGTCCACCGAAGTGGAGCGGAGAAACGGAGTAATATGAACTAATAGAATAGTCTCCTAGACCAGAGCGGAAATTTTACACGATCCTATTGGTTAATATTTCTCGGTTTCTCCACTCGTAAGCCTCGCCCTGCTTTAGTGGACAGGCAGCATTAAACTGGTTGTCATACTTTCGGGCTTCTGACAACTTTGTAACGACAATCAAAGATCTACAAATGACAGCTGGGACCACAGTTTACAATATTGTACCTACTAACAAAATATGGATTGTTATTGTCCGAAATAAACGTTTTGAATTGAATTAAAATGATTTACTAGTTATTTAGTCTTGTTAACGTCTCCTACTAAGCCAAATATGCTTGTGTCTAGAGTGGGTTCACGTCAATAGTGCAATGGGCGGGGATCACGGATATCGAATGGGGATCGAACTCACGACCTCACGATTGCCAGGCCTACGCCTTAGCTATTGGACTATTGCCGCTTCAAAAGTTATGAATTGTCACCCATCTATAGACCGAACTCGTCAAGCGTATCAACGTGCTCAATAACTTATTCCTTGAAAAAAAGGTCCACGACAATGCTGTTCCATTTTGCAGATAGCGTGGTGACCCAATTGCTATGAAATGAGTTCCTACGCCGTGACGAAGTTAATGCATACAGACGTCGCCTCACTTTTCTTGTCTGTGATGTCTCTACTTAGCTGTCCAGTGGTTGCATCATTTACTGTCTTGCCAACGTCGATGTCTTTGGTTCTAACGTGTGTGTTCTGCATACTGACTTTTTTTCTAGTTTTAAGTTATTTACATCAATTGTTTATTTTTTCTTGTCGCTGCATTGTCGATTTGACGTTTTTGGTCGGCTTCCAGTGGACTAGAATACCTACGTACTGACACACTGATTTGACTTGTTGTTTGAACGTTTCATTTACGCTTTTATAAACTACTAGCAGGCGTCACGTGACACATGCTGAGCTGAACTCCTATTTGGTGTCGCCTTGATACGCACTCCGCACACCGTATATTTATTAATAAGGCAAGCAACAGACTTATAACAGAAAGAAAGAAAGAAAGAAAGAAAAATATTTATTTGGGACAAGCACAGGAACTACAAAAATAATAATAACAAAAATAATTTATAACTAAATACTAAAAGAGAAGACCTGTGCGAGGCCAAAAAGGCTCCTCAGCATGATGCTGCGATAAATGAAAAAACAAACACCGCAGCGCTGGTATTCTGATAGGGCCCGCAGCGCTGGTATTCTGATAGGGCCCATGGCACCATGCCACACGACGTCAATGGTGTTCTCATTGGTTAAATTAAGGAACGTTTCAGATTTTACGAATAAAACAGTGTGTGATGGCGTCGGGTGTTATGAGTGTGCTGGAAGCTTAATTGTTTTATCTCTTTTGTATGTTGTATTGTGTGTCGGTTTATGTCTTTTGTGTCCACTGAGTAAATGTTTCATCTATCTATCTCTAAAATTTCAACAGTGGGGCGAGGTAGGTAATAATAATTGTAGGTACTGCCTAGTTACAATAAAGAAACGTAAAGTTTACGTCCATTCTAAGCTGAGGCAGGTTGCAAGTAGTTATACAAAACTAATCACGGTATACCAGATTATGTATCTATCACATCCACGTAATTAAGTACTTAACTACTAAAATCCTTAATTTGAAATACTTTGAATCTATCTTAGTATAGTAAGTATGTTATTTTTTATTTTATATTTTTATTCTTGGTACATAAGTAGGTATAATGTATTTTTTATATTATTCAAAATTTTGTAAAAACTATTTTAACCTTTTAAGCGCTTAGCTAAATATAAGTTGCCGTGCCCCTAGCGCCGGACCAAAATTGCTACAAATCAATAAAATAATACCTACAGTAAATAGGGAGAAACAATCGTTGTATCGATTTTTAATTTTTGTTACGAAATAAAATTCAATTCGATACTAAAATTGTTTCAGTTGTACCACACAGGTAGTTATAACTTTTTCGTTTTATTTTCAAAATACTGAAAATAAAACGAAAAAGTCATAACTACATGTTCTCTGTCGCAGAAATACGACACGCGTGGTAGGGGCACGAAAATATGTGTCATATTTATGCGACACAAGCGGTTAAAGGGTTAAAAGGAGTTTCTTTCCCATTCTTTTCCATATGAAACTACCTTTTGGAAGAGGCATCTAGTATCAATATATTTTATTTAACTTTGAAAGTTTACCGTTCAAAAGTGCCTTTTAAATGGCCTAATTGAAATAAATTACTTAACTTTGACTAAGAGCAAAATACTAAGAAGTTACACAGCTAGCAGCATAAAATAAACTGAAAATCGAAGCGCTTGAAATTGAATTTCATTCGTTAGTTTATCGACAACGTTTACGTTGAAGAACTCGGCGGTAAAGGCAGCTCCCGGATATTAAATGAACCGTTTACATTAGCTTGTTGGCTAGATCTCCGGTTATATTTAGCTGAGACTAAGTGTGTTCATAAAAGATTTTCTTCCTTGCCTTTTGACACACACATGGGAGCAAAGAATTCGAGCCTCGATTGCAAGCAAGGTTGTAATAATTAATTAATAATTTATTTAATAATTATAATGGTGGCGGTATAATGAAACCAGCGTTGAATGACAGACAGGATTTATTTTACTTTACTTCAAACACTTGACAGATTTTAGCAAACAATGTTGGATAGACGTGGACCCTATTCGTGGTCTTAGAGATGGACTGCGGGGCTATCCTATCCCTTAACCTCCTAGCTCGGCTGTTCCTGAGGGCTACGGGGCATCCGTTCAGGTCAGCTTAAGACAACAGTAGTGACTGCGGGGCTATCGATCACTGTGCCTGCTAAGTAGCGAGTGATTAATATCTTCGTGGTGCCGGTTTATATAGGCGGTTTGACAGCTTAGTGTGTATCTTGTATGTAGTGGTAACTCGTTGACACTTCACATGTCATACAGTAGATGTCGCTAGTAATCTGCAGATACTGTTGATATGTTATCGTTTATCGATATTTGATCTTGTTTGTGATTTGATCAAAAAGGGTGGCGTAGTGTTATGCACACATTTCGATAGATGGCGTAAAGCGTCGTGTTATATAATTAATCATTTATTTAAAAGACAACAGAGGTCCACGGGTAGTTACAGGAATCTATGTTAGTAAAATCAGACACAACAAGAATACTTAAACACTAATCTTGCCTCACCAATATTCGCATAAAGTGATGCAGAATAGGTGAGTCAAGTTTATTCGATAACATCATCAGAATACCATTTGAGCTTGACCGCGTCCTGTGCAAAAGTGAAGCGGTCTTTAGCCTCATCAAGGCGTAAAAGTCATTTATGTGAGCCTGTGCCAACATGCCCGAGGCACTACAGAAACGCGGCAAACCCAAAAGGACTCTGAAGCTGTTATTGTACTGGATTTGCAGTTTATCCCGTACTCCACGCGTATAAATGACCCACATACTGCTCGTGTAGAAGGTTTGGCAATACGCTTTAAGTAAAGTTAGTTTTACCTCACCACTACAACGAGCAAATCTGCGTGCCAACATATTCGCTCTCACAGCGAGAGCTCTGCGTTCCCGCTCAATGTCTGCATGATCCCTAAGGTCCTTCGTAACACAGTGCCCCAAGTAGGTACTTAAAAAGTGTGACTCTTTGCAGTCACACTGCAAAGAGTCACACTTTTTGCATTATCTGCCCATTGAGCAAAATTACGGGCTGAAGAGAAGTTTTTCTGGCGACGGCCTTATGGATCATGTAGACACTCATTTTACTGTTATGCAGCAGACCATGGCTTTCAGCATACTCAGTACAACTGTCTAAAAGTTCCCGTATTGCACTGGCAGTTGGGCCCAGCAGCACCATATCGTCTGCATAGCTAAGATTATTGACACAAGTGTCATCAATCCAACATCGAATATATATATACCTCGATATACCTCGACGAGCTGGTGGCTCAATAATAACACCCTCACGGGTCAATCTAAGGCTAAGCTACGATTGACGAGGTTGGTGCGTGGGTGACCATCGGGTATTTATGATGACCATTCATCCATATCGAGACTCCTCCGTGCCTCGCTGTCATTTGCTAACCTATGACATTCGTTACAGATAGTCGGAATCCTGAAAGTCTGACAACCAGTTTAATCATGGGGTATCGTGTTACTCAGTAACTGGGATGTGGAGATCGGCAGTCGCTCCATGTAAAACACTGGTATTCCGGTTAAACTGGAAGCCGACCCCAACATGGGTGAGAAAAGACTAGGCGGATGATGATATAAGGTTGTATTAAGTTTTAATACATCAATTCGATACATAAGTATATCGTATAAAAGGTTATTAAATACATACATACATAAAATCACGCCTTTTTCCCATGGGGGTAGGCAGAAACTACATAGCGCCATATGCTACGATTCTGACATACTTCTTTTGCTTCGTTTACATTCAAAAAATCTGTATTATGAATCCATAGATATACCCGCATTTCTTTGTTCTTTGTATTCCGTTTGTTGTTCGAATTTCGGAAATCGTTATACCACGATAATCTATTTCTATCCTAATCAATGTTATGTTATAATCCTTGTTAGTAAAAATTCAATTCACCTTAGCACTCACTACTATAAAATGATTCTCTTTAATTTTTCAATCTCATCTAAGTAATTAGAAAAAAAATATAATTGTAACATGTCAAGCGCGTGATCGTCCGCTGCGCTCCGCTGCTTGGAGCGCATTGTCGGTGGGTAACTGCACTGACTGATAAAATTTGATAACCAGCGTCAAGCACTTAGTGCTTGACTTTATGCTGAACTGGGCCTGTTTGGAGCAGCCGTGGGGCAAAAAAAAAATGTTTTTGGGCCAAATAGCTTTAAGTTGTTTCTTTAGTTTTAATTTGTTCATTTTATTTTTTGTATGTTTGTTGTTGTTGTGGTATGCCCTGTGTCTGTGCCAATAAATGTTATTTCTTTCTTTCTTTCTTCTTTCTAGAATGCGAATAACCCGACAAATACAATACAAATAATAATATAATTGTTTACATTTATCTCATTATGAATTGTGATGTTTGTTAAAGTATCGATTTGAAGAAAAAATCGATTTTACAACTTCTTACGTAGACGTCCATGCAAAGTTATCGCGACACAAACAAACAGCTACGTCAAATCATACTTCATAGATTGTCCCAATCTTGTGTAGGTACTAAATATTACATTTCATGGATATCTTGTTCAACAGACAGAGTGTAATAGAGTGTTTGTAGTTTTCTTGGAGAAACTTTACCTGATACGATACCTCGAGGGTAGGCTGCCTGTCCACCGAAGCGGAGCGGAGAAACGGAGTAATATGAACCAAAAGAATAGTCTCCTAGACCGGAGCGGAAATTTTACACGATCCTATTGGTTAATATTTCTCGGTTTCTCCACTCGTAAGCCTCGCCCTGCTTTAGTGGACAGGCAGTCTTAAACTGGTTTTCATACTTTCGGGCTTCTGACAACTTTGTAACGACAATCAAAGATCTACAAATGACAGCTGGGACCACAGTTTACAATATTGTACCTACTAACAAAATATGGATTGTTATGGTCCGAAATAAACGTTTTGAATTGAATTAAAATGATTTACTAGTTATTTAGTCTCCTACTAAGCCAAATATGCTTGTGTCTAGAGTGGGTTCACGTCAATAGTGCAATGGGCGGGGATCACGGATATCGAATGGGGATCGAACTCACGACCTCACGATTGCCAGGCCTACGCCTTAGCTATTGGGCTATTGCCGCTTCAAAAGTTATGAATTGTCACCCATCTATAGACCGAACTCGTCAAGCGTATCAACGTGCTCAATAACTTATTCCTTGAAAAAAAGGTCCACGACAATGCTGTTCCATTTTGCAGATAGCGTGGTGACCCAATTGCTATGAAATGAGTTCCTACGCCGTGACGAAGTTAATGCATACAGACGTCGCCTCACTTTTCTTGTCTGTGATATCTCTACTTAGCTGTCCAGTGGTTGCATCATTTACTGTCTTGCCAACCAATCAATCAATCAATCAATCAATCATTTATTATTTGTAAAACATAGGTAACAGAAGATACAGATCTTAAAAGTAAATACAGTGCGCTATGTTTTGTCTATGGTACGACATACACATATGGGTAGTTTTAAAGTAAACGGTAAAAAAAAATTAAAAAATAAAAACTGCAGATGTCAAAAGATTCATAAATATTATAGAAAGAGAAAAACAAAAATATATATATATATATATATATATCACCACCGAAATTACTTAATGTTACAAACTTGATCATTCAAAAACTCGTCCATCGTGTAACAACATTTTTCAATTAAAATTTTTGCGCCTTGATACGCACTCCGCACACCGTATATTTATTAATAAGGCAAGCAACAGACTTATAACACACCATGCCACGCGACGTTAATGGTGTTCTCTTTAAATTAAGGAACGTTTCAGATTTGACGAATAAAACTGTGTGTGATGGCGGCGGGTGTTACGAGTGTGCTGGAAGCTTAATTGTTTTATCTCTTTTGTATGTTGTATTGTGTGTTGGTTTATGTCTTTTGTGTCCACTGAATAAATGTTTTATCTATCTATCTACTAAAATTTCAACAGTGGGGCGAGGTAGGTAATAATAATTGTAGGTACTGCCCAGTTACAATAAAGAAACGTAAAGTTTACGTCCATTCTAAGCTGAGGCAGGTTGCAAGTAGTTATACAAAACTAATCACGGTATACCAGATTATGTATCTATCACATCCACGTAATTAAGTACTTATCTACTAAAATCCTTCATTTGAAATACTTTGAATCTATCTTAGTATAGTATGTTATTTTTTATTTTATATTTTTATTCTTGGTACATATGTAGGTATAATGTATTTTTTATATTATTCAAAATTTTGTAAAAACTATTTTAACCTTTTAAGCGCTTAGCTAAATATAAGTTGCCGTGCCCCTAGCGCCGGGCCAAAATTGCTACAAATCAATAAAATAATACCTACAGTAAATAGGGAGAAACAATCGTTGTATCGATTTTAATTTTTGTTACAAAATAATACCTCAATTCGATACTAAAATTGTTTTAGTTGTACCACACAGGTAGTTATAACTTTTTCGTTTTATTTTCAAAATACTGAAAATAAAACGAAAAAGTCATAACTACATGTTCTCTGTCGCAGAAATACGGCACGCGTGGTAGGGGCACGAAAATATGTGTCATATTTATGCGACACAAGCGGTTAAAGGGTTAAAAGGAGTTTCTTTCCCATTCTTTTCCATATGAAACTACCTTTCAGAAGAGGCATCTAGTATCAATATATTTTATTTAACTTTGAAAGTTTAACGTTCAAAAGTGCCTTTTAAATGGCCTAATTGAAATAAATTACTTAACTTTGACTAAGAGCAAAATACTAAGAAGTTACACAGCTAGCAGCATAAAATAAACTGAAAATCGAAGCGCTTGAAATTGAATTTCATTCGTTAGTTTATCGACAACGTTTACGTTGAAGAACTCGGCGGTAAAGGCAGCTCCCGGATATTAAATGAACCGTTTACATTAGCTTGTTGGCTAGATCTCCGGTTATATTTAGCTGAGACTTAGTGTGTTCATAAAAGATTTTCTTCCTTGCCTTTTGACACACACATGGGAGCAAATAATTCGAGCCTCAGTTGCGAGCAAGGTTGTAATAATTAATTAATAATTCATTTAAAAGACAACAGATGTCCACGGATTAGTTACAGGAATACTTACAAACTATGTTAGTAAAATCAGACACAACAAGAATACTTAAACACTAATCTTGCCTCACCAATATTCGCATAAAGTGATGCAGAATAGGTGAGTCAAGTTTATTCGATAACATGATCAGAATACCATTTGAGCTTGACCGCGTCCTGTGCAAAAGTGAAGCGGTCTTTAGCCTCATCAAGGCGTAAAGGTCATTTATGAGAGCCTGTACCAGCATGCCCGAGGCACTACAGAAACGCGGCAAACCTAAAAGGACTCTGAAGCTGTTATTGTACTGGATTTGCAGTTTATCCAGTACTCCACGCGTATAAATGACCCTGCTCTGACCCTGCTCTGCTCGTGTAGAAGGTTTGGCAATACGCTTTAAATAAAGTTAGTTTTACCTCACCTCTACAACGAGCAAATCTGCGTGCCAACATATTCGCTCTCACAGCGAGAGCTCTGCGTTCCCGCTCAATGTCTGCATGATCCCTAAGGTCCTTCGTAACACAGTGCCCCAAGTAGGTACTTAAAAAGTGTGACTCTTTACATTATCTGCCCATTGAGCAAAATTACGGGCTGAAGAGAAGTTTTTCTGCCGACGGCCTTATAGATCATGTAGACACTCTTTTTACTGTTATACAGCAGACCATGGCTTTCAGCATACTTAGTACAACTGTCTAAAAGTTCCCGTATTGCACTGGCAGTTGGGCCCAGCAGCACCATATCGTCTGCATAGCTAAGATTATTGACACAAGTGTCATCAATCCAATACGACGTAATACCTCGACGAGCTGGTGGCTCAATAATAACACCCTCATGGGTCAATCTAAGGCTAAGCTACGATTGACGAGGTTGTTCCGTGGGTGACCATCGGATATTTATGATGACCATTCATCCAAATCGAGACTCCTCCGTGCCTCGCTGTCATTTGCTAACCTATGACATTCGTTACAGATAGTCGGAATCCTGAAAGTCTGACAACCAGTTTAATCATGGGGTATCGTGTTACTCAGTAACTGGGATGTGGAGATCGGCAGTCGCTCCATGTAAAACACTGGTATTCCGGTTAAACTGGAAGCCGACCCCAACATGGGTGAGAAAAGATTAGGCGGATGATGATATAAGGTTGTAATATATCGTATAAAAGGTTATTAAATACATACATACATAAAATCACGCCTTTTTCCCATGGGGGTAGGCAGAAACTACTTAGCGCCTTAAGCTACGATTCTTACATACTTCTTTTGCTTCGTTTACATTCATAAAATATTATTAACAAATAAGCCACTCTTATTGTCATGGCTAATAAATAAACGTTAAAGCCACAGATGGTTAAAATTTATTATTTAATTTTTGCTAAAAATACCGTTATACGTGTAAGGCAAGTGGCTTGATTTTATTTACTTCCGAGTGCATGTCCATATCGTTTAGTATGTACTTTTTTCTAAGTAACATTCCATAAAATAAAAAAAGAATAATTTAAAATTCAAAGAGAAATGGCAAATAGAAAAAAAAAGTTAGGCGCTAAGATTAATATCACAGATAAAGAAACAACGGCTGTTTTTCACATAGAGCCCGGTGGGACTTGTTTATTAAAATTGCAATTCTTACTTTGATAGTAGGTACTGGTCACGTAACGGAAATATTAGAATGCATACTAAACTCCAATTGAGTGTCATAAAAAATCGGCTTACCAACTTGTAGTAAGCACAAAGGTATCAGACCTTTGTGCTGATTAGTGAAGGAATTTTACACTTGGAACCTCGGTCCATCCAGGTGTCTTCGTTACAACTTTTGGTCTTAATTTTCTCTCTCTCTCTCTCTCTCTCTCATAGAAAGCAAGCCAGTTATGAATTTGATTTCGGATGCCACCGCTCGCTATGATCTGCCGAACTATTTATCGAACCGCTCATTTCATCATTTTACCGCTCATTCAGTTATTGGACTATTCAATTATTTTTAGAATTGACATTGTATAACCGACTGATTGATTTTTTATTACTGTCCATGTTTTACTGTCGCAATAATTAATCAACCGCCATTATGTAACTGCTCAATATGTTTTTCTACTGATCATAATAACATCTCGAATATTTAAATAACAGTTTAAAAAATTAGTTCCCGTTATAATATAATAATAGTAATACTATATTTTTAGTATTTGACACATAGATGGAAAAACATGGCTAGAAATGAGCATATCCCTTTAATATTTTATGACCTTTGATTAACGGTAATAAATGCCGGGGCATATTAAATAGGATTGACCTTTTGGGTAAACCTTTTGGCAAATATTCTCCACCCTATCCCACTTATGAAAGCTGCCACCCAGCTTGACACCCAACTGACATCATTAACACCATCTGTGACCAACAGTAGCACTTAATTGCAAAATAACAAATTATTTTATTTATTGATACCTGCCTACTTCAAGCACACAAATGTACAGCAACGGACTTAATGTCACAGGCATTTTCTTCCAGTCAACCTTTATGACATGCACGAGACAAGTAGTGGTATATGCAATTCGGAAAATATGATAGATATAAAATAAACTATAAATTAATAAAATTTTCTATCCCGTGAACGCATTTTAACCTTTCAATCGTGTCAATTAGAGACACAATAGAAAGACAATGACAGCGCGGACGCTGGTGTCCTCTTGGGGTGAACAGTTATTTTTGTATTTATTGTTCCAAAGCTTACAAAAACCGAAACAATGTTTTTCCTCCCCGTTCATCGGTGAGAGTATAGAAAACCGGCCAAGAGCGTGTCGGGCCACGCTCAGTGTAGCGTTCCGTAGTTTCCCGTCCGTCACAATAAGTGTTCAAAATGCTTGCATACACGATTATGCTACAAACTTAGTCCAGAAATTATTTTGTACAACTTTTTGTCTTTTTTGTACAAAAACTGTTGTTTCCATCCAAGTTCTAAATAATTTTCCTAGAAAGTTCTTATTCTAAACTTATGGTTCAAAAGTTGAGAGGGGGGACACACATTGTTTTTTACTTTTGTAGCGATTATTGAAATGATCAAAAAATGATTTTAGTGAACCCCTATTCGTTTTTAAATACCTTTCTCCTAGCTACTCTAATAAAACATTTTTTTCCAATTTTTATTATTGACCACTTTGTCGGCGTGATTGATACACATATTGGTACCAAATTTCAGCATTCTAGTGCTAGCGGTCACAGAGATTAAGCGAGGACGGATGGACAGACAGACATGGCATGTTCCTAGTTGACTACGGAACCCTAAAAAGACGTTTCTGTGAAACTTACTACAAGATATACGGAGAATATAAATAGCTCTAGTTGCTCCTTCCAAAAAGTAGCTTGTATGGTTAAGAATGGGCTAGATATAACTCTATATTTTATTTATGTAACACCACAAAGGGATAAGCAGAGGTGTGCCGTACACCTACATTTTGCCCGTTACGTTTAAGACCCATGTCATAAGGCCAATAGGCTAAAACAGGTAAACCTCTGACTAGTCTTCGAAGATAATAGGCGTGATGTGCGTGTATGGGCGTGTGTATGTGTGTGTGCTTAAAAACGATTATAACATAAAAATGATTTACCATAATGCAATAAAAATCAAGTAGGATCCATCTGTTTGCTCAGGTTTAGTAAACAAAACCTTTTTTTCAAAACTAACTATATAAATAATCAATCTTTATTTTACATTTTGTTTCTCAATCTATACACACCTTGACTTTATTAAGATTAAAGATTAAGATACCGGGCTGGTAACCGCAACTCCACGTCAAAGCTAGGCGCTTTTTTTTGCGTATGGGCTATAATAATCTACCACGCGGGCCCAGTGCGAATTGGTAGATGTCACATGTCTTCGAACTTTTGGTTCTACGACATGCCGGTTTCCTTCACCGTTTTTGAGTGCAGTTAGAACCCACGACTTACTGTCGTAATTCGGGGCTGCCACCACTGGGCCACCGCTGCTCGCACCTTGACTATATTATGCACTACCTATAAAAATTGCTAAACCAAACAATACATATTATAACTAACCATTAATATAGGTAAAATAAATGTGTAGTGACCAACTCACTGGTAGCAGTATTTTTGCAACGTGATAAATAAATTAATTCACAAAATATTACACGTCTAGATGTTATGCTCAGACAAAGACTAGAATTTGTTTTATAAACTGGCTCTCATTTTTTGGCCTGATTCAGTTATCTTGTGTTACATATTTGTTCGCATTACTTCTGCAAAACTAACATCTATTTTGTAAATAGCTTATTACTTTAAATTCCACACACATTCGTATTTTTGCCACATTTAGAACCGATTGTGACTCTAATGTTATGACTCCACTGCCTCCCTTATACATAGTCAAGTTTGAAAGCCTTATAAATTCCAGTTATCCAAGATTTCGTTTCGTAAGTCTTGTAAAAATACTCACCAAGAAGTAAACGGTATCCGTATGATGTATATTGTTTACCAGTTGTTATATTTTCCTTTTATTACAGTTAAAGTTTTATAACCGCCATTTTTTTTAGCAACAATATATAAGCTACATTTTCCTCCTTCCTATATAATACATGCTATGAAACTCTTTAATTGGCTTCAGAACCTTATAATACGATAATGTTACCATATCATAAAGGTTGTAAAAAGAGCTGTCGTGTTTGCTGTCAATAAAAAAATAAATAAACTACTAAGTACAGATGCCAGCACATCAAGTTATCCCAATGCGTCAAATTTTCCTTATTCTGTTTGCCATGAAGTTGAAAAACTATAAAAAAAATATCAAAACAATATATCAAAGTAATAAAAGTTATCAACTCTTCATGTATCCCTCTGGGAGTGCTTCTGACACGCCAATAAAATGTTCGCTTTTTTCATACGTAATTAATTCGGCCGTTTGGTACTCAAAACATCATTAAGCGCAGCATTTAACAGGTGAACGGTGTAACATTGAGGTAAAGCAAACACATTTTCAAATTTTGTTTACATTTTTCTCTGCGACCAAAAGAACATGCGTTTCCCATACGTAACCAGCCGTATTGTAGAATTATCGTTTACTTCGAAAACGGTAAAGGACATTATCGTGAGGAAACTGATGATGATGAAAATGAATGAGAGATGTTTCTTGACGACATGCGATGCTAAGTCAGAGGCCCGTGGGTGGCATTAAAACTGTGACACTAGGTTAAACACACGAAGTGTGTGTGTGACCTGCCCTTCATCATCATCATCATTTCAGCCAAAATACTGGTGGATGGATGAATGGCCTCCCCCAAATGTCGCCACAACGACCGGTCCTGTGAGTCTCTCATCCATCGGATTCCCGCGACTCTCACTAATTCGTAGGTCCACCTTGTGGGTGGCCTTCCAACGCTGCGTCACTCCAGAACTTTTCGGCTCCAACGATCATATTCTGTTCTGCGAGCTATGTGTCCTGCCACTTAATCCCTTAACCAGCCCTTAAGTCAAGAAAACTTAAAAATGAAATAGGCAACAAACGTAATTTTTAACAAAATATGAGTGAAAAAGTCTCTCTGTGGCCCATCTCATTCAGGCACAGATCATCTGAGTCTAGACACAGCCAATCTTCTTATACGTAACCGCAGCGCTAAGGAGCTTATGTTCCTATTATTTGTTGCGAAATGTACAATATTTCTATAGAAAATGTTGCCGGTATGGCTCCGATTTTATGTTTGCACATTAATTCGTAATACTTCTCGAGTCCTTTTTGTGGTCTATATTTAGTTGTAATTATTTTATAAAAGAGTAAAGAACATTTCATTTGTTCTTGACTAATTTTGAAAAATGTGTACCTTTCCGATGGCGAAACACGGGGATTTTGGGGACGTTTAAAAAGTGCTGGTCCTCGAATTAATGATTTAGATTTTGTGATTACTTGTGTATTATTACCGAGGAAGATAACCTTTTTTTATTTTCAAAACTATAAGATACTACTTATGCTGAGATTGCGACTATATTAAAATATTTCTCGTTTCTCGTTATGGGAATTCCTCTGCAAATGCAAATGTTTTCGAGAATTTACTTAAAGCAATAGTTATTTTAAAACACGAAACAGCACTTGCACGTAATTGGCTAAATATGGGTGAACTACAGGTAGACCTTTGCTTTACCCTTTGAGTATTAAAGGCGTGTCATGTGTGAAACATGGGGATAGGTGGGTATTGCAGCATCCACCCGTGTTAGCCGACGTCATTCAGGAAATGACTTGGGTTCGCTGTGATCGAGTTTCGATGTTGATCTACTGTTCTTACCTGGCACCGCTCGCTATTTTGTTACTAACTAACCAACTGGTGGTCTAGTGTTTACTTTGTTGGTGAGGGTAGATGGATAGTCGTTCAATGTACCCTGTCACCCTGGTTTTGGTAGATAGGTATAGTTGCTCTATGTAACACATTGGTTTTGGCTACAAATGGTAAAACTACAAGTAGACTTATTCGGCATTAGTTAGCCTGTTTCGACTAAATGGTCTTACAGTTGATGGTAAACTTAGGATCAACTGGGTGATTGATAGTCCCCATTTCGATGAACACCATGGTTTGGGTATGTGTACCGATTTTAATTAAATATTTTACGTGTGTTCAAGTGGCTTCGAGAAAGGTTTAGATTCACAATTAGGTGGCGTGCAATCGGGTTTAAAACCAAAGTTCGGGCAGCACAACGTCTGCTTTATCCTCTTACCACCATAAAATTGATAAATTTTATTGTATTACATAGACACCACATAGATTGATAAAACTGAAGATTAGAAAGACCGCAATAATCTCCACTTTTCCTCACCCTTCCAGTCTGATAAAGATTTCTATTAATTCTACATCTCTTATAAAAGAAAACAATGCTAATAAAATAACAAAGATGAAGGTCAAAGACCACCCTTTGTACGGGTAAGCAAGTCGCCTTATAATCTGCTATAATGTGACGTCATTCCATCACTAAGCTAAGTGCACTTAATGCGAGTGGGGCCACGGTCAAGACATATATCAAACGTGTGTAGGAATGAACACCACATATATGACATCAAACGTGAGCCAAAGAATGAACGGCGTATATGACTGGGATTCTAAGCATTTCTAGGGTAAGCGTTTATTATTTTAATGCTCGTTCTTTGAGTAGGTATAGGACGAGCCGTCGTGAATTATTTTATTATGAGACGCGTTTGGGTCACAGATATCTTTATACATATATAGACACTTCGTCCTGCCTTAAAGTCAATTTGTTAGTTTTAATTAGTTTACATCCTATTATCAATCTGGTTCACCAAAAAATACAAAATGCTGTTTCAATTCATACTGTAGGTACTTTCTTAGTTTATTCTAAGAGAAACTAAAAATTTCATACCTAACTGACACCGGTGGAGAAAAAACACAGAACATAATATATAAATAAATAAATATTCCACAACTTTTCACACAACGCCATCTAGTCCCAAGCTAAGGTAAGTGCTTGTGTTATGGGTACTAAACAGCTGATAAACATACTAATATATTTCTAAATACATACGTATTATAGATCAATTACACCCAGACACAGAACAAATGATCGTGCTCATCACACAAACATTTGTCCCGGGTGGGAATCGAACCCACGACCTCTGGCATAGCAGTCAGGGTCACTAACTACTAGAGCAACAGGCCAGTCTATATAAAGGAGGTCTGTAAGTAAAACAATACTATATACAGAGAGGACGTGCCAAGAAATTTCATAGAAAAACTGTGAACTGTGCCATGTCTCAGTAACTATTAGCTATTTAGCGTGATACAGCAATATTGACGCGGCGCGCGGTAGTGGATTTGTACTAAACTAGACTTAATCGACTTGTGTCCACACAGGTATCGGATGAAAATTTTGTTCGGGATGTCCCGTCTATACTATTGAATGTCTTTAAGGAAAAACAACTTAAAAAAACCTTCACTCATCATCACCTACCTAGCCTTTTCCCGGTCCAGTTTAATTGGATGAAAAAAAAAAACAAAAGCAATTTTTATACGAATTGGGCTGAGTCCACATCAGTTCAGTCGCCTCTACTCTTCTTCATTGACTGTGCGACAAGGAACAGTTTCAACAATGTCGCGGCGATGTCGTCCGACGTCGCCCGACATTGCCCGATGTCACAGGGGACATAAGTCGCTCGACAAATGTTCCTAGTGGGGACGAAGCTTAATGGTTTTAAGAATATAAA
Organism: Euplexia lucipara; assembly: GCA_921972225.1. NCBI lineage: Eukaryota > Metazoa > Arthropoda > Insecta > Lepidoptera > Noctuidae > Euplexia > Euplexia lucipara. The sequence goes on along the minus strand of OV179142.1, from coordinate 4,241,453 downwards.
GGTACAGAATCATTATGAACCCTTTCGGGCACAGCAAAAACTTAGAAGAGAGGAAGAGGGCTTGTGCTTTTTGAACGTCAAAATTGCATAAGACAGTCCCCCAAAAAACCCGCCATTCGCCCACTTCCCAGTGTTTTTTTATGGGAAGAAGAAACTCCCCAGGAACAGTTCTGTCTACTAAGTTAGAAGAACTTTAATTTATACAGTTTATTTAGTACAATTTTATATCAATGAATTTAAATTAATTTATTAATTTGCTACATGGTACATGCAGCTTGATGCAGTGCTTGACGTTTGCGTTAGGTATCTATAACTTGTTTAAAGTAACATGTAACATGTTCGAAATCATTTATTTAAGTTGTTCAGTTCAGTGGTACGACGGACATATCAGATTCGATTTAGAAACCACCCATTGAGTCGTGAAATCGGGTATATTTTCCAGTTGCTATGCGTTCAAAGATGGTTTTGTAGATGAAAGAAGATTTTAAATATGTTATAACATTCCAATATTTATGTAACTATAGCGACATAACGAGAGCTACGCTTGACGAGGTATCATATACATTTAATTAAATTAATTAGGTATGTCTGTAACAAAAAAAATGTCAATAAAAAATCATAACTTTTACCTACAAGGGTAATACTCGTACACATTAGTATAACGCTTACTTAAATAATTATGTTAGTATGAGACAATAAAAAAAATTGACGTGTGGCACTCGAAGACTGCCGCGGTAAAGCTATTGCATAGCATTTTTTATCAACTCCTCTCCTCTCCCCAGTTAGTCAATATTATTCCAATTGTAAGGTAGGTATACGAACAGTATGATGCTGTTCCCACATTATGACCATTTTATGGTATTTAGGTTGGGCTCGGCACCAAAACAATATTACGCCCCCTGCACAATTTTGTTAAATTCTGCCGTGGTATAACTATAATGCCGTTATCTGCTAAAGTCATTTTCAGACTCACAAAGTTACTTAATGTTGTTTTTGCTTATTTCACACGTGAGAAATATGTACTTAACGGCATTTTTAAAATCATTATTTCCAAAACTATTCAAGATATTGAAAATTCGCAAACACAGATCGATAGATTTTTTTTTTTCTCATTAATGTAGCATCAAAAGTTGAAAATCGACCAGCAGGGCTAGCATGGGCTGGGGATATAACTTTTATCCACCGTTTATTTCCACTGACAAGGGATACAATTATCTTATCCACCTGCCAAAGCACGGCAACAGGGGGAAAGATAATTATATCACTTTTTGACATTAGACGTGGATACTCATCCACGGCTTATAGCATGGCGACTAGTGAAAGATTTCGCGATTCGAGCAATCCCAATTGATAACAAAACAAAATAAATATCCAGTACAGATGTAATAAAACGATGAAAGTACTTTGGTTTACATGACATTCTCGACTATTGTGTAGTTTCATAAAAGTTTTCTTATAATGTCAATAATTTCGGGGACAAGCGTTTCCCCTGGTTTATCCCCGTGAATAGTTTATCCACCCATGTCGCCATGCTCAGAGGGTGGATAAAAATGACAGAGGGGAATAGTATTTTATCCTCTCCCCGTGGAAAGAATATCTCCGGCCATGCTAGCCCTGCAGATGTTGGATAACGGCATTTTAGTTATACCACGGCAGAATTGTTGATTGAATTTAACGAAATTCATGATGATGATGAATAAAACTATTCAACTGTATTTTATAAATAAATAACTGTATATAATGTTGTTCAATCTACTCTCTGTAAAAATACCTAACCACCAATGTAAAAGTGGAAATCACAGAAATGCTTTGGACATTAAATAACACAAAATACGTAATCTGAATATTCACTGTCCATGACAAATTAATATTGAGCCAAAGTTACTATGGACATCTGAAATTGTTCTTTATACCTTTAACAAAGAGGCCAAATCATTGACAATTTCCAAACCGATTCATGCGAACGTTTATCTTAGTGCAATTTCCATTCCATTTCGTAATAATATAACATCGTATGTCTGTATTCAATACAGAATGGAGCGACAATTGAGTGCACTATGAAAGTAATAAACTGGCTCTGTTGTAAAGTAATAAAATACAATGAGCAATGACGCAGAGCACAGCAAACTTTCGCACCCGGCGGTGCCTGCTCTTTCTACGAGCAAACTGCGCAAAAGCAATTTGAAACATAAAGTTTAATTGTGAGCTTCGCTTGATAGTGGAAAGAACAATGTCCATAGTAACTTTGGCTCAATATTAATTTGTCATGGACAGTGAATATTTTTACGTTTTTTTGTGTTCTTTAATGTCTAAAGGATTTCTGATGTGTGATTTCTATTTTTACATTGAACTTCTTAAAAAGAAGTTATTCAGACATTTTAAATTGTAGGTTAGGTATTTTTACAGAGAGTAAATTAAACAACAAAATAAATATACAGTTGAATAGTTTAATTCTTTATTACCATTATCATTCATTATCATCATCGGGATATTATAGACTCTTTACATTTCTTCACTTCGCTCTTGCCACTGCCATGCTCAAGACGGAAGAAACATTTCTACAAACTTTCACTTTATCCATTCTTTCGTAGACAAAATCCGTTTCTACATTGATCTTACTATGCGTGCTGTTGCCGAGGTGGTTACAATCGACTTTTCATCAACTTCTTCGACAGAGCGTATAAATTTTTATCTACTGCGTTATAAGGATATCTGATATTTTTATCTATCGAACTTATAAAAATACCGAAAAATCATTTTCACTGTTTGCCAGTACCAGCGGTAGACACCGTATCAGGCGAATTTGTGTGATCGGCAGTAAACGTGTTAACTGTCTCAACGATTTTATAAACAAAAAAAATTATATAAAAGAAAAAAACATATAATTAAGAAATCAAATCAAAACGTAAATTCTTTTCCGTACTAAAAACCCCGTAACCATTTTGTTTTATCAGCTTTTCCGCACGCAAATGTTTTACCACTTAATACTTTGGTACACCAAACGCGAGGCGAGAGCGACTCTACTCGGCGCCAGCAAGTTGTAAACAAGAAAGTTTGAAGGACGACATATTTAATGCAAGCCGACCCACAGAAGACCCGCGTTTAGCGTTTCACAAACTAATATCCAGCAGGACCAACGTGTTTTGGCTAGCCAACGCCAACGTCAACTATTTGTCCAACTGTCGCAAACATTTGTGGTGCGAGTATAGAGTTACGCCTATGGGTATGCGAGGTTAGCCCATAATAATATAATGTGGTTTTCTGTTTAATCGGAATCAGAGGGGTGAAATAATAGGGTTTTTGTTTTGTTAATTCTGTGGTACTGAATAACATTGTAATTTAAAATAAACATAGTTGAAATAATACATTAGGAAGTTCAACGACTGACCTTAAATAAAAGCATTCATAACATAACAGATGTAATCCCTAAAGGGTTAATTAGGCAGAGGCGTAAATCCACATGTCGCAAGTTATGTCTCAGTCCAATATAATTAGGGGCGAGTCTATTGCCATTAATTGGGCATAAACTTCTGATGGAAAAACTCAACAACTTAATGTTCGTCCCGGGGTTCGAACTCAAGTTGAAAGCATTTCTTTAGAACCAAAGCAATGTAATGAAAACAGTACTATTTTTAATCCACCTTTTTGTTCTGTAAACATTATGATGTTTTTTGAGTTTTCTTCTCCGAGTATGTCACAGTGAACCACGGTGGTAGTGTGCAAACAGCCTTATGCAAGCGACGTTCGACTTTTCAACTCGCAACGTACGCTCTCTAACCGGTTGACCTAAATACTACAACAACAGCGTTTTGTCACCGCAAACGTAGCCCCGTAAAACGTTTAAAGGCGGTGCCTTACTCCCAAAGGTATTTAATATTGTTTGCTTTAAATTTACCCCTTTAAATACCCCTTTTCGTAACATACAGGGTGGACGCCGTCGCACATGTTGTGTTTTATTAAATTAAATTAAATTAATTTATTTCAGACTGAAAATGTCCATAATTATTTAGTAACAAAGGTCTTAAAACTATGTTAGTCATAACTTGAACTAATTAATATCAACTCATTAAATGCTTCGTGCTCAAAAAATCAAAATAAATAAAACCATGTCAAGAACCTATTACCTAATAAAAACTTTTTTACAAAGAAATCAACCGACTTCAAAAACACGAACTAGAGAAAAATAACTCTACAGGTTTTGTTTCTTTCATTATTAGCCACCGACTTCCGAAACTGGGGTTATTTTTCACTTTTTAGTGTTTTTTTTAAGAAGTCGGTTGTTTTTTTGTAAAAGAGTTTTTATTTTACGATTTTTAGTTTCTTTGTGTGTAAAGGTCTTTTAAAACTTCAAAGAATCATTGAAATTGGTTAACAATTGCTAAAGAAGTTTTTTCTAAACATTAATCTGTTCAATGTACATCTATGCCGGGCCCCTTTTAAAATGGACAGGCGTAATGTTATGTTATGGAAATACAAAAATTCTGCATAGACATCCGACTATAGCAATCGCGAATAATTTGCTGTTATGCATTGAAGAGTTCCGTCGCATGTCTTCTTCATCAGTTCCTCTTCACAAAATGATACTTTCTAAATGAAAATGCTTGATTTGTTACTAAAAATGTAAAAATCGGTAAATGTGTACCTATATTTTTTGAGGAGTTCCCTCAATTCCTCGAGGATCCCTCATCAGATATGAGTTTTGATACAAATGGGACCAATCTGATAGCATACCCTATCAAATAATGAAGAATATGGAAAATCGGTCCATAAATGACGGAGTACTGAGGTAACAAACCCTAAAAAAAACTAAAAACGAATACTTAGAGAACTTCCTCATTTTTTTAAGTCGGTTAAAAGAAGGAGAATACAATAACATGTCAAATACAACACAATTAATTCTTGTCAACCAACCAACGGTTCTGTATCATCTTAACACGTGAAGCTGGTTAAATCTCTCCAGCAACGCAAACTCCTGCTTTTCAGAGATCATTTTTAAAATCAGAGATTATCTCTTACAAGATGAAATATGATTTTGGACAGCATTGAAACTTTTCAACAGTTTTCTTCTAACTTTTACGCTTTTTTTTGTGATGTTAGTTTTGCTTAAAACTTAATTAAATTTGGAATTATGTGATAACGTTGTGGTTTAAAAGAAGATGTAGTGACTAATATCGAAAAGAGTATGCTTAGATGGTTTGGTCACGTTAAAAGGATAAATCAAAGGCGACTAACAAAAGGGATTTATGAGGTAGATGCCAGTGGAAACGCCGGGAAGGGACGCCCTAGAAAGTCATACAGAGACCTTATTGGTGAGGTTCTTTAGAAAGTTCAGTTACGTAGTACACGCAACCGGCGTATGTGTATGACAACATGTATGAATGTACATAAATGAAGCAACATAAGTATGAAAGAATGAACTTTCTCCCATAACTTGAGGAATAATATTTAATGCGGAAGCTAATATTGTACACTGTAGTGTAAGTATTGTACCTCAATTGTAAAACAAAACAGAAATATTTATCTCGAAGTAAGAAAGTTTAATCGAATAGAGAAAATATAAATCATATCATGGCGACCCTCGCACTTAATGCCACTGTCGTACTAAGAACGATGAACATGGTTTTAGTGTAGGTGTGTGGGTGAGTGTGTATTTTACTTGCAGGAGCACGGTTTTTTGGCTTCACTTTTAAAGTTCGCGGCGAGCCGGCTTCCTTGTTTTGTTGGTCTGAGATTTTAACAGTTCGTTTTCTCGACCTTGTACAACCTTCTAAGTTTTTTGAAATATTGTAAACTCGTACGTTTTAAACAACAGTTCAAACCGATTACTTCCCGTTACTCACAAAGAAATGATGGAAAAAAAATACAGTTTCCCCACAATTAATTATGCCAGCACTGGTGTAATTATAAATTCAATCACCGTAGGGCAAATATTAATCATTCAGAAAATATCCATAGCATATTTTCTGAATAATTAATAATTAATACTACCGTGCTAAACGCAAACGCTGTGCTTTAGAGAAAGCTGGTTTCGTCAAAATTTAAGTTTTGTAAATATAGTTTCTTTATACTAAATAGGTTGATTGCTCGTTTTTATGGGCTTTGTATAATTGTTTTAGATCAGATACTTACCGCTAGTTGGCTTAGCTTATTGGATGTGTTTTTCGTCAAGCATAAAAAGGTTTAAGTAAATGCAAAATTGAGCTGTAATTCCATACTATTGCTAGGCATTGACTGTTCACTTCACTTAAGATTTAACGGGGATGTCGCTTCAATGGGAATCGACCAGCTAATGCCATAAAAATCAACTTTACGATTTTTCTTTTGGTGTTTAGCACGGCAGTTTAGAAGTTTAAATACTTTACTAAACTACAACTACACCCCTGCGTAGCATGAACACATTGAACACCGAAGAAACGGCCTTTGTCTACAGACGAATCGGCAAAGTGACAGATTATATAGACAGGAACCTCAATCTGTCAAATTTCTTTCAATAAACCTGCCTGCGTAGCATGAACACTTAATTTCTTTCTTCCGAGACACGACAAATTTATTTCTGTCCAACTTGACATTTCTTCTACCCTAGCATGAGGCGACTCGTTGACAAGCGTTTGTACGTAGAGAAAAAAATTTACATGCTGTCTAACGCAACTGTCAAGTTGCTCTTGTCTAGGTCTCATTTGATGCAGACTGATTGACACTTGTTTACAGGAAATGTTTCGAAAAGAACTGTCAAAAGTGGAGAAAATAGTTTCGCACTTCATGCTCGGCATTGTTCGGCATTCTTCGGCTTATAACTTCTCATCTTTCTTGACATTGCCATGCTCGAGACGAAAGAAATGTCTATATAATCTGTCACTTTGTCGATTCGTCTGTAGACAAAGGCCGTTTCTTCGGTGTTCAATGTGTTCATGCTACGCAGGCAGAGATATTCATTTTTATTTTGTGGCGAATAGATGTTTTTTGTTAGTAGACATGTGACACAGCCACGCACTACTTTCTAGAAACTACACGTACATTTTCAAATTGCCCTGACTCCTCACTAATTTGTCCCCGGTTTTGTAACCTAAAAGCATGAACTTTGTACCTCATAATTGCATGGTTAGCAGACACGCCATATCACTTTCCGAAACATGACTATAATTTTCAGCTGTCAAACATAATCCTTCAACGTCAAAGGACTATTTAAGCCTGTTATGGAACCCAGTAAATGCCTCGCATGCAAGGTTTTGTACGAAACTGTTACGTACACACTGCAAGTAATTGAATTGGAAATGCTGTATCTAGTCTGATAAGCATTTCAAATAGGTTGACTGTAATGTTCGGGGGCATTTCCATCAAGCGCAGTTCGCTAAAACTAATGTTATCGACTTTGTCGTTCGTGTCGAGGTTGCAAGTTACAAGTACTGAGATATGGGTGTACTAATGTGCACACATTTAATATGTTAGTTTTAGTTTTGTACTGTTAAATTCCTGTGCGTGTCCCAAATAAATATATTTTCTTTCTTCTTTCTTTCTTTCTTCACTTCTGGTAAATCCGGGAAGTCAATAATGTGAAAGATCACATTATTGACTTCCCGGATTTACCAGAAGTCAGTCAGTTTTTATATAAGAATATATAATAAAGACTAGCGGACGTCACGCGGTTTCTTCCACGTAGTTTCAATTCCCGTGGGAATACAGGGAATTAAAAAGTAGCCTACGTCACTTGGGAATAATGTAGCTTTCCAACGGTGAAAGAATGTTTCAAATCGGTCCAGCACCTAGTTTATCAGTTTATTTATTACATACAAACATACAAACCTTTCCTCCTTATAATATTAGTATTGAAGTATACATGTGGTTTTAAGGCAATTTGTTATACGGGTATTTTATTTTAATTACCAAACACGCGAATAGAGATGGGCCACTGACTGCAAACCGTAACCGCAAACTGCATGGGATTTTATGATTCTCTATGAAAACTGAAACTGCACGCTCGGAATCAATTTCATAGATATTCATAGAAACTAGAGCAGATTGAGGTTGGCAGCCTATCTCGGTATTGTATCTTTATTTCTTTTAATAACACTACATTCAATAAAACACTATTAAACTATAAGCATAGTATCCTTTCAAAATCAAAAGTCATTTATTAAAATTTTACTGAGTATCAGCATTTTCTGAACGTCCGCCCTACCTTTTGTTTTTGCTGGGAACTGTCGGAACTAACTCCTCAGCAACGCGGCTTTCTGATAAGTTGAAAGAACTAGAATTTGTACATATTAGTTATCATTATTAATTAAATCACCTGTAAATTCTTGATTGCATTACTAAAGTATTTTAGAATACTATAAAACTAATTAAAATGAATTAAATATAATTAAAATAATACACTTAAACTAACTACAAATAAAATAGTAAAGAAAAAACAAAATTTTAAACCCATTAACCCATTCATTATAAATAAATTAAATTGTTTGCTACGTGTTAGCTAGCTCACTCCATTCTACATAATACTGGTCTAGAGTAATACACACAGCTACCAACATTCAAAGTCAAAGTATTTATTAATGTACTTTTTGGTGATACGAGTAGGTACAATACTAATTAAACTCAAGCAATAGTAAACTGACTATAGTAAGTTCGCGTTAAGAATGCAGTAAAGTCATCATTATCCGTTGGTCTAGCCCCGCCCCTTAACCAATTAAATCTTTTCAAATTCATTTTTATAAATTCATTAAACTTAATCTTTTAAAACATAATTTGTTTGAGTTTAACACTACTGTGGAATACACCTTTATCTTGCAGTTGTACTGCATTCTTAACGCGAACGAACTATAAGAAGAAACTTGCCGGTATGAAGGGCTAGCCCGCCTACATGTGCAGCGTTAGATTATATCCATAGATCTGCTATACAGCCACTATCTCTCGTGTAGCCAATAAATCAGAAATTGCTCGTAACAAAGCCTTGTGACACCCCACAATTGCAAGGTCCCACACACTCGACACTCGATGTTCAGTGAAAATCGTCCGAATACAATCAATATTAAGCCGAGTGGCGAGTGTCGGAGCAACGAGAGCTCGTGTGAATCCGTGTGTAGCCGCTTTGGAGACAAAGAAGGACTTTACCCTCAATATAAGCTGTGCTCGGATACCTTTATACATACATATAGATTTCTATATTTTCTAGTTCGCAGCCTGTTTTGTACAAAAGGCGGTACGTTCATAACTTATTAACGCGTTGTTGCCTTTCGGGATGAACTGAGACTGTATATCTGGATATAGAACACTCTGGTTACTTGAAAATAAGATTTTGAAGGGTTACGTAGTGAGTTACAATGGGCAGTCATAAGTTCTTATTCCTATACAGACTTTATCTTTCTGCCACTTTTCCGAGCCATTTTCAGGTCTCTTTTGTTACTTATTTCCTAAACATTCCACTAAAGATACTATACAGGGTGTCTCATTTAAATCGGTCAGTATGGGAAAGTCTGAAACTATAAGACATACTAAGATCTGTTCTGAGGAACCATGTCATCGATTTTAATAACAAGAAAAACTGCATTCAGACATTAAAAAAAAAAACATCTGTACTCGGTTCGGGAATCGAACCCGGTTATTTTGAAAAAAAAAAACATACACTATTTCTATTTAGATATCGATTGTGGAAGTCTTAAGCAGTAAATGTCTGTATGAAACATGATGTCTAAAATGAATAAAATGCATTGTTTCCACAAACTTAATTTATTTTAGTAGGTGCTCGAAGTGACCACGTTTACAATATTACTACAATAGTACAGATGTTTTTTAAAATGTATGAATGCAGTTTTTCTTGTCATTAAAATCGATGACATGGTTCCTCAGAACAGATCTTCGTATGTCTTATAAGTAGTTTCAGACTTTCCCATACTGACCGATTTGAATGAGACACCCTGTATAGTTAATAATTCATTAATGTTCTTATGTGTATTATATTTTATTTGATACGATTATCTACACTTAAGTTTAAGATTTTAATAGAGTTTAGTTGTTTCCTAAATGTAAGTTTAGATAAGTAGGTACCTATTGGACATACGTTGATTTTCTAAATTAAGTAGTTGTTGTTTTTAACCCCCGACGCAAAAGGAGGGGTGTTATAAGTTTCACCGCTATGTGTGTGTGTCTGTCTGTCTGTCTGTCTGTCTGTCTGTGGCACCGTAGCGCCCAAACGGATGAACCGATTTAGATGCGGTTTTTTTTATTTAAAAGCAGGGTTTCTTGCAATGGTTCTTAGACATAATTCATCAAAATCGGTTCAGCCGTTTCAAGGTTATCAGCTCTTTTGTGTTAGCTACCGTTGCTATGTTAGACGTCTATGGGTATTAACTTTACTTAAAAACATATGTGTGTGTAAAAATTTCAAACACCCATGTGTGTAATATTAATAAGCAACATTATGGTGTATTTGGTCTGATGCAGCCAGGATATCTAGCAGACTAATACACTCTTGACAAAATAATAGCAGATATGTCGTGTTTGGATTCATTTTAACCAGCATTTGATTCTGCACATAATGCACTGATGGCAACAGGATGACCTGATGCTGCAGCCAGGCTATTCAGCACACCAGTAGGTAGACTGTTGACAATATAATAGCAGATATGTCGTGTTTGGATTCATTTCAACCAGCATTTGATTCTAAACACAATGCACTGACGGCAACAGGATGAGCTGATGCTGCAGCCAGGCTATCCAGTACACCAGTAAGTAGACTCTTGACAAAATAATAGCAGATATGTCGTGTTTGGATTCATTTCAACCAGCATTTGATTCTAAACACAATGCACTGATGGCAACAGGATGAGCTGATGCTGCAGCCAGGCTATCCAGCACACCAGTGGGTAGACTCCTGACAAAATAATAGAAGCTATGTCGTTTTTGGATTCGTTTTAACCAGCATTTGACTTTACATACAATGCACTGAAAAATTCTCATAACTGTATAATCTATTAAACAAAATTAATGCGTTTAAACATTTTAAAATAAAAATTAAATTAAAAAATTAAAAAACCCCCACCGCAAAAAAGTAAAACATTTAAAAAGTTGAAAATAACACTTTAGCCATGAAATTTTACGTAACGTCGGGGTACCGATAAAATAAGTACATACCTACAAGTACTAGGAACATTCCTTACTTAAGCGGTACCCCGACGTGAAGTAAAATTGCATGGCTAAAGTGTTATTTTCAACTTTTTAAATGTTTTACTTTTTTGCGGTGGGGGTTTTTTAAATTTTTAGTGGAAACAACTGCTGTAGTTTAATAATAATAATAAATATATTTTTAAAGGAGGCAGTTCACAATGTTGCAGAATGTAAAAATATTTTTGTAATGTTACTTCATCACTCAAAAACGGCTGGACCGTTTATTTTTTTAAAGAGGTTAACTTGCTACGTCCCATTGCTATCTAGTTAGAAAATACTTAACTTGTTTATAGGAAATAATGTTGTGCGAGATTGGTTTAATAAAATTGTGGGCAAGCTGACGAGTGGCTTTTTAGAGTCTTGAAGTCATAAACGTCTAAATAACCTCTAAGACGTTATCCTCGATAACGAAAACATTAACCCAATATTTCATGTTCATGGCCTTGTTTCCAATGAAGAATGAATAAGTGAATGCGGATTAATATTGAAGTAATTTTTTTTACGCTCGCTCAACTTGGGGAGTAAGCTGGTGAATGCGTGACGAGAGCGTTACGAAATGTGTGATCGGGCGAGGCGAACGGAAATTGAGAGGGAGATATAAGTTAGTGGCGGTAGAAAGAAAAGTATGTTACTGTAGAGGCAAGAGAGAGAGGAGTGCGAGCACACATGTTCTTTCTCTTTTTCTCTCATAACAAGGAACAACAAACAGCTACATTAAAGTAAAAAAAAACCTAATACTTATAAACAATTGTAATCCACAACGCTGTTCTCAGATTAGTTGTACTTTAAAATTTAAACAATATGTAATCGCTAGGTTAAATGTATATAAAAATGTTAAATGAAAAAATAAGGAATTTTACATATAACAATCATGATTCCGTAAGTACTGTAGGCTTACTATGAACTATTATTACGATTCAATTGACGACCTAAAATGAACTGCTTTGCAATTTCATACCACGACGTCATTAAAACGATCCGGTTTAGGTTCAAGTCGGCACTTGAATCGCAAGCTGTTATAGTTCGTTCTTTTTTCGTACCATGAGGTGACATTTGAACCTAAATTGGTTCGCATAGTGTCAAAAATAGCGATCCAAAAAAAGTTTCTAGTTTCGTGGCGTAAACTGAACCGTTTTGTTATAAACTTTGAAAAAATGTGGAAATATACGTACCAAATTCAAGGTATTTCAGTTAAATATGTGTTTCTTACGTAACAATGTAAAATGTACGCCATTATTCGTATTACTAATTACTTTATCCAAGTTAAACGTTAAAAACTAAAAACTCTTTTGAATACTACCTACCTAATAAGAACTCCTTGGGTTCTATCAAAAAAGTTTGTATAGATTTCAAAACGCGTGTGTTCCGTTCTAAACTCGTCATAATCATTTTACTTTTACGACGACACTAAGCAAACCTTTAATTTTTATTTTAAAGAATTATTTAAATTACTATTACATTAATGAGTAGTAAAATTGGGCTCAATGGTATATAATTTGATTTGTTGAAATTTTATACACAAATAAAACCGCTAAAATCATAACTACTAGGTTTCGGAACGCAACGCATAGGTTGGAGTAAAAGAGACAAACTTATGCAACAATTGTCTAGCGTCATCTCTTTCTCACACCGCGGACCACCGACAAATTTCGTTCTTTCATTCCTCCATGAGCGAATCAAACGCCACTCAATTAATGAAGAATATTAGCGAATCAGTTTAGGAACCTAAACTGGTTTGCATCGGAATTGAATGGCTAACTAAAAGTTGATGGTAGGCCTACTGATCCCATAATAATAAACCTTTGTAATATTCAGGCCGGTTTTAACATTCCATTTTTGGGGATAATACTGCAAGACCGCATTTCGATTATTCGGATAGGTTTTTTCAATGGACGCTGTTAAAATAATTGGGTGTTACAATTTGTCTGATGCAATTCGAATGGCTGATGGCGGATTAACTTATCAGTGGATCAGACTTTATCATAATTGAGTTATGCTTTTGTTACAAAAAATATAAAATACATTTCAATCCGCACTAGCCTTTGTACCATTTTATGCATTTACGTGGCATATAGGTACCTACTGCATGAAACCTATTTTCAAAGAGTAAGTATGGATTTTTGCCCATTCTTCTCTTTAAAAAAACAACCCTTTGGAAGGGCCCAGTAAAATCATTTTTTTTTTATTTAGCGTGTTAATCAGCTGACGTTTAAAAGTGTATTTTCGTGGTCTAATTTATATAAATGATTGACTTTGACTTTGAAAAGGTAACTGTTCAAAGTCAAATAATTTTTCATGTACTGGCAATGGCATGGTTGGATCATTGTACCTGTTTATTTACGGTGATGCTACGATATGTTTGGTGATATTTCGGTATGTCGGCTTGCGGTTTTGTCTCGAACCTGTAAACTCGGGCGTGCTTCCTACACCTTACTAATGACAATAGACATTATCTAAATAATACAACAACATAGAACAAGTAGGATAGAAACGAATAATACGTACGTAAAAAAAAAGTATTGATATCGGCTGGCTGAATAGAGCTAATCCATTGAGATTGGCACCTTTTGTAAAAAATAAACTGCGCACTAATGAAATTTCATACATTTTTAGTGCTCTAGAGCATTAAAGACTCGCTTTGTACTGAGTTTTTAGTGTGATTGTGATGAAATTAAAGCATAGTTGGAAGAAATTATATACTTCATCTTTCCATTTCGGGGCTCCGTCACGTTGGGGACCCTGAACACCGGCCTTGTGTGCCCTTATGGTGATTACGGAACTTATCACTTATTTATTATTTATTTTTTTAAACTTCAAGCACATCAATTGACATAGGCGGGCTTAATGCCTCAGGCATTTTCTGCCAGTCAACCTTTAGGTCACTTCTATTTATTGCTGCCCTTAACCCAACTTATTCTTCTATTTTCATACATCTCTTCCACACATTTCTCGAACAAAGAAACTTACCCATATTTTTTTTTCTTCAACAGGCAAACCCCCGGATCTGATGGCCTGCGGAATCACCTTGATGATGATGATGGTGCTTGTCGCCGGAGTGAGGAAATCCCTATTCTTCAATAACTTGCTGAACGCGATCAACCTCAGCATTTGGGTATTCATCATGACGGCCGGCTTGTTCTACATCGACCTGTCTAATTGGACAGAGCATAACGGATTTCTACCTTTCGGATGGAGTGGAGTGAGTATTATTTTGTCTACCTTTTATTTAAGAAAAAAAAGACCAAAAACCAAAAAAAAGTATCATAGCTACTTCCTTTGATTCGTTTACATGCATACATGTTGTCGTACACACGCCAGTTGCGAGTACTACGCACCTGATCCTTCTGTAGAACTTCACCAATAAGGTCTATGTAAGTCCTTCTAGGGCGTCCCCTCCTTCCCACTTACTTCTGCCTTGTAAATATCTTTCGTTGGTCGCCTTTCATTCATCCTTTCAAAGTAATCAAACCATCTCAGCTTACTCTTTTCGACCAATTTTAACACCAATACATTACATACATTCTACATGTAATTTCACCATCTGCCTAGCCTTTTTCCCAATTATATTGGGGTCGGTTTCCAGTTTAACCGCATGCAGCTATACCAGTATTTTACATGTAGCAACTGCCTGCCAGTCCTACACAACCCAGTAACTGGGTAATATGATACTCCTTGGTTAAACTGGTTGTCAGACTTTCGGGCTTCTGACTACAAGCAACGACATTCTACATATAAATTGATTCCTATTTTTTTTTACTTCGATTCCATTTTCTACACGAAGCAGACAAAGCAGAAATGTAATTACGGAGACATTGACAAGTTCAGACGCCCTTCCGATCGTTATCGATGATGTGACGCCAACACGAAAAGTAGGTTGAATATTTAGCTAGACAACATTGGTACGCAGTCAGGCACGCATTTATACCGGTCGGAGGAGGTCAAAGTCAACGTCGAATCATTTATTTCAACCGGTAGAAGGCACTTTTGAACGTCATAAAAGTAAAAATAAATAAGAAAATGATGTGTCAAAAATATGAAATGAAAAGGCTTAATTTCAAATGTATGTAAGAAATACGAGCTGGTGCTCGCGACTTCATCTGCGCGGGATTAGTACTTCGAATAGTTTATTTTCTTGCCCAAACAAATAAACTTATTCGCACTCGTTTATCTTAATAAATTATAAAAACATCAAACAAAAAAAACGTTCGATTTAAAAAAAAACATTAAAATCCATTCAGTAGTTTTGCGTGAAAGAGTCACAGACATCCATACAAACTTTGCCATTTATAATTTTAGTAGGATTATTAGGATTTTAACCCTAAAATAGTTTAAATAAAAAGTATTTTTATACCCAGAATGTAGGTAGGCCAAACTTAATCTTTATGTGGGCTTCACTAGAGACTTCATGATCTTTCGTTATACAGGTGATATGTTACTTGAGAACCTAGGAACCTAATAAACGCCATGTGTACGAATTACTGGTGATAAAATGTTTACTGTGTGAACAGCTGCCGTGTCAGAAATTAATATTGTGCCGTGTGAAACAGGACAAAGCTGTGCGCAAACATTTCGTTTTAACATAACGTGAAGGAAAATTTCAGCTCTCAATTATCCCACAAAGTAGCAACATAAAGTCACGCCTTGGCTTCATGCTAGGCAGAGCCTATACTTAGATGCTGTTAACTACGATCCTTACTTACTCTTGTTTGTAAAGATCGTACTTAATGGCGTACTAGAAGTTTTGCCTCTCTGACATAGGGGTACTTCTACACGGTGCATGTAGCTGGAGCAAGTAAAGATGCGGGTTACACGCATGAGTAATATGCGCAAGCCACTTGTTCAAGCTACTCGCTTGTACTTGTACATAATGCAAAAAGCTAGAGCAAGTAAAGACCTGCCCCCCTAGCCAAGTTACAAACGATTCGTATCTATTCTCTTTCTACAATCGAGAACGCCTCAAATCCCTTTGTTTTGACCACGTGACTTAGCGAAAGGTGATAAGTCACGTGGTCAAAACAAAGGGATTTAAAGGGAAAGAGAATAGATACGAATCGTTTGTAACTTGGCTAGGGGGGCTGGGCTACTTGTACAAGCAGTACGCACAAGTTATTTGCTCGTAGTCAAGAGCTACATGCGCAAGTAACCTGCGCGTGCGAACCAGACTATGCGGGTAAGTTGCGCGGGTGGCTCGCTTTGAACGGAAAGGTTTACGATGCATTCAACCTGTGCAAGTGCCTCAATATGCGAAAGCTACTTGCACCGTGTAGAAGCACTCTTACAAATGTTTGATTTTAATTTAAACGAACCTCTTAAAATACTCGCTTAGATTTTATTTTCATTACGATTGTTTCAGTTGTTGTTTAACTACAATAGTGAACAGACGTACGATCGCGCGCGCGTGCTCTAGTTGAGAGTATTCTGCAGACGCAGCACAACACCGTCGCCGCGGTGTACCTACGTCGCTGTATCGGGTCAATGCTATGACCTAGTTAAAAGTGCGGAAATCATGAAGTGTTTACAACAATTTATTGTTTAGGTGTTATAATTGCCTTACAACAAAATAATGGCTGAACAGTCTATTAAGTTAAAAACTGCACTGGAAAAACAGTTGTACAACTGTTACACCCAGGAAAAAACGGACAGAGAAAACCTGCAACTAATGGTGCGTAAACTGAATGGTCACATCAATAGCTTGCAGGAACAAGTACAAGCCCTTCAAGGAGAATTAAATTGCTTGAAGAAAGAAACCACCAAACCCTTGGAAAAACAAGAAAGCGACAAAACAATATTTTCCCAGCGTACCAAAAGTGACGTTGAATATTGTACAGACGAAGATGAACTCGCCAAAGAGACTGAGTGGATTAGGGCCAAGAGCAGGAAGAAGAGGAAGCTTAACACCTCCCTCTCTCCAAAACAACAACCCGGAACAAGTGCCCAACAAGACACCCAACAAAACCAAGCGAAAGAGACTTCCGTCAAAAAAGTGCCTCCACCGCCACCAATCATAATAGATGGAGTAACGAACTACCAAACGTTCTACGACTCGCTTACTGAAACATTACCAGCTGAATCATTTACCGCAAAAATGATGAATGGCGACTGTGTCAAGGTTAACGCCAAAACAGAAGATTCTTACAGACTAACTGCCAGCTTTTTGACTGAAAAAGACTACCACTGGCATTCGTACGAAAATAAGCAAGCTAGACCAATAAGAGTTGTTGTGAAAAAGCTACATTCTTCCTGCCAACCTGATCGAATCAAAGACGATCTGACAGGACAAGGATTAAAAATAGAAAAAGTGGACAACAAATTGAGTTGGAGGAGTAAAGAACCACTCAACATGTTTGTTCTGTCTTTTAATAATGACGAGGATGTCAACAAAATTTATGGCATAAAGTACATTTTAGGGTGTAAAATTGAAATACACCCACTAAAAAATCCCAAGCTCATACCCCAATGCAAGAGATGCCAGGCATATGGACATACTCATAAATACTGCCAAAAAGAGCCAAGGTGTGTAAAATGCACTGGCAAGCATCTTACCGCCAACTGTACCAAATCTCCGCAAGAGAAGCCAAAGTGTGTTCATTGCGGTCTGCCTCATCCTGCCAACTATAGAGGGTGCGAAGTAGCTAAGCAGATTCAAATGATTAAAAACAAAAATATTAAAAACAAAGTTGTGGTACCAACTACCCAACAGTCTCTTCCCTTACGAAGTATTGACAAACAGGTACAGAAAGCCAGTGCCCAGTCAACTGTAAAACCAATACAAGTAGCTAACTTTGGTTCCTATGCGGAAGCAGCAAAACAAAGATCGCAGCCTTTGAATTTAGAGGATAAGATTAACCAGATTTTAAAGTGTATTACCTCTTTTGACAAGAGATTAGAGAAACTAGAATCCGGCACTAAAAACAGCTGTTTTAATTAATTAAAATGAATAACACACTTAAGATTATGGCGTGGAATTCTAATGGGCTCCTAAAACATCAAAACGAGTTGCAGGCGGTCCTAGACACAGAAAATATAGACGTGTGTTTGGTCTCCGAAACGCACTTCACTAAGCAATCTTTTGTTAAATTTAGAGGATACATGGTATATAATTCGCTTCACCCTGACAACTCTGCCAGGGGAGGTAGCGCGGTTATAATCAAAAACAACATTAGCCACTACGTGCAATGTAAATATGAGGAACAAGATATTCAAGCCTTGGCAGTATCTGTTAAAACCAAAAACTGTCACGTATCCATCGCTGCCGTGTACTGTCCTCCACGGCACATGATAAGAAAAGAGCGCTATTTACACCTCTTTAAACTATTAGGCCAAAGATTTATCCTAGGCGGCGATTTTAATGCTAAACATACGCATTGGGGATCGAGACTTACTACAACTAAGGGAAGGCAACTCTTAAGCGCAGTTAAAGATATACATGCTGAAGTTATGAGCACAGGTAAACCAACGTACTGGCCCACTGACCTCAAGAAAATACCGGATCTTATAGATTTCTTTGTATGTAAAAATATATCCGCCAATCACATCAGTTTGGAGGAAGGTTTCCATATGAACTCGGACCACTCTTCAATTATACTAAGACTTAGTCAAAAAATTCTACTCAAAGAAAGCCATTTAACCCTGGTTAATAAGTACACAGATTGGGAAAGTTTTGCCCTAGATCTAGACAGTATTATCGACCTTAAAAGTCCGATGAAAAAGCAAGATCAGCTTGACTCAGAAGTAAACAAATTTATTGTTAATATCCAACAATGTGCGTGGAACAACTCACCGCAATTAAAACGCAAATACAAGGGATTTATCTATCCTAAGGAAATTGTGCATTTACTTTTTGAGAAAAGAAAACAAAGGAAACAGTGGCAACAAACAAGGTGCCCGCGAGATAAAACATCTCTAAATAATCTAACCAAACGATTAAAGAGGAAAATTCTGCAATTTGAGGATGAATCTTTGAGTACCAACCTTCTCCAACTAAGCAATGACAAATCAACGGATTACTCCCTTTGGAAAGCGACAAGAAATCTAAAAAGACCTATTACACAAATACCGCCCATCAGAGAAAGCGACGGAAAATGGGCTATAAGCAATGACCAAAAAGCGCTTAAGTTTGCTCGACATTTAGAAGAAACCTTTCAACCTAATGAAAGCGTGACTGAAACACTTGAGATTGAAAGTTTACCGCCACAAAACCAAAAAATTAAGCTTGTGACTCCTAAAGAAGTCATGAGCGAAATTCAAAATAACATAAGCTCAAAAAAGTCTCCGGGTTACGACCTCATTACAGGTGAAATTTTAAAACACCTCCCGCGTAAAGCCATAGTAAAGCTGACCAAGCTTATCAATGCTTCATTTATTTTAAAACATGTACCTGAGTCATGGAAGGTTGCTGAAGTCATTATGATTGCGAAGCCTGGGAAACCACCCCATGAAGCAACATCATATAGACCTATTTCCCTGTTGCCCGTGTTATCCAAATTATTCGAAAAACTGTTATTGAAGCGGTTAAAACCTATTATAGAAGAGAAAGGCCTTATTCCAAATCATCAATTTGGCTTCAGGGAAAAACACTCAACAATAGATCAGGTACATAGAATAACTAATATTATAGAAAAATCCCTTGAAAATAAGGAAGTCTGCGCCACTGTGTTTTTAGATGTCGCGCAGGCTTTTGACAAAGTTTGGCATAAGGGTCTGATATTCAAGCTCAGACGCATGCTACCAGAATTTTCAGACATCCTAGAGTCGTATATAACTAATAGAATGTTTAGAATACGGCAAGACGACGCATATTCCGAGTTAAAAGCTATAAAAGCTGGTGTACCCCAAGGAAGTGTGCTAGGCCCTATTTTATATCTGTTGTACACATGTGACATCCCAGAACTTGAAAACAACACCATTGCGACCTTTGCAGATGATACTGCAATAATGGCTACCGGATCAAGCCACCGAGAAGCAGCAGCGAAAGTTCAACTAGCTGTGAACAAAGTTTATGACTGGACACAAAAATGGAAGATCAAACTGAATGAGTCAAAATCAATTCACATTGACTTCACAAACAAACACTTGGACTATCACCCAATCTATATAAATGGCTTGCAAGTGCCTTATGCCAATACAGCCAAGTACCTTGGCATTACTCTCGACGCTAAGTTGCGTTGGAAAGCACATGTCAAAAAGAAAAGACAGGAACTCGATATACGTTATAAAAGTATGTATTGGTTACTCGGAAGGAAATCCTGTCTATCATTACATAATAAAATAACGCTATATAAGCATATCTTGATGCCAATTTGGACGTATGGTATCCAACTTTGGGGCTGTACTAAAAAAAGCAACGTCAAGGTAATTCAAAAATTCCAAAATAAAGTGCTCAGGGACGCTGTCAATGCACCCTGGTACATAAGAAATGACGACCTTCACCGTGACCTCAAAATGGAAGTCGTCACCACTACTATCCAAAAATTTGCTGAAGCTCACGAACACAGACTACATCGACACGTGAATGTTGAGGCTATACAGCTGCTGGACAACACAGATTTAGTGCGTAGGCTAAAAAGAACTAAACCTTTTGAATTAGTGTAGTGTACAAGTGAATGAATAATAGTAACAATGTTGTGCTATACATATAACACATGAACATAGTGTTTTTCATAAATTAATCAGACTCTAAGAAAGTGCTACGAACTTGAGTTAAAGTGCAAATAGACACTATTCTTAGTTTTTAAAATAATCTATCACGTAACATATTAAGTTAGAAGTAAATTGCTTATTAGTCTTTTAGGCTAGATCGTAATTAATTATTAAGAATTTTGTTCTTTATAATATAGTATATAAAAAAAAAAAAAAAAAAAAATTACGATTGTTTCAATACCTGTAGGCGGCACTAATCGCGCTTGTTAAATTCTGCAGGATACATTTATTATCAACTTCAAAATAGTTTGATTTGACGTTACGTGTACATACTTTTTTCTGTAGCCTTCGCACGAACTTTAAACTTAAAAGCCGATTTTTCAACTTCAAATTCCCTGACGCATATAGGTTCAAAAAATTGGGTACATTCGAATAGAGTATTTTCAATTTAAAAATTGTTCGTTTGAGAGGTACGTATCAGGCAAGCATTTCCGACGAGTCCTTTCTGAAGAATGTCTCCAATAAAGTCATTGCATAACATATAGGGCGTAACCTTCAAGCATTTCAATAAGCAATCGCATCGAAATTGAAAAGAAGTCTTGGAAAATATTCGTCCAATATCTGGAGCAGATATTCAACGTCAAAAACCGCAGCTGCAACTGATTCAGTTACCAGTTTGGTGTCACTTCAATTTCACAGAGCGAATTGGATCAAAGTTTCATTCATTCCCGGACTCGGTCACTATCGGAGGAAGACTGTCGGAACTTTGAATGTGTGAGTGAAGATTTTTATCGCGATGTCGACCGGCAACCGCTTTCCACAATGCGGTGGGATGAGTTCCACTTTCAACTTTGACTTGTCATCCATAGCATGGTGATAGTGAATGGTAGATATGAGTTTTCTATCAGAACTATACTCGCAGCGGGCTCTTTTTGTTTGACAGTGTTATTTGGGCAGGTTTTTAGTTTGGGTGAAGTCTACCCGATATTTCTTATTATCGTTCAGTCTAGTCAAAGGAAGTCTGGTAGTAAGAGCCGTGTTTCTTAAAGAAAACATTGAAAACATTCAAATGGAAAACGAAGTTATTAATATAATGTTGGGTACTAATGGACGCAGGGCTTACAGCTAATTATTCCAAATTGACCTCCGTTACTTAGAAATCCGGTTGACCTGGTAAGGCTTTGACCGCACGAAAAATTAATACATCTTTTCTGTTGGCGGTGAATCGTCCTATTGTTAAAGTAAAGTCCTCTTTCTAAAATTGAAAATATTTCCGACCTTGTTTTTTTTGGGTCAAATAGTTCATGGCTGTTAACATTGCCTTATTTATGCCTACCTTTTGGAAGGGTCAACTAGAATCACTATATTTTATTAACTATATATACCTAATTTTAAGTTTGACGTTCAAAAGTGCCTTTCGCCATCTAGCCCCAAACTAAACGGAAATAATTCTTTGAATACTAGACAATTGATAAACATACTGATACATTTCTAAATAACATATACATTACACAATAGTATTATAGATACAGACAAAACAAATTACGTACAAAACTCGTAGGTAATTGGTGCGAGCGAGTAGGGTATTTTAATATTCTTTGTAAAGAGTTCTCATTGGACCCATTTGTCACCAAAATCAACTCAGCACGCATTCGGCTGACTGCCCATCTCTTTAAAAGTGCGTCGTGCATTCTTTTATTCAACATTTTTTGTATTTGCCTTTACTCCATGTCAAGTGCCTAAACTAGTGTCTAAGTGTATTAACTGCTTATTTTATCTTTCTTATTTCTATTATTTCTGTTATTTATCGTGCTTGCTTGTAATCCTAAAATGTCTGTATCCTATTCGGTTTTTTACTCGTGTCAACCTGTAATTGGCTTTGTGTTGCTTATTTTATTGTTAACTATCTGTTATAGCTGTTGGTTATCCTTTCAATAAATAAATAAATAAATAAATTCAACCAGACACAGAATACAGATCGTGCTAATCACACACACATTTGTCTCGGGTGGCAATCGAAACCACGACCTCCGGCATAGCAGTGAGCGCTGATTAACCACCAGACCCCAACATCAACAGGCCAGTCCAAGTAGGTATGTTATGAAACATAACATATTTCAAGCTAGATTCAACAAATCAAATGGCATTAAATGAATTATTAATAATGCTTGGATTTTCAGAGAACTCTGTAATTAAAGGCTTCAGACAACCAAGATCAACAACGGCAACCAACAAATAATTTAAAGGTTGACACATTATTAATTCATAAACCTTTTGGGTTCCCACACATTTTTCGTCCTTTTCTCAAAGGGAACGACTAATTGGAACCGTTTATCCTAAATTGTGACCTTTCGAGGGCTTATAAAGGCCGACGATGAGTAAGAATATAAAACATAATTTTATTATAAAAGTAGAACGAGCTTTCACTACTTATAAAAAAGTGTTCTTTTTTCAAAGTCAAAGTCAAAGTCAAGTCAAATCATTTATTTCAATTAGGCAATTTAAAAGGCACTTTTGAACGTTAAACTTACAAGTTTATTTATTTATTTATTTATTTAGTACTTGGAGGACTTACAGCTAATAAAAACAAAAAAAAAAACAAAAAAGTTCAATAAAATATAATGATTCTAGTTGCCCCTTCCAAAAGGTAGTTTCGTATGGAGAAGAATGGGCAAGAAACTCCATACTTACTCTTTTAAAATAGTTTTTACAATATTTGTATACAATAAAAAATACAGTATATATGTGAATACGATGTACCTAGAATAAACAAAGTAAAATAAAAAAATAAATAAAAAATAACATACTATGCTAAGATAGATTCAGCATTTTTGTAGATAAGTACATAATTATGTCGATAGATACATGGTACTCTCACATTTACAAATATTAAAATCACGGATTATTGTTGAATACAAATCAAGAAAATATTAAATAAGTAAATAATAATATAATAAAAAAAAACACACCAAAATAGCGTGAGTGTTGAGAGCAAAATAAAGCAAATTAAATCATTAGAAATGTAACAAGTTTTATTTTGTCAAGTTCCTTGATTGCCCTATGGAGCTGGACCAGCATGTTGCCAAGCATTATTATCTTGAATATAATCCTCTAATTTGTAATATGCCTGTTTACAAAGTGTACTTTTAATATAAGTTTTAAATTTCCTTTCATTTAGTTTTAATATATCAAGAGGTATTTTATTGTAACATTTAAAACAGTACCAGTAGTTTTTCATATCCCAGACCATATATTAAAGTAGCAACTAGCATAATATGCTGAATTATTATATTATTGTACAGACAGCACATCATGTTACCCCAATGTGTCAAATTTCTTTGATCGTTTAACAACTTTATGCCAAACAGAATAAGGTTCACATTCGAAGACTTTCAATACTTACTTTAGACGGAACATCACGAAAAAAAAAATCATCCAATACTTGTGTCATAGTGGACACAAATGTATGAGTTTAGTACGCTCCGCTGCCACTCCAATATTGCTAGATGGCGCTGCTGAGATTATATGGGATAACAGTTTTTCTATGACGTTTCTTCGCATGTCCTCTCTAAGTATTATAGTATCTTAAACCTCTGTGTACCTACAACACCCTTACGTGAAATATGACAACATCGAATATAGCTTTGAATATTTATTTATTAATTTATTTTAAAAAAACATACAACTATCATTACAGTAACCCAATTCGATAGTGTAGTGACATACTTACATCTAATAACTTAAAATCGAACTTATAATCTAACTTCAAAAATGTATAGTTTTATTTTATTCACAATACTTAACTTTATACACTAGAAATGAAAATACAATCTAAAAACTAAAAACTAAATCTAAAATATGGCGTCAAAAAACTCATCCGCATCGCTGTCCACGGGAAGTGTACCCAAAAGACTGGCAGCATTGCCACGTTGTATGGCAATGCTTATCCTTTGACCAAGGTAAAAACCAGCCCTTGGGTCACGCGAAGTGGTGGTAAGAGACCGGACGGTATGTCGTTGTTTCCATGGAAGATGGGTAGGCCTTTAGTGTGGGACGCTACTTGCGTCGATACTCTTGCGCCATCCCATCTTCCTAGTTCTTCGTGCTGTGCTGGCGCTGCTGCTGCGGCTGCGGAGAACCTCAAGCGGCAGAAATATAAGAACCTTGTTGGGAATTATATTTTCGAGCCGTTTGGGGTTGAAACTCTCGGGTCGTGGGGTCCGAGTGCTCATAGCTTGTACAAAGATCTTGCAAGACGCTTAATTGACACTTCGTCTAACTTCTAACCTATTATCTAACCGGCAAAAGTCTCCGACGAAATGAAACAGAAGGCAGTTCGTGTGAATTCACTCAGTGAACAATAAAAACAGTCAAGCCGTTGTGACACCGCATTTAGCGTACGCAGTGCGCGCGTAAGTACGGCGGTTTTAGCTCTGTGCACTTCTTCAGCACATAAACCATTACTAAGCTAAATATTACACGCAGAATAGATAGTCGTTGGGGCAGCAAAGTTCTAGAATGGCGACCACGTTCGGAAAGAAGTAGCGATGGAAGAAATCCACAAGGCGTCCGCAATATAGCCTATAATGTAAGCGGGCACGCCCTTTACTTGGAGGCTTCTATTTATTCAGTTAGTTGTAAGTTTTTCCTTGAGTTTAGTTATCAACGTCGGTATCTATTATTATTATTACTACCATCTTTTATATCGATTTGTGCTGGCCAAAATGTGTAGCAAATTATTTAATTATTTGTTGTTTAAGCTCATGTTCTTCTAACATACCAGCCATACGTGTTGCTGGGGAGTTTTTTCAGCCACTTCTTCTTCCAATCAAAAACACTAGGAAGTGACGAAGGGCGGGCGTTTTAGGGGTCTGTCTTATGTAATTATTGTCGCTGAAAAAGTGCTGATCCTCAGCCTAATTTAAATACATGACTTTTGATTTTGATTCAAGCGCAGTAGACGTCTGTCGTGTGAAACGTGCTAGCATATATCTTTAAAGGGGTTCGAAATAATTCACATGTCGCGTTAATAAATAAATTGCTTTATTTTATACACAAAAGCCATAGATTGTTAGTAGGTATACCTATACCGAACATAAATAAAACTTATTGCGTAATGTTAGTAACGTTCCATTATCCTCCGCACAAACTGGCGTATATCGGAGAGCCGACGCTCTCAGCTATAGTTTTCATGATGCTGTTTTGATTAACGCTTAATTTTCTTGTCAACCAGGTATTCAGCGGAGCCGCAACCTGCTTCTACGCGTTCATAGGCTTCGACATCATTGCTACCACTGGCGAAGAAGCTAACAACCCCAAGCGCTCCATTCCCCTGGCGATTGTCAACAGCCTTGGTATCATCCTCCTCGCCTATGTCTCGACCTCCATGATGCTGACTCTGATCGGTAAGTACTTTCTTTTTCTCATCAACTTTCCAGCAATTTGGCTTTCTGTTAAGCTACTACGCACCTGATCTTTTTGAAGGATCGAAGGACATCACCAATAAGGTCTGTGTTAATGTTTAAATTATTAATAGTCATCATTATGATCTGCCCTTTCCTAACTATTTTGGTGCCAGCTTCTAGTTTAACTGCTTGCAAATGAATTCCAGTGTTTTACTTGGAGCGACTAGCAGTCTCCTCCACAACCTATTTAGTAACTGGCTAATACGATACCCTTTGGTTAAACTGGTTTTCTGACTTTCGGGCTTCTGCCTACCCGTAACGAATGTCAATCTTCAAACGACAGCCGGGACCAACGGCTTGACGTGCTTTCCGAGTCACGGTGGACTCTTCATGAGAAATGAATGTCACTCATCCATTCAAAATCAAAATCAAATCAAAATCAAAAGTCTTTATTCAAACTAGGCTGAGAATCAGCACTTTTTGAACATCAAAAAATACATAAAGACAGTCCTCCAAAAACGGCCCACCCTTCGCCACTTCCTAGTGTTTTTGCTGGGAAGAAGAAGTGGCGGAACAAACTCCCCAGCAACACATCTGTCTGATTCGTTTGAAGAACTAGGTATACAAAGAATCTATACAATGAAATGCTCAATAAATAGCACTTATGTTTATTCACATTGTAAAACATTACATTTCAGAATGATTGTCACGTGTTAGCTAGCACACTCCAATATACCGAAATTAAGAAAAAAAAAAGTAAATTCATATTAACATTGAAATCTAAACTCGAGCAAAACAACGACAAAACTGAAAAATAAAAGCCTCCAGGTATAAAAGGCGTACCCACTTACATGTAGATGTGCAATGCTGGCTTATATTCATAAGGATGTGACTCTAAATTTAAAATGATAATCTAGGACCATCGAAGTGAAACCAATAAGCAGTTAACTGTTATAACAATAAAAAAACCATTGGTAAGCAAATCGACCAGTCACCACAAGCAGCACCCGTTCACGAGCATAACGCAAAGATCAGCCATTACCCTCCTCGCCATATTTGAGGGAAGGGGGCAACCTGATCCTCGACGCTACCGCAAGCAGCGACGTCTATGGGAGCATGACTAACTTGCTCTGGTTACTCAAAAATAAAGATAATAATTAAAGAACCGTCGAGGTCGCTAGTTCACCACATACAACTCATTACTGTAAAGAGACTACGATAAAAACTGTAAAGAGAGGATTTTTGTCAAAAAAAAAAAAAATAAAAAAAAAAGTATAAAAATAAAATGACAAATTAAAAGTTACAAATAAATTAGCAATTTATAGCTCGTCAGTAAGCTAACTAAGTGAAAGAACCTAACAACATTGTCTTGTGTTCTTCAAAGCGACCAACTACTCTTGTCGTCTAAATTATCGTTGATTGAATAGTATGCCTTCAAACAAAGGTTCGATTTGACTTTGGCTTTAAACGCATTAAAAGGCAATTCCATTAAAGAAAGTGGTAGCTTATTATAGAAGCGGATACCAAGCCCCACAAATGAGCTCTGGACCTTATGAAGACGGTGGAAAGGAGCGTGTAATTTGTGCTTATTTCTGGTGTTAAAATTGTGGATGTCACTGTTTTTGGTGAACATGTGTATATTTTGCCTAATATATAATATGTTTGCAAAAATGAATTGAGATGCCACCTTATGAATACCAATCTCTTTAAATAGTTCTCTTAAGGAGACTCTGGACCCTAGCTGGTATATTGCGCGAACAGCTCGTTTTTGAAGGACAAATATATTTTGTATGTCCGCTGCTTTTCCCCATAATAACATACCGTAGGACATCACGCTATGAAAGTAACTAAAATAGACTAACCGAGCTGTGTCAACATCAGAGTATTGTCTTACTTTCCTGACGGCATAGGCAGCAGAGCTAAGCCTACCTGCTAGGGTCGATATATGTGGTCCCCATTGAAGTTTGGCATCTAATGTTGTACCCAAAACCAAAAATACTGCGGAATCTGCAGTCTCAAGTACCTCATTACTAAATAATAAATTGGGTCCGAGATTCCTAACATTGGGCAAAGCAAACTTTAAACATTTCGTCTTTTTAGCATTAAGAACTAGATTATTTGTCGCAAACCAATTAGTGACTTTTGAAAGTGCACTATTTACATCGTCAAAATCTAGTCTATTCCTGTCTACTTTAAAGATTAGAGAGGTATCATCGACCAACCTCATCAAGCGTAGCTTAACCTTTGATCGATTTGTGAGGCTGTTAATATCTATATATATAAAAGAAAGTCGTGTTAGTTACACCATTTATAACTCAAGAACGGCTGTATCAATTTGAATGATTTTGGTCTTTTTGGATTTGTCTTTGTCCGGAATAGCATAATAATTAATAAAAAACATGAAAAGTCCTCGAAAAAAATAAATATCAAGAATACTCGTTGTCTCGTTGTCTCAAACATTTTTCAAACGCAGCGCCATCTTGGATGACGTGACAGGAGTCAAACTTCCCATTCATTATCAGGTGACAATTTGACATTGCAGAATAAGGTTTCATATGTTTTTTTTTTGGTTAATAAAAATTATCTTTTCACTCTTCTTAGATCAACAATAATTACTAATTTAATCTCCAGCGTTTGATGGTCTATCATAGTACCTACGTGTTATTGGCAAAATTGTGGTGTCTCTCTTCCACAAATGCCATGCCAGAGAAGAGTTGAAGTTGAAGTTGACAATTTGACATTGACAAGCCTTAAGCTAAACTTAAGAAGGTAAGGTTGTCAATTTATACGTAACTACGTTCTGAAATTTATTTTGTTACTAAACTTAGAGGTTTTATGTAGCTTAAAAAAGTCTTATATTTCAGAAATCAATTTACGTAATTAACAATGACGACAGAGACGAACTTTAATAATTCTATGCAAATAGAACTTATTTTACTGTTAGGACTTTAATTAAAGTAGACCGGGAAAACTATAGGTATAAATTGTATGTAACATTAAAGGCAATTAAATAGTTCAGTTTATTTTTTTAAATCAATGCATTTTAGTAAGGTAGTTAGGTTAGGTAGTTAGGTTAGCCATAGGATAGGGATGGTCAGTTAGGTTAGGTCATATATACATGTTGTAATTTTAATTCGATTGAACACAAAATGTTGAAATAAGATCACAGTAGAGACTCGCTAGATAAAAAGTAGTAGTAGTTGTTATTGGTTTGGATCTATTTGTCGTCGTCTTATTAAACGTATGTATATCTAATATAAAAAAAAGGATAAGAGCAATAAATTGACTCTAAGGCACAACGAAGTTTGCCGGGGCAGCTAGTTATACATAATATAATAAAATAAACAAACTAAAAAACTTCCACCCTCTTTTCTGTCGTGAAGCTGCTTGGTTTAGACTATGGCCAAACCGAAAAATTGCTCCCCTAAATGCACCTCATGTTAGAAACAAGCACTATTCCACATTCGCTTTCATACGTATAACATCATAAAACACAATTTTCATCCATACATTCGCACTTCACAATTTTACATTCACAATTCACATTTACTTACTATTTTCTGTGCAAAACATTATTACTGTTGTGACATCTGATGGGAGAAGACACTGACTTCTTTAACACAGGTCTCTGGACTTCATAGGTCTTGTGTATCTTTTATTTGTGAATATTTTATTTTATTTCATTAATGTTTTATTATCACTAAAAAGATTATAGTTACTTACCTAATAAAACTTGGTTTGGGTTCAGAGAGACACAAAATAAATAAATATACTTATCATGATTAAACTAATATTAACTCGTTTATGTCTCGCGAAGTATGTGTGCTCACATTATTAATTCACTTTACCTTTTGGTTTGTATGATGTGACTTGATAAGATAGTGAATTCATGAATATAAAGCTATGTTCTGTATAATGTATGTATATGTATAATGTAAAGGAGTGACGACGTCGCACGATTTGCGGGTCACTCTTGGACTAGAATCGCCAGAGACAGGAAACTGTGAAAATGCATGGAGGAGGCCTTTGCCCAATCTTGGGTACCCAAAAATGAATAATCTTTTATTTTTATTATATTTTTATTTAATATTGCTAGGTATCATATTTTATTTTAATCAAATTAATTATTGTTATGAAAAAGACATCTAAAATAAACAAAAATGTATTTAAGTACGTAAAAAAAAACCCAGTGCGTTCTCAATATATTAATCAATTGTGTGACTTAAAATGCAGAACCACATTGATGAAAAAGAGTTTTTTTGGAATGGCCTCAAACATTTATAATAAAATACCCAATAGTATAAGAACATTACCCCTATCAAAATTTAAGAAAGTTCTCTCCTCTCTATTAATAGAAAAATGTTATTATACTGTTCAAGATTTTAAAAATGATAATTTTATTTTAGTTTATACTTCGTTACTGTGTTTGTTTTTATTTAGTTTTTTAGTTTTTTAAGTATTTTAGTTTTTTTTTAAATAATTTAGTTCAGGTTTTATTTTAAATTTGTATGCCTTCGCGGCAAAACATAGCGCTCAAATATGTTTACCTAACACCTATGTACATACCTATGTTTCACAAATAAAGATTCTGATTCTGATTCTGATTCTGCTAAATGAATGATTATAATATAAAATAATTGAGTTTAGTACTTACTTACTTATAATCTTAATGTTATAAGGTGTTAGTAAATGTATCATATCTACCTACTTATTGCCAAATGATTTATAATAATTATTATAATAGTAAAATATGAAATTGAAAAATGTTTGCATGTGATATTTACCGCATGAAATAATTTTAAATAGTTTTTTTTTTTACTGAGTAATATGCTTAATTTTGTTACTATCTTTATTTTCATTTTTGGAATAAACGGCTTTATTATTATTATTATATAATGTAGAAGAGTATACAATAGAACGCTAATCAAAATACACCAGACAAATAACATTAAAATTAAAATATAAAACCAAATAAAGTATACATTTGTTTTACAGTCATGAACTTATCTTAAAAATCTTGAATATTAAAATCCTTAGTCTATGGAAGTTAAAGACATAACCGTCAGTTTAGCGAAGAGTAATTATAACTTTCTCACTACATTTTACAAAGTGCAAAATTTTTGTCTATTTTCTAACAACTCCTATGAAACACACACAAACTTTGATCGCAATTATTTTAAATAAGTACTCAGTTAGTTTTAGTCAAACAGATTTCTCGAGATCGTTCCGAAGAAGGCACTTAGGTACATACTAAAATATGAACCTTACTTATTCTATAAATACCACCAAAATATTTTCGGATATCGGATGTAACAATTACTCCTTTTTTAACCGACTTAAAAAAGAGGAGGTCCTCAATTCGATTTATTTTATTTATTTTTCTCAGAACTGCTTCATACATAGGCCGGTTTGAAATTCTTTGGTTTCAACCGGAAAACTTTCCGTGGGCTCAAAAAATTCACCAAGTTTCGTTTTATTATCAAAACAGGTACCCGAAAAAAAATCAATGAAAATACATTTATGAGTTCTTTAAAAAAATCACTACGAGGTGTCTCTTGCTTCGAAAACCTTTGAGGTTTTCTCACGATGTTTTCCTTCAACGACGTTAATGTTTTCAAAGATGAGCTTGAAAATACATAATATGAGTTGAAAAAGTCACATTGGTACTTCGCCCGGATTTGTATTACCACAACCCGTTAAATGAATGGTGGGCGCCTTAACTTCTGGTTCATCATGAGTTTATTTCTAGTTCATCACTTATAAGAATGATGTACGTAGAATTAAAAAACCGGCCAAGAGGGTTCCGTTGAATATGTAAACGAAGTTAAAAAATGCTTGCATATGCGATTATACTACAAACTTAGTCCAAACATTATTTTGTACAACTTTTTCTCTTTTTTGAACAAAAACTGTTTCCATCCAAGTTCAAAATAATTTTCCTAGAAAGTCCTTATAAAGTTCTACTTTTAAGTTTTTTTCATATTTCTAAACTTATGGTTCAAAAGTTAGAGGGAAGGGGGGGGGGGGGGCACATTGTTTTTTACTTTTGGAGCGATTATTTCCGAAATTATTGACATTATCAAAAAATGATTTCAGTAAACTCCTATTCATTTTTAAATACCTTTCCAACAATATATCACATGTTAGGGTTGAAATTAAAAAAAAAATCACTTCCCACTTTACATATTTTACCATAATAAAACATTATTTTCCAATTTTTATTTTACCACTTTGTTGGCGTGATTGATACACATATTGGTACCAAATTTCAGCTTTATAGTGCTAACGGTCACAGAGATTAAGCGAGGACGGACGGACGGACAGACAGACATGGCGAAACTATAAGGGTTCCCAGTTGACTACGGAACCCTAAAAAATCAATGCATGTTGCATGCGGTGGTGTCCTTCTGCGAAACGGTCGTCTCGCAGAAGGAGGCTGCGGAAAGGTAGAGGAGTCGCGAGGGGAGTCTAACACCTCACTCCCCTCGCTGACCTGACGAGGCCCGCGGGGCCGGCACCAGTCGGGGGTCGCGGAAGTATCTTCCGTTCCCGTGACCCCCGGCGCAGGTGTGAGAAGGAACACGGGGTGGTTTTTAGTCAGTAAGAGTCTGACAGACCCCTCCGCCTCCCCGGGCGGGGGACATCCATGAGGATTTACCACCCCTAAAAAAAAAAAAAAAAAAAAAGGTCGGACGGACAGACAGCCATGGCGAAACTATAAGGGTTCCTAGTTGACTACGGAACCCTAAAAACTAACTCCCGAAAGTCAAAATTCCATTGCTATAGCGATTTTACTTATCAATATTTCATGCGAGGAATATCCGAACCTAGAATAATCCCCGTTCGAAAACTAACCTAGATAGACAGAACATATCACGATACAGTCAGCTATTTTAATCCCGGCGAAGTTTCGGAAACCAATATTCGATATCTCTCAGTTGTCGGTTTACGGTACATCTCAATAGTGTTGCACTAATAAACAATGGCAGCCGAGCTGTCAGCTGTCATAAAAATCTAAACGGTGATTTGATTTCGATCGGTATTGTTCCGGAATTCCGAGTGAAAAATAACGAGAACAGTTCTATCTCTCGTGAAATTATGAAATATGATTGACAGTGGCTATTGTTCGATATAAACAGAAATTAGTTGAAACATTGTTCGTTAAAGGTATAGGATGAGACTGTGAATGGTAACAGACAGGAAAACAACGTAGTTACACGTTTTCAACCAACCATTGTTTTAAGTAAATGCAACTGAAATTTCTATTCAGGAATTAAATGAACATTTGTTTTAATCATCCGATAGTTTATTACTTCTCTGCAGACTTTGATAGCTGCCTTTTGAGCTATAGTTTGCGATTGTAGAACTATCTTACCCTTTGAACGTCAATCAACCAGTTTCGATTTGTCTTACTCATATTATATGCGAGTCACGCGACTGTTTTAACTAGTCAATTACCGCAATCCAGACACAATTAAATTACTATTGTTTGCGGACACCGGTGTCCACGCAGAGCCTGATTAGTTAAGAGCAGCAGAGCTAGATTACAATTCTGTAAAAATTACGCCATGGAAAATTAGGTCAAGTGAAGTCGAATTGAGCAGTCATTACATACCAATGATATATAGAAAATATACAATGTACAGATATAATAGTACAGATCATTTACTTAACTTTTCACGAGGTAGATTTTTACTATATTGACCGGGTGTGTACTCGTAAAAACCAATGGCTCATCTTAACTTTCGTTGAAAATACTAATACCTTTAATGTTTCTTTTGCGGTTCTGATAAAGATTCTAGACGAATAATCTTGCCAGTATTTATTATTTTTGTCGTTTGACGTTGAACTTCTCGAGTTGAAGAATTAAGGAAATAAAATTAAATAGATACCTTTTACTTGTAGCTTTCAGTGACGCCGCGTTGGCTTTTGCTTTGGCCAGAGGTTAAATAAGCATTATCAAACAATGTACTACAACTTTCTTAGCGCGATATTCTAATACACTGTTTAGTTTAATATATCGTATAAAGATCAATTAATATTTAATCTTCTGCCTCGTTGATTTAGTGATTGCAATCACTACTGCTAGCTTTTGGTCTTAGGTTTTATCCCTAGGTCGGGTAACAGTGACATCGAGTTTATCCATTTGTGTTTTTTTAGTATTTACCCGGAGCCTGAATTCGTGCCTGATTGATGGCAATCAAAATCAAGTTTTTTTTTAGAATTTGGTTGAGGATTGGCACGTCACGTTACAATATTTTGAAACGTCAAGATTAGCACAAGGCAGTTCCCCAAAACGCCGGCCCTTCACAATTTCCTTGTGTTTACTGAGAAAAAACAGTGGTGGAACTACTCCCCAGCAACTCGTCAAAAAACTTAAGAAGAATAGGCTCGCCACCGACTTAAACATAACTTTCGAAATTTGGTGTGGATTCCAGGCCTTGATTGACTTAATATTACTTACCAACAGAGCGTAAGAATTTGTATCCGCAGCGTTTGTTAATATTTAGATATACGAGGCTTCACCTGAACAACATGGTGGCATTGTAACAATGACGTCACTTTACGTCTTTACTTGACCTGAATGCATTTCGCGTGCCAAAGTCCCTCGTATAGGTCAGGGTTATGGCTGTGCTGCAGGTATGTGCAGAGTAAAACAGCGATATCATTACTCGCCTTGCAAATTTATGTCTTAAGCCAACAAACGTAACCGGACTTACAGTTGACTACCAAATTAATATTGATTTATACCATACTAGAAGACTTCCCGCGGTTTCACCCGCGTAAGCCCCGTGCCCGTGGGCAAAAACTAGCCTATGTGTT
The DNA here is from genome assembly GCA_921972225.1 of Euplexia lucipara. Classification (NCBI taxonomy): domain Eukaryota; kingdom Metazoa; phylum Arthropoda; class Insecta; order Lepidoptera; family Noctuidae; genus Euplexia; species Euplexia lucipara. Next base: position 4,206,426 of record OV179142.1, on the reverse strand, counting down.
AATCCAGGGTGTCAGCTAACTCCATACCAAATTTTATTAAAATCCACTCAGTAGTTTTTACGTGCAAGAGTAATAAACATCCATCCATCCATCCATCCTCACAAACTTTCGCGTTTATAATATTAGTAGGATAGTATAGAAGAGAGAGTAGATAACTCTACGCTTGGTAATACAATTTGGCGTGGAGATAGATCATATTAATTAAGGATAATATGATCTATCTCACACACAGAATCATCTCATAGACAGAAGATAGCCTATGTTCGTCTCCAGGAAGAGACGAACATAGGCTATCTTCTGTCTCAAAAAATAATGTGAAGAAAATTAAAAGAAAAAAAAATCGTTTTCTTCAAAGAGATTTCAAATACTATAGAGCGGGCACGTCAAGGTAATGTCATAGAAAAACTTTGATCCCATGTCTCAGTAACGCCATCTAGAATAATATATGAATTTTGGAGCGGCAGCGCAGCGAATTAAAAAAAAATTAAAAACTTGTGTCCACTAGGAGACAAATTTCGAATGCAAATTTTGTTCGTGATTTCATTGAATGTCTTTGGTTTTCTTAAACATTTCTCGAATGGAGCGCCATTTTTGATACTATGACAGACGGTGACAAACGTCTTCCCAGTCCATTATCTATACATTTAGTAAGACAGTAAAAAAACTGTGTCTGTACATTGAATATATTTAAAAAATAATAATTGAGGGGGGTTTAAAAACAGTATTAAGAAAGAAAGAAAATTATTTATTTGGGACAAGCACAGGAACTACAAAAATACATGCAGAACCGCAACAGACCAGCTAAACTATAGGAGATACAACAATGGTACCATAGCGAAAATTGTTCCACGTGATGAGCAATTTATGCTGAGAGAATAAATCTGAAGATCCGGAACACTTGATGTGGAACTTCAAGAGCCCAGCTACACTATAACATATATAGGAATGACGTCGTAGCAAGAGTTGTTTACCCTTATGAGCACTCGCTGTTGACGTATAAAAATCGAAGATCTGGAACATTCTAATTTCATTGCATAATTATAAAATAACATTAAGTACCTCCACGCGGTGAAGGCGGGAACAGTTCAGGACTGATTTTCGATGACGATGGACGAACGATATATAATCGTTGAAAATTAGACTCTACTGGCTAAAACTCCCATTTTTTTATCGTATAAATATGCCTTCGAGCTTATGTTATTTGAGTGTTTAATTTCCTTTTCCATTTATCTTCGTTACACGGTAGCCTACCCGGTAACGCAGGGGAGCAGCCACTTAGATTTTAATTGATCAGTATCATCAACCGGGGCTTTTAGAATTCAACATCAGACGTTTCAGATCTTCGATTTTGACGATCCCGTTGTCGCTGGCATAAGCAACAGGATCCGCGTACGAAGTCGCGGGCAGATGCTAGTAAAAAATAAAATAAAATTCAGTTCATAAAGGCATTACACAACATGAATACAAATACAAATACAGATTTACAAATTTTCTGACCTATAACCATCATAAAATTAAAAATTAAAATAAAAACTAAAATTAAAATTAAAATCAAAATCAAAATTAAAATCAAAATTAAAATTAAAAAGAAAATTAAAATGCAAATACAATTCAAATGTCAAGCCAAGCGACATTTTGAAATTTGACACGTCTTACGCTAAAACTAAGAAGGCTAAATTGATTCTAAGACGGAACGAAGTTTGTTGGTGCAGGTAGTAGATACTTAGGTATTTTATGATTGCACACATTTTTATGTATATAGCAAACTTAGTATCATTATTAGCATAAAAAAAGTAAAATATGAAAGATGTCACAATAATATTAGTTGGGGACACATATTACAATATAGTAATGCGAATAAAATTTATTATTCATCATCTGCCTCGCCAACCAACCAACCAACCAACCATCCACCCAACCAACCATCCAACCATCTACCAACTACTATGTTGGCGCCGGCTTCCAGTTTAACCGAATGCTGCTGAATACCAGAATTTTACATGGGGTGGTAGCCTATATAATCTCCACAGCTCAGTAACTGGGTAACAGCCATATTCTTCAGTTAAATTGGTTGCCAGACTATCGGGCTTCTGGCCACCCGCAACGGCTATCAAAGATCTGCAAATTACAGCCGAGCCATTGGCATAACGTGTATTCTTTGGCACGGAGGAGCCTAGGTATGATAAATATAAATATGGAGGTCATTGTATCTATGTTACATGTAGGTGTCGATCTCTCGTTTTCCAGAAAAGAAACAGATAATTAATGCAAGTAAGAACCGTAGGTACGATAGCAGTAAGTTAATAATTTTAAATTAAGTAGGATTCACGAGTGCTTCTAGCAAACAAACTGTGATGTGAACTGTGTGTATCTGTGTGTGGTGTGTGTGTGTTTGTGTGTGTGAACTGTGGTGTCTGTGTCTGTGTGTGTGTGTGTGTGTGTGTGTGTGTGTGTGTGTGTGTGTGTGTGTGTGTGTGAGTGTGTGTGTGATGGTGTTTAAGAATAAAAAAAAACTTGATTAACTGCCTTATTTAACTGCCAAACCTTCTAAACCAGCAGCCTATGGACCAATTACACGCAGTGACCCTATAATGCTCTCAGAATCCAGTGCAACAACGCATTTAGGGTTCTGGTGCGACAGTTTAATGAATTAATTTTGATTGTAATTGTTATTTTAATTTTGATTGTGATTTTAAGTATGAATTTTAATTTTGATTTGAATCTGACTAATATAGTTTTTAAAGCGCTCTGATACTAACATTATATGGACATGCATAGTCTGAAATAAATTAATTGTATTTATTTTTAAATGGCCAAAGAAAAAAAACCCATGGTCAAGGTTTAAGAAAACAATATTTTTAAGTTTTCTAATAAAAATAAGTAAGGAAGTAACAGTGTCACATGCCAATTATTGTAGTTTAAACGTGCAAGAAGAATAAGGGATTTAAAAAATGTCCAGCAGTTAAAAACTTTTACAAAAGTTTACACGAAAACATTACACATTTATCCAAAAGGGTTCCCAGTCCCACTTCACACGTTGAAGGACCCTAGCGACTGAATGAGGGAACTTACTTATTTCAACCCAATTCAACCACTTTTTTAACCCTTTTTATATCTACTATCATTTTAACTGTTTTATCAGACGTGTTTCAACCTTCTCCAGCGCGATAACTGAAAAATCAACAGCGGTTTTAACGGAATTTAGAATTTGTAGGTATTAAATGTTATTCTAATTAAGTGAGCTTGAAGTTACACAAAATGAGTTGAGATTTTCAGCTATTTTGGTTATTATATTCGATGTTGCTAACTCTTAATTACGTTATTTTCGAGTCGTCGTGTTTAAAATAAGCTAGAAGGTTGTGTCTACAAAATTGTCAAAGGACATTCTAAAGGTCTATAATTGCCTGTTCTAAGTAATTATATCCGACTTCTAACATAAGACGCGAATGCTACTGCTGAGCATAAAGTCTCGGGTTAGATATTCCGGGTAGGGTTAAGCTTTGTTGAGTGTTTCAATGTAATATCAGTTCGGAGTCTGGGTTTGTGTCCATTTTTTTTTTTGATTAAAAATAACTGGCAATGTGGGTTCCGCATACTAGTAATGCGGAACCCACATTGCCAGTAAGTTTTATTAACCACTCCAACTAAGCTAAATATGCTTGTGTCAGGAGTGGGTTTACATCAATAGTGCGATGGGTGGAGATCAAACTCACGACCCCTCGATCGCCGTTTCACAATAACTTCTATCACAATAAAATAACAAAAACGCTGTTTGAAATTCCCGTGTTCGCGCCTGTGATCGATCACAGTAAGCACGAATCGACGCGATCTATCAGCTGATAGTCTGACCTCAGGAAGGGCAAAATCTACGAGTAGTAGTAGCGACGCAAGCTCCCCCGCCACCCCAACCGCTCCCGTTGTGCAGTACTGACGTAATTGAACTAATTGACAGTTAATGAGTATAAAAAAAAGTTTCTTTGTGAAACTTATTCTTGTTCATGGGTACAATCAAATGTTTAAGTATCGGTCACTAATTACCGGTCACCCTATATATTACTAGTTTCCTGTATACTGAGTGTGCTAGCTGACATGTAGTGAATAACTTATTTTAATTAATAAGAGCCTCATGAACTATGACAGTACAGTCTAATATCTATAACAAAATCTGACAACCAATTTGACAAAAGGCCATAGTCACACAGTAACTGTGTTGTCGTGGTCCGACTGGCAGTCTCTTCATACATGTAAAACCTAACCCAACATAGTTGGGGAGAGCCTAGGCAGATGATGTTGATTTGAAAATTTCGGAGTGTAAAAAAATGTGTGTAAGTATACGGGTATAAATAATAAAATTAATAATAATGTACAGACGCCAGCACATCAAGTTACCCCAATGTGTCAAATTTTCCCAATTGAATATGTATCTTATTCTGTTTGACATAAAGTTGAAAAACAATCATAGAAATTTCACACAATGGGGTAACTTGATGTGCTGGCGTCTGTACATCTTTATTTCTTCTCACAAAAATAAGACAAAAACATAAATTCAACCTTATTCTAACAACATCCAGATGCATAATTTACTCACCACTTTTCAGCACAAGAGCACCTCGCTCCGAAAGTTATCTGGATCAGACACTATATTGGATTATAACATAATTGATGGCATTATTCCCTAGAGTTATAAAATAGGTTACTGAAATTAACAGCACCACTGCGATGGAAATTAAAAACTGTACCGCAGTTCGTTGTGCCATAAAACGGGCAATTTATTAAAGAGCATTGCACTTTCACTCCCATGATAATGCAACCATAACATCATTTTCACTGTTTAATTTAGATAATTTTACGTTTAGTGTTTGTAGCAAATCAAGTTACTTCGTTGGGATAGGTATACCGTTTACGTAATAGTAATAAAATTATAATAATATTTCACAACATTCACACAAAGCCATCTAGTCCTAAGCTAAGCAGAGCTTGTGTTATACCTACCTACTAAACAACCGATATACCTACATATGATACTTATATATTTCTAAATATACACTAACACATTATAGATAAATTTCACCTAGGCACAGAACAAATGGTCGTGCTCATCACACAAATGTTTGTCCGAGTATGAATGCAAAAAGTGAGGTAACTAAAATAGAGCCAAAACTGGCTTGTTTGCTCGGCGAACCACGTCAGTACGTACCAAAAGTCACGTTCCGTCGAACACACCTTGCGAGTTTCCACATCCGGCTCACGCACAATAGTAAGGTGGTCACACGATTTCACCCGTGTTTTGAACTAAACACGGCTTCTATGTGTTATTATTCTAAGGTGTTGTTTATCTTAACCCTCCTAGCTTTTCCCAACTATGTTGGGGTCGGCTTCCAGTTAAGCCGGAGGCAGTTGATGGCAGTCGATGCAGTACATTTAGCAACTGCCATCAACTTCATCCAGTTCTACCAGTATTTAACATGAAGCGACTGCCCGTCGGACATTCACAACCCTGTTACTGGATAACATGGTAACCCTAGGTTTAACTGTGGTTATCAGACTTTCGGGCTTCTGACTACCCGTAACGACTGTCAAAGATCTACAAATCATCATCACATCATCATTTCAGCCGAAAGACGTCCACTGCTGGACATAGGCCTCCCCCAAATGTCGCCACAACGACCTGTTCTGTGCGTCTCTCATCCATTGGATTCCCGCAACTCTCACCAAGTTGTCGGTCCACCTTGTGGGAGGTCTTCCAACGCTGCGTCTTCCGATACGTGGTCGCCACTCCAGAACTTTACGGCTCCAACGACCATCTGTTCTGCGAGCGATGTGTCCTGCCCACTGCCACTTAAGTTTAGCAATTTTCCGGGCTATGTCGGTGACCTTGGTTCTCTTGCGGATATCGTCATTTCTGATTCGGTCGCGCGAGGTAACTACGAGCATAGCTCTCTCCATTGCCCTTTGAGTGACTTTAAGCCTAAAAACCTAAGCCTAATAAAGATCTACAAATAGCAGCCGGTAATACTACCAGCTTAATGTGCAAGCATTCCGAGGCACGGAGGAGTTTTGATATGTAATTAATGGTCACCCACAGACCAACGTAGCTTCAATCGACCCGTGACGCTGTTATTATTAACACCGTTGACCACATAGAGAAACATATTTTGAGAAGCTAAGATATATTCTCAAATTATGTTTCTGAATGTGTTTGACTACTGTCCTGCTATTTTTGCTCCTGATTAGTCCCTAACGGGGCCAACAAAGAAGATCTAGAGATTTTCTTTATCGTAAAATTATTTTGTACACGCATCAAACCATTTTCCATTACCAATCACAAGTTATTGAAAATGAAACGCAAGCGCATGCGGTTTGTAAAGTATAATAAAACCCCCTTGTTACCGTTCCACTGCAAGTTAATGACCTCATCTTATATAGAAAAGGCACAAGCTTCAATCCCTACTTTTACTCGGGGCGACATAAATTAATCATAAGCCCAGGTTTCCTCATGATGTATTTCTACACCAGTGAAATCCTAGCTATACTTTGAAAGTTTAAATTCTAAGTATAAATGTACTTTCGTAATAAGTTTCCATTTTATATTTTACTGAGCATAAACAACGTTCTCTTGCATGTTCTTTTAGTCTTCAAGCTTTTACCAAATCCAACAGTCCAACACATAAACAGTTATTACTTCATATTTTGTAACGACAACGTAAAAATATGAAAAGTCCAGTCTGTCTTTTCCACTATAAAAATACATGCTTTGAAAACCTTCTTATCAAATAAATGAAATGAAAATGAAACAGTGTAATAGAAACTCATTAAAATGCTTCAAATATGTTGCAACCACATACAGTTTTCTGCAAAACTAAGTAAGTACCTAATGTGCGACCCACGTTGCTAGTACTTACCTAAGCTTTTTTAAAAATAGAAATATATATTTTAATTCAAGTGAAGCAAGTTTGTCATAGGAAGCAAGGCGTAAAGCAGCCTCGGTTCTCGAATGTTATTACAAAAATGTGCTCATTCCGTTCAAAAGACTTTTTCAACACTGTTGCGAGGAAAAGTATATACATTTTCATAGACATTTTGGTTTAGTGTGAAAAATCCCATGCGTTTTATTTTATTAACCGACTTCTTGCCTTACGCCTTCTTCTTTGAAGTGGTTAAAGGTGTTTTATATAAATAATAAATATACAAGTTGGAAGGAATATCGGCATTCTACCAGATAACATAAGTTCAAACGGTTTGCGGAGGGCCATCGTTGTTATTTTTCCTTGGAGTTTATATGCTTTCTTTTATTAATTTCTAGTAACATAAGTCCATACATTCGACTGGCCTGTTGGTCTAGTAGTTAGTAACCCTGACTGCTATGCCGGAGGTCGTGGATTCGATTCCCACCCAGAACAAATGTTTGTGTGAAAAGCACGATCATTTGTTCTGTGTCTGGGTGTAATTTATCTATCTATAATATGTACGTATTTAAAAATATATAAGTATGTTTATCAGTTGTTTAGTACCCATCATAACACAAGCTCTCAAGCTTAACTTGGGACTAAATGGCGTTGTGTGGAAAGTTGTGGAATATTTATTTATTTATTTATACTGGGTCTTACATGAATTTTTATCATAAGAAAGTCAATATTTTTGTCAAAACCCATTAGATTTTTATTTTAAAAGTAGGTAAAATATTTCACTAATTTTAGTGAAAATGTCTCGTTTCCATTTTAACTAAGGATAATCATGCGGTTTGTTAGGTGTCATGTTTTTACAGATAAATTTATTTGTTAAAATTATCAGAAAACTAAATAATTATTTGAATAGAAGAAAGGTTTGTATTTTTGTATGTACCGGTAAACCAAGGTTATTTTAAATCTCTAGGGTAACTGTGATAGTTACACAAAGTACAATTCTTTTTCTTTTTTTACCCGTAAAATTAACGCAGCTGATAATTTATTCTTCTACTACGAATTCTAGTCGTTAGGCAATGTTTCGCCAATGTTTTAGCTTTAACAAATAGTTCTGAGTGGACTTAAGCTCATTGCAAAGTTAACCCTAAATTTCCGTCTAAAATGCATTTAGATTGGCGTGACTTTGGAGAGCAATGTTCAAGTAGGAGTTATAAAAGTAGCCCCGTTTTTAATAGCCATTTGTTTAACGGTATTAATTTTTTTTCCTCGGAACTTGTAATACATTTTTATTAAAGTATCCTTACTTAAATATCATTTAGTGGATCCTTGCTGTGTTATTTTTTTCTAAATTTTAATACATGAGTTTTAAATAAATTATTGATCAATGTTACTGTTCAACGTAACGAATAAACCTAAAAACTAACTGGTTCGATTTGAAAAATTCTTTCTCCATTGGAAAGATACACTGTCCCCGGTTGACATAGGCTATTGTAGTAATTTTTAACACCCTTTTCCCAAAGTAACGGAAACTACGCGAGTAAAACCGCGTAACATACCCTTAAAAAGTAAAAAAAACTCCATTGAAGCGATATTGCTGACAAATTTTTCCAACTGTCAAATATAGAATCTACGGTCAAAATGATGTTTCTAAAAATAAACATTCATCAAAAGCGTCAAGGCAAAATCGTGTTTAAACAAGTGGATGCTCATTTCTAAACCGGGCTAACCTCAAAATGATTGTAGAAAAGTGTGAATACGAAATAAGCTTTTAGAGCGCTAAAATGCACTCACCATTGCACAACGTACCTAACTATCCAACCGGCGCGAGGGGAGGCAGGTCAGCTCTTATCTAAATACCCGTGCGTTGAATAAGCACTCTATTTCGATATGCAGGCATGGCCGGCCATGCGTTTACACTATACACCACGTTCGGGTTAAAACTCGCCACTGAACCACTATACCACTATATTTTCAAAATAACCGGGTTCGATTCCTGAACGGAGTACAGATGTTTTTTGAAATGTAAGAATGCTGTTTTTCTTGTTATTAAAATCGATGACATGGTTCCTCAGAACAGATCTTCGTATGTCTTATAATTTCAGACTTTCCCACATTGACAGATTTGAATGAGACACCCTGTAGATACAGTTCAGGGTAGAACGGACATCGATGCACATCTGGATGCTACGAGTTCTAAAATCAAAGATCATTTATAATAATAGGTATCTATACTAATATATAAAGAAGAAATGCTTGATTGTGTGTTTGCATTGAATAGGCTCCGAAACTATTGGACCGATTTGGAAAAATCTTTCACTGTTGGGAAGCTACACTATCCCCGGGTGACATAGGCTAATTTTTATCCCTGTTCTTCCGACACAAACGGGAACAACGCGGGTGAAACCACGGGACGACTGCTAGTATGACATAAATCAGGATTGTAAACAGTTTAAAGTAAAAATAACATCAGAGAAAACTTGGGAATAAGGGAAAGCCGACGTTAATTATTTTTCAATGCTGGGGGATCCAGGATGACGTAGAGAACTCATAGTGTCTGCATGTGCGATTAGGTCCCTTCCACGATGTTTGATTATGTATGAAGAGGTTAGTAAGTGCCCGTCTCATCACCTGCCCAACCAATCAAAACTGGGGTCAACTTTCGGTTTGACCCCCACGCCTTTAGTGGACATAACACCATTATTAAAGAATAACTTCATTCCATCATAGAATCAATTAATGTCGTGTAAAAATGGACCGAAAAGTCATGTCATCAAAGACGGTGCTGCATTTTGAAATGTTTAATAATTGTCATCAAGCTTTCTTATTTTTTTTAAGATTCCGCTTATCTCTGTTAATTTTTCTTTCATAAGATCCTTCTTCTGACAATATCAAACGCAACCATTAAAAGAATTAGCGAAATTGGTCCAGCCGTTCACGCGTGATGCCATGAACAAGGAAAATAGGGATCCAATTTTATATAATACATATAGAATAGACATGGATAAGAGCAGCGGTGGCCCGGTGGTGGCGGCTCCGACTTACGAACAGTAAGTCGTGGGTTCGAACCCAGACAGGTGCATTACTTTGTGTAATTTATTTCATTACCACTGCTCTCAAAAACGGTGAAGGAAAACATCGTGAGGAAACCGGCATGTCCTAGAAACAAAAATCCGAAGACATGTACCGGAACAACTTGCCTGCTGCGGTCTTCCCGTCCGATTATAATTTAGGTGTCTTCAAGGCTAGAGTGAATAGGCTCTTAATAAACTAGTGCACTTCACCATCACTGTTTGCATCTCTGCTTACCATCAGGTGGGATTGCAGTCAAGCACTGGTTTATAATATTAAAAAAAAATAAAAATTGACATCTACCAATTCGCGCTGGGCCCGCGTGGTAGATTATGGCCCATACGCAAAATACGCGCTTTGACGTGGAGTTGCGGATACCAGCCCGGTATCTTTATCTTTATCTTTTTAGATATGGATTGGATAATGGAATAAGAAGTTTTATGTTTAACACACGTAACCAAGTCATTTACTAGACCTCTCGCATGATCAATATTTTATTTCACATGCAACCATTTTTGTACCCCTTTTGGAATAATATAGCGACCGATATTTATACAACTTTATTTTAAGAACTGTTATTTACTACCTAGGTATATAACACAAATGTAAATGATTATGGTTTTTATAATATCTATTATTGATTTAAGTATAGTATCAACCACCTCAGAATACAACTCAAAAAAGAGTTAATTATCACAAAACGCTACAGTGTATTAAAAATACATTTCTTAACGAAATTTCTTTAACACCTGCTTCAGTTCGCACAATGGCAACGAATGAAAAGAAAACTTTTACGTGCTTCAATAATTACTTGAACAAGTCTGCACAGAAAGTTTAAGTTTATTTTTGTAACTTAATGTGGCTTAAAAAATAAAAAGTTTTTTATCCTTTATTAGGCTGTGAATCAGCACATTTTGATCGTCAAAAGGTACATAAATAGCAACTTCTAAGAAACATCACATATTTATTTAAGTTAATAAATAAATATGTTATGTTTCTTAGAAGTTGTTAGTCCTAGGCTCTAGAATTCGTCTTGTTGACAGCCACGACACAGGCTGTGCCTAGTGTGGCTCTCATTGGCAACAATATCATGTACTTCTTGTGGAATAAATAAATAAATAAATAAGGCAATCTCCCAAAATGCCCGCCCTTCACCATTTCCTAGTGTTTTTGCTGGGAAGAAGTGGTGGAACAAACTCCCCAGCAACACATCTATCTGCATCGTTTGTAGATTTTGACGCTATAAAATGAAATGCTCTGTAAATAGCAATAAAAAAAAACATTCCACAACTTTTTCACACAACGCCATTAGTCCCAAGTTAAGCTAGAGAGCTTGTGTTATGGGTACTAAACATCTGATATACATACTTATATATTTCTAAATACATAAGTATATATTATAGATAAATTACACCGAGACTCAGAACAAATGATCGTGCTCATCACACAAACATTTGTCCTGGGTGGGAATCGACCCCACCACCTCCGGCATAGCAGTCAGGGTGACTAACTACTAGACCAACAGGCCAGTCAAAAGCAATATTATCAAGGGTTTAAGAATGGTTAAGCTACGCTAACCGATGTCGGTGCTTTGATGGGTGACCATTTATAACACATCAAGACTCCTTCGTGCCTCGACAAGCATCGTTGGTCTCGGTTGTTAGTTTTAGGTATTTTACAGGTATTAAGAGTAAGGTATTCGGAGCTTCGAAAGTTGGACATCCAGTTTAATCAAAGGATTTCGGACTTTTCTATCTGGGATTTCCCAGTAGCGGCACGAAGTCTCAAAATCATTTATTCAAATTAGGCTGAAAATCAACACTTTTCGTACGTCAATATTGCTTAAGACTGTCTCTCAAAAAGCCGCTTCACCGCGTCTGCAGGCCTAGTATTCTACTTCTATTATAGAAAGAAAATGTCGTATACAGAATCAGCTGTTTGACAACTGTCAAGTGTATCTCATTTTCAGCCATATTCAAAATTCTACCCGCTAACTCTTGACAGTTGACAAACAGCTGATTCCATGTACGCCATTTTCTTTCTATTGTCGCCTTATCGATTACGATTAGAATTTGTAATATGGCTCGGCCTGCTGGATTCGTGCGCGATCGATGGCAATAGACTCGTCCCCTATACATGGTACTTAAACATAACTGGCGCAATGTGGGTGTACTACACGTCTACCTAACCCTTCCGTCCGAAATTACAAGCGTCATGTTGCGTTTATCTATGTATTTACACGTTCACAACACCAGTTTTCAACAATAGACCAAGAGTTGTAACATTACTTACGTCATACGTAAATTGAGCTGAATAAAGTTTCAGACCAAATCCTACGACTACATCTAGGGTACCTACTTTATATTGTAAAGACGCTCTGGCAGAATTCTCGCCACTAGTTGGAATGTTTCTCGAGGTACACATACCTAAGTAGGAATGTTCAAGTAAGTACGTGCAGGGCACTCGTTGGTTCATTATATTTTAATACTTCTTCTTGTTTACGAAATTAACTAACCTGCTGTCAGAAGCCTCCTAGGCTTCACATGGCCGTCGAGAAATAAATCTCTGGTAGGTATACCGCGTTTACTCGCGATGTTTTTATCGCCGTTTTTCACCTAAGTGATAATTATGAAATATGTACTTGAATCTGAAAATAGTAAGAGTTTCGAACTTAACACCTAGCAACCAACAGGTAACCAAGTACTTACCAATAAAAAAACGTTCTGTTTACGTATGTCTGTAGATATGTTAAGTGTAAAACACAGCTAGACGACAAGATTATTTCTTGGCTTCGTTCAATTATAAAAAATCTAACAGAGCCCTTCTAATTAATCCATTTTCCAAAAATGAAGCTAAAAAAAAGAAGTTACTTTCTTGGCTTCGAACACTAGATTTCACAAAATTTTCGAAACAGAAAACTTTTTTAAATACATAGTTAGCACACACACACACACACACACACACAGACGCACACGCATAACAATAATATATTACGTTATGAAGACTGCATGTCCTAAATTACTGTATTTGGTTTTTAACCCCCGACGCAAAAAGAGGGGTGTTATAAGTTTCACCGCTATGTGTGTGTGTCTGTCTGTCTGTCTGTCTGTCTGTCTGTCTGTCTGTGGCACCGTAGCGCCCAAACGGGTGAACCGATTTAGATGCGGTTTTTTTTATTTGAAAGCAGGGTTTCTTGCGATGGTTCTTAGACATAATTCATCAAAATCGGTTCAGCCGTTTCAAGGTTATCAGCTCTTTTGTGTTAGCTACCGTTGCTATTTTAGACGTCTATGGGTATTAACTTTACTTAAAAACATATTTGTGTCTTAAAATTTCAAACACCCATGTGTGTAATATTAATAAGCAACATTATGGTGTATTTGGTCTGATGCAGCCAGGATATCTAGAGACAAATACACTCTTGGAAAAATAACAGCAGATAGGTCGTGTTTGGATTCATTTTAACCAGCATTTGATTCTGCACACAATGCACTGATGGCAACAGGATGAGCTGATGCTGCAGCCAGGCTATCCAGCACACCAGTAGGTAGACTCTTGACAAAATAATAGCAGATATGTCGTGTTTGGATTCATTTCAACCAGCATTTGATTCTAAACACAATGCACTGATGGCAACAGGGTGAGCTGATGCTGCAGCTAGGCTATCCAGTACACCAGTAGGTAAACTCTTGACAAAATAGTAGCAGATATGTCGTGTTTGGATTCGTTTTAACCAGCATTTGACTCTACATACAATGCACTGAAAAATTCTCATAACTGTATAAGTACTCTATAAAACAAAACGAATGCGTTTAAAAATTTTAAAATAAAAATTAAATTAAAAATTTAAAAAACCCCCACCGCAAAAAAGTAAAACATTTAAAAAGTTAGAAATAACAATTTAGCCATGAAATTTTACGTAACGTCGGGGTACCGTTAAAATAAGTACCTACATACGTACAAGTACTAGAAACATTCCTTACTTAAGCGGTTCCCCGACGTGAAGTAAAATTTCATGGCTAAATTGTTATTTCTAACTTTTTAAATGTTTTACTTTTTTGCGGTGGGGGTTTTTTAAATTTTTAATTTTCTAACATAAATATAACACTAAGTCCGTTTAACAACAATTGGAGAAGACATTGATACCTGTAACACAGGCTACAGCCTAGCTGAGGAGTCAGGGCTACATTAAGAGTTGAGACTTTCTTTTATGTCTATCGATGGAGGTAGATTGCCGGCTTAAAAGGGTCCAGTAACCACGATCCTCAGTAACCGGACCGGTAAAGAAAGAAGATTTAATAAACGTCCAGGACACTCTATATCTACCGAGCAAATAAAAGACACTTCATTCTTCAGACATTCATCTCAGAAAAGAAATTGGTGAATCACCTCCCACTTTATTAAGAGCCCACTTTGTGAAATCTTCAAACAGAAATTGCACGGAGCAAACTGCAATAACAGTATACGCTCTCGTAACGTTAGGGTTCTATTTCAAATAGATTATATAATATACGTTTTCTTGAATGTACAAGACACTCTGACACCTAATAGATTGTAGTCTCCCTGTTACGTTTCGAAATTGCAATATTGGATACCCGATCGAACAGACTTGTGGATATTGTGCAACCATTTTGCATCGTTTCCACATAGTAGGATGTCATATCTCAAATCGAGTTTTGGTAGCCAGTGAAGTTAAGTCCAGATATGAAAATTAGGAAATAAATTTGGATAATGGTAATAATTGACATGATGCTTTCATTCATTATTACATGTGTTGCTACCTGCCACAGGCACCAGCGATCTACAACCAAAAATTAATAGCTTTTTCTCCTGTGTAAATTTTGTTTCTATTTTTTTGGCTTGTGATGAGAAATAAACAATTTTTATTTTATTTTTTATTTATAGGTTTCCTGTTTAACTGACATTAAAAACACTACGCTTTGAGGCAAACATTTTGAATTACTTGAATTAAAGAAATTAAATTACTAGGATGTTTAATTTCATAACCACAAAATGAGTACAAAGTACAATAAATGTACATACAAAATTACAATATGTACTTATTAACTATTCTCATTACTTGGGTCGCTGTTGTCCTAGCTAGGTAATTGAATAACCTATTACAGTAAGGCCCTGTCCAGACACACGCGCGAATCTGACGCGTATAGTAATACATTGCTCTTTGGTATGAACCTCAGTAAGTAAGCTATGCAATATCCATATTAATTAACTTAAAATCGCGTGTCAATTCGTAGCGAATTCGTTCCTTCTGGACAAGGTCTAAGTAACTGGCTGTGTGTGAACATGAGATGTATGAACGTAAATGAAGCAAAAGAATTATGTGAGAATTGTAGCAGATGGCGCTTTGTAGTTCATATCTGCCCCCATAGAAAAAAATACCGGGAGCTTATGTGTGTGTATATGTCGTAAGTAACACCTTATTACACTATTCAATTTGTAGGTCGCTAACTAGGATCCTAGTTAGTAAACAAGAAACCGGTCGGTACTATTAATCGGGTCCAATCTGTCCTTACTGATATAATCCTACAAATCGAATAGTGTAATAAATAAGCTCTTTACTATGAAGAAACAAGACGTTACAATTTCTGGCAAGATATAATTATTACAATAATTTAAGTCTGTCCTAAAGAACTTGTACTTTTGCCCGTCTTGTTTAATCATGGATTACCTCGCTACTTTGAATATTAATACCGTTGTTAACATTCAGACTGGCCAAGGTTCCGTGCCGTTCAGCCTTCATTAAAAATAAAAGATACCTTTTTGCTTTTAAAATACTGATATTGGTGAAATATATTTTTTATTCAGGACTTATCTGTGTGTGTCAACAATCTTTTGAATGTAGGACTGAATCCATTGTTTCTGGCTGGCATCCGACTGATTTAATTCGCTTTGATATTTAATACTGACGAATCAAATAGCATCACATTTTAAACATCGCGCTTTTAACAAAGACTTGAGTTGAGATGCATTAATATTGTTTTGTTGGTGTTGTATTTGTGCATAAACAATTTAAGCTGATCGATGAAATTAAATGATGAAAATGTTTTTTATTTTAGTGAGTTATACATATTTAAACTCATGCCTTATTCTCTTGGGGGTAGGCAGAAACTATAGTGCGCCATATGCTATGTTTGTCACATACCTACTTCTTTTGCTTAGTTTACATTCATACATGGTATCTTTCCAAATACTTTACGTGCCAAATTTTTACCTGACTATGACAGACAATGACAGCGCGGACACTGGTGTCCTTTTCAGGTTTAGTAGATTAATTTTATTAAAGTTGCAGAATTCTGGACCAATCCAACAATTTAATAAAAACTTTGCTGCCGTTCTTAAAATATAAATTAGTAATGATAGACACACACTCTAACACAACTTTGTTTTAAATACATGTGTTGAGAACAGGATCAATTTTAAAATAAAGAAACCACAAGTTCAGCTTGTCGTTTATTATCGCAGCACATTTTAATACAGACTTATCTATATATATAAAAGAAAGTCGTGTTAGTTACTTCGCTTATAACTCAAGAACGGCTGAAAAGATTTAGCTGAAAATTGGCAGGGAGGTAGTTTAGAGCCAGGAGAAGGACATAGGATACTTTTTATCCCGTTCGACATCATAAAAATAAATATCAAGAATATCGGTTGTCTCAAACATTTTTCAAACGCAGCGCCAACTTGGATGACATGACAGGAGTCAAACTTCCCAGTTCATTTATTCATTATCAGGTGACAATTTGAAATTGACAAGTCTTAAGCTAAACCCAAGAAGGTAAGGTTGTCAATTTATAATACGCACCTACGTTCTGAAATTTATTTTGTTACTAAACTTAGAGGTTTTATGTAGCATAAAAAAGTCTTATATTTCAGAAATCAATTTACGTAACTAGCAATGATGACAGAGACGAACTTTAATAATTCTTTGCAAATAGAACTTATTTTACTGTTAGGACTTTAATTAAAGTAGACCGGGAAAACTATAGGCATAAATTATTGTATGTAACATAGAGGCAATAGTTCAGATTAAAATTATGAATTTAGTATTTTTTAGTAAGGTAGTTAGGTTAGATAGTTGGGTTAGCTATAGGATAGGTATGGTCAGTTAGGTTAGGTTATATATATGTTGTAATTTAAAAGTAGTAGTAGTTATTATTGGTTTGGATTTATTTGTTGTCGTCTTATTCAACGTATGTATATCTAATATAAAAAAAATAAGAGCAATGAATTGACTCTAAGGCACAACGAAGTTTGCCGGGGCAGCTAGTTTTTTCATAAAAAAACAAAACAACCAGACTTATAAGCATATCTAAGAAAAAGAATAATTTATTAAAAGAGTTTGGTAGCTGGTCGCCAAAAATATGTAATCTGGTCAGCCCAATTGAAACTGCAAAAAGAAGGTATTATTGAGTAAACAGTAACTTTTGCCATGTTAAGCCCAGTAGCCGTACAAATGAAGCTAGACAGTTGAAAAAAATAGGTGAATATTACCGTCGCCTGGACTAACAAATAATACCTAATCAAAAATAATGAGCTCTTAAATTAAGAATGAGCAGTATAGCTCTAGGCGACATTGCTTGCGTGGGTAGCACTTAAATACGAGAAAAATATTGTTTGTTGCCTACAAAGGTACCTACTTAATTTTACTTTATTGAAATTTACTAACTTTTTCTACCAAGTAATAGTACAGTACTCGTTCTGAACTTTGTATTGAAACGTCTCATTATCATACGTACAAACATAACATAATTAAATTCACTCTTTCTCAATGGGGTTGGCCGAAACTACGGATCGTCATTTTTTTCGTCATCTTAATTCTCCCTACCCCTTTAGCTTCTTGAATGTATCTCGTCTTAAATGCTGTCTTTTCTAAGAAACATCACCAATTAGGTCAGTGAGAGTGTACCTTCTTGGTGTAGATATCTTTTGTTATTCGCATTGCATTGTTATCACATTATTCCTAAATCTATCATTGATAATTAGACCTCACCTACTTTGTAAGCAACGCATTTCTACAGCATTTATTATACTCTAATGTCTCCTGTGCCACACCAAACACCTTATTCTGTACATTAACAAATATCGTTTCGCACACGCTCGAGTTTGAAATATTTATTATAATATGTACATACAGTAATTGATGTTTATTTTTTAATTAATTATAGTAATTGTAAATGTTACAGTCAAAACTCTTAACCAGTCAAAAGTACTATTGACTAGCAAAATCAGTCAAAACTACTTTTGACTAAAATAACAGTTAAAAGTACTTTTGCCTAATGGAGCCGGTTAAAAGTACTTTTAACTAAGTGATTCCGTCAAAAGTGGTTTAAACTGGTTTTATCAGTCAGGTAAAACCGTCTATGGTTTGGGGAGTTATGTGGGTTAGGTTACATTAGCGCGCGGAGGCGAGCGAGCAAAGCTAGCGTGCCGCGGCAGTGGCTGCCGAGCGCCAGATCCCTTAGTGCTTTTGACTGATGCTTTAATGCAGTTAAAACTACTTTTGACGACGAGCGTCAGTCAAAAGTACTTTTAGCCGCTAATTTGCAGTCAAAAGTAGATACTAATAACCAATAATTTTCAGTCAAAACCACTTTTGACCAACCTGTTCAGTCAAAAGTAGTTTTGACTGATTTTGCTAGTCAATAGTACTTTTGACTGGTTAAGAGTTTTGACTGCAACATAAACAAGACTTAAGCTCACGAAAATATACATAGTTCCCGCAATGTTAAGTTTCCAAAAAAGGTTCATGTTGGTAGCATAAAAAGTCGAAGCTTCCTTTATTACAAACGAAGTTATTGTTAGGTATTAATAGCCGTGGGCTTACAGCTTATTAATCCAAATCGACCTTCGTTACTTAAAAACCCGGTTGACCTGGTAAGGCTTTGACCGAACAAAAAATTAATA
This sequence comes from Euplexia lucipara, assembly GCA_921972225.1. NCBI lineage: Eukaryota > Metazoa > Arthropoda > Insecta > Lepidoptera > Noctuidae > Euplexia > Euplexia lucipara. The sequence goes on along the minus strand of OV179142.1, from coordinate 4,187,530 downwards.
CATCTTTTCTGTTGGCGGTGAATCGTCCTATTGTTTAAGTAACTCTTTCTCAACTGGAAGATATTTCCTACCTTTTTAAGGGTCTAGAAATAAAAACAAAAAGATTCAGTTTTACGGTTAGGTTCAGGGCGGTTAAAATGTAGATACATATATTACTTATTATATATTACTTAGAGTGGGTAATAGAGAGAAGGCAAAAATGCTTTTCCTTACCAGGGAATCAGACCCAGGACCTCACGCTCAGCAGTAGTGCCTGCAACCACAAAACCAAGGTGTAGTTTCAATAACCATACACATACATTCGTTTCATGTACATAATTAAATAAACTCACGCTTTTTTACCATGGGGGTAGGCAGAAACTACAGAGCGCCATCTGCTACGATTCTTACATACTTATTTTGTTTTCTTTACGTTTTACTCGTACATGTAATCACAAAAAGTAATTGTATCGGTAAATAAAATTACTAGAAAAGGCGAAGAGACTAAGTACTTAATTGCCCTATTTTTTATTGCCTCATTTACTTTCTAAAAACGATATTGAATGTTGATGAAAAATGTATTTTTTATCACATCTATTCAAAAAGAGCTAGTTTATTCCTCGTAAACAGGGACTAAAATAGCTCATTAATCCCTGTTTTATTGTTAGTAAATGTTTCAATCAGCAAATCACAAACCATGCGGGAACAATGTATTGAATATGTGACTGGCTGAAAAACTGCGAGCGCGCCAAATTTAAAAAAAGTTGATGAAAAATAAACATCGCGCGAAATTAAATGCATTCTGCTTTCGTTCGTAGTTGATTCTTAAACAGATTTTAGAATTATAAAAAATGAGTGCGTCTTCCTCAAGTGAAAAATTGTTACGATACACTTCCATAATTGTTCAAATATAAACATCAGCCTCTAATTATTTATATTTTATGTCTTATGGTTCTGAATTGTACGTAAATAAATTCTTGTTCATAAGTTGCTCTGACTTATTTTCTCATAGAGGGTGATAAAAAGTAGAGTGTCCACCTCGGGAGCAACACTATTTTAAGCCAAGCTCGAGTGACATACTTTTAATCCCTTGCTACGCTTAGGATTCTAGTTAAGAATTTCTCGCTCCGCTTGAGATTCTACTCTAGAATCCTTCGCTCCGCTCTGGATTAAAAAAAAAACACTCTTGCCTTTAAAATAGTTGTTTGCTCCCTAGATAAACAATCTACTATTTAAAACCTATTTACGGAAAATAAAAAAGGAAAGCTTACTTTTTTTCATGAAAGTGAAAAGCCATATTTATTTTTTATTTGTAGTTCTCTCGGACTAAAGAACTTGTGTAACTAAACTTATTGGAAAAGTAAATAGAGTTTATTTTCACTGTACATTATTGAGACATCGGTAAGCATTTGATAACATTTGGGATGGCGTCTCAAAAAAATTTTGGTGGCGTTTTTAAAGAGTATTTTTCTAGAAACATTTGTAATATCAGTGCTGTGCAAAAGCTGGGTGTGAGCCCGATTGATAGTAATAAAGCAAAGCTTATTACCATCAGTGGAGCAATAGGATCACCACCTATTTACTCGGAGCTTAAAAACGTGAGTGTTTAACAGGTATACCTCTACATAACCCTTAGGTTAGGTTAGGTTTATGGGGCAGGTGTCCGCATCTCCACGAGTCACGACTAAGCGCGTATTTCGCGTACGGGTGAGAATACGCTCTATTCCATCCATCCTAGCTCCTCGAGGAAGGCCACCAGCGGTTAAACGCTACTGGCGATCTCTCGGAGGGTACCTGGGTTTCCGAAGGACTTTGCCCTGTATACATAACCCTTTAGGGATAGTTACGTGATGTTATGTTATGGCATGTCATTAACATTTTTTATTACCAACTATTTCTTGAAAAAGTTTATGTTAAAATCATCATCTACCTAGCTGTTGTTTTTCAACTATGTTGGGGTTGGCTTCCAGTTTAGAGCGACTGCCTCTCGGATCTCCACAACGCAGTTCAGTGTTGCCGGTGCTGTCAAAAATATTAGAAAAAATTATGTACAACCGATTAGACAAACATTTAACATCCTTCAACTTCCTTTCAGACCGACAATATGGATTTAGACCAAAAAGTAGCACACTAACAGCTACGGTCGACCTTGTTACCAAAATTAAAGTAAATATAGATAATAAAAATATAGTTCTTGGTATCTTTATTGACCTTAAAAAAGCATTCGACACCGTAAGTCACGAATTGCTACTCAAAAAACTAACAACAATAAATATTGCCAGCAGTGCTCTAAATATATTCAAGTCTTACCTAGAAAACAGATCACAGTTAGTTAAAATCAATAATAATTGTCAAAGTGACCCATTACGTATAACGTGTGGTGTTCCCCAGGGATCTATTCTGGGTCCTCTACTTTTTTTGATTTATATAAATAATATTCAGGATCTAAAACTACATGGTCATCTCACTTTATATGCAGACGACACTTGCTTGTTTTACTTTGGACCATCTATTCATGATTTAATTTTACAAGCTCAAGAAGACCTAAACATTCTTTCTTCATGGTTTCAATATAATTTATTAACAATTAATGTCTCCAAAACATGTTATATACTATTTAAAGCTAAAAATAAGACCATCCCTCCACACGAACCATTAAATATTAACGATGTCCCTTTACAACAAAAAACCTGCGAAAAATATCTTGGCTTAAGATTAGATAGTTCTCTATCGTGGAATGCTCACTTAGACTACATAAAAACAAAGCTCTCATCACTACTTGGGTCCCTACGAAATATAGTTCGATGTATTCCTAGAAGATTACGTCATACTATCTACAATGCCCTAGTAAAACCGCACTTACTATATCTGATAGAAGTCTGGGGCAGTGCAGCCAAGACAAAGTTAGCCAACCTACAAGTTACACAGAACAAATTAATTAAAATGATATTCAACTATCCGCATTTAACACCAACAAGTACAGTTTACAAACAAACAAAAATAATGAATATTAGGCAGTTATATATTTATCACACATGTATTTTCATCCGTAAGGCTCTCAACAATAAAGTACAGACTAATTTAACGTTTACCAAAATCAGGCAAATTACCCAACGTAGCACTCGTCGAGCAAGCTTTCTAGTCTTACCGAAGATGAGAACTAAGTTCGGCAGAAAAATGTTAACGTTTGAAGGAGCACAGTTGTATAATAAAATACCCTCACATATAAAGAATGTACATTCATTCAATGCATTCAAGTATCAATTATTCCAATTTATACTAAATAAAAGTTGATGTAGATGTATTTACTTACTTAAAAACTAAATGCATTGTATAGATGAACATTACGCAGTGACGAACTTAATCTTAAGCTTACTAGTATAAGGTAAATATTGTTTCTCAAGTGAGTGACTTTGTGTCTTTTTTGAGAAATAAATGTCTTTAAACCTAGTTACTAGGTTACAAGATATTCTAACTATTTGTGATCTATTCCCATCCAATACCAAGAGCTAAATACCATTTGGTATTCATTTATTTCCGAATTTGTTATTATTCCCAACGAGTACCACATTTTTTAAATTAAAAAAATCTATTGCTAACGAATACCAAAATGTGACGTTTTGTACACTCAGCTACACAAAGTTTTATTTTATTTTCTAACATTTACGTACTATAGTAATTGTATGCTAAAAGTCTAAAACTTTCGGCAACCGAAAATTTTGCGAGGCTTTCGCATGCGCTGCGATTTACTGTACCTATAATTTCTTCAAACTTGTTTTGGTATTGGTTTTAAAATGTGGTACTCGTTCGGAATAGGAACAAATTCGGAAATAAACTAATACACAATTGGTATTAGTTTTTGGTATTGGATGGGAATAGATCCTATTTGTGACGGCTGACATAGAGCTACAAATGATAGCCGGGACCAACGGCTTTACGTGCTTTCCAGGGCACTAAAGAGTCTTGATACATAATGCATGCTCACCCATCCACGGACCAACCTCGTCAAGCGTAGCTTAACCTTCGGTCGAGCCGAGAGGCAGTTATTATTTAGCCACAAGCTCCTCAAAAGACTACGTTATAGTGTGCAGTCTAAATCATCGCACAAAGTTACGTTCAAGTAATCAAAATCGGTTTTGGGTTTAACTGTGTGTTTTTTTTATTCGTCACTAGCAGACGCCCCGCCGTTTTACCCGCGAAGGTCCCGTTCCCGAGAGAAAATACAGGGATAAAAACTAGCCTATGTGTTAATCTAGGTCAGCTAACTCCATACCAAATTTTATTAAAATCCATTCAGTAGTTTTTACGTGAAAGAGTAACAAACATCCATCCATCCATCCATCCTCACAAATTTTCGCGTTTATAATATTAGTAGGATTATATGAAACAGACGCAATAATATGCCTTACCCTTCAGGTAATACTATACCAAAAAAAAATAGGTAATATTTTTTTATGTTTATGAAATAATGGCTCGAAGCAATGATGTAAGTCAAGAATGATATATAATTCCATTATATAATTCGAGTTTTAATAACTAAGACTGTTGGTGAACAGCTCCCAAACTCTTTTGATATTTTTTTATTTTTTTTTTTGCTTTAAATTTTGTTTTGTTTCAAAAAAAAAGTCAGTCTGTAAAAAAATATGTGCTGCGACAGTAAAACGAAAAGCTGAACTTGTGGTTTCTTTGCTTTGAAATCGATCCTGTTCTCAACAAAGGCCTTAACTTAACTAATTTACCAATCAGGTTATAGTTACCTACTAAAATTATTAACACTAAAATTCACCACTTCACAACGTAACATAATTAAAATGTCGATATTCTGCAACTGTGCATGCATATTCGATAGGTTTTACCAATTTGCTAAAATTAAACTCTAGAATCAATCAACCGCCACTTATGGAGTTATTACACGTTTTGCGTTGATTTAACGCAGCGGTTTTATGAAAACGATACCAGAATTAAATTTACCACCGTGTTAATTCGATTTGACTGGAACTGGGAAATTATATTATCTACGTGAAAATTATTCAAAATATCAAAATAAATCAGTATTCGTTTCATATTCAAATAAGGCTGATAATTAATCAGCACTTTTTGAACGTCAAACATTACTTATATAATAGGCGGGTCTTTTTAACACTTAATAATAAAGAATATATTTTGCTTTATCATTTTTGAAACCCAGCGCCATCTTGGATGACATGATAGGTAACAAATTTCTTTCCAGTTCATATTCAAGTGACAATTTGACATTTGACAGGTATTAAGCTAATAAATACTAAGAAGATAACACAACATTGATTTAATTCATTCTAAGGCGGAACGAATTTAGCCGGGGCAGGTTGTTTTAGATAAATTACACCCAGACAAAGTTCAAGTGATCGTGCACATCACACAAAAAATTCCCTTGGGTGGAAATCGAGATCTAGACCAAGAAGCCAGCCAAATGTAGTGATACTGATGGCACCGACCAGTGGCGATGGGTCAGTTATCGTAAGAGGAAAGCCGACAAAGAATAACATAGTATTGTAACACTGTTTGTTGAAGGAAAACATCGTGAGGAAACCGGCATGTCCTAGAACCAAAAATTCGAAGACACGATTGTGACATCTAAGTACCAATTCGCACTGGGCACGCGTGGTAGATTAAGGCCCATACACAAAATACGCGCTTTGACGTGGAGTTGCGGATACCAGCCCGGTATCTTTATCACTATTTGTTGTCTCTCTTGAAGTCATCGGGTCCTACCCCCCTGTATAACTTTGTTGTAATCTCCTATAGTATATTTTGCAATACTGGATCCTGGCTGCCATTCTTCAATAGCGGTAGAGTTGCTCTTCCAATCCTCAAAAGGGATTAGGCTGATTGGAATTGAGTTGTATGAACACTTCGCTACTGGCACCAACCTTTAACTACTAGACCAACAGGCCAGTCGGCTTACATTGTGTAGTACTACTGCAGTACATGTATAGGTCCGGGACATAAAGTCACAAAATGATAAACTAGGACCAGCGAAGTTAAATAAAATACTTGACTACGTTAGATTAATTACTTTATTTGTATTATAAACTTAATTATTTTGATTACATTGTCTCTCCTTGAGGGTTTCGTGGTATCACAGCGGGCCCTATTAGAATAACGTATTTATTGTTATTTTTTAATACTAATGCTGAGATAGGGGCCTTTCTGGCCTAGTGCAGGTCTTTTTTGTATTTTTTTTTAATTCTTCATTTTTACTATATTTCTTGTTACTATAATGAGTATATTTAAATAATGCATTTCTTTCTTTATTTATTATTTTCTTAAACCATAACAAAACTAAGGCCAGCAAGACGACCAGTTACGACAGAATGGTACGGATCTGAGAAAGAGAACATAGTTAATATTGGACATTACAACGTAATGTACGCTTCGTTGTAGTGGTAGCAAGCGATTGGTCGGAACTGCTGAGCATAAAGCCCTGGGTTCAATCCTCTGGTCTGACAAAGCGATTTGGAATTTGTCATTAGTAATCCGGAGTTTGGATTCGTGCCCGATTGATAGCAATAGGCTCGCCCCCTTTTACTTGGGACTAAAACTTAACTGCCGAAGTATGGGTGTACTACAGGTTTACCTTAATCTTCGGGGATTACAGGTGTATTGTCTATGTGTGATGTTTTACTAAAATTACACAGTACAAAGTAAAGTTATTCAGTAATTAAGTGACGCCAAATATACATAATATAGAGTAAATGCAAACACAATAAAAGCATACCAACAAACAAGACCTCACCGTTGCGCTAATATAATCCCATTTGTAGTAGCAGTAGTAGCCAGGATTACACAGAGTAGACCATTAGCGAGATATATCTCGAAACACGTATCCATTTGGTAGTGTTACTCGTAGTAACTTCTAGCGGCTAACTTCCATTTAGCAAAATACAGAGCATTTGTAACCATGTTACACCGTTGCTACTGTATTAAAGTTTCAAGTTCGTGTAGATATCGATTCACATATCAAACATGCTGTCTCGGCAAACTTTGTTTCACCTTGGAATCAATCATTTATATTGTGTTACTTTCTTAGTTTTAGCTTGGGACTTGTCAAATGTCAAATTGTCAACCGATAACGGACTGAGAAGACGTTTGTTATCACCCATAAAGAAGAGTTGAAGTTGAAATTGACGTTTGTTACCTGTCATGTCATTCAAGAAAATGAATTTTCTTCGTGAATTTTCTATTGTTTTTAACAGTCATAAGATTTTCCAAAGGACATGTTTCATTTTTGTATGGGCCTCCGGCCATAACATGTACATCATCAGCAAAGCTGCGAAACTTACCCCTGAATAGAATAAAGTTTATTTTTTTACATAATATCATATGTTTTTTATGTACAAAATTAAAATTGAAAAAGTTTGACGTTTGTCGTAAGGGTTATTGACAGCCATCCATGACAGGTTGTAGAGATGACGTTTACTTAACCTATAATATAATTGTTTACTTTTTGTTCATCGAACAAATAAATCATTAATAGTCTAAGATCATAATTACTGTGATCTTTCATAAAAAATATTAGACAAAAGTGGTTCACTAAAGTAAGATCAAGAATCATTTCTTTAGGGAGTATTGGCTTATCATATAAAAGTTAAAACCTACTGTGTTCAATCCCTGCTGGATGCGTTTATTTCAATACATTTCCTTCAGCTAGTTTTTAAATCTCTTTGCCTTCAGCTAACCGGTCTCATTTGTCTAATGTTATACAGAATATGCTATAATGATGCTGTAATTATTGAATAGATTGGTATGGTACTAGTAAGATTGAAATTAAAAATGTAAGTAGGTACATAATTGGAGAACAAGGTACCGGCCGACCCCAAAACCATTGGAGAAAGGGTCATTGCTTTTTGGGTCGGCTTCCAGTTAAGCTGGATGCCGCAGAATATAAAGAGGGCGGTAACTGGGTAACATGGTATCTACCATTTGTAAATATTGGTATCAGATTTACCTACTGACTTTTATCTATCCATAACAACTAACAAATATCTTCAAATACGATGGAGATCAATAAATAAGCCATTTGGTTTAACATGCTTTCTGAGAGATGTTAAACCTTTGGTGAACTACAGAAGGAGAGTAGGGACTCTCCAAAAAAAAGAAATAAGAGAACAAATCAGGATTTAAAACTTTATTCTTTTTCTCTTACTGATACATCATCAAGTACACAGGCACTATGTGTCGTTCTAGGTTTGTACAACCTGGTACAAAACAACTCGAACTAGATATACCAACTTTTTTGTATGAGTTTAATTATATGTAATAGGCAAAACCTGTGGAGGTTAGTTTGGATTAGAGTCAGCTTCAACGATAGGTGGTTCATATTCTAAACAAACAGCACTTCTTGCCCAAGTCCAACAAACATTGCACACCAATGAACGATAACTGACCTGTAAAAACAATACAGAATAAACTCACACATTCACAGATCAATACATAGTAGTCATAGTATTTTATTGATAAGGGATTCTTACAAGTCATATACAGATAAAAACCACATACTACATAGATTTACAGTTAACTATTTTACACACCTGTCTAGGTTATATTCTTCTAGAAATGACATCTCTTTCTGGAGCATTCAGGAACAAATGTGTGCGACGTCTCAATGTTGATGTTGAACATACAACACAAACATTCCTACTATTAAGGTGAAGATTGGCTGCACGCTGTACATTTCTTCTAGCAGATACCCAGCATGAATAACATACTCTGCCTCCAGAGGGTATCTAAAAATAATACATTTGTTAGGATTTTTACTAAGCTTGATAAAACATTTTCATAGTTTTATTATGTATTTTTCCCATACAATTGATAATCATTACTTTCTTATCGCATGAATCAGTCTATTGCAGGAGAATTGTAAGTGTAATCTTAACATATATAAAAATCATACATAACGCATATTTACAGTAGGTAACAGACCTGTTGTGGAGTTATCCGGGCTGTGATTTCACTGATCTCTCTCAGGACCATGTGGAATACTGTGTGATCTTCTCTGAGAGAGAAAGAGATCTGGTAGATACATCTACCAGCCTACAGGCACTCACCTCACATCAATGGCAAACAATGGCACCATCTGGTATCTGAAATTATTATCATGATGTTAGAGATACTATAAATTGTTGTAAAAGCCAAAAAAAAAGCAAAGTGAACTGTTTGCAAATAATAGGTACCTGTCTTGGGGCAATTAAATTAGACATTGCATCTCTCTGAGGCCACTCGTTAAATTATGCGACCTCCTTGAGATTAAAGATAAAAGGCACCACATACATTATGACACAGACACATACATTTTGAGTCATATGTTTCACGGGTCTATTCCATTACCCTGCGTTACTTTAGTACTACTATGAGTACTCTCAAGAAGATTACTAATTGAGTTACAACATGCCTTGCATAATGCAGCATCAGGAGCAATCTGAAAACATACTTATATATACTCTGAGAACAAGTTCATAATACCTAGTTAACATATTAAGAACTGTTTATAGTCATTTGACAGTTGAAAGGATAAAACTCAAACTCAAAATCTTTATTGCATTCATGTGTTTGTATTTAACATTTGTTTTTACATTTAATATAAGTTCCAACATGAAACCCAGTGATACCTATTACATGTTGAGTCGCACATGTTTGAAACTGTTTATTTAAAAATTATATTCTTACCTCTTGAGCCATGTCTTGTTAAAAACATTAAACAAAAGCTCTGGACCTAAATCTGCTGCAATATAATGACTTCATCACTGAGTATCCCTTTATTGCACTTCACACAAGCCATTTTCCAACAAGCCAAAGGATCTGCAAAAAACAATGAGGTAAACCTTGTGTTTCCAACTTAATCCAACTGATTTACAAATATTTTTAAATAATTTACCTTCAATGTAAGTAAAAACAGAAGATTTCCAATGGGCAGACGAATCCAAATCGCAGATTTCTGAGTTCGAGTACCGCTAATCAAAGCCAAAGTCAATCCAAGAATGAGCAGATATCACAAAACCGAAGTTATAGTAGTATAAAATTGAGAAAATGCAAAATAACACTGAAAACCACGAAAGCCAAAATCAAATCGAGTCGAACGAAATTGTCACTGACAACTTGACAAGTGACATAAATGAGTTTCAAGTCAAGCTGATTTTTTAATTCGTTCAGAAACACAGTTCAAAAATGGAGACTAAAGATTTTTGAATCGATGAAATCATCACACTTAATTATATTTACTCAAAATATGTACAAGAGAATAATAGTAATTTATTTTTAACACAACAAGAATACACACCTTTTTTAATTATTTTCTATATTGCATTGATTGGATGAGACATTATTTCAGAACGAATAAAGTATGCAAGCAAACGAGACGCCATGATGAATAAAACATGGCAATAATTGAAAAACTAATACTTTTTGTACACAACAAATCAGATTCAAATTCACCAGATAGTATTTTTCCCCAATTTGTCTTTTTTTTTCCTTTTTTTTTCGACATACGTACATCTGATGGCCGAAAATGAAACATCTCCTTTCATTACGATCCATTTAGACGTTTATTCGTAAAAGCACACAACATCTAGACACGCCGGAGCGTGTCAAGCCAAGTTCAAGCTAACAGGACTGGCGAGCAGTAACGTGTGTATTACACGAACCCTTTGGAGTAACTTTTGTTTGACCCCGTCGTATCTCGTCTAAACTAATTCACATAAACATGTCAAAGAAGATGTTTCATTTTTGGCCATCAGATGTATATTTATAAATAACACAAATTGGAGGAGAATATTATCTGGTGAATTTGAGCCTGATTTGTTGTGTACAAAAATAGTGTTAATCAATTATTGCCATGATTTATTCAACATGGCGTCTCGTTTGCCTGCATACTTCATTCGTTCTGAAGTCATGTCGCATCAGATCAATGTTACGAAAAAATAATAAAAAAATGTGTGTATCCTAGTAGTGTTAAAAAAATACTATTATTCTCTTGCACATGTTTTAAGTAAACATACTTAAGCGCGACGATTTCATCGTTACAAAAATATTTAGTCTCCGGTTTTGAAATGTGTTTTAAACGAATTCAAAATAACCTAATTCTAGGTTAAACAAACGTCGTCTCTACTACCTGTCATGGCTATCATATATCTGAGGACAGATGTCAAACAATTTACATTTTTATTTTGTACATACATAAAAACCATTTGAGATTATGAAAAAATGTTACTTTTTTCAATTCAGGGGTACGATTCCCAGCTTTACTAAAAGGATGTACCTTTTAGTAAAGTTATGGCAGGATCACCATATAAAAATGAAACATCTCCTTTGACTCATGTATTGAGACTTGCGAGAAACATTAAGTGCTTTTAATTTAATTGACACACCACAAACGCTTATTTAGATATTAACGTCCAAAACTCGTCATTGCAACTTATTTTTATCACTGACTGACCCAGAAAATTCTAACCCAGTTCCAGATGACCTACAAAGTGCAAATTCGGCATCCAGATAGGTAGTTGAGTGAATACCAAGGAATTGATCTGAAACTAGTAAAATGGTTATTATTACATTATAATTTTTTTCAATTTATTGATTCTAATATGGTGTTAGTTATTATTAAGGCTAATAGATGACGCTGTTATCAAAAAAAATAAATGATTTAGAATTTGTATTTGTCCAATATTTACAACACGGCGTTTATTTTCGCCGACAATAGTATAAGCGATCCACATTGTAAAGGTCATCATTGATTGATATTAGAACACCTTATAATCTTGCGCCTTCGTTTTGCTGTCCGGTTGTCTCTTGATAGCTGATATTATTAGGGTTGCACTTATGCTTTAAAAATCATAGATATTCTTTAAAGAATATTGGCATGTTAAATGATGGGTGAACATTCAATACATGTCAAGACACCTTCGTGCCTCAAAAAGCACGTAAAGCTGTTGGTCCTGGCTGTCATTTGTAGATCAATGACAGTCGTTACAAATAGTCAGTAGATCAAAAGTTGGACAACAGTTTAACCTTGGCTTATACGATAACCCAGTAACTGGGTTGTAGTGAACAAGCAGTCCCTTTTCACCCCCTCGTTCACGTGAATAAATAATAAGTAGAATACCACTCGTATTTGTTTTTAATCCAAACGTCAAAATCAGTTTTAGTATTTATAACTAAAACTGTCATAATCGACGTTCATATTTATTACGTTAATATCTGGGATTTAGTATTAAGTATTATTGTTTCAATTTTTAGCGCACATCAATAGCATATAGAGCGTGGCACATAAGTTTAACTAAAACGATTAATAAATAAATTATTAATAACTAAGATTGACACCCGAAAATTGTTACCCAATGCCTACTGCGCATTGAAGAACACTCTTAATCAACGTTGATTTTGATGAGGAAGGTATTTAAATAAAAAAAAAATGTAAATAATAAATTTATTAAGATTACCTCAGTAACGTGAGGTAGGTACGTAAAAAATTGCATCGTTATATGTGAATACGCTTATACGCTTATACGCTTTACGTATTTCTAGGTGTATTACCGGCATATAAGCACGACAAGTTACAGAGGATCTATCGTATAAATGAGTATAGATCGGTTATGCTTTCATAGCGCAATAGGGGGTACAAAGCGTTCAACGTATCAACCGTATTCTCGCAAATCTGCCGGTATCTATAATCAATTTTCTACATTAAATTATTTATTTATTGAAAGAAGAACCAACAGCTGTAACAGATGGTTAACAATTAAATAAGCAACACAAAGCCAATTACAGGTTCTCACGAGAAAAAAACATAATAGGATACAAAAATCTTAGGATCACTGACAAGCACGGTAAATAACAGAAATAATAAAAATAAGAAGTATACAATATGTAATAAATACACTTCAGGCAAGGTAAGGTAAGGCACTTATAACATGGAGTTAAGGACGTAATTATACAAAAAAAATGTTAAATTAACAAAAGCACTACGCACTTCTAAAGAATAAGTGTGAGCTGAGTTTCTTTTGGTAACAAATGGGTCCAATGAGAACTCTCTATATACGACATAGATATTGAATAATAGCTATAAAGACCATTCCGCGAACTGAAAAACGTCGGCAAGGCAACTTATTGTGAAATAGAATACCTTGTACTTTTTTTTCAAATCTTTTTATTTATTACTTAATAAGATTTCTCTGTTACTTATTAGCTTATAGGTCTAGATTGTTTGAGTACCGTTTAATACAGTTAAATCATAACGAAACTTAACAAGATGTCTCTGGGAAAGGCTTTGGTGCCAGCTGTCATTTGTAGATCTATGACTGTCGTTACAAATAATCCGAAGACCGAAAATCTGACAAGCAGTTTAACCAACGGGTATCGTTTTACCCAGTTACTGAGTTGTGGAGGTCAGACAGGCAGTTGCTCCATGTCAAGCAGTGGTGCTGCATCCGGATAAACTGGAAGCCGACCCCCAACATGTAATAGGGGGCGAGACTATTGCCATCAATCGGGCACAAGACTCCTGCAGGCTGCTAGCTTTTGCATTTTGCCCAACCCGGGGATCGAACCCGGGACCCTCATGCTCAGCAGTAGCACTTGCGAAACTAGACAACTAAGGCAGTGATAATCAAATAATAATAAGCGGTTCTCGAAAACGCTACACACAAGCTATACTTTGATAGAGCTATCCTCACAGACAGAACAACACACTACAATAGACCAGACATAACTTTAGTCGATAAAATTAATAAAAAAACACAAATAATTGATAAAGCAGTGCCAAATACACATAACCTACAAAACACTATAGCAGAAAAACTATCAAAATATACAGACTAAAAAATTTGAAATCAGCGGAATGAGGCGATTAGGTAGCGTTGACATTGTTCCTGTAGTGCTTTCAACCACGGGTGTCATTCCCAAACAACTTCATCAATCTTTGAAAACTTTAGACTAAGCTCCTTCCACCTACCATACCCTACAGAAAGCTGCTATTCTGAATACCTGCAGAATTGTCCGAAAATTCTTACAAAACAACAATGACGCAGAAATATCACATTCACAAACCCCATTCAGATCACGAACACACACGTCTATCGCCAGTCACACAAGTACACGAGCACACTTACGCAGCGCAAAGCCATTATACACCATCACACCACATATCTATCACTTAGGTTAGTACTTCAGGGTTAGCACTTGGCTTCGGCCCGTGTTATCCTAAAAAACCGGCACATAATTATAAGCCGAGATACAAAAATGTATACCAAACAATAATAATAATTATTAATCCCATTATTAAATTGTATATTTCTCTTTTGTACTCTAGTGCCCTACGATCAAGTGGACACCGATTCAGCTCTTGTGCAGATGTTCGCTCACGTGAACGCTCCAACATGCAAGTACATCGTGGCTATTGGCGCTCTAGCTGGTCTCACGGTGTCCATGTTTGGCTCAATGTTCCCCATGCCTCGTGTCGTCTACGCCATGGCTCTTGATGGACTGATCTTCAAGTAAGTTTTCTTTTATGTTTTATTCTTCTCTTGTCTTATTAGTTATCGGTCAAGAGACTCTTGTCGAGAATGGTTGGTGGTTGGGTAACAATTATGTAGTTAATATACATTTATCAACCCAAATGTTCTTTCTTTGGTATTTTCCGTCAGGACATGGAGCTCCTCAAGTTCCGAGTTGAGCTTACCATAACTCACATAATTATGCTTGCACTGCCCGATCTGGTCCCCTCATATCTGTCTGTTTCCTCAAAAGACCATTTCAGATGCTATTCTGCATAGTTCTTACATGATCTGACCAAGATAATGTCTCGGACTTTGTAAAAGACTAGAGAAAGCAGTTACTATCACCAAGTAACATTAAGCTATATTTTATTTTTATATCAACGAGGGGGTGAAAGGCATGTTAAGGTTCATAGGGAAACACAAAACTCACGTTCAGCGAAGTCGTGATCGAAAGGTTAGTTTTACATAGCTTGGGTACCTATTTATTGAGCAATCCCATATTGATCACACCGAGTCACGCGATCTGAATATAAACAGCTGACGTTTGATTGAATATTTCCATACCTATCTTACGATATTGTCCCACTACCCAACGAGCAACAAGAAATGCTGGAATATGAAATAGAGTGCATCTATTAAAATCGTCGTATTCCTGCTCCAACAGTAAGTAAGCAATATCCGTCGCGTCTATTCCACATTACCATCATACCGGACGTAAGAAATATAAAATTAACTTGTGTAGATAGAGTCCCCGCCTCCTAATTTGAAATATTAAGTCGCACGAATACTTAAAGGATATGTTATTGTGGAAGTAGCAAGTCATTTTTGATGTAGGTACACAAAACGACCATACAAAAGATTTAATATGGTACAAAATATTGTAAAAACTATTTTAAAAGAGTAAGTATGGAGTTTCTTACCCTTTCTTCTCCACACGAAACTACCTTTTGGATGGGGCAACTAGAATCATTATATTTTATGTTACTTGTAAGTTTAACTTTCAAAAGTGCCTTTTGAATGGCCTAATTGAAATAAATGATTTGAATTTGACTTTGACTTTACAAAACTCTTACTTTCTATTTTTTTAAACTAATTAGAAATGTGGATTACACATTACTAGTAGTCTTGTTAACCCCTCCAACTAAGTTAAATATGCTTGTGTCTGGAGTCGGTTCAAGTCAATACTGCAATGGGTGGAGATGGGACTCACGACCTCTCGCTTGCCAGGCCGACACTTTAGCCACTGCGCCATTGCCGCTTAAAACTTTGCGAGTACAACTCGCATTTTGGCCAGTATATTCAGATACCGTCAAAAATAGCCAGAGTAGAACACTTATTTACCCTTCCAGCCTTGGTAACATAATATTCTAAAAACGTTTGGAATTATTTACGATTCCAAACATTCCCGCTACCACTTAATAAATATCCCCTACTCAATTATTTCTTCATTAAGGTCACAATATCAACAAAAAAAAAAGCTAGAAAAGAACGAAAAACATGTTATAAATTCTTGGAAATACAATTTGTCATTTTGTCGCGAAGGGTGGGCTTTTTGAGGGACAGCCGTATGTAATTTTGACATTCAAAAAGACAAGTGCTGCTCCTCAGCCTAATAATTTTGAATAAATGACTTATGATATTGATTTGTCAAAGACCCAATATTTTAGTTTTATTTTTTATTCTATCGTATTAATATTATAAATGTGAAATTTTGTAAAGATGTTTTGTTGCTTTTAGTGTTGGGCAACGTGTTTAAACAAGTTACCCCTTACATTGTTGGACCCTCTACGTTTCGGACAAAACGTTTCACCTCGGCGTTTATACCGCGTACATCGAAAGACTGGAACAACTTGCCTACTGGGGTCTTTCCGTCCGATTATAATTTAGGTGTCTTCAAGGCTGGAATGAAGAGGCTTTTAATAAAGTGCGCTTGACTGCATTGCATCACTGTTTACCATCAAGAATGGCGGGTCGAGCACAAGTTAACAACTTTATAACATTATAAAGAAAAACAAATCAAATTTGCAGGCTACATTAAAAGGAAATATAAACCGTTGAAATCTATCCCCCAGTTAACCTGAGTTACCTTCCAGTTACAGAACCAAGTCTTGTTACTGTTTCCTATTAACTGGAGGTGAGTTTTACCTCACCTCAGTGCTAACATCAATAGTTACCGACACTTTGTGGCTCCGACACCGCTTCACAGTTGCTTCTAGTTTGCTTATTATAAACTAGTCCAGCCGCCAGGGGTTAATGAATTTGCCTTGTGAAATGAAACTGTATACTTTAGCTGATTTTATTTCTTTTGCGTGGTTAGTAACTTAGGTGGAGTCAGAGATTTTATGACTCTGATTTGGTTTCACATGCTGTTGAGAATCATCTTTCAGGCAAGACATTAAGTATACAATAGGCGCATGAATTTTCAAAAGTTGTAGTGGCTTAGTAGGCGACTCGGTCGCTGAGTCTCGTCCGATCCGCTCGAGACAGGAATTTCATTATTATTAATATTTTTGAGTGGTGTTTCGGACGAATCCTCTTTTAGAGGCAAAGTACCGTCAGACACCATAATTAAATAATACATATTTTACTTTGTCGCCATGGATAAATTATTAATTATAAATAAAATAAACATCAATGAGTGATGAGATTACAAGTACCCTTATTGTCAGCTCATCACTCTTGCTTCGATACGCATTACGACATACGATTCGATACCGATACATCGGTATCGTATCGGCAAAGAAACCTTAGTTTTTCATTCTGACTGTACAAAATTTGCTTAAAAAAAGTATAGTCCGAAACACCACTCAAAAATATTAATAATAATGAAATTCCTGTCTCGGCCGGATCGGACGAGACTCAGCGGCCGAGTCGCTTACTAAGCCCTATCAGGTAAGACAGAGTACGGCACACTTTAGCTATGCGGAGCTGAGGAGCGGAGGAGCTTGTATCTAAATAATAGCAGCTTCATGGGTCGATCGAAGGTTAAGATACGCTTGATGAGGTTGTTCCGTAGATGGGTGACCACCAATGACATATCAAGGCTGTAATCTTGGTTGATGTAATAACAAATGAAATGTAACAGAATCTTCTTCTTATCGTGTGGTTAGTAACTAACCTGGTGTCAGAGTTTTAATGCCGCCCATGGGCCTCTAACTTGGCATCACATGCCGCCGAGAAATATCTCTCAGGCATGCCGGTTTCCTCACGATGTTTTCCTTCACCGTTTTTAAAGCAAGTGATAATTATACAATACGCACATAAATCCGAAAAGTCAGAGGAGCGTGCCTTGGGTTCGAACTCGAGACCTATGATTTGGTAACAGAATGAAAGAGGCAAGGTCACACGACACAGGGAATCCTAGTGTGTGATCTAGGGCTTTCACCTAATTATGTAACCTGTTGTGACAATAAATTATTATTATTATTATGAGAGAAAAAAGACTCCTTCGTGCACTATTTGTAGATCGGCCCGAAAATCTGACAACCAGTGTAGCCAAGGGGTATCGTATCGTATCACCCAGTAACTGGGTTGTGGAGTTCCAACAGGCAGTCGCTCCATGTACTCGTAAAACATTAGTATTCTGCTGCTTCCAGTAAAACTGGAAACTGACTGAAATATGAATTTTCCATCTATATTTTGGGGTCGGTTTCCAGTGCTAGGCAATTGTTGTACGCACACTGCATGGGTTCCCAAAACGACATACGAAAGTCGATATCATTTTCAGTACAACTTTCATTTCTCTCAGTATCATGGCTGAAAACTTTACTAACAAGGTGTATTGCCATTGGTATTAATTACGGCACTACATTCAATAGCTGCACTAACTTCAGCACTTATACCTACCACATATCATTCAAGCCCCAATTCAAGCTCTTCAAATGCACCATCAAACAGTCCAATGGCCACCCGTTCCATGTTTACTAAATCCTCCTTTGACTTGTACAAACATTTCAAAATTGCTTCCAAAAAGCGGTACGCTGTTATAACTGATTTTGTTGAATTTGAAATCCGCTCCTTTCATTTCAACATGTCCCTTTTATATCATGTTTCCCGACTTTGCTAACGGCTTTAATTAATACCGTTCACGTGAACTCTTCGGACGTACAGACTGCAGGAGTAATGAACTTCTATATTATCCGTGTTCACAGCGCATTACATAGGTAAGTAGATATAGGTATATCGTTTGTTTTAGTCTGTCGTACTATTAGTAATTACACAACAACTGGAGCAACTTGCCTGTTGCGGTCTTCCCGTCTTCCGTTTATAATTTAGGTGTCTTCAAGGCTAGAGTGAATAGGCTCTTAATAAACAAGTGCGCTTCACCATCATTACCATCACATGATGGTAAACAGTACGGATTGCAGACAGGCACTAGTTTATAAATTATTTAAAAAAAATGTTAGGTATGCTTCAATTTTGTTTGTATATTTAAAACGTTAACTTGAAACTAAGTTTGTTCTAAATGACCACACAGAATGGATGGAAAGAAGCAGATGATTTATTCTGGTAGGTATTATTATTTTAGCTTCATCGGTGTCTGGCGTTCAACTGCGAGGGTAAATTGATAAATAAAATTGCTTCTTTATCAATCAAAGGGTGGGCCGTTTTTGAGGGACTGTCTTTATGTTTTTTTTTTTTTGACGTTCAAAAAGTGCTGATTCACAGCCTAGTTTGAAAAAAGACTTTTGATTTTGATTGACTTTTGATCAATAATCATTATTTTTCTTGTTACTTTTACTTCACTTCTCATATTTCTTACGGGATTGCACTACCACTATTTGTCTCTGCACGACCTAAAGGTTGACTGGTAGAAAATGCATTTGCGTTTAAGCACGCAAAAGACATTTGCGTGCTTAAAGTTTTAAATAAATAACTATTACGATTTAGGAGTTTTTATGATGGTCAAAGTTATAATATTAACACAATGGTATCCAAGAGGCAGTAAAAGATATAGAAGTAGGCAAATGAAACGATGGGTGGACGACTTCAAGAAAATAGCTAGTCCGGTATGAATTCGTGTAGCAAGAGACAGAATAACGTGGCAATCTTCAGAGTAGGTCTTTTCGACAGACAAGCTGTGACACACAAACCACCATTTTCTTATAAACTTTTTTAAAGTGGACTTTGAAATTCAAACTATTACTAGTATGTATTATTACTTAACCTAAATTGTCCCAAAACTGGGCGAAGGCCTCTGTCCAATTTAAAATTCCTCCTTTTACTATTCTTATATAATATTTATTTTGAATAGCTTACGATTTACAGACACGTCAAGCCAATAAACATTCGGTGGATAGGATTATCGTTGCAATGGCTTTTCGGTGATAAGGACGCTCGATGCTTTTCGGAAATCCGGATATTTTGTCTGATGACTTCGGCGAATTCACCTTTAGGCATATGACTTCCGAAATCTAGCATAAAACTCATTACTAATACGTAAAACGCCTGCCCTTCAAACCAGTAAAATCCTCAAAGGACAGAAGCGAAGAAGTAACAACATACAAAATTCAAGAAGTCGAAGTTCTGCCTACTTGCCATGTTCAAACCCGCAGCCTCGAGGCAACTTTCCTGGTCACCTATTCCATAGTTCATCCTTTTTCCGCAAGTCTAAAGTTTCATATTAATCCGGTCTAATGCTACTCCTCTTGAATGGGCTATTTGAGGAAATTTTAGCATTTAGTCCCTCCCTTTTTTCTTTTTTCACGCAATCAAAAAATAACGGCGATACATCAATTCAAAGTGTCGAATGACGTCACTAGCCATTACAGTTTTAGTAGATAATGACGTTACAAGCCCCCTCTCCTCAACTTTAATGCGCTTAATCTAAGCAGTCTTCCACCAATTTGAAAAAGAAAAAAATACGTGTCGAATATTTTCTTGTAATCTAGATGAGGGAATAAAAATTAAAATATTGTCAAATACGAAAAGGTAAAGACGTAAAGGTACGCTGGTTTACGTATCCACCGCATTAGAAGCATGTTTATACTCCTAATATGTCTGTAGACTGCGGCTGAACTTTCAATAGCGACTACTTTGTTTCACTGAAAGTACAAAATCTTGCTCCAAATGACTAAATAACTCTAGATTACTCCATATTGAACAAATTTTCTATCTATAACTGAAATGGCTAGATCTTATAACAGTGTAATGAATTGGAGAGAGTTAGAACAGTTATGGCATGTACAGTACTTGCATAAAGAACTATTTACTTCTTTAAAGTTGCTGTATTTCATCGAAAATTTTCCATCTAATCAGCGGGGAGTGTTAGATTTAACTTTAAAATACAAATTTAGTTCCGTTGCTGTCCAAAATTTTATTTAACTTTTACTAAACAATACTTAGATAGAACTTTAGCTTACTCGCCATTTATTGATAAACTATAGTTATCATTTATTCTGGAACTGTTTATTCAAACTAACAACAGTAATAACGTAGTGGTGTGACCGGCGGATTGCCAATAATAGGTCTCGAGTTGGAACCCATGGCACGCGCTTTTGACTTTTCGGATTCATGAGCGTATTGTAAAATTATCACATACGTCAAAAATGATTAAGGAAAACATCATTAAGAAATCGGCATGCCTTAGAGATATTCTCGAGGGTATGTGACGCAAAGTTAGAGGCCCATGGGCGGCATTAAAAGTCAAAGAGACATTATGTCAGTCACTAACAACACGATTAGAAGAAGAAACTAACTAATATGGGATAAGCACAGGCATTAAAACAAAAAAAAATAGATTTCAAGAAACCGAATAAAAAACAAAAGACCTCTGCGAGGCTGAAAAGACCCTTATCTCAGCACGATGACATGATGTTTGAAGAAAAACAATGCTGTTATTCAGAACACCACAGCGCTGTTATTCTGATAGAGCTCGATTTAGAAATAAGGAAATAATGACAGTCTAGGCGATTTCGTGGTTTCCGAGCCGACCCACCATCAGCCTAGCTTTTTCCCAACTCTGTTGGAGTCGGGTCGGCAACGCGCGTGTGGCGCCTCTGGTGTTGCATGTGTCCATAGGCTACGGTAACCGCTTACCATCAGGCGGGCCGTAAGCTTGTTTGCCACCGTCGTGGCATAAAAAAAAAAAGTCGGCGTTCAGTTCTACTGGATGAAGCTGTTTTTTTTTATTTTTATACTCTAATATAAATAAATATAAATATTCCACAACTTTTCACACAACGCCATTTAGTCCCAAGTTAAGCTTATGTGTTATGGGTACTAAACAGCTGATAAACATACTTATATATTCCTAAATACATACATACGAGTATAGATATATTACACCCAGCTCCAGAACAAATGATCGTGCTCATCACACAAACATTTGTCCATGGTGGGAATCGAACCCACGACCTCCGGCATAGCAGTCAGGGTCACTAAGTAATAGACTTACAGGCCAGTCAATGAATACTAGTGTTTTACAAAGAGCGACTGCCTGTAGGAACACCTCCCTGTCTGACCTCGGCAACCCAGTAACGCATACTTTCGCACTTCTCTCTACACGTAACGACGAAGATCTACAAATTACAAGCATGTTTTTCTAGGCTCGAAGGAGTCTTGGTATGTGATGAATGGTCACCCATCCACGGACCGACCTCGTCAAGCGTAACTTAACCTTCACTTGACCAGTGCTTCTGTTATTATTTAGCCACAAGCTCCTATCTTAGCCACAAACTCTTCTCTCAGTTTCCTTGCTGACTAATCTAGAAATAATTTCCTTAACAGACAAGCAACATGGTTGACCACTATTAAATTAAACAATCAGCAGGCCTAGTCATATTACAAATTCGATTTCTATTCTATTTATATTATTATAGAAAGAAAATGGCGAGTATGGAATCAGCTGCTTGTCAACTGTCAAGTGTATTTCATTTTCAGCCATATTACAAATTCTACTCGTTAACACTTGACAGTTGACAAACAGCTGATTCCATGTTCGCCATTTTCTTTCTATTATCGCTTTATCGATTACGATAATAGAAATAGAATTTGTAATATGGCTAGGCCTGCAGGTTACACCACAGACTATGACACCAACAGCAGTATTACAAACATAAGTAATTAAGTACTATCACAGAATATGCTCAATTTGATTAATAGGATTACGTGATTAACTCAGCCAGTAACAAGTTCCCACAGATAATTAATGGTGTAGGAAATGAGAACCGGGATAACGCAGCTTGCGTTCAGCCAATCAGGAATAAGCTGCTAAATGCGACTGGACTTTACACGTAATGCAGTACCTATTTACTTTGAGCGTAGCCCTTGATTGGCTGGATCAATGGAGTATTCCGTACAATTCTGGAGTTAAATAAAAATTGTATTTTTTTAGACTACGACAGAAATGTCGACATAAATGTTACATGTTCATTTCTGTACTGTTTACACTAGACACTTGGACAACAACGTATTCACACAATGGCTGAGGTGAGACTGATTGTCGTGTCGCAATAAATTTCGCCTCACGTTCCTACAGAGGCAATCAGTGTACAGTGTATAGTGCCGTAGTCTAATATTACCATTAATTAGATCTTTTTAGGCACTACCTACCTACTAACACGTGAATATTTTAAAAACTATTTGGCGTTTCCTTAAATCCAAATTGACTAATCTCTGAGAAGAAATGCCGAAAGAAACTCAACATTTATTATCTCTTTTTAAAGTCTAGTCATAAGTTTATATTAAAACTAATCGAAATCTAATATAGTTTACATCCTATTCTAAGACCTACTGGATATACACACAAAATTTCATCGGTCGAGCCGTTTAGGAGGAGTTTTGAACCAAACATTGTGAAACGAGAATTTTATAGATGTTTTGCGAGTCTGACAATACATGACAAAGTCAAGAAAGGCTTTATGGGGGATGAACCTTTGCAGTTTTGAGCTGACCTGTCCCAAGAGGCGGTGTGAATCATCGTGTACCTCACACCTATAAATATAAGAGAGCTGAAGCTTTCTTTGAGTATTAAAATTCTTTCACATTTGTGACAGCAATGCTCTTACTTTTCTTTTTGTACGTGTGATTAGTAACTAACACGGTGTTTCAACTCCGCATGGGCCACTGGCATCAGATGCCGTCGATAAATTTCTCTCAGGCATGCCACGATGTTGTCCTCAATCTTTTTAAAGCAAGTGATAGACACGTTCTACAACACGTTTATGATTCCGACAAGTCAGTGCCTTGGGTTCGAACTCAGGACCTTTGATTTGGAAGTACACCGGTCCCACCGCAATGCTCTGCTTTTAATAATAAAGGATTCTATCCCTGCATGATAATATGTACATCACTATGTACTTATCATTACTACAATAGTTAGCAAATTGTATATGTAGATTAGCAGGCCTAGCCATATTACACATTCTATTTCTATTCTATTCCGACAATAGAAATAAAATGGCGTATATGGAATCTGCTGTTTGTCAACTGTCAAGTGTTAACGAGTGGAATTTGTAATATGGCTGAAAATGAAATACACCTGACAGTTGACAAACAGCTAATTCCATATACGCCATTTTCTTTCTATTTGTCGCCTTATCGATTACGATAATAGAAATAGAATTTGTAATATGGCTAGGCCTGCAGAGTACACACAGTATCGTGTTGATCTTTGAGTGTCTATACGGGATTTGGGCATTATATCTCGAAATCACAAATGCACGAGGGAATCGCTGATTCGACACTGATTATTAATTACCAGTAAATAGAGTGGACATGACAATGCACGTCCTGACATCATGAATTAAAATGGCCTCTCTGTTGTCAATTTTGGAAGGTCACTTATTTAATCAATAACTATAAGAGTTCCTAACCAGGTCGCCGACTTCCACCTAGGCACGCATTACCATGGCCGACGAACTTTTAACAGCCTCCGCACCCAAGTCAGCTTCAGAAAAGAAAATCTCCTAAAGTGGGGTTTCGCAGATGGCACCTACCTATGCGGTACCTCTCCGGACCATGGCCCACCTTTTATCTAGCACCACATGCCCTATCATCTGCACACGTGAGGACTGGCTGTATCAGCAGATGGTAGTGGTGTAACTAAATTCTGGGCTAAATAAACAACTTAGAAATTTTGTGTCTATGTTTGCTATCGACACGCGTATATATTTAACATCGATTTTTTCTTTTTTTTCTAAGACCCCTCTTTGCCTCAAAACAAGTCTCTAGTGATGTCATAGCGACATCTCTCACATGTGAAACACAGGTAGTCGACGCATTCGGTTATACTGAAAACCATCTCTAACATTACTGAAAAAGGCAATGCAGCTAATACTGTAAGTCTTAAGGTTATAAGTTGTACGTTCACGGTTTACACCTACTGCCCGCCCGACTTCACCCACTGCTGGTTATAGGCCTCTCTTTTTATGTACCAATGTCCACGTCCCCGTGCCAGTCTCATCCACGGTACTCCCGCAATGGCAATAATGTCATCTGCCCATCTTGCCGCAGGACGCCCTACACTTCTCCTGCCGTTTCTTGGACGCCACTCGATCACAGTTTTACTCCAGTACAATAATTCTGTTCTAACAAGCTAAGTAAGTTTAAAGTTCCTTCTTCATACCGATGTGGAAGCAAGAAAACTAAAGAGGAGCTGGTCAAACCTGTGGACGACCTCAATACACAAGGCCTCCAAGTGACACTCGCTAAGGGCGCCCCCTGTGGGCCTCGGACCTCGGCTTAGGGTGTCACTGATCGAATAAAAAGGGAAAGCTGGATCTGAGTTAGATTATTTAGAGACTGTTTGAACATATTTCAACAGGTTGTTAAAATTTGTTTTCTAAATAATAACTTTACGGAAAACTCGGCCATGTACAGCAAGTGTCCTTACATTGTTGGCACCTCAACGATCCGGACAAAGCGTTTCGCCTCGGCGTTTATACAACGTACATCAAAGGACTGGAACAACTTGCCTGCTTCAGTCTTCGGGTCCGATTATAATTTAGGTGTTTTCAAGGCTAGATTGAATAGACTCTCAATAACATAGTGCACGTTGCCATCAATCATTGCATCACTGCTTACTATCAAATGGGATCGTAGTTAAGCACTAGTTTAACTCGTCAACTACCGGAATTAAATGCCTTAGCTGTATTCCGCTTGGTGCCTGATAAATTTAACCATTAAAAAAACTTGTACAGTATTTGTAAGGAAATTTAACAAAAATACCAATATTTATTTGTTCTATTTATCAGGACTTTCATTGTCAGATAGCTCTTATAAGGAGTGACTTAGCGTCCTCCTACATTTGTTTTAGACAAACAATTAAGGGGTTTAGGCAAATAAAAACAAACTCCTGAAATTGCACACGGATAAAATCGCGGTATCAGCTGACGCAATAAGGTGAACTTTGAATAACCACGTCTCATTTTACACTAGATGCAAAGAAGAAAAAGTTTTTCTTTGCTAAGGATTCACACTGTTTGCGTGGGTTGTTTAAATCCGACGAGATACTGGGAGGGCACGACTTTTCGAGGAGTGCCGGCATACTTCGAGTTGCTCTTCACAGAGAAAGGAGAATGTGAATCGAGCGGTTCATAATTTTACTGGAAGTCGTAGTACTTTAGAGCGTGGCTTAAAATGTTCGTGGAAATATTCAGGGAAGATTCGTAGGAGTAATTTACAGAAAATCTTAGTTATTCGAACAAACTTTTCAAAAACTCATGTAGAGTTTTATCCTATTTTATTGAGGTAAAGTTTGTGAGTTTGTTGGGGGTAAACTCTGGCTCTCCTGGACCGATTTTGAAAAATATTTTACTTATAGAAAACAGTATTATTTGTGAGTGTCACAGGATACATTTCAAAACAAAGAGAAGGTAGACGGGATGTTTAAGAATGAAATGCACATGGCGAAGTCACAAGCATATTATAGTTTTACTATATAGGCTGTATTTTTTTTGTAAAATAGTTTTTTTTATGTTTGAATTGGCATTACGCCTATGTCATGAATTGTATGAGCTACAGAGAGGCAATTCCCGTATTTTAAACGTTCGCATTCTATTCTCAGTTTCAATCTCTCAAAAATACGTGTAACTTCCCTACATTCTTTCGATTTTGATTCTTTTATCCGACTACGGCGAATCAAAAAAGAAGGGTTATGAATTTGAACCAACTTTAAGTAGAGAAATGGGCCTTAAGGTCCCTGAAATAGGTTTGAGCTACACCATGACTGAAACATGCATGCCGTCTGTCGGGACAGGTCAACTCAAAGCTGAATTGATTCTTTCTTCAATAGGCTTTTCCAGACTTTGCCCTGCATCGTGAGACTCCCATAATAAAATAATTCAATCTTATGTCTTGATTTTAAAAGAGACCGTGACCCCTTAATTTCTTTCGACATTTCTTCTCAGGGATCAGCCACTTTGGAAATGCCATTTAGTTTAAAAAAAAATGACATGTAATAGTACCTATCTGGGAAGATCTACTTACAGAAATAATATCATTTCATCATTTCATTTCATTACAAGTTTGTCAGTTTAGGGTATTTACCTACACGTACCAGACCTTTCTGAAGAACATAATTATAATTTATCTATATATAGAAATATATAAGAATGTTTATCAGCTGTTTAATGGCTCACAAGCTCTGCTTAGCTTGGAACTTGATGGCGTTCTATAAAAGTTGTAGAATATATTATTATTTTTTAAACCAGTCAGAAATTAATTCCCTTTTGTCATTTGTTTTAGGAAACTGGCATCAATTTCGGAGAGCACTGGAACCCCTGCTTTTGCAACCATCTGCGGTGGCATTGCTGCTGCTGTGGTGGCCCTCATGATCCAACTGGAAGTTCTGGTTGA
Organism: Euplexia lucipara; assembly: GCA_921972225.1. NCBI lineage: Eukaryota > Metazoa > Arthropoda > Insecta > Lepidoptera > Noctuidae > Euplexia > Euplexia lucipara. The sequence goes on along the minus strand of OV179142.1, from coordinate 4,160,225 downwards.
AATGATGAGCATTGGTGAGTACCTTGAAAATCAAAACCCCTAAAAAGCTTGCCCTTCGCCACTTCCTAGTGCTTTTGCTGGGAAGCGAAACTGGCAGAACAAACTCCGCATTAACACGTCTGTCTGATAAGATAGACGGACTTTCTTTATTAACGCAGGTTTATTATACTTCTGGGTGAATTTACAAAACATTCAAATGGCGTGGCGTGATTTAAAAGGAAGCTAGTTTAATAGCTGCCTCCGTGTCAGATTTTAACATAGGTACCTTTCATGTAACTTTGGACTCTCAGCCAAAAAAAAAATTAAATGATTGGTAGACGTCACGCGGTTTCACCTGCATAGTTCCCGTTCCCGTGGGAATACATGGATAAGAAGTAGCCTATGTCACTGATTTGAAAAATTCTTTCACCGGGAAGCTACACTATAGCTTTCCGGTGAAAGAATTTTTCAAATCGGTCTAGTAGTTTTAGAGTTTATTAAATGCAAACAAATTTTTCCTCTTTGTAATATTGAATTATATATTTATAGTATAGATTAAAAAACTTTTTTACAAAAAAAACAACCGACTTCTTAAAAAACCGACTTCTTTTTGTAAAAAAGTTTTTATTTTATAATTTTTTGTTGCTTTGTACGTAAAGAAAGTCTTTCAAAACTTGAAAGAGTCATTGAAATTGGATAACAATTGCTAAAGAAGTTCTATCTCTAAACATTAATCTGTACATCTCTGTCGGCTCCTTTTAAAATAGAATGGCGTAATGTTATGTGGTGGAAATACAAAAGCTCAGCATAGACATCTGACTATAGCAATCGCGAATAATTTGCTGTTATGCGTTGAAGAGTTCCGTTGCCTGTCTTCTTCATCAGTTTTTCTTCACCAAATGATACTTTCTAAATGAAAATGCTTGATTTGTTACTAAAAAGGTTGAAATCGGTGCATGTGTGCCTATATTTTTTGAGGAGTTCCCTCAATTCCTCGAAGATCCCTCATCCGGTATGAGTTTTGATACAAATGGGACCAATCTGTTAGTATACCCTATCAAACAAAAAAAGAATTTTGAAAATCGGTCCATAAATGACGGAGTACTGAGGTAAAGAACCCTAAAAAAAAAAAATACAACCGAATTGAGAACCTCCTCCTTTTTTTGAAGTCGGTTAAAAACAAGATCCTGACTTACGAAAAATCGACTGCCTATTTGTATGTATTGAATGGTACCATCCACGGATCAGCCTCGTAAACCGTAGCTTAACCTTTGATCGATCCGTGTGGCTACCACTATGAATGTGCAAGACCATTTAAAACAATTCATGAAGTGAAACAGAGAAGTGTTTTAGTTTCGCGTAAAAAATTTCCACTTTAATACAAAAATTGGAAAGTTTGGCGTCGTCAATGGAGCAAAAAGAAGTTTTTAATTAAAAAACCTATTGGCGTTCTCTTGGTCACGAGCGAGATTTTGTAATGTTTTCAGAACATTCTCTGATGTTACATAATATTAGGGTTTTGTACCGAAACAAGCAGCGGTTTAATCTATCACCTAGACATTTGACAATTTAACTATCTTGCAAGTGTCACAAAAAAAACATATCTATACTCTATACTAATATATAAACAGGAAATGTTTGATTGTTTGTTTGCATTGAATAGGCTCCGAAACTACTGGACCGATTTGGAAAATTCTTTCACTGTTGGGAAGCTACACTATCCCCAAGTGACATAGGCTACTTTTTATTATCCCTGTATTTCCACAGGAACGGGAACAACGCGGGTGAAACCGTTTGACGTCTGCTAGTTTCTGATAAAATACTCTGAGCAGTTATTGATAAATGATATTTTTTTCTGTAAATTGGTTCTTGCAAACAGTTTTGCATGACATATTTTAACTAGTAAGTGAGGTCGGTGTCCTATTCTGAGAAGAAACACCAAAATGAACTCGGAGGCCGCAGTCTCTTTTTAAGTACAGACATTATCTTGGTCAGATCATATGAGAACCATGTAGATTAGTGTCTCGACGAATAGTGACGAAGAAAAAAGAACATTTTAGTAGGCCGTTGAATATTGTAATGGTACTGCGGAATTAGTCGGTATTGTCACAGTATACATAGTAGCGTAGTATAGTAATACTACGCTACTATGTATACTTACTTGTTGTACAGTAGTAGCGCGTCGGAAATGTTTGCACAAGCCCATACCGATGGCTTCTATGCCATTATACGAAAAAATGCGGCGTCGCTACTGAGGAGAGTGAGGGATAGTCGGAACAGCATCCTGAAAACTGTAGCTGAGAGCGCCGGCTCTCCGATAATGCAGCAGTTTGTTCGGAGGTTGATATTTACTAACACTAGGTAATAAGTTTTTGTTTTGTAATACTAACACCATATGGATTCTTTTGTCCGAAATAAAACTATTATTATTATTATTAATACAATAGGACGACGCCTTTGACCTCTGGAAAAATACCGACAACGTCTACACGCGTTAGCCCTGAATTATGCTTCCCGAACTACGAACATCGTTTTGTTCGCAGTTCGGGAGCGGCTATCCCGCGTCCCGCCCCTCACACCCCGCACGATTGCCCTGTCTAGACGGCTTCGTCGGACGACTGTAGGATTTTAGACTGAGGTATTGTGGGGCAATACCTAATAATACCCATCTTAATATTTTTCGAAATTTATTATAACTTTTCGTAGTACTTGATTACCCTTTACAGAATATTATTAGGTTATAAATGGTAATTATGTTGCTACTGCCGTAAATCATAGTTGAATTGTGTTATAATATTTAATGAAAAAGTTATTATTCAGTTTTCACTTACCTCAATACAACAAAAAGGTTCCATTTAACAGCTGTATAATGGTAGTTATTTCAATTTGTATGAAATCAATCATCATCAATCCATCAACAAAAAAACAACGCCAATAACAATGCTGCTTTCACGTGCCATTTCATATTTTTCAGCTTTATTACATTTGAAATAAAATAAAAATCTTCATGCAGAACATACTTCAGACCTATCATTTTTCAATTCCTTATGGAAATCGGAAATAGTCACGTAGCTCCGTAGCCACGTAGCAATCGGCTACGCGTTCGTAGCCGCAGATGCAGTTTTATGTAAAGTATCGCGCAGCGGACATATTGCATAGTTTTGCACTAAGTGCTTCAATTCAGTTAGTGAATTAATTTTAAAGCTCGTACTTGAAAATTTACGATTACGTGTGTGTAAGTGTTGAAGACGGAATTATTGATTTAGTTTTTTTTTTGTTTTCATTGTTTTTTTTTATTCAGTTTAGGGGATGCAGCAATTAGAGGAATGAAATTGAATTTCATTCCATTTTAATGTAATTGTTTTGTTTGTAATTATGTGAATACTGACATTAGATATGAAGTGAATTGCTGTTACTTATACACTATCAACATGCCTCGTACAACTTCGAGGTTAATAAACATAACGTTTATCATTTATTTATTTATTATTTATTTATTGACACATCACCGAGTTATTCACTAAATCATAAAATTACATGTATTTTCAAAACAAAATTAAAATTACAATGTTATCATGAATTTAAAATGTTGAGTAATCAAATTAAATTAAAATAAATATAGTGTAATCAAAAAAAAAACAGTTAACAAGTAAAAGTTTTATCTCACTTATATTGATACTGGCATAATTTTATCACCGGATCATAAAAATGCAATTTTATTACAACTAGCATCTAGCTCGGAGATCAGCTCGTACAACTTTACTAGCGATATAAAAATTAAAATTTTATACAACGTGTTTTTTTTATATCCCATAACTCTAGGGTATGATTGAGACCATATCAAAGAATCAACTGGCATAAGAATTATGTTTCAATCATCCTTTTTTACTATCATACAAAATAATTCGACAAAGTCATGATGATTAATGTAAAACACCCTTACGTGAAAGAAAAGTGACGTTAGAAAGAAGATTCGTCGTACTGGTGACAATTTTTGAACTTATTAGGTAATAAAAATAATATTAATAATACTTAATAATAATATTCCACGACTATTCACACAACGCCATCTAGTCCCAAGCTAAGCAGAGCTTGTGTTACGGGTACTAAACAACTGATAATTTAATTATGATTGATGATATCTCCGGAACTATGCATTTTTGGACCATCTATTCTATGTTAATTTTCAGCATTAAACATTATTAGTCAGGGTAACAAGCCGATACGTTACTTAAGAATGATTTAACCGTTGCATTTTCAAACTTTAATAATAAAATCTTTTTTACAGCAGACTTTATAAAAAATCGGGAACCGGTGTAAAATAACTCTAGTCTCTGATACATACGTTTCGTGAAGCACAGACTATTCTTATAATTTGGTACACGAAAAACACAACCCAGAGAATATATATTCTAGATAAATATAGTTTTAGATAAAGTTGTTTGAAAATTAAATGCATTTATAGGATAGATCACATACATACACACTCACATACATACACACCCCACTACATATATACACCCACATATTCACATACAAATATATAACAATCTGTAGCTGCCCTCTCGCATGCACTTGCCACATTTCTTTTTTTTTAATTTTGGTTTTGTTTTAATTTTAATTTTGATAGTTTTATTGTTAAATGGTCTCAACATTGTTTTGTAAGGATTGGAGCGTGACAACCCCAACACAAGTACGTTTGTAACTTACTAGGGCTGCCTTAACTTATTTTATTTATGCAATGTTAGAGGAAATAAAACCATTTTTTTTAATAACTTTGTTTATACCTGTCTCCATAAGAAAAATTTTAGGTTTCTGCATGTTTGTTTACAGAAAATTTACATACAAAATATCGCACCTGAAATCCCAGAAGGGACATCTATAGATACAGGTGTATCTGTATATGTTATTTTATTGTTTTTTTACTTCCTTTTTTTCTTATTTATGCTTATTTTATACATCTATTGAGATAGTCATGTATGTTATATATTTATGTAAATAGTACACCACAAACTGTCTACTCATATTTTCTCCTCCACTATCAAGTCCATCCAAAATTCCAAAGGTTGTCTGTAAGAGATCGCTTTTAGCGATAAGGCCGCCCATTGTAACACCCTATGTACCTTTAAAGTTATAATTTGTAAGTTTTTATGGTGTACAATAAAGAGTATTCTATTCTGTGCTGGGTGGAAGGGATATTATTCCACGTCCGGACACTATAAGTTCAGCCCATGTGACTGGCGTTCTTCGCATTAAAAAATAATAATAAGAGAATAATAGTGAAGGAATTTTACAATTCCTTCACTATTATTATTATTATTTAGCCCAAATTGTCCCACTGCTAGGCAGAGGCCTCCCTCCATTCCTTCCATCGGTCGCGATTTTGCGCCACCTCTCTCCAATTCTCAAGGAAGACATCCAGGTCGTCCCGCCATCTCCTTCGTGGTCTGCCGCGGCCCCGTGTCACTGTAGGGCACCAATTCTGGGTTTTACGAGCCCATCGCTCGTTCGGGAAGCGGCAGATATGTCCTGCCCAGTCCCATTTAAGTTCAGCAGCCTTTCGTGCACAGTCGACTATTTGTGTTTTGGAGCGCAGTGTGGTGTTTCGAACACGATCTGTGAGTTTGACACCCAGAATACTGCGCTCCATAGTACGTTGGCAAACCTTCAGTTTGGACTTTAGGACGTTAGTCAAAGACCAAGTCTGGGCCAAGTCTGGTCTATTCCTTCACTAATCAATCGAAACTTCTTTCCATCCGAGTGTCTTCGTTACAACTTTTGGTCTCAGTTTTTTTCTCTCTCCTTTCTCTGTCATAGAAAGCAACAGACAGAGAAACACGCGTACGCCGCACGGCTTTTAACTATAGCAAAAAGTGTCGTTACAACTTTTGGTCTTAATTTTTTCCGTCTAGCCCCCTTTCGCAATGCGCGATAAGAAACTTCGTTCCAAAAATAAAAAAAGATCATTGGTGAAATCCCCAATTTTTATAGGGTTAAAGGTATAACATAAACCGCCTGCATATCTTTTCTCCTTCTCTATCAAGACTATCCAAAGGCAGTAATTATTTTCACCAAAAAACTACTTAACTTAATAGTAACCACCATATCAAATTGATAAGTAAACACGATGTTGCCCGTTCTACTAAATCTGGTCCAGGCAAATGTACCCATGCACATTTTAAAAAGTTAACAAAATCAAAAACAAAGGTCTTTATTCAAACTAGGCTGAGAATCAGCACTTTTTGGAAGTCAAAACAGCGCCCACTCTTCGCCACTTCCTAGTGTTTTTGCTGGGAAGAAGAAGTGGCGGAACAAACTCCTCAGCAACTGTTCATCTGTCTGATTCGTTTGAAGAACTATACAAAGAATGTATGCAATGAAATAATTAATAAATAGCACTAAGGTTTATACACTTTGTAAAACATTACATTTCAGAATTATTGTCACGTGTTAGCTAGCACACTCCACTATATCATAAAAAAAAATCATATTAACATTGAAATCTAAACTCAAACAGAACGACTACAAAACTTAAAAATAACAGCCTCCAGGTATAAAAGACGTACCCGCTTATGTGCAATGCTGGCTTATATTCATAAGGCTGTAACTGCTGACTCTAAGTTTAAAATAATAATCTAGGACCATCAAAATGAAACCAATAAACAGTTAACTATTGTAACAAAAAAAAACCATCGGTAAGCATTTCGTCTGCAGGGTAGGTTTTTATAAACAAAATAAAAATGTAAAAAAATATGGACTGGACCTATAGTTGAACTTCGCTATTCGAATCTACCCCAAGACAGTTCCGATCTTTACAAGATAACAATGTCGGACCACTGTCAAAGACGAAAGAAAATGATAAAAGACAGCGGCAATATCTAACTACCCGCCTCGGTAAGCCAGATATTAAACTTCGAAGGGATTTATTCAGCCGCTATGAAAAGCGTGCTTATCTTCAAGACGTCAAAAGCTTGAGCAGAAAATGCTAGTTGATGTGGTAGGTCAGCAGCTGTAGTCGGGGCATTGAGGCTGCATTGTAATACCGCGGGTTTAATATTCATACTTGAATGTCATTAAACTTGGCGTGGTTGAAAGACTCGGTTTAAAATAGAATTATGTGACAGAAATTGAAAAGAGATATACCTAATTTATAATAGCATAAGAAAAAGAGGCTCGTAGAAGCAGAAATGCAGAACATTTTATGTTAAAGATTAGTGAAAACAATCTTTACGCAAATTGTTTTTTTTTTTTCAAATTTAGAACAATTAAAATTGAAACAAAGAACGTGACAATGTATTGTTCATCCCTGCTTCTTTTAGGTTTTTATCATTGACACTGTGATTTTCAACTAAATTAAAATAATTTAAATAAATGAAATCTACATCTGTTCCGTAACCAGACATTTTTTATTTATGCACTGCGCTTGCGAACGAATGAGAAACGAGTTGAATCCAAGATGGCAACTATTGAAGTTGCCTAAGTGCGCGCTCCCGGTTAAAATCCTGGGTTGAGGGTTAATCGTCGCTAAACGGCTTCTATCTGGACTGATCGTGATTCCTGAAGGCTCATATTAGTGCAGTACAGACTTTGGTGCACCAATTTGTGAGTGTACAATTGGACCGGCCGGTCGTGGGGCAACGCCAGCCACGTGTCGCATCAGGACAAGATTCCCTCAAAGAGCCACAGGAGGCTAGCAGGTGAGTGACGCACTTTATGCTTGGAAGGTCTAACCGTCTCCCCGCGAGCAAGCACAGTTAATCAAATATTATTCAACTAAATACGTACCTACCTATCGAAAACTGCGCTTGCCCTCCAATGTACCTACCATCATCGGCTTGGTACAACATCATTTCTTAAAATAAATTGTTGCAATGGTTACAACTCAGTGTGACAGCTGCTCTGAAAATAAATTATAATAAATTCGGCGTCAATCATAATAGTAACATGGTTAATTGTACTTTCGCTACAAAGTATGTACAAAAAAAAACCTTTTTAACTTCTGTCTAATGCTATTGTGAATGCAGGAGTATAGTTTAGTCCCAAAAACAAAACTCAAAGATTTACAAATGTCAGCCGTCACCGACGGGTTAAAGCTCTTTCCGAAAAACAGATGGGTGTTAATAAAAGTATGTCATAAATGGCCACCCATCCATATTCCTTATTCCTTCCTACAAGACTGACAATCAAATAAATATAAATACGAAACCTTAAATTTTTATTTCAATTTTTGATCTATTCTGATTTATTAATGGATTGACATGACATAGATTTTGGATTCGGTTTGATTTATTTTGTTTGAATTTGTTTTAGTTTAATTTAACTCAATGCATGTATTGATTTAGTTTGATTTTATTGCAATGGATAAAGGAGATTGACCAAAAGCAGTCTAGCAAATATGCATAAAACAAAATGAAAGAAATTTAGAAATTATTTGCTTATTTTTTTATAAGTTTTTCACTTCAAGAATTTTGTTTTCGTATCCGGAATTATGATTTTAAGATATACAGTAAATTAACTATCGTTAGGTACATTTCCATGTAAAGTCATGATTGCCGTTTGGTTCTCTTCATTTGTACGAGTAACGTAAGTATGAATCTTTAGAAAAAACATCACATAAATGATATCAAACTAATCAAAGTCATAAATAGCGAAATAATTAGTAATGTCCAACCATAACGTACTGTATATGTTAAGATAAGATAATAACTTCTTTTTGTGTTTCATCTCACGCAAATGCAACTGTCAAACCAGACACTATTTAAAGTTGTCGTTTTATTTCTTTATAGTAAGATCAATGCTGCAAGGTCATAAAAGCATTACGTTTTATTTTTAAATTAACAACTGTTCTCTTGTTTTGTTTTTAACCAACGTTGTTGTTTTGTACCAACATGAGTGATCTGTGGTCATTTTATAAGTTGCGCGTAGGTTAAACATAATTTGTAGGTAATATCCTTGTTTATTCAATTATTTATAAACTCGGGTATTTTTGTGACATTGAACACTTTTATTTAATAGTATATAAAGCGTCTATAATAAAGAAATACCTATTGTGTTTGAACTTAAGACGGTCTGCCATACACCGTTAGTTATGATCCTTTGTAATGGATTTAAGTTGGTTTTATTTGTATTGAATCGTTTATTATTTTTATTTTTCAATGGGTTTTTTACCTAAAGATAAATAAACTTATTTATATTTGACTGTAAAAAATGAATAGATGTAGAAAGAAGAAAAGCATTTTAGGGCTTTAATGGAACACTACAAAAAAGTTACTCACGCCTACAAGGTGGCAACCATAAATCGTATTATCTTATTATTGTTTGTGAGTAACATGCGAACTATCTAAAAATAACCAACGACACTCCGCTATGAACACGAGAGACAAGTTACGAATTTGCTTCGTTAGGTAGGAAACCAACTGTACGAGTGTGGTTGACGGGTATTTACGTGGGCGGTTTCATAGTGATCTCTACGAAGCCTTGTGTAACAAAGTATTTATTCGTACTAGTTTTCGAAAACCGGCCATTTTAGCTACGAGTACAGTTTCAGTACTTCTTGAACGAATATTTGACGCAAAGGTAAAGTTTCCTATGGAAATATCTAACACACACTTGGAAAAACATTCATCCGAAAGTTTTGTTTTTCTTTTCAGAACAACAATTGAAATTATGTTTGAAGTAATTGTACCCACTGAACACAACAATTCAATTGAACAGATCCCAAGAATCCTTTTGTTGGAACCTCTAGCGTGTTTTTATTACAATATCTAGTGACCCGTCAAGTCTTTTTGATGTTAAACCCTTTGCGAGAAAAGGAAGATTTTGAATATTTAACATAGTATCCATGTTAAAAGCATCTATTATTTTATTTAATGTTATATTAATGACGATCCATTTATGAAGTAGTTCTTTTTACCTAGAATTGGGGCCCGATTCCCGTCTTAAGCAGGTATTACGGTATATTAATTTACAGAATTCATGAGCTACATTTGTCTAGTTTGGGATACGTAATATTTCTCTCAACAATCCGACTAGCCTATTAATGTATTGCACATAAAAGGTAAAAATACAAAACACTGTCTATAATTGTATTTATTTATTAAACCTTAAAAATATCTTATGGACGTTGATGCTGAGTAATGATGGTCTAAGTATCAGTATTTACTATATATCTACTAAAAATGGGCAGCAGCATGCAGGATGTATTCTGTAGGTATTTAATTCAAATGAATATTTTTGTAATAAACAGTCATTGTATTATTATGGAACAAATTTCCAATGTTTTCAGTTAGCCCGTGGCTAACAGATTCCTCTCGTAATCTAATCTTAAATACATATAAAATAATTTCCATGTTTCACAACTGCCGGCAACGTTGAGCTCCTAAAATTTCGAGTTGAGCTCACAACTGATCTGACTGATCTGGCCCCCCATAACTGTGTGGTTATTTAGCGAAGTATATTATAATAAACTTACAGAAAGATGGCTACGATTTCTTTTTCGTTCAAAGCAAGTCCAAAAACAACATTATTACACAAACTCATAAACTTACTGTACTACTGACAAAAGGGCTTTATTAAAAACATTCGTATTTATAATAAGAAAGAACTGCAATGGATTCTTTGTCCTAGATGTTAATTTACTGGCTGAATAAGTATACTTTGTTGCCTGTGTACAATCTATTCTAGTTCCGGATCTTGCGCCTGCGTTGTCGGGATTATGAATCCCTTGAGGCTAAGATGCTACTTAACTATATTGTGATATGTTGGACGATATGCTCTCAAGTTAGTAACGTTGTGTTTGCTTTGTGCTGCTCTGTAACTTGTAGTTATTTCTAGTTTGCTCCTAAGTTTTGATACGAGAGCATACTAGGAGTAGGTAACTACTTTGAATGTTTGAAATGAAATGAAATAAAATGAAAAGAAATAAAATGAAATAAAATGAAATGAAATAAAATTAAATTAAATGAAATTAAATGAAATAAAATGAAATAAAATGAAATAAAATGAAATAAAATGAAATAAAATGAAATAAAATGAAATAAAATGAAATAAAATGAAATAAAATGAAATAAAATGAAATAAAATGAAACAAAATGAAATAAAATGAAATAAAATGAAATAAAATGAAATAAAATGAAATAAAATGAAATGAAATGAAATTTATTTAAAAGAACGTACGAAAAACGAACGTAAGAACGTAAGAACGTTTGAAAGAACCTTAATTTTATAGGTAGATCTAATGAAATACGTTTTGTTATCATCTCTTCATCTGCCTAGCTTTTTTTCAACTAAGTATGTTGGGGTAGGCTTCAAGTCTAACCAGATGCAGCATGCAGAATACCATGTGTTTTACATGGAACGACTGCCTGTCTGTATTCCACAAGCCAGTTACTGGTTAACACGATACGATAGTTTGATCCTGAATTATGATAAAATAACATTCTCTAATGAAGTAACTACGATGAATGTTTGAAAGAACCTTACTTTCATATGTAGGTTGATCTAATGAAAGTCTTGTTCGTTATTATCTCAAATCAAAATCTTATTACATAAGTATGCGCATTATAAATATGCGATAGAATTCTTATTTTGCTAATATAAGCAAGCTGAAGAGATTTGACAAAATATTTTGCTATAAGTAGGTAGTCTAATTTTGTGTATTCTGTTGAATATTACAATTCTTGCAGTGCCAACCAAACTAGAGACGGCAGAAGAGCTCAGATGGCAGAATTTGGACTTATATGTAATTTTTTGTTATTATTTGGCCAATTAAACAGTACTTTTATAATAAATATAGCCTATTTACAGGGTGTAAAAAGACCATTAGCGTAAACGAAAACTACACATTCTACACATCACTGGGATAGATTTTTCTTCTACAACATACCTTGGAATTCACTGGTTTTGGAGATATTGAAAGTCAAAGTGCAATTTTTTTTCGTATTTCAAGTATCATTAGTAAACTTTCTTCCGAACAAACATTATCAAACTTATCGATTTTTCAAAACAAAATACGCATATGAAGTTACAAAAATGAAATAGATACTGAGCACAAGCAGGCGGTCGAGTCAACGACCAAGCGCGAGTGGCCGCGGCCAGCCGTACGCTCAGCTGATCGAAAGTTGCGTTACGTTGTCACGCTTTTCATTGCGCGCAATAAAAAGAATCTCTTTTTCAAAGATGGAAAAAGAAAGTATTTTCCCAGCAATATTTTATGGTTAAAGTTACTTAATTATTTGTACAAAATGTATAGTTATCGGCTATGTGATCGGTCTTTTTACATCATGTATGTTATTCTGATGTAATTAATAACATTTAACCTAAAGGTCTTAATTAGATCTATTCTCCAGTTATTGACTGCTGCGTGGGTCTCGTGGGCGAAAGCAATACTGCTAGGCATGAGGTCTCGTATTCAATCTCCGGATCAGGCAAACCGTTATTAAGTTTTCCCATCGGGAATTTCTCAGTATCAGCCCGGAGCCTGGATTTGTGCCCGATTGATGGCCATAGGCTCGCCCCCTGTTACATGGGACTGAAACTTAACTGGCGAAATGTGGGTATACTACTGGTAGGTACACCTCTGCCCGACCCTTGGTGAATAACAGGCATAATGTTATGTCAGCAGTTTTTGCGTGAATGAGTTACGAACATCGACATTTACATACATCCATCCTCACGAACTATTAAATAATCTGGCCTTCTATTTCACAATCACACTAGCTACTGATAATTACTTAGTGTTGCGAAAAGCGGATGAAAAAGAAATACAATGGTTCCGATTCCGTGCCGGAACCAGCCGATCCCCGACGGACCGGCAAGAAGCCGGTAGACCTATATCCAACGCAATCAGATATTATGCTACTAGCAAACAAGAAACAGCTTCTTGATATACAGTATCTTTTTCTCACTTTTTCTTTTGTTATTGCAATAAGCTTCGGACTGGGCTACGTCTTACCTTTATTATTATTTTTATAAAATGTAGCTGTTGGCTGTTACTTAACTCGCTTTTAGAATTGAACGCTCTGTTCAACCTCATCTTGGGTGGAGTTTCTGTACAGGGTAAGAGGTATAGTGACGCGCACTCTTGAGGTCCCGGGTTCGATCCCGGGTCGGTCAAACTTGGTTATCTAAGGTCAAACTATTATTGAGTTTTTCTGTTCAAACCAATGAAACCTCACCTAAATGAAAGAAGTAACTTAAATATTTTTGCCTGCCTCCATGTGAAAAAGGTTTATGTACAGACGCCAGCACATCAATCTACCCCAATGTGTCAAAGGGAAATGCCCATTTGCTGAGGAACCTTTGGCCAAGTGATACACATGGAAGAAACAAACGACAGGCATTAGGATTGTCATCACAGATCAAGGAACAATAGCTGTTATTCACATAAAACTTGGTGGGACTTTTTTATTAAGAATTGTAATCCCTATTTTGATAGTACTGGTACTGACTACCGAACCGAAATATTAAAATGTAATAAACAATTGAGTGTCATATGAAAATCTGCTTTTGATACCTTTGTGGTCATCCCAAATTGGTAATAGCAATATTTAAATTACTAAATTAGTATATTTTTAGTATTTACTACACAGATGGGAAAAACATGGCCAGAAATGGGCATTGCTCTTTCTTTGATATTTTTTCAACTTTATATCAAACGGGTTCATGTTATATTGAGAAAATTTGACAGATTGGAGTAGCTTGATTTGCTGGCGTCTGTACATATGTACGTATTCACTTGATAAAGTGATGTGCTATTGGTATGCTATAGCAGCCTCAGATGACTTCCTGCGATCCTTCCTGCCAATATCTGCCGGTTGAATTGAAGCACTGGAATCGTTCATTCATTGCTTTCAAATATCTGCAGAAACACATTTCTGCAGATATTTGAAAGCAATGAATGTACAGACGCCAGCACATCAAGTTACCCCAATCTGTCAAATTTCTTTGATCGCTTTTCAACTTTATGTCCAACAGAATAAGGTTCATATTCAATTGGGAAAATTTGACACATTGGGGTAAATTGATGTGCTGGCGTCTGTACGATTACAAACGTGAAACGTGTGAAGCATTTATCTTTGCTACCAACACATCTAAGAGATGGCTAATTAAGTCACAAAAGCAAATTCAAATAACAATAATAATAATAATCATTTACAAAAACAGTAGAAAATGTTGAAGGGTGGTTTTTTTTTTAATATTTATGACGTACAAAAAGTGCTGATTCTTAGCCTGATTTAAATTTAATAAATGATTTATGACTTTCATTTATTCCAGATTTGTTTGTCCTATATTAATCATTACAAATTAGAATACAAGGTACACGTAAATTTATAACAAATGATTAATCACAAATTACAAATTACAAGAATTTATTTCACACTGAAATTGAAAACAAATTGAAGGTTAATTAATGTCATAAGGTTATTTATTACCACTAGGTTTCCTAATGCTACGCCATCTTGGATGACATGATAGGAGATTTTTTTCTGCCTAGTCATATATCAGCCGGTCGATTCAGTAAAAGTCATTCCGTGAGGACTTGGGTGAAGTGAACTGTCAATGTCTAGACATTGCATGCATATGTATGGAATGACAGCTCGATTCGCCTTCACTACTTACGCCTACATTTTCACGCAGTGATTTGACCCGGATCGCACTGCAGATGTTTTTTTTAAGTCTTACTAACAATGTGGGTTGCATTGATGATTGATGCTTGTTTCTGGAGTGGGTTCACATCAATAGTGCAACGGGTGGGGATCGAACTCAAGACCTCTCGTTTAAGTAATTCGATAAATTGATTCCAAGGCGGAAGGCAGTTTGCCGGAGCAGCTAGTAAACCATAAATCGCTTCCTTTATCTGATCATCCAGTTTCAGTATTTATAAATAAATTATTACAGTTTACGTATTCACTATTAACCTTTGGTATGCTGGAACGTGGATCCACGCGAGACACAATTGATTTTTAATTGTGTCTATAATTACGGCATACGAGTGGTTAATTAAACTGAAGTAGGTAGTAATAAAATATAGACACACATTAATAAACAAATTAAGCCCAACTGTAATTAAATTTAGATCAAAATAAATCATTTTGAATTTGATTAGTTACATAAATTGCATTTCAATTAAATACGATTCCATTCTTCTAATTAACAAAACTGTTGAACTGTTCAATCAAACATGAAATTCACTCACGGAAACTGAATTATTTAGTTCGCTTCCTAAATTAATTTATCTTGCTATAGAATTAGCAATAGCCATGCACTAATATACATTACATTTCATTACATTACATTGACGTACACATACGCACACTTAGATGTAAATAATCTTAGTGTGGTCCAGAAGTTAACTTTACACTACTTATTTTATAGAAAAACTAGCAGACGTCGCGTGGTTTCACTCGCGTAGTTCCCGTTCCCGAGGGAATGCGGGGTTAAGAAGTAGCCTATGTTACTCAGGGTTAGTCAGGGTGAATGTAGCTTTCCAATGGTAAAAGAATTTTTGAAATCGGCACAGTGCTTAAAACTGCTGTGCAATAAACAATGCTTTTCATGTAACCACTTTTCTTACAGAAAAGTGGTTACATGAAAATTTTAAATCCTTTTCTAAGAACAATGTTCAAAGTAAGATTTAATCTTTTTAATAGATAAAACATACATAAACATCGATGTCTGTAGTTAAATTGTAGTTGTATTAAAAAAAAAAATTAAGCTCAATCATTAAAATAAAAACTATCCTATCTTTCAAGTTTGTCCAAATAAAACAGCAACCCGAACTTCATAAAAGTTGGTGAAGCAGCTTCAACGTTTATTTCGGACAAACACCGCGACACTTTGCATGATCAAAAACTTTTCGTTCCCGTGGGACTACAGGAATAAAAGTAGCCTATGTGTTAATCAAGAGTGTCAGTTAACTCCATTCCAAATTTTATTGCTTTTTTTTTGCTGTCACCTGTGGGATGGCTCAGCCAAATACCAACTAGCCACACTCGACTCAGTAGAGCGCAGAGTCAAGAGGCTCATTGGTGACGAAAAGCTGATGGGTACCAAGCTTTATACGCTGGCCCACCGCCGCAAAGTTGCATGTCTGTCGGTCTTTTACAGACTGTATTTCGGTGAGTGTGCTCTTGAGCTCCATGAGCTCATTCCACCATCTCCTTTCTTCCATCGGGAATCCAGACGTACTGCAGGTTATCACCCATTCCTTGTAGATGTTCCACACATTCGCACGAAGCGCTTTGCCTGTTCCTTCATTATGCGCACAGCCAAGGAGTGGAATTCCCTGCCTGCATCAGTGTTCCCGAGTTCATATGACCCCAATCTGTTTAAGTCGCGAGTTAATAGGCTTCTTATGGGTAAGCTCGTTCCATCGTCGACCTCATCTCTGACCGCAGGACAAGATTGAATTCAAGAGTAGACCCATTATAAACAAACAAAAAAAAATAAAAAAAAACCATTCAGTAGCTTTTACGTGAAAGAGTAGGTAACAAACATACATCCATCCATCCATCCATACTCACACACAAACTTTCGCGTTTATAATATTATTAGGAGGTAGGATAGAATAGAATATATTTTACTGTAAAACACTGGTAGGTATACAGCAAACAATTATGTGTAAGGTCTTAAATTAACAGGTAGATCTGCGTGTTCTGCCATTTATGGCGTCCAAAATAATAGTTTCATTAGTTTTAACCATACTTACAACATTTGAGTCTATACACTAAAAATAGGAAAAGAAAAACAAACAAAAATAGGGTAAAAAATATATATAGGTATTTGATGGTGAAAATATGGAAATATCGTAATTGTAGGAAACCATTTATTGTAACATGGTCATTTAATAATTCCGATATGGTGTAGTAACATTTGGCTATGAGCATTAGATGGGGGATGTTCAAAACTTGTCAATAACGTACAAAATTAGACATTGTATATTTTTGACAGAATGGGAACCCCGTTTTTAATGATATTTTTATTCACCGACATCGGTGATGTCTAACTTAGAAAGTACAGAGACCAGCACGTTAAGCTACCCCAATGTGTCAAATTCAAACAGAATAAGGCTGCCCGCCCCACGACCGATAGTCGGTAAACGATTTATTGTAGTAGAAAAATAGAACGTAGGTACTGATAGCGATAGTGCATCGCGCACGTCCTACAAAAGTCGGTCAGAAATAATATGGTGCATCCCGGCCGATCCGATTATCGGCGGCTAATAAGTCTGACGTGGGCGGGAAGCCTAAAAATCAACTTAATGTTGAACACAATAAGGTTCATATTCAATTGGGAAAATTTTACAATTTGGGGTAGCTTGTCTGTACAACCATAAAAGAACAAAACGTTCAATAACAAAATGCGGCACATTAACGTAGGTCGTGATTGTGCGCCGTGCGTGAACAAAATGTCCCGGCTTCGCGCGTCGCGTCGATAGAAACGTTTTACGTAAATGGGCGCTGCGGCGGTCTGGACACCGGTGAGTGGTACATCATATCTATATAGGTAGACGACTGAACACGAAATTTATAACAGAAAACTAATAAGAAAAAGGATCACCGGCACGTTGCGGTCGCTTTATCGATTAATGAATTTTCCCGTGCCACACATTAAGGTTAACAATACTTTCCCATCATTATAATGATTATCATCCGCCAAGCCTTTTCCCACTATGTTGGGAAGTGTTTAACATAGTGCGGCGGCCTGTCTGTCCTCCACAACCTAATAACTGTGTAACACGAAACTCCTTGGTTAAAATGGTTGTCAGATTTCGTGCTTCTGGTTTTGTGTTACGACTTAGGACTGTCAAAGAAACATAAATGACAGCCGGGACCAACGACTTAACGTTCTTTTCGAGGCACGGAGGAGTCTTGATATCTAATGAATGATCCCACGTCCACGGACCAACCTCGTTAAGCGTAGCTCTACCTTCCATAGACCCGTGAGTCTATTAATATTAAGACGCAAACTCCTAATTAAAACCTCAAACAAAAATTAAAAAAAATATTAAATCATAAGTCTTTATTCAAATTAGGCTGAGAATCAGCACTTTTTGGACGTCAAAAAAATACATAAAGACAGACCCCCAAAAACGGCCCACCCTTCGCCACTTCCTAGTGTTTTTGCTGGGAAGAAAAAGTGGCAGAACAAACTCCCCAGCAACACATCTGTCTGATTCGTTTGAAGAACTAGGTATACAAAGAATCTATACAATGAAATGCTCTATAAATAGCACTAAAGTTTATACAATTTGTAAAATATTACATTTCGGAATGACTGTCACGTGTTAGCTAATACACTCCAATATACCGAGATTAAAAAAAAAGTAATGATAAATATTCATATTAACATTGAAATCTAAACTCAAGCAAAACAACAACAAAACTCAAAAATAACAGCCTCCAGGTATAAAAGGCGTACCCACTTACATGTGCAATGCTGGCTTATATTCAAAAGGCTGTGACTCTAAGTTTAAAATAAAATGATAATCTAGGACCATCGAAGTGAAACCAATATTATTATTCCGGTGCCTGCGTACCTACGTATTATAGAATACTTAGAATAGAGTTCTCTTTATTGTACATCATAAAATCTTACATCTATATATATAAAAGAAAGTCGTGTTAGTTACACCACTTATAACTCAAGATTGGCTGGATCAATTTGAATGATTTTGGTCTTTTTGGGTTTGTCTTTGTCCGGAATAGCATAAACTATATATATAAAAGAAAGTCGTGTTAGTTACACCACTTATAACTCAAGAACGGCTGGATCGATTTGAATGATTTTGGTCTTTTTGGATTTGTCTTTGTCCGGAATAGCATAATAATTAAGATTAAAGATTAAGATTAAAGATACCGGGCTGGTATCCGCAACTCCACGTCTAAGCGCGTATTTTGCGTAAATAATTAATAATTATTAATAAAAAACATGAAAAGTCCTCGAAAAAATAAATATCAAGATTATTCGTTGTCTCAAACATTTTTCAAACGCAGCGCCATCTTGGATGATACGACAGGAGTCAAACTTACCAGTTCATTACCAGGTGACAATTTGACATTGACAAGTCCTAAGCTAAACCTAAGAAGGTAAGGTTGTCGATTTATGCGTACCTACGTTCTGAAATTCATTTTGTTACTAAACTTAGAGGTTTTATGTAGTATAAAAAAGTCTTATATTTCAGAAATCAATTTACGTAATTAACAATGACTTCAGAGACAAACTTTAATAATTCTTTGCAAATAGAACTTATTCTACTCTTAAGACTTTAATTAAAGTAGACCGGGAAAACTATAAGTATAAATTGTATGTAACATAAGAGGCAATAGTTCAGATTAAAATTATGAATTTAGTATTTTTTAAATCAGTGCATTTTAGTAAGGTAGTTAGGTTAGGTTGTTAGGTTAGCTATAGGATAGGTATGGTCAGTTAGGTTAGGTTATATATTAGGTTATATATGTTGAAATTTTAATTCTATCGAACACAAAATGTTGAAATAAGATCACAGTAGAGACTTGCTACTTAAAAAGTAGTAGTAGTTATTATTGGTATGGATCTATTTGTTGTCGTCTTATTAAACGTATGTATATCTAATACAAAAAAAAATATAAGAGCAATAAATTGACTCTAAGGCACAACGAAGTTTCCCGGGGCAGCTAGTATTATAATTTAAAATATAAGGGCTACATAGGGTGATGCAATGGGCGGCCTGATCGCTAAAAGCGATCTCTTACAGACAACCTTGGATGGGCTTGATAGTGAAGCAGAAAAGCATTCATAAATATACAAGGTTTTA
Organism: Euplexia lucipara; assembly: GCA_921972225.1. NCBI lineage: Eukaryota > Metazoa > Arthropoda > Insecta > Lepidoptera > Noctuidae > Euplexia > Euplexia lucipara. Next base: position 4,140,451 of record OV179142.1, on the reverse strand, counting down.
TCTTATTTCTACTTGATAAGACTTTACATACAACTGTTCCCTAACTTGTCAAATACATACAAACAATGACTGTCAATCCCTTCACGCTATAAATGTCGGTTTTCATAACGTCACTAACATTTATTTCACGTCGCGTGACGCCATGTTGGATCACGCAACAGGCGAAACTCGCACGTCGCGCGTCGTACCGACAAGAGGCATGACACGAAGACAACACACTTTGGAGTGATTCAATAGAAAACAAAGTAAAGTGTAAAATGAAGAATAAACATACACACTCAATAAATTTTGCTTCCACACACTACACATGTAAACTTAGGTGGTAGGTTTAACAAAAATCTTATCATTGTGGACCCTGACGGGCACATCAAAGTAGGAGGGAGAAAGAGTGTACTATTTTAATTAAAATATAATTATATTGTAACTGTAGGATTAAGTTTAAAGTAAAATAATTATCAAAACATCACGCCATCATAATTATTAGATAACATCACGCCTGCAATCCCCGAAGGGTTAGGCAGAGGTGTAGGTACCGGTAGTACACCCACATTTCGTCAGTTATGTTAAAGACACAATGTAATAGGGGGCGAACCAATCATTAGGTTTCGGGCGCAAATCCAGCCTCCAGGAAAAACTTACTAACACTTTGTTCGACCCGGGGATTGCAACCCTGGACCTCACCCTCAGCACTAGACGAAAGAGGCAGTCCAATGAAGGATAAAATAACCATAAATATTTCTATAATCAAACATAAATACATCATAACTCGCACACACATAACCTGACCTATACTCCATTAACAATTGCATTAGATACTAGACAGTAGTTAAAGAAGGTTATTTTTAATCCACACTTTCTAACAAAAGTACAATAAGGCATGTGACAATAACGCTAGACGCCGAAATTATTACGAGTATAATCAATTTTAACTGCAGATGCCACACTTAGTTGTAACCATTTACAACAATTTATTTTAAGAAATTATGTGGATTTCATTTAGTTAAGTATATTATTTCGTTTTAGTTGAAAATTGTAGTGTCAATGATAAAAAAAACTCATTGAAGCAGGGATGAACAAAACATGGACATTACGCCATTCTATTTTAAAAGGGGCCGGCAGAGATGTACAGATTAATGTTTATAGATAGAACTTCTTTAGCAATTGTTATCCAATTTCAATGACTCTTTCAAGTTTTGAAAGAATTTCTTTACATACAAAGAAACTAAAAATTACAATATAAAAACTTTTTTACAAAAAAAACTGCTGGCTTTGGTGGTTTTGTTTTGTTCATTATTAGCCACCGACTTCCGAAACTGGAGTTATTTTTCACCTGTTAGTTTCTTTTAAGAAGTCGGTTGTTTTTTTTGTAAAAAAGTTTTTATTCTTCCAAATTTAAAATAAAACAATTTGAATAAAAATTGTTTTCACTTATCTTTAAAATAAATCTACTAGCCTCTTTTTTCTAATATAAACGGAGTATAGATAATGTCTGGATTTTGAAAGAAACTGTGACATCAGAGAGGAAAGAGTTTTTGAGGCTTGTTTTTTAAGAATAAAATTCGGATTGTAATTTGTTCCAATCTGCCAAAAGTACGTCCGCTTTTATATGTTTTTGATTTTGATTAGCCTAAAAAAAATACGTCCGCTAAGTAATTGAAACTCTTAGAAACCCTCTAGTTTTTTCAGCAAATACAAATTAAGTCCTAGGTATAGAACAAAATCAACGCTATCATTTCTATTTACGTAGAACATACTCGCCAAAAGGTCAGTGAGAATAGCACCGCCAAGTTGACACAATTGAATATTGAATAATGGCAACCAGTAGCGTACAGCTGCATTTGCCGGCAATAGTTGCCAACACTGTCTCGCTCACCTACATAACTTACTATGGCGTCGGTACACTGCTGGGAATTTATTTTCTGACCCATGAAGCCGGTTTTGTTTGACAATTTACAGTTTTATCTCGACAGCAGTAGCTGTTGATAGTAAATATTATTGGTATAATAGAAGTAAGAGCAGTGGTGCAGTGTTCGTACCCAACAAGGCGCTTTGCTTTGTGTAAATTATACTTCATCACAACTGTTCGGAAAACGTTCGTCTCTCACGTTGAAAGGGTTGAATGGAAGGCGACTAACGAAAGGCAGATAAAAATGGAAACGGATGGGGTCTCCCTAGAAGGATATACATAGACCTTTTTGGAGAGTTTCTTCAGAAAGGTCAGGTGCGTAGTACTCGCAACAAGCAAAAGAAGTAAGTAGGTCAGAATCGTAGCAGATGGCGGTGGTTTATGCTTACCCATATTTTCTATGGCACCCTTTTTGGGATGCAGTTCCTCAAAAGTCATTCTTTGGCATGACCAGCTAGATCCGAGAATGTTCATGAATTCAACGGCCTGGAGTTTAGATATATGCCTGGTTGTAAGCAATAAGCTCGCTTTGTATTACGATAAGTACACTACTGCCAAACCCTTTGGAGAATACAAGCGTGATGTTATGTCGTGTGTTTGCATAGCCTGAGTATTTTAAGAGAAATTAAAAACTCTCGAATTAAACGAAAAAACCTGCTTAGGTATATAGAAAGACATAAAGGGCTTGGGGCTATTATTTATTTATTTATTCATTACTATAAGCACCCAAATGTACTAAAGCGGACTTACCGCCTCACGCATTTCCTAACAGTCAACCTTTAGGTCATGCAGCGACAAACAGTGGTAGGTGCAATTCCGTAAGAAGTATAAAAGAGAAGTTCACATTCTTAATTTTTTTATGTAAATAATAAATAATTATGATAAATATAAGACTAAATACTACAGCCGTTTTTTTGCTATTATGTGTTTGTTTGACGTTGTTACCAGAAACTATCAATTTATATCCCTAATTAATGATACATAAATATACACCCCTCCATACTTACATACACAAATAAAACATTCAAGCTTAATGTTCACATACTCGTACGTGACGATTTCTAATTTATTTCATGTTTTCCCTCCTGAGTTGGCTTTAAATATCGATTTAAACATTCACCGCACACGACACGCAACGTTCGAGAGATTCATTCACAAGTCATTGAACTTCTTCGTGCGTGTGGAACCACCGCCATTGCAAATAGGAACCTGTGGATCGCCTGTAACGAGGCCTACTTTCATCTGAATCCTTTCTGAATATAAAGGCGAAATTTATTCAAATGAAAACCTGATCTGTGGACGCTATAAATCAGTGGCAGCAGAAGAATTGTTTCAGAAGTATTTTAGGTACAGACGCCAGCACATCTAGTTACCACAATGTGTAGTTTACGACCTGTTCTCAGACCTACTGAATGTACACGCAAATCCTAAGAATTAGTCAAGCCATTTTGGAAGACTTTGGTAACAAACATTGTGACACGAGAATTTTATATAGGTATTAGATTGTAAAGAAGTAATTTGCACTGATAGTAAACAACTTTTTTCACAAATACAAAGCTAAAATTGGCAAGGAAATGCAAAAAATAAACGCGGATGAAGTCTCGAGCAAAGTCTTATATGAATGACTGAGTGCATATTGAAGACTGTTTTATACATTTGAAAAGAGAGATTATCTAGTTAAAAGATTGTTTAAGAAAGGAAAAGCGATAAAGATATTAGACGACACCAAAAAGTACTTTGTGATCGCGTAACTTTAAGAAAACAAAGGGTATTAAAAAGTTAAGAGGCCCGGGTAAAGGACGAAAATTTCGTGGTACTTACATTGTGAGTCAAGCCGGGTACATTACAGCATAAAATAGTAAAGGCGGAGGCAGGGATGAAAGGCGCTTCGTTTTACGAAGTACCGCGACGGAGACCGGCGCGGCGCCTCGAAAATTGAATTTTTCAACACCTCGTAACGATGGGCTCGCATTGCAAAGACTGAACACTCTTTTTGTTCCCAACGTTAAATGAGTTTATACATAAACTCACGCTTTTGTGTTTGGGTGTACTAAACACCACTTCTAAAGCGGCAAGTCCACTGATATCGCCTATTAGTTCCAGACTACAAATTCAAAGTCAAAGTCAAATTTTATTTCAATCAGACTATTAGAAGGCACTTTTGTACTTCAAACTCTAGATTCTAGTTGGCCCTTCCAAAAGATAGTTTCGCCTGGAGAAAAATTAAAGAGGCCTAGGTTAGGACCAATGTTAAAAAATCTGTAACATTTAGGCAAAACATTACATAATATAAAAATAAGGCCTAGTCAGAGGCGTACCTGTAATGCTTACACTCACATTATGCCATTCATATTGCCTATCGTCATAAATCGGGCACAAATCCAGAATCTGGACTGGGAAAATCCAGATGGAAAAACTTCAAAACACATTGTCTGACCGGATTAAAACTGGAAGCGATGACCAATGTCTTATTGTACAAAACTAGAATAGAAAGCACCCCTGCCTGCGTAGCATGAACACATTGAACACTGAAGAAACGGCCTCTGTCTACAGACGAATCGGCAAAGTGACAGATTATATAGACATTTCTGTCGACTCGAGCATGACAATATCAAGAAAGATGAGAAGTTATATGTCGATTCGTCAGTATACAAGAATCAACAATGCCGAGCATGAAGTGCGTACCTATTTTCTCCACTTTTGACAGTTCTTTTCGAAACATTTCCTGTCAACAAGTGTCAAACAGTCTATATCAAATGAGACCTAGACAAGAGCAACTTGACAGTTGCGATAGACAGCATGTAAATTTCTTTTTCTACGTACAAACGCTTATCGACGAGTCGCCTCATGCTCGGGTAGAAGAAATGTCAAGTTGAACAGAAAGAAATTTGTCGTGTCTCGGAAGAAAAGAAATTAAGTGTTAATGCTACGCAGGCAGGTGTTTTGAAAGAAATTTGACAGATTCAGGTTCCTGTCTATATAATCTGTCACTTTGCCGATTCGTCTGTAGACAAAGGCCGTTTCTTCGGTGTTCAATGTGTTCATGCTACGCAGGGTAACATTAATGCCGATTATAAGAGAACTGGTGCCCGATAATGTTTATTGTCGACTGAAGAATCGACACATTTCTTCCCTTCATTCTTGACATTGTCGTGCTCAAAACAAAAGAAATGTTTCTGCAATCTGTTACTTTGTCGATTAAGCTGTAGACATAATCCGTTTCTATAGTGAGTGCTACACGTGACGTTGTTTACGCTGTTAAGGCTTATAATAAACTAGCGGACATAAAAACCACAAGGCCACAACCTCGCAACCATCACACCAACCACCATCAAGCCACCACCATAACCAGCAAACCTTGGTTTTAAAACCGATAGCAGCGCCACCTCCAATTCGGGCATTAGAAAGAATTATCCAATTTGGTGCAGTTGTTCGCAGGATACGTGTACATAAATTATCAGGGATTCATTTTAAGTAAACGTATAGATGATAGCTAGATCAAATATAGAAATTGTATCCAAAAATTATATCGGTAACCACGAAATAACTGCACAATAAGCTTTTGGTCAGTCACGGGATGTTATTCGTCAGTTCATTCAGACAAGTCGCAAGCCGACGCCGACGGCGCACAGCCGTTCCCTTGACCTACTTAGAAAGGGCGGTCGAAAGACAGTGCCGATTTGTGCCCAAACTGAGCAACAATGTCGGTTTGGGACGTACGAAGGGCCGTGTTCGTCGCTGTATACCGCTACGCGACAAGCTGTGTATGGATTATTACTCCAGTGTGATTATTATTGTTCGTTTTGAAGCAATCCGCTTGGTTCTATGTTTCACATTCATGTTTTAAAATGTACAACATATTTTTTATATATCCCTAAATCTAAGATTGTAATGAGACCATATTGACAATTAATCAACTGGCATATATGAATTATTCTTGAGTTTAGTTTTTTTTGTTGTTTATTTTTAATACAAAATAATTCGATTAAGTTACGATTATTAATGTATAATACAACTCCCTTACGTATATTACAGCTTAAAAATTATGAATGGTTGGTTAGAATGAAAATGAATTAGGTAGATAATTGTTTGTACCTCGACTTATGGGAAATCATAAAAAAGGTTGTATATATAATTATGATTTATGTCATAAGTCCATAATTATCTTTCTTCTTTTTAATGTAAATTTATCTTCTTCTGACATAACACACAGACGTGTTGCCGACGAGTTTAGTCCGCCATTTTTTTTCCTAGCAAAAACACTAGAAAGTGGCAAAGCGCGGGCATTTTGGGAACGTTCATAATTATGTAAATCTTGACTTTCAATAGGTGCTGTTCCACAGCCTAATATGAATAGACTTTTGATTTTGATTTAAATTCATGTGATATTGTTTTTTTTTTGAACAAAGTTCCTTATCGCGCGTTGCGAAAGGGGGCTAGACGGAAAAAATTAAGATAAAAAGTTGTATCGAAACTTTTTGCTATAGTTGTCGGCCGTGCGGCGTGCGCGTGTTTCTCTGTTGTGTGTGTGTGTTTGTTGTGTGTGTGCCAGTTGGTGGGAGAGGAAGAGGGAGAGAGGGAGGGAGAGGGAGAGGCGAGAGGAGGAGAGAGAGAGAAGATTGGGACCAAAAGTTGTAGCGAAGAGGCCCCGATGGAACGAGGTTCCTTTCGATTTATCTTGAAGGAATTTTACAATTCCTTCACTAATCAATCGAAGGGAACTTCGTTCTATCCGGGTGTCCCTTGACACCTCTCAAGGTTTTTTTTTTACACGTATGACGGAAGCCATGCATTATGGTACAGACGCCAGCACGTCAAGTTACCCCAATGTGTCAAATTTCTTTGATCGTTTTTCAACTTTATGTCAAACAGCATAAGGTTCATTATTCAATTGGGAAAATTTGACACATTGGGGTAACTTGATGTGCGAACTGTGATGGCGTCTGTACATATTTCTAAGTTTATATTAGACATCATTAATATCGTGTGGGGACGAAGATTTATAAGTAAGAATAAGTGTGAAATCTCCAAAGAGATTTAAAATACTATAGAGCGGGCATGTCAAGGAAATGTCATAGAAAAACTTTGATCCCATGTCTCAGTAACGCCATCTAGAATAATATATGAATATTAGAGCCAAGACCATTGGCCGTCACAACAATCGGCACCATGATAGCAGAATCCATATCCCACATGTCGACAATCTCGTGGGCTAAGTCGAGATATTTTATTAGTTTATTTATTATTATGAATTAATTTGGAACATTTTTTATATTGATTGCATTGTATTTTTGTATTGGATATTGTTTTTGTGTATTAAATAAACTTTTTATGGATCTATGACATCTGAAATAAATGATTTGATTTGATTTAAGGGACGAAGTCGCGAGCGAGGTACTAGTTGTTCTATTAGATAACATTAACATTTCAAACACTAATCTGCATGGTTCTTACATGATCTGACCAAGATAATGTCTGGACTTTAAAAGAGACTGTGACCTCTGATTTTCTTTTGGTGGTTCTTCTCAGATTAGTCAGATAGTGAAACACCGACCTCACCTTCTAGTTAAAAAATTACATGTAAAAGTGTTTGTATAAACCTATTTACAGAAATAAATATGATTTATGATTTATTCAACCAATTTAATTTCACTCGTGTCATAATCTATATATTTAAAAATCCTCGAAAAAATATATATCAAGAATATCGGTTGTCTCAAACATTTTTCAAACGCAGCGCCATCTTGGATGACATGACAGGAGTCAAACTTCCCAGTTCAATATCAGATGACAATTTGACATTTGACAAGTCTTAAGCTAAAACTAAGAAGGTAAGGTTGTCAATGTATACGTACCTACGTTCTGAAATTTATTTTGTTACTAAACTTAGAAAGGATTTATGTAGCAAAAATAAGTCTTATATTTCAGAAATCAATTTACGGAATTAATTTAATGACGACCAAAACGAACTTCAATAATTCTTTGCAAATAAAACTTTTTTTACTGTTTGGTCTTTAATTAAAGTAGACCGGGAAAACTATATAAATTGAAAGTAACATAGAGGCACGCAACGCAATAGTTTAGTATAAAACTATGAATTTAGTATTTTTTAAATCAATGCATTTCGGTAAGGTAGTTAGGTTAGGTAGTTAGGTTAGCTATAGGATAGGTATGGTCAGTTAGGTTAGGTTATATAATATATATACATGTTGTAAATTGAATTCTATCGAACACATTTTTTTTTAAATAAGATCACAGTAGAGACATAAAAAGTACATAAAAAGTAGTAGTAATTATTATTGGTTTGGATCTATTAGTTGTCATCTTATTAAACGTATGTTTATCTAACATATGAAAAAATTGATAAGAGCAATAAATTGACTCTAGGGCACAACGAAGTTTGCCGGGGCAGCTAGTATAATATATTATTACACTTTGACATATAGCAAAGCCGAAGAAATATATTCTACGCTTGACTAGATTAATTAAATGTCAACTACATAATTTAATCATGTTTTAAACCTAGTAACCAATTAATATTCGTTAGTTCTGCCTACATAACGACGACATTTGATTGTCACAACATGACATAGAAGATCACATCTGCTCAAAATCGAGGTCACTGTGTACAGTGTAGACACGGCCCCGTTTGTTATGACATCGTCGATATAATACAGTTTATGTCCCACTGTATGAATTTATATTTTAACAATTAGTAAGAACAAAATCCATTTTAATATTATAAATGAGAAAGTATCAATGTCTTTTTAACCGACTTCAAAAAAAGGAGGAGGTTCTCAATTCGGATGTATTTTTTTTTTTTTAGGGTTTGTTACCTCACTACTCCGTCATTATGGACCGATTTCCAAAATTCTTTTTTTGTTTGATAGGATATACTAACAGATTGGTCCCATTTGTATCAAAACTCGTACCTGATGAGGGATCTTTGAGGAATTGAGGGATCTCCTCAAAAAATTTAGGCACACATGCACCGATTTTATCATTTTTGTAACAAATCAAGCATTTTCATTTAGAAAGTATCATTTGGTGACGAAAATCTGATGAAGAAGACAGGCAACGGAACTCTTCAACGCATAACAGCAAATTATTCGCAATTGCTACAGTTAGATGTCTATGCTGAGCTTTTGTATTTCCACAACATAACATTACGCCATTCTATTTTAAAACATATAAATGTTTAGAGATAGAACTTCTTTAGCAATTGTTATACAAATTCAATGATTCTTTCAAGTTTTGAAAGACTTTCTTTACATACAAAGAAACTAAAAATTACAAAATAAAATTTTTTTTACAAAAAAAAACAACCGACTTCTTAAAAAAAACTAACAGGTGAAAAATAACTCCAGTTTTGGAAGTCTGTGGCTTTGGTGGTTTTGTTTTGTTCATTATTGGCCACCGACTTCCGAAACTGGAGTTATTTTTCACCTGTTAGTTTTTTTTAAGAAGTCGGTTGTTTTTTTTTGTAAAAAAGTTTTGTTTTGTTTGTCTATTTATTTCTGTTTGTTTGTTCGTTGTCTGTAACAAAAAAATGCAGGATCGTTATGAAATGTGGCAAGGAAATAAATCCCACCCAGTTAACGGATATAAGGCCATCTTTGTCTCAAAAGATAATATGAAGAATAGTCATTTTCTTAAAAAAATCAAATGCTGCGCCATTTTGAATTACATGACAGGTGACTTTCTTCCCAGTTCATTCATACGTGACAAGTCAAGTGTGTCAAGTGTCGTGTCAGTCGTTCATTTGACAAGTCTTAAGCTAAAGCTAAGAAGGTAACACAATATAAATTGATTCAATGGTGGAACGAGATTTGCCGAGGCAGCTAATTTCCTATTTAAATCAGTTAATCTAACTTCACACAAGAACAAACATTAATTCACTAAGAAAATAAAAATAATCAAGTAAAAGGCGACATTTATAACACAATTAATTAACTCAAGCCATTCTTCGAAGAAAGAAATATTTTTAAGCAGAACATTGCTTTTTCTTTGCTAATTAGATCTATTACATTATGACAAAGACAAAGTTAAAGCAAGCTAATTTGCTTAAGGGTGCTTTTACACGGTGCAAATAGCTAACGTATATTGAGGCACTTGCGCAGTTTATATGCATCGTAAACTTTACCGTTTAAAACAAGTGCGGGTCTAGCAACTCGAGCATGTACCAAAGCGAGTCACCCGCGCAACACTAACCCGCGTATTCTGTGGCAAGTGCGCGGGTGACTTGCGCATGCAGCTCTTCACCACGAGCAAATAACTTGTGCGTACTGCTTGCGCAAGTAGTCCAGGTCTTTACCTTCTCCAGCACGCGTAGCATGATCACCGAAGAAACGGTCTTTGTCGTGTCTCGGAAGAAAAGAAATTAAGTGTTCATGCTACGCAGGCAGGTTTATTGAAAGAAACTTGACAGATTGAGGTTCCTGTCTATATAATCTGTCACTTTGCCGATTCGTCTGTAGACAAAGGCCGTTTCTTTGGGGTTCAATGTGTTCATGCTACGCATGCAGTTATTTGAATTATGTACAAGTAAAAGCGAGTAACTTGAACAAGCGGCTTGCGCATATTATTCACGCTTGTAACCCGCATTTTTACTTGCTCCAACTACATGCACCGTGTAGAAGCACCCTAAGAGCGGGTAGCAGTAAGGTACGGAAGATGCATAGCTGCGAGCGTTTGAAAAGCAATGGTATGGTAAAACAAAATGAGATTGAAATTATTAAAAATGGTGTAAAATACAGATAACATCTCGCCTGTAATCCCTGAAGGGTTAGCCTGTAGTACACCCACAATTCGCCAGTTATGTTTAAGTCACATGTAACTTAGGGCGAGCCACGAATCCCATGGTCATCATTTAGAATACCAAAACAAAAGTCCATACAATTCCTCAGCTTATTAATTCAAATTCCTAGGATTAACAACTATTCCACAACGACATCTAGTTCCAAACTAAGCAGAGCTTGTGCTATGAGTACTAGACAACTGGATATTCATGCTTATAAATTTCTAAATACATACATATTAGTGGACGTGACGCAGTTTCACCCGCATCATGCCCGTTCCGGTGGCAATACAGGGAATAAAAGTAGTCTATGGCACCTGGGGATAGTGTAGCTACCAGTGAACAAAATTTTTCAAATCGCTCCAGTAGCCATATAACGCAAACAAACAAACAAACAATAACAAAAATTCTCTTTATAATATTAGTATAGATAAATTACCCCAAACACGGAACAAAATATGATGGTGATTACTTATTACTGGGATTTTTTATAAATCAGAATTAATTTTGATGTTATTTTTTTTTTTTTTTTAATTTTTGTTTGATTTTGATTTTAAGTTTGATTTTATTTTTAATTACGTTTTTTTTTTAATATTTATTTGAATAATATCTAATGTAATCTCGTCCTTAATTCGTTGACTAATAGGTGCATTATAACATGATATGGACATGCAAAATAGTCCGAAATAAATGTTGTTTTTTTTTTCATTTTTTTATTTATTACACAAACATTTGTACGACGTCCGGAGTAGCAGTCAAACCACTAAACCAACAGGCCAATATTTATTGTAACACAGTTTTTTAAGGAATCTCTTGTCCTTCCACAGGTACTTTACTGGCATACACTCTGGTTTCGACCTGCGTCCTAGTGCTGCGTTACCAGCCGCACTCCACGAACCTGATAGAGCTTCTGCCGCAGAGTCTTCGAACGCCTGTAGACCCTGAGGGTACTGCTAGCGCCAACCGCGAGACTACGTTCAGTGTAAGTATTTACAAATACTACTAAACTTGACAGACAGTATCGGACTTAAACACACGCTTTTTTGTCAATGATATTTTTTTAAATAATGGTATTGCACTTTGAGTGGAATTTAAGTTACGGTGTTTACCAAACGATGCACGGTGCGCTTCGTCACATCTCTTCCAGGGCGCATGACGTCATACCAGATATACACTGTTGAACAGTTTATTGTTGAACAATTTGACCAGTTATCATCACTATGAACTGCCAACGGGGATACGGATAACCCTGCAGGTCAGACACGCACGCTGATTGCGAGTACTACGCTCCTGACTTTTCTGGAGAACGTCACCAACAACTTCTGCTGAAAGGTTACCTTCGGGATTAAGGAAAATGCTTATAAAGCTCTGTCCACAAAGAAAGAAGGAAGGGCCTACCAGATTTGACCAGGGCACTGCCTAATAAGATCCCATCACATCAAGCCTATTATCCCCAAGGGATAGGCAGAGGTGTACCAGTAGGAAGTACACCCACATTTCGCCAGTTATGTTTAAGGCCCATGTGATAGGGTGCAAGCCTACGAGTGTTGCCACCAATCAGGCTCAAATCTGCACTCTAGGCTGATACTGAGAAATTAAAAATAGAAAAACTCAATACCCTATGCATAGCGGTAGCTCTTGCGACCACTAGACAAACGAGGCAATCCGATTCTAATTAGATCCGTTCGATAAATTAGTATCTTCCCATCTCTGATAGGACCCTGAGTGCGGATGACCTTCGCTTCAGGCTCCAGCCAAGGCCACAAGCTTAAGCAATCAACAGGTTGAGAGCTCTACCCTTCTTCATTCAATCATAAGTTTGGTCAATGAAGTCATATTCTAAAAACAATTTCTTTAATTATCATCTTATCCATACCAATATTACATGGAGGAAAGATTTGATTGATGTTTTCTTTATATGGAATAGGCTCCAAAACTACTGGACCGTTTTGAAGAATTCTTTCACCGTCGGGAAGCTCCACTATCCCCGGGTGACATAGGCAACTTCTTATCCCTGTATTACTAAAATATATTACTTCCTATACATAAATATTCTTTGCGTGCGTTTGTAATTCAACTCCTAAACGTCTGGCCCGCGATTTAGATGTTTTTTTTTGTCTATGTTCAAGTGGATTCGTAAAAGGTTTAGTTTCACAATTGGTCCCAGGAAGGTGGCGCTGGGACCTTGTTAAAACCAATGTCCGGACAGGATGCTGGATCAGAGGAAATGTTTGATTGTTTGTTTGCATTGAATAGGCTCCGAAACTACTGGACCGATTTGGAAAATTCTTTCACTGTTGGGAAACTACATTATCCCCGGGTGACATAAGCTACTTTTTATCCCTGTATTCCCACAGGGACGAGAACAACGCGGGTAAACCGCGTGACGTCTGCTAGTATTAAATAAAAATCAATTGCTGCATCACTGGCAAATAGCTCGATTGCTATAAACAAATTGTTAAAATAAAAATCTATCTAGACTCCTTTGAAGAGTGATTCTTGATGGAAAAAGTTAGTTCCATTGCAGAAGCAATTAAAAATTGCTTTTCCAAATAGAAAACGTTGCCAAACAAGCAATGCGCGCGAAAGATAAATTTCCATTCGGTATAATAATACAGAAAGTTTTTCCAAGCTGTAAGACTGTTGGAATTTCTACAGATATTGCGCGGTAATTAGCGAGAGGAAGATAAATTGTGACTTGCGGAATAGTTTTAAGGAATATTGTGTGCGAAGCCCCTAACAGTCCGAACAATAATTAATATTTTTTTAAGAGAACAATCCAAACAATTAACTATAATATTACTATACCTATAACTATAATTTGACTGGCCTGTTGGTCTAGTATTTAGTGACCCTGACTGCTATTCCGCGGGTCGTGGGTTCGATTCCGACCCAGGACAAATGTTTGTGTGATGAGCACGGACATTTGTTCTGTGTCTGGGTGTAATTTATCTATAACTAGCTGCCCCGGCAAACTTCGTTGTGCCTTAGAGTCAATTCATTGCTCTTATTTTTTTTTTTATATTAGATATACATACGTTGAAAAAGACGACAACAAATAAATCCAAACCAATAATAAATACTACTACTTTTAAATTACAACATGTATATATACCCTAACCTAACTGACCATACCTATCCTATAGCTAACCCAACTATCTAACCTAACTACCTTACTAAAAAATGCTAAATTCATAATTTTAATCTGAACTACTGCCTCTATGTTACATACAATAATTTATGCCTATAGTTTTCCCGGTCTACTTTAATTAAAGTCCTAACAGTAAAATAAGTTCTATTTGCAAAGAATTATTAAATATCGTCTCTGTCATCATTGCTAGTTACGTAAATCGATTTCTGAAATATAAGACTTTTTTATGCTACATAAAACCTCTAAGTTTAGTAACAAAATAAATTTCAGAACGTAGGTGCGTATTATAAATTGACAACCTTACCTTCTTGGGTTTAGCAGACTTGTCAATTTCAAATTGTCACCTGATAATGAACTGGGAAGTTTGACTCCTGTCATGTCATCCAAGATGGCGCTGCGTTTGAAAAATGTTTGAGACAACCGATATTCTTGATATTTATTTTTATGATGTCGAACGGGATAAAAAGTATCCTATGTCCTTCTCCTGGCTCTAAACTACCTCCCTGCCAATTTTCAGCTAAATCGGTTCAGCCGTTCTTGAGTTATAAGCGAAGTAACTAACACGACTTTCTTTTATATATATAGATATGTATGTATTTAGAAATATATAAGTATGTTTATCAGCTGTTTAATACCCATAACACAAGCTCTCAAGCTTAACATGGAACTAAATGGCGTTGTGTGAAAAAGTTGTGGAATATTTATTTATTTATTATTTATATTACGTTTTGGGAACACCTTCATTGTGCGTAGGTACAGCTAAGGAGTGGAATTCCCTGCCGGAGTCGGAGTTTCCTGGTAGCTACAACCTAAGGGGCTAAACTCAAAAATGAATCAAAATTTAGTATCAGAATATCTATGTATCAGAAGGACAACTGCAGTAGTAGGTACTGAATACGTTACGGTATTAAATACGTTAGCATTCTGATCTCGATTTTCAATCTGTCAAAAATACGTTTAATTTTCCTAGAATTTTGACAAGTATTTGACAAGTTTTTGTCAAGAATCTAAGTTTAAGTTTTTGTCTGATTGACGCTGAGAAGAGATTTTGAGTTGGCCTTCTGATTCAACTCACTCCTGTGATATCTACCCAATAATGCTGGTTAACCTGTAGTTACCTAATTAGCGACTGTGTAAGTAGGGACTTAATATGTTAATAATATTTGAGGTACATTGTAAAAAGAAGCTTTTGTAAACCTTTTAGAAATTAACAAGAGACCCAATTGCTCACAATGTTATTACGAGAAAATTTCTGATTAAAAATAATACTTCTAACCTTCCAGGAAAATGGTCTAAAATGATAAAACAAAAAAAAATGCAATGTTTAGATGATAAAGAAGCACATAGACTTTAAAAGTCAATTTATTTTTAACCTACGTCCGCGACTTTGCCTGCGCTGGCCATATTAAATATCTTAATAAATTATAACCATGTCCTATTCTGATGTATAAGCTATATTATTGTAAAGTTTCATAAAAATTCAGTAGAATTTGCGTGAAAGAGTAACAAACATCCATATAAACTTTCGTATGTATATATTTGTTGGATAATTTATAACTATCTAGATATTTTTCTAATTTTTTTTTTAATACATTTTTATATATTTTTTTTTATAATATTTTTTTTTTAATTTAAAGATACATCAATAAATATACCCTTGAAATATCATGAAGTGTCTTCTTTAAAATTAAAATTTTACTTTTCACGAAAACGATTCTTTAAAACCGACAGAAAATGAAAGAATAGCGTTGTCTTTCAAATAAAATACAATACGAATAATAATATGAAAGATTTCAAAATTGTAAAGATACAATGGCTGCCTTTTCTTTAAAATTAATAACAAAGTACTGAACTATTCTACAACGAAAAAAGAAGAATCGAAAATATCGAAGCAATAGACTTGTGACTTCTTAACAGGAAATAAGAAATGACTGCCGACTCTCGCTGCTCGCAGGCGAAAGGAATCACCCTTTGTTCAACAATTTTCGCCATTATCTCGGGAAATATCTCTAAGAGCCGACACAATCCTCGTTCTAATGTTTAATGAAAGAAAAATGTGGTAGATATTGGTTTATTGGCTGCACCTTAAAATACTATTATCAAAGAACCCTGAAGAAATCGTGTATAAATTAAGTAAAATAATAATGGAAGACTTTTTATAATCCATACTAATCTATATACCTAAATCAAAGTGATTTAAAATACTATAGAGCGGGCATGTCAAGGAAATGTCATAGAAAAACTTTGATCCCATGTCTCAGTAACGCCATCTAGAATAATATATGAATATTGGAGCGGCAGCGGAGCGTACTACAAAAAACTCATAGACTTGTATCCAGCAGGACAAACTTTTTCGGACGAAAATTTTGTTCGTGATGTCCGTTCTATAGGTATTGAATGTCATTGATATATATAAAAGAAAGTCGTGTTAGTTACACCATTTATAATGCAAGAACGGCTGGACCAATTTAAATGATTTTGGTATTTTTGGATTTGTCTCTATCTGGAATAGGATAAAAATAATTAATAAAAAACATGAAGTCTTCGAAAAAATAAAATATCAAGAATATTCGTTTTCTCAAACATTTTTCAAACGCAACGCCATCTTGGATAACGCATGACAGAAGTCAAACTTCTCAGTTCATTATCAGGTGACAATTTGACATTTGACAAGTCTTATGCTAAAACTAAGAAGGTAAGGTTGTCAATTTATACGTACACCTACGTTCTGAAATTTCTTTTGTTGCTTAACTTAAAAAGAGGTTTTATTTAGCATTAAAAAGTCATATATTTCAGAAATCAATTTACGTAATTAATAATGACGATAGAGACGAACTTTAATAATTCTTTGCAAATAGAAAGTTTTTACTGTTTGGACTTTAATTAAAGTAGACCGGGAAAACTTTATGAATTGTAATGTAACATAGAGGCACGCAGCGCAATAGTTCAGATTAAAATTATGAATTTAGTATTCTTTAAATTAATGCATTGCAGCAAGAAAGTTAGGTTAGGTAGTTAGGTTAGCTATAGGATAGGTATGGTAAGTTAGGTTAGGTTATATAGATATATGTTGTAATTTTAATTCCATCGAACACAAAATCTTTAATTAAGATCACAGTAGAGACTCGCTAAATAAAACCACCATAAGTAGTCGTTAATATTGGTTTGGATCTATTTTTTGACATCTTGTTAATCGTATGTATATCTAATATTTTAAATTGTGTGTATATTCAGTAGGTAACAAATCAAGCATTTGCATTTAGAAAGAATCATTTTGAGAAGAAAAACTGATGAAGAAGACATACGACAACAGCAAATTATTCGCGATTGATGCCTATGCAGAGTTTTTGTATTTCCATAACATAACATTACGCCCTTCTATTTTAAAAGGGGCCCGGCAGAGATTAACAGTTTAATATTTAGAAAGAACTGCCTTAGCAATCGTTAACAAATTACAATTATTCTTTGAAGTTTTAAAAGACCTTCGTAACACGCGAAGAAACTAAAAATCGCAAAATAAAAACTTTTTTACACAAAAAAAAAACAACCGACTTCTTAAAAAAACAACTAACTGGTGAAAAATCGGTGGCTAATAATGAACGTTAAAGTTTTAGGTAATGAAGCCCATGAGCCTCTGACTTGGCATCACATGCCCTCGAGAAATATCTCTCAGGCATGCCGGTTTCTTCACGATGTTTTCCTTCACCGTTTTTGAAGCAAGTGATAATCAAGTATACGCACATGGATCTGAAAAGTCTGAGGTGCCTGGCTTGGATTGGAACTCGAGACCTTTGATTTGGCAATCTGCTGGTCACACCACTGCTACAGCCGAGCAGTAATACCATATTATAACCAGCCTGGTCGATAATGCAGTATTTTGAATTTCTCATTTAGAACCCTATTGCATTGAACGCGCAAAAGCGGTAACTCAAGAAAAGCTACTTTCGAGAAAATAGGTGTTTTAAAATATAGGTTTCCTTTTACTTTACAGATTTAACTGTTTTAAGCGCTTTTTCATACGTTTTAAATAAGATACCGCTTATTGGCATAGTTCATTGGATTTCTTTAAGCTATCCAACTATGTTGAGGTCGGCTTCCAATTCAACCGTATGCAGCTGAATAGGTTCTAGTGTTTTAAATGACGTGATTGCCAGTCTGACCTCCACAACCTAGTAAGTGTGTTACAAGGCACCTCTTGGTTGAACTGGTTGTCAGGCTTTCCGACTTCTGAGTACCCGTAACGACTGACAAAGATCTACAAATGACAGCCGGGACCAACGGCTTAACGTGCTTTCCGAGGGACGGAGAAGTCTTGGTGTGTAATAAATGGGCACCTAGACCGAGCATAGTTTAAACTTTGATCGACCCGTGCAGCTAATATAGCCACAAGCTCCTTTGAGCTATCCCATGTCATAATATCAATAGTTTCTTCTTATCGTGTGGTCAGTAACTATAACCTGGTGTCAGAGTTTTAATGCCGCCCATGGGCCTCTGACTTGGCAATCAATATCAATAGTAAATTCTACAACTTTTAAACAACGCCATCTAGTCCAAATGTAAGCAGAGCTCGTGCTAAGTGTACTAAACAACTGATAATTAAACTTATAAACATTTGTCCTGGGTGGGAATCGACCCCCGGGATAGCAGCCGGGGCCAGAGTACTAGACCAACAGGCCAGTCCAACAAAAAAAAACAAATGTCAAAAATGTCCAAAAAATCGACTTCATGTTTTTTTTTTGCACGGCAGTATAGTTTTATGAATCTTTCGTTCTTCACTTTCGCCGCCGCCGGCTGCACTGGTGTCAACAAAAACTTTATTGACTGTTCCAACTCTTAGCTCTTCTTTCTTTTATCAAGCGGACAGCTGTGACTTTTATTTTACTTTTAGCTAAACAATGTTCAGTTTGCAACTGTTTTCCATCCTTTCTTTCAAGAAACAATGCAACTGAATCGGACACTAGTAGGAAGCACTACAACTGCGATCACTTCAAAAGAGCAGAAATGTTTAAAAATTTTCAAGCGGTTTCAATATTAATATAAGATAACGTAACGCCTGTAATCCCCGATGGATTAGGCAGGAGTGTATCAGTGGTATCCATACATTTCGCCAGTTAAGTATGTTTAAGTCTCATGAAATAGAAGGCGAGTATATTGCCATCAATCGGACACGAACCCAGACTCCGGACTGATACTGTAACATTAGCTGGGCTAACATTGGCTGGGGACAAAACTTTTATCCACCGGTTATTTCCACTTACAAGGGATACAATTATTTTATCCACCTGGCAAAGCTCGGCAACGGGGGGAAAGAGAATTATATCACTTTTTGACATTAGATGTGGATACTCATCCCCCGCCTATAGCATGGCTACTAGTGAAAGATAAAAAATAACAGATATTCTGACACAACAAAGGGGGTTTGTTCTCGTCTTTAGATGGTGGGTCTAAGTATGTATCGTGGAGAAAATATAATCTATACATATAATAAAACAGTAACGACAGAAAAACTGTACATTGAGAATTTTCAAGAAAAAATAAGTGGGTTTTGTTAGAAAAACGTAACTGGTGACAAAAAGTGACTTTTTAGAATTTTTGTCTGTTTGTCTGTTTGTCTGTATGTATGGGCGGGATGAACTCAAAAAGTACTGCATGGATTTACTTCAAATTTTGCATGAATATTACTAAGAGGTCGGGTCAACACATAGGCTATATATTATCACGCTATCACCTACGGGGGAGGAGCAGTGAATCTTTATTCTTCTTACTCATTCTGTGGAAGCGTGTAATCAAAGGACGCATATTTAAATGTTGGTTTTGTGTAAGCTATGCTATTATCTAGCTTTACACTATAAAAACTTCGCCATTTAAGTAACTTTGGCAGAGAAACATAGTTTAATGAATGTTAGTAGTATAAAGACAATTTGGAATCAGCGCCATCTATGAGAATGTATAAAAATCAAATCAAGTAACACATGAACACTTTTTGAAAATTAATTTAAATTTTGATCGTGTTGGTGAGGTTAGTAGTTAGTTATTCTTAAAATTCATAGATGGCATTGTGCATTTTTTTCATAAAAGTTGTATCGTATAATTCGTTTTGACAAATTGAAGTTCCAACAAAACCCTCAAAATCTTAAGCAGAGTTCGGATCGTATCACATGGGATCGTATCAGTGTACGATTTTCAAAAGGAAGGCAGTTGAGGCCGTGGACAGAACCCTGCAGAGCATCTGCAGGAATGAACATTTGATGGGTAGTGTCACAGTTCTGCTCAGTGGCGATTTCAGGCAAACGCTTCCCGAGTTGACGCGGGGATCGAGGGCTGACGAGATGAATGCTTCGGTGAAACGATCTTCGTTGTGGTCACAAGTTCGTACGCTGCGCTTGACCATTAATATAAGAGCTCGGCTCGGCGGCATTGCACGCGCTCAAGAATTCTCCGATGTCCTTCTAAGTATTGGCAAAGGCACTCTACCAGAAGAGAGAAGTGGACAGGCGGTGCTTTCAGAGACTCTCGGTAGAGTGGTATCCAGCTTCGAAGAACTCATTCGCTGTGTGTACGTGGACATCAGGCGTATAACGCACCAGCAGAATTCGTGTGAGAGGGCCATTTTGGCGCCCAAAAATGATCATGCTGCAGCAATTAACGAATGCATTCTCTCGGACATTGAGGGGAATGAAGTGGTCTATACGTCGATAAGCACTGTCGTCGAGCAAGATGACGCCACACATTATCCCGTGGAATTTTTGAACTTCCTGTCAGCAAGTTGACTTCCAGCGCATACCATCAAGCTGAATGAAGGTCGGCGTCCCGATTATGCTTTTTAGGAACAAATCTCCTCCAAAGTTGTGTAACGGGTGGTGTCTTAAAGTCATCTCTCTCCACAGACACCATTGAGGTGGAAATTATTACGGGTTGTGGCGTCGGCAAGGCAGTATTTATACAACGCATTCCCCTTATACTTCAGCTTCCCGATCCAGTTCGAGCGTGTACAGTTCCCCGTGAGTGTTTGCTTAGTGATGACAATCAATAAATCGCAGGAGCCGATACTCAGAGCAGCGGGTGTAGATCTCAGGACGAGTTGCTTCTCACACGGGCACCTGTACGTTGCTTGCTCCCGCGCCACCAGTCCTGACTATCTTTACATTTTGGCTCCTGGCAGTATAATTATCAACGTAGGTAGTTTATAGGGAAGTGTTATAAGGTATATATAGGGCTTGCAATCCGGATATCCGGATATCCGTATTATCCGGATATCCGCCGATTTTAAAATCCGGATTTTACTTGCATCACAATCCGGTTTTTTCGGATATTACGGATAGTTCTATTTCACTTTGAAATATTAAATAAAAAGCTGTCATCTGTAATGTGCATTATTGTTATTACGTTATTTATTATTTCAATATAGTTAATCACTCTCGCTTTTGTTTTTTTACTTCCCAAATCATACATAAATACATAAACGCACGCCTTTTTTCATGAGGGTAGGTTGAAATGAGAAAGTACAGAGTGCCTTGCTACGATTCTGACATAATTCTTTTGCTTCGTTTACATTCATACATGCTGTCATACACATCATAATATTGAGTCAATTTAGTGGCAGAGATTATAATTAATTCCAACATTCTATATACATAGCCAAAATACAGGCTTTGCTTAGCTCTGCTTGGCTACAGATGGACACTCCACACCAATTAGACCGACCTAACTTAGCTTGTACAAATATTATGCCTGAGTTTTCTTTTAACAAACATTATTTTTAAAATTATTGACCACTGGCCAACTTTATCAATCAATCAATTAATTTATTAAATCAAACAAATGACACACATCCATACTGCACGCATTTTCAAGATTGTGTTGTATTTTACGGCACGCACGGAAAAAGAAGACTGGACCAGAGTTTCAAAATCAATCGCTGTAGTGGCATTTACAAAACCTCTCAAATTTTTATTAAGAACAAAAAAACTTCCAACGAATCTGTGAGACTAGCGATTGTTAAAATTATATCCACGTTTAACACACAACAACCAAATCAAACAGTCATAACTTCTACGGACAATACACGATATTAAGAAGGTTGCTCTTCTTCAACTGAAAACGTATCAATCAATACATGTTCAAGTTTCTTCATGACACACATGATATATCTGAGGTCATCAAAAAACTTGAATCTTTAGGCCCATTGTTCTCAGTGGAGGCTATACGGTTATGGAATGCTTTGCCTGTGTCAGGGAGACAAGATCAAACATTAGCATCATTTAAAAATATATTATTATACTTCAAAATAATTACCTCTCACCTAACACGTCTTGATTATAACAGTTCTTTACTTTGCAAATAATTAGTATTTGTGTATTTTTCTTTTTATTCTTATTTTATACATTTAACGAAATTGTCATTTATGGTATATTTATATAAATAGTTTTTTTTATACAACGACGGCGGCAAACAAGCTTACGGGCCGCCTGATTGTAAGCGGTAGTATTGTAAGTGGTACCGTAGCCTATGGACACTTGCAACACCAGGGGCGCCACACGCGCATCGCCGACCCTTTAAAAACCTATCTACTCCCCTTTTGAAGAACCCCATACTGTAGCCCTCTGAGAAAACCTTGGCAGGGAGCTCATTCCACAATCCAAGTGTACGCAACAGCTGTAATAGATGCTTAACAACTAAATAAGCAACGCATAGCCAATAACAGGTAGAAACAAAGTATGTTACAGAAATCTTAGGATTACTAAATACAAAAAGCACTCACATTATAATGTTTTATACAGGTCGATTGGATTGCGATGTTATGATTTGTAATAAATGTAAGATCTCATGTTTAATTAGAATTGTTAGTATGAGAAAAGTACATTCGATTGTATAGTGCGATATCGGTGTTTTAAAGCACAATTTTAGAAAGTTAACAATTTTGTAATTGTTACTTGAAATATTGGTATAGTTCCAATTTTTGTCATTTTGCTTGAGAGACTAATTAGAACGTGTTACAAAAGCTTATTAATTTAATTTACAATAAAAACAAAAAAATATCCGTATTATCCGAAATATCCGGATAATCCGGATAGCAATTTTTTAAAATCCGTATTATCCGGATAGTAAAAACGAACGGATATTGCAAGCCCTAGGTATATACCTTTGAACGTATTTTTAACCGACTTAAAAAAAAAGAGGAGGTGTTTTTTTATGTGTGTTTGTTACGCGATTACTCCGCCATTTATGGACCGATTTTCAAAAATCTTTTTTTTATTTGATAGGGTATACTACCAGGTTGGTCCCATTAGTATTAAACCTCAGATCTGATGAGGGATCCTCGAGGAAATGAGGGAACTCCTCAAATAATATAGGAAAACATGTACCAATTTTTACATTTTTTTTTGGTGACGAATCAAGCATTTACATTTAGCAAGTATCATTTTGTGAAGAAAAACTGATGAAGAAGACAGGCGATGGAACTCTTCAACGCATAACAACAAATTACTCGCAATAGCTACAGTCACATGTCTGTGCATGGTTTATGTATTTCCCATAACATTTCGCCTGTCTATTTTAAAAGGTTTAGAAAGAACTTCTTTTGCAATTGTTAACCGATTTCAATGATTCTTTCAAGTTTTGAAAGACTTTCTTTACATACAAAGAAACTAAAAATTGCAAAATAAAAAAAAAATTACAAAAAAACTCTCTTCATGTAACTTATATTTTAAAAGTTGTTAACTTATAATGCTATAGCGACACTGGAATCTTAGGTAGGTATATTTGGTGCTGTAGAACCTTCACGCAGACGACGTCGCGGGCAGCAGCTAGTTAATTATAAAATAAAAATGTCTCGTGCTTACAGTGTTGTCGTCGGTCGTTTTCATTCGCGATTCGACACAGAATTCCGCCGAATTTTTCGAATGCACAAGGATTGCGCCCATTATTTTTTTTATATTAATTATTTTTTAACAAAATAAATATCCAGCACAGATGTAATAAAACGATGAAAGTACTTTGGTTTACGATGACATTCTCGACTATTTTGTAATTTCACAAAAGTTTTCATATAATGGCAATAATTTCGGGGACAAGCGTTTCCCCTGGTTTATCTACCGTGAATAGTTTATCCACCCTTGGATAGAATATCTCCGGCCATGCTAACCAAAAAATCATTAACGCTTTGCCCTACTGGGGGATCGAACCCGTACCGTGGGGGACCTCATGCTTAGCATGCAGTAGCGCTTGCGACCACTTTGACCATCGACGAGGCAGTTAATATTGAACAGTCTAAAAGTTAAGTCCTCTTCCCAAAGATTTTTAAGATAGTGTTTTATATAATTTTGTATTGTTTTACTATTTTGTGATATTTTAAAATTGTAATTGTATTGTATGTCTTTTGCATGCCTGCATGGTAAAATATGGCTGTACTATTTCTTTATTTTCTCTGTCATCTTTTGTTACCCATATTTGCAAAATAAAAGTATCTTTATCTTTATCTTTATCTTCTTGGCTTACATTACAATTACTTACCATAGTCTAGCTATTTCCATTACAAATTCAAATTCACAAATCTTTATTGCATACCATAATGTGTTAAAAATTGGTGAGAAAAATTATAATAGATACAATTAAGTACCCTGTCGGGCACAGCATAGATCAAGTAGGAGAGAGGAGGAAGAGCACTGGTGTGAATTTTATAGAAATAAATTGGTTTTAAGTTGCTTATAATTTATCATTAGTATTCGTTTAAACTATAGTAGCATTTGTTAATTAGAAAAAGCTTCAATTTATTGATGAAGACGTTATTTTCATTTAAATTCTTTATTGTTTCGGGTAATTTATTGTAGATTTTTATGGACATGACATAGGTACTATTGGAGTGCATTTTTAGTCGCGATATTGGTAAGTTTAGTCTGTTTTTATGTCTTAATATCATTTTTGTTTGTTCTCATTTTGTGAAGAATTCCGGGTACCTACTTACGAACGAACTTACACACTTCAAATATATAAAGACAGGGTAGGGATAAAATCTTTAGTTCCTGAAAGTGGGGCTTACAGCTATCCGTATTACATGATTTGGTTTAATATTTTGGGGTCATTGTAGTGAACGAGAAAGCATTTTAAAAGCTCAATTGCGGCCTGAGATTTTTTTTTTGTTTTAAAGTAAGGGACAGCTGTGTATCTAATAAGGTCTCTTAAATTATTAACTTTCTCATGCCCTTATATTCTTGGATATAAGTAGGCAATATTTGTAATAGCGAATCGAAGTTTATTGGCGACTTTATTAGCCACTTAGAAAACGAAGTATACGAGTACGGCTATGAGATCTCAATATCAGAATCTAATAGCTACGGGCGTATATAAAACCAGCTTATTAAAAAGAAAAATGTGATTAGTACCTATGCCTTTTGGTATCTTTGATTTTCTTGGCTAAATAAAATATTTAGCTTTGATAAAATTTAAAAACCCTTCCGCATATTTACATGTAGAAAAATGTTACTATGTCTGTGCGTCTAAACTTTGTGTAACATTTGCATCCTTCTTATTATAATTATTATGTAAATAAAGAACTATTCTACTCTATCTGCCTAACCCTTCAGAGCAAACTGGAGTAATTTTATGTCATGTAGAAATAATACCAATCATCGCTAAAATGAATATGAATATTTCCGTTTGTGAGTAAAACGTTCATTGGTACTCGAGTTCCGCCGTTAAGGGGGAGCTCAATAACAGTGCAGTAATTTATCTCGCAGGCCACTTAACAGAATTGCTTTACATTCCCCCCACGGATACGCCTGCACAAGTCGGTTAGAAAAAAATGGGAACCCTTGCCCCACATTCCGTCTAACCGACTTTCAATTCAAGGAAGAACGTTTACCCTTGAATTGAACGGATCGGTTTGAATAAAATAGGCTAGATGACTACTTTTTAGATTTTAGTCCGACATGCCATGTTGATTAACATCCTTGCAGCATTGTATATAACATAACTTCACGCCTGCAATCCCCGAAGGGCTAGGCAGAGGATTACCTGGTAGTACACCCACAATTCACTATAATTGGGGCAAGGCTATTACTATCAATCGGGCACGAATCCAGACTCCGGGCTGCAACTGAGATATTCCAGATGGAAAACTCAATAACACTTTGCCCAACCCGGGGATTGAACCCTGGACCTCATGCCCAGCAGTAGCACTTGCGACCACTAGACCAACGTGAAAATTGGCGGTGCGGCATTGTAGTATAATTTAAGTAGTACGGTAGTTGTTGGCGACAGATCTGGCAACCCCGTTGCTAGGGGCTCGTTGTTTTGGCTAGCGACGGGGCGGCTTGCGTGTTTCTTTATTGTTTCCTACTTATTTATAAGACTATACCCAATTGCACCTTTAACTGTATTTGATTTGGTGTCTAACAGTAGTAATATACACACATCAAAAGTGTCTAGGGATAAACATATATTTTTGCAATAACTTTTCTCCTGATTGATATTAATTAAAATTTTCTTTAAGGATTCATCAAATAAAGTGTTTTCGTTTGTCACAGTAACGATAAACCAAGTCACCTTTGCATTAATAAAGAAATTTGTCATTTTCCTATTATAGGGATTTTTGACATTTGAACCACTAACATTAAAGTTCGAAAAAAAGACTGAAATAACAGTTTTCTTTAAAATTTTATTGGGTAACTTAAACAATTAATAATCCGTGTTTCTACCGCAAACACTAACAACACAAGAACATCGGTTTGGCATACTCAAAATGAGTTCATCCAAATCACGCTGTGGAATGGCCGCCCATGTTCGTTGCAACAACAAAAAAAGGTCTTCTTGCGACTGGATACCCTCCATATTTGGCAGAGCTCTTCTCTGTAGCATATCCCATGCATGCTCAATCGGGTTCAAGTCTGGCGACTGAGCAGGCCAGGGCAGGACATTATGTTAGCTGCGGCGAGAGTCTGTCTTACAACTCTTGCGGTGTGCGGTCGTGCATTATCATGCATTAACTGAAATAAGGGACCGATTTGCACTTGTAGAGGAACGATGACGTCTGATACAATCGTCTCAGCATAAATTTGAGCGTTGAGGTTGCCTCTGATCCAAATCAACTCAGTTCTTCCGCCGATCCAAATACCCGCCCATACCATGATGGTTCCACCACTATAAGGATGGACTTCCTGGCAGGATTTTAATCGCTGTTGGCGTCCAGGGGTTCTCCAGTGTCGTATACGTCTTGTATCCGGTCTCATACCAAAACGAGACTCATCAGAAAAGCACACGAAACGCCATTGTTCTTCTGCCCAATTTCTGTGTTCAAGAGCCTATTGATATCGAATCCTACGATTGTGCATTGCTATAGGTGGTACCCGTAGCGGTCTTCGGGAATGAAGGTTCACTTCATGCAAGCGGTTTCTGACTGTTTGGTCGCTAATTAAGTTCCCTGAAGAGTGATGAAGCCTCACGGCTAACATCATGGCGGTTATTGTTGGAGCTCTTCGAGTTAAGATTTGAATGTATCGGTCTTGTCTCCGTGTGGTGCAGCGATACCGTCCTCCATGGCGCTCAGCCACGGTACCAGTGCTTCGGTAACGTGTCCAAAGTCGACTGATAACACTCTGGCTTGTATTCAGAGCTAAAGCCACAGTACGTTGCCGGGAACCAGCTTCTATCATTCCCACGGCTCTGAGCATTTCTTCCCTGCTTAAATGACGTCGCCGCTCCATAATAACTTTGGTTTTAATCAGTAGTAGGGAAACAGTAGCACTAATAATGTCTTCAATGCGTTGTATGTTTTTATAGCGAAAATATTGACAGCTGATTTTCATCTTTTACTAGAATTTGATTCACAGTTCCTGATTCAAATTATGAAATGCACCAAAAAGGATCCATATAAATTTATAAAATCATAAATTTATTACAAAGCCACATCTCAATCTCAAGAAATCCGCATAAAAATGCTTGATCCCTAGACACTTTTGATGTGTGTATTTTGTAAGTATATTTCTTGTCACTACTATCTTTTGAACCACAACGATTGTTTTATAACATCACTAGCAGACGACACGGGGTTTCACCCGCGTAGTTCCCGCTCCCGTGGGAATACAGGGATAAAAAGTAGCCTTTGACACCCGGGGATTGTGTAGCTTCACAACGGTGAAATAATTTTTCAAATCGGTCCAGTAGTTTCGGAGCCTATTCAATGCAAACAAACAATCAAACCTTTCCTCTTTATAATAATTATTATTACCTATAGATTATTTAGTCCATATTTTTTGTATTACCATTGAAATATTGAGTTTTAAAGGATTTGACCTGTTGGCAGTGGTGCAGATGAATTTTTCGACGCTTTATAATTATTTATTATCGGGCTTAGTTTATTTATTTGTTACTATAGATTTCAGTATGTGCTTAATATTATACATAGTTCAGGCACAGTATAAATATTAATACAGTAGGACGACGCCTTTGATCTCTGGAAAAATGCCGACAACATCTACACGCGTTAGCCCTGAATAATACCTCCCGAACTACGAACATCGTTTTATTCGCAGTTCGGGAGCGACTTTCCCGCGTCTCGCCCCTCACACCCCACACGATTGCTCTGTCTAGACGGCTTCGTCGGACGACTGTAGGTTTTAAGACTGTGGTTAAGGTGTATAGAGTTGGAACAGGTAATATTTATGATTCGTATTATTATAGTATTGAAAGTGGTATCTAGATGACAAAAATACCCTTGTGTATATAATCCAATGTAAGAGAGATATAGAGCAATGTGATATGTCCAGTCGAAGCCAACAGACAAATATATTGTACCGCAATATCCGCTGACCGTGGGCTGTTGCACTGTTTGTTCGATGGAAAAACGGAATTTATTGAAGTCGTACATGTCGTCGTTTTTATTTTTCATTTCAGATCATCCGATCGGACAGTGGGCTTACTACGCATTCATTTATGTGTGTGAATAAAAGTATAATCTAATCTAATCTAATTTAGAATTTACTGGATAAATTGTTTTTTGATCTAAACTAAATAACTATCACACAACTTCATACAGCTTGCGCTAGCAATATCACCTCGGCTGTAATTTTCAACTTACCGCACTTTATCATAATGTACAACAATATTACTGCCCGGATAACTAGGACTAGAGCTGTTTGGATGTTTAACTGTATTGATACATAATTTCTATGTTAAGATTTTTCATCGCATCACTTATTTCTACAGTTCTGCCTACTATGTAACTTTTTAAATTTTTCTAACCTCGATTTTATCTATAAACCTTAAGATTTATATCTACTATCTACAATTCTACACACTGTATTCAAAACAGTTAACCCGGCAAGATGCGTAGCGTACGCTGACGACATTTGACTTATTAAATGATCGTGTCACTCAAAATCTACGTGTGATTAGGGTTCCGTTCCCAAAGGGAACCAACAAAACCCTTTTACAAAGCCTCCGTAGAGAGCTCATCTGTCTGTTACCGAACTGCATATTATCCAAAACCGTAAAAGATATAAGACATTAAAAACTTTCGCAGAGTGTGTGTTTCTCTTAAAGTTAAAAATTAAAGGGAGTTCCCGTGTCTCGAACGGAACCTCTCTCTCTCGTTTTGAACCATAATAAGATAGATACTTAACATGTTCAGGATGTGAGTATTTCTATAGTTGTTATAATGTTTAATAAAAAAATCTATGGGAGGGAACATCCATAGTAAAA
The DNA here is from genome assembly GCA_921972225.1 of Euplexia lucipara. NCBI lineage: Eukaryota > Metazoa > Arthropoda > Insecta > Lepidoptera > Noctuidae > Euplexia > Euplexia lucipara. The sequence goes on along the minus strand of OV179142.1, from coordinate 4,110,901 downwards.
GCGTTTCTTGTTCGACTTCAAAACCAAATTATTGTGTCTTCATAAAATCCAAATCAAAATCAAAAGTCTTTATTCAAACTAGACTGAGAATCAGCACTTTTTGAACGTCAAAAAAAAATACATGAGACAGTCCCCCAAAAACGCCCCATCCTTCGCCACTTCCTAGTGTTTTTGCTGGGAAGAGAAAGTGGCGGAACAAACTCCCCAGCAACACGTCTGTCTGTTTCGTTTGAACAACTACCTACACAAAGAACTAATACAATGAAATGCTCAATAAATAGCACTAAGGTTTATTCACTTTGTAAATCTTGTACCATAGTACGAAACCTTTGAGTGTGAGTAAGACTCGCACTTGGCCGCTTTTCTATACTAATATTATAACGTGGTAAAGTTTGAGAGTTGGTGACGTTATAGGGGGTTATCTATAGATTTATCGAACCAATTTCAAAAATTCTTCTACTAATACAAAAACCACGTAATTTATGAGCAACATAATAGGTACAGTGGTTGGTCATGAATAAAATAAAAGTGGGCTATGATCAGCCTATTACAGGCATACAAAGATAATGTATATAATCAAAATGAATCGTTAAATGTGTTGTTAAGCTCAAATCTCGAGAACAGCTGAACTGATTTCGCTAATTCTTTTTTTGGAATATTTCTTGAATTACGAGGATGCAGTATAATAGGCTGTAAAAGCCGCACAGAAACGGCTATTAGTGAAATCACTTTTCATTCGAAAGTATTCAATACTGTTAGTGATAAAGTATGATTATTTAATTTATACATTTGTATGCTTCTATTGTCATGGGTTTCAGACCAAAATATGGAAGATTTCTGAAAGTAAACTTAATTTCTTATACCACATAACCTAGGAATACTTACTTACTGTGTTGCTACACGTTTCACATCTTTTCCCCTAACTGTCAGGCCTAATGTTCAAAAGGTAGGCATAATAATCAAATAAATCTATGGTGGCTAAACACACACAAATTTGTGGGCGAACCCTTATTTTCCAGTTTAAGTGAACATGTGTACGAACAAAGAGATTTAAAATACTATAGAGCGGGCATGTCAAGGAAATGTCATAGAAAAACTTTGATCCCATGTCTCAGTAACGCCATCTAGAATAATGTATGAATATTGGAGCGGCAGCGGAGCGTACTACAAAAAACTCATAGACTTGTATCCAGCAGGACACACTTTTTCGGACGAAAATTTTGTTCGTGATGTCCGGTCTATAGGTATTGAATGTCTTTGTGTACGAACGAACAGAGCCCTTTCGACAATCATTAAGTTTTACTCTTGAAGGCAATCGCGTACTTACAGATATTTGGAAGTAAGAATTCCTTTTATAAATAAATGTTAAGTAACAATAAAGATTTAGAAATCAGAAATTTTCATAATAAGTTGGTTTTGCTTAAAGGACAATAGTTATATACAGCAATGTCAATGTCACACTGGATGTCAGCCATACCTAAGTATATTTGATACTTATAACGAAAAAAGAGTTCTTTTAAAGAGTTCCTTCTATGTACAGACGCCAGCACATCAAGTTACCCCAATGTGTCAAATTTTCCCAATTGAATATGAACCTTATGCTGAACCTTATGCTAAACCCGACACTGCTCTGCACGGTTCGTCACACGAAAATTTTGTTAATATATTTTTTTCATGTCTGGACTTGAAAAGAGACGATGATCCCTGAGTTTGTTTCGGCTTTTCATCTCAAAGGTAGTCAGTTAGGAAATGTCAACTTCAACTAGCTTTAAAGGAAAAAATGACGTGTAAAAGTGATTTCCATATCCTACTTGCATAATAAATAATTTCATTTCATTTCATTTTGGCATAAAGTTGAAAAACGATCAAAGAAATTTGACACATTGGGGTAACTTGATGTGCTGGCGTCTGTACACACATCAAGCTTCACCTGGTAGTAGTGTATTTTATTTGTGAGAATCAAGGTAAGATTGAAAGTAGGTATTTTACGTGAAATGATATTATCCCACACATGGATACTTCTATACTCATATTACCACGTTGAATACGTAAATTATAATTTATAATAGTGCTATAATTGGAACCCGCAGTTAAGTAGAATTTTGATCGTATTTTGGGACTTTTTTAAGGAATAGCACTGAATTTTTATATTGCTATATCATGAGCGGCCACGCGGTGGCTCGATCTAGAGGTATATTATCTAAGCGTAGGTACCTACCTACGTTCTGAAATTCATTTTGTTACTAAATTTGAGAGAGGTTTTATGTATAAAAGTCTTCTATTTTAGAAATCAATTTACGCAAATAATCATTAATTCAGACGACAGAGACGAACTTTAATAATTCTTTGCAAAAAGATAGTTTTATTATTATTCTGTTTGGACTTTAAAAGTAGACTGGGAAAAAAATAATTGTAACATGTAACATAGAAGCATGCAGCGCAGTGATTCAGTTGAACATTATGAATTTAGTTTTTTTTACATAAACCTGGCAAACCATACAACGAAGTGACATCATATCGACCAATTACTCTTACCCCGTTACTTTCAAAACTCTGGGAAAGAATTCTCCTAAAAAGACTAAAACCTCATCTTGACAACAATAACGTAATACCCAATCACCAATTTGGGTTTCGTGAAGCACATTCTACAGTAGAGCAAGTGCATAGAGTGTTTATTACTATACGACAAAGTCTTGAGAAGAAGGAATATTGCTCGGCAGCATTCTTGGATGTTCAACAGGCTTTTGACCGGGTATGGCATAAAGGCCTATTGTGTATATATTATCAAAAATACTCTTCCTCACTCATTCTATCCATTATTGGCCTTTTACCTTGGCGATAGAATATTCCAAGTTAAGCAACGTAGTGCAAGATCATCCCTGCACACCTGCGAAGCAGGAGTACCACAAGGCTCGGTACTTGGCCCAGTGCTCTATAACATATTTACACATGACCTACCACAAGCAACCAATGTGACTGTCGTGACCTTCGCTGATGACGCTGCGTTCCTTACATCCCATAGCGACCCAGAGGAGGCTAGTAAGATCCTACAGGAACAACTAACCTTAACCAATGACTGGTTCCACAGGTGGCAAATTAGAGTAAGTGCCCCCAAGTCTCATCATATCACTTTCACTTTAAGAAAGAAACTATGTCCCACAGTCTGCCTGGGCCAAGATCCCCTACCGCAAACTACATGCGTAAAATACTATGGATTCTACTTAGACCAACGTATGACTTGGAAAGACCATATCAAGCATAAGCGAGACGATGTAAACAACCGATTTAAAAACCTCCTCTGGCTATTAGGAAAACAATCGACCTTGTCCCTAAGCAACAAACTGAGAATATATAGCTCAGTTATAAAACCGATATGGACTTACGGAATCCAGCTATGGTCTTCAGCTAGCAATACGAATATCCAATGCCTCCAGAGAGCTCAAAATAACATACTGAGAACCATAAGTGGTGCAGCCTGGTCTACTCGAAACTCTGAAATACAGGAATACCTAAACATGAAGACTGTGATGGAGGAAGCCCAACAGTATAAAGAAAAATATACAGATCGATTGAGGAAACATCCCAACCCGCTGACATGCATGCTCCTGCTGTGAAACCCAATGAGTAGATTGAAAAAAGCAAATGTGCTAGAGACTGGGTAGAGCTGAGACACTGGTCTTAACTCACCGAAACGCCCTCAACTACTTACAACTCATCTGATTATAGTCTAGAGACTGATTGCAGATAACTTTTTAAATCAATTCCTTTCAGTAAGGTAGTTAGGTTAGGTTGTAAGGTTAGTTAAAGGATAGGTATTAGGTAGGTATGGTAAGTTAGGTTAGGTTATATAAAGGTAGTATTGGTTTGAATCTACTTGTTATCGTTTTAGTTAACGTTTGTATATCTAATATATAAAATTGTCGCTTAACAGTGTTTGTAACAAAAGTTCTTCTTAACGGATCGATTTCTTTGATATTTTGTGTGTATATTCAAAAGGTCTAAGGTATGTGATGTAAACTAATAAAAACTAAATAAGGCTGACGAATTGATTCAAAGGCGGAACGAAGATTGCCAGGGCAGCCAAGGGTTACCAATTTCTACAGTGAAATAAAAACATGTTCAATATCACAATAAATTACATTAACAATAAAATACATTACTGCTGTCAAAACAATTTGTATTAAAATAATTAATTACAGTTTAATAATTACAATAATGTCAATAAGCAAATAATGTCAAAACAATTTGGTTAAAATAATTAGTTACAGTTTATTCATTACAATTATTTCAAGAAGCAAATAACATAAAATACAAATACAAGATGGTGTCAAAATTTATCTATTAAAAATCTGATACATTTCATTAATTGATGATTTTACATTAATAAGCTACACTACATCCTATTTGAAAAACTGACATGGGGTCGAAGGGATGTCAAAGTACGAAATGCACGCAGACAAAATCGCGAGCAACGTACTAGTTTATGATAAATTACGTAAATCAAACTCAAGAAAGGTTTTGAGAGAGAATTGACGGTGAATATACTTTAGGTTTAACATGTAGGATTGTAGGTTAATATTAATCTAGGTTTAAAGAAATGGTATTATCTCCCAAAGCCTGAAGATCCGCACTCAATCAACACAACTTAAGCTGGCAAGGATTATGAGTTTCTTGAAGGTAGGTTCACTTTGCGGGTTAAAGTATTATAGAAGTCTTGATATTTCAATTTAAATTAACTATTCAAGATAAGAATGCTAGAAAACTTGCTAGTCCTGCTCAATAAGACAATCTAGGAACTTAATAAAATCAAACTGATTACCAATAAACATTACGCCTGTTATCACCGAAGGTTTAGGCAGGAGTGTATCAGTTATAGTAGGTACCCACACATTTCGCCAGTTATGTTTAAGACCCATGTAATAGGGGCAAGCCGATTGCAATCGATCGGGCACGAATCCAGACTCCGGGCTGTCACACTGTCAAATTCCAGATGGGAAAACTTAATAACGCTCTGCCCGACCCGGGATCGAATTTGGAACGACATGCTCAGCAGACCTTCTACGACTTTTTCGAAAACAGACAAAAAACAATAAACTCTCCATACATATATCCGAACAGTTGATCGAGTTTTGTATGAAAAGTTGATTTTTATTGGCTGTTTTCGAAAAAGTCGTAGAACAAATAAATGTTGTTGTTTATGATGTTAGTAATCTACTCCTGCGAAGTGGTTGGTGTTACAAATAACGTTCAAAAGTACAAACGCCAGCACATCAACTTACCCCAAACTGTTAAATTTTCCCAATTGAACATGAACCTTATTGTGTTGAGAATAAAGTTGAGAACCTATCAAAGAAAAATCAACTCTCCATACAAAACTCGATCAACTGTTCGGATATATGTATGGAGAGTTAATTTTTTTTTTGGGATACCTCAATGTGTCAAATTTCTTTGATATGTTCTCAACTTTATTCTAAACACAATAAGGTTCATGTTCAATTAAGAAAATTTGACAGTTTGGGGTAGGTATATGTGCTGGCGTCTGTACTTTTTAATTAAATAACTTACAGTTGTGTTTGGACGCTGAAACTAGATAAAATAATAAAAGGAAAAACCCTGCATTTTGAGACCCTTAATGAAATGGGAATGAAAATAGACATCTTTGGCCACAGGGCTCGCTAAGGTAGCGAGGTACCTTTTGACTCACGGAAAATGACAAATAACTTCGCTTTGTGTTGTACTTGGTTTTAATTAGCAACGGAAATTAATTTCCTAAACGATAACAAGCTTTTATAAAATGATTAACTTGCCTTAAAAAAATAATTAGTACAGACGACAGCACATCAAGTTACCCCAATGTGTCAAATTTCTTTGATTGGTTTTCAACTTTATGTCAAACAGAATAAGGTTCATATCCGATTGGGAAAATTTGACACATTGGGGTACCTTGACGTGTCAAACATCTTTGATTGGTTTTCAACTTTATGTCAAACAGAATAAAGTTCATATCCGATTGGGAAAATTTGACACATTGGGGTAACTTGACGTGTCAAACTTCTTTGATTGGTTTTCAACTTTATGTCAAACAGAATAAGGTTCATATCCATTTGGGAAAATACGACACTTCGGGGTAACTTGACGTGCTGGCGACTGTACATAGGCCTAAAAATCTTCCGACAGGCCGGGCTGTTGCGTATCTACTTTGTCAGTTCATAGTGGTGCACACTGGGACAAACTGTTCAACGGTTAACTGTCAAACAGCTAGTTTTGTATTGGCTGTCATCAGTGTGTATCTAGAATGATGTCATGAACCTAATTATACTATTTTTATTTATTATTATTTGATTAGGTTCATGTTACTAAAAATAAACCCTTACATGAACAGGTGATAGGTTACCAGTCAGTATAATAGGGATCAAGTAGGTATGACAGGGTTTAATTAGCTGTGATAGGGTTTTGTCGTAAGTAGAATGGGGTTCATGTAAGTATAAAAAAAAAAAAAAAAAAAAAAAAAAAAAATATATATATTCAAACAAAGTAATATGTAAATAAAATAGGTAGGTACTTACTAATAATAATCTTATAAAATAAATACTAAGTGTTAATATATTTTAATTTTTATTAATACATCTTCAAATATTGAATCGTAACTCATAATTATATTCTAATCTAAAAAGCGCCCTTCCTCCTCTCTCCTAACAAACTATGCTGTGCCCGACAGGGTCCATAATTGATACTTACGAAATTGAACAACACCCTGTAACACATTATGGTATGCAATAAAGTATTGAGTATTGAGTATTGAGTATTGAGTATTGAGTATAATAGGGATCATGTAGGTATGATATGCCCTTGATGTGTGTTTAAGTCTTGCTGATTTATCTTATGTTTTTGTTATTGGTCTGAACCAACCGACATGAGTGATACCCTGTTTTTGTTTCAGGCCCACGCGTCCACCCACATCATGCCACCCAGCCAGCGCGTGATGGTTCGCCGTGTCACCAGAAGGTAACATGCTTACTGCGAATGTCTTGCGAATGTGCCACGCGAAAGGCCGGCCGCACCCTTTAGTTTCATCAAATATGTGTGTGTTAGCTACGCGGCTATACAGCTAGGCCTGCCATTGAGAACCAATGTATTCCAGTTCTTCTTCAATTCAAAAGATAAGAGCCAAAATCACCAAAATCAATTGGTTATTATTTAAAACCATTCGGTCAACATTTTGGAAAAACAAGTTCAAGTTAAATATTGGCTCTTTTTTGTTAGTATTGTTTGAAACATTAACATAGATTCTCTTTCCTGGTGATTCTCAAGCGCTTCGTTTCCTGCGATCTAAGCTGAGTTTTTCGACTTTGGCTTCTTAACTCTAAATATTTCCAGCTCACCGGATTCCGATGACACTCTGCCTGGTGACGAAAGTGAAGAATACCGCGATGACACCTTCCTTGTTAGCTCCACCAACGAAAACAACTATTACGGTATGTACACCTTGTTCCATCTTGATTTTATGCTCATGCTGATAAATGTCTGCAAAATTAATGTCAACAGTGTTTTCTTGCCAAGCGATCTGTCAATTTAGTTGGGATTAATAATAAAAATGTTTTCTGACTTGATATTTTCTGTTTTTAAAAACCTCCAATAATGCTGGTAGCATAATGACAATTGCACTAAATTTTGTAAAAAAGTGTTTCAATTCAATCCTACTAATAAACCAGTGAACATACCCGAAAATGAATAATCAATCAATCGATAATCGTCATTAAATTTCATTTACATTTTACAATTTCGCGCGTAAATTGATGAAATCGCTGGACGCCCGCGCCATGTTGCTCTGTGGTCATGTCAACAGTTGCAAAAGAGGACATAAAATTCCATAATTATTCCGTTTTTGTCGCCATTTCCACGAGTAGGCTACAGGTAAAAACAACAATTTGTACAAGAGTTTTCTGTTCACCTTTGTGTAATAATTAGATTCATTATTATTTGAACATCTGTAGGTAGGTACTCGAATCACAGGAAGTTTTAATTCATTTTTTGGAGACTCGCCTGAGGGTTAGAGCTTTGGTACTCGTAGAAGCCTTAATCAGAGTTTTTTTTTTGTTAATAATGTACAGCTTCTTGTCTTTTTATATATAAAATAATAGGTTCTCTGACAGGTGCCGATGTACTACTTTCCAGTTTTTAAATAAAAATCACAGCTTAGCTTTCAATTTATATTGTTTATATAATATGAAAGTTCATACAAATAAACATAACATAAACATTTTAAATATTAAATATTATAAAACCAATTGTTTAAAATGTATGCACACCACTAACTATATTACACAAAAACTAAAAAAAAAATAACTAAACCCAACAATAAATAATTCAAAAAATTGTTTAATATTGACCACCCTGGGTGTTTAGGAGGCACCCCGGTTACCTCTTAATATGAACCAATTACTAAGGTAACATTTGGTTAGCTAATACTTAATCTTTAAATGGGTTAAAGATAAATAAAAGAATTTTACCTATTCTATTGTTACCTAACCTAACAAGTTGCATGTCTTAAAAAGTTATAGTACCTACAACGTCAATACGCCTTTACAATTAAAGAACACATTCTGGCGTATTAGGGTCACAGTGAGGGAAAGAGTTTACCCTCTTTCACTCACTGTGACCGTAAAGTAGTAACCAAATATTTACAAATCTAACCATTCCGTAGTGCGTGACCTAAACGCAAATACAACTCCGCTGTAATACCTACGATAACTTTGCTTCGACTAGCAGCGTGTTTTATCGAAATTATTAAGTACTTCTGTTTTCCATAAATAAATACTCTACATATAAATAAACGCATAAATTTTAATGTATATTTATTTTTGGGAAAACAAACAGCTACACAAATATAGTAATAAACAGGTAGTAAACTAAAATTACATTGCATAGGTGTAACTAGCGACGTTGTGTGAAGTGAAGGTGCAAATTTCTTTTACAATCTATTTTAAATGAAAAGAAATGCTACCGTTTTTAAAAAATAATGAAAATTAAAAACAAAACAACTAAAAATCTGTGTTACTTATATGAAAAGAGATGATGATATTTTTTAACATTAATATAAGTTTTAAACAAAACAATTCTAAATCGATTGATTGATAATCGGCGTGCAACGAAATTCAACCTCTGACTAAAAGTTTAATAGTTCATGAAATCCGTTCAAGATTTTTTTAAATAGAACGAATTCTTTCAATAATATTCTTAAAATCTAGTTTTTTTTTTAATTTTAAACATGTTACCTCCATCCCTGTATATCTCAAAATGCTTTATTTTGCTTTGTGCCTACGCGTAAATTTCGCGTCCCGTATCTAGTTTAATTTCCCCTGTGACATAAACAAAATTAATAGAAACTGATCACTGATTATTGCTCTCGAAATAAACCTCGTTTGAATATGTCAATATAATGGCTATTATGTTACCAACTACGTAATATACGTTTGTCATTAATCTGAAATATTATAACTTGACTTCGAAAGTTCTCCTTTACACTTACCGGAAAAGTACTTGAAGAAAATAAAGGCAAATCGATTGCTTTTCGGTTATGATTGACACTTCACATAGCGTGTTCACGCAATAAATGTCTGCTTAACCATTTATAAAATTATAATAGAGCAATTACAAGTTGTTATAACTAAATGTTCGATAGAATATAATAGACGGTACACTTCTAACAATAAAATTATTTACATTAGAATCTCAAAGAACCGTTACGGTATTAATAGGTCAAACAATTTGTAAACCCTTTCAATTTTTTCACGTTAAAAAACTATTTGAGTAAAATTTATGCCTAATAAAACTTTTAAAGTATTAACAAAAAAATAATTGTTTGAAAAACCAGGACCACGTGAACCGTACCTATATTGATTACGGGACATTTTTCATTTTACTTTAGCATGACTGTTACAAGTATATAATATGTAAACTACTTTGATTTACTGTTAGATATAATAATGATGCATGTAAAGGTAGGAGCAGAAATAGAAACTACAATAAACCAGTCTTAGCTCAGCTTTCGAGTTTCAATGCTGTGTCCCTGTCTCCCAACATAACAACCTTCGCGACTCATATTAATAAAATAAAAAATAATAATAAATATTTCACAACTTTTCACACAACGCCATTTAGTCCCAAGTTAAGCTTGAGAGCTTGTGTTATGGGTACTAAACAGCTGATAAACTTAATTATATATTTCTAAATACATACATAATATTATAGATAAATAACACCCAGACACAAAACAAATGATCGTGCTCATTACACAAACATTTGTCCTGGGTGGGAATCGAACCCACGACCTCCGGCATAGCAGTCAGGGTCACTAACTACTAGACCAACAGGCCAGTCAATAGTAGAGTCATATTGACCACAGAGTATCGGCAGGTTATCAGAAAATCTTTAGAGCCCTGTTTTTTTTAACATTGACAACAGAAATTTATCTGATGTGGTTGCGTTTTCGAACATATAAACGCAAATACACGATCAGGCCGAGCCGTAACAGTCGCTAAGCCACTGTTCTACCTAAAACCTTTCAGAGGTAGGCACAACAAGGCGGGACAAGGTGTAAGATTCCTAACCGCCCATCGAAAAGGAAGAATCCAACGACCAGATAGGTGTTGTGTCTGTTGGTCTACTACTGCCCGTCGGTAATTAAGCTAGAGGAAGTAGCGACGTCCCCGTTAGGGGACGTGGCGAGCGGTCACGGGGCTACGCCCCCTCCCGCGGATGCCATACCGTGGCCTGTAAATACGGGCCCGACTACCATCAGTAATTGTTATCAGGAACTTGTACACGTTCAATCGCGCGGATAACTTTGACATCGCGATGTAGGATGTTAAGGGAAGGATAGATGTCGCTACAACCTTAACAATTTTTTTTTTACGAAAGCGTCATCTGGTAGTTCAGGTATATTTGTTACAACCAGCAGTACTAAAGCAGAGCCATCTATGTGCAGTTGGCGGTGGTTCTTCGGGCAACAGTAGCAACTGCAGCAGATTCTTTGCAGCGTTGGCCCGTCAGCTTCACGCCATGAGCTACCTGTGCCCTGGACTGTTCCCCTGGGTGGACCTGGGACCTGCTACGGAAATGAGCGGTGAGTTTACCTCTTAGATCCTTTACAGTGTTATCAATTATTTGACATCCGGATTTCTATGAAACATCATGATAGAAAATGTCGACAGGATCGATTAGTTACTTTTACCCGCGGCTTACTAGTTATATGGGTGGCACATTACTAGTAGTTTTGTTATCTCCTTCGACTAAGCTTAATTAATAAATGCTTGTGTCTGGAGTGGATTCTGTCAATAGTGTGAACTGTGCGGATCGAACTCACAACCTCTGGATCGCCAGTCCATTGCCTTAGCCATTGGGCTCGTGCCGCGTTGCAGATTTAAGTTTGACATCCCCAAACCGCCTTTAGCAAGCGTGTTGATTAATGTATGTTCTTTCTGTGTATGAGAGGAGGCCTTTGCTCTGTAGTGAGACAGTAACATGGTGGTAGATTTAAGCTATAAACAGCTTGAGAAATCCTGTTTCAGTTATTTTTTGTCTTTCACCAGGAATGTTCGTCATCAAATCTGTGGGTATCATGTATCTTCTGATTATCGTTTTCGACCTGTTCGCGGCGTACGGCAACCCTGGCACCTCGACCTTTACCAACGTTACGATGCTCCTGCTGGTGTTAGGAATCTTCACCATCTTGCTCATGATCTCAAGGAGGCCGCAGAACCGGTGAGGATTATTTAAAAAAAAATACATTATAAAACTAGCTCTAACTAGCATATTTTGACGCCAATTTGGACGTATGGTATCCAACTTTAGGGATGTACTAAAAAAGCAACGTCAGGATAATTCAACAATTCCAAAATAAAGTGCTCAGGGATGCTGTCAATGCACCCTGGCACATAAGAAATCACGACCTTCACCGTGACCTTAAAATGAAATTCGTCACTAGTTCTATCTAAATATTTGCTGAAGGTCACGAACACAGACTACCTACATCGGCACGTGAATTTTGAGATTATACAGCTGCTAGACAACACAGACTTGGTACGTAGAATAAAAAGAACTAAACCTTTTGAATTAGTGTAGTGTACAAGCGAATATAATAGTAACAATTTTGTGATATACTACACATGAACATAGTGTTTTTCATAAATTATATCAGACTCAAAGAAAGTGCTATTTTTAGTTTTAAAAATAATCTATCACGTAACATATCAAGTTAGAATCAAATTTTCAAAAACATTATAAAACTGATGACAGCTTCTGCTGTTGAGAACCACTTGTTCACCTGCTGGACCTTAATAATTTGAGGAAATACACGTAACATTCACACAGAAGAAAAAAAGTAGATTATTAGGGTATTATTCGAATTATTTCCTTAGGGAGTAACAACATTTATGTGTGGCAAATATTCCGAACAACAAATTTTAACTTAACTTTAGTTCTTGCCTCAAACACTGCTACTTATACCAGACCTAGTTTAGGGGATTCAGTGTTTTGTGGACATCAAGTGTTTTGTAATTAAACATGTTTGTAAGTAATAATGACCTCGATTTTGTTGTTGCTTAGCGTCAATATTATACGCTATAACTTATGTATGAATAGTCCTTGAAAGCTGTTTGAACACATAAAAGCTATAGCGAAAAAATAGTTCAACAAAATCTTTCTTAGTTGAGTCAAACCACGACACATCACTTTTTCGTGCTTTGAACTAGGAAGTTTTACCGGTAATTTATTGTTTTGCTGCCACTAAAACATAAAAGGTTATCTCTCTAAAAGTCAATGAAAATCTTTAGGACGAAGTATAATAAGGTAGGTAATGTATAAATTGTAATGTTTCAGTGTCGCCTTAATCTACACCACACCTGGACTACCCTTCGTTCCGACTATTGCCATCATCGTTAACATCTACCTCATCCTGAACCTTTCCATCCTGACCTTGGTTCGGTTCACCATCTGGATGATACTCGGTAATTTATTTTAATATCATTTTTACTTTTTACTTCTTTAGTTTGAGGAATAATCTGAATTATTCTGCCATATCTTGGAGGACTGTTTTGTGATCTAATCTACACTACCATATTTAGGAGGACTTTTTTCTGTTACTCTGCCATATCTTGGAGGACTGTTGTCTATATCAACCAGTCCCTAGAGCCACACTAAGTCTCCTACTTAGGGGTAGGGTAAGCCTCTTCAATACTCACTACAGACCGGGCATCACAATCAAAATTTTCGATCAAATCAAATCAAATCAAATCAAATCATTTATTCGCATAGAATGTGGGTATTTTACAAAAGTTGGTAAAAGAAAAATCGATACTTTATGTACTGATGGACTCGATATCCGTGGATAGACACTAGTCTATGAGTTTAGTTTCGTATGCTCCGCTGCCGCTCCAATATTGCTATATTATTCTAGATGGCGTTACTGAAACATGGGATCACAGTTTTTCTATGACAATTCACCGCATGTCTTATTTTTCTAAATTTTGACAGCAATTATAGGTTCCTAACATTTATTTCACTGTATATTCCAGGGTTATTCATGTACTTCAAATACGGAATCAAGAACTCTACGTTGGAGACAAACCCACCTGGCTTGACACCTGAGACCCCGCCGCCGCCGAATCCATTGGACCGCACCACCATTCCACCACCATCACCACACCAGTCAAGGCCCACCGGTGACCGCAACATCTTCGAAGGTGACGGCAATGAAGGACTATACGGAAATATGGAGTAAGTATCTTTGCGAGGATCATAATAAATTGGACTTTTTAATTTTTTTGGACATAATATTGTAGGTAACATAGGAATGTTAGCGATCATGGATTATAGTCATCTTTATGAGTGTGTAAAGTTTTGTTCACGTGAAATTGCTAGTGCAAAAGAGAAAGTGAGGCCATATTCTCGAGGTCGCACCTTGACGTACCTAGCTACTGACTGGCGTGAGTAAAGCCATACACGCTGTTTCACTCGACAGTGACTATTCTAGAACTTGTGAATGAATATATAATTGCAACGACCAGTCACATCACAACACTCATTTAGCACCACACAACTCTTCAAAAGTTTCCATAAACTATTAAGTAGCAGCAATAGTCCTAACATTTAGAATTTAGCTTTAGTTTCCTAACTCTTTTGCACCTGTTCTACCAAATAACACCATTTTCCAGGTATAACAATGTTTTACTTACGTGGCATGAATCTAACTTACAACCAGTAGGATCGTCAAGTGGTCTGTCAACCCCATCGTCAGAAACCAACAGAATGCAACCGCAAAATCAAATGCAATCGCATTCTACTTACAACCCACAGACGTTCAGACAAGTAGAGACACGGTAAGTATTGAAAGAGGACCGAATTGTGAAGTGTTAGTAGGCCAGCGTTATTCCAGTAAGAGACTGAGATGCATGTATAAAGGATTAATAGCACCATCTCTTTTTCGCAACGGAATCGTGGTGGCTGAAACATATCAAAATACGGCCCTGGAGTATTTGGGTTATTCAGACAACTGGAAATATATGTAGACCTCGAAGCGTTTGTTACAGAATAATCATGAGCCATAGCTTTACTAAGTCTATGTCTAATCAAAACGCATTACTGCATTTTGCAAAAACAAACATAAGACATTTGGGAATTTTGCTTATCTATTATCTTATCTGAATGTGCAATCTAAGGTCTACAGATATTTTCGACTCGTAGTAGATCACAATATATTGATTCATCAGTTGGTATCAATCAGTACGCATTTTTGTCACTAATTTGTGTGGTGTGTTTGATATCTTTTAACACTGTTTTTAGCATTTGTAAAAGCCTTTTTGTTTTTTTTTAGTCTGACATTACTTATTTATGCAGTGCCAATATCTTTTTCGTAAATGCTAAAGTTACTGAAATAAAAAATAAATTAATTCGGTTATAAAACCCTATAGAATATAATACAGTCATAGTCTTTGTTGAACACCATAATAGCTTACAAATTATAACTTAGGGCTATATAAGGACATTAGGAGGCAGACATTAAAGTTGCATATTTTAATGTAGATTTTCAAGGGACAAAAAATTTTGGAACCATGCGAGTTTTCTTTTAATTATTCAAAAATGTGAGTCTCGAAACTCGAAATGTATATTGCAGATATCAAACACTTCTTTTAGACATTAAATTTTCAAAATTAAGTTTAGGTAGGTAATTATATTTAGATGTATACCCTGATTGTTAATAATTATCGCCTGAATAGAATTTTAAAATGAATAAAAACTGTTACAAAATTCGTATTCATAGTAACATAACTAAGCACATCCATTTGTCAAGAAATTATAAAATCAATTATCTTGTTTAAAACTAAACTTAATGTAGGATATGTCCATTTTTTTATTAAATAAGGGAATAATAGAACATTAGTGCGATCTGCTTGAGAGATGAACCATTCGACCGTCGCGTGGCTTAACTTTTATCCAATCACTTAGTAACGAACCCACAAATATTATGTACAGACGCCAGCACATCAACCTACCCCAAACTGTCAAATTTTCCCAATTGAACATGAACATTATTGTGTTTAGAATAAAGTTGAAAACCTATCAAAGAAATTTGACACACATTGGGGTTGGTCCATGTGCAGGCTGGCGTCTGTACAAACAAAGAAAAAGGAAAAAAGTATAAGGCATCAAAAAATTCATCCGCATCGCTGTCAACGGGAAACGTGCCCAAAAGACTGGCCGCATTGTCTCGTTGTATGGCAATGCCGAAATAAAGTTAGGCTTTTAATCTTGTATGTTCATATTTGTCTATCACCGTCTGTCTCCTAGTCAAAGTCAAACCATTTATTTCAATTAGGCCCCTATAAGGCAATTTTGAACGTCGAAAAAAATTAACTTTAAAAATGATTCTAGTTGCCCCTTCCAAAAAGTAGATTTGTATGGAGAAGAATGGGCAAGAAACTCCATACTTACTCTTTTAAAAAAGATTTTACAAAACTTTGTATACAATAATACGATTATATGTGAGGACGATGCACCCAGAATAAAAAGTAGGTACTATACTAAGATAGGTTTAAGCAAAAAAATAAAAAAATAAGCAATGGAGTTGATAATTACATGCTTAAGTTGGTACAGCTAGATACATTGTGCTCACATATTTACAAATGTAATAACATTAATTTAAAAAAAAGTGAAATAATAAAACAATAAATAGAAAACAATACGTAGGTACATTATAAGATTAACAACCAGGTTGATTTTGTCAAGACTCCAATGATTGTCCTATGGACATTTCTACATGGTCCTTACATTTCTAAAGTTATAATTATATAACCCTCCATAATTTAAGTTTAGTGTGAAGAAAGGAAAAAATATACCATAGAAGCATACATTTACAAGTTATTGATAGTTATAATTACATTAACGGTAGTTACATGTAACACTGTGAAAGACTGGCAATTAATTCAAAGTCAGACAATTTTGGCGGCCTTAGGTACAAGTCGATAAATATTAGTATCTTTGTTTATTGAAGAATGCATTAGCACTTTTAAATATTGCATTTTGCTTATTTTTTTTGCCTCTGCTTTAATTATTTTGTCTTTTTTAAATTAAATGTACAACACAAAGTTCTTAATGGTTCTGTGCTTTTACCTACAAGTTTTATATTGTTATATTTTCAACATGAATGATAAATAATAAATGTTCCATATGTAAATAATCCCGGCAAGCTACATGTTGTGCTTAGATGCAGGCCTGACTCATGCAGTGTTGCCACCCACTTATTCTACAAATATCTCTTCTAAATATTGTAACGTAACAGTACCTACCTACCTAGGAGGAGAGCACTGTTGTATGAAAAGATTAGAGGGAATAAATAAGAATTTATTAATACCAAGCCTACCTAGTGGAGCTAGGGTAAAGAAGAGAGGAAAACTGATGAATGAAAGATGAAGGATGAAATTAATGAAGAAAAGGTGGCCCTCTCTCAGCAGTAGATGTGGCTGAGGGGCATCAGGCTTCGGTCTTCAGTAGAGGAGGCGGAGGCCGTCAAAGGTGTCTCTCTCTGCTGTAGAATAGTCGAGGGACGTCAGGCTTCAGTCTTCAGCAGCGCAGGAGGAGGCCGTCAGGAGAAGGAGTCCGTCAGAGGAGGTCCTCTCGGCTCCAGTAATGGCCGAGGGACGTCAGGCTTGAGTCTTCAGCAGCGGAGGAGGAGGCCGTCAGAGGTGGTCCTCTCGGCTCTAGTAATGGCCGAGGGACGTTAGGCTTCAGACTTCTGCAGAGGAGGCGGAGGACGTCAGTTTAGAGGGCCGGAGGACAGAGAGGCCATAAGTATTGGACTCGCAGCTAATATGACTTGCTAAGCCTTTCAGATCCAGACCAAAACTGCCAAATTCCACCTGGCTCCAAGGTAAATGGACAGAATGACAGATGATTGAATTTTGAAAGGTTTTAGAACACAATACAAAGCAAAGTAAAAGAAAAATAATGAGGTCGATGTGGTTTACATATACGACCTACAACTAGCTCCAGACAAATTAAAAATAAAACTAGACCTGTCACTAGCAGACATTACGAATGTAAACAAACATAATTTATAGAAAAACTTAAATAATAAATATGATAATATAAGACAAAAGGTATGCTTTGCCTCCAAGTAATGAGCATGTAACTACCTAGGGAGGGTGAATGCTTTAAAATTTCAGGTTAAACAATGTACAAAAATGTAAGTAAAATCACAATGTAAAGACAACATTACAATATACAAGGTATTTTTTTTTATATCCCATAACTCTAGGGTTATATTCTGTAGGTAAAAATAATACTAAAACTCCTAGAATAGATGGTCCAAAAATGCATAGTTTCGGAGATATCATCAATCATAATTAAATTATCAGTTGTTTAGTACCCGTAATACAAGCTCTGCTTAGCTTGGGACTAGATGGCGTTGTGTGAATAGTCGTGGAATATTATTATTAAGTATTATTAATATTATTTTTATTACCTAATTAATTCAAAAATTGTCACCAGTACGACGAATCTTCTTTCTAACGTCACTTTTCTTTCACGTAAGGGTGTTTTACATTAATCGTCGTGACTTTGTCGAATTATTTTGTACTAGCTTCTGCCCGCGACTTCGTACGCGGATCCTGTTGCTTATGCCAGCGACAACGGGGTCGTCAAAATCGAAGATCTGAAACGTCTGAGACCGAATTGTAAAAGCCCGGGGACGGCAAAACAATGGAATGCGCGAGACGATCCAAGACGTTCCAGATTTTTTATTTTTGTTGGTCAACAGGAAATGCCATCAGACTTAACAACTTTTGCTAAGACGCCATTTTTATTATGTATATGCTATATTGTCGCTGGGCTTTAGAGTTCCACTACAGGTGCTCCAGATCTTCAAATTTAGTTTCACAGCAGAAAACACTCTTCACGTGGAATAGTTTTAGCTATGGCACCATTTTTATATCTCTTTTACTTTAGGTGTTCCATTTTCCAAAATAAATTATAGCCTATATGTTGCGTGACGACGCTCAGCGGTCAGTCGCGCATCTCCTTCTCCCCTTATCTCTAGAGTAGATGCGTATTTACGCTGAAAACTCAAACGTCATGCTTTTTCCGTGAACGTCTCCAACTCGCGAGACAGTGCATGATGTTCATGATCAGCGGTCAGTCATATATTCTTCACTGGTGTCTAGAGACCTGGATACCTGGTAGATGCGTAAATACGCTGAGAATGCAGGCGTGCTTCGCGATCCCAAGAAGTTTCCACGGAGCAAGTTGCAACCTCATGTTGTCGAACAGCATCAAGTCCCTCCAAACGCTCTTCGGTAGATTGTTGGGATCTTATGATCTTTAATCATTTAGCACTTTTGGAACATTGAGAAAGATTTGACCTCTTTCTAGGTATGGTTATAGTTTTATTGTGATGATACCTGATCAATTAAAATCTAAGTGGCTGCTCCTCAGCGTTACCGGGTAGGCAACCATGTAACAAAGATAAATAGAAAAGGAAATTAAACACTCAAATAACATAAGCCCGAAGGCATATTTATACGATAAAAAAAAATGGAAGTTTTGGCCAGTAGAGTCTAATTTTCAATGATATACCATCGTCATCGAAAATCAGCCCTGAACTGTTCCCGCCTTCACCGCGAGGAGGTACTTATGTTATTTTATAAATATGCAATAAAATTAGTGATAGCTTTAATTTCTATATCAAATGTATCTGATCTTCGATTTTTATAAGTCAACAGGAAATGCCTATCAGACCGAACAACTTTTGCTAAGATGTCATTCCTATGTGAGTTAAGGTGTAGCTGGGCTCTTGGAGTTCCACAACAGGTGTTCCAGATCTTCGATATTTATACGTCAACAGCGAGTGCTCATAAGGCTGAACAACTCTTGCTAAGACGTCATTCCTATATGTATATGTTATAGTGTAGCTGGGCACTTGAAGTTCCACATCAGGTGTTCCGGATCTTCAAATTTATTGTCTCTGCAGAAAATGCTCATCACTTGGAACAATTTTTGCTATGGTACTATTTTTGTATCTCCTATAGTTCTGCTGGTCTGTTGCGGTTCTGCATCAGGTGTTCCGGATCTTCAAATTTATTCTCTCAGCAAAAAATGCTCATCACGTGGAACAATTTTTGCTATGGTACCATTTTTGTATCTCCTATAGTTTAGCTGGTCTGTTGCGGTTCTGCATCAGGTGTTCCAGTTTCCAGGATAAATTATAGCCTATGTGTGGCCCAGACTTAATATCTATACAACAAAACAAAAATCATTCAAATCCGTCCAGTAGTTCCGAAGATTAGCGTGTGCAAACAAACAGACAAACAGACAAACAGACAAACAGACAGACTTTTTTTTTTGGATTCGTGCTCTATTACTGTTTCTAAACCCCCCTCAATTATTATTTTTTAAATATATTCAATGTACAGACACAGTTTTTTTACAGTCTTATTATATGTATAGATGATAGTAAAAAAAAAAGGATGATTGAAACATAATTCATATGCGAGTTGATTCTTTGATATGGTCTCAATCATACCCTAGAGTTATGGGATATCAAAAAAACACGTTGTATATCTCTTATAAGTTATCTTCAAAGTAATTAATAATTTATGATGAAAATCACCAATATTACCTACCTAGTGTATTTTTCTCAAAGGGCCCATTTGCTAAAGAAACCTTGGCCAAGTAAAGCACAATCGATGGTACAAATGAAGAGCATTATGATTGACATCACAGATAAATAAACAAAGGCTGGGAGCGACTTTTTAACGAATTGCTATCCTTTGATACTGGTACTGAGTACCTATAACCAACGAACGAACATAAATTATTATAGAATGAAATAAACAATTGAGTGTCATAAAAAAACGGTCTTTGATACCTTTGTACTTACTCATTACAAATTGATTATAGCAATAATTAAATAACTAAATTAGTTTAGTTTTAGTATTTATTCTATACACGGGAGAAACATGGCCAGAAATGGGCATATTCCTCTAATAAATAGGTAGGTATATCCAAATGCGTTTTAATTAAATTCTCTACAAACTTTGATACTCAAATCATCTAAGTAAGAAATCACACGGCGGTAACACTGCATGACTGAATTCCCATGAATCCCATACCTCAAGCTATTAGAATTATTCCCAAAATATCGCTTTGGAATTCGTACTCTAAAATGGCGTAGATTATACCGTGCCGTCCCATACCGTGCTAATTTCGAAATGTTGTGCACCAAAAACAAATGAGCTCACTTTAAGTGCGGTTTGAAGTGCACTACGCAGAATAGCACTATTGTAACCTGCTCTGTATGCCTCTAAAATGTACTATAGTTGAATTTAATAATTTCAGCTATGACCCGCGTACGAACCGGACAATCACCGTGACAAGTTCGATCAGCCGACCACCGTGGGCCTATCCTGATGCTACCCACGGCAACTGGGACTAAACTCTACATCCCACGACTGTCTTTACTAAAGAGTTTAGACTAGACTTAAACGCTATCATTTCCCCCTCATCATTTTCCTTATTAGCATCTAATTTAACACACAACTCGGCAAATTCAATAGAAACTGGCGATGTATCATTATTTTACAATTTGTTGTTCAGTATAATGTGATCATGTCTTAACGGAAGCTACAAAATCTTCAACTTAACATCAATGAAGACCTTACCTAAGATGTGGAGTCATGTTTATTTTTGTCGTGTAGTTCATATCTACACACCTCAAATTCACGCGTTCTTGACCTTTTAGCATAGTTTATGTACATGTTTTAAGATTTATTATACTTCTTGGCCATTTACTGTAGACATATTTATACCTACTACTTCTGTAAGTGATTATATATCATCTTTATACATGTATCCTTATCGTATGTCTATGTAGTATATAACCCGTTTGAATGATTTTAAGTAGTACCCCGTGCGTTTACTGAATGATCCGACTTCAGCATCCCAAAATACAGGTCATTAATAAACATATCTGAAGAAAGTTTTCATCAAAATTCATAATTTTTAACAATATACACGTAGGTATATAAATGTATAACATTTGTATACATATACCTAACAATGTTTGGCTCAGTTCGACGTACGGGGGGTACCAAATATATCTCTATATTTTTTATTCCAAATTAAAAATAATAATATCTTAACATATCACATAATGAATTTCTACTATATTTATTTATTGTTACCCAAAATTTTTCCCCTGTTATCAATATTTTTCGTAGTTTGTATATACCTAAGATAACCAACACAGATAGTTGTACCTATTTTGTAACTTATATGTATATTGCCTTTAAGTTAAATAACCTACGATACCTTCATTATTTTTGTAACCATTTTCACCTGTTTGTTGTTAAGTATGAATATTTTAATGCAGCTCAAATATGTTGAATATTTATCTACATGTATATTCTTATATTTTGTTAAGTAGAAAATTTACATCAGTTCTATATCATTGTATATGAGAAAGGTGCGGCACATTCCGTTACCGACAGTTAAGTTATTTAAGGAAAACTTAAAAAAATAATAAAAACATTATTTTATTTAATTATCATAAACTTCTGGAATTGCTTTGTATTGTCCGACAATAGGCACGGCCTAATTACCATAAACATCTAAAGATTGGAGTTACTTTAAGTATATAAGTGCATCTCCTGAGTGCGGCGGTACCTTCGGGCTCCGGGTTTCATTACCGAGCATTCCAGTCCCGTCGGACAAAGGACAAACTTGCAACTCCTGTCATGAATTACTTTTATTTCATCCTTTTCTTTTATTCCATCTTTTTCTTTTATTTATTTTTTTAAGCCCCGATTTTTCAATAGTCAGATAATTTTTATCCAAAGAATAAAAATGGCGGTTTGACATAAGATTTCCATTCGAAAATTGTTAAAGCGCCAGTCTTATTCATCAACTGATAATTATCTGACTATTCATAAATCAGAACTTTTAATTTTATTATAATATATAGTTACATTTCTTTCTTACAATTTCTTTTTATCCCTATGTAGAATCATTCTTAAAAATGTGATATTTTGAGTAATGTTTTAACTATAAACTTAATCTATTATTAGAACTCTTCAGTAATTTTTATAATATTTATTTTTTTATTTTGCTATATTTATATCATTTAGGCTAAAAACCTGTATTGTTAGTTAGATAATGTCACCTATATACCTAGGGTACTGGTAATTAGTGACCGATACTTAAACACGTGATTGTATTCATGATTTCAATAAACTTTCCAAAAGAAACTTTTTTTATACACAATAACTTATAACACAATAAAATAACAAAAACGCTGTTTGGAAATTCCGCGCGCGAGCCTGTGATCGATCACAGTAGGCACGAATCGGCACGATCTATCAGCTGATAGTCAAACCTCGGGAAGGGTAAAATCTACCTAGTAGTAGCCTCACACGCTTCCCCGCCACCCCCACCGCTCCCTTTGTGCAGTACTGTCGTAATTAAATTAATTGAAAGTTAATGAGTATTAAAAAAGTTTCTTTGGGAAAGTTATTCGTATTCATGAGTAAAATCACGTGTTTAATTATCGGTCACTAATTACCAGTCACCCTATATATTATACTTATATTGTCAGATGTTTGCGCTGTCCAACGCAAATCATGACCGAATTTGTTTGGATAAAAATATTATTTGGTGGTTAATTGGAAAGCGCAGACGTGTCCTACCGTAGATGTAACACTATTTTTCTCAATTATGTACCGATATTATTTAATACTAGTCGCTTTTTAAACATTTGCTCTACAGCTGAATTGAAACAGGGTTTATTTCAAATTAAGTTTGAAACAACATCAAATCTGAAGGCTCCTTTCTTACGAGTTACTATTATTTACGCAAGTAGTGATTCTGATATTTTAACGTATTATGGATTAATATTTTGTCAGGGAATAACTCATGGCAAAATTCTCTTTGGATAACAAAAGTTATGATAAAATTGGTAAGGCCTTAATGATAAAAATTTGTTGACGTTGATAAATAACTAGAAATTGTTGGCTTTTTCAAGTTGAGGTGTATTGCACCTCTACTTGGAATGAATTGGTTTGTAATTAAATTGTTAAGGGTCGTAACAGCTAATATGAGTTAAAAACTGACAATTCATTCTGATTCGTTAAATATAATATTATTCTTAACAAAGAATAATATGATAAGTGACTACAGGATTTGACAATATGAGTGATCTCAGTTGGCACCTGGCTCGAAGTTACCCTATGAGACTTCAGCCCACCCCTGAAACAAGGGTTACTACGCACTTCTGATGACATAACACTTAGAATGCGCGTGAGTTAGCATTTACTAAGACCACATAAAAAATAAGCTAGGTATACCTCTTCACATGTTCCGGTTTTCGGGTAGGGCGAACTGGGTACCCGTGGTGAAACACGTATGAGTCCCATCACTCCATCACCACTACTTCACCATTTACTTCACCACCTTAGGGGCGTGCGACTAAATAAAAAAAGCCGCACGAGTCGACTGAAGGTTAAGTTACGCTTGCCGAGATCGGTCCATGGAAGGATGGCCATTTATTACACATAGGTACCCTCTTTGCCTCAGATAGCACGTCCACCTGTTACTACTGGCTGTCATTAGTGAATCTTTGACAGTCTTTACGAGTAGTCAGCACCTCGAAACTCGAACAACCAGTTTAACCAAAGAGTATCGTATTATACCACAGTCACTAGGCTGAGGAGATCATATAGTTAGTCACCTCATGTAAATCACTGGTATTACTGCATCCAACTGTACCCAGTTAAACTGGAAATCTGTTTACGCAGATGGTGATACTTCACAATTGGGTACCCGGCACCGACTACCCGGCAACTGGACTGCGTGAAATCGCCTTAAGCACGAATAAAAAACGTCACTACGAACAGCAGTGCGATTCTGTGCCCTAAGTGCAAGTTGTTTTTACGTTAACGCGATCGAAACGTTCACCGCGTTTGGCTCTCTGATTGGTTAAAAGCTTGGAGCGGGTCAATCGGAGCGCCGAACGTCATGAACGTGTCGATCGCGTTAACGTAAAACAAACTCGCACTAGGCACTCTGATCAAAAAATCACCGCGTGAAAATATAGGTGTAGTGAGGGCGAATCGAGCTGTCATTCCATAGTAATGCTAGGCATTGATAGTTCACTTCACTCAAGTTATCGACCGGCTGGACACGTTTGCGTTATTTACACGTAAGCTGTCTTCTCAAATCTAAATCACGCGCATTCTTACCGGGCCTACAAAACCTATACGTCCCAAAACTCAAATAGAGATGATACTAAAACAACTCTCTTATATTTAATAGTAGAAAGAATTAGTATGTTCTGTGTAACCACGCACTATGTATCAATAACTGTTAGTAATTAATGTGCTCCTTCTATCAGACACATTATAATTAACATTTAGGGCTGTTAACTTGGGTGGATTTCGGTGGGGGTAAAGTCTTGCCGTGTAAGTAAAAACTAACACGAGAAAATAAAATGTAAAATTAGTAAATATCATAACATCTCACGCCTATAATCCCCGAAGAGTTTGGCAGAGGTGTTCCTGTTGTACACCCCACATTTTGCCAGGGGCAAGCCTATTGCCATCAATCGGGCTCATATCCAGACTCCAGTATATAACCGATGACAAATTTGAAGGCTTGGAAATCCAGAATCATGTAAAAATCTCTAGATGTCTGGATGTGCGTCGATGTCCCTTTTACCCTGTTTAAAATTGCTAGAAAACCAACCATATAGACATAAAGACATTATGTAGATTCTTTTGCAACAAGTTTCGGCATGCTGTTCCTAAATGGTGCGTCGTCCTTTGCCGTTTTCTCTGTCCGCACCCCAGCTAGGCGGGTTCATAGTATCAGGCCAATAATGAACAGACTGTTAGAAATGATTTAAGCAAGAATGAGAATACACATAGTATGTAAATGAAGACGATATCTGTCATACTAATAAGAACCTTGTCCGATTGAGATAAAGTTTTATTTTCTTAATTGTGGAGAACATTTGGTCAGTCTGTTTGCCCTGATTGTAATGTTTAATGTCAGAAACCTCTGAAGAACAGCTATAGTTGATAACGTATATCATCAACCCCCACCGCACTGCTACTCCACGATAAACAGCCCCAAATCAAATCCTAACCAAATGATTCGAGTTCAATTTCAACATACTTATTTTTCTTTATAAATGATTGGAATTGCTTCCAAAATTTTGACGCTCAAAATGTTCGTTTATTGTCTTCATTATTTTCATAGATAGTTCTTGAAATTTTAATTATAAATTGTTGATACGAAGGATTATAATCTGAGTCATAAAATTAAGTGTGTTGTTAAATGTGTTTATAACGTTTAGATAAGTATTTGAATGTTAAGCGTAGGGCAGACTGTGTGAAACCGTGGCTGGACAAACTTTGAACATCATGAACACTTAAGGTGGCGTTAGGGTATCCCGCGAAATTCAAATTAACTTGTGTTTTTGCACTTTGCTATTCAGTGTGGTTGCATGTTAATTAAAATATGACTCGCTACCGTAACAAATGTAGCTTATCTGAGTTATAATTAATTAAAATCACCGATACAACCCTGTTAGTCAATTTAATACCATTAAATGAGTTATTAATGAAATTATAATCATTCATTGGAAACTGGGGGGTTGTCTTAATGATTTAAATTATAATAATCTGTAAACACATACAACATTATGTTACCGTCGCAAATCACATTCTAATCAAAATACTGCCTCACACTCAACGGCAAATTGCAAAAAAAACACAAGAGAATTGAATTTCTACTCTGGCACATCCATGTTAAGATTTAATATTGTGCATCGTGGCCGATCGCTACCGAGCGAGAACAATTCGTGCAGATGACGTGCGCGGCTTATGCGACAGTAGTATGAGTACCTATGAGAATTTATGGCACCCCGCCGTTTCCGACGTCTGGGAAAGACGGGCGCGGTCGACGACATCGGTTCTGTCCTGACTATTGTCTCATCAAACACGCTTCATCCGCACGCAAACTATCGCGCAGCTGCAATCGGCCGATTACATTGGCACGGCAATGCCAACTTGACCTAGTCTCCTACGTCACGTGACGAAGGTCATACAAGTCACAATTAGGCATCTCCTAAGCAGAGATATGCCCGCAAAACCCACCAATGACGTGTAATTGAACTGCAGACAAAATCCAAGTCCGTAGGTCTACTATAATCAGCCTTGTTTAGATGCCTTTCCAATCGCACGCCCTTTAGCTCAATTATCAGCAGATGACCATTTTGTAGGTTAGCTGTTTTTCATAATAAACGAATTCACATCTTAAGCTGTTTCCACCATCCTGACCGGTATTAAGATTTATCTACATCGCTACAAAACGCAGAAAATCAGCAACATCGAACCAACTTAGACGCAGATGCATGGTTTCAGCAGTCCAAGCTGCGGTGCACGCAGTATGCCCTGAGCTTTAAAATACATTGAAAGGTTTACATTGAAGGCAGGGGACAGTGGGGATGGGTAACACCAGTTTAGTCGCAAACTTTTACTTAGTTGTTTATGGTTGGTTTCCCTAGGCCTTGAGTGGAGATTGACCCGGTGTATTTTAAAGTGCCGAATCGATGTTCCCCCATATTTAACCGAGTTATCCAAGCACTGTGCTGCTACCTATATTTAAGTGTAGATTCTGCTGTCCGTGAGTGTATTTAAACACGGGCACTGGGTCGAGAGGGAACGTTAGCAGGAGGTGGTAATGTTGGAGGTGTACTTTCACCTGCCTTAAGACCTACGGTCTAAGATCTCTGCAATTTCCGATTGCTCGTATCATCAAGTCATCATCGTCACAGCCGATAGACTTCCTGTTGGAAGGTTGTGTACCACAAGGCTTCAAGTGGGAGAAACCAAGGGTTTATGAGATCAGCACACTCTTTGATCAGCCAAGAATGTCCAACAACACAATCCCTTCAGCATAATAATTATTCCCTTTCCGTAGTTGTCAGATACAAAATGTCAATGTCAATCTGTATCGATATCGTAGAAGTATGTAGCTAATCTGCCGTATCCAAAATCGCATAGCAGTACAATAAATCTTGAAAGTTACAGCATTGTAATTTCTTCTTACCTTACCTACTCCATGCCCGTTCAGCTCGACATTGTCATACATAATGTATCTTGTTCTTGCAATGCTTACATTCCTATTTTAGAATACGTAAGAGTATTATTAATTAATTTGCCTAGAATGTTTCTCTGTTTTGTTTAGTTTTTAAGGATTTTAATTAACGATAAGTATGTGTCATTAGTTAAATTAATATATGTTGTTCGTTTTTACGACTATGGATAATTTTAGATATTTAGAAAATAATTGGTAGGCTTCTTTGTTAAACTAAATCTCACTATAAATACGTGCATTCAAAAACAAACCAAACGGGTTAATTTGTTTGAAACAGCTCTGTTTTATTGTACTTTCTGGGCGATTTTTTTAAACCGTAGTCGTAATGTATTAATGCACACTATCAATATAATTTAATTTTTTATCATTTGTCTATTTCTGCTGTCGCCTCTCCGGATCGCAGCAGCGCTGGTTATCATTATTAGAAGGAAATCGGAGCAGGTCAGGTACAATTTGTTTTAAACGATTCGTACCTGTGTTAGTAGGACAACACCAGCTCAGTATCATCGAAATATGAAGGCCACCAACGAGTATTAGTCTAGGAAAAAAAACAAAAAATGGCAATCTCTCATTCCGAGGTGAAACCCCTAATTTTCCTTGACTGTATTATTAGAAAATGGCTAATACGGTAAGAAAAAAATGTAAACGGTTTATGATATGGGAAAGCGTAGAAACTTTTAATTCTAATGGATAGGAAATGACGAACGGATGAGTGAATGAATAGACTACAAATTAGCGACGGTAACTTTACTTGACACACAGTCAACGACTGTGAAATCGCTCTTTGAATGAACATAATATTTAGTAGGTAGGTACCTAGTACACACACACACACCTAATAGACACATACCAAAGATATTGGACCAAAGGATAACCGATTCGCTGCTTCGCTCCGGAAACTAGATATTTATGTGATATGTAAACTTAGTTTTACTATAATCGATCGTAATAAAATGTTAATAAATCTATCGTTGGCGTTTTATTTTAGCTTTATGGTTCCAACTATCCCACTCACGTACGCCACTGTCCTTCTTCCACCTGGCGTTAATTCCGGCCAGGGTCCGCCTTCCGACTGTGCTTCCCCCACTTTGACCGATCTTTAACATCCTTTTCAGACAGGACAGTGGCTCTCATGTCGGACTTAACGAGGTCCAACCAGAGCGGTTGAGAGGGCGACCACGGGAGCCCCAAGGACAGCCATATTCATGCATCTCCGACCAACGTACTCGTAGGGCGGCGATGATTTGGCCATACCATCGCAGACGACACTCCAGTTTTTCTCCCACGTCACGGACACCAAGACTTCCTCGGGTGAATGATTTGCGTATGCGACCGATCGCGTTACACCGCTCATCCACTTCACCACCTACGCCACTGTCCGAATAGATACTATTATCTAGTCCCAAGTTAAGCAGAGCTTTTGTTATAGGTACTAAACAACTGACAAACATACTTATCTATATATTTCTAAAAATATACAAATTATAGATAGATTACACTCAGCACTCATCGTGCGCGTCACGCAAACATTAATTATGGCTGGAAATTGAACCCACGACCTCCGGCATAGCAGTCACGGGCCATTAATTACTAGACCGACAGGCCAGTCAAAGGAAAAGTACTGTTCTCATACAGATAAGATTCATTAAAAGATTTTCTTTTGTTTTAAAGACATAACATAATCAAATGATTTATTTTGTCGCACATGCGATCATGTCGCCCTTGTTTACATTTATACCAACTTTGTTAATAGGTTCCTAGAGGTTTAGGTTGCTCCTTGTGGGCACTAATATGCTATAATCTTCGATCAATAATAGCACTAGATACAGGATCAGGAACAAAAATACGTCGCTAAAGTGTCCAAGTTTACACACACATAAACAATAACATTTCTTACTACGAAATATTGAAAAAGTTTTATAATATTATCAAGTTCAGTTCATTTATAAACCTTGACACTCAAGCATAAAGTTTAATTACAATTGCAAAATATTTATGCCTAAGTCCTTCTGTCATCGGAGAAAAGTAAAAGGAATAAATTTAAAATGTCACTTAAAAATATAAGCCATTTTTATAATAAGTACAAAAATATTTATTCTAAAATGAAACTTAAGGCCTAGAAAATACGGTTAAAAACGTTTTGTTCACAATTTCGTCTTTACTCTATTTTGGAACTAGACGTAGTTCTTGGTATGACGTTTCAATGCTCAGAACACAGTAAGAATTGAAAGATAGAGTTGCAGAATAATAATTTATATTTCTTATACGAGCGAAGGTTTGTTTTATATGGTAGCAACATTTGACACATTTTAAAAAAGTAGTAGGGCTAAATTAGTACAATAGCTATTTTATTAGGACATTGCTATTAATTGTCTGCGGGTTGGCTCATTATAATCAACCCGCAAAAAAAATGAATGCGCCTACTTTTGTATGCGATTTAGAAGTTTTCACACTAATGTTATAAAGGCAAAAGTTTCTGAGTGTGTGTGTGTGTGTTTGTATGTTTGTTACTTCTTCACGCTCAAACGGCGGAATAGATTTGGATGAAATTTAGTATGTAGGTAGCTTATATTCTGGATTAACACATAGGCTACTTTTAACTACTCCTGGTTTACGCGGGAGAAACCGCGGGGCGCAGCTGGTGAAAAATCATTGTATGACATCAAATTATTAATAACCGACTTCAAAAACAGAAGGAGGTTATATGTATTTATCATAAAATAAAAACTGAATTAAATAGCAAATAAAGTCTTTTAGCAAATACAATGATTGTTTGACCAATTAATTTTTTTTTTATGTTTGTTTTTTAGTGTTTGTTACCTCAGTACTCTGTCATTTTCATGAGGGAACCTTGAAGAATTGAAGGAACTCTTCAAAAAATGTAGGTACACATGTACCGATTTTTACATTTTTAGTAGCAAATCAAGCATTTTCATTTAGAAAGTATCATTTTGTAAAACGTTTCGATTGTGAATCATTAAAGAATGTACCTGTAATTTTGGAACTGATGTTCTAACCAATCGACATCTGTTAGTATTTCCGGATAAGTATATTAATAGTTACTTAATGATAATAAAAATTAAACAGCAAAAGAAAAATATAACAAACCCCCCACGCAAAAGTACCTATCCTGTAAAAAGTAACAGAATAATATGTATTGACCTTTAAGTTTAAAAAAAGAAATAATATTTTAATCCAAGCATCGTTGTGTCGGAGGACCGCTTGTATAATTCTTCTCCTCTTTCTTTCGCGACAATAGATACCCATTCTGCACAGCGAAATGTGTCGCTAGGAAATCTACAAACAAATATTTCACTAAAAAAAAGAAACATAAAATAACAATACTACTCCATGCATTCCCTTTTCCAGAATAGTCGATGTTTGTTACAATAGTTGGGCGTTGTAGCAAACATTGGTCAAACAATCATAATATTTGCTAAAAAGACTTTAGTTACTACTTAATTCAGTTTTTATTTTATGATAAATACTTAATGATATAAACTCACCGAAAAAAAGATATTCCTTCCGAAATTTTGATGTTACGGTGATTATTTACACAATTTTTGAACGCGCACTGCGGCATTTTGACGTCTTAACGTTGGCTATGATTGGACCATACTAATTAGAAATAAGAGCACAACAGTATTTGTGCTCTTATTTTTCGGGCCGTTTTTGAAGCGCTGATCGGGAATCTAGTACTATTATTGATCTAAGGCTATAATACTAATCAGACTAGTGTTAACGACTGGCAACTCGAAGTAGGCATCTACCGGACATGACGTGTCATGGCGCGCGAGTAAATGGGTTTGGCGCGCAACAGTTTTACTGTGGGATTTTATTATAATTTAACTAATAGAAAGAAATGCTCTGTATACAATATAATTAATTCCATTAATTACCAACACAATTAATTAGATGACATATTTGGTTTATTGGAACTTACTACTAACAATTGATTGTATTTTGACTTAAAATATAAAAGGTTTTTAAAAATGTAAAATAGAATTAGAACATTGTTGTTGATGGTTGTGCTGTGAAAATAGTTTTGAGGGGAAATTGAACTGAATATTATAGAAGTAGTGACCGTGTTCAAGTGTTTTATTACGCTATTATTTCAGAAGTGGGATAAAGTTTAAAATGTCGGGTCCATATATTAATGGGTTAGGGAAACGCCTACGCAAACACCATGAATCCACAAGCTCTGATGAAGAAAATAATGAACTTTTTTTTCAAGATTACCGTTTTAAAACTATTACCCACAAAAGGCGTCATGTTACCCCAAGTGATGCTGAAGTGATTCCAAAATTTTGCCCTGAAGACAGCAGCACTAATATTACCGGTTGGGTCCACAAAATTGACCAGTTGGGTGATGTTTACGGATGGAACGATACGGATAGAACCTTTATTATGCAACTACGGTTGCGTGGCTCTGCAAGGAAGTGGTATGACGATCTCGACAACTACAATTTAACGTGGGACGAATGGAAGGTTACTCTTCATGTCGCTTTTCCCCGATCAACTGACTTTGTCGATAAATTAGAAGGTATGCTATCGAGAGTAAAGGAAGACAAAGAATCTATGACGAAATATTATCACGATAAATTATCCTTGCTGAAGAAATGCAACATCAATGGTGAAGATGCTATTTCGTGCATAATACGAGGTTTGCCTTCCGAGTTGAGAGCAAATGCCAAAGCGTATAGTTGTGATGCACCAGAACAGCTGTACTTTGGTTACTTGTCGTCACTGGAGAATTTCAAACGAGTGGAAACGAATACAGCGAGCAAGTCTACGTGGAGGAGGGGTGCAGCTGCCAACACGTCAGGCTGTACGTCGACACAACAACTTCAGCCGAAAATATGCTACTCGTGTCGTCGGCCAGGACATGAGGCGAAGGACTGCAGGCAACAGCAGCGGTGTGAGACCTGTCGGCGCAGCGGTCACACTACTGCTACTTGCTGGTTCGCCCCTGAGACGCCGCGACCTCAGACATATAAGGTTGGAACCGTTTTGCATATCACTTATGATATTTATCGTGATGTTTATAAAAAGGCAGGGGTCATTAATGGGCAGCAGTTAATAGCGTTCATAGATACCGGTAGTAAAATGAAAATTCTTTCTATGTCAAAAGTTGAAAAACTACAAATACAAGTTCAACCTAGCGCTACCGTTATGAAAGGCTTTGGAGGCGCATGTGTTAATTCATTAGGTTCGTGTTACATTTTCGTATTAATAGATGGCGTTATGTTAGATGGAATAGTTGAATTGATCAGTTGCATAACCTCGGATATTGATTTGATTATCGGTCAAACAATGATTAATAGCAAAAAAATATCAGTTTAGTTATAACAGCTTCTTCTGTGTGCTTTGTTCCAAGTCACTTTGTGTAAGCCAAGCTTGCATCATTTAGAAGAATCAGATTCTATTTGGAAGTACTTAATCAGTTTATATAAAGCACAATGTTATAATTATAATACCTACCTAAGCAGAGTCAAATGTATGTAGCAGTTTATATAGATTGTGACCAAAACTTAAGGAGGCCGCACACGTTCTTAGCACGCACAGTATGGATGCATTTAGGTAATTTAGCTTATTTAATACCGGTTGCTGTAATTAACACACACAATTCCTATTTAAAAATCGTAAACATAGGTTACGCTGACGTTTTGTGGGATGCCAATAGATTGATAGCGATGGCAGAGTTGGTAACAACTCCGACAAACAATATTCAAAGTGAGTCCAGAGTTTTAAGCGTAAGTACCTAAGTAGGTAAGTCATTCACATGACAAACGGATCAAGTACAAATTTACCTTTCAGATATTGCTAAAGGGCAGCAGCTTAGTGAAAGTGAAAATAAACAATTATTCGAACTTCTAAACAAATATGCCCATTCCTTTGCGAGAGATAGGTACCTACTACAGATTTAGTGTCTACCTACATACTGTATAAAAATGCACATTAACATAAATTAATGATCAGCCGGTATTTTGTAAACCTCATAGGCTGTCGTATAAAGATAACGAAATTGTAACTGAAAAGTAAAAGATATTCGGCAATTAGGGAACCTATGTCGGATTATGCGAGTCCAAGTAATGTTGGTAAAGAAAAAGGGTGGTGATTATAGGCTATGCATCGACTACAGGGCCCTAAACGCAACAGTTAAAGATTACGTTACCCATTACCTCATATTGAAGATCTAGTTAATAAACTGTCTGATAAGTACTTTTTCACCACTCTTGATCTTGCCCAAGGTTACTACCAGGTCAGGTTACATCAAAGACATTCAAAATCTCTTTGGGTTACATGAAGACTCAATTTCAAAGACTGCATTTGTTACTCCGTCAGGCCAATACTAATTTTTAACGATGCCTTTTGGTTTAACTAACGCCCCAACTGTAATTTCTCGTCTAATTTAAATTTGTCTAGGTAAGTAGATCAAAATATCGCATTGTATCTTGATGACGTAATGGTACCAGCAACTTCAGTGCAGGAAGGTTTAAAATTGCTAGAAAAGGTTTTACAGTTATTATCAGATGCTAGTTTAAAATTAAATTTAAGAAAAATATCCTTTCTAAAAAAATACAGTTAGGTACATACTTAGGTCATGAGATTTCTACTGGAACTATACAACCAGGTCGAGCAAAAATAAAATGCGTCGCGGAATATAATCAACATCGAAATGTACACGAGATTAGGCAATTTATCGGGTTATTGTCATCTTTTAGAACATTTATTCAATACTTTGATCAAATAGCACGTACCTACCCGCTGACAGAGCTTACCAAAACAGATGTTACGTGGCATTGGAGTTCTGACCAAGATAGAGCTTTTCAAACTCTAAAGAAACGTTTGATTTGCAGACCAGTTTTGGCAATATACAACTCAAATTATAAAACTTAACTTCATAAAGACGGTGGAAATCTTAAATGCAATACCTATTAGACGGAAGTTTAAAACCAACCATTTATTTTAGGAGAGTTACTAGCAATGAAGAAAAGACACCGTGTTTTACTATTAATATTTATAATAGCTTAGGAACGACGTGCAGCTGTGTGCCCAAGTCCTTGAATAAAATGACAGCTGTGTGACCAAGTCCATGAATTAAAGGACAGCTGTGTGACCAAGTCCATAAATAAGATAACAGCTGTGTGACCAAGTCCTTGAATGTAAGGACAGCTGTGTGACCAAGACCATGAATTAAAGGACAGCTGTGTGACCGAGTCCATGAATTAAAGGACAGTTGTGTGACCAAGTCCATAAATAAGAGGACAGCTGTGTGACCAAGTCCTTGAATAAAAGGACAGCTGTGTGACCAAGACCATGAATTAAAGGACAGCTGTGTGACCAAGTCCATGAATTAAAGGACAGCTGTGTGACCAAGTCCATAAATAAGAGGACAGCTGTGTGACCAAGTCCTTGAATAAAAGGACAGCTGTGTGACCAAGACCATGAATTAAAGGACAGCTGTGTGACCAAGTCCATGAATTAAAGGACAGCTGTGTGACCAAGTCCATAAATAAGAGGACAGCTGTGTGACCAAGTCCTTGAATAAAAGGACAGCTGTGTGACCAAGACCATGAATTAAAGGACAGCTGTGTGACCAAGTCCATGAATTAAAGGACAGCTGTGTAACCAAGTCCATAAATAAGAGGACAGCTGTGTGACCAAGTTCGTAAACAAAAGCACAGCTGTGTGACCAAGTACAAAAAGGTTGAAGTACCTGGCTGTGTGACTAAATAATTCATTAAAACAAGCATAGCTGTTTGACCGAGTAACAATCATGTTAAAGTAGCTATGTGCCCAAGTTCATTACTACAAGGACAAGCTGTGTGACCAAGTCCAAAAATGTAAAAGTAGCTGTGTGGCTAAGTTAATTAAAACAACGATAGCTGTGTGGCCGTGTCTAATAATGTTAAAGTAACTATGTGACTAAGTTCTTTAGTACATGGACAAGCTGTGTGACCAAGTCCAAAAATGTAAAAGTAGCTGTGTGGCTAAGTTAATTAAAACAACGATAGCTGTGTGGCCGTGTCTAATAATGTTAAAGTAACTATATGACTAAGTTCTTTAGTACATGGACAAGCTGTGTGACCAAGTCCAAAAATGTAAAAGTAGCTCTGTGGCTAAGTTAATTAAAACAACGATAGCTGTGTGGCCGTGTCTAGTAATGTTAAAGTAACTATGTGACTAAGTTCTTTAGTACATGGACAAGCTGTGTGACCAAGTCCAAAAATGTAAAAGTAGCTGGTATTAATTGGTAGTTAGGTGTTTTGAAAACCAATCGAGTACCATATAAATTCATGATGAGCAAGTCTAGTACATCGTTTGGCAATATTATTATGTTACTGCTGGAAATTGTCTTCTGTTGCAGGACTCCGGAGATGCCGCTGAGGACCGCCATGAGAGTCGTGGGACACGTTCTGCGCAGGATGGCCGAGTGTTAAGACGGCTCCGAGCGTAAACGGTGTCCGGCAAATAGGTATTAACTACGACTCGCTGGTTGTGTGCGTGCGCGGCGCACACTACGGCAAGTCTCCCGCGTCACGAGTGCATTTGCACAACGAAAGTAGACAACTTAGGATTTTAAAAAAATAGTTGTTGCGTTGAATGACATGTAAAGACGAATACTGTTTACTTACATGATTTTATATTCATAACTCACTAAATAAAATCGAATAATCTATTATTTATCTATACTAAAATATTATCAAGAGTTTGTTTGCTTGAATGCGCTAATCTCAGGAGCTACTGGTTGGAATTGAAAAATTCTTTTATGTGTTGCATAGTCCAATTATTGAGAAAAGTTTAAGGCTATTTAACATCACGCTACAGCCAAAAGGAGCTGAGCATAAATGAAAAATGTTTCAAAAACGGGATAAAATTTTCCTTTTTGAGAACTTCCGTAGCGTGCGCTGTGTAAACCGTTTAAGTTACGCAAACGTCATGTACGATGGAATTGTTCCTCTTAAAAAGTTCTAAAAAAAAGTCCGCGACAGCATATGTCTATCAGCGACGGGTACCCCACAATTACTGCTTTTACTTTTAAAATTTTCGATAAAAAAGAGTGAATTTTTGCGAAGGTTATTTAACCCATATTGTATGAATCTATATCTAAATAAATGTGTTCGTTAGAATGGAAATTTAATATAGAATATTTGTGCCCTTCAGCCTATATAGTTTAAATAAATATCTTAGAAGATATCACAATATGAAAATATCCGCGCGACAAAATAATTACGCGCGCGGCAGTCATTTGGTCCGTCCGGCTCTGGCGTAGCTAGTGGGGATTCTGGCCTCTGGGAAATTCAAAATATTTATTGCACCATAATGTTTATAAGTACAAGGTGTTATTGAGAGAGATACCTATAGTAATTCTCACTATAATATAACCTAAACTAATATTATAAAGAGGAAAGATTCGATTTTTGTTTGTTACGATTTAAGGCGTGATATTATAGATACATAATTATACTATTCACCCGATTGCGATGAAGACGTTGTTCAGTGCATACCCAGGATATTTTCTGGGTATGTAGGTAAGGTAGGTATGTTAATAATAAAACTAGTCTGTAATAAAAGTCCAACAATTCAATAACTTGTTCATTTAACAATTTTTGTTTAAAAAAGGGTAGAAGCTTTATACGAGTAGGTATATAATTATATAGTTAAAATCAGGCAGTCTGTGAAACTTTTTATCGTTTTATTTACCTACCTACCTAAAACCAAATGCTTCGTTAGCCACAATAAACTTGTTAAGGGCTCGGCCTATTTAAAAAATGAAGTGTTGTGTTATTATCCAGGCAAGGTTTAACGAAGATTTCGAAATATATAAAAAACATTAGTTTATTGCACCCGTGTGTAACCACTTGTAATGGCATCACTTGTAATGAAATCAAATGACAAGCACTTCACACTAAGAGAACGACATACAAAGCATCATATTAGAAAAAAAACTGGTTGTTTTTGTAATTAGCAGAAAAAACTACAAGGTTTATGTAGTTTTCAATAAAAATAAGAAAAAACACAATGATCG
The DNA here is from genome assembly GCA_921972225.1 of Euplexia lucipara. NCBI lineage: Eukaryota > Metazoa > Arthropoda > Insecta > Lepidoptera > Noctuidae > Euplexia > Euplexia lucipara. Next base: position 4,073,163 of record OV179142.1, on the reverse strand, counting down.
GCGAACCAGTGATAAACGTCACATAGATATGACAAAGATTACGCTCTACGAACCTAAACTAGTCGATTATCGATTTCCAAAGGCCGATGTAATTAACCTTCCCAAATCTGTCAAATTTTTCCTATCGAATATAAACCTTCTTCTTTTGTGATAAAGTTGAAAATCTATTAAATAAATTTGACAGATTGGGGTAGGTTCAATTTTTTGATTTGTGGAGGGGGGTGTGAATCTATAAATAAATAAAAAATATCTTGTTGTAGCGCAAATTTTTCAAGAAAATAAACAAACTTATACAGGGTGTAATGGAAAGGGTATATACGCATTAAAACGCACCCGCCATCTTGGATTTGAAAATTAATGTCAGATCTGCAATCGGAACCCCCAAAAACCAATTAAACGATACCCATATCAAACATTTGAGAGAAAAACGCATCCGCCATCTTGTATTTGAAAATTGATGTCAGATCTGCAATCGGAACCCCCAAAAACCAATTAAACGATACCCATATCAAACATTTGAGAGAAAAACGCATCCGCCATCTTGTATTTGAAAATTGATGTCAGATTTGCAATCGGAACCCCCAAAAACCAATTAAACGATACCCATATCAAACATTTGACAAAAAAAACGCATCCGCCATCTTGGATATGAAAATTAATGTCAGATTGGCAATCGGCACCCCCAAAAACCAATTAAACGATACCCATATCAAACATTTGAGAAAAAAACGCATCCGCCATCTTGGATTTGAAAATTAATGTCAGATTTGCAATCGGCACCCCCAAAAACCAATTAAACGATACCCATATCAAACATATGAGAAAAAAACGCATCCGCCATCTTGGATTTGAAAATTAATGTCGGATTTGCAATCGGCACCCCTAAAAACCAATTAAACGATACCCATATCAAACATTTGAGAAAAAAACGCATCCGCCATCCTGGATTTGAAAATGAATGTCAGATTTGTAATCGCCATGCGGCACCCCCAAAAACCTAAAATCATACTCATATTGAATTATAAGAGAAAATTATATTGAAATACATACTTATGAGGTCGGCAATTTTTTCGGAAAAGAGCACCACTTTTCTTCTTATAGTATCATTCCTTTCGCATTCCCATTTTTACTAAAACAAATCCTTACTTGTTTCATTTACTAAGAAACTCAAAAAACAAAAATGATGACTTACCTGATTTTATCTGGTGGCAGCACGTATGTGTACACGTGACCACTCTCTGAGCTCTTGTGGGCGACTGAATTTTCGAGCGGGTGTACGTTGCTTATAATACAACGTCCCGCGTCCATAGAAAATTTGTATGGCGGATTTGAGATGCTTTAAATAAATGAATATACTAAAATAACCAGATGACACTTTGAAAATCTAAAAGCGACGAATTGTAGAATAAACATTTGTGATTAATATGAATTTAACTCTGTAAAAAAAATCAACAGTTTAGTATCAAAATTCAACTAAACACCAACATGCTATTTTTAGATATTTGTCACAACTTTACGTAATTTTATTTATTTAACTAGAAAATATTTCTTTTTTTTTGCTTCGGAATAATTGTAAACACATTCTTTGCAGTATTCATAGCATTTCTTTTTGGTTAATTATTGTAATAGTATTGATCACATCAACTTAACCGTGCCGGCCGTTTTGGACTGTTTTGGTCGGCGCCGTCTTAACGACTGGCAACTCGAAGTAGGCATCTACCGGACATGACGTGTCATGGCGCGCGAGTAAATGGGTTTGGCGCGCAACAGTTTTACTGTGGGATTTTATTATAATTTAACTAATAGAAAGAAATGCTCTGTATACAATATAATTAATTCCATTAATTACCAACACAATTAATTAGATGACATATTTGGTTTATTGGAACTTACTACTAACAATTGATTGTATTTTGACTTAAAATATAAAAGGTTTTTAAAAATGTAAAATAGAATTAGAACATTGTTGTTGATGGTTGTGCTGTGAAAATAGTTTTGAGGGGAAATTGAACTGAATATTATAGAAGTAGTGACCGTGTTCAAGTGTTTTATTACGCTATTACTAGTTTTTGCAAAAAAAAAAACTATTTTAAAGTAGGTAAATAAATGTCTAAGTATTTATTTTATTTTGTCACTTATTTGTCCTTTAATGTTACTCTGCTTCACCTTGGGTACTTCTGAATAAAGTTTTAATAAATTAAATTAGAAGATCACAACACAACGCTTGCCCAAGACGGCTATAATAGGCGATTCCAGGCTGATATATTTTTTTTATTTCACTCTTCGGGGTAGAAAGGCTGTAGCACCTTTACAGCAAAGCGAAAATAATGAAACTTATTAGTAAAATGTATTTATTAATTTAATGAATCAACTTTTACTATGAGCATATTTTGAAACTACACACACACACACACACACATGATGATGACGTTGACTTCTATTTTTAACGCCAGCCATGTCACATAAACCCTTCCCATGAAAATAGAAATGGATTCCCTGACAATGACAATCATCGGGCAAAAATAATGGTTTTGTACAAAATAAAACAAAATGATGATGTAATCAAATTTATATTTCAAGTTCTTATAATGCCGTATGCATGTGCGCTTTCTTCTCTCAAAAATTGAATGTTTGAACACAATAACATTAAGAAGAAACGTATATACCATTTCATTCGGAACCACGTATTTATAAATACACAATGGTTTTAAACATCAAGAAAAGTCGTCCGAACTATACACTTTGACGTTGCTACAGAATATATTGTTTGAATTTATTAATACAACATTTATAACAGATAAATCTTTACTATAACGTTATTCTACTCATAAATTAATAACACAATTTTATAATACTTACGGGAAGCATCGGTACACATTGATTTTGTTTGTTAGTAATAAATCGAATCGCCTAAATTTTAAACAAGTCCACTAAACTGCCCTAAATATTTATTTCAAAAATGTAAGACTATATTACTAAAGTAAACTATGTTACTATTTAATTGATTTTAACAGCCAATTTCATAGTCGTATATTAATCCTAATAATTGAAAAAAAAAGTACTAGACGAATTTAACATTTCTATTCAACACTCCATATTTCGAATAATTACTATCAAACAAAAAAAAACTATAACTAAATAGCGTTAGTTTGGCGGATACCTTATGTGGTGGAGAGGGAGGGTACGTAGTACATGATTTTAACAACTTTCTGCTCAATACATAGGTACATTTAAATTTGAATGAATAGTTCAATTACCATTTAAGATCAGGAGTCGGTTATCAATCACGTCAGACCCCTCCGTCCTGCCCGGGGCGGAGGACATCCATGAGGATTTTCTACCTCGCGGAAATACCACATTCGCTTTACCCTAACTCAAAGGAAAAGGCCAGTAGCGCATTCCTTGGCACTCTGCCCGGTATGCAGCTACCACTGTGCAGGTAAAAAGCACAATTGTATGTGTTTTTTCCTCGATCGAGCCATTATTAAAAGCGATATTTAATACAAAATTACCCAGTGGAGGGAGATAGGTAGTTAAAACATTGTTTATTAAACTCGTGATTAATAAAAGGCCCCTAACAATGTATGTACACGTACCGTTTTAATATCATACAACTATTTATTGTAACATGAAACACCCCACGTGAGTACGTAATTTATGATTTATGTTATTTACTGATTTTGGTTAGGTACCGAGAGAATGCACAGAATTATTTATAATATCAACCTAATTCTATGTACTAGTAGAAAGCGGAATTTTTCATGAATAATGTTCTGATGTTGCTTTCATCAAAGTTTCAAACATAAAAAAATAATAATTTGAAAGTAGTACAGCAACTTGCAGTAAACGTACAAACCCGTAAATTGTAAGCGGTTGTTAATTGAACGACGAATCTTACGACTAAGGGCTAGTTTTTGGGCAAAAGTTATATGATAATTGAAAAATCGGCGCTTAGCGATATAAACTATTTAAGTAAAAAAAATAGGGTTTACTCCTTAAGTACGATTGTCTTAGATCCTTTTTGGCGCCATTCAATGTGTTTAGTCATCAGTCAATGCAACTCTCTAAGAAGTTTTCTTAAACGACATGATTTAAAAGAGAAAGGTGTTCAAAGTACCGGGTAAAACGGGGTGGATAGAAACTCTAGGGTGAATAGAAACAGAACTTTCGAGGAAGATATTCACTTAAGTTACAAGTTGCATGTTATATACACTCAAATGCTTTAAAATCATTTAAATAAATAGTTTCGACACCTTCTTAGTATAAAAAATATTAAACTAGCGTGAAAATCCTCCTCAAAGTTTGGTTTCTATTCACCCTTAAGTTTCTATTCACCCCGTTTTACGGTACGCAGATAAACAAAACGCTTTTGAGTTACCTGTTGTAATATTACACTATTAGTCAAATTTCCATATCTTGTGATTTGCGTCAAAATAGAATTTTTTTAAAGGCATTTTTCAAACGGGTGTTTTGCCTGGACGCTACAACTGACCGACGGTTGTTGTCGGGTTCATGTTTACGTTCAATCGCGCGGATAACTTTAACATCGCGATGTAGGATGTCAGTCGCTGGTTCGTATGTGGCGAGATAGATGTCGCTACAGTTTAAACTCAAAATATACATAATATTATTGCATTTAAAATTCCGCTCTCTTGGATAACATGAGACATGTACGAAATATGTGGAGCAGCGCACGCCACACGTACTTCATACCTACAGCAATCTGTCGGCACCTGACCTATTTAGTGACAAACATAATAATACACAATAACAATTGAAACCAGAAAATTATACAAAACAAATATGGAATATACACATACAAATATCATAACAAAAGTGGAATTGAAAAAAAATAATCAAAACCCTTTTAAGTGAAATAAAAGTCAGTTTTTTTTATCACAACCATCGGATGAAAATAATTTTTCACTTCTGGTTGTTAAGTATTTTATCTTAGGCTTGGCAGTAATAACATGACAAAGTTGGTGATAATGGCTGGCTGTTGACTATTAAGATACAAAGATTGAAAAGCTATGATGAAAAGTAAACCTTCGGTAGAAGTTTTTTTTTGAGCCTTATGTCACTAGTAATCACGTTTCACCAAAGAGCCCCATAAGCAACCACTCGTATGCCATAATTATAGAAACAATTAAAAAGCAATTGTGTCTTGCGTGGATCCACGTTCCCGGCATACCAAAGGCTAAACCACTCGAGAGCTGATAGACCGATTTCGTCGAGGCACACGACTCTCCACTGCGGGCCAGGGGATGAAGTGTATATAGCGATTGTGATAGGCCGATTAAACAATGTCAGGACGAATGTTCCAAACATAGTGATCAGCAAGTCAGTTTTGCAACAATAATATCGATATTGATAAATTAGAAATATTAAACTGAAATTATGATGTATGTAATAAAACATTCTAAAACAGGCAAAAACAGGGTCAGCGTTGCTGAACTAAATAAACGGCGTTTGTTTTTCAAAAGTTTCAAAGCCATCTGCAGTGAAAACGCCATGAACAAACAACGCTCAATTTGTTTTGGAAACCAATTTTCCCTGTGGACTGCATTAATCCACTTTTTTTTTCAGTTCCGGAATATTTGGTAATTTAAAATGTAAACATTTAAAGTAATGTTAGTTTTTTACCAATACAGAGCATCGACATTTTTATCATCAATACTTTAATTTTTTATTTGAAGTTCAGACTTATTGACATACCTTAGAGAAAGAAAGGGACTTTTCAAAAAGACAAGAGCGCGAGATACATTACTGTTCTTTTTGACATTAACAATCAGTTTAGCTTGAGCCCTGTAATTAGTCATAAATTTTACTAACATAAATATAATATTTTTAATTACCGATGAAAAGTTTTGCCACCTTTTTATAGCTAGATATTCTAGACAATTTCCCATAACATTTAATAGAACATAAACTCATTATTATTGTTTATAACTGCATAGTTATAAACAATAATAATGAGTTTTAACACGCGGTTATTTTGGTACATTTTAAAACATTTCTGCATAGAAATGTTTTAAAATGTACCAAAATAACCGCGTGTGCAGAGATCCAATATCTGGTGTAAAATGGCCATTCATAATTATTGTCATCTAATCAGTGCAATTTCATTTAGATACGTGTCGTGAGCCTGAGTCGTCCGTATGAGCAGTCAAGAGACTATATAGTCATTGCGTCCCACCATGAGATCCTTTGTCATATTATGCAGCCGCAGCCGTTAGTTGCATTTCGAACCCAGATCAACTATACCGCCACTTAAACAGGTTAGTTGCTACTGCTAAACGATTAACAAAATGGAAATGCAGACTTAAATAAACCGCGCTCGAGTTTCACCAGTTCTATAACTAAGAAACTCATCGAGGAATCACATTACGGATCTTGGCACTCGCTGTCGACGGTATTCTTCTGTTCGCTGTCGTCGGCCGTCCATATGGCCGCTGCTTCGTCCTGGCCGCTGTCTTCTTGGCCGCCGGAAGCGCCAGCGGCCTCCGGGGCCGGGTTCTCGTCTTTTTCTTCAATGGATGAGTGTTCGTTGCGCAGACTGGTGCCCCCGGTGCCGCACTCGCCGGTCGGTCGCAACACGAGGTACATGAGAAGATCGGAGAGAGATATTATGCCGATCACTTTGTCATTCTCGTCAACTACCACGAGACGATGCACCTGGAACGTCAAACATAACTCTGTTATCTACTATCAACTTGAAGTTTTCCACAACACTATGAGTATGCAATTCATCATCTGCATAGCCGTTTCCCAACTATGTTAGGGTCGGCTTCCAGTTTAAACGGATGCAGCTGACTACCAGTGTTTTACATGGAGCGATTGCCTGTCGGACCTCCACAACCCAGTAACTGGGTAACACGATATCCCTTAGTTAAACTGATTACCAGATTTTCGGGCTTCTGACTATCTGTAACAACTGTCATAAATCTACAAATGACAGCCGGGGCCAACAGCTTAGCGTGCTTTCTGTCTATGACGATCATAGACAAACCCATCATAGAGAAACACACCGCAGACAACGCACGAGCGTCCGCCCCGCGCAAGCCAATCAGAGGAACCAGAGACCCGCGCCACTCACGGCGCTGGCCAATCAGGAGAGCACGCGGCCGGCGTTGTCGGCAGTCGCCCGGGCGCGCTCCGCCACTAACATTCAGAACTCCATGAAGAACGCACGCTCGGCTCTCGCGTACAAGTGCTTGTCGGTTCGCCGTTCGTGTTACTACATTGCACTATTGTGAAGCAATACTACTTAATTTATAATATACAGTCCACTAGAAGTTACCATCTTTTATTTATATGGCCTTAACACTTTCGGAGGCACGGAGGAGTCTTGATACGTACCTAATGAATGGCCACCCATCGACGGACCAACCTCGTCAAGCGTAGCTTAACCTTCGATCGACCCGTGAGGCTGCTACTATTTATCCACAAGCACAATGCAATTCACTAAATAATAAAGACGATGGTAAGTATGTATTTCTGTCTGAAGTGGTTAATTGAAGGCCACTGCTATTCCGGAAGTCATTCGAAGATTCCTACCCAAGACAAATGTTTGTGTGATGAGCACGATCATTTGTTCTGTGTGTTGTGTAATGACAGCAAAATAAAGATGTATGAAAAAAATATGCTGAACAGAACCCAAATAAATTTTATAAGGGCAGATGCATGATGTCGGTGATGACATTTGTAACTGCCGCACTTCTATAATGCCCCGGTGATGTTTGCTGACACAGGCTTCAAAAGCTTTAAAGCAGTTTGGCTAAATAAATCTGACTGTCCACTCTGCTGGCTGTGTTAGTTAGGAACTACTTAAAAACATTGTTTATGAAATTTAGTTTGAGTGAAATTTGGTCCAAAAGATAAGATAGTTTATGTCCATTTTTTTATACGTTACAACTATCACAAAACGCCATTTAGTCCCAAACTATGCATGCAACTATACTTATGTATTTCTAAATACATACAAAACAAATAATAGTAATAATAATACATTTTTAAGCTAATGAAATGTTCTCCTGTAATAAGTTCCACATTTTTTTAACAGATCGCAGGTTAAGTTAACTTTCGTTACAATACGTCGGTACTTCTCGAAGGGTCCCGAAGAGTACCGATTGACTCCGAAGGATTGAGCAGAGTGTACGTCAAGCAACACTGACATTTGGCATTTGACTGGCCTGTTGGTCTAGTAGTTAGCGACCCTGACTGCTATGCCGGAGGTCGTGGGTTCGATTCCCACCCAGGACAAATGTTTGTGTGATGAGCACGATCATTTGTTCTGTGTCTAGGTGTAATTTATATATAATATGTATGTATTTAGAAATATATAAGTATGTTTATCAGCTATTTAGTACCCATAACACAAGCTCTCAAGCTTAACTTAGGACTAAATGGCGTTGTGTGAAAAAGTTGTGGAATATTTATTATTATTATTATTTATTTACCTCTACTCCATTATAAAAGGCATTAGACAGAAGTAAACAAAGGTTATTTTTAATGCACACTTTGTTACGAAAGTACAACAATCATCAATTACGATAGACGCCGAATTTATTATAATCACTTTTCACTGCAGCTGTCACACTTAATAGTAATCATTTCAACAATTTACTTTAAGAAATGATGTGGATTTCATTTAGTTATATTATTAAATTAATGATAAATACTCTACCGAGTTGGTATTCGATACGCATTTGTTAATCCAGAATTTGTTACATCACCCTAGGGTTGCGAAAGAATTGTCCATTTCCGTGACCCCGACGCCAGTGAGACAGCACAAAAGGTTTTTAGTCAGTAAGACTCTGACAGTTAAAAAGGAGGTATGAAGGCTATTGATAGTTACCTCAGCCCGCACTATCCTTTCCATGACATCGAAGAGCGTTTCATCCAGGGTACACTTCTGAACACCCTCGAACCACTCGTTGCGGTGCTCGTTGGCCGTCTTCAACGTTACGTCCAAGTCGTTATACGTCTTCTCAGCTGCTAGGTTCTGCAATCACAATACGAATACAATGGGTACCTACCAGTGGCGAACTGTCCTTACAACTCGATTCCTATCGGTTCAAACCTATTTCAGGGAGCTCGACGACCCACCACACGACGCTATGGGCCGGTCATTTGCATAGGCCACGTAAAAGTACTCAAAACCGCCAGACAGTTACGGACTCGTGTATTTTATCTAGCCATTAGGCCTAGCCATATTACAAATTCTATTTCTATTATCGTAATCGATAAGGCGCCAATAGAAAGAAAATGGCGTTTATGGAATCAGCTGTTTGTCAACTGTCAAGTGTTAACGAGTACAATTTGTATTATGGCTGAAAATGAAATACACTTGACAGCTGACAAACAGCTGATTCCATATACGCCATTTCCTTTCTAAAATAGATATAGAATTTGTAATATGGCTAGGCCTACATATTACAAATTCTATTTCTATTCGATTTCTATAATAGAAAAAAACGGCATATTATTATATGGAATAAGCTGTTTGTCAACTGTCAAGTGTATTTCATTTTTAGCCATATTACAAATGCTACTCGATAACACTTGGCAGTTGACAAACAGCTGATTCCAAATACGCCATTTTCTTTCGATTGTCGCCTTATCGATTACGATAATAGGAATAGAATGTGTAATATGACTAGGCCTGCTGCATGGTACTCGCATTCACATAAATAGTTCTCTTTTAAATGTCGTTTACATAATGTCATTACTTATGTCAATATAGTTAAATATCAATTATTAATATTCTAATAGTTTGGTGCTTGGGGTTACATTGGGGCAGCTTAGTCCAAAGATTTTTTGTCGTCCAAGTAGTCTTTAATTTTATAGAAATCTTTTTGACAGAGTTTCTGGTTTATGAATGATTTAAATTTATTGATGCTTAATTATTTAACAAGGCTTGGGAGTTTATTTTAAAAACGTATACTTTGCCTTAATGACTTACCTAATTTTGGAACCTGGTCGTGGTAAAATAAGTAAATCTCTAGTGTTTATGCTGTGAAAGTCACTATGTAAAGAATAATGGTTAATATTCATTGAGATGCTACTGCCATTATTTTCATTTCCTTAATTTTATTTCTCAGTGAAAGCCAGCAACCTTGGTTATAAATTGCTCGAATGGATTGCTTCTGTAACACAAAGATAGCCTGAATGTCAGCTGCATTTCCCCATAGTAAAATGCCGCACGACATTACACTTTGAAAGTAACTAAAATATATTAATCTCGCTCTCATCAATCAAATGACGGATTTTATAAACCGCGTAGGTTGCAGAGCTTAAACGTAGGTACCTACTATCAATTGGTGAAATGGAAAGAAAACTCGAATTTTGCTGGTAGCTTTATCCTACAAACTAAGTACTTGTCAGTGGTTTTATAACAACATTTGACATGTGTCATTAGGTTGACATGTGTCATTAGGTTGACATGTGTCATTAGGTTGACATGTGTCATTAGGTTGACATGTGTCATTAGGTTGACAGCTGTCAAAACAAGATTTAGGTAATTTAAATTCCAAATGAAACGTACGATAACGTCAAACTTTGCGTAAATGTCCTTGAGGCGTCCATCGGCGTCGATGAGCGGTAGCGCTGAAACACGTCGATTGACGAACTTGCGTAGAGCGTCGATGATCGACGTGTCTTCCGTCGCCGTCTCGATGTCGCTGAGCGTGCCTATGCGTAGGTCGCGCAGCTTGTTTTGCAGATACGCAGGCTTTGGCAAATCGTTTATCTGGAATAACAACAAAAATAAATAGTTATAATATATTCATACTATTTTTCAAAACCTTGCCCCATACAAAGAATTAAAAAAAATAAAGTCAGAAAACCGGACCCGGTACTGCGCGGGAATCGAACCCGCGGCTTGCAATCGCTTAGTCACTGCGCGAACCGTGCCATCAAATGTAAACTGTGTTAATTAGCAGAAGTTAAGTTTATGCTCCCCCATGAGGACACTGCGGTGAGCCGGCTGCTGTTACGGATGAAAAGAAAAACATTTTAAAATTGTTACTATACCTAAATGTTTGAATTTTTATCGGGAAAACACTCTTTAAACCGATCATTCTAAATTGATGGCCAAACGACTTGGTTTTTTTGACAATCTTTACCACCTCGCGAAACAGCCGGACCACACATTTGACTGCCTGTTGGTCTAGTAGTTAGTGGCCCTGACTGCTATGCCGGAGGTCATGGGTTCGATTCACACCCAAGACAAATGTTTGTGTGATTAGCACGATCATCTGTTCCTTGCCTGGGTGTAATTTATCTATAGGTAAAGGTAGGAAGGAGAAGGTAGGTAGGTAGGTTTATCTGTAGGTTTGTATCTATACATATAATAAAATTGTAGAAAAGTTGTGTCTGAACAATGGAAATATATAAAAAAAAAGTATTAGGGGTTGTTATTATATCGATGCCGAACCCGAAATTGTAATTAGTTTTTTTTTTGTCTGTTTGTCGGTATGTTTGTGCACGCTAATATCAGAAACGGCTTATTCGATTTAAATGCAGTTTTCACTAATATATTGTAGTAAGCTCCACTTAACATTTAGTGTTTATTTCATGTTAATCGGTTCATAAATAAAAAAGTTATGTCAATTTAAAGAATCACGGCGAACATTTGTTAAGGTATTCTATCAGAGTACACGCCTCGCGATTATTGCGATTCACTTGAATACTGTTTGCATATTTCATTTATTTAAATTTTAGGGTTTGTAGGTTGGGTTCTTTTTAACCGACTTCAAAAAAAGGAGGAGGTTCTCAATTCGACGGTATGTTTTTTTTTTTGTGTGTTTGTGACGCGATTTCTCCCCCATTTGTGGACCGATTCTCAAAATTCTTTATTTATTTGAAAGAGTATACTCCCGAGGTGGTCCCATTTTAATTTGGTGAAGATCTGGTGCTGATCTTCGGAGATATACAACGGAACTCTTCAAAAATAGACAGCAAATCTGTCGTGATTGCTGGAATCGCTTGGATATTTATTGTTTATGCAACATCATGACGTATCATCACGCCGTATCCTCTGAGGGGTACGCAGATGTGTACAATATACCTAGATTTCGACAGTTAGGTATGTTAATTTTCATCTATTAGGGATAAGTGGATAACCCTATTACCATGACATGTATTGTTAACAAATAACAATATAAAAATAAATTCATGGCAATTATTTGTATGGGAACAACTAAAAATGGAAAAATAAAAATCTTTTTTGCAAAAAATAAAACCGACTTAAAAAAAAACACTAACCATTTTTTATTCATTGCAAAAAAGATTTTCTTAATTTTCTTTAAATTTTTTAACCCCCGACGCAAAAAGAGGGGTGTTATAAGTTTAACCGCTATGTATGTGTGTCTGTCTGTCTGTCTGTGGCACCATAGCGCCTAAACGGATTTAGATGCGTTTTTTTTTATTTGAAAGCAGGGTTTCTTGCGATGGTTCTTAGACATGATTCATCAAACTCGGTTCAGCCGTTTCAAGGTTATCAGCTCTTTTGTGTTAGGTATCGTGGCTATTTTAGACGTCTGTGAGTATTAACTTTACCTACAAACATATGTGTGGCTTAAAATTTCAAACACCCAAGTATGTTACATTAATAAGCAAGATTATGGTATATTTGGTCTGATGCAGCCAGGATGACAATAATAGCAGATATGTCGTGTTTGGATCCATTTTAACCAGTATTTGATTCCGCACACAATGCACTGATGGCAACAGGATGAGCTGATACTGCAGCCAGGCTATCCAGCATACCAGTAGGTAGGCTCTTGACAAAATAATAGCAGATATGTCGAGTTTGGATTCATTTTAACCAGCATTTGATTCTGCACACAATGCACTGATGGCAACAAGATGAGCTGATGCTGCAGCTAGGCTATCCAGCACACCAGTAGGTAGACTCTTGACAAAATAATAGCAGATATATCGTGTTTGGATTTGTTTTAACCAGCATTTGACTCTACATACAATGCACTGAAAAATTCACATAACTGTAAACTCTATAAAACAAAATTAATGCGCTTGAAAATTATAAAATAAAAGCTAAATTAAAAATTTAAAAAACCCCCATCCCAAAAAAGTAAAACATTTAAAAAGTTAACAATAACACTTTCCTATCGTTGAGCCAGGAAATTTTACGTAACGGCGGGGTATGAGTATTAGGAACGGTCCTTACTTAAGCGTGTTACGTACGTTAAGTACGTGTTTACTAAATAACTCAATTTTCCATTTAGTTTTAAACGGGTCCAGTTTCCAGTCAACCTATGTTTTGCGATGACCATTAATAAAGCTCAAGGTCAGACGCTGAAAGTTGTGGGTGTAGATCTAAGTTTCAGCTGTTTCTCGCACGGTCAGTTGTATGTGGCTTTGTCACGGGTTAGCAATCCTAGGAGCCTGTATGTTTTCATCCCCGATGGCCATACCTACGTCAAAATTAAATATCGTATACGGAGAAGAATTACTCTTAGGTAAATTTTTAGCTACCCAAACGACGGTACATGTAATCCAAATTGCTGCCCGAAAAGTCACTATTCCATGCGGACGAAGTCGCGGGCACAGCTAGTTTAGAAATATATTTGTAAGTTTATCAGTTGTCTAGTAGTCCAAGCACAAGCTCTGCTTAGCTTGGGACTAGAAGGCGTTTTGTGAAAGTTGTGATATTTTTTTTATAACTTAATTAGACTTACATATAAGAATAGAAAACGCAGTATCCTCTTGTGTGTGAGTATATAGAGGACGTTGCCAGTCTCAGGCTCGATGACCGGCAGCCGATGGATGCGGTTCGTGATCAGCATACGGATGGCGTCAAACAGAGAGCAGTCCGGCCCGATGGACACCAGAGGCACCACCGAACCCTTCAATACATCTGAAAATCACATTTATTTACACAATTAGAGACAGAAATTTATCAGTACGTAGCTACTTAAACTATTTGACCCATTTACGCTATTAGTTTTTTATGCCGTGTCATGTCATGCGTATCATAAAATTAATATGCAAGAATCGTAGCAAATGGCGATCTATGGTTTTCCCTACCACCGTGGGGAAGAGGCGTCAGTTTGTGATGTTAGTTACACTTTTAATACGTTTAAACTAGACTGTAATAGAGACTATTAAAAGTATACTCACGACGCCATGTCTCAAGTCTGTGCTCTTCTAGCTCTTCCATAGCGACATTCGGGCTGGTGTAGTACATCTGCAGTATCTTGATGAAGTCTGTAATGGTGAGCATGCCGACGAACCTCTGCCGCTGGGAGTCCCATAGAGGAGCCGCTCGGACACCTGTTGGCAACCATGGGATATTAGTATTGGCTGACGGTGGCCAAACACTAACGTTCTTGGTGGCCAACATCGGTATTGGAAACGAGTTGGTTGCAACACGCCACAGTCATGTATATCTATACATGACTGTGGCGTGTTGCAACCAACTCGTTAACTAACCAAAATGTGTCGAAAATGCCACGCGTCTAGAGTTGATGACAAATCTAAAGGGTTGGTTCGTACCTTGCCACCGAGGGTACGTTTTTGCGTTTGTTGACGTGGCTGGCAAGAAGCTAATGGACAACCAAGAGTAGATCTATGCTATTTGTTAATTGATTCTATGATTAATATAATATTTTATTTGTTTATAGTGACTCTGTCTGTGGTTTAGCGACAACCGCAAATAAGTACTAAGGCGACAACCACGTTTTTATTGACGTTACAGAAAATCGTTTTTCATAAAAATTAGGACAACGAAATTTTTATTGCAAATTTAATGTTTTCCTAGGTATAATAAGTTCCATTAATTTCTACAATACCGAGGCGTGGTCGAGTCATCTAGTAGTTTTACAGTAAAAATTGAGTTTTTAACATTGCTGTGATTGAATCTTCGAATCACTAGCTAGCCGTCAGCTATCCGGAGTGTATAATCAGTGAATGCGCTGCTTCAGTTACAAATTGCGTATCTACATCCTACATAATATATACTTATTTATGACAACCCTGAATTTATTCACAACACATAACCCTTAACAAGGTAGGTAGTGCCTAGTTTTATTTAATTTCATGTTTCAACTTACACTTTACGTATTTATTTTTAAATGGCGACATTTATAACGACAAATACTGTATAACCAATACAGCTATGCGTCGTTGTAAATGTGTTGTTATGCTATATTTTATTGCGCTTTTATTTATTTCCATAACAACACAAAGTGCACAAAGTGCTATCACTTATAGCCAAACAGAACCAACATGGTGTCGGTAAAAGTTTGCTAATTCGGATTAACTATCAAGGAAAAAGCTATCCTGTAAAGTTGGACCAGATATGGTTGCCAGTCGGGGGTCGCGGAAGTATCTTCTGTTCCCGTGACCCCCGGCGCAGGTGTGAGACGGAACACGGGGAGGTTTTTATTCAGTAAGAGTTTGACAGACCCCTCCTCCCTCCCCGGGGCGGGGGACATCCATGAGGACTTTCCACCCCACAAAATAAACAAAAAGATATGGTTGCCAGACTTCTACCAAATTGTTAACATAATGTTCTGTACATAATCGACGACTGAATAGACACGATAAATAGACCGTTTCTACTCAAAACGCCAGCACATCAAGTTACCCCAATGTGTCAAATTTTCCCAATTGAATATGAACTTTATTCTGTTTGAGATAAAGTTGAAAAACGATCAAAGAAATTTGACAAATTGGGGTAACTTGACATGCTGGCGTCTGTACATTGATTACATTTTACTGCTATGTGTATGCCTGTGCGGCCTATGTGCTCGTAGTTTTAAATGTGTTTCGATCCACTGACAGACACGATAACACAGAAACAATAATATTGACGTCTGTTTCGTCTAGAGATTCTATGGTCAACAAATTACGATACGGGAAAGAGAGAAAACTGTAGCAGTAGCAACTAGTTGACTCGGCAAACTTCGTTCCGCCAAAAGAGATTTAAGAAACTATAGAGGGGACATGCGGAGCAATGTCATAGAAAAACTTTGATCCCATGTCTCAGTAACGCCATCTAGAATAATATAGAAATATTGGAGCGGCAGCGGAGCGGAACTAAATTAAACTCATAGACTTGTGTCCGATTGGCACAAGTATCGGATGAACATTTTGTTTGTGAAGTCCCGTCTAGCATGTATTGAATTCGGCTTTTGGTTCCGCCTCAGAATCAATTTATTTACGTTATGGTTACCTTTTTAGTTTTGGCTTAAGAATTGTTAAATTGTCACCTAAAAATGGACTGGGAAGGCATTTGTCACTCTCTGTCAAGTCATAAAAGAGATGGCGCGGAGTCGTTGAAGAAAAATAACTTTCTTTAATTTTTTTTAGATAAAAATATAGTCTATGCCCGTCTTCAGGATATGATCTATCTCCTTACTAAATTCGATAACGATCCGTTCAGCAGTTTAGTCGTGAAAAGCTGACAAACAAACAGAGTTACTTTCTCATTTATAATATTAGACTAGACGTGGATAGTTTGGGTCGTGTTGTGATAGTGTATTATCTGTCATTTTCCAAGGTCTAATGCAACGCCAGCTTAATTAACGGTTTGTAAGTACCAACGGATACCAGCCTTGCAATACTGGGCGTGTTTAGAAGCACAATTAGCGTGACAAATTACACACATGTAGCATTATGCCATATACTCTTGTTGCTGGGAACAATACATGCTATGTCTATTGCGAGTACCATCCCCACATCAAACGACCGAGACCTTGCGTAGGGGGCGTGTTTGGATGCACATTCAGCGTGAAAAAAAAACACGCACGTCCAGGCAACCATAGAGGCTCAATAGCAGGTTTTAACGAAGACAATTCCCACATTAATACAATGTGTGTGAAATGAGCTACAGGTTTATAAGTGTCAAACAGAAGTCGGAATGGCTGATTTTGTGACTG
Organism: Euplexia lucipara; assembly: GCA_921972225.1. Taxonomy (NCBI): domain Eukaryota; kingdom Metazoa; phylum Arthropoda; class Insecta; order Lepidoptera; family Noctuidae; genus Euplexia; species Euplexia lucipara. The sequence goes on along the minus strand of OV179142.1, from coordinate 4,056,256 downwards.
TGTGTGGTATTGGATTGGAGTATAGAGCATCGATGCGCTTCGGCGGCCACTGCACTGAACTTTCGACAGAAACCAAGCGTGTAGGTAAGTGACTGTCGTTATTACTTTACAGCCGGTGAATGCAGTAAAAATCACCCAGTGATATTAAAGTGAAGTGAACTGGCAATGCCTAGCAGTAGCGAGGGGTCAATTTTCTTAAGTGGGAAGCCGACAAAAAAAAGTATTCATATTACTACTACCGGCCCGGTACTTGCTTCGCTACGAATAAAGTGAATAATAATAAAAAATTGTAACATCAAATTCATTGATTCAAACAAAAAAATATTTTTTTAATTGCTAGCTTTTTTACAAAATCTCCATTTGAAAAAAGTTTCAATTTGACAGCAAAATCCAAAATCCATTCAAAAAATGTGATAAATGAAGAACCGCTCGACCGATTTTGTGCAAACTTCACATAAACCATCTACTAAAGTCCGAACAAAGCCTAAGCCTTTGGTTTGGATAGGTAAGCCCGTTCTTGAGTTATAAAATTACAACGAAAAGCGGCATTGATTTTTATATATATAGATTTGCTGTCTATCTTGAAGTCTTCGGTATACCTACCTGTATACCTTTGGTGTAAATACCCGGCAATACTAGAGTCTGGCTGCTATCATTCAATAGCAGGAGAATTCCTCTTTCGAACCCTCAAAGGGATGCCTATGGGAATCGAGTTGTATTAACACTTCGCCACTGATGCCTAGCAAGTTGTTTTCATTGTACCTATATTTTCACGCGGTGATTTTTATATCACAAAATAAATGATTTTAACAATAAAAAAACCATGGTCTTGGCATATTATTATAACCCATGGTATGGTATACGAGATGATAAATACAATTGTGGAACATACATGTTTTAAAAAAGCACACTTTGCCAAAATCAGTTCATTTATATCAAGGCACTTTTGATTTTAGGAAGACATACACAGGAAGTTTAGGTGACACTTCCGGAGTAGGCCTATTATGGAACAGACTTTCTTTCGAAACGACACGACATTTCTGGTTATCTTTATGACAGTCAAATTGTGCGCAGCACACATTGCGTGAGCACGAGTATAATAATAGATCACGAATATAACATAACGGCATCTCTATTCTTCGCTGTGCTCTGTGAATCGGGGGTTATAGATATATCAGAGTCATTAGGGAAGTATTCTTTAACTACCAGACTGTTTTCCATTTATCTTTATACTATCGAAGAGAGGGCTCTCGTAACACAGATAGAACCCCTAGCATAAGAGTCAGGAACTTCACATATTTTGCAGCGGGCTTACTTCATAAGCAAATATATACAGCATGCATTTGCTTATAAAGCAATACATGTATAGCATATACAGTTCGTGTCTCGTAAGTTTCCCTCTCTAAAACACAAGGCTATTCGATGCGCTTGGCAAAACGCGCTGCAGATACAGCATGCGATACCTACACTTCACCGCAGACATTTGTAGGCTACTTCAGAGCGGTAAATAGGATATCGAAACAAATCGAATAGTCTATATGTCAACAAATAGGATTTTGACGCTCAAACTGATGCCACGAATTCGTACATAATTTTGTACTCCCCAACGTTGATTTTTTGTTGTTTAAATGTCATCTGGTTTGATAACAATCATAGTTACGATCTGAACGGATTTAAAAATTAGAAAAAGCCGATGCAAATTTTTAACATGGGGGAACTCCGAATCCGGAACAGATTCATGGTGAAATAAATGGTGTCAGATTATGTGTCACAGTCCACAGTCAAAATGCCTTTGAACCTGTATAGTTTTCATGCGATCGATATAATTTTTGTTAATAGGTCGATCATTGTCTCTTCAATCCATCTTATGTATACAGGTAGTTAACACGATAGACCTTCTAATAAAATATTACTATGGTATAATATGTAGTACCATATACCATAGTAAGTGGCAAACCATAAAATCACAAAGAAAAGTCTGCTACCTACTTACTCCATTTAATTTTTCGTCGTACGCATGATTTAAGTATATCCAGAATATATTTGAATGTTGACGGTTTTGAATGGTTAACGTAATTAGAGGGATTAATTGCCCCACTTTTTGTTCCCAGAAAAACAAAACGAAGACGCAAAAGGGAGACTTTCCTATGTAATTTTTGTAGTTTAAAAAGCGAACTAACTGAATAAAACGAATTCTCATGTTTGATTTTACCATAACGTGAACTTTATTTCCTAACATAACGTCATCTAAGACACCAATCTTACGGCAAAGAGACTGCGAACGACAGATTTTAGGCATCAATTTATATTGACCTATTTTCATGTAGGTCTATCCATCGTAACACCGACGAATATAGGTCGGGCCGTATTGACCTACTAGATACCAAACGGTTCAAATTGATTTAGTCATACCAAAATAGCGAGGTTTTAATATACACTGAACTAAGTCCCAAAGTGAAGAAGGCGGCCAAATGATGAGACTGGGTCGCAAATTTATGAATCCGAAACAAACTACATTGACTGTAGAACGGGTGCTGGTGTGCGGTATAATTAAGTTTACCAGCACGCGTAGAAACGGGTATAATGTCGATGGAAGAGTGACAGATAGTAGGATAATTTATGCCGATTTTAGAAGAAATATTTCTCGATATTGTAGACTATTATTGACTGAAGAATCTACACATTACTTCTTTTCATTCTCAAAACAAAAGAAATGTTTTTACAATGTTTGTACACTTAGTCGATTCTTCTGTAGACAAAACGGTGGTCATGTTACGTATCCCTCCGTACAAGTCTTACCAAAAATAAACAAGTCCGGGCTGTCTATATTTTGGCTTTTGCCTTTAAATGAATAACAGTAAATCCACAAAATAGTTAAAGCACCTAAATTCTTTTTATTTTAATAACCTATGTGTCAGGTTTCCAGGACAAAATATCCGGTTAAATGTGAATCTGTATCCGGTTTTACTATTATTGGGCCTGACAACCGTAGCCAACGCGCGTGATAAATTAACATAATTATGGTAGCTCCTAAAGTAGACATCTAAATGAGATATTGTCTACCAAAATAATGGTCTGCTAACGTTTTTAAACCGCATTGCAAAAAAAGGAGGAGGTTATTAATTCAGTTTTTTTTCTTTTTTTTAGGGTTTTATTTGATAAAGGTTTTAGGTAGGACTATTTAGACCTCTAACTCAATAAATTTTAATATCCTTTTATTTTGACATTGTACCAGCTATGGTACAATGTCAAAATAAAAGAAATAGTCATATCGAATAAATATACATTAAAGAAATAGTCATATCGAACAAATCTATTTTAAAAACATCAAAAAAACCTCCCACAGTAAAGTACTAAGAACAATGTTAATAGTATTTCTCCGTGTGTGTGTTTACGTGACAATGTTATGCCAAAACTCGAAGTCTGACCTTGCATAGATCTCTAGGAAGACATTTGTGAGAGATGGACAGTCAAGATCTTAAACTCTCCACATATTATGATACTTTTGGTGTAAGCCTACATTGTGGAATGCAATAAAAATTGAGTAAGTATTAAACAGATGTGCGACCCTTTAAGTTCCGAAGATCCTAAAAACATATAATAGAATATAGAATAGAATAGGTAATCTATATTGAATACAATAAAAACTTGCAAAAAAATAACTTTAAGTGCTACATAAGTTAAGTTTCCACTAGGTGACTGTAACTGAATCGACCGGCAGGTGCTTTGTGATTCGGAAAATGAAGTATTTACTAAATCCTTAAAATTATGGTTAACCTTTTATCGCCATAGCACTTGTGTGAGACACTTATTCATTGAACTCCTTAAGAAACAATACAACCTCGCGATGGAGAACATAAGTAAATAGGCGCCCATCAAAAGTTAATTAAAAATCTCCGAAGGTACACAAGTCGTTAAGTTCAATAAACCTTGTATCGTTTATTCTTATCTTCTAATAACAGTGATAACAAGTAAGCTTATCTGGATTTATACGGCGTAGGAACAGTCACAAATCTACGTTTTGGATTCGGATTTTTCACAAGCAATATACATTAGCTAGTGGTGTGAGGTGTCGCAAATGGAACTTTTAAGATTAAAAAAATAGTATTTTTTGTTTATAAAAAATCAGGAACGATATACACCTTAGTTTCCATGGCAACACGGCCGTATTGTTTCTTATGGGGTTCGGCCGTACATTGCATACACCAAAGCTGTATAAATAAATCAGAATTTTTACATCAATCAATTGTTTTTTTTTATAATTACCTCGCATGGCATTACGCTCGCATGATGTTCAAATCGCTTTAGATAATTAGCTTAAATAAATAAGAAATCGCAATGCTGTTCATTCGCTCAGGTACAACACAACTTTTTAATCATAGGTTATTAAGTATATATAAGACGAACACATGAAAATAAAAAAGTATGTCAAGAAAATTCAAAGAAAGTAAGTATGTCAAGGTATCAAAAAAATATCATAAGTACTAAAACAGACAATATTTTGAAACCTTGATTCGCTGTATCTTTATCTACCGTTTATAACACATGACAACCAAAAATAACATTTAACAACAGGAAAAGTGAACGTGCAGATAACACAGACATTATGAGTATAATATAATTTTCGTGAAAAAACAAAAACAATTTGAGTGGTTGTAAACTAACCTGTCATAATGCACTCAACATTATATAAAATGCCTTTAAACGCAAACACTATTTCACACACTGACCGTTATATACGAGAGCGAAGAATGCTTTCTTGACCAAGAGTTGAGTGTCGAACACCACCAGCTTCGCCGAAGTCGGTATCAGGTCGTAGCACTTGTGGAACTTGAAGAATTTGACGAATATCTGGGACTCATCCTCCTCTGAAAAGAGCATCATAAGAAAAAACTTAGTGTCGAAGAACATTGGGACATGCTTGTTGTACGGCAACGCGGACATAAAGTAAAGAGTGACTCATGTATGACGCCTATTTATAAACTTGCATACATACATTTACACACGTATGTGTTCGCACACTCGACTACTACATTTGTAACGCCATTGGATAATTACCAGTGTGTTGATAAGTATTCTTTTAGTTTTTCCTTGTGTGTGAGTTTTTTAGATTTTGTGAAAGGAATTCGATTAACACACAAGGTAAACTAGTCATTGTTGACTTAAACAATAAATATGGGAGATACATTTAAGAGAAATATTGGTGTAATTAAAGAGTTAAGTGATGTTGATTACATATAATTTTTTATAGATCAGATATGCCTGATAAACTGATCGAAAGAAGATACGGGTAGATAATGTAATAAATAAAAAATAAAAATAAAATAGCCTTTATTGCTGTTTACGTTTACAAATAGTGAATGCCTACTTACTAAAAACTAACTTAATTAAACCTCTATTTTAATTATCGGCAACTGGATGTTTTTGTACCACAGCTTGTCTTTCGACAAAGGCCTCCTCTAAAGATTTCCACGTATCCCTGTCTCTCGCTAAACGGGTCCATACCGGACCTGCTATTTTCTTAAGGTCATCTTCCCATCTTTTGATCTGTCTACCTCTACTTCTTTTACTATCTCTTGGGTACCATTCTGTTACTAACTTAGTCCACTTCTCTTTACCTTCTCGTAGCATATGTCCCGTCCAACGCCATTTAAGTTGTCTATATGCTGTGTGCGCATTTATGAATTTTGTTTTCTTTTTAATTTCTTGTAATTTTGTTCTATCCTTTCTTCTTATACCTAAAACACTCCTTTCTATTGAATTTTGACAGACTTTTAATTTACTTTCTTGTAGTTCTGTTAACGCCCATGTCTGGCACCCGTATAGTAAGCATGGCATAATGCATATTTCAAACACTTTCTTTTTTCCTTTCATTGGCATATTTTTATCTTTCATTATTTCCTTAAGAGACCAAAACCGTTTCCAAGTATTAGTAATTCTCCGTTCTATTTCTTTATTCATGCAATCATCTGTAGATACAAGTTGACCCAAATATACATATTCATTTACATATTCTATTGGCTCATTATTAACTGTTATTTGTTCGTTGTTTACTGTTTGATGGGAATTTGTCATAATTTTGGTTTTTGTTAGGTTCATAGTTAAGCCGGCCTCAACACTTTCATCGGATAATTGTTGTAACATTAGTGCCAGAGTTCCTGCGTTCTCTGAGAACAAAGTAGATAATGTATCAATGTTTTAATAATAATGGTAAATGTTGCGATTCGATATAAATAAACACAATGGCACTTATGCCAATGAATTCTAATCGATTAGTATAAAGCATGATGCGCTGTATTCCCTTTCGATAAACACTTTCATTATTCTTGTTTACTGGGAGTCTCGCTACTGTAAACAGCAGCGATAGATACTGCGTCAATATTGTCCTGCTCCCTCAATAAAGAAATGGGTAAATTTTAACATATATTTTGCATTTTGTTAGAAGCCAGTTATAACCTGGACAAGTCTGAATAAAAGTAGTTTAGGTCGCGAAAATAATCGTTGAACATCATACTATTACACTACGGTTTAAAACTATCCAAGGCGGAATTTTTCGGAATAATCTGCGTATTGTATAATTATCACTTGCTTCAACAACGGTGAAGGAAAGAGATGTACCTACAACGACATGTAACCAAGTCGGAGGTCCGTGGACGGCATGAAGACTCTGAATCCAGGTTAGCCACTAAACATACGAATAAAAGTAGATCTATAGGCTAAACGAAAACTTTGGATCCCTTTTTGGGGATGGAGTGTGCAATTTAGTACTTATAGTTTAAGTTTATATGGAGGAGTGCAGCCAGCTAAATCGGTCGCATTTCAAATATTGTGCGACCACTAGAGTAGGTATACATAAAATCACGCTTGATTCCCATGGAGGTAAGCAGAAACTACAGAGAGATACTTGCTACGATCCTGACATTCTTCTTTTGCTTAGTTTGCGTTTAGACTTCTACACGCGCAAGTTGCAAGTACCTACGCACCTGACCATTCTGAATAACATCACCAATAAGGTCAGTGCATGTCCTTCTAATGCGTCACCTCCCGGAGTTTCCACTTTCGTAAGTCACTTTTTATTCGGTTTCTAAATAGGTGCACGTCCTAACTAACAGACTTCCTATACAACAGTTTGATAATTGTAAGCAAACGCACGTTTAAGGTAATTATGATGTAATAATATTCCAAAACTGCAGATAAAAACCGAGGACATTGTACAGCAAAACAACAAGTTTTTTCTTACACATACAGCACGGAGTTGCTTACTGTTGTCTAACAGCTGATTTATTATATTTTCCTTACCAAACAGGTTTGTTAAACAAATTTATTCCTACAAAGAACATACCTATTATTTCCTTTGTGTAGGTAGTTACAGAAAAACATTATATTAATACGAAAAAATTAGATCTCACTTTAAGAATATTATGTGCGCGATTCGCGAATATTGTAAAGAGCATAGTTAAAGATTACATGGAGAAGAAACTTCGAATTTCGACAACCACTGCAGTATTGATGACGATATTCGTCACCTTTGGCACGCTGCCTTATGCGCTCAGGTAATCGAAGCCCTATCTATAAAATTCTTGTGCGACACTGTTTGTTACAAAACTCCTCCGAAACTTCGATTCCGATTCTAATTCAATTTTGTGTGCATTTTGTGTGCAATAGGTCTGAAAATACAATCTTGTTTTGAAAAGGCGGAACGAAGTTTGTCGGGGCAGTTAGTCTAATACTTATATGTAAAATTCTTGTCAGTATTTGTAGCAAAAGTAGTAATAGGAAAGTAGTAGTAAGTTAAACTTACGAGTATCGTTTTGTCTTCAGGGGTAAGAGGAACAGGGCTTTTAGTTCCTCATCCACCGTAGTAAAGAAAGGATCTTCCTAATAGACGGGTTTTATGCCTGGTGGAATACTACAGCAGCCCGATAGTTGTCGGGATCTTGTATACGTTCAATCGCGCGAATTTATCATCGCGATGTAGGATGTCAGGCGTTAATTTGTATTTGGGAAGATAGATGTCGCTACACGTCTCTGTCGTTAGCGCCTCTATCATGCTCAGGGTGCGTCAGCCAGTATCTTGACTAATATAGTGGAAATGATGGCCAGCCCCACGCTAAGACATTAGATACACCGACATTCCATTGTGTTGTTAAATGAAATATGAAAGTACCTAGTGATTTTCTAATCAAGTATTAAGAAGCAAGAATATTTTTTTTAGTTGTGTTTTTAGTAGTTAATAATATATGTGCATCTATGGACTTTGTCTGAAATACTAGATTTTGTTCATTTTATCCAGTATTTATTAGCCTGTTTACTCATAATCCACTAATGTAGGTATCAAAGATTTCTTATAGCCGCTGTCAAATTAATGTTTGCTTATAAATATTATTCAACGATGAATTCGTGTTTCAGTGCATTTTTTTTTTCAATATACTTAAAGTTAAACTTAACGCAACTGACTAATGGTACTAGTCGTTATAGAGTATGGGTATCAGAGTCATTAATTAGCATTGTATAATAATTTAGCATAAAAAAATTAAATTTAAAATTTAAAAAACGCCCATCGCAAAAAAGAAAAACATTTAAAAAGTTAAAAATAACACTTTAGCCATTAAATTTTACGTAACGTCGGGGTACCGTTAAAATAAGTACCTACATACCTACAAGTATTAGGAACATTCCTTACTTAAGCGGTACCCCGAAGTGAAGTAAAATTTCATGGCTAAAGTGTTATTTTTAACTTTTTAAATGTTTTTCTTTTTTGCGATGGGGGTTTTTTAAATTTTAAATTTAATTTTTATTTAAAAAATTTTAAACGTATTAATTTTGTTTTATAGAGTTTACAGTTATAATGAGATGTTTTCAGTGCATTGTATGTAGAGTCAAATGCTGGTTAAAACGAATCCAAACACGACATATCAGCTATTATTTTGTCAAGAGTCTACCTACTGGTGTGCTGGATAGCCTGGCTGCAGCATCAGCTCATCCTGTTGCCATCAGTGCATTGTGTGCAGAATCAAATGCAGGTTAAAATGAATCCAAACACGACATATCTGCTGTTATTTTCCCAAGAGTGTATTAGTCTGCCAGATATCCTGGCTGCATAAGACCAAATAAACCATAATGTGGATTATTAATATTACACCAATGGGTGTTTGAAATTTTAAGACACACATATGTATTAAAGTAAAGTTAATACCCGTAGACGTCTAAAATAGCATCGGTAGCTAACACAAAAGAGCTGACAACCTTGAAACGGCTCAACCGATTTTGATGAATTATATCTAAGAACCATCGCAAGAAACCCTGCTTTCAAATAAAAAAAAACCGCATCTAAATCGGTTCCCCCGTTTGGGCGCTACGGTGCCACAGACAGACAGACACACACACACATAGCGGTGAAACTTATAACACCCCTCTTTTTGCGTCGGGGGTTAAAAAAGTAGTAGTAGTTATTATTAGTTTGGATCTATTAGTTGTCATCTTATTAAACGTATGTATATCTAATATATGTATAAAAAAATTGATAAGAGCAATAATTTGACTCTAGGGCACAACGAAGTTTGCCGGGGCAGCTAGTAACAGATAAATTACACCCAGACACAACATATGATGGCGCTCATCATTCACTCACACAAACATTTATCTTGGGTGGGAATAGACCTTATTTGTTTAACATGTTTTAACGTGCTATTTTCCTTCTTAAAACGAAATTAAAAATACATTCGAAACGATTATTGCAACTTTACAAGCTTAAGAGAAAAAAAAATGTTTTGACTTTACGTTTGGTATAGGAGACAGTGCTAACCTAAGACCTGTGTAACTTCCAGGCGGGATAAAGTTCAGAGTTTAGTTAGGCAACCAAGATGGGTAAGTTCTGACTTGTCGTCTAAACTAGAATGAAAGGTTCAGTTCATTCTAGTTTAGCAACTCTCGGTAACTTCGTCAGACTCTTATTCACGAAGTTAGACAGTAGGTACAATGTTTGTTTGGTACTGTTGTATTATTGTTTATAAGACGAATGAAAGAAAGAAAAAAAGAAAATACGTTTATTGGCAACAGTTGGATACCTACACGCACTTCAAAAACACAATAACACAAAAAAAGAGACACAAAAATGGCAAATCTCACGGCTGCGCCAAAAGGTTAATTTCGACGGTAATGCCAGACAGATGCTGAGATCCTGCCTGACGCTGATTTTCAAATACACCTAGTTTCGACTACACAGAGAATCGTAGTGTAGTGACCAGTGGCAAACCTTCCCTATGCTACCGCTATTGAACAATGGCAGCCAGAATCTAGTATTGCCAAATATACATACATACATACATAAACTCACGCCTTTTTCCCATGGGGGTAGGCAGAAACTACAGAGCGCCATATGCTACGATTCTTACATACTTCTTTTGCTTCGTTTACATTCATACATGTTGTCATACACACACGCCGGTTGCGAGTACTACGCACCTGACCTTTCTGAAGAACCTCACCAATAAGGTCTTTGTATGTCCTTCTAGGGCGTCCCCTCCCGGCGTTCCCACTTACATCTGCCTTGTAAATACCTTTCGTTAGTCGCCTTTCATCCATCCTTTCAACGTGACCAAACCATCTAAGCATACTCTTTTCAATTTTTGTTACTACATCTTCTTTTAAACCACAACGTTGCTTTATATCATCATTCCTCAATCTGTCATTAATTGTTACACCACACATACTTCGCAAGGAACGCATTTCTACAGCATTTATTCTACTTTCATGTCTCTTTTGCCACACCCAACATTCACTTCCATACGTTAGTGTAGGCACCAGCACACCATTGTGAACAGCCAGTCGTGCCTTTTCGGACATAGACTGGCTGGTCACAACGCCATGTATAGCGCCATTCACTTTATTTCCTGCATTTACTCTCCTTTCCACATCCGCATCAACCTTTCCATCCCTTGTAAACAGACTTCCCAGATATACAAAGTCATTCACTTGTTCTACACTCATATCGTTTATTTTGACATTGCACAAAGACACGTTTTCGTCTCTTTCAAACACCATTACTTTTGTCTTATTCACATTAATGTTCATCCCTTTCATCTTATATGCGTCATTCATCTTGGTCACCATGTCTTGCAACTGTTCCGCTGACGATGCAAGAAGAACTTGATCGTCTGCGTATAGGAGGCATTTGACAGGCAACTCATTCATCCTCAATCCACACTCACTCTCTTTTAAATCTGTCAGACAACTATCCATGTATAAGTTGAACAGCCAAGGTGACGCTACACAGCCCTGTCTAACTCCCCTAGAGATGTTAAACCAGTCTGTGTATGCCCCGTTTATCCTGACACAGGCACTGGAATCCCTATATAAAGATTTCAGTGCCCGTACCAAGCACCAGTCCACACCATACATGGATAGTGTCGACCACAGCTCATCCCTCCACACACTATCATAGGCCTTCTCCAAGTCAACGAAAGCACAGTAAACTTTCTTGTGCTTAGCCAGATATTTTTCGGCTATGCACCTCAAGGAGAAGATCTGATCCATACATCCCATTCCAAATATGCTAAAGGTATTTACACCAAAGGTATACAGGACGGTAGGTGGACCGATATAATTTTTGAGAGACTTCAAGTAGTGATATGAATATTAAGTTTTTTTTTTTATCGGATTTCCTCATAAGAAAATTGACCCCTCGCCACTGGTAGAGACTAGGACTATTTTAACTGTGCATGTGCAATGTTTTTTTTTTGAACAAAAAAGAAACTTCTTAAGAAAAAAAAACGGGTTTGAGGTTTATTTTTTTAAATTTAGTAATTTACTTTATGCTGACTTATGGACTTAGGAGGTTTTTTTTAGAATTTGCAGCAATTTGTAAATACTGTATAAGTACTTATTTTTTATTTTTTCGTCAAAGAAGTTTAGAACCTGGTCTACTCTGGCACAACCTTGCCTTAAGGTGCCAGGGTAACCCGAAATTCAGTTTTTCGTGTGTTTCTTGCAATTTGCCGTTCTGTGTCAGGCTTAATGTTGAACAAGACATGACTTGCGACTGTAACACACTCGTGTGTGTTTACTGAGTTATAATCATTTAATTCATTAAGACAACCCGACAACCCTCTTGTATAATCCCATTGAATGATTATTTCATGAATAAATCGTTTAATGGGATAAAATTCACTTACAGGATTGTAATGATAATTTCAATTATTATAACTCAAGCAAAGACATTCAATACCTATAGACCGGACATCACAAACAAAATTTTCGTCCGAAAAAGTGTGTCCTGCCGGACACAAGTCTATGAGTTTTTTTTAGTACGCTCGCTGCCAATATTCATACATTATTCTAGATGGCGTTACTGAGGCATGGGATCAAAGTTTTTCTATGACATGCCCGCTCTATAGTCTTTTTAATCTCTTTGAACTCAAGCCATATGTTTTGAGTCGCGATTCATATTTTAACTAACATACAACTTGACACTGAACGGAAAATGGCTGAAAAACAATAGAAAATTTGAATTTCACACACCCTGACGCATCCCCACCTTATGTGAACTGTTGAATTTTAAACGCTCGGCTAAGCGTTGAAAGTTGAAAAGAGCATACAAACGTACGAGTATCCTGTGTGGTCCCTAAAGTTGGTGAAATAGCTAGCACCACTCTAAATCGTATTGTTTGTCTTATAGTTACGCCTCGATTGCCATCTATTAGTAGTGTGCATCTAATGCAATAAATATTTTAGCACCGCTGCATAAACCAAGACGCGCGTGAGTCATGGTTTTAATAATGATAAATGCAAACGCGCACCGGTACTGAAAATATGATAGACATTAATGTGAATGCTTAATATTATAATAATGATCACTGAAGAGTGCTTTAATGAAGCACAGGACAGAAATAGATGGGGAATGAGGAAGAAGACACATAATATCTTCCTTATCATCTCTTAGGATCCTAGTCAGGAGTTGGACCAAATCATCAAACATTCAAGTGTCTGTTTGTAACATCAAAGTTAGGGTGAAAATGACATCGAACCACGTCCGTATATTCTCTACGTCATCCGGGAACCCTGCGTTGAAATTTTAAATTAAAGTAATGACGTCTTTAGTTTCGACAGAAATCACATTTTATTACAGTTTAATGTATTAAAATGTGATTTCTGTCGAAACCAAAGACGTTTTAAATGAAAGAGCCGACGACGGATGGGCATTGAAATCTTTCGTCGGGTTTTTTTTTTATTTTGACTTTTTTTATCAGCTATTTCTTTGCTTAAAACTGTAAAGAACCATAATTATAATATCATCATTACTGTCTAACCCTATGATTTTTTTAAAAGTAAATTAATCACTTCATTAATTCAGAAGATCTATTTCCCGGAATTCAAAACGTTTAAATCTAGTCGCCATCTCATCTCAGCGTCAATCTAATGTCAAAAACAAGGCGTGTTTTAAACAGATTGCGATTGAGTTAGAATTTGAACGTTTATGAAAATACGGGAGTTTCCCCTTAGAACTCGTGGTATCGATGTGCGTCGATGTCACTTTCACCCTTTAGAAAAAAAAAGAAAGAAGAAAGAAAGAAAATACATTTATTTGGAACTCGAACAGAAATTTAACAGCAAAAACGAAATCTAACATATGAAATAACCAAAACACCCTGTGCTAGGCCAAAAAGACCCTATCTCAGCTATATTTTGTTAAGAAAACAATAAATACACACTTTACCCTCTCAACTATTTAAAACGTTTTTGTCAGATTGATCGTGATTGCAGTAACGTAATAATTATTTCATTCACCTATTCCAGTATTGACCTTTAATTTGTATGAAGTATCTATTATACAGTTTTTTTGCTGTCGACAAGAAGATGGTAGCAGTTTATAGACATGTAGTTATTATTATTAAATTATTTTACTAAATAAATTGACCTACCAGTTTGCTTACTTTTTGCAGGTTTTTATACCAAAAAGTAGTGTAAAAATAAAGTAAACCATAACCCGGCAAATAAATTAATTGGCAGCTTTTTTCTGTACGATGATAACGAGATTTACCTTTATTGGAATTTACTATAAACGATTCAATCATTTTATGCAAATTATATTGAATCCATCACTTTGAACCAAAGAGATTCAAAATACTATAGAGCGGGCATGTCAAGGAAATGTCATAGAAAAACTTTGATCCCATGTCTCAGTAACGCCATCTAGAATAATATATGAATATTGGAGCGGCAGCGGAGCGTACTACAAAAAACTCATAGACTTGTATCCAGTAGGACACACTTTTTCGGACGAAAATTTTGTTCGTGATGTCCGGTCTATAGGTATTATTGAATGTCTTTGCTTTGAACAATATAAATGTACCTAACTGTGTTGAGTACCTACTATTCATAATTATCTTTTGGCGATTCTATTCTACATACATACATTACATACGTAAGCTCACGCCTTTTTCCCATGGGTGTAGGCAGAAACTACAGAGTGCCATATGCTACATGCACTTCTTACATGCATCTTTTGCATATCTATTTTATTTAAGGTAGTTTTGTTTACGGTAATGTTTGTACGAATTATAAAATAAGATAAATCAATAAAAAGTGGCAGTTTACATATATATTATACTAAAGCCAGATTCTTAACAGATAACTTTTATTTCATCAATAAAAATAGCAGTTTGACATGGGTTTTTTTCTATACGAAAACTGTCGATTTGCTCCATTGATTCCTCATGTACCTATAAGCTATCTGACTATTGAAAAGTCGAACCTAAGCATTTTAAAGTTTTTTCACTGGCGGATAGCTAACGTTACAAGAAAGTGACATAATCCTGCGTAAACTAAATCGCGGGAACTTATGAATATTTTATTTATCACATAACCTCAATAATATTAAAAAACCAGGAAAGTCAGTGACTGGGAGTTTGGTCGAATATTTTTTCGTGCATTTGTTTAAGTTTACTAGCAGAATACGAGTAAGTTCATGTCAAGTGATGGTCACTTTGATCAATAAATCAGTTATCAATATCATCATAACATTATTTAGACAGGCCTGATTGCTATACCTACCTACCGGAGGTGGTGGGTTCGATTCCTACCCAAGACAAATGTTTCTGTGCTGAGCACGATCAGTATTTGTTTTGTGTCTGGGTGTAATTTATCTGTGATATGCGTGTATTTCTACTTCCTACTTCTACTACTTCCCCATATAAACTTTAAATACTTATGGCAATGTACGCAATATTCTTATTGAGGTCTTCAAAGTTTTCACTGAAAATATCATTATGACTAACAATTTTAACTCAGTACCTATTTTAAACAGAGAACGACTGTTAGAATATAAGCATCAAATATAAAAATGTTACTGAAAATATGTTAGATGCGGATACCCATTTGTTTATTTACGTTCATTGCTGGTGCGTTGCGCACGCGGCGCTAAGGATGTGACGTCATTAGAAATCTCAAGTGGAGCGAGTTTGTGAAGTCATGCATGAATTTTAACACTAATCTGAATATTATTTCAGTTTCAAGTTATGGAATTTCAATTAGGCCCGCCTTAGTTGGCATTCGTAACGTACCCATTGCAATCGGGAAACCGCATCTGGCTACTTCAGCAGGTCCAAAACTCTTGTAATTAGATTGTGGACACCCGTAACTTTAATTCCGGATAATTAGCTAACTTCGGTTTACCTGCCAACCAGAACATGTACCATGTCTAATACAGAGGAGTATACTCGTAGAAAAAGTTCCAGTATTAAAAAATCATCTTCATGAAAATGGATAATCTGCGATGTCAACACCGCCTGAACGAACACACCGGAGTATAACGACTCAATCATCACGTCGTCACAGCACTGTCGGCCACAATGAAAACAAAACGCAAACATCAACAGGTATAATTGCGCTAAAGCGCTCGCACAGCGTGGGTGTCATAAACAAGCCGGCACCTTTGAGGAGCCAGTCAGCTAGGAACGCCTTCCAAGCGCGGCCGACGGCCTCGAACTCCTTGATGAGGTCGATGGAGTAGACGGTCTCTTCGTCGTCGTCGACGGCGAGCGCGGGGTTGTCCGAGAAGTAATGTAAGCGCAGCATGCGCGGGGCCCGGGCGGCGCATCGCCCGCCGCCACTCAGTGCGGCCCGGCGCGCCTCCCACGGCTCACTGCTAATTATACGCGCGCGCCAGCCGCGCCGGCCACGCCGGTAAACGCGACGAACTTGACACCACAAGCACCGCGCCCGCTGCTACGTCGCTTGGCCGTCTGCCCACACCGCCGCCGTGTATCCGAGGAGATGCGACTATAATGCATCACACACCACCACTCAGAGACAATTATACGTCTTCGGTGACGCATTTGTATCGGTAGTGTCTCTAGCTTGTTTCACTCTATTTATGTCTAACATGAGGATCCTCTCAAAGTGTAGACTGTACCAAACAAACGTATTAAATATAGGTAATTTTTATAATTGATTACCTACTTACTATACTGATACTTGAAAAAACCATTAAACTAAACTGACATTAGAAGAAAAAATGGTAAATTAAATGTATCCGTTTAACACGTGTAAATGATGCGTGGAAACTCATACCTCAACTCTAACCTGAATATTTTTTATACTCGTACACCATACTACAACCGTTCCGGCTTGCTCACGGAATTTTAAAACATTACAGAATTTAGTCGTTTCTCGGTAGTCCTTGCGTTCTATGTTTAGAACACTAAAAATGAGCATGCCAGTCAACAAGGAAGACTCACTCGTCCGTTGATATTTATTTCCATACTCGCTGCAAAAACGGTATATGGATAAAGTTTTAGTTCTACTTATTATTTTGACGATTTACTATTGCCACGTCCGTCGAAATGTGTACCTACCTACTTATAGGTATTGACATATGGTGGTGACCAAACTTGATTGATTCCACCTCAACAAATTTATCGGTAGGTTAACCTAAACATACATATAACCTAGCTAACTTATGCGACACGACAAAGTAAGTACCTAAACAATGTGCATTTAAAACTGTGTTCTATATTTTGTGCATTAAGATTTATTACTAGTAATTAGACCATTTCTCAACGGAAACTTTTTTCCACTGTATTAGCAGTATAATAAGAGCTCAGTATTTGATACTTTGTTTGCAGTTGTGTACCTACTAGTGATTTAAATTTAAGGCGCATTACGCTTGCTGAGGTCGTCGATTTGATCCGTATTCATCTTACGTCCGTAAGCTCGTGGTAATACTTCAAAGCGAAAAACAATATTAGTGACCGCCAAAATCGACAAAATAACAGATTGTAGAAACATTACTTACGTTTTGATCAAGTCAAATGTCAAGAATGAAGAGAAAAAAATAATGTGTAGATTCTACTTTAGACAAAAGTATATCGATCATGATTTCTATCTGTGCCTGTCGATTCTTTCGTCATAGGTACCCGGATCTACGGTGATCATGCTACGCCAGCTGATCGTGATTATGCGATCTGCTTATGACCCATCCTGATCCTGCTTGCTTTGGGTATGGAGACGACAGTATAGTTGTTGCCTTTTTTGCAACAATCACGGCTTGCCAGTGGTATTCAGATCCTTTCCCTCCGCGAAGCCATTTCTGAATACTTGTATGGAGCCTTGTAAGTGGGCTGTCTTTGTATGGTGTTATTAACTTAGTAAAGTTCAATGCTAGTTCTTTGCATGTTGTTATTGGTTAACTTTGTGTCACAGTTATGGCGTGATTGATCAGGACCTCGGACTCGGCTTTACATGCCGTCGAGAAAATATCTCTTAGGCATCACGATGTTAGCCTTCAGCGTTTTTGAAGCAAGTGATATTTATACGCACATTAATCCGAAAAGATGATCGATGTTTATCTGGAGAGATAAATAGTTATAAGCCTGATTGTCTTACCCAATTAGTAACTGGGTTGTAGATCGTCGGCAATCTTTCTAAAATACGGGTTCTGAGCTACACGGGTGTAAGTCGGCCACAACAAAGTTGGGAAAAGTAGGAAGACGGAAAAATGTGTGTTTAATGGTTCTAGCAGTTGTTATTTTTATCATTTTTCTGAACAAAGCAACTCTTCGGCATTATAAATAATCGATAGTGAAATGTTTAAAACCAATTTCACAAATATGATAAGAGAACAGCGCTGTCATACTTACAGCGCAAAACGCAAAATAATAAATTTAACTTATTATTATAAGTGCTACTTATGATACCTTCCATCCACGTGAGACTTCTTTGACGCACATAAATAAACATATCAAATTTCTTCACTTAGCAAATACCAAAACACTACCTATTGGGGCATCAAATCACAACTTAACAATAAATTAAGCATTACACTTTTATAACATTGAAATTCTTCACTGTACAAAATCTAAATTAACTTGAGGTTTACAAATTTGTACTTGTAATAAAGAAATGTAAATTCAGAAAAAAAAACTATGAATGAAAACGTTAACCGTAAACGCGACCGCTTTTCAAGAGCACTATCATAATGGCGGGAATAACTGCTGTGTTGGCGATAAAAAACTAAATTTATCGCTATCATAATAATCGTTAAATTTTATACAACTTACAACGGTTAATTTCTGTTATTTGGTAGATAAAGAGAAAGACAAGCCCATACCTACATGGTGTTTTTACCTCTTGCATCGTCAAAAAAGCATCAGGCTCTTGTGCTCTAATTTATTTATTTCTTTGTTACCTACTCATAATTTAAAATATTTTTTTAAGATTTTTTTTATCTTTATTTTATATGCTTTTTTCCCGTTTGTTTTTTCTTAATTTTTTTTCTTTTAAATGTTTAATTTCTTGTGCGTCCAAATAGGTAAATCCTTGTCTTTCTTTCTTTCGGCGCCAACTACGATTTTGATTTGTTTTTCTTGTGTCTGGAGTGTTCACACCAATAGTACAGTGGGACTCGAACTCCCGACCTCTCCGACGACGACACTTAACCATTAGGATATTGCCGCTTTCCTTTCCTTCCCAATGAATCCTTTACATTTCTCATGTAGTCATGACGTGTGGCTTGCTAGGCACATTTTATTTTGTTAAATCAAAGAGTTCAAATAACTGACACTGAACAACTAGGTACCTACAGATACTTCCGCGATGTAAATCATATTTTTCCAAAACTCCTACAAACATAAGGTACCATACATTCAATTTAATAATTATGCCTTTGAAGAGGGTCATTCAGGTAGAACTGATTCCAATAGGATGATTCGTATCTGAATCGTTTACAGGGTGTTGAGACTGAACCCATTTATCCCATCTCCGAATGTCTATCTAAAAAAATATTATGCGAACTGAGCTAAGCGTTTCAGATTTCAGTAAAAACATTCCTATGTATAAAAAAACCAATATACAGGGTTTTTTCTAAAACATGGGCAAAATTTTTACAGGCTGTTCTATCCATAAATATGAACAACTTTAATTATGAAAAAAAAACAGCTGTTGCAAACATTTTGGTCGAGTAGGTATTAAACTAAGTGTGCAACAGCAGTTTTTTTTTGTTCATGTTCTTAAGCTGGTCCCATATTGAAAGTTCATATTCATAAGTAGAACTCAACCAGTTCTACTAATGAATATGAACTTTCAATATGGGACTGTAATTCAAGTTGTTTCAATAATGACTATTTTGACTGTAAATTAATTTGATTATTGTCTGCCAAGCCTTTTACTAACATTGTTTAGGTTGGCTTCCAGTCTATCCAGATGGAGTTGTTTTATATCTGACCTCCAAAACCCAGTGACTTTAATCTCAGAGTATCACTTGGAGCGACGGCATATACATATTTGTGTAAAAGTTTACACATATTTGTGTAAAATTGATAATTTTGATAATGTTTGTTCGGAAGAAAGTTCTTCCGAACAAACATTATCAAAATTATCAATTTTTCAAAACAAATTACATATTTGAAGTTGCAAAAATGCAATGGATAATAAAAAACGGGCTGGTCGGGTCAACGATCAAGCGCAAGTGGCCATACGCTCAGCTGATCGAAAGTTGCGTTGCGTTGTCGCGCTATGCAATGCGTGCAATAAAGAGCATCTCTTTTTTAAAGGTGAAAAAAAAGTATTTTTCCAGTTTTATTTTTTGGTTAAAATTACTTAAAAATTATATGTAGGTACAGAATGTGTGGTTATCGGCTATGTGATCGGTCTTTTTGCACCCTGTATATAAGAAAACTATAGTGTAGGTACATATAAATTATTTTATACTGAACATATATTAGTATTGCTTGCTTTATTTTCTTTTTCTTTTTTTCATTTTAAATTGCATCTACCACTGCTTTTCTCTGCATCACCTGAAGGTTGACTGGTAGAAAATGCCTATGGCATTAAGTTTGTACATTAGTATGCTAGAAGTATTAAATAATAATAATAAATAATAATAAACAATATCAGACCTGAGATACAGATAAGCAGGCATATCCAACCCAGTAACAAGGTACAAATGGTACAATTAGCTAAATTATATCCCAACTATTCATAAATTCATATGTACTTGACTTAATTACCATTATTGACTTGACTGGCCTGTGGGTCTAGTGACCCATGGTTGCTATGCCGGTTTGACTCCCACCCGAGACAAATTTGTGTGTGATGAGCACGATCATTTGTTCTGTGTCTGAATGGAATTTACGATTTAAATATCGAAGGTGTAATGTTTATCAGTTGTGTAGTAGGTACTCATAGCAAAGCCTGAGCGAGCTTAGTTTGGAACTGGATGGCGATGGCATTGGCGTTGGCTGAAAGTCGTGGGATACTATAATATCATGTTGTATATTTAAAAACGCATAACCCTACATCTGGCGCAGACGGGTAGTTAACACATACAACTTTACATAAATGAGACACTGGTGTCTCATAAATTCATCATAATTTATCATTGGGTATACTAAAAACAGTTACGTCTTATCCAATGGCGTTCACTACAATCAGTATGAATAAATATAATTGAGAAAGGTCTATTAACATCACGCTTTGACCCGAGGGGGTGGAACAGCGTGATAATGCTAGTTATAAATAATAATTGACTTACCTAGATCGGAAAGGCTGACTTTTTCTAAAAACGGATCCGCCACTGGCAACTGAAATGAGAAGAAAATAATGATTACAGGATTAACGAAAAAAATACCACGAAATGACACCTTGTGTTGCGATAAAGAAATAACTTTTAGATGTGTAATTCCGGACTGACATAGTTTCCCAGACACGATGTCATTCGCTGGAAAGCGACATCTATGAAGTAGAGAGAGTACTATTATTGCTTTGTCAATTTGACAATAACTTATAAAATAATAGATGTCGCTTCGCTGACACACAAGCTGCCCCGGAATCCTAAATCGCGCAAGTAACATTAGGCCTCTCCAACTTATCATTTATTTTCTGATTTTCCACACTTACTTTTCTAATTCACTTTAAACATAAGCAGAAGGGTCGACATCGGATTTACTTGTCATAATAAATAGGAGTAAAACGGGCCCCACATCTAGGGTTGCTCGATATCATGTTAGGCGTATTACAATGTCCCGCCCGCCAAACAATACAAATCTGGCGTGTCTGGATTTTGTTAGGCTTCCCGCCCGCCATAAAAATCCGTGTAAAAGGACGTGAGTTACTCACGCGGTCACGAATAATAAGCGTAGAGTAAGTAATAAATAAGTACACAAACAAAATTATACCTTAAATTTTATATTTAAAAAAACTGTCAGGCTGTCAAGGCAAGATGTCCGACTTAATATGGATCTTTCTTTTGATCATTAAACTTTTCGGCCCTGGCAATCCAATAAATACAGCCATCATGTATTTATGAAATAGCATTTTTTTCGGGGTTTCGTATTGATTCTATATTTTATTCTCTACGGCAATAAGTTAATAATAAATAACAATAATAATATTACTTATATAATGATATCTGTTATGTAAAATAGCTTCTCTATCGCATTAGGTTAGCCTGTTAAGATAGATGTAAGTAAGGTTCCAAATAAATAAATAAAAAAAAGTTAGGTACTCTGTAATAATATAGGTATGTACACAGAAATAAATACTTAAATAATATTCATGGGTAGAACACCCTGCAACTTTTCACGTGATAGAAAAAATATCCTGTAAGTATATAATTAAGCTTATTATAATATCTCATTCAATGGTAAAACACTAAATTAACTAGACTTGTCGTGCACTGAGAAAACTATCAGCTAATACGATAACAAACATGAACTGTCAATTCTTTGTCAATTCTTAGGAATGTACATAGTAACTATGTCATTGTGTCAAGTGCAAATACCTACTGAGTATTGTCGCTAACTACAATTAACAGGTTTTTAGATAGACATTATAGCACTGGACAGTGGTTGCAAAAGATTAGACACGTCTGCAAGATACATAAGAAGCGGTTGGGTTTTACCCGACTGCGGCGAAGCAAAAAGGTGGGTTAAGATTTGACCAGTAGGATGTATGTTAAAGTTCTGTGCCAACGCGACTAGGGTTCATAAACATTGTATCCTGCCAAATACACAGCTGCACAGGCTTGAACTTTCGGACACCAATATTCTGGATTTTACGTATTTATTTTTTACCTGATGTTATTTTAGCTTGAAACTGTAAACAACTAAATATTATTGAGTCATCATTCTTGTCTAAATTCTTCCTATTTCGCCTTAAAAAGTAAAATAAGTCACCTCTTTTACTTAAAACTTCATTAGTCTGAAGAGCAAACACAATCTTAAATATCTCTAATCTTTTATGATTCTACAAAACCCTTCGTCGACGAGTTAGGTACAATACTTACAATAATTACTTGGCGTGACTTTCTAATAAAAAAAATCATCATCAGCCTAGCTTATCCTTTTCACTATATTGAAGTTGGCTACAAGTCTAAGCGATTGCAGCTGAATACCATAGTTTAACACGAAGTGACTGCTTAACTGACCTCCACAACCCAGATACACGACACCCTTTGGTTAAACTGGTCGTCAGATATACGGGCTTCAGACTGCCCGTAGCGACCATTAAAGATATGACGGCCGGAACCAACGGTTTAACACGCTTTCAGATGCACGGAAGGGTGGTATGTAGGTAATTAATGGAAACCCTTCCACGGAGCGAACTCAAAAAGTGTAGCTTAACCTTCGATCGACCCGTGCGGCTGTTATTATTTAGCCACAAGCCCCATTTTGTTATATAAATAAAAATATTCGTACCTACCAACGAGAGAGAACTTAGAGTATGTTTTTTGTAGTGTGCTCGCGAATTAAATCGATATTTTCAGAATCTTACGCTATTGGCCTTTACAATTATTCAAATATAGGTACATATTGATCAATTATTTAACACCTTCTAATTTTGAACCCAAACGCGACGCAATAAAATTCAATATATTTATCCAACATTGTCAGCCGTATTACCTGCCTACTTCGATTCCGAATAATTACAATGAAGGCTACCAGAATTAAATTAGTGAACTAGATGTACTCGCGACATCGTCCGCAAAGATTTATTATTTCTTTTTGAACATTCTCGTCTTTACTTCTAAAATAAATTACGGACAAAATAAAAATAAAAATATTATATATATTTTTTTACTCCTCGAAGCTCAACCATGGTTAAAATTAGAGAGCGACGGGTACCTACCATCATAAAAGATATCGATAGGCAGTTTTATATAGCCTGTCTGAATTATTAACTTGGCAAGCATAAATTGACTGGAACTAAGTATTAAGCAACTTTTGGTCAATTATGTTAAGGAGACATACAGTTGCATTCCCAAGACATAAATTAACTAAAAAAAAATGTTCAGTTAACTAAGATCCGTGTTAGTAATTACAAACAATGACTTACGACTTTACTTTAGTGGTAGTATGTTAAATTTTATACCTTTTGCATGCCTACATATGGTAGAAGATAGCTGAACTTGTTACCTACCTATATTTTTTCATTCATCTTTTAATGTTACCCATATTTGCTAGACTGACACAATATGGGATTTAGATATATCATCACATTCATCACCATTTTTTTTAAATTGGAGGGGTTAACTCTCCAATTTAAAAAAAAATCCCCCTATTATTTTGAGGATGCTGTTACTGGTTTCCCTTACTAAGTAGGTATTATAAAACTGTTGTGTCGTGTGCATTTACATACCTAGTAAAACGCTTTAATTTTCACATTGCAAACAGACAAATAAATTGTAGGTATTTATTGGAATTGTTTCTATTCTTCCTAGCTAATCAAGGGAGACCTAAAATCTGCTAATTACACAGTTAGTGTCAGCTTGATTGCCAAGAGACGATAAGGCTTCTTACCGTGGCATGGAAAGTGACTGTGATCACTTCTACACAAATAAATAAAATTGAAGTGTTTGTTTCTAATGCCAAAACATTTTTTTTGTATTACTTGTGTAAGTAAAAGGTATTTTTGATTAAATACCTACATTTTTTTTTTAATAAGTATTACAAACTAGTGCTTAAATGCAATGAGTTTATTATTGTCATAAAAAGAATCAAAATAGTACAGACGCCAGCACGTCAAGTTACCCCAATGTGTCAAATTTATTTGATCTTTTTTCAACTTTATGTCAAACAGAAGTAAGTAAGTATTCAATTGGGATAATTTGACACATTGGGGTAGCTTGATGTGCTGGCGTCTGTACATTATGATATAAGTGCGGTAGGTTAATAATTACAGCCGAGGCAATATTGCTACAAGAAAGCAGAGGCTGTAATTATCAAAGCGCACGTATTTCATACGACGTTTTATAACATATTTGCGAGGAAATAAATAAAAATCGAACTGAAATTTTCAAATAAAAACAATACAACGAAAAGAAAAAGTGCGCGGAATAATTTTAACTTGATCACAAATTGGCGATGCGCGCGCATCATTTTTTTTTTAAGTCAAAGGCACAATAACAGCCAGTATTACTAAGTACTAATAAAGTAAATTAATTAAAAAAATGTTTTGTTTTCGTTACTGTAATTTACTGTCAAAATTAATTAAATTAACGAATTATATGTTTATTTTTTTATATTTTACGTCCCAAAGTTAATTTTATTCATAAAATGTTGACCACTTTTCTGACATAAAAACTCTTTGCTAAGATTAAAAAAAAGGAATTGTTCGTTTTAAGTCGGAGCATCTTGCAAACAGTGCGTTTTACATTACCATTAAGCCCGCACTAGTGCGTAATGAGACACATTACGATACTGAATTTGGCGGAATAAAAGACCCTTTACGAGCAAATGTGTGATAAAAAAAGTTTTAGCTTGCTTTCATATGATACCTCAAAATTTACGTAACGGTTATTACTTCCTTGCCAACATAGTTCCAGCTGGGTCAACGGAAACAGCCCTATAAGTTTTGATTCCCTTGAGAGTGTCAAAATATACGGTTTTCGCGGCATAAACGGGCATAATATCTTTTTTTTGACACTGACAACAAAGTGATCGGGTGTAGTTTTTTCTTTTTGAGGTAAGTAGGTACAGAACCCTAAAAATTAACGTTCTTTCTCATGTAAGGTACTTAATTACAATTACGAGTTTGTGAGGGGTTTACATAAAAATATTGAGTCTGGTGATAGTAACTAAAGGTTAGAACATTATTTTGAATTATAAGTTTAGTATAAGAATCTAAAATGAGTCACTTCACTATGCAGTTACTAAACGCTCAGCGTCTCGTCATTACATTCCAAGACACGTATTTATTATTTTTATTAAATTAACCTTTTCATTGGAATATTTGTTTATCTCTTGTAAATAACTAACAATTAAAATGCATAAACGACGACGACTCGTACATATTATTGGGTTTACTATCATTTGCGATAACGTAAAATGGAACGTTACGCTGTCTGTAGATAGAGTCTGGCTGTCAGTGTCAACATCAAAACACAGAGCATCAAAATATGATTGATTGTATTGTTTGTTGTTGTATTGTCCCGTGATCGCATTTCGCAATTAATGAAGACGAATAGTTGAATTGTTTGTTGTAAACCACTCAAAATCCGTAGCATTTGACAGTTCTATTCAAGAAATGGAATTGATTTGCCAGCCAACCAAAACTTATTGCAGAATTCCGATATTTTGTAATTTCGGCTCCCCAAAATTTTCCTATAGGGAAGGCCAGTAAAATAATACATCAGGGACCACCTTATGTTCCACATTCTGAATAATTGTATAGTCCTTTTTATGTACAATACAGTTAATAGAAGACCGGAGCAGCAAAGTGCTTTGTTATGGTGTTTTTGACATTGCCCCATGGAGACACAGGTCGAATAGAGGTACACAGGTGATACCAGGCACCAACTTTGTCCTCACATAATCTTTTAGTAAGATTAATAACATATTAAAACTTTATCTAAGCAGCAACAAAATTTTGCTTGTGTATTTATTACAGTAATCGTCCACCTGCCCTTATCCTCATTCTTACCACAATCCCTCGTATGATTACACCACTACATAAAATTTAAAAAAAAAATTGTTTTATTAAAAACCTTGTCATTAAAAATTAAGAGTAGTTTTTAATAATGCATGTTGGTAACTTGTATTTTCATGGAAGGAGATATGCGTTTGTTAAGACATGTATTGAGGCTACATAATATTTTCACTGCTCTTAAGTATGACCTGTATCTACGAAGCGGAAGCGTGTCAAGCCAAGTTCAAGGTAACAGAACTGGTTAGCAGCACTGTGTGTAATTAGTAGTTCTGCGTGCAATTCCCAAGTTGACAAGGTGTTAACTAATCAGGCTCCGCGTGGACACCGGTGTCCGTAACAATAGTAATTTAATTGTGCCTGGATTGCGGTAATTGACTAGTTAAGAGGCATTTTAGCACACGCCTGTCACACATGTCATATTTTGCTAGGTACCTATGCTTCTTACAGCTCAGGTTTGCCATATAAAGAGCAACAAGCTTCCGGACTCACGTTGACTAGTAGGTACTGGACAGAGATGCAGAACTGTGTCGGCATTTTAACATTCTAGGACTTCTTTTATGTGCTTATTTGAAACCAACCTTTATGTTATTTTAAGAAACTTCTACTTAAACACAGTATCTCTTAAATCTAATCTTAATTGATTAGATTCAAGAGATAGCCTAACAAATGTTGCCCCATTCTCCAACAAAAGTAGGTATATTTGGGGTTTTGGACAGTGCGGGGGGCAAGGTTATCAGCCATCACACTATATCCCAAAGCAATTTCAGATGAAGTGCAATTTACCTAGATCTTGATGGAGTAGCTGTTAAATTCTAACTATTGTTCATGTGAAGTTTGTTAAACTAAACCAAATTGATCATTTGGGTTGAATCATATGTTGAAGGCGAGACATGCTTCAAACTTATGTTAGTAGACTTGTGATACGAAGTGTAGATATCAACAGCCAGTACCTACTGTACCTACTAACAATCTTAGGTTCAGGTTTTATATATAACACTTACCCCTCGTGAGTCCCTGAACAGTATGGCAGCATGATGAGGGTCGAGGAACGCGTCCGAAGCCCGGTGTCGGATGGTTGGCACATGTCCTAACGATGATCGACGCTTTTCCGCATCCTGCGATGTAGCTCTGCGTAAGTGAGCTCCTGTGGAAGACACAAACACATTATTTTCGTCGCATTCTGACTTAAAATTAGTGCTACGTACCTACAAGAAACAGGCACTGTATTTCTGTATACGAATCTTCCCTATTTTTGGCACATACTTACTTCACATAAGTACTTACTATAATATACCTTATAACCTCACAGAACAGATTAATTAATGCATGATGCAGGGGAGTTTTTTGCTGTCGCAGTTCTTGCTTAGTATAGGTACCAAGGAGACAATTCTTGCTGTAGAAGGTAAGTTAAACATGTAGCTAAATTATTACCCCGGAAAGAATTGCATAGCTGACTGAATTCAGGGATCTGGGAGTGTCAACACCCTAATTTTTCAGTCACCTTCATTGTTACCTACTTACAATGTGCTTCATTATATAGATGGTTATAAACTGGCTACATTCGTAGGTAGCGAGTTTCTAACCATTTATTTCCCTAAAATAACACTTCCATAGTTAAGAAAGTTTAAATCCTAATTTATTTAAAATACAGCTATAAAAGGACCCATCCATCATTTATTTTGTCGCATATTTTGAAGTTTGATCAGTAGGTACCTAAGTACTTAATACTCAATTCTTTATGCATATCAAAATGTTTGTATATTGTATCATAGGTACCTACCTAAATAAAAAAATATAGAGCATGAATGGCACTGTATAGTTTGTAGTAGAGGAGGAAGAGAGAGTGCATAAGGTAGAAAATTTATTCAACTTGAAGTTGTTATTATTACTTTGGCTGCTATTTTGATAATTTAATACTTATAGAATAGGTACCCCATCTACTTACTTCAAATTTTGTAGTTTTAAGTGGAAGGAGAAACATCTAAGAAACACTTTATGATTAAGAAAAAACTAAAATTGGATGCAATACATTTCACAACACAACAAAAATAGTACATTTCTATACCTCTACTAAATAGAATATCTTGATGTTTGTTGTATATATATTTTATACATATACTAAAACATAACTCTTTCTGTTTTATTCTGTTAGTAAATGTTTTGTGCATATCATAATCTCAAGAAAATTAGGAATGTTCTTACTCATGCTCTAAATTTGCTTGGTCTAAACCCACCTAAAGGAATTATAAAGAAAAACAAGAAAATAGACGGACAAAAATTTATTGGATTACTACATTTATATAAAAAGTGAGAATCGTCAGATCATAAAATGACTCCAGTAAAATAGTATAATATTATTATAAAGACAAAATTACATTTTGATCATGTATATAGACACTTAACTACATCACTTACCTACTAGTCTAAACAGTGTGCATGCCGGACACAGCCCAAAATGTTTGCTATTCCACCCAGCACTATCATTCTTAATTATAAGACTACTACATTAGCTAGTGTAGTAATCGCCCTTCCTTAAAAAAACAGCATGCACAATGTTATAAGTACACGAAATTGAATTTGAGATCATGAACACTCCTCGAAAATTTTATACAAGGACAAAATTTAATTTTGATCATGTTTTGGTGTACCTATTATAAACTTAGAACTATGACTGAAACCTTAACTTATTATCTACTTAAATTAAAACTGTTCTTTTGTTGCACTCTGTTGAGTTCTATTCACATAGAATGTTTAAAAAAGAACAGCTACATATTAGGTATGATAAAACTTATTCAAGTTCTGGTGCTCTCTGCTGTTGGTTATGTAAGTACCTATATTCACATGGAATGTGTTAAAGAACAGCTAGTAAGCTCACACATGGTATATCTAATTACCTTCTAATATATTAAAGTTAAAGAATGTAAAAACATCACTAGTGCCACCTAGTTTACAAAAATATATTTGCATGACACTTAAATAAGATGGAAATACTGGTATAGGACATAAAACGTGACTCAGAAAATGTATATAGAGAATTATGATGACAAGCTTTATATAATATAGTCAAAACTTCATTCTTTTTTTACCCAGTTCTTCTAATTCAACACATGTTTTGAAAACATTCGAGATATTATAGCCAACTTGTCATCTGAACTATTTCATTAAATTCCTACAGGTATATAAGTAGAGTAGTATGTATACTACTCTATATTATAAAGTAAACATGTATGACTATAAAGGTTAGTTTTTCATTGATGATTTGTCTAATTGCCATCTCATTTAACTCTCAGTGATTATCACTTTTGCCATTCATTCATTTAAGTCTACATTCTTCCCTAATTATTTTTGGCCGACATTAAAATACTTGTTTCCTTTATATATTTTCTATACATATTTTTCTCAATTTATTCTTCGTCTTCATTGAAAATATCTGAACTCATGTGCTGGTAGAAGAGATCATTCCATATTGTTGCAGGTGAATAATACTTCTTCAAAACCTCCCTTACTTCTTCCTCTGTTATAACCAGTATTGATTCATACCATGGTTTTCTGTCCACCCTTGCGAAGCGGCGGGTAGATCTAAAATTAATACGACTTGAAAGTGGGTTTCTCAGTGGCCTGCAAGGGTCCCGGAACAAAATTTCACTAGAAGTGACTAGGGTCATACAGTTATTCAAAGATATTGAGCTGTTATAAGATGTTGGGTTGTTCAAAGATGTTGTGCTGTTGGATGACGTTGGGTTGTTCAAAGATGTTGTGCTGTTGGATGACCTTGGGTTGTTCAAAGACCTGCTGTTGGATGACGTTGGGTTGTTCAAAGACCTGCTGTTGAAAGGCATTGCGTTTTCCAAAGATAATGGGTCTTCCAAAGGTCTTTGTGGGCTGTAACGAGATGTGTTGGCCACATATGTAGTATTCGTAGCTCCTTCATCCGGATCTTCAGTTCTTAGAGCAAGCTTTCTCATACCTACAGGAGTAAGGAGTACTCCTTCGTCCACTACAATACAGTGGCCAAACAATTCAGGAGCTCCTTTCCAACCCCGTCGCACTAAAAAAACTCCATCAACTATTGACGCCACAATTTCATGTCCAATGTAGCTTAACACTTCTAATGCTGCTTGGCTGATTCTAAATTTGTTTGTTGGATTCAGCCAGTTTGCAAGTTTGGTGTAACATCGGCCATGCTCAAGCTCAGTAAAAAAAGAGTAGCGCCTGGATTGGTTGTATTCTTGAAATTCGTTATGATCCATAACTCCCATAATTTGATCACGTCGTTCCCCCCTTCTTGCTGATAAGAAATCATCAGCTGCCAAAATTTCACTAACATTACCGAATTGTCCAATACAGTCAAGGTGTGACATAAGCTTTCCAATTCCATGGCTAGAAATTTTCTCACCTGATACCATGTCCGAGAACACGATCGAATCCCTATTATTTGGTACGAAGACTGTACTGGTACTATTAAGATCCTCCAAAAATAACTGATAGTTGTGCAGACCTCTTAGCATCATAATATTATTACGCAAACAGAAAACTACGTCGTAATTAGTAATGATCGATCTACCGCACCTTAGGTTGCAGTTCCTGTCGGCCTCTACCATCAGTAGAATAAGTTGTTGTTGAACTACAGATTCGATGTATTCCACAGTCTTCGGGTCGGTATTCGGATTGGCGCCAAAAGCGAGGATCATCTTACTAATTTCTTCTTTAAAACATGGTGTTGGTTTGCCTCTCGTTACAAGGCAATTCGCCATGGTCGGTTTAGCTATCTGCGTCCAGAGAGAAATGATGGGGGAGGGAAGTTGCTCGCGTCCGTAGGACTTACCATCTTTTCCTAGACCCACCCTACACGTCTCCCCCGGGTGGTGCTAAACGAGCAACAACGCCGAGCCTTGGGCGGCGGTTAAAAATCCTGACCAGATGGGCCTAACCAGTTCGTCAAGTTGGAAGGAGGAAATGCCTTTTAACACCCGTTACCTTGCGGACTTGTTCCGTGAGGCCGGGGTCCTTGGCTTCACCGCCCGGGACTAGAGGAAGAAAGCCTCAATAATAAATCACCCCTAATCCCAAGGTGTGGACCGCGCCGAAGGGATGAATGACTGGGGGGCATCCCAGCCGCTAGCGCCAACCATGATGGACATGGCAAACATCATGAGTATCGCCTTCAGGTGAGAATGGGCGTAACCTCACCTGCGACCTTATATATCGACCCTTCTCGTGGGAACAAAAATGAGTGAACAATCAAATGAAATACTAAATATATCTTTATCTTCTTCGGAAGAACAACCTACTGCAGTGGGTAAGTCGGCTTCAGCTTTAGAAAATTCTACTGGCCGAAAAGTCCTTGTACAACAGGCATTCCATCCTGGCCTATTTCTACAAAGACCTAGATCTGCATCAATTGGAAGTTGTCCAACACAACCATCTACTGAAGACATGAAATCCAAAGATGCACCTTTGACACCTATAGATTCACCGCATCCTCCTCCGTGGCAGAAAGTGCCCTGTAATAGGAATAAGAAAAGAAAGTTGTCTACCAGCCCCCCTGTAGATACGACCAACATAACAAATCGCTATGCTGGACTACCCGTTGATATAACTGATGAAACGGATAAATTAACAAAACAAGTTAAACCACCACCAATAATTCTCTATGGAATTGAAGACCTTAAAGAGTTAACAAACCTCTTAGAAACAGCAGCCAACAAAGATCAGTTTACATATAAAATTGTTAACAAAACTCAACTTCGGATCAGTACTGCAGATATAGACATCTACAAAAAACTTATCTCCCTGGTTAGAGAGAAGGGCCTGATAGGACACACCTTTAACAGGAAAGATACTAGATGCTTCCGAGTTGTAATAAAAAACTTACATCCATCTACACCACTTAATATAATAAAAGAAGACATAGAGGCAACGGGAAACATGGTATCTGGCGAGATAATAAATGCAAGGTATGGACCAAACAAGAATCCGACATCTACTTTCTTTGTTAATCTGGTTAGTGGTCCCAACAATAAGGCTATTAAAAATATGAAATATATCTACCACCAAAGTGTCACCATAGAAGAACCAAGAAAAAGGAAAACAATAGTCCAATGTCAGAGATGCCAACAGTATGGTCATACCAAGAATTATTGCATGCGACCATACAGATGTGTAAAATGTGGGCAATCACACAAGACTTCCGAATGTCAAAAACTAGACCGTACCAGTCCAGCCATATGTGCCCTGTGTAATGGACCACATCCAGCTAATTACAAGGGATGTGAAGTCTATAAAGAAATCCAAGCTAGGAAACAAAAAAATCATATCCCTCCGATAGGAAACAAAACAGCATCAAGAACAACTATGAAGAATGAGATAAATACTAGTACGGAGCCAAAGAATCGAGGACAGAGTTTGTCCTACGCAGAAACAGTAAAATCAGCCAAAATAAACACCGCTTCCCAGAACAGTTTTGATAATGCTCACATCTCAGGCCAAATAAACGTGACCCTAGAACAATTAATCACAGAACAAACTAAAAAGTTTGATATCATCCTTCAACAAATGAGCACTCTTATGAGTCTTATAGTAAAACTTGTTGACAAACTGACAAAATGACTTCACTACGGATCGCGACCTGGAACATCAATGGTCTTGCTGCGAATAACCATGAAGTTAAACTGTTCATGTCTCAACATAAACTGGACATACTGCTTATCTCTGAGGCCCACTGTAAAGTAAATTCCATATTAAGGTTTCCAGACTGCCACTGCTACATCACAAACCACCCAGATGGTACAAGCCATGCGGGATCGGCCATCATTATAAAAAAGTCAATCAAACATCACCAAATGCCTAACTATGAAACTGAGGAAATCCAGGCAACTACGATAACTGTGCATGACAAAACAGGAGACATCAATGTGGCGGCAGTGTACTGCCCACCTAAACACAACATGACAGAGTCAACATACACCAATTTCTTTGCAACTCTAGGACATCGCTATATTGTGGGCGGAGATTGGAATGCCAAACATACCTCCTGGGGCTCCAGATTAACGAATACCAGAGGCAAACAGCTAAAACTGAGTGTAGAGGCAAACAAACTTAGCACCATATCCACAGGAGAACCTACTAATTGGCCAACTGACACCAAGAAGGTGCCGGATCTTATAGATTTCTTCATAGCCAAAGGTCTAACGAAGTTGTATATGAAACCTGAGTCTTGCTATGACAGTGCTTCCGATCACACTCCCGTACTCTTGACTATAAGTACCAACCTTATAGAGGTGTCAAGACCAATAAGGCTGAGTAATAAACTTACAGACTGGGATACATTTCAAGAGCACATTAATGAATCGATAAACATGAAAATGGCCCTTAAAACACCTGATGATATAGATGAAGCCGCTAAATATATAACGATGCTCATACAGGAGGCATGCTGGATAAGTACTCCTGAAATCCAAAGCCGTAATGGTAGTGGAGTAAGTAACTATCCTCTAGAAATAAAAAAGGCTGTGCTAGAAAAGAGACGACTTAGAAGAGTCTGGCATTCAAGTAGGCTTAGTGTAGATAAAACAAATCTTAACAGAGCTGTAGAAAATCTGAAGATACTATTGGAAAACTGGCATGATAACTCATTCCAAGAAAAGCTAGAAAACCTTACTGCTACAGAGGCTACAAACTATTCGCTCTGGAAAATAACCAAATGTTTTGACAGACCGCAAGCTGCTAAACCACCATTGAAGCATGATGGAGGATGGGTTAGAAAACCACAACAAAAAGCAGACATATTTGCTGCACATCTAGCAAAAGTATTTCTCCCAAATGATTCTGTGAATGATGAGTTTGATGACCAAGTGGACGCAACTCTAAATCAAGACCTCCAAATGGACCTACCGCCAAGACCTGTATCGGTACGGGAAGTGTGGAGAGTAATACAACAGCTAAAGGATAAAAAAGCACCGGGCTTTGACCTAATAACTAAAGAAATTGTTAGGAAATTGCCCCGAAAAGCTATTATCTACATCACTACAGTATGTAATGGGATATTAAGAGTCCAGCATTTCCCTACAATATGGAAAGTATCCCAAATAATCATGATCTATAAAGATGGAAAACCACCAAGTGACGTCACGTCCTATAGACCAATAAGTTTGCTCCCGATACTCTCCAAAATTTTTGAAAAGCTCCTCCTACGGCGAATCCTACCAATTCTTACAGAAAGTGGCATCATACCCAGCCATCAATTTGGCTTTAGGCAGCAGCACTCCACTGTGGAACAAGTCCATAGAGTCTGCGATAAGATTAGAAAGACACTTGAAGAAAAAGAATACTGCTCTGCAGCCTTCTTAGATATACAGCAGGCTTTTGATAGAGTCTGGCACAAGGGCCTGCTTTGCAAAATTAAAAGCTGTCTTCCACATAGCTACTTTCAAATATTTAATTCCTACCTCTCAGGACGACTATTCCAGGTCAAAGAAGGAGAAACTACATCAAAATTCTTTGAAATACAAGCTGGGGTACCCCAGGGGTCAGTGTTGGGCCCTGTACTCTACACTATCTTCACAGCTGACCTCCCTTGCTCGAATGCCATAACCACTGCTACGTTCGCAGATGATACCGCTATCCTGGCGAGTCATGAGCACCCAGAAATAGCCTCCAAAATCCTACAGGAAGGCCTAAACGAAACAACTAAATGGCTTCGAAACTGGCGGATTAAAGCTAGTTCTTCAAAATCAGTGCAGGTTACTTATACCCTACGCAAAGGCAATTGCCCCCCTGTAAAACTAGAAAACGTCACCCTTCCTCATCTGAACTCTGTCAGATACCTTGGCCTCCATCTCGATAGGCGCATGACATGGAATGAGCACATCAAGAAGAAAAGGGATGAACTTAACATCAAATACAAAAGCCTCCTGTGGCTGCTAGGCCGAAACAGCAAACTGTCAGTGGACAATAAACTGTTAATTTACAAATCAATCCTAAAACCTGTATGGATGTATGGCCTTCAGCTGTGGGGTAGTGCTTGTAACTCCTCCATCATAAAGATACAAAGAATGCAGAACATAATCCTCAGAACAATCAGTAATGTCCCCTGGTATGTGACTAATGCTGAGATCCATGAACACCTGGAAATGCTCACAGTGAGAGAAGAAACAACCAACCTCAACATTAAATACAGGGAACGGCTAGAAGCCCACCCTAATACCCTTGCACGACAGCTCACAATTCGCAGCTATGCTAAACGCCTTAAAAGAAAAGACATACTAGGAAATTATGAGTAGATGTTCTTGCTGGAGGACACACTCAGAACGAGAAAATCCAACAACACATTTGCTAAAAGTGAATGCACTGATTGCAAATGAAAGAGGAAAAGAAAAAAAAAAAAAAAAAAAAAGAGAGAAATGAATACACTCACAACACAGCCGGAACGCACCCTGTCCAACACATAACTTCTCCTCTCCTCCCTCCCCTCAACAACTAAATAAATACGCACGCACGCAGCAGCATAAGGGTTGTAGGCTTGTCGAAAAAATATCGATATATCGATATAAAATAAAGAGAATCGAAAACATTTTACTATATAAAAAAAAAAAATTGGTTGCCTGTAAAGTCGGTATACGGGCGAAAGTTTTACGTGACAACGACTTTGAGTGGTAAAATAATTTTAATGTGAATATTCATTCGTATAGTAGGAAGAAGGATGAAACTGTGCTCGAGTGGAAGGGACGCGTGCCTTTCACTTTTTATGTCTGTCTCTCTCGCTCTTAGGCGGGCTAACCATGCCCGAGTGGAAGGGACGCGTGCCTCTCACTCGCTCTCATTGTGAGCGCATAACGTGAGCGGAGCGTAACGCAGTTTCTTGAAGTGTCACCCGGCAAACCAATTTATAAGACGTTGTCACGTCAAAACCAAGCAATATAAAAATATGTTTTGGTTCAAAATGTTAATAAGCGATCAGTAGGATCGCATGTGTGTCTTTTTCTGAATCTTCGTAAATAAAAATAGTATACTGGCCAAAAAAAAAAACATTTCTTGACACACAGGTTTGAGTAAAAAAAAATCGAATACGGTCAATACAAAATTAGAGCCCTGACTCCTAAACTAGGACGACCCTTTATTTTAGGAGGCAATGTCTTCGCATTATATTACAGTGCAGTACCTACCTATTGGTTAAGCGAATTGTTAACATTATCAAACAGGCAGATTTAACAGAAGTTCACAACTAATCATCAAAAATACATATTAATATCTAAAATCAAACAAAATCAATCGCTTAATTAAACGGAACTGTATGAAATTTATGAAACTACAAAAAAAAGGGAATACAATTACTTAGGGTGTTGAGTAGTGTGTAGAGTATTTGTGTAGGGTGTAGTAAGTATGATGTGGATGTTTTGTGTATCTGTAAAGGGAAGGGTAACTAACTTTCTCTATGAGACCGTTAGTGATGGGGTGTATTGTATGGTGTTTAAGGTGTGAGCTGTGTGCTATGAGAGGTATTAATCAGGTGTTTGAGCCTATAAATATATGCGTAAGACCCAGAGGAGGCTGGAGCAGTCTGTATGATGTGAATTAGGAAATCCAGGCAAGTAAAGTTTCCGTTTCCTCAAAGTGTTGATCTTATAACCACTTTTCAATTTTACTTTTCTTTTTTATTTATTTTTGTGTATAAGTGTGAGCTTAGAACATAATGCTTTCGTCTATCGAAAGGGGTCCTATGAGTTACCATGAAAAAAAGGAGCTTTTTCTTACGGCGTATTGTGTCTGGAAGAAAACATTACTGAAAAAACACTTCACTTCCCGACCCCTGTTTCAGTACAGTTTTTTTTAGCATAAACAGTTAGAACGTTTGCGTCTTTGTATAATTGCGTGGTTGGATGCCTAAAGTGCTTCTTTAACGTCACCTCGAGAACTTGAGAAACCTAACTTTAGCTGCACCTCCTCAAACCAGGATGCAGCTATTGCATAATAACAGACTGGTAATGTCTAAGTGTGTTGAAATCAGAACAAAAACCAAGTAGCTTGAGCACATAGCTTGAAATAGTTTTGCTGTGCCCGACAGGGTCCATAAATTGATTCGATGTTTTAACATACCAACTATTATATGTACACATTATGGAATGCAATTAAGTATTCAGTAGGTACATAAATTATTCTTCTACTGTAAAGAGACGAATAAGTCTTGTCCAGGTTTAGAGTAAAGATAATCTGGTGCAACCAACTGATAACTGATTTAAGGAACGATTCGGCAGTGGTTCTCAGATGCTCCCAATAAGTCGCATGCACTATAATTCCAGTGCCGTCAGCATAAGTGAATATATTGAGTTTTTGAAAGGAATGCAATAGAGTTAAATTGTAAACCTGGAAAAGAATCAGCCCAAGCTCACTTTCCTGTAGTACCCTGGAAATGGTGTTTTCCTGTTTACTGACATGGTTGCCAACTTTAACGCACATACTGCGGTTAGTGAGGTGGCTTGCAAAAACATCATTGGTTCCTAGTAAGGCAGTAAATACTCCATCTTTATACGAACTCTGAACAGGTATCAGGACTAATTATTTATCGATAAACATACTTGTCTATTAAGAAAATATAGAATGGTGCACCTCTACCCTCAACAGATAGCCCATAAATCAAATTTGCACTATCATCGTGCTATCATCCAGGGATGCCAGATGAATAAAACGACATGTCAAAATTTTGTTTTCCATAAAATTACATTCTACAATTTAAAACTCGAACCAAAATCGTTTATGTTTTTTAAATAACATTTAGATATTTATTGTCTTATAACGCAGGTCGTTCAAACAAAAAACCAATGCACAGGCTCAGAATACAGAAAGAACCAGAAGCCGTAAGCCCGCCTATTACTGAAGCGACAAAAACTACTCTCAAACAGAGTAGTTTGACACGCAGCCGATCAGTCACTCTGTGAGCATCATATTGCGTAATCTGTTTTGCCGATGTCCAATTTAATTAAATTTTGCCATCTTTTGTCGTTCCCACCTGTAAAAATGCAGCGCGGCTTAAAAGAGATGGGATCACATTTCACATGTAATAAGCGCATTCACTTATCAGTTATCACCTTATTTTAATATTGAATAAATTGTTCAGTTTGTAATTGTCATAGATATTAATGCATCCATTTTGTTCGTGTTGCCAATTATAAGAGTTTTGATTTTCCCTTCTTTTTATTTTTAGCTACTGAGGGCTTTTATTCGTTGTAGTATATTAATACCTACTTTAAAAAAATATTTTAACCGTTTTGACAAAAGAAAGGTTAAAGGATAAGGAAACCCGTATGTACCCGTGTGTATGTATACGATATTGTTAGAATTGCATACATACATACATACATAAACTCACGCCTTTTTCCCATGGGGGTAGGCAGAAACTACAGAGCGCCATATGCTACGATTCTTACATACAGCTTGGCAAAAAAGAGTGTGGAATAAATGAGGTCGCTAGTATCGCGCATGTGGCCACCCTGAATACTACGACTTAACAGGTTTGATACTTGTTATTTTTTCCCAAAGCTAAGTGGGTGGTTCGGTCTGTCGGATGCTACGATTGCTACGCAAACACCATGGAAGGCTTCAATGTCCAGTATTAACACTATTAATAGTGGGCCAATGTGTATAACAACATGTAAAAATGTATACGAAGCAAAAGAAGCATGTAAGAATCGTAGCATATGGCGCTCTCTAGTTTCTGCCTACCAGCGTGGGAAAGAAGCGTGAGTTAATGTACCTATATGTATGTTATAGTGGGCACTGAAGCCTTGCACGAAAGTGATGCATTAGGTATACACAGACAGATATAATCATGCCATCGCGAGCAGCCTAACCGTAAGATTGTTAGGAATTAACGAAAATAGTTTGCTTACAGGAAAAATGAAAGAACACGTTTTTTTTAAGTTTTATTTTAATACCAAAAATTTAAACAGAGGAATCGAACACACTACCATCAAATATACGATCCCGGAAAAGCTCACATGTTGGCTAACTAAACACTTGTATTTTCTAATTCTGATAAATCACTGCTACTGTCATCTGTGAGATTTATAACTGTCATGATATTATTTTTCCATTTTCATTACAATATCATTGCATAATTTTTTCCAATCTTAGTAATGTTTGCAAATGCTTGTTCAGCAGTCACCTTTAAAAACAAAAAATAATCATAAACAATGATTCTAACATAGCAAATTTTAGATATGCACATATAAACTAGGCTACATACCTTTACATCAATGGATCCAACATTGACTGAAGCAATTTAATGTTTTGCAATGCCCCATATTAATTCAATTGGATTCACGTCACAATGATAAGGTGGTAACTTTCTTCAAGCGACCTTTGAAGTTTTCCCGGTGTTTAAAAAATATCTTATTTTTACGTTCCTTAACATTTTGCTTACTGTGTTGACAGATTTACCTAAAAGAAAAAAAGATACGTTAAAGAAACAAAATAAATTAATTATAAATAGATTAATTCCCTATTCTTTATCTTCAAGTATCAAATATGGGTATACGAGGCTCTGCAAACTACAAAACATAACCTTAAATTTCAATTTCTGTAAACAAGACAAATAGTTACTTAAATCTGTATATCAACAAAACTACGCATTGAATACATTTATAATAACTTATTTAATGTACAATGATTTAATTAGGGTAGATAAATACCTGTCCTAGCGGCAGTTCTTCGATAAACATTCCCGATATCGGACAAAACTTGCCCCGCTTCAGATTTGGCCAAACATCACAAAAAGACGTGGTAAATCACTGCTCTGATACAAATACGAATGGTTTTATTAACTTCTAATCGTTAATTTTGCAACAAAACTTAATAAATTTGTTAAATCTATGAAAAACGACGAGGATTTACGCACTTTTGACACATGATGTACTAGCACTTGACAAATAAATCAATGTTGCCACAATCATCCACTTTTAGTTTCATCTGTCACCGCGTCAGACTCTTTTTTGCCAAGCTGTACTTCTTTTGC
This sequence comes from Euplexia lucipara, assembly GCA_921972225.1. Classification (NCBI taxonomy): domain Eukaryota; kingdom Metazoa; phylum Arthropoda; class Insecta; order Lepidoptera; family Noctuidae; genus Euplexia; species Euplexia lucipara. Next base: position 4,015,827 of record OV179142.1, on the reverse strand, counting down.
TTCGTTTAAACATTCATACATGTTGTCATACACACACGCCGGTTGCGAGTACTACGCAACTGACCTTTCTGAAGAACCTCACCAATAAGGTCTATGTATGTCCTTCTAGGGCGTCCCCTCCCGGCGTTCCCACTTACATCTGAATTGTAAATACCTTTCGTTAGTCGCCTTTCATCCATCCTTTCAACGTGACCAAACCATCTAAGCATACTCTTTTCAATTTTTGTTACTACATCTTCTTTTAAACCACAACGTTGCTTTATCACATCATTCCTCAATCTGTCATTCATTGTTACACCACACATACTTCGCAGAATAATAGAATTGCATAACATTAATAATAGGTGCTATGTTAGTCTATTTTAAGATTTCGTAACAATTTTACATTAAATTTGTGGTGTATGTGAGAGAGTAGGAAGGGAGAGAAAGGAAATTAAATATTTTTTTATCTAAACCGTTTTTCATTTAAAGAACGAATTTAATGAATGAAACGAGAAGATAATTTTTCTCTATTTCTTAAGATTTTCAAGTACATGTTACTACATAAATAGAAATAGGACAATTTTGAATTCAACAATATCATGTCTCCGATACTCTCAGCAGTTACCCCAAAAACGGACACGCTCAGAAGCTTGCCACATTACGAGGGTGGGAAGTGAGGCGGGCGGGGGACGCTTGTCATGTATTTGGATTCAGCGTGCGGCTTGCAATGACAGTTGAACGCGGCTTCTGGTTCTTTCTGTATTCTGAGTGCACAGGCATCTATTAACCTGATAAGATTTTTGGATGACTTTTGGCTGAATAATAACAGACGTAAGGGTCGATAGACGCTTGACGAGGTCGGATGGGTGATCATTGACTCCTCCGTGCTTCGGAAAGCACGTTAAAGCTGTTGGTCCCGGCTGTCACTTGTAGATTTTTAACAAGACAACCAGTATGACCAAGGGGTATAGTGTTACCCAGTAACTGGGTTGTGGGGGACAGACTGGCAGTCACTTCATGTAAAACACAGCTGGATCCGGTTTAAATGGAAGCTGACCCCAATTTGGTAAAATACCTTTGTGACGTCATCATCAGAGAAAAAAAAAATATACTCCACAACTTTTCACACACCACCATTTAGTCCCAAGTTAAGCTTGAGAGCTTGTGTTATGGGTACTAAACAGTTGATAAACATACTTATATATTTCTAAATACATACATATTATAGATAAATTACACCCAGACACAGAACAAATGATCGTGCTCATCACACAAACATTTGTCCTGGGTGGGAATCGAACCCACGACCTCGGGCATAGCAGTCAGGGTCACTACTACTAGACCAACAGGCCTAGACCAACACTAACTTACTCTTTTGTGTGCTAGTTGTAAGTTTAGCAACCAGCCAAAAGAAAAATTGATTAAGTATTGGACCCTCTAGACAGCTAAACAAACAAGGCAATGCATTATAGGATATAGGTACAAATAAAAATGTATTTAATGATGAAATTTAAAAAAAAGTTCAAAATTTCATTTCACTTGTAACTGGGTGGATGAGCAATTTTTTTTCTTTTGAAAGTGACAGTTGTGTTGATTTTTTGTAGGGTGGTACCTAGCTCCTTTTTAATGCGTTCTGACCTGAGACATTCAGCAATTTGTAGATGGTGGTTTTTGGTCTTGCACGTAGGTCCCTACTTGCAAGTACCTACTGTATTTAACTCTTAGACTATAATAATATACCTCTAGACGTAGTCCAAATTACAGTGTGAAGTGTGGAAGTGAGACGCATTAATACAAAGTTCGTAGGAAAATTGAGACAAAGCATCGTATCTTCTGTCCCTTACGTCGTGCCGTATTTTTGCATGGCTAACTTTTGAATGTTAGCCAAACAAAGTGCTGTCACTGTCACGTATATTATTAGGGTCGATTTAATTTAAGTTTTCGGATGGTTTTTGCAATTGTTGTAATAGTTTGAGTAATTTAATGAGAAATGGACTCCATTAGTTAAGTGTTTAATGTATGGTGTATGCTCTACGATGGGAGGATGCAGTATAATAGGTTGTAAAAGCCGCACAGAAAAGGATATTAACGAAATCACTTTTCATTCGAAAGTTTTCAATACTGTTAGTGTTATAGTATGATTATTGAATTTATACATTTGTGCGCTTTTATTGTCATGGGTTTCAGACCAAAATATGGAAGATTTCTTAAAGTAAACTTGATTTCTTATATCACATAGCCTAGGAATACTTACTTACAGTGTTGCTACACGTTTCAAATCTTTTCCCTTAACTGTCACGCCTAATGTTCAAAAGGTAGGCATAATAATCAAATAAATCTATGGTGGATAAACACACACAAATTTGTGGGCGAACCCTTACGAACGAACAGCCCTTTCGACAATCATTAAGTTTTACTCTTGAAGGCAATCGCGTAGGTACTTATAGATATTTGGAAGTAAGAATTCATTTTATAAATAAATGTTAAGTAACAATAAAGATTTACAATTTAGAAATCAGAAATTTTCATAATAAGATGGTTTTGTATAAAGGACAATAGTTATTATACAGCAATTTCAATGTCACACTGGATGTCAGCCATACCTAAGTATATTTTAATGATACATAAAACGCGAAAAAATAATGTTGTTTTCTTTTAAAGAGTTCCTTCTATGTACACACATCAAGCTTTACTTGGTAGTACCTAGTGTATATTATTTGTGAGAATCAAGTTAAGATGGAAAGTAGGTATTTTTCGTGAAATGATATTTTCCCACACATTGATACTTCTACACTCAAATTACCACGTTGAATACGTCAATTATAATTTATAATAGTGCTAAAATTGGAACCCGCAGTTATGTAGAATTTTGGTCGTATTTTGGGACTTTTTTAAGGAATAGCAACACTGAACTTTTATATTGCTGTCTCATGAGCGGCCACGCGATGGCTCGATCTAGAGGTATATTATCTAAGATTTAACTAGTTGATTGTGTTATCTGTTGAACATTTAAACATAGATCATAGATCAAATTGAAGTGTTTTTGTAATGACATTTTAATAATGATACAAAGCAAATCGAAAAAAGAACACCAAGAAGGTTCCGAGTCTGAGTTTTTAACAAATTAAAAAAAAGTTGTATGATAAATTCGGCACCATAGAGGTAGGTTTAATGTTTTTTTTTTTAATTCACAAACTTAGGGCACACGATGTTCCTTCTAAATTTAATTTACTTTATCCTCTAGAGAATAAAAACGGCTTTTCCACTCAGATATTGAAGATTAAAAATACTCTTTCCGAGATGATGGGATGAAAATAGTTATTTGTTATACAAGAGTGCAAAGTTGCTTTTTACCCGCGTGTTCAATTTTTATAGTATGACTATACAAATGTTTGGTGAGAGTTGTGTAACTTTTGTTCGAGACTGTGCATCTTGGGTTTTTATATAGGTAGGTACCTATCAATGCCTACTACCTACTTAACCTTTCAATCGTGTCAATTAGAGACACAATAGAAAGACAATGACAGCGCGGATGCAGGCGGCGTTCGCTTGGGGTTACTATTCAGTAGTCTCAAAATGTCATTCTGTTATGAAAATATTTAGTGAAGAAAGTTTAATATCATAATCTCGCTATCACAGGGTTACCTACTAGTTTTGAGGTATTTATACAATCTAAATAAATTACTCTTCACAAGTCTAAATCTAGTGGTGCGCTTTCGTCGATTCCTCACTTTATACTTATATAAGTACTTATGTACTTACGTAAGTATTTAAATTAGTTATTTACGTCGGGTATAACCAGGGTGAGGTTATCATCAGCATTCCTTTATTTTTACAACTCATGGCATTTGAAAATCACTCAGGTAAGTATTGAAGAACATTCGTTTCCCTGTTAAATTTCACCGGTATCGTGAGTGCGTTTTTAACTTACACACAAAAACAGCCAGACCAGGAACAACTAGGTACCTGTAGGTTATACAAATATTTGTTTAGGGTCGAACCCGCGACACTCAGTGGAACACTCAATCTCTTAACCACTGCGCCATCCGCGTCTTCACTATGATTTTGAGATTGCTTTCACTGTAGTTACGAGAAGTCGACTCATCACAGGTCTGACTCCTGACCAAACCGACTGGTCAGGAGTCAGAGTTGAGATGAGTTGACGTGCTTGATAGACGCGGAAAAACGTGCTGCGCCGGACCTCAAATACCTACATTGTCATGGCCAGGAATACCTAAATAATGCGTACCTACTATACCTAGTCGATAGGGCAAAGACAGTAAGTTCTTCAAAGCCGAATTCAGATCTTTATATTAAAATAAATTGACCCACGGTAGGTTTGCTTAAATTTCCAGTCGACAGCATAGTGATTTCCATTTAAATTAAACGTGGGTTAATCATTTGCTAGAAATACCTAATCATACAGATTTGATTACCGTAGGTAGGTACTAACACTCGTTTTTATTTCTGGATGAGCATAGCTGATACTTCTGCTCAGATTGTAACTATTGCTGAAGGAAAAGGCTATATTGTTTGTGTAGGTATTTAGTAACTAATAAATTCTTGATCGTATCTATAGGGTAACTTAATTCAGTCAGATAATATAATACTAAGGCTAAGGATCTAACAGCTTTTGTGCCTATTGATTCGGTTACACCTTTTACCTACTCGTATACATTATGTATTTTTAAAAGTTCTTACTAATTTTACCAAAATGTAATTATTAATCTACTTTCACATTAATAAAAAATAAATCGCTCAAATGTCATGTAGATGTAGTATGTACAGACCTACCCCAATGTGTCAAATTTCTTTGATAGGTTTTCAACTTAATTCTAAATACAATAAGATTCATATTCAATTAGGAAAATTTGACAGTTTGGGGTATGTTGATGTGCTGGCGTCTGTAGTACATACGCTTATAATAGTTTTTAAATCTCTTGGCTTATAACTTATGCTTTTTTAGGTTGTACCTATTTGTGATTGGCCTGGATGGTTTAGGTTCACAATTGGCCCAATTGTGAACCTAAACCATCCAGGCCCGACAGGGAGCGCTGCAATCGGTTTCAAAGCCAACGTTCGGGCAGGACAACGTTTGCTGGGTCCGCTAGTGTGCAATAGAAGTAAGTAATTGATGAAAGGCGCAGTGCTGCCTTGCAATCCCACTCTTCCAACTCGCTGGAATCTTTGGTGCAACGGAACTACTAACGCCCGATATTAATATTCTATCTCAATCCAAATCCCGATCCTTTGTTTTTGACGGCTGCTTCTGATTGGACATCTTTAAGACTCGGATAGGCGAATTAGGTCGTTGATTGGTTACGGACAAAGATCGGGATCAAGATAGCAACCGAGATAGATTATTTATTAATATCCAGCGTAAGTAGGGAGAGGGACGCTTTAAGGAAGTTTACTAAAATTACATGTAAGTACCAAAACAACAAGTCAACGTCATTTCCTGGAGAAATCCATCAAATGAAACATACGTTTTTCGATTATTTTCATTCCAGCAGGCCTAGCCATATTACAAATTCTATTTCTACTATCGTACTCGAAAAGGCGACAATAGAAAGAACATGGCGTATATGGAATCAACTGTTTATCAACTGTCAAGTGTATTTCATTTTTGTCCATATTACAAATTCTATTTCTATTATCGTAATCGAAAAGGCAACAATAGAAAGAAGATGGCGTATATGGAATCAACTGTTTGTCAACTGTCACGTGTATTTCATTTTTGTCCATATTACAAATTCTACTCGTTAACACTTGACAGTTGACAACAGCTGATTCCATATACCTACGCCATTTTCTTTCTATTGTCGCAATAGAGTAGAAATAGAATTTGTAGTTTGGCTAGGCCTGCAGGTGTTTAGATCTTAGATTATAACATGTTTGACACAACGCAATACAAAAGCAGAATAAGTAAACGGCCGGTCGACTCAGTCAGTACCAACTTACAAGTTACCCCGTGAAAAATTGAATTAAGTAAACTGTCATTGGCCTTGCCAATTTCTATGCCTATGGAATAAGAGCAAAATTCGCCTTCACTTCATCTAACTGGGCTATCATATTCTTTTAACTGGTCGATTTTTACAGAATATCACAGACTACTGCAATAAATCACCGCATCATGTCCTTACAGCTCGCCGTTTTCTTTACCTGCGCCGATTTAAATTACGGCTGGTTAATGGCATCGGAACGATCAATGTACGATCCAATAGCTCAAATGTTATCCTAACGTTTAAAATAAATATTAATATATATTCCACAACTTTCACACAACGCCATCTAGTCCCCAGCTAAGCAGAGCTTGTGTTATGGGTACTAAACTGCTGATTAACATACTTATATATTTCTAAATACATACATATTATAGACAAATAACACCCAGACACAGAACAAATGATCGTGCTCATCACACAAACATTTTTCCTGGGTGGGAATCGAACCCACGACCTCCGGCATAGCGGTCAGGGTCACTAACCTCTAGACCAACTGGCCGGTCAAATTAAATCATCAATTAGTCAATTTAAATTGGTGGAACCTAGATTTTGACACCTCGAGCTTATGTGTTAGGTTAGATTACGCTACGTTTGAGCATTCCGGCGTTTCATGATACAGCTTGGTGGATTCTACAATTTGGTAACGACATACCTTCGTTCTTGCATGCAAGTAGGTACCGACATATGTAGTGTGAGGAAGTATGAAGCACAAGCCTTGACTTGTCTTGACTTTATTATGCTAGCAGAATACGAGACATCATAAACATTTTTAATGGCTGCTATAAAAAAAAATGTGACTTTCATCATAAAGACATAATTGAACGACCTGCAAACGTAATAGGTGAAAAGAAAACCGGTATTTGCGGGTCACTTTAGAACTACAAACATGACCTGGGGTATCAAAGCGTTGCCAAGTGTCCAGATAATGCCGAACACAGTTCGGCTTTCAGATTGCGTGTCCGACCAAAATACACGGTGTGTTTAGTCTGTTAGACTTTTTAAGAAAACGTATTTTTTATGGCAATAATAAAAAAAGCTTGATATTTCATCTAAATTTTGGCCTGGTAACCTTGCCTATTCTTCTAACCATTAATTTAAATTTATCCCGTAAGTATCCAAAAAATGTCTTGGTGTTACACCAATTTTGTTTATCAAAGGGAACTCGTCCCACTCTCATTAGCACGACCAGTTCCAGTTTAGTGTTCAGTGTCATCGTGGCCGTCACGTATATCAAGGAAACCTGATTAGGATGACGTAATCAGTTTACATACCTACGACCACGCTACTGTTGCTACTGCTGCTTCGTATTCCCCAGTCGCTAATCTCTTCTAGAAATAAATAGTATCTATAAAATAAACTGTTATAGTTTTCCTGTATATTAAGTTCTTGTGTATTACCAAGTTTAAGAATTTTGACGCGATTATAGCTTTAATTTTGAAATATTCTTGAAACCTTTACAGTTTACACAGCCTTGTTTCAGATAGACAAGTCGATGGATGAGGTACCTGCAGGCCTAGCCAAATTCTATTTCTATTATACTTCCATTATAGAATGAAAATGGCGTATATGGAATCAGCTGCCTAATGACAAATTCTACTCGTTACCACTTGACAGTTGACAAACAGCTCATTCCATATAGGTACGCCATTTTCTTTTTATTGTCGCCTTATCGATTACGATAATAGAAATAGAATTTGTAATATAGCTAGGCCTGCTGGTCCACTCGTGTGTCTAACCCATCAATTTGTCAAGTGTACGACTATAACTATGATGTAAGTAAGTAACACCAATAAACTTATAAATACACACATCAAAAGTGTCTAGGGATCAACATATATTTGTGCAATCACTTTTCTCTTGATTGATATTAATTAAAATTTTCTTTAAGGATTCATCAAATAAAGTGTTTTCGTTTGTCACAGTAACGATAAACCATGTCACCTTTGCATTAATAAAGAAATTTGCCATTTTCCTAATAAAGGGATTTTTGACATTTGAACCACTAACATTAAAGTTCGAAAAAAAGACTGAAATAACAGTTTTCTTTAAAATTTTATTGGGTAACTTAAACAATTAATAATCCGTGTTTCTACCGCGAACACTAACAACACAAGAACATCGGTTTGGCATACTCAAAATGAGTTCATCCAAATCACGCTGTGGAATGGCCGCCCATGTTCGTTGCAACAACAAAAAAAGGTCTTCTTGCGACTGGATACCCTCCATATTCGGCAGAGCTCTTCTCTGTAGCATATCCCATGCATGCTCAATCGGGTTCAAGTCTGGCGACTGAGCAGGCCAGGGCAGGACATTGATGTTAGCTGCGGCGAGAGTCTGTCTTACAACTCTTGCGGTGTGCGGTCGTGCATTATCATGCATTAACTGAAATAAGGGACCGATTTGCACTTGTAGAGGAACGATGACGTCTGATACAATCGTCTCAGCATAAATTTGAGCGTTGAGGTTGCCTCTGATCCAAATCAACTCAGTTCTTCCGCCGATCCAAATACCCGCCCATACCATGATGGTTCCACCACTATAAGGATGGACTTCCTGGCAGGATTTTAATCGCTGTTGGCGTCCAGGGGTTCTCCAGTGTCGTATACGTCTTGTATCCGGTCTCATACCAAAACGAGACTCATCAGAAAAGCACACGAAACGCCATTGTTCTTCTGCCCAATTTCTGTGTTCAAGAGCCCATTGATATCGAATCCTACGATTGATCAGAGGCAACCTCAACGCTCAAATTTATGCTGAGACGATTGTATCAGACGTCATCGTTCCTCTACAAGTGCAAATCGGTCCCTTATTTCAGTTAATGCATGATAATGCACGACCGCACACCGCAAGAGTTGTAAGACAGACTCTCGCCGCAGCTAACATCAATGTCCTGCCCTAGCCTGCTCAGTCGCCAGACTTGAACCCGATTGAGCATGCATGGGATATGCTACAGAGAAGAGCTCTGCCGAATATGGAGGGTATCCAGTCGCAAGAAGACCTTTTTTTGTTGTTGCAACGAACATGGGCGGCCATTCCACAGCGTGATTTGGATGAACTCATTTTGAGTATGCCAAACCGATGTTCTTGTGTTGTTAGTGTTCGCGGTAGAAACACGGATCATTAATTGTTTAAGTTACCCAATAAAATTTTAAAGAAAACTGTTATTTCAGTCTTTTTTTCGAACTTTAATGTTAGTGGTTCAAATGTCAAAAATCCCTTTATTAGGAAAATGGCAAATTTCTTTATTAATGCAAAGGTGACTTGGTTTATCGTTACTGTGACAAACGAAAACACTTTATTTGATGAATCCTTAAAGAAAATTTTAATTAATATCAATCAGGAGAAAAGTTATTGCAAAAATATATGTTGATCCCTAGACACTTTTGATGTGTGTAGTAAATAATTGTTGGTAGGTACCGTAATAAAATACCTACTTACATGATAAAAACAAAATACTTTTTCGTAGATGATGCTTAACATAGGTACGTGCATTTTAAACTTTTTGCTACAAAAACTGGTATAAGAAGGTGGTAGATAATCGTAGAAGCATCAAAAATAAAGTCCTATGAATATTTTTTAACGTCAGTCGACGAGGCAGACGAAATCCAGACGAAATATGGCACGTTGCAGTCCACCACGCGACTCCTCGTGACATAAAGGTTATCTTGAATGGTAAATACCCAATAAATTGTAGGTATTCATTACAGTAAAATAAAATGTGTACCTGAAAGTAATAATTTAAGAACTGTGTTTGTAATTCATTTCGTATTCCATTATCTACTAAGTATTTTTTATCGGATCCCATTAAGATAATAACAACCGTGCGCAAGTTATAAGAACAAATTTTTCACAATTCACTTGTTTACCCATGAATTTTAAATGAGCTAAAGACACAAAGAAGAAAAGCTACCTGGAACATTCCGCGGCATTTACTGATTCTAATACAAAACATTCAGGTCAAACCAACGAGGAAGCGAAAGAGTCTTAGTAATTGGTTTTCCGTAAACAGTGAAATCGGGAGCCTTCCAAAAGGCTGTAGGTGATGAAAAAACAATAACCTGAAAGTAATTGTGCCAAAAATTTTTACTCACCCGGGGAAAGTGTAGATTCTTCAAGGTGAGAAGAATTTTTCAAATCGGTCTACTCCATTTACAATAAAATTAGCCAAAAGTTAAAAAAAAACTTTATTTTTAATGTGCATTTTGTAACGAGATTACAATTAAGCATGTTACAAAATAATTACGATAGACGCCGAAATTATTAATAATCTATTTTTTACTGCACATGTCACACTTAGTTGAAACAATTTCAACAATTTATTTTAAGAAATGATGTGGATTTCATTTATTTACATTATTTCATTTTAGTTGAAAAATGTAGTGCCAATGATGAAAACCTTCAAGACGCGGGGATGTACAGACGCCAGCACATCAACTTACCCCAATGTGTCAAATTTTCCCAATTGAATATGAACCTTATTTTGTTTACCATAAAGTTGAAAAACGATCAAAGAAATTTGATACATTGGGGTAACTTGATGTGCTGGCGTCTGTACAATGCATGGTCACGTTCTTCGTTTAACTTTTATTCTTCTGAAATAAAACAATTTGAATAAAATTGTGCTGCATTCCTGCTTCTACGAGCCTCTGTTTTCTAATACTATTATTTTATGAATGCGGTAGGATAGTAGTTTTTAATTTTATTGTTACATACAAAGTACAAATCTTTCATCTTTGTACAGGAGCCAGCTTGTACAAACGTCTATGGGTATTTCTTCGACCTTTTTAACCGACTTCAAAAAAAGGAGGAGGTCCTCAATTCGGTTTTTTTTTTTTTTTTTGGTTTTGTTACCTCAGTACTCCGTCATTTATGGACCGATTTTCAAAATTCTTTTTTTGTTTGATAGGGTTTACTAACAGATTAGTCCCATTTGTATCAAAACTCATACCTGATGAGGGATCTTCGAGGAATTGAGGGAACTCCTCAAAAAATATAGGCACACACGCACCGATTTTAACATTTTTAGTAACAAATCAAGCATTTTCATTTAGAAAGTATCATTTGGTGAAGAAAAACTGATGTAGAAGACAGGCAACGGAACTCTTCAACGCATAACAGCAAATTATTCGCGATTTGAGCTTTTGTATTTCCACAACATAACATTACGCCATTCTATTTTAAAAGGGGCCGGCTGAGATGTACAGATTAATGTTTAGATAGAACTTCTCTAGCAATTGTTATCCAATTTCAATGATTCTTTCAAGTTTTGAAAGACTTTCTTTACACACAAAGAAACTAAAAATTACAAAATGAAAACTATTTTACAAAAAAAACAACCGACTTCTTAAAAAAAAACTAACAGGTGAAAAATAACTCCAGTTTTGGAAGTCGGTGGCTAATAATGAACAAAACAAAACCACCAAAGCCACAGACTTCCGAAACTGGAGTTATTTTTCACCTGTTAGTTTTTTTTTAAGAAGTCGGTTGTTTTTTTTTTATTATTATCTCCAAATGTAACTGAAAGAAAACTTATTTAGCAAAATGTTTCAGCAATTCCCAGAATCTGCTAAAGTACCAGAATCTGGGAATTGCTAAGATCTCCATTATATTTCACTTTTAAAACTACTTTTTAAGACTACTGAACGGATATTGGGTGGGTATGGGTACCTTTAGCTTAACATTCATTATAATACAAAGGCTGTACTTAATTTCCACACGCAGACAAAGTCGCGGGAAGGTAGAGATCTAATATGCACCAAATGTTTAGAGTAAAAGGACTTATAATTCCTGTGATCATTTACAGATGACGGCCATAGCAGTTCGTGCTCCCGTTTTAAAATAAACGCAATGCTGCATCTGCGCCAACTGCAGATTGTTTAGTAATGAGCGTCACTGAATCGACCACACGGCTCATTAGTAGTAAGATAAAATCTCATAACAAAGTTCGATAAATTCGAAATGTAAGTATGGAATCAGCATAAACTTTCAAAATACTGAATTCCATACACTTCGGATTAGTAAAACTGTGTTATTGTTAATGACAATGTGGTTCTATCGATGATAACTATGATTACGATTACGATCGATTATTTAGTGGTCATCATAGAAGTAGGTCTCGATAAAGGTAATTAAATATAAATAAATAAATATTCCACAACTTTTCACACAACGCCATTTAGTCCCAAGTTAAGCTTGAGAGCTTGTGTTATGGGTACTAAATAGCTGATAAACATACTTAAGTATATATTTCTAAATACATACATATTATAGACAAATAACACCCAGACACAGAACAAATTTTATGATCGTGCTCATCACACAAACATTTGTCCTGGGTGGGAATGAAACCCACGACCTCCGGCATAGCAGTCAGGGTCACTAACTACAAGACCAACAGGCCAATCAATTGAGTTGATACATTCCAGATTTCCTAACGCGTACTTTCAAAACTATTTTCAATAATTAAGCGAAGCAGGGATGCAGCATGGATGTTTGACCTAGTTAGGCGACTTATAATTAAACCGGCCCAGAATACACAGGTGCTAACTTTAATAATTGTAGGCTCGATTTTAAATCTATTAAGGAATCAACTCCGCCTACTCGTAATTCGAAACTTAATAGCTGAGCCAATGATCCGCTCATACTATCATATTAATATCATAGCAAATGAATGCCTTAGTATTGTGTTACGTTCTAAGACATCACACTTATAAACCGCAAGAAAGTGTGTTGTGAAAGTTCGTTAAAATGCGAATAAGAGCAAGCATTATACAAAAACTACTAACAAATCTAAATTAGATTACTCATATCTGTTTCCTCGTAACGACGTAAAGTAAACGGCCTCAGAGCATAATATAGGAAATGAAGTGTAGGAAATGTTTGTTTTATAAACGTAGGTATGTTGTTGTAATAACAGTATTCATTTACTTACCAGAAAATTGTAAATACCGAAGACACGTTACGCTTTATTCATATTAACACAGTTTCGATTACACAGTTCTCATCTTAGACACTGCTTTCCCCCAAGTAGATAAATAAGATGTTACAAGATTGTATTGTAGGCGTATCAGGCATTCCAAGCTCAAGCCGGTTTATAATCTACTAGAAAAATAATACTGCCAAGAACAGATACAATACCTTCTCTTAATATTTCATCATAAATCTGGTACGTAGCGCCGCAATCTTCGAGCACTTGCCGCCTTAGAATTTTATGCGAGTGATCACCGTCGAGAGATTTAGATCGTGACCGAAACTCATCACTGTCCATAGCAGGAGCCTCGTCGGTACTGGTCGCCGGATTAGCGCATGAACTACGCCGACCTTCCCCTGCCTCGTGCCGCCACTGCCCCACTTTTTTACCAAACGTTCGAATCAGATCTTGTATAGTGTGGTGCTTGTGCCGGTGTCCGCTACTGCTTGACCCTGACCCTCGCCTTTCATTTTTTTCTTTTCTGTCATCTTTGGAAGGCTCTTTGCAGCCAGTCACACTTTCTGACAACTTTTGAGCAAAACTTTTGTTATCATGTCGGTTTCTATGACTCAATTTTGAACTGGAGATTTCACCATAACGTTCACATTTGCTATACTCATGTTCTTGAATATCGTCCATAGCATCATTATAAAGAGGTGAAACAAAATTTCTGAAGTCATTTCGTGGAGCGTGGTATGTGTTGACACCGATCTGATGGCGATCTCCGTCGCTACGCTGCCGCCTGTAGTCTGGTTGGTGGGTGTAGTAGTGTTGCTGCGAGGGCGAGCCTCTCTCCATAACATCGCGAATGTAACTCGCAAAGTTGGGGTAGCGGTCGCGGGGACTAGATGCAAACTCATAGGGACTTCCTGAACTGGCTCTCATGCTGCGCTGGGCACTGGTGCCTCTCGGGTGAATAGGAATAGGTCGAGCACCCGATGATGACGCGGCGCCTTCATTTGCCAGTACATTACGTGAATCTGTTGAACTCACAGTAGAATACCAGCTGTCATCCTTTTCTAATGGAGGAGTAGACTCCCGATGGTGTTTATGAAGAAAATGTGAAAGTCCGTGCATTTTGTAAACTGTCTAAAGTTTTCAAACTTCACTAAGTCTTAACTAACACCTTCATCTTAATAGATTATTTGATCAGATCTCAGACTAGAAACATAAATATACTTACTTATAAATAATAGTCCCATGTTATTATTATATTAGCTCAAATATTTGCGGGTGGTGCGGCATCATCATTGTTTAAATAAATACCGAGAAGTACCTACATCAGGGTTCATTGGCCCGTGTGAAACCAAAGTGGCAATACCTATAATATGTAAGTACATAGAAACCCGCTACAATAACGTAAACGTTTAAGAGGTTACTTAAATGTTTTCGTAATATATGACCGCGACAGCACAGCTGTGACACCGTAGACAAAAAGGGAATAAAACAGGTTTAACGACTTGCAAGGTCGCGACGCCCTACTTCGAGGGATCGTGATCATGACTGTGGCGAAGCGCCGAGCGGGGACGACGCGAAAGGCCTTGAGGACGCAGCGAACAACGGGCGCTTAGGACCAGGACGCATGCGTAAGTACACGGGGGGTCACCTTCACTGGGCGCCAAGTTAATTCACCATCGCAGAATAATTGCATTGCGAACGTGACTCGTGGCACACAACGTAAGTTCCTTGTTTAGAGTGCCTTACAAGTTTATCTCAATTTCTACCAATTATTTTATTAGAGTCAACAATAATGTGACTTAATAGCTACTTAGACAAAAATAAAATCACTGCCTAGAGTTTTCTTTTAAAACGCGGCAATTACATTTTTGTTCATGGGTGTAGGTAATATTAGTTAGTTTATTTTGACTAAAATGTATAAGAGCCAAATTGGACACTGAGTTGCATGTAGTTAGGTACCAGAATTATCAGCTTGTCGTTCGTGACTAAATAAGAAAACAAGGAAAGACTAACGAACACAAAGTATTATAACGTTATCAGTTATCACAACTTCACAATGTTTCAAGGTCGAGTAATTTAAACGTTTATTTATTATTCACAAACACGGTTACCACGGGTTCCAACCGTACCTTTACAGATAAGTAAGTACCTTTTGTAAGTTCGTTTGTTACTGAGGATCGTGGTGTTTATAAAGTAGGAATTTTGATTCATGCATAATATTGGATCTCAATGTCGAGCAAAGAGAGCGCCAGACAAAAACAAATATTAAGTAGGTAGGTATGTACCTACATTGAGTATTTTCTTTTTCAGAATCGATGCAATCCTAAGAAAAATAATTAACAGTTTCAATAAATAAATGTGTGTTGTGAATAGTGTCATTTGATAGAGCTTTTATGTAGGTACGGATAAAAAAAAATTGTTATACCTACTGAAGAAGTTAGGAGCAAAGTAGAAAAAATGTTAAGAGTCGAATATATACAGATAAATGATCCTAGATAAGGTTCTTTTAACTGGATTGCGAAGATAATTTTAAACTTGAATATCACAGACAAATCTTTGCGCATAATATATTTTCAATGGTAGGTATATTATTGCTTATGGTTAATTAAGGACACAACTGACACAACCAAGACTCCAAGAGGTCAGCTACTACGGCCTCAAACAGTAAACATAAACGTACAATAATTTTATATTGTGTCAATATTTACCCAATAGCTTTGAAAATTCACACTCACCATACAAGTGTAAAATCCTCCAAGGTTTTAGATGCCCGTAACGCGGGACAAATTAATGTGTGGTGTGAGATTGATACGTAACGCCAATCGTGCGCAGAATCTCTACTTAATGGTTTAGATTTCTAAATTGGAGCCATCTCTCCAACCTAGTTCACAGAAATAAAGAATTGACAGTCTGGAATAGGCCCTAGAGGTAAGATCGTCTTTGAATAAAAATAATTCGTGTTGTTGGGGATAGTGGTTTCTTTAATGATACTATTGGACGGAGAAAAGAAAATGGCGAATTTCCGCTCGCTGCGAGGTCTTACGGATACTTCATATATATACAGTCCATTAGTATCATTGAAGACTCTACCATCCCCAACACTAGTCTAAAGCTTATATTATAGCCTTTCTAAACCGTAGTTATCAACAATTGACAATCTATATAGAACTGACCGTAGAGCTAGGATCGTCTTTTTAAAAAATACGAGTCTAAAGCTTAGCCATTCTTAGACATGGTAATCAAGAATGACATGAAACATTGGTAAGATAAGTGTAGTTTAGGCCACCTCAATATATAATATCTTATCACTGAATCCCTTTAGAATATATACCTACATACTTACATGACGGATTACGATATAAATATGTATTACAAAACATCCGCTACAAAGAGTCAAGTAATTCAAGTGTTTATGTTTAACAAATATTATGTACATCCAAATATGTAAATTGATGCTATTGTGTTGTTCGATTTCGGATTCACCGACGCGACCGTCGCTTTTAACAATTTATAATCACATAAAATATCAATCGCTAGCTCTATCAATGGAAATGTCTGTTTTGAAGAAACATAAGTAAGTAAAACATTAGGAACGGGGTACAAGAAGGTACAACAACAGGTTTCAGTTTAAGTAGATATTAAAATTACACCCGCTTCATTTCTAAGTCGTTATGTAACAGAAAACTGATAAAACTGCAAGCTGCCTACCAAAATTTAAGTGTTTATAATATTATGTAAGTACTTAGTTTCCGTTCCAAATAAATAGCTACCTAGTTGTTTATCTGGCATCAATGCATAATCAGTCGGTATTAATAACTAGGTACTTAAATATGTAGAATGAAATATGAAGACATAGCATGAAAAAATAAGCCAGGATAATCCAAAGATTTAATTGCTTGCATTGAATTGAAACACAATACTTACTATGATTATTTTGCAGAATTAAATAATACGAAGTCGTAGAATTTGACAAATTCAGTTGCGTAAACAACATTAAAATAATTACGGTAGAGTATATTTTAACTGTCTCTAAGACACGTGACGTAAATCGCCAATCCGCCTCGAGCAAACGTGGTGATCAATGCTCATGCTTTATCTGTATGAGAAAAAACTCCCTTTGTCCTGCAGTGGGACAGTAACAGGCTGGTATTATTATTTTTATTATCAGGGGGTAAGTGGTATGCATCTTCCTACTTGGTACATATTATGGTGATATTAACTGTCAAGAACTGGTGGCGCAGTTGGTAAGAATTTTTCAGGCTGTTGCGTCCAAACTTCCAAAGCAATCGGATCCGACCGCTAAACGACCGCCCACTAGCTATTGACTATGCTGTCATCAAAGAGCCAAGACAAATTCAAAATTTATTTAACGATAGATAAGTTTGATAAAACCGTAATGTAGGTACTTATGGAATCAATTAAAATTCGAAAGGTCAGGTGCGTAGTACTCGCAAGTGGCGTGTGGGTATGAATGAATTTAAAGGCAGCAACTTATGCACAACAACACAACAGCAATTAATGTTAAGCCATTTTTTAATATTTTTTTTATTAACGAAATATGTCACAATAGCAGCATGTAGTTTCTGCCTACCCTCATGGAAAAAGTCAATGTATGTATGGATTTGGTATAAGCTTTCGAAATGCTGAATTCCATTACATACAGCCGATTTCTCGAACTTAGCTATCGTTGATGCAACTGTGATTTGGTCTATTCCCAGCACGGGATAATGTGACGAGTAAAGAACTACTCACACTAAAGGCTGCTTTTTCAATAGTCAGATAACTTTCATCTGAAAAACAAACATGGCGGTTTGACATATTATTCATGGAAAGCTGTCAAACTGCCATTTTTATTCCTCGGTTATCAGTTATTTTACCATAAAAAATCGGCTCCATTCAGCTCCATTCATCTTTTGAAATAACGCGTTCGTGCCTAACTGATGTTCTCTATGGACAAAAGTGAATGGAGTTGAATAACTGGAGTAGTATCTAACTAGCAGCTCGTTCGTGAATACGGTTGCTCGATCTCTTTGTACATAAACACAGAAAAAAATTATAGATGTATCTACGTAGTGAGTGTTTAAGCTTATGCGAGAAAATATAAAGATTTAAACGTTTATTTGTTAACTTATCCATACTAAACGAGAAAGTAACTCTGTTTGTTGTTTGACAGCTTTTAACGACTAAACGGCTGAACATGTTTCAGTACGAGATAGATTTAGCATATTCTTGAGTCGGTCATAGGCTAAAAACGCCCAAAAATTAACAAAATTCGCTTTCTTATACATTTTTCAAATGCATCTTGTCATTTCGCCAGTTATGTTAAGTTCCGGTGGTGAACCTATATGGCCATAAATCGGGCAAATTTTTGACTCCGGGCTGCTGACAAATTCTACTTAGATGGATAAACTCAATAACACGTCGTTCGACCCGGTGATCGGACCGGGGGTCTCATGCTGAGCAGAAGCTCTTTCGACCACTAGACCAACGAGGCATTGTTGTTTTAATTTTACTAAGAAACGTTGCATTTGTTAATTTGATACATCGTAGCTTGCAATATTTTATTGTAAAGCGGCAAGCCTGGTCTCTTTTTTCTAAGCTTGGTCGTACGCTTACGCTTACGTTTACGCTTTTGCACAGTCGTCGTACAGATATAAACTACAGTGCATCATCATCATCTACCTAGCCTTTTCCCAACTATGTTGGGGTCGGCTTCCAGTTTAACCGGTTGTAGCTGAATACCAGTGTTTTACATGGAGCGACTGCCTGTCAGACCTTCACAACTTAGTAACTAACCCAGCCGGGACCAACAGCTTAACGTGCTTTCCGAGGCACGGATGAGTAATTGGTGTGTAATAAATTAAAATACCTTTGATCGACCCATGTGCGGCTGATATAATTTAGCCACAAGCTCCTCGATATAATACTACAGTGCAAGATCACTTGAATAATAAAATCCTCTCCGCCAATATACCTACATTATCCTACATAAACGATACTTTGTGTTTGTTTAAATGGCTTCTGTGCGCTCTTTGACTATTTGCTCACTAGTTGAGAGACTGACTAAACGACAATGAGATATTGGCATTTTGGTGGCCTTCGGACAATAATCGACGAATTACACGATTAACACGGACTTGCATATCATTACGCTAGTACCTATTCCCCGAAGGATTACGCAGAAGTGTAGTGAGTTTAGTAAGTACACATTTCGCCAGTCCATTAATTACTTACATCACACAATTGACGTAATTAATACATGACCTGGTCTCACTTTTTAAGTCCCCGAGCGCCTGGTGTGACCATGTCACATATTTTTCAATTTTTATTGTGGAAATTAGTAATTAAATTAAAGAACAGTCTGATCGAGATACGAGTACTTACCTAGGTAACGTCACAAAGCATTCAGCCCCGCCTGTCACATTTTGGATGGCCCAGTTACGGTTAAGTTAATTGGAGGCGAGCCTATTACCATCAACTGGGTGTAGATCTAATCTCCGGGCTAGTATTGATATATTTTAGATGTAAATTCCAATAACACTACCCAACCTGGGAGTCAAAACCAAGTCTTTAGGAATTCATGCTCAGCAGTGATAATAATAAAATAATAGTTTATTAGCGAACTAGTACACGTCACGCGGTTTCACCCGCGTAGTTCCTGTTCCCGTGGGATTACAGGGATAAAAAGTAGCCTATGCCATCCGGGAATATTGTAGCTTTCCACCACTGAAATATTTTTTTAAATTGGATCATTAGTTCCGAAGATTACCCCCTACATATAAACTTACAAACAAACAAATTTTACCTCTTTATAATATTAGTATAGAAAAACATTTTCGAAACAGGTTTGAGTAGTTCTGAAATTAAATTCATTCTTACTTTCCGAACGTGTAATTATTTTATTAGTGAATATTTTCAACGTTTCAGCTTCCTTTTCAAAGTTTTGTTTACTCTCTGTAATGTTTATAGGTACTAGTGAAATTGGCAGGGTTACTCGTATTTTTAATAACACTAAATTTTGCTTATAAAAATGAATTTAAAGTTAGAACGTAGGTACTTGTACAGAGTGAGTTGTTTGGTTTAAAAGTTAGTTGAACGAAAAGTCAAGTTTTTCAATGAAATAAATTGCATTAGCACCAAAATTACCTACAAAATCAAGTGACGTATATACCTACCTCCAATTACCTTGACAAACTATTCAGAGTAACCACTATATATTCCGTTTTGAGAACTACACACGTATCGTCATATCGTGTCATATGTAAACATAAAAAAAAACTTAGTTGTTTTTTTTTAATGCCTTTTTCACTCATGATAGGAGTATTGGATCTATATAATATAGTCCAGAGAGGCAAAACAACCTGGTTTAAAAAAAAACATAGAGCTGTTTTTCTATATTAATGGTTATTTAGTTAATGGAAATTCAATATACATACCTAATTTATCCATTAAGTTGACACTAAAAAAAAAAGAATTCAGAGAAACCTTTTCTGACCTTAAAAAACAACATCCCGTGTTTGTTTTATATGGTTGCAGTTTGCAGTAAAAGAAGTGTATTTTGTGTGTATTTGCATTTTAATTTCTTAAAGGGGTTTACCTATATGGCTAATGATAGGTAGTTGAAAACTTTTGGAACTTCCTAAGTAACTTAGTAAACAATCTAAGGCACATACTGATTGTGTAATAAATTATCAAACTGAGTCTAAAAGTAACCTAGCTACTGATATTGTTAAAGAAAGAACAAATATTCACGGTTAAATTATTATATGGAAATATGTTTATCTATCAAAACCCGTTCTTTACTGATACAGACGGACGGTTGAGGAGCTGATACAATGTGTTTACCGTTCGTAAGGGAAAACATGAACTACAATGATGCTGACAATTGGCGCGGATTCGGGCGGTTCTTACGGACCTGTTAAACAGTGCTGTTTATAACATGTGTGTCGCAATGCGCCAGCGAACACACAGCCAAGAAGTTGTACGTGAGCTTCCACCATGTGCCACAACATAAAAACATAAACACCACGCGGCCCATGACGCCGGCAGTCGCTGAGATCTGATCAAACAAAAGAAAGTGAACCTAGCACACACATCCGCACAGTTCATGGACGATTTAACACAGTGTGCCGCTCATGTGCATCGTAAATAAATATTCACAGTTCATTGTATCGTTATTATTATCGTGGTAGGTGTACGTCGCGCGCGACACGACACTCACTCGCGACAGACGTGAGAACACTAACTTAGTGGAATAAGCAGAGCTACTAAAAGAGTGGGAACGAGAGGGCATTAGAGAAGACGCGCGATGTCGGGCGGTCCGCACGCGGCACCGCGGTAGTGGAGCAGCGGTCCGGAGCGCGGCGGAGCGCGTGGCGCGCACAAGAGCCGCGGGCCGGAGTGCCTGCTCGCTCGCCTCTCTACTATACGGTCGCGGAATGGCCGAAACCGGCACTCGTCCTCCCGCGCTACCGGCGGCGCATCATGCACATTGGCCTTGGTTCGTCCGCCGCTGATGTCACTTGGGCCCAGTAGCCAGTTGCCTTATTGCCTACCACTTTTATAGTGTTATTTATCAATTAACTATACAATAATATTGACGCACAATTCGTGAGGAAGCTTGACCGCGTTTTGGGTTCCCACCTACTACAAAAACGGCAGCGGTCTCGCAACCGCGATTGATGACGATAGTTCTAAAGTCCTCTTGTTCATGAAAACGTCAATTTACTTAGTTACTAACGTAATACTTAAATGAACTTTTATTCTATTTGCTTAGGAAAAGACTGAAAATAAGATATATTTACGAAGTACCTACGGAAGGCTAAGTGATATTCTAGCTAGAAGATGGGTTTATCTTCACGCACACACTGAAGTTAAACGATAGTATGCGGTACACTCACAACTTCACAAGGTAGGACCTACCCATACAATTAAACGAAATTGTAGTTTCTGTATGTAATGTCAAATAACAGCTTTTTATATACTTAGGTACTTAATGCATTTAAAAATATGTGTTAGTTTTTAGTAACACAAAACCATTTTTTTTCAAGTTCTTTGCTTGGGTTAATCTCCGAAACGGCTGCACTAATTTTGACAAGATGTCTATTGGCACATAGCTGATTTTATATGAAGTGACTATTATTTTAAAAATATTATTAACAGTTACCTTCGCAAAAAAAAGTAGTTAAATTCTTTGCACGGACGTGACTGTCGGGCAACACCTTGCCAGAAATAATGTTAACTTCTTTCCTAACACCTAATACCTATATTTATTTATCAGAGACCATTATTGCGTTATATCCATCAATAAAATGTTCATACATCATTATTAATAATATCGATATAAATTATTTATAGAAGTGAGCTTAAAGGAATTAAAAGAAAAAACATACCTGAGCACATAGGTACGGTTACTTGCGGAAATATTATATCTACTAATGCCACTTTGATGCACTGTTGGTTGACTTATTCAGTCAACGTCGGTAAAGGTCGTGATGAAGATAGATCGTGTTGCCCTTTTATAACCTTTGCGACCTTAAATAGACACACTGGAAAGTCTGTCCATATTTATTTTCGGAAACTTAGTAGGTATAGCGTGCATTGAAAGTATGAAACCTGTCACAGAACTAAGTGATAAACTATATTTATTTCTGTAAATAAGTTCATACAAACACTTTCTAACCGACTTCAAAAAAAGAAGGGAAGGTTCCGAATTAAGAACCTTCCCTTCTTTTTTTGAAGTCGGTTAAAAAAAAATGTATTTTTATTATTTTTTTTTTATTTTTTTTAGTGTTAATTGCCTCAGTAGGGGAGCGAGGGGCTTGTTGTAGCAGGGGTAAGTAGTAACAGGCTCTTTCTACTAGGATCTTAAACTTTATTAACGTATTTCTTTGACTCGATTTAACCTTTAAACCGCTCCGCATAATGTTGCCATAGCCTGTGTCCCGGTCCCGTCGGCCGGGGCAGTGAGCTGAAGTGTACTGTACACGCGCTTCAATTTTGCCAGGTTATATAAAGTTGTACAGTCGTAAAATTTTTGTTTGCGTTATTATTATCGACTAATTTCAAACTTTCTATATCTTATTTACATTCAAATGTCTCTGATAATGTATAACAGTTTTTTTATGATTGCTAAATTGTTTAACTAGTTAACTTAATAAATATTTAAAATCATACCATGGTGTTAGTTGTAACAAGATCTCGGGACTTGTTGTAATGTGTTACAACATGCCCTAAGTTATGATGTAGTAAAATGATGTCAAAATTAAAGGAGAGGTAAAGGAAAGGGGAAGGGGAAAGGCAAAGGTAAATCAACAAAAAATAAACCGGAGTGGAGAGAGCTAAAAAAAAAGATTTCATGTTCAGATTCAGAATAGGAATCAGAAGAGTGGTATTGTCTGGTATGTGGTGAAGCTTACACAGATTCAAATAAAGAAGATTGGGTAGGGTGTATCATTTGTAAAATGTGGGCACATGTAGGATTTGTTACCTACAGGAGACACAATATATTTTATTTGTATTAATTGTAGCCCACATGAAGACTGAATTTAACTATAATGGAACCCACCACATGTTTATTCTTATTTAAGTATAATACTTTGTTAGATACATATTAAAAAGTGATAATTACGAAGCATAATATCTTAGATATGAATAATTTAATTACTTACTGTGATTTAATAGTGCTGACGATTATAAGTAGTGTTCACCTAAATAAAACTGTTAATTACTTAATTTTTAGGTGTTGATTACCTAAAAAGTGTATTTGAGATGATTTTTTTATAAGAATGAGTTAATACCTAATATAGGATGATGTCAATTTTGTTAAAAATAAACAAAGAACAAATTATTAGAGGTATTATTGTCGTTTTATTTGTCGTTGTTTGTTGTTAAAAGATTTTTACACGTTATTTTTAACTAGAAGGCGAGGTCAGTGTTACTCTATCTGACTACTATGAGAAGAAACACCAAAAGAAGTTTAGAGGTCAGTCTCTTTTAAAATCCAGATTTAATCTTGGTCAGGTCACGTAAGAACCGTGCAGATTAGTGTCCGAAATGGTATTTTGAGGAAAGAACCACACAGATGAGTGGTCTGTCGGTCTGGTAATTAGTGGCCCAGACTGCTATGCCGGAGTTCGTGGATTCGATTCCCACTTCCCACCCAGGACAAATGTTCGTGTGATGAACGCGCTCATTCGTTCTGTGTCTGGGTGTAATTTATCTATAATATGTATGTATTATGAAATATATAAGTATGTTTATCAGTTTTTTGGTACCCATAACACAAGCTCTCCTTAGCTTGGGACTAGGTAGATGGTGTTGTGTGAAAGCTGGTTCCATTTAGATATAATGGGACCAGATCAGTCAAAGCAAGCATTACCCAGGAAACGTGAGCTCAACTCGGAACTCGGAAGTAAACCCCGAATTCTTAATGAATACTCGTACAGCGAGGAGGTGAGAACCATACGTAAAACAACAGAAATGACCGTGAGTTTTCTGATATGCAGATTGGCATGAGAAAAGGTATGACCTCATTGTAATAAAATAATCACGCCATTACTTATATGCCACGTCACAAGAAATGGAATGATTCAAACATTGAGTCCGTTCCCCACTGACCCCTTTATATTTGAAACTGGAACGAATTGGGGAGTTGTGCAATGTTTGATAATGTGTCTCGGTGGTTCTGTCAGTTGAAAAGAATGCTAACTAAAGCCATTTTTTGTATTTTTGTAAAGTTTTATTTGTATGCCCAATCGTAAAACAACGCCAAATATTGGTCGATTTCAAAATAAACATGACTATTTCTAAAAAAAAAAACTACTTTAACTACCGGGACTATACTGAGTGTTTTTGAAATCGTGGGCAACGTTTTCACAGGTTCTTTTACCCATGAATATGATCAACTTTCATTATGGGACCAACTCGGAAATTGCGAAAATAAAATCAGCTATTTCATACATTTTAGTCGATTAGGTATTAAGGAGTTGTATGCAAAAGCTGTTTTTTTTTCGCAATTTCCTGAATTAACTTTCCAAAACTAAGGTATGTTGAAATCGGCATTTTACCTAATGCTTTTGATGGGATTAATATTTTAAAAATCGAATTGGAACTGTGTAACTGAAACTAACATCTGTTTCAACAGTGCTAGGTAAGCTGTTAATCCGCAAGTTCTAATTGTTTTTTTAACGAACAAACAGTTCAGAAAATAATACCGCGAAGAGCACGTACGTAGGGTTACCATTAATAAAGTAAAGTCCGGTGAAAAATCCGACAACATTATATAAATACCAGCATATTACTGTCCCACTGCTTCTCATGCAAAGACACCACGAGCATTGATCACCATGCTTGCTCAAAGCGGATTGGCGATTTCAAATTTTTGTAATTGAACTGATCAGGATTCTCCACGATGTTTTCCTTCACTGACGTCAATGAATTCAAAGATAAACTTTCTTCTTTCCTACGACAATATTTTAATAATAAACAAAGGATTTGGTAGAAGTCGGTAGGTGTAGAATCTCAAACTCTGAAAAGTGGACTACCAGCAGTACCAGCCCCTTTCAACATCTACTCCCTTCAACGAAATCCGAAGGAAAATCGCTAGAAAAAAATATTACCGTGTAAAATCCTAATTCGACCAGGCTATTTGCCTTTCAGAAGGAGAGTAATATTTTTTTTTATATTCCACAGCTTTCATACAACGTCATCTAATCCCAAGCTAAGCAGAGCATGTGTTATGGATACTAAACAACTGATGAACATAGTTATTATATTTCTAAATACATATTATAGATAAATTATACCCAGACACAGAACAAATAATCGTGCTCATCACATGAACATTTTTGTCCTGTCAGTAGTAATAAGCTAGTCTTATTTATTTATTAAATCTTTATGCACAAGTAAAAAAAACTGTACAAGGGCGGACTTAATGCCTTCTTCTTTTATTGTCCATCAACTTCTTTGTTTGTTTAAATCTCTAGAAAAATGACAAGGCCAGTCTAAGTTCAGACGGAGGCCAAAAAGCCGGACGTGTTCGGTCAAAACCGAACGGATGGTTATCGTTCAGTGTACCTACGGGAATTGTTTCCGAGCGGAATTAAGGTCGAAAATCCGCATTCTGTGATTGAGCAATTTGAAGTCTAGAGTACCGGCGCGGAAATGAAAATGAAACGAGAGCTCTACTAAACTTGTATCCAGCTCTGCGCTGGATACAAGATAAACAGACAGATGCGGCGGAGGACTTTGTTTTAATATAAGTAGTGATTTTTATAGGAGTTTAAAATAATTTTACGTTTTAAGTTCGTGAGAAATAATAATAAGGTCGACGTAAACAAAACACATTTATTAAATCTGCCTTTGACGATGTCGAAAACGACATAACACGAAACAGTAACATAACATCACGCCTGCATTCCCAGATGGATTAGTCTGAGGTGTAGGGTACCTGTATTGGGTAAGTACACTGACTTAACGTCAGATAATGTATAAGTCCATGTCGTTCCGGGAAGTAAGAGGGGTATCGTGTCACTCAGAAGATTTTAACATTGATGGTCGCTGATATAACAAAAAAATGAAATACTCTACAGCACACGACGCCATCTAGTCCTAAACTAAGTAGGGCGTGTGCTATGAGTACTACATAACTGATAAACATAGTATTTTGCTTAATACATTTTAAAGATAAATTAAACCCAGAAAGGACAAAAATCGCGCTCGTCAGACAAACATTTGTCTTGGGTGGGAATCGAACCCACGACCTCCGATATAACAGTCAGGGACACTAACCATTGAACCAACATAACCATTGAAAAGTTACATTTGGGGTTGCGTTTTTTAGACGACGCGATTTTATTTTTTGATGTGTAGGGGGGGTCAGTGTAAAGCTAAAACCAAGTTTGTGGGATCGCCACCCTTGTCTCACGGCCGCCATCTTGTAAATAAGGGTTGAAATGGTTTTTACGATAGGTATATCTCTTAAACTATCTGGGGGCACGGGAGTGCCCCCGCCAAGACGAGCAAAGCGAAGCGCAAGGGCACTACCTACCTTTTCTCGAAGTGTTTCGTCGTTTTTTTGAACCCTCATAGAGTTGGTTTGCGATGTACCAGATAGTTCATATTCTCAGGATATAATGTCATTAATAGACTAATTAAACATACTAAGTCTCAATAATACTTTAGATTTTATTCGATATCTAAAATACACCGATTTCGTCACAATGTTTGGGTACTTCCTGAAGTGCTAGAAAGCTGAAACTTGGTATGTAATCTAAGTAGTATACAACCAACAAAAAAAATCATAAATTTTGCCCCCAATCCCCTAAAATGGGGGGGGGGGGGGGTGGAAGTTTGTATGAGATAAAATAACCGCTTTAGAGCGAAATATCGCCCTGATTTATCGCTTATGGTAATCAGTAAACCATCAAAGAAAAAATGCAAAGACAGAGAATGGGCTATGAAAACCAGCACTGCTGATGTGCAAGAAATACACCCAAAAAAAAAATACTAAAAGACTGCCTAGCAACGTACAAAAAGATCTGAAATCCCACCAAAACAATTCATGTAAAATGTAGCCAAAACGACCACATAAGGTTTGCCCTGTGAAAAAGATATCAGATCTCATGTAGAGTCAAGTTTCTGAATCTACACGGCCTAACCAACCGACCCTAACTTCACAAATTCTACATATCAGTATAAATGTATAGCTTGGCTGTTTCGTTACTAACTTCAGAAACTAAATATTCGCATCACCTCCACGACAGTAGCGAAACGGCGAAGCCATACATTTATACTGAAATGTAGAATTTGTGAAGTTAGGGTCAGATGAGGTCAAGATGACGGCCGTGGAACAAAAGTGGCGACCACACAAACTTGAAAAAAATAAAATGCGTCCTCTAAAAAAGGCAAGGTAAGGCCTAAAAAATGTAACATTTCAATGGACGAACAGGCCAGTCAAGAAGGCAAGTCAGATGATATTAAAACTAGATTTTGTTTTTTTTTTTAATTTTGAGAAACGGACTTGTGCTCATAAATGATTATTTTAACAAGGCATGTCTGCCATTATAAATCAGTGCTATGAGCACTGATTTATAATGGCAGATGATTAGTCGGTACAGCGCCCGTCATTGATGGAATTTATTGGTCTCGCTTCTGATCCGATTACGTCAAAGAACTGATCTCAAAGTAAAATAAGCAAGGGCCCATTTAGAAAAGATAGCATAGACTGATAGCCCAGCAAGACTACGGATCAGAATTGCCCGATGCTTTTAATATTCCAAGTACGTGCTGTGCCCGCTTCATTCACGTGGAGTTTGATAGGCTTTTTTGCGTTTCACATATATTTTGTTCAAACTAAGGGTAATATCAGTTAAGGACTTCAGTTTTTTACCAGTGAAAGTCTCCTTTAAATCGGTATATCCGTTTTAGAGATTAGGTCCAACACAGGGACAGATTTTTGTGTTAACTTGATTTGCCACTACAAACCGACTGCGACAGATCAATTTGTGAGTATGTACAGACGCCAGCACATCAACCTACACCGAACTGTCAAATTATCCTAATTGAACATGAACCTTATTGTGTTTAGCATAAAGTTGAAAACCTACTTACAAAGAAATGACACATTAGGGTAGGTTGATGAGCTAGCGTCTATACCTAGGTACCTATGGATGAGTAATATTTTTTATAACATAAGTATTCCTGCTGAGAAATGCAGAGTTAAAGAGTATTTTACAAGTAATGCATAGAAAATAAATGAATGTTCTACACCTATCACAAAACGCCATCTAGTCATAAACTAAATTAAATTATTTACAATTTATTCATAGATACATACATATTACTTATTGTAGATAAAATACCAGACTTAGAACAAATGATCGTGCTCTTCACACAAACATTTGTCTTGGGTGGGAATCGAAAATAAGACCTCCGGCATACGCATAGCAGCCAGGGCTACAAACCACTAGATCAACAGGCCAGTCTGAATTACGTCACCACGATGGTAAAAACACCCTACATAATAATAAGTAGGTGTTAATGTACTTTTTCCGACTATATTAATTGTATTCGCTCTTCCCAACGGATATTAGTGCACTTCATAGTTAATTTTCCGTTCTCTCCCTTGAACAATTCTTAATCTTTTAATTACCGCGTCCGTCGAGTAATCCGTTTTTAAGTGGAAATGCCCTAGCAATTGTAATATCGTTGAAAGTTAGGTAGGAAATCTGGGATATAATAAAATTAAAGAACTATTGCCACGATAATTTTGTAACGCGTGAAACTTGACACCAAGTATGGTGGCGTTCTTTGAAATAACAATGCCTTCCACCGACTCGATATAATTAAATTATGGCATTCTAGTTTCCCCTTTCATCGAAAAACAATAATTATATACCTAAATGAAATGTAAGTGAACATTGCTTTTAGATCATCAAAGTCAAAGTCAAACCATTTATTTCAATTTATAAGGCACTTTTGAATGTCAAACAAAAATGAACTTTCATCATGTCTTCCTTTGGGTTCTATAATTTGGAAACGTGCTCATTTCTCAGAGACCATCTTATTTAGTGAGCCCATAATGGCCATGACGTTACATTACATCGGGTAAAATACTGGCAAGCTCGGACATTTTCCAACGAAAAATGATCTACTGTTGTGCTATAACAATTTAAAAAAGAAATGTTGTTTGTTGCGGTGACAAGGCGATTTTTACATAACCACCACGTAAATATTATTATAAAGTTACGAGTAGGTATACGGTAAACGTCATTCTAAATTCATTAAATTGAATGAACTGTATTGTTATTATTTAAATAACTTATTTACAATATTCTACGTCCAGGAAAATGCTACAAAACCATATTGTGAGTATTTAAACTTACCATGCTACATAACTAAGTCTTTCAATGTGCCGTGAGGTATTGGCTACGATTCAAGTATGTATTACGCAATTATTATGCATTGCACACTTATGTGTACTTCTTTTTCCTGCAGTACTGATATTTGGTTATCCAAATATCAGTATTGCAAGACAAACAAATACACGGACATTGATCAATTGCACGAAATCACATTATTTGTTTGTTTATACAGAATGACGATGTTGATGATGTTTATGCAGTGTGTTTACAAATACTATATGCAACAGCCATTTATCAATTTAAATGAATATTAAACGAAAACTTTAGATTCCTTTCTAGGATTGCGGACACTAGTGGTAAATTGCATAGTAAAAGTTTGTAAGTAGGTATTAAAAAGAAGTCTTTTAATCTCATACTAATAAGCTATCCATGAAAATGTTTACAAAAAAAAAACAACCGACTTCAATAAAAACTAACTGTTGTAAAATAACTCTAGTTTCGGATCTGTGCCTTTGGTGGTTTTGCCTCATTCATTGTTGGCCACCGACTTCCAAAAATTACGTAAATCTCAGTGTAATCGGTGTAGGTACATGATACATAACATGATTGAGAACCTCCTCCTTTTTGAAGACGGTTAAAAAACCACCTACCAGAACCACTTGCATGAGTTGACACAAGATTTGATTACACATTAGGCTGAACAAGCTTTCAATTTGCGCGGGCTGTTTACCAACTTGAAACAAATTCAATATTAAGCAATTTGATAGAGAAATCAAACTTGCCAATTAGGTAAATGCTTTGGAGTAAGTTTAATACCAGGGAATATTAAAGTTACTAGAAATGTCTAAGATAGCCTGTTTAATTTGAAGCAAAGCAATACCCCTAACTATTTATTGAATCAGATTGAAATCACTTACTTACTTGAAAATGATATATTTTCAAGTAAGTAAGTGATTTCAATCTGAGTCGATACTGTTTCGGCAAACTTCTTGCCACCTGAACATCAATTTATGTACCTACCTTATAAGTTTTAGCTTAAGACTTGTCAAATGTCAAATTGTCACCTGATAATGGACCGGGAAGATATTTGTCACCGCCAGCGATGTCATCAAATATTGCGCTGAATTTGAAAACTTTTTCAGAAAACTAATTTACTCCACATTATTTTTTTAAACAAAAGATAGTCTATGTCTGTCTCCATAGTATATGATTTATGTCCATGCTAATTAATGTGATAACGACCCGTACAGTCGTTTAATCGTGAAAACCGTTACTTTTTCATTATTTTATAATATTAAGTAGTACGGATAGGATATTTTGATCATAAGCAATGCTTGTCACGTTTAAGTTTTCTCTGTTGAATTAGCTCAAATTACCCGTATTTCAAAGTTATTTCAGTGGCAAATCAATGGTTAGTCAACAACGCTAGACAAGCCCAATTTATTTTTTAGGGTTCCGTCCCTACAAAGGAAAAATAAACCCTTGTAAGTTCATGTCTGTCTGTCATGACCCTTTATTTCGGGAATGCGTGTAGGTAGGTATCGAGTTGAAAAACCGTATACTTAGGCCTACGGTACAATGAAGTTGTGAAAAATCAAACTTCTGAGTTTACGTAAAAAAGAGATACGCCCGTTTATTTAGCAAAAAAATCATATTTCGACACTCTCAAAGGAATTAAAATTCATAGGATTTTTTCACAAGTACAAGAAAAGATCTAAAAACTATAATGTGATCTACGTACATAATGATCCTACGTACCCACGTTGGGCGAGTCCGACTCGCACTTGTCCGGTTCTTTTATTGAATAGTACGATTAACTATTTTATGTTTCAATGTCAATTATTATTATTTTTTATCCCTCCTGAGGGACTATACCGTTTTCGTAGGTGTGTCCGTGGCATTACAGCGGGCTCTATCAAAATAACGTAGGAGTTTTTATAAATAAGCAAGTGCAAGTTGGACATATTCTGAACATAAGCCGGTTATTTTTTATATGTTTTCATTAAAAATAAGAAAAAAAAGGTACGGAACTTTAAACACTGGTGTAAAACCCATTATTGTCTTATATTTTTGGACATTATAAACAGAAACTTTAACTTTATTAATCTTTCAAATGAGGTAATTAGAGACACAATAGAAAGACAATAACAGGCGGACACCGGTGTCCTCTCGGGGTTTAATGAATTAATCAACATATTAAATAGATTGTGCCATAACCTATCGTTAAACAGATTCAGTTCACGTGTACTAAAAACAATATAGCGAACAAATAATAATTAGTTACCGAGTTACGTGATCGATGGCTGCATGCTAAGTACGCGGAAACAACATAGTTTTAGTTCTGTATTTACGGCTATGTCCGTTTTTACTATCTTTCATTGGCGACGCCTAAATGTCAAAATCTCGCGAGTCCGTAATATATATATTATATATATTTTTTAAATCGTTTTTTTTTATTCGTAAATGTAGGTGTCATTACAATAAGGTGTTTTTTTTTATTGTCAGTTCGCTACATTTTACCCGAAAGCATACAAATAATCACAAAGTTAGTGTTGTGTTAAAACCTCAGACAAACATTTTAAATTAAATACGCCCTTTACTTACGCACTAACTAACACAGAGTTACTTAACAATGTCAAAAATAAAATAACCTTAATTTACGTAGTAGGATTAGTGTAATATAATTTCATATTTTAATAATCTAAATGTCAATCAATCTTATCAAATTTCATAAAACTAAATCAAACAAATCAAAATTCATTTATTCAATTTAGGCTGATGATCAGCACTTTTTGAACGTCAAAATTACATAACGCAATTCTTCAAAAGCACGCCTTTTGCCACTTTTTGCTGGGAAAAAAAGTGGTCGAATTTTCGGTTCTATTATATTGTGATGAAAATACCAATATTTTACAACTCTTTTACTTCCTACGTAAGAGCATCACAGTAATATTATTCCGAAGTCGATAGTCTATGTAGTTCCTGAAAAAACACGTGACAAACAAATTATTGGTAAACCTAAAAGTTTACTATATTCCTACAGAACCCACAAAAGCAACACAATAGACTTACAGGTATTTTTCTTACTTACTCTCAATATTAATTCAATTTCCTACATATCGGTAAAGAATTCTATTACATAAGTTTTATGAGTAATCTTAATACCTAGGTATTTACCTTTTACAAGTATTAGATTATTATAATTATAGGTACCTACCAGTATCCGGAATACGTACGTACGTACATTTGCAATCTTCTGTACCCCCCCCCTTGTGTCCTCTTATTTTTGAAATGAGAGGCAATCGCTAGCGCTTTTTTTTTTAAAACGTTCGCATGTAAATGTCAGTTTCGATCTGTCAAAAAATCGTAAAATTTCCCAACATATTATTGACATTCATTGTCGATGACATTACGTACTACGGGAATCGTCCTTCTGATTTCGATAAGATGTTTACTTACGAATGTTAGCTGTAAATAGAGTAGGTACAGATGCCAGCACATTAACCTACCCCAAACTGCCAAATTTTCCCAATTGAATATGAACCTTATTCTATTTGCAATAAAGTTGAAAAACTATCGATGAAATTTGACATATTGGGGTAACTTCATGTGCTGGCCTCTGTACATTAAATATAATAAGGAAATAATATCCGTTCGAACCACCTGCTTCGTTCACCACATAAGTAAGTTTCAGTACTTTCTTAACGGGGTAATAAAGTTGCAAAATTAGACGCTGTTGTTCTTTAACGAGATGAACAGAAAAACAAATTATTAAATTGCCTTAAAGTTAAAATGGATACTTACGAATAAAAAAAAACACATTAATTTTCCTGCTGTTCTGTGAGGTTCCGCATCAATGTTACCTAATATCATTACCAGCCTACTTATCAGAACCCTTTAACCCTTATACATAATTATAATATGGAGTAAAGTTATACCTCGAAAAGTTTAGGGGTAGTCTTATAACTTATTATGTGATAAGTACATCCATCTTTCTCAGAATGTCACGTCGCGCATCGCCATCGTTTCTGTATGACGTCATGTACGTTCGGTATTGCTTACTTAAAAAGTTGACTTGCAAGTTTTACACTGCAAGATGTGCTAATTTTTCAGTTTAACTTACTTGCGAAGCTCGTATCGTTTGCTTGTTTTAAGTTCTAAGGCAATACGCCACCAACGTCGTATTGTGAATACGCACACAGTGGCGGCAGTCACTTTTGGATGTTAACGGACCCACGGCTACACATCAAGCTTTACATTTTCCGGTATAGGCTGATCTCTCATTGTATAAGATGGCAGTACAATGCGAGGTAAGCTTCATTTCGATACTTATATTTTTTTGTAATCACGTACTTTGAAGAATGCAGTTATGCTGACTCGGTGATGATGTGAAAATAAGCGACTTACCTGCAGCATGTTGTTGCTGAGCTATCACCCTCTGAAATAAGAGAAATTAAACAAACTTTAGAAAAATGAACAAAAATGAGACATTAATCAAAGTAAGAACTATGGCAAACATGTTTCTAAATAGAAGCACATGCTGAATAAACAAGTAAGTAACTATTCACAAAGTGGAACAAAAAAATGTGTTTCTAACTAATTCAGTACATAAGGAATAATTTAGGTAATGCTGGAAAGAAAAAGGCAAACAACTGAGTTAAGAAGGTTTTATATCATTTTAAACGATACATTTCTTAATTATTCAACATTTAATAAGTAACTCAAATTCATTCACAATTAATTAATTATTATTGCTTCACAGCTGATAGTTCTTGGATTTTTAAAATTAATACACTGTAGGTAACTATGTATAAGTCCTTTTCACTTGTGAAAGTGTAAAAAAACGAACTAGTGTAAGCAGGTATCAATGTTTATGGAATTGCAAAATGTAAACCTTGTTTTGTTTCTCTATTGAAAATGTCATTGACTATCACGATTCGTAGGCTAAACTTAAGCATCACAATAACAATGAAATCAAAAATCAAAATCAAAATCTAAAGTCTTTATTCAAACTAGGCTGAGAATCAGCACTTTTTGAGCGTCAAAAAAATGCTTAAGAGAGTCTTCGAAAAACGCCCACCCTTTGCATACAGCCGATGGGCTTATTAGTGATTAATAGAACAGATTAATAGAACAATAGAAAGTTTTGTTTGCTGCGGATTCACCCGTTGAACTGCCAGCGACAGTGGTCCCGCCACAAACAAACCAGTCGTCGACGTCATTAATTCTATCCCAGTTGTGTAGTTTATCAAGATAAACCAATAGGCAAGTGGATTAAATTTTAATTTTAAGTCCCTCATCTTGATTACTAGAAATTATTCAACACATATTTTTTCTTTTTTCACGTAATTAAAAAATAACGTCGACACATCGAGTCAAAATGTCGCATGACGTCACTATCCTGTACAGTTTATACTGAATAATGGCGTCACTCACAAGCCTCCCTCTCCTCAACTTTAATGCGTTAATCTAAGTAGGTAGTAGTTTTCCATCAACTTGAACAAAGCAAAAATACTTGTGTAGTTTTTTTTATCATCTAACTGATGGAATAATTATAATTTAATATTTTTACACCGTCCACATGCCTGTTCAGGGCATGTATTAACTATGACATTAATAAATGTGAGGTCTACTCAGGTCTATGCGTCTAATTTTATGAACACCTATAAATATCAAAAAGCTAGTCAAAGCAGCGCTACCATGCAATTAAAATACACGAACTACCTATAATAGATATATTAACACTTATGACACGTTCCCGTGATGTACTTAATAAGGAGTCCTAAAACTCAAGTTACAAAAAGCATATGTCTCGAATACAACACAGTACCAAATGAAACTAAGTAAAATAATTGTTACAACGAACGCAAATAGATTGATGAGCTACAATACATTACCGGTCCTTATTTGCCGACTCCTATTTGTTTGATCAGCTGCATTTAAACGTTGACGTAAACAATACATTCATAATATTATTTTATTCAAACATCCACGTAATTGTCTTGGCGATGGAGTTCAAACGTTGAATGCATATTTCTAGTTTGCTGGACTTACTTTTTCGCTCTATCTTGTTCTGGCCAACAAACATACATAGGTAGATATCCCGCCACTCACCAAATGGAACAGATAAAAGGGGCTTAACCCGTCATACTGGATGAAATCACTGGTCCATTCTCAGTAAGTTTGCTCAGTGAAGTGTACATAATCTAGACAGACCCAATAATGGATGTCATAGATTGGAGGCAGTAGATAAATCGATTTATTTCTACGAAACTTTAATTGTTTAATGTTCGAATTCTTCATCACTTAAACTATGACTGATGACGTGTAGACAGAAAATAAATTTTACGGAGTATTCGGCTTGCAAGTAGTACATACAAGAGTTGTGTTTTGTTTTCGTATTATATCATTTAATCTTCCATGGATGGGATACACTGACGTCATTTGACCAAACGCAAAGTACTGGCTGGATTACACGCTGGATAACACATTCTCACCGTAGACATGGCAAAGCTAATTTTCATTACTTAGTGTACGATCGAATCTGCTGCAGCGCAAGCAATCCATAAAATTACAAAGACTTTTTTTTTTTGATAAAGTGGTATTGACCCTGCATTGTTATCAGCCAAGACGGATATACCATTTTACTTTTGAATGCGTAACGTGCAACCTCTGATAATACGGCTCCATAATTTACGCTTGTGTATTATTGTTTTGACCATAGATATCCGTGGTTTTAAAGACATATAAAAATACGCAGTTATTTACATTTATAAAGAAAACAATTTACATAATGTATGTATTTAAGCCATTACGCATGTATTTACATGCGTAATGGCTTAAATACATACATCGGGATACATTACGATGTCTTACTTGCATATTGAGTATGTCGTTTGTAGATTCTAAGTATATTGAAATACCTAGACATGCCTTAACACAAAGCTTAAATGCACATTGCTCTAACGCATACTAAGCAACGTAAAACCAGAGGTAAATGAAATGTAATAATCCAAACGCAACGAAAATAGGCGGTCTAAATACAAACTACATTATGATATGCGACACTTTTTCCATTTTCCGGAACATACTCACGAAGTCATTCCTCAGTTGTTTTGTACATAGAATCAAAAAAAGTTTGACAATAAATATTTGTTCAGAATAAATCTATATATATAAAAGAAAGTCGTTTTAGTTACACCATTTATAACTCAAGAACGGCTGGATCAATGTGAATGATTTTGGTCTTTTTGGATTTGTCTTTGTCCGGAATAGCATATAGCATAATAATTAATAAAAAACATGAAAAGTCCTCGAAAAAATAAATATCAAGAATATCGGTTGTCTCAAACATTTTTCAAACGCAGCGCCATCTTGGATGACATGACAGGAGTCAAACTTCCCAGTTCATTATCAGGTGACAATTTGACATTGACAAGTCTTAAGCTAAACCCAGTATAATGTACTCTGTGGCTAAACCCAAGAAGGTAAGGTTGTCAATTTATAATACGCACCTACGTTTTGAAATTTATTTTGTTACTAAACTAAGAGGTTTTATGTAGCATAAAAAAGTCTTATATTTCTAAAATCAATTTACGTAATTAACAATGACGACAGAGACGAACTTTAATAATTCTTTGCAAATAGAACTTATTTTACTGTTAGGACTTTAATTAAAGTAGACCGGGAAAACTATAGGTATAAATTGTATGTAACATAGAGGCAATAGTTCAGATTAAAATTATGAATTTAGTATTTTTTAAATCAATGCATTTTAGTAAGGTAGTTAGGTTAGGTAGTTAGGTTAGCTATAGGATAGGTATGGTCAGTTGGGTTAGGTTATATATACATGTTGTAATTTTAATTCTATCGAACACAAAATGTTTAAATAAGATCACAGTAGAGACTCGCTACATAAAAAGAAGTAGTAGTTATTGTTGGTTTGGATTTATTTTTTGTCGTCTTATTAAACGAATGTAGATATAAATACGTTTAATAAGACGACATGTAAAAAAAAATGATAAGAGCAATAAATTGACTCTAAGGCACAACGAAGTTTGCCGGGGCAGCTAGTATTAAATAAATAAATGTTCCACAACTTTTCACACAACGCCATTTAGTCCCAAGTTAAGCTTGAAAGCTTGTGTAATGGGTACTAAACAGCTGATAAACATACTTATATGTATATTTCTAAATACATACATATTATAGATAATTACACCCAGACACAGAACAAATGACCGTGCTCATAACACAAACATTGCTCCTGGGTGGGAATTGAACCCACAACCTCCGGCTTAGCAGGCAAGGTCACTAACTACTAGACCAACAGGCCAGTCAGAGTATGCAAGGTAAGTAACTTGATGAACCATGTTGGTAATTATTTTATATTTTCAAGCCGTTTGTGGGGTTGAAACTCTCGGGTCGTGTGGTCTGAGTGCTCATAGCGTTTACAAAGAACTTTTAAGACGCTTAGTTGACACTTCGTGTGATCCAAGGGCTGGCTTTTACTTTGGTCAAAGGATAAACATTAGCCATACAACGTGGTAATGCCGCCAGTCTTGGGTAGACTACCAGTGGACAGCGATGCGAGTTTTATATATATCTGTCGGCATAACAAATCACAACATGTCATTTCTTGAAATGGCTATAACTTAGTACCAAAACTGCAGAACAGTCATGCGCCCTGTAAGTACACACACCCTATTTGCAATAGCATTAGAATTTTAAAAAACTTTTTTGCAAAAAATAAAACCGACTTCAAAAAAAAACACTAAACGGTGTAAAATAACTCTAAATTAGGAAGTCTGTGGCTTTGGTGGGTTTGTCTTATTCATGATGAGCCACCGACTTCTGAATTTAGAGTTATTTTACACCGTTTAGTGTTTTTTTTTGAAGTCGGTTTTATTTTTTGCAAAAAAGTTTTTATTTTTCCATTTTTAGTTGTTACCATAAAAATATTTGCCATGAATTTATTTTATATTGTTAATTGTTAACAATACATGTCATCATAATAGGGGTTTCCACTAATCCCTAATAAATTAAAATTAACATACCTAACTGACGAAATCTAGGTATATTGTACCCACCTGCGTACCCCTCAGAGCATACAGGCGTGATGATACGTCATTATGTTGTATAAACAATAAACATGCAAGCGATTCCAGCAATTACGACAGATTTGCCGTTTATTTTTGAAGAGTTCCGTTCTATATCTCCGAAGATCAGCACCAGATCTTCACCAAATTAAAATGGGACCACCTCAGGAGTATACTCTTTCAAATAAAAAAAGAATTTTGAGAATCGGTCAACAAATGGGGGAGAAATCAGGTAACATACATAAAAAAAAAAAAAAAAAATACATACACACGAACATAGAACCTCCTCCTTTTTTGAAAGTCGGTTAAAAAGAGGCTTGTTGAAGCAGAAATGCAGAACATTTTGTTTTAAAGATAAGTGAACACAATTTTAATTCAAATTGTTTTGTTTTAAATTTAGAAGAATAAAAGTGAAACGAAGACCGTGTCCATGTATTGTTATTCCCTGCTTCTTGTAGGTTTTTATCATTGACAATGTAATTTTCAACTAAAATGAAATAATATAACCATAATTTCTTAAAATAAATGTGAAAATAGTTTATAATAAATTCGGCGTCTATCGTAATGTAACATGCTTAATTGTACTTCCGTTAGGTATAAATTGTGCATTAAAAATAAACTTTTTTTACTTCTGTCTATTGCTATGTATATATATATAATGTAAATGGTGTACGGATGAAAAATCATGAAGAGTAAAAACTAATTTACCGTTGAAAAAAGAAAAGTTTTCCGCAATAACAAAAGTAATCATATTACGAAGAGTTTCTTTCTGTTATTCGAATACTTTTTTTACGCCGTTGAAATTAAAGTTGAATTGCTTTTAAATTCCGTTATTTTTGCTTCGAACGGAATTTAAAAATATTATGAGAGCATCTCTGGCGAGAGTCGATAACGTTAGATATTAAGTAACAGTTCAGTTAACATAGTTTTCTTTCTTACTTTCTTTCCACGATAATCTTTGTTGTTTCTTATTTGTGTCTAAAACCTATTTTATATTGTTCTCATTTTTAGGATTCCGCACCAAACAATAATAATAAATAAACCTTTATTTCAGGCATCTGTGGCCCATATAAACAGACTAAACAAATTAAACACTAAAATCTTATAAAGTAATAAACATAAAAAATAAAAATAAGCTAAAATGAAAGATTACGTAGGTATGGTCGGCGACGTATTGCGCTGAGTCGTGCCTTCCGCGGAAACGACGATACACGACACCCGTCGGCCAAAATTCCTCCTTCCTCCTGTTTTTTTTTTCGTTTATCAATGTAACATGAAATCTTACGTTTAATGAGTAATTAAAGTGTAAATTTTAATTAATAGCTTAAAATAATTGTACTGATTAAAACACATTTTGGAATTTGAGTTTTTTTTTCATTTTTTGCATTTTCTGAGAATATTTACTATGGTAATGTATATTTTTTGTTACACCTTCAGAAAGTAGAGATTTTAACGAACAAAAAGCTTTCAGACTTTTTGGCAAAAGCTGATATTTTGACGGGAGAATTTTCGATTGAGAATTAGGGTGCTTTTTTGATATTAAGTTAAAATAAGGCATCAAATAAATTACAGTGTAATTGGGACATAATAAGGAAAGTTTTCACCAAATTTCGTAAATAAAAAAACATTTTTGTAAAAGATAAAAAAACAAAAACTTGGTTATTTGAATTTTTCACCTAAATTTTGAGGTTATGTGAAAAAATTGTCAATGCAAAAGTTGTAGATTTTTTTATTACCTACAACTTTGCCATTTAACTTTTTTCCACAGGACTTGTAGTTTTGCCGGAAATCAAGATAAACCATTTTTACCCTTAAACCCCCCTCCCACTTCCCGAACTACCGTAATTTATTTTACCTTTCATTGTTATCATATTTCCCTCCTTTTCTAATGGGTTTCATCCTACTGTAATTTTTTTTCGTTTCAAAAATTATCGACCCTGGTCTATTTAATACAGCTATATAAAATTTTTGTATCGTAAACATATGTATTACTTTTATTTCATAATATAAAGTAACACCTTTGTCAGAAGCCATGAGATATGAAAAGGTATCCACAAACAAACAACGTACACTAAAGATCAAATTAAAGTAAACAGTAAACATTTGTATTCAGATAAGCGTTTACCTACGTTTATTTTCTAGTAAAAGTCTTATCTATGAAACCATTGCTTAACAAACTACGAATTAAAGCCTTTCGAGGTCAATCAGCGAATTATTAAAGATGCTGAAAATTGTGTTGCATTTATCATATTATTTTGGTACAGAAGCCGAAAAGGGAGCGTTGAATTTATTTACCATTACACTTAAGGCAAACTATGGGACGAACCCTAAAATCGCAAAAATAAGTCCGTGAAAATGTCGCTGAAGTGTAGGCGAAGTCATTGAAAGTTCATTTGAAAGTCAGCGTCAGGCAGGATATCAGCATCTGTGTGGCATTACCCCCGAAATGAACCTTTTGGCGCAGCCGTGAGACCTGCCATTTTTTATCTCTTTTTTGTTGTGTTATTAATTATGTTTTTATTGTGCGTGTTTCCAGCTGTTGCCAATAAATGTATTTTCTTTCTTTCTTTCTTTCTTTAATTGAGCTGTAATTCTATACTTATTATGCTAGACATTGACAGCTGAATTCACCCCAGTTATGTCAGGGTGAATTTAGGCCAGAAATTGAACCGTTTCAAAATAAACAAAAAAACTTTTTTGCAAAAAAATTAAACCGACTTCAAAAAAAACACTAAACGGTGTAAAATAACTCTAAATTAGGAAGTCTGTGGCTTTGGTGGTTTTGTCTTATTCATGATGGGCCACCGACTTCCTAATTTAGAGTTATTTTACACCGTTTAGTGTTTTTTTTGAAGTCGGTTTAATTTTTTTGCAAAAAAGTTTTTTATTTTTCCATTTTTAGTGGTTTCCATACAAATATTTGCTATATATTTATTTTATATTGTTAATTGTAACAGTACATGTCATGATAATAGGGTTATCCACTTATCCCTAATAAATGAAAATTAACATACCTAACTGTCGAAATCTAGGTATATTGTACACATCTGCGTACCCCTCAGAGCATACCAGGCGTGATGATACGTCATGATGTTGTATAAACAATAAACATCCAAGCGATTCCAGCAATCACGACAGATTTGCCGTCTATTTTTGAAGAGTTCCGTTGCATATCTCCGAAGATCAGCACCAGATCTTCACCTCAAAATGGGACCACCTCGGGAGTATACTCTTTCAAATAAAAAAAGAATTTCGATAATCGGTCCACAAATGGGGAAGAAATCAGGTAACATACATAAAAAAAAAAAAAAAAAATACATACACACGAACATAGAACCTCCTCCTTTTTTGAAAGTCGGTTAAAAATAATAATAAATTGCTATGAACCGCATGATTTTCAATAATTGTTGTAAATAAAAACAAATCAGTATCGTGTAATTAAGTACCTGTAGA
The DNA here is from genome assembly GCA_921972225.1 of Euplexia lucipara. Lineage (NCBI taxonomy): Eukaryota > Metazoa > Arthropoda > Insecta > Lepidoptera > Noctuidae > Euplexia > Euplexia lucipara. The sequence continues at coordinate 3,973,496 of OV179142.1, read as the reverse complement.
TCAAATGGGGTCACGTTTCGTTACGTCACAAGGACATAAACAAGCTGTCCAACACAGATATTTTTGTTGTGACGTCATTCAAGATTTGAAATACATTCCATTATTGTTTGAATAATTTGACCGTTGATAGAGAAGGATTTGCAGAGATCGTGTTAAATTAAATTTGAAATCACGCACGCATCCATTCAAACATACGACGCATCTACACCGCACTTACTCTCACCACACCACACTGCACCACACTCACCCTTTCCACATCACACTCACTCTAACTCACCACACCTCACACTTACTAATACGCCTTTCTAAATAATGTTCTTGTTATTAACATTATTGTTTTTTTGTTCCTTTACTTTTTACATATTTTGATAATTTTATTTATTTTGTACAATGCTTTGATTATATTGTGTACTTGGCCCTATGATTATGATGACGACATGATTATAAAGCGCCACTTAGTACGGAGTGGAGACACTGTGACACGCCACGCACGCTGATTTCTGAATCCAATCGAGTTTGATTCCAATTGGTGTCAATTTGCCACTTGATGATTCGATTGAGAACTCAAAGATCGAGGAGGAGCAATTCACGCAATACTTTCGTAAAATTCATACTAAGGGAATTTGTCTTCAATCAGTCAGCATTTTCTTATTATTGGTTTAGTTTAAGTAGGACGCATTCGTGGGTTTATCGGAGGTTAAGCTACGCTGACCGAGGTACAGACGCCACCACATCAAACTTGATGTGGTGGCGTGAAATTTGACACATTGGGGTAACTACCCCAATGTGTCAAATTTTCCCAATTGAATATGAACCTTATTATGTTTAACATAAAGTTGAAAAACGATCAAAGAAATTTGACACATTGGGGTAACCTGACGTGCTGGCGTCTGTACCTATGTCTGTGAATTGGTGACTATCCATTGCTTAAAAGAACTCCTCCGGGTCTCGGTAAGCACGTTCAGATCTTGGTCACAGCTGTCATTTGACGGTCGTAACAAGTAGTCGGAAACCCGAAATATTCGGACAACAAATCTGACCAAAGGGGTACCGTGATACACAGACACACAGTAACTGGGTTGTAGAGGTTATACCCATAGGCAATCGCTCCATTTAAAATACTGGTACCTACTCAGCTGCATCCAGTTAGACTGGGAGTGTACCCCAATATAGTTGTAAAAAGTCCGTGTCGATGTTGATGGAAAATATTATCTTAGTTTGACGTAAAAAGATTTTTGTCTGAGCCTTTCGCTAAACTGAATTTTTTGGACTAACTCTATTGGTATAGGTACCTACTACATATAATTCAAGTAATTATTATTATTATATTTATTAATCAGACAACAAAAGAGTCCATTTTGTTAGTAACAATATAACTTAGCCTATGTTAGTACTTAATAACTAAAACAGATCGGGTGCGATTCGTTAGCGCCCACACTAGCGGGCTATCTGCCCGAGCAGCTATCGATTGCAGGATACTGTTGGGACTGCCACGCAGCCTGAGGAGTAGCGAGGCAGATTTTTTACGCCACAACGCATCAAAACCGTCAGTGCGTGCGTTAGTAAACATTGTTGACGCACTACAGAAGCGTGGCAGTCGCATCAATATCCTGAACGCATTATTATATTGAACGCGCAGAGCATTATAAGCCTTTTGGGTATATGTGAACCACAGGGCTCCCGAGTACAGCGATGTGCAGTACGCCTTAAAAAGGACCATTTTAACTACTGGTGTAATTGACTGAACGATTTTACAGGGTTTTTGGCTGAAACTGTAGTATGTATATGGTTGGTAGTGTAAGTTTATAGGTTTTAGATTGTAATAGGGTGTTTGTGAGAATATGAACATCAAAATATAATTAGTCCATCAGTTAGATTATAAAAATTAATACACAAGTATTTTTTTTCTTTTTTAAATTGAAGGAAAACTGCTTAGATTAAGCGAATTAAAGTGGAGGAGAGGAGGCTTGAAACTTCATTATCTAGTATAAACTGCAGGCTAAGCCATGTTACAAAAATTCTATTTCTATTATAGAAAGAAAATGGCGTATGTGGAATCAGCTGTTTGTCAACTGTCAAGTGCATTTCATTTTCAGCCATATTACAAATTCTACTCGTTAACATTTGACAGTTGATAAACTGCTGATTTCATATACCTACGCCATTTTCTTTCTATTGTCGCCTTATCGACTACGAAAGTAGAAACAGAATTTGTAATATGGCTACTGGCTAGGCCTGCTGTACTGACTAGTGACGTCATGCGACATTTTGACTCGATGTATCGCCGTTATTTTTTGATTACGTGAAAAAAGAAAAGATATGTGTCGAATATTTTCTTGTAATCTAGATGAGGGACTAATAACTAAAATTTTGTCAAATCTGCCCATTATACTCGTAACAGAGAATAGTGAGAAATTTCACATTGTTTTTCTTATCGTGTGGTTAGTGTAAATGGTAAATCACTTCGAAGGGCATTTCGCAAATCATCTCGAAAGTCATACTTACTACGCTTCTCATGTCGCCTGTACAAGTTTCGGTATTCACATGTCAACGTCGAAATACTCACCCGTTTTAGTTCGTCTCACTTTGGTCACCACTTGGTGGCGCCAGTGTCGAAATCACTCCATTTATGAATTTCATACGATATTTTAATGTCACATGATTTCACCGCGGATTCAGGAGTGATTTCGCAAATGAACTATTCAGAATAGCACTGCATGTGTTAGAGTTTTTATGCCGCCCTTGGGCCGCAGACTTGGCATTACTTACATGCCCTCGAGAAATATCTCTTTCCTTACGATGTTTTCCTTCGCCCTTTTTAGAAGTTAGTGATAATTTAAAATTAGGCACATGAATCCGAAAAGTCAGAGGTGCGCCTTGGGTTCGAACCCGAGACCTATGATTTGGCAATCCGCCGGACACATCATTAGGCTATCATTGCCTTATTTTATTTTACATTGAAAATACTCTATAAGTACAGCTGATATCCTTTACATTATTTGTATATAGACATCATAATTTACTAATAAATAATTATTTTTGATGTGTTGTAATCTGACGGTTGGTAATTGATAAGTAGAGTAAGTACCTAGGTGTCGTCAAACTTGGACATTATGTAATTTTGCTTACACTAGACGACCTCATTGTAAAAATAGCGTACCAAATATGTGTGTTGTGAAATATTAATACCTAATCTATAAACGTAATGTATTCCTATATGACTATTGGGAGTATTCCCGTTTGAGCACCTATTTATTGAGCACCTATGCATTAACCTATGGGAAATAGGAATACCTTTGGTGCTAAATGCATAGGTGCTCAAACGGGGATAATCCGACTATTGTATGCCCCAAGGGCGGGACGTAGCTGATCAATTTAATTATTTAAGACCTGTATTATGTACAGACGCCAGCACATCAAGTTACCCCAATGTGTCAAATTTTTGCAATTAAATATGAACCTTATTCTGTTTGTCATAAAGTTGAAAAACGATCAAAGAAATTTGACACATTGGGGTAACTTGATATGCTGGCGTCTGTGCAAACCTATGATCTACAATAAAGATATGAAGTTGAAGTCATTGAACCAATGTGTTTTCTAAGACATTTCCTTTTATATAATATCATAAATCACTTGGTATCTCAGACTTAAATACTAGCTTACTCCTAGTCTAAGAAAACGTGACGCAAAAGTCGTAAATCAAAATATTATATTAGTCTCCTTGACGTCACAAAAATAGCCCAACATCTCCATAGAGATAACCAAAAACATGGGCGTATATCAATTCGTGTGACAATCTAAACAGTGTCAACAACCGATTATCGTTCCCTGTCATTGCCAACTTAACAAAAGATGCGACATGAAACGTGCCAATGTAAAGACTTGCTCACCGATAGCCTCTTGATTTCGAACACTGATAACAGAGTATAATAAACTGTTGATATTACACATTTAAGCCGGATTTGAGGGCAAACGATTCTCATCAGATGATAACGACGCAATTGTAAATAAAGTACTTTGCAGATTCATGGGCGTATTGTAGAATCGAACCCACGACCTCCAGCTTGGCAATCAAATCACTGGACCAACAGTCCAGTCGTTAATTGCACTATTCAAAGTTGGAGAGTTTTATTGATGATTTTAATTATTTATACATACATACACTTGGGACCAAACATAGCAAATCACTTTCTTTTTCACGTTTCTATTAAAACGACTATTTTTCTTTCTGAGCCAGATTAATCACGTAATGAGGTTAGGTCAAGTTTAGGTGGTAATCAATGGCGATATATACTAGTTCGAATTGATACGATCCTTAGTGATAATTATTTGTAAGTTTTTATGGTGTACAATAAAGAGTATTCTATTCTATTCCTTTTTACCAAGAATATAACCAATTTACGTGAAATTATTTCACACACGCACATAGGGAAGTGGCTCCATGTATTTGCTCCCGAGTTCAGTAGGTAAGTAAGTAGTAAGTAAAGGGTCTCTTATTCCACCAAATTCACTATCGTAATGTATCTCATTACGCACTTGTGCGTTATGGATTGATATAAACGCACGGTTTGCAAGATGCTCCGACTGACGAAAAAAGAGTATTTATGTCAGAAAAGTGGTCAAAATTTTATGCGCTTTTTTTTCGCTCTATTGTTTTTTTCAGTCCGATTTTTATTTATTTCCTCGCATCCATGTTATAAAACGTCGTATGACATACGTGCGCTTTGATAATTACAACCTCAGCTTTCTTGTAGCCCGCGCCTACGGCTCGGGCTAGCAATATTGCCTCGTCAGTAATTAACTTACCGCACTTTTATCATAATGTACTATTATGGCATATTTGCTCGTAAAAGGGACTCTTATTTCACCAGTTTCAATATCGTAATGTATCTCATTACCAGTTTCTTTTTAATAAGGTAAAACGCACGGTTTTTAAATTTTAGCAAAGAGTTTTCATGTCAGATTATGTCGTCTAAACTGCGTTAAAAACAACGTCGTGTGAAAAGACCCTAAATGCCCATTCATGTCGACATCTACGCTATGCGTCACAAAAATAGCACCGCTCTGAATTAGCATTTAAGCACATCCAGCGTTCAAAGCATACGTTAAACCCAGTTAATATTAGTATCTACTAAACGTATATTTAAAGACCTTCAAATTAACTAATGTTAGGTTTCTTAAATAACACAACACTTCAGAGGACTTTAAGGGTTTTTAATGGTAATTGTTTGATGTTGCAATAAAAGTTATTTTTTCTTCTTTACAATTAACCCGTTTTATTAAATGCCTTTATTTAAAAAAAAGAATATTCGGTATTCGGAATATAATATACTTATCTATATATTTTTCTGAAAGCTAAATAAATTGCCTTCCCAATGATATACCATAGTCATACTCTTACCATTGAATAAGTATGTTAAAAGTATATTCGGCGCTTTATTAAAACTTGGCCAATTTCTGATACAAGTGGCTATTTGAAGATGTATCATGTGCATTGTGTATATTGTGCACAACAACAGTTCTTTAGTTCAGTAGCATTATCACGATTGTACGAGTTAGGCAGACTGTATCGATAGTACGACGACATTTAGCCAATTATGTATATATAGTCCCATGTAATAGGGGGCGAGCCTATTGCAACCAGGTACAAATCTAGACTCCAAACTGCAGCTGAGCAATTCCAGGTGGAAAAATCCAACTTAACTTCCTCTGACGCGGGTATCCAGCCCAGGACCACATGTTCAGCAGTAGCATTTACGACCATGAGACCACATTAGCACTGGCGACTACTTCACCAACAAGGCTTAAGTTAAATCAAAGTAAAATTGATCACATTATTTTTTTAAGGGCGGTTTAACAAAAAATCCAAAAAAATCTTACATTTTGTTGCTATTGTTGACCTACAAGATTTCACTAGGTACCCATTTAACGGTTGTGTTATTTTAACAACCAACCACCAAAATAAGGTACCTACCGACATAACATACATAAACTCACGCCTTTTTCCCATGGGGGCAGGGAGACAGCGCCCTATCAGCTTCGATTCTTACATAGCTTAGGTACCTACTTCTGTTGTTTCGTTTACGTTCATACAAATACTATACTATACCCATACACGCACGCGCGCCGGATGCGAGTACTACGCACCTGACCATTCTGAAGGACACACCAATAAGGTCGGTGTTCGTCTTTCAATTCTATTTATTTGTATATAATTATGTAATACTAGCTTCTGCCCGCGACTTCGTACGCGGATCCTGTTGCTTATGCCAGCGACAACGGGGTCGTCAAAATCGAAGATCTGAAACATCTGATGTCAAACTATATAAGCCCGGGGACGGGAAATCAATGGGATGCGCGAGACGATTCAAGATGTTCCAGATTTTTTATTTTTGTTGGTCAACAGGAAATGCCATCAGACTTAACAACTATTGCTAAGACGCCATTTCTATTATGTATATGTTATATTGTCTCTGGGCTTTGGAGTTTCCCTACAGGTGCTCCAGATCTTCAAATTTCGTCTCACAGCAGAAAACACTCTTCACGTGGAATAGTTTTTGCAATGGCACCATTTTTATAAATTATAGCCTATAATATGTTGCGTGACGTTCACGATCAGCGGTCAGTCGCGCATCTCCTTCCCACACTTATCTCTAGAGTCGATGCGTATATACGCTGAAAACTCAAGCTTTTTCCGTGAACGTCTCCAACTCGCGAGACAGTGCATGATGTTCACGATCAGCGGTCAGTCGCGCACATATTCTTCACTGGTCTCTAGAGACCTGGATGTAGATGCGTAAATACGCTGAGAATGCAGGCGTGCTTCGCGATCCCAAGAAGTTTCCACGGAGCGAGTTGCAGCCTCATGTTCTCGAACAGCATCAAGTCTCTTCTAACGCTCTTCGGTAGATTGTTGGGATCTTATGGTCTTTAATCATTTAGCACCTTTGGAACATTAGAAAAATTTGACCTCTTTCTAGGCATGGTTAGAGTTTTATTGTGATGATACCGGATCAATTAAAATCTAAGTGGCTGTTCCCCTGCGTTACCGGGTAAGCTACCGTGTAACGAAGATAAATGGAAAAGGAAATTAAACACTCAAATAACATTAGCCCGAAGACATACGATAAAAAAAATGGGAGTTTTAGCCAGTAGAGTCTTATTTTCAACGATATACCATCGTCATCGAAAATCAGTCCTGAACTGTTCCCGCCTTCACCGCGTAGTACCTCCTACTTATGTTATTTTATAATTATGCAATGAAATTAGTGATAGTTTTAATTTCTATATCAAATGTTTCTGATCTTCGATTTTTATAAGTCAACAGGAAATGCCTATCAGACCGAACTTTTGCTAAGACGTCATTCCTATTTGAGTTATGGTGTAGCTGGGCTCTTGGAGTTCCACAACAGGTGTTCCAGATCTTCGATTTTTATACGTCAACAGCGAGTGCTCATAAGGCTGAACAACTCTTGCTAAGACGCCATTCCAATAAATGTTATAGTGTAGCTGGGCTCTTGAAGTTCCACATCAGGTGTTCCGGATCTTCAAATTTATTCTCTCAGCAGAAAATGCTCATAACGTGGAACAATTTTTGCTATGGGACCATTTTTGTATCTCCTATAGTTTAGCTGGTCTGTTGCGGTTCTGCATCAGGTGTTCCGGATCTTCAAATTTATTCTCTCAGCAGAAAATGCTCATCACGTGGAACAATTTTTGCTATGGGACCATTTTTGTATCGCCTATAGTTTAGCTGGTCTGTTGCGGTTCTGCATCAGGTGTTCCAGTTTCCAAGATAAATTATAGCCTATGTGTTGCCCAGACTTAATATCTATACAACAAAAAAAAAATCATTCAAATCCGTCCAGTAGTTCCGAAGATTAGCGTGTGCAAACAAACAGACAAACAGACAAACAGACTTTTTTTTTTGGATTCGTGCTCTATTACTGTTTCTAAACCCCCCTCAATTATTATTTTTTAAATATATTCAATGTACAGACACAGCTTTTTTACAGTCTTATTATATGTATAGAAGTATATGCATACATATGTATCAGTTTTAAAAAGCATATGCCTGTATCAGACTTATTGTTTTTTGGATCACTTTGTAGTCAGTGCGTTCGCCTGTCTGTCAAGACCCTTTATCTCGGAAACCCGTGAAGGTATCGAGCTGAAATAAAAAGTAGGTACATATACAGGGTGTCTCATTCAAATGTGTCAGTATGGGAAAGTCTGAAACTATAAGACATACGAAGATCTGTTCTGAGGAACCATGTCATCGATTTTAATAACAAGAAAAACTGCATTCATACATTTTAAAAAACATCTGTACTCCGTTCGGGAATCGAACCCGGTTATTTTGAAAAAAAAAAACCTACACTATATAGATATCGATTGTGTAGGTCTTAAGCAGTAAATGTCTGTATGAAACATGATGTCTAAAATTAATAAAATGCATTGTTTCCACATACTTTAATTTATTTTAGTGGGTGCTTGAAGTGACCACGTTTACAATATTACTACAATAGTACTATGTTTTTTTAAATGTATGAATGCAGTTTTTCTTGTTATTAAAATCGATGACATGGTTCCTCAGAACAGATCTTCGTATGTCTTATAGTTTCAGACTTTCCCATACTGACCCATTTGAATGAGACACCCTGTATAATCTGGTTTACAGTGCCTTGAAGCTGTGAAAACTTTTAAGTTGAAGTAAAAAAAAAAAGCGTCTGAAATGCCGCAATAAAACGTACATTCCGACACTCTTAAGGGAAACAATGTTTATGGGTACACGTTGCCTTCTAAAATCTAAAAAAATGTCTTTAAAAACAGCGTGACTCGATTCCTGAACTGCTTATAATAATGACCCTACAAAGTTTGTAGAGAACCCTCAGTGGGCGAATCCAACTCGCAATTGTCCCGGTTATTTAACAAAAAAATTAAATTAAAAATTTAAAAAAACCCCCATCGCAAAAAAGTAAAACATTTAAAAAGTTAAAAATAACACTTTAGCCATGAAATTTTACTTCACGTCGTGGTACCGCTTATGTAATGAATGTTCCTAGTACTTGTAGGTATGTAGGTACTCATTTTAACGGTACCCCGACGTTACGTAAAATTTCAAGGCTAAAGTGTTATTTTTAACTTTTTAAATGTTTTACTTTTTTGCGATGGGGGTTTTTTTAAATTTTTAATTTAATTTTTATTTCAAAATTTTTAAACGCATTAAATTTGTTTCTAGAGTTTACAGTTATGAGATTTTTTCAGTGCATTGTATGTAGAGTCAAATGCTGGTTAAAACGAATCCAAACACGACATATCTGCTATTATTTTGTCAAGGGTCTACCTACTGGTGTGCTGGATAGCCTGGCTGCAGCATCAGCTCATCCTGTTGCTATCAGTGCATTGTGTTTAGAATCAAATGCTGGTTGAAATGAATCAAAACACGACATATCTGCTATTATTTTATCAAGAGTCTACCTACTGATGTGCTGGATAGCCTGGCTGCAGCATCAGCTCATCCTGTTGCTATCAGTGCATTGTGTTTAGAATCAAATGCTGGTTGAAATGAATCAAAACACGACATATCTGCTATTATTTTATCAAGAGTCTACCTACTGGTGTGCTGGATAGCCTGGCTGCAGCATCAGCTCATCCAGTTGCCATCAGTGCATTGTGTGCAGAATCAAATGCAGGTTAAAATGAATCCAAACACGACATATCTGCTGTTATTTTCCGAAGAGTGTATTAGTCTGCTAAATATCCTGGCTGCATCAGACCAAATACACCATAATGTTACTTGTTAATATTACACACATCGGTGTTTGAAATTTTAAGACACACATATGTTTGTAAGTAAAGTTAATACCTATAGACGTCTAAAATAGCAAAGGCAGCTAACACAAAAGAGCTGATAACCTTGAAACGGCTGAACCGATTTTGATAAACCATGTCTAAGAACCATCGCAAGAAACCCTGCTTTCAAATAAAAAAAACCGCATCTAAATCGGTTCACCCGTTTGGGCGCTACGGTGCCACAGACAGACAGACAGACAGACAGACAGACAGACAGACAGACAGACAGACAGACAGACAGACAGACAGACCGACACACACACATAGCGGTGAAACTTATAACACCCCTCTTTTTGCGTCGGGGGTTAAAAACAGCATGCAGCAGCATTGTCTTCGCTACATTATGCGTCCGCCATAGTCAGACCCATTGTCCATCATTCTATTCTGTAAAATCAAATGGGTTTTGTTTGTTTGTCGGTGCACACCGAAGTTACTTTTTGTAGAGCAAAATGACAGATAACATTTAGTAAGTTTCGATAATTTTTTGTTATACCCTGTTCAGCACCAAAAGCACAAGCCGTGACCAATCAATAGCCTCAGGGGACGATAGAAGGCCAAGCTACACATGATGAGGTCAGGTCGTGGATGGTTGACAAAGTGACCATCTAATACATAGGTAACTAGACCACTGTGTGCCTCGGAAAGCATTCCCGGCTGTCATTCGTGAATCGATGGTATTTACGAGTACTCAGAAATTTCGGTGTAAGTAGTTCACAAGCAATGATGCGTCTAATACTTAGGCAAAACTGCATTTCCTTAAAGTCATATTATTCTTAGTAGTGCCTATGTCCTAACTTATAATAATCGCTTATAGGATTCTTTAATCTGCGCAGAATATTTTTCTTACAGGTATAAATGATAGCACAGCAACTAAAATAACAAATGAGGAAAATATTTTTGGGTCAAACTAACGCTATTGGTCAATATAAATAGGCCGTTAGTTAGTTTCGGCCGTTGGCTATCGAAAGGCCATCCTGTCGATAGCCGACGGACTCCCTCAGAGTTTCTATAAAGGGATACAATTTGAAATGAATATATCCGACAGAGACATAGATCAAAGGATTAGCACCTTTGATCTATGTCGACGACATTGGCTCTCTGTGCTGAAGTGGCAGTGGGCGGACCATATATCTCGCGAAGAATCGACCACCGCTGAGGTGAACATGTTCTTGAGTGGAGACTGGGAATGGTAAACGTAGTACCTATAGGACCCCCTCCGGGTAGGCGGGATGACAACCTGCGAGAGACTGCTGGCAAATGCTGGAAGCGGCAAACCTAAGACCATGGGCACTGTGGCGCTTATTAGATCGCTTATTTCGCTCATGGTGATGATGATTTCCGTCCTATTAAGATCTGATACAAAACAGCCTGACTCTGAATGGCAAATTGCAAAAAAACGCAAGAAAATTTGATTTTAGCGGCTTACTCTGGCATAGCACCTTTAATATCGTAAATGTCGAAGTAACTGGATTAGGACACCAGTGGCGAGGGGTAAATTTTCATTAAAGGGAAGCCTACAAAAATACTTCTATTTAGATCAGTATTTGAAATCTCTCTTAAAGTCATTGGTCTATCTGCAACCCTCTGTACATATTTCGTTGTAAATACTTATAATCCTATAGTATATTAGGCAATACTGGAATTAGCTGCCATTATTCAATAGCGGTGGAGTTGCTCTTCCCAACCTCTAAAGGGAAGCCGATAGGACACAGTTGTATGGACATTTTACCACTGTTGGACACTCGATTAAACCCGGGTGTGTCCCATACACGGCCTATCAATAATTTGGAACTCTCAATGTCTTTGAAAGCACTCTCAAGCCGAGCGAGCGCAGGTTGCCGCGGTCTATTGCAGTTATTTATTCAGCCGTACATTTTAGCGTAACCTTGATCAATCGTAAAACAAAACAGGTAAGTAGCCATTTCGTAATGTCGTGAAATCTATACTGTAACTGCGACATCATGACGTTATTGACGTAAATATGTATAATTCGTTCTAATTGCTACAACATGAGTTTGTACCTACTCATAAATTATACAAGGATTGGAAGTCAGTTAATAAACTTCTTTATCTTATGATATTTCTTGCTTATTGTTTGATTTAAATAATTTTATAATAGGTAATACCTGCAGTTAATAATGAAAATGGACCCGCCTGGGATCGCAGACACTACATAGCAGTTACTAAGATAGGTATCTATTATAGGAAATGATAACATGGACTGTACGCGGCAAATATTACCGGTGCATTAGGTAAATTTAGCCCATTCACGGGGCGGAGACACCGATCAACAACGGTTGGGTGAAGCTCCCGCTCCGTAGTTTCCTTATAACTATAAGATAATAAGTCTTATTAAGTTAACATGTATCTAGCCATAGAATAGATAATAGAGGTTTTAGTATAATTAGAATTACGGGGCGACATCGTCATTGTTGACAGAGTCCCTTTACATAAAGATAAATAAAGAAAAAAAAATACCGACTTCATTATCCAGAAAATGACGTCACTCTCATGTTTACTTTCCGATAATTCTGTCGAGGCGAAAGTGACAATGAAATTATTTTATCAATTCTCACTACATCGACTTGAAACAATAGGAAACTAGATTTTATTCGATAAGACAAAGCAAACAGTCACTGTGACCGATGCTAAATATGAAAGCGATCTGGAGCTAGCAGTTGCTCAGCTCATTACAAACAAATTGATCGTCAATCATGATAAGACAAAAGGGACCAAAGATAATGTCAGAGTATTTTCCGGCGAGTGGAACATTTTACGGCCACGACTACTGCTTTATACATTAAAAACATATTAGCATCGTAAACAAAGATTGTCACGACACTTTACGTAAACACCTTATGGTTTATCAACATATAATTTGCATTAATGTATGAGTTTACGTGTCTGTGCTCTGAGCCTCTGACCTAATACACTGATGTTGAGAAACTGGGTTACGGTGATGGGGTTCAGGCCCAACGGTAACCGAGACGGTGCCTGAGGTAACGGCGCGGAGTGCGGGGAGGGTGAACTGTAACGCTTAGCCATTCGCCCACTGAAAGACATCTAAATGATAGACCTACCTTAGTGACGTACGAGTAATAAAAAACAATGTTAAAACAAAACAACAAAGAGTTACGTTTTCTATATAAAGACCCTTAACGTAAACGAAAACTACATATTCTACCCATCTCTGGGATAGTTTTTTTCTTCGAGAACTTACCTGGGAATTCACTGGTTTTGGAGATATTGAAGGTAAAAGTGCAATATTTTTTTTCGTTTTTTTTTGTCAAAATTGTATGCCAGCAATCATTAGTAAACGTTCTTCCGAACAAACATTATCAAAATTAACGATTTTTCAAAACAAATTACGCATTTGAAGTTACAAAAATGCAATGGATACTAAACAAGCGGGCCGGTCGGGTCAATGACCAAGCGCGAGTGGCCATACGCTCAGCTGATCGAAAGTTGCGTTGCGTTGTCGCGCTATGCAAAGCGCGCAATAAAAAGCATCTTTTTATTAAAGATAAAAAAAAGTATTTTCCCAGCATTATTTTTTGGTTAAAGTTATTTAATTATATGCACAGAATGTGTGGTTATCGGCTGTGATCGGTCTTTTTACACCCTGTATAGATTATGTTGTACTACCATGATCATTAAACATGTGTAATTTAGATAGCTTAGTGTTTTTTAATCATTTTCAACCGACTTCAGGAGGAGGTTCTCAATTCGAACGGTATTTTTTTTTTTAATTTAAGGGCCGTCCATTAAATACATCGTTAGTGACGAACTTTTAGTTTTTCGTATGTACGTATTACCTAGATTACCCACAAATGGCATGCGAAGAAAGCTCACTGGAGAATATTATTATTTTAATTGGGATTATGGCAAAAGCAACTACTTACTGCTATTTTAATTGGTGTCAATTTAAAATAACTGCAAGAATCGTTGTATCATGGACTACTTACATTGGTTTTATTCTGTAATCCGGATTAAATTTTCTATTAGTATTTTTGTATTTTTCATAACACAATTACCTTCCATTCAAATTTAACGAACATGCATATTTGATTATACTTCCACATTTTTTCATAAATCTTCTGGTCCGTGCTAGCAACGGAGGAATCGAAGCGGTCCATCTATTGAATTAATATATCCAGAAGGTAGGCACAGGGCTTTTTAATTCATTAAACCCCGAGAGGACACCGGTGTCCCCCTGTCATTGTCTTTCTATTGTGTCTCTAATTACCTCAGTTGAAAGATTTTGGGATAGAAACCTTTCCAGGCCACATAATACATGCGTAAAACATATATACATGACGACAATTCTTCGTTCGTTCTTCAGAGACCATGGTGACATGGGCTTAGCATAAACTTTAATTAGGTAATATAACTTGCAAATATTTACTTTTTCCTCCATCGACAATAGCATATATTATCATTTCAAAATCTGTTTCGAGATTCGTAGTACCTGTGTTAAATTCATTGTTATGAATTCGGGACCTGCAGGTCAAACCGCATGTTTCGTAATCAAGGACACAGGAACAATACTCAACAATAACCCAGAGTGGAGCCCGAAAAGTAGGAAGTGTATAATAATATTCTATAATACCTAATACATACTTGTACCTACAATAGAAATTTTATCAGTTATTGTGTCAATACGAACGCTGATTGCAGCAAGTGTATGTATAGACGATGCAATAAATCAAGTCCAAATTAGACGCGTCCTGTCCGCATCGTTCATCGACACATTCAATTTAAAATCAAAAGAGTTCAGCTCTCAATATCGCATAATGTATCAATTTTGGCGCATCTTTATATAGACAGGCAGAATATACATGAAAGATTTCCGAATGGTTAGAGATGAAATATAATCTTAATGTACTATTACTGTAGCACTTATCATAAAACACTGGCCTCGTCTAGTGCGTCGTATATCAAACTCTTTCTAAACAGGATCGCGTAGGCAGACACGGCAAGGACCCACGAGTAATGCCAAAGTTTATCAGCCATTAAAAAACATAAAAACACAACAATGTATCACAGCAACATTATTAAGTGATAAAAGTGACATATTTATGTTTCAATTACGATAACAGACATGTTTTATCAATCAAACATTTGATTTTTAAATTGTCTACTAGTCAATTGGCAATATATTAAACAGATGCAAGCGGTACCTAAACGAACTGAATCAAAATTGAATTGACCCGTGCACTAGAGTCAATTAACTACAAGTACTGGAGATAAATGCACTTAACGGTTGTTGAACTTTAACTTATTGCTTGGTTGTCTTAGTCGTTAGCAAGTGATTTATCACTAAACTGAGGATGTTACCTGTTGTTGTTCTTGCGCCGTCTGTTTCTGCTGATGGTACTGTGCCACAAGTCTGATACCACTCAACTCAAGAGACCGAGGATCTAACGACCGACTGCGCGGCTTTTCCGAATAAAACACATCTTCGTCTCTTTTGCCCTTTTTCCATCTAAAATAATTAGCCATATCGGCCGATTCACCGTCACAAACACTTACACTAAAATATACATTTTAATGAATAAGCTGCTTAGCACTGGCGTGTTTATAGTTTTAACATATTTTAATAATCGGGGAGGTTATTCCGCGAAGGCATCTCTGTAAGTACTGAGAGATAACGTCGCCGTCACGAGACGTCGCGTTATGCAACGCCTAGTGTGTGAGCGACAGATACCCGCTGGTGTCAGCCCGGTTCCGCAGCGGAACTGGGAAATCGATGAGGGAGATGCCCCCGCGCCGTTAATCTCACCAGTAACTCTGCACGCACCCACCGTCCTAATGTTCGCTGCGCGTTGTCACAACGGTTGACAACTTAACACTTTCACACACTTAAATCGGTAAGGGGGATCGTGATAACGTAATTTAGACCATAAGTTATTTTCAGCGAAGCTACCTACTGCGTAACGTGTTATAAATGGTAAAAAGTGACAATTTCCTTGTTCATTTACCCCCGAATTACAAAGAGTCATTGTTCGCGAAACACTGGCTGGCATGTTTACTATCCGAGATCATTACTGCGCCAGAGTGTCTGCGACGCGGCTTGGTAGGATGAACGTACGGTGGTCTAGATCCTAGGCCAGACGCGCCACTTGTCCGTTTAATACTAGCCGTATAATCACGAATGTACTTACGAGTAAACAACATGCGCACGAGTCTGTATACAAAAGAGAAGGTGATGCAATCAAATCAATTTAAGGATAAACGTTTCAGTACAGCTGAATAAATGCGTGTTGCATTTAGATTTCAAATTAATGCACACAGATCGTAGGACAGATCTTTTCTCTGATTTTTCTGTTCAGACAAGCTTGCTGACGATCTTGTGGCTTAATAATAACAGCAGCACGAGTCAATCGAATGTTAAGCTACGCTTGCCTAGGTCGGTTTGTAGATTGGTGATTAATAATTACATATCAAGACTCCTACGTGCCTCGGAAAGCATTTTGAGCCGTTGGGTCCGGCTGTCGTTTATCGTTAATTAAAGAACGTATTTAAAGAAGGATTTCCAATAAAATTATTAATTTTTTGAACATTTTATGCACAATATCGGGATTAACGCGCATTCTGATTTAAAAAAGACGGAAAGTTAAATACGGATCAACATATTTTTGATTGTCAATTTAGGCGCACATTCTGAAAATTAATTTGTTACTAAACTAAGAAAGAGGTTTGAAGCTGCATAAAAGAGTTTTATACAGGGTGTAAAAAGACCGATCACATTCTGTACATATAATTTAAGTAACTTTAACCAAAAAATAATTCTGGGAAAATTTTCTTTTTTTTTCATCTTTACAAAAAATGCTTTTTATTACGCGCATTGCATAGTGCGATAACGCAACGCAACTTTCAATCAGCTGAGCGGGCCAGTCGCGCTTGGTCGTTGACCCGGCCGACCCGCTTGTTTAGTATCCATTGCATTTTTGTAACTTCAAATGCGTAATTTGTTTTGAAAAATCGTGAATTTTGATAATGTTTGTTCGGAAGAAAGTTTACTAATGATACTTGGAATACAATTTTGAAAAAGAAAAAAAAAAAAAATATTGCACTTTTACTTTTAATATAATTATCCAAAACCAGTGAAGGTGTGTTCTAGAAGAAAAAAACTATCTCGGTGATGGGTATAGAATATGTAGTTTTCGTTTACGTTAAGGGTCTTTTTACAGCCTATATATCAGAAATCGAGACGAACTTTAATAATTCTTTGCAAATATGGTTAAAGAAATTTTATTTCTCAATAAGAAATTACAAATATTTCACTTACTTGAGAACATGTTTAAACTTAAGCTGTACGATTTTTTGACAACACAAACTAAGCAGCTATTTTTAATATTTGAACAAAACAAAATAAAATATTTACTACGTTTTACTTCGTACACGTACTTTAGTTAATATTAACGAACACAAAACTTAAAGTTTTCAATCTACCCGCAAAAGAATTAATTACTGTGATCACAACACTCACAAATTAGATAAGGAATGCGAACCCGGTGCCACAATAAAAGCAATCTTACAGTAGGGCAAGTCTGTTTATAATAGTAGTGTTTGGTCATTTAGAATATGATTTTTTAGTTTAGTTTTGAAAATACCAAAGGAATTCGCATTCTTTACCTCTTTAGGTAGCTTATTGTATTGTTGCACTCCCGCAAAAATAATCGTTCTCTCGCCATTCACTGTTCGCACTCGTGGTAGTAAAATGTGATCCTTTCTACGATTATGTACTTGATGTATTTTAGTGAAGTGTATTTGTGTGTGAATGGACTTGTTTAGAAGTTTAATAGGCATTATATACCGTCTGGAATTTTAAGAAGACCGGGAAACCTAAGCAAATTGTATGTAACACAGTGACACGCAGCGCAGTAGAACAGTTCTGTTTAAAATGATGTATTTTTTATCTTTCACTAGCTGCCCCGGCAAACTTCGTTGTGCCTTAGAGTCAATTTATTGCTCTTATTATTTTTTTTTTATATTAGATATACATACGTTGAAAAAGACGACAACAAATAAATCCAAACCAATAATAAATACTACTACTTTTAAATTACAACATGTATATATACCCTAACCTAACTGACCATACCTATCCTATAGCTAACCCAACTATCTAACCTAACTACCTTACTAAAAAATACTAAATTCATAATTTTAATCTGAACTATTGCCTCTATGTTACATACAATAATTTATGCCTATAGTTTTCCCGGTCTACTTTAATTAAAGTCCTAACAGTAAAATAAGTTCTATTTGCAAAGAATTATCAAAGTTCGTCTCTGTCATCATTGCTAGTTACGTAAATTGATTTCTGAAATATAAGACTTTTTTATGCTACATAAAACCTCTAAGTTTAGTAACAAAATAAATTTCAGAACGTAGGTGCGTATTATAAATTGACAACCTTACCTTCTTGGGTTTAGCTTAAGACTTGTCAATTTCAAATTGTCACCTGATAATGAACTGGGAAGTTTGACTCCTGTCATGTCATCCAAGATGGCGCTGCGTTTGAAAAATGTTTGAGACAACCGATATTCTTGATATTTATTTTTATGATGTCGAACGGGATAAAAAGTATCCTATGTCCTTCTCCTGGCTCTAAACTACCTCCCTGCCAATTTTCAGCTAAATCGGTTCAGCCGTTCTTGAGTTATAAGTGAAGTAACTAACACGACTTTCTTTTATATATATAGATTTTAACAATGCATTTCAGTATGGTAGCTAGGTTAGCTATACCTGTCCTAGGTATGGTATGTTATATAAGGTTATATATATCTTATCATGCTAATTCAATCTAACACACATACACAAAATGTTAAATAATAGCAGATAATATTGTTAAGGATATATTTGTTGTCATCGTATTCAAAGTATGTATTTATCTAATACATAACATTCTCGTCACAGTGTTCGTAATAAAAGTCTTCTAAAACGGCTTGACCGATTCTTATGAAATTTTGTGTGTGTAGGTATATCACACACAAAACATCAAACGTTTGAGTATTTTGAAGTTGTAAAGATATAATTATTTCATAAGTAGTATTTATTATCTTTATAGCCAGAACATCAAAGAGTTTAAATACATCTCATTTAAATTGGGACACTCAAAGTGTATAAATTATCTACAACAAGGAGTGCATCATAAGTTTGATAACTAACTGGTACCCGCGATTTCTTCAGAGCAGCATTTAGCGATTTATTGTTTTGCACGTAACGCTAAAAAAATAGCCTTAAAGTTACTCGTTACTGTAAAATCAGTCAATCAATCAGTTCCTTATCGTCAAATCGCTCGAGCCGTTTCTGAGATTATCTCAAACCAACAGGAAGATCGACACAGTAAATGAAAATAAAATATATTTTAGCTGGACTATACAATTTACATACAAAAACTCTTCAATTTTATTTATTTGTAAAGTTAAGTGTAAAGTATAGATTTTTAAGGAGCCTTCGCATCGAACAGTGGTTATCGTCGCAAAGACATTGCGCCAGCGTCGCTTAGCAATTCATTCATAATTCATAATTCATTTATTTATTGTTTGTCACAGGTAAACAGAAGATCTTACAATTAGTGTTAGTGTATCACTGTAACATACCCATGGGGTGTACAATTTTTTATATTATAATTAACATGTTATGTTTTAGTCAACCTATATATACTGCATTCATTTGGACATTAATATTACAATCATAAAATTTACATTAAATAAGTGAAAAACAATTTTAATCAATAATTCAGTCATTTAAAAATTCATTAATTGAGTAATATGTTTTACATATAAGAAATTCCTTTAGCTTTAATTTAAAAACTGTTATTGCTGAAATATTCTTAATACACTTTGGGAGTTTGTTGTAGATTATAACTCCCATACCAAATACACTTGATTTAAATTTTACTGTTCTACATTTAATGCCTTTAAGCTCAGTTTTGTGTCTCTCACTTCTCATAGTTTCATAATTATCTAAATCGCGTTTTATCATCACTGCTGCTTCGAATATATATAATGAGGGTAGGGTTAAGATTTTCAACCTTTTGAAAACTGGTCTACATGAATCAGTTTGTTTAAGTCCACATATGCATCTAATGCACTTTTTTTGTGCCTTTAAAGCATATTCTCTGTTTGTTGAATTACCCCATAATAGTATACCATATTTAAGTATGGAGCCTACATGTGCATGATAAACACTTATTAAAGTACTCTCATTTGTCACCTTTCTTAACATGTAAAGGGCATATGAAAACTGATTTAGTTTTGTGCAAATATAGTCGATCTGTATTTTCCAGTTTAGTGCAGAATCAATATTTATGCCAAGAAATTTAGTGGTCTTTACTTCTTTAACAGTTTCACCTTTGTATCTTATGTTTAAGTTCTTTAGTTTTGTATTTATATTAGCAAAGGACATATAGCACGTTTTGTCTAAGTTAATTTTAAGATTGTTAGCATTTAACCAATTTATGATACGTTCCAGGGAATCATTTACATTAATTTCATATTTATCTTGATCCTCGTCAGTGAAAATAGCTGTACTGTCATCTGCAAATAATATCATGTCATGGATTATGGCCTTTGGGAGATCATTAATATATATAACAAACAAAAGCGGACCAAGAATACTTCCTTGAGGCACCCCATACTTAACCGTTTTAGGCTTAGACTGAAACGTTTGTTCACATTTTGTTTCATTTGATAGTCTAGTAATTTGAGTGATTTGAACCCTATTATTGAGGTATGATTTTATAAGATTTAAGGCATTCCCTCTAACTCCGTATTGTTCTAATTTATCTAAGAGGATATTATGGTCTACGTAATCAAAAGCCTTTGACATGTCCATAAATATTGCGGTTATATGCCGTTTATTGTCTAGTCCAGTCATTACTTTTTTCAAAAAATTTAAAAGTGCATCACCCGTTGATTTGCCTTTACGATATCCAAATTGCTCATGTGTGAAAATATTATTTGATTCAAAGCAACCGAACTGAAGTACGTTAGGTACGTTACAAGTTGAGCTCACGATTACTAACAAATCCGTGCACTGTCTGATCTAGTCCCCTTATATCTGTGTTGTTATTTCCTCAAAGGAACAATTGACAACATTTCAAAATTGACATGACCCTAAAACAAAAATACCGTTTCTTCATTTTTGTATGCTGAGTTCAAATATATATTTTTTTAATTTTTTTATAGCTTAATTTCTGAGAAAAAAAATAAAAACCAAAAACCATGCGATGACGTCACTTATACGGTGGAATGAGGTGTTTACCTTTGCGAAAGCAAGCTAATTTTTAAGATGAAAACTATAATGTCAAACAAGACATTTCTGTCAAAAATTACGTATCTAATGTCAAAAAAGACATATCTAATGTCAAAAATTACATATCTAATGTCAAACAAGACATATATAATGTCAATGTGTGACATTGACAACTGCTAAATGACAGTGACATCTAAGAAACTGATTTTTTTTGACGTATCACAGTAAAGCAAAGGAATTATCGCCATTCCACCGAATGAATGACGTCATTTGGCGCTTACGTCTTTTTAGAATGCACCGAATTTCAAAGTTAAAATTATGAATGAAAAGTACATAATTTCGAAAAACCAAAAAATATGGGCCCTCTAGTTTTGGATTTACTTTTAGATAACATAATAAAACATGGAGGTTAAAATTTTGAAATGTTGTCAATTCAGACACTCACTAATCAGCATGGATCTCACACCTCTGACTAAGATAATGTCAGGACTTCTGGCTTACTTTCGGTGTTTCTTTTCAGAGTATCAAATAGCAAAACACCGACCTCACCTAGTTAAAAAAATTACATATTTATGTTTTTTTTTATTGATTTGTATTTATTTTAATTATAGTGTTACAAACTTAACCATAAAAAAGCATGATCTGCCAAACTGCAATGTAAAAAGGTAAAAGTGTTTTTATGAACCTATTTACAGAAACAAATATCATTTACTCGTATGTGAAACTAAAAGTGCGCCTCGTATACCGCGCACTTGTTGAGGTTGTGACGTCGGCACTCGTACAATTTCATGAAAGCTACGATGTAGTTGTAGGGATGTAAATTAAGAAAAGATTTTATTTTTAATCGATTATTTCTTTTACAAAATCGATAAATTAATAATCGATGTCATTAACAGAGATAATTGATTTAAAAACAATCGATTGTAGAAACCACACGTTGAAATCGATTTTTCAAAACAGCGCCACCTAACATTGTTTGAACTTAATAGTTAAGTATTCTGATCGCTACTCTGCCGTGCTTTTAAGTGCAGTAATAGGTAATAGACAAAGCGCTTTCGAGAAGGTAGTCTGCGTAAAACTTTTTGTATTTTTACAAGGCCGTTTTTTTTATTTTCTGCTATTTGTTCCAATAACAGTTTTGAGATGACAGTTTATTCTTTACTTATTTTAGAACATATATTTAAATTATAATCGATTTATCTTGAAATCGATTATAATTTCAGGATCAACCGATTTTTATTAAATCGATTAAGTATCCTTATCTTGTAAAAAATCGATATTTTGAAAATTGATTTTTGGTTGCTGAGGTTACATCGCTACTACGATGTGCGTTGCGATCGCGCACCGTACGTCATTGGCGTGTCCTAATAAGACACCACACAGTTGGCTTAAATGCATAAATTTTAGACGTTTAGCAATGTTGCCATCATTAAGACTCTAACGTAAAAATATGGCAAAAAAAAACATGTGACTTGACATGCACGGAAATGAAAAGATGTACCTACCTACTTAATTTAGTTTTTTTTTTACTGTTGAATTTCGAGTAAGTATTCGCTCAATACTCGAATATCGACAGTAAAAAAAACTAGTTACTATAAATTCGGTATGAAAGAAAACTAAATTATACTTGGAGGATGATGGTAAAATCTGGCACTAAGCTTTGCCAATTCTATTACGAAGCAGGTGATGCTTTACAAACGTTGAAAGGATGAATGAAAGGCGACTAACGACTAACTAATTACAAGGCAGATGTAAGTGCAAACGCCGGGAGGTTGCGCCCTAGAAGAAAATACATAGGCCTTATTGGTGAGGTTCTTCAGAAAGGTCAGGTGCGTAGTACTCGCTCTGTAGTTTATGTATGTATGTGTGTGATGCTTTGAATACTTAATTACGAAATGTCAATACAACTTCCAGCGATTGTATAAAAGACACCGGAACATTTTTTTTTTTAGTTATCAAGTTGGAGGCTAGTTATAGAGTTTGCGTCACGTAATTAAGTTTGCCGCTTTGAAACTGTGGCCTACTTCAGAGTGCTCAACTTACATGGCAGAAACTGTACCTTCTAACTTCTAGCATTAAAGCAATATTTCAAAGATGTGTGGCGCGTAAGTATTCTGCCGTGCGGTTCCTTGCTTAAAACACATGAAAAAATCCTTTAATAAGTTTGATCAATCTGTTAAGTAGAAGGCAAAACTACATTTACAAAACTTCAATTTTCTCGAAACTAGGCTTTCCGCCTTTGCGTTTAGCACGTCAATAATATTATGCATCAAAACTATGATACACTAATCAGTGTATCCCATAAAAGATGTTTATGAAGAACTTACTTCAACTAAATAGAAATATATTGACGTACCTACTTGAGGTTTAGTAGTTCACTGAAAAATATTTATTTTTATTTTATTTTATTTATAACAATCTTACCTACACTATTATTACAGATCTATAGTCCAATGCGACAGAGTGGCCTTACTAACTAAATCCTAAATCTACACCTTATACCTATTTAAACAATATCTTAATCTAAATAACTTATTACATAAAAGTAGTGTATCTTTTGCGAATTCACTCAAGTTGCACCACAATACATCAACCCTCCTGTGAACCACCACGTGTATGGCAATATACGATTAATTGCTTTTCAGCCAGTTTAATATACATTAATTAATGATGATTTTAATAAAATTATTTAGTCAATAATTATTTAAAGATACTGAAGCGTGTCTCGGCTTGCATTACTTGCCTCACCAGTTTCATTCAATCATATTATATTTTTCTCAGTCTTCATTACTTCATTTTGTCTACCGAAGAATCAACAAAGTGACAGCTTGAAGAAATTCTTTTGTTTTGATGAGGACTACGCCTTTGATCTCTGGAAAAATCCGACAACGCCTACACACGTTAGCCCTGAATAATACCTCACGAACTATACGAGCACCGTTTTTTCGCAGTTCGGGAGCGACTTTATCGCGTCTCGCCCCACACACCCCGCACGACTGCCCTGTCTAGACGGCTTCGTCGGATGACAGTAGGTTTTTAGACTGTGGTTTTGAGCACGACAATGACTGACAACTGTCTATAATATCTAACTAATCTTATTTCTTCTAAATGTTCGGCAGTAATGTTTTTACAATCAGTCATATTGTCGATTCTGCAGTCGAGCTAACCGTTTCCATGGTGATCAGGAAACGACTGCTGGTATCGCTAGCCTTTAAAAATCTAAATAATAAGCTGCATAGCGCTATAAGTGTTGACTACCTCCTGATCAGGCGCAGCATACGGTGAAACATATTGAGCAAAAATTTCGCATATGCAAGTAATGAAAGATAAAAGAATACCATTTCAATTTCTTCTATTTCTTTGTCTTGGATCTCATTCTTACAACACAGATATTGACCCATCCTTCAATATGAAAAATTCAAATTGTATAGAAAACTCGTCACTACTTTCACTTACAAAAACATGGGTACCAGAAAAGCAATACGTCTTCAGCGATCAAAATTGAACTAAATGGTTTGAAAAGAAAGCCGAAGAACAAGAAACCCATTTTTATTGAGCATCAGTTGACCAGGGGGGATTTTTATAACAGTAGGTTACTTAATAAAGAGACAATTTGAAGGGAACCCGTTATTATTTAAAACGGACCCCACAAATTGGCCAGCAGAGTTGTTGTTCCAGAAAATAGAATAAAAGGTGTAATTCTTGAAGATGCTGATACAATGGATGACCTGTCGTGTACGTAACTACGGGCAACGTTCGCAGATCGTTTAAGACTTGATTTTGTTAAGGCAAGGTTGCAGTAATTATTTGAAAGTTTGCATTTTTGCGCAGGAAAAACTAAATTGAACTTGATTTATGACTTGATTTAAGTCTTAGCATCGACACCGTTGCCGTTGCTAGCCTGTCGATTTTCTATTGTTACTTTTTGGGTAGCGTGCATCGGAATTGCACGTTCATTGTGAGTACAGCTAAGGAGTGGAAGTCCCTACCGGAGTCAGTTTTTTTCTGATAGCTACAACCTAGGGGGCATTAGGCAAGAGTAAATAGATAACTTCTAGGCAAGCGTGCTTCATCGTCGACCGTCGTCGACATCGCTTACAATCAGGTGAGATATAAGTCAAAAGCGAGCCTGATAATAATAAAAGAAGCTCTATGGTAAAATAAAACATAACGTTGACATTGTTGATAATAAATCGCTATTATTATAAACCGTGTACACTTATTAGATACCATCATGACACCATATTAAAGTGTGAAAAGTGCAAGTTCTTATTTTTTTTTGTGATCAAAAAAATACACAAAATGTTTAAACGCTTGCACCGTATGCACATATTGCAATATTTTCCGTACCCGACCCTTAAGTGAAGTTTTTTGTATTCTCACGTTATAGAATTGAGCGCACGTTGTTAAGTTGCGTGTAATAAAGTGACGCTGTTTCCAAAAGATTACTTTGGACTTAGCATTACAAAGAAAGTTGAATGTATGAAATAACTTAAGCCGATTATTATATTTTATGCTCATGGGTAATTCTTTACAAGTCAACCGATAATTATTTTTTTTTTGCTGCTGAGCATGAGGTCCCGTGTTCGATCCCAGGGTCGGGTTAAGTGTTATTGAGTTTGTCCATCTGGAATTTCTCAGTAGCAGCACTAGCAGCGCAGAGATTGGATCTGTGCCCGATTGATGGCAATAGGCTCGCCCCATATTAAATAGGACTTAAACTTAACTGGCGAATGTGGGAGGACTATGACAGGTACACCTCTGACTAACCCTTCTTGGATTATTATTTATAATCCCACCAAAACATTTCATGTAAAATGTTGCCAAGACGACCACATAAGGTTTGCTCTGCGAAAAAGATATCAGATCTCATATAGAGCCAAGCTTCTGAATCTACAAGTCTAACCTACCGACCCTAACTTCACAAATTCTACATATCAGTACAAATGTAAACCAACTTCGAGAAAAGGTAGGTAGTGCCCTTGCGCTTCGCTCGGCTTATCTTGGCGGGGGCACTCCCGTGCCCCCAGATATCATTTATTTATCAGACAACAAAGAGATCTACTGTGTAAGTAACAATTAATCTTAGCCTTTGTTTGTACTCAATAACTAAAACAGATCGATTAGGTACGATTTGTTAGCGTGCGCAAGCGGCTATCGATTGCAGGATACTGTTGGGTCTGCCACGCAGTCTGTAGTGTTTCGAGGCAGTTTTTTTCGTGCGTCTTTAAACATTGCTGATGCACTACATTATATTTAAACGGTATTCTAAATTCTATTTTTAATAAAAACCATTGAACGCCAAAAGAACAAGCAACTTCCTAAAAAATACATACTATAAACTGCAAATCGCCTTTACTCGTAGTTTCCAGGGTCAGAGATAAAATTAAAACGACAAAAAAGATTCATACCTACTAATCAACGAATTAAGGACCTCTTCGTATTAAGTCTGATAAAAATAACTTTGCAAATGTAAGTCTTATGAGGAAATTAACTTTTGAATTGTTTTAAAAAAGGATACGTTCCAAAGCGTAGTAAAGGTATTCAGTATTTCTAATAAGTAAAAATTTAATTATTTAATTCATTAAACCCCAAGCGGACGCCGGCGTCCGCAGTCATTATCTTTCTATTGTGTCTCTAATTGACACGATTGAAAAGTTTTTTAGTATGTACAAAAGCCGAAAAGGAATTGTTTCAGGTACCTACTAATCTAAACTACGAGTTCTATAATAATAGTAACTAACTGATACCGACTGGCTAACTTCCTTCCGCCTTAGAATCGCTATATCATTTTTATTAAAATTTTATTATTTTACGTATTAATTCCAGTATTCTTAAAACGATTGAATATACATACAAATTTTTTTAAGTATTGGTCAAGCGGTTTTGCAGGAGTTATTTAACAAACACTGATTGCACGATATTTTTATTTATTAGATAATAATGATAAAAACTTACTTATTCAAAAATTAGTAAGTTTTTATTATTATTAGAAGTCAAAGTTTGATGCCCGAATAAACCAGTTTCACAGGCGACATAAATTCTTAGAAATACTATTAAGACAACTGATTTCATTACATTATTTAACATAAGTTTAAGTATCATATAATAGTATCATAGTTAGAAAATATATGCTGTAATTTACTTATAATTGTGATCATAAAACATCTCAATAATTTCTTCTTTTATTTACTTACGGATTTTGTTACACTAAGATTGAGTCAGCCGTATAATCCACTTCGTCCATGTTGATAACCAGAGTCTGATAACCAGTTACCAAAGAAGAATTATTTTTCTTCTTTGGGCAATCGGTTATCAGACTGGATTTTTTTTTCCTTTTTGGGTATTGATTGATAACTCGTTAGTTTGAAAACTGCTTGGAAGTTATGTGTTCCGTCCTTCCGTTCACTTTCATAACTAAGTTTTGTTAACTGGTTAAGAAAAACCCTTTTTTATTATTGTTTTCACAACTGGTTTTTAAACAAGAATACGAAGTGTTCATTCATAACTGACAAGCTTCAAATTATTATTCTTAGACGACGGAGCCCCGCTACGCGGGGCTCCTATTTCTGTCTGCAGGGTTTAAAGGAACCTAACTAACCTAACGTCGGGATGCCCTGATCGTGTAAAACAAATGAACGTCTAAAACACAGGACTTGGGGCATCCCGACGTTAGGTTAGTTAGGTTCCTTTAAACCCTGCAGACAGAAATAGGAGCCCCGCGTAGCGGGGCTCCGTCGTCTAAGAATAATAATTTGAAGAAATATCTAAGTATAACTTCCAAGCAGTTTTCAAACTAACGAGTTATCAATCAATACCCAAAAAGGAAAAAAAATCCAGTCTGATAACCGATTGCCCAAAGAAGAAAAATAATTCTTCTTTGGTAACTGGTTATCAGACTCTGGTTATCAACATGGACGAAGTGGTATAATCAATAATAGGTTTAAACAAAAAAATGCATACCTAAGTCAAGGTAATTTAGGCTACATTACACTTTTGAAGCAGTTGTCTATTAATTGTGCTTTGACAGCAGCAAATCAATAGTAAGTAGGACAGCGCAGTGCACATATAAATGATCGAGTCAGCAACAGGCTATACAAAAGTCTGGACACGAGTTCGACGCACCAGATGCTCTCATTTATTATTATTTTTTATTTAATTACAACGGGGTAACCAATTAAAGTAACTAAAATACAGATAAAATAAACAAAAAGAAGAGTTACAAAAATCGAAAAGAGTGTGCTTAGATGGTTTGGTGACGTTGAAAGGATGAATGAAAGGCGACTAACGAAAGGTACAAGGCAGATGTAAGTGGAAACGTCGGGAGAGGACGCCCTAGAAGGGCATACATAGACCTTATTGGTGAGGTTCTTCAGAAAGGTCAGGTGCGTAGTACACGCAACCGGCGTGTTTATGACAACATATATGAATGTAAACAAAGTAAAAGAAGTATGTAAGAATCGTAGCATATGGTGCTGCCATGGGAAAAAGGCGTGAGTTTATGTATATGTTTATACAAATCAAATTAAATTGACGAAAACAAAAAAAGAAGATTAAAACACTTTCATGAATTCCTCTCACCGTATTTCTGACTTACCAATAAAATCATCGTCCATCCTTCACCAAGTTGTGGAATATTATTATTATAACATATCTATTCTGTATCCTGCTATTTCCTAACAGGGCATTCATCTTTCCCCGTTTTGTAGTCATTGGGTTTTGAATCTTGTGCACGATGCACATTTCAGGCTATCAGCTTTCTTTGCGCATTCGGAGTTCGAGAGACCAGAGTCACCACAGTGTCGACACGTATAAACAATTTCTCAGCAAAATTTTGTTGCATGACCATATTGATGACATTTCTAACACCTTGTCAGGGGGTTTCCTGAGGTCAGTCAGACTCTTACTGACAGGAAAGTGGTGTTCCATCTCGCAACTGCACCGGGGGTCGCGTGAACAGAAGATAATTCGGCAACTCCCGAATACTTTTTTTTTTTTGAGGGGTGGTAAATCCTCATGGATGTCCCCCACCCGGGGAGGCGGAGGGGTCTGTCAGACTCTTACTGACTAAAAACCACCCCGTGTTCCTTCTCACACCTGCGCCGGGGGTCACGGGAAAGGAAGGTACTTCCGCGACCCCCGACTGGTGCCGGCCCCGCGGGCCTCGCCATGTCAGCGAGGGGAGTGAGGTGTTAGACTACCCTCGCGACGTTCAAGAGGGGCGCGCGTGAACACGACGCGCCACCACCTCGGGTCCATGTACGTGGGGGCGGCGGACATCCCCGCGTCCGTCGCCCTGGACCCATTCAGAGGGGCTGGAAGAGGGCGTTGTCCGCCCTCCGCCTGCGCCCGGTGCGTCTGCTGCGGGCCTGGTGAGTGGAAGTAATCTCCCTCTCCCTTTCCGCAGCCTCCTTCTGCGAGATGACCGTTTCGCAGAAGGACACCACCGCGTCCCAGGACTCGACGCTGCCGACCATCCTCTTGACCACGGCCGACAGCGACAAGTCACTGCCTACTCCAACTCCCGAATACTAACCTAACCTAAGCCGCTGGACATTTTGTACAAGAGTGAGTAGTGCTTTATTAAATATAGGCAAAAATTACTAGCTCATTCGAGTAGCTAAGAAAAAGGTTAAAGGGTCCAAGCTAAACTCAAAACATGTTATTATGTTTGATGGCGAAAAAACAGATCGCACGAAAGGGAACTGCCTAATTATGCACTCTGTCAAAGTGTAAGAATATTGAGACCATTGAAAAAATAAATTTAGTTTTATTTTAATAACGCATAGGTAAGGAAACCGTGGTATTTAAAAAAAACAACTGAAAGTATTTTTACCTGCATATTCTGTATCAACGAAGTATGTAACTATCGACAACCAACGTAACCTGACAATTTTGAGATTAATAATAGATTAATAGCCGAGATTTAAAGTCATAATAAAAGCACACTGTCCATGTGCAGCGTCAAAATATTTAGGGAAATATAAAGGCGTAAAATTGGCATAAATCTAGCCTTGGAAATTAACTTACAATACAAGGCATATCATAGTCATGTGCCTCGATTTAGGGCGCCTTCAAATTAGCCGCACAGAGCCGCGCGGCTACAGCGCTGCCGTCGCTTTGCAACTGCTAGGTTCGAGCATCATAGTGTTGTACATTTAGTTTCAACCTCATCGATAAATTATTCAAGCTGATTTTCGTTCATGTCTGAATAAAAACACGTACGCATCATCACTAGTCGATTGATGAACCGATGCGCGGCCACAGCGCGGGTGTAGCGCTGCAGTCGCGCGTTTTTTATCTACTATATAAAAATAAGTCGGGTTTTCCTTCCTGACGATATAACTCCAGAACGCACGAACCGATTTCCACGGTTTTGCATTCGTTGGAAAGGTCTCGGGCTCCGTGAGGTTTATAGGAAAGAAAATTCAGGAAAAATAACAATAAATTACATTACTAGAGCTAACATACCAATAAAAATAAATTAAATTACATAAATCAGATGCAACCTTCATAGTCACTATGAAAAACTAAGACACAAAATTAGAGAAAAGTAAATGACAGATTGACAACTGACATAATGTCAGGCAAAAAGTAAATATTGAAAATTAATAAAAAATGAATCGCAAAATGTGTTGGTAAGCGCATAACTCAACAACGCCTGGACCAATTTGGCCAATTCTTTTATTTAAATGTTCGTTGAAGTTCAAAGATGGTTTTTACGGCGAGAAAAATTCGAATAATTGCCGGAAAACCCCTAAAACAGCTCTTTTCTTTTTCCCATACAAACGTTTTCTTTTACAATGAGCTCTATTGCTATTGTATAAAGTTCATATTAAATTACAAGCACTCACTGTCGTTTAAACAATGCAGGTATGTTCTTAACGTCAAAGGGTCAATTTGCACATTAAAAGATATACCTACGGAGCAATCATAACCAATTTGGTGGTGCAATGATTTTATTAGCAGGAGATTTTCGTCAAACTTTGCCAGCGATTCCACGATCAACACCAGCTGGTGAACTCAATGCATGTCTAAAGTCCTCCAATTGTGGAAACATGTCAAAGTACTTCATTTAAGCAAGAATATGCATGTCGAATTGCAAAATGACCTATCTGGAAATATATTCTCTAAACAACTCATTAACATTGGTAGTGGCTGCATTAACATTTCTCAAAGTTTTTAACCGACTTCAAAAAAAGGAGGAGGTTCTCAATTCGACGGTACCTAAGTATGTTTTTTTTTGTGTGTTTGTTACGCGATTTCTCCCCCATTTGTGGACCGATTCTCAAAATTCTTTTTTTATTTGAAAGAGTATACTCCCGAGGTGGTCCCATATTAATTTAATGAAGATCTGGTGCTGATCTTCGGAGATATACACTGGAACTCTTCAAAAATAGACGGCAAATCTGTCGTGATTGCTGGAATCGCTTGGATATTTATTGTTTATACAACATCATGACGTATCATCACGCCTGTATGCTCTGAGGGGTACGCAGATGTGTACAAAATACCTAGATTTCGACAGTTAGGTATGATAAGTGTCATTAATAGGGATAAGTGGATAACCCTATTACCATGACATGTATTGTTAACAAATAACAATATAAAATTAATTCATGGCAAATATTTGTATGGGAACAACTAAAAATGGAAAAATAAAAATCTTTTTTGCAAAAAATAAAACCGACTTAAAAAAAACACTAACCGGTGTAAAATCACTCTAAATTCGGAAGTCGGTGGCCCATCATGAATAAGACAAAACCACCAAAGCCACAGACTTCCTAATTTAGAGTTATTTTACACCGGTTCTTAGTGTTTTTTTTTAAGTTGGTTTTATTTTTTGCCACAAAGATTTTTATTGTCAGTTAACTCGATCAAAAGATGGACTTATCCAGAAGGTGTTTCCAGATGTTTCTCAAAATTACAGGAACCATGATTGGTTGAGCGAACGAGCTATAGGTATTGGCTGCAAAAAACATAGATGTAAATGAATTAAAATTAAAAATACAAGAACAAATTACAGGCGAATCGAGGATATATAAATCAGTTGACTCGGCTACTAACCAAGATGATGTAGTGAACTATCCACCAGAATTTTTAAACTCGCTGGATTTGCCAGGATTGCCACCTCACAATCTTCAATTAAAGGTTGGATCGGTAGTTATAATGTTGCGAAATATCAACCAACCGCATCTTTGCACTTTGACTTTAAACGACTACAGTTTCCAGTTCGGCTTGCTTTTGCTATGACCATTAACAAGTCCCAGGGGCAATCATTAGGTGTTTGTGGTAGTAATCTGGAAAACCCATGTTTCTCACTGTGGTCAATTGTATGTTGCCTGTTCCCGTGTTGGAAAACCATCAGATTTGTTTGTCTATGCGCCAGATAATCAAACAAAAAACATCGTATATCACAAAGCACTACAATGAACATAAAACTGATTTTTGTTAATAATTATGATTCACATGATTAACAATAAAGGGATTACTTTGTTTTAAATGCTTAAATATGTTTTATTTAATTATATTTCTTATTCACAACGCCCTATCACCAGGGTGACGGTTCTGTTCAGGATATTTTTTTGCCCCGACTATAAAATATGTAGGAACAAAAAAATGACACATTACATATCATTTCGACAGGAATTTATTGCAATTTAATTAGGCAGTACGAAGTCTGCCGGGTCAGCTAGTTTATAAATAAATATGGATTAACAAAACAGCGCGACGCGGCACGGCAAATTTGAAGGCGCCCTTATAGTTGGGCTTCACCGATGCGTTTTGCCAACGTAACGAAATGATGCAATGAGTCATCATCTACCTAGGCTTTTCCCAACTATGTACAACAGATGACATGAATAGGACTAGTGTTTTACATGA
This sequence comes from Euplexia lucipara, assembly GCA_921972225.1. Lineage (NCBI taxonomy): Eukaryota > Metazoa > Arthropoda > Insecta > Lepidoptera > Noctuidae > Euplexia > Euplexia lucipara. Next base: position 3,940,490 of record OV179142.1, on the reverse strand, counting down.
AGCGACTACCTGTCTGACATCCACAACTCACATATTGGGTAATACGATACTCCTTGTTGGCTGGTTGTCAGACTCACGAGCTTTTGACTCCCCGTAACGACTGTCAAAGTCAACCAGTCAGTGACCAAAATCAACATCAAAGTCATTTATTCAAATTAGGCTGAGGATCAGCACTTTTTGATCGTCAAAAATTACATAAGACAGTCCCCCAAAACGCCCGCCCTTCACCAGTTCCTAGTGTTTTTGCTGGGAAGAAGAAGTGGAAACAAAACAAACAAACTCCCCAGCAACACGCCAACGGCTTAACGCGCTTTCCAAGGCACGGACCGCGTCCCGGTCAAGAGTAGCTTAACGTTCGATAAACCCGCGTGGCGGTTAGCCACAGGCTCATTAGTAATGCAATGAGTGATTCGCGGAAAATGCTGTATTGTAACGCAACGTCGCATATTATTACGTGATATATAATTATGGTGTTACGCTTTGTACGCCTAGACATTGTAACTAGGGGTGGAGACCTGGTGTCTAGAAACAGGTTTTTGTGTTAGGCACCAGTCTCCCACAGTATTGTAGGTAATTTGTAACATTGGCTTATTACTAAGCCATTGTATTTCGTGGCTTACTAAGGAGAGAAAAAAAATTAAAAAAATATTATTTATTTATTAGCGTAGAGTAGGTGTGTGTTAGGAAGCGTAGCCCCTCCCTTCGTCGTTAATTTATCCTATAAACGTCGATATTATCCTTTACCAATTTGCTTATAAGAATAGAAGACATCCATTTGATTTTACGGATTTTCTTTACGATTCATGATTACTATAAAATGTTTTCTCATAAATTTATGTAATTGCATTTTATCAAATATGACTCTTTACCCTTCCCCCATCCTGTACATTTGGCTGCGACCGCGCAAGTCCGATCAGGCCGCTTCGTTGTTGCACCGCATCATCATATCGGTCTGGCATCGCAACTCACTGGCAACGCAATTTGAGGCTTCGCTCGTGGACAACAAGGAACATTTAAGTAGAGCGGTTGTAGAAGGACTTACCGCTTTTCTCCTGTCAGCTCCTTCTACCGGCACGCCCTGGCCCGGGATGGCAGCACGTCCACGAAACATCTCCTTCATTTTAGCGATGGCACTGGGGCGACGGCTCGACGATGCAGTTACTGTGTGGTAGTACTGTTGCGAACAAATAACAGGTATTTTAGCTCTATTAAGTAGTTTTTAGTTTCGTTTTGTAGTGAATGTAATTATTAAAACAGTTCTAAAAAATATGTATGAAAATAAATAAATAAGTAGCTCCGGTATTTAAGGTGAAGTTGCAGTAATTTTTAATTGTTTTTAAAGTATATCGAATGTGAACACTGCTCAAAAAATATTTTGTCACAGTTAAACATGCAGCCCATAGAATGATTCATGAAATTAAACTTGATCAAGGGCTTCGAGATTTATGAAAATTCTATGTAGACGAAATCACTGGTAACGAAAATTTGAACAATTAGCCAAGTGATGTCATGTTACAACGTAATAGCTAGCGTTTTGCTCGCGAATTCGTGCGCGTGATTTTCTTATTTTTTCCTTCGAACTTTACCATCCCCTTGAAGTTTTGAAATCTAAAATAACTTATGTTACTCGGTGATAGTTAAGGTAGCTTATACTTCGCGGTGTAGGAGTCAGATGAACGTATCTACAAAAACTAAAAAGTAATCATGATACGGGTCCCAATATTAATAATAAAATATTTTTTTTAAATCGGTTTAGATATTTTCGAAATAAGCGCTTGGCTAAATATAAGTTGCCGTGCCCCTAGCGCCGGGTCAAAATTGCTACAAATCAATAAAATAATACCTACAGTATATAAGGAGAAACAATGTTGTATCGATTTTTAGTTTTTGTTCCATAAATAATATCTCAATTCGATAATGGTTTTAGTTGTACCACACAGTCAGTATTTTGAAAACGAACAAATAAAACGAACAAATCTCTGTCGCAGAATATACGACTCGAGCGGTAGGGACACGGAAATATGTGCCGCACATATGCGACACAAGCTGTTAAAAGGTTAAGCTACGCTTGTTAGGTCGGTCCTTAGATGGGTGACCATTCATAACATATCAAGACTGATCCGAGCCTCGAAAAGCACGTGAAGGAGTTAGTCCCGGCTGTCATTAGCAGATTTTTGACAGCCGTTAAATGTAGAACGAAAGTCTGACAAACAGTTTAACCGAGGGTAGTCGTGTTACCCAGTTTCTGAGTTGAGTAGGTCAAACAGACAGTCTCTCCATATTGAACATTGGTATTCAGCTGCATTGGGTTAAACTGGAAGCCGACCTCGACATAGTTGGGAAAAGGCTTTTTTTTTTAGTGACAAAAAATAGTTACACGTTACCAATTTAAAAATCGGAGCTAATTAGATTCATTTAATAAACGTATAACCCACACTATTGTCCACGGATTCAAATAAAAATTATCTTAAAAAGGAAAGGACGGACGGTCACAAAATAATTAGGGAATTATTAAAAGAAAAAAGAAAAGCAATTTATAAAAGTTAGTCGGTAAGCAAATCTATAGCCATTTTTCTAAATTTTGCAGGAGAAAATGCAAAAATATCTGAATCGGTAAAGTGTGTGTTATAAGTTACTACAAGGCAACACAGTGTGAAACAGACGAGGAACGCGCACCTCCCGCCGTATAACAGTTCTAGCTACTACGTAACATAAATTATTGGTAAGTTTATTACAATCAAACTTATTATGACAATCATGGCCATGAGAAGCGTACGTCTGGACTCTAGCAGAGTGTGTAGTAGTTCTAAATAAGAAATTCAAGAGGTGATAAAATTTATACTGCACGTTGCGTAGGAATTTAAGGCTAGTTAAGCAAATGAAGGAATAGAATCAACTAGAGTGCCACATACCCTCGTGTCACTACCAGAATGTGGATGTGCTGACCCGTCCCTGGCCTTCAGCACAGGCCTGGTCACCGGGTCCACCTTCGGCGTCTCCGGTTTGGAAGTATCTTTGGGCGGCGCGCTTGATTTGGTCATGTTCTGAAATCATATCGGTTATGTAAAGTTATGTGGAACTGGACGAAGAACGCCGGGAGGAGACGTCCTAGAAGACAAGTACAAAGGCCTTATTGGTGAGGTTCTTCTGAAAGGTCAGGTGCGTAGTACTCGCAACCGGCGAGCGTGTATGAATGTAAACGAAGCTAAAGATGTATGCAAGAATCGTAGCATAAGGCGCTCTGTAGTTTCTGCCTACCCCTATGGGAAAAAGATGTGAGTTTAAGTATCGGTATGTGTGAACGAAGAACACACATCTCTGATTTTTCGGATTAATTGTATAATATTATCAATTGCCTAAAAAACCATGAAGAAACAAATCTTACTAATCAGCCTCACCGTTTCTTAGGTTGAACCTACGCTTGCCGAGGTCGGTTCTCGGCAGGGTGATTTATTACTTACTAAGACGACTCTGTACCTCAAAAAGCATGTTGAGCCGTTGGTCTAGGCTTTCATTTGTAGTTTGTTGTCAGTCGTTACGTGTAGTCCGAAGCTCAAAACCTCGAAAGTCTGACAACCAGTTTTTTTTTAAACGTTGCCCGACACGTAGCCCAGCAGCTAATAGATAAGCCACTGCGCTGCTCTAACCTTAACGCTCAACCAGTTTAATTATGGGTTATAATGTTACCCAGACTCTGGGTTAAAGATGTCAGATAGGCAATCACCCTTCTTTTTGCGTCAGGGGTTAAAAACATTGGAACTTAGCTGAATCCGCTTAGACTTGAAGCCAACATAGTTTTGAAAAGGCTTAGCAGTAGAAGTGCATCTTCTAACAAATAGGGTGACTGGTAATTAGTGACCGTTACTTAAACACGTTATTGTATTCATGATTTCAATCAACTTTTTCAAAGAAACTTTTACACAGGCAAATGCTTATTGTGTTAACAATAAACAACAAAAACGCTGTTAGGAATTCCCCCGCGCGCGCTTGTTATCGATCACAGTATGCACGAATCGGCACGATCTATAAGCTGATAGTCTGACCTTGGGAAGAGCAAAATGTGCTAGTAGTAATAGCTCCCAGCTGATGATTAAGGGCGCGCGCGCGATTTTCAAACGGCTTATGTGTTATTGTGATACAAGTTGAATGAGTATAAAAAAACAGTTTCTTTGGGAAAGTTATTCGTATTCATGAGAACAATCACGTGTTTAAGTATCGGTCACTAATTACCAGTCACCAAAGAGATTTAAAAGGCTATAGAGCGGGCATGTCAAGGAAATGTCATAGAAAAACTTTGATCCCATGTCTCAGTAACGCCATCTAGAATAATATATGAATATTGGAGCGTTAAAAAAAACTCATAGACTTGTGTCCGGCAGGACACACTTTTTCGGACGAAAATTTTGTTTGTGATGTCCGGTCTATAGGTATTGAATGTCTTTGCCAGTCACCCTATCTCTGTTTGCCTTCATCTCAATATTTTCTTATTCATTTATTGAATTACTCTTGCCTTATTAATTTATAAAGTATTGCTCGCGCATTCATATTAATAACACGCATTGGGCATGTAATTTATTTGATTAATATTATTGCAAAGCGTATGATTGTTAAACGAATATCGCGCTTATATTAACAACGTTGTGGTTTAAAAGAAGATGTAGTGACAAAAATAGAGGTGACGTTGAGAGGATAAATTAAAGGCGACTAATAAAAGGTATTTGTAAGGCAGATGTAAGTGGAAATGCCGGGAGTAGACGCCTTAAAGGGATATACACCGATCTTATTGGTAACGCAAAATATGTAAGAATCGTAGTAGAAGGGGTTCTGTAGTTTCTGTCTACCTCCTTGAGAAAAAGGCGCTAGTTTATGCTATTTATCCTATACAAGTTTTGAAGGGACTAACCTACACTTACCGCTTAGAGCTTCATCACAATCAATACTATCCCAGTGTTCGTAGAATACAATAATTATTATTAAATAACTATTGTATCGATAACCGAGTTCCAACTAAGTACCGTACAATCACTAAGTGCCTAAGTACTTCAAATACATACGATTTACTATATAGGTGACATCATTGTCATGTTACATCATGTTACCAATACCAAGAAAAACATTTTAACGCATGGCTTGTCGTAAGTTACAGTCAAACTCAAGTAAAACTAAAATTGTACTACAATCGCTCATATTGCTACGGAACAAAGATCAGGTTCAGATGAAAAAATGAAGATAAAGGCTGCAGCACACTTGTAACACCCGATGTCATCCCACACGGTTTCGTTGATCAAATCCGAAACATTGCTTCACTAAATGTAATGGGACCAATGAGAATACCACATTGCTGTCGCGTGGCGTGGTGTGTTACAAGCAGAGATGGGACCATCTATAACAACCTTTTTACTCATCGGATACGCTATTCAACACTGGAAACCACTCCATGGGATCACGGAAAAACGAACGTAGACGTACAATGCATAACTAACATTGGTGAGAAGGTATTTTACTAACAGAGTGGATCATGTTGTCAAATAAAGTAACAAAATTATAGATCTGAAAATTTCGAAAATTTTGTAGTTGTAACAACTCCGTTTAATCTCGTAATTTCGTCGCAACGTATAGGTTAATGAAATCTACCTGTTTCGAAACAACATATTATTTTTTTATTTTAAAAGTGTCGTAAAAAAAAATGTTGTCGTATGGAAGTCTCCGATTTTCGGCTCTGTTCTTTGAAGTTTAGGCAAATAGGCACTACCTATTCCTATCTCTGGTTGTAAGTCTCTTGTGCCCATTGGACTGAAGAAAATACTGACCTGTACAGCAGTCCTGACTTGCTGCATTATCGACGGTTGCTTCTTGACTTCACCACGCGGCTTCGATTTTAGGACGTCGAATAACGCAGGCCTTCGGCTCACCCCGCTTGTTCCTAGAAAATACAATATTCAATTTGAATCCGGAACACTTTGAATATCGTGTTTGAATGAATTATATATTTATTAGCATGACTATAGGGAGTTGATATAAGCTCTTAGATCTATGGGTTTCAGTCTATTCAGTATTTTTTTATTTATTTATTCAAAATGTGTAGTAGCGTACTGTTTCTAAGGGTAACGGGAAGGATATTCGTGCCTGTTTGACGGTACAAGGCTCGCCCAACTTTATAATAACAGGCGAAATTTGATTGTAGTCTGCAATGTCACACCATAGTTTAAAAAAAAAACAGCTCAGTTGGGCCGCAGATGCCCCACCGGTACGTCGCGGCCAATGTTTTTTGACAGCGAATCAGTTAAAGCAAAATGTAATCTAAACGCCCTTTTAATCAATTCAGAACGATTCATTGTTTACATACTACCAACTAGCTGACCCGGCAGACTTCGTACTGCCTAATTAAATTGCAATAAATTCCTGTCAAAATGATTTGTAATGTGACATTTTTTTGTTCCTACATATTTTACAGTCGGGGCAATAAAATATCCTGAACAGAACCGTCACCCTGGTGATAGGGCGTTGTGAATAAGAAATACAATTAAACAAAACATATATAAGCATTTAAAAATAAGTAATCCCTTTATTGTTAATCATGTGAATCATAATTATTAACAAAAATCAGTTTTATTTTCATTGTAGTGTTTTGTGATAGACGATGTTTTTTGTTTGATTATGTGGTGCATAGACAAACAAATCTGATGGTTACTTTTAAGAATTAATTTATTTAATACTGTTGGGCACAAACAGGAATAAAAAGTTTCATGTGTCCCCCGTTCATGTATCAGTGATAGGGGGACAGATGAAACCGTTAAGGAGTGAATAAAGTTCGAACTGTCCCCTCATTGCTAACAGGGGGACAGATCAAACTTTTTTTTCCGATCTGTCCCCCTGAGGGGACAAAGCGGGGGGACAGATCGGAATAATCCATGGTTTTCCAACACGGGAACAGGCAACATACAATTGACCATGTGAGAAACATGGGTTTTCCAGGTTAATACCACAAACACATAATGATTGCCCCTGGGACTTGTTTATGGTCATAGCAAAAGCAAGCCGAACTGGATACTGTAGTCGTTTAAAGTCAAACGGCACATCATTTGGAATAATTGAGATGTACGGTATGAGAACGTCTTCTCCTTTATACTTTCCTTTCAGTATAGTTGCTTCTATCACGTTGTTTAGTAATTTTTTTACCGCTAACCGTGTACCGTTGCAAAGACGCGGTTGGTTGATATTTCGCAACATTATAACTACTGATCCAACCTTTAATTGAAGATTGTGAGGTGGCAATCCTGGCAAATCCAGCGAGTTTAAAAATTCTGGTGGATAGTTCACTACATCATCTTGGTTAGTAGCCGAATCAACTGATTTATATATCCTCGATTCGCATGTAATTTGTTCTTGCATTTTTAAATTTAATTGATTTACATCTATGTTTTTTGCAGCCAATATAGCTCGTTTGCTCAACCAATCATGGTTCCTGTAATTTTGAGAAACATCTGGAAACACCTTCTGGTGAATCGTTAAGAAAAGTTCATCTTTTGATCGAGTCAACTGACAAAAACATTGAGAAATGTTAATGCAGCCAGCCAACATGTCTATAGGAAATTTGCCACTACCAATGTCAATTTGTTGTTTAGAGAATATGTTTCCAGATTGGTCATTTTGCAATTCGACATGCATATTCTTGCTTAAATGAAGTACTTTGACATGTTTCCACAATTGGAGGACTTTAGACATGCATTGAGTTCATCAGCTAGTGTTGATCGTGGAATCAAATTCAAATTCAAATGTTTATTGCTCAACACAGTACATAGTTATATATTTCTAGATGTCAATTGAATGTGAAGTCAACTGTGTTGCACCAAGATAAGCATGCAAAAATTATACAATTTAATAATGTGATTTTAATACCACAATCACTGGCAATGTTTGACGAAAACCTCCTGCTAATAAAACCATTGCACCACCAAATTGGTTATGATTGCTCCGTACTTATATCTTTTAATGTGCAAATTGACTCTTTGACGGGAACATACCTACATTGTTTAAACAACAGTGAGTACTTGTAATTCAATATGAACTTTATGTAATAGCAATAAAGCTCATTTTAGTTAGAAAACGTTTGTATGGGAAAAAGAAAAAAAAAAAAAAATACATACACACGAACATAGAACTTCCTCCTTTTTTGAAAGTCGGTTAAAAAGAGGTTTACCGGCAATTATTCGAATTTTTCTCGCCGTCTTTGAACTTCAACGAACATTTAAAAAAAAGAATTGACCAAATTTGTCCAGGCGTTGATGAGTTATGCGCTTACCAACACATTTTGCGATTAATTTTTATATTACAGACAGGCATTTTCTCTTATTATATTTTGTCTTTCTTCGCTTAAGTTCTGTGAATACACTTGTTGCTGGCTTGCATGTCTTGTGCGGCGGCCGATGTTCGCACGTCGTCTTCTAGGCATTTTGGACTATGGACAGAGTGGTGAATTTAACCTCAAATGCACGATCCACATAATTTACACAGTTCAACTTACCACCTTAAAGACAAATGCCTGCTGTTGAAATTCAATAAAAAATTGCACAATAGGTACACGTTATTGATTTGATGGTTTCCAATTGAAATGTTAGGAAACGAATAACTTATTTTTTTTAAGTACTTTTTTTTCACAATTTCACAGTGAACACAAAGACATTCAATACCTATTTTAAATAGTATTTTAAATCTCTTTGAGTGAACACAATACTTTTCAATATTTACTTTTTGCCTGACATTATGTCAGTTGTCAATCTGTCATTTACTTTTCTCTAATTTTGTGTCTTAGTTTTTCATAGTGACTATGAAGGTTGCATCTGATTTATGTAATTTAATTTATTTTTATTAGTATGTTAGCTCTAATAATGTAATTTATTGTTATTTTTCTTTGCTATAAACCTCACGGAGCCCGAGACCTTTTCAACGAATGCAAAACCGTGGAAATCGGTTCGTGCGTTCTGGAGTTATATCGTCAGGAAGGAAAACCCGACTTATTTTTATATAGTAGATTATGTTATGTACAGCCCATGTGCTCGTGGTTTCAAACCAATTTAAAACGGGTTTCTATCCACAGATTCTGGTCCAATTGCAACTTTATGCCTGATACATAGCAAATCTTGCTATTCAAGACACGAAGCTAGAATCGGTAACATAAGTGGCTATAATTACACCACACCCAAATTTGCATTTAAACTGAAACAGGCGGCAGATATTCGCAGGAAGTCATCTCTCTCATCTCACAAAACAATATTACCTAATTTACCTATCAATCCGTATTCGGGTAAAAATCTTTATATGTGCGGTCATTAAACCACTTCGTGCCGAAAAGAATAAAAAGCTCTTGGTCTCGACTGTCATTTGTGGAATTGACAGTCGTTTTTCAGGTCATTCAGGACCCCCGAAAGTCTAACAACCAGTTTGACCAAGGGGTTTTATGTTACCCCGTCACTGGCTATCCTGAAATAGGTTTGAGCTACACGATGTCTGAAGCATGCATGCCGTCTGTCGGGACAGGTCGGCTCAAAGCTGAATTGATTCTTTCTTCAAAAGGCTATTCCAGACTTTGCCCTGCATCGTGAGACTCGCATAGTAAATTAATATAATCTTATGTCTGGACTTTATTAAAAGAGACCATGACCCCTGGGTTTCTTTCGGCATTTCTTCTCAGATCAGTCACTTTGGAAATGCCATTTAGTTTAGTTTAAAAAAAAAAGACATGTAAAAGTATCTGAGAAGATCTACTTACAGAAATAAATATCATTTCATCATTTCATTTCATTTTATTGGCTTTTGAAGGTCAAATGGGCAGTCGCTCCATGCTCCTGCGTTAGACTACAAGCCATCCCCAACATAGTTGGGAAAATGCTAGGCCACTTATGATTGTCATTAAACCCCTTATTAATAAAAAAGAGAGATAAGTTACGGGGTAATGATTAATCATTCATTTTCCGAGTTGTAATCTTGATTTAAAATAACTTAACGTTTATTGCTTGAGAAGTTACGTACCGTGTATGGTCTGCTGGTACATGGGATGTTCTTGGCCGTCATCGCTAGAGGTTCGGCGCCTGCGCTCGCCCACAGACTGCGTGCTCCGGGTGATCGCTGCATCCAGACGTTGCTCTGAAACGTACACAATAATAATATAATATGTGGATACAGCAGTCATTGTGCGGATAGTCGTGACGGCCAATGGCGTAACATCAAAGAGCCTCGACCAACACCTGAGGAGGCGTTCGTTAGGCAGCCGGATCCAGGGCTTGATCCAGAAGGCAGTACTCTTGGAGACGACGCCGTTACCTCTCTCAGGAGCCCAGGCCACCGGTATCTTAGACCGTGTCCCCGATACCGATGGGTATTTAAAAAAAAAAAAAAAGTTTTTTTAATTTGTATTAAAATATTTAAAAATATAATTTACATGTATGTATGAGAAAATAAAAGAAATAATAATATTCTACAACTTTCACACCACGATTGATGAATTACATTATGTATGTGTTTCTATGCATCTTACGGTCAAGGTTAAATGTGAAGAAAAGTAAAATCAGCATGATTCAGCACAGATTGATTATATCGATTTTTTCTAAGAATCATCTTCTCAGTAACTTTCCAAAGTACAGACTTACAGTTAACAAATTATATTCGGAGGGTAAAAAACACAACCACTTTAATGGGCCATCTATACAAATAAATAAAATGTAAGTGTATGTTTGTTTACTAAATTACATCGGTAAAAGTAATACAAAAAAAAAACATTACTTTGTGCGTCGGTTTGTTTGGGCTAATCCTCCAAACGGCGCGGGCCAAATTTGACGGGACTTTAACTTTAACTTTGACCTATAATTGAATTTGATTTTATTTTGTACAATTATTATTCAAATTAAGTAATTAATCTTTTAATATTATGATATTTTGTGTTAATAATTCTGATAATTTATGTGTTATTTCTGATAATATTATTTTATGTGCTTGTATTTGTATTTCTATTTTTGTTTTATATGGGTCCCGGACCTGAAATGATTTTTATTTTATTTTATTTAACTGTCAGAAATTTGATGTTTTAAAGAATAATTTAGGCTAACACACAACCACTGGTCCGAAATAAAAGCCTTGACGTTCCACGTGGACGAAGTCGCTGGTCTTTTAGTATATTTATTTCGATTTATATTATAGTTTCACAGAACGACCCAGGTACTAAAAAATAGGTTTCATATATCGTTTCATATTCATAACGATATGGAATAATTGAGAACTGATTTACGATTATTATATTTGTTATTTATGTACTGAAAGTGAAGAAAACTATATTTTTCAATCTTTATCTAGAAATTTTTTTACTTTGTCAAATAAAAATGCAAAGAGCTAGTCAATCTATTTAATGCAGTTATAAATGATAATTACGCCGAAGAAGGGGAGGCGATAAAACATTCTTTTGTATCTGTGTCAGAATCTACATATCGACGGCAGCCACGCGCTTATGCTATTAAAAGGTTTCCATTGAGCTAAGTAGTCTATTGTTGCAAAAAAACCGTTTACACCAGACTCTGTCGATTAACCCCGTTTTTGTTTTAATAAAACGGTTTTTTTTTATTATGTAGTTTTTTTTAACGGTTTAATTAAACAGGCCCCGAACGAAAGCTGGCTTCCACGACAATAGGTTATTCAATTAACATACCATCGCCTGTAATCCCCAAAGGGTCAGGCAGAGATGTACCTGTAATACACCCACATTTCGCCAGTTATTTTAAAGTCCCATGTAATAGGGGGTGAGCCTATTGTTAGGTTATTCAATTGTGTGAATACCGGTAGTTGATGAGTTAAAAACACAACTACGTGTAGGCCTTACATTTACTTAAATCCAAAGTCTTTATTCAAAAAAGACTTCTGATTTACTTAAATAGTATATGATCCATTGAAAACATTTTCTGAGTGGGGAATAGATCTTTGTGCTGCAGGAATATTGGGGTATTTCCATTTATGGCGATTGTTTAAGGTATGCCCACGATATTAATCAGTCATACATACTAAAATAACAGTCACCGTAATGATTTTTCAATCGACTTACAAAAAAGAAGAAGAAGAAGTTATGTATCTACTTAAAAAATGAACGAAAATTTTCAAAAACTTTTTACTAGAAAGCTACTTCATAAAAATAAACACTACTAGTAAAAGGTGTAACTGTAGTTTCGGAAGTCGGTGGCCAATTTAAAATGAAGCAAAAGTACCAAAGCCACAAGTTTCGGAAGGCGGTTGTATTACTATGGAAAAAATAGTTTTTGTTCTCTCCATATGATAGGCACTTTAAACCTCATAAACTTACGTGACCAGTTCTCCTAAGTCACCAATTTTTATGCACATATTACAGGCAAACACACTTTATTCAATTCATTCATTTTCGAAATTCAATTCCTACCCAAGTAAGGAAAATAGAAAGGATACTTATACAAGAATTTTTAACACGACTTCTGGATGTACTACCAGTCAACTATTAAAGTTAATCAATTTAAACTAGGTTTTAATGCAACAATGACATTTTACACACATGACTCAAAAGAAAATGAAGGAGTGGGTAAAATAGAGCTATTAAATGACTTAAAATTACTTAGGTCACTATATAATGTTTGTTACCTATTTCATCGAGCATGAAGCACAAAAAAAGCTGCACCATATCTTTTTAAAGGCTTGTGTTAAACCAAGAGTGATCGAACTATGAGCATATTATCGCCAGCGAATTGATAGTACCTACACCATGCATTTGTCTAGTTCAAGCGTCCTGGTAGCTTTTTTAAAGGATGGGCAATCATCAAATGACTTCTCCCGCTTTGGGTGAAGCAGACAGGAGCGTCAGACTCTTACTGACTAAAACCCATCCGTGTTTCTCATAACGCCCTTTGCGTTTCTGGTGGCGTGACTCTTTCGAACAAGTTCCGCACACTGGTCCTGGCGGGCCCCCTCTTCTTTGCTGACATATCTAAGAAGAGCGCGTAGGACACACCGTCGACCGGGCTTGGTTTTGATCGGACGGCGAGCCACCCAATGCTTGACATCTGCAGGCGCCTTCGGTGCCCTATAATCGCCCGGCTACTCTCGACGCTCGGAGCGCGTTCTTCTGTTGCGGCGGCTGAGACGTGAGGTTTGCCTCTCTCTCACGCGTTCGGCCTCCTCCTTCACTAGCATTACTGTTTCTCAGAAAAAGGTAACCGCTTCCCGTAGCTATTTACTCCAGTATAGTTACGTCGTGTTTACAACTATTCGATTCGACAAAACCAAGACGATTTTTATTCGATGCTCTTGAATTCGAGATCGCCGTTGCACTCGTTGTAGAAGAGCAAACTGAGTGCAGTCACTAACACCAGTAATACCTAATTGAATATCGTACCGTTAAGCCTACCGAAGGTCACGAACAACCGGCTTGTAGTGTTACAGTAATAGAATTTACGTACTTCTCGCGAAACTATGATCGTTGCAAATGCAGCATGACTTTGACGAAAGATTCAGGCCAGAAGGAAAATTCCCGTGATTGAACGTTTTCAAACGTTCATAATCTAGTCGGAATCTAACCTCAGCGACCATCAATATATACAAATATTCCACAACTTTCAAACAACGCCATCTGGTCCCAAACTAAGCAGAGCTTGTACTATGAATACTAGGACAACTGATAAACGTACTAATACTTATATTACTTAATAAATACATATGATAGATAAATTATACCCAGACACCGAACGAATAATTATTATGCTCATAGTACACACATACTTGTCTTAGGTGGGAATCGGACCCACGACCTCAGGCAAAGCAGTCAGGGCTACTAACCGCTTGAACTATTTACTATTTTTTTTAAAGGCGGTACGAAGTTTTTAGGACAGCTAGGTTACTAATAACATTTCAATTCTAAATTGCGTCTACCGAACAAATACTTAACGTAATAATAACTCAATGAAGGTCCTATTGAAATGAAACAATCAAACGACCATTCGCCACAGACATCATAAACAAGATTACAGCAATGAGTCTTGAGCAGACGGCGTCACTATTGTTTAACGACATGAACCTATTTTATTAGAACGAGTGTGAATCTAATGTCGTTAAATAGTCAACTGAATGTGTTAAAAAACGACAATGTGTTAGAAAGGGAAGATTTTAAACACCCTTTAAACCCCGAGGGGTTAAATCTTATTGGTTTCGACAGAAATTAAAATTTCACACTGTTTAAAGATAATAAAACATCTGGTGAAAATTGGAAAAAGAAACCAGAAGTAAATTTTAACACTGAGGATGTCAGGATTTGACGTAAAGAACTTATGGAGTCCAGAATATATGGTCCGATGTCCGTTCCACTTTCTATAATATTGCGGTTGTTATTATAGTTTAGTTATTATTTTACAGTAGGTAATTGTCGCGAGATTTTGTATTTAGCGGGGCTTCAGCGATAGATCCAAGAATTTATTTTGGGTTTGTATCTTGTCCCTACAAATCAAAGTTTAAATTAATTAATAGTGGTGACCTAATAGATACTTAGTATTTAAGTTGGCTTAGAAACAATATTATTCATTAATGTACGAGTATTGTTCCCGCTGTGGTGTGGCACATTCCGTGAGACTTACACATTGATATCATAACGTACAACAGATTAATTAAATACTATTACTGTTTAAACACCTGGAACTGTTCTAGCAGTAATAAAATTATATCAGTAAAAGGACTTCTGTGCATAGTTTCCATTCCACTAAATCATGTCTAAAATTTAGTAAAATTGTTTTAATCGTGCGAAAGCAAATATCAGTATGATAAACCACAGCTAAGTCATGCTATTCCACATGTGAAATTGGGTATACTATACACCACAAAGGAACATGAATCGTCGTTTAGTATGGGTACTTGGGTAGATCAAAAATACAATGATCCATGCCTGTATTTTACTGGGGCGCTACAGGTACCTACGCTAAAATAATATGGGACAGAATGAACGCTCGCTCATTTGGTGTACATCGACTTTATGTTGAACAGTTTTTCTATGTTGACTCTGCGTAGTGCTATTTAATTTTACCTTTAATTTATCTCACATAGGTACCTGTTTTCTTTTCTCACATCGCGTTATCGAGTGTGGAAAATTATATAATGCCGAGAACTTTCAAACACAATGTTGGTTTTAATGAGGAATGTATAGTATACTACTCAATCCTGTGTCGCGCAGTTCGCGGTCTAATATTAGACTAATAAACCTGTACGGCTAATGAAGTCAATTTATTGTTGGGTTGCTGAAATACTGCGTCTTGGTGATAATCTTATACAAACACTATAGGTGTATTATTTTCTTGAGTCACCTTTGAGTTCGGACAAAAATAATTATAGTAGAGCGTTTTGTGCACATACTATAATAAACTAGGCTACTGAATGCGTGTTGCAGACAAGCTAAATAATATATTTCATAAATATCTTCAATGAACAGACATTTCCTCTTTTCAGTGGAATGTTTATTTTCAATATTAATTTGTAAACAGCTTGTGCATACGTCAGTTATGATTATGAAAGATGCCTCGGTAGTTTAGTATAAAATTTGTGTTAGCCGAAACTTTCAGCACTTAGTAATGTAACGATAATAAATAGCCGCAAACAATATAACGCTAATCTCGGTAAGTGTTGCGGTAACATCGACCCTTGCGCTTGCGACTAGCTAGAGTGCTAGACGGTTGGCGCCGAGCCAGCGCGGGAGTGCGACTTAAATATGTAGGCGCACTCTGGCCAACATTGCGGGATCTACACTTTCCGTCGATAATAAATCTATATTTACCAACTGTGAATTACATAACGCTACGTTTATTTGTCAATACATTTAGCATCAACAGTGCGATTGTTAAGATGTTTTGCAAGTAGGTGAAGCCTGATAATACATTTCAGTAACAAAATTATAACAGAAAACTAACTGTAGCAAACTATCACGTCACTATTAATTATGAAATGATATTCGTGTGCAGGCCCTATGTTACTAAATACCATAGTAGCAATTATACAAACTAGCGACTTATTAAATGTCACGTGCTCTATTCTTGACTTTAAAACTAAGGCAAGACACGTCATAACAATAATTATATTAATTCCTCACCTCGTTTTTGCCTCCGTTCGTCACTGCTTCGTCGTATTTCTTTTTCTTTCTTAAGTGAAGTATTTTTTGGCGATTCTTTTTGTTTGGTCCTAGTCACAGCACTCCAAGTTCCCGAGCGCGATCTGACTTGGTCTACATTCTCATCAGCCGTACTAGCTTCGTTCTTCTCAGGTAACTTTGCTACTTTCTCAGTTTTCTTCGATGGTTCGGCTTTAGAAGCTGGATCTTCCTTAAGGGCCTGTAATTTATAAAATTATGTTTATACGTATTTCTATGGATTGTTGTGAATTATGTTTTTATTAATGTAAGATCAAAAATACCTACCCTATCTTCGGTCCTTTTAACCCAAATGTCCTCAGAACTAGCGGCTACTCCATCCACGGTAGACCTAATTTCGATTAAACTACTATCAAAATAATGTTTATCAAGGTGGAGGGTCTCTCCTTCAAATATGGAACGAACATTTGGCCGTTGTTCTTCAGCGCCTTTTGTTCCAAAATGAACGGTATGCGCGTTATGTACATGCGAGCGCAGGGCTTGCTTGATGGCGGGCGGGGCAGACGGCAGAGGTGCAGCTGGCTGCGTCGTCGTTGTTACCAAGAACTTATGGCGAGCTCCCATTACAGTTCTTTTGGGAGGTTCTTGCCCATCCCCTGCAATATTGCCATCACGAGGTGGAAGCTCTCTGACAACATTGGCATTCTGGTCTTCAGTTCCAGCTGTGGTGTGATGTTTAGCAACGTCATTTTTGCTTCTAGAAACGAATTTGGGAGTATTTTCATCCCACATATTAGAAATTATATCGTCTTCATCTTCCTCGCGGCATTGTGATAATCTCCGCCGCTCCGGAAATGGGAACGGTGAACTAGAATTTCTACTTGAAAGACTGTTGCAGTGATTCATAAAGTAGTGCTGGAAGAAACTATCTGTTTCTGGAGTGTCATTGTTGTCGCCTTGGATTATATCCTTTAAAGCAGCGAGTGATGTAATGGTGTTGTAGTTTATAGCATTTACTAAATCTTCGCTATCGGTGGAACTGGCGGAGACACTGCCACCTCCGTCATCGTCAGCCAGCTTGCTCATTTGTTGACAAACTTCTTCTAACGCGACGTCTGTATCTTGAGTCTCTCCTTTTTTCTTCTTTTCATTTTTACGTCCGCTCTTCTTTACTTTTATTTTTAAGGTTGCTTTTTTTTCGGTATCCATTGAACAGCATGTGCCTTTGTGGTTTGGCCAAATCTATGATATTTAGAACAGCGGCAAATTACTTAAGGCACTCACTAATTTTACACAGTTTAGCACAAAAAGTCACATGATAGTACAATATAAAGTCACAAGTTAAGTAATATCGTAACAAGTTTCGTGGCTTCCGTCACCGAACATAGGGCATGGTGCTGTTGTATGATTCCAAATTATGTCCAGGGAACATTTTATGAATCTGAAATTAAATATGATTTCATGATTACGTCACTTCTTTTTTATAACTCTCTATTACTTGCCTCTCTTGTAGTCTCGGAAAATGCTACATCTATAGATTATTTTAATACAAATAACATAATACTATTAAAAATGCTAATAGCACTTTCTAAAAAGTATTTATTTACGTGTCTTATTTTTTCGCGAAAATGCTTATTGGATAGTTTATTCAAATTGGGCTAAAATATGCTTGTTTTTGAACTTCAAATTTTACAAAAGACAGCAGCTTAAACGTATTTAAAAGTACATAATCCGAAATATTGTTAGATAACTATACAGAGTGGAAGAGTGATATTGATGTACAGACGCCAGAACATCATGCTACCCCGAACTGTAAAATGTTCGCTATTGAAATTTTTATTCTACTTTTTTGTTATAAAGTTGAAAAACTATCAAATAAATTTGCCACATTGGGGTAGCTTGATGTCCTGGCCTCTGGACATCGGTGTCCATTCCAGTCTCTAGGGTTATCAAACATATTTCAGATTTTGCACTTCCAAATAGATTAGAACGTAAGCTTAAGGTTTTACCTATTTTAGCATTTGAATAAAGTAGGTACCTACGAACGGAAATATTCTTATCCTAATTTGAATGAACTATCATTTAATTAAAATTACATATCATTTAGCTTTCTCAGATCACGCCTCTAACGTATTGGCAGATGAATTACTATTGTTAAAGTCCTACTACACTTAACTCTGGGTTAATTTATTCTCGCAGTTACTTCATTTCTGTTATCTAATCAAAATTTGTAATTAAAACACGCGAAGTTTACGACGATGAGTAAAGAGTATGTATGATTTGTAAAATCTCTATTGAAGTGTCCACGAGGAAATAACTTAGCGTCATCAATATGTTATTTCCATTGTAGATGATCTCATGTAAATTTTAAAAGAACAGACTTTCGAGCAAGATGTATAATATAGCGGTTTGTTTCAAATAAATTGACACAAGGCTTTACCAGTCATGGGTTAATATTTCGACCTTTTAAAACGCCCAGAAAGAACTATTTTATAAATAACGTGCTTCCTAAAACAATATATGCAAGCAAGCGTGGTAGAAATGATAATAAGATAATGTCTCGAAAGTCGATACTAAACCTTTTTCTTACCCAAAAACACTTTCTACTTATAAAAGAAGGAAATAATATGATTCAAAATGTACACCCACCGCATCAAAGCTGTAAAAATCTCAACGATTCAATGATATTTACTGATTGCTTAAAATAGTTGGTCTACATCTCGCCAGCTCACAACAACGCGATAATGTCAATCAAATAACAAAGTACACAAACACTCCAGCCATACAATACAACCGAACAGCATCCATAAAGTAATTAGACGAGATCAAGAAGTCATCACATGACATCTCATCTCAACGCTCAAGACTTAATAGACGCACGATGGATGGTCGTGTACCGAATAATAAACGGCCCAGAAGTACCTCACGTACTTCGTTCTAACAATTCTATTGCCTGTCATAATAGAAGCATCTTCTTCGTTTATAGATTAGTAGCAGCTGATGTGGGGAGCGACTTGTTAACGAATGTCGCAATAGGCGCCGCAATTGTTGTTGTTTATGAACAACTGTGAGAATGAACCTACCTACGCACACTCCCAAAAATACTGCTACACTACACTGTGGATTGCAAATGGCTCAATATTGAGATCCTATCGACCTTGAGCGATGCTTTAAATGGATTGTATTGGTACTGCTTATTTATAGGCGAACCACTGTGCACGGGGAACAATGTTTGTAAAGTGGCAGCGTATTACCTCTCGTCATACGGGTAACAGTAGCAATAAGTATTGTAATTAAATGTATCTAATAGAATACCGCACATGTTGCTATTTACCAATAGTATCCACAACATATAAGGTAAATGAGAAGCAGTTTAAACCTACATTCTAATAACAGCTTGCTTAGATATTCAGTACCTACATTTGCAACAACTGCCAGATAGTCAAGGATTTTATCAATATCTAAAAAAGCTAAAACAAGCCCTGTACTTAGGTATATTAAAACTGTACTCTCAAGTATTATTATATTAATTTTGCTAGTCGGGCCATGTTGAGATTAATAGATTAATGAACGACCGATGCTAATGCGGGTGCGCAAGGACGCAGTCACAAAGTGCATAACAACTAGCAAGCTAAGACACTTGTTTACAATGTGACCTCAGTAAAATAATTGTTGACACATTAAAATTCTACTCAGATTTATAGGTCATTTTTAGCTTTTTCTACACTTGAGTTGGGTTTTCTCCAGGATGGATGATTGTCTTCTTCGTAAAAAATAAAAGGAAAATATAAAGACGATCGTTCTCTTTAAATTGTATGTACTCATTGCATTCAGCTCCAATATCAGTCATAGTGCTATAAAATAATACGGAAAGTGGGATATATTATACCGACGAGAGTGCAGATACACGATGTTTTTTTTGCACAACCATGTCTCTATGTTTTTCATCTGGTGAATTTGTAGTGTAACACCAATCCACACATGCAAAGCATGACAACATAACACTGAACGAGTAGTGTGCTAGTGTCGAATAAGCCAACATGGACTCCACTTAGTGACCTCAACTGAACCCCGGTTAAGCCATGTCATATTAATTAAATTTACAGCCTAACGGACTGTAAATTCAATTATCCGGGGATAAAGCATGAATTTTCCAAAATTATTTCTTATCTTGAGGAATGATGTGATAAAGCAACGTTGTGGTTTAAAAGAAGACGTAGTACGGAAATTTAAAAGAGTATGCTTGGATGGTTTGGTCACGTTGAAAGGATGAATGAAAGGCGACTAACGAATGGTAATAACGTACTAAGTGGAAACGCCGGAAGAGGAGGCCTTAGCAGGACATACATTAGACCTCATTGGTACTGTTCTTCACAAAGGCCAGGTACTCGCAACCGGAGTGTGTGCAGCATGAAAGAAGTATAAGAATCGTAGCAGATGGCGCTCTGTAGTGTCTGCCTACCCCATAGAAGAAAAGGCTTTGTTTGTTTACAGAAAAGAAGTATTTTTTTTATCAAGCGCCAATTTTTCAATCATTATAAAACTTTTGTCCAGGGTATAAAAATGGCGGTTTGACAGCTTTTGTATATAGAGAAACTAGCCGCGCCACGCTTAGCGTACCCACGGTTTATTATGGAAAATAAATTGTAATCTTCCCATGGGAATAAGATATTTTTCCGCTGAAAACGTATCTTATGTATTAATCCAGGGAGTCAGCTAACTTGAGCCTAACTTCATACCAAATTTTATTAAAATCGCTCCATACCTAATACACACTCACACACTCACAAACTTTCGCCTTTATAATATTAGTGTGATGTGTCAAACCGCAATGTTTCTTATCCAGATAAAAGTTAACTGACTATTGAAAAACCAGCCCTTAGTAATCTATACTAATATATAAAGAGGAAATGTTTGATTGTTTGCATTGAATAGGCTCCGAAACTACTGGACCGATTTGGAAAATTCTTTCATTGTTGGGAAGCTACAATATCCCCGGGTGACATAGGCGACTTTTTAACCGACTTCAAAAAAAGGAGGAGGTTCTATGTTCGTGTGTATGTATTTTTTTTTTTTTTTTTTTTTTTTATGTATGTTACCTGATTTCTCTGCCATTTGTAGACCGATCCTCGAAATTCTTTTTTAGTTTGAAAGAATAGACTCCTGAGGTGGTCCCATTTTAATTTGGTGAAGATCTGGTGGTGATCTTCGGAGATATACAACGGAACTCTTCAAAAATAGACGGCAAATCTATCGTGATTGCTGGAATTGCTTGGATGTTTATTGTTTCTACAACATCATGACGTATCATCAAGCCTGTATGCTCAGAGGGGTAGGCAGATGTGTTCAATATACCTAGATTTCGACATTTAGATATGTTAAGTTTCATTTATTAGGGTTAGGTGGATAACCCTATTCTAATGACATGTATTGTTAACAATTAACAATACTAAAAATGGAAAAATAAAAAACTTTTTTACAAAAAATAAAACCGACTTCAAAAATAACACTAAACGGTGTAAAATAACTCTAAATTCGGAAGTCGGTGGCCCATCAAGAATAAGACAAAAGTACCAAAGCCACAGACTTCCTAATTTAGAGTTATTTTACACCGTTTAGTGTTATTTTTAACCGACTTTCAAAAAAGGAGGAGGTTCTATGTTCGTGTGTATGTATTTTTTTTTTTTTTTTTTTTTTTATGTATGTTACCTGATTTCTTCCCCATTTTTGAAGTCGGTTTTATTTTTTGTAAAAAAGTTTTTTATTATCGATGTATTCCCTCAGGAACGGGAACAACAAGGGTGAAACCGCGGGACGTCTGCTAGTTTTCAATGTAAGATAGATTAAGGTAATATTGTAGATTTTGACAACACTATGAGTGAAGGTATTGTTTTACCACCAGGGTATGCTCAAGGGTACAGTGGGTCTGTAACAGGTACCTATCCATGATAAATATTCTTACAATGGATTTAAAACAAACAACCATACGTAATGTATACGATGAGGATAGAAATTACGTCATTGTGCTATCATTCATCGTTGCTTTACCGAAGGACATAATTTATAAACTAAAATATCACGCAGTTTGAGTTGAATCTGTTTCTCGTGGGAAAGTTGTCGATAGCACTACATTTCTTCGTTGCTGAGCAATCAGTTAAAGATAATGGTTACTTACAGCTTATTTTATTGCAGCTAAAATTCTACTATTTATTCTCACTTAGTTTGTAACAACATATATTTACGTGTTTTGAGAATAAGGAGATATTATGCAAAAATGTATTAAGTGGCACATCGTGACCAACGAGTATTCTAAATTATAATTGATTGACAATTTAAATACCTCTAAGAATTTCAGGAAATAATTGAACACTATCTAAGGAATGCATAGCAATTTTAACCTTCACCAAAGTACACAATATTCACATCAATTATTTATCTTACAATCAATTTAACATTGCGTGATGTGGCTTGATTTCTTTTTACAGTTTCATGACATAAAACGTGTATTAAAATAAAATTAACGTTCTAATGCGTGAACAGAAGTAATGTAGATTGTACAATTGTTGGTTTTTTCATGCGTGTATTTATTGCCACGCTATTTGCTAGTATTTCAAACGTCCTATACTAATTAATTGATGACGAGAGTTTGTTGTGATTTCAAGTCGGTTTTTATTTTACAATATATTTTAATTAATTTTCTCTAAGGCTTATTTTTATAGGACACAAGCACTTCGTCTAAGCCTTGATCCGCGTGATTTTCTCTTAAGCTCTTGTTACGAAAATAACTTGTTACGAAATAACTTTAAGACTATGTGGCTCAGTGGCAATAAAGCTTTATAAAGTCAAAGAATGTTAAAAATCGGTCAGGTAGTTTTTAAGTTAAATCCTTACTTGAAACAATCAAATCGCGCTAATGTTTTCGCAACACCTTGTGTATTATGTAGTATATACCTATATATATCTTTAGTTTACATATTTATGTATTTATACTGAATATATTTGTGTATTATAATTATGTATATTATAACTATAGTGTACATATTTATGTATTTATACTGAACATATATATTAGTATTGCTTGCTTTATTTTGTTTTTTTTTATGTTTTTTCATTTTAAATTGCACCTACCACTGCTTTTCTCTGCATCACCAGAAGGTTGACTGGTAGAAAATGCCTATGGCATTAAGTCCGCCTTTGTACATTTTTTGTGCTTGAAGTATTAAATAAATAAATAAATAAATAAATCATCCTTCTTTACAATCACCCAGTAACTAAGATTTCTGTCATGTCAGCCAGTTCAGCCGGTCGAATCATTAAAAGACAAGCCGTGAAATCTTCAGTGAAGTGATCTGTCAATGCCTAGCATTAGTATGGAATGACAGCTCAATTCGCCCTCACTATACGCCTACATTTTCACGCGGTGATTTGACCAGAATCGTACTGCTGCCGTACCGAAATTATGGACGTGATTTTTTAGGAAGTACCTACCTATTATTGTTATCACTTTTCTTTGGTATTGTGTCGAGTCCTTAATTCCTACATGGTTACTGGTTGGACCCACTTTTTTTGTAGTCAGTGACTAACCTGGGGGTCGAGTCTGCTACTGCAATCGTGTCTCAATAACTGGTCAATGATGAATTTTTGACGTATAACGTCAAACTTATGACACATTTCCCATACAAACACTGTCAAAGTTGTCAAATATTCGATCAATGACCGGTCATTGAGACACGATTAAAATAGCAGACTCGAGCTCCTGGTCTCCGAGTTTTATGCCACTTATGGGCCTCTGAATTGGCTTCTTATGCCTTCGATATATATCTCTGAGGCATGCCGGTTTCGACACAATGTATCTCAAAGATCACTGAAGACGTTGACGAAGTCCCAATAATAATGATCTATCCCATATATTATAATGTCTGGACTTTGAAAGAGATTTTGACCTTCTGAGTTTTTGTGTTTTAGCTCGGAATAAATTGACCAATTTACAGAATTTAAAGGCAAATAATTAAATTATTTCAATCCAGCAACTACATTTAAATGCTTTCTCATTCAAGTTAATACTACTTGGTTTTCCAGAGCTGTTTGTAATATTATTAGGGCAATAAGTGCCGCTAAGCAGCAGTCAAGTAGAAAGTGGTGTTATTTTGTCAGGCACAGCACTGAATAGAAACGGACAATGGGCAGAACCTAATGCCCGGCAACCGTAAACGAAATGATATATTGTTGCTAACGGCTATACCTTGAACAAAAGAGCAACAGAGTTATATTCTCTAAAATCATAAACAAAGTGGAAAGGACAAACTTGATACCGTGACATGAACAAACAGAAGTAAAAATTAGGAGATAAATAAATAAATAAATATTCCACAACTGTCAGACAACGCCAGTCCCAAGCTAAGCAGAGCTTGTATTATGGGTACAAAACAGCTGATAAATATCCTTAAAATATACCCAGACACAGAAAAAGATCGCGATCATCACTCAAAGATTTGTCCTGGGTGGGAATCGAACCTACGACCTCCGGCGTAGCAGTCAGGGGCACTAAGTGCCTATTAGACCAGCAGGCCAGCAGAAAAGCTGGAATCTCGAAAAAAACTCTGATATGCTTTCGGATTAAATAACTATTAAGTTCGGAGGTAAAAAAAACAATTATGTACTATCAAATGCTTCTATGGTTAAACCTTTTTTTTCAATGCTCTTATCGAAATATATTTTTGGACACCTATAACTGGACCGTAGTGTTCGCATGCTATCATAACGCAGTAAATTAGCATGCAAGTATAAATTAATTCATATGCATAGTCAATTGCATATAAAGATACTTTGAATTAAATACACAGAGTACCAAGTACTAACACTAAGTACATCATAACCAGTGGCCTCTTTTAAAATTAAAAGGGAACATGCAATTTTGCAAATAACTCGTTTCCTATGGGATCGCGTGGAACATTTGATGTGATAGCGGAAACAGCTAATGTCGGCTATAAAGGCCACTTACGAGCTATTAGACTAACTGTCCGTGTTCGGAACGTCTCATTAAATATAAATACACGGAATAACTAAAAATTGTAACCAAAAGAAAAGGCTTAATATAACGCATTGCTCATCAGATTGCGCCAGTGGCGGGTGAAATACTAGTCCATAATGAAAATAGACCTCCAGGATTTTATTATAATTGATTTCATGTGTCTACAGCACAAAAAAGAGGGTCATTTTAATGTCATCTTCTGTTGTTTTGATAGCTCACTGTAATATGTTTGTAAAGCTCTTTTCTTTTCAGACTACCCTATAAAATAACAGCATATAGTTCATAGCACAACAATATCGCGCACCATACATTTTTATGGACAGCTTCACACTTGGCTGTACTATATATTATTGGCTTACCATACGCTATAATATTGAGCGTTGGCTCAGTCTATGCTGCGCAATGTGCTACATCCTCCTACAGAGCTTGAAATATACCTACACATGTGCTTGCGATTATATCGCGTAGTCTGAATGCCGTGCTATAGTATAGCCTTCGATCATTAATAGTACAATCGAAGAGTATAAGATTAGGTTCTTATTTGCTATACTTTATCTCGAAATATTTTATCATCTAGAAAGTAATTTTTAATACAACAGTTAAGTGAATAAAATAAACCAAAGAATGTGTGTGACAAGTGGAAGCCAAAACGAACAACAAGGTACGCGGAAACTAGGAGTCAGACTTATTTGGTGGTAGGTAGAACTGGATGAAGGGACACAAATAATAATTTTCCTGGCTGAAATAAAACGGAGTAACAATTGGTAGCGGATTGTGTAGTAGAGAAGGTATATTTATAATTAGTATATCGATATACATATCTATATAATAAAATTCTCGTGTCACAGTGTTTGTTATCAAACTCCTCCGAAACACGAGTTGTTCAGTAGATCTGAGAATAGGTCGTAAACTATTTTTTTTAAATGTGTGACGAAGTATGCCAGGGCAGCTAGTATAGGTATTATAATTGAAACAATGAGTGGCGCCTAACTTTGCTACTGCCAAATCTTAAAATCATCTTCTTTAAATAGAAATATTCTACCGTTCGAATACAACAACAATCAACACTACAAATTGAACTAATAATAATGTTTGCCTATAGTTTGAGTTACCTACATATTAATTAGTGTCTGACTGTCTGCAAATCTACAAGGTAGAATCGTGAATTCAGGATCATGTACAAAACTCTTGGGATCAGTAGGTATTTACTGATCCCAAGAGTTTGTACATGATTCTGAATACTCCTGCGTTGTTCGTGGGTTTTTCCTCTTTTTTACGTTTTTTTTTCTGATGACATTATGCTTAAAACTGTAAAAACGGTGAAAAAAAACGTACTTCCTATTTGACCCTATGATTTTTTTCCTGATAAAGTAAATCTCACATTTTTATTTAGTTTTTGAGCCAGGGAGTCAGCACGATTTTCGTTTTTCGACATTCACTTATTTTCTTCTAAGCTCTACGCTAAGGGGTTGACGCTCAACGATGTTTCTGGTTCGATCAGTTCGACAAAAAAGAAACATCTAGACAATCTTAACATAAGACCTTGGCAAAGTTTAGCAGGGAATTACTGTGAGTTAAGTCGATTGATTGAAAGCACTTACGAAGTGTTTATTGCATTAATGGCTAGGTCGAGATAATATTTAAGAGGTTTAGAATCTAGAAGTGGAGCTGGGGAACTATGTTAACGGCTACACCGCCTGCACGCGTAGCATGGTTAGTGGGCTGCATTGTTTCATCAATGTATTCATGGCATTACAGGCCCTATCAGAATAACAGCGCTGCGGTATTTATTATTTTTCTTTAAATATCGTGGCATCTTGCTGAGATAGGGGCCTTTTTGGCCTCGCACAGGTCTTTTTGTTATTTAATATTGTTAGATTTAGTTTTATTTTTAAACTGTTAATTTCCTGTGCGTGTCCCAAATAAACATATTTTCTTTCTTTCTTTCTTTCTTTCTTTCTTTCTTTCTTTCTTTCTTTCTATGAAAAGGGTATGTCGACGGAAGAACATCGATCGACATCAGGGTTGGAAAAAAAACAGTTTTTTTTTATATTTTATAAAACAAACAGTTTAAAATGTTTAAAACAAGTGTTTTTTTATGTTTTTTTTTATATTTACCTTTATGGATGAATTTCAAATCAATTAGGTATAGCGAATAATAAAATAATCGATTTCTAAATTATTTCCTAATTCACATTAGTAAAAATTAACAGAACGATAAATATTTACGTTTTATTTATTTATTTATCAACTATGGATGACTTACAGCTAATGCAAACAGAAAAAGATGCGGTTTTGTTCCATATCTCAGTATCTCTAATCTAATTATTAAAAAATATTATTCTTATTAATCAATAAAAAACACTTTACATAGACCTTGTATGTAGTGTAGGTAAGAAGAGAACTAGAGAGAGAGCGGGGAATACTAAGAGAGTAATCAAAAAACGGCCCAAGTTTTCGTGGTTTTAATCCAATTTATATAACGGGTTTTCAAAAACAGTTTTTGGTTTAAAACGGTTTTTTTGCAACTCTAATAGTCATGACCTTCATCAATGTTGCTTCATCAACTGTCTGTCAATGACAAGATTATCTAACTGTGCGAGATGATTTAGTAACTAGTTACTAATAGCTAAGGTTATTTCATAGAGGTATGACCAAGATTTACATATCATCATAAGCTATATAAAATATGTAGGTACCTTATTATGCACAGTACTATGATTATGTAAATAATTCGACGTGACAAGTGGAGCCGACATCATTATGCTAAGTAGGTATCTATGTGGGTTAGGTTTTTCTATGTGTGTGAACTCGTTATCAGGCGTTGTGTATCAAACAATAAAGTCTATGGTTCTAGCCTCTTCTAAATCAGATTATACTTTTTATCTAATCAAACTCATTACAGGGCCCTTGTCTTTGTTTTTAGATCATTCCCAGTTCCTTATAAATAATCTTTACTTTTACGAGAGGTTCACAAAAACTAAATATAAATAGGACATAGTTTATCTTATCAACTTAAATATTTTTAAAATATCTCTGCTTATAAACCGTTTACTTAGTGTTGGTATTTCAACTCGGCTGACATTGACTACAATATGTCCTAGATCCAGTAGCGAGAACGTAATGAACAGCTTAATTATCTTGGACCTTCGACTGTCGTCGTCCTAAAAACTAAGATATAGAATGTATTCTTAAAAATCATAACAAACTAACTGCCCCGGCAAACTTCGTTCCGCCTTACAATCAATTTGTGTCGTGTAAAAATGGACCGCTGGATGCGAGCCGCTTCCAACCGGTCTTATTGGAGATCTATAGGGGAGGCCTATGTCCAGCAGTGGACTTCCTATGGCTGAAATGATGATGATGAAGAAAAATGGACCAGGAAGACATTTGTCAACTTTCAAGTTAGCTACGCTAAGATGGAGCTGCATTATTTTGTAAAATGTAAATTTAAAATAAATAGACGACAATTCATCGTCTATTAATTTTAAATTTTCTAAGGATCCGCTCAACTTTCTTATTTTTTTCTTTCATCAGATCCTTCTCTTGACATTAACAAACACAACAAAAAAAGAATAAGCGAAATTGGTCCAGCCGCTCGTGCGTGATGCGTGACCAAGGAAAATAGGGAATCATTTTTAGATTCATGTAGGTAGGTATAATATAGGTAGTTATGGTATTTTCGTAAGTTATCGTGAATTCTGAGCTGCCTCGCCTTCTAACCCACAGTTATCGTAACAAAGCCAAGGCGAGGCAAATTAAAAACTCGATACTTCGCGCAAACGATAACAGACAGACGCATCGCGAGGTCGCGCGGTGTAGTAGATCCGGCTAATCGCATACAGTGATGCCCACACGCAGTGACGTCATGTGGGTCTTCACAATGATTATTACGTAGCTTGTAACGTTATACATAATTGCAGCCGTGAATTTACTTGCTACACGCATTGTTATTGGCGTAATAATAAATCACGCAATCACGCGGTAGGTAAAGAATGTTTCTTTTTTTGCTTTGATACGAAAGAAAGGGGTTTCGTTATTATCTTTTATTATGGCGCTTTTTGACCCAAAAGACAACATCATGGCATCTGCAATTTCAATTTCTGACCTGACCACGGTATCAAACTATGTAGACAACTAGACAATTCGGAGTATTCCCGTGTGAGCACCTATTTTTTGAGCACCTATGCATTTAGCACCAAAGGTATTCCCATTTCCCATAGGTTAATGCATAGGTGCTCAAACGGGAATACTCCGACAATTCAATACGATTTTGATTGCACAAATTAGGTACATCATCTATAGTTACTACTAATATTTCAGAGGGGAAAGATTTGATTGTTTGTTTGCATTGAATAGGCTCCGAAACTACTGGAACGATTTGAAAAATTTCACCGTTGTGAAGCTACACCATCCTCGGGTGACGTAGCCTACTTTTCATCCCTGTATTTCACGAGAACGAGAACTACGCGAGTGAAACCGCGTGACGTCTCCTAGTTAATAATATCAGAGGCAACATCATTGATTTTGTAAAACGGTTAAAGCAATAGGCTTCCTTGCATAAAGTTTTATTTTTTATTAAATGCAGTGGCACCTCGGTCATAGAGAATTTAATTAAAAGAATTTGCTTATTATATGTGACTGACAAACTAGTGCAGGGCCAAGCCTTTCTTTTTTGGGGAAGTGGTTGTTGGTTGTCCTGCAATATTTGACTAGGTCAACTGCACTATGGCCCGATGTTTTCCAGGGTGATACCACATAGTGTGATAACAAGCACAGTTGCAATTAAGTGAAAGTACTTTTTGTTTGAGAGGATTATATAGGTACTTCCCGTGGGTCCCCTTTGAATTTCATCAAAATCCGAGTAGTAGTTTAGTTGTATTTAATATCAAAACAAATGTAGGTACAAATAAGAAAGAATTACAATAAAAAAACTAAATTGTAAAATAATAAACGTTGTAGTATATTTAATCTCTTCGGAGATGGGGTGTGCTTAAACAGACGGGTGGGCAAGTTTGTATGGTATGGTGTGAACAGTGTACTCCTTTTCAGACAATGTGTTACATTTTGGTATATATTTCAACATATGACAAGGATAAATTCAGTCATTATTCGTCTTTGTCATAGTCCATTTACTGTTTTTGTGTCCCAAATGTTAAAGACAAATGTGAATTAATATTATTTTTAAAACTTCTTCAAGATTTTATAATTGAATGTTATCATGGTGTGACTGGGTGAGTTACGACGTACAATAACATTCGAAATAATTATAAGGAAGTGTTTTACGTGAATTTGTCCTGTTACCTTTTAAGCACTATAATTTCCACATGTTAAAAGCAAGGTTCATGTATGCTGATATTATATAAAAATGTATTAATTAAATTCTTGCTGAAGCAAACAGAAAATTTCTTTCATTAAAAATAAAATGGCCAAGTGCGAGGCAGACTCGCATTTGAAAGTTTCTGTACCACATCAAGCAAAAAACGAAAATCATTAATTATTTACTTCATTTTTATCAGTGAATATCTACTTATTACGGTTCATGCGATACAGCCCGTTCGGAGACAGACGGATGAATGGATGGAGGGACTGACAATGGACCAGCACACAGATGAACGAACAGATAGCGGAGGCTTAGTAACAGGGTCCCATTGGATTTTTTTAATATGAATGAAAACCGAACTTCGATTTGTTTATTTTTAACAGCAATTGCAAATATGACTATTTTGTAATAAAAAAGTGTATTAACGCCTATCATTTGGGTATTGAGCAGAGAGTTACGTCATATAGTTTAGGTAATTTGTTTATAACTCTGTTGATATTTTCAGAGCAATCTGTGGCACTAAACTACTATAAATAATTATCTTCCAGCCAATATAATGACAAAGGAAACAGGTAGCTTAGTAGCTATCAATTGTACAAACAATTGTTTGTACAATCACTAACAGATACTTCAGAGGTATTAATATATTACTCATTAATGTTTTATGTATCACTTTCCGATGATAATGTGCTGATTATGATTACAGTTGCAAATAAACCGATTTAAACCAGAAGCTGTGGTTCAAAACCCACTTTAAATTAGTTTGAACAGTACATTGGTTACCTACTACCATAGGTGTTTAATTTGATTGTAGTTTTAAGCTAATTCACAACAAATTTCAACTCAAAGTCATATATAATTTATTTCAATTAAAAGGCACTTTTGACTGTCATACTTAAAAGTTAAATAAATAAGAAAATGATTCTAGTTGCCTCTGCCAAAAGGTGGTTTTGAATGGAGAAGAAAGGGCAACAAACAGCATAGGTAGTTACTCTTTTAAAATTAAAAATTTAAAAAACCCCCATCGCAAAAAAGCAAAACATTTAAAAAGTTAAAAATAACACTTTAGCCATGAAATTTTACTTCACGTCGGGGTACCGCTTACGTAAGGAATGTTCCTAGTACTTGTAGGTATGTAGGTACTTATTTTAACGATACCCCGACGTTACGTAAAATTTCATGGCTAAAGTGTTATTTTTAACTTTTTAAATGTTTTGCTTTTTGCGGTGGGGGTTTTTTAAATTTTTAATTTAATTTTTATTTTTAAATTTTTAAACGCATTAATTTTGTTTTATAGATTATACAGTTATGAGAATTTTTCAGTGCATTGTATGTAGAGTCAAATGCTAGTTAAAACGAATCCAAACACGACATATCTGCTATTAGTTTGTCAAGAGTCTACCTACTGGTGTGCTGGATACCCTAGCTGCAGCATCAGCTCATCCTGTTGCCATCAGTGCATTGTGTTTAGAATCAAATGCTGGTTGAAATGAATCCAAACATGACATATCTGCTATTATTTTGTCAAGAGTCTACCTACTGGTGTACTGGATAGCCTGGCTTTAGCATCAGCTCATCCTGTTGCCATCAAGGCATTGTGTGCAGAATCAAATGCTGGTTAAAATGAATCCAAACACGACATATCTGCTATTATTTTGTCAAGAGTCTACCTACTGGTGTGCTGGGTAGCCTGGCTGCAGCATCAGCTCATCCTGTTGCCATCAGTGCATTGTGTGCAGAATCAAATGCTGGTTAAAATGAATCCAAACACGACATATCTGCTGTTATTTTCCCAAGAGTGTATTAGTCTGCCAAATATCCTGGCTGCATCAGACCAAATACACCATAATTTTGCTTATTAATATTACACACATGGGTGTTTGAAATTTTAAGACACACATATGTTTGTAAGTAAAGTTAATACCCATAGACGTCTAAAATAGCAACGGTAGCTAACTCAAAAGAGCTGATAACCTTAAAACGGCTGAACCGATTTTGATGAATCATGTCTAAGAACCATCGCAAGAAACCCTGCTTTCAAATAAAAAAAACCGCATCTAAATCGGTTTACCCGTTTGGGCGCTACGGTGCCACAGACAGACAGACAGACAGACAGACACACACACATAGCGGTGAAACTTATAACACCCCTCTTTTTGCGTCGGGGGTTAAAAATAGGTTTTACAATACTTTGTACATACATTGGTAATCAGATTTAATTCAAATGGGATTTCGGTTCTAGATACATTTATTTGCATTAATAACTACAAACTGTGTTATTTAAAGACAAACAACTCTAAATCATAATGGGCCAATTGTAATATTGATAACATAATATTAACAGTATTATAAACACCGTGGGGGACAACTTAATATGGGCCAGGCCACACTTGGAAAGTAAAAGGAGCTAAGCCCTGTTTTAAGTTTTTAACATTTTCCTAATTAAATGATTCATCTTTTCAATCATTTACCTACCTGCATTAAGGCCTTTTTGGGATTTTATAAAATGGCATTTTTAATGTAAATTTAAAAGGTTTCTATGACACAATATTGGTCACTTGTTACTTGTATTCGAATTATATTAAAATCTTGAAACATGAGCCAAATTTAGGGATGAACTAATGTTAATTTCTTTAGTTGGGGGATAGAGGTTTATAAATTTACATTTTTTCTTTGTGATTTTTTTTTTTTTATTACTTATAGGCACGCGTTTGACCACTGTCTCACCTGATGGTAAGCGATGATGTGGTCGACGATGAAGCACGCTTGCCTAGAAGCAACCCGTTCACTCTTGACTTGAAGACCCCTAGGTTGTAACTATCAGGAAACACCGACACCGGCAGGGAATTCCACTCTTTTGCTGTTCGCACAATTAATGTGTTTCCGTAGCGTTTAGTACGTATGGTTGGGATATCTACCATGTACCGGTGGCGCAGTGCTGTACGTCTGGTGGTCCGATGATGGAAAGGGCTTGGTGGAACAAATCGTGCAATTCCGATGCACACTCTCCGAAATATAACCGATAGAAAACCGACAGGCTAGCAACTCGGCGTCGATGCTCAAGACTTTGAAGTTTTGACTCAACGAGTGGTATACCTTTAAGCAGTTCATTAATATGCAGCAAGAATAGTGTTGCCGCGAGTACCGACCCCTGAGGGACCCCGGCATTGATGTCTAACAGACCGGATGCGCAGCCATCAATTACAACTCGGATGGACCGACCACTCAGGAAGTCAGCAATCCAGTCACATAGACCAGTGGGCAGACCGAAAGAAGGAAGCTTACCAATGAGACTTTTGTGCCGCCAGACCCTGTCAAAAACCTTCAAGATATCGAGGGAGACGGCAAGCGCTTCCCCATGCTTCTCGATGGCCTTACTCCAGATGTGAATGGCATACGCTAGAAAATCTCCTGTAGACCGATTTCGACGAAAGCCGTATTGCCGATCACTGAGGATGTCATTAGCTTCTAGGTAAGCCAGGAGCTTAGTGTTAAGCACCCGTTCCATACTCTTACAGAGGATGGACGTTACAGAGATGGGTCTGTAGTTAGCCGGGTCAGCCCGACTGCCCTTCTTGGGCATGGGCTGCACGTTAGCTTGCTTCCAATCAATCGGCACTTTTCCAGTCTCATACGAGAGACGAAATAGGCGTGTCAAGATCGGAGACAATTCAGGCGCACAAGTTCTAAGAACAATTGCCGGTATCCCGTCAGGGCCACTAGCTTTATTCACGTCAAGGTTGCGTAGTACCCTACGCACGTCCTTCTGATGGATGCGAATATCCGACATACTCGTTTCGCATCCATCAGGAGATGCAGGGGGCCGCGCGTCCCCAGAATCCAGACGCGAAGATTCCGCAAAAGAAAAGCAAATAAGTTCGCTTTCTCTTCAGCGGTGTGAGCCAACGACCCATCGAGTTTCAGCAGTTGTAGTGAAGGGCAGCAGAAGTTTGATTCAACCGACTTAGACAGGGACCAAAACGCTGTACTACCAGCAGGGTGAGAAGTTAATTTGTTCCCAATTCGGCTGATGTGGTCAAACCGAGACCCTGCAACACCTTTTTGCAAGACTTGGCAGCCCTGTTAAAGGCTTTCTTCTTCTGACTGACGTCATTTGCTTTACGCATGCGAGCATCAACCCAAGCTCTGTATGCCGAGTGTTTAAGCGCCCCAGCGCGGTTACACTCGGCCCCAAACCATGGCCTGACGTTGCAACATCAGAGAACGGAATGAAGTATTCCATCCCCTGCCGCAACACTTCCGTAATGGCAGCTGCGCACGAGGAAGCGTCATCCGAAAAAAACCAAGTAGGCTGCCAAGGATAACATGAGAAGAAAGATCGCATGCCATCCCAGTCTGCTGACCTGTATCACCAAACCCGCCGGGTGCCTTTTGGGCTGGGATCGGGCGGGGAGTAAACGGACACAGATTTCACCAGACAGTGGTCGGAACTACCTAAAGGTGAAGATATCGACACTGAGTAGTGGTCTGGATCTGTTGTCAGCAAAAGGTCCAAGCAATTGGCTGTGTGCGAGACTCAACATCCGGCACCCTTGTTGCCCCCCGGACCGGATTTACTCCATTCTTGTTTAATTTTATTATTTATATTGTTTGTACCTATTTTTGTTTCAAATATTTTCGATGCATCCAAATAAATGATTTTCCTTTTTTTTTCTTTCTTTAGTTAAAGGATTAATTTTCATATCTACTTTGATATATTCTCATATTTGTTATTATAGAACTTTAGACTAGATTATATATTCAGCATTTAACAGGTTAAGTTTAGTGACCCTATGTCCATGCATGTTTACTAATATTTTTCATAAGTTACCTAAATATGTTAAACATAGCACTGTCTGCCAGTTTAAAAGTTACAGTTTAAGTACATTGGTTATAATTTTTGGCAATAGAACTGGTTGAAATCTTAGTAGTGTAGTTAGTGAAGTAGAAAAATGTAATGTGATAAGTAACTGCTAGTAAACCTTAAGACTACTTACTAGAAATGCAGCACACACAACTTTTTACTGATGATCATAAGCTGATAGCGGAGATTTGACTAATTAAAAAAGGTCTTGTACTTAACACTAAGGCCTTCACTAGTGTTTAGACTAAATTAAAAATTAAGAGTTAGTTTTTTTTTACATTTTTTTATGACTTCCAATATAGAGTAGGTATTGGATAATTAACTTTAGTTATGTGGGTACTCCATCTTATTAAACATTATAGGTAGGTACATACCTACAAGTACTTTTTGTTTAGTTTGAAAGTTGTAGTTACTTTTGTGCAAGTTAAAAATCTTTCGTCGACTAAAAATAAGTATTAATAGATAGTACCTTATCACTTCACTAAATAAATAACATTATCACAATTTACACTGTAGCATTATTTTTTTCCAAGACTACGCAAGGCAACCACGGATAGAACAGACGAAGGAGACGTGACCAAATAATTGCGAAACAAACCGTAAACACATCAATAACACACACTGCACTTGTTCATAGAACAAAATGTCCCATAACAAAGTATGAAGAATTCAGTCTTTGTAAATTACTACGATATATACAAACAATTTTCACGAGTAATAATGAGTTTTGCAACATTCCCGTAAGAAACACTTCATTATCATTTGACAACTAAAACCCAAACCACAGATAACTGAAGAATAACAGGTTTTTTTTATTTTATGACCTGGTAACTGAACTTTTAGGTCAAATCTTATCGAACACTGCTGCCTGCTGCACAATCACTTCATTTTTAAATTATTACCTACCTAGTACCTATAAGAACTTAGACTATGAGGTATATTATCTAAGTATAAGAATAACAGGTTTTACAATTAATTTGTCTAAAAACAGCTAAGTATCAAGATTACAGCTTGGCAAAAAAGTGTAGAAACGGAACTAAATTTTTGACTGTTGGCAACATTTCCAAAATAATGACATCTCATAATAAACAAAGTTCACGATTTCGTAAAATTTTAATTTCGACCACCAAACGTTGATTAATAATCGTAAAAAGTGAAGAATAATGAATAAAACCATTCGGAGTGCTGGCAGGGAGGTTATTTATAAGGTGTACAGGCGATGTATGGCGGAACATGAGGCCCAAACTATTCTTTCTGAACTTCACAATGTTTACCAAAGAACCGCTGCTAAGAGAGGTATGTAAGAGTTTGTTTTGTTGATTTTAGTTGAATCAAGTGTTAATTGATGAATACAAAGCTATATTAATTTGCTTGCATAAGGAATAACTAGAAATTTGAAACAATAAATGTCGAGCACATAGGTTATGTTTACATTTTTTCTGCATTACTCTGGTATAGCGCGCTGAGATAAATTGATACTTTGGTGACTTGACTTTTAACTTAATGAAAATTCACTTTCTTCGTAAATTATACTTTAAGTGCGATATCACGGGAGATAATTATTTGTTCTAGCGTTTGCATTAAAAATGTAGTAGAAATTGTCGTGCCATAATCTAAATCTATTATTTAATTCAGGGAAATCTGTTATCGTTCTAAGCAAAATCGTGCTGGAATGAGATAAACAAAAGAATATTTTCTACATCCGGCTTTTTAACAGTATGTGATAAAAATGTTTTACTTTTAATATTGTTAGGGATAAATGAAATATTTCGTCTTTACAGGAAGCAGCTGAACGTGCATTCCAAGCTATTACCGAGGAGGATTGGAAGAACTCGTGCTAACATGTAATAAAAATAGAAAATGATTACTAGAAAAAAAATAACTAAGAACGAGGAAATAGAGCGATTAGTAATAATTTAGAGGAAGATTTACTAGAATAAAATATAGAAATAATGTTATACAATGTAATGTTTTCTTTTTTTTTAATTCCTAAATAATGTTGTGAACTCAGGAGTATTTTTCCAATTTGTTATTTTTAGGTAAGTAATCAGTTGCGTGTCGAGAACACGTCCTTGTTCAAATTACTTACTGATTTAAAAAAATAATACATAATTAGATTAATTGAACTGTCAAGCACACACAAGCCAGCTGCTGGCTTATTCAGAACCATTCGACTAGATTCCGTACCGAATCGAACTTCTAAGATGTCGAAGATGTCATTCAAACGCAATTCACAAATCCGAGACCGGTTTTTTTTGACAGTTTAAATTCGATAAGAAGACTCAAATCTTTCCGACAGCTGTTTACTATCGGGAGCCATACCGAACAAAATTTAAACGAAGAAATTTTTCATATTTCCAGGTTATTTCAGAGGAATAAAAACAGTGTAAACCTTTAAAACACTGCACTTCTAAGTTAATGCAGTTTTATTATTGTATTGACCGTATTTCATTGATGCTTTCGCATTTACATAAATTCAAAGTGACAATGAGCAAATTATAGCAAGATTTGTGAATTGATATCAAATACTCACAGTAATTTTTCCTTTTTTTGTGCAAAGTTATAATAAAAAAGAAATCCACAGTTTTATTTAAGTTGGTTTTTAGAAACGAGTAGACGAAAGCAAGCCCGAGACGAAATCGAGGGCTTACCATAGTCACGAGTTTGTAAACACCAATTTCTGCACGTGTATCATACAACGTTTTTCAACACATTTGCGAGAAAACAGTACAATTAAGTGAAACGAACTTTTTCAAGAATATTTATAATGGCAAATAAAATATTAAAATGCCGCGCATTTGCAATTAGCGCCACATGCACGTGGTGAAAATTAGAACTACAACTTTCATCTCATTTACTCTTTAGTATTAAAGTGAGACAAACGTATTCAACAAAAGCGCTTCCATGGAGGTTCGTTCAGTCAGCTTATTTATTCTAGTAATGTGAAACTCCTTGGTGGAATTCTTGTATTACTTTTTATAAAAAATAAAAAAAAAAACTATTTCCGCCTTGCCAGTTTGACAGACGGCTGTTTACAAAGCAGGTATATTCGAAATAAAGTTTGTTTGGTTAATAATAAAATCATTTTGTACTTTTGCTGTCTATTAGGTTACTAGCTGTATATTGTATAATTAAATGGAACGAAATATTCAAATAAACCAATTTTATTTACTACTTTTAATTTTCTACCACGCTGATCTTTTTACTACCATTTTGTAGCGTTCTCCATAAATACAATGATCAATCGTATAGAAAAAAAACGTATCCGTTCGGATCTGTGAATAGCGTTTGGACAGTTCTTCGGCTCGGAAATGAGATTGTCAAATAAGGTTCCTTACCGACACGGAAACCTTCGATCAATAATTATTATTGATCGAAGACGGAAACCAATCGAACGGTTTAGAACTTAGTTTAGAATAAGGCAGCTGACAGCGCTTCGTATGCGTCAGGTCCAAACAGCTGTCAATAACACATATTCCTACCGAAACTATATTTTTTTAGAGAAATTCTTCGTAGGTATCTGGAAGTGTTATTGACTTTATTATGGATTACGGCCAGAGAAAGATTTCCGATCTGAAGATTGACCTCAAAAACAGAGGTCCGAAAGTCACTGGTGTCTATATGTCACTTATGCCCTGCAGTTTTATTTGCACACTTAGATACCATAGATGTAGATACCATACAATATTCCTTTTGTAACGTTTTTCAAAACAAATAAACCAAAAAAAGGTCTAAAAAATACAAATATGCGTTTAGACGGTTAAGACTACTACACTTGTACTTTAGGTGGTTGGACCTGACGCCACAGTGCTGCCATCTCACGTAGAACATTTCAGAAAACCCTCATTAGCTACAAAGTTGTACTAGTTGATCTTCGATAGAAGGTAAAGCTACGCTTGACGAGGTCGTTCCGTAGATAGGTGTAATTAATAAAAAAAAATGACGTGTGGCACTCGGAGACTGCCGCGGTAAAGCTATTGCATAGCATTTTTATCATTTCCTCTCCTCTCCCCCTCCCTCCCGTCCCCTGCCTCTTCCCTCCACCCCCATCCACATCCCTCCCCTGCCCCTCCGTCCCCTCTCACAATACCCTCTTCCCTCTCTCACAATCTCCCTCCCCCTCCCCACTATCCAATACGTCTAATCGCACACAACGCCGTGTCGAAGACTGCCGAAATGAAACGACGTTAGACGATGCACGGCCTTCAAGCCACACCTCCTTGCCCGTTGGAGTGGGGAGCGTGAGGTTTTTTCGTTACGGAATTTCTGGATTCGGTCCCCGCGCTCAAGGCCCGCGATAGAAGCTATGCAATAGCTTAATATCAAAACTCCTCCGTGCATCGAAAAACACGTACTTTAAGCCGTTGGTCCCGGCTGTCACTAAAACTTGTAGATCTTTGACAGTTGTTACAAGTACAAGTAGTAGTAGTAGTTGTAGGTAGTCTTGACAACCAGTTCAACCCGTGAGTTCAACCAAGGGGTATCGTGTTGCCCAGTTACTGGTTTGTGGAGGTCAGACAGGCAGTCGCTCCATATAAAATACTGGTACTCAGTTGCATCCGTTTGAACTGGAAGCCAACCCCTACATCGTTGGAAAAAGTCTAGGCAGTAGACAAATGAAATAGAATTCAGAGAGAAGTACCTACCTAGTCGGCACACGCAGGTCCGAGCTACTCCTATTTAAAGCAAAAATTGTGAAAAACATGATGACCTCTATTAAAGCTACTTGATAATTATTAAAATGCTTAAAACTCCATTTAGAAACGCTTGCGTGAATAAGTCACAAACACTCACACTCACAAGCGTAGTAGTAGAGTAGGATGTCAGTAACATCAATAATCAGTGCGAAGATGTCACCTTCCTATTGTTAAAGTACCCTTCAGGAAATTAAAAAATAATATAAGCTGAATGTAACACTGTTAGGCGCGGGACAAATACAAGAGGAGTGGCGCGGGTCCGGCGCTGCTTTTTTGATATTACATGCAAAATATACGAGTAAGTATACTTACCTGTCTCGCACCTCACCTCTTCTATTTAAATTTTGTGTGAAATATCGAAATAGAGAAGTGGCGCCGCGCCCGCGCCACACCTCTCGTATTTGTCCCGCGCCTTAGTGGTGGCTCTAGAAAAGGATAGCTGAAAGAATTTACCCAGCAATAAGACAGAGGAGGTTTCAGGAACTTTGGGGTTCAGTAGATTGGCATGCATCATTCATTAATTCACCATCATCATTTTGTAGTATGCATGTACAGATAGACCTTCAGGCTACCAAAACATTTCTGTAAATGATTTCAGTGATGGATGATGACATTAAAAAGATAAATAGAAAATATGTATGTGTTCTTAGAAAAAAAAGCCTCTCTCATTTAAATATTTTTTATTTGGCAAAAATACACAACAGTTAATTGGGATTTAGGTAAAATTAAATGTACCGCTACGAACTGTTCAATATTGAGCCGTACTTCCACAGAATAAAGAATAGAGCCTCTATCTTATCTCTTTCTTATATTTTTACATAACGTGACCTTTTTTTTTCCTCAAAATGGGACACTTTCAAGTTACTTTCTATTTTAAAATTGAAAACAAGTTATGTTATGTTTAATTTAACGAAATAAAAACAGTTTTTATTGTGCAGACGAATCGACAAGTTATTAAAAAAACAATTATTCACTTTGAAGAAGATTTTACCAATGATATAAGTAAAAAGGTGTTGATAGGTTATAAGAGCAAGCGACGCGTTAAAATGTAGCTAACTAGCCACACTTGACCTCAGTGTAGCGTCGCGGCGTCAACGGACGCGTGCGTGCGTGCGTTAGTGTGCCGTTATTGAATATCTAATGTTGTTTAGGTAACCTATCTACACCTTTTTACTTATAATATCATTGGATTTACTCGTTTTCTAATAGTTGTTTGATTCCATACAAACTAAGGCTTAAGGGATTTTTAGCAAATTGAAATTTATCATTCCGACAATTAGTTAGTAACAATAATGTTGATCTACCAACCCGCTCTGGGCTCGCGTCGTAGATTACGGCCTACTACTTCTCACAGAGATGAGGCATGTGTCTCAACATTAAGATATTGGGAATATTACAGGCTGATTAAGTATGCTATGGGAATAATATTGAACTAACTTCATTCCTATTCCCCAGTGAGACTTTTCATTGACAAAAAAGACACACAAAGGATGTAAGTAGATACTCTATTATTTTACAGAAATTCGTATAGTTCAGATTAATTGTGAGGAATTGTTTAATAACTTCCATCTAATACTATATCTGACAAAGGGACTTATACCTTTAAAAGTAGGACGTGTGGTCACGTTATAATATTATACAAGACTCTAACAAGATCTCTTAAAAGTAATTACACATAATTTTTTATGTAAAATCCAAACTACGAGTAGTTTATAGCATTTTTAACTACTAAAAAGAAATATTTTGAAGCACTGTTTTATAGTAAAAAAAAACATCAAGGAGATAAAGCAGTGTCTTATGGCACGGGCGCCGTATTGAATATTGAGCGTAACTAAGGATTCTAGAGGTACTCCTGAGCACAGCGAGAGAGTTTCCATCATGAGACTGTTTGTAAACAGCATTAGTTTTATTTAAAATTGACAATTATCAATAAAATAATTATTTATTAACTAGGTAAATACGAGCTCATTACTAAAAAAACAAACTTATCAAATACCTCTTGAAGACAACATTTTTTTAAATTCTTTCAATAATCACAGACAGTATATTTATGCAATAAACATGTACATAATATATATATCTAAATTTCTTTGAGTAATCCGACTAATCAGTCATTTATACAACGTAGTTTTTTTAATCACCATACAAATTTGTCAGAGGGCCATGGGCGGCATAGAGTTCTCACCAGGTTGGTCACCAACCACATGTGCTTTGAATCGTAGTTTGTTTTATTACAAAATTTTAAGGGATAGCAAAATTGTCTGAACCAACACGTTTGGGGACCAACACTACGATACCTACTCCATGCCACTGCACTCAAGCATCTCCCCACACACTCACCCAGTATTTACTGGGTGAGTGTATTACAGTACATTAGTAGGATACTAATACAAAAAATAGAATGGTGATGAAAAAAAATGGTTGTTTAACATAACGGTATAAAATTACTACTAAATGTTACAACAAATTTGAAACTAGGACTCTAAAGTGCGCCATGGAGTTAACTAAATGGTGAAATGAAGAGCGAGAATGAATAAGCTAGCACTTATATAATATTGAACTCTATGCTTTACTACTGACAGTTAATTTTCGCTAGCATTAAATAGTAAAATTAGGATGGTGTGTTCTCACACTTCTGGGGAACTCCCGCAGGTCAATCATAACATATATACATAGCGAATTAAATCAATGCATGGAGAAGCGGTCCTTTTTTCATTCTTACTGACTTAGTGTTCTTAAACACTAACAAAATATTGTATTTCGGAAAATAATAAAAATCAATTCGAACTGAGTAATATCAGTTTATAAAGGTTAATTATTGCGATGGCAGTTCAGGGCTAAATCCGAAATCGAATATAGAACTTTAGTTTTTTCCAAAAGCTTTTGCCAAATACATTAGAAAAAGAATGTCGCACAAAATACATAACGTAGATTGTATATTTTATATTTTTACAAGTTATTGATAAAATATCATTATACTAAATGTAATGAAAAAATAATAAAAAATAATAATAAAAAAAATAAGTATAAAAAAAATTCGTTTAGTTACCTGTCAGTAGTAGTTCAGTACATACTACTACTACCACGTACTACGTACTAATAGCTATTTAAGAGTGCGCAGCGAAATGAATTGGAAAATCAGTCATGACACAACACATATCACGTGACTTCTTAGCATATTTTGGCTTTCATTAAAATATTAAATGAGATGCGATTTACCTATACTTGGTGTAGGCACTATAGTTAGCGATAATGCATACGAAGAATTAGCAATGTGCCCCGCGCTTACAGGCGAGCGGCCAGTCGTCTCCGCCGCGCCTAAGCATTAACTTGTTTACTATTAAGATATTGTGAGAAACGCCACTGTAACATAACTCCTGATTTATTAATAGACTTTATATTGGACTCCGTGATTTCATTTACATCCTTTGCCAACCAGATAAAAAGGTTCCAACATTGGTGACCCCGACGTGATCTCAAGGGCCTGGTTGTGAAAAAAGTAAATCGCGGTAGTG
Organism: Euplexia lucipara; assembly: GCA_921972225.1. NCBI lineage: Eukaryota > Metazoa > Arthropoda > Insecta > Lepidoptera > Noctuidae > Euplexia > Euplexia lucipara. The sequence continues at coordinate 3,896,934 of OV179142.1, read as the reverse complement.
TACGGCATTAAAGTGAGAAACAACAGACAGTTACGTGATATTGTGCGGCTTGCGCGGAAGGCGACTTGGAACCTATCAGCGGGAATTTCAAGGGTTCTCAGTATGAGTCAACCGTCACTACCACCGGTAGCTCCTGCGCCTGCCTGGACCCTTGAACGCAATGACAGTGCGGACACCGGGGGTTTAACGAATTAATAAATCAGGAGCTATGTTACAGTGGCGTTTCTCACAATATCTTAATAGTAAACAAGTTAATGCCAAGGCGCGGCGGAGATGACTGGCCGCTCGCCTGTAATCGCGGGGCATATTGCAAATTGCCTCGTTTGCATTATCGCTAACTGTAGATCCTACACTTAGAATTTTAATTGTTTTCAGTAAAGTAAATTTCGTTCATTTTTTTCTTTAAGTAGAAAAAAGTATGAACTAAATTAGTATACTTACCTAGTAATATTTTTTTGGCAAAGGCATGGTATCCCTCAAGCTGACAATTTACTGTATTCAATTAATAACTCAAGTATACAAAGGACACGGCACAGCTACACGTAAAGAAGTCAACCTTAGAATATGCTGAAAAAACATTATCTATTACAATGTTAAGATTGAAACCAAAAAAACTTGGTTATCAATATTTAATACATTTAGAAACATCTTAACTTAACATTTTTGGTGCACTATTTATAAAATGCATTTATTAAGATATTCGCTTGGCAGTACTTAACATTAAAATAACATTCATTATAATAATACATGTTGGTAAATTTATCTAAAATTACACTCTTTAAAATCGTTAATACAACACTTGAACAATGTACACATATTTAAAATTTCTTAATATTCATTTCTCTAAAAACATGAAATGAGTACAGTAGCTAGCATATCAAGCTACCCCACTCTGTCAAATTACTTTGTTGATCATCAAGTTTACAACAAGAGACTAAAGATCATGTTTAATTAGGAAAAATTGTCATTTTGGGATAAATTGATGTGTTGGCGTCTGAACATAATGTGGACGAGAGCACAATTTGAAATAACACCTATACACACACCTAAGTATTTTAATATGTTATACAATAATTTTAAATTTCCGTAAAATATGAATTCTGTATTGCAGTTAAAGTTCTATCATAAAAATCTTAATTGACTTACGACATTGGTACTAAACACTGAAACTACTAGACATCCATGGTACAACATTGTTTAAGAAAATATGCTATGTCAGCTTGAAGTCGTTAGCTTGGTGTGGCATTAACAGTCTGGACATTTTAAATCATATTCTTTCTGAAAATGAATAATATTTATTATCGGTCATTCATGAGGCAGTCAATAGCATACACTTAAACGAGAAAAACGTATTAGTATTAAAACTGTCACTACAGACGTTACTATGGTAGCCAATTAATCGCAAAAAAACCGTGTTTTGATTTACCAAAACCTGGGGATCGAAACCCGTTTTTAATTCATTTAAAACCTAGAACTTGTAGCCGTATAGGAAACACATTTAAGTAATAAGTTATCAATGTATGGTTTAACCCATTATAAATTGATTTGAAGTCGTATCAATTATTTGCAACAATAGACGTAATAAGTGATATTAGCAACGCAATCGTTATGTAACGTTGGTAAATACTGACCTGCGCTGATTATTATTATACACCCGTGTATAATGTATTTTGTGGATGACATAAATCGTTATAAACAGAAAAATGCCGATGACAAATGAACCTCCAAGTAGTGCAGGGAACTGAAATAATAAATAATTAAATTTAAACATATTGTAACATGATATAGTCTTATACTGTTTATGAAAGTACTTTTAAATAATTGATTGTATAAAACTAATACACAAGTATCTTTCTATTATAATTTATAGCTAACTATAAATTATATAACTGATACTATTATGTTTTTCTAAAATATTTTAAAACTCCTATAATAATAATGAAAACATAAGGTTTCTAATACTTTGGACGTTTCTGGACGATGTTTTGATTTTAGAAAGTTAATTTAGATATTTAACACTTTGACCGTCAGACTTCCAGACACAATAGAATTAAAAAAAAATTATACATAGAAATTTTAGAGAAAATAGGGACAAGAAATGTCTGTTTTTAAAGTTTGTTTTTTGATGAAACAATGTAATCAATTAGATATAATTGGGGATTATACTTTTCTATGCTATCAATAGTTATGCTCTAATTTAGTAATCTAATGATATTATTGTTTGTAGAATTCCATGCATTATTATCTGCCTAGCCTTTCCTAACATATTGAAGTCGAATTTCAGTTTATAGCATGCAGCTGAATACTAGTGTTCTACAGGAAGGGACTGCCTATCCGACCTCCAAAACCCAGTGACTGGGTGACACGAAGATATTAAAAAGATATTTTCATCCCACCATCTCGGAAAGAGTATTTTTAATCTTCAATATCTGAGTGGAAAAGCCGTTTTTATTTTCTAGAGGATAAAGTAAATTGAATTTAGAACATCGTGTGCACTAAGTTTGTGAATTAAAAAAAACATTAAACCTATTTACTGCTACCTCTATGGTGCCGAATATATCATACAACTTTTTTTTAATTTGTTAAAAACTCAGACTCGGAACCTTCTTGGTGTTCTTTTTTCAATTTGCTTTGTACGCGGTTCTTTACGCGGCATTTTTTCACGTCATTGTTATACCTTAGATTAAAAACTTCGATCAATAATAACACTAGATGTCGGGTCGGCGTCAAAAATCCGTCTCGGTAAATATAAGCTCACTAGAGACGTGTGTTGTTATTTTGTTTATTTTGCTTGAAACACGGCCAATGTAAACACGTCCCACAATGCCGCGTGTGTATTCAACAGTTGCAAAAATAATCCCCGAAAACGTAATTATTCGGCCGGAGTCTTTTACTTTCAGTAAGGACATGAAGAATAAGTTATATTTTAAGCTATAATTTAACAAATAATATCAATTTTTTAACAACATTACCGATTTTAAACCACCGCTACAAATGTTTGACCAATGCTCGCCAACATTTGCACAAACTTTTGTTTAACTGAACAGCAGATGCATGGAGTAGATTTGTATTGTAATCATTTTAATAATTTGTTACTAATACTTAATGTTGGTTAAAATCGGTTAATGCTACTTTAGTTTGTTGGACTCTTATTAGGTACTTAGCTTTTCTTTTTTATTTTAGCTTTCCTAGCAATCCATTTACGTGTGGAGAATGGATCTCGATTGTCGCCAGAAAAAGAAGAGGTTTTGTTTCGTTCATTATTGGCCACCGACTTTCGAAACTGGAGTTATTTTTCACCTGTTGGTGTTTTTTTAAGAAGGTTAATTTTTTTTAAAAAAAGTTTTTGTTTCGCCATTTTTAGTTTCTTCGTGTGTCAAGAAAGTCTTTCAAAACTTCAAAGAATCATTGAAGTCGCTTAACAATATTGATAAAGAAGTTCTATCTAAACATTAATCTGTACATCTCTGCCGGGCCCCTTTTAAAATAGACAGGCGTAATGTTTTGTTATGCAAATATAAGAACTCTGCATAGACATCTCACTGTAGCAATCGCGAACAATTTGCTTTTATGTCTTGAAGAGTTCCGTCGCCTGTCTTTTTCATCAGTTTTTTTTCACAAAATGTTACTTTCTAAATGAAAATGCTTGATTTGTTACTAAAAATTTAAAAATCGGTACGTGTGTCCGTGGGCCCCTGATATGAGTTTTATATAAATGGGACCAATCTTTTAGTATACCCTATCAAATAAAAAAATAATTTTGAAAATCGTCTATAAATGACGGAGTAAAGGTCACAAAACCTAAAAAAAAATACAACCGAATTGATAACCTCCTCCTTTTTTAGAAGTCGGTTAAAATAATTTGATTTCATTCAATGATTTTTAACCAGCTGCGCCCCGAGGTTTCACCCGCGTAAACCAGGAGTAGTTAAAAGTAGCCTTAGCCTATATGTTAATCCAGGATATAAGCTACCTACATACTAAATTTCATCCAAATCTGTTCAGCCATTTGATCGTGAAGAAGTAACAAACATACAAACACACACATACACACTCACACTCAGAAACTTTTGCCTTTATAATATTAATGTGAAAACTTCTAAATCTCATACAAAAGTAGACGCATAAATTTTTTTTTTGGGGGTTGATTATAATGAGCCAACCCGCAGACAAATAATAGCAATATCTTACTAAAATAGCTATTGTACTAATTTAGCCCTACTACTTTTTTAAAATGGGTCAAATGTAATTATTTGCTACCATATAAAACAAACCTTCGCTCGCATAAGAAATATAAATTATTATTTTGCAACTCTATCTTTCAATTCTCACTGTGTTCTGAGCATTGAAATGTCATACCAAGACCTACGTCTAGTTCCAAAATAGAGTAAAGACGAAATTGTGAACAAAATGTTTCTAACCTTATTTTCTAGGATTTAAGTTTCGTTTTAGAATAAATATTTTTGTACTTATTATAAAAAAAGGCTTTTATTTTTAAGTCACATTTCAAATTTATTCCTTTTACTTTTCTCCGACGACAGAAGGACTTAGGCATAAATATTTTGCAATTGTAATTAAACTTTATGCTTGAGTGTCAAGGTTTATAATGAACTGAACTTGATAATATTATAAAACTTTTTTCTATATTCGTAGTAAGAAATGCAATTGTTTATGCGTGTGTAAACGTGGACACTTTCGCGAGGTATTTTTGTTCCTGATCTTGTATCTAGTGCTATTATTGATCGAAGATTAAAAACAAGAAACTTGAAAACAAGTGAAAAAACTAAAATGAGTGATTCTAGCGACGAGGAAGTTTGTTTGATGCCAACAGAATTGACTGAAACTGTTAATAATGCGCAAATGAGCTTTCTCCCTCAACAATCACGCGAGAAGTATTTAAAACAGTACGATATGTTCAACACGTGGCGACTAGCAAAAGGAGTTGTATAACAAATAACCATTATTTATTTCCAGATATAATGTACAGTTTCACTTACAAGCTAACAATTTAATAATCTATTAAATTTTATATAACTCAAAATCGTAAGTAGTATAATGAACTCTGGTAGCCAAGGTCAGATTTAACTTGTGTTATGGGTACCAGTGCTCTCTCATGGTTAGCAGAGAGTTACATTAGTTTATCATAGATGGAGGACGTGATTTTGGTGGACCAACACAATATTAAATTAAAATGAAATAAAAAGCAGAGAAAAGAAAAGCCCGAAACGAAGCCCCTAGGATAATTATAAAGCAAGAAGCTAGCTAGTTAGGCTATTTATTAAGCTTTCGGGGTTCTGACTACTCGCAAAGATTTATAATATGACAGTCTGCATCGCAGCGTTGCAGTCTCTTGATTATAAATTATTTCTTTCTATTACCTAAAAAGAAACTTCCATAAAAATCCGTCCACTAAGTTCGTTTTATTTCTTTTGTCTGATTGTAATGAGTTGTATTTGAAGTTATTGTGTATTTTGGATTTTTATGTAAATTTCCTAGCTACATTATTGTTCTACATTATCTAAACTAGTCATTAATACGTCTACATCTAAAATAAAAGTTGTAAATCTAGTTTAATAAGATTGTTATACCTATATAGAAACTTGAGGAACCTTCGATATTGACTGAAAAATATTAAGCATTGAATAAATGTTTGTAACATAATTTAAGCAACATAATAGTCTTTTCTATTGAGGCATTGTTTAGTGTCATATCAGTTTTGCAAATGGAATGTAAAAATTGGGACATTATTCGACTTAACTAATTTATATATAAAAAACATTGTCAAATCACCGCATTGAATGCAGCGCGTTCCGACTTAGCGTGGTTATTTTTGGTTCGATTTCTTTTAGTTTATTATGGCACAAGGCTAGGTATATGATTGTGTATTTAATTAATGGGCCTATTGCTTGATAATAAAGAAATTATTGTTCCATCCTTAATTATAGTACAGACGCCAGCACATCAAGTTACCCCAATGTGTCAAATTTTCCTAATTGAATATGAACCTTATTCTGTTTGCCCTAAAGTTGAAAAACGATCGAAGAAATTTGACGCATTGGGGTAACTTGATGTGCTGGCGTTTGTACATTCTTATAAATTATATTTACTACTGATATATCGTATCGAGGATTACCTTCGCTATAAGGCCCTCGATCCAATATCTAACGAAAGACAGAGGGTCGTTGAAACTTTCAGCAATTAGGCTATTGGCCTCTAATCTAATCTACATTGATTGGCAATATTACAGCTGACTCTACATTCCACATGTCGGCTACCTCGTATGTTAAGCCGAGATATAAGATCTTATATTTCTTCTTAGCTTTCACGAAGTTCTCGTCACATGTTTCGTTCCTTTGAGGAACAGGGTGTAAAGTTTCTCATCCACCATTTAAAAGGGAGGATCCTGCGACCAGACGGGTGTTGTGTCTGGTGGGCTTTTGGGCTAACTACTGCCCGACGGTTGTAGTCGGGAACTTGTATACCTTCAAATTGCGCGAATAACTCTGATACCGCGATGTAGGATACAGGTCATTAGTTCGTATGTGGCGAGATAGATGGCGCTATAGGATGGTAACATCGAAAATGGTAATGAGCCATCCCAGTGGCAGTGACATGATTATTTTAAAGAAATTGTATTTCAAGGCACATTGCTGGTGCATAATACTGCCATTCATACTAACGTTAAGGTTTGTCTATGCATAGATTTTTTGGAAATGGTTACAAGAAGTCTTAGGAACTAATATCAGTTACTCAGAACGCCTGTCTCACAAAGCGTATCACTCTATACGCTATTTACAATAGCATTAGACAGAAGTTAAAATAGGTCATTTTATATGCACACTTTGTAACGAAAGTATAATTAAGCATGGTACAATAACGATAGGCGCCGAAATTATTATAATCTATTTTTACTGCAGATGTCACACTTAGTTGTAACCATTTCCACAATTTATTTTAAGAAATGACGTGGTTTTCATTTATATATATTATTTCATTTTAGTTGAATATTGTAGTGCCAATGATAAAAACCTTAAAGAAGCAGGGAGGAAATTGTTTTCCTTATCTTTAAAAGCTGATTGGATATCGGCGAGGTCTTCGCTGATGTCCTAACTAATTGACAGCTCTGAATCTACACACTAGCGCCTTGTTTTGTGCATGGGCAGACTAGGCAAACGTGGTCTAATCCTAGGCGGTGCGGAGTGGTAAGTATTATGCGTTTCAAATAAGAATAGGAACGTCAATGACCTCTATCTGTCAAATGTCGCTTGAAAAGTACGGTCTGCAACAAAACCTTAATCGCGTAAGTATCAATTATTTTCTTTTTTTGTTTTACTGTGTCGAAGTTATTTAAAATAAAAATACGTCTTAAATTAATTAGTCTTGTGAAGTGCTTACGTTTTATTTATTTATTCTGTTTGTTACACGTTTTTTTTGGTGTCGTTGTTGATATTTGTTTTTGTTTTCATCTCCCTGACTGCTCGAAAATGTGTGAACGAGGCTCTGTTTTGCATGGGAGGGCTCGAGAGATTATCCCTAATGTAAACAAATACTTTGAGAGTACCATTTAGAAAATTATTCGTTCGTAATTCGTAATAAAAATATATTTAGAAAAAACCTTGTTTTGATCTGATCTTACCCAATTAATTCGAATTGACAGCTATGGCAGCTATGCGTCACAGCATGGCGCAAAGTCATTCCTATTCTCATTTGAAACGCATAGTACACACTGCTACACATTTCCAGTAATAGCTGATCTAGAATTTTATAGGATCTCCGTACAATGCGAGGTCAGCGTAAACTGGAGATGTATAGCTTGATGTGTTGCCGTATGTGTTGCCCGGAATGCATCTTCCAAAGCGCTTCTCAAACGTACAGTTGGCCTCACTTGCGGTAAATCAGTTGACTAATCAAATTGCTTTGAACTACGCAACGTGCGTACGAACGAACACGTTCGCGACTTAACGGAACTGTGGCCGACTGTACATATATTGGGGAAACAAATATTATTACAATTTTCAGTTCGTGTACAAATATTCACTTATGTGAACTCCGGTTATTATTATGTGAATATTGATATAGAAGTTTTTTTACCTCTTTTTTACATTCATCTTCCCACTTCACTGACAGAAGATTATCGTAGAGTTTCTTGAATCTTTCTACAGGGCAGATGTTTCCACAGAATGGTATCTTGAGTATTTTCGGCTCAACAATCTCGACTGAATTCCTGTACGATATTCTAATGAAATGCCCACCTCTGGTCTTATTGTCTGAAATAAAGAAAAATATTTATGATGAATTGATGATTTATGATCAATTTTAATTATGTTCTTAACTGGGACGGTACCGGTCCCTAATCAGGCGCCGGAGCTTTTCGTGGGGGTGGTAGCAGGTCCAAAGACAAATAGGGGGCGTTATGACGGTCAAGGTGACACTCTTCATGCTAAATGTTACATAAATATGCGAATGTTTAAATAAATAAATAAATATTCCAAAACTTTACCACAACACCATCTAGTACCAAGCTAAGCAGAGCTTGTGTTATGGGTACAAAACAACTGATAAACATACTTATTTCTAAATATATACATATTATAGATAAATTACACCCAGACACAAAACAATTGATCGTGCTCATCACACAAACATTTGTCTTGGGTGGGAATCGAACCCACGACCTCTAGCGTAGCAGTCAGGGCCACTAACTACTAGACCAACAGGCCAGATTAGAAGGGAGGATTATAATGTGTGAATTGTAAAACTAAGTCAGTAAATAAAATTGTATCACAAACCACCGCCATGTATAACAATAACAAACAAATATCTTACAAACTTACTTTTCAACAGTTCAAAGAGTATGGTTGATGTGTACGACGGACAGTTACCATCATACAAGTCCAAAGCATTTAGCATACTGCCCACGGTCAGGTCGTGTCCACTGTACATTATCACCTTGCGGCGGCTTTTGGATGGACTTGACATGTACTCTTTCATGTGTGCCATTATATCCTTGAGTAGAGGGCCTACTTTCAGTCTAGCAAGGAGTGGGGAGCCCGTCAATGTTGTGAAACTGCAAAAGAAATAATAACAAACATAACTTCACGCCTGTAATCCCCAAAAGGCTAGGCAGAGATGTACAGACGCCAGCACATCAAGTTACCCCAATGTGTCAAATTTTCCCAATTGAATATGAACCTTATTCTGTTTAACATAAAGTTGAAAATAGATCAAAGAAATTTGACACTTTGGAGTAACTTGATGAGCTGGCGTCTGTACATCGTAGTACACCCACATTTAGCCAATTCTGTTTAAGTCCCATGAGAGGAAATATTAAATTATAATAATATTAGCTGCTCCAGCAAACTTCGTGCCGCCTTTAGAATCAATTTATTAGTTTCGCCCTGGGGAGTGCGAAGGGGTCTTTCAGACTCTTACTGACAAAAAAATACTCTGGTGTTCCATTTCACACCTGCGGTGGGGGTCATTGAAACAGAAGGATTTAGGTAACCATAGCTTACCTTCGATCGATTGGTGCAGTGGTTATTATTTAGTCATAAGTTCTTAAACCTTTTAAGCGTTTGGCTAAAAAGGTTATTGAGAAATCTAAAATAGCTTTGTTACTTGGTGATAGTTAAGGTAACTTATACTTCGCGGTGTAAGAGTCAGATGAACGTACTTATCTACAAAAACTAAAAAGTAATCATGAAACGAGTCCCAATATTAATAATAAAACATTTTTTTAAAATCGGTTTTGATGTTTTCGAAATATAGAAAATAGTCTCAGGTGGAAGGTTAACCTTTTAAGCGCTTGGCTAAATATAAGTTGCCGTGCCCCTAGCGCCGGGCCAAAATTGCTACAAATGAATAAAATAATACCTACAGTAAATAAGGAGAAACAATTATTGTATCGATTTTTAGTTTATGTTACATAAATAATATCTCAATTCGATAATGGTTTAGTTGTACCACACAGTCAGTATTTTGAAAATAAAACGATAAAATCATGCATGTTCTCTGTCGCAGAAATGTGTCGCATATATGCGATACAAGCGGTTAAAAGGTTAATAATTAAAATTGCTTAATAATTTGCTTGTGTAAAGAATCTTCCTAGTAGGTATGTACTTATATTAGCGGTACTCCGACGTGACATATAATTACATGACTTCTACTTTTGAATGTGTGACTTTTTGGCGTTGAGGTTTTTTTAAAATTATTAATTTAATTTTTATTTCAAAGTTTTTAAAACTTGCTTTTTTTTAATTTTAAGTCAGACATATGTCTGTAAGTAAAGTTAATACCCATAGACGAATAAAATCCTAACGGCAGCTAACACAAAAGAGCTGATAACATTGAAACGTCCGAACCCATTTTGATGAATCATGTCTAAGAACCCTCGTAAGGTACCCTGCTTTCAAATAAAAAAAACTGCATCCAAATCGGTTCATCCTTGTTATGTATGAGTGCGCGCATGCGAATTGTGTGTGTGCGCGCGCACCCGGCCTACCACCTTACATGCAATAAACGAGTGTGCTAACAGCAGCCCGTAGTTTCACTTGTGTCCCCGCAACATACTTAACAATCCTCTTAAGCGCTACGGTTCCACAGACAGACAGACAGACACACATAGCGGTCAAACTTATAACACCCCTCTACTTGCATCAGGGGTTAAAAAAAATGTATGTTGATTCTTAAAAATTATAATAAAAGAAAAGGGTTATCATCGAAGAACGCCTCATTGTATTATTTCGGTAATAAAAAACTTTAAACCAAGTGTTCAATAGTAAAACAAGTTAACCTGTAGCATGCTGGCTCTCGCATTTTCTCTGGGAATACAGACTGTGTCCAATTTGGTAATGTAAAGTTGTACAATGTTTCAATGTACAAAGTAGAATATATATCGTCGATGTCCTCGTAATCTTCTACTTTCATGCCAGTATACGACGAAAGATAACTGAAAAACAAAAACACATGTTTTAGAGAATCATTGAGAAATTTGTTATTTATAATGTATAATCAATTGTTAATGAATGTTTTACTTGTGTTATTTTGTGTTTTATTGTAATTATTTTATTTCAATTATGTTGATCTCTTCTATAATAACGATACGTAAAAGAGTGAACACCTTTAAGGTAGATTTTTGAGATACTTATCATGTAAAATGTACCAAAAATCACACCAATAAATGAATTTGAATTTAGAGACAGGCATATCAAAAAAATCGACATAACGTCTACGGTGGTTCGAATGGCGAAACGATAGAGATGGGAAAGCAGTGACGTTAGTTCCCGCCTTTATAGACCCGGAATACACGCATAAGACGTTCTTATTTATAGACTGAGTCCATCTCATGCGCTGCAAACAACCACCTGCAGACCGGATGGCTCCTTAGTCATCTCACATCCCACCAGACGTACTAAACGTTTTTGGAACACATTCATCATTGTGTACAGCTAAGGAGTGGAATTCCCTGACGGAGTCTGTGTTTCCTGTTAGCTACAACCCAGAGGTCTTTATGTCGAGAGTGAATGGTTTAGTTTTAGGCAAGCGTACTCTAGCGTTGACCACATCATCGCTTTCCAAAAGTTGAGATAGTGATCAAACGCGAGCTAATAAATCATTTAAAGTCTCAAGATTTTCAGTGGTCGGACTCAGCCGTGTCAGCTGAACGGTGTTCACGCGTATTAAAGCTAGTATTTTTAAGATGGAAGCGCCAGGGTAAGCTCACGAAATTCGAATTATTACTTGTCATTTTCCAATTTGCCATTCAGTATCAGGCTGTATGTTGAACAAAATATAATTGGCGTAACTTAATGCTGGGGCGTCTGTACAGAAACAGAATTATTATTATTAAAATCATTAAGGCAACCCTCTAAGTTCATATAACTCCATTGAATGATTAATTCATGGCATATAAGCAAAAAACCACAACATCTTTATTCTGATTGGTAAGAACACGGTTCTATTATTTATCAATCAACGCATCCATCAGCGCATAGCGTTCTTATCATCTTATTAGCGTTCGTTGTTGTTCGCGCACGACCAACCTATAGAAGCAATTTTATTGCGATTCTTAGTTTTTTCTCGGAGTAGGTATACCTAATGAAAACGGTATTCAATAACTCCAAAATGCTGTAAAATTCGTATAGTACAAGCAGAACACGATTATCTAATTATTCTGCGACATATACAATTACATGAATCTAAATGAAACTAGAGTCACAGTTCAATTGCGTCAGTTGTAGGCAAATGTGAATTACATTATACATCAGTAGCTCTACACAGATTATTATAAAAATGGTTGCCTAGTAGTCGAAGTTTGACCCTTTTAGCTTTCTGTACCCTCCTTACATAAAAAAAAGATAAGATACCGGGCTGGTATGCCTGGTATCCGCAACTCCACGTTAAAGCGCGCATTTTGCGTATGGGCCATAATCTACCACGCGGGCCCAGTGCGAATTGGAAGATGTCACATATCTTCGAATTTTTGGTTCTAGGACATGTCGGTTCACTCACGATGTTTTCCTTCGCCGTTTTTGAGAGCAGTGGTGATGAAATAAATTCTGACGCCTTTTTCCCGTAGGGGTAGGCATAAACTACAACAGAACGCCACCTGCTATGATTCTCGCATATTTCTTTTGCTTCTTTTACGTTCATTCATCGGGATATACAAGAACGCCAATTGAGACTAAGTACTTCGCAGCTGACTTTTCTGAAGGACATCACCAATAAGGTCTCAAATACCTAGGTATATGCCCTTCTTTCTATCCAAGATAATGTCTGGAATTTAAAAGCGACTGTGACCTCTAAGTTTTTCTCGGTGTTTCTTCTCACACAGTAGTCAGATAGTGAAACGAAAAATTACGTGTGAAGTTTTTTTAACTTGTTTACAGATATAAATATATGATTCATCATTCTAGGGCGCCCCCTCCTGTTTGAATTTACATGCCTTATAAGTAAATACCTAGTCAGTCGCCTTTCATCAACCCTCTCAAAGTGATCAAACCATCTTATCACACTCGTTTCACACTCCACGTTTTTTTGTACTCCTTCTCCAAATTTTACTCTAGCTACGATTGCCAGGGATCCAGAAAACGGCTTATTCTGTTAGGGATAAATTACCCGATAGTCAGTGTAATATCAATTGTTGTATGTGATTTGTAGTCTATGCTCACTGCTTTAGATAACTTGTACGGAAATGTTCATTATGTTTCATCAATAATAAATCCTAATAATACCAAACAAAGTGTTATTTTTACTACTCTGCTGCGCTCATATTATATGCCCAACATATTCAGATTAAGGCGACGAATTGCTAGAAGAAATTCCAAGTAGAAAAACCAGGACCTGCGGCTCGGCGGTGGAATTAACGATCACTAGACCATAGATCCGTTGAAGAAATATATATGGGGTGACTGGTAATTAGTGACCTATACTTAAACACGTGATTGTACTCACGAATATGAATAACTTTCCCAAAGAAACTTTTTTTAATACTCATTAACTTTCAATTAATTTAATTACGACAGTACTGCACAACGGGAGCGGTGGGGGTGGCGGGAAAGCGTGTGAGGCTACTACTAGTAGATTTTGCCCTTCCCGAGGTCGGACTATCAGCTGATAGATCGTGCCGATTCGTGCCTACTGTGATCGACCACAGTGTCGCGCGCGGGAATTTCAAACAGCGTTATTGTTATGTTATTGTGTTATAAGTTATTGTGTATATAAAAAAGTTTCTTTGGGAAAGTTTATTGAAATCATGAATACAATTACGTGTTAAAGTATCGGTCACTAATTACCACTCACCCTATATAACATTTACGAGAGTTGTTCATTGAAAGGCATTAGATTGTGTCATAGTCAGATATCAATGACTTACTCCATCAATGGCTGGTATACTTTCAGTTTTTCTTTATACGGTTTTGAGTGTATTAGCCTCTCCAATTCCTTTTCATAGGCGGGGCAGGGTTTCTTCATAGCAAGTACTTCATCTTCATTTTCTGGCACGGTGTGGACTGGTATTGGCTGCCAATTTATTTCAGTATTCCATGCAGTTTTGTTGTTTGTAGGGTAAATTCCTGTTAGTAAAATGTTTGTATTGTTACTAGAAACTCTTGTGGGACAACTATAAATGCTAAGTCTTGTAAAGTTGTGCCAAAACACAAAATGTATAGTTAATTTTCTATGAATTACCACCCATGGCTAATTTGTATTTTTTTGTCAAAGTTTCTGCGATGAACCTGTCACGGTCGCCAATTTTGTTTGCGATAAATCAAACAAAGATATTTTCGGTTTACCGGTTTAATAAAACCTTTACAAATATTATAACTTATTTAAACATTTCGGTGCGCCGGAGCTAGTTGCAAGATGATGAATGAATGTTTTGAATGTATGAAGTGAATAGCCGGAACATAGATTATAAAATAACATTGAATGAAGATTGAGTGAATTAGGGAATGTGTCGTAGACAGTAGGTGTACAACATTTTTTTTAGAAACACGAAAATAATTTTATAAAACCGCTCGTTGGACTCATTATTATGAACAAATTTTACTAAGGGGCAAACCTTAAATTTGCAAAAAAGTATGCTGTTCCTAACAATCTCATATCTCACGCTAAGTACAATAATTTACAAGAAAAAAAAACATTCCTCACCTGCTAAGTCTGCCTGGGCAGACATGAGAGTGCGGTCCACATCAGTTGAGCGGATATAAATTTCAGTAGGATCAAAGTCATCCGACAGCAAATGCTGAAATGTTTTAATTTAACTGCTATACATATAATATTAACTTGTGGCTAAATAATCATCAGCCTCATGAGTCGATCGAAGGTTAAGCTATGCTTGATGAGGTTGCTCCGTGGATGGGTGACCATTCATTGCATATCGGGTCTCCACCGTGCTTCAGAAAGCACGTAAAGCCGTTGGTCCTGGCTTTCATTTGTAGATCTATGACAGTTGTTACAGATAGACAGGCAGTCGCTCCATGTAAGACACTGGTATTCAGCTGGGTTAAACTGGTAGCAGAACCCACCATAGTTGGGAATAGGCTAGGCAGATAATGACATTGATATAATATTAACATTTTAATTTTAGGACCACTTGTGTCTTACATTACAACAGTATCATCCATGTTGTTAATGCCATGGTGCCAGGGCAAAATAATATTTGTTGAACCATCAACAAATATTATTATTTTGCCCTGCCAACAAATATCATAATGTCTGGCTATTTGTGAAAGAAGAAAGTCGAGGAGATCTTATGTTTTTAACATATTTATTCTCTTTAAGTTTTTGAAAATACTAAATATGTTCAGTTAACATTTTAATATTGCACTGGCTTTTACTTTCAATTAGTAAGCAAGATGTAAAAGATGAAGACGTATGTCTCTACTTGAAATGCACTTTTTTTGTTATATTCATTTGTAGTAAATACCAATTAATTGCAAAATGCTAGACTAAACATATAATTATAAAGTATCCAGTCAATTTACAATGAAATCATAGTTGTACTAATAAAGTAGGTTTATAGATAAGTTAATTACTTACTGATATCATAGTAATTAACTTATCTATGAACCTATTATTTCTATGTTACTACACAATGTTACACTTCATAATGTGCCAATTTAATATTTCCCTTACAGTGGGATAACTTAAAGTTACTCATCATCATCATCTTCCAAGCTATTTCCCAACTATGTTGGGGCCAACTTACAGTATAACTAAATGCAGTGTACTGACATTTACTCATGAAATGAGATGAATTGGCATCAGTCAGACATACATGCAGGGTTTAAGGTTTGTCAGAATTTCTGAGTTTTTAATACTTTTAGCAGCTGTGAAAGACATTTAAGAACCTCGGCAAACATAGCTTTGATCAATCCATGCGGCTTTTAAGCATATTATTTCAAAATATCAATAAAAATACATAGGTACAAATCAGCCAATAAGTGATAAAACAATTAGCTTTCAAAGGTCTAATTATGTCTATATTTCCTTTTAGGGAAATACTCACAGGTCTGGAGTATTACTGCCAGACCACCAAGAAATACAGGTAAGAAATTAATTAATTATTATAATTAGAACATTTGTATAGTTCCAATATTTGTGTGGAAGTGTAAAGTAACTTCCACCCATGGCTATTTTTTTGTTACAATGGCACTTTAACACATATTTTCAGGACAAAGAGACGCATAGCTTAAAAGGGTGACTGTCCCATTAAGTTTCGCAAGATGAATATGGATAAACATTTTATGCAATTGCTTTGTAAATCATGTTAGCCTAAGCAGCAGCTGCGCTCAGTCATCAAACAAGTATATCGACGCCTCCCACCCATAAGGTTGTAAGGCTAAAAAAACATTTTTTCAGAAGATTAAATTTTGTGTGTGCAAATTGATTTGTAAACCATTTTAAAAAGGTTTTTAGTAAACAACAATGTTCCCATTTTTTGCATAGGAGGCATCCATATTTGTGTGTCATAGGAATTGCAGACATCCCACTATGCCAGCCTGTATGCCTGTGTTTGGACAAGACAGTGGTGCATGAGCTTCTGAAATGCCCTGTAGTTGCTACAATTAAAGTACTTTTGTAATCTACATACTCTCCGAGAGATTGCTATTGTGTACTGTCTACTCATTAGTGGCCTATCTGGAGCAGTTAGGGTCAATCAATAAAGTACATTCTCACCCACATGCAGAATACGCGCTAGGCGGGAAATTTGCGGACATCAGCATTATATATACAATACAATACAAAACATATCAAGTGATATGTATCCTCAATCATGTTTAGCTCAACGTATTTTTATGGGAATGTTACACTAACACACAAGCATTAGAATGTGTTCTTTATTAATTATGTTCAAGTAATTGGTAATCTAGTTGAGCACTTTCTCTGATTACCTATATTAATTATTATGATGACACTAAGTAACATAGTAACAACGAAGGTATCATCTTACCGAATATCTTTGTCTGAACCACTTTCCAAGTGCATAATGCTGCTTTTTACCATTATTGGTGAGCTCTCCAAATCTTACAGGCCAAAGAGATTCATTCCGCCAAGGGTCTGTAGGGTAAGTCTCCACAGGTGTCCTATCACCATGTCTGAATATTATTGCGGCAAATTTAACGTTTTCATCAGCGTATGTAATACTTGCAAATATCACAAAATATAATAAAAAAGGAATCATCTTGTTGAGACTAAAAATGCACAACAAACAACTCTAATTTGGTTAAAACTGCATTCGAAAGTTTTGTATTATTTTGTTTGCTTTTGTATTTAGTTTCCCATCGCGGAACTGCTTAAAAAAAAAGCGGAATAAAGATACACAGAATATTAGAAGATAACAGAGCCGCGTTCAATCAACTCAAAGTGCAAGCGCAGTGCAATCCACTAGAGTGGAAGCACTGACCACAGACTACAATATAGTACAGTGGAAGTGACAAGACAAACCAAATTTTAAATGTCAAATTAGTCTATGGCTCAACAACAAACTAATAAGAGTCAATAGAGTTGGACAATGTATTTATGAGATCTGTTATCGATAGAAGTTTTATTTTCAGCAGGCTGGTAACCATGGTTGGTACTATATCAATATTATTTTATTTATAACATTTAGATCTTTTTGTTTACTTTCTGAATTAATTTTTTTAAATAAATTTCTTTTAAACATTTAAACAGCATAAAGCCGATGCATAGATCCTCTAATATTGAAAATAATTATAATGCCGCATGCCGCCAGTCTTTTGGGTTCACACTTCTAGTGGACAGCGATTCGGAAATTTATATTTTAGAGATAATAAAATTCAGCTATTCATATTTCAATTATGTATAGTTAAGTTTTTACTTAGAGAGCATTGTAAATATCTCTGTAACGAAAGTGTTTAAACTTGTTTAATAGGCAAAGGCTACCTTAAAAGAGGTGGCATTTGCTACCTTAGTGGAATTGTTACATGGCATTTTGTTTTTACAAAATTGGCCATATGAATATAACCTTAACATGATTACAAAAAAAAGTTAAGAAAGAACATTTACGTTGCTATTTATTTATTTATTTATTTACCCTCGCATCAGAACGCCGTACAGCAATTACACTAATGGAGCAAAATGAATAAAAAAATAAAATAATATCAACAGCTTCTTTGCACCATTCTATCCTGGGTCAACGAACTGGTGGTGGCTGCTGTAGATTACAAGGTTATAATATGGTTAAAGTTATTATTATTTTTTTTTTTTTTAACGAATAAATGTGTTCAAATGTTTTTGGATGGATTTTCGATATATTTATTAAAAACAATATCGATGCTGTACACCGAATGTAGTATACGGCCCTACTGTTTGGTATTACAAAAACTAAACACTAGTCTTTTCAGCAATTTAAAATTGAAGAACACTTTTAAAAATAATGTTGTAAGATTACATGAACAGAGAAAAGGTATGGTTCCAACAGCCCCCCCGACGGATCCAGGGGCGACGGACACCGCGACGTCCGCCGCCCCCCACGAACATGAACCCGATGTGGCGGCGCGTCATATACACGCGCGCCCCTCATAGACGTCGCGAGGGGAGTCTAACACCTCACTCCCCTAGCTGATTTGCCGAGGCCCGCGAGGCTGGCACCAGTCGGGGGTTGCGGAAGTATCTTCTGTTCCCATGATCTCCGGTGCAGGCAGGAACACGGGGTGGTTTTAAGTCAGTAAGAGTCTGACATCCATGAGGATTTTCCACCCCTCAAAAAAAAAAGGCACAAGCAACTTCCTTCGAGGTGGCTGGAGTACTGTCCGGATCCCCGCCTTGGGACCTGGAGGTGAAAGTACTCGCGTCACTGTTCCGGTTGCGCGAGATGATGCAGGGCGACTGTCGTGCGACTGATGCGACACATGGTGCTGCGTCGGTCGCCGCTTCGCGAGGTCCTGGTGGTGGAATGGCGGTCCGGCCGGTGCTCGAGCGTTGGCTACGGAGAAGGCACGGCTCCCTGTCGTTTTGGGTGACGCAGGTGCTTACGGGGCACGGTTGCTTCGGGAAGTACCCGTGTCGCATAAACAGGGAGCCGGACGCCCGGTGTCACCACTGCGTCGAATGTTGGGAGGACACGGCGCGGGAGTCCTGGGACGCTGTGGTGTCCTTCTGCGAAACGGTAGTCTCGCAGAAGGAGGCTGTTGAAAGGGAGAAGAAGATTACTTCCACTCACCCGGCCCGCAGCAGACGCACCGGGAGCAGGCGGAGGGTGGACAACGCCCTCTTCCAGCCCCTCTCCTAACGAACATAGACCTGACGTGGCGGCGCGCCCCTCGTTAACGTCGCGAGGGGAGTTTAACACCTCACTTCCCTCGCTGACTTGGCGAGAACCGCGAGGCCGGCACCAGACGGGGGTCGCGGAAGTATCTTCTGTTCCCGTGAGCCCAGGCGCAGGTGTGAGACGGAACGACGGGTGGTTGTTAGTCAGTAAAAGTCTGACAAACACCTCCACCCTCCCCGGGGCGGGGGATCCATGACAATATTCCACCCCAATATTGAAACAATAAGTCCGCAAGTATTCCTCGCACCTTGCACAATGTGTTTCTCTAGTCTGTTATTGGTAGGTATCTCACCTCCCATACTTATCTTTGGTGGACAGTTGGAAATGCACCTACTGAATATGACACAAAAAAACAAAAAAAATAAAACATATTTTTAACGCGAGCTTCTTTGGTCTGATTTTATCATGAAATCTGAAACTTGTTGATGTCGAAAGAAATATAGATTGTGTAATCCATGATCCTAAATGCCTGGTGTTGGTTGAAAGTGTTGTTTAGCGTTTAAACCTAGATATTGTTTGTTAGTGGAAACTGTCTAATGATAGGTCCGTCCTCCGGCCCTCCGATTTAACTCGACGTCTCTTTTGTCTGCGGTTTAGTTGCATATGCTTCCGCAATGATTCTTGTAGAATTTTGTCGGTGACAAAAGTCAGCGACATTTTTCTCCGACTGTCGGCGGTTTAGATGTGTAGCCCACGTCAGACACGAGGATCGGATCTCTGCTGATCGGTCACAATGCACCATTATTTTTTTGACTGACTTTTAACACTATTGCTATTAGTAAATTCTATTTTTGTCCTGCAAAAATCGTTTATTGATTATATCAGACGTGCCTAGGCAGCCTAAGGTAAACTTTATGGCTCCATGCCGTTACTTTATTGACATTTTGACATTGACAACACCATTTACGTCGCATCTCGATTATCCACAATATCCACTGATGTGCGGTTGATTATTCCGCCAGGTCAGGGTCGGATTTATTCCAACCGATCGACTCTGTACAAATTTTCCCGTGAAAACTTGGTTGGAATGAGCGATGAAGTGAGCTGTCAGTGTTTTGTGACACTACTTACGTGCTCACTTACAAATTCCCTAAACACGTTACATGGATTAAATCTTTGAATTGGACAGTCAGTGCAATTTTGTCAAGATTACTTGGTGTAAATGTAGGTGAAGCAAAGGTGAAGTGAACTGTCAATCTCTAGCACTGGTATGGATGACAGCTCACTTCACCCTTATTTACACAGGGTGATTTGACGGCTATACCTAGTCTCACTCATTGCTCCCTCTACCTTAGTTTACCTACACGCGGAGATTTTATATAGAACTAAGTATAGCTGCTGCCCCAGCAAACTTCGTTCGGCCTTACAAATAAAATTAAAAATAATAAATAAATAAAAAACAAATGTAAAAATAAATAAATAAAAATGCTTAACACAAAATAAAAAAAATAGAAAAACAAATAACCCTAAATTCGGAAGTCGGTGGCCAATCATGAATGAGACAAAACCACCAAAGCCACAGACTTCCTAATTTAGAGTTATTTTACACCGGTTAGTGTTTTTTTTTAAGTCGGTTGTATTTTTGAAGACTTCAAATAGCCCATCGGACGTCTGTTCTGTTAGCTAAATGTTAAGTTCCTCTGAAGATTCTCCTACTTTACGTAATTCTTGAATTTTGTGTTAGGTACTCCCCTTATGTAAGTACTAGCTAAAGTAAATAAATATTCCACAACTTTCACACAACGTCATCTAGTCCCGAGCTAAGCAAAGCGTATGTTATTATTGGGTAGGTACTAAACCGCTGACAAACATACTTATATATTTCTAAATACATACCCACATTATTATAGATAAATTACACCCAGACATAGAACAAAAAATCGTGCTCATCACACAAACACTTGTCCTGGGTGGGAATCGAGGGGCACCATAGATATCTGTGGAACAACATAGATCATATCTGAGGGGCACTTTAGATATCCGAGGGGCACTACCTACTTGACCAACAGGCCACCAGGCTAAATAATAATTAAAGCTGAATAATGATTCTAAGCTTGTCACGTAGTCGGCTTCGCAATCATCTTCATCAAGACTTCGTTTCAAATATTTACTTAGGTACCTACAATCTCATTAAACTTTCTTGCTAAAATACTTCAATCTAATGACTATAAATATGTAGTGTGTAGGTAATTAAGTGAATTAAAAAAGGTGCTAAGGAATTTCAATACGTAAACTGCTGTTTTGCAACATAATATTTGTACATATTAAATAAATGCGGATGGAGTCTTGCAATACATTAGTCTAACATTTACGCTTTCAAATTAAAATTCTTCTAATTGAGTCAAGTCTTTACAGGTTTTAAAATCTAATCTATCGTTTTTACGAAGCTGACGCGAAAGAAAATTAAATGAACTAACCAAACTAAACTAACTAAACTACCTATCTAAAATAACATTCTTTATACTTATGTAGTCTCATACCGCTAACGTAGCGCCAACGAAATCAATGATGTGTTGACGATGCGAGTTACATACTCGCATCGTCAATGCATCTAGCTCGCATCGTCAACACATCTATCTCGCATCGCCAACTCAACTATCTTGCATCGTCACCGCATCTATCGCGCATTTCCAAAGCATACTTTTCAACGCATCAAACTCGCATCGTTAATGTATTTACCTCTCGTCATCGATAGATAAACGACAGTATACTTACGTATAGGTTATGGTAAAAAAATAGTAAAAAAATCAATATTCATCATCCGCTCAGCCCGCGGCCTCAAAAAAGTTGGGGTCGGACTCCAGATGAGCCGGATTAATTAAAGTAGTTGTATTTTCCATGGATCGGTTGATAATTGACCTCTACAACCCAGTAACTGGGTAGCACAACAGCCAATTCCGGTAACGACTGTCAAAGATTAACAAATTACAGCCGTAACAAATGGCATAAAGTGCTGTCTAAGGCACCAAGGGGCGTCGATTCGTAATACAGTGGCAGTGTTGGGTCAATCAACTAATTTTTTCAATCAATTGATTAGTCATGACTAATTTAGTCACAACTAATTTAGTCGTGATTGATTTAATCATGACTAAATTAGTTAATCATAATCATAACTAAATAAATTAGTCATTAGTCATTCAATCATTATTTTTGATTGATGACTAAATTAAATATTATGTCTGCCTAGCTGTAAGTTTTCCGAAAAATATAAAATAAAATAAAATAAAAATAAAAATGCTAAGCTGGCTAACTCCATTTTTTGTTTCGTGAGACATCTATCGCGCTATTTAAATTATTCATCACTCTAAGTTGATTGATAGCGTTCTCCATTTTTGTATTTGTACAGACGCCAGCACATCAAGTTACCCCAATGTGTCAAATTTTCCTAATTGAACATGAACCTTATTCAGTTTGACATAAAGTTGAAAAACGATCAAAGAAATTTGACACATTGGGGTCACTTAATGTGCTGGCGTCTGTACATGTTTTTTTTATTATAATTGCTACTACGGTAAAAAGTTGAAAGTAGATAAAAGGCAAAAAAGGGTGAAGGAGATTCTTGCACATTGATCACATGACACACGCAATAGGTAGCATCGTAGACCCATGCCCCCACCACTCGTGCGCCGCACACGCAACTGTTCGTGTAACTGGCAACGGCGTAATCTATATATATATAAAAGAAAGTCGTGTTAGTTACTTAACTTATAACTCAAGAACGGCTGAACCGATTTAGCTGAAAAGGTGGCAGGGGGGTAGTTTAGAGCCAAGAGAAGGACATAGGATACTTTTTATCCCGTTCGACATCATAAAAATAAATATCAAGAATATCGGTTGTCTCAAACATTTTTCAAACGCAGCGCCATCTTGGATGACATGACAGGAGTCAAACTTCCCAGTTCATTATCAGGTGACAATTTGAAATTGACAAGTCTTAAGCTAAACCCAAGAAGGTAAGGTTGTCAATTTATAATACACACGTTCTGAAATTTATTTTGTTACTAAACTTAGAGGTTTTATGTAGCATAAAAAAGTCTTATATTTCAGAAATCAATTTACGTAACTAGCAATGATGACAGAGACGAACTTTAATAATTCTTTGCAAATAGAACTTATTTTACTGTTAGGACTTTAATTAAAGTAGACCGGGAAAACTATAGGCATAAATTATTGTATGTAACATAGAGGCAATAGTTCAGATTAAAATTATGAATTTAGTATTTTTTAGTAAGGTAGTTAGGTTAGATAGTTGGGTTAGCTATAGGATAGGTATGGTCAGTTAGGTTAGGGTATATATACATGTTGTAATTTAAAAGTAGTAGTAGTTATTATTGGTCTGGATTTATTTGTTATCGTCTTATTCAACGTATTTATATCTAATATAAAAAAAAATAAGAGCAATGAATTGACTCTAAGGCACAACGAAGTTTGCCGGGGCAGCTAGTTTTAGATATTAAATTAGTCATGAGAAATTTAGTCATGATTAAATAACTAACACTAACAGTAATCAATCTTCAATCACCGTACATGATTGAATTTGTTTAGTCATTACTCATTAGTCATGATTAAATAATTTAATCTTAGTTATTAATCATCAATCAAACTAAATTTTGCACAACACTGTGCAGTGGTCACCCATCTAAGGACCAGTGCCCTAAGTGCGAGTTGTTTTTACGCTAACGCGATCGAAACGTTCACCGCGTATGGCTCTCTGATTGGTTAAAAGCTTGGAGCAGGCCAATCGGATCGCCGAACGTCATAAACGTGTCGATCGCGTTAACGTAAAAAAAAACTCGCACTAGGCACTCTGTTATTATTATGCCACATCACCACATGCAAAGAACAGTAATAAAAATAAAAGGTTAAAAATATTAAAGCGTGCGTATAATAAATTGATTGCAAATTTTGATTTAATTGATGCAAATCTTTCATTGATGTGTGTGTGAAATACACATTTGTAATAGGTTTCCATTATTTTTATTTCAAGTTGATGGAATCACAATAATACTAATGAGTTTAAATTAATTAAAAGAAAACATCAAATTACTGGCATAATATTCTGTATTAATATTTTTATTCAGGGATGTATTCCTTTCAGTATAGTCCATAAATTAAATAATATATCTATATTAGCTATACTAATATTATAAAGAGGTAAAATTTGTATGTTTGTTTGTAAGTTTCTAAGATTAATATGTAGGGGGTACCTAATCTGCGGAACTAATGATCCAATTTCTGAAAGTTACACTATTCCCGGATGGCATAGGCTACTTTTTATCCCGGTTTTTTGTTCCCACGGGAACAGGAACTACGCGGGTGCCTACGCGGGCACTACCTACCTTTTCTCGAAGTGTTTCGTCGTTTTTTTGCACCCTCATAGAGTTGGTTTCCGATGTATCAGATAGTTCATACTTATCTGAAAACGGTTTAAATTACGCAAACATCACGTAGGTATTACGAAATTATTCCTCTAACAAAAAATAAATGCCGATCGAATTGAGAACCTCCTCCTGAAGTCGGTTAAAAAGTTCTAAAAAAAGGTCCTCGATAGCATATGTCTATCCCTTAAGGTTAACAGTGAGTTATGTCAAATTTGTTCTAAAATAGTTCATTATTAGCGAGGAAGTTTTTATTAACATGGTATTAACCAAATAAATACGCTAATCATCACAAGTAAGTATTTTATTTTGAACAAATGTTACTTAAAATACTAGAGTAGGTAGGTAGTATTATTTGAAGGTAGTAGATAGCAATGATAGCCTAGTGGTGTGAGCGGCGGATTGCCAGATCACAGGTCTCGTGTTCGAACCCGAGGCACGCACCTCTGACTTTTCGGATTCATGTGCGTATTGTATAATTATCACTTGCTTCAAAAACGGTGAAGGCAAACATCGTGAGGAAACCGGCATGCCTGAGAGACTATTCTCGACGGCATGTGATGCCAAGTCAGAGGCCCATGGGCGGCATTAATACTCTGACACCAGGTTAGTATTAACCACACGATAAGAAGGAGAAGAAGAAGGAGAAGTAGGAGGTTATAATTTAACTCGATCGGTATAACATCCGTACATAAAGTAGGTACTACTTTGACTGGCCTGCTGATCGAGTTATTAGTGGCCCTGACTGCTATGCCGGAGGTTGAGGGTCCGATTCCCACCCATGAGAAATGTTCGTATAATGAGCACGGTCATATGTTCTGTCTGACCACAATTGGGTTTGTGGGTACCTATACCTATGCCCACAGTGCCCACAACAGTGGAACAGCGCTTGCGTCGCGGCCGTCTGTCTGCCGGTCTGTCGGTCTGTTCGTTCGCGATAAACTCAAAAATGACTGCGCTGCCGCACCGATGCTGTTATAATGATAGAGTGGTTTTCAAGAAAGCTCTTAGCGTTATAATTTGTCAAGTTTTTGTGTACATCGGCATGCCTGACACCGAGTTGGGCGGGATTACCGACATCCATGTGGGCGTAGCTGCAGGCATCAGCTAGGAGTGGCTAACCTTCTTCGTTATGGAGTTCAGAACATTAAAAAAACAACTAATAAATATTTTTACCTTCTACGTAAACGAAGTCGCGGGTTAAAGTTAGTTTTAGCACAAAGTATCTATTCCACGCGGACGAAGTCGCGGGCAGATGCTAGAGAAATAAAATCCCCACAAAACGGAATAGAGGAAATTGAGAGTGTGCCAATTTACCCTTTGGCTAATTGCATCAAGTAGTTTTCTGGATACCTACTTACCATTCAAAAAAAATCAAAGTAAGGAGACAAGAAAGGAAGAAAGTAAATTTTCAATAAATATTATGAGCTGTATACTCGTATGACAGATTCGACACGAGTATTTTACCAGTTCTTTTAGCACAATGTGTTCTAACGATGAAGCAAATAAACAATGAATTACTGTTTTTCAGGTCATTTTTACAGTGTGCGGGGCGCTCGCTTGTCTGAAGATAGGTATATTGCAACGGCTAGATGTTAAAGGTCAAATCGACTCACATTTAAAACCATCAAATGCATAGTTAGGTAGTATTGTGTAAAATTAATATGCAACTCATTATTATTCAACAATAACTAAAAACTATGCTAAATTATAATGTTGCAATTTTACAAACACACTAAAAAGTTTTAATATTGATATTAAATTCTAATGTCGCTTTATGCATGCATAGCATATTATTTATCAAGGACTCTTTTCCTTTATTTATTTATTCGTAGACATATCAACTAATTTATAATATTTAGATTTCGAAAAGTTTCAATGTCAGAAAGATTGGGTTTTTGAGAGTTCGAAAAAATTACCTTCCTCAAGATAGTGTCCTGGCGTCGCTACTTTTTACCTACCAACTGTCCGTCCCGAACACGTCCTGCTTCTTCTACGCAGATGACCTAGCCTTATTATCCAGCTAGATTACCCAAACCATTTATTGCACCCGCTGCAAAACTCCCACATGGACATGAGTTACCCTAGCTAACCTGGAAGTCTTTAAAGAGACTCCGGACCCAGGTTGGCCGAGGCGAGGAAAAGCTGTTCAGGTTTCATGGACAACTCCGCCTTCGAGTGTAAATTTGGTTAAAAATATATGTGCTTTAACATACTTTCCGAGGCACTGAGGAGTTTTGGTATATAATAAATGGTCACCCATCCACGGACCGACTCCATCAAGAGTAGTTTAACCTTTGATCAACCCGTGCGCCTGTTATTATTTAGCCACAAGCTCCTCAAATATATATATATATACAGGGTGTCTCATTCAAATCGGTCAGTATGGGAAAGTCTGAAACTATAAGACATACGAAGATCTGTTCTGAGTATCGATGACATGGTGTCATCGATACTCAGATTTTAATAACAAGAAAAACTGCATTCATACATTTTAAAAAACATCTGTACTATTGTAGTAATATTGTAAACGTTGGTCACTTCGAGCACCTACTAAAAAAAATTAAGTATGTGGAAACAATGCATTTTATTCATTTTAGACATCATGTTTCATACAGAAATTTACTGTTTAAGACCTACACAATCGATATCTAAATAGAAATAGTGTAAGTTTTTTTTTTCAAAATAACCGGGTTCGATTCCCGAACGGAGTAGAGATGTTTTTTAAGATGTATGAATGCAGTTTTTCTTGTTATTAAAATCGATGACATGGTTCCTCAGAACAGATCTTCGTATGTCTTATAGTTTCAGACTTTCCCATACTGACCGATTTGAATGAGACACCCTGTATACATATCTTCATTATTGTATCGTGTATTTTTCAACAAATTCTAAATAAATGAAACAGGTGTCTGGTTTGGTCTGGTTAATACCACAATGTATCTGTGATGATGAATCTTTGACACATTGAGGTATATATATTATTACTATTTAAGTATTAGGTACTATGTTCATATAATCTTAAAGTGATGCAATAACGGTAGTACCTATACATATAAATAGATACAAAAGTACATCTAAGAACTGCTTAAAATTCCCAAAAAACTGGAAATAAGGTTTTTTTTGTAGCAGCAATAGCCTTGAAATACCTGTGTTGACAATACAAATGGACAAAGTCTAGACTCTAGTGCGTTCAAGAAATATATTTAACGACACGTAACCTGCTTCTACACAAGGGCATTGGCTTATGCTATTCGGCCAACGCTTAAGGCCCTACATTCGTATTAAAGCAGTAATTAGGAGAATCATTTTTCTCTGTTACCATTGTTGCAGCGCAAAGACGTGATTTGTTTTTAATTATCCAATAAAAACATGTATTTTTGGGTTTGTGTTCTACTATATCTGGTCCTGCGTTGCCTGAAATAAAAGTTTTATACCTAATTATTTATTTATTACTAGTGGACCAAACAGACGTTGTCCGGCCCGAATCTTGGTTTCAAACCCGATTGTAGCGCCACCTACCAGGTTAAATTGTTCATCTAAACTATCCAGGGCTCAACTCGGAAGCAACAAAAAAAGTTTAATCTAGTGCAGTCGTTTGAAAGTAATGCCCGTACATATATTTTGGTGATTCATTTTTAATATATTTAAATTTGCAATAAATTATTAGGAAATAAGTATCAGTATTCATTGCATTACAGGTAAAAGACGTCACTGACATCCTGATATCCAGTCTTGTAGGTACATGATTTTAGATATTCCAGAGTTGAAATTTCATGTCGGCTTTTCCTAATTTTTACATATTTTCTAATGTTAATTTAATTTCACGTCTGTATTCCCTGAAGGCAGAGGTGTACAGACGCCAGCAGTCAGCACATAAAGTTACTCCAAACTGTAAATTTTTCCCAATTGAACATGAACCTTATTCTAATTGATATAAAGTTGAAAAATTATCGAAGAGATTGGACACATTGGGGTAGCTTGATGTGCTGGACTCTGTACATGCAGTTCATCCACAAATCCCGAGTTTTGTTTAAGTCCTATGTAAAAAGGAGCGATCTAGATGAAAAATACAATGTCAAATTTGGATTACATAGTTTCAGTTTACATAATTTTGACTGTTTTAAATAAGGTTCAAATAAAAAAAAAGGAATTCTAGACTTCCATACGTAAGTCGTGGCATCAGGATGTGCGTCCGAGACCAACTTTCTCTGTATAAGTAACGAAAAGAAAATACAAGAAAAGTTTTTTTATGTAATAACGGGTTTAGGTACCTACTCTTGACCTCAATCTTGCCCTGCGGTCAGAGATGAGGTCGACGATGAAACGAACTTACCCAAAATAAGCTTAATAGCTCGTGACTTAAACAGATTTGGGTTATATGAACTCGGAAACACCGATGTAGGCAGGAAATTCCACTCCTTGGCTGTGCGCATAATGAAGGAACAGGCAAAGCGCTTCGTGCGAATGTGTGGAACATCGATGTTAACTATTAAAACAATTACTTATTTCTTATGTTTACCGTGAGAGGCACTAATTGCGAACAGAATATTATATAGAAAACAATATTCGGATAACATTCAAGTTATTATTTGCAATTGGTGCATTATATTTTACGTTTAAAAACGTCAAACTGTGTTACTAACGTCGCGTCAAGATTGACGGCGTTATGCAGGGCCTTAATAAGAAACGCGGAAGCGTCTTTACCAAAATAATATTTCAATCAATCCTTTTGAATTTACTTTAATAATTAAAAAGTAGGTAATTTGCTGCTCACGGGCGACAACACCAAATTGAACGGAAGACAGGGCCATTGCGTATAATATTTTCCGGCAAAACATTGTTCAAACAAGGGCAACTGTCGCGACTCGGGTCATTTCACTGAAATACAGAAAGTAGGATACTCTTCTTACCTCCTTATTTTTTATTTAATAAGTTACAAAAATAATTATAATCATATATTCAAATGAAATCAAATCATTTTATTCGCCTAATATGGGTTTTACAGAAGATGTTACATTGTTTTGTAAAACACATATTCTGCGAATTATACAAGCTTTGAAATACTATTTACACAGTATTTAAAATATTACCAGCATGTTGCTTTTACACAGCATGGCAAAGGATGAGTGGAGTTCATATACAGAGAAGGCACTAAAAGGCAAAATACTAAAAAGTGTAATAACTAGTTTTGGATGTCTGTAGCTTTTGTAGTATTGCTTCATTTATTATTTGCCACCGACTGTCATAACTACAGTTATTTTACGCCTTTTAAGTAGTGTTTTTTATCGGTTGTACCTATAACCGAGAAAAAACACTACTTAAGTGTTTATTTGTCAATTTTTTTTTTTTCTTTGATTGAATTTTTTTTGTTTCCGATTTTGGTAAAATCCATATGGGACCATTCGGGAAACATAAAAATTATTTTCCAAATCGGTTCTTACGTAACGGAGTTCTGAGGTGCACACATTTTTTTTGTATAAGTAAGTTATACTCAAAGAGATTTAAAAACTATTGAATGTCTTTGGTTATACTTAACTTTTTATTTAAATATTTCAAATATTTTGAAGCGAATTGTAGGCACCGAAAAAATTAAAGAAAGTTAGATAATAATTTTAAGTTAACAACGTCAGACTTAAATCGCAGCGTCTATCCGTTACCTAATAAAATTCCTGAGTATCATCTCACCTATGACCTCAATGAAAGTGGCGATGGCGGAGTGACGTTCGCATATATTTATTACTAACTTTTTCCCGCGACTTTGTCCGTGCGTAATTTAGCAATGTATTCAATTTCGCGCATTAATAATTTAGCAGTTTAAATTGCCAAATTACTATTTTCCTAAAATAAAAAAAAAAACATTAAAAAGTACTTATTTATCTTTCACAAATCAAACAAAGACACAGTGGGTACTTAAAACTTTACAATTGTAACACTACTGCACTTCATTATATAAACAATTTAGTGTGTTAGCGTTCCTAAGATTATTAAAATAATATTAATAAATAATATATAATTTACACAAGCATTGTACTACAAAATGATGCGATAGACATAGCATGTAAAAACAAAATTTAAACATGAAAGCTTACAATAACCAGTGAAGCGTAAAAACTATTTTATGGACTCGGCTCTTGAATTTTTGAAGTGTTGTGGAATGAATATCTATTGAAAGAATGAAAGAAAGATACTCGATGAAAGAAAATATGTTTATTTAGGACATGTACAAAAATTTTACAGTTACTGAGTCGGTTGCTAGACTGGACTGGTTACTGGTCTGGGTGAGTTAGTTATTGAGTCTTTACCTACTACTGAGGCCGGACGTTAAGCGGTTTCACCCGCGTAGTTGCTGTTCCCGTGTGAATACAGGCATAAAAGTAGGCTAATCTATGTCACCTGAAGATATCCTATAGGGACATAGGGTAGCTTCGCGGTAATATTCTCTACAGCAGCATACTTTCATTACTTTAAGTACTGCAGTGCGATTCTGGTCAAAACACTTCGTGAAAATGTAGGCGTATAGTGAGAGCGAATTGAGCTGTCATTCCATACTAATGCTAGGCATTGACAGGTCACTTCACTCAAGTTTACACGGCGGTGCTATTACTGAATCGACCGGCAGTTTAGCGGTTCCCCAAAGTGAAAATACGTAGGTTAATTAGGTATTAGGTTCGTAGGTTATTTATTTACCTACTAGAAGCTCTGTTTTGCGTAACAGGTTTTTGAGATTTGTCGTAGTTAAAGTGTTTATGGAAATGAAGTGTAGAAAGCTAAAACGGTCGAATTAAGACCACCAGTAATAATAATTATGTTATAGACACTATTGCTTAATCTTTATTTAATTTTATTTAATAGTATTAAATAATAAAGAACAGGTAAATTTTTCAAGGACCACCACTTCTTTTTAATATTATCATGTCATGAACCTACAATCTATATTCTAATAAAACACATAATTAACATAATTTACCGTTTCATTAAAAATACAGGTGACCTATATAAAATGTAAAAGTTCACGATGCGCTAAGCAGGTAGTGGTGTAAAAAGGTCAATATCGACGTATTAATATTCATGTATGATATTGCCCGCTTCTGAAGCACCGTTAGAATAGTTTCCAAAAATAGGTTTAGTAAGCATGTCACGCCATGGTGCAGCGTCGCGGCGACGTCACAACAGGATTTACTAAGCTTAAGAGTCAACAATTGAGTTAAAGTTGCTATTTAGACAATGTACGGCATGTGGTTGCGCGTGCGCACCACGAATTTAAATCAGGCTAGTGGTGCTGCGTGCGGGCGGCAGCGGCGGTGGCGGCGGCGGCGGCGCCTGCGCGGCGCGGGCGGGCGCTGCAGCGACATCCACTCGGAGTGTACCGGAGGTGTGCGAGTTTCAACGGCAGATCAAGCGTGGCCTCCGTCGATTGTAGACCTGCACAAAGCCGTGCCGCGGAGAAAGGACCGACTCTAGTGCTTCTTGCGACATCACCAGCTGTACCACACAAACATGAAGATCCTACCCCTGTGAGTAACCTTCAATCTTTTATTTTATTAATTGTAGTTTTACTCCTTTATAATAATTGAACTTATCTCGTATAGTTTCACCTTACTATTATTAAGGTGTGCTTACCCATTATTAAGCTCCGGTTGCAGCTGTGCGATTGCTTTTGCGATGTCTCTTTATCTGTGTATTGACTTTACGGTATGACTACTTAGTAACTGAATGAATGCCGTTCTTGAGTGGTTTATAGGGTAAAGTTTATTTTAAACCTTTTCAAATATCATTACCATTTGTTGGGGACTTCGCAAGGCGATATAATTTGACAGATAGGCTAAGTGAACGGTGTTGTGTTAGTTCCCTATTTATCGATACATGATTATTAACCAAGTGTCGAGTATTGCTCTCTAACCTATGACGAAACATAAAAACGTAATCATAAATACAATATAAGCTAAGGAATGTTTACGGCGTGTGTTGCCTTTCTAATATCATTCTCAATGGTCAAACGTAATACCAACGCACCCTTGTACCGACTTCGACTGACAGCTTGCGGACATAATGAATGCCGCCTACGAGTCGGTCAGCCGCTGTAACGCGTTACTTCATTATTTTAATATAACGATTAGCATCAAAGTCCTATCCGCAAATTAGAATAGGTGTTCGTAACTAATATTTCATAATTTGTTGACTTATAAACCTCATTATAGAGACCGCGGACTGACCCGGCGTAACAAAGTTAGCAATTAATTTTCAAATTAATTGAGCGAAACCAAGAACCGGTTGTATGAATGAGTCGGTCCCATGTTGAAAGTTGGTCCCGCGACCTACGATTAGGCAATGTAACGTTATGTAGGATGTGACAGACGCCGCCGTGCCTAGGCTCCCAGCGGCGCGGCATTTACAGCTCACCAATCATTGTTATGTAAAACATCTCCGCATCTTCGCATATACATGCACGTGTGTAGGTGTACCCAGACTTATGTGTAAATGTATCTCTGCCTACAATATATCACAATTATCTCAATTAATAATGAACGCGAGGTGTTCAGCGTTTTTATGCCACCCATGGGCCCTGACTTGGCTTTGCCATCCATGGCATGCCGTCGAGAAATACTTCTCACGTGTATGTCGGTTTCGTCACGTTGTTTTTTTTTCGTTGTTTTTAAAGCAAGTGTTAACACTTGCTTTACCTTTCCATATTCCATTATGCACATGAATCTACATTGGTCGGTACATAATCGGTTCGAATTCGAGACCTATAACTCGGTAGTCGACCGGTCACACCGCTAGGCTATCAGTGCTCTATGCTCCAAATGTTCGTAGAAACAGAAATCATTAACTGTGGAAGCGACACAGGTGTTCTAACAGAATGTTAGGGTAACCGTACACAGACTGGGTAGGTGTACATACCCGTGTGGTTCTTTCCTCAAAGGCCATCTCAGACACATGGTTCTCATATGATTTGAACAAGATAATGTCTAGACTTCCTTTCAATTGAGGTAATTAGAGACACAATAGAAAGACAATGACAGGTGGTGTCCTTCCGGGATTTAACGAATTAAAAAAGAGACTGTGATCTCAGAGTTTCTTTCGGTGTTTCTTCTCAGAGAAGCCAGATAGTGATACAGCTACTTACTTCACTAGTTTAAAACAATATTTTGCTTAATAGATGGAAAACCATTTTGCAGAAATAAATATCTTTTAATGGTTAGGAGTGGGCCCGCAGTAAAACCTGTTAATTTACATGATTACTACTTACACTACTACAATAGTGTGTCTATCGTTAATACTTAATGAACCGAGCACCTGTGATGTTTCTACGTTAATTGAACTCTACGAACAACGATTATGAATGATAAATGATATTTATTTCTGTAAATAGGTTTTCACAAACACTTTTACAAGTCTTTTTTTTTAACTAGTAGATAAGATCGGAGTTACACTACCTGACTACTCTGAGAAGAAACACCGAAAGAAACTCAGAGGTCATAGTCTCTTTTAAAGTCCAGACATTATCATTATTATAATTTTTGTATAAGAATCGGCAGCTCAGTGGTCATGACTATGGAAGCAACTAAACCGTTTAAGCCAAAATCTGTGGCCCAAAATTCGCTTTAAGCCGAATCGGTTAAGTTTACGTACAAGTTCTTTATCTCATATTAGCAGTAGCATTTTATTTTATAGACATATTGTGTTCTAAATTGACACATTACTGTATTTTTTATTGAAAAATACTACACTAAAACATGGTACTAAGCATATTCTAATAATATTCTATCTTTAAACCATCATAATATGTTTTACTAAATTAATAATTTGATTTTGATTTGAATTAGAATCGAAACACTATTCGGCCCACGTTGTCGTGGTTTAAAACCAATTTAAAATGGGTTTCATCCACAAATGTGGGTGTTAACAGTTTATTTGCAACTATTGTCATGACTCTACTATCCGACATTCGATAATCATGTGCCGGTTTTGTCCAGCATGATGTGTCCAAAAAATACATTATTTATTTCTACTTAGGCCTTAACAATGATCCTTAGGCTAAAACATGGAAGATGTTAGATAAATATTTAGTTACTCTGACTACTTCGACATAATATATGGGGTATATCTTTTTCCCATATCTTAAATTATTATGGCCATATTATATTCTTCAAATTGTTTCTTATGTCCCAATTATTTAACGAGAATTAAGGTACAAACCCGAGATGGGTTGCAACCGCAAATGGCACGGGTTTCTATGAATCTCTATGAAATAATTCCGAGCGCGGCGAACTGCACCTGCACGCAGCAATTTCATAGATAGAAACCCGTGCCATTTGCGGTTGCAGTTTGCAGTCTGCGGCTCCTCCATGACTTTAACCTTTAACCTTTTAAACAAAAAAACAATTTACTAATAAGAACCTGCTAATATTAATTGGCCACTAAATTTCTTAAAACCGTATAATTTAAAGAAGTCAGCCACAGTTTCATTTCTTGCGACTATATATGAATTCTAGATTCACAAGAAACCACGAACGGATTAACTAAATATGCATGTAGAAGTCCTTGATCGTATTTTGTCGGCCTTTGGAATGTTTAGAGTTCAAAATACATATTCACATATATATATTCAGAAAATATCTTGTTCTGCATTAAATTGTCGTAAAAAGGTTTACAAATCAGTCTGTCTGCACGTGTGTTGCTTCTAAACTAAACGTTCAGCAACACTTACTCAACTTAGAATATATTGATCTTCGTTTACATATTCCATAAATACATTTTCCAAACAAACTTTTAAAAGTTTTTTTGTGAACACGGATTCTGTTTAGTATCAGGGAGTTTAGTTTATTAACATGAAGATTTACATAAACTGACGTAACATTAGTATAATATTTCGAAAATCGCGATTAAATACCAATTGCAGCAAGTGCCTTACTTTTTAGCATTCATTGTATCACAAACTTTCACATGTCTGCATTTGAAATGTACATTATACATTTTGTAACACGAAGCTAGTATTTAAAAAGCCTCCACAAAGCAAAACGGAAAATATTATGTCTGGATAATTGAAACAAGGTTTAAGAATTGGTGTTTCTACATTTTGCAATGTCGGTAGGTAACTATTGATAATGAATGCAACCACTTCCACTTGCTGGCCTCAATTAATATAGATTATGATGTATTAAAATTCTGCATCAGTTTTAACGCAGTTTTGTGTCTTATTGATTAATTTCCGAGTCTTACGGAGTGTAACACTCGATGTTAGCTTAGACAATGCAACGCGTGGGTTGATGGTACGCAACATTCATTGTAAGCTTCGTTGCACATCGCACATCAAGTAGATTCACATTTTTAACTAGAAGTGGTTATACATATAAAAAATGTAAATTAATTCGTAAAACAAAGGCGTGACTGGATGTAGATGCGCTCAAAGACACTACCACTTACTCAACGCCGACATTACCTACTGCGCACATAAGACATTTGGCAATAAAACAAAGTTGCCCAACCAGACGATTGACATTTGCTATAAAACCGAGGGACTCGTAAGAGGCATTCAGTGTTTCAAATATCTTTCCCATCCGTATCTATTCTTGCATAATTAAAAATCACGAAGCAACCAAATTCAGTGATCACTGAAACGTAGCGAAAGCTTTTGCAGTTATTCGCATAATGCGATCACATGATTGCCCAACGGTTATGAAGCTGCGTTTAATTGTGAGAAGATTCGGGCGCTGAAGCTCTCATTGTTTCTCAATTTATCGGACTCATGTTAGATCTACATCAAAAAGTGTACCTAATCATAAGTTTTTATCCAATTATCATTTTTGAGCGTTATTGTTATTCTGATTGTCGAAATTCGTGGGAATAAGCAAGTGGTGCAATTGGATTTTTGGGTCACAAGAAGGTTATAATAGAAATGGAATTCCTGTCAAAAGTGCGTAACTCCGTCATGGCTGGACAGATCGGTGCGCCTGGGGGCAGAGCGCTGTGCCTGCCGCATTGCACTACGAGGTCAGCCTACTTTTTACCACTTCTGGTTTCTGGCCGACTGACCTTGACGTGATTTGAGGTTAAATTTACACATTCTGTGCGCCCACACACGTGCGCCTTAGTAAATTACATTGCCTAGTATAGAAAGCTGCACTTTTTCCGACGTGACTTGAACTGCAATTACATGATTTCTACTCACAAGACAAATGACAAATATAAGGTGCGGAGTTCCTTTCACAAAATGCAACGGCACGTTTACTGAGGCGCGATGAAGTATTTGCAAAATAACAATAGATGATCTCTGATCGTATTCCAACCACTCGTGATGGCGCATAACATTAGTCGGACAATGCGTGCGGGTGGGCAGTGTTCGATCGTGAATTATATAAAACAGAGAAAGCAAAGGGAAGCTGTTGTCGGAAGCGGAAACGGAATTGAAGCGCGGTCCACCTGAGGTGACCCTGTGCGAGGACCCGTTTATACAACAATCTATGTAGTAGTCCGACATGTTGACCTTTGTGGGCGATGCGGTGCATGGTGGAGTCTCCCAGAGTGTCGGCGCTGCGGAGGTGGTGCCATGTTGCACCGCGTAGCGCGACATTCACCCAGCCTCGGCATGCCATACTTCGTATTTGACATTTAACGCCTTGAACTATGTACGTACGTACTAAGCACACGTTACTCACTGACTAAACTCATTCTTGAACCTATTATTGTATCTTGCTCGACATTACCGGGTTATCAATGTTGTTAATGCGTTAATAGCATGTGTCTATTCTATTATCATAGTATTACACAGATATCTACGACGTGATAAGCGTGATAACAATAATAATGTAGAACACTGTAGTTGCTCCTTGAACTTAAAATTAACTGACCTTTTTATATGACCACCTCTAACGTGTTGAAACATTATTTTCTATTACGTGATTCGTATATACGTAACTTTGTATTAGATAGGTATATTCTATTAGGGGTTATGTAAAAAGTATGCTAGCGACAATTATAGCAACAGTTAAAGTTACATCGTTGGAGTAAATTTTCTGATAAAAAGTTAAATATTTATATAATGTTGCAGGTCTCATGAGCGTTGTGCGATTGGTTGCACAAGGACAACACAAATTCCTAGTACAAAACATAGTCATGATACATGGCATCATGAATTAGAGGAGTGATACGTCTTCCTTCTTAGTATTATAAATTAGTAGGTATTATAAATTGCAAATATCAAACAAGTACATGAATAGGTGGCAGGTATGCCAGCGTCCATAATAGAAATCCCTGACATTTTACATCAAAATAACTTTGCAGAAACGTCTCGATGCAGACATGACTAGCTTTATCTGCCTTATTATTTATAATCGATTAAGCAATAGGTATGAATTTTAAAAATGGCCGAAATTTACCTACTCGTCGCTTATTAAAATATTCACAATATTCAATTAAATTAAGTAAGTTTGAATAGCATATGCAAACATGTCAATACATATTAATGTATGGCAGAAACTGATGGTCCATTATTATAATTGGAACAGCTTCAAGACTGGTTATTTATTTCACACTAATATTTGTAGTGATTGTTGTATATCTGGTATATTATACTGAGAAGTAATACACACCCAGTCGTAGGTACGCAATTTGTAGCGATAGGACGGGTTTCAATTTTAGCAATTGATCACTTTGCGAACTAGATAACAACAAAGTCAGGGTTGTATTCATTTAGTCCGACAAGGCTGTAGCTTGGAAGGGATATGTGTAGCGTTAGAAGATTGTAACAAAAATACAAGTAACACCTGTAGATACCTACCTATCTACAGTACTTATAGGTTTTTGATGATTAGCGTTTTCCCTACGTTGTAGGCGGCTTCCAACCGAATGCAGCTGAAGACAATAGTTTAGGTACATGGAGCTGAAGGGTCAAAGATCTTTAGACAGTTACGGCTTAACGTGCTTTGTAAGCCACGGTGGGGTTTTGATATTATTATTCAATAGTCATCTATATCCACGGGTCGAACTTGGCAAGCATAGCTAAACCTTCGATCACCTCGTACAGCTGTTATAGGTAATTTTGCCACGAGCCCAACTGCAATAATGCATTTGCCGAAGGAAAATGCTTATCACGATAGTTTTTGTTAGGATTGCCTGTCGTGCCAGCTGTATCAAGCTTGTCTTCCTAATGTTATTTCCACATAATGCACATTAATGTGTGGCCAGGCAGACAGACCATTGCAGTCATCACCTGTCCTGATGCTGTTGCTTCGTTACGACTGCGAGGTACACACGCTTCGGTGCATAAAGTATCACTTGTTTCAACACAAAATGATACTCAGAAGTATTATTGATTTACATTAGCCATGCGAGCATCGTCATAACTATTTTTTTTGCAGTGCATAACTGGATGCAACGTGGTTGCTGGCCCGGTTACTATAATGACTGTAGATATAAAACAATCATAAAGGCGATAGTTTGTTTTGATAGGTTAAAGATACAACTGATCTTTACGACACAACGTTGCGACTTCAATGACTTCATTACTGACCAACAGTAATTTATTGATATCGTTGCAAAATTTAGCCTGTAGCCTAATGAAAAGAATGTAGTTAACAAACGGGTTTGTTATGCAAACTTGTCACTGTAACAATCCTGATTTGGTGTTACCATAACACCCCCTTGTGGAGAAAAATTTGGTCTATTGAATGAATGTTGTAATATGTATGGCTAAGCTAGAACTGTTACCATCATGTTGGTTGCTGTTCTGTTTGTCGATATCTAAGTGACGATGGCATCGACGATCGGCTTTGGTAAAGTTTTACCCTACAGACGGAGTGACAGATATGGCATGGAACATAGTATCTGACATATGTTTTTTATCAAAGACTAGAGCCGTTACCAGTCTTATGCATCATGCAAACTCAAGTACTAATCATTAAATACAATATTTCAAGTGAGTGATGTTTTTATTCCAGGTTTATACTGATGGCGTGCGCCGTGTGTTCTGCGCGGGCGCAGGATGAGGAACGGCCGGCAGTGCCTGCGCGGGGTCTACTCAAACGAGGTGGATTGGTGAAGGGAAAGCCTACCACAACCACCACGACAGTTGCTCCACAGGTACCTATTTTCACATCAAACTAATTTACGCTAGGTTTAGTCTCTCTAAAAGAAAATGCAATCCTAGTCATTTGCGCTACCTTGTCGCTTCGTCTTCTTCTTCATTCTTTCTAGACTTGTTAAAAGTGATATATATCGTTAGTTGCAGTCTGTTGTGACCTAGTAATTTAGGCGAAAGCACTGTTTTTCTCGACTAGTAACGAACATATTCATAAATATACCTACATAACGTACGGCACGCCAGAACAAAATGCAATCGAAAATTACAAGATTTCCGATCACTAGATTGTCTATTTGGGTAAAATGTTATTTGATTACCCGCCTCGGTGGTTACAGTGCGGGCTGTGGTTACACAAGAGACAGCTCATACGCGCACTACGCACACCTACCTACATACAAACGCGTAAAACAACAATATTGCACGCATCTTCAAGTCTATTAAAAGAAATTGCTTTATTATCCGAGGACTATTTAAGGTCTTAGAAAGTCCACTAGTCGTTTCACAACAATCTCAGTCGATGCATATTGTTTGGCCCCAGAGTGAGCGTTAATTGTATAAATATATGTAGTCAGTATTATCTACATGTTACATTGTGTGTCACGACGACACGAGAAGATGCGCTCGCGCAGCCTCTCGCCGCTTAAAGGTGGAAGTTCATGCGATTTCACGCTCAATTAAATTTAACAATACCAAATTATGTATTGGAAAGCGTTTCTTTTTGTAATGTTGAAACATTAGAGGAAGTGTCGTGTCTAGTAATAGTGTAAAAATATGTCGTCTTGCATTTGGGTGCGCGTGAGTTTATTTGGCATCAAGGGTTAATTTTTGTGGAGGATTACATCGTAGTACATAGGTTGTAAATGTCCAGAATATTATCTATCTAATATTATTCAAGCCAGTGAACCAATTCCTTATATCAAACAAAGGAAATACTAAAGCTTTTAGTGCATGGGCCAAATTGACATTTGTTGCCCTCCAAAGCTTGTTTTCGTTCACGATTGCCTTGACCTGTCTCTGAATCATCAGCACGAGGAAAACATTGTATTTATTTTTTATTATAAAGTGACTGCATCAGATGTATATTTAGTTACTACCAACACATACCTACATAATTAATGCAGTTAACAACTGACGCTTTGACTTCTAATCAAGGCGAGATTGCTTTTATTATTAACTTTTTTGAACCTCTATATGTCTACTCAAATGTAAATAATGCTTAAAAAAGTCAGAAAGATGACTATATAGCTATTTAACAGTTACACTTTACAGAGAAACATGTTACCCTCTAAAAGTTATATAAAATATGGCTTGCTATTTTTTAGGGATTGGTACTAACCACATTTTGTAATCTCTCATTTATTAAAAAAAAAAATAGTTCAAGTGCTCGCTCTGGGCATTCATTTCCCGTACCTTAGTGTAACCGGTTCATAACAAGGCTTCTCTAGAAGTCGATCAGGAACACTTACGAAGATATTACCATCAATCAAGGTCGTATAATATTTAAAGATGAGCTCTGACGTCACGATGCACCAGCGTTTCGCAAAGGATGTCGTTGCAGGTCCATCTAGTTCAAGGCGAGTGGGGCGAGCGCCCGATGTTCGGGTCACCTTCGCGTATGACCTTTGTAAGACCTCCCTTTCCTTTGAGGAATTTCTACCTGCAAGTTTCGGCCACCACCCGTCGTCAGAACAAACTCGTTTCCCAAGGAAATTTATGACGTTAAATCATTGCTAAAGTGATCTTTGCTTGTTTGCGGAAAAAGCACGCATTCATTCTCAATAATTAGTTGTTTAATAATAAACTTGATTGCTGTGTTGAGTCCGGTTTTCAGATTCAGGAATACTTTTTGCCAAAGGTACATTTATTAGGTGTTTTACGCTCTACAGCTGTTGTGGTTGTAGTGTAGCTGTTTAATTGCAAATACTATGTAAAGTACCTCCTTGTGATGCAAAGGCCAAGGATGGGTGCGCGTGACGAATTGTGATGGTATGCTGCATCATTACCCATACAGGTGCCCTTGATGCTTCCGACTCGTACAATTCTAAAGTATTTACAGTTCTAACTAACCTCTGTTGATAAACCTGCGAAAATATCATATATTGACACAAACCTTCGTCAATATTGAACCTGTTTTGTTGGGTAAATGGTAAATCGGCTACTGTGTCTCGTTGATAAACTTTTTGATGAATCAGATTCAAATCGTGATAAAAAGACGTTTACAAAGTATTATAAATGGTCGGTGACTGTGACTAATTACTTTGCTTTTTTTTCAGGAGGAACCAGAATACGAGGACGAAGGTGACTACCCAGCTGAGGGTGAACAGCAGGAGGCTTCGACCGAAGCCCCCTCCTCCACGACAGAAGGAAAGAAGCTCGTGGGCAGCGGCGTCAGGCCCTTCAGAAGTAACACGGAACTGCTCGAAATATTGAAGAGGAAGCGAGCTCAGGCTGCCGAAGGTCAGTCCTAATTGCATTGAGAGTAGGCATCTTGTAGGGACACGGAAGATTTAATATAATCTACATATGGAAAATGTAAGCTTTTAAAAATCAAAAGAAGTACGTAACAATCTTAGCATATGGCGCTCTGTAGTTTCTGCCTACCCCCATGGGAAAAAGGCGTGAGTTTACGTATGTATGTATGTAAAAATCCGACTACAATTACCTTTATGACAGATTCTAAAATATGGGTTACATTACTCATAATATCTTGGACCTTAGTTGAAAAACTAAACTCCTATTTCTTGACAGCGTTTTCTAAAGGGTTTGTTATTTAAATAACAAAAAAAGCACTGTCAATTATCGAGTGCTTAAGTTAACTTCGTACCATGTGTATCATCGCAAGGAAAGATTGATTCAAAATTAACGACACTTTATATTTACAGCTAAATTGAACGCTCCATCGACGACCACGTCTTCGTCGGCCCAGGATTCTCTTGACCCCACCAAAATTTCGTACAGTTAGTAGTGTTCTGTAATACTGATCAATTGAACATTTGAAATCACACATTCCATCACGCACTGTATCATTATTGGCTATTTTCATTTGGGTGACAGGTTTTCATAAATATTAATACGTCGTCATAAATTATTGTAAATATAATAGGACGAGTAGGTACATATTATGAATGTTTTTTTTATGCTACAGATAACAAGAGCAAAAAGCGTTTCAACAGTGCTCCGGTGACCAGGGAAGTTACTAACGATGACGCCCCACCAGCACCTAAGCCAAGCAGAGGACGATTTAACAAACGTAAGTAAAACAGTGTATGTGCATATCATTGTAAGTATTAAATTTGTCAATAGTAGATCCCAGGAGTCTTGATTAGTGCCCGATTGTACCTTTTACCATAACTATTGAAATGTGGGCTTTAAGTTTTTATTCTAAGTACATCGTATTTTATTCTAGGTACATCGTATTCACATATAATGTATTTTTTTATTGTATACAAATATTGTAAAAACTATTTTAAAAGAGTAAGTATGGAGTTTCTTGCCCATTCTTCTCCATACGAAACTACCTTTTGGAAAGGGCAACTAGAATCATTAAATTTTATTTAACTTGTAAGTTTAACGTTCAAAAGTGCCTTTTAAATGGCCTAATTGAAATAAATGATTTGACTTTGACTTTGACTTTGACTAAGTAAAATAAGTTGTCATAGTACCTAGGTAACTGATTCAAACCGCCACCTTTAGTATAACTTGAGAAACGATCTATTATACTTTAACTTGAACCGTTATAGGTAGGTGACTGTTTAGCCTTGTAATCTCGCCCTTCGTCCGCATTCAGGTGAACGTACAAAAACAAATCGTTGGCATAAAAACTGATTCTGACATTTTAACACTCATGAAATTTCGTATTTCTATGGGTAATTTAGATAAAGAGTATTGAAATAACAGATATACTAATAGAATGAATAGAATACATGACCGATCCTAGTAAAACCCAATAGAAATATGTAGCTTGTGTGGGTTTAATGTTTGTATTTAGTGTGTAATCATTTAGGTTTACCTTGCACACCTAATGGGTGTAAAGTAACTGGGAATGGTAAATAACTAATGAATGTTATTTTTTACTTACAGCAGCAACAAGGTCAATCCAAGAAAATGAAGAGGAGCCTCAGGGTGACGCCGCGCCAGCCCCTGGGAGGTCCGTCAGGCCGTACAGGCGAGGTGGAAACTAAGTCCTCCCCTCTTCTCAACACAATACTCCCCTACCCACCATCCCTTTCCCCTATCAAAATTATCTGGGAACAAATTTGATTCATTCCGTGCGGACTGTAACCTAGAGTATATTAGTACTACGATGTGGCACTCACCCTGTGATATTGTGAAATAATTTGGACCATTTAATGTAATTTAGATGCAATGCTAAAATAGTTAGGCCGATTCATCGATTATTATGTAATATCATCTAGGTTACAGCTCGACAGTGGACGCATGCTACAAAGAACCCTTTTAGATCCCAAGTTCATCACAATAGATGGATTAGAATACATTTTTTATACTTGTGTAAATTATAAGTGTAAGTAATTTTTAAATAAAATAATTATAAATTTATTTTTGTTTGTTTTTTCTATTTTGTTACGAAATTGACAACACAACGTTACTTTCTGAGCCGGGAAATCCGGTTGAGTGTTCAAAGACTTAAAATAAAAGTAATATCATATAAGTAATACTGCAATAGGATCAGTACCTACCTGTTAGGTACCGGTTACGTAGATAAAGTATTTACTGAAGAGCTAATCATCAAAGAAACAAAACACGTATGGTTTAGAAACGTATAATACATATATGGCACTTGATAGTAGTTTGCTACCCATGACACAACATAAGAAACACAAGCTTTTA
The DNA here is from genome assembly GCA_921972225.1 of Euplexia lucipara. Classification (NCBI taxonomy): domain Eukaryota; kingdom Metazoa; phylum Arthropoda; class Insecta; order Lepidoptera; family Noctuidae; genus Euplexia; species Euplexia lucipara. The sequence goes on along the minus strand of OV179142.1, from coordinate 3,852,329 downwards.
TCGAGCCATTATTTCAATAGGTTTCACAAATAATTAACCTTTTACAAAGTAATTACATAACTTATTTCAAACCTAACTTTCGAGCCATTCAAGTAACATAATACAAAAGTAGTGTCACACAATATTGAAATATATTTAAAAAATGCTTAAAATTAGAGTCTAAATAAATGACGTTTATGATGAGTAAACATAGGAATAATTCTACTTTCTTCTTGCCTACTTCTTAAGAACGCGGGTGACCTCTGCAAGAGGTGTATTGTACGTGCCAGGTTTCACGAGGTTAACCAACTGTTCGGCGATCTCTTGACCAACGCGGACTTGAGCTTCCTTTGTTGATGCACCTGAGACAAACACTTCGATCAGCCTTAAATTTAATAATAATAAGGTTAATAATCCAGAATTAAAGCAGCTTATCAAAACGCTAAAGTGTTTGACAAAAATTTCATTTATTACATTCTGGATCCTATCGTATTGGAAAACTAATATTTATATACAGCATAGAACGTAGGCTGTTGAAACTACTGTAAAGGGAGTACCTATTTAAACAATTTTGTTGTATGACCTCATAGACGAAAAGTAATTATATCAGCATTTTTTAATCGGCTTTCTAATCTTGTATTATAATGATACGCCACCTAACCAGACTCGCCTCTGGCCATTTATGTATTAAATATATAAATTGTCTCATGGTACTAAGTACTTTCACATTGGCACAGTTAAGTACTGCGCAATAGATGGCGACTCTCTCGTATCGCCGAGGGCATGAATTCCTAATCTTTACTGTTACTGAGAAATTCCTGGTGGAAAAAAACAAAAAACCAATACACAAATCAGGCAATCAGAATAATGATAAGGTAAACTGTTTCTAACTTTATCAAGAATAACTCAAACAGCAATTAACATGCGTGAAGAATTAAACTGCCACAGACACAGCTGATAAGGTTTCCAAACATACATAAAAGCAATAATTACGTAAAAGTCAGTTAACGAGTGCATACTACTCAATCCAAATTAAGACTTGGATGTATGAATTTAAAATCAATTAATGTTTCAGTGCAAAACAGAGAATAATAATTTTAGCATGACAACTAACAATTAGAACAAAAGTGGAACCTCTATTTTTACAACTTCTCGAATACGCTTTAGACTTATTTATGTAAGAGAACGGAACGATATTTTATTCGTTGTAGATTCCTACTCGGTAACATACTAACCCATTTTTCATCGCAGCCGTAGGTAGAATTATTCACAGATTATGTAAATTACGAGCAATTTCTGTTCGAAATGATACCTAGAAGCTTGTTGTTATGTATCTAGAATTGTTGATCTTTTCATTAGTATTCATGAAATCATGTGATCAGTAGCACTTTTTTGTTAGCTAAGATTTTGCAATCAGACATAATGTTTAAATAGTTTGATACAATTTTTTTATTACAACTTCTTCTTAGTACTTTATGTGGCACTAAAATAGACTTTGAATTTGCCATTGTGGTGAAAGGTTTAATTTAGCTCATCGACAGGAGTCGATGAGCTAAGCCGAGGGTGCGCCGGACTTAACAGGAAGCCAGAGAGTAGCTAACGCGCGTTGGAAGAGGGGCTCCAGCTAATAATAATTATGCTGGTGGTATTATACCTAGCTAGAATAGTTTCAAAGACACAAAGGCTTGTTGAAAGAACCACGTCAAGTATTTTAGCTGCTGCAGACAAAATAAGGAATGTCTAGAAGACCATACCTAAATGTGGTGTGGCAATGACGGCTTTGTGCTGAATGATCTCCAAGGTCAGGGGATCAGTAGGTGGCTCCTGCTCAAACACATCTAGAGCTGCTCCTCCAACCTGGAAAATAACAGGGTTAATTTTGTTAATAATGCTTCTGAAACTAAGATAGATAACCAATTTTCCTCTTGAGGTACGGAACCTTAAAAAAGAATATATGAAAAATAGTGGCCATTTGCCACGGAGGACGTGCATTTCATTTTCAACAGAGTGAAGAAAAGAAAACGGGGTCCCCGGGTCGGGCAAAAGTGTTATTGAGTTTTTCCATCTGGGATTTCTCAGTAGCCGCCCGGAGTCTGGATCTGTGCCCGATTGATGGCAATTGGCGCGCCCCCTATTACATGGGACTTAAACATAACTGGCGAAATTTGGGTGTACTACCAGGTACACCTCTGCCTAGCCCTTCGGGGATTAAAGGCGTGACGTTATGTTATGTGTTGAAGAAAAGAAAACGGTAATTAACCGACAAAGTGACATATTATGGTAGAAACATTTCTGCCGATTTTAGAAGAAGTAATCTGAAGAATCCACTCATTATTTTTCTTCATCTTTGACATTGTCGTGATCAAAACCAACGAAATGTTTCTACAAACTGTCGCTTTGTCGATTCTTCTGTAGACATAATCCGTTACAAATATGCTTAAACTAAAATAAGAATATATATTACCTGTCCAGAGTTAAGACCGTCAAGCAGGTCACGTTCCTGGATAAGACCACCGCGGCCTACATTAATGATCTTGATACCTTTCTTGCATTGTCCAAGAACATTTGCGTTGATGAAGTCTGTAAGTGAAGAAGAATAACGTTTAAAAGCACGATTAAGACCAACTAGATCAAAGACAGGTAATTACAAATTGAAACCGTCGTCAGTATTATGTTACTCAGTCACTAAGCTTTAGAGGCCATAGCCAATCGCTCTATGTTAAACACTTATATTTGAGTACTTATCCAGTTCAACTGGAAGCCGACCCCAAAATTGTTGGAAAAAGGTTTGGCAGATGATTATACTTGCAAAAAATATAAACAAAAAAATTATATTTTTTAGAATATCATTATGTATGAACTAGGTAGGTATGTACTTTGAGTGTGGGCAACAGAGAATTCTAACCAAATTACATAAATATAGGTTACCAATTGACCCGTGCATGATGTCTATACCTACAGAGTGCTCTAATTAAACAACAAATCTTATTAATATTCAACCGATTAAAATAAGTTAGCTGGAATCGTTTGTTTTAGAACAATTAACTTGATTAATTCGTTCGTATTTTTTATGTCTTTAGAGTTTAGAGCGCCATTTATAAACTTAAGAAAACGACTTAGGATATTATCATCATAGTCTGGCTAGCCTGCCTTTACCCAACTACGTTGAGGTCGGCTTCCAGTTTAACCAGATGCAGCTGAACAGCAGTGTTTTACATGGATCAACTGCCTGTCGTACTTCCACAACCAAGTTACAAGGCCGCAAGGTAACAAGATACCCCTTGGCTGTCAAGTTTTCGTGCTTTTGACTATCTGGAACGACTTTCTACTGATCTGGTCATTGATCTACAAATGACAGCCGGGGCCAACGGTTTTAGAATAGAATAGAATAGAATACTCTTTATTGTACACCATAAAAACTTACAAATAATAACTTTAAGGGGTACATAAGGTTTTACGTGCTTGCTGAGGCACGGAGGAGTCTTGAATATTTGTCTAGAATATTTATTTGCCAGAAACATGGTAAAAATCAAAGAGATTTAAAATACTATAGAGCGGGCATGTCAAGGAAATGTCATAGAAAAACATTGATCCCATGTCTCAGTAACGCCATCTAGAATAATATATGAATATTGGAGCGGCAGCGGAGCGTACTACAAACAACTCGTAGACTTGTATACTGCAGGACACAATTTTTCGGACGAAAATTTTGTTCGTGATGTCCGGTCTATAGGTATTGAATGTCTTTGGTATAAATACATAGGTGGTCACAATGATAAATAGTGCTACAGACATGTCTCACCGTTTAAACGGTATACAAAATTAAATTAAGTACTAACGTACTAACATAATCATAATCATTACACACAGGCTAATAGGATTTAATAAAAGCGGATTGCTTGGAATGTCATATTACTACAATTTTTTTATAGTTCATTGTAATTAAGGTTTTTTTCCTTATGTATTGTATATGATGACAGACTTGAGGGAAACAACACTACGTTCCTTGAGAAGGTACTAATAAAACAACCCTACACTGAGAACGCCGTTCCACCTGTAACCGTCTTTAAAGGCCCATGTCCCGTAGTAGTTGTCTAGCTCTGACTACTGAGATGATTAATTAATGATGATAATCACGTTTTGGTTTGCTAAAAAAGTATTCGCGTACTTACTCTTGGTAGATTCAATGAGTGGTGTGTGCAAAGTGATATAATCAGCGAGCGGCCAGATCTGCTCCAGTTCCATCTTGGTGGCGTTGAAAGAAGTGCAGTCCTCCGCAGTGACAAACGGGTCGTAGCCGATGATCTGTGCAGGCAGGGCGGTGGTAAGATTGAAGATAATTACAAAAACAATCGCATTGCAACAAAGAGATTTGAAATACTATAGTCAAAGGACATGCGAAGAAATGTCATAGGAAAAGTTATTCCCCATGTCTCAGTAACGCCGTCAAGAATAATATAGCAATATTGGAGTGGCAGCGGAGCGTAGTAAACTAAACTCCAAGTCCACAAGGACACAAATATTGGATGAGAATAATGTTTGTGATGTCCCGTCTATAGAATGTATTAAATGTATTTTGCATTGCAATTAATCAAAGTAAAGGAACACACGTAATAAAATTTCGCTCATAGTAGGAAGTCTGCCTTTCATAATAATACAAAAGCATGTGGCGTACAAACAGTTAAAAGGTAAAAATAACAAAACAAAAGGGAATATACATGTTATCAGTAGGTTAAAAACAATAAATTGCATCACACGTTATTTCATCAGAAAAATCTTAGTAGTTTATCCATTAGTATTGCTTCCTTATCTTATCGACCATTTTACTCACGAGTTCTCGGTGTCAGTGGAATTTTAGTTAATCGTCATTCGTTTCATCAGGTCTCGTCAAGAGTCGACAATCACGTCATATTCATCAGCATTAATTAGGTAACATTTTTATGTTTCATTTGACCTTCTGTTACTTATTCTTTTTCCAATATCACAATCGAAATTGAGAGATGTGCGTCTTCTGCAGCATTAAAGCGATTATCCTTTGTGCTGTCCTTCCTATGTTGTGGTTTGCTGTCAAAGTGACATTATTTACAATCAAAATATCGCTTTGACGGCTAAACACGCCACAGAAATTTGCTTGCAGGTAGATGTTATTCGCTGGTGATATCGCACAGACCTGGAATACGACATGTATTATATACCTTCATTCCAAAGGCGTGCATGCGGACGGCGACTTCCCTGCCAACCCTGCCGAGACCAAGGATAGCGAGTGTCTTGCCGTAGAGTTCTGTTCCGGTGTAGAGAGCGCGGTCCCAGCGACCGGCACGCAGGGCTGAAGCAGCTGGCACCACATGCCTCGAGAGATTCAGAATAAGACTGCAAGTGAGCTCGCACGCACTCAAGGCGTTAGCTCCTGGGGCACTGGAACAAAAGTTGAATAATGTTAATAGACTGGACTTAAACTATTTCAAAGTTAAATTGGAATAAGTCTAGCAAGAATTTTATTTGCACACGAAATGATTGGCATTGAAAAACAATCAAATTCGCAATTGAGCCAGTTAAGCTTATGCACTGTCAGAAATCTCAATTGACATGATTGGAACCGATCCTTTAGTAATAATTTTGTCCCATACTTTATTGCCACTTACTTAATGACTCCTACTCCTTGCTCGCCAGCAGCTTTGACATCTATATTGTCTACTCCGGCACCAGCACGACCGACCACTTTCAAGTTTCTACCGGCTTGTAAAACTTCCTTGGTTACTTGCGAAGCAGATCTCACCACCAGAGCGTCGTATTTCTGTTAAAGAATAAGAAAATGTTAGAAAAGTTTCTTTCCATGTGCAATTTCAGCATAACAACATGATAACACACATGACACACATGACATTTTTTAACATGATTCATAATATATCTCACAATTATTGCATTTATAATTTATCCTAGTATAGTGAATTTGACGTCTAAAGAGAAGATCAATTTCAAACTAGGTTTATGTTGTAAAAAAAATAAAATTGGCTAGTTTATGTAGGTATTACTTATCATTCGAATGATAAAGTTTAGAGAATAAAAAAGATAGGTGTAACAAATTAATAAAATGGACACTAGAATAAGTTTGCAATCTAGAACAAGGTACTAGTTACAAGTAACTTATTAAATGCAGTGTATACTGTGCTCGGAGAGGAAAACATATCTCATGTATAATTTAAAGGTTAAGAAATACCTAACACCGCTAACACACTAGCAACTATACTTAGAAGGAAAAATAATAAAAAGAAACTGCAACTTTGTAAAAGGTATGGATTGAAGGGTTATGTTTGTTAATGAAACGCAGCATTTGTGTGCCCAATCTAAAAGATTTCATGGCATTTGAGCGAAAATCGTCGTCGTAAAAATAAGGACTAGTAAGAGCGTATTTAGAGTCTTGACCCTCTGTTATTTTAATAACTTATACGTTTGGGACAGTGATACTAATAAATCTTCTTAAACCACATGATCGAAACTGATATAAGCTGTATATTTTATTACAACGCACCAGCATATATATTTCTAGCCCCCTTTTGAATACTTGGTAGGTATATAAACTCATTAAGAAGGTAAATATGTACTTAACATAAACAAAGTACCTATAGAAAGATAAGTAGGTAATAAAAATACCATAAACGTCTGTAGAAATACCTGCTAATGTCTTTGATTATTGGGCAGTCAAAATATTTCCCTTTTTTCAATGCCTTAAATATATCAAAGCAAGAAGAAAAAAAAAGTTAGACTCGCACAATACAAAACGAAATAATGGAAGTAAATTAGTATGAATACCCGAATCGTATCACGCAAAGTTCAGTAACCTCTTGTCACTAAAGCGAGGTGCGCGAGAGCGATTTTTGACTTCTGTATTACTAGGACAATGTAAAAATGCGCAAAAAATTTTTTTTGCAAATTTACGACTAAGATCCATGATTTCTGAAATTTGGCATGAAATTGACTCTAAATTGCCATTTACAACGTGTTCAACAGTTACAATATAATCAGAGATGAAACAATGTAAAAACTACATAAAAAATTGGGCTTACTATTTTTAGGGTCCGGTACTGGTTCGCTGAGATAAAAATACATGAAAAAAGTTTTTCAATCGCTCGTACCGATGATGTTAACGTTTATCTTTAACTTACCGGTATTTCTTGTAAGAGTTCGTCTTTGGTGATCTTCGCTTTGTTAATGACACTGATTCCATGTGAATTGAGGATCTCCGTACAGTTGGCACCAACACCATCCACGACCAACACTGACTTGATTTCCAAAACCATCTTCAAACTGAGAATAAAAAGAACAGAATTGATAAAATGATAAATTGATATTTATTTCCGTAAATAGGTTCATACAAACATTTTGAATGAGCCCGGTGTTTCACTATCTGACTACTCTGAAAAGAAACACCGAAAGAAACTCTGAGGACACAGTCTCTTTTAAAGTCCAGACATTATCTTGGTCAGATAATGTAAGAACAATGCAGATTAGTGTCTGAATAGGTCTTTTACTAAAGAACAGATATGAGGGGACCAGATCATTCAGTGCAAGCATTAGTCAGTAATCGTGCCATAACACCTTTGACAACTATTCTCGACAAGTTGAAACTTTACCACAGTACGGATTATTTATTATACCTAGCTAGTTTGTGATTAAAATTCATACAATGTTACGGTCAAAATAAAAGTGCACTTTTATTTTGACCGTAACATTGTCCGCAAATTCTGCAAATTTTTATCCAGTAGTACCTACTACTGGATAAAAATTTGGGTCTTTGACAAATAATTTAAAGTAATGTGATTTTATTTTGGTTTATGTCGTGAGCTTTACGATTAACCGACTGTGGTTAATAAATTAATTGTTTGCTTAGTGATGGTAACTCGATCATTTAGCTTACCACACTAGGAGTGCAGAAAGTTTAAGGGTCGAGTTACCATTATTTAAGCGTGACCACTCTACTTTTAAAGTATGTCTATATCTTCCGTGCGCACAATACTCTTTAAGAAGAATCCAATATTTTCGTTTCACGTAGGTATTACTTAGTATCTATGTGGAAATAGTTTTCATTACAAGTATACTATGCAAATCTGACTGTCATATCCATATAGAAAAATATACCTTGGCGCATCATGGCATACATTACATTAGGGTGGTAAAGCAACTACGAGGTTCTTTAACCTTCATAATTTAAATACGTCCTCGCATGCAACTTTTCTGCAATTAACCGCAGAATTCACGAATCATCAATTTAAGAAGGTATGTACAAGAAAAAGGGAACAAAACCGGTATCACTGATTACTAAAAAGTAAATAACACTACACAAGTCGCACACTTGAAACTTTGACATTTCATTGGGATATTATATAGGTATATCTAATTCTAAAAGATACAAAATAGCTGCACTATACGTGTTGGCAATGCTATAATGCAAAGCGAAATTCGCGGAGAAGCGAATAATTTTTATCCTTAGTTTTTATCAAAGTCACTTTCGACCTAGTTACAATTCGGCGTTGATAAAATACATTCATGATTTCTAGTGCTAAGTTTAAAACGTGTTTTGGGAGTATTATGTCAAATTTTAATGGATAAAAGTATTAAATGATACTCACGTTTAAGATATTGGGGGTCCTGTATGTATTGCTGAGCGGCTGGACAACAACTGAGGAGGAAGGGACAGGGCGAGGAGCGCGGCGCGGTCGCCAGTTCGCCACTTATCTTCGTTAGCGGCCAATGAGCGAACGTCACAGTCGCCGTCTGCTCTGCCGTTATGTACAGTTTAGTTTGCACTCGATTCCAATGAACCACGGTGCTCGGTGCGCCCGGCCACATACTCCGTGTGCATTATACAGATTGAGATCATAACACGACCACTTTTTTACTCACTTTTTGGGCCGTGTGAGCATCCTGATAAAGATTCAAATGTAACTATTTACTTAAAATATTTGCTTATTATTTCTGAATAACTACTTCCTAGATAGGGATACGACTTATCGTCACACCTTCAAAAATTTCGGTGTCAGGCTGTAGACTAGATTGAGTCAACCATAATCTACAATATATTCTTATGTTTTGTTTTCACAAGTGGTGCAGTTGTTGTTTGTCTCTTACTAAGTAAAAAAAACATCTTTTTTTTTCTTGGTGATGTCAAAGAAGGACAGAATTGCGTCTCGTTCTCTTTTGTTTGCGTAAACATGTTTATCGCATTCGAACTTGCTTTCGATTACTCATTAGGTATTTCATAATACCTACGATAATTTATTACAAATTTAAAGGGAGAGTGTTAATGTTTATTATTTACAAATGATTACTTATTGCTGCAACCTTTGTAGGTATGGGTATGCCAGAGTGCAGTATGAAGTTTGTTGTCCATTCTTCTCCATGATACGAACCTACCTTTTGGAAGGTGCAACTAGAACTATTTAGTGTTTTATATAATTTTTAAAGATTTTTTTTTATAATTTAGTCCAACTTAATGTATAAATAGGTAGTTATTTTACTTTGAATTTTGAGTTTCAATCAAAGAGTAGATACCTAACTGGGTTTTTGACTTAATAGTTGCGGTACAACACTAACTTTTATCACACAGCATAATCCCCGAAGGGTTAGGCAGAGGTGTCCTAGTAGTTCACCCACACTGCGCAAGTTATGTTTAAGTCCCATACAGTAGGGAGCGAGTCTATTGCCATCAATCGGGCGCAAACAAGGCTCCGGTGAGATACAGAGAAATTTCAGATGGAAGAATTTAATAACCCTGGACCTCAAGTAACGCTTAGGACTACTAGACCACGAGGCAATCACATGACCAACGAGGCAGGTTCTTTTTAACATTATCGTAAAACTCTTGTAGTCTTGTATTAAAAACACTCCCGGGTTTCTCAACTATATATAGTAACTGTATCAGGAAGTGTAAAGTTATGTGTTTTGTAATATAACTCACGTACTCCCAATGTAAGTTACGTTACGTGAAGGGCCTCTCTTCGTGAAAATCTCATTGAAATATTTTTCAAGCTATACTTCTTTTGGCACGTTAGGAAAAACATATGAAAGTATTTTTTTACGATGCACGCGCACGCTGACACGTAAAACCGACACCCTGAAGTTAGCTATAGTCAACATTTTAGTTTTAACTTGTGATCTGTCGTTAAATTCGTCTTAAGTATAGTAGTGACAATGGATATATCAAAAATAAGAAATGGTGGTTAAAAGTATTGAAATAGACCAATTAAGTATTTGACTCAGAGAGTCAGAAGTCGAAAAAGTTTTCTTGGATGAGTGAATCCATTTGATGGCAAGCAGCACCTCGTAAATATGAGATCTTTAGTGCGAGATACTCAAGCCTCCTAGCCAGGTTTTACCATCAGAGAGACTTTCACCTCATGGCATGCCATGGCCGGCTTAGAAATCTTTAAACAGACTCCGCTACAAAGTCGACAGTAGCAAAGAGAATCTCCCGAGGTAGATTTTCAGAGATGGAACCGACCTTCAGTGCCTATGCGATACTCCTCCACAGACCATGGCCCACCTTTTATCACGTGAGGACTTAATGACTGCGACAGCAGATCAGCAGATGGTGTTGCCGGAGCTGAATACTGGGCCAAACATAATTTAACAAAATAATGTTAAATTATGTTTTAGTTTGTACTAATTTAACAAAATATTGTTAAATTATGTCTTTGTTTGTCACTAAGCTATAACGCTAACATAAATAGAGTATTGTGTCTACATTGTCATACAGTTGTTTAAACTTTTAGTAACACAATTGGTACTTCTGCTAACAATGAGTCTTGCGCCAATTCTATTTCTTATAACACTCACATCACGTAACAACGATACACCCTGTTTTCATGAACGGAAAGTAATGAAGAAATATTGGGCTTTATTACAATTGCAAGAATAAAAACTGCGTACAGCTTGGGGTTGGAGATGTGAGATGTGTTTGTGACTAGATTCGATAAGGTAAGAACTTATTATATAAAAGAAAAGGACCAGCCAACTTTGCATCATATTTTCATTCCACGAGAGATTTGGAAATCATCATCTGCCTAGCCTTTTCCCAACTATGTTAGGGTTGGCTTCCAGTTTAGCCAGATGCAGCTGAATACCTAACAGTTTATCACATGTAGCAACCCTGTAACTGGGTAACACGATACCCTATGCTTTAACTTTTTGTCAGACTTTAGGGCTTCTCAGTACTTGCAACGACTGTCAAAGATCTACAAATGACAGCCGGGATCAGCGGCTTTACGTGCTTTCCGAGGCCCGGAGGAGTTTTAACCTCGTCAAGCGTAGCTCGACACGTGAAGCGTTACTATTTAGCCACAAGCTTCTTCTTCTTACAGGTACCTATGAAAATGTTATGCCAAAAAAATCTCTTCCTTCTGCAGCTGTACTCTACCTATTTTCAAATGCTTCAACTACAAAAAGCTGATATTTTAATACAAAAAACGGACACCTCAATTTTATTAATTTGCATGGAATAGGTATTATATATCTATATCTATACTAATATTATAAAGAGGAAAAAATTGTAAGTTTGTATGTTTGTAAGTTTGTATTGTAGGGGGTAATCTTCGGAACTAATGATCCAATTTTAAAAATTATTGCACTGGTGGAAAGCTACACTATTCCCGGATGTCATAGGGTACTTTTTATCCCAGGAATCCCACGGGAACAGGAACTACGCAGGTGAAACCGCGGGACGTCTGCTAGTAAGCGATATACAAACTAAACTTGTTCAAGTATTAAAAATAGCTGCTTAGTTTGTGTTGTCAAAAAATCGTACAGTTTAAGTTTAAACATAATCTCAAGTAAGTGAAATATTTGTAATTTCTTATTGAGAAATAAATTTCTTTAACCTTAAACTATGCACAAATAGTTAAAGACATATAGATAAATTGATTAGATATCTTTAGCCTTGAAATATCACTTATATTTAAAGACGTGGACCCTTGTATGCGCGCTCAGTTAGCATGCGTTCTAAAAATAATTACCATCAATCGGTTCGGTGTTAAGGCAGGTAGAAGCGACGCTACTGTACTAGTGGTAGAGGACATATTTGTACGTGGCCAGCCGTTCATTATTAACAACCTTGAGCCAACCAGAGTCAGTTTAATTGGCTAAAATTATTGTATTGTCATTAGGTACGTCTCATTCATTATTTATTTGTTGGTCTGTACACTCCAACTACAGGCAAGGTGTTTTTCTCGTTAAGTATCCATAGAATAATTAGTATGGGTTCTTACTTCGATATCTATACTAATATTATAAAGAGGTAAAATTTGTAAGTTTGTAAGTTTGTATGTAGGGGGTAATCTTCGGAACTAATGATCCAATTTTAAAAATTATTGTACTGGTGGAAAGTTACACTATTCCCGGTGGACATAGGCTACTTTTTATCCCCGTATTCCCACGGGAACGGAAACTACGCGGGTGAAACTGCGTGACGTCTGCTAGTAATTTATATTATTAGAATTCACTTCATAGATTTTTACAACTTGTCAATTTCCAGATTTGCACTAAACTCTTATATTAATTTTGTTCAAGACATAGACTCTACCATTACAATTATCTAGACCATTGATTCCCAACCAGTGGTTTACGCAATATCAGCGATCCCCAAGAGTTAAAATATGGTTCGTGAAGGTTTGGCAGCAAAAACCAAATGGATGTAAACTGAATAGAAGTTTGTATTGGAAGGGTTGAGTTCTGTAATTTTATTAGTACTGTTCTATGTGGGAATCATGATTAATTGATGGCAAATTGTGGGTGTGCCCTTTGGGAATAAAAGGTGTGTTGTTATGCAATTGTAGTGTATTGCTACAGTTTATTTTTCTCGAACCTTCTAGTCCCTGCTGGCTACAAACCAATCAAAGAGGTCCCCGGTCAAATAAAGGCCACTGATCAAGGCGTTCAATATAACTAAATACAGGCGGAAGATGAAACTCAGTTTCAAAGTTCACTGTTGACTGTAAATCTCAAAAGCAAAATCAGTGATAGCCTAGTAGTGTGATCGGGGGATTGTCAAATCACAGGTCTCGAGTTCGAACCCAAGGCACGCACCTCTGACTTTTCGGAGTCATGTGCGTATTGTATAATTATCACTTGCTGCGAAACTGGTGACGGAAAACATCGTGAGGATCCTGTGAGATGTTTCTTGAGGGCGTGTGATACTAAGTCAGAGACCCATGGGCGGCATAAAAACTCTGACTCACTTGACTCACTTAACTCACTAAGCACACGATATAACACCGGCGTAGGTCCCCGTTCCCGTGGGAATACAGGAATAAAAAGTAGCCTATGTGTTAATCCGGGGTGTCAGCTAACTCCATACCAAATTTTATTAAAATCCCTTTAGTAGTTTTTACGTGAAAGAGTAACGAACATTCATCAATCCATCCTTCGCGTTTATAATATTAGTAGGATATACATGAATCCGAAACTGTCGGACGGTTTTAAAATAAGTACTTTTTATGTGGCCTACGCAAATGACCAGCAGATAACGCTGTGTGACAGGTCGTTGAGCTCCATAAAATAAGTTAGAGCTGCACGATGACTGAAGCATGCATGCCGTCTGTCGGGACAAGTCAACTGAAAACTGTATTGGTTCTTTCTTCCGAAAGATTTTCGATGCATTTCCTTGCATCATTATACTCGCATAATATACGAGTATTGATACAGTGTTATGTCTCTGAACTTTAAAAGAAACCATGACATCTAATTCCTTTTAATATTTCTTCTCATAGATCAATCATTAGAAAATATTCACGTCAAAGTATCTGAAAAGATTGAGAGCGCTCATTTCATCATTCCATTTAATTTCAATTAGCAACAAATTTACAAATTTACAACATTCGCTATTTTTTTTTTGTTTTATTCACCATTTCAATTTCACTGGTTTGTTCAGCAAATCAGAACGTCTTCTTAACAAAGGTAGCAGCAGTAACAAATAACTGTTGTGTAATTTTTTATTGGTTCAGCCTAGTGTGGCAGGTTCGAGACTAACAAAAGCATGTTTGTCGTCGCAAATTAAATAGCTTGCTCTACCAATTGACAACTACCGATAGACGATATAATCTGTCACGCTTTGAATTGGAATATGTAGTTCAGGGCATGGGCTAGGTCAAAAGCCAGGTGCTTTTGACCTCGGGGTGCAAATCAGATTTGTTGCAATTTGCCTTCTGATATGTCTATATATTTTGATTTATGATTCATCAATCATACTGCTGTACCAAACTGTAAGCACACGGGGCTTTGATTTTATCTATCCACCAATCTTTTTTCTCATTAAGACTCCAAAACCTTTGGGACCGAACGTGGATCCACGCGAAACACAATTTCTTTTTTTCTATAATTGCATACGCGTGGTTAACCTCAACCACACTAGCTAAAAACAAAATAAATCTCTTATACGAGGTCTAATAATGTAGGTAATAAATAAAACAATAACATCAAAACGTTATAATCTTAATTATTAATTTTATTATCACACTTACGAAAGATACAAAAACATATCACGATGGCACTAGCAGTCAGTGCTTCAGCAGACGTGTAGATACAGTAATATCGAGTTGATTGTGACGTCATCTCATACATATAGTATTATAACTTTATCACCAATCAGCTATCCATAATAAATATACACAAAAATAAGTATGCTCGAAGGAAATTACAATATCTACAAATTTTGTGTTCGAATAGAGACATAAACATGATATAATTAATACAATATTTAGACAAAATATGAATAGTTATATCTAAAGTTGATTTGCAGATAACAGACACATTTTGGTGCCGTGTTGAACTAAGGCTTGACGGTAATCTTCTTATGGTTCTTATAATATACGTATTTAACTATCTTGAAATCTACGTTACAAATCTCGACAGGAAAAACTTTCAAGAGTGAAAAACTGTAAAATGTCTAAGAAGTTAGAACTTTTGATATTGGAAAACACTATTTTACACTCGTAGATGGTAAAGTGATATTGATTTGGTTTAAGTACATTGAATTTTTCGGGCGATTCCATTATGGGTGGAATCCCGGACTTACTCGTAACAATATCTACTACTAATATGTACATAACACTTGTAAAACAAAAAAGAATAGTACTAAGTATAGAGTACCCAAAGGTACATTTTTAGTCATGAAAATATTAGAAACTTATACTAATTATAGACACATTAACATTACAGCAGAAAAAAATATTGATATTAGGCAGACAGTACGTAGATAAAAGACACTAACACCTAAGTAGTTTCTGGAGTGAATTGACTAAGATTAATGACATATCATAAATGCTGAACTTAGCTGAGAATTCCTAATTGTAACCTTAATTTAAAACTTTTAAATAAAAGTGGAAAATAAAATTTTGTCGAGTGACGGATTTTGTCACTGGAACGGAAGAGATACTAGGAGGATCTACGTAGAAAGGGGCTTAAGTTTCAGCATTATGCCATTGTGTATGTAACCAGAGATAATTAGTAATTTTGTGGTGGTTATTTGGGATGGTAGATGCCTCTGGCCGGCCTGGCGGGTCTACCGCCGATGCCTCCGGCCGCGCGTCTTTTTGCGATAAGCGCATCGAGCCCACGTAGAGGCGGCGCGGAGGTAGTTTCCGCTGGTGTAGGCTCTGTCTCTGTTTCACTCTTCTGCTCTGCACTGGTACTCTCTTCTGTTACCTCTGTTGACTTTTTAGGCGCTTCTGTAGTTGCCTGTCAAACATAAATCACATTTTAGCAAAAATACCAAATATGGTGTTTTTCTAAATATTTTACTTTCTTCTAAGTCTCATGAAGCCATAATCTAATATTACCTCTGTAGAAGCCGCCATCTTCCTCTTCAAGAGGGGGTTGACGCGACGAGCGGGGGGAGTGACAGCAGCGCGGGGCTTGGGTGAGGGAGACAGCTGCAGCCTAGTGCGGACCCTAAGACCACTACGAGGGGCCTCTGGTGCGGGAGTGGGCGATGAAGCCTGTTTGAAAGAAAATAATTATTAAATTTATCTTCCTGATCCAGAATAGTTGTTTTGAACGCTTACGAAAACAAATTGTCCAGCTGTTGGTTGTTCTAAAGCTTTTTCACGTAAAGGTGAGTTTTTTTTAGTAAACATAAAACATTGTTCATAATATTTGTGTCTTTATATTTACTTCAGCATCTTCATCAGTAGCTGGTGATTCAGGTGCCGAAGTCTCTGCGGGAGCTTCGGAGGCAGCCTCGGGGGCTGTGCTGACGCCCCTCAGGCGAGGGTTGGGGCGCAGATTCAGCCTGGGTCCTGGGCGGAGGGAAGCTGGCCGGAGACCGGGTCTACCACGGCTAGCCGAACAAATGGGTTAATGTTTAAGTTAAATTGGTCACTACACCTCTCTCTTCATTTCATCGAAGTTATTGAATGGTTAACATTCGTGATTCATATTTTAAGGTTATTAAATAGATCTACTCAGTACTGGGGGGAGTTTTACAGGTACGGATGCAAGGTCGATATTAAAATGTAACCTGAGGACCATAACCTACTGACTGGTTAATACATATTTATCTCGTGCCTATGGGGGAGAAGAAGGCTGTCTTTGCTAGCTATTACAACTAACCCAATAGTCCTTGAAGGAATGGGGGTAGTCTCAGCTACTTCCCCAGATCCAGCGCTGGGAGACGTGCTGTCCTCAGCAGCGGAACTGGAAGCTGCAGCGGTTGTGCTGGTGCTTGGTGGACCTCTCCTTACACCTGGACGAATCCTAGGTCTGAAAGAATTTCATGAGTTATTAGTCAGCATACCGGGAGTATAATACTTCAAACTGTGCTGAGTATGCTAATGAAGGCATTTAACAAAGACATGTTGATGGGTAACGTTAAAAGAAAAATCATTCCACCAAGCATTCGAACCAAGATCATTCATCACCTGTATTTTAATACAACATGTCTGTTGCATGCAAATGACTGTTAGTTTACCTGGGCGCTGGTGCTGCTGGAGCTTCACTTGAAGCTGCTGCGCTGCCGGCATCGTCCACAACAGGGGCTGAGGTCGTGGAGGCTGGCCTGGTACGGCCGGCAAACAAACCACGACGACCGAACGCCTGCAACAATGAAACAATCTTTTCAAAAATATGGCATTTTAGTTATACTTACAGCGCTGTAGGCAGGTATACCTAGAATTGTAGAGTCAGCATTATTTAACGACTTTTTGACTGTAAATGGTTTTTGTATGATTTTAATTGCGATTATCTGCGATACAAAATAATCGAATTTCTATTTTGTTTAGTTCTGAAATTCTGAATACAAGTGTTTTCAAGTGTTCACTCTGTTCGGCCACACTCAAATTGGCTTCGCCAAAGTTTGCAGAGTCTGCTGCTTGTAACGGTATTTTTGGCTTCAGCATCTTTCTATCTACCTATCCTGTGTTAATAATGTAATTTTCTTAACTGTCCTGTACCTAAATTAAAGATTCTGCTGCATAAACCACATTAAGATCACAAGAGAATCCATTAACCCAGTTTGTGCTACCGATTATCGAGGTTCTCTATACGATACCATGGTCTATGAACATTTACACCGTTCAAAAGTACTAACCTTTAGTTATAAAACTACTCGTACATAGTAATTAACATTCAAATCTTATCGAAACTGTTAAATGTTTCGTAAGACGAATATAACCACTGTATTTAGCTAACACAAAATTCGCAATGCAAATCAGCACGATCGCTCATAGCCAAGCTATTAACTAAGTATACGCAGTAAGGGGTCAATGAATATGGATGCAGACCTTGGGTTGTGTGACTGGTTTCTCTGCTGGGGATGGCGTCGAGGAGTCGGCAGCGGCAGCACTGGAGCTGCTTGCAGCTGTAGTCTTTCGTCCGCCTACACTCGGCTTTCCGAAGCGACCTGGTAAAAAAACACACATTGAATGCATACCTACGACAAAATAATTTTCTGCTACCTTCGCCCTTTACTTGATACTTTAATGTTAAGTTTTACAATTGAAGATGGTCAAGGTGAGCTGTGTTTTTAGCCCAAAGGTTCATGTATTTGTGAAAGTTGTCGGACAAATCTTTGATAAAGTAATTTTTATCGAAGTGCATATAATTTGTGTCGACTTGTCAAAAACATTTTGCTTCAAAACTTATATGAACTCTAAGCAAAGTAAATTCGACAAAAATATCTTTCTACTTCTTGCTTAGATATCGCAATGTCGGTCAGCTTAGTATATATTATTATATATCTATTAGTTGTCAACATATATAAGTATATAGTTTACTAACTGGCTGCACCTCGTCATGGCCAACAAGTTAGAATTCTAAACGAAATTACGTCAATGTCTTTTATATTAACTACTTATGTTAAGATTACGTTTATTCGCGCGACGACGTGGATTACGTTCAAGCATTCATTATCTCGATATATGTAACTCCTGTACGTGTATATGACCCTGAACTTCTCCAAAACAGCTGGACCGATGGTAGTGTCAGTTTTTGTTATTTGTGTGATTAGGTTTCTGAATGGTTTAGATTCACAATTGGACACGGTAGGTGGCGCTGTGCAGGCAAGACAACGTCTTTCAGTTTTGCTAGTTATCAAACAAGTAAAATTCTCGTGCCACAGTGTTTGTTACAAAACTCCTCTAAAACGGCTTTACCCATTCATATGAAGTTGTATGTATATTCAGTAGGTCTGAGAATATATCGGAAACCATTTTTTTTTTGTAAAATCAAAGGCACTTACGAAGTTTTCCGGGCAGCTAGTTTCATGTAAAATTCTGACGTGAGTTAGACTAAGACTTGTTTATAATAAAGGGAATACAGGGCAATTGGTAAACGCTAGAACCTTTCAGGAGATGAGAGTACTCATGTAAATTGTAAGAAACAACAAAGAGGCAAATCCCGTATATTTATGAACGTTCAAGTTCTAATCTCAGTCTCAATCTGTCAAAATACGTCTAACTTTTCTTGATTTCCGACAGGTGTTTTGACATTAGATTATTGCTGGGATGAGGTTGTGACGAGTTTTGGGCGTTTTTAAATACAGGAATTGGCCTTCTGTTTAAAACATTCGTTTTTTGATACATCAGTGCTAGTCTTAGAGTAAAAGTCGTTAATACTTAATATTATTTATGACTATTTTGGCCCCTTTCTCGTATTTTAATGTGATCTTTTTGCCGATGAATAGAGAAGTATTATGTGTCTGCTGTTATTTAGGAAGTATGCTAAGATGCCTATTTATCTGTTAATATTTGAAATATTTAATGTTTTTTTTACACGTAGCTGTGTTAATTCTTATCATTTGTCCTAATTATCTCTTAGTTAATTAATTTAATTGGTGTTACCGTTTGAACTAAAAAAAAAATAAGATAATAAATTTAGTAAATTATTAATTAATAATATTCCATAATAAAAATAATAAAATAATTGGCCAGTTGGGATGACCCTATATGAAATATTTATTTTAAACACAGCAACCATAAAGGTAAACGTGGAAGAAACTATCGTGCGCTCTAGAAAATAGAGGAAACACCATAAATGGTCTCCAACGACTCTGCAGTAAACAGATATATAAGATTTTACACTATAGAGGCTGCTTATATGAAAGGTTTTTACGACTAAGATACTTACTTAGAAATATCAAAACGGCTTATATCTAGCTGGGTACATTGGGTAGATACTGGGTCTTGAAAACAACAAACGTAAAAGGCAAAATACAAGGTGAATAATTTGAATAAGTACAGAAAACTAGTATTTTCAATTGAAGTGCCTTACAGAAAAAATGTATTTTTCTTAGGTAGTAGGGCCTTGTTTATTGTTACAATGTTTCAAGATGATGCAAAATATGCCAAATTTGCCTCTAACACCTAGGGTACCTTTAGAAAGATAAGCGCTATCTACCTAATTAAACAATCAAGGTCAAATAATGGTGTATTTACACTTGGTCGTATATAGGTATACTACTCTAGTACCGTAAAAGTAAACGTGGGGAAATCCTCGAAAACAAGCATCCGATCCGACTTTAGAGGCATCGTACAAAAAGACGTTATGTTTATAGTTTTACTTCTAGGTTAAAAAAATGATTCGCTTCTTCGTTTAAAGTTGAGTTTATGTCTAAAAATTTATAGTTTTTAACCAACAGGCCTAGCCATATTGGAAATTCTATTTCTATTATAGATAGAAAAAATACATACACACGAACATAGAACCTCCTCCTTTTTTTGAAGTCGGTTAAAAATGGCGTTTATGGAATCAGATGTTTGTCAACTTTCAAGTGTCAAGGGGCCGTGCCTGAAATCGACTGATTTTGATCAACTTTAATCATTATTTGTGAGAAAGAGAAGAAGAATTTATACAATCCTATTTGTGATTTGAAAAGACGAGTTCCTTGTTTTGCATGTTGAGGAATTACATTTTGGAAATAAATTACTTATTCATGAAAAATCACTAAAATTCACCCACTTGTTTTCCAAAAAATGACGTGAGACTGACGTTTGATCATATAGTTACAAGAAACTGAAATAGATTTTGAAAATTAAAAAATCTTACCAATACCAGTATATAGTCAACTTGCACGTGAATGAACCACTTTTTTCATTTTTACTACAACAACGGAAAAAAAAAATTCAATGTCGTTACTTTCCGGAAATTTCAAGACTAATCAGTTTTTTTTTTCTATTGTTTGAATCACTTTTTAGAAATTTTAAAAGTAACATATTAATCCTCAGTTTATTATAATTATGTTCGTAGTATTTTTTAACTTATGTACTTTAACATGTGTACCAACATAGTAAACAAATATGTATACACAAAAATTCCGGAGATTTATTTCTCAACCCTCTTAATTTACTTAGAAACTCAAAATATGATATAAAATATTAAAACAGTTTGAGCGATCACTACGCTCGAGCTTTACGCGTGTGTTCGTGAACTGTACACACAAATATAGCATCGCATTGATGTTACCTAAACTCCAGCGAGCGAATTTTATGCACGGCCCCTTAACAAGTAGAATTAGTATTATGGCTGAAAATTAAATAAACTTGACACCTTATCGATTACGATAATAGAAATGGAATTTGTAATATGGCTAGGCCAGCTGAATATTATCTAAATAAAACCGTAGTTGTTTTTAATGTGCATGAATTAGTTTATTTATCTATTTAAAAAAAACAGAATTGTTCTCGTAGTTCTCTACTACGAGAACAATTCTGTTTTTTTTTTTATATAAGATAAGTAAATTAATATACATTGGTCTAGTAAAAGTATAAACAATTTTTATATCAATTTTTATATCAACGTAGAATTATAAAATAAAACAAAATCATTTGTTCTTTCATTCTAAATCGTGATTCATTAACCGACTGACAGGTTACCTATTTTTTTTTTTATGTTTGTTTTATTATTTATTTTTATAAATAATCCTGAAGCACATGACGAAAATCGTACTCATGGAAAACCCATAATAGGTAACTCAAGCAAGGTGTTCTAGGCGGTAATGGTTTTCGGATCAGGGGCCAAGTGTGGTGATGTCACAAGTCTGATGGTTTCACAAGTGTGATAATGCCACAAGTGTGATGGTGTCACAAGTGTGATGATGTCACAAGTGTGATAGTGTCACCAGTGTGATCCTGCCACAAATGTGATGGTGTCACAAGTGTGATCCTGCCACAGGTGTGATGGTGTCACAAGTGTCGCTGTTATTGCATAGTAACAAGCAGTGGAAAAATATTTTTATTTGCTATTTCATTGATAAAGACTTGGTACTTTAGAACGTTTGATAACAAGAACATCATGGCCAAGTTCAAGGTACCTATTTTGACTGTGATACATATATCTAAGGAGCAATTTAGTGCAGATAAATTAGTAGTTACCCTCTAAGAATTTGTTTGTTTTGTACAACTTTGGCTGACAATAAAGCTTAACTAACTACCTACCTACCTATAAATATATTCGTATCGGAATCCAGCAACTATAGCATTATATCTTCAACGCAAAATACATAGACACCCATCCCATGCTCAGCAACACAGTTTCTCGGTCACATCATAAAACCTCCGTAAGTATTACCCACTTTTATGTTTTCATAAATCCTATTTTAACCATCTAAAAATAAAGAGTATCTTCTGTTATCACTGTAACAAAACTAGCTTATCTGATATCGACCGACAACAATAACGCGCGGTATGTCCGTGACGTAACGGACTAGTTAAAAGTGTCCCACAGATTGAGACTCGCTATTCATTTTTCATGAACCCACCTTAATCACTCCAATGTAACTGTAGCCAGCAGATGTATGTCTATAGACACATTCATAAATCATAAAACTAAACCACACCTCCAACAAAACAATCGTGAAAAACATATTCACACAACGCGTGGAGCGCGTGTACTGTGTATAGTTCATACGGATATTATCCATAGCGTGACATTCGCTTAAAATGCATTCGCAACAAAAACAATCGCAGAGCAACAAATGAATAATTAAAACATAACTTTCGCAGGTGTAGCAGCTACTGCATAAAAATAACTTGGTTAAGTAGCATGCTTGGGGAAACGGCGATGCACGGTTGTATTCAGTCCACTACGGTTTAACTTGGGTAAAGATGTGTTTGGAGTAAAATATGTATGTATCGTATGGTAAGTATTATTTAACAACACTTTTGATGTATTGATGATGACGTCTTTTGCTCTATGCTTAGCCAGCTAGTCGTACAGCTGGCTAAGCATAAAGCAAAAGACGTCTAGCAATTTTTGTGACGCCTGATAAAACAGTGAATTTTTTCGTAGAGTATCAGTAATAAACTTATTGCTAATAGCAATATTGAACTGTTGTGTGTATTTAATACAATCCTCGCAGGCTATATTTAATATAAAATGAAATTATACATAACGATACATTCAGATTCCAATATAAAACTACGCTGTGTAGAAAACACGCGTCTAATAGACTCAATAATTATTTAGTTGCAATTAAACCACGTAGTGCACTTTCGCCAATCGCGCCGAGAATCTCGAACTGGATTTGTTAATGTAGTTCATGGTGAAGCAGTTAGTATTATTACACAAGTGGTTGTGAGCTGTGTGTTTACCTCGCACTCTGGTGGAGGTCTCCTGCGGAGCTTCGGTGGCGGCGCTGGTGGTGGACACGCGGGTGCGGGCGCCGGCGCGGCCCTTGAACCTGGAGGGTCGCGTGGGCACCGCGGACGTGGTGGTCGGCGCTGGCGTGGTGGTGGTCGTCGTGGTGGTGGTAGTGGTGGTCGTTGTGGTCGGTGGCGTGGTCGCCTCCTCCGTAGTACTCATGACCTCCGTCGTCGTCCACATATCGTCCTCAATTGTCGTAGTCCCATCAAAGTTGATCTCATTTGTCGGGTTGATGTCATTATTCAAGTTCTCTCCAGCCAAATACGCGTACAGGTCTAGAGCCACCTTCTCCATCGCAGTCATGGTCGTGTACTCAGTGGTCTCTTGGTCGTAAGGAGTAGTCAGCTTGTAGTCGGCGGGCAGCTTCGAGTCATCTAAGATCTCCTGGAACCTGATGCCCGACGATAAGCTGTGACCCTCCCTGGCAGACTCTTTGGCATAAGTAGGTTCTTTGGCAATCGGTGTCGTTTCGGGCACTTCTTCGGTGGTAGTTCGGCTTTCTGAGGAATACCTACTAGGTAGCTCTTTGTATTGGGACGGAATGTCACCAGAATGAGTCTTGAAGCTGTCTAGGTCTACTAGTTCCGAGCTTGGGCGTCTGTAATTATAATAAATGATAAAACGATTAATTTACAGTTATCAGATTCGTTGTGGATTCAGAGTGAATGGTTGGTGTGTACGTTACCTGATGTGCGCACGGGTCCTGCTTCTGGTCTGACCGATTGACTCATCAGCAACATTGTCGCTTTGTGACCGTCCGCGTTGTCTAACAGTTTCAGAAGATACTTCGGGTACGTAAGTTGTAGAAGTAGCTGACGCTAAGTTACGACCTCGAGGCGGGAACCGTGTGCTTGATGGCAACCTAACGCTTTGAATATTAGGAAGTGTTATTAATATAAATAAATGATGAAAGCATAAAGTGTATCCTATAATTTAGTGTAAAATGTTTAGAAATACAATGGGTCATGAATTACCTGATGTCCATTTCTTCTTCTTCGGAGACGGGTGCAGGTGCGACAGTTCGGCCACGGCCTCGTCCTCTAGTTGTCGCTGGGACAACTTCATTTTGTATTTCAGGGGTGGCTACGGTGGTAGCTGTTCTGTCAATAGAACTGTACTTGTTCTTAGTTTTACTTTCGTTAGCAATGTGATTCTCACTGTCGATTTTTTCCGGACCATCGTGAGAATTGTGAACAGGGGTGGCGATAGTAGATGAAGCTTTGTCTTTTCCTTTTCCATCTTTTTTGTTACCTTCTTCATCCTCGTCATAGTAATAATAGATGTACTCATACTCGTAGTCTTGTCCATTGGGACCTTTTTTAATTTGGATTCTCGATTGGGGCTTCTGTTCTGAGCCAGCCGTTTCCAAATTAACATTAGACGATAACAGTCCGGTGTTAATGTCATCAATTGTATCAAAGTTAATAGGGATGTAGTCGAATTGCTGATTAACGAAAGCGGTTGGTGGGGCAGTTGTAAGTACAGGCTTCTGGGTAGTTGTGCCTGCAGTTTTACTTAATTTTCCAGATTCTGACATCGCTTCTAAGGCAACAGCCATTCTAGGATTGGTTTCAACATCTCTCAAGTTCTCCCGTATTTTAATATCTTCTAATTTTGACACGGGGATATCAACTTCAATTGATTCGGAATTTTTGCTTTTCAATCCCTTTTTAAACAAAGATTTTTTGTCCTCTTCGATGGCGATGATGCCCTCGGAAGCGTGTTTGACCTTTCCGCTATGAAGCTTCTTGACAATCTTTTCACTGTCATCTTGTTTGAAGTTTCTGTGATGAGGGTGCTTTTCAGGAATCTTGTGTGAAGTCTCGAAGTTTCTTAGTGGAGTTTGTTGGCCTGAACTGACCAGCACGTACTCTTCACCGGGCCGAGGCTCCGTGATGATATCTACATCGGCGTGCACCGAGTAGAACGTGCAAACTAACAAGCATCTGTAACAAAG
This sequence comes from Euplexia lucipara, assembly GCA_921972225.1. NCBI lineage: Eukaryota > Metazoa > Arthropoda > Insecta > Lepidoptera > Noctuidae > Euplexia > Euplexia lucipara. The sequence continues at coordinate 3,827,269 of OV179142.1, read as the reverse complement.
AAACGGAATTTGTAAGATCTCCATCAACATGGTAGGTTACGAAAGTTTGTTACATTACAGAAATAGGAGTCAGTGCTCTGTGACTCAGCAAGATGACATCTGGCAGCTGCGCCTACGAGTCAAAGCTTGCGACCCTGCACAAGGAACTCTGAGTCACCAAATCATTTCATCACCGCATTCTCGAGTTGGGTATTGTTTGTCTGCCAACACAATTTCGCTGTTACATGAACATTTCTAATGTGTATGTTTAAAGTGACGTGTAAACACGTATATGTACGGGTTATATTAGCACACTTTTTGTCCATTGATAGGTTTCATAACAGATATCGATTTGCATAGCTATCGATATTTCTGGCACAGTTGCACGATGGGGAGCAAAGAAGGTGTGTGAGAAAATTGATCTAGATGACTACAAAACAAGCATTGTCGAACATTGCAATGTTGCAAAAGTGATGTGGTCGTGAGAAATGGCAGCGAAAATCAGAGCGTGGGTGTATTACGCATTTCGATTCCGCGCAAGTGCAAGCTGATCGATGAGGCAATCTGAGGCCGATACTCTGTCAGCGATAACCAATGGTCTGTCGTTCGAAAAACCACGAAACGATTCTGTTACGCATATTAATTCCATACATTTAGGACTTTTGGACAATTGTAACATAAAGTTGCCGATCACTTTCACCTCTGGGTTGACTCACACAAGCCGCTGCACTCGCAGCGCGCCTATCTGCGTCAACTACAATACATTACAGTATTTATGGCACTTTATAATTGATCAGCCTGTCATTAAAATTATTAATACGTAAGAGCTGTTACGACTGTTGCAGTGTCCTACAGAGTGTTTTATGCTAGTTCGTCAAGACAAGAATTTTGCAACCTTTCACGATCGAAGATGATTATGCGGTTGCTCAACCGATCAGCTACAGACATTAATAACCCGGGCTGTAACAACAAAATGTTTTATTTTTCTCTCCGAGTCCGATTTTAAAAATCTGACTCGGAGAGAAAAATAAAACATTTTGCATTAATAATAATGACGTACGTACATTCGTCTTTTGGTCCTGTCGCTGGAGCAATGGATATAAAAAGTGCAATGAATCATATCACGGCAACAATATCGAATCGCAAATCCAATTATCAGTGTCGGAAGTGTATAAGCTTCCGTACAATTTCTTGTGAGCCTCGACGGTATACGGAAGGTGATTGAGGGATAACAAGCGAATGGTGCTATACTGGAATTAAGCCCATCCGATCGCATTAGGCCACCTTCATTTCACTGCGTGCGAGGAAGTGTGTGACAACGCACGCCAGTGAATGCGCCACGCCGACCGTGACTGGTTCCGATGCAGCCTTTACTTCTGAAGGTTGTTGTGAATTCCGAGTGGACAATAAAACCCATATTTGCTCGTATTGTTCCTCAAACAACTGGACCTTCTCTCACCTTTACAAATTGAGTTAAGTAAAGTATAGTATTCAAACGCCACAAACTGGGTCTCGTCTTTATCATCATTCTGCTGATTATCAGTGTTTTACATAGAGTGACTGCAAATTTAACCTCCCATATTATTATTTTACTCTTTGAATTTGACCCACTGATGGGTATACACTTTGGTTAAACTGGTTGTCAGACTTTCAGGGTTCTGTCTACTAGAAACGACTGTAAAACTGAGTCTATTCAAATCAATCAAATCAACATAAGACTATTGCTTTCGTGCATATCAGGATATAACCGACTATAAGGCTCAGTAAAACTGAGTGATAAAAAGGTAAAAGAGGTGTAACAGCCTCCAGCAATACTTGTACTTGTATATCCGCTTTCCATAATAACAATACGTAATTTCCTGCATGTCCATTTGACGTCACACAACATCGTTGAGCTAAATTAATCTTACATAAATATTATGGAAAATCATTGAGATAATGAATACAGCCTCAATTCCGCACTGGAGTGTAACGAGACCAGCGACTATGTTTGTACCGGTTCAATTTCACTAGATGTAAGGTCGCGTGCGCAAGGCTAGGTGAGCGTGGCACAGGACCAATACACAAAGACGTGGTGCCTACAGAAACTAAGTGGTGCCTGCCAAGCTGTTTGTTCACACTTTGTGAATTTCAAGCAAATAATATAGATTTATCTGTATCAATAGTTTAATTCCCCATGTATGTAAATAAATACCTAAAATATACTAATTTACCGAAGAGATTTAAAATGCTGTCTTTGTAATTTAGTAACTTATAAATTCTGTAACCAATTTTTAATAAACTTGTCAAAAGCCGATTTTTATTTGTCACTCAATTGTTTATTGCATTCTACTATCAAAGCAGGGACTGCTATTCTTAAAAAAAGTTTCATCAAGTTTTATGTGAAAAACAGCTGTTGATTCTTTGCCGATATCAATCTTAAAGCTGTTAATTTGTTTTTGCCATGTGCATCACTGGGCCAAAGTTTCATCAGCAAATGGGCATTTTATAATGAACTAACAGACATCACGCGGATTCACCCCCGTAGTTCCCGTTCCCGTGGGAATATAGGGATAAAAAGTAGTAGTTTATGTCAGCCGGGGATAGCGTAGCTTCCCAACAGTGAAACAATGAAACAGCCTCTTCAATGGAAACAAACAATCAGATATGCCCTCTTTCTAAGTACTTAGGTATACATTACCTATGTAGCTAGCTCTAAGCAATACCTTGTACAACCATGAAGAGCTGTCTCCAAGTAAGTTGCAGATGGTTAAATGATGATGATAAATGAACCCAACAAAATAACGAAGGTACTCTCATGCTCTTTAAACTTTACATAGTATTGCCACATGCATCGGAGGGTTCACAAAGTTCAAGGCGTATCAGACCGTTTATTTGTACCATTTAGATGTGAGACACGTGAATGAAGTTATTTTAGAATGTAGTCGAACTAGGTATGTACAGACGCCAGCACATCAACCTACCCCAAACTGTCAAATTTTCCCAAATGAACATGAACCTTATTGTGTTTAGAATAAAGTTAAAAACCTATCAAACAAAATTTGACCTAAGTATTGGGGTAGGTTGATGTGCTGGCGCCTGTACATGGGACTCAAATATTTTCAGGTTTGTTTTCGGTAGACTACATCTGTAGCTCTGTATTGAAAACTAGTCGCTATTTCGATGTCCGTAGATCATCTTTGTTTTAGTATACAATATAACACGCCTGTAATTCCCAAAGGGTTAGGCAAAGGTATAGGTACAGTTCGTCAGGTACGTTTAAAAGGCGCGCCTATAGGCATCAGCCCGACACAAACCCAAACTCCAGGCTCACTTAGCCCGACCCCGGAATCAAATCCAACATCTCACGCTAAGCAGAAGCGCTTGCGGCCACTTGACCAACGAGGCCATTTTGATAATCAACATGTTATAAATAAGCTTATCTTGAAATAGCTGACAAAGGCTGTTTTAAAATAGATCAAGCGGCCTTTCATTAAGTGGCGTGACAAATCGCGATCTACGTAAAAACTTTACACAATATTTCTTTTTGTCGCGTGCACCTTTTGTGGTCAGTTATTTACAAGATAGAAAATACTCTTTCGTAACAAAGAATGACTACATGTCAAACTAGCATACCCCTGTCTATTCTCAAAGAATTTTAATTGTACGATGATAAATAATACGCGTATGCAAGAATTTATCGTAAGACGAAGCGCCACAATTAAAAAATATATAAGTAACGAGCGAATGCGTCTGCGTCGGTAGATTTATCATTTGTGTGGATGTGCCAAGTCTGTGCTCGTGACTCGATTACATCTGGGTTCGTCAACCCCACGTTTCCTTCCAGTGCGAGTGGTGCATCGCCCCATCGTGAAGGAAGCTACGACACTATCTCCCGGGAAATTAAAAGATTTGAACGTGACAAGAAAGTATAGCCAGCTAACTCTTTCACTGTGCATACGCAATATTACCATCTTTTGATTAAATAGCACCGCAGTGGTAAAGGTTAAACTCTCTCCGTGGTAAAAACGAGTTTCTTTATATCTATGCTCCTCTTGCTAGTTTGTAACTTGTTCGTCTACATTGTTCCACTTTCCACAGTTTGTAGATGTTTTATAATATCCTTGTAAAGGCTTTGTGTTTCATTCACTTGATTCACTGAACTTTTAGTTGTCATTCATTTAATTAACACTAACTGTTTGGTCCCATAGCAAAACACATTGTCTAAAATCCCGTGATTACTGTGACATACTGAATCCTAACACAAATCTTGGTTAAAGTTACGCAAAATATCTAAATATTGAATACACAATGTTACTTTGTAACTACAAACATACATACTAGAGGGTTTATAATGATCGTGTGAACTTTATCATTAAGATAACAAATATCCAACATAACTTAAGTTATTGTATACAAACTTACACCACATAGACATTGGCCAACAGCGGTGGATGGTAGATGCAAGGTTAAGCTCATATATTTTAATTACGTTTCTTGTAATATGTATAGTTAAGCATACAGTAAAGTTGCCTCCAAATGGCAACTTGCCCATTGTTGCATTGGCCATGGAACCGTCGAAAATCGTTTGTTCAAACAAAATTGAAAATATATTTTTTTCATTGCAGTTATTGTTATCGCGACTATATCATGCATATTGTAAAACACGCCAAACACTTGTTTACACCTATCAATTACAAAATTTAAATAGTTAAATTTATTGCAGTTGCATGTTTGTTATTCATTGAGTTGGAACTTTCAAAACCACGGCGAACAAAAGCTTTTTACGGTAAGATTTACAACGTTGAGTAGGTACATCCGGATCACATACATTCTGCCGCAAATATGTGATATTACATAACACCATCATAATATAAACGAGCAATCGTTTCACATTTCTGAAATAAAAGTGGACACATTAATATGTAGTGAGGCAGTTTGTATTATTCAATGAGGTGACAGAGAACCGGTGGAAAACTGGTTCTAGGAAAACCTGCGTAGAGCGGTGTGCGGGTACTTAGGTGCATTTGGACAGAAATGGTGATTGTTATCCGTGGGAGCCACACCTGAACGGGAGGGGGTCAAGGACGGAGTATATTTCCCACACATTCATAATATTTACTTAGGTCTGTTCGCCTCACAAAAACGACCTATGGCAGTAGAAAAATCTTAACCAAATATCGCATTTTGGAAAACATTAACAGTAGGTAAGTAGGTACCAAATTTTATTATGGTATATGGCCTGACTTATTATGGAGAAGGAATGAGGATCATGTTGTGAGAAACGCCTTGAGTATGAACGTGGAAATTTACAATAGTAGAGGATGGCCTCATAAACGATGGATGGACTGTATAACGGACGATATGACTAAGAAGGAGGTGACTATGGAGAACATTGAAGAAGACATCCTGTACCAACGCCAATAAAATTGGTATAAGAGCAAGAGGACGATGATAAAGTACTATATTTTGTAACTCAGTCATGAAATCGTAAAGTTTAAAGGCAAAAAGGTTATACAATGAAGGAATGTTGTTTTCGAAAACCGCCTTCGCAACACTTCATAAACATAAATAATTTCTAAAGAGGACGGCGATGCCGATGTAATTACTTGTATCCTAATTACATTCATTGAAGATCTTTTAATTACGGAGAGGGTGTCAGTGGAACTTAGAACTATATAATTAACCTATGAGGTAAATCTGTTTCATGAAGCTCCGGATTCTTCGATGATGTCGGAGATTCAGTTTAAATTTAATTTCACTTAATACTTGAAAGCCATCCCAAAGATGATTAGTACAATTTAGTTTGCATAACAAATAACCTAACATGTAAAATTTTATAAAATCCGTCACTTTGACATTTATATCGTGTGCAGTTAGCTCACGAGTCACAAATTACGAGATGTTTGCATAGGTGCGCAAGAGTGGAACATCTCCTAGCTGCAATTTCGATTGCAAGCAGTTAGGTAAGAGCAGTTGTAACGTTAGGTCGTGCCAAATTGTATTATAATCGCTCTTTACTTAATTCATTCTTTCTTGTGTCTACACAAGTTTTGTCTGTCGTTTGGTTCACCTTGAATTGACAAAAGTTGTTCTACATATTATGTTACGAAATACTTTTGTATTTTAAAGGAACGTGTAACATTTAAAATTTGGTTTGAGTGGACTACTAAGTAGGCTAGAATTTGTGATACTGTATCTGTAACTCAGCTTCTAGAGTTGATAGTTATATATTAACATACTGGTGTAATAAAAGATAACATTAGCCAAGCATCATCTGACATACATAGTTACTTAATTATTAATAAAAGCTCGCTGTTCAATACAAGTGAGTGGTATTTAATGATTCATACAATACTTAACACTGTATTTATATGTTTTATTCTAAGCACGTGCTGGGTCCTGAGAACGTTGACTACGGCGCCATGTTGGGCTAAGTATCGGCGCGGGCGCAGCTACGCGGACACAATGAATACCAAGCGTTTACCATCGCTGACATTCTATGAAGGAGACACATATGATGTGATATGCGTACTTATCCATCATTTATGATGACAATGGTATCTAGGATATCTAACTAATCCTGACATTTGTATGACTTTAAATGAGAGAAACACTTAAAAGTACCTCCACCCGGAGTTATATCTATACCGTACGATAGTAGGTAAACTTCTCCATTTTCATAGACTTTTTTTTTTTGTGATCGCAAAATTTTGTTGCTGAAGGATTTTTTCTGACTACTTAAAACTATTGGAGTCGCCATTTTATATTATGAAGGTGTTACAAATACACATAAGACAAGAGTTTTTCTTTTTGCCGCAGGACTCTAACACAATTATCTACGGAGAAAAGTTAATTCTAAAGAGTCAAACTTAATCTACACTCCTACGTCTATTTCTTTTAAAGATTATCGCAATACTATTTACTTCCATGGAGTAATTCATGTCAAAAACAAATCGTTTATTTGAATAAGGCTATTCTAAGGCACTCTTTTTTTTTTAAATCTGATTGCCCCTTCCAAAAGTTAGTTTCACATGGAGAAGAATGGGCAAGAAACTTTAAAATTGCTCTTTTCAAAATAGTTTTATACAATATTTTTATACATTAATCAAAAGTATGTGACGACGATAAACTCGTACCTTGACTAAAAAACTATACTACGTTAAGTACAAGATATTTAAAAAAAAAGTAGCAGATAAGTAAACATGAGCTTTGTAGATAATGTTGCCACATAGTGTTGTTACATAACCTGCCAGATGGCATTAGGTATATAGGCAGGCGATAGGTTAAAGATTCAAATAGAAGCTACATAATATACACACGTGTCAATTGATGATTATCTATTTATCCAGATTTCACCACACCTTTCTAAGTATAGATTTCACAACAAATTATCGAGTGTGAGATTTATTAAAGTTAACTTATATTCGGGACAATTTAATAAGTTCAATTTTGACGTTTGTCTCTTTTTGAGTAGCGATAACTTTGTATGTGCGTCTACGATAAAATTGAAAAAACAAATTCATTACCTATCCTAAATAATAAGCATGATTCCCATAAACTATAACAATGTGTATCATTAGCAAGCGGTAAGTTTAACTTTATTTTAGTCAAGAAAAAATGCACTCCGAAACACAAAGAAATGCAATTTTCTTTAAAATCGCTACTTTTACAAACAATAAATTTTAACTTAAAATAAGTCAAATGTAAGTACACAATATCATTGTATTACAATAAATTATCAATATTACTAACTCGTGCGTGTAATAAAACGATATTGCTCAAAAATCTGTTTTAAGCAATTAAAATCATTTTTTGATTGCTTAAAACTGTCTTAATTCTCTTAATTGTTTTAAAACAATATGTCACAACTTTAGATTCGTATATACTAAAAGTTATTATTTGTAAGGTGTTTATGGTGTACAACAGAAAATATTCTATTTAAGAAGAAATAACTGAAATAGTTTACTATTTTCATAACTGTGTCAGAACGAGCCAGCTTACAAAATAAAATGAATTAATTTCGTCAGTGCGTCGTGCCAGAGTAATAAATACTGGGCGATGAAACCGATACCTTGTGCAAACGGATATGAACAATACTCGTGCTGCCGGAATCAATTCGAGCACTCCACGGGACCGTAACAAGGAAACACAAAACTAACTAGACTACCTATATGTTTATCAATAAACCATAAACCCTTTACTCTTCAATATTTTTATCTCTTCTAGCTGCCCCAGCAAACTTCAGTCCGCCTTTTTTGTTAACAAAAACAAGTTAATGTCCTATTCTCAGACCAATATAGAATATACCTACACAAGAAATTTCATAGGAATCGGAGGAGTATGGTAACTAACATTGTGACACGAGAATCCTACTTCCTACTAATATTATAAACGCGAAAGTTTGTGAGGATTTTTGTTACTCTTTCACGTAAAAACTACTGAATGAATTTTAATAAAATTTGGTACGGAGCTAGCCGTGACCCTGGATTAACACATAGGCTTATACTTTTTATCCCTGTATTTCCGCGGGAACGGGACCTACGCGGATGAAACCGCGGGACGTCTGTGGTCCACGTGGTAGGACCTAACGTCACGAGCGGAATTTGTCTGGCTGGCTGTCAGTACAGTGGCGCCATCTTTTGGCAGGCGTTACACTGTATTTCTACTGGAACGGGAACTGCGCGGATGAAACCACGTAAAGTCTGCTAGTTGATTCATAAAAACATGATTTCTTCGTTTGTATTCTATTTTATTAAGCAAACACGTCGCACGACTTCATTAATTTCTCCTGCAGTGCTATTCAGTAAAAACCTTCCCATGAAAACATTAGTGAAGCAAGAGGCGAAATGAGCTAACATTCTATACTAAATGGCACAGGCGCCATCGCCAGCACATCAACAACCTACCCCAAGGAACATTTATTAAGTTTATATTTGAGAACATTCTGAGCATATTAAACTAGAAAAATATTCACCTATTCAACGTATACGGTACTGCCCGGCCACAGAGAAGTGCTTTTTTAACGTGATATATAACAGGTACATTTAATATATTCATTGGTTCTTTAAGAACAATAAAAGAACATTTAATTGATACGTCTATAAATTAAGAAATCGACTGTGCCTGTGCTGCGTCGACACACGTTTGGGGTAGTTTACTCAATCGACCGCGTTTAAAATGTATGCGTATGTTCATCTACACAAACAACCAGATTCCGAACAACTACTTGTAGGCACGGGGGTGGGTTTGTACACGCAGCGCTGCTTTGAATACAACCAGAAGTTTGTTCCCAATAACCACTAAAGATCCGTTATTATTTCATGTTTTAATCATCGCGCTTACTCACAGAACTTTGAGAGAAACAGCAAGCAATTATTCCCTTGGTAAAGTTGCAGTTAGATACGCCCTTGGATAACTTCGTGTCGTAGACAAGCGCATCCTTAAAAAAATATTGTGAACCAATTTATAGACATTCCATCTACATTCTAGCTACGAAGTCAGCTACGAATTTTCGTAGCACTTCTCGTAGCAATCCTTTAAGGGTTGCGACCTTTAAAAAAAAGGTTACTCTGTACAGCATCACTTTTTGTTCGTCTGTCACTAAGGATTTTCTCGAGACGATCGTTTTTATAAGATTCTAAGTATTGGCTTAGTGACGCGTACAAATAACGTGTCGCCAGAAACGTTACCAAGCTTAATCAAATAATGCCGAACAATATAGCCTTGACACGAGTGTGCCATTTAAACGTATACATAAGTTTTTTTAATAATTACCCGCAGAACAGAAATTACGGCATTCCGCCAACCATTCTATACTATCCAAAACAGTCTAACGTAAAACAATATTAATGTACTAAAATTAACACTTTTAAATAAGCAATTAAAATGTATAATTTAAAGTATTTGGAACGTGAATATTTTACATAGCTGTTCGTTGTTTAAGTATGTTGTAATATTATAATAATTTGTGCGTTTATAATAATGCTAATCTTTATATAATTCTGAAACACGTTTTGTTATTTATATCTGAACGGCCACATGGTGCTTCACGCACGTTTAAATTATCGAAACGTCTTTTTTATTGGCCCTAAAGCATTTATCAAATGTCACATTCATCCATAAAATACCTATATAATGGAGAATGATTCAGAGAAACCCGGATCCGAGTAATGGTTATATACAGAACAGCCTCGCTCGAATGCTTAACGTAAATGCATTAAGTAAATTCGGACAGTTTTTAAATTAAAAATAACTGATTCGAATATAATTTAATTTTAAAACTTTACACTATGGGTGATACTAATTATCTCTTAAACTTAAACATAATATGGATTTATAGTAATCGTAGATAGGTACATAATTATTAATTTCAAAATCGGTCAACTTGGCTGTGAGTTCAAGTCAATTTATGCTGAAACTAAAGGAGTATGTAAGCAACAAGTTTCTGTTGAACGTTAGATAGTAACATAACATCATATTTTAACATAAAGAAAGAACGAAAATATTTTATTTGGACGCACAGAACATAAAACAAAAGAACAGCAATACAGATTATAAAAGAAAACAAGAAAAGATTAAAAAAATAAAGACAAAAACAGACCTGTGCGAGCCCAAAAAGTCTCCTATCTCAGCATTAGCTGCGACATTTAAAAATATAAATATCGCAACGCTTTTATTATGATAGGGTCTCCCGATCACGCCTGTATTGCCTGAAGGGTTAGGCAGATGTGTGCATATAATAATATTAAACGCACATTTCACTCCAATGTAACTGAAAGCGAGCCTAGTGCCTAGTTAAGTCATATTTGTCACTTAACACGCAATATCGTTACTTTTGTATTGAAAGTACCTAGTAGTAGAGATATTATAAGGTCATTACATGCAGTCACGAAACGGCTCAATATCTACAGTTACTGGGCACCCGTCTAGTTACTAACTAGCTTTTGTATAACTTCTTAGTGGCGTAATTAATTTCTGGAGCACTATATTAAATAAAATAAATAATTTAAAATGTGTAAAGTACCAATTTTTAATTCATACCGACATATTATTAATCTTTATTAAGTTCAAGTAACATTGAGTCATTGTGTTAGTAACAATTTTTCTTATGCCTATGTTAGTATTCCTATTCTAATTACTTAACCTAAAAAACCATGAATACATATGAGTCACTGCCACACGCTTATCACAGATGTCGACAGCTTGCAGCAGCGACTCACATACAGACAATCGAGTCTGCTCGCAACACAGCGCAGGATGATGTTGGGGCTGGCCCGCACGCGGCGCACCAGGGAGGCGCATCGCTTCAGCGGGGCAACCCCATCAACATCCTGAACACATTATTATATTGAACGCGAAGGACGCCGTACGATTTCTGGGTATAATCGGCTAATTTATAAATGAACTTTCTAAGTTTATCATAGACATCATTCATCTTTGTTTTACATCGCCGAAGGAAAACATCGTGAGGAAACCGGACTTATCTATACTATCTATACTAATATTATAAAGAAGAAATGTTTGATTGTTTGTTTGCATTGAATAGGTTCCGAAACTACTGGACCGATTTGAAAAATTCTTTCATCGTTGGGAAGGTACCTACACTATCCCCGGGTGACATAGGCAACTTTTTTTATTTTTTTTTCCCACGGGAACGGGACTTACGCGGGTGTAACCGCGGGATGTCTGCTAGTAGATAATATAAGTCTGAAATGGCCAATCCGCCTTGAGCAAGCGTGGTGATCAATGCTCGAGCCTTCTCTGTATGATAAGAGGCTTTTGTCCTGCAGTGGGACACTAACAGGCTGGTATTATATTATTATTGTATGGACCGGTAGGTTTTACGCATGTAAACGCCAATTCAAAAGATGTCTTTAGCTAATGAGGCAAGCACAATTAGTAAATCTTATGAGTCTTGGTTTCTATCAATTAGTAATTGATGTACATTTTTGTAATTAGCTGTAAACATTTCATATACGGGAAGACTAGAAGACATACAAATAAACTGGAAGTCATTGGGAGAGGCCTTTGCCCAGCTTTGGGATGATAAGGGCTAATTTTAGATTAATATTAAAATTAACTTACAATTATATACTCAACTAGCTGACCCGGCAGACTTCGTACTGCCTAATTAAATTGCAATAAATTACTGTCAAAATGATTTGTAATGTGACATTTTTTTGTTCCTACATATTTTATAGTCGGGGCAAAAATTCTCCTGAACAGAACCGTCACCCTGGTGATAGGGCGTTGTGAATAAGAAATATAATTAAATAAAACATATTTATAAGCGTTTAAAAAAAAGTAATCCCTTTATTGTTAATCATGTGAATCATAGGTAATTATTAACAAAAATCAGTTTTATTTTCATTGTAGTGCTTTGTGATACTTATACGATGTTTTTTGTTTGATTATCTGGCGCATAAACAAACAAATCTGATGGTTTTCCAACACGGGAACAGGCAACATACAATTGACCACAGTGAGAAACATGAGTTTTCCAGATTAATACCACAAACACTTAATGATTGCCCCTGGGACTTGTTTATGGTCATAGCAAAAGCAAGCCGAACTGGAAACTGTAGTCGTTTAAATTCAAATGGCACATCATTCGGAATAATTGAGATGTGCGGTATGAGAACGTCTTCTCCTATATACTTTCCTTTCAGTATAGTTGCTTCTATCACGTTGTTTAGTAATTTATTTATCGCTAACCGTGTGCCGTTGCAAAGACGCGGTTGGTTGATATTTCGCAACATTATAACTACCGATCCAACCTTTAATTGAAGATTGTGAGGTGGCAATCCTGGCAAATCCAGCAAGTTTAAAAATTTTGATGGATAGTTCACTACATCATCTTGGTTAGTAGCCGAATCAACTGATTTATATATCCTCGATTCGCCTGTAATTTGTTCTTGCATTTTTAAATTTAATTCTTTTACATCTATGTTTTTTGCAGCCAATATAGCTCGTTCGCTCAACCAATCATGGTTCCTGTAATTTTGAGAAACATCTGGAAACACCTTCTGGATAAGTTCATCTTTTGATCGAGTTTACTGACAAAAACTTTAAGGAATGTTAATGCAGCCAGTCAACATGTCTATAGGACTATGTCAATGAGTTGTTTAGAGAATATGTTTCCAGATTGGTAATTTCGCAACTCGACATGCATATTCTTGCTTAAATGAAGTACTTTGACATGTTTCCACAATTGGAGGTCTTTAGACATGCATTGAGTTCATCAGCTGGTGTTGATCAGGAATCACTGGCAATGTTTGACGAAAATCTCCTGCTAATTTTCACCACCAAATTGGTTATGATTGCTCCGTATATCTTTTAATGTGCAAATTGACTCTTTGACGTTAGGACCATGCCTACATTGTTTAAACAACAGTGAGTGCTTGTAATTCAATATGAACTTTACACAATAGCAATAAAGCTCATTTTAGTTAGAAAACGTTTGTATGGGAAAAAGAAAAGGGCTGTTTTTAGGGTTTTTCCGGCAATTATTCGACAATTTTTCTCGCCGTAAAAACCATCTTTGAACTTCAACGAACATTTAAAAAAAAGAATTGGCCAAATTGGTCCAGGCGTTTGTTGAGTTATGCGCTTACCAACACATTTTGCGATTCATTTATATATTATAGATTATTAGTTATTAATAATTATTAGTTATTAATAATTATTAGTTATTAATAAGTAATTATATTCAATAATATTAGTCATTAATAAATAAATAATAAAGTTACTCGAGAATATATTTGATATCTGTAGCTCGCAGAGGGATCATATTGGAATGCCAAGCGATTGTATGATGCCAATGATCTTCGTGTGCTCACGCGTTGTCTCAATCGGGCATGTTCTCTTATTATATTTTGACTTTCTTCGCTTATGTTCTGTGAATACACTTGTTGCTGGCTTGCATGTCTTGTGCGGCGGCCGATGTTCGCACGGCGTCCTCTAGGCATTTTGGACTATGGACAGAGTGGTGAATTTAACCTCAAAAGCACGGTCCACACAATTTACACAGTTCAACTTAAAGACAAATGCCTGCTGTTGAAATTCAATAAAAATTTGCACAATACACGTGATTGATTTGATGGTTTCCAATTGAAATGTTAGGAAACGAATAACTTATTTTTTTTACTTACATACATACATACATACATGAACTCACGCTTTTTTCCCATGGGGGTAGGCAGAAACTACAGAGTGCCATATGCTACGATTCTTACATACTTCTTTTGCTTCGTTTACATTCATACATGTTGTCATACACACACGCCGGTTTCGAGTACTACGCACCTGACCTTTCTGAAGAACCTCACCAATAAGGTCTATGTATTCCTTCTAGGGCGTCCCCTCCCGGCGTTCCCACTTACATCTGCCTTGTAAATACCTTTCGTTAGTCGCCTTTCATCCATCCTTTCAACGTGACCAAACCATCTAAGCATACTCTTTTCAATTTTTGTTACTACATCTTTTAAACCACAACGTTGCTTTATCCCATGATTCCTCAATCTACAGCATTTCTACAGCATTTATTCCTTACCTTTTTTTATTTTTTTTTAACAATTTGTCACAGTGAATACAATACCGTAAACCCGACTTACTTTTATATATATAGTAGACTTATTCGATTGTAAGACTATGATTTTGCTGAAATAAAATATTAAATTTAATCATTTTCAATATTTACTTTTTGCCTGACATTATGTCAGTTGTCAATCTGTCATTTACTTTTCTCTAATTCTGTGTCTTAGTTTTTCATAGTGACTATGAAGGTTGCATCTGATTTATGTAGTTTAATTTATTTTTATTAGTATGTTAGCTCTAATAATGTAATTTATTGTTATTTTTCCTGAATTTTCTTTGCTATAAACCTCACGGAGCCCGAGACCTTTCCAACGAATGCAAAACCGTGCAAATCGGTTCGTGCGTTCTGGAGTTATATCGTCAGGAAGGAAAACCCGACTTATTTTTATATAGTAGATTATGATGCAACTGAAAAACTTGTGGAAATTTAGCACCTTCGAAACATACACACACGCGTGCGCACACACACATACATACTCACACACACTTTTCACCCTCTTTACACTACATTAACTACTCACTACAGTACTCACACACACGGCAACTTTAATAACTTTTATATAACTTCTTTTTTATCTTTTTCCTGTTAACATGCATTGGTTTATGTTTAGGTACAACCCACACCTTTTTGCTTTAGGAGTCAGGCGTTGATAGCTGCGCCACAGTTTTTAACTTTTGCAGCTATCATCGTTTAACATTGTTTGTATTCTGTATGTATTTGTTTCTGTTCCCAAATAAACTATTATTATTATTATTAAATAAACGATTATTAAATATTCGAAACGAGTTCTTTACTTAACATTTTTTTTAAGTAGGTATTCATCAAACGACTCCGCCCGCTCTGGGCGAAGCAGAATGAAGTGTCAAACTCTTACTGACTAAAACCCATCCGTGTTCCTCCTAATGCCCTTGCCTTCCAGGGCCGCGGTGCTCTTTTGAACAAATTCCGCAACTTAATTTATAATCCTATGCTTCGCCTTCAAGTTTGCGTCAAACTTTCGTGCTAGAGTTACAGTTAGCCATGAAATATCGGTTGATCGCGGTGCTCAGGGTTACAAAAAACGCAAATATTATTGAGAAAGGCTTGCCCAAAATATTAAGTATATTTCGCAAGTCCTTGCCGTTTGTTAAAAATTTACTAGGTAGCTATATATAGTCGGGTTACGCATTGTGCGTTGTTCCATAATGCAACTATTTCGACTTATTGTAGCAATTTTGGTTTAACATTGAATTAGAATTACAATCTCATTACTTATTCGAAGCATCGTTCTTGCTTTGCTTTTAGGTTCTTTGCCGGTCCATGTGTCTGTTCGTCTATCTTATTTTAGAGATAGAAACACATGAACTTTACAGAAACGAAGTAATACTTTAGCTTTAAATATTACAGAAAACAATAAAACTAAAATAAAGTTAAAATTCAATAAACTTTTGTTGAGGTACGTACAATCATAATATTTTGCTGTTTTTTTAACCGTTTTTAAAAGGTTCATTACGAAATTGGCTCACAAATTTTAATTATAAGCCGTTTAGTTGAAACTGTGTTTCGTTGTCTTTAAATGCAAATTAAATAGAAGAAAAAGTTGATCGGACCTTTCAAGGAAATTAAACTATTAAAAAATTATATTTAAGTATTATTGGAACACGGAAAGCGAAGCAAACAGAAAACGGGTGGGGAGCTAATTGAATCATTGGGTGCATTCATATTTCAAGAGCATTACTGAACTTCCTAAATGCGGCACGTGAAGGCGGCGCAGGCGACACTCGCGGTGCAGCCGTGTCCTGGCACAAGGTCTGGTCTGCCGCTCGAGCACCTCGAGGTCACCGGTGAACGTAGCCACGGGGGCAAATATTATGTGCGCGTAATCAATTGCCTATTTATTAGGTACTCATGCGCGCTCCTTCACTCCACGCCGCGTCGACAGAGACGCAAAACGTTTTCAAGAAAACTAATTCAACACGGTGCTTATACAATGTTTGATGAATCACGATTTGCGGTCTGTCTTCGACATTTACTAAACTGGAATTAAAACCATTAGATAGACGTGTGTACCAGATCACTGACGGACGTCACGGATCACACGTGAACGCAAAACGAAATTGAAAGGGTAACGCAAGTTTGCTCAGATAACTTTCAAATCGGACGACCACGGAATAACACTAGTGTTTATATACCAATGAATAAGCCTCGGATTGACAACGTAATAATGATAAACATCGAGAAGAGAAAATAACAGTCATCGCCCAAGTGTAACGTGCAAATTATCTTAATAGCCTACTATAGATTTGCTTCAAAATCAGGCAGTGGGTCCCAGAATTGACTTGAAATTATCTTCGTAGACTTTGTTCTATGTTAAACTTTGTTCTATGTTCTATGTTTAAAGTCTACTGACTCATCGACTAGTTGAAGGACATGTAAAGGCTAACTGGATATGAGTAACTTAATTCGACTGCCCCATTGGTCTAGTGGTTAGTGGCTGACTGCTATGCCGGAGGTTGTGGTTTCGACTTCCTTCCAAGCCAAATGTTTGTGTGATGAGCACGATCATTTGTTCTTTGTTTCGGTGTAATTTATCTACCATAAATGTAGGTATGTAGTATGTTTATCAGTTGTCTAGTACTCAAAGCACTAGCTCTGCTTAGTTTGGTACTAAATGGTGTTTTATTAAAGTTGTAGAATACTATTATTATTATAATATTTTAGGAATAAGACAGCCAATAGGTGTGATTGCTGATTACCAGTAATATTCCGCAGCTATCACGAAGTGATGTGAGTATAATGATAATTAAGCGTCACGTAACTCATGTACTGAACGGTACTTACTGTGGTTCATCAACCCGAAGTAACGTCGGATTGCGATCACGTAGAATTAATACGTCGGCCGTGTACTGAACGCTTAGCTAACGCACGCCACTGCACGAATCCTGCAGAATATCAGCGCCAGGTACATCTGCCTGGCGCATGCTGAGCTGCCCGCGCAGCATGATTTTCGTAGAAAAGGATTTTGTCAACAGAAGAAACGACAAAGTGTCAGATTGTAGAAGCATTTATTTCGTTTTGAGCACGACAATGTCAAGAATAAAGGAAACAAATGAGTCGATTCTTCAGTCAACAAATAGTCTACAATTTCGAGCATTATTTCCTCCATAATCGGCAGAAAATCGCACGTATCCAACTCGGCTGGGCAGCGTACGGAAAATTGCGTAATGTCTTCTCGTCCAACATAGCTCAGTGTCTCAAGTCGAAGGTTTTCGACCAGTGTGTGTTGCCAGTGATGACTTATGGCACTGAAACGTGGTTCCTCACTATGGGCCTTATGAGTAAGCTAACCCAACGAGCCCCAAAGTAGCCCAACGAGCTATGGAGAGGGCTATGCTCGGAGTCTTTCTGCGAGATCGAATCAGAAATGAGGAGATCAGTAGAAGGACCAAGGTTACTGACATAGCCAAGCGGATTAGCAGGTTGAAGTGGCAGTGGGCAGGTCACATAGCACGAAGGACTGATGACCGATGGAGTCGAAAGGTTAGGTTAGGTTGTGTACTGAATAAATGTTCTATCTATATAACTACGACGTGAGCGGGGCGTGGCGGCTGCGTGGTGGTGGCGTGGTATGGCCGTGATGGCTCACTCCCCACATTACCCACCACACAAACAATCTTTCAAGACAATGGGCGCAGATACGTGACTGCGATTGTTATAGACAATGGAACAAATAAAGGCAATTTTGACGTTATTTCTGAACTGATAGGTTATCAGAAGGGAAGTACGTATGTACATCGATGTAGATCGACGAGACAATGGCGTATCGAATTCATGAAAAACAATCTTTCTTTTAACGTGTTCGCGTACATGACGTTTCTATCAAATACTTACTATAGATAGGTGCTGTAGTAAACAGTAAATATTACAAAATATATTTATTTCTGTAAATAGGTTTATACAAACACTTTTACCTAGAACACACGATTTTTTAACTAGAAGGTGCGGTTGGTGTTTTAGGTACTATCCGACTACTCTGAGAACAAATACCGAAGCAAACTCACAGTCCCTTTTAAAGTCCAAACATTATCTTGGTCAGATCATGTTAGAACCATGCAGTAGATTATTGTTTTGAGGAAAGAACCACACGGTCAGTAATTGTCAGCTCTACTTGGAGCCCCACGTCCTGACTAAAAATACCAAGGGATTAAAGAAATACATTTGGGTTGGTCGCATAAAGTACTCAAACCGCCAGACAAAATGTTAAAAAAGAACGTAAATGATTTAGAAATGAAATATTCATTCACAATAATAATATCTACTAAATAACATTAATACTCTCAAAGAAAAATAAATCCATATTACATTTTCAAGTAGAAGATGTTATTAAAGTTATATCTAATATTACGGCATTATTATCCATAAAGTAGGCAATTTCATAACATAATTAGCTTTAGGTCACTGTGTTAATAATGTATGTTAAAGAAGCGTTATTATTTCGACTCATAAATCGTAGCGTTGCAACTTGCAACTAATTGCCAAACGAAAATATACCGTTTATGAAATTCTGCGCACATATAATTATCTATCATGGGTACTTAAATGTCACATAATGTAAGACTTTTGGCAATTTTAAATGTTAGTGGGTCATTAGAGTTGAGACTTGTACCCCTAGTTCAATCCTATGAGATTCAACACGACCTTCAAGATAACAACTAAAATTTTGAAGCATTTCTGATTTTATACGACTGTTTAATTAATTTACAAACGCACCTTTATTGAAAACCAGTTGGAGCGCATTACTAATGCTTGGAGTCAGCAATGTGAATTAAGAAGTGGAATTCTGCATAAAAATGAAGTATGGTTAAGGCTTTATACGTAAAGGTTTAGCTGTCGAGTGAGGCGTGACCACTTAGGTATCAGTCTCACGCCCGCTGCATGCCTGGAATCACCAAGTGTGGTACCCTCGGCACGCACCGAGCCTGTCCGCGACTGACACCAAAATATTGCCATCACACTCCACGAGAATATGTAATCCTCACTTCTGATTCACGCACCACTCTCTCGGAATCCATAGAACAACCAGTACATGCAACTTTAGAATTAACCAATAAACCTTGTGGCTACGCTTATATTAGTCGGTCGATGACTACCCCGCCAGTATTGGGGGTTCAGAGCCACATTTCAAGGTCCGAGTATTTCTTGCTAAATACCTACGCTTCCCAAGCAGAAAATCAACTTTTACCACAATATGCACATAAAACATGTTTCGTAAACAGGAACCGCTCATGCGTAGGTACCGTGACTGACGGCGCACCCTTTTGAAACCTCATAAAAAGCATCGAATATTTTTAATGTAAATCATCTTCAAATAGAACGAACCAGCGACCAGTTTGCAGTCAGCTTGCACGGTTCATTTCGCTACCTAGTCCTGATGACTTTTGAATAGTACTTACATTAGCTGTCAATCAAAACACGAGCAGACGCTTGTAATAAGCGCTCGTTCTCGGGTCAACAGCTGACCGCAATGATAGCTTTGTTTCGAACGTGTTTAGAATAAATTATAATGGTCAACTACAACGGCATCATTCATGTCTAGCGCTCATAACTCACACTCGTGGCGTTACAGTGGCCATTTCATCGACTGCGGCGCTCGTGGTCATGTTTCGTAACGCTGCCGCGGATCATGGGCATAGAAAGAGCCAAGGTCAAAAAACTGCGTTCCAATCGTGCAGTGGAGCCGACACGTCAGTGGCCGCAGCGGCAACATTCTCGGTAATTACTGGGAATCACCGACTTCAAAATATCTTGCGAAACGATACTGAGCGATGGAGGTTTAAATCCCCTGAGTCGCTAGAGCTATTTGCCTAGAAAATGTACAGAGATGTTGTATTCGCCTCGAGAAACAATTGCGCGTACGATTATAATGACTGGCTTACGGCTGTGGTTGCCGGTGATGCCCATGTTATGGGACGCCGATAAGTAGCTATAACTAATCAGCGTGATGTTTTATTCATCCGTTATCTCACTTCGCATTCCTCGAAAGGTCATCGGCAGAAAAGTGAAACTGGTTGAAGCCGAAAGTGATGCTTAAAAAATTCGAAGACGCACATAAATATCCGATTATGTTCACGTCGACGCGTTGTCCGGCGCGGGGCTCGAACCCGGACCCCGCACTTAATGCCACTGATGCAATCATGTTAATCCAATGTCACTTTATTATGACATGCTTTTAGCGTTTTCTCCGCACATGATGCGCCAACCAATGTGATGAAACCAATGATATAATACTACAAGTATTTGCGCAAATATTATTAGCTATCATTACCGACTAGCCTGAACTTACACCCTGTGTAAATACCTGCCTATGCTAAGTATTAAGTCAGTTGTTCACAGCTCAACGGCAATAATATGCATAATGTATTTTATTACTTCGAAATATCACAGTTATTTACATGTTTGCCGCATAAAAAATCATCTAGGAACATGAAATGTGTTAATAAAATATTGAGCAACTTGTAGAACGACTTAAAAATAATGATATATTCAGTGTACAAATGTCACAGAATGAATGACATTAGTATGTTTAATAGGACCTTGTTTAAAGTGGGGGGACGAACTAACAAACCCGACAACTGTTTTCTCAACAATAGCTTCTTTTTAGGGAAAAACTGCTTCGTGACAGTCGTATTTGCGGAAACGAGTGTCTCGTGCTCATACTTAAATGGTAACTTCATGACTCAAAACTTGATTTGTATCAGTCCCTAAAACCATTATGAAACACGAATAGACAATTAAGTATTATTTTCCTCACCAATTAACCGCTTCCCTTTCGCTGTATCCGGCGAAAAAGTCCAACGAGCTGTCGATATTAAAACGTATTCGTTTTCTAATAGTTACCAGTCACGAACAAATAAATATGGCTGAGACTATCAGATGATTTGGTGAAAAGGTAAATTGAAAATAATTATAATAACTACTTTATTAGTACTGGAAGCAATATTAAATACAGAACAAAGAAACTAGTTTTCTCTGAACAGTATAATATCCTAAGGCGTCAAAGCTCACGAGTTACGTCAAAGCTCCACGTAAGTCTTGTAGTGCTTCAGGCGATGCTAGTTTATTATTTTCGCCACGACATCGACGTGACCGCATTTTTGGCGCATCGAAGCCTGCGTGCAGTTGCCACACACCATTGATTCTATCATTTTTACCGCAACAATTGTTAGGAAGGTGCACGTGCCGAGAAAAATGCTATTGCAATTTATCGCTACAAGCCTCACCGCGTTGAAACTATTAAAATTAAGCGTTGCGTCAAATGGAGTCGCGAACTAATGTTGTTGCCTAGCCGGTTCTACAGCCAAAGAGGGTTAGTATCTTGAGTTTAAAGCACGTGGTTAGCTTGTGGTTTATATAGGCAGGCCACAGAGGCAAGCCCTACGTATCAAGTAGAGAAAGTTATCTTGCAGCTGCATATTACGGCTGACATGTCGCAAACAAAAAGGCCACTAATCAGCAGTTAAAAACAAAAGTTACAAAGAACATTCAATGCGCACAGCAATCAGACATAACTCACTACGTCTGCAGCCAACTTATTACCGACTATATTACTACATACATTGCCAAGTTTATACACATTCCGATGGAAATCAATCTCTAGCCGTAACTAATAAATTGGACACTGAAAGAAAGAGGTATTTGTTGCGACAATATCGGTAATTCGTGGATGTGTGAACATCACCATCAAACGTTGAAGTTTATGTGGGACTAATTAGCTGAAAGCTTGGGTTCAACGTTCAATTTATGGGAGTCTACAAAATTTTAACAATATACATTAGTGAGTGTGTATCCTTCCTTAGAGTACCTTCGCTCGGATCAGTACGGTTGCTAGGTCGTGACCAGATCCGCCAACCAGATGCCCTTGACATATCGACTCATAGAAAGTAGCATCAACCACGACCACTCGGACTTCAGATATTGTTTGCAAACTGGTTGATTGTTCACAGGAATGTTGGCTAACACTAACACGCTAACAGTATTGGGTCAAGTTGAGAATTTCTGATGGAGTTCGGATAAGAATTATTTCTACACCAATAATCACGTTATGTAGAAACTATCCCTGGTCTACTTCTGTGAAAGGCTATTTATTAGGAGATAGGTAAAATGCAATTTCTTACGTATTATATGTTTGTCAACTTGATATAGGTACTGCTGAACGAGGTAAGATTGATTAATTAATATTTGAATAAAATCCCGTGTATTTTCAAAAAAACCTAATATAAATAATTTGAAAAACTACAGTAACGGAACGCTAATGATCGCTATTAACGAGTTTTTATTAAAACAATAGCCTAAAAACTGCTTTTCCCAGTAAAACAATAAATAACCGACTACGTTTATTTTACGGGTAAACTGAGTAAAACATTTCAACATCGTGTTATTATCAAAGTCGCCTAAGCATTCAAACTCACCCCGTTTTACCTGTAACGAACTTTACCAAGATTGTTCCGCTCTACAAAGCCAAACTTATTATAAAACTTGCTGCGCCATATAGTTGGTTGTGTTTGCTACACACTTGTTCAGGTCAGCACATACAATTTACCAGCATTTGGTAAACAATACTGACCCGAAGCAATCACCACACTTAGTCGCTAATACCGGTCGACTATGCTGATGAATGCCGTCCCGAATAGGTGTGCAGCACGCCTTATATCTTACTAACAAGAAAATCATTATTACGTTTGTCAATGTCACGTCCCACGTCCAAGCAGCCTCCATTTACATCGTTATGTGGTATTCATTAGAGCTGCTTTATCTCATAATGACCGCCAAAGATGTAACGTTAACTTACATAGTTAAACTCACAACGGGACGAGCCTTGGAAACTATAAGGCATTCTGTGAAGTTCAACTGTTATCTCACTCAACACGATCGGCTTTAATAACCATCACTGATCACATTTGTTCAACGTTAAACACTTCTAGCATAATGCAAGGTACGAACTTAGAAAATGAAGTAAGGTACTTCACTGGCCTGCAAAACTAAGTAGGTATCACACTTTTAAAATTGGAATAACTTTTCAAAGAGAATATTCCCCAACATTGGTTCCGAAACCTCGTGTTCAGTATGCCAAACCGGCTCGTAGCTATAGTCAGAGCCCGAGGCGGTAATACCAGTTTAAAAAAATTAAATAACATGTAAAACATACTTTTATTGGTAATTGTGTTTTTTGTCACTAAAAATGGGTATTTTCATTGTTTTATCTTTTTTTAAAGTAAAATTCTTACTATTGTGCGGTTTACTTGTTTTAAAAAAGCTAAAAAACTAGAAATTTGCTAAAAAAACTTTCGACTTTTTATTTTAAATCTCTGACTATAGAAGTCTGGAAATAGAAGTTTGTAAAAAGGTTTGTAAGAAAATAATGTAATTTGAAAAGTGTAGAACTTAGTTTTGAAGGACTGAGTATGTCGTTTAAAAATCCCAATTCTTTTATATTCAGGGGTTGTCGTTCCCGGGTTTACAGGTATAACCTACTACTAGAAGGAGACTTAGTAAGATATTACCTACTTAAAGCCGAACACGATGCTAAATAGAAACTCCCCGCAAATGTAAAGGCCCTGTTTTATTTTCAAAAACAAAAAATACTTTGACGCCTGAGTGTTCGGATTTTGTTTTCATTTGTTACTATTTTGTTTGTAGTTAGTTTAAGAGTACATTTTTAATTTATTTGAATTATTTTCTTAAAGATATACCAGTCGTGTACCAATTGTGTTTATCAATTTATTACCTACTTAAAGTTGGCTATGAACAAGCGCGGCCGTTGTACATGTACATCTCATTTCGTGCAACGTGTGTATTTGTCCTATTATGTAACGAGACTATTTGTTTTGCCATAGAGAAAGTCAATAACAAATGACGATTCTAAATGCTAATTGCATGTGTAATAACTATCATATAATTTGACTTTTAAAGAGTGTACCTACAGCCTCCTACGGCGTGACTGATTTCTTATAATTATTATTACCTATACGTTTTTACATTCTTATGTCAAGCTTCATTGAACTACGATTGAAACCGATCTTGTAACCATGTGGCGAACGAACGTAGATTTTGTTTTCATTTGAACGCGAAGGCGAAAGTTGTCGGATGAGAGATGCGCGGGCGCTTGAACGTCACAACTCACACCTACAGATTACGTACTTTGCTGGTGACAAGTTGATCGAAAACGAGTTGGCTTCTTTAGTATTACATTCTTTATAATAATAATAATAATCATTTATTTCAGACCATATTCGATCCATTATTTGTTAGTAATACACTTATGTCTAATAAAATTAATATAATTTAAGAATGTCAACGTAATAAAAAATAATCCATTCATTAAAATACCTAACTAAATAACAAATACATTATTATTTAGAAATTATTAATTTAAAACATACAACACTATTTCACATTGAAAAGGACCCCTCCAGATCCGTGGACGGTATTCCAATGTTTCACAACCGGACAATCAACCCTTCCCAAAATGGTATTCAGAAGGCTGTTGGAGCTGCCTCGTAGGCAACGCGTAAATATAAAAACGTACTTAATAAATATAAAAAATAAATATAAATATAAAATCACTGAAACGCTTTTTCAGCAATAATTGTATTGCCTTCAAATCAAAAGATTCAATATTGACAGGCTATTAAGAATATCTGAAGTAATTTGCAATTGTAATGTTATGTTATCTTATAGGATTTATGCTTATAATTAGTATAACACGTGTGCAATCAGCCTAACCAATAAAAATGATAACCGACTAATTTAATTTGCTAATTTCTAACCGGTTCTCAATGGTAAAGCTTACGGCAATTAATCGTTGCAAACATTTTTTGATGGTTTTATAACATAAAAAGTAAATACAAGTTGGCAATTTTATTAACTTTATTTAGTCGGATTCGTGCATAATTTACCTAGTTAGGTAACAGTAGATGCAACAACAAACAATCAATTTTTATCCCGTCTTTACAAAAGGACATCGTGTGAAACAATCGCGATTGTCGCTAGTTACGTAAGCGAGGTGTGTGCGATGGGCTTTAGCGAGATTCACACATAAAAAGCGAAAGTGAAGGTCGGAGCGACGCGACGAGACGCGGCGCACGGCTTGGCGCCCGCGCAGCGCTGCGCACACGCCACCACCGTGTCACCAACGTTTTGAAACACCTACATTAATATTAAACACAGTTTGCCCAATTTTTCATGCACATATACTATCCAATCAACAACAAACTGTCAAAATAATAACTAATCAACGAATTCCTAATGATGATGACATAAACGAATGCCAGTGAATTTGAATAATAATGAAATGTTCACTGTACGAAGATACGACATTCCAAGTTCTACAATAACCGTGATACAAATGGTTCAGGCGGTCATTTTTTTGTCGCACGACAAAGTACCTACCTATCTGGCGGATGTTACGTTTAGCTTCGTCCGGGGAAACTTGCCCAGACGCGGACGCCCGGACATCCGTGCGCATAAACAGACACTTTACTATAATCGCATATGTATGTGCATATAGATAGAGCACGCGTGGCGAAATATTGGAGCTGAATAAAGTATGATTTAGGGTGAGACTTCACCAAAGTGGAGACGAGAAGAGACGTGTCGTACAACCAATCATAGCTTGCGTCGTTTTGACAGCTCAGTGCTTAGCTTCAGCACAATACAATACCCAATTGGTTAATTATGAGACATATCCTTTCGGTTTCGATTACGTAGAGTTTCGCCCTTATGCTAGACTGACTCAGATCCTTCGCGGTCATCATGAACCATCCGCGAAGAGATACAACTGAACAAATCTACAGTTAACCTGATCGTACAACGATTTACTTCTTTTATTACTTATTGGTCAAAAAACTCGGTTCAGTTACTCTCGGCTCAGGTTTTGTTTAAATGGAGCTGAAGGTAGAACAGTCGTTCTATTCTGCAAAAATCAACCCGTGAAAGTGAGGGTGAAGTGAAGGCGAACTGAGCTGTCGTCCCATATTAATGCAAGGCATTGAATGTTGACTTCACTTAAGTTTTCACGCGGTGACTATTAATCGACCGACTGATAGAGTCAAGGCGCTTGTATCATTAACTGCTTCATACAAGATTATTGAGAGAGAGAGAGAATTCAGATTCGCACGGTCTACCGAAAATCATAATAAATTGTTATCAAATCACTTCTGTTTATTTATTATTAATCTGCATAGACTGCCTATCAAATGCTAGTAAAGCCGGTAGAAGAATTGTGCTTTGTTAGTGTAAGATATTGATAAAAAAACTCCAACATTTCCGTTACACTCACAAATAATTTTACAACCAAATTTGTGTAACGTGAAAGTATGCCAATGAAATACTTATACTACCTAGTATAAAATAATTAGGCAACATGTCTTATCGCAAATAAATCGCAATTTTATGTTTCGCAGTACGTGACAGTTAAATATAAATTCAGTAGCTCAATAAAGCGATTAATTTACTTTCATCAGGAAATGGTAATAATTATTTTTATTTAAATAGAATGTATTTTTCAGGAAGAGAATGTTTTCAATTTAGTTTGTTGAGTGATAAATATATTTATAATAATTATAAAAACGCCATTGATTCTACTGCACAAGAACAGACGCCAGCACATCAAGTTACCCCAATGTGTCAAATTTTCCCAATTAAATATGAACCATATTCTGTTTGGCATAAAGTTGAAAAACGATCAAAGAAATGTCTGTACATAATTCACTTAACTTGATTTAAATATATAATCACACTTTTAGTTCCTGACACGGAAAGTATCAGATTATCTAAAGTGAGCTGATTGCCATTAATCAGACACAAATTCTAAATAACGACCTCCTTAGTGCCAGCTAAGCAAAGGTATCATGCACAACCCGCTACACAAACGAGGTAGGTATTCAAAAGAGCTTTCAAATTTATTTTCAACAACTGCTTTTAGTATCTACTACAAACTTACAAATATTTTATGAGCAGTTGATCCCCGTAACGAAATCTAGGCAACTGTGTAGCTATTACGACGGGTTTAACAAAGGCAATACAGCTCCTAGCTTACAGAACCATAGACAACAGACACATTAGGTGCTGAGCAATACACAGGACAAAGCAAAAGTACAATGGAAATCATGCCCAGAGACAATAGAACCACTTAAACTAGGCAATGTTGCCTACAAGCTACATTTTGGCGGTACAGGATGGTGAAAGGTTTACCCGCGTGTATAATATTGATATTTATTATGGACATACAATTGATCGCTTAGTGATCGAAATTAGACTTCATTACTCTTCTGCATTTCTTCCTCATTGTTAAACTTTATGTCAAATCTCTACGTGCGCGTAACGTTTTTAATAAAAAGGGGTACCTATACAAAGTTTTCCCAAAGTGTATTGTCCTGTCAAATCTGTGACCCATTCTGGGGTCAGCTCGCAAACTATCGAATGATTTAATAACCATAAAACTTGGAAAGTGTTTTTAGGTACCAAAGGCGGGGTAAACGAAATAACTTACTATGAGTAATAATAAATCGTTTACGTGGAAGGTAAAAATATTTTTACCTTCTCCGTAAACGAAGTCGCGGGTTACAGTTAGCGTTATCCCAAAGTCTCTATTCCACCCGGACGAAGTCGCGGGCAGAAGCTCGTGAGTAATACAATTTCTTTTGATTGCAAAGTTAGTAGTGTATTAGACAATTTTATGACTATGAACTATCTACACTTGGCGATTAAATGCTTCAAAATCAAATCAAATCGTTTATTGCTAAATCCAAAAGGTATACAGGTGGTAAATAAAAGATAGAAACAATTATGGACCCTGTCGGGCATAGCAATTTTTTTAAATAAGTAGAGAGAAAGAGCGCTTCATCAATTTTCATTTTAAAATGTTTTATATCCTATTAAGTATTTTATATTTCCATTTATTAACTTATTCTATTTACATCTATTATTATTATTATTAATATCTATTATTTTCTTATTTAATTGTATTGCTTCTCTGACCTATCGATATCAAAATCTATTTTAGAACGTATCTAATTATAACAACAATAACTAATTAATTTCGCAATTAGGTCTAGGTTGTTCGTGGGCAACGACTGGGTGTCGATGAGCCAATCGAAACAAAAGCTTCTTCAAGCTATCTTCACTAAATCCATACTAATGTGAAGGCCAATAACAACAAAATACATAATTAATGAGCTAACCCGCAATCAATATTTACTCTCACAACACTGCACATATGGGAGATTTTTTCTCTCTCGAAGTAAAATAAATAAAAATAGAATCTTTTGTTTGTTTCAAAATAAACTTCAAACTACAATAATAGTCATTATTCGGATATTTAGGGTCATTAACCATTTATTTACGTTAACCATTGTATAAAATGGTGTTAAACATAAAAGAAAAAGGTTAGAGGACAATGTCAACAAGCAAAGTTTTAAGAATAACGTGTCAATAATAATTACTTCTGTGACTTCTGATACATAAGCTCTTGTGCAATTTAATCTTTACCAATCTGATATTTATTAAGCTGCCTACATATCTTTTATTATCCTTAATGAAGTCCATGCAAAGCTTGTACCTATGTTTGAGATCCCTTTTAGCCAAAATACCACCCATTGTAACTCCCTACGTAACTCTTTAAGTGATTATTTGTAATTTTGTTTGGTACCTATAGAATAATGAGTATTCTATTGTTTTATATTTTTCATAAAAGAATCAGAATCCGTGATACGGAGGAAGGAAGCGTGTCTACAAACAGCTCATTTATGAGAGGCGGCCGCACCGCTAGTACTCGGACCATCGACCCAATGATTACCTATTGAAATGTAACAGACATAACTCTGAACACGACGTAAACACGGCTCGTCACGTTTTATGGACTTTCTTTTAACACACCGTCGACGTATCGAAAATCTCTTAGTAAGGAGAAATTCCTATTCTAATTTGTATTCAGTAAGAAAACGCCTAAACGAATTTAGCATCGGATACGATATTATGTTACTAAACGTTAGTTTTTTTACAGAGAAAGTAATCTAGGAATGTGTATATGTATTATATTACCTAATTAGGAAGTGGTGGCATATAATAAAGCGATTGTTTCACTATACACGTAACATGGGACACGCAGATAGGTTTCAAAGTTTCAAATGACTTTCCTTCAAACAATGACTATCTCCTGTACAATTAAATATAAACACTTAAACACTATTACATAAATCATAAAATGCTCGTTAGATATCATTTGCAGTTGCGTAAAATCTAATGACGATTGTTGTGTACAGTTTTTAATTTCGAAAAAAATTAACTAGGAATGTTTATATGCGGAAATGTGTGAGAACTTTTGTTGAACTCTATTTGATTGTTTTAATAGATGGAATGATGTCTCTTAGTGTGTTCAAGAATCCGAACTTATGCTCTTGTTTTCTTATTTTTCTTTAGTGTTAGTATTGCATACAGTCTACGAGATTTTATTTATTTACATAAATAAAACTTTAAACTATTCATGACCATTTCATATTTTATTTCTCTTTCGATATCTTTACGCTGTAAAATGATTTCGTGAGCACTTAAAACGCAATACACAAAATTTTATAACTTTCATGACCTTGCTTTTAGGTGGAGAAATTATGTTAAAAGCATTTATCAATAATGCCATTTCAATGAATAAATCAATATGTCCAAATATTGTTTATTCAAATCAAAATTTTAAGCTTACAACTCCGTTCCGCGCAAATGAAAACAAGATAGGTATCTAAAGTTAGAATTCAAAAATGTGTTTCATTTATCTCCGTTTTTAAATGATATTACTTTATGAGCAGGTACCAATAAAATGCACGGAAAAAGGGTCATTGGTCGACCCTTTACGGCAAAACATGGAAGCTTTGGTTCCACTCAATCTCTTTTGACACAAACACTTCTAAAACTTTGAGAGCGAGATTATTTTTTTGTGCGGCATTTTGGTCTTCCACATCTTTTGTTTAATTTAGTTTTATTATTTATTAAAAACCTTATTTAAATTAAGACTTAAAATTAAACATCAAATCATATGTAAATTTACGTCAACATGTGCAACCACTTTGATCAAAAACAATTCGTAAAAATAAAATCTTTGACTAAACAAAAGTAAACATATACTATTCACGTAGGCTAACGTTGCAGAATATTAATAACATTTTAAGGCGACGGACTCTGAGTCCAAAAACAAACAGACGATATTCAAAGATTATCTAATCCTAGTATATAAAGGTGTTGTTTGAGGATAGCTATAAAAACGATCGTTAAATCAAAATGTATTCAGAACTGAGGTCAGGCCAAACCGCAAACAAAACTCTTCGATATTGTTGTAACAGACAACTCAACCTTGATTGAATTCTTGGTAATTTCGATCAGTAAAAAACCCTTAAACACTCTAAGAAACCGATTGGTCACCAGAGATTGGCACTTTTGCAGGTTTTTAATACTGTCCCGAGAACAGGGTACGATCAGGATTCTACCAACTCCTAAATCATCAACATCTGCCTAGCCTTTTCCCAACTATGGTTGAAGTCGGCTTTGCTAGCTTGGTCTGTAGCTAAATACCAGTCTTACATGGCTACTGCTTATCTGGCCTCCACAATCCAGTGACAAAGTAACACGATACCCCCTGTTTAAACTAGTTGTCAGACTTTCGTCACCAAATCCTATATTTCTTTATTATTAAATATTGCTAATAAAAACGTCTGATACAAGTTCAAATCGATTAAAAGAAACAGCCATTTACAGAAGAAAATAACCAAGTACACGCAATTTAAAGTTTGACCACGCCACGAAAGATCATGGGAGGTTAGTTAGAAACGCTTTCATATATCACACGCACGTGTGTGTCTATGTGTGTACTACACAATGATGTTGGTACTGACCGATGATGAAGACAGGTGGACGCTGTAATGTGTAAGTGCCGCATCCGCGATGCCATTTAACACTGTGTTGCAACCAGAGAGAGCATTGTCAATGGCCCGCGTTAGATCACACTTATAGCACGCCAAGTTACTTAACTAATCAAACTTTTATGCCTGTTTTCAGTAGGGACGACGCCTAAATCGATGAAAGTTAAAAATTACAGGACATCAAATATTGGTCCGCATCGTTGCAAACGGGAGAAGTGTCCAAAAGACTGGTGGTATTGCCACGTTGAGTGCTAGTACTCTGGCCTCCATAAAAAAATTATCATTGTGGAACTCGGGTATATAATCGGATAAACTTTTAGGCTAGAAAGATTTTAAAAAATAAGCCCTGGCAGCTAAACTAACTGAAATCTGTCTAACACAAAGAGCGATGTTGGATTTTCAACATTTGGCTAAGCACGGAGAGTTAAAAATCCACAGTGCAAACTAAAAATGGGAATTCCTTTAAGTGTCGCTTAGTGCTAGTAAAAGTGCACGTATGCAAGAATTACAGAACTTTTATCATCACTTAGCAATGTTTACATCACTACCGCCCGTTAATTCGATGATATTTTATTGATGCCTTTGCTATAATGTTTACTGTCATGACATCGAGTGTGTAAAGAGTGAATGCTCGTTGCGAAATCACCAATGTAAACTTGTTAGTTTCTAAGCTCAATCATTTTATCTTCGCCAATAGTAATATCTCTGTAATGTATGTCTCCGTCGCGTCCGACTAAAAATCTATATGGGTACCTACACCTAGTGCGTTTATAATAAATGTTCCGAAATGTGCTTAGTTGGAGAAAACCATGAAATGGTGAAAACGATGCGTAAAGCTTCGTAATGCTACAAAGCAATATACTCGCGAGTAGAAGCCGCAAGTATCGGCTGGATTGTTTTTGCAGCAGAAACGGCAAAATACAATAGGCATTTAACATTTGCGGTTTATTTGCAACACGCTTAGTATCAGGACGTGAAATAGCGGGTTTATTTAGTTATTTATAGATTATGAAATGAAATAAACCGATATGCTAATAAGACGAAGTTGGTGCGAGGTGCGACCGTCAGCGTGGAGCGGACGCGGGCGCGGGCGCTGCCAGGGAGACAATATGCGCACAAAGTCGTGCATATTTTAAAAGCAATGTTTCGCAGCCTTCATTGAGAAATACGCGCCCTCATTCGTGATGTCAGTTGGCTGCCGTTGAGCAATGAAAACCTGATTTCCACACGAGAAATCAGATCGATTTTTTGTCATATCAATCGATGAGCTAGCAATATTACAATTCGAAACATGGTAATAACTGAAAGTCATCCTCGCAAGCAAACGCGAGATGAAACTCACCCGGCTGCAGACAGAGATGAGCCGACTGCGGCCATTCAGTTTTATAAACACGTATTTGCACAACAATTATCGGTTTTGATGTTAGAAAGTGGTCGTGTGGAAACAGTCTGAGATATGTTAAATGCAAGAGTAATTATCTCATTAACGATAACAGCCATAGAATAGTCGGTGTGGAGGAGTTGGTATAGTGAGGGTACTTACAGCGCTATCCTGGCGGTCATGGTGACTGTGGTGAGGGCGGACGCCGGCCCGGCTGCTCGGGCTGTTCGGGCTGCTGCTGCAATAGAGACGTCACGTCAACACACGCGCCTTTCCCAAGCGACACAAGTTGCGACAGTGAAGCTCAACGAGGAAGCTGCATCGCACATTTAAATGCAACGCTAATGTCAGAGAGCGCTTAAATGCCAATAGCGGCGACCTTTCTGTTTCGACTCGTGTTGCGCAAGTGAGAATCGCCGGTGATCGTGTGAGAAAGGCGAGTGCGTGTGGGAGGAGGTAGGGGTGGAACGCACCGGAGGGGGAGAGCGGGTGACACCGCTGGCGACGCGCTGCCGTTCGGCGACTAACTTCGCCGGCGCGTGCGCACCTCTTACTTATAGCCGCACGCCCACCAGTTGCCGCGCGCGAATCACCCTCGACACCGCTCCTGTAACCCTGACGACGGCCTCCCGAAGCCTCCCCTCACAATCATCCACACAACAAGCCAGCAACCTAACTCCATACATGGTCATGAAACATTCAGGATACAAACCTTCAGGTTTTTAGCACGTCTTTGCTCTAAGTGCCTTGCATGACTTGAAGCAACGTACTTTGACATTTGATGAACAATAGTTGTATAACATCGACATAACACTAGTCACACATGCATATACATACATACATACGTACAAGTACAATCTTCAGTGATCAAATAATTCGTGTAGCTTTGCTACGCGGTGCTACGAAAGACATCAACGAGCTATTTATTTTAATGTTGCACCTTTTTTCAGATAAATGTAAAAATGTTTGAGAAGATAAAGTTTATCATAGGCATTGTTTTACGATCATTATTAGATAACCCCTTAGACGACAATTAACGAAAGATGTCATTGTGTATTATGCAATATCCCGGAAATGCGACAAACGGTGGAAACAATCTATAAATAAAAATCTAAAATACAATAAGTAATAGGCCTTTACCGAAACGAAATGCGCGTTTGTGTACATTCCGTACGCAATATTATGTATTACCAGTTTTCCTTGTAAGCTGCATTAGACTTAATAAAATCCTAGACTCCTTACATAAGTTATTTGGGATACATAATAGATAGATAGAGAAGATATTTTTTAACTAGGTATAAGGTGTAGATTTAGGATTTAGTTAGTAGTAAGGCCACTCTGTCGCATTGGATCAAAGATCTGTAATGATAGTGTAGGTAAGATTGTTATAAATAAATAATAATGAACTAATACACGGTCCATAAGTTGGCGGAAAGAAAAAAACAAAACATCTCACAGTTTTTAGCACTTAATCATAGACACGTTTTCAATCACAATATTACCATAGTAGAATTCTACAATTTAAACATAGTAACAAACTGACTATAGAAATATTTACAACTAACAACCCCCCGCGACTTCGTCGGCGTATCTTTATTAGTATTCTGAAATATAAGTGACAACAAAATCCGTTCAGCCATTTTACGTGAAAACATCAGTAAACCGTTCGGTTTACACCTCATAAACTTTCACATTTACAATATTAAATTAGGACATTTAATCGCATTTTAGTTCTAACGCCAATTTTATTTATTTAATATCCCTCATAATATCTTTATTAGATAATAAGGCCTCAATGTTTAATTAACAATAGTATAAATTGTTTAATGAGACACTACTAAAAATATTACCGGAATAAATGATGATTATCATACCATACCACTATCGTTTACCTATAAAAGTAAATAAATTATTTTATAAAATTATACTTAATATTCCTTTTCCGTAATGACTTCGTAGTGACGAGTGCATCGTCAAAATATCTATTAAACTTTATGAGGCAGCACCTTTTCCTATAAGCACCACTAGACTAAGAGATTCTTCGCTTTCTTACATTTTTATGACATTCGCGAAGCGAACTAGATCTTGTTGATGACATTAAAATATTATAAACAGAAGGTAAATTCCTGTAATTAAAAACTTTTAAACGTATTAACACGTATTTTCGTATTGTCATTCATACATGTCATGTCAACGTGCTTTGTAGTTTCTGCCTACCCCCATTATGGGAAAAGGCGTGAGTTCAAATTGTTAAACGTTCAAAATGTAGGCTCAATCTCATTTCAGCTACAAACAATGTCAAAAACTTACCAAAGAAATATATAAAATAGACATATTTTTGACGATCTTAAAAATACAGGAATTGCCGCTCTGATTTAAATGATCAGTTCAAAACATTTTAATAAAAATACAATTTTACCAAAAGTTTATAAATATTTATGTTTGATTTGAACTCAATTGTAATCTTGCTTGTTACTTAATGTTACTCGTGCCCTTACAGGGTCCATAACTGTACCTTAGCTAAAAGCCTTTGTAACACCTTTATCTGATATTATGGTATGTAAATAAAGGAATACGAATAAATAATGTCCAAAGTTAACAATCAGAACACTGTATTTACACCTTTTATTCGTGGAGGCATTTCACAGTCGCACCTAATTGGCATACTCAATATCGGTTCATCCAAATCACAGTGCATTGAAGCCTAACCTTCATAATTTATGAGTTCAATTATTTAGGTTATTCTATCGATCTA
This sequence comes from Euplexia lucipara, assembly GCA_921972225.1. Lineage (NCBI taxonomy): Eukaryota > Metazoa > Arthropoda > Insecta > Lepidoptera > Noctuidae > Euplexia > Euplexia lucipara. The sequence goes on along the minus strand of OV179142.1, from coordinate 3,791,633 downwards.
AATTACCATCACTTAATGCATGCACTAGCACTTACTGACATGTATATACGCTTAGAAATGTCATTCTTAGTCGTGTTCTCATGACATAGCAGGGTTGATTGGCACATACATCAGATGCACCTGAAATACCAGAGTTATACCGGAGCGATGGATACTCTTTGTCTTAGTTCACAAAATGTAACTAATGTACCTATGTCGTACCCCAACATTGTTGGGGCTGGCTTCCACTCTAACCAGATGCACCTGAAATACCAGTTTTATACACGGAGCGATGGATACTCTTTGTCTTAGTTCACAAAATGTAACTAATGTACCTATGTCGTACCCCAACATTGTTGGGGCTGGCTTCCACTCTAACCAGATGCACCTGAAATACCAGTTTTATACACGGAGCGATGGATACTCTTTGTCTTAGTTCACAAAATGTAACTAATGTACCTATGTTGTACCCTAACACAGTTGGGGCTGGCTTCCACTCTAACCAGATGCACCTGAAATACCAGTGTTATACACGGAGCGATGGATACTCTTTGTCTTAGTTCACAACATGTAACTAATGTACCTATGTTGTACCCCAACGTTGTTGGGGCTGGCTTCCACTCTAACCAGATGCACCTGAAATACCAGTGTTATACATACACGGAGCGATGGATACTCTTTGTCTTAGTTCACAACATGTAACTAATGTATCTATGTTGTACCCCAACATTGTTGGGGCTGGCTTCCACTCTAACCAGATGCACCTGAAATACCAGTGTTATACACGGAGCGATGGATACTCTTTGTCTTAGTTCACAAAATGTAACTAATGTACCTATGTTGTACCCCAACGTTGTTGGGGCTGGCTTCCACTCTAACCAGATGCACCTGAAATACCAGTGTTATACATACACGGAGCGATGGATACTCTTTGTCTTAGTTCACAACATGTAACTAATGTATCTATGTTGTACCCCAACATTGTTGGGGCTGGCTTCCACTCTAACCAGATGCACCTGAATACCGTGTAATACATGGAGCGATGGAAAGTCTTTGTTTCAGTTAAAATAATGTACGAGTATCTAAAATTCTTGTTATTTTCCGTAGTTGTCGAAGACATTTTCGTGAATAGAGATTGAATTGGAGTATCTAATAAAAAACAATTAGTAGAATACAAAAAAAGGAAAACCTAGGCGTCAAAGTCCTTCTCCCAATTGCTGTCATCTGGAAACGTGCCCAGAAGACTGGCAGCAGTGCCACGTTGGTTGGCAATGCTAATTTGTCGGCCAAAGAATAAGCCAACCCTCTGGTCGAAACGGCTGCGTGCACCCCCTGACCCGTGCGTCTCGACCTATTTATTTATTTAATGATCATTCAAAAATAATCATCATATCACATTTAAAAAGTTATTAGAAACAGTTCTTAAATAAACGAATGGGGGATGATATCATAATTCAGCATCACATTCGCTGCAGATTATAATGAAAGTTATCAAAACATCAAGGCTAATCAATCAATTAAACATATTTGCGTGAATTAATACTAACATCGGAACTTTCTCCCTTACAGATCAAATTACTTACACTTAGTTTATTATATCACTTACCACCAAAAGACATTATGTCCAATAAATGGGCATTCTTTATTTAACTTTATTGTCGAGTGCAACAAGAATGCAGTTTAAAAGTTGTTTACAAAGCTAGTATGCACGACAATGCATGGTTGGAATAACAATACAATTTCGGATGTATTCTGCACAAGAAGATTCTCTTGCAAACTTAACGTCATCAAAGTTCATATGGTTTGGCAACAAGGAACTCACAATACAAACATGCATGTGAGGCATGTTCGGTATGCGCTAACTTTTTATTTTTATTTATACTTATAATCTTCACACACGTTTTCCCTTACGCGGCTTGCGAGCATACCTTTCGTTGGCGCCACAAAAGAAGCAGCCGGTCGATTCAATTGTTTTGTTGTGCAAATTGTGCTACTGTTTACTTTTTAACCGACTTCTAAAAAAGGAGGAGGTCCTCAATTCCGATGTTTGTTTTTTTTTTACTGTAGGTTAATAAAGTACCCATTATTATTATTATAGTTTGATGTCGTACAAAATGGTTAAGACTGTTAATTATTTAAAATTAAGTGATGACTGCCTTGTAAGGCCTTGTTGGTGTAATGGTCGAAAGCGCCATTGCCGAGCATGAGGTCTTGGATTCAATTTCCCGGTCCTATAAAGGGTTAATTGGTTTTTCATCTGGAATTTCTCAGTTTCAGCAAGGGGTCTGGATTTCATTTCTGAACAGGCTCGCTTCTTATCTATACTAATATATAAAGAGGAAATGTTTGTTTGCATTGAATAGGGTCCGAAACTACTGGACCGATTTGGAAAATTCTTTCACTGTTGGGAAGCTACACTATCCCCGGGTGACATAGGCTACTTTTTATCCCTGTATTCCCACATGAACGGAAACAACGCGGGTGAAACCGCGGGTCGTCTGCTAGTTATATTAGATTTACATAACTGGCGCAATGTGGATGAACAGAGGCCAGCACAACAAGTTACCCCAATATGTCAAATTTGAAAGAAAGAAAGAAAGAAAGAAAGAAAGAAAATACATTTATTGGCAACAGCTGGATACACGCACAGTAAAAACGCAATAACACAAAAAAAGAGACAAAAAATGGCATGTCTCACGGCTGAGCCAAAAGGTTCATTTCAGCGGTAATGCCAGACAGATGCTGAGATCCTGCCTGACGCTGATTTTCAAATGAACCTTTGGGACATGTGACGGATGAGTAACAATTATCATTATACTTCATAAATAAATAATATAATAATCTATACTTATAATAAAACTGTAGAGAAGTGAATTCTGTACATTGAAAATATATTCAAAATTAATATTGGAGGATGATTTGTGATCGATACTGATGCCAAAAATGCAATCAGTAAATTTTTTGTCTGTCTGTCTGTCTGTCTGTCTGTCTGTCTGTCTGTCTGTCTGTATGTGCACGCATGGGTCAAAAACTACTAAAGGGATTTTAACCAAACTTGGTACGATTGTAATCCATACTCCTGGGTAGGTTATAGGCTATATAACATAACGCTAAGACACATAGGAGCCGAGCAGTGACGATAAATTCGAAGCAAGTCGGATGAAAATGTGCTTTTGAGCTCCTATCCTCGCTTACGTTGATCATACACAAGAAGTATGTATTACAAAGATGTTGATCTTCAAAAGATCAACAAAAAAGTTCTCAGTAACATATATCTATATCTTATAAATTAGCCACAATAACACGTTTAATCGTTAAGCATTTCTTCAAAGTATATTAAATATAAACGTACACTTTTTTAATATTTAATAAAATAAAAAATATAGACATCGGTTTATAAACACACAAGATATTTATATGAACTTTGAGTGAACTATGAGTGAACTATAAGTTTGGTAGGTACGTATGCTACTATCACCGCGGCACCTGGCGGGCGTTCACGCGCCAACGTCACTTTTTTGACTGTGGATGCGAAGGGACATGTCATGCCAAGCATTGTTCGTTCTTATTGAATAAGCACGACTTTTATTAATTTATTCGCCCTTTTCATTAGATTAGATATAAATTATAGTAGTTTTTAGATATTATTTTGAAGTAGTTTTTAGATTTTATTTTGAAGTAGTTTTTAGTAAATATAATTATTATTTTTATTTGTTATTTTTTTTATCTCTTTTGATTCCGTAGGTAATCACGATTATTATTCCTTATTTGTTTTTTGGATTTTAAATATCGTAGGTACCTACGTAGTTTTGAAATATTCGTTTGAATAGGTAGGTCCCTATGTATTACATATAATAACAAGTTTGTTTTTTATTCCATAGGTAATTCATACTTTCTTTTTTCTATGTTTCAATAGTACGAAGTTGTTTTTTAGTTATTTATTTAAAAGTTAAGTTAGTTAAGATATTAGTTGATTTAAGTTATTCGATGATTAGCTTCTTTTTGAATTAGGAAATAAACTGTTGCTTCTGTTCTGTTTTTTTTTTATTTGATTCAAGTAGGTACGATGCCACCTAAAAAACGGTATTTATATCTCGGAATTCGATAAAGCCAAAAGAATGAAAAATGCGCGTTTTCAGGAATCGTCAGAGAAAAGAGCACATGGAGTTAATATCGCAACTGCACGAGCACATGAAAGTACTTCTGAGAGAGAGATGCGATAAACTTCTGATAGGGAAAGAAGAGCCACATCACGAGCATCTGAAACCTTTTCTCAACAAAAGCTACGTCTTACAGTTGACCGTAAAATGCATTTTTATCCCGAGAGTCGGAAACATTCATCGAGCAACATTTAAGGCTCACAGCTGATCGCGAACGACATATTCTATCTCGAGAATCTGAAACATCTACTTAACGAGAATTACGACTTACAGGTGACCGCGAAAGGCACGTGTTATCTCGAGAGTCCGAAACGTACACAGAGCGTGAGTTAAGACTTACAGCTGACCGCGAAAGGCACGTTTTGTCTCGAGAGTCCGAAACATTTACTGAGCGTGAGTTAAGACTTACAGCTGACCGCGAAAGGCACGTTTTGTCTCGAGAGTCCGAAACATATACCTACTCAATATCATGACCGTCTGGCAGTTGATAGGATACACCTTGCCATATCTGGATCAATTGAAGACGAACATGATCATGACCGACGACTCGAGTCAGGCGGCGAATAACAATTCTTTAAGACAAGATGAACAAACAATAAGGGGTGTTCTTTGTGAAAAATAAGTATCCACTAAGAAACGATTTTTGGAAATTCAACCCCTAAAGAGAAAAAATGGGAGACTGACGTTCGACAACCACGCAGGCGAAGCCGCGGGCAAAAGCTAGTAATATAATATAATTTCATCGATAGTTTTTCAACTTTATTGCAAATAGGATAAGGTTCACCTCTGCCAAATCCTAGGAGGAAAACAGGCGTCAAGTCATGTTATAATGAATTCTATTAGAGTATGTAGGTACTTACTTAAAAAAATCTGATACTTGTAAAACCAATTAATTATCTGTCAGTGTAAAGAAATAAATCCATTTGATAGGCACGACTGTTTGCAACCACTATTATGGCGAATAGCGAGACCCTTAAATGGGTTATGCCTGGCCTTATCCCCATCATGTTGGGTCGGCTTCCACTTTAAACTTACTTTATTTTGTTTAATGCTTTTTACTATTTACTTAGATTACTAAGTAAATAGTAAAAAGTATTGCACTTAAATATATTAATATTTAAGTGCAATATCAGCTTACCGGCTCTAAAAATGCTTACATGGCTTATAGTGTCCAAGTAGCAATAGAACACTGACTCCTAAGTCACAGGAATTCCTAGTTTAGGAGTCAGGGTGTCAACTTTTGTTCGCCTTAATATGTAAGTTAACTGATATTTTAGCGGATTAATTAATAAGATTTCTTCCATTATTTTAATTATTAAATGCAAATTACGGACAACAATATCCAACAGTTTTGCACTGTACCGCCATTTTAAAATCTTCAAAATGGGGTGTCGTGATCGGTCGAAACGGATGTAGCGGGATTTGGTAGTAATTATGAAAGGAGCTGGCGGATTTTGGTACAAATTCGTAAGTTTGATGTCAAATTTAGTCGGGAGCTGGCGGTTTTAGGCACAAAACTAACAGAATGAACTCCGAGAATTTACACAGACTATCTAAAAACATAGATAGTTAAAAAAATGTTTGAAAGTGGAGTTAGCTTGTTTTGGAATTATACGACTCATATATGAGTTGTAAGGATTTGTGTCAATAAAGTATTATTATTATTATTATAAACGGGTGCAGCTGAATATCCGTGTTTTTTCTGACCGACTGCCTGTCTGACCTTCACAATTCTGTAACTGGGTAAGACGATACCCCTACTGCTTCAAGCATTAATGAATAGGTACATTTTAAGCATTCGGCCCTTTTTGAAATTGGCTTCGGCTTATCAAAATCTACTTATATCCAGGGGCCAAGCTACCGCCGTATATGCTGGCATCAATGATAGCCCACGTGCTACTCTGGGACCCAAAATGGTGAAAGCAAAAACGTGTAAAATGTTATCCATAAAATCAAATTCTTATTGGTAAGAGGTCTGTCATAGTGACTCATCATTTTGTTATGATGACAGTTTAAAATTTCTTAGTTAGGGATCTACTATCTACTAGCTAACACCGCTCGTTTTTAGATTCTGTTGGTGAAATCACAAGCATAAAGTTATCTAAACTTCTATTTTATTTTACCATCGTCTTGCCTTACCAGCAAGCTGCGCCAAACACAGAAAAAAAACCTAGCCTAAATGCTCGCGTTTTCCCCAACCAACATTTTTATGAGGCCCTTTAGAACTACCTAATAATTCCCTGCCGGAGTCGGTTTCCTGATGGCTACAACCTAGCGATCTACATAGTTATGTTTATTATTTGCAGATGACCTCAAATTGCTGCTTGAGGTAAAGGGTGAGTCGGACTGTGAGAGATTGCAAGAAGATATAGATAGAGTGGTAGAGTGGAGTTATAAAAATAAACTTTATTTCAACACGGAAAAATGCTCAGTGATGACATTCTCGCGCGCGAAGACTCCTTTTGCCTACAAATATAAAGTAGAGGAAGGGCCGATGCAGCGAGTGTCTCAAGTACGAGATCTAGGGGTTCTGCTTACACCAGATCTAACTTTTCGGGAGCATATTGTTAACATTTGTAAAAAGGCGTACAGAAACCTGGGATTCGTCTTGAGACAGTCGCAAGGATTCACCAACGTTACCACCCTCAGGGTGCTGTACGACGCTTTGGTAAGGAGCCACCTGGAACACAGTGCGGTGATTTGGGCGCCCCATGAAGCGAAATACATTACAATGCTGGAGCGAGTGCAAAATAAATTTACAAGACACTTGTATTTCAAACTTTATGGGGTGTACCCATTTTACCCACTGATGTATCCTACACTTTTTGTGCTGGGTATGGTGAGGTACAACGAACTTAGAGTTCGCCGAGATTTTACACTCGCGATGTATGCACTAAAGCTCCTGCGTGGAGTAGCACATAACCCGGGTGTGTTGCGTCATCTGCAGCTGTGCGTGCCAGACCGGTACGTTTGGCGGCGGCGACGACCGCCACTGCTGGCCGTGCCTACTGCTAAAACCAATCTGCTGACAAAAACACCCCTCACTCGAACAATATGTGCTCTCAATGAAGTTCACGAAAGGATGGACTTATTTGAGTGCAATTTGAGTGAATTCGCAAGGCTTTTGTTAAATTTTGTTAGTTACAATTAATCTTTGTATAGTTTAAGTTTTTAATAGAATTTAAGTAGTCTTTTTTGTTTGTATTATTATTTTTAAGTTTAGATAAAGTAGTTTTTTTTTTTTATTAGATATTAAGTATATGCATGTTTTGTACTTTGTTTGGGTGGAAACCACTGTCGAATTGGGGACACCTGTAAAGACTGTAGGTTTATGTTTAATAAATAAATAAAATAAATAAAAAAATCTTTTAGCCAAGAGTGAATAGGTTACTTCTAGTGCTTCATCGTCGACCACATCATCGCTTACTATCAGGTGAGATAGTGATCGCGAGCCTAAACCTAAACTACTGCTTGTGTCTCTATGAAAAACTAAAAACACTTTAAGATCAAAAGGATTGATGATTCAATTTCGCATGAGTTGAAGGGTATCACATATTTAAGGAACTACCCAATTAAATCCTTTCAATGACCTCGAAAATGCAAGTATTTACTCTTTTAAAATTGTCTATTCCTTTCATCAAGGTGGCAAATTCTACCTTTATTTTAACCGACTTCAGGAGGAGGTTCTCAATTCGATCGGTATTTTTTTTTCTTTTTTTTTTTTTAATGTATATATGTACACCGATTACTCCGAGATTAATGATCCGATTTACGTGTTTTTTTTTGAGTTCGATGCGGAATAGCTGCCATTTGGTCTCATAAAAATATAACAAAGTTTGAACCCGTATTTTTCATTAGGTATGTGAGCAATTTTATGAAAAATTAATTTATTTTTGAACGCTTTTTTGTACGTATGTTTACCGATTACACTGAGATTTATGTACCGATTTACGTGATTCTTTTTTAGTTTGATGCGGACTAGTTTCTTTTTGGTCTCATTAAAAAATTACATAGTTTGGTCTGGTAGTTTTTATTTTATGAACATTTTTGTTCATGAATTTTAGTTCTTTTTGATTTCATCGCGAACAGTTGTTGTTTATTTGTTTGATTGTAATATGTAAATATGTGTTGTAGAAATGGATAATAATTTATCATCTAGGTATGTAAAAATAATAACTAAAAATTGTTAAATAAAAACATTTTTACAAAAAATACAACCGACTTCAAAAAACACTAACCGGTGTAAAATAACTCTAAATTCGGAAGTCGGTGGCCAATCATGAATGAGACAAAGCCACCAAAGCCACAGACTTCCTAATTTAGAGTTATTTTACACCGGTTAGTGTTTTTTGAAGTCGGTTGTATTTTTTGTAAAAAAGTTTTTTTAGTGCATACATTTGCCTTCGACACGCTTAAAAGAAAATTCAATTGAAATTACGAACTGTAGATTAAAAGCAGTCTTTTTGATTTATTATAAAACCAAATTTTGCTGCAATCGCTGTACTTCCTAAATGGTCATCCGAAATGATAAATAAGTTCAAAAAGAAATCACCAATTTTAAAATTGTACGGCCAGTAGTTTTCCTAAAAATATACCTACATATCGGGCCATTGACCAAATTTTAGTTTTTAGTCCTTCATCTAGATTACAAGAAAATATTTGACACATATTTTTTCTTCCTTTACGTTATCAAAAAACAACAGCGATACATTGAGCCAAAATGTCACAGTTTATAATATACTAGATAATGACGTTACAAGCCCCCTCTCCCCAACTTTAATGCGCTTAATCAAAGCAAATTTCCATCAATTTGAAAAAGGAAAAAATATGTGTCAAATATTTTTTTGTAATCTAGGGAGGGAAAAACTAAAATATGCGTCCCGCAATGGGCTTTTTGACAAAATTTTAGTTTTGAAAATCAACTCTGCGTTTGACTTATTATTTAGATACCTACTTAAAATGTTTTAAATGGAACATTTCATTTCGAATTTATTAAGTTAATTTTAAGACTTTATTCATATCTATAAGAAGATAATATAGTACTGTGCTTGCCTCATTATTTTAGGCCCTAATTTTTTTTTTGTATTGGCGATATGCGTGTGTTAAGAAACTAAGGGTACCTACTATTCAATGATACCCCGTCCTCAACTTATTGTCTTTATTTTTCTTATTGAAGTTTGATTAATATCATGATTGTGACACTCACAACATTACGACAAATCTATAGACGTAAGAATCAATAAAATTGGCTTTAGAGTGCCTTATACAATACATACATATAGAGGCTGATATAAGCACATAACCCACCTTGCGTCACGCAGTCGGGTATAAATAAAAAACCACAATATTGTTTTCATTTGTCAGCTTGTGGCTAAATAATAATAGCCTCACGGGTCTATAAGTTAAGCTACGCTTGACGACGATGGTCCGGAGTTGGGTGACCATTCATTACATATCAAGACTCCTCTGTTCCTCGGAAAATATATAAATACATTATTGGTCCCGGCTCTCATTTGTAGATCTATGACGGGTTTTTATATATCGACTAGCTGTACCCTACCACGCTTCGCTGTGGCACATTGTGATTGATTGTTTAAAAAAAAATAGATAAAACAATCCTTGATGCGGATTATAATATCATGCTAAAATTTCAGCTCGATCGGTGCAGAACTTTTTAAGTTTTTGAAGTGTACACAAACCAACATAACATTTTATATGTATAGCTGTCTATGACAGTCGTTACAGATAGTCAGAAGCCCCAAAATCTGACATGCAGTTGAACTAATTATGGGTATCGTGTTTCCCAGAACCTGGGTTGTGGAGGTCAGACAGGCAGTCGCTTTATGTAAAACACTGTTATTCAGCTGCAGGGGGTAAACTGGAAGCCGACCCCAACCAAGTTGGGAAAAAGGCTAGGCAGATGATGATAAATATTTTATTCATAATACGCCTAAAGTATGACTGAGCTTTAGGTACAGCTTTGCACTTGAAAATAGCCACCACTACCAGTGTTGGTGCCAGAAATACTTCAACTGTAGGTACTCAGTTTGATTTTAAATGGCTGTGCAAGAAAAAGATGATGTCATTATGATTTCGCTGGAAACATTGTGGTAAAATTTTATAGGCGGTTAAACCGGTAGTGTGCATGTAGGTACCAACAGCCAAAATTATTTAATTTGTATAAGTAGGGTTACAAAAGTAGAGGATGAACAAAGAAACGATGGATGGCTTGTATGAAAGACGATTATGTCTATGTCGATTTTCACGAATAAACGGCTGAAAGGATCGAAATTTAATTTGACTAGGAGCTTAGATCATATCCATTAACACGAAAAACAAACAGACAAACAGAGTTACTCTCTCATTTATATATTAGTGATGAGAAGAGTGGACAAGAAATTCCATACTTAAGTACCCTGGTACTTATGCAGGTAGATGTACATTTTATTGCATTGCAAATACTTCTGCTTCTAATACCTAGCGAATCGGTTCGGACTCCAGAAAAAATATAAGTTTCTTGGGATTTCGATAGTTTTCAGAAGCCAGACCACGGTATCAAACTATAAAAAGACGGTCTATTTTACAAAAATATCCCCATGAATGAACTTACTATGGATTAACTACTTGCTATGAAACAACACGTATGCAATCTTTACGGTAATTACTAATGTATTTTATGCTTTCGATATATACGCATTTATCATGATTTTACGGACAGTCAGAAACTGCAATATCTCGTATAATATTAACGAACATACGGCCTACCTACACCTCTTACTGCTACAGCCTGAAGACTAGAGGATAGAGGCCCGTGCGAGGCTGATGTAATAAAATCGTCCTGAAATGCACATGTAAGTTGATGTGAGTCCTTAGGCAATAAATAGATACAATAGATCAAATAAGAAGATAGAGAGACATATAGTAGAATTGATTGCATTAGAGATATATAAATCACAACTAAGTTTGTTAGGTTGAATGTGGTAGACATATTTTAATTCCAAGTGATCAGAAAACGATAGATTCAGCAATGGAGATCCATGTATTAAAGTTAAAATCGCGGTGATGCTATGAATACCTAATGATTTCTAATTTACACTGAGGGTCATAAAAAATACATCACCTCTCCAAATTTACTAAACAGTTTGAGAGTTCGGACTTAGTAAACAGTAAAAGAATGCATATTTACGCTAGTACCTACGTGGTTAGAACTTAGAAACACAGTTGAAGAATGTGTGGATAGGCCGTGATTATTTATTATCTATTTTCAACCAGGCGTCGTGTTAGAGTTAAAAGTAGCAAAACCTTTATCGAATATAAATATCAAATTCTCGTGTCATAGTGTTTGTCATAAAACTCCTCCGAAACGCCAAGGGCGATATTTATGTGATGTTTTGGATATTCATTATTCAGTAGGTCTGAGAATAAGACGTAAACTTTTTTTTTGTGGATGTAACAAAAGCGTAACGAAGTTTGTCGTGCAGCTAGTAAAACTACTACCTACCCACTCTTGCAAGAGGTGGTGGCAGGAGGAATGGTTGAGACAATGAGTTTTTTTTATTAATACACTATTATACGAGTATTATTATGTTATTGACGCCTTATCATACCAGGGTAAAATCCATTGTCCCACCATTTATTGTCCATCAAATAAAGACTTTGAGAGCAATTATAACGAGGCTCAATTTTCGTGACTCTATGTGTATTTGCAGATAGAATTGATATTCAATAGTCCACTGTCGACCCGCGAATGCATCAAAAGTCAAGGACGGGTGACTTAACGCTCCGAACTAGTTTTTGATCTTCTTTGATTTGATTTGCATATCGACGTTAGATCGGTTTTTATAACCATTAATAGGTATTACCACTTCTTGATGATATTGCTTCATCATCTGCCTAGCCTTTTCCCAACTATGTTGGGGTCGGCTTCCAGTTTAACCGAATGCAGCTGAATACCAGTGTTTTACATGGAGCGACTGCCTGTCTGACCTCCACAACCCAGTAACTGGGTAACATGATACCCCTTGGTTAAACTGGTTGTCAGACTTTCGGGCTTCTGACTACAAGTAACGACTGTCAAAGATCTACAAATGACAGCCGGGACCAACGGCTTAACGTGCTTTCCGAGGCACGGAGGAGTCTTGGTATGTAATAAATGGTCACCCATCCACGGACCGACCGCGTCAAGCGTAGCTTAACCTTCGATCGACCCATGCGGCTGTTATAATTTAGCCACAAGCTCCTTCTTGATGATATTGCTTATAGTCAGTATACTGCCTACAGTTAGGTACACACGCCAGCACATTAAGCTCAGTTCTTCAAACGAATCAGACAGATGTGTTGCTGGGGAGTTTGTACCGCCACTTCTTCTTCCCAGCAAAAACTCTAGGAAGTGGCGAAGGGTGGGCCGTTTTTGAGGGACTGTCTTTATGAATATTTTTTTTGACGTTTAAAAAGTGCTGGTTCTCAGCCTAGTTTGAATAATTACTTTTGATTTTGATTTATCCTAGACTGTAAAATATTCCCCATTCAAAATCAAAGATCATGTAGGTATTCAAATTAGGCTGAGAAGATTGATGAACGTCAAGATTTGCATAAGGCATTCCTCTTAAACGCCTACCCTTCACCACTTCTTAGGCCTGCTCTGCTTAAATCATTTTGGTTGATAATCAGCTCATATATCAAAGAATGTATCAACTACCAACAGGTCAAAGAAATTACGACCAAAAAATAAATTGAGCTGCCCCTGGACCAAAAACTGGTACCTACTTAATGCCCAACTTAAAATTACGTTTACAATTAAAAAGAAAAGTCGGAAATTTGTCAACGTACAGACATAGGCACCACTTTATTGCTCATATTGACTGTAAGTACTACTATGCGTTGTTTTTTCTAGTAGGTTCTTACTATAATTGACATCAACGCTTTTACTCGGTAATTCTTCGTACATAGGTACAGTAGGCTGCACGTTAATGGTAGGTATCGAAACTCATATAGGAAGCTAGCCACTGACTGCTTTGGAACTCCTTTTTAGACAATGCCAGCTCAAGGTCGGAACGTTATCAGCCAAAGAGATTTAAAAGACTATAGAGCGGGCATGTCAAGGAAAAGTCATAGAAAAACTTTGATCCCATGTCTCAGTAACGCCATCTAGAATAATATATAAATATTGGAGCGGCAGCGGAGCGTACTAAAAAAAACTCATAGACTTGTGTCCACTAGGACACAAGTTTTGGATGAAAATATTGTTCGTGATGTCCCGTCTTTAATAAGTTTTGAATGTCTTTGAGTTACCCCAATGTGTCAAATTTTGCCATCTGAATATGAACCTTATACTATTGAACATAAAGTTGAAAAAAGATCAAAGAAATTTGACACATTGGGGTAACTTGACGTGCTGGCGTCTGTACAATCTGCCACTTTGTCGGTTCTTATATAGACAAAATTCGTTTCTACGGTGGTCGCCGGCTACGCGTGCTAGTTTCAAGAGTTTTTATGTTGCCGATGGGCTTAATATGGCTTCACATGATATCAAAAAGTATCTCTCAGGCATGCCGGTTTCTTAACGATGTTTTTTATCACTGTTTTTGAAGCAAGTGATAATTATACAATACGCACATGTATCCGAAAAGTCAAAGGTGCGCGGAAGTGGTAGTCATGTCACACCACTATAGGCTATCACTGTTCTACCGTGCTCATCTGTATACCCTGTGGTCGTAATAGCTTCATTTTTCATCTCAAACAAAGATAATAATCAATACTTACAATAGACGGGCCATCACGAACAAAATCTTCGTCTGATACTTGTGTCCACAAGTCGATTAGGGCGCCTTTAAACTTGCCGCCAGGTGCCGCGCGGCGGCAGCACTACCGTCGCGCTGCTTTGATAGTCCATATAAATAAAAAACGCGCGACTGCAGCGCTGCAACCGCGCTGCCGCCGCGCATCAGTTCATCAATCGACTAGTGATAATGCGTACGTGTTTTTATTCAGACATGAACGAAAATCAGCTTGAACAACTTATCGATGAGGTTGAAACTAAATGTACCTACAGACGCCAGCACATCAAGTTACCCCAATGTGTCAAATTTCTTCGATAGTTTTTGAACTTTATGTCACACATAATAAGGTTCATATTCAATTGGGAAAATTTGACATATTGGGATAACTTGATGTGCTGGCGTCTGTACCTACAACACTGTGATACTCGAACCTAGTGGTTGCAGCGCGGCGTCAGCGCTGTAGCCGCGCTGCCACCGCGCTGCTCTTTGCGGCTAATTTGAAGACGCCCTTAGTCTTGTTTAGTACCTACACTCCGGTGCCACTCCATACATACATACATAAACTAACGCCTTTTTCCCATGGGGGTAGGCAGAAACTACAGAGCCACGATATGCTACGATTCTTACATACTTCTTTTGCTTCGTTTACATTCATACATGTTGTCATACACACACGCCGGTTGCGAGTACTACGCACCTGACCTTTCTGAGGAAATGTCGAATATAATATAAACCTACCGCTCCAATATATATTGTTATACTTATTAATGCTAAATGGCGTTACTGAGACATGGAATCAAAATTTTTCTATAACATTTCTTCGAATGTCCTATCTTAAATCTCTTTGATTTCAAAATAAAATTAGGTAGGTACGTAACACCGTGAGTTAGTACCTACCTACCTACACAGATCCATGTTACATACTCTGAGATAAATATCTACCTAAGTACTTACACGCAAAGCAACTTGTTCTGATTTTGTTTTGGTGCTAAACCAATTATTTAAGTAGCTGTTTCTGAAACAATTATGTACACATAGCTGATACAAATGACCTCTAGCCAAAGACATTCAATACCTATAGACCGGACATCACAAACAAAATGTTCGTCCAAAAAAGTGTGTCCTGCCGGACACAAGTCTATGAGTTATTTTTAGTACGCTCCGCTGCCGCTCCAATATTCATATATTATTCTAGATGGCGTTACTGAGACATGGGATCAAAGTTTTTCTATGACATTTCCTTGACATGCCCGCTCTATAGTCTTTTAAATCTCTTTGCCTCTAGCGATACATTGCCGTGTGGCGGCATTTCGGCAACTTTTCTATTTTAGTGTTTGTCACAGTAGTGTGATATATGAACAGCCTTCACAGCTTGCACTTTTATATTTTGATATTTCAAAATAATTTAAATTAATCATTCATCTGTGTTCATAGAATTGACAACATTTCAAAATTGACATGACCCTAAAACAAAAATACCGTTTCTTCATTTTTGTATGCTGAGTTCAAATATATATTTTTTTTAATTTTTTATAGCTTAATTTCTGAGAAAAAAAATAAAAACCAAAAACCATGCGATGACGTCACTTATACGGTGGAATGAGGTGTTTACCTTTGCGAAAGCAAGCTCATTTTTAAGATGAAAACTATAATGTCAAACAAGACATTTCTGTCAAAAATTACGTATCTAATGTCAAAAAAGACATATCTAATGTCAAAAATTACATATCTAATGTCAAACAAGACATATCTAATGTCAATGTGTGACATTGACAACTGCTAAATGACAGTGACATCTAAGAAACTGATTTTTTTGGACGTATCACAGTAAAGCAAAGGAATTATCGCCATTCCACCGTATGAATGACGTCATTTGGCGCTTACGTCTTTTTAGAATGCACCGAATTTCAAAGTTAAAATTATGAATGAAAAGTACATAATTTCGAAAAACCAAAAAATATGGGTCCTCTAGTTTTGGATTTACTTTTAGATAACATAATAAAACATGGAGGTTAAAATTTTGAAATGTTGTCAATAAAATTGTGTCATGTATTTATGTCATTTTAAATAACATTCGTTAAATTAAATGTTGCCAGCAACGAACTCGGAAAGTGCATTACAGAATTGAACCACCATACTGCTTAGTATACAGCAAGTAGATATAAAAGTAATACCAGCCTATTACTGTCCCACTGCAGGGCAATGGCCTTTTCTCATACAGAGAAGGCACGAGCAATGATCACCACGCTTGCTCAAGGCGGATTGGCGATTTCAGAATTATATTGCTACAAGCCCAGGTTTCCACACGATGTTTTCCTTCAGCGATGTCAATGATGCTTATGATAAACCTAAAAGGCAGGTACATATGAATTAAAAAAGTCACATGGGTCGTTGCCCGGATTTGAACCACAACCTCGTGCTTGAGAGGTAGGCGCCGGAACCTCAAGCCATCACGACATCCAGACCAATATACTACTTACTACCTACTTTAACATCAGGGTGGTAAATCCTCATGGATGGTCTCTACTCTGGAGCGGGTGGAGGGTCTTTCAGACTCTCAGTATCCACCTAAAAACCACAATATCGATTGTGTAGGTCTTAAGCAGTAAATGTCTGTATGAAACATGATGTCTAAAATGAATAAAATGCATTGTTTCCACATAGGTACTTTAATTTATTTTAGTAGGTGCTCGAAGTGACCACCGCCTTTTTCAATACCGGACTAGTTTTTGTGGGGTTACGTTGAGGATGAAGTGTACTAAACAAGCTACGACACCGTTGTAGACCTGAAAGTAGCCATAGAGACAATTTTAACGCAAATTCACCACATGAAGATACAAAATGCTATTGTAAGATCGTTACCTAAACGTGTTGAATATTGTATTGAAAAAGGCGGTGGTCACTTCGAGCACCTACTAAAATAAATTAAAGTATGTGGAAACAATGCATTGTATTCATTTTAGACATCATGTTTCATACAGACATTTGCTGCTTAAGACCTACACAATCGATATCTAATTAGAAATAGTGTAGGTTTTTTTTTTTCAAAATAACCGGGTTCGATTTCCGAACGGAGTACCTACAGATGTTTTTAAAAATGTATGAATACAGTTTTTCTTGTTATTAAAGTCGATGACATGGTTCCTCAGAACAGATCTTCGTATGTCTTATAGTTTCAGACATTCCCATACTGACCGATTTGAATGAGACACCCTGTAGAACCAACATACCTACTTACATTCTTGTGTAGGTAACGCCATCCAGTATGTTCGTTCAGCGCTCCGTTACCATTTTCGGATATAGGTACCTACGCCCAAAAAAATATTAACATTTAAATAATAACGGACGAACGGATCGGTCGAAGGTTAAGCTACGCTCGCTGGCAGATGTTGGCCCGTGGAGGGGTGACCATTCTGTACCTAATCAAGACCGCCGTGCCTAGGAAAGCACGTTAGCCCGTTGGTCCCGGCTGTCATTTCTAGATCTTTGACACGTCGTTACGAGAAGTCAGAAACTCAGAAGCCAGAAAGTCAGACAACCAGTTTAACGAAGGGGTAACGTGTTAGCCAGTAACTGGGTCGTGCAGGACAGATAGGCAGCCGCTCCTTGTCACTGGTATTTAGCTGCATCGGGTAAAGCTGGAAGGCGACCCAAACCCAGTTGGGAAAAGGCTCGGCAGATGATGAATTTAATTTAACACATTACACCCCTCTTTTTACGTTGGGGGTTAAAAATGATTTAAACCATCGTTTATTCGTTGATTCATGTTTTCGGTTTGAGTGTAACAATAACTAATAATAATAAAATAATAATAAATTTTTTATTGCAGTAAAGTTACATACAGTCTTTAACACTGGCCCCAAACTAGGCAAGCCTGTATCTTGGGTACCAGTACGGATGGTTTGTCCTTACACAATTTGATTAAACTTTGTTCGTAGGAATTTAGACTTTACATAGAGCAACAAAAATAAAATATAATATAAAAGTAATAATAAAAAAAAGCAATTACAAAAATTACAAATTAAAAAGAAATGGTATATAAATAAAACGCCTGGCTGTATGTAATGGTAAGGGAAAGTGTTTGTGTTTGAGAAAAATCTGTGTTTTGAAGGTGTAAGTGTGAAGTGAGTCTGAGTGTGAGTGTGAGATGAGAGTGAGTGTGAGGTAACTGTGGATGTGTCGTGTGGGTACGAATGAGTTCTAGGGTGTGCAAGAGAGAGACACGAGAGTGGCAGGTTTATGCAGAAATTATTTTGCCACATTAATTACTTCTTCTGCCTCGTAGTATGAAAGGTTTAGTAACCAGGATGTTAGTTTATTTTTAATTTGTTTACGAGTACAGTTTCTTATATTGCACTGTTTGATTACCGCATTATAGACGTGGAGATGTAGAAAATGTGGAAGTCTTTGCGCGAAAGC
Organism: Euplexia lucipara; assembly: GCA_921972225.1. Classification (NCBI taxonomy): domain Eukaryota; kingdom Metazoa; phylum Arthropoda; class Insecta; order Lepidoptera; family Noctuidae; genus Euplexia; species Euplexia lucipara. Next base: position 3,773,296 of record OV179142.1, on the reverse strand, counting down.
AGATTTGACTGCGGGAGTTGGAACTCTGAAATTGCGTTTTGCCTGCAGACTGCACAAGTCACTCCTTTTTGAAATTTCGATGTGGGACTTTGCAGTAACATTCAGTATGAATAATTTTCTGACACTCAACAAGGAGGCCTCTGCGTACAGAGTTTCTGTAGGGAAACGGAATGGCTTATGTAACAGTGTTTTGAGGACGGCGCGTTGGGCTCTTTCAATGGTAATAACTGTGTATAACTTTCGTTGCTGACTGCACATGCATTGTCATTTTTGCAATATTAATATGCATTAGATACAAAATCGATTTAGAAAGCATCCCATTTACAATTCTCTAAGAATTCATTTCTAAATTAGCAAATTACACCATAAATGGTGATTTTCAGATTTGACAAAGCGATCTAAGTATTGTAATTCTTCCAAGAGGTCGTTAGTTAAGGACACAATATGACCATATTATTAGTCATAATCAATGATAGGTTAGGTTGGTTCATTAAAATACCACAAAATTATTTTTAATTCTTTATTTACAATGCGCGTAATGAAAATAGCGAACATTGGTACTGAAATATTCTTGCTCTGTCGTCCGTCTATGTTGAAAATAATGATAATTAACGTAGTTTCTTTAAAAATAACTATCTTCACATGTTACGAGACAGAGTTGACAAAAAATATTTAAATAATTATTTATCACAATATTCTTATATTATTAAATTGAACTAAATATTTACAAATTTGGTTAATAAAGCCCTGTTCTATGCGGATTCTGATACACCATGACACAGCTTGTTGGAATATATAAAAACATAATATGATCACATTGAAAGGTTTTACATGGTTAGTGTGCCTTCATCATTTGGGCCGAACCGTTCAGGAGATCAACCATATTTCGGATTTCCTGATTAGACTGACCTGTTGGTTTAGTAGTTAGTGACCCTGACTGCTATGCCGGAGGACGCGGGTTCGATCCCACCTCACAAATGTTTGTGTGATGAGCACGACCGATGTAGTCTGGGTGTTTTTTATGTGTATTGAGTATGTATTTAGAAATATATAAGTAGGTATGTTTATCAGTTATCTAGTACTCATAACACGAGCTCTGCTTAGTTTGAGACTAGGATGGCGTTGTGTGAAAGTTGTGGAATTATTTATTCCGGGGTCACTCTCACCAGTGACGAATATACTGATTGATCTACCTGAAGGTCCACCAATGACGTCATGGCACGAATAGACTAAATTGAACACATCAAAGACTAAAGACTAAGGACTGTTTATAAAGTAAACATAAGAAACAGAGTTGGCTCTTATCACGTCCGAGGTAAAGGGTAAATTAATTAGGCATAGTGCCGGGGTGTGAAGATCAAGATGTTTGGTCCGCCATTTAGATTATGAAAGAATATTAGACACGAATTTTTTGCTCTATCAAAATGATGCAAAACGCATTAAAATTAAGGAGTAGAGCTCCCGAAGTTCCGACAGCTTAATTAAGGGTCAATTCGACGCTTCGCCGCACACTTTATTTTCTACACGAAAAAATCTCACACTGAAATGTGTATCTTTTCGTGTAGAAAATAAAGTTACCTATATTTTGAGTCGCTCTTTTAAAGTGTGCGCGCAACGTCGCGTCGCGTCTCGGTGTGAATTGACCCTAAGTATTAACTGTAATTTACGCGTGACGTCACGCAAAAATTTGGACTCAATGTACACACGGCTACACATAAAGCTATACATTTCTGTTGTGTGTGTTCCGTCGTTTTTTTTATAGCGTACTAAAAAAAAGAAAAAAATAAGTGTCCACTCTTAGAATAATAACGTATAGAAGCCGCGTCTAGTACAAAACACGGGCGAAAAAGTGTGCCCACATTGTTTTGAGTAAGCCGTGTTCGACGGAACGTGACTTTGAGTAGGTACCTACTGACGGTTCGCCGAGCAAAGATGGCCACTTTGGCTCAGTTTTAATTGCCTCAGTTTTTGCACTCGTACTAGGTTTCTATGCGTTATTTTTCTAAGTGTCCCATACTAATTATTAATCTACATGAGGGACTAAATATTGCAATATGTTATACAGAGTGGGAACATCGTTGCACATTCGTATACCATGAATGCAGACCATGATCCTGGCATAGCGTAAAAATGTATCGTTGGCTATTCATAATTTCCAAGATTCTCCTGATGTCATTTTTGTTTTAACTGTATAAAATCATGATTTCTATTTTGATAGAAATCATCTTCTCATTCACACGTGGCTTATTTAGATCATCATCTGCCTAGCCTTTTCCCAACTATGTTGGGGTCGGCTTCCAGTTTAACCGGATGCAGCTGAATACCAGTGTTTTACATGGAGCGACTACCTGTCTGACCTCCACAACCCAGTAACTGGGTAACATGATACCCCTTGGTTAAACTGGTTGTCAGACTTTCGGGCTTCTGACTACAAGTAACGACTGTCAAAGATCTACAAATGACAGCCGGGACCAACGGCTTAACGTGCTTTCCGAGGCACGGAGGAGTCTTGGTATGTAATAAATGGTCACCCATCCACGGACCGACCTCGTCAAGCGTAGCTTAACCTTCGATCGACCCATACGGCTGTTATAATTTAGCCACAAGCTCCTCACGTGGCTTATTTAGATATAAAGATAATTCTCGTCAATTATGAGATTTGCATAGTTTATTAACAGTCTTACCAGAAAATTACATCAGAAAAATACTTTAATAATTATTATAAATCGTATTTAGAACTCATGGTGGCCATATGTGCGACGATCCCCCTTTTACCCTATAGAGTGTTTATTATTATCTGATCAACTTGGTAAAAAGTCTTTCCTTTACAAAGTTGATTAGTTATTAGTCCAGACATTAGATATTATAGTCATTTTTACCAATAAATTTGTTGTATCGCAGAAACAATAGATTCAATAGAACGAATAGCAACAGTAAACTTCTCAAAAATATTATTATGGAAGAGCTGGTTGTTAGAATTTATTTACTTAACTTTTGGTATTTATTAAACGTATACAAAATTGCAGAAAAAATTCTTGGATGCGAGTATTAGTCTTAGTTCCAAAAACACAAAGTTTTTAGTTCATATTCACACAAACATACTAATCTCCCCCCCGCCCCATTTTGATAAAAACCTTAAGGTGGAAGTGCCACGGTAGCTCGCGAAGCTCAAATTTTCTTGTGTTTTTTGCGTCCAGTGTCAGGCTATTTGTCGATAAAAATATTATTCGCCACCCGAAACAAATATGTTTTGAGTTATAAATAATTAATATCACCAATGCAACTTACCCTCTAAGTTAATTGGATCCCATCAAATGACTTTTTCATGAAATAATCTTTTAATAATGGGATTATAACTATGAACTTAATAATTAGAATGTTTATAATAGTGTAAACACATACTTGTTACAGTCGCGAATTGTATTTTAATCAATATACAACCAGACCGAAAACTGTATTCTGTAAAAAACCCAATAAAATTGGAATTTCGCGGGTTACTCTGGCGCATCCGCCTTAAACCGAAAAGGTATTCGATTGTATTACCTTCTCACTTCATTGACTACAATATGACAAGGACAACTAGAATTTATTAAGGGTTTTAAAGTTTAAAGTTTCGATGAATAACGAGGTACTGTTGACGTAGTCTTATTAGTTTCACAAACCATTTCTTGTTTTAATGCTCTCATTAAAGTATGTAAATAAACGACAATATGCAAACCTAACACATTGAGCGACTGAGTATTTTATTATCCTTTACTTTAATATTGTCGCCTTTTAACAGCATTTTCGCACAAGTGGATGGTGAGGTTTATCGATTTTGATGACAGTATCATTTTAAACAATCGTTTTTTTTTTGATAAATCGTCCAAAACAGCATGATTGCTAACTCAATATGATACGATAATAATAATTGGAGCGATTTAATGAAATTTTGGGAGGCATTATATTTTTTTTATTACATCTCTTGTTCACGCGCTATTCGCCAAAAGTGATATAATTTTACAAATATATGTTTTTTTAAACGCTTACTATTTATCACTAACACAATAAGCCTTCTTTAGGAGAGCTAATACAATGAATAATTGATAGTTTTTAAGATTATAATTAATACTAATCCTTTAAAATTGCTTTTACGAAAATAAGCTATTGTTTAAAGTAAACTAATACATACTATCTGTTGCCCATGACTTTCTGTGGATTATGAAAACTAGCTTATGTAAGGGATCTCAATCCTAAAGCTACCTATCAGTAAAATTGTATAACTATCGCTTTCGCGGTTTAGTAGTTAAAAGGCAACAGACAGATAGACAGAGTTACTTTCGCATGTATAAATGTATTATTAGTATGGAAGTACAGTTTTCATTTCAGTTTTTACAATATTAGATAACAAACTAAGATTCTCAAAAAGACTAATCAAATTTAAAAATGAAGAACAAGGCCACAAAAATGTAGAACAAATACCATCTTTTATTGGAGAATGAATCAAGTGAATTCGGATCAGCATTCTTGTAACAAAATTTTATGCGATATTGATTTCAATAAATCACTAAATCGTAATAGTTAATTTACAATAAATTCTAACCTTTAGATATTGGATTAACGGCGATTGCCCTGTTGTAATAAATATAACTTTGATAGAAAACCTTGGCCTTTTTTCGGACCAAAATTTAGTGAAACCAATTGCTTCCAAAATCCATCGTGTGCATCCATCGAAAACTAATTGGACACACCTACTTATATCATATTGAGCAGCGACGTGTATAAACCTACACATAAGGTATGAGTTTAAAACACTACATTTTAAACCTTAACACTGCGCTAGTCATTTTTTTACACAAAAACGTTGTAGGGATTACTCAACTCCTTGAAATCGGGACATCTTAATTCTGGACTTAAGCAAGATATCGATTATCCGTATGCTAACAAAAAATACAAATTTGAAAGCATGGAGCCACGAAAAAGATTACTAACTTTGGCAAAATAAATATCAGGATGAGTACATAATCTTTTATATTTACATCATATCCAAAGGTCTGTTTATTACATTTTTTTTATATAGATCATCGTGCTTAATTCAAAGTAAGCGTTTTGGACAAACCCACGTTCAATTTCATCGATTAGCGCAGCCTTAAAGCCATACGTTATCGTTAGGTTTATACGTGGCACTGCTACAGACAGCACGTAACACATACATACCTACACTTTACACATAAACAATTCTCAATTAATATTATCACGACCGACACAAGCTAGAGACATATTAACTTTAAGATTACTAATTTACAGGTAACAGTTTATTTGATAATAATCGTATAAAATTATTAGAATTTGAAATAAGCTTTATAACTGTGAAAACTTTAGCTGTTGAGTTTATAAATCTATATCTAAATGGAGAGAAGAAATATAATGGAGACAAAATTTATATTATAGGGACAATATTATATGAATTGTCGATAAGTATTTGGGCTGTAATAACTTAATGAATTGCGTTGGAGATCGAACGTTTACATAGGCAACTTGAAAAATCTGCCATTACAATAATTAAGAAAGACAATTTTTATTACCAATTATAATCTATACATCTAAATATTACAACACTCTTCGTTTTACATAATTATCACAAACATATAAATACAGAGTACTAATGTTGAATTGGATATCAATACAGTTTTAGACACGTTAGTAAATACATAGCTGTTTAATAGAATATGAAACATTTAAACGATAGTCTATGTTTATACATATTTTTAACGTAAATATATACCGATGTGACTGGAAAGCGTATATGGAACATCTTGTAGAGATATGAATGAAAGACAACTACTTAGTACATTTTGCCTCAAGTTTAAAATATGTAGATTGCTCTGATTCGGACATCATTACAGTATTTACCTCCAACTAACTCCACTTTTGTACAACATTATTTTCAGTATGCACTAAACCTGAAAAGAGTCGTTGCATTCAACATAACAAACAGCTTATATAATGAGATGAACCTTGAAATATTAGTAGCAAAAAGAAAATCAGCTGTTCATACCTTTTGTTGAGTGCACATTATCGTATTGTATAACAATTTCTTTTTTCGCAAACAGCTTTTTAGTATATCCTCAAAATAATGTTGTAGATCGCGAGAACTTTGGTAGGTCTGTCTTGGACGAGGCAAATTAGTATTGTGAAGAATAATTCAATTGAACTATTAAAAATTCTATATGCCTGAAAGCTAACAGCACTATTTAAAAATATGATGCATTTATGTTTGTAAATATATTGTTTCTTTATTTTTTTTATACTATATATAATCTATCTTGTTTATATAAAGTATAAATCTGTGGCCCTAGCGAAAAGGGGTATAAGTCCAATTTTGTCGAAAATGAGTTAAGTGTACCAAAGTGATCAGAAAAAAATGCTCTATCGTTTGGTGAAGACAGATCTAAGCTATCTCTAAAAATAAGAAAGTTACTTTGTGTAAAAGGGTCCAACTGACACAAAAAAAACTATAAAAGTCGGTTTTCTGATCACTTTGGTACACTTAACTCATTTTCGACAAAATTGGACTTATACCCCTTTTCACTAGGGCCACAGAAATATAGAGCATCTACAAATTTCCTGTCTATTTAAATTGTTGCATATCTTGAATACATATTCATAGCGAAGCTTGAAATGGCTCAAAATGTGGTTGGTGGTAAATTTTGACTTTAGGCTGATCTAGCTTAGCTTTTTACCACAGATGTTTATATTTATTTCCTGTTTCACAATACCATATGTACTATGTCTATATTGACTACACTATCATACTATATTGCTTGTTTTTTAAATAATGGCCACACGTCTGTTAGTTATTTCAATAACTGATTTTAACAGATGTCACGGTCAATTTACACACAGGGAAACTGCCATCACAGCCACCGTGGGATTGTTAATTTTTGTTCTCAGAATAGTTCAAAACAGATCAAACTTATGAACAGCCGATTCACACGGATACGAGTAGTTTCAATGTTTTTTTGTGTGACCTGGACGCTTATTGTAAATACGCGATCACGAATAATTATGATGAAAAATCTGAATGCGTCCAATAATAGCCAAGTCATCAAGACAAGGGCATACGTTTTTCGAAAGAGCTCGGTTTAAGAATCGCGACTATTTTGCCTTAATGCATTTTAAATTTACATACCGTAATGTCCAAGGACTTTATAATATATGGCAGTCTCCCATGTGTTTTAATCGCAGCAACATTAATCGCACGATTTACTAGGGTAATTATTAACAGAGAAGCAGTAACAGTTAAAAATCCTAGTTGGGCCAAGCTGAACGATCGTAAAGAAATCTGGACCATTACTCACCATACGTCATTACGTCATGCTTGTTTCAGTTATTTTATAATTAACAGATAATTGTACTATTAAATGAAGGCGATATCTACAACAGATATAAATGGCCGGCCAGGGCGATAAACTCGATATAGTTAAATGTAAACATATTATTATATTACTACAGTATAACATGCATAAATTTAGTATTTGATTTCTAAAAATATTATGGTTATTTGGCAAAAAGAGCTGTGTTATTTGTTTCCATGTCAATTTGTACGTTCTGTTTTTAGTCAATTTTGTAAAAAAAAAAATATGAGTAACCAGAGTGACTTTATTTTCGAGACAGTGTGGTTAAATTCTGAATGATGGTTTTAGAGTAAAACGCTAAAATATATCATCAACTAAATTAATCTTTGTTTTGAATGTGTGACCGCGTGAAAATGTAGGGGAAGTGAGGGTGAAATGAACACACATTTCATAGTGAGGCAAGGCAGTGACATGTCATTGCACTCAAGTTTCCACGACGTTACTTTTACAGAATCGATGGCTTTTATTGTGAACAAAAAGGTGGGCACTTCTTATTCCCGCGGCCCCAAGCGCAGTGACGACCGGTTTCTAGTCAGTTAGAGTCTGACAGACCCTCGAGGATATTGTATGGATATTAAAACTAGAATCATTATATTTTATTTAACTTGTAAGTTTAACGTTTAAAAGTGCCTTTTAAAGGGCCTAATTGAAGTAAATGATCTGACTTTGACTTTAAAAGTTTTTGATATGTACCGACATGGGTTAAAATATACAACTGTCACCACTCTTGAGGAAACAACAACAGCTAGATAATAATCATGTAAATGTAGTAAATATCTATTTGAATGCGAGGAAGCTATTAAATTGTATTATATCAAATTGAATGTAACAATCAATTTGGTATTTTTGCCATATTTATATCAAAGTGAACCAGTGAATTTTTAATTTTAAACGCTAAGCATATTAATGCTTGCAAAAATGTGCGTGTTTTTGGAAAAGGTTAGCGCAGTTGATTGGCGAGCACAACGTGTAATTTTCAATCGCAATTAATATTAAGAAAGAGACTCCATGATCTTTTATATCAAGATGACAGATGTTACAATATACAACTATACTATACACACTAACGTTTTTACTGTGTTGCCTAGCTGTAAGAAACTAAATTGAATTATTCGTTATTTATAAGACCCCACAATACATTTTGCATAGAATACTTAAAATTTATAATTTGATAATTATGTATTTATTATCATGTTGTATAGTTTTTTTGTTCTTCATTGATAGGCATAAAAGTATGTGTATATGTATTTTTTAAAGTTGCTACAATTGTTTGAATTTCGTAAGGAGTTCCAACGGACGTCGACCTCGACGATGAAAACTATCTAGTTATCAAATAGACAAATATACCTTGTCGACTATAAGGTCGACTTTAAGAATAGAATTACTCTTTGGCTCCACTGAATTATTAAATGAACATCTCTTTGCCGATACTACAATTAATTAACATATTTAGTAAATAAATATTCATTAGTAAGCGTATATTTTTGTAAACAATTTCAGTGGAGCACAGTTCTGCGCTATTAGACTACATTTAGTACTGGATCCCCCTACGGCACAGCCCTAAATAACACTTAAACGAATTTTAAATATTGTTCACGACGAACACTAATTAAAATGTATAATTAAATGTAAAATGTATATTACTAACTATAAATTTAATGGTGCATAAATTGGTGTAAATGTTACTTACAGTTATTTTAATAAAAAAATATTTAACATTTTTAAGGATCTTAAGTTCAGTGATTACGAAGCTATCTGTACAACATCTATGCAATCGTTTTTTCTTCATACAACTAAGCAAGATTTTTAGATGACACGGCGCTTTTAGCATCGGTGATACGGCGCCTTTAGCATCAATGATACGGCGCATTTAACATCGGCGATACGGCGCTTTTAGCATCGAGTGATAAGGCGCTTTTAGTATTGTTGACACGCGGCTTGCCAGCGGTAGACCGCTACCACTTTCAACATCGGAAATCGGGAATTAAGTAGCATGCCGTAAGCTAGACACCGTAACAGAATGCGTACACTCAGATCGCAGCAGCAGCCGGTAGCAGCTAAGTTTTCGCATCTGAGAAACATACGACTGATGCTCTATGTCACAAAGTCACCGGTCGTTGCATATTTGTCAGTATTTATTTATAAGGCCGCTAAGGCAGTTCACTATCATGCGTCATAAATTCAAAAATTAATTTATTATTGGTATAATTGGACTTAATATTATAATTAGTTGATTCTGAAATCGAATACGACGGCACTTGACAATTCTTAACAGTTTTAATTCCTAAAAATTGCTTAAATCGCTTATTGCCAATTAACGTATAACCTAATTTAGTAAGTAGCTAAATATTATATTATTGGCTGAGGCACTATTTGTAGCAACAATGGGTGCTTGTTTGCATCGCAGTAAATTGTTCGGTTACAGCGTGTCTCCTGTCGCCATGTTAGCGCACTTTAAGAAAATGTTAAAATGCCGTTTTTGACCCTAAGTTAGTACCATTTTGCTTGACGTTCAATTTCGTAAATATTATAAAAAAATATGGAAGGAACTATCTCACTGGTATGTTGTCGATTACTATCACTGTATCTATGTCAACTGTTCATACTACTTCGGAATCTCTCCATATCACGGGTACATCATGTATGTTTACCGTGCACTAAACCGTATTCTTATATTTTAAAGATAACGGTTTTAAAAAGAAAAACCTATAACCGCAGCTAAAACTTGAATCGACAAATATTTTACTAATGATTCTACTGATGACTCGTGAGATCCTTAGTTTGAGTCCCAGGTCGTGCAAACTACTTTTAGATTTGTGCTTCAGGATTATTTTTATAATATTTTTTCCAGTTAGTGGCCTATAGTTATTCTTGTCGCCTATTACAACAACTCCGCTTAACCCATTGGGGAAAACAGTTGTTATGTTGTATTAATAAATATATCTTTATCAAAATATTCTGTATACTTTTTTTATTATATCTTTTGTTATCCATTTAAAAATATACTTGTTTTTTTTTATTATTTTTATAATTCTAATATTTTGCCCCAAAATCATGGGCTCCGAAAGACTAAAACTAATTGTCATGATTTAATATTCCTTTGTACTATTTAACAACAAAATTGTCTGTTTATATTGGCTCCTCGCAAATAAAACGCAAGGCAAGATTTCCCTAAAATCCTGACTTCATACACAGCTGTTCTTTGTGTATTTTACTCGAAATACGATTGCATAGAAATTGCATATTAGGCACGGTATGTGTACAAATTGAAAAATATTAAACAAATTATTAATTTATGTAAAAGGCGTATTTTTTTGGTTTTTTCGACTCGATATGCGTTATATAAAAATATATTTTCTTCTTGCATATAAGTATAATGCAACTATAATTATATTGCTTATATTCGTAGTTATATTTAAACATTTTTTTTAAAACTAACGTTATATATCTAATGTTTTATGTATATATGAGGCGTAATATGCGAGGCACGCGTAGTGTTCGTGCCTTTATTAATGATTAGAGTTGTTTTACCATAGGCGATGGACAAAAATCATAGCGCATCTAGTTTCATTACACACTTACCCAGCGGCACTTTGAATAGGCGTGTAATCACAACTTGATGCGTCCAACTCTAAATGATTATTTGTATAATATCAATCACAAATCTGTGTCCGCAGATTGGAACAAACATTTCAATTAACAACTGAGCTCAAGAATAAGAACAAAAATATTCACTTAAGTATAAATTCGCCCGTTTCGTTGGCTAAATGTTAACAACTGGACATTTATGTTCTTACAATAAGGTTCGCAAAGACGATGTTACCCTTTAGTACAATAATAATTGTTCATATAAAGACTAATAAACAAAGACATATAAACAAAAACATGTGCGTTCTAAGATCTTAGTAATTACTTATGTATAAATAAGATGTTTTGATATAAAATCAAGATTTATAACAATAAGTTTAAACGGTGTTGATTCTGTTCATCGACAATTAATTGTAAGTAAAGTTGGCAAAGTTGGATATTATCGTTTATTGCTTTAGGAATACTCGCTAGCACATTGATTGGTAAGCCACTTTACTTCAAACAAACAATTGTCAGCGAAAAGAGTACAGTCTAAGTATGACACGCGGTTAGAGAAAGTCGTCAGAAACAAACAAATTACATTGCCAATAATTTACACGACAGTGTTTACGACGAAAATGGTCTTTAAGAACATTGAATTTAGAATTTACAAAACACAAAAAAAAATATTCTGAAATAAAAACCGTTTCATTCAACCGTAGATTATGTACAGGGAAGTAATGAAACGGGGATAAACACTGGTATACACAGAGGAGAGGAATATTGTTTCTTACGTCACTGTCTAAAGCGTGTGCTATACCCAGACCGGGTACTTGGCTCCACGCGGGGACAGTAGACACCGGTGTTATGGCCGGTGGAGGAGCGGGGTGTCCTCGCCCTCGGTACTGCCCCAGCGTCCGCCGCGCTGCCGTGAACTACACTTGTTCGTGCAGCATGACACATTCTGACTGGCCTGAAACAATTAAACTCTTAAGCATATGCTACACGGTTTTAAACGGCGGTTTGAAACCGAGGTTTAAAACAGTGTAGTTGTTGTTTTATGCCAAATTTCGTTTGACCTTTAAACACCCTTGGCAGCAAGGCTTGCGTTTGAAACCACTGGTAGAAGCGTTGGTTTAAAACTTGATTGAAACCGTCTAGCCGCTTGTTTAAAACCTCGCGAACAACAGTCTGCAGCGGCGATTGCAGGCAGACGCACGCAACGACGACTTTCTCAAAATTGCACGAGAAGAAAAAGAACGAGAAGTAGAAACTTTAAAACTTATGTTAAATAAACACTTTGCAAACAGGCTTATTATACATTAATGGATTATATTGAAGATAAAAATGCTTGGAAACATGCTGGTCCTGCTCCATAGGACAACTTAATGTCTGGACAGGAATGTTAGCTTTATCTCTACATCACACATTGTAATTTGATTTTTTATTTTATTTTTATTTTTATTTTAAGTATTAACTTCATGATTATTATTTTTTTTTTTAATAATCAACTTTGGATTAAATATTATGTAAATATGTGAGCACCATGTATCTTTCAATACGCTCTTACAATTACCAGCCGCGTTGCTTATTTTATATCACCTATCTCAAGATAGCTGTTTTTTTTTTCTCAGTACATCGTCCTCGCATATAATCTGATTATGTATACAAATATTGTAAAATCTATTTTAAAAGAGTAAGTTTGGAGTTTCTTGCACATTCTTCTCCATACAAAAGTGCCTGTTTTCAGGCCTAATTGAAATAAATGATTTGACTTTGACTTTGACTTTATAGTTACAGAACTTCTCGAGCTATATAGAGATTTGCCCTGCCTTTGGGACTTAACATGCGAATCGTACAAAGACTCGACTGAGAAAAAAAATGCGTTAATGCTTCAATTGCATACAAAAGAGCAAGACACACCCCAACTCTTTGTTCTTTAGATAAGTAAGGCGCCATGACGTCGTTGTAGTGAAAATACGGTGCGAGAGACGTCCTATTCACACAACGTTCTATAAAACACTTGGTTTTAAGCATGTTTTAAACCGTGTAGCACATGCTTTAACCTTTCAATCGTGTCAATTAGAGACACAATAGAAAGGCAATGACAGCGCGGACACCGCTGTCCTCTTGGGATTGAATGAATTAAAACATGATTGGGACCGTAAGGCGTATCTGATATTTACAGAACGGGTTATTGGACAAAATTTTACTTTTTAGTTTATATTTTAATTACGTGTAAAAATAAAAAATATGTATCGAATATTTTCTTGTAATCTAGATGAGTGACTAAAAACTATAATTTTGTCAAATAAATAGCATATTATAATCATACAAACCAAAAAAAAACTACCTAGTTAGGTAGTTTTTTTTTTGGTTTAACTAACAACCAAAATTTAGGCTAAGATGACATTCAAGTATTTATTTGATTGAAATTTGTTATGTAATGTGCGAAACTTTGTAATTATGGATAGACGGATGGATGTTTGTTACTCTTCCACGTAAAAACTACTGAATGGATTTTAATAAAATTTGGTATGGAGTTAGCTGATACCCTGGATTAACACAAAGGCTACTTTTTATCCTTGTATTCCCACGGGAACGGGACCTACGCGGGGGAAACCGCGGGGCTGTATAATACTATTATGTAAGATGTGAAAACGTAGCATTTTCTTAGCTAAAAAGGAGTATGATTGGTTAGAATTAAAATAAAGTACTCGAAAACTTAGTTACAGTTAAATTGATTGTTAATACCTGTGTCAGATGTAGGTCATAAAGATGCAGCGTGCTAACGGACATGTCCTGGTTGTCGTCGCCGGGCTGTAGCGGTGCGTCCGGGCCCAGGGCGCTGACCCCCAACACCGAACTGACCCCAGCCAGCCCCATCGGCACGCTGGCTTCAGGAGCCGACTGGGCCGGACCCGCGGTCGGGGCTTCGTCCTCGTCACTTGTTTCGTCCATGTCCTTCGAAATAAACGAATTTATAAAGGTGGTAAGTGGACTGTGTTACTTCAATGGCCGTAATGTACGCTATGTTACTCCAGCTATCTATCTACCAATCAGGATTGGTTTCCGCACTTAATCCTAGATTGGACCATTGTGCGTGAGCCATGGCGGCCGTTTTGTTGGGGGGTTACTCCCACCAGCCCACCTCCTTCCAGATGCAGATCAAGCCTCTCAAGCTTCTTAGTGTGTCCGCGAGGAGTTCCGGTGATCAGAGAGTCCTCTTCCGTATCTCGGCAACGCCTGTACACTCAATGAGCACGTGCGCCACCGTTTCCTCCCCCTCTATGTTACTCCAAGTTAACATGTTCATTGCATACTCTTTGCTTGCCCGTGCTCCAGATTCGTTGTCACTCGTAGTCAAGATACGACGACGAATTTATGTTGGATTCTCTGATTTTAATCAATTATAAGATGATGAAAAACTAAACGTTATTGGATATCGATTGATACCGGGGTGGAGCACTTGCAGCGAACAAGCCGCTCGTTGCCCAAATGAAAACAATCAAATCATCTATTTGCTTAATACAGGTAGTCATGGACAGATATTATTACAATTCATAAAAAAGAACACTGTATCATTATCTAATAAGATGTGCAAATAAACGAGCGTCTTATTTCCCCATACTGACTACACGAACGCTCGCTGTGTAACAGGTTACATTACACTCCCTATCACTGGTCGGTTCGTACCTTAACGCATGCCAATCAGAACAGTGCTTCCTACTCATTTGCAAGAATAATGTACGTATAAATTAGTAAATTCCATTCGACGATATTATTGTTGAACAAGAAAGCCAATCCCAACTCGTAAAAAATGTCTGACAAATCAAATACATTTTCTGATTTATACGATATTTAAAGTATTTGTAATATTATTTGTACGTTTCTACAGCAGTCATACTACGCGTGTAGATCTAGAATATTTGTTAACAACAAGGAATATTTATAATTGCACCTAAAACGGGTTGTCTTAGCATCACCCAATAGTGTACTGCTAGAAGTATATAAATAAATAACTCATCGATACCCAAAAGCAATGATTCCGTAAGTGGAAACAGTATAATATAGTACTTACTGGTAACCTGTACTGTTGCTTCTGTTGCGGGTAGTAAGACAGAACTGCCGGCAGCGGCGTGATAGCACCAAATAGACTCTGCTGAATGTACGAGCCCAGCATCGTTTTGTTCTGAAATTAGCACATCTTTTTTAACTTTTTTACATT
Source organism: Euplexia lucipara (assembly GCA_921972225.1). Taxonomy (NCBI): domain Eukaryota; kingdom Metazoa; phylum Arthropoda; class Insecta; order Lepidoptera; family Noctuidae; genus Euplexia; species Euplexia lucipara. The sequence continues at coordinate 3,758,104 of OV179142.1, read as the reverse complement.
TAACCTTTCAATCGTCGAGAATCACGCGTAACGATTTTTGACCGGGAAAAACTCCGAATTACTTTAATCTTCTTTGTACAACTTGGCTGTGTGTAATTCAGTAAACATAATATTATATCTTACTAATATTATAAACGCGAAAGTTTGTGAGGATGGATGGATGAATGGATGTTTGTTACTCTTTCACGTAAAAACTACTGAATGGATTTTAATATAATTTGGTATGGAGTTAGCTGACAATGTCGTGTTAATGTGTGAGATAGTGGTGTGTGGTCGTCGAGCTCCCTGAAATAGGTTTGAGCTACACGATGACCGATGCCATCTGTCAGGTCAACTCAACGCTGAATTGATTCTTTCTTCAAAAGGCTTTTCCAGACTTTGCCCTGGATCGTTACAATCTTATGTCTGGACTTTGAAAGAGTCCATGACCCTTGAGTATTTTCGGCATTTCTTCTCAGGGATCAGTAACCTTAGAAATGCCATTTAGATTTAAAAAAGAAATGTAAAAGTATCTGGAATAAATAAATATTATTTCATTTCATAATTTCATTTCATCATTTTATTTCATCATTTTATTTCATCACTTCATTTCATCATTTAATTTCATTCTCTGTAATATTAGTATGATTAAGATGATAATTATGCGAAGTACTTACAAGATGGTTGCTGCCGGGTACAGCGTGGTGCATGCTCTGGCGCAGAGAGCGCAGGAACTGTCTCTGTAAGGGTTCGGTGGGCTGCCAGCCAGGGTGGCGACAAGAGAAGGCCACCAACGAGAGCTCCGTCTTACCACCCTCGCCCTGGTCGTATTGGGTGTTGCCATTTCCTTCTGCAAATAGTTATTCATTATGTTATAGAAGATTCTATGGTTGGAGATCCGGAATTACTTCTATATAATATTCAACAACATTCGCACAATGTCATCTAGCCTCAACTAAGCAGAGCTTGTGGTATGAGTACTAAACTACTGATAAACATACTATATTACTAGAGACCGATTATGGTTTTTGGATTAGCTGGATTTAGCTCTGCCTCGAATAGCAGAATAAATATTAAAATATTGACTGAATAAACGGAAAAAATTAAAGATTAAACAAATTGAAGACGATGTTTGATATGTTATGATCATTTTCACAATTTTATGAATTATTAAGCCCAGAGTGACTTAATAATATTGATTAACTGTAAAAAAATAATAGTATAACTGTACATACCTTTTAATTTGCCGGGTGTATGCCAATCAGGATGACCATGTCGTCGTATATCCAACTGAAATCACCAGGTGTTATTTATTTGTATTAAGATTCAAGAGCATCTTCAGCATCATCATCATCTGCAGAGCTGACCTCCACCACCCAGTGACTGAGTAGCTCCGTAGCTCGGTTGCCAGACTTCCACTTTTCTGACTACTAGTAACGACAGTCGCAGATCTACAAAGGACTGCCAGGAACAACTTAACGTGCTTTCCGAGTCACGAAGGGAACTTGATAAGGGTATGCGTTGAGAGTAGATTATTTAAATTGCTATACAGAGAGGCTTAAGAAAAGGAATAAATTGTAAGCAAAGGATCATGACCGAAAGCAGACTAGCAAAGATGCATGAAACAAAATGAAATTAACATAGAAATTAATTGCTTATTTTTTACAAGAAGTTCACTTCAGGAATTTTGTTTTCGTATCCGGAATTATGATTTTGAGATAAACAGTATATTAACGATTGCACATTTCCATAGAAATGACTTTCTATGGAAATGTGCAATCGTTAATATACTTGATTGACGTTTCGTTCTCCTCATTTGTACGAGTGACGTAAGTATGAACCTTTAGACCAAAACATCACAAAAATTATATCAAACAAAATAGCTAAATAATGTCATAATATCACAACTATAACGTACTGTATATTATATTATATATTTATATATATTATATTATATGTATACTATATATATTTATCGTTCCGATAAGACAACATATATTTTTGCGTTTCGCGTCATGCAGATGCAAAACTATTGTCAAGCCAGATGACAGATAGGCGGACCGGCCGATAGGAATTCTGCAAAGCCGCTGTAAAGCCATAAAAAGCATGAATAGTACATATTTTATTTTTAATTTAGCAACTGTTCTCTGGTTTTGTTTTTAACTACACAGTTGTTTTGTACCTACATGATTGGTCTGTGGTTATTTTATATAAGTTGCGAGTAGGTTAGACATTTTGTAGGTTATCTCCATATATGTGTGATTACTTCAAAACTCGGGTATTTATTTTAAAATGAACACTTTAATTTAATAGCATATAAAGCGTAGTCTATTATAAATAAAGATTTATTGTGTTTCAACTTGAGGCGGATTTCCATACATCGGTGGTCATGATCCTTTAGTTTTAACTGCCCTAGAACTGGCTTACGTTTCTTATTCTCTTCCGGACAGAGTTCTTGGAGATGAAAGCAAGTCAGTAAGAGATCGCTTTTTGCGATAACATGGCGAAACCAAATAAAGATAGTTAGAAAAAGAAATTATGTCACATTAGTCACAGTTGAGGTCATACGTTTTTATTGTATTATTTTATCATAATTGCATTATATTCAAATCTAATATATGCATGCGGTATGTCGAGACAGGTTAACTTAAAGCTGAATTGATTCTTTCTTCAGAAGGCTTTTCCAGACTTTGCTCTATATCTTTAGACTCGCATAATATAATAATACAATCTTGTCTGGACTTTAAAAGAGACCTTGACCCCCGAGCCCCTATCTTCTCAGGAATCAGTTGTAATGAAATGCCATTAAGTTTGAAAATAAAATACATGTAAAGTATCAGAGAACCTCTACTGACAGAAATAAATATCATTTCATTATTCCAATCACATCTATTCTATTCTACTTAAAATAGGATGGCCCTGGGAATTTTTTCAGCTCCATCCGATTGCTGCCTTCCTTCGTATCATAAGTACCTGTGCGAACGAACAAACGTCACCGATGCCGAGTACGCTGACGGTGAAGTTGCGGTAGAAGTCCACGATGTCCAGTGCTCGGGAGCGGAGAGAGAACAGGATGAGCGGGCACAGCAGTGGACTCAGCAGCTCGAATATGATGTACGCCTGATACAAAATGAGAATGAAACTTGTCAAAGAGATAGATCATATCCTGGAGAAGCACATAAGCTTACCTTTTTAAACGATTCAAAAAAAAGGAGGAGGTTAAATAAAAATACAACCCAATTGGTTGTTTTTTTTAGGTTTTGTTACTTCAGTACTCCGTCAATTATGGACCGATTCACAAAATTATTTTTTTATTTTATAGGGTATACTAACAGATTGGCCTCATTTGTATCAAAACTCATATCTGATGAGGGATCCTCGAGGCTATTGAGGGAACTCCTTAAAAAAATATAAGCACACATGCACCAATTTTATCATTTTTAATAACAAATCAAGCATTTTCATTTAGCGAATATCATTTGGGGGAGAAAAACTGATGAAAAAGATAGGCAACGGAACTCTTCAACGCATAACAGTGAATTATTCGCGATTGCTATAGTCAGATGTCTATGCTGAGCTTTTGCATTTCCATAACATAACATTACGCCCTTCTATTTTAAAAGGGCCCGGCAGTGACATATACAGGGTGTAACGGAAAGGGTATATACATACGAAGGGCACGGATTCTCTTGGTGATAAGAAACGACATGGCAACGTTTTTATACATATACATACATAATTGTAAAGTTGAGCCCGCCCACGCCGTCGCGCCTTCGGCGGTTAGGCAGAGCCCGATAGGTCTGTACTAGGCGCGCAGAACCCGAGATAGATATACTTGAACCTTGCCGGACAGGATTATGACCCTCATAGTGCGGTGACACGTTTGTTATGATTTTGCATTTAATAAACTGTCGATATTAAATAATATCGTGAAGTTTCAAAGTTATTAGTTGGGAGCTGAAATTTTCAGGAAAGACTCGTTATTAAATACTCTATTCACCCTGTTTGTATGTATATACCCTTTCCGTTACACCCTGTAGATTAATGTTTAATTAGAACTTCTTTAGCAATTGTTATTAAAGATTTTCTTTACATACAAAGAAACTAAAAATTAAACTAAAACAACTCCAGTTTCGGAAGTCGGTGGCCAATAATGAACGAAACAAAACCACCAAAGCCACAGACTTCCAAAACTGGAGTTATATTTCACCTGTTAGTGTTTTTTAAGAAGTCGGTTGATTTTTTTTGTAAAAAAGTTTTTGTCTATTGCAAAACAATGGAAAAAACATCGTTTTCTTACAACATTTTTTATTGCACGACTTTCACAGCAGAGCTTGTGTTATGAATACTAGACAATTGACACACTTATATATTTGTGAACATATACATAATATACATGTCGCATCTTGGGTGGTCGAGATGCGAAGCACTGGGTCTTCATTATGATCCGACATAGTTCTTGGTGGATGAGGGCACTGACTTGGGTACTCGAACGAAAGATAGTTAAAATCAAAATAACTTTATTCAAGTAACGATTATCTTTACAAGTGAAACAAACACGTGCGTTGGTACTGAGCGAATGCTAGGACACGCCGTCTCCTTGCCCGTCCTCGCTGCATCCCTCCCACCGACGATCGTGTTTAAGCGGTGGGGCGCCGCTTGCGTTTCCGGTCAAGACATTATTAGTTTACTAAACTTATCGTTAGATGGCGCTGTCCGCCACATCATAGCGCCATCGATCCACGACATACATATAGATAAACTACTCCCAGACACAGAACAAATGGTCGTACTCATCACACAAACAATTTTCTTGGGTGAGTATTGTGAATCCACGACCTCTGGCATACCAGTCAGGGCACCACCCACTACATTAACCGATTCATGGCCAATGGCGCCCCAGGGGCGTTATAAGCAAATATCACGGGAAGCCCTTGACGCCCCTGGCGCGTCATATCGAACTTACTTAAAAATAAATTTTTAAAAATTGAGATTGACGCAAGATAACGGCGAAATTCGCATAAAACATCATAGGGTGCCAATGACATATATTACCAACGAGATATATTTTCATTATCTGCCAAAAACTTCCGCAATGATGTAAATAATACATTAATGGATTTAGAAACATAAAAAAGAAGTGTATAACAAATTATGAAAATGCAATTGTAATTCGTGCATGATTAAGTTTACTTAGTTGTCTAATTTCTTATATAATTTGTGGATAACGTAGTGAGTTACACACTCACTCATATTGTTGTGCATGCCTATTTTAAGATCATTCGTAGTGTGTAACTGTTTGTTCTCCCAAATGAATAAATAAATAAATGACGCTCAAGGTACGTCCTCCTGTATGTAGGCCAATGACGCCCCTGGCGCGTCATCGTCCAATGTTCGGGGCCTGGCTAAAGTATGCATGAAAATTATGGTGGCAGGCCTGGCTAAAGTATGCATGAAAATGATGGTGGCAATGGGTCGGTTAAAAGGCAAGTAATAAATACTTACGGCTCTAAACTGGAACAGTTGCTGGAAATGCGCGGCCACGTCTTTGGTATGCGCGCGACCCCTCCATGCGGCAGGCAGGTAATGCACATGGCCTAACACTTGGACGAACAACTCCTCACCTCGCGCGGGTCCAGTACAACCCCCGCCTAAGCGTTCCTCTTCACCTATAAGAGCCCTAAAATCAAAACACGTTATAGTGCCCAAATCTCTAAGCTCCCTTGATCACACACGTTGTTTCGTCGAATAATTATTATTGGCCAAGTGTTAAGATAGCAGTGTCGTAAGTATTAATATGTAAGCTAAGGCGTTTGAGACGGTAAAATGGCACGCGACACATCGACCGTCTTTATAATATACAAGTGACAAAATGGTGAAATAACGTGTGCGTACAAGAGAACTAAGGGTGAAATAACGGCTATCAGCAACTATTAATATTTTTAACTGTTTTTTTTTTATGAGGATCATGCAGATTATTTTTTTTTATCACGAGCCAAATTATACAGGGCTGCAGGGTGGTTGTACCTATGAATATGAACATTTTCACTAAAATAATAAATGTTTTAATTCAGACCAAAGATCCGTAATATGTTGTTAGTATGTACAAAACACAATATGTATACAAAAATTGAAACGACTGACAACTATGTGTGCAGACGTATCCAGTGAGCCAGTAAAGGACTGTCCCACCTATCATACAATACATACTATAGGACCTACACAGAAATCTCGAAAAAAATAAGCTGTAGCATAAAAAAGTTTAGTAGCTACTCGACCAAAATTAATAAAACTGCTTTTCTTAGGAGATTTCCGAATTAGTCCCATAGCGACAGTTGATTATATACTACAGGTAATCCATTCTGAAAATTTGGCTCGTGATTAATAAATCGTTCTGCACACGCGTCTTATAAAATAGTCATAATAAAGATGCTGAACGATGTCATTTCACCCTATTGCATTGCTGTTACTATTAACCTTTATTAGCATTATGATACAATATGAATTGAACCTGTTAATTGGCTCACGGGATATATTTCTAAAGTTACCTATGCCTACAAAACAAAACTACGTTTAACTGAACTGTAATAGACCCTGGGGAAATATATTTGTCAACGCTGCTTTTCAAATATAATACAGAAGAAATATAGACACATCATTAAAAATCCGAGTCAAGAACTTCCAAGAAACTATGAACAAAATAGTTAAGTCATCAACAATGAGAAAACGTTCAGAAATGCAAAGAATACTCGTAGGTAAACAGAAGACTAATATGAGGAATAAACAGGTTTGGTTATGACAGCTCGTCATGAATAAAATTTTTATTTGAACTATCCAAAATAGATAATAAAGTTAGTTGCCATACTAGAGAAAAAATGAGAATAACTGTAACTTTAAGGCCGAGCGGACACCTGGCAAAGCGCAGTAACACGCGCCGCGTTTTCGTTTCGTTTTTCGAACTAAAGTCGAAAATTCTGTATACTTTTATCGGTATTGATGTTCTTGGATTAATGGAAAATGATTTATTTCTCTATTTCAACCACTACAAGGTTGATTATTTTTTACCAGTGAAAACCTTCCGCGCTGCGCCTTACTAGATGTATGCTGGATTGCTGGCCCTATGTTATACTGTGCACAACATCTTAGTGCAAAGATATATTATATTACTTCACACGAATATTGTAGGTACAATGCCTATTTTCTGTAACTTTTGAATACATCTCAGATTCGTGATAGGAATCTTTGTAATTCCATTTATAAGTAAATAACTAGGTCGTGAACTCGCTATTAATTAAGCTATAGCGATAACAAAGTCGTCAACCTAAATGGAACTCATTATAAATCGATACAATAAACAAACCTAGTTTCGGACTTGACAACAAATCGCAAAACAAATACACACATAGCTTTTACAGGGATAGGTAGTAACTGCAAAACGCAAAGTCCTACGTTCCTTACATACTATCTTACATATTCCTTTATTATATTTAGGTTTATACATCGAAAACTTCGAGCATAATATTAGCAAATATTATGATAACACTAATAGCCTTTTAAAATGAGTCCACCTTCATTGTTGAGGCTATTAAATACATTTTTAGGCCATAAAATGTTCAAATTGATACGTTTGATTTAACAAAAATATTTAAAATTATATATTAAAATATACCAATAAAGTGTAAAAAAACTTTTTTACAAAAAATAAAACTGACTTCAAAAATAACACTAAACGGTGTAAAATAACTCTAAATTCGGAAGTCTATGGCTTTGGTGGGTTTGTCTTACTCATGATGGGCCACCGACTTCCGAATTTAGAGTTATTTTACACCGTTTAGTGTTATTTTTGAAGTCGGTTTTATTTTTTGTAAAAAAGTTTTCTATTTTTCCATTTTTAGTTGTTCCCATACAAACATTTGCCATGAATTCATTTTATATTGTTAATTGTTAACAATACATGTCATTATAATAGGGTTATCCACCTAACCCTAATAAATGAAACTTAACATACCTAACTGTCGAAATCTAGGTATATTGAACACATCTGCCTACCCCTCTGAGCATACAGGCTTGATGATACGTCATGATGTTGTATAAACAATAAACATCCAAGCGATTCCAGCAATCACGATAGATTTGCCGTCTATTTTTGAAGAGTTCCGTTATATATCTCCGAAGATCAGCACCAGATCTTCACCAAATTAAAATGGGACCACCTCAGGAGTCTACTCTTTCAAACAAAAAAAGAATTTTGAGAATCGGTCCACAAATGGCGGAGAAATCAGGTAACATACATAAAACAAAAAAATAAATAAAAATACATACACACGAACATAGAACCTCCTCCTTTTTAACCGACTTCAAAAAAAGGAGGAGGTTCTCAATTCGACGGTATGTTTTTTTTTTTTTTTTTTGTGTGTTTGTTACGCGATTTTCCCCCATTTGTGGACCGATTCTCAAAATTCTTTTTTTATGTGAAAGAGTATACTCCCGAGGTGGTCCCATTTTAATTTGGTGAAGATCTGGTGCTGATCTTCGGAGATATACAATGGAACTCTTCAAAAATAGACGGCAAATCTGTCGTGATTGCTGGAATCGCTTGGATATTTATTGTTTATACAACATCATGACGTATCATCACGCCTGTATGCTCTGAGGGGTACGCAGATGTGTACAATATACCTAGATTTCGACAGTTAGGTATGTTAAGTTTAATTTATTAGGGATAAGTGGATAACCCTATTACCATGACATGTATTGTTAACAAATAACAATATAAAAATAAATTCATGGCAAATATTTGTATGGGAACAACTAAAAATGGAAAAATAAAAATCTTTTTTGCAAAAAGTAAAACAGACTTAAAAAAAACACCAACCGGTGTAAAATAACTCTAAATTCGGAAGTCGGTGGCCCATCATGAAAAAGACAAAACCACCAAAGCCACAGACTTCCTAATTTAGAGTTATTTTACACCGGTTGGTGTTTTTTTTAAGTCGGTTTTACTTTTTGCAAAAAAGATTTTTTTGAAAGTCGGTTAAAAAGGAAATGGCTCGATTTATTTGCTTCTAAGTGAATATCAATAAATTAATTGTAACTAGAACACGGCTCCAAAGCGGATAAGATAGAATTTGATGGAAATGGATCGACGGCATAGTTGACTAAACAAACTTTTTTGCAAAGGTACAAAACTCGACTTAACGCCATAGTTATTTTCTACCAGACATCTTAAGATGATGCACAGACAGCACATGGTGCGTTTAAGCTTCGTAGAACTGGTTTAAAACCAAAATAAATATCATGGAGTTGTATCAACAAAATCGATTATCATCTATTTCCGCACATAAGAGCACATTGTCGGAGAAGAACGTATTTAGACAGATCCTGAGGATCCCAGCTGTTGCAAGAGCGAACGTAGCAAAAGCGATGTGACATAAATTGTGTATTCGCCATCGACGAGTGACGAGAACAACATATCGGCAGGACCATGCATGTACAAAAACCAACCTTTAAAACGAATAACAGAAACAGCATTTATTTTTAATAACGATCCGGAGACAATTAACAAACCGGTTCTCACGTGAGCCAGTTCTTTTTCCTGTCCTCTTCTTCTTATCATGTGGTTAGTAAATAACCTGGTGTCAGAGTTTCAATGCCGCCCATGTGCCTCTGACTTGGCATCACATGCCCTCAAGAAATGTCTCTCAGGCATGCCGGTTTCCTCACGATGTTTTCCTTCACCGTTTTTGAAGCGAGTGATAATTATACAATACACACATGAATCCGAAAAGTCAGAGGTGCGTGCCTCGGGTTCGAACTCGAGACCTGTGATTTCGCAATCCGCCGGTCTCACCACAAGGCTATCACTGCTCCTATCCTGACCTGCACTATCCTGTCCTAATAAGTAATAATTAATTAAGTACATACGTCTTGAAGAATTGGAGCCTGCTGGCTGCTAACAAAATTGGAACAGTTCAGTCATAAAACTTAAACTCGTAATAGTCGAGTTCTTTGTAACGCTTAGATATCCATCATAAGCCACAAAAAGGCAGGAGACAAAACGAACACAGTGCGTACTACTACGACAGAGAACTATTGCAAAAGTAAAACATATTGTGTACACAAAAGCATAGGAAAAACACAGTTTAAATAAAAAAAATCGGTCACATAAAAACAACTGACAATACACTCACAAAAACATACAGTATGTTATATAAACACGTTTTAGTAAGTTGTATGCCATGCAACCTCATAATGTGTTAAGAGTGAGTGTGGATTTTCTTGCCCATTCTTCTCCATACTTTGGACGGGGCAACTTGAAACACTTTTTTTTTTCATATTTGCCTGGCAAACTTAATCCCGCCTTTGTTTTTTTATTTATTAAAAAAAAAATACGTCCTATTCTCAGACCTAATGAATAAACACACACAACTTCATAACAATCGGTGAAGCCGTTCCGGAGGACTTTCGTTAGGATTAAAAGAAGAAATATTTTACTTAAGTTTGATGTCAAAAAGAGCTTTACAATGGTGTTATTGAAATAAATTATTCGATTTCGACTTTGTTAGGCTGGATAAAGAATTAACAAAAAAAACGAATAAAAAAAAATAAGAGAATTAAGATTTTTTTTTTTTGAATAGTTTGCTGACTGCAGTGTCACGACGTTTAGGCGAACCAAATATAAACTAATTTCATACAGAGGTAAGATGGGATTCATTCATTTGTTTGTTTGTAAGGATTTACCTCAAAAACTACTCAACTGATTTTATAATTTCTTACACCTATGGATAGCTATATTGTCAGCGAGTAACGTAGGCTATATTTCATTTCATTTTTAATACTACGATAGCGTGGAGATGTTTAAGTTCGAAGAGAAAAGTACGAAATACACGCGGACAAAGTCGCGGGCGAAGTGACAGTTACCAGTAAGTTCAAGATAATATGGACGTGCTTATTACGCTATAGACATTTTGCGACGCGAAATTATTGTACTACGGTACGCAACCGGCCTATACAACGCAGATCTAGGAGAAACGAACCTCTCGGCAAAAATCTTCGGACGATCCGTTGTGTACAATCACATTCCGCCAGTTATGTTTAAGACCCATGTGTGATGGTAATAGGAGGCGAGCAAATAACCATCAATCGGGTACAAATCCAGAATCCGCGTAGTTCCAAAATTTCAGATAGGCAACACCCATGAGTAACACACACAGCCCAGGAGTCGAACCCATGCCCATGAGGGCTTAGCAGTTGCACTTGCGACCACTCGAACTACTAGGTAGGTAAGAGAACTGGATAAGAAACACGCCAAAAGAGACTCATCTACCACAAAGATGGACAATACAATTCAACGTGACAGTAAAAACGACATAGATCACTAACAAAGCCCACTAAATTCAGCGTGAGTAATTTTGCATGCAAATTACGCTGCGTTATTTCGGCCTAATCTGTTATAGGATAAATGTAAATGAAGAAATAAAATGTACATTACACTCGCAAGACTAAACGAAACTATTTAAAAATAAGAACATAAAAAAGCAAAAAGTAAATTAGCAGCATATAACATTATAGTAAAAAATGTCACAGCAATACCGACATGGAATAAAAATACGCATATACCGCGTGGTGCCGAAATTCCGTTGCGTAATTTTCGCGTCTATCGCAAGTATGTACAGTCAGCCTCATAAGTCGATGAACATACCCATATTTCCTAAACTCATGAACACCTTAGCTTACACAAATTGCGAAACAAGACTAGTGAATTTTGAACCTTTAAGACGTTAATTAAATCCTGGCACTAGTCTTGTTTAGCAATTTGTGTAAGCTAAGGTGTTCATGAGTTTAGGAAATACGGATATGTTTATCGAGTTATGAAGCTGACAGTACTTTAGAGCGTTACTGAAGCATTGGGTCAGTGATTAGTGACAAACGTAGGCCAAATATATAAAAAAAAAAAAAAACAAAAAATATCATGCTGTAAGCAGATTAAATGATGATGCTGGCTTATGATACATGTCTCTTCAATATAACTGATTAGTATAAAATCAATAAAGTGATATGTCAGTCCACACGAAAAGGTATCTTATGAGGGATATAAGTCGTGCATATCTCATATTACATTAAATTAATTAACGTTTACATTCCAAACAATTTAAAAAATATGCCAATTTGTTCAGGATTTTTTGAGAAGTGATGCCTATTGAAAAAATAAATGATAGGATTTTCACATGGATATCGGTGGGACTTTTTATTTGGAATTGCAATACCAAATTTGACAGGACTGACCACCGAACGCTAATGGATTGCAATAAACGGGCGTATTTTTTTTTCATATTATAGTATGTCTGTTTTACCTTTTCTCGTGGAGTGATTAAAATATTCTTTTACATAATATTTTAAGTATATTTTTACCTGTTGTCCAGGAAAATGTTCAAGCAAATTTTTTTACTGAAACATTGAAGATACAGGTCGCATTATGATGGACAATCACACATCAGTGGTAACAACCAACATAACATCACACCTGTTATGGGTTTGGTAGACGTGTACCCCACGTTTTGCCAGTCCCATGTAATAGGGGCTGCGGGTTAAGAATTTCCAGATAAAAAACTCAGTAACGCATCGCCTGACCCGTGGATCGAAATCGGTACCTCATGCTCAGCAGTACCGCTTCCGACCACTGGGGCAACGAGACAGTCAAGACATTGATATACACACTGGTGGTGCGTGTGTTGTTTTTAATATTTATCGTGTGATTAGTAAATAACCTAGTGTCATGGTTTACATGCCTCTCATGGGCTTCTGACTTAGCTTCACGATTCGTGAAATGTCGTTTCTTTCTTTCTTTGTTTCTTATTTATTTTTACATGACTGCTAAAGATCAGAGGTGTGTGCCTTGGGTTTCAACTGGAGAACTAGACTTATAGAGACGTCATGTTAGAGGTTAAATTGTCACCGTTGATGAGTAAGAGCAAAAGTAAGCGGAAAGCAGGCAAGACTACAGGGTATGCCAACCTGGCTCCGGCCAGGATACAGCCGAGTATCGTGATGATGCTAAGCACGTGTTCTACGGTGAGCACGTCTTCGTCGTACACCGACAGCACGACGAGCACGCCCAGAACACTCGCTGATATAAACACCACGTTCCTGAAACATCACATTACAAAAATCAAAATCAAAAGTCATTATTCAAATTAGGCTGAAGATCAGCTCTTTTTGAACATCAAAATTACATAAGGCAGTCCCCCAAAACAGCCCACCCTTCGCCACTTCCTAGTGTATAAGAAACAAGTAAATTTGAAATTTTGTTGTTTAACTCAAAGCAATTACCATAAAGATAAATATTCAACATCTGTCAAGCTTTTTGCCAACTATGTTAAGGTCAGTTTCCAGTCTAGCCGAATGCAGCTAGATACTAGAATTTTACATGGAGCAATAAGGCAACCGAGGGGTCTTGACAAGATTTATCTAACTATAGAAAACTTACAACGTGGATACTCATTTACCCTGTATTTTGTTTTCACGTCTGCGTTTGCAGCTAATGTTGAATTTATTTAAATTATTTTTCTAGCTATCCCAATGACATTTTTTATTAAAAAGAAACTCATTTGCTACTTTTACTAATAACCAAGTTTAGTAATAAAACATCAATAATAATTTCGCCACTTGTTGCTGAATAATAATAAGAATAACATTTATTTGTTCATAAACATCTGTACATCTGTAACTACACACATCAAAAGTGTCTAGGGATCAACATATATTTTTGCAATAACTTTTCTCCTGATTGATATTAATTAAAATTTTCTTTAAGGATTCATCAAATAAAGTGTTTTCGTTTGTCACAGTAACGATAAACCAAGTCACCTTTGCATTAATAAAGAAATTTGCCATTTTCCTAATAAAGGGATTTTTGACATTTGAACCACTAACATTAAAGTTCGAAAAAAAGACTGAAATAACAGTTTTCTTTAAAATTTTATTAGGTAACTTAAACAATTAATAATCCGTGTTTCTACCGCGAACACTAACAACACAAGAACATCGGTTTGGCATACTCAAAATGAGTTCATCCAAATCACGCTGTGGAATGGCCGCCCATGTTCGTTGCAACAACAAAAAAAGGTCTTCTTGCGACTGGATACCCTCCATATTCGGCAGATCTCTTCTCTGTAGCATATCCCATGCATGCTCAATCGGGTTCAAGTCTGGCGACTGAGCAGGCCAGGGCAGGACATTGATGTTAGCTGCGGCGAGAGTCTGTCTTACAACTCTTGCGGTGTGCGGTCGTGCATTATCATGCATTAACTGAAATAAGGGACCGATTTGCACTTGTAGAGGAACGATGACGTCTGATACAATCGTCTCAGCATAAATTTGAGCGTTGAGGTTGCCTCTGATCCAAATCAACTCAGTTCTTCCGCCGATCCAAATACCCGCCCATACCATGATGGTTCCACCACTATAAGGATGGACTTCCTGGCAGGATTTTAATCGCTGTTGGCGTCCAGGGGTTCTCCAGTGTCGTATACGTCTTGTATCCGGTCTCATACCAAAACGAGACTCATCAGAAAAGCACACGAAACGCCATTGTTCTTCTGCCCAATTTCTGTGTTCAAGAGCCCATTGATATCGAATCCTACGATTGTGCATTGCTATAGGTGGTACCCGTAGCGGTCTTCGGGAATGAAGGTTCACTTCATGCAAGCGGTTTCTGACTGTTTGGTCGCTAATTAAGTTCCATGAAGAGTGATGAAGCCTCACGGCTAACATCATGGCGGTTATTGTTGGAGCTCTTCGAGTTAAGATTTGAATGTATCGGTCTTGTCTCCGTGTGGTGCAGCGATACCGTCCTCCATGGCGCTCAGCCACGGTACCAGTGCTTCGGTAACGTGTCCAAAGTCGACTGATAACACTCTGACTTGTATTCAGAGCTAAAGCCACAGTACGTTGCCGGGAACCAGCTTCTATCATTCCCACGGCTCTGAGCATTTCTTCCCTGCTTAAATGACGTCGCCGCTCCATAATAACGTTGGTTTTAATCAGTAGTAGGGAAACAGTAGCACTAATAATGTCTTCAATGCGTTGTATGTTTTTATAGGGAAAATATTGACAGCTGATTTTCATCTTTTACTCGAATTTGATTCACAGTTCCTGATTCAAATTATGAAATGCACCAAAAAGGATCCATATAAATTTATAAAATCATAAATTTATTACAAAGCCACATCTCAATCTCAAGAAATCCGCATAAAAATGCTTGATCCCTAGACACTTTTGATGTGTGTATTTTTTTGGACGGTGGTCCTTAAACTACGTATAGGTACGTTAATCTACTCAAAAATGAAGGGGTATCATTTAAGCTATCACCAATTTAATTAGTTTGGTGTTTCTTAAATAATAGGGTTTGTCCTCAAAATAGTAGATCTGTCACCAAAATGTAGTCACCAAACAATGCAAAATCAGTTCCACAATAAATCACCTAAAATCCTGAGATATAAGGTCTAGTACCAAATAGATGCCCCTTTTTTGCAATGCACGCATGCATGGTAGATTAGAACTTAAAGATATTTTATCTAGCGCTCGGCGGCCGCTGCCACGGCACGCTCGCTTCGCTCGCTCGCCTTCGCGCGTTGCGTGGTCACAGTTCTAACCTAACCTAACCTAGCCGTTTCCATTTTGAGTAACTGTTTTACTTGAATTGGTGACAGATCTACTATTTTGAGGACAAACCCTATTATTTAAGAAACACAAAACTATACCATTCTGAGCACAGAGCTATTATTTAAGTAACAAAACTGTTATTATAAGAACGAAGTTTATATTCATGTAATGCAATATAATTTTATTGGTTATCGATCTCTTATTTTACACATATATTAACATTAATTTGATAATTCATACCTGGGAACAATTTTTGTTTATCTGAGAACGAAAATATTTCGTGGCGATAGATCTATTTATTAGGTGATACAACTTGATGACAAATATAAATTTTGGTGATAGAAAATATAGTTCCAAAATGAAGTTTTTAACAATATAAAACGACTGTATGTAAAACAATGCGCCCGCTACAATGTAATCGATACAGGCGAAGCTAGATGCGCAATAGATAAAACAAAACTTCCTCGTCATTGTTGCAAATCAGTAACGGAATAAGTGCCAAATCGCATGAGTTGCATTTTTGCCAAAAGTAAACATTGCGACATAAAAATAGCGCGGCATTGTTTACGCAATATCGTTTACTACTTACACTGGATAAATACTTTGGCTTTGCGGGGATTGCTGTAATGTTCACTATGAATGCGATTCTTACATATACAACATTCCGACATTACTCGTTATATAAGTGTGTATTGAGCAATTGTTTTATTTTCGTTATTTCAGGGTTCGGTCCGTAGTAAAAGTTATGTAATAATGAGTACAAATAGCCTTTCTTAGAGTTTCTTATATAGGGTGACTGGTAATTAGTGACTATTACGATACTAAACACGTGATTATTGAGACGATGATTCTTGATCTTAACCAAACCATCACTATGCTTAAGAACCTGCTTCAGCAGTCAGCAATTGCAGCTCCAAGATGTATTATAGTTCTCTACTCGATAGTGTGATAGTTTTCTCCTTATGACGTCATACTCTGTCTAGCCTTTTTACAGGATGCTGCTTTGAAATCCCTAGGTAGCAGTGGCTAAGTTTTCATACAACTCGATATCTATCAAAACCTCCAAAGGCAAGCGCCTTTGGAGGTTTGGAATAGCAAGTCCACCACTATATAGACTAATGGCCGGATTCGAGTATTGCCAAATATAAGGCATTTACACTAAAGGTATACTTGGTGGTAGGCAGACTGATGACTTCGAAGGAGACAACAAACAGTTTTTTTTTGTTTTAATATTATAAACTAGTGCTTGACTGCGATCCCACCTGATGGTAAGCAGTGATGCATTTAATGATTATGAAGCGCACTAGTTTATTAAGAGCCTATTCACTCTAGTCTTGAAGACACCTAAATTATAGTCGGACGGAAAGACCGCAGCAGGCAGGTTGTTCCAGCCCTTCGACTATGATTAGAAGTATAATATGAACGTAAACGTAGCAAAACAACGGGTATTGCACCTACCCGAGTTCATCTGGGAGTACGACAGGTAATTTTTTACACCACAATTTTTAATAAGTAAGTGGTTTGTTCAGTTAGCTGTATAAAGGGTATGTCTCTTTACCCGTGTTATACCAGTATTATTTTAATTTTAATTTTATTGTATCAGGAAAACAAACAGTATTAACAACTAACAAATACAACAAATTATGCAACTATTAACCAATTACATGTTTTCGCATATAATTAACTATGATGAGCTTCAGAATAAAATAAAAAAAAGAAAGGCAATTGCAATGACAGTATGTGCAAAAATAATACTTACACAATCACAACAATACGTCATAAAAAAAAAATAACATAAAAAAAGAAACAGTTATCGAACCAATTCGAACCAGTGTTTAGTAAGTATTCGATTGAATACCTGCGGCTTAGTAGTAAACAAGTCAAGTTCAGAAAAGTCAACCAAATTATTGTAGGACTTTGCGCATCTTACAAAGAACGAATTCTGTCCGTAATTTGTGTAGCAGCGGGGGACGTTGAGAAGAAGAAAGGGTATTCTAGCGGACCTAGTAGGGACGCGTAAATTAATCTTCGAGAGTAGTTGCGGGGCGTCGATGGAAGATTGTGCTAACTTTACGAGGAAAGAAATATCTGATATACTCCTTCTGTCCCTAAGTGGCAGTAAATGGTACCTTTTGCATCTCAACTCGTAACTGTTATCGCGGGTTTTACACTTATACTGCAGATATCGCGTAAAGCTTCGCTGGACAGATTCCAATCTTGAGATATTATTGGCGTACATGGGATTCCAAACCTGCGAACAGTATTCAAGTGAGCTACGGACGAAGGAACAGTACAGGATTTTGATTATTTTGATATCTTTAAACTGGGAGCAAGACCTTTTTAAAAATCCCATGGCTTTGTTAGCTTTATTTACTACATGATCTACGTGTTTCTCGTAGGTAAGTTTGGAATCATGTATCACACCTAAATCTCTTATGTAATCTACTCGTTTCAGCTGATCATTCTTCAGAGTGTATGTGTGGGATATGCTGACGGCTTTACGAGTAAACGTAATTGTGTAACATTTAGATACATTGAGTTCCAGATTATTCAACTGACAATAATTTTCTAGTCTTTCGAGATCTAGTTGCAAAGAATAGCAGTCTTCGACACTGTTTATGCGTTTGAAAATTTTCATGTCGTCTGCATAAAGCAGGAATAAAGAATTTTGAAGGCATGTGTGAATGTCATTTATAAAGATATTAAATAGTAAGGGCCCGAGAAGCGAGCCCTGGGGAACTCCTGAAGGGACTACATGCCGCTTTGACACAACACCGTTGATTACAACAGTCTGGGAACGATTCTTTATGTAAGATGTTATCCACCGGTATAAGTTACCATGAATACCCGCATAAAAGATCTTCTGTAAGAGTATATTATGGTCAATACGGTCGAAACATTTACTGTAGTCTGTAAAAATACAGTCCACTTGACCTCCATTGTCCATACTGAATGTAGTGAAGTCAACAAAAGACAGTAGGTTAGTAGTGGTCGATCGGTTTTTAAGAAAGCCGTGCTGTTGGGGAATGAAAGCCGAAGAAAGAGTGCTGTAAACTTGCGTGTAGATGATGCGTTCAAGTATTTTACCAAACAGGCATAATTTGGATATGGGTCTGTAGTTGTTAATGTCACTTTTATTCCCACTTTTGTGTAGCGGTGTTATGTACGCGTACTTCCATAAACTAGGAACAATTCCCTTCTTAACAGACCGCGTGAAAATAATCGTTAGAGGCTTAACTAGTCCTTTGGTACACTTTACAATAAATAACGGCGGTATGTTGTCGGGACCCGCACCTTTAGTAAGATCTAAAGATTCTAGGAGCCTAAGCAGGTGGTTTGAATTGACTTCGATCTCACTTATGTTTAGTGCAGAGTCAGTAGGCGCATTTGTTGGACTTGGTGTAATTGAAATGCGATCTGAGGAAGAAAGAAAATTCGACTGAAAGTACGCTGCGAAAGCATCGCTAATTTCATTACTCGTGTTGTAGCATCGACCTTCTAATGACATAGTGGAGGGGAGAGTGTTAGTGCCCTTTTTGTTCGCCTTAATGAAGGACCAGAACATTTTTGGGTCTTTCATGATAGAATCTTCGGTTCTGGCGATGTAAGATCTATAACATTCTTCCTCAACTGCTTTGGCTCTAGCACGAAGTAATATAAAAGAGTCGTAGTCCGATGTGTTGCCGTAAATACGGTATTTACGTAGGTATTTGTGTTTTTCCTTAAGTATTTTTTTTAAACTAGAGTTATACCAAGGTGGGTAGTTTGAAGGGTAAATAATTTTGTGAGGTATGTAATTATGAATCAAATTCTGAAGGAACTTATAAAAAATATCAACCGCGTCGTCTAATGAATTGCCAAGCAAGTGGTCTTCCCATATATGTTCGTTCAACAAATTATTAATTTTATCGTAGTCCCCAGACTCATAATACCATTTTTTTCGGGGATTAGGTTTTAACGGTTCTTCGTGCTGGTGACTCAGTACAATATCGAGAAATTTATGATGATCGTCTTCAGGAACAAGAGGATGTACACAGGCGCTAATACATAAATCAACATTGCATAAAACTAAGTCCAAAATTCTTTCCTTTGATTTGTTACGGCAATTATTGTACTGAATTAAATTACACTCAGAAAGAATATCAAAAAAGTACGATTGAGATTCACCTATTATACCAGAGGGTTGCAAGCAGGAGTCAATACTTGACCATTCAATATTGGGCATGTTGAAATCTCCTAGTACGACAAAAGTGTCGTCGGGGTTTGTGTTTATAATAAGAGAAAGACTGTTAGTAAAATTACGCAACTGCGTCTCGTAGGAGTTCCCCAGATTTTCCTTGCAAAGATAATGCAAATATTACATTTGTGTATAATGTGGTTATTTTTTTTGTAACTAATCGTGACCCAAAGATCTTCGGCTGATGATGACCAGTCAGAACGAACTTTAGCCGATAGTTCACGTCGCACAGCCAACATCACACCACCACCTAAGGTTTGTTTTGTTTTAATGTAATCCCTATCCCTACGCCAAACTAAGTACTCACTACCAAAAAATTCATCGTCGCTAATACTATCCAGCAACCATGTTTCTGTTACTGCAATAACATCATAAGAGTTCAAAAATACATTACGTGTGTCTTCGTTCGCAAACCCCGCGTATTTTGATAATAAATATTAAACGAGGCCATTTTTATACGTGGGAAAATAAAAACTATAAAATACTAACACAATTATGGTAACATAACAATTTTATTCACTTAGCCTTACAATTTTAGAAGGTAAAAGATCAGATAAGCTAAACTTAGGCGAACCACGGGAAGAAAAATTACCCGTGGTACACCCAGATGAACTCGCGTTGATAGACAACGGGCGATTCCCACAAAATAAGTAATGTTAGAGAATGATAGCAGGCGTTCTATAATTTCTGCCTACTCCCACTGGAAAAAGGTGAAAGTTTATGTAATAAACTAAATCTAAATTGCAACTTGCAACTGCTTGTTATTTTAAGATAACACTATTTATTGTTTACCCTCTATATACGCTAGAAGACATTTGCGTCCGAGTCAGTGAATTATGAATCACCCGAACTACGCATAATGATAAACAGCATAGATAACAGCTTTCAATCATTATATCTTTGATTATTTGTTTCACAGAGCTATCGGTAACAAAGATACCAGACACCGGATTGTGGACATCTAGTACCTACTAGTCGCTCTATTAAATGTAAAACATTGGTATTCAGCTGGATCCAGTTAGACTAGATGCCGACTCTTGCATAGTAAGGAAAAGTCCCGGTAGATTATGAGTTCGGTAACGAAGCTACCTTCATTAGCAGGCACTCGGCTCACATCTCTGTGCGGAGAAACGAGCCTTTATAGTAACTAAGAAGGCCCTAAGGTCTTAATACGGTTATTTAACATAATATTTTAGTTTCCGCCACCTTTCAAGGTACGACATAATATACTTCCCGAAGGGTTTGAGCGAAGGTGTACTTAAAATACACCCTGATTTTGCCAGTTGCGTTTTGGTATCTATGTATAATAGGGTCCAAGCTTATTGCCACCAACTGGGAACAAATCCAGACTTGAGCTGCTACTAAGCGATTTCAGATCAAAGACCTCATGACTAGCAGTTACACCTGCGACCACTAGACCAGCGAGATACTATTGTTACGGTTATTTTAATCAGAAAATAACTTACTTGGCAATTACAGTAGTGATGGGTGATGAAAAGCTTCCGAGATATTTGGTAGCTGGTTTGTGAGCTCGGTTCAGTCTGTCCCGGAGTTCGTGTTCCAACTCGTTGAAATGACGTAGCGTGATGCGGGCGTACAGTGACCACGTCCGCAGACCAAGTGACGCGGGCGAACGTTTTATTAACTGTAAATTCACATAATAGCTTCATTAAAATTTGCTGGGAATTTTACTTACGTTGCTCTGAAAATTCCAATTGCTTTCGCACATTCAATTCAAAACATTTTTAATGTTTTATCATTGTAATAATTCGCTTAGTTGACTATGTATGTCTTTTTTAAGAATATTGCTTTCGCGGAGGAGTTTCAATGGACATCAACTTGTTTAGTCCAAGAATCACAGTATCTTACTAAAATATTATATTAAAAAATACACTAACAGGTAAAAAATACGTCCAGTTTCAGAAGTCTGTGGCTTTGGTGGTTTTGTTTCGTTCATTATTGGCCACCGACTTTCGAAACTGGAATTAATTAATTGTATTTTTTAAGAAGTCGGTCAAAAGTTTTTATTATGCAACTTTTAGTTTCTTTTTATGTAAAGAACGTCTTTAGCAATTGTTAACCAATTTTAATGATTCTTTGAAATTTTAAAAGAATCATTAAAATTGGTTAACAATTGCTAAAGACGTTCTTTCTAATCATTAATCTATACATCTCTGCCCGGCCCCTTTTAAAATAGAAGTCCGTAATTTTATGTTATGGAAATATAAAAACTCTGCATAGACATCTGACTCTAGCAATCGCGAATAATTTGCTGTTATGTGTTGAAGAGTTCCGTCGCATGTCTTCTTCATTAGTTTTTCTTCTCAAAATGATACTTTCTAAAGGAAAATGCTTGATTGTTACTAAAAATGTAAAAATCGGTACGTGTGTACCCATAATTTTAGAGGAGTTCCCTCAATTCCTCGAGGATCCCTCATCAGATATGAGTATTGATACAAATGGGACCAATCTGCTAGTACACCCTATCAAATAAAAAAAGAATTTCGAAAATCGGAGGTACAAGCCCTAAAAAAAATAAAAAATACCATCGAATTGAGAACCTCCTCCTTTTTTTGAAGTCGGTTAAAAATGGCAAATAATGCTGAAAAAAATCATTCATTCGCTTTTGTCAGTTAAATACTTACGTCAAAATGCATTAAATTTCGAATTAAGTATTAAACTTAAATAAAACCGGACCTTACAGATTTGGTGCCAAAATAATAAACACATAGAAGGACCAGTTCAAACAAAATGCTCCATTTTTATTATTGTCATATTATTATTTTATATATTAGGACTAAAAATTTCTTTTTTCATAGTTACAGCTTTTATGGAGGAGAAATGCAGCGAGCTAAAATGCTTAAATTCGCTTCAAGGCAACCACTGATGTTGATATTTATCTCTTATGTTATACATGTAATAATGTCGGAATTTTAACGGTGCTAACACCATGGCAATTTAAAATTTTACTGGCCACGCGTTTACCAGTTCTTCTAAAAGTTTAATTAATTTATTATTTTAGTAAGTTGATTAGACACGGTCATATATAATTTCGCAAGTGCAGACGTACATATATTGAGCCAGCAGTTGGTGCAGATAGCAAATAGCCCAAGTAACACATCAAAGCAGCATAGCGGCCGACTTACAGCATTTCTGTGTCGTTTTCGCTACTGCAATGCTTATTTGGGCACAAATTATACGGCTTTAGATCCTAAATAGGTTCACAAAAGTTGTTTAATTGCATTACAGGCGCATTATATTAGCATTATTGTGGTCAAATAAGGTATCAATCGCTATAAAGAAGCATTATTACGGTCAGTAAAGTTGCTAATTGCATTACATGAGCATTATACTAGCAATATTATTGATAATGAAGATGTGAATTGCATTACAAAAGCATTAGACTAGCATAAGAATGTAGTAAAAGAATGATTAGAGTTTTTTAAGTGTTCACAGTTAGATCTTAAATAAATCCTAGATCATTGCAAAAACATCTCTAATACCACGGTACAAATGTTAAAATACAATTAACGTTGTAATTTAACTACTTTATCTGGCCCTTTATGGACGAAGACGGTCCAAACTGAGTGAGTGACATATTTGTTTGCATCAAAACAACATTTATAATACTGGTTTAGTTTTTGACTCTTTTGTTATTTCATACCTTCAAATATTACTGCGCCATTTAGTTTACTGTAAATGTCTATACAAGTTTCATTGAAAATTTTCACGCGCCTTTGATATTTTGTGGTTTTGATATAAAATGTTATTTATAGAAATGTGTGAAATAACCAAAACGATTGTGTATTCCCAGTTTTTAACGAATTTTGTTTAATTACATTATAGTATTTGTTGGGCAATATTAAATTAAGTTAAATCATTATTTTATAGGTCTATTGCTTTTATAAAATAGGTCCGAATGATAATATTTTTTGGTTATAAAATATTTACAAAATGGTGCCGGTGTATAGCAACCTTGTGAGCCCTTAAAAAGGCTTATTAATACCGCCAGCAGTATAAATACTCACGTTTGAACAATTAATAAGCCAGAGGCCAGAGAGAAGACTTTTGATGAACTACTGTAGTGCCATTGTCTATAAAGTAGTTCTATATGGGTTCACCGGTATACCAGTAGACTTGATCTAGACTGAAATAGTGCCATTACTTGAACGCAATTTTGGGGTTCCTTGAGCATAACAATATACCCCATTTCAGAATTTTTGTACAACTTGAAGAGTGGAAGGTTTTCTGCATAGCTATTCACAACCGTACGTCAGGCTATCTATCGAAAATGACACATTTTGATCACCTGATTTGACTTGCCTACAGCAAATAGCTGTCGGAAGAATAGCAGCCTTTTATTTGATTCAAACTGACAAAATATTCGGGTTTTGGACTTGTGAACAGCGTTTAGTGGCAAATTTAATATGGCGCCCTCTAGCGGACATATAGTTGTCCTAATTTTTTTTTTTTTAATCCTAAAATGTCAACCGGTCGCAAAATGTCCACTTCTTACTTAGTCAACTTCTTAGAATGAATGTCCACTTTTCAAAATGTCAATTTCTCAAATGACGATTTCGCACTATGACAACTTCGCTTAAGGTCAACTTCGACATTATGAGAAGTTGACAAAGTGAGAAGTGGACATTTTGCGACCGGTTGACATTTTGAGAAGTGGACAAAACGAGACGATACGTTTAAATCATGACGTGTTGGTTATCAAATGAAAGAACTTTATTAACACATTTCAAAAATATATGTAAGTATTGTCAGCGGTTGCTCACGGCTTTGCTTGCATAAACCTGATAATTAAGAATAATTTCTATAAAATCGCACCTTAGATTTGAGCCATTACATATTTATGTATGTATGTATCTTGGTAAGAAAGGTAAAACAATGAAACTTAAACAAAAAAATAAATAAGTGGCTCTGCAAATGCTCTATCACAAAATTATAATCCCAAAATAATTTTACAAAAAAAATAAGTTGATTGGCCCTACTTGATTTTGGTGACCTACGGAACCTTCTTTAATATTGCTACAATTCACTTCACACGAATTGTTATTAGCGTATTAGAAAAGTTATACACATACGGATATGCAACACACACAGTTACATTAATAATATATCTAGAAGTACGTCCACCGTAATTGCTGCTGTTGTGTTGATCATATATGTGCTTTTTCCCAATATGGCCGACAAATGGTTTTACGAATACAGCAAAATGAATGTATATACAGCTTTACGTATTACAATAACTCACGTGTATTTGATTAAAGAGCTGTTAGCTGTACAATAGAACTCAGTTGATCTTTAAAAATGCAAGCATTACATTGATTCACGTTTATGCCGTTCAGCAGTACTAGGCTGTAACTAACCACTTAAAAGTGTTATTACACAAGAAAAGGCACTAGAAACAGCTCAAAGCTGTATATCTGATTTACTGTGCATTATAGTGGTACAAGTTTATGCTATTAAGCAGCATTAGACATTATTTTACTACTTAAAAATGCTATTGTAGACCCTAAGGCACTATACACAGCTAAAAGCTGTATAGCGGATTTACGTGACATTATAATGGTTTTTGTTTATGCTATTAAACAACATTGAGCATTTTATTACTACTTAAAAATGCTAATGTAGATCCAAATGCACTAAAAACAGCTGAAAGCTGTACAGCTGCGTTGTGGTTTGCTGCACTAAAACTAAAGGTATTACAAAAGCATTTTGATATGCCATTTTCTAACCGTTTTACAGTGTAAAGCATCATAATGGTTTTGAAATGCTAATATAAAGCATCAAGATGCTCGGTGAACTTACTTAAGAGTTTATACGGACCTTTAATTCTACATGAGTTTACTATTCGTTTCTTAAAATGCTTCCTGTGTTACTTGGGAGGCAGATTAGAGAACTTCGCAGTAGATCAATCAAAGTCAATAAAATTAACAAATGAGTGATTAATTATAATATCGCTGTTGCTTGCAAGAGTAAAAGGGTAAACTATTATAAAAGAAAGAAAGAATTCCATTACTTATTTGATACGCACAGGAAACAACATCAAAAAGACAAAACTAAAGATTAAATTAAAAGCCGGGTTAATATAAAAAAATCCACAACTTTCACATAACGGCATCTAGCCCCAAGCTAAGCATACTAAACAGCTAATAATCATACTCATATATTTTTCTAAATACAAACATATTATACATTAAACATATTATTTTGAAATGTACAAAAACTTAGGTTAGTTTACCTGTAATGTTGTACATGTATATTTAAATAAATAGATAAGTTACACCCAGGTGCAAAAAAAATGATCGTGTTCATAACACAAACATTTGTCTTGGGTGGGTTTCAAACCCACGACCTCCGGCACAGCAGTAAAGACTAACCACTAGACCAATAGGCCAGTCCGTAGTCAGATCAAAAAATTTGTAAATTAAAAAGAACAGAAACCAATAAATGAAAAAAGACCTATGTGAGACCAAAAAGGCTCAGCATTAGGTATGATCCTTTTAAATACCGCATAGCTGTTATTCTGAAAGGGCTCGCTGTGATCCCACGGATACATACACAAAAACCCTCAAGGAGGGACAAAGTATTCAGAATAATACAATTTAAAAATAATATAATGAAATAAATCATTATTATCAGATTGATAATTAGGTATAACTTCATTTTGAAGTCTATAAATACTCTGTGGAATTTCGGGACAAATTAAAGGACGCGAGCGTAACCGAATTAAGATGACGGTAAACAGAGATGAATGGAAGCGGAAGAAGATATGCTGAGCCGGTTAAAAAAAGAATACGGTGATATTTGGCAACTTCTTAATGCGACGAATTGAAAATTAATTGAATAACAGAGTCCATTCACCACTTCAACTCATCACACACGATTCAATACACCCACCTATGCCACACACTACCACCATGCATAGATATTATATTAATAGCTAGCTTGTCATTCTGTTTGGTTCTGATGCATAATGGTCAGGTCAGGATAATAATAGCAATAATAATATTCCACAACTATTCACACTACGCCATCTAGCCCCAAGCTAAGCAGAGCTTGTGTTATGGGTTATTAGACAACTTATAAACATACTTATGTATATCTAAATACATATATTATAGATAAAATACACCTAGGCACCGAACTAATGATCTTGCTTATCACACAAACATTTGTCTTAGATAGGAATCGAAACCACGACCTCCAGCATAGCAGTCAGGGTCACTAACCACTAGACCATCGGTTATGCTTGTAAAAAAATGAATAAGACTTAAGAAGAAGAGAGAGTCTTAGAGTTAAGAAACTTACCTCCGCATAGTTGAAGAAGAAGTAGAGTATCTGCCACGCCTGTATAAGTGGTGAGAGCAGCAAGTTCACAATGGCCAACCATAATATTTGTCTCTCGAGCTGACGTGCGAGCAGCATTCGTTTTGAATGATCTTTGTAACACGCACGGAGCTGCCAGCAATTCTCCCAGGGACTCCATGGACTATCTGTTAACGGAAAAATTTTCCTAATTAAACATGAACCTTATTCTTTTGTAATAAGGTTGAAAATCTATCAAAGAAATTTAACAGATTAAGGTAGCTTGATGTGCTGGCCTGTGCACATCAATACATACCTATTACATGAAACGTGTACGCAATTATGAGATAGCCCGTTGTTAATTCATAAATTGCAGTATGTTATTACATACAGCAATTTATCAAAACTATGTTCAATGTAAAAGTTATTCTTGCTGCGTATTATGATGACCTAAATATCTCCTCTCTCCTAACAAACTATGCTGTGCCCGACAGGGTCCATAATTGATACTTACGAAATTGAACAACACCCTGTAACACATTATGGTATGCAATAAAGTATTGAGTATTGAGTATTGAAATACGAAAAATGAACCAAGTATAAAAAAAACTTTTTTACAAAAAAACAACCGACTTCTTAAAAAAAAACACTAACAGGTGAAAAATAACTCCAGTAATAAGTTATTTTTCACCTGTTAGGTTTTTTTAAGAAGCCGGTTGTTTTTTTGTAAAAAAAAATTGAAAATCTGTCCATAAATGACGGAGTATACTGAGGTAACAAACCATAAAAAACAACCGAATTGAGAACCACCTTCTTTTGTTGAAGTCGGTTAAGAAATGGGTTGTCTGTAAATTCGGTTTACGGACGATAATTTAACGTGACGTCATAATAAAACATTCGCTCGCTCGTGCAGCGCTCTCGCTCCGATCGTAACGTAACAATGAGCGTTACATTACAATAGGCGTAACGTTACAATGAGCGTAACGTTACAATGAGCGTAACGTTACAATTAGCGTAACGTTACAATTAGTTATACTTTTTCTTGCGTGCAGCCACGCAATTGTAACGTTAAAATACATGAGACTTCTTGTCGTCCGATAGATATAATATATTATACATTAACACAACACATAATCAGCCTATGATGTTCCCACTGTTGGGACACAGGCCTCTTCGCTGTGAAAAGGAGTGGACCGTAATATACTACGCGAGCCCAGTGCGGGTTAGTAGTTGTCACATGGCCTCAAATTTTTTGTTCTAGGACATGTCGCCGCTTAGAGAACAGACATAATAATTATACTAACACAAAACTGCCATAATTTAGATAAAAAGGTGTAATACTTACAAAATAGCAGAAACTCTATGTTCCATTTCAAACCCCGTGATAAATAGTGAAAATCACCCACACAAGGTACATGTATATGCAGAGGCAGTAAGTTTTTATTCACCATCGCCACCATGTAATTTGTAAATCTGTAAAGAAGAAAAATTGTTCACATCACTTGACTGTTAATCCACGTACCTTCTTATTATAAATAGTACCTGGATGAACACATACGATTTAAGTAAATTTAAGACAAGCTTGTGAATAGGCTATATTCTTGGTTTTAGGTCCAGAAAAGTTGTGAACCTTTTTATTTCATAAACCAATAGTTTTTTTTTGATAATTTTTGCTTTTACTCAGGCAAAGAATCATTCATTTAGTTCATAAAAAAAAATAGTTGATGATTCTGATCTATAAAAATAAGTGAAATAAATTGTAATTTGAATGATTGATAGAACTTGCATCATTCAAACAAACTATACGTTGACTAACAAAACATTTATCTATTAAAACAATAATTGAACGTAAATAAAAGATTCCACCGAAGTCCCGGGAAATCAAGTTCTCGAATTCTCGAATCCGAAAAAAATAAAAAACTTCTGGAAATACACACTACGATATTTGTGTTCATCTATACTTATATTATAAAGAAGTAGAGTTTGTATGTTGGAGGTAATCTCTGGAACTCATGATCCAAATGTAAAAAAAAAATTCTCTAGTAGAAAGCTACATTATTCCTAAGTGCTATTATATAGGCTACATTTTATCCCATTGGAACAGGCACTACGATCCAAAATGTACTCCAGTATGCAATAATTCATTGATATTTTATAATGTACACAGTTCATTTAATAAGATCTTAAATAATGAAGTATGAAGTAAATAAACTCTCGAAATGATAAACTTAGATAAAGGCGGAACTCAAGTTGGTTGGATATTGCACCCGTACCATAACATAAATAACTAGTTTATATCGACATGTATAATTAGTACGTACACACGGCTACACATCAAGCAAGCTATACATTTTCAGTTCACTTTGACCTCGCATTGTAGGGAAAGCCTATACAATGCTAGATCAGTTTCTACTGGAAATGAATAGCTTGATGTTGAGCCGTGTGTTATTACTGCAGTGTATACTATACAGTAATCGTACAGTAATTACAATCTGAGACACAATTATATGCTAAGGTGGTCAAGTTACCAATTTCTTTGATCGTTTTTCAACTTTATGTCAAACAAAGTAAAGTTCATATTCAATTGGGAAAATTTGGCGTCTGTACAAGGGAAACACGCGAAATCATAATTTTCTTGTATTTTGCAATTTGCCGTGCAGTGCGTGTTGATTAAAATATTATTCGCGACGGTAAAAAATATTGTTTATAATCTGAGTTATAATAAACAAAATTACCAATACAACCCTACAATAAGTGCCCGCCAACAAAACGAATGGCGAGCGAACTACCGGGTATATTGTACCGAGACTTATTAATAGTCTACCCACAGATGTAAAAAGAAAAATACACCTAAAAATATCAAATGTAAACTTAAGCAATATTAGTTAAGTATTATTTAAGAATGTTTATTACTTATTTAAAACATAAAGTTTTTGTTTTTCACTAATCGACAGTAACGTACACATATAAAATAAAACCTCAATTTGTTGCGATATTGAGATAGATTTGTGATAGCACTAGTTTAAACCTTTGTGGTTTTTGGTTGCTAGCTAAGATAGATTATAAGATTCTTTTGTAAAATGATAAAAAAGTATAATTATTTAATCCCATTTATTGACTTATATTTATGAAATAATCATTCAATGGGATTATAAGAACTTAAAGGGTTGTTTTTATTATTTAAAATATAATAGTAGATTGTTTACCTAGGGAGCAAACAACTATTTTAAAGGCGAGAGTGTTTTTTTAATCCAGAGCGGAGCGAAGGATTCTAGAGTAGAATCCCGAGCGGAGCGAGGGATTCTTAAGTAGAATCCTGAGCGCAGCAAGGGATTAAAAGTATGTCACTCGAGCTTGTAATATTGTTGCTCCCGAGGTGGACACTCTACTTTTTATCACCCTCTATGAGAAAATAAGTAAGTGCAACTTATGAACAAGAATTTATTTACGTACAATTCAGAACCATAAGACATAAAAATAATATAAATAATTAGAGGTTGATGTTTATATTTGAACAATTATGGAAGTGTATCGTAACAATTTTTGCTCTTCTTGCATTTTTTCAAAGGATGAAATTGTTATATGCTTTGACATATTGTTCACGGGATTTTGTAGGTAAGACTTTCCATCACATTTTTAGCATCCGATACAATATTCTCTGGAGTCATTAAAATACTTTCACTTGAGGAAGACGCACTCATTTTTTATAATTCTAAAATCTGAATATGAATCAACTACGAACGAAAGCAGATTGCATTTAATTTCGCGTGTTGTTTATTTTTCATCAACTTTTTTAAATTTGGCGCGCTCGCAGTTTTTCAGCCAGTCACATATTCAATACATTGTTCCCGCATGGTTTGTGATTCACCTCTTTGCTGATTGAAACATTTACTAACAATATCCACATTCCAAATTCAAATCAATTTTGGTCCCTAGGGATTAATGAGCTATTTTGGTCCCTGTTTACGAGGAATAAACTAGCTCTTTTTGAATAGATGTGATGAAAATAATATTCCACAACTTTTCACACAACGCCATTTAGTCCCAAGTTAAGCTTGAGAGCTTGTGTTATGGGTACTAAACAGCTGATAAACATACACATGTAGAGGTATGGACCACAGTAATAAAAATGAAAATATCTTGGTAAATTCTTTATTAAAATATTTTATAACTTCTTGACACTCGCTCGTCATCCTTTTTTTTTCTTCTTCCTTTTTCAAAATATTCAAATCTTCCTCTTTCTCCTTCCCACATTCATACTCTCTCATTCACCCATCACTGCGTTCATATTTACTACATTCCATCAAATAATCATGCCATCTTAATTAACACATATATATTTCTAAATACATACATATTAATATTATAGATAATTTACACCCAGACACAGACCAAATGATCGTGCTCATCACTCAAACATTTGTCCTGGGTGGGAATCGACCTCCGGCATAGTAATCAGGGTCACTAACTACTAGACCAACAGGCCAGTCAAAAATTATTTGAATGATAATAAATCTGTAAATACATGCTTGTTACTGTCGTAAATCACATTTTCCTCAACATACGACCTGATCACCTGACGCTGAACGTAATGCGCTTACCACACGTGCAAGTATCACCACAGTTTGGCTGGCGCAAGCTTCTCGCATGGAAAGACTGAACATGGACGTCGCTACCACACGGCACAGTTAAGTACGCGCAAGCCACATTCCTGTCAAAATCGTCGGTGTGGAAACAAACAAATATTGTTTAAGTTATTACCTCTTTCATTTTATTAATCATTCGTGCGTAGGCATCATTTTTTTATTTCGGTCTGAATAATCCTTCGATTTGATTTTCCATAGTGCAGGTAGAGATTTGTATAAATTTATTCATTCCGTTGTGAACTCACGATTGTATGAACGCAAATCTGCCATTTCGTGACTGAAGACCTCGTACCTCACCGGACGACGACTCGCCTCGACTGCGGCTTGAACACTGTACACTCAACCACACGCACAGGCAAGTACGCGCAGGCCGGGCTTGCGCAGGCAACATTTCAAACGAGTCAAAAAATGCGCAAGCCGCGCTAGGGGGTTGGTGCGTGATACAGTTTTACCAACTACACGCACGGTGTTCCGTGTACAAGCCAGCCTGCGCAGGCAAAACTGTGGTGATACTTGCACGTGTGGTAGGCCCATAGACTTGCAAAAAAGACAAGAGAATTTGAATGTCGCAGGCTACCGTCGCACATCCACTTTAACATGACTGTGTCCCAGTCTGTGGTTACCGTACCGTTACCGTGGCTATACATCAAGCTACATTTCTTTATAACATAACATAACGTCACGCCTGTAATCCCCGAAGGGCTAGGCAGAGGTGTACCAGGGGCTCGAGTCTGCTATTGCAATCGTGTCTCAATTACCGGTCAATGATCGATTTTTGACGTATAACGTCAAATTTATGACACATTTCCCATACAAAAACTGTCAAAGTTGTCAAATATTCGATCAATGACCGGTCATTGAAACACGATTGCAATAGCAGACTCGAGCCCCTGGTAGTACACCCACATTTCGCCAGTTATGTTTAGTCCCATGTAATAGGGGGCGAGCCTATTGCCATCAATCGGGCACATATCCAGACTCCGGGCTGCTACTGAGAAATCCCAGATAGAAAAACTCAATAACACTTTGCCCGAACTGGGGATTGAACCCAAGACCTCATGCTCAGCAGTAGCGCTTGCGACCACTAGACCAACGAGGCAATCAGTACATTTCTTTCTTTCTAAAACATACCTGAGTATTCGATGGTATATATCTAATTCGTTAATTTCTTGCTTATGCACGCACATGTGGTGTTCGGGCTGTGCTTCTCTCACTCTATCCTGTATTGTCGACCAGTTAACCCAAACCAAGTCACTCTGAAACACGTGAATACATTAAAATAAAGCCACAAATACACAATAAAGCTAGTTGACAAAATTTTAGAAAACATTCGACACATATTATTTTGTTCATTTTTCACGTACTTAATCAAAAAATAACCATACATCGAGTTAAAATGTTGCATGACGTCACTATCCCGTATAGTTTATAGTCAATTATGACGTTACAAGCCCCCTCTCCTCAACTTCATTGCGCTTAATCTAGTAGTAGTTTTCCATGAATTTGAAAGAGCAAAAAAATACAATTTTTTTTAGTCTACTTGATGAGCTAAATTTAATTTTGATATTCATACACCGCCCACATGCCCATTGAAACATACCGAACACATGATTTATTTACTCACCTCTTTAATTTTCAACGCATTATTATAAAATAATTTGGTGTCATAGGCATAATATAAATGGTATATCGATATTACTAGTCTCATTAACCAAATGACTGCACACAATGTGATGAGACACCACCTAAAACAAGTACAAGATGTATTATTAGAAAGAAAGAAAAGAAGAAAGAAAATATGAGTATTTGGGACACATACAGGAATTTGACAGTTTAAAACTAAATTAAACTAAAACTGAAGTAAACTAAACTAAAACTATAAGTAAACTAAAACTAAACTTTTATAAAAACACGTTGACGAATGATTTAAACAAAGGTAGTCTGCATTGCGGTGGTATTCTCCTACAATGGAGTCTCTTGCCCCGTTCTCGTTCTAGTCCCTTAGGGGCGGCTTTAGCCAAACGAGTCTCCGGGCGGCAGAGCTTACCCAATCATTCCTTTGCAAAATTCATTAAAATTTAAAGTATTTCTTAGTAATATGTTTGACTTTGGTCTAGTAGTTAGTGACCCTGACTGCTATGCCGGAAGTCGTGGGTTCGATGCCAAACCAGGACAAATGTTTGTGTGATGAACACAATAATTTGTTCTGTGTCTTGGTGTAATTTATCTGTAATGTGTATGTATTTAGAAATATATTAAGTATGTTTATCAGCTGTTTAGTACCCATAACACAAGCTCTTAGCTTAGCTTGGGACTAGATGGTGTTGTATGAAAAATTGGTTGAATATTTATTTATTTAATGAGAATGGTTGACAGGAAATGCCATAATCATTAATAACCAAATTATGAGTCTTGTAAATTCAGGTTTAAAAAACATCAAAATCGCATCACAATCATCATTATCATGATCAATAAATATAATCAGTGATTTAAATAGTCCTCTTCTTCTTCTTATCGTGTGGTTAGTGTCACAAATCATTTATTTATTTGCAAACATGGGTAGTAATAAGTAGGTAGTACAGTGCTCCATGTTTCATCATACACATACATGGGTATGCAAATCATGTAAGTTATTAAAATTAAGATAAGATAATGTCATTAAATAAAAAAAAAAATAATGTCAGCCTTGTGAGTCACAGTTAGGAGAAAAATTATTTTAACATTTGTATGTCAGAATAAAAAATAACAATTATTATAAAAAAATAAAATAATATAAAAAATAATAATACTCCAGAAATGTAGAATTTAAAAACACAGGAAAACCGCTTCTATTAAATAGCAAGTTCTGTGAAAAAGGAGGCTGTGAATAAAAAGACTAAGACATCAATCATGATCAACTCTCACTTAAGCAATTGAGGAATTCTTCTTAACATGTTGATGGCAAACTTGGACACAAAATTCCTAAATTGTGTGTCTCATGTGTGCAGGTGACAGTGCATGCGGTGCAAGATACAAGATGCGTCATGGTCTACAGAGAGGAACGATAGGGAATTGAAAACAAACTATTGTAAAATCAAACAATAGACTCCTAGGAAACCTCTTAGAACAATTTACAGCTGAAAGTGCTATTTCACACTGTTTAGAACCTTGAACAAAACCCTAGCAAAGGTTATAATAATGCTGATGCAAGATAAAATCCTTTTATTCTTTACCACCAATCTATACAAGGGAGACAATATTTCAAATAGAATAGATATTGTGACATCTTTTCACAATATCTCTTGATAATTCTACAGTAGCATCAGCAAACAACAAAGATAATCTTAAGTCTTTGAGCGCCACGTCGGTCACACGTTGACCGCAAACAATTAAATTTCTGTGTCTGGTAGTTGCAGTCAACGTGTTAAATGTAGCTGCTGTTCTACCAAAGCTATGCATAGTGCCTCAAACAACGTCAACTAGTGTTTATGTCACAATTTTCACAATGTTTTATTCACTTGTGCAATAACCAGCAAGAATTAAGGCCTAGGTCCTTTGTGTTGGTGGCACACAATCAGGATGCTCATCTTTCATTTTGCATTGGTATCTATGATGCAGATAAATCCTAAGTTTAAACTTCGGATCAGGTTGCATAATATACACTGTAGACTTGAACAAGCACAACAATACAGGTGCACACAGCTACACAACAAGCTATACATTTCCAGTTTACACTAACCTCACATTGTACGGAAATCCTATACAATGGGAGTTCAGCTTATACTGAAAATGTATAGCTTGGTGTATGTTACCTTAGCACGAAAGTGACTCCTAGAGTGATATGAGTGGAACAAATAATTAGTGTATAATCCGCTGTGAATGTGCACTACATAAAAAGGTAGTGCGCCTTGTCGTTTTGGAAAAAACGGAAAAAACTATCTACACACACTATAGCTTGATGTGTAGCTGTGTCTACAAAGATGTAGATGTGGTCTGTATTATATTCCATGAAACTTTTGGCTACTCACCATTTCCAGGCAACATTCTCCACACACACCGCAGGTGAAGAAATAACATCACTTAAGCTTAGTTTCTCACTTCTGTTGGCATTTGCATCATTCCTGAATAATCTTGTATAATCAACACAATACACCAAAAATGTGGAAAACCACACTATGAAAATAAATTGCAACAAATAAAATAAGTCAGACATTATCATTGGGCAAAATCCACCGCGAACATAGTATCTGTACATTCTTGTAAAAAATGAGTCCAGATCCTCTATATGAGTCCATCCTCCTGCAAGAAGAAATTATTTTCTATTATTAACCAGTTTTAATTTTTATTTGGAACTGATATAACCTGCTGAGGTTTGTTTATAAATACACAATAAGCACTTATGTTAATGATACAGCAATAATTATAAATGGCCTTGCATACACAAACAATACGCCTAAATACATTTTACTAAAATAATATTGATAATGAGACAATGAACAAAGACACAAAGAGGAAACATCATGTATGTTGCTTGCTCACCTTTATTTTTGGGCACTTTATGAATTATAACATTGTTGGCATCTTCGTGCTCGTGGTCCAGGGTAATAAAAGTTGGAGGTGCATTCGTGGTCTCCGCCAGTGCCGCCAGTGGCGGAGTAATTTCGTTGTCAAGTGCGCTGTAGGTAACATCGCGTTTTCCAAAATGTGCCATATTATATTGGTCAAAATTAATAAAACTGCTCGTATCTACGCCTAAAAACAATACGCAGAGGCCATTTACTATCTAGACATTCTTGACTTTGTCCCAGAAACGTAAAAAATAACCAACACAGTCAACATTGAAATTCATGCAAATGATTTAATAATGATTGCAATTTTCTAACAGTTATTATTTATTTTTTCTTCGAAATCATGTCTTTCTAGTAAACTAATCTTTTTAGTTCAAGGAAACAAGGAATTTTGTAAGCCCCCAACAACCAACAATAAAGAAATAACACTTCACAAATGACGAAAATAAACCACGAATGACAGCTGCAGCTGTAATAAAATTTTCTCAAACAAAATATTGGTTCGATTTCACGCAGAAATTTAAAAACCACTAATTAAAAAAATTCTAACCCAAAGATTGTCTATCTTAAAACAGTATGTTCAGTGTATTTTGTAAAAATCTTTTGTATTATGTGGTCATTTTACTACTAATTTTAGTTAAATTAAATTAATATACTGTAAAGGGGCGCGACCCTGGTAGAATTATTTGACTACCTCTAATGTCAATTAGTCGGCCAAACAGCACCATCTATTATCACCATCCACAAACTTGCGATACCTATATAGCAGTACCTATAGCTATGGGCATTGTGTGTACATTACAACCTATTCTATAACATACTTACTATTTTACTTGTTTTTGGGTTGATAATATTTACTTAATTTTTCTCTTTATAAACAAAAGTATAGTAAATAAGCAAATTAAAAACAAGCAAATTAGTAAAGAAGCAACAGTTTCAAAAGGTATGCATACATAAAAAAACAAGTAAATACAAATTCCTTGTTTGAAATTTTATTATAATTATATCGACGTTTTCGCCATTTATGCAAACATAAAGTAACTAATGGTTTGGATGGAGATCACAGATGTCGCCTACCCCCGGTTGCGACCATTTTTAACCCCCAACGCAAAAAGAGGGGTGTTATAAGTTTGACCGCTATGTGTGTGTGTGTGTCTGTGTCTGTCTGTCCGTCTGTCTGTTTGTGGCAGCGTAGCGCTTAAACGGGTGAACCGATTTAAATGCGGCTTTCTTGCGATGGTTCTTAAACATGATTCATCAAAATCGGTTCAGCCGTTTCAGATGTCTATGGGTACTTTACTTGCGAACGTATGTGTGGCTTAAAATTTCAAACACCCATGTGTATTATATTAATAAGCAAGATTATGGTATATTTGAAGATATGTCGTGTTTGGATCCATTCTAACCAGCATTTGATTCTGCACACAATGGATTGATAGCAACAGGGTGAGCTGATGCTGCAGCCAGGCTATCCAGCTCACCAGTAGGTAGACTCTTGATAAAGTAATAGCAGATAATTATTATGTCGTGTTTGGATTCAATTTAACCATCATTTGAATCTGCACAGAATGCACTGCTGGCAACAGGATGAGCTGATGTTGCAGCCAGGCTATCCAGCACACCAGTACGTAGACTCTTGACAAAATAATAGCAGATAATATGTCGTGTTTGGATTCGTTTTAACCAGCATTTGACTCTACAAAAAAAGCGTTTAAAAATTCTAAAACAAAAATTAAATTAAAAATTTAAATAACCCCTACCGCAAAAAAGTAAAACATTTAAAAAGTTAAAAATAATACTTTGCTGTCGTTGAGCCATGAAATTTTACTTCACGTCGGGGTACCGCCATTTATGGACCGATTTTCATATTCCTTTTTTATTTGATAAGGTACTTATACTACCAGATTGGTCCCATTTGTATCAAACCTCAGATCTGATGATGGGATCCTTGAGGAATTGAGGGAACTCCTCAAATAATATTGATGACCATCGAATTGTCGGTAAAAAACGTTGTAACAACTCCCGCCGTATACATAGCGCGGCCAGCTCAATCGTTGTGCTTATGTGGGTGGTGGATCGGATATTTTAATGTATGAGAATCGAGACCCCTTCGTGCCTCAAAAAACACGTTAGTTTTGGTTACAAGGTCTAACTTGGAACACATCTTACACCTGAGTAGGTACTAATTCAGAGAAATTACCATGTTCTTTTGAGTTGATGCCTATTCCCTATCAACAGTTAAACATAATTGACTCGCAAGTTCATCACCTGTGGCTGTAAGTCGCGCATCGTGCGACCTTGCGGCAATCGAAAGATGAAATTTATTCGAAGTCAATAACGTACCTACCCTTATGACATATGGGCACGTTTGTATACCAATGGGGAAATCTTGGACAACCCCTAAGACTACCCACTGAAGTCAGAGGTACCTTCAGTCTACCATAATAATAAATGATAGCAGCTTGCCTGGGGGCACGGGGCTGCACTTGTAATGTAGAGATTAGATAAGCGCTCACCCAATGTAAATTACTTTGCATTCAGCTACATCCAGTTAGCCTTCAAGCCTTCCCGCCACCGACATAGTTGAGAAGAAAACAAGCAGATTGTAATATAAAATGTGTGTGTAAAATTGCCACCTAATTGAAAATCATAGCTTCAGGGTCAAACACCATAACACCGCCCTCTACCATCGGGCGGCGGGTGGTGTAATGGTGGCCATCACGTCAAATCTAAGTGTGTTTTGCGAAATTTAAATCTTACGTTGGACTTTGATGGTAGAGGTGAAGGTTAAACACGTGCTTTGGTTGACCCTCCCGATCCCTATGTTTATACTCCAATTCTGACAGTTTCCCTCCCCGATGACAATGTAACAGAAACAATGGCTCCCGAATCTGCAAGTAGAAAAAGACAAGCCTCTTCTCCCTCGACTACGGTAACGAAACCTCCAAAATTAAACAAAAAAGAAAAAGGAAGACAGTCCTACACAATAAGGGATAATCTACCATATATCGTATATGTCTCTTTAAAATATGGGCAGACTACAGGTACTGTTTTGCACCCAGTTAAATTTGGTATGTTTCTAACAAATAACAACTACAACAACATTTTTTTAGGTAGTGTGAAACTACTAGGTAGAAACGGGGTATCAGTGGAGTTCAAGTCTCATCTAGATGCGAGCAGTTTTTTGATTAGTAGTATGTTAATCCAAAATGGCTACATTGTTTCAATCCCGCAATTTAATACCACTCGCTTCACGCTTGGGTCTCATCAGAGACGTACCCACTGAATGGTCAGAGGATGAAGTTAAAGCTAATATCAAGGATCCTGTTGGATGCAGCCCTGTTATAAAAGCAAGGAGGGTGAATAGAAAGGTGACTGCTCTGAGCGTTGCTGAATCGAAACCCACTCATACAGTGATTCTGACTTTTGATGGACAGGTCCTACCCTAAACGTGTGTACTGTTTTTACACTACTCTGTCTGTTGAAAGATACATGTACTCGACTATTCAATGTTTTAATTGTTGTCGTTTCGGTCACACTCGCATTGTATGTCGCTCTAAACCTCGGTGTTATAAATGTGACCAAGATCACCCAGGTGACGGATGCCAGTTCTCTGTTGAAAACTGCTTCTGTGTATCCTGTACTGGCAACCATTTTGCAAATGATAAGGCCTGCCCTGGATTGGGCCGATAAAAGGGTATTAAAGCAGTTATGGCTGAAAAATTAGTTTCTTATGCAGAAGCAGGTCAGGTTTTTCTTCCAGTTTCAAAATCTTATGCTGAAGTCTCAAAAGCTCCCCGCAAATCGACCACTTCATTAGGTTCCTCCCGATCCTTAAGTCCAAACTCCCAAACTCACAAATTTTACCGAAAAATGGTATTTCTAAAACCCAAATCCCACGCTCCCCTCTCTCCTAGCTATGATAAACAGGCTAATGAAGCTCTTATTCGAGATCACTCCTTCTCTCCTTCCCAAAACGGCTGTGCTTACCCAAGTGAGGGTGCAAGTCGTTCCGCCCCCTCTGAATCAATATTTAATGTCATATTAATAACCAATATGCTATTAACAGGATTAGCTAACCCTGCCCACTCACTACCTGACCACGTTGCCAACAAATTGTCTTCTATTGTTCGATTCATTAATAACGCCCCATACCTTGACATTCCTTCAATGGACCGTGAGAAGTATTTCTCCCAGGAGCCTGACCTACTCTACTTAATTAATAAATTTAAACCATCGGTCTGCGGCATTGCTGAGACGTGGCTTCGTTCTAACAGTAATTTCAGGATCCCATGTTTCAGTGGTGTTCGCCAAGATAGATCAGATGGAAATGGAGGATGTGCTTTATACATCAATAACAAAGTATCATTCTCCCAGATCCCTCAGACCCTTCATTGGCGACAGCATAAATGTTGTTGCTGTTAAGGTTGAGGGTATTATAAACATATTTTCTTTTTATATTGCACACCCACATTTTGATGATATTGTTTTAGTCAGAAATCTGCTAAGTAATGTAAGTGGTCCACTCCTTGTCATGGGAGATTATAATAGCCATCACTATCGGTGGGGATCAGAAACATGTGACAGCACTGGGATGCCTAGTTGACATGCTAGATGATCTCGACCTATGTATCAACAATGGCAGTGCCACACGTAGGTCCGGATTGGGACAAGGTAACAGTTGCGTGGACCTTACTTTTTACTCAGCTACCTTAGCAAGTCTTCTCATTTGGAGTCGATAAATATGACCTATGGTAGTGATTTCTACCCATCACGGTTGAAATCCTATCTAGAACCATCCCGAATAAAACCCTTCCTCCCTTATTGAAGTACCAGCTGGGCTCAGTGGATTGGGGCCTTTATTCTAAAATATTAGACCTCCTCATCTCAGATATCCAACGGAAACCTTGGGTTTTAACCAACTTCAAAAAAAGGAGGAGGTTCTCAATTCGATTGTATATATTTTTATTTTTTTTAGGGTTTGTTACCTCAGTATACTCCGTCATTATTGGACCGATTTTCGAAATTCTTTTTTTATTTGATAGGGTATGCTAGCAGGTCCCATTTGTATCAAAACTCATCTGGTGAGAGATCCGTGAGGAATTGAGGGAACTCCTCAAAAAATATAGGTACATACGTACCTACTGACTTTTACATTTTTAGTAACAAATCAAGCATTTTCATTAAGAAAGTATCATTTTGTGAAGAAAGAAGACTTGCGACGTAACTCTTCAACGGATAACTGAAAATTATTCGCGCCACAGACTTCCGAAACTGGAGTTAATTTTCACCTGTTAGTGTTTTTTTAAGAAGTCTCTTGTTTTTTTTTTGTAAAAAGTTTTTTAGATGTATTAAATTGTCAAAGAGAACTGTTTCGACTTTGTGTGGCCTAAGACTTGGCCACTGACTCAGCTGCAGTCCAGTGTTCTTACTTATGATCCGCATTCGTGACAGTTCCTTATGTGTGTGCGACCTCGACGACGGTACTCTGGAACACATATTTTTCTCCTGTCCCTTGAATTCCCAATCCTTTGACTTGTATCTTAAGCTTCCCAAAATTAATATTACTCTTCCTACCAACTTCCATTCCCTCCTCACTAACTTTTCTCCTAAACTGGTTCAACACATGTCAAAATTTTTGAATGTCAATGAAATGGTTGTTATTTATTCATAACAAAAACTTAAAATAAATAAATAACTAAAACTAACAATAAATAACTACAAAGCGTCAAAAAATTCTTCTGCATCGCTGCCAGCTGGTAAAGTGCCCAAAAGGCTGGCGGCATTGCCACGTTGAATGGCAATGCTTAGCCTCTGGCCAAAGTAGAGGCCAGCCCTTGGGTCACGGGAAGCGTCAACTAATCGTTTGCAGATGTCTTTGTAAAGAAGACGAGCACTCGGACCCCACGGCCCAAGAGTTTCAACCCCAAACGGCTCGAAAGTATAACTACCAACAAGGTTGCTATATTAAAATGAAATTAAAATGTAAGATGGTGTATGATAATAATTATATTTTTGTAAATTATGCAGAGCGTGAATAACGGCCAGGTGCTAACCGTTAGCGTAAAGGTGGATCCACATATTGCGAGGCATGCGCTCCGCACGGCGCACAACGCATGCCTCGCAAAGTGTCGACCTGTATATTCGTGGCGAGGCATGCGCTCCGCACGTGCGAGGGAGAGCCAACGTATGTCGGCAAATGCTTCAAGATCAAAGTGCCTCAGTGCGAGCATTACGTTAGGTGTGGACGTAGCCGCGCATGCACGTTCGAGGCGTGCGCCGCGTACAATATCAACGCACACGAAACTGCGTTTGCTCGGGCCAAACAGCGCGCAGCGCATGCTCAGGCCGATCCAACCCACACAGCAGCAGTCAAGATGGCGCCTTTGCATCGCGTGCGCGTATCCGCTGCTGCTTTTATAATTATTAATTCAGTTATTGAAAAGAAAAGGAAAGAAAAAAGTCGTCGTCGTTGGTGGGTTAAAAAGTTCTTCCGCCTGCGTTATGAACACGGAAATAAGCTTTTCGATGATCTCTCATTTGAAGAAAATAACTCCAATTTTATACACATGATCCAGTTACCTTGCTTTAACTTTCTCGACATTTTTCCTTCTATAAGATCCTAGAAGAGAATTAATTTTTTTTTCAACCCAACGACGTTTACATTTACTTCGTTCGCGATTATACGC
The DNA here is from genome assembly GCA_921972225.1 of Euplexia lucipara. Lineage (NCBI taxonomy): Eukaryota > Metazoa > Arthropoda > Insecta > Lepidoptera > Noctuidae > Euplexia > Euplexia lucipara. The sequence continues at coordinate 3,715,023 of OV179142.1, read as the reverse complement.
CATACGTCTTCTCTTTTATTTTTATTTTTATTAAAATAATGATTATGTTTAGGATCCCATCTATTACTTTCGTATAATAAAACTGCTTTTCTTAACATTTGTTTGTCGTTCATAATGCGCGCATACATCCGCAGCGAGGCGGACACAACCATCCAAACGCAACGCACTGCATGCCTTGCCAAGTCTGCGCGCCTACTTGCCTCGAGCATTTGCTTCGCACGCGATGGCTCGACCCGAGCATATGTTGGTATAATTTGTGAACAGGCACGCCTCAAGCCGAGGCATGCGTTGTGCGCCGTGCGGAGCGCATGCTCGCAATGTGTGGATCCATCTTAATGCACTTAGTTTGTCCGCAAAAACTAGTTCGCAGCGCCAATTACGACTAGAATTTAAACTCAATCTCAGGAAAGTGTGGAACAACGAGAAATGCGTTTAGCTATCGACCGGGATAGCCATTCTTTGTCTCGCGCATCTGAAATGGTTACACAGAGGGATCAGAGGTTGAGTCTTCAGAATATACAAAAATGCGGTGTTAAGTTTGTATTACAAAAAAGTTACGTTCATTATGACCATCAATTTCATGTTGTTAGTAGAATAAGAGCGCTCGGCTCGGTGGCAATGCACGGGCTCAAGAATTCGCTGATGTCCTTCTGAATCTTGGCGAAGGCACTCTAACAGAAGAGAGAGGTGGACTGGTGGTGCTTCCAGAGTCTCTCGGTAGAGTGGTATCCCGCTTAGAAGAACTCATTCACTGTGTGGTATTTCAAAAGTTGTTTACTTATAATGCTATAGCGACACTGGCATCTTAGGTATTTTTGGTGCTATAGAGCCTTCACGCAGACGACCGGTCCACTGGTTAGTATACAAGCAATCTTATCAACTAAGTGTTAGTATTTCTTAATTAAGTACGTGTATTATTATTTTTCACCCCTGCCTAAGCCCCCCTAGCCAAGTTACAAACGATTCGTATCTATTCTCTTTCTACAATCGAAAACGCCTCAAATTCCTTTGTTTTGACCACGTGACTAGCGTTGCACGAGCAACCGGATAAAGTGTCTCACTAAAGTTGCATCATGCTTTTCAGCTAGGGTTTTCAAAATGTTGTTGCGGCTAGCCCTCATTCCGGCATAATATATTATATACATTCATAATGGCATACAAGTCATCAGTACGTGATTCAGCAAACATGCTTGACGCACTGCAGAACCTGGGCAACCTCAACAGCACCCTGAAGAAATTATTATTTTGCACACGCAGAGCATCTAGAGCCTTCCGCGTATAACTCACCCACAACCTGCCCATGTAGAACCCCTGACAATAAGCTTTAAACAGAGTTATTTTGACTTCGTTGCTACAACGAGCAAATCTGTGAGCCAACCTGTTGCATCTAGCTGATTTAAACGTTTCCCGGAAGCAGCAAAGATCAGGTATTCACTTTTAGTTACATTGTATACCAGGCCATGAGCTGCTGCATACCTTTCACATACGCTCAGCATGTCCCTGATTGAGCCAGCCGTTGGACCCAACAGCACCATATCATCAGCGTAGCTTAAAATATTGACGCTAACCCCACCTATTTTGCATCCAACTGGTCTGCTACTGAGTTCAACGATCAACTCATTTACATACAGGTTGAAGAGCTTAGGTGAGGTTAACCCCCCCCCCTGCCTCACCCCACACTCCAACCTGTAAGCTTCAGACAGAACGTCTCTCCAACAAACTTGTTGCATACAAATGTACCCATGGTCAATATTATTCTAAAAAAATAATTTTGAAAATCGGTCTTTAAGTAAGTGGCGGAGTAATCGTATATTATAGTCGAATTGAGAACCTCCCGTTTTTTTGAAGTCGTCTAATAATGCGTCATTTGCGAATTTGTTTTTATAAACACGATATTAATCCACATAAACAACTACATTATCAGCGTAACGCTATATTTTATTTCCAAAACTACGAGGGGTGGACCAACTCGCGGGCGAAGTTCTAGTCTTTAAATAATATGTGGTTGGTGACTTAGCAATCTACAGTGCCACAGTTAAATTAAACACTCGTATAAAGTAATTATAGAAACAATTAAAAAGCATCTTCATCGTTCGTTTCGGCACATGATGGGTTAATAATACTGTAAAGGCGATCGAACACTTTTCTATGGATAGTGGCATATTCGATCCGATCCGACGCCGCCATCTTCGTTTTGTTTCCGCGCAGTCGCGGCTGCGTGAAACCTAGAAAGATAGCGGCGGGTGGATTTGCGGGTTGATTGTTGACTTTTATCTTTTTAAGTCTTTACAGTGGAGGGGAAGACTTAGCCATCTACAGAGCAACTTTAGTTAAAATAATAATACTGTAAAGGCGTTCTAACTTTTTTCTATGGATACCTACTAGCCGCTATCTTGGTTTTGTTTTCGCGCAAGCGCGCCTGCGTGAAAACTTGACGGCAAAGAAGGATTGATACGAGTGATACGACGGACGACGGACGATAAATTATACTATATATAACAAAAACAAATCGAAAATATATTTTACGCGCGATTTCTTAATAGGTAAGTGTTACTAACATAATGTGTGTAACAAAGTTGCGATTGTTGCCATTGCGGGTCTGGGTGGCTGATCGTATATATGTGTTTGTGTTGTGTTGTGCATTGCGCATCCGGACACTATGTTTTCTAACATCATCCTGTAACTTCCATTCTTGAAATTGTTTCGTTGGCTTTTCATTTTTCTGATATTTAATAAAAAATCACGATTTCTATCGAAACCAGTAAGTTTTTAAATGGAAGAAGTGACTCATCACTTTTTAAAATCTCATAGGGTTAGGAATTAGGAATGATGATTCTTTCATGGTTTTTTTTACGGTTTTGAGAAAAAATTATATTTATATTTTTTTTTAAATTAGGAATAAATCGAGGAATATTTTAAATGCTGGGGATTCTGTGTCGTTTACAGAACTCATGGTATAAACGACGATATATCTCTTCCGACCTGTATGTATATCGCGCTCCGGACCACCGTGAGGCATTCGAGTGATGAAATTGGTTCGAAGCAAAAAACGTAACATAATGACATCTTTGGGAATACTTACAGTTTAGAAAATTATTCGTTCATAAATCGTAAATAAATTATATTTAGAAAAACACCTTGTTTTGCTGATCTTACCCAATTTATTCGAATTGACAGCTATGACGTCACAGCATGGCGCAAATTCATTCCTATTCTCATTTGCAACGCATAGTAAATACTTTTTGTTTTTATGTCATGATGCGATGTGTGTTAACATTTAAATACTTAAATAAATAGCCGACGACACAGTTTTTACCTCATACCTCAATAGGATCCAGATTTCTTAACTGTAGTAACCTATTATTTATTTAAATGTTAACACAGTACTTAATCATTTATATATCGATTTGCATGACTAATTTTTTTTACACTTTCAGGAATTTTCAGTTGTACGAGAGAGGCAATCCTAAACAATGTCTAGGCCTATGTCTATTTTGATGAATAGGTTAACCCCTGATGGGTATAAAGAATTTATGAGCGTTTTGACGCGCCCAGAGTTTTTTGAGGCTGTACATCGATTGGTGGGTCTGGTATGTATTAAAACCATCTTATTTGGTATAATGGTGACATTTTGAAAAGTATTTTTTTTATTCTATCAACTCTAGTCAAGAATGTAGTTAAGTAGGTAGGTACATATAAAAAAAATAGACTCTTGAGACTTAGTGCTCTAAAGACAAACCTTACCTACTTATCCAGACCTAATTATGGCACATCAAGTTACAGCAATGCTACCTATTCTTTGAAAATCACCCCTCGAAAATATAGGTGAAGTACCTAAAGGCGAAATGTGCTGTCATTCCACGCCCTGGCACCCTGGCTCCTACGTCTACTAGTAATTAGTGCTAGGAGTGGGTGCCGGGTAGCTCTAATGAGCTTTGACCTTTAGGGCCGGAATTGCATTAAACCGCGCTGGTGCCCGCAAATAAAATAATCCGCTCTTCGCGACGGGTACCCGCGACAGGGACCGTCGGCGCGGACCGTCGCGTCGTCGGAGCGCACCCGCGAGTCCAGTCAACCCACGTGACCACGCGCGTAAGTTGCTAGTTGCGGGCGCCCGCTAAATGCAGTTTGAGCCCTTAAGGTTTTTTTTTTTGTTTTTGGATATATTATCGTGCGATCGGCTTTTCAAGCCCTTAGCAGATTTGTTGTGAGGGTTATTGCCAGGTAAGAACTGTTCCTCCAGTGAAGAAGCTGTCTTTTATTCTAATTCCGGCTTTGGTTGGGTAAAAAGTCCCATATGTGTTGCCTTTTAAGTCTTCTGTTACTTAGTGGTTCACATAATGCAGTGGCTAGGGTATTTGTGTGTGTTTTTATTCGGTTTTGGTATGCTAATGCTCCGTGTTCCACTTCTTCTTTGACTGTTTTCATTTTTGTGTACTCATGCAGTTCATTCTTCATGAGCCCTTAAGGTTACGGCAAATAGAAATGTATGGAAGACGAATCGATCCCGAAGGCAGGAAGAAGAAGAAGGGGGAAGAAGGGGTCAAGAAGATGATGAGTGTAATAGCCCGTATTTAGTTTTCTCACTAATACTTCACATTTCAGCAAAATTTGGGCCTAACAGAGGATATACTAGAGGAAGTACTACTGTTACTGACTATACTGCCAGCCGAACCGGTAGTAGATAAATCACGCGTAGCACTGGGTAAGTTTCTTTGATTTGAATACTATGAACAAACTTCATCAGTTTATAGGTAGTCTTTGAAATTATGTATGGAACATAAGTTAGTATAGCTATCTATACTATTGTTTTTTGAGCTGTGATGTAATAAGATATAATACATAGTTTTTAACCCTTTGCCGTTCTGTCTATGTGTCTGTCAGTGGCACCGTAGCTTCGTAACGGATGATAACCGATTTAAATGAGGTTTCTTTTACTAGGAAGCTTGTACTAATTGCAATAACCATCATCTAAGTGACAACCAAGCAGCTACGTCAGATCACTCATAACAGATTAAAGAGGGCAGCGGAAGTAAACCCTCCCCCTGTCTTACTCCGCACTGCATTGTAAATGATGATGATGATTTTAGATGTAATTTTATTTGAATTGTGAGTAACAACGCACATGGACATTGTAGGCCTGGCTTTCATATCTGAACATAATAATAATAATTACAAGCTCATCAACCGTATTAATATATCGTAGGAACCCAGTTAAAAAATCCTTAAGCATCCAAAAATAGGTTTGTTTTGTATAGTAGGTACCTGGCAGCTCGGCGTGTTTTTGCAATGTACTGAAGTAGAAAATCCGAACTGATTTCCCTGCATCACATGATTTTGCTTTGGTTTTTTATCTAGTGGACCACCAAGCACCTTAGCGACTGTGGTTGCTAGACAAACGGGTCTATAATGCCCTTTATCAAATATGTAGGTAGATCACCTGTTTGGTTTTCACAATAGGAACCACGGTCGTCTTCATTAGATCGGGAGGCAAGTTTGAACGGCCAATACATAGATTATAATATATGTATAATAGTGTTCATACCCTTGTTAAGTATAGAACATGCTCGAGACTGATTTAAAAAAAAAGTTGAAAATTAGTATATAGTTATATCTTTTAAAACATACATGCTATATGACATTTATTTTTGTAAATGTGTTCATACCAAAGAGATTTAAGTTCATACAAACACTTTTACATGTCTTTTTGTAACTAGAAGGTGAGGTCGGTATTTCACTATCTGACTATCCGAGAAGAAACGCAGAGGTCACAGTCTCTTTTAAAGTCCAGACAATAACTTTCAATTGTTATTATTTATTTGACTTTCAAGTTTTTGTTACCTTCATGCGACCACCATGTTCTGTCTCTGCATCAGCTTAAGGTTGACTGGTAGAAAATGCCTAAGGCTTTAAGTCCGCCATTGTACAGTTTATGTTATTTGACATGATTATTATTGAAAGTATTTTTATTGACGTCTTATTGACGTGATTGTTATTGATATTTATGATTCCTGTTTTATTATGTTTCATTAATACTTATAAGTATAAACATTACTAATATGTTTTAATTCAGCAATACAATTTTAATGGAATTATATGTGTAGACGTACCTAATGACGATTATAATCAACGATTAATATAAACTGCTATGTATTATATTTGCACGCCGAAATTAAAAGCAGTAGGTACGGAACGGTACGGTGGGGATAAGAGATCAATTTTATTTATGTGGTGTACTTTTTTACCTTATATAAGCAAATAAATGATTTATGCTTATGTTTACTAGTGCATAAAGTTAAATAAATAAATAGCAAAGACATTCAATACCTATAGACCGGACATCGCGAACAAAATTTTCGTCCGAAAAAGTGTGTCCTGCTGGCTGGATACAAGTCTATGAGTTTTTTATAGTACGCTCCGCTGCCGCTCCAATATTCATATATTATTCTAGATGGCGTTACTGAGACATGGGATCAAAGTTTTTCTATGACATTTCCTTGACATGCCCGCTCTATAGTATTTTAAATCTCTTTGATAAATAGGTACCTAAGTATCTTGGTCAGATTATGTTGTAAAATTTTAATGTTTTATTGTTTTAGTAACTTGGTCTCCTCCTGAGAAGAGACAACACATATTTACTTTTGAAGCCATTCAACCAATTGACAGCTCGACAAAGGTACGTAAAATGAATCATTCAAGTATTTTTTTTTTATTCTATGCCACTAAAATATTGGTTTCTGTACGAGTAGCAACAGAGCAAACAAATGACTTAAATTATATATGTCTAGGGCTTAATACCTTTAAATTGTGTATGTTCCTTCTTGGCCGCGGCCTTAATCTGGGGGCACGGGAGTGCCCACGCCAAGACGAGCCAAGCGAAGGGCAAGGGCACTACCTACCTTTTCTCGAAGTGTTTCGTCGTTTTTTTGAACCCTCATTGAGTTGGTTTCCGATGTACCAGAGAGTTCATGTTTTCAGGATATGATGTCATTAATAGACTAAGTAATTAAACATACAAAGTCTCAATCGAATAGCAATAGTATTTAGATTTTATCGATATCTAAAATTCACCGATTTCGTCACTGACACACTGACACACTGATGATCATCAAAATGTTTGGGTACTTCCTGAAGTGCTAGAGAGCTGAAATTTGGTATGTAGTCTAAGTTTAGTATACAACCAACAAAAAAATCATAAACTCATAACTTTCGCCCCCCATCCCCTAAAATGGGGGGGGGGGGGGGGGTGGAAGTTTGTATGAGATAATATAACCGCTTAACACAACGTTCGCTGACAGTATGTCGTTAGGCGGAAAATTGTCTTAGTGCGTTATTGACAGTACGTCGAAGGACGGGCTACTTATTTTTAAGAGTATTGGTAGCACGTCGTCCGACGGTAATTTCTCATATAAGTATTATGAAGAGCAGTATCCACTGTCATATTGTGAGCAAATTCATATTTCTTACTGCCGTAACAAGAGTATTTTGAGGGTAGTTTCATATTGCTATCTCAGTCGCTCACACACACACGTAAACCGTTCGTGCACGAGTACTACGTCGACCGGCGTGAGCGCGCGCCTTTTTATTCGAAATATCAGTGCGGCCGGTGCCACTTTGTGAACAACCACGAGTAAGTATACATCGCTCAAACCGTAAGTAGTGTAACTCGAGAAACGTTCACGTCCATCGACGTTGTATCGAATTTCGTCAGGCAAACATATGGCCAACATGACACTACGTCGTGAAACGTTTGACATTTAGTATGGAAAATTCTACTGTCGTAAATGTGGTGTCAGGGTAAGTGCTTACTGTCATAAATTTTTACTGATATGTAGAATTTGCGAAGTTAGGGTCAGTAGGTTAGGCCGTATAGATTCAGAAGCTTGGCTCTACATGAGATCTGATATCTTTTTCACAGGGCAAACCTTATCTGGTTGTCTTGGCAACATTTTACATTAAATGTTTTGGTGAGATATTACATAAACAGTCGCGTTACCTGACAAAAAAAAATAGTTTGTATGCTCGAGGTTTTGTCTAACTGTAGGTCAAAAATGTATATGTCGCTGCAATCTCGATCTCGCGAGATCTCGAAAACACGAGATCTTTTCGGTATTTAATCTCGAAAATAAGCAATCTCGTTTTCTTAATCTCGTTCTAGATCTCGACAATATCGATCGAGATTTATATCGAAATAGAAGCTATTTTCAAATAAGTATTCCACAACTTTTCACACAACGCCATTTGGTTCCAAGTTAAACTTGAGAGCTTGTGTTATGGGTACTAAATAGCTGCAGCTGATAAACATACTTATATATTTCTAAATACATACATATTATAGATAAATTACCCCCAGGCACAGAACAAATGATCGTGCGCATCACACAAACATTTGCCCTGGGTGGGAATCGAACCCATAACTGCCGGCATAGCAGTCAGGGTCACTAACTACTAGACCAACAGGCCAGTCAAAAACACAATTAATGTGTGTTTATGTACTGTGTAGGTACCTATATAATTACTTTTTTAAATAATTCAGAGATGCGCGCCATAATGCCGTATTTTTTTGCAATTTTTTTATTATTAAATAAAATTTATAGATTTCATTTAGGTACATTGTTTTGTATTATTCATAACTTCATTAGATATTACAGCGATATCCTAACTAGTATACGACGAGTATTCTAATTAATGTAGTATTCTAATCTAATAGTATTCCTCGAGTTTTGTATCGATTTAAGGGTGTTTGAGTTTAAAAACCAAAATCTCGATAATCTCGAAATGAGATGCATTCCCTAGTCGCAGCCAACTAGCTTAATTCGCCGTTCAATTAACTGCCTAGCCGTTTATCTAAACAGCGCCGTTCAACTAGGCCTGAATGATATTCAGCCGTAAACTTTAAGCAGTTTTCCATCAATTTGAAAAAGTAAAAAAATACTTGTGCATTTTTTTATAACCTTACTGATGGACTTATTATATTTTGATGTTCATATACTGTCAAACACACTATTATTTCCACAGTCTCAGCTTATGGTCGAGAAGTCTATTAAGGAGATCTGTAGCGGTGCTGTGAACAAGCCGCGCGAAGGGCGTGAGGACGCGCTACTGGTACTAGCGAAGTGCCTGACGAATAAGAACAGGATAATGCAAAATGTTATGAGGGTAAGTAAACAGGCTGGGCAACCAGAACATCGTCACACGTCAGCAGAACATCAGCTTAGCACAAGATCCTGGACGTGGACTCGACATTCTAATTTTTTATCAGCTTTTCCCTTTTTCTAGTTATATTTGCTATTTAAATGAAATGTAATTAGTATTTATTTTTGCGCATAGGTTTTTAAAAACACTTTTACACGTCATTTTTTAAATTAGTAGATGAGATCGGTGTTTCACTATCTGAATACTCTAAAAAATAACACCGAAAGAAACTAAGAGGTCACCTTGGTAAAATCATTTAAGAACCATGCAGATTAATGTATGAAATAGGTATTTTGAGGAAAAAACCACACAGATATGAGGGGACCAGATCAGTCAGTGCATGCATTTGTCAGTAAGTAGTATAAAATGGTGACTTCTGCCTAAACTAATAAGATTTTTCATGAACGAAGTAGGTAATACTACTTTTATAATGTAAGATCTCGTGGTTAGATAGGAATAAGTACTTAATGAATATTTTTATGGTTCTTAACAGTTTTAAGCAAATATAACTTAAGAAAAACCCGCTGCTTGCAACTTAGTGTTATAAAAAGAAATTTATTTGGGACACGCACAGGAATTTAACAGTTCAAACCTAAAACAAACATATTAAATTAAAAAAAATACCTGTGCGATGCCCATGTTATTGAGTTTTTCCACCTGAAATTTCTCACTGACAGCCCGGATTTTAGATTTGTGCCCGATTGATGGTATTATAACTGACGAAATGTGGGTGTACTACCAGGGACACCTCTGCCTAATCCTTCGGAGATTACCCAGGTGATGTGTTGTAAAAAAAACGCAAAGGTTAGGAAAAAAGCGACAAAAATCTCGATGCTGCGGGTACAGAATCATGTATTATTGTAGTACCTACTTAGAGCATCAGTTTGTACGACTACGCTCCCACCACCTTGACCTGGGTGGGAATCGAACCCATGACCTCCGGGGAAGATGTGAACTGCTTAACCGGGCGATCCTGTGGAGAAGACATAACTAAAAAATTACGACCTTGAGCCAGGGAATAAAAGCTTAAAAACTAAGCGACTAACGCTAAGGGCACCCCCTGATGGGTATAGGCCTCCTACTTAGGGCGTCGCTGGAAGAGGTCAGCAAGAGACATTCAGTCCGTCCCTTGCTGTCCTCTTCTGAATGATTGGTACTTAGTAGACGCAACTTGCACTGTATTGTTTCTCTAATAACTTGTTTGTGTTGCAGAATATGAACCCGAGGGGGGAAGAAAGTCTCCTGTCGGTGGCGAGCTGTAACGCGACCCATGAGCACAGCGTAGTGCGCAAGGCGGCCATCAAACTGCTCAAGCAGTTGGTGTTGTACCCCTACACGATGCCCTCCCAGAAAAAGCAGGCAATATCGGTCTGTAAACCGTAAACTGCTTTTTAGTACATAAAGATATAGTGACGTGATTGCTATACAGTAACAAATGACAGTCATTGTACGGCCAGACGATTGTTATAAGTAGTATTGCAATCTTTAAGGTGGTTGTGCCTGGGTAGCCCGCGGAATTCAATATTTTTTATTTGCAATTTATTTGAGTGAGTATATTAATTTATGATTCGCGTTCATAAAAAATATGGTTTATTGTAGGAATCTTGGTTGAAATAAAAGCTTACTATTGAAAGAAATATAATATCTTTAATTATGTAGCGCAATACAATACAACAGCCACGACGCGGAAGCAGAGAGAAGCGACAGTAGCGACACCCGTGGAGGGCGTGAGAACTTTTATGATTGCGTTCCAATCTCAACACCCACCTCTGAACGCAATCCCATATAAGTTATGCAAAACACATGCTTATCGTGCGTTGTCCCTTTAGTAAGGATATCAGAAACATTTTTACACCCTTTTACATAGCAAAATTTTAAATGATTGTTTACAACATGGTCCTTGAGAAAATGATACCGTATATCGATATGCTTCGACCTGGGTAAAAAACAATCATTAGTAGTGAGCTTAATTGCACTTTGATTGTCGCTGTAGACGACGAGCGGACCGGCGCCACCGCATGCAAGCTCGCCCTGCAGTTGCTTTAGCCAGAGCGCCTCCTGTGCTGCGCTGCCCATGGCCATGTACTCTGCCTCAGCTGTCGACAGTGCCACTGTCTGTTGTTTGCGTGAGCACCACGAAACAGCGCCACCCTGTAACAAAAAAATATAGCCCGTGCACGATTTCCGATCACGGATATCGCTCGCCCAGTCGGCATCACAGTACCCTGTAATTTCTCTATTACCACTCTTGGTGTAAATCAGTTTAAAGCTTTTAGTACCTTGCAAGTACCTTAATACTCTCTTCACTGCAGACCAATGTTCACTCTTTGGTTCTTTATTATATCTGCTAAGAGCATTCACAATGAAAGATATGTCAGGTCTTGTACCTTGTGCTACATATAAAAGACTTCCAATAGCTTGCTGGTAAGGGCAATCTAATACTTCCAATTCATTGTTGTCACTGAATTTTAGTCCAACTTCTACAGGTGTCTTGACACTTTTGCAGTCACTCATGTTAAACTTGGACAGTATTTCCTTTATGTACTTTTCTTGATCCAACATTATTGTATCTTCAGTTCTAGTTATATTCAAGCCCACACATTGGCTTGCCGCTCCAAGATCCTTCATATTTAATTTCTGTTGCAGTATTTCTTTAATTTTATCCTTAGTTTTCTTCTGTGAAGCAAATATGATGATGTCATCAACCCAGACAGCAATGTAAATTTTCATATCAATGTTATAGTAAACACATGGGTCAGTTTTAGACTGCTGTATTCCCATTTCCTGCAAAACTTTGCTTAGTTTCTGGTTCCACAGTCTGCTGGCCTGCTTGAGACCATAAATAGATTTCTTTAAATGGCATACCTCAGATCCTTTAGAGTACATTTCTGGTTGTAACATGTATATGTCTGTATCTATTATGCCCTGTAAAAATGCTGAGACGGCATCCATCTGGTCTACTTGTAGGTTTTGCTGAGCAGCCAAAGCAAATAGATATCTAATTGAAGTATACCGGACAACAGGAGAATAGACTTCTTGATAGTCCACACCTTTCCTTTGTGCATAGCCTTTGATGACAAGTCTTGCCTTGTATTTTACAATATTTCCCTGTTGATCTGTTTTCCTTTTGAAAACCCACTTATTAGGTAACGCAGATTTTCCACATGGGAGGTCCACCAGCTTCCATGTCTCATTTTTTATTAAAGAGTTCATTTCTTCATCCATTGCCTTTTTCCATTCACTGGTCTCAGAGGATGACAGTGCTTCCTGTACTGTTTGCGGATCAGATAGATTAGTATAAAAGCACAACAAACCCTTTTTGTCATTACCACTTCTATTGCGTGGTCTAAGCGTGACATTGTAATTATTATTTTCAGAAACTAAAATATGCCTCGGAGGGTAGTAAGTTTCATCAAGGTCTTCAGCTGTGTCTGTCTCATACTCACTGGAGATTTCATTATCGGTTTCATGCAAGTTAGGCTTACTAATTGGTTGAGAAGCAATGACTGACTCCTGTTCCTTGAGTTCACCTTGATCTACTGTTGTACTACTGCCTTCTGATTTTTCAGATTGTTCTTCTTCAGTTGATCTGACTGAAATAATAAAATCATCCTGTTGTTTAACATTTTCAAAGAAACTAACATCTCTGCTCTTCAAAACTTTATGTGTCTTTGGGTTCATAACACGGTATCCCTTAGTGTTATCGCAGTAACCCACAAAGATCATCTTCTCAGACTTCTTGTCCCATTTCTGTCTTCTTTCCTGAGGAATATGTACCATCACCTCGGAACCAAATATTCTCAAGTGAGATAGCTTTGGTTTGTGACCTGTCCACAATTCAAATGGAGTTGTCTCTTTATGAGCTTTAGTTGGTGACCTGTTCACTATGTAAGCAGCTGTGGCAATGGCTTCTGCCCACATCGGTTTCTGTAGGTTAGCATAAGACAACATGCTCCTAGCCTTCTCAACAAGAGTTCGGTTCATTCTTTCTGCAAGCCCATTTTGTTGAGGAGTGTACGGGGTTGAGGTCTGGTGTATTATTCCACTATTAGCCAAGTATCTCTCAAAATTACTATTACAATACTCTGTACCATTATCTGTTCTTAGTGTTTTTATTGTACAGTCATGTAGATTTTCAACTTTTTTCTTAAAATCCTTAAAAATATCTAGTACACTCAGCTTATCTTTAGTGAAATAAACATGGACCATCCTCGAGTAATCATCAATGAAAGAAATAAAATATTTCATACCCCCATATGACATACTTTCCATGGGACCACATAAGTCCGAGTGTATGAGCTCCAACGGTTTTGTAGCTCTTGAACCAGTGTGTTTGAACGGCAACCTGGTTTGCTTCCCTTCGAGACAGCTTGAGCAAAGCATCTTAACCTGACCAGTTTGTTTCAACACAACACCTTCAGTACAGTTAGGCAATCTCTTTAAATCTGAAACATTCAAATGTGCCATCCGGAGATGCCACAGACTTATATCATTGGTACTTACATTATCAGAAGCCAAATGAACAGACTCATCCTTTGCCAACATGTCTAGAGTGTACAACTTTTCTCTTAATGTAGCTGAGCATATGAGCTTTCCGTTGACATCATTGACAGAACATCCCTTTTCAGTGAAGCTCACTCCATATCCACTTTTTGCTATAGTGCTGACTGAAATTAAATTAGCTGCAAGCCCGGGCACATATAGCACATTTTTCAACTGAATATTACCTCCTTGAGATATCTTCACAGTAACTTCTCCGGCACACTTTACAGACAATGGTTCTCGGTTAGCCACTGTGATGGTATTTACTGATGGTTCACGAATATTGTACATCCAATCCTTGTTACTGCACATGTGCATGGAGGCACCGGAATCTATGTACCATTTACCATCATATTCACTTGTAGTTGCTGAAAAAGCTGCAGCAAAACTTGAACTGCCACTTGAACCTTCTTGTTTGTGTGATGTCTTCTTTACATTTGGACAGAACTTAGCATAGTGGCCATAATTGTTGCAACTGTAGCATCTAGGACCTTTAGTAGTTTTATCAGTGGCACCTGACTTTGCACCACGCTGACTTTGTTTACCTTTTCTTGAGTGTGAAAGAAGTGCAGTACTAGAATTAGTTACCTCTATTTCTTGTAATAACTTGGTCTTGATTAAATCTGCGCTGATTGTGGCTCCGGAGTTCTCGAGCCCCATTATCATGGGCTTGTACTGATCTGGTAACCCGGCAAGCATTAACGTTCCAAGCCATTCGTCGTTCACCTCGAACTTAATATTGCGTAATTTGTGTGCAGCATTCATTATCCTACTAACATAGTCCTCAATGCCATTACTTGACTCCAACGACGTATTGATCAACTCCTTCAGTAAGCCTACTTTTCTGGTGAGACCATTATCGTCGAATGCTTTATGTAAATTGATCCATACATCTTTGGCGGTTTTACAGTCCTGGACGTGCACGTAATTCTGTGGGTTTATGAGTAAAATCAATTTTGATCTTGCTTTGATATCCTTTGCCGGCTCGACCACCTTGCCGACCTCGGGGTCTACGCATCCCCACAAGTCTTCATGTTCCAGGTAGGTTTTTACACAAAACTTCCAGGTAGCAAAATTTTCACGGCCAGATAGTTTCTCCAAATGAAAAATATTCGAGTTCGCCATTGTAAAACAAAACGCTGTCGTTCTAACCTCCAAATTATTGCCGGCACAATTTCTTTCTGAGATATTTCGGTATTTCACTGATAATACTGAACTTCTGTATTTCAACCAACCACGCTCTGCTACCATGTAGGAATCTTGGTTGAAATAAAAGCTTACTATTGAAAGAAATATAATATCTTTAATTATGTAGCGCAATACAATACAACAGCCACGACGCGGAAGCAGAGAGAAGCGACAGTAGCGACACCCGTGGAGGGCGTGAGAACTTTTATGATTGCGTTCCAATCTCAACATTTATCTGTGATATAATAATTTTCAAATTCTAATTCTAATTCATTTATTGGTGTGATTTTTGACACATTTTACGAATTGATTTTTGATTAATTTTAGGAATGCGCTGACTAAAATGTATAAATTTTGTTTTTTTCAAGTTTATTTTTAAATTATTTGCTTCTAATTTAACAACATTTTTAAACAATATTATTAATGTCCCTTTCATACGTCTCCTCACTTTCACATGGTATTGTCACAGTGCTGTCGTCCGCAAACAGTGTTAACGGTTGTTCAGTGTATTCAGGTAAATAGTTTATGTACAGTATGAATACAAAAGGACCCAATACGCTCCCCTGTGGTACTCCAGACATGACTTCACGCTCTGAGGATCGAAATATCTCTTCACGCTTGCTAACTGGATTAATTTGACAAATTTCAGTTATTTGTTTTCGATCTTTAAGGTAGAACTCAAGAAGACTAAGTAAATTGCCTCTAATGCCGTATGCTTCAAGTTTTCTTAAGAGAATAGCATAATCCACGTGGTCAAAGGCCTGTGTCATGTCACAAAATATGCCACATACAGGTATTCGTTTGTCTACATTCTGAATCATTATTAATAAAGTCATATACGGCCATATTGATAGTTCTATGTTGTCTAAATCCTTTTTGTTCGTCACACAAAACGTTATTTTTATCAATGAATTTATACAGTTTGCTATAAATGTAGGTATTTCTCAAATATTTTGGAGATCACAGGTATAAGCGCTATTGGCCGGTAAAATTTCATTAATTCCCTATTTTCTTTCTTAAACATTGGCTTTATTATAGAAGTTTTTAAAGCATTGGGGAAGATGCCTGCGCTGATACTAAGGTTAATAATATGACTTAAGTGACCGCATATTTCCATTGATACTCAAAAGACTAACACTAAGTAGGGATTTAGTCTCATCTGCCACAGAAGCTTTCTTTTTCTTTGGCTACACAATTTATTTCTTTTCGACAGCCACTTAGGTTTTTTAATAACATCAATTTTGATCAATTGAATTGGACAACACAATTCGTATAAAAGCTTGAAAGAGCCAATAAAATTACTGTATGCAATATTGGGGTCATCCGTGTCATAAATCTCAGAGAAGGTAAGACTTTTGGTGTGACCTTTGAACTTGGCTATGTTTTCCACACTATAATCCCTTCTAGCCGCATACAGATTAAAATACATTTTGTTTGAACCGGACAGTGAATTTAAATCATCAACAACCTATTCTAAGTTAATCTAATCTCATTTAATTACTTTTTCATAAAACAATAATTATTTGGAATTATATTTTATGAACTTAGAGGGCTGTAGGATTTGAACTACTTATTACATAATTCTGTGAACACATACGTCTTACGGTCCCAAATCATATTTTGTTCAACATAAATAGTCTGACACTGAACGGCAAAAAAACAAACCTAGCGTTTCTTGGGTTACCATAGTGCATCTGTCTAAAGGAATCTATGTCAGAAATAGAAAGGAAGAACACGAAAGAACGCTAGCGTATGGGACCGAATCGCAGGATTGTTAAGCTCCATCTTTACTTGGTAAGGAAGGGCACACTGGCCACGTGCCCAGGATTCGCAGACTCGCTGGTGGGGCCTCGAAACGGTTACACAACCTTATAGAGTTGGGGTCTGCTATTTTCCAATTCTTTAAAAACGTCTTAAATGCTGGAAATAAATATGCGGCAAGCCGATTCGTGGGAAGAAGTAAGTCTAGGTGTGATCCATCACCACTATCTTTCCTTTGCAGATACCATAAATAGGTCAATCATTAGCTGGTTTCGTTTTTGGTAGGCCCAGCGGCTATTGGTAAAGTTTTTTAGAAAAGTCAGGTGCGTAGTGCTCGCAACGTATAAACAGTAGCAGATGGCGCTTTGTAGTTTCTCCCATAGTGGTGGTCCATTAGTAATCTGAAGGGCAATTAGGAGTAGGTTTCATAAAGAAGAATGGCGAACTGGTATGTAAATTGGGACCCATTGATATTAGAATCGTACATTATTAAAACTTAGTACTACTTCTAGAACTACACAAAACTATCCAAAATGCATATGGATAGTCAGCTGTAAAAGTTGGAAGAAAAAAGCTATGCAAGGTAAAAGATTATAACCATATAACGTCGCTGCGCCTGCAAAATCCGCTATGTATTTTTTTTTGAAAATAGGTTTTTGATGCTAATTTATAGTATTTCTCAAGCCACGTGCGCCTGTAAAATCCGTTTTCTCATAACTCATTTGGCTAAGAAGATAACAAAATCAGCTATGTAATTTTGGTCAAAAACGAACTTAAAAAACCCTCTATGTGTGCAGGAGACACATAGCGTATTTTCGTTTCAAAGCGAGTCCCTTGGAACTGCGCCTTGAAATGACACATAGCGGGTTTATCAAACAAACAGGGGCTCGAGTCTGCTATTGCAATCGTATCTCAATGACCGGTCACTGATCGAATATTTGACATCTTTGACAGTTTTTGTATGGGAAATGTGTCATAAGTTTGACGTTAAACGCCAAAAAATTGATCATTGACCGGTCATTGAGACACGATTGCAATAGCAGACTCGACCCCCAGAAGACGTGGGTGACACGTGGCTTGTGGTGCAATGATTACGAGCGTATTTTATTTTAATTAAATAGTTTTAAGTGTTGGATAGTGTAACAAAACTCATTATAGATACCTGGTTTGGTGTAATTAATGTCACCCTCAACCTCTTTTATTACTTACTAATAGGTTGATCACAAATAGCTATTTTAACTTTAAAATAATATCTTCAAGATCATTAATAGGTATAAAGTGTTGTAACGTTGACGGGCCTTCTTACTTTCTCGTACGTATTAAGTTTTTTAATTAATTGAGCGTCACTTGGTCACCTGGGCACGGTATCAGTAGGTAATTATTTGTATCTCATCTATCTATCTATCGGGATTTGGTTTCCGCACTTAATCCAAGTTTCGACCATTGTGCGTGAGCCATGGCGGCCGTTTTGTTGGGGGATTACTCTAACCAGCCCACCTCCTTTCAGAAGCAGATTAAGCCTCCCAAGCATTTCAGTGCGTCTACGAAGAGTTCCGGTGAACCGAGAGTCCTCTTCCGTATCTCGGCGACACCCGTGCACTCAAGGAGAACGTACGCCACCGTTTCCTCCTCCTCCATACATGCTCTGCTCAGAGGACTATCCGTTACGCCTATAGTATGTAAGTGTTTGTTTAATAGGCAGTGTCCTGTGATGGTCCCGGTCACCTGGCGCAAACTAACTCTGTCCAAGCGCAGAAGGCGTTTGGTGAGTTTCCTGTCCAGGGTAGGCATGGCCTCCTTTGACTGTCTGATCCCGGGGACGAGGACCATCTCTCTGCTTGTGTGTGGGTAAATTCTTGCAGCTATCCGCGTAGTTGGTTGAAGGGGATGGGCACCACGGGTTCGGGCCCGACGGCCACAGTGTCAGATTCCCTCCTGGCCAATTCGTCCGCTGCATCGTTACCTAGTGATCCACTGTGTCCTTTTATCCACTGTAGTGTTACCGTGTTGTGGTATAGTGTTGTGATACGCTCTAGTGCGTTGTGGCATTCTAGTATTAGTCCCGAGGTGATGTAGTTTTACTCAAGGGATTGAAGTACTGACGCACTGTCAGAGAGTATGCGAATGTGGGTGTCCATGACTTTCCTGGATTCTATGGCATGGGCCGCATGGATGATGCCCAGACATTCCACCTGATAGACAGTGTTGAGTGTGCCTAGCGGTCTGGATATTTTGATGTTCAAGTCATTGGAGCACACTCCTACTCCTGTTCCCTTATTACTTTTTGACCCGTCTGTGTAGATTCTTAGTTCTCTTGGACCTGAGTGGTCACTCTGTTCTTCGGTTAGTTGTACGAGGTAGTGTTTTTGGAAGCAGTGTGTCTTGGGTACCTATTTTGTCGTTTGGTGATACCATCATGCCACTTGATGGCATCGTCTTTTATACGTATGTGTTTGATTCTGGAGTCCTTTTCTAAGGTACCACATTTACCTTGCCTGAAGACTGCCATTGCCGCCTCCTCTCGCACGATAAGGTGTAGAGGTGGTAGCCCCAACATTGCTTACAGGGCAGCAGTGGGTGCTGTTTTCATACTGCTAGTGATCGCAACGCAAGCAAAGCGTTGCAGTTTGTCGAGTCCTTTATGAGCCGTGCTTAAGTTGGTCCTGGGCCACCAAACTATGGAGCCGTACGTGATTGTTGGTCTGATGACCGTGGTGTATAGCCAGTGGGTGATTTTTGGGTTGATGCCCCAATTCCTACCCAGCAGTCTTTTACACTGCCACAGGGATATGCTGGCTTTTGTTGTGGAGTATTCTGAGTGCTTTGCCCAGTTTAGCTGTTTGTCCAAGTAGATTCCCAGGTACTTGACGTCACTTGATAGGCTTAGTGTTGTTCCAAAGAAGCGGGGAAGCTGTAGTGTTGTCAGTTTCCTTTTCTTTGTAAGTAGGACTAGTTCGGTTTTAGCAGGGTTTACTGCTAGGTGGTATTCTTCGCACCAGTCCTCTACTATTTTCAAGGCCTGACGCATGAGTGTTTGTGGTCTATCGCGCATTCCATTTTAGAGACTACGCTGTGCAGTGCGGATTCTGTGGATTTGCCAGTTGAGTATGCGTGTTGCTGTTTGTGAATGGGTTTCTTGTGAAGGGGTCCATAACGGATGCCTATCGCAAGCTCTCGAGGGTCTTTAGTAAGAAAGATGTCAGGCTAATTGGTCTATAAGCCTTTGGTTGTGTGTAATCTCATTTGCCTGGCTTGGGAATGAAAATAACTTTCACTTCACGCCATGCTAGTGGTACATATCTGTGGGCTAGGCAGGATCGGTAGATTTTCAGCACCCAAGGGGTCAGTGAGTCTATTCCCCACTGTAATAAGGCTGGGAAAATACCATCATATTTTTATTTTACTGTCTTTTGATTTAATTTTGTTTAATACTTTTCTAATTAAGTATAATAAATACTTTATAAGTGAACTTAAACCGATTTCATTATTTTAATATAGTTTGGTAAATCCGCTAAGTGTTCTGGAAAGCGCAAAAATGCAAATTACTTAGTAAAAACAAAAATCCGTCATGTGGTGAAAAGTCAGGTAGCGGTATTTACGACCAGAAAAAAAACCGATATGTGCCCAAATTCACTTAAAAAAATTCTAGCCCCTGAAATGTCAGAGTAAACGGCGTAAAATATATATTTCTGAATGTCCCGACATAAATTCTAATTTTCTACATATTAAGTTTTAAAATAATAGTAACAGTTTGAATAAAAAACAGTTTTTTGCTTCTCCTGAAAAGTTCGGTTTTTATCCATAGCGGATTTTGCAGGCTCAGCGACGATAAATAATATAATAGCAAACTTTCCAACTTACGTTCACACAAAAAAGTTAGCAATAAAACATGCTAGCATTGTAACTATTATTTATCAAAAATGTCTATTTTTTCATAATCACGTTGTTTTTTATTTTATTTTACGTTTTAAGTAAAACGGAGACACGCGATGCGTTCGTAAACTGCACGATAAGTTATTTTCAATAGATTTAATTTATTTCTAACTTTTAATACCCATGCATGAGCTAGCAACTCAATATTCTTTATACCTATAACAAACTCGTAATAATTGAAATTCATATAGACTTGCAAGTGAAAAACGCCTCCTTTATTTTTAAATCATGTGGGTCTATTCTCGCCAATCTTCTTTATCACAATGCAAATTTAGGAAATGAAAAGAATTTATTTGGTCATCATCTTCGACTGTAATTGGTGTATAATCATTTCACCGATTTCTTTGTGGCTTTTATTTGTATCCATTAAATTTGGACAAACGGTGCTCATTTTGTATGAACTCCATAGACGTTATTGTTACTGTGAACATGAGTTATTGCATCACATTTGCTATGTCGCAAATCTATATCCGTATCTTGGTATCTTCTACTCGTATGTCTATCAATATAATTAACCTGTAGAAAAATAAATATAGCACATTCAGAGGATTATGGCATTGTTGTTTGGTTTTATTAACTATTTTTGTCTGTAGTTAAGCATGCATAGTGCGTAGATAACTTTTGATGATTCCATCGATAACATAGTATTTAGATTATCATCATCTTAGGTCAGCATTATCTTAGGTTAAGTAGTACATAAGATCACAACTGTATCATATGGTTGTTCTATTTTCAAGTTGGTGAATAGAATTGGTGTTGGTTTGGTCTTTAATTCAATTGAAGTACGAAGTAAAGCTTCTACTTCAATTGAATCAAGTTGTATTAGTGTGTGTTATTTGTTCTAAAGTTCGAGTTGTCGTCGATTCTTTTGATTCGCGAAGACTGTAGAAAACACCCTATATAAGGTGCTATAAAAATATCTGCCATCCTCTTAAGTGGTCATTGTACTAATCATTATAAACATCTTTTACTATGGGACAAACTCCAAAATCGCGAAAATAAAATCAGCTGTTCCCTACATTTTTGGTCACGTGACTCGTCGTAATGTAGGGAACAGCTGATTTTATTTTCGCGATTTTGGAGTTTGTCCAAAATCGCGAAAATAAAATCAGCTGTTCCCTACAATGGTAGATGATGTTTATAATGATGAGTACAATGACCCCTTAAGAGGATGGCAGATATTTTTATAGCACCTTATACATATACTTGTTTTTGAATATTCCACAACTTTCACACAACGCCATCTAGTCCCAAGCTAAGCAGAGCTTGTGTTATGGGTACTAAACAGCTGATAAACATATTTATATATTTCTAAATACAAACATATTATTATAGATTAATAACACCCAGACACAGAACAAATGATTGTGCTCATCACACAAACATTTGTCCTGGGTGGGAATCGAACCCACGACCTCCGGCATAGCAGTCAGGGTCACTAACTACTAGACCAACAGGCCAGTCTTTTATTCCATTAATATTATCTATTAATATTTTTCAACATATAAATATGGAGGTAGTAGTGTATCAATTGATCGAAAATACCTACTGGGTTTTAATTTATTTGTTTTGTACAGATTGGGGATTTTCCGGCGATGTTCTTTTGCAAAGGGATGGGCGGTAAGACCCTTTATGATTGTGGCTAACGACGATCTCATTCCCAGGGCGACGTACTATAGACTTGATAAAAGGTGGAAAGGATATCATTCTGTAAAGCTGAGGCTAATAATATTGATGTCCCTTTTCTCCTTTAAAGATACATATTTATATTGATAACAGCATCAATTACGAAGCAAAAAATATAAAGACGAAACTCCGAAGCTAAGAATGCTAGCTTTATTTAAATAAATTGTGTTCATAGACAATATAATGTCCCCTTAATCTAAAAAATAAAATTTATGAGTCACTATATTTTTTTGACAAAAATTACAAAAAACTGCTACTCTCGTTAAAACAAAATAACGATAACGTAGTTTGGTATGCTGTGCACTAAGTTCTTTATACGATTTTAGGGAATAGTCTCCTATTTCTTTGTATTCGTAAGAGCGATTTTGAGCTCACGATGCGTGATTGGGAGAGGGTGTCGTTGTTTTACGCATCTCCCTAGCTGCCTAGCTGGCCACTCCATACGAGTAATGTTCATCTCTGCAAGAGATGAACATTACTTCGTATGGAGTAGTCTTTCATAATCCAACCTGGGCATTGAGGTCGGGCATTGTTATGCATAAAAATAGCACCCTCACCCAAATTTACTACTAAGTAATGGCTCTTATTACGTTAGTTCCTTTTTCTATGAACAGCAATTCTGAGCGATTCTATGATGTAAATTTAAATATTATACACAAAGAAGGGACGGTGCGGAAGGGAGAAGGAGGATAACGTGGGTTGATTTTTGTGGACAGACCCTGGTGCATCTATGCCGCGACGAAACCATGCATGTTCGTATAGCTGTCTTCACTGCACTGGGCGAGTTGTTGATGACACATCCCAGCACCATTACAATGCACGCCTTCTTGAAAGGACCCCTGGCTCGATTCTTCGACCCAGTTTACGAGGTATTTCTGGCTTGCTTTTATCTACGACGTGATGGTGTGTTTGTCGTGTTTATTATGTACAGACGACAGCACATCAAGTTACCCCAATGTGTCAAATTTTCCCAATTCAATATGAACCTTATTTAGTTTAACATAAAGTTGAAAAACGATCAAAGAAATTTGACACATTGGGGTAACTTGACGTGCTGGCGTCTGTACATTCCACGTAGTGATTACAACAACGTACCATCTGTAGAAAAGTACTAAAGGTCATTTCTTTTTACCCTACACAATTCGAGATGCCGTATGATACAGCAGTCTATACAAATTAACTAATATTTTGAGTGCAATTCGAGTGACTTCGCAAGGGTTTTGTTAAAATAAATATTGTTAGTTCCTATTAATAGTTGTGTAGTTTAAGTTTTTAATAGAATTTAGTATTTTATTATTATTTTGAAGTTTAGTTAAAGTAGATTCCTATCAGATATTTTTAAGTACCTAAGTACTTATATTTTGTAACTTTGTTTGTGTGGGAACCACTGGTTGAATTCTTGACACCTGCCGGTCGATTCAGTAAAAGTCACCCCGTGAAAACTTAAGTGAAGAGAACTGTCAATGCCTATCATTAGTATGTAATGACAGCTCAATTCGCCATCACTACACCTACATTTTCACGCGGTGATTGACCAGAATCGCACTGCTGTAAAGACTGTGGGTTCGATAAATCTATATAAAAGAAAGTCGTGTTAGTTACACCACTTATAACTCAATAACGGCTGGATCAATGTGAATGATTTTGGTCTTTTTGGATTTGTCTTTGTCCGGAATAGCATATAGCATAATTATTAATAAAAAACATGAAAAGTCCTCGAAAAAATAAATATCAAGAATATCGGTTGTCTCAAACATTTTTCAAACACCATCTTGGATGACATGACAGGAGTCAAACTTCCCAGTTAATTATCAGGTGACAATTTGAAATTGACAAGTCTTAAGCTAACCCAAGAAGGTAAGGTTGTCAATTTATAACACGCACACGTTCTGAAATTTATTTTGTTACTAAATTAGGAGGTTTTCTGTAGCTTAAAAAAGTCTTATAAGTATTTTAAAAATCAATTTACGTAATTAACAATGACGACAGAGACGAACTTTAATAATTCTTTGCAAATAGAACTTATTTTACTGTTGGGACTTTAATTAAAGTAGAGGCAATAGTTCAGATTAAAATTATGAATTTAGTATTTTTTAAATCAATGCATTTTAGTAAGGTAGTTAGGTTAGATAGTTGGGTTAGCTATAGGATAGGTTAAATAATTCACCGTAACACCCAGTTTTTAGAACTAAGAACATGAATAACGTCAAGTGATCAGATACTCTATAGATAATAAATAATAATATTTAAGTGTACCGACCGCACGAGTCTATACGCGCTGACCAATTGTTTGTTTTCGTTAGAAAATCAGGACGGCAGGCCATCACTTGAAATGTTTAAATTTTCAGATCCATGGGAACATGTTAGTGGCAGATTTTGTCAAAAAGCTAATATTCGATCGCCTGAAAAAGTATACGGAAGCTCCAGTTCCCGCGCCTGACCCCTGGATGATTATTAAAGAAGTGGTTGCCTTGGATAAGCATAGGCAGTTCGATCAAACCTGCGCGGAGATCGAAATGACATGCCCTATTAGGTAAGATAATAACTATCGGTAAAACGGGGTAAATAGAAACTCAAGGGTGAATAGAAACAAAACTTTGAGTAGGATATTCACGTAAGTTAAAAGCAATTTGTTACATACGAGGACTCTAATGCTTCTGCATTAATTGAAATAAAAAAATCGGAACCTCATTAGTGGCAAATAAAAATAAACTAGCGAAGAAACCCTGCTCAAAGTTTAGTTTCTATTCACACATGTGAACGTCGAGGCTATCAAGCTCCTTGACACCACAGACATAGTAAGAAGACTAAAAAGAACTAAACCATTTGAGTTAGTTTAGTGAAGATAGTGTTAAGTAGTGCAGTGAGTGCTATTCTTAATGAACACAAGAACGTTTCAAAGTGTCGTTTTATTATAAAATAGAGACAATAAGAAAAGTGCCAATGGACACACTCTTAACTTTGTGAGTTTTTAGCAAATTAAGTTAGACTTAAATTACTTATTAGCCTATAGGTCTAGATTGTAATTTTTATGAGTATTAACCGTTTAATACAGTTACTCATAATGAAAAAAAAAAAAAATTCACCCTTGAGTTTCAATTCACCCCGTTACGGTACGTCACGGCAAAACTAACATTATATTAACTCGGTTGTATTTTTTATTCATATTTATTCACTTATCCGATTAACAAACTGCCACGCACCACACAGCGTAGTGCAGGAATGCGTGTTGTGCGTGAATGAGAATAGGTACGTCAATGACCTCTATCTTTCAGATGGCACCTGAAAAGAACGGACCACAAGATTAATTCATTTAAGACGTTTTTTCATTTTAAATAACTGCGACTCGGTAAAACGAGAAAATAAAAATAATTTACAAGCGAATAAGGGTTTCGTTGCAGGCCGCGCTTTTCAAGTGACATCTTACAGATAGAGCTCATGAACGTTCCTACTTTTAAATATCTCCGTTTGTTAAGAATACACGAAGATACGATGCGAGGCAGTGTGATAATCGCCTTACCCTCTCAATCTCCGTATAGGTAGTCGAGTCCATAACATTTAAATTGTTTAAATAGAATAAACCGTAACTGAGCAAACCCCAGTGTAGTGTTAAACAAATTGGGCATTGTACATTATGTACATACGCCAGCACATCAAGTTACCCCAAAGTGTCAAATTTTCCCAATCGAATATGAACCTTATTCTGTTTGACATAAAGTTGAAAAACTATCAAAGAAATTTGACACATTGGGGTAACTTAACATGCTGGCGTCTGTACATGTACATGTGTGAAAGGAATCAAGAACAAAGACAGTGTTACTTACCCAATAAAAGTTTTAAAAGTCAAATTCAACTACCCTTGTCTGACAACCAGATTGGACGAGGGGTATCGGGTTACCCAGTTACTGGGTTGTGGAGACGACAGGCAGTCGCTCCATGTAAAATTAAATTGGAAGCCGACCCCAACTTAGCCGTTGCGAAAAGGCTAGGCAGATTTTGATGATATGCCAGAGTTGCGGCGTTTAAAATGTTTGATTGATTTCCAGCCGTGACGTATTGACCATACTGGAGAGTCACTTAGGCGTGAAGGATGAGGAGCACGATATGCTGTGTCTGATAATGCTGGTCAGCTTCACGGCCAACCTGAAGAGCAGCGAACAAGTGGAAGTTAGATTTGTGATCACCTTTTATCACAAAACCGCGGCCGACGAGAAGGTAAGAACAGTTTTTGTGTAAATTAATTTATTTGATATGATTTTCAACTCGATAGCAATAAAAGGAAAAAGATTATTCTTGTCCGAAATTCATCTTAATATTTTAAAAAGGTACCTAGTGCTGTGAAGAACTAAATAATTCACCAAGTTGAAAATATTTCAATGCTTTCAATTATTCTCGCAATTAGTTGGTGAGATAATATTCACAGGGTATAACCTTGTTTGCGTTTTCAAGCCATTTCATTGCTTAGTAGCTATTGCCTACACGGTCAGCATGATAAAAGGAAAATAAATTGTTTATTTGTCAAAAAAGACGTAAATACATGCATATTGTAACAAGAAATACAAAACGTTGGCAAGTGTGTATACAAAACAAGGCAGGCCCCTCACGGTCACAGTGCCGTACCAGTCACAATATGCTACACCAAGCACAAACTTATATTATTATGCTATTTATAACCAACTAACAATGATAAATGAGTAAGACGCTAAGGAATTTATACTTGAAATTGTTTCGGCTATTATAATACACGAATGTCATAAATTTTTGCCATGTCCCAAATATGCACTTTGATAAAATTTCCACATATAAGGTTATATGTGGAAATTTTATCAAAGTGCAAATTTTAATTATTCACTAACGGATCTTTGAATTGAAAAGTTGTTTTCCTGTCTATTAAGAAAGCCTATCTAATGATGCCCACACCGTGCAGTAGACTAGAAAAAACATCCCAACTTTACGTGTAAAGATAAAAAAAAAAATTGATTTAAGTACTTTACCAATTGACGGGGTGATTTTCATGCCAAATTATAAGCACTAGGTAATAAAGTCTCCGAGTTAAACTTGTTGATTAGGGAATTTTTATATGAACGAAGATTTTATGGTCATACATAGTACTGAGGCCCGCACATCTAGCTACCGCAATGAGTCGAATTTCTTTGATAGTCTTTTTACTTTTTACAAATTTTTCCCATTTATTTTTGAAATTTTGAATGTTCGGGGTGGCTTGATGTGCTGGCGTCGGTACTATGACCACAAATTCTGCGTTCATATAACGTTTCGAATTATTATAACAAAGCAAAGGATATCGCTGCACCTATGGAAATGTATCAGATTAAAATTGACACTATCAAATGTTTGTTTGGTTAGAATCTCGAGTCTGGTGTTATGGAGCTGATTTTGATGCTGCTGAAAAACGTGGCGCGGTACTTGCCCGATGAAGACCGTTCTAACCTCCGCAACCATCTCCTGTTACGACTCTCTTCATTGGAAGTGGATAGTACGTTACTCTTACACTTCTTTTATTGTTCTTAGAAAAAATGTACCTATAAAGAAATATTGCTCGGGTCAGGTAGAAACGCAAGGGTGAATTGGAACAAAAGTTTAATAGACATTTTCACCTCATGACAATATCACTTGGTACTGTACTGAAAAAGTTAATTTGTATTATACACCACGTTTTTTTAATTAGTACAAAAAAATGGACTCTATCCGTACTTACCTGTTACTAATCATATTTACGTGATCAAAAGTAAAAAAAAACGAAATTCAAATTTTAAATATGCCACTATTTAGTTAAACTTAAATAACGAAAACAGCTGTTGGAGGCGGGGCATACTTGAACGAGATCACGCGAACGTGAGCGAGAGATGACGATCAATGAATACTTCTATGTCATGAATAGCCTGTACAATATTTCCATTCGTTGGGTGACTTTTTGGGATATAAACAAACGCTAATAAATTTATGAATATTATTTATTAATACTTTACAAATATAATGAGAAGACCGTCTAGAATAAGCAATTACAGTATTTGTACTAATTAAAATTAGTGGTGTAGGTATAACTCCTTGTACCAATGCAACAAATAATACTTATTGACTGCCATCTTTTATTTATCGTTTTGCAATAGCTAAAGAGGTTTAACAACGGCTAGCCGAGGTCAATCGACAATGTGAGACTGATTATCCATTTCATACTGGAATCATCCCAACCTCAGGAACCTCGTAAAGCTGTGTGTTCCCGAATGTCATTCGTATATCTTTGAAAGCCGCTTCTTAAAAGTCTGAAGTCACAATATAGTCTTACCAAGGAATATTGTGTTGTGGTGGACAATAAAACAGCCACTTTATGTTGTAAACATACTGGTATTCATCTGCATCTAGTAGACAGCCAACATGATTGGGAAAAGGCTAAGCAGAGGATGAGAAACTCTAACACATAGGCTCCTCACGCCAGATATTATGCGTTTCAAACGAGAAAAGGAATGACCTGCATGCGTAGCATGAACACATTGAACACCGAAGAAACGGCCTTTGTCTACAGACGAATCGGCAAAGTGACAGATTATATAGACAGGAACCTCAATCTGCATGCGTAGCATGAACACATTGAACACCGAAGAAACGGCCTTTGTCTACAGACGAATCGGCAAAGTGACAGATTATATAGACAGGAACCTCAATCTGTCAAATTTCTTTCAATACACCTGCCTGCGTAGCATGAACACTTAATTTATTTTCTTCCGAGACACGACAAAGACCGTTTCTTCGGTGATCATGCTACGCGTGCTGTCAAATTTCTTTCAATAAACCTGCCTGCGTAGCATGAACACTTAATTTCTTTTCTTCCGAGACACGACAAAGACCGTTTCTTCGGTGATCATGCTACGCGTGCTGTCAAATTTCTTTCAATAAACCTGCCTGCGTAGCATGAACACTTAATTTATTTTCTTCCGAGACACGACAAAGACCGTTTCTTCGGTGATCATGCTACGCGTGCTGTCAAATTTCTTTCAATAAACCTGCCTGCGTAGCATGAACACTTAATTTCTTTTCTTCCGAGACACGACAAAGACCGTTTCTTCGGTGATCATGCTACGCGTGCTGTCAAATTTCTTTCAATAAACCTGCCTGCGTAGCATGAACACTTAATTTCTTTTCTTCCGAGACACGACAAAGACCGTTTCTTCGGTGATCATGCTACGCGTGCTGTCAAATTTCTTTCAATAAACCTGCCTGCGTAGCATGAACACTTAATTTCTTTTCTTCCGAGACACGACAAAGACCGTTTCTTCGGTGATCATGCTACGCGTGCTGTCAAATTTCTTTCAATAAACCTGCCTGCGTAGCATGAACACTTAATTTCTTTTCTTCCGAGACACGACAAAGACCGTTTCTTCGGTGATCATGCTACGCGTGCTGGCGTCATGTTGTGACGTCATTGCTGTCAATTGGAATAAATTAGGTAAGATCAGCAAAACAAGGTTTTATCTGAACACATATTTTTTACGAATCACAAACGAATAAGTTACTAAATTGTACTGTCAAAGTATTTGTTTACATTGGAGATAATCTCTCGAGCCCTCCCATGCAAAACAGCGGTTCGTGCACACATTTTTGAGCAGTCAGGGAGATGAAAACAAAAACAAATATCAACAACAACAACAAACAACTGTGTAACAAACAGAATTAATAAATAAAACGTAAGCACTCCAAAAGACTAATTAATTTAAGACGTTTTTTCATTTTTAATAACTTCGACTCAGAAAAAAAAGAAAATAATTGATACGCGATTAAGGTGTCGTTGCAGGCCGTACTTTTTAGGCGACATTTGGCAGATAGAGGTCATTGACGTTCCTATTCTTATTTGAAACGCATAGTACCTCCCAGCATGCGATAATCAGTTTGGGCTTTTGGGCTTTAGATTTTATCCAAGTCTTCATCATCTGCTTAGCCTTTTGTCCAACTATGTTTGGGTCGGATTCCAGTTTATAGTGTTTTACATGGAGTGAGTGCCTGTCTGACCTTCACAACCGACTAACTTGGTAACACAATACCCCTTGGTTGTCTGACTTTCGGGCTTCTGACTACCTGTAGCAACTGTCAAAGATCTTACCAAGGCCATTAGTTATGAATGGTCATCCATCCGCCTTTATCAACCCGAGCAGCTGTTGTTATTTAGTCTAAGCCATATTCACAGCCAGTAAATTGTTTTTTGCAGAACTCCGTCCATTGGTTGCTAATGTAGCTAAAGCGCTGGCTCCAAACGATTTGATCTGGGCCTCAGAAATGATTCGTAATTGTAAGTATAATCGCCAAAGAAAAATAAGTTTCTCTGTTTGAAATAACCTCATACAGGATCAACATATAATTGATAGCATATTGGAAAAGGCGGTGGTCACTTCGAGCACCTACTAAAATAAATTAAAGTATGTGGAAACAATGCATTTTATTCATTTTAGACATCATATTGCATACAGAAATTTACTGCTTAAGACCTACACAATCGATATCTAAACAGAAATAGTGTAGGTTTTTTTTTTTTTTCAAAATAACCGGGTTCGATTCCCGACCGGAGCACAGATGTTTTTTAAAATGTATGAATGCAGTTTTTCTTGTTATTAAAATCGATGACATGGTGCCTCAGAACAGATCTTCGTATGTCTTATAGTTTCAGACTTTCCCATACTGACCGATTTGAATGAGACACCCTGTATAGTTATGTTGTCTGTTAAATCTCAAATCTGACCAAACAAAGACTTGTTTTTTTTTTTACTTTTGTTATGTTTTGGGCAAGATATGCTTAATACCCCAGCCTAAGACTCTTACCTCCTGGCTATTGGAGGCTCACCTCTTGTCCACTGGAGGCCCTCCTCCTGTCAGACCTGTCCTTCATAACACAACAAGCATGAGATTTGATCATCACACTTGCTCAAGCGGGATGGAGATTTCAGGCTTTATAGTATCAGATCCATTTTTTTTATAATGTAGGTACCTTCTAGAAATAAATATTAAAATGAATAATATCACAATTATTTACTTAATTATGATGATTCTGACATCGTATTTGTCTATATACGAATACGCTGTCAGAATCCATATAATTATGTATATGCATACGGATACTCAAATATAGAGTTTAATAATAAAAAAAAATAACCAGATGTTTTCTTTATATTTTACAATTTATTTCAACTTTTCAGTTTATATTTTATTTTGGGTATTTAGTTAATGCAATCGGTAAAACATGTATGAGGTGAGCACGATGTTGGGCATCTCGTAATAAATAAAACCAAAGTATTTTTTAAACGGCGCGTCCTCCACAAATTAAAATTTTATTTTTATTTATTTCGAAACAATTCAATTACTTAGGTTTTTTAATTTTATTTTATTGATTTTGTCATTATGTTGTTTTATTTTTATTTGGAAATACTACGAACGTTACAGACCAAGTGCAGTGCGACGCGGCGTTACAAAGAGCTTCAATTATTAGAAGGTACAGTAAAATAATCAATTATTCTATTCACCGTGTGCTTCCTTATTATCCCAGGCGATATTTGCGATGGTTTGTTTGACCCTTAAATTGTCCCATTAAGTTAATATTTTATACAAAAGAGAAATAGACGAAAACGTGAGACTGACAATATTTTATTATTCTTCGGGTTCCGTACCAAAATAATATAAACCGGCAACTTCAAGTTGCAACACGAACACGCACGGCGAAGGTTTAGGTTTTATTTATTATGTAACATAAAGGGCTTCATTGGCACATAAATCATATTTTTTGTTTATTTCGATGATTACAGGATCGATAAAACGTCGGCTAACTTGAACATAACATTCAGTAACCAGCAAACGCGTAAAAAAACCTTTGGAAGTAAAAAAAGCAGCAAACATATTGACTTATACCTATTAGTGATCGAAGCTTATACCCCTCAGTTTTTAGGGTTCCGTAGTCAACTAGAAACCCTTATATAGTTTCGCCATGTCTGCCTGTCCGTCCGTCCGCCCTCGCTTAATCTCTGTGACCGTTAGCACTAGAAAGCTGAAATTTGGTACCAATATGAGTATCAATCACGCCGACAAAGTGGTAAAATAAAAATTGAAAAAAATGTTTTATTATGGCAGCACTCCTTTAAGTAAAGTGGGAAGTGATTCTTTTTTTAATTTCAACCCTAACGTGTGACATATTTTTGGAAAGGTTTTTAAAAATGAATAAGGCTTTACTAAAATCATTTTTGGTAATGTCAATATTTTCGGAAATAATCGCTCCAAAAGTAAAAAACAATGCCCCCTAACTTTTAAACCATAAGTTTAGAAAATATGAAAAAAATCTGAAAAGTAGAACTTTATAAGGACTTTCTAGGAAAACTTATTTTTATTTTAAATGGAAACAGTTTTTGTACGAAAAAGACAAAAAGTTGTACAAAATAATTTCTGGACTAAGTTTGTAGTATAATCGTAAATGCAAGCATTTTTTTTAACTTCGTTTACATATTCTACGGAACCCTACACTGAGCGTGGCCCGACACGCTCTTGGCCGGTTTTTTAAATTGTTCACAGGCTTAGAAAAACTTCAATCCTATAATAGTCTTCATCTTATAATCAATCTGCTTCGAATGGTTTGTAGCTGGAAGCTTGCGAAGTATTTAGTTTTTTGGGAATAAATGGACGAAATATCACTGAAATTGCTAACAAACGGCTAATAAAAAGATAAGTTGAGAAAAACCTGAACATCACGACGTAAAGACACTTATTTTGTCTTTGTCACTTTTTCTTTGCTCATGGTTTGCCGTTGTTGTCTAGGCCCTATAGTTCAGAATCTCACATTGGCTTGTTCTTTTGAGCCCTGTGACCGCTACCGTTATGTATAGATGACAAACTAAAATATGCCCAATACCTAATCCCCGCTTCACGACTACATGACGAATTTTAAAGGATTAATCCGAAACATGGCGCCGAGGGCATGTTTTTGCTTTTCGACGTGGTGAGGCGGTCAAGAGGTTAATCTGGAACCAACCGACCTCTCTTAACATGTAGAATTAAAACAAAGTATAGGTACAGCTTTTTCGGGTTGAACGACATTGGTCAAGTTAAATATTCGTCAAATCGGCAATTCGTCAAATTTGAAATTGGTCAAAGCTGTAGTTCGTCTAATCGTATGTTTGTCCAATTATAAAATTTGCCAAATACGCTATTGGTCAAGCAATGCATGAGGTTCTTTGATTTTTACAGTTGATTGTACTTAGTACAATCAACTGTAAAAATGAAAGAACCTCATGATATTTTTTTATTTATTTATAGCATTTATTCAATTCATATATTTTATTTACATAAAATTCATACCCAACGTAACAGTTTTAAACAGTGTAACGCGTCTAATTGTCCACTCAATATTTTTTGTATTATTTTTTCTATGTTGGCATATTTTATGATGTTGGATGTTTTCCTCTGCTTCTCATCTTCTCTTTTACTTTTATTTGAATAGTGTTTTGTTTCTTTTTTAAAATACTTATGTACATGAAAATATTATGCCTTTCTTGTACTTTAATCCCTAATCTCCGATGCCAAGCCTCGATTGTGTTGGTGGTACGATGGCGTTCAGTTGCACAACACCACATGTCTTGAGAAATCCTATTATACGAGTAATACTCTTTACTACATTTTAATGATGTAAATAGGAACCTACAGCAGCATGCGTAGCATGAACACATAGAACACCGAAGAAACGGCCTTTGTCTACAGACGAATCGGCAAAGTGACAGATTATATAGACAGGAACCTCAATCTGTCAAATTTCTTTCAATAAACCTGCCTGCGTAGCATGAACACTTAATTTCTTTTCTTCCGAGACACGACAAAGACCGTTTCTTCGGTGATCATGCTACGCGTGCAGGTGGCTTTTCCTTTTGTAAGTTCCTACAAGTAACTTATGTGAATTCAAAACGCATTTTGTTTTCATCGACTGTACATGGACTTGACCATTAGCGTATTTGGCAAATTTTATAATTGGACCTACAGACGATTAGACGAACTGCAGCGTTGACCCATATCAAATTTGACGAATAACTGACTTGACCAATGTCGTTCATCCCCTCGTATAGTACCTAAGATTGAAAGTCTTGGGCATTGAATTAGAAAATTGGGTGACAGGAACTTCTGAGACAAGTACACAGATTATAAACGCAAAAAAAACATTTGTTGACTGCTTCACTTGTCTTTGATGACAGGGAAAAGTAAAATATTATTTGGTTTATAATATCTCTTCGCCTGCCCCCCTAGCCAAGTTACAAACGATTCGCATCTATTCTCTTTCTACAATCGAGAACGCCTCAAATCCCTTTGTTTTGACCACGTGACTTAGCGAAAGGTGATAAGTCACGTGGTCAAAACAAAGGGATTTGAGGCGTTCTCGATTGTAGAAAGAGAATAGATACGAATCGTTTGCAACTTGGCTAGGGGGGCTGTTATAGTTAAAACGGGCAAAAATGGTTTTGTACTCACCACCTTTGTTAATTTGTAATATTGTTTCGTAGCTGAGACCCGCGCGTTGATGGGCCACGACGTCGCATCGGCGCTGCGCGTCTCAGACTTGGTGGAGGTGCCGCGCGAACAGCCTAGCGTTGCAATATACAACTACCTCGTCAATATCGCGCTTAACGAACCAACAGGTACGAACCATACATTAAACACTTTGATTACCGTCGCAGGCGGTTAGCAGTAGGTACATTAGAGCAGGTCAACGTTAGATAAAAACTAGTCTCATGGGATTTGTATAATTTACACTTCAAAATATTTTACTTTTGAGTTGTGATGGGCACGACTTGCACTGCTAATGATTACAAATAATTTCATATTTTATAAAAACCTAAAACGCCAGAGCGAACGCATGTACCTGGCTAGCCGAATACCTACAGGCATTGTGCTTGCGAACTAATGCGAAAAGCCGACTGTATGTTGTGGCGAGCTATCCAGAGTTAGTGTCAAACACACCAACCGAGGCCGCAAACCTGTTGGTGTTCGCTTACAATCGACCAGTGGGACGGGTGCCAGCGAGAGAGGTAAGGCAAGTAGGCTGTCACTAGAAGTTGTAGCTCTGCGAGCTATGGCCGGCATCTCTCTTAGCCTCTGGTAAACGTTTGTCGCTTGCAGATATGGATGAGGTACGTCGCTGCATGTATTTAACGGCGCTGAAGCAGGTGTGCTTGCGCGATCTCCGAATGTCGCAGCGCGTTACGCCGATGTTAGTGAAAACACTCAACCAAACAACCGAATCGATTACCATCAGGCTCCTTATACTCACGGGATTGGGCGAAATAGGCCTCAGGTGATTGACTTTGTTCTTTATGATCTTATACCTATATAAATTTATTAGTACTTACCTACCCGCAACCGTGTTCGTGTTTATGTTGGAAAACCACAATGTGTCGCTTAGAGAAGAGTACCTACAACATCTTTAAGCGACACTTTTCCGAACCACCATTGAATTGAGATTTTCCTAGAGAAAAGCGTCTAAGAATGCTGCCAAAAACTTTAGTCGGGTTAGCTCCTAGGCAAGGTTGACGCTGTTCTGCTGTTTCTGATTGTCGCGCCTTTAGTGTGTGTACTTAAGATACGTACACCGCTGCCTAGCCCGATTGGGGAATAATGACTTAGCTTTAAAAACCAATTTTTGCTTGACAAATGGTAGAATTTAACTGGACCCAATTTCAAAGTTATTCTATGTGCAACACTACTTAGGTATATTATGTTTCACCGTGCAAGTATACAAAATGTTAACATTAGTTAAGTATCTTAGCACTGTAACAATAGTAGAAAGTAAGTGACTAGGTAATGTTTTATACAATTTCTTTTAAAACTTTAACATTTCATCTTTATAGGTGCATCGAAACAAATCAATTTATTCTCACTCTATTCCGAATAAGTAGGCAGGTACCAGTGCATCAGTGTTCAAAACTCGACGGTTATAACTTTTCGCAATAAGCTTAATTCTTTTAATGCCAAGGAACTCTTTATGAATGAATATTCTTGGTATGCAGGAACGGCCTTGAACCGAGTCTGATGGAGGCCTACTACGATTGCTTCGCAAAGAGCAATCCCCAGGTGTTACGTCGCGAGGCCGTGAGACAGCTTACCAAGTACTTGGATGATGACGAGATGGATCTACTCCCTCCCATGTATTACAGGTAAGTCACGGTATTGTTCAAAAAATGGGAAAATTTCGGAGGTGCAACGTCTTTTTTAACCCCCGACGCAAAAAGAGGGGCGTTATAAGTTTGACCGCTATGTGTGTGTGTCTGTCTGTCTGTCTGTGGCACTGTAGCGCCTAAACGGGTGAACCGATTTAGATGCGTTTTTTTTATTTGACAGCAGGGTTTCTTGCAATGGTTTTTAGACTTGATTCATCAAAATCGGTTCAGCCGTTTCAAGGTTATCAGCTCTTTTGTGTTTGCTACCTTTGCTATTTTAAACGCCTATGGGTTTTAACCTTACATACAAACATAATGTGTGGCTTAAAATTTCAAACACCCATGTATGTTATATTAATAAGCAAGATTATGGTATCTTTGGTCTGATGCAGCCAGGGTATCTTGCAGACTAATTAATACACTCTTGGGAAAATAACGGCAGATATGTCGTGTTTGGATTCATTTTAACCAGCATTTGATTCTGTACACAATGCACTAGTGGCAACAGGGTGAGCTGATGCCGCAGCCAGGCTATCCAGCACACCAGTAACGACGAGGCGAAACTCTTTGTCCAGATCGTAGAGGTGCCAATGATCTAAGGGTGGACACATGCTGTACGCTTGATGATGGAAAGATGAAGGAATCATGTCAGGTCTTTTCACACGTAGCGACCTTAATCTGGCGCGCTTTAGTACCTAACGATTGAGATTTTTAAAGTTATCTGATGCGCTGCTCTAGAGGACCGATGTTGGCAACGTATCCTATGTTCATATGCCGCGCTCGAGTTAGTCTCAAAATCCCTCATTCAGCTTCCTTGCTATACCTATGCTTCGTAGTTATAAATAATGTACTTGGCTTACTTTCATGTAAAATCGTAGGCCGTAACACGCACGTAAGTGTGGGCCTTGGGACACAAGTGAGCCTGCCCCCCTAACCAAGTTACAAACGATTCGTATCTATTCTCTTTCTACAACCGAGAACGCCTCAAATCCCTTTGTTTTGACCAGGTGACTTAGCGAAAGGTGATAAGTCACGTGGTCAAAACAAAGGGATTTGAGGCGTTCTCGATTGTAGAAAGAGAATAGATACGAATCGTTTGTAACTTGGCTAGGGGGGCTGTGCAGCTATCTTGTGTAACTCGCCTTGCACATACTGGTAAAACGAGGTTAGTTTGAATTTTGGGTAACTTTGATAGTTACACAAAGTACAAATGTTTTTTTCTCGTTTTACGCGTAAAAATAACGTAGCTGATTATTTTATGCTCCTACTAGGAATTCTAGTCGTTATACTTTGTTTCGCCAATGTTTTAGCTCAACAGCTAGCACTGAGTGTACTAAAAGTCGTTGCAAAGTTAACCCTGAATTTCCGTCGTAATTGCATTTTACGTAGATAGGTAGAGGTGGCTTTGGAGCACAATGTTTAATTGGGAGTAATCAAAGAAGTCTCATTTTTAATAGCCATTTATTTAACGTTTCTTTTCCCGGAACTAGTAATTACATTTTTGTCAAAGTTCTCTTACAAGTTCCAATTTATTATTTTAAAATTGTAAAAAATACGTGGGTTTTAAATGAAAAGTTAAAGTGTGTATGTTAACTATACTTGTTCGTCTTGGGACTCCTGTTAAGAAGTATTTTATAAATAAATATATTTCAATCAATGTGAACACAATGTATCTACCAACATAAAAATTTAACTATCAACTCCATTGCTTATTTTTCATTACCTACCTATACCTATTATATAAACCTGTCTCAGTACTATGTATTTCGTCGCACATATCTGATATCTGACACGTATACAAATTATTGTATTTTAAAAGAGTAGGTAAGTATGGAGTTTCATGTCCATTCATCTCCATACAAAACTTACCTTTTGGAAGGGGCAACAAGATTTTTTTTTTTACTTCTAAGTATGACATTCAAAAGTAGGTACCTTTAAACGGTCTTATAATCGAAATAATGATTTGACTTTGACTTGTAAATAATTGTAATAATTGTTCATAGATATGGCGCCCTGACAGTGGATCAAGACGTCGAGGTACGCAAGATGAGCAAAGCTTACATTATGGGAAATTTACCAATCGATACCGTCCCGGATGAAATAGTCCCTGCGATTTTTTATTACAACCAAGTTAATGGAAAAATTAGAGGTAAGAAATAAGCTTGAAGCTTTATTTTCATATGTAATGTACATGCATTCAGAACTATTATTCAATTATCACTTACTCAATTATCATTTTATTAACGTCAGCCTGATGATGTACGTTTGCTACAAAGAACTTTCATCTTTGAACTTTGTCAAGTGTGAACATTGAGTTTATGTTATATAAATACACTTGGGAGCTCATAAATCTTTCTTTTTACACATGTAGGTAATGTTCAATATTCTTGGTAAACGGTACCTACATAACAATTTGAACCTTATACGACTAAGAGTTTAAACATGTTTCGAATCTAAGTGTTTTATCATATTGAAAATAATGACCATAATGCGTAAAAAAAGCAAAGGGCTCTATTTATTTGCTCCCAATTGTATGTTTTTGGATACGTACCTACTAATACAACTGTTCGAATTGTTTCTTTTCTAGATTCTTTGACGGCCCGCCAGCGTCAAACTGTGTATGACTTGCTAATCAAGCGATTGCGCGTTGAACACAAACCCACCGTAATATACGCCTTATCAGAGAAAGTGTTGCGTGTGGCTGCAGAGTTCGCTTCAAAGCGAGCTGATCACAGGTTGTCTCCACCATTAATGGGAGCCATGCTGGATGCGATCACTCTTCTCTGGAACCCAACACTAAAGTTGCCAACAAGTAATTATTATTGAAAGCACTGTTTCATTTTGATCAGGATTTGCACGCATAATTCCATTAATTATAATTATTTATAATTAAAATCTTAGACTGAGAGTGGTGCAATTTCATTCAGAGTGGATATACAGGGTGTTAGTGTAGACACCGTTATCACTAAAACCATAGGTAGTTGACTTAATTATAACAACGTTTATCTGAATGTAAAAATAATTAAACGTTATTTTCATTCAAAAATATAAGAAAGTTTCTGTCCGACACCGTCCATAAATTCATGGATACTACGCGTAAAGGGCGCTGACCTGCTGCACTGGCCGTCCGTTTTAACTACCTACACAATATTCCAATAAAAACACAATACACATAACCTGTGATGTAACTTTCCTTCATACTTTTCCTGGCTTAGGACAGGCAAAAATACCTACTACCTTCTGTTGCGTGACGGGTCCAAATGTAAGTTAGATTTAACAACAACGAAAATGAAAGAAAGACAACAACTTGGTAGGGTTTTTATCTACAGTTTCATTAAAAAATACTGGTTAAATTTACACTGATTGAATATCTACACTGATTGAATTAAGTACTTACATTAGTCTTAAAAGATGTTCAAAATGGGATCCACTCCACACGTTTTCGCACACTGTTTCGCACTCTGGGAAGCACAACAGTGTCACTTTGTATGTCTCTGAACGCACTACGAATCCGCAATTTGAGTTCCGACGTATTATGAAACTCAGTGGCATACACCCGGCGCTTCATTTCCCCCCAAAAATAACCTTTGAGTCGCCGTCAACGTCGTTTCCCGGTTTGGCACAGGTTGTCCAGGGAATAAATCTACGTACATTCTGCGAGCCTCGGCCAGGTTATCACCAGCCGCGGCGTAAAGCCGTACCATTTCCGTCCACTGTACGTTTGTGTACGACATAATTATTTTTATCTAACTACCCACTTGTGTACGAAAAACGTGTCTAAACCGACGTGCGCTCGATAGCGAGGCTATAGCCAGACTGAGGTGTGTGTGCGGGCGCGGGCGCACAGCTTACGGTGTTTGATCAAGCGCAGTTACCCGTGGCGCACCTCTGTCTACTATGTACTTGCGTGCCGTTGTATAGGTGAAACAATTTAAAGGAAAAATTGAGACTTTACTTAAAAAAAAAAAAAAAAAAAAACATTTAATTTACGTTCTATAAGTGAAACCAAACCACTGGTTTCAAGGATAACGGTGTTTACACTACCACCCTGTATATAAATATATATATATATATAACATATACCAATATAGACAACCTTATATTAGTATAAAAAATCAAGTGTCCTATACATTTTATCAAGTTACAAAAAAAGCAAAAGGAATATGTTAGAAGCGTAGCATGTAGTATGCTTGTGTTTGTGCATGTAGCTATGTATTTACAAAATAAATAAATGAAAAATTAATTCTTAAATAATGAATAAAATAAAAATTCTTTATTTCAGACCCAGGGTCCATACATTGTTAGTGAATTAGTAGTAGAATTTGCTTATATACTATGTTAGTGTTATTAGTACTACTTAATTACATAGCTAACTTCACCCAGTGCCTCTGAATGGGACAGTCGGGCCTACCAGCAATCATTTTCAGGATGCCGTTACGAGTGTTACGCAAGCGTTGCAGTTAGGAAACCGAAAAATAAAATTAAATACTTAATTAGAATTAATCTATTAAAATCTTATTCGTTCAGTTATAGACAAATACTTACCACTGTCGCGGTTTGAGGGGATCGATCTGGAGACCATTCAAGAGGAGTTGTTTTTTAACATTATGGGCAATGTAAGTAAAATATTTTTGTTTGTGCTATTGTGAACTTAAAGAAAATCGCGAATTTAATTTATTGTTATGCTTACTACATTGTTACAGTCGATGATAAAGAAGATTAAAGAAACAATATTACCTGAAGTGACGAGGCTGTATAAACTGATGCCGCGCGGCGGTCGGGCTTTCACCGCAATCGTAAAACTAACTAATTATCTCTGTGAGGAATACCTGGATGAGGTGCGATACATAGTATATTTCATTACAAGTGCGGAAAGGTTGTCATTGCAAAGAGTTCCGACAAATGTCTACCCGAGCCGAGGCGCAGCCGAAGGCAAGGGTTGAGCAACTGTATTAAAAAATAACTGTTGTATGCTTTTATTAAAACTAACCGCAAAATACCACTGTGTAACCGCCAAAATACCATTATTCTTAGACATGTTTTTGTTGACAGGTCATTGAGGAGCTTGTAATGGCACCATCGTTGATGCAAGCCCTCAAAAGGTACCGTATGCAAATTGGCGCGCCTCCTTTGGACACCAACTCAGTGCACAGTTACTGGATGGACATCGAGCCTGCAGATGGAGCCTCGTCCGGGCCTCAGCGCAGTGGATCCGCTTACGCCCCTATCATCGCCACGGCTCACGCCTCCACGTCACAGGCCTCCACGCCTCTGGCCTCACCGCCGCAGGCCTCGGCGCCGCAGGCCTCCACGCCGCAGGCCACTACGCCTTAGGACTCCACGCCGCAGGCCTCCACGCTGCAGGCCTCCACGCCGCAGGCCTCCACGCCGCAGGCCTCCACGCCGCAGGCCTCCACGCCGCAGGCCTCCACGCCGCAGGCCTCCACGCCGCAGGCCTCCACGCCGCAGGCCTCCACGCCGCAGGCCTCGACGCCGCAGGCCTCGACGCCGCAGGCCTCCACGCCTCAGGACTCCACGCCACAGGCCTCCACACCTCAGGATTCCACGCCGC
Source organism: Euplexia lucipara (assembly GCA_921972225.1). Lineage (NCBI taxonomy): Eukaryota > Metazoa > Arthropoda > Insecta > Lepidoptera > Noctuidae > Euplexia > Euplexia lucipara. The sequence continues at coordinate 3,672,960 of OV179142.1, read as the reverse complement.
AGGCCTCCACGTCACAGGCCTCCAAGCCGCAGACCGTTCTGAAATAATTAGTCTTTTAAAGGTATAGGTCTTGTAGTTAAAATTGATACAAATATCAATGAAAAAAATGTATTTAACATTATTAATAATGTACCTACTAATTGGTCCAAAAAACATGTTCATTGATACTCATGTATACTCAACAATATAATCATATGTAACCATACTCCATTTACAATAGCTTAAGCAGACGTTAAAAAGGATATTTTAAAGCACACGCAACGAAAGTACAATCAGCATTACGGTTGATGAGGAAGTGGTTATGAGGAAGAGGATGCGGATGAGGAACTATTAAAAATAAGTTTTGAGGAGAAGGAAGAGGATGAGGATTTGAGGAGGAGGATGAGGATGAGGAAGAGGATGCGGAAGAGGAATATAGAAAAGAATAGAATAGAATAGATATTTTTATTTCAGACCGGAGTCCATTGGGTAACAATTTTAACTTAAACCTAGAACCAACCAACCGTCAAAGTATAATCAACCGTCTAAAGCCGATTCCTTCAACAAAATAATGGTAAATCTTAAAGAGCTAACATTTCACAAATTAAATTATCCAGCTCGCAGCTTTTTTCGTGAGATGTATCCCAATACTGATGTCTTTTTAATGACTCCTGTAAAGTTAATTGTCTCTTAGCCTGTTGAAGAGGAGTCTCTTCCGACAATTTGCGTTTATCGCCCGCGGCTTTTTTTAATGCTGTATCCTTTTGTTCATACTCGGCATATTCTACTTCATGGCGTGACTTGAGATGGCTTCTTAAACCTGAAGTCCCGCGCCCTTTCCTTGAATATGTTTGGTCACATTTATTTTACATCTAACAGTATCAGCGTCCTCTTCACTAAAATACGTCCATATAGCACTACATTTTAGCTTCATCTCATAAACTTTTTAACTTAACAGTAAACCTAATTACGACCTTCGTAGTTCTAGTTACGTACGAACACTCAAAAACAAAACAAATTTAAGACTGGCTTAGTGGCTGCAGTGGGATTGGTAGGTACGTACACTACAGTACTACACACACACACAATAGCGTGCTGTGTTATATTTCTAAAACACGTTCAAGCCTGGTCGTGAAAGTACCTTACCTAATGCAGCGAGTAAAAGACGAAGATTACTTTTATTTACATTGAATACGTCAACAACACTTCCTCATAAATTCCTCTTAATTAATGAGGATGTGGAAGAGGAAGAGGAATATTTTATGCCTGATTTTGAGGATGTGGAAGAGGATGAGGAATCGCTAAAAAAATGAGGAAATTCCGCATTATGAGGATGAGGAAGAGGAATCCTCATCAACCCTAATCAGCATGTTACAATTACGATAGACGCCGAATATATTATAATCTTTTTTCACTGCAGCTGTCATACTTAGTTGTAACCATTTCAACAATTTATTTTAAGAATAAATGTGGATTTCATTTTGTTACATTTTAGGTGAAAATTACACACTTAAAAGAAGCAGGGATAAACAATACATGGAATGTTGATCGTTCCACTTTTATTCTTCTAAATTTAAAATTAAACAATATAATAGTCTGTTATTTGTGCAACAAGAGAGCAAAGTCATTTTTTGCTGCAAGTGCTGATTTTGAATCCTGGGCAAGCGAAGAATTCAACTGTTGAATCACGAGCGTAGCGAGTGATTCTAAAGTTGGATCCTGAGTGCGGCGATGGATTCAAAAGCACGAGTTGCAAACATCTTTGCTCTCGTGTAACACACGTACTTACTTACATAACTTTTCACATCAGCAGCGAGAACACTTTTTGAAACTAGAAATAAATATTTACAGGTTAAATATCAGTTTTATTTGCAGTAAATACTTATCGTCGTTTAAATACAACAATAAGTTAATAATTCAATACGTATATTATATTCAAAAACATATTAATTACATTTTTGCAATAATTTTTTTGTTAACTTGGAATTCCGAACGCCTTTGAGGTGGAATAAAATTCAAAATCGGAACTTCAAATCAGGGAGTGCTGGTCTTTGTCTCTGTCTCTCTTTCTCATGGCGGAAAAGAGATAGAGTGTGAATGTTTCGAATTAGTATGATTAACCCAAGGCTGAATAAGGTACTTATTTGCGGCTTTCTGAAACAAAAATTAAAAAGTTACTTTAACTCACTCAGTAGGCAAAATCGCATTTTACTCACTGATTTCAGGCAGCAAAACCTACATGTTTGAGCTACTAAAGTGAAAAAGTTATCTTTAAAATGAAATTATCTGCATTCCCTACACCTACGAGCATTTTTTTTCTAATGTTATTATAAATGGAGTATAGAATAATGTGTCTGCGACTGAATGAAGGGTGATGTTGTCGGAATGTGTGGAAGTGCTGGGAGGAGAGCGTACGACAGGGTAACTAGGGATGTTCGATCCAGGTGCTATGATATCGATATTCTGGATTGCAATTTTATGTATTAATTTACACAAATTCAAACAATCCAGTGATCCGATCCGGTAACTTATCAAGATTTTAAAGAAAAGTAGTTTTAGTATAAAGTGTGGTACTTTATACTAAATTTTTAAATTTTAATAAACAAAATTAAGCTATAATTTAAAGGCATTGGTTCTATTTAAATGTAATTTGTGTTGGAATATTGAACCCAGCTATGTATCGGTACACCATTCAACTTGTCTATGAGACTGAGATTATGGTAAGGGTTTATGATTAAATCTATGCCTTATATCTGTCAATGTTGTCTCGATGACACTGACAGTACTAGACTCTCAAAACGGTTCCTTTGTCTATTGCAACGTCTGAACGAACGTCCATATTTGTTTGTAATACTCTCTGATTCTGTATAGCCCATGCATCATGTCTGCTTAGCTGTTTTTCTGCATCTTTAAATTTAATGCTAATCATATTGTGTAAATGTGTTTTTCTTCACTGGACAATAATAACTATTGTACTACGTGATTAAGTTAGTTTCATTTCGCTCGACGCCTGCAACGTGCCAACCTAACCTGTGCATCCACTGCGTAAGACATAGCAAAAGCTAGGCCTCCACCGTCTGGCTGGCTCTCTGCTCTACAGGTTATGGGCCCAGTATTATGTTCTACTGATTACGGGCACAGTATTGCGGTGCAGGCGAAAACACGAACACGAAGAAGCGGATTTTATGTCGTGTGCAATGTCACAGCAGCCGCAAGAAGCTACCGTTGGCGGGCACACGCCTCATGTGTCGTCAGCAGGTTTGTACACTTTTGATAAATTGGATGGAATTGGCTCGTATCACAACTGGAAGTTCCAGATGCGAATGGCGCTTATCATGGAAGGCTTATGGTCATGTATTGATGGTTCTGAGACTAGCAGCAGCATGGATCAAAGAGCTTTGGCTAGAATATGCTTGGCAGTAAAGCCGAATTGCATTCAGTATTTGCGCAATGCTACAAGCGCAAAGCAAGCTTGGAAAAAGCTGCAGGATGTGTTTGAGGATAAAGGACTTTATCGGAGGGTTGTGCTTTTAAGAAAACTTCATAGATCTGACTACCATGATTATAATTCAATGGGTGCTTACATCGAAGGTATAATGACCCTAGTACAACAACTTGCAGACATCGGAAGAGTCATCGATGATAAAGAAGTTGCAGAAATTTTACTTAGTGGTCTACCACAGGATTTTGATGTTTTGGTTTCTGGTCTGGAAACAGCAAACCTCTCTGAAACTCTCACGAGTGAAGCAGTGCGAGCTCGACTACTTCAAGAGGAGTTCCGGAAATCCACTAATAATGGCAAATCAAATGATGATGTGGTTTTATTTACAAAGAGGAAGCCACTTAAGTGCCATTACTGCCAGAAGCAAGGGCATATCAAATCAAAATGTTTCAAGTTGAAGAATGATTTGAAGAAGCAAGGCAATAGCGATCATAACTTAGCTGCGGGGTCTGCAGACACACTGTTGGTGTCAGTGTCACTCTTATCTGTTTACGGAAGCGTGGACTGGATTGTGGACTCTGGGTGTACTTCGCACATGTGCTGTGATATGGACCTTTTTAGAGACATTGACATGAATTTTAAGTCAAAAGTGACAGTTGCTAATGGAGAAGTTTTAAAATGTCAAGGTCTTGGTGCCGTCTCTTTGAATCTCAATAATAATAGTGATCTAAAGATTTTGCCAAAAGTAATGTTTGTTCCTAAATTGACTACTAATCTTATATCAGTTAGTCAACTGACTAAGTCAGGTTTTAGTGTAGTATTTAAACAAGATAATTGCAAAATAATTGATCCTCAAGGCCAGCCTTTTGCTAATGCAACATGTTTCAGGGGTATTTATAAACTTGATTGTTTTTCTAGCCTAAAATGTATTTCAGAATGTAATGTTGCTACCACAAGTGCTAATAAGCAAGCACAACAAAGTTCTTTAGCAGCTACTTCTAGTGTGCCATTGGAAGTATGGCACAAGCGACTTGGGCATTTGAGCTTGCATGGTATGTATGGGATACGGAGCCTTGCAGATGATGTTGTTTTTGAAGATGACTGTCATGGTAAGTTGAAAAATTGTATCTCATGTATTAAGGGGAAGCTTACAGTGAAATCTTTCCCTAAGGGCCAAGCAAAAAGAGCTCATGATCTTTTAGAGTTAATACACTCAGATGTTTGTGGGCCTATGTCAGTTAATAGCTGGGGTGGTGCACGTTATTTAGTTACATTTACCGATGACTTCTCTAGAAAAAGTTTTGGTTATCTTATGTGTCATAAGAATGAAGTCATGAAATGTTTTATACAATTTAAAAATTTAGTTGAGAAACAGGTGGGTAAAACAATCAAGCGTTTCAGAACAGATAATGGAGGGGAATACTGTAGTAAAATCTTTGAAAAGTTTCTGTCTAGTGAGGGCATTATTCATGAAACTAGTATTCCCTACAGTCCTCAGCAGAACGGCGTATCTGAACGCCTTAATAGAACCCTTATGGAAAAAGCCAGATGTATGCTCTCTGAGGCCTGCCTCGACAAGCGTTTTTGGGGAGAGGCTATTGCTACTGCAATATATCTAAAGAATCGAAGCCCCACGGCAGCTTTGTCCGGCGGTATTCCTGAACAGGTGTGGACAGGATCCAAAGTGACCCTAAGCCACTTGAGAGTATTTGGTTGTAAAGCTTTTTCATTGATTCCAGAACATAACCGTCACAAGCTTGATGCAAAGTCAAAGGAGTGTATTTTTGTGGGTTATTGTGAAATGTCCAAGGGTTATAGACTAGTAGATCCAACTGAACCAAAGAAAATAATTAAATCTAGAAATGTCCATTTTATTGAATTGACAGACTCTAATATAAAATCTAATATGATAAACTGTGATATTAATTGTAATAAGTTGGATTGTGACATAAATACTTATAATTCCAAAATGATAAATAATAATAATTTTAATATGAATGACATTGTTTGTGTTCCAATGTTGAACTGTAACAATAATAGTTCTAGTGAATTGATACCTCCTTCTGCAATTTCAGGTGGTGAAATGGAGAGTGAAAGTGTTGGGACTGAGGCCCCCAGCACAAACACGTCTTCCAATGCTGGTGGACCAGCATCACCATCTATATTCGTCGACTGCGACCAGGTGGAAGAAAATAAGCAGTCTTGGGCAGAGGAGAGCGACCCTATGGTAGAGTCTGAGGGCAACTCTATGCTAGATACTGAACGCAGACCTAGCAATAATGAGTTGCCAAGTCAACGTCCTGTACGGAGTACAAGGGGTATCCCACCTAAAAGGTATGGTGACTGCGAATATGATTATTCTCTCTACTCTCATGGGCAGATTGCGTTTGATGAACCTTTGTCATATGAGGATGCAATGGCCAGTCCTTTTCGCGTGAAGTGGCAGGCAGCCATGCAAGCCGAGTATGACTCTTTGTTACGCAATGGTGTCTGGATCTTAGTCGAGAGACCACTGGATAAAAACGTAGTTAAATGTAAGTGGGTATATAAAATCAAGCAAGATACTTCCGGAAATTTTGACAAGTATAAGGCTCGCCTAGTGGCTCGTGGTTTTAGTCAAAAACCTGGTATTGATTTTAATGAAACTTTTTCACCAGTAGTCAGACACTCAACAATGCGTATATTGATTAATTTGGCAAATGAGTTAGACATGGACATCGAGCACATAGATGTAACTACTGCTTTCCTTCATAGTCCACTAAAGGAGGAAATATTTATGGAACAACCTATGGGTTATAAAAATGATAGTAATAAGGTGTGTTTATTACAGAAAAGCATCTATGGATTAAAACAAGCAAGTAGGGTGTGGAATAATACTGTAAATAAATTGCTACTTACTAATGGTTATTCTCAAACAAAATGTGAACCTTGTGTGTATGTTAAGAGAAACTCTAGCAATTTAACTATATTAGCTGTATATGTTGATGATTTTTTTCTATTCACTAACGATAATGTAGAGAAAAAGCAATTATTGTCCAATCTAAGTAATAAATTTAATATAAAAAATTTAGGTTCAATTAAAAATTGTCTTGGAATAAACATTGTTAGAAATAGAGAAAAGGGTACTATATTGTTGAGTCAAAAAGATTATATTAAAAGACTGCTATGTCGTTTTGGAATGTCAGACTGCAAAGGTATTTCAACACCAATGCAATTAAATGAAAAATTTTATAAATGTGATAATAATGTATCTGATAATGATTATAATTTTAGAGAATTGATAGGTAGTTTAATGTACCTGAGTGTTTGTACTAGGCCAGATATAACATATGCATGTAATATTTTAAGTCAATTTAATAATTGTTATGAAAGGGCTCATTGGTTAGCAGGAAAAAGGATCCTACGCTATTTAGCTAAAACTATTGATTATGGTTTAGTTTTCATTAAATGTAACAATTTAGATCTTGTAGCTTATGCTGATGCTGATTGGGCGAATGATCCTATTGACCGAAAATCTTATACTGGTTTTGTAATTAAGTTAGGGTCTAATACTGTTAATTGGGAGAGCAGAAAGCAGCGCTGCGTCGCTATGTCAAGTACTGAAGCAGAGTACCTAGCCATTAGTGACGCCTGTAAAGACATTCTGTTTATCAAACAGTTTTGGTTTGAGATAATGAATAGGAATATTGTGTGTAAACTATTTAATGATAATCAGAGTGCCCAGAAGATTTTGAAATCTATTCAATGTCATAAGAGGACAAAGCACATAGATATACGCTATCACTTTGTAAGAGATTTGATTTCTAAAAACTGTATTTCTGTTTCATACATGCCTACTACAGAAATGATAGCTGACATTCTAACAAAAGCTTTGTCTTCCTGTAAACATAATGAGTTTAGGTTTCATTTAAATGTAAGAACTCCATGAAGTTGTATAACTGTAATGAGGGTTGGAGTTCCGTTGTATGGTGTAAGGGGAAGTGTTGGAATATTGAACCCAGCTATGTATCGGTACACCATTCAACTTGTCTATGAGACTGAGATTATGGTAAGGGTTTATGATTAAATCTATGCCTTATATCTGTCAATGTTGTCTCGATGACACTGACAGTACTAGACTCTCAAAACGGTTCCTTTGTCTATTGCAACGTCTGAACGAACGTCCATATTTGTTTGTAATACTCTCTGATTCTGTATAGCCCATGCATCATGTCTGCTTAGCTGTTTTTCTGCATCTTTAAATTTAATGCTAATCATATTGTGTAAATGTGTTTTTCTTCACTGGACAATAATAACTATTGTACTACGTGATTAAGTTAGTTTCATTTCGCTCGACGCCTGCAACGTGCCAACCTAACCTGTGCATCCACTGCGTAAGACATAGCAAAAGCTAGGCCTCCACCGTCTGGCTGGCTCTCTGCTCTACAATTTGCAGAGGGATAATTCGACAATTGTGCTGAATTTCATGCAACGTGTGATTTGCTAACGTTAATTACAAAATACATACACGAATAAAAAATAAATAAATAAAGTACAGTAAAATGGTTCTTTCTGCCAATATAATTTACTAACTATGTACTATTTTGCTTCCGCTCATATTCACAGCTTTAAATATTCTGAACTTATTTATTTCAATAGTAGGTAGGTAATGGAAGAATTAACAATATCTTAGCATGTATTATTGGGAAGTTATTATTGCATAAGTGTTTCGCACTGATATATCCGTGGCACAGGCGTAAAATTGTAAAGAACTATTAAATTTTATCTATCCAGATTGTATCGACACAACTGACAACTTACCAATTTAATAGATAGCATCCCTTTGTAGAGATCCGGTGGACTATCGATAAGGATCGAGCATCCCTAAGGGTAACTAGATGCTCAAATTGATCTATAGATCGATATATTTTTTTTTTAGATTTGAGGCAGTTTTCAGTTCTCTGTTTATTGTTAAATGAATTGCTGTCATATTATGACACCTGTAACTAGAAGGAACTTTGTAAAGTATACTCGTACTACAGGACACAACACTTTTAGTAACGTAATCCTATGGTAGCTAGGTACTACCTACACGTTTTGCATATAATAATAATCACAAAGACAGTTCACGTTGTTTGTACACAGTCATTTAATACACTGTATATAATGTAACACAGAAGTGAAATAGACAAGACATCTAAGTAATCCAGTTAATATATAAAAGTTTAATCAAACTCTTAATGTGGCTCAGTTATAAGTAAAACTGTTTTCTTGGCTTGATGTACGTTTATTTAGCTAAATGTGATCTCGGATCCTAGGGTCTTTAAATTAAAAATTTACTATTGTCTATGTAAATACGTAATTTTACGTTACGTTAGGTACCTATATATTAATGTGGATTTCACGATTTTCTAGTTATTAAGTTATAAAATCATTAAGTGTAATAATAACTATTTGTGTCCCGCGGCTACACCCGCAATTTAGTATGATATTAGTAAGTGTCTATGTAGGGTAAATACGCTAAATGTCGGCCCCCTGACGAATTTTCTAACTTTGGATCGCTCTGGCTCCATCGGTTTGCAACGAAGTATGCCTTGTGATGTAATTTTAGACAGGTTGATTAATCTATTTTATGTTTATAGGCCTATGCCTAGGTACCTACTACTGTTTACTCTTCGCTTTTAGTGGAAAAGTCAATCCTATGATTGACTTTTCTACTAAAAGCAAAGAGTACCTAATAAGGTTTAGAATTTTAGATGCATCGAGAACGAAAAAAACCTTAACCATTTACGCCCCATAGTCGGTCGCGTTTTGCCCAAATGTCGGTCGGGTATAAGGTGGTTTAAAATAAGACAATGAAAAACATTACCAATAGGATTATTATATTGTTCCTCGCAGTTTAAGCTAGATGGTTCAATGGTAGTAAATTCCTAAAAGAAATTGAATTCCAGTAGCCAAATTGTCACTTATTTACTTTTTCAATGAATGCAAGTTAAAAATGTGCATACTGCCGACCTTTGGGGGGGTGGCCGACGTATGGCGTATTTACCCTACCTATATCTGGGTTTTCGAAACTCTGTATTTAATCTCAAATAAAGGTTTCATCTAATTCCGTCTATTTATTTTCAGCGTCAACCCTCTAAGACTCGATACGAATTTCTTGTTGAAAGTATCCGAGAATTGCAAGCAAAGACATTTAATACTACTTCCTTCGATCGCCAGTAATCTGCAACTATTATTTTGTACTAGGATTGTAACAGCGCCATCTACATTGAGTAAAAAAAACTAATTTTGGAACGATATTGTGGGTTAGGGTGAGCCTTTTTCAATAAACTGCCCTTTTACAAAAGATGCGATATGATCAAAGATATTTCTGATAATAAGTAAGTATTTAATGTCTTTGGTTATGATGTAATAAGCTAGTTGACAACATTTTAGTTTTTAGTCCGTCTAGGTTACTATAATATATACCTATTAGATAAATTTTTCCTTTCTTCACTCACTTAATCAAAAATATCGGCGATATATCGATACCAAATGTTGCATGACATAAGGATTTCGTACAGTTTATGACGCCACAAGCCTAGCTTTGTCCTTAATCTAAGTACCTAGTTTTACAAAAATGAGAATAAGCAAAAAAAACTTTTCTATTAAGTTTTAATTATCTAACTGGTGGATTGTTTAAAATTTTAATATTCATAGACCGTCAACATGCCTATTGTGATGGTGAAACGATTACCACATTTTGTGTGTCAGATTGTTGATAATGATAATTATGTGGAACGAAGAACCCGAACGAAAGTTCTAAAGGGTTCTTCGGCGACGCCGACGATCAATAGGGGTCCCCGTACACTGCTCTCGCTCCCTCCTCTGCCAAACCTTTAGTTACTCGATGTTAGAGGGCGCCACGTGTTGTAGACTTTGCGCCAGTAGATGGCGCTAACATTTACACCATGGAGTCTTTGTCATTATCATCGTGTATATTATTTTGTTTCCGCTCGTCTTGTAGGTATATTATTTGTGTCCGGTGACTGATTTTATTTCAAATTACATACATTGGATTAGGAATAAATTCAGATTTTGTAAAAATAGAATAGAATAGAATACTCTTTATTGTACACCATGTAGAACACCAGGAAAAACTTAGAAATTGAAAATAACCGGTGAAAAATTTCCACGCTGGGTTCAGGATCTTGTACAGAACTTTTGGTTTTCGAATGTGCGTCCATGTCCTTAAAACCCTGTATTCATAAATTTTTATTTCTGGTAAACAACTACCTACATTTTGGGGATTGTCGGAATGTATCTCGCATCAACAAGAAGGCATTATTTGTCTGACACATTTATTTATTTTATATCATAGGATACACCTATAACAAACGAGTTGTGCCTGCACTTTTTAAAACAATGATAAACAGTGATGATATAACAAAAGTCGGTTCCTTGTCTCTTAAACATCTGAATACTTAGGTATATCTTATTTTATTGGTTCACTAACAAGTGATTACAATGGTTTTGTGCTAATACTAACATGTACTGTACTTATATTATTTTTGTATAAATATTACTATTACAATCACTTACAGATAAACTCCGCATGCATAAAAGAGTTGTACAATTATTAGACCTATGTAAGCATATCCTTTTGGTTATAGGTGAAGTGCCTGACACATTAAAAACATCGATCTTCGCTTTTCTATAATATTTAAAATATAAGTTTTTATTAAATTAATGTAAGTAAGTATATACATAACAATGCTATTGGTGGGTTTTGATATTAACTGTAGCGACATCTATCACTATGGACACATAGGAAGTAAAGACTAACATCCTACATCGCGAAGTTAAATTTATCCGCGCGATTGAACATACATTACTTAGAAGATCCTGACAACAACCGTCGGGCAGTAGTAGCTCACCAGATATAACACCTGTCTGGTAGGAGGATCCTCCCTTTTCAACGGTGGATGAGAAACTTTACACCCTGTTCCTCATAGCTCTAAAATAGTGACCCTAAACATGAATGTTAGCGCAGCCTTCGTGCAGAGCCACATCATTGTCACGTCATCGTCACCCACCAGCATGCAGCAGATGCACATACCTGGTCATCACTCACAGCCTCCCTTATGCACACTACACTACACTTTGGCCGGTCAGCAAGCAGAGACGCGCTTCTCTCCTAGTCGACGCAGCAACTACGCAGCACTGCAACACTCCGATTCACTGGAGCATATGCAGCATCACCCAACTCACTTGGGCATCACCGCTGACTGTTTCGACTCACAGTGAACTACGCGGCATCTGGTTTCGACAACCATCGGGCAGTAGTAGCCCACCATTCACAACACCCGTCTGGTCGAAGGATCCCCCCTTTTTAATGGTGAATTAGTAACTTGGTGACCCGAAAGACCGTCGTCTACTATTTTTTTTTTATTATAAAATTTATTTATGGCCGTTTTACAACCTTCCAAATAATAATTGTTTGATTTTTCTACTATGCAGATGTTGTGAAAAACAAAGCTATTTCTGCTTGTAATGTAATCATTACATAATATTGTGTTTATGCGACCGCTAAAATCTTCGAAAACATAATTGTAATGGATTTTGAGGTGCATATCACCGTCATGCTGATCTAAAACTCAAACAAATGAAACATTCTCCTGGATACTTCCTTAACTTCTTCTATTGATTAGGGCCCTTTCAGTCATTGCCCCAATATTAATCCATACCGCAATAAACTTTACGAGATAGTTTTTAGCACTAACTAACTTTTTAACGTGAGTTAAGCAAACGTAAAGTAAGATGAACTGATTAAGTTATCATTTTATGTCCACTGTGTTTTGTAGTTGTGTAGTTTTTTACATTTACGCAGAAATGGCTTTGTTTTTTTGTTTGTGTAACTTTATTTATTCATGTAGGTACTGGGGGCATATTTGGGTATTCTTCTGTTTCATCGGTCTGTGATGTGTTATCTACATATGTTCTTGCTGCTTTAACCGCTTCATCTTCATCTGAACTCCACACGCCAGGATAATCTAACTCGTATAACGTCATCGCCTTCTCCAAAATAGACAACTTCTTTTCGCTAGCCTCATTCTTTTTTTTCCCAGTCGGCTTTTCTTTACCAGTCGTATTGTCACTACCAGTCGCATTGTCACTACCAGTCGTATTATCTTTATCAGTCGAATTTTCTTTATCAGTCGTATTTTCTTTATCAGTCCCAGTTTCTTTATCAGTCACTTTTTCAGCCGCGTTTACTTTGTCAGTTTCCTTTTCATTATTAGCTGCATTTTCTTTATTAGCCGTATTTTCTTTATCGGTCGCAATATTTTTATCAGCCGCGTTTACCGCATCAGTTGCCTTATCATTATCAGGAGCATTTTCTTTAGCAGCCGCCTTTTCTTTATCAGCTACATTTGCTTGATTAGATTTTTTGGCTTCATCAGTGCTAAGTTTGACTTTCTTTGATTTTGTTAGTTCATATTCCGGCGCTGGGTCTGTGAGTCTGTCTCTCCTTGGAATGTGCGTTTTTAATACAGTCCAAGTTCTTAAGTCCATTAAATCCCAAGATGGCTCGTCAAACTCAAGAACAGCTTCCATCTCACTGAAACAATTTATATGAGATATTATTATAACAATATTTTATGTTCTTGAGTATCCTAACACGGTAGGCAGGGACAATCAGTAACAATCACTTAAATTTTAGGGTACCTTAACCAAATAGGGTTATAAAGATTCCACTTATAACTCTGTCTTAGGCTATTGCTACTATTTAGGACTTAAATAGAACTTTTTGTACTATTGCGTCACTGCTTAACATCAGGTGGGATCATAGACAAGCAGTAGCATATACCATTAAAAAATACTACACTAGGTCCTGATGACTTTACTTTTTGAATAGGTAACGATGTTTACGGTATACTTATTTCGAATCAAGGGTTGTTGCTAACTATGCCTTCGTACACTTGTAGTCGTTGATAACGAAATATAACAAAATACCTATGTAATATTACATTAAAATTAAAGTAAAGAATAGGTGTAAAAACGTGTGTCTGTGTGTGGATTGGTAGTATCGTACTTATGAAGAAAAGTAGTGTGTAAGAATCGTATTAGGTGACGCTCTGTAGCTTTTGTCGACCCCTATAGCAGAAAGTTTATGTATGTACCTATGCGAAATTAAATTAAGTAATCGTCTTAAATTGTATGTTACCGTGATTGGTAAACGGTGTGCAGGAATCTCAATTTATCTTTGTATTTCTTGCCCGGATCTTCATTTTTGTAATAACTGTCCCTGAGCTCAACCCATTCTTTCTTGAGTTCAGCAACTATAAGAAGAAAAAACATTATATTTACTAGCAGTATCGATAGATGTTGTCCTGCCCTAACCTTGGTTTCGAACACGATCGCTACGGCACCTACCGGGTCCAATTGTGCAGCTAAACTATAAAAAAAAATCGAATTCGGTGCATGTCGATCGGAAGAAAAGAATAAGAAAAGAATATGAATATGAATATGAATATGAAGTAATACGCGTACCTACGTACCGTACACATCGGCAATTCACCTAGGAATTTGGTAGAGGATATTGGATGTAAAACACTATGGTATTCTGCTGTATCCAGTTAAACTGGAAGCGACCCCAGACAGGACGATTTTTTTCAGGGTTCTTTGAAGTTAAAAGCAAAAATACCATCAGAAAAAAAAACCTTCTAGAATGTACAAGAATGTAGGGGGTCCAAAATAATGTGCAGAACTCATGGTATTAGCACAGTCTACTGTGTTATTCGTTTGTGCGACGATGTGCCTTCCACCCATAGATACCTACCTATATGAAAGAATATTTCTATGCTTCCACTGGTGGAAATATATCTACCTAACGACATCCTCCTCGAGAGAGGTCCACATCATCTTCCTACCCTTGTTCCATGTTATTTTGGATATCGGCACAACACGTTTTAACCTTCCATTCTTCTCGATCATTCTTCATACTATAATTTTCCTTCCTCACCCTCTTCAGCCCTCTACACTCGAATTCATCACTCTTCTAGTCACATGTGCTCCATCCCTCCTCATCCCATGTTCCTTGTCCCTTTTAATAATAATAATAAATCATTTTATTTCGGACAACTAAGAGATCCATAATTTGTTAGTAACAGGTTTGCACTTAAAAAACTATTGTTAGTAACTTAACTAAAGACGAGTTAATGAGAAGACCACCCACAGCTACACACACACATAACTACTAAACAATAAAATGCTAAGGTATTAGTCTTCTCACTAATTGCCTTATTATGGTGGAGGAAGAATCAGACGCTATCGCTTTCAGGATACTATTGCGACTGCCCCTTATTCTGCTCAGGAGTGAGGCCGTTTTCTTACGGATGATTGCATGAAACCCATCGGTATGGTTTACCGCGAACATTCCAGAGGCACTGCAAAAACGAGGCAATCGCAACAGCATCCTAAAAACATTATTGTATTGGACTTTTATCTTTCTCCTTTTCACTACTTTCAAACTTCATGATATATGGTAATTTCCAGCATCCATCTCAACATTCTCATCTCTGCTGAGAGAAAAATAATCTCTAACTAAAAATAATCTCCTTAAAAATAATCATCTCAATCACCATTAATCTTTCTCTTCGGGAAGGGCCCGTCCCTGTTTGATATTTTTCTATTTACAACATAGTCAGAATGGGTACCCAGACAGTTGCAATAAGCTTGCCGCTTTGCACGGGGCTTGAACAATACAGTAAGCGAAATGTTGGTGTGAATAATTTATCAACAGGTAATCCCGGAATTGCGTTCAATTTGAGACGCATCGATAATTTCTTATTTGAAACCGGGCTGTTTCATTGTTAGTCGAAACGGAATGCACAATTTCTCATGTACCTACGTGTATTTTACACCACCTGCTTGATATCGTAAAATTGTATCGTGAAAATCTAATACGCAATAAGTCATTACACCTCAATGGTCAAACCGAACAAAACTACATTTCAACCCAATAGTAGATAACACTGTTTAAATTTGGAATCTCCACTAAAAGTTCAAAGTTCAAGGAAATCGAATTGCTTTTCTCGAGAATACAGTGTCTTTGTCTTGGGCTAGTAATATGGCACTTTTAAGAAAAGGCACTACTTTATCCCTTAGGAGCATAATCTACCATTAATTTGACTTACCTCTCATTTTTATGTCTGCTTTTTGCTCCGGGGTCCGCGGCGGGTGGGGCAATGGAACTCCCGCCTTGAGCTCCAGCACTGATTTCCAAGCTAATCTGTACAGTTTCTTATTATAATATTCCTCAGACTGCATATCCCACAAGCAAATGTGTTCTTTGACAATCTCTATAAATTTCACGGTAGGATCTATTTCTTCTTCAACGACTTCTGGCTTCACGTTTTCCTGTTCCATGTTTACTTTTTCCACATTTTCTTGTTCCATGTTTTCTTGTTGCATGTTTGCGACGCTCGCAGCACGATACCTCAACACAAATGAGCTGAAAGAACGCCTAAATACCAAGGATATCGATCGGTTGACCTAGTTTGAGCGGCGCGGTAGAGGCTGCGCAGTGCACACTAAATGTAGGTCGTCGTAAAGATGTGGGTTAACTTCAGGTTGTTCACCCAAACATCAGAAATGTTTTGTTTTCGTCATAACTATTAATACCTACTTACCCAAACATAAACAAAAAGGGATCATTAAACTCATCAGTATCTGTTTATTACGAAAGAACCATTGGCCAAGTGCGAGTCGGGGTTACACATGAAGGGTCCGTACCTACTTTAGTTTAACATGTTATGCAGCGATATAAAAGGTTGAGCAAAATACCTACTTCGCCTAAAAAACTTTTTTACAAAAAATACAACCGACTTCAAAAAGCACTAACCGGTGTAAAATAACTCTAAATTAGGAAGTCTGTGGCTTTGGTGGTTTTGTCTCATTCATGATTGGCCACCGACTTCCGAATTTAGAGTTACTTTACACCGGTTAGTGCTTTTTGAAGACGGTTGTATTTTTTTGTAAAAAAGTTTTTATTTAACAGTTTTTAGTTTTTTCACAAAATGAAAACCACTAGGCCAAACTATGTAATTTTTTATGAGACCAAAAAGGAACTAGTCCGCATCAAACTAAAAAAGAATCACGTAAATCGGTAGGATGAATCTCAGCATAATCAGTGAACATACGTACCTACAAAAAAATGTTCAAAAATAAATTAAATTTTCATAAAACTGTTCATAAAATGAAAACTACTGGGTTAAACTATGTTATATTTTTATGGGACCAAATGGCAGCTATTCCGCATCGAACTAAAACATAATCACGTAAATCGGATTATTAATCTCAGAGTAATCGGTGTACATACATAAAAAAAAACGAATTGAGAACCTCTTCCTGAAGTCGGTTAAAAAATGTCACAGTTCTTGTAAAGTGTAGGTATAAAGTGGCAATAGAAAAACTTACTTTTACCTAGTATGTATCTTACTTATTATTTGTCGTTAGACTAGATAATAGTTACATTCTAAAAAATTATGTCTACATTTTTGTATGAGCATTATTTTTTTTACTCGATGAAAAACAGATGGGACGGACGGCAAATCGCGGGGGGTTGGATTAGTAATAGGGTCCCGTTAGCACACCTCTGCGTAGGGGGTCCTAAAAAATCAGCTGTTATTTACATGACTTGTCAAATAAATGTAAACAACAACAATCTTACGATACAGTAGGCCGCAAGTCAATGGTGACCAGTGTTGGGAAAAATTTAGTTTGATTGATGGTTAAAATATATAATTATCATGACTAATGACTAAAAAATTCAATCACGGTGTTATGATTGATATAATTGATTAGTTTTAGTCATTAGTTGTTGGTTTCGTACAGCTTGGCAAAAAAAGAGTAGAAAATAATGGGGGCGCCACTGTGTTGTTCATATGGCAACACGTTGCAACCGAATAGCGTACCAGCCTAATCTTGATACTTGCTGTTCTTTTTTTCGACACAAATTATTTATTCCTAATCTGTTTAAGGATTAATTTTTCAAATCAGTAAATAATCAGTAGTTTAATTTAACAATATTTAATAATATACTTCAGTAGCTCAAACATGTAGGTTTTGATGCCTGAAATCAGTGAGCAATATGCAATTTTGCTCACTGAGTGAGACAAAGTAACTTTATAATTTTTGTTTTCAGAAAGCCGCGAATACGTATCTTATTCAGCCTTGGGTTAATCCATACAATTCGAAACATTCACACTGTATCTCTTTCCCGCCATTAGAAAGAGAGAGAGAGAGTCAAAGACCAACCCTTTCGAAGTTCCGATTTTGAATTCGACCTCAAAAACACGTTCGTAATTTCGTACTAACTAAAAAAATTTTGCAAAAATATAATTATGTCTTTTAGTGTAATTTATTGAATTATTAACTTAATGTTGTATTTAAACGAAAATAAGTATTTACTGCAAATAAAACTGATTTTAACCTGTAAATATTTATTTCTAGTTTCAAAAGTATCCTCGCTGCTGAAGTGAAAAGTTATGTGTGTCTACCCTCGCCACACTCAGGATTAAACTTTAGGATCACTCGGTACGCTCGTGATTCAATCGTCGAATCCTTCACTTACTCAGGATTCAAAATAAGCACTCACAGCAAAAAATTACTTTGCTCTCTCGTTGCACAAATAACTATCTCGACACGCAAAAAATATTTTTATATAAATATTTGGGGATATTCCTGAGTTATAAAAAAAGAAAACATTATATTGAATAACATAATTCTATATTTTTTTCTAGTAAATCTTCCTCTAAATATTCCACCCAGACCACGTCCAGGTGTTGGCTAGATCTGGCCGTAAACTCGTTTGAGTCATGTTCAGATTCAGAGGTGCAGCTGTTGCTATCATCTTCTAGATTGATGACTAATCACTCTATTTCCTCATACATAGTTAGTTTTTTTTTGCCAGTAATCCTTTACTATTTTCATTACATGTTGACACGAGTTATTAAAATTCTCCTCGGTAATAGCTTGAAATGCACGCTCAGCTGCTTCCTGTAAAGATGAAATATTTCATTTTTCTCTAACATATTAAATTAAATTAAAAGTAAAACATTTTTATCACATACTGTTATAATAAGCCGGATGTAGAAAATAAACCTTTGTTTATCTGCTGCACGATTATTCTTATAATACTAACAGAATTCCCTGATTTACATTTCTAATGCAAACGCTAGAACAAATAATTCTTTGTCTTGATGTCACACTAAATTAAGTAGAAATTGAATTTTCATTCACTTAATAATCAAGTCACCAAAGTATCAACTAATCTCAGCGCGCTATACCAGAGTAATTCAGATGAAATGTAAACATAATCTATGTGCTCGACATTTATCGTTTCAAATTTCTAGTTATTCGTTATGCAAGCATATTAACAGCTTTGTATTTATCAATTCACTTGATTTAACTAAAATCTACAAAACAAACTCTTACATACCTAGGTATACCTGTCTTTTCAGCGGTTCTTCAGTAAACATTGATAAAGTCAAAAAGAACAGTTTGGGCCTACAGTCAGATATTGCCTGTAGGTACACCTTATAAATAACCTCCCTGTCAGGACTCCGAATGGTTTTATTCATTATTCTTCACTTTTTACGTTTAGGTATTAATCAACGTTTGTTGGTCGAAATTAAAATTCTACGAAGTCGTGAAATTTGTTTATTATGAGAAGTCATTATTTTGGAATTGTTGCCAACAGACAAATAATTAGTTGCCTTTCCAAACTTTTTTGCCAAGTTGTACGTTTCCCTAACAATACGTCTTCCAGAAGTTGAAAAAAAACATTGAAATTGCTACAAGTTTGTTTTAAACATGAATCTATCTCTGCCGGACCCCTTCTGAAATAGATAGGCGTAATGTTTTGTTATGGAAATACATAAACCATGCACAGACATTTGTGAATGTTGAGTAATTTGCATTGAAGAGTTCCCCTGTCTTCTTCGGTTTAAATAAATTTATTTCTCATAAGTAAAACAAAGTAATAAACATTTTACCAAATGCATACATAGCGTCACGCCTGTAATCCCCGAAGGGCTAGGCAGAGGTGTACCTGTTAGTACACCCACATTTCGCCAGTTATGTTTAAGTCCCAAGTAATAGGGGGCGAGCCTATTGCCATCAATCGGGCACAAATCCAGACTCCGGGCTGCTACTGAGAAATCCCAGATGGAAAAACTCAATAACACTTTGCCCGACCCGGGGATCGAACCCGGGACCTCATGATCAGCAGTAGCGCTTGCGACCACTAGACCAACGAGGCAGTCAAATGATACCAAATGATACTTTCTAAATGAAAATGCTTGATTTGTAACTAAAAATATAATAATCGGTACGTGTGTGTTCCCTCAATTCCTCAAGGATCCCATCATCAGATCTGAGTTTTGATAAAAATGGGACCAATCTGGTAGTACCTATACTTTTTTTTATAATTTATTTAGTTATGATTGTTTATCTAGTATAATGTATTTAGTCATGATTAAGACTAACTGTTTCTAATCATGACTGAAAAAAATAGTTGATTGACCCAACACTGCTGGCAACATGGATTTGAGCTGGGCTAGCGTTTTGCAGTTCCAATAGAATGCAAGGCTAACTGGCTCGGCTGGTTAATGCGGAGAAAGGACTCAAAATAAATATGGTGCAATGGGTGGGGATCGAACTCACGACCTCTCGTGCCTTCTCTGTATAAGAAGCTAATTTCCTTGCGGTGGGCCCGTAGCAAGCTAGTGGTAGGTATTAATATTGAATAAATGTCACTTTTTTGGAGAAGTTGCTGAAATCCATTTGGAGTACCTATCTACCTAGTACCTAGATGTAAAAATCAACATACACTTTATAGCTATAGCGAAAAAACAAGACGAGTGCCACTCGTCTTGTTTTTTCGCTATAGCTATAAAGTGCCACTACATATTGTTCTAACTTCTACCTATTGAATAAACTGTTACAATATGAACATTATCTTTTATTACCACTTAGTTAGAAACAAAAAAAAAACAGTCAGACGTAAAAATGTGATTGCATGTTAGTAATAAAATTTAGGTAGGTAGGTAGGTACCTATAACTCATAGTTGTGATTCAATAAATAATGTTTAGCACTTTATTTAGCAAAACATTTAAAAAATGTTCATAAATGCGTTTTTTCTGTGCTGTTTTCTTCAGCCGTTATTTCAGTAAGTCAGCCAAAAATTCAGGGTCGAACAGTTTTCATTCACGTTTAAGAAATTTATGGCCCATTTCTTTACATTTTACTATTTTTTAACTAATTTCTCTAAGTTTCGTGTATAAAGGATTCACATGGACATTTTTCTTTATAAACGACTCCCATAGTTTCATTACCTATCTGATTCCTTCACAAAAACATTTTTTTTTTCAGTTATTTCTTTGTTTTTGGTAAACGAGAATCTCTTCAACGTTTTGTAGTAGAAGAAGGAGCAAAACCGTAAGTATTTTTTATTGGTGAATCGAACATTCTAACAGTAGGTACCTAGTAGATAACTAAGAAAAAGTAGGTAGGTATTTCAAGCTTTTTTCTGTTATAGAGCCATCTTCGGTTCGTATAGTTATGATCCAGTGAAGCAAGTGTTTATACCTCCGCCCCCCGATCCTGAGGAGAAAGACACTGAAAAAGACAGAGACAACGAAAAAGATACAGGCAGCGAAAAAGATAAAGACAGCGAAAAGCATAGAGACAGCGAAAAATACAAAGATTCCGAGAAAGATAAAGAAAACCACGACCAACTACACAATGAAGAGCTCGACAAGGACGAAGACAGTGGTCCAAATCTTAACACTTCACCTCACATAACAACTAAATCTTATGAAGACTCAGAGCCTCACGTACATAACGACGTGATCGTGTCAACTGCCGGTGTACCTGTAAACCGAGCTGCTGCTAAACGAACTAGCGAAAGTGATGTATTTTTTAGGAAACATGTAGAGCCGCTGACCATCACACCTTGGTGGGCACAAGCTAAAACAACTTTCAAAAATGTAACTTCCAGGTTAAGACTTATGTGACTTTACAAATAGGTACCTACATATTGTCAGGTGTTGTTTTTTACAACAACTATTCCAGGTTTTTGACATAGTTTAAACAATCAAAACATTTGAGAGATTAACTTATCAACATTCCTGTACCCGCGAGTTGGTCTATGAGATCACCACAACACCAGAGACATCATTTTTAAAATGAAATAAATAAAATATAAATGTTTTATTGACGAAAAGTAGTGGCAGCTGCCCCCTCCCGTCGCTTCGCTGCCATGCTCTGTATACATATATAAGTTCATTTGTCCAGTTTTATAAAAAAAGTGCTAATATGTTTCGTCTAAGCTACGGACTGTAATGTCGCCTCTACGGACTACTGTAAATGTTTACTGACGTAATGCTCGACTCTGTAACGTTACGTTACAGACGAAGGCTTGAGGTGAGGAACAAAGGAAAAAAAATAAAATGAAAAAAAAAAGTGACTGATTGGGTAATGTTATATATTTACAAATTAGGAAAGTGTTTGTTAAAAACTGTTTGTGATACATTTAAAAGTCAAAAAGGAACCTCTTTAAAACATCATAAAAAAACAAGTGACTAGGTACATAATGAATTAATCGGAAGTCGGTAAATATTAACATAATAAAAAATACCGACTTCCGAACCCTTTTCCTTTGTTATTTTAATTAAATTTTTCTATGATTTTTACTGTTTCTATAAATAAAAGGTACTAAATTGCTCACTTTATTAAAGTATTACAAAATACAAATGTACAATTTATTGGTAAATTTTGTGTTCACAATAACCACTGTATACACTATTACACACTAAAATAACACTACATGAGCATAATACAAGCCTTTTACAATGTTCCTCCTTACCATAACCTAAACTAAAAACAATAAAAAACATAATTGCCCACACTACTACACACTAGGCTATAGGTAGGTACACGCCAGATTTTACTGATACTAAGAAACACCTTAATTTTACTTGGAATTTATAACTCCGGTTCTTAGCCAAGCAATTTGCTATGGTACGTCTTCACATACATCTAATAAGGATTTTTTAGAAATAATTGTAAAAAAAATATTAAAAAACTAAGTATGGAGTAATTTCCTGCCTATACTCCTCAATTAGAAACTATTTTTATGAAGAGGTAACTAGAATATTTGTTATGCCTATTATATTTAACTTTTAAACTTGACGTTCATAAATTCCGATTTTAACGTGTTGATTTTCATTTGGGTGTCATCTAGTGTTAGTATCAATGGCCAACTCGGCGGGTTTCTTAAATTTATTTAATTGATTGGTAATGATTAGTTTCTTATCCTCGAATGTCCTTATGAGCCCCCGGGGGATCATAAGCCATACAAACAATGTTCGCGGAAAAACGACGACATGCGACGGGTTAATAGCTAAATCTCGTTAGTCTAATGGTCACGTGTTACTGCTAATGTGGCCATGTGGTCCTAGGCTCCATTACCGGGTCAGGTAGTGTTATTGAGTTTTTCCTTTCGGGATTTTTCTGTGGCAGACCAGAGACTGGCATTTAACCCGATTGATGGCAATAAGCTTGCCCTCTATTACATGGGACTTAATAATATAACTGGCGAGCCCCCTTTTTAAGTTTCAACTTTATATATATATATATACTACTATGGGTCTACTCTTGACCTCAATCTTGTCCTGCGGTCAGAGATGAGGTCGACGATGGAACGAGCTTACCCAAAAAAAGCCTATTAACTCGCGACTTAAACAGATTGGGATCATATGAACTCGGAAACACTGATGCAGGCAGGGAATTCCACTCCTTGGCTGTGCGCATAATGAAGGAATAGGCAAAGCGTGGTCGTTCTATAAAGAGAGTCACGGTTTGGTAAATAAAAAGAAGATGAGAGATGTAATCTTACTACAGTTTCACATTTTTAATACATATTAACTGATTATAAGAGGTTGAAACATAATCCTATGGAAGCTGATAGGTATATCCGACCCACCGCCACCAATCCTGGAATTAAATATACTAGCGGACTCGACGTTTAGGTACGACCACACAATTTTGACTCTATATTTTAACGCAGCTAATCAAGTGCTAAGCAGTGTTTACAAATAGGTAAAAGAGCTAATTTAACGTTTGATCACCATAATCTATATTTAAACAGCGGTGTTAATTCCACTCTTGCCAAACTAAACTTAAAGGCTATTTTCATATTTTACCGGACTTTTGAAAGTAGGTATAGTTAACCTTTTAAGCGCTTGGCTAAATATTAGTTGGCGTGCCCCTAGCGCCGGGCCAAAATTGCTACAAATCAATAACATAATACCTACCTACAGTAAATAAGGAGAAACTTATTGTTGAATCGATTTTTAGTTTTTGTTACTTACATAAATAATATCTCAATTCGATAATGGTTTTAGTTGTACCCACACAGCCAGTAGGTATTTTGAAAATCAAACGAAAAAATAATGAATGTTCTCTGTCGCAGAAATACGACACGAGCAGTAGGTACACGGAAATATGCGGTTAAAAGGTTAATTTTTAAGTTTTCTGACTAACATGGTGGACTAAAAAAAATGACATGAACTTGCCATTTTTAGCCTATTTATTATAAAAAATACCTAATAATTTGACATTTCTAACTTAGTTCTTATCCATCAACTTGAATCTGGTTAATGTTATTATACTGATCAAGATTTTATAAATGATATTTTTTAGTTTAATACTTTGTTCTTGTGTTTTGCTTTATTTAGTTTTTAAAGTATAAAATTTGTACGCCTTCGCGGCAAAACATAGCGCTCAAATATGTTAACCTAACACCTATGTAAATACCTATGTTTCGCAAATAAAGATTCTGATGTGACCGGCGGACTGTTAAGTCATAAGCCTCCAGTTCGAACCCAAGGCACCTCTGACTTTTAGTATTAATGTGCGCAGTGTATAATTATTATCACTTGCTTTAAAAACAGTGAAGTTCTCAACAGCCTGTGAAGCCGAGACATTCATTCATGGGAGGCATGAAGTATGACACCAAGTTAGTTATTAACCACACATTAAGAAGAAGACTGTAGGATTCTATCCTTTTCTAATGTGGTAAGTTGGTAAGAGATGTCAGTAGTCTCATTTTAGTTTAGTTTAATTACAGGGGAATCGATGCCAGTGGCTAACCACTGCTTAGCGAGATTATTATAGAGTAACAGACGTCACGCGGTTTCACCCGCGTAGTTCCGGTTCCCGTGGGAATACAGGGATAAAAAGTAGCCTATGTCATCCGGGAATAGTATAGCTTTCCACCAGTGCAATAATTTTTAAAATTGGATCATTAGTTCCGAAGATTACCCCCTACATAAAAACTTACAAACTAACAGACAAATTTTACCTCTTTATAATATTAGTATAGTTAAGGCTATTCGTTTATTTTTGTACCAATACAAAGTGGGTCAAAAATCGTGGATTAAACCAAACAGGGCGATAGTAGGCGTTATTTGCAGAAAAAAATATCTCGGTGGCAGTACATTTACTTTATCTCCTTATAATTAATGATTGTTTTTATTTATTACTTACATCAAACTTTGTTATAAATTAGAATGAAATGGGTACTCTTTCGTTTCATCAACGAATTTTGATACAGCTTGTGTAGGTCTTTAAAAACAATTTATTGCTAAAAAAATGCTTACTTGCTAATGCTTAAAATGCTTACTTACTTTTTGTGTTTAGTTATTAAATGTAAAATTATATAAGTTACTTAACAATGAAATATCGCTTTGGCTAGTATTATCTAACGTCAATGTTATGATGATTAGAGACTGGAATATATCAAAATAAACAGACAGGCTTTATGAAATTGCTGAAACTAGTGATCACTAAGCGCAGGAAGTAAGTCCATTTTACCATTTTAGCAATCTTCTTAAAAAGGGATGAAACCGCGTATTCAAATAATCGTAGTTAATATTCATAAGCCTTCTACTAAGCTCTTACAGAGATTTATTTAAGGTCAGCGCAACATGTTTTTTCTTCCATCACTGCTCTATTTGCCGCTAATTCAATAGCTACCGACTTTCTAGTCATATCATTATTCATACAATCAATACATCGCTCCTTTAGTAACCCTTCCTTCTAAATCCTTCGTTCCTTCGCATTTAATTATTTCTTTAATACTACAAGCGAACTAATATACAGAGGCGGACTTAATGCCATAGGTATTTTCTACCATACAACCTTTAGGCGATGCAGAGAAAGGCAGTGTTAGGTGCAATTCCTATGCAATGATTATCATTTGACATTATCTTGGTCAGATCATAAAAGAACCATGCAGATTAGTGTCTGAAATGGTCTTTTGAGGAAAGAACCACACAGATATGAGGGGACTAAATCAGTCAGTACAAGAATTAATCAGAAATCGTGGAACTTGAGGAGCTCCACGTGCTGATGAACAATACCAAAGAAAAAACATTTGGGTTGGTCGAATTAAATCCTCAAACAAGAAATACAAATGCAATGAAGAAAAAAACACATAGTCCTTACATTCACAATTGCAAAATAAAAAAATATAATAAAATAATTTAAAAGTATTAGGTATATTATTCATTACTTTTCCTTCATTTTTATCATAATATACAACTCCCTCGATCACTGGCGCCAGTTTCAGGTTCCCTCTTACATTTTCATTCCTTATTGAATTTATTCGCGTAACATTACACATCCCTCTCAGCATTCCATACCATCTCGTCTGCATGTAGCTGCCTTTCATCCATCCTTTTTGTGGCCCAACATTCCTTTACTTAACAGATGCCAGGCCTTGCCATTGTTTTATAAATCTTCCCCATAAGATAAAAGGGAACTTGTAAGTAATTCAAAGTTCAAGAACACACGATAGTTCACAAGATAGTTTAACAATTTTTTTCATGATTTGCATATATTCCGGCCTCTAGCTTACAATAATTATCGACTTATAAATGCTATTGGATAAATATCCCACTTATAATATCGTATATTTGATCACAAGGACACACGCTTAGTGCTAAATAGTGCACCTAAAGCTGTTATGGATATAAGGTATTAGGAATGTGTTGGTGCTTAATTAACGATAGTCCAACAGGACTTCTCACCAACGCACACAAGTTAAAGTACGCTATACCTAAACCTACACACACACAACACTCGTTATGAATATTAAATTAATATAAACAAAGAAGTAGGTAGTGTTTGAATTAAATTGAACTGTATTTTTGATGTGTATCATCTTCCGTCTCGTGAAAAGAGACGGAATTGTGTTACAGGAAACCGCGCACGCTATTTGATTTGATCAATAAACGGTGGCAGAGAGTTCGCTGTGAAATGGTGCCAACCCATTTTGCATGAGGTTGGTACCACGTCGTACTGTCATTTAATTTTTTTGGCATGTTAGTTGTTAAACATCATTTGTGGCTACTGTAAGACTCGCTTGTCTTTGTATGTAAATGTAACAAGGAGGTTGCTTAAGTCATAGATGGTGGCCAAACACGGGCCATACGCATTAAAAGATAGAAATGGCGACCACCGGCATCAACCGTAGGGGGGTCCATTCAAAATGTATGGAAACTGCAGTAAATACGTCGTTGGTGGCGTTTTGTGGCCAGGCTTAGTGGTCACCAGAGGTACAGGGGCAATGTATTTTGTGCTTATAATTACAACCGTACTTATGCTCTTTATACAACAACACTGCTTGGTAGTAGGGAACGGTCCAGAGTTTTATCAATTTTATAGGTTCATGTTCAATAAAAACAAAATACAGTTTGGGTTACCTTGAGAGCAATCTTAACTTCTAATCCAACTTGGCACGTATCCGCGTGCTGTAAGTGCTTACTGGCATAACAATTCAATCACTTACTTCTTCTAAAACGTGAAGTTTCTAAGTTTCCTGACTACAATAAATCGTGTTTACAGTGCCAAGCTTCCTTGAGGTCAAATATACATAACTACACTTTGTATGAATTATTGTTTCATTTCTTATTGACTATATTACTGACTATGTGTCCGATTCCAAAAAGAAGGGACAAAAACGCAATCCCTATAATTGCTCGAAAGTACCTGAAACAAAATAAACAGCTATAGAGCAAACAATAAAAGGGAGCCCCCTTTTAAAACACATGGTACAGACAAGTCTAGCTAGTTCTAGAAACCAATTAAAATTAAACAGTATAATTTTACTGAAAGAGATCTTAACCATTGACTATTATGACAGCACTATCAAATTGAAGGAGCTAGTGGTTAAATAATAACCGCCGCACGAGTCGATCAAAGGTTAAGCTACGAGTCAAGGTTTTTCTGTGGATGGGTGTCCATCTATCAAATATCACTGAAAAACGTTTTGACTACAATAAATCATGTTTATAGTGCCAAGATTTCTTGAAGTGAAATATACACACTTACCTACACTTTGTGTTTATGTAACAATGTATTATTTCTTAATGACAATATTAGGTACTGAGTGTGTGTCCGATTCGAAAAAGAAGGGACAAAAACTAAATCAAATTACTTTATTTTTAAAGAGGCGATGGAAAGCATGGTGACTCAAGTGTCAGTCAACCCACAAATTCGGAGGCTTTCGATCCACAATGGGCACGCTCGGTCTGGATTACCCCCTCTCTCCCAAGTATAGACAGAATGTTTTAGACTAAATTCAAGAATCTGTTCAAGAACACTTACCAAGTGAACTTAGACCTTTTAAGCAATCTTATGATGCATTCTGTTTGTTGCCTAGTGTTGGTCATGCTTCCAGAGTTGTCCACCACGAAATGGGACTTCGCCACCTTCTGTTCAAGTGGCATTTGGCAAGTGATGCGTTTCTTAGCCACCGCTTCAGAGAAATCGTTGCGTTTGCACAGCCTCTCCAGTTGCTGGTGGTCCTCACTGAAATGAAGAACAGAACGATAAGATAATTTTATTGCGATTTTTCAACCGACGTACAATAAAGGAGCAGGTTGTCAGTTTTTGGCTGTATTATGTGTTTTAACCACATAATTTCGTCATTTATGGAAATATTTGAAGAATAGTGAATTTGTTTGAGTGTGTATACTTTCCGTGTAACACCAAACATTTCGTGACGAAATAGAACTTTATTTGACAAAAAAAAATCACTTCTAACTTCATAAAAAACACTAAAAAGTGTAAAATAACTCTGGTTACGGAAGTCGGAGACCTCTAATGAATGAAACAAAACCGCCAAAGCCATAGACTTCCTTAACTTGTATTATTTTGTGTCATTATATGTGTCACATAATATAAGACTTCATGCTCTAGGTACATGTACCAAACAAAATTTAATATTTGTAAAGATAAAAATGCAATGTAAAAGTGATTTCCAAATCCTATATAGGTACTTGCATAATAAATAATTTCTTTTCACTTGTACGAACTACAGATAGTAGTTCCGAGTCTGTACGCTTGTGTATGTAAGTTTAAATTGCATTAAAACCAGCCACGAAACAGAAAACATTACTCGTGTAGCACGATTAGCAATGACACTTACCAAATAACAGTAATAATTTTATGCATGAAAGTCAACATCTTCCCAGTTTCAAACAACAATGGCACTTCCATGACGATGTAGCTGTGTCCAGAGAAGAAGTAGGATGCGGCCATCCTCATCATCGCACTTTGTATCCTAGGATGTGTAATGGCGTTCAGTTTCCGTCTCTTCTGAATATCATTGAAAACGATCTCACCCAGCCGCGCTCTGTTCACTTTACCATCTGGTAACAGTACCTCGTCTCCAAAATATTCCCTCAACTCATCCCACGCCTTTGTCCCTGGCTCCAACACTGAAAAAAAAAACTTACAAGTAAATGAACTGTAACTATTTACTTTTAACTATTTGGCATTTGAATTGGGCCCGTTGTACCAAATAATCAAAACTAGATATTTGGTCAGTGAACGTAGTGTACCTATTGTATAACACTACACCCTTTCTTTTAGAATAATCTGTTTACATTAAAAGTAATGAATCATAATTAATTTAATTCGGAAAACAATCCTTAACATTGAATAAAAGTATGTACAGACGCTAGAACATCAAGTTACCAAAATGTGTCAAATTTCTCTGATCGTTTTTCTACTTTTTGATAAACAGAATAAGGTTCATATTCAATTGGGAAAATTTGACACATTGAGGTAACTTGATGTGCTGCCGTCTGTACATACAATCAAATGTTATTAGCCCTACTTAAGGGTTTAATACACTATCCAATTTGTAGCATCCTAGTTAGGAAGCAAGCAAGCAGTCGGTACAATAATTCGGATCCAATCTGTCCTAACTGTGATTACACCTTCCGATTTCCTAGTTAGGTTTCCTACAAATAAGTTAGTGTAATAAAGCCCTTGAAAAACTATGTTAGTTAATTTGTTTTTTTGACACAACCACATGTAGGTGACTCATAAAATACTCAATTAGACAGTTCTGTTTACCAAATGACACGCAGGAGACTGTTAGTTAATTCTCTATCATACAAAATTCATGCAAGGCCTCATTAATGTCGATGTGTTCATACTTGTGACGAGAACTATCTTCTTTTTCTTTTCAACGAAGACAGTCAGTGGACACGACTTCACGATCATTCCAAACACACCATGCTGGCCTTTACCAAAGAGATTTAAAATACTATAGAGCGGACATGCGAGGAAATGTCAAAGAAAAACTTTGATCCCATGTCTCAGTAACGCCATCTAGAATAATATATGAATATTGGAGCGGCAGCGGAGCGTACTAAAACAAAATTGACATAGACTTGTATCCATCAAGACACACTTTGTCGAACGAAAATTTTGTTCGTGATGTCCGGTCTTTAGGTATTGAATGTCTTTGGCCGTTACAAATGACAGTGATAAGCTGGTGGTGTTACCGGCGGACTGCCAAGCCATAGGCCTCGAGTTCGAACCCAAAGAAAGAAACAAAGAAAAGAAAGAAAGAAAGAAAGAAAATATTTTAACCTAAGCCACACACCTCTGACTTTTCGGATTATCGATAATATTGTGTGAAAACAGACATAGCTGAGAAATATTTCCCGATGGCATGTAAAATCAAGTCAGAAGCCGATGGGTACCATAAAATTTCTGACACCAGGTTATAATCACTCATTTAATAACAGATTTCTTTATAAGGTGGCCATTTTTAAGATCTAAGTATGTTACCTACTTGGGCTTCACAAATTATTCTTATTCTATGTGACTATAAAAGTCAAAATGGTAAATTTAATAGGCTTAGTAAATAATTTCCTTTCTAGGGAAGCATTAAGAAGTCGCGTCATCGCGTGTGCAGCTAAACGTTTACCAGGAATAGACCGATCGATTCGTTAGTGCTACGATCGTGCCTAACTGCCAAACAAATTAAGGCCCCATCAGGCAGCCCTATGAATAAATAAAGACCCATCTTTCAGTTCCTTTCTTTTCACGTATTCACCAGCAAGCTCTAATGAACTTTGTACACGCGACTGCATTCGTCGCTAAAGACAGGCGTTTATTTATTTATTTATTTATTTATTTTACAAAAAAGGCGTTTGTTGATTAAATATGCAAGTTTTCCTTAAGTGAATATGCAAGTTCTTGTTTAGTAACTAAACAGTATTTTTCTATGAACACTTCAGCATTGCCCCTAATACCACAAACAATGACTCCTGTTTCGTGAGTACCTACATGGCTTGGAGTAGTATACACACTTAAAGGAGAATAAGTATCTATCGAATCCATAATTGGGCATGGAGTGAGCGACGTGCGCTGACGAAATGGTGTGATGTGCTCTTAGCACAGTGTATATGGCCAAAATATTCGTCTTCTTAGGGTAGTTTTTCACAAGTGCCTATATTTTTTATTTATCTTAATGATACTTTTTCCATTATTTACAATCTCGAATAACTAGCAAAAAGAAGAAAAAAAAAAGAATTACGGGGGTTCGCAATCGCAAATTCATTAAAACACAATAGCAGTTAAATATTTATGCGCAAGTAATAATTAACAATTCATATAAAACATAGCATTGGCATCGTGATTACATATTAACCTACTCATACAGTCACCTTTAATAGTAATAGTTGTACCTACTTCAAGGTACAGACGCCAGCACTCAGTGAAAAACTGTTTCTACCGCCTGAAACTACTTTACAGAATGAGGCCTTATTTGTCTGAAAAGCTTCGTGAACAGCTAATTGAAACCCTTGTTCTGTCCAAATTAAACTATGCTGATACTGTGTACGGTCCTCGTTTGCTGGCTCGCACTGATCGACTTATACAGAGAGTTCAGAATGCAAGTGCGCGCTTTTGTTATTCAGTTCCCCCTAGAAGTCACGTCACTCCCTTCCTTAACAAACACTTGATCCTGAAGATGAAGTCGAGACGAAAGTTACACTTAGCATGCTTACTCTTTGGTATCATTAAGTCTAAGAAGCCAAGGTATTTATTTGACAAGCTTAGTTGGATGGCTAGTAGACGAGAATGTGCGCCTAGGCTATGTGCGCAACAACTTTCAACACAGTCTCATCGAACAGCAGCTTTCAGGGGCAGTTTCCGTTACGCGGCATCTAAGGTGTGGAATAATATTCCACCTCCAATAAGGGTTTTGAGCACTATTTACACGTTT
Organism: Euplexia lucipara; assembly: GCA_921972225.1. NCBI lineage: Eukaryota > Metazoa > Arthropoda > Insecta > Lepidoptera > Noctuidae > Euplexia > Euplexia lucipara. The sequence continues at coordinate 3,640,914 of OV179142.1, read as the reverse complement.
AGAACTCGTCTACGGCAGTATCTGATAGATGCGCAACGGAAAGTAGATATGGTTACACTTAATGCTTCAATTATATAAAACGCGGGCGAATCATCCAGTGATGCTCCTCATAAATTAAATTCTATTACACATAATAATATTACGCATATAATTGATCCTTATGTTGCACTATTTATTTATTTATTCATTTACTACTATTTATATTTACTATATATCTCTTCTTTCTGTATCTGTTAACTTTATTTAGAACATGTCTAGATTGATCTTTATTTTAAGTACAATATTAATATAAGTACTATGTTATATTGTGTTACTCAACCGTTACCCGTCCCAAAAGGTGCATTTGAAAACCAGCGTCAGACAGCTGCGTCTGTCTGGCATTACCGCTGAAATGAGCCTTTTGGCGCAGCCGTGAGACATGCCATTTTTTTTTTACTATTTTGTTTTGTTATTTTCATATTTTAACAGTGTGTGCATGTTTTTACCTGTTGCCAATAAATCATATTTCTTTCTTCTTTCTTTTCTTTCACATCAAGTTCCCCAATGTGTCAAATTTCTTTGATCGTTTTTCAACTTTATGGTAAACAGAATAAGGTTAATTTCAATTGGGAAAATTTGACACATTGGGGTAACTTGATGTGCTGGCGTCTGTACAACTATTAGTATTTGAATCTGAAAATGCGGTAATCGACCCAGCGACAGTTAAGTGGCGCAGCAGTTACGGTATTTTTTTTTTTTTTTGCGGGGTGCAAAACCCTTCTGCATGTCTTCCGCACCGGCGGCGGCGAGGGCGGAGGGGGCAAGGGTCTGTCAAACTCTTACTGACCAAAAACCGTTCCGTTTCACAACTGCGCCGGGGGTCATGGAAGAAGATATTTCCCCGACCCACGCTCGACTCTCATCAAGTGCATGCCAAAACCATTTTACAGAAATAAATATCATTGTATAATAATTATAGTATTTTTTAGTTAAAGTAAAAGATGATCCAAGTGAACCAAAGCGGATTGGACATTAACACCTTGACCTCGCGAGCTAATATAATATGCGTATGAGTCGATAAGCGTTAATCACAGAGTTTAATCACTATTCGCTATCTATTAGTAATCGAAGTGGCAAGGGACAATAGACGCTTTAGAAAATATAGCTATTGTGTTGTCGCTATATCCGTTTAAAAGGAATAGTCAATGACAAGAAATTAATAATTATTTTCTTTGGAAGGCTAACTCACAGCTCCACAGACTGCCTTTCACAACGTGTGTCAGATTACAGCCAGTCCACTGAATACTTTGGACTGGATATTATTCGTACCTACGTAACCTAAGTTCAATGAAACTGGGTGGTTTCTGGGTATAATTTATCTATAATATGTATGTATTTAGAAATATATAAGTATGTTTATCAGCTGTTTAGTACCCATAACACAAGCTCTCAAGCTTAGCTTGGGAGTAAATGGCGTTGAGTAAAAGTTGTGGAATATTTATTTATTTATTTAGGTAATACCACAATATAAATATTAATACAGTAGGACGACGCCTTTGATTTCTGGAAAAATGCCGACAACTTCTACACGCGTAAGACTTGAATAATAACAAAACGGGAGGTCCCGCACTACGAACATCGTTTTGTTCGCAGTGCGGGAGCGGCGTTCCCGCGTCTCGTCTCTCACACCCCGCACGATTGCCCTCTCTAGACGGCTTCGTCGGACGACTGTATGTTTTTAGTCTGTGGTATAATACCCTGTTTTGATGATCTTGCATAATTTATTCGAATTGACAGCTATGACGTCACAACATGGCGCCAAATCAATCCTATTATCATTTGAAACGCATAGTAGGTACCTACCTAATGTCAAGATTTTTTTATTAATAAAAGACTATTTTTTTTCTATTGGCAACCAAAGAGATTTAAAATACTATAGAGCGGGCATGTCAAGGAAATGTCATAGAAAAACTTTCATCCCCTGTCTCAGTAACGCCATCTAGAATAATATATGAATATTGGAGCGGCAGCGGAGCGTACTAAAAAAACTCATAGACTTGTATCCAGCAGGACACACTTTTTCGGACGAAAATTTTGTTTGTGATGTCCGGTCTATAGGTATTGAATGTCTTTGTTGGCAACAGACCTAATCGACTATTCTTCCAGCGTCACGTATTGACAGCAGATCCACACCAGGTAAGATGACTTTGCACTTTGTGGTAGGTAGGTAGGTACTTGTAACTGTTAGTAGCTAAAAGGACACACAATTTCATGTTAGTAACAGAACCCCTGTCACATTATGAAAACAGCCATTGTTTGACAGAGTTTTCAATCAAACTTTTTTAAGCTACGGTAAGCACGCATGTTCTTTGTGTAAACTAAACCAGAATGTAACAGCAGTACAACAAATTGTGTCGAAGAGCACCTTCATACAAACAATAATATAGCAAACCCTCATCTTTAAATGTATTTGTAAATGTTGTAAGCCAGATTGAAGATTAAGAAAACAATGTTACAAAAAAGTCATAGAAAACCAACCAGGTGTATGTACACGTAAAATTTGCTTAAAACAGATACACGGCTATGTTGAAAAGTTCTGATGAATCCGCCTAGACCTTATACAGTGTATAGGTCCACTCAAGCAAAGTTGCAAGTAAATACTACTCATCGCTCGTAGCGCTGTGCTTTACCTTTTGAGCGCTTGGCTAAACATCAGTTGCTGTGCCCCTAGCACACGGCTACAATATACAAAATAAAACTTACATACAATAAATAAGGAGGAGCAATTGTTGTATTGATTTTATCTATCTGATGCATAAATAAATCTCTAATTAATAATGCTTTTAGTTGTACCACACCGTTAATATTACGAAAAAAAAACTAAAAAGTCATGCATGTTCTCTGTCGCAGAAATATGACATGTGCAGTAGGGGCAAGGAAATATGTATTGCATTTATGCGACATAAGAGGTAAAAGGCTTAAATCATGCACAATTTAATGTTTCTTTTTATTTTTGCAACACATAGGTTTAAATAATCAATTATGTATGGTTGTGGGCACCATGGTGGTTCTGTACTTGCCTTCTATCTTCCTTCTTCCGTACATAAAATAAAGCTTGGTTAGCTTATTACTTTCTGAACTTGCTATGGGGGTGCAAAAACCAGCTTGATAAGTTACCAATTAAAAACTACCTTGAACCTAGAGTGATAGGTTCAAGGTAGTTTTTAATTAGGTACCAGTGGGTACCTAACAAAAGTATACACAGGCATTATATCAGTGAGGAGGAGTCTGGGATCACAAACAACTCATGCGGTACATATTCAACCGTGGATTTTATTGTATTACTAATGAAAGTAAAAAATATTAGACAACTGTATTGTCTTAATAGATCACATTTTTTGTTTGATATTCGCAATGAGATATACCTAACTAATAATTAACAATTAATATCGCTTATGATGTGGCCTTAGCGTCGCGCTGGGCAAATAGTCGCAAGTCGTATCAAACTCACCTTCGTCCAGGCAAACAAAAGTTGCAAAGCTTGTAAAAATAAAATATAATGTTTTACCTCGTTTAGCTACTTCATCTGCGTCAATTACTGCTATACCATGCCCTCGAAATATTGAAAGTACTGTACTCTTTCCGGTCGCAAGTCCACCAGTTAAACCTACTATGAACATTTTGTTTAGAAATAGTTAAGGCCTTTACACCAGGTATTTAGGTAAATTTCGGATAACGTTCGGCACTCAATCGTTGATATTTAAATATTTCGACGCGGTAAATATTTGAATTATTCAATACTGTACAGGAACAACACTGTAGATTAAAGTTGGAGCTGCCTGCAGCTTTACCATTGAGTCCATTGACTTGACAATTGAGAATTGAGGTGTCACTTTGACAGAATGACAACTACTGAAGTCAGTGCTGCCACCTCTCTGAAGCCAGTAAGCGCTAAAAGTGCTTGAAAAAAGCGCTAGATTCCGCTAGATTTCATAAAAAAAAACACACACACAAGTAATACCTACCAAAAAATTTTAGATCTAAATTAATAAAGAGCCTAATCGCTTTCGCTGTCTGAGCAGGTTCTGTAGACTGATTTTTTGTAGGTCCTGGTTGCGGTTTTTGAGGGTTTTGTAATTTCCATTTATATTTTTGGCTTGACGTGACGTGTGTTAGAACATTTTCGGGAAAATCGTAGTTGTAACAACGATTTTCCCGAAGGTAGCCGTCCCGACATGTAGCCTTTTTGTAAGATAATCCCAATCGTTTATGTAAATTTGCGTTTATTGTGTCTATGCCAGGTCTGCCAAAAAAGCGCTAGATTTTCCGCTAGGAGTTAAAATTGAAATTTCAGCGCTAAGTGTTCCAAAAAAGCGCTAGATCTAACTCCGAAAGCGCTAAGGTGGCAGCACTGACTGAAGTGAGTGTCTGACTGTCTGAGTGACAAGTGTGACATAAAGAAACGTCAAAAAATAAAGCAGAGTTGCCAGCTCAAAGTACTAATTTACCTTAACATAGATTAACAATTCATTCTAATCACGCGTGCCGCAATAAGGTCGTAACACACGTATCAACTTGGATAGGAATCTTCACCGTATCAACTTGAGCCGTTTAGTATTATTTGTATGAAACTCCCTACTGCAACGCACACTTATCGGAATCGTAACGTATTAAAACTCACCTCGGGACAAGCTCACGAACCGGTGCGGTGCGTGGTCGACTTGCAGTTCCCGCGCTTACGGTGCTCCGTACTCTAGTTTAACATTTCCTACCCTAGCTTACGTCTCTTCGTGTACGCCCCTCCCGCAGTCTGCGTTGCCGAACGTGCCGATTGATCTGGTGCCGTCAACCAGCGGTCAGCGAGCCGTAAGCGCGGCGTCGCCTAGCCGTAGTTAAGCCGATGTGCTGGAGCTTCTGATCCGCTTTAGTTACGTGGACGACAGTTTGATGCCAAGGAGAAAGGCGAGGCGGTGACGATCCGTTCCTGAGTCGATATGTGTGCTGTGACCCTTAGATGCGGCCTAATGTGGTAAATTGTTTTTTTTTAACCCGGTATCAAATACATGAATATTTGATACCGGGTTAAAAAAAAAACAAAAAAACAATAGGGACTTATTAATATGAATTAATAAGTGGTAAATGGTTCAAATATATTAAATATTTTGCAACGCAAGTTGAGCGCTTTTTTAAAGAAAACAGTAATTTTCAATAATCCTTTTTGCTCCCGGTATTAAAAAAGGATTTAATTTCTTAAAAGCTTTTGGTATTAATAAAGGATTATTCCTTTATTAATACCAAGAGCTTTTTGGAAATTACTACACTTCTTGGCCAAGCAGTTTTTATTGCGCTATCATATAATGTCAGTGGATGAATAAATTCATGATTTTTATCCGGGATTTTAAACATTGTTGTAGATGTCATAAATAAAATAGACGATAATAGAAAAAAACATGATATATTAAATCCTGCAAACGTAAGAGATGAATCCTATGCGATGACGGCACCCGCCGCGGCATTCTGTTCAGCGAACAGATGGACGGCTGTTATTGCATCACAGTATTCGCACAAAGCCGACGTTACCAGCCTAAACCAACCAGTAGTTATTTAATTTGACCGATAGGCATAGGTTCATTACTATGCCCATGAAGTTATTGTTTAATTTCTGCTAAGGCATGCCATGATCAATTTAAGCATAATTACCAAGCAGTCAGCAGTTCCAACAAGGCTTGCAACACCGTTGTTGTAAGTGACAATTTGAGGTTTTAATAAGTAAGTATCTACAATTAGCTACTAGTCTTTTCAGACTCAAATGATTTCTTATGTTATATTATTATTATTATACTATAAGAGCCATACTCTGACAGAAAATGAAATTTGGTTCAGAAGCCTAAAATGTGACTTAAATGATTTTCTTTAGTAGCTCTAACGAAGGTCTAGGTTTTGATTATTTATTTGCACAAGGTGGAAGGGAAAAGTGCAAACTCATACCATGTGCAATGAGATTTAATTACCTAGTAAATATTGAATGTCTTTGGCCATGAGTTTGAAATACGATTCTGGTTGCCAACTCACTTTTAGCTACTACTCCTACTTTTTAAAAAATCGGTGCTTTCACCAATTTTATCGTGCTTGTTTTACTTGGAACTTTAAACCAGTTTTCCAGGCATGACAAATCAACGAAGTTGCAAGACGCACCAAAAATGCCTGGAAGAGCTATTGGGTCATGAAAGATCATAAGAAGGGAAATCTTCCTCTGTCTCTTAAGAGAAGACTCGTCGACGTGTGTATTCTTCCCATCCTCACATATGATTCTCAAACATGGTCATTGACAGTTCAAAAAAAAAATCTTAAGTAATTCTAATTACAATTGGAAGAATCAGCAGTTGTCAACGCTCGAGGTTTGCCAGAGAGCTATGGAACGGAGTATTCTGGGTACCAAACTTGAAGACCGGGTTTAGGAATACAATAGGTAATCCGTTCCATCACGAAAGTTACTGATGTCACTCAAAAAACTGCCACGCTTAAATAGAACTGGGCTGGACACATCTGCCGCATATCAGACGATCAGTGGGCCAAACGCACGACCCAATTGGTTCTCTTACATGGCAAACGACATCGCGCTAGGCCTAGGCGAAGATGGCGGGACGAGTTGGACTCCTTCGACAAAGACTGGTCCCAAAAAGCCCTTGACAGAGAGAAGTGGAAAGAAAGTAGGGAGGCCTCTGCCCTGCAGTGGGAAAATACAGGCTAGTTATAATAATAATAAAAACCCCACAGGGCAGCTTGTGGCGTGCTGTTGGGCAGTAGCGACCCCACGGACCTGATCTCCCGGGAGAAGTCTTGTTATGTGGTATGTGGTGCTAACGTGTGTGGTAACGGGCCCGGCAAAGTAGTAGGTAAGTACTTTATGTACGGATTATATTATACCAATCGAGTTTAATTAGGTATCCTATAAGTATAATGAAGGTACCTACCTACTAAGTACTCCTACTACTTAGGAACTTCATGTAGGTACTACTTCCAACTCTAGTATTGTACCTATGTAACATAGAGACACGCAGTGCAGTACCTAGTTAGAACAGTTTAAAATTATTTGTTTTGTCGAGAGATTATTTCCGTTGTAGACAAATACTTCGAGAGCGAGAACCAGCACAATTTAGAAAGTTATTCGTAAATAAATTATATTTAGAAAAAAAGTACTTACTTACCTTGTTTTGCTGATCCTACTTAATTTATTCGAATTGACCCATATGACGTCACAACATGGCGCGAAGTCGATCCTATTCTCATTTGAAACGCATAAGTACCTACCTAGTACCTATGCATTGATTACGAAGTTTTAATATTCATTCATCCAATTAACCGCAGGCTTTAGTAGAAAATTACAAAATTTTGACGTGTAAAAGTGTTTTCTATTTACAGAAATAAATATCATTGCATTTCAATTAAGTAATATTAACTAAACTCTGCACCCCTACCAGAAAGGCGGACGGATTGACAAAGAATCTAAAAATGAGTAGGTACTTTTTTCCTTCCAAGGACAATCAAAGCGATATGACGAGGCAATGACGCAATTAGTAGGGAGCAAAGATCAGAGAATATTTCAGTTTTCCCAACCTTAATGGTTGTGTTACATTTTTGAAAAACTTTGTCTATTCAACAATCGTTCATGTTTTTTTTGCTACGCGCAAATTTTGTATCCCTTTTTAAAAACATTTTGCGCAGGGAGAGCTGCTGCTAACCAAGCTACTGATTTATTAGTCACAATACTTAGTCGGAAAAGGGGCCGCATTATGTGCTCCTGGTAATGGTAGCTCTATACTTATATACTTAATCAAGGTACAAGAATGAGTGCAGAAAGCTAAATATTAAAACATTGCGTTAACCTTAAGTTTAATGCCGCGGAATGGAATGGAAGCAACTATTTGCAACGAAGTTGTTTATAGCCAAATAAACGTTACGTCAATAGTACCTATAGTAAGTACTTAGGTACTTAGTAAAACCAAAAATTTTCTTCGTTGCCATCTTGGATTTTTATTTTGACCTCATTTTCGTAATCAGTAACCCCAAAAACTATGAAAACGAAACCCATGATGGAAACATCTGAAATTTTCCTCGGCGCCACACTGTGGTCTGGATTTTGAGTTTCGTAGAACTTCGTTTGCTTTTGTTGAAAGTCGGGTTTTTTTGGATGGAAATGGATTCCTTAACCATTATTATACCTAATTATGAAATATTGGATCATTGGAGTCAGTGTATCTATTTTTAAAACACTAAAGTTAAAAAAAATGTATGGAGCTAGGTTAAAAATATCGAATATCTCCAAAACCGCGCGTTTGGCCAAAATATCCTCATACACGGTGGTACTTCTATTTATTTAAGATTTTTTGGCATACTTCATATATTGAGTGCAGGTGCGGTTTTTTTTTTTAAAATCGGAGAGTATTTTAATTTTTCATACTGTATTTTTAGAATGCATTTATGAGTAGGTGGGAAGTGCTGGTCCTAATAATGAAAAAACTTAATTAATTATATTTTTTAAAACAGCCACTACCAACAAAAACAATTGTCACATTTGGAATATTGGCTCAAAATTTTTTAAAATTAAAATGACGTCGAATTGGTAATAAGCTGAGATTTCACAGGAACGAACGAAGTGCACCAGGTTTTATGCGTGCAATCATTAATTGATGTACTTATTACTTATATCGTGTACTCATTAGATAATTGGTATACTCACTAGTTAATTTGTTTACGTAGGTAGTGAAACTTTTCGTTTTGTCATAGTTCCAACCGATGACGTTCAAGGTCCAGGATCCATGAAACTCGGCTCTTCAATAACTAAAATTGAAGCATCTTATTCCACAACACAACGTTTCCAGTCAATATTTGACTCTTGCCAAAGTAGCCAACCTTTACATTGTTTTTTAAAGTCTTCGCAATCCGGACGCACTTGCTGCCATCTCTTCATTGCAGCTTGAGTAAATCTTCGGCAAAACTCTCTTAGAGTCGTAACGTCATCTGTTGGAACTATGACAAAACGAAAAGTTTAACTACCTACGTAAACAAATTAACTAATGAGTATACCAATTATCTAATGAGTACACGATATAACCTATAAGTAATAAGTACATCAATTAATGATTGCGCGCATAAAACCTGGTGTACTTCGTTCGTTCCCGTAAAATCTCAGCTTATTACCAACTCGACGTTATTTTAATTTTAACAATTTTTGAGCCAATATTCCAAATGTGACAATTGTTTTTGTTGGTAGTGGCTGTTTTAAAAAATAAATTTAATTAAGTTTTTTCATTATTAGGACCAGCACTTCCCACCTACTCATAAATGCATTCTAAAAATACAGTATGAAAAATTAAAATACTCTCCGATTATTGAAAAAAAAACCGCACCTGTACTCAATATATGAAGTATGCCAAAAAATCTTAAATAAATAGAAGTATCACCGTGTGTGAGGATATTTTGGCCAAACGCGCGGTTTTGGAGATATTCGATCCACACAACGTCATCTAAGTAGTCCCAAGCAGAGCAGAGTTTGTGTTATGGGTAAACATAGGTTATATATTTCTAAATATGTACTATTAAAGATAAATTACACCCAGACACAGAACAAATGATCGTGCTGATCACTCAAAAATTTTCCTGGGTAAGAATCGTACCCACGACCATCTGCGTTTTAAGTCGAGAACTTTTTCATGCGAACTGTTTTATCGACATGGCAAATTCAAAAAGAAGGCGGTACTTTTCGAGATATTTGAAACTGATAGTCTTGCCCCGCCGACAGTCTTACCCCACCTTACCTGTATTGCGAAATTTTCAACCCCTGTCCTAAGTAGGTAATGTAATATAAACCAAAAATACTAACCATGATGTCAATCAAAAGATTTTTGTACAAAAAAACATATAATTGTCTCCGCTACCTATTACAGACGTCGACGTGGCCACGTTGCCAACTTTGGTCATGACGTTCGTTGACGTGACGTTTGTAGGTAAACACACGGCAATGTGACCGTTAACGTGCGTTAACTGCCCTTTAGTATTTGGATGAAAACAATAAAAAGGGAAAAAAAAAAATTTTGTTTCATTATAGGACGTAGTTAAATATTTGATAACAATGTACTTACCGAAGAAACTGGAAAATGTATAATTAAATGGTTGACGTCAAAGGTTATACACGCTTTGGCCACTATCTCACCTGATGGTAAGCCAAGATGTGGTCGGCGATGAAGCACGCTTGCCTAGAAGCAACCTGTTCACTCTTGGACTTTAAGACTCTTAGGATGTAGCTATCGGGAAACACCGACTCCGGCAGGGAATTCCACTCCTTGGCTTGTGTTATAATATTCCCATCGGAGTGTTATTATTCCCATCGGTTTAAAATACATAGAACTGATTACAAAGACTTTATTTTTATAGAAAGGATAGTTGACTAAATTTTAGCTTTTAGTTCCTCATCTAGATTACAAGCAAATATTCGACTCAATAGAATAGAATAGAATAGAATAGAATATTCTTTATTGTACACCATAAAAACTTACAAATTATAATTTTAAGGGCTACAAACGGTGATACAATGTTCACAGATCATACATAGGTACACACACACACATACATTATTTTCCATTTTCCCGTAATCAAAAAACAACCGCGATATATCGAGTCAAAATTTCGCTTGACGTCACGTCACTATCCTAAACACAATTTCTATTTCTATTATCGTATCGATAAGGCGACAATAGAAAGAAAATGGCGTTATATGGAATCAGCTGTTTGTCAACTGTCAAGTGTTAACGAGTAGAATTTGTAATATGGCTGAAAATGAAATACACTTGACAGTTTACAAACAGCCGATTACATATACGCCATTTTTTTTCTATAATAGAAATAGAATAGAAATAGAACAGAAATGGAATTTGTAATATGGCCAGGCCTGCAGTTTATACGAATAGTGACGTTACAAGCCCCATACCAACTTTAATGCGCATAATGTAAGTAGGTAGTTTTCCATCAATTTGAAAAAGTTAAATAATACTTTATTACTTAATTCTACTTATTTTTCTTAGGATTAGGATTTTTAGCAGCTTGAATATAAGTACCTAAGTACTGTTGTAAGTACCTACCACAAGTTTGATTTGAAATAAAATACTTAATAAGAAATAACGATTGGCAACTAAAGTCGAGATAGGTACTTAGATTGTTTTCTGGGTTTTCAATCTCTAGATTAGTAAATACTTAGTAGACTAATTCTAAAAATCTGGGACAAATTAAATAAGTATCTAATGTACAAACGCCAGCACATCAAGTTACCCCAATGTGTCAAGTTTTCCCAATTGAACATGAACCTTATTCTGTTTGCCATAAAGTTGAAAAACGATCAAAGAAATTTGACACATTGGGGTAACTTGATGTGCTGGCGTCTGTACTTATAATATGCATTAAATATATAATTTGTCATAGGGTTATTGTGTTAGTCGACTATGGTTGCTGGCCAACGAAAAATATTCTTTTCAGAAATGCCCTTTCCTGTAGAACCATAAAAAAACGAATTACTTGTTATTAAACAGGAATGGCCGAGTTGTTCTAGAACAATTAGAAACCAGTTAAACAGGGACCTTGCTACCCCTCACAATTGTTCACACAACTGAAGACATCGGTTTCGTATCTGCGATGCGGAGGGCCTCGTTATTTTGGTCGACGGACACGTGGGCGGAGAGTTCGTATTAGGGCGGAGTTAGTGGGCGCAGAACCTTCCCTCTGATACTCGTCGCCGTCCGTCGTCACTATCTCGTCAACTGTCACAGGCAACACTACTCCTCCGGCCTTCAGGACTCCTCGATGTCCTTCGGAATTTCACCAAAGTTTTTCTAGTCATGTGTATTGTGCTTCAAGTATTTTAAATATTTTCTATCCCTATCATGGAAGGGTCTAATGGAATCAGGTGCTCGTCCTTGGATAATCCTACGAGTTTAGTGCCCTTGCCCGTGGGCGGTTCGCCGACTTCAGCCAACAGCTCTGACAACTACATGTTCGATGACTCCTCGATGTCGGATGGCAGCTTGTACGCCAGTGATCAAGAAAATCTATCTACACCACGAAAAAGGTATGGAATTAAAAAACAGAACGTGTTTTTTTTAGATTTTCCAATAAGGCTTGGCAGTTTTATGATTTAATTTGTTTCTGCCTCTTGTAGAACAAAATTAATTTAAGCTCTGGCGACTTCTGCGATTTTTTAACACGTGAAAAGGAAACTTAGTTTTCTTTATTAAGCTTAAGGCGCGCACCGAGGTTTGTGAAATTTGGCATAGTTTAAGTTATAGGATAGCGATGTGTAGAAGTGGACAACTGAAACGGTTGAATTTAGACCACTGTGCGACTATCATTAATATTATTGTTCGGTTTATTACCCTTAATATTATTGTCTCTTTCTGACAATGTATCATTAAGGTTAAGGTACCTAGTAATTGTTACCTTACTGCTTCAAACTATTGGTATTAATTCGAATGTAACACTGTTCCACCCTATCTCTGACACTGACTATTAAAATTATTGAAATGTCCGTCTTTGGTAATTTAATGAGAACTTACCTACTTACTTCGAAATTTCGAACTCAGAGTATCTAACTATAATAAATATTACGACCACTACTACTAATTTAATATACTATACAGCTACTTCGGTAAAACATTTTGGATTTGATGCATGAAATTATTTTGCCTTATTTCTATAAAAAATAAGACCACAATATGCTAGCCTTGATGATGAAGTGAAATAAATCCTCAATCTATGAATGATAGACAGAAGAATCATGTGACAACAACTTTGTGTTGTTGTCACATCATTCTTCTCTGTTGATGATGTAGAGACAAAAAATTAAAAAGTATGCTTAGATGGTTAGGTCATGTTGAGAGGATGAATGAAAGGTAAAAAAAGGGATTTGTAAAATACAGACGTAGGTAAATGGAAACGCCGAGAGGAGGCTCCTGTAGAAAAATCTTATTGATGATACTTATTTTTCAGAAAGTTTAGGTGCGTAAGTTCATAGTCTGTATTCGCAAAGTGCGTATATGACACTGATGTATAAATTTAAACCAAGCAAAAGTAATTATGCTGGCATCTTAACAGATGGATTAGTGTAACTAAGTAATTTCTAACTAAGGAAAATGGCACGTATTTCAACATCTAAGTAGGTACCTACTACTGTTTTGCAACCTAAATCATAACTTCGGAAAATTTCCGGCATAGTGCCTAAAAACTGCGTAAAGTTAATTTTTAACCGACTTCAAAAAGGAAGAATTTTTCATTCGTGCTGTGTATTTTTTATTTTTTGTATGTGTGTGTTATTATTCGTTTATTTCCGCGAATTCAAAACTAATATTAAAAATTATTTTTATTGCACTACCTAGTTGCTCCCATTTATTTTCTTAGAACACGTCCTAATAAACGAAAGCATTCAATACCTAATAAAGTAGGATAAATATAAAAAGAAACAAATCATTAAAATAATACTTAAGTACCTAATAAGATTAATTACAAAAATTTTATACCTCATCAATATTAATGGTATCTTACCTTGGACTCCGAAGATATTCTAGGGAACTCAAATCACATACAAAAGGATTGATTGAGGTGTTGTTAGGTTATTATTGCATCGGATAGCTTACTACTCTTACTGTGTACTCTTATATAGCTGTATGAATATCTTAACAAAAATATTCATTGACATAAAAATATTGTAACAAAACATGTGATTGGATTCTTTGACTCCTGCGATAGTTGAAACTGTTGCAAGAACCGGTGTCCTACCCTAATAAAATGATACATTTTATTGATCATTAGGGTAAACCTAAACAAGCACAAATAATATGTGGAAAAAACCTTCAGAAAGTTTTTCTATCTCAGTTGTATGCCAGTCTTCTAGGTAGGCACGTTAAGTGTTCCCGGTTTTATATTTTATTTCTCCTGTTTTTCACTCGGTATATTCTACTGGTACTTAATTAGGTGAGAATGTATGTTTAAACTTAAGACATCCGAACTCGATCCACAGAGATAGGCACCGCTTTTGCGATTTTATTTTATTTAGGACCATACTTAGTTTTAGGTTAACCTAATTTGTAGATAAACTACTTTGGTATTTTAAACATACAATTACACTATACTTATTAATTATTAAGATTTTCAATAAATTGCATTTCTTAAAACATTCTAATAACAAATGGTTGAATAATAATATAATATTCCACTTATTTTCACACAACGCCATTTAGTCCCAGGTTAAGCTTGAGAGTACTTATATGTTTCTAAATACATACATATTATAGATAAATTACACCCAATATGAATATGCCTCCTTTGTGAAGTTAGAAGATTAGTTTGGCCGGAATGTCTTTGGGCAGCACAGTAATCCTCTCTATTCCTTCTAGGTCAGAGTTTCGGCGCCTGCACCGACGCAGATCTTCACAGCGTTGTCCTCAGCAGCAGATCCAGCAGCGTCAGGCTGCGAACCTCCGCGAGCGTCGTCGAATGCAGTCCATTAACGATGCCTTTGAGGGCCTTCGTGCGCACATCCCCACACTTCCGTATGAGAAGAGGCTGTCTAAAGTGGACACTTTGAAGCTAGCCATTGGGTATATTGGATTCCTGGGTGAACTGGTCAGTATATCTTTTTAATAATAAATAATAATAGCATCCTGTTACGAATACGAAGAGGGTTTTGCCCTGCAGTGCAACAGGCACTGCAGGGCAAAGGCCTCTTCGTATACCTACAGATAACGTACGAGCATGCTTGCTCAAGGCGGATTGGCGATGTCAGACTTATAATAACTTTTTTCAACAGTTTTCTTATGTCTAGGATAAACTTAGAAAGTACATGTCAATTGAAAAAGTCACCTTATGACTTCCCTGGTTTTGAACCAATATCTCGAGCATGATGTTTTATAAAATAACTAGCTGCCCCGGCAAACTTCGTTGTGCCTTAGAGTCAATTCATTGCTCTTATTTTTTTTTATATTAGATATACATACGTTGAATAAGACGACAACAAATAAATCCAAACCAATAATAACTACTACTACTTTTAAATTACAACATGTATATATACCCTAACCTAACTGACCATACCTATCCTATAGCTAACCCAACTATCTAACCTAACTACCTTACTAAAAAATACTAAATTCATAATTTTAATCTGAACTATTGCCTCTATGTTACATACAATAATTTATGCCTATAGTTTTCCCGGTCTACTTTAATTAAAGTCCTAACAGTAAAATAAGTTCTATTTGCAAAGAATTATTAAAGTTCGTCTCTGTCATCATTGCTAGTTACGTAAATTGATTTCTGAAATATAAGACTTTTTTATGCTACATAAAACCTCTAAGTTTAGTAACAAAATAAATTTCAGAACGTAGGTGCGTATTATAAATTGACAACCTTACCTTCTTGGGTTTAGCTTAAGACTTGTCAATTTCAAATTGTCACCTGATAATGAACTGGGAAGTTAGACTCCTGTCATGTCATCCAAGATGGCGCTGCGTTTGAAAAATGTTTGAGACAACCGATATTCTTGATATTTATTTTTATGATGTCGAACGGGATAAAAAGTATCCTATGTCCTTCTCCTGGCTCTAAACTACCTCCCTGCCAATTTTCAGCTAAATCGGTTCAGCCGTTCTTGAGTTATAAGCGAAGTAACTAACACGACTTTCTTTTATATATATAGATATTGGGTAAACTTTCAAAGCACATAACTTTACATATTGTAACATACTTACTAAATGTAGATAACATTTTGTTAGTCTTTTAGAGAAAGACGGCTTCCATAAAATGATATTTATTGCTCTTAGTGAGGACTATATGTCTCCCTTGAAAATTGGTGAAAGGTAGCGCAAAATCTCGACAGATGCGAGGAATGGCGGAACTGCGGAAGCCCTTGTCCCAGCAGTAGCACAGCTCAGGCTTGTAAAAGTTCAAAATAAAATATTGATAACCATATAATGTAAAGAATTGAAAGAAGCCCTGAGATCTAAAAAAATATTACAGTTTGAAACAATTCATCCAGTATTCAGGTTGTGCAAAAACGTTAGGTACTTGGTAAAACTTTATATAAGTAAGTCCTATCTATAATTATGTTACAATTAAAAAAGAAAAGTAAAATAGTTATCTATATAGCAAATAACAAATTTAAGCTTGAAGAATGCCTAAAAGACTGGCGGCATGGTTATGTTGAATGGAAATGCTGATTCTCTGGCCAGCCATTTGATCACGTGAAGAGTTGACCAATCGCTTGGCAATGTACTTACTTAGACAAATGTTTTCTGTTAACTCAGGTACGAGTGGACCGCTCTACGACGGAAGCCTTGCTGTCAGGAGGAGCCAACGAACAAAACAAGGAGGAGCAGAAGAAAGTTATCATTAGAGGTAAGATCAGGGCCCGGAAACGTTATTGTAAATTCCGTTCTTAAAATGTTCCGAACAGTTCTTTGTATCCTACATTTTGTTCGAAACGGAAACGTAATTAGAACGTAAAGAGAACGTATTGAAAAGACGGAATTATAGGTACCACACGGCCGTTCAATAACCAACTGAATGAAATTCATACTTTCGTTCGTATTAAACAAAGAACATTATGGGAAAAACGTTTTAAAACGTTTTATTAACCCAGAACGAAATTCATTTCGTTCTTTTCGAATCCTTTTATTCGTTCTTCTTATTATTTCGTTCCGTTCGAACGAAACCGAAATAAATCGTTCTTTAGGCATTTTACGCGGAACCGTTCTGAAAAGTATAACGTTTTCCAAACATTGGGTAAGATTAGCTGTCCAACTTAATATTTGACAGAGATTTCACACTCCAGCAAGGCTATTGGCTATCTTATTACTGCCAGTGACATAGCGTCCAGTTGGACAGCACTTTGATGACAACTGAGAATTTACGAAAAATCGTAAGATTGCCTTTTATGTGGACTACTAGTCATGGTGACTATAAACGGGGTACCGTGTGCTTCGTCACATCTCTGCGAGTGCTCATGACCTCATCCTTGATACACACTGATAGTGGCCATTACGAAACTAGCTGTTTGACAGTTAATCGTTGAACAATGACCATCACTATGACATGTCAGCGGAGATACGCAATTTAACCCTTAGGCCTAGCCATATTACAAATTCAATTTCTATGATCGTAATCGATAAGGCGACAATTGAAAGAAAATGGCGTATATGGCATCAGCTGTTTGTGAACTGTCAATTGTAATATCGCTGAACATGAAATACACTTGACAGTTGACGTACAGCTGAATCCATATACGCCATTTTCTTTCAATAATAGAAATAGAATAGAAAGAATTTGTGTATACATCAGGCCTAGCCAGCCTGCTGTATACACAAAACAAGGCCCAACAGCCCTTTCAGAAAAAGTCTTCGTATTTACGGTATACTGAAAAACTACCTGACTAAATATTTACGGTTTACTGTATTCTACAGGCCTAGCCATATTATAAATTCTATTTCTATTATCGTAATCGATAAGGCGGCGACAATAGAAAGAAAATGAATCAGCTGTTTGTCAACTCTCAAGTGTTAACGAGTAGAATTTGTATTAAGACTGAAAATGAAATACACTTGACAGTTGACAAACAGCTGATTCCATATACGCCATTTTCTTTCTATAATAGAAATAGAATAGAAATAGAATTTGTAATATTATGGCTAGGCCTACTGAATACTGTGTCAGTCATATGTGAAGTCGTTCATACAACTCCATACGCAATTGATGGAAAAAAAAATATCCGTTAAAACGGACCAGTAAAACGGAAACATATGAGAATGGGCTGTTACCCAGAGAAGATATATCGCAGAGGTGTACGTATTTTTTTTCAATATATTTACTCAGTTATGTTTAAGCCCCATGTAATAGGGAGTGAGCCTATTAATTTCAACCACATTTCTAACTATGTAATAAAAAAAAACAATATTGATCGACACAGCAAGATGTGTGGATAACTTAATTTGCTGGAGAGTGAATTGATTTTACCACAGTGTTAATTTGTTCTAGCAATTGTTTGAGCAGTGTCAAACGTGCCTTTGCCAAGGCTCATGGCCAAGCTTTTCTATATCTGCTGCTTATATTATTACTTGCCTGCCAGTATATCTATACTAATATTATAAAGAGGTAAAATTTGTTTGTTTGTAAGTTTGTATGTAGGTAGGGGGTAATCTTATTGGAACTAATGATCCAATTTTAAAAATTATTGCACTGGTGGAAAGCTACACTATTTCTGGATGACATAGGCTACTTTGTATCCCTGGAATCCCACGGGAACAGGAACTACGCGGGTTAAACCGCGGGACGTCTGTTTTGTATAAGTTAGGCAAAGTGAGCGTGAAGTGAACTGAGAAATGTCAGCTTACTTCTACAACCTTTAGCTTATAATTATGATTTGGATTGTTAAAGATTAAAATAATGGAGAAGAAATTCTAAACGCTAAATCGGTCGCATTTCAACCACTACGGGGCCATTAATAAGCTGATCGAAAACTTTAACACCGTTTATAAGAGCATTGCTTGCACGGAGGTCACTTGAAAAAATTCTCTTCTTTAAAAAACTTGAGAAGTTAGCATAGTTAGTTCGGGAACCAAGTTTCGCAGGTTTTTGTACTTAATAATATAAAGACTGTATTTTTTACGAGTTAATTATAAACGTTTTTTAGACTTTTTTCCTACGCTTGTAGGAAAAAACCTCTACTACTACTGGTCTACTAATTTTATAGTTCTACGTGAACGGAAAATACCCCTAATTTTTTTTATTCGCTTGAGAATTTCGAAAGAAACATTTTTTCACAACCTGAAGGGGCTGTAGACCTAAGTGCTCATCTATATTATTATGGTTTAAAGATAAAAGGTCTTGAGTAAAATTACTTTAGACTATTTATCTCAGGAACGCGACAGTCTGACGGATGGGCTGACAAACAATAAAATGATATTTCCTATCCGTTTTTCTGTTGCGATACAGAACTCTAAAAATAGTGCAGAAAACTAAAACTATAATTTTATTAGAATTTGACAAATATTATAAAAAAAAAAGATAATCAGTAACACATACAAATGGATGTGCAATTAAAGTCATGCAGATGCGGGGTGTCCGATGGAGCATGCGATCCATGCAACGATGGCCGGGTCATGCGGTACCGCGGTGCCAGGGCGCGACCCCTGCAATATGTTTGTGCACCTTTTAATGATAAATACACCACTAATGTGGGTTCACACAATTAATTGCAACATAAATAATACGTTTACCAACTTTATTGCAACTACCACTGTTTGACACTGTTTTGCATGACCTATAGGATGACTGGTAGGAAATGGAGTGTGCTGGCGTACCGCGTATGTACGTCAATACTTACAGCCAGATATTTTCGTCAGTGAGTTCGCGGATAACGAGAAAAACAAAAAATTTGGCAAAGTACTTTCTATTATAAAAGGGTCCGTTTCTTTTCGTTATGGACCTCTTACGATTACGAGTGTACAGCCATCTATCAACAACGGAAACTTCAGCAAGCAGTTTTGCTAGGAGGACTGCTCCACACAACTCTAACCGGGGTACTGATACCGTTTTTATTGGTGCGACATTAGTTTTTGCCGTAACCAAAGTTACCTGAACGTTACCGTCAGTACCAACTACCCGTGCATACACTACCGCAGCGTATGCTGATTTTGACGCGTCGCAAAATCCATGCAAATCAACCTGCTTATCACTGAGTTTCATGTTCAACCATCGCGGTATTGAAAATTTCGTTAAACCTTTTAACTCCTGTTGGTAAGTCAACCATTTCCTTTTTATTTCATACGGAACTTCTTCGTCCCAACCGATTCCAGATATCCATAATTTTTGAATTAATATTTTTGCTACTACTATTACCGGAGCGACCCATCCCAAAGGATCAAATAGCCTTGCTATATCTGATAACATGTTTCGTTTAGTTACAGTTTCCTGTCGCAGAGGCATCTGAACAGAATACTGAAAGGTGTCGCAGCTTCGGTTCCAGGTAAGTCCCAGCGTTTTAAGTATGTCATCCTGTTTTATGTTGATCTCCCTTTCTACACCATCCTGATCTTTGAACGAGTGCCTTTCTCCGATAATCTTCTCTAGTAATTCACTGCTGTTGCTTGACCATTTCTGTAGCGTAAATCCTGCTTTTGCTAATAACTTATTCATTTGACTGTAAATCTGCATGCCTTCTTCTATCGTATCACAACCAGTCATAAGATCATCCATGTAATAATCTTTAAGTACTCTTTCAGCTGCCAGTGGATAATTATCTCCTTCGTCGTACGCTACTTGCTGCATCGATCTAACTGCTAAATAGGGCGCTGAAGAGGTACCAAACGTTACAGTAAGTAGTTTATAATCCTTAAGAGAAGATTGTTTGTTGTCTCTCCACAAGATGCGTTGAAAATCTGTATGATGGTCGGCAACACGCACCATTCGATACATTTTGATAATGTCCGAAACCAGACAGATGCGATACGTTCTCCAACGAATCAGTAAATGTCGCAGATCTGGTTGCAGCGCTGGACCAATCATTAGGTCATCGTTGAGAGATGTTCCATTTTTTCCTTTGCAGGAGGCATCAAAGACGACCCGAACCTTGGTTGTGTCTTTGTCGTTCCGTACAACAGCATGATGAGGTAAGTACACTGCACATTTATTTTGTTTTTCTTCTTCGGTGATTGGTCTCATGTGTCCCAGCTGTAAGTATTCGTTGATAACTTCCACATATTTTGTTTTTAACTCTGTATTTTTATTAAGTTTAGTTTCCAACGCGTAAAATCTATTAATTGCTACTTTTCTTGCATCGCCATATTTACAGCTCGGATCTTGACTTCTAAATGGTAAGTTGACTACGTAGCGACCGTCATTGTCTCTCACAGTTGTAGCTTTAAATATCTCTTCGCATCTTGTTTCTTCTTCAGTAAGTATACGTTTTATATTTTGTGGTTCCTTCTCTAGTTCCCAGAATCTTTTCAGTACTTCATCATCACCGAGGTGAGCGTGCATCACCGTAATGTTCGTAGAATTGTGGGCAGCAGCTGCTACCGTTCCTGATAATATCCATCCCAATGACGTGCACTGAGCCACAGTGTTACCACTAGGAGCTTTCTTTAACCCGTTTAGCAAAACTTGACTATAAATTTCTGCTCCTAGTAACATATCTACTTTATCTGGTGTATTATATCTAGGATCCGCTAGTTGTATATCGTTTTCTTGTGCCCAATCTAAATAAACCGTTTCTCTTCCAGGTAATAATGACGTAATCGATTTGAGAACGTATGCTTTGACTACAAGTTCAAACGATGGATCGACCCTAGATTGAATTTTAACCTCGACGACTGTATTTAATGATAATTTGTTATTAGCATCTATACCAGTTATGTAACCCTTAGCTGATTTTTTCTGTAACCCTAAACTCTGAACTGTATGTTCTGTTACAAATGACGCCTGTGAGCCTTGGTCTAACAAGGCCCTGATAGTATACCTAGCCCCATTTTTCGATATAGCCCTCACTAGAGCCGTGGCTAACAGAACTTGATGATTTGTTGAACCTTGCGAAAAACATGTTACTACCTTGTTTTCCGCTTCTGCTCCAACCGTTTGTGTGTGTTCTTTCGACTGCTGAACACTATCGCTAAATGAATTTTTCTTCTCTCTCTGAGACTCCTGCTCACCTTTAGGGTGCAACAAGGAGTGGTGTTTACGCTTACATATTTGACAACAGGCTGATGACTTACAAAGCCTGGCAGAGTGATTGTGCCCCAAACAATTGAAACATAAGTTGTGATCTTGCACAAACTTACGCCGAGTATCCACATCTTTACTAATAAATTGCTTGCAATTTCTTATTCTATGCTCGTTATTACAAAGCGGACAAACCATGACCGCATTTGTTGCCGAGTGAAAAACCTTTGCCTTATTAACATTAAATTTAGTTGATTTAGTATCTAGGAACTCAAATGCCCTATAGCGGCTTGTTAAAAATTCTTTGAATTGTTCAAATGTAGGCAGCTGATCAGATTCAGTGTTGCTAGTTACCTTAAGTTCCCAATCTTTTCTACTTTCTGAATCTAGTTTTAACGCTATTAAATGAATGATTAAAATATCCCATGAAGTTACATTAATATCTAAATTAGCAAGTGCATTTAAGCAGTCTGTTGTTGTATCCATTAATTCCTTTAAAGCACTAGCTGATTCGTGTACTATGTTCCTTTGGCTAAGTAATCTTTTCAAAATACAGTGTGACAAATATTTTTTATTGTTATACCTGAATTCCAATAGAGCCCAGCATCTGTCATAATTTAGTTCCGAAATTGGTATATGACGTAATAGCTGCTCAGCTTCCCCAGTCAAATAACTTTTCAAATAGTGCAACTTTTGAACTTTATCAATTGAACTGTTTTTATGAATTGCCGACACAAACAAATCTCGGAAAGTTGGCCATTCCGTATAATTCCCGGAAAATGATGGAATAGTTATTCTAGGCAACTTTATGTATGTGCCTTTTCCTTCGGAAACGTTATTTGATGTTGACCCCGCTACCGAAGACACATCACTACCCTTAATGTTATTTAATGCAGTTTTTAACTCGCATTTTAAATCTGAATATAATTCTTCAGTATTATAATAAACTTCGTTTACAGTGTACGCTGATGATAACAATTCCTTAGGGTCAAAATCTTTTATAATTTGAGTATGCGTTAAACTAAATTGCGCCCACAACTCTGAAATAATTTCTAATCTTGTTTCTAAATACTGCTTGGTAATTCTATCTCTTGGTGACTTTTTATAATTACTTTTAGCTCTTAACAACCTGTTGTGAAGATCATCCTGTACTTTAACATGTGATTGCAAAGACATTTTGAAGTTATTAATCCAAACAATTTACAAAACAACAACAAAAAAATAGTTTTTTAAATCTAGTCCAAAAATTAACAAAAAAATTACAAGTCCTAAAAGTTGACGAAAATTTTACAAGTCGATGTAAACAATGAAATTTTTCTAAGTGTTTGAGAATCTGTTTAAAATTCTACAAGTCCAAAAAGTTGACGAAAATTTTACAAGTCGATGTAAACAAAGAAATTTTTCTAAGTGTTTGAAACTTTAAAATCTAATTAAAAATCGGGCATAGGTTCCCCGTCTGAACACAATTTCGCTTAAATCTAACTAAGTCTAAACCTACACAAATGAAATTATTCTAAGTCCAAATTACACTAATCGAAAGTTAAAGTTAAATTCTTCTAGGCAATAAAGATCACTTTTCCTTGGCACATAAGAAATCACAAAGTACTCACGATTTTCGGCACTATCACTCACTTCCTTACGACCCAAAGTCGTCTGCAGCTTGCTTGCTGCTGATTGATACTCCTTCCTCCGCACCTCCCGCAACTGGCTTCCTGGATCCGGAACTGCTGCTTCCTCCCTTTCTCACAATCCAAAAAACACTCCGCTGTCCGCAGGAGATAAAGAGGCTGATGTTTCTCCACCCTTATGGAGACAACACCTGGTGTGGCTGTAGTTCAGCCGCAGTCACAACCGACTCGAAGGACCATGTTGAACCCGGAACCCTCGGGCTTCGTGAGGGTTCTGTTGATGCTCGCTCACGTTGCGAGCTGGTAGATAGACTGCTGAAACTAGCTCAATGCGAACCCCCGGGCTTAGTGAGGGTCGCAATGAGACTATGGTTCCCTACGGCGCTAGGTTGTGGAAAAATGAAACATAGGGTACCAATCACCTCCAATGTTTAATCTACCATGTTGAATGGTAACATTATAGAAATGCACTCGTTCAAAGATCAGGATGGTGTAGAAAGGGAGATCAACATAAAACAGGATGACATACTTAAAACGCTGGGACTTACCTGGAACCGAAGCTGCGACACCTTTCAGTATTCTGTTCAGATGCCTCTGCGACAGGAAACTGTAACTAAACGAAACATGTTATCAGATATAGCAAGGCTATTTGATCCTTTGGGATGGGTCGCTCCGGTAATAGTAGTAGCAAAAATATTAATTCAAAAATTATGGATATCTGGAATCGGTTGGGACGAAGAAGTTCCGTATGAAATAAAAAGGAAATGGTTGACTTACCAACAGGAGTTAAAAGGTTTAACGAAATTTTCAATACCGCGATGGTTGAACATGAAACTCAGTGATAAGCAGGTTGATTTGCATGGATTTTGCGACGCGTCAAAATCAGCATACGCTGCGGTAGTGTATGCACGGGTAGTTGGTACTGACGGTAACGTTCAGGTAACTTTGGTTACGGCAAAAACTAATGTCGCACCAATAAAAACGGTATCAGTACCCCGGTTAGAGTTGTGTGGAGCAGTCCTCCTAGCAAAACTGCTTGCTGAAGTTTCCGAAGTTATGGGAATCGGTAAATCCAATTTGTATTATTGGACCGATTCAGAGATCGTGTTAGCGTGGCTAAACAGTCATCCTAGCAAATGGAAGACATTCGTGGCAAACCGCGTTTCTGAAATTTTGAGCATCAGTGAACCACTGCAATGGAATCATGTTCGATCGAAAAATAATCCAGCTGATTGCGCATCACGTGGTTTATACGCCTCTGAATTTGTTAATTTTAGATTGTGGGTAGAAGGTCCGGAATTCCTGAAAAATAAAACAATTATATTAAGCAAACACAAGGTTGTATCAACTGATATAGAGGAAATAAGGGTACATGTAGCATCGGAAGATAATTTTATTTGGGATAAATATTCATCACTTACCCAACTAGTTAGAATGGTAGCATATTTAAGGCGTCCGTTAGAGTGGAGGATACCAAAAGCTGAAAGAAGGAATCATAAATTTATAACTGCAGAAGAATTGAGATTAGCGTTAGAAACATGCATTAGGGTATATCAAAATCAAAAGTTTGAAGCGATCATTCTGGATCTGCAAAGGGAAAGGCCTAAGCGAAAGATGTTTAAGTCATTAAATCTTTATCTCGATTCGGTTAAAATCCTGAGGGTGGGCGGCAGATTGGAACGTTCCGATCTTGACAGGGATCGTAAAAATCCCATATTGATTCCAAGTGATACTTATTTTACCAATCTCTTAATCGCTGACGCACATCAAAGAAATCTTCATGGTGGACCTCAACTAACGCTCAACTACTTGAGCACAAAGTATTATATTCACGGGGCTAAACGATTGATTACTGCATACGTTCGTAAATGTGTAATATGTCTACGTTATGCAGCATCTACAAAACCTCAATTAATGGGTCAACTACCACCAGCACGGGTTACACCAAATAGACCGTTTAGAAGCAGTGGGGTAAATTATGCGGGTCCTATTCAGTTGAGGGCATCCAAGGGTAGGGGTCACCATGCATATAAAGCATACATTTGCTTATTTGTCTGCATGGCGACTAAGGCTGTCCATATTGAGGTCGTAAGTGACCTAACAACCGCGGGGTTTCTTGCCGCTTTTAAAAGGTTTGTGGCTAGACGCGGTCAATGCAAGGATATTTGGAGTGATAACGGTACAAATTTTCAGGGTGCTTCTAAAGAACTAGCCATATTACTTCGTTCGGAAAATTCAGGTATAGCTAAAGAAATTGCTTCATCTTTGGCCACTAAAGGTACCACGTGGCATTTCATTCCACCACATGCTCCGAACTTTGGCGGCTTATGGGAAGCAGGCATAAAGTCCTGTAAGAAACATTTGAACAGAGTGATAGGTAGCTCAACTTTAACTTTTAAAGAAATGTCTACTTTATTGAGTCAAATAGAAGCATGTTTAAATTCACGTCCCTTGTGTAGGCTGACTGACTCAAGCACGTACGACGCATTAACGCCAGGGCATTTTCTTGTAGGTGAACCAATTGTTAATGCGCCTGATCATAACTATGAAGAGGCAAATATCTCTAGCTTAAAGAGGTGGCATCTAGTCCAACGGATGACACAGCATTTCTGGCGTAGATGGTCTGATGAATACTTGACAACACTGCTCCATCGCTATAAGTGGTCTAAGCAAAATCCTGAACCAAACGTAGGGGATATAGTACTTATTAAGGAGGATCACTTACCGCCTTGTCGGTGGCTTCTTGGCAGAGTGGTTGAAAAACATCCAGGGTCAGACAATCTTACACGAGTAGTCACACTTCGCAGTAATGGTTCGGTATTTAAAAGACCAACATCAAAACTGTGTGTCTTGCCGATTGCCTAAGAATGTTGTTAGTAGTTTAAGTATAAGTTTAAGCATTGTTAGACGTGTAAGTAATAGTTTATGTTTAAGGTAAAATTTGTATGGCATTTTGTAAGGGAAAATAAAACTATTTGATAAGCTTAATGTTAAATATATTGTAAATTGAAAGGACATAATGTTCATTTAATGTCCTTGGTGGGCGGAATGTACAGCCATCTATCAACAAGTTAATGCCGCGATCTAATGGTTTGTAATTTTAGTTACATTTGAGACCGATAGATGGCGTTGTTCATTTGAGACCAAAAATTAGATCGCGGTGTTAAGATTCTCCGCGAATAGTATAAGGTCTTCGGGTCGTAAAATTGTAATTTGTACACACAATCATGTTCTATGTAACTGTACCTATCAAGGTAGATTAAACATTGGTGGTGAATAGTACCCTATGTTTTATTTTTGACTTCAACGTAGGGAATCATAGCGTCCTTGCGTCCCTCACCAAGCCCGGGGGTTCGCATTGACCTATTGATAGCGACAAATCTACCAGCTCGCAACGTGATCGAGCCTAAACCGAACCCTCACGAAGCCCGAGGGTTCCGGGTTTTACAACGAGTCACATCGTTGTCTGCCCAACAGTCTGTCAAGACCCTCTTTCTCAGAAAAGCGTGAAGGTGTCAACCATGTTAAAATTAATTATCACATAAGTACGTTGATCTATGTTAATGATAGCACGTTGAAACTCTTAAAAACATTTTTTTAAATGGACGCCGGCTGTTTTTGCAACTTATTTTGATACTCGCAAATAAATCAAAATATGATGTATTTCCAGTTGAAAGAAGCAAAAACGTCTTCAAATCGTTAATATGTAGTAGGTATCGTCACATGAAAAATGAATCCAAACCTATAAAATAGAGTATTTCCGGTACAAAGTAGCAAAAACGACTGCCTGTCGGAACTTCACAACCGAGTTACTGGGTAACACGATGAGTAACCCTTGGTTAAATTGGTTGTCAGATTTTCGGGCTACTGACTTCTCGTGAAGCAGGGAGGTCACGACCCTCAGCATTGAGGAGTTCGACGCAAGGAGGAGAGGAATTCTCGTAAGGACTGTCAACGATCTACAGATGACAGCCGGGACCAACAGCTTTAGGTGCTTTCCGAGGCACGGAGGTGTCATGATATGTAATGCCGGATGGTAAGGGTCAACTCACACCAAAAGAGCGTCGAAGCGCAGCACAGTTTCAGTGTCATATGAATTTTAACTTTATTTTCATTACTATAATACTTATTATCGCATGCCATGCACCGTTTATGGAATTCGCCGGAATTCCCGTGGCGCCGCGGGCATCCGCGTGACTCGTTCGAATTTCTCATGCGATAATAAGTATTATGGTAATGAAAATAAAGTTAAAATTCATATGACACTGAAACTGCGCTGCGCTTCGACGCTCTTTTGGTGTGAGTTGACCCTAACTCATCCACAGAACAACCTCGTCAAGCCTAACCTTCAATCGACCTGTGACGCATTTATTAAATAAACACATGCTCCCACAAATATTTAAACTCAATGTAACACAAACAGCTAGACCCGAAACGATATTAAAATATTTATAAGGAAGAAATCAATTTTACCTTAGTGCTTTTCCGTCGACCGTACGGTTTTCAGTATTACTTGATTACAGGCTAGGCGACTAAGGCGACCGCGACGTGAACTTGTCAAAGCAATTATTGGCTGCCGGTTCAAGTGCATCTAACGTATAATTACTTATGGGAAAACCTGCCAGTGTCATCGGTCATGTTGAAATGTTAAACATAATACGTCTTTATTGAAATACGTTAAGGTTGTGTTTTGTAAAGCATGTCATCGTCGCAATTAGCTGTTTTTGCTTTTCAACTATATAGAGAAATAAAGCGTTAATTTTTTGTGGTTGTTTTCCAGCAACAGCCGGAACCATGAAAAAAATATCAGATTTGATACAGATCAGACAAAATTCAATATTAGGTAGGTACCTACCAAATGGAAATGTATGAAACTTCTGATCTTTTTAATATTTCAGGCTCAGTCTCATACTGAAGTTGTTTACTTAAAATGATCAGTTTTCCTTTTTTAAGTTACTTAGTTAAAAATTTAATGTTAGTACTTTATTGAAAACACATAGGTAATTTGCACAAAATATTATTTTTTACTGCACGATATTTCGTATGCATTAATTATTAAATACTTTCAGAATATCATATGATTGCCCACATTTCCTAGGCCGCTACGTTTATAAATAGGTCGTTCGAGACTTTGTAATAAAGCCCGACCATTAGTGGGCTGGCAAAGAACTGCTACATTCTTACGCACAAATTTATTTATTATTTCAATTATATTCCTCCATCGCACCCCCTCTAGAGTTGCAGCAGGGTAAAACCGGGAAAAGTACCCGATTGAATTCAGGTGCCTACTCTAGTTTCTCGGATTCGCTCATTTATTTATCCATTTAGAAAAACTGTCATTAAGGGCTTAATTCTCTATATAATTTGTAGGAAACCTAACTAGGAAATCGGTAGGTATAGGTATGTAATCGCTGATTGGATCCGATTTTGAGTTACGATCCTACAAATTGAATATTGTAATAAGCCCATTAATACTAAGTTGATAATGTTTTTGCGGTTGCATGTGAAGGTAATTTTCACGGGAAAGATGCTCTGCTCTTCGGAGGATCATCTGCCTTGATAATACAAATATCCCTAAATGTGTATCTCTTCAAGGAGATCTCTGTTTATCTACTCACATATTCCCAAAATGCGGAGGTCACCGAATCTAATGAGCTATCAGTCTATCATACATATTTTTAGAAGCTAAGTACTTAACTCGTTTTTTATACTTGTTAATAGCTCCTCTTCATAGTTTTAAAAATAAAATATAGCTGAAGACACGCACAAATAACGTGGCTTTCAGTTGGTAAAAGAATTTTAAAATCGTTTGAAGAGACCCTACAACCTCTCAAACTTAAACAAAATATTAGTATAGATTCCATTAACAAATAAACAAAACCTACAATTCTCAAAAAGGTAGACGTCTGTAAAAATTGCTTTTGTTTTACTCTGATAAAAAATATAATAATAATTATATTATATAATAATTATAATAATAAAAATTGATAATGTAATTACTATTATGCACACACCTAAAAAATCAACAAACAAAAGAACAGTAAAACAATTATAGGGCATCAAAAAAACTCATCCGCATCGCTGTCAACGGGAAAAGTGCCCAGAAGACTGGCCGCATTGCCAATACTCTTACTTTTACTCTTGAAATATTTTACATACTTGTCTAGTAGTTTCTACTTTTCATATTTATGTGTAGTCAACAAGATCAAAGTATTTCACCAGTTTTACCTTAAAAAATATTATGCGTTTTTGCAATGACGGATATAAAGTATCCCTAAGCACGGTGACCGATGGGTAGTAACTACATCACCCATCGCGTGTGATAAACGAATTATAATCGTCGTCTCGATTCGTTCGAACTTTATTCTCACGGTATGTTGGCATCAGCATCGCGTGATGATGCGATGAGTCGATTTCGGGCTTCCGTGGGATCCCGCCACCGTGTCATTTAATTTAGATCGTTAATATTCTCTCCTGTCACTCTTTGTGAAATATTGGTAGTCGCTGCGTCCGGTTAGACTGGAAACCGACCCTAACATAGTTGGGAAAAGATTAGGTACTATAATAAATATTTTCTACCATTTTCAATTATGTATATCAAAATGTAATAATAATAATTTATTTACATATATACATAAAAAAACTATACACACCAGAAAACAAACTAAAAACTACAAAATTAGCTAAAATATGGCATCAAAAAACTCATCCGCATCACTGTCCCCTGATAGTTTACCCAAAAGACTGGCGGCATTGCGGCGTTATATGGCAATGCTTATTCTTTGTCCAAAGTAAAAGCCAGTCCTTGGGTCACGCGAAGTGTCAACTTCCTTGAAAGTTTTTTAAAAACGCTATGAGCACTCATTATTTGCATACCACAATGCCAGATAAAGAGATGCTGGATGCTCTTCAAGTGCTTACATATAAGTAGGTTGGTACTTCGAATAGGTACTATGTTCTCGCTGTGTATTAGGATTAGATATTTCGTGCTTATCTTTAAAAAAAACCTGAGATTTTTTTATTTCTTATGGAAAAAAACAGTTAGGTACGTGGCTCGAAAATAAAAACTTAAACCAAGCTCTGTGAATACTGTGAGATTGTTGAGTGAGTGTAATTGAGATTTAGCTCTTAATAAGTGTGTGTTCTGCCTTTATTTTGTAGTTTAATTGGTGAATATTTTTACATCTCTTAAACTATTTACTTTAATTTACTTAACGTATAATTTCTCCTATGAAGTGGGTGCATTTACATACATTTATAGTCAAATACACAAACAGCCAAACCCGAAACAACTACCTGCAATCCATACAAATATTAGCTACATCCGGGAAACGAACCCACGTTGGCAGCACATTACCTAATTTTTCAGCTACTGCTTCAACAGTGCCTTTATATTGTATAATTAGTAAGTATAACATCTCTTGATAATTGTTAATTAAGTAATCCAATGAATTTATGTTAGTTGTCACAACACAATAGAGCTACTTTATCAAATGAATATTCAAAAGAGTACACCCCTTATTTGACACACAAAAAGCATTGTAAATAGGTAGGCACACTTGTGCCGAAACTCAACGCTCTAAAATAATGATTCCTAATTCCTGGGTTCCGTGGAAAAGTCTTCAGGGTTCCGCGAAATTATTCATTCTTATGCTTTGACTAATATTAGAATTTTCTACATACATACACACATTTAATGCTCACGTCTTTTTTCCATGGGGGTAGGCAGAAACTACAGAGCGCTATTTGCTACGATTCTTAAATACTTCTTTTGCTTAGTCTGCATTCATACATGTTGTCATACACATACGCCGGTTGCGAGAATTACGCACCTGACTTTTCTGAAGAACCACACCAATAAGTTCTATGTATGTCCTTCTACAGCATCCCCTCCCGGAGTTTCCACTTATCTGCCTTTTATACCTTTCGTCACCTTTCATTTATCCTTTCAACGAGACCAAACCACCTAATCATACTCTTTTCAAATTTTGTAACTACATCTTCTTTTAAACCACAACGTTGCTTTATCACATCATTCCTCAATCTGTCATTCATTGTTACATGTTACATCATACACATTTCGAAAGGAACGTATTTCTACAGCATTTATTCTACTTTCATGTCTCTTTTTCCACGCTCAACATTCAATTCATACATTAGTGTAGGCAAAAAAGATTTACAGTTATAGGTTAGGCACAAAAATAATTTTATTTAAAATAGTGCAAAATGTGACGAGCGAACACAATAACTGATTCGTAATTATTTGGTTCCGTAACGTAAAAGAGATTTGATGAGTGTTACATTACTTAAAAAGTTTGGGGACCCCTGCTCTAAAAGTGTAAACAAGGGTGTAGGCAGCATATTTGCGAATCACACCGTGGCAAATTGAAAGATCTCCCCCCGCTTATGGGGTGTCGGCACTCAGGAGTGTATTAGAACACTATTAAGTTCTCCGCACCACTTCAACATACTCTCAGACCCTACTACATCGTGTTTCTTATTTGAGTGCACAGTTGGGGCAGTGGCTGAGCGTTTGGCTGTTACGCTGCGTGTCTCGAGTTAGATTCCCGTAAGATTCCAATATGTGTATGACCTACAGGTTGTCTGCTCCGGGTCTAGCTGTTTGTAGATGTGAGTTTAAATGTTTGGATACGGGACGAATTTCTAATGTGAGGCAAAGATTTTTAAAGTACCTTCAGACCATCTTAGGAAGATTCCTTACTTAAGTGGTAGGTACTCCGACGTGACGTAAAATTACATGGCTCAACGATGGAACAATGTTATTTTTTTTTACTTTTTAAATGTGAGCTTTCACATTTTGGCGTTGGGGGTTTTTTAAATTTTAAGTTACGCATATGTTTGTAAGTAAAGTTAATACCCATAGATGACTAACATCGCAACGGCGTTTGCGAATTTATTAAATTATTTGTAATTTAAAAAATGAATTGTCAAGTCAAATAGTCATAATGATAAATGTCAGAGTCTATATTTACATCTTAATGATGAAAATGGTCACAAGTCTGAGGGATTACAAAACGACACAAAAAATAACATAAAAAATTGTCAACATCGCAACGGCAGTTAACACAAAAGAGCTGATAACATTGAAACGGCTGAACTGTTTTGGATGAATCATGTCTAAGAACCATCGCATGAAACCCTGCTTTCAAATAAAAAAAAACGCATCTGAAACCAGACATATTTTCAAGAATCAGAAATATTTGGTTTTCACCCCGCCAAACCACCCAGTGAGTGGAATGAAACGGGTGATAACTGGATTATAACCCAAAACTGGGTTTTAACCCGGGTGACAACACATCTCTAATTGTGTCTTGTGTGGGACTTAAACATTATAGGTACTTAAATGGCGAAATGTGGGTGTACTACAGATACACCTCAGCCTAACCCTTCCGGGATAACAAGCGTGATATTACGCTTTCTTTATTATTTTAAACGTAAACGCGCTGCGGTGTAGTTGTTTTAAATAAAAATCGTTTGAATTGACGTTCACTTAGTAAATAATTCATAATCATGCATTATACACATTGCATTACAATATCCCCTTATGCGCTTATAATAATGGTTGCTAAGAATGAAACCTAAAAAAAACTTTTTATTTAGGTTTCATTCTTATAAATGAAACTTAACATACCTAACTGTCGAAATCTAGGTATATTGAACACATCTGCCTACCCCTCTGAGCATACAGGCTTGATGATACGTCATGATGTTGTATAAACAATAAACATCCAAGCGATTCCAGCAATCACGATAGATTTGCCGTCTATTTTTGAAGAGTTCCGTTGTATATCTCCGAAGATCAGCACCAGATCTTTACCAAATTAAAATGGGACCACATCAGGAGTCTACTCTTTCAAACAAAAAAAGAATTTCGAGAATCGGTCCACAAATGGCGGAGAAATCAGGTAACATACCTACATAAAAAAAAAAAAAATACATACACACGAACATAGAACCTCCTCCTTTTTTTGAAGTCGGTTAAAAATGACACACAAACATAACATAACATGATGCCTATCATCCCCGTAGGGACAGAGCTGTACCAGTAGTAGCTACACCCACATTTCGCTAGTTATGTTCAAATCCCATGTAACAGGAGGCGAGCTGATTGCCATCAATCGGGCACAAATTCATACTCCGATACTGAGAGCTCTACTGAGAGTTTCCAGAAAGAAAAACTCCATAATGCTTTGCCCGACCCGGAGTTCGGAGTTCGAGACTAACGAAGCAGTCAGAAAAAAAAACAGTCCTAAAAATACTTTTCGAAAAAGTTAAATAAAAGTTTGAATAAAATAAATAAATATTCCACAACTTTCACATAATGCCTTTCATCTTGAGTTTGTGCAGAATTTTAAATATCTGCATCATCTTATCACGGATCACTTAGAGGATGACCTAGATAATAACTATAGAAAGGGAACGTATGACGTTGACGATAGGAAGCAATAGGATCACCCGTGGGATCGCTCTATGTACTAAAGAAGTCAAGTTAATACTTTATGTTGTATTTTTTTTTCCTCGTGCAAAATTTCATAATCAAATTAATTGGAGTATGTACTATGTATGTATGCAAAGTAAGGTAAAAATAGTAAGAATAATCTAGCGAACCAAAGTGGGCTCCCACATTAACATCAAAATTAGTACGTTTTCTCCATTATAAACTCAGTAATACTACACGTACCTATACATATAATACAAATATCTGGCTTCTAAATACTCTTAGGGTTTTTAAAATAAGTCAGTTACAATTGTAAATCTAAGAAAGTAAGATCATTCTACTTATATTTTTATTTTTTTTTGTTGTTTTTCGCAGTCGAGGTTTCGTAGGGCTTTTCACGTTACTATAGAGTACAGTATGACTTCTCTACAACACAGCAAGTCCATTATTATCATATTTTATATCAAACTAAAGCATAAACTTATGGAATCATGGACTCAACAAAACACGAGCCAGGGGTTGATAAAGTACCTACTCTATTTCGATGTGTTAAAGATAATGACTTCGCTCGGACCTAATACTACGATCGCAGTATAACGTGTAAAGTATAATCTCTTTTTCAATTATTAAAAAGCACCTTATCGAAGTGTAATGTAGGATTTACATAGAGATTATAGCGCACGTGTGCCCTTTCACACTCGGGCTGCGTGCCCCATGAAGTGTTTTGACGGAGATATTGTTTTTTATTGACGAACTCGAACAAAAAGTATATATATACCCAACGTTAGTAGACATCCGACGGTTACTGGCCTACACACGGTAGCAACGTAACAAAAAACGACAACTGAAACAATGAACTTTGACGTTTTTATTGTTACATCGGACTTCAGCGTTATATGTTTCGAATATTCTTTTCTGAGTGGTTTTAATTTTATACACCAACTACTAGTACAAATTTTAGTAATTCACTATGCCAATCAAACTTTTGCTCGCTCGTCAAATATTCGACTCGACTGGCGTGCCCACCGTGGAAGTAGACATGGTGACTGAACTTGGATTATTCCGCATTGCGGTTCCATCAACTGATCAGAAAAAAAATGCTGAAGCATTACAGTTGCGAGATAATGTTCCCGCGGAGTACCAAGGTATGGGAGTATTGATGGCTGTCAAAAATATAAACGTTATAATCGCTCCAGAACTCATCAAACAGAACCTCGAGGTGACCATGCAAAAAGAAATAGATCAGTTCATGATCGCTCTCGACGGCACTGACAACAGGTCCAGACTCGGTGCCAACGCTATCATGGCTGTATCGCTGGTGGTAGCCAAGGCAGGAGCCGCAAAAAAAGGTATGCCACTGTACAGACACATTTCAGACATGGCAGGAGTCACCACCATCATATTGCCAGTTCCACACTTCACCATTCTGACCGGTGGGATACTGTCTTCCAATGGATTACCGTTTCAAGAATATGCAATAATGCCAACTGGAGCGTCATCCTTTACAGAAGCGATGCGTATTGGCACAGAAATATATATGTATGTTAAAGACGTGATACTGTCTAAATACACCGTCGAGTCTACGTACGTTAGCGATAATGGCGGTTTTTCCATTCCAATAATAAGCCACAGAGATGCGCTGCTTTTCCTAACTGACGCTATAAAGCAATGCGGGTATAGTGGCAAGGCTGAAATAGCCATCAACGCAGCCGCATCAGATTTATACAAAGATGGGGCTTATGATTTAGAGTTCAAAAATCCAAATTCAAATCCTCAAGAATATATATCGTCTGACAAGCTCGCAGAAATTTACATGGATAACATAAAAGAGTTTCCGGTGTGTTCTGTCGAGGATGCTTTCGAGTTCGACGATTGGGCTGCCTGGTCTCTGCTGACGACTCGCACGGCAGCGCAAGTGTACGGTAATGACTTGACGCAGACCAACTTGAGAAGAGTTGGCTTGGCAGTCGAGAAAAAAGCGGGAAATTCAATTGCTTTGCGATTAAATCAAGCGGGAACGTTGACCGAGATCATTGAATGTTACAAGATAGTTAAGGCAGCTGGATTTGGTGTGGTTGGTCTCGATAGATGGGGAGACACGAACGACTTATTCTTGGCCGATATGGTGGTGGGGTTGTCCGCTGGGCAGATCAAGTGCGGGGCGCCCGCCCGCGGCGAGCGAGTCGACAAGTATAACCAAATACTCAGGATAGAGGAAGAGTTGGGAGCGCTGTCCAAATACGCTGGCAAGAACTATCGTGGACAACTGTAAACTGTCTGTGAGATTTATATTTATAATAAAATATCCTTTCTACCCAATTTATAAGCGTGGAATTTCTTTCCTTTTTTACTACGGGTATAGGGAATCATGAAAATTCATTATTTACTTATCCCTACGAAATAAAGTCGTCAAGCTGAGTCTGGCATGCATGGAAAGGGTTCTATTTCTTGTTGTTCTTGTCCTTGCCTAACAGCGACTACTCTAATTGATGATTTTATTTGAACTAAGTAGTGATTGTCACCTAGTGTTGAACATCACAATAGTAAATTCTCGCATTCCTTACCAATAAATAAAATAAGTAATAATAAAATAATATACCCATCCTTTTACTATCCCACTGCAGGGTAAAGGCCTCTTCTCATCCAGAGAAGGCACGAGCATTGATCACCACACTTGCTGAAGGGAGATTGGCGATTTCAAACTTATAATAAACTATAAGTCCAGGTTTCCTCACGATGTTTCCTTCACTGATGTCAATGATGTCTTAGATAAATTAGAGTGCTTGGTAACTTGCTCGGATTTTAACCACAACCTCGTGCATGAGAGGTAGGCGCCTTAATCTCTTGGTCATCACGACTTAATAATACCCCTAGTAGAGCTAAGTGTAACATGATTTTATAGTGAAGACTTTGTTTAAATTGATATTGATGGTACCAATCTGATGTTCGGTAGGTACTTATGTGACATACGTTCGTAACAAATGCACAAATTACCGGAAATACTTATGTCCATTATTATGACATAATCTGTAGGTACTGTTATTATGGCACTTGTGTAATATTGAGGGGTGGGGTGGACTGAACGTGTGTAGCTTTCGTAGAACGAACTTTACTATATAAAACTGCATACCTACATACTTCTAATATTATGTTTGGTTGTAAAAAATAAAACAAGTTACCTGTACATTTACTTGCAACATGCTCAATACTCAATATTGATTGACAACTTAGTTGGTAACATAACAAATCAGATCCTTATGGACCCTGTAGGACACAGACAAAGGGTACGAAAGAGGAAGCCCTGCAAAGATGCCATATCTTTTTTTAATAATTAACTGCCATTTCATTGATAGTAAGTACAGACGCCAGGACATGAAGTTACTCCGAACTGGCAAATATTACTCCATTTGTTATAAAGTTGGAAAACTATCAAAGAAATTTGACACGTTGGGATAGCTTGATCTGCTGGCCTCTGTACAAGATGAACTATACAAAACCAAAGGAGACGCAAGTCAATATAAATAATATAAGTAGCTATTTATTTCTTAGGTTTACTTACCCAATAAAATGTTTTGTTATAGGAAAAAAAAACAAGTTCCCCGTTATCGGTATAATGTATCAATGAATTTGTTATCATAAGCGCAGTACAATGAAAAAAAATAAACGAGTGGGACAGGTCAACCCTATCGGTGTACGGTGGGGGCCTAAAGGCCCATAACAGAGTGCACGTGCGCGACCCTCGTGCTGGCCCCCTCGCATCACGGTGCCGCACGGGGCCACGCATTTGCGAACTGTTTAGTTAGCCCTCTTTACGTCTCACAAAAATAATTGTAGATAAATAAACCTCAAGTTTAAGCGCTTAGGGGGTCCGGAGCGATTGTGCGCGGATAATTAAAGTCGGATGATTAGCCCTTTTTTCCACAGTTCAATAAAATGGTCCTATTTTACTGCAATATTTGCTGCAAATGAAGGAATTTATGAGTATTTTTTAAACAATTAATTAACCTATTGTATTAATATTCATTCTTCTTAAGGTGGGTGCCAGGGTAGCCCGCGAAATTAAATACAATAAAAATCTATCGATATTCCTTTTACAATATCATTAGACAGAAGTCTAAAAAGGTTATTTTAATGCACTCAACTTCGAACGAAAGTACAATTAAGCATGTTACAATTACAAAGGACGCCGAATTTATTATATACCTATAATCTATTTTTACAGCAGCAGTCACACTTATAACCACTGCAACAAGTTACCTATTTAAAGAAATTATGTGGATTTCATTTAGACATCATCATTTCATTTTGACTGGCCTGTTGGTCTAGTAGTTAGTGACCCTGACTGCTATGCCGGAGGTCGTGGGTTCGATTCCCACCCAGGAAAATGTTTGTGTGATGAGCACGATCATTTGTTCTGCGTCTGGGTGTAATTTATCTATAATATGTATGTATTCAGAAATATATAAGTATGTTTATCAGCTGTTTAGTACCCATAACACAAGCTCTCAAGCTTAACTTGGGACTAAATGGTGTTGTGTAAAAAGTTGTGGATTTTTTTTTTTTTTTTATTTATTTATTTAGTTAAATTATTTCATTTTAGTTGCAATTAAAAAGTCAGTGATAAAAACCTAAAAGAAGCAGGTACCAACAATACATGGACACGTTTTTCGTTTCACTTACAGTCTTCCAAATTTGAAATAGAACAATAAATTTGAATAAAAATTGTTTTCTCTTATCTATATATATAAAAGAAAGTCGTGTTAGTTACTTCGCTTATAACTCAAGAACGGCTGAACCGATTTAGCTGAAAATTGGCAGGGAGGTAGTTTAGAGCCAGGAGAAGGACATAGAATACTTTTTATCCCGTTCGACATCATAAAAATAAATATCAAGAATATCGGTTGTCTCAAACATTTTTCAAACGCAGCGCCATCTTGGATGACATGACAGGAGTCAAACTTCCCAGTTCATTATCAGGTGACAATTTGAAATTGACAAGTCCTTATAACCACTGCAACAAGTTACCTATTTAAAGAAATTATGTGGATTTCATTTAGACATCATCATTTCATTTTGACTGGCCTGTTGGTCTAGTAGTTAGTGACCCTGACTGCTATGCCGGAGGTCGTGGGTTCGATTCCCACCCAGGAAAATGTTTGTGTGATGAGCACGATCATTTGTTCTGCGTCTGGGTGTAATTTATCTATAATATGTATGTATTCAGAAATATATAAGTATGTTTATCAGCTGTTTTCTATATATATAAAAGAAAGTCGTGTTAGTTACTTCGCTTATAACTCAAGAACGGCTGAACCGATTTAGCTGAAAATTGGCAGGGAGGTAGTTTAGAGCCAGGAGAAGGACATAGAATACTTTTTATCCCGTTCGACATCATAAAAATAAATATCAAGAATATCGGTTGTCTCAAACATTTTTCAAACGCAGCGCCATCTTGGATGACATGACAGGAGTCAAACTTCCCAGTTCATTATCAGGTGACAATTTGAAATTGACAAGTCCTTATAACCACTGCAACAAGTTACCTATTTAAAGAAATTATGTGGATTTCATTTAGACATCATCATTTCATTTTGACTGGCCTGTTGGTCTAGTAGTTAGTGACCCTGACTGCTATGCCGGAGGTCGTGGGTTCGATTCCCACCCAGGAAAATGTTTGTGTGATGAGCACGATCATTTGTTCTGCGTCTGGGTGTAATTTATCTATAATATGTATGTATTCAGAAATATATAAGTATGTTTATCAGCTGTTTAGTACCCATAACACAAGCTCTCAAGCTTAACTTGGGACTAAATGGTGTTGTGTAAAAAGTTGTGGATTTTTTTTTTTTTTATTTATTTATTTAGTTAAATTATTTCATTTTAGTTGCAATTAAAAAGTCAGTGATAAAAACCTAAAAGAAGCAGGTACCAACAATACATGGACACGTTTTTCGTTTCACTTACAGTCTTCCAAATTTGAAATAGAACAATAAATTTGAATAAAAATTGTTTTCTCTTATCTATACATATAATAAGACTGTAAAAAAACTGTGTCTGTACATTGAATATATTTAAAAAATAATAATTGAGGGGGGTTTAGAAACAGTAATAGAGCACGAATCCAAAAAAAAAAGTCTGTCTGTTTGTCTGTTTGTCTGTTTGTCTGTTTGTCTGTTTGTCTGTTTGTTTGCACACGCTAATCTTCGGAACTACTGGACGGATTTGAATGATTTTTTTTTTGTTGTATAGATATTAAGTCTGGTCAACACATAGGCTATAATTTATCCTGGAAACTGGAACACCTGATGCAGAACCGCAACAGACCAGCTAAACTATAGGCGATACAATAATGGTCCCATAGCAAAAATTGTTCCACGTGATGAGCATTTTCTGCTGAGAGAATAAATTTGAAGATCCGGAACACCTGATGCAGAACCGCAACAGACCAGCTAAACTATAGGCGATACAAAAATGGCCCCATAGCAAAAATTGTTCCACGTGATGAGCATTTTCTGCTGAGAGAATAAATTTGAAGATCCGGAACACCTGATGCAGAACCGCAACAGACCAGCTAAACTATAGGCGATACAAAAATGGCCCCATAGCAAAAATTGTTCCACGTGATGAGCATTTTCTGCTGAGAGAATAAATTTGAAGATCCGGAACACCTGATGCAGAACCGCAACAGACCAGCTAAACTATAGGAGATACAAAAATGGTCCCATAGCAAAAATTGTTCTACGTGATGAGCATTTTCTGCTGAGATAATAAATTTGAAGATCCGGAACACCTGATGCAGAACCGCAACATACTAGCTAAACTATAGGCGATACAAAAATGGCCCCATAGCAAAAATTGTTCCACGTGATGAGCATTTTCTGCTGAGAGAATAAATTTGAAGATCCGGAACACCTGATGCAGAACCGCAACAGACCATCTAAACTATAGGAGATACAAAAATGGTACGATAGCAAAAATTGTTCCACGTTATGAGCATTTTCTGCTGAGAGAATAAATTTGAAGATCCGGAACACCTGATGTGGAACTTCAAGAGCCCAGCTACACTATAACATATATTGGAATTACGTCTTAGCAAGAGTTGTTCAGCCTTATGAGCACTCGCTGTTGACGTATAAAAATCGAAGATCTGGAACACCTGTTGTGGAACTCCAAGAGCCCAGCTACACCATAACTCAAATAGGAATAACGTCTTAGCAAAAGTTGTTCGGTCTGATAGGCATTTCCTGTTGACTTATAAAAATCGAAGATCAGAAACATTTGATATAGAAATTAAAAGTATCACTAATTTCATTGCATAATTATAAAATAACATAAGTAGGAGGTACTACGCGGTGAAGGCGGGAACAGTTCAGGACTGATTTTCGATGACGATGGTATATCGTTGAAAATTAGACTCTACTGGCTAAAACTCCCATTTTTTTTATCGTATGCCTTCGGGCTTATGTTATTTGAGTGTTTAATTTCCTTTTCCATTTATCTTCGTTACACGGTAGCCTACCTGGTAACGCAGGGGAGCAGCCACTTAGATTTTAATTGATCAGGTATCATCACAATAAAACTATAACCATGCCTAGAAAGAGGTCAAATTTTTCCCAATGTTCCAAAGGTGCTAAATGATTAAAGACCATAAGATCCCAACAATCTACCGAAGAGCGTTAGGAGAGACTTGATGCTGTTCGAGAACATGAGGCTGCAACTCGCTCCGTGGAAACTTCTTGGGATCGCGAAGCACGCCTGCATTCTCAGCGTATTTACGCATCTACATCCAGGTCTCTAGAGACCAGTGAAGAATATGTGCGCGACTGACCGCTGATCGTGAACATCATGCACTGTCTCGCGAGTTGGAGACGTTCACGGAAAAAGCATGACGCTTGAGTTTTCAGCGTATATACGCATCGACTCTAGAGATAAGTGGGGGAAGGACATGCGCGACTGACCGCTGATCGTGAACGTCACGCAACATATAATTTATTTTGGAAAATGGAACACCTAAAGTAAAAGAGATATAAAAATGGTGCCATTGCAAAAACTATTCCACGTGAAGAGTGTTTTCTGCTGTGAGACTAAATTTGAAGATCTGGAGCACCTGTAGGGGAACTTCAAAGCCCAGAGACAATATAACATATACATAATAGAAATGGCGTCTTAGCAAAAGTTGTTAAGTCTGATGGCATTTCCTGTTGACCAACAAAAATAAAAAATCTGGAACATCTTGAATCGTCTCGCGCATCCCATTGATTTCCCGTCCCCGGGTTTATAGAATTCGACATCAGATGTTTCAGATCTTCGATTTTGACGACCCCGTTGTCGCTGGCATAAGCAACAGGATCCGCGTACGAAGTCGCGGGCAGAAGCTAGTCTATATATATAAAAGAAAGTCGTGTTAGTTACTTCGCTTATAACTCAAGAACGGCTGAACCGATTTAGCTGAAAATTGGCAGGGAGGTAGTTTAGAGCCAGGAGAAGGACATAGAATACTTTTTATCCCGTTCGACATCATAAAAATAAATATCAAGAATATCGGTTGTCTCAAACATTTTTCAAACGCAGCGCCATCTTGGATGACATGACAGGAGTCAAACTTCCCAGTTCATTATCAGGTGACAATTTTAAATTGACAAGTCTTAAGCTAAACCCAAGAAGGTAAGGTTGTCAATTTATAATACGCACCTACGTTCTGAAATTTATTTTGTTATTAAACTTAGAGGTTTTATGTAGCATAAAAAAGTCTTATATTTCAGAAATCAATTTACGTAATTAGCAATGATGACAGA
This sequence comes from Euplexia lucipara, assembly GCA_921972225.1. Lineage (NCBI taxonomy): Eukaryota > Metazoa > Arthropoda > Insecta > Lepidoptera > Noctuidae > Euplexia > Euplexia lucipara. The sequence goes on along the minus strand of OV179142.1, from coordinate 3,598,300 downwards.
GACGAACTTTAGTAATTCTTTGCAAATAGAACTTATTTTACTGTTAGGACTTTAATGAAAGTAGACCGGGAAAACTATAGGCATAAATTGTATGTAACATAGAGGCTATAGTTCAGATTAAAATTATGAATTTAGTAATTTTTAAATCAATGCATTTTAGTAAGGTAGTTAGGTTAGATAGTTGGGTTAGCTATAGGATAGGGTATTTTATTATCATTGCATTCCTGCCTCTACGAGTCACTTTTTCCTAATGCTATCTATTATAAATGGAGTGTAGTAGTTTTGGAGCTATGTAATAAATACTAACAGACATTCCGGTGTTTTCACCCGCGTAGGTCCCGTTCCCATGGGAAAAAAAAAGTAGCCTATGTCACCCGGGGATAGTGTAGCTTCCCAATGATGAAAGAATTTTTCAAATTGGTCCAGTAGGTTCGGAGCCTATTCAATGCAAACAAACAAACAATCAAACTTTTCCTCTTTATAATATTAGTATAGATAATATGTGTAATATTAGTACCTACGTATGTCATTATAGCTAGACAGTGAATCGTTCCTTTTGAAATCATGCGCTAATACAATTTTACGCCTACCCAATTTGACTCCCCTACCGCCTAAGTTGGTTCTGAAAATAGAAATAATAAATACAAGAAAATAATAATTCAAGTGATTTAGAGGACCAGTAAAAACACTTGTACAGTTTCTTCTATTCAAAGACTCTGTATAGAAAGAAAGTGATCATCGTAATTAGCTATAGCTGAATACTTAGCTTTGTCCATTTTCAAGCCCGAGGCTTTCAAGGCCGAGACAAAAAAAATATTTTTGCGATAACGTGCAACAAAGTCAACACATTCAATGCTTACCTTAAACGATAGTCCTCACGAATAAAATTTTCATCCGATACTTGTGTCGGTTGATGTTGATGAGTTCAATTTAGTACCCTCGGATCCGCTGCCGCTCCAATATAGCTATATTATTCTAGATGGCGTGACTAAAACATGGGATCAAAGTTTGTCTATGACATTTCCTCGCATGTCCACCATAATATTTCTCTTTAATCGCAGTAAAAATCTTTCGTAGTAACGTGCATCGAAATCCCGTAGTATCGCAGTGACGTTTTTTGGGATACTTAACGTGCTTCGCGGTTTTGTAGCATCGTATAAGCATTCATAGATATTTTGTGTGCGTCGAGATTCTGTAATCTACTCCAGAGACGGGAGTGATAAGAAGATTCAAAAGACGCTATTGCGAAAAAATAAGAGTGGTACGCCACGTCCAAAACACATTAGGTCGAAAACCGCTATATTGAATGACGGTGCCTCGTACACGCTGATTCGAAAAACTGTTTGAATTACGCTAGTTCAAAAGTCTTGGCATTATAACCCACTTGTAAAAAAGGGCCCGAAGCCTCCCGGTATAAAGGACGTGCCCGCTGACATGTGCAGTGTTGGATTATATCCATAGGTCTCCGACACGATGTCACCATGATGATAATCCTGGACCATCGAAGTTAAATTATTTTATTCAATTTAAGTACAGCTAATAATTAAAACAATAACAAAACCCAGGCCAGCAAAAGGGTTAGTCACACAAACAGCATCTGTTCACGAGCATAACGCAAAGATCAGCCATTAACCCCCTCGCCATACCATATCTTGAGGGAAGACGGTAACTCGATTGTCACTGTAACGAGATTGCGACAACATTATGTACGTTTTTATCACAGGAACTGGCCTGCTGCTGGCTGCAAATATGTGACAGAAGTTAAATCTAAAAACTCGTGCTCATTAGCAGTAGTGTTTCCTAGTCACGAGGCAATCACGTCATTTTTATTAAATTTTTGTTTTATTTTCAGGTAGCAACTTACAGGCGCATTCATTGTCATGGTCTCGTCGTGGGGAGCGGCAACCAGGGTCTACACTGCACGCCAAGATATGGATGCCCGAAGACCCCAGGAGATTCGCAAGTACCCCCACCCTTCTAGATAAAGAGGACCTTAGATAAACAAAGTAACTGCGTTTACCTGACTCCCCGACTGTAACACACTTGCTATCACAATCCGAAGAAATTTGCAGAAATTCGTTAAACATCACTATTTAATTAAGTATGTTGAAAAATTCGTTTACATATCAACAACAATATTTATTTTTTAATTGAAAGGCATTGCCATTGCAAGTGTGGTACACAATTAGGGTTTACTCACACTTGTTTAGCACAAATGATGATTTGAACTGAATTTAGTGTGAGCAGGCCCTTATACTCTTGACGTCACAGTATTGTGTAGTGTCGTGCCGTGAGTCGTGACACCTTCTGGCGCTGTGATAGCCCAACAGAACCGTTTGATTGGTCCATCACATGTCACGACACAGTAGCTAATTAATGTAAGTACCAGTTACTTTTCATTGTTATTTATGAATTAAATATGAATTGATCTCATTATTATATTTATGCCGGCTGCGGTTATTGCGTTATAATTTATTTAGTGTATTTAAAGCAATGATGTCTTGTCAATTAGGTAATCTTAATGGTAATATTAAGTTAAATAATAATAATGTGTGTAACATTACCAAAGTTGTCATCTATTTTCCTGATTGCGAATATCATGATACTCCTACTACAACTCTAGTCATTGAATATACAATTTTGATGGAAGTTAAATCAACAATATGTACCGTATCTACCTAACACTGTGTGTGGTGTAACTTTTCTAGTCCAATAAATACGTACGTATAATAAATATACCTATATTTTTATGTTTCTTTCATATTAATCTTGCCTTCGTTGGTTAGTTGCCTACCTTACCTACATTTTTTTACAGGAACGGGTAAGTAAGTCGTTTAAATCGTGTTTAATTATTTATTTAATTATTCAAGCACACTAAAGTGTACTCACATAGACATTTTCTACAAGTCAACCTTTAGGTGATGCTGAGAAAAGGAGTGGTAGGACATACTTCTCAATTCTTCCTATTATAGGGTTCCAACTTAGAACAAATGATCGTGCTCATCACACAAACAATAATTGTCCTGGGTGGGAATTGAATTTACGACCTCCGGCATAGCGGTCAGGGCCCCTTACTAAGTACTAGACCAACGGGCCAGTCAATCAATTGCATGGTATCCTATATTTAGGAAGCGTTCAAATCAGCATAAGCGCATGTGTTAAAATGGATGGGTATGGGCACGAAGCGTTATTCCCTGCGCGCCCCTTGGGAATGAAAACACCTGTCAACGTTCAGTCTTGCGATTTCAACTATAATGGATTTCCATCATACTGCCTGAAGCAATACCAAGAATTAGTGGTGCTATTTAAACTGTTTTCAACTTTTCTACGCTTCTTCTTTTTAAACTTTAATAAGTAATAATATATTCCACTACTTTCACACAACTCCATCTAGTCCCAAGCTAAGCAGAGCTTGTGTTATGGGTACTACACACTTATATATTTCTTAATACATACATATTATAGATTATATGTATAGATAAATTACACCCAGACACAGAACAAATGATCGTGCTCATCACACAAACATTTGTCCTGGGGGGAATCGAACCCATGATCTCCGGTAATACCCAGTGGGTTATTATTCTTTTGTTCAGAATACCTTTGACTTAGGTATTGATTGTTGCCCTGTTTCAACAGCCTAAACACTTGGGTAATAGATGTTTAGGCAAGGAAATTGTACTCACTATCACTTATAAAGCCCAGTCAGAAGTAAGTATTCTACAAGTTATAATTATTATTTAAAATACTGAAGAATTCAGCTGTTGACAGTGAAATTGTCTACCCGATAGTGTGTAAGCAACCCTATATAGCACGATGCAGAACGTTTAACCTTCGAAGTTTTACCTAGAATACTTAATTATTCACAATGTCGATGTCGATTGCCACCACAGCCTACACGGTATTCGACGCGGTCTAGGTCGCTCTTTACTCATTCACAGCAGTACGACACGTTGGTTAACCAATAAAAATAAACAGTAAAAGTAACAAAAGTGGGCGACGAAGTCTAGAATTATACCTATCGTCCTAGACGATAGAGTTCAGTTTTGTCAAATCGTTTTTGTTTAGGTTACTTACTTTATAGTGTGTAGTTTTAGAAAAAAACTTAAGGGCTTACTCACAGCCATTGACGGTGTATCAGTAATAATTAATTACGCAAACAAGTACGCCTATTGGGCTCCGCCAAAAGACATGTAATGTGACGCAATACCCCGTTTTTTTGCACAAAAGTTAAAGGAATATTTTTAGATTTATACTTTCTGTGCCACTTTATATAGGTAAAACCTAATTTTTTGTTATTTTTTTTAAGTGTAATAAAAAGCAAAACATTCGTGTTTTTATCCGGCTCAGTGGAAAACGAGGCTCTAGGGCGGCACGCGATCAATATGTACCGTAGATGCGGATTGGTTGCAAATGCCTTTTCCCACGGTCCTCCCACACCACCGCCAGTGGCGCTTACCAGTGGACAAAGCCCTCGCACCACGCCGGATGTCTCTCTAGCGAAAAGTACCGGCTTAGACTGTGACAAAACAAAAAAAATTGTGGACACTAAAATGTTGTTCTCTCAAGGTGGTTTCAGTTTTACGATTTTAAATTCTAGTCTAGACAGATATTACGTAAAGTGTTATTCGATTATGTTGCAATCTTCGTTGGAACGAAGGCCGTCTACCACAATTTTTTCAATATTTTCATAACTTGTGGTTTTTCTTTAACGCACGTCGGGGAAAAAAATAGTGAACCCTAAAATTTTGTTCTCTCAAGATGGTTTCAGTTTTACCATTTTAAATTCTAGTCTAGACAAATAATAATTATATAATGTAGAGTGTGGTTCGATTATGTTGCAATCCTCGATAGAACGAAGGCTGTCTACAAAATGTTTTCAAAAAACATACATTGTTGTTTATTTTTAACGTTCTTTTATAGTTGTGATTTAATTTTGCGAGCAGTTTCATAGCTGTGCTGATGTCTAGATATTTTGAAAAGTAGGTTTATGATGGAATTTAACATATTTTTCCAGAATCTAGTGAATGAAGGAACTACAGTAAAAACAAACAATAAAAAAGGCCAAAAATCCAAGGCGGGCCTATTGCCATCAATCGGGTACAAATCCAGACGTCGGGTTTGCAATAACCAGGTTCGAGGGACAAATAGTTCATAGTCGATTCTGTCAACAATAATATTATTGGTAGAACCTATGTTGGGGGCCAAAAGTCGCCCTAAAGTCTTTATCGCTTATGTAAACCTTGAAACATATCTAGCTTAACATTAAACCGATAAAGGAATCTAGGTATCTCGTTAATTACTTATCCAGATCAAGGTCCACCGATGTCGATCGATCTTGCTCCAAAAACGGTTTTCCTCCAACAACACTTTTAAGTCAGACCAATGGGAAGCATACACCCGCATTTTATACGATTTTCGTACAGCGAGAGGTCTGGAAATTTAAAACTTAGGTACTAGGTATATGGCCGAGTGGATTTGTTGTCCACATGGATTTTAGCAAAGCTTTTGATTGTGTCGCCACCACCGCCTCGTTGCGAATGGGTCACTATGTGGAGTAGGTATATAATGTGTTTGTCTGTATGTATTTTTTATGTAAGTATGATCTGAACCGATATCTTCGTCAATAGTTAACCGATTTTGAAAAACTTTATCTGTTTGGAAGTGTATAATGGTAGTCCCATTTAATTTTCATAGGTATTTGACCTTGGATTCCGAAGATACACTAGTGATCTCCACACAATAAAAAATAGGAAATGTGTAGTGTAAACAATGAATCATCTACATAAAAAAAAAAAAATTAAATTGTAAAAAAAAACAACCGACTTAAAAAAAACACTAACCGATGTAAAATAACTCTAAATTTGGAAGTCGGTGGCCAATCATGAATGAGACAAAACCACCAAAGCATTATTTTATATTTTTTTTTTCTTATGTAGATGATTCATTGTTTTCCATTTCTTTTATTTTATTTTAATATTACAATGAAACAAAAGAACATATTTCAATGAAATCAAAATAAAAATTGTAAGTATTCATGAACAAAAATGTCCATAAAATGAAAACTACCGGGCCAAACTATGTTACTTATATTTTTATGGGACCAAACAGCAACAATTCCGCATCGAACTAAAAGAATCACGTATATTGGATCATTAATCTCGGAGTAATCGGTGTACATACCTACTTAAAAAAAGACCAATCGAATTGAAAACCTCCTCCGATTAAAAATAGGAAATGTGTAGTGGACTTGTGATTGAGGTATTGTTAGGTTAATAACAACACAAACGAGTAACTTATAGGACAAAGGACGTGATGGTAGGCGAGACTCAGAAGGCATAGGTACAATGGAACTCCTTAACGACAAACAGCACGAACGTGTACATTATGATATAAGTGCAGTAAGATGCTATTTACAGCCGAGGCGATATTGCTACTAGAAAGCAGAGGCTGTAATGTTCAAAGCGCACTTCTGTCATACGACGTTTTATAACATATTTGCGAGGAAATAAATAAAACTCGGACTGAAAATTTCAAATATAAACAATGCAGCGAAAAGAAAAAGCGCGCGGAATAATGTTTACCTTGTTATGAAATTAGCTATGCGCGCACATCAGCTCTTTATTTACTTTAAGTCAAAGGCACAAAAAAAAGAGCCAGTAGGTATTACTAATAAAGTAAATAATTAATATTATTTTGTTTTTGCTACAAATGATGATTCGATAATTTAATTAATTTTGACAATAAATTAAGTAACAAAATTTATGGTCAAAATTATTTAAATTAACGAATTCAATGTTTATTTTTTATTTTATCTCCCAAAGGTAATTTTATTCATAAAACGTTGACTACTTTTCTGACATAAAACTCTTTGCTAAGATTTAAAAAAAGTACCGTTTGTTTTAGTCGGAGCATCTTGCCTACCTTAACGCACAAGTCTGTAATGAGATACATTACGATACTTCAATTGGGAATTTAGAGGCCCTTTACGAGCAAATGTGTAATAAATAGCTTTATGGGTGTTTTATATCTCATGGCATACCTACTTAGGTCGGCTAAATACACTTGTTTAGTATAATTAGGTATGTAAAATACCAATAAGCCAATACCCCAACAAAAAAATAAACTAAACGACTTCGACAAACATTAGAACGGGTAACAAAACAAACACAGACATTCGATACTTTTTTTTTTTATTTATATATTAGGTAGATACTTGTGCCGATGTTTTGATACCTTTTTCACAAAAGTATGGCTCAGTCACTCTTTCATAGCTAACACCCCACCCCCACCAAACCATCACGGAAGTTGGAAAATGCCCACGTTGCAGTCTGTCGACTAATTGGGAAGCTTCCCTAAAGCTTTGAGCATAAATTTTAATATGGTCATTTTGTTTGATAAAACGTTGCTCAATTGTATAAAAAATCTCATCCGTACCCAAACAAAATATTTCTGTGACCTCCCTTTGTGGCTTCAGTATAGTTGTTTCGATTTTACCGCCCTATTCTTTTTTATATTTTCAGTTAAGAAATGACAAGTGCGCCTAAGGCTAAGGCTAAGGCTGCAAGTCCTAAGTCATCTTTTAAAATACGCAAAATGGTTCTAGGTGCTTTCTTCATCTCCCGAGATATTTTTTTGCTTTCGGACAGGATTCCTTCGAATTCTTTCCCTTACTGCTTTGACTACCTTTTTCGTCCGAACACTACGTGGAAGGCCAGATCTTTTCCTTTGTCACAAACAGAGGAGGTCTTTGTTGTAGGTAAGTACCTATTAATAGCCCGGTAGGTAGGTACACAAACATTTGACGTATACCGAGCGTATACAGAGTTTTAAAAACTGCATTTGGCTCCATACCTACCTAATTTGTGTTTATTGCAATCTCAGTGGTTCGGTTCTCTTTATCACCCCACTCCATTTGAATATTGCAAAATATTGCACAATGTATTGGCGCCAAAATGAGAAAACACAATGAAAAATCATATAAAAAGGTAAAATTCCAAAAGATATTTTAGTTGTTTGTGTTGATCCCTAGAAAATTTAGCTTAGACAAAGAGGCGCTTAGAGAAAGAGAAATTTTTTTTCGTGATATCCCGTCTAGTAACTATTAAATGTCTTTGAGCTTAGACTTACAATTTTGGATCCGATAGGTGACGCTGCGTGAAGCCGGATAAGCATACGCGACGAAAGACGAATCAACGGAAGGAGTCCAGTTACTGACTGCGAACGTGCGATCGGAAGGTTATAGTTGTAATAAATTCTTAAAGTCTATCTGGATTTTGATTATTTGTCGCACCCACCACGAACTTCCCCAACCCGACGAGGTTGTGATCAGATAAGTTAGAGGGTAGGTACACAATTACACATAGACCTCCAAAACAGCTTCACCGCAGTGACATCGACCCGCCCGGAGCAACACAAGGTACTGTAGGCAAGTAAGTACGGTACCTAGGAGGTACCTACGTTTGTAACAAGTAGGTACTTAGTCTAATTTCGTAAAATCATGTTTATTCTTTGCAATTCTTTCTGCCGTGGACGGGCGGCATGTTTAAATAAGTAATTTTCTACATGAGCATTGAAAAAAAAATAGTGGCTTAGATTTTTTTTGGCTTCTTTGGTAAATGAACTGATGTCGATTATTCTGCCAGCGTCAGTCAGTCGACGGTAGGTGCGGGACACCTATACTTAAAGCCGTCAAACTGTCGCTTTGTGGACAATAAATGTTATTAGCTTAAAAGACAAGTTAAAAATGGTGACAAACTCACCTTAACCTATTTCTGTCAAGAGTAGGTAATTTGCATTTCTAAAAGTCGTGGAATGCCCGAACCTTATTTCAATGGCAGCGCGGTGACGTACCTACTTGTTAAAGTAATAATGAATTATTTGGACACAAGGGCACGGGGCACTATGCATAACTTGAAACAATACAAATAGTGGACTGTAACAAATAGGTATGAAGTGTGCCTTCCCATTGAGAGGCCACCGCTCAATTTTGAGTTATGAATGCCTCAAGTTTTAGTAAAAGTTCTCAAACAAAATTGTAAATACAGGCTATTTGTTAAAGTACCCATTCAAAAGTAACAATCGGTTTAAGGTATGGTCCCTCAGTCGTGTCTAATAAGCATCTATATGTCAGAACTCAGTTAATTTTTTCAACGGCTATAATGACTTTTTTTAGTAAAAGATTTGTAAAACTTATATAATGAGTAGGTACTTATCTCATTCTATTCACAGAGTAAAAAGAACGATGTGGAAGGATCAATTATTGATCGCCATAAGTTCACATTAAGTGGATATCACAAAGGAATTCAAACTTCACATATGGGTCTAGAGTAAGTAAAAGTACTAAAACTATTGGAAATTCAACCTCAAGTTTGTAAAAGAAGCCCTACAAAAGTTACATCGATGTAAGGTGGTCCCTCAATTGAAACGAATCTTTGGCTGAATAAATACAATTCTTTGAGAACTTTTACTAAAACCTGATGCAGTCAAAACTCAAAATTGAGATGTGGTCCCTCAATGGGAACGCATACCCTAATGAAGGCCGCACGTCGATCGAAGGTTTATGCTATATACTTACTGGGTCCGTAATTTAACTTCGAGAATCATTTGTACGATTAATGAAAAGTCGACTGAACGATTGTTCGAATGGAATTTATTGCGAAACAACCTTTTATCGCCAAACGCTACTTCGACTGAACGATTCATCGAATATTTTTTAATCGACAGACTGCTCCTTCGAATGAGTTTTAGTTATTATATAGTTTAACGGAAAAACTGATTAAAAAACGTTTGTTTTTTTTTATAATAAACCTTTTTCCCTTCGTTTGTGCTTTATTATCTTCCTTTTCACCAAACATATTTCTAAATCTAAGAAAAGGACGTACGGTATCTTAAAATTGTATGATTTCCTCGATTATGTATGAATTAATAAGTGACGAAAAATCGTTTTTTTTGTAACTTTTTTTTCCGTTATTAAACTATATAAAAACTTGAGAGGTGTCAAGGGACACCCGGATGGAACGAAGTTATATAGTATGTTATATTATTTGTTATGTACAGACGCCAGCACATCAAGTTACCCCAATGTGTCAAATGTCTTTGATCGTTTTTCAACTTTATGTCAAACTGAATAAGGTTCATGTTCAATTGGGAAAATTTTACACATTTGGATAACTTGACGTGCTGGCGCCTGTACAAAAAACCTGTATACACTCAACAAAAATAATCGTTGCGACACCACACTGTTCAATGCGAAATAGAAAGACGAAACGAAAATAGCTGCCTTGCTTTCTATGAGTTAGAGAGACAGACAGATACATAAATTGATGTCATAGAAGTTACAACTCCCGGTCTTAATCCTCTCTCTGTCTCCCCCCTCCCCCATCCTCCCCTCTCTCTCCATCTCCCCCTCCCCATTTCTTCCCTCCCCTACCTCTACCCTCACACCCCTCTCCCTCCCCTCCTCCACCTCCTCCCTCCATTCCTTCTCTCCCTCCAGCTACCCCTCCACATCCCTCACCCCTCCCCTCACTCACTCCCCATCCCTCATACCCCCTCTCGCCCCTCCATTCCTCCTCTCTCCTCTCCCCCCTACCTCCCTCCCGCCCTCCCCTCTCCCTCTCCCACCAACTGACACACAAACAACAAACACACACACACACACACACACAACAGAGAAACACGCGCACGGCCCACAACTATAGCAAAAAGTGTCGTTACAACTTTTAGACTCCTTTTTTTCCGTCTAGCCCCCTTTCGCACCGCGCGATAAGGAACTTCGTTCCAAAAACTAAAACTCATTCGAAGGAGCAGTCCGTCGATTAAAAAATATTCGATGAATCGTTCAGTCGAAGTAGCGTTTGGCGATAAAAGGTTGTTTCGCAATAAATTCCATTCGAACAATCGTTCAGTCGACTTTTCATTCATCGAACAAATGATTCTCGAAGTTAAATTACGGACCCATACTTACTTACCTATGTTTGACGACGTTGCCGTTGGTCCGTAGATATCTTCATTTTCCACTGGGTAGGTATATATATACTTATATATATGTATATTATATATGTGCGTGTGGAGTGAGGGCCGCTTTGTTAAAATTCTTTGAAAATGTGCATAGGATTTAGTAAACATTCCAATAGAATTTTGAAAGTTTAAATCACATTTTGTGAAAGTCAAATAAACGGGTTATGGACTGTAAAGTTGGGCCCTCAGTTCTCACATAGAGGATTGAGGGCCCCGATAAACTATGGACACTACAGAAAAAGTCTTCATGCCAAAATCTAAGCTAAGGCTTTATATGCATTTTTTATTCGCATTTTCCGTGAACTCTACGATATAGGTACCTACCTCTTAAGACTATACCTTAAGCCGCGTTTCCATTATGCAAGTAGCCTGTATGCAAGGTGCAAGTTGCATGCAGCTTGAGTAATGGAAACGTAAACATGCACGCAACCTGCAAGTTGCATGCGGGGAGTTTTGAACTTGTACCTAAATAAAATGCGCAACTGACGCTTGTATGTGCAAGTGTTATACAAGTTTCGTGCGTGTCACTCCCTCTGGCAGGGCCACCATCAGGGATTTTAATTTTGATAACACAAAAATTTTGTCGTTAATTTGTCCAAATTTGTCACCAAATATCAGAATATGTCGGTCACTGGTTCAATATACCTAAGGGTTTAAAGGTGACCGATCTGGACAGAGTAGGTATCCCCAGCAGGGCCGAATTTATATCTCAAAAACTAGGGCACCTAGCAAAGATCTGTTTCCTCTTATATTTTGTCGCTTTTTGTCAAATTTGTCACCAAATTTCAGAATTTGAAGGTCACTGGTTCAAAAGATATAAGGGTTAAAGGTGGCCCTGCTGGAAAGAGTTTCCCCAGCAGAGCCACATTTACATCTCAAAAACTAAGGTACCTAGCGAAGATGTGTTTTCAATCACATTTAGTCGCCAATAAGTTGCAATTTGTCCCCAAGTTACTGATTTAGTCGGTGTGCAATTAAAAAGATACTAAAAAATTAAGCAAGCAACAAGAGCGCAACGTTATTTTTTGCTGCGAGTGCAGCTGACGATTGAATCACGAGCGTAGCGAGTGATTCTGAAGTTTAATCCTGAGTGTGATGAGGGATTCAAAGGCACGAGATGCAAAAAACTTTGCTCTCGTGTAACACACATAACTTTTTAACCCCCGACGCAAAAAAGGGGTGTTATAAGTTTCACCGCTATGTGTGTGTGTCTGTCTGTCTGTCTGTCTGTCTGTCTGTGGCACCGTAGCGCCCAAACGGGTGAACCGATTTAGATGCGGTTTTTTTTATTTGAAAGCCGGGTTTCTTGCGATGGTTCTTAGACATGATTCATCAAAATCGGTTCAGCCATTTCAAGGTTATCAGCTCTTTTGAGTTAGCTACCGTTGCTATTTTAGACGTCTATGGGTATTAACTTTACTTAAAAACATATGTGTGTCTTAAAATTTCATACACCCATGTGTGTAATATTAATAAGCAACATTATGGTGTTTTTGGTCTCATGCAGCCAGGATATCTAGCAGACTAATACACTCTTGGGAAAATAACAGCAGATATGTCGTGTTTGGATTCATTTTAACCAGCATTTGATTCTGCACACAATGCACTGATGGCAACAGGATGAGCTGATGCTGCAGCCAGGCTATCCAGCACACCAGTAGGTAGACTCTTGACAAAATAATGGCAGATATGTCGTGTTTGGATTCATTTTAACCAGCATTTGATTCTGCACACAATGCTCTGATGGCAACAGGATGAGCTGATGCTGCAGCCAGGCTATCCAGTACACCAGTAGGTAGACTCTTGACAAAATAATAGCAGATATGTCGTGTTTGGATTCATTTCAACCAGCATTTGATTCTAAACACAATGCACTGATGGCAACAGGATGAGTTGATGCTGCAGCCAGGGTATCCAGCACACCAGTAGGTAGACTCTTGACAAACTAATAGCAGATATGTCGTGTTTGGATTCGTTTTAACTAGCATTTGACTCTACATTCAATGCACTGACAAAATTCTTATAACTGTATAATCTATAAAACAAAATTAATGCGTTTAAAAATTTTAAAATAAAAATTAAATTAAAAATTTAAAAAACCCCCACCGCAAAAAGGTAAAACAATTAAAAAGTTAAAAATAACACTTTAGCCATTAAATTTTACGTAACGTCGGGGTACCGTTAAAATAAGTACCTACATACCTACAAGTAGGTACTAGGAACATTCTTTTCTTAAGCGGTACCCTGACGTGAAGTAAAATTTCATGGCTAAAGTGTTATTTTTAACTTTTTAATTGTTTTACCTTTTTGCGGTGGGGGTTTTTTAAATTTTTAATTTAATTTTCACTTCAGCAGCGAGAACACTTTTTGAAACTAGAAATAAATATTAGGTTAAAAATCAGTTTTATTTGCAGTAAATACTTATTTTCGTTTAAATAAAACAATAAGTTAATAATTCAATAAATTACATTAAAAGACATACCTAAGTATCCTTTGGCAAAGTTTCTTTTCAATTGACAATATTATGTTTTCAACGTTTAAGTACCTATTTAAAAAAAAAATACTAAGGGTACCTACCTAAATACGATATTTTTATTATTCTAACGTAAATTATAGCATAACATTGTAAACTGGTAAAGCAGTTGCTGCATGCGACTGTACATCTTTAGACCAAATAGACCAAGAGCAAGGTTAAATGTTTTCAATAAGGTTTAAGCCACTCTAATGTAGTAATTTAAAACATAAAACATGTATTGACCTGAGAATTTATCTCTCTCGGACATTTCTAAGGACTTTAGACTTAAAACTAGAAGTATATTACACATATTAATAGAAATATTTTTTCTTGGCATTTTTTCGTGAACTCTTTGATCTAGCTCTTGGACTATACCGTACTAATTGAACTCATTATAAGTAATCTCCTGAATTGGGACCTGATTTAATCTGTAACTTAAACATGGGAGAAAATACATCTTCGCTAGGTGCCCTAGTTTTTGAGATATAAATGTGGCTCTGCTGGGGAGACTCTCTCCAGCAAGGCCACCTGTAAGTCCTTATATCTTTTGAACAAGTGACCGGTCAAATTATGATATTTGGTGACAAATTTGGAGAAATTGGCGTCAAAATATAGGAGAAAACAGATCTTCGCTAGGTGCCCTAGTTTTTGAGATATAAATTTGGCCCTGCTGGGAAGACTCTCCAGATCGGCCACCTTTAAACTCTTATATCTTTTGAAGCAGTGACCGACAAATTCTGATATTTGGTGACAAATTTGGACAAATTAACGACAAAATTGTTGTGTTATCAAAATTAAAATCCCTGATGGTAGCCCCCTGCCTGGCAGTGATACGTTGCGCGCTCAAGTGCCAGTCCGCCCATGCCATGATGAACACCGGCACACTTGCTTCTAAGTAAAACCTTGCATGCGAGGTTCAAGTTCTATAAATTTTAGTTTCCAATTCAAGTAACTTGTATACCAATGTGACCTCATACTTGTGCGCAATCGCTTGCACAGTGGAAACGCGGCTTTATTAATATTTTTAACGCATTATAGGTATCTTTAGGTATAATAAGTTAAAAAATTATATTACTAAGTTTTAGTCCCGACTAAGACTCCGATTAAATCAGTAACTTTGTGACAAATTGCGACTAATAAGCAATTAAATTAGGACAAACAAATCTTCGTTAGGTGCCGTAGTTTTTGAGATACCTTTAAATGTGGTGATGATGGCCAAGCCGGGATAAGTCACACAAACCTTCGGTCTGTCAGTGGTTGTAGGCTACGGGCAAAGGTAGACACACCATCGACATATTAATTTCTTATTCAACAAGCTTGGGAAGGTAAAGGACTATTTTTTTTGTTCAGTAAAAAGCGTCTTTTTAGTTTTAAATTCTTTATTTTTTTTTTCAAAAAAAAAAACAAAATAAATTAATGTTTAACCCTTTGACCGCAACAGTCGTGTATAGATGACAAACCAACATGTGACGAAAGCCAAGCGTCACCACACACTACATGACGAATTTTAAATAATAATCGCGTGCGTATTCCCAGCAAAATAATGATGTAAATAGTTATTTAAATATCATAGATAATAAGTAGGTAGTCCAGCATCTTTAAATTTGTAGCACTTTAGTTATTTTACTAAAAAACATATCTTGCGAAAACGTTTATAACGTTACAAAGTCCGACATTTTTTTAACGGGAATATTAAAACATATAAGTTAGGACCTATTGAAGTGTTTTTTTTTTATTTTAAGTAGTAAGTACCTATTTTATTTTTATTTTATTCCTGTAAATTACAACTATAATTTTTATATTTAAGTAAGTAATTAAATATCTTTACGGTGCATTACTTAGTTTTTTTTCATGCACAACTGATTACCTACAGCTAATTCTTAAGATGTTATGTACAAAAGGTGATAACAATCCGTTCAACGGTTTCGGATATCCAGCAAAACCAAAAACGTGCTGATCATTTGTGGTTTTGCTGGATATCCGAAACCGTTGAACGGATTGTTATCACCTTTAGTACATAACATCTTAAGAAGAAGGATCTCCAATAACTTTGCAGAAAGAACAAATAAAAATAGTGTTGTCAACTAATTGTTATAAAGCTATTATTTTTTTAAATAATCCCATTAAAAAAATGTTGAGAAAGAAGGACATGTCTTTTTATGATTTAATTAAATATCAACAAATTAATATAAAAATACGCAACCTATACAGACACTGGGCAATTAATGGGTATTTAACATTACTGGTGAAATTACACACTAGGTACTGCCTAAACCTTCGGCGATGACTTACGTGATTTTGTTCTGTAACTAAAAAATGTGCGCAACACAGACGCTTGGCAACCAATTATGTATCCATAAGATTTAAATAACTATTTACGACATTATTGCGCTGAGGTATAGCTCACTATTAATTCGAAGCTTGGGGCCAGCAGGTTTTCTTTACTGACGTGTTCTAAAGATTAATTTCCGCCAATTACTTACTTTTTTTTACTCTATATGATTTTAAATTACAATATTTATCTTGAATTGAAATGATCAAGCAAGAAACATGATAAGCTGATACTGTAATATTATGATTCAAATTGTATTTATTATAAAATTCCTAAAACTTTGTAGGTATACCGACCAAAAAAAAAACAATTACTTCACTCACTATAGGTATTATAAATGGGTACATAATATTAATTATAAAATTTTGACATGCTGCGAAATTGACAATATGGTTTTATTTTAGGTATTTAAGTAGGTAACTCAAGATCTCGCATGGAATATCATGACAAAATTCTACTATTAAAAGTCACCATGTGAAAACTTGAGTCAAGTAAACTCTCCACTGAGAGTTTGGTTGTTTGATTAAGGATATCTTAAGATCCTCTATGCAAGGCACTCCTTGCATAGAGGATCTTAAGATATCCTTACTATGAATGTATTATTATTTATTATTAGTACTTTATCTACATTTTCACAGGTAATTTTTAAAGTTTAACTGTGTCTTTGTAAATAATAATGATTAACAATTATTTCATGTAACTAACAGTTTCATAATTATATATTTATTTATTACCTTCCACATACAATAATTATAATATAAATCATAAGGTACCTTTAAATCACATCTAATTATACAATATTTCAGGTTATTTTACATATTAGATAGTCTTAGATAATGGTCTGCGCCTGAATAAAGTTTCTTAACTGATGGATGACTTATCAATTATTATTACCTATTATTATTATTAAATTCAATTTATTATTATTATTAAAGGCTTAACTATTTATTTCTAATCACGAGCTTTAAAAATTAATATCTTTGACAGAAAAGTAAAGTAGATAATTACTGATTCTGTAGTGCGCTGGCTAAACAAAAAAGAAGTAGGTATATAAACTTATTTACTTAGCGTTTCAAATGAGAATAGGAACGTTAATGACCTCTATCTGTCAGATGCCCCTTTAAAAGTACCTACGGTCTGCAACGAAACCATAGTATTTCAATAATATTTTTTTTTTGATTTACCGCATCTCATTTATTCAAAAATTCCGTGTAGATGTCGTCTTAAATTATTTAGTCATAATTATTACAAATAAACAATACTGTTTTCTTTAATAGTTTCTTTGTTGGCAACAATTCAAGACGACATCTACACGGACCTTGATGCCGAGATAAGTGGCCTTAAATGGCTAGATTCTGCTTAAATTTTGTCATAAATACAATACCTAATTTTATTCAAAACAACCGTTGGTAGAATAAACATTAAAAACCTACATTCATCCATGTTTTATTTTATAGGGGAATGCAACAGTGATGATGATGGCAATGACGACAATAGTGACCACTCAGTCAGTGATGCAGAAATGAGCGAAATTGAAAAGTTCATTTCTGATTTATAAAAAGATTCGTAATATTTTTTTTTTTGTTTTTGCTGATATTACCAAATTTACAGCTATTACGTCACAACATGGCGCAAAGTCATTCCTATTCTTATTTGAAACGCATAGTATTGTCCGACTTTACCTTATACCATAATTCGTCAGCTGAAGAGCTATCTACATATTGTTGTCAAGGTACAAACTAAATAAGACACATTTTGAGGCTGAATTGGAGTTGGGTTAATGCTTTTTTTTTTCTACTAACTAAGCAACAATCGTAAAAATAAGGCTACACTATTACAGCCCTTTTCCACTATTTAGTTGGATTATTTTAAAATTATTATAAATATCTATACAGACTAGTTAACCTAACACTCTACACTAACTATAATGTATAAGAGCACAGCTTATGTATAGGCTAGTCTATGAGCGAAGCGACGCCGCGCCGTGTCGGGTGGAACTTATTAGCTAATTTTCCTAATTAAAGGAAATATTCAAGTTTTTAACATAAAGCTACTTACTAAAGTTTGATCATTTTAATAAAATTGATCGTGTGTGAATAAAATGAAGTTTTCAATAGAGTTTATCTAGCCGCTTTTATCATTAATCTGAATAATGTAAGCAGAAAAAGTAGGTAGTCGTATTTTTACAAAAAGGAGGAAATAGACAATGGGAGACCATGAGAGGTATAAAATAAACGATGCCATTTTTTTTACTTCTTTTGCGCACTATTGAAGAATAATGTACCTGCTGGACTAGTCAATCCTACGATGGAAATATGTTAAGGGATGGTAAGTTAACATGTAGTGTATTATCTGATATTTTTGGAGGTAAACATCACAATTTTAAGAACTATGAAAACCACTAAAAATGCAATAATTACGCGTGCTTAAAAGTTCTGTATTCAAATAGTATAAATATTTGCACGAAAAATTATGTAAGTTTGTATGATAAAATGCATCATGTCGCAAATTAAATAAACGGCGGTAATTATTTTGTTTGTTGTTTGAAAACTATAAGAAAACACGTCGGTAACTTATATGTAGTTGTAGTTTATAGAATAGATCCCGCCAAAAACATTTCATGTAAAATGTTGCCAAGACGACCACATAAGGTTTGCCCTGTGAAAAAGATATAAGATCTCATGTAGAGCCAAGCTTCTGCAAAAATGTATGGCTTCGCCGTTTCGCTACATAGCCCATTCTCCGTCTTTGCCCTTTTTCATTGATGGTTTACTGATTACCATAAGCGATAAATCAGGGCGTTATTTTGCAAACTTCCACTCAACGATTTTAGGGGATGGGGGGCAAAAGTTATAAGTTTAATTTTTTTTGTTGGTTGTATACTAAACTTAGATTACATACCAAATTTCGGCTTTCTAGCACTTCAGGAAGTAGCCAAACATTTTGATGATCATATCAGATAATCAGTGTGTCAGTGTATCAGTGTTTCAGTGACGAAATCGGTGTATTTTAGATATCAATAAAATTTAAAGTATTAGAGCTATTCAATTGAGAATTTGCATGTTTAATTAGTCTATTATAGACATCACATCCTGAAAATATGAACTATCTGGTACATCGGAAACCAACTCTATGAGGGTTCAAAAAAACGACGAAACACTTCTAGAAAAGGTAGGTAGTGCCCTTGCGCTTCGCTTGGCTCGTCTTGGCGGGGGCATACCGTGTCCCCAGATAATCGTTTAAGCACACAATTACTGTTTTTAAATGATTTTCAATGACAATCATAGTGCGCCGAATATGTAAAAAAGAAACAACATGGCGTGTGGGATATGCCACTAAGTTTTGAGCCCCTGTAACGTTAAAGACGTGAGTGAGACTGCCGGGTATTGACTTTAATTATTATGGTCTAGTGATGATTGTGTTAAATATTTGAAGAGGTTATTCGTACGTCTAAAACTTGATCTGAATTCAATAGAATAAACATAAAATAATAAAGGTTCGAACAGTTTTCTACAAAAGCTCGAATCGGTTAAAGAAATGCTGGTAGGTCTACGAAAATCTTTGTTATTTTCCAAAAACCAAGTGTTTTTTTTAATATTTTTGCATTCGTATGAATTTTTCCAGTCATGTGTGATGACAAAAAAGTGCCAAGAACGCCGTGTCAAAACTACATGACATATTTTTGACGTGGCACTCAAAAGATTTTAAGGTTTACACAGGATTCTCAATAACCCCTTCAATAGTTTAACAAAATTATTTCAATTCTTATCAGTCTAGCGTCTGTCCATTATCTGTTCAAATAAAACACCTAAACAAATTTATGCAGAACCAGTACAAAAAACAGCTGTTAATTGGTGAGATAATTGTGAGTGCTTACTATGTTCTAAAAAGTTTGTATAGATAGTTTGTTTGAAGTTTATACAGGGTGCATAGGACATCGACGCACACGCGGACAGCATGTGCTCAGTAATGTTCTTAGACCCCCCAACGTTGAAATGTTTTTCCTTAAAATTGTGACCAACTGGACGTGAATTCCAGGGTTCCAAGTATCGGATACGTTTATGGTTGGACAGAAAAGATGATTTATTTAGGATTGTGTTCAATGACAACTGTGATACCGTGTTTTTTGCAAATAAATAAGTGTTGTTATTATTATTAAAATAACATCAGAAAAATTCTAAATAAAACTGACTAAATGAAATGTTGGGAAGTCTAGAATCATGTGCAAAAGTCATAGTGCCCGGATGAGCATCGATGTCCCTTCCAGTCTGTATGAGAGGAAAACTGAATGTAGCATTGGTGATAGACATCCACAGATAATTGTGTGGAACTCGGTTTTCATGGAAATGTAACAAATGAAAAAAAAAACTGGAGTATAAATTGGATGGCTATAAAAGTAGGGAAAAACTATACAACTGTGAAGTGAGAAACATGAAAAAAGAAGACACACAATTAATTATTACCACCACATATGCGTTAAAGGACAAACAAATTAATCCAGTTCACCTATGCAGCAGGAAGTTTAATGTCAAACTTTGAGTAATTAACATAAACTCTGTTGCTATTATTGCCTACACGAGAAACATCGTTCTTTGGAGCTCGAGCCGTGTAAGTAGTGTCATTCACTCTGGCAGGGCCACCATCAGGGATTTTAATTTTGATTTGCTGGGGAGTTTGTTCCGCCACTTCTTCTTCCCAGCAATAACACTAGGAAGTGGCGAAGGGTGGGGCGTTTTTTGGGGACTGTCTTATGTATTTTTTTGATGTTCAAAAAGTGCTGATTCTCAGCCTAGTTTGAACAAAGACTTTTGATTTAGATTTTGATAACACAACATTTTTGTCGTTGATTTGTCCAAATTTGTCACCAAATATCAGAATTGGTCCAATATGGACAAATTAACGACAAAATTTTTGTGTTATCAAAATTAAAATCCCTGATGGTGGCCCTGCCAGAGTGAGTGACACGTGTAAGTATTAAGCGCAATACACACTGAGCTCGCCGGGCCACCGATACAGCCCGCCGACACAACCCGGCGGCGGCCTATATGAAAAGAATCATGTCGGCAACATGCGCCCGCGCGTGTTCCCGCCGACATGTTGACGGCTTGCGTACGCCTGGCGAATCGACACGTGGCCATCACTAACTGCCAAATAAATTTCTCATCTCGATCCGCCGACTAAATTTTCTGACTTGCAATAAGTGAAGCCACCAACTAGCCCGACGACAAAAAGTTGCGGACATAGGAAGGCGGCCCGGCGGGCTCAGTGTGTATTGCGCTTTAAAGAATTTTCATTTAGGTACGATTTAACAAATATATACTCAAAAAGGCCCAAACAAAAATAAAATATAGGTATATCTAACAGTCAAAAGAAAGAAGAGAGTAATTGAAAGGTTTAACTAATATTAAATTAACGAAAACAACCAACACCATTCGTTTTTAGCCTAGTAGCCACAATGTGACGTGCCAGCTTGAAATGCCACACGCCCAAAATTGTAAAATACTCTATTTGTGCACTTAGGAGTGCATTTAATTCAAATCGCATTAACTTAATATGGAGGCATTACGGTGGTAGAGATCAATTAGTTTAGGATCCCGCTATAGCGACCTTCACCGAGCTGGTTAATGGATGAAACCTATTTTATATTTTTAATATGAATGACATACATATATTACATCCCACCAAAACATTTCATGTAAAATGTTTCCAAGACTACTACATAAGATTCGCCCTGTGAAAAAGATATCAGATCTCATGTAGAGCCAAGCTTCTGAATCTACACGGCCTAACCTACCGACCCTAACTTCACAAATTCCACATATCAGTAAAAATGTATGGCTTCGCCGTTTCGCTACCGTCGTGGAGGTGATGCGAATATTTAGTTTCTGAATTACTATACTATACTATTTATTACTTACGTAGCGAAACAGCCAAGCTATACATTTATACTGATATGTAGAATTTGTGAAGTTAGGGTCGGTAGGTTAGGCCGTGTAGATTCAGAAGCTTGGCTGCAATACCGAAGCTTGATACCAATCGGAAAATCCGTACATCCATGTACCAATTTTCCATTAACCAAACCGGTGAACATTTTTTTTTTTAAATTATTAATTAATAATATCCCGAACTGATTTTTTAGGCAACCCATATGCAGTATATTTATTGACATATTCAATTTTATATGAAATAGGTTTCATTCATTAACCAGCTCGGTGAAGGACGTTCTATAGCGGGATCTTAGACTAAATGCAAGTATAAAGGGTGGAATCAATACATGTACTCTCTCGAAAAGCAAGCCACTAATTATGCGTTATATTTCTCAGGGTCAAAGATCTTAGTGTTTACATAAATTACTATCGCTGGGATGGCATTGTGATACATTGCTATTCCAAAATTATACAAGGTCATGTCGATTTCCATCACGACGAATTATTACGTTTATTTTTTCTGATGTCATCTTTACTTAAAATAACCACGATCATATCATAATTTCCATACAACTTCATGAGATGTGTGCTGAAAAGTAAATAAGCCACTTTCATTCGTGAAATCATGATTTTATACAGTTTTAAGTAACAATTACATCAGAAAAATTAAGAAGAACCTACGAAAAAAAAACGCTGGTATTCAAGATCGTGGGCTCATATAGTGCGGATGTCCGACGCTGTTTTTCCACCCTCTATATTCGCGTGTAATAGCTCCAAATTGTACTTAGGTGATTATTTTAAATAATATATTATATGGATATGTACGACATGTAAATACTAAACGATTGAATACTAAAGAAATTATTTACCTGATAGCACTTCGCCCGCGACTTTGTCCGCGTGGACTTTTAAATTGAACATTCCCCTTAGTTTTGAAAATAAATTATAGCTCATGTCACTTACAAATAATGTGATCCAGAGTGATGTGACTATAAATTAATAATTATTAAAACGATGTAAATAATATTTAAGGTATTTTTTTACACTTTTGGTTACATTGTTAGAGTTTATTAAGAGTTCCTATTTTTTTTTTTAATATAACAAAGCCTATAACAATCCAAACCTCGGGGATAGTGTAGGTTTCCAAAATAATTTTTCAAGTTAGTTCAGTAGTTTCGGAGCCTATTCAATGCATGCAAACTAACAAACAATCAAATCTGTCTTATTAATAATATTAATATGGTTTGTCTAAATAGAGTTAGGCTTCTTTGGGACGAGCTCCGCCAGCTATTAAGGCTTTTTTAATAAGAGGCTTGTAAACAAAGGACCACGGCACGAATAGTATGAATCCTGAGAAGAATAAACTACTATAAACTGTCCACCATTTTGAGAAGCTCTTGACATCGAAGGGTACCAGACTCCAGCCCATAAATACTATTGTGTAGGTCTTAAGAATAACGTACAGGATGCATTTGCTTATAGAGTTGTCCCACATTTGCTCATAAAATGAAGTTTTAAGAAGAATTGATTCTAAATCTTTCTCCATGACCATAATAAGAAATTCGTTGAGGAAAGTCATGTAGTAGCCGGACTGCGTGCCGTGCCATAGCGCCAGGAAGGCGAGAGTGATGAGCTGGCTTAGGTTACGATTGCCGAGGAAGCGCAGGCGCTTGTACACGTACTCTGCAGCGAAGTGGTTGGTGTTGCAGTTGAAGCTGTCGATGTAGTGCTGGAAGCGCGTGGCGCTCTCGAAGCGCAGCAGCTTGATGTTGTTGCAACCGTCCCACTGGCTCACTGCCTTTCCGTCCTCTGTCTGAGTGCCGCTGTACGACAGCCCGAACCTGATGCAAGACGCTGGAAAAACGATATTTCACATCACACATCATGTTTTCAAATTCTGGGGAACGAATGCTTTTCGAATGTTACACATTATGCCGTAGTTATACAGGGTGTCTCATTCAAATCGGTCAGTATGGGAAAGTCTGAAACTATAAGACATACCAAGATCTGTTCTGAGGAACCATGTCATCGATTTTACTAATAAGAAAAACTGAATTCATACATTTTAAAAAACATCTGTACTCCATTCGGGAATCGAACCCGGGTATTTTGAAAAAAAAAACCTACACTATTTCTATTTAGATATCGATTGGGTAGGTCTTAAGCAGTAAATGTCTGTATGAAACATGATGTCTAAAATGAATAAAATGCATTGTTTCCACATACTTTAATTTATTTTAGTAGGTGCTCAAAATAACCGGGTTCGATTCCCGAACGGAGTACAGATGTTTTTTTAAAATGTATGAATGCAGTTTTTCTTGTTATTAAAATCGATGACATGGTTCCTCAGAACAGATCTTAATGAGACACCCTGTATATATATGCCGATCGTTGAGCCATCAAATTTTATGTCACGTCACGGTGCCTACGCTACGATAGGATAGGAAAGTATTATTTATAGCTTTTTAAAATGTGAGCTTTACTTTTTAACGTTGGGGGTTTTTAAACATTTTAATTTATTTTCTCAAGAATGTATTAGTGTGCTAGATATCCTGGCTACAGCTACAGACCAAGAGTACCATAATCTTTAACAATATTACATGCTTGGGTGTTACAAATTTTAAGCCACACATATGTTTGTAAGTAAAATATATATTAAAAGTCTAAAATCGCAACGACAGCCTGATAACCTTGAAACGGCTGAACTGAATTTGATGAACCATGTCTAAGAACCATCGCAAGAAACCGTGCTTTCAAATAAAAAAAACCGCATCTAAAATGGTTCCGGTCCCGTTTAAGCGCTATGGAGAGACAGACATACACACAATGCAGTCAAACCCCGGGGTTAAAAAGTGTCAAGACATCGAGCAACCCGTCCATTTTGAAGCCCTTCCTAACTTTTTAGCGGGAGATAAGTGGCACAACAAACGCCTTTTTTTTTTTTTTTTTGAGGGGTTGAAAATCCTCATGGATGTCCCCCGCCCGGGGAGGCGGAGGGGTCTGTCAGACTCTTACTGACTAAAAACCACCCCGTGTTCCTTCTCACACCTGCGCCGGGGGTCACGGGAACGGAAGATACTTCCACGAGCACAACAAACGCCTAGCTCAACCTTCGACCGACTGATCCCGATTCAACGTATTACGTGCTACATTTTCCAACAAAGAACTATTTCAATTTGTATAACGTAAGTAATTTATACAAAGTGAAATGACCTCAGTGCACTGATTGCCTCATGCAGTATCAAGACGGTGTGACCATTGTTCACACAATATAACCATTTGTTTTTAAATTGGACTAACAAGACTTCGCAACTATATTATTGAGTCTAAAAATATATAATTTAAAAGTTTTTTTGCAACATGTTCTTTATAATCGTTATAATTACCATTATGCAATTAATAGATAGTCATCGTTTTATGATTACGCAGATAGTTTGGCCATCATTATTGATGTTGCAGTCAAAACTAAAGTAAAGTACTATTGACTAGCAAAATCAGTCAAAACTACTTTTGACTGAACAGGTTGGTCAAAAGTAGTTTTGACTGAAAATTATTGGTTAACAACTTCGCTGCCAGCTCCGCGAATTAGCGGGGTGCGGGGTGAGCCCGGGGTGCCGGCCCCGCTAATATGCGGAGTAGCGCCGCTCGGTTTCTATGAATTAGTACGCCTCCGGCACTGCACTTAGCGACACGTTTGAATGCTGGCCCTGAGCTTGAATAATATAAAATACCGTTACAAGTTGTGGTTTTTAAATATTGTCTTTTACTGTCAAATAAATAAGGTTCAAATATGGATGACGAAACCGGGCCGTCAAGGCTGCAAAAACGATGCAAATAGCCACTAAATTATAATATTACGGACAGTGATATTGAAGATCAGCTCTTTGAAGATGATGGCAGTGACGATGAGTACCATTTTAAGGACTTTGATGTCTCATCAGATGACGAAGAAGAGGCCGCTGATCGGATGAATTTAATTATGGTTTTTTTTATTTAGTTACCAAAGATTTGGCATTTGTAGTCATCTAGCAGTATGATTAGTTTTCAAAATGTTATTTGTAAAAAATTAATTTACTTTCAGATTTTTTTAAAATGAAAAATCTGAAAGTAACATAAGTTATAGTAATTATACTATTTTTTGTAAGATTATCCTGTGAAAGACTATTGCAGTAAATGATACCAATGGTATTAGAATTAATTAAACTACTATCATCTTATGTTCAAATATCATAGACACTTTTAAGTAAACCATAATACATTAAAGAAACTACTCCGCAAAATTGCGGACTTGGCACTGGGGTTGAAACTGTCAATCTCAGTGCCAGGTCCGCAATTTCGCGGGTTTTTTTTTTTTAGTTTTTTCTTACCAAAAACTCCTAAAAATAGTTTAATATTTCCAAAATAACAATATTGAAATGTCCCTCATGCATATATTACAAAAAAAAAACATTGGATTTTCCCATGACGTCACCATATTGCAGTTGGCAGCGAAGCTGTTAATAGTACTTTTGACTGCAAATTTGCGGCTCGTCGTCAAAAGTAGTTTTAACTGCATTAAAGCATCAGTCAAAAGCACTAAGGGATCTGGTTAAAGTACTTTTAACCAGCTCCATTAGGCAAAAGTACTTTTAACTGTTATTTTAGTCAAAAGTATTATTGACTAAAGTATACAGTCAAAACTTTTAACTGATTTTGCTAGTCAATAGTACTTTTGACTGGTTAAGAGTTTTGACTGCAACATTGATATGTAGGTCAAAAATGTGGAAATATTTTATAAGCAGTACTAGCTCCTTAGTGAGATAATAATATGTGTAATACGATAAGAAAAATGAATGAATGATGATAGTGTTTACCTTCGGTGAGGAGCCAGCAGGATATGTATTTGTATAATGCAAAGTGAGCCCAAAGTCCACAATAGAAGTTTCGGTAGAATACAGAGCACTGCCAGAACTCGTCCGATAGCATGTACTTCATACTGAACACAGTGACTGAAACAAAACAGAATTTAATTAGCATTCTATTAATTTATTTTTTTGTTCTGTAACTTGGTAAATAAACTTTATTATTGTACTTATTTTTCCAACATAGACTGTTCAAGGCTTTGATGATGAGAAAAATATGTAAGTATGTAAAAATATGGCAAAAATGACCCATGTTCACAGTAATAATACTATGTTCAGTTGGAACAAACAAAATTATACTAGATTTTTAAGCGTATTCAATTCATTTAGTAGTCAAAACTTTATAAACGAGTTTCAAACTAAGCAGGACATGATACCGTAAGTAGAATATAAAAATAATATTACCTCCCACTTGATAAGCAATAAGGTAAATCACACCCTGAATCAGCCTCTTCATAGCTTGTCTCTCATAGACGGCAGCCTCCGTTTCTAAGGGGAATTTGTCAGAAATATAATCCTGGTAACGTCGGAAGGAGAATATGGGTCCGACTAAGAAACACGCTGGGAAGTAAACGAAACCTAACAGCTCCAGGAATGTGGGCTCCTTCACCAAAGCCGTCACTTTGTTGTTTGCAGACAGCTGTTCACCGTTCATCATCCTCTGGCCATCCCACAGGTCAAAGGACAGCGCGATCAACTTCAGTGTGAGTACGCAGTGCGGCATGGTCCAGGTGATATCGTAATCCTCCGACTCTGTCACGACGTAGCCCGCCAGCAGGTACGTCATGTTAAACGCAAAAGTCACTATTGCGTTGTTTTTCCCAGGACCGAGAATCTTAGTGCTGAGATAAATAGCAAAAGCTGGTATAGCATTGTGGTACATGGAAATTCCAAAATTATACAAGGCCATGTCGATTCCCATGATTATGAAATATAAATTCCTGTATTCTACATATTGTTTCCTCACATATTTATGATATATGATCGCTAGTGGGTATCCCAACAGAATAGATATCAAGAGCTTCAATGCCGGCTCCGTGGCGCCGATGATAGCGGACAGGTAGGGAACTGGGCTTAGTCCAATTAAGCCCAGTAAACTCAGCAGCAAGCCAAACATTGTTCGCCAGTCTGTAAACAAAAACAACATTATTAGTACTATTCTGATAATAAATATCTTGTGCCAGTGACTTTTTTGTCGATAAGACTGCTGTTTAAGTTTGAAAGGCACATCCCACACTGTTAGTTTAAGGAAATTTGAGTTTTAACTGGTATATTATAAGTTTGATGCTTGTTTACCATAACTTTAAGCAATTATATTCAAATGAGGATTATAATATATTATTAACATTGTTATATCTTAATTTCGCTAGAAAAATAAAAAAAATATTTTTGTTCTTCCAACTTGGCAAAAAATATAATAATTATTTAATTTAAAATATAATAATTCATAGCTAATTTTGAAGGTAAGGATGAAAATTAAATAGGCTTTATAAAACTAGTTTCTATACAATAAGAAACTTGTATCATGATATACAGAGAATGTAATAAGCCAAGAGTACATAAATGTGGAATCTAGTATTACCTATTATTCTCCCCTAACGTCCGGATCATACCGGACAAAATCAAGTGCATCAAGCGGACGGATGGGCGCGCAATGCTCGCTACCTAATTCGCGCATCTACATACATTGAACTAGTTCAGTGGTTGACACACATTTGTGGTCAAGGGCCAATGCGGGCCGAGCACTTATGAATAGGATAATTTGTTCAGAAGTGGTGGATCCAGGATTATTGCTTGCCTTGACCCTGCTGTGGGTAGGATTTAGTACATTTTAGCAAAGTACTTAACACTAAATACATATAGTGTTAATTTTATCATGGGACTAATTTTCACATACATACGGTCCATGAATATAAGCAACTTTCACTGTAGACCCAAATCGAAAATACCCAAAAAAAACTGCTGTTTCATATATTTTGGCTGAGCATGTAGGTACCAAACTTTTGTATACAACAGCTGATATTGTTTTTTCGATATTTCTAAGTTGGTTCAATAGTGGTTCATATCCATGGGTAGAACAGATTGTGAATATTAATTTGTATAATATGAATATTGAAAATGTATATTTAGTGTGTAGGAACTTTGCTAAAAACCTAACCTACTGAGGTTAAGTGAAGTCCCTTCAAAAGACTCTCTCTCTTAGATCCGTTTAAGTACAGACGCCAGCACATCAAGTTACCCCAATGTGTCAAATTTTCCCAATTGAATATGAGCCTTATTCTGTTTGACATAACGTTGATAAACAATCAAAGAAATTTGACACATTGGGGTAACTTGATGTGCTGGCGTCTGTACATAGAAGCAAATACACAACAAGGCATAGAGAATGAGTACAGTACAGTTCAGTCAAAATTATTGACGAATTCGCGATCGAGCTCCTATAAACTAGGTATGCAGACCTGTATCTTAGAATTCGGGGATAATACCGTAGTATAATTATGCAGTTTGCCCTTAGAACCTTAAACCCTCAAACAGCTGACAGAGCACTGACTCAACAGTGAACAGATAACAGCGATGTACCCGTTATCATCAACGCGGAATTGAATGATAAACAGTTTATGATGCTTATCGCGCAGATTAGTCATCAGATGATGTTTGAATAAATGTACCAATCAAGAGGGCCGTTTAGCCTAACCAGAACGGATGTTGAAGATTCTTATCTTTGTAAAATATTGCTGGCAAAGTTAATAATACATAGAAATAGTTTTAGGTAGACTTTATCTCGAAATCTTTTATGCAAACAAATACAGTCGTAATACCTGTAATAGGTTAAGTTTTGTTAAATTATTTCAATATAATACTTTAACGTAAACAACGTAAGTATTCAACGTAAGTATTTCTTGTGTTTGTACAGGCCAGATTAGTTTCACGCCAGTAGTTTGTTAAAAATATTTTTGTTTTTATAAGTTACTTAGTGTATTTGTTTTAAACACAAAGAGGCAAAATTTATTTTTTGTTTATTTGCAACTCAAAAACTACTAAATCGATTTAAAAACAATCACAAATTGTACACCTGGCTTGTCAATAAATGCTTCTACACTACTAATGACTACCTTAGACTTACAAATAAAAAAATGATGTAAGTAGTAGTGTAATAAATAAAGTGTTTAGTTTAAGATTAGTCTTACATAGTACATAATGTTAAGTTTCACATACCAGCAATGGTCAATATGAGGATCCAACATTTATATACCACCTATTTACCCATATTATGTGAATAAATTATTTTGATTTGATTTGATTTGATTTGTATTTAATGGCCAACAGATAGTTGTTCCAGGTCGAGTTTTGTATATAGTTGTAGGTATAGTTTAAAATTTACGTATGTCGTGATGGCCCAGAAAGTATGTCGTGATGGCCCAGAGGTTAGGGAGCCTACCTCTTATGCACGAGGTTGTGGTTCAAATCCGGGCAAGTACCAATGTGACTTTTTCAATTCATCATTTGAGATCGGTGAAGGAAAACATCGTGAGGAAACCTGGACTTATAGTTAATATAAGTCTAAAATCGCTAATCCGCCTTGAGCAAGAGTGGTGATCAATGCTTGTACCTTCTCTGTATGAGAAGAGGCCTTTCCGCTGCAGTGGGACAGTAACAGGCCGGTATTATGAGGTATTATTACTATATAGTTTAAATGTTTGTAAACACAATTACAACAGAGAATAAAATAGTTAAAATATAAGACTATTTTTTTATCATCAACAATAAAAATAAATTATTACTAATTAATTAAAGCTTTTTAATAACACACAATGCAATATAGCCCTCTAAGTTACTAAGTAACTAGCGGACTATATTGCAGATAATTGAGTCAGTCATATGGCTGTCATAGTGGAATAGATCTTATAACTGAATAGTTCTTCCCACTGTTATTATAAACATAACATTGTACAAGTAATTCCCGAAGGGTAAGGCTGAGGTGTACCTATGTATAGTACACCCACATTTCACCAGTTATGTTTGTTAAAATTTTATTAAATTATTAGTTAATACATTAATACGAAAGCATTAACGGCCACTTTAACTAAAAGTAAATGAAACTAGCGCAGCTTAATGTTTCTAAAAAAACTAGAAGGGAGGCATTATAAACTCAAAATCAAATGTGACCGTGTCATTCATATAGTTCCACTTTTATTACTCAAAATACTTATTTTTAACATACATAGAAAGTAATTACAGTATGTTTACGTTTTTATTAATTAAATAGAACTTTGTATAGTCACAAACGAAAGATTTTGATATAAAAATGCACTCTTCTGTGACTAATAAGGCTAAAGTGGTAAAGCTAAACTTAAAGTTATTGGATAAGTTGGTACGCATGAAAGCATTCTCACACTGCACTAAAGTGCAATTAATACAATAAAATGAGGAAAAGTGGAGTTATATTCATACAAGTCCCATTTATAGGTGGCAAGCCTATTGCCATCATTATTGTACATCTGTTTACTTCCAAGATATCATGAACTGTAATTATAATGTTATTCTCTACTAACAGATATTACCAAAACATAACACATATTAATAAAACTATGTAAACATAGGAGATAAGATAAGTGTCTCAGATATATATTATTTCTAACTAGATACAAAATTATGTCTAATTTCTTTGACACCAGTAATAAGTACACTTTATTTAGAAGTTGATTATAGTCATAGTGACTACGAGGACGTTGTTGATAATGATCACTTGTGATGAACCATATCCTACACCAATCTGCATTTCAGCTTTATTAGGTGACAAGGCCGAGGCTGAAATTACTGACTGACTGACAAGGAAACAGCTGAGTGCGGCGTGAGACCCCTGCACATCATTATATAATTATGATACCGCATTCAGTTTGAACACTACCAACACTGTGTATTGTATACTGTATACAAATAAACTATTTCACAGGCAAATTGCTGATGTTTCAAGGAGTAACTTATGTTACTATATTATTTTGGAAAAATAATTACTGTTTAGCACCAAACAAGAAACTGTTAAGTTACGTGTGGATAAATTCGCGGACACAGCAAGTGAGAAATAAACACGTAAAACTATTGTGTTGTATCTTTATTATGGCAAACAAAGCCGATGTTGACTATTCTGCCAATGTCAAAAGTTGATTGGAAAGCAAGTGCGTAAAAAAAGAAGCAACAGTTACTAATAAAACTACACAAGGAACGTTTCAGAATAAGAGCTAAAATGTAAATCTGAAAGAAAAGAAGAGACCTAGATAACTTCTACATTGAATTCCTCTATGTCTTTAAGTTTTTTCACGAACCACATTCAGATAAAAAAATATTTTAAAGAAAAAGCTAAAAGAATCACAATTTACTGATGAAATATATGAAAACATACTATTTCCAATTATATACTAGGTTACTTTTGCAAAAACAGAGGTATTTTAACTATTAAAGAGTTTTTCAAAATTTACCCACATATAGAAAAAAAAAATGTAACTTGTAGGATTTATTTTTTATTCATTGGTGTTCTTCTCCTAAACAAGTGAATCACCCCTAAGGCTATAAGCTCTTATGGTATCCCAAACTCTGCTTATAAGCATGTTGCATAGTTCAATGGATTTCTTTAGCAAATTGATTCACGGCAAGTGGGCCAACTGTAACTACATACTTTATTAAGTATACTGGAAAGCTACTTAACGCAGTAATACATTGCTTAACAAAATATCATGGTAAGCATGTGAGATGGCAATAACAGTACCTACTTTAGCACAGCTATAGCTCAGCAAATAATGAGATGCACACTGTATTAAAAAACCAAGGTAATTGAGAACCCCCTGAAAACAAAGTTGTTTGTTCAACTTTCATGCAGTGGGTGTGCTAGTATTACAGAGAACCCATATATTTACAGTTTCAAAAATATAAATAAAATATTATGTCGATTGAAAAGCAGTGTAAAACCACAATAATGTGGAGCATACATTGATTACGTACTTATTTGTTATTAGGATAAAATAGCCTGAACTGATTTAGGTTAAAATAGTATGGTTAATTTTAAAATTGAAAAAACACCTGTCTACCCACAAAATAATCGTAAAAATAGTAAACTTGACACAAATTTTGTCGATCGCAACTTATCTGGGGCATAGGAAGAACACGTAACAATATACGATCGCGGTCACGCAAGTTACAATAAAACCGATAATACAGACACAATATTAATAAATTAAAGACGCAACATTTAAAATATTATGCTCAACGTAAAATAGTTACGTCGTTATTTATGTGGGTATTAGAAAATACTTACTCAGCTTCAGCTATAAACAAGCACTTAATTTTCTTTTACTTATTTACTATAATTATTATATTTTACTTTATTAGACTGCAATTATTGTGATTCGTTAAACAAAAATATACAGAATAATAAAATTAACAAACTGGAATAATGCGGAGAGCGTGCCCAACGTACCCTGCAGATAATTCTAAATAGACAGTGTCACTCTCTCAGTCAACTCAGACTGCAGCTATGCAGATAGCGAGCGACAACCAGTGTTGCCACCTGGCCAAAGCGATATTCGCTAGACGAGGTTCGAAAAGTCTCCAGATTTAACAAAATTCGTTTTTAGGGTTCCGTAGTGAACCCTTATAGTTTCGCCATGTCTGTCTGTGCGTCCGTCTGTCCATCCTCGCTTAATCTCTGTGACCGTTAGCACTAGAAAGCTGAAATTTGGTACCAATATGTGTATCAATCACGCCGACAAAATGGTAAAATAAAAATTGGAAAAAAAATGTATTATATATAAAAAAGGGGGCTATCCTAATAGCCCCCCTTTTTTGTTATT
This sequence comes from Euplexia lucipara, assembly GCA_921972225.1. Taxonomy (NCBI): domain Eukaryota; kingdom Metazoa; phylum Arthropoda; class Insecta; order Lepidoptera; family Noctuidae; genus Euplexia; species Euplexia lucipara. The sequence continues at coordinate 3,564,758 of OV179142.1, read as the reverse complement.
TCAACCCTTACGTGTGATATATTGTTGGAAATGTATTCATTTTTTGGTAATGTCAATAATTTTGGAAATAATCGCTACAAAAGTAAAAAACAATGTGTGCCCCCCTCTGACTTTTGAACCATAAGTTTAGAAAATATGAATAAAATCTGAAATGTAGAACTTTCTAAGGACTTTTTAGGAAAATTGTTTCGAACTTGAATGGAAATAGCATTTGTACCAAAAAGGAAAGACAAAAAGTTTTACAAAATAATTTCTGGACTAAGTTTGTAGTATGATCGTATATGCAAGCATTTTGAACACTTATTGTGACGGACGGGAAACTACGGAACCCTACACTGAGCGTCGCCCACCCGACACGCTCATGGCCGATTTTTAAAAAGTCACAGACACAATTAAACTAACTATAATATTATAAACGCGAAAGTTTGTGAGTATGAATAGATGGATGGAGGTTTGTTACTCTTTATGTTATCTACTGAATGGATTTTAATATCGTCGCCTTAGAGTGACAACCTCTCGAAGTATTTGTCTACATCGGAGTTAATCTCTCGAGCTCTCACATGCAAAAGAGCGCCTTGTTAACTCATTTTCGAGCAGTCAGCCAGACAAAAAACAACAAACAACCGCGTAACAAACAGAATTAACGTAAGCACTCCACAAGACTTATTCATTAAAGACGTGTTTCATTATTGCTTCGCGAATAACGTTTCGTTGCAGACTGTACTTTTCAAGTGTCATCTGACAGATAGAGGTCATTGACGTTCCTATTCTTATTTGAAACGCATAGTACAGTGACTATCAGATGGGGTACAAAGGGCTTCGTCAACAAATAATGATGTGGACCAACTGTCAAATATTGAACGGAAGGTGTGGAGCTCCATTTCAAAGATTTTTATCTTTAGCTTTTATGATATATAAAACAATATTTATGTTATCATTTCTAATTAAAATTTGCTTACGTACGTGCAAATTTCAGTACAATATTAACAGGATGTAGTTAGGAGATGTAAGTTATTAAAATATTAATTCAACGAACGTACAATAATCGAATACTTATCAATTTTATTGATCACTATACAAATTGATTGTAAATCGAAAATTTAAATACTCGAACGTTCATAATATCGAATGATTGTTTGGTCGAGCCAGGTCAAGCTTAAAATAATTAAAAAAGATTAATATTAATATTAATCTTTTCTAATTACCTATAATCTTTTAGAGGAACATTTGATAATTGGAATTTCGTGACAAAACTTTTTAAGGTAGGAAATTGCATACAAATTCTCTTTGCGACGGAAATGGATCACCACGAGTGGTCAAGTCACCCAATGATCTGGTAATAAAATCGCCTATATGGCAACACAGTCAACTAACTGTCATACTACTGAACTGAAGTGACAAGTACGGATCACAGAGCACGTAAGGATTGGCGCTAAAAGGATAATTGAACCAAATCTCATATTTTTACTAATTTAAAAACCCAGCCACAATTTTCATCTAATAGGAAAATTATAAAAGTGTTTTAGATTGTAGTAGGTTTGTAGTCTGTAGTCGATTGAACTTGGACACAAGAAGACTTGTCTTCGACAAGTGCGTGTTTACTGTCTAATTTTAACAGATTACAATTTTTGGTTTTCATCTGATCATAATTGATAACTAAATAACAAAAACAACGAACGTTTAATGTTGTACTGCTTAGATATTATTATCTCGATTCAAAAAATTGTTATTAATATAAATAAATAAATATTTCACAACTTTTTCACACAACGCCTTTTAGTCCCACCCAAGTTACGCTAGAGAGCTTGTGTTATGGGTACTAAACAGCTGATAAACTTACTTATATATTTCTAAATACATACATATTATAGATAAATTACATTATTAATTTCTGAGTTCATTTCATCCTTAGACTATATACCTCTAGACGTAGCCCAATTTACAGTGTCAAGTGAGGAAGTGAGACGCAATAATACAAAGTTCGTAGGAAAATTGAGACAAAGCATCGTATCTTCTGTCCCTTACGGCGTGCCGGATTTTTGCATGGCTAACTTTTGAATGTTAGCCAAACAAAGTGCTGTCACTGTCACGTATATTATTATGCTCGATTTAATTTAAGTTTTCGGATGGTTTTTGCAATTGTTGTAATAGTTTGAGTAATTTAATGAGAAATAGACTCCATTAGATAAGTGTTTAGTGTATGGTGAATGCGCTACGATGGGAGGATGCAGTATAATAGGCTGTAAAAGCCGCTCAGAAAAGGCCAATAACAAAATCTCTTTTCATTCGTAAGTATTCAATACTGTTTGTGTTATTGTATGATTATTGAATTTATACATTTGTGCGCTTTTATTGTCATGGCTTTCAGACCAAAATATGGAAGATTTCTTAAAATAAACTTGATTTCTTATATCACATAACCTAGGAATACTTACTTACAGTGTTGCTACACGTTTCAAATCTTTTCCCTTAACTGTCAGGCCTAATGTTCAAAAGGTAGGCATAATAATCAAATAAATCTATGGTGGCTAAACACACAAATTTGTGGGCGAACCCTTATTTTTAAGTTTAAGTGAACATGTGTACGAACCAACAGAGCCCTTTCGACAATCATTAAGTTTTACTCTTGAAGGCAATCGCGTAGGTACTTAAAGATATTTGGAAGTAAGAATTCATTTTATAAATAAATGTTAAGTATAAACAAAAAATTAGATATTTTCAAAATAAGTTGGTTTTGTCTAAAGGACAATAGTTATTATACAGCAATGTCAATGTCACACTGGATGTCAGCCATACCTCAATATATTTTAATGATAAATAACACGCGAAAAAATAATGTAGTGTTCTTCTAAAGAGTTACTTCTATGTACACACATCAAGCTTCACCTGGTAGTAGTGTATTTTATTTGTGAGAATCAAGGTAAGATTGAAAGTAGGTATTTTACGTGAAATTATATTTTCTCACACATGGATACTTCTACACTCTTATTACCACGTCGAATACGTAAATTATAATTTACAATAGTGCTAAAATTGGAACCCGCAGTTAAGTAGAATTTTGGTCGTATTTTGGGACTTTTTTAAGGAATAGCAACACTGAACTTTTATATTGCTGTCGCATGTGCGGCCACGCGGTAGCTCGATCTAGAGGTATATTATAGATTTCATCCCTATTCCTACCGAAAAAATAATAGTGCCTGACCCTTGACAGCACTAAATAGGCAACTATTGTAGTTTGAAAATCATCAAAAGTAGAGTTGATGTTGATGATTTAGGCGATTTTTAAGGTAATACTTTCTATAAAGTAGGAACTGAATGTGTCAATATAAGCACCTCTAAAGCATTTGTGCTCAAAGACTCAAAGGTAATGTGTAAGTTTGAAATGTGCTTAACAGTGACCTGGATGGTAAGCAGGCAAAGCATGGGCGTACACAGGGACGTTACGTGCCACTACCCCTGGGCAGCGGGCATTGATGATTGAAGAGCATCTTGCAACCTGATTAAAAAGACACAAACAACATCCAAAAAAAATTGTGTAAAAGTTAGTCGATTTCCCTGAAACCGCAAAAAGAAAATGGTCGATTCGAATATTTATTACGTTTTGTTGTGTCATCCGCTCACGATCGCATCACTAGATGTATTGATTTGCCATCTGTGTTCGCGATTTGAGAAAAAAGAAGTTGGCTTTTGCTTTTGTCACAAAAGCCGCTTTTTTTGCATTGTGTGTGAGTGAGAGTTTCGGAGTGAATTCCCGTAGTGAACTTGTTTCTTTCTCTATCGAGTACCCAATTTTACCATTAGAAGAATATTTTATCATTAACATTTTCCTATTATAATCTTTCACCTTTTTATCTACTAGTCTAGCAGTTTAATTTCATACGCAAAAGGTAAATTAATTTATAGTCAAATGGTTTTCATATAGGTAAATAATGTTCTATCGCAACCTTTGGTTGTAAATGGACGATGAGTATACAAAATTGAAATGGTTGCACTATTTCATGCCACGGCGTAAGGCGAGGCTACAGCTATAGTTTATTCAATTCCCCCCGGCAAGGGATTTAGATTTACTAGTCATCGTTCAATTTTGCAATCTTGGTCCATCCATCCATTTCATTCTTGTTGACGACATATTAATTTTCTGATTGGTTGGGTTTGAGAAACAGTAAAGGTGCGTTGAACACGTTATTACAAGAAAGTAGTCAACTTTGAACACGCCTACAAGCAATTCAGTCAATGCCGCTTTTCAATGGTTATTTAACCTGGCCGTCACCATAACGGCGTCACAGCTGCCTGATATAAAAACGTAAGGATTGCGCTGTCGCTGGCAAGTTGGTCTGGTGAAAGCTAAAAATAACCCTAAAAAGACATGGAGCACTATAAATACCATAATTAATAAAAAAAAGCACAAGATCTCCTCCCATGGAGTTATGGTCTATGTCCAACCTTTGCTGCAAGTCTATTAAACTCAGTCAATCATTATTCTGCAAATATTGGCAAAGAACTAGCAGCCAAGCATGTGATTGGCGGTATGTTACATGAGCCATAATGTCAGGGATGCTGCTCAGGTGAACTCAATTGTTCTTCTCCCCCCGGCTCTTGCTGAAGTTGATAACATTATTATGAGTCTTTGTTCAGATTCTGCCCCAGGTTGGGATGGACAGGAACCTCCTCACAATGCGAGCTGTATCGAGGAGTACTGCCTTCTGTATCGGGCCTTTGATCCAACTGCGTAATGAAAGCCTCGATAGATGGTTGTCGAGGCTTTTGGCAATAAGACCATTGGCTGTCACAACAATCGGCACAATGACAGCAGACAGAATCCACATCCCACATGTCGACAATCTCGTGGGCTAAGTCGAGATATTTTATTTGTTGATCTGAGAAAGATCAACAAATAAAATATCTCGACTTAGCCCACGAGATTGTCGGCTTTCACAAGATATCAACTATCATTGTGCAGTGTGCTAATCGGTCTATCATCTGGCTTGTTGGTGACAATAGTCCTATCAGTAATGATAGACCAATCCCTGTACAATGTGACATGGTCATTTTTGAGAACTGGATTGGGCCATACTACAGGTAGTATGGTATTTCGGTGTATTATTATTATTATTACTTGTGTTTAATACTTGAATAGTTTTGAGTCTAACTAAGTGTCAATGCTACTTATATCTATCTAGTGCATTATAATAATCCAATGTTTTGGCTTTACCTACAGGTGCTCCATTTCAAAATGGAGTCTGCTGGTGACTGGTGTTTGATAGAGAGTGATCCTGGGGTTTTTACTCAGCTCATCAAGAAATTTGGTAAGTGGATTGGCATGCCCAGTATATATACATGCCCATACAACTAGGATTGGCATGGTAGTAATACCATGTCTGGCAATAAATATAAAAGCTGGCCTGTCCTGCTTTTGATAGGATTTTGTTCAAAGCTCTTAGGGTGAAGCCCTCCCAAAAGATATAAAAGATATATTTTTACAAAAAAAAAAACCAACTTAGGTGTGTAATAGAGTCTGATCAATACAAAGGAAAAAATCCTCCAACATATAAATTAGTCAATTTAGTTGGTTAAATGTTAAAGAAACCATATTACAAAACAATGTAAAAATATAAAGTTGAACAGTTTACTAGAAACATAAATAAATATAAATAATACATACATACTTTATTTGCTTCGTTTACATTCATACACAATAATAATAATAATATTTCACAACTGTCACACAACGCCATCTAGTTCCAAGCTAAGCAGAGCTTGTGTTATGGGTACTAAACAGCTGATAAACATACTTATATATTTCTAAACACATACATATTATAGATAAATTACACCCAGACACAGAACAAATAATCATGCTCATCACACAAACCTTTGTCCTGGGAGGGAATCGAACCCACAACCCCCGGCATAGCAGTCAGGGCCACTAGCTACTAGACCAACAGGCCAGTCAAGGCCAGTCAAGTCAGGCCATTCAAATAATTATAAATATTCTTCAACTGTCAACTGTGTAAAAAACCATAGTCTAATATTTTGTTTACTTTTTAGGAGCTAGTGGGGTTCAAGTTGAGGAATTGTGGACAATTGAAGATGGTATCTTCGAAACTTTAAGGTTTGTTTTAACTATTACATTAAATAATAAAATATTAGGTTAAGACTGATATGTAATGTTACATTGTTGTATGTTTACCTATATTGTGAAGGCACAATATACGTACCGCAAACCGTAGTGCAAACGGTAAGAAAAACCCTGGATCTCAAACTCAGGGAATCCTAGTGTGAGGTCTAGGTTGCCTATTGATTATCAGATATAATCAATGGGCAATTAATTATTATTATAAAAAAAAAACAATGGTTGCAGTCATTGCTCTGCTTCGTCCTAATGAAGAACATAAACATTTGATATCATTTTGATGCTTCCAGTACAGAAAAGAGTACCCATTTGTAAAAATATAATAAAATTAAATAAAAAAAAAAATCCTTTATTATTCCATCAGCATGTAACACAAGTATGTAGTGGTATGAGTGAATGAAATAAAATTAAAGTCCTATAAGCATGCCGTATGGACCCCTAATCGGGTGAAGGCCTCCTCCAGAGATTGCCACTCGTCGCGATTTAATGCCAGGTTGGGCCAATTGCAAGTTCCGATAGGCTCTAATTCGTCCTTCCACCTTGCTTTTGGTCGACCCTTGCCTCTGTGCCCAAAAATATAGTGTAAAAATATAGGACTACGTAGATGTAGGTAACCAGGCGTCTACGTCAGTGAATGTTACTGGAAAACGATTTGTTCAACAAGCTTTCCACCCTAGTTTGTTTATGAGTAGACCAAGAAGTCAATCCCTTGGTAATAAACCACAGCTTGAAGCTACAGACACAGTCCCCTTAACTGAAGGACAGACGAGTCAGACTCTAACAAAAAACACCAAAACCACACCCTGTCCTCCCGAATGGCAAAGAGTCCCAACAACTAGAAGCTACAAGCGAAAGAAGTTATCGCAGTCGCCATCTCCTGAAACAATAAAAACCACCAATAGGTACAATGGCCTACAGATAGATCTGACAGAAGATGAGCCCGAATACAAAGAGAAACACCCAAACAAACCTCCACCGATTATCTTATATGGAATCGAAGACGTAAATAAACTATGTGAATTACTTAACACTGTTGCTGATAAAGATGATTTTTTCTTAAAAATCGTAAATAAAAATCAACTAAGAATAAATTCTCTAGACATAGAAGCATACAAAAAAATCATCACTTTAGTCCGAGAAAATGGACTCATAGGTCATACTTTTAATAGAAAGGACCAACGCTGCTGCCGCCTAGTAATAAAAAAGCTCCATCACTCAACCCCGCACACTGCCATCATAGATGAATTTGAAAAAACCGGAAATAAAGTACAAGGAGAAATTATCAATGTAAAGTTTGGCCCAGAAAAAATACCAACATCGACATTCTTTATAAATCTCGTTGCTGGCCCAAACAACAATGCTGCCAAATCCATAAAATCCATTGGTAACCAAATAGTTATAATCGAAGAGCCTAAAAGAAGAAACACAATACCACAATGCCAGAGGTGCCAACAATACGGGCATTCTAAAAATTACTGCATGCGGCCCTATCGCTGCGTAAAGTGTGCACAAGACCACAAAACATCTGATTGTCCTAAAAAAGACCGGAACACCCCCGCCACCTGTGCGTTATGTGAAGGAGAACACCCTGCTAATTATAAAGGGTGTGCGGTGTACAAAGAAATACTATCTAGAAAAATGGGTAAGCAAAAGCCAACAAAGGTCCCTATAAAGCACGGAACAACACAAAATAAACAAAATAACGTAGGACAACCAAATACCACTACAGAACCAGCCCAACAATACCACATTTATGATAAATCGGAAACAAAATCCTATGCAGAGGCTACGAAAACGCAACCCACAACATACAATAGTAACTTAGAAATGCTACTCACACAACAAGCTGTAAAGCTGGACAAACTACTAGATCAAATGTCAACAATGATGAACCTTCTCACAACAGTAATCAGCAAACTTGTCCATTGAAATGGCGACTCTGAAAGTAGTAACATGGAACACAAATGGGTTGATTAAACACAAATATGATATACAAACCTTATTAGAACATGAAAATATTGACGTACTTCTTGTATCGGAGGCACACTTAACACCAAATCACAACACAACAATAAGAAATTACAGTATATACTCGACATTCCACCCTGACGGAACTGCTCATGCAGGTACAGCTGTAATTATCAAAAAACACATCAAGCATGAGATTCTCCAGGAATATAAAACAGACCCAATACAAGCTACCACAGTAAAGGTGCAAGATAAACGAGGATCTATAAAATTATCAGCAGTATATTGCCCCCCAAGGCACACCATTAAGGAAGAAGAATTCACAAATTACTTTAAAACCCTTGGACACAGATTTATATGTGGAGGTGACTGGAACGCCAAAAACGTTTGCTGGGGATCCCGACTAACTCTACCTAGAGGCCGAGAAATGAAAAGAAGTGTAGATAAAAATAAGTTATATGTATTGAGTACAGGCGAACCTTCGTATTGGCCTACAGATCCAAATAAGACACCTGATCTTCTAGATTTCTTTGTGTTTAAAGGATTGTCAAACCGTTATTTAAGAGTGGAGACTTGTTTAGACAGCAGTTCAGACCATACACCAGTCATAGCCACAATAAGTACCACCTTAATTGAAAGACCAGTTAAAGAGCGACTTTACACTAATAAAACGGATTGGGATGCATTCAGAGAATACATAGATGAAAATCTTAACCTCAAAGTGTCACTTAAAACCAAAGATGACATCGAAAATTATGCCGTAAGATTAACAAATCTTATACAAACAGCTGCGTGGAAATGTACACCGGTTACCACACAAAAACGAGGTAGTAAGAACGTACCCAAGGATATAAAAACAAAGATTCTGGAAAAGAGACGACTAAGAAGAGTGTGGCATAACAGTCGACATTGCGAAGATAAAAGAGCATTCAATAAAGCAGCCGCTAACCTCAAACAGTACCTTAAAGATATTGAAGAGGAAACTCTGCAGAACAAATTAGCTAACCTTAATCCGCAGGCTAAAAATGAGTACTCCCTCTGGAACACGGTAAAAAATAGTAGGGTGGCCCCCCAGGCAGCACAACATCCCATCAAAATGAATGACAACACTTGGGCTAGAACGGACAAAGAACGGGCTGAGGCGTTTGGACAGTTCCTGTATGAAGCTTTTACTCCAAATGGCGGTAATACAGAAACTGAAAAAGAAATAAAAGAATATTTGGAAACCGATTTACAACTATCTCCCCCAATGCAAAGCTGCTCACCTAGAGAAATCCAAAGAGAAATAAAAGGCCTAGAGTTAAACAAGGCTCCTGGTTTCTGCCTGATAACAGCTGAAATCCTGCGAGAACTTCCTAGGAAAGCTGTTATGGGTATAACACATCTTTTTAATAGCATAATTGGGATTGGGTATGTTCCATTCATATGGAAAATATCAGAAATCATCATGATTCCAAAGCCTGGCAAACCCCCGCATCTTGTATCGTCTTACAGGCCAATTAGTTTACTACCAACTGTATCGAAACTATTTGAGAGGATCATCCTACGAAGGCTAACACGAGTACTTACCGAAAATGATCTCATCCCCCAACATCAGTTCGGATTCAGAACTGGCCATTCCACTATAGAACAAGTTCACCGTGTTGCCAATAAAATAAGAGAAGCTCTCGAGAAGAAACAGTACTGTTCTGCTGTTTTTCTCGACGTACAACAAGCATTCGATAAGGTTTGGCACCTAGGATTACTTTTCAAAATAAAGAACCAACTCCCATACAACTTCTACCTGCTCCTTAAGTCGTACTTGGAAGATCGAATATTTAGAGTTAAAATCAATGACGCCTACTCTACCTTTCAAGACATAAAAGCAGGTGTACCACAAGGTTCGATTTTGGGCCCTACTCTGTATCTTTTATACACTGCAGATATACCTACAACGGATAATGTTCTATCTGCCACCTTCGCAGATGACACCGCTGCGCTTAGCAATCATGAAAATCCCAATGTAGCGTCCTTGACTCTCCAAAGTCACCTCAACAAAATCAGTAGATGGATGGAAAAGTGGCGTATCAAGGCCAGCTCAAGCAAGTCAGTGCATGTGACTTTTACCTTAAGAAAAGACAACTGCCCCCCAATCAAACTAGGAAACGACGTTCTTCCCCATCAAGATTCAGCAAAATACTTAGGTATGCATCTTGACAGGAAACAAACATGGAAAACCCATATCCAAAAGAAACGTGACGACCTAAATATAAGGCTGAGAAACCTCAATTGGCTAATAGGCAGAAGATCAAACGTCACCATGGAAAATAAAATACTCATCTATAAAACTATAATTAAACCCATCTGGACTTATGGAATTGAGTTATGGGGATCAGCAAAGAATAGCAATGTGGAAATCTTACAACGGTTCCAGAATAAAGCCCTCAAAATGATAACCAATGCACCTTTGTTCATCAAAATCAGTGAACTGCATGAGTACACAGAAATGAAAACAGTTAAAGAAGAAGTGGAACACGGAGCATTAGCATACCAAAACCGAATAAAAACACACACAAATACCCTAGCCACTGCGCTATGCGAACCACTAAGCAACAGAAGACTTAAAAGGCAACACATATGGGACTTTTTACCCAACCAAAGCCGGAATTAAAATAAAAGACAGCTTCCTCACTGGAGGAACAGTTCTTACCTGACAATAACCCTCACAACTAATCTGCTAAGGGCTTGAAAAGCCGATCGCAAGATAATAATATTCAAAAAAAAAAAAAAAAAAAAAAATATAGGTAACTTAAAAAGTAAAAGAAGGGAAAGGGGGTCGTGGTTTTATCTGTGCTAATGTGGACAGAAAATAATTTTATTGTTTCAGACCAGTGCATGGACTTATATTCCTGTTCAAATTCCTGCAACATGAAGAACCTGCAGTCTCAGTCGTCACTGATAGTCGTCTTGACAAAATCTACTTTGCTAAACAGGTAAAACCCTTTAAAAGAGTGCACGCTAAACTTCTGATTAATAAGTAGGTTTCTGTTTGAAAGTAAGTATGGAGTTTCTTGCACATTCTTCTCCATACGAAACTACTATTTGGAATGTGCAACTAGAATCAGTCTCTTAATTTATTTAATTTGTAAGTATAACATTCAAAAGTGCCTGTTATGGGTGTAATTGAAATAAACGTCATCACGCCTGTAATCCCCTAAGGGTTAAGCAGGGGTGTAGGTACTTGTAATAGTACATCCACATTTCGCCAGTTATGTTTAAGTCCCATGTAATAGGGGCAAGCCTATTGCCATCAATCGGACACTAGTCCACCGGAGTGTGGACTAGTGCCCGATTGATGGCAATAGGCTTGCCCCGGGCTGCTACTGCGAAATTCCAGATGGAAAAACTGAATAGCACTGCCCAACCCGAGAATCGAAGCCAGGACCTCATGATCAGCAGTAGCGCTTGCGAACACTACACCAACGAGGCAGTTAAAATGACTAAAATAAATTAATTGAATATTGTCCTGTTTTAGGTTATAAACAATGCTTGTGCAACACAAGCCGTTGTAAGCCTGCTGTTGAACTGCGACCATCCGGATGTGGACCTGGGTCCAGAATTGAGCAGTTTGAAGGAGTTCAGCATGTCGTTTGATGCGAGGATGCGGGGACTTACACTAAGCAACTCGCAGACTATACGTAGTGCTCACAACTCCATGGCGAACCAGACTCTGTTTGAGTTTGATCCTAAAACTGCTTCAAAGGTAAGCAATGCATTCATTTTCAATATATTCAAATACAGGCAGGTATATTGGGAGTTTAATTATTAAATGATAATATAACTGGCTTGAATTTATTCACATTCATGGTAACATTGGCATAGAAGTTTGACTTGTTCAAGTGACCTTAGTATAATATTATTATGATATTAATTTCAACTTAGTACAGTCAACATTAAAAGTCAAATTCAACTTCAACTCTTCTTTAATGAAAGTGGAAGAGACACTACAATGTTGCCGATAACGCGTAGAGAGTGTGGAGATTAAATTAGTAAATATTGTTGAGGTTAAGGTATGTGAGATAATATAATTTTAGAATTACCCAAAGAAAAAAAAAACAAATAAAACCATATTCTGCACAAGTGCACATTTCAGTGACATCACTGAAATGTGCATGAGATAAAAAAAGGGGAAGAGACTATTTTGTTTCAACTTATAACTTTATTTTGTTTATTTCAATAAACTTGCACAATTTATAAAAATCAAAAGTGATTTATTCGAATTAGGCAGACCCCCCTTCGGTGCAATTGCGACCACCATCTTTCACTGGTATTAAACTTATTTAGCTGGACTTAAAACTGGTATTTAGTTTTTCTACAAATCGGTTGACGACATGACATAAGATTCTGGTTCCTTAAAAAAAAAAACACAACCGACTTCTTCAAAAAACACTAACAGGTGAAAAATAACTCCAGTTTCGGAAGTCTGTGGCTTTGGTGGTTTTGTTTCGTTCATTGGTCGAAACTAGAGTTATTTTTCACCTGTTAGTGTTTTTTTAAGAAGTTGGTTGTGTTTTTTGTAAAAAAGTTTTTATTTTGCAATTTTTAGTTTCTTCGTATGTAAAGAAAGTCTTTCAAAACTTGAAAGAATCATAGAAATCGGTTAACAATTGCAAAAGTAGTTCTTTCTAAACATTAATCTATACATCTCTGCCGGGCCCCTTTTAAAATAGACAGGCGTAATGTTATGTTATGGAAATACAAAAGCTCAGCATAGACATCTGAGTATAGCAATTGCGAATAATTTGCTGTTATGCGTTGAAGAGTTCCGTTGCCTGTCTTCTTCATCAGTTTTTCTTCACCAAATGATACTTTCCAAATGAAAATGCTTGATTTGTTACTGAAAATATTAAAATCGGTGCGTGTGTAGTACCTATATTTTTTTAAGAGTTCCCTCAATTCCTAGAGGATCCCTCATCAGATATGAGTTTTGATACAAATGGGACCAATCTGTTCGTATACCCTATCAAATAAAAGAAGAATTTTGAAAATCGATCTGTAAATGACGGAGTACTGAGAGTAACAAACCCTAAAGAAAAAAAAAAAAACATTAAACAAACTGCTCAACAAAATCAGAATCAAATCAAAAGACATTTATTCAAATTAGAATGGAAGAAGGAAGCCGTCATAATTGTCAACACGCGTACATACGCTGTTGGAGATTTAAAGTATTTTAGTGAGTTATTTCGCAAGATTTTGTGATTATGTGTTTCTAAAGTAAACTTTATGAAGTAACAACTGTGTAGAAGTGTTCGTAGCGTGAAGTGTTCAGTGATTTAAACATAAAACAGTGAACAAAATACGATAGTGACATCAAATCTTTGATAAGTTTTTCACCCACCCTCATCTTTTTTATAAAAATTACACCTATCGCTTCCAAAAACTGTCAATGTCAAACGTCAGACAGAATGTCACTAGACGTTTGGAATAGTGTTGCCACAACACAAAAATAATTTTCTACCATGAGCAACGAAAATGGTAGAAACTTGACCGGAGTGGGGAATCAGGCCCCAAGTCAATTAAATATAAATGCTGATTGCAATATGAATAAAACTTCACCAAAAAAATTTGTTCAGCAAGTATTTCATCCTAGTCTGTTCACAAGGACAAGACATCCATCGTTGGGAGATCGACCAATCGGGAGCTTAGAACCCAACCAACTCACATCAAATAAGGAGCCTAATGAAACCACAAACAAAGAATGGCAGATAGTCTCTCCCAAACACAAAACCCCAGGAACTAATAAACGAAGAAGGGTCAATATGTCACCATCTTCTGAGCCTGAAGAAATACCACTTCAAAATAGCTTCTCTCTGCTAAAACCGGAACAGCTAGAACAAAATCCTCTCAATCAAGAAAAGGCAGGAATATGAAAACCTCCACCTATTGTCCTATATGCTGTCCAAAATATTGCAAAATTAACTGAGCTGATCGATGGAGTTCTGCAAAAAACAGATTACTCGTACAAAATCGCAAACCGTACCCAGCTGCGAGTAAGTTGCAATAGCATTAATGCCTATAAGAAACTTATGCAAGTAATCAGAGAACAAAAATTAATTGGACATACATTCACACGTAAAGATGAACGACCATACAGGATTGTCATCAAGAACCTGCATCCGTCTACACCAATCGAAGCTATCACAGAAGCTATAGAGAATACTGGTAACAAAATCAAAGGTGAAATCATTAACGCGAAGCATGGTCCATCTAAAAAGCCTCTTTTCACCTGGTTCGTTAACCTCGAGCCAAGCCGGAATAACGCAGCAATAAAAAGTCTTCGCTACATATACAATACCTCTATTACTATAGAAGACCCCAAACGGAAGAATACCATAGTCCAATGCAAACGATGTCAACAGTATGGTCATACGCGCAACAACTGCATGAGACCATTCAGATGCGTCAAATGCGCAGGGAACCATAATACTATTGATTGTTCAAAGAAAGATAGAACCATACCATGTGTGTGTGCCTTGTGTCACGAGGAACATCCCGCAAACTACAAAGGGTGTAAAGTTTTTCTCGAAATACAAGAGAGGAAACAGCAAAGAAAAAATAATAACATAACCAGAAAGGAAAATATTCAAAAATATAACAAAGAAAACGTAAATAAAACCATCGAAGCACAACCCAGTACACCAGTATCTGCAGAACAAACCTATGCACAAGTAACAGCTGGCACGGCATCAAACTCACTTGAGAAACTACTTATAAAACAAGCTGAAAAGCTGGACCTTCTCATACAAAACATGGGCACACTTATGAGCCTATTGACTACTGTCATTAATAAATTACATCCATAATGGCGTCCTTAAGAATAGCAACATGGAATATAAACGGTTTGCTAAACAACAAAACCGAAGTAAATACTTTCCTAAAATGCCAACATGTTGACGTACTGCTAATATCAGAGTCACATATGACGGAAAATAAGTCCTTTAACATAATGGGATATTCTACATACTCCACATACCATCCCGACGGAACTGCTCACGCGGGAACTTCTATATTAATAAGGAATAACATCAAACATCAACTACTAAGCCCATACAGAACACCTCATATACAAGCAACCTCAATAACGGTGCAAGATAAGCAAGGTCCTTTAACACTAACATCAATATACTGCCCACCAAAATATAAAATAAAAAGAGAACACTTTGACCACATGTTTGAATCTCTAAGTAGCAGAATGATCATTGGCGGAGACTGGAATGCCAAAAATATCCAATGGGGCTCTAGGCTCACAGTAACACGTGGGAGAGAGTTAAAAGAAACTATTGATAAAAACAAACTTAAAGTACTTACCACATGTCAACCAACATATTGGCCAACAGACTCAAAAAAACTACCTGATCTACTAGATTTTTTTGTATACAGGGGTCTAAACACAAACTTTCTCAAAATAGAGAGTTGTCTGGATGGATCATCAGATCATACACCGGTTATTGCCACAGTCAGCACAACAGTTATTGAAAAACTAAACAATAACTACCTCTGCAATAGATGGACAGATTGGATATTCTTCAGAAAATACTTAGATGACAATATAAACCTAAAAGTAAAACTAAAAACAGAAGAAGACATAAATGCCGCCACAACATACATCACCAACTTGATACAAAAGGCAGCATGGTTAAGTACACCTTCGAGCCTCCCACCTAAAAATGATACATGTCGCAACCTACCTTTGAATGTAAAGAAAATGGTTCTGGAAAAAAGACGCTTAAGAAGAGTGTGGCATTACACTCGACAATCTAAAGATAAAACAGTGTTTAATAAAGCTGCCTCCGAATTAAAAAAATATTTACAAGACATTGAAAACGATACTATCCAACAACATTTAGAGCAACTATCTCCAAATCACAATAACGAATACTCTCTATGGAAAACTGTCAAATCTGGTCAAAAACCTAACTTGCAACAACACCCCTTAACACTGGCAAACGGTAGCTGGGCTAGAACTGACGAAGAAAGAGCCGTAGCTTTTGGAACATTTCTTAAATCAGTTTTTACACCAAATGTAAGTGAGATAGATTCTACCTTAAATCGGGAAATCGAGTCATACCTAGACAGTGACCTACAACTAAGTCTTCCCTTGAGATGCTGCACACCAACTGAAGTACGACAGACTATCAGCGCTCTGAAATCAAAGAAAGCTCCCGGATTCGACCTCATAACCTCTGAAGTCCTTCAGCAACTACCAAGAAAGGCCTTAGTGTTCCTGACCCAACTGTTCAACGGCATATTAAGAACTTCAGCCTACCCCACAGCATGGAAAGTATCTCAGGTCACTATGATTCCAAAACCAGGAAAATCTCCACATATGACATCATCATATCGGCCTATTAGCCTTCTCCCTACCATTTCTAAAGTTTTCGAGAAATTGCTGAAAACACGATTGGATGAAATAATCTCAGAAGACAACATCATTCCTGACCACCAATTTGGATTTAGAGGTAGACACTCGACTATAGAACAGGTACATCGTGTTAGCGATAAGATACGGAATACCTTAGAAAACAAGGAATATTGCGCTGGGGCTTTTCTAGACATACAAAAAGCCTTCGATAAGGTGTGGCACCAAGGCCTGCTATATAAATTAAAGAAACAACTTCCTCACAACATCTACACAATACTAAAATCCTACCTGGAAGACCGAATGTTCTTTGTCAAAGTAAATGACGCCACCTCACCACTGCATAATATCAGCGCAGGAGTTCCACAAGGATCAGTACTCGGGCCAATCTTGTACCTCATTTTCACTGCTGATGTACCGCAATCAGAAAATGTGATGACAGCTACATTTGCTGATGACACTGCAGTCCTCTCGTCAAACAACAAACCTGAAGATGCATCAAAAGCTCTGCAAATCCACCTAGATAAAATTTACAAATGGATGTGTATATGGCGCATAAAAGCCAGTGCCACAAAATCAAATCATATCACGTTTGCATTAAGAAAAGGAGATTGTCCCCCAGTCAAATTAGGCGAAGATACACTGCCTCATAACACGGTTGTGAAATACCTTGGGTTTCACCTTGACCGCCGACAAACATGGAAATACCATATCCAGAAGAAACGGGATGAACTAAACCACAGATTACGATCACTCCAATGGTTACTGGACAGAAAATCAAAACTATCACTAACCAACAAACTGATGATATACAAGGTTATCCTCAAACCAGTGTGGACCTACGGGATTCAGCTCTGGGGCTCGGCTAAAAACAGTAACATAGAAATCCTACAAAGATTCCAGAACAATGTCTTCAAAACAATCACTAGTGCCCCATGGTTCACTAAAAGCACTGAATTGCATGAGTACCTGGAAATGCCTACGGTTAAAGAGGAAGCTGAACACATGATCAAGTCCTACAAGCAAAGAATTTCGACCCATGAAAACAGGCTTGCAAAGATCTTGAATGATCCATTGCCTCAGCGTCGGCTGAAACGACAGCACATCTGGGACTAATGTCTATACATCCTTAACCGAGACACCAAGAAATCAAAGATGAAGGTGGCTCAACACTGGTTGTGTGTGCCTAACAAAATACACTGTTCTTATAAAATATCTGCTCATGGTCAACAGACCGATCGCACGACAGAAATCTAAATTAAAAAAAAAAAAAAAAAAAAAAAATTAGAATGAGGATCAGCATTTTTTAATGACAAAATTACGTAAGGCAGCCCTCAAAAAGCCACTTGGTGATGAAGTGGCGGAACAAACTTGTCAGCAACACGTCTGTCTCATAAGTTAATCCTTTGGTTTCTCGCAAACACTGCATAAAGTACATGTTTAAATAAGAAAGCATCGCGATTCTGTTAAATCGAATGATCCGCAGATTTGTAACAAAAGATTTAAATTTAGGATCTATTTTGATATCAGTGCAGTCATTGTTCACAAACAGCACTACAGAATGGCCTTGTTGTTGCAGGACGACGAGGCGTACCACTTTGTTGGCTACATGCCAATAGATGGGCGTCTGTACGAGTTGGATGGCCTCCGTGAAGGTCCTATAGACCACGGGCCCGTCGCTCCGGAACAAGACTGGCTGGACGTAGTACGACCAATCATTATGAAAAGGATTAATGTGTATGTTTATTAATTATTGTTTCATATTTACACCTTTGAGTGATTGCAGTGGTCTTGATAATGCATTTTCGTTCCTTTTGAAACACAATTTTGGTTTCAGTAGCTGCCTGGAGACTGGATATGTGGTTAATAGGAGGTGGGCTATTACACAAGACTAATACCCGTTTTTGCTACCACTAGGCGACACCTAAATTACTTTTCTAGGCAAAGCTGTGCTAGCATTGAAAACCCAACCGTTCAGTAATATTTATGCATTTAGGTGTTTTCTATTGTTAGTGACGGGCATTACTCACCTCTGTATAACGCATGTGTTCCCCAAAGGAGTAGCCAAAGGGAGTTTCAGTCGTCGCGCTATATTAAATTGTGATTGTTTTAATTATTTGTATTATACATTTACAGTTACACTGAAGGCGAAATCCACTTCAACCTGATGGCCCTCGTGTCGGACAGGAAGATGATCTATGAGCGACAGCTCCAAGATCTGCTGGCCGAGTCACAGATGCTTGGCATGGAGACCGACGAGATGGAAAACGAAGTACCCAGACTTAGAATGCTGATCGAGTATGAAGACGTAAAGATGCTGAAGTATCAACAGGAGATGGCTCGAAGGAGGCATAACTATTTGCCTTTCATCATCATGCTCCTCAGAATACTAGCTGAGGAGAAGAAGCTGCTGCCTCTGCTGGAGAAGGCCAAGGAGCGTGCTCATAAAAAAGGCCCGAAGAAACAAAAAGTATAACACATGTCTGGGGCTGGAAAGCGGGTTGCACGCGCGCGAAGTTCGCGGCGTGACTCGCAGTCCAGCCCCTCGCGCGTGTTGCCCGCCGCCGAACATTATTCCTTAGCTGACTTAGACGCCATATATAGAGAACCCCAAGATTTACTATTCAATATAGAACCCCATCATATATTAGAACAAGGCATGATAGAAACAAATGAAGTGTTAGATAAATCTATTTTCGCGCACGCAGTGACACGTAACATTACTAGTTTATTAGACTCTGATGACAGCAAAGACTTCTTAGGTGACGCTCCGCCGCCGCCCGGCTTGATATCAGATAACATTGAGACAGAAGATATGGAACTCGATACGGACCTAGTGCATCAGATGGATCCACTCTTGAACATCAAACCTCCGGAACCAGATTTTGAGATGGACTAGATTATCAGCTATTAGAATCAGTGTTGTGAGAAAGGGCGTCAAGTGTTACAGTGAAACTAAAACAATTAAAATTGAACGTTGAATAAGTATATATCGTAAAATGAATTGATGGGTACTTCAAATGCTATTTATACTACTGTTTTGAGACCCAGAGTTATATTTATATGATTCAATCTCATATTTCATATACCTAGTAAGAAATTATCTGTTAAAATATTAAAGTATTATGTCAATGAAACGGCAACGTTAAAAATACGTACATTTATTTACTAACAATATTCGTGTATGTAACTTATAACTGGGCACAGTTACATGTCAAGCAATAGTTCATGAACAATCCAGGAACTAGCATTTAGTGGAGAGTGGATTATTAGTGAACATTGCTTTGAGACATGTTTACATATTATTATCAGGCTATTTTGTCCGGCCATTGATCCACAAGTGACTGTTGAACTATAACGATTGTTAACTAATTAGTTGTAGATGTGCGTTTATTTCACGTTGATAATATTATTCTGTCCGTGTGTATGTACAACATACGACATGTTATAAATAACGCCGTGCGAGGCTTTACACGAACTTGCTTCACAGGTATATATCAGGTACATAGATGTGTATGTGCTAGTGGTTAATTACAATAGAGCAAAGTGCAACTATACATATAGTAATTGTTATTAAAATCATATTAAAGCGTATAATAATATTATATAATATTTCGAGAGTTAGTGCATTTATAAATGTAAAATAAAATTCATATTCCCAGGCTAATTCTGCGCGGTCATAATATTACGATACATATAAGTATTGTTGTCATTTTGTTTGCATCTTATCGAATGCTGTATAATAGTAATTATTTACATCTTATTACAAAAATTTACTTACAACTAAATTATAAACCTAATTAACGAAAGATTTTTTATGTATCAAGTTTACATGAGTAATAAATTAATGAATTTGGGGAGTGATGTGGCACTTTCAACATTGTCTAGCATCTGTTATTTACATCGGGGCACATTTTATTGGTACAGTGGCGAAGATGCGGTGACAGTGTCATGATCGATGATTTACGAGTAATTATTTACAGAGATAGGTACATAATTATATTGAGCTTAGCTGCCTGCTATGTTCGATGTCATTACTTGGATTCGGAAAGCAATTCGTTCGATCTGTACTATCTGTTAATACTTCGTACGACTGGAACTTTCGAAGTCAAATATTGCTGTGAGAGTATCACAGATTGAATTTGCTTTAGTTCAATTTCGACTAAAACGCTTTATGACAGATTTTTCAGTAGGTAGAATCGTTTTGTTTGTGGGTTGAATCCAGGTAATGAGTGAACAGAGGCTGGATAAGTTGTGTAGTGTTGCGGCGTGGCGCGGCGGTTCACGTGTTGGGCAGCAGGCCTTTGGGCTTGATCATCATGGTGGCGCGCTTCAGCGTGTAGTCCCATCCTCTCCAACGGAACCACACGATACCTGGAACACGTGCTTATATTAATATACATGCTATGCATACCTATAGTGGGTTCCCTATATTTTTTTGTACAGTCACTTGCTCTTACGCGTCGGAAAGTACCTGCGCCTGCGCCTGTCGTAATACTACAAGTAACTAAGTAAAGACAATATTTTATAATGCAGTGCGCAAATTTTCACAGGATGAATTACTCATTAATATGAAGAACTTTTGCTATTGGGCGAACTTACTCTGAAATAAAAAAGATAAACTGCTGTTTCATACATTTTTGACGAGTAGGTATTGAACTTTTCTATCTATGTAACCGCTGGTTCGTTTTTCTTAATATCTGAAAGTTGTTCTTAATCATGAGTCATTCAGCCTGTGAGGATTTGTGCACTGCATAAAAAAATATCCTGTATACATAAGATTTTTACGTAGTTGAAAGATCCAACCCGAACATTCCATGGGTTTATGGAAGATTGTATAAGTAGTTGACTGTTATCTTCTTATCGTGTAGTTAGTGACTGAGCTGGGTGTCAAAGTTTTAATGCCGCCCAAGGGCCCCTGACTTGGTATCACAAACCGTCGAGAAATATCTCTCGCGTGCCGGTTTCCTCACGATGTTTTCCGGCACCGTTTTTAAATCAAGTGATAATAATACAATACGTTGTGGATAGTGCAATTCCGAGTAAATACAATAGTTAAATACTGCGAATATACACCTTATCACTGTCAGCGAAGGTGTATATTCGCAGTATTTAACAATTGTAGTTACGCGGAATTGCACTATCCACGACGAATGAATCAGAAAAGTCGAAAAAGAGGTGCGTGCATTCAGTTTGAAACGGAGACCCATGATGTGGCAATCTGACGGTCATTTGGCTATCGCCCGATATTAATATTCTATCTCAATCCAAATGCCGATCCTTTGTTATTGACAGCTGCTTCTGATTGGACATCTTTAAGACTCGGATAGGCGAATTCGGTCGTTGATTGGTTACAGACAAAGATCAGGATCAAGATAGCAACCGAGATAGATTATTAATATCCAGCGTTACACTGCTTAGTTGAAGTATTATTGTAAGTGCTAACCTTGTCTGGCAGTCAGGTCTTGTGGGTCGTGAAGGTAGAGACCGTTGAGACCACGACCGCAAGACTTCCACCACCACCCTCCCTTCAGCATAGAGGCGCAGTTCAACGAGGACCTGTCGTTATCCCTGTAAATGAAACCAGCATAAATTTCTACTTAAATAGTATCTTCCTATCTCCAGAAACTACATGTCATGTTGTTGGTGTTGTGTAGTATGTTGTGTCGATGTCGTATATTGTATTAGAAAGATTTTTATCTGGGTAAGGTTAGCAGTGATTTGCGCAGGTATACTATGGTGCCAATTCCGTTGTTGTGAAACTACACTTAATTTGTCTATTTTCATCTTTTTCTCTCTACAATAAGAAAAGGATCGGACTTATACAAAAGCAGTCAATTTAAGTTAAACTTTTCAAACAGACTTTAGATGACAGTTTGAAAATGTCGCAATTAAAAAAAAAAAATTTGACCTTAGTTCTTATCCTGTCACCGTCAGTCTCTGTCCTTTTTTAAAGCTGTAGATCAGTAAGAGATGACAACTATCTAATTTTAGTTTATTTTGGGACCATGGGATTGGCACCAGTAAGGATATAATCTTGGTCGATACAAGTAGGTAGGTATTTTTTATGGATATAATATTAGCTTGGACGATGCTACGGACCCCGTTCAGTCTATGTAAAGTTAAGGATAGGCATTTATTATCTGTAGGTATCCATTAGATGGTGGTTAAAAAAAATTGACGTGAAAAAGAAAATAGTAATAAGAAATTCTTGTATTTTTAAAACATTCAAAACAATTAGTTTGTATTGTGAAACAGTAGCTGTTCTGTAAACAAATTCACCAATGTTAGAATTAAAATGTTACAGAATAGTGACTCTTCAAATACCTAGGTATTGACAGGGGCAGTCACTCAGTTAAAAGCACCCTGTTGGATGTGCAAGTTGTAAATTCAACTGCAGAAATATGAAGCCATGTATTTAGTGTCTTTTGGTTCGTGAAAAATGGTACTTTTTCACGAACACAAATGTGAAGAGTACACACAGTTTTAAAACTCATTCTGTCTCTGTCTCGTCTCTTAACATTATAGCAACAGAAAGAATCAAAGGCATGGCAAATGGACTGAGCGTTACCCTCACAAAAGTCCTTATGCCTGTCCCTTTCCTGCAACGAATGCGCATTTGGACATGCAGCACAGAACGATTCTGTCCCGACAGTGACGTGGACCAATCAGGATCCTAGAAAAGGACCACACATTTGCGTTGTCTCTTTCGTCGTCTTATTAGCGGCACAACTGAAAACGGAACGCTCAGTATGCTTCACTCTTGACACTCTTGTGTATGATGTCTGACAGTGACGATCAGAATTCTAGAAAGTGACCTCACATTTACTTTGTCTCTGGTAATATATTCTACGATACTATAATAGTCTACGATTTACGCATACCTGTTGTAAGTAGAGAACGGGCTGTTGTTCGATCCGTACCACGGGTCGTTGAGGGAGTCTCCCGCGTTGCCCTCGTAACCATCTATTTCAAGCTTGTAGTATTCCGCTTCCGAGTATATCTTGAAGTGCGAATACTGTGCATATCTGGTAGGACATTAGTTTTTGTTTAATTTTCTTGAAACATAGTAAATGTACAACAAGTTTTCCCTCTGTATAAAGTATCGATTACTATCGATACTTATACAAAGTTACTCCACAGTATAAATATTAATACAGTAGGACGACGCCTTTGATCTCTGGAAAAATGCCGACAACTTCTACACACGTTAGACCTGAATAATACCTCCCGAACTACGAACATCGGTTTGTTCGCAGTGCGGGAGCGGCTTTCCCGCGTCTCGCCCCTCACACCCCGCACGATTGCCCTGTCTAGACTGATTGTGGTTACTCTGATTTGATTAGCTGTTGTTATTTTGTTTGACGAATTACAATGGTTAACTGCATTGATGTCTTTGGCCGAGGCGGTGGGAAGAAATTATAGAAAACTGTGCTATGATCCTTGGTTCTCTTGATAGCATTTTGGTGTTGTTACTGGTGTAATGTAACCCTAATCCCAATTTATAATACAGCTCTATGTGCCTTCCCAGCCATATTCTTTCTCCAACCCATTCATCGTTTGATCATTGTTAGCCTTACAATACAATTGTACATTCTGAATCGTCGGTAACTTGTTATATCGAATCTTCGTTGAATATTTCGCAATTGTCAGACATTTATCTACCCATGATTTGAATTAATACTAGCTATAAACCAGTCTATCAATCCTAAAGCGAGCACCAAAGCAGGTGATCAATTTGTAAATGAATTCACCTACGCGTCTACCTACGATGTTACTTGTAAGCAAGTGTTATTGTCTCACTTATAAATCGTTTTTATCGTTGGCGATATTTTACTTTAGGCCTTATTGACATTTAGACTACTCTAGGACATTTTCTGCTGTTGTATAACTGTTGCAGAATAATTTCGTATGTTATCTATGTTTTGAAAGGCATGTAAAGTTACCTGAAGCATGCATTATCTAAATGTTCAGTCTGCCCCACTTGCGGCCAATCAGCCGGGTGCAAACCTTGCAAGCGATGATAGCCTTAACCTTTTAACCGTCAGAACGTAAACGTTTCGGCGTCCCTCCTACGCCAAGCGTTTTGACGCAAGACGTCAGTTTTCAAGCGTCAGAAAGTTCAGACGCTTGAAGACTGACGCCTCTTTGTACTTTGAAAAAAATGTCGCGCGTCGCTGGCGTGTAAGGCACGTTTTTATTTGTGGCGGTCAAAAGGTTAAAGTGTAAACCGTAACCGAGGTAGACTGGACCTATTGTCATTGTAATATGAACCTTATTGCAACGATTTACGGTTACCGATCTCGAAAAATTTCCTGTCACAACTTATCGGCTTACCTCTTATTACCGTCGAAGTCTTCTAGTTCAACCCTGAGCATGTAGTCATCGTTGTTGGTCAGCATGTAGATGTTCTCGTTACCGAGCCAGAACTCCTTGCTGGGGTCGCCGAACCCGTTCTTGTAATCATTCCAGTCCCGGTTGAAGTTCTCAGCAGGGACCCCGTAGTCATCACGGCGGTGTATCACCTGGTTACGAGAAAGGAAGTTTTAAATGCCGACTGCAGTTTGTCAACTTTTCTACAAACAGCACTTGACAGATTTATTGCAATCGTACACAAACTGCATGCAAACAGCAAAGTTGCAGTTTAAATGCTGTCCCTCTGTCCAGAGCCTTAGCGCTCTGGGTCACAAACATGATTTCGTTCCATAGTCAAATTCAAATCATTACTTTAAGACCACTAGCCAAGGCAGTTTTTTATTATAATAATGAAAATTTGTAACATATTAGAGTATTTACAAGGCATACTTGTCATAGTACCTTACCTTTAAGGAAACGAAATAGATACGCTGCGTAGAATTAAAAATATTGTATAATAGTTGTCTGTCTACTCAGGCAGTGAAGAAACGCATTGATATTACTAGTATCACCACGGTTTATAGTGATAAGAGGTTAAATACAGTTAGTCAATAATGTGGAAGATATCTTCTTCAACTAAATTGACTTTCAAAATTAATCTATAATTAAATTTTCAAGCACCCATATTCATAGCTATATTTTTATTCATCTTTAAACTAGCAAGTATTGAAATAGACGTTTTAACATATTATTATTATGTTATTAAGATTGTTATGTCAGAGTTAATGTTGTAGTTATCAGTTAGTACACCTACCTAATAGTATAACTCGTTGCTAACAATGATTGTCCAAATACAGGGTGGAAGTGACATTCACGCACATCTGGGCACTGTAACATTTTGGGGTCTATAATCAGGTGGGAACCTAACTATGGACCCCTCTGCGTACAATCTTTTGTCGTTTTTGTCCTAATATTAAGTTTCTTTCTGATGTCATTTTTGCTTAAAACTGTAAAGAACCATGAAATCTTATCATTTCTACCGAAAACAATGAGAATTTACCTCAAAATGTAAATAACCAACTTATTTCATTTGAAATTTTATTAGGTTATATAGAAATCATGATTTTATACAGATTTAAAAGCAAAAATAATATCACATAAAACTTGGAAATTAGTAAAAGCAAATGCAAACATTTTTAGGAGGTCCAGGATCCCAGACTGAACACATGGTATCCTCGACAATGTCCCTTCCACCTTTTACATACCTATATCTGCTTATATGTTCAAGGAGTCAGGTCGTGCGATTA
Organism: Euplexia lucipara; assembly: GCA_921972225.1. NCBI lineage: Eukaryota > Metazoa > Arthropoda > Insecta > Lepidoptera > Noctuidae > Euplexia > Euplexia lucipara. The sequence continues at coordinate 3,538,597 of OV179142.1, read as the reverse complement.
AGATGAGCTACTCATTCTAAAGTAAAATATGCAAGGAGTATTCATCGCTTTTTCGGCTATTGTTAAGCTTGCTTGAGTACACTCTAATGGTGAATTAAACAACTCAAAACACACAAAATGTATGAATATTATTTTTAAAATTTAACTGAGTTGTTTTTAGTCCAATTGTATTCTACCACATAACCTTTTGCTTATCATAAGTAGTACCCTCACTGCTTCGCATGAAAATAAAAGTTAGTCAACCCCGTTAGACTTTACTTTCATTGTCAGTCAGTGTACTGCCTATACCAATCTGTTGATGGACATAGTCACACCCTAAATGTTCTGCACGCCTGGGGGTCAAGTCTGCTATTGCAATCGTGTCTTAATGACCGGTCAATGATCGATTTTTGACGTATAACGTCAAACTTATGACACATTTCCCATACAAAGACTGTCAAAGTTGTCAAATATTCGATCAATGACCGGTCATTGAGACACGATTGCAATAGCAGACTCGAGCCCCTGGTTCTCTGCAGTTACCTTTTTAAAATATTTCTTTCTAACTCAAGTACCTACAGCACACCTATTCATAACACATTAAAGATTCATTTCTGTAAAGAAATTACTCTTTAATTTTATGAATTACAATACGAAGTGCCCGAAGGCCGGTGTGTGTTTTATGATAACTTAAATTATCTATACTGATGAAAACTTTTACAATCGCTTTTTGTGAATTTTCCGTACACTGAGAAGATACCTTAAATGTTTTATGGGAAAGAAATGCAGAAAGCTAAAACCGTCTAGTTTCGACTACTGTGCAACCAAAATAAATGTATACTGATTCTCACGAAATCTTAGCTCTTCAGTTGTAGAAGATCCTTATAATTATAAACCTAATGGTTATTGCCAATGGGCTTTTTGACAAAATTTTAGCTTTTAATCCCTCATCTAGATTACAAGAAAATATTCGACACAATTTTTTTTGTTTTTCAAATAAATGGAAAATCGCATTAAAGTCGAGGAGAGGGGCCTTGTAACGTCATTATCTAGTATAAAATGTTCGTCATGTATGAGTCATGCTACATTTTGACTCGATTTATCGCCATTATTGTTTGATTAAGTACGTGAAAAAATATGTGTCAATTATTTTCTTCAATCTAGATGAGGGACTAAAAACTAAAATTTTGTCAAATATCCCATTGAAAATACATGGTAAATGATAAATGATATTTATTTCTGTAAATAGGTTTTCACAAACATACACGTCTTTTTTTTTTAACTAGTAGATAAGATCGGTGTTTCACTACCTGACTACTCTGAGAAGAAACACCGAAAGAAACTCAGAGGTCATAGTCTCTTTTAAAGTCCAGACATTATCTTGGTCAAATCATGTAAGATCCATTCCGATTAGTGTCTGAAGTGGTCTTTTGAGGAAAGAACCACACAGAATGAGGGTACCAGATCAGTCAGTGCAAGCATTTGTCAGTAATCGTGAGCTCAACTCGGAACTTGAGGAGCTCCACGTGCTCCACGGTAAATAAATAGTAGTGTTTTTCCCTCATAATTAACGATATTCAGTGCCAATGTTAAACAACAGACCGATTTTATGGCATGTAGGTAGGTCTAGGGCACTCTAGGGTAACCACGTTCTATTTATTTAATTTAAACTTGGAAGTGATTTAGTGGTAATGAAGTCGAAAAAGCATTTGGGCTCGAAAGCTAAAGTATTAAAAGTTAATAAATAAGACGGGAAGTTGAGAGAACCTAATTATTTTTTTGTGTTGTAATGATTTTTGACTTTGGTCCTATTACGAAACGCGTGGTATCTTAAGTCAAAATATAAACCTTCAATACAGCCCCCTATATTAAGGGTGAGACTCCACCAAAGCGGAGACGAGAAGAGATGTGTTTTACAACCAGTCAGCTTGCGTCATTTTGACCGCTCAGTGCTTAGCTTCAGCACAATACAATATCCTATTGGTTAATTACAAGACATCTCTCGTCTCCGCTTTGGTGGAGTCTCGCCCTTATACTTGCTTTAATACACACGGCTACGCATCAAGCTAAACATTTCCAGTACAAGCTGGAAATATATAGCTTGATGTGTAGCCGTGTGTACCTACATATCTGATTTTAGTTGTTATTTAGCTAGGACTAAAGATAAACCATTTTGAATTTGATTCCTTTGTATTCCTAAGTTCAAGATGTATTATTCTTCACTGTTTGTGTTTATGATTCATTGTTCTCATATATCACTCGCTCTTGGCTCTGAGATTGTCATTTACGGTAGTGTAAAAGGTAAAATTAAATAAACTTTTGTCTTATTATTATGATTTTGTTATTTGATTTCCACGTACCTACCCGGTGCCTACGTATTCTTATAGTGTAGTAGGAAGTTAGCGAAGATCCACATTTTGTCACCAAATACCAGAATCTGTCGATAACTGGTTCAAAACGAAGAGATTTAAGATACTTTAGGGTAAAGCGATTCTCACACTGCCCCGCATGATGCAGCGTAGCGCGTGGATGCGTGTTCTTCCGTTGCTTGTATCTCCGTTTTTATGGAAAACACGCACAGTCCAACACACAGAAAATGCATCCACGCGCTACGTGCGTGATGCGTGGCAGTGTGTTAACCGCCTAAAATGCATCCACGCGCTACGTGCGTGATGCGTGGCAGTGTGTTAACCGCCTAAAATGCATCCACGCGCTACGTGCGTGATGCGTGGCAGTGTGTTAACCGCCTAAAATGCATCCACGCGCTACGTGCGTGATGCGTGGCAGTGTGTTAACCGCCTAAAATGCATCCACGCGCTACGTGCGTGATGCGTGGCAGTGTGTTAACCGCCTAAAATGCATCCACGCGCTACGTGCGTGATGCGTGGCAGTGTGTTAACCGCCTAAAATGCATCCACGCGCTACGTGCGTGATGCGTGGCAGTGTGTTAACCGCCTAAAATGCATCCACGCGCTACGTGCGTGATGCGTGGCAGTGTGTTAACCGCCTAAAATGCGTTTCAAATGAGAATAGGAATGACTTTGTACCATGTTGTGACGTCATAGCTGTCAATTCGACTAAATTTGGTAAAATCAGCAAAACAAGGTTTTTTTTTCTAAATATAATTTATTTACGAATTATCTACGAACGAATAATTTTCAAAATTGTTCTCTCAGAGTATTTCTTGACATTGGTATGACAAAGTATTTAATTTGGCATTAATCTCTCGAGCCGTCTCGTGCAAAACAGCGCCTCGTTAAAACATTTCCGAGCAGTCAGGGAGATGAAAACAAAAACAAATTACAACAACAAACAACCGTGTAACAAACAGAATGAATAAATAAAACGTAAACAAGACTAATTAATTTATGACGTTTTTTCATTTTGAATAACTTCGACTCGGTAAAACAAAAAAAATCCGGCCAAGAGCGTGTCGGGCCACGCTCAGTGTAGGGTTCCGTAGTTTCCCGTCCGTCACAATAAGTGTTCAAAATGCTTGCTACGATTAAACTACAAACTTAGTCCAGAAATTATTTTGTACAACTTTTTGTACAAAAACTGTTTCCATTCAAGTTCAAAATAATGTTCCTAAAAAGTCCTTATAAAGTTCTTCATTTCAGATTTTTTTCATATTTTCAAAAGTTAGAGGGGGGACACACATTGCTTTTTACTTTTGTAGCGATTATTTCCGAAATTTTTGGCATTATCAAAAAATGATTTTAGTAAACCCCTATTCATTTTTAAATACCTTTCCAACAATATATCACACGTTTGGGTTGAAATTAAAAAAAAAAAACACGTTCTACTTTACATATAGGGGGGCTACCGAAATAAAACATTTTTTTCCAATTTTTATTTTACCACTTTGTCGGTGTGATTGATACACATATTGGTACCAAATTTCAGCTTTCTAGTGCTAACGGTCACATAGATTAAGCGAGGACGGACGGACGGATGGACAGACAGACATGGCGAAACTATAAGGGTTCCTAGTTGACTACGGAACCCTAAAAAGAAAATAATTGATACGCGATTAAGGTTTAGTTGCAGGCCGTACTTTTTAAGCGACATTTGACAGATAGAGGTCATTGACGTTCCTATTCTTATTTGAAACGCATTTTATGCGAGCAATCTATACTAATACTATAATATTATAAAGAGGAATTGTTTTGATTGTTTGTTTGTTTGCATTGAATAGGCTCCGAAACTACTGGACCGATTTGAAAAATTCTTTCACCGTTGTGAAGCTACGCTATCCCCGGGTGACACAACTACTTATTATCCCTGTATTCCCACTGGACCGGGAACTACGCGGATGAATTTTTTTTTTTCAAAATAACCGGGCTCGATTCCCGAACGGAGTACAGATATTTTTTAAAATGTATGAATGCAGTTTTTCTTGTTATTAAAATCGATGACATGGTTCCTCAGAACAGATCTTCGTATGTCTTATAGTTTCAGACTTTCCCATACTGACCGATTTGAATAAGACACCCTGTATAGCTATAGGTACATTAGGTATATATTAATACAAAGCTATACCCTTGTTGGCATACAATAATTATAATGTGGTTGGCAATAAGACATAAAAGAAAACTGTGAGGATTTTTTCAATCTTTGACGCACTCTCCTCTAAAGTTGCAAAGTATGAGTTACAATTTTATTCTATGCAGTTGTCGAAATGTGGCCAAGCTGAGGAGACTCCAGATCGGCCAGGGAACGACAAGTTCTGATATTTAGCGACAGATTTGTCAATTTTTTGTTTTATCAATGTTTTACATTAAGTGACTGACTGTGCGACCTCCACAGCCCTGTTACTGGGTAACACTATGTCCCTTGGTTAAACTGGTAGTCAGACTTTCGGGCTTCTGAGTATCTGTAACGATTCGACTGTCATAGATGTCTATGAATCACAAAGGCCGTGGCCAATAATATCACGCCACATACCTACGAACTAACGACCGACGACGTAAAGTTATCAGCGCGATTGAACGTAAACATCATCCCGACAACCATCATCATCGGCCAGTGTAGTAGCCCACCAGACACAACACCCGTCTGGGCGGATGATCCTCCCTTTTCTATAGGGGTTGCGGAACTATACCTACACTCTGTTCCTCATCTCCTAAAGAAGGATTCCGGAAGGATTCCGGAAGGATTTTAAATTCACCGGTAGGTTCCTATTCCTGGTGCGTAGGGATGAGGCCTTAACCATTAAGCTATCTGACATACCTACTGATAAAAAAAAAAAACAATTTCTTTGAGTGACTTACAGTCCAGCCTCCATCGGCAATGTTTTGCTCGCAGTACACTTTCAAGAACCAGTAAGTAGTCCCTCTGATCTGCAGGTAGTACACGCCAGACTCTCGCATGCCGCCGTTCATCAGGTCCACGCACGAGTACCCCTAGAAAGAGATTAGATATCATTGTAGACCAATGTTCTGCATCCATAACATGTATTATAATGGGCACACGCAATCAATAATGAGCATATAACTGCATCCATTTCAGCTTATCTTTAAATATGCGGAACTGATCTTCGGTGCACCCTATGCCCGCTATTAATATAAATGTGCAATGTGTTACAACATTCTATTCGCATAGGCTATACTTATATAAGGTATTCGCGATGCGTTTGGAATGATAATTTAGCCGCTATTACATGCATAATAAAGAGAATAGGGTAAGCGTTTAAATGGGTGCGAGGCGCGTATAAAACCTTAGGTAGGTAGGTGTGCAGTCAAACAATGCCATCAATTTTAATGTCACGTTATATTGTATCCATATCGTTACGCAATATTCATAACTTTCTTTACCTTTGGTTCTACAGATAGATTGATTAATGGCCCGTTTGAAACTTTCTCAAGACACTTAATTATCGTTTGTCTAAATGTTGTATTTAGATATAGTAATATGAATCTTTCAATGTTTGCCATATCTCAAAACAGTTATCTATAGTTGTAGTGGTCACGCCTTTTCCCATTGGGGTAGGCAGAAAATACAAAGCGCCTCGCGCGTTCTGCTACGATTCTTACATACTAGGTACTTTAGCCTCGTTAACATTCATACATGTTCTGCTTTTCTATTGTAGTGGAGCTAGTTAACAGAATATAGTAGAATAGAATAAGTATTCTTTATTGGAGGTACCTACACCATAAAAACGTACAAATAATAACTTAAGGAGCAACTTAGTTACAATGGACGATCTCTTACGGGCAACCTTTGTTAAGGAAGGAGAAAGAAATACAGCTATGATTGTGAAAAACACCAACAGACCAAATACAACGAGAGGGCCTACCCAAGTAAGTACCTACAGTTACTTTACTACGAGTATGTATGTATATGTATGTAAGGGGAATGTTTTTTTTTAATTTAGGCCTCTTGCTTTTTTAAAGTACAGACGCCAGCACGTCAAGTTACCCCAATGGGTCAAATTTCTTTGATCGTTGTTCAACTTTATGTCAAATAGAATAAGATTCATATTCAATTGGGAAAATTTGACACATTGGGGTAACTTGACGTCTGTACTTTTAAAAAGCAAGAGACCTAAATTAAAAAAAAAATGCATTAGTACTTTTTTAGCAATCAGTAGGTAAACACAATCGTTTCTAATGCATTAATATCATCATTTATGTTAACCCTCACCCAAGAGTGTCAGACTAATATTTGCGTAAGTTTACCGGCTTGACTAATCGTGGGAAAGCAAAGGAATAAGTACATTACAGATATGGTAAATGTCACCCAGCGTATGTGTACCTAGTGACAACATCCAAAAGAGGCGGCGACACAACAACAGTCGCCTAGAACAATCGAGCGGAAAGTATTGGCAAGTAGCAAATGCTAAAGTAAATCTAATAATTCCTTTCCATCGTGAGGAACCCGCATGCCTGAGAGATATTTTTCAACGGCATGTGGACCCAGGTCAGACGCCCATGGACATGCAGGTTAGTAACGAACCCGAAGAAAATAAAATATTTCTTTGAGGAGTAGGTAGGTAGTAGTTGCAGCTAATTTCTGAAATAGCATCGTTCATCTTAGCCACAGAACCGGCTGTACTTAGGTAGGTATTAGTTCCAAGTACCTACTGTACAGTCTCATTCATTTATTTCAGTGCTGGCTGACAGTGATTTAGTCCGACTGAATCGCTTTCGTTACGAACCTTTTGTAGCCATCAATTAGCATCACCTTAACCATAAACCTTATTAGAGAAAAAAAACTTTTTTACAAAAAATACAACCGACTTCAAAAAACACTAACCGGTGTAAAATAACTATAAATTAGGAAGTCTGTGGCATTGGTGGTTTTGTCTCATTCATCATTGGCCACCGACTTCCGAATTTAGAGTTATTTTACACCGGTTAGTGTTTTTTGAAGCCTGTTGTATTTTTTGTAAAAAAGTTTTTATTTAACAATTTTTAGTTTTTTATTTTTATATAACTGGATGATTAATTATTATCCATTTATACAACACATATTTACATATTGCAATCAAACGAATAAACAACAACTGTTCGCGATGAAATCAAAAAGTAAAATTCATGAACAAAAATTTTCATAAAATGAGAACTACCAGACCAAACTATGTATTTTTTTTATGAGATCAAAAAGGAACTAGTCCGCATCAAACTAAAAAGGAATCACGTAAATCGGTACATAAATCTCAGCGTAATCGGTGAACTTACATACAAAAAAGTGTTCAAAAATAAATTAAATTTTCATAAAATTGTTCATAAAATGAAAACTACCGGGTCAAACTATGTTATATTTTCATGGGACCAAATGTCAGCTATTCTGCATCAAACTCAAAAAGAATCACGTAAATCGGATCATAAATCTCGGTAAAATCGGTGTACATACATAAAAAAAAAAAATACTGATCGAATTGAGAACCTCCTCCTGAAGTCGGTTAAAAAAACTATTCAAATACCTATTACTTGGCATGAGCATCGTAAAATATTGACAAATAGCAGAGATAGTAAGTGTAATTTGTTTCGGAATTTGTGCTTGGGGACACAATCAAATCAAAGCTCAAAGGTGAATAAAACTCATGACTTCCTTCTAATTGTTGAGCCAAACTAACGAAATAACTTCTATGAATAAACAAACCCAGGGAACATCAAAGCTCAACTAACATGTCCAAAAATATAAAACGTAATTATAAACACACTCTTTGGAGAGAAAACAAAAAATAACAAGCCTGTAATTGACGAAGGGTTAGGCTGAGGTGTACCTGTAGTAGGTACACCCACCATAATAGGGGGCGAGCCTATTACCATCAATCAGGCACAAATCTAGACTCCGGGCTACTACTAAGAAATACTAGATGAAAAAACTCAATAACACTTTGCTCGACCCGGGGATTGAATCTCGGACCTCATGATCAGTAGTAGCGATTGCTATCACTTCACCTACGAAAGAAAAATTTGTGGATAATATGCAAAGCCGTTTTTGCTTATAGGATTTTGGCTGCTGGATCGGCCGATATATTAGGAAAGAAGCCACTATCAGAGTTAGATATTAGTGACGAACAAAAGGATAAAAAAACTTATGTACCTACGTTGTTTACCATTCAATGATCACTGGCCCATCGTAACTATGACGCATGATAGCCAATCATAATGCAAATGGGGACCATCCGGATAATTGTCCGAGATGGTCGATGATATTTATTTATTTAATGGTTAGTCAGAAGTTTGTTTTCACCTTTTGATTACGGAACCTTAAAACCTAGGTACGTACTTTTAATTTGAATCGTACTTTCCAAAGCTTTATGGAAGTTATGGAACCGACTTCCTACCATCGGTAAAACTTGCGGTTACCGACGCTAACCGTAGTTATTTTCCCTATGATTGATGTTAAGAAATCATAATGCACCATAAGTAGGTAGGTATACTCAGTGATTTATAGACAGGTATTATTGTGATTTGCATAAGAGTATATAATGCAAAGCGATAGGTCGCAGGTACATAAGACAGTTGCAGGCCTCGGGGGAAATGAAAGTAATAGCTGGTTCGTTTTCATTTTCACCGCTTTGACTGACGAGACGGTCACGACCTGTCAGTTAACTGACTACAATCCTAGATGTCATTGTTTCATTATGCTGTTGTCAAGTCCCTGATAAATAGGTGGATGCAGCTTCGTGTTAGCGCTTCTCCTCGTATTATTTGAATTGATTGTGTGTTTTAATACTGTGGATGTCTAATTTTACTACCGAAAATTATTTTAATGAGTAGGTATGTCCCTACCTACTAACTATTTTTAATTTGTTAATATTGTTATAACAATGTAATTTTTTGTATGTATGGTAGTGTAATTGATTATATTGTTTTGTTATTGTATGCGCTTTTAATTAACCGACTTCAGGAGGAGGTTCTCAATTCAGTTTTTTTTATGTGTGTACACCGATTACTCCGAGATTAACATCCGATTTACGTGATTCTTTTTGGCCATTTGGTCCCATAAAAATTTAATGTAGTTTGGGAGTTTTCATTTTATGAACATTTTTATGAAAATTTCATTTATCTTTGAATATTTTTGTGTATGTATATGCACCGATCACGCTGTGATTTATGTACCGATTTACGTGATTCTTTTTTAGTTTGATGTGAAATTGTTGCTTTTTGGTCTCTTACAAAATATTAACATAGTTTGGTTTGGTAGTTTTCATTTAATGAACGTTCATGAAAATTTCTTTTTGATTTCATCGAAATCTGTTTATTTCTTTGTATGATAGGTAGGTACCTACTCGTATACTGAGCGAAATGAAACAAGACGCTTTTAATACATTAGGGTTTTAGACTACTAGCTAGTTCTTGACTAAAAGCTTAAAGCTAAATCGAGGGATTTCAAAATTGATAATATAACTGCCTGAAAAAATATGGTTTAAATGAATGAGGACAACGTCATTAGAATCACCGTAAATATTGTCTTAAAACTAACATAATAATACGTAGATATAACTGAAAAGAATATTTTCAATATTGAACTCATAGTACATTTCGAAGTTATTTTTGCGTCAAGTATTTGTGCTAGAAGTAGGTACTTAAGTTCTACACATCACGAATATGACTAGCGACAATGTTTAACTCATTTTTCTGCTTAGAACTTACTAGAATAGAACTAATTTTCGAAAGACGGAATGCAGAAAGCTATTTATTACCTTTTTCTGGTTGTTCTCTCTCGATTGTATGAAAAAATCGAAAATCTAAACTCACCAAAAGCTTTGGTAAAAGTTTATTGTTGATAATACTAATGTACCTATGCTATATTTATTTAATAATATTATAAAGGGGAAAGAGACGCCCTTGTGCTCGATAAAGTAATCTATAAATCTGGGTTTAAAAGACATAGGTAAGTCGAGATTGTCTATAAAAGATGCCTTAACCTTTGGCAACTCTAGGCACCTATATTCTTACTAAAATAGCAGATATGTATCTAGACACCTGCTCAGTCAGAGTAAGTGTACCAAGTTACCAACCTATCTATTGGTAAAACTGAAATTGCAACACTTCAATACGTGGGTGTACAGCAACCTGTACCTACAGGAAGTTAATTCGCAAATTTAATTACTTAGGTACCTTAAGTTAGGTAAGTTGCAAAATCACGACAACGTACATTTAAGTATAATAAGTGCCGTTTCTTATTAGGTATCGAATACCTATTAATTACTGTGTATAGCATTACCTACATATTAGTTACAGATTTTTTGTTAACATTGTTATGTACACGCCTATTCCGTTCAATTTTATTTATCCTTCAAATATCGTACGCCCATGAGACCAAATTAAAAAAAAATATAACAATAAAACGTGCCAGAAATGAATAGCAGCAGTAAGAAACGTGAAGTAGGTATTTCGGAATTGTAGCGAACAAACAGCAACATTCAGAATGAATGTTTTCGATTGCGTTCGTAACATAACGTACGTATTTGGAGCGACGTTTTTTACACAGGTGCGAGTGGTGCCCGATAGGTAAACATGTTATAAAACGTTGCATCACGAAGCTCCACATAACCGCCGGTTCTCGTACGCCAAGAACAATAAACACTTGTAATCATTGGTAATTGTCGCATGGTGGGAACGGCTGGTTTTTGCGCGGGCGCTTACAAAGGCGCGGAAAGCGCGGCCCGAGTGTATGAGTGTGATGCCGAACCAGATTTACGTAATGAGAGCCACGCAACTTTCCTTGCACGGAAATGTCGCGGTGTCTCAGCTTGGCGCTTTTTAACAACAGAGCTTCGCTTGTTGCGAAGTTTTTTGTTTCAGAGGATCTGCTTATGAGCCAACAATTTGTAGGAATCGTCGGCCAAAATTAAGGGTTCTAAATAATGACAGACGCCAGCACATCGAGGTACGCCAAACTGCCAAATTTTCCCAATTGAAATCTAATTAAATTGAAAAACTATCAAAGAAATTTGAGACTTAGGCTTAATGTGCTGGTCAACAATGTTTTATTTATTACTAGCTGCCCCGGCAAACTTCGTTGTGCCTTAGAGTCAATTCATTGCTCTTATTTTTTTTTTATATTAGATATACATACGTTGAATAAGACGACAACAAATAAATCCAAACCAATAATAACTACTACTACTTTTAAATTACAACATGTATATATACCCTAACCTAACTGACCATACCTATCCTATAGCTAACCCAACTATCTAACCTAACTACCTTACTAAAAAATACTAAATTCATAATTTTAATCTGAACTATTGCCTCTATGTTACATACAATAATTTATGCCTATAGTTTTCCCGGTCTACTTTAATTAAAGTCCTAACAGTAAAATAAGTTCTATTTGCAAAGAATTATTAAAGTTCGTCTCTGTCATCATTGCTAGTTACGTAAATTGATTTCTGAAATATAAGACTTTTTTATGCTACATAAAACCTCTAAGTTTAGTAACAAAATAAATTTCAGAACGTAGGTGCGTATTATAAATTGACAACCTTACCTTCTTGGGTTTAGCTTAAGACTTGTCAATTTCAGATTGTCACCTGATAATGAACTGGGAAGTTTGACTCCTGTCATGTCATCCAAGATGGCGCTGCGTTTGAAAAATGTTTGAGACAACCGATATTCTTGATATTTATTTTTATGATGTCGAACGGGATAAAAAGTATCCTATGTCCTTCTCCTGGCTCTAAACTACCTCCCTGCCAATTTTCAGCTAAATCGGTTCAACCGTTCTTGAGTTATAAGCGAAGTAACTAACACGACTTTCTTTTATATATATAGATTTTGCAAAGTGTTTGTTTATTTTTTAAGGTGAGAAATATAAATAATAATGTCCCGTAAAGTATGCGCATGTGAGATTATTGCATTTGGTGTGCAAGTATACGTCGCACTTTGAATTCCTAAATAATATGATTGAAGTTATTTAGAAATTAAATTGTTAAAACATGTAGTGAATATCGAGCGGATGTCATAAAATATTTGTCCAATTACCAGTAGGTATGAGTGGAACTGGTCGTTTTATCCGAATGTATTCCGGTAACTGCATACCAGAGAGCATATTTTGCGCAGCATTTTGTGTTCCTTATTGGTCAACCGGGAGACATATATGGCACTGTATCGGAGAGACTGTCTGCGTTGCGCACAAGCTAGACCGACAGGCGCTGATTAACATTCCGACAACAGTACCCGGGCCACTGCCTATACCGACGGATTTGTACCAATCCCCTATTCGCAGCCGATGCAATCGCCTTACTTCATCAAACCTACGTCTAGACAAGTATCACTTTAACTAAGACATATTGCTGCAACTACCTACTTGTAATCGACGTTTTTGTTCTATTATGATATTGATCCACATACATACGGAGACTAAACGAGCCATCTTACAAACATTTCTTCTTAACATCATAATTATATGTAGTTTCTTTACTTCATCGAAATAAAGAAAAAGAAAACTGATAGAAAATATTTTTATCTAAGTCAATTTTAAACGCATATAATTAATCGCCAGGGGTCGATGAAACACGATGCTACGCGGTACTTCAATAAGGTTATATCATTCGCTCGGTCATTTTATTAATTGCACCTTTAAGATTTGTTCAGCGACAACGATAGGTGTGTTGTGTTATAATGAGTAATAATATTCTTTATGTAACTTTGACTCACTTTCACGTCTTTATAGTTGGCGACGATTTCCGAAGCGAAAGTGTTATTGCCGATGATGGGTTTGTTCTTGACGCTCGGGAAGATGATACCGCCCTTGCGGCTGGCGGGGCGCGCGCTGGTGCTGCCGGTGCTGGCCGGCGTCACGGTCACGGTAGCGCCCGCACCTCCGTTCGCCGGCGAGCTCCACGTGCTCGAAGTGCTCGTGCTCGGGCTGCGTGCGACACGAACATTAGTCCCCGTACACCCCTACACCTCTTGCACCAAATCGATATCGCGTGTGTAGGTTGTACGAGTAAGACACAAAGTCGCCAGGGCTCGCTAAAACATTTCGCTTAGAAAACAAGTTATAGAAAGTATTATTGGAACACCACAGTCGCCAGAGCATAATAAATTGGAAATAGAAAGATGTCACCTGTTGTTTAATGAGGTAGATGGCGGGATCGTGGTGGCAGCCACGGTGCTGGTGGTGGGGTCGGCGTAGGGCTCGTCTACGCGGTACCGGTTGGGCGCGTACTCCACCAGCCGGTCGATGGTCGGGTCCAGCAGCAGCTCGGCGGGAACCGGCCGCTGCGCTAACGTCGCTACGTCATCCTCTTGCTTTTTCAACCGTTTCTCTACCATGTCTAAGTTTTCTATGATAAGGTTCGTCTTAAGGCGTAAGTCGTTGTGGATCTGTCCGATGGCACGCTCTTGGCGCTGTGTCTGCGTAAGCAGTTCATCTGACTTAGGAACCAAGTCATCCACGGAACTTTTGGTGCCCACCACCACATCCCAAACTTCGTCCATCTTCTCTGAAACACTCATCATAGGAATAATTTTATTTACGAGGTTATCAATTTTACTGCTTTTCGTGACGGGAGCCTGCGTGCTAGTGGCCGTACGGTTTTTAAACAAGCTGTTGACGTTGATTGACGCGTCTTCAGGTTCGACAATGGCGGCGTGAACATCGGCCATCATATAAAGTACTTTGCCCAAATTTTCAGAAACAAGATTTATATGGAACTGTAATTTACGATCAACTGTCGATACGGAGCTTCGCAGTTGGTCTACTTCTTTCGTGATTTCATTGATAACCTCGGTATTCAAACCTTTTGCTATTTCTATAACGTTCAAATTAATAGGTTTCTTTTCACTGGCCTCGGCATTGATGTCATCGACAGGCAAAAAGTTGCTGTCGATCTGATTTTTAAGGCCTACGAGTGTCGTATCAATGTTCGAGACTTTTTGATCTAAAGATTCCAGCTTTCGGTCAAGCAACTGTGCTTCACTTATCTTGTTTTTATTTTCGGCCTGTCTTTTAGCAGCGTTTTCGGTAACACTTTCCTCGACATTCTGACCTATGTGACTGAACAGTTTTAGGTCGAGGTTCCCCAGTTTTGATATGATATCATCTGTTTTGTGTATGTTGTCATTTACTCTCGAGTCGAGCGCTTCTACTCTCCTCATTAAGTGTTCCACGGCCTTGTCCAAGTTTTCTATCCTTTGTAGTTTCGTCTCTAAGGTACTCACTATTACTTCGAATACGTTGAATATGTACTGCTCTCTGAAACAATTAAGACAAAATGATTTCAGTGGTAGTTTATTAAAACTTACTTGTGCACAAATATAATGAAAAAGTTAAATAGAGGGAGTAGAACATTTGGGTAAATTTTGGTAAACGCTAGGAGTTCTTTATTTTATTTTTTCCTATCCTAAATACTTAGTGAAGTTGACATCTGTCAACAGAGTTGTTATGCAAGGAAAGAAATAGAAACCATAAATACGTGCTACAACGTGCGTGCCACAAAATGTTTAATAGTATCACAGACCTAGAAGTGTTTTAGACTCGGCGCTATCTGTACCTAGTTCTTGTTTATTTTTCGTTTTATATTCCCTTGCGCTAGCGCAAAGACTCTGTAAATAAATGAATCTGTAAAATATCGTACAATAATTTTTTCTAGCGATTTGGATAAACGTCAGGTCAAATCACTTTAAGAGTCGATGAAATAGTAAGATAGGAAATATGTTTGTTGGTCTTATTCAAATGGTTTAATTATGCTAAAATACTGCTTGAACTTATTATTGTGTTTTGAGAGCCTTTTTTTAAAGTGTAAGTTAATCAGGTCTGATAGAGTTATTTAGTCTACTTATTATTGATACAGTCTGACATAGCGTTGACATGTAATAAAAACAATTCGCGTATGTTTACTGCCCGCGTAATGTAAAGTGGTTACGTCAGCCTTTTTAGGATCTGACAGTATACAGTCGGATCCGTAACGTAGAAATATTGTCCTGGGTTTAGTTGAAAGTCATCGGTGGTTATAAATGGCTACATGTGTAAAAATAATCCTTGACAAAATGATAAAGAAAACGAAAATAGCTACAAGAAAATTCGCTACCTCTCCGACATTAATACAGTTAAATAATGTTGTACGATATCGATATTATTATAACTTGCAGGTAATAGTAATAGTATATTAATAAACATAACGGTATCACGATAAATGTTTAACCGGTTAATACATATAAGTATTTATGTAATATATTAATGTTGGAATCTTTAATCAATGGACGGCGTCAACAAAATAAACGAGTTTTTTTAAATATGTTTACGACCACTCTCTTCTTGATAAGTGATGACTGAAAATGAGTCAGTATGCGCAGTTTTAAAAGTAGTGTTACTAAACATAAAAAAATATAATGAGATGTCATCAGCGGGTTTAATATTCATATGGAGCTAAGACAACTGTAAATTTGTATCGAAACTGATGTAATGACGACACGATCCAGCGTTCACGTTACAGTGAACGACTTTAAAACCAATTAAAGTTATTTGAGCAACAATATCGCTGATATTATAACTTTCGAAGCTAAGATCTACTATTCTTGCAAACAGCGAGGTGTTCGGCAACATAAATCCATTTCGAAATCACAAACGAACCTGTATCCGAACGACAGGCCGTCGCACCACATCGGCCTAAAGTGAAGCGAGTGGCAATTATTATGCAAATCCACGTTAAAATCGCAGTTTGGTCAAGCGGCCCACTTTAATAGTGTTTGCTTTACTAAATTGATTGCCTGTTACGACCTGTCCTATCCGATATATTAACTTCCTGAAAGCGATACATTTAGTAAACTGTACCAACGGCATTGAGTATTTTGCAACGTTTGCCTCCTTTCAAACATAGTATAGGCACCGTATCCCCGAGTGCAGTTCTAGAAATTTAATCGAACTAGTGTTGATTAATGAAGGACTCGGTGTAGGTAACTATTTCGACTTTGCGTAAGAGGGACCCTGCTAAACGTGGAAGTATTTTGATGAGTTGTGTGTGGTTGTAGGCCTCGCTCGCGTGATGATCACCAAAGAATTGGATTTTGTCTACAGAAGAACCGACAAAGTGACAAACGATGACGACGATGATGTGTGTGTGAAATGTGTGATTCTTCAGTCGACAATAGTCTACAATGTCGGGCATTATTTCTTCTATGATCGGCAGAAATGTTTCTTCCATCTGGCACTTGGTCGATTCTTCCGTCCACATACGCGTTTCTACGGTGATCAGCTACGCGTGTCAAAGTCAAAATCAAATCGTTTATTTCAATTACACCCATAACAGGCACTTTTGAACGTTATACTTACAAATTAAATAAATTCAGAGAATGATTCTAGTTGCGTGTTGGGAGGGTGTGTTGATTACTTAATTTCGTTAATAATATCTTCGCGTGACTAATACTATAGAACCTCATTCATTTGTTGCAGAGTTATTTTATTAGGTAAGCTATACCTAAAAGTATTGATTGTAACACTGCGTGTTAATCTAGAGATGTTGCGATAAAACAATTTTGTGTGTGAAGATTTTATGTTTATTGCTATTTAAATATACTCATCTATTCATCCCTTGAACTTTTCCGTTTGACAATATAGTGAATTGATGGCTATTCCAGACTTTGCCCTGCATCGTGAGACTCGCATAGTAAATGAATATAATCTTATGTCTGGACTTTAAAAGAGACCATAAACCCTGAGTTTCTTTCGGCATTTTTTCTCAGGGATCACTTTGGAATGCCATTTAGTTTAGTTAAAAAAAAGACATGTAAAAGTATCTAAGAAGATCTACATATAGAAATAAATGTCATTTCATCATTTCATTTCATTTCATGAAAAAACATTGAAATGTTTTAATTACATTGTGGATGGAACAATTAGTACGTAAACAAGTAATGTATATTCAAACTGATTCGTTTTTTTTAAATTTTGTTGTATATTTTACCTAAAGAACCCACTAAAAACGTTCCATGTAAAAAGGTAGCCAGTACTAAAAGTTCGAAATGTTACAATAACAACCTGTTAAAAAATTATGAGGCGGTAGAGTCAAACCGCTATGCGCTAGCTGAGCTCCGTTTTGTGCAGCACATCATAGCATAGTATACCTAGCTCAGATGTTAACACTAAAATAACTCTATTTAATTCAAACTACGAAGTGTGCATCTTTGCAATAAATATGGCTGCCGTACATCTGCCGTATCGGGATTGTAGGAAAAAACAAAAATATTTAGTTAGGTAGCAATTTATCTCGTTTAGCCGGACTTTTCTTAAACATCCAAAAAACCATGGGCAATTTTTTTCCAGTACCTATGTAGGTAAGTACCTACAGTTACTACGAAACTCGATCAATTTTAGTTAGTTAATTAATTATGAGAACTTAAAATAAAGAAGCGAGTGAAACTTTTACTATTCATATCAACACGATTAATAAAATATTAGCCTTAGTTAATTGATAACCATCTCCGACAATTAAATTGGATGGGCCTTCAATATTATACAAGAATGTTATAAAAATAGTGTTGTTATTTCACCGGGTCTTGAGTTACGCACAAATTGTTTCCTTGTTTATGTAATGTATGATTTGATGAACTGTGTTGGTTTGTTTTGGTGTCTGTCAGAATAATATCTATTATAGTCAGTATCAACACCAATGTCTATGGCATCTTTTTTAGATTTTTTTTTACATTTTGTATCGCATTTTCATTCACTCATGTTCATTCAATTCAATCATTCAAAAACTGTCTTCTTACAAAAATCCTTGATAGCAGAATGTTTAAGAAATATATTTATTTGTAAAAGCTTTATTTAACCTATTTACCATTAAAAAAAACAGTGTTTAATTCAGCGTATAATAGGTAAACAACAGACTAAAAATAGTTTAATATTACTAAGTAGGTACTTCAATGTTGTGTTCACTAGGCAATATTGACTTTTACTTTAGGAACCACTAGTTAGGGCTTCGGGTTTATAGCTAAACAACCAAATTATCAGTAAGCAAACTACCACTCAAAGGGAACGTCTAGTCGCCACCAGGGATAGATCGGGAATTCGGGACTCTCTGGCAGCGCTACCATTCATTCGTGTGGTAAGTTTACCTACATTTATTAGTACATCACATCTAGTACTTACCTACATAGTATTTTATTACTATTTTTAAAGTCTGTCGTTAAATCTAAATTAAACATTTTAAATTTTATGAGCAGATATTCTCGATTAGAGAACAAATGGCAAACATTCTACTGTCCCTTAATCGGCAGGACTAATCCGAGGGCAGAACATTCTTTTGCTAAGATTCGAATCTGGTTCAGGGTCCAAGTATTGTGGGCACCGATTGCGCGGGTTGCTTTGTACAGACGAGGGGCCATTGTTAAACGAATATTTTGTTCTATTTGTTCCGTTCATAACGTAACTCAACGTTCTTTGTCTATGCACGAGTGCGAAGCCCGAAAACCCACGTGCACGGATTTTTACACCGTTATAGATAGTTGCCATTGGTTTTGTAAGCTAGTTTCAGACAGTGTAGCATAAAAACAACAGCAGAGGTGTTCCAACATTCCGGCGGTTATCATAGGTTCCCGAGCCTATCGGCGACGGGCAAGAATCCAAAATCCCAGCTGCTACTGAGAAATTCTTTAAGCAAACACCCAATATTACTTTACTCAACCTAGCAACGAGACCGCTTCAATAGACCAGTGAAGTAGTCAAATAATTATGCCTTTGACAAGGTCCGTCGGTTCTTGAACCATCTTTATGTAACCGGCGTGGACTGCTAATTCAGCCAAGGTATAGGTCTTGAGTTCCAACGCACGTTTGACTTTTCGGGTTCATGTGCGTATTGTATAAAATTAAGTATCACTTGTTTTTCAAAAATCGGTGAAGGAAAACCATTGTGAGGAAGTCGGCATGCCTGACAGATATTTATCGCCAGCATTTGAGTTAGAGGCTCATGATCGGCATGAACTCTGACAACAGTTTAATCACTAATCACACAAATTGAAGAGACTTCGTGACCTCTAGTAGTTTTGATTTTACCAGCTCATAGTGCTCAATATTCCTGGTTGTGATTTTACCAGCTCATACTGCTCAATATTCCTGGTTGTGATTTTGGCCAGCTCATAATGCTCAATATTCCTGGTTGTGATTTTGTTTGCTTGGTTACATTTACCTATTGGTGTTTATGTTTTACTAAATTCGTGTATGTTCATGTCGTTAAAAAATCTAAAAAAATCACGATAAAGTGTTCCGTGTTAGACTCAGAATCTGTATTTGTTGGAATCGTGAGCGTTATTCTAGCAAGAGACGTTTACGACCACGATTTGTTTTTGATGGCTCATCTGGGAGTCATCACGCCCGCACTTCTTTGAATAACTGTTCTTTTTGTAATAAGTACATATTCGTGTCTCAAATAGCAGAAGAAACCGTTGGTCTCCGCTGTCATTTGACAGACCCAGTTCCGGGTTCTCAGAGCCACAAAAGTCATACAGCCATTTATAATTAAGTGGTATTGTGTTACCCAGTAAGTTGTGGAGGTCAGATACGCAGTCGCTCCCTGTAAAATACTATTACTCTCTGCTCTCTCTCTCTCTCTCTGCTGCGTCTGGTTATATTGGAAACCGACTCCAACAAGACTTATAATCTAAGACAATAATTATAATCTACCCTTCGAGAAATATTTTATGTATAGTAAATGAGAATAACAATACCTACGTTTCAAATATCTAGTTCATTGTTAATGGGTGCACCTTATCAGATAGTATGCCGACACGATAATAATCGACATATAACAGCTTGATGTATGATATGTTACGGCCGACTCCACTTCAAGGACTTTATAAGAATCTAGGTAAATATAATTAGTTGGGACTTAACTGCGATTATAATCGACAATAGAGCACTAATATGTCACCAAGTATGTTATAGTAAAACAACAAATATTTTCATGGGAATTACAAGACAGTGTGACACAGTGAGACCTTGCGGCGAGCCGTTTGTTTGTTGTCGGTTGAGCTGAGCACATTTCATACGAATATTTTGACGTCGACTGACTTTGAGATTATGTGAGTGAGCACTGACCCTCGTGTGACCATGTGCAGCACCGAGTGCCACCCACGGTACTCACACGCCGCGTACGATTGCGTGTAATAGCTATGATTAGTCTAGCTAGGCTGCCGATACAAGGAGATATTTTATTTCATTATGTTACATAAGAATCTTGTTTATGGAGTTTCTGTTTATTGACAACATAATTAGAAACAATAGCGGCCTCGACTCATGTTTCTCCTATAAAAACACTGACAACGTAATCTTAGACGCCTTAAAAGTCACTCGATAATGTTTTTGTATTTTATTCTTCGCGTGTTTCTGTTTATGTTGTAACGGGATCATAGACAAGGTAATATTATCATATCATAGGTCTATGGGCGACACGCGTCGGCCGGCCCCACCTGGCTCATACATAATTGTATAATAGATACGTTTTCTTTGTTTCAAGATCATGAGAAAAATGTTCAAGTATTTCAACGCCGTCAGCTAAAATTAGATCACAATTACGAAGTCACTTTACATAACTTCGTGTGGTTACATTTGTAATTTATAAAAATAAAATAAATGTGATATTCAAAACTGTTGCTTAAGTATATTCATTTGTTAATTGTTGTTACTAGTTACAACAGATATCGGCAACCGCAGTAGATATGCTTCGTGAAGATGTTGGCTCATGAGAGATTTCGTATGAAGGAAATATACAAATGCATAGATGGAACCGCGCTAATTCTTTATCACAATATTTTAAGTAGGTATAATCCGGAAAAGGACTTGTTGTACACATAATTTTACTTACTCACAATGTTGTGCTACTAAACCCAAAAAAGGGTTATTGTACTCATCAGTTTATATAAACAACTTTTACTTTGAGACGAACCTTGAAACCGTAAAAAATAAACTTAGTTGTTCCATACATTTTGTCGAGTAATGGGTAAATAAATTTTGGTATTGGATACTTAGTTTAAATTTTTCGCAATTTCATGGGTTGTTGGGCACTTGGTTCAAAAACGGTGAAGGAAAACATCATGAGGAAACCGGCATGCCTGAGAGATATGTCTCGACGGCATGTGATGCCAAGTCAGAAGACTGTCACCAAGTTAGTCCACACGATAAGAAGATGGGTCGTCCCATAGTCGAAAGTAAGGCGAGCGCAATGAAGCCAAGAGTGCAATGTAAAATACTCCCGAGTTTCGTATCAGCACACTACATATATAAAATCTCATGCGTTTATCTTTTCACGTAAACTTTAAGAAAAAGCCGCTAAACGGTTTATTATAAAAACTGAATATTTTTGTTCATAGAACACGAATTAATGTTAATTTGTTGATAAAAAGAAAATATTTAATTATTTATGGGTCTTAATTAATCACAGTTTATGAACACACATTTTAAACATGAAAAGGCATGATTTTAAATTGTTTGTTGAGACCAAAAAAACGCACATATTTTACAAGATAGTTATTGATAACAAGATATCTGTGGCGCACTTTTCCGCACAAGGATGTAATGCAAAGTAAAATACAAGTAGGTACCTACACTGAATTGTTTATCTAAATGTAGTGCAACAAGAGCCTTCTTTCGAGGAAGTAGGTAGTTATATTAAGGTCTTACTTCCGATATTTTTAATACTTAGTCCCAGTAGTTGGTAGCTGCCAACTAAGAATTATAGTTACCGATATCGGTTTTTATAAACATGTCACTATCCTAAAAATCTTTTAAATACAAATTTTAAATGTTCTTAATAAGTGGGTACCAACAAAGTGCGAATGACACGTACTAGAATTTCAAACGAACAAACGCCATTTTGTCAAACTAGAAAGTGAGTTCACACAGTAATAAAGATTTTTATATATATATTTTTCTGATGATATAACTTAAACATTCAACATTTTAGTTTAGTTTAGAAGTAAGCGTTATTGTTTTCAAATATTTGTTACGTCAGTAGATAACTTGTCTTACAGTAAAATAAGGCGGGGAGCTAGTATTAAGTTTAGGATTTCTTTAAAGCTTACGTTTTTTGATGTAAAAAACTAGTAAAGGCCCGGTTGCACCAATATAGTGGAAATGTACTTCCAGAGCAAGCACTCCAAATAAGTACCTACTTATTTTCTAACTTAATTTTAATGTACAGACGCCAGCAGTTCAAGTTACCCCAAAGTGTCCAATTTTCCCTATTGAACATGAACCTGAACTTTATTTGTAATAAAGTTAAAAACTATCACAGACATTTGACACGTTGGCGTAGCTTAATGTGCTGGCCTCTTACATTTTAGGAGATTTATGTTGGAAAGAACTTTTATGAGCTTTTATTATTATAGCCGGTACACAGATCTAGAATTTCTTAGTAGCCGTGAGCCTGAATTTATGGCTGATATCCACAAGCCCCGAGAGGAAGCCGGTGTCCGCGCTGTCATTGTCTTTCTACTGTGTCTCTAATTGACACGATTGAAAGATACTCCAAACTGTCAAATTTACCCAATTGAACGTGAACCTTATTTTATTTGTGATAAAGTTGAAGAAAATCAATCAAATTAATTTGACACATTAGGTTAGCGTGATGTACTGGCCTCTGTACCATTTTCCTGTTAGTGTCTTGAGTGTTTTTTTTAAGAGATAGAGTTTATACGTTGTTTAAGATTTCTATTTGCAATTAATATCGTCATTATAGACATAAAGTGAGTACATAAATATTTTCTATTGACTTATACCTATTACCAAAGACAATGCACTTTACTAATATAATAATTTGACTGGCTTCATAATTATTATGTTCCTGTCAATGTCAATTATTACTGAAAAACTTTTTTTTCATTTTATCTTGATACTTTTACTCTAAAATATAATAATTAATGCTATGTGAGCTGTATTTGGTAATAAACCGCACCTCTCTCTCCATCTTTTGTAGTTTTTATGGTGTACAATAAAGAGTATTACATTATATTCCATTCTATTCTCTATGTCAGTTTATTTAGTAAAAGATTTCTGGAAACTAAGCAATTAAATGACCATGTTTTTTGTTTTGTTTGTATTGTATTAATTTTATGGGCAAGAAGCAGTTTCAGATTTGGCATAAGTAGTTAAAGTTATCTTTAATGCCTGGTAAAAAGGGTAAAACATTTTAAATTCAATTATTAAATATTGGTTAAGCTTAAACTTAGTTAGTTGTGCTTTTGAAAAGACCGTTAGATATACATTATACCAAATGGTTTTAAATCTATTTTCCTTCTATACGTGTGTCATCCTTTGCCAGTGTTCAAGACTAATATTTATCAAGCACTGATGGTTTTTTCAGCTCTGATTTTATATGCACATATCTGTTACCCGTCGAGTTTTTCATGTTAAGTGCGCTCATGGTACACTCTTTTTCAAAGTACCTATACTTGAGATTAATGTCAAGGAGTATTGTATAAAAATAACAAAAATGGATGAAAAATATCGTTTTTTAGTATACATATGAGGCCTATGCTACTTTTGAGTAAATGTCATTGGTGTGAAACATGATATTCTAACTTTCTATCCACTAACATTCAAAATAAAGAAATCATTTTGAAAATGGCGACGCCTTGCGCTTACGCCGTCGCATCTGCAACATTTAGTTAACGATCGTGTCTGCAAGCTTGTTCTGTGTCTATGCTAACATAAGTACTTTGCATTAAAATTTAATTTTAAAAAGAAGAATACCTTGGTACGTGGAATTTCTCCTGTGTCGTGGTGCTTTTGTAAACACAGATCTCACATATACAAACAGACATACCCGGAACAGCGGATCAAGGCCAGACAAATATGTGTGTGGTGCGGGAATCAACCGCAAAACTATCAAGAGGCCGGACAATACGCCAAGTATGCTGTTCACAGTTTAACTAACAGTTGATGAGGAAGTAGAATTAAATTGACAAATAAGGCAAATTTATTAGTTTTTTGTCTCTCTACGTGTATAAACAAAAATGTACACATACTTATTACCAATTTCTGCCTAGATACGCTGGGTCTCTTTTCGGGTCGCCATGTAAATAGTCAATTCAGGAGCTTCTTATTAATAATACTGGTTATTGAAAGTACTAAGCTTTCGTAGAATTAAGAGCGGCCGGACGGTTTATTATACAAATCTGAGGTGTATGGCAGTCTTACAGCAATCAATTTCCTATTTATTGCAACAACTCCATGTTAAAGGCGTTGTGACCAGGATGTTGTGAAAGCCGATAAAAGAGTCCACGTTTAATATTCACAATATAAATAACTCTATAATTTCAAGCTAATTACATTTGGCAAAATATTACAAAAATTGCAGCACTAACTGTAATTGAAGTGGACGTTTCGTCATATTTAAAAGCGACCGCAAATCTCGTAAGTAATTTCACGATTTTATCAATGTGATTATTACAACTCCATATTAGCGGATAAGCGTCCACGAATGATGGATTGGCACTACACTCATGCACTGCGCCTGTTGCAACTTGCAACTGTCCATAACTTTGTCAAATGACACTCGTCTAGACCAACCCGCATTATAAGGTGTTGGCGACGCAAAATATGTGGCCAATAGCCAACTGATTAGGAAACATTTTGATATATATTTTGCGAAAGGCGGAGGAAAATTGCTGCAATCTGATCATGTTGATTAAAATTCAGATTATGGAATTTAAGCTCACATTTAGTTCGTGGAGGCTGAAGGATCGATTTACATTTTAGGAGAACGGAACAGTTTAAGCTAAGGAGGCTCGCCTGACAAGGACATCGGGATCTAAGTAGACTGTTGAAATTTCAACAGTACCTAGGCAAAAATTATACTACGACACAATTTAAAAAATGAACTCAAGTTTTTACGTATAGCACCTTCTCGACTTAATTAAGGAGTCATGCACAAAATCGACTGAACTTGATAAAATTTTCTGTTTGTAGAAAAGGATAAATTTTGTAACTTAATAGAAATTGACTGTGATTTGTCAAAAAGCGATATGTTTGACTCATGAAAAAACATACAAACGTGAGTATAATTTAATTAGCTTTCTCACAATTCTATTAGAAATTAGAGGGGTCATTATGTGCCGTCCCTTAGGGCCGAGTCACACCGGAATGGCAGCGATGCGGCGAGCAGTTTCAGTGTCATATAATTTTAAACATTATCTTCATTACTATAAATCGTAGTATCGTTTGTGAACATTGAAGAGGTCGCGCGAAAGCCCGCGGCGCTGTGAGCACTCCAACGTGTCCCGTGCAAAAAAGTCTCAAACGATACTTCGTTTTGTGGTAATCCAGATAGAGTTTAAAATTATATGACACTGAAACTGCTCGCCGCATCGCTGCCATTCCGGTGTGACTCGTACCTTAACCGCTACAGCTTAGAGCGCTACGGCGTAGCACAGTGATTCCAAAGAGCCAGCCAGAAATGTTGTTGCCGCAGTCGGGCCAAACATTCTTCTCGTTCAGAAAAGAAACAATTATAACCTTCCACCACCAAAGTAAACGAATCGAGGCACCTTACTTTTACACATATAATGGTCAATATGTTTAGTAACATAGAACATATCCATTTGAACCTCATATGGCCTAAAAAAATATTGAATAGCCTTTATAATGAGGTAGCCTAAAGAAAATGAGGGTAAAGAAAATTAAATAACCTTTTAGATGAAATTTTTTCCTAATCGTTGCGTTCTAGATTATTATTAGATTATTAGTTCCCAAGTGTACATTATCTGGTTTTGCAGACTGATTTAAATCTATGGCTAGGGAAACAAATATTTAGTTTTGATTTTGAAACCAGCTTGTGGCAAACCGTAACGTTCGTGATCTCACAACATTAAACCGATTACTATCAGCTGCGAACCAATCAGTAAGTATCAAACACGAGTTGTTCTCTCGACGGGGCGGTCCGATTTGTATTCATATTGATAATTTATAATTATGCCCATATATCTCTATTATATCACACATTTATCTATTATGAATATTTAAACTTGAGAAATGGATAACTTTCCTGTAACTTGATAACAGTTTATATTAATAGAAAGCATGTAAACATTACACAATCACAACATATTAATTGCCAACAGTTTAGAACATAATAGGTAGTTAAAAGCAATAAGCCTTTCACTGTTGCTTTTAAAATAAATTCGTCAGTCGTTAGCGCAGATACAGGTACACGTTTGATAAATCTTTGGACGTTTAAATAACTTAAACATTTGACATGACTGACGTATCTCGTCCAAGTATTCGTACCGCGCCATAATTCTAGCACATAACGACTGAATAATTATATATCTGATTCTGTTTAAGAATTCGGCCCGTGAGCTGACTAATACGGTCACACGACACAGATGTATGCGCACCCGTCGCGCGCCTGCGCCGGCGCAGTGTAACCAAACGGCCCGTGCTATACGAGTATGTTCAGCCAGCCTCGATTGTAACAAGCAATGTATCAGTGAACGACATGATTGTACAATGAAACAAATAGGCGATAACATTGTACAGCGGGCTTTTAAAGCCTTGTCTACACTTGTGTTAACTGTTTGAATGAAGTGATTGTTTGAGCTTGAACTACGCTAACCTAATAAATTGGAATATTGTTTTAAGTTTCAGACAGTAACAGAGCCTAGAAGAATTGGGGGGCTTAGAGGTTAAGCCCCCCCACCCCCAAAATACATAAGATGATCTTTGTTCTTCCGAGATAAATCTTAACGAGATATCGTAGTAACTTGATATTATTCTAATTGATTGGAGTCTTGTTGACTGGTCTGATGGTCGAGTAGTTAGTGCCCCTGACTGCTTACCGGAGTTCGTGGGTTCTATTCCCACTCAGGACAAATGTTTGTGTGATGAGCACGATCATTTGATCTGTGTCTGGGTGTAATTTATCTATATTATGTTTGTATTTAGAAATAAATAAGTATGTTTGGGGCTAGGTGGCGTTGAGTGGAAGTTGTGGAATATATTTTAAATTTTTTATTATTATTATGCTTTGGGCAACAAATATGTTGTGTGCTTATTCAACGTTTCCTTTACTAAAACCTACCTTCAGCGAGGTTAAGGCTCTCACAAAAGCCAATCCTGGATCCATTACTGGTAAATAGATATACCTATAAGGAGCTAGGTTTACTCAGCGTAAACATTCTATAATTACGACGGGCTACATCAGTTGGTAAGTTGAAAGACTTTGCCGCAGTCCGCGTTGGCAAATGACAAACAAACTCGTCTCATTTTGAAATAGGATGAAAATCATAACGAGTGTGTATGGAGCGGGTTCAGCGCGCGATACAATCTGTTAGAAGTTGATTGACGGCCCGTGTCGGGGAAAGGGGGTTATGTAATGTCACATTATTAGTTAGTAGGTACCTACGTGAGGAAAATATGCATAGCACACTGATGTACGATAGCGCATGCGCTGCACCGACACGGCTCGTTAATATAGTTCACTCTCTTCGGAGCTACTAATAACTGTAATAGTAACAGTAGCTAGACTTGTCGGCGCCGGCGCACAGAAAGTGAAACGGATAGACATTGACACACTAGGACACAGTTAGCCTTACAGAGAAACACTTCATAACGATATACTAAGTAAGTATAAATAAGCAAAAAAAGTATGAATGTAAAAAAAAAAAAGATTAAAGATACCGGGCCGGTATCCGCAACTCCACGTCAAAGCGCGTATTTTGCGTATGAGCTATAATCTACCACGCGGGCCCAGTGCGAATTGGTAGATGTCACATGTCTTCGAATTTTTGGTTCTAGCACATGCCGGTTTCCTCACGATGTTTTCCTTCACTGTTTTTGAGAGCAGTGGTGATGAAATAAATTACACAAAGTAATGCGCCTGCCTGGGTTCGAACCCACAACTTACTGTTCGTAAGTCCGGGGCGCCACCACTGGGCCACCGCTGCTCTCAATATGAATGTATAATAAATAATAAATAAATTTTCACACAACGCCATTTAGTCCCAAGTTAAGCTTAAGAGCTTGTGTTATGGGTACTAAACAGCTGATAAACATACTTATATATTTCTAAATACATACGTACTATAGATAAATTACACCCAGAACAGAAAAAATGATCGTGCTCTTCATACAAACATTTGTCCTGGGTGGGCATCGAACCCACGACCTACGGCATAGCAGTCATGGTCATTAACTACTAGACCAACAGGCCAGTCAAAAACAGGTGTAATGTTACGTTTGGTGCACCGAATCTACCATCAGTCCATAGTCCATACTATGTACGAACCCATTATAGTCCATCAATTTAAATAATATACTAGATACATATTTATTACATCCGCCGGCGCACCATCAGATCTAACGTAAATGGAAGGTAATTTGCTCACGTGGAACAAAGGGCTTGTAATGACTAGTAACGAGAAACAATACCCGATAACCCTCGAACAGATGATCACAAATAATTGGTATCATTTTAACCATGACTTCATTCTGGAGAGAAAAAATAAAAGAGCATGCTGAGATGGTTTAGTCACGTTGAGAGGATGAATAATGCAAAACTAAGTTGAAACTCCCTAGAAGGATATGCACTGAACTTATTGGTGACCTTCGAATAATAACGCATAGAAACCTAGTACGAGTGCAAAAAGTGATTCAATTTAAACTGAGCTAAAATTGGCTTCTTTTTCGGCGAGCCTAGGTACTAAAAGTCACGTTCTAACGAACACAGTTAATAAAGTGGACACACGATTTCCACCGTGTTTTGTATGTGTGGCTTCTATGTGTGTTATTATAAGTTGAGGACGTTCTTCAGAAAGGTAAGGTGAGTAGTACGAGCAGGTTGCAACCAGAGTGCATGACTACATGTAGGTATGTACGTAAACTGAGCAGAAGATTCTTTTTTTATTTGATAGGGTATACTAACAGGTTGGTCCCATTTGTGAAAAACCTCAGATCTGATGATGGGATCCTCGAGGAATTGAGGGAACTCCTCAAATAATATATTTACACATGTACCGATTTTTACATTTCCACTTTGCAAGTATTATTTGGTGAAAAAAACCAGATGAAGAAGACAGGCGACGGAACATTTAAATTACTCGCGATTGCTACTGTGACATGTCTGCGCAGTTTATGTATTTCCATAACATATCTATTTTAAAAGGGGCCCGGCAGTGATGTCCAGATTAATGTTTAGAAAGAACTTTTTTAGCATTGTTAACCGATTTTAATCATTCTTTCAAGTTTTGAAAGACTTTCTTTACATACGAAGAAACTAAAAATAACACATTAAAAACTTTTTTTACAAAAGAAACAACAGACTTCTTAAAAAACACTTCGGTGTTGTTAGACACCAAATCAAAAGCAGTTAAAGGTGTAGATATAATAATTCGATCACAAAAGAAGTAGGAAACCATATTAGGAAAATTAGAATAGAAAAACGCAAGCCGCCCCGTCGATAGCCAAACAACAAAACTAGCCCCTAGCAACGGGGTTGCCAGATCTGTCGCCAACATCTCTCCCCCCTGGTAAGAACCTAAAGTCGTACCAAAGCAGCTATGGTGACAGATCCAGTTTAACTAATTTACGCGCAGGACGACGTAGGACCCCTGCACTAGTCCTTACGTCCGCTACTCGAACCTCCTCGGCTTGCGTTTTTCTATTCTAATTTTCCTAATATTGTTGACTTTTGTGATCGAATTATTATACCCAATTACACCTTTAACTGCTTTTGATTTGGTGTCTAACAGGTGTAAAATAACTCTAGTTTTGGAGGTCGGTGGCCAAAATCAATGAAACAAAACCATCAAAGCCACAGACTCGGTTGTTTTCTTTTGTAAAAAAGTATTTTATACCTTATTTTTGAACTAGAAGCTGAGGTCGGTATTTCACTATCTGATTACTCTGAAAAGAAATAGCGAAGGAAACTCAGAAGTCACAGTCTTTTCGTTATCTTGGTCAGATCATGAAAGATCCATACAGATTGGTGTCTGGAATGGGCTTTTGAGAAAAGAACCACACAGATATATGAGTGGACCAGGTTAGTCAGTGTACACATTTGTTAGTAATCGTAATACGTACCTATGAATCGAAGTCCTTTTTATTAAACTAGGTCAATTCTCTTATGAAATACCATGCTGCATTATACACTCCGCAGAAACATTAGCATATACTCGTTTTATTGGTTAACTGTTATAAATAAATAAACTAAATTAAAGATATAGGCAGCAGAAAATACTGAACACTATATTTGTAAATAGGATACTATTGAATTTCTAGTTAAATGCACAATTCAGTGGTATACCGTTAAGGCACACATAACATAAATAAATAAATCATGTCACTTTAGTAAAACGTATTTACGACTTTGAAATTATAGCAATCGAATTTAACTTGACCATTGACGTGATCGTTTTAAGTCACTGTACAATCTTTATCGATTTATCTATGTATGAGTATATACAGGTTGTGTATAAAAATGTGAATTACTTCAAAGCGGCTACACCGATTTGGCAAACTCGTACCTATTAGTTGTATTTAGAAAAGGTTTATATATTTTTTTGTAAATACACCGGAAAATTTGGTAAAAAATTATTTCAACTTATCAGACAGACGTGTTGCTGGGGAATATGTTCCGCCACTTCTTCTTATCAACCTAAACACATGAAGTGGTAAAGGAGTGTCGTTTTGGAGGACCTTCTTATGTAAACTATGATGTTCAAAAACAGCTGATCTTCAGCCTCGTAGACGGGGCGGGTCCCTAGTCTTTCAGTCGGGGGTCGCGGAAGTATCTTATCTTCCCGTGACCCCCGGCGCAGGTGTGACACACGGGGTGGATTAAAGTCAGTAAGAGCATGACAGACCCCTCCGCCCTCCCCGGGGCGAAGGACATCCATGAGGATTTACCACCCACAAAAAAGGGTCGCTAGTCTTTCAATAACAAATATAGTGTAATTCTTTTGTATGTCACCTAAGTCTTCCTTCGCGGCATGATGGTTTGCAAAATATGTAATAGGGTATATGCATGTATTTTTTTTTTATTTTTAATTAACTGTTTACAACGTTTTAACATAGTAAAAAAATATAAACATATTTAAAAATGCAGTAATGAAGCTTAATAAAATATTTAAAATACAGAATAAATTTGAGCTGTTCTAACGCCGCCATTTTCGCGCGCCATTTCGATTCGATTTCTGCCATTAAAGATTCGGAAAAAAAATATTCGAACCATATTTAAATTACATGCATATTCCCTATTGACGATAAGCGGCACTGTTCAAGCAGGACAACGCTTGCCAGGTCAGCTAGTTAAATAATTATGGACAAATAGGTTACTGTGTCTATTGAAGACACTGCCTTTATCAAAATCAATTATTAACAACCTAAGTCTACCATTTTCTATATCAGCGGGCCTTTCATTGCTGGTGTAGGTACCTGAAACAAATAAAATATGCTATTAGTAAACATATAATTAGGTTTAGCTGGAGTAAAGCTGTGTGACAGAATAGCGTCCAAGAAACGGCAAGAGAAGTGTTGGTCGTCCGGCAGCAAGTTGATTTTGAAAGTAATTTAATTTAAATTATACTTAAGTAATTACGGGAATACTGATCTAGCATACGAACAAAAAAACTAGACAAACTCAACATTCCTCATTGCGTATTGATTTATTGCATCACTCTAATGATTATAATTACTTAGGATTTCGTATTTTGCGTAGAAATTCGTAACAGACACTTTGACGTTAAATTGTTAATTGAAGTCAAATATCGTTTAATAGTCTGCTAAACCACATTTCACACGCCATTTTGTCATTATTAAGTAAGATGGATAGCTTATAAAAACGTTTGATGTATTATCTGGTAAGGTTACGACAGTACCTACCTAAGATTAGGTAATTGATTTTGATGTAATACGGTAGGGAGGTCGGTGGCTAAATACTAACATACAGCATAGGTTGGTTGGTGAATGACTGACCATTCATTACATTATCAAAACCTCGTTTATGTAGTGATTTTGGCAGATCATATATATAATTTAGGAATAAAAAGCAAACATCGCGGTCTTGAATTCCTTGATTGAGGCAGACAGAGGTAGGTATGCCTATAAAAAGTATATCAACATTTCGCACTCATGTGGTGGCGAGTGTTATGCCACCAAATGTGCACTAATCCAGAGAATTCCAGACTCCGGAACGTCGGCCATTTGTTCCGCCCGGGTATTGAATACAGGACCACATGCTCTGCAGAAGTGCTTGTAACCACTGTTATCCAATAAAGTGATTACTCTAACAAAGTTAATTTAGTAAGCAAGTTGTTAGTTTAGTAAGTTAGTTATTACTAGGTATGTTTCCTTTAAAGGTTTTACGATGTCTCAAGCCAATTATTGGAATTATTAAACAAACATGTTGGCAAAGTTGTGTCAGGTTTAATTGTCAATAAACCGTGATGGGCTATTCAATAATTATTATCATTCATTACAAGTAAGTATATCATCTTCTGTGTAATTGATCGAAGTGTGATGGGTTAATTAAACAGACGCTCAAAAGTGTCTTAACGTGTTTAATAATGACTATTATTCCTTGAGCGAGAATCTTACCTTGCAGAAACACAGTCCTTGACTAGCACAAGATGTAAAGAACTTCTCTCTGTATAACGACATTGGGCATTTATAAATTTTATCAAGTATTTGAACCTTTGCTTTAATTGTGATAGCATTGTTATCATCTAACTCTTCTTCTACTCATTGGTTGCGATATGGAGCTTGTGGCTAAAATATAACAGCCGCACGACTCGATCGTGGGTTAAACTAAGCATGGAGAGGACGCCCCGTAGGTGAGTGACCGTTCATGACATAGCAAAACCACTCCATGTCACGGAAAGTAGGTTAAGGGTCTACTCACACTTATCCAGGTCCATTCAGCGTTTGTACAAAGGAAACACTAGTTTTGTATGAGAGGCGTACGCGTTCGTTCAGCTCAACGGATGCGGATGAGTCTCATACAAAGGTTCTTAGTGTTTTCTATGGACAAACGCTCAACGGAGGTGCATAAGTGTGAGTAGTTCCTATGCCGCTGGTGCCGGCTGTCATCAGATAATAGTAGTAGATGATAGAAAAGAAAGAAAGAAAGAAAGAATAAGCTACAATGACACCTGGGGCACACGGTAATAATAAAAAAAACTTTAAAACCGACTTCAAAAATAACACAAAACGGTGTAAAATAACTCTAAATTAGGAAGTCTGTGGCTTTGGTACTTTTGTCTTATTCTTGATGGGCCACCGACTTAATTTATTTAGACGAATTAAGAGTTATTTTACACCGTTTTGTGTTATTTTTGAAGTCGGTTTTATTTTTTGTAAAAAAGTTTTTTATTTTTCCATTTTTAGTTGTTCCCATACAAACGTTTGCCATGAATTCATTTTATATTGTTAATTGTTAACAATACATGACATGTCATTATATTAATAGGGTTATCCACCTAACCCTAATAAATGAAACTTAACATACCTAACTGTCGAAATCTAGGTATATTGAACACATCTGCCTACCCCTCTGAGCATACAGGATTGATGATACGTCATGATGTTGTATAAACAATAAACATCCAAGCGATTCCAGCAATCACGATAGATTGCTCATAGACCTGAAAGTTAGGCAACCTGTTCGATAGATGGGGGTTTAAGACCATGTTCCGAACTCAGCAGTTGTTCTTATGATTTTTTTTATTTTTATTTTTTATTGAAAGGAACAACAAACAGTAACATTATAGGAACTTACAACTAAATGAACATAAAAATTTGGTTATATTGTAACCCACAACGCTGTCCACAAATAGACGTAGAGATTAATAAAAGGGAACTTAATCGCTAGGAACAATAATAACAGCATTAGGTACTGTAGCAAAATACTTACTTAACCAAAGTGTAGATGGCATAACAAAGAGTTTGGAAATTTAGTTTTAAGGCGATTAAGGCGATTAAAACACTGCCCCGCATGATGCAGCGTAGCGCGTGGATGCGTGTTCTTCCGTTGCTTGTAAGTATCTCCGTTTGTATGGAAAACACGCACAGTCTAACACACAGAAAATCCATCCACGCGCGTTCAATTCAGTTCAGAGACACGCAACATGCAGCGTGATGCGGGGCAGTGTGATAATCGCCTAACACACTGCCCCGCATGATGCAGCGTAGCGCGTGGATGCGTGTTCTTCCGTTGCTTGTAAGTATCTCCGTTTGTATGGAAAACACGCACAGTCCAACACACAGAAAATGCATCCACGCGCGTTCAATTCAGTTCAGAGATACGCAACAAGCAGCGTGATGCGGGGCAGTGTGATAATCGCCTAACACACTGCCCCGCATGATGCAGCGTAGCGCGTGGATGCGTGTTCTTCCGTTGCTTGTAAGTATCTCCGTTTGTATGGAAAACACGCACAGTCCAACACACAGAAAATGCATCCACGCGCGTTCAATTCAGTTCAGAGATACGCAACAAGCAGCGTGATGCGGGGCAGTGTGATAATCGCCTAACACACTGCCCCGCATGATGCAGCGTAGCGCGTGGATGCGTGTTCTTCCGTTGCTTGAAAGTATCTCCGTTTGTATGGAAAACACGCACAGTCCAACACACAGAAAATGCATCCACGCGCGTTCAATTCAGTTCAGAGATACGCAACATGCAGCGTGATGCGGGGCAGTGTGATAATCGCCTAACACACTGCCCCGCATGATGCAGCGTAGCGCGTGGATGCGTGTTCTTCCGTTGCTTGTAAGTATCTCCGTTTGTATGGAAAACACGCACAGTCCAACACACAGAAAATGCATCCACGCGCGTTCAATTCAGTTCAGCGACACGCAACATGCAGCGTGATGCGGGGCAGTGTGATAATCGCCTAAATGGTAAGGTAAGAATATTAAGAGGGAAAGTTACATATTATTATTTATAAGGTGGAGTTGGGGCGTAGGACCTAGGGGTCAATTGTTATAGGTACTTAATAAGGAACAGAGAATGAGGTATTTAAATTTATGATGTCTACTTCGGGGTTTAGTTTAACCAGATGCAGCTGGATACCAGTGTTTTACATGGAGCGAATGCCTGCCTAACCTCCACAACCTACCTGGGTACCACCATAACCCTTGGTTAAACTGGTTAAGTACCAACTAAGCAGCAGTAAGCTACAATTTCCGACTAATTATCATTAAAAAACAAATGAATTTTCTACGGGAAGCGATTAAATTGAATTCTTTCTCTACTAAGTTAATTTCCTTCCACATTAGTTAAATTGAACTCTCTAATGGCGCCAACAACCTAATCATGTAACATCTATGGAAATCGGAAACAGTTTTATTTAACTTTGGAGTTAAAGAAAAGTGAAACTGATTTTAATTACGGCTGAGTTAATCGTTAATTAGGGTGCTGTAAGCTGTTACGAATCAATGACAACGTTTTCGCATTGTGCATGCAGCCGATAATCTCCTAGGTAAAAGATGTTGGAATTGTGTTTTAAACTGTCAATATAAAATACACACACGTGACATGATCTACAATTGCAACGATATTTTAATAGATATAAAATAATCGGACCCTGTTACTGGCCCGCTGCACGGCAAATTAAAGCCCCTTCTCATACATAGAAGGCAGTGGCAAACATTGATCACCACGCTCGCTCAAAGCAGGTTGGCGATTCCAAACTTGTATTAACTATTAGTCCAGGTTTCCTCACTATGTTTTACTTCACCGACGTCAATGATTTCTAAGGTAAACTTAGAAAGCAAGATACTTGCTCGGATTGAAACAACAACCTCCTGTATCAGAAGTAAACGGCGCCGCGTTTCATATAAAATAATGATATTATCTTCTAATATTTAAAATTCTCGTGTCACGGTGTTTTAGACCAAACTCCTCCAGGAACTGCTAGACAGATTCTTATAACACTTGGTACGAGTACAAGCGCCGAGGCGAAACGCTTTTTCCGGATCTTAGAGGAGCCAACGCGAACGATGAAAGGATGGGCACACGCCCGTTGCCTGGGTTGTCCTATGGTAGAAAGGTGATGACGGGCGGGCGGCGGCACGGGGGTGCCTTCGCCCGCATTGCACCCGTCACCACCTTCGTCGGTCCCCTAGGGGAAGCCATGCGGGGCAATCATCGGCGGAGGACTTGGACGTATAGGCTGTGGCGGCTTCCCAGTCCAGCTCTCTCGGACTCGGACTCTCAAGCGGTTCACGGTGGTGATGGGCGGGCGAAGGCACCCCCATGCCGTCGCCCGCCCATCACCACCTTTTCCGGTCCCCTAGGGAAAGCCATGCGGGGCTATCGTCGGCGGAGGACTGGAAGTAAAGGCTATGCCGTCTTCCCAAGCCCCCTGCCACTTAGACGAAGCGGGAATGAAGCTGGGTTGTTTTAGTGGGTATACCGGGTCTGACCGAGGAGTCCCTCATAGCCTCCCATCCCCCGATGGGCGGGTATGCGTAATTGTCATTTTTTCCAAGCGTCAAAAAAAAATGGTAGAAAGGTGATGGCGGAATCAATACACATAATTCCCATACTCTTCAAAATTATGTCATATAGAATACCGAAAAGCTGGCTACCCTAAACCTGTGCTCGAGGCTTTGAAGATTGGTCTTTCTTAACCAATAGTTTATGCAAGGCATCGCATGAAGACGTAAGTATGGCTTTTGTCAAGCGTGTAGCTTAGTAGCGCCATGCCTATTTATAGATAACTCCTTATTACATATTAATTAGCAGTGCTTCCTAGATGTACACGTAAATGACGTAATCCACTATGTCGTAACACTGTTGTTACTGTGTCTACATAGGAAATCGACACGCGATGAAAAACTGCTTGCGTTTTGTCACCCTATGAAAGAAACTGCTAGTAGTGGTTTTTAGATTGAAGTTTAGCAAGCAAATGATTGGCGGCATTGCAATTAATCGTCTATATTTTACCGACTTACAAAAAAGGAGGAGTTCTCAATTCGTTTGTATGTTAATTGTTTTTTTTTGTGAGGTAGGTTACCTCAGAATTCCGTAATTAATTTATTTTTACTTACTTATTTCCCGTGTGTTCTGATATGAATTTCGTCGACATGGGTTAAGTAGTTTGGTTTTAATATAAAAACTAAAAAAAAAGTTTTTGTGCCTCCTGAGCTCCTGGCTGTCATGTCTTTGACAGTCGTTAAGAGTAGTCAGAAACCCGAAGGTCTGACAACCGGTTCAAAGGGTATCGTGTTACCCAAGAACTGGGTTGTGGAGGTCAGGTAAGCAGTCACTCCATGTAATTCAGCTCAATTGAAAGCTGATCCCAACATACTTGGGAAAAGGCTAGGTAGATGATGATGTGCGGGTCTGCGGGGGCGGCTTGTCCGAGGGCGCCTCGGCTTCAGGGTCGACGGGGTTGCCAAGGCCGGAGGGCCGACGGTGGCCTCGGAGGCCCATGTCGAGGGGGGGATGGCCCTGGTGGGGTTCGATCTCCCCCCCGGACCGCTCTCTCGGACTCGGACTTTCAAGCGGTTCACGGTGGTGATGGGCGGGCGAAGGCACCCCCATGCCGTCGCCCGCCCATCACCACCCTTTCCGGTCCCATAGGGGAAGCCATGCGGGGCAATCGTCGGCAGAGGACTGGACGAAAAGGCTATGCCGTCTTCCCAAGTCCCCTGCCACTTAGACGAAGCGGGAATGACGCTGGGTTGTTTTAGTGGGCATACCGGGTCTGACCGGGGAGTCCCACATAGCCTCCCATCCCCCGATGGGCGAGTATGCGTAATTATCATTTATTCCCAGCGTCAACAAAACAAAAAAAAAAAGATTATGATGTGTGAGCGTATGAAAATTTTCTGTCTGTACTCGTAACTCTTGAATTTATTGTAGAGCAGTAGACAAGTATAAGCGCTGCTAAGCGCGTTTCAATTCGTGTGATATGATAACGATCAACCGACGCATTAGTGCATGCCAGTTGTATAATGAACGAGTATTTGTATTTTGCCATACATTACGTGTACCTAGGTGCCCACTCTTGTTAGACTAGTTATGTACAGAACAGGGCGAGCCGAAAACCGCCTTATTTTTATTTACTACGTGACTCAATGATAGATAGGTACACATGTCTACACATCACGCGCGACATTTCCAGTATTAACTGACCACTGTATTGACGAAAATCCTATATAGTGCGAGATAAGCTTATACTGGATATGTACCTATAGCTTGATGTGAAGCTGTGTAGAACACTCAAAATGAGTTGTAATCATTGACAATTTAACAATTATCAGTATAGTGCATTCTTGACGAAGTTACGCAATCTTGGAGGTTTTATAACATTTCGCTCTTTCTCTAGAGCTAAGTAATTGCATGTGCTCATTGAAGTTTTGAGAAAAATGTTGTTGGTATACATTCGCCGATTTTTACGTAATTTAACCGTTTATGAACCTTATAAAATTATAAAATACCCATTTTGAAGAACAAGGAAAATTTCGAAATTCTTTTAAAAATTCACCTCGATATTTTTCTGGTGCATAATAATGTAATTGACAAAGTAATAACACCAAATTATTCGTGTGAACTAGGCTTAAGTAAAAAAAGGTCGTGGTGGTTATATCACGTAACACTTTACGTATTGCAGCTGAGGATTTGATCACGAATTGTAAACAAAAAATAATCGAGACTTCGTGAGGCGCGGGATTAGGTATAAGCGGGGGCCCGGTAGAGCGGCCCGGGTGTGGGCAAAGCCGTGCGTGCGGCCCATCATTGCGGCCTGGCCCCGTGGCTCGTGGTCAGATCAATATCTCCCGCGTGCACTGCACTGTCACGTCAATTAATTAGACCACTTTTTACCAAACCACATTTGTGGTTGCAACTCTGGCGCAACATCTCGAATCGCCAGTTCTAACCTCTGCTCCGCCATTAAAAGCATTGCAAATGCATTGCGTGCTTAACATCGTGTCAATTTCTCAATGTAAAAAAATAAAAACACTGCGAAAGCTGAGAAGATTATAATTCAGTTTAAAAAAATAGAGGTCACACTTTATTAATTAATTATAAACATTACATAATAAACTACTGCCAACATTATGTCAATTCGTGATCGGTTTTCTTTACGGATTTTCGTCTTACCACTATTCACTTTCATTTCATTTACTCGTAATTACTGAGTCCTGTTCCACTGAGCTGTGGTTGGAGCCACCCACAGGGCAGTGGGACAGGATTCAGTTTAGCCTGTGGCGTTTTATTGACCGCCACCGTCGGGTATAGTTAAATAATCAATATTTTTCAATCAAAATTACATCAAACTACTTATTGTACAAGATTGTAAGTTTAATAGAGGGAAGCAAACACAATAAGTATCACCATACTCATGTTTCATGTCCTCTGACTTGATTCACTGGCCTGTTGGTCTAGTAGTTAGTGACCCTGACTGCCATGCCGGAGGTCGTGGGTTCGATTCCCACCCAGGACAAATGTTTGTGTGATGAGCACGATCATTTGTTCTGTGTCTGGGTGTAATTTATCTATAATATGTATGTATTTAGAAATATATAAGTATGTTTATCAGCTGTTTAGTACCCATAACACAAGCTCTCAAGCTTAACTTGGGACTAAATGGCGTTGTGTGAAAAGTTGTGAAATATTTATTTATTTATTTATTTATCTCTCTAACAACCATGGAGTAGTTGTTACTTAAACATGATTGTTATATTAACCACTCAAGAGTCTCTGACTTGGTTTTGTATTATATAGATAGTAGCTCGTAATAATACTTTTTCAAATACTACTTTAGTATTATAAGCACCATAAAGATAAAGATACCGGGCTGGTATCCGCAACTCCACGTCAAAGCGCGTATATATTTTGCGTATGGGCCATATCTACCACGCGGGCCCGGTGCGAATTGGTAGATGTCACATGTCTTTGAATTATTGGTTCTAAGACATACCGGTTTCCTCACAATGTTTTCCTTCACCGTTTTTGAGAGCAGTGGTGATGAAATCAATTACACAAAGTAATGCGCCTGCCTGGGTTCGAACCCACGACTTACTATTCGTAAGTCGGGGCCGCCACCACTTGGCCACCGCTGCTCTAGGCACCATACAAACACGCAGCGCAGTTTAAAATTATGTATTTTGTATCTTTAAAAATCATGCACTTCAGTAGATAAGGTTCTTAAACGGGTGAATACTATTTTGAAATCTTTAGAATTAACACTACGTTTACGCTGTGCTTTCGTCCTAGGCACAGGTCACTTTAGATCAAAGTTTGTATTAATTAATATCAAGTATAATTAAACCCTTAACCACGGGGTTAATTAAAGTGAAATCTTAACGTCTATTTATCTAATTACGTTTAATGTTCATAACAGATATTTTAATTATGATAGTTTATGGTATTTTTTATTATTTCTTCAAAGTGCATCCTAATGAAATCCAAATATAAAACAAATATGGAGGGTTATTTGTAAAACACCAACAGCCTCGCAGGAGTAGATTACTAACATCATAAACAATAACATTTGTTCTACGACTTTTTCGAAAACAGACAAAAATAATCAACTCTCCATACATTAATCATATCCGAACAGTTGATCGAGTTTTGTATGGAGAGTTGATTTTTTTTTGTCTGTTTTCGAAAAAGTTTATGTTCTCATTTATTCCCTGGAATTATGGGATATAAAAAAAGAGGTTGCATATTACAAGAAATATCATTACATCATCGCATCATTCAAGCGACAATAGCCCAATGGCTATGGCGTTGGACTGGCAATCGAGAAGTCGTAAGTTCGATCCCCAATCATAGTACTATTGACGTGAACCCACTCCTGATACAAGCATATTTAGCTCAGTTGGAGGGGTTAACAAGACTATAAGTAATGTGCAACCCACATTGCTAGTACCTAAGCTTTAATACAATTTAATAGAACCTTAAGTGTCCTACATTATGATATTAGCTATGTTAATAGGTATAAAGTTAAATACAGACAAACATGCGGTTTTACTTCACTTACCGCACATTATACCTACAAAGATTAACACAAATACCTAAACGAATCTAGGCCTAATTAATGGCCTATCATCAACATAACATTATCCGCGTAGGAAGATAAATAACTAAGTACATGTAACCGATTATGGAAATAAAGAAGATACTAGTTTTATACTATATGTTCTGTTTTATTTATAAAAACGTATAACACAGCTTATACCTACTGTTAAAATATCCTAGCGATTAGTCAGACGAAGTGAGTGTGAACTTGTGAATTAAGCTGTCACCTTCACACTCACTTCCCCATAACTTCACATTCATTTTCACGGAGGCATTTTCACAGACTAGCATTGCGTACTCATTGAATCGTGGGGTAGGTACATATGGAGAAATTCACCGATGAAACTGAACGCGACCAGCTGGGCTATTTCGGATCTCTGTTGATCTTGTTGCTGGGCATTTTGCTGAACTGGTCCTATTTAGCGCAGCTGTGAGATACACACTCGTTACTCTTTTTGTCGTGTTTAGTTTTTAGTTTCATACTATAATTTTTTTACTTTGTTTTGTGCACTTGTGGCATGTGCCAAATAAATATGTTTTCTTTCTTTCTTTCTTTCTTTCTTGACAGTTCATAGTCAAGATTACTGGACAAAATGTTCAACGATTACCTAACTGGCAAGCAGCTAGTTTGGTATTGCCTATCATCAATATGTTTCTAAGAAGACGTCATGCACACTCTCAGAGATGTAACGTAGTGCATAGTACCTACCCCATCTGGTAGTCACCGTAACTTGAAGTTCAAAGTATTTATTTATTAATACTATAACTATACAATAAAACTATTCTAAATTAATTGGTTACATACATACCTAAAAATAAACAAACACAAGAACAGTAAACCAATTATAGGGCATCAAAAAACTCATCCGCTTCGCTATCAACGGGAAAAGTGCTCAGAAGACTGGCCGCAGTTCAAAGTGCAATATATTTTTTTGTAGCATCTCAGTTGTCATCATAGTTTGGTGTACAAGTGGACGCTGGTTAGTGTCAAAGACAATGAAACGATAGAGAATATAGCAATACACTCCAACACGAACTATACTTCGCGCACGTTGTTCAAAGTTTTAATGTACGTTTATTGATTGATAATATCTCTAAAGCATATAAACTGCGTTCAAGAACTGTCAGTGTTGTTGTGGAATACCTATTTCGCACTGATCGCGGATTGTATTTATCAAATTAGCCATTATTCGCTTAATCAGTGATGCGGTTGAAGATGCAAGAGGGATTTTA
Source organism: Euplexia lucipara (assembly GCA_921972225.1). Lineage (NCBI taxonomy): Eukaryota > Metazoa > Arthropoda > Insecta > Lepidoptera > Noctuidae > Euplexia > Euplexia lucipara. The sequence goes on along the minus strand of OV179142.1, from coordinate 3,495,954 downwards.
AAAGCCGTGGTTTTTAAAAGAAAAACCTGGTCACTTTTGGAACAATTCGAACAGCTCAGTAGGAAACGAATGTAGGTACTCGTAGTTGAGATCAATTTATAGAATACCAACAATGTACTTATCCCTAATCTTTAAGAGGGCACAAATGTCATCAATCGTCAACTTCTTCTACGGTAGAGGTTGTCTGCTGCATCACTTTTTCTGGTGAGAATCCTCGGGATCGGGACTTTAACACGGTTCGCGGATGTTGATGGGCCGTGAGAAGTTCAATTGTTCTGAAAAACTCCACCGCTGGTAAATATGCACTGGTAGTGTAAGCATTCACAAGAATGTATGAACGGCACCCAAGTTAACGGGAACCATTGTGAGAAGATTCGTATACTTAGTGCTTAATTAATTTATTCGTTTTTCAGACTTTTCAAAGCCTAGAGTTGTTGTCATCAGAGTTGGCAATCCGATTCCAGTCTCATTCTGTCATAAATACGTCTTAAGCAAAGAGATTTAAAATACTTTGATCCCATGTTTCACTAACGCCATCTAGAAAAATATATGAATATTGGAGCGGCAGCAGAGAGTACAAAAAAAACGAATAGACAAATAATTTTTGACATTGGTTGTTTGTTACTGAGATGATAATATACCGACTAGAATATTTGAGAAATTGGCCTTATGATTTAGATTGATATTTGAAAACCAAAGAGATTAGGTATTGAATGTCTTTCTTTAAAACAATACTGCTGGCTAGCCTGCAGTATTGACTCAAGGCAATGGTCTACCCAACATAACCGTGTAGGTACACTCATATGATGAGAGTATGTGGGTATCAAGCATATATATAAAGGTACTAACCTACTGTGTTCATAGAATCACCTATGTTAAGGTTTGCTGTGTGTAACTGAACGGAACCCGCTGAGGCCGGCGGCGGCGAGTGGTGTTTACGAGCCGTTTATCAAACTCTACAAGGTCTCAGGCACTTAGGTACACTGGTACTTGTTATCATTACGCTATACTGGACTGGCACTGACATCTTTGGAGTAAAGTATGACGTGCTGATGATTTGAGAGGAATTAACGAAAATTTTATGCTACTTGTTTTAATAGTACATTAGAGACGTCCGCGGTTTAACCCGCGTAGTTCCCGTTCCCGTGGGGATAAAGGGATAAAAAGTAGCCTAGGTCAACCGGGGACAGTGTAGCTTCCCAACGGAGAAAGAATTTTTCAAATCGGTCCATTAGTTTCGGAGCCTATTAAATACAAACAATCAAATCTTTTCCCTTTGTAATACTAATAATATTATTATGGTATAGACCATAGATATAAAAGATTTCTATGGAATAGACTGTAAAAAAGGGTGTGTGTATCTGTATTCTACAGGGATAAAAAGTAGCCTATGTCACGTGGGGATTTTGTAGCTTCCCAACGCGGCAACGGTGAAAGAATTTTTCTAATCGGGTCAGTAGTTTTGGAGCCTATTCAATGCAAACAAACAAACAATCAAACCTTTCCTCTTTATAATATCAGTATAAATTATAGTATAGCAGTGGCGAAGCGTCTATACAACTCGATTCGTATTGGCTTCCCTTGTGAGGTTTAGAAGAGCCACTCTACGGCTATTGAATAATGGCAGCTAGACTCTAGTATTGCTAAATATTCGATAGGTATTAAACCAAAGGTATACCGGGGTGGCAGGTAGACCGAAGACTTCAAGATGGACAACAGCGAAAAATAGCGATTCGAAAACAAAAGAGGGTATACCTCTTTTTTTAAGCGCTACTACGGGAAAAAAAAACAAATATTTTTAATTGCTATCGGGAGCGCTCCTAAAAGGTGCGCTCCGAGGAATAAAATAGGAGCGCCTCAAAATAGTAGCGCTTCGAGGAATACCTCAAACAAAATTACTTATTAATAATTATTAGCATCCCTCTTTAAAAAAATTACCTCTCGTCACTGTCGTTTAGACTGCAAAAAAAGAATGTGTGGACTGCAAGAGATATTAACTGTTTTGAATAATCTATCTTCTTAATGAACGTTTTGGCGTAGCCGTGATATTGTGTTTTAGCTGTGCGTGTATCTGTATTTTCTTTATTTCTTTCTTTCTTTCTTTCCTTCTTTCTTTCTTTCTTTCTTTCTGGCTTTCTTTCTTTCTTTCTTTCCTTCTTTCTTTCCTTCTTTCTTTCCTTCTTTCTTTCTTTCTTTCTTTCTTTCTTTCTTTCTTTCTTAGTTTTGTGCGGTATGTAGCTAACCAATTGTCAGAGTTTATAAACCGCGAATGGGTTACTGACTTCGTTCACACGACGTCAACTTATATATACAACTCAGTTTGGCAAATACTGACTACCCTCTCCAATGGAATTATAGGTAGATAGGCCGGGATGAGTCTTCATAAAAGAGACTAAACAAAAGAGGGGTTGGAACACTTTTTACAACCGACCTTGTGACCCAGTCCAGTTGCTGTTCCATTCAACGGACCAAAGTTATGTAATCCTAAAACCCAGTACAGACTACAGCAGTAATTCCAAACCGTAATCTCCGTTTACGACCATAACGTTTACTTAGTAGGACAACGCGAAGCAATAATAAAATTGATGTTGCTCTTGCACGTTAGCATATCGAATATTGATTTAAAGAAACGTGCGAAGCTGAGTACAATTACTTCACGCCTACTGTTTATAAACATGACATCACGGTTGTATTTCTCAAAGGGTTAGGCAGAGGTGTTTTTATAGTACAACTCATAGCCATTTTGCCAGCTAATGTTTCAGACCGATGTAATAGGGAGTGAGCCTATTGTTCACAATAACCCTATCGATAGATTAATTGCTTGATTGCTGCGGGCTGCTACTTAAAAATTCTAGATGATAAAACCCAACAAAACTTTGTCCGACCTAGGAATCTAAACCACGACCTCTTGCTTCGCATTAGCACGTGTGAGCTTAGACTAAGGAGTTATATTGTTTGTGTTTTTATTAAGCTATTCGGATTGATGTCATCGAACTGAGTCCACGCGAGCCGGCTCCGTGACGCTATGGACACTGGAAAACTGGAAACGCTCTCGTTATACTGGTTTATCTACTGTGAAATAATATGTGTCAATGACAGATTTATAATTATTTCATAAGAGAGATGGCGTGGTAGCGACGCTAGTGTAGTAAGCCAGTTCTTTCTCCACACGCGTTGGTCGGTTTAACGATTAACTGTCAAACAACTAGTTTCGTAGTGGCTTTTATCAGTGTGAGACTGAGGCTACAGTAGGCAGCGATTTGCGATGCGACTGGAAGAGCGAAACGAGAAAAACATGGTATGGCTACATTACAAGCGAAATTCCGGCGGTATATTCGGCGATGACATGGCTACAATACACATGCTCAACAACGAATTAGCAAGAGCGATTCACTTTCAGCGATTCGCTCATTATGTTGATGTAGCCGATGCCGTGATTTACGTAATGTTGTTCGTATCGCATAAAGAAATCAAAGATCGCTAGTAATATTTGATGTACGGTGTAGCCATATACGTGAGCATTCATTTACTTGTTTTAATCGCTCATGTGTCGCAGGTCGCGTTGCGGCCTAATGTAGCCTCAGCCTGAGTGTCTAGGATGAAGTCATGCGCATTCGCAGAGATTTAACGAAGCGCATAGTCCGCGTCTGAGTCAACTTAACTTGAAGTCCACTTAAAGTGCAATACCAATTTTTTGTATAATCTCAGTTTTTATCAAAGGTGGGAGTGCAGCTGGACACCAAGTTTTTGATTGAAGCGTTCTCAATGGCCCCGCATAAAAACTTATTATAAGTAAATCACTCAAAAAATTAAAAGTTCTCTTACATCGTCCTGTCCATTCCTTTCTAGAAAGTCAAAATCATTTAAAATCAAACTAAGAATCAGCAGTTAACTGTAACAATAACTGTAAGTAGAAGCAAAGGGGGACTGTCTCATGTAATTTTTAAGGTATCACTACTATATTATTGCTAGGGAGTTCCCTAGCAATACTTTTCTATACTAATATTATAAAGAGGAAGGTTTGTTTTTTGTATGTAACGAATAAAATTAAAAACTACTGGACCGATTTCGGAAATTCTTTCACTGTTGGGAAGCTACACTTTACCCACACTCCTTATTCCCACGGTAACGGAAACTACGTGCTTCAAACCGCGTGACGTCTGCTATGTTTGCTAAGTTGGAAGATGGTGTAAAGATCTGCAACTTAGTTTGTTTCCCAACATGGACATCACCACCAATGCATGCTTCGTTGCTGTTACTACACGGAATTGACATCAACACTAGAAGGCACGCAAGCAACTCGATACATGCCATGATATTAATACAGAATTTAAATGATCGGATCACCATGACTAATATTTATAAAAGCAATAAAAATACAGGAACATAATATGTACATAGGTTATTGTTTATGGTAGGTATTGTATAGAACTAGTACACTTATGTATTTATCTGCTGTGGTTACACTTACAGCAGATAAATACCTACTATGTTCTATAGCACACTCAACAGTCTTTAAATATACAAGTCTGTGCGAAATTTGGCCTTACTTAAAAAATAGAATAGTTTTAATTATTGACCACAACATTTTTTTTTGTAAGTTTCATAACTTGGTTTAGTGAATTCCTATTTGTCTCACTTATTTTGCAAGCCCTAAGGTAAAATATATTGGGACTATAATCAAATATTCGAACCCATTTGTGTACCTACATGAATAGCACACATACATATTATATAGACTATTTCCCATAGGAGTAGGTAGGCAGAAACTACGAATGCGCCATCTGCTACGAATGCTACGATTCTTACATACCTCCTTGTTTTGCTTCGTTAACATTTATACATGTTGTCATACAAACACGCCACATACTACGCACCTGACCTTTCTAAAGAACCATTAGCAAATAAATGATTTCTCTCTTTCTTTACCGGCAATGAAGACCTACACCGAGTTCCTCGCTATAAAACATTACACTTGATTCAATAATAAAATATTACCACGCTATACTTGAATAGATCTCCAATTGGCAATGATTGCGTTGACTGCGCAAAGCAGTAAAACACCAATAAAATGGTATTTATAGTGTAATTATGGATAAGTAGTGTAAATGAGTTATAGTTAAACTCGTGAACTTAAGCTCTATCTTCAGACCGGCTGGCTAGCATCCTTGAAAGATGAAAAATTGGATTTTAATTTACTTTTAATCGCTTTAAAGGTTGTAAAAGCTTTTAAGTATTAACTTGCTAGTGTCAGTGTCATTCGATAACAAGCATGTAAGACTAAGTAATACCATATTGTTTATTTATTTTTATGAAAAAGATCACTAATGGGTCTGTCTGACCTAAATTTGGGACTTTAGTTTATGATACGTTCCTAAATATTCCGACTTGCATTAAAGTGTATAAAATAGATAGGACCGTACGTTTAGTACCTATATTAAGAATGCAATCTAAAGTTAATATTGCATCGTAGAATCTTGACGCTGACCTTTATTTAGATCAGACGCTCACTGTCAAATATGCAGCGTTTGTTAAATTGTGATCTATTGATGCTTCAATGCGATTAGTCCGCACATTCGATAGGATATTTATTATGCATCGACTTTGCATTCTGAATACTTAAGTTCAAAAGTTAATTAATGTTTAACACTTTGAAGGTCTAGTGTATTTTTCAAGATATTCTTTTAGTCCTGTACAATTTACTATCTTATCTTTAAGTAAAAATAAGAAATTGCTCTGCCCTTTACGTATCTACGGATGCCTGATAATGTTAAAAGTGAATATATAATGCTTGCGAACTCAATGAATAAATTATAGATAGAGTAGAGAGAGTAGAGTAGAGAGAGAGAGATATTGTATATTATTACATAGAGTTTTTTATAGTAAGTATTTACAAAACTTAAAAAGGGTGTGAACATCAAAGTCAACTGAAGAGTGTTGATAACTTTCAGTGTGAAACGAACACTACGTTGATATCGTAAATAAAAACATCTGTTGCACAATGCATTTATGTAGACAACATTTTTGTAATTGTATGAAACAACAATTCTTTTTTTTTTATTTTAGTGTAAGTAGTATGCGGTTACAAGTACAAATATTCTATCTAATAATGCCGTATCTCCAAGTAGAAAACAGTGGTTTATAGTTACTTAATTAATGCATGCAAATCGATTACCTAAATTCACCTGTTTTTAGTGAAAGAAGTAAAATGCATTTGATTGACCAACGTTTGCCTTTTCGCAATCGACATCGTAATCGTCGTGTCAACAGATATAACTACTAAAGTCGGGAGATTATGATGTCAGAATAGACGAAGAAGGGAGCATCAAAGAACTTTCGAAGCATGCGTCCTCGTGAATCAAAACGTCATAATGCTGCTTATCCAAGGGCTTAGTTAAATTAAGTCAATAGTGCCCATTTCCTTCTTGTCAAACTAACTTAATATAGGCTATTCTATTCTATTTTTTTTGTGGCAAACAGAGCCGATGACCGACTATTCTGCCAATGTCTAAAGTGCGCAGAAACAAAAAAAAACTGTACCAACTGAAGATTTTTTATCTTCAGTTGATACAGTTGGACTCATTGTAGATCTGCATGGGTTAGTATGGGACTGAAACAAACAAAAAATTAAATTACTTGAAAATTATAATTGTTAGTATTGTTAGTATAATATTATAGGCCAATTTCATCTTTTTCTGTTTTATACATAAAGAAAAACACGGACATAGACCAGAGCTGTCAATTTAAACTTAGACTGTCGTTGACAATTCAAACGTACCTACGTTTGAAATGTCAACGACAGTCTAAGTCTAAGTCGACTAAAAATATGGTGAAGTTAAAAAACTAATCATGATCTCTAACTTAGTTATTACCTGTCACCAAATTTGCTAGTGTCTCAAGAATCAATACAATACAAGATTCAGTTGTGCAATCTATATAATCCAGATCTATTAGTAACAATTAGCACAACAGAAGGTATTTTATGAACCAATCATAGAGCATTTTAATCAGTGACAACGATGACAGTGGAATTTAATGAAAGCTCGTTAGAACAATGGCTTACGATTTGCGTAGGCGCACTACTCAGGGACAACTTTCTTAAATTCTTTTAAATATTTGTCTGTCCCATTTTGTGTCTAACCTTTCAGATTAATAAACTCAAAGATATACTGAATTATCTCCCGGATATTAATACTGTTAAGGCAATCAGAGCAAAAAACGGCGGGTGGGCATTGCCGCGGGGCGGAGCTAGGCATTTAAATAAAAGACAAGTCGATACGCAACGCTCCGTCGGCGTATGCGCACGTTTCGCAACCACCCGACTCGGCAGCACTCTCATGGATAACTCGATCACTATCTATTCGTTACCTCGGCTGTAAACTACTGTTTGTTACGATTGTGTGTGACCACTTGACCACTGCGCTACCAATATCTTCGTTAACGGTCTGTTCAAATCGATTTATTATGTACTAGAGCCTAGAGCCAAGTGCTCATTAAAGCGAGCACGCAAGCGGATATCGATAGGTAGGTACGCGGCTTAAAAAACTAATATTAACTACCGCAATCAGATATTAAAGTACCAAGAACAATTTTAGATACTTATGCGGGTATTTCCTTAATTGTGTGCACGTATTTGGTGCTAATACTAGCGCTAATTTATTATTTACTTATTTAATAAATCGTGGCATACTATTTCTTATTCCTGTGCCCTAAACAGAAACGTTTTATAAATAAGCACCATATATTTTTCTTTAAATATATTCGTCCAACCATCTGGTGAAAATCGATACATTTCCAAGAGTTAATTTTACCTATGTAGGTTAAATACTATTTCTTATTCCTGTGCCCTAAACAGAAACGTTTTATAAATAAGCACCATATATTTTTTAAAAATATATTCGTTCACTAATGTCCAACCATCTGGTGAAAATCGATACATTTCCAAGAGTTAATTTTACCTATAATATGTAGGTTAAGTGATATTAAATTAATAAATTACTGTTTTATCTAACTTATACATAAGTTACGATCAAACGAGCGAGTTTTTTATATTCTAAATTAAATAAAAATTAATGAAAACCATGTTTGGGACATTAATTATTTCTTAATGTGTTAAGTTTATTTTGTTATGATTATAACCCAGTAATGGAGAGAAAACAAATTAATATCTTGTTGTCCATTACGTAATGAGATTGGAACAAAAAGTTCAACGTCCTATTTTGTATGAAAACCACTTTTAAAAACCTGTTCCTTGACTTGTATCTTTGGACAAGCAAAGTACAAAATTGACGGTATAAGTTTGTGTTTACTTACACACACATGGCACCTACACATGAATGAGATAACATTAATAATTACTATTAATAGCTTATGTAACAGTGGGACGGGGACATAATATGTAAATAATATTTTTTTATGTAACCGCTTTAGTTACAAGCTGTTGTGTCCCTATGTTGTGTTGACTGGCCTGTTGGTCTAGTAGTTACTGGCTCTGACTGCTATAGCGGAGGTCGTGGGTTCGAGTCCCACGATCATTTGTTCTGTATGTATTTAGAAATATATACGTATGTTTATCAGTTGTTTAGTACCCATTACACAAGCTCTACTTAGCTTGGGACTAGGTAGCGTTGTGTGAATGGTCGTGGAATATTATTATTTTATTGTGTAAACAAAATCTAAGAGGGCTAAGGTTTTGCAAAATATCGTTTAGTTTGTGATTGATTATATTGATGGACAAACTTGGTGTTGCAGCCTGGTGACGCAATGGATTGCGTGGGAGACTAGAGACGAGAGGTATCGACAGGTGGCCGGCGCGGGCGCAAGCGACGCGATTCTTGTAATGCTCTAGCTACTATTTACGTCTATTACTTACATCTGTTTCTCTAGCAGGAGCTTAAACTCGAGCCAATCCCTTTAATTTGACAACAATCATAGCAATTACTGTCACAATTTATTTTCTTAAATGATAACATGAATTCCGTGACTGGCTGTATTCAATACCAATACGCTACTTATCTTGCTTGATGTTAGTTCAGAAGCAGCGTCCTGACCTGCGCAAGCGCACTCTCTACAAACACCGCATCATCATCGACAGTCACATGTGGATTTTAACAGTTCTCGATCTCGAATACATTAACTTCTTAATTTTTATTAAGTGACCCGAATTCATATTGCACGTCGCAGCACGCAATGGCTTGCAAGATGTCATTTCCAATTTTTGCTTTACAAAAATGGCTACCGTTTAACTAGATAGTCTGAGGGTACGACTAGTTCACGTTTTATATTTATGTAATTTTAAAATACAAATATCCTTTTATTGACTGGCCTGTCGTGTTGCATAATTATGAATAAAGAAAACAATAAAACTTTTAACGAATGCAATGTTCAATCGAATATCTATGGAGAGAGTAGATACGACTAGATTTTGATTGACACTTCAGTCTGATCCCATTAAGATCTACCCGTCGATAAATTCGCAACAGGCTGCAAGGTGGACAAGATTAGGAAGTTTAACATACCGATATGGAATCGCGGTAGATATTTCGTAGGAACGATAAGAGCCCTTTCCCTGCGGTGAAAGTTTGAAGTGGACATTTAGCGAATCGCCCGATTTCACAATGTGCTCTCGAAGCGTTTCGTAATAATAAAATACCGGGAAAGGCATTATATCTAGTGCCGTACACCGAGGTTCGTGGTGCTGGTCTGTTTGTTTGTTGGACAAGCTTGCCTTATACGCAGACTTGTACTGTTGCCGATTTTGGATGTCAGTGAAATCAATAATCGGTTTTCGGCTGTCGGACTTCATTATCTCCTGAAGCATGAATTATAGATACAGTCCATCTTCACCTTTTTAGGGTTTCGTATCTCCAAAGGAAAAAGAACGGAACCCCTATTAGATCACTTTGTTGTCTGCCTGTCTGTCAAGAACATTTATTTCGGGAAATGCGTGAAGGTAACAAGTTGAAAATTAAGCCGTATAGGTACTCAGGTTTACGATCCCATGAAGTTAAGAAAAAAATCAAACTTCTAAGATTACATAAAACAAGATACGGCCGATTCAGTCAAAAACGCATATTTTGACACTCTCAAGGGAATTAAAATTCATAAGGTACTTCAAGAAGGATTGACCAAGAACTATGAAATTTGGACAGTAACATCATTATAAACAAGAAATACAAGAAAAAACAATCTTAAAACTGTAACATTTGTAATTAAATTCACTCAGGAAAAACTCGGAAAAAAAACTCCGCGATTCAATACCTACCTGAACTATTTATGCTTCTTCGGTGAGCGAGTCCGACTCGCCAGTGTCGGGTTTCTTTGATATTGGGGTAGAAAATAGAATAGAATCTTCAATCAAGAAATTTTCATTGCATCAACACCATAAGAACATAGAAATAAAAACAAAAATCCTCATAGCCTGTCCCCGAATGGGGAAGACGAGGATCTGTACCGGACACTTTCCGTCTAAATAAAAAAAAATACCACCACGTTCCCTTTTTTTCACACATTTTGTCTGCCTTGACCGAGTACATCTCAGTGACCCTGCACTATACCTACAATCCTCATTAAAAGTCATCATAAGTCTCATTTTAAGTTTAGTATTATTATTATTATTATTATTATTATTAAAAAAGTCTCACCTCCATTGTTTTCTCTGGTTCCCGCAAGGGCGGTAGGTAGTAAATCTCGCTTCTCTAATTAGAAGGTACACTAGCTAGTGTTGAGTAAAGACCCGTTCACTGCATTGTTGTTATTTTCTAACGAGTTACATTAATTTAAAAGACGACATTTGGATTGACTAAGGTTTAAATGCATATTATACTAATATTACGAGAAGAAATTTTTGAAATTTAAAACTTTTGGACCTATGTATTTGAAAAAATATTTAACCATTCAAATAGGAAGCTATGCTATCCCCTAGTGACTTAGGCTACCCTTTATCCCCTTATTCCCACGGGAACGGGAACTACGCGGGTGATATACGTGCCGACCTAGCGGTAGTTCCCGTTCCGTTGATACTAGCGTATCAAATAGACGAAGGATGATAAGTCTGTCTTGGATATAATTACTGTAAATAGTGTAATGACAGATTAATTGACAGTAGCCCAAGGTATAGTCTTGGGTCTCATGATAATAATAAAAGTGACCCTGTTAATTTATGCGGTCTTGAAAACTATATCGCTAAAGAAAAAATCGTGAGGAAATCTGTATTTGATATTAAGAATTTATTACTTAGGTACCCACCTCCAGCAACTTTTTTTGTATCTGAAAAGGCTTTTGCTCTGCCGTGTAAGTTAGGTAGTTAAATACTAATCGAAATGGAAACAGAAATGAAGATACACTACTGCGAAATACACATTAAAAAGCTGTGTCACCCTGAAACCACCATTTACAAGGAGTTCGACAGCGATTAGAATCAGCCTGTGCGTGTTGTGTATGCAGCGATACTACGGCAATGAACATATTCGTCGACGCATTCGCTTAAAGAATGATTGGCATCAAAGAACAGCTTATGTGCACACAGTACATATTCATGATTATTTATTCTGTCGTCCCGATTTAATGGTTCGTATGTTATGGCAATCCGGTCCAAAAATAGAAAGATTAGAATGAACGCCCGACCACCTTGTTACATTTTCAACAACCGCCGCGGGCGCAGGCAGTTCTCATACTAACAAGAGTGCTAATGCGTATAATTGCTTTAAAAAATCGCATTTTCTCAATACTTTAGCGGTATGTGAAATAAATTCTTCGACTGCGCATAAATTTGTCTTGATTTAGATAAAAATCCTTGCTTATGGAATTATAACTACCGAAAATGGAGCTATTTATTGTATGTTGAAATAAAAATATTGCGAAGTAAGTTGTAAACGTAAAATTAATTAGAATACCAATAATATTTTATGAGAACAGATATATGTGAAAAGTAACTGGTCTCTGATTACATTGTATATGTAACATATAGCAATAATATTGGACAGACGATAGTTGATCAAGATGTGAAGTGCCGCAGGTGACGTGGATGCTATAGTTTAAATCATTTTAGTAGTCTTTGATTCACTAACAAATAAAATTTGGATATTGAATCATCTAGATAGTACAAATCATTTTTTTTTTTAGAAAAATGTATACAAAAAAAGTAGTTTCTCGCATTTACTAGTTAATAACGACCTTCATAAATGTTGTGAACGTAATTCCATTTGATATAGTTACTTCAATTACGTATGTACTTATACCGAGATTTAATGGGCGATAAATACTGAAACGTAAATGATTAATTCTCATAACAACCTCAGCCTATACTATATTAATATCATCAAAATGAATACCTTATAGAATTAAGGGACTGTAAGATCGTCAATGATTGGTTGCAATGTATGTAGAAACTACGCAATAGTTCGGATGACGTTCATCTATTCTTTCGACATTTCATTCGACACTTAAGTCAATAGTTAGATTGTCTATTTTTTTTTTATAAACTATGTACGTTTTCGAAGACAAAATGCCGCAGGCGCATGTCGTCTACTTCAGCGTGTTGGCACGACGTCTCTAAAATGTAATTAGCACTAAACATACCTAATTAAAACATCATTGCAGTTGACATTGATGTTGACGGAGACAAATTAATGTTGTACCAAACTATTTTTTATTGCGACATTTTAATTTACTAACGAAGCTGTTTACTTTTCGTATTTTATTACGTTTCTAGTAAGTTAGGTACCTGTTGTGCAAACGGTAGGTTGAATATTATCCATAATTTATTGTAGAAACTCAGTTTTCTATTTCTTTACAATATGGACCGACAGGAAACGGAACTACACTTACCACAGAGAGTTGGTCTCGACGGACTTCAAACAAATACGTACCTTAGGAAATGAATAATTATAATGATCTACAACCGTTGCATGCGTTATAATTTGTTATACTTAGTAGTTACTTTCTATTAGATACATTATGTTATCATTATATTATATTACACTACTACGAACTTTCTGCAATCTTTCTCATTTTAAACTGTCACTATGTCAAATGTCACACTCGCGCAGATTCGCAGAACTTTCTTAAAAAGGATCCAAAGATTTCGGTTGGCGTATTTAATAAATATTAGATTATTTATACGAACGGACTCCGTTGTGAGATTTGATTTCGCATAGTTCATTGTTATACGGAGATGCAATGCACGAAGCTTAAACGGTATAATTTTGATCACCAGGCGACCACTAGTACCTACATGATATCTTAACTTTTAATACTACTTGTATTATTTCCACTAATAATAGTGCATTCATATTAGTGACTCATAGAAAATGTGTAAATCTTTTTAAGAGACTCGTGGGTACTTACCTAGTTACCTACTAATAACTCGCAGTTAGCTAGAAACCAAGGCTGGTGATATTATAAAAAATAGTAGTTAGATTATAAAATATTATGCAGTTTGTGTTCCAGTTGTAAGGTACAGTACCTAGGTACTTGGTAGGTATATCGGTATCCGTATGTTGCCAGTCTCTTAAATGAAGTTAAAGCGATGCAACTTAAATACGATGAGCAATTATTAAGAATCTCGCATATTGCAGTTACAAATTGTAACCTTTACAGGCCGACGAGCCATTTGCATCGCTATTTACATTACATCATTTAAATTAAACTCTGAGGCGGCCTACAATGTTATGCACCAGGGAAATATCACTCATTTCGATACAACATAATAAAACCACACATTTAATTTCTATATGACAACGTCAGTCAATTAAACACTTAATAAATGCTTTTAACAGATGTTTTATTGTTTATTCGACACTTTTTAGACCAAAAGGGGTCGTATTACATAGAAATAAGGATAAAAATGTGGAGTGAATATTGTTGTTTTTAAACACGAACATAATATTTAGAGTTTAATCGTTAACCTCGAATTATATTGTTATGACACGTTATATGGAACGCGTACGTATTATGTATATACGTATATACTTGCATTTCTTGATGGCGATTGGCTGACTCTTGATCTCTTATTAAACCAGTCAAAATTTAAATTGACTCACAGGTGTGGGGCCACTGTACCGTGCGAAGCTCAAGGCGAAAAGGGGAATGACGTAAACATAAATTGCAAATATTTATTATGGTAATAGTTCTCGCCAACGACCAACCTTTGAAGGTACAAACTCAAATTAGAAGACTCCAGTCTATCCGAAGCGCAGAGATTTATCTTGTTCATCATCATAACATCACGGCTTTATTCCTCGGAGGATTGGGCAGGCGTGAAGACGTCATACCTACACCCATATTTATGTCGTCAGTTATTTTTAAGTCTCATTCATACTAGGAGGTGAGCCTATTGCCATCAATCGGGCACAGTTCCATATTCGGAGCTGTCACTGAAATAGGTATTCCAGATGTAAAAACACAAAAAGACTTCTTCTCAGACTAGTCAGATAGTAAAACACCGACCTTACCTACTATGTATAGCTAAAAACTGACGTATGAAAGTGTTGGTAAAATTATCATTCACCATTCATTCATTCAACACTTTGCCCGACCCGAGAAACGAAACCCAGGTCCTCAAATTCAGCAGTAAGACCGTCTATGACCACTATGCCAACAAGGCTGTCCATTTATCTTGTTATGTTAAGTAAACCGATTACATTATTATTGTGGGTAACCGACGGGCCATGTTTTGTTAAGGAAGCCAAAGTTACATTCTAAGTTAGTGAAAACAGAGCAGGTTTATATAAAAGCATTCTCTGGCGCTCGGTGGCATTTAGCTGCACTAGTTATTCGCCGGTGGCCTATATTACCTAACCTGCAGAGATACCGACAACCGCTTCCGCGTCTGCGAACTACATCTTAGTGGCCACAAATCAGTGGCAGGCGAGTGGAAGCTCGTTTGCGCAATGTACTGGTATGAGTGCAGTTGGCAAATGGCGACACTGTCTGTCTGTTCTGCACGGCACTGAGATACGGAACCAAACTATTCTTACATTCTTTACCTACATACACATGCGTTGTTCCCAATGGCCTTTTTTGATGACTAAGTTTTTTTTTATGTATGCCTTGTATATTTATTTTAAAACAAGAATATATTTCATTAAACCTAAGTCTAGTTGTTAAATGATAATTGATATTTATTTCTGTAAATGGGTTCATATAAACACTTTTACATGTAATTTTTTTTTAAGAAGATGTTTGCCAAGCCTATGCTGTGGTTGTCATTTCCCCTTATGCCAAGTTCCTGGTCATCCAGAGGCATCGAGCTACAGTCTCCAGCAACATCCGGCTTACTAAAATGTTTGTTTCTCCGTCGTGTTGTTGAGCACTGGTCATTTTGAGTATTGTTTATATGGCCTACGCAAATGACAAGCAGATTACGGCGTGAGACGGTCGTTGAGCTCCCTAAAAACAGTTTTGTGCTACACGATTACTGAAACATGCATGGCGTCTGCCGAGACAAGGCAACTCAAAGCTGAGTTGGTTTTTTCTTTCTTCAGAAGGCTTTTCCTTACTTTGTTCTGCATCGTTAGACTATTACTTATTATGAGCTTATAGGTTACTCAGTTGACTCAATATATTTATTCATATGGGTACTATATCTTTACCAATATTTTTATTTACTTAAATTATATCGGCACATTTTTCAAGTGATATCACAAGTAAGAGGCGAATATAGGCAACCTTACCTTAATGTGACCTTTTACTAAAACTAATGAAATAACGTAAAGTTTTTATACGTATACATCACTAGAATGTAAAATAATTCGTTAAATAACATCGTAATAGAAAAAAAAACAGTATCAGGTAAGGGCTATACATAATTAACTTCACACACAGTTTACTATAATAAATTGTGTGTTACGTAAGCTAAACAAACACTTTCGATACCCGCGTCTCACTTGTTTGCGCTCAAGTACAAGTTGGCCTTTACCACAAGATATTTCTCAGTAATGGAACTTCAAAACTGAGCGCTTCGCAGATCAGTAAACAAAAGCTAAAACATTATTTATCTCCTTGTACATTTAGTTGAATAGAAACAATATCAGAGCAGAGAGCTCCAATCACGCGAGCCAACATTCACGACTTGACATTGGTTTTAGTTAGTAATTTATTCTGTAAAAACGTTGCAACACATAGTGCCGTCTATTGAGGCCTTAAGGCATCGCGACAATGACCACGAAGCGAAAGTTCATTTTCATCATACAATGGCTTGGGAATTCATTACCGCCTCATCTAGAGAAATCTTTCTGAACTTTGCATAAATATAGCTACGAGTGTACCTCGCACAGATTGTGGGCTTAAACTTCATCTTCTTCAACTCTCAGGTCGCTATGGAAAGTTCATTATAAAAGTTCTATGAATTATGAATTGTAAACTGTAATTAAAAGAATAATAACTTATGCTTTCAAATCCCACCGGGTATCATTAGATCGGGGACTTAGAAACTACGGCGCTGCGCTTCATAAAACAAAGTGTGAAACCTCTAATTATACGTTTTGGATTAACAAATACATATAGTGTTAATAACTGTACGTTTCCTTGATTAGCGGAATGTAGTGCACTATATAATAACAATAGGTAATGTGTGCAATGTGATGTGAAGTAACAGTGGTAATGAATGAATCGAATTGTGTTGGCGTTCGGTAAACTAGACGCAGTGGCGCGTGTGTTAGGCACTTAGTTGGCAATTGTTATTGAAGACCACAGCCACGAAGAAAATGCTTATGTAAGGGGCTGGTGGCGGCGAGGCACTACCGGCTTCTCAACGCACTTGGCCTTACGTCTGATGTTAGATACAGTAATGAGTTCCCAAAGCTTGAAAATTGCTTGGAAACGCTTTGTTCCCAACATCTTGATTAAATTTGAATAGCTTAATGTTCATTTTTGTTGTATATTTATCTTACGGGTATTTAATGTTATTTTCTGCACATTGTGAAGAGATTAGATTTATTTATTTACAATTACTGTTAACGCAGCTGCTTCAATCTATTGTCCTAAGCTAGGTTATCTTCGTGCGGTATCTCCCATATGAATGGGGCAGGCAGTATGTGCGCTCATTGAAATGTTTGTTTCGACACTGCTTTGCCTAAAGATATGTCTTCAATATTACAATGACACACAAAACTCCGTATTCGAATCGTTCATTCTTATTCTATCAATCTGCGTAAATATGCAGCAATTCAAAGATAAATGTTACATTTAAATACAATAAAAGAATATTAAAATAAGATTGGAAATCCGTTCTAATTTAAAAACCAAACTTTGCTATTAAAACGCGATTGAATGAGTTTCCTTGACTGACATGAATAAAATTAATTCATCCATCATTCACAATACGTTATTAAAATAAGGTGACGCCGAATAACGGAGCGACTGGACCTTAGCCGGAACATCATACTCGAATAATACTTAAATTTGATTTATATTCTGTCACATTTGATGCGCAGTGAATATTTATAGTTCTGTTATTATGTATTCCAGCTGTGTGATTTGCATGCGAATAACGCGGGTGAATTGACATCCAATCAAAAATTATCTGCGAGTTATGATTTGATTTCAATCCGTTCAACTTACTGCTATAATTTGCCCGTGATAACACAAACTGTAAAGTGAACTGTCAGTGCCAAGCATTTGTATGGATTAACAGCTCAATTCGCCTTCACTTCACTTACGTTTTTACGGGGTGATATTTACAGAGAAGCTGTGCTGTACATTTATTTGAATGTTCCTTTTTGCGCCATTTGTGCCCGATAATGGAAACAACCTTGCTCCCGAATACATGGGACTCGTAAATGTGGGTATAAATACACCTCTGCCGAGCCCTTCCGGGATACTAGCAATACCCATGGGCGCTTGCCCATTACAAGACGTAACTTACAGATGGTAGGTATAGTCTTGAAGCTGTAATGGATCCAGAAGTGCAGGTTTACAGCCCACAGGTGGCTACAGACGTGACTCACAGCTCACACCGTTCACGGCCAGCCCTGTATGTTAACGTAATCTACTTTACTTTTCCAAATCTATATCTGGAAACCAAATATGAATAAAGGATGCAGAATTTATTATATCTTGCCATAAGGTAGTTTTGGTCCTTTTTGGAACGGACGTGTGTATAGATCCGCTTAATTGATTGGTTAGTTTTTAAGCTATATTCTGACAGTTGTGGTTACCGCCTTAATGTGTTAAGAGAGGCAATTAAAGCTTATCGCCCAACTCACCAGTGGTTTATACTTATACGTAAAAGGAGTTGTAGACAAGCCCTTAAAATTAAGCAGCCTGTGTTAATTTTATGTCTCACATTGTAGCATATTATATGAACATGTGTAGGTACGTGAAACGAATGCTTAACTTTTCATTTCTGAGACTTTAGTTACGACAGTGGTTATTTGATATTCGGTAGCCAATAATGAACGAAACAAAACCACCAAAGCCGCAGACTTCCGAAACTGGAGTTATTTTTCACCTGTTAGTGTTTTTTTAGGAAGTCGGTTGTTTTTTAAATTTTTAGATACATGTAGGTGGCGGACCAGTGGCGAAGTGTCCACACAACTCGGTTCCCGTCGGCTCACCTATTGAATTTGAATAATGGCAGCAAAACTCTAGTATTATTAAATGTACCTAGTAGAGGTTTCTTATTTACACCAAAGGCTTAAAGGATAGTAGGAAGACGGATACCGACCTACTGATTATGACTTCAAGAGAAAGAAAATCTAGTGATTCGAATATTATATATGTTTTTGTCTCATCTTCCCTCTTAAGAAAATTGACCCCTCGTCACTGGTAGGTACGTGCACACGGGAGGCTCTGAAAGTCTGGAGGTAATCATACATCTTCTTAATTACTTTATAATGTTAGCGTTTTATACCCAGTGGTACCTATGTTTAATAACATTTTTCTGTCCCAGATGTAGGCACGTAAGTTTTTCAAAAGTTGATCAAGCAGGAAGTAAGCACCCAATTTGATTAAAGTTCAATAAAAACTGAGACACTTTAAATCGACTGGGTACAGGTATTTTTTGTGATAATAAAAGGCAATGGTCGCTTTTATGTCCACTTGTATTTCATAAAAATGACATTGTAGATGAAATAGTTGCGATGGAATAAAATGAATAATAAAAATAAACTGCTAACATTTATATTGCAATGATAGTTTAAAGTAAATAGACACTATTCGCCTGGTTACAGAAAATTCCTATAATTACAAGATTGTGGACATTTCGTGTTGTCGAAACCAATTTAAACTTCTAGTTTCGTTATATATAATTGCTTGCGCCATCGTTCATAGGGACTCGATCAAGTTTACAGTAGCTACATGCCTTCCTGGTATTAACTAAATCATTCGAATTGCATGTATTAGCTTAGCTATATATAATTTACGTGCTACATTTAAAATAGTTGCTTATGTACTTACAAGTGTTTTAATTAACTAAATATTTTCTTCAAACCTGCATGAATAATTATTAACGTCATTTTGCAACTACCAGAAAGAAAAGTAGGTACCTAATCGAAAAAAGAGGAAAGCATAAATAAATGCGGACATTTTGTGTTCACACTGCATACACTGTTATTAGTTTCTTACGTTACGATTGGAACTTGTTAATATTTTAATGTCTGCGTCCATTAAAGTTGCAGTAATTAAAAATGTTTGGTCTTCACTGGAAACATTTTAAACGTTTCTTATTTCCTTATAAGTGACTTGTATGAGCTTCAGTTTGTGACTAGCCTGTACTGCCGTTCTCTCCCTATTTGGGCTAAAATGACTTAAAAATGACAGTGTCCAACGTGTTAAACGTAACTCACATTTAGCAACAAAATTCAAACGTGTTGCACAATTTGCCCGCAGTGTACAATTCGACTGCCGCGTTGCAGTGCATATTTCCATCTGAGCTCTTACTCTTACTTATTACAAAGTCATTAAAAAGTGTATATCTAAGTAACAGATGTATAATTTGTAGTGCTTAAGTCATACTAAATTGCTAATAGCTAGCACAGAAGCACACGAGTATGCCTGTGCGTTAATTATCTTGGATTTACTTTCAAATGTACTCGAGTGAGGTTTTAGTTTTTGTCTTAAAAATGTAAAGAATTGTGTTGTATCTCAGGGGAACCACCCACACTGTTTATTCTAAGATCTGATAGTGAAGGGTATGTGTACTAGTGTCTATGATCCCTCTATCTTTATTATCGGTGGCGTAGTATGGGTCCTAAAGGGGTCCCATATCAAAAGGAAGGTAATATTTTGGAGCTAACAAATTATAGTCTCGAAGTCAAATATGTCAGGTTATCAGCATAACAATTGATAAGTTACTTTCGTATTGTCATGATAATGAGCCTCTTAACAATAAAAACTTGAGGATGTGATGAATATTACGTATTTTCGTTCCACACGGCGTTGGGGCCATGTAGCCTGTGGAGCCCCGTATCATAGTCTACATGGCTTATACGGCGGCAGCTACGCACCTGCAACTTTTTGGGCTGCAGCCATGTATTAAAGCAGTGGATATAAAAGCCTCCCTTGTTAATTAAAAAGTGTAAAAGTATAACAAATCTTTCAACCTCTTGACCGCCACCCACGTCAAAAAATCAATACTTAACGTGTCCTCAGCGCCAAGCTAAGAAATAATCTTCTAAAGCCATGACGCGTGGCGTGCTAGTACATTTTGGTTTGTTATAATAACAATTTAATTGGTAAATAAGGTAGGTTTAAAGTGCTCCAGGCCTAGGGCCCTACAAACTTAAGGTCCGGCCTTACACCTGTCTACTATCCCATTCAAATCAAACTAGACATACAAATAGTCCTACACAAGTTTAACATCTAAGTTTACTTTTACTATACAACTAGCAGTGACCTTAAACGACACATTGATTTCCTTATTGACTATACACTCAAGTGTATATCAAGTATACTTATGTAGGTACAATAATATGCCAAGTGTCAGTGTGTATATGTACGTAGTTAAATTTACGAAGGTAATTAGAAAAACTCGTCATTGAACTAGATAGCCGAGCATTAACTACATTGTGATCATAGCCGTGATCGGATCACGTCTGTCAGACATGCTGCCAGGCGAACCGGACTTGTTTTTATTAACTAAATATTTTAATGCTAAAAAAATACGTACTCTCGTTTGCAAAAAAAATAGTGCAAGGCCATGTTAAGATAGGTATGATTTTTTTTTGTATAGAAGCGGCTGCAGTTTTACTTCATTAAAAATCAATTGTAGATTATAAAAATGAAGAACTCGTGAATCACAGATTTGGTAAGAAATTCACAAACATCCCACCCAGAACCATGGAACTATTTGCTAAGTAAATGCAGGTGTTACGCTAAGTTACTTATAAAATATATCATTCAATTGTTAGTAAGATAAGCGAATTACGTCTAGGCATCTCTGGTGGCGAGTCGTGAGGAAGCGGGCGGCGCGGGCACCGGTCGTGCTGACTGCAGACTATGGGAATGGAAGGAAACGTGACTACCTCCACGGTTCCACAATCATACCCTCTTTAATGCAACCGCCAACACAATTTGATTGTCTTTGATGTTCCAAGAAGGTCGCTTACTCGATTCCCATCATCATTAAAGATAATATCCATCAAATCTGTTTCTTCAATGGCTCTCGTTGTAACGAATTCATTATCTCTACCAGAATGCAATTCGCTTAAACCTCTTAAAATTGTTGCTATAGTTGCATCGTGGTGTCTATCTGTTGCAAATTATAAGTCGAGACAGCGTTGCAATGTTGCAACATATTGGTTCAAGAGGTGAGATTGCAATTAATTAGACACTAATAATTCAAAAGTTTTATGATCTGTATTTCCACAGATGTCAAATGTTCTAAAAAAAAATATTTAATTAAAAGTTTATGGCGTAAAGTTTTTAAACTTTATCCATTTAATTATACCAAATACCTACGTGGCTCAATAGGATGCTCTACCTCAAAGACATTCAATACCTATAGACAGGACATCACGAAAAAACATTTCGTCCGAAAAAGTGTGTCCTGCTGGATACAAGTCTATGAGTTTTTTGTAGTTCGCTCCTCTGCCGCTCCAATATTTATATATTATTCTAGATGGCGTTACTGAGACATGGGATCAAAGTTTTTCTATGACATTTCCTTGACATGCCCGCTCTTTAGTATTTTAAATCTCTTTGCTCTACCTCGTGAACCAAGTCGTTGGTCCTGTCACTCTCGGCTGTCATTTGAAGATCTTTGATAGTTTGATATTTGTTTATTTGCCCGAAAATCAGAAAACCAGTCTTCAAAGAGATTTAAAAGACTATAGAGCGGGCATGTCAAGGAAATGTCTTAGAAAAACTTTGATCCCATGTCTCAGTAACGCCATCTAGAATAATGTATGAATATTGGAGCGGCAGCGGAGCGTACTAAAAAAAAACTCATAGACTTGTGTCCGGCAGGGCACACTTTTTCGGACGAAAATTTTGTTTGTGATGTCCGGTCTATAGGTATTGAATGTCTTTGCCAGTCTTACTTTTCCGGGTCAGACAAGCAGTATCTCCATGTAAAATACTAGTAGTTAGCTGCATCCGGTTAGACTTTAAGTAAACCCACCTCAATATAGTAAAGAAAAGGCTAAGCAGATACTGATGACGTGTATAAACAGAACTTTATAAAACCTCAATGATTTATATAAAAGCGAGAACGATTCATTATGCAAATTAATCATTAAACTTAATTAGGTTGGTAGTGGAAAGTCTTCGATCGAAACATTTGCGGTGAAAAACATCTAAAGAGCGACGTTATGTGTACGTCTATGTGTATGTATAGGTATGTCTACAACGGTTTCTTAGATATGATTAGGAAAGAGTATGTATTGTAATGAGTAGGTACTTAATGGATAGATGTCACTTTTAACTGTCATACGAATTGCCGAATCAAAGCTAGGCTCCCCGCAATAATTATTTTAGTCGCCATGCCTCTCATATAATTATCGCGTTGTATGCACTAGTTAGCGATATTGCTAACCACGTTTTTTGTTAAGAAATTCTTAGTTAAAGAATGGGTTAGGGGCCGATTTTACAATTCATATTTACACACAATTAGGAGTAGTAGTGTCAGTTAGTCACAACTAGACCGTTTTACACACAAACCTCTTCATATACTTACACTTTACGTTTTAAATGATTCAGTTATTAAATTTACAAGGTATATACTTTTCACATCAATTTTATTTATTTATATGTCCAGGCAACAGAAACTTCTGCATCCTCACTCACTCACAAAACAACACTCCACACTACACAAAACCACACTCCACACTTTCCGTCATCTCCACACAACACTAACCATACTAACACTATATAGATTTAGAATCATTTTAATAATTGTTAACTGACTCGCGACCACTGTCTGATTTGGAATTTAATGTAACCTTAAGGGTGGAGACCTGGTGTCCTGAAATACAGGCCCCAAGCCTAGTTTAGGCACCAGTCTCCCGCAATATACTTACTCTATCCACCTGTACCCTAAAATATGTACTCAACGTGTATTGTGGCGAGAAAATAAATAAATTATTATTTTTATTATTATTACTTTAATTTTGCTAAATATCACACATTTCCGAACGCGAGATGTTCTTTAAAAGGGATCAGATTCAGGTATTACGAGTGTATACTTTGATATAGAGCTCAATATTTCAAGTTCAAGTTCCCAGTATATAATAATAATTTATTTATTTATCAAGTATCCAGGACTCATAAACACACATAAATTAAACACATAGCACACATTACACACTAAAACACACTGAATACATTACAATAGGTACGACACAAAACAATAACCATACAAAATAATTTATTTATAATGATAGCCGACGACTGTAGGTGACCCAGTGTATAACCCAGTTGTGCTATTTTTTATAATTTTACCTATGCAGTGCTTTAGTGCTTAGAAATAGACTGTCTTCTACATAATATCTCATCATTTGCTTAGCCTTTTACCAACTATATTAGAGTCGGTTTCCTATTAAACCAGATGCTGCTAGATACCAGTGTTTTACATGGAGCCACTGCCTGTCTGTCTAATCGGTTTGACAGACTTTCGGACTTCTGATTACCCGTAATGAATGACAAAGATAAAAATAAAAATAAATAAATAAATATTCCACAACTTTTCACACAAGGCCATTTAGTCCCAAGTTAAGCTTGAGAGCTTGTGTTATGGGTACTAAACAGCTGATAAACATACTTATATTTTTCTAAATACATACATATTATAGATAAATTACACCCAGACACAGAACAAAAAATCGTGCTCATCACACAAACATTTATCCTGGGTGGGAATCGAACCCACGACCTCCGGCATAGCAGTCAGGGTCACTAACTACTAGAGCAACAGGCCAGTCAAGATGGACCCAACGGCTTCTATATAATATCTATTACGTACCTAATGATATAGTGTTATTATTTTTAGGTGTAACCAGAAATATATTTGAAAAATTAGTTACGTATGTGCCTACTCGGTGTTGAAATCTAAATATAGCAAATTCACACAACCTTTAAACATTCATCTTCAACGTTTAAAATAATATAACTGTGAGTATTTAATTTTCTGATTTCCAATCATAATTTAAATTATATATGAACTGGACTGAGAATAAATTAATACAAAATTTCATGTCGATGATGATTAATTAACGAATGCGAGTTTTGCCAAACAATATTTTTAGAAGCAAACTCTGTGCTACAATAAATTTTAATATATTCATTTATTTTATGTAGCAATATCAATCAGATATTTAAGATAATGAAGTCACAAGGTTTCCTCCAATTCGTCCTACTTAGTTAAACTTTGTATAGCAATGCCGCGCGACTTTTCCTCTTTTTTGCGTCAGTTTCTCAGATAGCTGCTGCTTAGAAAATAAACTAGTTACATTTTCTATAGCACAGTTGATTGGTTTTATTTTGTTTATTTAAATAGATGTTTGTATTACGTCTTAAAAAACAAACAAATCACCGGATTTACTACTGTTTTTAGACTGTGTTTGAATGAAACTCAATATCAGATTATACTGTGTTTCATTCAAGCAATGAAAGCGCTTTATAAATAATGTACTTATAATTAACTATAAATAACTACTTCATACAATTAACAGTCATTGTATATGAGGAAATTAAATAAATACACCGAAAATAGAATAAATTAATAAACGTATATTGCAAAAGCATTCTATGTTACAATATGACATATCAAAAAACAACAGGGCCTCTATCGACGTCTGGAGGAACAACATTCAAATATTTGAATTTATGTTTTGTTTATTCTTCCAACATCCTCCCTTAAACATAACCCCATCTTCGACGAACAGTAAGCCAACTTCGAGTATGAAGTAGCTTTAGTTAATGCATCAGCAACCATCATATCCGTCTGTATGTAGCGAACATCAATGGCCCCACTGAGTACCTTGTCACGAACAAAATGGTGCCTCACATCTATGTGTTTGGTCCTGGAGTGGTAATTGTCACAACCTGAAAGTTTTATAGAATTCTGATTATCACTATAAATAATCATGGCCTCATTCTTGAGTTGTGGCCAAAAAACTGCCTTGAAAATGTTTTAACCACAAGGCTTCTTGTGTACACGACGACAAAGACATATATTCAGCCTCTGTTGTTGATAAAGCTACAGTAGGCTGGCGTCTTAAATTCCAGCTAATTGTTCCTCCCTGAAATAAGGAATGTGTAACCAGTACAGGAACGCCGGTCATCTTCTGAACTGGCCCAATCTGCATCACAGTATCCATGTGTCATAGTTTCTTCCAGATTTTGTTTATAACTCAGCCTGTAATCTTGAGTCCCTTTTAAGTAACGCATGACTCTCTTAAGTGCAATCCAATGTTTAAGTTCTGGCTTGTTATTGTATTTGCTCAACATATTAATAACATAACTTATGTCAGGCCTAGTAACTTGGGAAATATATAAAAGACAACCGATTATTTTGATCTAAATAAATTATGCCTTTTTCTCTTTCCCTTTCTACATGTATTCCTAAGCAGTAACATAACTCTCCAAGATCCTTCATTTTGAATCTTTTGTGAACGTCCTTTTATCACAAGCCGGGCTTTGTATTTTACACTCTGGCCATTCTCATCTGTTTTAGTTTTAAAAACCCATTTGCATGGTTTTGGATGTTTATTTGCCGGTAGGATAGTTAACTCCCACGTTTCATTTTCTGATAAACATTTGTACTCTTCATCCATTGCTGCTTTCCATTCTTTAGCATTGGTGCCTAACAGTGCTTCTTTTACAGTTAATGGATCTGTAATTTGTGTAACACACATAAAATTATTGCCTTCCATATTACGCCTTTGATGTGATCTCAAGGTGATATTTCTCTGGATATCATGAGTGCTATCATCATCACTTGTATTTGGATAATATGTCGGGTCATCAGCTCCATTACAGCTGTCGAAAGATGTATCACATGTGGCAGTCATTGTGTCATTTTGTGAAATATTTTGTGGGCTGTCTTGAACAATAGTATCTTGCAATGTGTCAGACTTAGAACTGAGTGTGATTGAAGCAAACGGTGGCACTGATAGAGGGTCCGGTGTGATATTTTTTGCAATCTCCGTTTTCTCAATAAATATCACATCCCTGCTAATTACCATCTTTTTACTAACCAGATCATACACTCTGTATCCCTTTGTATTTTCACAGTAACCCATAAACAATAATTCACGTGATTTGCGATCCCATTTTAAACGATTTTGCTTAGGAACATGTACCATAGCCTTAGAGCCAAAAATCTTTAAATGTGAAATGTTTGGTTTCTTACCAGACCATTTTTCATAAGGTGTTACCTCATTCAAAACTCGTGATGGTGATCGATTAATAATGTAGGCTGCAGTAGCGACAGCCTCCGCCCAATATGTTTTCTTTAAATTAGCTTCAAATAACATACATTTGGCACGCTCAACCAACGTTCTGTTCATCCGTTCCGCTAGCCCATTTTGCTCCGGCGTGTACGGAGCGCTGGTTTGATGCTTGATTCCTGAGGTTGCTAGAAAATCAGAAAAAGCATTACTGCAATATTCTTTCCCATTATCACTCCTCAAAGTCTTAATTTTCTTTTCTAGCTCATTTTCTACCTCTTCTTTGAACTTTATAAACACAGATTTTATATCCATCTTATTCTTTAGAAAATACACATACACTTTTCTAGAAAAATCATCTACGAAGGTTATGAAGTACTTTCCACCTCCAGCGGAAGGTGTCTCCATCGGACCACAAAGATCAGTGTGTATTATCTCAAGCAATGCAGTTGCTCTAGAATTAGACGGTGGAAACGGAAATCTTGTTTGTTTTGCTTCACAGCAGGTTTTACATACGGAATCAACTTCTTTATTAGTTATTTTTAAACCCTCAGCACACAACTCTAACCTCTTCACATCAGCAATATTTAAGTGACCCATTCTCTTATGCCATGTAATCAAATCTGTCTTACTTTCCAATGTAGTAGCATATGCATTACCGCTTGCTGTATTGAGTTTGTACATGTTTTCAGTCAATTTCGCAGTAGCAATAAGTACACTATTGGTATTATAAATGTTACAGCCTTTATCAGTAAATTCTAGTTTACAGCCATTTCCTGTCAACTGACTGACTGATAACAGGTTGGCACTCAACTCAGGAATAAATAAAACATTTCTCACCTGGATCTGATGCACATCCTTACATACTTTGGTCTGAATGTTTACTTTACCCATGTTTTGCACGGAGACTGCTCCATTATTAGCCACCATTATCTTCTGGATCGGAGGTGTCTGCAAATCGTACATCCAGTCTGAGCGTCTTGACATATGCATTGTTGCCCCTGAGTCAATATACCAATCATCTGTATTCAATGAGCTGTAAGCTGAAAAAATAGCTGCAAAATTATTTTGGTTATTAGTTTGATTACTGTTCTCCCGGCATTGACTTTTATAGTGTCCATATTTATTACACCCATAGCAACGTGGGCCTTTTCCTTTCGGTTTGCTATTTTGTGAGGTACGGTTGGTGTTTTTGTGCTTCGAAAAAAATGCTGCGCTGGATTCTGACACTTTAACCTCTTGTAACAACTTAGTCTTGATAAAATCCGAAGATATTTTTATGCAAGAACTTTCTAGACCCATAATCATCGGCTTATAAACATCCGGTAAGCCTGCTAGCATTAGTGTTCCTAGCCACTCGTCTCCGACTTCGAAACCAATGTTCCGTAACTTATGAGCTGTGCTCATTATTTTGTTCACGTATTCTTCGATACTTGCACAATTATCTAGCGATGTGTTGATTAGGTCCTTTAGTAAGCCAACTTTTCTTGACAGCCCGGAGTCCTCGAAAGCATTTTGAAGATTTTTCCATACTTCTCGAGATGACGACGCATTTTCTATATGTACGAAGTTGATCGGTTCTACCAACAAAATTATCTTGGTCTTGGCTTTTACATCCTTTTTGGCATCTTGACCCCCAGGATCAACACAATCCCATAACTCTTCGTGTTCTAAGTATGATCTTACTGCAAACTTCCAAGTTGAATAGTTTTCTCTGCCGGCGAGTTTCGTTATTTGTGGGTTAGACATTGCCATGGTGAATTTTTTATCACGGTTCACCACAACTGCAATATTATATTAATTACGGTTCTATTTTGGGTACATGGGACGGCCCATAACCTGAGGAAATTAAATAAATACACCGAAAATAGAATAAATTAATAAACGTATATTGCAAAAGCATTCTATGTTACAATATGACATATCAAAAAACAACAGGGCCTCTATCGACGTCTGGAGGAACAACATTCAAATATTTGAATTTATGTTTTGTTTATTCTTCCAACAGTATAAAATCCAGTGTCGATAATATGTAATATATAATGTGGAGCATTTTGTTTTGGAACTTGCCATGTATTTTAATGTCTAATACCTAATAACAACTGTCAGATTTTCCGCAACGTATGTTATTTATAGAACTGGTTTCGGATGATTCACTAAAAATATCTAGTTTTTGTATCAACAATAACACAAATCTAAAGTAATATTTTATGGAGGTAAAATAGTTTATTCGTAAGAAATAATCTCTAGAACTACTGATCCGGTAGCGATTTTCTTTTACTGGGCTGAACCGGATAAAAGCGTCACTTTATAATACTAATCTTAGAAGATCACAAACTTTTGTTAAATCCTTTGATCCGCTATTGAACACATTTTTTTTGCGTAATATACGAATACTACTACTATTGTTTATATATAAGCACTTAGACGCACCATAGTATCAGTAGTGAAGTAGGTACGTACAGACAAACAAGTAAATAAGAACGAATACAATGAACATCCCAAATACGTATAAAAATAATAATCACCTACAAATTATTTGTGAACGACCGATAAAGCGGCGAAATTCAAATTCACTTTCGTTTTTTGCAAATTACAGCACCGTTTTACGTCGTAATAATGTTGTACTGAATGTTAGTTGCCAGAAAGATATTTTTTTTTGTTTAGTTATTTTCTCATGATCAAAATAAAGAGGTTGAAGAGAAGAAGAAGGCTGGTTCACTCTTTGGCCAGAGAATTAGCATTGCCATCTGTCAGACACCAAATCAAAAGCAATTAAAGGTGTAAATGGGTATAATAATTCGATCACAAAATTAGAATAGAAAAAGCAAGATGTTGCCAGATCTGTCGCCAACATCTCCAAATCAAAAGCAATTAAAGGTATAATAATTCGATCACAAAAGAAGTAGGAAACAATATTAAGAAAATTAGAATGAAAAGAATAGAAAACACGCAAGCCCCCCCGTCGCTAGCCAAACAAACAGAACAACTAGCCCCTAGCAACGGGGTTGCCAGATCTGTCGCCAACACCATCCAACGTGGCAATGCTGCCAGTCTTCTGGGCACGTTTCCCGATGACGGAGATGGGGAGGACTTCGACACCTAACTGTTCCGATTTTGTATTCTTTAGGGTTTTTTAAATTACTTGTTTGTTTATAGTTAGTTTAAGTGTACAACAAATTTCGTTTATTTTAATTAGTTTTATTGCATAAATGAAATAAAATAGAACGATAAGGAAAAAAATACTTTACGTTTTTAAAATCGTCACTAAATAGCTATTCACAACACAAAACACATTCTGAGAGGAAATAAATACATCAATTTAAAATAAGTGAAACGTTATGAAAATAACAGTGATGATGCAACAAGATTGATGAACGGAGCCAGCTGTTAAACCATTCTCCTAAATCACTCGAAGTAATACAATATAATAACGCAAATCCACCTCGCTAGTATACTTCGGAAATGTAATTAAAATGAGATTGTTTTGGTAGACAATTATAGTTTCAGATGTGTTGCTGGGGAGTTTGTTCCGTCACTTCTTCTTTCCAGCAAAAAACACTAGGAAGTGATGAAGGGTAAATGACTTGATTTTTATTTCATAGATATTAAGTGAAGTCAAACTTGAGCCTTCGAACGGAGGCAGTCGACATTTTTTGCATTTTTTGTATAATTATTTGGTAGGACCGCGTTTGACCACAATCTCACCTGATGGTTGAAGCCTGCTTGCCTAGAAGTAACTTATTCACTCTAAACTTCAAAATGCTAGTTTACCAGAGTTACCATCTGACAGTAAGAAATGTACCAGGGTTGCCGGGTCAAAAAATAGGAAAGCCTGACATAGAATTAGACAATGTCTACTTATCTAACCGGACAACTCGGTTGTAACATTAATCATTTTAATTAAATGTTTTTGTAATTCATTTGAGACTAAATTCTAACAAAAGCCTGATTGGCCGGATTTTTATTGTGTATTTTGTCGGACACGATTGTAAAAGGTCGGACACTTGTCTAGCATAACTGCATACCTACAAATGCATAACTTAAATTGCCGGACACCTACAACTGCGTACCTACAATACGTAACCAAACTAAATTGGTCAATTGTAACAGTAACAAATCCACATAACTTTGCTTTACGAGATTTATAACTAGCCGTTAGCAACTTGATGTTTTATGATGATTTGTTAGGCCTCAAGTCGTATGATGCCTCAGATCATGCCCTTTGCATCGCGTTACGTGTCTAACGTCTTCGTCGGTAGATTACGAAAGGTCGTAAGTTCGTGCGTAGGTCTGAGTGCAAGCGGCAAACCAAATGTGTACTGCACGTAGTGATGGGCAAAGGATAAATACTCGAAGGATAAATACTCGAGTATTTATCCGAAGTGGATAAATACTCGTTTTTACTCATTTTTATCCGATATTTACCCAAAATGATGGATATTTATTATTTTGCATGGTTTTTTTTATATTGATAGACTAGTTTTACTATTAAGGCTTTCGAAAATACTTAATACATTATTACTTTTTCATGTTCTGATTGTAAAGACAAAGCAACGTGTTTCTAACCGCACCGCACTATATCCCAGCCTCCTTTTGTCCTATTCCTTTTGTTTTATTACCTTTCCCCTCACACCACCGCGCCTGCGCTGTGCCCAGGTATGTGTCTTAGAGAACGCACGCGCGTGTGCGTTTTTAACAACAAAAAAAATATTATGAGGTGATAGTGTTCTAGTTTTTGAGACATTTAAGTGATTTTGAAGTTGGATTATAGCGTTTCAAGGTATGTTTTAATAGCTGAACCTTTCTTTGTTAAAGGTTTAAACACTGAATAAAATTGGCGGATAAGTAAACTACTAAAAATGAATAGAAAAGTGTAGTTTTATTATTGTTGATAACGCTAGAAACCTACAAAAGACTGAAGAGTCCCTTGTTATGAGTGTTTTGAAATCTCAGTGCGTCATGAGCTAGCAAATTAATAGTGTGCTGCGCAGTACTAAACTAACTTAGTAAAAAAAGTTTAACAACATGTTGTGCCTCTAAACTGCTAGCAGTGCGTAATGAGCTAGCACACCCTTGCTAGCTCATTACGCACTGAAATGAGAAGTATTCACCAATTTTATTAAACTCTGCATAGACGTCATCATCTGCCTAGCCTTTTCCCAACTATGTTGGGGTCGGCTTCCAGTTTCACCGGATCCAGCTGAATACCAGTGTTTTACATGGAGCTGTCTGTCAGACCTACACAACCCAGTGGCAAGGCAAGGCAGTGAACTGGGTAACATGATACCCTTGGTTAAACTGGTTGTCAGACTTTGGACTTCTGACCACAATTAACGGCTGTCAAAGATCTACAAATGACAGCTGGGACCAACGGCTTAACGTGCTTTCCGAGGCACGGAGGAGTCTTGGTATACAATAAATGGTTATCCATCCACGGACGGACGTAGTTTAACCTTCGATCAACCCATGCGGCTGTTATAATTTAGCCACAAGTTCCTCCGACGACTCATCTGCATAGACGTAATAAAATCAGTGCAAAATTACACGTGCTCGGGCTATACTTTATTTTATGGGCCATATAGTTGACAGTCCATTTTTTTTTTGTAGATAGTACTCATAAACAGAAGGTTTTTTACATTTTTTTAAGTTGCGGAGACTCCCGGTTGTAATAAAATAATAAAGAGAAACATATTTTTTTAAAGTTTCCATATAAATTGAAAATAACACGCCCGGTATCACCACTTTGTCGAATGTCGGGAGGATACGGCGTGGCATACGCTGGCAAAGTGTGCCGCTAGAGAGGAGCCGTGCCGTGCCCTCGTCTCTGGAGTAGGCAGTGACTTGTCGCTGCCGGCCGTGGTCGAGAGGACGGCCAGCAGCGTCGAGTCCTGGGACGCGGTGGTGTCCTTCTGCGAAACGGTCGTCTCGCAGATGGAGGCTGTGGAAAGTGAGAGGGAGAGCAATTCCACTCACCCGGCCCGCAGCAGACGTACCGGGCGCAGGCGGAGGGTGGACAACGCCCTCTTCCAGCCCCCCTGAATGGGTTCAGGGGCGACGGACACGGGACGTCCGCCGCCCTCATGTACATGGACCCGAGGTGGTGGCGCGTCGTGTTTACGCGCGCCCCTCTTAGACGTTGCGAGGGTTGTCTAACACCTCACTCCCCTCGCTGACTTGGCGAGGCCCTCGGGTCGCAGTCAGTCGGGAGTCGCGGAAGTATCTTCTGTTCCCGTGACCCCCGGCGCAGGTGTGAAAAGGAACACGGGGTGGTTTTTAGTCAGTAAGTCTGACAGACCCCTCCACCCTCCCCGGGGCGGGGGACATCCATGAGGATTTTCCACCACTAAAAAAAAAGTAAAAGTAGCGGGGTCGTAGTGAGTGAGCGAACACAGACCTCTCTCCACCTCCTTCGTGGTTATTTTTTTAAACCACCCAGAATTAGGAGCCCCACCAAGCGGCTCCGGCGACATCTTGGCAGGTAAGGATAATAATATTCCTTGTGCTTTATTTAACCTATCCGAAAAATACCCGAAACTAATTTCAAAATGTTAACTTTTAAATTTTAAAATACGTATATCTCCGTAACCTTGGGGTTCCGCGGGTTGGAGATGGTACAGGAGGTAGGCCCCTGCCACCCTCGCCCTCCCCGGCCCATAAATATATGGAAATTAGAGTGAAAATAATGGAAATTAGTGTTTTAACCTAACCTCAAACTTTAACAATGAATATCTCCATAACCATGGGGCTCCGCGGTGTGGGAATCCGACAGGGGGGTAGCTCATCTCCCCCTCCCTCTCCCCAGTCCCTCTCCGATCCATAAATCGATGACCCATAAAGGAAAGTATAACCCATTTTTTTATTATCTTGTGTAATCATAGGTTAGACAGGCTTGTTCTTTTTAAACTTCTTAATAAGTTTTAGAATTTCACTTAATTTCATCCTTTTCTTCTTAGAAATATAAAATTTCCCTTACTAAAATCGTGTATAATATTTATCCGCCGTTTTGGATAAATACTCGAGTAAAAACGGATATTTATGAGTATTTATCCATTTTTAGTATTTATCCGGATAAATTCCCAACACTAACTGCACGGCATCTTGTACCGTATCAGATCAAGCACGACATGAACTGTGTTTGTCCAGACGTGCGTGGAGTAACTTGCCTAGCGACTAGCACTCTTACCCTACACATCACGCAAAACATGGGTGAACTAAAATCTTTCAAGGGTGAAAATACAGACAAACCATATATTCAAAGGCTTATTTTGGGTGAGCTCGTTCCGTCGACCCCATCTCTGTCCTCAGGACATGATTGAAGTCAAGAGAAGACCCATTATGATATAAGTGTAAAAAAAAACTTTTTTACAAAAAAAACAACCGACTTCTTAAAAAAAAACTAACAGGTGAAAAATAACTCCAGTTTCGGAAGTCTGTGGCTTTGGTGGTATTGTTTTGTTCATTATTGGCCACCGACTTCCGAAACTGGAGTTATTTTTCACCTGTTAGTTTTTTTTTAAGAAGTCGGTTGTTTTTTTTGTAAAAAAGTTTTTATTTTGTTATTTTTAGTTTCTTTGTGTGTAAAGAAAGTCTTTCAAAACTTGAAAGAATCATTGAAATTGGATAACAATTGCTAAAGAAGTTCTATCTAAACATTAATCTGTACATCTCTGCCGGCCCCTTTTAAAATAGAATGGCGTAATGTTATGTTGTGGAAATACAAAAGCTCAGCATAGACATCTGACTATAGCAATCGCGAATAATTTGCTGTTATGCGTTGAAGAGTTCCGTTGCTTGTCTTCTACATCAGTTTTTCTTCACCAAATGATACTTTCTAAATGAAAATGCTTGATTTGTTACTAAAAATGATAAAATCGGTGCGTGTGTGCTTATATTTTTTGAGGAGTTCCCTCAATTCCTCGAAGATCCCTCATCAGATATGAGTTTTGATACAAATGGGACCAATCTGCTACTATACCCTATCAAACAAAAAAAGAATTTTGGAAATCGGTCCATAAATGACGGAGTACTGAGGTAACAAACCCTAAAAAAAAAAAAAAAAAAAAAAAAATACAACCGAATTGAGAACCTCCTCCTTTTTTTGAAGTCGGTTAAAAATATTAAATAATATTTGCCAGATGAAAATGTTAGAAACAGCTAGTTTTTTTTAAAAGGTATTGAATTACCACCGAGTGCTCGTCTTCTTTTCAAAGACATCTCCAAATGTTTGGTTGACGCTTCCCGTGACCCAAGGGCTGGCCTCTACTTTGGCCTCCACTTTGGCCAGAGGCTAAGCATTGCCATTCAACGTGGCAATGCCGCCAGTCTTTTGGCCACCTGGTAGCGATGCAGAGGAATATGCAGAAAAGACACGAGCATTGGTCACCATGCTTGCTCAAGTGGGATTGGCGATTTCAGACTAATATTAATGGCAAATCCAGGTTTCCTCACGATGTTTTACTTCTCCGATGTCAATGATGTCTAGATAAACTTAGAAAGTATGTATGAATTAAAAAAGGCATATCGGTGATTCGAACCACAACCGTGTGCATCAGAGATGGTCACCGTAACTTCTGGGCAATCACGACTTATAAAAAAGAATAGGTTCACCATAAAATCTTATAAATATTAACTTTAAGAGCTACATAGGGTGTCACAATGGGCGGCTAAAAATGATTTGTTAATGGCAACTTTTGAATGTTAAAAATAATAAATAGATCTTTAACCTTTATCACTGTATCAGTACAACTCCTAATTCCACAAACATTTGGCCATACATGTCATTATTTAAACATTGCAAGCGAACACGAAAGAAACGTATCACGAACTTGATTACTGTTGACCATGTGAAGATTGTTCATAGATATATACATATGTGTCTGACATCACGAAAAGGCCACGCTTTATACAACCTGTTTTTTTCAACAATCCCATAACTCGAGGTTTATATTCTATAAGTAAAAATAACACAAAAAGTGCTAAAATATGTGGTTCAAAAATGCATAGTTTTAAAGAATTTTCATTCTAACCAACCGATATTTTAGGCTATGAAAATGCGACGTCGTCATATTTCTCGTAAGGGTGTTTTACATTAATAATCGTGACTTAATCGAATTATATTGTATGAAAATGAAAACAAAAAAAAATTAACATAATTGAAAAAAAAATCATATGCCAGTTGATTCTTTGATATGGTCTCATTTATAACCTAGAGTTATGGGATATAAAATAAACAGGTTGTATATTCCAGCAGGCCAAGCCATATTACCAATTCTATTTCTATTCTATTTCTATTATAGAAAGAGAATGAAGTATATGGAATCAGCTGTTTGTCAGCTGTCAAGTGTATTTCATTTTCAGCCATATTACAAATTCTATTCGTTAACACTTGACAGTTGTCAAACAGCTGATTCTATATACACCATTTTCTTTCTATTGTCGCCTTATCGATTATGATAATAGAAATATAATTTGTAATATGTAGATACGTTCTCTAAAAAGCTGTCGTGTTGGCTACTTGTGAATTGAGAAACAGTATACATCTGAACAATAAAAATATTGTGATATGACTGCTTCGTTAATCCAGTGGCCGCTAGCGCTATTGCGGAGCGATAGCTTTCGGGTTCAATCCTCGGGCCGGGATTCATCCACCACCATCTGTGCCCGATTGATGGCAGTAATACATAAATGGCCAAATACGTAAGCGGCAATCGCCCAATAGCTGCTTGGCGATCGAAAAGTCGTGAGTTTGATTCTCACCCATTCCACTGTTGACGTGAACCCCACTCTAGACACAAGCAGCTTAGTTGTTATTTAGCTTAGTTGGAGAGATAAACAATACTACTAGTAATAAGCAACTTACATTGCTAGTAAGCTTAAAAAAAATGGGGGGGCACTACAGACGCATCTTAGATTTTTTAAGTGGCCAGCCCCCCTAGCCAAGTTACAAACGATTCGTATCTATTCTCTTTCTACAATCGA
This sequence comes from Euplexia lucipara, assembly GCA_921972225.1. NCBI lineage: Eukaryota > Metazoa > Arthropoda > Insecta > Lepidoptera > Noctuidae > Euplexia > Euplexia lucipara. Next base: position 3,459,145 of record OV179142.1, on the reverse strand, counting down.
GAACGCCTCAAATCCCTTTGTTTTGACCACGTGACTTATCACCTTTCGCTATACGAATCGTTTGTAACTTGGCTAGGGGGGCTGTTGGTAAAGAATGTAGAATTGTCGTGAGTTTCCATTCTCACCCAGGACAAATATTTGTGTGATGATATTTGTGTGATGAGAGAATCATTAGTCCTGTTTCTGTAATATGCATATAATTAAAAATATATAAGTATTGTTTATCAGTTGTCTGGTACTCATAGCACAAGCTCTGCTTAGTTTAACACCAGCCGGTTGATTCAGTAAAAGTCACGCCGTGAAAACTTGAGTGAAGTGAACTGTCAATGCCTTGCATTAGTATGGAATGACAGCTCAATTCTCTCTACATACCGCCTACATTTCGTCTACATTTTCACCCGGTGATTTGACCAGAATCGCACTGCAGAGGACGTTGTGTGAAAGTTGTGGATTATTTATTTATTTATCTCTGGTTAACCTTTCGAAAATTACAGGCATGTTATGGTTATTATGTAAGGTTAATTATGATATAGACAGTTATTTACAACCAAAGTAGGCCCCACAAACGGGTCTAAATGAAGCAAATTTTCTAAAATATGCTCTAAGTAGTTTCTGGAGCTCAAGTTGTTATTAACTAAATTGCGACTGTAATGAAAGTGGTTTGTTAGGTATGCGTTTTGCCAATGGCCGTTTTCATAAACTGCTAATTTAGTGTAAATTGGCGTAATCAACGAGGCCTTGTTGACTGTGTCGCACCAAAAATCTACCTACGATCAGTTTTTTATTCACAAATCCTGATCAAATCTCGCGTCAAGATATTTGTCCGAGTTAAAGTCCGGGGCTTCTTACGTAATTTGATTTACTTAAAAATATAATTCAACATTTAATTAAAAACCCCAACACAAAAAAAGTAAAAGCCACATTTAATAAGTTTAAAATAATTCTTTCCTATCGCGCTTTAGTAAGGAATCTTCGTAGTAGGTATGTAGTAGTACTTATATTAAAATTTCATGGCTCAGCGATAGGAAAGTATTCATTGTAACTTTTTAAATGTGAGCTTTATATACTTTTTGCGTTGAGCGTTTAAATGATTTTTCAACGTCAAAGCCTGAAAAAAAAAATTAAAGATACAGGGCTGGTATCCGCAACTCTAATAATAACCACGCGGGCCCAGTGCGAATTGGTAGATGTCACATGTCTTCGAATTTTTTGGTTCTAGGACATGCCGGTTTCCTCACAATGTTTTCCTTCACCGTTTTTGAGAGCTGTGGTGATGAAATAAATTACACAAAGTAATGCGCCTGCCTGGGTTCAAACCCATGACTTGCTGTTCGTAAGTCGGGGCCGCAACCACTGGGCCACCGCTGCTCTCTCACACGTCAAAGCCTATTTAATGGCATTTAAATTTGCCTTTACTTCACCTATGTACATTTTCACAAGGTGATTTTTAGAGAATAGCATTTCTGGATTCGACTCCCAGTTGGAGTTTTTGGTAATTTTATATTAAGTTAAGCAACCCAAGTCAATCCGTGGATGGGTTACCATTCATTAATTAGATTTAGCCACTACACAGAAAATACGAAAGTGTGTTAGTTAATGTTTACAGTTCTTTTGTTTTTACATTCGCTAGCAAAATGTGAAGGTATCTCGTAAGATAATAGGGGCCGTGATTTACGATTTTGAAATACTTATGTCATGCTATTCAATATTATTAGTTAGCAATTGTTAGAAAGAGTGAAACAGCAACTCAACTGTTTTTGAAGTAAAACTTCTTGACGCATGTGTGTGTGTGTGTGGCGAGAGCGTTACGAAAAGTGTGATCGGACGAGACGAACGGAAGTTGAGAGAGAGTTATAGGTAAGTGAAGATAGAAAGAGAGTGTCGCACACTTTACTGTGTGTGTATAATTCTTAAAAGGGCATCCAAATTTATTGCTTAGGTATAAACATAATGATAACAACTTTAACTATCTAGAACATTGCAAAGTAACTCTGTACAGAAACTAGTTAGTTGTCGCCCAGGAAGTTTACATCCTTCTTGAATAAAAGCCCGTAGCCAAGGCCACGTATTGCTTCATAACCTCTAGGTAACATTCTGTATCTTTTCCATCCAAAGTGGTAATTAAGCCATAAGTAGGTACTGCAAGAACCTTCCAATCTCGGCAGATATATAACGTAAGTAAATGGAATGTTATGATATAAACACTCATTTATATTTAGAGAGACTGTCAAATGTCAGGTTGCAGCAAACCAGGATACGAAATGGCAACCACCAGAAAAGCTTCGGGTCAATAAAGTTAAGGAGATTAATCAAGTGTCTTGGAACTCTGACAAAGTAACAAAGAAGTAAAAAAAACGGTGTAGGAGCTAAAACATACTTAATTACCACTTCCCTACATTTCAAGCAGGAGATAGAACAGAGCTAAGCTAGAGAGACAGAAAAAAATAATAATAATCGGACGCTTATACGAGTATGCCTCTTTTATTGTCATCCTGTAAGTAAGGCGTTAATAAATTGAAACAATTGACTGGCCTGTTGGTCTAGTAGTTAGTGGCCCTGACTGCTATGCCGGAGGTCGTGGGTTCGATTCCCACCCTGTTTATGTGATGAGCACGATCATTTGTTCTGTGTCTGGGTGTAATTTATCTATAATATGTATGTATTTAGAAATATATAAGTATGTTTATCAGCTGTTTAGTACCCATAACACAAGCTCTCAAGCTTAACTTGGGACTAAATGGCGTTGTGTGAAAAGTTGTGGAATATTTATTTATTTATAATTATGGACCCTGACGGGCACAGCAACCTTTTAAAAAGAAGAAGAGAGAGGAAGAGCGGTTTAATAATATTTCTTGATGGATAGTATAACTCAGTACCTCAGTCAGCATCAGTAGGTTCCTTAATAAACATGTTAAACTCATTTTACGGTCTACCTGAGTCTTAGTAAACAAAACAAAGGCTTAATGCATAATATAAAATAATCGGCTGTATAACATTCCTTGCATCACAATAACGAACGTTACAATATAATAAAGAGGAAACTGGACGTACAACGCACTAGTCAATAAAACCAGTGGCGAAGTGTAGCTAAATTACGCCTAAAATAGACAATTTACGAAATATTGACATGCAAGTAAATATCACCTTAGCCTTGTACCGCACGTGTTACCTGCGCACGCGCAGGGCGCTGGTAGCAGCCTTCACTCGAATCGGACATGTTTCTTCATATTTCGCAGCTTCATCCGGCATTTATACTGAGTTTTAAAAGTCGTTTTGGGAGCTAAGTCATTACGTTTATATTGAGTACGTCCAACGAAATAGTATCTAACAAAATAATATTTGTTTGCATTTTAATCAACAATAATAATAAAAAACTTTAATGAAAAGTCAAAGTCAATATCAAAGTATTTCTTAGTGTAGATGGCTGGCTCGCTTTTACGTGCCCGCTAAATGTTCGAGTTAGTAGGACTCGAGGGTAACTAATCAAATTACTTATAAGCAAATTAATATTCGTAATTTCCGTTCAGTCACCCAAGAAGGGACTTAATATTTTCGTCCATTAACGCCTATTTTGTTAGCTGATCGCACAAACGATAAATCAAGTTATTAACAAAAAGTCCTCTCAGTTAGTAAGGATATCTTGGTTGCTTTTTTATGGAAACGTCTATAGATTCCATTAGGGATATAACGTCACAGAACATACTGAAAAAAAAACAATCTTGTTACACCATTGGCGTGTTGCAATCGAACTAATATTTTTTTCATAGACGCACCCACGTTGCCTCAACGCTAGACTATTTAGTAAAGCCTGTTACTCATACTAACACTACTACTTACTAGCATCGGGCATTTTTACAGTCGACGGAGCATGACAACTACATTCACACCCGGAAAATTCTAACAATTTGCATGTTGAATCAATTTAAATTTGATAGATTGTCCATAATATAGGCGTTCTTAAGTCTAATGTGTAGAATTTCCTGGACACGTTTACGTAAACTTTATATTGGAAAGGATACCCATACTTAGTTGGATCAACGACCAAGCGATGTCGTAACATTACCCTTATACTTTGTAATTATAATAGTGATAACTTTCCAAAGAATAGTTATACGGATCTGTTAAATAAGTTGTTTATATCTATTAATTTTGATACCCATATGTCTGATAACTTGAAAGGTACCATAGTTCATAACGCGAATGTAGCCATTTGAATTATTGATTCTTTTTCACAACGTTGATTGAGTTCAGTCATGTTTGGGTGAAAAAACGAATTCACAATAACTGTAACAATATTATTGTTACCGTATTTCGGTTTACACCATGTGCATTGCATAGTTTTTCATGCGCTGCAGTTTCGTAAGATCAAGCGCCGATTGTAATATCGTTCGAGCGCCGCCGCGCTTCTAGGGGACTGCTACCGCGCACCGAGTACTGTATCAGAACCGGCCACGCCGTAAAACTGTCGCGGATACATTGTAGCCGATACCTACTTCTAATTAGCTAATCGCCCTATTGCACAATTAACCAGACCGGCACGGCCGTCTATTTATCTCAACTAATAGTTATTACGGCAAATTCGAAACAGGTCGAACATTTAATATTATTTCAAACAGTTTTTCTAGTATCGCAGTTCATTAAAACAGTATCGAGTATTAAGAATCCAGCGAGTGCTCCACCGTGGGAAATGGGCAAACGCTATTTATTCACTGAATGTTTTATTACTCTAGAAAAAAACTAGATTGAATGGCAAAATAAAAATACTGATCAGCTTCAATAGTGTCTGATACAACTCAGATACAAATTACACCTAAACTGTTTTCTTTTAGGTGACGAGGTTACGCAGCCTGAATGCCTATTTTTAGGGCACAAAAAATCGTCACAGTTGTCGGTCTCGTAAGAAGGCGTTTGTGGGCCGCGTAGCGTGGCTGCGCTGCGCTTGCGTGGTGTCGCGCCTGCGCAGCGCCCGCGTGCTCTGCAACCTCATGCCCGTGTTTCGTCTAGTTTTAGCTGGTTTTCGTGGTCTCGCAATAATTTAATTGACGCTTGCTGACATTCATTTTGTCCTCTTATTTTGATGCAAAAATTTCAAACATTTCTCGCCGTCTATAAAACACCATAAAAGTAACGAAAGGCGCACTATAGAACTTGTGTACGATAGTAAAAAAATCCGATTGCATTGACGCAACGATTATTTAACTCCAATTGTCTTGGGCAAGTGGCACCCGTAGTACCTACTTTGTAACTAATTAAAGCACACTAAGAGAATTTAAAGTAAGTTAATTCGATTTCTCTTTGTTACTTTGCCTTGTATCTTGAATTTAAGTAGGGAAAAGGGTCGAGTGATTTGGAACATTACTTAATACAAGGCGGCATAACTTAAGCATGGCGGATGGTTTGATTATCTAAGAGTTACCGGGTGTCAATGACATCAACATTATAATGAAATAAGAGTGACCTATTGCCTTATAAGCTTCTAAGCGGGAATATGCACTCATACACATATACTTACTGACTATTGATTTACCGGTGCATGGTATGATTATGGCACATTAATCCTATCTTACTCGTTATGGTACATATTACTTTCTTAACAAACGTAACCCGAACATAACATAGGTATGACTATGTATTTTGCTAATATAAACATATTACCATAATGCTCTGCAAAGGCATTGTGGGCTATACAACTATAATTGACCTATTTCAAAGTAAACCTATTTTCATGTGTAAATAAACTCTTCACTATTGTTGTTTGGGGTTGAGTAACATTATTTCATTATATTCGTAACCTTATTCCCCTTCAGTTCAATGTACATACTACTTTTTATTATAGTGTAATGTACAGACGCCAGCACGTCAAGTTACCCCAATGTGTCAAATTTTCCCAATTGAATTCTTACCTTATTTGGTTTGACTTAAAGTTGATAAGCGATCAAAGAAATTTGACACATTAGGGTAACTTGATGTGCTGACGTCTGTACACAATTTGGCTTTACATATTATTTAAAATACGGATAATAGTAGATCTTCTGAACGCATTCATCACTGTGCACCTTGTCAGGAATTCGTGGCGTTCTCCAACAGATATCGTTTTATAAAATCTTATGGTTTTCCACTATCATGGAAAACAACAGGCCAACAAATATTACACCTATACGAAACTGTTTGCAATTGAATATCGTACTATCTGGAGTACTTCAGGGACCGAGTTTAGGACCTCCGCTTTTATTAACTCATGCGTTCAAACGCATAATCAATTATACGCCGATGACGTGAAATATTATCCATACTTACCATAGCATTTTCTGTAAAGTCATAGCGGTAATTTTTAATTCCACAACGTCTTGCTTGAGACTTATAAATCACATCTTTTTAATGATTTCTTGTAGAACATAGATTGCCTTCTTTTTACATTTCTTAGAATATAATCAATTAGCCCACGGTGTCCGTGCCAAGCAAGGTCAGTCAACCATAGGCACACAGTGAACCTATAAATACTAGTCGCTTCCCGCCATATCTAGAAACTTGTATTTTGGCCAGACTCTGGCATCTAGAGGTCGTTATCATTTCTATTGGGAGCGGCACACGCGCAGACTCTTCATTTGATTTACTTAATGGCGTCCATCAAATAGTTAACCCAAATCCCTTCTAGCGTTTAATGATCTAAAATTACACAAATCTTTATCTATCTTTTATCATAGCCAACGTGTTCAGAAAAATGTTTTCAATAAACCACTTGACAAAAGAAAATATTTGTTAATAGGGTTATTAGCAAGATAACAATCTGGGAACATAAAAAATGAGCTGTCCATTATTACTTATTAAAAGTTCTGAACAGCGTCTGATAAGCAGTACAAATACGGACCTAACAATTTTCATACAACGATACAATCAAAATAATATAACCTTCCTTGGCGTAACTTAGAGAACATAATTCAAGTTTTCAACAATCGTATTGTTATCGAATCTATCTCAGCAACGGCGCGGGCGCACCGGGCTCGAGGTCAGGTACCGGCTGCGGCGGTAACATCGCATACCATAAAACAATGGACATTGTAGTTATTATACAATTATCAGAAATATATTACCGCACGTCCGCACAGCGCGGGTCGAAGTTGACCTGCAGGCTGGGGGCGCATCAAGTCAATGTCAAATGTAGGAAATATTTTAAGGGCCGACTTTTCAGTGGTCAAAAAACTGATAACTGAGGAATTTAAATGACGGTTTGACGGCTTTTCTATGGAGGACGTGACAAACCACCGTATAAATATGTCCTTTATATAAATTAAAAGTTATCTGATTATTGAAAAATCAGCTCTAAATTTATTTTGATAAAGGCACAAATATTTTTGTAGGTTACTTGTAGTAACTTTGTAAGTATTTGTTTTGTTTTTGTATCTTGTTACCCAGTTACTGGGTTGTGGAGGACTGACAGGCAGTCGCTCCATGTAAAGCACTGGTATTCAGTTCCGTCCGGTTATTCTGTAAGCCGACCCCAACTTGGTTGGGAAAAGGCTAGGCAGATGATGACGATGATGGGCTATTTCTATATATATATATTGTTTTAGGTTTATTTTTAGTAAGATTCTCTCAAAATATATTTTCTAGGCATACATACCTACTGTGGCTGTTTTTCATATGTATTCAGACCTTCTTCATGAATTACATCAGCTACAATAACGTTAAACCAACTACGTTTCTGAAACTTGAGCCAAGCATGTTTTAAACAGTTAAGGAAGTTAAAGCTTGACTTCCCTATACAAAAAATCTCAACAATGCACAAGAAATACCTTTCATTATTTGTTCTAATTCAATTCATTATCACAATTCCAGGATTAATATTATACAATGTCTTAGGTTCGACGAGAGGCGTATTTTAATGGTGTGCGTAACTGCATACTCATTAAAATGGATAACTTTAAACTGTAACGGGTACCTACGTTATTTTTTTATTACAAAAACATAAGCAGCAGTGTGATTTAGTTAAAATCACCGCGTGATAATGAAGGTGAACTGAGCTATCATTCCATACTAATAATGCCACGCATTGACTTCACTCAAACTTTCACGGGCTGACTTTTACTGAGTGGATCGGCTGAACTTTTTAGTACAGTCCGCTGGTTATAATAAAAATATAAATTTTCAATTTCTGCCTTCCGATTACCAGAAACTTTCACAGGTATTTAAACACTAATGATAAGAAATGCCCCCTTGTGAAGTAGTAAAATAAACTTCGATCAAATTATTGATCGAAGAAGCTAAACGATGCATTGGTTTTGGTACAAATTAGCTAAAGCTTAGCTTATTGTTTACACGTGTTTGTAAAAAATAGGAATCTCTACTACCAGTACACTTTTTGTTTGCGATAATGATAGTGACACGAAACACTATTATCAACTAAAGCGGATACAGTCATGTCCATTAGGTGTATATTATTAATTTAATAGCTACAAGCACTGTGAATGTTGTCCGCATAACAAGACACAAACTTACGAAGGACATTGTTCCAATAGTTCAACTAATAAGTGCTAACTCAATACACACCAACGAGTTTCACACTAGTAGGGGCAATACACAAATACAACGTTCGCACACCAATTTGTGTACGATAAATCGATTAGCGTTCATGGCTCGTAACCGTTGATAAGTAACAGAATATCGAATCAAAGAAATGTCACGATATTTAGAAAGATTTGGTAACGATGCGTTCGGTTGCGTTTGTTATCATTGTGAAGAAGAACCGAAAGAATGATGTCGTAGCGAACAGGTCAAGGGTGGGCCGCGGTTGGTGTGTTAACCGGCGGCCGCAGTGAACTTTGCGAACCGATCTCGAAAGACACCAACCTCAGGCCTCCGGTGACCCCTGCACCTCCCAGCCGAGGCTCTGCCATGAGATATTAACCCAAATAGTCCTCATCTATCGATACTAATGAATATTGTGTAAAAAACCAATGTGAATTGGACATATGACCGCTGAGAAAAGGTCAACGCAACACGGTGCGTTGACTTTCGACTTGGAATTCTAACGGTGATTGTAAACACTCCATCACTCACATTTGCCAAGCATTTCGCTCACTATACAAACGAGCTGGAGTATTTCATGCATCGACGATTTTAACGATTTCAATTACTATGTCAAGAGTTGTTCAAATTGTGTTGCGTCCACAAGGTTGCAATGTCAATATTAACAAGCCTATCTGTGAGCTGTCCGAGAGTTTGATACAGAGTTAATTATAACCTATTATTAAAAATAAATTGGGCAAGCATTCTCCGGATTCGGATATTCTCAGCAAACGAGATAATAAATCACACAAATTGGTACGTCCGTAGCAAAATGTTTTGGCTACTATTTCCTAAGACGACCTAGCGGATAAATCGGGCCGTTATCGCGAATTATGTACGAGTGTTGATGAAAAATGCATTGACATCGTGAGTTACTCAAGCGGGTCAGTCATACAATGTCAACTTAATTTGCTGTACGGCAGCCTCCATTCAGTCAGATGTCGGTCTCTCGAATGTAAAAGTTTAGATAATCTGATGTTTGAAGGTCGTCAGTTTTGAAATGTAATCCCCTCGAGCTTTATAATACCTGACTGACTCGAGCTCGCCGACTGGCCGGACTCCGAGCTAAACACATCACCGTGATTTATGTATGTATTAAACCACAACTAAGAAACTGTTTGTTGTATCAGTCTATTGATAACAAATTGCAGTTAAGGAGTCTTACAAGCGAGCGAAAACAATCGTTGTTAGAGCTCCGGACAAAATGGTAAAGAAGCAATACTTTCAGCCCGACTCTATCAGCTGTTTATATAGGTACCTATCTACTAATACTATTCACTTGAATTTTGAAACCAACAATGCTTGTTCATTTAAGTGTTAAGTATTATTTGTTTTGCATAAATTGAATAAATATTTTCATTTGATTGCAATTTGAGCAGGAATTGGGGGAAAACTAGGTCCAGCCACATACTATTTGACTTTTAATGAACAGTTCTATGAACTAGAAGATGTTACAGAGCATTCTGTGTTTGACGCGATTTGAAACTAAGTGGTTTCTGGAACGAAATTAAATGACACGATGATTATCAAGCACATAATATCAAGTGATAGGATAGGCTGTTGTATAATAATTTACACAACAGTCAAAGTGCGTTTGATATTTGGTCATATTTCGTTTGCGATTTTGAACTGGGTGTAGATATGTCTTACAGTTATGGATTGTTGTTAACAAATAACGAGTGTTTAAACAATTGTCGGCACGAATTGTCGTGTCGAGCACTGAACACTAACACTTGTGACGAAATCGCCTTTCGTCGAACGCAATTTTAGAAATTATGTTCGACATCATTTCGACAGTCTGCTCGATACTCAGTATAGTTGGTTATCGTGGATATTTATTATGTATTATATAGGATGTTAATGGCTTCGATGATGATGAACATTAATGACATAATTTGATACCTTTACAATTGTATCATATATCTTCATTAACCGACTTCAAAAAAAGGATAAGGTTCTCAATTCGACTGTATGTTTTTTTTTGTGTGTTTGTTACGCGATTATTCCGCCATTTAAGGACCGATTCTCAAAATGATTTTTTTATATGATAGGGTATACTACCACCTTGGTCCCATTTGTATCAAAACTTCGATCTGATGACGGGATCCTCGAGGAATTGAAGGAACTCCTCAAATAATTTAGGTGTAGGTACACGAACCGATTTTTGCATTTTTAGTCATTTGGTGAAAAAAAACTGATGAAGAAGACACGCAACGGAACTCTTAAACGCATAACAGCAAAGTACTTTCGCGTTAGCTACAGTCACATGTTTGTGCATGGTTTATGTATTTCCATAACATTACATATTACCTACACCTGTCTATTAGATTTACGTTTAATAAAGAACTTCTTTAGCAATTGGTAACCGATTTTATTTAATCCTTTAACTTTGAAAAGACCATTATTTAGTGCTACTAAAAGATAGATAAAGATACCGGGCTGGTATCCGCAACTCCACGTCAAAGCGTGTAATTTGCGTATGGGACATAATCTACCACGCGGGCTCAGTGCGAATTGGTAGAAGGTTGGTTGTTTTTTTGGTAATTTTTTTTTTTTACAGTACACATGGGCAATATATCTGCCTGCCTTTTCCCTGCTATGTTCGGGTCGGCTTCCAAATTAACTGGACGCAATAAAATGCTAAGTGTTTAACGTGGCGACTGCGACTGCCTATATGACTTCCACAACCCAGTAACTGGGTGACACGATATCCCATGGTTGAATTGGTTGCCAGACATACGGGGTTCTGAATACTTGTAACGGTTGTCCAATACTATATATGATAGCCGGGACCGTAATGACGAATGGGGGCAACGTGTAAGGTAAAGAATGGTCACCTATGGACTGACCTCGTCAAGCGTAGCTTAACTTTCGATCAACCCGTGTGGCTATTATTATTTAGCCACAAACCCCTCTCTTTATATAAGGGCAATATGCAAGGTGAAATAATCATGTAGGTGCTAACTCATGTCATGTTCGCATCACAAATTTGACTGGCCTGTTAGTCTAGTAGTTAGTGACCCTGACTGCTATGCCGCAGGTCGTGGGTTCGATTCCCACCCAGGACAAATGTTTGTGTGATGAACACGATCATTTGTTCTGTGTCTGGGTGTAATTTATCTATAATATGTATGTATTTAGAAGTATATAAGTATGTTTATCAGCTGTTAAGTACCCATAACACAAGCTCTTAGCTTAGCTTGGGACTAGATGGCGTTGTGTGAAAAGTTGTGGAATATTTATTTTTACTAAAGTACAAATCAAATGAACACAGTAACAAAATCATAACAGAACAAGCACTGCTACTTGTTATCACAGTTACGTCAGTTTGCGCAATGAAAAAAACTACGGATTGAACTAAGGTTGGCATTTAATTGGGCCTTGAAAGAGCAGTTAACTCGTAACATTGAAAAGAAGGGACAATTAAACACCAATAAAATGCTGTAAGCCACACACAGTAGTGGACCGGCAGGAATTTCAATAACATTTTTCCGATTTATTATTTATTTATTTTATGAGGTACACATAAAATAAATAAATTCATATTAACAAGACGACAGACACGACATATTAACAAGATGTTATACAGGTACAGAGTAATAGACATTCAATTCTGTGTAAATATTATGTCAATTAAAGGCGTCCATGGCTTCTACAATTTGACAATAGGTACAGACGCCAGCACATCAATGTGTCAAATTTTCCCAATTAAATATGTACCTTATTCTGTTTGACATAAAGTTGAAAAACGATCAAAGAAATTTGACACATTAGGGAAACTGTATGTGCTGGCGTCTGTACATATAAATTATTATTTTATAAATTTAATTAATAGTCCTATCGGAGAATTTTTCGACGCTTTGTTGTTATTTATTGTTCGGTTTGGTTATTTTTTTTTGGTTTTGTATAACATAGTTAAGATGTTGGTACAGTTGCCAGCACATTAACCTATCCCAAACTGTAAAATTTTCCTAATTGAACATGAACCTTATTGTGTTTAAAATAAAGTTGAAAAACTATCAAAGAAATTTGACACATTGGGGTAGGTTGATATGCTGGCGTCTGTACATACCTACATATTACAGAAGTAAAGGAGAAAAAAAATGGATATAAGTTAGATAAGATTCTGGAAATACATTATAAGATAATAAAAAATACAAACATACATATTTAAATTATTTAATTAAAATTGTATCAAATTAGATTTATAGGGAATTTGTTCCGCCACTTCTTCTTTCCAGCAAAAACACTAGAAGGTGGTGAAGGATAAGATTTTTTTTAATATATGGTGTCGTGAAAACGACACGTGTCGATCGGAGGTTAACTCCGTGTTTCGGAAACCACGTAAAGCCGTTGGTCCCCTTCCTTCCACTTGACACCACCAAAACGACACCACCGGTGGTGTCGTATGGAATCTCTAGTCCATATGACACCACCCTAGTGATGTCCAGAAACGCGTGTTTTTGACAAACAGAAAGGACGGAAAGACAATAATATGCAAATTGCAATGAACAATGTCAAGGTGACCATTTGAGTGACAGATAAATATAAACTTTGTCAAATGACGTACCTCATTAATGAAACTGCTTGAACTTAATTGGAGTTTTCATATCAACAACTTTGTATGTAACCTCACTAATATCCGGGGGTGTCATATGGACTAGAGATTCCATACGACACCACCGGTGGTGTCAATTTGGTGGTGTCAAGTGGAAGGAAGAGTTGGTCCCGGCTGTCATTTGTAGATCTGTGACATTAGTTACAGGTAGTCCTAGAAAATCTGACAACCAGTTTAACCAAGGGTTTGTGTTACCCAGTTACTGGGTTATGGAGGTCAGACAGGCAGCCACTCCATGTAAAACACTGGTGTTCAGGCCGCATTCGGTTAAACTGGGAGCCGACCCCAACATAGTTAAGAAAAGGCTAGGCAGATAATGATGTCCTGAAAACGTCTCTTTCCATGGCAATGACGGATATAAGAAGACCTCGAACTACATGGGAGACGCCCAAACGGATATAAAGGAGATGGGACTTACGGAAGATGATGCACAAGACCGACATGAATGGCGTCCAATGATTGGAAAAGCTAACCCTGTGTGATAGAAAAAGGCGAGGCCATAGAAGAAAAGTGTCAAACGTAATGGCGACTGTGACGTGGTTTGACACTGCTCAGTACCCCGCCCCTCACCCCCGCTGTTACGTGAATGTGTTACTGCGCAGTGACTCGCCTCGGGTTCAGATCATTGTACAGAGGTCAGCTTGCGCCAATTAACCAAATTACTATTGATAGTTTTTCAACTTTATTTCAAACAGAATAAGGTTCATGTTCAACTGGGAAAATTTGACAGTTTGTTGTAGCTTGATGTGCTTGCGTCTGTACTATACAATAGCGTTAAGTCGAGTTGTCAAGGTACTTGGCAAAGATTTGAAAGACATCAATTTTTACTAAGCAACTTGGCCTCGCTTTGTATCAGCAAGATGTTAAAACGAGATTAAGAATTGAGTAATTAAATATGGGTTAGTATAAAAAAAAACGAACGGTTACAATGTTTCCGCTCACTATGACTTTTAATTTTGAGGTTAAAAAAGCTATTAATTTGTAGTGCCATACGTTTAGTGCTCATTTTTTTGTTCCGTAATTTATGAATGATATAATTAAGAATATTGATTTGGTATGTATCTGTGCCAGTATACTTGTAATTTAAATTGTAATATTAGCTATCCTAGATTTTTGATCATCTGTAATCGGATATCTTTGGCTGTAATCTATTTGGGTACAATTTTTTATACTAATAGTCGCCTAGTGGTCGTAAATACAAACACTGTAGCTTTCTACACTGCACAATAAGTAAATAAAACTTAAAAAAATATTTTAAACAAAATATTAACATTTTGTTTAAAATATTTTTTTACACATAATAAGTTTTGAAACAAAATAAAATCGAAATGGCTTGGGTTTTTAATAATTTTATGAAACTACATGGTTTAGCGACGTCAACGCTGCGGCTACGCTGCTACTATGTTCATGCTACGCGGCTGCTACGATCGTGCTACGCCGCAGCTACGATGTACTACGCTTTGCTACGCCGCTGCTACGCCGCTACTACGCGGCTACAACGCGGCTACAACGCCTAAACGATATAAAAGGACTGTTGGCTATTTCTACACATTGCGATAAATCAGCTGTTGCCTACATCAGTTTGAAGCTTTCTCGACCAAAATGAAAATTCTGTGAACATTTGTCGTTAGATTTAAAAAACACTCTGTATACCTTTTATTCCCGTAATTTAAAAAAAGAGATTATGGTAGACTTCGAAATGTATCATCCACAGTATTACTTTATGCACATTAGCAGTCTCTGCAGGTACAGAAATGGTGTTTAGAGCGCAAAAAAGATGTATTAGAGCGATTTTTAGGATGAAACAGACTAAAAGTTGTATATCAATATTCCCAAAAAATTAAAGTAGGTATTGACTGTAGCTTGTTTATATATATTGGCCATGATTATGTTTGTCAGAAACAACAACAGTTCCTTTGTCAAATTAAAAAGTAAGAGGCATCGATTTAAAATAAGCTTTATTCCTAACAGAACTGGAGTTTTGAACAATAGTGTATTTTTCATGATTCCTAGGGTATATAATCATTTACTCAGTTCAATAATGCTTTTATAAATTAACTATTGAAAACACTTTTAGATAAATCATATTATGTAAAAGAGTTTCTTGATGATAAATTGTAAAAACAGTAAATCCGATCATTATTAAAGTATTATGTATATTTGTATAACTATTGTTATACTGTGTGTACTGTTGACATTTTTTTTTATTTTCTATGTTAATTGTATTAATATATTGTATTGTAAGCTAGACATTTTTGACATTTTGTACTGTTTTTCGTTGCCTTATTTATTTGATACTGTGGTTAATTCATTAATTTGTAATTTATTTATTATTACGCTTTTAAATTTGCATGGCATGAGCCTGAGTATGGTGATATAATATATCTCAATTTTAACACTTGTGTACCCACCCATATTCATCAAATAAAGAATTTGAATTTGAAAGTTATATTGTATCCCATTACTGAAACTTTCTTAACAATTTATTGAAACGTATTATTATCAGCAGAGGGCCACGGTCGAGGTTTGCCAGAGAGCTATGGAACGGAGTATTCTGGGTTTCAAACTTGAAGACCAGGTTAGGAATACAATAATCCGTTCCATAACAAAAATTACTGATTTCACTCAAAAAACTGCCACGCTGAAATGGAACTGGGCTGGACACATCTGCCGCATGTCAGACGATCAGTGGGCCAAACGCACGACCCAATGGGTTCCTTAACATGGCAAACGACATCGCGGTAGGCCTAGGTGAAGATGGCGAGACGAACTGGACTCCTTTATAAGGACTGGTCCCAAAAAGCCCTTGACAGAGAGAGGTGGAAGGAAAGTAGGGAGGCCTTTGCCTTGCAGTGGGAAAACACAGGCTAGTTATAATAATAATAATATTATTAACTTATCCATTAATCCAGAAAATATAATAACAAGCTTGCTTTTGACAGGTAAATTATTTATTTTGTTTAGAGACCCTGCGTGCTACCTACTGTATAATCGTATCTATTTGATCAGTGCTTTTTTACAGAATCCCAAAGAATTATGGTTGTCTCAATATAACATTAATCACTGTTTCTATATCCACTTTGGCCTTTAATCCACTTCAAAACAACCATAAGTGTTTGTTGGACCGATAGCCATAAGATACTTGGAAACAATCAATTATTTTTTAATAACGATGGATGTGATAGGTATCAACGACGCAGTTGCGTGGGAGCAGCGGAGCTTCGCAGTAGATTATATTATCAATGTATAAGGCAGGTAGGTTATTTTAAGTATATTACGTGTATCACCAAGTGATCTTGTTAACAAACAGGTGCCGCGTTATGACCTTTTGTTGCCATTATGGTTCCAGTGTGAGAGGGAGACGGATAGATGATAGATGGCACTATCCCCTTTTAACCGCCCCACACAAAAAAATAGGGTTTTATATTAATTAACGTGTCTGACACCGTAGCTTCATCGCTCTTAATAAACTAGTGTGCTTCACCACCATTAATTGCATCTCTGCTTACCATTAGATGAGATTAATAATAATGAAATAATAAATATTCCACAACTTTTCACACAACGCCATTAAGTCCCAAGTTAAGCTTGAGAGCTTGTGTTATGGGTACGTAACAGCTGATAAACATACTTAAATATTTCTAAATACATACATATTATAGATAAATTACACCCAGACACAGAACAAACGATCGTACCTACTCATCGCTCAAGCATTTGTCCAGGGAGGGAATCGAACTCACGACCTCCGGCATAGCAGTCAGGGTCACTAACTACTAGACCAACAGGCCAGTCAAGATTGCATTCAAGCACTAGTTTATAATATTAAAAAAACAAGTAACATGTGACAACGGCTTTTCTTTTAGTTCTATTCTTGTTTATGATGTAACCGTGTCAATTTCAGCATCCTGAAAATCTTTTTACATACTTTTTCAGCTTCGTATTTTTGCCATAGTCGGGTTTAAGTTTTTTTTTTTACTGTTTATTTGACCTACTGGAGCTATGGGGACGGTCCTAATGGCCTTAGTAAGTCAGGAGGACAGCGATATTAAGAAGTATAATTTATTTCACATCGCTTGTGCGGCCTCTTAATATTGTTTAAATGCATAATTTAGCATTGAGTTTGCGTCGTTTAAACTGCATCATTCGACCATAATTTTGCTGATATCTATCTATACATACTCTTTATGTAAACTACACACAAATAAATAAAATTGAAGTGTCTGTAATTTTGTGTGTATGTTGCATATAGTAAAAAAGGGTAGTATTACCAAAACAATTATTAATATTAATTAATTTTGTCTGTCTGCCTCTTTGTTTGGGGTAATCTTCATAACAGCTGGACAGAAGTAATCATGTCTTTTACAATCAGATGACTTGTCTTAAATGGAGTACCTCAGTTGGCCTTTTTTCATCAATATAATGCAAATAAAGTTATCTCGTAAAATTCTACGCGGACTAGGTCGCGGGCACAGCTAGTCTTTCTTATAAATGAAAGTAAAACGTTTAGTTTAGTCGAAAGTGTATTCAATCTGTTTGACAAGTTACTTTAAAATGAATGACTAGTTAAATACATGGACAATATTTATCGTAAACTGCGAATAATCACATTCATTATTATACATTTGCATTGATACAAATAGCAATTGCATACAAAAGAATAACGTTATTACTTTCATTGACATTCGAATTCATGATCAGAGAGAGTTATTTTATTGTAGTAACTAAATGTAGGTGTTGACAGAACATTTCTATTTCATATAATATAATCATGCCTCTATTCCACGACGGGTTAGGCAGAATCGTACCTAAAGTACACCTACGTTTCATCAAATTATGTTTTTTGTTTTAAGTCCGAAGTAATATGGGCGAGACTATTGCCATCCGGTCTGGCGTGCTACTAACCGATTCCAGATGGAAAACACTTTACCCGAACCGGGCATCAAACCAAGGACCTCTGGCTCGGCAGTAGCGCTTCCGACCACAAGACCAACGAGGCAGTCAGCCAGTATGTCATCTAAGGGGTATAAATACATAATAATATAATGTTTCAATGTTTAAATGAAATACGGATCCAAAGCAATCTTCTTATTATTTTGACTTTGCTTCACATGCCGTCGCGAAATATC
Organism: Euplexia lucipara; assembly: GCA_921972225.1. Taxonomy (NCBI): domain Eukaryota; kingdom Metazoa; phylum Arthropoda; class Insecta; order Lepidoptera; family Noctuidae; genus Euplexia; species Euplexia lucipara. The sequence continues at coordinate 3,440,833 of OV179142.1, read as the reverse complement.
TCTCAGGCATGCCGGTTTCCTTACGATATATTCCTTCACCGTTTTTCAAAGTCAAAGTCAAAGTCAAACCATTTATTTCAATTAGGCCCCTATAAGGCACTTTTGAACGTCGAACAAAACTTAACTTTAAAAAATGATTCTAGTTGCCCCTTCCAAACAGTAGATTTGTATGGAGTAGAAAGGGCAAGAAACTCCATACTTACTCTTTTAAAACAGATTTTACAATACTTTGTATACAATAATAAGATTATACAGGGTTATTTTTCCACCATAGGGAAAGTTGCTCATATTCATGGGTAGAACACCCTGTGAAAATTTGGCCGGTCATTGAAAAATAACCCTGTATAATCTTATTAATGTATACTAAGTATTTTAAAATCTGTTTTAAAAGAGTAAGTATGGAGTTTCTTGCCCATTGTACTCCATACAAATCTACTGTTTGGAAGGGGCAACTAGAATCATTTTTATACCCCATAATTGATGTTTGTACTTTTGCTAATCTAAAGGAAGGTTGAGCTATTTTATTTATATTTCTTGTATTAAAATTATGTCTATCGCTTGTTTTACTAAAAAGTTGATTCATTATACAATCCGCACATGAATCCAAAAAGTCAGAGATGCGTGCAATGCAATCGAATTCGAGACTCACAACTTGACAGTCCTCCAATCACGCCACTAAGCTATCACTGTTTCATCCAAAACAATTAAAGTTACCTATTTCAAATAAGCGTATTTCAAGAGAGCCAAACAAACATTTGGCTACAAGAATAACGATACACATTAAGTTAATACAAAATCAATTCGCTTTGCTCCATTTATGTAACAAATGATCCTATATCAGTGTGCAACGACGACTATTGCCGCCCACATGCTTGCTTTAGACGCCATATTATTCCACGTTGAAACATGTCAATGGAAAAGACATACGGCTTGAGAGTCAAATATTACCATAAGAAGGCTTCCGCCCTACAATCTAGGTAGTTACGTAAACCGTAGACAGTCACTAGCGATTAGCGACTGTGCAATACACCCGTAAGTAGTTAAGTAGTACTGCACTTTTGACTTGAGTTGTGTTCGAAATAAACAAATAGTTAGAACGGTAGAAATCATTCCGAATGCAGTTTAATTGAAGCTGGAACTTGTGATTGGGAACTAAGTAAATCATATTTATTTCATGTAAATAGGTTCATACAAACACTTTTACATGTCATTTTTTAACTAGAAGGTGAGGTCGGTATTTTACCATCTGACTACTCTCTGGGAAGAAACACCGAAAGAAACTCAGAGGTCACAGTCTCTTTTAATGTCCACACATTTTCTTGTTCAGATCGTGTAAGAACCGTGCGGATTAGTGGCTGAAATGGTTTTTTTGAGGGAAGAACCACACAGATATGAGGGACCAGATCAGTCAGTGCAAGCAAGAACTTCTAGATTTGATCACCTATTCATGTGATAAACAGTATTTACACTTCTACTAGTAGGTACTTTCTAGCCACTTCGTCGGTGTGAATATCGTACTTTTCCTATTACAGTTTGACATACTCTTGACCCTCCGTAGTTTTGTAAGTGAAATGTAGCCGGTTAATTTTTTTTAATTCGTTCGGTAATAGTATAGGTTTATAATGGTGGAAGAATTTTTTTAATCGGTTCTGTAGTTTTTGAGTTGAATCTCTACAAGCAAACAATCACAGAAACATCGGCCTCACGTCGATGTTTCAGTAACTAGCAACTCTCTCAGTACCTAAAAAACAATAAAGAAACTCAGAGAAATATAACTTTCTCAAGACATTATCTTGGTCAGATCGTGTGAGGACCATGCAGTTTAGAGTCTGTTTTCTACCAGAACCCCAAAGACATGAGTACCAGCCACTTCTTTCCAAATAAAGTTGAAAACCTATCGAAGTAATTTGACAGATTGGGGTAGGTTCATTTGCTGGCCACTGTACATAGTTCCAGACATTGGTTCCAGCCACTTTTTCTACATATCTTTGTAACGCTTCAAAGAACATCTTCTAGATACCTAACGTTGCGAAACGCCGCCTGCGCATCACCGGTGCATCAAATCTATTACCCACATGTTGAGTAAATAAATGCGACATCGACTATTGTACAAGCGTGTAATAAAACTAGTATAGCTATTGTGTAACCTCTTTCTCTGTAACACTATTACGTTCAAGTGGTTTTGTGAACAACTATAATACATAATTGAAACAAAATATGATCACTTAGGTTCCTAGTTTTACGTAATTTATTGGAGAAATTTTACAGCGGATAAAAATTGAGTAAATCAATTATTGGGTTTTCTATTTACTCTTTTTACGAGCTATCGTTGGATTATCGTTGGCTAAGTTATATTGTTACTAACAAAATGGACTCTTTTGTTGTCTGATAAATAAATATAATAATAATAATAATAATAATAATAATAATTATCAAGTTGTTTTATTAATTAAACTCTTGTGATAAAGTTACAGAATTAATTAATGATCAAATTTTTAATTACCAAACATCTTTCCACTGTCCCTTGCAATGGGTCCTAAAAAGTCTAGCCGCAGAAAGCGGGCTGGCTATTGGCCATATTACAATAGTTGTAGTAAGTTCTTTTAACTCATCAATCAGATGTGTTGAACATTGCGCTGCCTTTCCATCTTCATATGCACTGGGAGGCTGTGAAGGGCGGGAGTTTTAAGAAACTGTCTTAAGTATTTTTTGATATTCAAATAGTGCTGATTTGATTGAAATCAAAATTCATTTGAGTGAATGAATGTTGATTTGGATTAAATAGTATCTCCACTAAAAACTGTAAGTAAACCTGCACCGCAGAGTAGTCACGACGGTCGAGGATATTATGTCTTTTTGCTAAGAAGTTGTTTTATGGTGTAGGCACTAAAAGTTATTCTTTTTGTAAATGTATGTACCTTGTACATAAGTAGTTTAGTTTCTACGGCGACTCGCGTGAGAACAAGTGAAACGAAATTATGGTGAGCAATGAAAACGACAGTTATACAAGTGAGAATTTAGAAATAATTATACCTTCACAACAATGCAAGCCATTTTTTTATTTTTCATTTACTGACACTTAAAAAAAGACATAAATTGGCTAATCAGCGGTTTTGAAGTTACGTTAAAGGTTAACTTTTCGAATATTATTTGTTCTCTAAATACGATAATACTCATGGATATTTTAGTGGAGAATCTAGACGATCGTGATTGTGTAAGTTATGATTACAACGTAACACCTATTTTTTTTAAATATGTAATGCTTCTAAGCTAAGGCGTTCGTTATACTAAATGTTACGTATACGGGGTAAATAGAAACAGAGATGTGAATCAAACCAAAACTTCGAAGAGGATTATTTATTACCTACATTTTTAGTGATTACTCGTATTACAGGTAATCTTAATAGATTATCCACAGTCAAATTCATACAGTTAAAATTGCATTTTCTATTTGGTCGCATGGGTAATGACACCACATACGATTATTAAAAAAAGGGCCCTTTTATATTTTTACTTAAAACAGAAAGATAGCTAGTAATTAGGTGCTTATACATCAATGTAATACTCTAAGCTAAAGACAAGGACCCGATAATAGACAAGAGATAAAATTACGAAAGTATTCAAGAACATAATAGCCTAAACATACTTTGTCCTAAGAGATCTTTTAACGCACTAATACTTTAGCATACGAATATCAGAGAGAATCATAAGATTATCAAAGTTATTGTTAAAACATAGCTCATTCTAATTTGTTACAAGAATTACAACACACCTTAATGATATAACATTTATACACGTAAATGGAGAACGTTCTACGTGTTTTTATACTTTACATGCATCTAGGTTAGCGAGTATGGATCTCCTAATTATTAAATAAACAAATGTCTTTGCAGTAGTGGCAACGGCCACTTGTTTCTAAGTAAGTACCTACCTTTAAACTAACAGAACAAACAGATCAGAAGGTAGATGCAGTAGGAGGTACTTCAGTATAGGCTAGTAACAGGCGCGAGTCGTTCCGAAAGGTGATACAATCAATACAATATATCCTTGTCGGCTTGTCCTTGTTATAGCTATACGACAGTGTTTGAGTGGACACAGGCGGCAACATCGTAATCGTAACACGCCCAGAGCTCTTCCTGAATCAACGTAAGCCGACATTGACATTTAGACCAGCACACTGGTCCGCCAACAACCTACGAAAGGCCGCTTGCACTGAAAAATACTCTTTGTATAATATATTTTTAGACCAGTTGCAAAGTTCATACACTGCATGCCTTACATTCGCTCGATTAGCGTCCTTGGCCGGTCGACTGTCCCTTCGAGACTTCGAGAACGGAGATGCGATCGCGACGTGCGAACGCGTATCGAATCCATTCATTAGTACTTGAATGGAAGATGGCTCGGACGGCCATTAATTACTAAGCAAGTACAAGTGTACCTTATGTTGTTTGTAACTAGGAGAAATAGGCAATGAACGGAGCGGTTATTTGTAGATATTAGAGCTCGTAATTAGCGTCTGAACAGTAACAATACGGGCTTGTGACCTTGATCTCGTTTCGAGCGCAAGCTGCGCCTCTACCACCTGTTTGTACTTGGAGCTTAGAAGGAACCGCCCAACAACATACTCGTTCTAGAAAGGCTGGTATCGGCTTATTCTACGATGATTGTAGAACACATTAAGCTTAGATTATTATAATGTGTAATTAGTGTCACCGCAGTAGACGTTACTGGCTGGCAAAGAGTATTATTAGACTTACATAGTGGGTATAATAAGGGCAATTTAGCTGAATATTTGCGATCGAATTGGAAGTTTCATCACCGCGTCCCGAGGCGGCCGCATCGCTCGCCGTCATGCCAGTGCTCGCAAGTCGGCTGCATTGCCTTTGTATATATATATCTTGCATACATAATTATAAAGTCAGATTAGTATTAGGCATTATTGGTCGCTGGACGCCGCTGTTGCGTTAATTTTATATAATTTTGTTACGGCAAGACCGTAGAATGTCAACAGATAAATTATAATCTCTTGATGTTTTGGTATCGACAACTCGTAAATAAGCAGGTGGAATATTTATTTATGCGCAAGCTACACACTCTATTACAATAATGTTAAATTAGAAATCAGAAATTATTAAATTAAAGTAAAACTCCGACTTTAGTAAAGTGTCCTACGAATATTTGGAACTGAACAATGAATATCCACAAATCGGCTTGCAATACGGTAGAGGAAGTGAACGTGGCCATGATGTGTACACGTTACTGTTCAAATGTTAACTGCACGAGTAGATAACTGCTACAAGTAAATGCAAAGAATTATAGAAAAATGTAATGAATCAACACGACAAGTAAAATGTCGCGAGAAAATGTGGAAAGCGACGGCAGCGCAGCACGCAGCCACCAGCACGAGACGTCTTTAACTTAGTAACACATTGTTCCATCATTACTGTTGTATTCTTTGTTTATTATGTTTGGCCTGTTTATTTACTACTCCACATTCAGTCAGCACAAACAGAAGACTTTACTTTACACTTTATCTATTAAGGGAGAAAGTATTTATTTATGTACTTAAGTAACTAAAAACTATTATCTGCATGCATACCTAATGAAAACAAAAAGAAAAGTAAAAGAAATAAAGGGGATCATAAAAAATTATCCGTATCGCTGTCAAAGAGAAAACTGCCTAAAAGACTGGCCATATTGACTCAAAAACTAAAAACTTTGAAAAAACAACTCCTACGAAATATTTTCAAACGATCTAAACTTAGTCTTAATCTTAAAGAATTAATCTATCAATGTGTCCAGCCTGGCTTGACGAAAACTAACGCTAATCAAAAAGCCATTTCGAGAAAATGGAAATTCATCCAAATGAATGAAGCCTTGAAAAGAGAATTTTTTATTTTAAAATCGCTGTACTTCTTTTCCGTTTCCGTTGAACATCCGTGCTAGATATACAGGAAGGTCTTGATAGCAAAAAATATATGAGTACTTTTTATTTAGGTACTTTTATCAATTTTTTTATCATGTTTTGAGCAAATAAATATTATTAAGTATTATAAAAAACCCATGAACACAATTAACAGCCGCTCTTCTTTTCTTCAAGAGAAATGACAGAGCTCGTTTTTAACCCCTGACCCAAAAAAAAGGGGTGTTATAAGTTTGACCGCTTTGTGTGTGTGCCTGTCCGTCTGTGGCACCGTTTCACTTAAATGAGTGAACCCAGTTGGATGCGGTTTTTATTTGAAAGCAGGGTTTCTTACAATAGTTTTTAGATATGATTCATCAAAATCAGTTCAGCCGTTTTAATGTTATCAGCGCTTTTGTGTAAATAAAATAATAGCAAATTACGAGTATTGTTTGGATTCGTTTTAATCAGCCTTTGAAAATTTAAAAATTAAAATCAAATCACATTCTTAAAAGTAGATTAGGAAATTAAATTATATGTGGTACTTGAATGAAAATCTACCTATTTTCCCATGGGGTAAGCAGAAACTACAGAACTCAACATGTTAGATAATAAAGGACAATATTACTTGATTATTAGTTCAACTGACCTAGGTCGCAAGCGCACGACTGATTGTGAGGTTCTGTGTTGGATAATATTAATGGGGTTTTTTTTTTCTACAGTTTGCAATATGTTATCATGAAGTTCGGATTTGTTTCCGATTGTTAGCAAAAGGTTCGCATGGGACCTTAAAATAAGAGGCGAAATCTGGTTGTACTAAGGGCATACTTCTACCTAACCGTTTACTGAATACAGGCAAGAAGTGAGTTTAAATTATATTCATTCGTAATATTATAAAAAGTATCTATTTCAGATACAAAAAGTGATTGCAGTAGTTCTCTACAAATACTGCGTAACAGGTAAGGAAATATTTCTAAAAGAGTTGAGCTTCATTCATAAAATAAAATTAATAGAAAAAAAAAATGTTTCCAAGAAAAACTAGTATTAGAAGAATGTTTACCGATTCGTAATGACATCATAACAGGTCTTAGATAATTAAAAAAAACATGGGTATTCAATAAATTCTAAAACACATAACAGGTAATACAAGAACGTAGGTAAACGTAGCGGTATATATAGTAATATATGGAATTTCTTTATATATTCTGACTCACAAGTTTAGACGTTGTGTTAAGTTTATGATTAAACGTTTAGGGAACACTTATGTCTTCTTTATATCTATTGTATTGTAACAATGTGCATTTTATGAAACGAGAAATATTCAGCTAAATTGCTTTACTTCTGAATAATTCTAATTGATTTGAAATAAATTATTTAAACTACTTATGAAACAATTTTAAGGTTAGCCTACAATTATGTAAGTATAATATGAATTATACTGATAATATTTTAATGTGTCCGGGTTTAGATTTTTACTTTCTTCGGTTGAAGGCGAAAACTCAGAATTACCTTATCCTAGACATTATAAGTTAAGTCTAGAGAGCGTTATATACCGAATACGACTATGTAAACCTCTAGGTATAGTACAAAAACATAACTTAGGTACCTACGCTTTAAATTTTGAGAAAAAGTGGTGAGCTTCAGTTATCATAACGTCACACCTGTAATCCCACAGGGTTCGGCAGAGGGTGTGCCTTTATCACACCTATATTTAGCAAATTAAGAATAAGTCTTGTGTAATATGAGGCGATAGCTATGCATCGGGTACAAATTCAGACTTTGGGCCGATACTGAGAAAGTCCAGATGGAATAACTAATAATAATTTGACGTGGGTGCGATTACCCGCATGACAAATGTCGTCATACATTAAGCACGATCATTGTTCCGCGTCTGGATGTAATTTATCTATAACATATATGTATTGAAGAAATATATAATATAAGTATATTTATCCGTCATAATACAAGTTTTGCTTAGTTTGGGACCAGTAAAAGTTGTTAAACATTTATTTTGCTCAACCCAGCAATTCTCAAAAAAAAAACACCAAATACCTAATTGTTTATGATTCTTCAAATCAATCAGTGGTTGCGTTGGTAGTAACACGACAAAGATTTTCCTTCGTATCGTCCCAAACAAAGACATTCAATGAAATCTCTTCGGACCTTTGGGTCCGAAGAGATTTTATTGAATGTCTGCTCTTCCTATTCAGCTGTGGGTACGCACGTATTATACGTACGTATAATGCTGTGGGTACGCACAGCATTCTTTCAGGGGGTGAAAGTACTCATACACAAACAATTTTTATTAGGTATACGATCAATTCTGAAATTCACTTTCCCCCCTGAAATAAAAGTCATAATGCATACGAGTAGTAACCAGTTCAACTCTAACAACAATATGGGGTCTGTAGGAGCCGCCACTGGGCCCATATGTCAAGCTGCCAAAGTTGTAGCTAACCCTTGTTCCTCTATTCCTTCGAACTGGTCTGAGATCACACCAGCACAATTTCGCTAGGTTGGTGGCAGTTGGGATGGATAAATTAAAAACCGGCCAAGAGCGTGTCGGGCCACGCTCAGTGTAGGGCTCCGTAGAATATGTAAACGAAGTAAAAAAAACTGCTTGCATATACTATTATACTACAAACTTAGTTCAGAAATTATTTTGTAAAACTTTTTGGCTTTTTTGTACAAAAACTGTTGTTTTCATCAAGTTCAAAATAATTTTCCTAGAAAGTCCTTATAAAGTTCTACTTTTCAGTTTTTTTTTCATATTTTCTAAACTTATGGTTCAAAAGTTATAGGGAGGGGGGACATTGTTTTTTACTTTTGGAGCGATTATTTTCGAAATTATTGACATTATCAAAAAATGATCTTTGTAAACCCCTATTCATTTTTAAATACCTTTTGGAACAATATATCACACGTTAGGGATGAAATTTAAAAAAAAATCACTTCCCACTTTACATAATTATAGGGGGCTACCCTAATATTTTTTTTTACATTTTTTATTTTACCACTTTGTCGGCGTGATTGATGATTAACGGTCACAGAGATTAAGCGAGGACGGACGGACGGACGGACAGACAGACATGGCGAAACTATAAGGGTTCCTAGTTGACTACGGAACCCTAAAAATGAGCCTCTGAGTGAAAGTGGCACCTGTCACAGAAAAGATGAAAGGGAGTCGTCTGTCTTGGTATGGACATGTGACGAGAAGGGATGTGACACATGTTGGGATGTAGCACATGTGACTAAAAGAGTGACAAATTTGAGTGTTTATGGATGGAGAGGGAGAGGCAGACCAAATAAATCTGATGGATTGTGTGTGAAATGACATGAAGGAGTAAATGAACGGATGACGCATGACCGAGGAGAGTTTCCACTCTATTTTTATTCCGAAAAATTTGTATTGCGCTGACCCAGTATAGCATGGGACAAGGGCAGGATTCTGATGGCAGTCGGGGACGTGTGAGTCTTGCCATAACATTTCATAGGGATTATGAACACCTTGGTGTAGTCACTAATGGACACTGGCAGTCTTATTTAGCTGAAATAGATGGAAGCATTTCAAAATATTAGTTGCTTTTTGAAATTCGAAGATCGCCTGTTGCGTTAAGACAAATAGGAGAGAGCAAGTAAGATTCTGCCCGAAAAAAGTATAACTACTTAATACATGGAAATGAAGAGATGATATGGGTGAAGTTAAAAGTAGGTTCACTATTAGCGGTGACGTCACTTTCTCTAAATACGAGTAGTCAACTAGACCTAAAACAATCAGTAACAAAACAATGGATAGTTTAATAACTTCCAATATTTATTTTATGATAACATCTATCTTCAAAGTTTCGTATAGGCCGTAAAGAATCTGTTATCGAATATTAATTATGAAATACTTATAAACGATTGGTAAATAGATATTTATGTTAGTAATTTTACAAGCTGACAGTCAGAATGGTATATTAATTCATTTATTTCTATATACACTTTTATAATTATGGAAATGATTACCGAACAGCGCTTGACTCTTCATTGCGCAAATAACGAAAGTGAACATTTTTTTTTCATCATCATAATGTAAACGTAGTTTTAATTTTGTCATGCAGCGCTATTCCGTGGAACATCCCTTTGGTGAAGTGAACTGTCATCCCATACAGGGAACGAGAACTGTTACCTACGTAAAAAATATTTAAAAAAGTAAATAAGTAGATAGGTATGGAGTCTTTTGGAGTTTGAAGTTCAAAAGTGCCTTTTGCATGGCCTAATTGAAACATATGATTTGACTTTGACTTTGACTAGGAATTATTTATGAGATTTTACAGAATCGACCAACAGAAGTATTCAACTCATATAAGTTAAGTATATTGTGAGACAATTATGCAAAGAGGTAAATTAAGTATCTAAAAATCTTATAATGAGTTACTTTACTCAAATAACAATCGAAATACAGCACTCTTTTAAAGTAACACCGAATGAATTAAATAAAATCAGCTGTTCTCTACATTTTGTCGTTTTATCAAGCATGCAAATACGTATGTGTTTTATTCGCGATTTTAAGAATCGTTGTTTATAATAAATACAATGAAGGTATCCTTCCGAAGTTTTCAGTTTTCAAACGTAAGTACAAAATCATCATTTCTATGAGATAATTATTACAAAAGTGAATAATGCACTTCCTGTTTAACATTTACATTGATTTTCATAATATTTTACAGTTTTCGAGAGTTGGTTCACCATTTTGTCTTCCCATCAAAAACTCTAGGAAGTGGTGTAGAGCAGGCGTTTTGAGGGACTGTCTCATGTAATTTTTGACGTTCAAAAAGTTCCGATTCACAGCCTAATTTGAATGGATGAGATTTGATTTGATTTTTGAGTTTAAACTAAAACTAAACATTAGGTAGCAAAAAATCGAAGAACTTAGGGAACCGCCGAATAAATTAATAATACTGTAGGCTACTACTGTCTCATGCTCTGATTTATGGTTTCAGGATAGATAAGTATACTTCGATCTTCCATTCCACCCTGCATTTTTTTAAATCGCGGTGCTATACATATAATCTTAAATTTTAAGCTTAAGACAAATATGACGTTATGAGATACAGATATATAGTAGATATATATAATACTGGGTGGAAGACATATAGTTGTTCATACGAAAACCGTGACTTCAGCCCATGCTCCTGGACCATTGGGGGGACTCATGAGCATTGAAATTTTTTGTCAGCTCTTGCTTATTTCCATGATTGTCTTTATGCTTTAAACTGTAGGTATAAATCATGATTTCCATATAACCTAATAAGAGTTTAGTATCATTGGGTTAAATCTCTCATCATGATACAATTATGAGGTTTTCATGGTTCTTTTCAGTTTTTAGCAACGTAAAAATTAGGAAAAATCTGTACCTAACGGATCATCATCACCTTCACCGTCATCAGAATCTTTTGATATTAATTCGCCAATTATTTCAAAACTGGGCCGTTGCCGTTTCATTGATAGTGCGCTGATACCGCTCGGTTACTTGTTGTACTTGACAACTTTATGCACAAAGCTTGCGCGTGCGCTTCACTAGGGTCGGCCGAGTAACATAATACTCACTCAATGTTAAGTGAATCTAACGAAATTAAGGTGCCATGACATTCCAACGTTACCTACATTTAGCTGAAGCTTACGTTTGGTATAGTCACTGTTATGCAACGCAAAGTACAGGTTTCAAAGGGTATCGCTTAATTAAGAGAAGTAACGTGATGGTTTCGCAAATCACTGCAACACGACCATATGATTTTGACGAGGGCTCTATTGAATTGCTCCACAACTGTTTGCTGTAATTAGAACAGAATACGAGAGTTTTGACATTAAGGGTACTGACCTGTTTCTTACTGAAGATCTAGACGCGAGGGTGAGATTCCTCTGAGGCAATCGCGGCGCCGCTGAGGGCGTCGGCGGGGTCTGGGGTGCGGGCGGGGAGGTACGGGGCAGACGACCACCCGCCGCCGCCGCGCCCGCCAGCAACACAACCATCCACCACCTGGACATCACGATATCACGATACGCACGAGACGCGCGACTCACGTTACGGAACGTACTGTTCCAACGTCCACTTGCAGACTCACGGCGTCGTACGCGCACGCAACGACGTTCACTTTTGTTGTGCTTGTGGCGGCGCCCCACTCCGATGAAAGTGGGCTTTCACTGGAGCCCGCAGCGCTGCACCGCAGGCAGCCGCAGAACGCTGCCCAGCCCTCAAGACTGCACAGACTGTCAAGCGACGTCATTTATGTATTGAAATAAAGAAAAGAAGTTTATACAATAAAAATGATTTTATCAAAATTGGTTAATTAATGCTAACCAAAAAACAGTATTAAAAGTCAAATTTAACAAATTACTTTCTGCTTGCTGTTGAGAAAATATCAAACCAACATTTTTGTAAATATCTTCGAGTCGGTTCAAGCGTCCGTTACTGAGTGACGTGTTATGGAGTGACGCAATTTTTCACCTGTTTTGTTTATATACACTTGTTTTTGTATGATGCAGCAAATATTGTAAATAGATTGAACTAGTAACTGCAGATTCAGATTCATTTATTCATTAGTTGCTATTGCTATTGACATTTATATTCAGAAACATCCAGATAATTTGCTAAATCGTAGTAAATCACATATTTGTAAAATCATTCATTTCATTTTAATTTTAACGATTTTCGTCACCAGAAATGACCCATCATCGAGGAGGACGAATTTTGAGATTCGGGACGTCGCAGGAGTCGCGTCGTTCTATTTCCTGAAAAAAGAGCATCATGAAAAAAATAATTGTCAGTTAAGTTTAAGTTGTCATTATTTTGACAAAACAAGAAGAACACCAAATTGTTTTTGCCCCTAAAAGTTTGTATAACTAACTAGGTATAAAAAAATTATTACAATTACTGACAGGCTCCTTGGTTCTAAGTCTGTCTAGAGAGACCTTTGAAAGAATATCGAAATTTACACTTAAAAGTCAGGTCCAAGGGCGTAAATAAATACAAGACTCTCTGTATTTCGCATTGTAAAATTAATAAATAAATACATTGTAAAACTAAATAAACTTTAAGTTTGGTTAAGTTAGGCTAGAACTGCGGCACGGCTCCCTGTCACTTCGGGTGATGCAGGTGCTTACGGGGCACGGTTGCTTCGGGAAGTACCTGTGACACATAAACTGGGAGCCGGACGCTCGGTGTCACCACTGCGTCGACTGTCGGGCAGACACGGCGCGGCAGACGCTGGCGTGTGTCGCTTGAGAGGTGCCGCGCCGTGCCGCTCATCTCTGGAATAGACAGTGACTTGTCGTTGTCGGCCGTTGTCAAGGAGGCAACTTCATAGCAGAATTACTTTGACGATTTGTCAGGACGAAGCAAACGCAGAAAAACTAGGATTCTTCGTGAAAGCCACGAGGCTTCAGAGCTATAATTATGCCGGTCAAAAGGGACTTCGAGAGCGTGGAGATAGAGATACTGATGTGGAACAAGTGTTATAAAAGAAATGTGATCCAAAGAAGCAGGTGGTGATTTGTGTGTAAGAATCGTAGCAGGTGGCGTTCTGGAGTTCCTGCCTACCCACATGGGAAAAAGGCGTGAGTTTATGTATGTATGTGTGTATGAATTTACGTCATCATCCACAAGTGTCCGTGGACATGAGTATAACCGCATCGCCTTGCGTAAATATGACACGTCATCATAACAAGCAACACAAATAACATCAACTGCAGCGTTATCCGTGTTCGAAGCTAATTTAACAAGTTGACAATACGATATTTAAACAGTGTGTGACACAAGTAGAGAGTTCTATCTTTACTACCAAAAAGAAAACTGGCCAAGAGCGTGTCGGGCCACGCTCAGTGTAGGGTTCCGTAGAATATGTAAACGCAGTTAAAAAAAATGCTTGCATATACGATTATGCTACAAACTTAGTCCAGAAATTATTTTGTACAATTTTTTGTCTTTTTTGTATTTCCGATATTATTGGCATTATCAAAATATGATTTTAGTAAACCCCTATTCATTTTTAAATACCTTTCCAACAATATATCACACGTTAAGGTTTAAATAAAAAAAAATCACTTCCACCACCCATCCACTTCATTTGTATATAGCGGGCTACCCTAATAAAACATTTTTTTCCAAATTTTATTTTACCACTTTGTCGGCGTGATTGATACCTACACATATTGGTACCAAATTTTAGCTTTCTAGTGCTAACGGTCACAGATATTAAGCAAGGACGGACAGACGGACAGACAGACATGGCGAAACTACATATAAGGGTTCCTAGTTGACTACGGAACCCTAAAAAAACGCAATGCTATCCAGTATTACTAACTGGCGTCCAGTAGCACACCGAACTTTGATGAATACTGAGAATTTACAAAAAATTGGAAGTCAAAGTCAAACCATTTATTTCAATTAGGCCCCTATAAGGCACTTAAGAACGTCGAAAACAATTAACTTTAAAAATGATACTAGTTGCCCCTTCCAAAAAGTAGATTTGTATGGAGAAGATTGCATTTGTAGAATTGCACTTAAAGTGGACTTCAAGTTACGCTGACTATCAGACGGGTTGCTGTGTGCCCCGCACATCTCTGCGAGTGCACGGACGTCATAGAATAAAATAGAATACTCATTATTGTACACCATAAAAACTTTCAAATTATAACTTTAAGGGGTAAATAGGGTGTTACAATGGGCGGCCTTTTCGCTTACAGACAACCTTTACATCCTAGTTCATCCTAGTAACTCGTACACAGTGATGATAGTCAATACGAAACTAACTGTTTGACTGTTAGTCGTTGAAGTTACCCCTAGCCCAGCCCAGCCCTACTGATCCTGAAAGTGTTATTATATCTGCGATCTTGCTGAACAGCTTGATAGCTGTGGCTGTGGGGTCAAAGCAATGCCGGACCCCACATTTATGCTAGCATATTATACTCACTTTTTGACAGTCTAAATTAAATAATAATAAGTTAGAATTTGACATATTTTTAACCGACTTCAAAAAAGGAGGAGGTTCTATGTTCATGTGTATGTTTTTTTTTTATGTATGTTACCTGATATCTCCCCCATTTATGGACCGATTCTCAAAATTCTTTTTTTATTTGTAAGAGTATACTCCTGAGGTGGTCCCATTTTAATTTGGTGAAGATCTGGTGCTGATCTTCGGAGATATACAACGGAACTCTTCAAATATAGACGGCAAATCTGTCGTGATTGCTGGAATCGCTTGGATGTTTATTGTTTATACAACATCATGACGTATCATCACGCCTATATGCTCTGAGGGGTACGCAGATGTGTACAATATACCTAGATTTCGACAGTTAGGTATGTTAATTTTGATTTATTAGGGACACCTAAGTGGATAACCCTATTATCATGACATGTGTTGTTATCAATAAATTCATGGCAAGTATTTGTATGGGAACCACTAAAAATGGAAATATAAAAAACTTTTTTCCAAAAAATTAAACCGTCTTCAAAAAAAAACACTAAACGGTGTAAAATAACTCTAAATTAGGAAGTCGGTGGCCCATCATGAAAAAGCCACATCAAGCTATCCCAAACTGTAAAATTTTCCCAATTGAACTTTATACAATTTGTAATAAAAAAAGCTACCAAATTAATTTGACACATTGGGGTAGATTGATATGCCGGCTATTGTACCATCTTATAGGGGGCGAGAGCATTGCCGTGAATCGAGCGCGAATTCAGGGTCCGGGCGGCTTGCGAAATTCCAGATGGAAAAACCCAACACTGCATTGTCACATGCTGTCAATCCCAAGCATCGGAACGAGATGGCAGCCCACTTCACCTTCACTTCACCTAAATTTTCATGGAGTGATTTCATCAGAATAGACTAATTAGTGGCGAAATCTTCTCCTTGCAGTGTGGTGAGTTTTTATGCCGGCCATGGGCCTTTAACTTGACTTCACATGCCGACGAGAAATGCTGGGTTTCTTACGATGTTTTCTTCCCCGTTTTTGAAGCAAGTGATAATATTATACAATACGCTGCAATACGCATGTGTACCTATAACACCTTCTCGAAGGTTCTGACAGATTTTAAAATTAAATTCGTTTGCGTTCAAAAGTCAAGGCAGGTAGTGAATTTCAAGGTATTGGGTTCGCAGTCGAGACTTTATGACTTGAGAGTCCGCCGGTCACACCCCTAGTCATCATCATCATCATCATAATTTCAACCAAATGACGTCCACTGCTTGACATAGGCCTTCCGCAAATATCGCCACAACGACCGGTCCACGTGCGTCTCTCATCCATTGGGCACCACTAGTACCTACGTATATAGTACTATTGTGTATTCCGTGCCACTAGGCTATCATTGACATGAGTGTACGCAGATGGGGTTAGGTAAAGGGCGCCTGGTGCTTGACGCTCGTTAGTGAGGCTATCTTCTCCATTTTTAACAAAGAAAAGTGGTAAAATATTGGAGCACGCTTCGCTCACACTGATTCTTTTCATATCTAGTTGCAGTTTACGTCTCCAAAAATATAGAATAGCATTTTTAAATAAACGTGAAATGAAATGAAATTATTTTATTATGCAAGTAGGATATGGAAATCACTCTTAAATGGACCTTTTTGGCGCAGCCGTGAGGCACACAGCACATAATGCGTACCTACTATTGTATATCTTCTATTGTTTTATAAATTATTGTGTGTATGTGTGTTTTGATGACTGATGTCAAGTAAATATTTTTCTTTCTTTCTTTCTTTCTTACACGTCATTTTTTCCTTTAAAGCTAGGTGAAGTCGGCATTTCCTAACTGACTATCTCTAAGCCGAAACAAACTCAGGGATCATATTCTCTTTTCAAGTCCAGACATTATAAATATTATCAACATTTTCGTGTATCCAAACCATGCAGAACAGTGTCCGGTTTAGCCTTTTGAGGTGGCTGGCACATACTGCTTACCCAAATTGTTTCTTGCATTTGAAACAATTTGGGTAAGCAGCATGTGTGTCAGCCATCGTGAGCTCAACTCAACGTGGGGTCCTAATCAAAACCGCTCAAAAAGCCCGCTCTTCATCACTTCGTAGTGTGTACCTACTAGTAAAAAGAGCAGTACCTAGGTAATAGGCTGTGGGTTGCAGCTGAAAATCAGCATCAGATAGACATACACCCTGTGTTCTCATCTGACATTATGCTGAGCTGAGGCCCTTTTGGCATAATAATTTTTGTATTTCAAGGTGTATTTTGTTGTAATGCCAATATACGCATTATTCTTTATTTCTTTCTTTGGTATTAGTTAATATATTTTTTTTATTTCACCTAAACTGAGCTAGCTTCGTGCGTCATACACCTATGACAATATGAAGGTTCGGCCGGATGAGGCGAGGTGATAGCTAAGGTGATTATAATAGAAAGGCGCTACAAGTAAGTTAAGGACACCTGCTACCAAACAGCATTAGTTTATTTAGTATCAACCATTGAAATGTGATATTTATGATACATGTTCCGTAAATTGGTGTTTAACAATATATATGTGCGGTAAGTTCCCTCTACTTTCTGTCGCCCAGAAGGGCGTGCGGTAAGCAGAAGCTTGTCGTGCTTCCTAGTACTAGCCTCTGCTTTTTTGATAGCAATATCGCCTCGGCTGTAATTATGAAAGCTGTAATTATTGCGAGGTAATAAATAAAACTCGGACTGAAATTTTTAAATAAAAACAATAGGTACAGGGAAAAGAAAAAGCGCGCGGAATAATTTTTAACCCCCGACGCAAAAAGAGGGGTGTGGGTGGCTTAAAATTTCAAAAACCCCATTGTGTGTGATATTAATAAGCAAGATTATGGTATATTTGGTCTGATGCAGCCAGGATATCTAGCACACTAATACACTCTTGGGAAAATACCTAATACCCGATATGTTTGGATTCATTTTAACCAGCATTCGATTCTGCACACAATGCACTGGTGGCAACAGGATGAGCTGGATGCTGCAGCAAGCTATCCAGCACACCAGTAGTTAGACTCTTGATAAAATAATAGCAGATATGTCATGTTTGGATTCATTTTAACCAGCATTTGACTCTACATACAATGCACTGAAAAATTCTGATAAATGTAAACTCTATAAAACAAAATTAATACGTTTAAAAAATTAAAAACCCCTACCGCAAAAAAGTAAAACATTTAAAAAGTTTAAAATAACACCTTCCTATCGTTGAGCCATGAAATTTTACGTCACGTCGGGGTAGGTACCGCCAAAATAAGTAGGTATACGAATACTTGGAACATTCCTTACTTGAGCGGTACCCCGACGTAAAGAAATATTTCATGTTCCAGTGAAACATCGACCTCAGCTACTTCTATAGAGAGATTACTATTGGCATTGAATTATCTACAAAATATAATATTAATTTTCCTGCGTAACTTTAGTAGCAACATCATTAACATTAACTAACAGAACATTTATCTTGCTATTAGTTTCTGCCAGGCGCAAAGATGATGCGAGTAACATGATGCGATTACAAAATAATATACTAAAGGATAGTAAACCCAATGTGACCCATAGTATATCTCAAAGCAGAATCCAGAACAGTTTTCTCCTCCAATTGTATGTAGTTAAGGAATTTGTGTCCTTCTTGGTAACTCGCAGCTCAACTTTTGCAGGCGTTCCAACGATGTAGGTAATTATTATTGATTTTCAATTTCTAATGTTATGGAACCATGGCTAACCGTGGCCCCGAGACCCGATAATGAGTAAACCTACCGGGTCCCTTCCTTTCACTTGACACCACCAAAACGACACCACCACTGACCACCAGTGGTGTCGTATGGAATCTCTAGTCCATATGACACCACCCTAGTGATGTCCAGAAACGCGTGTTTTTTATGTCTTCAGTATTAGTATCCATGAACACTTTGAAAAATTAAAAGATTAGGACGGAAAGACTTCAACTTCAACAAAAAGGAAGGACCGGGTCCACGGGTAACGAGTACGAAACGTTTGCCGTCATAGGGCCTTCAAAAATGCCGCCAGGAGCCGCGCGGCGGCAGCGCGGTGCAGCGCTACCGTCGCTGCCCCTGTACCTGCTTTGTTAATCCATATAAATAAAAAAAACGCGCGACTGAAGCGCTGCAGCCGCGCTGTGGCCGCGTATCGGTTCATCAATTGACTAGTGATGATGCGTACGTGTTTTTATTCAGACATGAACGAAAATCAGCTTGAACAATTTATCGATGAGGTTGAAACTAAATGTACAACACTATGATGCTCGAACCTAGCGGTTGCAGCAGTGACCGACCCGTGGTACAACTGCGATGTCTAACTGGTTGTACTACGGAGAAGTAAATTTACCCATGGTTCAACTCTCTTTTTCTGATATTTATGATTATGACCCGTGGTACAACGGTGGAATTATGTCTAAATGGTTTTCCCATTGATTTTAACGGAAGTTAAACCTGACTTAGCCGTAAGCCTAAAGCCTAAAGTTTTGGCTATAAAAATAAAATGTCTAGAGAAAAAAACAACATTGACCGTTTAATTTTTATTAAAATAACTTTCAATAAACTTTTCACATGTGCATATTAGATAATAGTATAAGAAAATGTATCACGTCTTTTTTAGACTGAAACTGATCTTTATCACTATGGTGTTACAAGCTTCGGGCACTTTGTCTTCCTCAGATAATTCTTGCCGGAAGGCATGGGCACCACGGTGACACCCTGCGGAAACACTTTCGGTATCTGGTCTTCAGGCACAGTAGGGAGCACCATGCAGTCATCTCCCATCTGCAAATAACAAAAACACACAAATTATAATAAAAATAATATAAACTTAGTTAGTACTTACCTATTACATTCACCGTCACTATTTTAAGTTAAGAGCTAGCAAGCTTCTGCTAAAGCCAAACAGTCCTCATTGAGTTGCCTTTCTCGATAATTCATGAAACTCATAATAATTCCGTTATGATAACTAAGTTTCTGTTGTTCATTTCGATAATACATGTTATAACGACATTTTCATCATACATAAACTGCACCAGTAAACTTCGTTCCGCCTAGTTTTAGCTTAGGACTTGTCAAATGACAAATAATTGTCACCTGTTAGGGTCAACTCACACCAAAAGAGCGTCGAATGTACCAGCAGCAGAATGTACCTTTCGCAAAATGCACCCCATAACTACGCAAAACGTACTATTCTTAAAATGAACCTTTCTCATAAAGCACCTTTTGCATATTGCACGTACCATTCGCATAACTTATCTTTTTTCTACGTTTACTCTTTTACAGTGCTACAGGTAGGTACCTAATGCAAATGCAAATTGCAATTGCAAAGTGCATTATGAGAAAGGTTCATTTTAAGACCTAGTACGTTTTGCGTATGGGGTGCTTTTTGCGAAAGATACATTCTGCGACTGAGCCATTTTAACATGCTTTATTGTATTTTTGTTACAAAGTGTGCATAAAAAATAACCTTTTTTTAACTTCTTTGTAATGCTATGGTAAATGGAGTAGGTATAGCTTATTAAAAGATAAAAATATATATAATTCCACATAGTTACTACTCCATTCTAATATCAGAATAGACGGTCAACCGTTTATGTTTTAATTCTTTTAGTATTAGAAATAAGTAAATTATCTCATCATGGTAAGTAAATATAAGCAATAGGATAAGTAATTTATAGGCACAATTACAAAGTAAAACATGAATGTTGACTTGGGATTTAGAATGTTTTAATTTTTCGGTTGTATTTTTGTTGCAAAAAGTTTTATGCGTCCCATATATCAAGCAATACCTACAACTAGGACTCTGTCCACTTTCCATTAGCATGGCACGGGATGGACACCTGAATGACACCTGATCCTAATGTACCTACATCCTGCTTCACGAACGCTTAATTTCATACAATATAGCATCATGTAACTTAACCGAATGTAGCTGAATACACCAACGCGCTGCTTTGACCGAACTGCTGCATAGCTGATCTCTACAACCCAGTGACTGGATAACATGGATACCACTTGGTTAAACTAGTTGTCAGACTTGGGCTTCCGGCTACCCGCAACGACTGCCGATGTTCAAACAGCGGGGACCAATAGCTTAACGTTCATTCCGAGGTACGGACGGGTCTTCATTAATAATTAACCACTCGTATGCCTAATTATAGAAACAATAGGGAATATGCATGTAATTTAAATATGGTTCGAATATTTTTTTTCCGAATCTTTAATGGCAGAAAATATGAACTAAATCATTGTTTTACTTTATATTAGCGTCATAATTAATTAAAATTAAAAATAAAAGTGCGAATTAAGCACGGGAAATTCAAATTTGTGAAACGCATCACCATTGGTTATAACGAAAACTGACGAATACTATGACAACAACTCAACGTCTACAAAACATACAATGTGTAGGTACCTAAGTAAGACATTAAGTATTGGAATGGACTTTTTATTGGAAAACATAATTATTGCCGTGTGTGTTGTGAACTAATTTAATGTTCAAGTGTAATTTTAGCTTCATAGCGAGGTTATTTAACATTTAAGAAAAATTACTGAAAATGGTTTTATAAAAGCACAATCTGATAATGTTTATTGCATTCGGGTACAAGCAATACCGGTAAACTGGTTTTTGAGCTATTTTCATGGTGAAATGGTTACAAGAACGAAAACACCCAAAGTAATAGTAATAGGACAATAGTAAATGACGTAATCAAAATGGCGCGCGAACACGGCGGCATTTAAATAGCTCAAATTTATTCTGTATTTTAAATATTTTTTTAAGCTTCATTAATGCATTTTTAAACATGTTTATATTTTTTCTATGTTAAAACGTTGTAAACAGTGAATTAAAAATATAAAAAAAATACATGCATATACCCTATTAAAAAGCAATTGTTACTCGCGTGGATCCACGTTTCCGGCATACCAAAGGTTGCTCGCCAATCTACGGACAGAGCTCAGGAAGCGTAGCTAAATCGCCCCGTATAGCTGAAAAGGTACCTTGTAGGTTTACGTGTACCTTCCTGTGATTACGAAATATTTTTTTGTAGATATAAAATAAAAAGAAAAGTAAACGAACCGCCCAGTCTACAGGTGTAGCTACTTTGGCGCCATCAGTCAACTGCAAGGAATCCAACACGCGCAGAATCTCACTGGAAAGTAAAAACATTACATTTTATTCCTATTCTTATTTAGTGGCGATTCCTCAGTACCTATAACGCGCAGGTATTGATATGACTTACGCATACCGAACCCACATACGCTACCGCCAGTGAGTGTTTTACACGCACTCATTTCACAGACTCGCTTCACTGCAAGCATATAATAAGCATAAGCATATATTTTCGTATGTACTATCTGAATGTTGGCGTTATTTGCGGTATTTAAATACCTAAACTAGATCCTTTATTTCAAACGTTACATAAATATTGGTATAAAATCAGACGGGTAAAAGGTTAACCCTAAAATATACGGAGGCTGTTACGGCTACTGCTGCCTACGCAACACGATTTTCAGGTGTAGATTGTATAGCAGGTGCTGTACAAACATTTTACGGCATCGAGTTGTGCCCTTTTGAGCAGACAAACCATGGTTTCTCCTTCGAAGATGGTACAAGGACACCTTCAATATTTTTCGTTTTGAAGTCTGCAATTCCATGTCGTTTTGTGAAAATGACGGTTGGGTAATTGATTTGAGTAAAACGTGATAGATAAATTAGGGTGTAGCCATCTCTTTCGAAAGTGTTCCAGTTTAGAGACTGGTATCTCATAATCCAAATCTGCAATTTTTCGCCTATTTGTATTAACACACCTATCCAATTAATTTTACACACCTATCCAAACATTTTGCACCTTTTACACCAACTATTATTTGGGTTCTTTAATCGGTTTTAAACCTAATTGAACCCTAATATGTAGGTATTATATTTGTAATTACCACCGAAATAGTCACATTTTACCCATCATCTAAACAACTAAATGACGTAGCGGTTATTTAATATACCAAACAATTGTAACAATATTTATTCAAGTGATAATACTTAAACAGTTACAAGTTTCGATACCCGATACCGAGACATGATATGTATTACTGAAAGGAGGATATTTCTATTTTTCTAGTTTTAATAAAGAAAATCCATTGTTCTGTCAAGCAATTATATTGAACAGACCAAATAACAAAAACACATCTAAAATAGACAAAACGTAAAAAGGTAAAAATATACTTAACATAAACAATAATTATAAAAAAGGTTCCTATCGGCCACATGCTCCCCTTTTTTAAAAGAGAACGATTTTCTTTAATGGCCGCCTCAAAATGCCCGCTTGTGTCCGAACATCCACCACCCGTACCACCCCATCATGACCCGGATACAGAGCAGCAATCACGCCGCGTGGCCAGGTTCCCCTCGGCAAGTTCCCGTCACCGATGAGAACTGGGTCCCCGACCTTGACGGCGACATCTACACCCGGTACGCGACGGGGTGCCAAAGTGGGTAGATATTCGGTGACCCAACGACGCCAAAAGTTATCACACAGCCGAAGTGCCCTTCTCCAGCTGCTCCGGCCAATCAGTGCGGCATCCGTGAGGTCTGTAGCTGGAAATGAACGGCCCGATGAGTCTCCCAGCAAAAAATGATTGGGGGTAAGCGCCTCCGCGTAGTTACTTTCGGGGGAGATGTGCGTCAGTGGGCGTGAGTTTACCACAGCCTCGGCTTCGACCAGCAAAGTTGCCAGAACCTCTTCTCTTGAAACGTGTTCTCTTAAAGTTACTTTCAGGGCTGACTTCACTGACCGAATCAGCCTTTCCCAGGCCCCTCCCATGAAGGGCGCCGATGGAGGAATAAAACGCCATTTTATTTTTTTATCTGCTGCAAACTGTGGAACGGCGGCATCATAAAGAGCTTTTAGCTGTCAGTTTGCTCCCACAAACGACGTCCCGTTGTCGGAGAACATTTCACTGGGCGTACCACGTCGAGCGATGAAGCGTCGAAAACACATAATGGCAGAGTCTGCGGATAAGCTGGCTACGATCTCGAGGTGGATTGCTCTGGTTACCATGCACGTAAATAGGGCGACCCATCGCTTCTCTCGCCTGCGTCCAATAGAAATTAATACGGGGCCGAAATAATCCACACCTGTATAGGTGAAAGCACGTCGATGATGGGCGAGTCTCGCCTCTGGCAGATCTCCCATGGGCGGTTGCAAGGTTGTGCTTTTCAACAGCTTGCACAACTGACATCTATGAACCACTGACCGCACGGCGTTCCTCAATCCGAGAATCCAGTACGACTGCCGCAATTCATTAATAACCGTTTCTGTATTGGCGTGAGCAAACTTGACGTGGTAATGGCTGATCAGAAGACGCACAGCTGGTTCCTTGCCGCTTAGAATAATGGGCTGCCTATCAGCAACAGCAGAAGTTCTTCCCGCGAGATGTATGAGTCCGTCTCTGAGTTCTGGGGACAAAATTGCTAAACGACTTTTCTTAGGAACGGGCTGCCCACGTGTCAGATAATGAATTTCCTCTCCGAAGGCGCTAATCTGGCTCCTCCCCAAAATGTGCCGTTCCGCGCGAATGATGTCCTCTGAGATTAATGGCGCTGGAGCAGTGGAAGAAGTGGCATCAGGCTGCGAATCACGCTCCGGCGCATTTACAGATTGATAAATTCCCCGAACCCAAAAATTTTGAAAATTATGACCCCGATGTTTAAAAATAGAGGCAATAAATTGATGAGTTCTGGCTGTTGCTCTTACCAGCCTAATCCAAGAGCTAAAATGATTGATGTCAGCTACAACTGGTAAGGGTAACTGATGTGAATTGATAACATTAATAGACTCTGTGATATGTGATGGATAATTTAATGCTTTTGAAAGACGAAGAGATGGCTTGAGCTCCTCCTCTCCAAACGCTACTGGCGTTGCGACTTTGGGCTCTAATGGCCACTCGGAAGTGGAAGCTAGGAGGAAATTTGGGCCAGATACCCAGCGTGATTCAATACTGGCTTTCCCCCGCGTTGCATCGTCAGCCACGTTAAGTTCGGTTGGAACCCAATGCCATTCATCTAACCTAGTGCATTCTAAAATCTCTCCCACGCGATGAGCCACGAAAGGTTTATAGTTTCTCGCATCGCTGCGTAGCCACCCCAACACGGTCATGGAATCACTCCAGAAAACTCTACGGTTAGGCTTAAAACGGTGAGCTTCGCAAATCGTAACGGCAAGTCGAGTGGCTATCAAGGCGCTTTGGAGCTCCAGGCGTGGGATCGAAACTGGCTTCAAAGGAGACACACGTGCCTTGCTAGCTATTAGTGCAAGTTTCACGTCACCGTTGGGAAGCACAAATCTCCAGTAAGCAACAGCGGCGTGTGCCAGCTCGCTAGCATCACAAAACATGTGCAGCTCCAGTTCTGAAAAACCACATAAATTGTAGCACCTTGGAACTCTCAATTTCGAAATCGATTTTAGGCATTCAAACCATTCGAGCCAAGTTTCCTGATCAGCTTGTGATAGCCTCTCGTCCCAGTCAAGATTCTTACGCCACAAATTTTGAAACATAATTCTACCTCTCACTACAATGGGGGCTAAGATACCTAGTGGATCGTAGATCCGCATGACTTGGGCTAAGACTACGCGTTTTGTGAAATGACCTGAAGTATCCTTTAGGCCCGGGTTAAAACCTATAGTGTCTTGAGCAGGTTTCCAGATCAAACCTAGAGTCCGTGTTGAGGTGGCTGAGAGAGGTAAACTACCCAACCCTACACTAGAACGATTGGCTAGTGAAACGTCAGACAACAGCTCATTTGGCAATCGATTAAGTGCACCAGGCTTATTCGATACCCAACCGCGCATCTCGAATCCC
Organism: Euplexia lucipara; assembly: GCA_921972225.1. Taxonomy (NCBI): domain Eukaryota; kingdom Metazoa; phylum Arthropoda; class Insecta; order Lepidoptera; family Noctuidae; genus Euplexia; species Euplexia lucipara. The sequence goes on along the minus strand of OV179142.1, from coordinate 3,415,087 downwards.
CCACGCTTATGAATTTGAACAATATCGGCGGCCAAACGAGCCGCGTCCTCCGTGGGGACATCTACACTACCGATAAAGTCATCCATGTAAGTATCGGACGTAATAGCTTCAACAGCTTGTGGGAACTCGCTTATAAATTCCGATGCGTTTCGGTTGACGATGTAAATAGCCGTAGATGGACTGGAGCACGCCCCAAAAATCATAGAAGACATACGATAGGTCTTTATTGGTCCCGCAGGATCATCGCGCCAAAGAAATCGCTGAGCATCTCGGTCGCACTCTTGTATTTTCACCTGCGGGAACATCTCCTTGATATCGGCAGTCAAGGCAATTTTTCCCTCCCTAAAACGCATCAAAATTCCTAGTAGCGGTTGTAAAAAATCAGGACCTGACAGAAGCATAGTATTTAGTGATACACCCTGTACTTTAGCAGCCGCGTCGTGAACAACACGCAGTTTTGCCGGTTTTTTGGGATTTACCACACCAAAATGCGGCAAGTACCAACAAACCGATGTGGGCGACTGTCCTTTACACTCCTCAGCATAACCCTTAGCTAGCATGTCCTGAATATTTATCTTGTAACGTTTGGCGTATTTAAGATCCTTTGACATTTTCAATTCAAGGCTTTTGTACCTAGAAAGTGCCAATGAATAGCTCTCAGGAACAGAAAAGTCATCTGCCTTCCACAATAAGCCGACCTGGAAGTGCCCATTTGGTAGGCGTTGGGTGGTATTCTCGAGAATACTAAGAGCGCGCTGATCGCCTGCACTGCGAGGCTCATGTTTCGTGATACCGATCGCGTCTAGGCTTTCCTTGATGAGGACTTCCAGGTCATGCTGCGGACGCTCACGTAAGGATACGTGACAGGCAGTCTCCACTAAAGATGTCCGGCTGCTCGTAAATCCAAATAACACCCACCCTAGCGATGTTTTAATGGCGACAGGCTGGGTCTTCGTGCCTTTCCTGACCTCAGATGCTGTTATCAGGTGCCAATTGTCAATACCTATCAAAATTGTAGGCTTTGCTTCGGTGTAGCATATCTCTTCAACTATACCAGACAGGTAGGAGTAGCGACGTAAAGAGTCGCGGGTGGCCGATTGGCTGTGCAGCCCTAAGTTTTTAATTGCCCTTGCCCGCTGGATTAAGAAACTCTGTGAGGCAGATCGGCCTTGTATCTGAAAGTCTACAAACTGCACGCTGCTATCCCTAGATAACCCTCCCACACAATCCAAATGTAGGTTGCCCTCGGGACCCTCGGCACCAATTTTGGAGGCGATATCGGCATCTATGAAGGTAGCCGTCGACCCGTCGTCCAGAAGGGCGAATGTGTCTACGCTCCCAGCCGGCCCGGAAACTGTGACCGATACTACTTTTAATAGTGGAGGAAGTGTGACATCAATATTTTGAGTGTTGTTGACAGCTACGAGAACCTGTTCAGTTTGTTCAGCATCAGTTTTAGGCCTTGGTTCAGTTTTGACTGCCTCATTCACATGCGAAAATGCTACAAATCTATCATTATGCAAAATAGTGTGATGCCTACGATTACAATCAGCTATTGTGCAACTAGCCTTATTTTTGTTACAAAACCTAAAATTGTGTGGAACTTTTTGAAGACAGCGATAACAGACTTTGTTGTGTTTGATGAAACGCCATCTGTCATCGACTGTCAAAGATGTGAATGTCGGGCAATTTGACAACTGATGTTCACCTTTGCAAAATAAACAAATATTTTCCTGGTTGGATGTTTTTGCAGGTTTTGATTTGTAATTCTTAGGTAAATCTGACGCCCCCGCACCCGACTCTGAAACGGCATGCGCTCGCTGTTTCTGTGAAAGGGTTGATAAAGATGGTGTCACCTCGAATACGGCACCGAATTTCATCACCAAATCGACCTCACGGTTTAGGAAAAGCGACAACAATTCTACTCGAGCTCGGCTTAGATCCTCGTGAATAGCAGCGAAATCCAACCACCGCGCGCGCAACAATGGAGATAGTTTGCTAAGTAGCACTCCAAATAATTCAGGAGAACGTAAATAATCATTGTGCTGTAATAGCTTAGCAACTTCGACACAATTGTTCACACGGGTGGTGAAAACATGTAGATCTTTTACCTCCGGCCCAAGCTTGGGCAGAGCCCTGATTGCGCTTACCTCCTGTAGTACAATTTGTTCAGCCCTTCCATAGCGACGATCTAGGGCTTCAATAACGTCGTTGGCGTGAGGTGCCAACACTAACAGCATGCAGACAGCTTCACGCGCCGTACCTTTTAGGGCTTGGTTTAGGCGTGCAAGGTTTTCCGCATCTGTGAAAGAACCTACTTTATCCTGAAAGGCTCGTTTGAACATAAGCCAATCAAGTGGGGATTTACCATCAAAACATGGAAGTTTTATTAAATTTTTATTGTTGTTAGGACAGTTACTCTTCGCAAGTGCCTTTAGGGCCCCCACTAACTGCGTAACGTCTTCTCGATGAATATCAGTGGCAGCCACCCTGTTACCCCGGCTAAAACTGTGCTGAGGTAATAGTGCAGGATTCTGTGCTGCGATACTCTGAGAAACGACGACATCGTTACGTAGTGGAAATTCCTGAGAACACAAGATATTATTAGCCCCTACCTCACATCTACTGTTAGACTGAAAACCATTCACATATGGTTCTTTTTCTCGATGCGAAGGTATTTTAGTAGGCAGAATCGTACCATCTAACCATTGTTTGACACTGTCACGGCTCCGTCCACTGCGAGAACCGTGGTTACTACACTCTGCCTCAATTGCGATGAGCTCAGCACGATATTCCGCTTCAGCAGCGTTGCGCTCTAACTCCGTTTGCCTAGCGCGCATCTCTGCCTCCATTTGTGCAGTTTTTAACTCAGCCACGCGACGAATGTGTTGCGCTTCCGCAGCTGATTTTCTAGCAGCTACCATCACGGAAGTGCGACTCGTGCGGCTAGTGTGAGTGCCGACAGATTGAGCGCTCGAGCTAGGCTCTAAACCAGAAGAATGTACCTGTGAATTCCCTTTGCTAGCACATGTTGGAGGTACTGGAACGGCCTCACTAGTCGACTGGGTAGGTAAATCAGAGTCATTTTGTGGCAGTTTTGTCTGTGACCTCGTCACAACCATTTTTTTTTGCTGAAAAAAATTGCTGAAAAAACTAAATTCTTGTGGACTAGTCTTACTAGACGCTAGTTCAATCGGTAGAAGGACCACTTATATTACTGAAAGGAGGATATTTCTATTTTTCTTGTTTTAATAAAGAAAATCCATTGTTCTGACAAGCAAATATATTGAACAGACCAAATAACAAAAACACATCTAAAATAGACAAAACGTAAAAAGGTAAAAATATACTTAACATAAACAATAATTATAAAAAAGGTTCCTATCGGCCACAATATGATTATCATCACTTACTTGGCCGACAATTCGATAAACCAATGTCCGGTAATATAAACGTCTTCAAAGATAAATATTATCAAAAGTACTGATAACATGAGAAGGGGGTAATTTATGGACATAACACAATGGCATCTTGTGTCATTGTTTTGTCCATGACTCATTATATACTTGAATAAATCATAATCAGAATATATTATGCTTTATTGTGTATAGAAATACAAATAGCGTACCTATGTGTTATTTATTATTAGGTTGGCTGGACGCTGGTCGAAGTCTAATGTAATCAATTATTTCATCTTTAGCCCCAAACTAAGAATTTCTCCTGTGTCATAGGACGTTTACAAACATTTAACTCACATACACAAACAAAAAACTACTTGAAGTTTGTACATATACAAATATTAGTTCCGTGCGGGAGATGAACCCGTGACACTGGCGCTGCACGCACAGTGCCAAGAGTTTCGATTATCATTCTTTTCATTCCACTACCACGCACACTTTTATACTACGTGTAAGAATCGTAGTACCTAAGTACTATTTAGTTTCTGCCTGCCCTCAATATTTTCTCAATTTGTTCTATTACGTCATGTCCCCTAGCACAAATGGGACCTAACGGTTTATTTATGTGTATAGATCCTACTAATATTATAATTGCGAAAGTTGGTTAGGAGTGTTTGTTTGTTCAGGAAAAAACTACCGAATGCATTTTAATGAAACTTTGCAATAATATAGCGTATACATCAGAATAACACATAGGCTACAATATATAAAGATATTGAATCAATTGTCCAAAATATAACGATAAAGTAAGTAGGAAAAAAAGCTGCCATCTGCGAACTGTTCTGGTAATTTTGCGCAAACGAAGTCGCAGGCACCAGATAGTGAAAAATAAATGGAAAAACTACACTTACTCGAAGTTTCTCCCTGTAGTTGCTGGGTAAAGGAAAGACAGCCTGAACTTCTTGTTGGGGTCAATGATGAAGACAGCACGTGCCGTGAGGGGTATTCCTGCAGAGTCCACTTCATCCTTGTCTACCATGCAAAGCTTCTTGGCAATCTCTCTATTCTTGTCTTCAACTATTGGATACGGGAACTTCCCACCCTCATTGCATCCTGAAATTGTTTTGTATTATATTTAGGCAAGATATCAAACATGTTAAGATTCCAAAATCGCAAAACATTATAGATTTTTATTTTCAACTTTTATAAGTGTTAGCGATAATAATTTCGAAACATACAACAGAAAAATAAAACAGACTTCATAAAATATATGACTTTATAAAATTACGATAAATGTATAAAATATATACCTATAAGTACCTAACTATGGACTGCGTCTGATCATAAATGATTTCGAATTTTAAGTTTGAATGAAAACACTAAAACGTGTAATCAAAGAAAAAAAAAAACAAAAGTCGAAGCCACAGACTACAAGTCTGTGGCTTCGACTTTTGTTTGATTTTTTTTTGCTACCGACTTCTGATTTGTACCTACTACTGAAAGTAGACTTCAAAAAGCAGGAGGTTCTCAACTCGTCCCAAATCATATTATTTTAAAGTATGTGTACCTATGTTGCAGTCAAAACTCTTAACCAGTCATAAGTACTATTGACTAGCAAAATCAGTCAAAACTACTTTTGAATAATCAGGTTGGTCAAAAGTGGTTTTGACTGAAAATTATTGGTTATTTAGTACTTTTGACTGCAAATTTGCGGTTAAAAGTACTTTTGTCAGACGCTCGTCGTCAAAAGTAGTTTTAACTGCATTAAAGCATCAGTCAAAAGCACTAAGGGATCTGGCGCTAATGGCCGTGGTTCTAACCTAACCTAACCCACATGATTCGCCAACCATAGACGGTTTTACCTGACTGATAAAACCAGTTAAAACCACTTTTGTCGGGATCAATTAGTTAAAAGTACTTTTAACCAGCTCCGTTAGGCAAAAGTACTTTTAACTGTTATTTTAGTCAAAAGTATTATTGACTAAAGCATACGGTCAAAAGTACTTTTGACTGATTTTGCTAGTCAATAGTACTTTTGACTGGTTAAGAGTTTTGACTGCAACATGTACATTGTTTAGTAGATTACCTACTTGATGACGGCTGGGCTGATGACGAGCATTCTAATTTCTCCTTTTATTGTTTTAAAGTGTATGTAACTTCTCAAGTGCTTTAATAGTGCTCAAGTTCTTTCGAGTAGCATAGGCTACTCGTAAGAACATGAGCACTATTAAAGATTATTAGAGATATCAACGATTGAGTTTATTGTATATATGAATAAACTTTTCTTAAGTGCCATTTCGATATCAATTATTATTATAGCAATGGAGAAAATTAAGTACCTTGGCTCTTATAAAATAGGAAAATAACATTAATAACATTAAATTCATAAAATATGTTAAACTGGAAGTCTTTATGTAGAATAATATCTTTTCAAGAAACAATTTATGGTCTAAGAATCAATTTCAAGATTTTCTATAACCAAAGATCCCTTCAGACGCTCCCATTTAGTATAATTTACACAATCTTTCTCCCTATTTAAAATTTTATATATTAACTGCATAAGAGGAGCGGTGCTTGAGGAGCTGAGGAGCCTGTAGCTAAATGATAACTGCTTTTCGTGTCGATAAGGTTAAGCTGCGCTTGACGGTGTAGGTCCGTGGATACGTGGCTATTTATATGTCGCAGGTTTTTCATAAAATTAGGTTTTTTATCAAAAACCTAGGTTTTTATTGTAAAACCGGAAGATTTTAAACACGATTTCATCTTAAACCTGTTACAATCCAGATATTTGATCAAAAACCTAAACTAGTTTGGGTTTATAAGACCTAATATAATTGCGCACTCTTTTGTTTATCCTAATTATATTTTCCCATAACATTATTTACGCATAACAGCTTACGGATATTTTTTTAAGCATAATTTCTATAATTATAATAATGATTAAGCATAACATTCTAAAGTATACATTTATTTATGCCTAATGATATTAAAACATATTTTTTATAGGCGTAACATATTATTATTATTATAACAAAGAACAAATCTAACAAGCGTAGGAGACGGAGCCCCTTTTTACGTCTGCAGGGTTTAAAGGAACCTAACTAACCTAACGTCCGGGTGCCCCAAGTCCTGATTATGGGAGCAAACTCTTTGGGATTAAAGCAAACCCGTTATTTTGACAAGAACTTTATCATAAACTAAAACTAGTTCAGGTTTTTGATAAAAAAAATCTGAACTAGTCTGAACTGTTTCAGGTTTATGATGAAATTGAGTTTAGAAGCTGCAGCTAGTTAAACTGAAAGCCAACCCTGGGAACGGCTAGGCAGATGATGATAAAGATATTACCTGCATAGCACTGAATGTCTTTGCACCACTCCACGTGAGATTCGATACTGTCACAAGACAAACCAACTACTTTAGTGTTGCGCTTTTCAAATTCGGGCACCAGCTTCAAAACTCTGGCCAACTCTGTGGTACATACTGGAGTGAAATCTGATGGGTGGGAGAATAAGATACCCCATCTGGAAATGATACAACAGTTTATTAGCAGGTGAAGATGTAACGTACGTCTAGTCCAATGGCCATGGTCCCCTGAGTTTTGGTTTTACCGACTTTGAGCTTATTTTGTGCCTCCTACAAAAGTTTAGTTTTGATATTTTGCTTCACAGCCTTAGGAGTTAAGCGAGAGTAGAGGTATCAAACTGCTCGTTAAATAACTAGTATCTCAAAGAATATTCTTTGTGTATGGGTATTGGGCAAAGCCTTTGGGCCAGGGCAGCCAATAAGTTTTTATTAAAATTTGATCGCAATTTCTATAACCTACGTTGATATATCGGGAAACGAGCAACATCCCGATTGTTACCTACTTCATTTAATCTGGACTTCAAACAAGACTCCGGAGGCGGTCGTAACCTCATTGGCCTATGATCACCACCAGCTACACTCCGAAGCCTTTATCATTTCATTATGAAAAGTGTGACGCACTACGTGTATGACGAACACCGTTTGTGATCAATTCCGTGACAAACGCCATGTTGTGACCTACAGCGTATAGGTATGACGAAATATATGTGATAAAGTTTGTGTGTTTGTGTAATGGGTCGGTAGGGTTCTGAAGTAATTGTTCTGGGGATGACGGAGCGTAGGTACCTATACCATCGTTGACCTTTTGCTTCACATTATAGGTATTAATTTAAAAACGAATGCTGCATCATCCTGTGCCGTTATACAGGGTGTAACGGAAAGGGTATATACATACAAACAGGGTGAATAGAGTATTTAATAACGAGTCTTTCCTCAAAATTTCAGCTCCCAACTAATAACTTTGAAACTTCACGATATTATTTGATATCGACAGTTTATTAAATGCAAAATCATAACAAACGTGTCACCGCACTATGAGGGTCATAATCCTGTCCGGCAAGGTCCAAGTATATCTATCTCGGGTTCTGCGCCCTTAGTACAGACCTATCGGGCTCTGCCTAACCGACGAATGCGCGACGGCGCGGACGGGCTCAACTTTACAATTATGTATGTATATGTATAAAAAAAAACGTTGCCATGTCGTTTCTTATCACCAAGAGAACCCGTGCCCTTCGGATGTATATACCCTTTCCGTTACACCCTGTATAGGTAGGGTTTGCTGGGGAGTGGGTTTGTTCCGCCTCTTCTTCTTCCAAGCAAAAACCCAAAGACATGGAGAAGGGCGGGCTTTTTGGGGTCACTGTCTTATGTAATTTTGACGTTCATAAAGTGCAGATCCTCAGCCTAATTTGAATATCTACTAGGTACTTAGTCCAATTACTTTTCAGCCAACAGGCGCCTGTTGGCTCCGTAGTAGACACGATAAAAAATAGTTTCAACACGGGTTAACTCATATTCTGTAGGTAATTCAACGTAACAAGTAGTGAGCGTTGATTCATATTATCCTCTGTAGGTTTACGTTCACGCTACACATCTAACACATCAACCTATACATTTCAAGCAAGATCAGCTTATACTGGGATTCTACCTATAGCTTGATGTGTAGCCGCGTGTACCTATGTTGTAGGTTCAGTTGACATTATTTTATAGCAAGACTTGTGACCTTATTGGCATCTTCATTTGATTCGTGAGCCAAAGAGTTCTTACAAATAAGACATAGCTTGCAAAGCTCGACGTTCTTCACACTACTAGATAGTATTGGATTCCTAAGCAGTAAACCTACGTATAACGTAGTTAGTTACAAATAAATCCACTATAGGTTAAAAAAAAACGTTCAGCCTATTTTATAAAGCTCGGGGCTAAATTAATGTTAACAGACGAACGGCCGATCAAGGTTATAAGCTACGTCTGCTGAGGTTAGTTTATTGATGGGTGTTGTTAATACATTTATGTACGTGAAGCTTAGTTGGAGAGGTTAACAAGACTACTAGCATTGTGCAACTTTCACTGCTAACAAGAACTTAAAAAAAAAATAGACGGCATTTAGGGCGAGACTCCACCAAAGCGGAGAAGAGAGGAAATGTCTCGTAATAAACTAATAGGATAATATACATGTATTATGCTGAAGCTAAGGGCTGAGCTGTCAATATGACGCAACCTGATTGGCTGTACGACACAACTCTTCTTGGCTCCGCTTTGTTGAAGTCTCGCCCTTTATCTGTGAGTTGTGAGTTGTGACATCACATTAAAGTACCTATGTATACATTCCATTATTTACATTGTTTATAAAAGTTAACGTTTTTCCTACCCTTGACCTTGTTTAGTTTGTACAATTTTATTTCTTAGAAATTTAATATTTGTACGCTGGAAACAGCAGAATATTATGGACGTCATATTATGTTAACACCTTTGTAACAACAATATTCTGACAAATAAATTTTTATTATCATTATTAGGGTGCGTTTCCACTGATGCGGTGTTGGGTGGTGCAGAACAAAGTTGTGCAGGAATTGTCTGATCACAGACGAAACGAGTGACGAGTTGAGGAGTTCAACCATTGTAGTTAATCAGCCCCATCCTCTCATCCGCACCCTTATGGTTAGTCAGCCCTTCGGACTTCTGTCTGATTAACCATTATGTCTGTCAACCAGTCTTGTCATAGGTTGTGTTGTTCAGTAACTGAGTAGTCTGATGGTATTCAGTTTCATCTAACACAGAATTTGATTTAAAAATAGTTTAACTACGATCAGCATAATGATTTTGATTTTGATTGGTTTTAAACCTTCCCACCCCAGTTACTGCATAACACAATACTTGTATTTGGAGAATTTTTCCGACAGTTGAAGCATTCTTTTTTGGTTTTTTACCAAAGTATTGTCAAGCTTTCAAAAATGTCATGTTATAAAGTTGGTACAAAATAACTACTTTTTTTGGAAAGCAGTATGTATATAATACATTATTAACAAAAGAGCTTTTTCCATAATACATATAGTTGCTATTGATGCAGTTCAGTGTTTTGATTCGCCATTAATAGCAATTATTCCACTGGAATATCAACACAGAACAAACAAACCTTATTATATATTTTTAAACTGTGTTTACATTCCTGGAAAGCATGTTTTGCAGGATTGATAAAACTGGTAAAATTTCATTAAAATAGCATTAGAAAAAAGAGCCTCGTAGAAGCCGGAATGCAAAACATTTTATTTTAAAGATAATTTAAAACAATCAATTTTAATTGAAATTGTTGCATTTTAAAATAAGAAGAATAAAAGTGAACCGAACAACGCTCCATGTATTGTCCATCTCTGCTTGTTTTAGGTTTTTATCATTAACCCTGATTTTCAAATAAAATGAAATAATTTAACTAAATGAAAAAAGATTAATGTAATTGTATAATGATTATTGCATATTTGTTAGAAAGTGTAACTTTTTTTAAATTCTGTATAGTGATTTTATGAATAGAGTACCGTAAAACGGGGTGGATAGAAACTCAAGGGTGAATAGAAACAAAACTTTGAGGAGGATTTTTACGCTAATTTAATATTGTTTGATGGTAACAAGGTGTCGAAACTATTTAACTCAATTATTTAAAAGCACTATAGTCTTCGTATGTAACAAACAACTTTTAACTTACGTGAATATCCTCCTCAAAGTTTTGTTTCTATTCACCCTTGAGTTTCTATCCACCCCGTTTTACCCGGTAATCTCTTTTAGAACCATGACATCACTAAACATTGCTCTGCTACCAATAAAAGATTATTTGGGGTAAAGTGATCCCGCTGCCATGAACAGATCTTGTCATGTGTCAAAATGAAAAGCCAAGTATGCAGCTTAGTGTTTGGAGAAATATATCAGGAAGTTTGAAAGTTGTACTTGAATCCCCAAATGAATTACTTAAAATAAGAACAGAAATATAGTGATAATGATGAATAGAAGGGACACTAACACATTTAACTAGGATCATAATTTGCCTGAATACATAAATGGGCAGGGAAAGAAACCTCCTTTACCGCAACGCAATGCAAGTGAAGATGTATAAAACATGTTACTTATATCAGTTTATTGATATTGTTTGTAGTTTTTAGATTTACTTTTGAAAATTATACAAATAGCGCCGGTTTTATAATAATTGTATGTAAAACTTACGAATTTCCAAGATATTTGTGCAAATCTATCTCTCCAGTGGTCGAGTTGGCAGTAAAATTTGGAAAAATATCCCCCAATAGCAACATTTTCAGGTTATGTTAATATTTTGCTCTCAATTTATTGCTGAAACAGAATGGTCAATATAATTTTCTTCTTTATTTTTTATAACTCTTCTGACAAATTCCACCCAAGAATAAAAATCACAATAAAATTATTTTACGAATGCAGGGTTCGGAATTTAAATATTTTTTTTAATTCCCGCCTGCTGTCAACAAGTTCTGGCCACCAGTCCTATCGTAATGGTACAATTTTCACCAATGAAATCAATGCAAATTATACCACAGACTAACTGAGTGATTGGGCGATGTGGTCGCTCGACAAAGCCCTTGGCTAAAAAAAAAAACGGAGTGATTTGACGGAACGGAACGTCAAACGTGTCCAAAAAATTCAACACACTGCACTGCGCACTGACTTTGGTTTTGGCTTAGACTAGTGTTTTGGTTTTCCCAAGTTTTCCTACCTCAATTTTTGCTATCTCTATTCTATTCTATTTTTTGATATGGCAAACAAAGCCGAATGCCTCAATGTAAATGTGTCAAATTCTTTGGTGTGTAATATTGACACTGACAGATCCACAATTGACAACATTTCAAAATTGACATGACCCTAAAACAAAAATACCGTTTCTTCATTTTTGTATGCTGAGTTCCGTCTAAGGCTTAGATAATTATATACCTCTAGATCGAGCCACCGCGTGGCCGCACATGAGACAGCAATATAAAATTTCAGTGTTGCTATTCCTTTAAAAAGTCCCAAAATACGACCAAAATTCTACTTAACTGCAGGTTCCAATTTTAGCACTATTATAAATTATAATTTACGTATTCAACGTGGTAATATGAGTGTAGAAGTATCAATGTGTGGGAAAATTTCATTTCACGTAAAATACCTACTTTCAATCTTACCTTGATTCTCACAAATAATATACACTAGGTACTACCAAGTGAAGCTTGATGTGTGTACATAGAAGGAACTCTTTATAAGAAAACAACATTATTTTTTCGCGTTTTATGTATCATTAAAATATACTTAGGTATGGCTGACATCCAGTGTGACATTGAAATTGCTGTAAAATAATTATTGTCCTTTAAACAAAACCATCTTATTATGAAAATTTCTGATTTCTAAATTCTAAATCTTTATTGTTACTTAACATTTATTTATAAAATGAATTCTTACTTCCAAATATCTATAAGTACCTACGCGATTGCCTTCAAGAGTAAAACTTAATGATTGTCGAAAGGGCTCTGTTCGTTCGTAAGGGTTCGCCCACAAATTTGTGTGTGTTTAGCCACCATTGATTTATTTGATTATTATGCGTACCTTTTGAACATTAGGCCTGACAGTTAAGGGAAAAGATTTGAAACGTGTAGCAACACTGTAAGTAAGTATTTCTAGGTTATGTGATATAAGAAATCAAGTTTACTTTAAGAAATCTTCCATATTTTGGTCTGAAACTCATGACAATAAAAGCGCACAAATGTATAAATTCAATAATCATACTATAACACTAACAGTATTGAAAACTTTCGAATGAAAAGTGATTTCGTTAATATCCTTTTCTGTGCGGCTTTTACAGCCTATTATACTGCATCCTCCCATCGTAAAGCATACACCATACATTAAACACTTAACTAATGGAGTCCATTTCTCATTAAATTACTCAAACTATTATAACAATTGCAAAAACCATCCGAAAACTTAAATTAAATCGACCCTAATAATATACGTGACAGTGACAGCACTTTGTTTGGCTAACATTCAAAAGCAGTGCTGCCACCTCTCTGAAGCCGTCAAGCGCTAAAAGTGCTTGAAAAAAGCGCTAGATTCCGCTAGATTGCATAAAAAAAACACACACACAAGTAATACCTACCAAAAATTTGTTTTAATCAATTTAAATCTAAATTAATAAGAGCCTAATCGCTTTCGCTGTCTGAGCAGGTTCTGTAGACTTAATTTTTGTAGGTCCAGGTTGCGGTTTTTGAGGGTTTTGTAATTTCCATTTATATTTTTGCTTTGACGTGACGTGTGTTAGAACATTTTCGGGAAAATCGTAGTTTTAACAACGATTTTCCCGACGGTAGCCGTCCCGACATGTAGCCTTTTTGTAAGATAATCCCAATCGTTTATGTAAATTTGCGTTTATCGTGTCTGTGCCAGGTCTGCCAAAAAAGCGCTATATTTTCCGCTAGGAGTTAAAATTGAAATTTCAGCGCTAAGTGTTCCAAAAAAGCGCTAGATCTAACTCCGAAAGCGCTAAGGTGGCAGCACTGTTCAAAAGTTAGCCATGCAAAAATGCGGCACGCCGTAAGGGACAGAAGATACGATGCTTTGTCTCAATTTTCCTACGAACTTTGTATTAATGCGTCTCACTTCCACACTTCACACTGTAAATTGGGCTACGTCTAGAGGTATATAGTCTAAGGTCTAAGGTATCTACAAGTAAGCTATACTCAGTGTCATTGTTCACAAATAATCTGTATTTAAATCATATTCGCCGACTGTTCAATTTTATCATGATTTCTGAATCTTTTGAGCAGTTTGCAAACTGCTCAAAAGATTGTTGTCAAATGAAGATGTTGATTTTTCAACATCTTCGTCATCGTTTTTTCATAGTCGTTTGACCCTTGACCCTGAAAGCTCTAAAAATCGTTTAGAAATGCATTGTATAATATATTAGGATATAAAGAAACTTCATCGTTCATCACAATCGAATAATCGACTACACAGAAACACACATTAGTAAGTTTTTTACGAAATTAAATCGATCGTCATGAAAAGCAAGCACATCCCCATTCATCCAATCAATGGCGTCACCGTCAATGACCCAACCCGCAACGTACAGTTTTGTAGTTTTCAACTTATTTAGACCGAGTTTCTATTGGATTTTTTTATTTGAAAGTGTTACATCTTCTTAAGGTAAGTGAAATATTTAACAAAAAGCATTGATATATTGATTATACAAAGATAGAGAGTTACTTGTGATCGAACTCAACACAAAATGGACGTCAAAGGTATTGTGACGTGATTATGTAAAAAAATACTTATCAATATTGGTTAAATGATGTGCCGGCATGCAGATTGGTTAACGTTGTATTCGGTGCGATCCGTCCTGGTGCATCGGACTTCCTTAGATGTTCCGGTCTGTGTACATATATATAGAACAAGAGTCATGACGGAAACGGACAGGAAGGCTATGAGTGGCGGCGCACAGGCAACCGCCTATCGCGCTATCGATGCATCTAAAGAGCTGTCTTTGTTTTTTTGCATCCTGAAAATCACCACACGCTTTTATTTACATGACCCTCTTTGGGGTCATTGCCCTATATCGTGTACGGAATGAAGTTCTATTTATCTATAGAGAATGCTTTTATTTTATTTGCTGTGCGAGTCTCCTACATTACACGCCTACACTAATTAGTCAGATGCTAAATTGTCAAGTGCCTACTTATTTGTGTCCCAGATTGTTTTTACATCTGTCATTATTATTGTTTGTATTATGGTCATGAGAAGATGGTATTCTTTCTAAAATAAAGTTATATGCCCTTTTGAATAGTTTTGATATCAATAAATAATATGAATATGCAGTATTCCAATCTTTTACATCTTGAACCATCAAGTTTTAGATATAGTACAACTTAAGAAATATTTGAATATATTAATAATTAAAGTTAACTGAATGTCATTAACAAAGAGTGACTATTTGTAGTATTATCATGAATTATTATTTTAATTTTCCATAAGCAGCTAGCTTCTCCAGCGAATGTGCAAAGTACCACCACCATATTATGTCTGCTTGTGTTAAATAATGATGATACTAAAATTAAGACAATCAAAATAAACAACAAATCAATAAGTATTAGAAAGATATCTTAAATTGTAACCACTCAAATGTTATTTCAAAAAACAAAGCATGTTTGTTGACAAAATAACTTACATTTGTTGTTTTGTGAGGAATAATATTGACAAACAATTGATAAATTATCAGCAATTTTTTTGGTAGTAACAACAACAACAACAACAACATTTATTGTCCTACACTGTTCAAAAATATATGTCATGCATAGATATTTTGTAGACATACAAGTTAACTTTAAAAGAGGTTAAATATCTTGGTAAAAAGATTTTATAATGGCTGTGCTTATTTTACTTATTTATTATTGAAGCTAAATCCAGGGATAGTTAAATTTACGATAAGTACAAAAGACAAACCTAGAACAGTAAAACAGTAATTTGCATATGACATGTTGCATACTGCATCCGCCCGGCGCGTCGCGTACGTCGGATAATAACATCCTTTGTGAATGGCCCACTGTCAACATTCACAACGATTGACATAATAGCATATTGTAATGAGGTCGCCATCATCAGATCAGCTCGGTGGATCTGAATGTAAATCGGTGTGGGGCTGATCTTGTTCAATTATCCTTATGGTCCGCTGTGTGATTCCTCATACGATGTGACCTAGACACGTCACAATGGGAGGCAATGGCAGCGGACCGGTCACTGTGGAGGCATACCGTGAGGACTAAGGTGTTTGAGTTTGAAAGGCGACGTAGAGAAGAGCTCGATGTTAACGTGACGAGCTTAAGGCCCGACCACCCGCGGCCATCCAATACAATTACGTCGGAGGGGTGCTGACTTGCAGTGATCGCACTTTCACGGCAAAAATTGGCTATGTCAGTCACCAGAGGGCACACCAGCGATGCTCTTAATAGGCAGATCCAAGTCGCTGTGGCCGAAATCGGTCGGGATCATATATATATATACGGTCATTATGTTTCGTACGTTATCTGACCAGGATAAAAATTTGGTCTTTAAAGAGACTGTGACCTAAGAGTTACTTTTGGTGTTTCTTCTCAATGTAGTTAGATAGTGAAACACCAACCTCAACTTCTAGTTAAAAAACATATGTGTAAAAGTGTTTGTATGAACCTAAAGTCAGAAATAAATATCATTTGTCTTCTGTGACAAGTGGGCTTAGACAAGTAGGAATGGCTCTATGCCTCAAAAGCTATTCTGGTAGTAATATGACTCTTATCAAGGGGTTAAGTAGGTATTTTTTGTTTCTTCATTTATTTTAACTGGATTGACATAAGATTTTTGGTACTAATTTGTCACGAAGCCAGCTAACATAGGTCCCAGAGATTGCCTATTAATTGTATTTATGCATTTCATCCACACACTTTGTTTATGGCTCCAATACTAACCCCTTTTTGTCTACTCTAATGGGTACTGAATATGGACACTAGTTGGAAAAACTTTAATTACTGAGCAGTACTTTAGTTCATAGGAACTAGTAGCTTTCTCAGCCTCTGAAGTCAAGTCACAGGCTCTTGGGCCGCAATAAAACTTTGTTACGTCACTCGGTTCTACCCGCGTAGTTCCCATTCCCGTGGGAATACACGGATAAAAGTAGCCTAGATGTCACTTGGAAATAATGTAGCTTCCCAACTGCAATGTTGAAGGAATCTTTCTAATTGGTCCAGTCGTTTTTAAGTTTATTTGTAAGATACCTACATACAAAAATGCTAATCTTACCTCTTTTTAATATTGGTATAAACAAGACATTTCATTTATGAACTTTAATATGGTGATTTTAATTGATTTACTTAATGTCAACATGCCAAGACTACTCCAGTAAAATGTGATGAGGAAATACCTATTGATTAATTTTTTAGATTTGTAATGCTGTGTCTATTGCCCATTCTCTGCTTCTGTTGTATTTAAATGCCTACAGTAATAAGTATGTACCTATGTTCTATTTTACAATATTTTGATTTGTAGGTAGTTGATTGTTAAATAAAATCAAAATAATAAAATTGAAATAATGATTAGTCATGAATGGTTTTTCAAAGACACTATTAACATGAACATTTTATGACATTATTTATGTGTCTGGAATTTTACCTCTCTTTATTAGGTCCTGATTTTCCTTATAATATTATTAAAAAGCAATTGTGGCTAATAAAGCAAGTTAACACAAAATTATTTATTTAAGACTTCTGTGGAGAATAAACAGACTTTTGATTTTTGTTTGAAGAGCTTTATTCTCATAAGACGATCGTCACTTACATGAGATCATTAAAAATTCAGTGCTGGCGTTATTAAAGTTGCTCGCGTTCTATTGCTTTGCGCCATCATTTTGCTCAGAAAATTTCTGATGTAGCTATTTATATTATTTATACTATTTATTTATTTATATTTATTATAAGCAACCTAGCTCTACGCATTATTTGTTTTGTTTCAGACTACTGGAGGGTTGCTATGGTCAGAGCATTGTTTCGGTGCATAAGAAAGAGCAAATAAAAGTGTTCATCACAGACATCTATTGAGAAGTTACAATTCGTGAAAATGCAGACGATCAAGTGTGTAGTGGTAGGCGACGGAGCCGTCGGTAAAACGTGCCTACTCATAAGCTACACAACCAACAAGTTCCCATCCGAATATGTGCCCACTGTGTTTGATAACTACGCTGTCACTGTCATGATTGGAGGAGAACCCTATACACTGGGTCTCTTTGATACTGCAGGTAAATATAAGTTTGTTTGTTATCAAATGTATCTATACTACCACTAGCACCACCATTCTCGTTGTATATTACTGAATATGACCAGCAGCAGGGCTATCGGCTATCTTTTCATTGCCAAGCAAGCTGCAAGCTGGCGTCCAGTTGCACAAAAAAATAGTTACTTTATGTAGACTTCAATGTACGGTGATCATCAGTTGGGGTGCGCCTCATCACATCTCAGCGAGCGCATGTGTTCATCCTAGATACACACTGATGAAAATACGAATACGAAACTAGTTGTTTGACAGTTAATCGTTGAACACTGCCCAGTGATCAGCAGCATGAATCTGTCAATGGAGATTCATAGTGATGACTGTACATTACCTGTTAGATATTTTACCAGTTGAATTCAGTTACATCTTGTTAGTAACAGTTTAATGTAGTCAAGTGACTTTTGTGTTTGTAATGTCTGGGCGACCACTCATCATCTGCCTAGCCTTTTCCCAACTCTGTTGGGGTCGGCTTCCAGTTTAACCGGATGCAGCTGAATACCAGTGTTTTACATGGAGCGACTGCCTGTCTGACCTCCACAACCCAGTAACTGGGTAACATGATACCCCTTGGTTAAACTGGTTGTCAGACTTTCGGGCTTCTGACTACAAGTAACGACTGTCAAAGATCTACAAATGACAGCCGGGACCAACGGCTTAACGTGCTTTCCGAGGCACGGAGGAGTCTTGGTATGTAATAAATGGTCACCCATCCACGGACCGACCTCGTCAAGCGTAGCTTAACCTTCGATCGACCCATGCGGCTGTTATAATTTAGCCACAAGCTCAATGTCTGGGTGACCACTATTTAACAAAATTTTAGTTTTTAGTCCCTCATCTAGATTTCAAGAAAATATTCGACACGTATTTTTTCTTTTTTCACGTAATACAAAAAATAACGGTGATACATCGAGTTAAAATGTCGCATGACGTCACTAGTCAGTACAGTCTATGCTAGCTAATGACGTTACAAGCCCCCACTCCTCAACTTTAATCGAAGCAGTTTTCCATCAATTTGAAAAAGGAAAAATTAGTCGAATATTTTCTTGTTATGTAGATGAGGGACTAAAACTAAAATTTTGTGAAATCGCCTATTCAGTTACATCTTGATAGTAACAGTTTGGTGAAATGTAGTCAAGTGACTTTTGTGTTTATAATGTCTGGGCAACCAGTATAAGTATGGAGTTTCTTGCCCATTCTTCTCCATACAAATCTACTTTTTGGAAGGGGCAACTAGAATCATTTTTTAAAGTTAATTTTTGTTCGACGTTCAAAAGTGCCTTATAGGGGCCTAATTGAAATAAATGGTTTGACTTTGACTTTGACTTTGACCAATGTCACAGTCATTGATATTAGATCCAGACATTGGATGATGGAGCTTAGGCAGTATCGCTTCATGTAACACAGTATCGCTCCATGTATCACAGTGGTGTTCAACTGCATCCGTTTAGACTGGATGCGGACCTTAACATTATTGGGAAAAAGCCAGTCAGATGGAGATGCTATAACATATTGATTAACTATTTTGTATGTTGGTTACAGGACAGGAGGACTATGACAGGTTGCGACCGCTAAGCTATCCACAGACGGATGTTTTCCTTGTTTGCTTCAGTGTAGTAAGCCCCAGCTCATTTGAAAATGTCAAGGAAAAAGTAAGTTGATATTATTAATGCTATACATTGCTCAACACATTGCCAATTCTAATATTAAGTATTTTAAATGTCAATTAACATTATGAAATAATTTAGCTATTACTGGCAAATAACTAATTCATTAAATATAAATTCCAGTGGGTGCCAGAAATTACTCATCATCAACAGAAAACACCTTTCCTCTTGGTGGGTACTCAGATAGACTTGCGAGATGACCCAGCGACGATGGAGAAACTGGCTAAGATTAAACAGAAGCCCGTGTCTTTGGAGCAGGGCGAGAAACTGGCGAAGGAACTCAAGGCTGTCAAATACGTCGAGTGCTCAGCGCTCACACAGGTATGACCTAATTATTATAAAACCTTGTTGAACATTTTACTTAACTAGTAGATCATCTCAGTTCTGTTTAATAAAACATTGCTATGTTAGTCTTATTTCTCTAACCCTTATTCGTAATGTTTTAAATACTTCATATAATTTACTACAATTTTTGTTAAACTTTCATACAAAAAGTCAACAAAAATGGCATGTTTTGTCAATGTTTCAAACTCAACCGATAAATATGCGTTAGTGCGTCGAGGTACGGCACCGCACCGCATATTCAGTCAGATATACAATGTACCGACACTAAAGTGATGAAAAGTACTGTCTAAGATATATTTGCAAGAGATTTCCGATTGAAGCCGGAGAATACATGTATGATGACTTTGTCGTCAGAGGTTAATATTGTAACATCGTTTTGCAGAAAGGATTGAAGAACGTTTTCGACGAGGCAATACTAGCAGCGCTGGAGCCCCCAGAACCGGCCAGGAAAAAGAAATGTGTGCTGTTGTAAAGTGTCCCGGGCCCAGTGCGAGCCGCCCCACCACGCGACGCGAGTGTGCCCGTGAGTGCCACGCCACCCGGCCCTCCTCACGCGTACATTTTAGTATTTTACCATATAATATTATTCATAACAAAACGGTTTTTGAACAAGTAATTAATTAACTTTTATTTATGATGATATAATGATTATTAAGTCTTTCCAGTTTATATAGGGTTTAGTAGAATGACCGGCACAGTTTTCTATGGGAGTCATGTCCTAGTTTTATTTTAAGTTATAGAACCTTTGTCTTAAGTGTCGCGGTGTGTCCGAAGTTCACTTTTTTGTCGCCATCACTCTTTATGTGTGGTTGTTGTAGGAAAGAAACACTTGCGGCATTATTTTATCTAATTTGAGTTCTACAAAATAACTTTTATGATTATGATAAAAAAGTAATTGGCAAAATGAATTTACCATGATCACATTTAAAAAAAATACAAGAATCAGTCGCAATGTATTTGTGCGAAGTAGAATTTCATATATTCAAATCTACAAACTAATATCATTGTTTTTCTGACATGATAAATCGATTCTTCGCTTTAACGAAGTTCCTATTACAATCCAGTTAAAAAACATTTATTTATAAATTTACTGTAAGACAAGCAATGTTGGTAATAAAACGTTATTTGTAGCTAACGCAAAGGACACCCCACTTCCCTAAACAAAATGTGTCGATCATTTTTCTAAAAAGCATGCATGATATTTTAGTCAAAAAAAAAAACGCGTCGCTAATACATTTAATATCGTTTAATAAAAACAATAAATAAAGGAAAATTAATTAAAAAAAAATATATTATACTCTGTTTCACCATAACTTGTATTCTGGATTTTTTATAGAACGAATAGCGATCGTTGTTTAAGAAGGCGAACGAACACTTTTGTTATAAATTACAGTGGGCTCAAACATTGAATGAAGTGTTCTAGTTAAGACGGCTAGAACAAACTACAGTAGCTTCTACAATGAATAACAAGCTGGGGCCCATTTATCTTTAAGTAACGTTATACGTTTTATAATTTTCAATAACGATTAAGATTCTTACAACAGCATGTCACCTATAGACCTATTACTAATATTTGTATAATCAAATAGGAATTTAAGCATTTGACGAAACGCAACTCAATCACAATTTGGCAACGCAACAGTAAATGTATGTGGCCAACCGTTAAAATAGTAAGTTTTAATGTTGCCACAGCAAAATGTGGTTTAATAAGACATAAATTTGTATTTAGAGCTCATTAAAACGTTATTTCCATCATATATCTTTTTACATCCAGACGAAATATATAATTATTTTTAGATGGATCCAAATTATCTCCAATCCATGATTGAAGGTCTGAAGTCTTCATTCTCTAGTATATTAATCCTTAGTAACAATAAAAACAAAGTCATGAATGTGTCGCGTGTACGATATACATAATCTTCGAGTACAATCGTACGTCATCCGTACATTATACAAAGAAAAGGATTCGGAGCCTGTTTGGATCAAGCTAAAGCCGACTATTATTAATGTATTAATGCTTTCTTCCTTAAACTTATTAGTCGGTAACACCACACAATGTATTTGAACCGTAAGTATTTAATTCGCTTCAGGCTCGCCCCCTATGACATCATAAATGGCGAAATGAGGATACATGGGTACATTGTCATGTTTTATTTGGTTACATACTTACGGTTCATGTGGAGCCATAACAGGGCTCTTTAGATTATTTCTTTCTTTCCCTAGTTATGATGGGAATAATTATTTATCCGTCGCTGATAAAGTAGGTTAATAATTTTAATAAAAAAACGTTCAAGTGTCCAAATTTGCAGACCAGAAAATAGTTTTCACCATCTGCTTGATAATGTCAAATTATGTGTCATGCAAAGTCATTATAGTCCTACCCCCTATTAGTAAACTTTAAGTAAAGGGACATAAATTATAATCTTTAAATTTACATACAATCCTTGAAGTTTAAAATTTTGGCGTAAATTTACTACGAGTTTATAAATATGGGTTCAGGGTTAGCTGGACAATAATATTTTACTGTATTTCATTAACACCTGCAAGTCAATAAAGTAATTTGAATTTGTTGCCTCTCCTATGTTTCTATAAAAACTAATACCAAAAAGAGACATTGATTTGCAAAATTGATTGCTTGTAATTATTTTGCAGGTGTGAAAAGTAAAGTATTCTCCTAGGAAATAAAAATGTCTTTATGTTGGAGGAACTGGGATCCCTCGCTGCAGTCGCTGCATCCGATTCGATTCTAGTCTTTAATAGTTCAGCTGGCTTATTCACAACCATTCGACTAGATTCCGCACCGAATCGAACGGCTAAGATGTCGAAGATGTCATCCAAACGCAATTCACAAATCCGAAACCGATTTTTTTTGACAAGCCAAATTCGATAAGAAGACTCAAATCTTTCCGACAGCTGTTTGCTATCGGGAGCCATACCGAACAAAATTTAAACGATTTATTTTTCATAAATGCAGGTTATTTCAGAGAAATATAAACACTGTAAACCTTTAAAACACTGCACTTTTAAGTAAATGAAGTTTTATTATTGTATTGACCGTGTTTCATTGATACTTTCGCATTTACTTATATTCAAAGTGTAATTATGTAGAACTACATAATTACACTTTGAATTACTTTATTCGTATAGTTGTACGTGGTTGTACATGTAATTGTTTGACAATGAGCAAATAGCAAGATTTGTGTATTGATATCAAATACTTAAACAGTCATTTAGCCTTTTTTAAGCAAAGTTATAATAAAAAAATCATCCATAGTTTAATTTCAAATAAAAACTTTTTCCGCATTGCCAGACTGGCAATGTTTAAAAAGTAAAAAAAGTTTAAAAAGTAAAAAAGTCTGTCAAACTGGCAATGCCAATTTGACAGACGGCTGTTTACAAAGCAAGTTTATTTGAAATAAAGTTTGTTTGATTAATAATAAAATCATTTTGTACCGTTTGCTGTCTATTAAATTACTAGCTGTATATTCTATAATTAAACGGATCGAAACATTTAAATAAACCAATTTTATTTACTACTTTAAATTTTCTACCACGCTGATCTTTTTACTACCATTTTGTAGCGTTCCCCATAAATACAATGATCAATCGGTATAGAAAAAAACGTATCCGTTCGGATCTGTGAATAGCGTTTTGGCAGTTCTTCGGCTCGGAAATGAGATTGTCGAAAACGGTTCCTTACCGACACGGAAACCAATCGAACGGTTTAGAATAAGGCAGCTGGTCAGAAGTTAACCCTGTGCTTCTTTGCTGCGCTAGCGCTCGTAACTTAAGACTGTTTTGTTCCCTTGGTGAATAATCCACTTTATCTATAGTAACTGTCCTCTCTGTATTTTGACTGATATGAAGATATTGTACTACCTTAACAATAACTTTGTATTATGTAACGTAAACATAATGATATTTATTGGATAACGAAATTGTCTATGCTGGCTGTGTGAGCTAAAATCGATGAAGCAACTTCATGCACAATATTTGCTAAGCACAGTGCGTCGTATGTATTTTTATAAGTATTACTTGGTAACATATTAACTTATATTAAAATCATAATTTAAACGAATACAACGCCTGTCTCTATGGACGGTCGTCCACGTTTGTGTTTTATATTATTTCAATGTGTTCTACATAGTTTTACAAATAAGTTTGATATAAAACACTTAAGATTTACTAAACACCAAACTACTATAATTAGCATATTCTAAAAAAAACAGGCAAATTAAAACCGCTAGAAACTCGTGATTTCAGACGATAAAATAATTCGTAAACTTTGTGATGCTATACAGAGTATAAATATTATTATTATACAATAATAACGAGTCATGCAATATGAGTTTGGACTGATAATTACATAAATTCATCATTCCATGAAATATTTTTGCATTTATTGAGCATATTTTTTTGGAGTAAACAGTACCTTGATACCAACACTGAATACGAGTTACTTGACGCCGTAATATAATTATTGATCTCGTAACGAGATCACGTGAAGGCGGTGCGTATTCCGTATTATGAAGCTTACTTTTGTCATAAGTGTGCTGTCGACCACTGCTTGCTCCGAAAATGCACTGCAATTAATATTGTAACGAATTGTTGGTACTCTAAAAAAGCATGTTGGTGACAGACGCGCTTGATTCTATTGATTTATAATGATTCAATAAAACATATAATGGGTGCAATTAATTATAATTTAATAAAGTAATTTAAAACATTTTTATTGACTTTGGGGGCTAAATATAATTGTCAAATATAGCAAATATACATGTACTCAAAATTATAACTACATTTTTATGTATATATAAGCTACTGTATACTTTTTTACGCATTGGAAAAGGTAACAAGTTTTCTGAATTAATATTTATTTAGAGCTCTTTGTAATTTACACGAGCGATGATTATTTTGTATGTTTATGCATTATCAGTGCAGTTATATGTTCTTTGTGTCAAGAAGTAGTTATAGGTGTATATGGAATAAATATATAATGAGATTAAACTGTAAAGTTTTATTTCTTAATTTAATTATAATTTCAGTCGGTGCATGCATTTATTGGTAGTCGTAAGCTCAACTCTGAACCTGCTCGAGAAGGAGCTTTTACGATCTACGTGTTCTGTGAGTGGTATCCTGTATGTATTGTATAATCTATGCCATATAGTGCATAGTCTATGTCGCGTCAGCCATTAACTACCTACCACCTGCCAGTATTGTAACTGTCAATTAAGTACTCAACCTATGCACATAGATTTTGAAGTAAAAGCTGATGTTTCGTTGTTCTAGGATTGATATTATTTGACAACTTTGACGGAATGACTTTTTAGTGCTTTAGCTTTTACTATTTCAACCTTTTTATATTTATTAGTTAAACAGTCGATCTGTTTATTTTATAATTAGCGCAAAACTTTCAAGTAGTGTGCTATGAAAATTCCAAGTTAATATGGGCGACGGCTTAAAGATATCTAAAGGTTGGTCCCAATTATTTATTTTGTGAGACCGTTGTCGACAAAAATTAGAACCTAAAATAAATGTAGGTATAGGTAATACGTACATCTCTTGTCGCTTAGGACGACATTTTTGCGACTTTATTATTGTGAATCAAAGACATTCAATACTTTGGTAGGTAGGTACTATACACGGGATTGAGCAAAATTTTCATCCGATATTTGTGTCCTAGTATTAGACACAAGTCGAACAGTCTAGTTTAGTACGCTCCGCTGACGCTCCAAAATTGCTATATTATGCTAGATTAGCCTTACTGAGACATGGGATCACAGTTTCCATGACATTTCTTCGCATGTCTTGTCTAAAGTATATTAAATTTCTTCGTTGTGAATGAATGTACCTACCTAGGTACCTATTTTAGCTCTGTTACGACATCGTGGAATATGGCTGTCGTTCAGACCTTTTAAGGTGGTTTAATCATCATGGATTTTTGTGACCGGACTTCCACATCCACAACCTGTGACTAATCTAGCTAAATTACGCCGATGGGATCTCTGGCGAGGTCAGAGATGGAAGAAAAAGGGGGGATAGCCAGGAAAACTAGGTTTGTCGCCCTCTGGGCCCCGCAACGACAAATAGCTTCCTTTCGGAATTGCCTTTTTGTTTGCTGAGAAAAGTCTAGTGAAGCGACATCTATCTTGCCACTTACGAACTAATTACCGATATCCTACATCGCGGTATCAGAGTTATCCGCGCAATTTGAACGTATATACAAGTTCCCGACTACAACCGTCGCGTCGGGCAGTAGTTAGCCCACCAGACACAACTCCCGTCTAGTTGGAGGACCCTCCCTTTTCAACGGTGGATGGGGAACTTTACACCCTGTTCCTCATCCATCCATCCAAAACCCCGAATCCATCTCCAGATCTGTTAACCGAGAGGTTTCGCAGTTGTTGCTTTTTGGTCACACGACTATGCGTTCAACGATTGCCGAGTCTTCTTACCACGTCAACAAACCTAAGGCTTTGAATCTTGGTTTTTGTGTTTTTTTCCCGGTGTAGCGACATCTATCTCGCCGAACGAACTAACGAACTAGTTCTATAGTTATCCGCGCGACTTGAACGTATAGGTACCAGTTCCTGACTACAACCGGTAGTAGTAGCCCACCAGACACAGTAGGTACCCGTCTAGTCGTACGATCCTCCCTTTTTTATAATAATAATAATAATAATAAATTTTATTTTCAGACATAGTCCATAGGTACAATTGGAAAATTAAAATTACAATATACAATAAAAATACCTTATGGAGGACCACCTCACCTCTCCTTTACCTTCCTTTTTATGGAGGATGAGGAACTTACTTCTCTACTCACAATAAATTAACAAAATAAATACAATGCCCATTAGAAAGTGTTGCAATTAGGTATTAAATTGCTCACACGACTTTACAGATAAGCGTCACAGGAGCTCCAGCAGTATAGCTGGAGCCGCCTTAGAGGGAACTCGTTCCGAACGAAAACTGGACGTGAATGGTTGGTTCCTCAAATATAATTAAGCTCATCGTATTTACTCTCTTGATAGATATCTCTTTAAAATCAAACCTCTTGCTTTTAACACAACTAAGTTACAGGGGGTCCAAAAACGTTATGAGTTCATTCGAGAAAAAAATAAAACCGACTTCAAAAAATACACTAAACGGTGTAAAATAACTCTAAATTCGGAAGTCTGTGGCTTTGGTGGGTTTGTCTTACTCATGATGGGCCACCGACTTCCGAATTTAGAGTTATTTTACACCGTTTAGTGTATTTTTTGAAGTCGGTTTTATTTTTTGCTAAAAAGTTTTTATTTTTCCATTTTTAGTTGTTCCTATACAACTATTTGCCATGAATTTATTTTACATTATTAACAAAACATGTCATGATAATAGGGTTATCCACTTACCCCTAATAAATTAAAATTAACATACCTAACTGTCGAAATCTAGGTACATTGTACACCTCTGCGTACCCTTCAGAGCATACAGGCGTGATGATACGTCATGATGTTGTATAAACAATAAACATCCAAGCGATTCCCGCAATCACGACAGATTTGCCGTCTATTTTTGAAGAGTTCCGTTGTATATCTCCGAAGATCAGCACCAGATCTTCACCAAATTAAAATGGGACCACCTCAGGAGTATACTCTTTCAAATAAAAAAAGAATTTTGAGAATCGGTCCACAAATGGGGGAGAAATCAGGTAACATACATAAAAAAAAAAAAAAAAAAAAAAAAAATACATACACACGAACATAGAACCTCCTCCTTTTTTGAAAGTCGGTTAAAAAGGCCGTGCCCCCAAATTCTGTTGGTGCATTTGAAAATTTATGAACCTTGCTTACCGAAAAACTTTTGCGCACAGCAGCTCTGAATGTAGTAGGTAAGACTCCAACATACAAATTAGGTGGCAAAATATTTTTTACCAGCTTCCATCCCGGAAATAGATGACCAGTTTTCCATGGCTGAAGCGCGATGCGACGAACTTCAGGAGAAACTTGATATAATGAAATCTTTAAAAAGAAAAAAGAAACTGAAAAAACGGAGGTACGTAGGTACCATATTACAAAGACAGTGTGTTTTACCTGATACGAAATAGATTTACGATAGGTTTGTCTGCAGCGGCTATTTTTTATTGCCAGTGACTTGGCGTCCAGTGGCACTCCGATATTTGATGACTGGGTAGGTACTGAGAACTTACAAAATAATGCTATTGCACTATACGTGGATTTCGAGTCAATAAGGTGTACTGTGCGCTTCGTAACATCTCTGCGAGTCAAAATCAAAATCAAAAGTCTTTATCCAAACTAGGCTGAGAATCAGCACTTTTTGAACGTCAAAAAAAAATACATAAAGACAATCCCCCAAAAACGGCCCACCCTTCGCAGTCCGCATGACGTCAACCTAGATACATACCTGCAATTTGAAACTAACTGCCATGTTTGACAGTTAGGTAATCGTTGATCACTTTGCCAAGTGATAATCACTTTTAACTTTCCGGAGATACTCAAAAGCCCTGCTGCGGTCTGTTCAAACCATAGATAGTTTGTTTTAGATTTCTATGGTTCAAACGATGAATCATAAATAACTGTTTTTTTTTCTAGCATCACCAGAATTACCGATCCGCCAATGACACCAGAAAACCTCCCTTTTATAACTGTACGGACACAGCCGAAGAAGAGTAAGTGCTCCTGAGTTATTATGGCTTTCTCTGCTCGTAAAAATAGATTTGGATAAATTAATAATACCTACCCACACTCGACTTGACTCAGTAAAGCGCAGAGCTAAGCGGCTCTTTGGTGATGAAAAGCTAGTGGGTTCCAAGCTTCAAAACCTGGCCCACGGCCGCAAAGTTCCATTGTGTCTGTCGGTATTATACTGACTGTACTTCGATGAGTGTGCCCTAAAGCTGACGAACTCATTCTACCATCTCCTTTCTTCCATCAAGAATTCAGACGTACCTACATAGGTACTACAGCAGGTATACTCATACCTTGTAGTTGTTCAACACATTCGCACGAAGCGCTTTGCCTCATTCCCTGCCTGCATCGTGTTCCCAAATTCATATGACCCGAATCTGTTTAAGTCGCGAGTAATAAGCTTCTTTTGGGTAAGCTCATTCCGTCGCCGATCTCATCTCCGTCCTCAGGATAAGATTGAAGTCAAGAGTATACCCATTAAATAAGTAAAAAAAATATTGATGAACAATTGCTCTGTGGCACCTTTTGCGGACAACTAGTCTTCATACATATGCATACCGTTGGATGACTTTCATCCTTATTTTTTATGATATTCACCTAATTACTTGACTAGCAAGTTTGTTTAGTTACCATATTAAATTAATATGTTAAAAATTGGAAATATGTATTTAATCCTAATACGCGATACGGTTTTTAAAAAAGACATTCCGCTGTTTCTCTCTTAGACTTGTCACTGTGCTAAGTTGCGCCAGCTTGGCTGATTACAGAATCCCAACAAGCCGCAAGACTACGACGGCTTGAAGTGCCAGTTAACCCCACGCGAGGGTACCTGGATCCTGCTACCGTAGAGCAGCATCGCATGATCGGGCAGGTGCGGGGCTACAACAACAACTTTAAGCAACCACAGCAGGATCGCATTGAGGTCTGTCATTGGAAATTAATTATAATATTATCAAATGCTTAGATAACTATAAAGACTAAAAATCTAAATCTGCCTATTCTTTTTCAACTGTCTTGGGATTGGCTTCCAGTTTAACCGCATGATGCAGCTGAAAACCCGTGTTTTACATGAAGCGACTGGGCTTCAGAGTATCTGGAACGACTATCAAAGATCTACAAATGCAGGCCGGGACGAACGGCTTTACATTCTTTCTGAGGCACGGAGGAGTCTTGATATGTAATTAATGGTCTACCATTCCGCGGAACAACCTTGTCGAGCGTAGCTTAACCTTTGATCGACCCATCAGGCCGTTTTTATTTAGCCACAAGCTCGTCCACTAAAAATCAAAATTAAAACAAATAACTATCGCTAAATCAATCGTTAACTCATCCGCATCGGTGCTCCCTGGAAGCGTACCTTGAAGACTGGCGGCATTGACACGTATGCCATTGCTTATTCTTTGACCAAAGTAAACGCAAAGTGTCAACTAAGCGTCTTGAAAGTTCCTTAAAAAAAGCATTAGGCACTTGAACCCCAAGACCCGAGAGTTTCGACCCCAAATGGCTCGAAAATATATTTTTTGTAGCTGTTCTTATATTTCCGCCGTTTGAGGTTCTCTGCAGCCGCAGCGGCAGCACCAACACAGCACGAAGTGCTAGGGAGATGGGATGGCGCAAGAGTGTTGACACAAGTAGCGTCTCGCACTAAAGACCGTCCGGGCTTTTGCCATGGTCGCGTTCCAGGCCATTGGAACAAAAAGATTTATGGACTGAATATTGGTTTCTAATTATGCTAATTTACCCTAAGCTACCTATTTTTTACATTCCCAGTCTAGCGTGATTCAGCGGCCGTACGTCAAACTCAAAAGGCAGCGGTCACATGCTGATGGAGATAGTGAGTCTGAGTTTAGTTTTTTTTTTGGTTAATTGATCGACTATTCAGGTGAGGCATGAGGTCCCGGATTCGATCATCGGGTCGGGCATAGTGTTATGAGTTTTTCCATCTGGAATTTCTCAGTAGCAGCCCGGAGTCTGGATTTGTTCCCGATAGATGGCAAAAGTCTCGCCCTTTATTACATGGGACTTTAACATAACTGGCGAAATGTGGGTGTCCCACAGGTACACCTCTGCCTAACTCTTCGGGGTTTACAGACGTGATGTTATAATTGTTTTGTTTGTTGATCGACTATCGTCTATTTTCTATATCTGTTTTACACCTGTGCGAATTTTAATTAAGTTTGATTAGTACCTACAAATTTATTGTTCCTCACAGGTATGTGTAGTCAACGGAGTCTTCTGCCTAGCGAAGGCCCGGAGGTAGACTGTGGTGAGCACGAGATCAGCGGGGAATACGGCAACTTTGACGTTTATAGACGACCGTTAGAGTTGTAAGTTTATTTCATAACATATTTTTTGTTTTGGATCACTGGCGGGCACTCGGCCCAAATATTGTTAAGTCCGATGGTTTCTCCTCTTACTCCCCACAAGGTAATATAAAAGACATCCTGAAAATCGTTATTAAGTTTTGAAAAATGAAATAAATTAATTTGTTTATTGCCAGATTAATATCCAATATACACACATTGATAACGGTACAATAATAATAATAATAATAATAATTTATTCAAGAAAACATTGTTTACAAAAAGTTTACATTATTTTAGCCAAACAATAGTATTTAATTTATCCTACACAATTTATACTTAGTTCTAATTATAAACTAAAGCTAAAATATTTCTACTACAAGTGGAAGTAGAGGGATCAGGTTATACGTTAATTAGCGACCCACCTGAACTAGGTTTATTCAAACCTGTGTTTCAGGCCATCACTTTACATTGCAGTAACGTACATAGGGCTATAAATAAATTGTAAGTAAATCTGATGTAACTAATAGACTATTAACAACTACGAGAAAAAACCTATTGGAACATTAAAACCTAAAACTAATTTATATAAATATACAAAAATAAGAAACTTACGAAGGAAATACACAAATTATCATGACAAAACTTCTAGAAGTTGTTCTGTGTCTGTGTAATTGAGCAAAGTTAAATATTCTGATAACACCGTACTACATTGTCTAAAACTTATACTATGTATGTTTAGTACCTTGTTTATTCTGTTATACAGAAATGGTCCTAAAAATACATAAAATCGGTTAGCAAACGCATGTTTAGTTTGTGGATTTGCGCAGACCAGGTCCTTTCTCCTCTTATTGGCAGGAACTAACTCAAATGGAAGTTCAGTGTGCTGTTGTAATACTATGCTTAGGATGAATAGTTGGCGTACTGTTAGTACATTACAAGCTGCGTAAAGCTGGTGCGTAGGAAATCTAAAAGGGCGAAAAGTAGCAACCTTTAAAATTGATCTTTGAGCGCTCTCTAGAGGGAGTAAAACTGTTTTTGCAGCTCCACCCCAAGAAGAATACAACGTAGGTACCTACTAATGACGCTGCAAATTATGTTACGGCGTATGGTAGGACTGTCACCTTTGATGAAGAGGGCTGTTGCCCCAGTCTTGCACCGCGGCCAAGTTATCAGAGCGGAGCGGTTATGTTGTGATGTCCCACTGCAGGGCAAAGACCTCTTCTCATACAGAGAAGGCACGAGCATTGATCTCAAGGCGAAAGTCCATGTTTCCTCACGATGTTTTACTTCATCGACATCAATGATGTCCAAGATACGTTACGTACCACGTTATGTTGTGTTACCAACCTGGATTTGTCTACCGCAAGGCTAATGCCTCCTTTAGGTACTCTCTTTCGCTATCTAGAACTATTTGGTACCAAGCTTCATGAAACGAAAACAGCTACGGCTGGGCCTCCCGTGATGTCACTTGCCATGGTATACATGCCATTGGGTGAATAAGGCTACTGCTATACTGACATGCAATCACAATTAAATATGCTATTTAGTCACAACAAAAGTTAACGTAGGGAAACGGCTAGTTCGGGGTTACGGAAGTATCTCCTTTTCCCGTGACCACCGGCGCACGTGTGAGAAGGAACACGGGGTGGTTTTTAGTTAGTAAAAGTCTAGACAGACCCCGCCGCCCTCCCGGGGCGGAGGACATCCATGAGGATTTCCCAACCCAAACCAAAACATAAAGCATACAGCAGTCATGTGTGCGTGAATTGCGACCTTGCATGGTCCAGTCTCACACCTTACGAAGTACCTAATACGTTGGGGATCTCTGTAACAGTAGTTCTAAATACATTTCACTATCTATCAGCAGCTCTGTGGCGAGTGGTAAGGAGTCCGCGGAAGTGCGTCAGGTGAAACAAACCACAGCAAACCGGCGAAGGCATGTGCCCAGAGAGATTTCACCCAAAGAAGGTAAAACCAAGTAATATTTATCCCAAATATTATTAATTTGTAATTTGATTGCGGTCCCGGTATCCGGGCATCGTGAGTTCGGTACATAAAAGTCTTTTTCTGATGTTATTTTAATAAAAACACCATCGTGCCTACACTAACTAGCCTATGGAAGTGAATGTTTGGCGTGGCAAAAGAGACATGAAAGTAGAATATATGCAATAGAAATGCGTTGCTTGCTGAACATATTTGGTGTAACAATGAATAGATTAAGGAATAATGTGTTATAGCAACGTTGTGGTTTAAAAGAATATGTGGTATCAAAAATTGAAAAGAGTATGCTTAGATGGTTTGGTTACGTTGAAATGATGAATGAAAGGCGACTGACGAAAAGTATTTACAAGGCAGATTTTTTAAGTGGGAACGCCCAGGAAAAGGACGCCCTAGAAGGACATAGGTAGACCTTATTGCTGAGGTTCTTCAGAAACGTCAGGTGCGTAGTACTGGTACTCGCAACCGGCGTGTGTGTATGACAACATGTATGAATGTAAACGAAGCAAAAGAAGTATGTTAGAATCGTAGCATATTGCGCTCTTTAGTTTCTGCCTACCCCCATGAGAATAAGGCGTGAGTTTATGTATGTATGTATCGTGTTCTTTGGATGAAAATCAAAAAAAGGCTAGGTACAAAAATTCATCGCTGTGGGGTCCAGGATCAAGTACCTACTAAATTCGTAGTGTATCTTCGATCAATAATAGCATTGATCGAATATTGTCAGTGCTATTATTGATCGAAGTAGTGTACCTATGGATGTACGTCGATGTCCCTTTCACCTAAAGAGATTTAAAATACTAGAGCGGACATGCGAGGGAATGTCATACAAAAACTTTGATCCCATGTCTCAGTAACGCCATCTAGAATAATATATGAATATTGGAGCGGCAGCGGAGCGTACTAATAAAAACCTCATAGAATTGTGTCCAGCAGGACACAAGTTTCGGAAGAAAATTTGTCTATAGGTATTGAATGTCTTCGCTTACACCCAACATATTATGTATATTGTCCGTAGTAAAAACCCGGACGATTACTTACTTTTAAGTCCAGGTTTCCTTCCGTTGTTCAGGTACCGGGATCTAACGTACCGAGTTTTGAATAATTAGTACGAAGCAACTTTTGCGCATTTCTGACTTAATTGTCATTCTTTTTTACACTTAATAAAACATCACAAAACCGCCTCATTAACGTGGATAGTGCAGTCCGAATGGCACAGACTATTCCAGGGCACAGACTATTTTAGGGCCCAAACAAAGTACCGGTTCTCTCTGGTAATTCTTTAAAAAAATTGTCTTTGGTCTACACAGAACGAGTGGCGGAACATTGGCGCGGTGGACCGCACGGTGAGATGGCGAGGGCACCTCACCGTAGACAGCCTACCAACAAAAACCTCAAGTCTTCAGGTGCAAACTTTGGTTTCTTTATCATTTAGCTAGCTGACCTACAGTGCAATACTGTTACAATCTAAGTGAAGCTGTCATTCTGTACCTATTCATGCTTGGTATTGACAGTTCACGTTTAACGCGGTTATTTTAACAGAATCAACTAGCTGGATACAACTTAGGTACTGTAGCTCCGAAGATAATTTACTCTGCCCTCTGTAAGGAAAACATTATAGTAAGACAAACGAATTAGGATTTGATACGGAAAAAAATCTAACAAATTTACCTTCGAAGATCGCTGGGAGGACTTTAAACTTCAAGTGTTTGAAGTTTAAAGTCAAAATTGGTTTACCAGAAATGTTGTATGTAAAATCGAGCAGCAAGCCAGCATGTAGAGGAGCGACCGGTTGTGGAGCTGTTCAACAAAAACCGGATCCTTCCCGCCGGCCTGCGGCGACAGGGCACCGCGCCCATGATACCCGCGCCTTTGATACCCGCGCCCACGATACTCGCAACCACGAAATCCGTGCTGCCAGGGCCGCTGGACGACAAACCCAAAAAAGGTAAGAAATCTTAAAAACTTGGTAGGTACTTGCCAAAAACCAGAGACAGCAATCTCGACGTAGAGTACCTATGATCGCCATACGACCGAATTCGAAAAGTCGTTAATAAGTATTCACCGGTGGGTAAGTAGTTTGAGACAATGACACATGACATAATACTGATGAAACCTTTCAGGTTGCAACGTCCAAAAGTATAACGATGATTGCAACGATCGTCTAGAAACCATGCAGACTTCGATGGATCCTAAAAATGTTGGTTCAGTACTGTTATTTATTTATTCTACTTACAAATCTCTTTAACTAAGAACTGAGAAATGGATTTACCGTATTTACCTTTAGATCTAATCCATTTGTGTAAAAAACGGTACCATATTGCTGTCGGGGGCACTGCAGTGATATTTCTCAGCAGGGCTCGCATCATCCTCGTCGCGTCAAGTATCGAAGCCGTCGGTACGAGATGCCGACAGTGGCCTCGCAGATGAAGCAAGCAGGCCTGCGGAACTACTACGGCACCCCCAACCACAGCCACATACCGTTCGTGGTCAGCAAGAGCACCGCCCCTTCACACAATATCGGTGTCAACATACAACAGGTGACCACGAAGTTTCATCAACTACGAATAAGTTGCGGTTGAGTTACCTACATCTTATCTACCATATGAGATAAATACTACATAACAAAGAAGATATTCAACATTGCTTAACACCCTCGTTGAAACGTACATCGATATCAAACTAAATCAGCAGATCCTCTAGTTTTTCGAGTTATATAAACATAAATCAAATCAAAACTCATTTATTCAAATTCGAATGAGAGTCAGCACTTTTTGAACGTAGAAAATACATAAGACAGTCCCCCAACACGCACACCCTTCGCCACTTCCTAGTGTTTTGCTGGTAAGAAGAAGTGGCGGGACAAACTCCCCAGCAAATGTGCGAAATGGACAGTAGATTTTTTCATATTTCAAATCTAAACTCTGAAAGATTGATAAAATAGATTTTCCAAATAAACAAATTTTCTTTACGTGTTTTTCTTTTTCTTAAGGTCCATCTTGTGTACTAAGTCTTAATCTAAGTTGATAGATGCGCCACAGTTTTTCTTTTAACTACAGCGTCTATCATCGTTTCATATTGTATTGTCTGTACCTTATATGTTCCAAATAAAAACTTTTTATCATTTTTATCATTTATCAATCTCGGTATACGTATAACTTTGTATATCGATATGTTGTCAAGGTTACCCCCACAAAAACAAACAATTTTATTTTCATAAACCATTACTTTACAATTAATTGTATCTATTTCTAGGTGTTAAATGGGCTTAAAATTCAACAACCATTATCTGGCATACCGCTGACTATAGCACATCATATGGGTAAGAACTGTTGCAAATATGCTTTATTATTTTCAGAAATACATCTACAATTTGAAAGATACAAGATACATTTATTTTGTAAAACATTATCAGTATGAAGGTCTTACTTCTTCATGAATATTGTAAAGAGGAAAAAAATGTGTATGTGTATGTTTGTAATGAATAAACTTAAAAACTGGGGAAAACTACATTCACCCTGAGTAACATAGGCTACTTTGTATCCCTGTATTACCACGGGAACGGGAACTACGCGGTTGAACTATGCGTCACGTCTGCTAGTATATTAGAAAGAGAAAAGATTTTTATTTTTGTGTGTGTTTTAGCAAATAAATATCTTATCTTCTCTTATCTTTGTATGTATGTAGGTAATGAATACTTAAACTTAAAAACTGCTTGGCCGAATCAAAAAAATTTTCACCGTTGGAAAGCTACATTCAAAGACATTCAATACTTAGGTACTATATAGACGGGACATCACGAACACAACTTTCATCTGCTACTTGTGTCCTAGTGGGCACAAGTCTATGAGTCTAGTTTAGTACGCTCGGTTGCCGCTCCAATATCGTTATACAGGGTGTCTCATTCAAATCGGTCAGTATGGGAAAGTCTGAAACTATAAGACATACGAAGATCTGTTCTGAGGAACCATGTCATCGATTTTAATAACAAGAAAAATTGCATTCATACATTTTAAAAAACATCTGTAATATTGTAAACGTGGTCACTTCGAGCACCTACTAAAATAAAATAAAGTATGTGGAAACAATGCATTTTATTCACTTTAGACATCATGTTTCATACAGACATTTACTTCTTAAGACCTACACAATCGATATCTAAATAGAAATAGTGTAGGTTTTTTTTTTTTCAAAATAACCGGGTTCGATTCCCGAACGGAGTACAGATGTTTTTTAAGATGTATGAATACAGTTTTACTTGTTATTAAAATCGATGACATGGTTCCTCAGAACAGATCTTCGTATGTCTTATAGTTTCAGACTTTCCCATACTGACCGATTTGAAGAGACACCCTGTATTATGCTAGATGGCGTTACTGAGACATTGAATCTAAGTTTTTCTATGACATTACTTGGCATGTCCTCTGAGCTATAGTACCTATCTTTAATCTCTTCCGCTAAATTATACCCAGGTGACATGGTCTACCTACTTGTGATCCTTCTATTCACACGAGAAAGAGAACAGCGCGGGTGAAACCGCGTGCCGTCCGGTAATTTCAAATAAGAGAATAGATTAAAATCGTTTTTTTATCTTTCGAATGTAGGTTATTTGTTTGGTAGATATTTTTACCAACCCTTGAAAAACAACGAATGACGCCGAAATGCGACTGTGTGTTGTTTCTTTTACGTTAGTCACGGGACCCAACTCCGTTCGTTCGTATCAGAATAACAGCGCTGCGATATTTATATTTTTTTTTTTTAATGTCGCAGCTAATGCTGAGATAGGCGCCTTTTTGGTCTCGCACGAGTCTTTTTTTTTAAATTTCATTATTTTTGTCTTTAGTTTTTTTATCTTTTCTTTTTTTTTTTATCTGTATTGCTGATCTTTTGTTTTATGTTCTGTGCGTCCAAATAAAATATTTTCTTTCTTTCTTTCTTTCTTTCGTTAATAGACAAAATCGAACGCATTTTCTTTAAAAACCTGCGTTTGATCTAGCAGCCCTTAAAGTTACCACAAAAAGTACAGCTGAGTTTAATAAAATACCTACATTGATTGATATTTCAGGTTTGGGCCACGTACCAACATACGGTGCGAAGAATAATATTATGGTACGTTTAAATTATGTCATTTTATTTACCAATACGTCGATCGTTTCCGTGCGCTGCAAACAACGACATTCAATAGAGGTACAGACGCCAGCACATCAAATTACCCCATTGTGTCAAATTTCTTTGATCGTTTTTCAACTTTATGTCAAACAGAATTGATAAGGTTCATATTCAATTGGGAAAATTTGACACATTCGTCTGTACTTTCAATCATAAAATTAGAGAAAGGAGTAAAGCTTAAATGCCATGCTCTGAGCGCCATTTTACGTCGCTGCTAGCGCCTGTCTAATGAAACACTACGGAGTAGCAGAGCCTAAATTGCTCTTAGCTAAGTTCCACAAAATCCTCAATAATGTAGGGAGTCCGGCCTTTTTACCCAAATGTCTGGCAAACTGGCTGGTCTGTCCAGCTATTAAGTTTGGCGACCTAGCAACCCATATTTGTAGCTTAGATTTGTCCTTTTTTACACAAAGCCGTTGCATTTTGTTAGAACCAGAAACCGTCGTTAGACAGTCACAGCGAGATCAACGCCATCCGCGTCGGCCGGCGGCTGCTGCGGCTGCCGTCTTACAAGTACATCTCGTACAACCGGCTACTGAACCTGTATCGCGAGGGAGACGGCATGGTGCCGCGGTTCCTGCGCGCCATCGCCCGCCCGCACTTCTTCTACTCTTCTATGTACAAGTGAGTGATTTTCTGCTATGAGGACTTAAGCTCCATTTTTCTTAACTACCAATGTTTTATTTTAAAACCACCCTAACTTTATCATCAGCGGCCTAGAAACATCAAATTTATCTAAGAAGATACATTTTATTCTATTTCGATGTATCGAATTTTTGTTTTATTTGTATGAACGTTTTATCTATAAAGTTCGATAAATCCAGAATGTGTAGAATTGGCATAAAGCTTTTGAAATGCTAAATTCCATACATTTCGGTTTTTTTAACTTCGTTAACGTGAAGTGGCAAGAGCTTGTGACTAAATAATAATAGCCACAAAGTCAATCGAAGGTTTAGTACGAGTTAACCAAGGGGTTAGTATTGTGTTACCCAGTAACTGGGTTGTGGAGATCAGACGGGCAGTCGCTCACGCGCCCCTTGTTAAGCACTGGTATTCCGTTGCTGACCCCAACAAAATTGGAAAAAAGCTAGGCAGATTACGTTAACGTTAAGTAAATGTGACTTTTCCACGCCGCCTTGTACTTAACGTGAAGTAAATGGGACTTTTCCACGCCGCCTTGTACTTAACGTTAAGTAAATGTGACTCTTCCACGCCGCCTTGTACTTAACGTTAAGTAAATGTGACTCTTCCACGCCGCCTTGTACTTAACGTTAAGTAAATGTGACTTTTCTTATACGCCTTTTCAAGTGTGTATTAATGTTTCAAGCAGTCTAGCGACGAATCGGGACGACTTTGATTGCGCTACATCGAAGGGACGTGGTGGAAACCAAGAAGCCAAGCAGAGCCTCGCAGAGTACGCGAGCTTGTACCGGGAGTACGAACAAGTGGATAAGTGCATCAGGGAAGGCAACTGCGAGCCGAAGCTGGAGCGTCGCAAGGAGGAGCTCACGAAGGAATTAGCTGCTCGGGAGGAACATATACGCAGAGTGAGTCAATAGATTATCTTAGGTGGTTCAAACTATGCCTCTTCCTTCTTTCTCCTTGTAGATCAGGAACATGCTAAATAGTTTTTAGTTTTTTTTCTAGGTAGGTACATCGTGCTCTCAATGCTCACATATAATCTGATTAATGTATTTAAAGTATTTTAAACCTATTTTGAAAGAGTCAGTATGATAAATGATATTAATTTCTGTAAATTTCACTATTTCACGACTACTCTGAAAGAAACTACGAGGTCATACGTCTCTTTTAAAGTTCAGATATGACCTTAGTCAGATCTGAAATGGTCTTTTGAGGAACAAACCACACAATTATGAGGGGACTAGATCAGTCAGTGCAAGCATTTGTCGGTAATCGTGACCTCAAAAATAGGAAATTGAGGACCTCTTGCCCATTATTCTCCATAAAAAACTACCTTTTGGAATGCGCAAATAGAATCATTTACTTAATTTATATAACCTTTATGACTTTTATGGGTCTAATTGAAATAAATGAGTGTGACTTTGATACTTGGCATATTTGTGATCTGGCAGGTGGTGCACGAATATCGAACGGGTGCCGAGCTGGATCAGCCCCTTCGAGCAACCGCGTCTACAGCCGAGGATGGTTACCTGCATTCAAGCTTCAAACTTGATGACGCCCAGTAGCCAATCCTCTTGTCGTCTTCAGAGATTCTTCGTTTTATTAAGTTTTGCCCGACATCACAAAATACTACACAGTTTCCGCTTGTAAAACGTCGTCATTATACCCACCCAGCATTACGTAGTCTGTTCTCAACTTGCGTTTAGATTATTTATTTGAACTGCGCGGCTGAAATGTAATGCTTCATTGAGAAATTCGATATTTATGTAAAAATGGTAAAATATTGGAAGTGGTCATAGGAATATCATGTTTCATGTCTATTTATTTGTATATTGAAATATTCTTTGTTAATCTTCGTTGTGTTCAAAGTACACAAAATTACTCACATAGAAAACTTTTATGGTTGTCCTTGAGGTTATAGCTATAAGGTATTCTCGCCGGTCCACCTTCATTGTGACTTGGTGTAAAAATATCAATAAAGACGTTTATATTTTTTTGGCTTTAAGTAATATATATGACTAGCTGCCCCAGAAAAATTCGTTCTGCCTGAAATAAATCCTACCTATTCTCAGACCTACTGAATAATACACGCAAAATTTCATAAGAATCGGTCAAGCCGTTTCGGAGGAGTTTCGAAGCAAACACTGTGACACGAGAATGTTATATGTTAGAAAGATTCCTACCGACCTCTAAGAGTTTTGGCCGTATTGCGGTGATGTAAAAATTGTAGTTGTCAGCTTTAAGTTTAAATAGCACGCAGCTTACTTATTTGTACATTTTAGTACCTTTCTCAGTAAATTGTCTCATGTTCTTACTTTGATTTTTTATTTTAGTCCATTACTGAAAGATTGTCCGTTATTGTAATAGCCGCATTCAAACCACTAATACGCAATGTTCCAATATGTATTCGAAACAAAGTGGCTGACTGTACACGTGTGCTGATAAATTAAAGTTTCATTCTATTACATGAAAATAGCTTCAAGTGATTGAGTGATTGTTCGAGTCTAACTATTTACAGGTTTTGACTGACGTTTTTTGGTGCACGTTCTATTGAAACTGTGTCAAGTTTTAACTGAACCAAAGTTATGGGAAATCTCCACTTCAGGATGTGAGAGAATGGTCAATCTGCCACTAAGGCGCTGCGCAAACGTGGACTCTTTTTTGTTTTCTGTCGGATACAAGCTGCTAATCAATATTTCATGTCTATTATAGGCCACTATGAAATCAGCCACTCCCTGGGTTACGTAAACATTTGATGATGAAATATTCAGGTATTTGATGATGGTGTGTCGTGTAACAAAAATTGTCTACGTTTGTGCATCCCCTAAGCGAGCTTCGCGACGCATCTCCTAGTATTTTAAAGGTCGTTCCTATTGTGATACTCGTCAAAGTTAAACCATCTATAAATACTCGATTTACAATAGCATAGGACAGAAGTTAAAAAGTGGTTATTTTTAATGCAAACTTTGTAACAAAAATACAAACGTGTTACAATTACGATAGGCGCCGTACGTATTACAAAAAAAATGTTTTAGCTTTATTCAAATTAATGTTCTGCGTTCCTGCTTCTACGAGCCTCTTATTGCTAATACTATTATAAATGGAGTATATGTAGGTATACCATAGTACCTAAAGCCTCGTCCCCACTAGGAACATTTGTCGAGCGACATGTGTCCCCGGAGACATCGGGCGATGTCGCCCTACATCGCCCCACGTCACCCGATGTCTTGTCTCCGTCCACATCAGTTCAGTCGAACCTCTACTCTTCTTCATTGACTGTGCGACAAGGAACAGTTTCAACAATGTCGCGGCGATGTCGTCCGACGTCGCCCGACATCGCCCGATGTCACAGGGGACACGTCATGTCGCTCGACAAATGTTCCTAGTGGGGACGAGGCTTTAGTCTGGCCTTCTGTAGGTGATGGCAACCGGTCCCATATTAAAAAGTATTTTGTAGTTTCCTCGAAGATAAATTGTAAATGTGATGTTATCTTTATTGGTTACGAATAGTAAAAGTTTGTGAATGATGTCGTAATGTAAAGACGTTTAAATACATTTCCTTTGACTTCTCTATATTTTTTTTAATGATTCCTTTATAAAATAATAACGATTGAAGGGAATAAGATATGAATTCTATGAAGCAATGTGATCATACATCTAGGCATGCAATTGCAGATCAGAATTTATTTTAGTCCATAAAGATATACACAATGTATTACCTACTTCTAGTGATGCAATACACGACGGACACATAAATTAGCTAAGTTCTTTATATCGATATAATAATTTAGGATTTTTTATAACATTAAACAGTTTGACCCATTTTATTATGTACACATAACAACAACGAAGAGTTGATTTACATGCTAATGCTTATCTAAATAGTTACTAGATTTAAAATAGATAGATATAGTAGGTACCTACGATAGTTACAATAAGATATTTGATAATCACCGTCGAACATAACTTTTAAGTTGCCCGTTTAAACAGATGTAGGTAACTATATTTACAAAGGATTAAATAACGATACTTTTATTATTTTAATACTTTCTCTAATACATACATAGACAATCTATAGGTGTCATGTCGGTGAGGAACGAGAAACATACAATTTAGTTAATGACATTCATCGATAAAGTAGTCTGTTAACATTAACTTACAACATTTTTACAGAACGATTATTTAACTAATAAATAAAAATATAACTATACTTATTTCATTAACAATAAAAGAGCGATTTAGTTTAATCCTAATTGTGACAGACAAGTGACGACATCTTCTACATTGTTTTATATATTTAGTATTAATGTTTAATTGTGACTTCGTTATGGTATTAGCAAAACATAATTATCATTATCGCGTGCGTGATTAGAATAGAACGCTAAGAAACAATATTCCACTTGCTTCATGACTTTAGACGAATAAATACTACACAGTCAAAATTAATCACACTATTGCACAAAAGACTGTAATTATTTAAAATTAGTTGCGCGTGTCAGTGGAAGATGGAAGGTTCTCACCGTCGATCTTGTGGCGCGTGGCCTGGATGTATGCCTCTGCGGCCAAGGCAGGCCAAGCATCCGCAGGGGCCCCGGAGGTCCCGGCCCCGGCCCAGGCCTCCGACGTCGACACCTCCGCCGGCCTCTCCACGCTCTCTGCCGCCTTTGGCATACACTCCAAAGACAGAGATTTGGGAGTCTCAATCCTTTAAAATGACATATCTGTTACATATCCGTTTCCTTCAAAAGCCATTTTTTTAAGCTGGTTAAAAACATCGCAAAAAACTCTTTTTTAACCGTTTTAGGCCCCGCTATCAAACAAAAATGCTATGCTCTGCTGGGGCTTAACCAGTTGTTGGGTAATGTTACAACAGATAATTACGATCAAATTTGGCTCCATTTTGCAACGATTTTTTCTATTAACATGAAGTAGGAGTTAGTGGGACAAGGAGCGGTTTGGGCTCTTAGAGAAAAAATACCTCACGCGTTCTGGTGACTGCATGGCGTCGTTAGTGCTGGAAATCTCCAGGTCCTCGGCGTAACTCATGTGCAGCTTCCCAGCCTCGCTGCGTTGCTCTTTTTCTAAACGAAATAGCCATTCAATAAGTTTTGGTAAGTAATGTTAGGAACCTATTCGCTGAGGAGAGGAAAATAACGAGCTAGAAGAAGGACCCTTGTCACAGGTTGCTCTTTTTAAGTATTGATGCAGTCTGTGTCGTTCATAAAAATCAAGTTTATTATCACATGCCTAATTTTCACAGGTTGACCCAAAAGTTTTAACAGCTTTCACTCGCCCGACTCGGAAATATGAAAAAAATATCAGCTATTGCCTACAAAAGTTTAATACCTACTCAGTCAACATGTATGTATGAAACACATCGATCACTAATAAAAAATAAGTTATCATTAGTGGTCGTTGATGAAACTTCAGATTTTTTTACAGATTTCGGAATTGGTCCTTAGTGAAAGTTGCTTATATTCATAAGTAGAACATTCCTTTTTCGCCCGTGGTCCCGGTCCCTTAGTCCCTGGAATTAGATTTCTGTTCTTATTTTTCGATGAATCTAGATTAAGTTTTTGGCTGTCGTACTTTTAATAAGTTGTGAGGATTATATTATTTAGGTATATAGATTTGTGTGGGTAACTTCAGTTCGCCATAAACCTTGTCAAGCATCGGTTCTGTTTATTCTCTCGCCTCTGCCTACCCTCTACTAGGAATTTTACATAAACAATTAAGAATATACATAGATCATCATTTTTAACCGACTTCAGGAGGAGGTTCTCAATTCGATCGGTAATGTATGTACATCGATTACTCCGAGATTAATGATCCGATTTAAATAAAATTTTAATTTTTTAATTATTTTTTTTAATTTTAATTTTCTGTAAATATAGGCACGTGATAATAACGTCACTCTGTTTATAAATTGCATGGTTTAGCCAATGCCTCAAATTCGATCGGGTAAGCAAACATGCAATGCCACACGAATCACACGATCGACCATGAACAGTCTACGCGTTGTTCATGACTAGTATACCAGAACAGTCAGCAGTTACCATCAACATTGATGGCTGCCTCGGGCCATCCGAGAGAGTCACCCTCCACGTCAACAGGCTCGTCTTCAGCGTCGTAAGGCCGGGGCTCCCGAGGCCGCTCCTCCCGTCGCTCCTCGTCAAGGTCGTACCCCAGCATGCTCTCCACCGTGTGGTGGCGCTTGCGTGTGCGCAGCTTCAGCCGGCGCTGCCGGTTGGCGCGGATGCGCTGGTAGGTCTGGCACCAATAGAAATGGTTTTCATAGTAAATTTAATATAAGGAAGTCGCTGTGCATAAATTTGCTTTTGAGTACACTTGGAAAGCAT
Organism: Euplexia lucipara; assembly: GCA_921972225.1. Taxonomy (NCBI): domain Eukaryota; kingdom Metazoa; phylum Arthropoda; class Insecta; order Lepidoptera; family Noctuidae; genus Euplexia; species Euplexia lucipara. The sequence continues at coordinate 3,370,320 of OV179142.1, read as the reverse complement.
GTTGTTGTCTAGATTTAAAGGGTACTCACGGCAAGATCAGTTATGTAAGGAAAACATTTTTTTCACACAATTCGAGTAAGTAAGTAGAAAAATAGTAAAAATGTTGTATGTACACATGACTACACATCAAGCTGTACATTTCCAGAATAAGCTGATCTTGCATTGTATATGATTTGCATGCGAGGTCAGTGTAAACTGGAAATGTATGGCTTATGTGATGTGTAGCCGTGTGAACATGACTTTGCTTGGTCGTAAATATTGCACATCGACTTATATTAAAGGTTTGGCTTCGTATAGCGTCGTCTCTCTCCGGGACTCAAGGCCAGTGTGAGTATTTCCTTCTTAAGGATTATTTTCCTTCGATGTGACGATTGATTGACGCCCAGGGCTGAGTATTTAAGTGTGGTACCTCCCAGCGCGCATCTTCGTCCTGATGGTGCAAAGAGTGCTGCGGAGGTGCAGACGTGTCGCGCGGCAGAGCGCTGAGGCTGTACAGGTGCTGCAGCTCCTGCAGAAAGTGCGCCTGCGCAACGCCCGGCCCAAGCCGCGCACCGCACACGCCGCATGACGATTTGCGCTCTCCGTCCGCTATACGAACAACAATTGTACCTACGCTATAAATATCTTTAATACCAGTTTTTACATAGACTGACTGTATTTTTACACAAATCTGCTGAACGGTTAACACGTGATTAGGTAACAAACACTCGAACATCTTTAGAAGCTTTCACATAGGTACATAAAATTAGTAGGATTTGTGGTCGCTGCAGCATGTCTTTATGGACAAGAGGATGAAGACGCTGAAAAAAGTAGAAACCAGAATTTTTAGTTTCTGTAGATATATACTATCCGTATATATCTATAGAGCCTAAATATGAGTCGCCAAAAGGATGCACGCGCACAACTATTGAATAACTGCACTAAATCCTACAAAATCGGGCACTTATTCTTTTTGTATTTATGTTGGGGTTAAAAATAAGAACTTCCGAGACTATACTCGTAGTTATTTTACACCTTGTTTTTTAAGGAGTCGCTTGTAATTTTTGAAAACAAAGATTTTTGCTTGAGTTTTACGGGGCCTCTGTAGGTCTCGTTGAATGCGCAGGTACTAAGGTAGCCCCTTTATCTAAGGTCTTTAGTTTGATGTCAGATTAGAACCAGAAAATCTGATTAGCAGATTCTAGAAGCTTCCCAGCACAGCATCTCCTTGTTTTTTTATCCCGCAGTAACTCACGCAGGATTCATTAAAACGTAAGACGTCGACAATAACTAATCAAGTAATCAGATATCGATCATAATAGGCCTCATTAAACGTCGAGTGACAATAGGCATGATTAGACAGAATTAGTTGCAATCGAGTTATAATTAGTTTGGCTGGCCTGCTGGTCTTGTAGTCAGTAACCCTGACTGCTATTCGGCGACTATATGAGGTCGTGGGTTTGTTTCCTATCTAAGACAAACGTTTGTGTGATAAGCACGATCATTTGTTCTGTGTCTAGGTATAATTTATCTATAAATATGTGTGTTTTAGAAATATACAAGTATGTTTATCAGTTGTCTATTACTCATAGCATTGCTTAGCTGGGGACTGGCGGGCGTTGTGAGAAAGTTGTGAAATATATATTATTATTATTAGTTACCTATTTATTATATTTAATTAGGTTTAAGTTCGGAGATTGCGTAAACTTTTAGAAAGTACCTACTCAAGTGTTAAAAAGTGTTCACATAGGTCCGTTACTAATCATTGCCACTTATATATTTGTAGATAATATTATCAACATTAGTCCTCATAACGGCGTGTATGGCCAGATATGGGTAAGCTCGTTCCATCGTCGACCTCATCTCTGACCGCAGTACAAGGTTGTGGTCAAGAGTAGACCCATTATATATATATAAAATAAAAAATATAACATAGGTACTTATAATATTCCACAACTATCACACAACTCCATCTAGTCCCAAACTAAGCAGAGCTTGTGCTATGAGTTATAGACAACTTATAATCATACTTATATATTTCTGAAGACATACATATTAAAGACTAGTAGACGTCACGCGGTTTCACCCACGTAGTTCCTGTTCCCGTGGGATTACAGGGATAAAAAGTAGCCTATGTCACCCGGGGATGGTGTTGCTTTCCACCAGTGCAATAACTTTTAAAATTGGATTTTTAGTTCCGAAGATTACCCCCTAAATACAAACTTATAAACAATTTTTTTTTAACTTTAACTTTATAATATTAGTAAAGATAAATTACACCCAGGAACAAAACGAATGATCGTGCTCATCAAACAAAATTAGTCTTGGGTGGCAATAGAACCTACGACATCCGGCATAGCAGTCAGCGCCACTAACCACTAGACCGACAGCCCAGTCGAACCAAAGCCCTAGAAGTATGTAAGGATCGTAGCACTGCACTACCCCAATCGAAAAAGGAATGAGTATGTGGCCAGTGAATAATACAATTTCGCTATAAAATAAATAAATTCAGTGATATCCAACGGGGTAAACGTAACCACAGTTTTTAAAAAATACTTTAAAAATTCAAATAGTTCTTATCACCGTAAAATACAGTAGCAAGTAAAAAGTACGTTTAATAGTGAAGTCTGACATAGGTAAAACATGTATTGTAGGTTTTAAATATTTAAATCAATCCCAGAGGTTAAGGCCTATCTTTCATGCACGAGGTTATGGTTCAACTTTAAATCCGGGCTTTCTCACTTTATCTTGGAATTCTTTGCCATCGTTAAAAAGAAAACATCGTAAGGAAAGCTGTCCGTGAAATCACCAATCCGCCTTGAACAAGCGTGGTGATCAAATCTCCAGCAGCTTTCTCTGTATGAAAAGAGGCCTTTACCCTGCAGTGGGACAGTTACAGGCTGGTACTATCAACGTCATTCATATAACGAAATGCATTGAAGATATCTTTGATTTAGTTAATATTCTTGAAGATTGGACACTGTTGATCCCCCCTCACTAGCTTGTTCAATGCAAAATTGTTATGCCTACGATAATTTGCGTTTAGATTACCTAAAACGCCAGAAAATGTCGTACCGTACTTTCTAATTAAGAGAGCTTTGACGATTAGTGACGATATATAAGAGTAAATACATTTTGTAGAGGAATAGACAGAGCTAACCTAAATCAATATTAAAGACAAACTCGAATTGACATTCCTTGTTCCAAGTATGCAATGAAACACAAATCATGATATAATCTGTTTGTTATTGTACAATTATCGGAATTAACAATGACTACATTGTGAATTTGGTTGGCACCAGAAAAAAATAGGCCTGTACCTAGCAGTGGTTGAAGTCGGGCTGTGGATCGTGATGCCCTCCTTAATTAACACTACAACTTCAAACACTGTGTTGGCGAAGGTTAAAACAAGACAAATTCAAACAGGATACAATATCAGTTATTCGGCATTGTCAATGAACTGCTCTGTTCAATCTTACCTACTAATGTAATTATTTCTCAAGAGCATCGGAAACTGGCGAACGTCACCGTATAGCGCTGCTAATCAGTAAGGTATTCGCCTGCTTGATAATAATAATTAATTATACTTAATAATGTGTATTAAACCTAATAATGTGTACTTTAGTCTGTATTACGGGTTCTGCTGCGCGGCTAACTAAACATATAGTTATTTTACAGTGAATCTAAAAGCAGATTATCGGATCTCAGATAGCGGAAATTTAAATTGACAACTTTGATTCGTAATCGAATTGCCTGCTTTCGTTTCATATCATGGATGTAACGAAATACTATCCCTTAAGTCCTGCCTTATGGCTGTTATCCATATAATGTTATGAAAGCCTTCATTATTAGCTTGCTTTCAAACGGAGGAAGGGACTTATGGAACAATAAGTCGTGTGAAACAGTGCAAGACGTAGGGCCCTAGGCTGTATAAAATGTAGGGCCAAGTCTAATGGCCGATAACTAGTCGGGAATGGCATACAATAGGGCCAATCAGTCCACGTCATGCTGTACAACGGCCGATGCCAACAACCTTCACTCAGTATACTCTAGATTTATTTTTTCAGACCGGGTGAGCACCAATGACTCTTCCTCTTTATCAACCTCTAAACAGACTGATCAGTCAAGTCTGTTTCGGTCCCACATTACCTAACAATACCAATGAAAGAACATTGGGGTTGGTTGCATAAAGTATTGAAATTGCCAGACACAATTAAACAAAAACGTATCAACTTCAACATCTTCGTCGTTGCTAAAACACTAGGAAGCGGTAACGGGTGGGCGTCTTGGGGGACGGTCTCATATAATTTTGACGTTTAAAAAGTGCTGATTCCCAGCCTAAGTTGAATTTATAAATGAGTTTCGATTTTCTTTTTTCTTATCACGCTTGGATGAGGCGTTGGCGATTCCAGACTTAAATTAATTGTAAATCCGGTGTAACATTGTACGTTTTAAAATCAACATAACTAATTGTAACCAGTTGACGCGGTTCTTGAAACACATCGAACATGGTGGAAGGACACTATATAGCCGAATATTTACCGCGAACAGCTCGATTAGGTAATCACTTACGCCAGTAAAACTTAAACCTCTTAGAATGACAGTGCTGTCTTTAGATAATAGTAGAAAGAAAACATTGTTACTTGCCAGGATTTGAAACCATCACCCTAGTAGGCGCCTGAACCACTACTGACAGGACAGGGAAGCCGATGTAGATCCACTTAACTTAATTCAGCCACTAAGTAGCATTCAATGATAGTGCAATTACAGGGACATGATTGCTATAGAACAATTTATAGTCAAGATTATAGGGTAGTTACTCACGTGAAAAAAAATCATGTGAGTCAGTGCAGGTGGGCGCGGGCGGTGCGTCATCATCCTTGCAGGGGCGCGGGGAGGCAGAGGCGGCAGACCCGGGCGAACTCGTGTCATCTCGAGCCGCGTACCCGTGGCGGTACAGTGGCGGGGTGCTGCTGTCGTCACGGACGTTCTACGTGAAAAAGAATAGATAAAATGAATATAAAATTTCCCCTTTTCACTCCTTTAGTCGTCTTCTACCTAGTCTTTTCCCAACTATGTTGAAGTTAGGTTGCAGTTTAAGGGAAGGTTCATATCTGACGGAACATGCGCCGAGCGTTAGCGACAATGCACCTCGACGCACTAACGCATCATCTGTTGAGTGTCAACGGTCAAGTGTTTTTCTATACATTTGTCTGTTCTGGCGTTACGCGACCGATAATACGCGACGCATGTTCCGTCAGATATGAAGCTTCCCTAATCGGATGCAGCTGAATACCAGTATTTTACACGGAGCGATTGCCTATCAGAACTCCACAACCAAGTTACTGAGTTACACAATACCCCTTGGCTAAACTGGTTGTCAGACTTTCGGGCATTCTGACTACCGCTGACAAAGATCTATGAATGACAGTTGACTTAACGTGCTTTCCGAGTTACGGAAGAGTCTTGGTGTGCAATGAACAGTCACCCATTCTATGACCGACCTCGTCAAGCGTACCATCGAACTTCCCGTGAGGCTGTAAATATTTAGCCGCAAACTCCTTTTAAACAAAGTATAACATTGTTCTTTTGCCGGGCCTCAAGTAATTAAACACGCTACGTATTCTATTTAGCTCTAGGTCCAACACAATATGTAGTACTACCCTACTATAAAAAATGGGTTTTATTTTACACACACAATCAATATCAAGAGTCAGCGACATCGGTAACATACGTAATTTATTAATATACCTCTGGAGTTTGAATATACGAGTATACCTTATAGTTGTTTACCTTTTCCTGAAAGCAAACCCGCTAAATAGTAAGCATATTAAAAAACTATCAAATAAAATAGTTGAAACTCACCCTCAAAGCTTGGCCAACGCTCTGCCCAAGTGCGTACTGTTCACCAAGATGCCTGGCGAATGCCTTCCCCGGATACAGAGGGTGGAATGCGCCCCCGATAGGGCGGAAGGCGCCACAGCCGAAACTCTGCAGCGCAGGGTGCAGGAACTGCGGTGCCATGTGGTGGAGGAAGCCTTCCATGACGGAGGTTACACTCTAAACACATAGGGTAGTTAAGCTAAAAAAAGATTATTCAGAAAGAGTACGCTAGCGGTTAAAATATTTTTATATAGGTACATTTACAACCGAATCGTTGCTGTAGCTAGATAATGTTCGCCAAAGCATCATTTTCAAACGCTCAGCAGAGACATTCAATCAAATCTAGATATTCAGATACTAAAATTATAAATATAAAGAGGAAAGATTTGATTGTTTGTTTTTTGCATTAATAGACTCCGAAATAAATGGACCTATTTGAAAAATTCTTTGTTCACCGTTGGGAAGCTACCATACCATTGGTTGGCATAGGTTACTTTTATTTCTGTATTCAAACGGAAACGGAAAAACGCGGGTGAAACCGCGTGCCGTCTGCTAGTTCCTTATAAACTTTGGACGCATTGATTTCTTTTAACACCCCATTGCAACATGCATGGTGCTACGCCTTCATGTGAATTCACATGAACACCCCATTGCAACATGCATGGTGCTACGCCTTCATGTGAGTTCACATGAACACCCCATTGCAACATGCATGGTGCTACGCCTTCATGTGAGTTCACATGAACACCCCATTGCAACATGCATGGTGCTACGCCTTCATGTGAGTTCACATGAACACCCCATTGCAACATGCATGGTGCTACGCCTTCATGTGAGTTCACATGAACACCCCATTGCAACATGCATAGTGCTACGCCTTTATGTGAGTTCACATGAACACCCCATTGCAACATGCATGGTGCTACGCCTTCATGTGAGTTCACATGAACACCCCATTGCAACATGCATGGTGCTACGCCTTCATGTGAGTTCACATGAACAACCCATTGCAACATGCATGCAGTGGTGCTATGCCTTCATGTGAGTTCACATGAACACCCCATAGCAACATGCATGGTGCTATGCTATTGATCGAAGGTGCTATGCCTTCATGTGAGTTCTGTTAATCTGTGGTAACAAAACTATTTATAGTTTATGCTTAAGGAATAAGCGCCCTCTACATGTAGCTATGTTTTTTACAGTTGAATAAAATGTCAGTCGAATACGTCGAATACGAACGAAAAGCTAACGTGTTTTATTAGGTTATGGGACATGAACACCTCATTGCAACATGCATGGTGCTACGCCTTCATGTGAGTTCACATAAACAGCCGAACTATTCTGTAAAAACCTCTCCTGAAAAGCTCGTTGAAGCGAACTGCCTTTTTTCAAGCTTAAATATGGGGAGACGTTGATCAAAAACTGGCTACGTACCACACATCAAGCTATACATTCGAGTATAAGCTGATGTTGCATTGTAAAGCGTTTCCGAATAATGCGAGGTCAGCGTAAACATCTTTAATTAATTTAATTTTTCTTGTAAATGATTGATTTTTGGAAAACCTGTCAACATTATTATCGTTTTACCTACTCAGAGATTGAAATTTATTTATGTGATTAAAACAATCAAATAGTCTTAATAATTGTGACTGATAGGTAGATATCATCTTAAAACCTGAGTAATCCACAATCATCTATCAATAGAACTGCTTGTTAAGACGAACAGTAGCTGAAAAATCTCTCAATAAAAAAAACTATTTCAACAACGACAGGTCGAAACAAAGACGACTTACGCCACAAAAAAAACATTTCTACAGAAAGTGGTCATCGTAACGATTTCGGGGAAATAAACAAAAAAGCCGAGTTACTGCCACTTAACCACACACGAATAGACGAGCTGTTTATTTTTTGAGCGCTCATAGCGTCGCGCTCGCGGCCGCTTGCGGCGGAAACATAGCGGAGGACAGCGAGAACAAATAAACAGTACTTATGCTCATTGCTGCCGTCATCACAAATCATCTCCCCTTTCGCTCAGAAATTAACTTTAAAGCAGTAAGACGATCGGACAGATCATACTAACAAGTAATTTTATAATAATATTTTTTTATTTCCAATAACAAGAATTTTGTACATTAGGGAGGGTACTAAATCTATATGAAACATGTAGGTCAAACAAATCTGTGGGTGTAGTTCTGTTCTCCTAGCTAAGTTGCAACGCAACTTGTGTTTAGGAGAATCAGTACCTGGCCTTTAATTGGATTAGGAACAATAGATATCATGTTACAAATTACAATAAACGTTATGGAAATGTTAAAACTAGTGATCGCCCACTGGTCGAAATTCAAATTATAAAAAACAAAATGCACCCACATACATTTGCTTTACATTTTCGTGCAAATGTCAATGTCAACTCACATCTTATGTGCTGTCATATTATTGTTGTTTTTCAAAAGGTTGATCAGTTTCTATACTTGACGTTGGGAGAATTGGTAAACGTCTAAAGTTTACGAAAACAATGATTAATTAATTGAATTTAATTTTAAATATTTCTTTAAATATTTTCATAAATGTTTAAAAATATAACTTTTCTGCACTGTCCTCCACATAAACTTTCACTATGCCAAATCTTACACTTTTCTTTGCGCCTATTTTTCATAAAAAGGGGTCCAGAAGTTTTGCTTAGCGTTATTATATAGATATTATAAATAGAAAGTTTGTTAAGATGCTTGGATGTTTCGTCGTTAAAAGTATTTGGAAGAAAATTGACACTACAAGGATAATTTCCTGGACAAAGGATACTTTTTAACCCTATAATGTGTCGTGGATACCTTTGGGATCTTAGGAAAGTTCCTTTTTACGAGGGCGAAGCCGCGGGCTAGTGTCCTAATGAACTTTATTTCACTTAAAATAGATTTTATTGTATGTATTCTAATACTTATTATCTTATTGTGGACCCACTGTTGGGCAGTTTTAACGCCTATCTTCATGCCAAGATTAAACTGCCGGTCATTTCAGATCACTGACTACACTTTTTCTAGTCAGTGGTGTGAGGTGTTAAAAGACAGACAGACGCAGACCAATTTTGCTTGCCAAATCACTACTAATTGTACCAAAAGTGGCCACCACAGTCCATTAACCCTTTAAGCTGAAATCAGCAGACATCAATGACTGGCTTTCAATATCATACGCGAACAAGCAATCGTTCAATATTACAGATATAAGCGTCAGTCAGCGCAATCCCTTGGTCGCTACGCATTGTTTGGGGAAAGTAATTATAAATGTATGCGACGGATTTTCACGACAAATTGGACTAGTGTTAAGATACAGAGTCAATGACGATTTATTATTGTATTATCAAGCTTATTATTGTGTAAACAAAAATACTAACAATGATAGTATTAAAAAAATAGTTAACTAAACAAAGAAACCTGTGCCATGTTAAAAAGGCAGCATTATCTACGAAATTTAAATAAAAAATCACTCTTTTACATTTATTCGACAAGAAGACAGTAGTAACGACAAACGTGAGATTCTGTATTTTTGTGAGAACTCAATAATCGTTTCTTTTGAGTATGAGAAGTGACATCGATACAGAACAAGTGATCGTGCTCATCACACAAACATTTGTCTTAGGTGGGAATCAAACCCACGACCTCCATCATAGCAGTCAGGGTTACTAACTACTAGACCAACAAGCCAGCCAACTACTATATCTACCTTTAAAGATTGACGAAAACACAATTATCTGGAACATTGAATACAACAAAGGCCCTTAATTAGTTAGTTTTAAGGTTTAATTATGGGCCTAATGCACATGTATAATTATAATTGACAATTCGCTCCAATCACCGTCCCGTCTGATTAACAGTTAACATACGTATCTCGATATCTGACCGTTTGAGTCTCCAATTAGTTCAGCGACGTAATGGCTTAAGTGTTGTCGCTGTAATCAATCGGGGAGTAAACACCGTGTTGCTTTGTGTCCGTGTCTGACGTTACAAACAATGTGGTCGCACCACTACTGGAGACACAGGAACACACTGATTTAATTCGTAAATAAATAAAGCTAGTCGCAGTTTGCAACCATAAACAATTTTAGTGGTCGCAAGCGCTTCTGCTAAGCTTGAGGTCCCGGTTTCAATCCCCGGGTACGGCAAAGTGTTATTGAGTTTTGCCATCTAGGTTGATTGTTCTCAGTAACAGCCAGTCAGGGGCTCGAGTCTGCTATTGCAATTGTGTCTCAATGACCGGTCATTGATCGAATATTTGACAACTGACAGTTTTTGTATGGGAAATGTGTCATAAGTGTGACGTTATACGTCAAAAATCGATCATCGAACGGTCATTGAGACACGATCGCAATAGCAGACTCGACCCCCAGGACTTGTGCCCGATTGATGGCAAGAAGCTCGCCACCTATTACATGGGACTTTAACTTAACCGGCGACATGTGGGTGTACAAGTGTGATGCTTAGCTCAATTTCAAGAAAGAAGTTGAATACATAACAAATTATTTTTAACCGACTTCAAAAAAAGGAGGAGGTTCTCAATTCGACGGTATGTTTTTTTTTTTTTTTTTTTGTGTTTGTTACGCGATTTCTCCCTCATTTGTGGACCGATTCTCAAAATTCTTTTTTTATTTGAAAGAGTATACTCCCGAGGTGGTCCCATTTTAATTTCGTGAAGATCTGGTGCTGATCTTCGGAGATATACAACGGAACTCTTCAAAAATAGACGGCAAATCTGTCGTGATTGCTGGAATCGCTTGGATATTTATTGTTTATACAACATCATGACGTATCATCACGCCTGTATGCTCTGAGGGGTACGCAGATGTGTACAACATACCTAGATTTCGACAGTTAAGTATGTTAAGTTTCATTTATTAGGGATAAGTGGATAACCCTATTACTATGACATATGTATTGATAACAAATAACAATATAAAAATAAATTCATGGCAAATATTTGTATGGGAGCAACTAAAAATGGAAAAATAAAAATCTTTTTTGCAAAAAATAAAACCGACTTAAAAAAAACACTAACCAGTGTAAAATAACTCTAAATTCGGAAGTCGGTGGCCCATCATGAATAAGACAAAACCACCAAAGCCACAGACTTCCTAATTTAGAGTTATTTTACACTGGTTAGTGTTTTTTTTAAGTCGGTTTTATTTTTTGCAAAAAAGATTTTTTTCATGATACAATCTTGATAAACAGAGGCCAGCACAAGAAACTACCCAATCTGCAACACTTTGATAGTTTTTCAACTTCATGTCCAACTGGAAATAAATGACAGTATAGCTTTGCTCCATTTTAATGTAGAATGATGATTAACTGAGACACTGAACCTTGTAATTACACAACCTGCGAGATGTTATCAATGCCGTATACAGGACACACTGAAAAAGTCTGAGAGTGGCGTATGTGGAAATCGGTCAGACATAATGTTGAAGGAATATATTGGGAAAACTTTTAGTATGAAAGTAGGTATTGTATCCCACAAGAGTAGAGGACGGCCAAAGAAACAATGAATGGTTTGTCTAAAGCAAGAAAATAACTTCTGAGATGACGGCATACCGAGATGTATGGAAGAAGAGACATGCTGCGCAAAAATCAAACAAATCAGGATAAGAGCAGGATGGAGAATGATAAGGTGGGAGGGAGTGAAACTGACGTAACGAAAGGAAAAATAGAAACGAGAGCCGGTGAGTTGGGAGTGTCTTTTTGTCAACAAACTTAGAAAATAGATGTCTTTGAAAATAAGCACTGTTGGACTACATAGTACTTTTTGTATTAGACTTACAGAATAATACCTTAGAGATAACAAAAAGCCAGCTAGCTAGACGTTACCACAAACCGGATCTGAATATTATCGGTTACAATATGTCAGATCATTTCCAGAAGCCATAAGCCACAGATTGCTGACCTATTGCCCGCGCCTTGGCACAGAGGTCATACGACATAAATAGAGCACGATATAGATTCGAGACAGATTTCCGCGGGTAGTGTTACCACCTGGAAAAATAAAAATTCGCTACACAAGGTCCAAAAACTCGCCAGATTTGACTAAAATAGAAAAATACGACGTGGAAGAGAAATCGCCGTAGATCCGGACATCATTAATTCAGCTCATGATTAACCTGTAGTCAAATATTAAACAAAATATTTTACCCATAAATTCTTTTCTTAATTTCCTAGATTTTTCTAATATATTTTTTGCTTCAAACTGTACAAAATCATGTCTTCATTGTTGAGGTTTTAAATGAAAGAAAAGGCTTATTTACCTTCTAAGCAAAAACTTATACGGTTAGATGGAAATTATGAGGGTCTAGAACAATATAAAAAACATATGGTGTTCGGATGTACAACGATCTGTTACACCCTGTATGCACACACCGAAATATAATCATTGAACTCCTTCATAAGACTCTTCATTCTTCAAGTTCAAAAAAATATTATTGTTTTATGAATTATATTATACTAGCTGTAACCTGTCACGCTTCGCTGTGGCACATTGTTAAATAATTGAATAGTTAAAAAAAAAGAAAAAGAAAAAAATAGATAAAAATAATCCTTGATGCGGATTATATATAATGCTAAAATTTCAGCTCGATCGGTGCAGAACTTTTTGAGTTTTAAAAGCGTACACAAACCAACATAACATTTTCATATGTATAGATTTAACTTTTAGAGCAATATGTTTATATTTTATTTATTTAACTTTTAATTTCGAGAAGAATTACTGTAATTGTTGTTTTTTTTTTTATAATGCGATTCATCTTAATCTCTTAAAATCTTAATCTCGCTTAGAAGTAACCAGCATATTGCTTAGAATAAAAAACGTAAAAAAACGTGGAATAAACAACATTTATTTTTTATTTATTGTCGTTACTCCGTCTCGGGTTTGATTCCCGCACAGAACAAATATTTTTATGGCCTACAGATAGTTATTCCGGGTCTGGGTTTTTGTGTGTGTGAGTTTAAAAGTTTGTTAATGCACCCACGATACAGTAGAAATTCCCGTTTATGGGGCGGTACAATTTATAAAAATATACTTATATAATTGTCTTCTAATATTAAAAACGTTGCACTACACTGCACTGGGAATAAATTAACCATTTTCTTGGCAAACAGATACGAAAGGTACGCCGTACCTGCTGTGGTATCAAGTGGAGGCGCCTAATAGACGCGTTTTACTGATGTTTATATTATATGATGAATGATGTGTGATGAATGAGATGTGATGCACCTAAGTATTGATATTATTCTAAAGGCCTGTTGTACAAGGTTCACACTGTGGTATGTCCAAGTCAACCGCGACTATAAGCAGTTGACGGTGAAACAAGCTAAATATTCCACAACTTTGCACACAACACCATTTAGTCCCAAGCTAAGATAAGAGCTTGTGTTATGAGTACTAAACAGCTGATAAACATACTTATATATTTCTAAATACATACATAGGTATTATAAATAAATTACACCCAGACACAGAACAAAATGATCATGCTCATCACACAAACATTTGTCCTGGGTGGGAATCGACCCACGACCTCCGGCAACGCAGTCAGGGTCACTAACTACTAGACCAACAGGCCAGTCAGTTAAAGTTATCGATATTATTTAACAGCTAATCATGTGAGCAAGCGTGACACGGTTTTCTTTTTTCCATACATTTCCAACTTTACAAACACAAAAAGCATTTTAGTAGGCCGTTGAATAGGTACGATCATTTGTAAACCATTGTTCAGATCCTCTTCACATTTTCAGCAAACGTTTCAGCCCTTACTTACTTAACAAAGAAGTGGAAATAAAAAGTAATAGCGATTCTCCTTAACGACTTTAAACTGGTTTTATTCCTTGTCCGTTTGTACCGCAGTGTGATCGCGCCCCGCGCCGCCTACTTACCGCGAGCAGTTGGCCCGCGTTACTTGCGGCTATCTGTTCTATTGCCGCGACGTGTAAACACTGGGAAAAGAATAGTATGGCCGGAACAGTAGGCGATAAACACACCCAGTGTAAACGTTATGAAATAATACATACGGTGCATTCCGTTTAATTGTACTTGTATTTATGGAACACTTCTGGGTGTTCTAGAATATTGGCTTGAAATAATATCAGCCACGTAACTTGTAGGCTCTGGGAGTACTTCGTAGCGTTTGTTATTGTTTCACGATCGATTCTGTTAGTTGGAGCTTTTGAACAGAACATGGGAGAAAAGTACCTATAAAATAAATAAAATTACAAGTGTCTATACCTATGTAACGTCAACACAACAACTTTTAACTAATCAAAGTACATGAGGCAGGTTTAGCAAAAAAACCGTTATGCTTGTGCTAATATCTTCAAAACATATTACTAAAAAAAATAGGGATCCGTGTAAAAAACCCAACATGAACTAACCAAGTTGTGCGCACTAATAGTTATTTTATAAATATGTAAGTAGATTAATGTTCCCGATACTTATTTGAATGTTCTTTATTGGATCTCCTAGTTTTACCTACCCCAAAAGCTGAAATAAACATGCCCATAAAATCGAATTCGGTATGTTATTTTGGCCGAGCATCTTTCTACCGCCCATCTACGTGTGCTAAATGCGCAATTGAACACCTACGTCGCCTTTGCCCCGTCGATCTATAAATAGGCCACTAAATCAATTATACTTCTATTAGATCGTTAATTCTATCAGTGCAATATATCAGATCGTAAGTAGTAACCAATAAGTGGGCAATAAAAGATCCAACATTGCCTGAAAGAAATACGCTTGCTCCTGATTTATGCGTGATAGGAACGCGGCGGCCCCTTTTTCAATAAGGGCTGATAAGAATCATTGCCTATCCTCGCGTGACGACCGACCGGCGAGGCATGCAATTAAATCGCGGATTTACAAGTCTTTTTGCAACGATTTTTTAATAATAGTTTAATCTGCATGTTGCAGAGCTAAAAACCAAGATGATCATCAAATTACGAATAATTTGGTGCATATTTTTGTCCGTTTTTTTTCACCATGGTGTCCGATTATAGTCAAAGTCAAATCATTTATTTCAATTTGGCCGTTTAAAAGGTATTTATTAACGTCAAACTTAAAAGTTTTATCAAATAAGGTGACTCTAGTTGTCCCTTCCAATTAGTTTCATAAGGAGAAGAATCAAAGACATTCAATACCTATAGACCGGACATCACGAACAAAATTTTCGTCCGAAAAAGTGTATCCTGCTGGATACAAGTCTATGAGTTTTTTGTAGTACCTACGCTCCGCTGCCACTCCAATATTCATTTATATTATTCTAGATGGCGTTACTGAGACATGGGATCAAAGTTTTTCTATGACATTTCTTTGACATGCCCGCTCTATAGTATTTTAAATCTCTTTGAGAAGAATAGGCACGAAACTCCACTCTTACTCTTTTAAAATAGTTTGTACACACGGCTACACATCAAGCAATAGGTACATTTGCAGTTTACGCTGACCCCTCATTATACGGTAATCCTATACTACATATGTGAAATCAGATTATATTGGAAATGTACAGCTTGATTTGTAGCCGTGTGTACAAAATTTTTACTATTTTTATACTTACTCAATTTGTGATAATAAATAAGTTTTCTTTACATACCTTGTCTTATACAACGTGTTTTTTTTATATCCCATAACTCTAGGGTATGATTGAGACCATATTAAAGAATCAACAGGCATATGAATTATGTTTCAATCATCCTTTTTTTTACTATCATACAAAATAATTCGACAAAGTCACGATGATTAATTTAAAACACCCTTACGTGAAAGAAAAGTGACGTTAGAAAGAAGATTCGTGGTACTGGTGACTATTTTTGAACTAATTAGGTAATAAAAATAATATCATTAATACATTAATAATATTCCACGACTATTCACACAACGCCACCTAGTACCAAGTTAAGCAGAGCTTGTGTTACGGGTACTAAACAACTTTAGAGCTTGTGTTACGGGTACTAAACAACTGTTTTTAATTATGATTGATGATATCTCCGAAACTATGCATTTTTGGGCCATCTATTCTAGGAGTTTTAGTATTATTTTTACCTACAGAATATAACCCTAGGGTTATGGGATATCAAAAAAAACACCTTGTATATACAGGATGGAAGGAACACCGTGTCACATACGGACACAACAACAAAAAACTATGACTATGATTTGAGTGTTTTTTAAGAAAATACCAACATTTTAAATAAATATGCAATGGGCTAAGTATTTGACAACTTTTTAGTTTTTAGTCCCTCATCTAGATTACAAGAAAATATTCGACACGTATTTTTTTCTTTTTCAAATGGATGAAAAACTGTTTAGATTAAGCGCATTAAAGTCTCGGAGTGGGGGCTTGTAACGTCATTATCTAGTATAAACTGTACTGGCTAGTGGCGTCATGCGAAATTTTAACTCGATGTATCGCCGTTATTTTTTGATTACGTGAAAAAAGAAAAAATGTGTGTCTAATATTTTCTTGTAATCTAGATGAGGGACTAAACTATACTGTCATTAACTATTTGTTTAACCTGATTAAGTAATTAAGTTTGTCACAAGTCTGCTACCATACGTAAATTAGAGAACGAGGAAAACTGTTCCACCGTAATACAGTTTATACTAGTACGGGGGGCAGAGTGAATCTGTTCCGTGTTTAACAACCATAATAAGTACCGATACATGTGAAACGAAAACTTTAACATCTCTAATACTTATTTGTAAACTAGGTACTAGAATTGTGCAAGGTTGTTATTTTGATTTGGTGAATAAAAAGTTTTTTTTTTTTTTAAACATTAAAATTTTGTCAAATAGCCTATTAGAGTGATATGGGTATCTGGTAAAACGTTCCCCATTTTTATTTAAATAATCAGGTACCTACTATACCATGTTACTATAATTGCGTATTTATTTCAAACTTAGGTACTTATTTTAAAATAAAAAAACACTCGAATAGCTTTTAAGGAGATAAAGTTAGGGCACTGCCACACAGGTATATTTTACTACAAATAACCCCAACGATTGCCCTGTCGTAAATACTCCTTGAACTAAGTAGCCTAGTGGTGTAAACGGCGGAATGCCAAACCAAAGGTCTCGAGTTCGAACCCCAAGGCACGCACCTCTGACTTTTTGGATTCATGTGCGCCTTGAGCAAGGTGTGGTGATCAATGGTCGTGCTCTCTTTCTCTGTATATGAAGAGGCTTTTACCTTGCAATAGGACAGTAACAGGCTGGTATTATTATTCTTATTATTGACCCCTTTGATTAGATGCCGGTCGATAGGGGTGAGTCGGTTGAGTACTTCGTACCAAATTATAATTAGCGTCGATTATTCAATTAATAATAGGGTGGTCCTTTCAGTTCTTATCGTCGTCATTGGCTTCAGTCTAACAAGACGCACTACTGTGCATCTGTGTACTAGTTTTTTTTATCGAAAAGTCATTTTAATGACCGGCTGTCATCTCATACTTATATTCTATAGATTTGCCAGTTGACTTGTTAAGTTAGCTTTTAGCGAGTAGATTTTTACAGAATACATCGGCTGGCACGATTTAACCGATGAGTTATACAGTTTAAAAATTTCCGTGAAGATCCTAATAATATTATAAACGCGAAAGTTTGTGAGGATGGATGGATGGATGGAAGTTTGTTACTCTTTACGCGGGTAAAACCGCGGGACGTCTGCTAGTACAAAATAATTTAATTATTTATTGCTTATCTGTAAATAAACATAATAACGAGATAGGTAAACACAGGTTAAAACGTCTCTTAACTGAACCGAAGTCATATTACCTAAATATGTTATCCTAACATAATTTATCATTGCGGTAAGTTATGGAAATGGTGAAGATAAAAGCTTTCTTTTCTAACCAAAAGTAATACTTAAAATGGTATGGTTCATTGGACTTTTTAGCCCTGGTACGCAGTTAGTCTTACAGTTATATTCGCAATAATCTATGAAGAACGATTTGACAGTTATCAAAATACTTTGTGTAGAGAAAAGAAAAATAACAACCGGTTGCTAATAAATTCGATTCTTGAGACATCTATTAAACTGATTGAAAGATTGTAATCAACAATTGTATTTAGATTGCTTTTTGAGTAAATTAATGTTATACTCTCATGAGTTTTGTTAAATCAATCATATAATGCAATTATTATTGTAAACATTTATCTTCTGCGAAATGTGGTGTTTGTAAAGACGACTATAATACACTACGGTAACCAACCCAAAGACATAACATTATAACGCCCTGTCGGAATATTAATTAACGATGAATTCTTGTTTTTGAGTGATTTTATTCAATATTAGTTAAACTTAACGCTTACTAATGAATTAATGATACCTACTCGTCGTTGCTGTGTATCGGTATCATAGTTATTAATTAGGGTTATGAATTAGATTTTTTAATTTGTTATGTAGACGTACATACAAATTTATCGCGACACAAAAAGAGAGTAATGTCAAAACCGACTGCTTAGATCATCCCAAATATAATCACAGTATTTTTCGTGGGTTTCACTTTGCGGTAAGGCTCAATTTACACCGCCGCGCCGTGGAGTGAAATGGAACGTAAGCGTCAATTTCGCCTTAAGATGCAAAAAGGAGTGCAAATTCACACGGGAAATTCTTGAGAAAGCGCGAGCATTTCCCGGAAGGCGAGTGACCCTTTTTAGGCTGGAATTTAGTTTGTTTGATTTACGAGTACAATTTGACATAAAGTTAATTATTCTATGAAGAACTTAGTTGCAAAACGTCACTTACATTCCTTTCCGAGGCGGTGTAAATTGAGCCTTGACTTTCATTTCAAAAAGTCATTCTCGCAGCAATTCGATTTTGCCTAATAAGTATTACTTGTTTGGGTTACAGTCATAAACGACTCTTGATTCAAGAATCAAGAGTTGTTTCACACCATGTACCGTAGTTAAAGATTTCGTTAAAATAAAGTTGTATAAAGTCGCCAATGCAGATAATTGAGATAGGTTTTCAACATATTTACCATTTAATCAAAGACATTACGGTTACCCTCCATTGTTTTTTAATCCTGCGCCCATCTGAAGGTTTAAAACTGAAATAATTTTTCAAAACTTTTACTTATTACTTTATTTAATAAGAAGAAAAATCATGATAGAATATCTGGTTTTTGTTGTTTTTACAAACGATGCGTACGTTGGCGTTACAACAATTAACAAAGAAATAATGAATGTAATCTTTTTTTGCTTATAGTTAGAAAAGACTTTCAGAATTTTTTTCCAATAAGTACCCTTCCTAATATCAAATGGCATGTATGTATAACTTTTTGAGTATAACTTTTATATAAACACACAATGTTAGTACCTAAAGCTGCAAGAACTTCAGCGCTATTAATTTACTAGATAAACGTTGACATACTTTTATTATTCATCACACAAAAGATAATTGAAATGGTCAGTAGAACATTTGATTTGAGTCAAAAGCCACACGCATGTTTTAAAGGTTTAATAACAGTATCTAATGTTTTTTGTTGAAATTTTTTATTTCAGTGGATCATCATTAATCCTGCTACAAAAAAAAAACAAAAAAACTATTTCATCAATCCTTTAATCAGATAAGGAGTGATTTTATCTAGATTCCGTTTTCCTTTTTAGATCGGACCCCTGCATGCGTATGACTTTAGTATGTTTAGACCGATTGAGTTGATTTTATTTGTTTGGTTAAGAGAGGAAGTAAAATTAAAAAAAGTGGTCTGGGTAATTGAAAGACTCAGGAGAAGTGAAGGTAGCGTATTTCTTTATGACTTAAAATTACACAGGACAGCCTAAACAAAAATAAAACACAGATCTTGATTTCTTAACTTTTAGTCATTGCGACATGGAGCAACGTGTTTAACAATAGGTACTTCTCTAAGCAGGCAACTAGGTTTCCTTAAATTACACTTTCAAATGATTTAGCTATATTGAATTTTAAAGCAATAACGTACCTATATCTTATTGATGGCCCGAGGTGTAAAAGTAACTTCTAAAAGTACTTTTTTAATAAATGGATTACAGATTCAACTTTGGTAATTTTAATATGTGCTGTCCTGAAAAATAATCTGTCGACGTAACAAACTGCTACTAAACTTCTTTATTTTTAATAAACGAAAACAGAGCCTCTTTCTTGTGCAAATATTGTATGTACACAGCTTAACAAAGTTTGTTTTAAACCTCAATCATATATTATAATAATTTTGTAAGATGATAAGATTAATATATAAATATTGATGTCGTTAACAAGTTAGGATTTTTAAATTATAATACTTACAAATTGTAGTGCAAGAAATAAACTAAAAATATCCATATTAATTATTTAAAATGAAGTTTTAAACAGATCGAAAAACTTTTCTTTTGTTTAAGACCAATGTTGCTGTTTCTACATAATTATAGTAAAAGCACTACTATTTAGTTCAAACTTACTTAATTAGAACTTCACCCGTTTCTTGTTTTTTCTTGACATTGTTTTATTATTTTAGATGTTCTAATATAATAGCTAAATAATTTTAAGAATAGTTTAATAAACTGTTTATTTATTTCTTACACTACAAATATGAAAAATAGCCAAACTTAAAATAAGATAATATAACTTTTTCTCCTTTTTTTACTTTTCACTCAATATTTGAAACTATCCACGAACAGTACGGGAACAATCATAATTATTGTTATTTTTTTGAGGAACTTATCTGCTAATAGACTTATTACAACAGAAATAGTCGACTTACCTATTCCACGACGGGTTAACGTAGCGTGCGTGGAGTGCGTAAAAAGCGAGAACCCGCGGGCACTGTATTTAGCGCTGACGTGCAGAGCGCGCGGCGGTGGCGGAGCAACTGCGGTGCGCGACGCGTGCTGGGCGGGCGTCGCAATCGACACGCCCCACACCCAAGTAACATGAAAAACACAATTTTCCTATCACCCAGAAACTTCTCAGAACTCTGAATTTATAAAAAACTTTATCTGCTGTTTAAATCACATCGCAAATTGCAGCTTTCAGAGGCAAACGATGATAGTGTTAACATTGCATTTTGAGTTGTTCCTAAGATTTGCACTTTTTCACATTCAGTGAAAGAGAATCAATGAAATAAAATTTCGCATTGCCTTTAACTTCAGAGAGAAAAAACTAAGTGTGGTTTACTTGCAGATGAAATTTAAATTCCTAAAACTATAAACAACAAGATATCATGTTTTATTTGTAAAACGTAATAAAATCAATCGCTTCGTTGTTGCTCAAACTACGCAGACTATGTATATCTGTAATTTACACTGAGTCTGTATTCAAGAAAATTAAACAAAAGAAAAAGAAACTGATAAGAGTGTGACAGAAAATTGTTAGAGAAGAGTGCACGGGGCGGAGCGC
This sequence comes from Euplexia lucipara, assembly GCA_921972225.1. Classification (NCBI taxonomy): domain Eukaryota; kingdom Metazoa; phylum Arthropoda; class Insecta; order Lepidoptera; family Noctuidae; genus Euplexia; species Euplexia lucipara. The sequence continues at coordinate 3,349,079 of OV179142.1, read as the reverse complement.
GCGGCCACTCCCCACTGAAAATCTGGATTACACGGAAAAACAAGTTGATCCAAAGAGGATTTGCTTTTTTTTACTTTTTTCATCTCACTGCGCACACCGTCATAGCTGTACTTAAAACTGAACGAAATAAACGATATACCAACGTGTTCTATGCTCATAAAGGATACCTGTGAGTTTCTAACGGTGTTTTTTCTAAGAGTAGTGAAACACTGATCTCACCTACTAGTTAAAAAATGACGTGTAAAAGTGTTCGTAAAAACTTATTTTTATTACTTAACCTGAACTGTTCCACTGCTGGGCTCTTTCCAACCTTCCATCTATCGCGATTCTACGCCTCCTCTCCAATTCCCAAGAAAGACATCCAGATCGTCCCGCCATCTCCTCCGTGGTCTACCTTGCCACTCTTATAGGGTAGCTCGTTCGTCGTAAAAACCTACTTACAGACATTAATATAATTTATCTTCACTTCATTTACTTCAATGTTAGATACACACGAATTTGCTTTTCTTTTTTTACTATCTGTTTGTCTGATTTCAAACATAACTTTGTGTAATTAATTGAGATGTTAAATAAAAAGTAGGTATGTATAACTACAAAGGAGCTTCCAACTTAGCTCATACAATTGCTAAATCCCGATAGCTCTAGTATATCGCTTTTTTTTTTCTTAAAAGGATTTCTAATGCTTAAAAGCTACCGCTACGGTTCCAAGCGTAGCTTCGCGTAGCACACTGCTACGAAGGCCTGCTACGGCCCGTCTTATACCTTCCAGTTCATTATGCACAATCCTTTTTAGACTTTTAATAAATCAACCGACGAAAACCCTCTAAGGAGAGTACTTATGTATTTTTTCTTGTTGTTTACAGTTTTTACCAAAAATAATATCAGTAAAAATCTACGAAAATTTTCAATCCTAGGCGTACAGAATGCTGGGGTTGCGGAATTTGTTTGAAAGAGACACCGCGGCCCTGGAACGCAAAGGGCTTTAGAAGGAACACGCATGGATTTTAGTGAGTAAGAGTCTGCCACTGCCTTCTGCTTCACCCAGAGCGGGAGGAGTCATTGATGATTTCCCATCCCTAAAAAAAAAAGAATGGGTCCAGAACCGTGTAGTACTGCTTGCCTTTGATACCGGTACAAAATATAATGTTGGACATTATAAAAGTACAACCGCATAGGTGTTGTTTTTTGTTGTTGTTTAAATCCATAAACGCCGACCCTTTTCCCAGCTATGTTGGGGTCAGCTACCAGCTGGATGCAGCTGAATACCAGTGTTTTACATGGAGCGACTGCTTATCACCACCCAGTGACAGTCAACACGATACCCCTTGGTTTGACTGTCTGTTAGATTTTCAGGGCCTTGTCTACTCGTTTGCTGGTCATTTTGTTCCGCCACTTCTTCTTCCCAGTAAGTGGCGAAGGGCGGGCTTTTTGGGGGCTGTCTTATGTAATTTTGATTTTTAAATAAGCGCTGATCCTCTGTCTAATTTGATTAGATTACTTGATTTTGTAACAAATGTTGAAGTTATACAAAAAACAAGCCGGGACCAACGGCTTATCGTGCTTTCCGAGACAGGGAGGGGTCTTCATATGTTATGAATAGACACCCATCCACAGACCCACCTCGGTACGCGTAGCTTAACCTTTAATCGACCCGTGAGGCTGTTATTAATTAACCACAAGCCCCACCTTGCTATTCAACTCTATCATTGTTGAATGATCATTACCAATAATAATGAAATAACTCTGAATGTAATCAAAATGTCTAAGCGCCTTCAACAATAGAGATTGTAATAAAATTGTAGTCATTTATTACACCACTAGCTAAGAGCGGGCAATAAAAATGAGAAATTATTTTTAATAATATTGTCGGTGGGCGCCCCCCCTCGCTAGTGACGTGGCACAATATTTTGGCGAGGCTAATACCGCCTCTTATTACGGCATTCTTTACCCGCTAGTGCCTAATAATAGTGGCGAGACTTACTTTACGAGATTTCGGGATGTTTATGCCATATTAAACGGCCCGACCTTTGACAATGTTTATGAATAAAAAGTATTTTTTATGTAATTACTATGTTGAGAGGTACCAAGGTTTACAAGGAGATGTAAGTGGAAACGCCGGGAGGAGACGCTCTAGAAGGACATACATGGACCTTATTGATGAGGTTCTTCAGCAAGGTCAGGTGCGTAGTACTTGCAACCGGCGTGTGTATATGACAACATGTTTGAATGTAAACAAAGCAAAAGAAGTATGTAAGAATCGTAGCCGCCCTGTAGTTTCTGTCTACCTCTATGAGCAAAAGGCGTGAGTTTATGTATGTATGTTGAGTAATTTGTATACCTAATAATAATTATTAGTCAGTTGGGAAATACTAATAAGAACGTCGTGTCCGATTTCATCGATAGTTTTTCAACTTTATTGTTAATAGAATAAGGTTCATATTCAATTTAGAAAATTTGACAGTTTGGGGTAGGTTGATGTTCTGGCGTCTGTACATTATAATTATTTTGTGTTTCTTTATTTATTTATTTAAAGGAGAACCAACAGCTGGAACAGATGTTTAACAACTTAATAAGCAGCACAAAGCCAATTACAGGTACTCACGTTATAAACGGAAAACGGTTGATTTGCTCAATATCTTAAGGAGGAGTTAGGAGATAAAACGTCTTTACGCTGCCGATAAAACATATTCATGATTTTTTCCCTGTTTGAAATGAAGGTCTTTGGTCTTCAACTGTTTTCGTATATTCTTTGGCCGTGGTCCAATAAAAAGACATCGTCGAGAAACAACTTTACGCGATAGTGTAATATGAATTAGTATTTGTTGCACGCGAACAATTTGTTTTGAGTGGAACACCAATTATGCTTCTAATAAGCCTTAGTTACTCCGTATAACGACAGCTGTCTACTGATGAAAAGGTTTCAAAAAGGTACTTAAATGTGTTTTTGCTATTACTACCGTACTTAGGTACATTCCCGTGTATTAAAAAAAATGTATTTTAACATTACAAAAGACCTAACTTTATGTTCTTAATTAAAATGACAATTCTATTATTTTGCATAATGGAATATACTTTAGGAACAAAACGTTCAGTTTCTTTTTCAGGAGTTGCATACAGACTCAAAATTCTACTTTACACCCTATCAAAAAATTAACTTCATAATAATAACCTACCTTACCAATACACTAACTGTAGATAGATGATAGGGTTACATTTATACACGCTGGATGCCCAATTAGCAGCACGGAGTATGCGGTAATGGTAATTGAGATCAAGATCATGTGAGGAGGCGGTGTAATGCTACAAAGTGGTCCTAACAGTGCTCCTATCCCGCACTGTGGCCATGACGCATTACATTTGTGGTCTACCAACTAACTGCTATTACAATTCTGACATCGTATTAGCACAATTATTATTGTTATAGTAACATTCGATGGGCATCGATTACTGCTAATTCAATTTGGCCATGCAACATTATTTGTTATTTAATATTAGGTTCTTACATGTGTTTCTTAAAAGTGGCCCACTGGTGAGTCCTTAATTATTAGGATGTGACGAGCCAACGGGCGGGTTGCGCTGTTATAATTATTTAAACTGAATACTGAAAAAATAGGCTGCATCAAACTCATTGCGAAAGAACCGAACTACTCATTTATCCATAATATGCATGTATTTTAAAATTTATAAGTATGTTTCTCAGTCGTCTACTCATCAAATCAAATCAAAAGTCATTTATTCAAATTAGGCTGAGGATCAGCACTTTTTGAACGTCGAAATTACATAAGACAGTCCCCCAAAAATCCCACCCTACTCATAGCACAAACTCTGCTAAGTTTGGGACTAGATGGCGTTGTGTGAAGTTGCATAATATTTATTTATTATACCTAAAATGTAAGTTAAAGCTATAATGACAGGGACACCCCCATCCACCATCATTGTGAACAATTTTTACTATAAAACAAACCCTGAAATTGCGAAAAAAATCATTTGCAGAATTCCTACATGTATGTATGTTCTGTCATGTATGTTTGCAATACATCAAAGTGTTTTGAACATCTAAAAAAAAAAAAAAAAAACTTCAAAAAAACATTAAAAGTCGTAAAATATCCAAAGTACAGACTGCAGTACATCAAGTTACCCCAATGTGTCAAATTTATTTGATCGTTTTTCAACTATATTTCAAACAGAATAAGGTTCATATTCAATTGGGAAAATTTGACACATTGGGGTGACTTGATGTGCTGGCGTCTGTACCTATGTAAAGTTTTGGAAGTCGGTAGCTTTCGTTGTATTATTGGATTATTTTTTTGCCACCGACTTCCGAAACTTTATGTCATGTAGGTATGAAAATTAAATGGCACCAACTTGGTAGTATGCCCTTTCAACAGCAAAAATCAGCTAAGGCGAATTTGCGGAAATAACGAATGACATATATACAAAAAAACAGACGTTGTCTTGCGCGAACGTGTAAGCCGATCGTGGAGCCACCTACCGGGTTCCTTAAATAGAAATAAAGTTATTATGGCACTGACAAACTTCAATACATCTTGTTTATCAGACTAGTTGTTAATTTGTAGCTATATTATTAAATGTAATACATGTTTTTTCTTGATTTTAAAACTCACCGATAAATCCTTATACTTATTTGTTAATATGTGGAAAATGTTGTGGTTTTTGCATTGATTTTGTTTAATATGTATACCCAACGATTAAGTGTTATATCTAAAGTAATAACGTTTGTTTTCCCAAATAAAATAAAATAAAAGGCCTCCCTACTTTCCTTCCACCTCTGTCTGTCAAGGGCTTTTTGGGACCAGTCCTTATCGAAGGAGTCCTTTTCGTCTCGCCATCTTCGCTTGGGCCTACCGCGATGTCGTTTGCCATGTAAAGGAACCCATTGGGTCGTGAGTTTGGCCCACTGATCGTCTGACATGCATTGCTACTTACTTCTGAATAAATATTTCGTCATCATTACAATCATTTCTACTATAGGTACTTTTAAGAGAATATCTAAAAAATGTAAGTTTAAAGCTCGTTCCATATGAAAGACTATTACTTACCTACCTACATTGTTAACAACTGTTCTGTTTTGAGAAATTAATGTTTTATGCTTTAAATAATAATGTTGCTACTCAAAAATAGTGTAACTTCCCCACAACAAGCAATGAAATCTGATATGACATAGTAGCGGTGTCACCGCACGAGGTAATTTCTGAACAAGAGACATATTTCCCAAAGGGAGGACAATCCGGGATCGCTATGACGAAGCTTGGAATGCAACACGATTATGAAACGCCATTTGTCAAGTTTTTATTGGGCACCCTTGAGCAGCGTCTATTGTGGTGAACCCTTGGCTCTTCCCTCCCCTCCGCCCCCGCGCCGGACCCTCGCCTCACCGATGTTAATTCATAATTTTTATTTTATAACTTAAATAAAAATAAAAAGGGCGCCATCACCACTGCAACCGCGATTACAGTTTAATTAAATTTTTATCAACTTTTTATTATGAGAGCTACTGGAAACGCAATTGACATTGGTATTATAAGATTATCTAGCTTCCTACTATTTATTTATTTATTTATCAAAATATCGGTTTAAAGAATTTATTTCTCAAAAGAACATGTACACAGTTCACTTAAATATGAGAAACTTATCATAAAAAACTTAAGTAGTAAGTTACTTATCGTTCGAACAATCGAGTGCAAAATTTAGGTAGTGCTTTATTATAGTTGGTTGGCCAAATACAACTTTAACCTATTTTTAAATATATTAATAGATGAAGAATCCCTTATTTCCTTTGGTAATTTATTATAAATCTGCGCTCCCTCAAACTGAATCTTTCTTCTTCCGTATAAAGTATACGGAAAAAAATATGGAAGACTTACAGCTCCAATTACTAATATTACCTATTAAATGTTTGTGTGGATGGATGGATGTAGATATGTGGATGTCTGTTACTCCTTCACGCAAAAACTACTCAATGGATTTTAATGAAACTTAACAGTTATGTACAGAGACGTGATGCCAGCACATCATGCCACCCCAAACTGTTAAATTTTCCCATGAACCTTATTGTGTTTATTAAGTAATTTGACACATTGGGGTAGGTACTTAGCTTGGTGTGCTGGCCTCTGTAGCTTATACTTCTCGCATAAATTGAATAAAATACAACAAGGCATTACAAATACCTAACTAAGAAGGATGAAATTCTGCCATCATGGCATCCGTATGAAATCCGTAAGTTACACGAATATACGGGTGAAACTACGGGGCTCAGCTAGTAGACAACAGGTACCAGAACCCATTTGGCATCATTGGTGTGTATTACACTTAAGAAGTTTACTTCCAACAAGTTATTATTAAAATTTGCTGAAAGGTGCAGTTTGACCCCAGTGGCCTTTTCAAAAACATGCCAACAAACAAAGTTTGACTTTTGGGTTACAAATAATAAAGAATAATAACATATTGATTAGAAAGTATCTTCAATGCAATTGAAACTGACACTAGGATTCCCTGTGTCGTGAGTTTCAGGCTCCTTCGTTCTGTGGACGTTAAAAAAAAACTAATCTTTCATAGTACAAGAAAATAGTATATTTCATTACAAGTGCGGAAAGGTTGTCATTGCAAGGAGTTCCGACAAATGTCTACCCGAGCCGAGGCGCAGCCGAAGGCGAGGGTTGACAAGTCGGAACAAGTTGCAATGACGGTCTCGCACGTGTACTGAACGACTATTTTTACAGTTGCGAAAAAATGAAGCAATTTATTAAAATAATAAAAACACAATAAACTCAACTAACCAATATTTTTTTTCTTTTAAAAGTTATAATTCACTTATACATTGATATTGGGGAAGTTTTAGGTGGCACATTTACTGTTTGAGACAAACTATTGTTAATTTCGTATGATTGTTCATGTATATTTGTCATACAATGGCGTTTGCTAGTTGATGGAGTTGAATCTGATGAATTATCATTTTGTGACACAAACAACTAAAACTCGCAAAGAAAATTTCTGAATAATGGCGCCAACCGTAGAATACCAAGCCTAGAGATTTATTTTTTCTTCACCCATTCTGTTAGGCAAAGGGAACTATGCCCATACAGCCAAGTCTTCAGTAGATTTTTTTACTGAAATGAAATGATAATGAAATTTAATGTGATAAAATTAAATGAAACCTAACCTAACTTATTCAATCAAATCATTACAAATTAGTAGCTTCTTTTTAGAAATATACGTATTGGCATGAATCATAAAAACTTCTACGATTTTTTTTCGTAAAAACTTCATGGTTGGTTTTTCTTTTCAATAGACATTATTTTGACAGTTGGGAAAGAGAACGCACGAGTTCGGGAAAGGTAAAAAAAAGCCCGAGTATGTAATAGCCCACATCCCGAACGCTATACGTCCCTGCAATACGCCACTTTTTGAGCAACTGTATTTAAAAACGTTATTTACGAACAAAGTAACCTTCAAATTATTTGCGTCAAAGGTTGGATAGTGTTGTTATAGATACCTACATCAATGTAATAAGATATTATTCCTTTGTTACAAAGCGGTAGGTACACATTGGAATTTCTGTTTCCAATAAATATCAATAATAACTGGCAGAAGTTGCGCGTTTGATTGGCATGGATATTAAACCGGGCACGAGGCGGCTGAGTTCCGGCGGTGCAGCCATATTTCGCGTCTCACCGATCAAAGCAGGGCACGCCACAACAAACGCACGCTTTAATAACAGATGCGCTGTTAAGCCTCCACACACAACTCGTGCAAAGAACTACAAAATAAACACTGTAGTATGCATAAGGACCCAGTCAAAGAGAACTCGAATGAATCAGGGAGATAGCTCGCTATGAATGTACGCCTAACATTCATATAGTTTGAATTTTATTATGACCTAAGTACGTCGTATCGTATAGTGAACTACAATATTTACTTCGTTTTTGAGTCCGAACCCGTGCTTATCTAGTTTCTTCACTTTGGTGAAACACGCAATCCTAAAGTCCACGTTTTTATCCATAATATATAAAAGTTCATGTTGTATACATCACATGTATTGCTTTTACTTTGTTACAATAAATTATAAGTACTAAGTACGAGTACCTATGTAAGATTACATTTAGTTTTTTTAGGGTTCCGTAGTCAACTTAACCCTTATAGTTTCGCCATGTCTGTCTGTCCGTCCGTCCATCCGTCCGTTCTTCCGTCCTCGCTTAATCTCTGTGACCGTTAGCAGTAGAAAGCTGAAATTTGGTACCAATATGTGTATCAATCACGCCGACAAAGTGGTAAAATGAAAATTGGAAAAAAAATGTTTTGTTAGTTAGCCCCACTATATATAAAGTGGGAAGTGATTTTTTTTAATTTCAACCCTTACGTGTGATATATTGTTAGAAACTGGAAAGGTATTTAAAAATGAATGGGGGTTTACTAAAATCATTTTTTGATAAGTCAATAATTTCGGAAATAATCGCTCCAAAAGTAAAAAACAATGTGTGTCCCCCTCTAACTTTTGAACCATAAGCTTAGAAAATATGAAAAGTAGAACTTTTTAAGGACTTTCTAGGAAAATTATTTTGAACTTGGATGGAAACAGTTTTTGTACAAAAAAGACGTACATAAAAATAAGTACAAAATCATTTCTGGACTAAGTTTGTAGTATAATTGTACATGCAAGCATTTTTTTTAACTTCGTTTACATATTCTACGGAACCCTACACTGAGCGTGGCCCGACACGCTCTTGGCCGGTTTTTTTTAATGTAGAAATGCGCTCCTTGTTTTGTGTGAGTGTTTCAAGAATGAATGACAGATCGGGGAATGTTTGATAAGACAACATTGTGGTTTAAAACATGTAGTGGCAAAAATCTAAACGAATATGATGCTTAGATATGGTTTGGTCACATTGAAAGGTTGAATGAAAGAGTCTAATGACAGGTTTTATAAGGCAGATGTAGCTAGACACACGGTAGCGTGTCAGGCCAAGTTCAAACTAACAGAATTTTACACGAACCATTTGTAGAGCCACTGAACCCCTCATAACTCAAAAGCTATTTCACATAAACGATGTCAAATTTGACTAAAATGTATCGAGTCTTGCAGAACGTATGGGCTTCAAAATTGTATACACAAATCTCGAATGGTTATTTAGATATTTACGTCAAAAAATCGACATTGCAACGCATTTTTATCACCAACTGACTTATGGATCAAAATTCTAAATAAGTTCCAGGTGACCTAGAAATTCAAATTCGCCATACAGATAGGTAATTAGGCGAATACAAAGGAATAAATCAGAAACTAGTGAATTTTAATCATTTTATTATAACTTTTCAACTAATTATGTGAAATCAGCAATCAACATTGATAACAGCTGGTCGGCAAGTGAATTTTAAAGTGTTCCCGTGAATAAATAACGATTGTGTTCTCTCATCAACTTGATTGCCGATTTCTTATCTTACATTATAGTCACTATACGCACTAAAAGTAAGTCAAGTGTAATCTAATAAAAAAATATTTGTTTATAATCCAAATATATCAGTTTTAGTACTTATAACTAAGTATGTTCGATTTTCGTATTTATTATACGTATGAAGTATTAATTATTAAGAAGTTGAAATAAAATAGCGGTCATTTCTATGGTTACGCCGATCTGCGTTGCGTTGTGTTTCAGCGCATTGAAGGTCGTAGTTCAACTTACGTGCCGCGATCTGTAAGATCATCTATATAGGTATATACAAAACTGAATCCCTATTTTAATATCCCATCAAAAAACATAAATGTTAAATGGGAGCCAAGTTGTTGTTGATTGCAACGACAAAATAAGTGAGATTTATTTATAACAATTTAAAATGTTTTATAAAAACTTAAATTATAGTTTTTTCATATAACTTAGGATACTATATTGAAACCTACGGTTTGGAATTGGCTAGTTCTTATAAAGCCTTTAGTTATTTTTTCTTACTTGATCGAATTATATTATTACCTATTAAAAGAGACATGGAAGAGCCTGAAAATTTGACTTGCTTGGTAGAAACTTACCATCAAACAGTGGTAAGTTTCTACCAAGCAAGTAAAATTTTCGTAAGAAACAAATAAGAACTTTAATTTTGTTCGCAAGTTCTAAACCTGTAAGTTCTTATTTTAATCTTCAAAAAAATTGACTTGCTTGTCCAAATAAGTGAACCAAGCAAGTCATGCAGACTGTGGGCTTAAATATATTTTCCTAAGTTATAAAAAAAAATATTTTAAGTTGTTATATAACAATATGTTGTTTAAATAAATTTTAGGATGACCATCAAAATTGACACCCATTTAGATCTCACTTCTTTTGTCGTAGAAGTCAACAACCAAGGCATATGCCACACTATTGGACTTGGCCCTCCTTTTACATGTATATTTTTGATAGGATTTTATTTTCACAAACTAAATTAAAATATAAACGAATATTAAGAGAATACTTATCTCAAGTCTCATGGCGTCGAGTATATACAAGGTCTATGTTATATAATAGCGCGAACCAATCTAAAGGTTGAATGAAATAAAATGAATATAGGTACATACTACCTAATATATAAAATCAATATAGCTTTCAAAAGTATAATTAATGGAAATCCATTTTTTTCTTATTCAACTTTTTATTTTTACTGAATAGTCTTATTACCTTATTACCTTAAAATATATTTTGAAAGATAGGAAGGTATATAAATGTTAGAAGTTTCTACATAAAAAAAATAATTTCACGAGCTACATTAAAGTAAGCTTAAGTTACAAGTTCTCAACTTCAAAAACAGGAAAAAATAGAATTACTTTGATAAAGTAAAAAAGAACAACTGCACAATATACCTAAAGGCCCTACAAGGAGGTCTTTTCAAGCAGTCTGTTGCAGTTGATGGCTGTTATTTTAGCTCAATGTCAACCTCACCCCCACTAACTCCAACATATTGCTTTATTAAGTCAACAATTAGTAGACAACGCGACGCGTGCGCCCCGCTATCACGGTGTCTGCACTGCGCATACGTTCATCGATCGTCAACGCTGGACAAACACTAGTGTGAAAGTCCTCTAACCTAATCTACAATTAACACGTTTTTAACTTGCTAACTGGAATTGTATTTTATTATCACAATGGTAAAACCTAACTTAGATGTAACCTAAAGTTAGTAAATTGCACCTACATGTAGAAACTCAGAAAAATCTAGGTACAATCGACAAATTTGAATTAAGACCTACTTTAATGATAAACTGTTTTATACAGACAAAATAAAGATTTTAATCCTCCTCTACTTGCATGCCGCAAAAAGGACGTTTTAAAAATCAAACGGTTAGGCAAGCTATGTCATTAGATTAAGCGCATTAAAGTTGAGGAGAGGGGGCTTGTAAAGTCATGATCTAGTATAAACTGTATACTGGCTAGTGACATCATGCGAAATTTGACCGATGTATCGCCGTTATTTTTTGATTACCTACGTGAAATAAGAAAAAATACGTGTCGAATATTGTCTTGTAATCTAGATGAGGGATTAAAAACTAAAATGTTGTCAAGTACTTAGCCCATTCTCGTAAATTGTTAGTAAAGCATAAAACGTTTTCATTTCATTTTTGTAACGCCATCTAGTGTCAAGTATAAACACATTACAGGCTTTTCGGCAGAAAATGCTTTTTGCCTTTTCAAACAAATTACGACAATTTACCAGTAATGAAATAGAAGTAAATAATGTGTACAATTTTTTAGGCATGCTCCCGCTTCATCAACTTTTATGCCAACTGGAGTATTAGCGTGCTCCTACTATAATGGACAGGTTCGAAGTTTCTTATTAAGGGTATACAATATCATAAATTAAAAAGATTTTATTACCATCTAAAGTTAGAATGAATGCGTTCATGGTCGTGCTATGAAGTAGCTACAACACCTCCTTTACAATGCATGTCGCAATTACGACTAGATCGTATTTTTTTTTTAATATTTGATCGTCTGTCAGAAATTAAACTTATGGTGAATCCTAGTTCAAATTTGTCGATTGTACTAACCAAATTTGAGTTTTATTTCATCCACGAGATCTGTAAAGAAAGAAAAAGGAAATTTATGTAAAGAAGTAGTTGAATTTTTGTTAATTTATTTGGTGAGATGAAAGATGTAAAGATGTAATTAAACCACAAATTTAAACAAGTTTAGCAATAGTATTGAAAAAAAAACGCAATATTTAAATAGAGCAAATACTTTTTTTTAAGATTTATTATTATTCCTCCGGGCCATTGCCTCTTAATATGACAAGTACCCACAAGTACAATTGTTAATGAATATTTTGCGGTAGGGACCAATATTGGGAAAGACTTAGTTTAGAGTTTTTATTTTCTGTGTACTTTTAAGGTAACACAATTAACATTGCGACTAAATTTACATTGAAAAGTACTTACACTAAGAAGTAACACAGTGACCAATCAATGTGAGACGCTTCTTCTTGACGATGGGAATTTAGGGCACGTTGTCTAAGACCATGATGCGGCACAGGATGATATTCGACATGGCCTTTATGTACTGAAGCTCGACGCGCACCAACCTGGCCATCTTCATCGGGATGTTGCGATGCGGGACATTCATAAACAGCGCCGTGGCCGCCACTGCGCCAGCGCACACGTGCAAGTTGTGCACGATCAATTCCCTTTTCAAATCTATGTAACAACGAAGAAAAGACCATACAACAAAACAGACATTGAAAAAAAGAACAGGTTGACAAATAGAAAATGCTTATGGCATTAAGTCCGCCTCTGTACAGCACACTAAGTGCTTGAATTATTAAATAAATTAAAAATTAAATTAAAAATTTAAAAAACCCCCACCGCAAAAATGTAAAACATTTAAAAAGTTAAAAATAACACTTTAGCCATGAAATTTTACTTCACGTCGGGGTACCGGTTAAGTAAGGAATGTTCCTAGTACTTGTAGGTATGTAGGTACTTATTTTAATGGTACCCCGACGTTACGTAAAATTTCATGGCTAAAGTGTTATTTTTAACTTTTTAAATGTTTTACATTTTTGCGGTGGGGGTTTTTTAAATTTTTAATTTAATTTTTATTTTATAATTTTTAAACGCATTAATTTTGTTTTATAGAGTTTACAGTTGAGAATTTTTCAGTGCATTATATGAAGAGTCAAATGCTGGTTAAAACGAATCCAAACACGACATATCTGCTATAATTTTGTCAAGAGTCTACCTACTGGTGTGCTGGATAGCCTGGCTGCAGCATCAGCTCATCCTGTTGCCATCAGTGCATTGAATGTAGAGTCAAATGCTGGTTAAAACGAATCCAAACACGACATATCTACTATTATTTTGTCAAGAGTCTACCTACTGGTGTGCTGGATAGCCTGGCTGCAGCATCAGCTCATCTTGTTGCCATCAGGGCATTGTGTGCAAAATCAAATGCTGGTTGAAATGAATCCAAACACGACATATCTGCTATTATTTTGTTAAGAGTCTGCCTGCTGGTGTGCTGGATAGCCTAGCTGCAGCATCAGCTCACCCAGTTGCCATTAGTGCATTGTGTGTGGAATTAAATGCAGGTTAAAATGAATCCAAACACGACATATCTGCTGTTATTTTTCCAAGAGTGTATTAGTCTGCTAGATATCCTGGCTGCATCAGACCAAATACACCATAATGTTGCTTATTAATATTACACACATGGGTGTTTTAAATTTTATTACACACATGAATGTAAGTAAAGTTAATACCCATAGACGTCTAAAATAGCAACGGTAGCTAACACATAAGAGCTGATAACCTTGAAACGGCTGAACCGATTTTAATGAACTATGTCTAAGAACCATCGCAAGAAACCCTGCTTTCAAATAAAAAAAACCGCATCTAAATCGGTTCACCCGTTTGGGCGCTACGGTGCCACAGACAGACAGACAGACAGACAGACACACACACATAGCGGTGAAACTTATAACACCCCTCTTTTTGCGTCGGGGGTTAAAAACAAATACGCCTGTAATCCTCCAAGGGACAGGTAAAAGTGTACCTAAAATACATTTCCCTAGTTAATTATTATTTAAGTCCCGTGTTATAGGAAGCGAGCGGATCAAATCAATCAATCTGATGAGAAATTTCATAAAGAAAAACTTAAAATATGTATCAATGTTTTTTTAAGAAATGAATTAATAATACTTTGTCTGAACCATATCAGCAGCAGCTCTGGGGACCACTAGAAGAATAAGGCAGTAAACCATTTACTCGTAAATAATGTTTAAAAACTTAGGAAAAGTATACCTTAACCAAGACAAGCTAATAATAAAATACTCGTGTCACCAGTGTTTGTTAACAGACTCCTCCGATCTGAGTTGATCGATTCTAATGAAGTAGGTATCTATTCTGTGTATATTTGAGTATATATTCAGTATGGATATAAAACCTGACAAGACTATTCAGCATAGCCGTGAATAGTGTTTTTAGGTGTTATGTACATACGAGTCGAACTCACACCATCACAGGATTTTGAATTAAAATAACTTTTCCGTACACAGAGTACTTACTTCGCGGCGGTGCATCAGAGGTTGTTCTGTTGTGCGTGACCCAAACCTTCATTGTTTGGTCTAGGATATCACGGTAGTACTCCGTGACGTTGAGAATGATATCCAGAGCCCGCATGAACCGCAGGTCGACCAGGCCCACCCGAACCGCCAGAAATTCCGCTACCTCCAGTGAGGTCCATAGTGGTAAGTGGTAGTCTAGAATAAAACAAGCATAACGTCGGATCGTTTGCGGTAATTTATTAGGCACCTTATACTAGTTGCTGAAACCGCAGTAGGTACCTACGTGCATAAAAGATGATTGTTTGATGGCCGAAAACAACAAACGTAAAAAGAAAGAAAAAAGCATCTTCTATAAGTAACAACACAGTTACTAACATAGTTTGTAAGTATTCCTGTAACTAACCCGTGGACATATATAATATATGAATGACGCTGAGCGAAATCTTTGGATCCCTTTTAAAGAAAATTGAGTGCAAAGAAGAATGTAAGATTTGGCATATTGACAGTGTGTAGGAGAAGTGCAAAATACTAACATTTGTGTACATTTATTATGTTAGAAATACATAAAACATAGCACACCATAGTGTTCAACCTTTTGGAAACAATATGACAGTAGTATGCGAGTTGACATTAACATAGGTACACGAAAATTCAAAGCAAAGTAGTATTTATTATTATCAATTAAATTTATATCAGACCATCGGAAACTATAGCATTTTTAACAAAAAAAGATACTTCAATTTTGGTCCTTAAATGACAGTTATAAGGTAACACACACACACACACGAAAGAAAAAAAACCGGTCAAGAGCGTGTCGGGCCACGCTCAGTGTAGGGTTCCGTAGATTGATAAACATATTGGTACCAAATTCCAGCTTTCTAGTGCTAACGGTCACAGAGATTAAGGGAGGGCGGACGGACGGACGGACAGACAGACATGGCGAAACTATAAGTGTTCCTAGTTGACTACGAAACCCTAAAAAACCACCGAGCTGGCAATTTTTTGTTGTGTGTTTTTTGTAAGTCAGTTAAATAGGTAGGTACGTACCGAGTTCGTGGAATATGTGGCCCTCCATATCTATAATCTCTTTAATGGTGAAATCGATTCCTGATCGCAAGAGAAGCGCCCTTACAGTACTGGCGTTCAGTGGCGAATGCAGGTCGCCCATCTTGGCCGCCAGCTGGACACACCCCACCATGGAAAGAACGAGCCGGCTAACGACACCCACTTTATATTGTTCCCATTCTTGACGACCTGAAATCAAAACAATATCACCTATCAACCTCACCTATTAATTTTAGCTATTATCTCAAACTTCAACGTTTTTGTTGTCATGTCATTATGCAATCGTTCTTTAGAAAGATAGCATTTTTGTAATAGTATTGTATTTTTTTAGTACACACGGCTACATATCAAGCTATACAGTTCCAGTTTACACTGACCTCGCATTGTACGGAAATCCTATATCATGCGAGATCAGCTTAAACTGGAAATGCATAGCTTAATGTGTAGCCAAGTGTACAAAATCGTAAATTTTGAGTTAATACCCTGATCATACAATAATCAACGATAAATATTGTACTGGAACTACTACGTGGGCAAACCCCTTCAACAACTACACTCAGCGTTAAGTGTCGTATTTGTCTTCCAAGGTAAATCGACTGGTCTGTTGGTCAAGTAGTTAGTGACCCTGACTGTTATACCGGAGGTCGTGGGTTCAATTCCCACCCAGGAAAAATGTTTGTGTGATGAGCACGATCATTTGTTTTGTGTCTGGGTATAATTTATCTGTAATTTGTATGAATTTAGAAATATACAAGTATGTTTATCAGTCGTTTAGTACCCATAACACAAGCTCTGCTTAGCTTGGCTCAACGCCATCTAGTCGTTCAGTGAATAGTCGTGGAATATTATTATAATTTATTTATAAGGTAAAGGAGATTCAATTATCTACCAAAAAAATAAAAAAAACTACGTATCCTATAGTTTTTAAAAGATAATCTACATAAGGTAGAAAAAACTAAAATGAAGTCATCTTGCCTATTTGTAGACTATCATAGGGCTGAATAAGATTGTCGACAAAAGGCTGGATGACTAAATTTTAAACACGTATAGAAATGGCCCCAAATCTTACTTATATATACAAATAATGGTGTCATTATGGCCAATTGTGCTGTTGTTTCAGTCAAACAGGCTTGTCTTTCAGACAAAGTTACAAAAAACTGATAGTGACCTGGCAAACAATGACTTGGTATATATCTTATTTGGCCGTAGATCGTGACTCGGTGCTAACGTTAAGTATGAGTATAGTAATTACACAGTATGATAACTGGAACTGTAATATGTGCCTGGGTTATTATTATATGTAATGCAATCCTTTTTCCTACACTTTAACTATGCCTAATCCCGCGAATCTCCGTGCGCACCACTTAGTTAAAAATTAATATAGATTACGTATAGTACAGTATCTTCTGTACCCCCGCGGCCCAGGCGCAGGTGTGAGACAGAACACGAAGTGGTTTTTAGTCAGGAAGAGTCTTACAGACCCCTCCGCCCTCCCCGGCGGGGGGGGGGGGGGGACATCCATGAGGATATTCCACCCCACAAAAAAAAAGGTCAATAGAGTAGGGATTATAGTATGTACAAATAACTGGGTGCTTACTGCGTGTTGCTGATATGTACATCCTTGTTCGATTGCACAAATATTTCTCCATCAATTGGCAGGCAAATGCCGGTACTCCCTTATTACCCACTCCAAGTACCGAACTTATTATCCACACAGTATGCCTGCCGACGGATTGCAGAAGTAGCCTCGGCCAGCGAGATTCCAAAGTAACTGAAAAAGACAAATTATTCGATACTAGCTAATGCCCGCGGCTTCGCCCACGTTCCAGATGGTTTATTTTCACCACTCTTTTCCCTCTTAGGAATTTAATTTACATAAAATATATCGGCAATAATCATTATTAGGAACTTATAACCCATATAAAACATGTTATTGAAATTACTTTGAAAAAAGAACTTTCATAGTACCTATCTTTGCACCCCCGTTTTACCCCCTTAGGGGGTGATTTTTCAAAAATCCTTTCTTTGTGATCCCCTACGTTATAAAAGGAACCTCTGTGCAAAATTTCAAGTTTCTAACCCTTATAGTTTGGGCCCTGTATAGATATGTTAGTCAGTCAGACAGTCAGTCAATTTTATATTTAGGTATACATATAATATATAATAATAAATATATAAAAGATTCAATCGTCAACTACCGGTATTCCAGAAACAATTTAATTACCTTTAGTTTGCGACTTCGCGATCAATAGTATATTAGCTTAATTCATTAAACAGTGAATTATGTAGATTCTCAACATTTTTAAGAATACATTACACTGACAAACTCTTAGTAGCACTATGGAAAATTGTTTTGTTTTGCAAAGCTTTCATGTATCTTTATTACGACTGTACAACTATGCAACCGGAGAACCGCATTTTTACTGCCATGATAGGTAACGCGCTAATAAGATACCTACATTGCTAAATAGATACTCATCATTATTATATCATTACTTGTCTAACGAATAAATACACTGTTATACTTTGGACTAGGCACGTTTTCTCGAAAAAACTAGCATGTTGTATGTTCTAATAAAATTCTATTGCCGATTGAAAAGTTAGCAAAAATTTATGATCAAAACTGTTTACCTTCTTCTTCGTACTCCCTTAGCAGCGCTTTTAGCCAGCTTCGGCCAGAAATATAGTTACAACGCGACGGTCTCTTTTCAGCCATCTTGAAACGAGTGCCAACACCGATTGTGAAGCCTTTTCTCTTTCGACTTGTAACGACTTAGAAGCTACCCACATTCGTTTTATAATTATTAGTTTTATATTCGACGCCATCATCCATAGACAACTACGTATGAAACGTTTTAGTTGATAATCTATTGTAGATACTAATTTATTACGAACGTTCTATTTTCCATTTGTCAAATAAGATAAAAATGAGGTAATTATTAACACTAATAACAAAACACTAACAAACTAACACTAATAACACTATGTTTCAAGAACATTATAATAATTAATCTACCATGGACATGGCAAGTCTTTATTTTTTTCTACACACCCACAACACGCAATTGACACAATAATCCAGGCAGGCGTGTTCCAATTTCAAATCGGTTGTCATTGCTTAGCCACATTTCCATTTACAAAACACTAAATATTTCTAGCCAGGATTTTACGTAGTGGAGTACAAAGGAGTTCTTATTTCTTTGTGTGACTAAAAAACTATTTTATTCTTAGGTACCTACTTTTATTTCATAAAAATATTTATTTTTGAAGATCACTACTATTGCTGTCACGCTTTAATTAAATAACAAGTTGCAATCCAAAATCTGAATACAAAATTGTATAAAAAGGAGGCCCAGTTCTGGAATAACCACAAACATTGCGACCACTGTGGCTAACAGCTTTGTATGGACAAAATAAGTGTACTTATACAATAGTATGAAGTGTGCATGTGTCAATAAGTGACGCTGGCAGAATAGTCGATATCGGCTCAGTTGCAAATAAGAAAAAAAAAGAGTGCACATTGTGATTTAGGCTAAACATTAAAAACTTCAATGACAAAACCGGTTTCGGGCACAAAATTGATAAGAGTCCCAATATTCCCATTTTAGTACATACACATCCTACTAAATATCAATTAATGCGAAAGTTTGTATGGATGTTTGTCACTCTTTCACGCATAAACTACTGAACGGATTTTAATGAAACTTTACAATAATATAGCTTATTCATTGGAATAACACATCCACACTAATATTATAAATGCGAAAGTAACTCTGTCTGTATCGCTTTCACGCCAAAACTACTTAACCGATTTAAATAAAATTTGGTGAACAGATAGTCTAGAGCCTGAGAAAAAACATACGCTTAACTTTTTAATTCGATAAAAGCGTTGTAAAGGGCTGAAAAGGGGGATGAAAGGTTGTATGAAAGTATTGTCATTTTCAAAGTTAAAGGATGAAACTTATATTTTAGGCTGTTGATTAGATATAAATAAGTTTGGTATTAAAAGTTTGTCAAAATATTATCCTTAAGGGTGTAAAATAAACATAGGGCAAGCACACAATGTTTTATATGCAGATAACATTTTAAATTAAAAATAAGTGTCTAAGATGGTAAAACAAAAAACGTAGTTTGTAAAAATGACCTTAAATTAAAGGTTCATATTTTATAAAGCTTAATACTTTAATAAGCTCTTTGCACTGCATAACTGCTAAAAGCTTCTTAAAGTAATACGTACGTGTCTTATTATTAAAATAATTAACCGAAATTAATAAAAATACTTCCCAAACACACTTTCCCACGCGGACGAAGTCCCGGGCACAGCTAGTAGGTTTTAACTTATAAAGATATTGTGTTGATTGTTCAAAATATTACGATAAGACAGTGTCAAGTAAGTAGGTAAAAATCCGGGGTATTCCTCGAAGCGCAACCATTTCTAAGCGCAACCATCGAAGCGTAAAACTAAATTAATCATCGAAGCGTTTATGGCCAAAATAGTAAACCATACATTGTATTAAAACATATAATTTATTTCTAATGCACATTTGAAAGTAGTACTTTTCAGTTACGCCTTCACGACCAAACCGCAGATCCAATTATGATGAATTTTGATAAAAAGGTAGATAGTTAGAACCTTGGAAAAGAAAATAAACTACTCGAAATAGTAATCCCGCGCAGACGAAGTCGCAGGTACCAGCTAGTAGTATGTCGCGACATCTATCTCGCCACATACGAACTAATGTCCGATATCCTACATCGCGGTATCAGAATTGTCCGCGCAATTTGAACGTATACAAGTTGCCGACATCAACCGTCGGGCAGTAGTTAGCCCACCAGACACAACACCCGTCTGGTCGGAGGATCCTCCCTTGTGTGGTGGATGAGGAACTTTACACCCTGTTCCTCATACCCCTAAAAGTAAATCAATATTCCACAACTTTCTAAACACTCTTAAACTAAGCAGAGCTTGTGCTATAATTTGTAGACAACTGACGGAACTTACTTACTAAATATTTCTAAATACATACTAAAGATAAATTACACCCAGTCACAACAAATGATAGTGTTAATCACACAAACATTTGCCTTGGGTGGGCATCGAACCCACAACCTCTGGCATAGCAGTCATGGCCACTAACCAATAGACCAACCGGCTTAAATGAATGATTAAAAACTGAAATAATTTGTGCCAAATCTACATTCTTCTTGATTCATCAAGAATCTTATCGCCTACAGGCGTTTTTTAATTATGTCAGAAATGGCCTGTAAAGAAACCGGATGCAGCTGAGTTTTTAAGACAGAGCGACAGCCTTGTCCGAACTTACCAACCCAACGAATAAATACGATAACACTTGGTTAGGCTTACATCTAAATATTTGATCAAATACAATTTCAAAAATTTTAAAAGTAGTCCATTGGCAACCACAAAATTTACACCCCTTCTCGAGCCCCTGAGGTGATCCATTGGCTAAATATTTGGTTCCAACAGTTCTACATAATTAATTTAACTAGTAAAAGATGAGCACTATAATTTGTTCTGTGTCTGGATGTAGTTAGGTTTTCAGTATCGAGTTCTTCAAAAGGGGAGTAAATAGGTTTTTAAAGGGTCGGCAACGCGCTTGTTGCAAGTGTCCATAGGCTACGGTAACCGCTTGCCATCAGGCGGGCCGTAAGCTTGTTTGCTACCGTCGTGGTATAAAAAAAAAAAAATATCTATAATGGTAAATTACTTTTTTCACAATACTTAACTTTATACACTAGAAATTAAAATAAAATCTAAAAACTAAAACTAAAATATGGCGTCAAAAAACTCTCCCGCATCGCTGTCTACTGGAAGTGTACCCAAAAGACTGTCAGCATTGCCACGTTGTATGGCAATGCTTATCCTTTGAACAAGGTAAAAACCAGCCTTTGGGTCACGCGAAGTGTCAATTAAGCGGCTTGAAAGATCTTTGTACAAATTAATAGTAAAAATAGTTTTTTTTAGTGACCGGTACATTAAAATATCGGCTTTATTATAATAATAGTATTTATTGTAACAAGGCCTGTACCCGATACGTTTTCCAATGGTGAACAATACAAAATTCCATTCAAGCTTTGACCTTTATTACAACCCAATTAAAAATCCTCTTTTAAAGAAATAACGGAAGAAAAATGCGCCCATTGGCATTACAGCAAAATACAAAGATTATAGTACAAAGATTATAATGCCAAAAGAGAGAGCTTGAGAACACAGGGTGATCTTTCTGAAGCTGATTTTAGTTTTTTTTTTTTTAGCTGCAATCCACGAGAGTCATACCCAAGAATAACTAACATATAAATATAAGTGCTCTCTTAGTGCTTACCTTCTTATTATATGCCTGCCATCAGTGTAACCTCATCAAGGTAATTTTAAATAGTATCTTGAGAATGTACAGACGCCAGCACATCAAGTTACCCCAATGTGTCAAATTTCTTTGATCGTTTTTCAACTTTATGTCAAACGGAATATAAGGTTTATATTCGATTGAGAAAATCTGACACATTGGGGTAACTGGATACGCTGGCGTCTGTACACTTTGTAACGAAAGTTCAGCATGTTACAATTACGATAGACGCTGAAATTATTTTTTAATCTATGTTTACTGCAGCACAGTCACACTTAGTTATAACCATTCCAGCTGTGGATTTTCTTTAGTTATATTATTTCATTCTAGTTAAAAATTGTACTGTCAATGATACGTTACGTACGTACTTAGTACTTCTGAAACTAAATATTCGCATCACCTCCACGACGGTAGCGAAAAGGCGAAGCCATACATTTATACTGATATGTAGAATTTGTGAAGTAAGGGTCGGTAGGTTAGGCCGTGTAGATTCAGAAGCTTGGCTCTACATGAGATCTGATATCTTTTTCACAAGGCAAACCTTATGTGGTAGTCTTGGCAACATTTTACATAAAATGTTTTGGTGGGTTATGTTTTCCAATAAAAAGTCCATTCCAATACTTAAAGTCATACTTACACATAGTATGTTTTATAGGCGTTGAGTTGTTGTTGTCGTAGTATTTGACGTCATGTTTCGTTATGGCCAATGGTGATGCGTTTCACAAAATAATTATGACGCAATGAAAAAGTAAAATAATGATTTAGTTTATATTTTCTGGAGTTAAAGATTCGGAAAAAAAATATTCGAACCATATTTAAATTACATGCATATTCCCTAACAAACAATATAACTCCTATGTTTATTACATAGCATTATATATCTCGAATTTCTGAAATTGGTTTGTGTGCCTCATGTATAGAAAGAAGTGGAAAAGGCAAAGAGATTCAAGATAGGACATACCGATAGGACATGCGAAAAACCGTCATAGAAAAAATGTGATTCAGTGTCTCAGTAACGCCATCTAGAATAATATAGCAATATTGGAGCGGCAGCGGAGCGTACAAAATTAAACTCATAAACTCACTCACTTATCTCCACTAGGACACAAGTAATTTTGTTCGTGATGTCCCGTCCATAGTAAGTATTTAATGTCTTTGCTAAAAGGTTACATAGAATCTGAAGCTTGGTTAGTATGTAGCTGTGCTGTTATGTTACATGCGATCGCCGTGTGTGTGTGTGTGTGTCCGGACGTCTGAACTCACACGGTGGACATAATGAAAGGAAAATAAGTTAAATGTTCGAGTGGAAAAGCGAGAGCTCGAGGGCGTGGCGTCAGAAAGGCGGTGTATTTTTCTCGCTAACTCCGCCCAGTGCTGAAACCCGCCCTCGCGCCATTACTTCGCGATCGCACTAAAACAGAGATATCTGCATTTAAATAATAACGTTGTATGTTCTCTTGTATTGATCGTGTCATCCAATTTGTCTGTGGTTATCGTGATCAATGACATGACGCGTAGCTAGAACCGCACGCTGACATACAACCTCATTTTACTTATTGGTATGTATGTATATACTTCCATACCAAGCTCAAACCAATATCTCAAAAAAAAACGTACCTACAGTTCATTTGTATGGTATCCGCTAGCTTAAAGCATGGACATCTAATTGACTAAACCAATTAGCAATAACTTATTTACCTATAACATTTATAATAAAAAACCCACAAAAGTTACATTTATTCATAAAATACAAAGAATATATTTACAAATCTTCAGTTTTCTCGAAACTAGCTTTCCCTTAATGAGGTTCTGCTTTTAAGTGCTTTTGCGTTTAGCACGGCAGAACAGCTGCCACGTTTCGGTAATTATTTTAATCATTTGTACGGACGCCAGCACATCCAGCCACCACTAACTGACAAATTTTCCCAATTAAACGTGAACCTTATTCAATTTGTAGTAAAGTTATAATAACTATTTTATAACACATTTGCTCCTAAAGGGTATCTTATTCCACCAATTTCAATATCGTAATGTATCATTACATACTTATGCGTTATTATAATGTAAAACGCACAGTTTATCTAAAAATATTAATTTACTTTATTAGTAATAATGGCTGTTTTGGTGCCTTTGCCTAAAAATTAAAAAAGCGCAGAAGCGCGCGCATCGCTAATTTGTGAACAAGTAAAAATTATGTTTAAGAAAGTGAACAAATACCAGAAAAACCTCAAAACTATACATTTGTAATCAAATCTTTAAAAAATTATTTATTTGTCAGTCGTCTATTTAAATATAGACCTTAAATAGACAACTGACAAACAAAAAAGAATAATTAAACTCCTTCCCATTAAGCTCTTGTTGGTGATAGCATTATGTGGGGTATCTAAATTAAAATAAGTAAACAAAATATGTATTCAGTTTAACCATGTTACGAGGTATCATCAATGATATTATAAGAAAAAAAATGAAGATAGGTTATAAGCGCTCAAGACACATTAAAATGTGGCTAACTTGCCATAATTGACCTTATGTCGCGTTGCCGTTGCGCCGTCAACGGACGCGTGGGTAGTTTAGGTAACCTATCTACACCTTTTTAACCGACTTCAAAAAAGGAGGAGGTTCTATGTTCGTGTGTATGTATTTTTTTTATGTATGTTACCGATTTCTCCCCCATTTGTGGACCGATTCTCAAAATTCCTTTTTTTATTTGAAAGCGTATAGGTACTCCTGAGGTGGTTTCATTTTAATTTGGTTAAGACCTGTGCTTATCTTCGGAGATATACAATGGAACTCTTCAATAATAGACGGCAAATCTGTCGTAATCGCTAGAATCGCTTGGATGTTTATGGTTTATACAACATCATGAAGTATCATCACGTCTGTATGCTCTGGGGGGTACGCAGATGTGTACAATATACCTAGATTTCGACAGTTAGGTATGTTAAGTTTTATTTATTAGGGATAAGTGGATAACCCTATTACCATGACATGTATTGTTAACAATATTAACAATATACGTAAAATAAAGTCATGGCAAATATTTGTATGGGAACAACTAAAAATGGAAAAATAAAAAACATTTTTGCAAAAAATAAAACCGACTTAAAAATAAACACTAACCGGTGTAAAATAACTTTTATTTTTTTTACTTATGGGGTTGCGTAAGTCAGACATGCAGTCGCTTCACGTAAAACATCCGATTGAATTGGAAACCGACCCAAACATGGTTGGAAGAACCTCCGCCTTTTTTGAAGTCGGTTAAAAAGGCAGGAGATGATATTTGACCTATGTGATATCTCGCGCTCCTGTGTCTTCATAAGGCAATAGTCGGCAAAAATCAAAATCAAAAGTCTTTATTCAAACTAGGCTGAGAATCAGCACTTTTTGAACGTCAAAAAAATACATAAAGACAGTCCCCCAAAAACGGCCCACCCTTCGCCACTTCCTAGTGTTTTTGCAATAGTCTTCATAAGGGATCAACAGGGCTATGGCGTATGATCTCCGTTCACAGTTCATAGTGATGAACACTGGGAAAAACGTTCAACGATTAGCAGCTAGTTTCGTATTGGCATTAGTGTGTATATAGGATGACGTTATGCGCACTCGCAGAGAGTTGAATATTAGCTGCAAAAATAAAGAAGAATGACACATAGGCTGTCAAGTCAATACTTAGAAATAATATGAAATGACAGCACACGTCAACAACACCGTGTCACGGGGAGACTTGCAGAATAACACTGTTGCACTTTTGGCAGATCCGCTGACTGACATGACGTATCAGTAGTGACAGGCGACAACGGGTCAACGGTGAGGGTCCGGCAATTTGCCCTAACCGGACGGACATCCATCACGCGGGGCGCACGCCGCTGTGTGTCACCGCCGTCGCACCGCCCCGGACGACCTCCCGCCGGTTTTGCGGTCCCGGTACTCTATTTTCAGACTAACAATGACCATTTCATATTTTACGGTTTAAACAAAGGTTCATGTTCAACTAAACTACAATGATTAATCTAAACAAAAACTACCGATGAAATTCTATTTATTGCGCCAGAATTCATTTTTGCAGAACATAATTCTATATAAAAATGTTAGTGAGCAGTGCACCCTATTCCAGTGCCTCACAATAGGACACTCAACTTAATGCCAAAGGTATTCAATACTTTACTATCAAAACATTGATACTGATCAAACCGACACTTTAACCCCAAACTGTTATTAACTGTTGAAGGGATTTCTCCGTCAACAGCTGATATGTGAATACCTTCAAACTTAAAGGTTCGGAAAATTCTCATATTTATATGATCGTTGTTATTTATTTTCTCTGGTGAGCCGTAAAGTACGGCTGTATGGAAATGTGGGGATTTGCAGCGTGTTATAGTTTGACAAGATGACAGTTATACAAAAAGGCCGCGCGGGGCGGAGGGTTACGAGACTACACCCGCGCCTGAGATGTCCTGTTAACTCGTTTATTGCCATCTCCCATTCTTTATGTTACGCTTTCCTCCCTTTCTGATATCATCACATTTTATTGAATTATAAAGGTATACAGAATCTTACTTATAGCAAC
The DNA here is from genome assembly GCA_921972225.1 of Euplexia lucipara. Taxonomy (NCBI): domain Eukaryota; kingdom Metazoa; phylum Arthropoda; class Insecta; order Lepidoptera; family Noctuidae; genus Euplexia; species Euplexia lucipara. Next base: position 3,322,544 of record OV179142.1, on the reverse strand, counting down.
GTGTATACTATTGTAATGTTAGATATTAAATTAACTATGTATGTTACATACTTGCATAGTGAATCAGCAATGTAACTTTACAATTGATCAAATTCCCTTTTTAGTGTTCGACCGTGTTCAATGTCCGTGGAAGAATGCAGTGCCCGAGAGCAACGCGGTGAACAGTTTTCTTTGTTCGTCGAAGCGTATATAATCACATGTTAAACGATATGGGACGTTGCCTGCAGAAATAGGCTGCTGTCTGACTTAAGCGTACGATTTACCTACGCGCGTGTATATTTACATGTCCAGTAACATGTAATTTTCTCGCAATTATTTATCGTACACAGTAACAATTTGTCCCCAAGATAAGTGAGCCCATTTAACTTTTATGAATAGCTGCTAACACCCACATACGTATTTCTTTACATAGTAAAATCAAATTTTACTAACGATAAAGAATTGGCGCTCACCGCATGTTGTCCGACACGATCTGATAAGACTACCTAAGCATCCGCAATGACATATGCTTAAAAGTGGTACCAGCAGCGGCATACCGAATCTTGTTTCCCACGGAATAGGGTGCAAAGTAGCGCGCCCGAACATATTTACACACGTATGAATTGCGCATTTAGTTGCGAGGGTGCGAAAACTTGTTGTTATCTTGAACGAGGCCAATTTCAGCAAATGGATACTAAGTCCTAACTCTCGTATCTTTTTTTATGTCGTGCGGAGCTTGTGTTCTTTTAAAATATCGACATATCTCGGCGACGGCGACGTGTGCGCGACATGCAATTTAGAAAGGATTTGCTTTACTGCCGCGAGGCTAACGGGAATATCGTTCGCGAGAGCACACGATCAATTTTTATTAGCGGATAATTTACTCACCATTAAAGATAATAAGTAAGGAAAAAGGTGCTGAAAACCAGCAATCTTTATGTCACACTTCTGGAACTGTAGTTATCTTAATACATAACTTACAAATACATACTGTAGTTACCTTAATACATAACTTAATACATCTTGCAAGACGCTGGTTTTTACCTTGGTCAAAGGATAAGCATTGCCATACAACGTGGCAATGCTGCCAGTCTTTTGGGTACACTTCCAGTGGACAGCGATGCGGATGAGTTTTTTGACGCCATATTTTAGATTTAGTTTTTAGTTTTTAGATAGAATTTCATTTCTAGTGTATAAAGTTAAGTATTGTGAATAAATAAAGCAGAACTTGTGTTATAGATACATAACTTACAAATACATACTGTAGTTACCTTAATACATAACTTACAAATACATACTGTAGTTACCTTAATACATAACTTACAAATACATACTGTAGTTATCTTAATATATAACTTACAAATACATACTGACAGTCTGGCTAATTAAAGTTGTGTGCATTGCGTGAGTAGGTCCATAGGTACCTGACTATCAACATACCTACCTAATCGCTATCTTAATTACTTTTCCAAATAAACATTACGTGTCTCGTTTGATGTATTTTCTGATGTTTAAAGATTCTGATTAATAAGTCTCTGCCTTCCTTGAATAAACTAAGTAAACCTTACTTTTTCTTGTTTTTTTTTTGTAAATCACAAATAGATAATAATATGTTTCAATAATCGAATATACAAAATCTCGTGTCATAGTATTTTTTTTCCAAACTCGTCCGGAACGGCATGACCGATTCTTTTGAAATTTTGTCAGTAAGTAAATTCAGTAAGTCTGAGAAGAGGAGAAGAGTACATACTTTTTTGGCATAAAAAGGCGGAACGAAGTTTTTTATAATGTAATAAACAAGTGCTTGGCTGCAATCCCACCTGATGGTAAACAGTGATGCAATCAATGATGGTGAAACGCACTAGATTACTAAGAGCCTATTCACTAAGCCTTGAATACGCCTTAATTATAATAGGATGGGAAGACACGGCAGGCAAGTTATACGTGGATAAACGTCGAAGTATCGAAGTTTGCCGGGGCATTTATCTAAAGGTCAAACGACGAGAAAACGCAAACGCTACACTCGAAAAAGCGCTAGACTAACGTAATACAATAATAACCGATCACTCAGTTTTCGGGTCTCGACCGACACGCGACGGCTCATGCGATCACGGTATATTTTGATAAAAACCCTTTTTGACACCTTTTTTCTGGCTGTATTAGTTCTATTAATCATGTCATGACAACAAGTTTTGCTTTTCAATATCCAGGATTAAAAGTGGAGCAACTACCTATAGTATTACTAACTTTTTGAAATTATCAATAGGTCTACACCTATTACGGTTCAAGAGACATGGGTGTCAGAGTCGAGCAACAAAACCAGGCTAAGTTAGGTATTTTTGTAATTCTTAATTTTATAAAGTTTTTGTTACGGGCGGTAGTGTTTATTAGCATTTTATTTTTTACTGGCCTGTTGGTCTCGTAGTTAGTAACCCTGACTGCTATGCCGGAGGTCGTGAGTTCGATTCCCGCCCAGGACAAATGTTTGTGTGATGAACACGATCATTTGTTCTGTGTCTGGGTGTAATTTATTTATAATATGTATGTATTTAGAAATATATAAATATATTTATCAGCTGTTTAGTACCCATAACACAAGCTTTTAGCTTAGCTGGCATTTTGTGAAAAAGTTATGGAATATTTATTTATTTATTTTATTACTAGACAATATAGTCCACTATAAATTGACTGATAGTAAAAAAATATGCAATAAGATGCCTCGCAATGAAATATGCAATAAGATGCCTCGCAATGAAATATGCAATAAGATACCACGCAATGGTGCTCACGACCAATAGGCCAACGGAGCAGTCAGCTCAATTGAGTAAATATTTATATGCAAAGCGAAAACTTTCAATCCCCGTGCTTATGAAAATTGTGGATAACGAAGATAGTCACTGTTTACGTTCATATGGAAAACAAGCGCAAGTTGCAAAAACAGTCGAATTCCAATCGACTACAAGGTGACCACTCGTAAATATAAATCGATGTATCTCATGATTGCGATTAATGAGTAGATACAAATTTCATAGCAGCACACATTTATTGGGTTAAAAAGATATGTTACTTAAACGGCCTACACAATAAATGCCATACTAGCGTCCTTTATCAGTTGGACTGTCAAAACGCAAATGAATTAAATGGTTTTATGGAGAGCATTCGTTTTGTGGGCTCGGACCGTGCGGATTGTGCGGATTGTGCCGCGCGCGTCGTGTCGGTCGCGTCGCCGGTTCGCGCACGGATGCCCGCTCTTTGACAGCTAGCCATGCGAGAAGTCACTTATCAACGCGATCTAATGCCGACATTTTTCCCGTTTTTCCCCATCAATTCGCGTGAACGAGTGTACTCCAAACGTGACATAATTGAATCAGTGGCCCCGACTACACGCCTAGCGGAGATTGTTCCAAATTAATACGGACAGACGTAAAGTAAACACGTTCTGGTAGAATGGACGAACAAGTGTAATTTGTCCAGGGATTTCGATGGTCATTTAGAAAAACATTGCTGAAGTTAGAAATTCGTCATCATTGTTTTTATAGTCACAATTTTAGTCACGAAGTTAAGTACCGTGTCCCAACAACGAATTAAAAGTCTCATTAAGAGTTTACCATTCTAAATGAATAGAAGAAAGAAGGGATATTTATGGAATAATCAATACCTAACAATCTTTTTCTAAAGGAATGTTAGAAACTTACTAATACGTTTTTAAAGGGTAGGTTAATACATACATGGGAGGTTTGACGGTGTATTGCAGTGATGGGGGTCTGCTTTCGAGTACGTACGCACTCTGATGAGAAACCGCTCGGTATTTTCACCTATTTCTCTCTCGATGGCCGATTCACGAGCTTAGCTCTCTGTTGACTAAGCAGCAGCTACGCACAATCTCAATCGTCTTTTTGAGGAGTTACAGACGGCCCACTAAGTAAGCAGCGCCAGCATAGAACAGGATGAGACAGCCTCGCACATGCATTTCAACTGCCCGGTTGTAGCCGCATTCAGGGCAACAAAGACATTTAAAATACTATAAATAAATAAATAAAATAAATATTCCACAACTTTTCACACAACGTCATTCAGTCCCAAGTTAAGCTTGAGAGCTTGTGTTATGGGTACTAAACAGCTAATAAACATACTTATTATATATTTCTAAATACATACATATTATAGATAAATTACACCCAGACACAGAAAAAATGATCATGCTCATCACACAAACATTTGTCCTGGGTGGGAATCGAACCCACGACCTCCGGCATAGCAGTCAGGGTTACTAACTGCTAGACCAACAGGCCAGTCAAACTATAGAGAGCACTTGCGAGGAAATGTCATAGTTCAGAAAAAAAACCGGCCAAGAGCGTGTCGGGCCACGCTCAGTGTAGGGTTCCGTAGAATATGTAAACGAAGTTAAAAAAAAATGCTTGCATATACGATTATACTACAAACTTAGTCCAGAAATTATTTTGTACAACTTTTTGTATTTTTTGTACAAAAACTGTTATACCCTATCACCCTTTAAGTTCTACCAGTTGATACAATGGGCGGACTTATCGCTAGAAGCGATCTCTTATGGGCAACCTTAATTAATCACTATTAACTTAGGTCTTACTTACAAATTACTCGTAGAACTTAAAGGGTGATACCCTATCACCCTTTAAGTTCTACGAGTAATTTGTAAGTTTTTATGGTGTTCAATAAAGAATATTTTATTCTATTTCCCGTTGAACCATAACCTTGCTTAGTCTGCAGGTAAGGTACCCTAAAAAGACAGTTTTAAAACGGGAAAGGGAGTCTGCGGGGCTCACTCGTTTCACGGGCTCCCAGCAAGTGTAATGCAATTTGAAGCGTGTTTCAAAGCTTCGTCCCGGCCCCTGTCTCTCGTTGTACCTTGTATCATACACAGAGGGTAGACACTCGTTCACAAGCATTTTTTACCTTTGCTACACTTTCTTCTTTGACAGTATTAATGAAAGCAAATTTAAAAAAAAACTGTTACAGTTTAGGGTTCTGTAGACGGTATACCTAAGTTTTAATAGCACATGATTGATGTTTTTCGACAGCAAGAATGTATTTGACTGTAAGTACTTCATACTACATAACATAACGTCAGGTTTCTTCGGCAGAGATCCACTTTTGGTACACCCACATTTCGACAGTAAAGTTTAAGTCCTTGTAATAGGGGGCGAGCCATTTGCCATCAAACGGACATCGGGGCGCTGCTACTGTGAATTCCAAATGGATAACTTTTTGCCCGAACCCGGATTAAAACCCAGGACCTCATATTCGGCGGTAGTTCTTACGACCCCCAGAACAGGCATTTGAGAACATCAAATCGTCAGTTTATTTTTTATTCTAGTTCTAGCAGACCTCTTAAAATATACATTCCTTTTAAAATATCTTCGATATTGTGTCTTTTGGAGCCCCACGGGTCAATTAAACGTTAAGCTACGCTTGAAGTGGTTGATGGATGGTTATTCATTATTTATCAAATCCCTAGAAATCGCAGTTTAGCCGTTGGACCTTGCGGTCATTTATGGATTTTTGACAGTCGTTACGCGAAGTCAGAAAGTCGAAAGTCTGACAACCAGTTTAACTAGGGGGAAACGTGTTACGTAATCACTACGTTGTGGAGGTCAGAGAGGCAGTCGCTCCATATAAAACACTGCCGACCCCAACAAAATTGGGAAAAAGGAGGTTAAACGGTTTGCCATATCGCTCTTAAAAGGGAAAACTTCTCTAGTGCAATCCGCTTACGGCGGACATTTACACACAATAATCCAAATGGCATCATTTACCAGAGTCGATTAGAGTAGATTCTACTTTAGTAAATATTTTAATAAATAAACAGCAAACAGTTTCAACAGTTTCAGCAAATAGTGTTGGTACAAGTGTCGTGGGGCGCAGTTTGTGGTCGGGCAGTGCAGCGGGCACTCGGTTGCGTTTTGCCGACGCTTTTTGCCGCTAGCGGCGTTGTCGGACACCCCTGACCGCGCCACGTGTCCGGCATGTCCTAGGGCTGTGACCTGTGAAACTGACGTACCGAAACTAATCTTTTAAATATTCTTTATTTATTTATAAGGCACTGCCAGATGTCACTTAAAAAGTACGGTCTGTCAAGAAACCTTATTCGGGTAATTAATTATTTTTAGTTTTTTGTTTTACCGAGTCGTAGTTATATGAAAAAAATTCTTAAATTAATTAGTCTTGTGGACCATACTTTTCAAGTGACATCTGACATATAGAGGTCATTGACATTCCAATTCTCATTTGAAACGCATAGTACGAGATTGCTTTTAAAGATTATAAAATAAATAAATAAAAAAATATCTTTATTTCAGACCTAAGCAGTCCATACGTAGTTCGTTAGTAACAAACTGTGCTTACATGCTATGTTATTGTTGTTAGTACTTAATTCTATTTAACATAAACCTATACCTAATTCTACCCAGTGCCTTTGGATGGGGCGGTCCACTCTGCTAACAATCATTTATGCCGCCTATTGTAATACTCCATGTAGCCCATAAAATTATTATTTGTAATGTTTTATGGTGTACCATTGAGAGTATTCTATTCTATCGTCATCCACCGCACTTTTTCTTATCACCTAGAGGTGTAATCTTCTTTTTGTGTGGTTATTGGTTAACCTGGATCAGAGTTTGTAAACCGCCCATGGGCCTCTGACTTGGCGATACAGGCATTGAGGGTGCAGTGAAAATCTCCAACACCGTGAATTTGCTTAGTCATCAGCCGAACAACTTTTAACTGCCCAATCTGTGTTCCAACTACAGGAGCTTTATTCTCTAGTGCCGATACTCGCATAAAACGAGAAATGAGAAAAAAAACTCAGTTTTTGACCTTTAATGCAAAAAGAGGGGAGTTAAAAGTTTAACGTATCTGTGTAACTACATAACTCCTAAACGAATGTTCCGATTTGGATTCGTTTTTTTTTGTTTCACAGTTACAAAATATCTCGGTAGTATTTTCAAAACACGTTTACTATGAGCTGGTGCTGCAGTATCAATTACTTAGCAGTAGAAGAAGAAGTAACCATCGATGAAGTATATTTTAGCGGCGACTCAAAAGAGAATCGGTCATGTTATCGGTCTTCTAAACGGTCAAACCTGAATATATTGAGTTTGATCGATGGTGAGGCATGCCTAGTGGCGGCTCGCGTCCGGCGGGTGACGACGTGTTTTGCCGTGACACGTGACGCCGTAATTAGTGCATGACCGCCGCCCAGCGTCACGTCTGTCGCGCGCAGCGTGCCGCAACCTCACATCTACACATTGTTTATGCTCATTATGGCGGGACTAGTATTAAAATTGTCTGTGCAAATAATGTTTGTAATTGTTTTGTTGTTGACTTGTATTATGTGGGTTAGTTGGATGTATCATGGCCGTAGGTATTGGCTTACGGAGAAGAACATAGTTTAAAGTTCTGTATAAATAGAATTAATAAAACTTAAAGCAGGTTTTTTAATTAGTGCTTTAATTTATAATGCTTCTATTGGTAACACTTCATCTAATAACATTTTTTTTAAGTTAAATATAAAATATCGAGTAACGCATATATCCCAAGTAGGTACTTGTAAAGTGAACGTCGAGAGGGTTTCAGATGTGTCTGTGGCACAATCAGTTCGCGGTAAATTATATAAAAAATACATTTCAAGCTTCAGCTGACTACGAAATGGTTTCTTTATTAGTTTTCCCCAAGGCAGGCGAGCTCCGGGCGGCGGGCCCGGCTCGCGGGGGACGTGTGAAAAAATCTTAGCGGGATTAAGGGCCCGTATAGCGGCTCCGAGGCGGACTTATTGCCGTAATACAATCTCTGTTATGTCGCGCACGGATTATCCGTATCAGAGTGTTTCACACTAAAACGTCTTTTACAAAGGCTCGTACAAGTTAATACGACGCTTCTTGCATATTTTGTTTTCCGCACCCCCTATTTAATACTAACATGACGCTGAATGTGATAAACTCTTGGGATTTACACGTTTGTTTATGTAAGCAAAGCGTTACAGAAAAATGCGTTTGTAAATAAATAAATCATAGTCACGTCTATTCAAAGCTCAAGTTACAAATCCCTGCAAATTGAAAAGGCCATTATCGAGCGCAAGCAATTTACACGCAGCTGGTGCTACGAGGCGCGACTAACCGCCGCGGTTACGCCGTAGCCGATCTGCTACGACCGCCTACGCGCGCACTGTACTCAACCAAAATCATTATTTTTAATTTAACATCTGGTTTTTTTTTATTATGAGTATGTTTCTTTAGTAATAACATAAAAATAACATAAAATCAAAAGCCATTTATTCAAATCCGGCTGAGGATCAGCGCCTTTTGAACGTCAAAAGTTACAAAAGACAGTCACCCAAAGCGCCCGTCCTTCGCCACTTCCTAGTGTTTTTGCTGGAAAGAAGAAGTGGTAAACAGTAAACATAACATCACGCCAGTAATCCACTAAGGGATAGGTAGAGGTGTACCTGGTAGTACACCCACATTTCGCGAGTTATGTCTAAGTCCCATGTAATAGGGGGCGAGCCTATTGCCATCAATCGGGCACAAATCCAGTCTCAGGACTGCTGCTGAGAAATTCCAGATGGAATAACTCAATAACACTATGGCCGGGGATCGAACACGGAACCTCACGCTCAGCAGGAGCGCTTGCGACTACTAGACCAACTACGCAGTCAATAAGTAATAGTAGTAATAGTACTTAGTTATAAGAACTATTCGTTCATTACTACAAAACTTTTAGTACCATGCTCTTAACACTAGACCGGTCTCCGAAATGCATAAAACGCAGTAATCATAAAAACAAATAAAGACTATCCAGAATACATTATTTTTTCTATCTTTTTTCGGCGTCAGCTTTAGTCGTTAGGGTCGGATCTCGTAAATAAGTGAGATGTTGACGAGTGAGCCGCGAGAGGAATTGAAAATACCACCACCGACACCGCCGCCACCGCGCCGCCGCGCGCCGCTCCGGGACCGCGCCGCGCAATATACGAGCGCAGCTTTCAGTGTACCGACCATAAGTGAAAATCTACGACGTGTAGGATTTTAAAGTGTTATCCTATATTATATGTATATTCCGTTACTTCACACATTTATTTACAATAATAACTTTAAAATGACCATACACATTACAAAACAAATTATATAATATTACTTCATTTAAAACTAAAATTATGGTGTCAAAAACTCATACGCACCGCTGTCCACTGATAGTGTACCCAAAAGAGTGGCGGCACTGCCACGTTGAATGGCATTGCTTATGCTTTGACCAAAGTAAAAGCCAAAAGTCTTGAATTTTTTTTAAAGTGGTATTTGATTTGCAAAAATTATATCTATAGTCTATTATACTTACTGGTCTGTACTATCTGGTATAGTTAAGTAGCAGAGATGGGACGAAGCGCACAGTCTAAAAGTAACCGTAACTTGAAGTCTGCTTAAAGCGTTATAGCATTTTTTTGTAATATCACTTGCGTCCTTGCACACCGAACCTAGATGACAATTGAGACAACGCCCTGCAGGTCCGTATTTCGGTGACAATTGTACAGACGTCAGCACATCAAGTTACCCCAATGTATCAAATTTTCCCAATTGAATATGAACCTTATTCTGTTTGTCATAAAGTTGAAAAACGATCCAAGAAATTTGACACATTGGGGTAACTTGATGTGCTGGCGTCTGTACAAGTGAACACTAATTGAGAAGAGATGAAAGACTTTATGTTTTGTGGTTTTTTAAACTATCGAGGATTGTATGTGAATTAGTTTTTTGGGAAACTCCTCAGATAAGTCTGGGATAGGGTCCCTGTAACACATTATGGTATGCAATAAAGTATTGAGTATTGAGTATCTGCGCTTTCGTTTGAAAACTCAAAAAAAAATATCCGCGCGTCCGCTTGAATTATACTTGTTTCTATTCTAGACTTAATCTTAATTGATGAACAATTCGGTATATAATAGTAATAAAATAAAACAAAATAAAAAAAACAAGTATAGCCTTTATTTGCATCTTTTTACATACAATATTGATTTTTACTCATACTAAATTAGGTCTTATAACGGAATGCCTTTCGGCAAAGGCCTCCTCCAACTTTCTCCAGTGTTGCCTGTCAGCTGCAACTCTGGTACATCTAGGTCCCAGCGTTAGCACCAGGTCATCTTCCCAACTTTTGGCTGGTCTTCCCTTTATTCTAACGCCATCCCGAGGGTACTAGAGGGTCACCTGTCGGCTCCATTTATCCAGGTTGCAGCGCAGTCCACTTCTGCCTGACTAATCTCATCAGAATTGATATTCATTTGGTTACCTTCCTAATTTGGGCACTTGGCATCCTATCCCGAAGCCTATATCCGAGCATGCTCCCTTCCATTGCTCGTTGGAATCTTTCTAATTTTTGGCTGTGTAGTTTTGTTATGGACCAAGTCTCCCATCCGTATGTGATGTATGGCAAGATGCATGTCTCAACGGTTTTCTTTTTGATGCCTGGCCCCAACTCCTTACTTTTCATAATTTCTTTTAGTGCCCAAATTTTTTTTGCCAATCAACGTCTATTCTTTTTAGTATCATTTTGGACATTTGGTCACTTAGGGAGATTATTTGCCCTACGTAAACATGTTTGTCCACGTGTTCAAGCCTTGTATCCTCCAAAACTATTCTGTATTTTCGACATTCGGCATAATTTTGGTTTTGGTCTTGTTCAACACGAGGCCCATTTCTTTGCTCTTTATGTCCTTCTAAGCATGCTCTCTAGTTTTATGAGGTTCTCCTCGAAAAGCATCAAGTCATCGGCGAATCGTAGGTGGCTTAGACGTCTGCCGATGATATTGAGGCCGTAGTCGTCCCGCTTTCTGAATATGCTCCCTAGGACTGCCGAGAAAAATTTGGGAGATAGTGGGTCTTCTCGTTTGTGGTGACAAGATAATAATACGAGAAGCAAAAACTTTGGTATTCTGTTTTAAGAATATTACTCTCACTCTCTCTAATATTAGTCATCTGATACATGAAGAAAGGGTTCATTAGGCTAAAAGGGTCGAATTTCAGGCCCTGGGCGACCACTACATCTAGTATTAAATTAATCATATCGTCATTGGATACGCAAAATCACTTAACCGCCCCATGGAGCATATTGAGTAACATGCATATTTGGCATTTGCGATTTATTTTTGCATCGATCTACAGTAACTATACCAATAACGTGTAACATAACGAGTGCGAATAGACTCGCGCCTATAATGTAAACCCCAATTTGAAATAAAAACTGTATGATACTTTAAAAATACGATGTTTGATATTTTAATTCCGTAATTGCAGAACCAAACTTTACAGTTGAAAATCAATTATCTCTCAAGCGTTCTCCAGCGCGGTCTGAGTTTCCACATATAAGTTTCAAATCATAAAGCTTACAATTGCGATTTGGCTGCATTTGTGACAATAGCCCAATGGCTGGCCTGGCGGCCGAAAGGTCCCGAGTTCGATCCCCATCCGTTGCACTATTGACGTGAACCCACTCAAGAAACAAGCGTGTTTAGTTTAGTTCGAGGGGTTAACAAGACTACCAGTAAAGTACAACCAACAATGCTAGTTTAAAAAAAAACAATATCAGATATTTTTCTTTACTTGTGCCTTGCTTATTGTAACTTGTTTTGCTGTCTGGGCTACGGAAAGCACCCGTTGAAGTTTTCACACCCGCTCAAGTGCCATTATTGGCATTACATTTTATTCAACTTGATACTTACCATTAACAGTTCCTGTTCCATTTTAAACATTTTTAAAAAAAGGAACTCTACTAAACATCTTACGGACAATCGGATGATCCTAAGAATTACATTTTCCTTTCCATTTGAGGTACGAATACCTACCAAAAAGAAACAGGATACAACAAAAAAAACACATTACAGTATCAATAATCATGAAACGTACACTAATGACTGTCAGATCAATCGGCCATGCGTTTGCATATCCCTTTTTGTGAATGGTTTGCGTGGTGTGCACAGAAATGATGAATTAAAACAAAATCATCTGTCGTAATTAGAGTCCGTCAGTGGGCTATTATTTACTCATGATACCTTCAATTAAAATAAAACAGAAATGACAGGCATGAACGGTTTGTATAGTGGATATAGTGTACACACCCAGTGCCTACATTTTATCAATCTTGCGATTTTTATTTATGCGTTTTACCGCATGAATGATACATACGTTATATGTAAAATTAGAGTGAATTTCAATTCTTCAAATATTCATGCTGGAAGAAAAATAGCACAGAAAACATTGCAAATTAACAAAAAACGTAATTGTGTTTCACTTATTTTTTGTTATCTTATTACATTTTACATTAAACGACTTTTTATTTAATTTGTGGAGATAGTTAGAGATTAGACCGCCTACGCGCCTGCTGTAACACCCTAAGTAGATAGTAGTAATTATTCATAAGTTTTTTTTATGGTGTACAATGAAGAGTTATTCTATTCTAATTAAATAATATTCCACAACATCTCAATCAAGGGTAAGACGAGCTGACGTCACAGTGTCGCCGGTCGAGATGTTGCCGTATTTAATATCAGCAGAACATCTGTAAAACGAGCAGATTGACTTAATGGTGTTTGGAAAGTTTCTCGCAGAGAAAATTTTAGTTCGCGCCAGTCCTACTAATGCCGGGTATGATGGGGGTGGGGGGAGGGGGGCTCGATTAGTAGCAGCTGTCATACCTCGCGAATATGTTATTTATTGACGGCATGAAAGTCGGAAGCTTGATATGACCTGCATGTTTATAAAATGCCGTGCGTAACATAAACCCTGCTTAAACCCTAAAGTAATTCTAGATAGGTATTTCAGGATTCCGAATAATTACTTAGTTTATGAAAAGTATAAAAAGAAGGTAAGTAAGTCCAGGTATATCCAAAAAAAAAATAGTTTTTTACGAGTTCATTAGTTTGTTATTTTCTGAAATTGGCTCTCCTTCGTTCGTCTGACTGCCTCGTTTGTCTAGTGGTCGCAAATGCTACTGTTGAGCATGAAGCCCCTGGTTCAATCTCCGGGTTGGGCAAAGTGTTATTGAGTGTTTCCATCTCGAATTTCTTAGTAGCAGCCCGGAGTCCGGATTTGTGTCCGATTGATAGCAATAGACTCGCCCCCTATTATCAACTTGAACAAATCTGGGTGAAATGTGGGTGTACTACCAGTTACACATCTGCCTGACACTTCGGGGTTAACAGGCGTGGTGTTATGTTTTTTATGTTAGGTACTCTCCATCGCTTTAAAATTGTTTCGTTAGAGCATAGGAGCATAGAGCCAGCAGCCGCATCCACCAGCGGTGGAGCGCGGCTGGCGAGCGCCAGTAAGCGTTGCGACCGCACCTGTCAGAATATTAGATCGACGACATTAATCTGTCGCCGCAGATCCCCCTCCCTCCCACCGAACCGGCGCCCCGCACTCCCGCTGCCTCCAACAACGCAAGCAATCAAAAACTCAGTTCTACATTCGCGGTTTCCCATCGTTTTCATCCGTGTCCGGCTTTTGATGAGAACAGCGAGCTCACACGAATTGAACAACAAACGCATTTTAGATCCAATATTGGTCTTGAAAGTAGGAAGTTTGTGGGGCTGGTTCGTCACCTTCACATCAATTTGACTATAGTTTTACATAAAGCGACGTCCACGGTTGAAAGGAAAGAATTTCGCAAAGTGCCTTATAAAACGCGTAACATGCAATAAGGCTCTTTGTTATTTTGTGGGGTTGAAACTTATTCATCCCGCAAATCCGATCATGTATGAAACAAATCCCGCCCGGTCACCGCTGATTGCATTGTCATGTCGACTGGCCGAACACTTGCCGATATAATCTGAACTTTATCTCGTACGTGTTAGAGTTTAGTATTCTTTTATTATTAGCCAAAGTCACCGAAAACCACGTCGTATCGGTTTGTAAAACAAGCGAGCCAACGTGATTGGAATGTTTTATTTGACCCTCGGAACATATGAGACCGTTATGATGTATGTTTTTCTTTTTGATGTGGAATTTATCGCCGTATAATTTAGGTGTTGATGTAATTAAAATGTCAATACTGGGACCATTTTAGTTCTAATTTATGTTTAAATGATATCGAAGATTCTGACAAAGACTAAAGTGAAAAAGTTAATTAACTTTACTTTATTTCAGAAAATAAACAGTAACACGTTACAAGATTATAACTTTATTTAAGCTGGGAGAACAAAAAATACGACTCTTAAATGTCATAATGTTAAAACACTGTTATACCCACCATTGTTGTACGAACTTAATTATAATTTATATATTTCTATAACTCCCAGCTATTTGTGTTTTGTGTTAACATTGTTGTTATTTAATCTGAATGTTCGTAACCGTTTCGATACTATAGATAGCGTAAGATATCACAAGGTTTTTCCATGATCACGTAGGGGTTCTCTTGCCCGCAGCGCCCCCTACCATCAAACTTGTGCAATAACGCGACTAGTGACGTGACACCCGCGCGGCCACCTGTTCACACCACTATTATCCAATTTATACCACTCAAAAAGTTTATGTTGTCGTGACTATTCATAAATAACAACATATTATGACGTGTACACACCTCATTACACTATTTTTTGCAAGGGCATATTGATTTACTAATAGTACCTAACGGCCTTATTGGGCTGATTAGATTTAGTTTTTTACTATCTGCAATGTGTATGCATGCAGATTTAAAATGTATACGTCATGTAGGTACTACAGACGTAAACCTATCCCAATGTGTTAAATTTCTTTGATAGGTTTTCAACTTTATTCTAAACAACATAAGGTTCAATTGGGAAAATTTGACAGTTCGGGGTAGGTTGATGTGCTGGTGTCTGTACAACTTACGACCAGGCTGCATATCAATAAACATACTGTTTAACTAAAGAGTCGGCGAGAAAAAATAACGTTGTGTACTCAGACAACTATGATCCACATCGTGTTAATTCTTTTCAAATTCAAATTCAAATTCATTTATTCATTTTGTGAACATAGGTGATTACAGGTGTTTTTCAATATTTTAAGTTTTAATTGTACAAACCATGTCCCGCCGATAGGCATACAAAATCAGTAGAACTTATCCATGTATATAAAAGAATTAACAATGTCAAAGATAAGTAACATAATGCATATCAAATTATAAAGTTGTCTCATTAAATTATGTAAAATGTCATGAAATAATGATGAAATAAAATGAAATAAAATAAAAATACATAATGTCAGAAGAATAAAAAATAAAAAAGGTAAAAATTGTCATTAAATTTTGTCATCCAGATACTCTTTCACAGAATAATATACCTTGATATCTTAAACCTATAAAGTGGTGTAATAGTTAGTAACCAAATAGAATAACATAATTGCAGCTGATTATTCCAAATGGGCGTTATAACAACTCAACCACCAGGTTAGTTCCTCACCTTACGAGAAAAAGAAGATATACAAACACCAGCACGGCTACTGCGTATCTCCGTTGACAGTTCATTGTGATGATCACTGAGCAAAGTGTTCAACAATTAACTGTCAAATAGCTAGTCTCGTATTGCCTATCATCATTGTATATTACTTAGGGAATGCAATCTCGAGCCAAGATTAGCAAATCGAGATCTCGCCTGTTGAACCTGATGTCGAGATTGGCAGTTTCGAGATCTCGTGCAAAACAAGTCGAGATCTGGCGAGATTTCGAGATTATCGAGATTTTGGTTTTTAAACTCAAACACCCTTAAATCGATACAAAACTCGAGGAATGCTAAATACTCGTAATACTAGTGAGGATATCGCTGTAATATCTTATGAAGTTATGAATAATACAACACAATGAAAATGAAATCTATTTATTTCAAAAAAGTCAACAAAATTATACTTGGCAAAGCAAAAAAGTACGGCATTACGGCGCGCATCTTTAAATTATTTAAAAAGAGTAATTATGTAGGTACACAAACACACATTAATTGTGATTTTGAAAATAGCTTCTATCTCGATATAAATCTCGATCGATACTGTCGAGATCTCGAACGAGATTGCTTATTTTCGAGATTGAATATCGAAAAAATAGCCGAGATCTCGTGTTTTCGAGATCTCGCGAGATCTAGATTGCATTCCCTAGTGTATATCTAGGATGACGTCATACGCACTCGCAGAGATGTGACGAAGCGCACAGTACTTTGTCTGATAGTCACCGTAACTTGAAGTCCACTTAAAGTGCAATACCATATTTTTGTATATTCTCAGTTGTTACTAAATGTCGGTGTGCCACGAAACGGGCAGAAAAAACGGACGTTAAAAGCAAGCCAACGACCCTGCTGATTAAGAAAAAAAGGGATTTCTACCAGATATCAGCGTTTGCACAAACTGCGTTGCTTATTTTATATCACCTTGTAACTATCACAGTAGGTATAGTAGTTTTTATTCAAGATACATCGTCCTCACATATAATCAGACTATGTATACAAAATATTGTAAAATTTATTTTAAAAGGGTAAGTATGGAGTAAAAAGATAAAGATAAGGGGCTGGTCCCGCAGCTACACGTCAAAGCGCGTAGTTTGCGTATTGGCCATAATCTACCACGCGGGCCAAGTGCGAAGTGGTAAATGTCACATGTCTTCGAATTTTTAGGTCTAGGACATGCCGGTTTCCTCACGATGTTTTCCTTCACCGTTTAGTAAAGCAGTGGTGATGAAATAAATTACACAAAGTAATGCGGCTGCCTGGGTTCGAACCCACGACTTACTGTTCGTAAGTCGGGGCCACCGCTGCTCTCAAGTATGGAGTTTCTTACACATTCTTCTCCATACGAAACTACCTTTTGGAATGTGCAACTACTTAGAATCATTCTCTTAATTTTTTTAACTTGTAAGTATAACGTTGAAAAGTGCCTGTTATGAGTCTAATTGGAATAAATGATTTGACTTTTACTTTGGTCCGCATCGCAGATCTTAGAATATTGTTAATTATGATCGTTCAACATTTTTTTTTTTTTTTTTTTTTTTAAATATTATAAACTAGTACTTGACTGCAATCCCACCTGATGGTAAGCAGTGATGCAATCGTTGATGGTGAGGCGCACTAGTTTATTAGGAGCCTATTCACTCTTGCCTTGAAGACACCCAAATTATAATCGGACGGGAAGACCGCAGCAGGCAAATTGTTCCAGTCCCTTGATGTACGTGGTATAAACGACGAGGCGAACCGCTTGGTCCGGGTCGTAGAGGTTTCAACAACATAAGGGTGGATACTCGCCGTACGTCGGCTTGTCCGATGGTAGAAGTGAGATGGTGGAATCGAATCATGTAATTCCTGCGCACACTCTCCAAAATGCATCCTGTAAAACACCGAAAGGCTGGCTATCCTTCGCCTGTGCTCAAGACTCTGTAGATTGGACTCAACCAGATCTGGATCACCAATTAGTCTCTTCGCACGCCTTTCCACCGAGTCCAAAGCTGCCAGGTGGCATTTTGCAGCACCGGCCCATATGTGGCTGCAGTACTCCACACACGAACGGACCTGTGCTTTGTATAGCATTAAAAGCTGTCCCGGTGTGAAGTACCGCCGGACCTTTGCAAGAACGCCAAGTTTTCTAGCTGCCACCTTGGCTTTGGACTCAATGAACCGCCCAAAATTCAGGTCTGAGGAGATTTCGACCCCTAAAAGCTGAAGACGATCGGTGCATTCCAGGGAGACATCACGAAAAGCAGGAGCTAAGGTAAACGGGCTCCTTTTGGCGGTGAACAGACACGCTTGTGTTTTGGCGGCGTTGAATCCCACCAGATTGGCTTCACCCCACTTGGAGACTGCCTGCAGTGAGCTATTCGTACGCTCCACCATAGCCTCTCTTTCGGACCGGATTAGCTCCTTACTAGCCCGAGCACCGGGCAGGTATCTCTCAACAACTGTGCTATCATCTGCATACCCATAGATACCGGGCACCAGCAGATCGTTGATATGCAGTAGGAATAGGGTTGCAGAGAGAACAGACCCCTGAGGAACTCCGGCATTAGTCGTCATGGGCTCTGATGAGCACCCGTCGACAACTACTCGGAGAGACCGTTCACTCAGGAAGTCTTTTACCCAGTTAATCAGACCAGGGGAAATGCCGTACGCTGGAAGCTTACTCAAAAGGCTAGCGTGCCATACCCTGTCGAAGGCCTTCGAGACGTCTAAGGAAACAGCAATCGCTTCCCCATTCTTCTCGAGGGCCTCGCCCCACAAGTGGGTGGCATACACTAGTAGGTCCCCAGTAGACCGATTGCGGCGAAATCCGTACTGTCGGTCACTGAGGAGATCGTTACCTTCTAGGTATGCCATGAGGCGCGAGTTCAATACACGCTCCATAATCTTGCAGAGTATGGAGGTTACTGAAATCGGCCGATAGTTGGCAGGATCGGCACGACTGCCCTTTTTGGGCACGGGTTGCACGTTGGCAAGCTTCCAGGACTTGGGCACTATACCAGTCCTAAATGAGAGGCGATACAAGCGCATCAGTACAGGAGACAACTCGGGCGCACAAGCCTTGAGAACAATCGCTGGTATGCCATCTGGTCCACTAGCTTTATTCACGTCTAGACGACGCAGCTCTCTCAGAACTTCTCTGTTCCTTATGTGAACCTCGGGCATTGACGAGTCACAATGAGGCAGAGTCGGTGGAGTAGCACTGCCAGTGTCCAGACGAGAATTATGGGCGAAGAGAGATGCAAAGAGACCTGCTTTCTCTCTTGCCGTATGAGCTAGTGTTCCATCAGGTTTTACCAGCGGAGGCAATGTGGGCCGACAGAAGTTCGCCTCGACCGACTTGGCAAGGGACCAGAATGCTCTGCTACCGGACGGCTGTGCAGAGAGCTTTTTGCCAATATGGGTAATGCGGTCGAAGCGTGCCTTCTTTAGTGCCTTTTTGCAGGACTTGGCAGCACGGTTAAAGGCTCTCTTCTTTGAGCTCAGATCCGGAGATTTGCGGTCACGAGCGTCAACCCAGGTTAGAAACGCCGAATGCTTACGCTCTTCAGCATGAGCGCAATCAGCATTGAACCATGGGTGAGCTGAGCTTCCGATGGGTACGTCACTATAAGGGATAAAATACTCCATAGCTTGACGTATCACATCGGTTACAGCATCCGCACAGCTCGACGGATTTTTAGAAGAGAAGCATCGTCTAAATATACCCACGTACACGGAGGCTTAATAACGATAATCGTTTGAAATAGGTGTGAGTGAGCGTGTAACACGGAGCAAGACTTTTAAGTCGTCCCGACGTGCTAACCCCATTATCAGGCGAAGCTTAACCGACGCTAAGCCGACCCGACACCGCCCGATTTATGATCGTACGGACGCAATTTGCCGATTCTGATCGTTTATTGGCCACCGGCTTGTTCTGTCTAACTAATTGCGGTGCTGTAAGGTGAACGCCGTAGTAAAATTCCTGTTACAGTCAGGGGTATTAATTGTTTTGCAGATTGAGACAATTTTGCAATATATTAGCCATTTCATACTACAGTGAACAAATCACTCAGCGTAACTACTTGCTTTGAATAAAATTGGTCTGAAACTGTAGTGCTCGATTTCTCTAAATATTAGGCGGTACCGTAAATGTAATGACAGATTTGGAATTATATTTAGGTGTCCCATAAACCTCGCGTTCACTATGTGTAGTATAATATTGTATAGCTAATACTCGTAAACATGATCATTAACCACACAAAGCCTTTCTTGAAGGGAATTCGAGGGTATTCATGATTAATTGATTAATGATCCAGTTCAATTAGATTTATAAATATAGACTTTTATGTGTTTTTATTAATTATAAATAAAAATAAAGAAATAAGTAATGTAGTTAATAATCGTAGTTTTAAATACTGCAGCGAATTCGTTCGTGCAATGCACGGTGGCTACGGCGTAGCAGCGCGCTACGAGCCTCTACGATAATCCCGGAATCCGCGAGAGCCGTGTATTTCACGCCTCTTTATTACATTAATTTAAATGTTTGCGCGTCGGATTGTATCCCCTCCCCCTTCCCCACACGCACACTACATAGATATATACACAATTCTGATCAATGGGGTATTTCATTAATTCCATAAGCATAATTATCGATAACGTCGTATACTGTCGACGTGAAATTGATATTAGACATAGTTACATGTCTAATATCAATTTCACGTCGACAGTATGTAAGATTGCTGGTATCCTAACATTTTGAAGTAGACAATGTTTTAGTAAGATTTGCCTTCAGTGATTCACTTGTGCGAGTACAAGGATTAAGCGTGTCAGCGCACCTGTATACGGCCAACAAACGGGTGTAATTAGTCAGGCTCAGGCCGCGGTGCAAATGAAAATATTTACTGGAGTCAACAGCGTTAAGTTATTGCCATATAATCCGATAAACGTAGATCGCTTGCTCGAAAATTGTGTTATCGTCGCTGTAAAGTGTTGACAAGTCGCCGCTTTACGAGGGCAGGCGCCGGGGCCAGGGGCCCGGGTCCCGCGAGCATGTAAACATAAAAATTCTCTATCGGGACTAATAGGAGCGAAACAAATAAAAGGATACGTAAATAGAAGCGTCAGATAAATTCCAGTGGGGCTGGAGTGCGCGTAAATCCGCGCGATTTGTATCTGTGACAGGGAGTGCGGGCCCTCACCCCTCACCCCTCGCCCCCCGCACGCCCCGCTCCCCACAACCCTCACCTACACTTCTCACAATTAATATGGTAATATTTTTTGTAATGTGTTGTAATGGTTTCAATTAATATAACACTCATCATCCCGGCATAATGTGCCTAAGCCCCGGTAGGGATACCTCCTTGTCAACTTGCTATGCAATTGTAGCACTTTTGAATTTGTTTCTATGGTGTTTTACATCTCATAGACATGCTGTAAGTGCTTAAAAATTGTCATGTTCAAAACTAAGTCCACAAATGTACGTTTCCACAGTGGAAACCACAGATATCAGCGAAAATGTTAGTACGCGGCGGTCGCGGGGCGCGCGCAGGTCACGTCTATGCAAATGATATTAAATTAGAAACGCTTAATAACAACTGTGGTGCCGCCGCCTGTAAAGAGATGCAATTACACCAATCAAATTGCAATTTTACTGAACTAATTGCGACCGACATATTTTACGGTTCAGCTTTAATTCCGTACAGTTGCAGTGACGGTGGCATCATTACACGCCGAACGGATCACCCCTTTGATATTTACACTCATTTGTATGACTTCGCATCGTTTAGCCACTCTGTCCCTAATTTAGCAATCAAGCTGTAGATGGATTCCTTTGATATTATTTTAAAAAAATAAGAGAGATTAAGGTTTTTTACAGGCCTGATCCAATATCGTTTATTTACTGCAAGTTTTTAACCGACTTACAAAACAAGAGGGTTTCTCAATACGGATGTATGATGTTTTTAAGGAATTTCTGATATAACTATATAATTTAAGAACCGACTTTAAAGAAAAAAATTTGTTTGAGAGTCTATTCGAATTTCTTCAAAATTGGTTTTGTAGTTTGGTTGAAATGTCAAAATAAATGAAAATAGAATAAATAAACTAAAAGATATTTACACAAACATTCGATTTACATAATACAAAGAAAACTAACTGGTGGAAAATATCCCTAGTTTCGGAAGTCAGTGGCCGATAATGAATTATACAAAATCACCAAAGCCACAGACTTCCGAAAATAGAGCTAGTTTATACCAGTTAGTATTTTTATACTGAACGAGTTCAATTCGTATAATGTCATGGTGTGTTGGTGAGCTTTTCGTGTGTGTGTACTGTTAGCTTGTAAATCACGACGTGTGGCGCGTGGAAAAGGTCATCAATAGTGCGGTTCGGTACGGTAAGCCGGGCCGCGCACCTGCGCCTCGCGGCTAAGCCCGTAACTTAGCACCCCCGGCGCACACGCCGAACGCAATTGTAGCCCAAATGTGTTCTAATCTTACATAATGCAGATCATTATACGATAAAATGACAAAACTGCAAATAGAATTAAGCGAATTTGCGGTTTTTTTGTTTACAAACAGTTTTTCTAATTCCGAATTTATTTCAGAAATTTTTTGAAGACTTCATAGAACTGTTTAAACTGATATAAGATTCTGAGCTATAAACTGTACAATCGAATCTAATCTAAATATCACAAATGTATATACTAGCTTTATTGTCTAACATTAAACGTCACCACGCAATTATTTTGCATACCCTCATCAAGAACTCAAGACCCTACAAAAATGAAGATAATTACTTTTAAAAACAACGCCAACTCCTTGAACATCGTCGCGACAATCAACAAAGCGTGCAATTTAAAGGCCAAATAAGCTTCGTCGTTTCACGGAGTTTTTCTTAAGGAGTCTCGGCGCAAACTACGTTAAAATGATTTAATTCCCCCCTGATAGCGTTACGGGCGACGCTATTATTGAGATCGCCGGCGCGGCCCGCCCGGCTAATAAACGCTTATCAACGCCCTCATTATCACACCCTTAACATCGCTTTAATGTCTTGCTCTTGAACAAAACATATTTAATCACATTTTTTCCCGGCGACGGGCGGCGCGGCGAAAACTTTTAAATTTCATAAAACTCACGGCGCGCGGAGTTTAAGCGACCGACGCGACCGACGCGGCCGCCGGAAAAATGGCCGGAGCTGAAGCTTGAGGGAGGGCGCGAAATGTGGTTACGGTTTAAACCATTCTCTTAATCTAATTTGTATATTTGGTAACTTATCTTTTCATTGTAAATTTGTAATGATACCAAAAACAGGAATATCTTTAGAATATCATCTGTAGAAATGGTAAATTGCACACTCCTCTTGGGGAGGCAAGTCAGTGCGTGCTTTATAGATGTCCACAAAATATGTATTAGGTGTGTATCACTCGGTAAATGCGTATAGAGTATGAGGAGCCCCGCTGCGCCGCTCGCCGCCAGCGCCCTGATCTTTTAAGCCCGATTTTACTGCTGGTTCGCGACACTAAATTATAATATAACAGCTCATAAATTTCTGAAACTATCCTTCTTTGACACGGAAGACTTAAGGATTTTGAGTAAAGCTTTAATATCGAGAAAGCTCCAACACGACGCGATAGATGAAGTCGCCAAAAAACACAACACACGTAGGAAACGAAACATTAGCCGTAACTAAAATTCTTTGTTTGACTTTACAACTAATAAACAAACAGCAACGTTAGAATATTTTTGTAACGGCAGAATGAGCCAAAGAGCCGCGTCGCGTCGCAACAACGCACAGCTCAGGTGAATTCATGCGCTTAGCCTAGGATTTGTCGAGTGTTCTTTTGAACGTATCTCTCCCCCATATTTAAACTCAAAATTAAGAGTCAGTCAGCAAACAGTATCAGAAAAAAAGGGTGTCGACGACTAAGTAGCTCCTCGTTACCCGTAATATTTGAAGCTCCGACGAAAGAACCGAATTGAATATTAAATGAAATAATTTATGCCATATTTATCATTTTGCAAATGAACATTCTCACCTTAATGAAAACGTTAATAACATTTTTTTAGACGCTTTGTTTGTTTTGACAATTATTTCAGAGTCTCTCGTTTAAATAAACTATAGATTTTAGTTGTATTTTTTCAGTTTAGTGGCATCTGTGACCTATGGTTTCTATTCAGGACTATTTAATAAAATTATGCCTTTGCTCGTCAATAAACATTGGAACAGTATGAAGCTTGTTTTTTTTCAAATCTACTTTAAAAACAAAACTATCAATAAGAAAATAGAAGATTATTTCGAGAGAACGGGCTGTTCACGAATCCCTTACAAAGCCACTTTTGTATATTAATTCGTGGATGCGGTATCTAAAGTCCTTATGAAAAGGGTGCAACATCTTGGTTGCGGTAAGGCTGCGTGCACATTAGCGACCGGGCGACCCAGCGGCCGGCGGCGGCCGTAAATCACGCGGGATCACGCCAGCGGCTATCAGCGACAGTCGACAGCGCCCCGCACGTCTACACTACGCACCGTACATATCATGCCTAATTGCCTTTACATTTTAGAGTATATGTATCACAATTGACCGAGATGTGGACGTACGACTTTTCCTACAGACAGAATGCTCGTTTTTTAAGAACATTCGCACGGTAATCTAAGTCTCAAAACTGTCAAAAATGTGTGTAATTAAAGGACTTTAATAAAAGGACATATACTGTCGCTGAGACGAGTGCCTAGGGCCTATAATACACTATAGCTAAGTACGAGTATACACTTTTCACACTTTTCTGTCAATTTTAGCTTGACACAATAGTGTGACAGGTCATAACATTTTAAAAAGTAATACTTACCTACTTTTAAATGTCAAAAACCACTAAAAACAAACCATAGAATAGAGTTGGCATTACAAACACTCACAAAAGTTAATGGATAAGTGAAAACAGATTCAAAAATTAAATAAAACAACGGGCAGGTAAAGGTGGTAAGGGGGAGAGTGGGAGGCTAGTGAGGGATCTTCGTTAAGGTTTAATTAAATCGTCCTCGGCGGCCTCTCGCGCTTTAATTCCACCGTTATTAACGCTGTTAAAAAGTGAGTAGCCCGGACAAGGCAATGCGTAGAGTAGACTTAAAACTTTATTTTATAACTTTCAGGAAACGTTTTATGTTTAATTTTTTCGTTGCAAGTTCACATTATATAATTTTATTACAGAATTTCAGGACTAGATAGTAGAAAACGCCTAGGAATTAAGTATATACCTACATTAGTGTCCTTGAAGTGTTATCTAATAAATAGGTATGTTGAGCTTTTTTAATAAACTTGTTCGATACTTCGTGCAAGTTTATAAGTTAAGTTTTTAAGTATGACAGAACGTTACTACGTTATATCAAACTTAAACCATTAGAAATACACGATTAAACTGGCATAGGGTTCTTGCTGTTTATGTCAAATAGATGGATGGCTTATATGATGCATCAGGGTCGGTGTAGCTGCTGTGGGTACTTTGGTAGCTGCTTTTAAAATCTATTGTTACTACCAACCGGCCCCGTGTTCCCGTTCCTGTGGGAATACGGGGATAAAAAGTAACCTATGTTACTCTGGGCGAATGTAGCTTTCCAATGGTGAAAGAATTTTTAAAATCGTTGCAGCCGTTTTTGAGTTTTTTTTTTTTTTTTTTTTTTATTACTGATAGGCACGCGTTTGACCACTATCTCACCTGATGGTAAGCGATGATGTGGTCGACGATGAAGCACGCTTGCCTAGAAGCAACCTGTTCACTCTTGACTTGAAGACCCCTAGGTTGTAGCTATCAGGAAACACCGACACCGGCAGGGAATTCCACTCTTTGGCTGTTCGCACAATGAATGTGTTTCCATAACGTTTAGTACGTATGGTTGGGATATCTACCATGTACCGGTGGCGCAGTGCTGAACGCCTGGTGGTCCGATGATGGAAAGGGCTTGGTAGAATTAAATCGTGCAATTCCGATGCACACTCTCCGAAATATAACCGATAGAAAACCGACAGGCTAGCAACTCGGCGTCGATGCTCAAGACTTTGAAGTTTTGACACAACGAGTGCATCATTGCCGATGATCTTCTTGGCTCGTTTCTCAATAGACTCAAGCGCATCAAGCTGGTATTTGGCGGATCCGTCCCAAAGATGAGAGCAGTACTCCATACACGACCGAACTTGCGCTTGATAGAGGTTGAGCAGCTGTTCCGGCGTGAAGTAACGTCTCACCTTTGCTAAGATACCTAACTTTTTTGCAGCTATTTGAGCCTTTGCCTCGATGTAAGAGCTAAAATTGAGAGTGGATGACAACGTTACATCAAGAAGATCAAGATGGTCGGTTATCGGCACGGTTACACCTCGGAAAGATGGAGCCGGGTGGAATAGGCTCCGCTTGGCGGAAAACAGACACGCCTGGGTTTTCGCAGCATTGAACTTGACCAAGTTGGCATCACCCCACTCGGCGATTGCCTTCAAGGACAAGTTCAAGCGCTCGACCATAGCTTCTCGGAGAGACTGGATCTGTGACCCACTAGCCCGTGCGTCAGACATGTAGCTCTCGACAACAGTGCTGTCGTCTGCATAACCAAAGGTACCGGGCTTAAGCAGTTCATTAATATGCAGCAAGAATAATGTTGCCGAGAGTACCGACCCCTGAGGGACCCCGGCATTGATGTCTAACTGACCGGATGAGCAGCCATCAATTACAACTCGGATGGACCGACCACTCAGGAAGTCAGCAATCCAGTCACATAGACCAGTGGGCAGACCGAAAGAAGGAAGCTTACCAATGAGACTTTTGTGCCAGACCCTGTCAAAAGCCTTCGAGATATCGAGGGAGACGGCAAGCGCTTCCCCATGCTTCTCGATGGCCTTACTCCAGATGTGAATGGCATACGCTAGAAGATCCCCTGTAGACCGATTTCGACGAAAGCCGTATTGCCGATCACTGAGGATGTCATTAGCTTCTAGGTATGCCAGGAGCTTAGTGTTAAGCACCCGTTCCATACTCTTACAGAGGATGGACGTTACAGAGATGGGTCTGTAGTTAGCCGGGTCAGCTCGACTGCCCTTCTTGGGCACGGGCTGCACGTTAGCTTGCTTCCAATCAATCGGCACTTTTCCAGTCTCATACGAGAGACGAAATAGGCGTGTCAAGATCGGAGACAATTCAGGCGCACAAGTTCTAAGAACAATTGCCGGTATCCCGTCAGGGTTTATTCATTACAAACCATACATACACACAAATGTTTCCTGTTTATAATATTAGTATAGATAAAAATAGAGGAGACAGTCAGCCTAGTTCTTAAATGGCGGTATTCGATGTAAAAAATATTATTTTGAAAGTTTTAAATGAATGTAATTCAGTGCCTATAAAGTGTCGCCCGGGAGACTCACAAAGTCTTACACAATACCCAAAACCTATTCCCACAAAATAACCTACTTACGTATTTAACGTCAAACAGAATTTTTTGTCGTTTGTGTATGAGAGTTTAATTGTCTGTTAACGCATCCACAAGGCCACGCGGCCACGATGGAGGAGAAATATTCTAAAATAAAAAATAAAATACTCTTGAAAGTAGAACAAACAGCAACTCCACAGTTTGTTCGCGGCCGAGTGGTCGCGCTCGCGGTGTTTCCGCAGACGAACACTTGCGATAAGACGCGCTCAGCCCCCTGCCTCTCTTCCGCCATGTTCCCGGGCACTCGGCAATCTGTTTGGATTTTAATATCACCCTTAAGTGTTGTTGCTAAAGACGTCCCCGGCTAAGTACTAATTTGTCCCAACTTGAAACGATTGAGCCGTTTCTACGTTTGTGTAAAGTAACATTAATTTGTTTAACTGTGTACCAGTCACGGGTATTTAATGTCATTTACCACAGACTGTTTGAAAAACTTAAATTTCACGATTAATGTGTTCCTGAAAATATGAAGCAGTGATAGAAATACTATACAACCAAAGTTGCATTACAACGAAGTCTTATGACACGACCCTTTGTAATGATTGTACTTTTATACTTACATTTTTGAAACATATTAACCTGAAATTTAAGCATTCGTCTTCTATAAGTAGCTTTAGGCTCATTTCTTGAAAGCTACGCATACCTTTTTATCTTGTAATTCATGTTATTTAAGTTTTTCTTTATATTTTTCTTTTGAATCTTGACACAGAGCATTGCGCTCCTGAGTCACATAATATGAAGACGATTCGGCAATATGGAGACGCCCGCTCGGTAGTCTGCTAACTAGTGGCTCCCTTCAAAATATAGTGTTGTTTGTTCGTAATATTTTGAAGAAGTTGATAAGTACAACACCAAAGGTGGTTACCGTCGTATAAACAAAACGCTACGCCGAAAAAGGTTGGTTGTTTATTATTATTGTTTTGGTTGTTTTACTGTCGTAAATAAGACCTATAATTTAATTTAAAACACTAATATTATTATTTTTTTATTTATTTGGTCGATTTTGAGTGGTGTCAGGGAATGGAAGCGTCTGGTAGTTCTATAATCTATAATCCTAAATCTTTAACACTGGGACTTAATACAGAGGTTTGTGCCTACCAGATTTATCATCAGTAGGTATGTGTGAATTTTTACCTAAGATGTGAGCACAGTAAATAAAGTTTAAGTTTAGTTTATTTTTTTTATTTAAGTTATTTAGACTTTATATAGGTACCTATAAAGTCTGGAATAGTTGGCGATATATCAGACTAGCTGGCGTCACGCGGTTTCACCCGCGTAGTTCCTGATCCCGTGGGATTACAGGGATAAAAAAGCCTATGTTATCCGGGCTAGCTTTCCACCAGTGCAATAATTTTTAAAATTGGATCATTAGGTAGTTCCGAAGATTCTACATACAAACTTACAAACAAATTGTACCTCTTTATAATGTTAGTACCTATAGATTAGTATAGATAAAGGAGATGTCTCAAACCATCAACCTGAAATCCGTAATTCTGAACTAGAGTCAATATTATTTGACACTCCCAAAAAAACTAAACTAAGACAACAAGCTAGAAAGTATAAATTATGCTACCAAGTTCATACACGCAAAATCAAAACACTAAATCAGAAAATTAAACGCCTTAAAAAGAAAAACACGTCACTAAAAACCGTTCTTAAAGATATAAAAGATAAAACTGATATCGACACTGTTGTTCAATTTGCTCGGTGAAAACATTGTTGCAGCAGAAATATGTCATAACATAAACAAAAAGAATGG
This sequence comes from Euplexia lucipara, assembly GCA_921972225.1. Classification (NCBI taxonomy): domain Eukaryota; kingdom Metazoa; phylum Arthropoda; class Insecta; order Lepidoptera; family Noctuidae; genus Euplexia; species Euplexia lucipara. Next base: position 3,293,886 of record OV179142.1, on the reverse strand, counting down.
AGGAAAGAAAACAATCAAATATTCCTCAGCAATGAGTTCAGAAAGTTTTGTCTCACACTAAACTTTTATACACCAAAAGCTTATGAATACGTGCGTCAAACCTTCCAAAGTTGTCTCCCATTCACCAAAACATTAGCGAAATGGTACGCCCATATTAACGGCGAACCTGGGTTTACAGAAGAAGCTTTTACAGCAGTAAGACAAAAGGCTGAAGTCTCAAAATAACGTCCTATTTGTAAGAAAATAAATTATTGTTAAATTAAACGAAATCATCTTTCATTTCATACAACCAAGATAAACACTTGCATCGCTTGTATCTCTCACACTTGGGAGTCGCAGCGCAACGCTTGCAACATTTTTTTCTCTAGGACACATGAGTAAATCTACGATGTCATACACCGAGTTACGCACACAAAGCCAAAACAAGTCCTCACTTATTTTTCAAATCAAATCAAATCAAATCATTTATTTTTTGCCAACATGGGTAGGGGTACAGATGTAATACAAGTTTCGCTAGTGTTCTCCATGCTCTGCCGTCAGATGGGCATGCAAAATTTACACATAAATTACAATCTACTATCAAAATACATTAGAACCAATTTTATCTTTCAAGGTCAAGAAGTATCTAGTAGTCAATAATTAAATAAATGTCATATTAAATTGTGAAATAAATGAAAGTCCTAGATTAATAATAATTGTGAGTTACAAATGTCATTTCTATTATTGAATAACTGATCAATATTATTGGCCCTAAGGATTCCCTTTTAGATACTCCTTCACACTGTAATACACTTTATCAGTTAGAAATTCCTTTAGATTCCGCTTAAATATATGCAAGTTGTCAATGTCTGTAATATGACATGGCAATTTATTATAAATCTTAGATGTCATGCAATATACACTGGAATCCATTAAGTATGTTCTGCAGGGTACAGTCTGAACTTTATTTCTATATCTAGCGCTTCGGAATTTTTCATACATATGCATATTAATTTTAGTAGCTATTGTTTACGACGACGGCTCTAGGATATGTGTATGGTAAGTTACGTTAGATTATATAATTATAATATACATCTAATCATGTTGTCATTCTAATTTTAACTAACTAGATATAGTAAGAGCATATTAGAGACTCACTAAATACGGCGGATTTAAGACGAGTCCTGAGTGTAGCGAGGGATTTAAGTTCACCCAAGCTTAAGACAGCTTTATCACCGAGGAAAATACTCTACTTTTCGTACCATTTGCAAAAAAATAACACAATAATAATATGAGATAAGCATTTATTAAAAATAATGACAATTAAAAGTAAAACAAACTTAACGTTTAAGTATGTATTTGAAGAAAACAAAAACGCGGCAAATTCCTAGACTAATATTTTTTGTCGGAAAAATAAAACAGACTTCAAAAAATCACTAGCCGGTGTAAAATAACTCTAAATTAGGAAGTCTGTGGCTTTGGTGATTTTGTCTTATTTAGCTTTGAAGTCGGTTTTAATTTTTGCAAAAAAGTTTTTTTATTTTTCCATTTTTAGTTGTTCACATACAAATATTCGCCATGAATTTATTTTATATTTTTATTGTTAACAATACATGTCATGGTAATAGGGTTATCCACTTATCCCTAATAAATGAAACTTAACATACCTAACTGTCGAAATCTAGGTATAGGTATTGTATACATCTGCGTACCCCTCAGAGCACACAGGCGTGATGATACGTCATGATGTTGTATAAACAATAAACATTCAAGCGATTCCGGCAATCACGACAGATTTGCCGTCTATTTTTGAAGAGTTCCGTTGTATATCTCCGAAGATCAGCACCAGATCTTCACCAAATTAAAATGGGATCACCTCAGGAGGATACTCTTTCAAATAAAAAAAGAATTTATGGAATCGGTCTACAAATGGGCGAGAAATCAGGTAACATACATAAAAAAAATACATAAACACGAACATAGAACCTCCTCCTTTTTTGAAGTTGGTTAAAAAGCAAAGGCTATCAAGCTCATACGGCCTCGTCGGTTTTCGTAATTTTATTTAATAATCATAACTGCATAATAAATGCGTAGGTAGGTATTTCTTTTTCAAAAAGATGTATAATGCTTTTTATACAAACTCGATGGTGGAAACACAGATGTAGGTAGTTCAGTATAAATTTCGGTAAGTATTCCAAATTTAAATCACATTCTTCCCCTAGAGGATGAATGAAATTTAGTACAATTTTCTTTCCCTGTAGTCATTAAAAATGACTATATGACATGTTCGCTTTTTGTGGCATAGAATGTCATTGTTTTGAGCAAGTGGTACGAAATAGTTATTTGTGCAACAAGAGAGCAAAGTCATTTTTTGCTGCGAGTGCTGATTTTGAATCCTGAGCAAGCGAAGGATTCAACGATTGATTCACGAGCGTAACGAGTGATTCTAGGTTTAATCCTGAGTGTGGCGAGGGATTCAAAGGCACGAGATGCAAAAAACTTTGCTCTCGTGTAACACACATAACTTTTCACATCAGCAGCGAGAACACTTTTTGAAACTAGAAATAAATATTTACAGGTTAAATATCAGTTTTATTTGCAGTAGGTAAATACTATTTTCGTTAAAATACAACAATAAGTTAATAATTCAATAAAAGACATGTTAAAAAACAAAATTATCTTTTTGCAAAATTTCTTTAGTTAGTATCAAAGACATTCAATACCTATAGACCGGACATCACGAACAAAATTTTCGTCAGAAAAAGTGTGCCCTGCTGGATACAAGTCTATGAGTTTTTTGTAGTACGCTCAGCTGCCGCTCCAATATTCATATATTATTCTAGATGGCGTTACTGAGACATGGGATCAAAGTTTTTCTATGACATTTCCTTGACATGCCCGCTCTATAGTATTATAAATCTCTTTGGTTAGTATGAAATTCCGAACGTGTTGTCTTTGAGGTCGAATTCAAAATTGGAACTTCGAAAGTGCTGGTCTTTGTCTCTCTCTCAAGTGTGAATGTTTCGAATTATTGATTAACCCAAGGCTGAATAAGATACATATTCGCGGCTTTCTGATTAAAAAAATAAAAAGTTACTTTGTCTCACTCAGTGAGCGAAATCGCATTTTGCTCACTGATTTCAGTACCTCTACCATGAGTTGCCATCTAAAAATTACTCGCTAGCGTTGAAGTCGCTAGCGTGCTAACGTGGATCGAATAGATTTCGATAATGCTTGCACCATGAGATTTACGGCGTCTTACGCAGGCGCTAAAGTAAGCTCGATAGATCGTGTCGTCTAGCTAACTTCACTCTGCTCTTAGAATACTTTCGTCTATGCTTCATTACTTATGTTTTGTTTCTTTCTTTCCCACGAATCAGAAGAGAGAACGGCTCTTAAAAGCTCAAAATGTCTGTTATCGCTATGCTAAAAATGTGACGACAGTCAATATCACAAATAAACCGACCGTTTGTTTATGTTGTGTGTTGTGTACTTGAGTCACAGAGCTGCGCGGTGTTGTTTATAAGTTTAAAAGATTATTTAATACAATGAGGAACACAGTGTCACAGTGTCTCACAGTTTCAATTGTTGGTGAAGTTCATGGAAAGGTATGTTTCAACTTTCTATTCAATGTATTGTATGGATTGATAATCATACGTTTAGTGAAGTTTGATGATTGTCCCATGGGATCTTACTACCGGGATAAAAAGTATTCAAATGATTCTTTATCGAGCCTGTAAAGTTAAGTAAACTTTATTTCACTTATATTTTCCATTTGGTGTCCAATATGAATTCTCATTTTCGGTTGAAATTAACGTTGTTCACGTCGTTGGTCTTCGAATACAGCGGCCACTAACATATTCCATGCTAAATAAGCTCTTGCAGACATTATTTTGACTGGTATTACTTGTTTTATACTCAAAAACGTATATGATTTTAATGTAAACATATGTTTCACACGTCAAAATGCTAGTGAGCTACGTAACTACTATCGTAAGCGTATTATTCGATAGCGTCAGTGAAATTAGTGACTCATGGTGCCGTTTTGTATGGTGACAGCTGTAAAACGTTAGTGACTATCGAATAGATTACGATAGGTTTTTAACCTATCGAAATCTATAGTGCTCATGGTACGAATTTTAATTCTATCTGTGACCGCTAGGGGCGCTGTACAATATTTCATACAAATAATTTACGGAGACGCTAGCGAGTTTTGACGGTGTAAACTCATGGTAGAGGTCAGGCAGCAAAACCTACATGTTTGAGCTACTGAAGTGAAAAAAAAACTTTCAGTCTTATATAAAATAACGAAGGTGTGATCGTCAAAGGCTCTAAGGCCACAACTGTTTAAAATAAAAGACTATAAAATTGTCATATTTAATAGGCTTTAAAAAGTAGTTAGCCTAAGGCGTAATAACAGTCATGGGGAAAAATTTCAGAGTTAAGATTTTCCCATGAATATGATCAAACATAGAAGTTGCAAAAGAAACAGCCGTTATATTGCACAAACGTATGATAAGTAGGTACCTACTCGAACAAAATTTAAGCAACAGCTGATTTTTTCTATCCAATCCCGAGTTGGTCCCATAGTGAAAGTTGTTCATGAATATTCATGGGTAGAACACTTTGTGAAAATTTCTCCCCTGGCTAAAAATACAGCTTGCATAACCAAGGTATTGTTAAATGTGATAATTTATTATGGTGTTAGTGTTGGGAGACAAATAAAAATGTAAAGAGCATCTTTCGCAATCGCATAGCGCCCTCTAGCGAATAGGTACAAACTGGCACGTTCAAGTGAGGGATGCACGGCCATGGGAGGCCTTCTTGAGTGTAACCCTCCTAGCCATAAATGTGTGCAACATAAACAAGAGGGCGCTTTGCAGACAGCTTGACCATCAAATCAATTCTTCCTTTACCATCCTGCCTACCTTCTTGTGGGTTCAGTGCTGTTATCAATAGATGGCAGACCTATGTGATTTAGAGCCTCACAAAACTGCTGAAATGAGTCTGACAAATCATTCTGCGTGCACAATAATTTAATAATTATAAATTAAAGTGTTGAATAGGCGTTGAGTTAAACAAAGACAGATATCCATCTCTGCACCACCTTATGGTAGACTGGTAGAAAAGGCTAAGGCATTAAGTCCGCCGTTGTACAGTTTCTTTTACTTGTGCTTAGAGCTCTAATAAATATATAAATAAAAAGTTGGAGTAAAAATTTTTCAAACTTATTCTCAGCGCAATATTAAAATTGGTAAGTATTCAATTCTAGTAATCTAAATTCGTCGGTGACGATTTTAATAAACAAAAAAACTAGCTAAATTTGTTATGATGACAGCAAGATAAGCTTAAAATTTGTTAGAGGCAATTTTTATTATTTAAAATGATAAAAATAATTTTATAAAGAGATAAAGCAAGTCAAATAAAAATGTTTCCATTGTGTAAGGGTATGATGAACAAATTGCCCGTACCTACACGTCCTCATTTAGTAACGCCATCTGTTAGAACATGTCTGTACCTTCCTTTTTTGTCGTTATTTCTTTTCTACCAAGAAAACAAACTAATTCACAAAGTTAGGTCATCTTAGTAAAATATATTAAAATCGTGTTAAGTATTCCTCAGTACAGACACTATTGAACTGAGGGACCAAGTTAAACCACCATAAATTTGTAATGTCACAATCTGCAGATTGGATGGAATTTAGTAGCCAATAAGTATGTGCAGACGCCAGCACATTAAATTACCCAATGTGTCAAATTTTCCAATTGAATATGAACCTTATTCTGTTGGAAGAAAACAGAAAGAAGAACAGACAGAAGAAAACATAAAGTTTAAAAACGATCAAAGAAATTTGACACATTGGGGTAACTTGATGTGCTGGCGTCGTCTGGACCTACAATATTTAAGAAAATCTTAACTAAATTCTTGAAATGATTAACCCAGTGATAAAAAATGTGTCGCTTTTTAGTCGTTTGTGGGTCACTGGTCCAAAGGATATCCTAGGGGTTTATACCTAGGTGGCCGATCAGGAGTCTCCCAGCGTGGGTAGATTTTATATCTCAAAAACTAGGGGACCTAGCAAAATTAAAATCCCTGATGGTGGCCAAGCCAGTGTCAGTCACATCTGGTGGTGACCAAGCTAATGTCAGTCACAAATAATAAATACTTGCCAAATATGGACGCGATTAGCGTTAGTGGTACGATAGTCACGGGTTCTAGCATTTGGCGACTGATTCCGAATAGTAGGCGACAAAATATGGGAGAAGACGGCTATCTGCACTGGGTGTCCTAGTTTTTGAGATATGAATATTGCCTCCTGTCTCCAGATCGGCCCGCCCATAAACCTTATTTCTTTTGACCCAGTGACCGACGAGTTTTGATATTTTTAGACAAATTTCCAGTAATTATCAACAATTTTGTGTTTACCCAAATTAAAATACCTGATGGAGGCCAAGCGTTTGTCATGTGAGCTGTATAGCTAGAAAGGCCTAACTTTTATGACATGAGAACGGTATCTACGACTAAAAATCTATTTATCATAGTTATTAGGTGTGTATGTGTTAATAGAGCCTGTTTCCACGGCGGTGTTTTCGTTGGATTTTGTCTGCAGACGAATCGACAGTGACAGATGAAAAAAAATGTTTTCTTTATTTTGAGAACGAAAATGTCAAGAATGAAGAGAAGAAATACTTTGAGAGAATTATTTTTTCTATAAACGGCAGAAATGTTTCTACCATCTGTTACTTTGTCGATACCCTTCTACAGTGAGCATGCTACGCGTGCTAATTCAATTGACCAGTTTTCAGTGGACTCAACCAGGGACATTTCTTTTCGTATATATATAGGTATAGTAAGTAGGGACTTAGGAAATAATACAATTCTCCTGCTCTGAGACCCGACGTGAAAGTGTCACACCGAATCACTTTGCAGTATATGTTTTTTGTAGATATAGGTATATTTAATGGCGACAGAAAATTACACTTGACATTCTTAAAGTATGTGACTGTAGCGTCGAAGCTCAGTTATTTTGTCGTTATGGATGGCGAACCATTACTATCTACTTTATACTTAAGTTTAAATATTGACACATTAATTGAAAACCACAAGTACTAGTTATAATAAGTGAATGAATTATTATTACAGAAAAAAACGTAACTATAGATATTACAATGTTTTTTTTCTTAGGTTTCTCAACGTTTCTAAATAGTATAAACATACATACTTGAAATACTTATAACAAATGAGTAATTACGATTAATTTGTATAATAGCTACTAACTTACAACAATTTTATAATGAGTGTAAGTAATTATGTAATGTTGATTAAAATATTGATTAGGTATTTTATGCTAGCCTATCAAGAGACAATAAAGTGAGCATTATTTATAAACTTATAAACGTTTCCATCCGTACTACTTATCTCTTCCTATCTTCTCTGCAAATGCAATACGTCTTTTATATCATAAACCGGTGGTTACAAACTCTTAGCATTTTTCTTTATTGTCTCAACAATTTAACACGTTACAATGGGAGTATGATATTAAATATTATTGTGATGCTTAAATATTATTCCTAAGCTAAATGTATGCTTATGTTCGTGAACATATTTTGAAATTACCCTTAGATGTTCCACCACTATGCAGACACTCTCGTCTCTCACGCTGGGCAGCGATCGCGTGTTCGCACTGCGGTTCGCAAGCAACCAGCTCTGTCAATATATCGCATCACACTGAAACAGGCTCTCATTCTGATGGTTGGACAACTCTTCAGCCTTATTAATAGATAAACAATACAATATTATACATACTATAATAAATGAATTAATGATACTAATTGGGTACGCTGCTACTCAGTGGCTGGTTCGCCACGCGTCTACCTTACGAATGCGTACGCGACGACTAGTATAGTACATCATTCTCTAAACTTATTTACTTCCTTATTCTTAATTCCTTATTTTTAATGGCAGTGATCGCAGTTGTCGGGAGGGACTAATAATATCTACCTTGCCCCGGAAAATCAAATCATAAATTTTATAAGACAAATAAATCTGAACCAAAGTTATATTTTTTGTCTTTTTTCTTTTTTTTTATATTAGGTTGGGCCTTCTTTTCCTTACTAGCCGCAACTCCTCTTACCCTAACGTATTTTTTTACGTGTATTTATTACTCTATAATTACCATTTAACATGTAGCAATTTCAAAACCTATCCATACTTATAATTTTAAACCCTATCAAATTGAGATGTAAAGGTGGAACTAGGAGCACAGGTAATCTGTAATGTACCGCGCTTATCTACAAACTGACTATTATCGTCATTCTACTATCAAGCCACGATGCGAAAACCATTTAGGGGCTTTACTGATGGTACAATGCAATGCGTGCGTTATAGCATCGATTACAACTTGTTTATTATCAACTGGTTGCACGTACGTTTTCACGAAGTGCTCATACCTACTATCATTGGTTGGAAAATTCAGATGCAGAGAAATTACGTTTTTGCTTTATATAACTTTATTTTAGTGTCCAACTAACAGTACGTAAAACTAGTAAGTAGGCATGTAAGATAATAAACTCAACTTAGCTGTATTGTAGTTTTTGACAAGAGATGCTTCAAGTAGTAATTTAGTCAACAGATGGAGTTTTGTTAATCTGTGAAGGTACGTCATAATAGCTAAATGTTGTTTATAGCTAACAACGGTTAAGAAACCTGCTCCTAATTAATTAAGCATTGGCAGTCGTGTTAGAACAACCCGGACTGCAACGTATTCACCTCGCTTTTGGGAAATACTTCCCGTGCCTGTGAAAGGCTCAACCAGATATTATTTGCTAATCGGATTTAGCACTACATCTACTTCATGCCTAATCTAACTATATTTATACGACCGAAAAAGACAATCGATGCAATTCGGATTGCTTCGCCCATCAGTAAACACCTATATCACTTACATTACAAATTTTAAAATTAACCATTCAACTTCATCGCGTACTGCCAACAACCTGATCGATACACAACGTTAAAACTCTGTCGTGAAGATGATGTGTGAAACTGGAATGTACTTTAGTGATTTATTACCTAAATATTTAGTCACAAGCCTGTTTCAGTGCCTAACGCCGTAAGTCAACCCGAGAGCACAAACACTTCTGAAAATAAAGATCTTTTCATTCAATTATTCAGTCGTAGTGCTGGCTTTAACCAAACAATTAAGAAATGAATAATGCGAAAGTCTTAATTGATTAGTTTGCGAAACATGTCTAATAGTAGTAATAGATAACTAAGGGCTTGCCAACTATGATGTATTAAATGAGTATAAAATTGTGCATTATTATGAGACAGACGTGACGTACGAGTTCAAACCGCAGAAACATACAACGCGACCGACGCGAGTCGTGAAGTTGGGAACGACTATGTTACAGCACAACACTTGTAGCCGCGGTTGGAGTCGGCCGCGTTTAGTTTTTGCGATTTCTTAATGGCCATGTAAGATTGTGTGCTTAGCAATGACAAAGTCATCGACTGAATAATCATAATGCGTGAAATGTCATATACAATACATTTCTTTCTAAACCTTAACAATTAATACATTATCAAAATTTTATGGACTATGAATTATTAATAACATGAACAACAGTCTTCCAGGTTTTTCGATTATCAAAAATTTGTAAATTGTAAATTTTATTTGTATAAAGATAAACCAATAAAGTACAAGAATCTCAAAACAGTCTAATCATACACATGCTCTTTCTTTAGAGTTGAAGAGCTATGTTTTCTTAAGAAATGCATCATTCTTTCCAATTTATATAAATCAGCCAATTTTTGGTATCAAATATTCTAGACTTACAAAATAGAGTAAAAAAATTAAAAGAGCGCCATCCGCGCTAACATAAAAATGGAAAATGAGATTCGTGAAATATAATCTCGTATATACGACGCTTTCTACTAAAGAAGGTAATAATGGGCGTGTCTCAGTTTGTGACGATAATTTAAAATTAGCATTCATAGCCCTGTTCATAGACCCTGTCAGAATATTACGGACTTTATATGTAGATGGTAACTGACAATTAGCTTTAAGTGTTCTCGTATATAGGTACACCAGCAAAGATGTAGCGGTTTGAAATTATAGGTAACAGAAACGTTGAAGCAACTTGGCACAATACTTTTCCTCCCCTCATTGTACACGCCTAATGCTCATGTTGGATCAGGCGAGCTAACTGCAGACCCCAGTTCCATACACAACAATACATTGACGCGATGCAAGTGGACTATCTCGAATTAATTACATACTCTATTAATCATTTTGGATAAATGTTTGCCTAATCCTGTTAAGGTACCTTATAAACTGCAATACTTATCATATTGATTCGAATCATTAAACATTTATGTCAGCATTATCAATTATTATAAACACATATAGCATTGAACATTACACAAACTACTTTCGTAAATACATAGAATCAAAGAAACTGTCTCTCTAAGACAAAATGAATACATCTAGGACACGACATGACCTGAACTGATTAATTACCTAATGTAGGAATGGATAGTACAATAATATTACAATAAAGGCGCATTCGCAACCCGCTAACTGAAAGTATCGGGAAAGACAAATGGATTTACACGCTTATAATATACAGAATCTACGACGAGTTTGACTCTTAAGAGTACAATTCAACATGTTAATTATGACGGTGTAATGAAGTTCAGCGCCGTACACCTGGTTCGTTTACTTCTCCTTCTCATTGTCCTTGTCCTTGCCCTTCTCGTCGGCTTCCTTCTCTAGCTCCTTCTCCTTCTCGTCGCCCTGTGACAAACACATTAGCTTTAAATTACAAACGCCATGTTGGTAAGAAACTCCGTATTATTAGTTACTAGCTGGAGCCCGTGATTTCGTCTGCGTAGGATTAGCAATGCCAGAATAGCTCGCCGATGGCAGAATTTATTCCTACTTATCGTTATATTTAGGACAATTCATATAATATATTTACACATTATTGCCTAGATGTGTTATTCTGATGAATTAGCTTTATTATTTTAAAGTTTCATTAAAATCCATTCAGTATTTTCTGCATGAAAGAGTAACAAACAAGATACAAGATAGAAGGATGTACCTTGCCCTTTTCGGGTTCATCAGGGAGCGGTTGCTTCTCATTGGTTTCCTTGCCCTCCTTGGCGTCCTTAGCGTCCTTGGTCTCCTTGGCATCCTTGGCCTCCTTGGCCTCCTTAATGGGTTTGGGCAGGTGCGCGTTCAGGTCGAGCGTGGAGCAGATGTCGTCCCAGTCGTTGAAGGCGCGCTCCTTGATGCGCGACACCAGCCCCACCAGGTTCGGGAACAGCTCGCTCATGGCGTCTCGCAGGGGGTGCTGCACTTCTCGGTCGATGAAGTGGAGTTGGGCGAGGTTCGCGAACGCAACCACATCCAACTGGAAACAATACCAAGTTCTTTAATTAACATTTATAAATCAAAGGAACAGAACTAAGACAGCTTAACTGGTATGGTCCGCTTTTTTTTAAAGTAAATATAAGTCGTAATTATTTGAAATTAAAATTAAACACTTACAAGAGTTGGCTCATCTCCGAAAAAGAAAGGTCTATCTGACAGAAGATCCGAAAGAACTCGCAGGTCATTTTTACCAAATTCAAGAATTTCTTCTTGAGAATGAACTCCGATACCATGAGCCTTCGCCTTTTTCATGCCCTGAAAGAATATTAACATTTATTACAATGAGGAAAATAGGAGAATTGAAATAATACTTTTGATTTTATGAGTAACACGTAACTTAAGTACGTTCATCCAAAAACCTATTTAGAGCATAACATCACGACTGCTATCCGAAAAGTGTAATAAGAGGGCGAGAGAAATTCCTTATTCAATAACTCAATAAAGTCTTTGCCCGACCCGGGCTCTCATGTTCAGCAGTAGCGTTTGCGACCACTAGACCGATCGGAAGGTTGTCTGTAAGAGATCGCTTTTAACGATAAGGCCGTCCATTGTAACAGCCATAGAAATCTATTATATCTATGGTAACAGCCTATGTAGCCCTTAAAGTTTTTATGGTGAACAATAAAGTGTATTGTATTCTATTCTATTCGAGACCAACGACAACAAGGCAATAGGTACATAGTTTATTTTCAAAAGTTTAGTTTTAAAATGTTATAAGGTAAATTTTTAACAATTATTAATTATAATAAGAGACCTTGTAATATTATGAGTGTAGGACCCCACACACATTGGCATGAACTTAAATAGCATTGCAATAAATAAACGTTCAGTTGGCATTAGAACTTCGAGTGGTTCACTTGTCTCCACACACTACCTATACCTAGACACACATAGTAGCAGTACAGTGGTGACCCGACGTAGAACACAAGCGCTCTCGGTATCGCATTACACGAGTCGCGAGCTGTAACAAATAAGTTTAAACAAATAGTATCAGTGTAAAAAGACAATATCAAGTGACAAAAACGAATCCACAATACGCACCGCCAACTCCGCCCACCATTACACCCAAGACAGAAGAGTCGTCTACAATCATCTCCACTTTATCGGTAGCAAGCAGGATACCAGATTTTTGGCCAGAAAACCCACGACTATGGTTCATACAGGTAGAAGCGATTCTAGCACCCCTGAAATCATCAGACGCAAACAAATACTTCATGGTTGTGGCAAAATTGAATAAAGAAGTAATTCAACAAGTAGCAGACATAGTCGCGAGCCCTCCGGAGAACAACAAATTCGAAACCCTCAAAAATCGACTACTGCAAATTTACGAAGAATCAGAAACAAGGCAAGTTCAAAAATTAATATCAGAAATAGAATTAGGTGATCAAAAACCTAGCCAACTACTGCGCAGAATGAAAGAACTAGCTAGAGGAAAAATAGAGAATGATACACTAAAAATACTATGGCAAGGACACCTACCTGCATCCGTCAGAGCAGTACTTACCGTTACATCTGCAAAGGACCTGGAAGAACTAGCGGTGATAGCTGACAAAGTCATGGGAACCCATCAGCCTAACCAAATCAGCGAAGTCGCCCGTCCTCCTCCGGAAACGCCAACAGCATTCGACGTAGCAACAATTATGGCAGAGATTGCGAAGATAAACCTGAAAATAAACGAGATGGATAGAGGAAGATGGAGAAACAGAAGCAGAAGTGGACACAGAAAATCATCACGTTCACGTTCAGGATCAAGGCCACGAATAACACCAGAAAGTCCAAACTGGTTGTGCCGGTACCACCTAAGATATAGAAATAGAGCTCGGAACTGCGTCGCTCCCTGCAACTGGAAAACCAAGACGCCCACTAATTCGGAAAACTAGATGAAGTGCAACCGGTGACGGGAAGTTGTGCAGCCACGGACCACCGTCTAATTGTAAGTGACCAAAAATCACACCTCAAATTTCTAATAGACTCAGGTGCATGTATTTCTGTCCTACCTAGGTTACTAGTAAAAAATAAAAATGAATTAAATGCAAAATCAAATTATAAACTTTTTGCAGCAAATGGATCCGAAATAAAAACCTACGGTACGAAGACACTCTCATTAGACTTAAAACTAAGGAGACCCTTCACATGGACATTTCTTGTATGTGACGTCAAGCAACCAATACTAGGTGTCGATTTTCTTAATCATTTTGAATTAATTGTAGATATTAATGGTTGTTGCTTATTAGACAAAGTTACTAACTTGGCAGTACGAGGAACGATTGCAAACCATTGCGGATCAGCGATTTCTACCGTGCGAAATGACCATCCTATTTATGATATATTAAAAAAATATCCAGACATACTCAAACCTATGTCGTTCAAAGAAACGCCGAAACATTCTGTCTATCATTACATAGACACTACAGGACCACCAATATTTTGCAAACCTAGACCCTTAGCTCCAGAAAGATACAAAATAGCCAAGGAAAAATTTAATAACATGCTAGAAACTGGTATATGTAGGCCATCAAAGTCACCTTGGGCAAGTCCACTACACTTAGTTCCTAAAAAAGACGGACAAGTTCGACCTTGTGGTGATTATCGAGCATTAAATGCGATTACAAAACCAGACAGGTACCCAATACCACGCGTACAAGATTTTACATATTTGCTAGCTGAAAAAACAGTATTTTCAAAAATTGACATAAAAAAGGCTTATCATAATATCTTAATTAACCCCGATGATATTTGTAAAACAGCGATTACAACTAGGGAATGCAATCTCGTACGAGATTTCCGCCTAGCGAGATCTCGCGAGACTCAAAACCCAGTCTCGCGAGATCTCGCAAATTACGGGATCTCGCGAGATTGGGAGAATCGCAATTAAAACATATGCAAATGCTTGTTAGAACTAGTAATTGACATGATATGTAATTAAATAGAAACTGCGTTGCTTAGTTATAAAAATAATGTAAGTTTTATTTTAAAAATCAAGAGTAAGTACTTATTATTTTGTCTCTAACTCTAATAACATTTATTTATGTCTATAATTATTATACCTACCGTAGCTAATCATTCAAATTCTTACAATATTGGTAACAAAACAATAATTATCTATATTTAGTCTTTTGTAAATTATTACTTTAGTTTCAATAATTAAGAGTAATAGGAACATTACTTATGGTAAATAAATACAACAAAACAAAAACTTAACTTCACAAGTTCTTAAATAAATGTTGTGAGATCGTATTAATCAAATAAAAGAAGTTTAAAGTAGAAGTCAGATGAAGATATCAAGGTACGGAAAGGCAAGTAGTTTCTCTGAAAATGGCTTCTCAAAAAACACATCATGTCGAGAGTATCATCTGACAGACGACTTTTGATTTGGCATGCAAAATCAGAAGTCGTCTGTCAAATGCGCCAGGCGCGGCCGCACGGCCGGCCAGAATTCTTTTCGAATAAAATACACGTCGTCACGCTGCATTTGTCGATCTCGTTATCTCGCGAGATCTCGTACGAAATTTGACGAGATTCAATCTCGTAAAATATGGCCGAGATCTCGCGAGATCGGGATCTCGGCGAGACGAGATTGCATTCCCTAATTACAACACCATTTGGACTTTACGAATTCGAGCGCATGACGTTTGGCCTCAGGAATGCAGCCCAAACATTCCAACGTTTCATGACAAATACAGTCTTATCAGGATTAGATTTCCTTTATTGTTACTCGGATGACATCTTGATTAGCTCAGTTGATAGCAAAACACATGTAGAACATCTAGAACTAGTATTTCAACGTCTTAACCAGTATGGAATTACAATTAACTTAGAAAAAATTAAATGTACCTTCAAAGCAACTAACATAGAATTCCTAGGATATGAGGTTACTACTTCGGGTGTCAGGCCCTTAGAGACAAAAGTACAAGCGATTGTTGACTATCCAAAACCACAAAATGTCAGTCAACTGCGAAAGTTTTTAGGCATGGTGAATTTTTATCGAGGTCCTAGAGCAGTCGAATACCTCGAAATATTAAACAGATACCTACACAAATCTAAAAAGAACGACAAAACACCGATAATATGGACACCGGACGCAGACCAAGCATTCTCACAATGTAAACATGGTCTCACGAACGCAGTCACGTTAACATATCCGGTAACAAAGGTCCCTCAAGCACTTTTTGCCGATGCATCAAATAATTGCGAAGGTGCAGTGCTACAACAATACATTAACGGCACATGGCATCCATTAGGATATTATTCTAGAAAATTGAATAACACACAAAAAAACTACAGCACTTATGTCAGAGAACTACTCGCCATATTTCTAGCAGTAGAACATTTTAGAAGCCTATGCGAAGGTCGTGACTTAATTATTTTCACAGACCATAAACCCTTAACATTCGTATTCTCAAAAATAAATAACAAAAATAACAAAGAAAGTCCAAGACGCATTAGACAACTACTCTTTTTAAGCGAATTTACCACCGATATACGACACGTAAGCGGACAGGATAACGTTGTAGCTGACGCGTTATCACGTTTAGACAGTGTAGAATGTACATCAAGCGTTGTAGATTACGAGAAATTAGCAACAGAACAAAGTAAAGATAGTGAACTTAAAAACTTGTTAAAAGATCCCAAATACCAATTTAAAAAAATAATTGTTCCCAACACTAAACACACAATCTATTGCGAAATATCAAATGAAAACGCTCGTCTATAAATAACAGAAACCTTTAGAAAAAACATATTTCATGCCATTCACAATCTTAGTCATCCAGGCACGCGTACGTCGCGCCAGATGATCAAAGAAAAGTTTTGGTGGCCAGGAATTAACAAGGATATAGGATTATGGACAAAAACATGTCTAAGTTGTCAGAAAGCTAAAGTAACCAGACACGTCATTTCCAAACATGGTAAATATCCACCAGTTGACAGATTCGATCACATACATATCGACTTAATAGGACCCCTTCCTATCACGTCAGATGGCTATAGGTATGGCTTAACAATTATTGACAGAGGAACTGGCTGGTCAGAAGCATACCCCATAAAGGACATGTTAGCCGATACGGTAGCATATAAATTATACACGGAATGGATATGTAGGTTTGGTTGCCCTGTTAAGCTTACTAGCGACCAGGGCTGACAATTCGAAAGTAAACTATTTACACTATTAATGTCGTACTTAGGGATACATAAAATAAGGACAACACCATACCACCCACAGAGCAATGGAGCGGTGGAACGGAGCCATAGATGTTTGAAAGCTTCGCTAATTGCTAGATTAAATAATAATAAAAATTGGACGCACGAACTACCTAGCGTATGTTAGGCCTTCGCGCGGCTATTAAAAAAGAGACAGGTATCAGCGCCGCACAAATGGTCTACGGCCGATCCTTACGACTGCCAGGTGAATTTTTTGTCGAAACTAAAAATAACTATGATTCGTATACGATTGTAGAAAACATTAGAGATACTATAAGACAATATAAACCTATCAATGCAAAAACTAATAGTTCCAAAACATTCTTTGTACACTCAGACCTAAAAAATTGTTCGCACGTATTTCTAAGAGACGACAAGATAAGGAAGTCCTTGACATGTCCCTATCAAGGCCCCTATAAGGTATTAGAAAGATCTGAAAAAGTGTACAAAATCCAACTTGAAGATAGAATCTTAACTGTATCTATAGATAGACTAAAACCAGCATACTTATTAAAAGAAAATATATGTTCACAAGAAAACAATGAAAATGTAAAAACAACTAAAAGTGGCAGAACAATTAAAACTCCTGTCAGATTCCTATAAAAACTTTAAATAACTATTATGTAACAAGCAAACATAAGTTAAAACACTAGTATCTAATAAATGTTGACTAGACTCTTAAGTATCGCTACATAGCTATGTAAAACAGCGACGTCAATTGCTGAGCCAACGGAAACAGTATAAGAATATACAATACAATTGATAATCATAACTAAATGTACCTTGTTTATAGTAACACATAGTTCGAAAACACAAATTCGACAGTCAGATGCAAACGAAACATAATTGTAACCTAAGTAAGACTCGTGTAGATATACATGTGATTATATGTGTGTAATCTTACTTTATATTATGATCTGTAAAACAAAACCACGTATGATGGTAATGTAATAATCCGCGAGCGCGGATAGTAGAATAGAATAGAATACAATATATTTTATTGTAAAACACGAGTATACAGCAAAACAATTATGTGTAAGGTCTTAAATAACAGATAGATCTGCGTGTACCTAAACAATGTACGATGATTATGTTACTAGGCTAAGTTGTAATAAAACACGATGTATCTTTACATAAAAAATATATTGTTATCAAAAACATTCCTTAAACATGTAACTACAATATTTTTTTTACAAAGGGGGAAGTACTGTAGGACCCACACACATTGGCATGTACTTAAATAGCATTGCAATAAATAAACGTTCAGTTGGCATTAGAACTTCGAGTGTTTCACTTGTCTCCACACACTACCTATACCTAGACACACATAGCAGTAGTACATGAGTATAATGTAAGTAAATAAAATAAAGCTTTTTAATTATTTTCGACTTATAATAATTCTCTTCAAGCAGATTCAGAAATTCGACAAGCAGATTCATAAATTCCAGCATTATTATCTATTCAATATTAGTAAGTATTCCCGGTAACCTACCAAAAGAGCTTCATTTGCTTGGACTAACAATGGTTAACAATGCATCAAAACCCTGACCGATAACCCGTTAAGATCTTCAAGACATAGAATATGAAGTTGTTTAGCAATATAGTTTCAGCTTTGATTAATAGGAGGTATTGTTTTATTTTTCCGGTCAATCTCTACCTATATCCCAGTTCACTATCTCCGAAGATAACAAAGCCAAAATTCTAAGAGAAATCTAACTTGTTCGTACATAGAGTTTTTCGGCTTCCAAAAACACCGTAGTATGTCATCATCATCTACCTAGCCTTTTCCCAACTATGTTCGTGTCGGCTTCCAGCTTAACCCTATGTAGCTGAATACCAGTGTTTTACATGGCACGACTGCCTGTCTAGCCTCTACAATTCAGTTACTTCAGTAGGCCTACCATCAACTTTTAGTTAGCCAATCAATTCCGATGCAAACCAGTTTAGGTTCCTAAACTGATTCGCTATTATTCATACCATGAAGTACCTATAACTGAGTGGCGTTTGATTCGCTCATGGAGGAATGAAAGAACGAAATTTGTCGGTGGTCCGCGGTGTGAGAAAGAGATGACGCTAGACAATTGTTGCATAAGTTTGTCTCTTTTACTCCAACCTATGCGTTGCGTTCCGAAACCTAGTAGTTATGATTTTAGCGGTTTTATTTGTGTATAAAATTTCAACAAATATATTTTAAACTTGCGCTTATGAGTCAAATTATATACCATTAAGCCCAATTTTACTACTCATTAATGTAATAGTAATAATTCTTTAAAATAAAAATTAAAGATTTGCTTAGTGTCGTCGTAAAAGTAAAATGAATAAGACAAGTTTAGAACGCAACACACGCGTTTTGAAATCTATACAAATTTTTTGATAGAACCCAAGGAGTTCTAATTAGGTAGGTAGTATTCAAAAGAGTTTTTAGTTTTTAACGTTTAACTTGGATAAAGTAATTAGTAATACGAATAATGGCGTACATTTTACATTGTTACGTAAGAAACACATATTTAACTGAAATACCTTTAATTTGGTACGTATATTTCCACATTTTTTCAAAGTTTATAACAAAACGATTCAGTTTACGCCACGAAACTAGAAACTTTTTTTGGATCGCTATTTTTGACACTTTGCGAATCAATTTAGGTTCAAATGTCACCTCATGGTACGAAAAATGAACGAACTAAAACCGCTTGCGATTCAAGTGCCGACTTGATTTGGCGTCAACCTAAATCGGATCGTTTTAATGACGTCTTGGTATGAAATTGCAAAGCAGTTCATTTTAGGTCGTCAATTGAATCGAAATAATAGTTCATAGTAAGCCTACAGAACACGATAGCCCTTGGTTAATCTGGGTGTCAGTTTTTCGGGCTTCTGACTACCTGTGTAGCGACATCTATCTCGCCACATACGAACTATCTTACATCGCGCTATAAAAAGTTATCCGCGCTGTTTGAACGTATACAAGTTCCCCAAAACAACCGTCGGGCAGTAGTTAGCCCACCAGACACAACACCCGTCTGGTCGGAGGATCCTCCCTTTTTTTAATGGTGGATGAGGAACTTTACACCCTGTTCCTCATAGCTCCAAACCTGTAACGACTGACAGCCGGGACCAACGGCTTAACGTGCATTCTGAGGTACGGAGGAGTCTTGATATGTAATGAAATGTTACCCATCCACGGACTAACCTCGTCAAGCGTAGCTTAAACGGCTTTAATAACAATCTCGTTATGTAATTATTTAGTCACTAACTCCTGCGTTATTAGTATATAACAATTAAACTAAATAAGTAGGTGAAATGCATTGGCATTAAAATTCACCCTAAATAAGTAGAACAAAGCCTTTGTTCAGCGAAGTTGTGTTAGTACACAACAACAAATAACAATAGTCATGAAACTGATTTGGTTTCATGTGAAATTAAAATTAATTAAACGCTAGGTAATTATTCAATTATTTATTGAATTATTTACTTCCTAAAATTTAATTAAATTGCCTATTACGACGGCACAGTTCGCACCACGGCTGACCGGCTGATTGCTGCGCTGCGTGTCGCGGGTTCGATTCCCTCATGGAAGAAATATTGCATGGCCTATGACTACCTGTGTTTATGTATGTGACTTAAAAAGTAAGTTTGTGAAGTCACCACGGTTATAGGCGAAATTAAAAAAACAATAAGTGTGTTTATTAAATACGGTTCAAGACAGCGATTGTTGGAGGCCGAGTAAAACAGTAAAAAGGATTTTATTTTTGCAAACCGTGCAATTAGTTTTCGAAAGCTTTCACAAAAAAATTGTTCCATTAAATGAACTCATTATTCAAAACCACCTAAATCACCACTCGTAAATTTAAAATGCAAAAAATGTATGTCATTATCTAACGCGTTCACGATTTGATATAGACCGGAACTATCCTAACGCAGTTCTTATTAGATGACCATTATACGTACCTTCCGGGCAGCCGTCAACTTGTAGCAGAAGTTGAGAATCGGGTTCGGCAGACGAGTGTTCAGCGCGTTCTGAAGATTCACTTGGTATCCCTTGATAACACTGTCCGGGTACTTAGCGCGCCACCACAACACCACCCAGGACAGATGGTTCTCGATCATAGAGATCATAGCGTGAGCCACGACCCGCTGCTCCGCCGTCAGAGCTGTATATAACAAATAGGTCAATTCAGGCACGCCAGGTCCCTCTACCTACATTTTATGCACATGCGCGCCGCTCTAGAATTACCTAGAGAACTAGGACTCAGCTCAGTTCGCCCGGGTTCCAGCGAAACTTCCGTTTAATATAATACACGTCAATACGGTCCCGAGCCTCCACCCAGAACTTATCACGCACGACTTATACTACCTTTACATTTCGAACAAAGACACCATCACGCCATTATTAAAAATATTAGGCAGGGGTGTACAACCTATAGTACACACATATCGACGGTTTTGTTGAAGTCTAGAGGCGAGCTTATTGCCATCAACTAGGCGGGAATTTTAGGCAAAGATAAATTTAGACAAATAAATTCAAAGGACTTGAAAATTTTATACCAATTCGTTTGATTCTTCATTGATACCAATCCATTCATCATTTGTACACGTACATAGACCTTATTGGTGAGGTTCTTCAGACAGGTCAGGGATACACACACGCCACCAATGACGCGGCGCTGCACTGTGTGGTATTAGGCCACAAAAGTTGGCCAAAAATAGATATTTTTTTTATTAGTATACTACTACATATTACCGATCCTTTAAAAGTTAAGTAGTTGGCCAATAAAATGGCCGAAGAACTCCGAGCCAACCCGTCAACACTTGACGCACACGTAGTTGGAAGTTGACGTTCGCTTACTTAGGCTTAGGCTAAAATATTGTTGACCAAGTTTTAGGGCCTAATACCACACTGCGCGCCGGTTGCAAGTCGTAGTACTCGGCGTGTGTGTATGACAACTTGTATGAATATAAACGAAGCAATAGAAGTATGTCATTTAAGAATCGAAGCATATGGCGCTCTGTATTTTCTGCCTCCCCCCATGGGCAAAGGCGTGAGTGTATGCATGTAATACTCATTTGCTGTTTTTCTCTTCCCAACAGAGCGTAACTACCCAGTATATTGTAAACACAATACGTACCCGAATCAAGATCTTTGTTGAATTTTTCAGAAAGATCTTTGATGATGAAAGTACTATCTGCAATTTCTTCACCATTCAGCTCCACAAATGGCAACTGGCCCTTCTTGGAACGGAACTTAGTCTTGTGATCCACATTCTGTAACAGAAACAAAAGAAAATTAAGTAAGAAATATATATTCTTATCTCATTTATTTATTGTTATTTTGCGCGCAAGTAACAAGAGGCCTTTACCCGGCCCAGGAAAATACAATACCAAGTAATAACATTACCCATGCAATCCAACTGGTGTCAACTACCGTTACATTATTATAACGGTTTATATTTGTGTGCACAGCAACGCAACAAATTTTATTACATAACAAGAAGATCGGACGAGTAAATAATTGTATAAGTTTTATCTTTTACACACAGCTTAAAGCTTATCAAAAACGAGCTGGTTATACATATAAACATTTTCATAACAACTGGTTGCAACAACCCCTTTGTGACTTAGGTATACCTAGTACCACGGCTACATATCAAGCTATAAATTTCCAGTATAAGCTGATATCGCCATTTATAGGATTTTCGTACAATGTGAGGTCTGTTTATACAGGAAAAGTATAACTTGATTTATTGCTGTGTAAAGTATTAAAGTATTTAACTTATTGTCTTCATAATTCGTGCGGTAACGTACAATGAGGTGCTAGATACCAAGACATGACGACATGACATGATTCTTACGGCATTCATCTTGTAAAATAATAAATCGAGCATAATTTTAAAACAAAATTTCCGAAAAACCAATTCAATGACGATTTAGACAAAACTGCAATGAAATGAATTACTTCTCCTTGATTTTCGGAGATTTTTTTTCACAAATTGTGGTATTAGTATAATAATAATGGGTTTTGTAGATTTCTAAAAAAATATGCTAGTTATGCAAAGGAGATTGACACACAGCAGGTCCCTTTTGTGGAATCGTGTGCCTGATTGAAACAATAACCTAAAAATATTATGTATTTTTTTATGTGCAGGGTATTTTATTTTCGAATTCTTTCATCCTGGGAATAAAGTTAAAGTTAATTAATAGTTTAACATTACGTCAACATTCGTTTGATTCAATGTTGTCTGTGGTTTGACTGCTATACCAATAAAAGTTGCCTGGTATCAAAGATCTAAACAACAATGACGTCTTGTTATAAATGAGTATTCGATATCTAAATAAAATGATAATAAAACAATAAAAAAAAAACAATTAGATTGATAGATCGGTAACGATTTATAAATAGATTTAAAAATTGATCTGGCAACATTTACTTGCGCATGTCACAGACAGAACAGACTTTGGTCTGTGGTAAATTGCGTGCGTGATTGCTTTGTTTACATCCGTTGAGTTATGAATTCCGTAATCTTTTACTTAGTTACTATTTTGATACGTGCTTTTTCTGCTACTACTAAGTTGAACTAATAAGTTCCTCGAGTGCATTACGTTTTGTGAGATAATTGGCTCACATTAGTGCTGTTCTCTTTGCTCGTTGCACTTATTAGTGTGTGTATTTTTGTGCACTGTGCTACATAAACCCATCCATAACCCATAGCTGAGACATAATCTCATCTTCAAAGTGATGTATAGGATAGGTAGTAGAAGTAGGTACTTAACATAAATAGAATAGGGAGGAAATGTCAACGTCAAATTCCTAATTATAACCTAGATTTCTGAAACAGAAATCGATAATATCTTTTGAACCTGGGTGAGTAAATGAAAAATGGTTTCTGATTATGGAAATACTATGTTTTTACTATAATGTAAAATAAAACAAAACAGGGCACACCAATGATCCACTGGGACCCAACTTTCCTTACAAAACGGGCATTCTCCTTTGAGATATCCCCAGTAAGTAATTGGTAATACTTGTGTTGGGGCTACCTCAATCTGCGCCTTAAATCTTAACAGTATTGAGACTTGCTTAAAAAATAGTAACTTAAAATTAAATTTATAAAGATTTTTTTTTGTTTATAAAACAATATTGACTTATAGACTAATTAATGAATTAGCAGCACTTTACGTGCAACTTTATGTGCGTCTTATTTAACGGGATTACTTAGTGCTTTGAGTGAGTGAGTGTGTGTGTGTGCTTGTGTGTGTGTATGTGTGTGTGTGTGTGTGTGTGTGTGTGTGTGTGTGTGTGTGTGTGTGTGTGTGTGTGTGTGTGTGTGTGTGTGTGTGTGTGTGAGAGAGAGAGAAAGAGAGAGATGTTTGTGTGATACTTAATACTTATTTTACGGTATCTATGTTACAGAGGCCAGCACATCAAGCTACCCCAATGTGTCAAATTTCTTTGATAGCTTTTCAACTTTGTTACAATAATAGAATAAGGTTCATGTTCGATCGGGAAAAAATAAGAGTTTCTGGTAGCTTGATCTGCTGGCGCCTGTACCTACGACCTCACCACAAAGAACACGCTCATTCGACCACGCAGTCGAAGGCGATACAAAAGAACAAATTCATCTTTCTTGTCACCCCCATAGACTATAAATTATGGAGATAATATGGTCAGCAGTAGTGAATATTTTAAGCGATTTAAAAATGCGTGATTGAGAGGAATACGGCATTGTTTCAGTAATGTAAAATTGTAAAGATGCCTTCCATTCAGAAACTGACTCTCGACTTGGGTAAAAAAATGGCATGTTTTAATTCCAATTCGTCAAAACAAAGAGATTATAGAAGGATACCGGCGACCGAAATAAACCGAACTGCTAACTCTCAAGAATAATAACGTACCGCAAGTCATTTTTATTTGAGACAATAATAAAAAAAAGTCCACGTGGTATCAACAGGTTGTCCGCTGTCTGCATGGTAACAGAGCAAAAGCTCGAATTATTCTTAATGGGGAGAATAAACTAGTAAGTACGCAAGTTTGGGCCACGCCGGACAGAGGGGAGTGCGGGTAAGGACGCGCGGTGGAGCGGGGGCGCGGGCGAGAGAGGCGGGGTCTCAGGCCTTTAGTTTATCTGGTACGGTATCCATGGCAACGGGCTCCAGACTTCGCCGAGCGCAGCCCGTCGCGCAGCGAGAGCAGCTGTATTGATTTCGACTACCCAGGTTCACCGGCCGGCAAACTCGCCCCCTCCCCCTACCCCGCCGCATCTATCATCGGCTCGAGCCCCAGCCACATTATACATAATCAGTCAAATCAGTATACACACATCGTTTCATACTTTATTTTAAGTAGTTGAATCAAATCTCTAACGCAACGCTAACAAGTTAGGTAGGTACCACTAATATGAAATTGATCGAGAATTCCGTATGATATGCACCTACTTGTCGCTAATAAAGATAAATAATTTACAATATATAAGTTAACATTGTGTTCAGTAATCAGTATGCTTGTTACATACCTATAATTCATTGTTTTTATTGAGTACAGTCCAGACGGTATACTTAATTATTTATATATAGGTTAAGTAGGTAGGTACCTTTTAGTATCATCAATCACGTCAAGGTTTCCAATCTTAACACAAAGAGCCGTTGCCAATATAAATAAATAAATATATACTTAGTCCCAATGATATTATAAGTAAAAAGGTTTAGGTTATAGGTTATAAGCGCTCAGCAATCGACACGTTAAAATGTGGCTAACTAGCCACGCTTGACCTCAGTGTCGCGTCGCGCTGTCAACGGACGCAGTGTGTGGTATTAGGCCCCAAAAGTTGGCCAAAAATGGACATTTTTCTAAAGTATACTACTACATATTACTGATCCTTTAAAAGTTAAGTAGTTGGCCAATGAAATGGCCGAAGAACTCCGAGCCAACTCGTCAACACTTGACGCACTTGTGAGACTGTTCGATCGAATATTAAAAAATATTAAATAATACTTAAATTGCTCAAATATTACTTGTTTTTAAAACGTGATATTTTAGGGACAAACGGTTTTGAGGTGGTTTTTGTGATGGATACCTTTCAGCCAGGTATGTAAGTATATGGTCCATGTTTTATTTCTACAAAAATCTCAATCAATTTTAATCTATAGCTCCAAAAGTAACCTGTCATAAATCATTACTAAAATTCTTAATTTTCTATGTTTAAAAGACTTTTTGTTTGTTTCTTGTAGAGTAGACAGCCTAGAAACAATTTCTGAAAAACACTGCCGTCCGTACCCGCCCCCTTTTTTTTTGAGATTTTTTTTCTATAGTGCCTTATAATCTTGCATAAATATTCGTTCCTAAGATTTAGTCTTATTTTGTTACAGGGACTTTAGGATTGAAGTTTATGACTCGAAATGAGTTGTATGCTATTACCTATGCAAGGTTCTAATGAGTCAACATTTGTCGGAAAATTGACATTTTTGAAGCAGCAACTGCTAAGTTCTTACTCTGATTATGAGATAAGAATTCACGATATAAATCCAAAGATCGCTAATATACAACACAATTTCAAGCAAAAATGGTTAGCAGCTCATAAAACCAAAACAAGATTCGAAGAAATTAACTTAGAGTGGCTATCAAAATCAATATCGTTATCAGCTACAGGCATGACTCTGAACAATTCTTTTAGTTAATTCGGTGTTACGGGTTTCCAAGAACTTGTTGACACTCAGGTAGCTAGGTCAACTATAATAGTATTTTGTTATGATGATTGTAACTTACCTCTCTCTCTAAACTCGTTAATTTGTAAAGATAAACCTTTTTTTCTATTGTTACAGGAATCAGCTCTGGCCGCCCTCAAATCTTTTGTGGGTTCTAGCGAAAGAACTAAAAGACGGAAAACGGCAGATCTTTGATCTAAAGACGTGGAGGAAATTGACCTACGCTACTCAAACGAAAAGTTGGTAGGTAAAGTTGATGCTTCGAAAGTCGTAAAAGATTTTACGAAAAGTCCACGTAGAGCTAAACAATATGTGATGGAAATGAGAAAAAGTATTCGGACACAAGATCAACCTTGCCAATTGTCACCTTTAAATGCTTTGTCTATGTTCACCGAAGCAGGATTAACAAAAGCACAATATGAACGAGTACGAGAAACAAATAAGTCCTTCTTTCCGTTTTTCGGTGCTGCAAAAAATTAAGAAAGAATGCTATCCTGAATTTTATCGCATAATCGAAACATGTGCTGAGGTACAAGAACAAAAATTAATGGATCATCTGTTGATTTCACATCTTTTACTTAGTGAGAGTGATCTGACCAATTAAATGTATGTAGTAGTGATGAATAAATATTTTTTTCTAACTGCAATAAGTCTTTTATTACCTATTCTAACATGTATACACAAATAATCGTCAATCGAGTCGTAAAATATTTTTGACCAAATTTTAGGGCCTAATTTTAGGGACTGTGGGACGTTTGCGTGCGTTGGTGTGCCGTTTTTGAAGATCAAATGTTGTACACGTTGACTGCCAACTACCAAAAACAATAGAAATTTAATTGTTCGCGGTCAACGTGTGACCGACGTGGCGTTCAAAGACCTAAGTAACCTATCTTCACCTTTTACATTTTCATTGCTTAGTCCATTCATCTTAAGACTCTAACTATGGATAAATGCAGTCCATTATTAACAAACGTTTCAATCAGTTTAAACAATTAACTTCTGAAAACACCCGCGTAATTTACTAATCCAAAGATCTTACTTTCAAAGAAAATAAAAAAAAATATTTATACGAGTATTTCAAGATAATAGCCATAAATTGGAAACCAGTCATCAAACTAGAAAAGTAGTAGGTATTCGTAGGATTACGATTCTCGTCGGAGTGTATCCCACCAACCACGGCCAACAAAATAATGTTATACTGTTATGCGATATTGGCGCAATGACTCCTACTACTCCCTTTACCCAAGGATCGCCGGATAACGATACCATTATCGCTATTGTCACTAAGCAACTACTTGAAATTAATAATAGGATAGTTAAGTTAAATTGTAGATACCTAAGTGATGTAGGTACCTACCTAATAGTGTGTTCATGCAGGAGGTTATTTTCAATCTAATACCACGTAATACGCACATCATACATTGTAATAATTACAGACTTGCGACTTGGTGAATAATAGTATTTAAAAAAAAAATGTTTAAGTAAAGTCAAATAATTTATTTCAATTAGACCCTTAAAAGGTACTTGAAACACAAGAGGAAAAAATTATAAGGGAGAAAACTAGAAGACTTGATTTATCGACAAATTTAAGAGGCCGTACACAAAATCCAAACGGACTGAATTAGGTATTTGACTCGCTCACGCACACACGCGGGAGCGCTCGGTCGCATGTATGCGTGAAGCCGGAGTCGTTGATCGCCAGTACGGCAACTAAACGTTTTTGATCCTTTGATATTTTTTCATGTCTTTTACTCGGTATCGGGACACTTACGCGAAAAACATCGCTAAAGACACTTGCGCGAATCCACTTGCGCGAAAAGACAGATGCGCGCATGGACTTTTCCGCGAATGGACAGATGCGGGAATAGACACTTGCGCGCCAAGAAACTTGGGCGTATGGACTTTTACGCGACTTAATGGCTACTGAGGTTTACTCGGAGTAAACCTAACATCACGCTTGCTATTTGAAGGTGGAAATATTTTTGGTTTTATCGTCATCGGTGTCGTTTTCATGGTTTTCGGGGTCGCTGATTATGAAAATAAGGTCAAAATGAAAATCCAAGATGGCACCGAGGAAAATTTTTGGTTTTTCTAACATGGGTGTCGTTTTCTTGGTTTTCGGGGTCGCTGATTAGGTCAAAATAAAAATTCAAGATGGCGACGAAGAAAATTTTTGGTTTTTCCGTCATGGGTGTCGTTTTCTTGGTTTTCGGGGTCGCTGATTACAAAACTTAGGACAAAATAAAAATTCAAGATGGCGACGAAGAAAATTTTTGGTTTTTCCGTCATGGGTGTCATTTTCATGGTTTTCGGGGTCGCTAATTACGAAAATTAGGTCAAAATGAAAATCCAAGATGGCGCCGACGATTTTATTTGTTTTTCCTTCATGAGTGTCGTTTTCATGGTTTTCTGGGTCGCTAATTACGAAAATTAGGTCAAAATGAAAATCCAAGATGGCACCGACGATTTTATTGGGTTTTCCTTCATGGGTGTCGTTTTCATGGTTTTCGGGGTCGCTAGTTACGAAAATTAGGTCAAAATAAAAATCTAAGATGGCGCCAAAGGAAATTTTTGCTTTTTCCGTCATGGGTGTCGTTTTCATGGTTCTCGGGGTCGTTGATTACGAAAATTAGGTCAAAATAAAAATCCAAGATGGCGACGAAGGAAATTTTAGGTATTTACGTCATGGGTGTCATTTTCGTAGTTTTCAGTATCGCTCATTACGAAAATGAGCCCAAAGTGAAAATCCAAGATGGCGCGAGGGAAATTTTTGGTTTTCCCGTCATGGGTGTCGTTTTCATGGTTTTCGGGGTCGCTGATTACGAAAATTAGGTCAAAATAAAAATCCAAGATGGCGACGAAGGAAATTTTAGGTATTTACGTCATGGGTGTCATTTTCGTAGTTTTCAGTATCGCTCATTACGAAAATTAGGTTAAAATGAAAATCCAAGATGGCGCCGACGAAAATTTTTGGTAAGTATTTAGGTACGTCATTGGTGTCATTTTGGTGGTTTTCAGTGTCGCTGATTACGAAAATTAGGTCAAAATAAAAATTCAACATGGCGGTCTATTTAAAATTTTTGGTTTTTCCGTCATGGATCTCGTTTTCACGGTTTTCTGGGTCTCAGTCTAATTTTCGTAATCAGCGACCCCAAAAACCATGAAAACGACACTCATGACGGAAAAACCATAAATTTTATTCGTCGCCATCTTGTATTTTTATTTTGACCTAATTTTCGTAATCAGCGACACTGAAAACCACCAAAATGACACCCATGACGTACCTAAATACTTACCAAAACTTTTCGTCGGCGCCATCTTGGATTTTCATTTTAACCTAATTTTCGTAATCAGCGACCCCGAAACCCGTGAAAATGACACCAATGACGTACCTAAATACTTACCAAAAATTTTCGTTGGCGCCATCTTGGATTTTCAAATTGACCTAATTTTCGTAATCAGCGACCCCGAAAACCATGAAAACGACACCCATGACGGGAAAACCAAAAATTTCCCTCGCGCCATCTTGGATTTTCATTTTGGGCTCATTTTCGTAATGAGCGATACCGAAAACTACGAAAATGACACCCATGACGTAAATACCTAAAATTTCCTTCGTCGCCATCTTGGATTTTTATTTTGACCTAATTTTCGTAATCAACGACCCCGAGAACCATGAAAACGACACCCATGACGGAAAAAACAAAAATTTCCTTTGGCGCCATCTTGGATTTTTATTTTGAGCTCTATTTCGTAATTAGCGATACCGATAACTTCGAAAACGACACCCATGACGGAAAAATCAAAAACTTTCTTCGTCGCCATCTTGGATTTTTATTTTCACCTAATTTTCGTAATCAGCGACCCCGAAAACCATGAAAACGACACCCATGACGGAAAAACCAAAAATTTCCCTCGCACCATCTTGGATTTTCATTTTGGGCTCATTTTCGTAATGAGCGATACTGAAAACTACGAAAATGACACCCATGACGTAAATACCTAAAATTTCCTTCGTCGCCATCTTGGATTTTTATTTTGACCTAATTTTCGTAATCAGCGACCCCGAAAACCATGAAAACGACACCCATGACGGGAAAACCAAAAATTTCCCTCGCGCCATCTTGGATTTTCATTTTGGGCTCATTTTCGTAATGAGCGATACTGAAAACTACGAAAATGACACCCATGACGTAAATACCTAACATTTCCTTCGTCGCCATCTTGGATTTTTATTTTGACCTAATTTTCGTAATCAACGACCCCGAGAACCATGAAAACGACACCCATGATGAAAAAACCAAAAATTTCCCTCGCGCCATCTTGGATTTTTATTTTGAGCTCTATTTCGTAATTAGCGATACCGATAACTTCGAAAACGACACCCATGACGGAAAAATCAAAAACTTTCTTCGTCGCCATCTTGGATTTTTGTTTTCAACTAATTTTCGTAATCAGCGACCCCGATAACCATGAAAACGACACCCATGACGGAAAAACCAAAAATTTCCCTCGCGCCATCTTGGATTTTCATTTTGGGCTCATTTTCGTAATGAGCGATACTGAAAACTACGAAAATGACACCCATGACGTAAATACCTAAAATTTCCTTCATCGCCATCTTGGATTTTTTTTTGACCTAATTTTCGTAATCAACGACCCCGAGAACCATGAAAACGACACCCATGAAGAAAAAACCAAAAAATTTCCTCGCGCGCCATCTTGGATTTTCATTTTGACCTCAATTTCATAATCAGCGACCCCGAAAACCATACAAACGACACCCATGACGAAAAACCCAAAAAAAATCTTCCTATTAGTAATAGCAAGCGTGATGTTATGTTTACTCTAGGGTAGTAGTAGATCCCTTTGTAATTGTTTACATAACTTCGAAACGGGGTGGCACCTAAAAAAAGGTATTGTATTTTAAACGCATGTATAAATCATGACAAAATATTTAATAATAATAAATTACCAAAATATCGAAAACTCACGTCGCGCTATATTCGTCTGTAGACGGCAGCGCCGGCGCGTCGTATTTCGTGTTGACTCGGTGCGATTTTTGGAGCGCAGAGCGATACGTCCACTCCCTGGAAGCGCTCGGCGCGGACTGCTGACTCCAGACTTGCGTCGAGTATTATATCGCGAGATTTGGGTTGTTTTAAAAGATTTTTTATTGCCAAATTTATTTATTTTTTTGCGTTTTTTTTTCGGGAGTAGATTGCTTTTTTTCTAAAGTTTATTTATGTATTTTTTTATTTTATGAACGAGAGTTATAAGTACCCGAAATCATAAGCAATTCGTTACCCATTTTCTCAAAAATTTCACTTAGTTCAATATTTTTTTACTCAACATTTTTATACAAAAGTGGTTAAAAGTGATCCATACATTTTATAGATGACTTTCACAACAATACATTGTATTTTTTCCATACCGTTTCATCGTCAAAACAATTCGCTAATATGTCATATTCTAAACCACTTACAGCTAAATTTCACATCACATTAGCCGGTTTGAGGCCGATAAATCAAAATTACATAATAAAAGTAAAAAAGTAGCTCACACATTAGGTCATAATTGAAATGATCTTTCATACTGTGCATTAAAAATTATAGAAATACAGTATTTTATTTGTAAAATCACGTCCGTAAAATCACGTAAATCAGCAAAATCGGTAAAATTTCGTGTACGGCGTCTTAACCCCCGCTACAAGGTAGTCAGTCATTGTTCTCAAATTAACGCAATAAAATTGTACAACAAATTGCCTAATTTTTTAAAACTTGATTTATACAGCACAGCTTTCAAGCCAGTCTTAAAACCTTTCTTTTAGAAAAATTTTTATACTCAGTTGATGAACTCTAAAACTATATAAGCAGGTTTGCAATTATAATAGTTAAAATAAATTCAAAAGTATTCGTTGATTATTATTGTAAAATTGATATTTTTTTGACATTGCTTATTTTTATTTATTTTTGGAATTTTAATTGAATCTAGTTTTAAGTATAATTGTAAACGTTATTATTATCAATATGTTCGACACAATACTGATTGTTCTGAATAAAGATAACTACTACTACTACTACTACTACTTTTGAACGTCAAACTTACAAGTTAATTTAATTAAGAGAATGATTTTAGCTGTCGTAAGTCAAACACAAAAAAATAATACAAAATGTGAAACCTAGCGAGTAATTTAAACCACCCTTTTGACTCAAATAAATCGGAAATAACAATTTTTTTTTACTTTTGAAACGGTTGCTAAAAATAAAGGGAATTGCTCAGTTTGTTAGGGCCATTTGGCTTAAGGTGAACATTTAATATAATATTTAATGACTGTGGTTTTTAATAGTTTATACCTCAAAGAAATTAATTATAGTAATAAAGTTGCAGGAGAGTGTAAAAATAGTTTATATTTAGCATATCTACTAATTTTAGAAAATAACCAAAATAAATCATAATTATACCTAATAAACTGATATTCTCTAACTTTTAATGCAGTAGTAACATATATCCTGAGGTCATTTAGGTAAATTAAAAAATAAAACTCATCAAACGAATCATAAAATAATAAAATGTTTTCTAAAAACTGGGCAGGCGGCATAATATTACTTTCGTGCCTTGCCCAGCTTACTATATTATGATCATAACGTGAGCACAGAAACTCACCGTTCTTCGCCCTACAAGTCAAGTAATTGCCTAGGTTGTCATGCCATTTTAACATTTATTTTAACAAAATAGCACCAGGATCATTGTCATGAGTAGATTCGGTGTCAATGGGTAAAGCTGGGTCTTCAATTAAAGCGGTATCGGAGTTCATCATAACAAAAACATAAAACTTCGCGAAAGTAATCGAAACAACATTCACAATACACAGAGGCAAAACATTCGTTTCATAACATAATTTCATTATTAAACTCTTTGATTTCATTAAAGGCATTATTGCATTTGTCATTATTGACAGCTGGTGTTGTCAGAAAATTAAAAAAAATCGATTTAAAAATCGATTCGACAAACAACCGAATCAATATTATAATCAGATGTAAAAAATATTTGAAGGCCAAAAACGATGAGTGTTTTGTTTGTTTTCAATATGATTATACGGAAATAAATATATTGCCGTTTGAAAATCATTTGATTACTGTTTTTCAAGAAAATATAGTTATATTATTACTTATATTTAGAAATCGATTATTATCTCTACCGTAAGAATAATCACCACTGTTATAAATGTGGCAACACAGAATCAGTTTCCAACTATAAAATGGCGACGGTTTTGAAGTCAATCAGCTTCAATACTTATTAAAAGAGATATTTTTACATTTACTTTCCGGCGACGACAACTGAAAAAATATTTATTTTAGATTTAATTATATTTTCTCATAAGAATACTTTTTACAGAACAGCTTGTCCACGTTTAAGCCAAGAATGAGCAATTCCCTTTCCAAACATGTGGGAAAAATTTAAAAATACTTTAGCGCCATTCAAGCAGCTCACAAGCAATGTTATAAAATTTTTAACTATACATACCTATACAAATCTTGTTTATGAAATTTTATTTATTTTTTCTTCGCAAGTGTGTGGAGGAGAAATGTCGTTCGCCTGAGCATTTGTCGTTGTTTGCTATAATAATATATTAAGGATGTTTAATTTTATTTTCCTCTCGACCAAATTTTGGTTACGGCCTATGGTTAAGGCAGTCGATCAGGCGATATAATAGTAAATAAAAAAGACTGCTTTGTGCTCTTGCCCCGATCATTCTGAGTACTTTTTGAGTCTAAGCTTTTTTTTGGGTTATAGCTTTAGCTATAACCCAATAAACGGCTTAGACTCAAAAAGTTACTAAGTTACCTTTAGGCTATTTAGCCTAAAGGGTCGCAATATATTGTTCGGAGACTACTGAAAATAAATCAATGAAATTTAGAAGCTCTGTATCCTACTAACCGGTTAATAATTGCGTATGTTGGAAAAGTAGTTAGGGTCACTCTCTATTTTAACCTACATAGCCATTTCACCTCGTAATAGGCATGAACAATTGAACACTGAACACCCCTTCTAAATTCAGACTAGAGGATTTTCCAAGTTCTAGTTTTATCTTTGGCGGTTAGGGGAATATATGCTAGTCTTACTAAAAGGCAATAGACGTTGATATGATTGATTATGCATGCAAGTGGTAAAACGGAGCGGTTGACGAGTATTTATTTTTTGTTTGACTATACGCTCACAGCTCTGATATAAACGGTATAGCTCATAGCGAGGGCGCTAGCGACGGCCCGGGCGCCGCGGCACACCCCGGCCGGGGGAGGCGCGGGGGTCGGGGTAGCCGGGGTTAGTCGATGGCCGGTTAGGCCCGCCGGCTGCCGGGCGGGGTCGCGCAGGCGCTCTTACGATCTCATTCAGGTCGAAGCCCTCGCGGTTGCCGACCCCTGCGTCTAGGCGTTCCCCACCTAATAATGACATTTTCACCCGATGTTATATCGGGTATCCGAGTATCATGTCTAACCGTTAGGTCGTATAAGTTTCAATGAATAATTACCCGACATAAAAAATAACTATGACGCTACGAATGGTGTCTTGAAGTCGGTTTTACTGACGACTACTATTTGATCTTGAGCTGATCTTGCGTAGTACCAATTTACAGTAGGATGAGAGGTCAACTTAAGCTGGTTGTTTTTTTAAACAATATAAGTTATAAATCAGTAACCTGCCCTTGCTTCGAAAGGGTGCAATCTTCTAATTTAGTAATAAGTTCTAACTTTATCTTAATATGTTAGGTTGTATAAGTAGGCACCTAGTTATTTAAAAAAGTGCAAAGCGATCATAAAGAGACATGTTCGATCAAAAATTCAATATAAAAGTCATACAATTAAAGTCAGTCGCTTATTCGCTAGGTATTACTAAAAGTGTATAGAGAAGAGGTTTTACATAGTTAAATATTCTGACTTGTTAACAACACAAAACAGATGAACAGGTTCGTGTTTATTAACAAACAAAAAAATACAACATCACGCCTGCATTTGTCGAAGGGATAGAGAAGGGTCAGAGGCGTACCTTCTCACAACTACGTAAAAAATATCCAGTTATCTCCAAGTCTATTGAATAGGGTCACCATAGCCTTTTACCTATTCCTTTACGAGTAAACACTTTATTGTTTCATGGTATCTTACAGAAGAAATTTAATCTTCACTCGTTGATTTATACATAACTTAAAATCAAAAGTTATTTAGGTATTCAAATTAGGCTGAGGATCAGCACTTTTTAAACGTCATAATTACATAAGACAGTCCCCCAAAAAGCCCGCCCTTCGCCACGTCCTACTGTTTTTGCTGGAAAGAAGTGGCGGACCGAACTCCCCAGCAACACGTCTGTCTGATAAGATAAGTTACAATAATTTGAATTTATACAGTTCAATAAGTCATTATTATAAATCAATCAAATTAAATAATTCGCTACTTGTTAGCTAGCACACTCCAATATACAGAATACTAGATATTACCGACATTAACACTAACTAAACTCAAGCCAAAGTAAACTGACTAAAAAAGAAGCCGTCTGGTTTATAGGGCGTATACTTTTAAGTTCTAACACAAAGTTTGTAGGTACAAACAAGCGTACTGCTTCGGTTGTTTAGCATTATTTCACTAAATATGTGAAATGCTCGATGGAAGAAACACCAACCATTGAATTGCGGCTAATTTTAACAATGTACGTTACTGTTAAGTATCGTGTGTTAAGTGTAAACAACGCAACATCATACAATGTGCTGCCGTTACTGAAACAGTAGCATTCCGGGAACTATCAAGCCATTGTGCTACTATTTCAGGCTTCAGTTTATTGGTCGATGCACTAAAACATGTCGACCATTGCATCAAGTGGTGGAAACAGGAAAATACTACTTACACTTAGTTGACCATAACATCGCCATGTAGCCTATGACTTGGACCAAATCAATGATGAAGATCAGATGATAATCTATACATTGTAAAGAGGTAAAGTTTATGAGGTTAGAGGGGGTAAACTCTGGATATGCTGAACTAATTTTGGAATTAATTTTAAGTAAGAATTATCTGTGAATGTCATAGGCTACACTTAGTTTATTTTTAAAACAAATTTAAATTCATTACTTGGTGTGATTATTATGAGATCTTATTAATAAAAAATTGTTCCTCCAAACTCTTTCACATAAAAGAGGAGATAGGGGGGATTTTAAAGTCCCTATGGTGCAGCTCCTGTCTATAATATAAACAACTAAACACGGTTATTATACGATACGGTCACACATTGTACCTATGATCATATCGTGAAACAGTAACATTATTCACGGCTATTGACGCAGTTAACGTTAAACGCGTTATTTACATGAGGTCAAAACGGCTATTAAGTTAAAACAGGTAGGTATTTCTAAGAAGAAAGAGACTAAGAAGTATAAACGGGGCACTAAAACTAGTGCAACTAATATTTGGACACACGCTATGGAGTAACGTACCAGACCACTATTACACGAAATGGCCGACAACTTTATAATATGACCGATTAATTACTTACAATTACGACAGATTCACAAATACAGACAGCAAAAAGACTAGGAAGTGGCGAAGGGCGAGCTTTTTAGGAGACTGTCTTATGTTATTTTGCGTTCAAAAACTGCTGATCCTCAGCCTTCTTTGAATAAATGACTTTTGATTTTGAGTTAAGTGAAGATTAAATTGATTTTAGTTGTTGCCTGTACAATTAATTGGTTCGAGTGACTTCCCGTAATTCGTTTATGAGAAACTGATACAAGAAGCTTCGGATACAAAGAGCTTCTTGTCGTAGGTATTTGGTGACATAGTAATAAGTACTGTGCGGATAGGGGTATATAACTGCGCATTATGGTCGTGATAAGGGTTTAACAACCTTGCTCAGGACTATATCGACTGGAATGTAAGTACCTACTCGCTTACCTTCACAAACTGGATTTGAATATAAATCATAGTTGGTTTCGTAGATTAATGCAATTTATAAAATATCGTATTGATAAATTATTCATGTTTCTACTAAGCACAATTACTACTAACAAAATTATAAAACAATCTAACTCTGTAGCTAACTATCCAATGCAATCCAATCCCGTTAAAGCATTAATTGTTTAATCCACTCTAGTATTTCACTTCCTATATCCATCTCGGCATGTTGTTGTAGGAATATGATTCTTCATTATACAAACAGCGTGGTCTATTTGTAAACGCTCGTTAGTTTACAAAATGCCGGGGGTAAAATTATGCGTTCGTAGGCTCATTTCGCCAAGAGTTATTTCATAA
Organism: Euplexia lucipara; assembly: GCA_921972225.1. Taxonomy (NCBI): domain Eukaryota; kingdom Metazoa; phylum Arthropoda; class Insecta; order Lepidoptera; family Noctuidae; genus Euplexia; species Euplexia lucipara. The sequence continues at coordinate 3,256,281 of OV179142.1, read as the reverse complement.
GTTTTACCATAATTTGCGGATAACGAAAATAGCTCAGGGTTTTATTTTGATCTGGCAATAATAAGAGACTGTACATACACCAAGAAACTGCAACGCAGCAGACCGATCTTTTGTAACTTGCCTATTAAAGTGTGTTGACACATCGCAATGAATTCACTCCATATTAATTACGTTGAATATTCGAGTCAGAATACAAACGAGACATTACTAAAATGCTTAATGGAAAGGTACAGTTGACAAATACATGGAACATCAGCAACTTCTATGAATGAATTAAGCAGGAAATACTGTTGTTTTCCTCCCGGGAATGAATAAATAAAGATGACTGAATAAGCCCTGCTTTTGACGCAGTCGAGTACAAAAACTCCGACACCGTGTTTATTTAAACAAGTCGGTAGCTTACAAGCCTTGCTACATAACATAATATGTTATTACCTCCGACTATAATTACCCGTTTTAGTAAAGTTTTAGCGAGTGTTTAAAGACTTCTTAATATAATAGTCATGAGTAGTGTTGCCCGGAACTTGAGAAAGTGCAGCCGACATACCGTAGCCGCACGATTTCATAGCTCAGTGGCTAACTCGCTGCTGCGGTTTCTCGATCACATTGCAACATACATGTGTTGCCGATTTGAGTTACTCCAGTCGTATAAAACAATAGTACTTAGTCATAAATAAGAGGAAAAATAAGCAACCAATTTCATTTCTGTATACTTTTCGCGAAAGAGTACAATACCGAGAGCTATTCAGAATCAAGTGTTTGCTTGGGATTTATAAATTCTTCCCCATCATCTGCCTTTTTCCAACGGTGTTGGGAAGGGGGGGCTTCCAGTTTAACTGGATGCAGCTGCATAAATGGAGCGACTACCTTTCTGACCTCCACAACCCAGTTACTGGGTCACGATGCCCCTTGCTGTCCCGAACTTCTGACTACCCGTAACGATCAAACTGTCAAAAACAAAAATTTACACCCGGTACCAACGGCTTAACGTGGTTTTTCTTGATATGTATTCTCAATTCTCAATTCTTTAAGAAATTGCCGTTAGTAATGGAAACTGACTTTACTCATCGAATAATGTCGTACGTTTACCCTAATATCTATTTGGGAACTGGATCACAATCGACCGTAACTACCATCACATAAAATTAAGATATTTAGAGGTCCTTTCTGAAAAAATAAGCCTCATTTCTGTTGGTTACTTAGACCATCGTCTCAAACACTTTAATAAAGGATATATTAATTCGAAGGGCGGTTATTCCCGTGGGTAATTGAAATAAGTTCAAATACGAATCGCATTTATTTCAGCGGCAATCAGTGTCATTAACTCAGTGGTTAGGACCACCGGTGGTCCCTGGAAGCACTTGTACTGGTCGTAAAAGCCATCGTAAAAACACTAAATAAGTGCCTACGACCTAAATATTGTTCTCATCGAGATGCATGGAGCGTGAGGTTCCCAGCACTTTTCGGTGGATAATGGCAACACAGGAAATTTGTCAAATGATGCCTCATCAAAAGGTTAAGAAAGAACGTCTGCATTAACTAGTCAAAAATGTAGCGAAATAAAAGGTATTTTTAACAGATTCAGACTGAGATTGGAACGTCAAACGACCCTAAAAATGCCGGAATTACCCATCTTTTAAGTCAAAATATATAACTACTCATTTGTGTGCAGTTATAAATACGATTAAAATAACGAATTCATTATTAAAGATTAATACAACTAATTGTTATGTGTTACAGTGTTACATGTCCATTTTCATCAATTAGGCCACTGTGTGGAATATGGTACTGTGTCGTTCCTTACAGGGGCATGTTGCGATGATGCTTAATGAAGGTCATACTGTAACGGTGCAGGTGCTAGCTTAGCGCCTATCCGACTGGAATACGAGTTAAGGTGGTTTCATCAACATAACCCGCAAAATTATAAATTTCGTACCTATAATAGGTACGCAGTTTGCAAATTGCAGCATGGTTAAGTTGTAAGATCATTACTTTTGTAATCATCGAAAACATTGGTATGGCGCGCAGACTTAATACCTTCAAATAATATATAATTTAAGAGATTGGTGTTTGTATTTAATACAATTTTACAAACATAATTAAGTGCAATATTGAATTATTTTTACAAAAACTAAGTAAAAGCACACATGCAAAAACCAAAAAAAAAACATAATTCCCTTAGGATGAATTTTGATCAACATACAACGCCAAAGAGTGTTACAATTTGCCAATTGAAGGGCTAAGTGGACACTGGACAACTGGACAAAGATGTTATCTGATCTAACAAAATTTAAAGAATCACTTTTTTTACATTGACACGTAAGTTTTAACTGACGATAAATTGATTCATGAATTTATAATGCGCAAATTCTAATTCGTTACATAGTTATATACAGACTCTGGATAAGGTGTGAACTGCCAAACAAGTACCTACCTACTGAGTAAAACGGGGTGGATAGAAACTTAAGGGTAAAAATCATTGAAATAAATAGTTTCGACGCCTTGTTAGTGTCAAATAATGTTAAACTAGCGTAAAAATCCTCCTCAAACTTTTGTTTCTATTCACCCTTATGTTTCTATTTATCCCGTTTTACGGTAGGTTTCCAGATTTGCAAATGTGTTATCAGCAGAAATAGTTTTGTTACAACAACACGTTTGTCCACTTAGCCCTTCAATTGTTTTGATTAAAAAAGGAACTTGTCAAGCTACTTTGACAGATCCCCCTTAATGGGTTTGCAAAGCAGGCGCACTTCCGTCGTGTGAATGTAGACAGGAGGGCTGGGCGCTGCACGCTGGCGCGCGGCCGCCCCGCATTCCACCACCAAATACGTCGCACGAAACACGACTCTCCGTTGGAATAATAAACGCATTGTTGCCGATGCCTCACAAAGCAAGCGAAATCGATTCGATTATACACACAAATTACGATCAAGCGACTCACTACGCGACTCAATAATTAGGTGTATCTGCTGGGCTAGTTAGCTTCGCATTTAGACTGGTAGCCTGGTAGGTACAATAATAAAATAAAACTTTAGTGTTTTGATAATAGACCAGCTCATTGATCCAATTTGACGTTGTGTCACGCCTGTATGGTGATTAAAATATGATTCGCGGTCATAACTGACCGTAACATCTCTTAGGCGTCCTTTGAAACCCTAATCCTCACAAGGGGACTGATAAGTGATAAGTAAGCTTTGCCAAATAGTTTCCCTTAGCTAGATCTAACAGAGATTTCTCCCGGGTTTCTATTCCGCTCTTGCTTAAAACACTTTCTTCTAGTAGAAATAAAGCTAACGGTTGAAAGTATGTCGCTTGTATCGTAGTGAATCTAGCTTTTCTAAGAAAGCCGCAAGTTTTATCAAAGCCATAAATTACAATTTCTCGCGTAGCGTCAAAAAGCTGGTAGATACAAACAGATTATAAACAACATAACTTTAACTAGGTATCTCGTTGTAATTTAATTATATACGAAAATTACGAAATAATATAGGTATTGACTGCTAGGTATACCGAAGGTTGTGGGTTGGATTCAGACCCAGGACAAATGTTTGTATGCTGAGCACGATCATTTTTTTCTGTCTGGGTGTAATTTATCTACCTATTATGTATATTTTTAGAAACAATAATAGTATGTTCATCAGTTGCCTAGTACTCATGACAAAAGCTCTGCTTAGCTCGGGACTAGATGGCATTTTGTGTGAAAGTTGTGGAATATTTATTTATTTTATAATAAATGTACTTTTAGCTAGACAGTCATGGAGAAATCGCTCGATCAAGGAAGATCGTTTAGTGTTATAAATAACAATGGAAGTTTATGGAAATTACCGATCGATGACTACTTTACGTACTGTGGCCTTACGCAGGCGGCAATGCAACAGACTGAATTCCTTGCACATATCATAAACGTCGACATTACCCTTCAAGGCTATTATACATACATACGTATATCTTATATATAATTTATTATTTGAAATATATTATAGGATCACTTTGTTGTCCGTCCATCTGTCGGTCTAGACCCTTTATCTCAAGAACGCGTGCATGTATCGAATTAAAATTAAACCATATACCTACAAGTCTACAGTCCCTTGAAGCTCTGCAAAAATCAAACTTCTTTAAAAAAGATATAGGTAGTCGTTAAAACAGCGAATATTTTGACACTCAAGCACTCAAGGAAATCAAAATTTATAAGATTCTTTCCGTTGCCCTAGAACTACGAAATTTGTCAAGTAGGTAATATCATCTTATACTACGAAATACAGGGAAAAATCGACCTTTTTTTTATTCTATCACTAGTAATGGGGGGTCCAAATTTTAAAGTGGAACCTTCATTTCATGGGGGGTAACACATGAAAGAGCTCGATTAGTAGAAGAAAAACCGATTTTTAATTATTTTTACGATATGCTTGTACCTACCTACCTATATAAAAAAATGGCTGTGAGATGCTGCCAACCCATTTTTCTTCAGGTAGGTGTCACATCGTACTGTTGTTTTACATAACATGTCATCATATTACACGACTACTGTTAGGTTCGCTCGTTTTTATAGGTTTTTGGTGTACTACATACTTTCATAATACTATAAGCATGCAATTTAATTAAAAAGTTATTTAACGTCATAAAAAGATACTTGAATTGAATTGAATTCTATGGCTTTATTATAAATTGACAAATGCAGTTAGGTATACGGTAATTTTCAGCATTCATTTGGATTCCATTATTTTTTTTCCAGTGTCATGTAAGTTAGAAGTAACTCGCTCACTTTAAAATGGTCATCGTCTATCCTAAGTGGAATTAAATTACTAACTAAGACTCTATCTATTAAACTGCCGTCCATCTGAGCTTAAGAGTTCATCGACCGAGCTTCGTTGTGGTCACGAGAAGCTACGATACGTCTTATCTACTCTATCGTCTACGATGTCACATTCTTCTGTACGCGTCATTCATGTATTTTTTTTAAATAGCCCCATTCACAAAAGTGAATTTATAAAAAGTAAAATAATAAATAATTTAAGTAATAAAAAAATGTATACATATAAAAAAATAATATTTAAAGTAATATAGTTAAGGTGTATTAAGTTTTGTAGAAATAAATTCTACTCTTAAAAGTAAATAAATAATATGTATTATTATTATTACATATAGTAAATTTTTAGTAGGTGAGTTCTAGTAGATCTCATATTAAGTATTTCTACAATAAACTGTGATTTTGACTTAGCTACATAAGCCAGCACATCAATACACCCCAAACTGTCAAATTTTCGTAATTGAACATGAACCTTAGCCTGTTTGTGGTAAAGTTGAATAATTTACAGATAAATTTGACAGATTTTGGTAGCTTGATGTGCTGGCCCCTGTACTTTGTACCATACAGATTGCATATTGAAAAACGTAGGTACTAATACCCAAACCCGAGAGAACTTTTATTAACTTCGGGGAAACGCTCTGAAACAAGGTATAAACCAGCATTCGCAAATAAAACATTTGATGAGTGAAAATAAAAAATAAATCGCAACTTCAAACTAAGAACGTAATTTTCTCTAATACAATGCAATTCTAAAATAGATTGGTACATTTTTAGTAGAACAAAATCAGTGGCTGCAAAAAACTAGATTCTTAAAAAAAAATAACGCATAGAAGCCGCGTCTAGAACAAAACGCGGACGAAATCGTGTGCCCACTTTATGTTGAGTGAGCCGTGTTTTACGGAACGTGACTTTCAGTAAGTAGGTACCTACTGACAGCTCGCTGAGCAAAGATGGCCACTATGGCTCATTTTTAGTTGATTCCCTTTTTGCACTCGTACTAGGTTTCTATGCGTTGTTTTTCTAAGATGAGATTATTTACACTCCTCCATAATCATTTAAAAGAACTAACACAAAGTGAGTTTACAACAAAATCGAAGCTGAATAATAAAATTAAAATCTTATCAAAATGTTTTTGGATAAAAGTATTTTTAATTTAATAATTGTTGCTGTAAGAATAATAGTCATTTAATATCATGTTGTGACATGATTGACGAGTATTTATAGTTTGATTGTCCCGGCGTTGATGGTATGTAAATGTAGGTGTGTATGTACAAGGTTAATACTAAAGGGCAATGGCCGCGGGCGGATACCGCGCGTCCTACACCCTCCCTCATGCTAGCTAAAGAGCTACACAACACATGGTTGCTTAGGGTAAAGTACCCAATAGTCAGCCTTTTAGTGAGTAATCAAATTTAGTTTATTAATATTTTAAACAATAAACACTTTGCATAAAAACAATCACTCTTTTGTGAAAACTTATTTATTAAAGTTTTTGAAAAAAATAACAAAATATTATATTTTTGTTAGCATTATAGAAAAAAATAACAAAAATCTTATAATGGCACTTTTTCCCAGTACTCAGCCTCAATTTTCCACAAGTCAGCCATGGCCTACCCTAAAGTCAGCCCCTCACTTACTTTACATATTTGGTATAGAAATTTCTTATGATGTAATATTTTCATACATATCCCAGCGAATTCAGTGCAATTTAAATGATACCATGCAGAGATTGCAAGGCAATTATCACATCTAATATTTTTTTTACCACATCTTTTATTTTTGAGATCGTTGATTTCGGTATTGCTAGTCTTTTCTTCTAAACAATAATTACATCTTATTCTGTATTATTTATAGTACCTACATGTCCTATTTTGTTCCTAGTCTTTCAATGTAGGTAGTTTCTTCAGTTTTGGTCACCACTGAATCCGGTCCCATTTTACGGGGCAAATCTGGAACCCTTTAATGCAGTCGATCCTGTACTTAACGTCCCTCACGGAACCTTGAAAACTCGACTGGCTTCCCTAATTTTCATTCCTTTTCTAATCACTGCCATAACTTCTTTCAAATTGTTCTTTTATATTGGTGAATTGGTATCTTTGCCATGATGGAAATCTAAAACAACTGATTTTCAATCTAAAATAACTGTGCATAAATTAAACTCTAATTAAAACGCTTTAAGGTGCTTTTTAGTGCAACAGGACTGACGGCTGGTTACTGAATTGGTAGACCCATTGGTCGGCCACTAACATGCAGTTACATTTGTACGCGGCCGACTACTGGTAAAATACACTATTCGTGTTAGAAAAGTTAAGTCCAAAGGAATAAGCAAATTGAAATTATTTTGCTACGTTAATTTCAGCTAAATCTAAGTATTCCACAAAAAACTAGTAGTCAGCCACTTATGGCTGAGCACTGGATCTGCAATCAAAATTCGCAACCTAGTAGTCGGCCACCTAAATAACAACATATTTAACAAATAAAATGAATGAAATAGTTGATTTTATGGCAAAATAAACATTTTATAGTAACACTATATAATCATCCACCGCAAATAACAATTAATAACCACAAAAACTTACCAAAAACTTTAACGGGTTTCCTAAAGAAAAAAATAGTAAAAATGGCGTTTCTCATCATGTGTGTGACGGCGGTGCAAATGAACGACCCTAGCTCGTCAACGTGATAGGATATTGGTTCCTGTATATGAGTATTAGCCAATAAAGAGACAAGGATTCATTCAAACGATATTTTAGTGGTGTACGCCAATTTCTACACTATTTATAGAGAAATAAAGTCTGTAAAGGCTGAGTACTGGTGCACGGCTGACTATCGGGTACTTTACCCTATACCCACTAACTATTATTATTTCATCCAATTTACAATGGTGGACAGCCACTGGGCCGGTGTAGTTTTTTAATGTAATGATGTTATTAAATATACACATTATTGATATTGTATTTACATACAGCATTACTAATTAATAACGAATGTTTCCTCGTAATGAGGCATTGCTAGATAGGTAACTGCAATAAACTTTGTTTATTTTCCTGTCTTTACGCAAACGATACTTACTTACCCGTCTCATCCTCTTCAATGCTTACCTACTTTACTACTTACTTTTTCGTGTCGTCGTAGGTAGGTAGGTTTTTTTAGCCTTAATGATTTTTTTCCTTTAAACTGTCAAATCAAATCAAATCATTTATTTGTGATACATGGGTTAAGTACAGATGTTCTTTACATAATTCATTACTTGATAATGGTCATTCCATGATCAGCCACTGTCGCTAGGCAATTCGACTAGTAGTACCTATGTTTGTAAGGTGATCAAATGAAAAAGAAATCTCGGTTGGAGTGTAGCCTTAGGGGCGCTACGGCGCGAAGACTTAAAAAAATTAGCCATTAAAGTGTTATTTTTGCAGATCGTTTATTTTCTCGATTCTATCGTATAAAATACCTAAATTTAAGGCTAAAAGTATCTTGGTGTTTTTTGTCTCCGATTAACCGTTTGTCGTAAAAACGATGTGGAAGGGAACCATTAGGTTAGGTTAGGTTAGAACTGTGACCAACTACGCGCGAGCCAAGTATTTTTTTCATAGTGCCCCCAAGACGACACTCTGACCGAAATCTCTGGTAACTTTAAGAGAAAAGACGGCAGCTGTGTATGTATTTTGTATGTTTATCTTGATACGAGATGGCGTTGTGTAAAAAGTTGTGGAATATTTATTTATTAAAATGTGTTTTTCTTTAAAAAAATGTAATACGTAGGTTCGATCAACAATATTAGGTGGTCCTAATTAAGTAATGACATCAATTGTGTGGTTACACTGTTGCATTGTATTTGTATGCTTATGACAATTGCACCACATACGGTAAGTAATTCAACACCAATATTCAACAGACGCCCTTTTTCAATTAAGTACTTTTAATTTCTACACTCGGTTGTTCCTTTGGTACCTATCAAGAGTACAGATATCTCGGAACACGTTTCACATTCGGTTTAACCGAACTTCGGCATTCGTAATATTCAGTCTCCTTTTTCGGTTTTGTTAAAGATATTAAAATAACTCAATTGTTTTGACTAGAATAATTATCCAAGTCCAGTAAAATAAAATCATAACTATTCATTTATTGCTAGTTACATACCTTATCTAAATTCTGATAATGTTAAAAATACATTTAATAGTTAAATACTATTAAATGTATTTTAAACATTATCAGAATTTAGATAAATTAAATAGACATTATAATAATAATCGTCAAATATTTCTAGGTATTTGTACTAGCTTAAAAATGGTAGGTAGTTACTTTATAATATTTTATAATTATTTGAAACTTCGTTAGTTATCAAACTGTGTGTAGGGTGTTAGTACGCACGACGAAGTTCTTACCACGGTCGGCCCATCCCTATTCCTTGAAGGAGTATGTGTATCAGTGCTACGTTTTTATTTTCAACTCTTTGAGAATAATGCCAATTTAATTTTCATTGAAACTAGGGGTCGAGGTTTTTTTTGGATTCTGTCCCATTGCTACGGTTCTTGCACTGTATTTTAGAAAACTGATAAGTTTAATAATTGTTCATATAATAAAAGGTCAATTTGAGTAATTTAACTATATTGTCATTTTCCTCTGATTACATTATTTTATGAGTTGTATTGTATTGTGTGGTTAACTAGATGGATCCGGACCATACTTTAACAATGGATGTATACCTGAGCAACCAGTAATAAGTTGATGATGTAGATGACACTGCGGCAGAATCAGAGCTTTAGGTTGCACTTTATACAAATGTGAGTGCATCCTCGGTCTAGTGGTCGCAAGCACTACTTGTGAGCATGAGGTTTTGGGTTCAATCCCCGGGTTGGACAAGTCTTATTGAGGTTTTCCATCTGGAATTTCTTACTTGTAGCCAGAGTCTGGATTTATGCATGGCATGGCAATTGGCTCGCTTCCTATTACATCCAATAGGACTTTAACATAACTGGCGAATTGTGGGTGTGCTACAAGGTACACCTCTGCCTGACCATTCAGGGATTACAGGTGTGATGTTCTTTTCATAAAAATATGGTGAGGGAGGAAATGGCTGATTCTGATGTTTGTTTGTGAACAGGTACTGCATGCTGCCCTAGTTTGTCTTTTGTGACTTTGAGTTGCAGTTTTATCAATATTATAGTCCAGAGTCGTCACACATGTTAGCCACACCCTTTAAGTCTGAAAGCTTTTGATTGTTTAGCAATGTTTATTAGTTTTTAGCCTGAATTAAGTAGTCAAAGTATTTGTATACATTTTTTTATGCAAGCAACTTAATTCAGTATAAAATAAGGAAAAGGATGCATGGTTCATTTACCAAAATTTTCATATTCACTCAAACAATTTGTGGTGCGTTTGAAGATAGTGAATAATGATGCCAAGATGAATACCCACTCCTGTTCAAAAGAAATTAGTGTTGTTTTTTCATTGATATGTAAGAGCTTTTAGTCATGTAGGTATTAGACCATTGTGCATTTGATTGTTTCAGCTATATGCAGAGTTGTTAAGGACACTGAGGGAATAATGCTATTAAGGTTTTTTTTATTACCTTAAAGATATGGGACTAAAAATATCTAACTGTGCAGTAGGACAAATGTCTATACATTATTTTGTCCTACTGCAGTTTGATATTTTTAAATGATATAGAATTATCCGCGACTAGCTTGTTTAACCCTTGCCTTATTATGAACTATAAATAGTTTTAAGATCCCATGACAGTACTTGGACTATTTTTTTAAATAATTTGTTGTTCGAAAATTAATTGAACAGTTTTGCGCGAAAGTGCAGTCGTCGTCAGTGAATCTTTTCATGTCGGTCACAACGCGGTGGTTGTCGTCGAGCGAAAACCGCAAATTTAACTCAGCAGTTGGTATCGGCTAAAGCTGGAATCCGATATTTTTTGTATTGACGGAACGTAATCAATAAAATCGAAATGTATTAATATTATATTTACATCGGGAAACCTCAAAGATCGTCTCCACAAATTTACCCCTAGCGACGGTGAATTAAAGGATAATCCATTGCCAATTCGCAGAGCCCAATTCGCTGTATTCATCTGATCTAAGATACATTTCTTCATTTGTATCTACATACAAATTAAAATTAAACAAAACAATATTTTTCTAAAATTCGAATGAAAAAAAAAACAAAAAAAGCGTAACAAATTGTAAAAGTTTTACGAACTGAAATAAAATATAGATACGCAAGCAATAGCTAAAAAAACAAAAGAAAATATTATTCTCTGCACTTACCTCGTATTTGATGCCGGCCAACCGAAGCCATGTTTCAACTTTCAAGCAGTACGGCGATGTCGACGGCAACAAAGGAGTCCGCGAGAACTGATACAAATAAATGACATCTTTTTCAAAGTTCGCTTTGTGCACCATGATCTTGGGCGGGGCAGGTTCTATCTTCTTCTCTTCAGTCTTTTCTTCAACTTTTTCGGCCGGAGGATCTTCTTTAGTTTGTCCATTGTCTACCGGCGCGTCCTCCTTTGCTGCTTCCTTTTCTTTCTCAGTGTTCTCGGGCACTTTATTTATGACTTCTGTGGCCATGTTGAAAACAAAGTGCGTCTAAACAATTCTGGTCAGTAATCGCACGCACTTTAATTTACAGTTTTACACAAAGATGCCCGCTTATTTTTTTTTTTTAATTTTAATTCACTTCAATGTACAAGCAAAACGCGCGTATCCCACCGTCTATGTTGTTCGGCTTACTGCAATGAACGGGCGGAGTCAAGTGTTGCCAACTGCTTACGTCGTAACGTAGTAGGTAGCTACCTTTTTCAAAAACTTGCTAGATAACAGAATTATATTGCCAAATTATTACATGAATAATTATTAAGAAATCAGTCATTAATATTTAACTGTGTGCTCTTGACCGTAAAGTTGGTTGCACTGTATAAATCGAACACGAATACGCTACCCACATATAGGTCTGTTGTGTTTTAATAGTGGAGCCATCAGCCAACATTACGGCCAAAGAAAGGGAACTATTCGATTAAACCACATAAACGTGGTGGTAAATAGCACGTTTAGTTTTTACTTTTTAAAATGTTCAAAATTATTGAAATCAATAGTCATTGTCAAAAGTGGCTAGAAAAAGTACCGTAGTTCATAAGTGAAACAGCAACTTTTATTAAATTGACACCTTGGCACACTTGTGGAGTCAACGGATTATCGCAGTGTTACCAACTTAGACTAGATCGTCTGAATTTAGAATTACGATGTTCTGCTTCACGGCTAGCAATGCACGTCTTATTGTTAAGGTCGAAAAAAAGCCTGACATATTTCTTGCAGGTATTTTTATTTAACAGTCGGTTGTTTTGTATTACTTTGGCTGTCTATCTTTTACGGATCATGAGATACAGTCAAACGGATGGACAGAGGTAACAGGGTTTTGTTGTACCATTTGGGCACGGAATTCTAAACACTCGTTTCAAATTTCGACTACATTTGTTTCAGAATCTGACTTCTAAATATGTTTTGGAAAAACATAAATAAATTTCGTGCATGATCGAAACGAACGATAGGTAGGTTTTTCTATTCTAAAAGGATCATTCAAACTGAACTAAGACCACTTAATATTTCAGTAGATTGTTGATTTAGTGATAATTTAACTAATACATGTACATTTATTAAAGATAAAGATCGTTTTATTTGTCTAATCATGTGTATATATGCTAGTTAAGCATGCAGGACGTTACATTAAAAAAATATTTCGTACGTACATGTTTCACCCGTAAGGCGTAGGTTAAAAATTAACAAAAAACATCAAATAAAAATTATAGTACTTACAAAATAAACAAGTCAGTAAAAGTCATAAGAAGTTACAAAATTTAAGAGAAATAATAAATGTCAAGTAATGTACAAAATAAGAAATTAAATAAAATATATGAAAAATACAAAATGTCAAATAGTGTCATTCACGAACTTATATATCCTACTAATATTTGATGGATGGAATGGATTTAAATAAAATTTGGTTTGCAGTTAGCTGACACCCTGGATGAACACATACGCTAATTTTTATCCCTGTACCCCTACGTGAATGGGATCTACGCGGGTGAAACCACGGGACATCTGCTAGTATATTAAAATAACACTTGTCTGTAAATAAATCTCGAATCTTTCAATAAAATAAATTTACTGGTAAGTAATGTTTTATAAGACAGGTATTTTATTATAAATTTTAGGAGCCATACAGAAAACGCTTTTACCCATTAAAGCAGTTTTTGACGAATGGAACAGCAACACAGAACCCGTAAAATTTTCGATAGATATTTCAAAACTCTACTCAATAGAATAAATAAACAGAACGTTATTTCATTCACGATAAAACGAAACTAATTTAATAAAAAATAATTCTCTATTCCTTATTGCGTACTTACCAATTCAGTGTCGTAACCGGAGGACCTAAAAGTTGTAAGTATAAATACGATTTAAATAGTACAGTTGGTAACCCTGAAACAGAGCGGTTAGGCGGCTGGTGTTGTCAGACGCTTGATTCTTGAAGCTTTATTTGAAATTAAATTTTTGTAGTGAAAAAAGGTATAAAGTAAGTATTCAATTCTACCGACTACTCCAAATTAATATCTGTTCAAGTAATGGTACTTTTCACTTACTAAGTGCGGTACATCACGTAATAATTTAGTTTTATTTGGATTCACGTACCTACCTAGTTAACGGGGGATGCGCTAGGGTACAGCTTGGCAAAAAAGAGTAGAAAATAATGGAGGCGCCACTGTGCTCTTCGTATGGCAACCCGTGGCAACCGCACAGCGTACCAACCTAGTCTTGATACTTAGCTGCTTTTTAACCGACTTTCAGAAAAGGAGGAGGTTCTATGTTCGTGTGTATGTATTTTTTTTTTTTTTTATGTATGTTACCTGATTTCTCCCCCATTTGTGGACCGATTCTCAAAATTCTTTTTTTATTTGAAAGAGTATACTCCTGAGGTGGTCCCATTTTAATTTGGTGAAGACCTGGTGCTGATCTTCGGAGATATACAACGGAACTCTTCAAAAATGAACGGCAAATCTGTCGTGATTGCTGGAATCGCTTGGATGTTTATTGTTTATACAACATAATGACGTATCGTCACGCCTGTATGCTCTGAGGGGTACGCAGGTGGGTACAATATACCTAGATTTCGTATGTATGTATGTTAATTTTAATTTATTAGGGATTAGTGGAAAACCCTATTATGATGACATGTATTGTTAACAATTAACAATATAAAATAAATTCATGGCAAATGTTTTTATGGTAGCAACTAAAAATGGAAAAATAAAAAACTTTTTTGCAAAAAATAAAACCGACTTCAAAAAACACTAAACGGTGTAAAATAACTCTAAATTCGGAAGTCGGTGGCCCATCATGAGTAAGACAAACCCACCAAAGCCACAGACTTCCGAATTTAGAGTTATTTTACACCGTTGAGTGTTTTTTTGAAGTCGGTTTTATTTTTTGCAAAAAAGTTTTTAGACAAATTAATCTAATTATGTATTATTTTTTTAAATCAGTAAGTAATTTGAACAAGGACGTGTTCTCGACACGCAACTGATTACTTACCTAGAAATAACAAATTGGATAAATACTCCTGAGTTCACAACATTGTTTAGGAATTATAAAAAAAGAAAACATTACATTATCATAATTTCTATATTTTATTCTAGTAAATCTTCCTCTACATATTCTACCCCGAACACGTAGGTCGCAAACTCATCTGAGTCATGTTCGGGTTCAGAGGTGATGCTGCTATCATCTTCTAGATTTATTACTAATCGCTCCATTTCCTCGTTCATAGGATTTTTTTTTCTAGTAATCCTTTTCTATTTTTATTACATGTTAGCACGAATTCTTCCAATCCTCCTCGGTAATAGCTTGGGATGCACGTTCAGCTGCTTCCTGTAAAGACGAAATATTCATTCATTCAATCATTTATCCCTAACAGTATTAAAAGTAAAACATTTTTAACACATACTGTTAATAAGCCGGATAGAGGAGCTTGTGGCTAAATTATAACAGCCGCATGGGTCGATCGAAGGTTAAGCTACGCTTGACGAGGTCGGTCCGTGGATGGGTGACCATTTATTACATACCAAGACTCCTCCGTGCCTCGGAAAGCACGTTAAGCCGTTGGTCCCGGCTGTCATTTGTAGATCTTTGACAGTCGTTACTTGTAGTCAGAAGCCCGAAAGTCTGACAACCAGTTTAACCAAGGGGTATCATGTTACCCAGTTACTGGGTTGTGGAGGTCAGACAGGCAGTCGCTCCATGTAAAACACTGGTATTCAGCTGCATCCGGTTAAACTGGAAGCCGACCCCAACATAGTTGGGAAAAGGCTAGGCAGATGATGATGTTAATAAGCCGGATGAAGAAAATACCCTTTTGTTTATCTTCTTCCAGTAGGATTGTGCTTAGAACGATAACAGATTTCCCTGAATTAAATAATAGATTTAGACTATGGCACGACAATTTCTTTTACATTTCTAATGCAAACGCTAGAACCAATAATTCTCTCCCTTGATATCGCACTTAAAGTATAATTTACGTAGAAATTGAATTTTCATTCAGTTAAAAGTCAAGTCACCAAAGTATCAATTTACTCAGCGCGCTTTAACAGAGTTATGCAGAAAAAATGTAAACATAACCTATGTGCTCGACATTTATTGTTTCAAACTAGTTATTCCTTATGCAAGCAAATTAATATAGCTTTGTATTCATCAATTAACACTTGATTCAACTAAAATCAACAAAACAAACTCTTACATACCTGTCTTATCAGCGGTTCTTTGGTAAATATTTTGAAATTCAGAAAGAATAGTTTGGGCCTCATGTTCCGCCAGACATCGCCTGTACACCTTATAAATAACCTCCCCTGCCAGCACTCCGAATGGTTTTATTCATTATTCTTCACTTTTTACGTTTATTATTCAACGTTTGGTGGTCGAAATTAAAATTTTACGAAATCGTGAACTTTGTTTATTATGAAATGTCATTATTTTGGAAATGTTGCCAACAGTCAAAAATTTAGTTCCATTTCTACACTTTTTTGCCAAGCTGTAAACACGCCTTTGTTGTTTTTTACTGATAGCACGTCACTAGTTGTCCTCTGTAAAAAAAAAGTACTACCCTTATGTCTTTCTCAAGAATTGTTGGCGCCATCTCTGGGCCTTGTCTACAAGCTTTTTTCACAAGAGTAAAGGCTAAACTATTCCGCGTGAGGCTTGGCGCTTTCCAACAGCCTGAACTATAAGATTCTAAAAACGCATGAGCACCCACCACAGACAACTTCCATTTGTTTGCAGTATTACATATAACAAAATAGCTTACCACCATCTACCGCTCGGCTAACAGTTTGCGGACTACAAGAAGCATGTCGTTAGATCCAGCGACACCAGTCTCTTGGCGTAGAGGTGTTTATAATTTTGTCAAAGGTGAGATCAGTCCATACTTACTTTAGACGGGACATCACCAAAAAAAAAATCATCCGATACTTGTGTCCTAGTTTTATGTTTGAGTTCAATTTAGTACGCTCTGCTGCCGCTCCAATATTGCTACACTATGCTAGATGGCGTTAGTGAGACATGGGATCACAGTTTTTCTATAACATTTCTTTGCATGTTCCTCTCTATAGTATATTTTAAATCTCTTTGCATCAGTCCGATTTCAGGACACCAGACCTCGTACTGCAGCGAGGTATACCTAACGGTGTAAGGCAGGTAGACGTTCAGTCCGAAACTGCTCTTAGTTTTTAGAGTAGACAAATATTGGTAGGTAACTAGTCATGGTTGAGACAATCGTGAAGCTCAGTGCATTGCCCGAAGACCTCAGTAAAGACTGGATCTAAAATGAACATTACATTTTATTGTGTACCTACATAGCAAATGCCGTGCGCGCACGCAACCTAACAAGCTTCACCTGTTTTGATTCACATGCTTTATTTCTCGATAAAAGGAAATGAATAAAAAAAATCCACAATTTGGTGATAAACACACTTTTTATTTGTTTTATTAGGGTAAGAAAGACTTATGATATAGTAGAGCAACTTAAACACTTTAATGTTTTAACTTTGGATACATAATATGTCGTAAATTATTCACGAATTCACAATTATAGAGTAGATACTAACACAATAAAATACATTAAGGGATTTTTTTGAACTATGACAGCAATAATTTAGTAGGAAATTAATGGCTTTCTAATTTTATTCTATTGAGATCATGTGACATGTAATTAAATGACAAGTAAATTACCTACCATATTTATGGGGCTCAAAAGGTTGCGCTAAATCGTTTTTTCATCGTACAAGAAGTAATTTCTTTACAAAGAAATATGGATGGGCGAGCCTTATTAGTACTTATCTACATATGTAGCGAGCAAGTGTAGTTTTTATTTCCATTCCACAAAATAAATATATCATACTAAGCGCTTCCAATAGATACTTACTAAACTAATAACTTTTCAAAAGTTAATTAATTATAATTCGAACGTTACAAATACCTAAATTCTTTTGTTTTTTTTTGGCGTTAATGCCGCATGTAAATAGTAAGAACTAACATTCACAGACATAAAAAACCAACCGCTTTTGACAGAATTTTAATTTAGAAGATAATAAGAACAACAGCAATATGCCGAGCTCAGCACACGGTTGGATCATAACTTTTTAGTTGTTAACAAAATTATTGCGTATTATGACCAGACGTTAAGGTTGCACGGATTATTTGGTATAAAACAGAAACAGCGCCAGCGAGGTCCATAGATCGGACGCATAACAACTTTTCATTTCACCGACTTTTCATATTTCTGGTAAAAATATGTCAGTACTTACTACTTTCGTGCTCGGTTTTCTTAGACTTAGGGTTATACGTTGATTACAACATTGTATCTTGCGGTTATACGTTGATTACATTCCTATATTGAGGGGCAATCAGATCAGACTGCGATCAATAAATAGATGTCAGAAACCGTTTAGGCCGGTTCATATATTTGCGTGGGTAATACTACGTCATGTGTCGACAGTTCGGTTTAGACCAGTAGGTAACGGTCTTTCAAGTCAATCGATGATCGGTTATCCATCGATCGATATTAAATATACAATCGTCGTTCTCGCGGGACCTTTTCCTGTCCACAGTACGAACTATGTTATTCCTGTTACTTCCAATGCAAGAAATGATTCCACCAAAAGTCAGGATTACTGTATGGACTTTATAAAACGGTTACATACTTATATGTTGAATAGAAAACCGTCAATTTTTATTTCACTAGGTAGGTACAGTTAGTGAAAATTGCATATGAGATGAACAAGATGAAGTGTTTGACAGTCCTAACGAGTTCAGATGAAATATCTAAACCTATCATTTTTGCTCAAGCTAGGCAGATAGGTGAACTTTCTAAGAGTGCGGTTCGTTACGCGACTAATTACCTAATTCTTATTTGTTCACTGAAGTCTATCGATAAAGGGAAGGATATAGTATCTTCCTAAATGATCTGAATGAGACGTGAATTCTGAATTCGAAATAATTCACTTAATAATGTGAGAACGAAAATTCCATACCATTTTATGTCATTTTTTTAATTTAAAAATGTGCTGATTTTCGGCTTAGGTACTTTGAATCATTATTTTTTTTTTTAAATTTTGATTTAAATTTTGTGCTTAAAAAGTGGTAATGTTAACTGATTGATTTAATTTTTGTGAGCGTACCTCATCCCCCATATAAATTACAGACACCTAACTATTGTTTGAAGATTGAAATGCGTTACGAGTTAAGTGATCGATCGCAGTCTGTTTGCACGCTTACACGACTAAATACATAATATGACGGTTAGGTATATAGGTGATTATTATAATGTTTTACTTCCGGATTAGCGACGTTATGAATGATTCAACTTCACAGCCAACTTAAACAACCAGCAGCATTATACTGTTGTACGAAGCAGTGGTAGAATCACAGAAACCTAAAGATACTGTGTTTTTGCGAATTATTTAGAAAAATAAATACTTTGATTAAGTACATAAACACTTTCAGTGTGTTAATAAATCGAATTTATTATTAAATGCGGCTGTTTGAAGGAAAAAAGCAGTCTAAAATAATCTTTCAACATGGCATTTTATGACACGAACCGAAGTTAACTAACTTAAGCATTTATTTGGTGCTTCCCAATTGTAATTTAGATTTATTTTTACTAAATTGCATATTTATATGCAACATGGTAACATCTTTTTTAAAGAACAAACGCCGTTATTTTGTGTCGCTAATGCGAAAGCCTCTTACATGACTAGGATAGAAAAAGATTTTTCTATATAGAAGCGAGGCTCATGCCCACTTCTCTTTGTGCGTACGTCGAGGCAGCCGACGTATTCACCCACCATCCCTGTGCGTACCGCCCTCCTCCATGTTGTATCAAAGATATATAATACATAGGTACACGAGGTTGCCATTTTTACGAAAGCCAAAACTAGCTCAGTCTGTGACTTTTTCACGTTTAACTACTTCATAATTTTTTATCTATCGACGACTTCAGACGTTTCATCCAGATTATATTATGATTAAAAAAAAACCGTTGAAACACACAATACACGCAGACGCGACCGCGGAAAAGGCTATCAGCACACTGACGTTCACCGTGTAGATGACCACGTCTCTGGTGACGGGTCTAGCTTCTAATGGTACTAGAAAATTAAATGATGTTTTGATTTACTTACTTATAATATCGAATGTCTTGTTATGATTTTATTAATGAAATCGTGAAAAAATGGTGTGACGGTTCATAAATTTAATAATCGTACAAATACTGTCTAAAAGTACTCACAGGAGCATATACAAACGTTCCTAGTGCACTACACGTTGAGAGATTCTGTCCTGAATGTAGGCAACGCCAGTTCAGCGCGAGTATCGCTTCTATACTGTATTTTTCTATTACAACACACATACAAGAATGATATTGAAGAGTGACATAAGAATGAATGATTAAGCAATTGAAACTGTGGGTGTGATGCTTGTGCACCAGCTCGTGTCCACAAGTTCCTCGGGTCCTTACATTTCCGAGTACAAATCCTCATCGACCGCGAGGCACGCCGCAGCCAGACCTGTTAAATAACTTTGTGTTAATTTAATAATATTCAGTGATATAATATTAAGACTAAGACCCAAGGCTGGCTTGTACTTTGGTCAAAGAATAAGCATTGCCAGACATCAATGCGGATGAGTTTTTTGACGCCATAATTTAGCATTTTTAGGTAGTTTTTAGTTTGTTTTCTAGTGTGCAAAGTTTTTTTTTTAAAACAGTTGTCGATATCTATGTAAATTAATAAACGGCTTATGTTTAACTTACCACCAGATATAGTAACAAATAGCAGACAAAAATAGTAAACGATCTCCAAAATAAAACTCGCATTTTAATGTATAATTATAACCAAAGTTTTAACACTTTGCTATCCTATTTAAGTAAAATGACTCCAAGTAAATCATGAGTAACCCAAAAATAGTAAATGATCACCAAAATTAAACCAGCATATTAATGTAAAATTATAACCAAAGTTTTTACAAATTTAACAACGAAGAAATTTAAAAAGCGTAGACGACGGAGCCCCGCTATGCGGGGCTCCTATTTCTGTCTGCAGGGTTTAAAGGAACCTAACTAACCTAACGTCGGGTTGCCCCAAGTCCTGATTATGGGAGCAAACTCTTTTTGCTCGCTAAGATTTGGTGATCAT
The DNA here is from genome assembly GCA_921972225.1 of Euplexia lucipara. Taxonomy (NCBI): domain Eukaryota; kingdom Metazoa; phylum Arthropoda; class Insecta; order Lepidoptera; family Noctuidae; genus Euplexia; species Euplexia lucipara. The sequence goes on along the minus strand of OV179142.1, from coordinate 3,235,726 downwards.
TTACTAAATTTGGTGTTCGAATACAATTTAAAGTGCAGTCGTGACTAAAATAGCTAGTACTATTGTTATTTTAGACTTTATTTTCTGGTGTCAAGTTTATATTTTTGGTAAAAGAACTAAGGGTATCAAAGCATTTTATGGTGGTCATTATATTTAATCCCTTAATAAACACACTGATAAATGCATCCAAAAACCAGAAAAAAATATATATTCAGTAAGTTGAAAGTTAGACAAATGTATAATGAGTCAAAATAAATTAACATAAAAAACCTTTTTTTGCAAAAAATAAAACCAACTTCAAAAAACACTAAACGGTGTAAAATAAGTCTAAATTAGGAAGTCTGTGGCTTTAGTGGTTTTGTTTTATTTATGATGGGCCACCAACTTCCAAATTTAGAGTTATTTTACACCATTTAGTGTTTTTTGAAGTCGGTTTAATTTTTTGCAAAAAAAGGTTTTTTTATTTTTCCATTTTTAGTTGTTCCCATACATATATCTGCCATCAATTTATTTTAAATTGTTAATTGTTAACAATACATGTCATGATAATAGGGTTATCCACTTATCCCAAATAAATTAAAATTTACATACCTAACTGTCGGAATCTAGGTAAATTGTACACATCTGCGTACCCCTCAGAGCATACAGGCGTGATGATACGTCATGATGTTGTATAAACAATAAACATCCAAGCGATTCCAGCAATCACGACAAATTTGCCGTCTATTTTTGAGGAGTTCCGTTGTATATCTCCGAAGATCAGCACCAGATCTTCACCAAATTAAAATGGGACCACCTCGGGAGTATACTCTTTCAAATAAAAAAAGAATTTTGAGAATCGGTCCACAAATGGAAGAGAAATCAGGTAACATACTTAAAAAAAAAAAAACATACACACGAACATAGAACCTCCTCCTTTTTTGAAGTCGGTTAAAAAGTCAGGTATGAGTAACTTAAAGTTTAAAACACAAGTTACCTAAAATCAATTTACCGGCCAGGGAATCTAACCCAGGGCTGCTCTGACACAGACGTTCACTCTGTGCTTGAGCACTAAACCAATGAGGCAGTCTAAAACACATCTGTCAAAGTAGGTCTTATTGTATTTTTTAATTGAGATCTGAGAATTTATTTGACCTAAAAGAAGTGATAACAAATTACAAGGTGGAAGGTACACACGGCTTCACACCAAGACATTTCTAGTGTAAGCTGGTCTGGCACTGTACAGGCTTTCCGTACAATGCAAGGTTTTTTTTTTATTATAGACGCTCATACTGGCCTGTTGGTCTAGCAGTAAGTGACCCTGACTGCTATGCCGGAGGTCGTGGGTTCGATTCCCACCCAGGACAAATGTTAGTGTGATGAGCACGATCATTTGTTCTGTGTCTGGGTGTTATTTATCTATAATATGTATGACGTATGTATTTAGAAATATATAAGTATGTTTATCAGCTGTTTAGTACCCATAACACAAGCTCTGCTTAGCTTGGGACTAGCTGGCGTTGGGTGAAAGTGTGGAATATTTATTATTATATTGATACCATGAATTCTGTGCATGATTATGGACTCCCCCACACTAAAATGTTTCGTCGGTTCTTCCCAAATGTTTACTGGAGGAACAGGTTGGAGATCTTTGACAGTCGCTGTCGTTACGGATAGTCAGAAGCCATAACGTATTATTTTTTCCGAAAGTCTGACAACCAGTTTAACCAAGGAGTATCGTATGACCCAGTTACAGGGTTGTGGAGGTCAGACAGTCTGACCTCCAAAACCCTGACACCAACCAGCGTCTGCCTGTCTGACTCAGACAGGCATAAGCTCCATGTGGGCTGTATGGTCGATGCTCCATGTAAAACACTCAGTTACTCTGGAAGCTGACCCCAACATTGCTGAGAAAAGGCTCGGCTGATGAAATTTGGACAGAAATTACAATTTAATACAGTTAAAAGTAATAAGAACATCAGGTAGAACTTGAAAATTAGGAAAATTGGACGAAACATTTCTGCGCTACCCCTAGCGCAGAAATGTTTCCAGAATGATATAAATAAAGAAGTCTAGATGTTCTGATGATGTGTACGTCGTAGGCGACCTGATTTGTTCGCACCGCCGCGCGGTCGAACCAAGCTGGTGGCAAATGCCCCACTCTCGAGAACACTGCGCACACTAAACCTAATTGCGGATAAAATAAATTTGTTCTCATGTTCACTGAGCGAGTTCGCAAAGGTTGCATTACACTTTTTGTGTTATCATTCAAATTGAAATTAACTTTGCAATACATACATACATACATAAACTCACGCCTTTTTCCCTTGGGGGTAGGCAGAAACTACAGAGCGCCATATGCTACGATTCTTACATACTTCTTTTGCTTCGTTTACATTCATACATGTTGTCATACACACACGCCGGTTGCGAGTACTACGCACTTTGCAATAATAAATTATATTTGAATAAAAAGATTAATTGTATTATATTGAGTGTCTTATTGTGTTGTTTACCATTGTGTATTAATTTGAATTGTATTATATATGTACTTTTTAATTGTAATGTTATTTATTGTAATTTAATTGAATGTTATTGTAAATTTACATTATGTTTGTCTACATCTATCGCATTGGATTAAATTCTGTAATGATTGCTGTATGTATGTGTGTTATAAATAAATAAATAAATAAATGTTCGGATGTGCGACTTTATCCCTTCCAGATTTATAAGAAGTTGTGTATACTGACCACAGGGGCTCAAATTTGAAGACCGCTCGTCCGCGTCATCAGAGTCGCTGCTCTGGTACGAATCATTGATCACATAGATGGACTACAAAAAAAGATCACAATTATTATATTATGTTAGTTCAGGACAAAGACAATCAATACATACTATAGACGGGACATAACGAACAAAATTTTTATCCGATACTCGTGTCATTGTGGACACAAGTCTATGAGTTTAATTTAGTACGCTCAACTGCCGCTTCAATATTACTATGTTATTAAACATAGAAGACTCTTATGAAAGAAAAAAAAATAAGTAAGTTGAGCGGAACATTAATTGATTCTAAGGCGGAAAGAAGTTCGCCGGGCAGCTAGGGTAATAATTATAAGAACTCACCTCGTCTTTCTCAGGTTTTGGGACTCTGAATGTCACGCGGTACGGTTCCTTTTTTGGGTCAAAGTGACAGTCGAAAATGTTCACTAACTCGTTGATGTCATCCTGCGTAATTATGTTCTCCAACGGGGACAACATATTAGCCAAACCTGAAAAAGACCAGTTTTTGTTATTAAAAAAAAAAGGTTTGAACCTAAAGGGCTTATTACACTATTCAATTTGTAGGATCCTACGTATTAGAACAGATTGGATCCAACTTATGCTAGGTTGCTTCCTAACTATACTCCATTTCAAATAGCATTAGAAAAAAGGGGCTCGTAGAAGTAGGAATGCACCACATCTTATTTTAAAGATAAATGTAAACAATTTTTACTCAAATTGTTTTATTTTAAACTAGCAGGTTTCACCCGCGTTGTTCCCGTTCCTGTGGGAATACAGGGATAAAAAGTAGCCTATGTCACCTGCAGATAGTGTAGCTTCCCAACAGTGAAAGAATTTTACAAATCGGTCCAGTACTTTCGGAGCCTATTCAATGCAAACAAACAATCAAACATTTCCTCTTTATATATTACTAGCAGACGTCACGCAGTTTCACCCGCGTTTTTTTCCGTTCCCGTGGAAATACGGGGAATACGGGGATAAAAAGTAGCCTATGTCCACCGGGAATAGTGTAGCTTTCCACCAGTACAATAATTTTTGAATCATTAGTTCCGAAGATTACCCCCTACATACAAACTTACAAACTTACAAATTTTACCTCTTTATTATATTAGTATAGAAGTATAGATTTAGCAGAATAAAAGTGAAACGAAGAACATGTCCGTGTACAGTTTATCCCTGCTTATTTGAGGTTTTTATCATTGACACTGCAATTTTCAACTAAAATGAAATAATATAAGTAACTAAATGAAATCCACATCAATTCTTTAAATAAATTGTTGCAATGGTTACAACTAAGTGTGACAGCTGCTGTGGAAATAGATTATAATAAATTCAGCATCTATCGTAATTGTAACATGCTTAATTGTAATTTCGTTACAGTGTACATTAACAATAACCTTTTTTAACTTCTGTCTAATGCTATTGTAAATGGAGAATATGATCCTACAAATTGAATAGTGCAATAAGCCCTTTAGTCAGGAGTATTTCTACATTTTAATTATGTGTCTACTGTGTACTTACTATCAAAATGATTAAAAATGCATTTATAGAAAGTATATAGGTATGCAATACATTGCATTCAAATAATGCATTTTTAATGATTTTGATAAATCCCATAAGTGATGTTTAACCTCCAAACCAATATGTTTATCAGAACATTTTTAACATGTTTAGTGTGTATGAGTGACCCCTACCTATATAAGACTACTTACAATATGTGCTGAAACATTAAAAATAAAATTAATAATAATTAAAACGCATGGTCACAAATTAGTGATTTTAACAAGCGTCATGTGATTTTTATACGAATGCATATGATCTTGATTATTCTTGATACATTCGAAACTGTCCCACTGCAAGGCCAAGAAGTCTTCTCATACAAAGAAAGCACGAGCCATGATCACCATGCTCATGGCTAATTGGCGACTTGAGACGTACTTATGTCTAGTTCTAGGATTCTTCACGATGTCAATAATGTCTGAGATAAACTTAGAAAGTGACATTGGTACTACTACTTGGCTGGATTTGAACGCTATCTCGTGCATGAGAGGCAGGCGCGTTAACCACAGGGCCATCGGATGTTAAGTATGGGTATAAAAAGCCTATTACACTACACGGTATTTAGGGCCCGGTAGTCAGGGAGACATGGCTCCTTGCAGGTAATCTTAAATAAGGGTAAGGGTCTCAGAATGCCGTGTAGTGTTTGAAATATATACAATTCTCGCGTCACAGTGTTTGTTTCCAAACTCCTATTTCCCATTCTTCTCCGTACAAATCTACTTTTTTAAAGTTAATATTTGTTAGACGTTCAAAAGTGCCTTATAATGGCCTAATTGAAATAAATGGTTTAACTTTGACTTTGACCTCCGAAACGATTGGCTTGAATGATTTTTATGAAATTATCTTATCATTTCTTGATTCTTATGATTCTTGTGTGTACATTCAGTAGGTCTGAGAAAAGGAAGTAAACTATTTTTATCTATACTAATATTATAAAAAAAAAGATCTGATTGTTTTTTTGCATTGAATAGGCTCCGAAACACTTGCACCTATTGCAAAAATTCTTTCACGGTTGGGAAACTATACTATCCCCGGGTGGCATAGACTACTTTTTATCCCTGTATTCCCACGATAACGGGAAATGCGCGGATGAAGCTGCGTGACGTCAGCCAGTTAAAAGGTTGAACGAAATTTGTCGGTGCGTCTAATATTTAAATCATAATATAGTTACCGGCGCGGCGGCCCTCATGCCAGGCATCCTTGAGCACATCGCAGAGCAGGCCTGCCTCGGCCAGGATGCGACGCAGGTGAATGTGGCGCCTGCGGTCCTGGCGGGAGCAGTTCAGCACAGGTGTGAACACCGCACGGAACGTGTTCTGCCTAGAATTTCAAAAGACGTGTCATTTTTCACGTAGGTATATTGATGAATACATTACAACATAAGTCTAAGAAACTACTCACACCTATTAGGCTCCTTTTAACTTTTGTCCATAGAAGACACCAGTTTTGTACGAGACGCCGTCTGATTTCAGACGCCGATGCATTGCTACTTCATCTTATAATTTTGGTACAAAATAAAGTTGTACTTTATTTTCTAGTAGTCTTAGCAAATTATTGTAAAGTCCCGTGGTGCCGATTATTTAGATAGTCGAACACTTGTTCAGATTAAATTCTTACGTCAGTTATAGGATTTTTTCACTAACTAAAGAAATTAAGTTCGTCTGAATCTCGCTCGATAGGTACTAGGTTTTGGATTTTAGTGTTGATGTATATTCCTGCGCGTACTTGCGCATAAAAACCTACATAGTGCATAATTATGTCTAACTAATTTTGATAAAATTATACCAACTATAGGGACATTCTTTTACTTTTGTTTTATACCTTACCACACATTAGGAATTGGATTAGTGCTTATTATTTGAGTTTGAGCAGACCTTCTACAAACAACATCTGATTTAGGGTAAGAGTATTACAATCAACGTAATCAACATCAAATCCCTCCATTTGTATGCAAGTGTCACTAGAAGTTGAGAAGGAGTATGCCAAAGTCTTCTTATCCATTTGTAAAATATATTAAAAATGTTGTAAGTAAGTATTCTATGAATGTAATGTTGAGTAATGATTTTTTCTAATAAAAAGAGAAATAGTAGATAAATGTAATATAAGTAGGTGGGTACTTATTAAAAGATTGTGTAGTTTCTTAAAAAAAACGTGGATAGTTGTTTAAATAAGACTATTGTTTAGAAGCTTACCTCTCATTTAATTCCTGCATATTTTCAATCGCTTCCAGTTCAGTGCTGATGGGGCGGGAATACTGGCACGCCAACTCTATCATCTCCGGGGTGGGTTCGCACACACCTATTTCGTGGCCGAAATCAATATCGTCCAGGTCTAACACTGTTTACAAACAATTATCTATATATATATAAAAATGAATCCCCTATTTTCCTTGGTTTTCATCACGCGTGAACGGCTGAACCAATTTTGCTAATTTCCTGTTAGTGTTTATCAATGATGTCGGTTGTTTTTTTTTTGTAAAAAAGTTTTATTCTATGAGATTTTGTACAGACGCCAGCACGTCAAGTTACCCCAATGTGTCAAATTTTCCCAATTGAATATGAACCTTATTCTGTTTGACGTAAAGTTGAAAAACGATCAAAGAAATTTGACACATTGGGGTAACTTGACGTGCTGGCGTCTGTACATTTCCACAATTAACTTAATTTTAATAGTATAAGTATGTATAAAGACATTCAATACGTAATATAGACAGGACATCACGAACAAAATTTTCATCCAAAACATGTGTCCTAGTGGACACAAGTCTTAGAGTTTTTTTGTAGTACGCTCCGCTGCCGCTCCAATATTCATTATATTATTCTAGATGGCGTTACTGAGACATGGGATCAAAGTTTTTCTATGTCATTTCCTTGATATGCCCGCTCTATAGAATTTCGAACGCTCTACAGCATTGATGAATTTTGTACTGACAAAAAATCTTAAAATTATTTAATTAAATATGTGTTGCTCTATGACGGTCATAAGTTAGTTTGTTAATATTTAATATCACGACATTAAAATGTATTTAAATGTATTCTTTGTAAAGAAAATCTAGTGACTTGTTATGTATCAATATGTAGGTAATATTAATGTTTGTAAATTTTGTATTTTTCAATTTAATAATAATGGATGAGGAATGTGGTTAGTCTTATATTAAGTATAATTGTTTATGTTTCTTCTTTATGTGTACCTACTGTGCAAATATTTCGACACAAATGTATTTTTGTTATGAAATAAATAACTTGAACTTGAACTTGAAATCTCTTTGGTATATGCTAATGTCGATTAGTCACTATTTTGTATGCCATTCGGCGGAACATAAGATATTTATTTTTATTTATATAAGATCATTGTACCCTGTGTTCACAAAATTAATAAATGAATTTGAATTCAAATTAGACTGAGGATGGAGGGAGGAGGAGCACTTTTTGAACGTCAAAATAGTCCCATAAAACGCCTTCCACTTCGCCACTTCCAAGTGTTTTTGCTGGGAAGAAGTGGCGGAACAAACTCCCCAGCAACGAGACTTAATTTTTTTTTATAAAACACTAGCTGCCCCGACAAACTTCGTTCCGCCTTAGAATCAATTTATGTCGGACCGGGAATACATTTGTCACCTGTCATGTCATCAAAGATGGCGCTGCATTTTAAAATGTTTCATTGTCGTCAAGTTTTCTTAAATTTTCTAACGTTCCGCTTCTTCTTTCATAAGATCCTTCTCCTGACAATAACAAACACAACAAAAAAAGAATTAGCGAAATTGGTTTAGCCGATCACGGGTGATGATCAAGGAAAATAGGGATTCAATTTTATATATACTTACTTATATGGTGACTGGTAATTAGTGACCGATTCTTAAACACTTGATTGTACTCATGAAAACGAATAGCTTTCCCAAAGTACCTTTTTTTACTTTCAATTAATTCAATTACGTCAGTACTGCACGACGGGAGCGGCGGGGGAGCGTGTACCGCTACTACTACTAGTAGATTTTGCCCTTCCTGAGGTCAGACCATCAGCTGATAGATGGTATATATTATTATATACTATCATCGTGCCGATTCGTGCCTACTACCTAAATCATGAATATAACCACGTGTTTAAGTATCGGTCACTAATTACCAGTCACCCTATATATTAAGCAGTGGTGGACATACAATTAGAAACACTTGGTAGAGTTAGTTACTTTAAGGTTATTATTACAATAAATTGCAGGGAAAAGATTGTACCACATTAAAATGTTCACTTGTTACTCTTGCTTATATAAAATAATCAGCATTCTGTTCAAAAAATAAAAATATGGATACTTATAAGAAAAATATTATCAATATCTCGAGTGGATAACTGGCAGGTGGATAACTAATTAGAAACTAAGTGTAACTTGGGCCATAAAATTATTTTATTACACATTTGCTCGTAAAGGGTCTCTTATTCCACCAATTCAAATACTTATCGTAATGTATCTAATTACCTACTTGTGCGTTATGGCAATGTAAAACGCACGGTTTATAAAGATTCTAAAACGAACGGTACTTTTTTAAATCTTAGCAAAGAGTTTTTATGTCAGAAAAGTGGACAACATTTTATGAATAAAATTTAACTTTGGGAGATTAAATATAAACATTAAATTCGTTATTTTTTATTAATTTTGACACTAATTTACTTAATTAGTAATACTAGCTGTTTTTGTACCTTTGATTAAAAATAAAAAAGTGCGCGCATCTCTAATTTGTAAACAACTAAAAATTATTCCGCGTGCATTTTCTTTTCGCTGTATTGTTTTTATTTGAAAATTTCAGTCAGAGTTTTATTTATTTCCTCGCCAATATGTTACAAAAAAGTCGTATGACATGCGCTTTGATAATTACAGCCTCTGCTTTCTTATAGCCCTCACCTGCGACAGTGGCACCCCAACCAAGTATTAATCGGTTATAAATGAGGTATTTACAGTTTACATTTCACAATTTATCCAAACTATTTTTATTTGTTTTGTTTAAGTTTTTAGCATTGTTTTCTGGTGTTTCTAAGTAGTTGTCCACTGTTAGTTCCCCTCCGGCCGTTTTCACAACTGTGATTCGTAACCAGTTGCGAATTAAGAACTTTTATTCTTTGTCCGCAACCAGTTTCGAATCAAGAAAACTTTTTCCTTAACCACAACTAGGCATCCTGATGATTACGTTTCGTAACCAGTTGCAAATCCAGAAAACTTTTTCCTTATTCGCAACCTTCGTTGTCTGTTTGTTGACACTGTATTTTATTGATTTGCATACAACTTTTTGAAGACAATCCTGGCCACTACATTAATATCCATAGACAATTACTAATTAGGTATATAACTTGACAATTCACTCATCGTGACGTGCTCACGTCGTCGCGCGTCGTAAATAATTTCACAATAATCTCTCAATCTAAAGTATTTTTCAATCTATTTTAATAAAAAAATTGTATGTACATAACTATGTCTTCTTCCAACGTGTTTCCCACAACATCCTGCATGGAATTTATATCAACTAAGCGAGGAGGCTCGAAAATGCTGTATGAGGGCCACCAGTACCATCGTAAAAAAATATACAAGAATGGTAATTCATTTTGGAAATGCCGCAATGAGAAAGTGTGTAAAGGAAATGTAACGCTAAATAGGCGAAATGAAGCATTAAAATTTAAGGCACACGACACGAACTGTAAAGCTAACACCGCTAAAAACATGGTACTAAAAGAATTTGATAATCTCAAACGGACAAGTAGCTGCAATTTTAACTCAATACAACAACAATATGATAAAACAGTAAACCTATTAAATGACTTCGGTCTCAAACATGTGCAAGAGCCCATTCCAAAATTTCAAAGCGTTAAAACGGGACTATACAATGAAAGAAACAAAATTTTAGGTGCCACCAAGGTACGTTTTGAAAATCCTGGCGACGTAGTTATCCCTACAAAGTATCTAAACTTTTTACTGGCTGACTATGTGGATGATAATGAGAGGATTTTCGTATTTTGCTCCACTGAAAACAGAGAAAAAATAAATGAGTACCATCACTTTTTTGCTGATGGCACTTTTAAGAGCTGTCCAAGGGGTTTCCAACAACTCTACACAATACACGCATTTGATGAAAAAAGTCAGTATATAAAACCATTAATATTTTGTCTGCTGTGTAGTAAGAAAATGCGGAGCTACAAAATATTGTTCAATTTGATTAAGACCACGCTACCTTCGTGGTCGCCAGAAAAAATAACTATGGATTTCGAATTAGCTGCAATTCAAGCAATCCAGAAAGTTTTTCCAGAAATTCTATTTCGAGGGTGTTACTACCATTTTAACAAAAGCCTCTGGAGAAAAGCTAAGGCTCTGCAAATAAAAACAAGGCCAAAGAAAAGACACGTTGCAAGGTGTGTTGGACTTGCTCGGTTACCAAAAAAATATATTAATGCTGGATACCAATATGCGATGGCCAAATGTCCAGTTGGTGAAGAACTAAGAAAATTTAACAGATATTTTAATAAGCAATGGGTTAAAAAGGACGAAATACGGAATTATTGTTGCTGTGAAAATGAAAAAATAAAAACAAACAATCATAGAAGGATGGCATACAAAAATAAACAAATACATTGGTTGCATAAAACCAAATCTAGCTCATTTACTAGATGTTTTAAGCACAGAGTCTACGAGCTTTGATTTAAGAAAAGTCAGCAACAAAAAGAAAAAAGAATATGATGAAATAGACGCGGAAATCGATTCGGCAATAAACGACCTGAAATCCGGAATAATTAGCGTGGGGCACTGCATAGAAATTATTTGCCCATATGCGATCTGAATGAGGTGAGGGCAAAGAAGGGTGGAAAAGACCCTTTCAAAAAATACAATATATATCTATTTCATAATTTCGTAGGTAAGAAAGAAGAGTTTTATTTTGTTAAATTTTTATGTTTTTGTTAAGTGAAATATATATACTGATATCTATTTACGTGATATACCTACTTGACTGAAATATATTTTTGCATTTTTTTCAATCCATTAACTTAACTACTGGTTGCGAACAAAGAAATACTTTTCTCCCATCGCAACTATGTAAGTTTTCGTAGTTTTTATTCTTTGTTCGCAACCAAGTTGCGGTTAAGGAAAAAGTATTCTTGATTGGCAACTGGTTGCGGACAAAGAATAAAAGTTCTTAATTCGCAACTGGTTACGAATCACAGTTGTGAAAACGGCCGGAGGGGTTAGTTCATTGTATTTTAATGCAATTTTAATAAAAACAATATTTTAAAATAATGTTCTTGTTTCTTCAATTACTATTACATACATACAAACATAACGTCACGACTGTAATCCCCGAAGGGCTAGGCAGAGGTGAACTTGGAAGTTACCCAATTTCGCCAGTTATGTTTAAGTCCCATGTAATAGGGGGCGAGCCTATTGCCATCAATCGGGCACAAATTCAGACTCCGGGCTGTTACTGAGAAATTCCAGATAGAAAAACTCAATACCACTTTGCCCAACCTGGGGATAGAACCCGGGACCTGATGCTCAGCAGTAGCGCTTGCGACCACTAGACCAACGAGGCAGGCAATTACTATTACTTGGTTAATTACTAAAATAATATTTGTATACCATAAAATAACAGAAACATCCATAATATTCATACTTCACAACCCTGTTTTACACCCTGTAAAAAAAGATTGAAAATGAAAATGAAGGCCGGTGTTTCTAATTATATACATACATAACCACCACTGTATTTATTCGGAATATTACAGTTGACAAATTATAAATTACCTAAAAGTAATAAAAATGTCTCGAATGAAAAAAAAATACGATGTCAGCAAGAAATTAGAAGTATCAAATAATAATAGTAATAATTCAATTATATTATAATAAAATTAATAATTCCAGAATTTTGCCTAATTAAATTTGCCGTTCAGAAACTGGTCGCCGTGTAATAGCATTTTTTAAGTAGCAGCTTCTTTAAAATGTTTCCTGAACTTTTGTACTGGCTACTTGCTACTTTATTTTAAACTTGGGGAGCAATACTTTTGGGGAGCGAAACTTTCTTCATCAATGCATTTTTACATTTTAACGTTGCATACGACTAACTTGGTGTCAGACTTTCTATGCTGCCCATGGGCCTCTAACTTGGCTTCACATTCCCGAAATATATCTCAAGCAGGTTTAATCACGATCTTTTTCTTCTTCGTTTTTGAAGCAAGTAATAATTATACAATATGCACATGAATCAGTGCGAGATGAATCAGGGGTTCGAACTCGGGTCCGTCAGTTTTAGTCATTAAGAGTCTGACAGACCCCTCTGCCCTCCCCGGGGCGGAGGATATCCATGAGGATAGCCCCTCCCTAACAAAAAACCTGGATCAGCCACTGAGTTAAAATATGAACTATTTACCTTGATTGGCCAGTAGCTCAACGATGGTATAGGTAGCAATGGACCTTTCCACAGCAGACTCCACACACGTCGAGCCATGTTCGAGGAGCAGCTTCGTTAGCATATGGAGCGACACCGACTTGAAGGTCCCCTTGCATCTATCCGCGCACAAAGCGTAGCTATCACAAAACCCAACCACGAGTGATTCGAATCGAGGTAATATTCTGTGCCTGTGAAGAAATCGTTACTAATCAAATTCATATACCTAAATAGCGGGCGTCAAGGAGATTTACACCAAATTAAATAGTTGAGTCTAACCAATATAGTATAGTGTTATATAGTCAGTAGGTTGTGGAAGTCAGATAAGCATTCGTTTCTTGTAAAACACTGGTATTCAACTGCATCTGGTTAGAATAGAAGTTGAACGCAACAAAGTTGCAGGCAAAAAGACTAGGCTGGTTATGATATTATATCTATTACTACACGTTAGTATTGTTCCACAAGGTCGCAAGGATACCGGGTAATTTTAAGCATCCCAAAAATAGTGTTCTTTAACGTATATTGATATTAGTTCTGATTAACACTTTTAACTTTGACTTCGAAACCTACCCTGCCATCGCGATCATTTAGGTTATAAGGAAGTAACACCCGTTAAAGTGTATAAACATTTTTTATGCTTCAAGTACAAGCTAGAGGAGTTAAAAGTCCCGACAACATTATAAAATGTGAACTAATCACTATCGTTATTCTAGATTGATCTACTATCGCACACGAATTTAATAACTTGTATTTAAAATTTAATTGTAAAAAATACCAAATAAAGTTAACATAACATAACGTCACGCCTGTAATCCCCGATGGGCTAGGCAGAGGTGTACCTTGTAGTACACCCACATTTCGCCAGTTATGTTTAAGTCCCATGTAATAGGGGGCGAGCCTATTGCCATCAATCGGGCACAAATCCAGACTCCGGGCTGCTACTGAGAAATTCCAGATAGAAATACTCAATAACACTTTGCCCGACCTGGGGATCGAACCCGGGACCTCACGCTCAGTAGTAGCGCTTGCGATCACTAGACCAACGAGGCAGGCAAATAAAGTTAGTATCTACTAATATAGTTAGTTTTATTAGTACAAACGTCATCAAGTATTTAAAAGTGTATGCTAAAAAAATACAATAAACTTGTGCCAACAAAATTAAAATAAAGCAAAAACATCACGAAATCTTTTATCAGTGTATACTGCATACTGTTATGTTTTAGGTATAGCAACATTGCTTCTCCACGTATAACAGGAACCGCCAAACAATTTGTTGTAATACCTCGAGCGCGAGAATTACCAGCCTTTTAAAGCCACGATGTTAAATGCTTTAGTTGTTATTTGCCCACATTTAAAAACTGTTTGAAAAATCTCACCTTATAAATTCGGAGACTCAAGCAAGCTGATTTAATCAAGCAAAAGATTTAGCACGAAGTCTTGTTGAAGCCAACCTAGACTTCACTCAAAATACCACAAAAGGGGGTCGAAACAAGGAAAATGAAGGTGATGATGAAGTGTAGGATGTGCGTTATTTGATAACTTGTCGTCTAATACGACTTGGTAAATATTAAACACGTATCATAAAAGATTATCAAACTGAGAGAGGATTTAACGATTTCACAAATTCTTTAAGAACTGCAGGCAAATCGATGATGTCCGGGTAATTCTCTTGAAGATAGAAGTATATTGGCTGGTCAAAAATAAATACTTTCTCAGGATGGCGAGGCTGGTCAAGTGACCGCCTTAACCAGAGTCTTATGCTTATTAATGCTATGCCCGATCCGGGTATTAAACACCGGACCTCACGTTCAGCAGTAGCGCTTCCAATTACTAGACCGAGAAATAAAACAATCGAGGCAGGGACCGAATTGTGAGTTAATTAGCAAATAGTTGGTATTTGTAAATAAATATTAAACCGGTGATAAATAAGCGGGTATATTTCCACTCCTATTCATGGATCTGGGTAGGGCCTGATATTTCCGTTACCCAGCTTTAATTCATTATTCCGAATTCTATTACACGATAATAATTATCATTATTTTAGCTCAGTTCGTCAAACTAAGCTAAAATAATGATAATTATTGTTTCGACGTGAAGAGTACGTAATTCAGACAACCTTGCCGGTCAACATTGTCGGATCCAGACATGCTTATAAGCACACCTGTAAGTAGAGGTAGATAAATGTATTGAATGGCGGCACCCCTTTACAAGCAGACACAGCTATATTTTCCAATAGTTGCGTATTTAGTGCTATCTCACTCCATCAACCGAACTATCCCGAACGCTGAATTGATCCGTCTATAATTCTGATGGCCTCACAACCTTGCCGGTCAATATTGTCGGAACCAGACATGCTTATAGGCACACCTGTAGAGGCACATAAATGTATTGAATGGCGGTACCATTTTACAAGCAGACACAGCTATATTTTCTAATAGTTGTGTATTTAGTGCTATCTCACTCCATCAACCGAACTTTCCCGAACGCTGAATTGACCCGTCTATAATTCTGATAGCCTCTAGGTAACTATGGTGTCTAATGCGTTCGTCGGGCGCTGCAATCGGGCTACATCGATTGTTGTGAAAAAAGAAATACTTCGATATACATAAATGAAAAATGGAGAATAATTTATTATTGGTGCGTGTCGTCAGACCTAATACTAGTAACTTTTAATGCCTTTTACAGTATTTACTAGATGGTAGGTTGAAGGAACTAAGAGACACATAAAGCTGTTTGTAATTACTCTTGTTGTAGATTTTACTAAGAGGATTATTCTTACTTTATGCAAACACTAATGTGGGATCATGTAATTTTTTTATTATTTGTGTATGAACATTTATTCGGCTATGGAACCTGTAAGTTGTGTCTATGGTACGGTTATCTCTCTAGAAATCTAGGTCAGTTAACTTTGTACTTAGGTAGGAATTCTTTTCTAACTAATTTCTTTCAATGATTAGGAATTGAATCGATGCATCTGATCTATGGCCTTTCTTGTGTACCGGATGAGGCACGTTTGCAGTATTTTTAACCCCCGACGCAAAAAGAGGGGTGTTATAAGTTTGACCGCTATGTGTGTGTGTCAGTCTGTCTGTGGCACCGTAGCGCCAAAACGGGTGAACCGATTTAAAAGCGGTTTTTTTTTTAAAAGCAGGGTATCTGGCGATGGTTCTTAGACATGGTTCATCAAAATCGTGTTCAGCCGTTTCAAGGTTATCAGCCCTTTTGTGTTAGCTGCCTTTGCTATTTAAGACGTCAATAGGTCCAAACGAGAAGACATACAGACAAGAATCACACTCCGACACAAAACACGTCTTAACCTACCAACATCTCGCTTGAAAATGCATTCATCTGGCCCACTTGTTATGTCGATAAAAATTTATAGTAAATTACCCGAGCTAATCAGAAACGAAAAAGAGATTGCTGTTTTTACAAATAATTACGAAGACGGAACTCGCTTGCTGTTTATAAGAAAGTTCATATAGAATCGTTAAACTGGACACAGTTCATAAGCATAGTGAGAAGCAAAACTGCATGCCGCCGTCTACCCCTTTCGACTTACTTACGTTTGGGAAACGCAAATCCCACCGGTTTTGTACAAGTGAAAAAAAATCTGCGGCGCGGCAGCGTGGTGATATTACGCCATGGTATGGCAGGTGGTGCTGCGTTTCCATCGTTCGGAGCGACTTATATAGAAGTAAGAACTGTCTTTAATAGTCCATAGTGATATTAGCATCTATTGGGTACTGACAATAGATGCTAATATCACTATGGATTATTTAATAATCAGGAAACAAAACCCGCACAGGAGGGTAGGTAATGTGTTTTGCAACCTAGGTGTGTGTGTCTTTCCCGACGTCAATTGATTTCTATTAATTCGCGAGTGTCACCTAAGACTTGATCCAGAAGACCTATTTTAAAAGGAAAAAAAATAAGTCGACGAAGTACCTATGATCATTATCATTGAATAGGTATTTAAAAATCGCTAGTTTTCTCTTTAAATTTTTCGTTTAAATTAAAATTTTACCCTTACCTATATATTTTGCTAAAACGTCAGATTCGATTGCCATAAGCAAAAAAAAGTTCTTAAATTAAGTATTCCGCGTGCCATCTCCAATATTTGGGAAAACTAATATGTACATCTAATTTTACCGACGTATCGTAGCAACACTTCTGATTTTAGGCATGTAGGCAAACGCTATATGTACTAACGAGACCGAAATGGACAGCTTCGTGTAACTAGGAAAACGTAAGCTATCCATCCTTAGACTAGAATAAAGAAGAAAAGTTTACGAGAAACTCACCGTTTGAGGGCTTGGATCAGTGTGGAAGGATGCTGACGACGAGCGTCATGGTAGATAAGGATGACTTTTTGGTTTTCAGCCTTTGACGACTCCAGCCAATCCAGGAATTCAATAAGGGCGGAAAACTCCGACTTGGATCTTACTACCTGCGGACAGAAGTTAAGGTTAAAAGTGAACTGGTGATGTTTCTCTTACTTAAGTACTTATAATCACCCTTACTCTCGGTGAACACGTACCGTTTTCAACCGACTTACAAAAAAAGAGGTTCTGAATTCGGCAGTATTTTTTTCTATATGTGACCTCATCAATCCGTCGTTTTGGACCGATTTGAACAATTCTTTTTTTTTTGATAGGGTGGTCGCATTTGAATTTAATCGAAATCGCTTCAGTAATTTGGTTGTAATATCAAAACCAATGGAAAATAGTAAATCAGCTACATACAAAGAAACTAATAATGCAAAATAAAAAAGCCTTTTTTTAAATATGATAATTATACTAGTGCTGGACTGCAATCACATCTGATGGCAGCGATGCAATCAATGAAGGTTATTAAGAGCCTATTCATTCTGGCCTTAAAGACACCTACATTATAATCGGTAGGAAAGACCGCAGCTAGACAGGACAACAAAAAAATATAACCGAAGAACGTGGAAAAGTAATAAAGTCCACTGTACCTTTTGGGAGACCGTGTTCTGCAGGGTACGGTAGCGTACTGAGCTGCCGGTGCTGGTGATGAACCAGGGCTCGGGAGGAGGCCTCCCGTCATCGGACGGTATTACGTACTGCGTGTACACCTTTTTCAGAGATATGTACGCCGCGATTTGACAAATCTAAAGCAATTGGAACAGTGTCATTAGCTTATCACGTCATTAAATTTGTTCCTGTGAACATTGGCACCCAAACAGCTCAAACTAACACACACACCATGTGGCTTTGATGCTGTTTCATTCATTATTAGCCACCGACTTCCGAAACTAGAGTTATTTTACACCTGTGTTTTTTAATGAAGTCGGTGGTTTTTTTTTGTAAAAAAGCTTTTATTTTTTTATAAGTTGCGTCAGAGACCTAGTACAATTTGACTGCGACAATGTGAGCTGCACGTTCGATTAAAAGAGGCTTATTTTTTAAGATGACAAAAGTGATCCTTTTCGGCAACGGCAGGTGCGGAAGATTGCTCAAATTTGGAGGAACTCACTTACCTCGTCAACGAACATTGTTCCAGTAGTGTCCACGTCCCAGCCTACGAGTTTGTAGTTACCCTTCGGCAGGCCAGCAGGGGGCTCGGAAACTGCTGGAGGTATCCACCCCCGTGGTGGCGGCTGGTTGGGAGGAAGGGCACACGCACCTTCTTCTTCGGGAAGAGCTGCCATTTTACAATCTGGCTGGCTACAAACAAAAGAAATAACTTCATAATGAATTGTAATATTCTAGTACCAGCTCTCTGCTAACCGGTTTGTTGTTGGCATTCTAGAACAATCTATATGTGTTCCAGGAAACCAAGGAATTTCCAAAATTTACTTTTAACATACCTTGAAGATATTCAAGGTGTGTTAAAAGTAAATTATGGAAATTCCTGTAAAGAACGGGGAAGAGACATTTTTAATTCCTGATAATAAAACATTTTTATAATAGGGGTTAAAGTATGAAATTGGCGTTTTATTGTAATAGCGCACTTCGAATTGACATAGAACCTTCATGGTTTGAAACTTTTTCAAATGGTACCTATGAAGTTCTTCTTTTAAAAAATGTGCAACATTCTATTATCGACTTTCAGTTTTTTTTTTATTCAACTCCGACATTAAGAAAGATGGACCCACACAGGTGAATAACAATGAATTGAAAGAGATGGTGGAAACCGATCCGAGGCTTACTACCCAAGAATTAACGGCATGGTTTAACGTTACCTTACCCACAATAATGACTTTATATTCGCAAATCAATAAACAAAAAAAAAAAAAAAATGGGTGCTTCATGATTTGACTGATCTGCGGAAAGAAACGCAAGTTGAAATGATAAAAAGTTGATTCTTTACGATAAGCGTAAGCGAAAAATGGCTGAGCCCAGGTAAAAACGCCGCAACAGCAACCTAAAGCAAAGTTTACCAATGTACAGTATTAAATTTTTTAAAAATAATCGACCGGGCGCCGCCGCCGGGTGAAAGCTAAATATATTCTTAAGACCTTTGCACACGACGATTTTTATCACGCTGATGACAATCAGTACGCTCAGCAAACGCAAGCCTGGGGAAACGAAACATAGGGTACGTGAGCTATCCGATAATATAAGAAGGCGCTTAGCTCAGCGCGATAAAAAAAACATGGTGTGCAAAGGCCTTAAGGGTGATTAACCAGAACTGAGGCCGACTGTACATGGGGTACCTACTCAGCGCGTTACCGGCTGGCTAATATTAGGTCTTTACCTATGAAATTGCCGTTCTGCAGTACTGGCCATTTCAAATTAAAATAATTTTTGTTTGGCTAAGAATTCTAATTTCAAATTAATTTTATTTTAAAAACATGTTTTTTTTCCAAAAGTAGTCATTTGTTTATTGATTAGTGTTACATTTTCGTCGCATTTCAATCTTTTTCGTCATCATGGATACGTTAAAAATTCGAGCAATTATGGAATATGAGTACCGTCGTGGCAGCAACGCGGCACAAGCGGCACGCAACATCAACGACGTTTACGGAGGTAACACTACAAACCAACGCACCACCTGTTATTGGTTTGCTCGCTTCCGTTCTGGAAATTTCGACCTGAAAAATGAACCTCGCGGTCGTCCGAAGACTTTGGTCGACAATGACGAATTAAAGGCGACTGTGGAAGCTGATGATACACAATCTACGGCTGAATTAGCAGCAGCTTTCGACGTTAGGTCAAAACAATATTGGTCCATTTGCGTCAAATTGGCAAGGTAAAAAAGCTTGACAAATGGGTGCCCCACGAACTCAATGATCGCCAGCGCGAAGTACGCGTCGAGACGTGCCTTGCACTGCTCAACAGACACATAAATGAAGGAATTTTGAACCGCATTGTTACCTGCGATGAAAAATGAATTCTGTTTCATAACCGCAAGCGCTCAGCAAGTTGGTTGGATACTATTTTTTTTTTTTTTTTTGAGCGTTGGAAAATCCTCATGGATGTCCCCCGCCCGGGGAGGCGGAGGGGTCTGTCAGACTCTCACTGACTAAAAACCACCCCGTGTTCCTTCTCACACCTGCGCCGGGGGTCACGGGAACAGAAGATACTTCCGCGACCCCCGACTGGTGCCGGCCCCGCGGGCCTCGCCAAGTCAGCGAGGGGAGTGAGGTGTTAGACTCCCCTCGCGACGTCTAAGAGGGGCGCGCGTGAACACGACGCGCCGCCACCTCGGGTCCATGTACGTGGGGGCGGCGGACATCCCCGCGTCCGTCGCCCTGGACCCATTCAGGGGGGCTGGAAGAGGGCGTTGTCCGCCCTCCGCCTGCGCCCGGTGCGTCTGCTGCGAGCCGGGTGAGTGGAAGTAATCTCCCGCTCCCTTTTCGCAGCCTCCTTCTGCGAGATGACCGTTTCGCAGAAGGACACCACCGCGTCCCAGGACTCGATGCCGCCGACAAGTTGGTTGGATCCTGGTTCAGCACCTAAACAATGCCCTAAACGAAAACTTACCCCTAAAAAAGTGATGGTCTAGCACCGGTGTGATTCATCACAGCTTCTTATCAAACGGGGTGAGCATTACTGCAGATGTGTACTGTGAAGAACTGAACACAATGATGGAGAAGCTGGCACATCTCTAACCAGCATTGGTCAATCGCTCGTCTCCACTGCTCCTGCACGACAACGCGCGACCTCATACTGCACAGCAGACGGTCTCCAAGTTGCAAGAACTGGGGTTGGAAGCTCTCCGTCATCCGCCCTACTCACCAGACCTTGCGTCTACAGACTACTACTTTTTCCAGAATTTGGATAACTTCTTGGCGGGAAAAAAATTCAATACCCGAGAGGCAGTACAAAATGCCTTTGAAGAATTTGTTGCCTCCCGTCCAGCTGATTTCTTTAAGAAGGGCATCAATAAACTGCCACTGCGTTGGCAAAGATGCATTGATTGCATGGGTGATTACTTCGATTAATACAAATAAAAAAATACATGAAAAAAATACGTTTAAATTTTTTCATACAAAACGGCAATTTCATAGGTAAAGACCTATTATTTAAGTTACTACCAAGCCGCAGATGGCATGCGTGGTATCGACCCTCTCCTGAGAGAAGGCCTGTGCCCAGGGTTTGGGTACCGGAACGTCTGGTATCTCGAGGTCCCGGGACTTTTCGTAAATTTAGTTGTCTACAACTACGTCGTTTATGAACAGATTCTATTTTTTTTGGTTGGAGAAGAGATATTTGAAGGGTGGAACGGTACTACAAGAAACGGTGGAAAAACATATTGCTCTGTATTAGATTAACTACTGTTTTAATTAAATCAAGAATAATTGAAGATTTAAAGAACAATGTCAGAATATCATAGTAACTTTGGCTCAATATTAATTTGTCATGAACAGTAAATATTTTTACGTTTTTTTGTGTTGTTTAATATCTAAAGCATTTCTGCGATTTCCATTTTTACATTTAACTTCTAAGTAAGAAGTTATTCAGACATTTTAAATTGGAGGTTAGGTATTTTTACAGAGAGTAAATTAAACAGCAAATATACAGTTGAATAGTTTAATTCTTTTTTAACCGACTTCAAAAAAGGAGGAGGTTCTATGTTCGTGTGTATGTATTTTTTTATTTTATTTATGTATGTTACCTGACTTCTCCCCCATTTCTGAAGCGATTCTCAAAATTCTTTTTTTATTTGAAAGAGTATATTCCTGAGGTGGTCCCATTTTAATTTGGTGAAGATCTGGTGCTGATCTTCGGAGATATACAACGGAACTCTTCAAAAGTTTAGTGTTTTTTTAAGTCGGTTTTATTTTTTGGAAAAAAGTTTTTTTAACATTAGCATCATCATCAATTTCGTTATCAAATTCAATCAACAATTCCTCCAGAAATGGTGCAGGGGGCTCAATATGGTTTTGATAACCTAAATACATCATCTGGCAATGGTATCTCACAGTTTGTTTACTTACCAAGACCTTACAATTAATACAACGTAGTTGATTGGTCACTGTCATTGTCATTTGTCAGTTTAAGCGCGCGCGATCTTGACAGCCGGGTTGCAATTGTTATTACATGGCAATTATATATAATAGATCAAGAAAATATTTTTTTTGAATTTCGTTTTTATAATATCCTTTACAAAATACTAAATGTATGTATAAACGTATTATTTAAGTAAAAAATAAATAAAAAGAGATAATAATGAGGTGGTAAATAAAAAGTAAAGTGTTTTTTTTTATTATTTAGAATATTATCGATTACAGTGGCAGAACTTTAATTATGAGAATTATCGATTACAGTAGCAAGACTGGTCACTTTTTTATTTAAATCTGGAATTCAAGAACTTGAATATTAAAATAACATACACACATACAGGCAGAAACTACTGAGCGCCATATGCTACGATTCTTACATACTTCTTTTGCTTCGTTTACATTCATACATGTTATTTTTGTTGTTGTGTTGTTGTTGTAGGTAATATTAAAATAATTACTTATTAAAATGATTTTCTTTTTGAGCAGTTCTCAAATAGCACAAAATATATATATTTTTTTGTATTTTCATTTAAATTGTTAGAGGTAAAAACTTTGTGTTCGCGTGAATTTAGTTTTAAAAGTTGTGTACGCCGAACGCTGTCATTGTTCTTTTATTTTCTTCAGCAATATTGAGTTGTTTTGTATAGGTACCTACTTAAATTATTGCTTAATCTCCCATCATCAGTTACGTTTAAGTCCTACACAATTGGGGGTGAGCCTGTTAGCCATCAATTGGCACAACACCAGACTCCGGGATGCTACGGACAAATTGTAAATGGAACGACCCAATAACACTTTGCTCGACCCGGAATCGAACCCGTTAGCAATGTGTATCGCTTGGGACCTCTAGACTAACGCAACGTCCTGCGTGATCGATCTAGATGCGAACGCGGAGCAGCGCGAAAACAACAAACAGTCGAAACTTATTGCAGTGCTCAACGCTACGTGACCAAACGTACCTACGTCAGGTGCGATGCGGCGCGGCGCGGCGCGAAATGAAGCGTACGGGACCAGTTCGCGGCAGTGCTGGATGATTCGCGTGCACGTATATAGGTAGGACATAGCCACCGCGTCGCACCGCATTGCATTGACTTCGCGTTTCACCGCTTCATAATCGCGTTCGCTTTGAACCGCCTACGTAGGACACAGCGTAACGTGGCAGGCGGACAGTAATTGGATGCGAGATCAATTTTTGCTTGTTTTTTAGAATTCCTGGAAACTTGCATGTAAAATCACGCCTGTAATCCCAAAACTGGTAGATGTGTAGGTACTTGTAGCACAGCGACATTTTGCCAGTTATGTTTACGTCCAATGCTATAGGGGGCGAGCATATTGCCATCAATTGGCCGTAAAACCAAACTCTAGGCTGCTATTAAAAAATCCTAGATGGAAAATCTCAATAACGCTTTGTCCGACCCGGGATTGTACCCGAGAGCTCAACCTAAGCAATATCCCTTGCGCCATTAGGACTAATGAGGCACTCGAGCGGAAGCCGGCTTCCGCGAACAATAGGTAATTTAATTGTGTCTGGAATTCCATTTAAACTCTAAAAAGAATGGGACCGTGGCTTTAAGTAAAAGAAAAGAATAAAGAAAAGCATCTATTTAACATGATTCAAATATTGTTAATTATTGTTATTAAAAATCTCACGAAAGTCCTCACCACGCTAGACGTGCAGCCCTCGGCACGCACTAAAATGCTAGGCGTGCGCGAAACGGAAAACAAAGAGACGCGGCGCGGGTGATAGATTATTTTCGGAAACATGTAATAATGACGTTTCTACTTACATAATTGAAAAGGGAACGATTGCGTCCTGTAACTCCAACACAAACAACAATATTTGTTCAACGAGCACTGTTGCTCTGCGTCGTGCACACACGGATGACTAATGGCCGATGTGACGGGACGGGAAGAACGGAGCGCGATTGCATTTGTCGTGAAAGAAGCGGGAAGCAAAACGCGCATGCGCTACCCGCGCTACGCCCCGGGTCATCCCAGTTCGAGGCAGTGAATATCCTGCCGATATGAATTTATGTACTATCAAATTCTATGTGCCCCTCGTTCCGGCGCAGGGCTCATAAATCAATACGCACGTCTGGACAGGTACTGTGTAGCGCTCCGAACGCGTATACCGGAGCTAATTGGACAGAATCAAATTATCAAATAATGATTAGGGTAAGATAAGTTTTAGGCTAACTTAGATTGAATAAAATGTATGAAGTAGGTATGCAAAAGAGTAGGTTATGTGGTATGTTAAAATGTACCTAGGTATGCCGAGAAAAAATAGGTAATTCGAAAAGTTCAACTTTACCAATTACATCCGGAACATTGTTGAGTCACTAATACCAAAGTCTTATCAGTGAGACAGTGACTATGACTTACAAATTAATTTGCGTTGCGCACTTATATGGTACATTGCAGGTACATTGCATTCGCAATCTGAAGA
Source organism: Euplexia lucipara (assembly GCA_921972225.1). Classification (NCBI taxonomy): domain Eukaryota; kingdom Metazoa; phylum Arthropoda; class Insecta; order Lepidoptera; family Noctuidae; genus Euplexia; species Euplexia lucipara. The sequence continues at coordinate 3,211,071 of OV179142.1, read as the reverse complement.
ATTTTGAAGGACGTTCGAACTGTCCAAATGATTGGCCTTAGTAGTTTACGAACTGACTCTGCGCTTTATTTTAATAGTATTCTTTGATTTCAAGATCGACGCGCAATTATGTACGACGCAATGATTTATTAAGACGCGCGGGCGCGACGAATGCGGGCACAAGATGGACTACGCGCTGCACTAAGCGAACCCGCCAGGTGCGTTAAGCCCAAGGAGAAGACCAAACCGCACGACGACTACATGGGCGTCGTCAACGACTTCATAGTCTGGCTCAGCAAGTTGAGTATCGGATTAGCCTTATACTCAATACTTTATTGCATTCCATAATGTGTACACAATATAGTTGGTATGTTATAAGATCGAATCAATTATGTATCCTGTCGGGCACAGCAAAGTTATAAAAACTTTTTTGCAAAAAATAAAACCGACTTCAAAAAAACACAAACAAAAAAACTTCGAAGCTTAAACTTTATTTAATCGATTTCGTGTTTTTGTCACCGGCTTCTGAAGCTATTTATTTTTCACTTTTTTGTGTTTTTCTTTCAGTTTTTTTGTTTGTGTTTTTTTGAAGTCGGTTTTATTTTTTGCAAAATATGTTTTTTATTTTTTCATTTTTAGTTGTTTCCATAAAAATATTAACCACGTTATTTTGGTAATTGTCAACAATACATGTCTAGGTAATAGGGTTATCCACTTATTCCTAATAAATGAAACTTAACATACCTAACTGTCGAAATCTAGGTATATTGTACATATCTGCGTACCCCTCAGAGCATACAGGCGTGATGATAGGTCATGATGTTGTATAAACAATAAGCATCCAAGCTTGCCAAATTAAGAACATAAGTTTTAGTCCATTATCCCTAATAAATGAAACTTAACATACCTAACTGTCGAAATCTAGGTATATTGTACATATGTGCGTACCCCTCAGAGCATACAGGCGTGATGATAGGTCATAATGTTGTATAAACAATAAGTATCCAAGCGATTCCAGCAATCACGACCGATTTGCCGTCTATTTTTGAAGAGTTCCATTGTATATCTCCGAAGATCAGCACCAGATCTTCACCAAATTAAAATGGGACCACCTCAGAAGTCTACTCTTTCAAATAAAAAAAGAATTTTGAGAATCGATCCACAAATGTCGGAGAAATCAGGTAACGTACATAAAAAAAAAAAAAAATACATACACACGAACATAGAACCTCCTCCTTTTTGAAGTCGGTTAAAAAGTAGGAGAGAGGATGAAGGCTTTTTTATTAAGAGAAATAATAATTTAAATGTAACATTAAAATAGTAATATTTGGTACTTACAATTTATATTTTATTTACGTATTTATATATGTTATTGGTTGTTGATGTACGTCCAATTCTTGGACTTGCTGGGTATACACAAAATATTTCTTTCCATAATTGTTCACTTAGCGGTGGTAAGTAGTATTTTGGTTACTTCCCTTCGAGGTTTCGCTTCCTATTTAATTGTATACAAGCGAGTGCTAATAAGAAACTATAAATTTGATTTCCCTAAAAGCAGAATGAGTAACATCTGCCTTATTTGTATTACTATGTAGGTACGTTGCGATTGATAAATTCAATATTGAAACCCTGCCAGAGAGTCTCTAATTAATTCGGACACTCAGTACTGCGTACACAGCCACTCACAGTAATCCTTTTCAATTTGAAATCCCAGTATTCACTTTGACAGCAGCAGCTCTTGTAGGATTTCTACACGCCCCGGCGGCGCGCCGCTCGGGACAATGTTAATAGATGCATCGGAATAAATACCCCGGGGAAAGGGGTTATTAATATAATTGAACAATGGACTTTGTATTAGTAAACATGATAAGTACATGATACATGAAAATGTTTTGTGTCTCAAAACTTATTCAGAACATACTGCTTGGACTTGAAATACACGACACTGCATGTTGGTTAGATTGCGTGCCCTGCACGTGTAGCATGACCACCGTAGAAACCACAGTCTAAAAATCTACAGTCGTCCGACGAAGCCGTCTAGACAGGGCAATCGTGCGGGATGTTAAGGGCGAGACGCGGAAAAGCCGCTCCCGAACTGCGAACAAAACTTTTGATGAAATATACTAGATGACTAGGATATGTAAGTAAAAACCGTTGTTTGTACAGAGAAAATTTTTATTATAATATTAATGACACAACTCACAAGTCATTATTTTAGAACACATGTTTGAATATTACTTTTTAAATATTGTTTAACTAAAAAGTTTCCACACTTCCCCTCAAACAACATTCATCATCAGATAATATCCTCACATCACTTCACACCAGACACAATCATATCGCGCACACTGTTCCCTCCCCAGTCAGCATCTACAAATCCCGTGATGTCCTGCACCGATGACTTGGAAAATATCAAACATAGATCCCTTGTACCCTTAAGGTATCTCAAGATATGTTTAGCAGCTTTCAAATGACGTTCCTCACAACATGAGTTATACTGTGCCAAAAAATTTACCGCAGCCGCAATATCCGGGCGTGTGTTACAGGCCAAATAGTTCAGCGACCCTATGAGTGCCTGATAACTACGAGAGTCTTGGCAGGATAAAAACTTACCTCCTTCCCCTTCCGCCAAGGCTCTATGGAAATTCATTTCCGTCGGAGTTTTCACTGGTTTGCAGTCAGACATACCATATTCATCCAAGATCTTCGAAATAAGCCTCTCTTGATTCAAATATATTCCAGTATCCGTCTTTGACAAAAGCATACCCAAAACTTGTCTCGCTTCCCCTAAATCCTTTTACTTGAAATGTTTACATAAATTGTTTAATAAAACTTCCTTCTGCTGTTTGTCTTTGTAAAATAATAAAAAATCGTCAACGTACAAAGCGATATAAAAATTATTATTTTTGTAAAGACAGCTATCAAAGTCACAGCGCTTGAAGTTCAAAGACAATAACACTTCATTTACTTTTTCATTCCAAGACCGTGAAGCTTGTTTGAGGCCGTATATCGCTTTTTCTAGTAAGCAAACTTTTTCCTTCGAGTTTTCATCTATGCAACCCTCCGGCTGTCGCATATAAACTCTTTCATGCAAATCACCGTTGAGAAAAACGGTGTTCACATCGAAGTGACTGATGAACAAATCTTTTTCAACAGCCAACGATAGCAGCAATCTCACTGTCGATCTTCTCACGACCGGTGAATAAGTTTCGAAGTAGTCGACCCCGTAGGACTGAGTGAAACCCTTCGCCACAAGTCGCGCTTTATAGGTCTTATTACCATCTGCATCAAACTTGTACTTGAAGATCCACTTGTTTCCCACGACTTTAGCTTCTGGAGGCTTTTTGACGAGCTTCCAGACCTTGTTCTCGTACATCGAATCCATCTCTTTTTTCATGGCTTCCTTCCAGTTATCCTTATCTTTCCGACTTAAGGCTTCCTTAACTGTCAAAGGCTCCTGATCTTCTGTACAGCATGCAAGTCCATGAAGATTTCCTTTTCGTATTCTACTACGAAGAGGATAACGACATTCACCTTCGTTTGACTCCCCTCTGTTATTAGTCTCTTCAACTTCAATGTTTTCCACCACGACATTTTTTGCTTCGCTATCACCCGTTTCTCCCACCTCCATCTCCGCGTCTTCATATACTTCAGCTCCATCTGTGGAACTCGGCCCTTGAGAAGCTTCTGCACTACCAGGTGACAAACCTGATTGGCCTTCAACCTTTCCTAGTTCCCAGATTACTTCAGCACCTTTGTCACCGCTACCTACGAGCTGACTAGGGTCCGCTGAAACTACTGCTGTAGAGTCCTCCAAGAAAACTACATCCCTTGCTCTAACAATGACGCGAGGGTTACTGGGATCTATGAAACGATATCCCTTGGTTTGTTCACAGTAACCAACAAAGATATGTTCTACCGCTTTAGGGCTCCATTTCTTCCGAGTTTCCTTGGGCACGTGCACAAACGCTTTCGTTCCAAAAACTCTGAAATTATCGAATGACTGAGCCATCCCTGTCCACAACTCCTCAGGAATCTTACCACTATTGCCACTGTGAGGCAGCCTGTTCTTGGTATAAACAGCCGTATTACATGCCTCTCCCCACAGTCTCGCACTCAGACCCTTTTCCGCCAACATAGCACGAGCCATCTCCACAATTGTGCGGTTTGCTCGCTCCACTACGCCATTCTGCTCCGGAGTGTAGGGAACAGTCAACTGATGCTTTATACCCTTTTGCTGTAGAAAGCCATCAAACTTCCTGTTCACAAATTCTGTTCCATTGTCTGTGCGTATGCACTTTACCTTCAACCCGGTTTCAACCTCTACACTAGCTAGAAAAACTTTAAAATAATCGAGCACCTGATCTTTTGATTTAAGGAAAAATACAAAAGATTTACGTGTAAAATCATCTAAAATAACTAGCATATACCGAGATCCACCGTACGTGGATTCTGACATTGGACCACAGATATCTGCATGAACCAGTTGCAGTCTCTCGACTGCCCTCACAGCCTCACCAACTGGAAAAGGTAAACGATGTGCCTTCCCCTTAATACAGGCGACACAAGGCTCCATTACGCTCTTTCCAAAATCCATACCAGGAAGCTTACGTAAATCTTGCTCATTTACGTGTCCAAGCCGCCGGTGCCACAACATCAAAGGATTACCTGCCTTCACTGACGCCAACGCAGTCCCATCTACAACCGCTTGACAACCTTCAAGCTTGTAGATCCCTGAGACTTCACTTGCGGTAGCCAAAAGCTTTCCCTTGAAATGGCCTGGAACCAAATGGTGAATTAGCTTGCACCCATCTCTGTCAAAACTTACCTTCCATCCTTTATCTACTAATTTAGACACTGATAACAGATTAACACGCAAACCAGGTACATACATGACGTCCCTCACAGCAAGCATTTGTCCTTTCAAACTCACCATGATATCACCCTTACCTTTGCATTCAATCTTATCATTATTCGCACATGTCACTTTACTCATACCAACATTCACAACCAAATCTTTAAACCAATGTTTCTGGAAAGACATATGTGAAGATGCTCCGCTGTCGATGTACCACTCCGTCGGATTGAAGGAGTTCCCGGTGTTGAATGAACACAGGCTCACGATCGCAACGTCACTCAGTTTGGAGATCGAACCCACTTTCCTTCCTTCAGGACAGTCTGGCTTCTTATGTCCACTCTTTCCACATTTAAAGCATTTTATTTTGGTCATATCAATATTTTTGTTCCCATTCCGCTTCTTACTTTTACTCACAGCCAATGCCGAGTCCGCTGAAGACAATGTACTACAACCTTGACGTGAATCCTCCTGTAGTAACTTCTGCCGTACGTTCTCTGAAGTCAACTTCATCCCAGAGTGTTCCAGTGCCATTCGCATAGGCCTGTACTCTTCAGGTAGTCCTCTCAGTAACACGACAGCTACAAGATCATCGTCAAATCCGGTGGCAATATCCTTCAACTTTTGAGAAAGAGACATAACTGTAGCAACATATTCGTGCATCGACGAGTGTCTCTCTAGCTTCTCATCTAACAATGCGTTCATGAGGGTGATCCTGCGATTCACGCCTTTGTCCTCAAACGCTTTCGCTAAGCTATCCCAAGCATCTTTAGCATTATTTGAATTTTGTACATACGCATAAAGTGTAGGTTCCACGTGTAGACAAATCAAAGCTAGTGCATCTTGGTCCTTCTCGACGGCGATAGAGTCTTTGGAATCCGGGTACGTTGACGTATAAGTGAACAATTTTTCTCGTATGAGAATCATTTTTATCGCGAATTTCCATGTAGAATAGTCATCTAGGCCGCAGAGGTTCTTGATGGCAAATTCAGTGACTGGGCCCATAACCTTTTGATGAAATATACTAGATGACTAGGATATGTAAGTAAAAACCGTTGTTTGTACAGAGAAAATTTTTATTATATTAATGACACAACTCACAAGTCATTATTTTAGAACACATGTTTGAATATTACTTTTTAAATATTGTTTAACTAAAAAGTTTCCACAAAAACGATGTTCGTAGTTTGTGAGGGCTAACGCGTGTAGACGTTGTCGGCATTTTTCCAGAGATCAAAGGCGTCGTCCTACTGTATTAATATTTATACTGTGGTAGAAACGGGTTTTATCTACAGAAGAAACGTCAAAGTGACCGATCATATCTTTTGTTTTGATCACGAAAATGTCAAGAATGAAGGGAAGAAATGTGTAGATTCTAGAGTCGACTATAATCTACAAAATCGAGCATTATTTCTTCTATAATATCGGCAGAAATGTTTCTCTTCCCTACTACTTTTCCGTTTCTTCCGTCGACATACCCGTTTCTACGGCGATCAATGTTATCATGCTACGCGCGTGCAGAGGGAGCCTAGAAAAAGTAACATTTTCAGTAACGATAAAGAGGTTTGATAAATCGGAAATGTTTAGGCCGGCCCCCCCAGTGCTGCATCGATTCGCACACCCAAAGAAATACACAACATCGCCCCGATCGAAACTATCGAATAACCGACCCTACCCAATTAATCCTACCAGCAGTGCGATTCTGGTCAAATCACCGCGTGAAAATGTAGGCGTAGTGAGGGCGAATTGAGCTGTCATTCCATCCTAACAGAGCAGAGCAGAGCAGAGCAGATACTCAAGGCAGCGGGTGTAGACCCCAGGACGAGTTGCTTCTCACACGAGCACCTGTACGTCGCTTGCTCCCGCGCCACCAGTCCTGACTCTCTTTACATTTTTTCTCCGTTTTTAAGGAAGTGTAAGGTATGATACCTTTGTACGTATTTTTACTCTTTTGTATCCAGGAATGTATTCCAGCATTATTTTCTCTATTTCCTTCAGTCACATCGTATGACTGAACTCAGCAGGATTTCCATATAACCCTCTTCATACCTATAACTATATTTTAATGCTATTTTAAAAGTTGTTTACTTATAATGCTATAGCCCCTTCCCTCCCGGACCGCTAACGCGTATAGTCGTGTGCATCCGTGCGAATTTTTATTAATTATTTTAAATAAATCAATAAAAAATCAACAACTTATATTCGGGGAAGTACTAGGCGCGCAGAACTCAGCGAAGGCAGATAACAAACTCAGTGACGAGGCCCGACAAGGACAGCAACACTTGAGACGCAGTTACCATCCTAAGCTTCGCTGCGCTCACGTCACATCGGCGCGTCACCGGTCGCTTGTTGTACATCTCTTAGTGTGCGTATACAACGAGCAGAGCACCCACACAAGTTCAAGCACTCCGTTCGCCGCCTGCCATTCACTAGCGCACGCGATTAGCAGAAAACGATTGATGCAAGGCGCTTTATCAAAAACATATAACTAAAAAAAAAAAAAAAAAAAATGTCGATCAACCGCACACCACCGCAAGGGGGGTTAAAACTGCCTGCTTCACCAGTTCATCACAGATCTGACCCAGCTATCTATTCGCTCGAAAACCAGGACATTATTACCAAGAGAAGCAAACGTCGACTGAACGACCCATCGACCGCCGCCGACATTACATTATCTGATCTTATGTCAAGAATGGACGATATAAAGAGTGAGCAAGATACTAGGTTCACCTCATTGGAATCATCTATAATCCAATCCCTATCATCTCAAAATGAGGAAGTGAAGGAGTCAATAAAGTACCTCTCAGCAAAATATGACGATGTTCTTACTAATCTAAAATCACTACAACAAGAAAATAACTTTTTTAAAACTCACATTAAAACCCTGGAAGCTAAGCTGGAGCGGTTTGAAATAAATGCCCGCTCATCCACAGTAGAACTAAGAAATATCCCTACATCAGAAACAGAGACTAAGGAACACCTTACTGACATCGCAAAGAAAATCGGCACGCTTATCGAGGTCCCGGTTGAAGACTCTGATATACGTGACGTAATTCGGATGAAACTCAAAAACAAGGAACCTGGCCCTGTTTTAGTGGAATTCACCTCGACGATAAAGCGCGAGAGGTTTTTAAGAGCCACAAGAAACTTCAATAAACACAACATCAATCAACGCTTGAGTACGACTAGTCTCAGAATAAATGGACCGACTAAACAAATATTTGTATCTGAATCCCTCACAGCGCCGGTTCGACGACTACATTACCTGGCTAGAATGTTTGCTAAAGATCACAAGTACGAGCACTGCTGGACATCTTTTGGCAAAGTATACCTGAAACGTAACTCTAGTGAGACTCGCCTACGTATAAATTGCGAAGAGGACATCGAAAAGCTGAAGAAAACCAATTGACTAGTTAAGTTTTTTCTTTATACAACTACTGTTCATAACTTTACTGCATGCATAGTACTTTACTATATTTATATGGATAGTGGTATTTCGTTATTAAGGGTTCTTGTCTACCTGATCCATACGTACACACACTATAATATTAATAACATACACAATACAAACACAGTTATTAATACACTACGATCGCAAACACATAAAATACACTACACATTACATTTACAACTTCTCTATATACAAACAAAACACAAAAACTTAACTACTCCTAACCACTACATCACACTAGTCTATACTAACAACTTCACATCTCCGCCAAAAATAAAACGTCATACTAAAACCTTTCTACTAAATTCCAAGAAAATAACTAAGAGCCTGACATTAACTGCAAACGTTAACGAGTATTCACCTACTATTCGATAACATCCAAGATAATATTAACAATTTAGACGCGGTATCTGTCTCTGTATCGTCCTATTGCGACTTGGATGACTGTACTCCTACTAACTTTCAACCTGAATGTTCTCTTAAGGTCTTAAACCAAAACATTAGGAGTATCTCAAAAAATATCAACGGATTCTACACTATACTGTCTAGAACAAAGGTAGACTGGGACGTAATCGTGTTGACAGAGTGTTGGCTACGAACAGACCCAAATATTCCCGACCTAAATGGCTACAATAACTTCCAAACCACAAATAATCTCACGCAAAATGAGGGCGTCGTAGTTTATGTACGCGAAAACCTTAATGTTACTGTGGAGGAACCGTCTTTTCCAGGCGCTAACGGCTTGATCATAAAATTGGATAGGAACATTATTATACTAGCGCTATACCGACCCCCTGGGTACAGAGACATTTCAAATTTCTTGAATAACTTGAATGATATACTACAAAAAATAGAAAAATATGATAACGTCGTTATTACCGGAGACATAAACATAAACATTCATCTTGACCACCGACATTCAGATACACTGAGTTACCTCACCCTGCTAGCCGCCTACGGCCTGCTACCAGCCCACACCATACCAACTCGACAAAATGCATGCATAGATCACTTTATACTAAAGACTGTACTGCCTGCCACAGTCTTTGTAGCCCATTCCGCTCTAACCGATCATGAAACCGTCATGTTATTCCTCACAACGAAAACTAAAAGAACTGTCGGAAAAAAAACAATAACCCGTACTAACCACGAGCAACTAGATAGGGACTTAATCCAAATTAATTTCACCGAAATATACAACATGCAAGACGCCAACCTAGCAGCTGATACTATGGTTGATCTTATTAGACAAGCTCTTAAAACTAACTCAATAACAGTTAAAGTGCCAAACAGGAAAAAGATAATTAAGGATTGGATCACTCCGGGCTTGCTTCGATGCATACGACACAGAGACAACTTGCACAAACTACACAAAAAAACACCCAAAAACGAGATTTTAAAACTCTCTTTTTCCAGATACAGAAACTTTTGCAATAAACAGCTTAAAAATGCTAAAATAGAGTATGATAAACAAGAAATACAAAAGGCGGGGAATAACACAAAACAACTATGGACGGCTATTAATAACATAACCAATAGAGTAAAAACGAACGAAACAACCTCACACCTACTCACATTATCTTCAACTCCACATACTTCTGTTAACGACATCAACAATTTCTTCGCTGATATTGGAAAGAACTTAGCAGATAAAATAGGCAATACATCGGATGACATCAAGGACACAAATACTTACAAAAACATTCACTCTATGACATTATTACCTACTGACGAGGCTGAGGTAGAAACTCAAATTATGTCCCTCCGTAGCGACTGCGCTGTGGGTTGGGACGGAATCTCCAGCAATTTACTTAAAAAATATCGAACCACACTCGTACCCCCGCTCACGCATGTCTGCAATCTGGCTCTTACCACAGGTAGGTTCCCCAAGATCTTCAAAAGATCAATTATACACCCAATCTATAAGAGTGGGAGCAGAGATCGCGTCAACAACTATAGGCCCATAGCCGTACTTCCCGCTCTGTCAAAGGTACTAGAACGTATCATGAATGCAAGATTGGTCAGCTACTTGGAAAAACAAAATATCCTGTCACCGACACAATATGGTTTCCGAGCAGGTAGATCGACTTCTGACGCCGTTCATGATCTAACAAGTTATGTGGTCGAGAACTTGGATCGCCGGAAAAAGGTCATAGGTATTTTTGTAGATCTAGCAAAAGCATTTGACACGGTCTCTGTTCCCATCTTAATACAAAAGATGGAACACGTGGGCATCAGGGGGCAACAGCTTGCGCTATTTGAGGACTATCTCAGTGAGCGTACCCAGAGCGTTAAGGTGGATGACTTTGTCAGCAAAGACAGAACAGTCACGTACGGAACACCCCAAGGCAGTGTCCTGGGCCCCCAGCTCTTTCTCATCTACATTAACGACCTGGGTAGGCTCACTTTACAAAATGGCAAAATCATAACCTTTGCTGATGATACCGTTTTGCTCTTTAGTGACGATACATGGGACAAGGTATTCATGTGCGCGCAGTTGGGCTTCAATACTGTGACTAAGTGGCTTCGAAGTAGCATCCTAACACTAAACGCAGACAAATCCAGCTATATCACCTTCTCTCTCAAAGCGAACGCTGCCACACACGTAGATCGATACAAAATTGTTGCTCACTCTTGCTTTGACCCGAACAATAACCAGTGTAACTGTGGTAACCTAAACAGAACTGAAAAAGTAAAATACCTTGGTGTGATTGTCGACAGTAACATGAGATTCCAAGATCATATTGACAGCCTTAACTCTAGGTTACGTAAGCTAATGTATGTCTTCAAATCCATGAGGAAGGTAGCAGATGACAAATTAAAGAAAACAGTGTACCTTGCACTGGCGCAGTCCTTGTTGTCCTACTGCATCACCTCCTGGGGTGGAGCGCCGAAATCCAACTTGATAGATCTAGAGAGAGCACAGAGAGCTATCCTAAAGGTATCCTACCATCTCCCATACCGCTACCCTACACACCAGCTATACAGAGACACTGAAGTCCTTACAGTTCGCCAGCTTTTCCTATTAGCCACAATAATCAAGCAACATAACCTACTAGAATATCACCCTTCATTAACTGTCGGTAGAAGGAGGGTGAATCCAGTAGATCGGCCCAAACATTTCCAACGTACCAAATTTTCAAAGCGTTTTTTTATTCACTTAGGAGGTTTCCTGTACAATAAAATAAACCGCACCCTAGGCATATTTCACCTATCTAAAAAACACTGTAAAATGAAAGTTACAAAGTGGCTCCAACAACTTGACTATAACGAGACAGAAAAAATATTTCATATCCCGGAGTAGTGATACCACGTTAACGCACATACACGCGCATACACCCACATACATTCACATACACGCACACATACGCACATACACTCGCATACACCCACATACACTCACATACACGCACACATACGCACATACACTCGCATACACCCACATACACTCACATACACGCACACATACGCACATACACTCGCATACACGCATCCGCAAACAAACCCAATTCTCTCACAACTCACAAAATACGCACAGAACATGCCCTAAAAATAATTAATAAAGATGCAATGTTGCGCTCATATCTGTTGTAAGGAAGACCTGGTGACCCGAAATACAGGCCACAAGCCTAGCTTAGGCACCAGTCTCCCACAGTATGTTTTCCAATTTAGTGATGTAATTGCTCAGTTTTTGTAAATTTTGTGGTATTGTGGTGAGAAAATAAATAAATTATTATTATTAATTATTATTATTATAGCGACACTGGCATCTTACGTATTTTTAATGCTGTAGAAGTGTAGAGCCATCACGCAGACGACGTCGCGGGCAGCAGCTAGTTTACAAATATAATGAGAAGACCGTCTAGAATAAGCCCTTTAAGTATTTTGTTGTCATTTTATTTTGTTTTCAGAAAATGTTATCAAATAAGAATACATTTGGGACTTGGCAAATAAAAAGTCGTAGGTAATAGTTATTATTGTTTTGGATCTATTTGTTGTCATCTTACCCTTAATTCGACGATGGGAAGTATACTGGACATCGAGTTTGAAAAAATCTACAGCATTTTTTTTACATTTTTTTTTATTTTTTTATCCTAGAGTAGCTTGGTTGTGCTTGTGTCCTTCATTATTACATAAAAAATAACTGTGAACTAGCACGTGTGCTCAGCCGGTAAGCCGTTGCCGCAATGTCAGGCAGGATAAACACCTCGCGACCGCTCTTGGTAAGTCCCGATTTATTAATTTTGTTTGTTCGACAGTAAATAGTTATTTCTTCTGTGTATTCCGTAACATATTTATGTATGTAAACTAATACTACAATCGTAATATTAGTAATGGATTTTGCGTTATTCTCTGTGAAACTTATGTGTCCAGTATATTTCCCATTGCCAGGTTCTCGAGGATTTAGTATGGTTTAGTGATGTGCAGTATACTGAACATTGCCAATGACACAGAGAACTAACAATTAGGATTATACAAGGAACTAATATCCGTATTATGTTTGTTATTTGTTATTATTTAACCCCTAGCAATATTATTATTTACAGGTCTTCCAAAAAACATCACGTGCCTCCAAATTATTAGCTTTAGTGCCACCATCTCAATTCATCGCCGTCTCTCATCTAACGCTTTTTCGGACATAGAAGACCAGACAAGTTCTGATGAAGAGCCTGATTTGAACAATGGCCAGAAAGCTGATGTCTTATCAGATGCACCATTGCTATCTGTACCAGAAACCGACAGTATCATCGGAAATGACGATACATCCGACGACGAAACCAATAGCGAGCCAGTAGTCGAAGAACTACCAGTGCCCCCAGAAACCACCTGTAATTATGATCTTATACCGACCTTGTCATCAATGCAATCTGTCTGGACATATCACCAGCACCTAATATTGTGACTAGATCAGAACGGAAAAAGCCCATCGTTTTCCATACTCGTCTTAGATACATACGTGTCTAAGACGAGTGTGATAATCAAATGACCATCAAAGAAGTGCAAGACAACCAATTACTAACGACGACATACTTATTTTTATAAATACTTTTCTGCGGATATACTCCAAGATATAGCCCATAATACAAGCCTTTACTCAGTGCAAAGAACTGGACAGTCAATAATTGTTACCGAAGATGATAATTATGAATGATTTCCTGTCCACATTTTTACATTTACTTATAGGGTGTTGTAAATTTGCCATCTTACGTGGACTACAAACTGGTCAAAAGAACTACGATATCCAGAAATTGCGCTATGCCTTTGAAAAGGTTTGAAAGCATACGCAGGGATATTCATTTCGTGAACAATTGTTTTCCACTTTGGTTCGATATTTCAAAGTGAGGCCGTTTGTAGAGAAGGTGAGAATGAACTGCTTCTTAGCTATAGAAGAGGAGAGGAGGTATACCATGGAGGAAAGGACAGTACCGTATAAATGGACAAAGGCGAGAAATATAAGGCAGTATAGCTCCAAGAACTTTTGACTGATTAGATAGATATTATAAGTTAGACTAGCTGACCCGGCAGACTTCGTACTGCCTAATTAAATTGCAATAAATTCCTGTCAAAATGATTTGTAATGTGACATTTTTTTGTTCCTACATATTTTATAGTCGGGGCAAAAAAACCTCCTGAACAGAACCGTCACCCTGGTGATAGGGCGTTGTGAATAAGAAATATAATTAAATAAAACATATATACGCATTTAAAAATAAGTAATCCCTTTATTGTTAATCATGTGAATCATAATTATTAACAAAAATCAGTTTTATTTTCATTGTAGTGCTTTGTGATATACGATGTTTTTTGTTTGATATCTGGCGCATATAGACAAACAAATCTGATGGTTTTCCAACACCGGCACAGGCAACATACAATTGACCACAGTGAGAAACATGGGTTTTCCAGATTAATACCACAAACACTTAATGATTGCCCCTGGGACTTGTTTATGGTCATAGCAAAAGCAAGCCGAACTGGAAATTGTAGTCGTTTAGAGTCAAACGGCACATCATTCGGAAAAATTGAGATGTGCGGTATGAGAACGTCTTCTTCTTTATACTTTCCTTTCAGTATAGTTGCTTCTATCACGTTGTTTAGTAATTTTTATCGCTAACCGTGTGCCGTTGCAAAGACGCGGTTGGTTGATATTTCGCAACATTATAACTACCGATCCAACCTTTAATTGAAGATTGAGATGGCAATCCTGGCAAATCCAGCGAGTTTAAAAATTCTGGTGGATAGTTCACAACATCATCTTGGTTAGTAGCCGAATCAACTGATTTATATATCCTCGATTCGCCTGTAATTTGTTTTACATTGCACTTGCATTTTTAAATTTAATTCATTTACATCTATGTTTTTTGCAGCCAATATAGCTCGTTCGCTCAACCAATCATGGTTCCTGTAATTTTGAGAAACATCTGGAAACACCTTCTGGATAAGTTCATCTTTTGATCGAGTTAACTGACAAAAACTTTGAGAAATGTTAATGCAGCCAGTCAACATGTCTATAGGAAATTTGCCACTACCAATGTCAATGAGTTGTTTAGAGAATATGTTTCCAGATTGGCCATTTTGCAATTTGACATGCATATTCTTGCTTAAATGAAGTACTTTGACATGTTTCTACAATTGGAGGACTTTAGACATGCATTGAGTTCATCAGCTGGCAATGTTTGACGAAAATCTCTTTAGGGGTTTTCCGGCAACTATTCGAATTTTTCTCGCCGTAAAAACCATCTTTGAACTTCAACGAACATTTAAAAAAAAGAATTGGCCAAATTTGTCCAGGCGTTGTTGAGTTTTGCGCTTACCAACACATTTTGCGATTCATTTTTATATTATAGATTAATAAATAAATAATAAAGTTACTCGAGAATATATTTGATATGAGAGTTACACTGAGATAGTAAAAATGTTTAACTACTACGCTTGAAGCATAAACACTAATAATAGCCGAAAACTGTAGAGGTAACATCCCTACTGCTTGCTGTTTACAGGGTGAGAAGTGACACCGGTAGACACATGGAGGGGATAACTTACCAAGTGATAATAATTGATGTTATCGAGCGGGACTATTAAAAAGCAAGGGTTGGTGATAAAAAAGTGCCAATATAGAGTTGTATGTATTTTTTGATGCCACATAATAATAAAATAAAAAACTTTTTTACAAAAAAAACAACCAACTTCTTAAAAAAAAACTAACAGGTGAAAAATAACTCCAGTTTCGGAAGTCTGTGGCTTTGGTGGTTTTGTTTTGTTCATTATTGGCCACCGACTTCCGAAACTGGAGTTATTTTTCACCTGTTAGTTTTTTTTTAAGAAGTCGCTTGTTTTTTTTGTAAAAAGTTTTTATTTTGTAGTTTTTAGTTTCTTTGTATGTAAAGAAAGTCTTTCAAAACTTTAAAGAATCATTGAAATTAAATAACAGTTGCTAAAGAAGTTCTATCTCTAAACATTAATCATACATCTCTGCCGGCCCCTTTTAAAATAGAATGGCGTAATGTTATGTTGTGGTAATACAAAAGCTCAGCATAGACATCTGACTATAGCAATTGCGAATAATTTGCTTTGAAGAGTTGCGTTGAAGAGTTCTGTTGCCTGTCTTCTTCATCAGTTTTTCTTTACCAAATGATACTTTCTAAATGAAAATGCTTGATTTGTTACTAAAAATGTTGAAATCGGTGCATGTGTGCCTATATTTTTTGAGGAGTTCCCTCAATTCCTCGAAGATCCCTCATCAGGTATGAGTTTTGATACAAATGGGACCAATCTGTTAGTATACCCTATCAAACAAAAAAAGAATTTTGAAAATCGGTCCATAAATGACGCAGAACTGAGGTAACAAACCCTAAAAAAAAAAAATGCAACCGAATTGAGAACCTCCTCCTTTTTTTGAAGTCGGTTAAAAAAAATAAACATGTCAAAAAAATAAAAATTTGGCGTGAACACCCCCTTATCACTTAGAGGTTAGAAAAATAGATAGTAGCCGATTCTCAGGCTTACTGAATATGCATAAAAAATTTCATGAGAATCGGTCAAGCCGTTTCGGAGGAGCATGGGAACGAACATTGTGACACGAAAATTTTGTAACCTAACTATGCACGATCCACATAATTTACACAGTTCAACTTACCACCTTAAAGACAAATGCCTGCTGTTGAAATTCAATAAAAATTTGCACAATACACGTTATTGATTTGATGGTTTCCAATTTAAATGTTAGGAAACGAAAAACTTATTTTTTTTTACTTTTTTTTCACAATTTCACAGTGAACACAATACATTTCAATATTTACTTTTTGCCTGACATTATGTCAGTTGTCAATCTGTCATTTACTTTTTTCTTTTTGTGTCTTAGTTTTTCATAGTGACTATAAAGGTTGCATCTGATTTACGTAATTTAATTTATTTTTATTAGCTCTAATAATGTAATTTATTGTTATTTTTCCTGAATTTTCTTTGCTATAAACCTCGCGGAGCCCGAGACCTTTCCAACGAATGCAAAACCGTGCAAATCGGTTTGTGCGTTCTGGAGTTATATCGTCAGGAAGGAAAACCCGACTTATTTTTATATAGTAGATAATTGAAGTTTTAGAAACTTCATGTTTACGGTAATTATAAAAAGCTGTTGTTTTTAATTTATTATTGATCTCAAGATGGAAAATTACGTTACAATAAGAAAGAAGGATCAAACTTTTTGTTTTATATAATTTAATAGAAGCCATAATCCATAAATAATAGGTCAGTTATTTTTTTTAATTTTTTGTCTAATATATTATTCTAATATACACTGGCATTTTATTTATTTTGTATCATATTAGCAAAAAAAAAATCCTTATAAAAAAATATGACACAATTCCTTAATTCGGCAAAGTCCAGTATACTTCACATCGATATTTACAGTTACTTTATGGAGAACCTTTTCTCAAAATCTAGATATACCAGATTTTGCTGATTATTTTTTCTGGGGTAAAAAACATCAAATAAAAACAAAAATAAATTAAAAATACAAAATTTCTAGATTTTTGTCTCTTGCCAGATTAAGGGTTAAGACGCCGTATACGAAATCCAAACGGACTGAATTAGGTATTTGACTCGCTCACGCACACATGCGGGAGCGCTCGGTCGCATGTGTGCGTGAAGCCAGAGTCGTTGCTGGCCAGTACGGCGATTAAACGTTTTTGATCCTTTGATATTTTTTACATGTCTTTTAGTCTCGTAGTTTTGTTAATTAAAATAAAAAGTCTGGTAGTATAAAATTAAGCATTTATTTATTAAAATGTACAAGTTTTGAGATCCATAGAACGGCATTTTCAACGGTCGATAATTTCTGGAAGCATGCACTTGTAGTAAAAATCAACAAGCCGATTTTTTATTTTGGTTTCCCAGAAATTGTCGTCCCTCTTGATAATTGCAGTTTTCAATGGAAAGTCTGGGCCCGTCCACACAGCAAACAAACAAATATAAACAAACAAACAAATTAATATTAAAAGTCGTGGAATATTAAAAATATCTAAAATTCTTGCTTTTTCCGCCCATACTTGAATCTGTAAATATGAAATTCTTAATTTTAGACAATCATAAAAATGTTACAAAAACATGTTTGCAACGGCGAGTTTAATTCTACAGGGTGTTTTTGAAATCGTGGGCAACATTTTCACAGGTTGTTTTACCCATGAATATGATCAACTTTCATTATGGGACCAACGCGGAAATTGCGAAAAAAAATTAGCTTTTGCATACAACAGCTTAATACCTAATCGACTAAAATGTATGAAACAGCTGATATTTTTTTTTCTCAATTTCCGAGTTGGTCCCATAATGAAAGTTGATCATATTCATGGGTAAAACAACCTGTGAAAATGATGCCCACGATTTCAAAAACACCCTGTATAGAGAGATCTCTTTCAGTCCGACAAACCGCACATGCCAATTGCACAATACATTTTCAGATAGGATTAGTAAGCATAATAGTTTAAAAAATATCCTAATAATAAATGATAACACTTGTTGGGGGGCGTCCATTAATTACGTGAGGTGTTTATTTAAATTTTCTGTCCCTCCCTCCCCCCTGGTGAGATGTCATATGATTTTATTCAACCCCCACCCCCATCCCCCAATCGCACGTAAGATTTTTCAAAATGTGTGTTTCTTACGTAAAAGCATTGGATTGTTATTGTAAAAAGAAAAACAAATTGCTTCGTGCTTTTATTTACGACTAGTTAAGACTAGTAATCAATATTGCTGAGAGGTTAATTATAAGTGTAATAAAAATTTAACAATAGAATACTTAAATCGTAACTGCTGTGATTAAAAAAAGAATATCTACTCTAATTCAGTTCACGGAGAACCATGCGCGGTCTCAAGAGAGATTATTGGAACGAACATGTCCATATGATTTGGTATAAAACAAATATGGTGGTTTGACAGTCAGTAGATTTATAACGTCAAAGTATGAATGAAATTATTTTTCTTTCGAACGAAATAGTGAATGATCATAATTGTATTACGATTTTTAGGCTTAAGATTAAATCTTGAATTTTCATTTTGACCTCATTTTTGTAATCAGCGACCCCGAAAACCATGAAAACGATACCCGTGACGGAAAAACTAAAAATTTGCCTCGGCGCCATCTTGAATTCTCATTATAAGCTCATTTTCGTAATCAGCGATACCGAAAACTACGAAAACGACACCCATGACGTAAATACCAAAAATTTTCGTCGGCGCCATCTATGAGTTGCATTTTAACCTAATTTTCGTAATCGGCGACCCCTGAAACCATGAAAACGACACCCATGACGGAAAAAACAAAAATTACCCTCGGCGCCATCTTGGATTTTCATTTTGAGCTCATTTTCGTAATCAGCGACCCCAAGAACCACGATAACGACACCCATGATGAATAAACCACGACTTTTAATATTAATTTGTTTGTTTGTTTATATTTATTTGTTTGCTGTGTGGACGGGCCCAGACTTTCCATTGAAAACTGCAATTATCAAGAGGGACGACAATTTCTGGGAAACCAAAATAAAAAATCGGCTTTAAAACAAAAATTACCCTCGGCGCCATCTTGGATTTTCATTTTGAGCTCATTTTCGTAATCAGCGACCCCAAGAACCACGATAACGACACCCATGATGAATAAACCACAAATGTTACTCGGCGCCATCTTCGATTTTCATTTAGACCTCATTTTCATAATCAGCGACCCCGAAATCCATGAAAACGACACCAATGACGAAAAACCCAAAAATGTCCACCTTCAATTAATAGCAAGCGTGAAAATCTAAATGTGGTCATCAACTTTTGATGCTGACTGTACATTCTGGATTAAATGGACCAAAAACGTATTTTTTTTTTTGTTATAATAGAAAAAAAATTGCGTGATATTTTAATCTTACGTTGGAGAGAGGGGGAGTAGCGGCGATACTCCCCCTCTCTCCAACGTAAGATTAGATGAGATTTGACTCGACCCCCCCTTTAACATCTTACGTATTTTATGAACGCCCCCTTGCGTGGAAACGTAACACACAAACAGAAATACGGTGGCATTTATAGAATTATTATTGACAAATAGTACGTACCTACGTTTTGTAGGTACCTAGGTACTTATATTAAAATACATGAAACGAAATAAGGTACTCAAAATTATAATAACAAAACACTTATCTACACTATCACTTATTGTATTTCAAACGCATGTTTAAATCAACACAAAATATTAAAAAATAATAACTTACCAAAGTATCGAAAACTCACGTCGCGCTATATTCGTCTGTAGCCAGCGGCACCGGCGCGTCGTGTTTCGTATTCACCCGGTGCGATTTTCGGAGCGCAGAGCGATACGTCCACTCACTGGAAGCGCTCGGCGCGGACTGCTGAGTCCAGACTTGCAGTGTGACCATCTCATAAATGGCGAATCTGCCACAAACTGGGCTAAAATCTGCCAAAATCTGCCACACTAGGCGCCAAAAATGCCATTACGCAAAAAGGAAAAAATCCTAACGAATTAAATGAAATTTCTGTAATAACAATAATATTAAAGAATTTTCTTATGCACTACATCTTTTTGACCATGTTTTTAGTTGGTTTAAAGGAGGTAAGAAGCCAGTCTCCGTGTCCTTAATAAACTCAGCAGACATAATAACGCTTTCGCGAAATTTGCTGTTTGGATAATTTGTAGCACCATTCGAGTTCAAGATTTTTAAAAATGGTCCCGGTAGCGGTGCTACTTCCACCTGATTGTAACATGTCTTGTATTCTTCTATCAAATTTAATTTATCGTAGTTAACTTTAATGAGTAAGTACACAGTTAAGTCAGAAAGGTTTGCATTCTTTGAAGTAATAATTGGATTCCAGGTTTCATACTTACTACGGATAAGTGATCGATTTCAGTGCTGACATTAACTCCTAAATACCTACATGTGTATCAGGGGCAAAGAGATCACAGTGGAGTTCGGATGAATTGAAAGTGGATCTTTGTTTTCAAATAACAACTTAAAAGACACAATACACTTCTGAAATGTCCTTGATTGCTGTTTAAATACATAATGTCATTGGAATATAGTGTTAAAATTGTAGACTTTTGAAATTGTCATATACCAGGACATAAAAATACAGTTTATAATTTAATTATAAGTATATTAATTGAAAATTATATTAAATAATGTGATTTTAGTCGAAATCTTTAAAATCTGCCTAAATCTGCCACTTTTGTAAATCGTCAACATAATATGCCACGGACAAAATTTAGGAGCTAAATCTGCCAAAATGGCAGAAATCTGCCACAAATGGTCACACTGCAGACTTGCGTCGAGTATTATAACGCGAGATTTAGGTTGTTTTAAAAGATTTTTAATTGCCAAATTTATTTATTTTTTTGCATTTTTTTTTTCGGGAAATGGATTGCTTTTTTTCTGAAGTTTATTTATGTTTTTTTTAATTTTATGAACGAGAGTTCTAAGTAACCGAAATCATAAGCAATTCGTTACCCATTTTCTCTAAAATTGCACTAAGTTCAACATTTTTTTACTCAACATTTTTATATGAAAGTGGTAAAAAGTGATCCATACATCTTATAGATGACTTTCACAACAATACATTGTATTTTTTCCATACCGTTTCACCGTCAAAACAATTCGTTAATATGTCATATTCTAAACCACTTACAGCTAAATTTCACTTCACGTTAGCCGGTTTGAGGTCGATTAATCAAAATTAAATAATAAAAATAAAAAAGTAGCTCACGTAAAAGATCATAATTGAAATGATCTTTCATACTGTGCATTAAAAATTATAGAAATACAGTATTTTAACTGTAAAATCACGACTGTAAGATCACGTAAATCAGCAAAATCGGTAAAATTTCGTGTACGGATTCTTAAACGTATGTATATTATCTAATTTATGAAATAACTATACTTCTCCGATACGCCCACCTGCTACAAGGACTGGCGTCTTGAGCCAGGTGGCTGGGTCAGGCTGAATGCGGAAGGCACGGGACGGTACTGTGGCACAGCCTGAGAGAGGCCTAAGTCAGCAGTTGACTGCGATAGATTGAGTTGATTGATTGGCAATTCAAAAGACATGAATACGACTTTTTGACTGAGTATGTGGAAAAATAATAGAAAACACAGCTCATGTATGATTTGTATCATAAATACATGGGAAACTGTTCCAACCAACTAACCTGATGTCAGAGTTCATAATTATGTCTCCTATGGGCCTCTGTCATGCCATCAAGAAATATCTCTCATGCATGCTGCATGGTCTCCACACATTGTCTTCTTTTACCATTTTGAAGCAATTGATAATTATTCAATACGCTCATGAATCCGAAAAGTCAATAATGCAAACTGGGTTAGAATTCACCACTGGGCTATCTATATTAGATAATCACACAAGTGAAACTGCCCTTGATTGCTGGAAAATGCTGCAATTATGGGCACTAAACAACTGATAAACATACTTATATATTTCTAAATACATACATATCATAGATAAATAACACCCAGACACAAAACAAAGGATCATGCTCATCACACAAACATTTGTCCTGGGTAGGAATCAAACTCACGACCTCCGGCATAGCAGTCAGGGCCAAATGTGGGTGTACTACAGGTACAGACGCCAGCACATCAATCTACCTCAATGTGTCAAATTTCTTTATGGGTTTTCTACTTTATTCTAAACACAATAAGGTTCATGTTCAATTGGGAAAATTTGAGTTTGGGGTAGGTGCTGGCGTCTACATTTGTGCCTAACCTTTGTGTACTTATGTTATTTGTAAATATCGACAATTTAGTTTTATTCTTAATTTAATTTGGGTAAATAATATGTAGTTTCCGTTTTCTAACTACATAGATGGCTGCATTGGCCTCGAGTTTGATCGCGCTATGGTTTCGTTCCCAAAAAGTGATGTTATAGGTGCCGATGTTACGCTCTCATCCTATATAAACGGGGGATACCTTTGTTGTTTGTGTTGGTTGAAGTGTTTAATTTTCCTGCGAATAATTATTATTTTTGGTTGGAGTGTAGCCGTGTAAGGGGCACTATGGAGAAAGGACTTAAAAATTTAGCCAAAAAAGTGTTATTTTTGCAAATCGTTTATTTTCCGATTCTATCGTATAAAACACCTAAATTTAAGGCTAAAAATATCTTGGTGTTTTTTGTCTCCAACTAACCGTTTGTCGTAAAAACGATGTGGAAGGGATCCATTAGGTTAGGTTAGGTTAGAACTGTGACCAACTACCTCGAAATTGGTTGCGAAATTTTTCTAAGTTAGCTGCGCCACAGTTATTAACTTTTGCAGTTATCATCGTTTTTATTTTTTCATGACTGTAGGTACTGTTTTTTTTCCTAAATAAATGTTTTTTTTTTTTAAGTATTTTTCTACTTACTTATCTACTAGCAATTCTTACGTGCTTATTACGTGCAGATTTGAATATCGTTAGTATCGGATTAAGAAGAAATTTTAGCTACCTATGCCTTTTAGAAAAACATCAAATCTGTCTCGAAACTTAAGGGTTTCTAAGATGCGCAGGTTAGTTCGATCTCTCGAAACCGACGCCGAGCGTGTACAACGGCTAGGTTCTAACCGTGAGCGTAATACGCTAAGTTTGTCCGCAGAAACTAGCAAGCAGCGACAATTACGACTAAAATTTAAACGAGTCCGCACTCTTCTCTATCTCAGGAAAGTGTGAAACTACTTAACAAAGATCTTTATCTTTGATAAGTACACCAATTTGGATGGTAGTTTTGTACGACCGAAGTTGAGGCAAATTCCCATTAACAAATTTCCCCTTACTTAAGAATGGCTAAACTGATTAGGCTGAATATTTTTTGTGTTTTCTAAAATAGCCGGAAAAGGCAAGTACAAAACTAAATTAAGAAAATCCACTGGATATGTTGGACTGGATGATATTGTTGTATGTAATTCAAAAGCTTGGCACCCTGTGTGTAGCGAGTGCGATACTACTATTTATTCATTCATAAAATCCTACTTATGAGTATATTATAAATGCGAAAGTGCGTTTCGATGTTTGTTGCTCTTTGACGCAAAAAGTACTAAATTAATTTTATTTAAACTTAACAATAATATGGCTTATACATCAGAACAAGGCTTGAATTTATTAAGAAATATATGATCTTGGGCAAGAAAATAAACTACTTGAAGTACTAATCCTGCGCAGACAAAGTCGCGAGCACCAGCTAGGTAAATATAACAATTATGCATGTAGACAAATGAAGTTGCGAGTGGCAGTAAGTTTCAAATGAAATAGCAAAGCATTTCTATTTAAGGTTTGTTAACAACAGTCGCAGAGGTAACAATGTGTTGATAGTTGCCAATTTGCAGTAGTTCATAGTATTGCATTTACAGTATGGTTATATTGCATGTGCAGGAAAGCAAAGCTAAATTAACAATAAAATTTTCCACACAGTAGGATTCAAAGATATCTGGAGAAATGCTTTCACTCAATATTTCTTCAAGTTCATGTGTCGCCACCGTATCCCCCCCTCCTAAAACTCACACGAAACAAATAGATACGGCACACATGATTCTCATCTTAATGCACACATTATGGATATAGTACAGGAGCTCAAAACCACCAAAAATAAAATTACTTATTAAGTAATTTTTAATTTAATTTAATATGAGAGTCGGCAGTAATTAAAACGATTTTTTTGCGTTGTTGCACACTAGGACATTCTCAAATGTTCACAAACTTATGATGGCGTAATCGTTTGTAGGCCATACAAATATTTGTTACGCACGGTAATCAAACCAGACACGCGGACACGCCGCGAAGCATTCAATCACTCAGCCACTGCGCAAACCAAATTATTTTTAAATGACTTCTGAGGATTAGGAACTTGCAAATTATACAGGGTGTCTCATTCAAATCGGTCAGTATGGGAAAGTCTGAAACTGTAAGACATACGAAGATTTGTTCTAAGGCACCATGTCATCGATTTTAATAACAAGAAAAACTGCATTCATACATTTAAAAAACATCTGTACTCCGTTTGTTAATTGAACCCGGTTATTTTGAAAAAAAAACTTTAGTACACTATTTCTATTTAGATATTGATTGTATAGGTCTAAAGCAGTAAATGTCTGTATGAAACATGATGTCTAAAATGAATAAAATGCATTGTTTCCACATACTTTAATTTATTAAAGTAATTTATTAAAGTATGTGGATATAAATTACCTCATAACACCGTGATTTATGGACTGATTGGGAAAAAATACAAAAAAACAATAATACACACCTACCTATAGCTATTAAGGTCTCATAATTTTCTCAGGCCATTCAGGATTTTAGGCCATAAAATTCAGGACCTAGAGTGAAAATTAAAAGTCATATCGCACCGGTTGAGAGTTACTATTGAATAAATACCAATCGACCGACACAATAACTGGGGAACCAATTTATAAACCACTTACCTTTCAACGACAGTAGCACTCGGGATTTCGGGAAGTCGGGAATGTACCGCTTTATATAATTTTCAGCCTCTATCACCGAACACAGCACCGAATGACCGAACGCAAAATGTTTTTATTTACTAAGAAAACGACGCCGGTCGCCGGTTTTCGAAACTTCAATCAATAAAATGTTACCATTCTACTGTTTTAAAAAACTACCAATAAATATAGGATAGGACAGACATTTGCAACGCAATGTAATCCGTCAATAAGTTTTAACCATTTGCCTAATATAAATAGTTTTTAAATGAATCTAATTAGAATATCAAATCAACCATTCTCTACTCTACGACATGGACATGGTTCGTTCGTTTAGAGGAACGGAATCAATACCTACTCTCGTATTCATTTATTCACCTTGCTGCCCATCTGGGAGTTTTGATCTATTGGTCAGTCAGTGATAAGATGACGATTTTTGAACGTTATTTAATAACCGATTGGGGAGTGTTTATGAGGAGATTTTATGTTTTGCATGCGTAGCATGAACACATTGAACACCGAAGAAACGGCCTTTGTCTACAGACGAATCGGCAAAGTGACAGATTATATAGACAGGAACCTCAATCTTTCAAATTTCTTTCAATAAACCTGCCTGCGTAGCATGAACACTTAATTTATTTTCTTCCGAGACACGACAAAAACCGTTTCTTCGGTGATCATGCTACGCGTGCTGGAGAACACATATTATATGAGCCAAAATTCGACATATCAATGTCAAATAGTTTTTCAGTAACGAAAGAGTCAAAAGTCACTCTAAATGGTGTACAAAAACGGTGCTGCTCGCCTGTTCTATTAGCTTGAACTTGGCTTGACACGCGACCGCATGTCAAGATTTTCTATACAAAATAAAACAAAACGATTATCCTATAGATAAACGTAAAGCTTCTTGTACTGTGCCTGCCTACAAATACAATGCTACAAACACACGTGACTTAATACTACTAGCTACTAATTTAGTAGATTCATGAATAGTGTCACGTTGTGTGTAAGAAACCAACTGCATACATTTTGTTCTTCCATTCAAGAGTAGGTATTTTCAATTTCAAAATAAACTTTATGCGTTTCAATTAATGCATGGAAGAGAGACAGCAAGTATTTCGAGTTTCATGGTCCTTGTAAAGTACTCTTAGCAAATAGGTAGTCTACGGTCTAGTCTAGTCTACCATGTGTGTTTTTTCTGCTGACATCACAAGCTGCTAAGACAAGCTGTCATGTTTTATATTCTGTGGTGTAATAAAAATAATGTTATGACAATGACAACATCAAGCAAGGTTCTAGTGTCGATACTTATTGTGTCGATATTTTTAAAAAGTGTTGCTATAAGTCTATAACAGTCAAATCTGAGAACTTTTTATCTGCAGCGAATAATTAATGTTCTTGTGTGAGTGACTGCAGTTTATGTTTTAAATTGTTATTTTCGTGGTATAAACATTTACGTAATGCTAAGTTGACACTACTCTTTATTTTTAATCGATGTAGGCATCAAATTAAAAATATCGTGAATTCGTGATATCGACATTTTCGCCCCAAACCTAGCCGCCTGCCATTTCTCAATCTGAAACGACAAACTTAGTTTAGTTAGTTTTCGTTTGTCTGCTTTCTTTCTTGAAGGGAAGAGGAAAGTTGTTGGTTCTAATATTGTCCGCACAGTATTTAAATTTTGATAAAAAAAAACAGTTGAGTGCGGCATTTCTTGTAATTAATAACAGCTACTACTTTGTGTCATCTAAATAAAGTCTCATCCTGAGCTGGATGGATAATAATCAATGTTTTGCAGAATGCACTAAATAGAATAACATTCAAAATTCGCTTCCAACTAGTCTCTGTAGTTCGAAACTATTTGTACATATCGATACTTAGTTGAAAACTTGAAAATTGTGTAAACATTATTGTTGTGTATCAATATTATTACATTATGAATCGTTATTTCTAGCAAAATTTCTGTTAATTAAGCTAAAGATTTCATTATAATATAGTGGGATACAGTATTGCAGAGATGGCAGACTCCCAAGTAGCAAATATTGTCAATGAAATTTTGGTAAGTATTCTAGTTCCTAAGTTGACTGGTCTGTAAACTAAGCACTCTAGCAAAATAATTAAAATACCTAACACAATTTTCCTAACCTTTCCTTTTATTTGTGCAAAGAATAAATACCAACCAGTACTGTCTCTAGAGCAACAGAGACATTGACTCTACACTACCATTCTCAGAGCTTTGAGTGTGGTGTAACTTTGATCAGTCATAGTTTTCTAGGTTTCATATTTCTTTGTTCAACTTATTCATTCATGAAACGCCGAAAGCCGGCGTCTGCGCTGTCATTGTCTACCTTTTGTGTCTCTAATTGACACAATTGAAAGGTTAAATATCAAAAACTAACTAGTTCTTAGACTAAATTTATTAAATCTCTAGTGATAAACATTCAGTCCTTGCAAGTTTATACCATTGTTAATTTAAAAATTAACTTTGCATCAAGGCATTTTGTTAAGTTTAATTTTGTATACCCTGAAAGCCTAATGTTATTCTTGTCTCCTGTTTACAGCGTGTTGAAGCGGTTGAGGAAGCTTTCAGTTGCTTCCTCGTACATAAACCAGAAGAAGAAAATGAAATGTTAGCAATGTATCAGAAGAGGCTGACAGGAATCATGACCAACTTAAGTGCGGAGCTGCAGGAGTCAGCTTTACGCCAGTACTTGACTCTCACTGCTGTTCTTACTAACAGATATAAAATGAAACAATTACTTGGCCTCCTGGAAACTCTAGTAAACACAAATATTATTCAAGCTCGGTTTGTATTTATTTGGACAATATCTGTAAAATATGTAAACCATTAAAAATTATATTGATTTGTTTAATTTGTTTTTATTTGCAGAATGTTATGTGATTGCATTTTGACCAATGATAAGCTTATGTATCGAAATGCTGATTTCTGGTTAGAAAGTTTCCTTCTGATCAGAAGAGTCATAGGAGGAGTGGATTATAAAGGAGTCCGGGAAATAATGAAGGTTAGTTAAATATATTGTAGTAGGTGCAGTTGACACACTGTTATTCCACAAATGTTTTGCAGCAAGGTGAAGTTAGGTTATCAAAGTCGAACTACTTATATAGCTTACTTAACTATGCAGCAACTGTTAATTGATGAATGATGTAATCATTTTAATAAATATTCAAATTCAATACTTTGCATACCATAAGGTAAAATGTATTGAGACAACAACCAAATATTCTAATCTATATGTGGGTGATTCTACGCTATTTGAATTCCAACGGCCTTTAGATTTTTTTATGTTAAACTAATTACATTGCCGTTAATGTGTGCTTATGCAATAAAGTATAACTTCTTTCATTTGGACCACTTAGTCAATTCACGATAGTGGTTTAATTTTACACATTAACATTATAAAATAGTAACAAATGTATACTCCCCTGGCCTACCTCATTACTGCATTTTTTTCATTTTTATGGCCTAATACTTTTAATATTTAAGGCATTGTGTTTTATTTTAATATTGTGTTATAGCTAATATAACTTTGAAACATATGTTATAACAATACATTGCAAAAGTGTTTATTATATAATTTAAAAAAATCTTATTTTCACGTCACTTGCTAAAAGCGTCACTTCACCTGGCGAAATTGAAAGACTGTGATTTTCACCTAAAAGTGCTAAAGTATATTTTTGACCATAAAAGACGCGCGTGGGACAGTGTGAAGTTAAATACAAGCTAACAGTGTTGAGCACAACTAAAACAATGTGGCGTCAGTTTTCAATTCATTGTCTGAGAACGTGCTTGTGCCAGTAGTTCCAGTATTTCCCTTGGTAAGTATATCTTTTTATATTTCATCGTTAAATAATTGTGAATTTGCACAGTGCAATGTTTAGTGTGTGTAGATGACATTTATTGTGTAAAATGTGGTCAGAAAAACATGCGGTATTACTTTTGGGAGATTATGTCCAATTTTGTCACTTCTCTGGCGTCACTTCTCTGCCAGTTTCTATGCCAGGGGAAAATCATACCATGCAGGGGCAGTGACAAAATTTTTTTTGTAAATATTTACTATTCAAAACGGTTTATTTCATTTGTTCTAGTAACGCAGATATCATGTCAAACATGATAAAGAAGCAAACAAGGGATGAGAGGCTAAAAAACCAGATCCAAGCAGAAAAATACGCCACCAAAAAATTAAAAACAATCTGATTAAAAATACAGAATTACAAGCGAAAGAAAAGCAAAATTTTCAAAAAGGAGAAAAGGGATAAATTAAGTGTATTAAACACGACTGAAAGGGAATGGGCTGATTTTTTTCTGATTTTACTTGGAATTATCTTGAAACCGGACATGGTATCAGATGGGCATGTAGACAAACCTTGCTACAATGGACAACTTTACCAGAGATTTTTTTTTTTAAAGTTCTATCATTCATATGTTAGTGATACCTGTGATTTTATACTTGTGGAATACCAGATAAGTGATATAAAATATAGTTATGCTGCCGTATGCAAGTCTGAATTTGATGACGAAGAAGGAGAGATTATTATTTTACTTTATTTAAAGAAATCTATTGAAGGTGCTACTCTTTTTTGCCAGTTTACTTATGATGAGTAATAGAGTATTCTACAATTTTTTAGAGCTGGTTGATGTGCTAAAAAGTTAATTATTTATTGTTTAGTATATAAGTAGAAAATACTTAGTTTAACCGAAATTATTGATTCAGTTCTTTCTTAAAATGGAAGTTTACATTTATAATAATGATTTTTAAGTTTACTTGCTAAGATAACCTCTCATAGGTGTATCATTTTACTATTTAGGTAAGCCTTAAATGTGAAATTACACTTTTTCGAGTATTTAATTATTAAAAACTGTTGAACAGTAAGTGTTGTGATTATTTAATAGGAAAAATTACTAATTTTGTTTAATTCACAGACGAGAGTGATATGCATTAATATATACATTATATTATAATTAGATATTATTATTGTTTTATTATTATGTTCATATGTAAATTATTTGATGGTGATCGAAACTTAATTTTTTAAGAACTTAATATTGTGAATATGTTTCAACTGTTAAGGCTGATTGTATTCTATTCATTAAAAATATAACGATAAAGCTATTATTTATTCATTTTATACAGTATTATTAAAATTCCTTAGATAATACTTAGTAGCCTGTCACTTTCCTGCTATAATTTGTCACTACTCTGCCAATAGTGTCTCTCCCCTGATAACACATTTTCCCCTGGAGCCTATAAAATGAAAAGAAATAGAAATATCTTCTGGCCCTTGTCATTACTTAGGCAAAATAATGCCAAGTAGTTGAATTATTAATATTAAATTAAACAGATGATTTTTTCTTTGGGGACACAAAATACTCAAATACCGTAGAATCACCCATGTACACCTACATTATCAGCAAAAATGATTTCTTTCTTTCATTCTTTCTTTCTTTCATTCTTTCTTTTTTTCTTTCTAACTGTAGTCCAGACATATTTGTAAATCATTTCCTTAGAACCTAAAAAACTACATTTCAAAGTAATTGTCTATATTATATGTTTAAACATTTTGAATTACAGGGAGTGGATGTATCAGATTGATTACTTGTAATTCTATTCTTCAGTTCTTCATTATTATTTTATTGTATTGTTCTTCAAGGGATGCAGAGAGAAAGCTCATACACTACCCGTCAGATTAAATTCAAGTACGATGCCCCAACTGAAAGCACTGTACAGTGTTATCGAGTACATTTTTGACCGAAATGCTTCATTGCTGCCAGCCTACTTTATTGTAACTGAGATTCAAAAAGATTATCCGGGTAATAACCACTGGCCACATTGGGTAAGTTATATTTAATAAGGGAAAATGTTTGAGTGTTTTGTCTATAAAAGTTAAAAGAATAAATAATGGCCAAACAATTTATTGATCAAACAAGGTCGTAATGAGTGTTAAGCCTTGGAATGAAATGTATCAATTAGGTACCTATTGATTACGCTTGTAGAGGTTGTGGCAAAGATTGGTGACCATTTATTGCGTGCCAAGCTACTGTTAATACCATACCTACTCGTCCGTCCCTCATAAAGCAGGTTAAACCGTTGGTTCTGGCTGTCATTTGTAGACCTTCGACTTTTGTTATCTGTAGGTAGTCAGAAACACAACCCAAAAAATCTAACAACTATTGAAATCAAACAGTATTATTGTTACCCAATCACTGGGTTGTGGAGGTAAGATAGGCTGACGCTGCATGTATATCATTCATACTCAGCTGCATGCAGTTGGAGTGGAAGCCAATGTCAACTATGTTGGGGTAAAGTAGAAAAAGGCTAGGCAAGCTTAGAGACTATTTTGTAACCATAATAACTTTGTGATATATACACTGTATTTCTTTGTTTTTATTTCAGCAACTGGCTAAACTTCTGTCTAGCTTTGTGGAAAGTTTTAAACCATGTGCTCAAATGGTTTCTATAATTGGACATTCACAAATGTTGCCTGTGGTAGAGTTTTCTGGTTATGCTGATCATCTCGTTAATCCATGGCGTTTAGATCCTACGACATTAAAATTCTCCCTGAAGGGTAACCTGCCATATGATGATGAACTTTTGAAACCACAAATTTCATTGCTTAGACATGTTTTGCAACAGCCGTACTCCAGGGACATGATGTGCTCTATGCTTGGCCTTCAAAAGCAGCATAAACAACGTTGCATAGCACTAGAGGATCAATTAGTGGAACTTATGATATTGCCTATGGAAAAAAGTGAATCAGAGAATGAAGATGATGAAATGTCTTCATCTCATTGGTGCTGGCTTCATTTGTCATCACAGGTTATATACTTGATCCTCATTGGATTTGCTTCATTCCCCAACATAGTTATGGGTCTCCATAGTAAATTAATTGGTCATGATATGAAAAAAGGGAGAGACCACCTCATGTGGGTGTTATTACAATTTATATCTGGAAGTATTCAAAGAAACCCATCATCCAATTTCCTACCAATAATAAAACTTTATGAATTGCTGTATCCGGAAAAGGAACCACTACCTGTCCCTGATTGCACAAAAGCCCACTGCACTCATCAAATGGCAGTAGTATGTATATGGATGCACTTGCTGAAAAAAGCTGAAACTGAACACAAAACAATGACTATGCCTCAAAATTTAAAAGTACAGTATGAGTATGTGTTCTTTGAGTTTTTACAATAATAATTATAATTTTGTGTTTCTTGGGATATAAAAGTAGGAGGATAGAGGTGAATTAACGTAACAATATTTGTGTCCTAGGTTTCTCCAGCATCTGATGACTTCGAACAGTACACCAACGTTGATGGGCTCTGATTACCGCATTGCTTTACTTTGTAACGCCTATTCAACTAATCAAGAGTACTTTGCCCGGCCAATGGGTGTCATTATAGAGACTCTCTTCGGGAACCAGAAAGCTATGCCTAATGGAAATCCAGGCACACCTTTGCCAACTGCTCCGTTGTCTATGTGTATTTTAGATAGCCTTACGTTACACTGTAAGATGTCACTCATACACTCTATAGTAACTCATGTTGCCAAATTGGCTCAGAACAAGACTAATATACCAGGGAATAGCATGATGGCACCAGCGTTGGTGGAAACTTACAGCCGTTTGTTGGTGTATACTGAAATAGAGTCTATGGGGATAAAGGGATTCATACGTAAGTACAATTTTAAAATAACCCTATCAAATCCTATTTCCTTGGTATACTCACAGTATAAATATTAATACAGTAGGACGACGACGCCTTGATCTCTGGAAAAATGCCGACAATGTCTAAACGCGTTAGCCCTGAATAATATCTCATGAACTACGAACATCGTTATGTTCGCAATTCGGGAGCGGCTTTCCCGCATCTCGCCCCTCACACCCCGCACGTTTGCCCTGTCTAGACGGCTTCGTCGGACGACTGTAGGTTTTTATACTGTGGTATACTCTAACCTGGATAGCGTAATACGGTTAAAATCACAATCTGCCAAAAACACCCACTGCACTTAGTAGTGTTCTTGTTGCGATGAAGTGGCGTAACAAACTCCCCAACAACACATTTGTCTGATATGTTGAAACAGAATAAATTAATACGACGAATGCACTTGCTGGCGCATTGGCAATTTATTATTAGCAAATTGAGGCCTGCAAATACGATGTGGCCTCGCTCGGAGTAAATTCCATCGAGATTCATAGAATCCCGTAGTTTGCGGTGTGCGGCCTATCTGCAAATGATTTCAAAGAAAACTTTACTTGTGGTACCTATATGATTAAAGATTTTCCAAGTTTTGTATTAGTTCAAATATATATACATTCATAAACACACGCCTTTTCCCATGGGGGTAGGCAGAAACCACAGAGCGCCATATGCTACGATTCTTGCATACCTACTTCTTTTGCTTCGTTTACATTGATACATGTTGTCATATACACACTCCAGTGGCGAGTACTACGCACCTGACCTTTCTGAAGAATCACCAATAAGGTCTATGTATGTCATTCTAGGGCGTCCCCTCCCGGCGTTTCCACCTACATCTTCCTTGTTAATACCTTTCGTTAGTCGTCTTTTATTCATCCTTTCAATGTGACCGAACCATCAAAGCATACTCTTTTCAATTTTTGTTACTGTGTCTTTTAATTAAACCACAGCGTTGGTTTATCACATCATTCCTCAATCTGCCAAACACATAATAAATTGCTTTTATTTTCTATTTCAGATCAATTGCTCCCGAACGTGTTCAAATCCCATGCTTGGGGCATACTCCATAATTTGTTGGACATGTTTTCATATCGTATTCACCATGTGCAGCCACACTATAGGGTGACACTCCTATCTAACATACATTCCTTGGCTGCATATCCACAAGCTAATCAGACACAGTTACAATTATGGTATGTATGTTATTGTTATGACTTTAGTTTGCAAGGTATGCAGTGACTCCCAAGAGTGCCTGTAATAATGTCGACAGTAAGGTCCCTCATCCTTTCAATCACAAAACCTAACAAGTTTACAATTAATTCCACATGGTGGCAAGATATATCTGTATCTGCATAAGGTCAAAGATTTTTTTATGAGAAGAATTAAATAACATGAATACTCCTTATGCCCATGCATAATAAATTAATTAGAAGAGAGTAACATAAACTTTAGAGATAAATTATTATTGCAACTTAAATAATATTGTTCGTCAATACAAATATGAATAATTTATTTGCATAACACAGGTTCAGAAGATGTTACAAAGGTTTTGAGTAGACGATTGTAAATAAATAAAACACCATATTTTTAGAGACAGCCACGTTTGTCTAGTGGCTGCAAGCGTTACTATAGTATAGTTAAAATCTCGCTGCAGACTCGGTCATAAATCATTCGAGTGTTTCGCTCTCTTTCCCACTCACGGGCCTTATGGGCAGGCCACGCCCACACGTAGTCCTGTGCATTACTGCAGTCGATGAGTGATATCGATAGTTTTATATATTTATAAATGGGTGATAGAAATAAATACACATTTTTTTTATTTTATTACCAAAATTTACTACAAAGCATATTAAATATATAAACAAAAGAACGTATATTATTTAAAACTAAAAATAGAAAATTAAAATTCTTCGTCTGAGTCATCGTCATCATCATCCAAATGAATGATGAACTCTTCGCATAAATGTGCTTTTCTTAGGTCTTCATCTTGCAGCAATTCTGCATGTTCCACACATTTTTGCCAATTTTCAATGGAGACATTGGAAATGGCTTCATCGACTTATCGATAATGGCCTTGAGCGCGCGCAACTAGCGCACATCCCTACTCCGATTATGATTTATGACCAAGTCTGCAGCGAGATTTTAACTATACTATACTAATAAGGTCTCGGGTTTGAACCCAGGGTCGGGCAAAGTGTCATTGAGTTTTTCCATCTAGGATATCTCAGTAGCACCTAAGAGCCTGAATTTGTATCTGACTGATGGCAAAAGGCTCGCCCCCTTTATGTGGGTGTAGTCTAAGTACTCAACAAATTAAAAGATTGTACAAAATAATCATTTCATTGTTCCAGTTTCGAAAGTACAGCATTACGTTTGATAACAAGCCTTGGCAGTTCTGGAGTGCAATTGCAAATGTCGAGGGTAGTCTCAGAGCCCAAGT
This sequence comes from Euplexia lucipara, assembly GCA_921972225.1. Lineage (NCBI taxonomy): Eukaryota > Metazoa > Arthropoda > Insecta > Lepidoptera > Noctuidae > Euplexia > Euplexia lucipara. Next base: position 3,175,648 of record OV179142.1, on the reverse strand, counting down.
CACTTGTGTCGTCTGAGAGTGAAGAGTTGAACCGTGTGCTGGTGCTCACTCTAGCGCGCGGAATCTACATGACGGGTGCTGGTAAGACTTAGACAATCTTTCTAAGAATAATAGTACATTATGATATAAGTTCGATAGTTTGATAATTACAGCCGAGGCAATATTGCTAGCCCGAGCCGCAGGCGAGGGCTACAAGAAAGCAGAGGCTGTAATTATCAAAGCGCACGTATGTCATACGACGTTTTATAACATATTTGCGAAGAAATAAATAAAACTCAGACTGGAATTTTCGAATAAAAACAATACAGCCAAAAAAAAAACGCGCGGAATCATTTTAACTTGATCACAAAATGGAGATGCGCGAGCTTCAGTTTTTTTTTAAGTCAAAGGCACAAAAACACACACAGCCAGTATTATAATCTATAATAAATTGCCTGAATACATAAAAAACACAGAAACAAACAATATATTTATAAATAAACTAAAACGATTTCTCTTAGACAAAGCTTACTACACGATTGACGAATACTTCAAAGATAAATTCCTCCTAGACAAACGAAGATAATTAGAATAAACAAGTAGTACCTAATACATCTATTTACCTTATCTACCGTGCAATATCTTTAATTACTTACTACTCAGTTAATAATAAATTACTGCTAATATATAAATAAATATATAAAATAATTACCTAATATATAATTTAGAAAATATCTATTAATAATAAATAAATAAATATATAAATAAATAAATATAGAAATATTAATAATAAACAAAATTAATATAAATCTACTCATAAATAATATCTACTTAAATATCTAAATATAAGATTTACTTCCTTAATTTAAATATTATGTTTTTAAACAAAAAGCGCTCCATCCTCTCCTCTAAAAAACTAACTTGCTGTGCCCGACAGGGTCCATAATTGTTTCTCTATAATTACCTACCAGCCTTGTATACATTATGGAATGCAATAAAGTATTGAGTATTGAGTATTATTAAAGTAAATTAATTAATATATTTTTTTGTTTTGGTTACATAAGGTTGTAGTTTATGGTCAAAATTAATTAAATTAACGAATTGAATGTTTATTTTTTATATTTTATCTCCTAAAGCTAATTTTATTCATAAAATGAAGACCACTTTTCTGAAATAGAAACTCATTGCTAAGATTTTAAAAAAGGAACCGTTCTTATTAAGTCGGAGCAACTTGCAAACCGTGCGTTTTACTTTACCATTACGCACTAGTGCGTAATGAGATACATTACGATACTGAATTTGGCGGAATAAGAGACCCTTTACGAGCAAATGTGTTATAAAAGTATTTTTAGATGACGTTTATTACAGCTGCATAGAACGGAAACACGGCGACGTTATATCGTAATAACGATTATTTGTGATAAGTCCGTTTTAGTGTAGTATTTTCATACATTATACCCCAGGTGAAAGACATTGACGAGACTGAGAGACTGTTAATGACTGACAGAGACTGTTAATTTTAAATACCTAAAAAAAACAAGATACGCAAAAAGAGGGGTGTTATTGAGCAGATATCGTCATTTTATTTAATTATTTATGTCTTTCTGAATAGCCTCTTGTTTTATAAGAGAGGATAACTACATGTTTTATAATTCATAGCAAACTTCTTTTGGTTTGCTCCGACTTCCGGTATCTCAGTACACCTTAGCAAAACTGACGGAGAAATAGATCGGACTGTCATGCATAGGATTTAACACAGAGTGTATGATTTTGTATACTCAGGTCTACAGTCCCATGAAGTTGTGAAACAATCAAACTTCAAAGTTTATGTAAAAAAAAGAAACGACCAGCCAGCCAGTTACTCAGCCATAAACTCATATTTGGACACACTCAAAGAAATCAAAATTCATAGGGTACTTCCCGTTGACCTAGAACTATGAAATTTGGCAAGTAACATCGTCTTAAACCATAAGTACAATAAAAACGTCTTAAAACTCTACAAATTTAATCACTTAGGAAAAGCTCGGAAAAAACAGCGCAATTTAGAACGTAAGTAGTTCTCCTATGTACTTACGAAACCCTCGCTGGGAGAGTCCAACTCGTACTTGTCAGGTTTTTTAATTCTTTCCATTATCGAGTCCATACAGCATGTACAGAAAACGAAATCGAAAATAAAGACCTACCGTCTCTGTCCGACTGCGAAAATGACAGCGTGCACCAACTCAACAAGAAAATAGAGCTATTTTTACTAAAAGGCTACAAAAATCAATTTAAAGACCCAATTGAAAACAGAAATAAAGAAATTATAACAGAAGAACTAGAAACTTTGAAGATCGAAAAACACATATTAAAACACAAGAAAAACAAAACAAGGCATGAAAAGAAAAGACTGAGTACACTATACAGGACAATACATAAAAAAAAAACTTTTTTACAAAAAATAAAACCGACTCCAAAAATAACACTAAACGGTGTAAAATAACTCTAAATTAGGAAGTCTGTGGCTTTGGTACTTTTGTCTAATTCTTGATGGACCACCGACTTCCGAATTTAGAGTTATTTTACACCGTTTAGTGTTATTTTTGGAGTCGGTTTTATTTTTTGTAAAAAAGTTTTTTATTTTTCCATTTTTAGTTGTTCCCATACAAACATTTGCCATGAATTCATTATAAGTTGTTAATTGTTAACAATACATGTCACTATAATAGGGTTATCCACCTAATCCTAATAAATGAAACTTAACATACCTAACTGTCGAAATCTAGGTATATTGAACACATGTGCCTACCCCTCTGAGCATACAGGCTTGATGATACGTCATGATGTTGTATAAACAATAAACATCCAAGCGATTCCAGCAATCACGATAGATTTGCCGTCTATTTTTGAAGAGTTCCGTTGTATATCTCCGAAGATCAGCACCAGATCTTCACCAAATTAAAATGGGACCACCTCAGGAGTCTACTCTTTCAAACAAAAAAAGAATTTCGAGAATCGGTCCACAAATGGCGGAGAAATCAGGTAACATACATAAAAAAAAAAAAAAAAAAAATACATACACACGAACATAGAACCTCCTCCTTTTTTTGAAGTCGGTTAAAAATAAAACAGAACATTAAAACGAGAAGACTAGATACAATTAGCAAATTCATAGAAGAAACAGGCGGGATAAAAAAGGCTTATAAAAAATTAGAAACTACCAAACATGTCATGACACAACTCCAAAATGCTTCAGGAAACACCGTCACACACAGGAAAGACCTAATGGCGATAGCTACACAGTTCTACAAAAACCTCTACACATGTGCAAATAAAAGTCACGAGAAACTAATATCTCAAAATGACACCCAAGAAACAGTACCACCTTTTTTAGAAAGCGAGATAGAGGTATCCATAACAAAACTAAAAACAGGAAAGAGCCCAGGACCTGACGGAGTCTCAAACGAAATGATAAAAGCTGCGAAAGAAAAGCTAATTAAACCACTTACAAAGCTCTTTAACTGCATCTTATTAACAAAAGAACTTCCAGAAACTTGGACATGTTCGGAAATAGCTCTACTTTATAAAAAAGGAGATCCCAAACTAATATCCAATTACAGGCCCATCAGTCTCATATCCTGCCTGTATAAATTATTTGCATCAACCCTACTAAGACGTATAACCACGAAAATTGATGAGAACCAACCCGTAGAGCAAGCGGGATTCATGAAAAATTTCTCTACCAATGACCACATACACACACTGAAAATAATAATCGAACGATACATGGAATATCACCTCCCCCTATACGTTGCTTTTATAGATTACTCGAAAGCTTTTGACACAATTTCACATGACTCCATATGGCGGGCTTTAAGCCAACAAGGACTAGATCACGACTACATAGAACTTATCAAAGCGATCTACTTGAGAAGCACAACTAGAGTACGTCTAGACTCAAGAGGACCAACATTCCAAGTAGAGAGGGGGGTAAAGCAAGGTGATCCACTTTCCCCAAAGCTTTTCATAGCAGTCCTAGAATCCATATTCAGAAATATCGACTGGAATAATACGGGAATAAATATACATGGCAAGTACCTTTCACACCTCAGGTTTGCGGATGACATAGTTTTGCTGTCGGAAAACCCACACACACTGAACCAAATGATAGAGTCCCTTAGTTATCACAGCGAGGCCGTAGGGCTACAAATCAACTGGGACAAAACAAAAATTATGACCAATCGTGAAGAAACACCCATAACTATACAGTCCAAACCAATAGAACACGTCGCAGACTACATTTACCTTGGTCATCTAATATCAATGAAATCCTGTACAGAAAAAGAAATCGATCGCAGAGTGAAGAATACGTGGAACAAATACTGGGCTATGAAGGAAATCTTTAAAGGCCCCATACCCATAAAACTGAAAACGAAAGCGATGAACATCTGCCTTACGCCGGTTCTTACTTACGCATGTCAGACATGGCCTCTTAAGAAATCACTCTTAAATAAAATAAGAAGCTGCCAAAGAGGAATAGAACGGAGCTTCATGAACATTAAATTAAAAGATAGAGTTAAAAGTTCACTCATAAGAAAAAGAACAAAGGCGAGAGATGCGGTCGAACAGGTGCTGACACTAAAATGGAAATGGTCAGGTCACATTCAAAGAGCTAAGGATGAAAGATGGTCACACATTATTTCAAATTGGTACCCCATAGACAAAAAAAGAAGAAAGGGTAGACCTTCTAAAAGATGGAGTGACGACATCATTCAGATAGCCGGAGCCTTATGGCCCAGACGGGCAAAGGACAGAGCCACCTGGAACGGTTTGGAGGAGGCTTTCACCGCAATAGGCGGCCCTTACACCTAACATTACTAACCTTACTTAAGTACATAACTAACATTACTAACAAATAACTAAATAAGTACAACACACAAAATATAAATGTAAGGGATAAAAATAAAGCTAATAAATAAATAATAAATAACTAGCATCGTAATTTAGTTTTTTTTTTATGTTGTTAATGTTTTTTTTTCTCTTTGCTTGTTTCTCTTTCTCTTAAAACTTTATATGTTATTGTATTTTAACTCACGTAGCATATAATTAATCATAAGCTAGTGATCAGTGGATAATGGTGTTGGTAGTGCAATAAGTGCCATTATTTTAAGTTTATATATAGTGTATAACATGTTTTTGTACTGCTGTTTTTTATCCCAAAATAAATAAATAAATAATTTCCAAAGCGGTGAGGAATATAATAGAATTGAAGTGTTATTTCTCTTGAACAGGCAGTGACGGCGCAGCAGTGAAGGAGCTGCTCACCACCATCATGACCAACACTCCGCACATGTGGTCACAGCACACGCTCCAGTGTTTCCCACCAATGCTCGTTGAGTTTTTTGCACAGGTATGTCCTTAAAGCATTAATAATGTTTTGTTAGTTTTATGAAAACTTACAGCATATATATTTGATTATTTGACAATAAAAAAAACACTAGCAGGACTTTGGTAGGACCAATCTGGTAGTATAAATATGTAAATAAAATAAAATAGCCTTTATTGCTGTTTACGTTTACAAATAGTGAATGCCTACTTACTAAAAACTAACTTAATTAAACCTCTATTTTAATGATCGGCAACTGGATGTTTCTGTACCACAGCTTGTCTTTCGACAAAGGCCTCCTCTAAAGATTTCCACGAATCCCTGTCTCTCGCTAAACGGGTCCATACCGGACCTGCTATTTAAGGTCATCTTCCCATCTTTTGATATGTCTACCTCTACTTCTTTTACCATCTCTTGGGTACCATTCTGTTATAAGCTGTGTGCGCATTTATGAATTTTGTTTTCATTTTAATTTCTTGTAATTTCGTTCTATCCTTTCTTTTTATATCTAAAACACTCCTTTCTACTGAATTTTGACAGACTTTTAATTTACTTTCTTGTAGTTCTGTTAAGGCCCATGTCTGGCACCCGTATAGTAAGCATGGCATAATACATATTTCATACACTTTCTTTTTTCCTTTTATTGGCATATTTTTATCCTTCATTATTTCCTGAAGACACCAAAATCTTTTCCAAGTATTAGTAATTCTCCGTTCTATTTCTTTATTCATGCAATCATCTGTAGATACAAGTTGACCCAAATATACATATTCATTTACATATTCTATTGGCTCATTATTAACTGTTATTTGTTTGTTGTTTACTGTTTGATGGGAATTTGTCATAATTTTGGTTTTTGTTAGGTTCATAGTTATGCCGGCCTCAACACTTTCATTGGATAAATGTTGTAACATTAGTGCCAGAGTTCCTGCGTTCTCTGAGAACAAAATCAGGTCAATCTGGTAGTATACCGTATCAAATACAATAATTATAATGAAAATCTGTCCTTAAATGACGGAGTAAAATATTGAGAACATCTTCCTTTTTTTGAAATTGGTTAACAAAAAATGGCCAATTACAAGTGTCTTGTAATTGCAGTTAAAACCTTCCTTAACTTCCGCAAATATTTCAAGTCCTAAATTAGCCAAATCGGTCCAGCCATTCTCGAGTTTTACATTCATACACGATGTCATACACACACGACGGTTGCGAGTACTACGCACTTCACCTTTAGTTTCTGCCTAACTCCATGGGAAAAAGGCATGCATGTGCATGTGAGTTTATGTATGTTTGTTACATAGAGACACGCAGCGCAGTAGTTCAATTTAAAATGATGTATTTTGTTTCTTTCATTTCAGTAAGGTAGTTATGTTAGCTATAGGATAGTTATGGTAAGTTAGGTTAGGTTGTATAATACAGGTAATATAATATAATAAATTATGTTGTCATTTTGTGTTAAATAGAATTTATCTAACACATAATGTTTAAATAAGAGCACATTAGAGACTCGCAAAATAAAAAGTAGTAGCAGTTATTATTGTTTTGGATCTATTCATTGTCATCTTACTAAAAAGGAATGTCAATCAAATACATAAAATTCCCCTGTAACAGTGTTTGTAACAGAACACTATCGGAACAGATTGACCGATTGTTATAAAATTGTGTGTGTATTTCAGTAGGTCTGAGAAGAGTATGTAAACCAATAAAAACTAATAAATTGATTAAAGTTGGAACGAAGATTGCCCAGGCAGGTAGTGTTAGATAAGTCTGGCGCACAAAATGCCTATTATAATAATAATATTTTTTTTCTAAATGAATTAAATGGATTGACGTTTGTTGATTACAGAACCCAGCCCCAAAAGAGAACAAGCAAGTTTTAAAGAAATCGGTGGAGGAGGAGTACCGCAAGTGGACCTCGATGGCCAACGACAATGATATTATATCGCACTTCTCCGTGCCAGGCACGCCCCTTTTCCTCTGTCTCTTATGGAAAATGATTTTTGAGACTAACAGAATCAACCCTGTTGCTTTCAAGTGAGTGTATGTCCGCAGTTTTTTTTTATGAATGATCACCGAGTTTCTGCAACCGATGCGAGTTGCATCAACGCAATTCTGGGCTATTTTGAAACTTGCCTCCCGCAAACGTTCCTCCGCCGAATGAGCCGCCGACATAAATGTTTCGTTCATAAGTTGTTCGACGACAGAAATTTTCCACTACGAACGTTTCGCCGACGATTAAACGACGAAACGTTTGTCGGAGGCAAGTTTCAGAATTTATCAGGACACCATGAGTTTTGATACAGACGCCAGCCCATCATGCTACCCCAAACTGTCAAAATTTCCCAAATAGGGTATATGCATGTATTTTTTTATATTTTTAATTCACTGTTTTCAACGTTTTAACATAGTAAAAAAATATAAAGATATTCAAAAATGCAGTAATGAAGCTTAAAAAAATATTTAAAATACAGAATAAATTTGAGCTGTTTATACGCCGCCATTTTCGCGCGCCATTTCAATTACGTCATTTACTATGATCCTATTTTGTTGGATGTTTTCGTTCTTCTAACCATTTCACTATGAAAAAAGCTCAAAAACCAGTTTAACGGTATTGCTTGTACCCGAATGGAATAAACATTATCAGATTGTGCTTTCACAAAACCACTTTCAGTCATTTTTCTTAAATGTTAAATAACCTCACTATGAAGCTAAAATTACACTTGAACATTAAATTAGTTCACAACACACACGGCAATAATTATGTTTTCCAATAAAAAGTCCATTCCAATACTGGTTTTGTAGGCGTAACTTGTCTTGTTGTCGTAGTATTTGACGTCACTTTTCGTTATAACCAATGGTGATGCGTTTCACAAATTTGAATTTTCCGCGCTTAATTCGCACTTTTATTTTAAATTTTAAATAATTGTGACGCTATTATAAAGTAAAATAATGATTTAGTTCATATTTTCTGCCATTAAAGATTCGGAAAAAAAATATTAGAACCATATTTAAATTACATGCATATTTCCTATTGAACATGACAACTATCAAAGGAACTTGACACACTGGGGTAGCTTGATGTGCTGGCCTCTTTACAATATGATCCTGGATCCTCCACTATTAAAATGTTTCGTGGGCTTATCCTAATTTCTAAAACTCATCTGATGTTATTTTTACTTTGGAATGTATAAAAAGTCGATTTCAACCTTTATTACGATTACGTTTACGATTACGTTTTAAAGTATCTGTGATGTTACTTACAAGTAACATTACAAAAACTTTCAAACCAGCGTTGTAAGTTTTGAAAGTACCCAGTATAATTTACCGAACTCATGGTCTCATATTCTGCGTCAATGTCCGGTCAATCTAGACATTCGAAGGTGCATAAAGTCACAACAAGCTGAAAATGAGTAAAAATTTTCAAAACATATGATTAAAACTGAGGTGATAAAATTGTTATCACAAAAAAATCAGGAAAATTAACCTTCATATGCTTAGTGGACATCTGGAGAGTAGGCCACCTGGGGAATCCGCGTTAAAAAAAAACTAGCTAACTGCACTACCTCATATATGTATAGTGTGGAAACGTGTGTATAATAATATTATGACGATTACAACTCTTACAACTTTTTGAATCGTTATAGGTACAGTCAGCCTCATAAGTCGATAAACATATCCATATTTCCTAAAGTCATGAACACCTTAGCTTACACAAATTGCTAAACAAGACTAGTGCCAGGATTTAATTAACGTCTTAAAGGTTCAAAATTCACTAGTTTTGTTTAGCAATTTGTGTAAGCTAAGGTGTACATTAGGGTTGATGAGGAAGTGGTTATAAGGAAGAGGATGCGGATGAGGAACTATTAAAAATACGTTTTGAGGAAGAGGAAGAGGATGAGGATATGAGGAGGCAGGAGGAGGATGAGGATGAGGAAGAGGATGTGAAAGAGTAATATAGAACCTGTGATTTGGAATTTAAATTTTAAATAAAATAAAGCTTGCGAATGGGCCCTTTAATATTTAGAAAGAAAAAAAGTCAATTTACTAGTCAAAATTCACAATAGGGAGGTTGAATTTAACGAAAATTAACTTTGAAGTTGTTTCTCCAGATAGACGGTTTCGTAATTCGTCGAAAACTAATCAAGCGCCACTAAAAAGGCGCTCACTGGGGACACTATCAGCGTCCACTTCACTAAAATACGTCCATATAGCACTACATTTTGGCTTCATCTCATAAACTTTTTGACTTAACAATAAACCTAATTACGACTTACGTAGTTCGAGTTACGTACGACCACTCAAAAACAAAACAAATTTAAGACTGGCTAAGTGGCTACAGTGGGATTGGTAGGTACGTACACTACAGTACTACACACATACAATAGCGTGCTGTGTTATATTTCTAAAACACGTTCAAGCCTGATCGTGAAAGTACCTTACCTAATGCAGCGAGTAAAAGACGGAGATTACTTTTATTTACATTGAATACGTCAACAACACTTCCTCATAAATTCCTCTTAATTAATGAGGATGTGGAAGAGGAAGAGGAATATTTTATGCCCGATTTTGAGGATGTGGAAGAGGATGAGGAATCGCTAAAAAATGAGGAACTTCCGCATTATGAGGATGAGGAAGAGGAATCCTCATCAACCCTAGTGTACATGAGTTTAGGAAATATGGATATGTTCATCGACTTATGAGGCTGACTGTACATATCTCTAAAACGGTAGCGCTTGGGATAAAAGGTATTTAGACTTTTTTCATAGATAATTATTTGATCTACAATTTTTGTCTGCCATGGGCTTATTTTATAATGAACTTACCGTTTTGCTGAATATAGCATGAAGCACATTGTTGTGACCTTTGACCTCGAGTATTTTTTCTTGCACACTCGGGAATGATGGGGAGTTAAAAAAACTATTTATGATAGTATTTATGCCGCTCATGGCTAGGTCTAACATGCCATCGATGTCACTTACACAAAGTATAAAAAAAACTTATTTTTTTACTACTCATCTGTAGTCGCATAAATATTATCAAAAGTTATCTGAAATGTCATCGTAGTGAATACCGCGCCATAAAATTAAATGAAAGTACGACGTGGTACCACGCACGCAGAATGGATTGGCACCATCTCACGGCCATCCCTCCACCGTGCTCCCTCCCCCTCTGTTCCTTTTCACGCAAACGTGTTACACATAAAACAATCTCGCAATTATCTGCATATTTACAGAATTCTGGAGCGAATTGGCGCCCGCGCACTTTCGGCACATCTGCGCAAGTTCTGCGACTACCTCGTGTTCGAGGTGACCAACCCGGCGGGCGGGCCGCACATCAACAAGTGCGTGGACGCCATCAACGACATCATCTGGAAATATAATATCGTCACCATCGACAGGCTCGTCTTGTGTTTGGTAAGTGATAGCAATAATATACAATAATATACATATTTTGTGCAATGAGCTTTCAAGGCTAAATATTTTAGTGCAAGCGATTGTCAAAAAGTCAAATAATATCATTATTATGATAATTAAACCTACAGGTACAGGCTACCCCAAACTGTAAAATTTTCCCAATTCCAATCCCAATCTGTTTGTAATAAAGTTGAAAAACTAGCAAAGAAATATGATACCTTGATGTGCTGGCCACTGTACTTAATGGTCTAATTTATATAAACATTGACTTTTTGACATTTGCTTGAACTAAAATATTAAGCCATAAAAGCTCATTTGCACAAATGTCATAATGCATTTGTGCAAATGAGCGATCACGTTTGTCGTTCTAACGTACCAACGTTTGAACGACAAACATAAATAAAAAATAAAAATTATTGTGAATAGTTACACCTTCCAAAATCAATTTCAAGTTACTATTCGTATCTAGCTGACATTGAGTCTCATATCTATAATTCAAACTTATTGATTTATAAAGTTAATTATCCTTTACGCTATTTATTGAGCATTTTATTGTAAAGATTAAAGTTTTTAAAATCAGACTTGAATTACGCCGCTTCTTCTTCCCAGCAAAAACACTAAGAAGGATGAGGGGTGCGGCTTTTTAGGGACTGTGTTATTTATTTTTCAAGTTCAAAAAGTCCTAATTCACAGCCTAATTTAAATAAATAAGTTTTAATTTTGATTACATTCTCCGTTTCTAACCTTTTAGGTACTACGCCCCAATCCGGATGGCAATGAAAGCCAAGTGTGCCTCTATATTATTCAGTTATTGCTGTTAAAAGGTTCAGAACTAAGAAATAGAGCAAAGGACTTAGTCAAAGAAAACTCTCCCGAGCATTGGAAACAGAGCAATTGGTAATGTTATTATTCTGAATTATATATTTGACTAGCGACCCGCCCCACTATGCCCCTGCATTTTAAATATTAAGTGGACAATTTATTTAAAGTACTTAATTGGATAAGGATTAATGCTGTATTGCTTAAAATAGCTTCGTAAATAAGTCATTAAGAGTAAAGGATAAAAAATAGGATTATCCCTAAGAGATTTGTAAACCTGTTAAAGGTGTACAATGTTGTAATTCCTTTTTTTATCTATCTCGTAAGGTTGAGCCAGCGTTTGCAATGCAAACGCGAAAAAGTGAGTTTATTTACGACATCACATTAGAAACCTCTAAAATGATTAGTGTTTCTCTGCTATATTATGAAACCTTCCTCTTGAATCACTCTATCTATTAAAAAAAACCCATCAAAATCCTTTGCGTAGTTTTCAAGGTCTAAGCATATGACCATGATTATGGTGATAAAAAAGCAGTGAAAGGAGGGATAGTCCTCCTAGAGGACTATATATAGTGTTTGTAGGTGTGTGGCATTACAACAGGCCCTATCAGATTAACAGCGCTGCAGTACTATTTTTTTAAATATTGCAGCATCATAAAAGAAAGACTTAGGGAAGGTTCATATCTGACGGAACATGCGCCGAGCGTTTGCGACAATGTACCTCGACGCACTAACGCATGAGTAACGCATCATCTGTTGAGTGTGAACGGTCAACGCTCTATACATTTGTCTGTTCTGGCGTTACGCGACCGATAATACGCGACGCATGTTCCGTCAGATATGAACCTTCCCTTTTGTATAAAAGAAAGACTTATGTGAGACCAAAGAGAGATCTTTGGCCTCACATAAGTCTTTCTTATATACAGTTTGGATTTAGTTGTTGTTGTTATATTTTCTGTGAATTAAATTCTTTCAAACAAAAAATGGATATATAAATTAGACTAGCGGAGGTAACGCGGGTTTGGCCGCGTAGTTCCTGTTGGAACACAGGGATAAAAAGTCTATATTACCCGGGGGAAGCGTAGCCTCCCAACGGTGAAATAATTTTTCAAATAGGTCCGATAGTTTTTATGTTATTTTCTTACATAAAAAAACCTTTCCTCTTCATAATATTAGTATACATATATTGTAGCGACATCTATCCCGCTACATACGAACTAAATGACTGACATCCTACATCTCGATGTTAAAGTTATCCACGCGATTAGAACGTATACAAGTTCCCGACAACAGCCGTCAGGCAGTAGTAGCCCACCAGACGCAACACCCGTCTGTGAGGTGGATCCGAGCTTTCTTATGGGAGATGGGAAACTTTACACCCTGATTCACATACGTCTAAAAGAAGAAGCGAAAATAGAAATGCTCATTTAATATTTTTTACAGGTATGACAAGCATCTAGCGTTCCATAGCAAGTACCCAGAGAAGTTCGCGCCGGAGGAAGCAGGCAATGCTTACGGCGGCCCCATCCCTGTGTACTTGAGCAATGTGTGCCTCAGATTTCTTCCAGTTTTGGACGTTGTAGTACACAGACATTTGGAAATACCATCTGTTAGCAAGAATTTGGAACAACTGCTTGAACATATTGGCTATCTGTATAAATTTCATGGTAAGCTTTTGTGGTTGTTAAATTTATATTTTTTTTCATCTTGTGTCGATCGCGGGAGTTCGTTGGATGCGGGCACCGCAAGACCATTCGCGTGGTAAATTTAACACAATTTACTTCTCTAGATTTAGTGGAACCGTTATTTTGGCAGTTATAAACTAAACTATTTTAACAGCGTCGTCAAAATGGTTCCCTTATTCGTGATTGTCAATAGAATAGATTCTTTAAACCTACATACACCGAATGTGTATGAGAGTTTAAAAAAGATTTCTGACCTGGAACAGCTACCTGTTAGGTTAAACCTTGTATTGGCGTAAATAACCATAGTATACTAGTCAATTCTTAAAGTCTGAATGCCATTATGTAATAGCGATAGAGTGGCTTTTCCAATCTTCCAAAGGGAAGCCAATAGGACTCAAGTTAATCTATGTATATAAAAGAAAGTCGTGTTAGTTACACCATTTATAACTCAAGAACGGCTGGATCAATTTGAATGATTTTGGTCTTTTTAGTCTTATATTTCAGAAATCAATTTACGTAATTAACAATGACGACAGAGACGAACTTTAATAATTCTTTGCAAATAGAACTTATTTTACTGTTAGGACTTTAATTAAAGTAGACCGGGAAAACTATAGGTATAAATTGTATGTAACATAAAGGCAATAGTTCAGATTAAAATGATGAATTTAGTATTTTTTAAATCAATGCATTTTAGTAAGGTAGTTAGGTTAGGTAGTTAGGTTAGCTATAGGATAGGTATAGTAAGTTAGGTTAGGTTATAATTATACATGTTGTAGTTTGAATTCTATCGAACACAAAAATGTTTAAATAAGATCACAGTAGAGACTCGCTACATAAAAAGTAGTAGTAGTTATTATTGGTTAGGATCTATTAGTTGTCATCTTATTAAACATATGTATATCTAATATGTAAAAAAATTGATAAGAGCAATAAATTGTCACTAGGGCACAACGAGGTTTGCCGGGGCAGCTAGTATATAATAATAATATTAAATATTAACTTGAGTCCTATTGTCCTTAAGTTGTATGAACACTTTGCCACTGATATACAATGTATCTAAACTTGGGAGCTCCCAAGTATAAATGTTTACCTATTTTTCCGGTGTTGTATCAAAGTATATTATGCCAACAGATCGACCGGTCACCTTCTTATACAACACACTTCACTATTACGAGACAAAGCTTCGTGACAAACCGCTGCTGAAGAGAAAACTAGTGAATGCTGTCTTGGGATCCTTAAAAGACCGTCCATCCGGTTGGGCCACCACAGAGGCGTTCCAGACGTACCTGGCCAAGAGTGACGTGGATGCCCCCGGATGGACCCCAGACCTCAACTACTACCTCAGTTTAGTCAACCGGATGGTGGACAGTATCCTTTTTAATAACAAATTTTCTACTGTAGGTACGGTCACCGTAAGAGTTATAAATAAATAATTAACAAATATTCCACAACTTTTTACACAACGCCATCTAGTCCCAAGCTAAGCTAAGAGCTTGTGTTATGTGTACTAAACAGCTGCTATTAAACATACTTATATATTTCTAAATTCACACATATTATAGATAAGTGACACCCAGTCACAGAACAAATGATCATGCTTATCACACAAATATTTGTCTTGGGTGGGCATCGAACCCACAACCTCCGGCATAGCAGTCAGGGGCACTAACTACTAGACCAACAGGCCAGTCGAGTTAGTATGCAGACAAACAAAACATTTTTCCACTACAGTGACATTTTTAATACACACATTACATTACACAAACACTCACATTACATTACACAAAAACACGCATTACATTACCAAACACACGCATTACGTTACACAAACACACACATTACATTACACATACAACATCCATCACATTTATCCTTAGGTACATGTATTACTATCATTGATTACTATTGTGTGCATAATGGCCTATACAAGAAGTGGGGGGTTTTAACTGTTCGCCAACTATTTATACTTGAAACCGTAATAAAGCAACATTCCCTGCTAGCATACGACCCTCTAAAAATAAAAAATAAGCGCAGGAGTGGCAGAGTCTGCAAGACACAAGCTTTTAAAACAAAATTCGCTCACCGCTTCTTTTGCTTTCAAGGTGGTAACCTTTACAACAAAATAAACGGAATTCTTAATATGTACGGGTTTCCAAGAAATAAATGCAAGACAATGGTTCGAGATTGGTTGCAAAAGCTCGACTATATCTCCACTGAAAATCTACTTTAACTTCCTTTCCCAAATACGTACCTTAAACACTTTCACACGCATGCATACACACTCATACACACTCCTACACAAACCCTCTTACTCCCCTCTTACATATACTGACAACACATACACACACATTGTTTTCGGCGGCCTACAGAGTACCTAAGTTTATTGTCCATTAATTAAGTATTATTGTTATTTTTCTTTTATATTCCTATAGTCTAAATAATAACGTTAATTTCAGTTGTTTAAATTTAATTTAATTCTCTAAGAGTAAAACCAATGAAATTGTTAGTGATTAAATAAATCGCTTATTTTACATACCTACTATGATGTATAAGAAACTGATTCCGTGGGCTGAGGTCCTGGTGATCTGTAATACAGGTGCTTTGCGCCTACCTCAGACACCAGCTCTTCACATATTTAGAATTAAGATTGTGAAATGTATCTAAAGTCTAACTGTTTATTTAATTATTTCAAATATTGTGAGGAGAAATAAAACAAATTATTATTATTATTATTATTATTATTATTATTATTAGACTTATGGCACACATAGAAAACTACTGTCAAATGCAAACTAATTGGGTAAGTACCAGGATACTTGTTTGTTGTTCTGGCTACTTATTTAGACTGAAACTGTTATCCATGTAAAAAATCTAGCACAGTTCTATCCCTATTATCCTTGTAAATAGAAAGTTCGTTTCCACTGAGGTACGAAACCCTCGTTATTGAGACTTGTATTTTTTGCCTATTTTGTTATGGTTCTTTCGAATATAAATATTTATATTTAAATATTATAATAAGTATATATATTAATAGTATTATAACATAGTAAGTTATAATAAGTACACACTTTACAATTGTTTGTTTTCCCAAAATCAACTTTAATATTCCTTAAAGTAGTGACAGCAATGACCGGTGCATCACACTTCCCAAACACAGATTGGCGCTTCAACGAGTATCCGAACCCCTCGGCGCATGCGCTGTACGTGACATGCGTTGAACTGATGTCTCTGCCGTTAGCACCTAACTTTGTCGGCAACACTCTTCTAGACGTCATCACCAAAGGCTTCGTCGTAATACCAGCTACTAAGATCCAGCTTTGGATAAATGCTATCGGCTTGATAATGGCAGCGTTACCAGACCCGTACTGGACTGTCCTACATGACCGTATATTGGAACTGATGACGAACACTGAAATGACAGAGTGGCCATACCCTCACACGCCATTCCAGCTGTTTAACCTGACGACTACTAATGACGCTATGTTGGAGAACAAATATAGCCTAACTTTGGCATTGGCTCATGCGATTTGGTACCACGCGGGTGCAGGCCAAATAATGCAAGTTCCTCAGTAAGTATTACACACATTGTAATTTACGCATTAATTCGTTAAACCCCAGAAGGACACCGGTGTCCGCCAGTCTTTCTATTGTGTCTCTAATTGACTCAATTTAAAGGTTAAGGGCTACATACGGTGACACAATGGGCGGCATTATCGCTATAAGCGATGTTTTACAGACTAAGCTTTAAATGGACTTGATAGTGAGGGTGAAAAGATGAGCAGGTATAGTTAGATATAATCTCGGAGGAAACCCAAGACATTCAATAGTTCTTCCGATAGTGGTTGTATCCTAGTGAGTGTAATTTAGTACGCTCCGCTGCGGCTACGATATTGCTATATTATTCTAGATGGTGTTTGTGAGACATGAGAATACAGTTTTTCTAAGACATGTCTTCGCATGCCTTCTCTATATATCTTAAATCCCTTTGTAGGAAACAGGAATTGATATTTTGAGGTTAAATTAGTCCCAATATCGCAAACACAGATCGTTTATCAAAGACCATATTTTATTTAGGGTAACTTTCGTCTTAAGACATAATGGCTTTATGAGATGTATTGTATAGACTACTATTTAAAGAGATCATAACCCTGGTTATTAGTTAATAATTGCTTTTTAATTGTTTTGCTAACAGCTAGCTAATCTGTATAGTAATCTGTGGATACCGTCTCGAGTAGTTTATTTGTTATTTTTATTATAAGCCTTTTAGTGTGTGCCTACTATGTAATATTATACTGCTGGACTTTATACCTACCAATAAAATAAAATCAGCCTAGCCTTTTCCCAACTTATTGGGTTGGACTGTTAATGTTAATATTTAGTTAACGCCATTTAGTCCCAAGCTAAGCTAAGAGCTTGTGTTATGGGTACTAAACAGCTGATAAACATACTTATATATTTGTAAATACATACATATTATAGATAAATTACGCCCAGACACAGAAAAAATGATCGTGCTCATCACACAAACATTTGTCCTGGGTGGGAATCGAACCCACGACCTCCGGCATAGCAGTGAGGGTTACTAACTACTAGATCAACAGGCCAGTCATATTTTCTTTATTACTATTGATAGGCTCGCGTTTGACACTATCTCATCTGATAGTAAGCGATGATGTGGTCGACGGTGAAGCATGGAAGTAGTAACGTATAAATTCTTGATTTAAAGACCCCTAGGTTGTAGCTATCAAGAAACACCGTCTCCGACAGGAAATTCCACACCAAAACATTTAGTACGTATAGGTGGGATTTCCACCATGTACCGGAAGCGCAGCGTCGCGAGTATTAACATATATTTTTTCTTTATTGATTGATTCTAAAGTGAAATATTAATGTGTTTTCAGATTCGTGAAAGACAAATTGTCTGTGGAGATTCACACGGAGATCCAACTGCTGTACTTGTGTCACCTGGTCGGCCCGTTCTTGCAACGATTCAATTCTGACTTGTCGCGAGCAGTCATGGACATCACCATAACTCTGTACGAACTCCTCGCGCACATCGATAAGTCTCAGCAGCATCTGCAGTACATTGACCCGATATGTGACTTACTGTATCCTTTTAATTTACTTAAATAACCACTTACTTCAATAATATTTATATAGATTGACTGGTCTAGTGGTTAGTAGCCCTGTCTTCTACGCCAGAGTTCCTGGGTTCGATTCCCACCCACGACAAATGTTTGTGTGATGTGTACGATCACTTGCCCTGTAAATAAGTGTAATTTATGTATAACTAGCTGCCCCGGCAAACTTCGTTGTGCCTTAGAGCCAATTCATTGCTCTTATTTTTTTTTTATATTAGATATACATACGTTGAATAAGACGACAACAAATAAATCCAAACCAATAATAACTACTACTACTTTTAAATTACAACATGTATATATACCCTAACCTAACTGACCATACCTATCCTATAGCTAACCCAACTATCTAACCTAACTAACTTACTAAAAAATACTAAATTCATAATTTTAATCTGAACTATTGCCTCTATGTTACATACAATAATTTATGCCTATAGTTTTCCCGGTCTACTTTAATTATAGTCCTAACAGTAAAATAAGTTCTATTTGCAAAGAATTATTAAAGTTCGTCTCTGTCATCATTGCTAATTACGTAAATTGATTTCTGAAATATAAGACTTTTTTATGCTACATAATTTATTTTGTTACTAAACTTAGAGGAGTTTAGTAACAAAATAAATTTCAGAACGTAGGTGCGTATTATAAATTGACAACCTTACCTTCTTGGGTTTAGCTTAAGACTTGTCAATTTCAAATTGTCACCTGATAATGAACTGGGAAGTTTGACTCCTGTCATGTCATCCAAGATGGCGCTGCGTTTGAAAAATGTTTGAGACAACCGATATTCTTGATATTTATTTTTATGATGTCGAACGGGATAAAAAGTATCCTATGTCCTTCTCCTGGCTCTAAACTACCTCCCTGCCAATTTTCAGCTAAATCGGTTCAGCCGTTCTTGAGTTATAAGCGAAGTAACTAACACGACTTTCTTTTATATATATAGAAGATGTATTATTTAGAAATTTATGTGTGATTTTTTTTTGTTTATCAGTTGTCTAGTACTTATAGCACAAGCTCTGCTTAGTACGGGACTGGATGGCGTTGTGTGAGACTTGCAGAATACATATTTTATTTATTTAGTTACGAGGTCATTAAAGCGGCAATGGCTCAAAAACATTTTATCAAAATAAAAATTATTATTAAGTAGTTTCAGGGTGGAGATTTGTGGACTTTAGTGAGTTTACAAATCTCCACGATCATAAGCTCCACTTATCATATTATAGTATTTTGTAAACATGTATAAATTGGGTAGAAAATAGGGCTTACAATTTTTAAGTCTGGTAAAATCTTGGTGCCGTTAATAAATAATCCTTAACCACTCGTCAGTTATCATATAAAATACATGTTCGTCGGCGACACAATGAAGAACGAAGTGGAGAGTGTGATACGCAAGCTGCGGCCGGCGCTGCAGATGCGCTTGCGCTTCATCACACACTTGAACGTGGAGCAGATAAACACCGCCTAGCAGAGCGACTACTACAGCTATACGCCCTCTAGCTCGAGCTCGAGCTCGGAGTAAGGCGAAGCTGTAGTAACATGTCAGTCGACATCTTAAACCCCCTTATCAACAAACTCGGAGTATAGCTATGCCTAACCAGAACTTGACACTGATGTAACTCTACTCTGGGTTTGTTAATAAGGTGAAATACAAGTGGACTATTTTGTGACTTTAATTACACTTTTTAATTAAATATTTGACTTGCAGGTTGTCAATTTGTGATTGGTAGGACATACTTTATTAGTATAATTACATCACAGGTTTAATGTATAAATTGTATCTATACGTGTTTTTGTTTCTGAGATGGGACTGCACAGCGAAATCCTGAACAGGAAAGTTAAGCAGAGTGGTGGAACTTGATCATACGCACAATTTGGGGGAAACTAATAATATGAGTCATTTTATTAGTATATCTGAGTCTAAGTAATACAGATGGTAATTTTTGCGAATGTAACTAAAACCTACTGGTTCTATTAGGTTCTTTAGGAGCAATAATAAATAGAGCCCTTGATGACTTTAGCCGGTATTCAACTTAATAAGGTTAGTTTTTACATAAGCGTGTAATCCCAAAAATGCGCCCTATAAAGCAATGGAGTAGTTCAAATATAAATTCAGGTATTTTCATACAAACCATTTTATTGTAAATGTGTTAGGTTGATATTTCAACTACTAAGCATATTGTATAAGATATTTTGTATTATGACTTACTTTATAGATTAAACTAAGCCAATAATCGATCGTAATTTGGACAAATCTGTAAATTATATAGGTAACAAATTTAGATTAGTCATGTAATAATATGTATTAAAATTAATAATAAGGAGTACAGATTATTATGAAATCTTACGATTCAATGCAATAATACATAATCACATTATTTTCTAAGATATTAATAATTCATTAAGATTCTATAATTTATAATGTTCGAAACATCGAAAACGATTTGAGTCCAGTTTGTGTCTGATGTCCATTATTTAGAATAACTGTCATTACCCCATAGTCAATTTAGGTAGTTTATTAATATTATTATAGAGTTACCTCTACAGATAAGTCTGAAACAGTCTTAAACGCTTATTGTGGTTAGTATACTAAGGTTTCGTTACAATTTCTGCAGATTCTGATTCAGTGTATATTCATTAATCTTTCAACTGAGGTAATTAGAGACACAATAGAAAGACAATGACAGGCGGACACCGGTATCCTCTCGGGGTTTAATGAATTAAAAGAAGAAATATGCAAGACATTTTTGACGAGATCTCAAATGTTTAATTTACTAGAATATACAACTACCAATAATACGTGATAGCCGGATGCTCTAGTACTTAGTACATTCTGATACATGTGGTGGATTGTCATCAAATGATCAACTCAAATTTCAACACACTTGCGAGAAATAATGAGCACAATGTAAAAATAATATGTTGTAATAAAAAAATATTACTAAAACGTATTTCAACACACTTGCGATAATTAATAGCATATAATTTTTGTTTTAATATAAAAAGTGTTAACTAAATATATAATTTACTAGTAAATCTACTATATAAAAATAAGTCGGGTTTTCCTTCCTGACGATATAACTCCAGAACGCACGAACCGATTTGCACGGTTTTGCATTCGTTGGAAAGGTCTCGGGCTCCGCGAGGTTTATGGCAAAGAAAATTCAGGAAAAATAACAATAAATTACATTATTAGAGCTAATAAAAATAAATTAAATTACGTAAATCAGATGCAACCTTCATAGTCACTATGAAAAACTAAGACACAAAAAGAAAAAAGTAAATGACAGATTGACAACTGACATAATGTCAGGCAAAAAGTAAATATTGAAAGGTATTGTGTTCACTGTGAAAATGTGAAAAAAAAGTAAAAAAAAATAAGTTTTTTCGTTTCCTAACATTTAAATTGGAAACCATCAAATCAATAACGTGTATTGTGCAAATTTTTATTGAATTTCAACAGCAGGCATTTGTCTTTAAGGTGGTAAGTTGAACTGTGTAAATTATGTGGATCGTGCATAGTTAGGTTATAAAATTTTCGTGTCACAATATTCGTTCCCATGCTCCTCCGAAACGGCTTGACCGATTCTCATGAAATTTTTTA
Source organism: Euplexia lucipara (assembly GCA_921972225.1). Lineage (NCBI taxonomy): Eukaryota > Metazoa > Arthropoda > Insecta > Lepidoptera > Noctuidae > Euplexia > Euplexia lucipara. Next base: position 3,153,638 of record OV179142.1, on the reverse strand, counting down.
TGCATATTCAGTAAGCCTGAGAATCGGCTACTATCTATTTTTCTAACCTCTAAGTGATAAGGGGGTGTTCACCCCAAATTTTTATTTTTTTGACATGTTTATTTTTTTTAACCGACTTCAAAAAAAAGGAGGAGGTTCTCAATTCGGTTGTATTTTTTTTTTTTTTTTAGGGTTTGTTACCTCAGTTCTGCGTCATTTATGGACCGATTTTCAAAATTCTTCTTTTGTTTGATAGGGTATACTAACAGATTGGTTCCATTTGTATCAAAACTCATACCTGATGAGGGATCTTCGAGGAATTGAGGAAACTCTTCAAAAAATATAGGCACACATGCACCGATTTCAACATTTTTAGTAACAAATCAAGCATTTTCATTTAGAAAGTATCATTTGGTGAAGAAAAACTGATGAAGAAGACAGGCAACGGAACTCTTCAACGCATAACAGCAAATTATTCGCAATTGCTATAGTCAGATGTCTATGCTGAGCTTTTGTATTTCCACAACATAACATTACGCCATTCTATTTTAAAAGGGGCCGGCAGAGATGTATGATTAATGTTTAGAGATAGAACTTCTTTAGCAACTGTTATTTAATTTCAATGATTCTTTAAAGTTTTGAAAGACTTTCTTTACATACAAAGAAACTAAAAACTACAAAATAAAAACTTTTTACAAAAGAAACAAGCGACTTCTTAAAAAAAAACTAACAGGTGAAAAATAACTCCAGTTTCGGAAGTCGGTGGCCAATAATGAACAAAACAAAACCACCAAAGCCACAGACTTCCGAAACTGGAGTTATTTTTCACCTGTTAGTTTTTTTTTAAGAAGTCGGTTGTTTTTTTTGTAAAAAAGTTTTTTATTTTTTTATTATGTGGCATCAAAAAATACATACAACTCTATATTTGCACTTTTTTATCACCAACCCTTGCTTTTTAATAGTCCCGCTCGATAACATCAATTATTATCACTTGGTAAGTTATCCCCTCCATGTGTCTACCGGTGTCACTTCTCACCCTGTAAACAGCAAGCAGTAGGGATGTTACCTCTACAGTTTTCGGCTATTATTAGTGTTTATGCTTCAAGCGTAGTAGTTAATCATTTTTACTATCTCAGTGTAACTCTCATATCAAATATATTCTCGAGTAACTTTATTATTTATTTATTAATCTATAATATAAAAATGAATCGCAAAATGTGTTGGTAAGCGCAAAACTCAACAACGCCTGGACAAATTTGGCCAATTCTTTTTTTTAAATGTTCGTTGAAGTTCAAAGATGGTTTTTACGGCGAGAAAAATTCGAATAGTTGCCGGAAAACCCCTAAAGAGATTTTCGTCAAACATTGCCAGCTGATGAACTCAATGCATGTTTAAAGTCCTCCAATTGTGGAAACATGTCAAAGTACTTCATTTAAGCAAGAATATGCATGTCAAATTGCAAAATGACCAATCTGGAAACATATTCTCTAAACAACTCATTGACATTGGTAGTGGCAAATTTCCTATAGACATGTTGACTGGCTGCATTAACATTTCTCAAAGTTTTTGTCAGTTAACTCGATCAAAAGATGAACTTATCCAGAAGGTGTTTCCAGATGTTTCTCAAAATTACAGGAACCATGATTGGTTGAGCGAACGAGCTATATTGGCTGCAAAAAACATAGATGTAAATGAATTAAATTTAAAAATGCAAGTGCAATGTAAAACAAATTACAGGCGAATCGAGGATATATAAATCAGTTGATTCGGCTACTAACCAAGATGATGTTGTGAACTATCCACCAGATTTTTTAAACTCGCTGGATTTGCCAGGATTGCCATCTCAATCTTCAATTAAAGGTTGGATCGGTAGTTATAATGTTGCGAAATATCAACCAACCGCGTCTTTGCAACGGCACACGGTTAGCGATAAAAATTACTAAACAACGTGACAGAAGCAACTATACTGAAAGGAAAGTATAAAGAAGAAGACGTTCTCATACCGCACATCTCAATTATACCGAATGATGTGCCGTTTGACTCTAAACGACTACAATTTCCAGTTCGGCTTGCTTTTGCTATGACCATAAACAAGTCCCAGGGGCAATCATTAAGTGTTTGTGGTATTAATCTGGGAAAACCCATGTTTCTCACTGTGGTCAATTGTATGTTGCCTGTGCCGGTGTTGGAAAACCATCAGATTTGTTTGTCTATATGCGCCAGATATCAAACAAAAAACATCGTATATCACAAAGCACTACAATGAAAATAAAACTGATTTTTGTTAATAATTATGATTCACATGATTAACAATAAAGGGATTACTTATTTTTAAATGCTTATATATGTTTTATTTAATTATATTTCTTATTCACAACGCCCTATCACCAGGGTGACGGTTCTGTTCAGGAGGTTTTTTTGCCCCGACTATAAAATATGTAGGAACAAAAAAATGTCACATTACAAATCATTTTGACAGGAATTTATTGCAATTTAATTAGGCAGTACGAAGTCTGCCGGGTCAGCTAGTTGTCTATATCATTAAAACACATACACACATCACATAACAATAGAATGTCTCCCAAATATTTTACTTAGCTAGGTTGGCTACGTTAATTATTTATTTAATGTTCTGATAACAAGCACCGGTCCTGTTAGTATTATGAACTTAAGAATTAATATTTCGGAGTTTTACTGCTAAATCTTAGGTTTTACCGTAATGCTCTAAAATACATTTGCACTGCAATGAAAGCCACTGTGCGAGTGTGTTGAAATCTCATTTATTCATGAAATAATACACATACATAAACTCACGCCTTTTACCCACCGGCGTGTGTGTATGACAACATGTATGAATGTAAACGAAGCAAAAGAAGTATGTAAGAATCGTAGCACATGGCGCTCTGTAGTTTCTGCCTACCCTCATGAAATAATGTTATGTGATATATAATTAGTTTGTATACTTAATAGAGTAATGATCAATGCTAATAGAAATATAGTAGAATCCTAAGTAGATCAAAATATGTATCAAATTGTTTTCCAAATAATCTAGTGCTTTGTCGGAGGTGGTGTCTCTTAATCATTTGATACACATTTATTATAACTATTACTTATGAAGGTTAACTACAGCCCGAACTACGAAATCAACACAAGTTTGTTTCATTGTGGGGATTGGCTGTTAGAGTTTAGATTACCTTTACTATGTTATTAACCTGCTTTTAATTTGTTCATGTTGTGTTCCGTGCTTATTTAGCACTTACAGACAAGAGTCCTCCTAACTGCAGTTTACAGTCTATGTAAATAGGTACAGTAAGGATATAAATAGATCGAGCAATTTACAAACACATTCAACTCTCTCATCTAAACTGTTACCTTTTGAACAGTGTGCCTACCAAAAAGTGCTGAAAAATTGAAAATATATTTTAATATAAAATATGTGAGAAAATATGCAATAATTAATTGGTATAATGTACCTATATATTATAGTATCTTCTAACTGAATGTCACTAAGGAAACAAGGCTTTTATTGTAATAATGATCAAAAACATGTATTGGTAATAAGTATATTTACTTATTACAAAATAATTATTCAGGAATTTGGGTAAGATTTCTCCGAACAGATAAGCGTGACTTTGCATAATTTAATATAAGTTTTGTATTACAATTATTGAACAAATAAATATTTTGATCTTGGTTTTTTTTTTATGTTTTTAGCGTTGTCAAACTTTAGTGCATTCTATGTGTAAGAGGTTTACCTCAAGTGAATGTATAATGGCTGACCTTACATGAAATGGCCAATTTGAGGTCGACACTACCATTCCCAATCTGAAAACACATTGATCTTGTAGCTTTTCTAATTCAATGTCTTGTACCAATATCTAGGTTGACCCAAATCGGCCTGATTTACCGTTATATATTATTTATCCTTGAGAGGCTTATTGGAGACCCAGATTTGGTTAGGTTAGGTTAGCTTAACCATTGCTTGAAATCCTGCTTTCAAATAAATTAAACCGCATCTAAATGGGTTCACCTGTTTAACGCATTTCCTGCTGAATTTTTAGCAAACTTTACGCAAATGCTAATTAATAGCTCACTAACCCAGTGCGGCAAACGCGTTCAATAAATATTTCGTGTAGGAGCTACGGTGCCACAGACAGACACACACACACACACACACAAATAGCGGTTAAACTTAAAACACCCCTGTTTGTGCGTCGGGGGTTAAAGCGGTACCCTGATGCGACATAAAATTACATGGCTCATCGATAGGAAAACGTTATTTTAAACTTTTTAATTGTTAGCTTTACTTTTTGGCGTTGGGGTTTATTAATTTTTTAAATTTAATTTTTATAAATAGAAAGATGTAATACGGTATATAGAAAACAAATCTCTCTTTGAGAATATTGCGAACACGGAGAATATCTAAGTAAAATTCGGCTTACTTAAATCGTATATTCTCCATATACAATTTAAGTAAGCCGAAGCGTATATAGAAAGCTATAAAACGGTGGAAATTCGACCGCCCGCGCCATGCGGCAAGAGTGCTAAAATTAAAACGTTCAAATCTCGAACCAGTACCTATATTATTTTAGTAAAGTAAATCTAAACTAATATAATAAAGAAAAAGATTTGTATGTTTATTTGTTTCGATTTAACTCGAAAACTATTCAATCGAAATGCAGAGATTCAGAAAACTATAAAAAAAATGGAACATTACACACCTACTTACAAAATTGTTACAAAATTGTACACGTAAATAGGAGACGTGGGTGCTTAAATAAACATAAACTCACATACACAAACTGCCATACATATATTTGTTCGGTACCTACGGGAATCGAACACGCAGCGAAGCAGATTGCCACTCACACAAGCGACTACCAAGACAAAGCCGAGACCTAGGTGAGGCAAAGCAAGGTGGTGACTGGTGAGGTGTGGTGTCAGGCCAGTGTGGTGTGGTTCGGGAATAGAGCGTAAACCGATTTCCCAATTGAATGAAAGTTCCACTTCCAACGCTTCAAGAGTCTGTTAGCCATATTATTATATCCAATTGACAACATTTTAAAATTTTAACCTGCATGTTTTATTACGTTATCTAAAAGTAAATCCAAACTAGAGGACCCATATTTTTTGGTTTTTCGAAATTATGTTCTTTTCATTCTTAATTTTAACTTTGAAATTCGGTGCATTCTAAAAAGACGTAAGCGCCAAATGACGTCATTCATACGGTGGAATGGCGATACATCCTTTGCTTTACTGTAATACGTCAAAAAAAACTGTTACTTAGATGTCACTGTCATTTAACAGTTGTCAATGTCACACATTGACATTAGATATGTCTTGTTTGACATTATGGTTTTCATTTTAAAAATTAGCTTGCTTACGCAAAGGTAACCACCTCATTCCACCGTGTGAGTGACGTCATCGCATGTTTTTTGGTTTTTATTTTTTTTTTTCAGAAATTAGGCAATAAAAGAATGTAAAAAAATATATTTGAACTCAACATACAAAAATGAAGAAACGGTATTTTTGTTTTAGGGTCATGTCAATTTCCGAATCCATATCCGTGTCCTGTAGCGACATCTGTCCAAAAAAAAATGTACTAATGGTAATAAATAAATAAATTATACTTTGAATTTAATAACTGGGTCAATAAACAGATGGAGCTTTTAGAAATGTCACAAGCAAGGCACTGTCTATCTCTGCAAAAAAATAACTGCCAATGACGTCAGAAAATTCGTTTTGTGCGATTGGCATTTGAGAAGGGTACTCCTTCTCAAATGCCAATCGCACAAAACAAATTTGTATGTGTGTAGAAAATTGTAAATTACTATAAACTGTGGAAAAAGTTTTTCATGTTTTAGTTTAGAATTTTTCTTGTTCACAATATGTTCTATAATACTTTGTAGTTGTATGAAATAATTATTATGAGTACTGAAGAACAAAACAGTAAAATTAGGACAACAATTTCGAGATGGAAAAATTAAAATGTCTACAGCTTAATATAGTCTAAGGTCTACAGACAGCAGTGTTGCCAGTCGCACGATTAAAATAGTGTCTAAACTTTATGACTTTTTAAGCCCCTCCTGGCTAATCATGATGAACAAAAATATTCACACAAAGAGAAAATTCACACAGTAAGTGTGCAAAAAACTCTTTAATGAAATGATCTTGCCCTTTATGCGTGCTAAACCATTGGGTTGTTTTATGGCCAGTGAGCCTACGAGTACGTCGTATGAGATGATGTCATTAATATTTACGAACCATGCTGCACGCTTCTAATTTCGGCTATATGACATAACATGCCGCAGTGTCTGAGGCAGTTGACAACTTCACTAAGGAGGACTTTCGTTAAGGAGAACAATACTGAGTTTCTAGTCGTAAGGATGCAGCGGAGAGTGCCTATGTTGGATAACGAGAGTTCATCGAGCCAATATTAATTTTTAAACCCAATACCACCACACATACACCAGCTAGCAAGCGCGTACACTTAGAAGTAGTAATTAGCACGAGTCCATTTTGTCATGCCACTGTCCGTCCCTATAAAGATGGTGTATGGATCTTAAATTCGGGCAAGCGAGGCTCTAGGCTTAGTCTCAGTGAAACACATCAATATTTAAATAATCATAATAATACCAGCCTGTTACTATCCCACTGCAGGGCAAAGGCCTCTTCTCATACAGAGAAGGCTCGAGCATTGATCACCACGCTTGCTCAAGGCGGATTGGCGATTTCAAACTTATATGAACTATAAGTCCAGGTTATATATATATATTTATATATCATTCACTTATCAGTACAGTACGGCGAGGATGCTTGGCCTAAGGTCAGAAGTTAATTTATTATAAATATCATGCGCTTCGAGGCGACGTAAGCGTTAATGGCCAGAATGTATACCTACTTATGAAGTATTATGTAGAAGACGATTTTTTCTACTAATTTCCGTACGTACTAATTTCCCTACACGTTGATACGAGAAAAAGGCGATGTTTTTGTTTTCTAAAAAGAAGCAGGAAGAAAATAACATTTTAGGGTCAAAACAGCAGTAAACGCAACGTAACTGAAACTACCTTATTGATCGAAGGAAACTACCGAATTCTTAACAATTTAGCAGTACGCCGCGCCTGTCTGTTCATTTTAATTTTTAGAGAAAAGAAGTCTATGAATTGTGTCATACTAAAGTAGAAAGTATTACAGCATCTACATCGCCTCCTAAGGTTCCATCATTGTTGTATCAAATATTACGATAGATATTGAGGCTGTTAAAAAATTAAAGAAAACTGGCCCTTGGTGGTTCAGATTCCAGTGAGTTTCCAGACATACTGATATTTAGATAGTTTTCTGTAATATTGCCATAGGAAAATAAAGATTTGGGGTCTTTCTTTTTTAGTTTCTTACAAAGTTACCAATTTTGTAATGATTTCTGGATAATACGATGTTTTAGTCTACGGTACGATTAACGATACCCTTCAAGCTTAAGTTGGCAACACTAAATAACACTGCAATGCAATGTAGTATTTTCTTCAATATTTTTATGAAAATACAGAATTTTACGTCCATTTTTAGTTCATGTTAGTCATCCCAAATAAACATTTGGGTGATGGAGTCGCCGCCTTTTTCAACACATTCTGAGGCGCCTCCGTTAAGTGAAGATAGTGGTCTTTTAATTACAAGTGGTTCTTTTTCTAGTGATTCTGCCAGTGGATGGCATCACGTCGCATCCGAGGTGAGCTAATCGCTAGAAATTTTCTTTACAAATTACAATAATTCATTAAAAGCCTCGAGTCTAATAACTTAATATTTACATATAATTGTATTTTTTGTACCATGTCTAATGTGAAACTAATTGTATAGTTGCAATTTGGTTGCTCAAGAAGCTAAAAGTATTGTAAACAAAAAAGCTTATGATTCTAATTCTGTAAAATTATTTCAATTCAATAGTCCAAAAATTTTATGATGATTGACTACTAAGCAAAGTGCCAGGTACTTAATATTAATGTACGTAACTAATGTAATTGTATCTAAGGTTTATTACTTATCGTCAGTGTCCTAAATGCGTTGGGTTTTGTTTTTCAACAAATGTACATACCTAAACCGAATCGGAGTTCATGATGTGTTTCAAATGCTCACTCGCGAATTAGCTAGCTATTCCTGTGTTCTGTGACTTATTAAAGTTATAACATTTTCCTTGTAAGTACTGTACTTACTATAAATCTGGAAGGTGTCTACAACTCCACATCCAAAAGTTAAAGTTGTTGTTTTGGATATTTTCCTTAAAATGATTAATGTTTTTTCTTCTTTTTTTGTAGTGCTAAAATTTTCCATTAAAGTGTATGAATGACATTATGGTTTTAGATAATACATTTTGCTTTTTACTGAATAAGTACTATTTGGCTCAGCTTTTTTAGATGCTTCTAATTAAATTTTTAGGTACCTACCTAGTGCTATAACAGTAACAAAATATTGTTGTTGAATGTCGATAACCATTAATTGAAAGACCTCCTTTAGCTTCAGCACCAATCAGCTCTGTGCGCGTTGCATTATTTCTTTCATTTTGCATTTAAACAACCTTTTCCAATTTTAGTCTACCTTGTAGAAGGCCTTGCAACCCTGCTCTTTACAGTATGCTTGTGTCCCCCATTCAAGTGCATATTTTGTGTATAAGTAGCAAATTACCTTTTTCAATCCAGTACTACTAATAAAAAACACCAATCAAATTGATATACCAATATCTTGATTTTGGAAGTGATGTCACGGAGAGTGTTAGCATGGTATGTAGCAACATCTGGGCAGTAAAGAAGCACACTCACTGCTGTCTCATCTTCGATCATGCAGGCTCTGTATAGTGACCTTTCTGACAAAGAGGACAGAGGTGTATATTAAATGACCTGTCGCCTTTTATGGTAGCTGTAACTATAGAGAGCTGTTATTTAGTTGAATCTGTGGAGCTTGCCTCCTGAAGCGTCTGTCAATTATGGAAAGGGCCTTGCTGAGCTCACTTTACTACAATCCATGTTAGTTCCCTTACTGGAGTGTATGAGAAGGAAAGTGGGTTTGAGGTCCCATTAGTACCATCACTTTTTAACCGACTTCAAAAAAGGAGGAGGTTCTATGTTTGTGTGTATGTATTTTTTTTTATGTATGTTACCTGATTTCTCCCCCATTTCTGAACCGATTCTCAAAATTCTTTTTTTATTTGAAAGAGTATTTGAAAGAGTATAAGTACTCCTGAGGTGGTCCCATTTTAATTTGGTGAAGATCTGGTGCTGATCTTCGGAGATATACAACGGAACTCTTCAATCGCTTGGATATTTATTGTTTATATGTATGCTCTGAGGGGTTGGTGGCCCATCATAAATAAGACAAAACCACCAAAGCCACAGACTTCCTAATTTAGAGTTAATTTACACCATTTAGTGTTTTTTTTTAAGTCGGTTTTATGTTTTGCAAAAAAGTTTTTTATTTTTCCATTTTTAGTTGTTCCCATACAAATATTTGTCCCATTAGTACCTACCATCACTTTTCTCTTTTTGAGTCACTGTTCTTGACAGATTGTTTGTGTAACCTCTTGTGTAGTAGCTTCATTAGAAGAGAGATTTCACCCGCTCTATAATTTTTGTGGTCAATGCTGATTCATTTTCAGGTTTTTTCCATACAATTTGAGCATTATTCTTAATATTATTAACATTATACTTTAAAACAGTGCTTGTTGCTGTCTAATAAAACAAAACTTGTACAATTATCAAATTATAATTGAGCTTACTAATGATTATATTTTTCTTTGATCTTTCTTTGTAGTAGCAATTAAGTAATATATTATTTTTTTCTATAAAATGGAATATAAAAAAGATAAAATAATATATATTACCTTATTTGACTTGCATTGCAAAAAGTAAAAGTAGGTATTATGTGCATTATGTATGCTGAAGCTGCTTACTGCACTCAAGCGAATGAACATAAAGAAAAAATAATGTTTTACGGGCAAAGTTTTACTCCATCTTTTAGTTTTCTATAATAAAAGTATTGTACTTCTATCTATCTATCGGGATTTGGTTTCCGCACTTAATCCATGTTTGGACCATTGTGCGTGAGCCATGGCGGCCGTTTTGTTGGAGGATTACTCCAACCAGCCCACCTCCTTCCAGAAGCAGATTAAGCCTCCCAAGTATTTCAGTGCGTCTGCGAGGAGTTCCGGTGAACCGAGAGTCCTCTTCCGTATCTCGGCGACGCCCGTGCACTCAAGGAGCACGTGCGCCACCGTTTCCTCCTCCTCCATACATGCTCTGCACAGAGGACTGTCCGTTACGCCTATAGTGTGGAGGTGTTTGTTCAGTAGGCAGTGTCCTGTGATGGTCCCGGTCACCAGGCGCAAGCTAACTCTGTCCAAGCGCAGAAGGCGCTTGGTGAGTTTCCTGTCCAGGGTAGGCATAGCCTCCTTTGACTGTCTGCAGCCCGGGGACGAGTACCACCATCTTTCTGCTTGTGTGTGGGTAAATTCTTGCAGCCATCCGCGTAGTTGGTTGAAGGGGATGGGCACTACGGGTTCGGGCCCGATGGCCACGGTGTCAGATCCCCTCCTGGCCAATTCGTCCGCTGCATCGTTACCTAGTGATCCACTGTGTCCTTTTATCCACTGTAGTGTTACCGTGTTGTGGTGTAGTGTTGTGATACGCTCTAGTGCGTTGTGGCATTCTAGTATTAGTCCCGAGGTGATGTAGTTTTTCTCAAGGGATTGAAGTACTGACGCACTGTCGGAGAGTATGCGAATGTGGGTGTCCATGACTTTCCTGGATTCTATGGCATGGGCTGCATGGATGATGCCCAGACATTCCGCCTGATAGACAGTGTTGAGTGTGCCTAGCGGTCTGGATATTTTGATGTTCAGGTCATTGGAGTACACTCCTACTCCTGTTCCCTTATCGGTTTTTGACCCGTCTGTGTAGATTCTTAGTTCCTTTGGGCCTGAGTGGTCACTCTGTTCTTCGGTTAGTTGTACAAGGTAGTGTTTTTGGAAGCAGTGCGTCTTGGGTATTTTGTCATTTGGTGACATCATCATAGGTTGCCACTTAATGGCATCATCCTTTATGCGTGTGTGTTTGATTCTGGAGTCGTTTCCTAGGGTGCCACATTTGCTTAGCCTGAAGACCGCCATGGCCGCCTCCTCTCGCACGATAAGGTGTAGAGGCGGCAGCCCCAGCATTGCTTGCAGGGCAGCAGTGGGTGCTGTTTTCATGCTGCTGGTGATCGCAACGCAAGCAAAGCGTTGCAGTTTGTCGAGTTCTTTTTGGGCCGTGCTCAAGTTGGTCCTGGGCCACCAGACTATGGAGCCGTACGTGATTGTTGGTCTGATGACTGTGGTGTATAGCCAGTGGGTGATTTTTGGGTTGATGCCCCAATTCCTACCCAGCAGTCTTTTGCACTGCCACAGGGATATGCTGGCTTTTGTGGTGGAGTATTCTAAGTGCTTTGCCCAGTTTAGCTGCTTGTCCAAGTAGATTCCCAGGTACTTGACATCACTTGATAGGCTTAATGTTGTTCCGAAGAAATAGGGAAGCTGTAGTGTTGTCAGTTTCCTTTTCTTTGTAAATAGGACTAGTTCGGTTTTGGTAGGGTTTACTGTTAGGTGGTACTCTTTACACCAGTCCTCTACTATTTTCAAGGCCTGACGCATGAGATTGCATAGTGTGTATTCGTGACTGCCGTTTATTATTATGGTGATGTCGTCGGCATAGCCCACGGTGAAGTAACCTCTGTCGTTGAGGCGTCCAATCAGACTGTTCACAACGAGGTTCCATAGGAGTGGCGAAAGGACGCCCCCTTGAGGGCAGCCCTTCGCCACAATGGCCCTCGTTGTGCGGTTCACCGTGACTTGCACAGCTCTCTGTTTGAGCATGTTGTTGATCCAACCGCTCATCGTTGAGTCCACGCCGTGTCTGTCAAGGGCCATGCCGATACTGTGGAACATTGTCTTGTCAAAGGCGCCTTCAATATCTATGAAGACAGCCAGAGAAGAGTGTTTGTGGTCTATCGCGCATTCAATTTTAGAGACTACGCTGTGCAGTGCGGATTCTGTTGATTTGCCAGTTGAGTATGCGTGTTGCTGTTTGTGAATGGGTTTCTTGCGAAGGGGTCCATCACGGATATGCCTATCGCACAGCCTCTCGAGGGTCTTTAGTAAGAAAGATGTCAGGCTGATTGGCCTATAAGCTTTTGGTTGTGTGTAATCTGTTTTGCCCGGCTTGGGAATGAAAATAGCTTTCACTTCACGCCATGCTAGTGGTACATATCCGTGAGCTAGGCAGGATCGGTAGATTTTCAGCAGCCAAGGGGTCAATGAGTCTATTCCCCACTGTAGTAAGGCTGGGAAAATACCATCCAGTCCTGCCGATTTGTATGGTTGGAAGGTCTTTATTGCCCATTGTATTCGGTCTTCCGTTACTATATTACTCGCCCTGGACCAGTCTTGGTCAGTTGGAGGCCGTATTAGTTGGTCCGTCCACGTTCTGTCCTCGTCGAGGTTGCAGTCCGGGAAGTGTGTTTCTAGCAGGACTCTGCTAGTTTCTTGGTCTGTTGTTGTGTATGTGTTATCGGGCTTCTTTAGCGCACCGAGAGTGCGTTCTTGGTCCGTTGATAGGATCTTTCTCACTCGTGCCGCTTCAGTGTTATATTCTATTGATTCACAAAAGTTGCGCCAGGCCACCCTTTTGGCTGTCCTGACTTGCTTTTTGAATTTGTATTGGGTTTCTTTGTATGCGTCCCAGTCTTCCGGGAGTCTAGAGTTTTTGGCTTTGTTAAATTGTTTGCGCAGGCTTTCCTCAGCTTACCAAGTTCAGCGTTCCACCAGGAGCTTTTCCTGCCTATGGTGTGTGGGTCCCTTGGTTTGCAGCATGCCTCGTACGCCTCTGTGATGTACTGTGAGAGTTTTGTTACGGTCTCTTCTAGTTGTTGTACATTTGTTATATATGTGTGTGTTAAGTGCTCGGCTAGTAGTGCGGCTAAGAGGCGCCTATAGCCGGGCACATCTGTGCGGCGTGGGTTGCGTTTCGCGGTAGGGTTTTTAGTGTTGGCCGTCAAGGAAAAACGGATTCTTCTATGGTCCGAACAAGATGGTTCGTCGGATACGTGCCAGTTAGTAATAAGGTTTGTCGCGCTTTCCGTAGCTAACGTTAGGTCAATAATTGTTTGTCCTCGGGCCGTAACCCAAGTGGGTTCCGACCCTCGGTTTATGATGTTGAGGTTAGTAGAAAATAAATAAGTGGATAGTACCTCGCCTCTGGAGTTTGGGGTGCTGCTTCCCCAGAGTGGGTGGTGAGCATTTGCGTCGGTGCAGATTATCAGGTCCAGTCCAACGTTTTCGCAGTGCTGCACCAGATCAGCCATCACCTTCGGTGGACAGTCTGCGTCGTCTCCTGGCATGTACACCGAGGCTAGTACCAAGTCTGGTGCATCACCGGTGCGCTGGAGCCTGACAGCTGTCAAGTCTCTGGAACAGAATTGAGTGAGTGGCGTGGTGGGGATATCTTTGGGTATATAGGCACACGTGCGTGGCCTGTCCGTGGCGTGTGTGTCAAGTATTAGCTTACCTCCGATGTTACCGAGGCCGCATATTTTGTTGTTTCTGATCCACGGCTCTTGGATCAGTGCGATGGTTTGTGGTTGTGCCTCCAGCGCCCTGCGCAAGCAAGCCGTGGCAGTCTGGCTATGCTGGAGGTTTGTCTGTATTATGTGTGTCGTGCGTGTTGTGTGTGTTGTGTTGCGTGAGTTTTGTGTGGTCGACGAAGGCTGCGGGTTGGAGTTAGGAGGAGACGGATCCATCGGAAAGTTCTCCCCCCTCCTCCGTCCTGCGCCTGTCATCGTTCGGCGACGAGGCTAGTAGGTCTGTAGACCACCCAGGTGATGAGGGCGGTGCAGATTCTACATCAGCCATTACTGCTTTGGCCATCTCCTCCTCTAGCCGAGCGATATCGTCGTCGATGGGATGCGATTCTGTGTCGGTTTCGGTGGTTTTTGTGTCTGGCGGGGAGATCTTGGGAGAGAGGCGCACGTATATCGACCCCAGAAGGTACGATATCCGCCGCTCCCGTCCCAGGACCTTCTCAGCTTCCTCCGGTGGGATACCCAGGGTTAGGAAGGTCCCTTGGTTATGGCCACCGACGGAAATTGCCCTGTAGAGTGACCACCTGGAAATGTCGTACCAGGTGTTCTGACGAGTCAGAATACCCTGGAGCCTGGCTACATCCCCGGTGTAGTTGGGGACGAAAAGGGCCGCTCGGACTCGGGTGGGCACGTCTGTCTGACTCATGACAGTGAGTCTTGTGTCAGTGTCTGGAAGTGTGATAGTGGGTGCATTTCGTGTTAGCCAGGTTAGGGCATAATCGTCCTCACACCACATCTGCACGGTGCCGTCCGCTACCCTAGGGTATCCACGGAAGGCCGGGAGTGGCGATGAGGGGTCAGTATCCATAACCAGGCGTACGAGTTCGGCTTTGATGAGCGCAGCCTCGGCGCTTGTGAGGTCTCTGGAGGGGGGAGGGAAGCAGATAGCTACGGAGAGTCTCGCTGGGATGTCCTTTGAGGCTCGGGCGTAGGTTTTCCGCTCCCCTTGAGCAGGCTGGACTCTCACTCGCTTGGGATCTCCCTGGAGTGTGCTCGGCGAGGCCGTGTCATCCGGGCGCCCCCTCTTTACCGCCCCCAGACCGCTTGGTCCAGGTTGAGGTTCAGAGGTGGCTGGCTTGGGAATTCGCGCCGTAGATCCCTTGTTAGCGGTTCCAGCCCGCTTCCCTCGTGGTCTGTGTCTTGTGTGCACAGTTTGGGCTCGGTCGTCACCCCCGGCAGGTTCTGGTGCAGCCTCCGGCTGGCCGCGCTGGGTTTCCCCTTCGCGTGCTTGCCTTTGGCCACTGGTTTCCGCGTCCGGTCGCTTTTCGCGCTGGGTTGCCCCTTCGCGTACTTGCAGCTGGTCGCGTACTACCTTTACGTCGGGCGTGTGCGCTTCGCGCCGGCTTTCGCCTTCGCGGATGTTGCACACACGCTCGCGTAGTTTTCGCTCCCTGGCCATGATTTTTCCGCGCTTGCGTCTAAGCATGCGTACTTCGTCTTGGCCCGAGATGCCGGGATCGACGCCCTGACCCAAACTGGTGCGTAGAGTGGTGAGTTCTCTCAACCTGGCTTCAGTCTTTTCCCGCTGGGTTTTTAGTGCGCGGAGTTCGTCACCGAGGTTTGAGAGGTTGGCGTCATCTGTGTCGTTGTCTGGGTTGTTGGTGATGCTCTTCCGTACGATGCACTGTTGCCAGGCAGTCGTAGGTGGAACACCCACAGGTCGTGTGATTGGCGCGTCATCCGCAGCCGGTGTGTGTGAGGTTGGCGCGTCATCCGCAGCCGGTGTGTGTGAGGTTGGCGCGTCAGCCGCAGCCGGTGTGTGTGAAGTTGGCGCGTTGGTCGCAGCCGGGATAGTTTGGGCTGGTGCGGAAGTCGCAACCAGCGTCTTTGGCGCTCTAGTAGCAGCCGACTGCGCAGAAGGCGCAGCACAAATTGGCAGTTGGGTGCCCCCCCCCAGAGTACGAAGGGGGCTGACCGACGTGTCGGTGTGGGATTCCCCGGCTTGGCCGGGACCCACCTGGGGAGTTTTTTTTCCTTTCTGCTTCATTGTGATGGGTGGGTGGGCTTTTTTGGAATCGAGGTTACCCCTCCTCTGGACCGAAAAGGACATTTGTCGCTGAGAGTGCAAACCCGCGCAGCTGCAGATTAATAGATACCGCCAAAGAACAGTGTTTAAAGTGTCAATTGGCAGCATCTAGAAACCGAGAAAAACTACGCGGAATCGCACCATCAACGACAGGTTCGGGAAAAGGAGGGAGGGAGTTTAGGACTAGGGATCATTGGAATTAAGGTAGTGGGTTACCCTAGGCCTGGAAAGTGGCTTTCGGGAACTTCTCTTGTCCGGGGTCTCCTATGAGACACTCCGGGTGTGGGGCTGACTACATTATGTCAGCCCCACACCCGGAGATAGGCTATCCGCAACCTGCCTACCCGCTCGGTTGCACGAGAAGAAATGCCTGGCAGTCCGTGTCGCTCCGCCACGGCGGTACGTATAACACCGTGTAAGAGCGGCACAGCTAGCCCCGAGAAGTATTGTACTTATAGTAATTGTAGTATACCAGTTGTAGTTACTTTCGTGTAAAAGTAGTTTGTTAAAAAATAGATGTTTTTATTTTATTTTTACGCTGATGCTTTAATTATTATGTGCTTGCTCTGCGAATTTGTCTGCATGGAAGAAATATACCTATTATGGATTACATGGCACTGAGAAATATTGTAACCTATTTATCGGTGAAATACTTCTGTAATCAGAACAATACTTTCAGAGACTACCTTTTTCAGACAACCTCTTTTCTATATACATAAAAAAAAAGATGTTTTACTCATATTGAGAATACAATATCTCATAATGCATAAGTTGGGTAGAAGTTTACTCAAAGTAAACCTGTATTTTGCCAGGTATATTTAAGTGCTACGTAATGGGGGGAACAATCTTAGTTATTTCATGTTGAATATTATATTAACTTCTAATTTCTCCATATGCGATAAATGACTGCTCAGCTAAGGATATTTTTTAAATAAAAAATTTGATTTTCATTATTCTATGTTAAATTTCTATCTGTTTAATTTTATTCATGAGTTTTTGTCTCTAACTGACCAAATTTTTCTGTGTAGTTGCAAGAAAGTGACTTTGATGAGAAATCGTTGTCCCTATGCGAATCAACTGAAACAGAACGCTTGTGTGGTGATTTTTTTAATACTGTGAAGAAAGGACCAGGAAAAGTCATACTAACTACTATAGAACCACCGCCTGAATTTCAGGTACATCTATGTTTAAATAAAATAGTCACATTAAGTAAAAGTTGCTTTAGATATCTGGGCTGGGCTGGAAAATATTACAAACTATAAGTTTCATAATATTATAGCTGTAAGTTGGAACTTTGTTCAAACTACACAATATCTACGTACGAAACTAGACGACGCGACGTAGTTTATGAAAGGAGTGTAATTTTTTGTTCATTTTATTCACGACATTGCTGCTCTCTTGCAGGATAGCCCCACTTCGGATGACATAGAGAAATGTTCGGCTGTACCCGTGCCTCCAACTGTTATTTTCACCCTTGATACTGCAGACAATAAAGCAGTAAGCACAAGACACATTTCGCCTATGTACCCAAGAAAATTTAAGCCAGAAACACTATACGAACGGCGTCAATGTTTGAATCATAGGTTTGCAAGCCCAAGACTTCTTCACCTGAGTCCTTGTCGTGTCAATCGGCCGTCTTCGAGGAATTCGCTTTCGTCGCGTTTGTCTAGCAGCCACAACTCGCTTGTGACACAGTTCCAGGCCGATGATTCTAGTTTCATTACTCAGGCTATCTCACATGATACGCTGACTGCTAAAACCTCGGATATCACTGATATGTACAATGTTCCATTCGATAGCGACATTTATGCTGTGCCCATTGATATGGTGCGGCCTAGTCAAAGCAATGCAAGAAACAAAGGAAAAAAGCCACCAAGAAATATAAAAAAACGAGGTAAAAACACACTTCAGACTAACGCCGCTAATATTACCTCTATTGATAAAAGTCATAAGACAAAAGAAATGAACAGAACTAAAGATATGAAAACTAAAAGACATAGCTTGCCCGGCTCATCGTGTAAAAAAAATACTGGAGATTCTGACACAGACTCATTGCATTTAACATTGCGCGAAATGAGAAAATATTTGCAAACTCTTTATTCTAGCTCAAGTGATTCGGAATGTAGAGCTACTATTAATAAAAAGAATAACCCCATCGGAAGTAATGTTGGCATCCATGCAAAACATATAGGGAAAGATTCTAGTTCAACAGTATTTCTAAAAGAAACTAACGAAACTACAAGAACTGTGGAATCTAATAACAACCATAGAAAAGCGAACAAGAATTCATTCGGGATGAATGCAAAGAACAAGAAGCATAAAGACAATATTTCGAAGGATGGGGTTGAAATAGACAAAAACGATAAAGTCGTCAAAAAGAGTATTACTAATCAAAACCAAAAGGCTAAAATGTCCCCAGTGAGGATACTATCAATTAATTTGAAGCAGAGTTTTTGCAACTTGTTCCGTTGGCGACGTCAGCCTGTGGTGGAGACTGGGACGGAGGAGGAGAAAGTGAGGGAGTGCAAGGAGGAGTCTCCTCCCGCAGCGGTGCGCCGCGCACTGCCGCCGCTCCCGCAACCGCCGCACGTGCACCAGGGAGCGCGCCGACCAGGCAATGAAGAAGACACTGTCATGGATTTCGCCACTTCCATACAAAAAGTTAAAGATGTAGGTATCAATTGTGTTGTAAACGGCCAGTTGCATTGCTTATTTTGTGTATTTTCTTTATCTCAGTGGTAGAGGCCGAAATTAGAAAATTTGTTAGCAGACCCAAATAAATGTTATAAAAATTTTAATTGGTTTCATGACGGCATCTCTGATAGCGATTTTGTATTAACTTAATGATATTTTTCTATGAAGCCATGTATCACAATAATGTTTCTAACTTCATAAATCCCATGGCCATATGTTTAATTCTGGCATAATATTTTTTTGTGCGCGTCATTAACATTTTACAGACTAAAAAGTTAAAAAATAGACCAGAACCATGACTTTTATAGTAACAAACACTGTAAGACTCTTTTGATTGGTGGATCAATTAAATACATTTCTGTTTCAGTATGGTTGGTACTGGGGCCCCATATCGGTGGAAGCTGCTGAAAAGATTCTTTCTAACGAACCAGATGGTTCATTTATCGTCCGTGACAGCAGTGATGACCATTATATATTTACTCTAACATTTAAGTTAAATGGTCTTAGACATGTAAGGATTGAACATGATCAGGGTAAGAACTACTTAAATCATTTAAGACTTACGACGTCGCTAATTGCAATTGTTTATGGCACGAGGTACCTAGTAGTTCAAATCCCTGCAGGCACCAATATGTCTTTTTCAATTCATGTGAGCTTTCTAAGTTTATATTAGACATCATTGACATTGGTGAAGGAAAAGATTGCTGGGAAACTCAAACACACTTATAGTTAAAATTGCCAATCCGTCTTAAGCAAGTGTGGTGATAAATATTTGTGCCTTCTCTGTATGAAAAGAGGCCTTTGGCCTGTAGTGGGACAGTAACAGGATGGTATTATTAATTAAAATTGAAAATTGCTGCTGTAAATCTCGATACAACAGACACTTCAATTTTATTTTTTTGTAGCGAGCAGATGTAGTTTATGATGATGTTCCTATGAAGTGAGAAACTCGTGTCCTTAAAAGAAATTCGAACATTATCATAATATTCATAAATTGAGAGAATGTTTTTTGTTTATTTTCCAGGTAATTTCTGTTTTGGTGGCTGCACTATGTTTAAAGCTCAGACTATAGTAGAGTTCATAGAGAATGCGGTGGAGACGTCTCGCAGCGGACGTTATTTGTTTTTTTTGAACTTGAGGCCCGTGCTCGGGCCTGTGCGAGTCCAACTGCTGTATCCGGTTTCAAGGTTTAAGCGTGTACAAAGTCTCCAGCATATGTGCAGGTAAGCTGTTCTTTTTATTTTATTACAAAGAACTGTAAAGGGCATTTTCCCTGATGGGCTAGGCAATAGTGTAGTCATAGTCATAGTATCATGTACCTATACCCACATTGTGCCAACGAGCACCATGAGCACCATGCAATAGGTGGCGAGTCTGTTGCCATTAATCGTAAACTAATCCGGACTCAGCCTTGTTACTGAGAAAGGAACGGAAGGAAAAGCACAATAATATTTTGCGCATAGAACCCCTCGACCTCATAGTTAGCAGAAGCATTTGCGAGTATTTGATCAACGGGGCACTTCAGTGATAAAATATTGTTCAACTACAGAGGGCAGGTCACTCAGTGTCTTTTCTTTGTTTAGTATTGAAAATATTATTTAAACATTTTATAAATTAAACTACTTATACTGCTGACTATTGGGCTTTTACTATGCTTTTGAGATGATAAGAAACAATTAATGCCATAAAACTATTTTATATTAGTTTTAGTATTTCCTTCTTCTTATATCGATGTAGGTGGTATTATTTGGTTCCAGTAACAGTATTAATTGGAAATTTCAGGTTTGTGATATTAAAGTACGTACGTCGAGACCTCATCAGTAACTTACCCCTGCCCAGGCGTCTCGTAGACTACCTGAGCGCCACACACTACTACTCGGAGCTCCTCGCAGACTTGTGAACAACTCCAGGAAGTATCTCAGCCATCCCATATTACAGTTTGACAACCCCCCATGATGTTACAAGATCTTATCCATGCCACAAGGTGACTATTTGTGTTTATATGATTTAAATCCTTAATCCCTATTGATAGATAAGATATTTTATAATTTTATAACATATAATTTTTATTTATGACAAACTAACGATGAATATGAACTAAATTAATAAGCATATGAATTTTAAATTGTATATTTCTATAAATGTACCTTAATATTTGCAATTTTAGTGTATGTAATCTATATAATAATATTTGTATTTTTCGAGTAGACGTTTCACCAATTCGCAGTTAGTAAATATCTGAATTGTCTTTTGTGATATTATGAATCACTAGATGATGATGTAACAATACCTACATTTATTTAGTCCTGCTGATGCAGTCGTGTGGTCACATTTTCCGCATTGAATCATTAATTTTGCAGGCAGTACTGTCATTTGCACAAACGATGGGTGTTCGAAAAGATTCAAATGGCAAATAATATTCCGAAAATATAGCAATCGTTTTTTTAAACTAGACTAGATCAAAGGCTGAGTTGATTAATTTCATTCAAAATAGCAATGTCAAAATAACGCTTCGTTAAAAAACGAATTACAACAGATCGTCCGAAAAAAATAGTTTCAGTTTAAATGATAAGAGAGTTCTAGGCAATGATTAGAAGGTATGGATAATTAGCTGTAAAATGAGAGTAAGAGTAAACTAAGAGTTTGCAAACAATAGACACGACAAAGAATCCGTCGCACGTTACGAGCGTTACTCGTGAAGGGTATGCAAACTCATGTAGGAGGAACGCTAGACAGTTATGGAATCTGACCTAAGAGTGTGAAAAAATTCAATAATAATTATTACAAAAACCGGCAAAGAGCAAAAAAGACTCGCCCAACGAAGGATCCGTACTTTGGAAGGAAAAATAGGTTTCCACTAAATAAAAAAAAACAATTGAATTACTCCCCCATCATTTAATTCGTCATTCTAAAAAAATGGACCAAGCATCTTGTATTTTTGTACAGAGACCAGCACATAAAACTTACCCCAAACTATCAAATATTCTCAATTAAACATAATCTAGCAATAAAGTTGAAAAAATATTAAAGTTTTATCCCATGAATGTTCCGAACTAAATCATAGAGCAGTCAGTCTGTACAACAGTCGCTAGTCTACCGTAACAGTATTGGGCGAAATCAATTCATCTGTGTTAGCTCCTTTACTGAACATCAAAATGACATAGGTACATCTTATAATTCAGCTAGGTACCTAACGTTTTATCTTGAATAAAATGTTAAAAATTAGTAAAATGCCGTTTTCCTTCTAGGGTTGGATCCCTAAAAAGTAATGTAAAAACATTGTCGTGTGTACGTATCACTTCCAAGATCAGTACATTTTTCTCTTTGTAAAAAAGTATATAAGGATACAAGTGCCTCTGCATTTTACACCAATACTATATAGCTGTAAAAAAACCGTAAAAATATCCTTATTTTTATAATAAACAGACTTTTCACGTTTGCTTAATAAAAAAGGAACGTCGCTTATAATGGATGCGCATGCGCATAATATACATGATAAATTATAATGTCAGTCAAGTCTAGTTGAAGATGCTAGTAAGTCTAGTTGAGAAGCTTAGACATGAGTATCGAAACACCCAGTTCGTTTATTTCTTGAATGAATGGTTAATGCTTAACTGTTCATCGTTTCTAATGTAGTTTTCAAAGACGGCTCCATAAAAGCCGCGGAGCTGGCTGTTACAGTGGCTGTAGTGAATTAAAATATACAGAATGTTGCGAGATAAACGTTTGCAAGCATGGCTTTGGCTTCAACCTGTCTGTAAGAGCAGTCGTATGAAAGTGACGGGAATACAGCCGGTCGATTTAGTAAAATTATAGCCGTGAAAACTGGCGTGAAATAAACTGTTACAGCATAAGTATGAAAAAAGAAGAGTATAAAATGATAGCTCATTCACCTTCACATTTTTTTATAGAATAGGACTGGAGTTTACCCATTAAAAAAGCTATTTTATCTCAGACCTGTATGGCTCACCTCTCATTTGACAACCGAGCCTTATTGGTGAACTGGTTAACACGCTGACTATTCATTTGGGGACTACTAGTGTTATGCAGCCACTTAGCTTTATTTTAAATCACATACGGTACCTTACTATTAACATATTTACTGTATTCTGGACCAGTATATAAAGCAATATCTATTTTTACTCACCTCAGGCGTGATTCACTCATTCTGCAGCCTTTCATAAAGTCAAGTAGAGTTCCAAAGCTTAGTGTATTCAGACTATTTTATTGTCAAAGCCCAAGGGCGACAATACAAACAGGTAATATTTAATAAGCCTTATAATAGATAAGTTTCGGCAGATATTTAGATATGCTATAAATTACGTTTATAATAAAAAGAAATATTTTTTTAGTAGGTACTTACTTCCTATGATGGCTACTTCATAATAACATTTTAGGGAATCGCGTTGCTTTTTAAATTAACTTTGAATTCATAAGGAATATTTTTTATTTGAATATTCTCATAAAGTTTTTGTAGAAAGACCATTATGTAAATATTATTTTACAAATGTAGTGTAATGAATTTAAAAATGTTTTATATCCTATCCATAGGTTTGTAAAAAAATGCTTGTAAGTATAACGGAAAAACTTTAACATTAGTTTTGTTTAATTTATTACGTTAATTTTTATTGCACTGATATACTGTTTTATGTCACCAAAGATGTTTTAGAAATTGTGCATTAATGGATAAATATAATATAATAATTCCAGGTGGTTTGTGAGTAACTTTCATATATAATGTAAATGTTAACGGGTTTCAGCTATTCATGCTTAATATGAAAAAAAAAAAGCTTGTTGAGCTTGCAAAGGCGCTTCAATAAAGATCTGAACTCACAATAGGCTCCGTTGTAATCTGAATTTTTTGAGCCACTCACGAACTACGGATGTGATGATGCCTGTTGATTCCCATTAACATGGTACTTATTACATTTTAAAATATTTATTGGGTCCTGCGTATAGTTATGTTGTGTCGCGAAGTATATAATCAGAAGAGCGCCGTCAAAGAAAATAACTTGTATGCCTTCTATACCACCGTGACAATTATATTGTAAGATTAACATTAGGGTATAACAAAAAAATAAACATATCACAAATTAATTGTTAAAAGTAATTCTTACATATTAAATTAAAACATGTAACCTTATTACTGTATGCCTGCATTATTATATGACATAAAATAATAAGTGCATTTTCGTTTTCTGTTATCATAACCATATTAGAAAGTATTAAAATATAATGAAATAATCCAGCATAGAGACCATGTAATATACTCGTAACTACGCGTGTTATTATCAATTAGGTGTGTAGAATTTTCCTTTTTTATCACAACAGTTCAAAGTATCTTACACCAGGTCTGGACTTTGACACATTATCTTAATGTATTTTTACTAATAAAATTTAAATAATGCAATTGTTTGTTAAGCGGAAACAAATTATATGTATTTCCGCAGATTCTAAATTTAATAAATGTTTTCCGTCTCTGATACCGAACGGAGCCTTTAAAGTTATCGCGCACCAACTTGCTTTAAATACCTTTTTTAATACCATAAAATGAGTATAAAATTAAATCATATTCCGAAAGTGAATGTAAATAAATTTGCGGAAATTGATTTAATTTTTGCGTGGGATAATCTCTGCAAAATGATTTTAAACCCTAGCCTTACGACCTGTATCATATGTCACCAAACAATATCTAGTATATAGATATTTCGTTTGCGGTTACCATGTCATAAACCAAGTGGCGACTCTCGAATTTGGAAGTTTTTGTTTAGTCGGTCCAGTAAGCTTTGGGAACCACTGATCTACATACATATAATATTTATCTGCTAAGTACGTGATTTTATAAATACCACGAAAAAAAAATGTATTTCAAAATAGTATGGGGAATAATAACAATATGTGGTGTACACTATCTCGGTGACCGATTTTAAAGGACTTCACTGTAAATACATAACAAAAAAGTAATTATACATGGCCAGCGGTGCGATGTGGTACAGGTGCGTTAGGTACAGTTGTGTTGGATGGCCACTATTCTTACGTAAGCTTGTGAATTTTAATGTCATGCCATGGTGCAGTGAGCGGTGTGAAGTAAGATTTTCCGAGTCTAGTACAGACGCCAGCAAACCAACCTACCCCAATGTGGCAAATTTCTTTGTTACGTTTTCAACTTTATTCTAAACACAATAAGGTTCATGTTCAATTGGGAAAATTTGACAGTTTGGGGTAGCTTGATGTGCTGGCGTCTGTACATTATAATTATTATGTTTTGCGTGTTTGTGGGTTGTATAACATACACATAACCCGTACATGGTTCACTTTGTGTTTACTGCCTATTGATAGGTTCCCGGTACGCCGAGCACCCACACATTGCTCATTGCTGGCAGTCCGCGTAGTGTAGTTGTGATACGGGCTTTCACCGCACATAAGTACAAATAGAATTCTTGCCAGTGTAGCATATTTATAAAATACCATATAGTGTATAAAAAGTTAGATTACACACATAACGTGATTCTACCAATTCTAAACAACAAAAACATAGTTATATTTGTGTTACTCGTAGTTTTATACCTACCTACTCCTACCTACTTATCATAGAACTTACACACATAATTAGGCACTTATGTAATAAAGCGACTGTGTATTAATATAATATCCTCTAAATCGTAACAACCCCTTTCAGATTAAAGGGGTTGTTACGATTTAGAGGATGTAGACGCTAGCTTTACTGCGATAAACCGAGTAGATACTTATTCAATAAACAAAAATGCAACACTCACTGTTGTAAGTGATACGAATTATTAAAATGTTTATTTTGCTACTGTGGAAATATGTAGTTTGTAAAGTTTAATTAAAAAAAGGTTTGTCGAGCCAGCATGTGCCAGACATGCTAGTACAAACCAACTAAAATATAGAAGAATAATTATTATGATGTTGCCAAGAATCGCTTTCATAAATTGATTGTTACTATTTACAAAATTAAGTGCTTTTGAAATTCAGGAAAGTAATAATATAACCCGTAGTGACATATAAGAGTTGTAAAGTCTTTGCTAGTGTTACTGTATTTGAAAATAATTCATTGTGAGCAATAAAAATGATTGCTTGTTATAAGCTTATCATTGTAACCGTTCATATCATGGCAGGAGATGCTGATAAATTCCTAGATGTCTCTTATAATTATTACAAATGTTGTGGTGTAATTATAAAATATCTGATTGTTATCTGTACGTGATTATGCTTAATTTCGGGTAATAAGAACTGACGTTAACAGTCTTTATGTTCCGCGCCAAACAAAATAATGAAAAAGGTAAAAAAATGTAAAAAACAATGATTAAAAATACAAAATATATATTATTACCATGTTGAGAACTAACACAAAAGATGAAAAAAAAAACAATCTAGTAGTAGTATAATTTAATGTAACATGTCATTGATTTGTTTTGGGCTTAGATAAATAAATTGTTGAACCCCTTATAGAAAACAAATATAATATCGTCTTCTTACACCTGAAAAGATATGCGTTGCGGCAATCTCCGCATTGCTAATAGAAAGAAATCTTCGCATTGCTAATAAAGAACACGGTGAGGTGCCACAGAGTAGGCTCCCGACAGAGACAGTTTCTTAGTTCCGCACTGTCGCGCTTTATAGTAGTAAACCTATTATAACGCGTTTACTTGAAGCATTCTCGGACGAGCACGTTACTCCGGTCGCACACTCGCCACCTCGTTATCTGTCAATGTATAATATGTACAAGTATGTGCCGGAGCGCGTATTTTTCAGGTTATTTACGTACGTGTATCAATATACCTACTAATAATAAGTTTGATTGGACGTTGCTAATCAATGTGGTTTTGTAACACTCCGGTGGTATTTTACTAACCAAACTGTAAATATATAGTATCATAGATTAAGTGTGATCTTAGGATGCAGTTTTATCTAATATTAGTACTGACATTGTAATAGTTTACTACTTACTATTAATTACAGCGTGATTATGACGCAACGACTGAATAGTGTTGTAATCCCTGGACTATTATAGAGCATGATAATTCTTCCGTCTGACTGAAAGTCTCAACGTTATTACGCCTAAGCGCAGCATATGTATTATTCTGACTCTACAAATATTTCTTTATTAAATTATGAAAAACAAAACGTTTTCATGCAAACAATGGACTTAACTAATAAAAACAAACTGGGAGTGCTTACTTGGGTGCAACTTGTATCCATACGTGCCTGTAATCCTGGAAGTACCTTTAAAGTACACCCCTTTCGCCCCAAGTCCCATGTAATAGAGGGCGAGCCTATAAAATAAATATTTCTACATGTGAATAGCAATAATGATGATGTTGTCCAGAATGAGGCATGTACTGTGAGTGCACAGACTATACTTAATATTCCTACGGTTTAGCTAGACAGTTAAAAAACCTGTTGCACAAACATAACATAACGTCACGCCAGTAATCCCCGAAGGGCTAGGCAGAGATGTACCTGGTAGTACATCCACATTTCGCCAGTTATGTTTTAAGTCCCATGTAATAGGGGGCGAGCCTATTGCAAAAACCTGATGCTTTGCCTACATTTCATTTTATCTGCGCTCCACGACCGGCGACCTCTCGCGAACTTAACCGAACAATCGATTTAACCTTTTAAGCGCTTGGATAAATATTAGTTGCCGTGCCCCTAACGCCGGGCCAAAATTGCTACAAATCAATAAAATAATACCTAATAATAAGGAGAAACAAATTGTTGTATCGATTTTTAGTTTTTGTTACATAAATAATATCTGAATTCGATAATGGTTTTAGTTGTACCACACAGTCAGTATTTTTAAAATAAAACGAAAAAATCATGAATGTTCTCTGTCGCAGAAATATGACACGAGCGTTAGGGGCACGGAAATATGTGTCGTATATATGCGACTCAAGCGGTTAAAATGTTAAAACTTTATTTGTGTACATGAGTGCTGCATCACGCACTTCGTGCCAGTGGGCACTGGCAATATTATTAATTCTACACAATGCAACCTAAAGCGCACACTTTATATTAAACCGCCACACATGAACGACATGGAAATGTGTCTTGTTTAAATTAAACACGACGCGAGAGAATTGTTCATTTTTTATCAGAATAAAAATCAACCGATGCGCCATTAATTCATGAGTCTCAAGTAGTAAACAAGTAATCTTCCTTAAAGGTTTCAGGTTTACCAATATTGTATTTGACTAAACTGTAGTTTTTGCCTATGGTATTCATTAGTTTCTGCCTACCCCCATATTTGACTTAACGTAAACATGATTTGTTTTCATCAGAGTTGTAAATAGTTTCACATTATACAGTGCATGAAAACGTGTTGTTCAATTTTGGTCATAGGTATTCTGTGAAGTAGGTACTAATGCAAAGTTAATTAACTGACTTACTGTAAAAGCGGGTTAATTTGTAAAAAATAATATGTCCAGTTAATTTTACTTACAATTGGCAATGAAATGATCTAGGTTGAACAGGGACCTTGAAGGGGAATATCATACATGTAAATAGCTTGTGTCTTTCATTAGATGTTTTTTATTGGAATATAAAGAAATATAAAACGTTGTATTTGAAATAACCTCCATTTCTTTCGCGTTAATATAAATTTAGTAGGTATTACAATAGTAAAAATATTATCGCATTAAAAACAAACCTAGTATCTAAATGTATATTTGTACTATACGCTATGAGGCTGTGACGATTATTGCATATTCAGTGTCGACTGCGCCAGGTCTCTCGACTTTACTCAGTTGTAGTTTTCATTATAAACTGTTTGTACTGCAGCTTCGAAAAACAGTCGCAAGCGTGAAGATAATATTATACGCGACTAAAGGCGCCAGTAGATAACTCAGCGGCTTCAGATTTTTGAAACAGGACAGTGAGTAGGTACGTTAACTTGGCTAGAGAAAATCGTATACTTAGGAGACTGTTATTAACTCTTTTCGTAATCACGAATTGCGTTCACAGATTGTGGTGAATTTAAGTTAAAGTTAAGTCTTTTAACAATTTTTTATGCGCAAAAAACACCCAAACAACACATAATTGTTTACATTCGTTACGAAAGACATTGACCTTTTAAAAGCAATCTATCTCCATGAAAAACGAAGATTGGTGTTATGTAGATATAAAAAATATTTTTATGTCCATCCAATCACTCTCTTTTCAAAAATAGCAAACATTCGTTTTAAAAGATGGTGGGTGGTCAAAGCCTCGCTTGGCCGAAAAGGGTTCTTATTCTTATACAAAACTCCACCAATTGGCATGAAAGAAAATCGTAAGAGATTCCTATTTCTGACTTTGCACAATTTTGCCAAAATCTGAAAACGCAGCAAATATTTACTGAACAGGTTATGGAAAATATTTCATGATTGTCTTTTGTTAGTAACTACACTACTTACAAAAGTTAATGTAAGTATCTGCTTCAAAAATTCACTCTGTTTAAGGGTCTATTAGATATTGCTAAAAGTTATGAAGGGTTAAAACGTCTAAAAATTTTAACTTACATAAAGAGACGTAAATAAATAAACTTCATAAGATTAAACAAACGCGGTACCTTCTTCGTTTTTCATGAACTTTTCTTGAGCCTCTGAGCCAGTTTTTGCATTTCGAACTTTATTTCAATCAAGTTCAGAATAGAACTATGATAAGGCCTAGTTTGTTGAATGA
This sequence comes from Euplexia lucipara, assembly GCA_921972225.1. Taxonomy (NCBI): domain Eukaryota; kingdom Metazoa; phylum Arthropoda; class Insecta; order Lepidoptera; family Noctuidae; genus Euplexia; species Euplexia lucipara. The sequence continues at coordinate 3,124,597 of OV179142.1, read as the reverse complement.
TTTTTTATGAATTAATATTTCTTAAATAGTATTAAAATTTCGACTGTGACATTATAAAACCAAAATTTGTTATTATGCAAATCACTCTTACAAAACACCACTTTCTACTGCGCAAATAGTGCTGAACTATAAATTGATGCCAATATCGAGTGAAAAACGCATTAACTTGTTTATATTTTCAAATTTTTCGGTAAATTGCCGAATTGAATTTCATGTACCTGGGGTTGAAATCACAGTTCGAATTTAAAACAATATTTTTTAGCAGTCACTGTGTTATATGAAATGACATCCTAATAGTCTCCGTAACTTAGTGTAAGTAACACATTAAGGAAATTAATGGAATAAAATTAATGTTTTATAGTTCCAACTGGAAAAAAAAACACTATTTAATGGGTGGATCAAACCTGTTGAACGTCAGATGGCCGGCTTCACTTTGGCTTACTCTCTCCTATGGGGTGCTCTACGTCACAAAATGCGTGCATGCTCCCAATGTAGTAGTTCTTTGGATACTGCTAGATGGCGCTGGTATACTTAAACAATACGTCTTGTAAAGAATTTATTTAGATATGGTTGATATCCAAAATACCATATTTTCAAACCCGTTAGTATTCAAAACTTTGTTCTACGGTAGTACTTAAAATTTAACGAGGTTTAGTTGTATAGGTAATTTAGTATGTATTTAATTGTGGGCCTCTCTCTCTAGCTACGAAAAAGTGTAGCATCTCCTTTATATATCACTGGACGTGATGAAAGACTTGAATAGTCCGATGCTGAGTTTTATTTTTAACACAAGTTAAAAATAAAACTTAGCATCGGACTATTCAAGTCTTTATTTATTAAGACGTTACCTTTATCTGTCGTGTTTGGAAAACGGTACACCTGTTTTGGAATGTCGTGTTAGGGAAACTGTGCACCCGTTTCGCGACGGATAAAGGTTACGTCTTAACGTAACTTGACAGTTTAGTATGAAAAACTACATTTCTAAACAGCTACTTAATGTTCTTAATTCAAAAACTAGTTCGGTGGCTTGAAGAAACACCTTGTTTAGTGCTAAGAGGGAAAACAGTTGTAATTAATAATTCAAGAAAAACTAATAATGAAAATAACAAGTCTAGTTAACTTGGTATAATAATTGTCAATGTTTAACTTTAAAATAAAAACGCCTTGCTATCTTGCGTGTAAATATTTTGATGAAAATTCATCAATGTTATGAAAGTTGCGCTTTATTTAAATAATTGCGATTGAGAAGAATATGCATTATTGTTAGTTAATAAAATGTATGGAAAAATATAAGTACAAATATGTTGAATAAAAAATGTGTTTGGGATACGTGGGAACCTAATCTCTTGATTATGATTGCTGTGCTCGAGTGTTGGTAATTAAACAATTGGAAATGTTTCTATTATTTTAAACAAAACAAACTGCCTCTCTGTTATTCTAAAATATAAATAATCATACTACAGCTTTATGCAAAGTCGTGTGGCAGCGTGTTTCATTAACGGGCTATTAATGACTTTTTGTAAAGCCATACAAAATAATGATGGCTGTGACTTATAAAAATAAATTAAACTTTAAATAATTAAAAATTTTTAACTATGAATGTGAGAGCTAGACAAAACTGGAGTTGCCAAAACAAATCTTAAAGCTTAAACACATTTTTTATGTCAAAATACTTAATTATGTAACGTGAATTACGAAATAGATTAGTAATTTATTGTTTATAATAGTTAATTATATATTATGTTTATTTATACGTAAGTTGTAACGAAGTCAAAATGTAGAATTCGTTTTTGGGGCAAGGTATCTGCTGTAAATTTAAATGTTTATCAAAATCTCACAAAATACGTTAAACAAGACCAAACTAAATTTTCTGGCAAACCTCCACTGACGTAATCAGTAATTTTGAGTAACTACTGAAGTATTTACCTAAAATGAAAAGTGTATAAAAAAATGCTTATCGTCATAAATCGATTGTCATTACGTCTTGAATTTCGCCAAACTATTTAATTTGCGTGCAAAATTTCGACATACACACAAAAACCATAAGTTCTGTACATAATTCTGGACATATCTAGTATTGAAGAAAAAATGTCATTGACCTCGACAGAAACGATGATATTCCCATAATTTTTAAAAGGATCGGTGAATTAACAAAGCTCCAGAATCATGTACCCACTGAGCTATTGGTATTCGGATGTACGGCGATTTCAATTCCACTGTATACATAGGTAATTTGTGTCAGGAATAATTGTGTCACCAGTACCCGTAAACTGCCGTATAAACATTTGCTTGTGAGTTTTCAGAGACAAGCTCTGCATAGCGTTTATTTCCATTTAGTTATTTTTTTACACGTTAAATATATACATACTATTCCGAAATATAGAGTCGGGCCGCTCATTGTTCTAAAATAACCATAGAAAACTACTCAAAACAAAATAACACCACCTTGTTTTTCTAAAAATTAACCTAGTGACGTAATAAATATGTGTGTGATATAATATGATATTAAAACAAGGCCAGTTGTTAAAGTCGCTCATTCTAGCAGTTTGTAGAGTTTCTAAGTCCCATTCTTGACGTGAGTATATGTTATTATTAGGATTTACTTGCTACGGTAATTGTACTTTTATTGTACGATAATTAATCATTAACTATGTTTATAACGTATTCTTTTGTTTTGAGTAATTTATTATAGGACAAGACATTACACTTGGTTCCCTCTGTGTTCTATTGTTTTGATTTAGTTAGAATGTTATAATAATGAACACTCCCCCTGCACAGTATGTCGCGATGTATATTTACATAATATATAATCAATGTTATCTTAATGTTTCACTGAACCTAGCTAGCCGGCTGTATAGTTGTATACCCACATGGCCACATTCACCCAAGTCAAGTGTTATTGTCACGCTTTCTACTCTGGCATCACATGTATTGTAATGTGCTCGGTTTTAGGGTATATAATATTGAATGTCCTAATGTTATAAACCTATGCAATATTATCCTAAAGAATTGTTTGAATTGTATTAATAATTTAATAGATAAATAATAATATGCCTGTAATAAATAACTTATTATGAAATATACGTTCGTAATTTATGTTTATATTTGATCACAGTTTATTGAGATTCCACTTATTTATGTTAGTTAACGAAAATGTGTGTTAACTTCATATTGTTTTATAGTAATTGACAGACGGTTTAATTTAACTCATAACAAACTATATATACCAACAATGAGGGTAAACATAAAGGATGAAATAATTCAGCTGTGATTTAACTTAATATTATAGTGACTTGCGATACTACTTTTACATACCGGGTAGTGATGTTAAACACACACATTATGCGTTTTTTTTTTATTATAGTTCATTAGAGTTATTTCCAAAGCATTAAGACGTGTTTTTAATAATGTTTAGCTTATTGTTCCATCTGTACTTATTTACTAACGTTGAATTAACTTTGTATTTGTTATATAAAATTATATATTAATGTAACGCATGTAATGCACTTTTGTGTAACAACTGATATGTAAGTTAGTTCATTCTGTTTTATAAAAATGGGACAGTGAAATAAATAGGTTCCGATTGAAATATTTAGTTTTATTGATAGTATCCGTCCAAAATGAACAGCAACTGTTAATTCGTTACAATTGTAAATACAGGGGGGTGAAAGGGTACTTCAAACAACATCCGGACACCAAGAGGTGCTTATATCATCCTGGACCCCGCGGAACAGAACAAACGATCGTGCTCATCACACAAAAAAATATCTTGGGTGGAAATCGTACCCACTACCTCCAGCATAGAAGTGAGGGCCACTAACCACTAGACCGGCCAGTCAGCCAGTCCACACCAACAACGACACAATCACGATTACTGACAAAATAGTGCAATTACTGTACAGTACCTACAGGTCCATTTAAAATGAAAGTCTATTTGCTGAGGAAACTTAGGCGAAGTGATGCACACGGAAGAAACTAATGATAGGCATTATGACTGACATCACAAAGAAACAACGCCTGTTTTTCACATAGAAATTAGTGGGACTTTTTTTATTAAAATAATTGCAATACTTTGATAGTACTGACCACAGAACGGGAATATTAGAATGCAATAAATATAATAATTGAGTGTCATAAAAATACGCTTTTGATACCTTTGTACCTCATTACAAATTGGTAAAAGCAATGTTTGAGTTACTAGTAGTTTAATTTAAGTATTTATTACATAGATGGGGAAAACATGGCCAGAAAGAGACATATGCCTTTATGTGGTCCCTTAGGTATGGCGCCCAATGTTGGTATGCACGTTTAGGGAAACTTAGTAAGCACGAAAATTTCAGATCTTATTTTATCATATTAATTTCGGAATGCCACGGCATAACAAACAGTGCCGATGGATGCCGAAGTAAGCTGTGGCGTATCAATGAAATGAGCGTTTTAACAGTGTTTAATAAGATTTAATATGATCTGTATTATAAAAATGCCTTGTTCGTCCGTGCCGATAGTGGGCGCCGCACCTTCGCGTCTCAGACACTAAGCAGTCTCCATAATGCTAGATCTGACCAAGACCAACTGTATATTAAAAAAGTGACAGTGATCTCAGAGTTAACATCGACCTTATTATTAAAATATTTATTGGACACCTTGTGAGGTGTAAAAGTATTAAAAAAACATTTATAGAAAAAAACACAAAATTCTTCTTGGCAGTCTAGTGAAAGTAGCAATTTAGCAACCACACACACACACATGTTTATTCAAGGATACACCCTAATTAGTAGGTATTTAATTACAAATTATTACTATAGTTTTTAGAATCTTATGTGCGTAAAAAGCAGCAGGCTTAGTCCAGTTACTAATAATAATATAAAATAAATAATACCAGGCTGTTAATTTCCCACTGCTAGGAAATGGCTTCTTTACATACAGAGAAACGAGTAGCATCAAAATAATTGCACGTTTGATTTAGGGCTGATTTTTAATAGTTAGATAACTTAAAACTGAGGAATATAGGAGATCTTCTAGCGTAGAATAGAATAGAATAGAATCGAATACTATCTTTATTGTACACCATAAAAACTTACAAATTATAACTTTAAGGGTACATAGGGTGTTACAATGGGCGGCCTTATCGCTAAAAGCGATCTCTTACGGACAACCTTTGGATGGACTTGATAGTGGAGGAGAAAAGATGAGTAGGCAGTTTGTGGTGTACTATTTACATAAATATACCTATAACATACATGACTATCTCAATAGATGTTTATAATAAGCATAAATAAGAAAAAAAAGAAAGTAAAAAAAACACAACAAAATAAATACAATACATAAATACTTATAATAATAATAATCGTATGGCATTCACATCTGGAGTAAGGCCATCGAGAAGCATGGGGAAGCGCTTAAATGATAAATTATATTTATTTCTGTAAATAGGTTTTCACACAAACTTTTACACGTCTTTTTTTTTAACTAGTAGATAAGATCAGAGTTTCACTTCCTGACTACTCTGAGAAGAAACACCGAAAGAAACTCAGAGGTCATAGTCTCTTTTAAAGTCTAGACATTATCTTGGTCAAATCATGTAAGATCCATGCCGATTAGTGTCTGAAATGGTCTTTTAAGGAAAGAACCACACAGAATGAGGGGACCAGCTGGCTTATTCACAACCATTCGATTAGATTCCGTACCGAATCGAACGTCTAAGATGTCGAAGATGTCATCCAAACGCAATTCACAAATCCGAAACCGATTTTTTTTGACAGTTCAAATTCGATAAGAAGACTCAAATCTTTCCGACAGCTGTTTGCTATCGGGAGCCATACCGAACAAAATTTAAACGATTTATTTTTCATAAATCCAGGTTATTTCAGAGAAATATAAACACTGTAAACCTTTAAAACACTGCACTTTTACGTAAATGAAGTTTTATTATTGTATTGACCGTATTTCATTGATACTTTCGCATTTACATAAATTCAAAGTGTAATTATGTAGTAACTACATATTTACACTTTGAATTACTTTATTCGTATAGTTGTACGTGTTATTGTTTGACAATAAGCAAATAGCAAGATTTGTGTATTGATATCAAACAGTCATTTAGCCTTTTCAAAGCAAGTTATAATAAAAGAAATTTTAATCCATATTTTTATTTCAAATAAAAACTTTTTCCACATTACCAGACTGGCAATGCGGAAAAAGTTTAAAAAGTAAAAAAGTCTGTCAAACTGGCAATGCCAGTTTGACAAACGGCTGTTTACAAAGCAAGTTTATTCGAAATAAATTTTGTTTGATTAATAATAAAATCATTTTGTACCGTTTGCTGTCTATTAAATTACTAGCTGTATATTCTATAATTAAACGGATCGAAACATTCAAATAAACCAATTTTATTTACTACTTTAAATTTTCTACCACGCTGATCATTTACTACCATTTTGTAGCGTTCCCCATAAATACAATGATCAATCGTATAGAAAAAAAAACGTATCCGTTCGGATCTGTGAATAGCGTTTTGGCAGTTCTTCGGCTCGGAAGTGAGATTGTCGAAAACGGTTCCTTACCGACACGGAAACCAATCGAACGGTTTAGAATAAGGCAGCAGATCAGTCAGTGCAAGCATTTGTCAGTAATCGTGAGCTCAACTCGTAACTTGAGGAGCTCCACGTGCTGACGAACAATACCAAAGAAAGAACATTTGGGTTGGTCCCATAAAGAACTCAAACTGCCAGATAAAATGTAAAATAAATAAATAAAAGAACTTAAAAATATTTAAAAAACGAAAATTTTAATAAAGAATCCACATGGTCCTCACATTCACAATAAAAATTAAAAAAAAAACATAATATACTTTCAAGTAAAAATACATGTCAATATATATTCAATGTCAACTATGTAAATAATAATGTAAAATAAAAACATTTGATTCAAAATCTTTGTCAAATCGTGTAAGATCCATGCATATTATCATAAATCAGAATAATTAAATAAAGAATTAAAATGTCAACAACAATAAGTAAATAATAACCGGAGCAGTTCAATCCCAGGCCTTTTTGTCCTCGATATAATCTTTTATATTATAATAACCTTGGTAACATAATTTACGCTTTACAAATTATTTGAACTTATTTAGGCTTAGATCTTGGACATGGGTAGGAAGCTTATTGTAAAAACGTACCTATACATTGGCATTTAAACGACCCACCTATTTTCTTCAGCCTGATAAAAGGAATAACAAATTTGTCCTTGTTCCTAGTATTTATATTACCGCTTGCCGTCTCCGTCGATATCTCGAAGGCTTTTGACAGGGTCTGGTACAAAAGTCTCATTGGTAAGCTTCCTTCTTTCGGTCTGCCCACTGGTCTATGTGATTGGATTGCTGACTTCCTGAGTGGTCGGTCCATCCGTGTTGTAATTGATGGCTGCTCATCCGGTCAGTTGGACATCAATGCCGGGGTCCCTCAGGGGTCGGTACTCTCGGCAACATTATTCTTGCTGCATATTAATGAACTGCTAAGCCCGGTACCTTTGGGTATGCAGACGACAGCACTGTTATCGAGAGCTACATGTCTGACGCACGGGCTAGTGGGTCACAGATCCAGTCTCTCCGAGAAGCTACGGTCGAGCGCTTGTACTTGTCCTTGAAGACAGTCGCCGAGTGGGGTGATGCCAATTTGGTCAAGTTCAATGCTGCGAAAACCCAAGCGTGTCTGTTTTCGGCCAAGCGGAGCCTATTTCACCCGGCTCCATCTTTCCGAGGTGAATCCTTGCCGATAACCGACCACCTTGATCTTATTGGTGTAACGTTATCATCCGCTCTCAATTTTAGCTCTTACATCGAGGCAAAGGCTTAAATAGCTGCAAAAAAGTTAGGTATTTTAGCAAAGGTGAGACGTTGCAACAGCTGCTCAACCTTTATCAAGCGCAAGTTCGGTCGTGTATAGAGTACTAGGTACTCTCATATTTGGGACGGATTCGCCAAATACCAGCTTGAAGAGCTTGAGTCTATTGAGAAACGAGCTAAGAAGATCATCGGCAATGATGCACTCGTTGAGTCAAAACTTCAAAGTCTTGAGCATCGACGCCGAGTTGCTAGCCTGTCGGTTTTCTATCGGTTATATGTCGGAGAGTGTGCACTATCTTACCATCAGGTGAGATAGTGGTCAAACGCATGCCCATCAATAATAATAATAAAAAAAAAGAATAAACATGGCGTTTTGACAGTTGTTCTATGGATAATATGTCAAACCACCATATTTATACTTCAGACTTCAGACAACAAGAGTCCGACCGTCGAAAAATCTGCTCCAGGGCGGTTTGACGAGATCAAACTAGGTAGTGTTTAGTATAATCCAAGTTTCCTTACGATGCTTTTTTTACATTGTTATAATAGTTTTCATTGATTTGAACGCACATTATTATGCATGAGAGGCGAGGTTTTAACCGCTGAGCCAAAGACATAGGCGTAGTTTCATTCAAAGGGTCTCGCCACGCGTGACATAATTAGTTATCGAATCGCTACTCACACAACAATCGACCCGCTCGTCCCGCTCATGTACTCATCTATTTCACACAGTGGTTCGAGCAGTGGAAAGTTTTGAAGAAAATCCCGCCTGCCGCATGTCGCGTTGAGTGATTTTTGTTATGGGCAACACGGGTTCGGGGTCGACATTCTAATAGTAGGTTAAAAATGACAAAGTCGGAGATGACGTCGACTATTTGCTAACTTACATATCGTCTTTGGTGGCATTTTTTTGGATTCCTGGGTCAAGAAAAGTAATAAATGGGATTACTTTTTGTCAAAGATCACAAATCTTCAATAAAAAAAAAAAACGCGAAGTGAATAAACGAAAACTACACGACAAGATGTTTGTTTGGCAATAGTTAAATAAAAATGCGAATTTCTTCGAATTGACTGGCCTGTTGGTCTAGTAGTTAGTGACCCTGACTGCTATGCTGGAGGTCGTGGGTTCGATTCCCACCCACGACAAATGTTTGTGTGATGAGCACGATCATTTATTCTGTGTCTGGGTGTAATTTATCTATAATATGTATGTATTTAGAAATGTTTATGTATGTTTATCAGCTGTTTAGTACCCATAACACAAGCTCTCAAGCTTAACTTGGGACTGAATGGCGTTGTGTGAAAAGTTGTGAAACATTTATTATTTATTTATTTTATTATTTTCTACAAGCAAGGCTAGCTGGGCTGTTTTGAGGTTGTAACAGTATTTAAATTCTTACCAAAATATTATAGAAGTTACCCAATAAAACGGTAACCTTTAGATTACCGAAATATGTCGATTTTGGTACCGTAATTCTGAACGGCTTTTGGACTTGGTAAACTTCTTGAGCTGATACAGCTCCGTTCTTAGGCAAAAAAATTCAGGCGTCAAAATTCCGAAACCTTGAATTGTTTACAGTAAACGGAGGTAAATCAGAAAACATTAGTGCATTCACTGTTCGTGTTCTTTTTTTAAGGGTAATGTTAATCATGGTCATGGTTTCTGCATGTTTTTCTAAGATATTTTTTTTAACATGTTCTGCAGAATTTTTTACCGACTGGTAATACTTTTGAGCTAGCCAGACGTTGGTTTTCGTGGCTGCTTTAAGTTTTATGTATATACTTATTCCAATGCTATAACATGATTACAGAGCCTGCATTTTATGGAATATTGGCATTTGCTCGGTTTGTTGCAGCAGCCACCAGACGAGCAGCTGAAATTGACTATGCACAGTATCAACACTATTAACATCCTTAAAAGTGTGACATACATACATAAGTTGAAACTGTCGCATTCATATTAAATAAACGACATACGTTTTAAAACTTCCAAGAACCTAAGTATTCTAACCAAAGAGGCTTGTTGATTAACGCTCTAATAAAGACAACGAGGTAACTGCACCTGTTTCAAGCATTATTCAGCATAAATAATGAAAGGAACAAAGCACTAAAGAGCCTTAGGGGGCGTGCACCCACTTAGCTTCGACCAATCCAGTTGAATGTGACAAGGGGATGAAAGTTTGCTCCGCCCACGTATACTATCCACCCACCACTTATTACCACCCCGGACTAAAAGTTTTTATGACAGACGACATAATCATTTGGCGGCGTCTGATTGCTGTGCTTTGTCTACGGGACTGAAGACATCACAACCGTGAGTACTCTACTTATCATTCATTTTTGTATACCGGATTGTATGAGAAAGTGATCTCAATGTATTATTTTTGGTGAAATTCTTCATTTTTTGGCATTATTATTCAAAATAGACCCTCCATCATGATTTGTGCTTAACCAGAAAATATTTTTTTCTCTAGTGTTATATGACCGTTAAAGTATTTCCCGTATTTTAACTAGATTGTGTATAACTTAATAAAACTTAATTGCTATAATATGACTAACATCATTATTTATTTGACTCGTCTCGTCTTAACTCAGTGTCGGGAGTGCCGGTACCAAGTTTTAATTTAAAATAAACCTAAGCAATGCATCTAGGTAGGTACGTCAAGCAATACGGCCAAAACCAAATATAATCGTCCAGATTCTATGATCTCGACTGTGTCCGGTGACGGTCAGAATCATCACAGCTTCGAAAAGAACCTGCTTCCTAATAAAAATATGCGATAAGTATTGTGACAACACGACTAATATTTAAAATACAAAATACAAAACTTTTGTAGTTTACTTACTAAAAATAGAAAAAATGTTTTCTGTTACGTCGAATTTTCTGTTCAAAATATCAACAGACCTAATTGTGTTAACAGGTAGGAATGTTATTTTTAATAAATCCTTTAGTTTTGATAATTGGATTTCCAAAACACTGTTAACACTCAATTAATGTGAACTTTAAACTATAATATCCTATAACATCAGTGGGTGCGACGATTTCAAGCACTGAATATAGGTACCTATTTCTCAGAATTTGAAGTTGATTTATCGGCCTAGACGCGAAATGAAAACATTCAACACGATTATTTAATTATTTGGAATGGAAAGGTTTCTGATCAGGAAAGTGCTGAATATCTAATACTACCCATATAATATTAAAATTGTTACTAAAATTATAACTTTTTTCATGAATTCAGTCTTTATATAGAGTAAGTTATAGCTTTATTGTTAACTGCCAGTATCAGTATAACGAGGTGACTTTGATTTCTTGGGCAACCTGGGTAACATGCGAAGTTGAAATGTTGTACTTACTTATACAGTTTTATTCGTAGAATGAACAAGCTGATTTTTTTTTCTATTGAGAATTCACGTCATTAAGCTTATGTTTTACCAATGGAATAGAATAGAATAGAATAGAATAATCTTTATACAATGCCGCAGATTTTGACAAAAAACATTATAATGTAGTAAGGTTTTGCCTAATTTTCCGCCCAGTAGGTAGACGTTCTAGGTAAGAGTGACTTTGGTTGGATACTTGTGTTTGCTTGCCATCTAACTGTTGCCTGTGCGGCCTTTCGGGGACGTATCGACTGTCCTGACCACCATGGTCTTAACGAAAGCAGAGAGCCGACGGCATAATCTGTTTACGCAACTGTCAGCCAAAACTGTTGCCGGAGTTGAATCCCCAATTTGTCGTAATCTCAAGATGCTGAATGCGCAATCTGGTTACCAACCCAGAACGTGATGTGCGTATACGTCTGGTTTTCTGTGAGAGGAAGTATGCCAGAGAGTCTATAGTGTTCCATGTTAGAATTAAGATTTTTTTTAAACAAGTGACACCGTAATTGTAATTTAAATTGTCTTATGTTATTTAATGTTTTGACTGGCCTGTTGGTCTAGTAGTTAGTAGCCGAAGCCGTGGGTTCGATTCCCACCCAGTACAATGGTTTGTGTGATGAGCACGATCATTTGTTCTGTGTCTGGGTGTAATTTATCTATGATATGTATTTATTTAGAAATATTTTATTTTTATTTTATTATGTTTAGGAAAACAGATATTAAATTTGATTAAACATAAACAATAAATTAGAAGATGGCCAATTACAAGTTTCCACTTATAAATAACGTTAAACGTAACTTACACAATTTGAATTTTAACGTTGAGAGCATTACATCCCAACATCAAGAAATTACAAAAAAAAAGTTGCTTATCAAGAGAAGACAAAAACAAAAACAAAAATAAAGTGTAAATGAACAATAACAAATAAAGTGCTTACGCGTAGCCCCGTTGTACCGTATGCACCATTGACCTGCACCATCAATGGTGCAGATGAGACTAATTAGTTTCGTTTGCACCATTAATATGAATACAACTTACTTCACCATACTTTTCTTGTTTCGTGGGACAAAGATGCAATTATGTCCAAATGTTTGGACCACGGGGAAAGGATGATCGTGTAAAACAAATGAACGTCTAAAACACAGGACTATGGGCATCCCGACGTTAGGTTAGTTAGGTTCCTTTAAACCCTGCAGACAGAAATAGGAGCCCCGCGTAGCGGGGTTCCGTCGTCTAAGCTCTTTAAATTTCTTCGTTGTTATGGCACTTCAGCATTGATAGATAACCTTTTCCTGTTTATTACCAGTAGTTGTTCCATAGATACATTTAATTCCCAGAAATATCTAAGTATACATTGATAGTATATTGTGTCATCTCAATGGTGCAGATGAGACCATATCCAATCCGCCGTTTCGTTTGCACCATTAATGGTGCAAACGAAACTAATTAGTCTCATCTGCACCATTGATGGTGCAGGTCATTGGTGCATACGGTACAACGCGTAGCGTCAAAGAAATAGTTACATAAACCCTTCTTTAACTTCTAGATACTACTACTAGTAGGAAACAAATCCAGCTCGACTTCCCGACACACCGTATTGAACGTACGACAGGCTCTTAAAATATATGAGTTTTGCCGGTAGTTAGTTTTTGCACTAGGAATATGAAGAAATTAATGTCTTCGAAAACATACAGACGGGACCCGAAACCCAATCTTGGTTCCAACTCAGGGACTTCAGTCGATCCGCTCATAATACTAGATAAGAAAGCAAGACCTGCAATTTTCCTGCGCTCTTGTAGAGGAAGAATATCCGTGAAGAATATGGAATTTCTTACACCGACTTGCATAAGTTACGGAGGTAGGTATTTGATCGATATTGAATGTACTCTAAGAAACGTTTACGTTTAACGTTATATATAAGTATGTTTATCAGTTGTTTAGTACCCATAACGAGCCGCCGGCCGTTTAGTCCCAAGTTCTGCTTAGCTTGGGATTAGACGGCGTTGTGTAAAAGTTGTAGAATTTATTTATTTATTTAATGTTAAAAATTGGTTTTCTACAGTTTTAAGAACCTAACAATAAATAAATAAATCAAAACCGATCATAGAGTAAGAAATTAATAAGGTACCTATTGATGAAAAATAATTGATTTTCTATTTAGTTAGTTACTTAGTAAAAAAACTGAAAGTGTATAACTATGTCCATACTGGTGCTTTTTCTAAAACGAAAGAAGAAAATTCACTGTAAATATAATTGAGTTACTAGCTGCACGGGCAATCATAGACAGCCGTAAAAAAAATACTTCACGACCACGGATATCGATTCACGACCTATTGTCAGACCTACCTACTGAATACACAATCTGTGACGAAGATGATTTAAATAAATATCTTTGACTGCAAGAACAGGTGTCTTAAAATTCTGTCTAACGTGTCCTTTTGTTTAAGTTAGTAGAAAAAAATGCCAAACCATACAGCTACGTTCACTTTCAATTTGTGTACCGTAATAACTTAATTAAACATAATACAATTTATTCTTACGGAATACCGTAGGCGATGATCCTTTACCACCTTAAACCTCGCTACGGTATTTATTGTTTTTCTTTAAATATCGTGGCATCTCGTCATAGTGCTGAGATAGGGGCCTTTTTGACCTCGCACATGTCTTTTTGTTATTTTATTTGATTTAGTTTTTACCTAATAAATTCCTTTGCATGTATCAAATAAATATATTTTCTTGCTTTCTTTCTTAAAATACTACATTTAATTACTTACTGACATCTATTGACAAAATGTAGTACCTAGTGTTGTACAATTTTTTACTTGGATTTTGATTTACGCCCTATGGTAATGTGTAAGTGTGTAGGGGTGTGTATCTATGTTTGTAGAATGTTAGGGTGTTTTTAAGTATTAGTTCATGTTGTGAGAAAAGTTTTATGTATGTATTATGCATTCGGAGCGTTACAAAAGTGGAGCAAGAACAGAGATACGAAGAATGGATTGTGAGAAAGATGATAATTATGGTTCGGAAGGCGGTATCTATTGAGATGCCGGCAATAAAGAGGAATGGAAGAAGAATACTTGCTGTGCCGAGCCCAAATAAATTAGGTACAGACCACAGCACATCAAGTTACCCCAATGTGTCAAATTTTCCCAATTGAAAGAAAGAAAGAAAGAAAGAAAGAAAAATATGTATTTGACATCAGTCATCAAAACACACATACACACAATATGAACCTTACCAATTGAATATGAACCTTATTTTGTTTGACATAAAGTCGAAAAACGATCAAAGAAATTTGACACATTGGGGTAACTTGACGTGCTGGCGTCTGTACAAGCCAGGAGATGGGGATGATAATCATAGAGGTGTATTTCCTTTATATAGGTATTAAAGGTGTATTTTCATTATATTTTATAAGTAAGTATATATTTTTTTAAATGCCCTAGTTCCGCCTAGTTTTTAAAACCTTTTGTGTCTGTCCTTTTCTAAAGCTGTAAGTCAGCCAAAGATAACAATTTTCTAATTTTAGTTTTAGGGCATGTATTCAGCACAACTGTCAACTTAGTGGTAGATGAAGATCTACCATCTACAGGTGTAAAATAACTCTACTTTTGAAGTGGCTTTGGGGATTTTGTTTTCTTTGACTTCTTTTAAAGGAGGAGGTTATGAATTCGGATGTTTGTGTTTTTTATGCTTGTTCCCGCATAACTTCATCGCTTGTCAACCGATTTAAAAAAAACTTTTTGTTGTGCAGGGTATACTTACCAAATGGTCCCATCATCAAGTCGGGATCTGATGATGGAATCTTGGCGAAATCGAGGGAACTCTTCATATTTTATAGGAAAACGGACAGTGTTTTGGTATTGTTTTCAACAAGTAAAGCATTTGCATTTAATAAGAACCATTCTACCATGAGATCTGATGATGAAGCCAAGAGACAGGCACTGGTACTCTATAATAAGACAAAGTTTCCTAGCCGTGTTTAGTCTTGTTGGAATTGTAACGGTGTGCACTTTCCAGATGTATCTACCCTACCACTGATATTTAAAAAAATACATTTTTATTCAATTCAAAAACTAAAAATTGCAAAATAAAAACATTTTTCCAAAAAAAAAACAACCGACTTCATTGGAAAACACTAACAGGTGTTAAATAACTGTTGGTATGGAAGTCGGTGGCCAATAAAATTAATTAAACAAAACCACCAAAGCCGCAGCCGGTTGTTTTTTTTTTGTAAAATACTTTCTATTGGACACTAGAGTTATTTTGGACCTGATTGTGTTTTTTATGAAGTCGTTTTTAATTATTTTTCAATTTTTACTTTTGTTTATGTGGACGATTTTCAGTTTTTCGATATTAAAAAACTTTACAAACGGGACCTACACGGGAAGTAAGTACCTACTTAAAACCTCTCGACAAAAAAAAATGTTTAAATCGATCATTAAAAGACGGAGTTATGAAATAACGCACATAAAAAAACAAAATTACAAACGATTTGAGAACGTATCTGCCAGATATGCAAGTTAAATATTTTGCTCGTTGTACTGAGAGATAGAGTGAATTCAAAAAATGTGGCCTCTCCCGGTCTCATCTTAACTTGGCTATCAAGAGAAAATTGTGATTCTAATCGCACTACCACATTTTATAAAAGTTTTTTTTTGTGTTTTTCTTGACCCACTTGATGCGTTGTCCGTATCATGGGGGGCCACACCACAGGTCAATCAGTGCAAATGTCGAGGGACCCATCTGACACAAGTTTAACGAACATGGGGTGCAGATAATTACATCACTTCCTAATTCCGGCATTACGTGTGCTTTCCCTTATTGACTTGACTGCACTTGGCTTCGAATTACAGGTGGATTGTCAAATTAGATTATTATTAAATTAAATCAACGGTGACTTAGCTATGTATATGTTTGGATGTTTGTTACTCAATGACGCGTAAACTGTTGAAAAGATTTGGATGAAAATTGGCACATAGATAGACCATTTCCTGGATCGTGTTCCCTTGGGATAATCTGGGGAAAGTTTCTTTTACGCGAGCGAAGCGGGGTAGTAGCTAGTCACTAATAAAATCGGCTTGAATTTGTTTGTCTACTTTGTTGAACTTGTTCGGTAAAAGGTACAAACAAGGCCTCTTAACAACGTACAGTTATCTCAATTACCTTTTGATAGTTCGATCTATGATAAAAATACGCCAATTTTAAACTTAAACTATCTTACATTGATTATTTTTTTGTTTATCTCTACGCACGATAACGTTTTCTAAATTTTCTAATGTGCCTTTAAGCCATCAAATTTACAGATTAAGCTACCCCAAACTAACATTTTTTTTTAATTGAACATGAACCTTATTGTGTAATTATAAAGTTGAAAAACTATGCAAGAAATTTACCACAATGGAGTAGCTTGATGTGCTGGCCTCTGTACCAAGTAAGGAACTCAACCTTTTGGAAGGAGGAAATATAATCATTGATATTATAATTTATTTAACTTGTAAGTTTGACGTTCAAAGGTACGTAGTAGTAAAGTTGGACTAATTAAAATAAATCATTTATTTGACTTTGTCTTCAACTTTACATTACCAAAGCAATTAACTTTACAACGCTTCACTTTACTTTCATCTCATTGGTCTCTACCGAAACTCCTGTGCCTAATATTTTTAGTAATATAAAACGTCTTTAACATGATTTGATTACTCGTACAAGCCTTCTTTAGCTCGAAACATTGGGAAGACATTAACATTCTACCGAGTGGGTACCTATTAATTACTAAAGTCGAAAGCCAAAAGTTAACCACTGGTATAGCACGTATAGTAAGGGGTGGCCCGGAATCAAAACATGTAGCGTTTATCGTTCATAGATAATTATTGAACCGACTTCCCCGTCATTTTCACCGCACATACGGTGTAATTGTGACCTGTACGTCACGCCACAATTACGAAAACATGTCAGTGTTTTTCCGATAGAAGGGAATAACTGGCGATTGTCGAAAATTGATCTAATTCGACCGGAAATAGCCAGTCTGCTTGAACGCCTACCGCAAGGACTTTTGTTACGTTAATTTTGAAAAGGAATAGGAATTAAATTAACGTCGAAAATTCAAACGTTCGATTTTAAAATAATTTGTTTTATGACCAAAACAATTAGTAATTAAAAGTAATTGTTTTTGTCATTGCCATTGAACTAAAATTGTTTTCAATTACCTACATAAGTACTATGGTCGATGCATAAGTATAATAAACTCAAATTATTATAGAAAATAGTCTTAGAAATCTAAATTCATTTCAATAAATCGATTTACCCGGTTTCAAAAAGTGGTGTTATTGGTTTCTGACCCTTAGCTGCACAGGCCGCCTGTAATTAAATCTGGCACGCTATTGTCAACTCTGCTCCAGTTGGTTTTAAGGTTTATTATGCATGAACTTGTTAAAACAGTTCGGGCATCTTCCTGGCTCTGTCAGCGCTGACCGTAATGACTCGTTTCTCCAACGCCCCGCCCTGTGAGAACTGGCATATGTTCTAGAGTTAAACATGGCAGCAGTCACCGGGGGTTTTACAACTATTACGAAACCAATATCTAACGTATGCCCATTTTCACGAACACTAGACTAGGTATACCAAAATCATTATTACATTTTATTAATACGCTAAACCAAAAATTTGGATCCCTTTTATGAAATTGCGCAAACGGAGGTGTGTAAGATTGGGCATAGTAAGTAAAAGTTTATCTCGTTCAAACCGCGGATATTGTTAACACTAAAAAAACAGTACCTACTAGAAAAACAGCTGAATCATCACCCGAATCTCTGATATAAACTGACAGCAACGACCTGACAGAATAATGAAAACATTAGACATCCTTGTATCTCTACTGACAAAACATAACATCACGCCGGTAATCCCCGAAGGGTTAGGCAGAGGTAAACCTGTAGTACACCCACATTTCACCAGTTATGTTAAAGTCCCATGTAATAGGGGGCGAGCCTTTTGCCATCAATCGGGTACAAATCCAGACTCCAGGCTGCTATACTGTGAAATTCTAGATGGAAAAACTCAATAACGCTTTGCCCGACCCGGGGATTGAACTCGGGACCTCCTGCTCAGCTGATCTATTGACTAGTTTACATAATAAGTAAGTATTTATGTTACGGATTATAAACATATTTAACATTCTTATTGACAGATAGAGACTTAAAAATGCATAAATTGCCCCTTCGTTATTTGTTTAACAATATCGTGACCGGGTATGTCGACGGAACAATCGGCATAGTTACAGATGCGAGCCATACATACATACATGCATACATAAACTCACGCCTTTTTCCCATTGGGGTAGGCAGGAACTACAGAGCGTCATATGCTACGACTCTTACATACTTCTTTTGCTTTGTTTACATTCATACATGTTGTCATACACACACGCCCCGGTTGCGAGTACTACGCACCTGACCTTTCTGAAGAACCTCACCAATAAGGTCTATGTATGACCTTCTAGGGCGTCCCCTCCCGGGAGACATATTACTGCCGATTATAGAAAAAATAATGCCCGATATTGTAGACTATTGTCGACCGAAGAATCAACACATAACTTCTCTTTATTCTTGACATTATAGTGCTCAAAACAAAATAAACATTTCCACAATCTGTGACTATCCGTTTCACCAGTGGTCATGCTACGCGTGAAGTTCAACAAACGTTCTAACTCTTTCCTACGATTGTCTGTTTTATGAAAAATAAAAACTCACGGTACCATCATCATCAGAATAACAACGAAAGTGTCACGCGACATGACGATACGCGATACGACGATGCGGTATTACGATAAAACCTCTATCAAAATCCCATTTATCCGCGCTGACAACCGAAGAGTTATTTTTTTTTATATTTCACCATGTGATGTCGCACCGCTGGCCTTTCTATTTGAATAATCAATCGATTATTAATGCCTGCCGTCGGTGACGTAGCGATATTCTTTCAAACTTTATAATATCCTCACAAGGGTGCATATTGGGTTTTGCTCATGATTTGATTACGTTATTGTATTATAAAATGAGATACATTCTGCATATTTTTAGTAAGAAGCCATTGATATTATCGAGTACTTACCTACTTTTTAAATACATTTTGAAAGTCATTCTCGTTTAGTGATTGTACGTAGCATGACATGGGTATTGTGGCTCATTGCATGAATTATGTTGTGGGTTCGTATTTACCACAGTTAAATATCTCCTAACTACTGACTGCATGAAAATAATGTAAACATGCAGGGTAGGTTTTCATTCGTACTAATCACAATCAAAACAGTTACAGTAGTACTCTCATCCATCGCATCCAAATCATGGTACCGGCCCCCGGGCACTTCAAAAACTAAAATCTATGTCTATTTTAAAAACGGTACTTACACAATTCCTCAAAATGAATAAAGAGTTATTTGGTGCAATATAATTTATAAGCCAACATGCAACAGCATGATGGGTAAAATCGCATCATTGACTAAGAGGTTCGCGTTCGTTCGTTAGTAGAAATAAGTAAGTATATTATATTTATGTACGAACTGATTATGTAATCAGGGAGGTACATAATCATGAATAAGCTGAAGAATCCTGTCGTACTTGCGTCTTGGTAAACTTCCGAAATCAATGTTTCAAATGGTAGGAAGACCAGGACGGCTACCCAATTTACCTGTTTAGAGTGAATTACTAGTAGTATTGCCAATATAAAGAAAACAAATGACCTATCTCAAATTTTTCCGTTTTGTGGAGAAACGTTTAGGACCATTTCTGTGACTAATGTAGGCAAGTGAGCAGATGGTAACACACAAAAGCTCACCTGAATAAAAGATCATGAAATGATGAACTTTTATACTAAATAATTATATACTTACCTCGTTTTTTTGTACCTTATTGAACAGAAGACTTGACAAAAGTATGGAGGCAAAGCTGGAAACTTTGTGCCGCGTGTGCGGGGACAAAGCTTCAGGCAAGCACTACGGGGTGGCCTCGTGCGACGGCTGTCGGGGGTTCTTCAAGAGAAGCATAAGGCGGTAATTATCTTCCCGACTTATGAGAGTTAGTAAATGATAAATGACCCAGTGTCGACACAGTAGACATAATACTTAAACAGCAGTATTCTGTAAAATTCACCCCGTGAAATGTATGTGAAGTGAAGGCGAATTCAGCTGTCATAACAGACTAACGCTAAACATTGGTTCACTTCACTCAAATTTTCACCGGGTAAGTTTTACAGGATCGACCGGCGGCAGTTAAACAGTCAACATAAATAATTTATAATGTATGGTATAGTCCGCTACTGTTTATTTCATTTACATAATAATATACAGTACACACCCGAATACACATCAAGCTATACAGCTAACAACTTTTATGGACTTTTTAGTCTGAAATAAAACTATTTTTTTTATACATTTCTAGTTTACGCTGACCTTGCATTGTACGGAAATCCTATACAATGCGAGATCAGATTATACTAGAAATGTGAAGCTTGATGTGTACTTGTGTAGCCGTATGTACCACACCTTACCTTTTGTGTGCCAGAGCCTGCTTCTTTTTCCTTTTTTTGTATGATATGTACTTAAATGATGGTATTTATTTCTGCAATTTGATGTAACAATCACACCTAGTAGGTACTGGTTATACTCGTACTTACGGTTAATCAGAGCTTGTAGCTCTATGTCTGATGTAAGATGAAAACGTGGTTCTTAATACTAAAAGTATGTGCAATAATTTTATCATTAAGTAATTCATTATTGTGGATTATTTTATTCGTAGGTATCTTGTTAGTAGCTAGGTACCATACCTACTGATGATCATGGAATAAACTTAATTAAGGTCTTAAACCTATAAAATTGCACTTAAATCAAACAGTATCGATTTAACTCTTACCTACGTAAGTTACGTTGTGGTTTGAGATGAATCTGCTTTCGATGGCTTTCAATTCATCATTATGGACTTTCGTGCCCGGTTGACCACGGAGCTCAGTGTAGTGATCAACTTTTGCAGAACAGAAGCGATCAAACCAGAAAACACTTCCATGAAATCCATGCTCATAGTTTCAGTTTGGTCCCACCCAACACGGAATTCGTTTTCAAAATAAAATAGCACTCAATTGCGATTTCACTATGGTTAAAACAGCTTTATCCTCAAAGAAAAATCAAACTGCGGCAGATCAAATAACCAACTCATTTTAAAAAAAGAGATGTCACATGTTGTAACAAAATAAAGATTTGAATTTAGAATTTTATTCTGAATACAATAAAGATGTCTATGTCAGTCAGCCAGAGTAAAAACTGTTAATTGAATATTTTGAATAATTAATGTAAGTACTTATAATGTATATATGAATGCCAAACTCATTTTGAAAAAAATAAGTTATGTTATTCGTATCAAAACAAAAATTTGAATTTAGAATTCAAAATAGAATTAGAGATCCTCAAAGTAGCCTGTAAATGTCTATGCTATGCCTAGAGTGTCCAATTTACTAAATCACATTGTTTCTTACCTAGACAAACAAAAAGTGAAGCCGATATTAAGAAAAAGAACAAAAGAGCTACGTATCACCGCTGTACCGTTACGTAGGTAATTCATTATTAAAAAAAATAACATTCTCAGCTAGCCATTGCCATTTACCTACGTTCAAATTGTAGGTCTTTAACGGGGCTGGAAATCCACTTCGCGAGTCCCGTGTGTTCCCAATGACTTTGTAACGTGTTATTTTCCTTCCGTACCCAGTAATTTGGACTACGTGTGTAAAGAAAATGGCCGGTGTGTGGTGGATGTGACGCGGCGGAACCAATGTCAGGCGTGCCGCTTTTCCAAGTGCCTTCGAGTAAATATGAAGAAAGATGGTGAGTTTGTTTTAATGTGACTAATTTTGTCCTTTTTTTCCGTACCTCAAATGGAAGCAGCGGAACCCTTACCTACAGGGTCTTTGTTGTCCGTCTACCTGTCTGGCAGGATATTGGGAAAGCGTGGGTGTATCGAGTTGAAATTAAAAACTACTTATATACTTACTCAAGTCTACAATCTTTTAAAGGTGTGAAAAAAATTAAGTTAACGTAAAAAAAACTTATATTTCGAAACTCTCAAGGAAGTCAAAATGTATAATTGGGGTTTTTAGATACTTTCAATTTACCGAGTAAGGGTCGGTACATATCTGATGGATGGAAGATGCGACGCGTATTATCGGTCGTGTAACGCAGAACAGTAATAATATAATAAAACATTCAACCTTTCACACTTAACCGATGATGCGTCAGTGCGTCGGGGTACAAACAGTGTCGCATACGCTCGGCGCATCTTCCGTCAGATATGTAGGTACTGACCCTAATATTGTCGTATAATATTACAAGTGCAGGAAAAAAATCCGAAAACCGTCCCTAAATGTTTTATAAGTTGCAATGCAGTTTTAAGTTCTACATTTTGTTTTGTTGTGTACCTGCTGTATAGCTGTAACCACCGTCGTCATCCGCGCAGAATTTATTTTTTTGCGCTTAGATTATTTTTCTAAAATACTTAGTAATAGTACCTACCTTGAGCTCAATTCGTAAGTTGGTTTCTTGACTAACTTAATCTTAGAGTCCACTGACGTCGATAAGTATCGAAAAGCATCCTGAATAAACTCCTGGACTTACTTATATTGATATGTTCTCAACCCCTGCCTACTACTTAAAAGAAGAGGCCTTTGCCCTGCAGTGGAACTGTCAGGCTGCTATTAATACTAATTGTATATTTAGTTGGATTTAAGTACTTATACTTACATAAGAGCGAGAACAAAACTCACAGACATTCTTACCCGGATAGACGTCCAAAAATGGAGATGGGCTGGTCATATGGTACGTCACCCCATTAACAAATGGAGCAAGCAAGTCACCCTCTGGCAACCAAGAGACGGCAAAAGAGGCAGGGGTCGTCAAGTCAGGAGATGGGAAGAGGACTTGAAACAGACGGCGGGACCTTTCTGGTTGAGAGTAGCAAGGGACAGGAAACATTGGAAGGAATTAGAGGAGGCCTATGTCAAAAGGCACACCGAATGTAGGGACCTCTTGTAACCCTATGTTTAGGAATAAAGGGCTATTATTATTATTATTATTAAGTACTTATTTAAAATTCTTCCATAACCAACTCTCTCAGAAGACGCGTGCCGAGGTCCTTTCCGTTGCCTTTCACAGTTTTAAATCTCAGCATTATAAAAATCACCTTGTTTTAGTTCCATAACATCTCTTATATAGTAAGTAGACCCCACTAGGCCATTTTACTAGAACGAGTGCATAATTTCGCAGAAATAGATAATGGTAGAAGTTAAATGGCTTATGATTTACTTAATAATGTATGTACTAAGTATGTGAAATGGGACAATCGATGAAAGCTGCCGTCCGCGGCGGCTATCATCGATTTATTTCTGTAGTTTCATGAGTCAACATAATTATGACAAAAGTGTTGTTTTATTATCTGCCTTCGTACTTTGATCAGAATATTGTTAAATAGTTTTAACTTTAACTAATAATGATACTAAATATCTGTAGTCTTTTTATTTTTGATGATTAGTAATTAGTCTTGTTAACCCCTCCAACTAAGTTAAATATATGCTTATATCTGAAGTGGGTTCACTTCAATAGTGCAATGGGTAAGGATTGAACTCACGACCGCTCCATCGCCGGTCCGTCGCCTCAGCCATTGTCCTATTGCCGCTTTTAATTTCGGTATTGTGAACTTTATTCCCTATAAATACATAGGTACACTTTTATATACTTTACTAGCTGTCCGTGTCCCGGTCAAGCGCGGATCAACCGTTGTGGGCACTGTGGGCATGCCCACAAAACTGAGGTTAGACAGGAGAAATGATCGTGCTCATCACACAATGTCTTGGGTGGAAATCGACCACACGACCTCCGGCATAGCAGTCAGGGCAACTAACCACTAGATTAACAGGCCAGACTAAGTATTAGGTACTTTATGTATGGATGGTACATACCAATCGAGTAAAATTATTATCTCCTTCTACTACTACTTCAAATGCCACTACCTACTTTAGTTTTTAATGTATTATTGAGACACAGCGCAGTAGTTCAGTTTAAAGTTATATGTATTTTGTATCTTTCGAAATCAATGCATTTCAGTAAGGTTTGTGGTCATTCTAATTCTATATAACACAAAAGGTGTAACGACCACATTAAAGACTTAGTACTTAGTATTTAGTAGTGTTTTCG
The DNA here is from genome assembly GCA_921972225.1 of Euplexia lucipara. Classification (NCBI taxonomy): domain Eukaryota; kingdom Metazoa; phylum Arthropoda; class Insecta; order Lepidoptera; family Noctuidae; genus Euplexia; species Euplexia lucipara. The sequence continues at coordinate 3,100,138 of OV179142.1, read as the reverse complement.
ATCTATTTGTTGTCATCTTAATAAAATAAACTATATCTCTAATATTTGCCGGCTCTATTAAACAGCTTGACCGATTCATATGACATTTTGTGTGTTTAATACAAACACTGTGACACGAGAATTTTATATAATTATTACAGATTATACAAATATTAAACTGATAAATAACTTTATATTGAACCAAATAGTTAATTAGTTTTTATAAATTCAAGTTCTGCTTCTCACTAAGAACACTGTAGTGTGGCGGGGCTTTTGGGGAACCTTCTTGATCATGAAAAACTACTAATCCTCATCCTTATTTCAATAAATTGTGCCAGTAGCAGTAACCCTAACTACCCTTTCTTTCTGTAAAAGCTTCGTTTTAGTAATATGTATCCCTTACGTAATTAAATCAAACTAGCAGACGTCCCGCGGTATCTCCCGCGTAGGTCCCGTTCCCGTGGGAATACAGGGGTAAAAAGTAGCCTATGTGTTAATCCAAGGTGTCAGCCAACTCCATACCAAATTTTATTAAAATCCATTCAGTAGTTTTTACGTGAAAGAGAGTAACAAACATCCATCCATCCAACTTTAATAATTCTTTGTAAATAGATTTTTTTTACTGTTTGGACTTTAATTAAAGTAGACCGGGAAAACTTTATAAATTGTAATGACGCACGGCAGCGCAATAGTTCAGATTAAAATTATGAATTTAGTATTCTTTAAATTAATGCATTTCAGTAAGGAAGTTAGGTTAGGTAGTTAGGTTAGCTATAGGATAGGTATGGTAAGTTAGGTTAGGTTATAATTATACATGTTGTAATTTTAATTCTATCGAACACAAAAATGTTAAAATAAGATCACAGTATATCGTATCGTAATAAAACGACAATGCACCACACAAAGTACAAAAACTCGATGTTCATGGCACCTTGTACACCACATCACGCACATAAAATTATTATGGGTTTAAAAAACACAAACAGCGTGGGGTACGATGGCATATCAACCAAAATAATAAAAGCGGTAGCATCTGAAATATGCCAACACCTGTCTCATATAATAAATTTATGCATAGAGGCTGCTACGTTTCCTGACGCACTGAAGTTAGCTATTATTAAGCCATTATTTAAAAAAGAAGATAGAGAGCGTATGGAATTCTACAGGCCTATTTCTTTGATTCCTATCTTCTCCAAAATTATTGAGAAATTCATCCAACAGGAATTAAATGGATACAAAAAAAAAAATAGTGTATTATGCAACGAGCAAAAGGGATTCCGCGAAAATAAAACTATTAATATGGCAATCTACGATTTTGTATTCACTGTATTGACAAAAGTAGACAAAAAAACGCATGTATGTGCTGTCTTCTGTGATATGACACAAGCATTTGACTACGTAAATCATGAAACTTTGTTACAAAAACTTGACACATATGGTATAAGAGGTAATGTTCTTAATTTAATCAAATCTTATTTAGGCAATAGGAAGCAAAAGACAGAAATCACTAGAATTAATACAACTTTTAAAAAAGAAGAGATATATTTATCAGATGAACGACACACTGCCTTTGGTGTTCCACAAGGCAGTGTTTTGGGTCCTACACTCTTTACGCTATACATTAATGACTTACCAAAATCAATTTCATATCCTATGAATTTATTTGCAGTTGACAGCACAGTAACAATTTCTTGCAATAACAATGACATGATCCAATATAAACTTGATATACATAACACCATTACATCTAAAATAAAATGGTTAAACAATAATAATTTAAGGATTAATTTAGATAAAACCAAAATCATTCATTTCAGCCAACGTTTGACTTTTGAAAATATGGACATAAATATAGATAATAAAAATATTGAAATCGTAAATAATACTAAATTCCTGGGACTCATAATTGACAAAAGACTAGACTGGAAATTACAAATTGAGAAACTTTGCAAAAAGATTTGTAGCTCTGCATTTGCATTGTACTCTCTAGCGGCAGTTGTGAATGTAGATACCTTGATTGCGGCCTACCATGGCCTAGCTGCGTCTCACCTAAGATACGGCATCATATTTTGGGGAAACTCAACCGACGCTAACACGGCATTCAAGGCCCAAAAGAGATGCATTAGATCGATGTTCAGGCTAAAAACGATTGATACATGTAAACCATATTTTAAAAGGTACAATATATTAACTCTTCCTTGTCTGTACATCTTGGAAACAGCAATGTTTGTTAAAACAAACCCTAATCTGTTTCCAAAACTACAGGACGCGGTACCGCGTAACAGACGAGATATGACCACTCTTCGTACCTATCCAGCAAAAACGGCACTTATGCGCAAGAGTATCGTCTGCATGGCACCTACAATATTTAATAAATTGCCTCAAAATTGGAAGAAGCTAAATAGTAGTGCATTCAAACGTCATTTAAAAAAATTTCTTTCACAAAAAGCATATTATAGTGTCGCCGAATTTCTAGCTGAAAAAGTATTTGATTAAACTGCATGACGCGAATGAATGTTTAATCGTAATTGTGACATACATGGTGTAATTGTTGACATGTAGGACTATGTAATTTTGGATATTTATTTAAATTTGACATAAATCTTTTACTTTTAGAAAACTTTGACATTAGCTTTGTTTGAACTTATATGACATAGAACTAAATTACTTGAAATTTGACGATGTGACATAAATTGTGAAAATATTTGTACGCCGATACTTACGGCTAAACATGATTGGACTTTAACACTGTAAGATCTTGCATGCTTTTGTATGTATACTATGTTTAAACAAATAAATAATCTTTATCTTTATCTTTATATCTAATATATAAAAAAAAATGATACGAGCAATAAATTGACTCTAGGGCACAACGAAGTTTGCCGGGGCAGCTAGTTTATAATATACTAACAGACGTCCCGTGGTTTCACCCGCGTAGGTCCCGTTCTTGTGGGAATACCGGAATAAAAATCAGCCTATGTGTTAACCCAGGGTGTCAGCTAACTGCATACTTACCAAATTTTATTAATATCCATTCCGTAGTTTTAGTGAAAGAGTAACAAACATCCATCCATCCATCCATCCATCCTCACAAACTTTCGCGTTTATAATGTTAGTAGGATAATATATTAGTAGGATTAGTAGGATATTTTTCAAGCTTCATACACAATAACTTTGACTATCAACCCATTTGTTTTCAACCACAACGCTGTGAATCCGCCGAATACCAAATACCAAGTAAAAGGTAAAAACGAAGCGATATTAATGGTAATCAATAGTGAACACGGGCAAGCACTTGTCCCAATAAAGTATTTATTCAGGGTGGCTCCTTCGCAGCATGTCTTTTCCATTAGGAAACATTTCAAGTATTTGCGGTACACAAGTGTTAGTAAGTGGTGAGTGAGAAAAACGCAGGGGCCGACAGAGACGAGCTTTTATCTTCCCTTTCATGTCAGTACGCAGGTTTACGCTCTCACGAAGTCAAATATCAACAATTTCATACAAATCGTATGAAATAAGGGCTCGTCGCCGTCGGCGTCGTGCCGCGAGGGAAGTGGGTGAGATTTGTACAATTAGTAGGGACCGTGTTTATTTATTTTATTGATTAGTGCAACTACTTAGGTAGGTAGATACATAACATAGGTAACACAAAATAATGTCTGTGTATCACGAGCAATAATATGTACCTATACATTGTCACATTTTTTTTTATAAAATACTTATTTTAACTTCTACCACTCAAAAATATTTGTGCGATATTTTCTTCTAAAGTGTCTTAAATATTTTTGAATGGTAGAAGTTAAGATTTTTATGAAAATGTGACAATGTATACATATTAGGTATTGCTTGTTTACGCACATTTCCCCAATTATGTTAAAGTCCCATGTAATATCCCGAGGTTATTGCCTCTATCTCTATCTATCCTATCTAAGTCCGATATGCTACTGAGAAATTCCAATAGGAGAAACTTGATACCGCTTTGCCCGATGCACCACGCGTAGCAAGATCACCGTACCTAGTTCTAACGGGTAAGTCGACGGAAGAATCCACAAAGTGACAAATGATAGAAACATTTCTGCCGATTATAGAAGAAATATTTGCTTGATATTTGTAGACTATTGTCGACCGAATCTACACATTTCTTCTGTTCATTCTTAACATTGTCGTTGCTAAAACAAAAGAAATGTAATTCTCTCACTTTGTCGAATCTTCTGTAGACAAAGTCTACGGTGGTCATGCTACGCGTGCAGGACCTTGCTCGGCAGTAGCACTTGCAACCAACAAGGCCGTCAAAGACTTTGTAACTATCTAAACTACTATAAATAGTTAAGTGAGTACATTGAACAAACCAAACACAGTGAAGGGTTCTATAGAGGGAAGAATTACAAGCAAACGGTGTCAAACGAAGTCAATGGCATTTTCCCATTATTGTGGTCGTTCTTTCAGACTGAACCGTACCTGGAAACCTTCTGGTTTTGTTACTAGATGTTAAAGATCTAATTGCATTTTTTTTACAAAATCATATGTTATACAAACTTACAAGCCATTAGCCAATGTAGTAGCATCTGTTAAAATCACCTGGGGAAAATGTAGGTGGTGTGAGCAAATTGAGCTTGAGTCATTCCAAACTAATAATTGGTATTGTCGGTTTTACTTTACTCAAGTTATCACGGTGTTTGCTGGGACTTTAGCAGAATCGATCGGCTAGTTTTTACAAAACATTAACATCTTACTTACACGTATTAAATTTTAACGTAGATATTTTTATACGTCATACCTACTAATAGAGATTTGTTTAAAGGAAAGCCGTGATCGTATTTAATAATGAATCTGTTTTGCTACAGTAGGTGGCATATGACCACGGCTTTCGGCCGACACTAGATACGAGGGGATACGGCGAATCAGTCCTAAGACAACCAATCTGTTTCCTCACAATATACGAGTACCGTTCACATTTTCCAACCGTTAACTTGTCTAAATTATATTGTCAAATTAACTTTGAACAATTTTTATTCAATTCTGTGTTTGTCTATCAATTCTGTGTTTAATTTTAAGTTAAACTGTATGGTTGTCTCTTGTTCATGAATAAAGAAATATTATTTAAAAAAAAATATGATAACTAGTTTAGACTAACTAGAAGTTATGAGGGAACAGATGAAATCAAAATCAAAAAATCATAATCAAAAGTCTTTATTCAAATTAGGCTGAGAATCAGCACTTTTTGAACGTCAAAAAAATACATAATGACAGTCCCCCAAAAACGGCCCACCCTTCGCACATCCATACCCACATACATACAGGCCAAAATCATAACTCTTCTTTAGCTTCGCCGTAGTCGGGTAAAAATAAATAAGGGTTGGCTTTTTCATAAAATCTGAATTATTTTCTGTCATGTCGTTATTTTTACTATATAGAAGAGCGACAAGTAAAAGTTTTCCGTAAACAAAACTGTGACCAAAAGTAAACAACGTATCGTGAAGACAAGATGTCACCAGCAGCCGTGGTTCACACAGATATTTATTTACATAATGAAATTGATTGCGGGTCGCGGGTTGCGGGTTGCGGGCCGCACCACGGATCGTTAGTGATGTCGCAACCGCAGCTTCAACACGCCTCTGTTATATTATAACGCCTCACTCCCCTTTGCTTATAGCGGTGGTGTTGAGTTGTTTGCCTATCACTTACTATGTTAGCCATCAGATTTCAAATGTTTATTCGATATAACACTTAAAAAGTAGTCGGGCTACAACTTAAAATAAATATGGGCGGGATAAATGTGGTTCTAAACATTGTTACTAATTTGGATAGTAAAATTTAATATACTATGTATATGTATTTCCCAGTAGCAGCCCGGACTCTGGATTTGTGTCCGATTGATGGCAATAGGCTCGCCCCCTATTACATGGGACTTAAACATAACTGGCGAAATGTGGGTGTACCTACTTGTGTGGTTTCCAGGTACCTACACCTCTTATTTTTTCGCGATTTTAAAGTTGATTCCATACTTTATTTTACAAACCGTAAGAAAGTTACTATAAATAAAAGTTAAATAATGCTAAAAGTTAAAGAAACCATCATGGTGTAGGTATAGGAATTAAGCGTGGAGCTCTCTTAGTTCGATCGTGGATTTACAGACTAGTCTGAAATTATACGGGCCCTATCAGAATAACAGCGCTGCGATATTTATATTTTTAAATGTCGCAGCTAATGCTGAGATAGGCGCCTTTTTGGTTTCGCACAGGTCGTTTTATTATAATTTTTTATTTTTTCTTTAGTTTTTTAATCTTTTCTTTTTTTTTATCTGTATTGCTGATCTTTTGTTTTATGTTCTGTGCGTCCAAATAAAATATTTTCTTTCTGAACTTTCTTTTTTCTTTAAATTATATAGATTCGTTGAAGATGAAAAAAGAGATGTATAGAGCCACCTAACAACCGGCAGCGGCCGCCGCCGCCGCCGGCCGGCAGAATATTTCCGGAGGGTAGTATAGGTGACAGTTAGAGTGCCTACAAACATAAGTAGCAAACATTTCTGGAACACACAAAAGACAACCAAAACCAACTAATGTGGGTCAAGTGGGAACACATCAAATGCATTTCGCTGTAGGTATGTTTACTTACGGCGTTTGTAAATGTCTTAATCTTAATTTCGAAAAACGAAGTCCGGTGTCTGTAAACAATTATAAGTATATTTCGAGCGCGGCTGGGCCGATTTTCATGCTTTTTTGGAAATATTACCTAAAACAAAAAAATATTTTCCCATCCCACACCTTTTTCGTATGCAACGCCGCCATGCCTGATGATATAACATTTTGTAAAGTTTTTTTTTACTGGTTGACATTTGACAAGTCCGCAAGACTTTGTTAGCGCCATCTAGCACCATCAAGCACCATAGGTACATTAAAACGATAAATGCCGTAGTCAAGATGCTTTTATGAAGAGAATAGGCCCAAAAGTAAACGCTCCTAAAAAACTCGATTAAACACAATTAAAATTGATTTTAATGCAGAATGAAGTTTTCTGGGCCGCTAGATATTAATAAATAAAAAGTTAGGCACAACAGCCGAATAAGTTACTGCAGGGTAAAAGCCTTGAGGCATACAGAGAAAGGTAGACGATGTCACAGTTTTACTATTTGTAAGTCCTCATTTCCTCTAGATGTTTTGCTTCTTAGAAGTCAACGATAAATATTCCACAACATTTTCACACAACGCCATATTTTAGTCCCAAGCTAAGCTAAGAGCTTGTGTTATGGGTACTAAACAGCTGATAAACATACTTATATATTTCTAAATACATGCATATTATAGATAATTTACACCCAGACACAGAACAAATGATCGTGCATCACACAAACATTTGTCCTGGGTGGGAATCGAACCCACGACCTCCGGCATAGCAGTCAGGGTCCATTAGACCAGCAGGTCAGTTAACGATGTTTTACAACACTAAGAGTTATTGATATAAAATAATGAAATAACTTAATATAAACGTCACCGAACGATTGCAATCACCTAGTTTATCTAGCAGAATTATCATAATATTTTTTTATGAAAATATACCTACTATACTAGCTGTACCTTGCCACGCTTCGCTGTGGCACATTGTGATTAAATAGTTAAAAAAAATAAAAAAAAATTGATAAAACAATCCTTGATGCGGATTATATGTATATTGTATATATCATGCTAAAATTTCAGCTCGATCGGTGCAGAACTTTTTGAGTTTTTGAAGCGTACACAAACCAACATAACATTTTTATATATATATATTTAACGACCTGCCTTGCTTATTAGAAAGTTCTCCTCCGATTCGTCGTTGTCGTTTCCAAAAGTTATTTCTTAGTGGAAACTTGTATTAAACAATAATCCTGTATATTCTGAATTTCAGCTTTGTTGATTTAGTACTTAGTTTGGTAGTCATTCGAACACAATTTTTAGTAGATGAATAAGTATCGCTATATTAGAAGCGTATTAAGTAAGTATTCTAATACCTTCTTCGTCACACTTAGGTATATCTTACAAACATCCCAAGCGGGTATCAAAAAATTTGCAAAATGCGATTTGAAGTCTCGTTTAAATTCGATCGATCTTAAGTTTTAACTAAAACGTAACGTCCCGTCTGATTCCCAGGTCGGGGAATGTTTTATTGGGTTTTTTCATCTGTAATTTCTCAATACGATCCCGAAGTGTGTCTTATTTGTGCAACATGCTCGCCCGGGGAACCTACTTATTACTGTTAAAAAGTAGGTGTGCTAAGTAGGTGTATACACTTCAGGTGTGATAACATGATGTTAAAGATTAATAATATTGTAATATCCCTCTTACTCCTTGTTTCCGTAAAGTCGTTAAGTTTGTAACCGTAAGTAATTAATGTTTGTGGCTTGCAGCAGTACAACATGAACGTGCCCCGCGTCCATCCGTCGCCGCTCAGCACCACATCGCGCTACAGAAGCTCGGCTACAACTTCAGTCGACAACAACCCTTCATGCCCACCCCTACCCCCCTGGCACTGTCCGCCTTCCCCTCACTCCACACGTACAGTGGGCTGGTGTCCATCCCGGAAGCAAATGTACACAACTCGTTTATGGACAGATCGTCGTTTCAAGACTTTCCGCCGGCGAGGCTTCCGGATGCGATGTCCTCGGACGCTCCTCAGTTGAACCCACTTATGGGCACTCATGTCAGTGCGCTCAATCCACTCAATCCTTTTAAGATTCCGTTGTTCTCGGCATCGCTACATTATCCAGTTCCACATCCTGCGTATATTCCAACTAACATTTTGTATCCACCCGTCTTAACAGCCGGTCCTTCGCATTCCGTAGAAAGTGAGTATTTTTATTGAACAGCTTACTAACGTACAGTTTAATCACGGGGTATCGTGTTACCAGTAACTGGGCTGTGGAGGTCAGACAGGCAGTTGCTCCATGTAAAACACTGGTATTTAGCTGCATCTGGTTAAACTAAAGCCGACACAACAATGATCAGTAATATATATGTCAATGTGGGAAAAGCAAAGCCAAAGTAGCTTACTAACGTAGAGCATCCAGATCACAAATATTGTAAATATACTTAAACGTAATATATATATTTTTGTTTAATATAGAAAAATCAGATACGCAGCTCTCAGAAAAGATTAAAGAAGATGAAGTTTCGAGCACTGAAGAGGCGTGCGGCAAAATCGATTGTCAAGTAGATGCCGTGGATAAAGAAGGTTTGTGTTCGCAATTGGCACGCTCAATATAATATTATACGATAGTAGTTGGTACTGTACCTACAGTAACACGTGTAACCCCTGCGACTGTCATAATCTGCGATTTACTTTACGCTAATAAACTCAAGCGACTGTATTTTTCTCGTGAATCATAAAAGGCGCAAAAACATATCTATCTTTGATCGAAACACTAGCGACGGAGAAGCATTTCGCTAGTACTTTTAACCTTGCTACCAAGGCGACAAATATGGGCGACACAAAATTGTAAAAAATGCAATAATTTATTTATAGAAAACGTTTGTCCATAGATAGCAGAAAAGCCACCTCTCACTCTCCTAACAACTTTGAACCGCCAGCGCATATTGTACCAAAAATGTCAGAAAGACGAACCCAAACCTCAGAATATAAGCCGTATACATTCGTTGATTACCTCAACGACCGTCACAACGCCATACACGTCATAGAAGGCAACAAAGGGAGTTTAGATGGAATCACAGAAATGACGTCAAATTTTAAAAAATATTGTTTCGACACGTGGAAGCTGGATGAGGAACTGTGCGGGCCGGCTGCCAAAGTTTTAGTCGCGTCTATAAAATGGCTACACGGCTTAGGACCGTTCGTTCAGATGAAACCGTCAGAACAGACTAGCTTATTGCACAGTAAATGGAAGGAGCTGTTCATATTAACCGCAGCAGAATACTCTTTTTACTTCAGAGAAGGTTGGTATTTTAAACCATTCAGCCATGCTAGATTAATATCGTGATGGCCCAGAGGTAAAGGCGCCTCCTTCTCATGCACGAGGTTGTGGTTAAAATCCGGGCAAGCACCAATGTGACCTATTCGAGTAATTTGTAGTTACTTACTCGTTTATTTTAGGCTGAACCCACATTTGACCGCGGGTTTCTCGGGCGTTCGAGCAGCGCGTAGCGTGAGCGTTGAGTTTGGCCGTCCTGCGGCGTGTAGATTAACGCGCACCGCGCAAGCCTCATGTGGGGAACGCCTTAGACATTATTGACATCGGTGTCGAAAAACTTTGTGCTATCCTGGACTTGTAGATAATATTAGTTTCGAAAATCGCCAATTTCTCTTGAGCAAGCGTGCTGAATACTCGTGCCTTCACTGTATGAGATGAGGCCTTTGCCCTACTGTGGGACAGTAGACTATAATTTCTTAGATTCTATATTTTCCAAGTAGATAATACCTGTTGCAAATTTTCAGATAGCGATGTACCGTCAGTAACTTCAAAATGGCCTCATATCGATGAAGAAGTCAAAACGTTAACTTATCTATTAAAAAGATTATCTCAAAGTAGGCTCGACAGGTCGGAGTATGACTGGATGAAGTCCACCTTATTGTTTCGTACAGGTAAATCAATTATACATACATAAAGTTACGCTTTTTTCCCTGGGGGTAGGCAGAAACTACAGAGCGCCATCTGCTACGATTCTTACATACTTCTTTTACTTCCTTTATGTTCCATACATGTAGTCATACACACATGTCGGGTGCGAGTACTACGCACCTGACCTTTCTAAAGGGCATCACCAATAAGGTATGCGTATAAGGTATCTATGTGTATGACGTCTTTATTTCCATAGAAAAAAAAAAAAAAAAAAAATGATCATCGTTTTTTTTTTTTAATAATATCATTTTGGTACATATTCTGCTTATGTTCACTCTTTTATTCTAAAGTTACATAAAAACAGCTATCATTACTGTTATAATGCAATTAAAATTAATAAAACTAAATAAAAAGCGATCTAGAACATCGAGGTTTACTAAATAATATTACCCTTAGAATCCGAATCCGCTCCCCTGACCTTTGGGTTAACGTGAACCCAAAATTTAACGCTCCGCTAGCGACTTTTTCCGCGCGCATTTCGTACTTTAACATCCATCCCCTCTTGTAAGTGTAGTTTTAAAAATAAAATATAGCTTTGCCGACTCACAAATAATGTTGCTTTTTATTGGTAAAAGAACTGAAGAAGAAACTCACAAACTTATTGTAATACTAGCGGACCTCATGCGGTTTCACCCGCTTAGTTTCCGTTCCCTTGGGAATACGGAAATAAAAAGGTAGCCTATGTCACCCGAGGATAGCGTAGCTTCCCAACGGTGAAAGATTTTTTTAAATATGTCCTGCAGTTTTTAAGTTTATTCGTTACGTACGAACAAGCATACAAATCTTTCCTTGGTATAATATTAGTATAGATGAGAACAAGTCAGCGAAAAACAAAACAGTTCTTCTCCTTCTGTCGCAGACTCCATGGACAACACATCAGCGTACATCGTGGCGCTGCAGGAGCAGTTCCTAGTGCTGTTACAGAAACATTGCGCCGCCAAAGACTCCACGCGTTTCGGTCGCGTGATGCTGCTACTACCAAGCATATGCTGTACAGCCAACAAGGAAACACTTAAACATCTTCTTTTCCCTTCTTCTTCTTTAGACGACATACATTCTGTCCTTTCTCGTATACTTTTGTATACCTCGATGTGATTTTGATATGAACTACACTTTTGTGAATAAGATTATTGTACCTTATGATTAAGATTTCGAACTAGGACCAAACGGGTTAAGGTGGATGTCCCAGGGTTGCCCACGAAATTAAAAAAAATCTCGTTATTTTTAGCAAATTGCCGTTCTGTGTCAGGTTACATGGTGATTGAAATATGATTTGAGACCGTAACAAAGTAACCAATACAACCCTCTAAGTTAATTTAATCCCATTAAATTACTTTTTAACCGACTTCAAAAAAGGAGGAGGTGCTATGTTCGTGTGTATGTATTTTTTTTAAGCATATGTATGTTACCTGATGTGTCCCCCATTTGTGGACCGATTCTTAAAATTCTTTTTTTATTTGGAGGAGTATTCTCCTGAGGTGGTCCCATTTTAATTTGGTGAAGATCTGGTGCTGATCTTCGGAGATATACAATGGAACTCTTCAAAAATAGACGGCAAATTTGTCGTGATGGCTGGAATCGCTTGGATGTTTATACAACATCATGACGTATCATCACGCCTTTATGCTCTGAGGGGTATGCAGATGTGTACAATATACCTAGATTTCGAAAGTTAGGTATGTTAAGTTTCATTTATTAGGGATAAGTGGATACACCTATTACCATGACATGTATTGTTAACAATTAACAATATTAAATAAATTCATGGCAAATATTTGTATGGGAACAACTAAAAATGAAAAAATATAATAGGAAGTCTGTGGCTTTGGTGGTTTTGTCTTATTCATGATGGGCCACCGACTTCCGAATTTAGAGTTATTTTACACCGGTTAGTGTTTTATTAAGTCAGTTTTATTTTTTGGAAAAAAAGTGTTTTTTATGAAATAATTAATCAATGCGATTATATGATCTTAGAGGGTTGTCTTAATGGTTTAAATGGTTATAATTCTGTAAACACAAACGCGTTAGGTTCCTAAATCACGTTTTGTTCAACATACAGCCTGACATTGAACGGAAAATTGCAAAAACACAAAAGAATTTGAATTTTGCAGGCTACCCTGGCGGTTCCACCTTAATCTTAATGCACTGCGATGCGATGCGAACCGTTGTGTTGCACTCTGCCATGTTGTTGATATTAATAAGAATTACCATACGCAACTGCCGCACTAACTAACTACAATATAATCATGTTTGATCGTCTTACAGTAATGCAAGTAATTTATTATAATAGTCTTGTCCTGGGTAAATTCGTCCAATTCACATAGTGTTCTTATTTTACAGTCTACTGAGCAAAGTCAAGAATTATAACGAAAGTATGTTATAAATACTTAATTATAAACATAATACAGTTGATTCAACTTCAGCGGATCGAGGTGGTTAAATGGCTCTTTTAGTTTAATGTGCTAGATTTAATTACCTCTTGGAGGTTATAAGGACCTATTGTACAACGTACCTACACTAAAAGTACCAAAAATATTCTAAGTACCTAGGTACACAGAATCTCAAAAACGTCTAGTCATAATCAATAGTAATAATCATCTGATCTACAATATGTTATAGGTAAATAAGTAACGACAAATCCTCAACCGAGTTTCTCAACAGGTGGGTCTTAAAATGAACATGGACAAGACAAAGGTAATGTGTAATGCCCATGTTGTACCCACCCCAATATCTGTTGAGAGCTCGGTTCTTGAAGTTGTAGACTCGTACATCTACCTAGGACAAGTAGTCCAGTTAGGTAAGTCCGACTTCAAGAAAGAGGTCAGTCGCCCGCCGAATCCAACTCGGCTGGGCAGCGTTCGGAAAATTGCGTAATGTCTTCTCGTCCGACATACCTCTGTGTCTCAAGTCGAAGGTTTTCGACCAGTGTGTGTTGCCAGTACTTATGGCACTGAAACGTGGTCCCTCACTATGAGCCTTATGAGTAAGCTCAAAGTAGCCCAACGAGCTATGGAGAGGGCTATGCTCGGAGTCTCTCTACGAGATCGAATCAGAAATGAGGAGATCCGTAGAAGAACCAAGGTTACCGACATAGCCCAGCGGATTAGCAGGTTGAAGTGGCAGTGGGCAGGGCACATAGCACGGAGGACTGATGACCGATGGGGTCGAAAGGTTCTCGTATCGGCCACGCAGAGTCCGTAGTCTTCGTAGCGGCTACGCTGAGTCCGTAGATTTCGTAGCGGCTACGCGGAGTCCGTAGTCTTCGTAGCAGCTACGCGGAGTCCGTAGAATTCGTAGCGGCTACGCGGAGTCCGAAGTCTTCGTAGCGACTACTCGGAGTTCGTAGTCTTCGTAGCTGCTACTCGGACTCCGTAGTCTTCGTAGCGACAAAGCTTCTTCATTAAAACTGGGCAACGACGCGCGTAGTAATCGTAGCATCTACGTACGCTTGTAGCTTATCGACATGCAGACAAGTAAGGTGAAGCGCGTAAGTTATACAAGTAACTTTGTGAACCGGGTTAATTTATGGTTTAATCATTGTCACAGGCTCACTACCGCGTATACTATACCTGCCGGAAATTTTATTTCCCCATGCCTTGCATTTATATCAGTATAATTTATCAGCACGCTAAATAGACATTTAGGTACGTTACTGACTCAAGTACGAGTATTAATGAAATAAATTAAATAATATGTGATTGATAGTACCTATATCACTGTGTACCTAATTATTCTACATTTTGAAGTAAAGAAGATGTGAAATAGAATCTGCATTTTTATTTCCAATACATCGCTGCAGTTTACTACATAGGTACCTACTAAGTGGCTAATTGGTTACCTAAATCATTGCGATTTGATCACATCCCACACAAATCCACAAATCTAGCATGTTTATCCACAGCATTTTATCGTCAATTCCCAAATAAGTAAAAAGAACAAAAAAAAATGGCCTAATCGATATTTTCGCGATTTCAAATCGGCTAGCCAGATACGTCATTACACTGTAACAGTAAAACTGTAAGCCGACTGAACACAGTCGGTAAAAGAAAAATGATGATTAATGAAACCACCAATACTAATATTTATTTTTATTCCAAAAATATCACTATCGTGTGTATATTTTTCCTGAAACCGTTTACAACTGGAAATACATAAGCGTATAAAAAAATCCAATATAAAGCTTCTAAAAAGAATATTGAAAAACCGAATGCAAAGTGTCCGTGAGTGATTGCAGATAAACTTATGACCAGAATACTACCGAAGTCCAGGAAGAAGTATGCGCACGCGAACCACAAGTACAGTAATATTAGCTTCTCATTATACGTCACGGACGCCACAATCAGTATTACGTTAACACCGCCCAACAGTACTCCCAATACTGCGTACAAATGGAGAATTATATCAGCAATCACAGGGTGCACTCCGTAGTCTACCAGCATTACTTCCCCAACACTAAACGCATACATTAGTGCTATGCTTGGCACGAATCCTGCCAGGGCTATGAGGATTGTGCCCAGTTTGAGTGTGACGCACAAACAACATGTTTTCGAAGTTAGGCAATAGTTGTTTAAAACGCTCTGTACCATTGCGTTGAGAAGTAAGTATTAGGAGTTTTAAAGACTAGATTATTTGAAGCTTACAATAGTTTATTTTTGATACACTGCAGAACACTATACCTGCACTATCATCAGGTAATACGATAAGGCAATAAGTAGTAATTTTATGTTTACCTACATAATCAAAATGCGATGTGGGTGCCCACTGTTACCATTTACAGAGTGTAATATTAGTATTATTCAGTGCCAATTACCCGCATTCTGGATGTGACATAGCCGTCATTATGAAATAAAGTCGATGAGATAGATAAAGATAGAAGAGTCTATGGATAGAAGAGTCTATGGATAGAAGTACCTAGCATAAATGCAGAAGATCTACTCCTTGTAGGTCCTGTATGTACAAGAAGCCTTTATGCATCTAATAAAAAGAAGAATTTTCTAAATCGCTTGCTGTGTCGAGGTAAGAGCTGCCGCGGCAACCAACACCATTGATCCTTGTTATAAACAAACATCTTTAACTTGCTTGTATTTTGGTTATGGCTTGTGGAAAAATAGGTAATAACAGCCGCACGGGGAGCACCAATGTTTTACAAGGAACGACTGCCTGTCAGACCTCCACAACCCAGTAACTGGGTAACACGATACCCCTTGGTTAAACTGGTTGTCAGATTTTCGGCCTTCTGACTCTCTGGAACAACTGTCATAGATCTACAACTGATAGTCGGACCAACGGCTTTACATGCTTTCCGAGACACGAAGTAGTCTTGATATGTAATGAATGGTCACCCATCTACGGGCCAACCTCGTCAAGCGAAGCTTAACCTTGGATCGACCCGTACGGCGGTTATTATTTAGCCACGAGTTCCTTAAAATAATTATTTATTTACGTATTAGGTAATCGGAATTAGCTCTCTAAAAGCTGCTTTCGACTAATAGAGAAAGCTGATAAACTTGTCTAGCGAAAGTGTTAGTCAGTAAAGTACATAATGTTGATTATTACAGCAGTGTAAGTGCTGAAACCAATTTGAAGATTTGTCGGTAAGTACCCTAAAAATAGGGAGAATTTTAATATTTTCCTTAACTTTTGAGGGAGTTGACGAATTTAACATAGCACCGCGAGGAGTATTAGTAGTTCAAAAATGTCTCCCAATTTAAGGTAACAATACTACGTAAAAACTAAAATATGTAAAATAAAAACATTTTTACAAAAAAACAACCAACTTCTTAAAAAAAACACTAACAGGTGAAAAATAACTTCAGTTTCGTAAGTCGGTGGACAATAATGAATGAAACAAAACCACTTAAGCTGAAAACTAAAACTAAACTTTCGAAATTGGGGTTATTTTTCACCTGTTAGTGTTTTTTTTAAGAAGCTGGTTGTTTTTTAATTTTGTTAAAAAGTTTTTTTTACGTTCAAATGCATCATGATTTTTATCTAACCCACAGAGATGAAAGACATCACGCCTGTAATCCCCTAACATCTCATATTTCGCCACTTATGTTTAAATCCCATGTAATAGGGAGCGACTACCCACATTGCAATAAATCGGGCACCTGCAATCCATATGAGATTGAAAGTACTTACGATGAGTACGAAGTTAAAAGTACTTAAGTTATTTACTCCCTTCATTAAAAATAGCTATGTAAACAAAACTAGAAAGAGCTACCAACTCAGTAGGTAAAAATATTTTAACAATAAAGAAGAAACAAAAATAAGTACATTTCATTTCGACCGGATTCTCTTGAGCATTGACGAACCCAGTCAACTTTGGAGCGCTGTATCTTCGTATTAAATGAATTTAAAAAAAATTGGAAAAAAAATCCTTAAAAGATCACCTACAAGAATGGTAGGTATGAGATATTTTTTTTGTAAAATGTGTAAAAAAAGTTATAGAGCAAAAAAGATTTTTTTTATGAAAAAATTCTCTCTTTTTTGCTTATAGCTTCTTTGATTTTTAATTTATGGCAAAAAGTTTTATAAACATATTTGTAGGCGAAACAATTTGCTACAAATTATGACGTTTAATTTTTTTTGTAAGACTTACTATTATTATAGTTGTACTATAGTTTACGAGTTATCGCGAAAAAAGTGTTCTCACCACTTTTTCCAAGATGGCGGCCGGGGGACAAGGGTGGCAACCCCACAAACTTGAGGTTAAGCTTCTAATGACCCCCAAACATATCCCAAAAATAAAATTGCGTCCTCTAAAAAATGCAAAGCACATGTAGCATTTCAATTTTAATGGACTAGGGGTAATTTAAGACCTGGCTGTGGCAAACTGAACCTGACAGTTGTCAAACGACGACGTTTAAATCCACGTTTTATCTGTGTTTCTGTCAAAAAGTAAAGACAGAATCAAAATCAAGCTCAACTCGACGTCTCAACCTCGTCTTGCTGTTTGGCGGTAACCGGCAAGTGCAATGCACGGCATGAAAAAATGTGTGATTTGAATAACTTCGTAACTTTTACATTTGTTATCTAATACAAATATATTATTTTTGGTGAAACTACTTGAAAATAAAATTCAGTGACGATGTCTTTTAGAAGTAAAGAAGACGACGCTCGCATGGTGAGTAAGTAAGCAGTGAAATATTGTATAACTGGGCTTAATGTTTCGTGATTGCCGACTGTTAAATTGCGCAAAACACGCAAAGGAACACCGTTGTTATGTTATGTTAAACCTTTAAATTCCCTTACTTGAGTTTTAAATTTTAAGCATGCTCTATTAAAAAGGCGGCTGTTGTGAACTGCATGTGACTGCAAAAAATATCTGTAACTTTCTTTTCATACATTTAGATGCCACGTTTTGTGTTTATAGATGTTTACTTTTTGTACAAAATGTACAAAAAAAAAATCTTTTACAACAATTTGATTTAAAACAATGATCGTAATTTAAGATTAAATAATGATACACATGCTTCAGCAAATGTTTCAAATAAACCTACCTGTAATAGATGAAACCTGAACAATATGTTTATCACCTGAAAACGTACTTAAACTCAAATAATACCTTATTCTATTATTTATTTAAAGTTAATGTTGAGCAATGCTAAGGATGAAATCTTGAATGGAATCTTACACAGTCTCATGTGACTTCATGATTGTTCATTTAACTTATCTTCATATCTGTTGACCTCTTGGGTAAATAATAGTCTGCTTCAAGGCCATCATTGATGTTGGATCTCTAAAATTATTTGTTACAACATGTAAATAAACTTATTGGCATATTTGATTGATTTACAAGACTATAAAAAAAAAAGAGAGTAGGTATGTTACAAAACAATCACATTATGCTTTTATGTTTTTATATAATAGTAAAATTTAATTTTCTTCTCTTTGTTGCATTATACTTTTACACATAGTGTGTGAAAGTTTAATGCAATAAAAATATATCATTTCATTGTTCATTTCATCTTAATACTTGAGACATGATAATTATGAGATAATAGGTAATTAAATTGCTATTGCCACAAGCAGCACTTAAGATAGTACACAATGTAGTAAAATCTACTCTATCATCATACACTGTTGCATCACTCACCATTATACAACACCGGTATACCATCAAAATACCAAAAATACCATCAAATTTTTCCCACATTAAGTAGGGAATTTTATTAACTTTTATATTATGTCATAGTGTTTACAAACTTATGTTATTATCTGTTATAAATATGTCTTTGTATTACACAAGATATTTTAATGTTAAACAAAACACTAATCCGCAGACATCTGTTATATTCTTTTATGTTTATGATTTTAGGTGAAAATGCGGAAACCATGGTACAAATACATAACGGTGGAACCGCCAATGTTCCTATACATGATGGCATACATGATCACAAATGTTATAGAGCAAACATTCTATGTGTTTCAAGCCTGCACAGTGAACCATGGGTACAGAGCTGAGATATGTCACAACATAAGTAGCTATGATGATATTAATAAAGAAGTGCAGGTAAGTAACTATTATTATTATATAATTTTAATTATCTCGTTAGTGTAGTTGTTATTGACCCTGACTGCTGTGCCAATGCCAAAGGTTGTGAATTTTGTTCCCACCCAAGACAAATGTTTGTGTGATGAGCATGATCATTTGTTCTGTGTCTGGGTGTAATTTATCTACAAAATGTATGTATTTAGGAATATATTAGTATGTTTACTAGCTGTCTAGTACCTACTCCTAGCACAAACTCCGCCTCGTTTTTGGATGGGATGGAGCTGTGTAAATGTGGTAGAATATTTATATATTTATTTATGTTTGTTATTTTTATGGGAACCAAGGGTCACATTTGGAAGGCGTCAGAAGGGCCAACTGAGTAGGTATTGTCTACTAATATAATTTTTATAAAGAGTTCCCTGTATTTCTCTACAAGCCTGTATAATCCAGAGGTTGTTAGTTAAGTATAGTTGAGTTGTTGGATGTGAGTTGACGAAAACCATAGATTTCCCGATAATTCAGTTTATTCGTAAAAGTTACACGCGATTTCTGTTGGATGCTAATCCGCGGTTATAGTGCTACGGCAGCTATTGGTCAGCTAACTAATTATAATTATACATTACAAAAGTAAAAAAATCGTGCAGCTTAAAGTAGGTTGCTGCGTTAGCAATATGATTTGCCTGTATGTGAACCGTACATGCTCCCGAGGGAAAAGTGGGTATGTGGGATGAGCATCCATTACAAAACAAATAATAACATTAAAAGTGCAAAGTGAATAATAAACAATACTAAAAGTATAAAGTATAAATGGTAAAAGTTATTTAAAAAAAAAAACTAACAGGTGAAAAATAACTCCAGTTTCAGAAGTCTGTGGCTACGGTGGTTTTGTTTTGTTCATTATTGGCCACCAACTTCCGAAACTGGAGTTATTTTTCACCTGTTAGTTTTTTTTAAGAAGTCGGTTGTTTTTTTTTGTAAAAAAGTTTTTATTTTGTAATTTTTAGTTTCTTTGTATGTAAAGAAAGTCTTTCAAAACTTGAAAGAATCATTGAAATTGGATAACAATTGCTAAAGAAGTTCTATCTCTAAACAATAATCTGTACATCTCTGCCGGCCCCTTTTAAAATAGAATGGCGTAATGTTATGTTGTGGAAATACAAAAGCTCAGCATAGACATCTGACTATAGCAATCGCGAATAATTTGCTGTTATGCGTTGAAGAGTTCCGTTGCCTGTCTTCTTCATCAGTTTTTCTTCACCAAATGTTACTTTCTAAATGAAAATGCTTGATTTCTTACTAAAAATGTTGAAATCGGTGCATGTGTGCCTATATTTTTTGAGGAGTTCCCTCAATTCCTCGAAGATCCCTCATCAGATATGAGTTTTGATACAAATGGGACCAATCTGTTAGTGTACCCTATCAAACAAAAAAAGAATTTTGAAAATCGATCCATAAATGACGGAGGACTGAGGTAACAAAGCCTAAAAAAAAAAAAAAATACAACCTAATTGAGAACCTCCTCCTTTTTTTGAAGTCGGTTAACAAGTCAAAAGACACTCAATTTAATTCGTCAAAGTGAAACGCTTTCTCCGGCTGTTTAGCTTGGTGATCATGCTACGCGTGCTGTAAATGGGCTCCGCTGTTGTCGAGTGTATTTCTTGTAACTCGATGTCTCCTCCAAAGTTATCCCTTCCTCTAGGTGTCACTTCTGTTTTGGCAGCTAGTGTTTTGACGTCTTTCTTTGTTTTGTACCATTGTATTATGATTATTAGTCCGGTCTATTTAGACCAAAAAATGAGAGTGAAGTTACATAAAGTCCCAACAAGCTGAATTTCAGTGAAATTGTTCAAAACATAATTATAAACAATGTCTAGAAGTTCCCCATCATTCCCCTGTAAGGAAAAAAAAATATTCAAGGTCAAAGGTCAAAAAAATGAGTTTTTCGCGATTTTCAGCAAAACGGTAAGTTTTATCATAAAAGTACCTCAGACAAAAATTGTAGATCATAAAATTATCTATAAAAAATGTCTCAATACTTTTTTTCTTACGAGCCACCGTTTCTGAGATATAACGATTCAAAAAGTTATAAAAGTTGTTATCGTCATAATATGCACACGTTTCCACGCCACCTATGAGGTAGTGTACTTAGCGCGTTTTTTTTAACGTGGTTTCTCCAGTAGGCCTACTCCACGGGTCAGTTGTGATCCTGTTTAATGTAAAAATTTAAAAAACCCCCACCGCAAAAAAGTAAAACATTTAAAAAGTTAAAAATAACACTTTAGCCATGAAATTTTACTTCACGTCGGGGTACCGCTTAAGTAAGGAATGTTCCTAGTACTTGTAGGTATGTAGGTATTTATTTTAACGGTACCCCGACGTTACGTAAAATTTCATGGCTAAAGTGTTATTTTTAACTTTTTAAATGTTTTACAATTTTGCGGTGGGGGTTTTTTAAATTTTAATTTAATTTTTATTTTTATATTTTTAAACGCATTAATTTTGTTTTATAGAGTTTACAGTTATGAGAATTTTTCAGTGCATTGTATTTTGAGTCAAATGCTGGTTAAAACGAATCCAAACGCGACATATCTGCTATTATTTTGTCAAGAGTCCACCTACTGGTGTGCTGGATAGCCTGGCTGCAGCATCAGCACATCCTGTTGCCATTAGTGCATTGTGTTTAGAATCAAATGCTGGTTGACATGAATCCAAACACGACATATCTGCTATTATTTTGTCAATAGTCTACCTACTGGTGTGCTGGATAGCCTGGCTGCAGCATCAGCTCATCCTGTTGCCATCAGGGCATTGTGTGCAGAATCAAATGCTGGTTGAAATGAATCCAAACACGACATATCTGCTGTTACTTTCCCAAGAGTGTATTAGTCTGCTACATATCCTGGCTGCATCAGACCAAATACACCATATTGTTACTTATTAATATTACACACATGGGTGTTTGAAATTTTAAGACACACATATGTTTGTAAGTAAAGTTAATACCCATAGACGTCTAAATTAGCAACGGTAGCTAACACAAAAGAGCTAATAACCTTGAAACGGCTGAACCGATTTTGATGAATTATCTCTAAGAACCATCGCAAGAAACCCTGCTTTCAAATAAAAAAAACCGCATTTAAATCGGTTCACCCATTTGGGCGCTACGGTGCCACAGACAGACAGACAGACAGACAGACAGACAGACACACACACATAGCGGTGAAACTTATAACACCCCTCTTTTTGCGTCGGGGGTTAAAAACTATTGCAAAATAACGGAAATTTTCAAAGATTGGGAAAGATAAAAGCGATGTAAATGAAAAAAAAGTGTTGAAGTTTATTCGTCTTATTCGTAAGTGCGGATCTTGTTCAGTTATGTTTAATTTTGCATTATTCCAGCCGAGGTCAAAGATGTTGTTAATCGTTGAGTTTATCGTAAAACTACTTCCCAGCTGATATTGTGGCGTCCTTTTTCTGTAGTAAGCACTTTGATTTCAAGGAAATCACTCCAGTCCCATCAATGACCGCTGGCGTAACTTGATCGTTACATATGACGTGCATCAGCTGGTTTCCGCATAATGTAAATAGCCACATGATCGATTTGTGAAGCTTTGTCCAGGTTTCTTTGCATGTTACGTCATTGAGGACGCATGATAAGGACTTTGTTGATTGAAGACTTGGGCCTCACATGGGGCGTCTTTATCGTGCATGTTGTAGACAGGATTACGTGCGACACAAATGAATTCGTCTTCTCCGTATGAAGTACACTGGCGCATGTTATGGTCTTCCATAGTTATGGTAGAGAGTGTCGCGATGAGCTTCTTGAATAATAAGCTCCGTTAATCTTCCTGTAGCCGTAAGAATAATTGGATGTTTAGCTTCGGGTGATAAAGTTATGTGGCCAATCGACCTTTTACACGCAGTAATGTCATCAAGAAAAGCCAAGTCGACCTTTTACACGCAGTAATGTCATCAAGAAATGGCGTTAACTTTAGCAAGTTGCTTTTTATTGATATTGGTCGGTTTTTAACCCCCGACGCAAAAAGAGGGGTGCACAGTGTTGTAAGATCCCGATTTTTGTGTCATCGTGTTTTTATTGAATTAATCGATAGAGTCTACAATTCTGAGGATTAGAGTAAAACTCCGGGTTCGCTAAGACTTGTACTTTTTTTTTAAAAAAATGACAAAGTTTCGGAATATCCGACTATTGAAAAACGAAAAAAAAATCATTATAATTTAACGGAAGTACTTATTAAAGAATTTATTTATTCTATCGAAAAAAGGTATAATAGCCGATCCTTTCACCAATTTCTGTTGCTTTAGTATGAATGGGTCGAGAGATATGATTTTTTTTCTCATTTTTCGTTTTCATTTTTTTATTCATCTAAACCGCCGTAGTAGGTGGTCATTCCTACATTAAAAAATTGCTGATACTTTCTATTATGTGTAGTATTTTTTCCAAAACCTAACTCATTGGTTTCCAGGAGTTATTGAAAATTCAAAATTTTCCTTAGGGTTGTCACTTTCAAGTATCCGAAAAAAAGCAACAAGAGTATATTTTATTTGAAAAAAAAAGAAGGTGTTTTAAATACTTTCTAATAACTAATATGCAGTTGGCTATTCGAAAGGAAAATGTATGTAAATTTGTAAAATATTATGTGGGCTAACCGAACTAAAAATCATCTTCATTGTTAGTTACAATTATTCAACATGCCAATAATCATCGATGGCTAGATTTTCTTCATTAACAGGTCTCAACAAAGACAATGCGGCTGGTGGCAGTGGGATTTTTTTAGCCTTTTTTTTTCTCTCTAAGAGGTTGTAATCAGAGATAATTGGATCCGATGAGACTAAAGCTCTGTGAAAAAGGTCAGCCATAGTCGCTTCACGAGATTTTTTTCTGGTATGGTGCTCTCTGTCAAGCCTCCAAAATTTGTTGCGTGACTCAGCCGCTTGTTCAGAGAGCATGCCAATAGGTAAATTTGATTTTTCTATAATTTTCGACCCATGTACTAAAATTTTGTGAAGCGTGATAGTCATAGGATGCCATCCATACTTCGCAACATATTTGTATGCCAACTCTTTGCAAAAAATTGCGAATTTTTCAGGGTCAATTGGCAGGTTGCTAGACAAAACTGTTAAAATAACAAATAAGCCATCTAATAGCCACTGGTCAATGTTCAGAATATTTGCAAAAGTTCCTCGGTTTCTATCTGAAAGAGCAGTGCGTGCAGTGTTTCCGTCGTTAGTGGTCCCTGAAGTTGGACGGACAACATCTACCAAAAGTCCCATTTCTTCTCTGATTTTAGCCTGGATTATCTTTTTACGGTCCTCGACTAATCGGCTCTCTTCTGACCTTTGAGGGATCCTCCATTTTTTAACCTCTACTTTATATCCCAGGTTTAATAAACATTCTAAGACCCTTATCCAAGAATGAAGTGGACTTATGCCATGCACCAAACGTTCTTCTATGACCGGTTTGGAGAATGATAACTCTAAATCGTTGAATTGGGATGAGGTCAAATCGCAATATGGGCAACGTAACTGAGATGGCGTACAAATAATTGCATTCAGGACTTTCCCATCAATAGCTGCACAGTATAATTCATATTTAACCACTTTTATTGTATGCCCTCCCGAGGTTTCAGTTATAATGGGGGTAAGATTTTGTATTTGATCCTGAATAGACTGTTTCTCCAAAGTAATTAATTCTTTCGTTTCTTTTTTATACTGCAAGTGTAACGGTCTACAGTAACGAAAAGATGACGGTGCAGGATTTACCCAAATAACATCATTGCCGTCTTTAGTTACAACCTGCAATGGCGTAAATGTCGTCGCAAAAAGACTATTTTCGTCACCTTCTGCATCTGAGAATGACTGTTTATATAACGATTGCCCAGTGCTCCCATCAAAGCCCCAGTTACCCCTTAAAATGAAATCTACTGCTTGGATGCTTTTTTTGGTGCAATAGTTGATGAGGACTTCATCACATAATTTAATCACTTGAGTGAAAGTGTGGTTTATTAAACTTTGAAGAGGCACAGATGCTTCTCTTTCAGATACCTGAACCTGATCAGGATAACAGGTTTTTTTTGCCTCATGAATTTTATAATACGGGGGGTATGCATCAAATCCGTGTCTTTTAAGATCTAATCGAATTGCACTGTATGTTTCTACGGACATATTTCTGTCAGTTATCATAGCCAGAGCTTCGACAGGTGTGTATGGTTCTGGAGAAGTCTGAACTTTTTTCAGAATTTCTGTTGGAGCAGTCTCAGATTCTAGACATAGACATAATAGTGTCTCTAAATCTTTAGATGATGAATGTGGCAGATTTTGTCCTCCGATTTTAATAGATCGTACAAACGCTTGTATTTTATGGACATTTGGTTCGTTGTCTAAGGCTTCCGAAAGTTTCCGCTTAGATCTATATTGTTGGCTTCTGCTTAAAGCCATAAACCTCTTGGATTTCGGAGAAAATAGAGATTCATTATTAGAAAATGTTGCTGATGAAGTTTCATCATTAACAGGGACTGATTTCAAATGACCACTAACAAGAGTACCACTGAGCCAATCTCGTTTTTTTTTAATAAAATAGGACTCATTAAACTTACAACTCTTAAAGTAACCTTGACTCTTTGCTAAAAATCCTGAAAGCGTTTGTTTCAATTCTTCGTCAGTTTGTGAAAGTTGATATTCAGAGCCAAAATAATTGACAACCATACTCACTCGTTCGGAAAGCGGCAGCTGCTTTGCTTTACCCTTAAACAGCTTAAAGGCTTCCATTCGAGTTAGTATTTTTGTACCAGAAGAATGTCCTTCACGGTCATCTGTTTGCTGATATGCATGGTTAGGGCTCTGTTGGTCAGTTGAAAACATCTCGTCGTCTGAATCGGTGTCAATTGGCAATGCTATAGTCGTCTGTGTTGAAATTCCAGGTTTATTTGTTAGTTTTTGATTAGTTTCCATTGTTGTTCCCACGAGTAGGGTCGATAGAAGGTCCACCCCCGGGTGACGCCCATTCCGGGGGTAAGGCTACATACTACGGAGGTCGCCAGATATCCGTAGGGTTTAAACGACTTCGCTGTCGGGTTTTATAGTGTTCCTTCTCGCGAGCCGGCCAGTCAAGGCAAGCCCCCCGGCCGTAGTTCTGCACGACGTACCTCAGTCACGCCTTACTGAGGTTGTTGAAGTGCAGAGTACGGTTACGGTATAAAGGTTGACTGGCGCTCAGTCCCCTGAAATTGTTCCAACTCCAGATGGAACAACTATTGATTTGGCTTTGTAGGAAAAACTACACTTAAATAAATATAGTTATGTATATAAATAATAATATATTAATAGTTAACGTAATTAATTTAATGGGGCGCACTCACATCGTGTTTTTTATCAAAAATCAATACAATTGATGTAAATACATG
Source organism: Euplexia lucipara (assembly GCA_921972225.1). Lineage (NCBI taxonomy): Eukaryota > Metazoa > Arthropoda > Insecta > Lepidoptera > Noctuidae > Euplexia > Euplexia lucipara. The sequence continues at coordinate 3,073,629 of OV179142.1, read as the reverse complement.
ATGAAAATTGATTTAAAATAATTAGATAGGTATATAATTCATGTAGATAAATAAAATACAAAATACATTACTCTAAAAAAAAATGATTTTAACACAAAAGGTGTAAAAAAATGATTTAAAAGAATTGTAAAATATAAAATTGTACTAAAATTGATTCAAAATAAGTTGTAAAATTAAGTAGTAAAACAAAATTGATTTAAAAGAATTGTAAAATTAATAATGAAAAGAACTTAATTAACTAAAAATTTTTTAAAAATTGTCAAAATGGGGATATATTACTCATGTTAAATGTTGATTAATATACTTATGAAACATCGGAAAGGATTTTCTTTTATTTACTATTAGTAGAGTCTTTTGGGTTTCAATTTATAGACGGTTTTCAAAAAAGGTGAATCAATCAACATGATACCAATTTCTCCATTTGTTTTTTAATATCCTTTATAAAATCACTCAATGTGTGCCACTTTAAGCCACAAAACAATGATATCTTTTTATGGTCGCGATAAGAAAGCTAAAACTTAATAAAAATAAACAAATTATGTTTTGGTAGAAGTGACAGCCCTAAGTGCGGATATTTCGGATATTACTAAAATTTCCAATAACTCCTGGAAACCAATGAGTTAGGTTTTGGAAAAAATACTACACATAATAGAAAGTATCAGCAATTTTTTAATGTAGGAATGACCACCTACTACGGCGGTTTAGATGAATAAAAAAATGAAAACGAAAAATGAGAAAAAAAATCATATCTCTCGACCCATTCATACTAAAGCAACAGAAATTGGTGAAAGGATCGGCTATTATACCTTTTTTCGATAGAATAAATAAATTCTTTAATAAGTACTTCCGTTAAATTATAATGATTTTTTTTTCGTTTTTCAATAGTCGGATATTCCGAAACTTTGTCATTTTTTAAAAAAAAAAGTACAAGTCTTAGCGAACCCGGAGTTTTACTCTAATCCTCAGAATTGTAGACTCTATCGATTAATTCAATAAAAACACGATGACACAAAAATCGGGATCTTACAACACTGTGGGGTGTTATAAGTTTCACCTCTATGTGTGTGTGTCTGTCTGTCTGTCTGTCTGTGGCACCGTAGCGCCCAAACGGGTCAACCGATTTAGATGCGGTTTTTTTATTTGAAAGCAGGGTTTCTTGCGATGGTTCTTAGACATGATTCATCAAAATCGGTTCAGCCGTTTCAAGGTTATCAGCTCTTTTTAGTTAGCTACGGTTGCTATTTTAGACGTCTATGAGTATTAACTTTACTTACAAACATATGTGTGTCTTAAAATTTCAAACACCCATGTGTGTAATATTAATAAGCAACATTATGGTGTATTTGGTCTGATGCAGCCAGGATATCTAGCAGCCTAATACACTCTTGGGAAAATAACAGCAGATATGTCGTGTTCGGATTCATTTTAACCAGCTTTAGATTCTGCACACAATGCACTGATGGCAACTGGATGAGCTGATGCTGCAGCCATGCTATCCAGCACACAAGTAGGTTGACTTTTGACAAAATAATAGCAGATATGTCGTGTTTGGATTCATTTCAACCAGCATTTGATTCTAAACACAATGCACTGATGGCAACAGGATGAGCTGATGCTGCAGCCAGGCTATCCAGCACACCAGTAGGTAGACTCTTGACAAAATAATAGCAGATATGTCGTGTTTGGATTCGTTTTAACCAGCATTTGACTCTACACACAATGCACTGAAAAAATCTCATAACTGTAAACTCTATAAAACAAAATTAATGCGTTTAAAAATTTTAAAATAAAAATTTAAATTTAAAAAACCCCCATCGCAAAAAAGTAAAACATTTAAAAAGTTAAGAATAACACTTTAGCCATGAAATTTTACGTAACGTTGGGGTACCGCTTGAGTAAGGAATGTTCCTAGTACTTGTAGGTACTTATTTTTAAATTTTCTTTTTGAACTTTTTTGATGATAAATTCTGTTGCTCCCATAATTTCTTGTGGTGACAAACACATAACTACCTTTTTGTTACCGCAGTCGGCTAAGTTATTAATTGGGCTTAGTGTGCGTTTTTGCTTACGAATGTCGCACATTAGTAAAATCCATGCAAGCACTCGTATAACGCGTTTATAATTGCTGTTTTTATTCAATAATGAATTTAGTGTTTCACATTTCTGGAATGTGACAGCGCAGCAGTTTAGTTCTTGCAACTCAGTGCTTGTTGTGTAGTTCAGATGATTGATTTTTGGCATGTTTGTTTTTAACCTCTTATTTAATGTCTTTACATTCCCGCATAGAATCCATCCCAGTTTGGTTTGTTGGGCTACCTGATATCTCTTGTCACTCCTGATGACTCCGTTTAGTATAAGTTCTGAGTAGATGTCTGCGCCCAAGAGCAGATCGATTGGGCCCGACAGGTTTAAACTGCGGGTCCGCTAGTTTCAAATTTTCCAAATAGTCCCAATTGCTTATTGAGAACGATGCGGTACAGCTTGGCAAAAAAGAGTAGAAAATAATGGAGGCGCCACTGTGCTCTTCGTATGGCAACCCGCGTGGCAACCGCATAGCGTACCAACCTAGTCTTGATACTTAGCTGTTTTTTAGACAAATTAATCTAATTATGTATTTTTTTTTAATCAGTAAGTAATCACTTTTAATCGTGGCAATTAGAGACACAATAGAAAGACAATGACAGCGTGGACACCGATGTCCTCTTGGGGTGTAATGAATTAATTGAACAAGGACGTGTTCTCGACACGCAACTGATTACCTAAAAATAACAAATTGAGTAAATGCTCCTGAGTTCACAACATTGTTTAGGAATTATAAAAAAAGAAAACATAACATTGTATACCATAATTTCTATATTTTATCCTAGTAAATCTTCCTCTAAATATTCTACCCCGAACACGTAGGCCGCAAACTCATCTGAGTCATGTTCGGGTTCAGAGGTGATGCTACTATCATCTTCTAGATTTATTACTAATCGCTATATTTCCTCGTTCATAGTTATTTTTTTTTCCAGTAATCATTTTCTATTTGTATTACATGTTAGCACGAGTTCTTCCAATCCTCCTCGATAATAGCTTGTAATGCACGTTCAGCTGCTTCCTGTAAAGACGAAATATTTCATTTATTCCTAACAATATTAAAAGTAATACATTTTTATCACATACTGTTAAAAAGACGGATGTAGAAAATACCCTTTTGTTTATTTCCTTCCAGCACGATTTTGCTTAGAACGATAACAGGCTTCCCTGAATTAAATAATAGATTTAGACTATGGCACGACAATTTCTTTTACATTTCTAATTCAAAGGCTAGAACAAATAATTCTCTCCCTTGATATCGCACTTAAAGTATAATTTACGAAGAAAGTGAATTTTCATTCAGTTAAAAGTCAAGTCACCAAAGTATCAATTTATCTCAGCGCACTATACCAGAGTAATGCTGAAAAAATGTAAACATAACCTATGTGCTCGACATTTATTGTTTCAAATTTCTAGTTATTCCTTATGCAAGCAAATTAATATAGCTTTGTATTCATCAACTAACACTTGATTTACCTAAAATCAACAAAACAAACTCTTACATACCTGTATTATAAGCGGAACTCTAGAAAACATTGTTAAGTTCACGAAGAATAGTTTGGGTCTCATGTTCCGCCAGATATCGCCTGTACACCTTATAAATAACCTCCCTGCCAGCACTACGAATAGTTTTATTCGTTTTTATTCACTTTTTACGTTTATTAATCAACGTTTGGTGGTCGAAATTAAAATTTTACGAAATCGTGAACTTTGTTTATTATGAGATGTCATTATTTTGAAAATGTTGCCAACAGACAAAAATTTAGTTCCGTTTCTACACTTTTTTGCCAAGCTGTAGGTAAGTTGCTTATTAGTTTTTTCATGATTAAAGCGCCATTTACATGATACAAGTTTCTTGCCTGTTGCATACAATAAAATTGAAGCAATAAATTACCTGCATGGTCTAAACAGTACGTAACATTTTGATCTTTTGCGCAAGTTTTGCTTGCCAAAATTTTCTTGGTGTAAACAGCACATACAAAAATTTCTTAGGCGATTCTTGCATTCAATTAGTTTTCTCTTCATTTGCCAACATGAGTGCAGTAAGTGAAGGTTTAATCGTGGGGCTAGTTCATAATATCGACAATCACTACATCGATGGTCGCTGTATCGAAAACGTTCCATTGACCAACGATTAGGGTACTGTCGATGTAGCGTACCATCGATTTGGGGTACTGTCGATACATTAGCCCGTCGATGGAACGTTTTCGATACAGCGACCATCGATGTAGTGATTGTCGATATTATAAACTAGACCCGTTAATCGTTGCTGCTCTTCTGAGACAAGAAATATTGAGAAATCGTCGTAAAAAGAGGTGTTGGATCAAAAAATGGATAGCAAGAAGAGGAGTTCTTGGAGGAGGAGTTAGAGCGTCTAACAATCTTTGTGCAGAATTACAAATAGAAAATAAAGATGACTTTAAGAACATGTTTCGTGTCAACAGAACCCAGAACCTCATATTTTTTAATAAACAGACTCTTTACAAAACCGTCCAACACTTGAATGAAAAATTTGACAACGCAAATACGTGCAATACTTGAAGCAACCCGCCAAAGAATGGTACACGCACATACAACTCTCTATTTAGACAAGTCAAAACTTGAAAGCAATAATCTCCTAAACATTATTGTATTGGTCTAAACAGAAGACATTTGCAACTATTTTTTGTCAAGACTTGCATTCAATAATTGCGTTCAATTTTTTTACTTGTATCCACGTGTAAACAGTTGCGTACGCTTTAAGCTTTAAGCGTGATTTAGACGATACAATTTTCTTGTACATTCAAGTGCAATTATTGAATGCAATAAATGAAGTGCGTTAATTGCCCTTCAAGAATTGTACGCAACTGTTTACGCAAAATAAAATTGAAGCAAAATGTTACGTACTGTTTAGACCATGCAGGTAATTTCCTGCATGGTCTAAACAGTACGTAACATTTTGCTTCAATTTTATTGTATGCAACAGGCAAGAAACTTGTATCATGTAAATGGCGCTTAATGCTTCTAAGTTAAACTTGTAGTTTGAATGTATTGACTGGCATTCTAAGTTCATTGCCCCTTTACAGTTGTCACTAAAGCGTGATTTAGACGATACAATTTTCTTGTACATTCAAGTGCAATTATTGAATGCAATAAATGAAGTGCGATAATTGCCCTTCAAGAATTGTACGCAACTATTTACACGTGGATACAAGTAAAAAAATTGAACGCAATTATTGAATGCAAGTCTTGACAAAAAATAGTTGCAAATGTCTTCTGTTTAGACCAATACAATAATGTTTAGGAGATTATTGCTTTCAAGTTTTGACTTGTCTAAATAGAGAGTTGTATCTGCGTGTACCATTCTTTGGCGGGTTGCTTCAAGTATTGCACGTATTTGCGTTGTCAAATTTTTCATTCAAGTGTTGGAAGGGTTTGTAAAGAGTCTGTTTATTAAAAAATATGAGGTTCTGGGTTCTGTTGACACGAAACATGTTCTTAAAGTCATCTTCATTTTCTATTTGTAATTCTACACAAAGATTGTTAGACGCTCCAACTCCTCCTCCAAGAACTCCTCTTCTTGCTATCCATTTTTTGATCCAACACCTCTTTTTACGACGATTTCTCAATATTTCTTGTCTCAGAAGAGCAGCAACGATTAACGGGTCTAGTTTATAATATCGACAATCACTACATCGATGGTCGCTGTATCGAAAACGTTCCATCGACGGGCTAATGTATCGACAGTGCCCCAAATCGATGGTACGCTACATCGACAGTACCCTAAATCGTTGGTACGCTACATCGTTAGTACACTAAAACACCGGTATGCTACATCGGCAGTAAACCAAATCGATAGTACGCTGCATCGACTACCCGACCTGAGCCAAATTCCCTCAATTCTTCGAGGATCCCTAATCAGATATGAGTTTTGATACAAATAGGACCAATCTGGATCCAATCTGTCTAACGATGTAGCGTACCAACGATTTAGGGTACTGTCGATGTAGCGTACCATCGATTTAGGGTACTGTCGAGTGTCGATACATTAGCCCGTCGATGGAACGTTTTCGTTACAGCGACTATCGATGTAGTGATTGTCGATATTATGAACTAGCCCCACGATTAAACCTTCACTTACTGCACTCATGTTGGCAAATGAAGAGAAAACTAATTGAATGCAAGAATCGCCTAAGAAATTTTTGTATGTGTGTGTTTACACCAAGAAAATTTTGGCAAGCAAAACTTGCGCAAAAGATCAAAATGTTACGTACTGTTTAGACCATGCAGGTAATTTATTGCTTCAATTTTATTGTATGCAACAGGCAAGAAACTTGTATCATGTAAATGGCGCTTAAGGGTTCCAACACCCGATACAACAGCGCTCACTTTATGTCGTTGTAATCTGAGAAGCTGCGCCGCGTTTTCAGTTATTAGGCTAACTTGGGAGCCTTGGTCAAGTAGACCTCTCAAGCTGATGAAGTTTCCATCAATAGTTTTGACTTTCAGAAGTACCGTTGTCAACAATACTTCCTTTTCTTCGTTCGTTACGTTGTTGACCCCATAGGGAGTTGACGGGGTCAACGGTGGGTTTTCCTCCCTTGAGGCTTGTTTGTTGCTAGAAGGCCCAATTTCGCCGTCATGCATAAGTGTGTGGTGTGCCTTATGACACAATTTACACGTCTTTCGTGACTTGCTCGGTTGTGCTCCGTGGCTGAAGAGGCAGTTCTTGCAAATATGCAAATTGCGAACTGCGTCATGCCGTTTGTTTGGACTCATTGCTAAGAATTGTTCGCAATTCATCAAAACGTGATTAGTTTTGCATATTGGGCATGATTTTGCTGACGTGAAGAAGGTTTTTGGCGAGTTTTTGTGAACCGTACAAAGCCCTTTATAAAATCCTGACCTGATAACAATGGGTCTACCTAGAAAGCATAGCTTTACAGATAAAATAGAACTTTCCAAATGGATACAGCTGTCTTTGATTAACATACTAAAAGTGTTTTGAATTAGGAACTCCTTCCTATTTCTAACATCAGTAAAAAGGGAGTCAGAATTTTTCGCTTCACATACCTATTAATAGGTACATATTTAAGAACAATACTCGTTAGGCTATGATTAAATACACCAATAGTCCTCTTGTAAATAATGTTGGCTCAGAACATATTAAACAGTCAGTCAGCATAATGCTAGTTCATGTTACTCAATGCTTTTATTTGTACTCAGCAGACAATATTTCGTAATTTTAGCTTTTTGTACATTTTGTCCATATTAACTTTAACTAAGACAATACTCTGGGCGTGACAGTTGTTCATATTCATGGGTAGAACAACCTGTTACAATTTGACCCATGATGTACTAAACATCCTGTAGAGTACTAAATAATAAGATGCATATTAAACTTATTATTATTTAAGATTAGCTGCCCTAACAAACTTCGTTCCTAGTTTGAATCAATTCTGAATTAGCCTTACTTAGTTTTTATTGGTTTACATCACCTACCTTAGACCTACTGAATATACACACAAAATATCATAAGAATCGATCTAGCCGTTAGGAAGAAGTTTTGTTACAATCACTGTGAAACTTCAATTTTAAATATTAGATATACAAATGTTTAATAACAATGTATAACTAATATTGACAACAAATAGATTCAATCCAATAATAACTACTATTACATTTTATTTAGCGAGTCTATTTAAACAAACATTTTACATCAAATGTTTGCCAGGTAGAAATAGTTTGTAAGGGAAAGCGAAGCATTTTTTTCATATTAGCTTTACAGTATGGTATTAAAGTTCAAATTAACTTGTAAGTATTATTACGAATCGTTTGTATAGGAGTATAGAAAAGTGCTGTTTGTAGACTTTTTCAGGCATTTTTTTTTAATATTTTTAATATTTCGCGCCGTCAGATACATCCTCGTACTTCAAGTAATAGGTATTTAAAAAAATGAATTATCGAAATCGGTTCAGCTGTTCTCGGAGTTTGCGCTTAGCAACACATTTAGCGATTCATTTTATTAAATAGAAGATTTACTTCAAGGTAGCATTACTATTCTTTAGCCATGAAACTAATTAATAACCAGGTCCAAGAGAGTTTATCATAATTTACGTGTTATTCATTATGTTTCCGCTATTTAACAAGAAACAACAGCCAGTCCATAACATTACTTGGCCTTAATAATGTTATGTAAGTACTTACACGAATCATAAGCTACAGTAATAATTATTAGGCTGACCCCACATAAGGCGTGCGCGATCATCGGGCGTGCGAGTAGCGCGAGCGCCGCGCGCGCGCTTCGTGAGCGTCGGGTGTTGCCGCCGTGTTACGTGTGTGAGGCGTGCGCGCGGCGCGCAGATCTGAAGGGGGTTAAACGCCAAGGCGAACGCCACGCGCTCGCTTCGAGCGCGCTGAAATGTGGGGTCAGCCTTACGTTTTAAATGTATTTTATCCAGTTACTTCCTACTTTCCAAATTATTAACCGACTTCATAAAAAGGAGGAGGTTCTCAATTCGGTTGTTTTTTTTGTTGTCTAACTCATTACTCCGTCATTAATCGATTTTCAAATATTTTTTTTTATTCATAGTTTATACTACCAGATTGGTCCCATTTGTATCAAAACTAAGATCTGATGATAGGATCCTCTAAGAATTGAGGCTACTCCTCAAATAATATGGGTACACATGTCGATTTTTATATTTATAGTAACAAATCAAGCATTTTCTTTTAAAAAGTATCATTTGGTGGAAAACTGATGAAGAGGACAGGCAATGAAACTCTTCAAAGCATAACAGAAAATTACTCGCGATTGCTTCAGCCACATGTTCGTGCATGGTTTATGTATTTCCATAACATACCATTATGCCTGTCTATTTTAGAAGGAGCCTGCACAGATGTATAGATTCTTTAGTTTTGCTGGGAAGAAGAAGTGGCGGGACTAACTCCCCAGCTACAGTACGCCTTTGACCTCTGGAAAAATGCCGACAACGTCTACAGCGTTAGCCCTGAATAATACCTCCCGAACTACGAACATCGTTTTGTTCGCAGTGCGGGAGCGGCTTTCCCGCGTCTCACCCCTCACACCCCGCACGATTGCCCTGTCTAGACAGCTTCTACAGCGACTACTGGAGGTTTTTAGACTGTGGTATTACTATGCGCGTCGATGTCTTTCTTTGTTTTAATAGAGGATTGAAGTAGGTATATAAAAAAGAAAAGAAATTACATAAATAGTTCGCTGTAGTTAGACAGTTCAAAGGCAGTATAATTGTCGTGTACATATTCCATTATGCTGGTAACCTCATAAACACGATCGATTTAACATTAATTAGTTCCTGACCATAGTCATACGTATTATCATACATATAGCACGTCCTTTATCGTATTTTTCTGACTGCCTGTTAATCGCGTAGGTAATCACAAGCGCTACTGATTCAGGTCAGGTGATTCAGGTTTCGATTTCAGAGTGCCTAGTGCGAGTTTGTTTTATACGTTAACGCGATCGACACGTTCATGACGTTCGGCGCTCCGATTGGCCCGCTCTAAGCTTTTAACCAATCAGAGAGCCAAACGCGGTAAACGTTTCGATCGCGTTAGCGTAAAAATAACTCGCACTTAGGGCTCCCGATTGATGGCCTATAGTACAGGTACACCTTTACTGAACATTTCACTAAATAGTTAAAAAGGACTGCTACATCCCCAAACATGTGTGTTAAAAGAGTAAGTATGGAGTTCCTTGCCCATTCTTCTCCATACGAAACTACCTTTTGGAAGGGGCAACTAGAATCATTATATTTTATTTATCTTGTAAGTTTAACGTTCAAAAGTACCTTTTAAATGGCCTAATTGAATAAATGATTTGACTTTGACTTTGACATGCTAACGATCAATGTGTTGAACAATATAGGTTTTTTTTTATCGAGTGTTCTTGATTTTCATATTGTGTTATAGTGTGCATACCACTGATGCGTCCGATACATGGTAGCATCATGCTATCATATCGGACGCGGATTGACTCCAGCGCAGAACAAAACAAAATAGTAAGAAGACGTAGGTACTGCGCCGACTGACAGATAAATTCGGATAAGAACGGAGTACTAAGACAGGAGTTTTATAAATTACACAATTGGTTGGTTAGGCAAAGTAATCGTTTTGCTGAAGCTCTCGGAGATTACTTATTTTTTATTGTAATTTGTGTTTGCAGCTAACAGTATCAACATTCCACCAATGGAACGGTGTCGCGAGCCACGTGGTGCCGCTGCTCCTCGCATTCTTCTTAGGTTCCTACAGCGACAAGCGAGGTCGCAAAATAATTCTACTCGCTGGTCTTCTTGGAAAACTGTTTTTCTCTGCGATGATCACCGTAAATACAGCTAAAGGTGAGCTTTGAAGTTTTTTTATAAAGTAATGTGAGTTGCACATTACTATACCTAGTCCATCTATACCTACTTACTAATATTATAAAGAAGAAAGATTTGATTGTTTGTTTGTTTGCAGTGTTAGGCTCAGAAACTAGTGGAACGATTTGAAAAATTCTTTCACATAATGCTTCTTTTTATCCCTGTATACCTACGGGTACGGGAACTACGCGGGTGAAACCGCGTGACGTCTGCTAGTGATTCGTAAAATTATAATTGCTAGAAAAGTCAATAATTATTTCTACAAATATTTATTTCTTCTTTGTTTTAGAAATATGTAATACGGGGTTTAGTTCCATACGCTGAGTCGCAATTTATTTTGAGCCTGAGATACGGCATCAAAAGATAACAACTTATCTACACAAGACATCTACGCTGAACTAAGAGACTAATCTTACCAAGTCTTCTTTGTTCTGAAGTAAGAACCTACTTATTAGAATATTAACATATCACGTAGACTAAGTTTAAGACTAAGTTTCCGAAGTTCGCCTTTCTAAACTCAGACCAATAAAAAAGTATAGACAGAGCATTGCGCTCCTAAAAGTGTGGCACGTAATATGAAGACGATTCGCAATATGAAGACGGCCGCTCGGTAGTCTGCCGCTAGCAAGCGAGAGCGCGTGACGTTATTTTGTTTTAATCATAATTACGAAATTATGCCGCTCCGCATTATAAACTGCTGCAAGAACAATTCCTGTTTCCAAAATAAAGCTCCTGGGATTATTTTTCACAAGAAAGTAACGTTTTTTTTCAAATGAAATCGTAAAAATATCAGAAATAATTTCTCGGAGCACGCCATTGTGTCGGTGTTGCAAGTTAAGAACATTATTTTTTCCCAAAAAACAAGGAAAATCGTAATGTTTTACGGACATTTTCAGCATTTTTTTTTTATAATTTTACTATTGGACACAGTCAAACATAATCAAATAATAGTATGTTTGATACGGTATTTTTAGGTTCCCAGCTCATAAAACGTGGAAAGAAAAATGGATTAAAACTATACGGGACAAAATTCAAAATTTAGTAGGATTGAAACACAATAAGTTTTTTTTGTATAGCCTACGCTTTATATACTATTAAATAAAAGTATTCATTTTAACATAAATACCCGAGTTTTAGAGCAAAAAAATATGGAGATAATCTACAAATTATGTCTATGCTACTCGCAACTTATAATGACCGCAGATCACTCATGTAAGTACAAAACAACAATGTCAGTTTAAAACAAAACAAGAGAACAGTTGCTAATTTAAAAATAAAATGTTATATTCATGCTTTTTATGGGTTTACAGCGGTTTTGCAGATTCCCTATCTAAATCTTGTAAAAATGTGGAAATAATTTCTATATTAATTTCATTTTGTTTCATGCATCTTTGCTAGCCTGCTTTTGGTCATGATCCTTTAGTAAGTAAGTACATAAACATAGGGTTCCATCATATTGCGAAACAAGAAACTTTACTCAAAAGTTGTGACTCAAAACGTCAGACATTTAAAAAGCTGTCATGCCCCTTATGTAGTGTCTACCTATGGGGCATTAATAATTTCCCTTATTCAGAAAATTAATTATTGTAATTAAACAAAAATATCTTTCATTTCATACAACCAAGATAAACACTATACTACATTCATAATAATAAAACTTAACCAAAGTATCTCTCGCACTTGGGAGTCGCAGCGCAACGCTTGCAACATTTTTCTCTAGCACACATGCGCAAATCTACGATGTCATACACCAAGTTACGCACACAACGCCAAAAGTAGTCCTCACTTTTTTAGTCGCGATTGTTTACGACGGCTCCGTCTATACTTTTTTATTGGTCTGAGTTTCTAAACTAATTTCTTTTGATTGTGTTTCTGAACGTATCTTAGCTCTTTTTGTTCTGAACGATTCTAACTTAAAATTCTGAAGTGACAGTTCACGAGTGTGTTTTTTAGACGGTTCTGTTTTTAAAGAGTTCTGCTCTACGCTGCTCGTCTAGTGTAGTAACTTCAACCAACGTCATCTTCTAAGAGTCGATTGCGAGGATAGTGTAGCTTCCCAACAGTGAAAGAATTTTTCAAATCGGTCCAGTAGTTTTCGAGCCTATTCAATGCAAGCAAACAAACAAATCAAATTTTTCCTCTTTATAATATTAGGATAAATGTTCCTAACTTCACAATCCCTCGGCCGATAAAATATTATTTGTGATTTTATTTCATTCGACAAAACTAAGGACTCTCAAAATAGTTAAAAAGGACTGCAAGTTCCAAAACATGCGAACGAACAATGTGTTTTTATCTATACAGGGTTTTTTTTTGTCTGAGAGATTCTTCATTTTCATATTGGACATAGTGTGCATATCACTAATGATGCTATTATGTATCTGTACACGCGACTCCGGCGCAGAATAATATCAATAATATAAAATGTATGTATTTAAATAAAAACAGTGGGTAGTTTTACAAAGTGGGTACTTTTCATTATCTGGCAATCAACTGGGTGACGTGCTGTTCTCTTAGCTATTCTCTGAAAAAGCTTGTATCTATTAAGGAGTAACAGTGCCGATCCCCTAGAATTTTGCAATACAATTTAGTTTTGCAATTTAAAATAAAAGAAAAAAAATAGTTATAAAACATAAAAGAGTTAGAAGAAGACATGCCGACTGACAGATAAACTCAGATAAAAACAGAAGTATTATTAGTAAATTACAAAATTGATTGGTTAGGCAAAAGTAGCGTTATACCTGAGGTTCGCAAAGGCAATTTCTAACTTTGAAACTCAGAAATCTCTATTGATGCAAGTTGATTTTAGTTAAGTTAAGTTATTTGAATAGTTTTTCTATTACAATAGTAGGTACTGTTAATGCTACTTTGAGTTTATAAGCTATGCTAAAAGATTATATTGGATTTGGACTGTTAATTCTTATTTTGAACCTCTAAATTCAAAGCAACAATATCGTTTTATCGAAAAGGTTCCTTATGGATTTCTTTGTATAAAGGCAAATCTCAAATTTCAGATTTGCTATTTTAAAAAGAAATCCAAGAGGACCCTTTTCGAAAAAGTTGTAAGCAACTGAATCTAGCTAGATACTTGAAAACACCTAATTAAACAAAATATCTGAGGTTTCTACAAAACATATTTGTAAGTGTTTATGTCTTAGGTAAATAGGAAACGCATCACATCGCAAGCAAGAGATGGAACTTGATGTTTATCGCACTTGAACCCTATACGGCCCATTTTATCAAAAAAATTATGACTTCATGACTTATACACTCGTATCTCAATATATAACACTCGAACTATAAGACCAATAGATACTGATGCGATTACGTCTATCATGCTGATTGTTTGACAACTATTACATAATCAAGGTCTTTTCAAACGCCATACGAATTGCCACTAACACGGAAAACTACCGTGCTACTAATAAATTATGTTATTTATAAGAATTAACGACTTCATCTACAGCTTGGCAAAAAAGAGTAGATAATAATGGAGGCGCCACTGTGCTGTTCGTATGGCAACCCGTTGCAACCGAATAGCGTACTGACCTAATCTTGATACTTAGTAATTTTTTTTTAGACAAAGTAACAATTTATTCGTAACCAGCATAAGTATTATTTTTTTAAATCAATTAGTAGTAGTTTCATTGAACAAGGCAGTGTTCTGGACACGCAACTGATTACTTACCTAAAAATAAATATTTGGGTAAATACTCCTGACTTTACAACATTGTTTAGGAATTATAAAAATAAAACATCAATTGTTTGACCTAATTCTTTATTCCATACTTTAATCTAGTAAATCGTCCTCCAAATAGTCCACCCTGACCACATCCATGTCATGGCTAGAGCTGGCCGCAAACTCACCTGAGTCATGTTCGGGTTCAGAGGTGCTGCTTCTATCATTTTCTCGATTTATGACTAATCGCTCTATTTCCTCGTTCATAGTTAGTTTTTTTCCAGTAATCCTTTTCAATTTTTATTACATGTTAGCACGAGTTCTTACTATCCTCTTCGGTAATAGCTTCGAATGCACGTTTAGCTGCTTCCTGTAAAGACGAAATATTTCATTTATGTAACAGTAATAAAAGTAAAACATTTTGTTTACATGCTGTTAATAAGCCGGATGTAGAAAATACCCTTTTGTTTATTTACTTCCAGCACGAGTTTTCTTAGAAAACGCTAACAGATTTCCCTAAATTAAATAATAGATTTAGATTTATTTTTTAGACTATATAAAATAATTTATTTTACATTTCTAATGCAAACGATAAAACAAATAATTCTATACCTTGATATCACACATAAAGTATAAGTTAAGTAGAAATTGAATTTTCATTCACCTAAAAATCAAGTCACCAAAGTATCAATTAATCTCGGCGCGCTATACCAGAGTAATGCAGAAAAAATGTAAACATAACCTATGTGCTCGACATTTATTGTTTTAAATTTCTAGTTATTCCTTATGCCAGCAAATTAATATAGCTTTGTATTCATCAATTAACACTTGATTTACCTAAAATCAACAAAACAAACTCTTACATACCTGTATTATAAGCAGAACTTTAGAAAACATTGTTAAGTTTAGAAAGAATAGTTTGGGCCTCATGTTCCGCCAGACATCGCCTGTACACCTTATAAATAACCTCCCTGCCAGCACTCCGAATCGTTATATTCATTTTTATTCACTTTTTACGTTTATTAATCAACGTTTGGTGGACGAAATTAAAATTTTACGAAATCGTGAACTTTGTTTATTATGAGATGTCATTATTTTGAAAATGTTGCCAACAGACAAAAATTTAGTTCCGTTTCTACACTTTTTTGCCAAGCTGTAGTGCCTCCAACAATAGGCAGCAAAAGGAATCTTAGGTCTGTATAAGGTCTTGTCGCAGTTGCTATTTTTATGTATAATTAGTTACCATAATCAATGAAAGAAAACTTTTCTTTTAGTACACAAAAGTGTTCTACTAATATAGTTTTAAGGCTGGGCAATACACCTTTTTTACTTTTTTGAAGATCATTTTTTTTTGTCAAATATAAATAACACGCAATTTTTTTAAATTGAGCCCTGAACTTTCATTAATCCTCCGGCAACGGGCCTCAAGCCTAATTAAATATATAAAATTATGCTTGACATAAAAAAAAAACTCTCAATTTAAAATGTGTTTTAAAAATTACACTTACAAAGGTGTCATCATAAACCTTGTAAAAGATTTGAAGCAAAAAATAGAACTTACAATTTTTTATGGTGTGTTCAAAACACTTTTTGTAGTATTGCTATTACTTTCTTCTGTTATCAGAACTATACATCAAATTAGCAGTGGACGATCACCATAATTGACAACATTTCAAAATTGACAAGACTTTAAAATAAAAATACCGTTTCTTCATTTTTGTATGCTGAGTTCAAATATTTTTTTTTATTTTTTTATTTTATTGCTATGTATCTGAGAAAAAAATAAAAAACATAAAACATGCGATGACGTCACTTATACGGTGGAATAAGGTGGTTACCTTTGCGTAAGCAAACTAATTTTTAAGATGAAAACCATAATGTCAAACAAGACATATCTAATGTCAAAAATGACATATCTAATGTCAAACAAGACATATCTAATGTCAAAAATGACATATCTAATGTCAAACAAGACATATCTAATGTCAAACAAGACATATCTAATGTGACATTGAGAACTGCTAAATGATAGTGACATCTAAGTATCAGTTTTTTTTTGACGTATCACAGTAAAGCAAAGGATGTATCGCCATTCCACCGTATGAATGACGTCTTTTTAGAATGCACCGTATTTCAAAGTTAAAATTATGAATGAAAAGTACATAATTTAGGGGTCCTCTAGTTTTGGATTTAGTTTTATATCTATATCTATACTTATAATAAATCTGTAGAAGTAAAATTTCTGTACATTGAAAATATCAAAAAAATAAATAGCAGGGGGTGTTACTAGACCGACATTGAACCCAAAAATATGATTAAAAAAATTTTTGTCTGTCTGTATGTTCAGGTATCACGCAAAAACTACCGGTTCGATTACGATGAACTTGGTATACTTATTCTTTAATATCCTGGCACCACACTGGGTACTTTTTATCCCGGAAAAACAAACTTAATTTTGCGGTTCGATCCCTAGACCCGACTACTGTACCAACCGCAAATAATAAGTTTGTCGTAGGTTACGTCACCCGCAGTGGAGTTCACCAAGGGGCGCTGCACACGGCTAAGATATTATAATATTTTATCTTAAGATACAATATCGCTCGCCATACAATTCAATGGACTATCAAACACTACGAAGATAATATGTACATGAATATATATTCAAAATTAATATTGGAGGATGATTGGTGATCGATACTGATGCCAAAAAGGCAATCAGTAAAAGTTTTGTCTGTCTGTCTGTCTGTCTGTATGTGCACGCAAAGTTCAAAAACTATTATAGGGATTTTAACCAAACTTGGTACGGTAGTAATCAATACGCCTGGGCAGGTTGATCTTAGTCTCAGTTGTTTTACACATGGTCATCTGTACGGCGCTCTTTCCCGGGTCAGTAGTTCCAGAAATCTTTATGCATACATGCCTGAAGGATCAACTTTGAAAGTAGTCTATCCGGAAGTATTATGCTAAAATTTTTACGTTTATGTATCAACGCACAGCTCAAACCGCTGGTATTAGAGATATGAAACTTGAAGGGGTGTTCTTAGTGAAGTGTAAGTATCCACTAAAAAACGATTTTTGGAAATTCAGCCCTTAAAGAGAAAACATAGGGGACGGAAGTTCGACATCCACGCGGGCGAAGCCGCGGGCAAAAGCTAGTAACGTAATAAAACACGCAGGTTAACATTTTGAGATGTTGTCAATTATGAAAATTATGAAAATCATTTAAAATGTAATAGGTAGGTAAGTGTTTATTAAGCGTGCCTCTGCTCTACAATACCTCTCAGAGGTCATTAATTTTAGGCCTATTGTTAGTAGGATATTGGCCATACTCAAAGACATTCAATACTTAATATATTCGGGACATCACTAACAGAATTTTTATCCGATTATTATTATAATTATTATTTTTTGTCTAATATACTCCGCTCCCGTTCCAATATTCTATTTTATGCTAGATTGCTTTATTGAGCCATGGGATCACAGTTTCTCTATGACATTTTTTCGGTCGTCCTCTCTATAGAATCATAAATCTCTTTGCCCATACTATTCCACTAAATAAATAATTATTTTATTTCAGCATGGCCTGTAGAGTACGTGATATACACTGCTGCATTCCCAAGTGCCTTAACGGGTGCTGACTTGGCGATATTCGCTGGATGTTTCGCCTACATTGCTGACGTTTCATCATTAAAAAACAGAACTTTAAGAGTTGGCATATTAGACGTAGTTTACTTAAGTACAATGCCTTCTGGAGTAGCCATAGGTAAGAACGAACACAATTAACGCGTGTTAGTATTATTAGTTGAAAGGGCAAAGCTGGATTTGTAAAGACCGGCGGCGCCTCTTTTTTGCAGTTAGTTCTTTATAAGTGAAGGCAGATGCATTTGTAACAAACTAGTTGTTTTATGAGTGGAGTTATTTATGTTAGAAGCTTGAACAAGAAATATGAGCTGTTTGTAAGCATTTTTACTTCAATAATAAATGTTTTTTTTTTAACCCCATACAGTAGAAATTATATACTTTTAAAAGTTGAAATAACAATTGAGCTCATTGGATAAAATCGTAAAAAGTAACATGAAAAAATGTTGATGTTGATACAATTACATTTTTTTTTTCAAAGTTTTACAACTACTAACTTTACTCGGACTGAGTTTATAGGTGCCATCGATATTGTGTTGGTTAAATCATACTCAACAACAAAAAAATGTTTCGGCGATGTAATAGTTAAAAAAAAGCTGCTTTAGTGACCACACAATCATGTTGAGTTAACAATAAAAAAAACAACTTTTTGAGCCACTCGACTTGATTAACGACCGCGAGTTTCACTGTCGACATTCACAAAACATCGTTTATCAATTCGTTGAAATCTGTAACATATTTGTTTACAGGTAATTTACTATGGAACAAAGTCGTGAACCGGTCCTTTACAATCATGTTTGCGATCAATACGTCCCTGATGGTCCTAGCAACATTGTACACTGTGATATTATTGAAATGGCAGACGAGACCCGAACAGAAGTCTTTGAAGGAAGCGGGGGTCAAGAACCCCGTGACCGACTTCTTTGATGTTAAGAACATAGTGCATACTATTACGATACTGACGCAGAAGAGGCCTAACAATCGCAGGCTATTTCTATGGTTCCTACTGATATCGATGGCGTTTTACACTTTCCAGAGAGGTAAGTGCTCATTTTCTATAATAAAAATAACTATCTTCTTAGATCTACTGAATATACACACAAAAATTGTCTTATTGTACGAGTATCTTATCTTGGGTTCGATTTCCACCCAGGACAAATGTTTGTGTGATGAGCACGATCATGTGTTCTGTGTTTGGGTGTAATATATCTATAATATGTATGTATTTAGAAGTATTTAAGTATGTTTATCAGCTATTTAGTACCCATAACACAAGCTCTGCTTAGCTTGGAACTAGATGGCGTTGTGTGAAAATTTGTGAAATATTTATTTATTATTAGTTTGCGATCTTTGTACGTTTGTAATGCAAAAGTTGTTAATACCACGAGGATAAGTGGCGGTAAATATAGACCTTTTTTGAGGGGTTTGTGGCTAAATAAAACCGTGGATGAGTAAAATCATTTTATTTCATCAAGACCCAGCTCAATTGTAGACGTTTGACAGTCGTTACAAGTAGTCGGAAAGTTTGATAATCAGTTTATTTGGGGATAGTATGTTTATGGGGCAGGTGTCCACAACTGCAGTGCGATTCTTGTTGGAGCGCCACTTCTTTATTATATATTACTCTGTACATTTTAGTTTAGCAATATTAATAGATTAGGATTATGTTAGCTATAAGATTTCTATCAGGCGTTAATACTAACGACCTCCGTCATTTTTTACTATGTCTGTTGGCACATTAAACTGCACACTGCAAACTACGATCCTGACTTTTTTAATTCCCAAAATTCCTGTGACGTTCCTGCAATTTTATACATGGTCCTTCGAGCCGGATAATTAATTACCTACAACTAGCGAACTGGATTAAGCTAAATATTGGATATTTTGGAAATTGGTTATACATAGTACCAGAGTGAAGAGGTAACGAACACGTGTTGGAAGAAAAGTGAAGTGAACTTGGAGTGAGATATAACTGGAAGTGTTATCGTATTAATTAAATTCACCCAACACTCATTAATATTAAATCAGGTAATATAAAATAAAATAAAAAATAGGATATAAGTAGCAATTTATGAACATATAAGGTTAGTAACACATTTTATACATTTTTACAAATTATGTACATGATTTATATTAGTTAAAAGAAATAATTTACAGAGTATTAGGTTAAAGAATATTTGTAAAAAAAAGTTAACAGGTGCTTAATACACAGTACAGTAGTGATATAATTGTTGTCCTACATTAGTTAGCTATTAATTTCAATTGCAAATATTACCTACTCTTTAATTTAACTTTTACAATAATAATTGTTGCTTTGTAAACCTTTTTATAAATCATTCGTTATTAATTAATTTGTTTGTTACATTCTTCATCAAAATAGTTAACCTTACCTACCTACTTAATTACGGTAGTTCATTATAATTTGCAGTGTTCAAAGGTCAAAATTGTAAAATCAATTAATAAGATAGGCCAATTGTTTAGCAGTGTCATCATTAATTACAATAGGTATTTTTGTTACATATAGTTTCGTCATTTAATATTATAACTGTATAATTTCAGGTCTACGACACCCTCCTTTCAAAATGACTGATATTAAAGATCTTAAAAGGAAGCGAAGCAGTTATAAAGGAAGATTAACAGTATTTGAAACATATTTAAACAAATTACAAGGTGCTACGGTAAACCCGTCTCAGGTAATGGAGTTACAGTTGCGAGTCAATAAGTTAGATGATCTTTATGGCGATTTTGATGAAGTTCAATTAAAGTAAGAATGTATGGGTGATATTGAAATTGAGACACTCGAACGAACTACTATCGAATCACAATATTATGGGTTGATGGCTCAAGCAAAGGTTTTATTAGAAAAGTTCTCAAAATCAGAGCAGGAGGAAATAAAATCAACCACTAGTAGTAAGCGTCAGTTTGTCAAGTTGCCCACCATACAGTTACCTAAATTTACAGGCTCGTATGATAACTGGCTTGAATTTCGAGATACCTTTACTAGTCTCATTCACGGCAATGACGATATAGACGAGGTAAATAAGTTCCATTATTTGAGGTCGTCATTGACAGAATCTGCTGCTATCGTTATTCAATCAATCGAGTTTTCTGCTAATAATTACACTACGGCATGGGAACTTCTTTGTGAGCGATTCAATAATGATAGAATATTGATTGAAAATCACGTTACAGCATTATTTAATATCGAACCAATCACCAAGGAGTCCTCAACGGCATTAAAAGGCATTATAGATAATATTAACAAAAATATCAGAGCGTTAAAAACATTAGGCGAACCTGTTCATAATTGGGATACATTGCTCATTCATATTATTCGACAAAAACTGGATACTAAAACATTCCGAGAATGGGAGGAATACAAAGGACGTATTGATAAATCGAAACGTATCACTTCTGATCAATTTGTTGAATTTATGCGTAATCGCGCTGAGTTACTAGAAACACTGGAAAAGTCACGTCATTCCACAACCAACATAAAACACAACACTAAAATAAAATCTCTTGTAAGTACAGAAAACACTAGTAGTTCCTCATCACAAAGTTGTCCAAAGTGTAAAGGCGATCATAACCTCAATTCATGCCCACAGTTCCTATCATTAAACGTCAACGATAGAATGTCCTTGCTACCTAATTATAAGGTATGCTATAATTGTTTGCATCACGGTCACTATCCCAATAATTGCAAGAAATCAGGGTGCAAAATATGTAAGCGCAAACACCACACGCTTATTCATAATGCAGATTTTAAATCAAAACCCGTTTCCAGCAAATCAGCTGGTACGACTGATAAGACTAACAATGAGTCGTCCTCCGCTGCTAACACAAACAATAATCACGTTGCGCTCTCAGTTAATATCTCCGCACATTCGCATACGAACAGTACAGGCCACATTCTGTTGTCAACTGCATTAATTAGGTGCTACGATGTTAATAATAAAGAACACGTCGTTAGAGCGCTACTCGATTCTGGTAGTTCGGCTTGTTTAATGACGGAGAATTTATTTAATAAGTTAAAGTTGCCTTACTTGAACACCGACAAATCTATACAAGGTGTGAATAATTCTTTGTCGTATGTTAATAAAATGTGTCGTGTACACATTAAATCGTTGCAAGAATCATACTCAAATGATTTAACTTGTTTTGTCTTACCGACAATTACTGATAATGTTCCCGCTAGACAGGTACATGTTAATATACCCTCAACTATTCATTTAGCTGATCCGTATTTCCACACACCGGCTACTATTGATATGATTATAGGAGCTGACGTATTTTGGAGTTTATTAGGGTCTGATAAGATTTTATTAGGTGATGGGAAACCAACACTTCATCAAACTAGATTAGGTTGGCTAGTTTGTGGCCCAATTAACGACGGCCATAATTATAATATAAATTCATCTCAACGTTCTTCAATTAAATGTAATTTTGTTAATGATTTTTACGAAAATGCTTCTACTTCAAATTATTTAGATGACATCCGAAACCAATTAACGCGTTTCTGGCAGCTCGAGGAAGTTAGCCATGATGCATCGACTTATTCAGCTGAGGAGAACATGTGTGAGGAACACTTTATTAAAAACACGACGCGCTTGTCAGACGGCCGTTTTAGTGTTAAGATACCGTTGAAACAATCTTCAGATAGTTTAGGCGACTCATATTACCGTGCAAAACAATGTTTTTTGTCACTGGAACGGAGAAACCTCAACCAACCTCCACTCAATAAAATGTACAAAGATTTTATGTCTGAGTACATTTCTTTAGGCCATATGTCAGAGTGTCATATTAATGAAGATCTGCGGTCGTATTTTATTCCTCATCACGGTATCCTGCGCGAAAATAGTAGCACAACAAAATTACGGGTTGTTTTCAATGCAAGTGCACCTACTACCTCTGGACTTTCTTTTAATGAAATACAGATGGTGGGGCCTACCGTTCAAGACGACTTGACTGCAATCCTTCTTAGGTTTAGAACGCATAAGTACGTCCTCTCTGCTGACGTAGAGAAAATGTATAGGCAGGTGTCTGTACATCCTTCAGATAGGCACCTGCAGCAAATAATTTGGCGTGATGATATGACTAGCACTCTTAAAACCTATCAATTAAATACAATAACATATGGTACGGCTAGTGCACCGTTTCTCGCGACTAGATGCATAAAACAAATAGGTCTTGAATGCCAGGATCAGAGGGTCGCTGAAGTAATTCTTCATGATTTTTACGTAGACGACCTGTTGACCGGTGAAGACGTGTATGAACAAGCTCTCATGTTGCGTCTTAAGGTAACCGATGCTCTTGCTTCTGCCTGCATGCCATTACGGAAGTGGAAGTCGAACGAGCCCACTTTAATACCAGAACCATCTGAAGAGTCCTCGTTCGAGTTCCGTCGGGAAGGTGATGTCTGTAGCAAAACGCTGGGTCTCAGTTGGCAAACGGACACCGACAATCTCTTTTTTCCAATAAAGGTTCCTGACCGCATAGAAAACACTAAGCGTGGCATGTTAGCAGTAATTGCACGAATATACGATCCGTTAGGTTTGTTGGCACCGTGTGTCGTGAGCATGAAGATATTGCTTCAGAAACTTTGGCTGGACAAGTTAAATTGGGACGACCAGTTATCGCCTGAGATTGCAACAATATGGACGAACATAATTAAAACATTACCTTGCATTCACAATTTACGTATATCACGTCGTGTGCTCTGTGACGCATACAAACAGGTCGAGTTTCATATTTTTACCGACGCTTCGGAGCAAGCATACGGCGCTTGTTTATATATTCGCAGTATCAATGAGCAGGGTGACATCGACGTGCGATTATTAACAGCCAAAAGTCGCGTTGCTCCTTTAAAACCACTAACTATACCGAGGTTGGAGCTCTGTGCGGCTGTACTTGGCGCTCGTTTATTTCAAAAGGTTGCAAGTACCCTACATATTAAACCGTCTAGTATTTTTTTTTGGACCGACTCCATGATCGTGTTGGGATG
Organism: Euplexia lucipara; assembly: GCA_921972225.1. Taxonomy (NCBI): domain Eukaryota; kingdom Metazoa; phylum Arthropoda; class Insecta; order Lepidoptera; family Noctuidae; genus Euplexia; species Euplexia lucipara. The sequence goes on along the minus strand of OV179142.1, from coordinate 3,049,847 downwards.
GTTGAAAATGTTGCCAATAAAATTAAATACTTTTGTTCGTAATCGTGTTGCCGAAGTGTTAGAAAAATCAGGTGCATGTACCTGGAGACATGTGTCGACCCACGACAATCCAGCCGATTTAATAACTCGCGGAGTCGATCCTACCGCTATGCAATCACTGAATCTGTGGTGGTTCGGTCCATGTTTCTTAAAAAATAATAAAACTACATGGCCACCCACTGCTTTATGTACAGAAACCTTACCAGACATAAAATCTAATATTTTAGTTAATTTAGCCCAAGATCGTCATGCTACAAATAATTTATTTAAGGGAATTATCGAGTTTAATCGTTTTTCCAATTTTAGTCGATTACAGCGTTCCGTCTGCTATATTTTCCGTTTCATTCATACTTGTAGACGACGTTCAACTCAAAGTATGTCTTATTTTAGTGCTGATGAACTACAAAATGCCTTAAACTTTATTATTATTCAGTCGCAAAAGGAGTCTTTCCCTGAATATAATTTATTAATAAATGATAAAAAACTACCACATAAAAATAGGTTATCAAGTTTAAACGTGTTTCTAGATAACAACAAAATTATTCGTATAGGGGGTAGATTACAAAATTCCGAATATTTATTTTCAAAAAAACACCCAATTTTAATACAGTCCACTCATTATTTTGTAAAACTTTTATTTAAATTCGAGCATATCAGATTGATGCATGCGGGTCCTCAATTATTATTAAGTACAATTAGAGAGACCTACTGGCCAATCGGTGGTCGCAACTTAGCCCGAGCCTGTTACCGTCAGTGCGTTCGGTGTCAGCGACTAAAACCACAGACAATTACTCCTCAAATGGGCAATCTTCCACTGAACAGACTCTCGCCAGCCGACTTTCCCTTTCAAAGCGTAGGAGTTGACTATGCTGGTCCTATAACCGCGGCTAGTCGTCAAGGTCGTGGATGTAGATTGGTGAAGGTATACATTGTCATTTTTGTGTGCTTTACCACCAAAGCCATTCATTTGGAGTTGGTTGGTGATTTGACCAGTAACAATTATTTACAGGCTTTACGTAGGTTTATGTCTCGAAGAGGAAAACCTCTCAACATTTACTCCGATAACGGAACTTCATTTGTAGGAGCCTATAATGAGATATCTGATTTCTTGAAACGCAACTGTAATTCTTTAACTGATAGCACAGCTCAAGATGGTATCAGCTTCCATTTTATACCTGCGTACGCTCCGCATTTTGGTGGTCTTTGGGAAGCGGGTGTCAAATCGACCAAATTTCATTTATTACGAGTGTTGGGCAACTGTAATTTGACATACGAGGAGCTTAACTCCGTTTTGGTGCAAATTGAGGGCATTCTAAACTCTCGACCATTCACCCCGCTGTCATCGAATCCAGAAGACTTGTTGCCTCTCACTCCTGGTCACTTTTTAATCGGGCGACCACTCACTACTCTTCCTGTAAAGGATATCCGGGAACACTCCACTCCTCACTTGACGCGCCATCAACGCATCGAGCAGTTGCGGCAGCATTTTTGGGCGAGATGGAACAAGGAGTACGTCTCTGAGCTTCAGCAGCGTGTCAAATGGCGGACCGGCAGCGACAGCCTTAACCTGGATTCCCTCGTTGTTATAAAAGAGGACAACCAGCCTCCTATGAAGTGGAAGTTGGGCCGCATTGTTGCTCTTCATCCTGGTTCTGACGGCATAAGTAGAGTTGCCGACATCAGGACTTCAACGGGGACTGTCAAGAGAGCATTCTCCAAAATTTGTCCATTGTTGGAAGACAGCGGTTGAAAGGCAAGCTTTCAACGGCCGGCGGCATGTTGGAGCGCCACTTCTTTATTATATATTACTCTGTACATTTTAGTTTAGCAATATTAATAGATTAGGATTATGTTAGCTATAAGATTTCTATCAGGCGTTAATACTAACGACCTCCGTCATTTTTTACTACCTATGTCTGTTGGCACATTAAACTGCACACTGCAAACTACGATCCTGACTTTTTTAATTCCCAAAATTCCTGTGACGTTCCTGCAATTTTATACAATTCTGGTCAAATCACCGAGTGAAAATGTAGGCGTAGTGAGGGCGAATTGAGCTGTCATTCCATACATGCTAGACACTGACAGTTCACTGCAATCAAGTTTTCACGGCGTGACTTTTACTGAATGGACCAGCTGAGCGCGTATTTGGCGTACGGAACTAAGGGGCAGCGAGTTACCCAGTCACTGAATTGGATGTGGAGGTTATGAAGGCAGTCGCTCCATGAAATTCTGGTATTTAGCTAAATAAAAGCTAGATAGATAATAATATTTCTTTCGAGAACTGATTTAATTATTGACTGAATCCTACATTAATTTGCGTTTTGCTTGTTTTGCAGACGAACGTGCGGTGATGTACCTGTACACAATAAAGGTGTTCAAATGGGACACCACGGCGTTCAGCAACTTCAGGACATATTTGAGCACCCTGTATGTGATAGCTATGCTGCTTGGTATACCACTAATGACTAAAGTATTCCGATGGAGAGACACAGTTAGTACATAATTATCTAATTACCAAACGACAATATACGTATACATACAAATGCGTTGTTTGTATAAATTATTTACTCAGCATTCTTTTATTTTTAAACGCACCTCTGACGTTTTGGATTCATGTGCGTATTGTTTAATTATCACTTGCTTTTATGGGAAGGTTCATATCTGACGGAACATGCGCCGAGCGTTTGCGACAATGTACGCTCGACGCGAACGTGTCATCGGTTGAGTGTGAACCGTCAAGTGTTTTTCTATACATTTGTTTGTTCTGGCGTTACGCGACCGATAATACGCGACGCATGTTCCGTCAGATATGAACCTTCCCTTAAACTGTGAAGAAAACATAGTGATAAAAGCGGCATGTCTGAGAGATATTTCTCGAGAGCATGTGGTATCAAGTCAGACTCCCATGGGCGGCATTAGAACTCTGGCACCAGGTTAGTCAGTGATCACACGATAAGCAGAACCAAAAGAAAATTAAACAAATTAAAAAGTAGTGCTCTGTCCGCAGCAAGGTGGTAATAAAACCCAAGCTAAATGCTGTTACTGATTTAAAGTGGACTTTGGAGAAGAAAATAAGCTCCTCAAAGTACTAATCCTGCGCAGACGCAGTCACGGGCACCAGTTATTATAATACTATTATTATTATTTTTTCAGATAATAGTGATGTTGGGTGCGACAGCCCATATTTGCGGGCACTTGGTCTACGCTCATGCGAAGACTGATAAGCTGTGGTATGTCGGTGCCACCGCTGCGGCCCTCGGACCTTGCGTAGCACCCCTTATACGATCTATGACTTCCAAAGTGCTACCCGCTTCTGAGAGAGGTTATTTATTTATTTTTTTATTATTACTTTCTAAGTTTATCTTAGACATCATAGACATTGCTGAAACCTGGACTTAATATAAGTCTGAAATCGCCAATACGCCTTGAGCAAGCGTGTTGATCAATGCTCGTGCCTTCTCAGTATGAGAAGAGGCACTGCACTGCAGTATGACAGTAACAGGCTGGTATTACATCAACAACATTTACTAGAGATGACATCATGAAACTATTTAAAAGTTATACAGCACTGCGCTCATGCCTTACATTTCCCATCCAATGGTGCAACCGGGCCATAATGGTCTCCCAGTAAATCAGGATGGCTACCAACCATTCATCCTTTAAGGTTCAAATTCGCGAGCATATTCGTAACAAATTGGTAGTACTATCTTCACTGCGCTAATGTTTTCTCATATTTCCATCACTTTGTGTATTATAAATATATTATATTTATAGTGTACATATTAAATATATTTATACTCAAAATATGTATAAGTATTGTTTTGCTTTCTTTATTTTCATTTGATATTGCATCTACCACTGCTTTTCTCTGCATCACCTAAAAGTTGTCTGGTAGAAAATAACTATGGCATTGAGTCCGCCTCTGTACCTTAGTGCGCTTGAAGTATTTAAATAATACTGACTATAGACTGCCTCGTTAGACTAGTGATTGCAAGCGCTAATGCTGAGCTCGAGGTTGCTGGTTCGATCCCCGGTTCGGGCAAGAGCGCTATTGGGTTTTTCAATCTGGAATTTCTTGGTATAATAAGTCTGGATTTGTGGCCGATTGATGGCAATAGGCTCACCCCCTGTTACATGGGACTTAAACATAACTGACGAAATGTGGGTGTGGGTATACCTCTGCCTAACCCTTTGCGGATAACAGGCGTGATAAATAAACAATGGTGTTGTGTCCCGCAGGTGTGGCGTACGCTTTCCTATCGGTGATGGAGAACGCCGTGGCTATGTTCGCATCGATCATATACTCGCAACTGTACAAGGCTACGCTTGACACAGAATTCGTCAATTCTATATTCTACCTCACAATATCGACGCAAGTGGTCGTGTTCACGTTAATATTGTAAGTACGAGTAATCATTATAATAAAATCCCAAAACCTATTAGACAAATGCCTACCGCTTTATTCAAGATACATTTAAAAAAAATGCTCATAGCCAAATGTTACTACACTATATCGGAATTCTTAAATGACCGCAATTAATATTTTTTAAATGGTTTCTTACAATTACGATATTTTCACATTATCACCATCAAATATCTTATTTTTATTTTTACCTTATTTTGTTTGTTTCTCTTTTCCAATTTTTAATGTATAGACTCAAACGTTGTATGGTTAAAAACCAACCTTACTATTATTTTGTACGCCATAAATGGCAGAACACGCAGATCTATCTGTTAAATTTAAGACCTTACACATAATTGTCTTGCTGTATACTCGTGTTTTACAATAAAATATATTCTATTCTATTCTATTCTATTTAATAACGTAAAATAATTTAGTCGTCGCGGTTGAACTATTGGCTGAAGCGCTACTTGTCTTGTTGTTTGTAATTGTTCATAATTTTTCAAAGAGATTTAAGATATTATAAAGAGAACATGCTAAGAACATGTGGGTGTACTACCAGGTACACCTCTGCCTAGCCTTTCGGGGATTACAGGCGTGACGTTATGTATGTTATGTAACATGCGAAGAAATGTCATAGAAAAACTGTCATGCCATGTCTCAGCAACGCCATCTAGAATAACATAGCAATATTGGAGCGGCAGCTGAGCGTACTAAATTAAACTCAATGATGGAATGGATGATTGGATGAAAATTTTGTTTGAGATGTCCTGTCTTGTAATGTCTGTAATTTTTATATGATCTGCAGGTAGTTGTACCGGGACTGATTATTTGTGTTTTCAATCTCTACCGTGTACCGTTGGCGCAGCGCCATATGTCTAGTGGTCAGATGATTTGATAAGGGCTTGACGGAATTTAATCGTGCTATTCCAGGATACACACTTCCCGAAATGTAAACAATAGGAAACTGACTTTGAAGTTTTAACTCAACGGGTACATCATTACCTATGCTCTTGACACGTTTCTCATTAGACTCAAGTGCATCAAGCTAGTATTTGGCAGATCCAAGTCTAAATTTGGCAAATCTTTCTAAGTTGTCATGTAGTCGCGTCGCGTAGCGTGCTGGGTTTGCCCTCTATACATAGCTGTGGCAATCAAATGGCTCAATCAATTATCAATTTGCGTATTATATCTTTCCAGTACTATGGAGATTATGTTGAGAGGCAGACCGTTAGAACCGCTGTATGAAAAAGAAGAAGAAAGAAGAATATCAACATCATCATAACACTAAAATAAAACGACTTTTATAATGTTTAAAACATTTATTATATTTAAGGTCTATTCATTTGAGTAAGTTGGTATTATAAATCACTGTTTTAAAAGGAACTTTTTATTAGTAGACTACAGCACAATAATTGCTCAAACAGATACTATTACTCTTTAACAGATGTACGCTAATAACGTTTAGACTGACATAACAATAATAAACATTTATTAAAATATAATAACGAGAGCTGGGAAAAACTATTTTCCAAAAAACTGTTTAGAGTGAATAGAATGCTATATACATTGCATTCCTTTCGGTGATAATAAATGAAATTTACTCTTTTATATACAATATTATTATAACGCAACCGTATGGTATTCCATTAGATGGATCATCGAATGAAGCAGCATATCGAATTTTTTTTCTGCATTTTTTTTATTTAATTGTAGTTATAAGTTGGTTGTAAACCTACATAATGTATAGTAAAGCATTAGAATAGTATCGATGGATGAAATGGCTGCATTTTAGTGAGTCGTATTTCTAAGCAAATAGAACTATTGCATTGTATTAATAAAATTGAGTTAATATAATATCGTTTTAACGATATTTTCTATGTTTTATTGAATGTAATAGATATAAGCTAGATAAAATCATTGTTCCTTATTAAATGCTGTAAGTATTTAAATCCTGTTTGTTTTATTTGAAGACTTTGATTTTTATAACATGCAATACAATCTTAATATTAACATTCAGACTAAAATGTAAGTATTGCTATTTGTGGTAAAATACACGTATGGGTACAACTATTTTATAATATACCATTACATGAATAAATACTACTTGATTGTACATACAATATGACAGCGGATTGTAATCACTCGTAAGGTGCAATTTAATTTATTAATTTCAAGCCTTTCGTGTCTGTCTGTGGCTGCTTAGTTCCTATAAATTACATAACAGATTTTAGTCCGGAAGGTGTCTCAATACATTAACAGCACAGAAATCTTTTATGTTCTGTATGTCGCCACAACAATACAAATCAAATCAAATAGTTTATTTGTAAAACATAGGTATACAGGTAGATGGTCACATATGCAGTTACACACGTTTAAAAGCGGGTCGCTAAAACAAAATAAATCTAGTTTTTGGACATAATAAGTGTATGAACTCATATAGCACGAGTACGACTTACATTTGATAAGTATTTATTAGTAGTGCCGAACTCGTCGCCAAATTTTGGGCCGACTCAATTTGAATTGTCATCGACACGCTAAGAAGAAGTATTTGTTGATCAATTTTAAGAGTTTATTCGTAACACAAAATAATTTCAATAGTTTATTGTCATTTGGGTCAATAAAATGTATTTTGTGACTAGGCAAAAGTAGATCAATTCGATGAAATAATAGAAAGTTTTGTACAAACTTTGCCTAAGTTTGATGATTTTGGATTTCACACAAATTCATGGATGGAATCAAAGAAACCTGTGTACCATGAATTTAGTTATGATTTTGGACCCTGCATCATTTTTATGTCTTCATTTTTTATGTATTTTTACTTAAAACTTAAAATAAATCATCATCTATATCTAGCTCAATGAGATTTTTAAGAATTTTACAAATCGGTCCGGAATTATGAGGTAGCACACCTAAAAAAGAACAGCCGAATTAAGAAGGAACCTCTTTATTGTATATCAGTTAAAAAGGAATGACTTATAAACTAATTGAATAAGATAGTACCTAGTGATGATTATCGCAAGTTTTTTTTACAGTTAAGAGTAATAAACATAACGAAAAAAACCCAAGAACAATTCCAACACTTAAAGTTCCGAATCACTTACAGACCTCATTATTGTATATCTAAAGGTATATATATGTCCCTTGCGCCTTGTATAATAAAATCATGCAATAATCTTAACACAGTACAGGTTGAGCTATAATAACTATCCAAAACTTTTTACTAAAGATATCAAATTAAAACTAATAACCCGGTCATCTATAGATAACCCGGCTCGATAGTATACATTGTATTTGATATGACTTTCTAAATTCTTACGTATACATAGCACAAGATCAAGTTAAGTTCCAGCCAGCAATGGCACAAATCCAGACTTCAGGACATACATAATCAGTCTAAACCATCACACTCTATTGTGGTGAAACTTCTGCACCACCGAGGCCTCCGCGCAATAACGGACAAGAGATCAGACAAAAACAATACTTATCCAATCGAAATAAAGTATATTTCAATGCTCGGTGATCAACCTCGTAGCATTACGGTTTTCTCCGGGCCATTCTAATATATGCTTTATTTCGGTGAGATAAATATTCAATATAAAGTCAGCCGTCCCGTCCCCCTATCTGCGTAGACCTTATCAGAGTTAATTCATCAGAACCGATTACTCGGAGTGGAACAAACAATCTCTAAGTTTTGCATCAAATCATGGAGTGTCATCATCATCAGTCGTTATGAGTAGTTAGAACCCCCGAAAGTCTAACAACCAGTTTAACCAAGGGGTATATGTGGAAGTCGGATGAGCTGCCGACCCGGCTGTAGTAGAGACATATGAGAGATTGTAATCATGCACTTGCCACAAAATTAATGTCCTCAACAGTAAAAATATAGGGTCGAAACGTCTCACCACTCAACCAATATTCCAGATGGTGTATCGTCCGAACGCTGGCCCATAACAATCCTTTAACTAATTTCACACATAATTGACAACCAGAGCTGTTTAGATCTCCTCAAGTTCCGAGTTGAGCTCACGATAACTGACAAATGCTTGCATTGTCTGATCTAGTCCTCATAACAGTGAGGTTCTTTTCTCAAAAAACCAGACACAAATCTGCATGGTTCTTACATAATCTGACCAAGATAATGTCTGGACCTGAAGAGACCTTAGAGTTTCTTTCGGTGTTTCTTCTCAGAGTAGTCAGACAGTGAAATACCGACATCATCTTCTAATTAAAAAATGGCATGTGAAAGTGTTTGTATGTATGAACCCATTTACAGAAATAAATATCATTTAAACCAAATACTAAACATCTATCGCGAAACGCCCTTACTATAAATGCACCGCAATGTTTGTCTTATTCTCTCGCTAACTACATTATTTGTATGTATCGGGCTTAATATTGCCCAACAACGCTAGCCTCTAACGAGCTAACAGTTAAACATTTAACTACTAAAATATATTTAATAAAATACAATAAATTGCTTTTGAGACATGAAAATTACTCTTGACTATTAGAATTAGTCTACTTTCATTAGAATGAGTGAGAGTATAACTTCAGTAAATATTTTAAACAATAAATGGTTTTTTAACGATTGCATATCTTTTGTTGAAAGATGCATGGACATTCTGTTCAGCTTAGGAACAAAAAACGCATGTTAAGGCTGTCCTAACCAGCCGGCCAGGTACTGCTCCACCTCCACTCGTGCTTCAACCAAGTTGCTGGAGTCATTCTCACTTCGTGGATACATGTTCGCGCAATGTGCAGTACCTGTAACAATACATGTGAAATTTAACAACTACCAAAAAATTTGTTAAGGAAAATATCGGAAGTCACCACCACTCATAAAAAATCAGCCGTCACTTATTCAAATTAAGCTGAGGATCAAGACTTTTTGAACGTCAGTTACATTTGACAGTCCCCCATAAAGCTCGCCCTTCGCTGTTACTAGTGTTTTTGCTGGGATGAAGAAATGGCGGAACAAACTCCTCAGCGAAACGTCTTTTGACCAGTTAGAAGAAATTTATACTCTATTAGTAGTTCACATTATAAACCAATGAATTTTAACAAAATTATTTGCTACGTGTTAGCTAGCATTCTCCACTCCCTGTGAAAATTTAGCCGGTCATTGAGGACCGAGGACCGAGGACCTAAAGGACGACATGGATGTTGAACGTGAACGTAGGGCACTGTCCGTAAGAGCAAACATGATTGCTCGCAGGTTTGCTCGATGTACAAATGAAGTTAAAGTAACTCTCTTCAGAGCCTTCTGTACATCTTTTTACACCTGCAGCCTGTGGGCAGTCTATACTCAAAAAGCGTACGGTGCCCTGCGGGTACAGTACAATAACGCACTAAGAACGATGTTGCGGCTGCCCCAGCACTGCAGTGCATCACGCATGATTGCGGAGGCGCGCATCGATTGCTTCTACGCTACTCTGCGCAAACGGTGCGCGTCAATGCTTAGCAGAGTAAGGGCTAGTCGCAACAGCGTTCTGAGCATGATAGGTCGTAGGCTTGATTATCCGTACATGAATCGATGTATTAATGTTCATATGAGTATTGATACCTCGATTCATGGGTCCGGCAGAGGGCGAGTAGATTAAGATTGTCTCACTAACACTAGTTATAAGTTTTTATTTTGAATACTAACAAATTGGATCTTGTTATCTGAAAATAAAGTATTATTATTATTGAAAAATAACCCTGTAACCATCTCTAGTTATAAGTATTTAATCATGTGATGAATATAAGTGTATTACACTTACTTTTTAACCGACTTCAAAAAAAGGAGGAGGTTCTCAATTCGACGGTATGTTTTTTTTTTTTTTTTTTTTGTGTGTTTGTTACGCGATTTCTCCCTCATTTGTGGACCGATTCTCAAAATTCTTTTTTTATTTGAAAGAGTATACTCCCGAGGTGGTCCCATTTTAATTTGGTGAAGATCTGGTGCTGATCTTCGGAGATATACAATGGAACTCTTCAAAAATAGACGGCAAATCTGTCGTGATTGCTGGAATCGCTTGGATATTTATTGTTTATACAACATCATGACGTATCATCACGCCTGTATGCTCTGAGGGGTACGCAGATGTGTACAACATACCTAGATTTCGACAGTTAGGTATGTTAAGTTTCATTTATTAGGAATAAGTGGATAACCCTATTACTATGGCATATGTATTGTTAACAAATAACAATATAAAAATAAATTCATGGCAAATATTTGTATGGGAACAACTAAAAATGGAAAAATAAAAATCTTTTTTGCAAAAAATAAAACCGACTTAAAAAAAACACTAACCAGTGTAAAATAACTCTAAATTCGGAAGTCGGTGGCCCATCATGAATAAGACAAAACCACCAAAGCCACAGACTTCCTAATTTAGAGTTATTTTACACTGGTTAGTGTTTTTTTTAAGTCGGTTTTATTTTTTGCAAAAAAGATTTTTGTTAATTTACCTCATTCAATATTATCGTTACGGCCTGACGGCACTATTAGGTAAGAAACAATGCTGTCAATCAGTCAAAGTAGAATTCTTTGAAAATATTAAATTAAAGAATGAACGAAAAAAAAAAAAAAACTAAACCTGTAAAAATAAATTAAAATGCTCTATACAATTTTGTCAAGTTGCTTTTTTTTGCTATTTTACTGTTCGTTGCATAGTAAAAGTTGTTCATAATGAAGAGTCTGTAAAACCGGGGTGTTACAGATTGTGTACAATAACATAAGTGCTACAATAGTACTGTTTCTACTTACCTTTAATATAAATAGCGGGGGCATCATTGTCTTGTGTTTTAGTGATTCCCAACGCATGCCAGGGATCAACGGAGCCGTGTACGAACACTACTCTAGACACTGCAATATCCAGCGCCCCGTACTTGCTATTGGTCCAATCTGCAGATGCGTCTACGAAATCTGCATTGTACCTGGAACATAATTACAACTAACATTGATTGCATGAATAGATAACCTTTCAAACACAGACCAGCCCGGAACAGCTAACATTTGTAAGCCATACAAGTATTTGTTCCGTGCGGAAATCGAACCCCAGATACGCTGCGCCCCAGTCAATCGCTTAGCCACTGCGCCGAGCGTGCGATCAAATCCTAATAATATTATAAACGTGCATGTTTGTTCGGATGTATGGATGTTTGTTACTCTTTTACGCAAAAACTACTGAACGGATTTGGACAAAATTTAGTACACAGATAGTTTATAACCTAGAATCTAGATTAACACATAGGATAGTTTTTTTTTTATCCCGATTATAATCTTCACGTGGGATATTTTTCGAGTTGTAGCGGGTGAAGCCGCTGGCAACAGCTAGTCTATACTAATTATAAAGAGGAAAGGTTTGAAAGTTTGTTTGTTTGCATTGAATAGGCTCCGAAACTACTGGACCGATTTGAAAAATTCATTCACCGTTGTATTATTGATGTGCTTGGCCTGTACATCCTACAAGATGTTCGTCATAGAACTTTCATAAAATGAGAACAGTGAAAGTCATATATTATAGTATTCTATAGGTCTATCTCACTAGACACTACACTCACACATTCTGCAAGATACTTACTTTTTACCGAACACATCTTCACATTGTTGAATAAAGAAATCCAGTGTGAAATGATCACCAAACACTTGAACTTCCCCTGAAGAGGTCTGATAGAATCCGAACTCTGTACAGGTCTGGTACATCCACTGTCGAGCTGGAATGAACAATAATCTATACATATAATAAAACAGTAACGACAGAAAAACTGTACATTGAGAATTTTCAAGAAAAAATAAGTGGGTTTTGTTAGAAAAACGTAACTGGTGACAAAAAGTGACTTTTTAGAATTTTTGTCTGTTTGTCTGTTTGTCTGTATGTATGGGCGGGGTGAACTCAAAAAGTACTGCATGGATTTACTTCAAATTTTGCATGAATATTACTAAGAGGTCGGGTCAACACATAGGCTATATATTATCACGCTATCACCTACGGGGGAGGAGCAGTGAATCTTTATTCTTCTTACTCATTCTGTGGAAGCGTGTAATCAAAGGACGCATATTTAAATGTTGGTTTTGTGTAAGCTATGCTATTATCTAGCTTTACACTATAAAAACTTCGCCATTTAAGTAACTTTGGCAGAGAAACATAGTTTAATGAATGTTAGAAGTATAAAGACAATTTGGAATCAGCGCCATCTATGAGAATGTATAAAAACCAAATCAAGTAACACATGAACACTTTTTGAAAATTAATTTAAATTTTGATCGTGTTGGTGAGGTTAGCAGTTAGTTATTCTTTAAATTCATAGATGGCATTGTGCATTTTTTTCATCTACATATAATAAAACAGTAACGAAAGAAAAACAGTACATTGAGAATTTTCAAGAAAAAATAAGTGGGTTTTGTTAGAAAAACGTAACTGGTGACAAAAAGTGACTTTTTGTAATTTTTGTCTGTTTGTCTGTTTGCTATCACCTACGGGGGAGGAGCAGTGAATCTTTATTCTTCTAACTCATTCTGTGGAAGCGTGTAATCAAAGGACGCATATTTAAATGTTGGTTTTAAGTAAGCTATGCTATTATCTAGCTTTACACTATAAAAACTACGCCATTTAAGTAACTTTGGCAGAGAAACAAAGTTTAATGAATGTTTGTAGCATAAAGACAATTTGGAATCAGCGCCATCTATGAGAATGTATAAAAATCAAATCAAGTAACACATAAACACTTTTTGAAAATTAATTTCAATTTTGATCGTGTTGATGAGGTTAGTAGTTAGTTATTCTTAAAATTCATAGATGGCATTGTGCATTTTTTTCATAAAAGTTGTATCGTATAATTCGTTTTGACAAATTGAAGTTCCAACAAAACCCTCAAAATCTTGAGCAGAGTTCGGATCGTATCACATGGGATCGTATCAGTGTACGATTTTCAAAAGGAAGGCAGTTGAGGCCGTGGACAGAACCCTGCAGGGCATCTGCAGGAATGAACATTTGATGGGTAGTGTCACAGTTCTGCTCAGTGGCGATTTCAGGCAAACGCTTCCCGAGTTGACGCGGGGATCGAGGGCTGACGAGATGAATGCTTCGGTGAAACGATCTTCGTTGTGGTCACAAGTTCGTACGCTGCGCTTGACCATTAATATAAGAGCTCGGCTCGGCGGCATTGCACGCGCTCAAGAATTCTCCGATGTCCTTCTAAGTCTTGGCAAAGACACTCTACCAGAAGAGAGAAGTGGACAGGCGGTGCTTTCAGAGTCTCTCGGTAGAGTGGTATCCAGCTTCGAAGAACTCATTCGCTGTGTGTTTTAATTATTACGGGTTGTGGCGTCGGCAAGGTAGTATTTATACAACGCATTCCCCTTATACTTCAGCTTCCCGATCCATTCGAGCGTGTACAGTTCCCCGTGAGTGTTTGCTTAGTGATGACAATCAATAAATCGCAGGAGCCGATACTCAGAGCAGCGGGTGTAGATCTCAGGACGAGTTGCTTCTCACACGGGCACCTGTACGTCGCTTGCTCCCGCGCCACCAGTCCTGACTATCTTTACATTTTGGCTCCTGGCAGTATAATTATCAACGTAGGTAGTTTATAGGGAAGTGTTATAAGGTATATATACCTTTGAACGTATTTTTAACCGACTTAAAAAAAAAGAGGAGGTTCTCAATTCGACGGTGTTTTTTTATGTGTGTTTGTTACGCGATTACTCCGCCATTTATGGACCGATTTTCAAAAATTTTTTTTTTATTTGATAGGGTATACTACCAGGTTGGTCCCATTAGTATTAAACCTCAGATCTGATGAGGGATCCTCGAGGAATTGAGGGAACTCCTCAAATAATATAGGAAAACATGTACCAATTTTTACATTTTTTTTTTGGTGACGAATCAAGCATTTACATTTAGCAAGTATCATTTTGTGAAGAAAAACTGATGAAGAAGACAGGCGATGGAACTCTTCACGCATAACAACAAATTACTCGCAATAGCTACAGTCACATGTCTGTGCATGGTTTATGTATTTCCCATAACATTACGCCTGTCTATTTTAAAAGGTTTAGAAAGAACTTATTTTGCAATTGTTAACCGATTTCAATGATTCTTTCAAGTTTTGAAAGACTTTCTTTACATACAAAGAAACTAAAAATTGCAAAATAAAAAAAAAATTACAAAAAAACTCTCTTCATGTAACTTATATTTTAATGCTATTTTAAAAGTTGTTAACTTATAATGCTATAGCGACACTGGAATCTTAGGTAGGTATATTTGGTGCTGTAGAACCTTCACGCAGACGACGTCGCGGGCAGCAGCTAGTAATAAATATACACGTAATACAAGTCTATGTTCTGGGCATGGCTGATCTACAGAACAAACTTGAACACGTAGGTAATCAATAACTGAACTAATAAAATGTTTTCCTTGGGTAGAATAAGTAGGAATCATAAGCAAGGAAAAGATATGTCACAGAAATATCTATCGTAACTTAGGTTTCTGTGAGATATCTTCATCAAATAATGTCAAAATATTGTATGTGTGTTATTAAAAACGCACAGCGTTGGTTTTCGGATTTCAATCTAAACTGATGCAGCCATGGTATACTATAGATCGTCCCAGTTATTAAGATACCCCTGATTTCACTCTTTTCGTTGTACTTGTATGACACCACTCTCAAGTTACCGAGGAGTAACTTATTCTAAACATGTGTACACACGAGAACAAACACATATTAGCTGTATGCACTGAACCGCTGTCTTTTAATAATTAATTGTTGTGTTTCATAAATTGTCACATACCTCCTTCTGAGCTCCAAGACATGTCCCTCAATTCTTTTATCATGTTGTCATAACTGTAGTCCAGACATGTTTGGTTGGTTTTGTCCAGAATGATGGAGTTGAAAGTCGCTAGCTTCTTGTAGGCAGGTTGAGATCCAGGAGACGTTAACATATTACACACCTAAAAAGAGTTTAAAAATTATTGTTTTAATCTCTTGACCGCCACGTCAATAAAAAAAGAATAATAGAGAAATAAATCATAATAAAATTGGTAACAGGTAATACATGCACGCACTGTAAATCATCTAATCAATCAAAGAAAAATGGCATGGTGTGTGTATGGCGCAGTATTCTTGGCGTCAAACTGATAGACCACATTCGCAACACCGCATTGCGCTCCAAAACACAGATCACTAACGTTGCTCGAAAAGCCGCCAAACTAAAATGGGATGGGCTGGCCACTTTTGTCGTATACCCAATGAGCTGTAGGCCAAAATAAGGCCCCAACATTTTTATTTTTTACTTCCCTTTATTCTTTACCTACCTACTCTTCGCGCTTGCTTCAGTCGGTACCAAAAAACAATACGCTAAGAATCGCCTTTATTCGTGTGGCAATTGACTCAAGTTTGTGTTTTATGCCGCCCATGGGCCTCTGATTTTCCATCAATAACGAACTCTCAGTCATGCCGGTTTCTTTTCAATGTTTTCCTTTCCCGTTCTTGAAACAATTGATATTCATACAATACGCGCATGAATCCTCAAACTTTGAGGTGCGTGCCTCGGGTTCGAACTAAATATCTATGATTAGGCTGTCCAATGGTGACACTACTAGGCTATCTCTGCTTGATAGGCTGTTTGTTTTATGGGTATATCCATAACAAATCAATAAAAAAGTAATAAAAAAAAACAATTCAAATCCCCTTAAAAAAAAAATATTAAACAAGGTTTATAGCAGACTATCTCAAAAAGACTTTGTAATTCCTTACCGTATTGATAGTGAGGTTCTTGTATTTAATGTCTGCGCTTATTCTGTTATCCTCATTATACTGCACCAAGTCAGCAAAGTCATCAGCGATTGAGTTGTAGAAATTCTTTATGTCGTTTGGTGATGCACCTTCAAAAGGCTTGCACACTCTGCAAATAATTATTATTATTACACATTAAATGGTTTTGTATTTAAAACAGCAGATGGCATGGTAAGTGTGGTAGCTGACTGATTGGCTAGTGTGCTGCGTGTCGTGGGTTAGATTCTCACATGGAACAAATCAGCACGCCTACGATACCGTAGAACCGTTTCTATGTCGACGGAATAATAGACAAGTAGAAGCATTTCTGCCGATTATAGAAGGAATAATGCTCAACATTGTAGACTGTTGTCGACTTAAGAATCGATACATTTCTTCTCTTCCTTTTTGATATAGTCGTGCTCAAAACAAAATTAATGTTTCTATACTCTGTCACTGATTCTTCTGTACAAACAAACCATTTCTACGGTGACAATGCTATGCATGCTGTAGGGTCTAACTGTTTAAATATTCATAAACGCATCCAACAACACATGAGAAATACCTGACATTTTATAAAAAAAAAGGACTGTTAAGTACCTGAATTCCTTCTCAATAATTTTCGGATGTATCCTCATCATTGTTGTTATCTGGTTATGTGCTGTTTTTAATTCAGTCACGCACTCTTCTCCCCCAGTTTTTTCACGTAATGCGTCAACAACAACCTCATAATATTCTGGAAAATAATATAAAAAATTAGCTTTACACAGTAATAGTGTAAGGGGCTTGTGGGTCTGTGGAGTCCGGTGGTACTAGTGGGAATAAACCCATGTCATGAACCCCTCGTGCTTCGGAAATGGGCTTGGCTGTCATAAGATTTTTGACAGATTTAAGGCTGTTAGCCAAAAGCCCGAAAGTCTGCCATCAGTCTAACCAAGAGGGGTACTGAGTCACCCATTCAAAAAGTTGTAGAGGTCTTGTAGGCTGTGCACTCCACGTAACACACTGGTATGTTACTACCAGCGTCGGGCACTAGTTGCCCGGCACTTTGCCGAACTGGTCCTATTTGATGCAGCCGTGAGATACACACTCTTTTTCGTGTGTTCTTAGTTTTTTATTATTATTATTTTACTTTGTTTTGTGCACTCGTAACATGTGCCAAATAAATATGTTTACTTTCTTTTCTTTCTTTCTTCCTTTTTTTGGTATCCAGCTGCCTTAGGTTGAAAAGGAAGTCGACCCCAACATAGTTGGGCAAAAGCTAGGCAGATGATGACATAGTGATAATATTATTTGTGTTATAGATAGATAATAATAATTTATTTTTGTTTTTATTTTATTTAGTTTAATATAAGGTTTGTTTTTATTATCTCTGTAATAGTAGGTATGGATTAGTTTATTAGAATTAAGGTACAGAGTTTAATATGGTGTATGGCGTCGCTAGATTTTATAATACCTTGTTATCGCATTGGGTTCTAAATAACCTGTAATGTTAACTTATGTGTGTAATAATAAATAAATAAATAAATTATTTCAACTGCTAGTGTATAATTATAATTTCTTTGATGTAAGAAAACATACTTACCCATAAAATTAACTTTGGCTAACAATGGGCCACTAGAAGACACTGCAGCATAGACAAGATGTGGATACTTCAGTCTTAGCCAGGCTGCTAAAGAACCAGGATATGATCCTCCAAAGGCGATCCAACGAACATGTCTCGATAGTTTATATTTATCATTCATGGCACTGATAAAGTTTGCTAAATCTGCGAGAGCTTGGTATGATGATAAGTACTGTAAATTCTTGACACTGATGTCCCTGAAAATGTAAAACAACAATTAAACAAAATGGTATTTTCTACCTTGGATTTGATACTGTTAACATACATTCATACATAAACACATTTTCGCTATACAATGCTTTGCTATGATGCATCTTTCTGAAGAAGATAATTAGTCTCCAATAAGGGAAGTAAATGTCCTTCTAGGGCATACTCTCCTGGTGTTTCAACTGACATTTGCCTTTAAATGTCAACATGACCAAATCATCTAAGCATACTCTTTTCAATTTTACACATCTGTATTAATTTAAAAGAGTAATGCTTAGATGATTTGGTCATGTTGATATTTAATACCACATCATAGTGTTATCACATCATTCCATAATATAAACAAAATAATATGATATTTAATGTAATCTAATATTTTTTTTAATTTATGTAGGTAGGTATGTCTTTTTTATCATAATGTTTTAGGCCTCTATTCCATTGGCGTTTTACGAGCGATGGCGTCTCTCCAACGTGCGCAGCGTTGGCGCTGCGCAGACGCGGCGTTGACGTCGCGAGTCTCTAGTGGCAAGCGTTAGCCTGGCGACTTCGCAACGTGAACGTCGCACCAACACAACGTTAACGTCGCGATTGTTGGAAACAGTTACAATCACGCCCTACTGTTCTGTCCGTGTGGGTACAAAGTTACAAAGTTTTAGTACAAAGTTCAAAGTTATAACAAGCCTCTCTTCTAGTGTCACTGAAACTCTAAGATTAGTGTCTAATAATTTAATTATATGTTTTAATTTAATATTGTATGTCACTTTGTATCTTTTCTGAAAGTTGTTCAAAGGTAGTCTCTGGCATTCGCAAATATTTATAAAATTCAGATTCATTATTTTCAATATATTAGAGTACAGTACGAAATATTCACTTTCTTGTGATCGATTGGACTATAAAGGGTTTTCCCAAAACTTGACGACGACTTATTCTTGTTCTTTAACGTAATTTTCGTCAAAGTCGTCGTAGTAAAGCCAGCAGTAGTGTTTCCTCGTCAGAATCCATTATGTTTCTGATTGTACGCCTCAAATAGTATCATGTGCGCGACCTTAACGTCGCGTTCAGCGGACGTTAATGCTTCTCAAGCGATGACTCTGCTGACTTTGGAGAGACGCCAACGCTCGTAAAACGCCAGTGGGATAGGGGTCTTAAAAGTAGCTTTGTCAAGAATAACTTATGCCCATTTCCAACACTACACAATATTTAAATGAAATGTTTAAATATATTGTACTATTGGAACTTCTGGCACTGAGCAAAGATTTAAAATTTAAATGAAAGCACATATTTAATTTAGGCATATTATTGGAAATAGCTAATGTTAGCGAGTTTGAGCAGTAACAAAACTATGACTTGTAAGTTCGTAGAAAGGCATTTATTTACAAACTGCATTATAAGACATATTAATACTGAAGGAGGAAAATGATGCAGAATATAGTTAGTTAATTTTACAACCAAGATAAGACAATAATCTGCGTATTATGTTTCTATGACTGGGAACCGTGCCTCCTGCATTATAATATATTAGGTTATAAGCCACCACAGGGAGTCCATCCAGTGTGGATTGGTGAATTAGAGCCCAATCGGAAGGATTACTTTTTCAAGAGTAGAAAATGATACAAAATCTTACTCTGTAGGATGACTGTCCCCATAAAAACGATGTTCTAAATTGATGCAAAGAGCGTTGAACTTTTTAGCATAATCAATCCATGCCCCTTTGACCATCCATCTTGCATCAGCCGGTCCTTCACCACCAATCATCAAGAAAACAGGCCCTTGACTGTTGAAGTCATAAAAACTGTCATTTACGAAATAGCGCTGAAACAAGATTAAATTACATCCGTTAACATTATGATAAGCCTTACATTTAAACATGAAGCATTTCATTCAAATCTAATCTAGGTATATTCAGATTTTGATTAATCATTCCGTTAATTTGTTAGCCATATATATCGCTGGCTAATGCAATAAAGCGGTAATATCAAAAATATTTTTTTACAGGGGAAAAATGAAGCTAATTTGTTTATAGTGCAGCATACAGTGATCTAAAATGGGCATTCAAAATGTCAAAAGAAAGCTATTTTCTTTACCAATTTAACCTTTTAAAATAATTGTTATTGTATCATTATTGACCTTGTAAGGAAGCGAAGCGCTTCACTATTAAGTCACCTGCAAAGCAGCTGGAACAGTCTCCTGAGGGTTTTGTCCAAGCGGTGGGACCTGTCACTAAGGCACCTCGCGCACTAGACGGCCACGACCACGACCAGTGGCCGCAATGATCAGATTTACTAAGACGGCGTTGCGGCTAGGTGCGCGACGTTTATATGGTTTCTTTAGTAAATCTGATCATTGCGGCCACTGGTCGTGGTCGTGGCCGTCTAGTGCGCGAGGTGCCTAATAAAAAGGTGGATGCAGCTTCATGTTATCGCATCTTCGCACTTATTTTGGCATCGTGTTTATTTAATTTTATTATTGATTGTTTTAATGTGAATTATTTAAATGTGAATGAATTTAATTATATTTGACATTAGTTATGTAATTTTAATGTGTTTCTGTAATTTTATTTTTATTGATTATTTTAATGTACTTACTTAGACGATTTTAATTTGATTTAATTGTGCTTGACATTGATTACATAACTCTAATGTGTATGTGTAATTAATTCTATTTATATTGATTATTGTGTTGTTGTTATGTCATTCCAATTTTATATCTTGTATGGACTGTGTCTGAATTAAATAAATTATTATTATTGTTTTTGGTTTTATTTCTCGGTACCAACCTCGGTAAAAACCTACAGCTGGAGTAAGACTATTGCAGATTATTTTATTTATTTACTTATACTATGACATTTTTTCTATACTATAGATCTGCGGCGTACCAGTCGAATACCACCTTCTTCAGAGAAATTTTATAGCCAAGAAACATAGTATAAAGATGTTCACTGGTTTTTTGTGTTATGTTTTGTAGTGTAATGCAATAGTACATTTTTAGTCATAAGACAATTTTCCATGAAATAAGTAAAGCTGTTAATGTCATTTTCTAAAGAAATATTATATTACAATATAAATCAAATAACATTCAAATGGGTGTAACCGGCGTTTACCGCTACATTGTCTGAGGCCAGAGATATGGTAGAAAAATGATCAGTTTATTATTATGACCAGGTGAAATGATTTAGTCAATCTTTTATAGAAAATAATATCAGCTCCGTAATTAAATACGAATAACCACATCAATAATAATTAATTTGAGCTTTAAACCTACCTGCTTCCATGTTCGTAAATCGGATGGATTTGAGTGGTCCAACCTTTGTTTGAACCATTGCGCTGGAGGTAGCTGTTCACCGTTATATCCTCCTGGAGCTCCTAAATTGCCGCCTTTGCCTCTACCTAGTCGAAAATGTTTAACAGCGGCTACATAACATAAAAACAACAAGCACACTAATATTGTAAGGGACCTCATTTTCACAATGATTTGATCGACGTGTGGATAAGCCAGTGAATTTGTTGTTTTACTCTTGCAATAGTAATGTACAAAACGTCGGCGGCATTCAGCCAGCCAGGGCGCAGGGGGTCAAAAACATGAAAAGGTCGAACAACTCAATCTGACGTTTGAAACTTTGAATAAAGGCGATGCAATACCAGACACAGTACTATTATTATTATTGCAGTAGGAGAGAGGCGTATTTATCGAAACGTTTAAAAAAAACAGGTATTTCAAAGTAACAACTTGAAACAGATATCTTAGAACCGAAACAACAATTCCTGCCTGTTTCGCCTGTTCCACAACCAACCTACAACAAACAGCCGTAACATTTGCTCTTTCTATCTAACCTAAGGATGTTTACTTTGTTAGAAAGAGATACAAACGAAACGATTTGGAACAGTTTCAAATGAAACATGCTCCTTTCTCTTCTGATTTATTATTATAGAAAGAGACAGCATCTGTTCTTTGGAACAACCTCTTTGCTCCTTTAGAGCATTGTATTAGAAAGAGGTAGCATCTGTTCTCTACCTATCACTGTTGCTGAACTTTTCGGATACACATACAAATTATAAACTTACCGTTGAACAAAAATGTTACTATAATTTTACAATATCTCTTGTTAAAATAATAATTAATCAAAATTTAGATGATTTTTTTTAAACCCAAACATTATATTTACGCGCTAAGAAAGAAACAGAACGATTGTAATATTTATTGTGTATGTGTTTCCAAAGGAACAGGCTGTTATTTTGGAACAGGATTTTGAAACTGTTATCTTCTTGGAACTGAAACAGGTGGAACAGGTTTTTAATTTTATCTGTTCCAGCCCACCTCTCGGACAGTCATCAGTCATCACATCATCACAACAACGTACTATGCGTGTCAAATGAGAATAGGAACGTCAATGACCTCTACCTGTCAGATGTCACTTGAAAAGTACGTTCTGCAACGAAACCTTATCCGCGTAATCAATTATTTTTAGTTTTTTGTTTCACCGAGGTGCAGTTACTCAAAATGAAAAAACGTCTTAAATGAATTAGTCTTGTGGACTGTACTTTTCAAGTGACGTCTGACAGATAGAGGTCATTGACGTTCCTTTTCTCATTTGAAACGCATAGTACAATGTTTACATTGTTTCTGGATTACTCTGGTATAGCGCGCCGAGATTAATTTTGATACTTTGTGTATTTTATTTTTAAGTGAATGAAAATTCAATTTCTACTTAACTTACACTTACAGTGTGTTAACGAGGCAAATAATTATTTGTTCTAGCGTTTGCATTAGAAATGTAAAAGAAATTATCGTGCCATAGTCTAAATCTATTTTTGATTTAGGGAAATCTGTTAGCATTATAAAAACTGAGCAAAATTTTTCGTGCGAAAGGAGGTAAACAAAGGGGTATTTTCTACATCCAACTTATTGACAGTATGAGATAAAAATGTTTTACTTTTAATAATGTACGACATAAATGGAATATTTCGTCTTTACAGGAAGTAGCTGAACCTGAATTCCAAGACTATTACTGAGCTAGCCATTAGCTATTCTGAGGAGGATTGGAATAACTCGTGTCAACATGTAATAAAAATAGAAAAGGATTACTGGGATAAAAAAAAACTAAATATGTACCTACAACGAGGAATTAGAGCGATTTTTCATAAATCTAGAAGATGATAGCAGCAGCACCTCTGAATCCGAACATGACTCAGATGACCTTGCGGCCAGCTCTAGCCAAGACCTGGGGCTCGAGTCTGCTATTGCAATCGCGTCTCAATGACCGGTTATTGATCGAATATTTGACAACTTTGACAGTTTTTGTATGGGAAATGTGTCATAAGTTTGACGTTATACGTCAAAAGTCGATCATTGACCGGTCATTGAGACACGATTGCAATAGCAGACTCGACCCCCTGGACGTGGTTGGGGTAGAATATTTAGAGGAAGATTTACAATTTAATAATTTATTTTTTTATAATTCCTAAACAATGTTGTAAACTCAGGAGTATTTACCCAAATATTTACTTTTCGGTTAGTAATCAGTTGCGTATCGAGAACACATCCTTGTTCAAACTACTGATAACTTACCGATTTGAAAAAACAATACCTACATAATGTAGATGAATGAATAAATTTATGTCGAAAAAAAGAACAGCTAAGTATCAAGATTACGTTGGTACGCTACTCGGTTGCAACGGGCTGCCATACGAACAACACAGTGGGCCCCCCATCATTTTCTACTCTTTTTTGCACAGCTGTACTGTACAGTTAATATTACTTTCTTCATGTATTACAGCTAGGCAAAAAAGAGTCTGACGCGGTGACAGCTGAAACTAAAAATGGATGATTGTGGCAACATTGTTTTATTTGTCAACTGCCAGTATATCATGTGTCAAAAGTGCGTAAATCCTCGTCGTTTTTCATAAATTTAACAAAATTATTAAGTTTCGTTGCAAAATTAACGTTTAAAAATTAATAAAACCATTCGTAGTTGTATCAGAGCAGTGATTTACCACGACTTTTTGTGGTGTTTGGCCAAATCTGAAGCGGGACAAGTTTTGTCTGATATCGGAAATGTTTATCGAAGAACTGCCGCTAGGACAGGTATTTATCTACCTTATTTAAATCATTGTATACTAAATAAGTTTTTCTAAATGTATTCAATGCGTAGTTTTGTCGCTATACAGATTTAAGTTACTATTTGTCTTGTTTACAGTAATTGAAATTTAAGGTTATGTTTTGTAGTTTGCAGAGCCTCGTATACCCATATTTGATACTTGAAGATAAAGAATAGGGAATTAATAATAAAGTACCGTATCTTTTTTTGTTTTAGGTAAATCTGTCAACACAGTAAGAAAAATGTTTAAGGAAGGTAAAAAGTAAGATATTTTTGCAACACCGGGAAAACATTTCAAAGGTCGCCCGAAGAAAGTTACCACCTTATCATTGTGACGTGATTCCGACTGAATTAATATGGGGAATTGCAAAACATTAAATTGCTTCAGTCAATGTTGGATCCATTGATATAAAGGTATGTAGCCTAGTTTATTGTGCATATTTAAAGTTGCTATGTTAGAACCATTGTTTATGTTTATTTTTTGTGTTTAAAGGTGGCTGCTGAACAAGCATTTGCAAACATTACTGAGATTGGAGAAATTCATGCAAGGATATTGTAATGAAAATAGAAAAATAATACCATGACAGTAATAAATCCCACAGATGACAGTAGCAGTGATTTATCAGAAATAGAAAATACTAGTGTTTCAGAAGTTGCAGGAAGCTCTAGCCAACATGTGAGCTTCCGGGATCGAATATTTGATAGTAGTGTGTTCGATTCGTCTGTTTAAATTTTTGGTATTAAAATAAAACTTAAAAAAAACGTACGTGTCGTTAATTCCTAACAATCTTACGGTTAGACTGCTCTCAAGGGCATGATTATATCTGTCTGTGGATACCTAATGCACCACTTTCGTGCAAGGCTTCAGTGTCCACTATAACATACATAGGTACATTAACTCACGCCTTTTTCCCACGCTGGTAGGCAGAAACTACAGAGCGCCATATGCTACGATTCTTGCATACTTCTTTTGCTTCGTATACATTTTAACATGTTGTTATACACATTTGCCCACTATTAATAGTGTTTATACTGGACATTGAAGCCTTCCATGGTGTTTGCGTAGCATCCGACAGACAGAACCACCCACTTAGCTTTGGGATTATAGTACTAAAAAATAACAAGTATCAAACCTGTTACGTCGTAGTATTCAGGGTGGCCACATGCGCGATACTAGCGACCTCATTTATTCCACACTCTTTTTTGCCAAGCTGTACTTCAATTACCTGTCTTCTTCTTTTCGTGTGATTAATGGCTAACCTGGTAAAAATAACGTGTGAGATTGTCAGACTGTAAAGCTTCCAAAAATGTTCCAGTAAATCTGGAAACATACCTGTGATAGTATTTACAATATCTCATCGTACGTTTGTGGGTACTGCTGCATTTCAATTTTCTATTTTTCTACTAAAGACTAAAGTATCATTTGATTACATTATTACGCTAAATCAAAACTTTGAAACAGATGAATTTGAACTATTAGACGTCCACTGTTAGTAGCCCTAGCACGAATTCCTCAGATAAGCAAAACGACAAAAAGGATAACTTTAAAATTTAAAATACAACCACTTTAACAAAATTTTATAAATTAAGATTTTCCAAAAACTATTGTGATTCTAACAGGTATTTTCAATTTATAAATCTTTAAAATTGACGGTACGGTCTATGTTTAAGTCAACGTTTTATGCCAGGCACATTCTATCACGTCTAAACTAAATGGAACAATGCGTCAATTTATTTTAGTTCTTTCCGACGCTCGAGCTGAAGCATTTTGTGTCGGCAGGTCGGCACCGAAAAATGTGGTTAAGTCGTAGACAGATAGTATTCCCTGTCTACGGGTTAAGTGTTTAACTGACTTTATTTTATTTTATATTTGTAGTCTATGGTGAAGTCCAAATTTAATTTAGTTGGCAACACTGTCACATAGCCAAGTCAGCCTGCTGCGGACTTCAGCCTGAGCCAACATTCCAAATTCCATTGAGTGAGGCCTTAAGTGAGGCATTGACTCAGTCACTCAGTTAGCTCACTTGCGAACGCGATCGATCGCGGGCAAGGTGTAGTTATCTCTGGTACGAAGCGCTCGGTGGGTTTGAAAATGGCTCTTTTCAGATATTCATCTACTAAATTGCAAGAATTGCAGGTAAATACTTAATATATTAATATACTCTTCCTTATAATTTAAAGTGTCCTTGCACGATGTATTTTTTGTAAGCTTTTTATAACCTTCTTGCCCACATTTTGGGTTCGAAGTTATGTAATGTGAATAAAAACTATTTTGGGAGTAACTGCAGATATATTGCATCCCGGTAGTCAGTATATTCCGGAATGTTTAGTACGAATTGGCGCGGTTTATTAATATCGTCATTTACGGCACGACCGGTATACCAAGCAAGGGGCATGCAGAATTGCAGCGGGAAATTCCGGTCACGATATTTTGTAAAGGATATTCGATTGTAGTAGAAGGTTGAGTCATTTTGGGGTTTCGGACCAAAATCGTGATAAAATTAACCATCATGATGCCACTCAGTCTGACAGTCACAGCTACTTATTTCAGGAAGTATAAATGCTATCGTCTTGAAACTTAGAATAGTAGACTGCATGTTTGCTTGCATCGCAAGTTGTAATACCTATATTGTTATTTTCATTGCATACAGGACAGGGCTTCATTTTTACACTATCAATAATTTTATGTTATCATTTTGTTTTCATAGTTTTTGCCCTGTTGTTGAAAAAATTAAGTAAAAACTACCCCCCGCCCCCATTTCCAAAATACACTAATGAAAAATAAGATGGAGATTTGTGTAGATAATAAGGACAAAATAAAATAATGTAAAGACATTATTTTATAAATATTAACAAGTTGTGATAAAGATCACAACTTGTTAATATTTATCAAAACCCTTAATTAATAAAACTTAGTTTTGCAAAATATTCAATAAAATATTTGTTGCACTATAGTAGGACCTCCTTTGTAAGCAACTTCTAACTTTGCTGGTTATTTATTTTTATAAGAGGGCATTGGCCAAAAATGTTTGGGGTTTGGTCCAAAAGTCTACTACTAACTGTCACTGAAGAATTTAGTAAATAGGTACGAGGTATTTACTAATATTATAACTGAATAAGGCATTATAGTTTTTTAAATATTTTAGTCAAAAGGCTTGATTGATTTTAACTAATGAGGTCTCTATATTTTGGGTTTGGCCCTATGTAGGTATGGCTGGTAAATGACTGGATTTTGATTGCAATTGTAATTTGTGACAAATTTATGAATTATTTACAACCTCATACTAGTTTATATTTTTGGAACCATGGCTTTGTGTCTTTTTGATGCCACCCAAAATATAGATGCTAGCTTAAGTGAAGCTAGCTATTATGGTGGTTCTTTATTTTTACATCATAAACCGTTTTATATCACTCTTTTTGTTTATGCTCATTTGATTTGGATACATACTCTAAGTCATATATCATTATAAAATAACATTTTAATTCAGTATGTTTCCAGCACTGGGAAAGTTTATCAGAAGGAGCAATACATGCATACACACAATATTAATTTTAGTCAATAGGGCAGGTGATTTTATTGAATTTAGAATTCCAGTAATTAATATTTATTACTTAATAACTCAATCATTGTGTACCTATATCAAAAGTAATTTTAAGTACTACCTATGTATCTATACAATATGACTAACATTCTAATCAATCTAGTTGTTCATGTTGATGCATTATGAACCATAGTTAGGTGTTATCATCTTTTATATTAATGAGTCATTGCTAATTTATTAGAACATATACCTATTGTAGTTTTCCTTTGATATACTCTTGCTTGTAATAGGTAAAAAGGTATTTTTGTTAATCATACACCGAGACAAGTATTAGTTTTATTTTGTCTTGCTACCTGTATACCTAATTCCCAAGTAAAATTATTCTTGATAATTGATTGTTTTATAAAAACATAGTAGGTACCTTAAGGAACAGGAAATCAACAGATGCTTGAGAATTCCTGTTTTAGTTGTGACAGACTTGTTCATGATTATATTATGATAAGTATCAGGACTAAATATTACCACCTGCTACTGTGTCTGAAGTTACATAATTTATTCTTGTCATAAGTAAGTGTCAAGATAATTAGATTGAAGCAGTTTCTGTAACATAACTTTAAGTTATCTAATCACAAAAACAATATGACAGTTTTTAGTACTGGATTAAACTTCTTAACTGCAATGATTGATCCGTTATGGAAATATTTAGTAGTGTAGTCATGTGAGATTTGCACAAAGTATGTGGCAATGGCCTTGGTCAATCTATGTCAGTGTCACGCACGGTGGCGCTTGTTGGCGTGATAACCGATGTCACTCGCTGTGCAGCGCGCGTCTGCGCCTCCTCAGTCACGTGGAGCCGCTAGCATGCCATGATAATAATTATTACTTACTTCATACGCGAATTTTAACGCTACTGTGTTATCACGAGCCGCCCGCTAGGCACGCACACGCGACTCACGTCAAACTCGTACGAGATAGCGCTATTCGAGTATTCGCATTCGCAGTTTCGCACCTTCTCGTGACATAATCGGGAGTAACACTTGACTACAATGTCAGGTGACATACATTCTATTGTTCTACACGAGTCTGATTTACATAACTATACAAGTTCGTTCTGACGACTGTTCTTATAGAGTTACCGCATCCTGAGTCCGGAACATAATATTTTGTATTTATCGATGGCGTCGTGATACGATATCGTTATCAGCAAACTATGTAACAGAAAGCCTCGCAATGACATTCACGATACGTGTCCTCTGCTATGCCCCAACTCTAAAGATAACCACGCAGGTCAACCCGCTCGCTCGATCGCATCGGGCACGCGCCCAAATGCTCACGATTATTATAGGCACATGTGATATGTATCGTTCACATATCCACTAACTACCTACATCATGAAGACCCGAATTGGTTTAATTTGGAAAATAAACGAAAACGTAAACATGCAACTCATGGAAGTAACGCGGATCTAAAAAAAACCGGTGAAGAACGTTCGTTAGTATGACGCACTTGTTCAAGGTTGCGTTGCTCTATGGCTTCTAGTGGTTTAACAAAAACCATTAAGTACATACGACTGCCTAGTAGGAAATAATGTTTTACCAACTAAGTAAATAAAGTTAGTTTTACAAAAAAAAAATAAGATGATGAAAGTAAAGGCGTCGAAAATTTATGAAATCGTAGGTACCTACACGTAGGTAGGTTGGTATTATCATGCGTGAATACTGAGTAGTGTAGACTTAGGTGATAAATGTAACATTGTTTCGTTGTATTAAAGTCTATGCGATAAGGAACGACACGATTGATAAAGCCACTGAAAAAATATGAACACTAGAAAATTTAAATCATTTTTATTTTTCACATAGATAACAATTTTATGCACAGGATTCCGTACCAAAATAGTAAAAAAGTACCATTTCAGGCGATAGTATATCTGTCTGTTTGTCACAGCACTCACAGCTCCTTATTCCTGGAAATATTAGTAGTAACAATATGTACCAAATGTCGATTATTGGTAGGTACCACGTAGGTACATACCTCAGTTAATCTGTGTGTACCAACGCTATCTGCTATCAAATCAATCTTATTATCACCTATTAACTGATCTTCGACCTCTCGCAAGGAAAATGTGTTTATGTATGTATTTGCATTAAAATTTGCAATACAGAAATGTGGTGAGAAGTGTGCTAATTTGCTCTAAGTAAAACGCCAACATCTGTTCATCGCTATGTCTGGTAATTTGTAATTAGCAATCCTAGCGTTCATATAACAGCTATATGATTTTTTATAAGTAATAATGCTAGCTGCCCAAAAAAATAGTTGATGGCCTATTCTCCGACCTACTGGATATATACACACAACATTTTATAATAACCGGTCAAGCCGTTTCAGAGGAGTATGGCAACAAACACTGTGACACGAGAATTTTATTTCTTAGGTAAATATACAGGGTGTCTCATTCAAATCGGTTAGTATGGGAAAGTCTGAAACTATAAGACATACGAAGATCTGTTCTGAGGAACCATGTCATCGATTTTAATAACAAGAAAAACTGCATTCATACCTTTTAAAAAACATCTGTACTTCGTTCGGGAGTCGAACCCGGTTATTTTGAAAAAAAAAACCCACACTATTTCTATTTAGATATCGATTGTGTAGGTCTTAAGCAGTAAATGTCTGTATGAAACATGATGTCTAAAATGAATAAAATGCATTGTTTCCACATACTTTAATTTATTTTAATAGGTGCTCGAAGTGACCACCGCCTTTTCCAATACTGCCTCTGGACTATTTCTTGAGGGGTTACGTTAAGGATGAAGTGTACAAAACCAGCTATTATGACATCGTTGTAGACCTAAAAGTAGCCATAGAGACAATTTTAACGCAAATTCACCACATGAAGATACAAAAATGCAATTGTGAGATCGTTACCTAAACGTGTTGAATATTGTATTGAAAAAGGCGGTGGTCACTTCGAGCACCTACTAAAATAAATTAAAGTATGTGGAAACAATGCATTTTATTCATTTAAGACATCATGTTTCATACAGACATTTACTGCTTAAGACCTACACAATCGATATCTAAATAGGAATAGTGTAGGTTTTTTTAAAAAATAACCGGGTTCTATTCCCGAACGGAGTGCAGATGTTTTTTAAAATGTATGAATGCAGTTTTTCTTGTTATTAAAATCGATGACATGGTTCCTCAGAACAGATCTTCGTATGTCTTATAGTTTCAGACTTTCCCATACTGACCGATTTGAATGAGACACCCTGTATAATGCATGTGATTAAAATATTGTAATGCATGCCAAGCAATTCACTCATAGCTAATTGATTGAATGTTTAGTGGTTATTACAAAAATTAATGACTTAATATTCTTCTTAATGTGTAGGTAAGTATACGTATTGTAATAGTAGACTAGTGAGGTACTTAAAACAGGTTTTAAAATAATGGAATCAATTAGGTTAATAAATACCTAAGATTGTTAATTATGAAGTATTGAGCATATACATATAACGCGGAAGTTAAATTGTTTTGAGATATCGACAACCGTTTGACCTTATGTTGTGGATCGATATCCATATCGCTACGAAGGGATTTCAGTAAATGAATCGACCCACCTTTTGTAGTCCAAAGTAATTACGTTTGGACTTCCCCTTGCGTGCCACGACTGACTCATTTAAATTAATTATTGAATACTAGCTGTACGTCGAACTGCACCACAAGGGGGCGATGAAGTTCTGAGAAACGTTAGTATTCATTAAGTATATACATACATACACATACATTTTCCGTGACCCCTTTGCATTGATGCACGGGTGGAAGCGCTGGAATTGTATATTTCTTTGGTCAGAGAAAAGTATAAACGATAATCATAAAAAATGTCTTACCAGACACAAAAATAATTGTAAGCCTTATTTTCACATTTTTTTCTGTTACATAGTTTCATGATGGTTCTGGTAATAATTGTTGAACGTTTTATTTAAATAACGATATAAGTGTTAACTAGGCAAGTTTTCCAATTTGTAACTTCACAAAGTCCTTGGCCGCATCTTTAACGTGATAAAATATCTTTTGCGTACTTTTTACACTTGAGTAGAAATCGACTTTCAATTTGCTGTTTAAAAAAATAATCATTAGGTATGATCTTTCTTTACCTTTATAAGTAGGCATTTCTCGTTTGCCAAGTTTCAAGTTAATAAACCAAAGAAATGAAATTATTTTCCTGTCCGAAAACGGCTGAAACGAAACTGCTTAATATTTTAGTGAGCTACAAACAAAGCAACCAGTAGATTTTCTTTCAACCTTGTTTCACTCGCAATGAAGGTTAACTTTACTTTGCCGCCGAATTTCCATTCGACGGTTCTATGACATCATTTACTACCTACTTGAAGGAGGCTGAATTAATTAAACAATATTTGTTTCGTTTTTAATTTTTTATGTAAAACTCATCGCGTAGGTTTCGACGCGTTTTGAATTTCGATTGCTAAAACCTGATTTTATAAATGAGCTCAGGCCTCCGGAACACAAAATTTAGTACCAAGTACCAACAGTAGTCAGTACCGTATCTGTATATTAGTAGAATGTTTCTATATTTCATCTGAAGTGGAAAAAACCTTGTACTGGCCTATGGCGTAAATAACTAACACAGTACCTAAAGAAAAAAGACTTATTTATGTTGAATACTTATGCTTTTAGGACAACCACGTAAGGTTTATTATAGTATCTTATGAATTTTATATAAAATACATTGTAGTAAGTATGCAGTTTTATACAGTCGTTTATGTAAACTCGTGAAATTGTAATTTAAAACTTAATAAAATAATAACATCATCATAAATCGGGCGCATAAATCTAGCATTCTAGGGTCTACTGCGTAGAGTCGAGTAGAATAGCAGCCTCCACCACAGACTACACTATAAATTAAATAGTGATTAAAAACTGTACTTTTTATAGAAAAAAAAAAACTTTTTTACAAAAAAAAAACAACCGAATTCTTAAAAAGAAAAATAACTCCAGTTTCGAAAGTCTGTGACTTTGGTGGTTTTATTTCGTTCATTATTGGCCACAGACTTTCGAAACTGGAGTTATTTTTCACCTGTTAGTGTTTTTTATGAAGTCGGTTGTTTTTTTTTGTAACAAAGTTTTTATTTTGCAATTTTTAGTTTCTTCGTACCTATGTAAAAACAGACTCTAAAACTTAAAAGAATTATTGAAATCGGTTAAAAATTGCAAAAGAAGTTTTTTCTAAACATTAATCAGTACATCTCTGCCGAGCCCCTTTTAAAATAGACAGGCGTAATGTTATGTTATGGAAGTACAAAAAATCTGCACAGACATGACTGTAGCAATCGCAAGTAATTTGCTGTTATGCGTTGAAGAGTACTGTTGCCTGTCTTCTTCATCAGTTTTTCTTCACCAAATGATACTTTCTAAATGAAAATGCTTGATTTGTTACCAAAAATGTAAAAATCGGTATATGTGTATCTATATTATTTGAGGAGTTCTCTTAATTCCTCAAGGATCCCATCATCAGATCTGAGGTTTGATAAAAATGGGACCAACCTGGTAATACCTTAATTATCAAATAAAAAAAAGAAATATGAAAATCGGTCCATAAATGGCGGAGTAATCGCGTAACAAACAAACAAAAAAAAAAAAACATACCTGCGAATAGAGAAACCTCCTCCTTTTTTTGAAGTCGGTTAAAAAGTTTAATTGTGAGGTAAAGAGTATTAATTAAGGGATACCCTTCAAGGAAAGCCGCGAAGTTGAAAAGTTACACCACAGTTTTATGTTGTATGTTGATCAAGTTTTGCATTATTTATTATTTTGTTGATAGTACAGTCAAATTAGGTCATTTTTTGATAAAGATTGGAATAAATTCTCTGGAGAGACAAAAACGGTTCCGATGGTTTTGTATGAGTGGAAAATCGAGTATGAAAACAAAAAAACATTTACTACCCCTACGGAAGGGGGTGAAAATTGTTTATTGGCCATAACTAACTAGATAATACAGATGTACTCTGCGTAATTTTTTGTACGCTGTATTACACCTTAATCTATATTATTACATTTTATTTATTTTATTCTGACTAACGCAGCGTGAGAAAAAAAATAAAAACATTTTTTTTTCTTTTGTGGTCATGGCAGCCTTGGGGAAAACTGTGTAGTTGTGTAAATTGAGGAAAGGGTTATACATTTTGACCTAAATACATTATTGATTTTGCACCCTAGTGTGACACATGGAAATTAGCTTTTTACGATTTTCTGCCGCTGTACTTCGGGGGAAATTTTGGTTGTTTTGAAATCAATACAGTCATATTAATTTGGTTTCCTTTATATTTGCACCCTATAAAAAATTGGCATTTCTTAAGGGAACATATAATTTTCTTGTATTACAGTAATTGCCAAAGAGCTATTACGCCATGGAAGTGACAAGCGACATGCGCTTGTCACTTCCATAGAATATTGTTATAACCCATTTTTATTCCAAACATACTCATTTATTATTTAACTAGCTGATGCCTGCGGCTTCGCCCGCATGGATTTATTTTTAAAGGTTTTGGAAGGTTTATTTTTAACCTCCAACAAATACAATTATATTTTTGCCAATGCATACAAAAACTTGACAAATTATATACTAATAATTTCCTTGAGAAAAACACTATCTACAGGTAAAAACAGCATTGGCGTAGTCATGTTTGAGTTCATTGCGAACAGACAGACAGACGACCGCGACGCAAGTGCGGATCCACTCGATCAACCAGTCAAAGTAATATTTATGTATGGATGATACCAATCGAGTTAAATTATTACCTCCTACTACTACTACTTCAAATAGTACTTACTACCTTCTCTAGTATTGTATAATAATAATAATAATAATAAGTTTATTAATGCTTCAGTTTACATTGTTTAGGTTTAGTGTTTGGAGCCTACATTTAAGAAAATAATGCTTGTGTTAGGAGGAGCAACATAGAGACACTCTGCGCAGTAGTTCAGTTTAAAATTATGTATTTTGTATCTTTCAAAATCAATGCATTGCAGTAAGGTAGTTAGGTTAGCTATAGGATAGGTCGGGAGGAGGCACGGCTCCATGTCGTTTCGGGTGACGCAGATACTTTCCGGGCACGGTTGCTTCGGAAAGTACCTGTGTCGCATAAACAGGGAGCCGAACGCCCGGTGTCACCGCTGCGTCGACTGTCGGGAGGACACGGCGCGGCATACGCTGGCAGAGTGTGCCGCTTGGGAGGAGCCGCGCCGTGCCCTCGTCTCTGGAGTAGGCAGTGACTTGTCGCTGCCGGCCGTGGTCGAGAGGATGGTCGGCAGCGTCGAGTCCTGGGACGCGGTGGTGTCCTTCTGCGAAACGGTAATCTCGCAGAAGTAGGCTGCGGAAAGGGAGAGGGAGATTACTTCCACTCACCCGGCCCGCAGCAGACGCACCGGGCGCAGGCGGAGGGCAGACAACACCCTCTTCCAGCCCCCCTAAATGGGTCCAGGGCGACGGACGCGGGGATGTCCGCCGCCCCCACGTACATGGACCCGAGGTGGCGGCGCGTCGTGTTCACGCGCGCCCCTCTTAGACGTCGCGAGGGGAGTCTAACACCTCACTCCAGTCGCTGACTTGGCGAGGCCCGTGGGGCCGGCACCAGTCGGGGGTCGCGGAAGTATCTTCTGTTCCCGTGACCCTCAGCGCAGGTGTGAGAAGGAACACGGGATGGTTTTTAGTCAGTAAGAGTCTGACAGACCTTTCCGCCCTCCCTGGGGCGGGGGACTTCCATGAGGATGGTAAGGTTAGGTTATATGTTTATATGTATACTAAAATGCCTCTTATTTTTTTTTGCCCCCTAAGGGATTGAATTCACAAAAGTTTAAAAACCCTAATACTTCATTTTATCGAAATAATTTTGAAAATCAGAGAACTTTCACACTAACTTTGCGCTCCCCATTTACCCCCTTAAAAATGATTTGCGAAAAAATATTTGTTAGGTGTTTCATGACTTTCAATGAAAAACCTTCATACTGAATTTCATTGGAACAATTTCAAAAACGACAAAGTTTTATACAAGTACTTACTTTGCACCCACGTTTTACCCCCTTAGAGGATGATTTTCAAAATGTAACGCGCTCCTGATTGTTCTCGAGGGACCGAGCAGTCTCAGAGCAAATATTCTGAATATTCAACCTCTGATCCCTCTCTGTAAACGTTTCGGATGCGCGAGAATGACGATCCCGGTCGATGGCTAAACGCATTTTTTGTTGTTTCACACTTTCCTGAGATAGAGAAGAGTGCGGACTCGTTTACATTTTAGTCGTAATTGTCGCTTCGTGCTAGTTTCTGCGGACAAACTTAGCGCATTACGCTCACGGTTAGAACCTAGCCGTTGTACACGCTCTGCGTCGGTTTCGAGAGATCGAACTGACTGGCCTGTTGGTCTAGTAGTTAGTGACCCTGACTGCTATGCCGGAGGTCGTGGGTTCGATTCCCACCCAGGACAAATTTTTGCGTGATGAGCGCGATCATTTGTTCTGTGTCTGGGTGTTATTTATCTATAATATGTATGTATTTAGAAATATATAAGTATGTTTATCAGCTATTTAGTACCCATAACACAAGCTCTGAAGCTTAACTTGGGACTAAATGGCGTTGTGTGAAAAGTTGTGGAATATTTATTTATTTATTTATTTATATTTAACTAACCTGCGAATCTTAGAAACCCTTAAGTTTCGAGACAGATTTGACGTTTTTCTAAAAGGCATAGCTAAAATTTCTTCTTAATCCGATACTAACGACATTCAAATCAGCACGTAATAAGCACGTAAGAATTGCTAGTAGAAAAATAAGGTCAGAGTGTCGTCTTGGGGGCACTATGAAAAAAAAATTAAAAAAAAAAATTAAAAATCATTTATTTAGGAAAAAAAACAGTACAGTCATGAAAAAATAAAAACGATGATAACTGCAAAAGTAAATAACTGTGGCGCAGCTAACTTGGAAAAATTTCGCAACCAATTTCGAGGTAGTTGGTCACAGTTCTAACCTTTTTTTTTTTTTGAGGCGTGAAAATCCTCAAGGATGTCCCCCGCCCGGGGAGGTGGAGGGGTCTGTCAGACTCTTACTGACTAAAAACCACCCCGTGTTCCTTCTCACACCTGCGCCGGGGGTCACGGGAACAGAAGATACTTCCGCGACCCCGGAATGGTGCCGGCCCCGCGGGCCTCGCCAAGTCAGGGGAGTGAGGTGTTAGACTCCCCTCACGACGTCTAAGAGGGGCGCGCGTGAACACGACGCGCCGCCACCTCGGGTCCATGTACGTGGGGGCGGCGGACATCCCCGCGTCCGTCGCCCTGGACCCATTTAGGGGGGCTGGAAGAGGGCGTTGTCCGCTCTCCGCCTGCGCCCGGTGCGTCTGCTGCGGGTCTTGGGCCTACATATTATTTACCCAAATTAAATTAAGAATTAAACTAAATTGTCGTTAATTTAACAGACAACTACATTATTTTTAAATTAAAAAAAATATGTTAATCGCAGCAAGGAACAAAACTACAAATTATAGGTACTTAAATCAATTACCAATTACAACAAATGTGCTTGGTAAGTTAAAACTTAGAACCAAAGCTTTGACTTAACTTGCTAAGCTTGCTTGCTTGCTTAGTGTAGCTTGTAGTACCTACCACCAATCAATCTGTTTAGTAATATTGGTGTGAAACTCTCCATACAATTAGATAGGACATGTATAATAGTTCTCAGATTTTATAACAGTATCGTAACTAATGCATAAACTAAAAAATAATAATAATAAAAATATTTTTACGATTATTCTAAAACAATATTATAGGGTTTGAACTCGCACCATTTAGTGTGGTAAACGGTCGCTTGACCTCTCCGCTAAATTCCCCGTTGACATATTGTTGAACAGCTGTTCCCCTACAATTTATAATATTACTGCCCCGCTCCTTAATAAAAATACCGTGATTTTTATGTTCCTAGAGTTATTTTTTTATTTAACTAAATAACATGTCATTTGTGCATTCAATAACGAAAAAAACCTTTTAAAATCAATATTGCTTACCTCCTCCTCTATGTTATCATAAGGCGTGATAATATGTAGCCTAAAGCCTACCTTGGTTTACTTAGAACGTTTTTGCTAAATTTTAATTCAATCTATCCAGTATTTTTCGCGTAGAGCATACCATACACACAGACAAACAGACAAAAATTCTAGAAAGTCTTTTTTTGTCATCAGTTACGTTTTTCTAACAAAACCCACTTATTTTTTTAGAAAATTCTCAATGTACAGTTTTTTTTGCGTTACTGTTTTATTATATGTATAGATTATTTTTTTTATTACTGTAATGTGTATTTCTAACAATACACTGTCACTTTGCATAAAATATAATCCGATATTTTTTTTTTATTTCAGTTAAAGGTAAATTTGTGTAACGCGCGGATCGCTTCTTGCCACAACAAAGATCTAAACGCATCTTCTATTATCATGGCATGCACGTTTTTGTTCTGGCCCCGCCGGCCGCGCTCGCCCCGCGTCCCGCTTCGACCCCGCGCGCGCCCTGCGAACGCCACGAGGCGCGTTATGTATCCACGTTAATTTTACATAAACTTCCAGTCATATATATCTTATTTTTATTAGGTGCGAATAAAGTATATTTAGAATACATCATGTATAAAAAAAACCACGACTACAATAATTTGCCCCGAAGTACAATTTATAAATATTGTAAAATGCTGGTTTCCAAGGGGTGCAAAAGGGTGCAAATTTAACTGGTTGTTTATGATGCTTTAAAAAGATTATTATAAGTTTGCACCAACAGACAAAATTTCCCTTAAGCCGCAAATCAAAAATATTAATTTATTAATGTTTCATACACCCCACACTTTTTTCGTGACAAGTAATTATACACCAAAGGGGTATCTACATATATGCATACTTAGCACAATTAGTTACTAAAGAAATTTCAAAATTTTGGAA
Organism: Euplexia lucipara; assembly: GCA_921972225.1. Taxonomy (NCBI): domain Eukaryota; kingdom Metazoa; phylum Arthropoda; class Insecta; order Lepidoptera; family Noctuidae; genus Euplexia; species Euplexia lucipara. The sequence goes on along the minus strand of OV179142.1, from coordinate 3,011,182 downwards.
CTTTGAAGTTTTTACCTAATATTAAACGATGTTCCGTACATAACAGGAATGGTGCAAACTCAGAGAAAACTTATTTTCATGTCTTCTAATGATTCCACAAAAAATTACAACTACACGAATTACGTCCAATCTTTTTGCTAATTTGACTGTACTATGAGGAAAGTTGGTTTATAAGAACCTTCTATTCGATTTTCTCAAGGATAACCTTTGTCGTTAAGGCTATTTAACATTTCTCAATTAAAATTTTACGATAATTATGTGAGTAGATAAACTCAATTATTTTACAACGTCAATTTTAGCTATATTATAAACTTGACCTTGACGTATATAAAGTAGTTGTACTGTGGATTTTATTACGTATGGGAAGCCGCCCATATTTGGTGGTAACAAAACTACTTTTGTGGTGACAAGTCCAAAATCGATCAATACTCTCGTGCCATATCTATGTTAAATAATAATAATAGTTCATTATTATATGATAGCTATTAGAACTTTATCAAAGTCCACGTGTCCACACAGACAGACGCGTAAAACGACTGTTATAGACATTTTAAACGAAAATTCAAAGACTAAATTATTAAAAATGTTCTATTTTTCTAATAATTATCTGTTATCTCATTTTAATAATATTACCTATATTATTATGAACTCTGTTCTACAGCGCCGCAATTTCATTACGTATCCCTGAAGAGAAATAGGGCCACGGCGTCTGTCCTGATCTATTCCTGGGCAATACGATGCGTGCAATAACTCATTGTCTCAAAAATAGATGTTGCAGTGGATGCGCAGGAGTGCGTAATGACAATCCGGATAATCGGGATAGCATCGGCATCGATAAAATGCTTGACTTATTCAAGTATAATGGATAGGGGTATAATTATACCCAGCAGGGCTAGCATGGCCGGAGATATTCTTTCCACGGGGAGAGGATAAAATACTATTCCCCTCTGTCATTTTTATCCACCCTCCGAGCATGGCGACATGGGTGGATAAACTATTCACGGGGATAAACCAGGGGAAACGCTTGTCCTCGAAATTATTGCCATTATAAGAAAACTTTTATGAAATTACACAATAGTCGAGAATGTCATGTAAACCAAAGTACTTTCATCGTTTTATTACATCTGTCTGGATATTTATTTTGTTTTGTTGTCAATTGGGATTGCTCGAATCGCGAAATCTTTCACTAGTCGCCATGGATGAGTATCCACGTCTAATGTCAAAAAGTGATATAATTCTCTTTCCCCCTGTTGCCGTGCTTTGGCAGGTGGATAAGATAATTGTATCCCTTGTCAGTGGAAATAACCGGTGGATAAAAGTTATATCCCCAGCCCATGCTAGCCCTGCAGCAGATGAAGGTAAAATAAGGTAATGAGTTTTCATTTTACTCGTAGTATTCAAATTCACAACAGTTACTAATTGTAAATAGTATCCGAGAAAACAGCGTTCGTTTTGTTTATTATAATATCTACAATCTTTTTTTAGAGCCGCCTACGATTGAGAAACCGGTTTCGTCTGTGTCAATAATAATACAGGAAGGCAAAATGAAAATAGTTTAGGGCGGTAGATTCCTATAATAATTTAGCCGGAGACAATATTTTTTTTATGATTGTTTGATTTTTATACTCCGACGAAAAATTTCCCTCATGACAAAAACGTAGGTGGCGTTTATTGATCCCTTTTACAAGATAATTTTATTTACAGTAGGTAAAAAAATGGTGAAGGTATAATACATTTCTGGACACATTTATTGGCCCACCTTAGAGTTTAGGTTTCGATGGCCCCTACCGAAATATGATTGCTAAATTGAACAAAAACTGTTGATGCAGTTTTAAACCTGATACATTTTACCATCTTTTTCGATCGTATTGTTTTAAATTTGAATTCAGAATACCATACGACATGGAGCTACGCCTAACAAGTCGGATATGCGCCTTGTTAAAGGCAATTGATTTTTAAAAAAAAAACATGTTTTATCAAATAAAAGTTTAATTTAAAAACGCGTGTTGCCTCCATGGGCATCTACCACAGCTCTCATACGATTAGGCATAGAGTTTATCAACCCCTCTATGAAATTTTGAGGGATCATCTCCCATTCCTCTTCTATGGCAGTTTTCAACTCCTGCATCGTCTGGGCAACTGGCTGACAAGCCCTAACACGTCTTTTTAGCTCGTCCCACATGTGCTCAATGGGGTTCATGTCTGGGCTTCTGGCTGGGCAGTCCATAACTGTGATGTTCACATCCCGAAGATATTCCCTGACGATGCCGGCCGCATGGGCTCTTGCATTATCATGCATAAAAAGGAAATTTGGGCCCACATAGTCTGCGTATGGTATCACGTGAGGTTCTAAGCACTCACGAATGTATCTTTCAGCATTTAATGTTGGCAGCCGTGGTCCTGTAACAACCTCAAGTTGAGTTTTGCCGCTCGCGGATATACCGCCCCAGACAGTCCATGAACCACCGCCATAAGCAACCCTCTCTTCAAAGCAGCATTGTGCGAAACGCTCTCCCTTACGTCGGTAGACCTTCTTCCTTCCATCATTGCCATGTAACACAATTTTAGACTCATCAGAAAAGAGTACACGGCTCCAATCTTGCTGTGTCCAATTTAAATGACTGCGTGCGAAATGAAGGCGCGCTGTTCGGTGGGCTCGCGTTAGTTTGGGCCCATTAGCTGGCTTGTGTGGTACCATATCGCGTTCTTTTTACCTTCTCCGAACAGTTCGAGCGCTCACAGATACTCCGTGGAAGTCGCGAAGTTGGTTTTGTATCTCAATGGAGGTAAGGTGACGATTTCTCAAGCTGGTCGTCACGATGAATCGATCCTGCCTTTCAGTTGTGACCCGAGATCGTGGCCTTCCTTGGCATCGAACAAAGCTGTCAGTCTCTAGGTACCTCCGATAAACATTTCGGACCGCAGATCGACTTAAATTAAGTTGAGCACTCACGTTTCCTTCGTGGTGTCCGACCTGAATAAGTGCCACAGCTTGGGCGGCGACTTCAGGTAACCATAGATTATTGATAGAACCTCACCTTAATGTTAAGAATAAGTAATGTTTGTTGCAAAACCAAAGATATCAATCACTTTTTCAAGAATTAAATCCAAGTAAACCAATAAAACCAAGTTTTCTTAGTATTTGATGGTTTGATATCAACAAACAGGCTCCAAATTGTCTTGTTTCTTTAAATTCTGTGTTCGAAATTCAAAAAAAGACTATTGAATGAAATTTTGAATGTGCCAGGTTCAAAACTGCATAAAAACTTTTTGCTCGACCTAATATAAAATTTTAGCTAAGACCAAACGAAACTGAAAATACAAGGTGGGCCAATAGATGTGTCCAGAAGTGTATATATCTTTGTAATTTTATTATGAAGTCATAAAAAAATTAAAACAAAAACAACCGACTTCTTAAAAAAACACTAACAGGTTAAAAATAACTCCAGTTTCGGAAGTCTGTGGCTTTGGTGGTTTTATTTCGTTCATTGGCCACCGACTTCCGAAACTGGAGTTATTTTTAACCTGTTAGTGTTTTTTTAAGAAGTCGGTTGTTTTTTTTTGTAAAAAAGTTTTTATTTTTCAATTTTTAGTTTCTTCGTATGTAAAGAAAGTCTTTCAAAACTTGAAAGAATCATTGAAATCGGTTAACAATTGCAAAAGTAGTTCTTTCTAAACATTAATTTGTACATCTCTGCCGGGCCCCTTTTAAAATAGACAGGCGTAATGTTATGTTATGGAAATACAAAAGCTCAGCATAGACATCTGAGTATAGCAATTGCGAATAATTTGCTGTTATGCGTTGAAGAGTTCCGTTGCCTGTCTTCTTCATCAGTTTTTCTTCACCAAATGATACTTTCCAAATGAAAATGCTTGATTTGTTACTGAAAATGTTAAAATCGGTGCATGTGTACCTATATTTTTTGAGGAGTTCCCTCAATTCCTCGAGGATCCCTCATCAGATATGAGTTTTGATACAAATGGGACCAATCTGTTCGTATACCCTATCAAATAAAAAAAGAATTTTGAAAATCGGTTCATAAATGACGGAGTACTGAGGTAACAAACCCTAAAGAAAAAAAAAAAAAAAAAAAAAAAAAAAAAAACATACAACCGAATTGAGAACCTCCTCCTTTTTTTGAAGTCGGTTAAAAACTAGAATTTATCAGAAATCAATATTTAAATTACATTCTTTTCACTTTGTAGGAATCAAATCACGATATTTTTGGTAATTTTAATATACGGCAATGTAGGTACATTTTACTACTTATGTAGATGATATATATGCTATTCAAACGTAAGTATTGTAAATAGGAACTGTATGTATGACTCGTTACTACATAGATGTATTGATCGTAAATTCGTAATTCATGTGAGGCGTGTTTTTTGGGAAGCCCCGCCGATTGCGTATGGCAAATTACTGTAAATGTCACAGGCACTTGTGGAAACCATTGAAGAAGCCTTCCAACACAATTTACACAAATTAAAAGACAGCAAATCAAAGGAACTGACCTCAGCGAGATTAACATTAAATGTTTAAAAAAATCCTTATAATTACTGCAATTGAGTACTGTAGGATTTGTCTGTTTCTTTGAGGAAAAAACGTTTAAGTACCTATTGTGATTCATTTACGTAATTGTTCGGCCTTATTTCCACTGACCTTACTGAGCATGCGCCATGTCCTCGTTCGCTGTAGATTACAAGTCGCGCTTGTAATGGGGATGGCCGCGAACTGGTGTCTTATTCGTCGTTAAAGCTCTTGGAAACAGGTACTACTTACTTGCCATGAACAGGAGTACCTGGGAATAATAAATTAAACGCGTCCCATTTCTTGCAGTGTACTGTATCCTGTACTCCTATTAAACACTTCTCTTCTGATCATAGTCATTTCTAACTTCAACTCTTTATTAACCACTCGTATGCCGTAATTATAGAAACAATTAAAAAGCGCGTAGATCTACGTTCTACATGACGGTTTAAGGGCGTTTGTTGGAGATAGGTAACAAATTTTGAAAATATCACGTAGGTTAGGACCTTTATATGCTGGAGGAAATTATTTCTATCATCTTCAACTAATAATTTCTATACAATTTTACATTGTAACACAGCCTGTAAGTCATCGGTCGACTGTCATACCTTGACTATTTTACATTTCATAGATTATTTAACATTAACTTTTTATTTTTTAAATATCCTTGGAGGTTGGAAGACCTTTACAGTACCTTCAGGTTTACTCCCATTCGTTCATTTATGAGGTTCAAAGACGTACGTTTTGGTCGTAAGGTGTTAAAATTAAAGAACTAGAAGAAGATGACACATGTATGACTGCATTCAAATAATGCCGTTAGCAACATTGATGGGTTTTATAAGGGTTTTATATATCAACGCTGTGGCCCTAGTGAAAAGGGGTATAAGTCTAATTTTGTCGAAAATGAGTTAAGTGTACCAAAGTGATCAGAAAAAAATGCTCTATCGTTTGGTGAAGACAGATCTAAACTATCTCTAAAAATAAGAAAGTTACTTTGTGTAAAAGGGTCCAACTGACACCAAAAAAAAACTGTAAAGTCGGGTTTCTGATCACTTTGGTACACTTAACTCATTTTCGACAAAATTGGACTAATACCCCTTTTCACTAGGGCCACAGTGGTTAGCAATCTTAGCAATGAGTAAAATAGATTGAGAATTGTCAAATATGAAATAAATAAATCTTTAAATTATTAAATAGCTGTGACCAAAATCAAAAGTATTTATTAAAACTAGGCTGAGAATCAGCACTGTTTGAACGACATTTTTTTTTCTGCACGGTATATTATTCTCAATTCTGAATTAGAAGTAGCCAAAGTTTTAAATGTCATCTGCCAGTAAATGCCCCGTCAAAGTCAGTCCAGCCGTATCTGAGATTACCTCAAACAAACAAGCAAAATGCGAAGAAAATACTATTATTTAGACATTACAAACAGATATAGGTGCATGTAGAAGTAATAAGTACCTAATTCTAGCAATAATAAATTACCAAGCAACTAGTTTATTCCTATTCGTTGAAGTATCATAAATATAATTACATAATTGATCATCTCAGCTCTATCAACGTTTTGAAGGGTTTAGAGGCGTAAATATGATTTGTAATGTCAATCAGGTTAAACTATGGCCCGCGCTATATCAACGATGTTGACTTATTGATTGAATCGCCGCCGCTACAATGATTGCGCTCATCGAATTAATTATGTACGAGCACTTTCTGTTACTATGTTTAATCAAAGATTGATTTGTCGTTTCACTTTGCGGAACTAGTTCTTCCAACGTAGGTATCTGACAGATGTGTTGCTTGGAAGTATTAAAGGGCGAGCATTTTGGGGGACCGTCTTAAATTATTTTTGACGTTCGAAAAGTGCTTCCGAAATCCCTCACCGTGAAAACTTGAGTGAAGTGATCGTGACGTGAATGATTGCCTATCATACTCAGTATGGTTATGAGTTATGACAGCTCCCTTCGTCATCATTTCGCTTAAATTTTCACGGGTAGTCTGACACGATTGAATTGCGGCAATGCTATTCTTAACCTAATCATTTGAAAATTTATGTATGTAGGTATATTGATTTTGGTCAGGTAAAGTGTGCTTACAGCAACACCATGTAAAACAGTTTTAAATGACAAACAAGTTGTAAAAACGGTTAAAGAAAGTAATACATTCTTCCACGTATTTTCAAGAAAGAAACGTTCATATGCATTACAGATTACAATTCTGGAATTGTCGTTTTTTCTTTCATTTATATTCTAAGCGAAGTATTTTTTTGGCACTAGTTCTGTGCGCCATGTCTAATTAATTCACGATTTTGTTAGTAGTTAGCAAAACGGGTACCGTATATTAAATAATATGTTTCTTAGTAAGTATGACTTGTTCGGTCAAAAGTACACATTGCTCGTATTTTTTGATAATAGGTACGTTTCAGTTGTGTATTACTTAGGTATGTGTGTATTTATAAATAGTCACATTTATGTGTAACGTGACTTCTAATGGAGGTTAATGATATTTCACATGCACGAGATCGCCTTGAATCGTCTTGTTTGTCAATCTCGTTGTAAACTACGTACCTACTATGGTATGCTTGTTTAGGGATAACTGCGGCTTCAAGTCGACGACATCAGGTTATAGGGTCCAAAGTTTCACATCAGTCGAATATTGGTAATTTATGCACATTCAATTGAATATAAAATGTGTTTGCTACTTAGATTTAATGAGTTTATTTTTTTGTTTTGTTCTATCCAGAAAGTATGCCCGGTAGCATCGATTCTGCTTCGAGGTTTGAGCGCAGAGTCGACCAACCTCAAGAGTATCCTCCAGGAAAAAATCCCCAAAGAACAGGCAAAGATTAAGGAGTTCCGTAAGAATTACGGAAACACCAAAGTCGGCGATGTCACCATTGATATGGTAAGTTACTTTTAATTAACATTGTAGAAGAGTTCTTACCTATTTCCTGCTCCGCAATAATTAAGTGGGCTTTTGTTACTTATACGTTTTATTCACATAATTATTATACCTGTTATTATAAACAAGTCCACTAAAGTCCTCGACTGTGTTTCATCGTTTCTTACCGCAATAATATAGGTACCTCAAATAACAATATAATTAGTTAGGTACCTACGAGTCTAACTAAATTAGGATAGAGGAAATAAAGGTCTTTTGTGAGTGGGTAAATAATAATACAGACAAGCAAGTACTTCTTAATCAATAATTACTAACAAAGTCGTATGAAGAGTATCCAAGCAGGCGGTCAATGAACTCATTAGAATCAAACCCTGACGTAGCACAAGATTGCATACATAAATATTTGGCGATACAACTTTAAATTGTTATAGGTTTGCCTATATAAAATTTATTTAAAACAACGTACGAAGGCTTAATACGAAGGTCATATTATTTGATTTTAAATAATAATGTTGATTGATAAATAACTGCATGTTGAATCAATCTTCTGGGTCGTCTGCAGTTGTGATCAAGTAATCATAACGTGTTTCGAGGCCAAAGCCAATCATTTATATAGAGTTAAGTACCGACCAATAAAGGCGTCCTTAGTAAATATAATGTCATCTGCAGATGTACGGAGGTATGCGTGGCATCAAGGGGCTGGTGTGGGAGGTTTCCTTGTTGGACCCTGATGAGGGAATCCGTTTCCGTGGCTTGTCCATCCCGGAATGCCAGCAGAAACTGCCCAAGGCCCCGGGTGGCTCTGAACCACTTCCCGAAGGTCTGTTCTGGCTCCTCGTGACTGGAGAAGTCCCCACCGATGCTCAAGTAAAGGCTCTGTCCAAGGAATGGGCTAAAAGGTTAGTCAATATTTTTTTGTTACATATCAGGACTATTTATTTTTATTTATTTTTCATTATTTATTAAAACTTTATGCACTAGTAAAATAAACTGTACAAAGGCGGACTTAATGCCTTAGGCATTTTCTACCAGTCTACCTTAAGGTGGTGCAGAGACAGAACATGGTAGGCGCAAGAAGGAAACTAAAACTTGAAAGAAAAAATAAATTATTATTTATGATAAATACATATATACATACATCTTATATAAAATCCAGAGATACCTAGGTCAAGAGAAAAGAAAGAAAAAAAATAATAAAAGACATTATTGGAGAAACTAATCTGCTTACTCAACTTAGGGATAAGTTTGCCAACACCTTGTGAATGTGTTCGCGTGCCTTTACTTTAAACGTGAACAAACTGGTTGCCATCCCGATGTTCAGAGGAAGCTCATTCCAAAGGAAAACCGCCTGGACGAAAAAAGAAGAGTGAATGAAACCAGAACGGTGAGAAGGACATCGTAGAAGACGATTATTTGTGGAACGAAGATTCTTATCGTGTGCAGAACACAAATATTGAAAATGAGAAGTCAGATATGATGGAGACGTGGGTTTGTGAAGTATAGAAAATAGGGTTGTCAAGGCCCTCAAGGCTCTGCGCTGACGAATAGGTAGCCATTTTAAAAGTGATCGATGCATGGAAACATGATCATACTTGCGTAGATTGAAGACGAATCGAATGCAGTTATTAAGAAGTCTATCGAGTTTATTGAGGAGATCTGCATTCAGGTCATAGTAACACACATCAGCATAGTCAATTATTTAGTCATCGAGTTGAAATTTGGACACCTAGTTGTACAAAATTACGTATTGAGAAAGCGGATTTACGACTTTGCGGCCTTCTGTGAATTTGGTCTAAAAATTTACGTAGTGTCGCTAAGTACCTACCTAAAAAAACGTGGTAGGAAATGTAGATTCTAACATACACAAGTGCTAGCACAAAAGTAAGCTGAATTTGAGGCAAGGATAATAGCAGAAGCGGCTCATTTCAGCCTAGACTACCTTAGCAATAATTAACAAAAAAGTTTTTTTTTTGTGGTTTTAAGGTTGAATTAACGCCACTCAATATTTGTAGAAGGGTTTTAATTGAAGTAGAAACTCAAACTAAACAGTTTTTGTTGAAGAGTTATACTAATTAAGTTAATAATACAATAATAAAAATGTAAGTGATAATAATGTGCACTAAATATGTCAAACATGTCTGATATAAATATTTTTTTAAAGTATTACAAGTAAATCGGAAAATAAAATTTTATACGCATAATATTATCGGTGTATTTTTTTAAAAGTTTTGGTAGATGGGTCCAGGGAATGTTTTGACCCCAATTCCAATGCTAAATAAAACGACAAATATTTATAGATTTCCAATTTCAAGTCCGTACCATTAGTGTAGTTCTTAAAAAAAGCAGCTGTGCTGTAACAGACATACGAGTATATACAAGTTATACACAGTGCTTGTCCAAAGCAAGTGTAAGGTATAATATCATGATAAGTACTTTAAAAAGTTGTGCTGAAATGGGAGATGCTTAAAGTTGTGACTAGGTCGAGTGTCATATCGAACGTGCTACAAAACTGTTCTTGGCGCGGCATTAAATGTCATAGCCGTGTAGCAATATGGAAAATATACAATATTATGTTGTCGTTGGTTCAGTTCGAATTAGTCTAACATAAATATAGCTAGTTGATGTAATTATTACAGTATTATTACATTTAAAACAATCTCAATCTGCCATGGCAGGCAGAGAAAAACTCATGAGTTTTTCTCCCTGGAATTTCTCAGTACCAGCTCGGAGTCTGGACTAGCGCCCGATTGATGACAATAGGCTTGCCCCCTATTACATGGGACTTAAACATGGGCGAAATGTGTGTGCACTATTACAGGTATACCTCAGTCAGCCTAACCCTTCGGGGATTACAGGTGTCATGTACTTTTTTTTATGTTTTTGATGTATTTTATTTTTGGGCGATCTCCATATTTTGGAGCCCTCGATGGGCGAGTCTCTAGGTTTGTGCGCTTTTATATGAATGGACGATTTTGTCAGGGCTGAGCTGCCAGCGCACGTCGTCACCATGCTCAACAACATGCCGAGCAAGCTGCACCCCATGTCCCAGTTCTCGGCCGCCGTCACCGCCCTCAACAGCGAGTCTCTCTTCGCGAAGGCCTACTCAGAGGGTGTGCCCAAAACCAAGTACTGGGAGGTATGTACTCATGTCGTAAAAGTGGCGTAAGCTACATCGATACACCAACCGATAATACTCTGATACAAGATATTAAAAGTTGTAAATTATTTATCAGTTTTGGTTATTACTACATATCGAAAATTAGGAGTCGTGTCAAAATGATAGTACGTATTTGGAGATATCACATGACAGTTTTACGTTTTTAGATAAAATGCCGTAAATTCGCTTTGAACACTCCGCATGGGGGGACATGTGGGGGAGAGCGCACTCATGCGACATTATTTAAGGCGGTGTTATAGCCTGTTTAACGCTTTTTTTTAAAGTGGCTTATGTTAAAGGGAAGTGCCCATTTCTGGCCATGTATTTCCCAAATATGTAAGAGATAGTGCAAAGGTGTCATTAACCGATTTTTTAATAAAACTAAATTGTTGATTGCATTTTAATATTTCCGTTCCGTTGTCAGCACCACAAAAGTACTTTTCTTATAAAAAAAAGTCCCACCGAGCTCTACATGAGAAACTGCCAATGTTTTTTTTTATATGTGATATCAATCCTAATGCCTATCATTTGTTTCTTTTATGTAGGACATCAATTAGCCAAAGTTTTACCAGCAAATTGGCATTCCCCTAACGTAAATAAAGGAAAATTCCATAAAATAGTTAAACCCTGTAAAGTCGAAAAAAAAAATGAATTTACTATCTTTTGAGTCTGTTAAAAACATATTTTAGAATTTTGTCTATATTTTTCTTTGTGATATAATAAGGTACACTTATACACACGTATTATAAAGCGCTCACACGGGCCATACATTTCTCGTACCTTGGTGCAACCGGCCGACAATACAATGTGATTTGTCTGCAACAGTACGCATACGAGGACTCGATGAACTTGATCGCCAAGCTGCCCGTGATCGCTGCCACCATCTTCCGTAACACCTACCGTGACGGCAAGGGCGTCGGCGCCATCGATGAGAACAAGGACTTGTCCGCTAACTACTGCAGCATGCTCGGCTTCGATGACCCTCAGTTCGTCGAGCTGATGCGTCTCTACCTCACCATTCATAGGTAAGACTCCATAGTTCCGTGTGTTACAATTCCGTATGGGTCAGCTCACACTTGGCGCAGCGCAGTTTTCACTGGTAAACAGTTCTCGACCTTGCTTTGGTTGAAATAGAGTTGAAAATAAATTAACTTCCATCAATCCGAAAGCATCAATGCCGATAGAAGTTTGCAGTTTATTTTTTACTTCATTTTGAGAGACGGAACGGTGATGTTGCATGGAAATACGCGCTTTACTGCGCTTCGTTAGGTCTGTGCCGGCCCTAAAGATTACTTTTAGAAAACTGTCTAAATGAGTAATTTTGTTAACGATAAATCTACACTCCGAGAGATCAAAACTTAAGTAATAATTAATATTCAATATTAATACGTGTTTAATGTTAATTTTCATTAAAACTAAGCAACATCTTAATTTATTATACTGCTGTAAATACAGTTGGCTTAGTGTTAGTGAAAACAAAAGAATATTAAAATTCGTAACTGTACACTCCAAACCACACAGGCAGAATGAATCGAACGATGATTTGCATGAATTGTGTCATTGATCTTGACTTCCCTTAGCCTGTAATGGTTGTATTGTGTCGAGCGCAACTCAACACTCCAGTATAAAGCTTCATCCATCATTGAGGCAATGGCAATGAGCATTTTCTTCATTAACTATTTTCTCTAAGACTTAATTATGCCCGTTGTCACTAACAGTACGCAACACTTAGATGTATTGCCTAACTGTGCGCATTTAGGCATAGTCTAATGTCAGTGAAAACGGGCAACGTCTTTGTCTTAGCTCTAATTTTGGAACTGGAAGATGCTTTAAACAATAACTCAGTATAGTTTTTAAGTTCTCCGCAATGTTGCGAATGTTATTAATTACCATCTATTTGTTTTATGATCCGTTTGCTAAATGCGAAATAAGTGCATGTTTATATACACACCACGTTTAGATTTAGTGCATCGTAAATTATTTGTGCGCTCCACTTTTACATGAAAATTCTAACAATAATGTTACTGTTTTACTTAAAGAGGCTGATGGTAATAGGCTCGCCTCCTCAAATATGACTGGTCAAATGTATGTGTACCTACTAATTGGTGCCTATCCTTTCTGGGAATACAGGCTTTTATGTGAACGGCATAATTAAAGTACCATTCTGGCCGTAATTTTTGGATGTTTATTAAAATAGTAAACTATATGTTCCGGCTACCCATCAAGCTGAACATTTACAGCGAGTCTCGCATGATATAGGACTTCTGTACAATGCGAGGTCAGCGTAAACTGGAAATGTACAGATAGATGTGTACACCAGTATGTTTTGTAAAACCAGTAAAATATATGATTACGTGTTGTTATCTCGACTAAGTAAGAGGTGTTTAGCGTTGCATGTTTGTTTCTAATCTGTAGCTAAGCGAGATTATGTCTCATTATGTTCTATAGCCTCCGACCTTCGCTCGCACTTGACAATTATCAGCCTTCAGCGAAATACTTCCTGTTTTCAGTATTTTCAGTCGTTTGTGGTAACATAACTTCAGCATGTATTTGTTTTTAATATGCTGCGCTTTGTATTAAGTTCAGTTACGTTCTTCGAGATGGCAAAGAATGTAATTTTATTTTGTCCTTGAACCTAACTCGATACCAATTTATAATTGTACACCTTATATTGGAAAATCTTGGTCGAAATAACAGTGTGACTTCGTGATATATTTGTTATCTCGAGTGCCTTACAATTTGAGTCTGTAAAGCACGGCTTTTGCACTATTGTGATCCTAACGACAGCAGTCTGCGCTAAGTGGGTGGCATCGCAAAGAGCCGTTCAAACCACTTAGCGCTGCCATGCGGGAAAGATTCGCACTATAAACCTTGTATACACAATTGTAAAATACTAAAAAATTACCCACAGAGAACAAAAATGTACATTATCTTTGAAATGTTCTAATCTAATCCTATAATATAAGCCATGTACATAACCTAGATGACTGTCAGCCTTGTTCATCTCATATTGCTGAATTTTCGTTATGTGTAAATAATAATTATTAATAAATGTGTTATTTTTAAGCGCAAATGCGCATGCAAATTATTCGTTCGATTTTTCTTACATTTTTTGTATTTGTGGTACAATAAAACGTTGCATTTATAAATATGATATTATTTTATTATTCGTTCATCGTCTATAAATGCTGACTGGTGTTGTTCCTATTTGTCCAGCGACCACGAGGGTGGCAACGTGTCTGCTCACACGACGCACTTGGTGGCTTCAGCGCTGAGTGACCCCTACCTCTCGTTCGCCGCCGGCCTCAACGGTCTCGCTGGACCTCTGCACGGTCTAGCTAACCAGGAGGTATGTGCTACATCATAATATTCTCCAGTCTAGGACAATTTAATAAGAAGAAAGAGGGAAAGGAGGCTTAGGAAGTGTATAAGAATCGTAGCAGTTGCAGCGCTCTGTAGTTTCTGCCTACCCCCATGAGGAAAAGGCGTGAGTTTATGTATGTGTGTGTATAAAATTTAATGACAGTTGTCAGCTTGGCTACATACAAAAAGATTTAAGATATTATAGAGCGGACATGCGAGGAAATGTCATGGAAGAACTTTGATCCCATGTCTCAGTAACGCCATCTAGTATAATATATGAATATTGGAGCGGCAGCAGAGCGTACTAAACTAAACTCATAGACTTGCTTTCACTTGAACACAAGTATTGGATGAAAATTTTATTTGTGATTATCGTCCTGTAGTAAGTTTTGAATGTCTTTGGCTAAATAATTAAATCCGCACGAGTGGAGGTTACTTAACAAGACCCGTGTCCCGGAAAACACGCCAAGCTGTTGGTGCCGTCTTTATTTGTAAATCTTTGACCGTTGATAGAACCCCGAAAGTCTGATAACCGGTTTAACAAATATCGTGTTACCCAGTTGTGGAGGTTAGTACTGTAAGAAAGTCGCTCCATGTCTAACACTGGTATTCAGCTGCATTCTGTTGAACTAAAAGGAAGCTTTCACCAACATAGTTGAGATAGGCGGATATGCAGATGATATATTATGTCAGTTCTGCACACAACTAAACAAGTCACAGGAGATTGATTATACAACGTGTTATTTTTTTATATCCCATAACTCTAGGGTATGATTGAGACCATATCAAAGAATCAACTGGCATATGAATTATGTTTCAATCATCCTTTTTTTTTTACTATCATACAAAATAATTCGACAAATTCACGGGAAAGAAAAGTGACGTTAGAAAGAAGATTCGTCGTACTGGTGACAATTTTTGAACTAATTAGGTAATAAAAATAATATTAATAATACTTAATAATAATATTCCACGACTATTCACACAACGCCATCTAGTCCCAAGCTAAGCAGAGCTTGTGTTACGGGTACTAAACAACTGATAATTTAATTATGATTGATGATATCTCTGAAACTATGCATTTTTGGACCATTTGTTCTAGGAGTTTTAGTATTATTTTTACCTAAAGAACATACTTAACCCTAGAGTTATGGGATATAAAAAAACACCTTGTATAAATCTTTTCTTAGTATGCAGTTTTCTTTTAAACTGCTACTGCGATTACTGGCCTAAATTCAAGATTCTATTTTTAGCCGATTAGATTAGACTGGTGTTCTATACATAACCATTACGTGCAGGTACTCATCTGGTTGGAGAAACTGCGCAAACAAGTTGGCGATGACTTCACCGAAGAAGGACTTAAGGAGTTCATCTGGAAGACCCTCAAGTCCGGACAGGTTGTCCCCGGTTACGGACACGCTGTCCTCAGGAAGACTGATCCCAGGTAACTAGACCTATTATAATTAGTGATGGGCAATGATAATAATCCGGTTAATATCATTTGGCTAATAATCGATTAAAACTCAGTTAATAGCCATTAATAGCCATTATGGATGATAACCCTGCTGTTAATGTTATTTTAGTGATTGAAAATTTCCCTTCATGGTTTTCAGGTTTAGACTTCATTTTCATCATCTTTCTTTGTAGTAAATAAATTTTGCATATCTATATACTTTACTTTATATAAATCTGTAGAAGTAAGAATTCTGTACATTGAAAATATCAAAAAACTAAATGGCAGGGGGTGTTACTAGACCGACACCGAACCCAAAAATGTGATTTAAAAAAAAATTGTCGGTCTGTCTGTATGTTCACCTATCACACAAAAACTACCGGTCTGATTACGATGAAACTTGGTATACTTACTTGGTAAAAAGTAAGGTTTTATCCCGGAAAAGTATATACAATAAAAAAAACAAACTTAATTTTGGGGTTCGATCCTTAGACCCGACTACTGTACCAACCGAAAATAATAAGTTTGTCGTAGATTACGTCACCCGCAGTGGAGTTCACCAAGGGGCGCTGCACACGGCTAAGATACATACTATAATATTTTATCTGAAGATACAATATATAAATAAATAAAATAAAAAGCCTTTTATTGCTTGCATAGGTAAAATTACAAAACAGACTTCAAAAGAAGATTAATTGATTGATGATTTTATAGATAACTTACTTTTACCTTATTTTGTAATAACAATAAATATTAACAAGAATTTTGATATTGATATTGACATTTTTTGATTTAAATAATATCTTGAGAGATCTATATCATAGTTTTAAAATAACTAAAAATCTTCGTAGTGTCCATTGAATTTTATGGCGACCGATATTGTATCTTAAGATAAAATATTATAGTATCTCAGCCGTAGTGCAGCGCCCCTTAGTGAACTCCACTGCGGGTGACGTAATCTACGACAAACTTATTATTTTCGGTTGGTACAGTAATCGGGCCTAGGGATCGAACCGCAAAATTAAGTTTGTTTTTTATTGTATATACTTTTCCGGTATAAAAAATACCCAGTGTGGTGCCCAAGATATTAAAGAATAATTATACGAAGTTCTTTGCGTGATGCCTGAATATATAGACCGACAGACAGACAAAAATTTTTAATCACATTTTTGGGTTCGGTGTCGGTCTAGTAACACCCCCTGTCATTTATTTTTTTGATATTTTCAATGTGCAGAACTTTTAATTTTACAGATTTATTTTAGGTAAGTATAGATAATTATGTTACATTTTTTTTATATTTAATAAAATTATTATTTATTAATTTCGCTGTAGTGCAGTTCATGCATCTCTTTCAGGCACGAATAAATATTAGCGCCAGAAAGAGATAGCTCGAAAACGGGGGTTCGGGGACGCACATGTTACCTACTAACCGCTCGGGTATTTTCCATTGTTTATAATTTACCTACGTCGTCGTATTCACAGAAAAGACCTAATAAGAACTTACTTGTTGTACTTTACATTTTTACGTATCGGTTAAAATTTATTTGTATTTGTAGGTATAGGTACATAAGTACACTTACATATTTAGCTCACTTTGTTAAATTACAAAGCGATTTGTCAATAGTAATTGTGGTTTTATAGTTTTTGGTCTCTAAATTAACAAAACTGAATTTCCCAAAACACTTTTTCACATACAAAAAGTGAAAATAAATAAAAAGAATTACAATACCTACATTTAATCACACTACGTACACGCACCCAATTTAAGTTCACACCCACAGATTTTACACTAAACAAAAAAAAACCTTTTATTTTTTTAACAATACATTAATAGCAGGGTTATTAGCCATTGCGTGGCTATTAATGGATACTTATGGATTATAATCGCTAATAACTCAAAGCATCTGGCTATTTACCCAACTCTAATTATAATCCAACTGGAGACCTAAATATTTTATATTTATTATGCTATACTGGCTGGTTCTCGTGCCCTCGCCTGCGAGAGGTCATATTATCTTAAAAAATATAGCCTATGTGTCATTCTGATGTATATATATTATTGTAAAGTTTTATTAAAATTCTTTCAGGAGTGAAAGATTTATAATTTTATAATATTAGTAGGAAGCCTAAAAGACTAAGCAATTTAGTTGGAACTAAATATGTTACAAGACAGATTATGTTAAAAACTAAGTGTGGTGTCCATTTGCACTTAACTAAGTCCGTTTTGCTTTCTTAGTCTGATATAATTTATGAAAAACACTGTACTGTGTGTTATATGTTTAGTACAACTTACTTGACTTAGCTATTTCTTAACACATTTTGGTTTTTAAAGGTACTCGTGCCAGCGTGAGTTCGCTCTGAAGCATTTGCCCAACGACCCCCTATTCAAACTGGTTGCCGCTGTCTACAAAGTAGTACCTCCGATCCTAACAGAGCTCGGCAAGGTCAAGAACCCGTGGCCCAATGTGGACTCCCACTCTGGAGTTCTCTTACAGGTATTGCAAATAAATTGTATTTATTATTTTATAAACTGATCTGTGCACTGAAACCCGTTTTAAAGTAGTTTATAGTAATACTAGCAGACGTCTCGCTGTATCACCCGCGTAGTTCTCGTTCCCGTGGGAATACTGGGATAAAAAGTAGCCAATATCACCCGGGGATGGTGCTTCCCAATGGTGAGAGAAATTTTCAAATCGGTCCAGTAGTTTCGTAGCCTATTCAATGCAAAAAAACGAACAATCAAATATTTCCTCTTTATGATACAGTATAGATTAATCAATTTACGGTTTAAACCATATTGTACTTAATTAGAGCGGGTCTTGGGGCACAATTTTTGGTTTATTTAAAACTATTTACAAATGGAAATGAGACACTAATATGTACTGTTCTCGTGCAGTATTACGGCCTGAGGGAGATGAACTACTACACCGTGATGTTTGGCGTGTCCCGCGCCCTCGGAGTGCTGGCTCAGCTGATCTGGTCGCGCGCGCTCGGCCTGCCCATCGAGCGACCCAAGTCATTAACCACTGATTCACTCATCAAGCAGTATGGAAAGTAAACACGCCCAAAAACATAAGTTTCGTTCAGGATAGAACGCAATACATGCATAAAGTAAACTGAACTTTTAATCGTTTTCAATATCTAAAACCATAATTATGTTACCATACGTAAAGAACTCAATACGATTTAAAGTACAAGTTTAGTAAACACATGATTATGCCCTGAACGGAACTACCAACAGTTTGATTCACACGTTACACCAATAGTCAATTTTTGTAGTGATATTTTAAACGTTTATTTACCAAATGTTTCAAAATTAATCATTTTCTTAATCTTATTTATTGTTGATGCATTTTTATTTGCGTTGTTTTTATTATTACTATTAATGTTGTTAAGTATATTTTAATTTATATACTTATGATACTATTGTGTACTTATTCTGTTATACAAATATTGTTTATTATTTTGTACTTTATGTAAGTATATTAGTGTGGGTAACATTTTCGGAGTATTGGGCTTTCAATATGACGAATTGACTTAGTGGTGGTGTGACTCAACTGAGAATTCCACGTAGCTGCTGAAGTACGACCTAAAGTAGAAACGAGTTAGTTGGTCACTTAGGTATAGTGTCTGACCAGACTCGCAGTTTCGGCCATTGACAAAGAATATCATAAAGCATTTTGACAGTATTTATTCGCAAAATCTGCCAAACGTTCAAATGATTCTTCGGATTTAAATCAAACAAATCTGAAGATTGAAATTTTTGCTGTCGACCGAATTTTATTACTAACCTAATTACGATAAACGCTGGGAACATTTAACCTGGCTTCATAAGTTTGGGTTACAGCTGAAAATTACGTGTCGGTCGGACACTACTTAGATCGTTTTACGTAGAAACTTTAATAACTAGTATGCTTGCATACTGTTTTCTTAGGTCAAATGCGGTAATCATTTTATCGTAATATTTATAAATCATTGTGCATTATTATTTCAAATTAGCAGCTAACTCAGTATTGATTTGATTGTATTTAGGTTCAATGGTAGGTCAATTATGAAAGGTTTTGGAACATATGGTTAGTCAGTAAGTAAAGGTGTGATTGGTCACCGCTGGTTCTGAAGGCTCATTTACGTTTACTTAAATCGTTAACATCGTCCGGATATAATTTGCAAGTGACGGTTATGTTTCAAAAAATAAGATAACACGTTGATCTAAAATGGCGAGTGCCGGTTCACACTGCCAGCGCGTTTCTTGTAATCTATCAAATATGACGTGACATTTTACAATGAAAAAGTACTACTTACTCAAGTAGTACTAGTTTTTTTATTGTAAAGTGTTGCTACTTTCCTAACTAAACAAATCATTCTTCAAACTTACTTCTTTATTATTCACTTCTTTATCTAGTGAAAATGTAAATGTGCCTTGGAAGAAGTACTGAGTAAGCTAATTTTTTTTGCATGCTGCAATTAAGTCTTTTATTCTTCATTTTCAATTCTTTTAGCTGTACTGTAATTAATTTCAATTCACCAAAGTATTTACTTGACTTGTTATGTAGATGCTTAAATGGCTCACATAATTGATATTTAATAATAATATCCAATGCATTATTTACCAATATTGTAGACAGTAACGTAGCGGTCACTCGCAGCCCACACCTCGCATTCTTACGGCTCTGATAATTGTTGTCACATTATGAGTTGTATTTGAGAACATGCTAATTAATGTAAAGTAGTTAACTAGTTGGGAACGTGTTTTGAGATTGTACGAAGATTCATTTACTTGTAATGACGGTGATCGTCACAGCATATCTTCACGAAACGATACAATATTTGACAATACTAAAAATAAAGTGGTATGGTGTAGTGTATTTTGTGTTTTAATTGTGTCTTCCTTACCATATTTTGTTTATAATTATGTTACTTGTCACGTCTCTAGCGTGAAGATGTGTGGTTAAAATTGTAAACGGGAACAAACTGATAAAGAATGTTAATGCTAGACCCAGCATGTCACTGATCAGGTGATCAGTCGATGGAGCGTTGTGCTAAAATAAAAAAAATCCACAACTTCCACACAACGCCATCTAGTCCTAAACTAAGCAGAGATTGTATTATGAGTACTAGAGAACTGATAAACATACTTATATATTTCTAAATACATACTATAATAAAACTGTAGAGAAGTCAAATCTGTACGTTGAATATATATTCAAAATTAATATTGGAGGATGATTGGTGGTCGATACTGGTGCCAAAAATGCAATCAGTAAATTTTTTGTCTCTGTCTGCTTGTATGTGCACACAGTTCAAATACTACTAAAGGGATTTTAACTAAACTTGGTACGGTTGTAATCAATACGCCTGGGCAGATTGATCTTAGTCTCAGTTGTTTATTACATGGTCAGTTGTACGTCGCTCTTTTCCGCGACAGTAGTTCCAGAAATCTTTGTGCATACATACCGGAAGGGTCAACTTTGAATATAGTCTATCCGGAAGCTTTATGCTAAAATTATTACGTTGATATATCAACGCACAACCCAAACCGCTGGTATTAGAGACATAAAACTTGAAGGGGTGTTCTTTGTGAAGAGTAAGTACGTAGTATCCGCTAAGGAACGATTTTTGGAAACAACCATTTAAGGTAAAAAATAGGGGACGGAAGTTCTACAACCACGCGGGCGAAGCCGCGGGCAAAAGCTAGTATACAATACATATACACGGAAGGGGGTGAACTTGCACACTCAAAAACGGCCGCTAGCACATAGTGAAGTAGCGACAAGAGAGCAACATGTCCTAAGGTGCTAAAGGAGTGGAGCGGCATTCCACGTTACGGCTATCAGAATAATCCCGGAAGTACGGTCAAGATCAGCGCCTTACTTGAATGCTTCCTTCCTCCGAGCACGTTAGCTCTTGCGAATCTCCACTCTGGCTGGCCAATTAAGGTAAGCCAGAAACGAGCAACAAGACCTCCCGGGAGATCAGGTCCGTGGGGTCGCTACTGCCCAACAGCTCGCCAAAAGCTGCCCTGCGGGGTTTATTATTATTATTTCGGGACTCCTCCGTACTTTTGTGATGTCCGGTGTCTTGGCATTTTTGGTTTATTTAGGGGACTTTCAGCACGGAGTACTTTTAATCCTGTGTATGGCGTCATTTGATACAGTTTATATTGGATCGATATTGATAGAAAAAGGTACCCCAACACGCAACCCTTGTTTGCGCAGGCGTTAATAAAACCACTATGTCGATATATATTTTTTATTCACACACATGTAGGTACTAAGAATTATTCTAATTCGAAACATTAAATTGAGAAACTAAACCAGGAATGTACAGACGCCCGCCAGCACATCAAGTTACCCCAATGTGTCAAATTTTCCCAATTGAATATGAACCTTATTCTGTTTTTCATTAAGTTGAAAAACGATCACAGAAATTTGACATATTGGGGTAACTTGATGTGCTGGCGTCTGTACAATGATTGCGTGCGTTGACAAGAAAATTAAAATATTTTCTTTTTCAATAAATATATTTACCGGTTTACGATGCTTTTGATACTTTTATTTTATCGTGATCATAATAATTATGTGACTGATACTTTGTACTTTTATTCACTAATACAGCTATTCAATAGAAGTAAAATATACATAATACCAAACACAACAACTCTTGACAGTAAAACGGACAATTTTATTAGACTAAATTACAATAAATAAACCTCTGGTGAAATGCCCTATTTATCTGCTTTGTAACTGAAATATTTAACTATCTTAATTGTAAATATGGGTTTAGGAAATTCTCAACAGTTGCCTGGAGTCCGAATTCGTGTCGGTCAGGAGAAAGGCTGGCCCCCTATTAAAATAAATATATTATTCCACAACTTTCTCACAACGCTACCTAGTTTCGTGCTAAGCAGATTGGAGCTATAATTTGCGTAATATGAGTGTATTATACCATCCTCCCGATAGAGTATCTAATTCACGTAAAAAAAGACCTTAGGTGTTTCTGTAGTAGGTACACCCACATTTCGCCAGGTATGATAAAGCCCCGTGTAATGACGGCGAGCCTATTGCCATCAAACAGGCACAAATCCAGGGTGTTGTGAGAGTAATTTAAGAAATGTAAATAAGAAAATATCAGTCTGGTCCCCTCTTTGGATAGGAAGAAAGTATTATATAACACTAATATTACCTATATATAATATAAAAAAGTCTTTGTCAGTAACCAATTATGATGTTTAGTAGGTAACCTTAACTTAGATTTTGGCATAAAGGCTTTTTTTGTAGTATCCATAGTTTATCAGGTTCAGGTGGGCTTCAATTCTCTATGTGAGAACTGAGGGCCCAACTTTACAGTCCATAACTCGGTTATTTGACTTTCACAAAATCTGATTCCAACTTTCACAATTCTTTTGGAATGTTTACTAAATCCTAAGCACATTTTCAAATAATTTTAACAAAGTGGCCCTCACACCACACGCTCATACCTTAACTTAGTAGAAAAATCGTCTATTTATAAAATGAAATACCAGAACAATCAGATATTAACTAGTACAAGTGTTCAAATCACGCTTCTTCTATACATTGTGCTAATTCGCTGAGAAACGAATAGTTTTAGAGCCATGAATACAAAAAATATTTTCGCTCGTGATTTGGGCCGCATGCGCAGCGCAGCATTCGCGATGCAACGTAACAATGTGTGTTTAGATGTGTGCTCCACGTATTTGAGATACGGGCTTTTGAGCGTTAAAAATTAATATTAAAGGTTGCCCACTTTAGGACACAATCATTTCTATTGTATTAGTGCGTTAAAAACATTAATCTACATACACAAACATCTAGACCCGGAACAACTACTTTTAGGCCATACAAATATACAAGCAGCGCAGCAGCCAATCGCTCTCACACTGCACCAGCCAACCGTGTGGTAGTGTCAAAGCAGCATGGTAGCACAGTCTAAAAACATACAGTCGTCCGATGAAGCTGTCTAGACAGGGCAATCGTGCGGGGTGTGAGGGGCGAGACGCGGGAAAGCCGCTCCCGCACTGCGAACAAAACGATGTTCGTAGTGCGGGAGTTATTATTCAGAGCTAACGCGTGTAGACGCCGTCGGAATTTTTCCAGAGATCAAAGGCGTCGTCCTACTTTATTAATATTTATACTGTGATGGTAGTGTCCAAAGGGATATGCCCATTTGCTGAGGAACCTTTGGCCAAGTGATGCACATGGAAGAAACAAATGATAGCCATTAGGGTTGACATCACAGATCAAGGAACAATAGCTGTTTTTCACATAAAACTTGGTGGGACTTTTTTATTAAGAATTGTAATCCCTATTTTGATAGTACCTACTGACTAACGAACCGAAATATTTCTATGTAATAAACAATTGAGTGTCGTAATGAAAATCTGCTTTTGAAATCTTTGTAGTCATCCCAAATTGGTAATAACAATATTTAAGTTACAAAATTAGTATATTTTTAGTATTTATTACATAGATGGGAAAAACATGGCCAGAAATGGGCATTGCTTACTACCATGCTGCTGACAACCTGGTACGGGTTGACCATTGAACTAATACATCATCTACATATTTGGTTACACATCAAATAGGTATAGGTACTCGAAGTTCGAATCAGTTCGTTACCCCGAAACGTTCCGATTCAAGGTATAAACTTTAATAATTACTAGTAGTAGCCAAGCGGTCGAATTTAGACCGTTTTAGCTTTTTGTACTTATTTACTCTTTTATTAGTATATTAGAGCTACGATTATCAGAAGGCCGACTTATGTAACGAATATCATAAGAATTGTCGCCTCGCAGTTCAAATTCCACCGCATTTCTTCTCTATATAGGTATATTTTAACTATGCCAAACACACTCTTCATAGAAACACCAATATTATAATAATCTCTTGACCACCACGTCAAAAAACTAAAAACTCGTTCGGCTCGAGCTATGAATCAAACCTTTAAACTCGTCCTGTAGTCGCGACTCATGGCGCGCTGAGCACCACATTTTGGTTTGGCCTAAACATTACAGTGGCGGTCAAAGAGTTGATATAATATTATATAACTAGTATATCACCCGCGACATCGACTGCGTGAATTTCGTAGTTTTCCCTGCAAACCTCAACCCCTTCATAGTTTTGAAAATATAAACGACTGTAATTTAAAAAAAACCCAATTACTTTTCTAAGTGTTCATGAAAAAGCCCTAAAACAAGAAAGTCGTTATACCCGATTGTCCTTAACTTCAGAATCGCCATTTGCTAAGGCGATGCTTTTAAGCGTCAAATCCTTATAAAAATGTCAATTTAGACCTTACAGCAGTCGGGACCCATTCTAGAAAGTCAGCCGTCTAGTCAGTAGATTGGAGTAATCTGCAATGTAATATAGGTATGTGCTCTCAATTCACAAAGCCTCTATTTCTAAAATGGGCCCCGACTGCTGTAAGGTCTAAAATTACATTTTTGGCGCCAAAAATCCGCATTTTTTTTAATTTTAATATATCCAGTGTTACTCTCACAGTAAATACGAATCTAACGACACCTCTCAAGCTAAAAGGCTTGATGGATCAAGCTAAAATCTATCAAGCCGTTTAGGCTGCAGACCGTGCCAAACAAACATACATACTCTCGAAAAACATAACCCTCCTTCTGGCTCAGTCTGGTAAAAATACGTAATTAGTTTCGAACTCGGCGCAGTAAATCGAAAAACCCCCTACAACTTCACCTCTCAAAGTTTACCTCTTTGTAATACTAATGAAAAGGTTTAGCTGAATTATTTCCATCTAAAACTTAACTTTAGACGTCCTCGCTGCACTGCTGGTGGATTGTCTCTCTTCAATGACGTCATCATTCAATGCAGTGTCAGGTTCAATTACATAAGCTTTAGTTAAGATTTCCTCAATAGTGCTGCTTGGTTGATGACTGGGATTCATTGAGTCCTGAACAGATTGCACTCTTGGTGAAACTTTCTCGGTGACAGGTAGTCGAGGAGCCAGTTTAGAGTTGCATATTCGCCATTCGTCTGTTATCAGGAGATTCTTTTTGAGGTCCCAGCCTGTAAACGACAGTTACGTGGGTGGATTAGATTGCCTGTTTGAATACTGCTTTTAGCGATAAGGCAGCCTAATATTAACATTATTAGTAGCTCTTAAAGTTATTTTATTATGTAAGTTTGTATAGGGTGCAATAAAGAGTATTCTATTCTACGTTTAGGAGCACAAATTTACAACAAATACCTTTAGGGTGAGTAAGCACCTAGGTGAGGTACCCTTGTAATTCGATTCCAGTAATAAATATTATTTTTATAATACTTTAAAATTATTTTTTTAAGCGGCAAATCATTAATAAATGATTAATATTCCACAACTTTTCATACAACGCCATCTAGTCCCAAGCTAAGCTAAGAGCTTGTGTTATGAGTACTAAACAGCTGATAAACATACTTATATACATCTAAATTCATACAAATTATAGATAAATTACACCCAGACACAGAACAAATGATCGTGCTCATCACACAAACATTTGTCCTGGGTGCGAATCGAACCCACGACCTCCTGCATAGCAGTCAGGGCTAGAGATGGGTAATCACCCAGGTTAAAACCCAGTAGTGGGTTATAACCCAGTTATCACCCGTTTCATTCCACCCACTGGGTGGTTTGGCCGGGTGAAAACTAAATATTTCTGATTCTTAAATATTTACGCATGTAGGTCGTGTATTCGCTTAGTTTTTAACCTTTTTAATAATAATAATAATAACCCTGGCTGGAGGTTTTAATTTTATGACACTTACAGGAAAATCAGGTTAAATAGTGATACAACCACATAAGAATGGGCCGGTTTTGATAGGTGACATCACTTAATAGGACTGTGGTGGGGGGGGGGGGGGGGGGGGGGGGGGGGGGGGTAAAAAATACGTAACTATACTGTGACAGACAAGTTACATACAGTGTCCCACGTAAGTGACTACTGTAAAACCTACTTGATTAATGTTATTGATGTGTTTTATTGATGTTTTTATTATATGATTGTGTGTATTTTCTTAATATGGGTTGTATCTGAAATAAATTAATTTTATTTTATTATTTTTATTTATAAATATTTACTAAGCTTAATTATTTCTCAGCTATTAAGGTAACTGTACAGTCTAATTTAAGACACTTCCTATCCAATTATTTTGTTAGCGCTATGTGTACGTAACTTATCGAGCTAACCTTGTTTTAGAGCAACAGACGAAAAAATCAACTGAAATGGAAACATTTCGAGAAAGTGCAAACATATTGGCTGTAGCTATTGCTTCGCAATACTTATACTTGCAACAAAATAACTAAGTATTTGTAAAAATGGCCCCAAAAACTGCAAGTTACTGGCAGTTAAAGTTTGTCAATAAAAGGCAGTGAGTCTGACAACGAACGTAAATTAAAAAAAAAAGTTAAATATTACGCTTCTTACGTCTTGGAAATACCCATTTCGATCGTAGAACACACTCTCTTTTAAAATCAACTTTTGATAAAGTTCAGCCATTGTGCAAATGGCCTACCAGAAAACTATTTCTACCACTTTTTTTTACAAAACATATAGGGAAATGCATTGCGATTTAAAAGAAGACAGGAAATCACAAACATGTTGGCTGTACTATTTGGTTGTTCAAATTGTACGAATGAAAGAATAATTAATGTAATAATAGTACAACCAGAACTCGTCTTAATCTAAAGTATTGAGACGGGAGAAAAACGGTTTTTAAGTCATTAGATATGTGAAAAAAACATAAAAGTATTATCTAAATATAAATCAGGCAGGTTTGCTACAATGATCGGATATAATGCAATTAATATGCAGAAAGTTTCCCGTCTCATGAACGACGATCATCCAAACATTACTTATATAAACTGTGTAGCTCACGTTCAATTTACACTGCATTCAATGATAAAAATAAGTTTTAACATCTTTACTTGCAGAAATAGTTAGGGTATAAAAAGCTTGTGAAACTTTGACATTGTCCTGCGATACGCAATGAGGCAGTTTTTATACCAGCTTTAAAAGTACCGAAAACACTAAAAAAAGGAATGGCTTAACAGATTCCCCAGCAACACGTTTGTCTAATAAGTTAGAAGAACTTGAATTTATCAGTACCATTAGTTGTCACTATAAATCAATCCTGTTAAAATATTTACTACATGCTAGCACAGTATTAATATTAATACAGTAGTACGACGCCTTTGATCTCTGGAAAAATGCCGAGAACTTCTACACGCGTTAGACTTGAATAATACCGCCCGATCTAAATCAATAAAAAGCTAATAGTTAAAATAATAACAAAACCAAGGCCAGCCAGACGACCAGTTACCACAAGCAGCAGCCGTTCACGAGCATAATGCAAAGATCAGCCACTACCCCCCTCGCCATATTTCAAGGAAGCTGGTAACCCGACCTTCGACGCTACAGCAAGCAGTAACATCGGGAGCATGACACAGGTTACTTACGTAAAAAATAACCAATAAAGAGTCTAAGTTACTAGTTCTCCATAAAATGCAATACACTTAATTACGGAACAACTTATTGTGGAAAAAAATCTGTGTTTTTTATGCAAGTGATGATGTCAATTCGTTGATTTTTTTTCAAGTAAATAATAAAAGTGCCTGATTTTGTGTGCAGGCTTTTAGTTAAGACAAGCTAGTAGTGCGTGTAGCTACTAGTAGTACTTAACACAATTAAAACATATCAATATGCATTTCCACCCAGTGAAATGGGTGATTATGGGTTAAAACTGGGTGATTTGGGTTATAACCCAGTTTTAACCCGGGTGGAATGATTGGGTTTTAACCCACTACCCATCTCTAGTCAGGGCCACGAACCACTAGACTAACAGGCCAGTCAGACAAAGCCCAATAGTTACGACGGCGGCTGGGATATCGAGAAATCGTGAGTTCGATCCCCACCCATTGCTAGGAGGGGATTGAGGGGCATATTGCAATGAGCGGTTACAAGATTACTAGTATAAAATATTAAATAGTACCTAATTTAAGGTTTTGTCCAATTTATGTATTATGTTGCCGTGCCCCAACCGGGTTTGATGTTGGAACTTATATTAAATGTAACAACAAATGTACCTACACATGAATGCAATAAAGATTTTGAGTTTGAGTAATGTGCGACCAACACTACTAGGAAGCAAAAATATCTTACCAATTTGTTCCAGCCCTGAATTTATTTTCATCCATTCCTTTTGTACAATTCCGTTCAGAAACTCCATGAGTTCAATGGAAGGTTCGAACTTGAATGTATCACATGGAGTTTCCCTGGTTTCCCTACTCCATTCAGAGTTCTGTACAGTCTCACAAATGAGCGAGAAAGGTTTTGTGGCTGTTTTAGGATCCTTGTAAATCGGCTGTAATCAAAACATAATATTGGTTAATGCAAAGTCAAAGTCAAACCATTCATTTCAATTTCGCTGCTTTTGAAAGTCAAACTTAAGTTGACTTAAATATAAAAATAATTCTAGTTGCCCCTTACAAAAATAACATACGTATGGAGAATGGGCAAGAAACTCCATTCTTAAACTTACTCTTTTGTTTGGAAACTGACCATTTTTTGTTTATTTTTTTTATTTATTTAATAGTTCTTTATTTTCTACCAGTCAACCCTTTAGGTGATGCACAGAAGGCAGTGATAGGTGCAATTTTTAATAAAGGATAAGACAATAATACCATTACATATTTCATTTTGTTGTTGTCCTACACTTACCACAGTGTATTGGTCGGCGCAACATATCTTTTTCTTTCATACGCCGTTATTTACCGTCATCTCATTAATCACGTTCTTTCTAACCACATAATCTTTCACACCGTCCAACAACATGGGCTTGGCCACAATCAGGGATTTTAATTTTGATGACACATAAAATTGTAGCTAGCAAAAGTATCACGTAGGTGTACTCCTTCACTTACATGTACAATAAAATGTAGGTATAACTAAGCTAGCAAAAAATTAAAATCAAAACTAAATTTAAACACTTTAGAGAAGAAAATGAAACAAAAAACAAATTAATAATGGCCTAGTTTAAAAGATAAAGGGTTTATAGTGGCTGTTCAGGAGTCTCCTCAGCTTGGGCACATTTAAATCTCAAAAATTACACCTAGGAAGGACTGATCGATTTGGATGAAAACTGGCCCATAGATAGACAGAACACTTCCTGGATTAATACATAGAAAGATAAAACCCTTCATTTGGACGCACCGTTCATATTTAAAACAAAATTAACAACAATATAGACTTTAAAAAAAACAAGAATTGAGTAGAAACTAAAAAATAAAATGACTTGTGCGCAGTCACAAAGGCTCCTATCTCAGCATTAGCTGCGACATTTAAGAAGATAAATACCGCAGCGCTGTTATTCTGATAGGCCCCGTTGTGATGCCACCACGGACACATCCCCAAAATCAAAGTAATAAAAAACATAAACGTAGGATACTTTTTGCCCCGCTAATGAGTTCCTTAAGCGTCTTGGGAAAGTCATTATTTACGCAGGCCAAGCCACAGGCAGTAGCTAAAATAGTATAGTAAAAAAATGTTATCAACATACCAACGGAACATTATTTATGGCGCAGATGATAATTCCATATAATACAGAATGAAAATAAGCGCACAATATGCTCTCCGACGTGGCAGAATGGCGCAGTAGCACATATATCTTTCTAGTTCTTAGACACGGCAGTAGTATGTAATCATTATAACTGTAAACTTCTTTTACACTGTTCATGTATGCTGCTTTCGGGTTCCTTTTCACCAATGCACTCATAGAATCTCCTATTACAATTTTAAATCCACATAGTTCCTTATCTGAAAATAGAATTTCGAATTTATTGTAACATGACATCCTGCCTGTAATCCCTGAAGGGGTAGACAGAGGTGCACTTGTAGTAAACCCACATTTCGCCAGTTATGTTCTAATGGACTTGACTCCTATCAACCCAGTGTTTGGATTTATGTCCGATTGATGGCAATTATAGTTACCATCAATCGGGCAAAATCGGGCACAAATCCAAACACCGGGCTGCTGTCAGATGAATAAAGTCAGGAACGTGACGCCCTATCCGGGAATTTAACGCGGGACCAGAACCTCGGCACCCAGGATCTAGTGGTGTGTGGTCCTTAAATTAGTATGATTGATAAGAATAGAGTCAAAACGAGTACTTAAATTAAGCCGAAAGAAAAAGGGAGCGGACCAATAATAAATGTTGTTATTGCAATTTATATTCCACAACTTCCACATAACGCCATCTAGTACCAAACTAAGCAGAGTTTGTATTATGGGTACTAAACAACTGATAGATAGCTTTAGAAATATTAGTAATTGTTTAGTACTCATAACACAAGCTCTGCTTAGCTTTTTACTAGATGGCGTTATGTGAAAATTGTGGATTTGTATTAAATTAACTTACCTAAATAGTTTCGCCCCATGTTGAATGCTATAATTGGCTCATTTCTGTTGACGAGACAAGGCTTTGCAATTACTTCTTGTCTCAAATACAATTCTATTATTTGTAAAAATCTCGGCGCATTCAAGGTTCTTAGGCAAACTGACCTTACAGCCAAGTAATTAAAAATGATGTGGAATATCATCATTATTGAGAATATTATCATAGAGCTCCTGAAAAAACAATAAAATGCCATTAATCCTACTTAATATTATAAACGCGAAAGTTTGTGAGTATGGATAGATGGAAGGATGGATGTTTGTTAGTCTTTCACGTAAAAACTACTGAATGGATTTGAATAAAATTAGGTATAGAGTTAGCTGACACCCTGGATTAACACATTGGCTACGTTTTATCCCTGTATTCTCACGGGAACGGGACCTATGCGGGTGAAACCGCAGGACGTCTGCTAGTTTACAATAAAATAGTAAAGCTAAATAAACGATAATCACTTTCACTATCGATTATCACTTAGTTTGCTTCAAAAACGGTGAAGGAAAACAACGTGAGGAAACCGGCATGCCTGAGGGATATTTGTCGAGGGCATGTGATGCCGAGTCAGAGGCCCATGGGCGGCATTAACACTCTGACACCAGGTTAACTCGATAAGAAGAAGAACGATAACGGAAATCAAACATTTGCGCTATCCCAGTTGGAAAACGCTTCTTTATTCCATTAATTCGTTGTTATTATTTAATTTTTCCAAAATACCTGGCGTAGCACACATTCCTAAAACCTCTCGACGATGGACGAGTATGGGAATTAGCATAGTCAAAGTTTATCATCATCTGTCTAGCCTTTTTCCAACTATGTTGGGGTCAGATTCCAGTTTAACCAGATGCAGCTGAATACCAGTGTTTTACATGGAGCGACTGCCTGTCAGACCTCCACAACCCAGTAACTGGGTAACATGATACCCCTTTGGTTATACTGATTGTCAGATTTTCGGGCTTCTCACTATCTGTTTCGGCTGTCATATGCAAGCACAAAACAAATGAGAGCCGGGACGGAGGAAGTCTTGATATTAAAATGAAATTAATGGTCACTCCTCTTCGGATCCACATCTTTAAGCGTAGCTTAACTTTTGATGGAGCAGTGAGGCTGTTATAAGTTATTATTTAGCCACAAGCTCCAGCAACAGTTGTGATTGGTCAATTTCTGCACGTCTTCGTTTCGCTCCGACCAGCTAGTGGCGATCGATAGAAAATAATTAAGTTTGTCACACAAATCGACATAAGCTGAGCTGAACTGCAGGGACCCAAATAGAAAGTCTTCTAAATCGAAATTACTAACCCGAAGACTGTGATGATCATCAGAGCAGCGAGGGAAGCTATTAAATTGACTGCTGTTTCCTGGGCGGAGTCTTTGGCAGACACATCTGCGAGGTTACTTCTGATGGCATGATGTTGTGTCATAGCTACTCTGGTTGCGCCACCTGGAAACATAAGTATAAATATTACAAGATTTTTCATTGCAATATTTTTAGGAATGTACAGGAATTATCCTACTGAAACGTACTAACGGGATTATAAGTATTTCCTAATAAAGGTCACGACGGCTTTTAGCGATAAGGCCGCCCATTGTATCACCGTTTGTAGTCCTTAAAATTATCGTTTGTAAGTTTTTATGGTGTACAATAAAGAGTATTCTATTCTATTCTACTAGTTTTTGCCAAAAAGTAATACATAATACATATGTACAGACGCCAGCACATCAAGTCACCCCAATGTGTCATATTTTCCCAATTGAATATGAACCTTATTCTGTTTGACATAAAGTTGAAAAACGATCAAAAAAATTTGACACATTGGGGTAACTTGATGTGCTGGCGTCTGTACCAATATTTATAAAAATAATTATAATCTAAAAGGTATCTATAAATAAAAAGGTATCTTCTCCTACAGAGTCAGCACGAGTATTGATCACCACGCTGGCTCAAGGAGAATTGGCGATTTCAGACTTATATTAACTGTAAGTCCAGGTTTCCTCACGATGATTTCCTTCACCGATGTCAAAGACAACACCGATGTCAAAGACAATCATATCAAAGACCAACTTAGATAGTACATATGAATTAAAAATTCGCATTGGTCCTTGCCAGGATTTGAACTACAACCTCGTGCATGAGAGGTAGGCGCCGTAACCACTGGGCCATCATGACGCACCAATATGATGAAGAGAAAAGATATTCAATCTATTACAAAAATTCTTTCATCATTAGAAAGGAAAACTAAATTATCATGGCCATCATGGGTACACAAACAGCCTGTTTTCAAGAAATACAAGTGTAAGTGTTATGATGTTATTTCCAATAAAAACATACAAACCAGCAACTCCAACAATAGCTTTCATAACAGTGCTGATACACAGAAGTAATGTGGTGTAGTTCTTGAATGCAGGCAAAGCTATTTCTATGCACATCGCAGCATCATTCAATGTGTCCGCATACAGTCTCCACTTCTTACTGTAAGCATCCAGGTGGATTCTGGAAACGTTGAGACGCATATAGGTATTGAAGTGAATGTGTTGATATCTTTGTAAATGTTTTATACAAGAGTCCAGAAAATGATTCTGGGTTTTTGTATGTTGAAAGTTTTTGTAAGTTTCTCCTATTTCCAAGTTTATCCTGATGTTTTAGTTACTCGAGATTTCTGTCAAAACTAATGTGATTTTTAATGAATGACTTATTTACTTTTTAGTAAATAGTCTCATGGGGTTAGATTGGAATGATGATTTCTTTATTGGTGATAGCATTCAACAGCATTCAACGGACTGTTGACTGCCTCGTTGGTGTAGTGGTCGTAAGCACTACTGCTGATTATGAGGTCCCGGGTTTGATCCCCAGGTTGGGCAAAGTGTTATTGAGTTTTTCTATAATGTAATGTTGCATTCAATGTTCTTACCCACGGCTGTATGCAAAATATATCTTTCCCAAATGACCACAACCATCTTTAATGACCCATGTAATGGTAGCAGCTAGTGGTGTAGCAGTGTTATCTCCAACTCCCACTCCTCGCAGGACTTCTTGTGTAGCGAGGATCCCTATAAAATATTACTCTGCAGTACAGACTGGTTTGTAATAAACTTTGAAATTCTTGGATACCTGGTTGTGCCGACTACAGAAGAACAAGAAGAAGTAAACTACAACAACAAAATCTACAAAGAGAGATGTAATGATCATGGCAACATCATCATCTGCCTAGCCTTTTCCCAACTATGTTAGGGTCGGCTTCCAGTTTAACCTGATACAGCTGAATACATGGAGGGCCTGCAGTCGGACTTCTACAACCTACGACAGGGTAACACGAGACCCCTTGGTTAAACTAGTCATCAGATTTTCGGGCTTCTGACTATTTGTAACGACTGTCATAGATCTACAAACGACAGTCAGGACCAACGGCTTTAGGGGCTTTCCAAGGCACGGAGGAGTCTTGATATGTAATTAATGGTCACCCCGGTTAGGGTAGCTTAACCTTCGATCGACACGTGAGGCTGATATTATTTAGCCACAAACTCCTCATGGCGGATTAAGCTGATCACGGAAACATTATAGCAAAAATCTACTACAAGAAAAATACCACATAAATGCAGTGCAAGTATGTAGGATCACCAACTTCCATTGGGTTTTAAATAACCAGTTTCTGAGAGAGAGAAGTGGGCCGTCTGGAATTCCTCACAGAAGTTACCAGTCTGGCTCACTTAAAATGGTGCAATGCAGGACTAAGTACGGAAACCATGATAAATGAACGAAGACCACAAAAAAGCCTTCCAAGACAAGACATACTCATTAAAAGGCACTGAAGTGTTGTACGTGTAAATGGTGCTATTCATCGGAATGGCAAATAAAAAGAAAATCCTACCCAAGACCATATTTGAAATATACATTCAATTGAAATAGGACAAATTTAAAAACTCTTCTGTATTTACATCTTTAATTGGACTGTTATACCAGAATAAACCACAAGCAGACAAAAGCTCTGGTAGGAGCAATTTATATTAAAAAAAGAAAGCAAAACAATACTAATCCATATTTTTAATCTATACTCATATTAGAAAGAGGTAATGTTTGTGTGTAGGTGGGTTTGTGACGATGTAAGGGGTAATCTCTGAATCTTCTGAACCAATTTTGAAAATTCTTTTACCAATCCACTATTTTTGAGTATCGTAGGTTATTTTTTTTTTTTAAACTAAGAGAGGGTAGAGGTGATATTGAAGTTCAAAATGCACGCGGTGAAGTCCAGTCGAAGTGATAGTATAAACATATAAAAATGTGCACTATAAATACAAAATATGTAATACATAATAGATACACAAAGAAACAAAAATAAGAAAAAAACATTATGCTGTAAGTAAAGATAATACGGCCAACTTCTTACGAACATTGCCAAGAGATTTTAGAAACAAATGGAATAACACCAGTTTTACATGAATTTAATTATTTATGAAGAGATGTAATAATAATTCATGCTCTTTAGTGCCATTTTCTTTGGCCCCTTAACCAAACATAATTCCTAATGATGTGGTTACCTGCTATAAATATAATGATAAATATTTTAATAATAAAGATCAATATTTTAGAAACTAACGATTTCATGTTGGTTGAAACCCTCATTAATTTTTTTATGGGACTTGTTTGGCCCGCTGTTTTAGAGTTACCAAGGACCAGTTAGTTGATAAAAGAGTTTTTTTTTATGTCCCCATCTCTGTCAAGGATTTCAGGGTCATTAAATTACAAAAAAAAATTGTGAAGGTTTTGTGTGCCTTCAGTAAAAGTTCCAAAGTGAGAAATAAGTGCTAACTTAACTAAGCTACCTTTAAAACCAATAAAAAATACCCTCCTACACCACCTCCACAACATTGGCACTTAAGCATAGAGTTGGCGCACATCTCTATCCTTCAGCCTATGCTGACCTCTTCGAGGTTATTCTGCTAGTCTTCACCATAGTACATGTCTCTCATTCATGTGTATTGTATTAGAATAGTAACACTTATAAATTTGATCATTAAAATAACTCTTTGGTGATGGTGCAAGCAATATTACACTTGTAGATTCACAGTTAAATGGATAAGGAGAATCAATTAAGGTCTTCTTCCTTTCAATTGTGTCAATTATAGACACAATAGAAAGACAATGAGAGTGTGGACACCGGTGTCCTCTTGGGGTTTGTGTGTGTGTGTCCCTAATGGACCCAATTGAAAGGTTAAACTTTGGTTCATTGCAAACTATTTTTTTTTTCTCTTGTATAATCTGCGATCAGTCCTCGGACTTTAAGCTGATGGGTTCTAGGTGGTTTTCTTTCGGAGTGTGCACTCCATTAAGTGCACTACTCTTGTTTTAGTTAGTTACACTCTCTCAACTATAAAATAAATGCAAATTATTCAAAAAATTATGTCAGGTCTCCGAAAGATTATTACTTAGCAAATAAAAATGCATGTTAATAACCTTACACAACTTCTTTTCCATGTTAATTACACCTAGCGTAGTTGGAAGCTTCAACCTACCAGTGATAGTGCTGCAAAACGCTTGTGCTGTGTCCCATATTTGATAGTTTGTATAGTCCCTGCTTACACTGTTGGGATACCCTTGAGGGAGAAATACTCTTGTAAAAAAGTTAACTATTTCATTGGACTTTTCTTCATTGAGTTCCACAACGTTTGATTGGTCTGTAATAAAATTATGACAAGGAGAATACACACCAGTTTTATTTGTAAGTAGGTAGTTAAGTGCCTGAATTAACACGAATAATATTTTTAAAAAGACATTATTAATAACGTTACCTGGGGGCTTAACGTAAATCCTTTGTTTATTAGCCGTCCCGTATGTCTCCTTAAAAAATATTTCACCCTCATGACTGGTAAACATTATAATTTAGGATTTGTTGCTTTCGTATGTACTGTATCGTTACAGAATGTTTGTAACTTTTTAGGGAATGATTTAGTAATGTGCCACGTGCTTCTTGAGTATTAAGGTTTTTAGTGAACGGTTTATGTGTTACGTGAAAAATAAACATTGACTTCAGACTTGCAAATTGTATTCGTTTACAAAAAAACAAGATGAGTTGTAAACAACAGAGTTGCCAATTAAGTAAAAATAAAATGTAAAAATCTTCTTAATCTTGCCAGCTGAAACTGTGAGCTGTGGTGTGAAAATAATACCTCTACCCTCCAAAACAAAAACGAGACTAATATTATAAGTATTTATTATAAGTTACCTCAATTAATACTATTTAACATAATTATTTTTAAAATACTAGCGATCCGCCCTAGGTAATAATTTATTTATAGACTGGTCTCTTTGACAATCAGTAACATCAGCAGATGGCGATTACTTTATTTGGTTACGTTCATTGATATTGTAAGTAATAAACAATTACTTTTTCATAAAATCTTATGATTTATCAACGTTTTTATCTGGCATGGCACGAGAAATCAGACGATTTTCCAAATCTTACGTTTGCAACACTACTTCGGGAATAAATAATAAAAAAAGTTGTTTGAGAAAATTAGGCATGGGCAATGTCCAAGTATCGGTTTTCAATTATTTTGTTATTAGCAGTGATAGCCTAGTGGTGTGAACGGCGGATTGCCAAATCACAGGTCTCGTGTTCGAACCCAAGGCACGCTCCTCTGACTTTTCGGATTTATGTGCGTATTGTTAAATTATCACTTGCTTCAAAAACGGTGAAGGAAAACATCGTGAGGAAACCGGCATGCCTGAGAGACTATAAATTCTCGACGGCATGTGATGCCAAGTCAGAGGCCCATGGGCGGCATTAATACTCTGACACCAGGTTAGTTACTAACCACACGATAAGAAGAATTATTTTGTTAGATTTCAATGTTTTTAAATATTATAAATAATATTATATAGATTAAAATCGCATCTTTTTAGCAAAATAAGTCATAGACACAATTTTGACACTAGAAATAAATATAAAAAAGCTTAACAAAAAATACCTTGTGATAAATTAAAACGAAATCATAGAACAGTTAAAACTGATGTTAAAAGTACAGACGCTAGCACATCAAGCTACCCCAAACTAAAAATTTTCAACTGCTCAGTTTTTCTTTCATTTTGACCGTTCTCTTTGACCTATTGACAGTTGCTTCTCTTTTGATTAATCACTCGATTAAGTTAAAGCATGCATATTATATTATGAATAAACTCACTCACAAATGTAGCTATAGCTTTAACATAGGGGCGCAAGGTTCATTTCTGTACAATAATAAAATTGTATTTGCCAAAGAGTAATAATACCAGTAAAATATTGAATAAAAAGTATCGAGTACTCATGTATTGGAAGATGAGTACAGAGTATTGAATACACAGAACATAAATACCCTATAGAATAGTATCGATACCAAAATAGTGTCGATACTTTTCCGAGTCTATTGTCTAATTAAAAAGTTGATTTGAGGACAATAAATTACTTATATCTTTAAAAATACACGAAACGAATAAGGAAATACATTCATACTAGTTTCTTTAATAACAAACACTTTCTCTTCCATAACTGTACTCCAGTAATCGAAGCTAATGTGGGTCTCCTTAATATTTTTTCCTGTTGACAAACAAGTTCTAAAAAGTGTATCTAAAAAGAATTTAGAACACAGTGATGATAGATTATAAGATGTGAATGTGCACGTATTTTATTGATAATGGCGCAGAACACAGGTTCAGGCTATGTGAACGATAGTCTCGGTCTCAAGATTGAAGGTGAGCTGGGAGACTTTCAAATCATTGAAGAGAATAGCGACAGTGACGGCGACGACAGGACAAACAGCAAAAGTTCAAGGTCGGTTGACACTGTTGCTACCTTCCCATCAAGTTTGGTGAAACCTAGCAGTTCTCCCATCTGTGGTAATGTGGCTGTGAGCAACTCTGAAAACATTACAATTGGAAATAACACCTATTTTAATGGACCTGTTATAATCAAGCAAGTGATTCAAAGTGCTCCAGGACTAGAGAACCCTTCATATGTGAAAACAGAAGAGGATGATGTACAAACTCAGAGGTACCAGGAGGAGTCAAAAAAAGACAATAGTAAGTTAAATACATGTGAAATGTTTGAACATGTAGTCTAGCTCAGGCTGTGTGATGTTAAGGATTTTGTGCCCTTTATCAAGAGCGACTGTCACCTATCCTCCACAATATTGGCACTTAAGCATTGAGTTGGAGCACATCTCTATCCTTCCGCCTATGCTGACCTCTTCGAGGTTATTCTGCTAGTCTTCACCATAATACATGTCTCTCATTCATGTGTATTGTATTAGAATAGTAACTCTTATAAATTTGATCATTAAAATAACTCTTTCAGTTTAAATAATGCGAATTAATACTTATTTCTTGAAATCATAACATTTAGGCGGTTATCACATTGCCGCCGCATCCTGCTGTGGAGACGAAATCGGTAACATCACGCGCGCCGCACCCCCGCACGGCGGTGTGGTGTGAGTTTTTGTAACCCTGCGGTTGCAGTACAAATCAAGATTCTACAGTGTTAAGTTAAAAACTGCAGCACCGCACTCCAGAGGGATGTCCGGTGCGGTGTGATAACCGCATTAAGCCAATGCTTGCTTAAGGACCCGAGTTGCAATTGAAATAATTGTAATAGCAAATAACTTTTTTATTACCATACAAGCTAAGACTGTGTTGTAAAAGGCAAAAAACATAGTAAAATTTGAATTTGCTAATTTTACCTTGATTTTTAATCACATGGTAACTGAAGCCAGTCAACCGTAACATAGTCTATTAGATGTTGTAAATTACCACATGGTATTGTTGATGTGTATGAATTAACTAGGCAAATAATCCTAGAATAATTACTACTTTAAGTAGTAATTAGGCGAATTGTCTTGTCGCCATGATGTATGCTAGAGGTGGATGTGTCATACCCTGGCTCATCCACCATGCCTGCGATTTTAAAGTTTTCTTGTGTTTTTTGCATTTGCCATTTAGTATTATTATCAGGCTGTATGTTGAACAAAATATCTACCTTGACAACTCTCTAGACCAACTCCTAACTTGCCTTTTTTATCATCACATCATCATAAGACCTTGAAGTAAGTACCTACTTACAGTATATCATCAAAACTCATTTACTAATTATTATGTAATCATCAAGTATTCAAATAGATGCTTTAATGATCCCACAGGCAAATAAAGCTGTGCGTTGCAATGATCCATATTCCATTCAAAATGGTCAATGCTTATCAGTGTAGTGTAGTGTATGTATGTTCCTTTATATTAATTAGTAAGTAAGCTCCTTAACATTAACGTCTCATGTTAATGCTTACGTAGCTCCGACTATGTAACACTTGTATGCACTAATATGTAACTTAGATTCATTATACTATTCTTATGGGAACCAAGCAGTAGTCTTCTTATTTTATACCCGAACCTTTTTATATACATCTCATCAGGATAAACACTCATTCAACTATGAAACTAGAATGTTTAACCTTTACTTTGCTAAGTTAATTACTATTTCACAAACTTTTTATAATAACTTAGCTCTTTTGTATGCTTGCGAATAATTGAACATTTCAAATTGCTTCGTATTGTCGTAGTCCACCTTATGCAAGTGGTAACAAAATCTGATACCACAGATAGCCAACTGAAGGTCTGGGTCAAATACCACTGATATGCAGCCTACTCTACATACTTATCCATAGATCTTTAAACATATCTGTTCAAAATACTATTATGCTGTCTTATCTCTCCACTTTGATTATGCAGTGGGCTTGTACACTGTCACTGCCATTACTGAGCTATGTTTGTAAATAATTATCTGTTAACTAAAAACGGTAACATGCTAATCGAATTATCACCATGAATTGCAATTTGCAAAAGATTAATTTGTGTGTATTATCTGTTTACAGCAATCAAGAAGTTTCATTTAAGGAGATGGCACAAAATAACGTTTTCTGCAGTATGTATAGTAATACTTGGTGGTATATTTGCAATACTGTCAATTATACTTAGTAATATTAAGCAAGATGATAGCCCACCACCATCACCGTCAATGTCTGAAGAAGATAATACTACTGGGAAACCAAGTAAGTGTTAACACTTTGAAGCTCATGTCACCCTGTCTCTCTCTTTCTCTTTATCATGCTAATGGTCACACGGGCAACAATATTTTATTAACTCTCTTGGTCATATCTTTATTGCAGTACATCGCTAGGTGTTGCCAGGATATTCAATTGAACCGCAATATTACTAAATAATAGCACAATTAATTATCTATGTAAAAATGGACTAACACTAATAATAAGCATTTGCAGTGACTCGCAATGTAAAAAAGTTACTGAAAATAATTTACTAATACCTACATCATTTCCTTGTATTGTAATATGCAATCTATATTGGACAATTTATTAATTCATAATAATATGAAATTTCTAAGTTTATTTTAAACATCATTGATATTGTCAGAGAAGGTATTGTTAATATAAGTTTGAAAAAGCCAATCTGCCTTGAGCAAGTGTGGTGTTCAATTCTCGTGAATTCTTTGTATGAGGAGAGAGACAGTACCAGTATGGAATTATGGTTACGTCAATTTATTTTAAGTCCCTTTCTGGTTATACTACCAGCAATGGACTTAAAAAAATTGACTCTCAAAATTCAATTTGATGCATATAAACGCTCCGTTGACGCGCGTCTGTAGCACTACAGATGCGATAAGCACGCGAATCAGACGCTGCCTGTGGACTCTCACTCTAGCCCTGTACAATAAAAGCGCGCCTTCGACGCACGTTTCTAAAACGCGCATAAACAGCTCGTTTTACAAACGTGGTGTGCACATGCCCTTACCTAGTATACATTCGTATCAGAGAGACAGGAAAATTATGAGTAATACCAATGTAACATTTAAAACAATAATGCAATTTGTCAAACAAGAAAAAAACAACATACAAATTCAATTAAGTATTTTTACCAAAAAGTCCCTTGGGATTGTGCGATAGCTTATCATTTTTATTATCAACTAACTTCTGCCCGCGACGAAGCTCCTGTGGATGTCAAATATACGATCAGTAGCTTTGGCTGTGTTTTGTCCATTAGGAATATGCTTATCGATTTCTAACAAGTTAATCCTTAAGGGAATTTCCTAAAATAATAGAACTCAGCATAACACGGTTTACTGCGGGTGTTGTTTATGTGGTTTTCCCGTACATTTGTAAGTCTATAGGCATTTCACTGCACATTAATTCTAACAGAACTCTAAAGGCGTGGCTATTTATAAATAATGTTATGACGCATTAATTTGTTACCTATCATTTCAGACTTCACAAAGGTGGTGGGATTGTTCTATGAAAACTTAAACCTAATAATATTTACAATTATTTTGACAACATTAACATTTCTGTTGATGTTTTACACATTACTAACATTGGACGACGCTGGTGGGGAAAGGAATGTGGTCCCAGATATTGTGAGGAGTAGGAAAAAAAGAGACTATGAAGCGATCCTCGATGATAATGACCCCTACATGAGCCCTAATAAGAAAGGTACAGCCATTTAATAGATCGTAATAATAATCAGCATCGCGCATCGTACATAATACATGTGCCCTAGTTTTAATTTTAGAATACTTTAAAGGGCTCTCATTGGATGTCAACTTGTATAGTTCTGTTGAGTAATTGATGTATTAAAAACAAACACAATTGTGAGTCAGTGATAACTTGATTTATATGACTGTGTATACATAAATGAATAATGGGTTTAATTTTTTTATGCTTTGCATGATAAGGTTGTCTGTTTTTGCTGACATTTTAATGTTATTTTTCAGCCAATCCACTGTTGATAGCACCAGATCATCTTAGGATAGTACCTAGAACCGATTGGCTTGCCCAGCCAGTAGAGAACTCGTTAGATAAGATCAGACAGCCTGTACCCTGGGTCATTATATCACACACAGCAACTGAGAGTTGCAAAACACAGGTTAGTGTTATGCTCTTATCCTTGTACGTTATGTGGAAAGAATCAAATGGTTAAAGTGCTATGAACCTTTATGGCGTATATCTAACCGGTCGTATTTTTTTTTCAAGTCCTCGCACTATGAAAGTAGCAGTTTTTTTTTAATTTTATAAAACAAACAGTTCAAATTGTTTTAACTAAGTTTTTATTTAGTTCTTTATTTTTGTTAGGGCATTATTTTTAATTGATTCAACCAGTGTTTCAAAGCAAAGAAAATTGGTTTAAACCTTGTTTTTTTTCTATCTTTTATTCAATGCTTAAAAATGGCTTTTAGCTGTGTTTTTAAATGTGTAATAAAAAAACACAGTTGAAATTCCAACTGTTTGAAACATGTTATGCTAGCCCTGCGGGCAGTAGACATTTGTAGAAACATAATAAATGGCTACGGGTCGGAGAGTATGCAAGCT
This sequence comes from Euplexia lucipara, assembly GCA_921972225.1. Taxonomy (NCBI): domain Eukaryota; kingdom Metazoa; phylum Arthropoda; class Insecta; order Lepidoptera; family Noctuidae; genus Euplexia; species Euplexia lucipara. The sequence goes on along the minus strand of OV179142.1, from coordinate 2,967,922 downwards.
TTCATAGTCAAAATATTTGAAACCCTTTCCTGCCATACTTAAGTACTTCTTTAGTTCCAAAAAACCTATTGTGAACTTAACATTTTCAATTATGCCTAGCTGTGGTTAGACTGCATTGATATTGAATTTGTATTAAAACAACAGATTTTTTGAAGCTGTGTGAAATTCTAACATAGTTGTTTTCAATTCCAGAGCGAATGCGTTCTGCGCGTGCGCCTCATACAAATGTTCCACATTGAATCGAGAAAGTGGAACGACATTGGCTACAACTTTTTAGTAGCGGGCGATGGCTCTGCGTACTTCGGCCGCGGCTGGGACTACGTCGGGGCCCACACATTGGGCTATAACATTTACAGCATCGGGATTAGTTTCATCGGGACGTTCAATAACGATCCGCCTCCGAAGAATCAGATTGACGCCTGCCTTAAGTTACTCAAAAGGGGCGTAGAGATAGGCAAGCTAGCTAAAGACTACAAGCTGTTCGCCCACCGACAACTTGCGTCTACTCTCAGTCCTGGTGACAAGTTATTCGACATTATAAAGGAATGGCCACATTTTGTGAAAGACTTTTCTGACCCAGCTGAACTTCTCCCTAAGTATGACTGAGCAAGTGAGAGTGTAGTAAAATCTGTTTAGTGCCTGGTTTTTAAATATTGTGATGGATATGGTTTTATATAAAGAATGTTAAAAATTGTTAAGAATGTGATATATTGGAATTCCAAATGTTTTGATATTAAGAATTTTGTACAAAATGTACTTATTATTATATTATTATATCAGTATCGTTGGTATTTTACCCCCTGGTGTATTTATACATATTTTAAGATTTAGTGTCTCGGGACTATCAGGTATTCCCGTAAATTATTAAGGTAAATAAAAGATAAAGCGTCACTAGCCTGAGACTGATAGTGGTTTTAGAAAAATACCCTCAACTATAAAATTCCAAAACTTTCACGATCATCACGATCAATTTTTTTGCGGTTGGCCTGTTAGACTAGTAGTTAATGGCCCTGACTGCTATGCCGGAGGGCATGGATTCGATTCCCACCCAGGACAAATGTTTGTGTGATGAGCACGATCATTTGTTCTGTGTCTGGGTGTAATTTATCCATAATACGTGTGTATTGTAAATAGGGTGACTGGTAATTAGTGACCGATACTTAAACACACGATTTTACTCGTGAATACGAATAACTTTCCCAAACTAACTTTTTTATATTCATTAACTTTCAAATAAATTAGTTACGTCAGTGCTGCACAACGGGAGCGGTGGGGGTAGCGGGGGAGCGTGTGACGCTACTCCTACTAGTAGATTTTGCCCTTCCCGAGGTCAGACTATCAGCTGATAGATCGTGCCGATTCGTGCCTACTGTGATCCCAAACAGTCGTGCGCAGGAAATTCAAACAGCGTTTTTATTATTTTGTTGTGTTATAAGTTTTTGTGTATGAAAAAAAAGTTTAATTGGGAAAGTATTTTGAAATCATGAATACAATCACGTGTTTAAGTATCGGTCAGTAATTACCAGTCACCCTATATAAAAGTATGTTTATCAGTTGTCTAGTACCCATAGCACAATCTCTGCTTAGTTTGGGAATAGATGGCGTGTGAAAGTTTTGGAATAATTATTTATTAAATAAATAAAAAATAAGTAAATTTTGTTCTGTGTACTTGTATACTAGCTAGTCAAGCTGACATAATTATCACGCATTTTAACAAATTCCATAACGTGTTTAAAAAAAGGTGTTTTACAATGAAATATTTGACAAATGTTTCTATTTAATTATTAGGAACTACGTTAGGAGTAGTTGAGAAGCTTGTGGCTAAATTATAACAGCCGCATGGGTCGATCTAAGGTTAAGTTACGCTTGACGAGGTCGGTCCGCGGATGGGTGACCATTTATTACATACCAAGACTCCTCCGTACCTCTAAAAGCACGTTAAACCGTTCGTCCCGGCTGTCATTTGTAGATCTTGACATTTGTTACTTGTAGTCATAAGCCCGAAAGTCTGACAACCAGTTTAACCAAGGGGAATCATGTTACCCAGTTACTGGGTTGTGGAGGTAAGAGAGGCAGTCGCTCCATGTAAAATACTGGTATTCAGCTGCATCCGTTTAAACTGGAACCCGACCCTAACATAGTTGGGAAAAGGCTAGACAGATATTACTTATAGGGTGACTGGTATTTAGTGGCCGAAACTTAAACACGTGATTGTACTTATGCATACGAATAACTTTTCCAAAGAAACTTATTTTAAAAATCATTAACTTTCAATTAATTTAATTATGTAAGTACTGCACAACGGGAGCGGTGGGGGTAGCGGGGGATCGTGTGACGCTACTACTACTAGTAGATTTTGCCCTACCCGAGATCAGCTGATAGATCGTGCCGATTCGTGCCTACTAACTGTGATCAATAACACGCGCACGCGCGGGAATTTCAAGCAGCGTTTTTGTTATTTTATTGTGTTATAAGTTATTGTGTATAATTAAAGTTTCTATGGGATTTTTTATTGAAGTCATGAATACAATCACGTGTTTAAGTATCGGTCACTAATTACCAGTCACCCTATATAATATACAGGGTGTCTCATTCAAATCGGTCAGTATGGGAAAGTCTGAAACTATAAGACATACGAAGATCTGTTCTGAGGAACCATGTCATCGATTTTAATAAAAAGAGAAACTGCATTCATACATTTTAAAAAACATCTGTACTCCGTTCGGGAATCGAACCCGGTTATTTTGAAAAAAAACCTACACTATTTCTATTTAGATATCGATTGTATAGGTCTTAAGCAGTATATGTCTGTATGAAACGTGATGTCTAAAATGAATAAATTGCATTGTTTCCACATACTTTAATTTACTTTAGTAGGTGCTCGAAGTGACCACCGCCTTTTTCAATACCGCCTCTGGACTATTTCTTGTGGGGTTACGTTAAGGATGAAGTGTACAAAACAAGCTATGACACCGTTGTAGACCTAAAAGTAGCCATAGAGACAATTTTAACGCAAATTCACCACATGAAGATACAAAATGCAATTGTAAGATCGTTACCTAAACGTGGTGAATATTGTATTGAAAAAGGCGTTGGTCACTTCGAGCACCTACTAAAGTAAATTAAAGTATGTGGAAACAATGCATTTTATTCATTTTAGACATCATGTTTCATACAGACATGTGCGGATTGTGTAATTATCACTTGCTTCAAAAACGGTGAAGGAAAACATCGTGAGGAAACCGGCATGCATGAGAGATATTTCTCGACGGCATGTGATGCCAAGTCAGAGGCCCATGGGCGGCATTAAAACTCTGACACCAGGTTAGTTACAAACCACACGATAAGAAGAAGAAGATACAGACATTTACTGCTTAAGACCTACACAATCGATATCTAAATAGAAATAGTGTAGGTTTTTTTTTTCAAAATAACCGGGTTCGATTCCCGAACGGAGTACAGATGTTTTTTAAAATGTATGAATGCAGTTTCTCTTTTTATTAAAATCGATGACATGGTTCCTCAGAACAGATCTTCGTATGTCTTATAGTTTCAGACTTTCCCATACTGACCCATTTGAATGAGACATCCTGTATATATTAGGTACTCGTATATATATTAATATTATTGTAAATGGGTTGGTTTTATATTAAAAATATATTTAATTATGTAAATGGAAATCAAACAAATAAATTAAAGTTAATACAGTACAGGTATAAGCTGATTTTTTATAACTTTTACAATTAGGTAACTGCTAAAATAAGGAAATCAATTATTAATGTGACTATCATTCAAAATGATAGGCATTTTCTTCAATTTTATTTGCAGATTAAACAATAGAATTGCATTCTGTATGTTGGGTAAAAATGATTGATGATTCTAAAGATCTGTTAATTATTTACATGATATATATATAGTAAGAACAATTAAAAGGACATTATATATAAGAGTATAATTAAACATTTTCAGGTAATTGGGCAATGTTATATAATTGATAGTAAAATAATCTTTCAACGCACTGTACGTATTCAAGAACGGGCTAAAATTGCACTGCTCCTAGGTCCACTTAAAATATGAGGGTTGTGGATGACGGATAGCCCCTGTGCCCCTGTGTAGAGCTGTGTATGACTACCTCGCTGGTGTAGTGGTCGCAAGCGCTACTGCAGAGCATAAGGTCCCGGATTCAATCCCCGGATCGGGCGAAGTGTTATTGAGTTTTTCCATCTGGAATTACTCCATAGCGCCCGGATTCTGGACCTGTGCCTGATCGATGGCAATAGGCTCGCCCCCTATTACATGGGACTTTAACATAACTGGGGAAATGTGGATGTACTACACCTGTAGTACATACTACGCCTGCATTCCCCAAAGGTACACCTTTGCCTAACCCTTCGGGGAATGCAGGCGTGATGTTGTGTTATGGTATTCAGCCGTTATCTGGTTAGTCTAAAAGCTTTTATGTCATGCGTGCGTTTAGTTCGCTATTACGCACACCTGTGAATCTTAGACAACTTTTTACTAGTCCAATAAATGCTAGTCAGAGATGTGGATTTTTTTTCGTGTTAATTTAATTGGTAAAACGGAAACCTTGGAATTTTGCGCTTTTCTCATGTCGGTTCGTATTGTAAGCTATATCTATGGGTTACTAAACCTGTTTGCAGAATTACTTTTAAATCAGCTGCAAAGTAAATTTATTGAAAACAAATGGAATTATAAAAAATGTTACGAATTGTCTCATATTATCAAAATTGTAAAAAAGTTTCTGTGAGTACAAAGGTGTGGGGCGACTCAAATAGGGTTGAGATCTTAAGTGAAGTGGCTACGTGCGTGTGAGAGTTGAGTGTCCATTTCTTTTTCTTATAGTTCTTAAAACCAAAAACCTAAAATAAATTTAGTCGATAGAGCAAGCATTATGGATTGAATATTGAAATAAAAAAATATGTCTAAGTTAGCACAGTTTTTAAGAAATCAGTAAAGTCCCTTTACATATCTCTTGCTCTGTAAGTACACCCTTACACCCCTGAATGCCGGGGTGTATGACTATCATTACAGCATAGGTTTTGGAATTTGAAAAAAGAACTGTCATACTCATACTGCACGAAGAATATTTTTAAAAAGTTAATTTTTTTTTTCTCGGTATCGATTAATTACTCGAATCGGAATCTAGACAATTTATTTTATAAAGATTTTATTTTAAATATGGAACTATTTGTTTCCACATCGTATGTTAGATGGATTCGATTTAAAAATCAAACTGGCCAGCAAGATTTGACGCGCTTGCGTGCGTGAAAAAAAAAGGCAGTCTACTAGTAGGCGCGAAAGCATCGCGAAAATAATTAATTTTTTTCTTCTTAATAAATGTTCATTGAAACCTGCTGTCTTGTTGTTTACTTACCTCACAATCGATATGTAAAGCAGAGTATTTATCTCGGGCGTAAGCATCAATTGCATACTCGGGTTAATTAGCGCCTTCGCTTCGCTCAGGCGCCAAAAACCTCGTATGCAATTGATGTCATACAGCCCTTGGTTAATAATCTACTATTACAGACAAACCTGGTTATTTCGTCGTCAATATAAAAAAAATCCAAATTCTAGACAATACGGCTGATTCTTCAGTTTTGCAGGTCATCACTTCTTAGTATTGATGCTGAAAAGAAGAATGGGCGCAACAAACTCCCCAGGAACACATCTGTCCGATAAGTAAGAGCTCCTACAAAAATCAGCGGCAGCTTCTCAAGGAGCTAATTGGGCTGCTGCTGAGTCGTAACGACGGTAGCACTAGCAGTCAAAGTCAAAGTCAAATCATTTATTTCAATTAGGCCTGAAAACAGGCTCTTTTGAACGTTATACTTACAAATAAATTAAATTAATATGATTCTAGTTGCACATTCCAAAAGGTCAAAACTACCTTATGGAGAAGAATGTGCAAGAAACTCCATACTTACTCTTTTAAAATAGATTTTACAATATTTGTATACATAATCTGATTGTATGTGAGGACGATGTCTGTACATCGTCCTCACATACAATTGGCTGACTTGGGGTAACTTGATGTGCTGGCGTCTGTACGCCAGCACATCAAGTTACCCCAATGTGTCAAATTTCTTTAATCGTTTATCAACTTTATGGCAAACAGAATAAGGTTCATATTCAATTGGGAAAATTTGACACATTGGGGTAACTTGACGTGCCAGCGTCTGTACCATGAGAAAAAAAAACAGCTATCCTGAGATAGGTGATATAAAATGAGCAACGCGGCTGGTAATAGTATGAGCGTATTGAAAGATACATGGTGCTCACATATTTACATAATATATATCACATATTAACCCTTATTAAAACGCTGGGAGCTATACTTCCCACATCTCAGATTGAAGTAAATCGTGTTTTATTTTTATATGCTTAAACCTAATGCAATGTAATATTTATCTACGCAATCTTAACATTTCAGAGAACTTTTTTTAATGGCAACACTTTTCAGAGAATTATTACATGTCATGGTAAACACACGTCAAAGTCAGTTGACGTGATTTTGCCGCCAAAAACGACCGTTATTTTTTAGTTTTTTGTGTAGTGCTGAAAAAAAATTAGGTGAGTAGATTTGAGTTTTAGCTATGTAAACTAGACTATATTACGGTTGCGTAAAACGTAAAATATGCCCAGAATCTTTCGTTTATACCTTGGTAGAGTCGATTGAAATTGACTCTCTAAGTGGGAAGATATCATCCCAGTGTTCGTCACTGCACACTACATTCGGAAATTCTATATATAAAATCCGTGTCTAAAAAAACTTGGTATATGCAACTTATTTATTATTATTCGTTATTTCCTGATCAGATAATTAGACATCTAGTCTCAATACATTAGAATTTATTGTTTTTATTTTGTTTTAGAAAAATGCCACCTAAAAAACTAACTGAAAAGTTGATAGAAGACATTTTAGAAGAGCATGATTGGTCCGATAATGATTCCGATGATGATTTAGTTTACGGTGATTTTATAATAAGTCCTTCAAGGTCATTTTTGCAACAAAATGAGGAGGATAGAATCGAGATGCGGATAGAATTCTTCCCTTAGTAAAAGAAACTTGCATTGATGAGTACTTTCACCTGCTTTATTAAAAAATATGATCTATATAATTTTTTACGATAAAATTTAATTCACAAGTGGAGTCAGGGCAACTAGCTAGTGTTTTAAAATTTTGATGTCATACTGGACACTGGGAGCTATAGTTCCCACCTTTCCAACCTTTTTACAAGAGAGAACAGACGACGGGATATATACTTCCCACCAAAAAAAGGTTACTTCCCCCCCACTAACCCCTCTTTTGTGTGTATTTTTGAAATCTACGACCCAAAATTACCCAGGAACGTATCTTACTTTTTTGTTAACTCCTCCACAGGCTCGCGTTTGAATAAGGGTTAACATAATATTTAATGATTATTAAAAAAAAGTTATAATCATGAAGTTAATACTTAAAATAAAAATAAAAATAAAATTAAAAATCAAGTTACAATGTGTGATGTAGAGAAAAAGCAAACATTCCTGTCCAGACATTAAGTTGTCCTATGGAGCAGGACCAGCATGTTTCCAAGCATTTTTATCTTCAATATTATCCATTAATGTATAATAAGCCTGTTTGCAAAGTGTTTTTTTAACATAAGTTTTAAAGTTTCTTTGATTTAGTTTTAATATATCATTAGGTATTTTGTTATTCGTAGTCAATATGACTATCACATTCGCTACTTCTAACATTTGGTAACGTAAATCTAATACATTTCGTTTTTTTTTCATTTAGTACCAAATTATTTACAGTAAACCAATTTTGGACCTGAATAATTGAATTATTTACGCCGTCAAGATTTTGTGACCGACGGTCTATTTTAAATATTAATGATGTGTCATCTGCAAATAACACCATCTTTGGTTGGTTCTGAACTAATTGGGGCAAATCATTTATGTAAACTAAGAAGAGGAACGGCCCTAGAATGGAACCTTGGGGAACACCCATGATCATTTCGGACCCTAATGAGTTCACGCCATTAACCTGAAGTTTAACCTGACGTCTTTTTAGGTAGGATCTCATTAAATCAAGAGATTTATTTCTAATCCCATAGTGATCAAGTTTCAGCAAGAGTGTCTCGTGGCTAACGCAATCAAAAGCCTTCGATAGGTCGCAAAAGATTCCAATGGCATCTTGTGCTTCCTCCCAGGCGTTAAAAATATTCTTGATTAGGGTGACACCGGCGTCAGTTGTAGGTACTGCGCCCTTTGGTGAAACCGTACTGCTGTTCGTGAAAAATGGAGTTTTTGTTAAAGTGGCGTAACATTTGATTAAGCATTAACTTTTCAAACACCTTACTGAGAACTGGTAGGATCGAAACTGGCCTATAGTTATTGGGATCTTTATCAATTCCGGATTTGAACAATGGAACTACTTTGCTTTGTTTCATGAGATCCGGGAAAACTCCTTGGTCTACACTGGTGTTAAACATAGAAGCTAAATAAGGCGCAATCGTTTCGATAATAGATCGACACACTGTTACAGACATTCCCCAAAGATCTTCTGTTGATTTAATTTTAAGATCTTTAAAAGCTTTTATAACTGCCTGGGGGTTTGTATAATGAAATTGGAACTCTAGTGGGCATGCCTTTACATTCTTTCTAAGTAAGTCAAAAGAAAGCGCGGATGATGAGTTTAAAACTTCAGTAGTTTTAATTGGAATATTAACAAAAACGTTTTCAAACTCCTGAGCTATTTCTACATCTGAGTATATTGGGCCATGTGCAGTCGTCAGCTTTCTCAGTATAGGAGCCTGTTGGGCTGCCGTCGAGGCGTAACAACAGCAGCAGTTGCCTCGGCATTCGGCAACATTCCGCTCGTGTGTAGGAGCTCTAAGAAGAACTATACCAGCTGAATCTATACCAGCTGGTCTATTCTGTAAAAAATACCCCGCGAAAAGTAGGAAGAATGCGTGAAGTGAACTGTCAATTCCTGCGCACTCATCATCATTGACACTATATCAGCCGAAAGACGTCATCTGCTAGACTGAGGCCTTGCGCAAGGATCTCCACGACGGCCTTAACGGTGGCAGGCCTCTAAGATGGACTGACGACCTCGTCAGTCCATCTTAGAGGCCTGCCACCACGTCTTCAGGTTCGAGGTAATCACTGCGAACTCACGGTCACGTCGGCCGTCGGCTCTGCGAGCGACATGCCCCCTCTACTGGCTAAATTTAGTTATATGGCAAGCTATCTGAGGAGCTTGTGGCTAAATAATAATAACCACACAGGGCGATCGAAGGTTAAGCTACGCTTGTAAGGTCCAAGGCGTATCAAGGCACCTCCGGAAAAGACGTAAAGCCGTTGGTCCCGGCTGTCATTTGTAGATCTTTGACAGTCGTTACGGGTATTCAGAAGCCCGAAAGTCAGACAACCAGTCAAACCAAAGGGTATCACGATACCCTTTGGCACCTACCGTGGTACAGTGGCAGGGTGATCGGGGTATCGGGTGGTTACCACGGTACCTAGTATCTGGGTTGTGAGGTCAGACAGGGAGTAGCTCCATGTAAAACACTGGTATTTAGCTACATTCGGTTAAATAGGAATCCAATCCCAACACAGATGGGAAAAGGCTAAGCCGATGATGAAAACGGCGAGCTACATTTGACACATAATATCTATACATAAGCTGTCAAACCGGCATTTTATTCGTTCGATAAAAGTTAAAAACTAACTATTGATGCAAAGTGGACCTTTAGATATTTCTAGCCCAAACTATTTGTCTACCAACCAATTTATACATTGCATCCGAACGAAGAAAGGTGATGAAGGAAGCGGCTCACTGGTGTTAGGTACCATCAGACACGCTCGGGGTTTTTATTGTTATTTCTATTTTATAAGTCTGAAGGTGGAGTTTTCCCACTTGTTATCATGTTATTTAAATACCCTGTAAGAGAAGAATTATACCCAAAGAATAAATGAGACAATATAAAATAATTTCGATTTATCTCAAGTTTTTTTTTCTTTTATTATTTCTCCAAACTATTCATGCGTACCTACTTACTAATCACACAACCGTAAACTTGCAGTGACCTGACCAGCACATCAAGCTACCCCATGTGTCAAATTATTTTTTTATAGTTTTCCAACTTTGTTAGAAACAGTATAAGGTCCATGTTCAATTGGGAAAATTTAACAGTTTGGAGTAGATCGATGTGCTGGCGTTTGTACTTTAACACTTAAACCCCTCTTAACAAGTGGCATAGACCTAGGTACTTACATAGGTAGGTACCTAAATTTAGATTATGTTGACGAAGGTTGCAGACTATTTTGGAGCATTTAGTTCCCTCTTTTTCTCTCTAACAGGGCAAGAGACTATAGATCTTAATAGGTTTCAACAACTTTGAATCAACTGAAAAAATAATGAACCTTGAAGGTAAACCACTTTTATTTCTTATTATTCATTATGCTACGTAACTGAAACAAAGTTCCTTTATTATTAAAAATAAATTCAACTGCATTCACAGATTGCTTGACAAGTACCTTTATGTAGATACCTAAGCCGGTAAGTGAACTCCCTAAAACATTAAAAAAGACAAACAGAGGTCCGTGTCCCTTATGTCCTTGTAAGCAAGTTGTTGTTGCTTTGTTTATAAGTAGGTAGGTAAGTATTTATTTTTCTGTCCAAAATTCATTATAAGGAATCCACAGGATTGTCCGGTTAAGCAGCCACACTCCACAACCATGTGACTCAGGTTGGCTGGACAAATCTTCAAAATAGCTCGCATTTAACTAGGTCAATATGGCACTTTATGTGACGGTTAAATACCCTTATTTCAGAATTTGTGACGCTACAGAATCTTAGATGATCGATCGAAAACGTGTCCAGCCAACTTGAAATATCATTTTTCGTTGGTCTCTCAATCTCGGTAAGTACCTAACGGAAGTGATTTTGACGACTTTTTGCATATCAACGGACGTAACATAAATATTTGTGACAGGCATCGAGCTAAAAGTTTTGTGATACAGTGGTTTAGTAGAAAAATTCAAAAATCTGTGTCCAGCCAGCTTGAATTTACGTAGAAAACTTTTGGCTGGCACTTCCGAATCTCAATAACGGGAGTGTTTTCGAATATGCAATGGTCGTTTACTAACATTTGGTGACGCAATGTGTGACAGTACCTAGGTAATAATGTTTGATTTATGGCGTCACATTATTATTTTGAATTAACACATAGGTACTTACGCTTTTTACTGCAGGAAAACCTTTTATTCCCACGGAGACATCAAATACACAGCAGGCGTGGCTGCTACCGGCCGATTAGTCGATTAATAAGAAATCCTTTGTGTAAAAATTATGGTCAACTCACAATGTTATTGTGGTATTTAACCGTCACATAAAGTGCCCTATGGACCTAGTTAAATGCGAGCTATTTTGAAGATAGGTCCAGCCAACCTGAGTCACATCCACAACTTCCTTGGTTGACCAGCGAGATGCCAACACCAAAAAACGAAGTATTACCAATCGTCGGCTGGTTTATTATAATTATGCACATTTCCCGCGCGAGAGCGGGAATATTTAACACTGAATTGTGAAACCAGTCCAATTAAAGCTACTTTAAAAAAAAGTGTTGAAAACTAATTAACCAACCATAGGTAGGTACACCTCAGTTAGTGAAGGTATAGTTGATTAATTGGTTTTGTTAAACAGTTTTTCGATGAATGATTAAGGCCCTTTAAAGCAAGGTTAATCGATTTCGATCGTGCCATGATAGTAGCTCTATAAGTACCATTCATTAGTTGCATGCAATAACTGCTAGGTAGTACCTATTAAAATATAATTACGCCTACACCATGTAGATAAGCATAGTTTACCTCAAAGAAATTGGGCTATGGTATTTAGTTATGATGATATGGAAACGCAGAGGAACCTACCACAGGTGCCTAATCTACTATTTTGGAGAGGATGTGTTTGATTTGGTCTATTTAGGACTTTTAGATAACTATCGCCCCGTACCTAGTCAAAAAGATTTAAAATACCTACTTTAAGGTTGGTTAACTACTCGTAGCTCAGAGAGGACGTGCGAGGAAATGACATACCCAAACAAACTTCGATCCCATGTCTCAGTAACGCCATCTAGAATAACATAGCAATATTGGAGCGGCAGCGGAGCTTACTAAATTAAACTCATAGACTTGTGTCCACTCGGACACAGTATCAGATGAAACTTTTGTTCGTGATGTCCCGTGTCTATAGGAAATATTGAATGTCTTTGCCCGTAGTCCATCTCGAAAATTACTAAACCTCATTGAAAGCCTTGATTGGCGCTCATTAGACCGGGCCAAGTGCTACGCAACCTCTTCCTTAAAACAGAAAAAATATCCAAAAGCTCACTTGGTCCAGAAACGAGGATTATTTATTTTAAAAGTAAAATGATCCACACAAATACCTACGATGAACTTTATGGAATCGTGTCGCCCATGACCTGGGGCAGGTACTTACTTAAATATTTATAAAAGTGGTCGCGTTATCTCTGATAGATCATCTAGCTTTATAGGCACCTAATTACCTACTATCCCGTGTGCAGTTCACAAGTCCACACCATTTGCTTTCATTGTGTGGACATTAAATGAACATAGTTTCTGTAAGCTTTAAAAATGGTTCTAGTCAAATCCGAGAAATTATCACCCAAAAATAATTTGTATGGTGAAAATTGGAATGAAAAACAGCGAAACAAAAGATTCTGTACGAAGAAGTTTGTTGAGTTTTGTAAAAGGACGGATTTGCACGGGTACAAATACATAGTGATGGAAGATTTCAATTATCGTGAAAGGTAGGTAGGTAAGGTACCTAAACTCTTTGAGATCACAATTATTGTTGACCTATAGGACACAATGAACAAAGTAAGTGATAGTAATTAAGTTAAGCTATTTTTAACCTAATTAAGTTAACCTATTTTAACTGAGCTAATAGCGGTAAATCAGCCATTATTGCCATTAACCAAAAGCCCAGAAAAAACGCTAGTTTTAATTAGCACAGATTTATTCAATAGTCCGCCTAGAATAAACTATTGAATAAACTTAATTATTAATTAACACTGCTAAGGCTCTGATGTGTAGAAGCTCACTCAAGATTAGCATACTTAATCTACTTGAAACAATTTTCAACTACGTTATTAATTGGATTCAAACAAGTTTTAAGTACCTATGAATGAGTCTTGCTTAAGTGAGCTTCTGAAATAGGGACCTCGAATGTCCCACCAATGTCATGGTACCCACGGTGCTAGCCGGGGTTGCGGTATTATTTTGAAAGAGTCACCGCGGCCCTGGAACGCAAAGGGCACTAAGAGGAACACGGTTTTGGTCAGTAAGAGTATGACACTGTCTGTCTGTGGCACCGACGCGCTTTAACGGGTGAACCGATTTAGATGCGGTTTTTTTTATTTGAAAGCAGAGTCTCATTAAAAGAAAGATTCATCAAAATCGGTTCAGCCGTTTCAAGGTTATCAGCTCTTTTGTGTTAGCTACCGTTGCGATTTTAGACGTCTATGGGTATTAAGTTTACTTACAAACATATGTGTGGCTTAAAATTTCTAACACCCATGTCACGATTATGGTAGATATATTTGGTCCGATCAGCCAGGAATCCAGGATATCTAGCACACCAATACACTCTTGGGAAAATAATAGCAGATATATCGTGTTTGGATCCATTTTAACCAGCATTTGACTCTACATTCAAATGCGCTAAAAAATTCTTATAACAGAAAACTATATAAAACAAAATTAATACGTTAAAAATTTTAAAATAAAAATTAAATAAAAATTTTAAAAAACCCTCACCGCAAAAACAAAAATTTTTAAGGTAAAAAAAAAACACTTTCTTATCGTCGAGCCATGAAATTTTACGTCACGACGGGGTACCGCTAAATTAATTACCTACATAACTACGCTACGAGTACTAGGAACATGCCTTACTTAGAGCTCTAACACACGAGCAGCATGTTCCCAACGGCAGAGGTAACTGCAGCCGTCGACGCGCGTCGGCAATAACCGTCGGTGTTGACGCGTCGACGGCAGCAGTCGACCTATAGTGAAACTTGCAGTTGTAGTGTGCCCCGTTGTTGAAATGTCGACGGCTGCAGTTAGCTCTGCCGTTGGGAACATGCCGCTCGTGTGTAAGTGGCCTTCAGCGGTCACGTCGACGGCAGCAGTCGACCTATAGCGACACTTGCAGTTGTAGTGTGCCGCGTCGACGCCGACGGCTGCAGTTACCTCTGCCGTTGGGAACATGCCGCTCGTGTGTAAGTGGCCTTAAGCGGTACCCCGACGTGAAGTAAAATTTCTTAGCTCAACGATAGGAAAGTGTTATTTTTAACTTTTTAGTGTTTTTTTTTTGCGGTAGGGGTTTTTTAAATTTTTAATTTAATTTTTAGAGCTCTGCTTTAAGAAGTTGTCAGAAGCCCGAAAGCTAGTTTAGGAACGACAGATCTCCACAACCCTCACTGGGTGTTGGAGATCTGTCGTTCGTAAAATACTGGTATTCAGCTGCATTCGGTTAAACTGGAAGCCAACCCCAACATAGTGGGAGTAAAAGTTAGGCAGATGATGAAACGATGAATATAGTTTATGTTCTATATATGTACTTTAAGCCATTCTTTATTGGTTCTGATTTAGGTGCTGCTGGGCTTTAGCTGTGTTGATCAGCATCGGTATTGCGGCTTACTTCGTGGTCACCGCATACAGGTGGTATGCAAGGAATCCCATAGTAACAGTGAGTTCTTATGTGTCATAGTCAAAGTCAATAAGATCATTAAAGTTACTGTTGAAAGTAAAAACTTACAAGTCGATAAATAAAATATTAAAAATATTTTAGTTGCAATGAGCAATAAACCCATACTAATTTATTTTTAAGTAGGTATTTTTACGTTTTTTATACTGAAACAATAATCTGAAGACGATGGACCGATTGAGTTAACAATGGACTGTCTTATTGATCTACAAACTTTACAAACTCATTACAAACATTCTATGTAGGTAGGTTGATAGTAACAGAAATTAATAAATTTGCGTCGACTCAAGTAGGTACTGAACGTTACACTTTACTATTACGTGAACAGATACACCTAATTCACACCCAATCACAAAAGAAAGATCTGCTGTTCCATACATCGTTTCATACATATTATATCGAGTTGCATAATGTGCATCTACATAAAAGTATTGAACTCTTTTTTTTCGCGACTACAGGGTTTGGGATGAATATAACCACCCCTCTGGATTTAATACTTAAAATAGTGTTGTATGCATTTAACTTCTTTAAGACACAAATAGATAGGTACTAAATAACTTATTCGGCGTAAAATATAAATCCAAAGAGCCAATCGATCAGCATTGCATGATTTTATCATTTGAGTATTATTTCTACTATGACGTGCTTTCTGGAGATTTATTATATATTAGGTAATCCGATAAGTATTACGGTAATACCTTATTTATAGTAGGTATTAGTTGGAAAAGCAGTAATGTTAGGTGCTCGTATTAAAATGCAAAGATGCACATTCCTTAAAATCCTGACCCAACCAAATGGTGATGATGCGAAGAGGCTGTTTAGGCTCATGGCCCACATATTATGATAAATGTATACTTAGGATACGATGGGACTGAAATACGCATTGCGGTTATAAATGTCCCTAAATAAATAAAGAAAAAAAAAATGCAAAGATCAAAAATCTCATCTATCATCTGTTGTAGATTTTTTATCACACGTGGAGCTCCTCACAATGCAGGTTAAGCTCACGATAAGTGACAAATGCTTGATCTGACTGATCTGTTGATATGTTTGGTTCTTTCCTCAAAAGAAGACTATTTCAGACACTAATCTGAATTGTTTTTAACCCCCGACGCAAAAAGAGGGGTGTTATAAGTTTCACCGCTATGTGTGTGTGTCTGTCTGTCTGTCTGTCTGTCTGTCTGTCTGTCTGTGGCACCGTAGCGCCCAAACGGGTGAACCGATTTAGATGCGGTTTTTTTTATTTGAAAGCAGGGTTTCTTGCGATGGTTCTTAGACATATTTTATCAAAATCGGTTCAGCCGTTTCATGGTTATCAGGTCTTTTGTGGTAGCTACCGTTGCTATTTTAGACGTCTATGGGTATTAACTTTACTTACAAACATATGTGTGTCTTAAAAATTCAAACACCCATGTGTGTAATATTAATAAGCAACATTGTGGTGTATTTGGTCTGATACAGCCAGGATATCTAGCAGACGAATACACTCTTGGAAAAATAATAGCAGATATGTCGTGTTTGGATTCATTTTAACCTGCATTTGATTCGGCACACAATGCACTGATGGCAACTGGATGAGCTGATGCTGCAGCCAGGCTATCCAGCACACCAGTAGGTAGACTCTTGACAAAATAATAGCAGATATGTCGTGTTTGGATTCATTTCAATCAGTATTTGATTCTGCACACAATGCCTTGATGGCAACAGGATGAGCTGATGCTGCAGCCAGGCTATCCAACACACCAGTAGGTAGACTCTTGAAAAAATAATAGCAGATATGTCGTGTTTGGATTCATTTCAACCAGCATTTGATTCTAAACACAATGCACTGATGGCAACAGGATGAGCTGATGCTGCAGCCAGGCTATCCAGCACACCAGTAGGTAGACCCTTGACAGATATGTCGTGTTTGGATTCGTTTTAACCAGCATTTACTCTGCATACAATACACTGAAAAATTTTCATAACTGTAAACTCTATAAAAACAAAATTAATGCGTTTAAAAAATATAAAATAAAAATTAAATTAAAAATTTAAAAAACCCCCTTCGCAAAAAAGTAAAACATTTAAAAAGTTATAAATAACACTTTAGCCATGAAATTTTACGTAACGTCGGGGTACCGTTAAAATAAGTACCTACATACCTACAAGTGCTAGGAACATTTCTTACTTAAGCGGTACCCCGACGTGAAGTAAAATTTCATGGCTAAAGTGTTATTTATAACTTTTTAAATGTTTTACTTTTTTGCGAAGGGGGTTTTTTAAATTTTTAATTTTTACATGATCTGACCAAGATAAAGTTTTTAAAAAAAACGGCGATCTCTGAGTTTCTTGGTGTTTTTTCTCAGAGTAGTCACAAATAAAGTGTTAGTGTTTGCATGAACCTATTAAATTAACAGAAACGAAATATCATCCATCTATATACTTATATGTTACAAGTGTAAAACATTTCAGGTTATCGAAAGCACTCAAGGAGCAATTTGGGATGTGCCCTTCCCTGCCGTTACTATATGCAATCTGAACATAGTTTCCAAAAAGGCCGCCAGGACGTTAGCAGATAATTTGTAAGTGCTTCATTCAATAATACTTAAGTAAATTATCAAGATTACAATTTTAATATGTACATGGATGTCGCCATTCTCACATATTCCAATTTTATTTGGTGTCGGAGTTTCTATTTGTGTTTCTTTACAGAGATAGTGAAACACTGACCTAACTATACTGGCCTGCAAAACTAAGTATCACGCTTTCGAAATTACAATAACTTTTTAAGTATACAAGTACCCAACATCGACTCCGAAACCTCTAATTCAGTATGTCAATCCGGCTCAAAGCTGAAGTCAGAGCCAGAGCGGTCGGCTGCTCAGTTGATGGTGTGTGTATGAACAAAATTAGCTATGCTGACGACATGGTGCTGCTGAGCCCATCTGTCACAGCCTTAACCACCTCATAGGGATCTGTGAGAGGGACGCGGGGTCACATGGCCTCAGGTATAACTGTATAAAGAGTGAACTACTTATTTTCAAGGCGGGTAATAAGAGTCCGAAAACCGTTCCACCGGTCAGGCTTGGAGGTATGCTGTTAAGTAGGGTCACCAAATTTAAATACCTGGGGCACTGGGTCACCGAGGACCTCTCGGATGATTTAGATATTGAGCGGGAACGTAGGGCGTTGGCAGTGAGATGCTGGCGGGCAGGTTTGTACGGTGCTCAAAAGAGGTTAAAATTGCTCTTTTTAAAGCATACTGCCAGACATTTTATACCTGCCGCCTGTGGGTCCGATATACGCGTAGATCTTTCATTGCCCTGCGGGTCCTGTACAATAACGGTTTTAGGATACTGTTGGTGTTGCCTCGCTTTTGTAGTGCAGGTATGTTTTCCAAGACCAGCACTGACTGCTTTAGGGCAATAGTAAGGAAAAGAGTGGCCTCCCTGATGCGTCACCTACGAGGCAGCTCCAACAGCCTTCTGAATACCATTTTGGGAAGGGTTGATTGTCCGGTTGTGAAAAATTGGAATACCATCCACGGATCTGGAGGGGTCCTTTTCAAAGTGAAATAGTGTTTGTTGTATGTTTTAAATTAATAATTTGTAATAAGTAATGTATTTGTTATTTAGATAGGTATTTTAATGAATGGATTATTTTTGATTACGTTGACATTCTTAAATTATATTAATTTTACTAACATAGACATAAGTGTATTACTAACAAATAATGGATCGAATATGGTCTGAAAAATTAATGATTATTATTATTATTATTATTTACCAAACATGGGCCTGACATAGTTGAAAAAATTACTGAAACATTTGAATTTTATGTATGTCAAATGAAGGAGAATGAATGGTATAATTTTATGCTTAGTGAGTCAGTATTTTTTTTCCTTCGAATATTTTTGTATACTGCCAAAAATCTTTGTGACCACTGTCAGTAGGTAAAGAGGTCATTGTACGAAATTCTTTCTGCTCCGCGACTGAGGTAGGTATATTATTATTTAAAGTGTCAAAAAGTAATTAAAAGTATTATGCCTTTTTTGTTTACAGGACTCTTCCCGAGAATATTACCGCAGAATTTGTCTTCGATACTTTTCGTCTGGTGCCATTGCTGTTTTCAACATATACAGCTGATGCCAATGAGAAGGCAGATTTACAGATACTGCAAACTGTATTGGACTTTAACAACATCACCATAGAGGAGTTGTTTTTAAGAGTGAGTAGGCATTTGAGCTTAAGCATAAAAGCTTTTTGTTAAGTTTTTTTTTGAGGTATTCCTCGAAGCGCTACTATTTTGAGGCGCTCCTAATGAGGCGCTCCTATTTTATTCCTCGGAGCGCACCTTTTAGGAGCGGTCCCGATAGCAATTAAAAAAAAAATATTTAATTCAAGATAGTAGCGCTTCGAGGAATACCTCTTTGTATCATAGCTGCGGGTCAGTACCAATGTGGCTGTTTCAATTCATATGTACAAACGCCAGCACATCAAGCTACCCCAATGTATCTAATTACTTAGATGGTTTCCCAACTTTATTATAAACAGTGTAAAGTTCATGTTCAAATGGGAAAACTTGACAATTTGGGGTAGCTTGATGTGCCCGGCGTCTGTACTAGAAGTGTTAAGTTTTTGTTCTTTTCATTTTTTGTTTTTTTGTTTTTAATTTATCTCGCAGTAGGGATCGGTCGGAGGAGCTTGTGGCTAAATAATAACAGCGATAGGTACGGTTTGATCGGAGGTTAAGCTACGCTTCAGGAGGTTGGTCTGTGGATGGCAGACCATACATTATCAAAAATCAAAAGTCATTTATTTAAATTAGCCTGAGGAACAGCACTTTTTGAATGTCAAAATTACATAAGACAGTTCCCCAAAAAACCCGCCCTTCGCCACTTCCTAATATTTTCGCTGGGAATAAGGAGTGGCGGAACAAACTCCCCAGCAACACGTCTGTCTGATAAGTTTGAAGAACATGAATTTATAAATACAGTAGGTACAATTAGTTATTATTATAAAACAATTAATAAAATAAGTTATTCGCTACGTGTTAGCTAGCACACTGCAATATACAGAATACTAGTAATATATAGCTACTGACATTGCAAGACAATTACATATCATGATCTGCCTCGGAAAGTACGTCCTAAAGTAAAAAGCTCCATTTCGGACACACTCCATCAAAACTTCGACTAGGTACTCCACAATCTTCACAGTTAGGTGACGTAACATTTTTCATCAGAAAACTTAACTATTTTCACGGAACGTTACCTCAACGTAACGTTACCAGCTCCAACATTAGAAGAAGTAGAAGTCTCAATGGGTTAACAAATCATGTACCTAATATTACACAGAGGTATAAAGATGAAAGATTAGATTTTTTGTCTGTTCGCATTGAATAGTCTCCGAAACTACTGGACCGATTTGGAAAATTCGTATACCGTTGGCAAGCTACACTATTTACGGGTGACATAGGCTACTTTCTATCTCTGTATTCCCACAGGAACGGGAACTATGTGGGTGAAACCGCGTGACGCTTGCTAGTTGTAACATTTATGTCAATAAAGATTTATTATATTATAATAACTGTTTCAGTTGTCTCCTGCGTCGTCGTGCAGCAACCTGGTGCAGCGATGCATGTGGAAGAACTCCATTTACCGCTGTGACGACATCTTTAAGCACATCTTTACACAGCTCAGTCTTTGCTGTACTTTCAACTATTTCGCGGTGGATGATCACCTTAAAATGTAAGTATTGACGTTAAATGTAAGTTTTTATGAATAAAAAAACTTTTTACCAAAAAAGCAACCGACTTCTTAAAAAAACTAACAGGTGAAAAGCTCCAGTTTCGGAAGTCGGTGGCCAATAATGAACAAAACAAAACCACCAAAGCCGTAAAAAGTTTTTATTTTGTACTTTTTAGTTTCTTTGTATGCAAAAAGAAAGTCTTTCAGAACCTGAAAGAATCATTGAAATTGGATAACAATTGCTAAAGAAGTTCTATCTAAACATTAATCTGTACATCTCTGCCGGGCCCCTTTTAAATTAAAATGGCGTAATTTTATGTTGTGGAAATTCAAAAGCTCAGCATAGACATCTGACTATAGCAATCGCGAATAATTTGCTGTTATGCGTTGAAGAGTTCTGTTACCTGTCTTCTTCATCAGTCTTTCTTCACCAAATGATACTTTCTAAATGAAAATGCTTCATTTGTTACTAAAAATGTCAAAATCAGTACGTGTGTGCCTATATTTTTTGAAAAGTTCCCTCAATTCCTCGAAGATCCCTCATCAGATATGAGTTTTGATACAAATGGGACCAATCTGTTAGCATACCCTATCAAATAAAAAAAGAATTTTGAAAATCGGTCCATAAATGGCGGAGTAATCGCGTAACAAACACACAAAAAAAAAACATACCGTCGAATTGAGAACCTCCTCCTTTTTTTCAAGTCGGTTAATAATAGTTTATTAGCGAAAAAAATACAATTCATAAAATCATGACACACGTGTATGAGTAAACAATGATCGAATGGTCAACACGAAATTAGATCCCTAACTCCTAAACTAGGAAGATCCTGTATCTTACTTAGTAGGCAGTGTCTTCGCATTATGCGAAGCGCTCTTCCTCTCTCCTACTCATCTTAATTTTGATGTTGCTGTGCCCGACAGGGTCCATAATTGTTACTCGAATCTGTTTAACCTTCCACCTGTATGTTCATTATGGATTGCAATAAATACTTGAATACTTATATCATCAAAAATTAAAATAACATCTTCAAAATTAATCGATAAGTAAAAAATTATTGGGCATCAAAAAATTCACTTGCAACACTGTCAACGGGAAACGTGCCCAAATGACTGTCCGCATTGCCAAGTTGAATAGATCGCTTAATTAAACGGAAATGTATGACATATAGCTTTATACTGTGTTCGATTAAACGACGGGTGTACTTCAAGGGGCTGTATTAGGAGGCTGCGGAAAAGGAAAAGGGAGGTTACCTCCACACACCCGGCCCGCAGCAGACGCATCGGGCGCAGGCGGAGAGCGGACAACACCCTCTTCCAGCCCCTCTGAATGGGTTTAGGGGCGACGGACTCAGGACGTCCTCCGTACCCCACGTACATGGACCCGGGGTGGCGCTTAGCCGTCGCGAGGGTAGTTTAACTCCTCATTCCCTTCGCTGGCTTGGCGAGGCCCGCGGGCCATCAGTCGGGGTCGCGGAAGTATCTTCTGTTCCCGTAACCCCCGGCGCAGGTGTGAGAAGGAATACGGGGTGGTTTTTAGTCAGTAAGAGTCTGACAGACCCCTCCGCCCTTCCCGCATAGCAATCAGGGTCACTAACCACTTGATCAACAGGCAAGTCAGTGCATGATTGAAGCATAACATCTCACCTGTGTATCCCGAAGGATCTACCAAAGCTGTAACCACCTTTAATACACGCCTATTTGGTCAGTAACGTTTTAGGGTCACAGCACAAATACCAACTCAGGAGCGGATCGTCACCGCCTCGCCTTTCCCCTTGGCGTCAAACAGGCGTCCACGTAACGTAACCACGTAACGTAAGCGGATCAGAAGCCCCGGCACGTCGATTCAGCTACAGCTAGGCAACGCCGCGCTTACGGCTCACCAACCGCTGGTTGATGGCTAGGCGGCACTAGTTCAATCTTGAATCCGATCGGCTTAACGAAGAAACGTAAGCAAGGGTAGGGAGAGCCGTAAGCTAGGGTATGGAGAACCGAAAGCGTGGGAACTGCAAGTCGACCACGCACCGCACCGCGGTTCGTGAGATTGTCCCGAGGCGAGGTGATTACATTACGATTCCGATTAGTCTGTGTAGGAAGTTTCATACTAATAATACCAACCGGCTCGAGTTGATACAGTGACGATCCATTTTCAACTTGGTAGGTATTATACGTTTGCCTTACGGCCCAAGTCCTAAGTCTATGTTGTCTTTAAGTTAGGGTCGATCTTATTGTAAGTAACTAGGCATAAGTTTATGCTGCGAAATATTACTTAAGTACTGATAACTCTAGATGTGAAACCCTATAACATTGCCTTGCCCTAGAAATCAGAACCCAAGACCTGATACTTTGTAGAAGCTTTAATGTTCACACGCAACACTATCACGGCAGTCGTAAAAATATCTTCTTAAGTAATCTAAGCGATTGATTTGTTTGTTAAGTTTAGGTAGGTATAATTTGTAATCTAACTTGTTGTTCGTAAAACTACTCTTTTAAGACACAGTAGCGACAGCGTCATCAACTGGTTGAAAGATCTAAGTATTTTATTTCGTAAATAAAGGGTAGGTATCTAGATACTGCAAGTGGTAGCTTGTTACTAAATGCGAGGTCAAAAACGCCCCTCTGATCTTTCTCTGAATGATCTGAATAAGTAAATTCTTCTTTACAGTAACATATTTTTGGCAAAAAAAAAACCAAAAACGCTCTAAAAAATCTAAAGGAAAATAATTAGACTGGAGTAGGTATGTCAAAAATGCACTTTACTACACTATTGTGGGTAAAAGTTACCCTACTTTAATGGTAACACAGCTTTTTGAATAAGTGTGACGTTTTTAAATGGCCCATTTTTTACTGTTTTTACTAGCTTGTTTTTTTTCTTAAGCAGTTGCAGTCAAAACTATTAGCCAGTCAAACGTAGTTTAAATACTACGCTCAATCTAAATAAAATACTCGTAGCTCTTTGTAACGAAAGTACTGTTATTTGATGAAAAACAAACAAAAAAAAAAGAAACGAAACCATAGTCACCAGAAATCCAATAACACATGCTCACGTAGGTATAGACTTACTCGTTTATTATGATAAAAATTGTGTATTGTGTTAACTCAAAACAAAAACAACCTCATGTTAAAAAATTGAATGTAAACGAAGAAGTATGTAAGAATCGTAGCTATGGCGCTCTGTAGTTTCTGCCTACTCCCATGGGAAAAAGGCGTGAGTTTATGTATGTATGTATGTATGTTAAGCGATTATCTATATGTATATTATAAAAATGTTATGTTGGTTTGTGTACGCTTCAAAAACTCAAAAAGTTCTCCACCGATCGAGCTGAAATTTTAGCATGATAGGTATTATAATCCGCATCAAGAATTGTTTTTATCTATTCTTTTTTCCTTTTTTTTTAACCATTTAATCACAATGTGCCACAGCGAAGCGTGGCAGGGTACAGCTAGTAATTTATAAATTTCGTTCGCAATTCAAAATATGACTAAAATAATAGAGAAATAAATTAAAACAATGAATTGACAGAATCAGAAAACGAATTTTGACCAACCTATTCGGTCAAAACTAAGTTAACTGGTTAAAATTTTGACTGCACCATGAACGGTTCTTTTAAGTAGAACAAGAAGGTCGGCTAATGCTACTTCTCAACAGAACTGCTGTCTAGATTTATGCGTGGTTGACGGAAATATGATACACCCCTATTAAACTTAAACTTATCTGGCGAAATATATTATGTTGTACTAAAAATACACCGCCCTCCGAATAATGGCATGATGATATGGTATTTATAACAGTTTCAAGAAACGTGGGCTTTTCACGTCTATTCACAATTTTTTTTTTATTCTGTGATTCTGCGACATTATTATTAGCATTATTTATCCATACTTATATTATAAAGAAGGAAAGGATTGTTCTTTTTTTACCGACTTACAAAAAAGGAGGAGGTTTCCAATTCAGTTGTATATTTTTTAGGGTTTGTTACCTCAGTACGTAGGTACTCCATCATGTAAGAACCCATTTTCAAAATTATTGTATGTAACAAATAAATTTAAAAACTACTGGACCGATTCGAAAAATTCTTTCACTGTTGG
The DNA here is from genome assembly GCA_921972225.1 of Euplexia lucipara. Classification (NCBI taxonomy): domain Eukaryota; kingdom Metazoa; phylum Arthropoda; class Insecta; order Lepidoptera; family Noctuidae; genus Euplexia; species Euplexia lucipara. The sequence continues at coordinate 2,943,308 of OV179142.1, read as the reverse complement.
AAAGCTACACTATCCCCGCGTGACATAGGCTACTTTTTAACCGACTTCAAAAAAAGGAGGAGGTTCTCAATTCTGTTGTATGATTTTTTTTTGTTTTTTTCTTTATAGGGTTTGTTACCTCATTACTCTGTCATTTTTGGACCGATCTTAAAAAATCTTTTTTGATTTGATAGGGTATATACTAACAGATCCCATTGGCATCAAAACTCTTATCTGATGAGGGATCCTCGAGGAATTGAGGGAACTCCTCAAAAAATATAGGTACACACGCACCGATTTTAACATTTTTAGTATTATATTAAGCATTTTCATTTAGAAAATATCGTTTGGTGAAGAAAAACTGATGAAAAAGACAGGCAACGGAACTCTTCAACGCAAAACAGCAAATTATTCGCGATTGCTATAGTCAGATGTCTATGCTGAGCATTTGTATTTCTATAACGAAACATTACGCCCTTCTATTTCAAAAGGGGCCCGGCAGAGATGTACAGATTAATTTTTAGATAAAACTTCTTTAGCAATTGTTAACCATTTTCACTGATTCTTTCAAGTTTTGAAAGACTTTCTTTATATACTTACGAAGAAACTAAAAATTGCAAAATAAAAACTTTGTTTACAAAAAAAAACAACCGACTTCTTAAAAAAACACTAACAGGTGAAAAATAACTCCAGTTTCGGAAGTCGGTGGCCAATAATGAACGAAACAAAACCACCACAGACTTCCGAAACTGGAGTTATTTTTCGCCTGCCAGTATTTTTTTAAGAAGTCGGTTGTTTTTTTTGTAAAAAAGTTTTTATCCCTATATTTCCATGTTAACGGGAACTAAGCGAGTGAAATTGCGCGACGTCCATTAACTGATATTTTAATTTTAGCACGATCATATGATGTAAGAGGAAGTAGGCTACAGCTTATCATTGCACTCTACGCTTATCACAGAAATTCATAGCAGGATTATCTATTTAAAGTGTAGGTAGTACAGCGTTATCGGTAATCCAAGAGATAAAATTAATCTTAAAGACGTACCTTTTGCAAGCTTATTGATAAAATTTGTAAAATTTACCCCTCTGGTTTATTCTCAGTATTGATGTGAGATTCTGATTGCAGTTTCTGTAATCATAGCCTAGCAAATACTTAATTGTTTCCTCAACAAATTGTCTTGACTGATCGATCGACCAAACGTTCGTAGTAAGTATTTGCCTACGAGCTGAGACAATGAAAGACCTCCTATAAAGAAAGAAAGAAAGAAAGAAAACATATTTATTTGGCACATGCCACAAGTGCACAAAACAAAGTATTAAAATAATAAAAAAATAAATTTAAAATTTAAAAAACCCCCACCGCAAAAAAAGTAAAACGTTTAAAAAGGTAAAAATAACACTTTAGCCATGAAATTTTACTTCACGTCGGGGTACCTAGTAAGGAATGTTCTTAGTACTTGTAGGTATGTAGGTACTTATTTTAACGGTACCCCGACGTTACGTAAAATTTCATGGCTAAAGTGTTATTTTTAACTTTTTAAACGTTTTACTTTTTTTGCGGTGGGGGTTTTTTAAATTTTAAATTTAATTTTTATTTTAAATTTTTTAAACGCATTACTTTTGTTTTATAGAGTTTAAAGTTATGAGAAGTTTTCAGTGCATTGTATGTAGAGTCAAATGCTGGTTGAAATGAATCCAAACACGACATATCTGCTATTATTTTGTCAAGAGTCTACCTACTAGTGTGCTGGATAGCCTGGCTGCAGCATCAGCTCATCCTGTTGCCATCAGTGCATTGTGTTTAGAATCAAATGCTAGTTGAAATGAATCCAAACACGACATATCTACTATTATTTTGTCAAGAGTCTACCTACTGGTGTGCTGGATAGCCTGGCTGCAGCATCAGCTCATCCTGTTGCCATCAAGGCATTGTGTGCAGAATTAAATGCTGGTTAAAATGAATCCAAACACGACATATCTGCTATTAATTTGTCAAGAGTCTACCTACTGGTGTGCTGGATAGCCTGGCTGCAGCATCAGCTCATCCTGTTGCCATCAAGGCATTGTGTGCAGAATCAAATGCTGGTTGAAATGAATCCAAACACGACATATCTGCTATTATTTTGTCAAGAGTCTACCTACTGGTGTGCTGGATAGCCTGGCTGCAGCATCAGCTCATCCAGTTGCCATCAGTCCATTGTGTGCAGAATCAAATGCTGGTTGAAATGAATCCAAACATGACATATCTGCTATTATTTTGTCAAGAGTCTACCTACTGGTGTGCTGGATAGCCTGGCTGCAGCATCAGCTCATCCAGTTGCCATCAGTCCATTGTGTGCAGAATCAAATGCTGGTTAAAATGAATCCAAACACGACATATCTGCTGTTATTTTCCCAAGAGTCTGTTAGTCTGCTAGATATCCTGGCTGCATCAGACCAAATATACCATAATGTTGCTTATTAATATTACTCACATGGGTGTTTGAAATTTAAAGACACACATATGATTGTAAGGAAAGTTAATACCCATAGACGTCTAAAATAGCAACGGTAGCTAACACAAAAGAGCTGATAACCTTGAAACGGCTGAACCGATTTTGATGAATTATGTCTAAGAACCATCGCAAGAAAACCTGCTTTCAAATAAAAAAAACCGCATCTAAATCGGTTCACCCGTTTGGGCTCTACGGTGCCACAGACAGACAGACAGACAGACAGACAGACAGACAGACAGACAGACACACACACATAGCGGTGAAACTTATAACACCCCTCTTTTTGCGTCGGGGGTTAATAAAAAACTAAGGACTAAACACGAAAAAGAGTGCGAAAGAAACCAATTGTTTTTGTTAATTGTTTGTCCTCGGTCTGATTTCCGGGTCTGTTAATTTGGTTTTTCCATCTGGAATCATTCAGTAGTAACACAGTCTAAAAACCTACAGTCGTCCGACGATGCCGTCTAGACAGGGCAATCGTGCGGGGTGTGAGGGGTGAACTGCGAACAAAACGATGTTCGTAGTTCGGGAGGTATTATTCAGGGATAACGCGCGTAGACGTTGTCGGCATTTTCCAGAGATCAAATACAATACAAAAAAAACAAAAAAGTTTATTGTTTTCTCTCACATCGAAATTTACAGGAATGTGATAATATCATAAATCAATATAAACAACGACGTGTATGACAGATTACCAGCCTCTCCAGACTCCGGAAAATGGATGTCAAGCACGGGTAGTACAACATTCCAAATTAATTTATAATTAAGTAGGTTAAACTAGGTGAAGAGTGATAGTTGTGAGTGTTATATGAGGGTGAGGATCGGGTGTCTAATATATGTGAGTGTGGGGGAGGGGGTGAGTTTATGTATATATGTATGTAGAGTGTGGCCGTGGGTGTGTGTGTGTGTGTGTATGTATGTATGTGGGTGTATTTGAGGGTGGGTGGGTGTGTGCAGGTGAGGGGGTTGGTGTATGTGTGTGTGAGTGTGGATGAGTATTTTGGGGGTAGCTTCAAACCATACGAAGATAGTTTAGGATGGGACTTTAAGCAAGTTTTCTGTTTCATCGTAACTGAGGGACTTTAACCAGGTGGTTATAGCCTTTTTACAGGCGCATCAAAGGCACCACCTACTGTATTAATATTTATACTGTGGTAGTAGTCCCGGTAAAATAAAATGCGAATAAAAGTGACGAAGCAGGGAGGCCACGACCCTAAGCATTGAGGAGTACGACGCAAGGAGGAAGAGTCCCGGTCTAGAGTCTGCATTAGTCTCCGATTGATAGCAATAGGCACGACCCCATATGATAAATTTAGTTTTTGCTGTTAAATTGTATTTTCTTTCTTTCTTTCATTCCCTATCACACGGGACTGGAACATAACTGGTGAAATGTGGGTAGGTATCATACCTATCAAACAATGTCAGATGTGGTGTCGAAATGCAATTCTGGGTATTTATTCTGATAATTTTATCATTTCTTATTTTTTTTTCCTTTTAAATCGAATCAACTCGAAGCTTTTTCATCTCGTTATCATGTCTTATTTAATTGAAATCAGTTCTCATGAGGATACTATGTTTATTATCAATAGTGGGAAACCTCAAAACCAGATCAGCTGTTTCATAATTTTTTGTGTGACTAGCACTTCGCCCGCGACTTCGATCGCGTGGTTTCGTACCATAACCCTTCGAACTTAAATATCTTCTCCTCAACGTAATTAATTTTGAAAATGGAATATAAATGGCTTGCCATACTTTTTAGAACACAGCATGGGACGTTTCAAATTCAAATTAAATAAACAAAAGTCAATTTACAACTTAAATTATCACGTTTATTTTTTGTATCTTATATTGCCCAGCCTGTCGATCCTGTAAAAGTCGCCCATCGACAACTTGAGTGAAGTGAACTGTCAATGCCTTACATTAGTATGGAATGACAGCTTAACCATCACTGCCCCTGCGTTTTCACGACGGGATTTATACAGAACATCAAAAGATATTGTTCGGGCCCAAAGAGATTTAAGAAACTATAGAGAGGACTTGCGAACAAATGTCATAGAAAAACTGTGATTCCATATCTCGGAAACGGCATCTAGAAAAAACTTTTTAGCAAAAAATAAAACCGACTTCAAAAAAAACACTAAACGGTGTAAAATAACTCTAAATTCGGAAGTCTGTGGCTTTGGTGGGTTTGTCTTACTCATGATGGGCCACCGACTTCCGAATTTAGAGTTATTTAACACCGTTTAGTGTTTTTTTTGAAGTCGGTTTTATTTTTTGCTAAAAAGTTTTTTATTTTTCCATTTTTAGTTGTTACCATAACAATATTTGCCATGAATTTATTTTATTTTGTTAATTGTTAACAAAACATGTCATGATAATAGAGTTTTCCACTAATCCCTAATAAATTAAAATTAACATACCTAACTGCCGAAATCTAGGAATATTGTACCCACCTGCGTACCCCTCAGAGCATACAGGCGTGACGATACGTCATGATGTTGTATTAAAATAAACATCCAAGCGATTCCAGCAATCACGACAGATTTACCTTCTATTTTTGAAGAGTTCCGTTGTATATCTCCGAAGATCAGCACCAGATCTTCACCAAATTAAAATGAGACCACCTCAGGAGTATACTCTTTCAAATAAAAAAAGAATTTTGAGAATCGGTCCACAAATGGGGGAGAAATCAGGTAACATACATAAAAAAAAAAATACATACACACGAACATAGAACCTCCTCCTTTTTTGAAAGTCGGTTAAAAATATACAAAATATTAGAGCGGCTTCGAAGCGTACCAAAATATATTCATAGACTTGTGTCTACTCGGACACAAGTCTACGCAGGACAAGATTGAGGTATTTGAGGTATCGGATGAAAATTTTGTTCGTTGTGTCCTGTCTATAGTTAGTATTGAATGTCTCTGTTCGGGCCATTTCCGAATTTTGTTAGGAGTAGGTACTGGACGCGATTTTTTTAAAATCGGTTCCGTCACTACAAACAAACAATCCAATTTTTCCTCTTTATATTATAAATATGGGTAAAACGAATCTATTGCTGATATTTTCGCGATTTCAGTGTTTTCCAAGAGGCAGAATTGTTCACAAAAATGTCGAGTACAAAGACCCCTGAAGAGATTTTCAGTTATTTCAAGTATACACCATGTATTTATACATGGTGTATACTTGAAATAACTGAAAATAACTGAAAAGATCTATGACGCAAATGATTATTCTAATCTAATGACGGAAGTCATAATAATAAAAATCTACAATGTTATCGTAATGGTAGTTTCATTATAGTAGATAGTGAAGAGTAAAAATATATTGAATGATACATTGAGATAGGCCAGTGCCGACGGTAAACTATTTGATATTTATTCGACTGCCGTGTTCGTCTAGTCGTAGGTTCAATTCAGGGAACGTGTCTATGGATTTGTCCATTTTGAACTTCTCAGTAGTAGTCCGGAGTCTAGAATTGTGCCATTTGAATCTGACTACTCTGACAAGAAACACCCAAAGTACTCAGCGACTTTTAGAAGATGAGAATTTATGCAAAACGTAAACAAAACATCACGGGCGATAGGCTTGCCCCTATTAACATTACCAACGAAATGACAGGTGAACCATACGTAAACCTCTACTAACCTTTCAGGGAATATAGGCGTGATGTTTTGTTTACGTTTAGCATAAATTATCATCTTCTAATAGTGGCTGAGTACCTTGGGTGTTTCTTGTCAGACTAGTCAGATTGTAAAACACAGAGCTCACTTTCAACTTGGAAATGGCGTGTAAAAGTGTTTGTAAGAGCCTATTTACAGTAAATATTATATGCCATAGCGTGACAGTTGCTCCATGTTGAACATTGGTATTCAGCTGTATCCAGATTAACTGGAAGCCGACCCCAACATACTGGAGACAAGGCTGATGGTTTATTATTTACTTATCATACGTTTGGTGTGCCAGTCAAAAACATCCCGAACAGACACAAAACCTACAATTAACGACAAAATAATCACTTATTGTGAAATCAATTGGAACGCCTGCAATTTCCACGTATAGATACACCTAAACTCTAAGTATCAACGGAAAATGGTAATTGGTACATAACGTACACAGTTCACAATAACGCATATTATTATTATTATAAATCTGTGTTGTCCCACTGCAAAGACCTACCTTTCCTCTTACCATTTTTCCCGGCCTAATACAATTGTGGGCCAGTTCTTTAAGAAGGATTCCAGCTTATCCCGCGCCATCTCTTTCCGGGCCTGCCACGCGGTTGCTTCCTGCCATTTAGGAAATAGTGGTGACTTTTCTGAACTGCTGCTCCGAGATGTGGCCAGTCCAGCTCCACTTTGGTCCAGCAGCTATGCGGCCAGTGTCCGCTATTTGAGCTTTGGAAAGAAATATAGAGATCTTAGTAAGATCTGTGAGTTTGGCATCTAGTAGATATATTTCGATTCATAGCCAGTCGAAGGACTCCAAGTGCGGAAATTCATAGAAAAACTAGCTGCCCGTGGTAAGTCCTTTATCAGCTATCAAATTCAAAATTCAAAACAAAGAAGAACACTAGCCGGACGGCGACGACCTCACGCGAACAGCTGATTGCTAACTACTTAACGCGAGTCAAATCAACCACTCGATTCAATTTAAATGTAACACAATTAAATAACAGTTTTAAAAGTTTGATCTACATTATTTAAATTCAGTGTTACCCCAAATCGGGGTTCCTACGTACCTACACCACCCTCAAGAACCGAAACCGGAGCGTACCCGCTGCAGCCGTCGGTCTACCCTGCGACCCAAACGGGCACCGACTAACCGGGAAGGAGATTGCGGTTCCCTGCGACTACTGTCTGCTAACGCATAATAGTGGTGTTTCTTTCGGCGAACTTAAACTTCTCGTGCGCTCGATATTGTTATTCACTCCCAGCTCAACCGAACTGAAATTTGCTATCCGAATATCATCCTTTTTATGACGTAGATTCTTTTAATTCTACTACCTACCCACTACGTTACAGTGGAACCTGACCTTCTAATTCAAATATCAGCTATCCGACAGTAAAAGATGCGTTGAATTCAGTCCAGCTGTTTTGGAGATTAGCCTCGATAAACGTTTATTGGTACCTATAACTACAATGTACAATGGCCCATGTGTCAAATCAACTTCATTGCGAACAGAATAAGGTTCATGTTCAATTGGATAAAATTGGCAGTTTAGGGTAGCATGATGTGCTTGGCGTTTGTACTTTCATATTACTTAAAAACTGTTATTTTGACATTCCTAACAATTTTATTTATTTGTATGTACCTTACATAGGTACATACAAATAAATAAAATAAGTAAAATTGTTGATAAAGGTAAGTATTTACATTACACGTGGAACAAACTTAATCCTCAAAAAGTGTATGGTAGTTCTGAATGTTTTACCTATTTGTCTAATTTTACTCGGCGTTAATTGATTACTAAATAAATGAGCTTGGACAAGTCTGTAAGTATAGGCATAATAAATTGTCCTATGTAAATATAGGCATATTAAATTGTACGTAAGTACCTTACAAAACGTGACTCATAGATGTTTGATTATACATGATAGTGTAATTAATTATCATTTATATCTATGATCTTTAATCACATACAGGATGTTTTTATTCTAGCCAGTATCGATAAGTTCATAGCGAAAGTGGTACTTTGGTTTAGTTAGCGGTTAATTGGTGGACTTCAGTTTTTAACCCCCGACGCAAAAAGAGGGGTGTTATAAGTTTGACCGCTATGTGTGTGTGTCTGTCTGTCTGTCTGTCTGTCTGTGGCACCGTAGCGCCCAAACGGGTGAACCGATTTAGATGCGGTTTTTTTATTTGAAAGCAGGGTTTCTTGCGATGGTTCTTAGACATAATTCATCAAAATCGGGGAAAGCCGTTTCAAAGTTATCAGCTCTTTTGTGTTAGCTACCGTTGCTATTTTAGACGTCTTAACTTTACAAATGAGAAACTCTGTTTTTTTGTCTGTTTGTTTGTCAATTATTCACGGCAAATTTTATTATTAAAGTGGGTCTGTTTGTCGTCTGTTTGTTTATATGCAATGAAATTTGGCAAAGCATGAAACGTTTACGCTGGTTTGTTTTAAAAACACTGGAAAATTCCAGAAAAAAAATTTGTAGACTATTCGTTTTTTTAACATATTTATGACATGACAGGCGACAATAATTAATGTCTTCGCAGTCCTTTAACAGGTGACGAATTGATATTTGACAAGTCTTATGGTCAAAATAAGAAGGTACCAACACAAATTAATTCTAAAGGTCATATACAACACAAATTAATTCTAAAGGCACATTATAACGGTACCGCGACTGCACAGCTGCCGCACGGCGTTCGCCTCGAATTTAGGCTACGGCTAGCTGCCAGTGCGCTGACTAGGTACGCGTCCGCATGCCGCTCGCGAGGAGCAAGCTAGCTGTCACCGCGAACACAATTGTTATATGGCATTTATTATTGAACACGCCTAGGACTTGCACGATTTTATAATGTCTCGGAGTGACGTTGTTGGCGACTCGGGAGTAGGCGAGTAGTAAGCATGCAATCGGCGTGCTGTAAGCGTGCGGTCGACGCGCTGTAAGCACGTGGCCCGCTCGGCATGCGGTCTGCGAGTTGAGTTGTATGGTAGTGGCAAGCGCGCCGCCTGCTCGCCGTTGGCTTTTTTATATTGACATTGTGAAATATATCATACTACACACGATTTAATGCTCTAAATTGAATGACAAATCCATTGCTGGTTTGGAGCGATGCCGGTGCCGTGCTTTATAATGTGCCACGACCTTAAGGCGGAACGACGTTTGCCGGTGCAAAGAGTGAAATATTAAAAAACCCCCACCGCAAAAAAGTAAAACATTTAAAAAGTTAAAAATAACACTTTAGCCATGAAATTTTACTTCACGTCGGGGTACCGCTTAAGTAAGGAATGTTTCTAGTACTTGTAGGTATGTAGGTACTTATTTTAACGGTACCCATGGCACGACATATCTGCTATTAGTTTGTCAAGAGTCTACCTACTGGTGTGCTGGATACCCTGGCTGCAGCATCAGCTCATCCTGTTGCCATCAGTGCATTGTGTTTAGAATCAAATGCTGGTTGAAATGAATCCAAACACGACATATCTGCTATTAGTTTGTCAAGAGTCTACCTACTGGTGTGCTGGATACCCTGGCTGCAGCATCAGCTCATCCTGTTGCCATCAGTGCATTGTGTTTAGTATCAAATGCTGGTTGAAATGAATCCAAACACGACATATCTGCTATTATTTTGTCAAGAGTCTACCTACTGGTGTGCTGGATAGCCTTGCTGCAGCATCAGCTCATCCTGTTGCCATCAGTGCATTGTGTGCAGAAATCAAATGCTGGTTAAAATGAATCCAAATACGACATATCTGCTGTTATTTTGCCAAGAGTGTATTAGTCTGCTAGATATCCTGGCTGCATCAGACCAAAAACACCATAATGTTGCTTATTAATATTACACACATGGGTGTATGAAATTTTAAGACACACATATGTTTTTAAGTAAAGTTAATACCCATAGACGTCTAAAATAGCAACGGTAGCTAACTCAAAAGAGCTGATAACCTTGAAACGGCTGAACCGATTTTGATGAATCATATCTAAGAACCATCGCAAGAAACCCTGCTTTCAAATAAAAAAAACCGCATCTAAATCGGTTCACCCGTTTGGGCGCTACGGTGCCACAGACAGACAGACAGACAGACAGACAGACAGACAGACACACACACATAGCGGTGAAACTTATAACACCCCTCTTTTTGCGTGGGGGGTTAAAAATAAAAATATTGAGGTGAATAATCTAGACATAAACTAACCTAACCCTTTAGTTGGTCGGCGACAAGCGCCTCTAACTATTTAAATTCATGTGCGTATTGTATATTTACCACTTGCTTCACAATAAAGGAAAAATCGTGAGCAAACCGGTGAGTAGGCCTGGCCCATGGGTGGCATACAAACTCTGACACCAAGTTATTCACTAAACACACGAAAAGAAGAAGTTGCACCAAAATACACACAGTAGTCCAAATTTCATAAAAATTGGTAAAGTACTTAAGTAGTTCAGAAGTTTATCGAGGGCAAACATTGCGACCCGATCTTTTTACCGACTACGGCAATGCCAAAGGAGATTATTATGATTTTGACACGCTAGGTATTTATGTTCATCTGTTCCCTCATAGCTCCTAAACTACTTAGGTTAGGTTAGGTTAGGTTTAACGGGCAGGTGTCCGCAACTCCACGACCAAGCGCGTATTTTGCGTACGGGTGAGAATATGCCCTATTCCATCCATCCTAGCTCCTCGAGGAAGGCCAGTAGCGGTTTAACGCTACTGGCGATCTCTCGGAGGGTACCTGGGTTTCCGAAGAACTTAGCCCTGTATGCGGCAACCACTGGGCAGTTGAGAAGCACGTGCGATGCCGTCTCGTCCACCTCGACACAAGCTGTCTGTAACTCCTAATACAAAGAGGTGTTTGTTAAATGGCCCGTGGCCTGTTATGTCAGCTGTGAGTATTCGCAGCTGTTGCTTAGTCAGCCGGAGAACCTGTCTCGTGAAGCGGCTATCAATTGTGAGAAGTGCTTCCCTGGCTTGCCTGCACTAACTTTGGTCCGACCATAGCTTGTCGTGTTGATCCCTGGTGCGTTTCCTTACCAGGGTGCGTAGGTTCCTAAACTACTTATCAGAACTCGACAAATAAGGTATCGTTAGAACCGTCTTAATTGTCCGCTGAACATAAGCTACGTGAAATGTCACAATACTCGATGTGGCGCCCACCGCCCGAACTACTTATTTTGGCGCGTTAGGAAAAAAAATGAGAGTCATTTTTAGCGTTGCGTGCGCACACCGTCACGAAAATCCGATACCATTGAATTAGAAAAGCTATTTCTAATTCAATGTCCGATACCCTGAAATTAGCTATACCAAGTCAAGATTTTTGTTTTTTTTCTATTAATAATACGTAAAAGAGTATAACTTCTAACGCGTGTACCTGTACATTATGTAACACACACTTTTTCTGAAGGGTTTTGTGTTTATTTGTAGGCACATGAAATTATGACACTGATAGCTGCCACCTCACTGCAGGGCAAAGACCTCTTATCTCAATGAAAAGGAACTATTGTCGTTTACTGCGTGTTAGTGACGTAAACCGCGTAAACCATTTTTTTGTCAAGGAACTCTGCATCATGCCTTTATTACACACATTATGAATGATAGATTGAGAAATGATAATAACTTGATACAATAACATTGTGGTTTAAGAGAAGATGTAGATACAGAAAATTAAAGGAGCTTGCATGTATGGTTTGGTCACGTTGATAGGTTGAAAGGCGACTAACAAAAGGTATTTATAAGCCAGATGTAAGTGGAAACCCCGGTACGAGACGCCCTACAAGGACTTACTCTGACTTAATTGGTGATGTTCTTCAGAAAGGCCAGGTGCATAGTACTCGGAACTGGCAAGCGTGTATGATAGATGTATCTATATAATATGGAAGAATTATGCAAGGATCATAGCGTGACATTTTTGTGTTTTTTGTGAATGTCATTAAATACGATACAATTAATTAAGTATTGAGGGATATCTTAAACCAAAAGATTTGCAAAGAACTAACCCTTAAAATGTATGTTTCCTTTTCATAACTTTTCACAGTGACAAGTTTACTACGAAATTAGCTTATTTCTGTTATATTTTTAACTTATAAGAAACAACAGACAAGAAGAACTGGTGGATAAAAATTTAATTAATCCACATCGAATCCTAACAACGGTTTCACTCCAATTATCTTTTTGATTTACGACACATAAGACAAGGCTTCTAAAATTAGTTGTATTCGTATGTACAGACGTCAAGTTACCCCAATGTGTCAAATTTGATTGATCGTTTTTCAACTTTATGCCCAACAGAATAAGGTTCATATTCAATTGATTGGATAATTTGACACATTGGAGTAAGTTTATGTGCTGGCGTCTGTACTTAGCAACCACCGGGTTACGCCATTTTCAGCCGTACATTATTTTTGTATATCTATCTCATTGATTAATTGATCGGCACATACTTATCATCACGAACCTTTATCACTGAAAGCGTTAGGCAGAGGTGTATCTATAGTACAGAGGCCAGCACATCGAGCTTCCCCAATGTGTCAACATTCTTGAGAGTTTCTCAACTTTATGACGAACAGAATAAGGTTCACGTTATATAAATTAAAATACTGTTTGAGGTAGCTTGATGTGCTGGTTATTTCCCTGTAAATATGCAATAACATTTTCGGCTGTCTCGGTAAACACCACTGGTCACCATACTTAGTCCAATAAATCATGTTATGTTATTTTTTTTGTTTTACAGTCATAAAAAAGAATCTCTCTTGGCGACTCCTCGCCGCGTGGCCTCCTGCGGCTACCAGACTGCCCTGACGGTGCTGCTGTACACCAACACTGATGATTACTACAGCGCCACGATAGCATCGCAGGGAGCATTGGTATGTAATATATTAAATAACACTGTTCATCATAACAGCTAAAATACGTCCACTGCTGGGCAAAGGCCTCACCCAAGAATCTCCATGACAACCTATTTGTTCCTCTTGCATTTTGCAGTTTACAGTGACCTTTAAGTAGTCAGACCGCCCTGTGAGAGGCGGTAGGCCTCCACGTCTTTCAGGTCGTGGTCGCAATTCTTGGCCTTACGGCCCAATCGACCGTTGGCTCTGCAAGCGACATACTCCGCCCACTGCCATTAGAATTTTAGCAGCACGGGAAGCTATGACGGTGAAGCTGGTTCTCCTACGGATCTCCTCTTTTATGATGTGATCTAGAAGGGATATTTTGAGCAGAGCTCTCTCCATTGCACTCTTTTTAACCCCCGACGCAAAAAGAGGGGTGTTATAAGTTTGTTAAGTATGTTTCGTGTTCATAAGGCTGGGAATCGGCTGACGTAAGCTAGGATAAGGTAGGATGCCTTCAGGATTCAGACTCGGTGATCTTCATCTCTACTATATGTGTCAGGTGGCTATTAGCGACTAGATATATATATAATTTTTGTTTTTTTGGTAAAGGACATATTGTAGTGTGAGGTACACTGCAAGGAGGGAGCTGACTGTTTTACCAGGAAAAATGGTGGAGGAACCTTATACACAAGACCTCCAGTCAGGCATTTAGAAGGATGAGAAGGAAGGCAATTGAAGTTAAGTGATTAAGCTCGGGGGAGTGCCCTTAGCGAGACTGTATGGTATGAAACTTGGCTTAGGATGTCACTGATGGGCAATAAAGGGACAAGGTGGATCTGAATGATGGGATGATAGCAGCCGAGGATCACGTTTATTAGCGACCATGTGGAGAGGCATATGTCCGACTGTGGATGCTTGTCTGAGGATAACACAACGTGATAGCTTATCTTGTAGTGCGCTGGCCATGACTAAGTATAATCCATCTACATATAGGTATCGTTAGGCACGTGCGTTTTAATAAAAGTCGATAAACGCAACATGTTAATTACCTGTAGCCGCACAGTATAATGGTGCGCTTACGCAGGCACTGTTATTAATACTTGATTGGAATTTTACGATTTGTGTGTCCACATGAGAACAATATGGACTTTCATAAATAAATGTGTGTATGTAGTAATTTATATGTGTAGTTCAGGCTTGTATCTGAATTTGTACCGTACTGTATACAAATACATTCAATACTTACCTATAGACGGGCTATCACGAACAAATTTTTTGTCTGAAACTTTGTGTCCTACTAGTCTATCAGTTTTTCTTAGTACACTCTGTCATCTAGAATAATATTATGTCAATTTAAGAGACTGAACAGTTACTTAAAGTCTCCATGACGGACTCGTCCCACTCTAGGCAATCCACATGGTTTACAGTTGCATTAAGATTACACGCGCGCGCGCGCTCGCACACACACATACAAACATACACACACTAACACTCATACACACACACCCACTCATACTCACTCATACACAACTTAAACTTAACTATAAATTTAAATATTTAAGCTTTTATTTTACTAGAACAATAAGTTAATAAACATGTGATGTTTCTTATAAGTTGTTAGTCCTAGGCTCTAAATATAACCGTCTTGTTGATAGCTACGACACAGGCTGTGCCTACTGTGGCTCTCATTGACAACAATATCATGTACTTCTTGTGGAATAAATAAATAGGTATTACAAATATAAATATTACAAATATTTAAGCGCAATATTGATATAGGTACCTACATATTCTAGATGGCGTTACTGAGGCATGCGATAAAAGTTTTTCCGTTACATTTCCTCGCTTGGCCGCTCTATAGTATTTTAAATCTCCTTGACTGTGTATAACCAATTCCTCTATTTCACTTTTGTCCACTTTCCTTTATCCTGGATTTTAGATTATATATTTCTGATACAATAAATACTCGTATGTAGTATGTAATATGTTTACCTACTGCATTTGGGTCAACTTGATAATCACGTGTAGTGTGTAATCATTTGTTTGATTGTAATTTACTGATAATCTTGACACAGAAGAACGTAGCAAAGTTATAATCGTTTATTTTATTTTACTATCATATATTTAAACCAATAATATACACAGTTATAAGGAATAGTTTGATTGTAGAAGTGATCACTGAAACTATTAAAAATGTTTCACTGACGAAAAGCTACATGATAATTATGTCTAATTGTATCTATAGTTTTTTCTCGGTTAAATATATCTTTCTTTAAGGGCCAAGACAAAAAGAGAGTAAAGTAATTAAGACGACGCACTGAACGTCGCGGCGAAAGCCTTCCGACGGCGGATCGACACAAAACGCGATCGGTCATCGACGGCCTTCTTAACCGGTGGATCAGCATAACGCGTTTGTACGCGTATTTGTATAGTGTGTTTTTTTGTAATCGGCAAAAAGCAAAAGGTCGTCGAACAAGTGTCTTGACCCATAAGATATACCTAAGTACCTAATATAACGATTTACGGAGGAATTATTTGAAGCCCATCACTTCTTAGTTTAATTTAGTGCTCCAATTTTTTTAGTTTTTGTTTGCTTTACTTCAACGTAGACATAAGTGTGGACCTACATGAGCGTCCTTTTTAACCGACTTCAAAAAAAGGAGGAGGTTCTATGTTCGTGTGTATGTATTTTTTTTATTTTTTTTTTTATGTATGTTACCTGATTTCTCCGCCATTTGTAGACCGATTCTCGAAATTCTTTTTTTGTTTGAAAGAGTAGACTTCTGAGGTGGTCCCATTTTAATTTGGTGAAGATCTGGTGCTGATCTTCGGAGATATACAACGGAACTCTTCAAAAATAGACGGCAAATCTATCGTGATTGCTGGAATCGCTTGGATGTTTATTGTTTATACAACATCATGACGTATCATCAAGCCTGTATGCTCAGAGGGGTAGGCAGATGTGTTCAATATACTTACCTAGATTTCGACAGTTAGGTATGTTAAGTTTCATTTATTAGGGTTAGGTGGATAACCCTATTATAATGACATGTATTGTTAACAATTAACAATATAAAATGAATTCATGGCAAATGTTTGTACCTATGGGAACAACTAAAATGGAAAAATAAAAAACTTTTGACAAAAAATAAAACCGACTTCAAAAATAACACTAAACGGTGTTAAATAACTCTAAATTCGGAAGTCGGTGGCCCATCAAGAATAAGACAAAAGTACCAAAGCCACAGACTTTCTAATTTAGAGTTATTTTACACCGTTTAGTGTTATTTTTGAAGTCGGTTTTATTTTTTGTAAAAAAGTTTTTTTATTCAGAATACTTTTTTTTTAATATTATAAACCAGTGCTTGACTGCAATCCCACCTAATGGTAAATGATAAATGAATTGTAATCGGACGGGAAGACCGCAGCAGGCAAGCTGTTCCAGTCCTTCGATGTACGCGGTATCCAACGATGTAAGGGTGGACACTCCCCGTACGCGGTTGTCCGATGGTAGAAAGGTGATTCAGTATACCTACTTAATTGTGTAAAGTTCCTAAGTAGAGTAGAGTAAATTGATCGATGCATGCATCATACATTAGGAAACATCAGGTTCCTAAAGTGCCACATACTCCATCAATTTTGCGTGCAGTACCTACCATTATAATATGTAGGCGTTGTCGGGTCCAAATCAAATATCAATGACTAGTAGTCTTAGACGTCACGCGGTTTCAACCGCGTAGTTCCCGTTTCCGTGGAAGTACAGGTATTAAAAGTAGTATAGCTTCCTTACGGTGAAAGAAATTTTCAAATCGATCCAGTATTTTTGGAGCCTATTCAATGCAAACAAACAGACAATCAATTCTTTTTCTTTATAGTATTATTTTTATTCCTTGTTATTTCTCGGAACCCTTGGGTTCCGGACCTTTGGAAGGCGTACGAGGAGCCGAAGCCAACTCGCAGAGGCCTTTTGTCGTTTATAAAGAATTGAGGCACCAATCGCAGATTTTCCCTAAATGCACTAGACAAGTGCACCCAAGGAAAACCTACGACTGGAGTAAGACTATTGCAGAATATGGTAACAAAAGTACTAGACTATAGGTTAGGGTAGCTAAAATGGACTGAATACCTAGAGCTATGAAAGACTATGGCCCCTGCCTTATCAATGTTACATATACACAGATTAAATGACAGGTAATGTATATATATATGTATTTTTATATGTCTTTAAAGTATTATTATTAGTATAGATATATTTGACGTGATATATATCTGAGTGGTCCATACTGATACTGACATTGAGAAACGAATGCTAGAGCCCCTAAACTCACTCGGCTTTTATCATCAATTCACGTGTCAATACACAAATATAATTTGTCTTAATCGTTTGGATTAATTAACAAAACTTGATAACAATTTGAATTCTAGTTGTTATCATGAAAATATTTTGCATTGACTGTAGTGTAGGAAGCAGAAGTTAATAATAATAATTATGTATGAATGAATGGGCTGGGCTACCTGCGTACTTTCTTAGTTTTCGGAAAAGAAAACAGAAAATAATTACGTACCATTCTAGACAGTGAGCCTTTTTTACCGACTTACAAAAATGGAGGAGGTTCTAAATACTCGTTGGTCTGGTGGTCTATTTCTTTATTTCTTTTAAATCCTGGCTATTCCTGTGTAGCAGAGAAGATGCGGCATATCTAGTAAATGGTTCCTTTAATCAAAGTGTGATTGGTTAAAACCTGGTGTACTTGTGTACGACGTGTTTTTGAGATAAACCCCTACAAAGAAACAGACAAACATATTTTTCCTCTTAGTAATTATTGTTACTATTTAGCCTAAACTGTCCCATAGTTGGGCAAAGGCCCCCATTCCTTCCATTTGTCGCGATTCTGTGCCACCTCTCTCTAATTTTCAAAGAAGACATCCAGGTCGTCCCGCCATCTCCTTCGTGGTCTGCCCCGGCCTCGTGTTACTGTTGTAGGGCACCATTTCTAGGTTTTGCTAGCCCACAGCTCGTTCGGCATGCGGCAGACATGTCCTGCCCAGTCCCACTTTAGTTGAGCAGCGTCGTTTACAGTCGACTATTTGTGTTTTGGAGCGCAGCGTGGGGTTTCGAACACGATCTGTGAGTTTGACACCCAGAATACTGCGCTGCATAGCACGTTGGCAAACCTTCAGTTCTTCAAAATATTAAGTTCTTCTTATTATTGTTAATTTATAATAATAATATAATATATATTGGCTTTACTGACCTCTCTAATGTCGTTGGTCAAATTGTTATACATTTTAAAGGGCCAGTTGAGTGCATTTTGAGCCGTGATTGAGGTTTGTTTATCTTATTTTAGTTGTGTCGAAAAGTGTTGTTTGTGTTTCTTCGCAAGTGGTGTTAATATCTGGGTGTTTTCTGTCAGATTTACATGTTCACGCCTACATAATTATGCAAGATTGTTGTGCAAAAGAAACTTTTGGGCAGACAAATCATATGTACAAGCGTGAGGCGCAGACGGAATCTAAGACTCTCGTTTTGGGAAAAATACACATAACATACATAACGTCACGCCTGTAATCCCCGAAGGGCTAGGCAGAGGTGTACCTGGTAGTACAACCCACAATCAACCAGTAAAAAAAAAAAAAAAAAATGGTTGGACAAAACGAATCTAATTTAAAGTCGTTGCAATTATTGTTTAGGATTGAGATAACAAATTTGATTTCAACTATGGCAGTTTTTGAGTAGGCATATATACGAAAGAAGAACAATAAGTTGTGTAGGCGTAGATTAAAAAAATATTTTCATTGCGTTCAGGGTTCCAACCTTAAAAGAAAGCGAAACCTTATTTAAATCACTATCATGTAAATACTTTAGATTTTCATTTAGGAAGCAAGGATTGCCTTTTCCGTGTTTTTATTTTTTTCTTCTCAATCCGACTACTTATTCATTCAAATCAACACCTTGTAGATTTGAAGTTATCTTTCGAAAAATATAATAATCTTCGTATTAAGTACATATTTACCTGTTTCGGTAATACATTTTAAAGGTCATCTCATGAGTATAGGTATAAATAGTATTTTACGTGATCAATTATAAGACAAGGAAGGCTCACGATCGGGACATACTTTGATAATAGAATTGGGGTCAGGTTCGTAAAATTTGGTAAAAGTTCTTACTCAAACTGAGCATCCTATGGAACACCAAATAGAAAGGAAGCTGCACGGCACATTAATTCGTAGGTATGTACTCGACTGGTGATCTGGGTAACGAAAAGACTTAACAAGGTCTCAATGACGCAATAATTCACTTAACTACTAGGTCCCATAGCTTAACATGACACAAGCATAGTGGAACACAGTCATTTCGCCAGTTAGGTAATATAGAACGAGCATATTACCATCAAAAAAGCACAAACCTAATCTCCGGGCTGTTACTGGGAAATTCCAGATGGAAAAACCTAACAATCGATCTGGGAATCGTCGGGACTTGGTCAGTAAAGCTTACGGCCACTAAACCAATTAGACAGGCAATTATAAGTTGTAAATGATGGACTACACCGCCCTAACACAGCTAGAAAGCGTCGCGGCAGACCCCGATGAAGATGGCGGATCGAGCTGGACAAATTAAACGACCAGTGGGCCACTTTTGCCCCGGTCGAAGATGAGACGAATAGAAGTTGAGAGAGGTAACTTGGAAAAGATAATCTAAAAAAGATATCCAAATAGTGGCTATTATAAAAAGGTTTATATAAATCACGAGGGAACTTTACAAAACACATCCACGATTCACGACTGGCTGGCAAGAGGTGATCTTATAAAGGTTTCCTGATTGTTTATGTCTTGCCTATTGTATATAAGTAGCATATCATCTGATTTGATTAGCGCAATTCGATAGATAAAGCTATAGATATAATTCCACTGCGGATATTTACTTTTGATTAATGACATGACTGATCAATTGTATTACCCACTCCTTGCTTGATACGCTATCTACTCTATAATAGGAGTGTTGCCTTTTAAGCGCCTTAGTGAAAGTGGAGAAATTACTTAGATTCATTTGAAAGTCAGGAGTACTCCGTTGACAGAACTGAATAATATAGAAGAACCTAAAGAAACAGTAACCGTAAATTGCACTAGCACTGTTCTCGCGACTACATCCTTTTCGCATTTTATAATCCACTCAACGTCTTCTTAGTTTTAGAAATAAAATATATACTTTGACACTAACAAATAATGGGGCTTTCTATTGGTGAACGAATTTTTAAAATCAGTTCAGTAGATCCAGAGATGACCCCAACAGCATCACAAACATTACTTCTTTATATTAATCAGTACAGATAATTAGTCGATACATACTTGTGAAATTCATCCCTTCCAAACTATTTACACGTTAATGGAGGCAGCGTTTTAACAAAAGTCGTGGAGTTTTGTTATACTCAAGCGATGGTTAGGCAATTCCATAAAGCGGCAGATGATTCTTCCAATAATAAAGTCATTAGTTTCCTACCTTCTTTTGGATTCGGCTCAGCGCATCTCCTTCTTACATTCACATCTTTAAAATACCATTTCTATAACACATCCTTTTTAGCCTTATCATTTTAGACACAATCCCTGCAAGCGGAACAACAAGAAAGAATCTTGTAAAGAGACTTATAATTTGGGGACGGACTCTTGTTGTATCATTGTATACTGAATTACTGACACGTAGTTAGAGCCTAGCAAGCCGCAACGTCAATTTCAAGGCGTTTGTGGTGCGCATCCCAACGTGTATGCTCCATTTGGTGCTGGAAGATACTTCTTGGCTGCAGGATGTGGTGTTCCGTCGCTTCCGCGGACAAAAAACGCCCTAAGATCATGCAAGTAAAGTGAAGTGTTACAAGTATATTTTTTTAAGTTAAAGTATGCATCTATGGGTCTTTGTTACATGAAATAAATAGTTTATTATTAATATTATTAAATTGAGATGTATGATAGTTTTTCATTTTAGAATTTCAGTTCAAACTCTTAACATTCTTATTACTTATAAATATTTCTTTTATAAAGGATGGATTTATATTATGTGGCGGCTCAAGGGCACTTGGTACTCGTACTACTTGGCCTTGCTATAATGTCTTACATATTCATCCCGTCTGTCTTAAACCACTGGGACAAGAAATATAAAGGTTTGCGCCTTTTATGATGAAGCTGCGTACGCACCAAGGACGAAAGCAATCTGAATTTGAACACCTAATGGGGACAACAAGAAAAGTTTTGAATTTGAGCTGACGTAGGTAGTCCCTGACAATTTATGACTTAGTATAAACATTTATGTTCAGGCATAAATTCACACCTTATTCCCCATAGGAATAGGCACTGATTCTAACATGTTTTTATTACTTTGCAATGTCCTAGTGTTGAAATATAGCTTAGCCGCAACCAAAATCTAAAAAAAAAACACAAAATCTTCAACACAAGTTTAGTTGAAAAAACTCGGAAGTTTGTATTCTTATTTTTGATATTCTAATTAAATACTGGTTCTCGAACTTATAATGATTCATCTCACTTTTGGTTGTTTTTTTCTCTTCAAGCAAAACCGCGGTGTTCGTTTCTGAGATTTTGATTTCCCAAAGGAATTTTGAGCGGTCCGCGTTTCTATTATGCTATCATCTAGCTTTTGTCTATGATAACATATTACACTGATTTAATCTTCATCGTTTGTTGTTCTACCGACTACCATACTACGTTCTGTTGATAAAATTGTGTTGTCTCTTGCATAAACGTCGTTAATACATAAGAATTACAATATTCAGGCGTAGGATAAAACATGTATGCAACATCTCAATTAGGAGTGACTCACGACCTGTCTACCATTTCTTATGGCGTGCAACTCGTAGCTACAATTATTATAATAAACACTTAAATTTTACACATGGGTATTAAATATCAGTTACTTACAATTGAACAAATTTCTAATATTATCAATATTTCTGATATTCATTTATATTATCAACTTATTTATTTTCTTTCATAGGTACATACTAAAGGACTTTTTACCATTGAAAAGTTTAGAATGGTGGAGGGGCCTGCGTGTCAGTTTATAGTAATGGACAAATACCTGTGAGCGAGTAACTTTTAAACTCAAACTTTGCGCACATAATCATACCTAAAAAAAAATTGAGTGTTATTTACAATGCATGCTGAAATAAATAGTAATACTTAATGAAGAGTTGAAGTTACTAGTAATTTTAAACCAATATTATAGTAATGATGATATCAGCCTGTTCCTGTCCCATTGCAGGCATAACGCCTCTTCTTATTCAGAGAAGGCACAAGCATTGATAACCACGATTGCTTAAGGCGAATTGGAGACCTATATTTAACAACAAAGTCCAGATTTCTATAGTTATACTAGTAGTATATATAGTATAGTATATAAGGTTCACTGATGTCTGATAACTTAGAAAGTGCAGTTATAAATTGCAAGATTTAAATGGGTTTTCCCGGGATCCCACAACCAAGTCGCATGAGTCACACCCACAGATTATAGATATACCTAGATAACGTAAGAGCAACTACTTCGCGTGCCACTTTGCGTGCGTAGCTTACGAACAATAATCGTAAGTGGCCACTTTCACGCTCCATTTCCTTCCATCGGTAAGTAATTTTGTGATTAATATTATGCGTAATTAATTTATTAAACCATTATTTTTAATCTGATACCTTCAGTGATTCTTGGTATTACCGAATTTGAGAAAAACAAAACATTCGTATTACATTGCGTGCAGTCAAAAAATGGCACGCTGCGTTTTCATACAGATCGTGATACTTGCGTTATCTAGGTCTATCTATATCTGTGGTACCAACATTCATAATATTTATTTATTGAGCCAAAAAATACATAGGTACACAATTTTCTATGACCTAGTTTACAAGCAAGCTTAAAAGCGTTGTATAACATTAACATTGCATTGGGCAGCAACATAATAACAAAATTATTTGGCTCTGGGTACAGACGCCAGCACATCAAGTTACCCCAATGTGTCAAATTTCTTTGGTCATTTTTCAACTTTATGTCAAACAGAATATGGTTCATGTTCAATTGGGATAATTTGACACATTGGAGTAACTTGACGTGCTGGCGTCTCTACTACTGGTGCTAAAATATTTTTGCCAGTAGGTACATGCATTCTCTGTAAACCAAGCGCAAGCCTTTCTGTGTAAACAATTTCAGCCATATGATGTTGAGTTGAACTTGGTTAACAAGATGATATCTTAAAATAAGTAAGTATTTATGACGGCTCTGAACGGCTTGTGAAGCACGTGCCGGTATTATCCAAACTTCGTAATGTGCTCCATTACGTTAAAAAGATAATTTTATCAAGTCACTGCTGGTATGTACAGTTTCATGAATTTCTCTTCTTTGACGGCGAAAACTGCACTTCTTTCTATTCAAAGTGCTAGTTTTTTCGGATGACTACGGGTTTTATTCTGCTTTTGTCTGCTTTAGGTAGGACAACGCCAGCCAGCACATCAAGCTACCCCAAACTGTCAAATTTATTTGTAAGTTTTTCAACTTTATGGTAAACAAAATAAGGTTCATATTCAATTGGGAAAATTTGACACATTGGGGTGATTTGATGTGCTGGCGTATGTACATACAATAATTGTTTCTTCCACGATTGGCTGCTGCGCTGCAAGCAAATATTTGTAAAACTGTTTGTATGTGAGCTTATATTACATCCCAGTGTGGAACGTTTCATTAAAAAAAAAAATATCTGGACGTTAAACCTAATATCTGGTCAAAAAGCTTTGTCCAGAAAATATTCCTTTTAGATATATTTACTAGTCTTCACTGAAAGGAAAAGACGGTTAATTACCAGTAGTTATCAAACGATTGCACGTTTCTGACGGGTTCCTGCGGTGACATAACTAAAGAAGGAAGAACTTTAATTGGTTGCAGTGCCACTAACACTATACAGAGGTGACAACTGCATTTAAAGTGTAGAGAAATAGTAATTAAAGAAAAGTGCAATTTATTTGTATAAATTAGGTACCTACACAGGATACGCTGTGAACGCCATATGATTTCATTTAAAAAGTTACCACCTAAAAATACATAATGGAAAGCAATAAGATATTGAGCATTGAAATCGGCTGTCTTGCTATGGCCTGTCATGTAAAGGGATGAGAATCGCGTTGTAAGAAAAAAATACTAAAAGGTGTAAAATAACTCTACTTTCGGATGTCAGTGGCTTCGGTGGTTTTTCTTTCGTTCATTAGGTACTTACGTAACTTGAGTTATTTTACACCTATAATGGAGTTATATAATAATATTGTAGTTATATAATTGTTAGTAAATACAATAATAAAAAAGGGAATATAAGTAGTGCTCCTCATTTTAAATAACTTTTACAATAGGACAAACCCGAAATCGCGAAGAGAATTAGCGGTTCAATACATACGTAATTCGACAAAATGTATGTAAACGAGTGATTTCGTTTTTCCAATTTCATCGTTGGTCCCATAGTAAAAGTTATACAACAACCCATTCCGATTTTTATGTACAGACGCCAGCAAATTAAGTTACCACAAACTGTCATATTTTCCTCATTGAACATGAACCTTATTCAACTTGTTATAAACTTGAAAAACTACTAAAAAAATGACACATTAGGGGAAGCTTGATGTGCTAACCGCTGTACATAATATAGAAATAAAAGTACTAAATGACCGGCAGCACCATCATTTTTCTGACTGGTCTGATGTTGGTAATAATATCTACTTACTTCACAATAATAATTAAATGTTTATTTACAAACAGGTGATAATAGATAACGCGTACAACATCCCAGATTTGGACTCTCCGGTCCGTATGGTGAACCCTTCCACGGAGCTGCTGATTGCGTTGTCTCCTGAACGGACCTACACTACCGCTGGAATCAGATCTTTTAGTCCAGAACAGAGACAGTGCTATTACAGTGATGAGGTAAGTTATCCAGCATGCGTAGCATGATCCCCGTAGAACTATTTCTGCCGATTGTAGAAGAAATAATGCTCGGTTTTGTAGACTATAATATTGTCGACTGAAGAATCAAAATTAAAATCAAAAAGAGACAAAATTAATCTGTACATCTCTACCTTCCTTAGGTTCTGCCTCCCTTTAAAAATAGAAGGGCGTAATGTTATGTTATGGAAATACAAAAGCTCAGCATATACATCTGACTATAGCGATCGCGAATAATTTGCTGTTATGCATTGAAGAGTTCCGTTGCCTGTCTTCTTCATCAGATTTCTTTACCAAATGATACTTTCTTAATGAAATTTTTTTATTTTATACTGAAAATGTTAAAATCGGTGCATGTGTGCCTATATTTTTTGAGGAGTTCCCTCAATTCCTCGAAGATCCCTCATCAGGTATGAGTTTTGATACAAATGGGACCAATCTGTTAGTATACCTTACCAAATAAGAAAATATTTTGAAAATCGGTCTATAAATGAGGGAGTACTGAAGTAGCAACCATAAAAAAAAGAGAACTAGATTTTTTAAGTCGGTTAAAAAACAAGGGCCATTGTATGACGTGCTAATAATAAAGCACTGTTTTGAGATGAAGCGTAGATGAATCACCACGAAATAGTGACGACTTGGACACGTCATAGTGCGGCTCCAGGTGTCCACCATACCAAGGAAAGCAGGGTTATATTTCCTTAATCTCATTTTTCTTTCGATTGATCAATTAAAACAATAAGATAAGTAATTTATCTGTAAGTAACGCATTTTGTTATTGACGCACATACAGCAGATATGGAGCCTTGGCGATTTACCTATCTTCCGTATAATCGTCAAATTATATAAAAACTTAGGCAGCGATGTTAATTGTAATTAATTATTGACGCAGTTGACTTATTTATTTTTCGTGGGCGTCATAATGAGGTGTTTTATATCAGCGGCTACCGGAATATTATATTATGACTATAGTCAGCAACTATTTTTAATTGATGAGTATTTCAGATTGAATGAGGATACGGGATAAACGACGGCGTGCTTCGGTCGTTTTGTGAACCTGCCGCTAGCTGAAGACACTTCGCTTTATCTTTTCTTCTTTTTCTTACTTGGCTGACAGTCCACCCCTGCTTGGCTGGCGAAAGCAGCACCCGACCTAGTGTACAGATTTGGTTATATGACGACCTTTGTTTTCAGTCGGCTAGGTATAGGATGTAGTCCTCATCTCCACATAATTATGTTTCTTTTGCTGTGCTCACACTGGGACATACCACGATTGTTTCTTTTGGAAAAATGTTCACCACCTAAGCCTAGATTGTGGTTTGCAATAAAGAGTTGAGTATTGAGTAGTAAATGTGGTCGAACGACTCAGACGTCTTCGACAATATTATCAGCTTTCGTTTAAATCGCCCGTAGGTATAACGGTTCGTGCTGACCTTTGGCCGAAGACAATATTTCGACTGGCCTATTGGTCTAGTAGTTTGTGACCCTGACTGCTATGCCGGAGGTCGTGGGTTCGATTCCCACCCAGGACAAATGTTTGTGTGATGAGCACGATCATTTGTTCTGTGTCTGGGTGTAATTTATCTTTAATAAGTATGTATTTAGAAATATATTAGTATGTTTATCAGCTGTTTAGTGCCCATAACACAAGCTCTCAAGCTTAACTTGGGACTAAATGGTGTTGTGTGAAAAAGTTGTGAATTATTTATTATTTATTATTTATTATTAGTTGCGCTTTGACTGCCACCCACGGGAGGTGACTTCTGGCTGCAGTCGACCGTCGTAAGCAAGCCATGGTTGTAGGACACCTAAATGTTTTGCTTAAAGTTGGTTGTCCTTCAGTTGTGTATGCGTAACTGTTCTCTGTCTCGGTACCGCACATCCGTAGCAAGAAAACATAGTCTTGTGTTTTGCCTGGTTTAGTGGCTCCAAAGTTCACTGGACAATGGACATCTCAACTCTTGTTTAGCAAATTCATGTTTTTTTTTTTAGTAAAAAGCGTGCGTTTTTGTTTCCTATTTTTTTGTCATTACACCTTTAACACCAACTTCAATTTAATTACTTTTAATCGCGATGACTTTGATAAGTTTCTTTTGGTATTCGGTTTTAATATTGGTGTTATAAGAATAGCCTATAATATTAGGTCTTTACCTATGAAATTGCCGTTCTGCAGTACTAGCCATTTCAAATCAAAATAATTTTTGTTTGGCCAAGAATTCTAATTTCAAATTAATTTTATTTAAAAAACATGGTTTTTTTTTCAAAAGTAGTCATTTGTTTATTGATTATTGTTACATTTTCATCGCATTTCAATCTTTTTCGTCATCATGGATACGTTAAAAATTAAATATAAATAAATAACCTCATACTGCACAGCAGACGGTCTCCAAGTTGCAAGAACTGGGGTTGGAACCTCTCCGTCATCCGCCCTACTCACCAGACCTTGCGCCTACAGACAACTACTTTTTCCAGAATTTGGATAACTTCTTGGCGGGAAAAAAATTCAATACCCGAGAGGCAGTACAAAATGCCTTTGAAGAATTTGTTGCCTCCCGTCCAGCTGATTTCTTAAAGAAGGGCATCAATAAACTGCCACTGCGTGGGCAAAGATGCATTGATTGCATGGGTGATTACTTCGATTAATACAAATAAAAAAAACATGAAAAAATTCGTTTAAATTTTTTCATACAAAACGGCAATTTCATATGTAAAGACCTATTATTACAAGGTATAGGTATTTACAAGGCAGATGTAAGTGGGAACGTCGGGAGGGGACGCCCTAGAAGGACATACATAGACCTTATTGGTGAGGTTCTTCAGAAAGGTCAGGTGCGTAGTACTCGCAACCGGCGTGTGTGTATGACAACATGTATGAATGTAAACGAAGCAAAAGAAGTATCTAAGCATCGTAGCAAGCGGCGCTCTATAATTTCTGCCTACCCCCATGGGAAAAAGGCGTGAGTTTATGTATGTGTGTATGTTATACGAATAGCCCTCCTTATTAGTCCAGTCAGTCGATCCAGCGTCGCGTTTTTAGCCCCCAAAATTTGACCCCAACCCTATAAATTGCGACCCATACTTTGGGAACCATTGGAAAAATATTGAGGGACTCTGCTTACTCAAGCATGCGGTCTATTGCACCAATGCTACTGTATTTCTCTCCTAAAAAAATATTTTTTTATTCTTATTTATTGAATACTTCAAGGACACTAATGTACAGAGGCGGACTTAATACCATAGGCGATTCGCATTTTTTTTGCGTTTTTTTTTGTCAGCTTCTAGTGTTATTAACACCAACATCACGAAAGTGGAAATTTTAACAAAACTTTAAAGGTTTTGTTTTAGTTATTAGGTGAAATATATAAGCTTTCAGCAACTGCCAGTAATTATTCTGCTGAAAGTATAAGATCCCGCTATAGAACGACCTTCAACGAGCTGGTTTATGGATGAAACCTATTTTATATTAAATTTAATATGTAAATAAATATATTACACATGGGTTGTCTAAAAAAATTCAAAATCTAGTTGATTCCACACAATCATTTTGGGTTACTAATGAGATCTTGAAAAGGTGACACTGTATAACAGGAAAACTATCAAATTTAATTAATACAGAAAGGAATTCTATATTTACATAAGAATTAATCTACATCTGATTATAAGAGCTCTTTCACACCAGTGCTGAAGTGGCATTTTGCCAACGGCAGACTTAACTGCTGCCGTCGACATTTCAACTTCGAAGATCAGTGGACGCCGTCGTCAGATCTTTTAGTACCTATAGGGAGTCAGTTTTTGAAGTAAAAACTTCTTTAGCGGCGTTGTGTACTGTTTTGGGATGGGTAAAAATGTTAAACTCGCGTCAGGACACGTGACCTGCCGGTGAAAACTTGAGTGTAGTGATCTGTCAATGTAGTGCCCAGTATTAGTATGGAATGACTGCTGAAGTCGCCATCACTTCACCACTTATACGCGGTGATTTTAACAGATCCGCACTGCTGATCGGAAATTCGTAAATAGGAGGTGCAGGGCACTTGCACGAGTGTGCGTGTAGTTTTAGCTTCTGCCGGCACTCCCAGAGTGCAACCCGTTATTTTATTTTTTTAGTTTATTTTGCTAGTAAAATCAAAATCAAAAGTCTTTATTCAAACTAGGCTGAGAATCAGCACTTTATGAACGTCAAAAAAAATACATAAAGACAGTCCCCCAAAAACGGCCCACCCTTCGCAGCACGCGTTTGATCACTATCTCACCTAATGGTAAGCGATGATGCGGTTGACGATGAAGCACTCCTGCCTAGAAGTAACTTATTCACTCTAGTTGGGCTGCTGCCGAGGTGTGTGCCTCTTTTTTTTTTTTGTGCCTCTAACTTCAACCTTTTTGACTTATAACGACTGTTATATACAAAACATGACGATAATTGAGCACGGTGGTTGAGCGAATAGCTCTTGCGTTGCGTTTTCGCACGGAATAAGGCCTACAGGCCCAGTTCCGGGGTTAGCTGCTTGTGTATGTGAGTTTAAATGTTTGTAAACGCACGGCAACACTGAAGGTATTCCTATACAGGAAAATTCCTCCTGTGACTCTAGAGATTTCAGACATTGTAGAAAAAAAACAGCTATTTTATAGATTTTGGTCGACATCAAACTATTGTATGTAACAACTGATTTTTTTCTCAATTTCCGATTGATCCCATTGTAAAAGTGGTTCATATTGTCCGGTAGAAACACTGTCAAAATTCATCCCATGATTAAAAAAATAGCCCTTAGGGCCTGTGCACACTACGTTTTTTAGACGCGCCGTTGACGCGCGTTTTTAGCGATACAGACGCGATACGCACGCAATTCAGACGCAGCCTGTAGACGTTTGCACACCTGTATTAATTAAAATACGCGTTTGTATCGATACAGACGGGCGTGTGCAGCGATACAGACTAGACGCAAACGCGCGTGTGCGTAGCGTTACAGACGCGACGCCAACGCGCTATGAAGTTTTCTACGTCGAAAGGCTCCATTGTTTTGGTCCAAAGACGTGCGGTGCACCAAATTGCTCGATTGCTACTAGTGTAGATTCACACTTTTCTCGTAGCGGGGGTAACATCACCAGTAGGGAAGGAGCGCTATACTAACGCGAGTATAAAGATTTATTTAAGTATTATTTTTATAGTTTGTATCGGTACAGACGCGTCGGTCCCGCTCGTTTGTATCAATACAAATGACAACAACACTGGTGTAATATAAAAACGAGCCGTCGCGCGTTTAAAAAACGTGGTGTGCATAGGCTATATAGTAATATTGCTTATACAGTCAACTTAACAGTCGACAATCGCGTGTAAGAAGCTCAGGTCGTCGCGAGAAATTTTCATTTAGTTTTCCTTGTAATTTTTTCAGGTACGCATTGGTAGATTTCATCATTACTCCTTCCACAACTGTATGGCGTATCAGAAAGTGAATTGGCTGAAAAAAACTTGTAATTGTATGCCTCTGTCGTTTCCCAAAGAAGGTAATGTTTTTATTCTCATTATTCTTTTTTATAATAAATGTACAGACGCCAGAATATCAACCTACCCTTCTGTGTCAATGCCTTTGATAGGTTTTAAACTTTATTCTAAATATAATAAGAATTGGGAAAATTTTACAGTTTGGGGTTGGTTTATGTGCTGGCCTCTGTACAAGGCCCGTTGTTTATTCTAATTTGTGCTCAATAGATTGGGATTAGCAAGAAAAATATTACACAATAGCCTCCAAAAGTTAATTGGTATGTATACCAAGAAAATAAAGATGAATAGTTTGTGAGTTTTTCAACCTGGCTCCTTCATAATTGGACGTTAGAATCTATATAAATATTATAAAGAAAAGTCCTGATTGACTGACTCATCAACGCCTCGTTGGTCAAAAGGTCGGAAGCGCTGAGCTGAGCGTGAGGTCTCGGGTTTGATTCCCGGGTCGGGCAAACTGTTATTGAGTTTTCCCATCTGGAGTGTTTCTCAGTAGCAGCCCGGAGTCTTGATTTGTGCCCGATTGATGGGAATAGGCTCGCTAGGCCCCTATTACGTGGGACTTAAACATAACAGGCAAAATGTGGGTGTGCTACTAGGTGCATCTCTGCCTAGCCCTTCGGGGATTACAGGCGTGATGTTATGTAGGTAATGTTTTCACAGAGATGCCTTTTATAATGTAGACAAGGAATAAGGAAAGATCTCTTGAAATGCAACCCCTAAAGGAGGTTGATGAAAGCTAATAAAGGAAACGTTTTTGTAGTTTAAATAAAAGTGTTTAACATTCTGGTTAAAAATGAAAACCAAATGTTTCTGTGTTTTTGAGAATTCAGCAACTGAGGGTGTTAAATAAGGGATGAAATCATAAACGGGAAACCCAGTAGATTTGTAGTAGAAACCATGAGAATTAGTATTTAGTCTTTTGGTTGGTAATTAATAATCACAACCTTCACTTATAGTTTTGAACATTTATAAATTAATAAACAATCACCAATTCATGGTTTTTTTTATGATACTCAAATTCCAATTCTTTATTGCGAACCAAGTGTAGGTACAGACGCCAGCACATCAAGTTACCCCAATATGTCATGAACCGTATTTTGTTTGACATAAAGTTGAAAAACGATCAAAGAAGACACATTGGGGTAACTTGATGTGCTGGCGTCTGTATATACTTAAACAACTAGATGTTAACAATTAAGGTAGGTCTTATTTATTTATCTATTAAAACATGGAAGACTTACAGCTTAAAAACATCATAAATAAAAAATAAAAGTAGGTATTGTGGACAGTAAGCCAATTACAAGTCTACGCGTGTAGAAGTTGACTGAATCTTTTGACTGAATCTTTTGACATTTTTAGTTTTTATTTTTGTATTTTTTGCTGAATACTTAAAAAACTACCCATATTTGTATGTCGTACTATAGACAAAACATAGCGCACTGTATTTACTTTTAAGATCTGTATCTTCTGTTACCTGTGTTTTATTTATTATTTTTATTTTATTATTATTATTACAATTTGTTTAAAACAATCTAATAACTTATAACTAAGATAGTTAGAGGTAGGTATACTACATGTTCTGTTTTAAATGAATAGGTCACAAAAGACATCTAAACACTGAATGTGTCCCAATTCGAGTGTTTTGTACCTTCAGGGAGACAAACTACACGGATTTTCAATTTAGTTGCGGTTCAGTACGAGAATGAACTGTCGGAGTAATTTATAATAGAGTGTGTGTAGACACATTAAATAGTTACATTAGGTAAATAAGCAGTTTCTTAGTGCTAAAAGCTTGTATAAGCGCGTTCTTATAATAAAAATAACTTAACTGTAAGTCACGCTTTATTCTCACGGGAGAAGGTAGAAAATAATTTTTATACGAGACTCAGAGATTCAGTAGCTTGGCTCTACATGAGATCTGATATCTTTTTCACAGAGCAAACCTTATGTGGTCGTCTTGGCAACATTTTACATGAAATGTTTTGGTGGGTATACTTTGTACAGACACCAGCAGCAGCACATCAAGTTACCCCATTGTGTTAAATTTTCCCAATTGAATATGAACCTACTTTGTTTGACATAAAGTTGAAAAAACGATCAAAGAAATTTGACATATTGGGGTAACTTGACGGAGTATTCCCGTTTGAGCACCTATTTAATGAGCACCTATGCATTAACCTATGGGAAATGGGAATACCTTTGGTGCTAAATGCATAGGTGCTCAAAAAATAGGTGCTCAAACGGGAATACTCCAACTTGACGTGCTGGCGTCTGTACATCTGCAGGGCTATATTGCGTATCTCCGTTGACAGTTCATAGGGCAAAGTGTTCAACGATAAACTGTCAAACAGCTAGTGTCGTATTGGCTATCATCAGTGTGCATCTAGGATGTTGTCATGCGCAGTAGCAGTGCACTGTAAAGGGCACTGTACCCTGTCTTATGGTCACTGTAACTTGAAGTCCACATAAAGCGCAATATCATTTGTTTGTAAATTCTCAGTTATCATTAAAGTTAGGTGTGCATTGGACGCTAGTTAGTAACTTGGAATGGAGAGATAGACAAGAGCAGTGCTGGTCATAAACGCATAACTACGCACTACGCACCTGACCTTTCTGAAGAACATCACGGGCAGTGTGTGTCTTTCCAGGTCGTCTCCCTCCTGACCTTTTTACTTTCATCTGCCTTATAAATGCCCCCCACTGTATCTTTACGTTAATGTCATAATTTAGCTTGCATGCTCCAATAAGCCCTCGGTTTGTGCCAGTAGAATATAGTTTACTGAAACATCTAGACTGAGGAGAAAGACTAAAAATATACAAGTTACTATGTGAGCCAAGGTCGCGTCATGCTAAGGACTACATAGCGAGGAGAATGCGCTTGCATACTGCCTGTGCTATCCCTGTATATTAAGCGATTTCCAGTTTAATCAACCTTTCTAATACTTTGTATACCTTTTAACCTTTTCGCCGCCACGCACTTCTATAGAAGTTCGGGATTTTCGTGCCACCAGCGCCACAACTTCTATAGAAGTTATTCATTTATTAAAATAAATTTACTGTGATTAAAAGCTTTGTTTCATTTTATTATTCAAGATAACACTGTCTACTACCCTGTTTTTTATTTTTCTACACAAAATAAGCCCTAGTTTGTCCTAAAATCGGCAAAAACAGAAACTCCGAATTTTGTTACTTTCCTCAGAACGCCAATCACTTCATATCAAGTTGGCCAGTGATGTGGCGTGAGAGGTTGATTTCACCATTGAAATATTTATAAATACTGAAAGTTACGAATATCGAAAACAATTTGAGGTCAATAAAATATGAACTTAGTTATCTACCTCATTACAAAGGATAGTAGATGAATTTCGACCTTCAGGTAGATGCTTGTTACAAATTCTTGTCGATAGTTATTTTCCCATCTCTACAAAACAATTGGTCTTCTAAGCCCCTGTGCGCCACCGAGTGCCACGAACTACTATAGAAGTTGGTCAGTGACGTCATAGGCGTGCGGCTGTCAAGGTCACTTTGGCATAGTGCAGCACAAAATCGTATTCGCGCGCACGCATCTTTCTTTCTTTCACTTGATAACAAAATTAAATAGAAAAATGAGTGAAGAACTTAATTCGGACGAACTCCTTAAAATTTTGCAAGGTGTGGAATCGGACTCGGAGTATTTTGTGGAGAACATTGAACCAGAAGATAATTCTAAGGTATGTCTAACTGGATGATAATAATAATGTTTATTCATCAAAGAGTAGGTAGGTAGTAGTAAAACGCATATACCTGCTCCGTTCCGTCGTGCGTAAATAGAGAAACGCAATCTGTGCGCGGGGTCCCCCGCGCGCATATGGGTAAAAGCTACCGATACATGAGTTAAGAAAGGAACAGAAACAACACTTTAAAACAATGCTTTGATAAGTACACGGCTACAAGCGTGATAGAATTTAAATATATACTTACTTTCCATTTCAAAAAACACTTAAAAATTCTGCCACTTAGATACCTACGGTAAAAAACGTTGCCAGAAGTTATTAAAAAAACACAGGAATAAACAAAAATAGAAGAACGAAAGACCTTAGACCCCATCCCTGATCAGAATCGAATTCAACGTGCCCTCAGTGCCAATAACTTGATATGAAGTTAAAGAATGAGATCATGAAACAAATAGAGATGTACCCCATTCCTTATAGTTCTAATTGAGTTACGTATTACTTTCTTTGATACTCACAATTTATACTGTTTTTTCTTATTAAGGATATTGTGAAATAAAACAAATCTGGAAATATTTAATCAGTTTTTATTTATATTCGTAAAATCAACTTTAAATCTTAACTTTACGCGTACAAATCTTATTCATCGATATGACGATATCCCCATCACTACTGTTTACTGTATATTTAGTTATACATTTATAGTTCGGCGCTCGGCGAGGCATTGCGTTTTGTGTACGTGGGCGGCGAAAAGGTTAAATTTAAGAACATTGCAAAGAGAGTTTGCATAGTTATCTATACTAATATTATAAAGAGGAAAGGTTTGATTGTTTGTTTGCATTGAATAGCTCCGAAACTACTGGACCTATTTGAAAAATTATTTTACCGTTTTGAAGCTACACTATCCCCAAGTTACATAGGCTACTTTTTATCCCTGTATGCCCACGGGAACGGGAATTACGCGGGTAAAACCGCGTGACGTCTGCTAGTATTTTTTATAAAGTGAATAGTGAACTGCCGCGAGCGCTACTGCTGGGCATGAGGTCCTGGGTCCGATTCCCGGGTTGGGCAAAGTGTTATTGAGTGTTTCCATCTAGAATTTCTCAGTAGCAGCCCGGAATCTGGATTTGTGCGCGATTGATGGCTCGCCCTCTATTGTATGGGACTTTAACATAGCTGGTGAAAGGTGGCTGTAATACAAGTACAGTCAGTCTAACCCATCGGGGATTATAATAGTGAAGAACTACACAGAGCTAATACGGTCGCATTTCGACCAATAACCACCGACAATGACATTCGTATATGTTCACCTAGTACTTTTACCTAGGTCTATTAGAATGAGTGCAGAGAACTAACATAGTCTAATGCCGACCGGAATCGAAGTCATGCTAGACAGTTACAAACTAGTATAAGTCTAGTTTTTACTCTCAATTTATTACTTATTTATTTAATACTTCAAGCACACTAATTACAAAGACGGACTCACGGGCGGACTTCATGCAATAGGCATTATCTACCAGTCAACCTATAGGTTGACGCAGAGAAAAGCAGCGGTAGGTAGGTGCAATTTAAAATGAAGGAAAAAAGGAAACAATATTAAACTACAACATTATAGTACCTACTCCTATACTCGTACTACTACTGTAAAGATAAAGATAGTTTATTTGTCAAAACATGAGAAAGCAGTACAACAACTGGGTTGCAAAGAATAGTGAAAAGAATGGTGAAAAAAAAAAAAACGTCCTAACATGTTTTGCCTAAAATAGGCGTACAAATACTACTCTACTACTACTCTCTGTTGTAAATGTTAAAATATGTTTTTCTTTCAGATTCTTATAGGACTTGTAACTTCAAGGACATGGATTGCTTAGATGGTATTTTCAGTAAGAAATCTTGTAATTTATTTTCTAATGATCTACTTGTTATTAACAATAGTGAGATCACTTCTCATTCTTACGTTACAGATCAAGAACAAAAAAACAATGATACAACAGAGCAAATGAACGTTTTCCAATGTTTTCCGGAGTGTGAGCATTACGACTATCCTCTGGAAGTCGCCCTGGGTAATCTGGCGGATAATGCCTACGTCAATGGACTGCCCTTCTTGTAAGCTTATTGGTTTAATAGAATAGAATAGAATGGAATATATTTCAATTTTTTATTTACGTATATTGATATTTTTTACTTATCCGTCACTTGTCCCAAAGGTTCATTTGAAAATCAGCGTCAGGCAGCATCTCAGCATCTGTCTGGCATTACCGCTGAAATGAACCTTTTGGCGCAGCCGTGAGACATGCCAATTTTTGTCTCTTTTTTTGTGTTATTGTGTTTTTGCTAAGCGTGTATCCAGCTGTTGCCAATAAATGTATTTTCTTTCTTTGTAAAACACCAGTATACAGCAAACAATATGTGTAAGGTTTGTAACGATTGGTATGGAGGAACTTGGTTCCATGCGAGATACAATTGCTCTAATTGTTTCTTTAATTACGGCATACGTGTGGTTAAAATTAACAAGTAGATCTGCGTGTTCTGTCATTTATGACGTATGGCGATGATAACATGTTTGGATTTTAATTAACCCTAAAGAATGGAATCTTTTCATTAAAAGACTAGTTGTAAGTCTATTAATTAATAATTTCTTCCTAATTCCAATTAAAAGTGGGAAAAGAAGAACAAATAAAAATATAGTAAAAATATTTAATGGTCAAATTGTTGAGTAGGTAGTATTATTGCTGGGGATTGAGTATTCTGGGTTCAGTTCCAAGGTAAATTAAGTAATCGGTTCTGTGAGTTTTACAGCAGGGACTTAAGAATTGCAACTGGTCTAGTAAGCAGTGGCCGTAACTGCTATGCCGGAGGGTTCGATTCCCACCCAAAATAAATGTTTGTGTGATAAACACGATTATTTGTCATGTACCTGGGTGTAATTTATCTATAATATACTTACATGTTTTTAGAAATTTATAATTATGTTTATCAATTATCTTATATTCTTTGCACAAGCTCTGCTTAGTTTGGGACAAGATTGCGTTGTGTGATTACTAGTCCATATTTTATGGTAATTACCCTTTTTCACTAACACTTGGCAATACCTAAATGTGTGACCTAATAAAGGCGCATTGTTAGGCTTCGACGCTCGGCATGGCCGGGAGTGAAATTCCTGTGCAATAATATTTACCCACTGGCTGCGCCCTGCATTTCGACCCAGTTTTAAGCGTCATAGCGTGATGCTAAATAACTTACAATCTTCCTTAAGAATAGGGCTATTAAATGCAAGATTTTTTTTTACAAACAGACTACAAGCAAACAACGAAACTCTTGTACAGGATATTTTTTTATGCATTGCACAAATTTTTGCAAGATGGACCAATGGATGAATATGAGCAATTTTCACAATGGAACGAACACTGAAATAACGAAGACAAACTGCTGTTTCATACATTTTTGGCGTGTAGGTTTGAACTTTTCTATGAAACTGCAGATTTTTAACAGATTCCAAAAAAGGAGGAGGTTCTATGTTTGTGTGTATGTATTTTTTTTATGTATGTTACCTGATTTCTCCCCTATTTGTGGACCGACTCACAAAATTCTTTTTTTATTTAAAAGCCTATACTAATTTGGTGAAGATCTGGTGCTGATCTTCGGAGATATACAATTGATCTCTTCAAAAATAGACGGCAAATCTGTCATAATTGCTGGATTCGCTTGAGTGTTTATTGTTGATACATTATCATAACATAACATCACACCAGTATGCTCTGAGGGGGTACGCAGATGTGTAGATGTGCAATATACCTAGATTTCGACAGTTAGGTATGTTATGTTTCATTTATTAGGGATAAGTTGATAACCCAATTACCGTGACATGTATTGTTAACAATTAACCATATAAAATAAATTCATGACAAATATTTGTATGGGAATAACTAAAAATGGCAAAAGAAATAAACATTTTTTCAAAAAAAAAACCGACTTCAAAAAAAAAATAACGCCTTGACCTTTGTTTGGTTGATTTAGTGTTTTTATCACCGACTTCGAAGCTTAAACTTTATTTGATTGATTTGGTGTTTTTGTCACCGCCTTCTGAAGCTATTTATTTTTCACTTTTATGTTTTTTGTTCTTGATTTCATAGTTCGTCCCATAGTGAAAACTGTTCATTTTCGTGAGCATAGATGTCATTGTTCCTGTGAAAATTGTGCTCTTCATAAAAAGTTATTCTGTACAAAGATAGTTTTATTTAGGTGTCGTTTAGTGTTAGTGAGAACAGGGCATAGCATAAAAGTATGAATGATTGCGGTCAGCTGCTCGTCTGTTTGGATAGTGATTTTTTGTCTAGACCAGCGTTTCCCAAAGTAGATACACGACCGACTGTTTGGGCGCGACCGAATTTTTGTATTAATTATTTTTATCATTACCGATCTGAGGTGCGTCCTAAAAAAGAGGACCGACCGACATTAGACTTGTCAAACTCATTGCAATTAAGTGTAACCAAAGCTGAAGTTTATGCTAAATCTTATAATGCATCCTCCTGAACCTACCTTTAATCCTATCTTAGTAACATTACGAACTAGCGTACCGGCTTGGCTGGAACCCGATAACAGTGCCATCTACCGGATTTAATTGTAATTCTAAATCATCCAGGGTGCAACACAATATAAATCTATACTAATATTATAAAGAGGTAAAATTTGTAAGTTTGTAAGTTTGTATGTAGGGGGTAATCTTCGGAGCTAATGATCCAATTTTAAAAATTATTGTACTGGTGGAAAGCTACACTATTCCCGGTGGACATAGGCTACTTTTTATCCCCGTATTCCCACGGGAACGGAAACTACGCGGGTGAAACTGCGTGACGTCTGCTAGTAAAAAATATTTTTGCAATTACCTATGTGCAGTCGTTCAGTTCGTTTGTGCGCGTACATACATTTTCATTGATTTAACATAGAGATATAAGAAGACGAAATTTTGAGAAGGTGTTTAGGTGTTTTATCCTCAAACTCACATAGACCGTTGAACAGATTTGAATGAAAACCAGTGCAAAGATAGAAAGACTAGGATACTCTTTATTCCTGTAATGTTTTCCTTGTCATACATCGTTACATGTTACGCAGGCAAAGAAGCGGGCATGAGCTAGATAAAAATAAAAGCAATTCCTATTTATAAGCAGCGAGTTCCGAATTCAAAAGTTTTGGTAAGGTGGGTCGCGGTCCAGTCAACTTTGTGAACTACTGGTCTAGACATTGTAGCAGACAAGAGGCTGAACATTACGTTGTATCTGTACGATCATGTTGTAAGAGTTCTTGTTCCATTTCAGTGATGACGTCAATATAAAGAATCGATCTCTATTGAATGTTTTCTTCAACGACTTGGTATCCACTAGATATAGACGTGATGTTTATTTGAACTGGCAAAATATTCTCGGTGAGTGTTCAGAAGGGGACGACAGATTTATTGTGCTACATGACTCTTCGTTATTGTACATTATTATTTTTATTATATAAACGTATTGCATAATCTAAGTCGAATACTTCTTATTTTAGTGATGATGATTTCTTTCTAACAAAACACACACAGTGACAGTAATTTACTATTCTTAGTCTATGCCTACATCTATACATGCAATTTATAAAGATCATGTGTCCGTTTGTAATGTCAAAATCTCCATATTTTCAAGATAATGATAAAATATGGCACATGAGCCCGAAAAATCAGAGCAGTTCGTTTCGAACTCGAGATGTATGGCTTGGCAGTCTGCTGGTCACGCAACTATACAGGGTGTCTCATTCAAATCGGTCAGTATGGGAAAGTCTGAAACTATAAGACATACGAAGATCTGTTCTGAGGAACCATGTCATCGATTTTAATAACAAGAAAAACTGCATTCATACATTTTAAAAAACATCTGTACTATTGAAGTAATATTGTAAACGTGGTCACTTCGAGCACCTACTAAAATAAATTAAAATATGTGGAAACAATGCATTTTATTCATTTTAGACATCATGTTTCATACAGACATTTACTGCTTAAGACCTACAGAATCGATATCTAAATAGAAATAGTGTAGTTTTTTTTTTCAAAATAATCGGGTTCGATTCCCGAACGGAGTACAGATGTTTTTTAAAATGTATGAATGCAGTTTTTCTTGTTATTAAAACCGATGACATGGTTCCTAAGAACAGATCTTCGTATGTCTTATACTTGCAGACTTTCCCATACTGACCGATTTGAATGAGACAACCTGTATATCACTGTTACGGCGCTTTAGTTGAACCACTGTTTTTCTACCGAAATGGCACTAGTGGTCCAATTAAAGTGCTGCGCTGGTTTAGTATTGGTTACTCTGCCCCTTTAGTTCTACCAAAACACTATTTCTTTTTTGTCTATCTGTGGTCGGCTGAACAGATTTAGACAGGACTCTCACTCTCAAATAGCTGATGTTAGAAGAAGTAATGTTCATTATAGAAAACGAATAAGGGATCCGTGCAAAAAATGAAACGGCTTTCTCACATCTCGTGTTATAACGACACAGTAAGTCACACACACTTAGTGAGTTAAGAGGTGAACTTAATGGGACACAGGACTTAAACACGAGGCGTTCAATTAAATAGAATAATATAACTATTGCTGCAGGTTGCATTATTACATATTTGCGCTTGTGTTTTGTTATGTGTGTGCTGTATGTACCATTTGTGCTTTCAGCTGCGTTCGGCGGTCTCCTCAGTCTCATGCTCGGCTTCACACTAATATCCGGTTTCGACATGATTCTGTTCTTCACGATCCGGGTGGCTTACGACTCTTGTGGCGGCGCAAACGCGGGTACCAAGCCGCGGAACAAAATATACGTCAACGAATACAATTCAAAGAAGCAATGGACGGAAAATGCTACTGCAAACCCAATCAATGAGAAGAATCTGGAAAAATATCAA
Source organism: Euplexia lucipara (assembly GCA_921972225.1). Classification (NCBI taxonomy): domain Eukaryota; kingdom Metazoa; phylum Arthropoda; class Insecta; order Lepidoptera; family Noctuidae; genus Euplexia; species Euplexia lucipara. Next base: position 2,902,217 of record OV179142.1, on the reverse strand, counting down.
AGCGAGTACTTTGGACATCACAGATATTAGATGCTATAGGAGACGCTCTAAACATTATTCTGTACTACCCTTCTCACGTGCAGTTTGTTGGAGAAATCTCCACAAACGTCGTATGGAATAAAGTTATTAATTAAACATGTTATTAGAGCTTGTGCTATGTTACTAAATAACGTATCACTATAATTGACATAAATACTTTGTACTATCTTTGCAATATCCGCACAGGTCGATTGAAGGTTAAGCTACCCTTGACGAGGTTGGCCCGTGGATGGGTGATCATCAAAAAGATTAAATACTATACTTACTATCTGAAATCTCTTTGGTGACCATTCATAACATATCAAGACTCCTGTGTGCCTTGGACGTAAAGCCGTTGGTGCTGGCCGTCCTTTGTGGATCTTGACAGTATAGTTACTAGTAGCACAGTCTTAAAACCTACAGTCGTCCGCCGAAGCCGTCTAGACAGGGCAATCGTGCGGGGTGTGAGGACCCAGACGCAGGAAAAGCCGCTCCCGAACTGCGAACAAAACGATGTTCGTAGTTCGGGAGGTATTATTCAGGGCTAACGCGTGTAGACGTTGTCGGCACTTTTTCAGAGATCAAAGGCGTCGTCCTACTGTATTAATATTTACACTGTGCTAGTAGTCAGAAGCCCGAAAGTCTGACAACAAGTTTAACCAAGGGGTTCGAGCCAAGCAAGGGAGCCGTAGACACGCCTCGGCAGCAACCGTTGACGCGTCGACGGTGGCCGTTGATATTCCAACTTAAAAAATCAACGGCAGCCATCGTCAGCTCTCTCAGTATAAGAGTTAATTGGGCAGCAGTGGTACCTCTGCCGGTTGTCAACAAGTCGCTCGTCTGTAAGGGCTCTTAGGGTGGATGTCGACCCCGAAATAGTGGATACCTAAGGCTAGGCATGTTATTGATTATTATTGATATTCTTTGTTTAACAAATAATATAGCGTTTATTTCCAATTTTATAACGCATTTTGAAGACAGATGGGGTTGCCATGAGGAAGTAGTGCATCAGGTAAGTTCGCGGCACATGTAGTTTGTTTCCATGCTACAATGCGCAAACGTGCCGCAACTAATACGGCGACACGTGTCGTGGCCGACTTTAATAGAGTACTAAGCATGACTGACAGATTGGACCGTGTATATTGTTCAGCGCTGTCAACTACATGTAACCCCCGGTGTATTATCAAATCAACACTGCACACATTTTTAGTCAGTTTACTTTTGCTTGAGATTATTTAGGGTTAATGTTTAGCTATACTTATATTACTAGTACTAGTATTCTGTATATTGGATTGTGCTAGCTAACATGAAGCGAATAATTTAATTCCATTGATTAATAAGTAATTGTACTGTATAAATTCATGTTCTTCTAACTTATCAGAATGACGTGTTGCTGGGGAGTTTGTTCCGCCACTACTTTCACAGAAAAATGTACTAATTGCATGTGTGTGTGTGTTGTGTTGGTAGGTAGAATCACTCTTCACAAACGCAAGATTGAGTAATGGTAAATACATGAATGGATTCAGGATGTTGAAGAGGCAACCCAGCAAGCCTAGCCATATAACAAATTCTATTTCTAATCGATAAGGCGACAATAGAAAGAAAATGGCGTAATAAGGAATCAGTTGTTTGTCAAGTGTCAAGTGTTAACGAGTAGAATTTGAAAATGAAATACACTTGACAGTTGACAAACAGCTGATTCCATATGCGCCATTTTCTTTCTGTATTAGAAATAGAATAGAAACAGAATTTGTAATATGGCTAGGCCTGCAGTTTCTGCAGTACTTCTGAAATTTGCACTTACGCACGAGTTAGCAGGGTTTATGCCATTATCATACTAAAATGTGGACTTTATGTGGACTTCAAGTTAAGGTGACTATCAGACGTGTTATCACATTTATGCGAGTGCGCATGACGTCATCATACTTACACACTGATGTTAGCCTGTACAAAACTAGCTTTTTGACAGTTCATCGTTGGAACGCGGACGCCCGGACGGTCATGAGGGACGCGTTAATAATTTTTATGATTGGTTTTTATTTCTTTCTTTTAAAATTTTAGTTATTTTTTAATCCTTATGTATTTATTGTGGATTATTATATTTATGTTTTCTTTTTTAGTAGGTACTTTGTTTTCTTGGGTGTGTCCGTGGCATCACAACGGGCCCTATCTGAATAACAGGGCTGTGATATTTATATTTTTAAATGTCGCAGCTAATGCTGAGATAGGCGCCTTTTTGGTCTCGCACAGGTCTTTTTATTATTATTTTTATTTATTTTTGTCTTTAGTTTTTAATCTTTTCTTTTTTTATCTGTAATGCTGTTCTTTTGTTTAATGTTCTGTGCGTCCAAATAAAATATTTTCTTTCTTTTCTTTCTTTCTTTCAACGGAGGTACGCAATATCCCCGCAGAATGCGGGCGAGCCTCAGCTGCATTTTGAAGACTATTAGAGGTACAGACGCCAGCACATCAAGTTACCCCAATGTGTCAAATTTTCTCAATTGAATATGAACCTATCTGTTTGACATAAAGTTGAAAAACGATCAAAGAAATTTGACACATTGGGGTAACTTGACGTGCTGGCGTACCTACGACTCTCCACTTTTGTATGAAAATGTTCGTAATGTGTCCACATAATTCTTATTACTAGATGTTAAGGTGTTGCTTGTGTAGATTATTGCATTAACTAACCTATATTATGCACTTTTTCTGGAATTCATTGATTTATGAAATTCATGTAATAGAGAGTTTATTATGTTTTAATAAAGTGATTGAACTAAATTACATTTTGTTTGAATCGTACCATGAGTCTCTTACAATTAGATACTTACTATTCTTGTAGGGTTTCGTACCCAACGGGTAAAACAGAACCCTATTACTAAGACTCTACTGTCAGTTTGTCTATTTGTCTGTCACCAGGCTATATCTCATAACGTAACTTTTATAATAAAATTATAATCAATTTGTTTTTTATTCGACCGTCTATCTGTCAAGACACTTTATCTCAAGAAGACCTAGAGGTATCAAATTGAAATTAAAACCTACTCAAATTTACAGTTCTTTAAAGCTGTGAAAAAATTAAACACCTAAGTAAACGTAAAAAAATCGCCCATATTAGCCGCATAAAACGTATATTTCGACACTGTTTGGGGTAGGTACCTTCCGTTCAACTAGGTATGACATTTTGCAAGTAATGTTGTCTTATACTACCAGTACAGAGAAAAATATGAAAACCGTATTTTTTTTAAACACCACTCGTAACTTGGGGGTCCAAATTTTAAAGTGATAAAAAAAAACATCCGGAGGTCAAGGGATACCCGGATGGAACGAAGTTCCCTTCGATTGATTAGTGAAAGAATTGTAAAATTCCTTTAAGATAAATAGAAAGGAACTTCGTTCCATCCGGGCATCTTCGTTACATTTTTGGTCCCAATTCTCTCTCTCTCTCCCCCTCCCTCCCCCTCCTCCTCCTCCCCACCCTCGCCCTCCCCCTCCTACCCCCTCCCACCACTCTCTCTCCCCCTCCCTCTCCCTCCCTCTATCCCTCTCCCCCTCCCTCCCTCTCTCCCTCTCCCTCTCCCAACAACTGGCACACACACACACACACACAACAGAGAAACACGCGCACGCCGCACGGCCCACAACTATAGCAAAAAGTGTCGTTACAACTTTTTGTCTTCATTTTTTCCGTCTAGCCTCCTTTCGCAACGCGCGATTCGGATTTTCGTTCCAATAATCATGTCATGCAAAATCGGTTTTCACGACAAGATGATGGAGATGTGAATAAAACATTTAGAGTATCATGTGAAAGAGCTTGATAACTAATTATAATTGTTTTTACGACATAATATATAGAAAAAAAATACCATACAACTGAAAATTTGTAATGAGCCTTCGCTGCGCGAGTTGAATTCGCACTTTGCTGGTTTTTATATATGTGGCATTGTGCATGTGTTTGTGTTTATGAATACTTAGCACGTCTTATACCTACGTCTTACGAGATGATTTCATAACTTGATAAACGATTGGATACCATGTTAATAAGGTCATTAAATGTTAAACTAGTTAGTGAAACTAATTAGCGTAAATATGTCCTAGTAACATCGCCATTATCTGAACACACAAGAATAATTATGATGACAAGAAATCTTGCTACCATAGAGGAAGGTGTGAGCACAGCACTAAGTAAGTAGGTAACTATGAGGTGTTTCCCCTTAAGTAATAATATGTCAATATTACTGTTTGTTTATGTTTTAATATCTTTCACTCCTGGCAGTTTAAGTAGGTAGGTTAAATTATTCAAAAAATATTTTCTTAAAACTAATCAGTGCTGTTAATTATATATTTATGTACATTTGACTTTAATTTTTGTGAGTAAAATGTTGATGAGTGAAGTACAATAAGAAGATATTTCCTGATTTCTATTTTATCTAATTAGAATAAACAGGGTGAGTTTTGATACACTTTTATAAATATTCTGATAGAAAATATTTCCATCTTTTACCACGCGATAGAAGAATCGGTTGTCAACTAAGTGAATTATTGTAGAAAAGATTTTCTTTACGATTGTTAACAATTTCGTGAGTAGTTTCATCCCTTGATAGATTGTCAATAAGTTAAAAGTCGTATACCGAGAATCAGGATTGCCATTCTACGTGGCAATGCCGACTGTCTATTGGTCACAATTACCGTTGACAGCGATGTTAAAGATTTTTTTGATTGCTTATAATCGTTTGAAGTATCTAGTTTTCCCTTTTGTTTTTGCGTGGACATAACAGTCAGGTATAAATACAGCAAAACAACAATCAAAGGGGTAAAAGTCGTATTTGTAATACATTATTAACGAAATTGAACTAAAATGCTTGTGTATTTCCATGGCGTTGTTTATTTGCTTTATATTTAACAATCATTATAATAGTTCGTCGTAATCGTTATTTGTGAAAATACTTTCATGTGTTACTATTGACGTCCGCGGAGCTACATATTTATGCACTTGACTGCAATAGTTACAAACGCAAGTTATCGAACTCGTTCAATTATATATTCTGACTAAAACAACACACATTGAGTGGATATTGGAGTGGATATAACCATCACTTTCAGCGGATTTAAAGAAAGCATCTGTTATACAAAGATGCGCACGCGTCGGTGGCACTCCGCCATTGAGGAAAACATGGGAACCTATCGGCGAGAGATTACATTCTTGTACACAAACAATATGCGTGTATCATTGACGTGTAATGTAATAACTGAATTCTACTAATAACGAAACGATTAGACAAAGGAGTCTCTTATCAAATAAGATTATCTACTTAAAAACCTCTGGCATTGATATCTTTCTTTCAGTGTCGTGAGATCCTTGGTAATTGCGGAGTGGCAGCTATCGCTCTAATAACATAGATATTTAATGAACAATAATGTTTCATTAAAAGCAACACCTGTCTGCCGCTGCCGCCCTGTGTTGAAACGAGTCGATCGAAGTGAGTACACATTCGCAAAGTATTTTGTGTTAGTTTATTTTATCACTGTATTAAGAAATCATTGTAAAGCAATTTCTCTATTAACGCCTCAGATAAACATGCAGTAATAAATAGGCTATCGAATGCTGGTTACCAGTTTATATCTGACCCGATTGTGTTATTATCGTGGACGTCCGTAGCTATCAGTCTGAAACAAAGTAGTGTAACATTGCTGTTTTCAATTTCAAGTAGCCACTTGAAAATGAGTATTTTTTCCCTGGAATTGGCTTCCGCGAGTAAATAAAACCCATTTCAAAACTCAATTAGGTACAACAGTCGCTGTGCGTACAGTTAAATTAAATGGCACCGTCTAATTAGATTACGTTAAGTTCTTTGACAGTTTAATTCGCAGTAATAATTCCCAAAGTATAATATATCTTTGGAAATATTGTACCCTGGGAAATTAACAAGAAAAATACTTACATGATAGATAGGTGAGGGTTGAGATACCTTCTCAGAATCGCTTCGTCTTTCTTAACGGCTGGGATTAGCGACCTGTCACATTTGCTTTGAGTATGGCAATAATTACGATACACGTTCTTATCTTATTTCATGTAATCAATCAAATCCGATATGAATCTATACCTAAAGGTATAGAAAACAAGCTATTGGTTGCTAAACTCAGTGTAACTTGACTATTAATATGTGTATAGTTCTCAGTAAGCTGGAAGACAGGGTTTCGAATACATTTTTAATCTTCAGTGGATGGTGTGCGATATTAAGTGATATATTTTTCCAGTTCCATAACTTCGGAGAGTGGACATCATGACACGAGCCAAACTATACATCGTCCTCTGGATGGTATTCCTGGCCACAGGATATTCACACGCTCTGGAGGACTCCAGTAAGTAAAACTGTTAAAAATCATTTGCGAAAAAAAAAACCGCTACATTTTGCTTACACGTGTAGGTACGACTTGGTTAGATAAACACAATAAAATGCATACAATATGCATTATTATTAGATGGCCTATTATTCTGAGCAATTTGTCAGTTATCCGATTCTGTAAGTTATGAATGAATTTCAGTGCTAACAAGCTGTTGCATTGTTTGCAACAAAGTTGTGATGTAATCATTTCATTTAAAGTTTAACTTAACGTTTTGTTAGACACTCATTAAGTCAATTACAGTGCTCGCTGACATGATGATATATTTAATGCTTAATTTGTGGTTTATAAAGTTCGGGAACGTGTGCCAGAATATCCCATATCGCGTCTCGGCTTATGTGACTAAACATCACATCGATTGCCTCATTAACTAGTATTATCACTATCATAAAATTGACTTTTTTGGAAATCGATTTCCCGCGGGACATGGAGTATTCGATACTCATACGTAACGAGTGTATATTTATTTACATTTTGTTTTGTTTATTGATAGATGAGACCGCGCTACAGGATGCAGTTCACCCAATAAATAGAAATGGTAAAATAGTTTATATGAATGAGGAGCTGATGAGGAAGTTGGATGAAGAACTTGTGACCTGGCACTGGACACCGTGGCTGAGGACGAGACTGGAGGTCACGGAGGACAACTTCGTGCGGGAAAACTCGTGCGCTCCCGGAGATTCAATCGATAGTTTTCCTGATTCAGTCTTCGACGGTAAGTTAATCTTTATCTAGAATTCTATCACCACGGTTGTGACATATTGTGCGCCATGAAAGCAAATCAATGAATTTTTTTCGCGTTTCATAAGTAATTCTTTGAAAATTGCATTACCCTTTTCAAGTTCAGGCGTTTTAATTAAATTTCTTTGAAAAGTTTTTTGTATAGCGAAGTGTTTTGTTTTGTTATCGTGCGGATAGACATGGCCAATAATTTATGTTTTGCACTTTCAGACGACCAGTTGAGAAGTGGGGCTTTCCTTCTCTATGCCTTGTTTGGTATTTACGCATTTACACTTTTGGCTATCGTGTGTAATGATTATTTTATCCCGTGCGTGGAAATTATTTGCGAAGAGTTGAAAATTCCTCAGGTATTTATTATATTTATAACCAATATCTAATATTGTTTTATTAGTTGACGTTTATACGTGTTTCTGTGACGCATTTAAACAAGAGTGTTGTAGTATGATTGTAACTGTTTTTTACCTTTGTGGTCATTTTACGTATTAGTTTTTAGGGTATACGATACTAACACAAACAAAAAAAACGGTATCATGAATTATTATGGTACCGTTATATTTACAGATAAAGATCACCAATGAGAACTATGAAAATCATTAAAATGCATTAATTACGTGTGTATGCGCTTATTATACGACTATTATTACATCACATCTATATTTACGTATTTTTCACTTTCAATAGTAATGTGCGTAAAAAAAAAGATGTCTTATGGATATTGATATGCCAGCTTCAGAGGTCAGAACCCTATTGTATCTATAATTTATATTATTTCAGAACGTCGCTGCCGCTACTTTCATGGCTGTCGCCACATCCTGTCCCGAGTTTTTTGTCAACGTTATATCAACCTTTTTAACTGAATCTGACATGGGTATTGGGACCATCGTCGGCTCTGCCATCTTCAATGCTCTTGGTGTGGCTGCTGTAGGAGGTCTCGCAGCTATCAGGGTAAGCAATGCTTCGGCTTTTTCAGACTTTGCCCTGCATTGTTAGACTCTCATAAATATAATCATATGTCTGGATTTTAAAGGAGACCATGACCCCTAAGTTTCTTTCGGCATTTCTTCTCAGGGAAAATGCCATTTAGTTAAAAAAAAATTGGACATGTTAAAAGTATCTGGGAAGGTCTACTTACAGAAATAAATATAATTTAATTTCAAAATGGTAACACAACACTGACATTTGTTTGAAAAATAATCCTGTTGATATTTAAATTATGTGTATTGCAGCCTATACCATTAGAAGCTAGACCCGTCACCAGAGACGTGGTCATCTACATGGTGAACGTCAGTGTGCTGATAGCCTTTGTGTGGGATGGACAAATTGATTGGTACGAAGCCGTCGTATTGGGAATTCTTTATGTTCTTTACTTCGTCATTATGTTCAACAGTATGAGAATGTTTGCACTCTACGACAGATTAGTCGCAAGATATTTCAAGAAGAACAATTTAGAAGGTTGGTACAGATGTAATCATAAAATGGTTGTAGTACATAATACATACAGCTACCTCAAACTGTAAAATTTTCCCAATCAAACCTAAATGAATTTACAATCCCATTGTAAAATTATCAAAGAAATTTGACACATTGGGGTAGCGTGATGGGCTGACATCTGTACAATGCAGTTTATAAACTTTCTAAGATTTTTTCCATATTTTCAGTTACGACAGTAACTTTGAGTGAAAATGGAAAGTCAGTTGAAGAAGGTGTGGATAACAAAGGGTTCAACGACTCCGTGAATGTTGCCAATCCCGAAAAAGTGAATGTAGTAGAAAAAGGTAAGCTGTTGAATGAAATTGATGAGAAACCAACAAGATTGAAATAGTTGCTTGCTTCTTAACGTGTGGTTAGTGACTAACCTGGGTGTCAGAGTTTGAATGCCGCCCATGGGCCTCTGTCTTGGCATCACATGCCTTCGAGAAATATCTCTCAGACTTGCCGGTTTCCTCACGATGTTTTCCTTTACCGTTTTTGAAGCAAGTGATAATTATACAATCCGCACATGAATCCGAAAAGTCAGAGGTTAGCCTTGGGTTCGAACTCGAGACCTTTGATTTGGAAATACCGATCACACTACTAGGCCGTCATTGTCTACGATAATGTTTAAAAACAATTTTCAGCTGAAGAAGATGCGGTTGTCAAACCAAAGAAGAGTGTATTCCGGTATCCTAAAGAAAACTCGAAGCTGTATAGATTTTGGTGGTTATACACTTGGCCCTTGAAGCTCATGCTGACGCTGACCATTCCGTCTCCGATTAGATACAGGAGGCTTTACCCGTTGGCTTTCTTCATGTGCATTGTTTGGATTGGCGCCAACTCCTACTGCGTATCCTGGAGTATGACTGTTATTGGTAAGTGATTCCGTATCAGCTTTCTTATCAAAAGTCTGTTTTGTCCATGTTTTAAGAGCCATCATTTTTTTATTGACTTTTACTTCTCAAGAGTCGAGGTATATTTTTGTTGGTCAGTTAGTGTCTCTTTCTATGTGGTTCCATCTATCTAGGAATGATATTATTACATTTGTACAGTATTAAGGATTGTTTCAGAGAAAGTTGCTAGCTGTATATTACCTCTAAGTAAGATTGTCCTTGTTCGGATAAATTCGGTCTTGGCGGGATTTAATGCGCTCAGAGTGAAATACGCCCGGATTTTATTAGAGCCTCGACATGCTCGTCTGTTTGGGGTAGACGGGGGTTAAAATAGCACTGTAAGTAGGTACCGTACGTGCGCAAGTATTAACTTCCAAGTACAGACGCCAGCACATCAAGCTACCCCGAACTGACCCCGTAATTTTCCGAAATGACCATGAGCCTTATTCTGTTTGCAATAAAGTTAAAAAACTATCAAAGAAATTTAACACATTAATTTAACTTTATAAGTATAGTAACTTAGAAACAATTAGTAATTGAAGAAACTGACGGATCCCAAATAAAACCCTGATAACTTATTTGGCTTTGAAGTGAAACTCAACATAGCAATACCAAATATAATGATTGACGGAATAAAAAATAGGGAATTATATTACGAGTTCAATTGCTGTAGATCACGCAATTAATTAAAAATGTCGCTTTAAATACAATAGACAGAAGGTTACTTAGTTATTACTAAACCTTTGAACAAATAGAGTGATGGTACCAAAAGCATATTTAAGGTCCAGTTGCTTTAAGCCCCGTATAAACATTTGTTTAACAACAAAGTTGAATCGTGTTGGTGGCAACAGTGTGTGTTGCAGAGTTGATAACAGCTCTCGCTCGATATGTTGCGGTGTTTATGCTCATCGAGTGTAAACACCGCAACACGTTGATTTAACTTTGTTGCTCAACAAATGTTTACCATGAATACGGGGCTTTAAGGTACGGAAAGTGTATGGGTTGAGCTTGAACATCTTATTTTGTATATTTTTTGATAACAGTAGGTAACAAAATAAAATTATAAAATGTATTTTTAAAAGACCTTTAAGTAGGTTCAGTATTTTGTTATAATTTTCACAAGGTTTCACTGTGTCATCACTGTGTCGTCACTGTTGAACAAGTTTTAAATAGCGATTTAGTGTCAATTTTATGTTTTTTATTTCTATCAAGGCAATTTTTTAGGGTTCCGTAGTCAACTAGGAACCCTTATAGTTTCGCCATGTCTGTCTGTCCGTCCGTCCGTCCGTCCGTCCTTGCTTAATCTCTGTGACCGTTAGCACTAGAAAGCTGAAATTTAGTACCAATATGTGTATCAATCACGCCGACAAAGTGGTAAAATAAAATTTGAAAAAAAAAAATGTTTTATTAGGGCTTAAAAAAAACACTTCCCACTTTACATATAGGGGGGCTCCCTATATGTAAAGTGGGAAGTGTTTTTTTTTTAATTTCTACCCTAACGTGTGATATATTGTTGGAAAGGTATTTAATTAAAAAAATTATCATTTTTTTTAAAGGTATTTAATAGGGGTTTACTTAAATCATTTTTTGATAATGTCAATAATTTCGGAAATAATAGCTCCAAAAGTAAAAAACAATGTCCCCCCCCCCCCTCTATAACTTTTGAACCATAAGTTTAGAAAATATGAAAAATGAAAAGTAGAACTTTATAAGGACTTTCAAGGGAAAATTATTTTGAACTTGGATGGAAACAGTTTTTGTACAAAAAAAAAAACAAAAAGTTGTACAAAATAATTTCTGGACTAAGTTTGTAGCATAATCGTATATGCAAGCATTTTTTTTAACTTCGTTACATATAAGACGAAACCCTAAGCTGAGCGTGGCCCGACACGCTCTTGGCCGGTTTTTTTAAAATTATTGTCTGATTCCACTAATCCATTAGCCACATATTCATTTTTTATAAAATATGTTTTTAAATTATTTTTTGTATTTTTACTAGAAATACGAGTAGGTACAATGGGTTATTAATAGTTGAAAATGGCTGAAACCTCGTTTTAAAGGCTAAATACATTAACCTTCATATTCAGCAAGAATAATCTGCAATAGAATTGCTAATTGATTACGATCGATTAATTGATCAATTATGATTAAGTATTAAACGTAATTAGTCCGTAAACCTAAAACATAAAACGATTGCTAGATTTGCGGCGTGTATTTTCATCTTTATACATATTATTTATGTGGTCAATATGAAACGACATTCTTGCTTAATATTGTCCCACTTCCTAGCTACAGTTGTAAAAAAACCGTTTAAAACCAAAAGCCGCGGAATGTAACTCGTTTTCAATTGGTTTAAAAAGGCTTAATACCACAACCAGATTAAACCTTTTTGAACTGATTTAATGACTGTTTTTGACCAAAATTTTGATTATGGTATAATTCTAGCGCAAATAAAGATTCTACTGTTTGATTAAATTAATGTTTTTCTTCAGGACACACTTTCTTCATCCCGGAATCAGTCATGGGTATGACGTTTTTGGCATTCGGTGGATGTTTGCCCGAGGCCTGCTCCGTTTTCATCATGTCAAGGCGAGGTACGTACTGTAGGATTTGATCAAGGAGAAATCTAATATTAGATACTTTATTCATATCGTTCATTGCTAGAATTGCGTCTGCGAAAGTTTTGGCTGCTATGCGAATGTTACTATTGTCAATCATTCACTGTTTTATTGGTTTGTTTATCATACATAGCGCTTCAGATTTTCTTTATTGTTTTAGTAACTGTTGCAGTTTATCTTAAGTATTTAAGTATTTATCTTAATAAAAAATAAATATTTTTAGTGCAATATTAGAGTTGTTACAATGAATTCATCTTTGAACTATGAACTATAGGTTTATTTGAAAAAATCTTAATTGTACTTAAGTAAGTAAGTAGCGTATTTCTTATTATTTTGATGCGATCAATTCATTACAATTCAGCTGTAGTTAGGTTGTTTTGAAACAAAAAATAAAATATAGATATCATCTGTGCGATATATAGCTGTGCGTCAATGTAAATATTGTCTAGGTATATCGAGCCGATACGCGTACGTGTGCAATAACAATACATTATTATCACAAAATATTAAAATTACTTGTCTTTATCTAAAATAAAAGATTATGTAGATTATGTACACGATTTCGACCTCATTCGTACACAAATAATTCTATGATTACTGTAAGTAGATAACATGTCTCATAAGAAGTTAGATTTTATTTTATTGTAATCATGGATCATCACAGTTTTAGATAAGATCCAACTTTGAAAAGATTACTAATACAGTAACGTGATCCGTATATTTAGCTAACACGTTAGAAGCTTAAACATTTAACGTGGCTAATAGTACAATCTAAGAAGAAATCCTCACGAATTCGTTGTAAAGTTACGATTACCAAATTATTCGTTAAGATTTCAGACAATTCATCTCGACATTGCAATTGATAAATAGATCTAAGATCTACGAGGAATTATAGAAATGTTGTACAATAGTTTAGTTCCTTTTGTAACATACTCGTTGGCACCAAGGAAAGATTTTCGAATTTTCGTTTCGGTAATTCGCCATTTTTGCCGATGCAAAAACCCTTTGGACACCCGCAGCCCACCCTAACAGGTTATTCGTTACCTTCTACTAGTCTTGTTGCCCTATTAACACAATCATCTTCGAATCTTTCCAATGTTTCTGTATAAAGCAGGAACCTATTTACTATTTGTAATGAAACAATATTGTATTAAAATAGTTTTTGTGTTCTGTGTATATTTAGTTGTATAAAATGTTGCCATTAGCGAATGAACTTACATTTTTATATTGTTCAATATAATATGTACTTAAATTATAACAGTTTTCAACAGTCTTAGCCATAATTTTTGATAACTCAGTGCAATTGTATCGCTGATTGAAGTGGTCTAGTGTATTTATTCCACTTTCCTTTTGTTACAGGTGAAGGTGGTATTGGAGTGTCTAATGCCTTGGGAGCTAATTCTCTGGCGATATTGTTTGCCTTGGGATTGCCATGGCTCATCAAGACGTTGACGCTGGTCGGCCAGGGCGCGGACGAGACGGCCGTGCTCATCAACTCAGCTGGCATCGACTTCGTGGTCGGCTCTCTGCTCGTCGCAGTCGTCTGTTTGTGGTTCACTTTGTTCCTTGGCAAATTCACTCTCCGAAAACGCCTTGGTTGCATACTCTTGGTACTTTACGCTATCTTCATCACATTTGCGATCCTTGTAGAAATGGGTATTATACTAGACAGAGGCATTGAAATATGCTGAGTAATTTATTCGCAATTTCATTGGATTAAGATAACTGAGTTAATCATCAGTAGAGGTTATTAATTGTCTTTGGTTTAGGGTATGCTCAGACGGATCACTTTAGTTAATGACAGCCACAAAATGTGAACTAAGTACTAAGTAAGTTATTAAATGAGTACCTTAAGCTAAAACTTGCCAAAATGGCAATATAATTTGAATGATTCCTTATATTTATAAAATAATTAACATGGATTTGGTTAACATAGTGCCTATCGTAAATGATTAAAACGATGGGTTAGACTACATTCATGTCGTGTTTGACGCGTACCTACAATTTTCTGAACGAAGCCATTCATATCAATGCTTGTAATGAAAGTGAAAATGTACTCATATGCAGCACAGAAACAATTTACCAATATTTGGTCCAAATGAGCGATGCTTGGAGCAATAATTAGAAACTTGATATGGGAAAGACTATGAAAGTACAATGTGTAACACGGTAAGACTGGATCTGATTATACGTTGCCGATTATGCTTTTGATATTGGATATTTATTATACAGAATGACTAGTTCAACAAGTTGAAGAGTAGGCTGAATATGAGAATGTGAAAAATGATTGTTTTGACACTATACACCTAAATAAGAACGACATGTTCGATGTCTTATGTGGTTAGATTACGAAATAATAACCAGGTGTAAAACGTACTGAAGGTTAACTTTACTATACTATTTCGATGATACTTTTTTAGCTATTTATACTGATTGATGATAATTTAAAGATAGTTTATTTAACAAAGCTTGCGTCTATATAAAAATGGAGCATGATCTTAAAAAAAGAACGTCCGTACCGAAATATTTTACTTTTTATATATTATGTATAGTAAAAAAACACCTGATTTAAGCAAAGCGAAAATTCTTCTCTTTCGTTGAACAAGTTTGTCTTCCCGTTTCGTCGGTACTTTTATTTGTGATTTGTTTTGGATCGCCAGCTACCATGTTAAGTTAACACTATAATTTCTTTTATTGAACATTTCGTGTGCTCTTTTCATTTTCTATTACATTAAGTTTTGGATTTTATTGAAACTCATTCCTACCTTGTACAAAATATTGCGACACTCTATTTTTGCGACTGATAAGACGTACATACCTACATCTACTTTAAGTACAGATAAACTTTAATTAGCAATTAAGTTAATAAATTTATTATTTATTTAGTTTGTAACATGTATCATTTTATGTAGGAATTTTTTAAGTTGTTAAACTGTATTAAATAGCTTCCTTGAGAGAATGAGAAATGATTAATTCCAAATAGAATTGGTAGCTTTATTACAACGTGTTTTATTTATTAATTTTAAAATGTTGTTTTATTTTCAATTAATTGTGTAAAAACAAGGAACCCATAAGATTAAAAATGGAATGAGTTCGCAATCTTTTATTACGTTTTACAGTTCGTCAGTGACATTCTGAGTATATTCCAAGTATGTAGGTATAATTAAAATTACATATCACTTACAACTAAATTTATAACATAAAAATATAGGTAAGGTCATACAACGTTGTCTCTTGTGTTCACTAAGCTTTCAGCCCCGGTTACACCTGAAAATGTGAAAAGTGCGTTATAGTTATATACATAAGAATGTATTTTCCTCAACATGCTTGTTGTATTATGCGCGCCATACAAATAACATGTATTCGCCTAAAATAAAAATCTACATAATATTGAATTATTTTCGGATCTTTGGAGTTACTTTGATGAAATGCTTTTAATGTCATGTCGTCGGTACTTTGACTATCAGGTTATTTTGAAGAGATTTTATTCTTATGAGTGCGTACAAATTAAATAACATTATCTACTTACCTAGGTATCTACAGAATATACTTCTTATAAATTCAAAATTATTGTTCTTAAGTAAAAATATGTTTATTAATATGTTAAATACGGACACTAAATGAATAGCTGCCAGATAAGATCACAATTAGCAGCTAACAGATTGTAATCTAAAACACTCAATCATGGATATAGATTTACATGCCTAATCTTTTACTGAACAAACATAGGTATGACTGCAGGTTTATTATCGGTTGAATACCTATCTATATGCTAAAACCAAATTGTAGTATTTGCCGCATTACATCGCCGCATTACATAGTATCCGTGTTTTGATTACACTGTTCCATCGAAAAATTATAAGTCGTCGCATGTAATTAGATTTATACACCCCAAACGGGTGAACGTTAGTTTAGGGTAGAACTGTGTCTAACGGTGCGCGAGCCGAGCAAGCAGAGCGAACGTTGCAATAAAAGTAGTCGGCGAGCGCTACAAAGAAATTTCTCGCAGTAATTATATTATGACAGGGAGACCTTGTTGTTGTTAATAGCTTAAGTTTGGTTTATGTTTTTATACTAAATGTTTCCGTTTTGTAAAGCTTCTAGCAGCTGCGTAATGCGGTAAACCTTACAATTTGGCTGCCACATACACTTCAATTTAATTATGGCATTGTAAACGAACGCGGACGCAATCTAGCCTTTTGATCGCTTATCTCCGATACACAAACCTTTGTCAGCTCTCCAAGTTAGCTACTGATTGCGAATAATATCTGAACGAACGAGCTCAGCGTTAATTGTAATTAGTCAAGCTACAGATGGCAGGCTGTTGTTAAGTGCTAAGAAATCCAATTGGTGATTTTAATAATGCAATTTAATTACAAGTGAATTTTGATGGAAATTCTATACAGAATTACCGTTACCACCTACTGTTTCAAACGACGCTGAGTTCGAGCACCGCTTCGGGTCTTAAATATAGTTATAGTTATCTTAAAGCTAATGAAATAAGTAAGTAAAACCGACCCAGTTAATGGGTAAGTGTTACCAGTCATAGGAATGCCCTCGTTATTTGTCCGATATCGTGATACGTATGTCTTAGTGGCGACTACGACGTCGTGGTTGGTGAAGCAGAACAGTATCGCCACACACAGACCCTGCACAAAAACATTTCATTCTAAGATTTAATGATCGTATACTCAACATAAACAGTAGGAACAGTGAGGGAGCGTTTTTACTGATGCGGAGCTGAGACATGCAGAAATTGTCGTATCATAGAAGAGGCGATTGACGATTTGGAATTCAGTAATTGTACTTGGTCGATTCTTGCACGTCTCCGCTTAGCTACGCTTCAGTAAAACGGCTGGGTGCTTTTCCAACAAAGAGGGGCGATTCCCACACATTTTTATGAAATTTGGTCTTCTAAACGTGGTCAAAATCTGTCGTGATTGTATTCAAACATAACATAACGTCACGCCTGTAATTCCCGAAGGGCTAGGCAGAGGTATAGGTACCTGGTAGTACACCCACATTTCGCCAGTTATGTTTTAAGTCCCATGTAATAGGGGGCGGGCCTATTGCCATCAATCGGGCACAAATCCAGACCCCGGGCTGCTACTGAGAAATTCCAGATAGAAAAACTCATTAACACTTTGCCCGACCTGGGGATCGAACCCGGGACCTCGTTCTCAGTAGTAGCGCTTGCGACTACTGGACCAACGAGGCAGTGATTGTATTCCTCCCCTTTTTTTGCTTGGTGCTGAGATAAGATTGTGACTAGATGTTTAATGTTTAAAAATACGGGAATTGGCTTTCAGGTAGTAACTGATAGGAATCATAAACAAAAGCAAAATAAAACAATATTTAAATTAAAACGTGCATAATATGAGAAAAACTAAAATTGACACAGTTATATGTTGAAAATATAATAGAAATCAAAACAATTCTGTTTCACTGCAGGGCAAGTAAAATCAGACAAATAAAATTAACTATATAAGTCAAGGTTCCCTCACGATGGTTTCCTTTACCGATGTCAGTGGTGTCTAACTTAGAAAGTACATATGAATTGAAAAAGTCACAATGGTACTTATCCAGATTTGAACCACAAACCACAACCTCGTGCATGAGAGGTAGGTCCCTTAAATTGTGGGTACCGTTATACCAATCAGTAAGTCTGAATTAAGGTCGGCTGTAAAACAAGACAGTATAAAAATGTCACCTGTAAACTAGTGAGAAGTGCTGATACAATTTGATAAGTCTTCTCCCAAGGTGAATCAGGCAGAGGGCGGAATGGGAGCAACACGAAATGCAGTCCAAATAGGGGCACCTGAGAACAAAGAAATGGTAATAAATAAATACACCGTGAACTAGTAAAGGCCTATTCAGACCTAAGCGGTATTCGATACCGTCTGCGGCAGAGAAAACCCAGAGGGTTGCGGTAATATTACTGTTCAGACCTAAGCGGTATTGATAGCGAAATTGAGACTAAATACCTGAGCGAACCCCGCGTGGTATGTACCTCTACCCACAGCGGCAGCGAATATCACTCAGGTCGCTCTAGCCGCGCTACTTGATACTAAATACCTGAGCGAAACCCGCGCGGTATGTACCTCTACCCACAGCGGCAGCGAATATCGCTCAGGTCGCTCTAGCCACGCTACTTGATAGTAAATACCTGAGCGAAACCCGCGCGGTATGTACCTCTACCCACAGCGGCAGCGAATATCGCTCAGGTCGCTCTAGCCGCGCTACTTGATACTAAATACCTGAGCGAAACCCGCGCGGTATGTACCTCTACCCACAGCGGCAGCGAATATCGCTCAGGTCGCTCTAGGCACGCTACTTGATAGTAAATACCTGAGCGAAACCCGCGCGGTATGTACCTCTACCCACAGCGGCAGCGAATATCGCTCAGGTTTGAATAGGCTTTAATGGTTGCTTTCCAGAAACGAATTTTGTCTACTTACGAATCGACCAAATGACAGATCCTAGAAGCATTTCCGTTTTGGAAGTAATGTGTCGATTTTTCAGTCGACAATATAGAGGATTATTATTATTTTTAGACAGCCCATATGCAATATATTTATTGACATATTAAATTTAATATAAAATAGGTATCATTTATTAACCAGCTCGGTGAAGGTCGTTCTATAGCGGGATCTTAGACTATACGCACATAAATCTGGAAAATTAGAGATTCATACTAGAAATCTGTGACTGGTAATCCGCCGGACACACCAGTAGGCTGCCAAATTGACTGATCCCTGAGAAAAAATACCAAAAGAAACTTGGGAGTCATAGTGTCTTTTAAATTCCGGACATAAGTTTCAATACTATATTAATATGCAGGCAGGAATGTTTGTATCATCTGTCACCTTGTCTATTCCTCCGTGGACAAAACCTATTCTACGGTGATCATTATATTCCCCTTCTACTCAGACTCTGACACTCAGATATAAAACCGACTGATTTATTGTTGTATTGGGGTCATACTACAGTCTAAAAACCTACAGTCGTCCGACGAAGCCGTCTAGACCGGGCAATCGTGCGGGGTGTGAGGGGCGAGACGCGGGAAGGCCGCTCCCGAACTGCGAACAAAACGATGTTCGTAGTTCGTGAGGTATTATTCAGGGCTAACGTTGCGGCATTTTTCCAGAGATCAAAGGCGTCGCGGGTCGTCCTACTGTATTATAATATTTATACTGTGGTCATACTGTGTGACTGAGAGTTAAACTTTAATAAGTAGGTATATAATAAAAAAAAATCTGTTTTATACATCTCCGAAACCTAAATGAACCTTATTCATTTGGTAAAAAAGTTAAAAAACTATAAAAGAAATACGATACATTGGGGTAACTTGATGTGCTGACCTCTCTACCTATTGATTCTAAACAAATCAAATCATATTTATTTTGTCAAACATAGGTTGGTTTACTGATGTCATGCTTAGAGAATATTCTCACTATGTTTTGCCAAGTGATGGCGTACTTAATCAGGTAAAAGGCCAACAAAATTCGATTCGATGTGCGTACAGTCTAAAAATATCTATCCCCATAACAACCGAGATGAATTACAGAGTAGGTTTGTATCGTATAAAAAAAACAGTGACTTGTTCAATATTGTTTTGTAAGAGAACCTTAGAAGTTTCTTGCCCATTATTCTATATTATGCAAACAACAATCCTGTTTTCCGTTTTGAATGCATACATACCCTCTTGCTTATTTTCTTCTTCCAATTAATATGTACTTATATTCTTTTATCATATTCCTTTTGTAAAAAAATTACGATCAAAATAACCAGCGATCGCACATTATTTAACTACTCTAGTAGCGGACATCACACGGTTTTGACCCGCTTAGTTTCCGTTCCCGTGGGAATACGGGGATAAAAGCAACCTTTGCTACCCGCGGATAGTGTAGCTTCCCAACAAAACAAAAGAAATGTTTCTACGACCTGTAACTTTGTCTATTCTTCTGTAGACATAATAGGTTTTTTTTTTATATTATAAACCAGTGCTTGACCGCAATCCCACCTGATGCAATCAGTGATGGCAAGCAGTGATGCAATCAGTGATGGTGAAGCGCACTAGTTCGCGCGCGCACTTTTCTACGGTCATGCAACGCGTGCAGTAGGTAGTTTTTGAGTTTATTCGTTACCTTCATATAAAAATAGAAACTTTTCTCTTTAGTATTAGTAGAGATAGCTCTGACAGTCCAGAAGACTATGTAGATAATAATTTGTTCAAAAGTTATTATCGACCAACCGAACATGAACTCTGAGTAACGACTGGCAGTTGAACCCGTAATAGTAATACATTCGCATTTGAAACCAAGATACTCTTATCTAAAATATAGTATAAAAGTAAAATCACGAAGTTATACCTCGCTAGAATGTAAATATCGCAAACTTCGCAGTAGCAATGGTTTTCGCTTCACGCATGTTGAAAAACGATCGCAAAAAGCTGTAAATTTTAGCGCTATATTATAAAGATCTGTGAAAACATACAATAGCAAACACGCACGAGTCAGCAATTGCTCATAATATTGCAGAATACAGATTGAACTTGACTAACAAAAAAGAAAAGAATATTTGCCTTCTCAGAACAAAGAAAACTGCGTAGAACGGAGGTACTTCATGAATTACAAATATGTATGTACAATATTACCATAGGTTTAATCTCGGTCTTTAATAATAGATAGGTACGTGAAAAAGGAATTGGTTCGATTTATTTGCTTTACGTATGTCTTGTATGGACAACCTTAAAAAAAAAAGAACCAAGGAACTGTTCTGCAACGCGTCTTGTGGCATTATTTCCCCTTTTTTACTGAAATAGTATTTGACAGTAACAAAACCAGTTTAACCAAGGGGTATCATGCTATCTAGTAACTGGGCTGTGGAGGTCAGGAAGGCAGTAGCTATGAATGAAATTGTAATTTAATCATGTGTAACGGGTGTCTTAATTACCTGAATAAATGAATTTAATTTAATTTTAAATTTGACATTAATTTATTTAATTGGAATTGATTTTGTATTTTACTTTTAAAATTTAACTTTAATTCAATTATTATGTTTCTAATCTATTTTATTTTTATGTAAATTCCTATGTACAATTCTGACATTTATGAATTAGCAAGCCGAGCGATACTTTATGTGTCTGTATTTTATTTTGATTTGTATTTTTGATTTTATTGTTGTTTTTTATGGGTCACAGGCCTGAAATAAAAGAATTAATTTAATTTAATTTAATTTTATGGAGCTACTGCCTTCCTGACCTCCACAGCCCAGTACTAGTTTACTAGCCTAGCCGAATACTAGTGTTGTACATGGGTAATTGGGTACAACACTAGTATTCGGCTGCATCCAATTAGACTGACACCGACCCCTACATAGTTCAGAAGCAGGCAGATGAGGAGCATAATAGGCCACAAAACCAGTAGTAGTTGGCCACCTAAACTCTGTATTACGGTAGGCCACCTCTAGTTAAAACTTTACTAAGGCCCCTCACCCACGAATAATTTATGTGACGATGCAGAAGTGAAGCAAATTGTAAGTTCCTGTTCCCCAATTAACCATACGAACTAAACGTTTCTGGATCACCTTCTTTGTGCGTAGCTAGAAGTGAAATTCCCTGCCGGAGTCTGAGTTTCCTGATAGCTACAACCAAGGTGTCTGTAAGTCAAGAGTAAATAGGTTACTTTTAGCCAAACGTGCTTCATCGTCAACCACATCATCGCTTACCATCAGGTGAGACAATGATCAATCAAACGATTGATGTCAATAGTTGAACAAAAAAATATCACGAGAATAAACGACTAAAAAAAAACTTGAACTCCCAATCTTACAAAACCGCAGCGATTAGGTAGTTTTTTTTTTCATTAAAATGTTAAAAATGCCTTTTAAATGTCTCAAAACATTTATAGTTAGAAAAACAAAGAAAAGCAAAACCGTCTGTAATTGAACGAAACAAAGTGTTTTCTTTTATCTCCTGCCCTAATAACAATAACAGTAGATTTGCCGGAGTTTGTTAAAGAATTGCCGGTTTGCGTATCTTCACACTTTCAATTATTAATGTTGAGACTATTTCAGACATTGGACTATACTTTGCGTTCACGCTAATCATTATTAAAAGGTTCTGTTTCTCTACTACATCTGGCAGATTACACTTTAGGAACCAGAAATTAGTATTTGAGCATCCATTTCCATATAAAAATCAAATCACTTGTTTGAATTAGACCAGTTCAAGGCCCTACGTCAATTAAGTCAAATTGAACATAAAAGTGATTATAGTTGCCCATGGTTATCATTAAAGACGTCCACTGCTGGACATAGGCCTCCCAAGTGTGGCCACAACGACCGGTCCTGTTCGCCTCGCATCTATTCAACTCCCGCAACCCTGACCTCAGTCGTCGGTCTGCTTTGTGGGAAGGCCTTGCAACGCTGCGTTTTACGGTACGTGGTTGTCAATCTAGAAATCAACGGGCCCAACGACCATCTGTTCTGCGAGCAATGTGCCCTGCCCACTGCCACTTCAAGTATACGATTCTTTGGGCCTATTATTTATGACCTTGGTTCTCCTGCGGATATCGTCATTTCTGATTCGACCTCGTAAGGTAACTCCTAGCATATCCCTCTCCCCTTTGAGTGACTTTCAGCCTTCTGTTGCCCATAGTAAACGTTATTTACAAATGAGTTTACTGAGTCCTAATTCCTGACTACACTCTGCTTGCTTCACAGATTTCGCACACATCATTCTGATTGATATAACAGGCAGGCACTGTTAATAATAATAGTAAACACTGTGGTATTAAAAATGTTTAATTGTGTTATACATCACCTTTGATACCACAGTTGTCTCACCTGTGTGGCTCCTGGTATAATCAGAACGGTTCTTACAAGTTTACTCTTCAAAGTTTTGGTCAGATCATCTGACCAAAACTTTGAAAGAGACTGTGACTTCTGAGTTTTTTTCGGTGTTTCTTCTCAGAGTAGTCAGATAGTGAAACACCGACCTCACCTTCTAATTAAAAAATGTCATTTTAAAGTGTTTGTATAAACCTATCTACAGAAATAAATAATTATTATCATCTATGCGTAAATAAAAACTGAAGAAATGATCTCTGAACAATGAACCATTAATAACATGAAGACCTAGAACTTAGTCATCAGAAAATACCATCAACAATCGCAACACGACGAAAACAACAACACAAGTTTGCTTATACACACCAACAAAGAAGAGATTTATTATCTCGAATCTTATAAATCACATTCTGAACCCCAAGATATAAGGGTAACTGTCTGGATTGGGGCTTATATTGGCAATGATAGCTTAGTCGTAGGTTTATTTATTTTTAGTCTAAAGAATGGAAGGGACTTATAAGTATATGCATACACCACAAGTTCTATTTCATCATGTAGCGCTGCCATTTTTCGTCGGGTTTTTCTAATTTCCAAGTTTTTTTTATATTTAATGGGCTTATTCTTGATTTCAATCTTGACCTGAAGAGAAAGATGAGGTTGCCGATGGAACGAGCTTCCCCAAAATAAACCAACTAAATAGCGACTTAAATAGATTTGGTTCAAACTTGGGAACACCGATACATGCAGGAAATTCCATTCCTTGGCGGTGTGCATAATGAAGGTTGAAGCAAAGCGCTTCGTGCGAATGTGTGGAACATCTACAAGGTATGGGGATCGTGTTTATACCTCATGGTAAACCCGTATAAAATCGTTATTTAGGTCCAAACCATTGAGATCTTACGAAAGAAGTGGAAGAAAGAAAGAAATGATGTTTTTTCAAACTCTTTACAGATTAAAGAATCAAGAATCAAGTGCAAAACTAATACGTAAAGTGATAGTGTCCTATCCACACTGCATACAAACCCAAAAAGCCACATCACTATGAACCACTTTTACTATGCAAGGATGACTGAAATCGTTGCATGCTGTTCCATGCATTTATGTGAGACCACAAAGTATAGCTGATTTGACCTACCAGTATGAGGGCGGCTCTCGCGGCCTTTCTTGCCGCCACAGAAGCTTGTCGCGTTGCTGCCGGGTGTAACTTCGTCAGGAGCACTCGCACTACATTCACCAGAAACACTGCAAAGACAACATAACATCAGGCCTGTAATCTCCGAAGGGCTAGGCAGAGGTGTACACCCTCATTTCGCCAGTTATGTTGAAGTCCCATGTAATAGGGGGCGAGCCTATTGCTATCAATCGGGCACAAATCCAGACTCCAAGCTGCTACTGAGAAGTATCCAGATGGAAAAACTCAATAACACTTTGCTCGACCCGGGGATCGAACCCGGGACCTCACTCTCAGCAACGTTCATTCGGGAATTTACTTGTTGAAACTTAATATACAAGTGAACATGTGCAAAGGCAGCCTTATGCCGTAGGCATTTTCTACCAGTCTGCCGTTAAAGCAATAATAGCCTAGTGTTATGAGCGTCAGACTGCCACGTCAAAGACTCGAGTTTGAGCTCAAGGCGCTGCAGGCAATGATATTATAAGTAAAAAGGTGTAGATATACACAACATTTATCTTCAAAAACGGCACGCACGCGTCCGTTGGGGGGAGTCGCCACACTGAGGTGAAGTGTGGTTAGTTAGCCACATTTTAACGTGTCACTTGCTGAGCGCGTATAAACTATCTAAACCTTTTTCTTATAATATCATTGGCTGCAGGGACTGATTTTAGTTGTGCTAAAAGTATTTGGAGTTTTAAACAAAACTTTTACATTGTTATAAAGGTAGAAATTTTTAGTTTTTCTATTAAATGTAGCAAACAACCCAATTTAATTTAGTCACGTGACTGTACGTAGTGACGTGCGAACCTAACTTTTAATTTGTTTAACGGAAAAATTGTTGGACGCGGGAGGTGGGTGGGGTTTGAACCCGAAATATCCAGCTTTTGGTAAGTTAGTTACCTAGTTCCACACTATTTTTAACTCGACACTATTGAATACGTATGCAGCTTATACCTCCACGCGTAGCATGACCAATGTAGAAACCAATTTTGTCTACAGAAGAGTGACAGATCGTAGAAACATTTATTTTCTCTTGAGCACGACAATGTCAAGAATGAAGAGAAGAAATTTGTAAATGATTAATGATATTTATTTTCATAATATATTTCATTACAAGTGCGGGAAGGTTATCATTGCAAAGAGTTCCGACAAATGTCTACCCGAGCCGAGGCGCAGCCGAAGGCGAGGGTTGACAGTCGGAACAAGTTGCAATGACGGTTTCGCACGTGTACTGAACGACAATTTTTAATACAATTGCGAAAAAATGAAGCAATTTAATAAAATAATAAAAACACAATAAACTCAACTAACTAAACATTTATTTCTTATAAAAGTTATTAAACTAACTGTTTTAGTGTTAACTGAGTTTTTATACTAACTGGGGAAGTTTTAGGTTGCATATTTACCTACTGTTTTAGACAAACTTTTGTTAATTTCGTATGATTGTTCATGTATATTTGTCATACAATGGCGTTTGCTAGTTGATGGAGTTGAATCTGATGAATTATCATTTTGTGACACAAACAACTAAAACTCGCAAAGAAAATTTCTGAATAATGGCGCCAACCGTAGAATATAAGCAGACTTTTTTTTTCGTCACTCATTCTGGTAGGCAAAGGAAACTATGCCCATACAGCCAAGTCTTCAGTAGATTTTTTTTATTGATATGAAATGAAATGAAACTTAACTATCTCATTCAATCACATCATTAAATCTGATATTGAAACAAAGTAGTAGCTTCTTTTTAGAAATATTGACGTATTTGCATGAATTATAAAAACTTCTACAATTTTTTTTTGTAAAAACTTCGTGGTTGGTTTTTCTTTTTAATAGACATTATTTTGACAGTTGGGAAAGAGAACGCACGAGTTCGGGAAAGGTAAAAAAAAGCACACGTATGTAATAGCCCACATCCCGAACGCTATACGTCCCTGCAATACGCCACTTTTTGAGCAACTGTATTAAAAACACTTTTACACAACATTTTTTTACTAGTAGATGAGATCGGAGTTTCACTATCTGAGTACTCTGAGAAGTAACACCGAAAAAAACTCTGTGGTCATAGTCTCTTTTTAACCGACTTCAAAAAAAGGAGGAGATTCTCAATTCGGTTGTATTTTTTTTTTTTTTTTTTTCTCGAGGGTTTGTTACCTCAGTACTCCGTCATTTATGGACCGATTTTCAAAATTCTTTTTTTGTTTGATAATACTAACAGATTGGTCCCATTTGTACCAAAACTCATACCTGATGAGGGATCTTCGAGGAATTGAGGGAACTCCTCAAAAAATATAGGCACGCATGCACCGATTTCAACATTTTTGGTAACAAATCAAGCATTTTCATTTAGAAAGTATCATTTGGTGATGAAAAACTGATGAAGAAAACAGGCAACGGAACTCTTCAACGCATAACAGCAAATTATTCGCGATTGCTACAGTCAGATGTTTATGCTGAGCTTTTGTATTTCCACAACATGACATTACGCCATTCTATTTTAAAAGGGGCCGGCAGAGATGTACAGATTAATGTTTAGACATAGAACTTCTTTAGCAATTGTTATCCAATTTCAATGATTCTTTCAAGTTTTGAAAGACTTTCTTTACATACAAAGAAACTAAAAACTACAAAATAAAAACAGTTTCGGAAGTCGGTGGCCAATAATGAACAAAACAAAACCACCAAAGCCACAGACTTCCGAAACTGGAGTTATTTTTCACCTGTTAGTTTTTTTTTAAGAAGTCGGTTGTTTTTTTTTGTAAAAAAGTTTTAAAGTCCAGACATTATCTTGGTCAAATCATGCAGATTAGTGTCTGAGATGGTCTTTTGAGGAAAGAACCACACAGAATGAGGGGACCAGCAGGCCTAGCCATATTACAAATTCTATTTCTATAATCGTAATCGATAAGTGTTAACGAGTAGAATTTGTAATATGGCTGAAAATAAAATACACTTGACAGTTGACAAACAGCTGATTCCATATACGCCATTTTTATTCTGTAATAGAAATAGAATAGAAATAGAATTTGTAATATGGCTAGGGCTGCAGATCAGTCAGTGCAAGCATGTAGATTCTTTATTCGACAATAGCACAGTCTAAAAACTTACAGTCGTCCGACGAAGCTGTCTAGACAGGGCAATCATGCGGGGTGTGAGGGGCGAGACGCGGGAAAGCCGCTCTCGAACTGCGAACAAAACGATGTTCGTAGTTCGGGAGGTATTATTCAGGGCTAACGCGTGTAGACGTTGTCGACATTTTTCCAGAGATCAAAGGCGTCGTCTTACTGTATTAATATTTATACTGTGACAATAGTCTACAATATCGAGCATTATTTCTTCTATACCTAATTAATCGGCAGAAATGTTTCTACCATCGGTCACTTTGTTGATTCTTCTTCTTCTCCGTCGACATATCGGTTTCTAAGGGGATCATGCTACCCGTGTTGGTCGTTTACCGTCATTTTCCAAGTTACTTAAGAAAAAATCTATGACAGTAAGTGTTTTTAACCCCCGACGCAAAAAGAGGGGTGTTATAAGTTTCACCGCTATGTGTTTGTGTCTATCTGTCTGTCTGTCTGTCTGTCTGTGGCACCGTAGCGCCCAAACGGGTGAACCGATTTACGTGCGGTTTTTTTTATTTTCTTTTTAGGATATCTAGCAGACTAATACACTCTTGGATAAATAACAGCAGATATGTCGTGTTTGGATGCATTTTAACCTGCATTTGATTCTGCACACAATGCACTGATGGCAACTGGATGAGCTGATGCTGCAGCCAGGCTATCCAGCACACCAGTAGGTAGACTCTTGACAAAATAATAGCAGATATGTCGTGTTTGGATTCATTTCAACCAGAATTTGATTCTGCACACAATGCCTAGATGGCAACAGAATGAGCTGATGCTGCAGCCAGGCTATCCAGCACACCAGTAGGTAGACTCTTGTCAAAATAATAGCAGATATGTAGTGTTTGGATTCATTTCAACCAGCATTTGATTCTCAACACAATGCCATGATGGCAACAGGATGAGCTGATGCTGCAGCCAGGCTATCCAGCACACCAGTAGGTAGACCCTTGACAAAATAATAGCAGATATGTCATGTTTGGATTCGTTTTAACTAGCATTTGGCTCTACATACAATGCACTGGAAAATTCTCATAACTGTAAACTCTATAAAACAAAATTAATGCGTTTAAAAAATTTAAATAAAAATTAAATTAAAAATTTTAAAAAACCCCCATCGCAAAAAAGTAAAACATTTAAAAAGTTAAAAATAACACTTTAGCCATGAAATTTTACGTAATGTCGGGGTACCGTTAAAATAAGTACCGACATACCTAGAAGTACTAGGGACATTCCTTACTTATGCGGTAACTCGACGTGAAGTAAAATTTCATGGTTAAAGTGTTATTTTTAACTTTTTAAATGTTTTACTTTTTTGCGATGGGGGTTTTTTATGTTTTTAATTTAATTTTTTATTTCAAGAGGACGCCTTATTAGGCGTTTCAATGTTTCATCGCGATAGATACTTAAATTGAATTTTTACATCGTTTTGTTCACACTGAAGTCACTCTCGGAAAGAAATTATTTAATGGTGTTTTAAAAGTGTGAGTCTTTATTAAGCACACGCCAGAACGTGTGCTAAATGAAGACTCACACTGAGTAACTTAATAATTACGATACAAGAATTTTTGTAGGTACTCGAGGAGATAAGAAGACGCGATTGGTTCCCCAGGCGAGGTAACCGTCACCTAAATCTAGGTTAGGTTCTCTACGTGAAATACAATACTACAATTCATTTGTGTTGTATACGACGGGCCTAGAGAACTGAAGAACTAATTATTTGCCGCCTCATCCTGAATTTAATGTTAAATGCATGGTAAGCAATAAATTACCTGCCCCTAATTTAGATAAAGATTGCAATTATCCAAGCGTAATAATGGCTTCGGGTTGTCTGCGAATCCCGTGTTGCTTTTACTAACGGAAAATTCCGAGAGTATTGGTAAGGTCCCATTTTCCCTAGCTACAGAGGGTCGCGCGCGTGCCAGTTTTATCGTTTCCAAAATAATGTCTGATACATTTGCTTGCGGGGCTTGTGGCTATCCATACTTACTAATATTATAAATGAGAAAATAACTCTGTTTGTCTATTTATTTGTCTGTTTGCTTGTCTGTTGGCTTGTCTGTTTGCTTGTCTGTTTGCTTGTCTGTTTATTTATCTGTTGGTTTCAAGACTAAATCAGGCATGGAAGATGGGAAGATATTAGATCCTAGAGACGGACATAGGCAATCTTTTGTCTCCTAACAAAATTTAGCGAAAAGGTATTGTGCGAACTGGGAACATATATAACTAATAGTAATAACAATAGTTTGAATTAGAATTAGATAAATTATTTGGAATACTAATATGTAGTTAGTGTAATATTGTTGTTTTTTTTATTTATTTTTTTTGTGTTTAGTTTTGTTTTTACCTGTATATACATATATATATATTTAATTGTTTTACTATTATTAAGTGTGTTTTTGTTATTTTGTATGTTTGTCAACCACAAAGACATTCAATACCTATAGACCGGACATCACGAACAAAATTTTCGTCAGAAAAAGTGTGTCCTGCTGGATACAAGTCTATGAGTTTTTTGTAGTATGCTCCGCTGCCGCTCCAATATTGATATATTATTCTAGATGGCGTTACTGAGACATGGGATCAAAGTTTTTCTATGACATTTCTTTGACATGCCCGTTCTATAGTATTTTAAATCTCTTTGGTCAACCATAAAGGTTTTTTTTTTGTTGATATTTTTTAGATTTGTGTTTAGTTTTAGTTTTTTTATTGTTTTGAAATGTACAGACGCCAGCACATCAAGTTACCCCAATATGTCAAATTTCTTTGATTATTTTTCGACTTTATTTCAAACAGATTAAGGTTCATATTCAATTGGGAAAATTTGACACATTGGGGTAACTTGATGTGCTGGCGTCTGTACAACAACTTAGGTTAGTTTACCTGTCATGTTGTACACGTATATTTAAATAAATAACTAAAAAGTATTCCACACTTTTCACAAACCCATCATCATCTAGGCCCAAACTAAGCAGAGCTTGTGTTATGAGTACTAGACAACTGATAGACATACTTTGTTAGACACTAAATCCAAAGCAGTTAAAAGTGTAATTGGGTATAATAATTCGATCACAAAAGAAGTAGGAAAACAATATTAAGAAAACTAGAATGATTAGAATAGAAAACACGCAAGCCGCTCCGTCCCTAGCCAAACAACAGAACTAGCCCCTAGCAACGGGGTTGCCAGATCTGTCGCCAACATACTTGTACATATAAATTTCTAAACACATGCATATTATAGATAGATACTAGCTGTACCCTGCCACGCTTCACTGTGGCACATTGTGATAAAATGGTTAAAAAAAAGAGAATTGTATGTATTTTTTGATGCCACATAATAAAAAAATAAAAAAAAATAAAAATTATCAAAAAAATAAAAAAATAAAATTTGGGGTGAAAACCCCTTATCACTTACAGGTTAGAAAAATAGATAGTAGCCGATTCTTAGGCTTACTGAATATGCATAAAAAAATTCATGAGAATCGGTCAAGCCGTTTCGGAGGAGTATGGGAACGAACATTGTGACACGAGAATTTTATATATAAGAAGATAGTCAGACACAGAACAAATGCTCGGCTCATCACACAAACATTATTGTCTTGGGTGGGAATCGCAACCACTAACTCTGGCATACCACACCAGAGGTTCCCAAACTTATTTTGTCTACTGCCCACTTTGAAAAGAAATCATTATTTAGCGCCCCCATTTTTTTACCTACTTAAAAACCAATATAACTTCAAATTAAGAGTGCGCCCTGGTAAACGTTCGCCACTTTTGACAGTACTCCAAAGTTTGGTTACTTCTTCGGTGATAAAATACACAACATACATCTCAAAAAAATGCATGCCTAGTAGTCTTTTAGAGATTTTTTTTTAAATGTCTTGAATTTACTACAATCTATACTTATAATAAATCTGTAGAAGTAAAATTTCTGTACATTGAAAATATCAAAAAAATAAATAGCAGGGGGTGTTACTAGACTGATACCGAACCCAAAAATATGATTAAAAAAATTTTTGTCTGTCTGTCTGTCTGTCTGTCTGTCTGTCTGTCTGTCTGTCTGTCTGTATGTTCAGGTATCACGCAAAAACTACCGGTTCGATTACGATGAAACTTGGTATACTTATTCTTTGATATCCTGGGCACCACACTGGGTACTTTTTATCCCGGAAAAGTATATACAATAAAAAACAAACTTAATTTTGCGGTTCGAACCCTAGACCCGACTACTGTACCAACCGCAAATAATAAGTTTGTCGTAGGTTACGTCACCCGCAGTGGAGTTCACCAAAGGGCGCTGCACACGGCTAAGATATTATAATATTAAAATTTAATCTTAAGATACAATATCGCTCGCCATACAATTCAACACTACTATCACACACTACGAAGATAATTATGCACATTGAATATCTATTCAAAATTAATATTGGAGGATGATTGGTGATCGATACTGATGCCAAAAATGCAATTAGTGAATGTTTTGTCTTTCTGTCTGTATGTGCACGCATAGTTCAAAAACTATTATAGGGATTTTAACCAAACTTGGTACGGTTGTAGGTAATCAATACGCCTGGGCAGGTTGACCTTAGTATCAGTTGTTTTACACATGGTCAGTTGTACGGCGCTCTTTCCCGGGTCAGTAGTTCGGTACATATCGGAAGGATCAACTTTGAAAGTAGTCTATCCGGAAGTATTATGCTGAAATTATTACGTTTATATATCAACGCACAGCCCCAACCGCTGGTATTAGAGACATGAAGCTCTTGAAGGGGTGTTCTTAGTGAAGAGTAAGTCTTCCATAAAAAGATTTTTGAAAATTCAACCCTTAAAGGGAAAACATAGGAGACGGAAGTTCGACATCCACGCGGGCGAAGCCGCGGGCAAAAGCTAGTTATTAATATAAATCATCGGTGTCGCTAGTAGACGCCAGCGCTTACCAGGGCGCACTCTTAAATTAATTAATTATTGTGAGGTATATTAGCGAAGATTAAACATTAATTAGAGAGAGAGAACACTACCGTGCGTAAACAAACATCTGTTCCGTATATTCTAAAGTTTTAAAAATAGTTTGAGCGACAAAACAGCGGTGACTGTTTTGTCGCTCAAACTATTTTTAAAACTTTATAATAATTAACTTAGAAACTAACTTTAATTTAGAAAAAATGGGGGCTTGTGTAGAGGCTTGGACGGTGTCCAAGCCTCTACACAAGCCCCCATTTTTTCTGGGTCTCTTACCGCCCCCCTTTAGGCCTGCAGCGCCAACAAGGGGGCGTTTTCGCCCACTTTAGGAAAGGCTGCACTAGACCAATAGGCAAGTCAAATATAACCAGGTAAAGCTACGCTGTGCGATATCGGCCCGTAGATAAGCGACCATTCATTACTTATCTAGCTCCTCTGTGCCTCGGAAAGCCCGTTAACCTGTTGCTCCCGGCTTTCATTTGTTCGAGATGTTTGTTTGTTTATGGGTCGTCAAAGCCGGAAAGTCTGTTAACTAAAGAAATTTAAGATAATTGTTGAGAGGACATGAGAAGAAATCACTGTGATCCCATGTCTCAGTAACGCCGTCTAGAATAGTATAGTAATATTGGAGCGGCAGCTGGGAATACTTAATTAAACTCATAGACTTGTATCCAATAGGGCACAAGTATCGGATGAAAGTTTTGTTCGTGATGCCCCATCTAAACAGGGGATAAAAAGACCGATCACATAGCCGATAACC
The DNA here is from genome assembly GCA_921972225.1 of Euplexia lucipara. Classification (NCBI taxonomy): domain Eukaryota; kingdom Metazoa; phylum Arthropoda; class Insecta; order Lepidoptera; family Noctuidae; genus Euplexia; species Euplexia lucipara. Next base: position 2,869,200 of record OV179142.1, on the reverse strand, counting down.
ACACATTCTGTACATATAATTATGTAACTTTAACCAAAAAATAATGCTGGGAAAATACTTTTTTTTTCATCTTTAAAAAAGAGATGCTTTTTATTGTGCGCATTGCATGGCGCGACAACGCAACACAACTTTCGATCAGCTGAGCGTATGGCCACCCACGCCTGGTCGTTGACCCGACCGGCCCGCTTGTTTAGTATCCATTGCATTTTTGTAACTTCAAATGCGTAATTTGTTTTGAAAAATCGATAATTTTGATAATGTTCAAAGAAAGTTTACTAAAGATACTTGCGCTACAATTTTGAAAAAAAAAAACCAAAAAAATATTGCACTTTGACCTTCAATATCTCATGTATGTTTTAGAAGATAAAACTATCCAAGTGATGGGTAGAATATGTAGTTTTCGTTTACGTTAAGGGTATTTTTACACCCTGTATAGTAAGTAATATCTCTTTGCTGACAATCAGTTTAGCCAATGGATATCGTGTTACATAATGACTGTCTCATAAGTATACTGCAGTCGCGCCATGTAAATCACGGGTGTTCAGCTGCATCCACTTAGACTGCTGACTGCTGGCTGATGATGTCCGAGTCATTTGCACGCGATGTGAAACAGGATCCACAAAGTCAAAGTTAAATCATTTTTAATTCATTATAGTACTTTTCAATGTCAAACACAATCATGTTGAATTGAAAATTAAATATTCTAGTTGCCCCTTCTATAATATAGTTTGATATGGAGGAGAAGGGCCAAGAATCTTCAGACTTAGTAATTTAAAGATTAAATGTTACAGACCAAACTCGATTTTAGGATAAACTAATTTCGCCTAGCCTAAACCAGTTGATCTTTCACAAATATCATGTTTTGTGAATGCAACTTAACCGGTCTAATATTTAGTGGCCCCGACTGCTACGCCAGAGGTCGTGGGTTCGATTCTCACCCAGGACAAATGTTTGTGTGATAAGCGCGATAATTTGTTCTATGTCTGGGTGTAATTCATCTATATTATGTATGTATTTAGAAATATATAAGTATGTTTATCAGCTGTTTAGTACCCATAACACAAGCTCTCAAGCTTAACTTGGGACTAAATGGCGTTGTGTGAAAAAGTTTTGGAATATTTATTTATTTACTTATTTATTTAATATCATGTTTTGTGAATGCAACTTATCCGGTCTAATATTTAATGGCCCCGACTGCTATGCCGGAGGTAGTGGGTTCGATTCTCACCCAGGACAAATGTTTGTGTGATAAGCGCGATAATTTGTTCTATGTCTGGGTGTAATTGATGTGTAATTGAAATGTGTATAGAAATATCCAAGTAAGTATGTTTATCAGCTTTTTGGTATACATAACACAAGCTCTGCTTCAATGTGGTCTTTTTAAAATATGATATTCAGCGACGGAGCGAATTAAATTGCAGCCCAAATACCTAAGTATGACTAAATGTTTTGGCAGCAATGTGCTTTTCCACGCACGGAAACAAATGAAAATAGAATGAATATATTTAAAATACCTTTGACGCGAAGCTTTGACGTAACAAAAGCACGCAATTTAAAAAATGATTGAATGACGGTACGATATTGTTTTTACAGAGGCTGACGGATTGGTTACTGCGCTGGCGGGTTGTCATCGCGCCAGTTCGATTTCTGCATGTATCAAAAATATTTGTATGATATATATAGGTAGTTGTTTCGGGTCTGGTTGTTTGAGTAAGTAAATTATTATGTTAATAAACGCAACCACGAAACAGGTAAAAGTCATGCTTCATTTATTTATTTATTGAAAAATGGAAGTCTTACAGCTTAATAACTTAACAAATAAAAAACGTAAGTAGGTATAGTGGACAGGAAGCCAATTACAAGTCTTCGCGTGTAGAAGTTGACTGGTAACTGTGATGAGAGCAAGCAACAATATCACGCATTGCATTTAAAGTATAAAGTCGACCATATCCACTTACCGTCAGATGAGATAGTGGTCACACGCGAACCTATCTACTAAGTAGCTATTTTTATGTATAACGAACTGCCCAAGCAAACGTCGCCTTATAATAAATAAAAATAATGTTATGTTACCTTCTTAGTTTTAGCACAGTCTAAAAACATACAGTCGTCCGACGAAGCCGTCTAGACAGGGCAATCATGAGGGGTGTGAGGGGCGAGACGCGGGAAAGCCGCTCCCCCACTGCGAACAAAACGATGTTCGTAGTGCGGGAGGTATTATTCAAGTCTAACGCGTGTCGTAGAAGTTGTCCCCGTTTTTTCAGAGAACAAAGGCGTCGTCCTACTGTATTAATATGTATACTGTGGTTTTAGCTTACTTGTTTAATGCAAATCGTCACCTGATAATGAACAGGGAACTTGTCTTCTGTCATATTATCATCCAACATTTGCGTTTGAAAAATGTGTAATAAAATAAATTTTCTTGATATTTATTTTGTTCAGAGGCTTTTTATGTTGTTTTAAATTATTTTCCTATTCCGAATGAAGACAAATCTAAAAACACAAAAATCATAAAAATTGGTTTAGCGGTTCTTGAGTTTTATATGGTGTAACTAACACGATTTTGTTTTATGTATCCTACAGATAATAAAAAAGTCCTAGTGTGCGGCAACGTTTAAGCAATCAAATTGTTGCTGAGCAGTTTATTGTTATATTCTCTGTCATTTATTTGTATACCTGTGTATTTGTCTGAATGTCAGTAAAGTCATAAAATTAGGCTTATAGCTATAGTTATGGACCCTGTAAGGACACAGCAACATTAAGTAACAGGCGATGATATTAGAAGTAAAAAGGTGTATATAGGTTACCTAAACAACATTCAATCTTTGAAAACGGCACACTAACGCACGCACTAACGTCCGTTGACGGCGCGATGCGAGACTGAGGTCAAGTGTGGCTAGTTAGCCACAGTGTAACGTGTAAACTTTACAATAATATAGCTTATATATCAGAATAACACGTAGGTTATAATTTATTAAGAAATATTTGACCTTGGGCTAGAAACAACTCCCTCCTTGAAAAGCAAAAGTGTGATCTTCTTCTTATCGTGTGGTTAGTAACTAACCTGGTGTCAGAGTTTTAATGCCGCCCGTAGGCCTCTGACTTGGCATCACATGCCGTCGAGAATAGTCTCTCAGGCATTCCTCACTATGTTTTCCTTCACCGTTTTTGAAGCAAGTGATTATTTAACAATACGCACATGAATCCGAAAAGTCAGAGGTGCGTGCCTTGGGTTTGAACACGAGACCTGTGATTTGGCAATCCGCCGCTCACACCACTAGGCTATCACTGCTGTCTGTCTGCTGCAAAAGTGTGATGATAGGGCAGCTCTTCAAAATTACACTTTAGTAACAAGAGAACTCCTCAAAATTAACTATTTAGGGTGAAAAGTAAATATTTATTATTTTCATACTAGGTTTACCGTTAAAAGGTCGATGGGTCACTCGAGTGTAGGTAAGGTTACTCGGTTTTTAGTTCAAGTTTCCCATGGCGTCGGCCTCGTCGGGATTTGAAATCCGAATGCTTACCACTTAGCGGCAGGAAATTCCCCGTAAACGGGATCACGCGTAGGGTTGCCAGGCCCAATAATTGAAAAGCCAGACTTAGATGTTAAGCCGGACGTTTTGACTTAAAAACTTTTTTATGTACCTACTCATTTGTTACCAATAGCAACAAATGGCAAAAGCCGGAGAGGACGTAATTCTATATTTTAGATAGGACTCGATAGTAAAATAGTAGTAGGTGTACCTGGTGTACCTATCAATATAGGTACACCAGGTACACCTACTACTGGTCTTTCTGGGTAAGAGTTAGTCGCTTTAACCGTAGTTTTTCCGGCGTTAGGCGCCTACCTCGCATGTTGTGGTTTATATCCGGGCAAGTAGTACTGTGACTTTTTCATTTCATGCAATTTCTTAGTTTGTTTAGGACATCATTGACATCGGTGAAATGAATCCTGGACTTATACCTAGTTAAGGAAAGTATGAAATCGTCAACCCGCCTTGATGATCAATGCCAGGGCCTTCTCTGTATGAGAAGATGCGTTTGCTCTGCAGTGGGACAGTAACAGACTAGTATTATAAGTAGGATGTAAGACTTACCTAAAATAACAAATAAAAAAAACAAATGTAACATGAATCCCTCCGTATTTCTCAAGGCTCTCCGCATAAATTCTTGCACAATAATTGATATTAAGAAAAACTGGGCCATTTTAAGGCAACGTAATGGCTTACGGGATGTTTCCAAGAGTAAATGAGTTTGTTCCGAGGCAATTTTATTTAGGATTGTGTACATTATACACATTCAAGCAAGCAATAAAGGGTAAATACGAGATTTTTGGATTAGAAACAATAGGGAAAGTAAAATAAAAATTAATTTAAGACTGATAATTAACAAAATTATTCTGTCGTAATCACTCAGTGGAAATTTGGGTGCAGTGAAATTGGAGTTTTGAAATAACTAAGTAGTAGCATGGGTTGACAGTTCACTGCGCCTTAATATACAGAGAGATATCCGGAGTAGACGGCGGTTTAACTATAAATCGTTTAGGAGTTCTTTCGACTGTCTTTCGTATCCATTATCAGATCTACTCCAGATCTCCATTATGTTGTTTTGTCTACAAAACTACAAAAATGTGTTTCAAGTTTCAACAGACTCGGTGCAAGCTAGTAGAAAAAGTACATGAGTCCGTAACTGTCTGGCGGTTTTGAGTACTTTTATGTGGCCTACGTTAATGACCGGCAGATACTTAGCGTCGTTTAGTGGGTCGTCGAAGCTCCCTGAAATAGGTGTATCGGGAAGGGTTAACTCAAAGCTGAATTGATTCTTGCTTTTTAAAGACTTTTCCAGACCTTGCCCTGCATCGTTAGAATCGCATAATAATAATATATTCATACAATCCTATATCTGGACTATAAAAGAGACCCTGACCCCTGAGTTTCTTTCAGAATTTCTTCTCAGGGATCAGTCACTTTGGAAATGCCATTTAGTTAAAAAACAATTGACATGTTAGAGTATCTGGGAAGATTTACTAACAGAAATAAATATCGTTTTAAATCATCACTTCATCTCATTACATTTCACAGGTTCAGTAGGTCAAAAAACAATCATCCTCTTGGTATTATCTATCCCAATCATATTATCTATACGGTTTTTTTATAAAAACTGCCCCTATCCAGTCATAAAAGAATTATCAAAATCGGAGCACACTGTACATTGTACAAAGTGATGCGTGGCCAAAAGTTTCACCCTGTTTAGAAAAACTATAAAAAATTAAAAAAACTTTATTGCGAACTAAGTGTACAGAAAAATAAAATTTCTAGATGTTAACAATTTAGGTAGTTCTTATAACTTATTTGCCTGTTAGGGCATTGCAATTTAATCTTTCAACTGAGGTAATTAGAGACACAATAGAAAGACAATGACAGGCGGACACCGGTGTCCTCTCGGGGTTTAATGAATTAAATAGTTTTAAACATAGAAACATAAAATAAAAGAAAACATTCAATTTCACTTGTCCAAACTTAATTAAATTATTTAACATTAAATTGTCTACGATGGTACTTAATGGTATTACAATTATAATAATATTAAACATTAAAAAAAAACCGGCCAAGAGCGTGTCGGGCCACACTCAGTGTAGGGTTCCGTAGTTTCCCGTTCGTTACAATAAGTGTTCAAAATGCTTGCATATACGATTATACTACAAACTTAGTCCAGAAATTATTTTTAAAACTTTTTGTCTTTTTTGTACAAAAACTGTTGTTTCCATCCAAGTTCAAAATAATTTTCCTAGAAAGTCCTTAAGTGTAAAGTTATACATTTCAGATTTTTTTCATATTTTCTCAACTTACGGTTCAAAAGTTAGAGGGGGAGACACACATTGTTTTTTACTTTTGTAGCGATTATTTCCGAAATTACTGACATTATCAAAAAATGATTTTAGAAAACCCCTATTCATTTTTAAATACCTTTCCAACAATATATCACACGTTAGGGTTGGGGGCTACCCTAATAAAACATTTTTTTAAATTTTTATTTTACCACTTTGTCGGCGTGATTGATACACATACTGGTACCAAATTTCAGTTTTCTAGTGCTAACGGTCACAGAGATTAAGCGCGGACGGACAAACGGACGGACAGGTAGACATGGCGAAACTATAAGGGTTCCTAGTTGACTAGGGAACCCTATAAAATATATATATTCAATGTCACATGTCTGCATTAAATTCAATTTTCACATTAACTTATCACTATCATTATAATACACAATAATGTTGATTAGTTTGTGAAGCTGAGTAATTTTAACTTCAGACGACGACATTCCTGCGACACTGTTTTTTTATATCTTTTTTTTTTTGTAATCTTCGTGTTTTGTAGCCTATACATTTATCAACCTAACAAAAACACTTTTCCGTCCATTGTCCATTGAAGGTAAAAAACATATTGATTTATTGAAGATGCCCAATAAACTGTGAAAACATAAACGGATTGCCCAATTTGCCAGGGATGTGATTCAATAAATACCTAGTCTTGTGGCTAACATTTTTTCTTCTCCGACATGTATACAAAAAGTTAAGACGGTTGAAACAGGAAAATGTCTTTCTGACCTTCTACTTTGGGTAATATTACTGTGAAAAGTGACAATGTATAGCTAATTTGGACAATCATTTATGTCTATTGCTGCTTATGATATGAAGCAGCCTGACGATGTGAACTTAACAGAAAATGAAGAGATCCTCAATTAAAATTGAATATTATGTTTTTGTGGTCTGCTGTTTGGCCCCAAGTGTTATATCGTGAAGTTATATAATTAGTAAATAAGGCTTTCAAACGCAAAAAGATTTCAATTTAAATCAGATTTCAAGTTTTATAGAATATGAGCTTTATATAAAAAAACAACCAAACTCTCTAGCTTTATTTTATCTTCATATTTCATACTCAAGATCACCCAAAGATTTTTATACATAGGTTGGATTTGTTTCCACTTTGAATAGCTACTATTTTAACTTATTAGCCTTATATATATTTCTTATACATACATATTATAGACTAACTTCTGCCCGCGACTTCGTACGCGGACCTGCGGCTTAATGCTTATGCCAGCGACAACGGGGTCGTCAAAATCAAAGATCTGAAACGTCTGATGTCGAATTCTAAAAGCCCGGGGTCAGGAAAACAACAAGATGCGCGAGACGATTCGAGACGTTCCAGATCTTTAATTTTTTAAAGTCAACTGGAAATACCCATCAGACAAACAACTTTTGCTAAGACGTCATTCCTGTATATGTTATAGTGTCGCTGGGCTTTGCAGTTCCACAACAGGTTTTCCAGGTCTTCGATTTTTATGCGTCAACAGAGAGTGCTCATCAGGCTGAACAACTCTTGCCAAGACGTCACTCCTATATATGTTACAGTGTAGCTGGGCTCTAGGAGTTCCAGATAAGGTGTTCCAGATCTTCAAATTTATTCTTTCAGCAGAAAATGCTTATCACGTGGAACAATTTTTGCTACAGTACCCTTTTTAACCGACTTTCAAAAAAGGAGGAGGTTCTATGTTCGTGTGTATGTTTTTTTTTTTTTTTTTTTATGTATGTTACCTGATTTCTCCCCATTTGTGGACCGATTCTCAAAATTCTTTTTTTATTTGAAAGAGTATACTCCTGAGGTGGTCCCATTTTAATTTGGTGAAGATCTGGTGCTGATCTTCGGAGATATACAACGGAACTCTTCAAAAATGAACGGCAAATCTGTCGTGATTGCTGGAATCGTTTGGGTGTTTATTGTTTATACAACATAATGATGTATCATCACGCTTGTATGCTCTGAGGTACCCCTCAGAGCATACAAGCGTGATGATACATCATTATGTTGTTATACATCATATTACGCAGGTGGGTACAATATACCTAGATTTCGTCAATCGTTGAATATATTTAAAAACAAATAATTGAACGGGGTTTAGAAACAGTAATAGAGCACGAATCCAAAAAAAAATTATGTCTGTTTTTCTGTGTGTCTGTTTGTTAGTACACGCTAATCTTTGGGACTACTGGACGGATTTGAAAGATTTTTTCTTTGTTGTATAGGTATTAAGTTTGGGCAATGGTTGTTTTATGTTAAATAAATATTTATAAATATTGACTGGCCTGCTGGTCTAGTGCCCCTGACTGCTATGCCGGAGGTCGTGGGTCCGATTCCCACCCAGGACAATGTTTGTGTGATGAGCTAGATCATTTTGTTCTGTGTCTGGGTGTTATTGATCTATATCTATCTATACAGGGTGTCTCATTCAAATCGGTCATTATGGGAAAGTCTGATACTATAAGACATACGAAGATCTGTTCTGAGGAACCATGTCATCGATTTTAATAACAAGAAAAACTGCATTCATACATTTCAAAAAACATCTGTACTCCGTTCAGGAATCGAACTCGGTTATTTTGAAAAAAAAAACCTACACTATTTCTATTTAGATATCGATTGTGTAGGTATTAAGCAGTAAATGTCTGTATGAAACATGATGTCTATAATTAATAAAATAAATTGTTTCCACATACTTTAATTTACTTTAGTAGGTGCTCGAAGTGACCACGTTTACAATATGACTACAATAGTACAGATGTTTTTTAAAATGTATGAATGCAGTTTTTCTTGTTATTAAAATCGATGACATGGTTCCTCAGAACAGATCTTCGTATGTCTTATAGTATCAGACTTTCCCATAATGACCGATTTGAATGAGACACCCTGTATAGATAGATATAGATCAATAACACCCAGACACAGAACAAAATGATCTAGCTCATCACACAAACATTGTCCTGGGTGGGAATCGGACCCACGACCTCCGGCATAGCAGTCAGGGGCACTAGACCAGCAGGCCAGTCAATATTTATAAATATTTATTTAACATAAAACAACCATTGCCCAATTACATTATTTAAAGACGCAGAATTACTCAACATTTAACACGCTCTTCTCACAATACTCCATACATACTGACAAAATTGACATCCATTCATCCGCGAACACATCACAGCTGGGTCAATGAAGGTAATCGACCTTACTTGACCTGAGTGCAACCCATCAATCAATTTCGGTTAAAGAATATCGATGGATTCTAAGGCAGACCGAAGTTTGCCAGGTTAGCTGGTAATATCTGAAATCTCACTTTGAGGGATAAACTTCGAAACTCCTTCATCAAATGAAATGAATTTATTTCGAGCAACAATAATTACTGTGTGTAGTTTTCTCAAAACTAAAAAATAGGATAGTTTCTCTCTCGATTATTGATCTAAATGAACGAATGAGCTAGAACGCTAGTTCGAGTATTGGTAGATCCTAAACAATTTGTGTAAGCGGGATTTCATACAGATTTTAGTAAAGATGTAGGTATTGTTGATCAATTCCTAAGTTTTGAGTTAATTTAAGACAGAAAGACTAAACAAAAAAAAAACATTCATTTGTTCGTTCTTACTTTGGTATTGTTCGTCGAGTCGAGAGCTCATTAAGTTCAGAGAGCTCACGGACAATCTGCATGGTCAGTACTCACTTGATCTAACCAAGATAATGTCGGGACATTTAAAGAGTCTGTGATCTCTGAGTTTCGTTGGGCGTTTCTTTTCAGAGTACAATCAGGTAGTAAATTAATTCACGGAAATAAACAAGATTTAAGTTTATAGAATTTAATGAACTTTCACGTAAGTCAATAAGGTACAAAATACTTACCAAATGATGCCATTAAGGAAATTCCGACCGGCACGATGATAATCCAGAAAGAGTCGCTTTGGTCCATCCAGCACCTAAAATATAAAGTACAACATTATACATGTTCAACGTAGTACAACAACTTCACGCCTAAAATCTCCGAAGAGTTAGGCAGAGTACATTAACATTTACCTAGGTAGTTATGTTGAGGTCCCATGACGTAGGGAGCGAGACTATTGTCACCAATCGGATACAAAACAGACTTTTGGCTGCCACTGAGACATTCTAGATAAATAAATAATAAATAATAATAAATATTCCACAACTTTCACACAACGCCATCTAGTCCCAAGCTAAGCAGAGCTTGTGTTATGGGTACTAAACAGCTGATAAACATACTTATATATTTCTAAATACATACATATTACAGATAAATTACACCCAGACACAGAACAAATGATCGTGCTCACCACACAAACATTTGTCCTGGGTGGGAATCGAACCCACGACCTCCGGCATAGCAGTCAGGGCCACTAACTCCTAGACCAACAGGCCAGTCTAATAAAAGATAAAAAGCCTCAAAAGTGTTTTGCCCGACCCGGTGATTGAATCCGGGACATCTTTACCAACAGTAGCACTTGAAACCACTAGTTAGCACTAGGTAGTATTCGTTAGTGATTTCAAATGCAATACTAGCTGACTTCTTATTTTAATAAATTACGTAACTTGCTCATGGACTCCAGTTTTTAAAACAGTAAAGGAAAATACACACATTCTTGAGTGACTCTTCAATTAATTACATACACACACGGTTTCTTTACACACACACACACACACACAAAAATACACACACTAACACATGCATGCACATGTCATAATGAGGCTTATATTTATAATTTTTTTTTCTCTGCTCTATAATTCGTTTTAATATAATTTTGTGTTGGTCCACCAAAACCTCGTTCTCCATCTATGATAATTACTGCAACTCTGTGCTAACCATGAGAGAGCACTGGAACACATAACACAAGTTAAATCTTACCTTGGGTACCAGAGTTCAATATACTCTTACGAATTTGAGTTATATAAAATGTAATAGAATATAAAATTATTAGTCTGTAAGTGGAACTGTACAGACGCCAGCACATCAAGTAACCCCCAATGTGTCAAATTGTCCCAATTGAATAAGAACCTTATTCTGTTTGACATAAAGTTGAATAACGATCAAAGAAATTTGACACATTGGGGTAACTTGATGTGCTGGCGTCTGTACATTATATCCGGAAATAAATATCTTTATATCTTTAAAAGGGGTGTGTAACGATTGTTATAATAACAAAATATCTAACGTTCACTTGACATAATTTCAGTTAACATAATTTTGTTTAACATAACGATCAGATGACATAATGAATTGTTGATATAATTTCATTGTACCTAATTTCATATGACATAATGAAAATTTCCTATAATGCACATTTCACATAATATTCATTTATCATATTATACATTTTATTTTATTCACAATACTTAACTTTATACACTAGAAATGAAAATACAATCTAAAAACTAAAAACTAAATCTAAAATATGGCGTCAAAAAACTATATATATATACTATATAAACTATATACTCTATCATATTATTCATTTACTATAATATTCATAATCTCTAAGTAACTTTAACGCGCGAAGGCGAGCGAGCAAAGCGAGCGTGCCGCGGCAGCGGCCGCCAAGCGCCAGATGGCTTCTATTGTTGGTGAATCATGTTGGTTTGGTTAGGTTAGAACCATTACCATTAGCGCGCGAAGACGAGCGAGCGAAGCGAGCGTGCCGCGGCAGCGGCCGCCAAGCGCCAGATGGCTTCTATTGTTGGTGAATCATGTTGGTTAGGTTAGGTTAGAACCATTACCATTAGCGCGCGAAGGCGAGCAAGCGAAGCGAGCGTGCCGCGGTAGCGGCCGCCAAGCGCCAGATGGCTTCTATTGTTGGTGAATCACGTTGGTTAGGTTAGGTTAGAACCATGACCATTAGCGCGCGAAGGCGAGCGAGCGAAGCGAGCGTGCCGCGGCAGCGGCCGCCAAGCGCCAGATCTCTTCTATTGTTGGTGAATCATTTAGGTTAGGTGAGGTTATTACAGTATGATGTTTTCTGATATTAACTTATTCACTACATAGTTTGGGCAGAAAATGAGTAAATATGAAAATTAGGTCAAATGAACGTTATATTAAAAGAATATTATACATATTGAAAATTATACAAAATGAACGTTATACTAAATGTTATTATGTTAAATGAATATTATATGATGTGAAACATTAGGTCATATGAATTTATGTCATTTGATATTATGTCATATGAAAATTATGTCATGTGAACGTTAGTTCAAGTGAAATTAGAGCATTTGTTATTATGCCAAACATTACACACCCCTTTAAAAGACTGCCTACTACTGAGCATGATGTCCCGGGTTCGATTCCCGGGTCGGACTAGGTGACATTGAGTTTTTCCATTTGGAATTTCTCAGCCGCAGCCCGGATTCTGGATTTGTGCCCGATTAGTGGGAGTAGGCTCGCCCCCTATTACATGGGACTTTAACAAAACTGGCGAAATGTGGGTGAACCAACTACAGCTACATCTCTGTCTTACCCTCCGGGGATTACAGGCACTTATATTCTATCTGACCGACAAGTTGCAAACAAAAACATTTGTAAAATAGTTGTCAAATATTTTCTTCTTAATCTAGATGAGGGACTAAAAAATAAAATTTTGTCCAATATCCCATTGAATCAGTTTGTGACAAAAAATAAGCCTACCCATTACGTTGACTGATAAATTTATGGCTGTTACTTTGGTCGCTACAAAGAGATTTAAAATACTATAGAGCGGGCATGACAAGGAAATGTCATAAAAAACTTTGATCCCATGTCTCAGTAACGCCATCTAGAATAATATATGAATATTGGAGCGGCAGCGGAGCGTACTACAAAAAACTCATAGACTTGTATCCAGCAGGACACACTTTTTCGGACGAAAATTTTGTTCGTGATGTCCGGTCTATAGGTATTGAATGTCTTTGGGTCGCTAGAATGAAACGTGAAACTCGGTTACAGTGTTGCTTCAATGAAATTTTTTGAAATCGATGGAGTGGGTAGTTCTAACAAATTATGGTCTAAATACACAACACACTAACAAACTTTACCTTTACACAATGTATCGTTTTGTGTCCTCATCAAATTTAAGGAAATCATGATAAATGCTCAATAATAAATTAATCTATACATGTTTTTTAGTAAATCGTAGTTTAGATACACTATTTTCAAAGAACAAAATCGCGCGTTGCGTATGTGCGTGCGCGTCGACCGCAAGTTAGGCCTTTTCCAGATATACGCGAGAATTTGATGCGTTTTGTAATACATTGCTCTTCGGCTAGAACTTCTGTAAAAAATGTATGCAACATTCACAGCATTGAACTTCAAATCGCGTGTCGATTCGTAGCGAGTTCGTTCCTTCTGGACAAGGACTTAGTAGGCACTGCGTTCCCCTTGCCAAAAAATTTTGACAAATGAAAGAAGAAAAATACCAGTATTTTATTTCTTTTGACTTGTGTCGAGAATGGTTACCATAGTTACTTTCTTAGGTATATATTTTGACAACGGTGCAAAATAACCTTGAATTTATGGTGTCGGCGTTTACTTGCTATTTCTTAATTTTCCACGTGTTAATTTTTTCAAATGATTATCCGGTCAAATATTAGTAGCAATAACAATAAAAATAGTATGAATTACTGTTGCACTATTTTAGGTACGTACGTATTTTTAAATTAAATGATTACCTACCTTTATATTGTGCTATCTTAGTCAGCTTTTTAAGGCGTTCGTTGGTATCTGGAATGCCTAAAGAGGTTCTTACCTAATTGGAGCTAAAAGTTTGAGAAGTCTTGTGGTAGCCTAATCATGGGAGAAGAATTAACTTATTGTTGCTAAGGTTTGCTTTGTTCTAAGTAAAATATCCTTAATCAAAAGAGGTCTAATACTTTTACTTTATGTGGCTGAGCTAAATTTAATCTTAACAACTATTATGTGTTACCCATATTTGCAAAATAAAATTCTATTCTATTCTATTCTTTACGAAATTAACATCGACCAAACCATACTTAATAGTGAGAATAATACCTCACATGCGATGTTATGTAGGGACTGTCGCTAACGGCCCGGCGCACATTGGCACTTTGGCAGCACCAATGATATTATAAGTAAAAAGATGTCAAATCGATAGGTTACCTAAACAACATTCGATCTTCAAAAACGGCACACTAACGCACAAGGCGCGACGTGGCTGGTTAGCCACATTTTAACGTGTCGCTTGCTGAGCGCTTATAACCTATCTACACCTTTTTACTTATAATATCATTGGGCTTGCATTGGTCTTTTAGTAAGTGCAAATGATTTGAGATCTTATTTTAACATGCTAAGCGTCTACTTCTCGGGATGCCACGGCATGCTATGCCGTGCTGAAACAGTCTGTAGAGTATCAATGAAATGGTAGTCATGGACATACGATTCGAAATCATAATTATCTATCCTCATCTATACTAATATTATAAAGCTAAAGAGTTTGTTTGCTTAAAATCGCTAATCACAGGAACTACTGCAGGTCTGCCCCCCTAGCCAAGTTACAAAGATTCGTATCTATTCTCTTTCTACAATCGAGAACGCCTCAAATCTCTTTATTTTGACCACGTGACTTATCACCCTTCGCTAAGTCACGTGGTCAAAACAAAGGGATTTGAGGCGTTTTCGATTGTAGAAAGAGAATAAATACGAATCGTTTGTAACTTGGCTAGGGGGGCTGGCCATATTACAAATTCTATTTCTATTATCGTAATCGATTAGGCGACAATAGAAAGAAAATGGCGTACCTATATATGTATAACGAGTAGAATTTGTAATATGACTGAAAATAAAATACACTTACCTAACAGTTGACAAACAGCTGATTCCATATTCGCCATTTTCTTTCCAGAATAGAAATAGAATGTGTAATATGGCTAGGCCTGCTGGTCTGATTTGAAGCCCATTTATCGTGGAAAGCAATAGGCTATATATAATTACGCTAATGAGACTAATAGAAGCGGAGCATCAAAGAAGAATGTTTCAAAAACGGGGTGGTTTGTTCCTCTAACTATTTTACGCGGGCGAAGTCTTGAGCAGAAGCTAGTGTATTATTATAACACAAGTTAAATCTTTCCTTGGGTACCAGAATTCAATACAAGTACTACTGACAGTATTGTTGCTCTCTAATATGTTTTTGTTCTGCTTTAGTTGTTCTTAAGTGTTTGATTGTACAATTTTTTTAAGTCCAATAAACAATTTATTAATTTATTTTATTATTATTATAAATCCCTTGCCATGCCATGCCGTCAGTGTGCGCCGGGCCTAATTGTTCTGTTATTTCGTTGACCAGTTGTTAGCTAAATGTTCGTGATACTGCAGGAAATTGCATTTTCCAATTTTAGTTTATGAATGTTCCCCGGCTGTTGCCATACCCATTACTCTGACTACATGGACCGTTAAACAGGATGTTCGTTTTCATGTAGTTTCTCTGTTTTGTACATATTGTAATCCATGAAAACAAGCTGTCATCGAGGCTGAAAAATGTGACCAATTATTATTCAGTTATATGTGTGTCATTATTCTCTTTATTTTATTTTTATTTAAGGATCTCCAACAAAGAATCACCTTACGTGCTATTTTATAGAGTAATAGAACAAACGTCTATGTTCTCCCTCAATTATAGGAGACCACATTATGCAATCAAAAATTATAAATAGATGGTAACAAACAATTACAAAACAAAAAAAAAACAAGAGAAAAACTATTTTAACTGACAACAAAAATAACAATAAAAAAAAACATTGCCAAGTAGGCAGGCAGTTCAACACTTACTTATTTTATTTAATTGTACGCGGATTAATGATTTAAAGAACACCGGCGAACTCCCATACAAATTCTTGTTGACATTTTTTTTTTGCGTCTGCCTATGAAAAACATCTAAAAGTATAGAGTTTGAATTTTTGAACAGTTTTGTCTTTGGTTATACTTTTATGAGAAGTCAGGAATTAAAGATATTTTATTTTTACGTTTTAGAGGTTATGACTATATAATAGGTTATGTCCGCTATAATCTTAGCACAAACAATCGTGTCCATTTTAACATTTGTATTCTGATGCAGACATGTATTTCCTAAGTATATTATTGCAAGCCAATCATTTTAAGCAACTTGACTAAAGATTTATATTACATGGCAACATTAAAAGTATAGCTAATCCAAAAGCCATGAAGTCAAGCCAGAAAGAAAAAAACACAAAGCTATTTATTTCGTCAATAATCTAGTCAATTAAGCTCTCAATTATGAAGATTTCTTTTCCAGACTTTGATAGGCCTTATGATTGATTTGATAAAACTTAGTAAATTATTTCGTTGGTTTCTATAACGGTGACATACGTCGACGCTTAATAATTTCATCAACAATTCCCTCGCCGGTGTTCTTTTACAAGAGTATTATAAAAGACGTCTATGTCCTCTGATGCTGTCTCTTTTTGGAGTATTCATAATAAAAAGCCAGACTCCAGCCTGCAGGACTGTAGCGGACCTCCGTTGACAGTTCATAGTGCTGATCACTGGCCAGTGTTCAACAAATAACTGTCAAACAGATAGTTTCGTATTGCCTATCATCAGTGTGTATCTACAATGACGTCATGCGCACTAACAGAGTATCGGAATCAAAATCTTGAATCGTTTATTTGCTATGAATGTGGGTACAAAATAAGCTGTAAACATTGTAAACACTGTTCCAACACACTCACGGCTTGCAAAAGTGAAAAAATAGAACATAAGTATTTGAATCTACTTCAGACAAATAACAAATAAAAACATAAAGAATAAGGGTCAATTTATACTAGCACAGAGTCGAAGCGCATCGAAGCGTCTATCCAAAACTGAACATAATAAATTCAACCTTAACTCCACAGTGTAACGCACACATTACTAACAGTTACGTAGCTCTACAGCCGTCCTTTATAATTTAAAAAAAAACAGCTAATTTTATTCTGTTATATGAAAAAAAAACACACAGAACTAGGTACTTATTAAAATCTAAATAAATTTGAAATAAAATAATTAGGTAATTATTTTATTTCAAATTTATATAGATTTTAATAAGTACCTAGTTCACATTTTTAAACATATGTAAGTAACGTAGGTACGTTACTTATATATGTTTAAAAATGTTATGTTGGTTTGTGTACGCTTCAAAAACTCAAAAATTTCTGCACCGATCGAGCTGAAGTTTTAGCTTGATATATAATCCGCATCAAGGATTGTTTGTTTTTATCTATTTTTTTTTCTTTTTTTTTAACCATTCAATGAAAATGCGCCACAGCGAAGCGTGGCAGGGTACAGCTAGTATTATATAAATATTATATAAAATCCAAATACAAGCGATATCAAGAAAAAAAAAAGACGTATTGCTGGAGGTTAGATGGATGTTTTATAATTAGATTATTTGCATTAAGCCAGTTTATTATGATATGAGAAAACGCACCGTAACCCGGCTGATTGTCACAGTAGTCAAAGTTCGTTGTGCAACTGGTCGCCAGTTGGTCACTTGCAATGAAAAGATGAATTTTTCTTGATCGGGACAAATGTCAGAGGCCAGCACATCAATCAAATGAAAAAAAAACGAATAAAAAAAAACAATGTCAAATTTCATAGATAGTTTTCAACTTTATTGTAAATAAAATAAGGTTCATATTCAATTGGGAAATTTGGCAGTTTGTGGTAGATTGATGTGCTGGCGTCTGTACTCAATTACGAAAACGTCAACGAAAATGAGTTCTACAACGCTACGGTATCACTAGCAAAAAATCTAAAAAAAAAGGTATCTACAAAAATCTAAACACCGATATATATGAATAAGTTGTAAATCACCGATGTAAATCACAAACCTCTCTGTAGCGCCGGGCGTGAAGAATCTGACGGTTGCGTAAATCATAATGATGACCAGCGAGCCTCCCCAGCCCAGTATCACGAACCATCGCATGGCCACCTCATCCTTCACGAACACCTGTGCCGCATTCCCATTAGCATCAGCCATTCATAACACTTATAAATAATGGTAAACATGCACCGCGGAGAGTTTTATACCTATCTTATCATGCGATGACGAAAAAATTGTGTTTTAGCTGGTATAGGTAAAACGCTAGACGGTAAATACTGCGTAGAATTTAGGAAAATTGACGATTTTGTAGTCTTTCTACACCACTAATTTTTAATTAGTACAAACTAAAGGGTACAACTTAAAGGGCGCTTATTCTAGACGTCTTCTCATTATAATTATAAAGTATCAATAAATAATATGCATAAACAGCAAAGTTATAAGCGTTTGTTTAAATCCCAAAATGTCACTCAATTTATGTACAGGCTATTCATGATATAGTGGTATTCATTATTCGTCATCTCTCGCTCATGTTCGCGTGATCTCGCTCAAGCATGCCCCGCCTCCAACAGCTGTTTTCGTTATTTAAGTTTATTTAAATTAAAAAATTAATTTAGTTTTTTTTACTTTTGATTACGCAAATATGATCAGTAACAGGTAGGGATACAGCCCATTTTTTTTGACTCGTTAGAAAATAGTAGTGTATAGTAGTAAATAAAATGATTTAAAGTTTTATGTGTAGTTATAGCCTAGTGGTGAGACCGGCGGACTGCCAAGGCACAGTTCTTGAGTTCGAACCCAAGGCTTATGTGCGTATTGTTTAAAAATCAATAAACTTGTGTCATATACGATGAAGGTAAAACATCTTGTATTTGAAGCCCAGTTAGAGACTCATGGGCGGCATAAGAACTCTAACACCGTAGTGACGGTATTATGTCTATAGAATAATCGACAAAGTGGCAGATCAGAGAAACATTTTATTTTTGTGTTGAGCATCAATGGTTGAGCACGACAATGTCAAGAATGAAAACAAAGAAATGTGAAGATTTCTCAGTCGACAAATAGTCTTCAATATCGAATATTACTTTGAAATATTTTTGAAAGTACCTATATTATTACATTTATTTTTTTATTAATAATGTAAGGATCATGTTTCTATTCTTTTTTAAAATTTACTGTTCTAAATGTTTTTAAGTTCTTTTATTTATTTATTTTACATTTTGTTTGGCAGTTTGAGCTCTTTAGGGGACCAACCCAAGTGTTCTTTCTTTGGTATTGTTCGTCAGCACGTGGAGCTCCTAAAGTTCCGAGTTGAGCTCACGATTACCGACAA
Organism: Euplexia lucipara; assembly: GCA_921972225.1. Classification (NCBI taxonomy): domain Eukaryota; kingdom Metazoa; phylum Arthropoda; class Insecta; order Lepidoptera; family Noctuidae; genus Euplexia; species Euplexia lucipara. The sequence continues at coordinate 2,850,163 of OV179142.1, read as the reverse complement.
ATGCTTGCACTGACTGATCTGGTCCCCTCATTCTGTGTGGTTCTTTCCTTCAACGACCATCTCAGACACAAAATCTGCATGGATCTTACATGATTTGACCAAGATAATGTCTGGACTTTAAAAGAGACTATGACCTTTGGGATTCTTTCGGTGTTTCTTCCTAGATAGTGAAATTCCGATCTCATCTACTAGTTAAAAAAAAAGTGTAAAAGTGTTTGTGAAAACCTATTTACAGAAACAAAAATCACTTATCCTGCCTGCTATGACGGAGGTCGTGGGTTCGATTCCCACTCAGCACAAATGTTTGTGTGATGAGCACGATCATTAATTGTTCTGTGTCTGGGTGTAATTTATCTATAAATATGGATATATTAAGAAATATATAAGTATGTTTATCAGCTGTTTAGCACCCATAACACAAGCACTCAAGCTTAACTTGGGACTAATTGGCGTTGTCTGATTAATTTGTGGAATATTTATTTATATCCATTTACAAAGTTTTAAACCCTTCATTGATTAACCGAGTTTGGAATAACTCTTAGGATATAAGCAACCGAGAGTGTTTGAAACCTCTTCTTAAGTCCCAAAATAATTATTGTTACGTTTAAATCCCGCGATTTAAGATACACGATAATTTTAATACTTTAGTAAACATTTGTTTTTGAGAAAAGTATTATGTTTTTTAGGGTCTAAAAAAGAGAGCAGCGGTGGCCCAGTGGTGGCGGCCCCGACTTACGAACAGTAAGTCGTGGGTTCAAACCCAGGCATTACTTTGTGTAATTTATTTCATCACCACTGCTCTCAAAAACGGTGAAGGAAAACATCGTGAGAGACCGGCATGTCCTAGAACCAAAAATTCGAAGACATGTGACATCTACCAATTCGCACTGGGCCCGCGTGGTAGATTATAGCCCATACGCAAAATACGCGCTTAGACGTGGAGTTGCGGATACCAGCCCGGTATCTTTAATCTTTCTTTAATCTTTTTTAGGGTCTAAAAAGTCAAAGTCAAATATTTATTTGCAGACTAAGTGTACATTTTGGACACATACACACACACTCTCACACATTTCATTAAACTTATTTTCGGATTTTGTTTCTTTTGTTTTTTGTTTTTTTTTGGTCCAATAATTCGATATGTAAAGTATTTTTCAGGTATTTTTTTTTATATTTTTATTTTGCAAAAAAATATTTTCGGCCACTAATTTGACGCTTTTTTTTCCAATTATATTTGAAAGTATTATTCGTGATGACGTCATTTCGTAGTCTGAATAGCTTGAAGTCTTTGCCACGTCAACAGTTGACACTTGAAAGATACGATTTTTAGACTAACAACAGTTTTTTTTTATTTATCTTAAAAACACGAAGGAAGTAGTCTGTTCAGGCTACATTATGACGTCATATAGAGGGCAAATGAAAGTCAAATGGTTACAAGTATTATTGTGAAAATAATCACAATCTTGTGATATAGAGAGCTAAAAATGGAAAAAAAGGCTTAAGGCTTAATCTCCAAATGGTTTTGGAATCAGCGTAGGTTAACTTTTACTTTACAAATACATAGAATTGTGTCAAATTAAAATAATGTTCCCTCTGTGTTTAGAAAAATAAAGCTCAGTTGAGTAGGTTACCTGATGTACGAGTAAAAAGGTTAATTTAACTAATAATTTGTAACCTAATTAAGTGCGCGTGCCTTCTCTATATGAGAAGAGGCCTAGTTAGTCCTGTAGTGGGACAGTAACAAGCTGGTATTGTTATTTATTAATACATTTTAATCGTTTTAAACTAATTTAAAGCGGGTGTTCGACCACAGACTTAGGTTTAGAATGCAGCTACAGTGATGTACCCAATACACTTGTGTACGCCAGTCTTACTGACGCCAAATGTCTGACGTAAAAGTCACACTGAACTCTATTTACACTTTCATAGTCTCTTAGTTAATTCATTTCTTAATATTGTGGGAAAAATAATTAAGTAAGTTAGTGGATAAGTACTAGCCACTCAATACAAACATTATTTCGAGAATCAATCCCAAAATATGCCAAGAAAATGGGAAAGAAGAAAATGAATAAATTGTTTAAGTGTTGTGAAATACTTCAAACGAAATTGAAACTTTACGAGAAACTCAAGAGGCAACTAACACTTGGTGCTTATTTTACTGTTCTGTGGTGTAATTATTTCAAAAATATCCTCCTGAAAACTTCAAGTTAAATTGGGTAATTTTAACAACAATACTTGTCTCAGTGGGCTTCTTGACAAAATGTTAGTTTGTAGTCCCTCATCTAGATTACAAGAAAATTTTCGACACATTTTTTTTAAGCGATTGCTTGGGGAGGGGAGGGGGAGGGGAGGGGGAGGGGACGGGTAGAGGCAGGGGTCGGGAGGGGTTGGGGAGGGGAAACAGAGGGAGGGGTGAGGAAAGGGGCGGGAGGGGTGGTGGGAGGGGCGTGGGAGGTGTGGGGGAATGGGAGGGAGGGGGAGAGGGGAAGGAGAGGAATGGGGAAGGGGAGAGGGGGAGGAGAGGAATGGGGAGAGGGGGGGGAGAAGAATGGGGAGGGGGAGAGGAGAGGAGTTGATAAAAAATGCTATGCAATAGCTTTACCGCGACAGTCTCCGAGTGCCACACGTAATTTTTTTAATTTTTTCCCTTGATCCAAAAATAACGGCGACACATCGAGTCATATTGTCGCATGACGTTATTATCCAGTACAGTTTATACTAGATAATGACGTTACAAGCCCCCTCTCCTCAACTTTAATGCGTTTTATCTAAGCAGTTTTGCATCAATTTAAAAAGGAAAAAAGTACTAGTGTATTATTTTTTATAATCTAACTGGCGGACTAATTATATTTTGATGTTCATATTCTGTCAAACACCCTCGGACTACGCCAGCACATCAAGCTAACCCAAACTGCAAAATGTTACCAGTTGAACATGTACCTTGTTTTTTTTTTGTGATAAATCTGAAAAACTATCAAAGAAATGAACATTGGGATAGCCTGATGTGCTGGCCTCGGTACATTTAGATAGTTGCTTTATATAGGGTGACTGGTAATTAGTGACATCGGTCTAAAAAAAAGTTTCTTTGGGAAAGATTCGTTTCAATGAGTACAATCACGTGTTTAAGTATCGACTTAAACACGTGATACTAAGTATCGACTTAAACACGTGATACTAAGTATCGACTTAAACACGTGATTGTACTCATTGATACGAATAACTTTCCCAAAGAAACTTTTTTTTTATATACTAACTTTCAATTAATTCAATTACATCAGTACTGCACATCTGGAGAGCTGGGGGTTGCGATGAAGCGTGTGACGCTACTACTACTAGTAGATTTTGCCCTTCCCGATGTCAAACTATCAGCTGATAGATCGCGCAGATTCGTGCCTACTGTGATCGATCGCAGTCGCGCGTGTGAATTCCAGACAGCGTTTTTGTTATTTTATTGTGTATAAAAAAAAGTTTCTTTGGGAAAGTTTATTGAAAGCATGAATACAATCACGTGTTTAAGTATCGGTCACTAATTACCAGTCACCCTATATAAGTCTTACTTTCTTAGACAGTTATCAGATAATCTTTAGCTCAAGTGATGTGGCAAGCTAGTGCAATCCCATGACTTCAGTCAAAGTCTAATCATTTATTTCAATTAAACTATTTAATAAGTACTTTTGAACGTCAAACTTAAAAGCTAAATAAAATATAGTGATTCTAGTTGCCTCTTTCAAAAGGTACTTTCGTATGGAAAAGTTAATAAAATAGCTTAACCTAGAATAAAAAGTCGAGCTAGCCCCACTACACCTTTTCCGACAATCCAACTACACTATACTCAAATCCCTGCAACTGCAGAAAGCCAGAACCAACAGTGACGACCACCAGAAAAGTGTCGAGTCAATGAAGCCCAACGATCCCGGAAAAACAATTCATGTCTCGGATCCCGCAGCGAAAGGTCATCCAATTAATTTGTCTGTTATAGGTACCTACGTGTTTTCTATAATTAGGTATTCTATTTTAATTGGTCCGAGTAATTGAACTGTTTTTGTATTATTTATTTTGCACTTGTAAAAAAACTGTACAAAGGCGGACTTCATGCCTTAGGTATTTTCTACCCGTCTACCTTAAAGTGGTGCAAAGATGGAACAAGGTAGGTGCAACAAGGCAATTTAGAGAAATAAGTGACACATAATAAAAAGAAATACAAAGATAAAAGATACACTTACAACCTAATATACAACAGCCAGTCGACGTCGTAGCTACCCAAAAACATAACTCATAACACAGTGTAGGCTGTAAGACTGGTAGTCACAAACGACATTAAGCCTCTAATGCAGCACTAGGTACAATATACATTAATCTAAAGAAATTACGTCTTCAACGCATAAAATATGTCTGACCTGCCTAAACACACAAAGGATTTATATTGCCAGTGTTTGCAGAGCCCCATGAGTATTCCACACTACGTGACTATTTCACGGTGAAACTTTGAAATTTTGTTTGCATCAGTCAGTATGTTTACTGTCCAGGATATTAAACAGAAATTTCCATGCGTCTAAAAGTTATTAGTGATATGTTCCAGTAAGACACTAAGAGTGGATCTAGCTTCTGACATTGGCCTGTAGTCAGTTATCGCATATCATAATAATGATATTAGCCTGTTGCTGTCCTACTGCAGGGGTAAGGCCTCTTCTCATACAGAGAAGGCATGAGCATTCATCACCGCTTGCTCAAGGCGGATTGGCGATTTCAAACTCATAATAACTATAAGTCCAGGTTTCCTCACGATGTATCCTTCACTTATGTCCCATGGGCCTCTGACTTGGCATCGAGGAATATCTTTTAGGCATGCCGGTTTTCTCACGACATTTTCCTTCACCGTTTTTGAAGCAAATGATAATCATACAATACGCACGTGCATCCGAGAAGTAAGAGGTGCGTGCCTTGAGTCTTATTTTTATCTACTATAACTCCTGGTCCTGATGACCGATGGGGTCGAAAGGTTCTCGAGTGGAGGCCACGTATCGGCAAACGCAGCGTAGGACGTCCAACTACAAGGTGGACAGACGACCTCATTAAGGCCGCGGGAACGTGCTGGATGCGAGCCGCTTCAACCGGTCTTATTGGAGATCTATAATAGGGGAGGCCTATTTCCAGCAGTGGATTTCCTATGGCTGAAATGATGATGATGAAGTCCTGGTTTCCTCACAATGCTTCTCTTCACCGCTGTTAATGATATCTAAGATATTTTTAGAAACTACTTATGAATTGAAAAAGTCGCATGTCATTGGTACTTGCCCGGATTTTAACCACAATCTCGTGCATAAGAGGTATTATAGGCGCCTTAACCTCTGGACCATGAAGACTACACACCATCATTATCGCATATAGTAAAATTAGAAAAAAATAACTCTTGCTTGGTTTTTTAAAAATGTGGCCACATATTAGGATTTCACCTGTTTCGTCAGTGCATTTATAAATATTAAAATTAATAACTAAACAGACACAGAAGAACTACCCAAAAAAAAACAAAAAAAAAATGGGTTGTTACGTCGCACATAAATACATATTTGGGTACCGTCCAAACATGTATTTTATGTGCAATGTAACAAAAACTGAGGAAAAATGCTATTTTGGAATGGGGATTCAATACTCACTGGAGATGGGACATCAAGATCAAAATTTTCATCTGAAACTTGTGTCAAAGTGGACACAAGTCGAAAAGCATGGTTTAGGACGCTGCACTGCATCTTCAATATTGGTATGTTATGCTAGATGACGTTACTGAGACATGGGATCACAGATTTTCTATGACATTTCTTCGCATGCCCTCTCTTTAAACCCCTATTTTTTAATTAGTACAAAAAAAATGGACCCTATCCATACCTGTTACTGATCATATTTGCTTAATCAAAAAAAAAATGCGAAGTTCAATTTTTAAATATGCCACTATTTATTTAAACTTAAATAACGAAAACAGCTGTTGGAGGCGCTTGAGCGTGATCACGCGAACGTGAGCGAGAGATGACGATTAATGAATAATACTATATCATGAATAGCCTGTACAATATTTCCATAAATTGGGTGACTTTTTGGGATATAAACAAACGCTAATAATTTAGCTGTTTATGAATAATATTAATTGATACTTTACAAAATATAATGAGAAGACCGTCTAGAATAAGCCCTTTAAGTATTTGTACTAATTAAAAAATAGTGGTGTATAGTATCTTAGATCTCTTTGAGGATTTAAATTTCTTGAGCTAAAACGATCGTTTGTTTTTGTACCTACTTACCACGACTAGGGCTATGTGCAAGTGAAGCCCCTCGCAGAACATCCAGACGTAACTTGTGAGCATGAAGTAGTTGGTGACCACGTGTAGAACTTGACACCAAGCCTGTGTGATAAATTAAATTTAAAACTATTTAATATTTTTTTATGATTATGAACAACAGAACGAAAATGGCGTATAAGAAATCAGCTGTTTGTCAATTGTCAAGTGTTAACGAGTAGAATTCGTAATATGGTTGAGAATGAAATACACTTGACCGTTGACAAACAGCTGATTCTTTAAACGCCATTTTCTTTCTATAATAGAAATAGAATTTGAAATATGGCTAAATGGAAACTATAGCTCCCTATTGTCTACTGGGCCTGAGAATCTATTTTATGTATTATTTATTTATTATTCGTCGTTTTGTACTGTGTTTTAAACTATTTTAATTGTTGAAATATTATCGTGGGCTTTGGAGCCTTGTGGCGAAATAAGTAAATACTTTTTCTTTTTAAAATATTTTCATACTCAATTAAGATTGTAACAATAGCTAAGGCAATTGTCACAATAACAAAAAGAGTTTTAAACAATCGGTTGTGTTGTACCCACGTGGCAACGATTTCATAAATTCAATTAGAATTTGGTCGTTCGTTAAACAAAAGTGAAATTGCTTGGCTAATGTTTGTAAAAGCGACCAAAGAATGAAAAATATAAATTGGGATTTTGTTTGGAAAGGTAATTTCGTTTGAGTTTTTATTCCAATCCGAAATAAGACGAAATCAAAAGCAAGGGAAAGGGTGAAAATGTACTTGTTTTCCTTAAAATCTTTCTTTTGTAGACATTTGTATTTTCCTTCTCCTGATGTACCTAGGTATTTGTTTTTACCATCCGTAGTATTTTACTGGAGGGGTTGCAAAACTGATTCTAACCTTCTTAGTTTACCCGGTAATATACATAAGTTTGAATTTACAAAGAACCTGAATTTGTATCTTGTCAAAAAATATATTTTTAGACCAAAAAAGGTGGTGCTTGTACATACATGAACTGCTTACCCCCTTTCTAAAGAGTTTAATGCGTGAGGGATGGGTCAGTTAGTGACGCAGGTCTGTGCTTAGTTTATTCTATTAGAAAAATCGAAACACCATTGGAATTTAACCATATTGTCTGAAAAACCAAAACAATGGGCAAATGGGCATTGAAAGACTTCTATGCGTTTAATGTAGTAGTTTTGTTTTGCTTTCTTTTTTTCTGAAATCGCATTATATCTCTACAAAACTAATATCATTTATCATCAATATTATCCTTATCTACTAAAATATATAAACGGAAAAGTTTGTATCCAGGGGCTCGAGTCTGCTATTGCAATCGTGTCTCAATGACCGGTCATTGATCGAATATTAAAATTTGTCAACTTTGACAGTTTTTGTATGGGAAATGTGTCATAAGTTTGACGTTAAACATCAAAAATCGATCATTGACCGGTCATTGAGACACCATTGCAATAGCAGACTCGACCCCCTGGATGTTTGTTACTCTTTCACGCAAAAACCACTGAATGGAATTTAACGAAACTGTACAGTAATATGAATGACTTGAATGACACTTGTTACCTATATAATTTATATATATTATTTTCGAGTGTCAAGTAATTTAGTCATGTGCAGACGAAGTCGTGAGCATCAGCTAGTATTATAATAAAGAGGAAAGATTAGATTTTATGTTTCTTCGTGCGTTCGTTATAACTCAAGAAATACTCATTTTTTTTCTTAAAATTCGAAGGTAAGTATACGATTCACGCGGACGAAGTCGAGTTACTAAATCAATATAAATAAGAAGTATACCCTACAGCCTGTATGTTTGTTATAAGCAGAAGGCTCGCAATGCCCAACGGATCCTTTAGAATAATGGGTTTGCTAATAGTGTTGGGCGATACTGTAGTGCATCAAGGATGTTGTTGCAGAGGCTGACACCGGCTGCTTTAGAACAGTACCCGTGCGTAAGAGAGTGGCCTCCCTGTTATTCTGAAATGAATTAGTTTTACTAAATAGGTCATGGCTTACCGTATTCTCTTGAACGACGCTGACCCTGTTGACGACCGCTCGGTACCAAATGATCCATAGAACGTTGTTGATGGCGAAGGACATGAAGAGGTGGACGTGGATGCGTATTCGAGTGCAGTGTAGGACCCTGAGGAAAGAAAAGCATGGAGTCAGGGCTAACGCAAATAGCGGATTTCGTTGATAAACAATAATCAACCTTGTCTCAGTTGAGACAGAGTTGAAAATAAATAAACTTCCATATATCCAAGAGCATCAATGCAGACGGAAGTATGCGGTTTATTGTCGACTCTATATTGAGAGGTGTAACGGTGACATTATTGATTGTAAAATGCGCTTGACGTCACTTCGCCAGGTTTGTGTCGTCCGTAAGGCACCACATACAGAAGAACTGCTGAGCAGGATATGTACTCTTTGTTGCGTTGTGTTAAGGATTGATCTTTCAATTTGTTATGCAATCTAATAGTCCATTGAAATGTTACATGAGCTTTGCATTTTTTAGAGGACGCAATTTTATTTTTGGGACATGTGTGGGGGGTCTATGGAAGCTTAACCTCAAGTTTGTGGGGTTGCCACCCTCGTCCCCCGGCCGCCATCTTGGAAAAAGGGGTGAAAACACTTTTTTCGCGATATCTCGGAAACTATACGTCTTACAAAAAATTTGCTCAGTCTTAATTTGTAGCAAATTGTTTCTCCTACAAATATGTTTGTATAATTATTTGCCCTAAATTAAAAATTAAAGAAGTTATAAGCAAAAAAGTGAGCAATTTTTTATTAAAATTTTCTTTTTTGCTCTATTACTTTTTTTTGATACATTTTACAAAAAAAATATCTCGGACCAATCTTGTAGGTTATCTTTTGAGGATTTTTTTTCCTTATTTTTTTTTAATTTCATTCATATAAAACGAAGTTACAGCGCTTCAAAGTTGACCGGGTTCGCAATGCTCATGAGAGTCCGGTCGAAATTAAATGTTTAACTTATTTTTGTATTTTTTTGTTATTGTAAATATATTTTTATATTTTTTTTTGTCAAATTCGTACAACTTTTCTTATTCATTCCTAACTTTTTTCTTCACCATAGAACTTACCAATTTTAACTTATCGAATGTTAAGGGTGGCAACCCTACACACTTGAGGTTAAGCTTCTATTGACCCCCTAAACATGTCCTAAAATAAAATTGCGTCCTCAAAAAAATGCAATATTCTGTCCTTAAATTGTAACATTTCAATGGACTATATGTAATATCTAGTAATGCAATAAAGAGTTCAGTATTGAGTACCTACCTACTTTGATTGACGTTTTTAACCTTTAAACTTTTAGTGTGAGAGACGAAGCTCTACAGGACGATTTGCACCATCCCGTTTCCACAAATACACAGTGATGGCTTTAGTAGGTATCTACGTCATAGAACCGACGACCTATGAACGTACAAATTGCAAATAAAATACATTACACGTAAGATTCTAAAAAGAGATATTTTAAAGAGGAAGAGATTGTATTTTTGTGTGTGTATACTCAAAAAATACTAGGTATGCCGATTTAAAAAAATCTTTCACCATTGGAAAGTTACATTCGCCCTGAGTAACTTAGGCTACTTTTTATCTCCGTATTCCCACGGGAACGGGAACTATGCGTGTGAAACCGCGTGACGTCTGCTATAATTTATAAAGTTAGCATGTGAAGTTTCCAAAATATACGTAAGTGTCAAGGAAGTTGGAAAAAATCTGCCATTTTCGAGGTATGTGATAGCATAAATCTTTCTTTTATGTGTTAAGCTCTTTTCCTTTTTTCAATCCTACTAATATTATGAATGCAAAAGTTTGTATGGATGTTTGTGACTCTTTCACGCAAAAACTACTGAATGGAATTTAAAGAAACTTTACAGTAAATAGATTATACGTCAGAATAACACATAAGTAGACTATTATATAAATATATTGAATGAATTGTCTAAAATATAACGATAAGTGTAAAGTAAGTAGGAAACAATTGTGCTATCTGCGAGCTATTCTGGCGTGCTAATCCTGCGCAGACGAAGTCGCGAGTACCGGCTCATCATCATCATCATCATTTCAGCCATAGGAAGTCCACTGCTGGACATAGGCCTCCTCAGACCGGCTGGAAGCGGCTCGCATCCAGCGCGTTCCCGCGGCCTTAATGAGGTCGTCTGTCCACCTTGTGGGTTGACGTCCTACGCTGCGCTCGCCGATACGTGGCCTCCACTCGAGAACCTTTCGACCCCATCGGTCACCATTTATATTTGAGTACCGGCTAGTTGTATATAAAAAAAGATCACGCCTGTAATGCAAAAAGGTTAGGCAGAGAAATGTATATGCTGTAAACCCACATTTCGCGAGTTATGTTTAAGTCTTTTGTAATAGGGGTAAGCCTAGTGTCATCAATTCCGACCGCAAAGTCCGACCTGCTAGATGCTAGTGCATAGTATATATGGAAAGACTCTGTTTGCCCGACCCTGGGATCGAACCCGAAACCTCATGCTCCGCAGCAGCGCTTGAGATATCTAGTCATTGATAGAGACAACGGGGCAGTCAAAAAAGTACATAATTGTACTTTTACATTTACATTTAACCCATTTAACTAAGGGGGATCGTGTTACCCAGTAACTGGTCGTGGAGGTCAGCAGATGCCTCATGTAAAACACAGCTGCATTTGGGTAAGACTGTCAGCCAACCCTAACATAGTTATGAAAAGGCTAGGCAAATGAATTGTACTTTTACATTCGCTGAATTGTAATTGTCAAAAATAAAAAATCAAAATCAAAAGTCTTTATTCAAACTAGGCTGAGAATCAGCACTTTTTGAACGTCAAAAAAAAAAATACAAAAAGACAGTCCCCCAAAAACGGCCCACCCTTCGCCACTTCCTAGTGTTTTTGCTGAGAAGAAGAAGTGGCGGAACAAACTCCCCATCAACATATCTGTCTGATTCGTTTGAAGGACGAGGTATACAAAGAATCTATACAATGAAATGCTCAATAAATAGCACTAAGGTTTATACACTTTGTAAAACATTACATTTCAGAATGATTGTCACGTGTTTAGCTAGCACACTCCAATATACCGAGATTAAAAAAAATCGTAAATATAAATATTCATATTATAACATTGAAATCTAAACTCAAGCAAAACAACTACAAAACTGAAAAATAACAGCCTCCAGGTATAAAAGGCGTACCTGCTTACATGTGCAATGCTGCCTTTTATTCACAAGGCTGTGACTCGAAGTTTAAAATGATAATCTAGGACCATCAAAGTAATAAAAATAAAAAAACTAACAGGTGAAAAATAACTCCAGTTTCGGAAGTGGTGGCTTTGGTGGTTTTGTTTTGTTCATTATTGGCCACCGTCTTCCGAAACTGGAGTTATTTTTCACCTGTTAGTTTTTTTTAAGAAGTCGGTTGTTTTTTTTGTAAAAAAGTTTTTATTTTGTAATTTTTAGTTTCTTTGTATGTAAAGAAAGTCTTTCAAAACTTGAAAGAATCATTGAAATTGGATAACAATTTTATTGTTAAAGAAGTTCTATCTCTAAACATTAATCTGTACATCTCTGCCAGCCCCTTTTAAAATAGAATGGCGTAATGTTATGTTGTGGAAATACAAAAGCTCAGCATAGACATCTGACTATAGCAATCGCGAATAATTTGCTGTTATGCGTTGAAGAGTTCTGTTGCCTGTCTTCTTCATCAGTTTTTCTTCACCAAATGTTACTTTCTAAATGAAAATGCTTGATTTGTTACTAAAAATGTTAAAATCGGTGCATGTGTGCCTATATTTTTTGAGGAGTTATCCTCATCAGATATGAGTTTTGATACAAATGAGACCAATCTGTTAGTATACCCTATCAAACAAAAAAAGAATTTTGAAAATCGGTCCATAAATGACGGAGTACTGAGGTAACGAACCCTAAAAAAATAAAAATAAAATATATACAACCGAATTGAGAACCTCCTCCTTATTTTGAAGTCGGTTAAAAATAAGAGCTTCATGGACGCTTTTATCGGGCCCTACATGGTCCTGATGTAGACATTTTAGCGTCCATATCCTGGTTGCGCTTCGGTGACCTCTTCGGGGAAACCGAAGGTTTTGTCTGTGCTATAATGGATGAAGTTATCATGACGAATAACTACCGGAAGTATATTGTGAAGGACGGTACGGTTGACATCTGTCGGGCATGCCACCGTCCCGGGGAATCAATCCGCCACATTATTTCTGGTTGTTCTCGTCTTGCTAACGGAGACTATCTGCACAGACACAACCTAGTAGCCAGGATTATCCACCAGCAGCTTGCTCTTAAATACAGCCTTGTGGAATCGGAGGTACCATACTATAGGTATGTGCCCGACCCAGTTCTCGGAAATGGCAATATCACGTTATACTGGGATCGATCTATCATCACTGACAGGACTATTATCGCGAATAAACCTGATATAGTGGTGATAGATCGATTGGAACGTCGCACGATGATTGTTGATATAACGGTCCCTCATGACGAGAACCTCGTGAAGGCAGAGAAAGATAAACAACTTAAGTATCTTGGTCTGGCTCGCGAGGTTGTCGACATGTGGGATGTGGATACAGCAGTCAGCGTGCCGATAGTCGTGACGGCCAATGGCATAATAGCCAAGAGCCTCGACCAACACCTTAAGAGGCTCTCGTAAGGCAGCTGGATCAAGGGCTTGATTCAGAAGGCAGTAGGTACTCCTGCAGTGCGATTCTGGTCAAATCACCGCGTGAAAAACAGGCGTAGTGAGCGCAAATTGATCTGTCATTCCATACTAATGTTAGACTTTGACAGTTCACTTCACTCAAGTTCTCACGGCGTGACTTCTACAGAATCGACCGGCTGGACACGGCGCGCATTGTTAGGCGTTTCCTCTCTCAGGAGCCCTGACCACCGCTAGCTTGGACCCTGTTCCCGATACCGGTGGGCTACTATTTTTTATATTTTTAAATGTTTTTTATTTATTTTTGTATTTAAATATTTAAAAATATAATAGATATGTATGTTAAGGAAAATAAAGAGAATAAAAATAATAATAAATTCTCTATAGGACACAGAAATACTCGTAATGTAGGTACCCATTCATTGCTATAATATAGACATAAACACTAGAAGTGGAATACACTACACAACTTCTTAGCTGCAGCTCTTGCAACTTTAAAATGTTAGAACTAAAGCGTCCACGTTGTACATTGTGTAAAACAATTGAGGTGAATAATTAAACGCAATGAACATTTTATACTGAATTTCCTCCATCTTCAATTCAGTTTCTAGACTCTTTGTTTCGCGAAACAGTAGTTTTCCTATGCAAGTAGAAAAATAACAAAACAGTGTCATTATGCTTTCGACAAAAAGACGAAGAAGATTCGATTCAAGTTTTGATGTCGTTTGTGCGGTCTAGAATTGGCTATTTCGAGTGTGGAGCTGAAAAATACTGAAAATGTTTACTCTTACTCCCTTTACTGCATAGTGTATAGTGTTTATTGTTTTCCCCAGTGCAGTGGACAATCGCGTGTACGAGTTTTACAAAGCAGATGTGACGTAAAACAAACGTTAAAGATCACTTTGTTTTATTGTCCATTGTAAGTCTTACCTCTCATGATTTGATGTACGTATTTTGAACTCGCTGCACTTGAGAACCCCGTTACAGTTTTCCGATTAAACGATTAACCTTCTATTTGTAAAGGCTCTCTCCCACAGGAGTGTTATTATCACCCATAGAATAATAATACGCTACTCAGTCTCACGGTTATAGGCTAGTTGTTTTTAGTAAGTTCCTCATCTAGATTAGTAGAAAATATTCAAAATGTCAAAATGTCGCATGACGTCACTATCCCGTACAGTTTATACGGAAATATGACGTCACAAGCCCCCTATCCTTAGTTTTAATGCGCTTATTCTATATAGTTTTCCATCAATTTGAAAGAGCAAGAAAATATGTATATTTTTTGCTTTCGTATAATTTATTATACGCTCATCGATGGAGTTAATATAATTTTGATGATTACGAGTATTAATACTTGTACAACGACCACATGCCTATTGCGCAAGATGTAGAATAGAATAGAATAGAATAACATTTATTTGCATAAAAACACGGTATAAAAGATGGTGCAAAGGTGATAAGCAGACCTGTTTGCGGATAATCTATACTAATTTCAAAAAGAGGAAAGGTTTGATTGTTTGTTTGTTTGCAATGAATAGGCTCCGAAACTACTGGACCGATTTGAAAAATTCTTTCACCGTTGTGAAGCTACACTATCCCCGGGTGACATAGGCTATTTTTATCCCTGTATTCCCACGGGAACGGGACATACGCATATAAAGTTGTAAGTATCCTTAGCAAAGATTCGTTTTACATGATTTTGTTTTTATTTTTATAATATCATAAGCCACTCATTTTTCTGTAAGTCACGCCTCGTGAAACTGTGTTTTGTAATGTAAGACTATAGTTTTTAGTTATTATCTCTTAAGGAAGTGAAAATGTAATTGAATTTGTTTGTAGACTGCTTAGGACTACTGTTAAATATACAATGTATTTTGCGACATCTGTTTTCAGGACATTTCTTATGAGGACGGGCACGTTACACACTGCTACGATAATAATGACACAGTAGGAGCAGGCTGCTTGCATTGCTTCGGTCTGCGAAATTCCGGAATTAGTTCCTAAAACATTTCGTAATAGGACGCATGTGATTGCATTAATAACGTTATTATAAGTAGTATAGCTAAATGGGGTCAATAGAAACGCAGGGGTAAATAGTGAAAAAAACTTTAAAGAGGATTTTCATGCTACTTCAATATTATTTGTTACTAACAAAGTGTCGAAATTATTTATCTCAGATTTAAAAGCATTACAGTCCTCGTATGTACAACTTTTAATTTACGTGAATATCCTCCTCAACGTTTTGTTTTTATTCACCCCTGCGTTCCTATTCACCCTGTTTGACTGTACCTACCTCAATAATTTGATTTTGACCGACTGGTATTCTTATACCAGTCGGTCAAAATCAAATTATTGAGGTTGGATGCGTTATTGCGAAAATGCGTACCGAAGCTGCGTTTTTATCGTCCATACGTATTCTTATACGTTAGACATATGGACGATAAAAACGCAGCTTCGGTACGCGTTTCGTATTAACGCATCCGAAATTATCGACGGATAATAACGCGCCTGTCGCAGAGAGCTTTAATTGTAAACGTATATATACAGGGTGGCAGGGACATCGACGCGCAAACGTCGTGAAAAGGTTGCACCTGATGCCATAAATGAAATTACGAAGGTCATTCATCTCGGAAATGGCTGGTTAAAAAAATATCGTACAGACTAGACCGCGCGCCGCCCGGTGCGGTGGCGTCCTTTGTGGCCGACAATAGAATGTTGGCATTAGGTAGAAAGCGAAAAGCGAAGGCACCTACTATGCTAGTGTTGACCTCGCATTTGAACTTTAGAAAAACAGCTGATCAGGTAGCCCTTTCCTGTTTTACTTTCATTGCTGGTTTAAGTGAAACAAGTGAATTTACAAAATCTCATTGGAATAGGTAAAAATAATGTTTATATACAGTTTACAGTAAAAAAAAATGCAAAAAAAAACGTAAAATTTAAGGAAAAGCCGACGAAAAATTTTAACGCAGGGGGGTCCAGAATCATGTACTGAATCCATGGTAAGCGGATGTGCGTCGATGTCCCTGCCACCCTGTATAGTTGCGACATATTTACTTAAAGTTTAACATTTACAGATCAAATCTATAATGCATTGAAACTTAACAAACGTTTGATATGAAACTGCTGTTGATATTACGTGATGTTAAATTGACTGCCTATGCCCGAACTTATGTATTACAAACTAATATTTATCTTTGTAACATGTGTCTTGTTTCATTTCTTTTGAATAAATCTTACTAAACTTATAATTGACGGCTTCCTTTCGCACTCCTAGGTTTTATTTAATAAACAACAAGATTCTTCTATGTCTGTCGATTCCAAATTTGATAGAAGAATGAATTGTCTATTGTTAAACTACGAGTATTCCCGGCAAGCATTTCGTCACTTCGTGCATAGTTACGGACTAAGACTGGCCTAGTAGTTAGTGGCCTAGACTGCTATGCCGGAGGTCGTGGGTTCGATTTGTGTGATGAGCACGATAATTAGTTTTGTGTCTGGGTGTAATTTATCTGTAATATGTATGTATTTAGAAATATATACAGATACTTAAGTTTGTTTATCAGCTGTTTAGTACCCATGTATCCATAACTAAAGCTCAGCTTAGTTTGGGACTAGATGGGGTTGTGTGAAAGTTGTAGAATATTTATTTATTAAAAGATAAATAACTCGAAATTCGTAGTCTATTAAATATTGGCAAGTAATGTTCTAGTAAAAACTAATAAAAGCAGTTGTTGCGTTCACAATGATTAAGGTTATATTACTTTTGTACGAAATGGAGATAAAAATGTCCTAAACCATTTATGACACCATAATACTTTCGATAGATAAGTAGGTTATATTATTATACGACAGTATTTTAATTTCAGTTTTATAACCAAGCATAAAATGGCAAAATGGAATATGCACAAAAGTTTTATGTTCGACAGCAAGTTAGTACAAAGAATAATACTTCTGGTCATCGAATATGTACAAACAAAGAAACCTTATACTTGATCATTCACAAACTTTTCGTATTCAAGCACAATTATTCAGATACACATAAGTGGCCGACGTAAGATGCAAAACAAGCATTGACAACACAACAAGACACTTGATTGTGATCCTATTAGGAGTTGTTGAGTTTTTCTATGTCGAATTTCTCAATAGCAGCTGAGAATCTGGACTTGTGCCCGATTGATGGCAATAGGCTCGTCCGCTATTAGGTACATTGGACTTAACAATAACTGGCGAAATGTGGGTGAACTACAGGTACACATTTGCCTAACCTTTCGGTAATTACAAGCGAGATGTTACTTTGTGTTAGAAATGTCGTTATTGTAATGACAACATAAAAGAAAAAATAAAGTCAAACTCAGGTTATTTATACGTGACCCAAAATCCGTGAGAAAATACGCAAGTTATTATATGAATGGCACAGACGCCAGCACATCAACCTACCCCAATGTGTCAAATTTCTTTGATTGGTTTTCAACTTTATTCCAAACACAATAAGGTTCATGTTCAATTGGAAAAATGTAACAGTTTGGCGTAGGTTGATGTGCTGGCGTCTGCACAGCCGATTTCATGTCGCCCTGTGGCAAAAGTAGTTCATAATGAAATAAAATTATCTACATCCCTGTAAGTTAATCTTTTTAGATGCTTTTACCTACATGAAAATATTTAAAAAAATTAAATGGCGCTTGTAATTTCAAAAAACTGATCCCTGCGCAGAAATGCCTAAAATAACTTGGAGGTCATTGTTCTTTTAAAGTCCATACATAATGCAATAATATTTGTTTGGCTTATTCTTTGGCCAAAGAGTTGGCATTGCCATCCAACGTGACAACTCTGCCAGCTTCTGGACACGTTTCCAGATGATAGCGATGCGGAGGATTACTTACGCCTATGTGTTCTTGATTGTATTTTATTTTGTTTTGTATTTCACCTTTTAACTTTGTTAATAGTTAGTTTATATTTGTAGTTGGTTTATAAAGATGAATGAATAAACAATTTCGTATATTGTATCCTAATATATGCATATGTAATTAGCAGACATCACGCTATTTGACCCGCGTAGTTACAGTGGGAATACAGGGATAAAAAGATGCCTCTGCCACCCGTGTAGCTTTCCAACAGTGAGAGATTTTTGCAAATCGGTCTAGTAGTTTCGGAGCCTATTCAATGCAAACACACAAACTAACAATCAAACCTTTCCTCTTTATATAAGTTTAAATATATAAGGTAGTATTAATATATATAATATAATGATAAGTAGATACAACAACCTTTTCCAAGTTGAACGTAAAATATAATATTTTGTAGTCAGTACAATGTCGTATCTAAACTTAAAGTTTTTAAGACAATGTTTAATTAATGACTTTTGAAGCACCACCATTTGTTTACACTTTTGGCAAATGAAAATGAAACAGTACCAAAGTACTTCAGAACAGTTTCAAACTTCTAACAGATATTTGCATGGGAGATTACTTGAAAGCTCTAGAGTATAGCTCGCAGAAGCCTTATATACACTTTATTGTTAATATATATGCATAATACGGCCGCTTTATTCCCTGCTTGGCCCATTTATGGTTTTGCTTTGATATCCATTTCATTTGCTATTTTGTTTCTCGTTCTTTTATGACTTCCAACTACTTATCTAAGGCAATTTGGTGAAATCGTTTCGATGAGATTGATATAAATAAATGATAATACCAGCCTTTTAAATAATAGTACTGTAAGGCCTGTTCTCACACAGACAATGTAAGCTCTTTAACCGACTTACAAAGAAGAAGGAGATTCTCGATTAGATTGTTTTTCTTATCTGTTTTAACCTCATAACTCCGTCATTTATGGATCGATTTAAGTTTGTAGTTGGACGTTGGTTATTTTTCCCAGATTTGAACACACATCTGGCTGGCTCGCTTAACATACTGAGCCATCACAACAATACGCCATTAATACCATACGTCAATTTCTTAAATCTTTAATACGTGTCTACATATTATCACTAAACATATAAAACAAAGCCCTACGCCCGCGCCGCCGACGCCGCGTCTGTCTGTGTGCTTGTTCGCGATTAACTCAAAAACTGCTGCACCGATTTTCATGCTATTTTCACCAATGGATAAAGTGAAGGAAGATTTTTGTATGTAATCTAAGTATCAAGTTTTTGTTATCTATATGTCGGCGTCAGCGATGGCTGAGCGTTATGGGCCGACATTAGGGGTTTCCTGGTACCAGGTAGGTACATAACGTTGAATAATAATCTTCATTGCAGTAATAACCTTACTTTAATAAAAGTAATCACATAACATAACTCAGATAGGTAAACAGATAGTTTCGCACTGGACTAGTGTCTTCGTTGCTGTCTCAAATCCAACCGAGCTCTGTCTAGATACGTGGATGGAGTCGTATTGGGAAGTGGAAGCTAGCTTCCACTTCCCAATACGACTCCATCCACGTGACATCGCTCGCGCCATTTGCAAATGACAGCTGACGTCACGGCGTTTACCACAGACTCTGTACTAATGTAATCAACTTCACAACTTCTTATTTCTGAATATCGTTCGCCACGACATATGTATAAAAGATTTGTTGGTGAGTGAGATTACATAGGACTTAAACATAACTGCCTCTGCCTAACCCTTCGGGGATTACAGGCGTGATGTAATGCGGAAAAAAATAAGTCGTCTGGGTGTTTGACGCGATAATCGACATCCATGCGGGGATCGGGCTATGAATGTAATTAAATATACATAACTCAAAACCTGTTGGTAAATAAAGCCTGTGTGAAAATGTTTATTATCTCTACCATTTTATAGCACAGACACAATATACCATTAACATTATAAATTCAGTTTATGGACGCATTCCTAATTAATTATTAAAATGCTATTTTGTGCACAGTAGGTACATTTCGGTGGTACCTACTATAGTTTAATAACATCATCATTATCTTAATTCCTGCCTTGTCCCGTGTTATTTAGGCGATTATCACACTGCCCCGCATCACGCTGCATGTTGCGTGTCTCTGAACTGAATTGAACGCGCGTGCATGGATGCATTTTCTGTGTGTTGGACTGTGCGTGTTTTCCATACAAACGGAGATACTTACAAGCAACGGAAGAACACGCATCCACGCGCTACGCTGCATCATGCGGGGCAGTGTGTTAATCGCCTTAGGGTCGGCGCAACACGTTTTTTTTTTAATTCTATCCTGTCACCCGTCATCTCTCCACCCATCGATATGTATACTCCTAACTGTCATACCAACATGCGTTTCACCCCTCCTCTCTACATGACCATACCAAGACTGG
This sequence comes from Euplexia lucipara, assembly GCA_921972225.1. Taxonomy (NCBI): domain Eukaryota; kingdom Metazoa; phylum Arthropoda; class Insecta; order Lepidoptera; family Noctuidae; genus Euplexia; species Euplexia lucipara. The sequence continues at coordinate 2,829,855 of OV179142.1, read as the reverse complement.
CCTATTGGTCTAGTAGTTAGTGGCCCTGACTGCTGTGCCGATTCCCACCTAGGACAAATGTTTATGTGATGAGCACGATCATTTAATAATAATAATAAGGAAGCATTCCAGTAAGGTGCTGGTAGGGATCTTGACCGTACTTCCAGGATTGTCCTGATAGCCGTGGAATGCCTCTCCACTCCTCAAGCACCTCAGGTTATATTGCTCTCTTGTCGCTACGTCACTGTGTGCTAGCGGCCGTTTCAGAGGGCCCATTACTGAGTGTGCAAGTCACCCCCTGCCATTTTATTCGTGTATTATAAAGCATTGATGAGGCAGGGGCCACAGTCCTTCCATAGTACTAGGTAACCAGTTCACCTTATCCACCCCTAACCTATAGCCCAATATATTTGTTGTTTTAGTCTACAATAGTCCTGCACTAGTCGTAGGTTTTCCTTGGGTGCATTTGCATAATGCATACAGGGAAAATCTGCGATTGGTGCCTCACTGCATTAAAAACGACAAAGGGCCTCTGCGAGTTGGCTTAGACTCCTCGTACGCCTTCCAAAGGTCCGGAACCCAAGGGTTACGAGAAATATCAGCGCATAATAATAATAATACTTTATTGACACAAATTCTTACAACTCATACATATATCAGTTAACTTACAAATTAAGGCGAACAAAAGTTGACACCCTGACTCCTAAACTAGGAATTCCTGTGACTTAGGAGTCAGTGTTCTACTGCTACTTGGACACTATAAGCCATGTAAGCATTTTTAGAGCTGGTATTATTAGTTTGTTCTGTGTCTGGGTGTAATTTATCTATAATATTTATTGTATGTATTTAGAAACATATGTTTAAGTATGTTTATCAGCTGTTTAGTACCCATAACACAAGCTCTTAGCTTAGCTTGGGACTAGATGGCGTTGTGTGAAAAGTTGTGGAATAAAAAAAAAAAGACAAACGATTCCTCTTCAACTTTTCAGTCACTGGCGCCACTTTCAAACTTCCTCTGATTTACTTTTCTTTTCTCCTCTAATAAATAATAATTAATATGTACAATATTTTATAACGTGACCGTGTTAATGTTCAGGCACTCAATTTGATTCTTACATTTAGTACACAATTATAATTATGCCCTGTTTGCTTTAGTGACACATGTTGCTGTGGAAGACCGGGGCCTCCTCATATAGCATTACTTGCCTAAAAGGAATCTCCAATCATAAATTTTGTTAGAACTTATTCTTGCTTTACCAATGAACTATTTTTTTATGTAACAATGCAGAAATAATATAAATTTGTAAGAGTTACTTCTGAGCTTGAGGTCCCGGGATCAATTCCCACGTCAGTCAAACGCTGTTGAATTTTTTCATCTAGAATTTCGCAACAGCAGTCTCGATTTATGCTCGATTGATAAGTATACTAATACCACAGTCTAAAAACATACAGTCGTCCCACGAACCCGTCTAGACAGGGCAATCGTGCGGGCTGTGAGGGACGAGACGCGGGAAAGCCGCTCCCGCTCTGCGAACAAACCGATGTTCGTAGTGCGGGAGGTATTATTCAAGTCTAACGCGTGTAGAAGTTGTCGGCATTTTTCCAGAGATCAAAGGCGTCGTCCTACTGTATTAATATTTATAAGTACTGTGCTTATACTTAGAAAGATACACCTCTGCCTATCCATACGTGGATTACAGGCGTGATGTTCTGTTTGATATTTTAATGTAACACAAAAAAAAACGATCAAACAGTTTGTTTTAATTAAAATCGTAAAAGTTTATTTACATAAAAAATACTTTCCACTCGTTCTGTTTTCGCAACATTATGAGAAATATCAATGAACTGTGATGATTGGTAAATGAAATAAAACATTTTGGAACGAAATGAAGCGAATGGTAGATTTGCATCCGGGATTATGACACATACATACATACACTCACGCATCTTTCTCATGTGGGTAGGCAGAAACGTTGGGTAGGTATATGTTTGTACCTGCGTCCTCTTTGGCAAATAAATATATATGTTATTTCTTTCAAATGTGTGGCATGTCAGTCATATCAGTGAAAACCCGCGGTTTAACCCGTAAACTATCGCTCGTATCATACTTAGTTTACATACATGCATAAACTCACGCCTTTTTCTCATGGGGTAGGCAGAAACTACAGAGCGCGAGCTGCTACGTTTCTTACATAGGTAGTTGCTCGTATTTTGTTTTCGTACCTACATGTCTAGTCAAAGTCAAAGTCAAATCATTTATTTCAATTAGCCCATTTAAAAAGCACTTTTGAACGTTAAACTTATAAGTTAAATAAAATTTAATGATTCTAGTTGCCCCTTCCAAACGATGAATGATAAAGAAACTTCATACTCACTCTCTTAAAATAGTTTTTACAATATTTTAAAAATTACAGTAGGTACCTACATGTGAATACGATGTGCAGACGCCAGCACATCAACCTACCACAATGTGTCAAATTTCTTTGATAGGTTTTCAACTTTATTCTAAACACAATATGGTTCATGTTCAATTGGTAAAATTTGACAGTTTGGGGTAGGTTGGTGTGCTGGCGTCTGTACCTAGAATAAAAAAAATACATAAGTACGATAGATTAATAATTTTAGAAGATAAGTACATAATTATGTGGATAGATACTTGATACTCTCATGGTATGTAGTCATAATCTACCTTTTGGAAAGCGCAACTAGAATAATTTTTTAAAGTTCATTTTTATTCGACGTTCAAAAGTGCCTTATAATGGGCTTAATTGAAATAAATGGTTTGACTTTGACTTTGACTACGCACACACCACCATCACCACTCATTGTTGTTTCTCTATTGTATTTTGTATTGTGTGTTTGTCTGTGTCTTTTGTGTGTACTAAATAAATGTTTATTCTATCTATCTATGCTATATATCTACAAGGATTCTTCTTACCGAAAATAGAGAAATATGAAGACTGAGATCAGCAAGGCGGCCACCGACAGGGAGTAACCAACTACGTATATGTTGTTCACGATGTTCCGGAACTGAAACAAAATTAACTTGATTACTTGCGGTGTAAGTCGGTGGTAGGCTTTTGCTGTGGGATGCAACATGTGTCGACACCCTAGCGCCATCCCATCTTCCTAGTACAGCGGGTTTTGTTACAACAACCGTTTGGGGTTGACACACTCCGGCCATGGAGTCCAAGTGTCCATTTAGTTTTCCGGGACATCGCCATTCGGTTGGTTGACTCACGGGACCAGAAAGCTGGCCTTTAGGTCAGAGAACTATTATTGCCATTCAACGTGGCAATGCGACCATTGCGACCAGTCTTTTGGGCACTTTTCCGTTCACGGCCGATGACATTTTGATGTCCTATAATTTTATTGCTTTACGTTCTAGTTTTTATTATTATAATCAATTATCAATCCACATCACAACACCCACACCACAACACTCACTCCACACGCCTTCACATATATTTACATACATGCATGTTTTTTTATAAATCACAATTTTTATCACGATTTTTACGGTTTAAGTATTGCAATACCATAAGTGAGATTTATATTTTCACTTTATATTATAATATACCAACCAGATAGTCTCCAGTGTAACAAAACTGATCTAGAACTTTAATTACGGCCTGGTGACCTGACATACAAGTTTTGTAAAAAACTTAGTTTAGGCATCATTCTTCCACAAATTTATTGTAATATTGTGTATGTAGACTATTAATTAATTTCCTGTAATTCGTGGTAAGATATAAATAAATGTTATTATTATTTCCTTTATTTCATTATTATACATATAAATTATATTTTTAAATATTTAAATACAAAACTAAAAAAAACATTTAAAAATATAAAAATAGTAGCCCACCGGTATCGGGAACAGGGTCCAAGTTACCGGTGGTCAGGGCTACTGAGAGAGGAAACGCCTAACAATGCGCGCCGTGTCCAGGAGTACTGCCTTCTGGATCAAGCCCTTGATCCAGCCGCCTAACGAGAGCCTCTTAAGGTGTTGGTCGAGGCTCTTGGCTATTATGCCATTGGCCGTCACGACTATCGGCACGATGATTGCTGTATCCACATCCCACATGTCGACAACCTCGCGAGCCAGATCAAGATACTTAAGTTGTTTATCTTTCTCTGCCTTCACGAGATTCTCGTCATGCGGGACGGTTATATCAACAATCATCGTGTGACGTTCCAATCGATCTATCACCATTATATCAGGTTTATTCGCGATAATAGTCCTGTCAGTGATGATAGATCGATCCCAGTATAACGTTTTATTGCCATTTTCGAGAACTGGGTCGGGCACATACCTGTAGTACGGTACTTCGGATTCCACAAGGTCGTATTTAAGAGCAAGTTGCTGGTGGATAATCCTGGCTACTAGGTTGTGTTTGTGCAAATAGTCTCCGTTATTTATTATTATTATTATTACATTTTGTGTTAATTCTCAGTTATTATGAAAGTTTGGTAAAAACTGGAGGCCAAATAGTCACTGTGAGTAAAAAGATATCCCTGCTGACCTAGTAATATAAGCCCTGTGCAAGGCCCAAAAAGCTCCTACCTCAGCATAAAGCAGTGGTAGAAGCGCTCGCAATGATAAGCCAACAAATCTGGTGTAAAATATCATCTCTACCATTAACGTCTGAAAGGCGTACATTATATAAAAATAACTGAGCAAGCTGAGACATTGCACGCATGAATCATAGTGGCGTGTATACAGGGTGTCGGAACCAGTAAACAATGTTCCGCGTCCGCCATGATAGATGGCGAGTAAGGACGCATCCAGCAACCACGTGACGAAGTTCGTCAATCGTCACATTCTCACTCGTCACCAATACACCTCATAAACGTCAGAACAACTATGTCCTTGTTCCAAATAAAACTATATATAGCTAATTACAGTACTGGTGGCTAATAAATAACAACGACAAAGACAGATAGACGGTTCAGCTACACTTGTGGAGGTCGTCCTGTGGATGGGCGACTAGGTACTCTTCGTGCCGTCGATTTTGGACAGTCGTTACGAGTGGTCAAAAGCCCGAAAGTCTGACAACAATAATAATTTTAACCAAAGTGTATAGACACGGTCACTGGGTTGTGGAGTATCTGACCTCCAGGCAGTTGCTCCATGTAAAACACTGAGGACTTATTTAGCAGTGCTCGGAGCCAACCTCGACATAGTTGGGAAAATTGGTTGGAGGATAATATATTTTTTAAATTAATATTGAAAAGCTCGCGTTTGATTACTCTCTCACCTGATGGTAAGCGATGATGTGGACGGCGATGAAGCACGCTTGCCTAGAAGTAACCTAATATAGGTATGTGCTTGATTCTCGTCTAACAGTGTGATCAAACAAACTTCCTTGTAAAGACTTCAAAGTCGTAGGTATTCTCTGTTGTTTCTAAAAACGTTGCCGAAAAAACTGACACGACCCTCTTTGGGTGTCAGCGCTAGTAACTCTTACATTTACAAGCTTTCTTGAAGGTTAAATAAACTGTTAACTGATGTTAGTGAGAAAAAATGTAGGCCAGCTTAGTTTTAATTACAATTATCGCACGTATATTAACTAAGGAACAGAGCTAAACGTTGTTTTTCCACCTGGAAGCTCTTTATTACCATACTATTCTACACTTGGGAGCAAATAAATCGGGCATCTTCCTTTTTCACGTATTATTACTAAGTTTTATATCAAAATTACCATTTTTTTTTCAGTGCCAGATTAATCATTTAATAAGGTTAATAACCTAATCAGTTTAGGTGGTAATTCTATAATTTTACTCTCATTTTAAAGGTTATTTAATAAATTTTTAGTTGATATATGGTTCGATTAGATATGTTTCCTAATTACCAAGAATATTAAATATTGTACGTGAAAATGGGAAGTGGCTCGACTTATTTGCTCCCAATACTATACATACTGTGTATAGGACCTCGTTTACGTACTTAAACCTATATAACTCTGCCGACGAACTTAACTGTACTGTTATACTGTTGTACCCCAGGTACAATCATATCAAACCCATTGTACATACCAAAGCAACAATATCTGCTATATATAACAATAATTTGTTAGCTTAAGTATAGATTCGCTTTACGCCAGATTTGCGTTTTGTCAGATGCTTAAACAGTCTTCAGTAGCTGAAGTACAGTCGCATGAACAAAAATTATATTCATGAATACGACACATAAGAGAAAAAAAAACCTGATAGAGATCGATGTTAACCAAAACAAAAATTCCATGTACATAAGTTATTTTTTTCTATAATAACCAAATTAGCTAAATGTTTGACACATTCTAACGTTGTAAATTGTCCTTGTAATGCATTGTTGACCATTTTTGAAATATTTTTGATCCTTTTTATGTTTTCTAGCCTTCGTATTTAGGTACCCTTGACTAAAACTCTCAAACTTATTACATGATGCGGTCTACTGTACATATTCTGTCTTTAAGCGAATCCGACCTTACGCGACGCTGGCGTAAAGTGAATCTGCCCTAATGCTAACAAATGATAACAACAATACTGTTATAAAAAAAAAAGGTGTAGATCGGTTATAAGCGCTCAGCAAGCGACACGTTAAAATGTGGCTAACTAGCCACACTTACCTCAAGTCGTGACGCGCCGTCAAGGGAGGAGTGCGTGCCTTAAGTGTGCCGTTTTCGAAGATCGAATGTTGTATATGTAACCTATCTACACCTTTTTACTTATAATATAATTTGCTGTGAACGGTTTTTTAAAACACACATGCAAGAATAGCTGGACAGGGTCACTGTAACCAGTCGTTAAGTAGGAGAACTATACAATAGGAACCTATGTATTAAGATTTATGTTTTCCTCAAACAGTATTTGAACAAAAGCTCAATTTTATTCATCAATAGACTAATAAAAATGCAAAAATTGCTCAAACAAACGGTGTTAGCGGTCTTTTGTTTCCGAAAAATAGATTTTATTTTGAAATGGAACGTACCTATTATATTATTTTTTTTATCCTTTTTTATTATGGTACATTGGCATGCTTTGTGAAAATTATTTGTATACGTATTACCTATGACAAACAGGACAACAACACTACCTCTCCAATAATCCAATGAATTCTAGTATCGGCTGGTTGACACATCACATTTAATGTTTGTTAAAGTAGTAAAATAAAGAAAGTTTGTGTGTGAGTGCCATGCAGGCCTAGCTATATTACAAATTTTACTTCTATTCTATAAAATTTCCATTATAGAAAGAAAGTGGCATATATGTAATCAGCTGTTTGTCAACTGTCAAGTTTATTTTCAGCCATAATACAAATTCTAATCGTTAACACTTGACAGTTGACAAACAGCAACAGCTGGCTGATCCATATACGCCATTTTCTTTCTATTGTCGCCTTATCGATTACGATTTATTAGTTATAGAATTTTAATATGGCTAGGCCTGCAGACCAGACTGTGCTGCGTCGTTGGACTCGCATAATGGCCTGTTCGTCTAGTAGTTAGTGACCCTGACTGCTATGCCGGAGGTTGTGGGTTCGATTCCCATCCAGGACAAATGTTTGTGTGATGAGCACGATCATTTGTTTTGTGTCTGGGTGTAATTTATGTATAATATGTATGTATTTAGAAATATATAAGTATGTTTATCAGCTGTTTAGTAGTACCCATAACACAAGCTCTCAAGCTTAACTTGGGACTAAATGGCGTTGTGTGAAAAGTTGTGGAATATTTATTTATAATCTTACTTCGTACCTACTAATATTATAAACTTGAAAGTTTGTTTGGACGGATGGATGTTTGTTACTCATTCACCCAAAAACTACTGAACGGATTTGGATAAAATTTAGTACGCAGATAGTTTATCACCTAGATTAACACATAGGATATTTTTTATCCCGGTTATATCTTCCCGTAGAATAAGTCTCGAGTTGTAGCGGGCGAAGTCACTGGCAACAGCTAGTGTATTATAATATCTATACCTGTGTCCGGAATTTAAAATAGACTGTGACCCCTGAGTTTGAATTCACCCATTTCATTTAAGAGATCATCAATTTGTAAATGCCGGCACGTTAATAAAAACTACTAGCTGCTCCAGCCATAACTTAGTTCCCCTTTTTTCAATAATCAAATTAAATAGTTTAAGACCTATTCTCAGAAATGTATGATTATAATGAATTATTAATAAATTATTTTGTAAATGTGATTCTTATGAAATTATGAGAAATTTCATAAATATCACATTTACGAAGGTTATAAGAATGAAAATAAGTTTATTTGCACCCAAGATGACGCATATGAAATTCATATTACATGACAGCGTCACAACGTTGAAAACTGTTAGATTACAATATATCAGTTTTCTATCTAGCTCAGTTTATCGACTCAATGTGCAGGTTAGTACGAAGCACTGCCTAGCGTTGAAATTATTAACTAAGGGCTGAATTTTCAAGTCTTACAACTTATATCTGTAGAATACACATGGCGGTCTAACATAAATTCGAGAAAAGCTGTCATACAGCCATTTTTATTCCTTGGATAAAAGTTATATGATGATTGAAAAATTGGCACTAAGTCTAAAAAAAGTAATGTAACCAAGAGAACAATGAAAACTAATCACTTTTTCTGCTTTAAACCATAGGCAGGTCATCATCATAGTATGAATTAGAAAACTCTAAATTGTTACACCATCATGTGGAGGTCACCTGCTGGCAGGGGTCTTGATATGAAATTAATGAACGCCTATCCAAGGAACAACCTCGGCAAGCGTTGCTTAACCGTTCTATCAACCTGTGTGGTTATTAATTAGGCAAATGGCCAGTCACATCACATAAATGCAAATGTTTGTTTGGTACTTAATATTATTCTGCTCACAACCAATGAGCTTATTGACAAAGAACACCGGCGAACTCCCAAACAAATTTTTGATGACATTTTTTTTTTTTGCGTCTGCCTACGAAAAATATCTAAAAGTATAGAGTTGAATTTCTGAACAGGTTTTTCTTTGGTTATACTTTAATAGGAAGTCAGGTATTAAAGATATTTTTAAGTTTTAGAGGTTATGACTATACAATAGTTTATGTCCGCTTTAATCTTAACACAAACAATCGTGTTTATTTTAACATTTGTATTCTGATGCAGACATGTATTTCCTAAGTATATTAATGCATTATGCAAAGCCAAACATTTTAAGCAACTTGACTAAGATTTATATTACATGGCAACATTAAAAGTATAGCTAATCCAAAAGCCATGAAGTCAAGCCAGAAAGAAAAAAACACAAAGCTGAGATGATTATTTATTTCATCCTATTTATTCATAACAAAAACTTAAAATAAATAAATAACTAAAACTAACAATAAATAACTACAAAGCGTCAAAAAATTCTTCTGCATCGCTGCCAGCTGGTAAAGTGCCCAAAAGACTGGCGGCATTGCCACGTTGAATGGCAATGCTTAGCCTCTGGCCAAAGTAGAGGCCAGCCCTTGGGTCACGGGAAGCGTCAACTAAACGTTTGCAGATGTCTTTCATCCTTAGATAATATAATTTCATCAATAATATAGTCAATTAAGCTCTCAATTATAAAGATTTTTTTTCCAGACTTTAATAGGCCTTATGATTGATTTGATAAAACTTAGTAAATTATTTCGTTGGTATCTATTACGGTGACATACGTAGACGCTTAATAATTTCATTAACAATTCCCTCGCCGGTGTTATTTTTAATTTTTAGTAAAAAAAATACGTGTCGAATATTTTCTTGTAGGTAATCTAGATGATTACAAAAAAATATTCGACACATATACTTTACTTTTTTAAATTGATGCAAAACTGCTTAGATTAAGCGCATTAAAGTTGAGGAGAGGAGGCTTCCGTAATTCAAAGTATTATGTTAGCTAACTCATTCATCGCAAGTGGTCCCAATAGTACCTACTTCACTAAGCTTACCGTTTTGTCCTATAAGTTTATTTTTGCGATTAATAAAGAGTTTTAATGTCGTAGCTTTATATTACTAGTAATCTGTATATTGAAGTGTGTGTGCTAACATGTATCGAATAATTTTATTTGATTGATTTATAATAATAACTTATTGTAGGTACTGTACAAGGAAGTGGCGGGCGGCTGGCGGGCTTTTAGGGGGACTGCCTTATGTAATTTTGAAGTTCAAAAATAACCTAATTACCTTAGCCTAATTTGAATAATTGAGTTTTGATTTTGAAAAATTACCGATTTAATTAATCTTTTGGGGCAGCCGTGACACGTGTCATTTTTGTGTTTCATTTTTTATTGTGTTATTATGTTTAACTGTGCGTGCGTCAAGCTGTGGCCAATATGGTTTTTCTTTGTTTCTCTTCAGTTACTTACATCTAGGTCTTCGACGTCGACACAGGTGGTGTAGTTGGTCCACGGCCTCCTCGCGTTCGGTTGCGTAAACCAGGTGCCGTTTTCCGTGCATCTGTAACAAACAGGCATATTAAAAAAATGTCCTAATACATCATACAGATACAGCATCATATACTAGCAGAGGTCCCGCGATTTCACCCGCGTAAGTCCGTTCCCGTGGGAATACAGGGATCAAAAGAAACCTTTGTGTTAAACCAGGGTGTCAGCTAACTCCATACCAAATTTTATTAAAATCCAGGGGGAGGGGGAGGGCGAGGGAGGGGGAGAGGGAGGTAGGGAGACACCAGGAGTTGTAACTTCTATGACATAAATGTATGTTTCTCTGTATCTCTCTCTCTCTCTCTCTCTCATAGAAAGCAAGCCAGTTATTTTCGTTTCGTCTTTCTATTTCGCATTGAACAGTGTGGTGTCGCGACGATTATTTTTGTTAAGTGTATACAGGTTTTTATACATAACAAATAATATAACAAACTATATAACTTCGTTCCTTCCGGGTGTCCCTTGACACCTCTCAAGTTTTTTATGTATGTATTTAGAAATATACATATTATAAGTATGTTTATCAGTCGGCTAGTACTCATAGCACTAGCCGACATAGTAGCAGTATGAAGTTTGGGAGTAGTAGCACTTGATACATAAACTCACGCCTTTTTCCCATGCGGGTAAGTAGGTAGACACTGCAGAGCACCATCTGCTACGATTCCAATATACTTCTTTTGCTTCGTTTACATTCATACATGTTGTCATACACCACGCTGGTTGCGACTATTACACACCTGACCTTCCTGAAGAACATTACCAATAAGGTCTATGTATGTCCTTCTAGGGCGTTCCCACTTACATCTGCCTTGTAAATATACCTTTCGTTAGTCGCCTTTCATCCATCCTTTCAACGAAACCATCTAAGCATACTCTTTTCAATTTTTGTTACTACATCTTCTTTCAAACCACAACGTTGCTTTATCACAGCATTCCTCAATCTGTCATTCATTGTTACACCACACATACTTCGCAAGGAACGCATTTCTGGTATGTTTATGTCCTACTTTCTACTTCTGTCTGCCTTGTGTTACCTTTAGTTAGTATTGTAATTCAGTAATTAAGTACTATTACTCGTACGAGTATTCAGGCAAGACGATTCAGTGTCTTTTTATTTTGTCTGAATACTATTTACTTAAGTAATGTATACAGAACATACGTACGAGCTATGTTTATTTTATGAATAGTAACTATAATGAAATGCTGTGTTAATATTCATAACACGACTTCACTTCTCAGTGATTCTTTTACAATTTCTTTAAAGATGTTATAACTAAAAGTGACAGTCCTTTTTCGAAATGATAATCGTTAATTTGACTATTAACTGTGATCAGTGGAATTAAACGTTTAAATTGGTCATGGGCACGTTGTCCAATATTGATTGAATATATTAGTAATCAGGTAAGGCTTATCACAACAAACTTGGGTGTTTTGAGAAATGACCCTCAAAGATCATCGACAATTTTGCACTCGATAAATTACATTTATTTCTATAAATAGGTTCATACAAAAAATTTTACTTGTCATTTTTTAATTAGTAGATGATATCGGTATTGCACTACTCTGAAAAGAAATACCGAAAGAAATTCAGAGGTTACAGTCTCTTTTAAAGTCCAGACATTATCTTGGTCAGATTATGTAATACTAGCAGGCGTCTCGCGGTTTCACCCCCATAGGTCCTGTTCCCATAGGAATACAGGGATAAAATGTAGCCTATGTGTTAATACAAGGTGTCAGCTAACTCCATACCAACATATTATAATCAAATCCATTTAGTAGTTTTTACGTGAAAGAGTAACAAACATCTATCCATCCATCCATCCTCACAAACTTTCGCGTTTGTAATATTAGTAGGATATGGTCGTTGAGTCAAACTGCAAAAGTCTTGAGCATCGACGCCGAGTTGCTAGCCTGTTGTTTTCTATCGTTTAAAGTTCGGGCAGTGTGCATCGGAATTGCACAATTTAATTCCGCCATGCCCTTTCTATCATCGGACTTCTAGACGTTTGCGTCAGCGCCACGGGTACACGGTGGACATCCCACCCATACGTACTAAACGTTTTGGGAACACTTTCATTGTGCGTACAGCATGCGTAACATGAACACATTGAACACCGAAGAAACGGCCTTTGTCTACAGACGAATCGGCAAAGTGACAGATTATATAGACAGGAACCTCAATCTGTCAAATTTCTTTCAATACACCTGTCTGCCAGCTAAGGAGTAGAATTCCCTGCCTTAGTCAGTGTTTCCCATAGCTACAAACCAGCAAGAAATATATAAGAATGTTGAACAGTTAGATTAATGGGAAAGCCTTAAAATTCCCTATCTTTTAGCTTTTCTCTTGAATGGAATTTGGCATAAATTGTTCCGGGGACTTCGTTTCCAACTTATAAGAGTTCAAAGGATAATTTTCTTATAATTTCATGAATATAGAAGTTACAATTAAAAATTGTACTTTCGATAATAATAATAATCCTAGCCCGTTACTGTCCCACTGCAAGGCAAAGGCCTCTTCTCACACGGAGAAGGCACGAGCATTGTTTACCACGCTTGCTTAAGACGGATTGGTGATTTCAGACTTATATTAACTACAAGTTCAGGTTTCCTCACGATGTATTACTTCAGCAATGTTAATGATGTCTTAACATCGCTGAAGTCAAGTTATAAAGTTATCCCAATACCTATGTCAAATTTCATCGATAGTTTTTCAACTTTATTGAAAATAGAATAAGGTTCATATTCAGTTGGGAAGTTTTGCCAGTAGGGGGTAGGTTGATATGCAGCTGGCGTCTGTACATATAAATTAAAAAAGTCATATTGGTACTTATCCGGATTTGAACCTGAGTAATGTAGACTTGCAAAAGAGACTAGCAGTAGACAAGAAAATAGACAAGCAAAGATAGTTTAACGCGGTTTCAAGGAATACGCAGTTTCGGGAATACAGAGATAAATAGCCTATGTCACCCGAGGATGGTGAAGATTTACATCAGTGAAAGATTTTTTCAAATGAAAAAAACTCGACAAAATTTAAGTTTTTCCCTCATCAAGATTACAAGAAAATATTCGGAACGTATTTTATCATTTTTTACGTAATCAAAAAATAACGGCGACACATCGAGTTAAAATATCGCATGACGTCACTAGCCAGTACAGTTTATGTTAGCTAATGACGTTACAAGCCTCCACTCCTCAACTTTAATGCGCTTAATCTAAGCAGTTTCCCATCAATTTGAAACAGAAAAAAATATGTGTCGAATATTTTCTTGTTATATTTAGATGAGGGACTAAAAACTATTTTTTTTGTCAAATAGTCCATTGGTCTAGTAGTGTCGGAGCCTATTCAATGCAAACAGACGAACAGACAAATCTTTCGTTGGCCACTATACCAATGAAGCAGTCCATGTGTGTTTATGTGCCTCTCAACGATTAAAAAAGTTTTAAAATCCATACATACATACATACATAAACTCACGCCTTTTTCCCATGGGGGTAGGCAGAAACTACAGAGCGCCATATGCTACGATTCTTACATACTTCTTTTGCTTCGTTTACATTCATACATGTTGTCATACACACACGCCGGTTGCGAGTACTACGCACCTGACCTTTCTGAAGAACCTCACCAATAAGGTCTATGTATGTCCTTCTAGGGCGTCCCCTCCCGGCGTTCCCACTTACATCTGCCTTGTAAATACCTTTCGTGAGTCGCCTTTCATCCATCCTTTCAACGTGACCAAACCATCTAAGCATACTCTTTTCAATTTTTGTTACTACATCTTCTTTTAAACCACAACGTTGCTTTATCACATCATTTAAAATCCATTTTAAAATCCAATGAATCAATAAATAAAAGTCGGTTATAATGTTTGCTGAGGGTATTTGAAAGAAACATGCGTGTGGTACAAACACACAGTTGTTCTATGAATCATCAGCTTAACGCGTTTTATAGTCCATAATCCTTTTGACTCTGCTCGTTATCTTAACCGAAAAGGATTTGTCAAAGAAAATAACCGTTGAACCAATATGTTTTCAGGAAGCTTATGAATTATGTATATATACATTGCTTCTCCGGAAAACTTGGTTTCACCTTAAAATCAATTAATATTATGTTAGCTACTTAGTTTTAACTTTAGACTTGTGAAATTGTCACCTATAATATTAAGGGACTGGGAAGTAATTTGACGTGTCATGTAATTCAAGATGGCGCTGCATTTGAACGATGCGGACGAAACGGACATAGACTTTGGTCTCAAAAATATAGTATAAACCAATTTTATTATTTTTCTGGGACCAAAGATAGTCTATGTCCGTCTCCAGGGTAAGAACTATCTCTTTGCCAAATTTCAGAACTTAGGTACTATCCGTTCAGCCGTTTAGTCATTAAAAGCCTGCAAACAAACGAACAGAGTTTCTTTCTCATGTGTTATATTAGTATGGATGAGTATTAGACTGCCTCGCTGGTCCAATGGTCACAATCGCATGAGGTCCCGGGCTCATTCCCCGGGTAGGGCAAAGCTTGTCCTTCTAGTATTTCTCGATGGCAGCTCGGAGAACAGATTCACGCCCGATTGATGGAATTAGGCTCGCCCTACTCCTATTACGTTGGACTAAACATAACTGGAAAAAAGTTAATGTGTGTGTGTACCAAAGTTACATGTCTCTATAACCCATCGGGGATTACAGTTATGTTATGTTATGTATATTATATTCGTCCAAACATGGCGCCGGAAAATAAGATCAACAATAAAGTCGTGATACCTCTGTTTGTATAAGCTACCGGCCTTATTTCTATGTACATTTTTTATGCAATAGGTAAACAAATAAATAACATATAGTTTAGAAGATATTTAAAGTCAAGATTGGAGAAATTGTTTCAACTTTTTTATTCTAGTCTAGGTATTGTAAACCATTGCGCAAAAGGAAAATAAAACACACTACAAAAGTTGACGATCTGCATAAGAGATAGATTGGTAAACGTAATTTCTACTTTATAGACAAAAATATTGCCAATTATCATTATTTCAGCTAAAAGAGAGGGCCTCTACCACGTGTCGCCACAATGACAGGTCCTGTGTGTTTCTCATTATCATCCATAGGTGTATGGTCAGTAAATAAAATAAAGATTACGCGTAGAGCCACTATTTAAAATAATAAAATCGTTTGTATTTATTTGCCGCGTTCGTTCAAGGCCCGTAGATCAAAAGGCAAGAAAGTTTTAGGTCAACTTTTATGAGGAACTAAATGTGGACATGTAACGGGCCGCGAGTCTCATAAAATAAAGAGTATTTTAAAGGAGGATAGGCAATATAGGTGAGAAGTTAACTTAAACTGGCATTTATTGTAACTTAATTAAGAAACTTAGCAAAGGATAACATTTAATTTGCAATAAAATAAATATTGAAACAGAAAATGTTGATGTAAACTATCTCATAACTTATGAGCTAGTTTATATCAACATTTTCTTGTATGATCAAATTACACACAATTAGAAAAAAAAAATATTGGTTCGCACAATAACATCGTGACGCGAGGTTTTTAAATTTAAAAAAAATGACGTGTGGCACTCGGAGACTGCCGCGGTAAAGCTATTGCATAGCATCTTTTATCAACTCCTCTCCTCTCCCCCTCCCCATTCCTCCCCTCCCCCTCCCCACTATCACCACTATCACCACTATGCCTGCAATATAAATATATAATAAATATATATGCAATAGCTTCGGCCTTCAAGCCACACCTCCTTGCCCGTCGGAGTGGGGAGGTGAGGTTTTTTTTCGTTACGGAATTTCTGGATTCGGTCCCCGCGCTCAAGGCCCGCGATAGAAGCTATGCAATAGCTTAAAATGATTTATCATCTGCCTAGCCTTTTCCCAACTACGTATGTTGGGGTCAGGTTCCAGTTTTGCCGGATGCAGTAGTTTGATACCATAGTTTTACACAACCCAGTTGCTGGTTATACCTCTCCCCTAATCCCTTGATTTTGGTTGTAGATCTACAAATGAGAGCCGAGACCGACTACTTAACTTTCTTTCCGAGGCATGGAGGAGTCTTAACAATTAAGTACCTATGTATGAAATGGTCATCCATTCACGCCCCAACCTCGTCAAGCGTAGCTTAACCTTAGATAGACCCCTGCGGCTGTTGTTAAATAAATAAATAAACATTCCACAACTTTCACACAACGCCATCTAGTCCCATGCTAAGCAGAGCTTGTGTAATGGGTACTAAACAGCTGATAAACATACACATATATTTCTAAATACATACATATCATAGATAAACTACACCCAGACACAGAACAAATGATCATGCTCATCACACATACATTTGTCCTGGGTGGGAATCGAACCCACGACCTCCGGCATAGCAGTCAGGGGCACTAACTACTAGACCAACATGCCAGTCGAAGTTATTAAGCCTCTAGCCCTCTCTTATATTATGTAGAATAAAAATGGATTACGACTACTTAATAGCCATAGTAGTTTCCTGTCCCAAATATTTCTACAAACGAATTTAATGTCATGTAAAATTAAAATAAATCACTTTATCTAAATATGTGACCATACTACCCGTGCCCCTTTGTTCCACCCGCAAATTCGTGTAAAGCTCTTGGTTTTCGTAGTGCACGCCAAAATATCTCGCTGTCGACGGTAGAATTTTATCGAACTCATTTTTTGTAATACGAGTATTTCGGCTAATTTGCACAATACCTTTAAAAGCTACATAACTAGTAGAAGTGAAGTAGTAGTAGTTTCTATAGTGTACAGACGCCAGCACATCAAGTTACCCTAATGTGTCAAATTTTCCCAATTGAATATGAACATTATTCTGTTTACCATTAAGTTGAAAAACGATCAAAGAAATTAGTCACATTTTGGTAACTTGATGTGCTGGCGTCTGTACAAAAAGAGTAGTATGTTCTATTCTATAACTGTTATTTTTTAATGTATAAACACATGAATAACCACAAAAACTACTGTGCCGATTTTAAAAATTCTTTCACCATTGGAAAGGTACATTCACCTTGAGTATCAGAGGGTACTTTTTATCTCTGAATTCCCACGGGAACGGGAATCACGCGGGTGAAACCGCGTAACGTCTGCTAGAATATTATAATGAGGTAAAGTTTGTGAGTTTGTGATAATCATTTCGGCCGTTACGTTCTTGTGCAGCATGATTAGATCGGTAATTAGCTTGGTTTGTAGCATTTCGGGTTCTTCTACCTAAATTATAAATTATACCTTATAAATTATTTTGTCACATGCAATAATTAGCGATCATAGGTAAATAAACACTGCACAACACACTTTATAGGTTACGAATTTGTTTCGTGTATCAGTTGACAAAAGCACACTCATTAGTAACCGAAGGTAACCGAAAATCCAAGAAAAAAAAAACACTGACATTGACAGTTTGTTATTGTTTCAACTTTTTTTAAATTTGACATGGAGTCAAATCCTTCGAGCCGTATTTAAAATAGGGATATGAAATAATAAAAACTTAAAATAATAAAACACTTTTGGTAACGCTGTGTTTGTTTGACTGATGTAATGACTTGAAAACTCATGCATTTTAAAGTAAAACAAATGAAATAATATCACGAAGCCGACCAAATTGAACTATTCGATTTCGTTTTCTTTTTTTTTTGTTTATCAGTGCTCCAACGCACACTGTTTTGATAGATATGTTTGAATTTGAACTTTGTACAGAGGTAATAAAGTGCAAATTGACTCTTTGACGTTAGGAACATACCTACATTGTTTAAACAACAGTGAGTGCTTGTAATTCAATATGAACTTTGTACAACAGCAATAAAGCTCGTTTTAGTTAGAAAACGTTAGTATGGGAAAAAGAAAAGGGCTGTTTTTAGGGTTTTTCCGGCAATTATTCGAATTTTTCTCGCCGTATAAACCATCTTTGAACTTCAACGAACATTTAAAAAAAAGAATTGGCCAAATTGGTCCAGGCGTTGTTGAGTTATGCGGACTTATGCGCTTACCAACACATTTTGCGATTCATTTTTATATTATAGAAGATTAGTAGAAAAGGATGTTTGGTGAAAACAATAGACATCTTCAAAAAACAACAACAGTTACAACACCATCTACAGATAATATATTTTGTTACAAGCTGTAGGTGTTTGTTATTTCACTTGAGGCGGGATTGAAGTCCGAGCCGAAAGTGAGGCCGTAATAGGTACTCGTATAGCCGATAGTGTAAAGGCGATGATACAACGGTTTAGTAAATAAATATATATTCCACAACTCTCATACAACGCCATCTAGTCCCAAGCTAAGCAGAGCTTGTGTTATGGGTACTTAGCAATATTATATACATGTTATAGATAAATTACACCCAGACACAGAATAAATGATCGTGCTCATCACACAAACATTTGTCCTGTGACGAATCGAACCCACGACCTCCGGCATAGCAGTCAGGGCCACTAACTACTAGACCAACAGGCCAGTATTATAAGAAAAAACCGGTAGGAAGTCAAATATTTGTAACAAGATTCTTATTATTATTCTCACAATCTGCCACCATAATGCTAAGATGATTTTAGTTTTTTTTTATTACAGTGCAGTTCGAGACTGGCGGGCGGTTGACTGACGGAAATCGGTCTAGTAGTCTCGGAGCCTATTCAATGTAAACAAAACAAACAGTTAAATCTTTCCTCTTTATAATATTAGTGTAGATAGAATAGATAAACTTGAGATCAACATGCGTATGATGATAGGTCGTAGGGAAGTTTTGTCCTCCATCGTTTCATTGATCTTTGCTCCCGTATGTTCTTGTAGTGGCAGTAATGGCGGGCGGTGGAGTAAAGCCAGGCGCGCTAAACAAATACATTGAACCACTCGCTAGCCGAGTGCCTAATAAATCTGTTTTTTAAACAAACAGTCAGTTGCTATTGACCATTATTTTTGCTTCTTTTGGTGTTTTAAATCGAACGTGTAGTAAATAATGCGGACGGTTCTGCGGACTTTACAATGCGTCTAAATATGTAGGTAGTTTTATACTGAGTCTGTTTTATAAACTAGTGCTGCTGTCTCGACTCTTTTCTTTCTATACCACTGAGTTGGCAATAAAGCTTGACGGGTTTGATCCGTAGATGATTGACCATTCATTACGTATCCTCCGAGCCTCGGAAAGCACGTAAAGCTGTTGGTCCCGGCTGTCATTTGTAGATCTATGACTGTCGTTATAGGGAAGCGATATGAAATTTCGATTGAGGTTATTTCGACGCACGTTATTTCGACAAAAATACATAAATTCGAACACCGCTATTTCGAATGACGTTAATTCGACGCGCGCTGATTCGAACAACTATTTGAATGGTACGCTAGTACGAAAGTCTAATCTATTCATAATTATATTAATCTAGATGGCGTTACTGAGACATGGGATCAAAAAAATTCTATGACATTTCTTTGACATGACCGCTCTATAGTATTGAATCTCTTTGTTTTACATATTTAAAGCATTAATGTAAAAAGGTTTCTGTACTTCTCCTCGGCATAAATTTTCATTATGCCAAATCTCACACTCTACCTTGCCCGCATATTTTTTAAGGGATCCAATGTTTTCGTTTTCCTTATTAATTTATAGATTATAATTATCTGTATTTAAAAACATTTTTTTTTGCAACAAACATCGTGCCAACGGTGTTCATGAATAAATTAAATTGTGTTAATTGATAATGCGAGTAGGAACAAACATTGGAATTCACAACGTCAAAGCTACTTAATTAAATTTTCACTTGGCTGCATCAATATTTAGTGAATGAATGTTTATTATTCAACCAAGCAATATTTAGTGGAAGCAGAACAAATATTATGATTATTTGCTGGCATGCAATAGAAACATACAATATTATGGCTGTACTTCTATTAGATTTTCTTAACAAGGCCGTTTTCCCTCCCGCATGAACAAAATGGTTCGGTTTTATTATTTGTTGTACAAAGTTACTTTCATGCTGGATTTCGAGAAAAACTAAATATTTAGGAGCAGATATTAATATATAATTATTACTTACGCGTTATTATGTCATTACCTGTACCTGGCACCTGTGTTACTTACTATTAAAAAAGATATAACTATGGAGCAATATAAAAATACAGAAATGTAGGTAAGTTAGACGTATGTTTTACATATTAAGGCTGATTTTAGAACGAGAACGTTTGAAAAAATATGGGGAATTCCCCTCAATAGAGATTTACCCGTGCGCAATTTTATTGTAACTAGTAGAAAAATACCGATATAAAAATAACTTAACAAATAAACAAAATTAAAGTGTCAGTTCGTTACGTCAAAATAATAGTTTTTTACTAAATACATCTAAAAGTACCTATACATATAGCGGTAGTTATACCGAAAAATCACTGTTACTAGCAATATTTACGCTATAAATATTTTTAGGTACTTATAAACGAATTTTACTGGCATCTTACTAAACAAAGTCTAAGTAGTAAGCTTTCAAAGACCCAAGGCATAGAAGACAGAGCCAGTTGATGACTGACAAGATGAGCAAGGAATTTGCCCACGAAAGGACGTGCTTACGGCTACACATCAAGCTAAGCTATATATTACCAGTTTACGCTGATCTCACATTTTACGGAAATCCTTACATAATACAATACGAGATTAGATTATACTGGAAAATTGAAAATATACAGTTTGATGTGTAGCCGTGTGTACTTACCCAGTCCTTGTTAAAGAATAGTGAAGATAGTTATTGACTTTAATATAATAATATGTATAATGAAAAGAAGGCCTTTACAAGCCCATTTTTCAACACAGAAAAACATGAACCCAATTTGAATTTTAAGATCATTTATCATAACAACATAAATACGCATAAAGTTTCACCTTTTCAACTCATTTAATCTCTGTTTAAAACGGATAATTTTGCAATTTATTTTCCTCTCGCAACGTTTAGGCATCGGTACTTACCTACGTAAGATGAAACGAAAACGCGAAGTTAATTTATTGTTGTTGTTTTCTTGCATATTTACACAGTTTACAGTACCTGGGTTTAAATCGTAAATGCGTAGATCGTGTTATTAAGAAATACGCTTTCCAAATCAGAATAGTAGGTAACTCTCTCTCTCTCTTTTAACCGATTTAAAAAAGGAGGAGGTTCACCTTTCGATTTGTTTTTTTTGTCAATGTATGAACAGTACACCGATTACGCTAAGATTTGTAACATATAGTTACCTAATCCGATTTACGTGACTCTTCTTTAGTTTGATGCAGAATAATTGCCATTTAAATACATATTTAAAATAGTTTGGCCCAGTGGTATTCATTTTATGTTTTTTTTTTATTCATCGCAATCTGTTTAGTAGTTTGATTGTAAAACGAACGAATGGAAAAGTAATGAATCATCTTCATAAAAAAAGTTTTTAATTTGCAATGTTTCGTTACATTGCAAATCAAAAACTTTCACAAAAAATATAACCACCTTCCGTTGCCCCACAGTAGGAATTTTTCTCGCCATTAAGCCATTCATTATAAAAGGTGTTTTTTTCAAACAAAAAATCACAGACAAATCATCTGACAAATTTTCACAGGATGTTCTACTCATGAATATGAACAACAACAAATATTTTCTTGTTTCAAACAAGCCACTTTCAATTTAATAAACGTCACATAATTTATGACCAGCGGACGGGCAATACGCTTCTTTGTTTGTTAAATTATGATAAGCAGTTTATATGAAGTTATTCAAACGAACATACATACATCGTGGTCAAAATCATAACTCTCCTCCTCTCTTTAAAGTTTTATCCCCAGCCCATGCCATGGTGTATGCTTATGAAATTAGCTTGGCAATGTTGTTTGATGTAACCAATTACGGACAATTTTTAACCGACTTTCAAAAAAAGAGGAGGTTCTATGTTCGTGTGTATGTATTATTTTTTTTTTTTTTTTTTTATGTATGTTACCTGATTTCTCCCCCATTTGTGGACCGATTCTCGAAATTCTTTTTTTATTCGAAAGAGTATACTCCCGAGGTGGTCCCATTTTAATTTGGTGAAGATCTGGTGCTGATCTTCGGAGATATGCAACGGAACTCTTCAAAAATAGACGGCAAATCTGTCGTGATTGCTGGAATCGCTTGGATGTTTATTGTTTATACAACATCATGAGGTATCATCACGCCTGGTAAGCTCTGAGGGGTACGCAGATGTGTACAATATACCTAGATTTCGACAGTTAGGTATGTTAATTTTCATTTATTAGGGATAAGTGGATAACCCTATTATCATGACATGTACTGTTACTATTAACAATATCTATAGCAAATATTTGTATGGGAACCACTAAAAATGGAAAAATAAAAAACTTTTTTGCAAAAAAATTAAACCGACTTCAAAAAAAACACTAAACGGTGTAAAATAACTCTAAATTCGGAAGTCGGTGGCCCATCATGAATAAGACAAAACCACCAAAGCCACAGACTTCCTAATTTAGAGTTATTTTACACCGTTTAGTGTTTTTTTTTAAGTCGGTTTAATTTTTTTGCAAAAAAGTTTTTAATTAAATTTTGTTCTGCGTTTTCTTTACAAATCCATTGGGCCTATGCCTATCAATTTATCCTTTAGATACCAGTTTGTAGAGGCACGAGGTCCCTGGTTCAATACTCGGGTCGGGCAAAACGTTGTTGAGTGTTTCTAAGTGGAATTTCTCAATAGGAGCTCGGAGTCTGGATTTGTGTTCGAGCTCCTATTGAGTATAGGCTTGCCCCCTTATACATGGGACTTAAACATAACTGGCGAAATGTGGGAGTACCTACTACAACACGCTTAGCATGATCTCCGTAGAAAAAGGTATGTCTACAGAAGACATACCTTTCAATCCATTTCTGAGGTAATCATGCTACGCGTACAGGTACGGCTTAACCTTTCTGGGATTCTTACAGGTGTTATGTTTTAGCAGTATAAAAGAGGCAATCTAGTAGGCAGATAGTACGTACGTCTTATAAGCATATCGCTTAGGGTCGAACCCGATGATGAAGTGAGGACATGGCTGGTAGGCCGTGGTGGCAGCTGGAGTGTCGTCCCAGCACGAGAACCCATCGAACGTCCGCGGGCACCACACGCCGTCTTCTGTTCAAACAAACATAGAAACATAATAAATAAATAAATAAATATTCCACAACTTTTTCACACAACGCCATCAAGTCCTAAGCTAAGCTAAGAGCTTGTGTTTTGGGTACAAAACAGCTGATAAACATACTTATATATTTGTAAATACATACATATCATAGATAAATTACACCCAGACACAGAACGAATGATTGTGCTCATCACACAAACATTTGTCCTGGGTGGGAATCGAACCCACAACCTGCGGCATAGCTGTCAGGGTCACTAACTATAAGACCAACAGGCCAATCAATGAAACAACAATTCAGTCTTTTATTCAGCAGTGATGATAGCCTAGTCGTGTGACCGGCAGATTGCCAAATCATAGGTCTCGAATTCGAACCCAAGGCACGCATCTCCAACTTTTCAACTGTATAATTATCACTTGCTTCAAAAACGGTGAAGGAACACATCTTGGGGAAACCGGCATGCCTTAAAGATATTTCTCGAGGGCATGTAATGCCAAGTTCACTGCTCAACAAAGGCCTCCCCAAATGAGCGCCCTGTCTTTATCTTGCCGTTTACAGCATCTACCAGTATTTCGCAAGTCGTATTTCCACCTAGCTGGAGGGCTACTACGTTGGTCGAGTCGCGGTCTCCACTCAAGAACACGGCCCAGCGGTGGTCGGTTCTTCGCAAGATATGGACGGCCCACTGCCACTTTAGCTAGCTAGCTAATCCTTTGAGCTATGTCAATGACATTGGTTCTCTGTCGGGTATTTATTCACTTCGAATTCTATCCTTCAGAGAAACTCCGAGCATAGCCCTCATATTGTTATCATAGTGATATATGCATGATTTTCATTTAGTTGGTAGTTACGTGGTAAGCAGGCGGTATAACTCATCCAGAAACCGGTTAGATGGCACTAGCTGCCTCTTTGAAGCAACTTTGGAACATTTTTTTATCTCCCTAACCCTCTCAATAACTTTTCCCAATTACAATTTAATTTACTGTTGATATATATATTTTACTGTATAAATTCAAGTTCTTCAAACTTATCAGACAGACGTGTTGCTGGGGAGTTTGTTTTGCCACTTCTTTGTCCCAGCAAAAACACTAGAAATGGCGAGGAACGGGCGTTTTGTGAACTGATTATTGTAATTTTGACGTTAAAACTTTCTGATCTTCAGCCTAATTTGAATAATAGACTTATAATTTTGATTCCTTAAGTATTAATTTCGACTTTTATCAGTTTCTGTTTATATGGTCTGTTGGTGATGTTTGTTGAGTCCAATACCGACTGTTTTAGAGCAATAGTGCGTAAGAGAGTGGCATGTGCGGGGCAGCTCCTGTGGCCTTCTAAACACCATTACAGTAAGTGGTTGAGTGCCCTATTGTGAGGCACTGGAATAGGGTGCACTGCTCACGTGGTGTCCTTTTTAATAAGATAGTTGTTAGATACTTAGTTTGTAAAAGGTACTAACATAGTTTTAAGTGTTAATAACATTTTATATGGAATTGTGGTCCGCAATAAATTATTATTATTTTGGGCTTAAGCCAACTCGCAGAGGCCTATTGCCGTTTTTAATGAAATGAGGCACCAACCGCAGATTTTCCCTGTATGCACTAGACAAGTGCACCCGAAAAAAACCTGCGACTGGTGTAAGACTATTGCAGACGATAGTAACAAAAGTACTGGACTATAGGTTAGGGTGGCTAAAATGTACTGAATACCTAAAACTAAAGGACTATGCCTCCTGCCTTACCTATGTTATATGTATGTACACGGATTAAATGGCAGAGGATGACTTGCCCTCGGAAACGGCGGCTAGCACGTAGTGACGTAACCACTAGAGGGCAACATGTCCTGAGGTGCTAAAGGAGTGGAACGGCATTCTACGGCTATCAGGACAATCCCGGAAGTACGTTCAAGATTCCTACCAGCACCTTACTGTAATGCTTCCTTCCTCCGAGCACGTTTGCTCTTGCGAATCTCCACTCTAGCCGGCCAACAAAGGCAAGAAAGGGGTGGGAGCTCCGTTCCTCGTCAGAGTTTGCTCTGGCTGGCCAATTAAGGCAAGCCAGAGATGTGGAACTAAACATCTTCCGGTAGATCAGGTCCGTGGGGTCGTTACTGCCCAATAGCTCGCCACAAGCAACCCTGCGGGATTATTATTATGTTTTGTAGGGCTTACACGAAACACACGTAAATGCGTCATACCTACTATTATAAATAGACAACAACAATTGAGAAACTACACCGTTACCAATTCCGTTAAATTATTATGAAGAACCTCAAAGAATGACCAAATAAATAAAGTAATGGCGAACAAAAATATGATCTTCATAATCTTTTAGCGCGTGTTTGTGCATAAATTTACGTAGACTCTGTTGGCAAGAGATAAGTTGTGTGAATTAAATGGTTATTTTGTAAATGAGCGGCAACTTTGCTGATCAATACATACGAGAAATCTTATTTACATGTGACCCAGGGGTCAAGAGTAAATACAAGTGTAATAATGAGACAGTGACTTTAGGAAAACGATCAACTTTTTTATATACATAATTATGTTGTGGAAAGCGATTTTCTTGAATAGTAGGTTGTGTGTGAAGTTGATTAACTTAGTACGGAGTCTATGGCGTGACGTTACTTGTCATTTGAAAACTTTTTTACAAAAAAAACAACCGACTTCTTAAAAAAAACTAACAGGTGAAAAATAACTCCAGTTTCGGAAGTCGGTGGCCAATAATGAACAAAACAAAACCACCAAAGCCATTTTTATTTTGTAATGTTTAGTTTCTTTGTATGTAAAGAAAGTCTTTCAAAACTTGAAAGAATCATTGAAATTGGATAACAATTGCTAAAGAAGTTCTATCTCTAAACATTAATCTGTACATCTCTGTCGGCCCCTTTTAAAATAGAATGGCGTAATGTTATGTTGTGGAAATACAAAAGCTCAGCATACACATCTGACTATAGCAATCGCGAATAATTTGCTGTTATGCGTTGAAGAGTTCCGTTGCCTGTCTTCTTCATCAGTTTTTCTTCCCCAATAATACTTTCTAAATGAAAATGCTTGATTTGTTACTAAAAATGTTGAAATCGGTGCATGTGTGCCTATATTTTTTGAGGAGTTCCCTCAATTCCTCGAAGATCCCTCATCAGGTATGAGTTTTGAAACAAATGGGACCAATCTGTTAGTAGGTATACCCTATCAAACAAAAAAAGAATTTTGAAAATCGGTCCATAAATGACGAAGTACTGAGGTAACAAACCCTAAAAAAAAAAAAAAAAATATACAACCGAATTGAGAACCTCCTCCTTTTTTGAAGTCGGTTAAAAATGGCGCGAATGTGTTTTCGGTAATGTCACGTGGACAGAGTCGTGCTGGTGCGTGGGAGCTGGGCAGAGCTCAGATTGATTTGAGGCACCAACGAAGACACACATCCAGTACGAAACTGTCAGTTACCTATTTGAGTTATGTTTTGTGATTACGATTGTTAAGTGAGGTTATTACTGCAATGGCGATTGTTATTGTACGTTATGAACTCGGTACCACGAAACCCCCATCGGTGTCAGCTCATCGCTCAGCCATCGCTGACGCCGATACATATTATATGCCTCTTTGTGGGCTATTGTATTCATGGCATTACAGTAGGACCAATCAGAATAACAGCGCTGCGGTATTTATTGTTTTTCTTTTAATATCGTGGCATCGTGCTGAGATAGGGGCCTTTTTGGCCTCGGACAGGTGTTTTTATGTTTAATACCTATGTTAGGTTCAGTTTTTAGTTTTGAACTGTTAAATTCCAGTGAGTGTCCCAAATAAATATATATTTTTTTCTTTCTTTCATTTATTCTTTCTTGCTTTACAGATAGAAAAGGTAACAGGTTTACTGAGATATTATTTAAACGATCGAACGAGGTTAAAAAGTGTGTGTGTATTATGTACCTACACGTGTTAGAAGTAAATATTCCACAACTTTTCACACAACGCCATCTATTCCCAAGCTAAGCTAAGAGCTTGTGTTATGGGTACTAAACAGCTGATAAAAATACTTATATACACACTTCTAAATACATACATATTATAGTTAAATTACACCCAGACCCAGAACAAATGATCGTGCTCATCACACAAACATTTCTCCTGTGTGGGAATCGAACCCACGACCTCCGGCATAGCAGTCAGGGTCACTCACTACTAGACCAACAGGCCAGTCAATTATTTGACGAAGCAACATTTCAGTTTTTACGACAAAGAAGTTATACTTAAACTACGTAAAAATTAAAATGTTGCCTATAACTTCTGGGTGTCGGTTTTTTGTAACTTGGTGCGCGCGCATCGTAAAAAATTACTCTCATCATTTTTCCCTAACGAGCCAAAAGAAGTAAGTACATATAACTTCAAACATGGAGATCTTATTTACTCGTTCCCCAAGGAAAAGTAAAAGATCATCATCATCCGCTTAGCCTTTTCCCAAATACCCAGTAACACGAGGGGGTGTGCCGTGTGGGTTGTGGAGATCTAAAATAAAAGGTCATGGCACATTGTAACGGCACCGCAACTGTACAGCAGCCGCACGGCGTCGCCTCGAATTTAGGCTACGGCTGCCAGTGCGCCTAACTACGCATCGTCGGTAAGGTGCCAGCTTGCAGTCCGCACGCCGCCCGCGAGGTGCAAGTTCACCGCCTGCGGGGTGCAAGCCCGCAGCTCGCACGCTGGCCGCGAGGTGCAAGCTAGCTGTCACCGCGAACACAATTGTTATATGGCATTTATAATTGAACATGCCTATGACTTCCACGTTTTCATAATGTCTAGGTTTACGACGGCGCAATGAAGTTTCGTTCCATGTAAGACTCTGGTATTCAGCTGCATTTGGTTAAACTGGAAGCCGACCCCAACAAGTTCGGCTTCCTTTTAATTATATAAGGCTATTGATAAATGGCAGCCAAATTCTTGTAATGGCAAATATACTATAGGTATTAAACCAAAGCTATACTGGGGTGGCAGGACTGGCAGGTGGACCGATAACCTCAAGATGGACAACAAATAGCGATAAAGAAAACCTAGTCATAATTTATCGGCTTCCCTCTTTAAAAAATTGCTTCTCGTCACTGCTGCGTAACACGATACCCCTTGGTTAAACTGGTTGTCAGACTTTACAAGTAACGTCTGTCATAGAATCTACAAATGACAGCCTGGACCAACGGCTTAACGTGCTTTTCGAGGCGTGGAGGAGTCTTGGTATGTAATAAATGGTCACCCATCCAAAGACCGACCTCGTCAAGCGTAGCTTTGATCAACACATGTTGTTACAATTTAGCCACAAGCTCTTCAGGATAAGTGAAAAATACGAGTGTAATAATGAAACAGTGATTCTTGTAAAATAGTTGATAGATAGATAGATAAGAGATAAAACATTTACTCGTCTGAATACGAGTAAATGGTACACACAAAACACATAGACCAACACACAATAAATAACACAAAGAAATAAAACAGTTGCAGTTGCAGTGTGCGGTGTGTGTCTCAAGGCTGCACCAAATGAGAGTCCAGTTCAGCATAACTAGTATAACATAGTATAGTAGGTACCCACAAATGAAAAAGGTGAAATTTTCAGTTACTTACCATTATAATTTTCATTGACAAAGTTGCTATGTGTGATGTTCTCTCGGAAACACTTTCTTCGTAAGTTTGTGAACCACTGGTATTTAGGATCATTCCGATAGTCGACGGCGCGAGTGGCATTCTGCATTTTTCAATTCAATGATGACCAGCGCCCATGTTAAAAACCTTCCAACATTTGCTCGCCTATGTATTACAGATGCCTTTCAATGTACATTGATACACATTCTTTATGTTCTCATCAACGGCGACATCTGAAACAAAAGATAAAAGTTAAATCTTTTATCTTAGTTCACAGCCTTTACACTGATCGCTATTGATATATTGCTATTGATAAAATCTTTGTCTTTAGGATTCTCTAGAAATCCCTATAAAACCAAACGATCACGTAAAAGAGAAGGCCTTGTTTTCATTTATGGCATGCTAAGACAGACCCCAGGCAGGTCTAATTGTGTCCTTGACGTGTCCTTTAAGAACATTGTTGTTTATAATAAACAAATTAAAAATAAAATAAATAAATTCGTTTGTTTCGAATAACAATAATTATAATTATTTAATTCAGATGTCATAAATCCGTTACTAAATTTAGAAAAACAGATTTGTGCTACTTAGAAACCCAATATTAAGTATGGAGTATGTCCGCTGTCCTCATAGCATTACTAAATTTATATAAACAGATAGGTACTAATTAAGGGCTCCCACACATAACTGCGAATTCGCAACGCATCACAAATATCTGCGAAGTATGGTCACCTGAACCAACGCTTTACCGGACGAAATCGTATCGATGCGAATTCGCATCGCATCGCAGTTTTGTGTGGGAGTCCTAAAAAGCAAGTAAGTAGGGACTTTTATTTGACTGGCCTGTTGGTCTAGTAGTTAGTGACCCTGCCTGCTATGCCGGAGGTCGTGGGTTCGATTCCCGCCCAGGACAAATGTTTGTGTGATGAGCACGATCATTTGTTCTGTGTCTGGTTGTAATTTATCTATAATATGTATGTATTTAGAAATATATAAGTATGTTTATCAGCTGTTTAGTACCCATAACACAAGCTCTCAAGCTTAACTTGGGACTAAATGGCGTTGTGTGAAAAGTTGTGGAATATTTATTATTTTATTTATTATTTATTTATTAAATAATAATATTCTGTTTTGTTTATGTGGAAATGGTCGTTGATGGCTGCGCCGCAGTATTATCCCGTCTATTGGACCGTTGATCTACGCGAGACGCAATTGCTTGTTAATATTGTCTCTATAATTACGGCATACGAGTGGTTATACTTTAGTAGCTATCATCGTTTTCTTTGTTCAGTTGTAAACTAATCTGTTTCAATAAACAATTTTTACTTTTTTTTTTCTTTGTCCGCTGTACTAGTTTCCTCATGAGAGTACAGTTGTGCCTATCAATAGGCACGATGGTCCTCTTACGCACACTAAGCAATAGCACTAAAAATGCTGTGGTGACTTCCCCGCAGCCCAAGAGGTTTAAGATACTATATACATTCAATACTTACTATACACGAGACATCACGAACAAAAATTTCATCATATACTTGTGTCCTAATAGAGTCAAATCTACGACTTAAATTTAGTACGCTCCGCTGCCGCTCCAATATTGATATATTATTCTAGATGGCGTTACTGAGACATGGGATCAAAATTTTAATATGACATTTCCCTCTTGATAGTATTTTAAATCTCCTGGCAAATAAGAGATTATTTATAATGTTATTCATTTTAATATTATTTCTTATGATACGGGTCCCGCATTGCGTGTGGGCTTACACACACATGCGTATCAGGTTTTTATCTTCAAACGACAGCAATAGGTATCTAGCAAGATAAATTATTATCTAATGTTAATGATATTGTTTTAGACATAGTATTTTGGCAAATAACAACGTCAATTAGCTTTAAAACGCCGGAGTTCCTCAGGGGTCTGTTCTCTCTGCAACTCTCTTCCTGCTGCATATCAACGATCTGCTAATGCCCGGTATCTATCGGTATGCAGACGACAGCACAGTAGTAGGGAGACATCTTCCGAGTACCCGGGCCAGTAAGGACGTAATCCAGTCCGAAAGAGAGGCTTTGGTAGAGCGTACGAATGCCTCACTTCAGGCAGTCTCCAAATGGGGCGAAGCAAATCTTGTGGGATTCCACGCCGCCAAAACACAGGCGTGTCTGTTCACCGCCAAAAGGAGCCCGTTCACCATGGCTCCTGCTTTTCAGAATGTATCCTTGGAGTGCAGCGACCGCCTTCAGCTCTTGGGAGTTGAAATCTCCTCAAACCTAAACT
Source organism: Euplexia lucipara (assembly GCA_921972225.1). NCBI lineage: Eukaryota > Metazoa > Arthropoda > Insecta > Lepidoptera > Noctuidae > Euplexia > Euplexia lucipara. The sequence continues at coordinate 2,798,429 of OV179142.1, read as the reverse complement.
TTGGGCGGTTCATTGAGTCCAAAGCCAAGGTTGCTGCTAGAAAACTCAGCGTTCTCGCAAAGGTCCGGCGGTACTTCACACCTGGTCAGCTTCTTATGTTATACAAAGCACAGTTCCGTTCGTGTGTGGAGCACTGCTGCAGCCACATATGTGCTGGTGCTGCCAGATGTCATCTAGCAGCTTTGGACTCAGTGGAGAGGCGTGCGAAGAGGCTTATTGGTGACCCAGATTTGGTTAGAACCAATCTGCAAAGCCTTGAGCATAGGCGTAGGATAGCTAGCCTTTCGGTTTTCTATAGGATACATTTTGGAGAGTGTGCACGGGAATTACATGACTTGATTCCGCCATCACCTTTCTACCATCGGACAACCCGGCGTACGGCGAGTGTCCACCCTTACATCGTTGGCACTCCCACGATTCGGACAAAGCGTTTCGCTTCGTCGTTTATACCGCGTACATCGAAGGACTGGAACAACTTGCCTGCTGCGGTCTTCCCGTCCGATTATAATTTAGGTGTCTTCAAGGCAAGTGAATAGGCTCTTAATAAACTAGTGCGCTTCACCATCACTGATTGCATCACTGCTTATCATCAGGTGGGATTGCAGTCACGCACTGGTTTATAATAGTAATAAAAAAAAATCAAAATGGTTTTTCTAAAGAAGGGAGAATGTAATTGAGTACACCTGCGTTGAGTAAATCAATTAACTCCTTATAAAATTATAAGGAGTTAATTGATTTTAAACTCTTAATTACATCACTAAACTGGGATTCGGTTCATTCGTAGCCCTAGAGTTAGAGGCAATTTTCCTAGTCTTCTTTGTTATTTTTTATAACGTATCTATTATAAAAGAATATGTTTCACATCTTTCACTCAACGCCATCTAGTACCAAACTAAGCAGAACTGGTGCTACAAGTACTAGAGTGTGATATAATTATAGAAAAATTACACCCTCACCTAAAACAATTCGTGCTCGTCACACAAACATTTCTCATTTCATGTCTTGGGTGGGAATCGAACCCATGCCCTCCAGCATGGCGATCAGGGCCATTGACCCCTAGTGCAATAGCCCAGTCAAATATATTACAGTATTGTGTTTCAGTTTTATTTCCTTGTGCACGCGCCTACACATCAAGCTATACATTTCCAGTATAAGTTGATATCGCATTGTATAGGATTTCCGTATAATGCGAGGTCAGGGTAAACTAGATATTGATTTGTGTAGCCGTGTGTACATTTGTACATAAAAGAGACAGTTACTTGAATAGAAAAGTGGCTCTTAAAAAGACACTTCTTCTAAACAAAACAATTAAAAGTAAGAATAAGTCTGCAACTGCCTCGTTGGTCACTAGACCAACGAGGCAGTAGCGCTCGCGACCACTAGTCAGTAGTAAACATGTGTCCCGAATTCGATCCCCGGGTCGGGCATTGTTATTGAGTTGTTCTGTCTGGAATTTTTCAGTGGCGGTCCGGATTCCGGATTAGTGCCCGATTGATGGCAATAGGCTCGCCCCCTAATACAGGTATGGCGAAATGTAGGTGTACTACCAGGTACACCTCTGCCTAACCCTTCGGGGATGGCAGGCGTGATGTTTTGTTTATGTTAAGTCGGTCTACACCCTTGGAATATTCCATGCTAAAGTTAACTTTCAATTAGTAAGATACTTCAAGCGAGTGATTCATTCCAGAGGCAGGAGTTATGGGGAACTAGGGTTAATAATAAATATAACCCGTTTATACACGTAATGAAAGTTTTATTGGTCCAGGTGTTCGCTTTACGGTATATTCAAAATAATCGTAAAGGTACGGACAGTTATAGATGTTATAATTTCAAACCAAACCGGCGTCAATTTACCTAAAAAATTGGTTGCCTTTAACGGCGGTTACCTGTCGGTTTACGGACGATAGTTTGATGTGACAACGTCATACAAAACATTCGCTCGCTTGTGCAGCGCTCTCGCTCCGATGTTAACGTTATAATGAGCGTAACGTTACAATGAGACATCCTATTTCGTGCGTGCAACCGGCTTTCATCGATTTATTAGACGTTGGCACGTCAAAAAATAGCGGTTCTTACAGCTGTCGCAAATAAAAAAAATGATATGTACTTAACGTCTTATACAATCTGATATGTAATAAGCCATTTGACAAAATTTTAGATTTGAGCCTCTCATCAAGATTACAAGAAAATATTCGACACATATTTTTTTCTTTTTAAAATTGATGGAAAACTGCTTAGATTAAGCGCATTAAAGTTGAGGAGAGGTGGTTTGCAAAGTCGTTTGTGAAGTCATGCGACATTTTGGCTCGATGTATTGTCGTAATTTGTTTTATTATGTGGAAAAAGAATAAATCTGACTGTGTCGAATTTTTTCTTGTAATCTAGATGAAGGACTAAAAACTAAAATTTTACAAAATGTCCATTGTGGAGTGGTTTGATCCAAATGGAATGAATCTTTATTTATCTAAGTAATATGGCGACTTACTACAAAATATAAAAACCCGCCCAAGAGCAAGTCGGACTCGTGCATGTAGGGTTCCGTCCCATTGACTAAAAATCGCGTGTGTTGTATGGAAGCCCCCCTTAAATATTAATTTATTTTGGTTTTTAGTATTTCTTATTGCAAAAAAAAATGTTTTACTTCAGACAAAATAGCTGTAATTAACAAGAGCAGCAACAGAAATACATTATTTGTGAAAAATTCAATTTCAGACTAGTCATCGCTACAAATAGACGGACGGACAGACAGCGAAGTCTTAGTAATAGGGTCCCGTTTTTACCCTATGGGTACGAAACCCTTAAAAGTATAAAGCATTTTTACAAAACTATCTATTGTCTCCTCAAATATGTTTCAAATCAAATCAAATCAAATCAAATCAAATCAATTTATTGGCACACACAAGTTAGAGAAAATACATAAAAGAAAACACTAAGAAAGAGCATTAATAGAACAGCAGAATAGGTAGAAGTAGCCGTGGGCCCCAAACTAGGCACAGCCTGTATCTTGGTGACCCAGAATATAGAATTAAAGACAGATTGAGTAGACGACAGAAAAGTGTGACACAGCACAGCAAGAGAAGGTAACAAATAGTTATAGTAGTTGCGATTCTAATCATCCAGAAAAAAAAAGATAAACTAAGGAATAATCAATCAAATTTAACAAACAAGTGAATAATATTAATTAAAATAGACGCAAAAATAAAAGCAATTCATAAAAATGACTCATACAGAAATAAATATCAATAAAATGAAATATCATAATTGTAAACGAAATTAGTTAATTATTAAATTTGAATTAATAACTCCCGCCGAACTTAAATCAAATAAAATAAAATTAAATTAAATTAAATAACAATAGATCAAAATAATACTCAAAACATAATAAAATAATAGCATACTTTTAAGAAAGCGTATTTTCAAGAACCATATGGCGTCATTTAGGGAAAGGGTGTAAGTTTGTAGTGGGTGCGTGCAATCGTGAGCGTGAGAGTGTGGGTCCGCGTTTGTGTGTGTGTATATGTGTTAAACCTATCTTGGCCACGCGATTGACATTCGAGTGGCAGCTACCCGAGTGGGCACAAGAGTTTTTCTGTTTCCTCGTATGTCTGGTCACGAAGCCAAGCCTTTATCACAGTCTTAGCTTCGAGAGTACTTCCAGGGATCTTAAGGGTGGATTTGTTGACTTTGTTAAAGACTCGTATTGGAAGAAAGAGCGAAAACCGCTCGGCAAAAACCGTTCTAACTCTCGGGATTGGCAGTCTATCGGCTCCTATCCTACCTCTCTGTGTGTATGTGAATTGTCCCCCTGAAACAGCAACGAGTACAAGTTTCTGACTAACATACCATGCCGTTTTAAATGTTCAGTGCGTGGTTAGATTAGAAAACGAATTATATTTATTAACCTTCAATTTGAAAAATAAAATAATATTAAAGACTTGTTTGTAGTTTTAGAACTCTTCATTTAGTTTCTTACTTACATCTTACGATTAATATCCTATAACAGGATCTAATAAATCTTTTCGAAGTCACATTTATTGGCTTGGAACAGAAAATGTGGCCAATAAGTCATCCATTATCAAATTGGGTCAAAACACTGCAAAGGCAAATTCTGGGGTCACGTTTGATCTTCCCTCCTTTGCTTCGTAGTTAACTATGTGTTTTATGTTTATTTAAGAAAGAATGGACATGAATATTTCAGAGCTAATCCCAGTTAATTAATTAAGTGGTCTGACTTGGGATAGCAAAAGGAATCGCGTGGTTCTAAATTTACAAAGACAAGACTGTTCGTATTAAGTTAATTAGACCGTCCTAACAAAAGTTTGAGTTTATTTTGTTATTTATTGAGTTTATAGTAACAGCTTGATACTATGATTATCTGTTTAAGCCTCGACTAATGAGACACGATTTAAAACCTATTGATCGTGGCTCGCTTACGCAATCCTCGACAAGATTAAAAGGATTATTATAACACCAAATTATATAATAATATATAATTATAAAACCTTAACTATATTATACAAACACTAAAAAAAAAACAATAACTAAACCTAACAAAAAATATTTACAAAGCATCAAAAAATTCCTTTGCATCGCTGCCAGCTGGTAAAGTGCCCAAAAGACTGGCTGCATTGCCACGTTGAATGGCAATGCTTAGCCTCTGGCCAAAGTAGAGGCCAGCCCTTGGGTCACGGGAAGCGTCAACCAAACGTTTGGAAAAAATAGACCAAATTATCAGGAATACTTTAACCTCAATTTTAAATGTGGCCTTGGACGATAGAGCTTGGGCAAAATTTCAAGTATTTGTTTACCGGCATTTATCTCCTCGGTCTGCGGCACTGAGAAATTAATCAGGAATATCTTAGCTACCACACTGGTTGATTTCAATGTGCCGTACTTCGCCGAGGCTATGGATGCCTGGAAAATCGCTTGCCCGAATTCAGATCTTCCCGAGAACCCATTTTCCCAGAGTCGGTGGGATGAGCCGCTCAGCAGAGCGGTGCAGAAGTACCTAATTGACTCATCTGCCACTGCTGCTGAGCGTGCTGTTATACCCATCCGATGTACCCTTTCTGGCTTACCCAGCAGCTTAGGTTGCATTCCCGTCAGAGTGCTGACACATCACTCCTCGACTCCCCTCCTACTCATCCAGTCAGTCGTCTTCCATCCTTCATCCCGTGCACTCGTGTGCTGCACTCGCGAAAATCATTGTAAAAGTTTAATAAAGTGCTATTAGTTCTAACAGCCAAAAGTGTTTCCTTTTTTAAAAAGAGAATCCTAGACCGGTTTCTAACAGTGCGCGCCTGCTCGCTGTGGGTGAATGGGAGTCGGGACTATGGCTTCTTGCACTACCGTCGTCGAACATAGGTACGGTTTTCGATGACACTACTTTCCGCCTCGCTGCTTCCCTTCGTCTAGGAGCTCCATGTGTTTCTCCTCATCGCTGTCACTGTGGGGAAGTTGTCAACAGCCTCGGGCATCATGGTCTATATTGCAGTCGTAGTGCGGGTCGCATAGCACGGCATGCACACATTAATGACATCATCCGACGTGCTCTTGTTTCCGTCGGCGTTCCAGCTGTTTTAGAACCCAATGGCTTGGCACGCGACGATGGCAAAAGACCGGACGGTATGTCTTTATTCCCTTGGAAGATGGGTAGGCCTTTAGTATGGGATGCTACTTGTGTCGATACTCTTGCGCCATCCCATCTTCCTGGGTCTACATCCTGTGCTGGTGCTGCTGCTGCGGCTGCTGAGAACCTCAAGCGGCGTAAATATAGTAACCTTGTTAGTAGTTATACTTTCGAGCCGTTTGGGGTTGAAACTCTTGGGCCGTGGGGTCCGAGTGCTCGTCTTCTGTTCAAAGACATCTCCAAATTATATTAAACAATAATATACCTACATTATGTTCTATAAAATAATATAATTCCACAACTTTTACACAACTTGTGTCACAATCTAAGCAGAGCTACGAAACAGCTGATAAAACTTTTTTATTTCTAAATATATTAAGTACATAGCCAAATTCTTGCGAAAGGCTATTTAACATCAAGTTAGTAGCGTGATACGCGTGAATGATAGATTGAGGCAACGTTGTGTTTAAAAAGATGTAGTGACAAAAATCGAACCTAAGAATCAATTTATTAGTGTTCACGAGATTTTTATGTGTTAAGATTTTTAGATATTGTTACAGTAGGTAAGGTTTGTACGTATGTAGGACCTCAATTATACAGGTAATATCTAATGTGGAAGACTATAGTTTAGTTCGAGTAGAATGCTGGAATTGAGTGGGACCCTCATTAAACATTAAGAACGTAGAAATGATGTATGTTGCTCGTTTTTATAGGTAGGTAGTGCCAATTCTCCATTCAATACTTGGATGTTTGAACTTTTCATTATTATTCGTAACAGCAGATGAACTAATAATTTTATTCAGGGCTAATTTTGCACCTCCTAAAGAAGTCTGCTGTGTAAAATAATTTTGACGATATCCGCAGGAGAACCAAGATCACCGACATAGACCGAAGAATCGCCAAATTGAAGTGGCAATGGGCAGTGCGCATTACTCGCATAACAGATGGTCTTTGGGGTTTGCAAAGTTCTGGAGTGGCGCCCACGTACTGGAAGACGCAGCGTTGGAAGGCCTCCCAAAAGATGGACAGACGACTTGGTAAGGCTCGCGGGAATACGACGGACGCAAACCGCACTGGACCGGTCGTTGTGGCCATAGTTGGGGGAGGCCTATGTCCAGTAATGGACGTCTTTCGGCTGATGGTGATGATGGTGATGATATCCTTCAACGATATAGAAGTTGAGCTAAATCTAAGTAAAACTTCCTTCTGAGAAACCTTCTAAGTTAACAAAAGTAAAGGCACGAAACTTAAACATACAAATCTCTAGTGCCCTACACATTTGTCACAAGTCACATGGGACCTTTCTTGATCGAAGCATGGTACCCAAAAGAATCTTCTTGCCTTTTTGGGTAGCGGAAGCAACGAACGTATATATTTTTTTTAAGTTAGGACTTGAATCCTAGGCAACTTTAAGGCTAACTGCATATTATGACCGTGCAGTCTATTAACTATTAACCGCATGGTACAAGATCAAACTAAATACTCGTAGTGATGTAATTATTTTTATTTCATTTGATCTCGTGATCATAACATAAGGTGAGCCTTATATTGCAGGTAGAATTGTATCAATTGAAGTCGATAAAATTAATTTAGACGTTTACTAAGATCAAGTTATCGTCTAACATTGTGTTTAAGATGAAAAACCTAAATTTGTTGTTGTCTGTTTAAATCGTGCGTATAGTGGATTTTTGCCAAAGGATGAATGTTACTGGTAATGATTCAATTAACTAAATTGAATGTCCTTAATGGTCACGATCGCCGACGGCGCCGAAAAGGCGCTGCCACCGTAATCTTAGTCATCTCACAAGGATGACACAAATTCTCGTCACCTGTCTATGGAGTAACGAACCGAAATAAGGGAGCATCTGCTTATATATATGAGCCATAAATCTTTGACAAGGCCACATCATGATATATTTTTGTTCATATAGATTCCTACTAAAGTTCTTCCTTCAATTTATGTGTCGATAAATATGACGAAATTGCGGGATGTTTCACATTAAATTATGCGTAACATGAGTGGAAGAAAACCTGGCACAATATATATTTATGTACCAACAGCTGCTATCTAGCAAACTGTGAAAGAGATCAAAATAGATTAGTTTACTGATAGGTACGATAAAGTAGGAAGTGAGATAAACTATAAAATACAAATTATTTGTTTGCTTACCACTCAACGCGGCGTTTTAGGAGGCCGTGTTGAATTTGTGTCATTGCCAAGATTATCGGAATACGGGTTACAGCGTCAAATCTACAGTATGAGAAATTTCGCTTTATTAAGGACGTGAATCCCGCGAAATTTTGCAAGTTCGTATAATTTATTATCACTGCTAACGGAGACTCCCGAATCGTTCCAAGTCAAGAAATGACGGTCATTTACACTCTAGCAAAGACATTCAAAGTAGATCTTTTCAGATGCTTTTACATGTAACTTTGTCTGGCCATTATAAATAAACTTAAAAAAGAATTAATCAAATTGGCGTTAAAGTGACGTAAGGACAAACACCGTAGATTTTGATTTATATTAATAGACTAGCCGCCCTAGCAAACTAAAAAAAAAGAAAAAAAATATGTACATAGTAACCGATTCTCGGACCTACTGAATATGCATCTAAAATTTAATAAACCTCGGTCAAGCCGTTTCGGAGGAATATGGTAACTAACATTGTGACACGAGAATTTTATTTATAAGATTTACGTGGTATCAATTTACTTAGGTACTACTCTCAGTGAGATTTAAGTTACAATTACTTGTATGTTCCTGTCTGTTATGTACCTGTAACAACTGTTGGTGAACCTTTAATAAATTAAAATAAATCCTGAAAATAAGAAAAAGAATTTTCTTTTTGTTTTGTGTGCGAATAGACCTTCTAAGATATTTAAATCCTACAAAACAGATGCCTTTATAATTTGGTTTTCATTATTACAGTACAAATTACATTAACCGGTAATTGTTGGCTTTCTGCGCTCAGTAGACTACAACTACATTATAAGAGAGAAAGTCCAGGAACAAATGAATGTGTCTAGATTCAATTCTCTGTCTTCGTAACTTTACCGGTTAATACTCCTATTATTAATAAATGGCACGTTATCGTTTCAATCGTCTATAATCGTTTAAATACAACAATAAGTGAATAATTCAATAAATTACATTAAATGACATAAATATCTTTTTGCAAAATTTCTTTAGTTAGTACGAAATTCCGAACGTGTTTGTCTTTGAGGACCAATTCAAAATCGGAACTTCGAAAGGACTGGTCTTTGTCTCTCTCTCTCTTTCTAATGGCGGGAAACGAGCGGGGATCGAGAACGCCTCAAATCCCTTTGTTTTGACCACGTGACTTATCAACTTTCGCTAAGTCACGTGGTCAAAACAAAGGGATTTGAGGCGTTATCGATTGTAGAAAGAGAATAGATACGAATCGTTTGTAACTTGGCTAGGGGGGCAGAGTATCATTGCCGCCCACGGGTCTCTGACTTGGCATCACATGCCGTCGAGAAATATCTCTAAGGCAGGTTTCCTCACGATGTTTTCTTTCACCGTTTTTGAAGCATGTGATAATTTTACATTACGCATTCGAAAAGTCAGAAGAGTGTTCTTTGGGTTCGACCTCGAAACCTATAACTTTGTGCTCCTGACTGCAAACCCTGCTTTCAAATAAAAAAAACCGCATCTAAATCGGTTCACCCGTTTAGGCGCTACGGTGCCACAGACAGACAGACAGACAGACAGACACACACACATAGCGGTCAAACTTATAACACCCCTCTTTTTGCGTTGGGGGTTAAAAATAATAATCTGAAAATGAAACAAAATGACCCAACGGAATAAGTGAGCTGCAACTCTTTGTGTGGGACCACACTAGGTCCGCTACCTCTGACGCCCCGCTCGTGTTGAGTCGCAACCCTCAACAAATTCCGCAGTAAAAAACTCCCTCGCAAATGTAGACAGGCTGTCCTTCATCCCAGTTTGTGTATTATTGTTGGCTCAGCACTAAACTCCGTGACGTACGGTAATGGAAAACATGGAGCATGGACTTGTTTGCATTGAGTACGCTCTTGAACTTCAAAACTTGAGAATGAAGGTTGAAATTATCTAGGAACATCGTATAAAACACTAGCAAAAAGTGGGCGTTTAGGGAAACTTTCTTATGTTAATAAGTATTGACGTTCAAAAAGTGCTGGTATTCAGCCTAATTTGAATAAATGACTTTTGAGTTTATGTGATTATCAGTTGCTAGTATTAGCATTCGTACACCGTGCGATTAGCTAATTATTTGAATCTTTTTGTTATACGAGTACCTTGCCATGAGTAGATTATAACTAAATAATCTGCATAATTGATTGTCAACATGTAGGAACTCAGAATTACTGCGTGTTTAAGAATTTGTTGTAAGACTTTAAAATGAAGTCTGTAAGCTTAAGGCGAATCACTAGCCTCATAAAGTGTTTTAATTATCGTAAGTTAATGTAACCTATGGTAAGTGCATTTTGTTTATTCTTTTGTGTTAGTAAAGATATTTGAAAATGAAAAAGAATGATTATAATAATAATCATTGCTTATAAATAAAATATTATATATTGATGGCGTGAACTATTACTACTTCCAAACTTAATGACCAAGGTTGGGTTTACTTGAAAAAATGAGATTTTTTTTTTGTTTGCAGACAGTACTTTTTCTGGGAATAGGAATACCTAGTAAATTTCAGAAAACTATTATTATCAAGAGGTATTGAGTAGCCAAGTTACTGGAACTTCAGTTCTTAGAACGTGAATAGATCTCGATGGAAGACTAAAGTACAGTCTTGGTCAAGGCAAAGAGATTTTGAATATCTTTAGATCATGGTTAGTTTATCCCAGATGAATAATAAAATCCAGGCTGTATTTATAACTAGTTTAGTCGTGTTCTATTACAACATAAATTCCAAGTTATCTGATAGATTGAGAGCTCCACAATAATCAGAAATAAAGCTGCTGTTCAATTTGCTGATTCAATTGAATTTGGTTGATGTGACAGATATTCAATAAAACTTTTATACTTACGTCTGGTAGATTGGTAAGCCTTATATTTTCTGTTATGTCTCTGTGACATCTATTAAAAGTATTTGCATGGCAATATGAAAAACAATACCGGGGGGACTGTCTTGATTTTCGTGGGCTAGCGGCTTTGGAAGTCGGTCAGTGTTTTTGGTTTATTCAGCAGATGCAGCAAAGTCCGAATGTATGCGGATTCATCGTCGCTTTCTGATGCTTCGCATTAATTATTACCCTTGCCTAATGATACATTATAATGGCTTATTATGGGTGTAGTATGTAGAGGAGACCAGGATCATCATATATAGATATCAAATAACAATATCGATAAGCCCTTGACAGAGAGAGGTGAAAGGAAAGTAGGGAGGCCTTTGCCCTGGTAATAATAATTCTATTAAGTATACTTAATATTTTTTTTCATAAAATTATTATAACGCGTCCAACTTATGAATCATCAATACATTTATCATATTGCCTGCATTTAGCCTATTTTTAACCGACTTCAAAAAAGGAAGAGGTTCTATGTTCGTGTGTATGTATTTTTTTTTATGTATGTTAACTGATTTCTCCCCCATTTGTGGACCGATTCTCAAAATTCTTTTTTTATTTGAAAGAGTAGGTATACTCCTGAGGTGGTCTGATTTTAATGTGGTGAAGATCTGGTGCTGATCTTCGGAGATATACAACGGAACTCTTCAAAAATAGACGGCAAATCTGTCCTGATTGCTTGAATCGCTTGGATGTTTATTGTTTATACAAAATCATGACGTATCATCACGCCTGTATGCTCTGAGGGGTACGCAGATGTGTACAATATACCTAGATTTCGACAGTTAGGTATGTTAATTTTCATTTATTAGGGATAAGTGGATAACCCTATTATCATGACATGTGTTGTTAACAATAAATTCATGGCAAATATTTGTATGGAAACCACTAAAAATAGAAAAATAAAAAACTTTTTTGCAAAAAATTAAACCGTCTTCAAAAAAAAACACTAAACGGTGTAAAATAACTCTAACAAAACCACAGACTTCCTAATTTAGAGTTATTTTACACCGTTTAGTGTTTTTTTTGACGGTTTAATTTTTGGTTAAGAATGTAAAGAAGAACCAAGAAATGCAATTTGACTAACATACCGTTTTTTTTGTCGTTAATATACCTATGACTCAGGCGGAATGGGCAAGAAAATAGTTATAGGCTAAATCCTTTACGACTTACGCGTTTAAAGGCTAAACTTTCCCTACATTTACGACAAGTTTTTGACATTAGTCGTTGAGATGAAAATTTAACGTTACTAATTACAGAAATTGGTGTTCATGTTAGTTAAGTTACTAACCAAACGAATAGAAGAAGAAGATTACCTAAATTTTATTGACGTGTGCTACGGCGCGGCACGCTCCATGTTGACGATAAACACTATTAACTTTGATCTTTTACCGCGCGGTTTGTAGTTCCGTCGGTACAGCTTATGAACATAGGGACCCGTGCGAAAACAAACGAACGAGGTTTGCAGTAGTCCCAAATACGTCACCATAAAATAAAATGACAGTACCAAATGACAGTACCAAATGACAGTACCAAATGACATTACCAAAGGACAGTACCAAATGACATTACCAAAGGACAGTACCAAATGACATTACCAAATGACATTACCAAATGACAGTACCAAAATGTCAGTATCAAAAATGACAGTACCAAAGGTAATGTGTAGCAACAAAAAGGTATATTTAAATTACATAAATTACTAACGTTCCCCTGTCTTTATATTCTAGAAATAGCCATTTTTGTAAAAACCAACCTGCATCTGTTTCCATCGTTAAACGAGACACGAAAGAGGACGAATTCTATGAGATCTCAGTATCAAAATTTATTGCACACAGGTAGCTATAACACCACACTGTTAAAGAAAAGCGTAATGTGTATGGCGCCAAAGGTATACAATAAGTTACCCAACATTGTTAAAGAACAACCATTTAGAATATTCAAAAAACGACTTACCGACTTATTGCTACAAAAATGTTACTATTCTATATCCGATTTTTTGAATGATGATTTATGATGCTTGTATACATATTTTATCTGCACTGATAAGCTGTGTGTGTAATGTTTTAAGTAAGTACTCGTGTCTATATAAAAATGTTTGTATGCCGAAAGGCAGAATGTACAAGGACTCTTGAACTTTGTGAACACCTTATTGTTATACCTACATTCAATACAAATAAAAACTTCTTATCTTATTATTCTTATTAAGATACTATATAGAGAACGAGATATACGCTAAGAACTGTCAAAAAAAATGTGATACCATGTCTCACTAACGCCATCTTGAATAATATAGCAATATTGAAGCGGCAAACTAAATACGTAGACTTATGTCCACTAGGACACATGTATCGTATGAAAATTTTGTCCCGTCTAATATCAAGTATTGAATGTCTTTGATTGGCAACATCTCAAATTCAAATCTCCGCCGCTGCGCGCGCTTATTAGTCAAATCCAAAAGCGCGAGCTTTCCCGGTTTCCCGTAACACATAATCAATTAGCCTTATACTATTATTATTATTATTTTTGAGGGGTGGAAAATCCTCATGGATGTCCCCCGCCCCGGTGAGGGCGGAGGGGTCTTTCAGACTCTTATTGACTAAAAACCACCCCATGTTCCTTCTCACACCTGCGCCGGGGGTCACGGGAACGGAAGATACTTCCGCGACCCCTGATTGAGCCTTATACTTACATAAACTAACCTGTTAGGGTAATCTTTTTTCGTCAAGACGGCACTATGGTATGTACCCACGCCCTAAGTCATGGAAAATAAGGATATTGCCATGAAAAGAAACTTGTCTTGTGGCGTTAAACCGCTGTAGGTTAAGCGTTAAGTTAATGCCCGGCTTAAGTGTATCGTAAATGGATATTATGTAACAAGACCACAACCCGTTTTACTAACACTGGGCGACACCTTAATATAAAGCCTAAATGAAAACGTAGAAACACTGGATTTTCAACGCTCCGCTCAGCGCCCAGAGTTGTAAATCCAAGGGCTAAATCATATTTAGGCGTTACATATTGGTGTGTTAGTGACGATATCCGTGGTTGGTGAAAACGCAGAAGACTGATATTGTTTGCTTTCCTACTTTTATGATACTCCTGTAAATTACCTCTTGAGTTGATTTTTTATGTTTATAATATTTATGCAACCTTAATAAAGGTGTACCTATTCCTAAATATTTAGGCATTTATTGTATTATGTGTTTGTCTGTGACATCGTAGCTTTTACATTGCTGAACCTATTATGAAATAACCCAAAAAAAACCGAATGGTTCTCAATTCTGTTGTATTTTTTTTTATGTAGGTAGGTGTTACCTGATAATTCTGTAATTTATTTGGCAAATTATAATTTACTGGATACTTAAGCTTTCCGTGTTGTCCCATGTTCATTAAAATGCGTTTAGTAGTTTAGTTTTTATCTAAAAACTGAAAATAGTTTTTAACAAAACACTACAATCGACTTCGAATCGACGAACAAGAACCAAAGCTCTGCCATCGGACCGTTTTACAAATAAGTAGTAAGTATGTTATATTCTTTACTTATTTTTTATTTCGTTTGTGACAAGAGTTTACACGAACAGGAAGTGTTTAAGTCTTAACTTTTGATAATGGCTGTCAATCGCCTATTCAATTTCTTTGTCTGTTTTGTATAACTGCCTAAGAAAATAAATACATCGGTAAAGAAAAGTTCGTAAATACTTATTGACGAATTCGTGATGTCTTAGGGGACTTTTTATCACTAAAGGTTGGTAGGTAAACATGGCTACACATCAAGCTATAGGTACATTGCCAGATTACGCTGACCTCGCCATGTATGGAAATCCTAGACAATGCCAGATCAGCTTATAATGAAAATCTATGGCTTGATATGTAGCCGTGTGTACTTAGTATTTTGTATCAGGCCAATGGTCTTTCGTGGAGAAACTTCTTCTACTTTCCCAAAGAGCATTCTTGGAATCAAGCCAATTAAGTAAAAATAACTCGCAATAATCTTTAAGGACAGGCCAAGTCAGGATGTTCGTTTCATACCTTCATTTCCTGCGGATGTGAGAGAAAAACACTTTAATAAATAAAATTCTCGTATGATATCCGGTTTATAGGTTCAATCTCATAAACAACATAAGTGAATGCTACGTTTGTCCGTTCGATATTTTTAGATTCGATCCTGCTACCACCTTTCTGCGTATTAAGAACTATTTATAGAATATCATTGTAACTAACTCAAACTCCGTTAATATACACACTGATAACAACATACGTAGGTTGAAACAAAAACGAAAATAGAGATTGATGAAACACGTCCACGGATTTCTATTTAAGGATTAAACGTTATAATACAGCTTGGGGTTCTTCTAATGAGGAGTGAATAGGTTGAAAGGAATGGCACACCGCGTGCGACACCTCTGGCTGGTGTTGCAGACGTCTAGGTATTGGTTACAGTAAATGCTTACCATCAGCCAGTCATGCAGGGCAATTTCGGACTCAATCATAAAGTAAAATAAAATTTTCCACACGGACTAACTTACAGGCGAAGTTATTTTTAATAGACAGAAAAAATAACTTTTCCATTTCTATGTGAACGAAACATGGCGTACGACCAGCGCCCCTGTGATGCTGGGACCCAGGGCACCGACCCCGTGTGTCCTTATAGTGAAGACAAAAATGCCATCAGAGGGCTGCTCGTACGCCTGTTGCCAGTGGTATAAAAGTCGCTCTATCTATATATTGTAAAAGGCTCGTCCTCTCATAAACATAACTTACGAAATACACGTTGCAGGTAAGTATATCGAACCTTAAGGTAATTAATTACAGGCGTGATATTATGCAACTTATAGTACATTCGCCCATTTACAAATTATGGTGTAACTCCCAACATGGGCTGAACACATGGATCCAAAAACGTGGGTTCTACAGATACTGTTATAATGTAAAACCGGATAGGGCAAATGGAAACGCCGCAGGGGACTCCCTAGAACGACTTAGACTGGCCTTAATGAAGATGTTCTTCAGAAAGGTCAGACGCGCAGTACCTACTTACTCGCAAACGGTCTACCTACGTATATGACCAGCCGCAGCCGGTCGTTTCATTAGGGGTACTTAACTACACGGTGCATGTAAAGTTGCGGGTTGCACGCGTGAGGAGCTACTAGGTCAAGTTACTCGCTTGTACTTGTACATAAAGCAAATAACTGGAGCAAGTAAAAGACCTGGGCTACTTGCGCATGCAGTACGCACAAGTTAAGTACATATTTGCTCGTGGTCAAGACCTACATGCGCAAGTGACCCGCGCCCGCGCCATTGAGTAGGTACGCGGATTATTTGCGCGGGTCGCTTTGGTAGATGCTCGAGTAGCTAGACCCGCACAATCGCACATGTTTTTAAACGGTAAAGTTTACGATGCAAACAACCAGCGCGAGTGCCTCAATATGCGCAAGCTACTTGCACCGTGTAGAAGCACCCTAAGTCACCCCGTGTAACTTGAGGGAAGAGAACTGCCAATGACATTCGCCTTCACTTCACCTACATTTCACGATCACGGGGTGATCTATACCGAATAACACCGTGTAAGGACCGTAGCTGGCATTTTGTATTTTCTGTCTATCGCCATGGGAAATACCATGAGTTTGTATGAATTAAAACAAGATTTTACTTTTCACCTTATGCAGGGTGGAACAAGTTGGTTTTTAATTCTAATTAACATTCCCTCTTATAATTTTGAAATTTTAAATAGAATAGCTTACGACGTACTGGTACTTTGAGCCAAAATACAGTCGATGTATAGGAGTATCGTTGCAATGGCTTTCTGGTGAAACGCGCTCTCGACGCTATGGTATTTCGGCCATTCGGACATTCGCTCAGATGACTTCGGGGAATTAGACATCGCCCTAAGACATTCGAAATCAAGAAATAAACCCGGATCAAACACTCAGTAGACGCGTGTGGGTAGGAGGAAGTCAGGAGACGAAAGAACCTAGGGTCTGTAAGTCAAGAGTGAATAGGTTACTTCTAGGCAAGCGTGTTTCATCGTCGACCACATCATCGCTTACCATCAGGGGAGGTAGAGATCAAACGCGTATACATATCAATATTATAAAAAAAACACGCGCGATAGATTTACCTTAGATACCTAAAGATCTTTGCGTCATTTTCCTGATAAGTAATCAAGCACAACATAATATTGTTTTCCACATTCTTTTGTTCGCCGTAAGCAAATAAATCAATAATTCGTATTTGTTTGGCTGTAGTGGCACGGGTTTTAATAAAATCAGCTAAAAGGCTAACGAGTAATTTGCTAATAATTAGGTAGTTGGTCGTTAACCTCTGGGTTTTCAGGTAGCGGCTCTGTTTATAATAAGAGTTTTAACCTAATCAGCGTTTGGGTTTATACCTAGTTTGTTTGGTAATCGTTTATGGGGACGTCTAAATGTCATGTCATGTAGTGAGTTTCATCCCTCAGTGTGAAACATTAGAAATGTGTTGTAGGTGTTTGACTTTTGACCTGTTGGTTTAGTAGTTAGTGACCCTGACTGCTATGCCGGAGGTGGTGGGTTCGATTCCCACCCAGGACAAATGTTTGTGTAATGTGCACTATAATTTGTTCTGTGTGTGGGTGTGATTTATCTATAATATGTACGTATTTTGAAATATATGTATAAGTATGTTTATCTGCAGTTTAGTACCAATAACACAAGCTCTCAAGCTTAACTTGGGACTAAATGGCGTTGTGTGGAAAAAGTAATGGAATTTAGATATTTTTTTTTTTAAATTATTGTGTGCAGTTTTCTAAACGCCAATTAACTAAATGTTAAAACTGGTACGCAATGACTTATCATTATAAACCTCTCATCAACTAGCACCTCACCCTGGTTTCTTGGTACCTAAGGTTTTCTAAGAAAATTCTCATTTTTGACTGGCCTGTTGGTCTAGCTAGTGGTTCGTGGCCCCGATTGCCATGTCGGAGATCGTAGGTTCGATTCCCACCCAAGATAAATGTTTATGAGATGAACACGATATTTTTTTCAGTGTCTGGGTGTATTTTATCTGTGATATGTATGTATTAAGAAATACGTATAAGTTTTTATGAGGTATCTAGTACCCATAACACAAGCTCTGCTTAGTTTGGGACTAAAAGGCGTTGTTTGATGTTGTGGAATATTTATTTATTTTATTCATTCATATTTCCGAAAACCACGGTGTTAAAAAATAGTTCATACAAATCTTATCCAGACTATAACTACAGTAACAAAAATAAATAGCCGAATAGGTGCTGTCGCTTTAAAGAGCAAATAATTTACCTATAGCCATTTTGATTTTGATACGGGTGAAGTATGTTAGTATTTAAAAAAATATGTTTTATATCATTTCATGTGATGCCATGTCGATATAAACTTCGGTAGTACCACAGTCTACAAACATACAGTCGTCCGACGAAGCTGTTTAGACAAGGCAATCGTGCGGGGTGTGAGGGGCGAGACGCGGGAAAGCCGCTCCCGCACTGCGAACAAACCGATGTTCGTAGTGCGGGAGGTATTATTCAAGTCTAACGAGTGTAGAAGTGGTCGGCATTTTTCCAGAGATCAAAGGCGTCGTCCTACTGTATTAATATTTATAGTGTGGTTGTACTAAACATTCAAAAGGATTCCTAAAAAACGCAAACACATCCAAACAAACCAACTGATAGTCTTTTTCTTAGAAGTTAATTAACGATCACATTCCAACATTAATTTCATTCAATAAACCAATTAATTATTTTCTAAATAATTCACTTTCGGTCAAATTCGTGGAAAAAGCTTCAAGCTTCAGTCATTCGTTCATTAATGTTTTTCACTGTTGTTTCTGAGTAATTGGCTGGGATAGGTCGGGTGGCAAACCGCTCCGTTAACCGATATTTAGCCACATCTGGTTACACTGAAAGCCACGAATTTGATTGATTCTCTTCCTTATGATGTGAATGATAAAGCACTTTTAGTGTTACCCTTAATTAGACTATATACATAGTACTAGTAACGTAGGCCTTATTTGTTCTCCGTGTCCAACTGCCATTTGTCAAAGTCAAAGTCAAAGTCAAATCATTTATTTCAATTAGGCTATTTAAAAGGCACTTTTGAACGTTAAACTTACAAGTTAAATAAAATTTAATGATTCTAGTTGCCCCTTCCAAAAGGTACTTTTGTATGGAGAAGAATGGGCAAGAAACTCCATACTTACTCTTTTAAAATAGTTTTTACAATATTTGTATACAATAAAAAATACATTATATGTGAATACGATGTACCTAGAATAAACAAAGTAAAATAAAAAAATAAATAAAATAAATAAAATAAATAAAATAAATAAAATAAATAAAATAAATAAAATAAATAAAATAAATAAAATAAATAAAATAAATAAAATAAATAAAATAAATAAAATAAATAAAATAAATAAAATAAATAAAATAAATAAAATAAATAAAATAAATAAAATAAATAAAATAAATAAAATAAATAAAATAAATAAAATAAATAAAATAAATAAAATAAATAAAATAAATAAAATAAATAAAATAAATAAAATAAATAAAATAAATAAAATAAATAAAATTTGTAGATCGTTAATACGAGTATAAGTCAGAATCCCGAAGGTCTGATTACCAGTTGGTCCTCACGTGTACAGGTGACAGGTGATAAAAGGTGGGCCATGGTCTGCAGAGAGGTACCGCATACTTAAGCACTGAAGGACGATGCTATCTGCGAAACCCCACTTAGGGACATTTTCTTTGGTGCAGCCGACTGAGATGATATATGTGTCAGTTCAAAGTTTTCTTAGACTTGTACAATTTTACACCGACACATCCTTACACAAACATAATATATCCCACAATATCACTCATGCCTAACTCACAAATAACATACACATCATTTTGTTGTTATTTTTAATCTACTTTCACGAAGTTGTTAAAATTAGAAATTATATTGCTGTAGGTACGAAGATTTGCGCCGAGCATCGAGTTGCGCCATTTCGCACAGTGTCTCCGTTGAAGGTGGTTCAACGGACGCCTTCGATGTTTGTATCTTCAAAGACTGCATATTACCCGTGCCGTTTTGTGGAAATAAAACTAAGTATAAATAAATAAATACTGCCATATTGTTGTTGTGTGTACATTACGTAAATTTAAGTCACGGAAGAGTGGAGTGTTCTAATACAGGCACCTTCTTACTAAAAAGGCACTACTAACACACATTACTTCAATCAAATAAGTGGTAGAAACTTGTACATGAAAATTAACTATTTGTATTTGTATCCAGTAAAATACATATACACGAAACCTCCTCCCTTTTTGAAGTCGGTAAAAACTGGAAGTCGTCAGAAAATGGTTCGGCAGATGATGAGTGGTATAAGGTACTTTATGGATATATTTAGCAGAGCATTGTATAGCTAAAATAGACTATATTTCAATCCTAAAAGTTAGTAGGTACCTACTATGAAGTACAAAAAGTTAATACTTACCACGGGGAAAAACAGTTGCAAAACTGTCGTACGTTTATATTTCACAAAGTTCAAAGGTAGGTGGAAAGCTGGCTACATTATATTATATGGTAAGCCATTGTTCCAACATGCCTGTTAACAGAATCGTCAACAAGTGTCTTTAAATGAGAAACGCAAAAGTTTGGGTACATTTTGTTTTCATTGTTTTCCATTGTGGCCATGTGTGAAAGTAGAAAGAGCGCCAGAATGGAGGGCTGTGAAATTGTTCAAGTGTGTGATGACTTGTTCGCATTCCCTACAAGCCGCACATCAACCCTTTTAATATAATTAATTGTATTACTTTCGTGGCGGTAGTTGCCGACATGCGGCTCGCAAACGTGGGGGTCTCGTATTAGATTCTTGAATCGGGAAACCGTAATTCGATTTACCTATTAGTCAGTAACGCCTGTATTACACGGTTCACTTATGCCTTTTAATTTGGACTAGTGGTCGCCTCGTGTTCGGAATTTAACCGTTCCAATTCAGCTTTCTGCACTCATTGTTGACCTATTTCTTTTTGTTTTCATGTGGATGTTGTAATTACAAATTATTAAATACATTCATACATACTTAACAAAAACAGAAAGAACAGTAAAATAATTATAGGTAATCAAAAAGTTCATCCCCATCACTGTCAACGGGAAACGTGCCCAAAAGACTGGCCGCTCTGGCCAGCCTTCAGGTCACGTGGAGAGTCGACCAAACGCTTGGCGATGTCCCGGAAAACTAAATGGGCAGTCGAACCCCATGGCCCAAGTGTGTCAACCCCAAACGGTTCAAATAATAACGTCCCTTCCCATCGTCACGTGCCAAGCCATTGGGCTCTCATATAGCTGGTAACAAGAGGGTGTGACTAACTTGGTTTCGAAGTTTTTATGCCGCCTTCATATGCCGTCGAGAAATATCACTCATGCTGGTTTCCTTTCGATGTTTTTTCACACCGATTTGGAAGCAAACGATAATTATAATACATCACACACGTACGTGTCTTTAAAAAGTCAGAGATGTGTGCCGTCGTTCATACATAATTTGAGATATATGCCTTATGGCAGTCTCGGTCACATCAGTAGGCTGTCATATAGCAAAAACAAGTAAAATGTGGTAAATGGCAATAGTAGCTACAATTACTAGGAGTGCATTAAGTGTCTTTTTCTAATTGAGCTGCGTAGGTATATCGGTGGGCGCCTAGTGTCCGAAATGAAACCGATTTTATATTTGTGACCTTTTCTCCGTATAAACTATAACTAAGGCTAAATCTCACACTCAAACTCGCACTCGTACGTGCTATATTCTTATAAAGAAATTCAAAGTAACCGTTTGAGAGAATTTTTCAAATTCGGCTTACACTTTTTTTTCTTTTCGATGTATTTTAACATAAACTATTCTAAATTCGAGTTAATTAGACCACATTGTGTTCGTGGTTCCTAGTAAGACAGCTCTTTATTGTTTGTACCCAACGTTACTTCTTACAGTGTGACTTGTTGGCAACAATCAAACGTAGCATAAGAAGAGATGTATTGTCGTTTTTAAATAAACTGGTTAATAATATAATTGTACTGTAGTTAGTTGATTATGTGGACTGTGTGGTATTATTATTTTTAAATTTTTAATTGAAATTTTTTAATTTGACCGTGATATTATATTTGGACATGTTATTTTTTGTTATTATTTCTATTTTTTTTTTTTTGTATTTGATAAATTGTTTTTTTTTACATCTTTGACATTAATGTATCATTTTAATATGTTTTTTTTCTTTGCCTAAATGTTAAATTCCTTTGACATTTTTCTATTGACATGTACGTATTATTTTTCTATTTTTTTTATTTTAATTTCTTGAATTCTTGATTATTATTTGTTTTAAATGGATTGTGGAAATTGTTTGCATGTAAGCGTTTTTGTCATAGTAACTGTAAGCTTATATTGTGTTTTGTTAAATAAATAAATAAATAAACAATCGGTTTTGTTTAATGTGTTCCATGTGACGCCCAATGAAAATGGTTTTTACTTAAATCAGTTTTGCAGTCAGTTTTGTATGGAATGCTGATACTGTACAGCTGTCTATTATAAATCCTAAGTGTCGGTGCCGTAAGTATCAATATTGCGAATGTTCCCATTTATCTTCTGGAAAAATGTTTATAGTGAGTTTACGCGTTCATAACAGAGCTTTGCCACTAATTTGTAAATCAGATCCTTGTTTTAGTAAAATCTATTCTGGGAGTAGTTAATGAACGGTTTTTTTTTACAAAAAAGCTGTAAAAATAAACGTAGGTACGCCACATGTTTCTTGATATTAAATAATTACCTTTTCTTATTATCTTGTGGTTTGTGACTACTAACCCGGTGTCACAGTTTTGATGAGTTTGACTTTGCTTCACTTGCCGCCGAGAAATATTTCCCAAGAAAAAAAAAATGTGTAGGTATTTTCCCCCCTAATACCGATAAGTCTTAGTTGGTAGCATATTTTTGCGGTAACATAAAGGACATAGTAGTACCAGTACCAGTACATTATATTGAGGGCGACTGGAGCTTAAACTAGGGAAGAAGAGGTCTGTTTTCAGGTCACCAGCACTCTTCCATTTTGATGTGACAATTTATGATAATATGCACTCGTCCAAAAAGTATGCAATAAAAAAAGGCACATGTTGACATTCATGATTGATAAAATTTAATATTATAAGTAACATTATAAGTATAAACGTTTTACGAACACCTTCACTGTGCGTACAGCTAAGGAGTGGAATTGCCTGCTGGAGTCGGAGTTTACTAATAGTTACAACCTAGAGGTCTTTTTGTTTGACTGGCCTGTTGGTCTAGTAGTTAGTGACCTTGACTGCTATGCCGGAGGTCGTGGGTTCGATTCCCACCCAGAACAAATGTTTGTGTGATGAGCACGATCAATAATTGTTCTGTGTCTGGGTGTAATTTATCTATAATATGTATGTATTTAAAAATATAGAGGTATGTTTATCAGCTGTTTAGTAGACATAACACAAGCTCTCAAGCTTAACTTGGGACTAAATGGCGTTGTGTGGAAAGTTGTGGAATATTTATTTATTTAAGTCAAGAGTGAAGAGTTAACTTCTAAAAAACACTCATATAATTTTAGCAAAGAAATTAAGGTTTCCTCATCACATGACATCAAGATTTATTTCACCTACCTTGTCATATAGACGCCAGCACAGCAAGCTACTCCCAGCGGTCACATGTTCCCAACTGAACATGAACCTTATTGTGTTTGAAATAAAGTTTAAAATTATCAAAGAAATTTGACACGTTGAGGTAGCTCACGGTAGCTTGATGTGCTAGTATCTGTACTTTCATAACATCGTATTTATGAAGCTTTCTGTATTGTGAAGAACATTCAAAACAAGTGGCCATCGTTAATTTATGTAAGTGTTTCGTAGAGAATAAAACAGGACAGCCGATGAGAGGGAATAAAAAATAATGAATGGCAAAGTATTTGTCTCATGAAAAAATATATAAACTAAGCTTATTGGGAGCAGTAAAAGCCGTATAACTTTAAAGCTATGAGGACGGTTTTATTTTTAAACTGAGATTTCTCTTAGCTTATGTAGTGGTAACAAGGCTCATTTTTCGTACTTTTCATGTCGTAGTTTATGTCTAAAATAATTGCGAATATAATGATCAATGACTTGACCACTAGGTATGCATTCGATGATCGCACTTAGGTATCTTTATTTAGTTTTCCATAATAATAAACAACACACTACATTGACCTGTTGGTCTAGTAGTTAGTGATACTGACTGCTATTCCAGAGGCCGTTGGTTCGGTTCTCACCCAAGTACCTAAATGTTTGTGTGATAAGCACGATCATTTGTTCTGTGCCTGAGTGTTGTTTAAGTATACCTACTCGTAATATGTTAGTATTTAGAAATATATTGCAATATTAAAGAGGCTCTGAGTAAGATAAGAAATTATCTCTCTAACCTCAATTATCAAGAGACTGTTCAGTTACTTAAAGTCTCCGTCTGACGGAACACTCTAGGCAATCCACATGATTTACAGTTGCATTAAGATTAAACATAAACACACACACACACTTACACACACACTCGCGCGCACTCGCACACACACATACAAACACACACACAAACACACATGCACACACTTCCACTCATACTCACTTATACACAACTTAACATTAACTATAAATTTAAATTTTAAGCTTTTATTTTACTAGAACAATAAGTTAATAAATATGTGATGTTTCTTATAAGTTGTTAGTAGGCTCTAGAATATAACCGTCTTGTTGATAGCCACGACACAGGCTGTGCCTAGTGTGGCTCTCATTGGCAATAATTATCATGTACTTCTTGTGGAATAAATAAATATTATTATTATTATTTTGATATGCTTACATTTCTCGGAACCCTTGGGTTCCGGACCTTTGGAAAGCGTACGAGGGGCCTAAGCCAACTCGCAGAGGCCCTTTGTCGTTTTTAATGAAGTGAGACACCAAACGCAGATTTTCCCTGTATGCATTATGTTGGCAAATGCACCCAAGGAAAACCTACGACTAGTGCAGGACTATTGCAGACTAAAGCAACAAATGTATTGGGCTATGGGTTAGGGGTAGATAAGGTGAACTGGTTACCTAGTACTATGGAAGGACTATGGCCCCTGCCTTATCAATGCTTTATAAATACACGAATAAAATGGCAGGGGGTGACTTGCACACTCATTAATGGGCCCTCTGAAACGGCCGCTAGCACACAGTGATGTAGCGACAAGAGGGCAACATAACCTGAGGTACTTGAGGAGTGGAGAGGCATTCCACGGCTATCAGGACAATCCCGGAAGTACGGTCAAGATCCCTACCAGAACCTTACTGGAATGCTTCCTTCCTCCGAGCACGTTTGCTCTTGCGAATCTCCACTTTAGCCGGCCAACTAAGGCAAGAAAGAGGTGGGAGCTCCGTTCCTCGTCAGTGCTTACTCTGGCCGGCCAATAAAAGCAAGCCAGAGATGAGGAACAAAACTTCTCCCGGGAGATCGGGTCCGTAGGGTCGCTACTGCCCAACAGCTCACCACAAGCTGCCCTGCCGGGTAATTATTATTATTATTATATAAGTAGATATTATGTTTATCAGTACTCATAGCTCTAGTTCGGGACTAGACGGCGTTCTGTGAAAGTTATGGAATATTATAATATACCTATTTAACAATAAAACTAGTGACTTGGCAAAATCTTCTTATATGTGTGGTACCTATTACACAAGTATGAATGTCGATCACCACGGTCGCTCTTAGTGTATTGCCAATTTCAGACTAACATTTATTTAAAAGCTAGGTAACCTCAAGAAATTTCTAAAAAATTTAATTAAAGATCTTCCGTTCAAATGACTTTCATCTGCCTAGAAGTCGGCAGTAAAATTGCGAGCAAGTTTCAGGTCGATTGCAAGTCATGCCTCTGGTAGTCTGCAGTTTATGAAATTCCAAGCAGGAAACCGAACTTTTATAATTGGAACCGACGATAGGTCAGCTAGTTCCCTAACAAAGTTACTTTAGAATAATGTGGCGGCATTTTAGTCTAATTTGTAAAAAAAATATGTACCCCTCATCTACGAAGTTGTGGTTCAAATCCGGGCAAGTACTAATATGACTTTTTCAATGAATATGAACAACATCATTGACATCCGTGAAGGAAAATATCGTGAGGAAACTTGGACTTGTAATTAATATAAGGCTAAAATCGCCAATCCGCCTAGAGAAAATGTGGTGATCTACGCCCGGGTCTTCTTTGTATAAGAAGAGGCCTTTGCCCTGCGGTGAGACAGTAACAGGCTGGTATTTTTTTATAGGTAATTAATTCAATTCACTTTCCTTAATGTTTTTATTTGAAGGCATCTTCACGATTATTCTTAGTTCTGTACTTACCTAGTTATAATGAATAAAACATTTTAAATCCATTTTTCTTCCGAGACATATGCAATATCCGGCAAAATTGAGGATAAAGGAAGAACATAGTTGGCATTGTTAGCTTTCTTAATAGTTCACCTTTTCTTATTTTATCCATAAAAGGGTACTTATAAATGCGATAATAGGTCATCATCTCCCTAGCTGGGTACAGCTAGAAAATGGGTACATTTTCTTTAATATAACTTTATTAAGCGTACTAATTTCATCCTAACTGAACATACCAACAAATTAAAAAATGCTTCAGAACATTATCAGAAAATCATTGGAGTCTTGACAAAATCAACCTGGTTGTTAATCTTATAATGTACCTACGTATTGTTTTCTATTTATTGTTTTATTATTTCACTTTTTTAAAATTAATGTTATTACATTTGTAAATATGTGGGCACAATGTATCTAGCTGTACCAACTTAATCATGTAATTATCAACTCCATTGCTTATTTTTTATTTTTTGCTTAAACCTATCTTAGTATAGTACTTTTTATTCTGGGTGCATCGTCCTCACATATAATCTTACTAATGTATACAAAGTTTTGTAAAATCTATTTTAAAAGAGTAAGTATGGAGTTTCTTGCCCATTCTTCTCCATACAAATCTACTTTTTGGAAGGGGCAACTAGAATCATTTTTAAAGTTATTTTTTTTCGACGTTCTAAAGTGCCTTATAGGGGCCTAATTGAAATAAATGGTTTGACTTTGATTACTACGCCCTGCTGTCCACTGGTAATGATCCTAAAATACTGCCAGATTGGCCCACTGTACGGCAACGCTTGTCCTCTGGCTAAGGTGGAAACCAGCGGTCGACCACGGGAAGCGTTACCTCGTCGACAGTTGGGAGGTCACGGAGCGTCATACGCAGGCGGAGTGTGATCAGCCGCGCCGTGCTCTCATCACTAGGGTAGGCAGTGACTTGTCGCTACCGGCCGAAGTCAAAGCGATGGTCGGCTGCTATGAGTTCTGGGACGCGGTGGTGCCGGAAAGAGAGATGGAGAACACTTCCACTTACCCGGCCTGCAGTAGAGGGTATCAGGCGCAGGCGGGTCGGACAATGCCCTCTTCCTGCCACCCTCAACAGGGACCTAAGTACATGGCGAGACTCGTGGAGCCGGCTCCAGTCCTAACTGGTGCCCAGACTACTTCCGCAACCCCCGTGAGTATCTACTGTTCCTGTGACCTCCAGCACAGGTGTGAGACGGAACATAGAGTGAATTTTAGTCAGTAAGAGTCTGACAGGAAAGGACATCCTTATGAGGATTTGCAGCACCAAAAAAAACAACTTACTTCAAATTAATAACGTATCTAGCCCGGTTAGAAAACATTAACAACAATATAACATTACATAAATCACGCCTGTACTCCTGCCAGGGTGAAAAAGCAGAGGTGTCTGTAGTACACCCAGATTCTACCAGTCTGTTTAAAGCCCATAAAACCTCTTCTACGCCTAGCGTGGTAGCCAGTTGACTACCACGCTAGTATATACAAAGAATCAGACAGATGTGTCGCTGGGGTGTTTGTTCCGCCACTTCATCTTCCCAGCAAAAACACTAGGAAGTGGTGAAGTGGGGTGGGCGTTTTGGGGGACTGACTTAAGTTTTTTTAGACGTTTAAAAAAAGCTGATTCGCAGCCAGATTTGATTAAAGACTTTTCATTTTGGCACCCACATAACGCCAGTTATTAAGGTCTACAGAATAGTGGTCGCCTTTTGCCATCAAACACGCTCAAATCCAGTCTCCGGGCTGGTAATGTGAAATTCCAGATCAAAAATGCAATAACACTACCAATCTCAATCCCAGGGCCGCATAATTTACTACCGTTAAGATCATTATATTTACGCCACTTGAGGTTCTCAGCAGTTACCGTGCACTACGCCATGCTAAGAAGATGGGATGGGATGGCGCAAGAGTATCAATACAAGTTGCGTCCCACACTAAAGATATCAGAGGGGCAATTCCGATTTTACTCAAGAACAGTCACTTTTTCATCTCAATCAAGCTGTCAATAATATTGTCCATTGCCACTTGGTTTTTAACGTTTTTAATTACGGAAACTGGCTCAGGTCATCATCACAAATCAGCCATTGCGTTCTAATACAGCCGGAACGACAAAGGTATTATCTATGGTAAAGTTAACCAATGTAACTTCTAGTAAATTGTTTAACTTTAAATGAGTTGACGTCGAAATTAAGTAAGTTATTAATAGACAAGATAGATTTTATAATTAGAAAATTTAATTAAGTTAAGTAATTTGTTTTTAGTTAATGACTTTTTTATAATCTGTTTAGCTTTTTCTTTGCTGTGCATCCAACTATGCATACAGAACTAGTATTTAAAATTAATGAAAAGATGTTTTTTTTTTATAATAGAACTATTGTTTAAATTATAGCTTTCAGATACAATCTTGTTTTGTTAGGCTAGGATGTGAAATATTGTTATAATGAATTATTATTTAAAATTAAAACGTTATTCACACAATCCTCCACTTATAATGTGGTTTTACCGACTTATCATGTTTCACTCACTTAATAAAACACTACAATTTGTAGACAGGAAGGAGTGGAAGAATGGAAGGGAGGCCTTTGCCCTGCAGTGGGACACCACAGGCTCATAATAATAATAATAAATAATAAATAATTTGTAGACATATTTCAGTTTATTACCTGTGACTAAGGAAAGAAATTGATGAAAACTCAGTAAGCCTTGCTGCATCCACAAACAATAAGAGTTCTTTAAAACAATACAAAACTGTCAGTTTGGAGACGCGAAGTTACACAGCGCGAACGTGTGCGGCGAGGGAGCGGCCGGCCGCTGCTCTCTTGGGCGGATACAAGAGAACTGAAAGCCCGAGATCATCGGTAGCGCGCACTGCTACTGAAAATACTGAACATTACGATGCGCAATTCACACGACACCGCCATTTTTCTGGAACTTATAGAGTTTCTGAAAAATATCACTTTGAATCAGAACCTCCATCAATCGCCAAGGTTGTGTTAATACATTTGTTTACTGTTTGGAACCCATAGCAAATCATCTGTCGCACGCATCACGACTCTATTCGATGAATAGTTAGTTTATCCGCAAAATGAACTTAATTTAGGATATTAATTCTATGAAAATAAATACGAATACTTAAAAATATTATTATAGATTTCGAGCGGCAAATCTGTTTTTCTGATGATGACAGCATTTTGCTATTTCGTGTTTACAGTGTATATTTATCTAGAATACATCGATTAAAAATTCGTATATATTGAATTAGTTTATGAATAGTTTTCATTCGTTAAAGCGTTTCGCAGACAAAGCCACTTTTGTTGAAAAAACTATCAAGTGTTTGAAAGTGTTCAGTTTGCCAATGTTGGTGGTTGGTTTGTCAATAAAAGGGTTGCCCCTTTTTATATGAGACTTAAACAAAGCGAAATGTGGAAATAGTCTAGGTAGGTACATCTGCAAACTCCCGCTAGGAATTGTGTTGCCAGGCGATGTGGGAAATGAGATGAGGGAGTGAAATCACTGGACCTCTGCTATTGCCGATTGGAGAAACTAGCAACTTGACATAACTAGGTACTTATGTACTGTACACTCGGGACAATCTATGAAGTACAATTCGTCTTCTCTTTTGATGCCGCGATAACTTTACATGAAAGTTTACGTAAGAAATGAATAAAATAATTCATAATCTTAATTAATTACTAAGTTACCCATATTCTATAACAATGAGTATCATTAGTAAGCGTTAAGTTTTACTATATACCTACCTAATGAAAAATGCACTCAAAAACACAAGTTCATCGTGGATTAAAATTCCAAGAGGACGTTTTTGCAATGTCATGTCTTTTGGTTGGTTACCGTAGTATTGTGTTGGTCGTTGGGGCGGCAAGGTTCTGGAGTAGCCACCATGTACCTACTGGAAAACGCAACGTTGGAAGGTATCCCACAAGGTTAACCGACGACTTGGTGAAGGTCGCGGGAATCCGATGGACACAGGACGCACAGGACCGGTAGTTGAGGCGACACGTGGTAGAGACCTATGTCCAGCAGTGGATGTCTTTCGTCTGAAATGATGATGATGATGATGGCAAGTAGATGTATAGACGATGATTTACATAGATTAGATGCCTGTAGTATAGAAATACAGCTAGTTGCGAGTTGCCTGTTGCAGCAATATGGAGATAAAAGTTGCTTTGTCTATATAGCGCCTTAGTGTTAAGCTGAGAAATGACGACACGGCTCAGGGGAAGAATGTTTGGATTCACTAAATTATTTTTGCACTTATATTGATAACTTCTTGAAAGCTTGCTTGAATGCTTTCGTTACGTTACAAAATTAGAATATCGATTGAGATTGTAATGGCTTTTTATTAGTTATATGGACATATGGTGGTTCCTAGAAAAGTAAAGGTCGCCGGCTCTCCCATAGCTATAGTTGGTGACGTAAAAACGAATTAGAAATTGTTATACGTACGTGTGTGTATAGTTGTCTATTGTAACTTGTTACTACCTAAAAGTGAAAGGGCGATTCTCATTGATTGATTTTCAGTCTTAATCTATCAAATAACAAATTATTTAAGTACTTTTAAATTTTCCTACATTTTTGACACTAATTATCGCCGGCATTGGATTGTGATTAGTTATTGAACGTTTTGTATTATTGGAATTGGCTTTCATATTTATAGCAACCGGTATAAGAACATCCACATTTCACATTGGTGATTCAACAACGATATGACACTGTATCTAGTAGACAAAACATTAAGTTCGAAAACTATAATTACATTATCTTCTAATAAAGACTAAACAACAAGAGAAAGTCTGCACGTGGCGCCTGTGACCGAAGTTTGTGAAGTTTCATGTCTTTTTTATATTTAATTACTCTAACCTTGACTTTATTCTTGTCCTGAGGACAGCGATGAGGTTGACGATGGAACGAGATTACCCGAAAGAAGCTCAGTAACTATAGGGGTCATTTGAACTTAAGAACACCGATGCAGGCAGGGAACTCCACTTTTTGGCTTTTGGCTGTGCGCAAGGATGAGGCAAAGCGCGAATGTATGGAATATCTACAAGGTATGGGTGATAACCTGTAGTACGTCTGGATTACCGATGGAAGAAAGAAGATAATAGAATGAGCTCGTCGCTCTCTACACTCACCGAAGTACTGTCTGTAAATTAAATTAAGAATTAAAAAAAAAACCCGACGCCAAAAAGTAAAGATTACATTTAAAAAGTTAAATCGCAACGGCAGCTAACACAAAAGAGCTGATAACATTGAAATTGAAACGACGATTTCGATGAAACATGCAAGAACCAGCGCAAGAAACCCTGCTTTCAAATAAAAACAACCGCATCTAAATCGGTCATCCGTTTAAGATTTTGCGTCGGCGGTTAAAAAGACCGACAACAGTCGCAAGACATGCGATTGCAGTGGTGGGCCAGGCTCAACATAGTCCGAGAGGACGTGAGGTGCCGATGCCAGGATCACCAGGAGTTAGATCGCACCCAACTCTAAAAATAGTCATGCCATGTACTGAGATAAAAGCTTTATATGAATGTGGAGGGTAACAAAAGTAGATAAAAAAAAAAGATAAAGATAAAGATTATTTATTTGTCAAAATACATGCGTTTACACACTGATTAAAGCATGCAAGATCTTAAAAAAAAAGTATCTGAAGTCCGAACATGTTTTACCTGTCGAGGCGTACAAATTTTAATTTAAGATTTAAGATGAAGACCAAATAGTCCAAAATCTCAGTTTCTACCACCCATTTATAATTGGACAACCGAATATCCCCGCAATGATTTAAAGTAGACTGTTAGCACTGCTCCGAACCTTCAGCAGCAACGAAGCGGCACGTACACGCTTGATCGCTGCGAAGCCATCAGTGGCCAAATTAGCGAATATGTCCGAAACACTGCAGAAGCGTGATAGCTCCTGCAGCATCCCGTTTCCAGTTTTACTTATTGACTTCACTCAAGTTTTCACGAGATGACTTTTACTGAATCAGCCGGCAGATGTTATTTTCTGACAGCAGATTTTTATGTGCACAGCATAAGCTCATCATAAGTTTAACTTATTATTGACAAAATTGACTACTCTGCGAACAGCAAGCGCACTAAGGATTATTCAAAACTGAAAATAAAAAGTTACATTCAAGTTTAATTTGACTTTGACTAACAGACAAATGAAGTTGTAAGTCGGATCAACGTCGGAGAAACGTGCCTCCAAGCAAATCCTCTGTGTCCTCTCAAAGTTTATACGCTCTCAAACTACAATTATGCGTTTATGATTTATGTGTTTTAGTTAAATACACCAGTGGTAATCAGTTACCAAAGAGGGTTAAGATACTTGTGGCTCAATAATATCAGCCTCACGGATTATCGAAGGTTAAGCTACGCTTGACGAGGTTGGTCCGTGGGTGGGTGACACTTAATCATCAAGACTCCTGCGAACCCCGGAAAACAAGTAAAGCCGTTTGTTCCGGCTGTAATTTGTAGATCTATGAGAGCCTAGTCGTTACAGATAGTCAGAAACCCGAAAATCTAACAACCAGTTTAATCAAAAGGTATCGTGTTATCCACTAAGTTGTGGATGGCCGACAGGCAGTCGTTTCTTTAGACACTGGTATTCAGCTGCATTCGTTTAAACTGGGAGCCGACCCCAACATAGTTGGGAAAAGGCAGATGATATTATCTTGCATGTCATGGAATCTACGAATTTACCTCCACAATGCCTCCCTGATTTCCTTTTATCTGCCGCGATTCCACGTCACCTCTCTTCAATTCTCAAGGACTCCACGTCGTCTCGCCATCTCCTTCATGGTAAACCGCTGCCTCCTGTTTCTGTTGAAGGACACTAATTCTGCTCGTTCGGAATGCGGCAGATGTGTCCCGCCCAGTCCCATTACAAATAAATACTTTAATTTATTTTCATAGTTAGAATATAGATGTATTAACATCTATTTTTATTTTACCTATTGTTAAACATTAACAAAATGCTTGATGCCACTTTTCGCTAAAATTATTTCCTGTCTGCATCTCCAATGACAATTTTAACATTCAAATTCACACAGGGTCTTGAAACCATTCTGCTTAACGTATGAAAAAGATTAAAGAATGATCTAAGCCTTTCATAAAGCAAAGCAAGTGTTGGCTGAATAGGTTGCTAACATTATGATTTACGATATCATAACCAAGAATATTACAAAAGGGTTTTCTTGAGAGTCTCAATTGCGAACTAGAAAATGTATTATCAGGAACTAGTGAGTTAGTATATTAATCTAAGTCAAAGTACCTACAACACATGATATGTTCGTGTATTAATTGTGTATTGTTTTAAAATTGTATTTGGTGGTAGTAGGTTGAATGTCCTTGCATGCCTACATGGTAAAATACGGCTGAACCTGTTAATGATATGTTTATATCATCTTTTAATCTTACTCATATTTGCAAAAATAAGTTAGCTTTAGCTTTATGTTTAAATTGACACTGCCCTGTCCATTAAATAGATATTTCTAATAAAACAAAGGTAGGATCACGAAGGTTTTTGTATATCAGGTTACAGTTTTTCAAAACATGTTTACTCTTACTAAGTGAATTATAAATATTGTTGTAGGATACCTCAAGGGCATTGCGACCTACATGAATTGACATGACATATAACAAGTTACGAGCGTCCATATTGTCCATACTAATATTATATTATTAACTGCCCCGTCAAACTTTGTTCCGCCTTAGAATCAATTCGAACGACACATAAGAGATTAAGTAGATTATCATTTTAATTAAACGAACAAATAAACAAACATTAAACAAAGGTAAGTTACTATAGCCTAGTGGTGTGATCAGCGGACTGCTGAGACATAGGGCTCTAGTTCGAACCTAAGGTTATTGTATAACAGACAGACGTCAGACAGCATCACCTGTCTGGCATGAATGCTGAAATGGACCTTTTTGGCGCAGCCGTGAGGCACACAGCACATGATGTGTACCTGCTATTGTATATTTTCTATTGTTTTATATATTATTGTGTGTATGTGTGTTTTGATGACTGATGTCAAGTAAATATTTTTCTTTCTTTATTTCTTTAAAAACGGTGAAGGAAAGCATGTCCGTGAGGCCTTTTCCGACGGCATGTGAAGTCAAGTCACACCATTTAGTCACACACCTCACGTAATGTAGAAGTGTTAAAACAAGTTTGCACTATTTCTTGGTCGAGTTGAAACATTTATCCTATATTAATATGGGAAGTTTCCTAATCCATATAAATAACGTTTAAGGATGAGATGAAATGACATGAAATGAAATGAAATTATTTACTATGCAAGTAATAAAATAAATATATAAATATTCCGCAACTTTCACACAACGCCGTCTAGTCCCAAGCTAAGATAAGAGTGTTATGGGTACTAAACAGCTGATAAACATACTTATACATTTCTAAATACATACTTATTATAGACTAGCTTCTGCCCGCGACTTCGTACGCGGATCCTGTTGCTTATGCCAGCGACAACGGGTTCGTCAAAATCGAAGATCTGAAACATCTGATGTCGAATTCTATAAGCCCGGGGACGGGAAATCAATGGGATGCGCGAGACGATTCAAGATGTTCCAGATTTTTTATTTTTGTTGGTCAACAGGAAATGCCATCAGACTTAACAACTTTTGCTAAGACGCCATTTCTATTATGTATATGTTATATTGTCTCTGGGCTTTGGAGTTCCCCTACAGGTGCTCCAGATCTTCAAATTTAGTCAGAGCAGAAAACACTCTTCACGTGGAATAGTTTTTGCAATGGCACCATTTTTATATCTCTTTTACTTTAGGTGTTCCATTTTCCAAAATAAATTATACCCTATATGTTGCGTGACGTTCACGATCAGCGGTCAGTCGCGCATCTCCTTCCCCCACTTATCTCTAGAGTCGATGCGTATATACGCTGAAAACTCAAGCGTTATGCTTTTTCCGTGAACGTCTCCAACTCGCGAGACAGTGCATGATGTTCACGATCAGCGGTCAGTTGCACACATATTCTTCACTGGTCTCTAGAGACCTGGATGTAGATGCGTAAATACGCTGAGAATGCAGGCGTGCTTCGCGATCCCAAGAAGTTTCCACGGAGCGAGTTGCAGCCTCATGTTCTCGAACAGCACCAAGTCTCTCCTAACGCTCTTCGGTAGATTGTTGGGATCTTATGGTCTTTAATCATTTAGCACCTTTGGAACATTGGGAAAAATTTGACCTCTTTCTAGGCATGGTTATAGTTTTATTGTGATGATACCTGATCAATTAAAATCTAAGTGGCTGCTCCCCTGCGTTACCGGGTAAGCTACCGTGTAACGAAGATAAATGGAAAAGGAAATTAAACACTCAAATAACATAAGCCCGAAGGCATACGATAAAAAAATGGGAGTTTTAGCCAGTAGAGTCTAATTTTCAACGATATACCATCGTCATCGAAAATCAGTCCTGAACTGTTCCCGCCTTCACCGCGTAGTACCTCCTACTTATGTTATTTTATAATTATGCAATGAAATTAGTGATAGTTTTAATTTCTATATCAAATGTTTCTGATCTTCGATTTTTGTAAGTCAACAGGAAATGCCTATCAGACCGAACAACTTTTGCTAAGATGTCATTCCTATTTGAGTTATGGTGTAGCTGGGCTCTTGGAGTTCCACAACAGGTGTTCCAGATCTTCGATTTTTATACGTCAACAGCGAGTGCTCATAAGGCTGAACAACTCTTGCTAAGACGTCATTCCAATATATGTTATAGTGTAGCTGGGCTCTTGAAGTTCCACATCAGGTGTTCCGGATCTTCAAATTTATTCTCTCAGCAGAAAATGCTCATAACGTGGAATAATTTTTGCTATGGTACCATTTTTGTATCTCCTATAGTTTAGATGGTCTGTTGCGGTTCTGCATCAGGTGTTCCGGATCTTCAAATTTATTCTCTCAGCAGAAAATGCTCATCACGTGGAACAATTTTTGCTATGGGACCATTTTTGTTTCTCCTATAGTTTAGCTGGTCTGTTGCGGTTCTGCATCAGGTGTTCCGGATCTTCAAATTAATTCTCTCAGCAGAAAATGCTCATCACGTGGAACAATTTTTGCTATGGGGTCATTTTTGTATCGCCTATAGTTTAGCTGGTCTGTTGCGGTTCTGTATCAGGTGTTCCGGATCTTCAAATTTATTCTCTCAGCAGAAAATGCTCATCACGTGGAACAATTTTTGCTATGGGACCATTTTTGTATCGCCTATAGTTTAGCTGGTCTGTTGCGGTTCTGCATCAGGTGTTCCGGATCTTCAAATTAATTCTCTCAGCAGAAAATGCTCATCACGTGGAACAATTTTTGCTATGGGACCATTTTTGTTTCTCCTATAGTTTAGCTGGTCTGTTGCGGTTCTGCATCAGGTGTTCCGGATCTTCAAATTAATTCTCTCAGCAGAAAATGCTCATCACGTGGAACAATTTTTGCTATGGGGTCATTTTTGTATCGCCTATAGTTTAGCTGGTCTGTTGCGGTTCTGTATCAGGTGTTCCGGATCTTCAAATTTATTCTCTCAGCAGAAAATGCTCATCACGTGGAACAATTTTTGCTATGGGACCATTTTTGTATCGCCTATAGTTTAGCTGGTCTGTTGCGGTTCTGCATCAGGTGTTCCAGTTTCCAAGATAAATTATAGCCTATGTGTTGACCAGACTTAATATCTATACAACAAAAAAAGAATCATTCAAATCCGTCCCGTAGTTCCGAAGATTAGCGTGTGCAAACAAACAGACAAACAGACAAACAGACAAACAGACAAACAGACAAACAGACAGACTTTTTTTTTTGGATTCGTGTTCTATTACTGTTTCTAAACCCCCCTCAATTATTATTTTTTAAATATATTCAATGTACAGACACAGTTTTTTTACAGTCTTATTATATGTATAGATAAATTATACCCAGACACAGAACAAATGATCGTGCTAATCACACAAACATTTGTCCTGAGTGGGAATCGAACCAAGGTCACTAGCTCCTAGACAAACAGGCCAGTCAATATGTATATTATGGAAATCACTTTTACACCTAATTTTGTCCTTTATAGCTAGTTGAAGTCGTTCCTAACTGGGATCATCGTCGCTTTTTAAGTCCAGACATTTAAAATACTCGTATTATTGAATTGTTTGTGTAACAAACCATGCAGAACGGTGTCCGGTTTAGCCTTCTGAAGAGAGTGCCAGAAATAATTTGGGTAAGCAGCATGTACGTGCCAGCCATCGTGAGCTCACCTTTTAAGAAAAAGGATAATATCTATCCCGCAAAAAGTTTAAACGTACTTTACGAGTACTTAACGCTATTTCCTGAGTATTTTTAACCCCCGACGCAAAAAAAGGGGTGTTATAAGTTTGACCGCTATGTGTCATGCTAGGTGTGTCTGTCTGTCTGTCTGTGGCACCGTAGCGCCCAAACGACTGAACCGATTTATGCGGTAATTAAAATAAGTACCTACATACCTACAAGGACTAGGAACATTCCTTACTTAAGCGGTACCCCGACGTGAATTAAAATTTCATGGCTCAACGATAGGAAAGTGTTATTTTTAACTTTTTAAATGTTTTACTTTTATGCGGTGGGGGTTTTTTTTAATTTTAAACTTTATTGTATAGATTCAAGTTTTTCAAACAAATCAGATAATTGCTGGGGAGTAGGTTTTGGTACTTCTTCTTCCCAATAAAAACACTAGGATGTGGTGAAAGATGGGCGGTTAGGGGGACGTTCTTATGTATTTTTG
Organism: Euplexia lucipara; assembly: GCA_921972225.1. Classification (NCBI taxonomy): domain Eukaryota; kingdom Metazoa; phylum Arthropoda; class Insecta; order Lepidoptera; family Noctuidae; genus Euplexia; species Euplexia lucipara. The sequence continues at coordinate 2,760,488 of OV179142.1, read as the reverse complement.
ACGTTTAAATTTCTTGTCTAAATAAAAAAGATCGCTATTGTAGTTAATATTATAGATCGATCAAAGGCGGGTCTTGTGTAAAGGCTTTTTCAGCAGCAGCCGAAAATTGCGGAATTAAACTATATTGTATATACAATAAAAACCACATTAAATTAAATTTGATTAACCCCAAGATATATTAAACTTTTCACGGAGTGAATTTTACAGAATAGCAATGTTTGACTGACAAATAAGCTCGTAGATTATAAATGTGCCAAGTTTCAGCCTTGTGACTATGTAGTTAATTAACTGTACGACTTAATTACTTATCGTATTATATTCTGTCAATACTATTATTTTATTACTTTGCACTTATCGAAACTTCTTTTGTGTCTAATTCACCCCCAAATAAACATGACTACCTACTCTACTTGATACGTAAACATATTTTTGTTACGCTAAGAGTGTATATTACTTTTTGGCTAAACATACTTTATGTAGGTCGCCACTCCTTTCTATCTATATCTATTATCGGACGCTATTTTCAATCTTAATTTTTGCATTGGATATATTTCCGGATACAATTAATTATCAATCTTGCTCATTTGTATTTATAGTTAGATTTTTTTTGTAAGATCGTTTGATCTCACAAAATAAAATGTAATATACGTTGGAACAGGGTTGACACATTCGTGCGTTTGCAGGAATGTGTCAGCCCTGTTCCAACTTGGTATCAAGATCCAAATTTTCACAGTTTGGCTACAGCGTATTTTGACCTATTGCGACTACATTATGCGAAAGAGAGATGACAGTCTCGAAAAGCTGCTAATTATTGGAAATGACAAAGCAAAAAGAGCACGAGGCCAGGCCCCAATACGGTGGCCTGACCAAGTAAAAGTGGCTACGTTTTAAAGTAGTTTTCAGCAAGTGGTGATGGTAACTTTGGACCGGAGCCGATGGGGGCAGATTGCCTGCTTAAAGAAGTCCATTCAGGAAGAAGTTTTTGTATTTCGATAACCAGTAGGTGAATTGTTGTCTACCTTTCTGTTATTCATCCATCTATAGGAGGATAGAATTGGTATTATAGTTAAGTATGTCAGCTATAAATATTTTATTACCGATCCTCGTTATTAAAACAGTACAAAATTTAGTTGCGATTTCATCTTAGCGAACAAGAGCTGTGCCCTCAAAAACTTTTCGGTAAACTTTATCGCAAGTTCAACCGACCCAGAGTTTACGTTCAGATTCAGGATAAACAAAGCACAATTGAATCCTGCTTTGGATGAAATAGTCCCCTTTATCAAAGTGAAACCAAGATACTAAGCAATAATCATTTATTGATCGAGTGACAAGGACTAAAGGATAAATTAAACATAGCACACATTACATATTAAAATCACACTGAATACATTAAAATAGGTACATCACAAAACAATATAGCCAACGACTAGGTGACGTGCAAGTCACTGCAGCGTCTAATGTATAGACAGTCGAACCTGTCGGCTATCATCAATAGAACGCTGTTGGAGCTGCCGCGAACTCTTCGATATCAGGGACGCGCTCCGTTTACGCATCGTAGCATAGAAGCAGTCGACGTTAGCGACCGCGGACATGCCCGAGGCACTACAATGTCGCGGCAGCCCCATCAACGCTTATGTTTTCTCGAATTACTCTAACACAACATAATCGTAAAACCTGAAAAATTAGGTAGAGATGTACCTGTAGTGTACCTACATATTGCTAAGCCAACGAACATCAAAATTATACAATCATACCAGAATAAGGTACTGAGGAGTATTGTTAATGCGCCCTAGTATATAAGAAATGACGACCTCCATCGTGACCTTAAAATGGAACCCGTCACCAACATGATCCAAAAATTTGCTGAAGCTCATGAACATCTCTGCTTATATTCTTCGCTTTGCGCCATTATTCAGAAATTTTCTTTGCGAGTTTTAGTTGTTTGTGTCACAAAATGATAATTCATCAGATTCAACTCCATCAACTAGCAAACGCCATTGTATGACAAATATACATGAACAATCATACGAAATTAACAATAGTTTGTCTCAAACAGTAAATATGCAACCTAAAACTTCCCAGTTGATATAAAAAACTGTACCAATTTCAATGTACAGACGCCAGCACGTCAAGTTACCCCAATGTGTCAAATTTCTTTGATGGTTTTTCAACTTTATGACAAACAGAATAAGGTTCATATTCAATTGGGATAATTTGACACATTGGGGTAACTTGATGTGCTGGCGTCTGTACCTATATGTGAATTATAACTTTTATAAGAAATACATTATTGGTTAGTTGAGTTTATTGTGTGTTTATTATTTTATTAAATTGCTTCATTTTTTCGCAACTGTATTAAAAATTGTCGTTCAGTACACGTGCGAAACCGTCATTGCAACTTGTTCCGACTTGTCGCGTCGGAACTCTTTGCAATGACAACCTTTCCGCACTTGTAATGAAATATACTATTCCGAGGCTTAGAGGAGTCTTCATGTGCGGAGTATTCCCGTTTGAGCACCTATTTATTGAGCACCTATGCATTAACCTATGGGAAATGGGAATACCTTTGGTGCTAAATGCATAGGTGCTCAAAAAATAGGTGCTCAAACGGGAATACTCCTCATGTGCAATGAGTGGTCACACAGTTACGAACCAATCTCGTCAAGCGTAGTAAATAAGTACAAATAAGTTCATTTTATTTCATTTCTCTCAAGTTATGTATTGTGTCTATGGAAACTGCACAGCGCATACAAAGCACAGGTCCGTTCGTGTGTGGAGTACTGCAGCCACATATGGCTGCTGCTGCCAAATGCCATCTAGCAGCTTTGGACTCAGTGGAGAGGCGTGCGAAGAGGCTTATTGGTGACCCAGATTTGGTTAGAACCAATCTGCAAAGCCTTGTGCACAGGCAGATCGTGCCGATTCGTGCCTAATGTGATCGATCACAGGCGCGCACGCGGGATTTTCAAACAGCATTTTTGTTATTTTATTGGGTGATGAGGTTATTGCGTATAAAAAAAAAGTTTCTTTGGGAAAGTTTATTGAAATCATGAATACAATCCCGTGTTTAATTATCGGTCACTAATTACCAGTCACCCTAAATAGTAATGTGGAGATTAATAACGACAGACACAGCTGCTGCCACCGCTAGATTGTTAAGAAAATTATATTTATTTTTTCGTTCAAGAACAAGAGTGGTTTGTGGCTAAATGTAAACAGTAAAAACAGCCCCACGGATTGATCGTAGGTTAAGCTACGCTTGCCGAGATTACATTAATTATTATTACATTAATTACAAACCAAACTTGTTTTCTTCGTGGCTTGGAAAAGAAGTTATTGTAGATCTTAGACTAGAAGCCGACCCCAACATATGTACTTTGCAAAAGAATATGCAGCTGCGTCTAAAACGACTGTAGACAAAATGACTTTCCTTTCGCAATATTTTGGCAAAATGAATTTACACTGTAATGAAGACAAGCAGACGAATCTTTGAACGTGACGAAAGAAGCTTTCCCCATATTTAATACCTACTTACTTGACCAAATGTCCTTTCCCTAGTATTGTTAAGCTGCCTTTAGTTCTGAGTCGAGCAATACGACTATTGACAACTGCGGAATGACTGGACCGATCCACTCAAAGCAGTCATTCGAACAGCAATCGTTTGAACCTACCTTACCAACTATTATCATGTTGCCATGCCGTTACCGGGTTTCATGTTGGAACTAACCTCAAATGTATAAATTACATAACCTCTGTGTATTGAATATATCGTTTAAACAAAAGTGATGAAGCAAGGAGGTCTTGACCCTCATCATTGAGAAGTACGACACAGAGAAAGAAAGAAAGAAAGATTTATTTGTCAGATTATAGTACAAAATAGATGTTAACGAAAGCAAGGAGAGCAAGTTTCAATTCTTCTAATGTCAATTAAAATATATAATAAATTAGGTACAAGAAGAAATTAAAAATGAACAATAATATCGTCACTGGAAAGGCAAAATTACTGAAGTGAAAATAGGTAGTTTCGAGATAAAGCCGATCAAAGTTTTTATTTTTAGAAAAAAAATCATATCTTTTTACACAATCATCCGATTTCAATGAAATAACTTTATAAATAATTCTATTTGTAGCATGCGTTTACTGGAAGTGCTTGAAATTCGTTTTTTTTACTACTTTCCAAGATAAGTGGCGCTTCAGTAATTTTGACCCAATAACTTAGTAAGCCAAATTTTCTTAAACGCTGGCAATGTAAACAGCGATTGTATTTTAAAAGTACTGAACACAATACTATTAGTAAATTTGAGTAGGATGAAATTTCTTTAGCATAAATTTTAGTGTCGTGTTGGTGTATCAAAATAACTTCAAGGGAAATATTTTATACTCCTCATGTCTAGGATTTTGACTCATGAGGCGATAGGATAACTAAGTACCTTCAACTAAAATTACTTAAAATGTTTTTTTTCGTAATCAGTTGTTCAGCAAAGTAACGTTAAGGATCAATCACACTTTATTGTAACTGGGATAAAACTACTGTTCCCTTTAGGTATTTAAAAATTTTTCATATTCGTGTTTTCGAAAATTACTTCTAGAAGGTTGTGTGGGTGTTTGGTAGAGGTAAGGAGGGTGGCGTAGGGTAACGTGGGGGTTGGACCGGGAGACGTAGGTGTAATCACTGGGCAAGCCAGTTTATTAATTTACACGGTATAATGATAACTGTAAATAAAAAAAATGTTTTAATTAAAATACAGTACCTAAGTGGTAGCATAATAAACTTTTATTGAATCAAAAAACATAGGTATCATGATATTTATGAACCAGGGCACACACGCGCTTAGATCTAAAAATTATTTGTTATTAACGAAAACTCAATGGAACAGTCTACTATTATCTAATAATGTTTTCTATTAATCTTCAGTAACTTAAACATATTAAAGTAAAAACAAATAAAAAATTAAAAACCTCTTCTGGCAAAAACAAGTAACAAAAATTATAAAAACTTAATATTTGGCATGTCTTATTAAACAAAATATTCATTTTTCATTCATTCATTCATTAACCCTAGAAGCCCAATCTACGTCATTTTGACGTACACTCCAACGAAAATACGTTGTCTTTTTAACCGACTTCAAAAAAAGGAGGAGGTTCTCAATTCGACGGTATGTTTTTTTTTTTTTTTTTTTGTGTGTTTGTTACGCGATTTCTCCCCCATTTGTGGACTGATTCTCAAAATTCTTTTTTTATGTGAAAGAGTATACTCCCGAGGTGGTCCCATTTTAATTTGGTGAAGATCTGGTGCTGATCTTCGGAGATATACAATGGAACTCTTCAAAAACAGACGGCAAATCTGTCGTGATTGCTGGAATCGCTTGGATATTTATTGTTTATACAACATCATGACGTATCATCACGCCTGTATGCTCTGAGGGGTACGCAGATGTGTACAATATACCTAGATTTCGACAGTTAGGTATGTTAAGTTTAATTTATTAGGGATAAGTGGATAACCCTATTACCATGACATGTATTGTTAACAAATAACAATATAAAAATAAATTCATGGCAAATATTTGTATGGGAACAACTAAAAATGGAAAAATAAAAATCTTTTTTTGCAAAAAATAAAACCGACTTAAAAAAACCACCAACCGGTGTAAAATAACTCTAAATTCGGAAGTCGGTGGCCCATCATGAAAAAGACAAAACCACCAAAGCCACAGACTTCCTAATTTAGAGTTATTTTACACCGGTTGGTGGTTTTTTTAAGTCGGTTTTATTTTTTTCTTTCTTTCTTTCTTTCTTTCTTTCTTCTCACACCTGCGCCGGGGGTCACGGGAACGGAAGATACTTCCGCGACCCCCGACTGGTTCCGGCCCCGCGGGCCTCGCCAGGTCAGCGAGGGGAGTGAGGTGTTAGACTTCCCTCGCGACGTCTAAGAGGGGCGCGCGAAAACACGACGCGCCACCATCTCGGGTCCATGCACGTGGGGGGCGGCAGACATCCCCGCGTCCGTCGCCCCTGGACCCAATTAGGGGGGCTGGAAGAGGGCGTTGTCCGCCCTCCGCCTGCGCCCGGTGCGTCTGCTGCGGGCAGGGTGAGTGGAAGTAATCTCCCTCTCCCTTTCCGCAGCCTCCTTCTGCGAAATGACTGTTTCGCAGAAGGACACCACCGCGTCCCAGGACCCGACGCTGCCGACCATCTTCTCGACCACGGCCGGCAGCGACAAGTCACTGCCTACTCCAGAGACGAGGGCACGGCGCGGCTCCTCCCAAGCGGCACACTCTGCCAGCGTATGCTGCACCGTGTCCTCCCGACAGTCGACGCAGTGGTGACACCGGGCGTCCGGCTCCCTGTTTATGCGACACAGGTACTTTGCGAAGCAACCGTGCCCGGAAAGTATCTGCGTCACCCGAAACGACAGGGAGCCGTGCCTCCTCCCGAGCCTCCGCTCGAGCACCGGCCGGACCGCCTCGATGGTGACGAGGCCGGCGGTAGGGCGCGAAAGCCTGTCCCGCCATTCCGCCACCAGGACCTCGCGCAGCTGCGACCGACGCAACTCCATGTGACGCTGCATCGGTCGCTCGCCGCGCGCCTGCATTTCCTCGCGCCACCGGTACAGTGACGCGAGTACTTTCGCCTCCAGGTCCCAGGGCGGGGATCCGGCCAGTACTCCGGCAGCCTCGTAGGAGATCGTGCGATAGCCCCTGATGACTCTGACGGCCATCGCTCGCTGCGGTCTGCGCAGGACAGCGATGCTGCCGGCCGTCAGGTCAGCCGCCCAGATCGGGGCCCCGTAAAGGGCCATCGATCGCACGATCCCCACGTAGAGCCGCCTACAGGCGGCGCTCGGGCCCCCCAGATTGGGAAGCAGCGTTGATAGCGCCCCGGCCGCGCCCAACAGCTTGGGCTCCAGCCGCCGGAAGTGAGGTCCGAAATCCCAACGGCTGTCGAGCACCAATCCCAGGTACTTCATGGTGGACTCGACAGCGATTCGAACCCCACCGACCACTAGGTGTGATCCGGCGGGTGGCGCCCGACGGGGGCCGTGGAAAACCATAGCCTCCGTTTTGCTGAGGGCCACCTCCAGGCCGAGGCGCCGTATGCGGCCCACCACCTGTAATGTACACCTGTAACCAACAGTAGATGGCTGCATCACTTCGGTAAGTACCGCCATTTTTTCGTTATTACAATGTTGCACGTAAATTTGACGTATGTTTGGGCTTTGTGTAACTTTTGCGAATTGTTTTCATTTTGTAATATTATGATTTTTGTTCGATTATTGTTTTATTTTCCATAATTTTCAAACTGTACTTTATTTTTAGGAACGAATGTACAATGGCGTCCTATCGACGGTTGAATATAGACAAAATAGCATCAGTATTGGAAAATGAAGACGATTATTCTCCGCACGATACTGACTCGGAACAAGAAGATTGTGTGACTCATGACGACGTGCCAGAGACAGCAACAGAGACTTCCTGTAATAAGCCCGAACCAAAGAAACGACGATATTGTGGGTATTGCTCGTACAAAAGAAGAGGATGACCAAAACACAATACTCCAAATGCAAAAGAGCAATATGCGGTGAACACAATATTGATATTTCTCAAGACTGTGTATAAAAGCTGATTTTTGAATATTAAAGTACTAAGTATTGATAAGAGTTGATTAAATTTTTAGAAAAAAAAGTGATTTGGTTGATTGTTGTAAAATTTATTTAATTATAAGAAGAAACCTAAGAAGATCTCATTTTTTGTAATTTTTTTTTACTTTGCTTAATGTAACTTTGTAAAGGTAAAAATAAAAAGTTTTATATATTTAAAATACGTTTTTTTATTTCATAAGAACATATTTTAAATAAATAATCCAAAAACTAATAAATATCTAAAATAAAATAATTAAATTCAGCGATTTGATTTATATACGTCATTTTTACGTATGATTGGGCTTTATAGCCTCAAAAATATGATTGGGCTTCTAGGGTTAAAATCAATGAAATTTTGACTTTTCATTCACTACGTAATCTGAACAAAAACGGCACGATTGCAAGGGAAATAAATAACTACTTACCTCTTTATAAATTCAAAACTACACGATCCCACTCATTGATTCACTAAAATAGATTGATAACGCTAGCAAAAACGACAAATTGACGTCCTTCCGCAGTGGTTCGGTCGAGCAGAATGGCGGAACAGCTTAATTTTAATTTTTTTGAAGGGCGTATCGCATATCGTGCCCTTGAAGAGGACGTGTATAGCTTAACCGGGCGTCTCTGTAGAGATATCTTAAGCAAAAAATTAAGACCTCCAGCCAGAGTATAAAAACTTAAAAACTAAGCGACTACGCTAAGGGCACCCCCTGCGGGGTACGAGCCTCGGCTTAGGGCGTCGCTGGGAGAGGACAGCAAGGGACGGCTGGATCTGTGTGGTTATTATTTGGGGGCAGCGAGTTTATTATAACTACTGCTCAGCTCGCAGGCTGGCACACAAGCAAGGGACGGGAGGACGGGTAATTATCGGAGGCGTCGCGACGGGCCTCGACGGCGAGGCCGGAATCGGGCTGCGTTCTTGCGAACTGTGCTGGTAGACTTATCGCTCTCCTGGAGGAGGGTGATAGCGTCATCAGGGACGGTGAGGGTGTGTCTCGGTCGCCGTATCTTAGAGATGCGGGACGGAGTGTATCGGGCGGCCGACACCACGAGGGGGTTGGGGTGTTTTTCAGCTACGTCCATGAAACGCTTGGTGAGGCGTTTCATGAACTGCTGAATTGTAGGGATTTTGAGATCTACGTGGAGAATCTCATTTCGGACATAGAAGGGGGCTCCCGTTATCCTACGGAGGAAACGGTTTTGGAGGGTTTGCATCCTATGGATATGCCTAGGGTGCGCATGTGCGAAAACTGCGCAAGCATAGGTCATGATGGGGCGAATGACCGCGGTGTAGAGACGCAATTTGCACTTGAGTGACAATTTGCTTCTCGGGGTCGTGAGGAAATGAAGCCTACTGGAAGCGAAAGCGGCTCGCAAACGAGCCATCTTTATGTGCTTCGCGAAGGTAAGGTGATGGTCGAGAGTAACTCCTAAGTACTTTGCCTCCGAGTCCCAAGGGATGGGGGTGTCGTACATAGTAATTGGATCGGGGGTTGGGACAGTGCGACGCGGTCTCGTGAAGAGGACCGCTTGGCTTTTTTCGGGGTTGACCTCTATTCTCCATTTCCGGAACCAATCGCCTAGGGCGTTTGCGGAAGATTGGAGAGTGCGAGCTCATGATCGATCGCGCATGAGATCGCGCATGTGCCGTATCGTCGGCGAAGAGAGCTAACTGGGACCTATTACTGATGGGAATGCCACTGGTGAACAGTGAGAAGAGGAGAGGGGAGAGCACGGAGCCTTGAGGGACGCCCGCGCAAATCGGATGGGGATGGCGGAACAGCCAGCGCGCGCGCGGTTTTGTTACATTTTATGCTACCTAATCTTTACACATTGAAGAATATTTCGTCCAATTAGCTGCTTACAATATACTTTAGCAACGACGATAGCAAAACATATACCTTAATATTTTACTGAAGTTACATAACAGAGTATTTCATTAATCTTATTTGATAAAATAAAAATAATCGAAGTCCGTAATAATTACTTTAGTTCTTTGATTAATATTTGACAACGCAACACTTTTTTCTTTTCCGAATATTTTTCAATAACTTGAGATTACCAAATGTACTTAATGTACTTGTTGTTTATCTGGATGGAAAAACAAAAATACGTTTGTTTAATTTGTAAAGAAGTCAATACAAAGCAAAATTACTGCTTACTCACAAGCTCTTTACAGACAGCAAATGTAAATTACTTATACGCCAGCATCTTTTCAAAAGTAAGACGGCAACATTTCTTGTCCACCATACACTCTAAAAATAATGAATGCAAAATTACTTAAACGCCAGGCATCATTGAAATAAACGTAAACCAAAATTTCTTTAGCTGAATTTTTATTACATTCAAGGTAAGCACAAATTACTTATAGGCCATTCTTTTTTAGGCTACACAAAGGCAATTTTATTCAAGCGCCAAACTTAATATTTAATATTCAGGAAATATTTCTTGAGCGACATGAGTGAAAAATTGGCCAAAAAACGCGTCGCTTCAGTAATTAGGAAAAAAAAGCAGCACCTTTTTTTAGGTTACTTAAACGCCACAAAAATGCTCTGATTGCAATGGTTCCTAGGCAGATCGACGCAGAAAAAATCGCTGATTCCGAATATGTATATAACTCAATTATGCCCACTTTGTATGACAGAAGTAATTTTGCCTTTCCAGTGACGATATAATATCTTTATAAATAAATTAAAAGAATTTCTAATCCGTAAATGTTATTATAATAAATGAGTGTTTAAATGATAAATTTAATAAATAAACAAAAATACCAAAAAGAAAAGTACTTAATAAAATTTTAAAACACTTACCAATAATAATAATATAATAATTTAAACAAATATCAATGTATCAATTCATTACATCCGTGCGAAGCCAGAAAGAAAAAAAAAAAAAAAAAAAAAAAAAAAAATTCAATACATGTGTAGTAAAAATTATATGTACAGAATACAATTATTTATAAGCCTACTTACACTAAACAAAAGAGTAAATTAATATTAAAATTGTAAATATTTATAATAGCCCTCCTCCTAATTCTCCGAATTCTTATATTGTTATACCCGACAGGGCCCACAATGATCCAAAACTAACGCATATTATTAAGTATATCCTTATGTACCTGCCACCTAAGTTCACATTGCGGAATGCAATAAACATATTGAGTATTGCGTATTGAGACATTCCTAGAATACATTGTTCATTATACGAATACAAATTTAAATGCATATTATTTGCATACGTTGCTGACACAAAACTTGTAGAAATGATCTTACTTATTTCCTTTGGGTGCGAAAAGAAGGTCAAAGTTGCGTTAGTTTTCAGCAAAGAGATTTAAAATACTATAGAGCGGGCATGTCAACGAAATGTCATTGAAAAACATTGATCCTTTTGATCCTTTTTAACTGACTTTCAAAAAAGGAGGAGGTTCTATGTTCGTGTGTATGTATTTTTTTTTTTTTTATGTATGTTACCTGATTTCTCCCCCATTTGTAGACCGATTCTCAAAATTCTGTTTTTGTTTGAAAGAATATACTCCTGAGGTGGTCCCATTTTAATTTGGTGAAGATCTGGTGCTGATCTTCGGAGACATACTTGACGGAACTCTTCAAAAATAGACGGCAAATCTGTCGTGATTGCTGGAATCGCTTGGATGTTTATTGTTTATACAACATCTTGACGTATCATCACGCCTGTATGCTCTGAGGGGTACGCAGGTGGGTACAATATACCTAGATTTCGTCAGTTAGGTATGTTAATTTTAATTTATTAGGGATTAGTGGAAAACCTAATTATCATGACATGTATTGTTAACAATTAAGAATATAAAATAAATTCATGGCAAATATTTTTATGGCAACAACTAAAAATGGAAAAATAAAAATCTTTTTTGCAAAAAATAAAACCGACTTCAAAAAAAACACTAAACGGTGTAAAATTAATAACTCTAAATTCGGAAGTCGGTGGCCCATCATGAGTAAAACAAACCCACCAAAGCCACTTAGTTTTATTTTTTGCAAAAAAGATTTTTTTGATCCCATGCTTAGACTATAAATATAACACTGAATATTGCTATCTCATGAGCGGCCACGCGGTGGCTCGATCTAGAGGTATATTGTCTAAGATCCCATGTCTCAGTAACGCCATCTAGAATACCTAATATATGAATATTGGAGCGGCAGCGGACCGTACTAAAAAAAAACTCATAGACTAAACTTGTGTCCACTAGGACACAAGTTCTGGATGAAAATTTTGTTTGTGGCGTCCCGTCTTTAGTAAGTATTGAATGTCTTTGGTTTTCAGTAATAATCTGTTAAAATTTATAAAGATACATTTATCTACTCACATTTATCTTGGCTATCGAGAGTTTCAAAACCTAGAAACTTTTACATCAGACATTGAAAATAAGCATTATAATAAACTATACTCAATCCGATTAGGTAGTTAACAAAAGGTAAACAATTTTGACATGTATTTCTAGTTAATAACACAGTTTAAAAATAAAATACAGCTGAAAACAATTTTAAATACAACAAAAACGATTACATGATCAATTAAACGTTTATGTAAAAACACTCAGTCAGGTCAGATGAACGCGCGACGACGCGCGGTTGACTCGGGGAGCGGTTTAAGATTGTAACAAAATATCAATGTTGTTGTGTACATGACCGCGCGTCACCGCGCGTGCCCCGCACAGGTGAATCGTGCGGCAGCGTGCGTTTCGCGTGTTCTTCTGAACTCAGCCTTAGTTAACTACCTACTCGGAAGGAGTATAGCTGCCCAGGCAAACTTCGTTTTGCTTTAGAACCAGTTAATAATATGTTGTGTTACCTCCTTAATTGTAGCTTAAGACTAGTCAAACAGGGTGTCAGGGTGACAAGTTTATCAATAGGAGACCCTATTGATACACTTGTCACCCTGACATGTCATCGAACATGGCGCTGCATTTGAAAAAAGTTAAGGAAAACGTTTTTTTTATATATTTTTTGAGACAAAAAATGTCCGTCTCCAGGATATGATCTATCTCTATGCTAAATTTCATTACGATTCGTTTAGAAAATAGAAAACAAACAAAGAGACAAAAAGAGATACTTTATTTTTTCAACCAAAGGAAAGCGATCATTCCTTTGCTTATTTTTGTATTTTTTTTTACCATAAGTTCAACAAAATCATTATTTTTACAAAACCAAATAAAACCTTTCTACCTAATAAATTAAATGCCAGACGCATATTTGACAATTCAAAAATGAAAAAAAAGACGTATTCATTTTTAAGATGAACCCTATAATACAAAACAGGAAAATATTCGACGACGCTAATGCAATAAAAAGTCTTACAGAAAGATGGCGAAAAATATATTTACGCGTTATCCCATATTCGGAGACAAAACCTTCTTTTGTATTTGCGATAACAAATTATTTAGGTCAGTGTTTATAGTATTTCTTACATTTTTCTCGCTGAGTTGCTATTCACATAGATATGGTAATATAGAATAGGGCAGACAAAGACGATAGATAATTTGTCGCATGAAGATTTCGTAACATTGTAATAATAAAAATAATATTATATAATAATGAATGCCATTTAATCCGTGTATATATATATAACATTGGTGAGGCAGGGGCAGTCCTTCATAATTCCAGGTATTCAGTCTATCTTAGCCACCCTAGCCTATAGTCCAGTACTTTTATGACCATAGTCTGCAATAGGTTTACACCAGGCGAAGGTTTTTCTTGGGTGCAATAAGACTCTTCTAGTGCATAAAGGGAAAATCTGCGGTTGGTGCCTCATTTCATTAAAGATGACAACGGGCCTCTGCGAGTTGGCTTCGGCCCCTCGTACGCCTTCCAAAGGACCGGAACCAAAGGGTTCCGAGAAATAAAACTAAACATAAAAATAATATCACCAGCTTGTTACTGCTTACAGCTCCACTGTAGGTCAAACAGAGAAAGAAAGCTCTTCATACAGAGAAAGCTCAAGCATTGATTACCACCTACCACGCTTGCTCAAGGCGAATTGCCGATGTCTTCCCAGTCCATTATCTGATGTCAAAGACATTCAATACTTACATAAACGGGACATCACGAATAAAATTTTCCTCCGATTCTGTGACCTAGTGGACACAAGTCTATGAGTTTAATTTAGTACGCTCCGCTGCCGCTCCAATATTGCTATATTATTCTAGATGGCGTTACTGAGACATGGAATCAAAGTTTTTCTACGACATTTCCTCGCATGTCCGCTCTATAGTATTTTAAATTTCTTTGTCTGATGTCAATTTTACATTTTGACAAGTAAGCTTTTAAAACTAAGGACACAACGAAAACATATTTTAATATTGTTTCACTAGCCTATACGATATGATTATTTACATACGTACATGATAATAAAAACAAAAAGAAAGTAAAATTATTATAGGGCATCAAAAAATTCATCCGCATCGCTGTCAACGGGAAACGTGCCCATAAGACTGGCCGCCACGTTGAATGGCAATGCAGATTTTCTGACCCATAGACTCTGACCTAAATAAAGCCCAGCCCTCTGATCACGCGAAGAGTCGACCAGCCACTTAGCCAGGTCAAGGCAAAATAAATATATGGGCACTCGGACCCTATGGCTACGGTTCAAATATATAACTTCCTATAGGGTTGTTAATACATACCTAAAAATAAACAAACAAAAAAACAGTAAACCAATTATAGGGCATCAAAAAACTCATCCGGTTCGCTATCAACGTGAAAAGTGCCCAGAAGACTGGCCGCATTGCCACGTTGTATGGCAATGCTGATTCTCTGACCGATTATAGGCCCTGCCCTCTGGTCACGTGAAGAGTCGACCAAACGCTAGGCGATGTTCGGAAAACTAGATGGGCATTCGGACCCCATGGCCCGAGTGTTTCAACCCCAAACGGTTCAAATTATATAACTTCCAATAGGGTTGTTATATTTTCGCCGTTTGAGGTTTTCAGGTTAATTAAACTAGTTAACTATAAGACTTTTTTCTTTACCAATGTCAGTGATGTCTATGAATTTTAGAAAGACGTAATATGTGAAAAGTTCACATTGGTCGCCCGCATTTGAACACGCATGAGAAGCAGGTGTCTTAACCACTGTGTTGACATGACCCATATATACTAATGTAATTAGTTGTAATTGTTTCGAGTAATTCTGAGGTCAAATCGGGGCTCGTCGACTTACCAATCACTTGTATAATAACACCGATAACACTGAATTTAGTTAATTTAAACTGTAGGTACGCACGGGTGGCGCGCCTTGATGTAATTGAAATCTGTTGTGGAGTATTACAAAACATTAGGTACGTTACAAAACTTAGAAGCATGAAAAATAGTCGCCTTTGGGCCATCGCAACATTGTAAGTAAGGGCCAAAGGAAGACATGGGTGCTGATATCTGTGTTGCGGATCCGACACGTCTTCTTTTGCGGATATTTATTTATTTAGTTATTTTATTTAAAATAAAATGATCACAGCCCAATTACATTTCCTCGTTTTTATCGTAAGCTTAGAATAATAACGCATAGAAGCCGCGTTTAGTATAAAAGCCCGGCGAAATCATGTGTCCACTTTATTATATTTGTGTGCGTGAGCCGATTGTGTTTATTCGCCAGCTGTGTTCGACAGAACGTGACTTTTAGTACCTACTGACACGGCTTGCCGGCTCTGTTTTAAATGCTTCACTTTTCTACGCGTTTTATTAAATTCATTTTTTTTTCCTATATTTGTGCTGTAAGACCTTGCTTTTTGGCAAATTTCGAATTCTAGGTTAACGGAAACCACCATTTAGGTTTTCGAGTCAAAACCTGTAGGATAGTTCTGGTTGTCCTAGAATCCCAGTCTTACTGCATAAGTAATGGAACAATTTCAAAATATGAAAATAAATGAAAATTAAGGTTTACTTTGGTAGGTACTTACAACTTTTCACCATTTGTCCATATCATTTTATTGTGTTGATTCAGGACCTTGATTTTTATACACCTAATAGGGACTCTATTAGGTGTATAAAAATCAAGGTCCTGAAAAAAACATCAGTACCAGTATACATTTCAACTTGCTAGGTTTCACGAACGGACAGACCGACGGACAAGAGAGTAATCTTCTTATAAGGGTTCTTTTTTTTCCTCTTTGAAGTAAGAAACCCTAAAAAGCAGTAAATGACAACTAAAAACCAAAAACAAACATGTGGACCCTATAATAATAATAACCCCGCAGGGCAGCTTATGGCGAGCTGTTGGGCAGTAGTGACCCCATGGACATAATCTCCCGGGAGATGTCTCGTTCCTCATTTCTGGCTTGCCTTGATTGGCCGGCCAAAGCGAACGCTGACGAGGAACGGAGCTCCCACCTTTTTCTGGCCTTAGTTGGCCGGCTAGAGTGGAGATTCGCAAGAGCAAACGTGCTCGGAGGAAGGAAGCATTCCAGTAAGGTGCTGGTAGGGATCTTGACCGTACTTCCGTGATTGTCCTGATTGCCGTGGAATACCGCTCCACTCCTTTAGCACCTCAGGACATGTTGCCCTCTTGTTGCTACGTCACTATGTGCTAGCGGCCGTTTTAGAGGGACCATTATTGAGTGTGCAAGTCACCCCTTGTCATTCAGTCTGTGTATATGTAACATTGATATGGCAGGGGCCATAGTCTTTCATAGTTCTAGGTATTCAGTCCATTTTAGCTACCGTAACCTATAGGTAGTCCAGTACTTTTGTTGCCATATTCTGCAATATTCTTACTCCAGTCGTAGGTTTTCCTTGGATGCACTTGTCTAGTGCATACAGAGAAAATCTGCGATTGGTGCCTCATTTCATTAAAGACGACAATGGGCCTCTTCGAGTTGACTTCGGCCCCTCGTACGCCTTCCAAAGGTCCGGAACCCATTGGTTCCGAGAAATAAAAGCATAGTATTAATAATGTGACTGCCTCGTTGGTCTAGTGGTCGCTAGCGCTACTGCTGTTCATGAGGTCCCGGGTTCGATCCCCGGGTCGGGCAAAGTGTCATTGAGTTTTTCAATCTGGGATTTCTCAGTAACAGCCCGGAGTCTGGATGTGTGCCCGATGGATGGCAATAGGCTCGCCCCCTATTACATGGGACTTAAAAACATAATGGCGAAATGTGGGTGTACTACCAGGTACACCTCTGCCTAGCCCTTCGGGGATTACAGGCGTGACGATATGTATGTATGTATGTATGTATTAATAATGTTTATTCATCAATCATAAGGAACATGATAAAAACAATTTTGGCTTAAATTTACGTAAAGTTCACACATGTTATGTGCCTGTACTAGGAAATCCTGTGTTTTAGGCGATAAGAGATAGGTACAATTCTTTATCTAAGAAAGGTCATAAGGTGCAAGTTGATGCACTACTGCCTAGACTCGGCTTGTATATCCTATCCTTGACTTTTTATTCGTGTCAATGGGCACGGCATTTGAATAAAACCTAACCTTACCTTTATTGTTGTTACGGGGTGTAAAATCCTCATGGATATGACACTGTCTACTCCAGAGATGAAGGCACGGCGTGGCTACCCACAAGCGGCACACTCTGTCAGCGTATGCCGCGCCGTGTTTTTCCGACAGTTGACGTTATGGTTGACGTAGTGGGGACACCCAGCGTCCGGCTCCCTGTTCATGCGACACAGGTATTTCCCGAAGCAACCGTGCCCGTATGCACCTGCGTCATCCGAAACGACAGGGAGCCGAGCCTCCTCCCAAGGAGCAGCGGCCGAACCGCCTCGATTGTGATGAGGCCGGCTTGAAAGCCTGTCGTGCCATTCTGCTACCAGGACCTCGCGAAGCTGCGACTGACGCAATTCCATGTTTCGCTGCATCGGTCGCTCGCCACGCTCCCTCGCTTCCTCGTACCACTAGTACGGTCACACGAGTCCCTTACCTTAGCATACCTTTTTGGCGCCGATAATGATTTAGTAGACTGATAGCCTAAGGCATCAAGTCTGTCTGTGTACAGTTTTTTTACTAATGCATAATATTCTAATAAATAAACAAAACCTTTTCTTGTCAGCAACTTATTTTGTACGGCCTTGTTGTTTTATCTGTGTGCAACGTCAATAATAATGAAATAGTCCAAACAACAAAATCCAATAAGATTTTAAACGAACATTTTAAATTTTCCTTATTTTGTATTCAATTTGAACAGCAAAAATGTCGGCGTCTCTCGACAGCACTTTAGACCCTATGGAAGAAATCAGATTTCGTAAGAAACACGGCAACGCTTGGGCAGAAATACAAAAAGATACCCATTTTACTTTCGACGAACTTGAACGTAAGTCATATATCAATGATCAATGAAAAGTTGAAAGATTGTAAAGAGTGGAAGGGTTCAAATAATATTTTTCTCCATAGATATAGTTAAATCTCGTGACCGTTCCTGTGATCAATTGCATCAGGTCTTCAATCCAAGGAGGTTCAGTTCATTGTACATCGCGTTTCATCATCTGCCTAGCCTTTTCCCAACTATGTTTAGGTCGACTTCCTGTTTAACGGGTTCAGCTGAATACTAGTGCTTTACAGGGAGCGACTGCCGGTAGGACCTCCACAACCCAGTTACTGGGTAACACGATACTCTTTGGTTAAACTGGTTGTCAGATTTCTCGGGCTTCTGGCTATCTGAAATGACTGTCATAAATCTGCAGATGACAGCCGGGACCAAAGGCTTTACGTACGTGCTTTCCGAGGCATGAAGGAGTTTTGTATTCAGCTTCATCCGGTTAAACTAGAGGCCGACCCTAACATAGTTGGAAAAAGGCTAGGCAGATAATGATCTTAATTTTAGCACTATGTATATTTTTTTCTCTTCTATAAATAAGCGTTTTACCTATTAAGTAGCTTCATAAAAGTTTCGATTCTTAGTGTTATTTGAATTTTTATTTAAGAATTCCATAATGTACCTACAACTTTATTTATCTTCAAGTATCTACCCATTCTCTTTTCAGAAATTATGGTGATATTTTTCAAAATTCAAAAAAGAGACGATAGATGTCCCGGCACTGATCTTATAACAAGGTAAATGAATTGTAAGTTGTTGTTGTTGCATTGTTGTTATAACTGTAATTGCAGTAGGTATTTGGAAGTTTTTATGGTGTACAAAAGAGTATTCTTTTGTATTGTCTTTCGTATTGATAACAGATCGTCCTTTTCAACTAATGAGGGCCAACGCAGAGCTGGCAAAGCGCAGTAACGCGCGTTTTTCCATGCTAAATCAATATCACAGTTGCGTCTCTCAAAATAAAGTTGAAAATGAACCGCTTCAGTACTTTTATCAGCATAGATGCTCTCGTATTAGATTAAAATAGAATACTAGAGAGATATATAAGAGAATACGGTCAGCGTATAGAGAACCTTGAGGCATGTCTATGTCCAGTGGTAGATTTCATTCTAATATAATCCTGATGAGAATTATACTTAGATGAAAACACAAAACATAATAGCATAACAACTCGTTTATAATTCCCGAAGGGGTAGAAAGGAAGATGTAATGCAAGGTGTAAGCTATATGTGTTAGGTAAAGTACCTATTCTTGATTTTTTGTAAGCAAGCTTTAACTGGCAAAACATGTAGTCCATTCACAATGCTCGTGACATTGTATTGTATTCACTTGTCGTTAGAAAATAAAATACCTTTATCACATTCCAAACATTTCGGCGGTTATGTTTTAGTCCCATGTAATAGGGCGTGAGCCTATTCCCATCAATCGATCACAGATCTTGACTCTAGACTGCTACTAAGAAATTCCAGATGGACATTCTCAATATTTTTTTTTTGATTTGTTATTTTGTACTTTTTTTTGCATTGCTTTAACTCAGTATCTGCTCTACCGATTATGACAATATTGTACCATTAAAAAGCGGGAAAAGTACGACATCCACTCAGACGAAGTAGCGTGAGCAGTGCTAGTAAAATTTAAAACAAAAGAGGACGTAAAATAATGCCTTGAAAGAGTCCATTTACAAGATCATACCAACTGGGAGAAAACTCTCCAGAATGAGCTGACTGACGCCCAAACCAAAATATAATTAATTTCTAAAACTTATTGAAGACTCCAGATATTCCGTTTATTTTCTTGTTGCAGCATCGGGCTTTACCTGATACCACATATTTACAGTCTAAACAAATTTGTATACTTAGTATGTTTACCAAACTTCATAAGAGTTTGACTGCATTTGAATTAATGATACCTACTTAGTACTATTGAATGTTTGATCTCAAACATTCAAAGGTAATCATGGTCATTGAGAAATTAGATAAGAGTTATTCTTTTCTGAAATAGCTGAACAGATTTTATTGATTTAATCATCATCATCGTCAGCCGACTGTAGTCTACAGCCGGACATCGGCTTCTCCTAATGAGCGCTACATCTGTCTTCAGCTTGTCGCATCCAGCATCAGCAGTCTTTCGCAGGTCTTCATCCCACCTAGCCGAAGGGCGTCTTACACTACGTTTTCCAAGTCTTTGAGCTATGGCGATGACATTGGATTATATCAGCCTTCTAATAAATATAAAACCGCAAGAAATCGACCATTAATCTGGGCAGGAGCTGCGATGCCACAGACACATAGAATGTGAAGCTCATCAGTTATATTAACTCTTCATGCGTCAGTTATTATTATGAAATGATTGATGACCTAATCTTTGTGGGGGCTGTCTGTTATTTTTACAACATAATAATAAAATAATTCTCTAACAATCATTAAATTTTAATTGTTCAAGTAAAGCACAAACCAGATTAGTATTTGATGGAGATCAATAAAAAAAAAATGTGCCTATCACGTAAATATTTTAGGTCAGTAATTAAATATTTCTTAACTGCAGCACAAAACTAAAGATAATAACCACTATACCGCTTTTGTAGTATCACAACGATTTTTAGCTGAAACTAAAAATAATTTAAGACGTCTTTGATTATTCAAATAAGGAAATCCACGCAATACATAATAAATTCGTCAGATTCTTGTTCCAAAATGTACTAATAGATGGCGCTATACCGCTGTGCCATACATTTGCGTACAAATCCTGAATCTCGCTATGGTTACGTTACCGAGCGAAGTATAAGTAGTTTCTAACGTAAGCGTTAGTCAGAGTCTATTTTTATACTTTTATACAGTAGATTTTATAAAAAAAAACATAAAACCAAAAAAAATATATCTACATAGTCAATACCAACAATTTTTGAATAAGGTCGCTCTGAGCGGCCTTGTAATACCCCAGCATTGCCTCTGAATACAAGTCCAAGGACTTAGATACACAGATAGTACTGTTCACAAAGTCTTTTAATTCAAATCAGTTGCTTATTGCTACCTATAGATAATTATTAAAACTTTAAAATTTAATAACTATATTTATTGGTAGATACATAATCGAGTTACATTAAATAGTAATTAGTATTAAATAATAATAATTTAGTTACTTCCGACGCCCCCACGAAATTGATAATGTACTATTATGGACTATTTACAATAAATAAAAACTTTTTTGCAAAAAATAAAACCGACTTAAAAAACCGACTTAAAAAAACACTAACCGGTGTAAAATAACTCTAAATTAGGAAGTCTGTGGCTTTGGTGGTTTTGTCTTATTCATGATGGGCCACCGACTTCCGAATTTAGAGTTATTTTACACCGGTTAGTGTTTTTTTAAGTCGGTTTTATTTTTTGCAAAAAAGTTTTTATTTTTCCATTTTTAGTTGTTCCCATACAAATATTTTTGCCATGAATTTAATTTATATTGTTAATTGTTAACAATACATGTCATGGTAATAGGGTTATCTAATTATCCCTAATAAATGAAACCACCAAATTGAAATGGGACCACCTCAGGAGTATACTCTTTCGAATAAAAAAAGAATTTTGAGAATCGGTCCACAAATGGGGGAGAAATCAGGTAACATACGTAAAAAAAAATGCATACTCACGAACATAGAACCTTCTCCTTTTTTGAAGTCGGTTAAAAATAAGCAATTCAGCTGATATTTAGATTAGTGTACACCTAGTTTGAGGCCCACAGATTTCAAAATAAACATAGTAGTTCTATACTGATGTGCCTATGTAGTAATTGAGTTTTTTTTGTCAAACTCAAAGTCAGACCATTTATATCAATTGGGTCGTTTTATGGAACTTTTGAACATCAAACTTAAGTTAGATTAAATATATAATTAAAATGATTCTTGTTGCACCTTAAAAAACCTAGTTTCGTATAGAGAAGAATGAGCAAGAAACTCCATCTTACTCTTTTCAAAATAGCTATTAGATATACAGGGTTATTTTTCAATGACCGGCCAAATTTTCACAGGGTGTTCTACCCATGAATATGAGCAACTTTCCCTATGGGACCAACTCTGAAATCACGAAAAAAATCTAACTTCCTAATTTAGAGTTATTTTACACCGTTTAGTGCTTTTTTTTAAGCCGGTTTTATTTTTTGCCAAAAAGTTTTATTTCAACAACTTAGCATACCTACTCATCTTACAACAAACTTGGTTCTTTCTTACATAGGTTTAAGTTTTCTCTGATTTATCTACTAACCCATATGGATGTTGCTAATCTGAAATATATATATATTTTTATTTCATATCACCTTGTACTATCTCAGTATAGTATTTTTTATTCAAGGTACGTTCGTCCTCACATGTTTAGTCTGATTAGGTATACAAAATATTGAAAAATCTATTTTGAAAGAGTAAGTTTGGAGTTAACCTTTTGGAATGTGCCACTAGAATCATTCTTTTTATTTATTTAATTTGTAAGTCTGACCTTCAAAAGTGCCTTATAAGGGTTTAATTGAATTAAATTAGCACCTAAGTTTTTTGAAACTGTTGTTTGGACATGACATAGGTGTATTATGATGGGTCCTTGGCTGTTCAACTTATACGTGGATAGTTGTCTGACAGATTTAAAAGAGAGTGAGTGTGGATTGAGGATGAATGAGTTGCCTGTCAAATGCCTCCTCTACGCCGACGATCAAGTTCTTCTTGCATCGTAATCGGAACAGTTGCAAGACATGGTGACCGAGATGAATGAAGCATATAAGATGAAAGGGATGAATATAAAGGTGAATAAGACGAAAGTAATGGTGTTTGAAAGAGACGAAAACGTGTCGTTGTGCGATTTGAAAATAAACGATGAGTGTAGAACAAGTGAATGACTTTGTAGGTATATCTGGGAAGTCTGTTTACAAGCGCTGGAAAGATTGATGCGGATGTGGAAAGGAGAGTGAATGCAGGAAATAAAGTGAATGGCGCTATACATGGCGTTGTGACCAGCCAGTCGATGTCCGAAAAGGCACGACTGGCTGTTCACAATGGTGTGCTGGTGCCTACACTAAAGTATGGAAGTGAATGTTGGGCATGGCAAAAGAGACATGAAAGTAGAATAAATGCTGTAGAAATGCGTTCCTTGCGAAGTATGTGTGGTGTAACAATGAATGACAGATTGAGGAATGATGTGATAAAGCAACGTTGTGGTTTGAAAGAAGATGTAGTTACAAAAATTGAAAAGAGTATGCTTAAATGGTTTGGTCACGTTGAAAGGATGAATGAAAGGCGACTAACGAAAGGTATTTACAAGGCAGACGTAAGTGGGAACGCCGGGAGGGGACGCCCTAGAAGGACATACATAGACCTAATTGGTGAAGTTCTTCAGAAAGGTCAGGTGCGTAGTACTCGCAACCGGCGTGTGTGTGACAACACACAACGAAGCAAAAAAAATATGTTAGAATCGTAGCATATGGCGCTCTGTAGTTTCTGCCGCGCGCCTTTTTCCTATGGGGGTACCATGGGAAAAAGGCGCGAGTTTATGTATGTATGTATGTATGGTGGTAATTCATGCGGTGTGGCCAGCCAGTAAATCATTATTGGACTTTAACTGGCTGCGGTCTCCGAGCATACATTTATTTGTATTAAAATGAATGATAGATAGAAAATAATGGTATAAAAGTCTTTATTGTACACCATTAAAACGTACAAATTACAATTTTATGGGCTATGTAGGGTAAAAGAGACGTAAAAGTAGAAAAAATAATGGTAAAAAGGTGTTAAACATTTGTACATTGTTTTATGGTAAATGAGGGTCTAAATTAGTATAATTATTAAATTAATTAATAAATTAATTTTATTGTTAATTTAATTAATTTAATTAAATTAAAATTAAAATAAAAATAAAATAAAATAAATTTACGTAGATAAATTATATACAAAATCAACACTTGCCATTGCATTGGTTTTCTAATATTAAACATACAAAATTCCCAGTACCAGTTGAACAAAAAAAATATTACTAAAATTCGGCCAATTGTGAGTCGGACTAGCGTAATTTTCAAGATGTAGTACAATTACGAATAAGGTCATGTGTCATGTCAACACGGCCCAATCCGGTGACAAAATGTGGTTTCCATACAGAATTCTACTTTGATAAGGGTTAAGATAAACTACCCGTTACCAATCATGGGGGAGGTCAGGAAACAAAGGCTAGGTTAAACAAATAACCAGAAGTTAGTTTGCGAGTTTGGCTCATTATGTGAAATGATGATAAAATGTCAAAATCATTTATTCTGTAAGTAGATCTTTTCGGATACTTTTGTTAGTGTTTTTTTTTTACTTTTTATTTAATGCATGATGCATTTAGACTTAAAACTAGTGAGTACCTACATGACCCTGCAAGAACGCAGCAGGATAACTTAAAACTAGGTTAGGAATTTTATTATTAAATTCAAAGAGATTTAAAAGACTATAGAGCGGGCATGTCAAGGAAATGTCATAGAAAAACTTTGATCCCATGTCTTAGTAACGCCATCTAGAATAATATATGAATATTGGAGCGGCAGCGGAGCGTACTAAAAAAAACTCATAGACTAGTGTCCGGCAGGACACACTTTTTCGGACGAAAATTTCGTTTGTGATGTCCGGTCTATAGGTATTGAATGTCTTTGATTAAATTTAACTTATCTTATCTCAAGCTCTCTATCAAGCTTCACTTATTTACATATAAATAGGTACATATTTTGATTTTAGTTTAATTTTGTACCTTCCTTAATTTATTGGATACATAAGTATACTAAAAAACAACTAATTTCAACTAAAACAATTGATTAAAAAGCTGCAGTCTAAGTCTAACTTTAAGTTAAAATATGCCTCGTTGTAGCAATCGCTACTGTTTAGCGCAAGGTCCCAAGTTCAATCCCTAGGTCGGGCAAAGTGGTATTGAGTTTTCCTATCTAGAACTTTCTCAGTAGCAGCGCGGAGTCTGGATTTGTACCCGATTGATGGCAATGGGCTCGCCCTCTATTACGTGGGACTTAAACATAACTGGCGAAGTGTGGGTGTACTTGTACACCTCAGCCTAACCCTTTGGAGATTACAGGCGTGATGCTGTGTTTTAAGGTAAAATATTGTATTTTCTACGTGTATTTTTTTGAGACAAATGTCTGAAACCGTACGTTTCACCACGAAACCACATTTTGTAATATCGTTACTATTTTTCTCTGTGTAAAAAAAAAAAACTTTTTTGCAAAAAATAAAACCGACTTCAAAAAAAACACTAAACAGTGTAAAATAACTCTAAATTAAGTCGGTTTTATTTTTTGCAAAAAACTTTTTTATTTTTCCATTTTTAGTTGTCCCCATACAAATGTTTGCCATGAATTTATTTTATATTTTTAATTGTTATCCACTTATCCCTAATAAATGAAACTTAACATACCTAACTTTCAAAATCTAGGTATATTGTAGTCATCTGCGTACCCCTCAGAGCATACAGGCGTGATGATACGTCATTATGTTGTATAAACAATAAATACCAAGCGATTCCAGCAATCACGACAGATTTGCCGTCTATTTTTGAAGAGTTCCGTGGTATATCTCCGAAGATCAGCACCAGATCTTCACCAAATTAAAATGGGACCCTTAGGAGTATACTCTTTCAAATAAAAAAGAATTTTGAGAAATGGGGGAGAAATCAGGTAACATACATAAAAATAAAAATACACACACATGAACATAGAACCTCCTCCTTGTTTGAAGTCGGTTAAAAAATACACCAAATAAACAGTTCTAGCACTCACTCGTAACTAAAAAAATAATATACGTCATATTAAAAAAAAAGAATCGTGCTTAAGCAATTAATGCCCGGCTATTAAAAAAACGATGGTCGGGCTTAACCAGTTAAAAAGAAATGCTATCTGTAATGAAAACCAGTCACCACGTCAGCACCTTCTTCTGACATTATCTCACCATCTGGCCTATTGGTCTACTAGTTAGTGAACTACTAGACCTCTATTAAAAGACATAGCAGTCAGGGACACTTCCCAGCACTATTTACACGTTTAGTACTCGTCTACGGGAGTATCTGATAGAGGCGCAACCGAAAGT
Source organism: Euplexia lucipara (assembly GCA_921972225.1). Lineage (NCBI taxonomy): Eukaryota > Metazoa > Arthropoda > Insecta > Lepidoptera > Noctuidae > Euplexia > Euplexia lucipara. The sequence continues at coordinate 2,734,456 of OV179142.1, read as the reverse complement.
AGATAAATAAATAAAATAAATATAATTATTCCACAACTTCCACACAAAGCCATCTAGTCCCAAGCTAAGCAGAGCTTCTGTTGGGTACTAAACAGCTGATAAACATACTGATGTATTTCCAAATACTTACATATTATAGATAAAATGACACAGAACAAATTTTAATGATCGTGCTCATCACACAAACATTTGTCCTGGGTGGGAATTGAACCCACGACCTCTGGCATAGCAGTCAGGAGGCCAGGCAGTAGATATGGTTACACTTAATGCTTCAATTATATAAAACGCCGGCGAATCATCCAGTGATGCTCCTCATAATTTAAATTATATTACACCTATTTAAAATAGGTGTAATATAATTTAAATTTAATCATTATGTTGCACTATTCATTTATTTATTCATTAACTAAGTACTCTGTTATTTACATTTACTATAATATCTCTTCTTTTTTGTATCTGTTATCTTTATTTAGGACATGTATTCAAGTATTCAAGTATTTATTGCAATCCATAATGAACATACAGGTGGAAGTTTAAACAGATTCGAGTGACAATTATGGACCCTGTCGGGCACAGCAACATCAAAATTAAGATGAGTAGGAGAGAGGAAGAGCGCATTTTTAAACATTTTTTAAAAAATCTTAAATATTTGTAAAATTTTACTCAATTAAATTATTACCTAGTTATTATACTGATATCTTGTACCATATATTATATTTAAATTTATTATAGTATTTATTTATATTCAATTATAATTATACAAAATTATCATACATTTATTTATTTAGTAGTCAAATCAATTTGTCAAATTATCTGTTAGAAATTTTTCTATGGTGTAGTAGACTTTGTTAATTAAGAGAATGTCTTTTATCTTTATTTTTATTTATATATAGTATTAATATAAATACTTACTATGATGTATTGTGTTACTCAACCGACACTCGTTCCAAAAGGTGCATTTGAAAACCAGCGTCAGACAGCTGCATCCGTCTGGCATTACCGCTGAAATGATCCTTTTGGCGGAGCCGTGATCAGCCGTGAGTCATGCCATTTACTTTTTACTATTTTTTTGTTACTATCCTGTTTTAACAGTGTGTGCATGTTTTAACCAGTCGGTCGATTCAGTAAAAGTCATGCGGTGATTTGACCAGAACCGCACTGCTGTTGCCAATAAATATTCTTTCTTTCTTTCTTTCTCTCTGCCTTTCTTTCTTATTTTCTTTCTCTCTTTCTTTCTTTCTTTATTTATTTCTATCTTTCTTTCGTTCTTTCTTTCTTTCTTTCTTACCTGAGCCGGAGGTTATAGTTTGAATGATGAGCACGATCATTTGTTCTGTGTCTGGGTGTAATTTATCTATATTTTGATAGGTAGCTGTCATTACTTCTTAGATTGTCACAACTTTGAGTAGCGTACCCGCGTAAGCGTTAACCTTCGATCGACCATTGCGGCTGTTATTATTTAGTCGCAAGCAGACATCTACGTCAAAAAAAGTAACCAAAACCACCAAAAGTAACCAGTACCGTGTCAAAAAAATGTTTGCAAAATTAAAACCCTTGTTTTTTATTTCGCTATTAGTTAAAGCTGTAATGTACCCAAGGGAACAGAAGCGGGTAATGTAATAGTATTGACCAGTTATGTTGGTCGAAAGTTTGATGGTCATTACACCCTTTGCCGAAAATCGAAAATCTAACCTTAATTACCGGTTGGCATTTACCAGTTAGCAGTTAGTTTCTTTCGTCAATTTTGGGTTGATGAAAGAATTAAAGGAGCCTTTGTTCATGGCAAATAACGAAAATGAAATGCCATAATTGCAGAAATACTACGTTCTTACTTAAAACTAGCCCGTTCTTCACCTACTCTCGAGTATTCAAAATAAATAATTATAATAATACCAGCCTGTTACTGCCCCACTGCAAGACAAAGGCCTCTTCTAATACAGAGAAGGGAAAAGCGTTGATCACCACGTTTGCTCAAGGCGGGTTGGCGATTTTAAACTTATATTAACTATAATAATAAGTCTAGGTTTCCTCACGATGTTTTCCTTCAACGATGTCTGTGATAAACTTAGGGAGTAATATGTATTGAAAAGTCACTTTGGTCCTTGCCTGGATATTTATTTTTTTACTAGCTGTGGCACATTGTGATTAAATGGTTATAAAAAACAATCCTTAATGCGGATTATATATCATGCTAAAATTTCAGCTCGATCGGAGCAGAATTTTTTGACAGTACACATATTTTTGTTCTATGTGGAAACGGAACCCGAGACAAGTGGTGCAGCAGTCAATCGCTCCGCCGCTGCGCCAGCCATTCCGTAGGCAATAGGTGCAATAAAATAGCAGTGAAGGAAGTGTCCGTTGCTACAGCCTGCCCCGGCACCTTCAGGATTCTATTGCAACTACTTCTTATTTTGCTTAGGAGCAACACCCTCTGTTTGCGCACCATCCGCCTGCATATGCAGAGCACTGCGAAAACGAAGCAATCGTAACAGTACTCATCCTAAAAACATTATTATATTCAAAGAGGATAGATAATATAGAGAGGACTTGCGAAGATGTGTCATAAAAAAAAATATGATTCCATGTCTCAGTATTGCCATCTAGCATAATATAGCAATATTAAAGCGGCAGAGGAGCGTACTAAATTAAACTCATAGGCCTTCAAATTAGCCGCAATGAGCCGCGCGGTGGCAGCGCGGCTACAGCGCCTCCGCCGCGCTGCAACCGCTAGGTTCGAGCATCATAGTGTTGTACCACAGTCTAAAAACATACAGTCGTCCGACGAAGCCGTCTAGATAGGGCAATCGTGCGGGGTGTCAGGGGCGAGACGCGGGAAAGCCGCTCCCGCGCTGCGAACAGAACGATGTTCGTAGTGCGGGAGGTATTATTCAAGTCTAACGCGTGTAGAAGTTGTCGGCATTTTTCCAGAGATCAAAGGCGTCGTCCTACTGTATTAATATTTATACTGTGGTTGTACATTTAGTTTCTACCTCATCGATAAATTGTTCAAGATGATTTTCGTTCATATCTGAATAGAAACACGTACGCATCATCACTGTTCGATTGATGAACCGATACTTCACAGCGCGGGTGTAGCGCTGCAGTCGCGCGTTTTTTTTATTTAAATGGATTAACAAAGCAGCGCGACGGTAGCCCTGCAGCCGCGCTGCCGCCGCGCGGCACCTTGCGGCAAATTTGAAGGCGCCCATAGACATGGCTCCAATGGGACACAGGTGTACGATGAAAATTTTGTTCGTGATGTTCAGTCTGTAGGATTGAATGTCTTTGATTATATTCGACTAGCCGTCCCGGCCAACTTCGTTCCGTGGAATCGACTGAGAAAACATTTGTCACTGTCTGTCATGTCATCACAAAAATAGAGAAAACAGTTTTCATCATATTATTATGTTTTGAGCTCCGGATTTAATTTGTAGATCTTCGACAGTCGTTACGGATAGTCAGATGCCCGAAAGAATGACAACAAGTTTAACCAAAGGGTATCGTGTTACCCAGTAAATTGGTTGTGGAGGTCAGACAGGCAGCTCCATGTAAAACAGGAGGAGGCTGTAGAAGTTCACTTCTGCTAGTGAAGGTGGAGACATCAGCGCGTCCCAGGATTTATCGCTGCCGACTAGATAGCCTTGACTACGGACGACAGCAAAAGGTCACTAGGTACTTAAGAGACTGATGCAGTCTGCCAGCGTGTGCTGCGCCGCGACCTTCCGGGAGTCGACACCACTTCCTAATTCTATTCCAAACCTTGTTGCACGTGTCTAACCATGCCATGATTCCAACACGACCTTTTGTTGTTAAAATGTGACGTGTTACAAATCTTTGATAATTATGTATACAGAAAAATGCTGCTCTTTCAGTTGGCCCAATCTTTGTTCTCCGTGAACTACTTGTTGACATAAAACGAAATAGAGTACTATGGATTTGAAGCTATAATTTGAGATATATTTCAATTTTGTCGGATTTACGCCCATTTTGACTATCATTCTTTTATTTACTTACCTATACTTATTACAGGGGACTTTACCAACACGGGCTTCATATGGGTGCACTATAGGTATAGCTCTGCCTTACCCTTCAGAAAATACAGGAGTTGTTATTCATAACATATTTACATTCAAATGATATTATAATAATAACGTTTAAGAATAAAGAAAAAAAGTGTAACATTAGAATAGAAAATGTCAAGATGCAAGTAAGACTCTGTCTACCTACCTCCATAAAAATGCGAGTTTATGTTTTAGAAATTAAAAACTAATGGAAAGATAATTTTCTTTAATGAAATGAGAACAATAACAAAACATAGTGTGTTGACATAGTTGCGAAAAGGCTAGGCTGATTATGAGATTTTTGTTGGGTGTAGTAGGTACCTATATTTAGCAGTTATTTAGATATTAAAACCAAACTACTGTATCGATTGGATAAAATTATATGGGACAAACTGAAGTATATTAACCTATCAAATAAAAAATAACCATCAGAATCAGTCAGTTGGCGAAATAATCACGTAAAAAACATTACAACAGTCGAATTAACTAAATTGTAACAATATACACGTGCAAAACTCTTGAAAATAAATTTCAATCTGCTTTGGGGTCAGATTAATATAACAATGTTGTGTCGACCTGAATATTTTTAACATAACACTGTGCATAAAAAAACGGAATTGATGTCCAATCAGTTTTGCAATTCAATGAATATGACACCATGACTTTCGCACCGCAGATTATGTCTAAGGTTATCGAACTAACTGTTACGACACAGTAGAAACGTGCACATTTTAGTATTTAAGAATAAATGTTAACTATACCGATGTAAGAAATTTAAAAAGGTCAGAAAGTTATCGCTAACATTAATTTCGATTATTCACTTCACGAGTTACACAATTTATGTTGCAAGATTGTTATTAATAATTATGTTTCACATTTATTTGTAGCACTATACGCCTCTAGATAATGTTCAAGGTTAGTTTCTATTTTAAAAAATGTTTTCTAACACTTTAAAGGTACAATTTATTAGACTAAACCACAACCACAGACTTTTAGGAAGAGATTATAGTAGCAGTTTCACCAAACCTAGAACTATTAATACATTTTTCTGCAATTGCAACAAAAACATTCCAAGCACATCCATCGTTTACGCGATGACAGAATGTAGGTTACACAAAACTTCATGAAACACTGATCACTGAAAGGTTCTGCCGTTCATACCCTAGACAGAGACTGAACTAATCTTCGCATATAAAACTCCTAACGTGGAAGCAGGAATGCAGTATACGGAAAGTAGCTGTGTGTGAGCGGGACAGAAAAATGCAGCCGGTTTATCTCTTCGATGGTTATGTTCGCCTGGTACTTCGAATGCAACCGTTGCACAATTGTTAGGAGAAATAGCAACTGGGTTGCACGTTCTGCCTTGTACTGACTGACGTTTCTGCAGTTCAGGATTCATGTGAGATATTGCTATTGAAATTGGTAGATATTTTTCTTTAGTGTCAATTAAAAATGGTTAATTAGGTATTGAACTTATTAAATTAGTTTATATTAAAATTGAGAAAGCCGGTTAACTTTGACTTAAGTACCTATTGTGTTGGTGTGGCAATCCTTAATTAATACTTTCATCAAACATGAAGCTTGTTAGATTTACGTCACGGGGTGTCTTAACTGGCCATTCGTTTTTCGATGATTCTAAAACAATGTATTTTGAAATAGGTACCTATGTAATAAATAAAAATTGGTCGCATCATCGTTTACGTGGATGTCGAAAATCAAAAACTTGGCGTTTAATTTTAGTGTACATACCACTATTTAAACAGCAGAATCCTCCTAACTGATTTGATGATTTTTCAATGAAATATATTATTATCATTATTAATGAAAATTATTTTTGTTTGTAATCAGTTCATTAACTATGCAATAAAACTAGTTAAAATAAAATAAATACATACAATAATTTAAAAAACCCAAAGAAAAACAACACAAACGTGATAAATTGCAATTTTTTTTCTCCAGATTTTGTGTATTTCTTTTTTTTATTAAACCATTTATCATTTTTTGTTTTAAACATCGTTAGGCGATCTGGCCTTTTAGTACCTAAACATAATTGTAAAATCGCCAATCCGCCTTGAGCAATCGTGGTGATCAATGCTCGCCCCTTCTTTGAATGAGAAGAGGCCTTTGTCCTGCACTGGGACAATACGAGTAACAGGCTGGTATTATTTATTACTACCATTTATGTTATTAGTAGCTATAAAAAAAGAAGGAAGGAAAGAAATTATATTAGCATAGAAACAAATGTTTTCTTGTTTGTTTATTTGTGAGGATTTGACTCAAATAGATTCAACCGATTTAAAATACCTATTCTATAACCATTATAAAGTTATATTTTTAATTTATTACAGTAAAACGTAAGCTATATATTATTTTCGAGACTACCAGGGAGCCACAGGAATAGAATAGGATAGGTAATAAAAGTAGCACAAGTTACCTACTCCCGCAAAAACTTTGGTGCAGTGTGTTTCAAGTGAACTATGGCAACACTATGCAAACACTTTTACATGTCAATTTTTAATAAGAAGGTGAGGTCGGAGTTTCACTATCTGACTACTCTGAGAAGAAACACCGAAAAAAAAACTCAATAGGTCACAGTCTCTTTTAAAGTCCAGACATTATCTTGGTCAGATTATGTTAGAACCATGCATTTTTGTGTCTGAAATGGTCTTTTGAGGAAAGAACCACACAGATATGAGTGGACCATATCAGTCAGTGCAAGCATTTGTCAGTTATCGTGAGCTCAACTCGGAACTTGAGGAGATCTACGTCCTGACGAACAATACCAAAGAAAAACATTTCGGTTGGTCGCATAAAAAAGGTACTAAAACTGCCAGACAAATTAAAAAAAAAACGTTAAAAATTAACAAAAACACTAACCGGTGTAAAATAACTCTAAATTAGGAAGTCTGTGGCTTTGGTGGTTTTGTCTCATTCAATGATTGGCCACCGACTTCCGAATTTAGAGTTATTTTACACCGGTTAGTGTTTTTGAAGTCGGTTGTATTTTTTGTAAAAAAGTTTTTATTTAACAATTTTTAGTTTTTTATTTTTATATACCTAGATGATAAATTATTATCCATTTCTACAACACATATTTACATATTACAATCAAACAAATAAATAACAACTGTTCGCGATGAAATCAAAAAGTAAAATTCATGAACAAAAATTTTCATAAAATGAAAACTACCAGACCAAACTATGTAATTTTTTTATGAGACCAAAAAAAAAACTAGTCCGCATAAAAGTAAAAAAGAATCACGTAAATCGGTACATAAATCTCAGCGTAATCGGTGAAAATACGTACAAAAAAGTGATAAAAATAAATTAAATGCTCATAAAATTGTTTATAAAATGAAAACTACCGAGTCAAACTATGTTATATTTTTATGGGACCAAATAGCAGCTATTCCGCATCGAAATCAAAAAGAATAACTTAAATCGGATCATTAATCTCGGAGTAATCGGTGTACATACATTAAAAAAAAAACCGATCGAATTGAGAACCTGGAGGAGGTTCTCAATTCGATCGGTTTTTTTTTTTTGAAGTCGGTTAAAAAAAAAAAAAAAATCATTAAATTAGTATTGGATGACAACTATTTCTTATCTTATCCTTATGGAATAGCTCTTCTATTCCACCGAGTGGTCCAGTACCACATCATCGCGATATTGTAGTTCCCTGTTCAATTGTAAGTAAGTCTGTGCCCACCAGATTCCCCCAGAGCAGGTCAAAGGCCTTGGATAAATTGAGGAAGCATGCGTATACTGGGGTCTTATCCCTTTGTGCAAATGTTGACGGTATGCATTAAACACAGTATCGTGCTTTCTGTGTGGTGATTGTGAAGTGTTACATGTTCTACTAATATTATATTATAAACGCGAAAGTTGTATCCATGGATGTTTATTATTCTTTCACGCAAAAATTACTGAATGGATTTTAATGAAACTTTACAAGAATATAGCTTACACATCAGAATAGAACTTGCATTATGGTACCTACGGGAAATGTATGACCAGAGCTAACGATTGAAGCGCTTATTTTTGTATTGTTTTGATCACATATAAAATGAGAACAACAAGGAACAGTAAGGAAAAATGTGTTTTTACCAAATCTTTAAAATTTGTTCATCTCTTAACTGTAAAACCTGGTTTAAGTAGCGATTTAGGTCAACTTTATGATTTTTTTCTACCTTGCCTTTGATACCTATATTTTGTTGTTACATAATTCTTTTAGCTACATGTACAGTATTAATTCATTTATTTTAATAAAAACTATTGCGCATTATTAACATTTGACTAGAAAAACTGACTTTCAAACAATATTAATATATTTAATGCGAATAATGTATCATATATTAGAAAACACATTCCAGCTTTTGCTAAAGAATATGGCAGAAGGACTTTGCATCATTGGAAACAAGTTATAGTTTCGGAAGAAACTATAATGAATTTGGTAAATTCCGACGGAAAAGGATATGTTCGACGAGCCTACGTCCTATTAACCAGGCTTTCAACAACAAGTACACCAAAAAAATACTTAATTATGCACTGCGGTGGAAATCTTAAAAAGTGGTAACGCTTCGGGACCCATGTCCCGAAGCGTTACCCGTTCAATCTTTCTCACGAGGATAACTCCATAGTTATCCTCGTGAGAAAGATTGAACGGGTAATGGATCAGTATCATTACAAAAGCATCTTAGAGGCAAGATAAACCTCTTATTAAGATGAAATTTGCTAGTTACTTGGGCATTCCAACACAATAGTGCCCTAAAGCAAACATCAAATAGCGTAAAAGGGTTTCTCAGATAACAGTCAGTGACAATGTAGGAGTGGCCCATAGACAATGTGTGGCAGATCGTCAAGAAAATAATATCGAAGAGTATAACACTAACACCAACCGACTTACGACGCATTTTTTAAAGTTTGGGGAGGTATTCCATTAAAAATTAGTGAAAAATGCTACGTCGCCGCGTCGTTGTAAAGATGTATTCAACAACAGAGGCTCCCCAACCAAGTATTAATCGGTTATTGATAAGGTATTTACAGTTAATATTTCACAATTTATTAAAATGTTTGAAGTTTTGTTAAAGTTTTTATTAGTATTGTTTTCTGGTGTTTCTATTTAGTTGTCCACTGCTGTTGCAGTTCATCGTATTTTAGTGCAATTTTAATAAAAACACTATTGTAATAAAATGTTCTTATTTTTCAATAACTATTGCTTGGACCTACTCAAAGACATTCAGTATTTTGAATCTCTTTGGTATTACTAAACTTAAATTGTTATACCATAAAAGAACGGATACCCCCAAATAAATACTAAACAACCCTCTTTTACACGTTAAATATATTGAAAATGAAAGTGAAGTTCGGCGTTTTTAATTTTATGACCACCACTGTTTAAAATTGAGTGTATATTGAGAATAGGATGTAAACTAATAAAAACTAAATAAGACTAATTAATTCTAAGGCGAAACGAAGTTTGTTGGGGCAGCTAGTAAAATTATATCCTAAGTGTATGTGTATGTTATTCTGATATGTGAGCTTTATAATTGTAAAGTTTAATTGAATTCCATTCAATAATTTTTGTGTGAAAAAGTAATAAATATCCATACAAACCATCGCATTTATAAGATTAGTGAGATTGTAGGATATATTTGAAGTACCTAAATTATTTGACATTGACTTGATGGAGGTCCAGAGAAAAATAACGTTGGTTTAGATTAACACTGTTTCTTAGCTTCCATGGAACTTTGAATATTAGTACATTTTGCCTCCCCAATCCAGGGCGTTAACTTTATTTTTGCAGTTTTGTATTTTATCAGTAGGTATAAGATATTATAGCAAAATAGAAATAACTGCTTCCTGTTTTGCTATAATCTCAGTAAAAATCTTATGAGAAATATATTGTACAGAGGCCTGCACATTATGCTACCCCAAAGTGTCAAATTTCTTTGATAGGTTTTTAACGTTATTGCAAATGGAATAAGGTTCATGTTGAATTGGGAAGATATGATCGTTTGGGGTAACTTGATGTGCTGGTGTCTGTACACTACACTTGTTTGTTCAATATAACATTTTGTAAACAACGTGACGGTTGATCGGTTCTTTTAAGATTACAGTGCCGCCGATGAAGATTTGATTCCCGCCCGGGTTGGATCTTTGAAATGCAAAAAGATGTCATCGTCATCTTAAGTCTGAAATTTTCAACTTTGTCGGAGCCGGTTTCCAGTTTAACCGGATGAAACTGATCACCAGTGGTTTAACGTTTCAATCGTGTCAATTAGAGACACAATAGAAAGACAATGCGCGGACACCGGTGTCCTCTTGGGGTTTAATGAATTAAATGGAGCGTCTGCCTGTCTGACCTCCACAACCCAGTAACTGGGAAACACGATACCTCTTGGTGAAACTTGTCAGACTTTCGGGATTTTGACTACCGACTAGCTGCCTTATTATAAACCGTTCGATTGGTTTCCGTGTCGGTAAGGAACCGTTTTCGACAATCTTATTTCCGAGCCAAAGAACTGCCAAAACGCTTTTCACAGATCCGAACGGATACGTTTTTTTTTCTATACGATTGATCATTGTATTTATGGGGAACGCTACAAAATGGTAGTAAAAAGATCAGCGTGGTAGAAAATTTAAAGTAGTAAATAAAATGGTTTATTTGAATGTTTCGATCCGTTTAATTACAGATTATACAGCTAGTAATTTAATAGACAGCAAACGGTACAAAATGATTTTATTATTAATCAAACAAACTTTATTTCGAACAAACTTGCTTTGTAAACAGCCGTCTGTCAAACTGGCATTGCCAGTTTGACAGACTTTTTTACTTTTTAAACTTTTTCCGCATTGCCAGTCTTGCAATGCGGAAAAAGTTTTTATTTGAAATAAAACTATGGGTTTATTTTTACTATAACTTTGCTAAAAAAAGGCTAAATGACTGTAAGTATTTGATATCAATACACAAATCTTGCTATTGGCTCATTGTCAAACAATAACACGTATAACTATACGAATAAAGTAATTCAAAGTGTTATTATGTAGTTCTACATAATTACACTTTGAATTTATGTAAATGCGAAAGTATCAATGAAATACGGTCAATACAATAATAAAACTTCATTTACTTAAAAGTGCAGTGTTTTAAAGGTTTACAGTGTTTATATTTCTCTGAAATAAACCGTTTAAATGTTGTTCGGTATGGCTCCCGATAGCAAACAGCTGTCGGAAAGATTTGAGTCTTCTTATCGAATTTGAACTGTCAAAAAAAATCGTTTTCGTATTTGTGAATTGCGTTTGGATGACATCTTCGACATCTTAGACGTTCGATTCGGTACGGAATCTAGTCGAATGGTTGTGAATAAGCCAGCTGTTATGACTGTCAAAGATCTAAAAGTGACCGCCAGGACCAACAGCTCAAGGAGGCACGGTCTAAAGATGACGCACTGGCCATGGTGTGTGACGAATGGTCACCCATCCAGGGACTGACCTCGTCGAGTGCAGCTTAACCTTCGAACGAAACTAAAAAACAGTTGATAATTTTATAAATAAAAAACAGCTGTTTATCAAAAACAGTTGAATGCATCAAAAACGTTTGATGCCAAGTTTGTCACAAGATTTATATTTTACAATTTTCTAACAGATGTATCATTGGAGCTATATCTAGCTAGTTAGAACTAGGTGGGTAGCTACCGAAATAATTGCAAAAGTCCGATTTTTGAGACGTTTGACCTTGAATATTAAATGTTGGCAGGTTCATAAGAGTTGATTGTTTTTCAGATGAGATTTTCTTTACCAACGTATTTTTATCTCACTTTATTATGTATGTATCTGTGTATTTATTTTTATGTGTCACTTATTTGTCCTTACTTATTTTCACTGTTGTACCTCAGTACCTTGTTCCATCTCTGCACCACCTTAACGTAGAAAATGCCTAAGGCATTAAGTCCGCCTTTCTACAGTTTTTTTTTTACTTGTGCATTAAGTTTTTATAAATAAATAACATAAGACGATGTAGACACGTGGTTGTATGAGACTTTTGAGACCATTTTAAGAACGCTAATAAAAGTGCAGAACCGTCACTAATCTGATTAAGTGACCTAACTGATTTAAAGCATTTTACAGGGCAAGCTTTTTACGGTTGGACATTGCCTATAGTTGAAGGCAGCTCGCTCTGTTAATTCCATAATAATACGTCAGTCTCGGTTTTCATGTTGTCTTAGGAACGATAGGACGCTGATACGGCTTTGAAAGTCTATAAAATAAACTAGTATCCCACCAAAACATTTCTTGTAAAATGTTGCCAAAATGACCACATAAGGTTTGCCATGTGAAAAAGATATCAGATCTCATGTAGAGCCAAATTTCTGAATCTACATGGCCTAACCTACCGACCCTAACTTCACAAATTCTTATCTTCTTGTCTTCCCTTGCGCTTCGCTTGGCTCGTCTTGGCGGGGGCACTCCCGTGCCCCCAGATTCGGTTGGTTAAGTCCAAACTGTCATATACGTCAGTATTTTTTACTCTAATTAGTCCACCAGTTAGATTATAAGAAATAGTATCTCCTATACACAAGTATTTTCTTTCTTTTCCAAATTGATAGAAAAGTACATAAATTAAGCGCGCATAAGTTGAGTAGAGGGGGCTTGTAAAGTCATTATTCCGCGTAAACTGTAAAAAATAGTGACGTTTTGCGACATTTTGATTCGATATATCGCCATTATTTTAAGAAAAAAATACCTGTGTCAAATATTTTCTTGTTAAGATCTAGAAGAGGGACTAAAAACTAAAATTTCGTCAACTAGTAGGCTAATTGACAACATTTTATAGTTTATTATTCTATTGTTTAGTTGGTTTAAATCTTTTTCAGAAACCACTTCAGAGATGTGCTGCACAACGGGCTAGGTATGACGGATGCCTACATGATGGAGCGTGTGATGGTGGCTCTGGACCGCGGGACCTCGCCTCACGTGACGATGGCCACCTTCGCCAAAGCCATGTCTCTCTATCTTCGAGGTGATCTCGAGGAACGCATCTCATACGCGTTTACCGTAAGTATTCATGTCCTTATTATTGCACGTGGAATATTAACACGTAGAAACCGCGTTTAGTACGAGTACAAATCTTTGTGTGCGTTAGCTGAATGTGTTTAATCGCGAGCTCTCTTCGACGGAACGTGACTTTTAGTAACCAACTGACACGGCCTGCCGAGCAAAGAAGCCAATTTTGGCTCAGTTTTAGTTGCCAATGTGAAATCAAAACTTAACAAAAATAATATACAGCCGACTTTATAAAAAATACTAACAGGTGTAAAATATACGTACTTCGAAAGTCTGTAACTTTAATGATATTTTTCGTTAATTTTATTGGCCACCGACTTTCAAAACTTTAGTTTTTTTTATTATATTGGTTGTTTTCTTTCGTAAATAAGTTTTTATGTTGCAATTTTCGGTTTCTTCGTAGGTATATTTTATACTAGCAGACATCCCACGGTTTCACCCGCGTAGGTCCCGTTCCCGTGAGAATACAGGGATAAAAAGTAGCCTATGTGTTAATCCAAGGTGTCAGTTAAAGCCATACCAAATTTTATTAAAATCCATTCAGTACTTTTTACGTGAAAGAGTAACAAAGATCCATCCATCCATCCTCACAAACTTTCGCGTTTATAATATTAGTAGGATATTTTCCATTTAATTTGCTATTACAAACAAACTACTGAACTGATTTCGATGAAATTCAAATGATAAACAATCACAGAAAGTATACCCTTTCAAACGAATAAGATTTTTTCAAATTGGTCTGTAAACGCGAAGTTATGTGGCAGCCGAATTGAGAACCTCCTTTTGTAAGTTGGTTGAACAATTTACTCATTTTATTTCGGACTGCTAATACTCACTCAATGGTGAAAAATACATTATGTAGTCGTGTACATATTGAACAAGTATGATGAGAAAATGGTCGTTGTTATCAATTTCATAATTTTATTATATTGATATCTGTAATATGTTTCATACAAATATCGTAGGTTCTGACTTACGATATTTGTATGAAACATATTACAGTATGCAATGAGTATAGTGTTGATGATGTTAAACAAAGAAACTTGACTTGACAGCCTCGTTGGTCTAGTGGTCGCAAGCGTTACTTCTGACCATGAGGTCCCAGTTTTGATCTCCGGGTCGGACAAATTGTTATTGAGGTTTTCCATCAGGAATTTCTCAGTAGCAGCCCGGACTGGCTTTGTACCCAATTGATGGCTACAGGCTCGCCCCTTTTTACATGGGACTTTAACATAACTAGCGAAATGAGGGTGTACTACAGGTACACCTCTGCCTAGCCCTTCGGAGATTACAGGCGTGATGTTATGTTAACAAAGAAACAAATTCGTTATTGTAAAGAAATGAGCTGATCAAGATATGGTCTGATCACTACGAAAACCAGACACATTATGTCAAACCGTGTATTCTTGATATATTAACATGTGAACTTCCCCATAGATCGCATGATTATATCGTGAATATCCTTGAGCTTAATTAATTTAGGCTTGCTCGGAGTTGGCCTTTTTTCCTTCTTCTAACAGACGTGTTGCTGGGAAGTTTGTTCCGCCAATTCTTCTTCCCATCAAAAGCACTAGGTATGGTCAAGGTAGGGCGTTTTAGGAACTGCAGCCTAATGTTAATCTTGATGGTTACAAAGTGCTGAATCTTAGCTCAATTTGAATATATGACTTTTGATTTTGATCTTGTCCTCGTAAAGCATCTTGATACGGAGAAACTTGTAGCTAAATAATAACAGCCTCACGGGTCGATCGAAGGTTAAGCTTAGCTGGCCTACGAGTCTGTGGATGGATGTCCATTTATCTATACTAATATTATAAAGCAGAAGAGTTTGTTTGTTTGAACGCGCTAATCTCAGGAACTACCGGCTCGAATTGAAAAATTCTTGTTGCGTTGGATAGTCCATTTATCGAGAAAGGCTGTAGGCTATATAACATCACGCTATGGCTAAAAGGAGCGGAGCAGCAATAAGAAATTTTGCAAAAGGGAAAAAGCTCTTGTTGCGTGCGCTGCGTAAACGGTATAAATTACGCAAAAATCAAGTGTTCCGAAATTAGTCCTCGTTAAAAGTTCTAAAAAAAGTCTTTGACAGCATATATCTATTCCTTAAGGTTAACTCACTATAACCCTTTTTATGGAAATCAAATTGTTCTAAAATAATGCAATATTTGCGAGGAAGTTTTAATTAACATGGTATTAATCCTTATCCAAATAAATAATCGTTAATCACCTAAAGTATTTAATTTAAAACAAAACTGCCCATTATATCGTTCAATTTTAATGAATATCTTAGGAGATATCGCAGTTTTAAAATAACAGCAGTAAAGTAATTATCACTTGCTGTGCGCGCATTTATGAATGTAAATACAAGGCACTACAAGGGCGGCCGCGGCGGCGCCGGCGGGCAGTTGAAATTAACCTACAGTGTATGCGTTTTAAGATAAATAAATAAATTCCACAATTTTCACACAACACCAACTAGTCCCAAGCTAAGCAGAGCTTGTGTTATGGGTACTAAACAGCTGATAAACATACTTATACATTTGTGACAATTTGACATTGACAAGTCTTAAGCTAAACATAAGAAGGTAAGGTTGTCAATTTATACGTACCTACGTTCTGAAATTTATTTTGTTACTAAACTTAGAGGTTTTATGTAACATAAAAAAGTCTTATATTTCAGAAATCAATTTACGTAATTAACAATGAAGACAGAGACAAACTTTAATAATTCTTTGCAAATTAGAACTCATTTTACTGTTAAGACTTTAATTAAAGTAGACCGGGAAAACTATAGGTATAAATTGTATGTAACATAGAGGCAATAGTTCAGATTAAAATTATGAATTTAGTATTTTTTAAATCAATGCATTTTAGTAAGGTAGTTAGGTTAGCTATAGGATAGGTATGGTCAGTTAGGTTAGGTTATATAAATACATGTTGTAATTTTAATTCTATCGAACACAAAATGTTTAAATAAGATCACAGTAAAGACTCGCTACATAAAAAGTAGTAGTAGTTATTATTGGTTTGGATTTATTTTTTGTCAAAAAAAATGATAAGAGTAATAAATTGACTCTAAGGCACAACGAAGTTTGCCGGGGCAGCTAGTTATAGATAAATTACACCCTGACACAGAACAAATGATCGAGCCCATCACACAGATGTTTGTCCTGGGTGGCAATCCAACCCACGACCTCGGGTATAGCAGTCAGGGCTACTAACTACTAGACCAACAGGCCAGTCTAAAAAGATAATAAAGACCCAGTATTTTTACCTAACGTTTTAAAGTTCCACTCTTACTAATAAAAGCGTGATGTAGGCAGCTAAAATAGCTCCTTAACGTACGTATTGTTCAAGAATAATTTCACCTTCTACGTAAATGAAGTCGCGGGTTAAAGTTAGCGTTAGCCCAAAGTAACTATTACACGCGGACGAAGTCGCGGGCAGAAGCTAGTTACTATGTTATGTTAATGAAATTTGTTTTAAAACACAATTATATAAAAGTAATTTTGTTAAGTAATCAGAATAATTTTTGTATTATTATATTTTGACTGTAAACAAAACGTCTTCAGAAACTCTGCTTAAGTAATTTTAAATTTGTAAGGGGGCCTGGTGACCTGACTTACAGGTTTTAAAAAAACTTAGTTTAGGCACCAGTCTTCCACAAATTAAATATAAAATTGTATCTGTCGGCTAATGAAACTCTATATTGTAATTTGTGGTGAGATAATAAAATCTATTCTATTCTATTCTATTCTAGTTACGTAAATTTCCGTTTCGCACGAAAAGTAATTATGTTAAGGCGTTTTTTGTCCCGGCAATTGTTACTACATTTTTGATCGTTTTTACGGGTAGTCCGAAGTCCGAAAGCCTGACAACCGGACTGGTTCTGTGTATCGGAAAGCAGGTTACGTCTCTGTTTCCAGCAGTCATCACCAGTTTGCATCGACTCGGCGAACCCGCTCCGACGGCGGACTGACACAAAACGTGATCGGACGTCGGCCTTCGTAAGCGGTGGATCGCCCATAATGCGTACAAGTGCGCTTCTTTCCAATCAGCAAAATACTAAAGGCCGTCGATCAATGTGACCGGCCTAGCGGCCAATTCACACCTTGTCGCTGTACTGAATTTCTTTGTTTACTCTCCATTTTAATAGCTTGTGTCGGAACCATTCACATCTTATCGGTTCTATTCATTCATCTACAATGTCAGTCATTATTTGCAATATCAATGGATACTGCAGATCTTTTATTAAGTAGCAGTTCTGTAAGTCGCTTGTGCAATGATGAATTATTTTGTCTCGGTATTTTCAAGTTGAGTCTCCCGTTTCAGGGACCGCCACAAACAATATCCTACATTTTACGAACGGTTATATAACAACTATCCTTTTAAGACTCTTTTAGGGCACTACTTTACTTTTACGACGAACAAACTGTTTATACAGCGGCTAATATATTTTTATGTAAAAGGTTATGTTCATCTAAGTAGCTACCCAATTTATATTGTCAAATGCTGTAGAAAATATGTTTTTGTACGTCTTACGAGACTTGCAGCGAATATAAATGATAGATTATCCCAGCCTTTTAATGACGCACTGCAGGGCAAAGGCATCTATTCATACAGAGAAGGCTCGAGAATTGATCACCATGTTTGTGGTTTGGCGATTTTTGACTTATATTAACTATAGGTCCAGATTTCCTTACGACGTTTTCTTTTGATGACGCCAGCACATCAAACTACTCCAACCTGTCAAGTTTCTTAGATCAGTGTCAACTTTAAAACAAAAGCATGGAGGTTTAAATTCAATTGGAAAAAAATGACAGTTTGGTATAGCTTGATTAGCTGGCATCTGTATAAATGGTTTTAAAAAGTCACATTGGTACTTACCC
Organism: Euplexia lucipara; assembly: GCA_921972225.1. Lineage (NCBI taxonomy): Eukaryota > Metazoa > Arthropoda > Insecta > Lepidoptera > Noctuidae > Euplexia > Euplexia lucipara. The sequence goes on along the minus strand of OV179142.1, from coordinate 2,716,440 downwards.
GGATTTGAAACCCTAACTTCATACAAATGAGGTAGGTGCCTTAACCTATGAGCGATTATAACGACTTTCCCTAAACCTATAGATTTATAAGATAGTGGTTGTGTGTAGGTAAATCTCTTCAGAAGAAGGAACTTCCTTCGTATTTTTGTGCTCAGTGTGAATGAGATAAAAGCAATGGCCATGTTGAGATCCTAACATTAGTACATCTGACACGTTCGTTTCTTTTCGACTGATTGTCCCGGAAATCTGTGTCTTTGATCCTTGTTTTGGTATCGAATTTTAGTACTGTTTTCAAAAGAACCTACGTTGGGTTGACAATCCGAAGTAATATTAAATATTTATGCTGTCTTAGTTTATCTCTGTATTTATTTATCGTTGCTAGTGTCACTCTCTAACACAATATATATTTATTTTTTACATTTATGTATATCCGACCTCTTCTCATTACACACTGAACTGATTTACTTAATTTACTTACTCGTTTTCTATCTATTTATTTATTTCTTTCCGTCACTGGGTACCTCTCAAGGTTCATTGGAAGACCAGCGTCAGACAGCATCACCTGTCTGGCATGAATGCTGAAATGGACCTTTTTGGCGCAGCCGTGAGGCACACAGCACATGATTGTACCTACTATTGTATATCTTCTATTGTTTTATATATTATTGTGTGTATGTGTGTTTTGATGACTGATGTCAAATAAATATTTTTCTTTCTTTCTTTCCTTCTTTCTTTATTGTGATGTGTAAAGGTGCGTGTAAAAGTATCTATATATATATATATATACTACTAGCAGACGTCACGCGGTTTCACCTGCGTAGTTCCCGGTCCCGTGGGAATACAGGGATAAAAAGTAGCCTATGTCACCCGGGGATAGTGTAGCTTCACAACGGTGAAATAATTTTTCAAATCGGTCCAGTAGTTTCGGAGCCTATTTAGTGCAAACAAACAAACAATCAAACCTTTCCTCTTTATAATATTAGTATAGATTTTCCTTGGTCACGATATCACGCACAAACGGCTGGACCAATTTCGCTAATTCTTTTTTTCGTTGTGTTTGTTATGAAACAAAAAGTTAAGAAAGTCGAGTGGAACCTTAGAAAATTTAAGTAAACTTGACGACAATAGAACATTTTAAAATGCTGCGCCATCTTTGATGACATAACAGGTGACAAATACGCGCTTGTACGCATCTTCCCGGTCGATTTTTACATGACATAAATTGATTCTAAGACAGCTAGATATGTTATAAAACGTTGATAGACCAACAGATTTAAAATACTATAGAGCGGTCATATCAAGGAAATGTCATAGATAAACCTTGATCCCATGTCTCAGTAACGTCATCTAGAATAATATATGAATATTGGAGCGTTAGCGGAGCGTACTAAAAAAACTCATAGACTTGTGTCCACTTAGGACACAAGTTTTGGACGAAAATTTTGTTCGTGTTGCCCCGTCTATAGTAAGTAGGTATTGCATGTCTTTGTAGTTATATAACATGTTCTTGTTCATTGATCAGTAATGTGGAGGCTGATTTTATAAAACGTGTTATAATAACAGCAAGTTATTTATGGTGCTATTTTTATATTATAAATGTTATGTAACTTATGCGCACCTACATGTGCATGTGCTCTCTTTTCAAAATTGAGAATAGCTGCAGAACAACAAAACACAAAGTCATGTTATTTTTCATTATAATAATAAGTACCTCATAATTTATTCAAGAAAATCATTATTAACAAAAAGTGTACAGTACATTTAGCCAAACTCTGATTATAAACTAAAGTTAAAATATGTTTACTACAAGTGGAAGTAAAGGGATCAGGTTATACGTTAATTAGCGACGCACCTGAACGAGGTTACATTGTTAATCTAATGTGTACAGTGTTGTTATAATTATGTTGTTGTTGTTTGTGGTTAATGTTATAAAACTAACACATCATGTTACTAAATCTGTGCGCATCTTAAACAAAACTGGCGAAATTTGGATTTGCTATTTAACCCACATTTCGCCAGTTATGTTTAAATTCCGTGTAAGAGTGGTAGGTACACGTGTCTACCTACTTCTACACATCAAACTATACATTTCCACTATAAGCTGACTGACTGACCTGACTGACTTGACTGGCCTGTTGGTCTAGTAGTTAGTGACCCTGACTGCTATGCCGGAGGTCGTGGGTTCGATTCCCACCCAGGACAAATGTTTGTGTGATGAGCACGATCATTTGTTCTGTGTCTGGGTGTAATTTATCTATAATATGTATGTATTTAGAAATATATAAGTATGTTTATCAGCTGTTTAGTACCCATAACACAAGCCCTCAAGCTTAGCTTGGGACTAAATGGTGTTGTGTGAAAAGTTGTGGAATATTTATTATTATTTATTTATTTTATCTCACATTTGATAGAATTTCTGTACAATCTAAGCCACCATAATTATCATTACTTTAGGTTATCTATCCAGACGTACTGCAGGTTATCACCCATTCCTTGTAGATGTTCCACACATTCGCACGAAGCGCTTTGCCTGTTCCTTCATTATGCGCACAGCCAAGGAGTGGAATTCCCTGCCTGCATCAGTGTTCCCGAGTTCATATGACCCCAATCTGTTTAAGTCGCGAGTTAATAGGCTTGTTATGGGTAAGCTCGTTCCATCGTCGACCTCATCTCTGACCGCAGGACAAGATTGAGGTCAAGAGTAGACCCATTATATATAAAAAAAAGAAAAAAAAACTATGTCACTGAATACGCATATCTACATGTACCCAATAAACAGCACTATTTTTGAATTGGTAAAATAAAAATTGGGCTGTATCCGTACCTGTTACTGATCATTTTGCGTAATCAAAAGGAAAGAAAAACAAAATTCAATTTTTTAATATTCATATGCATATTTAACTATTTAGTTAAACTTAAATAACGAAAACAGCTGTTGGAGGCGGGGCACGCTTGAGCGAGATCACGGGACCGTGAGCGATAGATGACGATTAATGAATACTGCTATGTCATCAAATGCCTGTACAATGTTTCCAGAAATTGGGTGATTTTTTGGAATGTAAGCAAACGCTAATAACTTCGCTGTTTATGAACATAATTTATTGATACTTTACAAATATAATGAGTAGACGGTCTAGAATAAGCCCTTGAATTATTTGTCTAATTAAAAATTGGTGGTGTATATTCTGTCACTCTGATAATTCCAAGGGCCGAGTATAAGCTGACTTCATTCTAACAATAAATCTTTGGCATATATTTCAGTGCTATGACCTACTAAGCGAAGGCCACCTCCGACGGGAGACTATGTACCAGCTGATGAAGAAAAGCCTGGCCAAGTGTTCCAGAGACGACGACGTTGAAGAAGCCGTCAAGGTAACATTCCAGCTTAATAAGTTACAGCTCAAACTGTTGTTCTGGGAAAAACCTTCTCAAAGTAGTTATATAAACTCTTTTGCAAAAAATACGGGCACTTTAGATTTTTTTCTCTACTTCAATGAAGAAGAACAAGAAATAGGTTTTGTTAATTTGACGATGTATTGGCATGTTTTTTGAAACATCCTGGCATGATTCTTTACGTTCCAAATTTAAAATTTGAAATGATTAAAAGAAAAATAATGATTATTGTGGATTATTCTAAAATTGCTTTATTAATGGCGCGAATTGCTGAAACGATTTTTAACTGATTACGATATTTTAAAACTTGATATTTTCTGCAAATTAAACAATTTAATCTTTCTTTTTACATTTAAATACCACTTTTTGATATGAGTGATAAAGCGATAAGGGCCGGTAAAATTATAGCCCTACTTGAAGAAGGTTGTTCGCAAACTTACGTGTCTCAGCGGCTAAATGTGAGTCGTTCAACTGTCCAGAGGACTTGCCAACGGTATCAAGAGACTGGTTCGGTCAAAAGAAGACCCGGTTCGGGAAGAAAACGATGCACAGAACCAAGAGATGACCGCTTTTTGGTGAGTCAGGCGTTGCGTAATTGTAAGGCGTCAAGTGTGGACCTGAAGAAGAGCTTTGAAGAAGTAAGAGGAGTAGAAGTTAGCCTGTGGACGGTCAGGAGGAGGCTTTTGGCTGCCAATATCAAGAGTTACCGCCCAGCTCGGGGCCCTAAATTACTCCGTGAGCACCGTGTTGCTCGACTTCAGTTTGCTCGGAACTGTGCTTCATGGACTCTGGAGGACTGGAATAAAGTATTGTTTTCTGATGAAGCTAGAATCTCTTTGTGTGGAGAGGACCGACGCCGGCGAGTGCTGCGAAGACCACGGGAACGCTATGCGGAAGTGTGTTTCGAAGAAATCACTCCTTATGGCGGAGGCTCCGTTATGTTTTGGGCAGCAATTAATTCGACGGAGCGTACGGAGTTAGTTTTCATAGAAAATGGAACATTAAATGAACACCGGTACATAATGGAAGTCCTAATTCCATATGCACAACCCACATTGACTGCACTTGGGGAAGATTCCATTTTTATGGACGATAATGCTCGCCCGCACCGTTCTGGCGACGTGGAAGCGTACATGCAAGAAGTTGGGATCCGTCGTTTAGATTTGCCAGCTCGAAGTCCTGACCTCAATCCAATTGAGCATGTGTGGGATGTTCTAAAGAGACGGGTAAGATCAGTGCAACCTGCTCCACAAAACATCAGGGAGCTAAAAAGAGTAATTGCAGAAGAGTGGGAATGTATTCCTCAAAACGTTATTAAAAACATCGTGGAAAGCATGCCCAGAAGGATTCAAGCTGTGATTTTGGCAAGAGGAGGTCACACTCGTTATTAGGTTTTTACATTTGTAACTTTATTTAATTAAAAGAAGTAAAAAAAAACTTGTCTTTATTGCCGACCACTTCTTATTGTTTGGGCGTATACATCGATTTTAAAGAATCCATCGTTTTTTTTTTAATTGCTCGAATTCACTTCACGCGCATTAATTTACACGATTATAAGTATACAGACTACGTCAAAGAAATAAATTTCATTTAATTAACTAAAATCGACCTTAGAACATAAATTTCCTTAGGTGCCCGTTTTTTTTTGCAAAAGAGTGTAGTAAAACACCGGCTATAACTGACTAATTAAAAAAACAGATTATGTGTTGTATAGAAATAAATACCATTTATTTTTATATTGATAAGAAAAAGTTCTATAATAATCTCTCTACAAAAGTACACACTTGTGATTGTGACTGATTCGATTAGTTATGTCTTGTTTCGTACGATATCCATAAGTATATAATATGTGCCTTAGACTTAATTTTTTTTTGAGGATGTGAAATTATCATGACTCCTCCTCCCGCTCTGGATGAAGCGGAAGGGAGTGTCAGACTCTTACTGACTAAAACCCATCCGTGTTCCTTCTACCCTTTGCGATTCAGGGCCGCGGTGACTCCTTCGAACAAATTCCGCGTCCCCGGGAAATAATTTATAGGTACCTAGGCCCTTATTGCTGTTAATAGTAACATACTTATCAAATATTGTATACGACGCGTGCGTGCGTTAGTGTGACGTTATTGAAGATCGTTTGTTGTTTAGGTAACCTATCTACACCTTTTTACTTATAATATCATTATCATTCCATTGTGTTGCTTTCTTTTTTTAGTTTCTTTCGATCTAATTAGATTCAATGCATACAACCTAATCTACATTCAATGTATTTGGCTCTCCCCTCTTAGTCTAAACAGCTTGTTTTTCGACAAAGGCCGCCTCTAAGGCTTTTCACTTCTGCTTATCCTTATCTGCTGTACGAAGCTGGACCGACTACTTTTTATAAACGATATACATACTAATACTATAAATAAGAAAGTGTCAACGTTCGTCTCTTTGTTTGTAAAAACAAAAGAATAGTACCTAAGTACGTTAATTTTAGTGCAAAAGTAATTATGTTCTTTTAAATCTCGGCGTGACCTTTGCAACTTAGTGCCTATTACCAAATAATAAAACAAAAAACATTCGTTTATAATTTATATGTGATTTAAGTACCGGTCTATATTTTATTTCTATCTAACTATGTATACTATAACAAACAATTTTACAAAAAGGGGTGATTCTACAGGTGGTCTTATTTCCATTCAACGAGTCCTAGCAGACTACAGACTGTACAGTCAAAGAATTTTATGGTTATTACACCAACCGGTTGATACAATAGAAGTCACCCTGAAAAACTTAAGTGAAGCGAACTGTCAATGCCTAGCATTATTTTGGAATTTCCAAATTTGCCTTTACTTTACATACATTTCCACCGGGTGATTTTTCTTCTGCGTCTTGCCAACGCTGCAACGCTGAGAATACAACAAGGCATCTGTATCCTCATTAAATAAGAAAAATGTAACAACAACGTAATAAATCGACCGAAATTATTTTGAAATTGAAAGAAAATCGGAGGAAAATCGTCAGAGATGAAAAGGTCTGACTAACTTTTAAAACTTCATGATGACTAAATGATGCGCTATACAATGATTGTATTACAAATTATATACGAATTTAGGTAAACCCCTCTCCAGGGGTTCCTCTCCTTCTTTCTCATAAAGGGGTCAGCCCTTTGTGGAGACTATGAGCAGCAGACCACCCCTCTCCAGAAACTGTGATTTCAGTTTCATAGCTGCTTCGTTGGATCAGCAGTTGTCGTAAGCGTTTCTCCCAAGAACAAGGTGTTGAATTTGGACCCGGTTGATGAAAATAGGAACGCACTCTACTACATGCGTGTACTTTTAGGTACTCTGCCTTGGGCGGTTGTCACATTGCCTCCGCATCCCCTGAATCGGTACCGTCGCGCGCGCTGCAACACTGCACGGAGATGCAGTGAGTGTGTTGTAGGTACTTACCCTGCAGTGCAATATGCAGATCATGACTATCCGGTGCAGTGTGATAACTGATTACCGCTTTATCCTTTGGAACGCAGGCGTCATGTTGTTAAATCTTAGGTATGATGCCTGCTTTGCTATTCTGTAAATGGTAAATCACTTCGAAAGTCATTTCGCAAATCATCTCGAAAGTCATAGGTACTTACTACGCTTCTCATGTCGCCTGTACAAGTTTCGGTATTCACATGTCAACGTCAAAATACTCACCCGTTTTAGTTCGTCTAACTTTGATCACCACTTGGTGGCGCCAGTTTCGAAATCAGTCCAGTTAAGAATACCTATGATATTTTAATTTCACATGATTTCATTGCATTTAGAAGTGATTTCGCAAACAAACTTTTCCGAATAGCACTGCTGCTGTAAAGCTGCCATATACAATAACTACTTTGTTTTGTGATACAATGAGGAATTCCAATTTGTTTGAAACTTTCAACCTACCTATTGGTACTAACTAGTACCGTCACTGTTCTTAAAATCTCACCTGACCGGACGATAAATTGTGTAATACACATACATACATAACGTCACGCCTGTAATCCCCGAAGGGCTAGGCAGAGGTGTATCTGGTAGTACACCCACATTTCGCCAGTTATGTTTGAGTCCTAGGTAATAGGGGGCGAGCCTATTGCCATCAATCGGGCACAAATCCGGGCTGCTACTGAGAAATTCCAGATAGGAAAAACTCAATAACACTTTGCCCGGCCTGGGAATCGAACCCGGGACCTCATTCTCAGCGGTAGCGCTTGCGACCACTACACCATCGAGGCAGACTCAAATTGTGTAATGTAAGTATATTCTTAGCTTTGTCCGTCGCCCGTCTCAGACAGTTCATGCGTCTAACTGTATCGAGATGGAAATGTTTTGCTCGGGTTTTGCACAATATATAAAACGGCCATCCGTTTTTAGTTTTAACTTGGGGACTTGAGGTAAACCACTTTTAATTCTTAAGATAAAATAATTCACGTTAAGAAAATATTCCTTTATTTAAAAACATAAACAAAACTGCATTCACTGTTTTGTCGACAAACTTACTTACATAAATCTACGTACGCGTACATATTTTGACATTGCCAATTTTCTTAATTGAAAAATGATGTAAGTACCTAACATGTTTGACAAATCTTAGTTTAAGTATCTATTTATCTGTATTTCGGAACTTGAAACTGTTTTTTGTCTATAATAAATAAATAAATGAACTGTGAAACGCACCACAACAAAGGAAAAAAAACACTCACTGTTTTAATCTACTAATCGATAGGATTATACCTACTTTGGAACTTGGAAATCTACATCAACACTAATAAGTATTATAAAGAGGAAAAAATTGTGTGTGTATGTTTGTAGTGAATAAACTCTAAAACTACTGGTCCAATTTAAAAAATCCTGAGTTACATAGGCTACTTTTTATCCCTGTATTCATGCGGGAACGGGAAGTGGCGTCTGCTAGTAAATAAATAAAATTAGGCCACAATATTTTTTCCACAAATTAGGCAATGCCACGGGGAAAAAGTGTTTTTGCTCGTTAAAATTAGAAAGATGGATTATATTTCTCTTTGTGGTGAGACGTTGAATGTCTAAGCTCATTTAAATCGCTGTGATTCGTTTGAAATAAAAAAACCTACTACAGGTAACCGGTTACCAAGCAGCTAGAACATTACTTTAATTATCATTCTAGACTCATAATCATTGACTTGACTACATATTTATCTGTTTACCTCGTTTCATCAATCGTACTTGTCTGTTCAAAAGCAAACAAATGGATGTAAATAAAACAAATTAAAAAAAAAGAAATACGCACCTACTTGATCTTATAATAAGCATATCGTTTCCAGTTATGTTTAAGTCCCACCCGGGATCCGGGATAATACTTAATGAAAATTTCAGATTAGAAAACGTCTTACCACCTTGCCCGACCTGGGGATCGAGCCCAGGAGTTCATACTCAGCTTGGGACTTACAGACTAACGAACGAGGCAGTCATCATAATAGAACTAAATAAAACTTATAAATTGATCCTAATTGAACGAAGTTTGCCAGGACAGCTATACCCCATACAGAAGTTAAAAAAGGTTATTTATAATGAACACTTTGTTACGAAAGTATAATCAAGCATAATACAATTGACAACATTTCAAAATTTTAACCTCCATGTTTTATTATATAATCTAAAAGTAAATCCAAAACTAGAGGACCCATATTTTTTGTTTTTTCGAAATTATGTACTTTTCATTCATAATTTTAACTTTGAAATTCGGTGCATTCTAAAAAGACGTAAGCGCCAAATGACGTCATTCATACGGTGGAATGGCGATAATTCCTTTGCTTAACTGTAATACGTCAAAAAAAAATCAGTTTCTTAGATGTCACTGTCATTTAGCATTTGTCAATGTCACACATTGACATTAAGTTTAAGTTGATATGTCATGTTTGACATTAGATATGTCATTTTTGACATTGGATTATGTCTTTTTTGACATTAGATACGTAATTTTTGACAGAAATGTCTTGTTTGACATTATAGTTTTCATCTTAAAAATTAGCTTGCTTTCGCAAAGGTAAACACCTCATTCCGCCGTATAAGTGACGTCATCGCATGGTTTTTGGTTTTTATTTTTTTTCTCAGAAATTAAGCTATAAAAAAATTAAAAAAATATATATTTGAACTCGGCATACAAAAATGAAGAAACGGTATTTTTGTTTTAGGGTCATGTCAATTTTGAAATGTTGTCAATTACGTTAGACGCATTTATTATAGGTAATCTATTTTCACAGCAGCTGTTACACTTAGTTGTACACATTGCAACAATTTATTTATTTTAAGAAATGATGTGGATTTTGTTTAGTTATATTATTTAATTTTAGTTGAAAATTACAGTGTCAATGAAAAAAACTTCAAACAAGCAAGGATGAACAATAAAATACACGGACATAGTCATTCTTCGTTTCACTTTTATTCTTCTAAATTAAAAATAATACAATTTGAATAGAATTATAACAGTTTTCACGTATCGTATGAATATTTAAAATAAAATATTGCGCATTTCTGCTTCTGGGAGCCTCTTTTTTTTATTGCTATTATTAAGGGAGTACAGTAAATAAATAAATACTCTACACAACGCCATCTAGTCCCAAACGAAGCAGAACTTGCGTCGGGACTAAAATGCTCGTAGTGTCTTCTATGTATGAGAGGACTCTTGCCCTGCAGTTGATCGAAAAATTGAGAAACAAAAACAGGAATTAGCTAAATAACTGCTTTGCTTGTTCGCTCAGCTTGAAACTAGATGGCGTTGTGGGAAAGTTGTGGAATATTAGTAATGCTTATTAATGCCGATTTTTACTGAAAAATTGAAATTCGTTTTTTTATTTAAAATGTATTCAGAATGGTGATGGCAGCAATGTATAAATAATAATGGTTATTATTTTAATTAAATAAAATATATTTAATCAAAATAATGACCATTGTTATTTTTAGGTACCTACCTACCTACACTGCTGTAATCTAATAGCAATGTCATTTATGCCTTTGCGATAGAACTCTGGTGATCTAGATTCGACGAACTGTGTATAAGCATTTTGTAGGTATTTACTGCCTCCTGAGAAGAAAACTTTTTATCACGTAGAAAATTGTCAAAATCACCAAAAAAAATGGTAGGTACCTAGGTCAGGCGAATATGGAGGGTGATGAATGGTTTCTAAATTGCGGTTCCTGTAGAGTTAAAACGGTTTCTCGTGCTTTGAGGTCTCGCGTTATCCTGCAGCAAGTTAACAATTTATTGAAAGTTATTCCGCACGCACTCACCACAAACTCTATTAAGCGCCATCTATGTTATTTGTAAGGAACTAAGGAGTAAGGTCCATAGCGTTCCTAGCGGGAATTGCTGGAATTGATGAGCAAACTGGAAAAAAAAATTGTGAGTTATATTTCAACCATGATAGATGGCACCACTGACCCGGCTGACTGATCATGCTCTGTAAAATGGATAGTGTTGACTAGAATGCCCTAATGTTATTATTTGGTGAAAAATGTTCAGGTTTATTTAAAAACATGTTTATTCTGACTGACGGTTACGAATTATGAATATTTATTACAGTATCTACCTCATTGATGGTTAGTGATAATTTTTAATTTAGTAAAAAAATGATAGCTGGTAGATAAACAGGTGTAGTGATAAGTTAAAACTGCCCAGTGCGCGGATTTTTTCCCATATAGTTGATGATTTTATATAACATTTAAATTCACATACACAAACAGCCAGACCATCAGACACGTGCGTGCCATACAAATATAATCGAACCCGTGATACCTACGCTGCGCTGCAGTCAATCGCTCACCCACCATGCCATCAATGATATAAGTATTAAAGCTGTTTCTTTGTATAAACTTCTCATTAAAAGTTATTTATATTCATGAATGTTATCACGCCCATATGGGTTTTCGCCTGAATTGCCAATAATGCTGTGGGTATGTTTTGCTACAGAGCTTTTAGTCGTCACGCGGCCACATAACAAGTCCCATTGTTGAAAATTACTTTGTAGATACCGTTAATAACGTCAGTCTGAGAAATATGTAAAGAACCGGGCAGGTGCGAGTAGGACGAACACGGAGGATTCTGTACCCTTGTAGTATAGGTACATACACCACACCACAAACTGCCTACTCATCTTTTCTCCTCCTCCATCAAGTCCTTCCAAAGGTTGTCTGTAAGAGATCGCTTTTAGAGATAAGGCCGCCTATTGTAACACCTTATGTACCCCTTAAAGTTATTATTTGTAAGTTTTTATGGTGTACAATAAAGAGTATTTTATTCTATACGCACGCTTAAAAAAATAATCTTTCCGTGGCCAAAATGTTCTAATAGATACCTACAGTCATAAGGTCAATTTTATATATTTTTTACTTTACAGGGTGCAGGGTAGGTACACCATCAAATCAATTTTTTACGTTTATTTTTGGATGTTATTTTAACTTAAAAGTGCAAAAACCCATGAAAAACACATCTATATCTAAACTATTGGCACTTTTTCTTAAAGAGTAAAATTAAATAAGCCACTACTATCAGTACTTTAAAGTTTCTTTGAGTTACTGAGAAATCGTGACAGCCCCATCAAGCCAAAAAAAAATTAGGAAAAACTTGGAAATTCGGAAAAGCCAACAAAAAGATTCAACTCTAGGGAATCCAGAATCATTGACTACACATCCGGACACCATATTTTCCGGATGTATGACTATGTCGCTTCCACCCTGTATTTTTTGTTTCTGTGTAAAAACGTTAACTATGACAGTTTCTGAGATACCGCCCGCTGACAGACAGGCAGACAGAAGGACGTACATCAGTAGGTAGATTGGCACCCTTTACAGCTATACAGAATCACAAAAAACTATGTATTTGATATTTTCCCCTAACTCGATGTTAATCGTTATTTATACTTTATACTTTTATCTTACAATAATGTACAGACGTCAGCACGTCAAGTTACCCCAATGTGTCAAATTTCTTTAATCGTTTTCAACTTTATGGCAAACAAAATAAGGTTCATATTCATACATAACGTCACGCCTGTAATCCCCGAAGGGCTAGGCAGAGGTGTACCTGGTAGTACACCCACATTTCGCCAGTTATGTTTAAGTCCCATGTAATAGGGGGCGAGCCTATTGCCAAAACTCAATAACACTTTGCCCGACCCGGGGATCGAACCCGGGACCTCATGCTCAGCAGTAGCGCTTGCGACCACTAGACCAACGAGGCAGTCAAACAATCTGCTGACTGTCTATTCTATTATGTGCATATTTGAGGTTTCTCGCGAGACATCCTGTGCTACGCCGTAGCTCAACGCTACGCGCTAACACGTAGCGGCGTAGCAGCCTGGTAAGCTTACCGGGTAACGTTGATTCCAAGAACAGAAAATCTTTATAGAGTAAAAGATGTTGCTCATGCCCATTTTCTACTATTCAACCTATAATACGGGGAATTCCTCAAAGTGCAACCATTTCTGAAAGTAACCATGAAAGCGAAAATAAATTATTCCTTAAAGCGCCACCCATTTTAGTTAAAATGAACAAATAAATTAATAAATCAACGTCGGCTTAGAACCTATTCACGGAGTCGACCGACACAACTAGGTCATTATCTATTTATAGGAGTTTGGTCGGAGCTAAAATATTTTATTTGTATTAAAATATGGCGGGTAACCCTCCACAACTTCAATGGGTTATTGCTGTCAATGGAGAATTTAAACCACAGTGACCCGTTTGCGGTGTATTTGGGGTATTTGGTGATTCGCACGCATTACCTTGGGACAAACAAAATGTCTAGTAGTTTGCGTACTACTCTTGTGGGAGAGGTCAGTATTACAAACAAGCAAGACAATCTACAGTAAGAAGATTGTGTTGGGGGAGAAAAAACAGTGTAATAAAGAAAAGAAAAATAGTGACAGATTAGTAAAATATTCAAAAATTATAATTATTTTTAAAGAAAACATTTTACCTTTAACTGATTTGGACGCATGGTTAAAAGAGAATACATAGGTATGGAAATGTAAACCTTTATTTAGATTAAACACATGATACTTTCATCCCGGTAATGTGTTCCTTGTACAATGGTAAGGTTCCCAAGACTTGCCCTTGGGAAAATTATTTTAACGCGGACGAAGCCAGTGGGCCGGATCTAGTCATGTATAAGTTCTCGTACTAGGATGGTGCTGTACTCCCTTAACACTGAAAACACGAGGTACACGAGTGAATTGAAAGTGAATTGAAGATTCAAGGTTCGATTGTTCATTGTAAAAATAGGTATATGGGAGGATGCCCGTAATCATGACGGTCAGCCATTTCTTTAATGGGTATTAAGGTAGGGGAACCAACAAAGAATTGCTTGAGCCGCAATCAAAAGTCATTTATCGCACAAATTATCTTTCTTGCAGAGTATTACTGAAATCTGATTCTATTCACTAGTAGTTAGGAAATTGCTGAATCTATAGGTTTTGATTATCTACTTGTAACAAAAAGAGAGAATATCACTTTGAATAAAAACGATTCGCCGTGTACGTGGTGCGTTTGACGTTGATCACGTTAACGTCTAGAAAATCATATTCAAAATGGCCGCGTTGACCATCGCATCGCCTCGACGCTCGATTGACAGTTGTCAAATCTCGTTCCTCTTCACTATGACAATCTAATATTCGCCGACAGGAACATTGAGCACGCTATGTGCTCCGGGCGTACAAAAGTAGTATTACATGTATAATAAAATATAATTAACCAGAAGTTAAATATTAAAAGTTTATTTTTTATGCACACTTTGTAGCAAAAGAGCAATATTAAGCATGGTGCATTATGTTATACGCCGAATTTATTATATTCTTTTTTCAGAGCAGCTGTCACACTTAGTAGTAACCATTGCAACATTTATTTTAAGAAATGATGTGAATTGAACGATGTTGAAGTTATATATAATTAATTTTAGTTGAAATTTATATTGTCAATGTTAAAAAAATCTTTTTTGCAAAAAATAAAACCGACTTAAAAAAAACACTAACCAGTGTAAAATAACTCTAAATTAGGAAGTCTGTGGGTTTGGTGGTTTTGTCTTATTCATGATGGGCCACCGACTTCCGAATTTAGAGTTATTTTACACTGGTTAGTGTTTTTTTTAAGTCGGGTTTATTTTTTGCAAAAAAGATTTTTATTTTTTCATTTTTAGTTGTTCCCATTCAAATATTTGCCATAAATTTATTTTTATATTGTTATTTGTTAACAATACATATGTCATAGTAATAGGGGTATCCACTTATCCCTAATAAATGAAACTTAACATACCTAACTGTCGAAATCTAGGTATGTTGTACACATCTGCGTACCCCTCAGAGCATACAGGCGTGATGATACGTCATGATGTTGTATAAACAATAAATATCCAAGCGATTCCAGCAATCACGACAGATTTGCCGTCTATTTTTGAAGAGTTCCATTGTATATCTCCGAAGATCAGCACCAGATCTTCACCAAATTAAAATGGGACCACCTCGGGAGTATACTCTTTCAAATAAAAAAAGAATTTTGAGAATCGGTCCACAAATGAGGGAGAAATCGCGTAACAAACACACAAAAAAAAAAAAAAACATACCGTCGAATTGAGAACCTCCTCCTTTTTTTGAAGTCGGTTAAAAACCTAAAAGAAGCAGAGATGAACAATACAACATGGACACGTTCTTCGTTTCACTATTATTTTTCTATATTTGAAATAAAACAATGTGAATAAAAATTGTTTTCCCTTATCTTTAAAATAAAATGTTCTACATGCCTGCTTCTATGAGCCCTTCTTTCTAACTGAAACTAACGTTTACTAACTTGTTTTTTTTTATTACTTACTATTTAATTTGTAGTTAATTTCAATGTACATATTTCTTTTATTTTAATTAGTTTTATTGTATAAATAAATACATACACGCCGCGCCGCGTCACGCATGTTATCCCCGAAGGGCTAGGCAGAGGTGCACCCGAATATAAGTGTCATGTTCTTAATTCTTTACCCTGTTGCACCTACCATGTTCTGTCTCTGCACCACCTTAAGGTAGACTGGTAGAAAATGCCTAAGGCATTAAGTCCGCCTTTGTACAGTTTTTTTTACTTGTGCATAAAGTTTTAATAAATAAATATATAATAAATATAAAATATTTTTTATAACACATTATTTTGCTCGTAAAGGGTCTCTTATTCCGGCAAATTCAGTATCGTAATGTATCTCATTACGCACTAGTGCGTAATGGTAATGTAAAACGCACGGTTTGCAAGTTGCTCCGACTTAAAACGAACGGTTCCTTTTTTTAAATCTTATCAAAGAGTTTTTATGACAGAAATGTGGTCAACATTTTATGAAAAAAATTAACTTTGGGAGATAAAATATAAAAAATAAACATTTAATTCATTAATTTAATTAATTTTGACTACAAAATAACAACAATTAGTAACCAAACCATTGTAACCAAAATTGTAAAAAAAATATAATCAATTTACTTTATTAGTAATAGGTACTGACTGTTTTTGTGCCTTTGACTTAAAAAAAAAAACTGGAGCGCGCGCATTGCCAATTTGTGATAAAGTTAAAATTATTCCACGCGCTTTTTTTTTTCGCTGTATTGTTTTTATTTGAAAACTTCCGTCCGAGTTTTATTTATTTCCTCGCAAATATGTTATAAAACGTCGTATGACATACGTGCGCTTTGATAATTACAGCCTCTGCTTTCTTGTGCTGGCCCGAGCCGCAGCCGCAATATTGCCTCGGCTGTAATTATCAACCTACCGCACTTATATCATAATGTACTTTTATTATAATTTAATAATAATACTAAAACTAACTATAAACTAAAACTACTGACTACTAATTTTAGTCATGCAGACTAATGTCAATTACATAAGTAGGTTAACTGTGTCTTGTGAGAAAACAAAATAATGAGAATAAAACGTTCGCAGTTATCACACTCAATATTAGAAAGGCGAAAGTTTGTGAGTGTGTTTGTTTGTTAGTACTTCACGTCTAAACGGCTGAAGCGATTTTAATCAAATTTGGTATGGAGTTTGATGACACCCTGGATTAACACATAAGCTACGTTTTACTGCGGGAAAATATCTTATTCCCAAGGGAAAATTATTCAAACAATTTATAAATAAAGAGAGGGTAAATCATAAGCATTTAATAATTTACTACACTTAAGAAAAGGAAAGTACTCGTACAAGAAAAACTCAACACTAGAGGTCCAGAACTAAGTTCAGCGTCTCTCTGTGTTCTGTTGACTTGACATGCTTTCCGAGTCAAAGCACCTATTTATCCAAGTCACGTCAAGTCAAGAATAGTCACTTATCCAAGGACCAACCTCGTCAAGGGCAGCTTAACCTTTGATTGACGCGTGTGGCTGTTATTATTTAGCCACAAGCTCCTCCCTACCGTCCTTCACTACAATGTTAGAAAATAAATGACAATATCGAAATAATAATATGTCGGGATGGCCCAGAGGTTAAGGCGCCTACTAATGCACAAGGCTGTGGTTCAAATCCGGGCAAGAACCAATGTAACTTTTTCAATTCATATGTACTTTGTAAGTTTATCATAGACATCATTGACATCGGTGAAGGAAAACATCGCGAGGAAACCTGGACTTTTATTTAATACTAGCTTCTGCCCGCGACTTCGTACGCGGATCCTGTTGCTTATGCCAGCGACAACGGGGTCGTCAAAATCAAAGATCTGAAACATCTGATGTCGAATTCTATAAGCCCGGGGACGGGAAATCAATGGGATGCGCGAGACGATTCAAGATGTTCCAGATTTTTTATTTTTGTTGGTCAACAGGAAACGCCATCAGACTTAACAACTTTTGCTAAGACGCCATTTCTATTATGTTTATTTTATATTAACTCTGAGCTTTGGAGTTCCCCTACAGGTGCTCCAGATCTTCAAATTTAGTCTCACAGCAGAAAACACTCTTCACGTGGAATAGTTTTTGCAATGGCACCATTTTTATATCTCTTTCACTTTAGGTGTTCCATTTTCCAAAATAAATTATAGCCTATAATATGTTGTGTGACGTTCACGATGAGCGGTCAGTCGCGCATCTCCTTCCCCCACTTATCTCTAGAGTCGATGCGTATATACGCTGAAAACTCAGGCGTCATGCTTTTTCCGTGAACGTCTCCAACTCGCGAGACAGTGCATGATGTTCACGATCAGCGGTCAGTCGCGCACATATTCTTCACTGGGATCTAGAGACCTGGATGTAGATGCGTAAATATGCTGAGAATGCACGCGTGCTTCGCGATCCCAAGAAGTTTCCACGGAGCGAGTTGCAGCCTCATGTTCTCGAACAGCATCAAGTCTCTCCTAACGCTCTTCGGTAGATTGTTGGGATCTTATGGTCTTTAATCATTAAGCACCTTTGGAACATTGGGAAAAATTTGACCTCTTTCTAGGCATGGTTATAGTTTTATTGTGATGATACCTGATCAATTAAAATCTAAGTGGCTGCTCCCCTGCGTTACCGGGTAAGCTACCGTGTAACGAAGATAGATGGAAAAGGAAATTAAACACTCAAATAACATAAGCCCGAAGGCATACGATAAAAAAAATGGGAGTTTTAGCCAGTAGAGTCTAATTCTCAACAATATACCATCGTCATCGAAAATCAGTCCTGAACTGTTCCCGCCTTCACCGCGTAGTACCTCCTACTTATGTTATTTTATAATTATGCAATGAAATTAGTAATAGTTTTAATTTCTATAACAAATGTTTCTGATCTTCGATTTTTATAAGTCAACAGGAATTGCCTATCAGACCGAACAACTTTTGCTAAGAAGTCATTCCTATTTGAGTTATGGTGTAGCTGGGCTCTTGGAGTTCCACAACAGGTGTTCCAGATCTTCGATTTTTATACGTCAACAGCGAGTGCTCATAAGGCTGAACAACTCTTGCTAAGACGTCATTCCAATATATGTTATAGTGTAGCTGGGCTCTTGAAGTTCCACATCAGGTGTTCCGGATCTTCAAATTTATTCTCTCAGCAGAAAATGCTCATAACGTGGAACAATTTTTGCTATGGTACCATTTTTGTATCTCCTATAGTTTAGATGATCTGTTGCGGTTCTGCATCAGGTGTTCCGGATCTTCAAATTTATTCTCTCAGCATAAAATGCTCATCACGTGGAATTTTTTTTGCTATGGGACCATTTTTGTATCTCCTATAGTTTAGCTGGTCTGTTGCGGTTCTGCATCAGGTGTTCCGGATCTTCAAATTTATTCTCTCAGCAGAAAATGCTCATCACGTGGAACAATTTTTGCTATGGGACCATTTTTGTATCGCCTATAGTTTAGCTGGTCTGTTGCGGTTCTGCATCAGGTGTTCCAGTTTCCAAGATAAATTATAGCCTATGTGTTGCCCAGACTTAATATCTATACAACAAAAAAAAATCATTCAAATCCATCCAGTAGTTCCGAAGATTAGCGTGTGCAAACAAACAGTCAAACAGACAAACAGACAAACAGACAAACAGACAAACAGACAAACAGACAAACAGACAGACTTTTTTTTTTGGATTCGTGCTCTATTACTGTTTCTAAACCCCCCTCAATTATTATTTTTTAAATATATTCAATGTACAGACACAGTTTTTTTACAGTCTTATTATATGTATAGATATAGATTATATGTATAGATAAGTTTGAAATTGCCAATCCGCATTGAGCAAGCGTGGTGAAATATGCTCGAGCCTTCACTTTATGAGAAGAGGCCTTTGCCCTGCAGTGGGACAGTAAACGGGCTGGTATTATTATTATAATTATAATTTCGAAATATAAAACATACTCAATATCTTTTTCGCTATCCCAAGTTAGGAAACCCTAAGATACAAAATAAACCTAAAAAAGATGTGACATAATATTGAACTGTTGAAAGTTATTTGACCTGCTTGCCTCAGCCCTCCGGTAGAGTAAACAGGGATTCGGACATTGAAACGGTCGGGTACAGATATTATAACTTAATCTAAACATGACAGATAATCGTCACAGCAGTTAATCCGCTGAAGCTTTGCAATATAGAGGATAATGTATTGTGATTGTTCGTAAATTAGACAATTACATTGATTGACAGGTTATGCGAGAGTGGGTCAGAAGCAATAAAGTGGCATTTCAGAGCATACCTACTCTTGGAAAAAAAATAATATTCTTCCACAAATTGCACACAACGCCATCTAGTCCCAAGCTAAGCAGAGCTTGTGTTATGGTGTAAACAACTGATTAACATACTTACGCATTTCTAAATATATACGACTACGTATTCTAGATAAATAACACCCAGACACAGAACAAAATATGATCGCACTCATCACAACAACATGTCCTTTTTTTTTTTTTGAGCGGTGGAAAATCCTCATGGATGTCCTCCGCCCGGGGAGGCGGAGGGGTCTGTCAGACTCTTACTGACTAAAAACCACCCCGTGTCTCACACCTGCGCCGGGGGTCACGGGAACAGAAGATACTTCCGCGACCCCGAACAACAACATGTCCTGGGTCAACCTTCGGCATAGCAGTCAGGGTCACTAACTGCCGGCCAGACAAAAAAAAAATGTTTAGTTAAAGCGTCTACCTTGAAGTTGTCTACACTAATATTATAAAGAGGAAAACTTTGTTTGTTCGGTTGTAATGAATAGGCTTAAAAACTACTGAACTGTTTTTAAAAATTCTTTCACCATTCTAAAGCTACATTATCCACGAGTAACAGGCTAAATTTTATTGTGGAAAAAAGTAGGGTTCCGTAAGATATTTGGGTTTTTCGAACACAAGGTGTAAAAAATTAACCTGAAAAGTTACTTATTTTGCGTACGCTGCTTAAACTATAAAAGCTGGAACCATTAAATGTTTTAATTAATTGTAGATCTTATAAATATCTACAAAAAAATCCGCAAAACACTATACCTATCTATTTCGAGTGAGGCACAACAACCATTTTTTTTATCTAAAAATAATGATTTTTTTTTGGCTAAGTACATTTTAATGCATTTATTATACTCATGCTATTAATAATCCTTATCAAAATAAATTATTACATCAATTAGTACAGTTTATGTAGATAATATTTGATCTTTGAATAATTAAAATTGGACGTTTGGTTTTGAAGTTATGGCGAAATTAAAATATTACGATTTCTGCTGCACGGCCCGTTGCGAAGTGAGCATCACCAATTCGGGGGCGCGCGTGCGGGAGGGGAGTTTAGATCTATGAGCAAGGTACCGGCTCCCTACGCAGCGGTCGTGCGCGAAGTCTAATAATTTTTAAGTCTTAAGTTTAATTCTTCTCAGAGCCAAACAACCGTTCTTCTCTGAGCTAATCAACAGTTCTTTTCAGGGCTAACCAACAAACAGTTCTTTTTAGGGGTAACCCACAGTTCTTTTCAGGGCTAAACAACAGTTATTTTCACAGCTAGAATATTATACGCTATTAACATTTTCTTAAACATTTGAAAATGCCTAAGAGAGTCAGGTCTCAACTTTCTAAACATAGTTCTCAAGCACGGGCAGCAAGAATACGTCGTATGGGAGAATCTTCACTTGAACGTTCACAACGCCTTGCTGGACAAAATCAGACAAACTCTCAGGTACGCGCAAGAGAGTCGAGTGTCGAACGTTCGCAACGCCTTGCACAACAAAATCTGAGAACCTCTGAGTTACGTGCACGAGAGTCGAGGCTGGAGCGTTCCCAACGTCTTCATGAACAAAATGTAAGGACCTCTGATTCGACTTACGCGAACGAGAGTCAAGTGTCGAGCGTTTGCAGCGACTTAGAGCTCAGACAGAGATACAGCAGTTGACCACAAATAGAGTTCGCAATTGAATTTTAGCCAACAGCAACATACTGGCTTTCAGATATGATCCGCAGGTTGATTTTGCACAACGTCCGTCTTTAGGTATCTAGATGCGGTTAAAAAGATTATACTTACAATAATGTTTTTATATCTTCTATATACTTTTAATAAATCTGTAGAAGTAAAAATTCCGTACATTGAAAATATCAAAAAGTTATGGCAGAGGGTGTTACTCGACCGACACCGAACCCAAAAATGTAATTTAAAAATTTTTTGTCTGTCTGTCTATATGTTCGGGCAACACGCAAAAACTACCGGTTTCATTACGATGAAACTTGGTATACTTATTTTTTAATATCCTGGGCACCACACTGGGTACTTTTTATCCTGGAAAAGTATATAGTACAATACAAAACAAACTTAATTTTGTGGTTCGATCCGACTACTGTACCAACCGCAAATAATAGGTTTGTCGTAGTTACGTTACCCGCGGTGGCGTTCACTAAGGGGCGCTGACAACGGATAAGATACTTTAATATTTTATCTTAAGATACAATATAGCTCGCCATACAATTCAATGGACTATCACACACTACGAGGATAATTAAAAATACTTAAGTATAATTAAACTGTAGAGAAGTCAAATCTGTACGTCGATTACCTATATATATAACACCGAACCGCCGACCGATTGCCACCGTTGACTGGTAGAGAATGCCTAAGGCATTAAGTCCGCCTATGTACATTTGTGTGCTTGAAGTATTAAATCAATAAATATATTCAAAATTAATCTTGGAGGATGATTGGTGATCGATACTGATGCCAAAAATGTAATCAGTAATTTTTTTGTCTATAAGATAAGATAAGATAAGATAAGATTTATTTATTTGCATAGAATGTAGGTAATGAATACATTAGGTGTTACAATATTTTAGATCCTTATACATTCTGCCTCTTGGCATGCAAAATTTTATTAGCTTTAAATACTTACATATTATTACAGTTTTCTTAAACAATATACTATTAATTATTCTTATTATTTAATTTATTTTGAGGTACTTAATTGTTGAATATATGACCATAGTTATTAAAAAGACTTGTCATTTAAGAAATCTGATACAGAGTAATAGCATTTATTTACAAGTAATATTTTCAAGTACTTTTTAAATATTATTAGAGGTTGCTCTTTAATATTTTTTGGTATATGGTTATAGATACGAGGAGCCATACACATAACACTTTTCCTCAATAGAGCAGTTTTATATTTACCAATGCATAACTTGTCTTCGTATTGGGTTCTTAAACTTGTAGTCCTATTTCTAGTATTTTTCAAAGTCGGGAATAAGTGATAATTTGTTTTAACAAAAATGGCTGTTTCCAATATATATAGGCAAGTAAAAGTTAGCAAATTATTTTTTTTAAATACAGGTATGCAGCTGTCGGTCACTTTAAGATCAAATATACATCTAATACAGCGTTTTTGCGCCTTAAGAATATTTTCTCTTTCACTGCAGTTGCCCCAGAATATTATACCAAACCTCAATACAGAAACAACTAGACTGTGATATGCTATCAATACTGTCTGTAAATTTACTTTTTTTGATAAATTATATAATGCGTATGCAGCTGAACTTAGTTTTTTGCATACGTCATCTGCTTGAGTTTTCCAAGTCAGTTGGCTATCAATTGATATTCCTAGAAATTTAGTAACATTTACCTTATCTATTGTTTGTCCATTATAATTTATATTCATATTTGTGTCTGGTATTCTTTGATAGAAATGCATTACTTTTGTTTTGTCTAAATTTATAATTAAATTATTTTTATCCAGCCAATTCACGAATTTATCAAGCGTACTATTGATATTAGCTTCATAACTATCTTTATCGTAACATTTAATTATTAAAGTGCTGTCATCAGCAAAAAGGATTAGGATTGGGTTTGGTATTTGGCTTGGTAAATCGTTTACATACAGTAAAAATAATAAGGGGCCGAGGACGCTGCCCTGTGGGACACCGAATTTAATATTTCTGCTGGAGGAAGTGTACTTTTCTTCTCTTTTGGTTTTTATGCAGACTCGAGAAATTTCCGTAAATTGCTTTCGTCCTTTTAGATAAGTTGTAATAAGATTATGCACATTTCCCCGTATACCGTATGTATGAATTTTATTTAATAGGATATCATGATTTACGTAATCAAAAGCTTTTGATAGATCCGTGAATAAGGCACATATAGGTATTTTTTCATCAATACTTGGCATTATGATATTCAAAAAGTCGAAAATAGCCATATTAATGTTAGTGTTTTTTCTAAAACCTTTCTGCTCGTTGCACAAGATATTAAATTTAGTCAAAAAGGCGTAGATTGAATTATAAATTATCTTTTCTATTATTTTGGAAAAGATTGAAATTAACGAAATTGGTCTATAGTTTGTGATTTCATCTCTGGCGTTCTTTTTATAAAGAGGCTTTACCTTAACGATTTTAAGTTGTTCTGGAAATTTGCCAGATGATATGCAAGCATTAATTATATGAGCTAGAGGTGCGGCTATATAACTATCGACATATTTGATTGCCTTTGTAGAGACACCATCATAGCCAAAGCTTTTTTTGTCTTTCAAAGATTTAATTATGCGCATGATGTCTTGAGGAATTACTGGAGGTATAAAAATAGAGTGTGAATTTTCCTTCACAGCATTATGCAACTCACCTTGTGATACTGTAGCAACTTGATCAACGAAAAAATTATTAAAGGATTCTGCTAAGACATAAGGATCAGTTAAAATTGTATTATTATGTCTTATTTGAGAGATAGGTTCACTTATACTTTTATTATTATTTATTATTTGCCAGACTGTTTTAGGTTTATTTTTAGATTGGTTAATTAAGTAATTATTTTGCGATTTTTGAGTCAATTTTATGATTTTCTTAAATGTACGCGAATAATTAATGTATAATATCTTATTTTCTTTTGTCGGTTTTAACCTCTGTTGCCAAAGTAGATGCCGTTGTTTTCGGCTACAAATACGTATGCCACGTGATATCCAAGTGATCTTTTTTTGAGATTTTATTGTGACTTTTTTAAAAGGAAAACATAGATTGTGTAATAATTGAAAAATATCCATGAAATTATTATACGATTTCTCAGGATCTTCTACGTTGTACACGTCATAAAATAATATTTTTTTGAGATGATTTTTAAAAGTTTCAAGATTTTTCTTGGAAATATCTCTTTGCATAGTGTGCCAAGATTTTATTAAGCAAATTTTGTTAGTCTTTACATTTATAATTTGAGCAGTATGATCTGACAATCCAAAATCCTTTATTTTATATTGACAACATTGTTTAAAATTGTGAGCAAAATTATCAAGACAGGTATTGCTAGCAAGTCGAGTTGGTTCATTAATTTGTAACTTCAAATTGTAGCTTAAGAGAAAGTATTCAAATTCCAAAGTATGTCTATTATTTTTTAAAATATTGATATTGAAATCCCCACATATAATTAGTTTTTTATTTTTAATACATATTTTTTTAAATATACAATCTAAAATTTCATAAAATTTATTTATATTTGTAAACTGGGGGGGTCTATACACACAAATTATAATCAACTTTTGTTGCGTAAGTTCAATAGCGCAACACTCAATTATTCCCGCTATAGAGAAATTCATAATTTCCGGTAATTCTTTAAATTCGTAACCGTTTTTGACCAAAATACAGGAACCACCTCGTTTTATATTACTTCTTGCATAACTCGCTGCAAGTTTATAATTCGGCAAATAAAGTAACTTTTCCTGACCGGACATTATGAAGTGCTCAGTTATGCATATAACATCTATCAATATTTTTTCGCTTGACAGCTCCTGAATATACATAGTTAAAAGATCTGACTTGTTTAAAAGTCCAGCAATATTTTGATGAATAATACATAAATTATTAGAGAAAAAACTGGTTAGAATTTAGATTAATTACATTGTCGTGCGGTGTGACAACTTTATTGTTGTCAACAAGTAGCAATAGGTTATCAAACACGTTTTTCATTCCTAGGTTATTCAGTTTTCTATCATACTTAGAAAACATAGTGAAATCGTATAAAAGATCTAAATTAGAGTCCAACACCATGGCGTAATTATGACACTGCAAATCCAAATCAAGTAAGCTGTTAAAGGTTTCGATGCGCCAGTTAAACATTGTCGAATAATTACTTAATTTAAAAGTTGGTACGCACAATATTACATTTGTATGTTGAATCTTTTGCAATTCATTTCTAAGTGCTACTACAATCTCAACATAATTTTCTGTTCTTTTGAAGTCTTCTTCTCCTATTAAAACTATACACTAGTCGTCCATTGAAAAATCTTTAACTTTTTGATTCAAATTACGAACAAGCTGTATGGTTTCAGACTTTGGTGTCACATAATGACATATTTGCGAATTTTGAAACGTTTCCTCGGCAATAGATAAAACATCATTATATTATATTAATATCATTATATTATCATTATATTATATTATATTAAAAAATCATTATAATACGATAAAACATCATTATATTATATTATATTATTAGAGCTAATGATGCAAATTTTGTTTTTTCGGATATTGTTGTCTCTTATTTCTGTTTTTTCTTTTTGGACCGATGCATTTTGAGACGGTCCTGCACTCTCACATATTGGAGTTGTTTTTTGTTTTGAAGGTGTCGATGTAGACCGAATTTGTTCGGTTGTTTGGTTGTTTATTTGTTGACTTATTTGTTTAGAAGACTTGTTCTTATGAGAGCAACTACGCGGAGTTGACGGTCGCAAATTCTTTCTGGGAGTAATCTCGTTTGTAAGTTTAAATGTTGCTTTTTTAAGGACATCGTTTTTGGATGTCACTTCACTCAACCTTTTTTTCAGATCGCCGTTTTCTAAAGATAGATTATTAATTTCTTCGTGCGCGGAATTTAGTTTTGAGGTGAGATCTTCTATTTGTAATTTAAGTTGTTGTATTAGTAAAGTATTGTCGTCAGCTGATATATTCGGTAAACTACTGGTGCTGCCATCTATTGTTGTACTATTTGCATTCGCTCCATCAAACGATATATGTGTTGTGGAGTGTCTTCGTTGTTTTCTAAACGTTATGTTCTCGAAGAAATTCATTTTAAGTCATATATCAGTATTAGATAGAACTTAAAAATGGTAAAATAATTGTTCTTACTGGGTCTCGAACATGACTCAGAGTGTGTGTTCAATACTCTAACCCAACACGCAATCCGTTCGACCACGCAGACATTAACTTCTGGGTTCAAAATTACTGTTCTTTAAGCGAATAGTTGCAACGCTTTCCGTTATTTATAATTTTAAATTGACGGTTGATTAAAATCGTTTTTATATTTTTGTTTTATTTTTTATTAAAGTTAGTTTTAAACACTGAATTAGTTTATTATTATTGTTGATATAGTTAAATTTCCACTGAATGTTGAATAATTGTCACTAGTTCACTAAAATAAACACAGTTTCGCCCTATTTTAATCAGCACTGAGCACTAGATTTTTAACTGTATGTAACTTTTTAAAACGTGAGAATTGTCACTAGATAACAATGTCACTTATTTATTATAGACCACTTTCACTAAATTGACTATCAGATAATGTCAATAACTGTTATGAATATTTTTAAAGAATTAAATACGACGGAGCTATTGTGTTGTTTGACAGTTGTCAGTTGTCAGTATGTGCACGCATAGTTCAAAAACTACTAAAGGGATATTAACCAGACTAGGTACGATTGTAATCAATACGCCTGGGCAGGTTGATCTTAGTCTCAGTTGTTTTTCACATGGTCAGTTGTACCTCGCTCTTTTCGGGCTCAGTAGTTCCAGAAATCTTTGTGCATACATACCGGAAGGGGTAATTTTGAATAAATAGTCTATCCGGAAGCTTTATGCTAAAATTATTGCGTTGATATGTCAACGCACAGCCCAAACCGCTGGTATTAGAGACATGAAACTTTTTTTGGAAATTCAACCCTAAAGGGAAAAAATAGGGGCAGGAAGTTCGACATCCACGCGGGTGCAGCCGCGGGCAAAAGCTAGTGGGTTATAAACCGGGCAAGTGCCAATATAACTTATCCTAATTCACAATGTATTTTCTAAATCAAAAACATAAGTCTTTATTCAAACTAGACTGAGGACAGCACTTTTAAACGTTAAAAAAAATCATAAGACAGTCCCCCAAAAATGCCCCACCCTCTGCCACTTCCTAAGTTTATGACTGACATCGTTTTAGATAAGATAAGATCTATTCATCATAAGTACGCATATAGGAGTAAAAACATGCATAATGCAAGATAATACAAATAAAGAAAAATTCAGACACTAAAGTGCATTGTTCTTACGTGGTCCGACCAAGATAATGACTGGACTTTAATAAAACACTGTGGTCTCCGAGTTTCGGTGTTTCTTTTCAGAGTAGTCAGGTATTGAAACACTGACCTCACCTTCTAGCTAAAAAATTACGTGTAAAAGTTTGTGGTTTAAAAGAAGATGCAGTTCCAAAAAACGAAAAGAGTATGCTTAGATGGTTTGGTCACGATAAAAGGATGAACGAAAGGCGACTAACGAAAGGTCTTTACAAGGCAGATGTAAATGGAATCGCCGGGAGGGACACACTAAAAGGACATAGGTACATCGACCTTATTGGTGAGGTTCTTCAGAAAGGTCAGACCAGGTGCATAGTACTCGTAATCGGCGTGTAAACGAAGCAAAAGAAGTACTTATGTAAAAATCGTAGCATAAGGCGCTCTGTAGTTTCTGCCTGCCCAAATGGGATAAAGGCCGCGTGAGGTTATGTATGTATGTATGTGTGTATGTATGTGTGTATTATGCAAAGAAAGAAAAATATGTTTATTAGCATGACAGCAAAATAAACTCACCACTATTTCATGTCAAATTGTTTGCAAAGTCTCTCAAGTTTATAATGCTTTTACTGTTAAAAAGTTTATCTTTAGAACAAATTTGTGCAACTATAACAAATAACTCTAGCTATTAGCTCTGACGGACCGCGAGTCGGTAATAAATTATATCTTGTACGTTTTATTCAGCTCTATGTCAATTGACTTTAGGTTTATAACCAATGGCATCTGATAGCATCTTCCTGCTCTATCTGCGCAGACTTTGATGCACAAAAATCGTATTATAGAATCTATGTACTTACATATACAAAAGTAATTGAGTTTAATAACTAATAAACGTAATTAAATGTTTTTTAAAACATACATAATATTAATATAGATAAATTACACCCACACATAATAAATGATCGTGTCCTTCACACTAACATTTCTCTTGGGTGTGAATCGAACCCACGACCTCCGGCATAGCAGTCAGGGCCCCTAACTACTAGACCAACAGGCCAGTCAATTATTTATTATTTTAATTATACTATCATAAAATAATTTCACTCCAACATAATGTATGTATTCACTCATAAGAGAAAAAAACATAAATATTAAGATAGGCGACGGGTTCACTAAAATTAAGATTTATATAAATTACAAAAATAATAAAAAAAAACGGCTGATAATTGTCTGTCAAAATTACAATTAATACAGAATTACAACTCAAATATTATTCTGAATGCTTTATTAGCCTTTTTTTCCACACCTTGAAAGATAAAAAGCCGTATTTTTAACCAACACAAAAGGGGTTCAATTTTTTGTTAAATAACGTTACAAGGTTTCATGGTGGCATTTCTAAATAATATTTAAAAAGGAACAATTTATTTATTTGGTTTCGTTTGAATAATTTTATGTTAGCGTTGCATAATTAAATCAACCTATTGGAATATTCCAAAGAATAACTTACACTAACGCCCTTATTAATAAACGTGGAGTAACATTACTACTAGTATGATCTCCGGATTTACCATATATATTTCGAGGATTAAGATTGGCATAACTTAACTCCATGTTTATTAACAAGAAGGGCGTAAGTTTTTAACCTTTTAATTCATTAAACCCCAAACGGACACCGGTGACCGCGATGTCATTGTCTTTCTATTGTGTCTCTAATTTTATTGACACGATTGAAATGTAAATCGAGACTAGCCTGAGATTATGGGCAAACTTTTAAATTGAAATTGCTATCAAGTTAACACTTAATCGCTAAGTGAATTAAGTCTCAAGTCTCAGGTAAATAAGAAAGTCTTTAAATTGCAATCTCGTCGCCTATTTGCACACAGTATCGCCTAATGATTGGTCTCACGATCTCAGCAACTACTCGTACATCCTAAGCTGAGGTGTCGGTGAAAATTTCAGATACACAAAGTAAAAGAAAACCTTAACTAAATATAAATAAACTCTTACTCTAAATTCACTGGAACTAATGTATAATAAATAAACTGTGTACGTGAGTCTGCACGAGAAATATACCTGCCTTATCTTTTTTACTTACAGACTCGCAAATATAAGTCTTCGCTTCAGAAAGTTGTCTGAGCTCATTACAAGTTAGCTAACTAGAAAGAAAACGACACTACCTATGGACTTTTTTTTGTATATAAAACTTTGCCCCAAACTATGATTTATTTCTGTATCGTGTATGCGATTACAACTTTTAGGCCATGGAAGCAGCCAATCGCTATTTAAATTGGAGTGTCTAACTAAATAATTTAATTGCAATTATCATCTGTCTGTCCGTCTGTCTGTTAGTTAGGCTGAGTTTAGAGAGGCAGTAATTACATGGTCCGCTTCCAAGTTTATTTAGCGGACAGTTGAAATGTTTACTGAGTGTGTATTTTAATAGCCACTGTAACAAAAAAAATATGAAAAGAAATAAAAAAATACAAGAAATCCATACAAATAGGTATTTTATATGAGAAAGTAACAGTTGTAAGTACATTGCTAGTCTTGCTAACCAATCCAACTAAGCTAAACATGCTTGTGTCTGGAGTGGGTTCACCCCCGTTCGTCAGGCCGACGCCATAAGCATTTTGGGCTATTGTCGCTTCAAAACATAGGTGTAAAGTATTGAATCGTCTCAACGTGTTTGACCAAAGTTTACGCTGATTTTGCATTATATGGTATCCCTGTACAATACGAGATCAGCTTGTACTGGAAACGTGTACTGCCGTGTTACCGAAAAAGGACACAACTAACATTTTTTGTCAAATGAATTATATATATATTCGGAATCAGGGAAAAAAGGGCTATACCTATGTCTGATTTTTTGTGAATTTTTAGCTACACAATAAACAGAGATAGCATAAGCTTATAGGACACAACTGCAACGTTTTTTAAGTTTTATTACAATAAAAAGGTATATTGTGGGATACGACTTTTATTTTACCTTTTTATTATTGGTATATTTAATGGAAAGGCCATAACTGACGTACGTCAAATATAAAAGGCTTATCTGGCAATTGTGCTTATTTTTTAAACGAACACTCAATTAATGTAGAAAGAAAATACACAACTGGCAGTTATGCTCTTTGTATTCATCCAAACACTTATAAGCGTAGGCTTATAAATGTTATATATGTCGGAGATGGCTTACGGTTGAGGTTGAATCTTCATCAAAAATCAAATTCACTCAAAATCAAAAGTCGTTTATTCACTTTAGGCTGAGGATCAGCACTTTTTGAATGTCGAAATTACATAAGACAGTCCCCCAAAGAGCCCACCCTTCGCCACTTCCTAGTGTTTTTGCTGGGAAGAAGAAGTGGCGGAACAAACTCCCCAGCAACACATCTGTCTGATAAGTTAACACATAGTCGAACATGATTATCACATCGTTATCGGTTACAAGCAGAAATGTTTCTTCAGGATAACTTAACTGTTACATTTTAACACTTTACAACGAAACGAATGACAGTTCTGGGACGTCTCAGCTCCACTGCGGTCGGGCACTGAATGTCGTCCTCGCTGCAGGCTTAAAACATCACGACTCTGTAGAAGCGCGCCATGGTGTCGGTAGATCACGTGCTATCGCCTTTTCGCGCGCTTGCAATTCGTTGTGTCCGTACTATTGACCGGATCCGACACGGCCATCCTGCGTTTCACACGTCCTCGTGTGTTAATCTGAAGCAAAAGAAAATACCACACAGTATCATTCACGCTCGGCCAGATCTGACCTAAATAACTCTGACTCAAGAAAAGTATCATGTCTTTGAACATTTTTATTCTAAATGCAAGAATGTAACTCCAAAATTCTGTAACACCATTGAAATTACAGAAACAAAACATAAGTGGCTGACAATTGCTGCAAATTCTCTATGTACAACACATGTAAACAGTAAAAAAATCATCCCTGTGACCATGAAATGCGACACACACTAAGTCAACTCTGTGACTACAAGTGTTCTATGGTAGTCATCCCTGTGACACCAAATTAACAGTCAGTCAACCTTGTGACTGATGCGCAACACATGTGCGCACACACACACATGTCAACCCTGTGACCATGCGAACTCAATGATTCAGTCATCCCTGTGACTATCGCGCACAAAATTAACAATAATTGAACTAATTACCTGGCGACAAAACAAAATGCATTTGTAGACAATATAAGGTAGCTCGGCCTACCTGACCTCAAACAAAGGACTTGCATTTGAAGCGACACAACAAGATTTAGAAAGGTCAAATGAAATAAACTAGAACACAATATCAATGCACCAAGTAAAAACCAAATAGTCAACTTATTATCAGCCCTTCTCGCTGGTAATGTCTGATACATCACACACAGCCCTTCTCGCTGTCGTGCCCAGAATAGATTGGACAGTACCAGTCCTAAGACCTGGCAAGCCCAGTACCAAAAAGTCAGTATCAGTCCTTCACACTGATAAGCCCCAAACAAGACGCACGTTACCGGGCCTTCTCTCCGGTAAGTCGTCCGTTTAAAACGTACTTTGTGCATTAACATTAATCGGAACGAGTTGATGGGCCTTCACCCGCATCATCTAGATCCAATTCTTCACTAATTACGTCCAATTCGCTGGGGACATGACCTTGTGGCATCCTTCTTATGCGATCATGAGCATACTTGTATGTTCTGTTGCCAGTTAAAGATTTTAACACATAACGATAATTGAACTAATTACCTAGAGTACCCGCAGCAATGTCAGGTAAAGGTTCTGAAACGCCTTCAGTATCACATTTCGTTAAATCACAGTTGTCATTCAATTCAATAATTACTTTAGCTTCTGGCGTTTTCCTAACCCCAGTGGAACATCGATTTTAAGTTGAATAAAAAGAATTACTACGCGTGATGTTTGGCTACGCATAGCCCTCCTCTTAGTAACCTAGTAACCTCCAGTTACCATCTTACTCATGGTTTCCACTGAAACCCGACCTCCGCCAGAGTTGACTACCCACCACGTACTCACGGACTACATACCGACTTCTACTGAGCTACGGTTGCACGACAACCTCTGGTACGGTCTCATCCATCACGTAAGCTTAAAGATTTCATTTCCACAACTACTTTACTAAAATCTTGTCAGTTATACTCTGATCATGTGCGTCAGAAATACAGTTACAGTTAGTCAAGTTAACTCGTCAACTACCGCAACCTAGACAATTAAATGACCATTGTTTGCGCGGAGCCTTACTAAATAAGCACCCTTATGACCTTGAACGGTCTCAAAATCAACAAGATCAGACTAAATCGACCGGAAATCTATTAAGTTTTGCATTTGCACGATTCAACCTCAGTTTTACGTTTGCCTAAAGTTATACCTCAAAAATCGAAACTCACTAATTCTCATTCTTCAGTTTAAATTAATAAACGACTTTATCAAGTATACACATGCTAGCAGCCACTAAAACATCCTAAGAACGTCACAAATCGCTAAGCAGGAATCTTATCCGTGGCCTGTGGCTTTTCACTAAGCCCCAACAAACCTCCAGTTTGTCACTATGCATTCTCATCAATGCCGAGTCCCACGGACTCTATGGTCTCTACAAGACCCCGACCTCCGCCAGTGCCACTCGCAATACCGCGTATCCACGGACTACTTAAAGCAGATACCGATTTCTACTGGACTACGGCTACGAGGGGCTACTGGTATGGTCTGACCAGCCGACCTAAGATTCCCCACTATCACTCGATTTAACCTTTTCTACTTTACTTAGTACTTGGCCCTCAGGCATCCGACTTAACCTTTCATGTGCGTACTTGCAAAAACGTTATAAAAGATCCCTTATATTTGGGGCCTAGTTTAGTATGTTTCGTTATGACTGTACCTACAGTTTATTGCTAACT
Organism: Euplexia lucipara; assembly: GCA_921972225.1. Classification (NCBI taxonomy): domain Eukaryota; kingdom Metazoa; phylum Arthropoda; class Insecta; order Lepidoptera; family Noctuidae; genus Euplexia; species Euplexia lucipara. The sequence goes on along the minus strand of OV179142.1, from coordinate 2,682,996 downwards.
GAATTTCGATTAATGAGTCTTGCTAAAAACTACTATCATCTGTTTTGATCGCTGTAAGAATCGACTTAGAAACTATCAAAACACGTTGAACCTGTTTGTTGGCCCTAAGTGAACCAGTAACGTGTGTAAATCAATGTTATTAGAATGACAAAACCTTTTATTAACACTTAAGCACTCGTATGCCAAAAGCTTTGTCTCGAGTGGATCCACGTTCGATATGACGGGTTAACTCGCAAAACATTGTCTTAGATCCGCAATGTACGCGTCAGTGTACCAAATAAAGCTAAGATATCTTTAACCGCCCTCATAGTACTACTAGCAGACTACCAGTATCGATAAACCGGAACAAACAAAGGAACTTATTTGGTTAATGCGTCTATTAATACGAAATGCATTCCCTTAAATCTTGTTTACCGCTCAATTTTCCAAACGCGTCACGTTGGTAACGTTTATTTACCTACCGAGTTTCAATTGTCACGACTTCTATTGTTATCACGAAGTAACAAAATATGCCTACGTAAACAGACCCGAGGCAAAACGCTAAACAATACTTCAATCGCATTATTGTCAATTTAACGCATTAAAATAGCCCTCTGCTAATTTAACTTCCAGTAGCCTATCTACGCGATGCTAAAAGAATATTCATGACGTTAAGTTCTCTTAACATACCCGCGGTATCGACGCTGTTTAAAAAAAACATTTTTGTTTAGTAATAACTAACGAACATTTTGTCACGGTTGATTGTGATAAGTACCCTCTTTAAAATATTTCGCGAACGATCATCACACCTATTTGAAATGATTTATTATCTTATTGTACGCGCTACCCGCAAGTAAAATAAACTATTGGCACTATTTAAAACTTCGCAAATAATTCGTTCGGTACTAGGTCTACGTTTGTAGTACAATCTAGGTATGATTTTTACACAAACGTTCGCATTGACCTTCAAAATTGCGATTAGTACTGCTTGGAAAGAAAACATTTTGGTTCCAAATTCAAACAAAAATGACACGACTCACCGGATTGTTGTCTGCAAGTGGGTACCAGCTATTTCACGCGCATTTGTAGGCCGCAATGCCGCCCGAGACGCGCTGCCAAGCCGCGCCACCGCCAGTCAAGTGGGAAGCAAGTTCTTTATGCCACTTCTGATGTCGGAGATAGCTTACGGTTGGGTTGAATCTTCATCAAAAATCAAATTCACTCAAAATCAAAAGTCATTTATTCACTTTAGGCTGAGGCCCAGCACTTTTTAAATGTCGAAATTACATAAGACAGTCCCCCAAAGAGCCCACCCTTCGCCACTTCCTAGTGTTTTTGCTGGGAAGAAGAAGTGGCGGAACAAACTCCCCAGCAACACATCTGTCTGATAAGTTAACACATAGTCGAACATGATTATCACATCGTTATCGGTTACAAGCAGAAATGTTTCTTCAGGATAACTTAACTGTTACATTTTAACACTTTACAACGAAACGAATGACAGTTCTGGGACGTCTCAGCTCCACTGCGGTCGGGCACTGAATGTCGTCCTCGCTGCAGGCTTAAAACATCACGACTCTGTAGAAGCGCGCCATGGTGTCGGTAGATCACGTGCTATCGCCTTTTCGCGCGCTTGCAATTCGTTGTGTCCGTACTATTGACCGGATCCGACATATATAAAAAAGGCACATTGGCGTTTGTGTTTAATAATTTACAGTAAAAAGGCATATTTGGTTATATGTGCCTTTAAAACATAATATTGCTCTTTTCATGTTATTTTTTATGTTAAGTTAAAAAGAAATACGCTAATTATTAAATATATTCATTAAAATTAAAAATATATTATTGCTATAGTTGTATACATACTAAAAAAAACGCATTTTTTTACATTTACACAATTTCGAAAAACACATTTTAGACGTGATTTTTTACAAAGTTCAAAAAATATTTTAATCTCTATTTTCTCAACATTTGTAAAATGCAAATGTTAGTTGTGCCCTTTTTCGGTAACACAGCAGTATAGCTTGATATGTAGCCGTGTGTACATCATCATCATGAATCAGTGTATCATCATTATTGCAGCATTGCTAGATATAGGCTTCCCTCATAGATTTCCGTAACGATCGGTCCTGCGTTATTACTTGTTTTTGGTTTTCTTAACATAATCCCCGAAGGGTAAGGCAGAGGTGTAGGTTCCTGGGACCTGAGTGTACACCTAGATTTCGCCATGTTTAAGTCCCATGTAATAGAAAGCGCGCCTATTGCCATCAATCGGGCAAGAATGTAGACTCCGGGGTGCTACCGATAAATTCCAGATGGAAAAACTCAATAACACTTTGCCGAACCTCCTTCTTTTTTTGCATGAAGTCCCCGGATCGATCCCCAGGTCGGGCAAACTGTTATAACGAGTCTTCTCATCTGGAATTTCTCAGTAGCAGCCCGTATCCTGGATTTGTGCCCGATTGGTTAAGCCACTTGTGTGACGTTTTTTTTGAGCTTTATTTTTTTAACACGTCGGTCGATCAACTGACAATATTTTTGTTTGGACAAAACAGATCTCAAGTAACTCGGTTGCTGAAGGAAAAACAAAAGTTCCGTATATGAAAACAAAGCAAACACATTTTGCTTGTTTACAGTATAAACCGCTACAGGCAAACTGTCCGGTAGAAATCTCTCCGCGAGAAGTCAGGTGATGTAAGCGTGAAGTAAATTATTAATTCATAAGCTCACTTCACCTTTGTTTCGCGTTTATTTTCACGGTTAAATTTCAATAGAGTAGCGAATCAGAAATGACGGTATCCGCAAGAGAACCAACGGCACCAACATAGCCCGAAGAATCGCTAAACTTAAGTGGCAGTGGGCAGGACACCGCTCGCAAAACAGATGCTCGTTGTGGCCGAAAAGTTCTGGAGGGCCTCCCACAAGGTGGTCCGACGACTTGGTAAGAGTCGCAGGAATCCAATAGATGAGAGATGCACAGGATCGGTCGTTGTGGCGATATTTGGCGGAGGCTGATGTCCAGCAGTGGACGCCTTTCGGCTGAATGATGATGATGATGAGCGCAGCAGAGAAAAAAATAAATTTGAAGTGGCAATAACCCAATGGCTAAGGCGTTGGACTGGCGATCTCGAGGTTGTCAGTCCGATCCACACCCAATGCACTATTGACGAGAACCCACTTCAGACTAGTCCAGACACAAGCATATTTAGCTTAGTTGGAGGAGTTAACGAGACTACTAGTAATACGCAATTCACATTGCTAGTAAACTTTTATAGAATAAAATAAAAAAAGTTACTTGTTTTAGGCAATTTCAAAGCAGACGCAATATTTAAAAAAAAATACAAGTCAATGATAAATTGAAGCGATAATTTCCAGTACTTTCCTGAATTTAAAGTTTGTATATATCATCATTTACATTGCTGGAGATACTTCCCCTTTTTGTTTTTCTTCAAAAAGTTTATTGATCGTCTTGATGACACTTGACTATCACTTAACTCTGTGACAGGTCAAAGTTTTCTTCACGATTTATTATAGAAACTGATGCTTTGCAGTTTGGAAAAAGAAAACTTACTGTTTCAAAATTAAAATCAAAATTCATTTATTCAAATTAGGTTGATAATCAGCTCTTTTTAAACGTCAAAAATACATAAGAAAGTCGCCCAAAACGCTGCCCTTTTTCCAATTTCGAGGGTTTTTGTTGGGAAGAAGCAGTCTGAGTCGTTTGAACAACTTGAATCTATACAATGAAATGACCAGTAAAAGCATAAGCAAAGTAAATTAAAATACTAGCACATTATATGTGCCAGTGCGAGTTTGACATGAAAAGTTTTTATTTACATTTCCTTCGTTTCCATTTGCTTTTGCGGTGGGCAAACCTTTATCTCTTCAAAGATCGCCTCCATTACTGCCATTCTATTTCTATCAGAGACAAAAATATTCGCGCTAATAGCAATAAACATTTACGATTCCTCAAACTCGTAAACTTAGTTGTTTGAAAACTGCTATTGCATTCTCGTTGCTAAACGTAGAAGGATGCTTCCAAATTGTAAAAGAAACTAAAAGCATTCCTGACCGGAAAGCTAATTTCCGTTATTCCGAACGGTACAAAACTTGTCGAGATCCCACCTCCGGAACTGTACCTACTAAATTCGAGGAACTTTTGATAGATTGAAACCGAGTTTATACTGCGAACGTTTATAAAACTGATGGAAAAGACCCGAGCTCAAATAAATCTTACTCAACTGAGTACACAAAAATAGTAAGCTCTCTTGTTCTCTTGTAAATTAAGGAAAAGTACCGTTTCTAGGATAACACATTAGCTGGAAGGAGAGCTTATTGTTACTGTGTGCTATAACAATAACAGTAAGACTGTTATGTAATTAACAGAGAAAGTGTTTACTCATTTCGTACTCAACACGGCCGCTTTTGCAATATTAACTTGTCACTTATCACATTTTCTTGTTCGTGTGATAGCGCAATACGAATATATTATTTTAACTAGTATGTTTCACGGTCGCTGAACAATTACAATTAGTTAGGGAGTTTATTACACCACTTCTTCTTAGCCTAACACTGTTCATGTTCATATCACTATGTTTGACGATGTCCACCCTGTATATTCTGTCAGTAGCAAATAATTAAAATCAATATCACAAATCATTTTTTGATCATCAAAAATTACGTAAGTCAGGCATAGGTCATCAGCGTAGTCCAAATCTTCCAAGACATTGGATAATCCCCACTCTATGCCGTGGGGCATGTCTTCAAAAATGCGAAGCATACCTAATTCTATAAAGAACGACTAAGAAGATAAGCTCCAACAGGACACAGCTTTAGCCACCCACGTGTATTGCTACGTCATCCGATAAGAGGCCGTCTTGGGTTAACCTTACAAGAATACTTTTTGCAAAATACTTTCCGACAAACGGACGATTTTCGGCGGCACTACAAGTTCCAGTAAGCGGACTAATGCCACTACCAGCCCACTTCAGCAAATCAAAGGACTAGCAAGAACAAGCAAGCATCCCTACTGCGAAGAATTCGGGGAAGCACCAACAGTATAAACATAACAGTATCGCGGAAAAAGTAAGAAGTAAAGCGGATAAACCTGACTGCCCGTTCCTGGACTCACTATAGGTCTGGTGTGGTAGGAGGAAAGCAGAGGCAGTTACAGGTTCGAAACTAGTTTTATTTTTGTTTATTTTTATGTAAAGTCTTACTAACATAGTTTTATATTTTTTTTTTTTTCTTCTTATTAGTAAGAACCAAGTTCTTACTAGTTAATTGCAATCTAGCCTAAGAAGACTAATAAACAATTTAAATCTAACTTATTATGCTACGTTATAAATTATGTTAATGCTAAGAATAGTGTCCATAATTAGGTATGCACTTTTACACACGTTCGTAACACTTCCTTAGAGTCTGGTAAAATTGATAAAACACTTTGTTCATGTGTTATATAAATACCACAACATTGTTACTATTATTGATTCACTTACACTACACTAATTCAAATGGTTTAGTTCTCTTTAGTCTACGCACTATGCCTGTGTTGTCTAACAGCTGGATTGCCTCAACATTCACGTGTCGATGGAGTCTGTGTTCGTGGGCTTCAGCAAATTTTTGTGTGATGGTGGTGACGAATTCCATGTCGAGGTCACGGTGGAGGTCATCGTTTCTTATGTACCAGGGTGCATTTACAGCAGCCCTGAGTACTTTATTTTGGAACTGTTGAATTATTTTGACGTTGGTTGGCTTAGTACAGCCCCAAAGTTGGATACCATACGTCCAAATTGGCATCAGAATATGCTTGTATATTATCAACTTATTATGTATTGATAAACAGGATTTCCTTCCCAGTAACCAATACAAACGTTTATAACGAATATCGAGTTCCTGTTTTTTCTTTTTGATATGGGCTTTCCAACGCAGCTTGGCGTCGAGAGTTATGCCAAGGTATTTGGCTGTATTAGCATAAGGTATTTGCATACCATTTATGTAGAGTGGGTGATAGTCACTGTGTTTGTTTGTGAAGTTAATGTGAACTGATTTTGACTCATTCAGATTGATCTTCCACTTTTGTGTCCAGTCGTAAACTTTGTTCACAGCTAGTTGAACTTTCTCTACTGCTTCTCTGTGGCTTGATCCGGTGGCCATAATAGCAGTATCATCTGCAAAGGTCGCTATGGTGCTGTTTTCCAGCTCTGGGATGTCACAAGTGTATAACAAGTACAAAATTGGGCCAAGCACACTTCCTTGAGGCACCCCAGCTTTTATGGTTTTTAGCTCGGAATATGCGTCCTCTTGGCGTATTCTAAACATTCTTTTAGTTAAATACGACTCTAGGATATCTACAAATTCTGGTAGCATGCGTCTGAGCTTAAATATGAGACCCTCATGCCAAACTTTGTCAAAAGCTTGCGCGACGTCTAAGAACACGGTAGCACAGACTTCTTTATTTTCTAGCGTTTTTTCAATAACATTAGTTATTCTATGTACCTGGTCTAACGTTGAGTGTTTTTCTCTGAAGCCAAACTGGTGATCTGGAACTAGGTTTTTATCTTCTATTACTGGTTTTATCCGTTTTAATAACAGTTTTTCAAATAACTTTGATAGTACGGGTAACAGAGAAATGGGTCTGTATGATGATGCTTCGTGGGGAGGTTTCCCAGGCTTCGCAATCATAATGACTTCAGCAACCTTCCATGGCTCAGGTACATATTTTAAGATAAATGAAGCATTTATTAGTTTGGTCAGCTTTACTATGGCTTTGCGTGGGAGGCGTTTTAGAATTTCCCCTGTGATGAGGTCGTAACCGGGAGACTTTTTTGAGCTAATGTTGTTTTGAATTTCTCTCATTACTTCCTTAGGAGTCACAAGCTTGATTCTTTGGTTTTGTGATAAATTTACACTCTCATGTATTTCTACAGAGCTTTCGTTGGGTTGAAAGGTTTCTTCTAAATGTTGAGCAAATCGGAACGCCTTTTGGTCATTGCTTATTGCCCATTTTCCGTTGCTATCTCTGATGGGCGGTATTTGTATAATCTGCCTTTTTAGATTTCTCGTTGCTTTCCAAAGTGAGTAATCCGTTGATTTGTCATTGGTAAGCTGAAGAAGGTTGGTATTCAGAGATTCATCCTCAAATTGTAGAATTTTTCTCTTTAGTCGTTTAGTTAGGTTATTTAGTGTTGTTTTATGACGCGGGAACCTTGTTTGCTGCCACAACTTCCTTTGTTTTCTTTTCTCTGATAGTAAATCCACAATTTCTTTAGGATGGATAAATCCCTTATATTTGCGTTTTAGCTGAGGTGTATTGCTCCACGCACATTGTTGAATATTAATAATAAATTTGTTTACTTCTGAGTCAAGCTGATCTTGCGATTTTATCGGAGTTTTAAGGTCGATAATATTATCTAGATCAAGAGCAAAACTGTCCCAATCTGTGGACTTATTAACCAAGGTTAAGTGGCTTTCTTTTAATAGGATTTTTTGACTTAGCATTAGTATAATCGGAGAATGGTCAGAGTTCATAGTAAAACTTTCCTCCAAACTGATGTAATTGGTGGATATGTTTTTGCAGATGAAAAAGTCTATAAGATCCGGTATTTTCTGGTGGTCAGTGGGCCAGTATGTAGGTTTGCCTGTACTCATTACTTCACAATGTGTTTCTTTAACTGCACTTAAGAGCTGTCTTCCTTTAGTTGTAGTAAGTCTTGAACCCCAATGCGTATGCTTAGCATTAAAATCGCCGCCTAGGATAAATCGCTGGCCTAATAATTCAAAAAGATGTAAGTATCGCTCTTTTCTTATCATGTGCCTAGGAGGCGAGTATATGGCTGCAATGGACACTTGACAAAACTTAGTTTTAACAGATACTGCCACTGCTTGAATGTCTTCTTCTTCATATTTACACTGCACGTAGTGACTAATGTTTTCTTTAATTATAACCGCACTACCCCCCCTGGCAGAGTTGCTAGGGTGGAGGGAATTATATATCATGTATCCTCTAAATTTGATAAAAGATTGCTTTGTGAAATGCGTTTCGGAGATTAAACACACGTCTATATTTTCTGTATCTAGGACCGCCTGCAACTCATGCTGATGTTTGAGGAGTCCATTGGAGTTCCACGCCATTATTTTGAGTGTGTTATTCATTTTTGATTATTCAAGACAGCTGTTTTAGTGCTGGATTCTAGCTTCTCTAATCTCTTATCAAATGAGGTAATGCACTTCAAGATCTGGTTAATCTTATCCTCTAAGTTCAGAGGTTGAGATCCTTGTTTTGCAGCTTGTGCGTAAGTACCAATGTTGGTTACTTGCATGGCTGGTTGTTTTGCAGTTGACTGGACACTTGCTTTCTGCGCCTGTTTACCAGGGTGTGTTATAGGAGGAAACTGTTGGGTATTAGGCACCGTAGGTTTCTTTTTTAAAACTTTATTTTTCATAATTTGCATCTGTTTGGCTACTTCACACCCTCTATAATTGGCAGGGTGAGGTAGGCCGCAGTGGATACATTTTGGTTTCTCTTGCGGAGATTTGGTACAATTGGCTGTAAGATGCTTGCCAGTGCATTTCACACACCTTGGCTCTTTTTGACAATATTTATGTGTATGCCCATAAGCTTGGCATCTCTTGCATTGGGGAATGAGTGCTGGATTTTTGAGTGGATGTATTTCAATTTTACACCCTAATATGTACTTAATGCCGTAGATTTTGTTGACATCTTCATCGTTATAAAATGATAAAACGAACATGTTGAGTGGTTCTTTGGTCTTCCAGCTCAATTTACTATCTACCTTTTCTATTTTTAGGCCTTGGGTTGTTAAATCTTCCTTAATTCGATCTGGTTGGCAAGAAGAGTGTAGTTTCTTTACCACAACTCTAATTGGTCTAGCCTGCTTGTTTTCGTATGAATGCCAGTGGTAGTCTTTTTCAGACAAGAACCTGGCAATTACTCTATATGAGTCTTCTGATTTGGCGTTAACCTTCACACAATCCCCATTCATCATTTTTGCTGTAAATGATTCCGCTGGTTGGCTTTCAATTAACGAATCGTAGAATGTTTGATAGTTCTTGATTCCGTCTATTATGATTGGCGGTGGTAAGGGCACTTTTTTGACCGAAGTCACTTTCTCATTTTTTTGATGATTGTCTTGTTGGGCGCTTCCGGGTTGTTGTTTTGGAGAGAGGGAGGTGTTAAGCTTCCTTTTCTTCCTGCTCTTGGCCCTAATCCACTCAGTCTCTTTAGCAAGGTCATCCTCGTCTGTACAGTATTCCACGTCGTTTTTTGTAGTCTGAGCAGGTTCAGTAGTCCCTTTTGTTTCTTTGATGCAGTTCAATTCTCCTTGAAGTGTCTGAACTTGTTCCTGCAGGGCATCAATTTGTACATTCAATTTACGTACCATGACTTGCAGGTTTTCTCTATCTGTTTTCTCTTGGAGATAACAGTCATATAACTGCCTTTCTAGGTCAGTTTTAATAGTAATAGACTTTTTTGTAGCCATTGTTAAGTTGTAAGGCGAGTTTAACACCTATACAATAAGTTATTGTAAACACTTCATGATTTCCGCACTTGTAACTAGGTCATGACACTGACCCCGATATATTGACGTAGGTACGCCGCGACGCGACGTTGTTGTGATCCGTCAGCAGAAAACTCTCGCGAAAGAGCTCGCGCGCGCGATCGTACGTCCGTGCACTATACTAGGTAGACAACAACTGCCACGTGTATTGCTACGTCATCCGATAAGAGGCCGTCTTGGGTTAACCTTACAAGAATACTTTTTGCAAAATACTTTCCGACAAACGGACGATTTTCGGCGGCACTACAAGTTCCAGTAAGCGGACTAATGCCACTACCAGCCCACTTCAGCAAATCAAAGGACTAGCAAGAACAAGCAAGCATCCCTACTGCGAAGAATTCGGGGAAGCACCAACAGTATAAACATAACAGTATCGCGGAAAAAGTAAGAAGTAAAGCGGATAAACCTGACTGCCCGTTCCTGGACTCACTATAGGTCTGGTGTGGTAGGAGGAAAGCAGAGGCAGTTACAGGTTCGAAACTAGTTTTATTTTTGTTTATTTTTATGTAAAGTCTTACTAACATAGTTTTATATGGGTTACTAACAATTATATGAATCATGTGTTCGAATTAAATCCTAGTAATATTATAAACGCGAAAGTTTGTGAGGATATTTGTTACTCTTTCACGTAAAAACTACTGAATGGATTTTAATAAAATTTAGTACGGAGTTAGCTGACACTTTGGATTACCACATAGGCTACTTTTTATCTCTGTATTTTTACGGGAACGGGACAAACGCGGGTGGAACCGCGGGACATCAGCTAGTAAATCATAAAGATAACAAAGGGCTTTTCGATGACAACGGTAAGATAAATCTCTCTCTGCCATTCTGATGCCTGCTCCAACCAGACACGGAGAGTGATGATCTGGTCCGTACAAGAGCGGAGCAAGCGGAAGTCTGTACCCTGCATAAAACCTTACAGGAAATCTAAAGCAGCGTAATACACATTATGAATATGGAACAGGCCATGGAGTGTCCTCGTGATGCTACGATAGCGAGCGTGACCTTTCGTCACCAACACCAACAATGAGTAGATGCAAAACAGTGGCAGATGAAGTAATTGTTCCCATGATTCGAGTAATTGGTGCACGACGCTCCAGTTCGAGGATGAATAAATAAAATAAATGATATCGAGTTTTTTGAAGCGTTGTATGAAGCTACGTGTACGTGATACATTTAAAAATGTGATTGTATAGAAAACAAGGGGAAAGTTTTGAGCGAACCAAAAGGTCAAGAGAATAACACGTATTTACCGTTTGATAATAATGGCCTTTACAAATTTAAGTAAATGTTAGCCTAATGGTGTGACCGGCGGACTGCAAAGTTTTAACCCACACACACACACACCACACTATTTTCTGATTCTAGTCATTCATCATTATCATTACTGGCCTATATTTTCCTACTTCTGGGCAAAGGCTATTTTCTTTCCACTTTTCTCTATCAAGGGGTTTTAGGGACCAGTCCATAACGGAGTAGTCCGTATAATTATTTCTAGCCTAATAGTGTATAAAAATGAGATCCACAAGAATATTTATAAATATTATTAGAAATACAAGTTTGACTTACCCTTTGCATTGAATATAAATATTAGAATTAAAAAACCAAAAACTGATGTTTTTGGTACTCTTACCGATAAATTTAAATATTACACGGGATTTAAACATAACTGTCGAAATGTAGGTCCGGTGTACACCTCTGCCTAACTCTTCGGGGAATAAAGGCTTGACGTTATGAAGCAAGCAGATATTTTTAACCAGAATTGTATTTCTGCTGTTCGTATATGACGAGAATCAATGGCCAGTACTGAAAGGAATATCTGGATTTTTGTGAACGAGCTGCACAGAGGGATTTCTTTTTATTATTTATGCATCAGTACCGCAAATGACACATGACGTTGGTTTCCAATTCCTATTCCATGGAAATCTCCATAAAAGTACTCGCAGGGGTTCTTTTTAGGGTTCCGTAGTCAACTAGGAACCCTTATAGTTTCGCCATGTCTGTCTGTCCGTCCGACCGTCCGTCCTCGCTTAATCTCTGTGACTGTTAGCACTAGAAAACTGAAATTTGGTACCAATATGTGTATCAATCACGCCAACAAAGTGGTAAAATAAAAATTAGAAAAAAATGTTTTATTAGGGTAGCCCCCCTATATGTAAAGTGGGAAGTGATTTTTTTTTAATTTCATCCCTAACGTGTTATATATTGTTGGAAAGGTATTTAATAATGAATAGGGGTTTACTAAAATCATTTTTTGATCATGTCAATAATTTCGGAAATAATCGATCTAAAAGTAAAAAACAATGTGTCCCCCACCCTCTAACTTTTGAACCATAAGTTTAGAAAATATGAAAAAAATCTTAAAAGTAGAACTTTATAAGGACTTTCTAGGAAAATTATTTAGAACTTGGATGGAACCAGTTTTTGTGCAAAAAAGACAAAAAGTTGTACCTACAAAATCATTTCTGGACTAAGTTTGTAGATAGTATATTCGTATATGCAAGCATTTTGAACACTTATTGTGACGGACGGTAATTTACGGAACCCTACACTGAGCGTGGCCCGACAAACTCTTGGCCGGTTTTTTATTCAAAGCTTCCAAAACTACAGTATGGGGGGCTCTTCAAAAAAAGAGTAGGAAGGTTTTTACAGCGTCGGCAACGCGCGACCGACCGCGACGCACTAATGTTTGACGCAACCGTTCAGTCGAAATGAAATCGTCAAATCAAATCAAATAGTTTATTTGTAAAACATAGGCATACAGGTTGATGGTCACATAATTAAACAGGGTTAATTAGATATCTATGTTTTGCCAGTATGACATACAAATTATTATCTATCGAGTTATATTCTTTAAGGTTCAGAGCACTAAGAAGCTGTAATATTCTAAATGTATTACTGTCAAAAATTTAAATGTCGCTTTTACTAAGTTAAAGTTCATATTTGAATAGATTATTACTATCTATTTAAAAAAAGCGTAATAAGTATGAAAAATTAGAAACTGTATACCGTAAAAAGAACGGCAAATAATAATATATATAACTCTCTAGTAAAATCTAACCTTGATACCTAATTGAACTACGGGGGACAGCCATTAAATCTAATCATAATTCACTACAAAGAATACAATTTTTTTTATCAAAATACCATTTCATTATAACTATTCATACCCAACATTAAAACTATACGAAAGAACAATTATATATCAAACCACTTTAAATTTACTTCACCTGCATTCTCAGAAAAAAATCACCACGAATTCAGCTGTATAATCAAACATTCAACTACGTAAAAGGACAACAACATTTACTTAAGACTATCTAGTGTGATGTAACAACAGGTTTTAACTAATAACTGCACGCACACGAACTAATTACTTACAGCAAAAAAACAATACTGTTTCAAGGAGCACGGCTGTTTAACACTTTACCCGAAGAATTAAAGAAATGTGAAAATATTAATATGATTAAATCATAATAAAAAAAAAACTTGTTTATAACCTATGACGTCAACAACACACGAGATTCGACTAATATAAACTAGTAATAAGCTACTTGTATCTCATTTTAAGTGAACTGTAATAATTATTTCTAAGAGATCAATAGTTATTTGTTATACAAGAGTGCAAAGTTGCTTTTTAACCGCGTGTTCAATTTTGATGACCGAGCAAGCGAAGGATTCTAAAATTGAATCACGAGCGCAGCGAGTGATTCAAAATTAGAATCCTGAGCGTTAGCGAGGGAATCAAAAGAGCACGAGGTGAAAAATCTTTGCACTCGAGTGCAACACGTAACTTTTCATTCCACCTCAGCGAGGAAATGACTGCAAAAAAAAAACGTTTTCTGAGAAAGTTTTGGCTCCTTTTGCTAGTCGCCACGTGTTGAACATATCATACTTCTCGCGTGATTGTTGAGGGAGAAAGCTCATTTGCGCATTATTAACAGTTTCAGTCAATTCTGTTGGCGTCAAACAAACTTCCTCGTCGCTAGAATCACTAATTTTAGTTTTTTCACTTGTTTTCAAGTTTCTTGTTTTTAAAAGGTTTAACAATGACGTGAAAAAATGCCGCGTAAAGAACCGCGTACAAAGCAAATTGAAAAAAAAACACCAAGAAGGTTCCGAGTCTGAGTTTTTAACAAATTAAAAAAAAGTTGTATGATATATTCGGCACCATAGAAGTAGCAGTAAATAGGTTTAATGTTTTTTTTAATTCACAAACTTAGTGTTCTAAATTCAATTTACTTTATCCTCTAGAGATTAAAAACGGCTTTTCCACTCAGATATTGAAGATTAAAAATACTCTTTCCGAGATGGTGGGATGAAAAAAATCTTATAAACCTAATAAGTATGGAGTTTCTAGCACATTTTTCTCCATACGAAACTAACTTTTGGAATGTGCAACTATGACGTTCGAAAGATATGGGTCTAATTGAAAAAAAAAATGACTTTTATTTAGTTAGTTTTCTGACGTTCAAAAATGGCTTTTCAGTGTCTAATTGAAATAAATATTTTGTCTTTGACTTTGACTTTAACACAATATCATGTCTGTGTAGTGTGGCTAATACTAATTTATTGTGCTTGCGTCATTAATTTTGACTTAAATGGCGCAAGCTATTTGTGATTTCCCTCGGTCTATAAATACTTACCTACTGATATAATCCTCGTTAGTATGGATACATGGAGTTTTTTTTCCAATTTACGCTACCGATTAGGATATTATTGTATGAAACTTTCTACTGCATTATTACCTCTACTGATCCGCATTGGTGGGGATAGCTTATAATTTATTTCTAACTAGTAACTGTACCGATTAGTTTGCAAGGTTTTCTTTATTTGATTCTGAATTACTTGTGCCGATAAAATATTAAATAATCGATAAAACGATTTTAATTCAAATATATCCCGTTTATAGCCGGATTTATTAATTTAATGCAAAATTCCCGCAAAAATTGCTGCTGCAGTGATACTGGCACTAGACCGGATTACATCAAGTCAAAGAAAGCACCTACTCTAGACTGTATAATCCTATGGTCGTGGAAAATCTTAATGGATGTCATCATCATCAATGTTGTTTCTCAGTTTTCAAAAATCTGTGGAGGCAGACTACATGTAATTGAAAGTTCTTATAGTTTTTTTTTTGTTATTTTAGAATGTTAAATAAGGTTGCGAAGGCCTAGGCCTTAAAATAAACGTCTAGAGACTTATCTTAGACATCGTGGTGAAACCAGAATTATTGAAAATCTAAAATCGCCTACGCACCTTGATTAAGTGTGGTGAATGCCTTTTATATAAGTATGGGTAGAGGCCTATGCTGAGTTATGGGACGGGCTAGTACTACTAAATAAACAAACAAAACAACAAAAATTACCAAAAATTAACAGAACCTGCTTGGGTAGTTTGGTCACGTTCGAAAGGTGTCAAACAAAAGGAATTTATAAGAAAGATGTTAATGAAACCGACGGGTGGGGACCTAAAAGGACATGCACAGACCTTATTGGTGGTGTCCTTTAAAAGGGTCTGGTGCGTAGTAGGTACTCTCAACCAGCGTGCATATGTATGAACGTAAACGGGGGGGTAGGTTTCGCCTAGGGGTGACTTTATGTATGTATGTATTACCCAGTTGCGGTTTCCCAGTCGCGGCCATTGCTTTTTTTATAGCCGGGCCTTAAGTCTCTCAATAAAGTAATAACTTGTCTTTTTTGCAAAGCCATGCTACTTCCTAGGTTGGATTGTACAAGAGATAGCGCAATTTAGTTCATATAAGACAAGCATTACGCACTACCTATGGCCCACTACTTCACCCGCTACCAAGGGTCTTTAATAATGTACCTTAAGAACTGGTATCCGACTGGTAGTTAAAGAGATTAGCGCGATAAAACAAAAACAAAGGCCTAAGCTTTATTATACTTATTAGTAGAGATACTTTGTTTTTCTTTCTCTGAACTAAGCAATAAAACAGTTTTGATCACTGGAGGTTTCTGGCGTGAATACTACACTGGCCTGCAAAACTAAGCATCACAATTTCAAAATTGAAATAAGTTTTTAAGTACACATCGGCAAACATCGGCTCCAAAACCTCATGTTCAGTATGCCAAACCAGCTCGGAGCTGAAGTCAAAACCCGTCGAGACATTAGCAGTTATTAAAAATTAAATAACATGTAAAACATACTATTCATAAAATGTTAATTCAGTTTAAAAAAGATTTGCCTTAGTGTCAACTAAGCTAAAAATGGATGTTTCTTTTTTAAAGTTAATTTTGTTACTTATAACCGTTTGATTCCAACGAAGCGACATGCGATACATCCCTATTAACGCAGTTTACATGCACTCAGGATAAAAATGTAGAAGAACAAAAAGAAGAAGAAGAAGAACAAGACGAACAAGAACAAGTAGATCAAAAAGAAGAACAACAAGATGAATTTGAAAGTTACAACTCGGACGACTAAATTTCACTACTTTTTTTAACTTAAATTGCTTTTATCTTTCAATTTCTGCTAATATCCATTATAAATAAGCAATAGTTTCAAATTAAACAGGATCACAATGACCTGTGAAATAGGCCTACTGGGGAAACCACATTAAAAAAAACGCGCTAAGTAGGTACACTTCCTCATAGATGGTGTGAAATCGTGTGCATATTATGACGATTACAACTTTTTGAAGTTGTAATCATCATAATATTATGTTTATCTCAAAAACGGTGGCTTGTACGAAAAAAAAATGTAGATAATTTTATGATCTACAATTTTTGTCTGAAGTATTTTTATGAAAAAAACTTACCGTTTTACTGAAAATTACAAAAAAACGCAAAACCTCTATTTTTTACCTTTGACCTTGAATACTTTTATTTCATACACGAGAAAGATGGGGAACTTTCAAATCTTATTTATAATTAATATTTTGATCATACTTACCAATTTTCAGCTTGTTGTAAATTTATGTAAGTACCTAACTTTAAATGTCTAATTTGTCCGGACTATTAGCAATAAATGAAGTTAGTTAACCTTACACCATTATTGTGACACCTGCATTCTATACAAATAAAGAAATTATTATTATTATTATAAGTTAGTTAGTTTTGCAAGCCAGCGTATTTACAGGGTCGAACAGACATCGAATCACATCTAGACAATATCTTCTATTCTATCTCTTCATTCTCCTGGACCCCCAGAGTTGAAATGTTTGGCTTTCCCTTATTTTCTTTAGATTTATTATCGATATAGAATTACCAGAATTTCGCTTTACTTCAAACTGTATAAAAACGTTATTTCTGTCAAAACCAATGATATGTTTTACCTAAACCACAGAAGCGACTAATTTACTTTTAGAAAACAAGTCTAGACACCTCTTAGGCCTTAATTTACATCATTTTAAATCTTAAAAATGAAGGAAAGAAGCAACGAGAAATTTCAACGCCGTTCTAGAATTATATAAAACTCACGGTACTAGAGAGTGGAATGATGTTCCTTCTACCATGACTGTACAAATTAAAATATGACCCTCTTCAAAGTTACTAACAAATAGACGGCAGGGGTAAATTTTATTTATTTATGTAAATAGATTTTTACATACACTTTTACGGGTCCATTTTTATCTCGCTGATAAGGTCGGTGTTTCACTATCTGACTTTTCTGAGAAGAAACAACGAAAGAAACTCAGAGGTCATTGTCTCTTTTAAAATCTGGACTTTAAAAGAGACTATGATCTCTGAGTTTCTTTGACCAAGATAATGTCTGGACATTATCTTGGTCAAATCATATCAGAACCATGCAAATTAGTATTTGAAATGGTCTTTTGAGGAAAGAACCACGTCGGTAACCATTTGTCAGTAATCGTGAACTCAACTCAGAACTTGAAGAGCTCCACGTGCTGACGAACAATACCAAAGAAAGAGCATTTGGGTTGGACCCATAAAGTATTCCTACCTAGGATACCTTCAAACAGCCAGACAAAACGTAAAAAAAACAACTTATAATATTTTTTTTATTTAAAAAGAAAATCCACATAGTTCACAATAAAACAAAAAATATAACATAGTTACTAGTGGCAGCCGGAAGGTAGGCCGGCCGGTAGGTGTACGCTGCGGGCTCTATATCGACTGAAAAACATTTTGCCATCGAAAACAAAAGCAATGCTTATGCAGACCTTAATTTTCCCTATCATCGATTATGGTGATGTGTGCTACTATGACATGAATGCAAATCTCCTCAATAAACTTGACCGTCATCTTAATAACTGCGTTCGAATTGTTTTCAACCTACGTAAATATGATCATAATTATCTCCGAACAGCGGTCGCTGCTAAAGTGGTTACCCATTTGCCTTCGTAGAGAGTAAAGGGCACTTACCACTCTGTTTTAATTTCTTTACGGTCCTAACTCCCCTGTTATCTATCTCCTCACTTTCAATACATCTGTGCCAACTACAATAAAAACCTTCGCTCATCGCAACCGTCTTCTCCTATATCTATTCCCTATTCCCTACGTCTATTCTCTTCTCCCACTCACCGTTCTGACTTTGTTTAACTTTATAGTTCTTTTTTTGTGCGGTCTATTTCTCTGTGGAACGCTTCTCGTTTGCGAGCATATTCGTAAGAAGTTGGCAGTAGTATCATCACATCGCTAACGTTTTCTCTTCTTTCTATCTTTTTGCATTTTATTTATTATAATATATATTATACTCAACAGAAATGTATAAGAATTATTTGACTGGCCTGTTGGTCTAGTAGTTAGTGACCCTGACTGCTATGCCGGAGGTCGTGGGTTCGATTCCTACCCAGGTCAAATGTTTGTGTGATGAGCACGATCATTTGTTCTGTGTCTGGGTGTAATTTATCTATAATATGTATGTATTTAGAAATATATAAGTATGTTTATCAGCTGTTTAGTACCCATAACACAAGCTCTCAAGCTTAACTTGGGACTAAATGGCGTTGTGTGAAAAGTTGTGGAATATTTATTTATTTATTTATTTATTTTGATTCCATTTATTTTCATTTTTAAGTGCACGTACCACTGCTTTGCTCGGCATCACCAAAGGTTGACTGGTAGAAAATGCCTTTGGCATTAAGTCCGCCTGTTGACATTACTTTGCTTGAAGTATAATACTATAAATAATAAATAAATAAATATATATTATAATATACTACTCTTAAAGTAAAAATACATGTCCATTTACATGAAATGTCAACAGCGTAATATAATAAAATAAAAAAAATA
This sequence comes from Euplexia lucipara, assembly GCA_921972225.1. Classification (NCBI taxonomy): domain Eukaryota; kingdom Metazoa; phylum Arthropoda; class Insecta; order Lepidoptera; family Noctuidae; genus Euplexia; species Euplexia lucipara. The sequence continues at coordinate 2,664,215 of OV179142.1, read as the reverse complement.
AAATTTGTTACAAAACTAAGTATAAAAATGTCATCATTAGTACTACTCCATAGCACATCAATGACTTGAGATTTTCGTATCAGTTACGATCCGAAAACCTTATTGAAAACGAGCTCGATATCCTTCATAATCACTTTTTATTTTCAAGAAACTATTTTTCGCCCGTACACACTAAAAACATCCTTATAACTTCAGGGTAGAAATCATTTTGTCCTGCTACAAGGAGGAATGTTTGACGCCTACGTGAATAGCTCTTGAAAGCCGTACTGGTTCGTATTATTATATCTTTTTCGACCGATTGATTGATAATTCATGTGGAAGCTTCATCTTACTTTAATAGTGAGTACGAATAATTTGTAAGAGTATTTGACAAATGAATAAATGTCTTATTTTTGAAGTGAAAACTTTTTTAGCTGCGTAGGACACTTTTTGGTTTGCACGGCGACAATGTGCCATGCACGTTAGAGCCTTAATGGATGGGTGAAATCTCGTTCGCATCACCGACATGCTTAATAGCAGTGTAATTATAAAATCTTAATAAAAAATATTATTAAATTGTAGAATCACTTTGCAGAACAATAATGAGTAGGTACTAAATATATACGTCATTACGTGTCGTCGTATAGTGTCAATAGATGTAAAACCAGATTGATGTTGATAATTTAAATTTCAAATATTACTGCTTTTAATACTTACAGTGTGGCTTGCAGAAAAAAGTTTCTATTTTTTGAAGGATTTTATGACATATGGGTGATCAAAGAAAATGATGTAATTAATTAATAATGTTGTATTTTCTTAATCCTACTGAAGTGGCAACACAATACAATACACAATAGAGCTAAGACGAGCTCGAGATCAGCTTACAATAGCCTGTAGGACGCTCCGTGGTGATGTTGACGCTTCTGATCTGCTTCATGTGCTGGCGCGCTTCTGTGTTCCAGACAATTACTGCCGGGGCAGAAAGCACAGGCTGTTTGCCAAGCCTCCATGTCTTACTGTTGCACGTGCTAAGTCGCAGTTTACTGTAATTGGTTAAACACGACCGTTGTAATTAAATAAATAAATAAAATACTTGACTTTTAAATTAATTTTCTTTCCTTTGCATTCTCGTACAATTACTTAATTTAATATCTACAATAATTTTATTCATTATTCATGATATTTTGACATTAAGTAACTAAATTACTCATAAATTTTAATATAATAATTATTGTTACTAATCAACAGATTTTGTTCACTAGAGGACTCTAACTTTGTCATATTTACGCACCATTGTTATGGTAGGATGTGACGGGCAAGAATTACCTTACCAACCACTACGTAACCACATTTCTTGTGAATAAATGATTATGATTATGATTATGACTGTTTGTTCTAAGTTTTCACAGTTTCTGTCGGCAGTCCCTATGACTGCCATATTTTTTTATCAATGTACTTGGCGGGTAAGAATTATACGAGTATCAGGTATTTCACTAGAGAGTTGAAGGGGACATTTTTCGAGCATGGTTGTCAATAAGTTTAAGTTATAAATCCGCGGGAAACTTGACTAAAATAGCACAGGACAATGAGAAATTGAATAAATTGGAGAAGGTCAGTAACACCCTATCAAGGGGTTACAAAATACCTTAACAAACTTATCTTCTTACATGATTAATATAGTACCTACTCAAGTCTACCAGAAAAACAACACAAACTATAAATGCTAACATGAAGTGAATAACTTATTTTAATTATTTTGTAATTATAACTAATTGTACTGTGTAAATTCAAGTTCTTCTAACTTATCAGACAGATGTGTTGCTGGGGAGTTTGTTCCGCCACTTCTTCTTCCCAACAAAAACACTAGGAAGTGGCGAAGGGTGGGCTTTTTGGGGGACTGTCTTATGTAATTTCGACGTTCAAAAAGTGCTGATCCTCAGCCTAATTTGAATAAATGACTTTTGATTTTGATTTTGATTTTGAAATGACTATGCCACAGTATCCCACGTATCCAATGCCAATGTCCTAGTATTGAGCTGTTCCACCTGTCAGCTAATTGTTTTCAGGATACTGGCGCGTACCCTGCGCATAGTGGAAGCGCAACGCTTGTGCATTTATAAATAAATAAATAAATATTCCACAACTTTTGCACACAACACCATTTAGTCCCAAGTTAAGCTTGAGAGCTTGTGTTATCTATAACATGTATGGATTTAGAAATATGTAAGTATGTTTTTCAGCTGTTTAGTACCCATAACACAAGCTCTCAAGCTTAACTTGGGACTACTTGGCGTTGGGTGAAAACTTGTGGAGTATATTTATTTATATTTATTTATTTATTATGGCATGAAAGCCATCTATTTGTACCTCAGCGAAAATGCCGGAGGCAGTAGCGCGGCAGCCCCAACAGCACCCTGAACGTATAATAAATAGTATTGTAAGCGCAAAGCGCCGCATGCCCTTTGCGTGTAGTTGACCCTCAGACTGCATTTGTATAGACCGACTGTCAGTACGCTGTAAATAGAATCCATCAGCGACTTAGTATATTAGTTAAAAAAATACATGTTAAACTTTCTGGGAAGATCTACTAAACCCTGACTCCTAAAATATAGTTCCGTATTTATTTTAGGGGTTAGAATCATGTTATGGCAATACACTTATGCGCTTATTTATTTAAGACTGGCTTGTAATAATTATGTATTTATAAGTGACAATTTAATTATTTTCTTTTTATTTTATTCAATATTCATGTCTTTACCATAGTTAATAATATAGAACATAGTTAACTATATCGATATTTCTATACTAATATATAAAGAGGAAATGTTTGATTGTTTGTTTGCATTGAATAGGCTCCGAAACTACTGGACCGATTTGAAAAATGCTTTCACTGTTGTGAAGCTACACTATCCCCGGGTGTCATAGGCTACTTTTTTTCCCCTGTACTCCCACGGGACCGGGAACTACGCGGGTGAAACCGCGGGACGTCTGCTAGTAGTTCTCCAGCTAGTAACTCCATACCAAATTTAATTAAAATCCATTCAGTAGTTTTCACGTGAAAGAGTATCAAACATCCATCCATCCATCCATCCATCCATACTCACAAACTTTCGCGTCTATAATATAAGTAAGATAATAAGACATAGTTAATGTTACAGAAAAACAAAATAAAGTTCCTAACTTAGTTCTTTGAAGGCCTGGCCTCAACTTCTGGCGGTGTAGGCCGCGGTTTCCTTCTTAGATTGACCCAAATATAGACCGAAGAAGCAATTATCTTACATTATTAGGATGTTTCACATGTAAAAAACCAAGATCAAATTCCAGGTTTAGTACACTTAGAACAACTTTAAATAATATTCACGTTAACGAATGTTAGTTTCAGAATAGAAACCATTTTATTCAATTAAACTTCATATATAAAAGAAATTGAAAGGCGTTTCGCGTTACTTGCGTCTCATATTTTTTAATGAAAGTAAAATAAGCGGTGTCTAATTTAACTATTTTCTTTCACCACCGCTACGATTATAACATAATGATGTACTTCTTTTGTTTCATTTACCGTATATTAAGAACTAATTTCCCTACATTTATGACAATTTCTTGAAATTGTTTGTAACTAAGGATGTTATCACATTGCTTCCGCATCCAGCTACGGAGACAAAATCGGCACTATCACGCGCGCCGCACCCCCGCACCGAGATGCGCTGAGTGTATTATTGCAGTCGGTTGCGAAATGTAAATCAAATTTAATTATGCAACCGCAGTACCGCACACCGGAGCAGTCTCCAGTGCAGTGTGATAAACAAAATTGATCTCATAGAAGTAAGTTTAAACGAATTGTATAAGTTAAATATTAATGTACAGATTATGTGTTTCTCGGAGACCTTTGTGAAGTCGGGCGATGAGCCAAATATTACTTTTAATAAATTTAAACTAGTCAGTTCCTTTTCAAGGAAAAACGAGAAACGGGGGGGTGTATGTATCCTGGTCCATAAATCAACAGAGTGCAAAAACATTGAATTTCTCAAAGAACTTTATATTGAAAAAGTATTTGAGTGCTGTGGTGTAGACATTCCAACTATGCAATGTATTGTTATTTGTGTTTACCGTGTACCAAATTCAAACATTAACTTGTTTTTCGAAAAATTGGAATTGTTACTGTATAAATTACTGTTAAAACATAAAAAAAGGATCATCATTGCAGGAGATATGAACATAGATACACTAAAAAACACTGGAGATTCAATAAGATTTAAAGATATCCTCTCTAATTATGGTTTTCATCAACATATTAAGACACCTACACGTCAAAACTCTTGCATAGATCACATATTTAGCAATTTTAAAAGATGTGTAGGAAGTACTTATGAACTTTTCTTGTCTGATCATAACACATGCCAATTGCTAAAAATGCCAGCTCAAAAACTGGAACTTGGCCCAAAGTATTGGTACATGAATATACGGGATTACTCGGTGGATAACATTAGGAAATTTAATGAGATCATGACTAGTTTATCGTGGTATGACATTTATAATGACGATGACGCTAATAGGACATTCAATAACTTTCAGGATCTTTTCATATTATTTTACAATTTATGTTTCCCTATTTATCAAATCAAAATTCATAGTAATAATACTTCACCTAAATGGATAACAAAGGGTATCAAAATTTGTTGCAAAAATAAAAGAAAACTAAGGAAATCTTGTTTTCAAAAACAAAATAAGGATATGAAGACCACTTACAACAAATACAAGAAAATGTTGAAACGTTGTATTACCCTATCTAAAAAGTCGACGAATCATAAATACATTCAAAATTCTAAAAATAAAAGTAAAGCTACCTGGAACATAATAAATAATAAAGCTGATACAATCAAGACGTATACGCAAATAGATGCACTAAAAACTAGCGATGAGTTAATAACAGATCCTGTACAAATTGCCAACGCATTCAATGACGCGTTTATTTCAGTTTCAGATATTAATAACAATTACACAAAACAAAAGTATCCTGAACAAAGCTTTTCTCGAACAGGTAATAGTATTTTCTTGCGTCCTTGCACGGAGTCTGAAATCGTGAGAATAATTAAATCTTTAAATAATAAGAAATCAGTTGGTTATGATGAGATCTCTACAATTGTAATAAAGTCATGTGTAGAAGCACTCTCTCATATTCTATGTCATTTAATAAATACGTCATTAACTAACGGTGTCTTCCCTGATCGATTAAAACCTTCTATTGTCAAACCTCTACATAAGAAAGACTGCACACTGGATATTAATAACTACAGACCCATCACTCTTATACCTATACTTTCTAAAGTTTATGAAAAAGTCATGCATCATAGACTACGTGAGTTTTTGAACAAAAATAATATAATAAAAGAAGAGCAAAACGGTTTTCAAAAAGGCAAGTCAACAACCCTTGCAGCTTTCTCTCTTGTTAAGTCTATTACAGAAAATATTGATAAAAAACAGACCGTAACGGTTGTTTTTCTTGATATGAGTAAAGCATTTGATCTAGTAAATTACGACAAGCTGTTAGATAAGTGTGAGCGTTATGGCATCCGGGGGCCAGCACTAGATTGGTTCCGAAGTTATCTCTGTGGTCGGACACAGTGCGTAGAAGTGACCCGCTTAAACAAAATATTGAAATCTACAACTTACAGATCCCGCTCTAGAGACATTAGGTCAGGAGTACCACAAGGTAGTATTTTAGGACCTTCCCTATTCCTCCTATATATCAATGATTTACCGAATGCCACGAATCATAAATGTGTGCTGTTTGCCGACGATGTCTCAGTAATTATACCTAGTAACAATAACATTCATAACCACGAAAAACAAGTACACGAGACACTAAATAACATAGTTCGTTGGTTAACCCTAAATGATCTTAAGGTGAATTTGTCTAAAACAAAATATGTTCATTTTAGCAATTATAACCAAACTAAGAAACATGACATCAACATTACATTCGATAATGAAAAAATACACAGAGACAACAATTTTAGATTTCTTGGTATTACATTAGACGAGCACTGCAATTGGAAATTACACGTAGAAACAGTATGCAAGAAACTCAACAGATTTGTTTACGCTCTAAGACAGTTAAGGAAAACAGTTAGTGATACAGCAGCTCTTACGGCTTATCACGGCCATGTAAGCTCTATCTTAAGGTATGGGTTATTGTTATGGGGCAACTCGCCACACATTAGCAGAGCTTTCATTATACAGAAAAAGTGTATCCGAGCAATAAGTAACGTCGGACCTTTCGAAACATGCAGGCCGCTCTTCAAAAAACTAGGAGTGCTTACTCTTGCTTCTATGTACATACTGGAAATTGCAATGTTTGTAAGGAACCAATTTCATTTATTTGTAGACAGTAATGAAAATTGTAAATATAAGCCAAGAGATCCTACTAAATTGAAAATTTATGCTACTTGTAGAAGCGCATTGCATAAAAAAAATAGCTATAGGATGTCCATCAAAGTTTACAATCATATTCCACGTCGGTTGAGAGAACTTCCCTTATATAAGTTTCAAACGCAAATGAAAAAATGGTTATTAGAGAAATGTTTTTACACCTTAAGTGAATATTTTAACTATAAGACTTAATCTTTATAAAAAATGTGGACTTGCTCGAACTAAACAATTGAACTTAATTTAGACATTATGTATTTTTTAATTTTTAGACATTTTTATTCTTTCATGTTTCAGTTTTTAGACATTTTATTGTTATACGTTTTAATTTTTTTTTTATGGACATTTGTTTTTTATATTCTTTGTTATTTACGTAATTGACATATTATAAATAGGATTGATTATTGTTAAGAATTAAATAATTGTTTGGTAATTTAAAGTTAAAGACCTACACAAAAATTTGCATGCTGACTATGAGGCGGAATATGAAGAACTATATATTGTTTTCTAAGACCTGTACCACCATATTTCTAGCAAATAAATGATTATTATTATTATTATTATAACCAGCAATTTAGATTGCTACGAGATTTTTTTTGTAATTTAAAATAGTAGTACCCTGCATCATTTAGGTAGTTATACTTAAAGTCTTAAAATCAATTAAATATACATATTATACTGCTAACATTTTTTTATTTTTTTAAATTTTAGGTAGGTACCTACCTTTCGCCTTTATGTTTGCGCCGGAAATAAACAGAAAAGGTGCAAAGTTCTCCCAAAACTGCCAAATCTTTCAACGCTGTTTGCAATGAATCTAATATACAGTGCTCATTAGTGACTCAAATGACATTCTTAGGCGGTTATCACACTGCACCGGTGCGGCTTTGAACTTTACACTGAGCAATCTTGATTTGCATTCAAAAACCGCAGGGTATAACAGACTCGCACCGCATCTCCGTGCGGAACTGCGGCGCGCGCGACTATTCCTACCGCTTTTGTCTCCGCATCGGGATGCAATGTGGTAAACGCCTAAATAACTACTCCTGTTCATTGCTACACTGCTCCTAGTTAATTATAAATGCATATTGTTCCCAAAGTTGCCTAGTTAAATTTTGATGCCCCTTTACACAAGGGTATTGATGAGGTAAAGGTTTAGACACTATATCAAAACGTTATCGCTATTTGGTCTATGAACCACTTCCAATTTAAACTCCAGTGTTTCAAAATTAGTTAATAAGCTGGGACAACGCGAAAAGTTAGATATAATTAGGGCTAATATTAACTCATGCGAAAACGGAAGTTTGCTAAGCTGCGAGGCCTGTAAACACGACGTTAATAATATTATCAGGTTACAATTACTTAGTATTTAATAACTTGCTGATTGATAAAAGTTTTAGGAACCTACACGCAGTTAATGTTCTGTTTATTTGAGACTAGCTCTTCGCGACTTCGTTCGTGTGATTTTCTTAGTTCTACCTACAATTCTTAGCTCCTAGTTTTGTAAATAAATTATAGCCTACTAGCTGATGCCGCGGCTTTGCCCACGTTATCGCGCCCAGTTTCCAGACGGTTTATTTTAGGCAATGTATACAAAAACTTGAGAAATTATATTCTCAAACATTACATATCTCGGAAAACAAGTTAAACCGGGTTATCAGAAGCCCGAAAGTTTCACATCTCGTATTTCAATGGCTTGTCGTACAATTATCATCCATAAATTGGGTTCCAGAATTCGGATAAGTTGTCAAAACAAATCATTTATTTTACATACAATACAATCCGTAAAGTGAAAATGATGCAAAAAAAATATTTTGTATAATCAAATGAATACAAAACATACTCCTTCAATAATAGGGTATATGCATGTATTTTTTTTATATTTTTACTTCACTGTTTACAATGTTTTAACAAAGTAAAAAAAAATAAACATATTTAAAAATGCAGTAATGAAGCTTAAAAAAATATTTAAAATCTATACATATAATAAGACTGTAAAAAAACTGTGTCTGTACATTGAATATATTTAAAAAATAATAATTGAGGGGGGTTTAGAAACAGTAATAGAGCACGAATCCAAAAAAAAAAGTCTGTCTGTTTGTCTGTTTGTCTGTTTGTCTGTTTGTCTGTTTGTCTGTTTGTTTGCACACGCTAATCTTCGGAACTACTGGACAGATTTGAATGTTTTTTTTTTTGTTGTATAGATATTAAGTCTGGTCAACACATAGGCTATAATTTATCTTGGAAACTAGAACACCTGATGCAGAACCGCAACAGACCAGCTAAACTATAGGCGATACAAAAATGGTCCCATAGCAAAAATTGTTCCACGTGATGAGCATTTTCTGCTGAGAGAATAAATTTGAAGATCCGGAACACCTGATGCAGAACCGCAACAGACCAGCTAAACTATAGGCGATACAAAAATGGCCCCATAGCAAAAATTGTTCCACGTGATGAGCATTTTCTGCTGAGAGAATAAATTTGAAGATCCGGAACACCTGATGCAGAACCGCAACAGACCAGCTAAACTATAGGAGATACAAAAATGGTCCCATAGCAAAAATTGTTCCACGTGATGAGCATTTTCTGCTGAGAGAATAAATTTGAAGATCCGGAACACCTGATGCAGAACCGCAACAGACCATCTAAACTATAGGAGATACAAAAAGGGTACCATAGCAAAAATGGTTCCACGTTATGATCATTTTCTGCTGAGAGAATAAATTTGAAGATCCGGAACACCTGATGTGGAACTTCAAGAGCCCAGCTACACTTTAACATATATTGGAATGACGTCTTAGCAAGAGTTGTTCAGCCTTATGAGCACTCGCTGTTGACGTATAAAAATCGAAGATCTGGAACACCTGTTGTGGAACTCCAAGAGCCCAGCTACACCATAACTCAAATAGGAATGACGTCTTAGCAAAAGTTGTTCGGTCTGATAGGCATTTCCTGTTGACTTATAAAAATCGAAGATCAGAAACATTTGATATAGAAATTAAAACTATCACTAATTTCATTGCATAATTATAAAAAAACATAAGTAGGAGGTACTACGCGGTGAAGGCGGGAACAGTTCAGGACTGATTTTCGATGACGATGGTATATCGTTGAAAATTAGACTATACTGGCTAAAACTCCCATTTTTTATCGTATGCCTTCGGGCTTATGTTATTTGAGTGTTTAATTTCCTTTTCCATTTATCTTCGTTACACGGTAGCTTACCCGGTAACGCAGGGAAGCAGCCACTTAGATTTTAATTGATCAGGTATCATCACAATAAAACTATAACCATGCCCAGAAAGAGGTCAATTTTTTCCCAATGTTCCAAAGGTGCTAAATGATTAAAGACCATAAGATCCCAACAATCTACCGAAGAGCGTTAGGAGAGACTTGATGCTGTTCGAGAACATGAGGCTGCAACTCGCTCCGTGGAAACTTATTGGGATCGCGAAGCACGCCTGCATTCTCAGCGTATTTACGCATCTACATCCAGGTCTCTAGAGACCAGTGAAGAATATGTGCTCGACTGACCGCTGATCGTGAACATCAAGCACTGTCTCGCGAGTTGGAGACGTTCACGGAAAAAGCATGACGCTTGAGTTTTCAGCGTATATACGCAGCGACTCTAGAGATAAGTGGGGGAAGGAGATGCGCGACTGACCGCTGATCGTGAACGTCACGCAACATATTATAGGCTATAATTTATTTTGGAAAATGGAACACCTAAAGTAAAAGAGATATAAAAATGGTGCCATTGCAAAAACTATTCCACGTGAAGAGTGTTTTCTGCTGTGAGACTAAATTTGAAGATCTGCATGCGTAGCATGAACACATTGAACACCGAAGAAACGGCCTTTGTCTACAGATGAATCGGCAAAGTGACAGATTATATAGACAGGAACCTCAATCTGTCAAATTTCTTTCAATACACCTGCCTGCGTAGCATGAACACTTAATTTCTTTTCTTCCGAGACACGACAAAGACCGTTTCTTCGGTGATCGTGCTACGCGTGCTGGAGCACCTGTAGGGGAACTCCAAAGCCCAGAGACAATGTAACATATACATAATAGAAATGGCGTCTTAGCAAAAGTTGTTAAGTCTGATGGCATTTCCTGTTGACCAACAAAAATAAAAAATCTGGAACATTTTGAATCGTCTCGCGCATCCCATTGATTTCCCGTCCCCGGGCTTATAGAATTCGACATCAGATGTTTCAGATCTTCGATTTTGACGACCCCGTTGTCGCTGGCATAAGCAACAGGATCCGCGTACGAAGTCGCGGGCAGAAGCTAGTACAGAATAAATTTGAGCTGTTTAAACGCCGCCATTTTCGCGCGCCAATTCGATTACGTCATTTACTATAATCCTATTACTATTACTATGGGTGTTTTCGTTCTTCTAACCATTTCACTATGAAAAAGCTCAAAAACCAGTTTACGGGTATTGCTTGTACCCGAATGCAATAAACATTATCAGATTGTGCTTTCACAAAACCACTTTCAGTAATTTTTCTTAAATGTTGAATAACCTCACTATGAAGCTAAAACTACACTTGAACATTAAATTAGTTCACCACACACACGGCGATAATTATGTTTTCGAATAAAAAGTCCTTTCTAATACTTAATGTCATACTTACACATTGTATGTTTTGTAGACGTTGAGTTATTGTCTTAGTATTTGACGTCATTTTTCGTTATAACCAATGGTGATGCGTTTCACAAATTTGAATTTCCCGCGCTTAATTCGCACTTTTATTTTTAATTTTAAATAATTATGACGCTATTAAAAAGTAAAATAATGATTCAGTTCATATTTTCTGCCATTAAAGATTCGGAAAAAAAATATTCGAACCATATTTAAATTACACGCATATTCCCTATTGACTAAAGTAAACAAAAGTAAGTAAGATAATTAAAAATTAAAGAAATTAGTACTTTTCTATGGTCTGAATGTAACCTGTGTAACGACTGAAGTGGGTGTAATTAGTTTGGTGGGTGGTTTTGATTGAAACTGTGACCTACTAAAGTATGTGATAGGAAAATTAATTTATCGAGCGAACGTCACTTTGAAATATAGGTTATAACTACACCATCGGTCACTAATGTGGCGGTAGAACAAAGAGAATTGTGTCTAGCATAAACGCTCCACGTCAGTGTAACGAAAATTCGATCGATTTCTGCAACCTATACACCACTATTTTTTAATTAGTACAAAAATATAGTTGGGCAGTTGCGTAATCAGAAGTAAAAAAAACTAAATTCATTTTTAAATATGTTACTATTTAGTTAAACTTAAATAACGAAAACAGCTGTTGAAGGCGGAGCATGCTTGAGCGAGATCACGCGAACGTGAGCGAGAGATGACGAATACTAAGTAATGTCATGAATAGCCTGTACAATATTTCTATAAATTGGGTGACTTTTTGGGATATAAACAAACGCTAATGGGATATTATATATTTTAATAAGAAGACCGTGTAGAATAAGCCCTCTATGTATTTGTACTAATTAAAAATTAGTGGCGGATAATAAAGTTTGAATTTTAATTTAAAAATAAGTATGACTCTTTTAGAAAAAATGTAATGAAATAAATATTCGTTATTGCGGCGGCTGTATCCTGTTTTAACAGCTTCAAGGGACTGTAAAGTTAAGTATAGTTTAAATTTGAACTCGATATCTCTAAGCGTTTCTGAGATAAAGGGTCTTTACAGACTGACGGGCATGGACGGACAATAAAGTAATCCTAAAAGTATTTCATTTTTCCTTTTGATGTAGGTATACGGGATCCTAAAAATAAGATGCCACATTTATTCCGTACATCAAAATTCCAGTTTAACCTAACGTTACAAATATATTATAGCAGAGTCAAATGTTAATCAACTTATAAAAAAATGTCAAGTGGAAAAATAAGTACCAAATTTGTCACATGTCGCATAACTCGCTCCCACGGCGCACTTAGCGAGGCGATGAGTGTCAACCTGTACAGTGCTGTCACGATACTAATTTCTGATATACTTATTCTCTTTTTATGTGCTATTTATAGTTTTATAGAATTGTTCTTTTTAACAATTACCTCGGTTGATTGAAGCCCCTGTCTCCTCTTTATCGAAAACAGCAAAGTAATACAGCAAGACTTTAACTAAAAAATAACTCATTCTGTCCATGCTTCGAAGTAGTGGCGAATAAGTAGTTCCAGTTTCTACTACGACGTCTTTTTTTAAATCGAGTGTCTTTTTGTTTCTGTCTAATTTATGTACCAGATAATCTTCATTACTTACGTACGTTAAAAATTAGAAGTAATTTTAATCCAGACTTGTTTTTTTTTTTAATTTGGGTACTTTGATGTCCGGATACACTATTTTGCTTTCATTAATATGTAGTTTCGTTTTGAACCCTTGTTTTTTAAATCTTACTGGCTTTATATTTCTATCGTGAAGTTAATTTTTATGATGATGCACACAAGTTGTTCACATCGTCACTGGAAAGGCAAAATTACTGATGTGAAAATAGGTTGTTTCGAGATAAAGCCGATCAAAGTTTTTATTTTTAGAAAAAAATCATATCTTTTTACACAATCATCCGATTTCAATGAAATAACTTTATAAATAATTCTATTTGTAGCATGCGTTTACTGGAAGTGGTTGAAATCGTTTTTTTTACTACTTTCCAAGATAAGTGGCGCTTCAGTAATTTTGACCCAATAACTTAGTAAGCCAAATTTTCTTAAACGCCACCAATGTAAACAACGATTGTATTTTAAAAGTACTGAACACAATACTATTAGTAAATTTGAGTAGGATGAAATTTCTTTAGCATAAATTTTAGTGTCGTGTTGGTGTATCAAAATAACTTCAAGGGAAATATTTTATACTCCTCATGTCTAGGATTTTGACTCATGAGGCGATAGGATAACTAAGTAACTTCAACTAAAATTACTTAAAATGTTTTTTTTTCGTAATCAGTTGTTCAGCAAAGTAACGTTAAGGATCAATCACACTTTATTGTAACTGGGATAAAACAACTGTTCCCTTTAGGTATTTAAAATTTTTTCATATTCTTGTTTTCGAAAATTACTTCTAGAAGGTTGTGTGGGTGTTTGGTAGAGGTAAGGAGGGTGGCGTAGGGTGCGTAGGATAACGTAGGTGTAATCACTGGGCAAGCCAGTTTAATAATTTACACGGTATAATGATAACTGTAAATAAAAAAAATGTTTTAATTAAAATACAGTACCTAAGTGGTAGCATAATAAACTTTTAGTGAATCAAAAAACATAGGTATCATGATATTTATGAACCAGGGCACACACGCGCTTAGATCTAAAAATTATTTGTTATTAACGAAAACTCAATGGAACAGTCTACTATTATCTAATAATGTTTTCTATTAATCTTCAGTAACTTAAACATATTAAAGTAAAAACAAATCAAAAATTAAAAACCTCTTCTGGCAAAAACAAGTAACAAAAATTATAAAAACTTAATATTTGGCATGTCTTATTAAACAAAATATTCATTTTTCATTCATTCATTCATTAACCCTAGAAGCCCAATCTACGTCATTTTGACGTACACTCCAACGAAAATAGGTACGTTGTCTTTTTCTAATGCACGCTCGGATCGCGAAGACCTTTTTTTTTTTTTTTTTAGGGGTGGAAAATCCTCATGGATGTCCCCCGCCCGGGGAGGCGGAGGGGTCTGTCAGACTCTTACTGACTAAAAACCACCCCGTGTTCCTTCTCACACCTGCGCCGGGGGTCACGGGAACGGAAGATACTTCCGCGACCCCCGACTGGTTCCGGCCCCGCGGGCCTCGCCAGGTCAGCGAGGGGAGTGAGGTGTTAGACTCCCCTCGCGACGTCTAAGAGGGGCGCGCGTCAACACGACGCGCCACCACCTCGGGTCCATGCACGTAGGGGGCGGCGGACATCCCCGCGTCCGTCGCCCCTGGACCCAATTAGGGGGGCTGGAAGAGGGCGTTGTCCGCCCTCCGCCTGCGCCCGGTGCGTCTGCTGCGGGCAGGGTGAGTGAAAGTAATCTCCCTCTCCCTTTCCGCAGCCTCCTTCTGCGAAATGAATGTTTCGCAGAAGGACACCACCGCGTCCCAGGACCCGACGCTGCCGACCATCTTCTCGACCACGGCCGGCAGCGACAAGTCACTGCCTACTCCAGAGACGAGGGCACGGCGCGGCTCCTCCCAAGCGGCACACTCTGCCAGCGTATGCTGCACCGTGTCCTCCCGACAGTCGACGCAGTGGTGACACCGGGCGTCCGGCTCCCTGTTTATGCGACACAGGTACTTTCCGAAGCAACCGTGCACGGAAAGTATCTGAGTCACCCGAAACGACAGGGAGCCGTGCCTCCTCCCGAGCCAGCGTCCGAGCACCGGCCGGACCGCCTCGATGGTGACGAGGCCGGCGGTAGGGCGCGAAAGCCTGTCCCGCCATTCCGCCACCAGGACCTCGCGCAGCTGCGACCGACGCAACTCCATGTGTCGCTGCATCGGTCGCTCGCCGCGCGCCTGCATTTCCTCGCGCCACCGGTACAGTGACGCGAGTACTTTCTCCTCCAGGTCCCAGGGCGGGGATCCGGCCAGTACTCCGGCAGCCTCGTAGGAGATCGTGCGATAGCCCCTGATGACTCTGACGGCCATCGCTCGCTGCGGTCTGCGCAGGACAGCGATGCTGCCGGCCGTCAGGTCAGCCGCCCAGATCGGGGCCCCGTAAAGGGCCATCGATCGCACGATCCCCACGTAGAGCCGCCTACAGGCGGCGCTCGGGCCCCCCAGATTGGGAAGCAGCGTTGATAGCGCCCCGGCCGCGCCCAACAGCTTGGGCGCCAGCCGCCGGAAGTGAGGTCCGATATTCCAACGGCTGTGGAGCACCAATCCCAGGTACTTCATGGTGGACTCGACAGCGATTCGAACCCCACCGACCACTAGGTGTGATCCGGCGGGTGGCGCCCGACGGGGGCCGTGGAAAACCATAGCCTCCGTCTTGCTGAGGGCCACCTCCAGGCCGAGGCGCCGTATGCGGCCCACCACCTGTAATGAACACCTGTAACCAACAGTAGATGGCTGCATCACTTCGGTAAGTACCGCCATTTTTTCGTTATTACAATGTTGCACGTAAATTTGACGTATGTTTGGGCTTTGTGTAACTTTTGCGAATTGTTTTCATTTTGTAATATTATGATTTTTGTTCGATTATTGTTTTATTTTCCATTATTTTCAAACTGTACTTTATTTTTAGGAACGAATGTACAATGGCGTCCGATCGACGGTTGAATATAGACAAAATAGCATCAGTATTGGAAAATGAAGACGATTATTCTCCGCACGATACTGACTCGGAACAAGAAGATTGTGTGACTCAAGACGACGTGCCAGAGACAGCAACAGAGACTTCCTGTAATAAGCCCGAACCAAAGAAACGACGATATTGTGGGTATTGCTCGTACAAAAGAAGAGGATGACCAAAACACAATACTCCAAATGCAAAAGAGCAATATGTGGTGAACACAATATTGATATTTCTCAAGACTGTGTATAAAAGCTGATTTTTAAATATTAAAGTACTAAGTATTGATAAGAGTTGATTAAATTTTTAGAAAAAAAAGTGATTTGGTTGATTGTTGTAAAATTTATTTAATTATAAGAAGAAACCTAAGAAGATCTCATTTTTTGTACATTTTTTTTACTTTGCTTAATGTAACTTTGTAAAGGTAAAAATAAAAAGTTTTAAATATTTAAAATACGTTTTTTTATTTCATAAGAACATATTTTAAATAAATAATCCAAAAACTAACAAATATCTAAAATAAAATAATTAAATTCAGCGATTTGATTTATATACGTCATTTTTACGTATGATTGGGCTTTATAGCCTCAAAAATATGATTGGGCTTCTAGGGTTAAAATTGATGAAATTTTGACTTTTCATTCACTACGTAATCTGAACAAAAACGGCACGATTGCAAGGGAAATAAATAACTACTTACCTCTTTATAAATTCAAAACTGCACGATCCCACTCATTGATTCACTAAAATAGATTGATAACGCTAGCAAAAACGACAAATTGACGTCCTTCCGCAGTGGCTCGGTCTAGGAAATGGCGGAACAGCTTAATTTTAATTTATTTGAGGGGCGTATCGCATATCGTGCCCTTGAAGAGGACGTGTATAGCTTAACCGGGCGTCTCTGTAGAGATATCTTAAGCAAAAAATTAAGACCTCCAGCCAGAGTATAAAAACTTAAAAACTAAGCGACTACGCTAAGGGCACCCCCTGCGGGGTACGAGCCTCGGCTTAGGGCGTCGCTGGGAGAGGACAGCAAGGGACGGCTGGATCTGTGTGGTTATTATTTGGGGGCAGCGAGTTTATTACAACTACTGCTCAGCTCGCGGGCTGGCACACAAGCAAGGGACGGGAGGACGGGTAATTATCGGGGGCGTCGCGACGGGCCTCGACGGCGAGGCCGGAATCGGTCTGCGTTCTTGCGAACTGTGCTGGTAGACTTATCGCTCTCCTGGAGGAGGGTGATAGCGTCATCAGGGACGGTGAGGGTGTGTCTCGGTCGCCGTATCTTAGAGATGCGGGACGGAGTGTATCGGGCGGCCGACACCACGAGGGGGTTGGGGTGTTTTTCAGCTACGTCCATGAAACGCTTGGTGAGGCGTTTCATGAACTGCTGAATTGTAGGGATTTTGAGATCTACGTGGAGAATCTCATTTCGGACATAGAAGGGGGCTCCCGTTATCCTACGGAGGAAACGGTTTTGGAGGGTTTGCATCCTATGGATATGCCTAGGGTGCGCATGTGCGAAAACTGCGCAAGCATAGGTCATGATGGGGCGAATGACCGCGGTGTAGAGACGCAATTTGCACTTGAGTGACAATTTGCTTCTCGGGGTCGTGAGGAAATGAAGCCTACTGGAAGCGAAAGCGGCTCGCGAACGATCCATCGTTATGTGCTTCGCGAAGGTAAGGTGATGGTCGAGAGTAACTCCTAAGTACTTTGCCTCCGAGTCCCAAGGGATGGGGGTGTCGTACATTGTAATTGGATCGGGGGTTGGGACAGTGCGACGCGGTCTCGTGAAGAGGACCGCTTGGCTTTTTTCGGGGTTGACCTCTATTCTCCATTTCCGGAACCAATCGCCTAGGGCGTTTGCGGAAGATTGGAGAGTGCGAGCTATCGTGATTGGATTGGTGCCAGTGTAGTAGATTGCCGTATCGTCGGCGAAGAGAGCTAACTGGGACCTATTACTGATGGGAATGTCACTGGTGAACAGTGAGAAGAGGAGAGGGGAGAGCACGGAGCCTTGAGGGACGCCCGCGCAAATCGGATGGGGATGGCGGAACAGCCAGCGCGCGCGCGGTTTTGTTACATTTTATGCTACCTAATCTTTACACATTGAAGAATATTTCGTCCAATTAGCTGCTTACAATATACTTTAGCAACGACGATAGCAAAACATATACCTTAATATTTTACTGAAGTTACATAACAGAGTATTTCATTAATCTTATTTGATAAAATAAAAATAATCGAAGTCCGTAATAATTACTTTAGCTCTTTGATTAATATTTGACAACGCAACACATTTTTCTTTTCCGAATATTTTTCAATAACTTGAGATTACCAAATGTACTTAATGTACTTGTTGTTTATCTGGATGGAAAAACAAAAATACGTTTGTTTAATTTGTAAAGAAGTCAATACAAAGCAAAATTACTGCTTACTCACAAGCTCTTTACAGACAGCAAATGTAAATTACTTATACGCCAGCATCTTTTCAAAAGTAAGACGGCAACATTTCTTGTCCACCATACACTCTAAAAATAATGAAAGCAAAATTACTTAAACGCCAGGCATCATTGAAATAAACGTAAACCAAAATTTCTTTAGCTGAATTTTTATTACATTCAAGGTAAGCACAAATTACTTAAAGGCCATTCTTTTTTAGGCTACACAAAGGCAATTTTATTCAAGCGCCAAACTTAATATTTAATATTCAGGAAATATTTCTTGAGCGACATGAGTGAAAAATTGGCCAAAAAACGCGTCGCTTCAGTAATTAGGAAAAAAAAGCAGCACCTTTTTTTAGGTTACTTAAACGCCACAAAAATGCTCTGATTGCAATGGTTCCTAGGCAGATCGACGCAGAAAAAATCGCTGATTCCGAATATGTATATAACTCAATTATGCCCACTTTGTATGACAGAAGTAATTTTGCCTTTCCAGTGACGACATGTTTACAAAAAACTGGTTAAAGCATTTTTTTTTTAAATTGTATATATTTTTTGTATAGCCAGTGGTATCTTGCGAAGCAACATTTAATATTTGAATATTCAAACATCCAACTATCATTTTAGTATACTATTTTATAAGCGTCAATGACAGTATGCGTCCTCGATTTATTAGCATTTTAACTATTCAGTTGGGAATACAAGGAAACGAGAACGGTAATGTAAATAATTAACGATATAGATAATACTTACCAGTGATAGTTAACTGTATCCAGATGCAGTATTGTGCTAGTATTTCTACATTGAGCTAGAGATAAGGGGTCATGAACCAACCTGACCTGACCCCTGCTCACAGGACAGTGCACCGTGGTAAGCCCATTTGTCTTACAATTAGGATAAGCCTTTTGAAGTAGTTAGCAGGACATGAATACTATTCGGACCGTGCAGTATCCTTGATACTTGTAATTTAAATTAACCATTGTCATAAGAATGTTATTGTCCCACAGTAGGGAAATTTGTCTCAAGAAAGCAAAAAAAAGAATCACCACACATGCGCAAAGTAAAAGTACTTGACATATTGTGATTTTTTCAACCCTGACTTATAGTTAAGTAACACTTCGTCCGCGTTCATACTTTAACATTCCACCACTCTTAGTTTTAAAAATCAAATAATATAATAACACTGAAGTACTTAATTTTAATTATGTAGCTTACTATAAATAAGAGCCCATGAGAACCATAGTGGCCTAATTTTAATTGAAAAGCTTTTTGAGTACCGTAGAAAATAAAAAAAGTATTTTTTTAATCAACTAGCACTCTACAGAAAACATACTTTTTATATTACTTTTATCTTCTATTTGACCTATTAATGTTCCAATTTATGAGTGAGAAAATAGCTTCATTGCTATTTTTCTACATTTTATACACATATAGGCCACTTTGGTTGGTTTCTTAAAATAGGTTAGAAAAAAACGGTTATTAAGCCAAATTAAAAAAAAACAACATTATCAGCTAGTGCATTTAAAAATAAAAGTATACTTAGTCACTATCAATGTCATCGTCAACATCTATGTAATTTCTGACTGACACATCTTTGATACTGGTATGAAAGCAGCGATGCACTGGAGGTAAAGGCAAAAAATATAGGTAATAAGTCCTTTTCTCACAACTAATGGGTTTTCTATCAGGGTATAGACGATCCAGCTTAATACTAGTCAATTCTGTAGAGGCCCTTTTCTTTAAATCTAAATTTTCAAATAAAACATCTTCAATAATAGAATATTTTAAAACAGGTAAAAGGATGCATTTTGTTAAACAAAAGCTACTGCATGCTGAACCACCTAAAATCTCAATTAAATCAATAGAAGATGCTGTCGAACGTACCTACGTCGTACGTTCAGATGGCTGGTAGTCTGAACCAGAGTCTTGAAATGGATTTTCTTCTGTTTCAGACCCAAAGATTTCTGTAAACCAACTGTAAACAATAAATACTCTTAGAAGACCATTAACACATGTCAAATTTATTGCAATACAATACAATGGAATATTGTAATACTGTGAAGTTTGTTATCCACATTGTTTTCCTGTAGGTCGTTTTCCATATTGTCAAATAGCCACTTATTCTCGAATAATATTTTACTGAGTGACTAAGCAAACACGCATGGCCGCGAAAATAATGACGTATGTCATTAACAGACTGTCAAAAAGTAGCCTAACTATAATGTCATCATGACAGTGAAGTTTTAGAGGGCTTAAACCATAGTGGCCTATCTTATTTAGGCCAGTAATGCACCTCAAATTTACTCAAAATGTACCCAAGAAGAATTCTCCCAACTCCAACAACAATTTGAGACAGAACGCCGTCACGCGGCTAACAACTGATCAGTCAGAGGCGCGCGCGTATTTTAAACATTGTGTTACTGTGATAAAAGAAGTAATGAGTAAGTATAAAAAAGTTTCTTTGGGAAAGTTATTCGTATTTATGAGTACAATCACGTGTTTAAATATCGTTCACTAATTACCAGTCACCCTATATGAATTCGGAACTAAAACAATAACAACATATCATAATCTACCTAGCCTTTACCAGTTATGTAGGGATTGGCTTCCTGTTTAACTAGATGTACTTAGATGAATACCAGAGTTTTACATGGAGCGACTGCCTGTCAGACCTGACCAACTACAACAACTGACAAGCTTACCTAAGCTTTCAATCGACCCATGATGCTATTCTTCTTCTCTTCGTGTCCCAGTGACCATTTGTTTTTCCTTTCTCGAGGGTTATCTCTACGGGTATCTCGCAGTTATCCTAGAGGAGGATGTGAACTGCATAACTTGGAGATCTTGTGGAGATAACTTACCTTACTAAAAGAATAAATTAGACCTCCACCCACGCTTTAAAACATCACAGGCATCTCCTGCCCCCGGCCTCGGCTTAGGGCGTCGCTGGGAGAGGACAAGAAGATAGTGACAAAAATCAAAGAAAATAATTTGATGATTTGGTCACGTTGAAAGGTTGAATGAAAAGCGACTAACAAAAGGTTATAAGGCAGATGTAAGTGGAAACGCGGCAGGAACACCCTATAAGGACATACATAGACGCACCATATTAGTGAGGTTCTTCAAAAAGGTCAGGTGCGCAGTACTCGCAACCAGCGTGTGTAAGACAACATGTATGAATATAAACGAAGCAAAAGAAGTAAATCAGAATCGTTGCAGATGGCTCTCTGATTCAGTTTCTGCCGACCCACATGGGAAAAGTCATGAATTAATGTATGTTAATTGTTTTCTTTTAAACAGTTTCTTGTAAACAGCCTCATTTTTCTCAGTCACTATTCGCTATTTTAATTAATGTTGAAGAGGTACTCCGGTTACTCGCTTAGAAGAACTCCATTCCAACCGCAGTACTGTAAGGTTTCGGCTTGAGTTCCTGCCGCTCGCTTTTAAAGCTAAGTTTCTGTGCATTACAATCTTCTTGATGGCATTTGCTAGTTCTGACAGACTTTACCGTTGCGGATGTTATTGGAATTAACTTAAAAACGTCTCCTCAAAAAGTCACAAATCTCAGAAGATCTATATTTTAGCGTACGTAAATAAGTACTACGACTACGAGTAATAAAACCTCAAAACGACTTTTTAATAGTCATAAATAGTAAGTTTAAATAACTGTTACTTGTACCACTGAGTAATGTTTTAAAAAGAACCCATCCCTAAAGAACTGGCCAAACTTTATACTTACGCTTTGTTTTTAACCGACTTCAGGTTTTTTATGATATTAAGTACACCGATTACACTGAGATTTATGATCCGATTCACGCGATTCTTTTTTAGTGTGATACGGTTTGGTTGCTGGTGGTGGTGATTCAATTTTATTTGTCACGTAACCTTGTTAGGCATATGAATACACTAGCAGAAATCACACGATTATACCCGCGCCGTTCTCGTTTCTGTGGGAACACAGGAATAAAAAGTAGCCAGTATATTGTCACCAGTATAGTTTAGCTTCCCAACGGTGAAAGTGAAATTTTTCAAATCTCTCCAGTAGTTTCGGTGCCTATTCAATGCAAACAAACAAACAATCAAATATTTCGTTCTATGATGTCCTGTCTATGATGAATAGTCCGATTTCTTGCACTTGCTTTTTATTATTAGAAACCTGATCTAATCTAATTTTACTTAACCAAGTTTCATGAAAATCTATTTAGCAATTTCGAATATAATCAGCTCTTTTCTGATTGCTGTAGAGATCTCAGACATGCCATGGTAAGTAACTAAGGTAAGTAATTTAAATTTTTACTTATAATATGAAGTTTTGTATTTTAAGATTATTTTGTCAATACTGCTCTCAGTTGAGATTACCCTGATAGTTATGTGCACACCTCCATCAAACCAAGTTAGGCGTTTTCAGTAGTACCTATCACTTGCAATCAAAACGATGATCAGAAGGTACAACACGAGCTCCATCGATACACAAAATAAAATGAATAAGTAAATATTCAACAACTTTTTACACACCATCATTTAGTCCCAGACTTAAGCTAAGAGTTTGTGTTTTGGGTACTAAACAGCTGATAGACAATATAATGCTAAAAACATACATAGATAAATTACACACAAACACAGACCAAATGATCGTGCTCATAACACAAACATTTCTCCTGGGTGGGAATAGAACCCACGACCTCCGGCATAGCAGTCTGGGCCACTAACTACTAGACCAACAGGCCAGTTATCGATGTTTAACAGGTTAAAAAATAATTACAAATAAACGGTTACCATTTATTCATCGACCAATGTATTTATCGGTTGCTTTCACTCTGTGACAGCATGTAGTTCGGCGTAATCTGAGCAGGCCGCCATTTTGCCACCTTGCTGGCTTTTCTGACAGGCTAATTTAACCGGTAAATTAATTTAACGTAAACTATAATCCATAGTTTGACTATCAGCGATGTCGAAAATAATGTACAGACGCCAGCACATCAAGTTACCCCAAAGTGTCAAATTTTCCCAATTGAATATGAACCTTATTCTGTTTGACATAAAGTGGAAAAACGATCAAAGTCATTTGACACATTGGGGTAACTTGATATGCTAGCGTCTGTACAAATTGTATGGAATCGAATGTATTTTTACTAAGTTTCATTTTTATATAATAATTTAATTTTACTTTCTGTGTGTGTCTAAATAACCTTGTGTGTTACTTTTTTTTCTTTGTTTTTTAAAGGTGGTTAAATGCGCTGCCAAAACCAGTCTTGTAATTATTGTAAATAACCTATTATAAACATGGATATTTAAATGTCATTATCCGGAGATAGCGATACGTTTGATTTTAGCGATAGGTTAGCACTTTGTCTAAGCCTCTAGGTATTGAGATGAAATATCATCTGCCTCATTAAATTTTGTTCATAGTTAAAATATAGAATAATATTTTGACAGGCAAATCTTTCTAATTATTATTTATTGTAAAACTAGGTGCCCTTGTAAGTTTCGTAATGTATTAAATTCAAATTTAATTGTGGTTTACTCAAAATTGCTGGATGGGGTTTTACTTCAATAAGTGGCTTTCGATTCGATGCCCTTTATTGAAACACCTTGAGGTTTATGGCATGCATCGTTTTAATATACACTCGTACTTTATGGTGCTGGAACAAACCGGTTTAAAACATTAATAAAATTCTTGACAATTGTTATTTATTCGCTGTCTTCTCATCAGAGATGGCGACGTTGCATACGAAAATGTATAAGTTAATGTTTATTTCTTTTGTTAATTTTTTTCGTCAAATTTCGAATGTTTTAGTAGTAATTCTGCTATTCGGGACGGAGACAAAACCAACAAATCAAAAAACCATGAAAAATGGTCTAGCCGTTCTCGAGTTATAAGCGAAGCGAAGGGTGGGCCGTTTTTGGGGGACTGTCTTTATGTATTTTTTTTATGTTCAAAATAATGCTGATTCTCAGCCTAGTTTGAGTAAAGACTTTTGATTTTGATTTTGATAAGTGTTCTAACAACCCGACCTTGTTTTATATATAATGTTAAGAACATAATTTTAATTATGGCAATCTTTGACAGTCAGTAGTCAACCAGTTTAACCAAGGGGTACTGTCTCGTCAAGTAACTAGGTTGTAGAGGTCAGACAGGCCATGGCGGTCGCTTCATGTAACTGCACTGATATTCAGCTGCATTCAGTCAATCTGGAAGCCGACCTAATATATCGTAATAAACGGTTAAGATAAGTTCGAATTGGGGATCAGGATACTTACTTTAGTTTATGCTCAAACACCAGAATACGTTTTCTAGAACGCGTTTCGACCACGTCAGCCGTATACGGGCTAAACTTGCGTCCTACCCTTGTTTTGGTCCATGTCCAAATCGGTCGAAACCAACTTCTGCCGGTCTTCATTACCTTCCCTGCTTAAACCGGATGGGTCGCTAGCTCACTCCGCCACCGAGAAGGCAAACGTATTTGCATCTCTATTTGCGAGCAATTCACTTCTTGATACTGAGTCAAAACAGCCACCAATTATTCCTCACTGTGATTCTTCGATGCCGGAGATCACAATACATATGAAAGAGATTTGTAGAGTACTGTGTAGCCTGGACGTGAATAAGGCTAGTGGTCCTGACGGCATACCAGCAAGAGTCTTGAGGAGGTGTGCGCCTGAGTTGTCTTCTGTGTTGTCGCGCTTGTACCGCCTCTCTCTTAAAACGAAAACGGTGCCGAGCTCATGGAAAGTTGCCAATGTACAGCCCGTGCCCAAGAAGGGTAGTCGTGCCGACCCCGGTATTTATCGTCCAATCACTATCACCTCCATACTTTGTAAAGTAATGGAAAGGGTTCTTAATGGGAAGCTGCTGGCGTACCTAGAAGCAAACGACTAACTAAGCGACCGTCAGTATGGTTTTCGCCGGGGACGGTCAACTGGTGATATTTTAGTGTATGCTACGCACTGCTGGGGCAAGGCTATCGAGAAACACGGCAAAGTTCTTGCCGTGTCTTTGGATATCTCGAAAGCCTTCGACAGAGTATGGCATGATAGTCTGCTGGGTAAACTTCCTGCAAACGGCATTCCCATTGACTTTTGCTGCTGGATATCTGATTTCCTGAGAGAACGGTCGATCCGAGTTGTCATAGATGACTGCTCCTCTGACTTTTTGGGTATTGATGCCGGAGTTCATCGGGGGTCTGTTCTCTCCGCGATACTTTTCCTGCTACACATCAATGACCTCCTTGTCCCAGGTATTGTTGGGTATGCAGACGACAGCACTGTCATGGAGACTTATAGGTACATGTAGCGCAAGAGCCAGTGGTGATGAAGTTCGGTCTTTGAGAGAGGCCATGGTAGAGCGAACGAATGCAACCTCAAGTCTTGTCTCCAAGTGGGGTGACGAAAAGCTGGTGGGTACCAAGCTTCATACCCTGGCCCACCGCCGCAAAGTTGCATGTCTGTCGGTCTTTTACAGACTGTATTTCGGTGAGTGTGCTCTAGAGCTCCACGAGCTCATTCCACCATCTCCTTTCTTCCATCGAGAATCCAGATGTACTGCAGCAGGTTATCACCCATTCCTTGTAGATGTTCCACACATTTGCACGAAGCGCTTTGCCTGTTCCTTCATTATGCGCACAGCCAAGGAGTGGAATTCCCTGCCTGCATCAGTGTTCCCGAGTTCATATGACCCCAATCTGTTTAAGTCGCGAGTTAATAGGCTTTTTTTGGGTAAGCTCTTTCCGTCGTCGAGCTCATCTCTGACCGCAGGACAAAGTTGAGGTCAAGAGTAGACCCATTTTAAATAAAAATAAAAAAAAATACCAGCAGACTCAAAGGTCGGATGAATTTTAAATGATTTTCTAGTTGTATCAAAACGCATATCTGATGAGGGATCCTCGAGGAATTCGGGGAACTCCTCAAAAAATATGGGTACACACGCACCGATTTAAAAAAATTTTTTTAGTAACAGATCAAGCATTTTCATTGAGAAAGTATCATTTTGGTGAATAAAAACAGATGAGGAGGACAGGCATTACAGAACTCTTCAACGCATAATAGCAAATTATTCGCGATCGCTATAGTCAGATGTCTATGCTGAGCTTTTGTATTTCCACTACATAACATTACGCCCTTCTATTTTAAAAGAGGCCCGACAGAGATGTACAGATTTATGTTTAGATAGATCTTTTTAGCAATTGTTAACCAATTTCAATGATTATTTAAAGTTTTGAAAGTCTTTTTTTACATAGTACGAAGAAATTTAGTTGTAGGCACTTTTTTGTTAAAGTCAAAGTCAAAATTAAATCGTTTATTTTAATAAGACCGTTAAAGGCACTTTAGAACATTAGGTACACTAAACTTATAAATTGGAAAGTGATTACAGTTGCCCATTTCAGAAGGTTTATATTTAAATAAACTTGTTTCAGAATCAGTGTTTCGAAATTCGTGTTCTTTTCAGAATCAGAATATTTTATTTATAAATATAGGTTCGATTACGAGTGCAAGTTCGAGTGTAAGTTGTTAAAGTTAGGTAGATCCTCTATATTTTGCTCAGAGGGGTACAAAAAAATATAATTCACATTTAAGTTCTAGGACTATAAAGTTAAAGTTTTCATATTTGTTTAATTTCTTATTAATTGCTCGTAGATTACACCTTTTTATTACTATACTCCATTTAGAATAGCATTAGTTAGACAAAAAGTTAAAAAGGTTATTTTGAAATGATGGACAATAAAGCATGATTTTACAATTACGATAGACGCCGTATTTATTACAATCTATAACACAGCAGATGTCACACTTAGATGTTACTATTGTAACAATTTATTTTAAGAAATGTTGTGGATTTCATTTAGTATATTATTTCATTTTAGTTGAAATGACAGGGTTAATGATAAAAACCTAAAAGAATCAGGGATGAATAAAGCATGGTCACATTCTTCGTTTTACTTTTTTCTTCTTAATTGGAAATAAAAGAAATTTGAATAAATATCGTTTTCACTGATCTTTAAAATAAAATGTTCTGCATTCCTGCTTCTACGTGCCTCTTTTTTCTAATGCTATTGGAAATGGAGTACCTACTTATAGCAAAAGAAGAAAACATGGCTTTATTGAACATTCATTATTTTATCAGCACAAAGTACCAAATTACTCACAGATTTAGCACAGAAGTCTGCGCTCTCCTCGAAGTTGTTTTAGCCATATATCAAGATATAAATAAATAAATAAATAAATAAATAAACTCTTACACAACGCCATCTAGTCCCAAGCTTATCAGAGCTTGTGTTATGGGTGCTAAACAACTGATAAACATACTTATATATTTCTAAGACCTATGTGAATTTTATGCAGCAATATTCTGTGCGGAATTTAATTCGAAATAAACTAGCTTAAGCCAAGGTGTATGTAGTCCCAAGTTTCCAAAATTAAGTATAAATGGTTCTCAGAAACATAATGTGTTTATTTTAAGGACGAGATTTTTTACGAAACTTTCACACGGCGTTGCAGTTAAAAAACTAAAACAAAATTAATTTTTTCAAATTGGTCTGAAACTCAAGCAGTTCCCCAAAACGCCCGCCCTTACGGAGCCTAAGTACTAAACTTAAACTAATCACAAGTGTCTGATGATAATTTTGTTCATGATGTCCCGTCCATATTTATAGACTAAAAAAAAATTTGGCAATAATATCAGAGGAAACTCGTAGGTATATACAGTATGTTTTAAACGGCTCCTAACAATGACTTCTCTTGCTTGTAAATTAACTATTACGTAGCCCAATTAAGAAGAAAAAAGTTAATTAAATCCTAAACAAAGAAATACTCTAAAGATTAATGACGACACGTGAGAACGAGCTGGTTGATGAACTAAGAGGTACATACATAAACTCACGCCTTTTTCCCATGGGGGTACACAGAAACTACAGAGCGCCATATGCTACGATTATTACATACTTCTTTTGCTTCGTTTACATTCATACATTTTGTCATACACACACGCCGGTTGCGAGTACTACGCACCTGACCTTTCTAAAGAACCTCACCAATAAGGTCTATGTATGTCCTTCTAGGGCGTCCCCTCCCGGCGTTCCCACTTACATCTGCCTTGTAAATACCTTTCGTTAGTCGCCTTTCATTCATCCTTTCAACGTGACCAAACCATCTAAGCATACTCTTTTCATTTTTTGTTACTTACCTACTTTCAAACCACAACGTTGCTTTATCACATCATTCCTCAATCTGTCATTCATTGTTACACCACACATACTTCGCAAGGAACGCATTTCTACAGCATTTATTCTACTTTCATGTCTCTTTTGCCACGCCCAACATTCACTTCCATACGTTAGTGTATGCACCAGCTCACCATTGTGCCATTCGTGCCTTTTCGGACATCGACTGGCTGGTCACAACGCCATGTATGGCGCCATTCACTTTATTTCCTGCATTCACTCTCCTTTCCACATCCGCATCAATCTTTCCATCCCTTGTAAACAGACTTCCCAGATATACAAAGTCATTCACTTGTTCTACACTCATATCGTTTATTTTCACATTGCACAACGACACGTGTTCGTCTCTTTCAAACACCATTACTTTCGTCTTATTTACATTTATATTCATCCCTTTCATCTTATATATTTCATTCATCTCGGTCACCATGTCTTGCAACTGTTCCGCTGACGATGCAAGAAGAACTTGATCATCTGCGTAGAGGAGGCATTTGACAGGCAACTCATTCATCCCTCAATTCACACTCACTCTCTTTTAAATCTGTCAGACAACTATCCATGTATAAGTTGAACAGCCAAGGCGACGCTACACAGCCCTGTTTATCTCCCCTAGATATATTAAACCAGTCTGTGTATGCCCCGTTTATCCTGACACAGGCACTGGAATCCCTATATAAAGATTTCAGTGCCCGTACCAATCACCAGTCCACACCATACATGGATAGTGTCGACCACAGCTCATCCCTCCACACACTATCGGAGGAATAGGGATAGGTACAGGTTCATAATCAATTGGTATTATTAGGCATGTGGACGGTGTATGAATATCAAAGTCTAATTAATCCATCAGTTAGATTACAAAAATAAAAAACACAAGTATTTTTTAGCTTTTTAAAATTGATGGAAAACTCCTTAGATTAACCACACGTATGGTGTAATTATATAAAAAAATAAACAGCAATTGTGTCTTGCGTGGATCGGAGAGGTGGCTTCTGACGTCATTATCTATACTTCTATACTAATATTATAAAGAGGTAAAATTTGTAAGTTTGTATGTTTGTAAGTTTGTATGTAGGGGTAATCTTCGGAACTATTGATCCAATTTTAGAAATTATTGTACTGGAGGAAAGCTACACTATTCCCGGTGGACATAGGCTACTTTTTATTCCCGTATTCCCACGGGAACGAAAACTACGCGGGTGAAACTGCGTGACGTCTGCTAGTTCAGAATAAACTGTACGGGATCGTGACGTCACAAGAAATTTTGACTATCGAGTCAATATTCGACATTATACATCGGTATAGTGACGAATATTTTCTAGTAATCTAGATGAGGGACTAAAAACTAAAATTATGTTCACTAGCCTACTTGACAGTTTGGGGTAGCTTGATGTGCTGGCGTGTGGACGTCAGAAAATGTTTGCTCGTCCGGCTTTTGTACCGAACTTGGGTAAATACTGTGAATAGAGTCCCAAGCGCCACAAAGGCTTACTAAGGTGCTCTTAGACTATTGTCTTTAGTTCGGTCACTCATTATTCCCCGGAGGTACCGGTAAAACAACGAATTACACTTAAGTACACTGTTTCAGTTATTTACGTCGTAGTGAGAACGCAACTGCGACGTCGTACTTTAACTTGACGAACCTTGGATACTTATTCCGGACAAGTTTGCCGTTATAATGCAACGCCAGGTAAGTGCATCGATTATTTAAAAGCTGCTACTGGTGGGCAGTAATGTAATTCTATGTGTATACTTTCCAGTGGAAATATTTAATACCTTTAGTACCCGAACCTTTTAGCAATGTACCAACGTAATTATGTGAATTTTAGTTTTGGTAGGATAGTTTCTTTCGGAATTTCTTCTCAGGGAACATTTTGGAAATGCCATCGAAACCAAGTTTAATAATATTTACTAGTACCTTCATGTAAAAGTATTTGGAAAGGTCTACTTACAGGATATCAATATAATTTTATTTCATTTGGTATGTGAGTTAATCATACACACACAAGTCTTTGAGTTTTATTTAGTACGCTCGGCTGTCGCTCCAGTATTGGTATATTAATCTAGATAGCAGTACATGAGACATGGGATGACAGTTTTTCTATGACATTTCTTCGCATGCCCCTCTATAGTATCTTAAATCTCTTTGATTATATGTCAAGACCCATCCGTGCCATACAATAATTACATAATAGTACATTATGATATAAGTGCGGTAAGTTGATAGTTGCAGCCGAGGCGATATTGCCGGGCCGTAGGCGAGGGCTACAAGAAAGCGGAGGCTGTAATTATCAAAGCGCACGTATGTAATACGACGTTTTATAACATATTTATGAGGAAATAAAATAAAATTCGGAGTGAAATTTACAATTAATAAAAAAACTTTTTTGGTTTTGTCTTATTCATGATGGGCCACCGACTTCCGAATTTAGAGTTATTTTACACCGGTTAGTGTTTTTTTTGAAGACGGTTTTATTTTTTGCAAAAAAGTTTATTTATTTTTCCATTTTTGGTTGTTCCCATACAAATATTTGCCATGAATTTATTTTATATTGTTAATTGTTAACAATACATAATTATCATGGTAATAGGGTTATCTACTTATCTCTAATAAATGAACCTTAACACATCTAACTGTCAAGGTCTAGGTACCTATATTGTACACATCTGCGTACCCCTCAGAGCATACAGGCGTGATGATACGTCATGATGTTGTATAAACAATAAACATCCAAGCGATTCCAGCAATCACGACAGATTTGCCGTCTATTTTTGAAGAGTTCCATTGTATATCTCCGAAGATCAGCACCAGATCTTCACCAAATTAAAATGGGACCACCTCAGGAGTGTACACTTTCAAATAAAAAAAGAATATATAGAGTGGGTCTACAAATGGTTGAAAAATCAGGTAACATACATAAAAAAAAAATACATACACACGAACATAGAACCTCCTTTTTAAAAGTGGTTAAAAACAATACAGCTAAAAGAAAACGCGCGTAATAATTTTTACTTGTTCACAAATTAGGGATGTGCGCGCGTCAGCACTTTTTTATTTTTGGTCAAAGGCACAAACACAGCCAGTATTAGTAATAAAGTAAATTACTTAATATTTTATTGTTTTGTTTTTATGGTTGTAATTTATTGTCAAAATTAATAAAATTAACGAGTAAATGTTTATTTTTTATATTTTATCTCCCAAGGTTAATTTTATTCATAAAATGTTGACCACTTTTCTGCCATAAAAACTCTTTGCTAAGATTTAAAAAAAGTACAGTTCGTTTTAGTTGGAGAGCATCTTGGTAATGTAAAACCGTGCGTTTTACATTACCATAACGCACAAGTGAGATACATTACGATACTGAATTTGGTAGAATAAGAGACGCTTTACGAGCAAATGTGTTATAAATAGTAATCATTTAACACTTTACCACATCAACAATCAAGAAAGGGAGGGCGAAACTAAATTGTGGGGAGGAAGGTAGCCAATTATCACACGACCTCATGAGTCTTTCGAGGCCGACTTCGTGAGGCCTTCCATTCGCAAACTGTAGTAATATATCTAGAAATCACTGAATCGATTGCATACACAAGTAGCCCGCTGCAAACATAATCAGGCGAATTGGGGGACGGTCGGTAAAACCGATACTCAATACCATTGGAGAGTTTGTTGCTCTAGATCCTCTTCCCAGCAACAACAATAAGAAGCAATAAAGGGCGGGCTTTTCGGTAGAATTTCTTTTCATTTTGGACTATAAAAAGTTTTCTCAGAGGACTACAGTATGGAGTTCTTCAAAAGGGGAGTAAATAGGTTTTTAAAGGGTCGGCAACGCGCGTGTGGCGCCTCTGGTGTTGCAAGTGTCCATAGGCTACGGTAACCGCTTACCATCAGGCGGGCCGTAAGCTTGTTTGCCACCGTCGTGGTATAAAAAAAAAAAAAAAAAATATTTATAACCAGTCTATGTTCCATTTACTGCAGTGTCCCTAATTTTCGTTCAGCTGCACTCTTGACAATCTTACATCTACAATTTTTATTTTTTTTTATGCCCGGGGGAGTCTTGGTATGTAATAAATGGTCACCCATCGACGGACCGACCTCGTCAAGCGTAACTTAACCTTCGATCGACCCGTGAGGCTGTTATTGCCACAAGCTTCTCATTTTTATTTAATTTTATTATTTTCTTTTAACGGTAACCTTAAAATACGTTATTCTTCTTTAGCTTAATAGCGTCAAGGCTCAGAACTTGACGACCTGATTTCCCTTATTTTATAAAAGACAAAAAAATCTTTGTATATGTCTCCAATGGACGTAAGAACAATCGTCAAAAATGGAGTTTGAATCATGGTTGCTTTGGCAGATATCGGGAAGCAAAGGACCGATTACAATAAAAAATATGTTATTGATGTAAAAAATATTATTAGAGAAGAAGTTAAAAAAAATCCCTACACTCCTTCTCTTCTTCTTTCTTTGGAAACATTGAGAACATAATTACACCTACAGTAAGCTTTGTTCCGAGGTTAACGGCCCCAAGTGGTGGACTGAAAAGTTTCTAACGTGCGGGTCCCAATGGGGAAGTGTGGACGGATATTGATCAGGTAAATGATGATTAATGTAGGTTTGCACCCGATCTACTGCCCTCTCCCTCGTCGCCGTGCTCAATGAAAATCTGCCTCAAGAACTCACCTCGTCAAAGAACTAGTGTACTACTCAAAGTTTTAGTTTCAAAAGAGATCTTATGAATGAGAACTTAGTTACTAACTATTAGTAGTTTGCAACTAATCCTTGAGTGTTAAGTGCCTGTTATTTTAACACTATTATTATAATACTAGCCGTTGTAGTTTGCCTGACGTGTTTTAAACTTGTTACGAGTCGGGAAGTCGCTCACGAGACGCGAAACCAAGTAGACGTGTACTTAGCATTTATTAATGTTGTAAAATTGAAAAACAACTTTCGTAAGTTGTTATTCTATTAATCTATATGTAACATGCATCCGTAATAATTACTATTGTTGAGTGATGGCCCGAAACACAGGTTTTATTAACCTGATTCAGAAAAGTCGCTAATTATATGTAATTCTAGGTTTAAATAAATTTTCCATAAGTCCTGATTGTTAATTTAGCTAATATACACATATGTAGTTATTTGTTGGGTACTAGAATAATTATCTATTTAAGATTTATTTTGTGGTCTTTATATGTAACTGGGTATATTGTGTAAAATATTTAATAAAGAAAAGAAAAAAAAGAAAAGAAAAGAAAGAAAAAAAAAGAAAGAAAAGAAAAGAAAAGAAAGAAAAGAAAAGAAAGAAAAGAAAAGGAAAGAAAAGAAAGAAAATAAAAGAAAGAAAAGTCGAATATGAGTTAAAAGTAATTAAGTTACAATATAGAGGACATGCGGAGAAATATCATAGAAAACTGTGGTCCCATGTCTCAATAACGCCATCTAGAATAATATAGGAGCGGCAGCAGAGCGGCAGCAGAGCGGCAGCAGAGCGGCAGCAGAGCGGCAGCAGAGCGGCAGCAGAGCGGCAGCAGAGCGGCAGCAGAGCGGCAGCAGAGCGTACCAAACTAATGTCCACTAGGACAAAAGTATTAGATAAAAAGTTTGTTTATGATGCCCTGTATAAATTAAGTTATTGAATGTATTATTAAAATTATTAAAATATTATAATTAAGTCTTTGGTTAAAAACCTGCCTTGTTACTTAAATTCTTGTGCATTTTTTTATGATTCTTGATTTACAGTCCGAGATTGGCCGTTGACCGCAAACCGCAATCGCAAACTGAACCGGTTACTATGATCTCTATGAAATTGCGGCCTGCAGCCGCGGCACGCAGCCTGCGGCCGTCATACCTATGTTGTTTGTACGGTGTACCAAAGACATGCAACACTTAGGTACTATAGCGGGACATCGCGATCAAAATTTTCATCCGATTTTTAACCCCCGACGCAAAAAGAGGGGTGTTATAAGTTTCACCGCTATGTGTGTGTGTCTGTCTGTCTGTCTGTCTGTCTGTCTGTCTGTGGCACCGTAGCGCCCAAACGGGTGAACCGATTTAGATGCGGTTTTTTTTATTTGAAAGCAGGGTTTCTTGCGATGGTTCTTAGATATAATTCATCAAAATCGGTTTAGCCGTTTCAAGGCTATCAGCTCTTTTGTGTTAGCTTCCGTTGCTAATTTAGACGTCTACGGGTATTAACTTTACTTACAAACATATGTGTGTCTTAAAATTTCAAACACCCATGTGTGTAATATTAACAAGCAACATTATGGTGTATTTGGTCTGATGCAGCCAGGATATCTAGCAGACTAATACACTCTTGGGAAAATAACAGCAGATAATATATGTCGTGTTTGGATTCATTTTAACCTGCATTTGATACTGCACACAATGCACTGATGGCAACTGGATGAGCTGATGCTGCAGCCAGGCTATCCAGCACACCAGTAGGTAGACTCTTGACAAAATAATAGCAGATATGTCGTTTTTGGATTCATTTCAACGAGCATTTGATATTGCACACAATGCCTTGATGGCAACAGGATGAGTTGATGCTGCAGCCAGGCTATCCAGAACACCAGTAGGTAGACTCTTGACATAATAATAGCAGATATGTCGTGTTTGGATTCATTTTAACCTGCATTTGATTCTAAACACAATGCACTGATGGCAACAGGATGAGCTGATGCTGCAGCCAGGCTATCCAGCACACCAGTAGGTAGACTCTTGACAAAATAATAGCAGATATGTCGTGTTTGGATTCATTTCAACTATTATTGGATTCTAAACACAATGCACTGATGGCAACAGGATGAGCTGATGCTGCAGCCAGGCTATCCAGCACACCAGTAGGTAGACTCATAACAAAATAATAACAGATATGTCGTATTTGGATTCGTTTTAACCAGCATTTGACTCTACAAACAATGCACTGAAAAATTCTCATAAATGGAAACTCTATAAAACAAAATTAATTCGTTTAAAAATTTAAAAATAAAAATTAAATTAAAAATTTAAAAAACCCCCACCGCAAAAAAAGTAAAACATTTAAAAAGTTAAAAATAACACTTTAGCCATGAAATTTTACGTAACGTCGGGGTACCGTTAAAATAAGTACCTACATACCTACAAGTACTAGGAACATTAATTACTAGGTACCCCGACGTGAAGTAAAATTTCATGGCTAAAGTGTTATTTTTAACTTTTTAAATGTTTTACTTTTTTGCGGTGGGGGTTTTTTAAATTTTTGTTTCTTAGTGGACATAAGTCGATTAGTCTAGTTTAGTACGCTCCGCTACCGACGCGACGCACAGTATACGATTTGTCCAATCTAGCGAGACAAAATTCTGGGAGACTTAAAGTATTTGTAATGATTTAACGTGTCGCGACGGCTCTAATATACCTAGCTATATAGGGTGACTGGTAATTAGTGACCGATACTTAAACACGGAATTGTATTCATGATTTCAATAAATTTTCCCAAGTTTTTTTTTTATACTCAATTATAACTTTCAATTAATTAAAGAAAAAAAAAGAAAATATATTTATTTGGGACACGCACAGGAATTTAACAGTACAAAACTAAAAATAACATAATAAATAAAAATAAAACAAAAGACCTGTGCGAGGCCAAAAAGGCCCCTATCTCAGCACGATGCCACGATATTTAAAGAAAAGCAATAAATACCGCAGCGCTGTTATTCTGATAGGGCCTACTGTAATGCCATGAATACATTAATGTACAATAGCCCCCAAAGAGGCATACAATTATGTATAAATAAATAAGTATTATAAATAATAAGAATATAAAATGACAGATGCAACAGATGATATTAAGTATACAAAATTAAAAACAAAATTAACTCTCCAACGCATCTCCCACGTTCCAGCGACTGGATATGTAACCATCACAGAGCATGAAACTATGCTTACTTACATAGTCTGTGGTCTGTGACGAAGGACGCGGGCGCAACCGGAGAGCCGGCTGTCAGTTTAAAACTAATAATATTATTCGTAAGCGTTTTGCATTATAATTAAATTCAAGTAGGTACGTTAGTACCGCACAACGGGAGCGGTGGGGGTGGCGGGGAAGGGTGTGACGCAACTACTATAAAAATGCAGTGCAACTGCAAGATAAAAGTGTATTCCACAGTGGTGTTAAATTCAAACCAATTATATTTTAAAAGATTAAGTTAAATGAATTTATACAAATGAATTTGAAAAGATTTGATTGGTTAGGGGCCGGGCTAGGCCGACGGATAATGATGACTTTACTGCATTCTTAACGCGAACGTACTATAGTTGTAAATTTAGCCCTTCCCGAGGTCAGACTATCAGCTGATAGATCGTGCCGATTCGTGCCTACTGTGATCGATCACGTCGTTATTTTATTGTGTTATAAGTTATTGTGTATAAAAATAAAAGTTTATTTAGGAAGTTTAAGGAAATCATGAAAACAATCAC
The DNA here is from genome assembly GCA_921972225.1 of Euplexia lucipara. NCBI lineage: Eukaryota > Metazoa > Arthropoda > Insecta > Lepidoptera > Noctuidae > Euplexia > Euplexia lucipara. Next base: position 2,627,381 of record OV179142.1, on the reverse strand, counting down.
GTGTTTAAGTAGGTAATGGTCACTAATTACCATATGGTAGATGGCTTTACTAAAATATGAAATCACAGGTTTTCTATGACATTTCTTAGCATGTCCTCTGTACCTACTGCATCTTTAACCTCTTTGTATGTAGGTCTACGTGAGAAATAGACAAATTTATATTCTTAATTAGTTACTATGACACCCACACTGTAACAACGAGGATCAGTACAAGCGTCAACGTTAACTTTATATTGAAAAAACTCACTCTGAACCACCTATATTCATAGTTGATTAATATTTAGACAGGACGTTAAACATTGTGTATCTGTTGTGTTGGTAAACGTAGTGTTGTGACCGTCAAAAGCCATTAATTAATCGACTTCAAAAAAAGGAGGAGGTTCTCAATTCGGTTGTGTATTTTTTTTTTAAGGGTTTGTTGCCTCAGTACTCCGTCTATTATGGACCGATTTTCAAAATTCTTTTTTATTCGATAGGGTATACTAGCAGATTGGTCCCATTTGTATCAAAACTCATATCTGATGAGGGATCCTCGAGTAATTGAGGGAACTCCTCAAAAAACACAGGTACACACGTACCGATTTTTACATTTTTAGTAACAAATAAAGTATTCTCATTTAGAAAGTATCATTTTGTGAAGAAAAACTGATGAAGAAGACATGCGACGGAACTCTTCAACGCATAACAGCACATTACTTATTCGCGATTGCTATAGTCAGATGTCCATGCAAAATTTTTGTATTTACATAACATAACATCACGCCTGTCTATTTTAAAAGGGGACCGGCAGAGATGTACGAATTAAAGTTTAGAATGAACTTCTTTAGCAATTTCATTGAGTCTTTGAAGTTAAAAAAAAAACATTTTTACCTAGGTACGAAGAAACTGGGTGGGATTGCAGTCAAGCACTAGTTTGTAATATTAAAAAAAAAAAAAAAAAAAAACTAAAATTGCAAAATAAAAACTTTTTTACAAAAAATACAACCGACTTCTTAAAAAAACACTAACAGGTGAAAAATAACTCCAGTTTTGGAAGTCGGTGGCCAATAATGAACGAAACAAAACCACAGACTTCCGAAACTGGAGTTATTTTTAACCGAATGTTATCGATTTTTATAAAAGTCTTGAAAATGAAAATTAAATCTTTATTTGTAGACATACCTAGGTTGTACACGGAGGTAAGGTAGGCTAAGGTTTATTTGAAAATCAGCGTCAGCAGGATCTCAGCATCTGCCTGGCATTACCGCTGAAATTAACCTTTTGGCGCAGCCGTGCGTGAGACATGCCAATTTTGGTCTTTTTTTTTTGTGTGATTGTGTTTTTACTGTGCGTGTATCCAGCTGTTGCCAATAAATGTATTCTCTTTCTGTCTTTCTTTCTTTCTTTCTTTACACGGGTGTTACAAATGAAAATAATATAGCAGTCCATCTACGTCTAGTAGATGGTAGGTAGGTCGTTCTTGCCCTTTTTTACCTTTTATAGAGCTGTGGACTTTATAAAAATACATCACAAACAGTTACAAGAATAGTTACTAATTCACTATACCTACTTGTGTGTTTGTATTATAGTATTTAGCAATGATATTATAAGTAAAAAGGTGTAGATAGGTTATACGCGCTCAGCAGGTGACACGTTAAAATGTGGCTAACTAGCCACACTTAACCTCAGTGTGGCGTCGCGCCCCAACGGACGCGTGCGTGCGTTAGTGTAGTTTTGAAGATCAAATGATGTTTAAGTTACCTATCTACATCTTTTTACTTATAATATCATTGGTTTTTAGCGAGGAAGTCGTTGAAGCTCCATACAAATAGATAAATAAATAAACAGCAATTTTATAGGTACCTAAGTAGGTACTTACGGACCTAATATTATAATTAAGTTATAATTTGTAAGTTTTTATGGTGTACAATTTATTAAGAGTACCTACCTATTCTATAGTTAAGCGCCATTTACATGATACAAGTTTCTTGCCTGTTGCATACAATAAAATTGAAGCAATAAATTACCTGCATGGTCTAAACAGTACGTAACATTTTGATCTTTTGCGCAAGTTTTGCTTGCCAACATTTTCTTGGTGTAAACAGCACATACAAAAAGGGCAATTATCGCACTTCATTTATTGCATTCAATAATTGCACTTGAATGTACAAGAAAATTGTATCGTCTAAATCACGCTTTTAGCGTGATTTAGACGAATTATTGAATGCAATAAATGAAGTGCGTTAATTGCCCTTCAAGAATTGTACGCAACTGTTTACACGTGGATACAAGTAAAAAAATTGAACGCAATTATTGAATGCAAGTCTTGACAAAAAATAGTTGCAAATATCTTCTGTTTAGACCAATACAATAATGTTTAGGAGATTATTGCTTTCAAGTTTTGACTTGTCTAAATAGAGAGTTGTAATGTGCGTGTACCATTCTTTGGCGGGTTGCTTCAAGTATTGCACGTATTTGCGTTGTCAAATTTTTCATTCAAGTGTTGGAAGGTTTTGTAAAGAGTCTGTTTATTAAAAAATATGAGGTTCTGGGTTCTGTTGACACGAAACATGTTCTCAAAGTCATCTTCATTTTCTATTTGTAATTCTACACAAAGATTGTTAGACGCTCCAACTCCTCCTCCAAGAACTCCTCTTCTTGCTTTCCATTTTTTGATCCAACACCTCTTTTTACGACGATTGCTCAATATTTCTTGTCTCAGAAGAGCAGCAACGATTAACGGGTCTAGTTCATAATATCGACAATCACTACATCGATGGTCGATGTATCGAAAACGTTCCATCGATGGGCTAATGTATCGACAGTACCCCAAATCGATGGTACGCTACATTGTTAGTACACTAAAACGCCGATATGCTACATCGACAGTAAACCAAATCGATAGTACGCTGCATCGACTACCCGACCTGAGCCAAATTCCCTCAATTCTTCGAGGATCCCTAATCAGATATGAGTTTTGATACAAATAGGACCAATCTGGATCCAATCTGTCTAACATGTTACGTACTGTTTAGACCATGCAGGTAATTTATTGCTTCAATTTTATTGTATGCAACAGGCAAGAAACTTGCATCATGTAAATGGCGCTTTAGGTACCTACTCATAAAAAAGAATCTTATCATTTCAAGAACTTTGCCACAATGTATAAATAGTAGTTATACGCCTGTCAAAATCATTAGATAAGTTTTCAAATCTATTTCAAACGGATAAGGTTCAAGTTCAATTGGGAAAATTTGACAATTTGGGGTAGCTTGATGTGCTGGCGTCTGTACATAACAACCGAAATAACTAAGCAAGTACCAACTTTTCTAAATCCAGTTTATTTTGGACATAGTTTGTTCAAGATAAACCAGCATTCCGAGAAAGTTATTTTGAACAAACTGTGTCCAAAATAACTTTCTCGGAATATCGATATTTAGCTACGTACTTAGGATATTTTCATAAATATTGGAATCTTTTTAACAAAATAAAAAGGTGTCTGGATTCTGACAATTCAAATTGTTAAATACATTTACTAAGGTCATGAAAAGGCGTCTAATAAAGAAACCTACGCAGAATACCTGAGCATTTTATGGCCTGATTCATAATTGAAACGTTGAGACGAGCCGTAGGTACCTATATGTATATCCCTACATACTAGCGCCGGCAAACATCGTTTTGCTTTAGAATCAGTTTGTTACCTACTTTTATTTCGTTTTTATTAAAATACGTCTTATTCTCAGAATATACAGTTTTTCTCGGTGTTTCTTCTCAGAGTAGTCAGATAGTGTAACGTCGACCTCACCTTTCAGTTCAAAAATGACATGTAAAAGTATTTGTATGAACCTATTTACAGAAATAAACCTGATTTGATTTCATTTGACTGGACAAAAATTCTTTCCCCGGTGGAAAGCTACACTATCCCCGGGTGATATAGGCTGCTTTTTATTCCTATATTCCCACGGGAACAGGAACTACGCGGGTAAAACCGCGTGACGTTTGCTAGTTTTAGATAAAGTGCAAACACAGCACACGGCCCACTCAGAATTGGGATAGAAGAAACTAAACAAAAGAGAACTAAATAAAATGGACGGCCAGATTTATAAAACCATGTAAATGAAACAAATTGAGGAGCTAGTGGCTTAATAACACACATAACAGCCTCAAGGGTCTATCGAAGATTAGGTAAGCTTCGCTTGACGAGGTTTGTTCATGGATGGGTAACCATTCATTAGGTACATATACCAAGACTCCTCCGTGCCTCGTAAAGCCGTTGGTCCCGGCTGTTATTTGTATATCTATGTCAGTCGTTACTGATAGTCAGAACCCAGAAAATCTGACAACTACCTTACTTAGTTTTACTAAGGGATGTCGTGTTACCCAATTACTGGGTTATGGATATGATAGGCAGTCGCTCCATGTAAAACACAGGTGTTCTGCACTCGGTTAAACTGGAAGCCGAACCCAACATAGCCTTAGCCAATATAGTTGTGAAAAGGCTAGCCAGATGGTGTTAAAATGAAACAGTAAACATGAAAAATAGTAAGACTACTACTCAGTCGGTGCATCTGCGAATCTCGTCCTAATTGGAAAGGTTACGTGGGACACCTCTGTTAGCTGTCACTAAATACATTCCCTAAGGGATATTTTTGGATAGAGGACCTCGTTCCCCGACCTTCGTCCTTCACTAGGTCTTGGTCGAGTGGAACTGCGCCTTTATTATATCCAAACCAGAACCACTGTAATCAAACATTTACTGTAACTGCTGCTGAATTAAATAAACCACCTGAAGACTTCCTCCTGCGTTTAACTGTCACGTGTGACGTCACGCTATCACCTTCTACAAGCCTTATATTTTTTTCAAATAACATAACATAATAAATTACTCAGGTAAACTATATTTTGTGTTATAACTTCATATTATTATAAAAAGTGTTTTTAAATAAAACTACTTTACAAAAAAAAACAATGGACTTCTTAAAAAAAACTACTAACAGGTGAAAAATAAGTCGAGTTTTGGAAGTCTGTGGCTTTGTTTCGTTCTTTATTGGCCACTGACTTCCGAAACTCGAGTTATTTTTCCTGATGTAGATTAAGAACCCACGCGTTTCCGCCCCACCCTCTTCCACTTCAGCTTTTTAGCATAGTTAAATTATTCACGGATATCTATGGCTTTATTCCATTATGCTTATTACATTGATACATCTGTCACTATTAGTACTGAATGCAATTTCGCACAACGTGTGCTCCCAATTTGGAGATTTGCTGGTGCAACGACCCCCTGAAGCCGGAAATCCGTAATCCTACGACTTAAATTAATTGGACGTTAATACGGACGCTATAGTACGGTGTTCATTAATAACAAAAGCATATTTGACTGGCCTGTTGGCCTAGTAGTTAGTAACACTGACTTGTTGGATCGTGGGTTCGATTCTTACCCAGGACAAATGTTTGTATGATGAGCAGCGATTATTTGTTCTGTCTGGGTGTAATTTATCTATAATAATTGTTTATGAAGCATTTTGTTTAAATAAAAATATTTTCAATTTTTTTTTTCCTACGTATGTATTTATACTCAATTTACAATAGCATTAGAGAGACGTTTAAAAAGGTTATTTTTAATGCACACTCTGTAACGGAAGTACAGACGCCAGCACATCAAGTTACCCCAATATGTCAAATTTCTTTGATCGTTTTTCAACTTTATGTCAAACACAATAACGCTCATATTCAATAGGGAAAATTTGACACATTGGGGTAACTTGATGTGCTGGCGTCTGTACAATTAAGCATATTACAATTACGATAGAATCCGAAATTATTATAATATAATTTTACTGATATGTCACACTTACCTAGTTGTAACCATTTCAACAATTTATTTTAAGAAATGATGTCGACTTCATTTAGTCATAAATAAATAAAATAAATTATATTATTAGTTAAATAATAATAATAATTAGTAGGTAATTATATAATAAGTTATATTATTTCATTTTAGTTGAAAATTGTAGTGTCAATGAGAAAAACCTCGAAGAAGCAGGGAGGAACAATACAATTTTTCTTCGTTTCACTTTTTTTCTTCTAAATTTAAAATAAAACAATTTGAAGTAAAATGTTCTGCATTCCTGCTTCTACGAGTTGTTTTTTCTAATGCTATTGTAAACGGTCGCAAGTACATCACCCCAAACTGTCAAATTTATCCAATTGAACATGAAGCTTATTTTTTTTGCAACAAAGTTGAAAATCTATCAAAGAAATAAGACACATTGGGGTAGCTTTATGTGCTTGATTCTGTATATCTTCTTTGAAACCTTAAAAGTTGTCAAGATTTTTTACCATGTTTTTAATACTGATGGTACGGAGAACAGATTGCGACTCTATCTTTGAAGCATTTTTAATTACGGCATCGGAATTCAGCTTTTCCAATCGGTGAATGTTTTTTACAGCCATAATATTACTGACGATACTGACGTGAATGTTAACGAAGCAAAAAAAGTATGTAAGAGTCGTAGCATATGGCGCTCTGTGGTTTCGGCCTGTCCCCATGGGAAAAAGGCGTGAGTTTATCTATGTATGTATGTATTACTGACGTTCAATTTTACGCAAAATGTTTACCAGTTTTTCTCTTTGAGTACAATTTTACGTAATATTAATTAATAACGTCTCTACCAGTAAAGGATTGTCACTTATTTAATAATTATAATGCACGCAAATATGTGACGCTGCACGTTGATTTAAATTGGTCATGTTATTTAATATTGACGTATCTCAAATTGCATATTTTCCCCATTATAAAACGAACCTTGTAATAAAGTTGACAGTGTTATGATGAGCACAGTACAGCTGTAGCCGTAATTAATATTTTCTCATATTATTTTAATAAAATAAGCTTTAATAATATATTCCAAGTAGGTACTCAGTCAATCCAATATGTGGAAACAATATCTTAACTTTGCACAATAAATCATAATTTTCGGAAAGCGAAACCAAATTTTGGTGGGATGCAGAAGTACCTACCATTTATGTTTGGCTTGACGTATTTGTTCAATCGTCTACTGTTGGACATTGACCTCCCTTAGGGTGCTTCTACATGGTGCAAGTAGCTTGCGCATATGGCACAGATTGTAGGCATCGTTAAATTTACCGTTTAAAAATTTGAGCCGGTCTAGCGACTCGAGCATGTACCAAATCGAGCCACCCACGCAACTAACCCACGTACTTACTCTGTGGCGCGCTCGGGGGTTACTTCCGCATGTAGCTCTTGACCACGAGCGCAAGTAGCCCAGGTCCTTACTTCCTCCAGTTGTTTGCATTAGGTACAAGTACAAACGAATAACTTGAACAAGTAGCTTGCGCATATTACTCAGGCGTGTAACCCGCATCTTTACTTGCTCCAGCTACATGCCCCGTGTAGAAGCACCTTCAATCCGGACCACAATACCAAATCGCTGCGGTCCGGTCGTTAGCCAGCTGATAACGCGGATGCTGCGAGCCAACTCCTCACTCATCAACTCATGCAGGACGTTTTAATGAGATACATACACTCATATTACAAAGTGGAAGTAGGAAAAAAACATTGCGACGGGCGGAAAATTTACAGAGGCCAGCACAGCACATCAAACTTCACCTATGTGTCATATTTCGTTGAAAGTTTTTCAGCTTTATAACTAACAGAACAAGGTTCATATTCAATTGGGAATATTTGGCAGTTTGGGGTAGCTTGGTGTGCAGTCAGTACAATAAAAACAAAATCTAACTTAACACCAAAAAAAGTCTTGTGTAAGTTGTGTAACGCCCAAAAGGCGCTATTTTAAAGAAAGAAAAACCGGACAAGTGCGATTTGGACTCGCCCACCGAGGTTTCCGACCTACTACGTAGGATCATTATAAGAAGTTCAAGAATCGAATCGCGCAGATTATAGAAATGTATTGTTTTGAGTTTTTATTCTTGTTCTGGTTTTAAATAGCATGGTACTTTCCAAACTCCATAGTTCTAGGTCAATGTGAAGTAGGTCCCTACCCTATGTGCTTTGACTCCTCTAAGAGTGTCATATTATGCCTCTTTGGCTGAAAAAACGGGCGCATCATTTTTTATGTAAACTTAGAATTTAGATTTTTCCACAATTACATGGGACCGTAGACCTGAGTATATGGTTTAAATTTGAACTTAAAACTCCACGCTTTCTCGAAATAAAGGGTCTTGACAGCAAGGTTCCGTCCTTCCTTTGAAGGTACGGAACCTAAAAAATAAATCCGCAGCACAGTTAAGCTAAAAAAAAATAGGATAGGGCCCGCTGTAATGACACGAAACACCTACACACAATATTATCTAGGAAAGATAAAATAAATGATGAAGATAGTAAAAAAACTCCCAAATAATAATAATCATTTTATCATTACTGTAAGCGGACATTTGGTTTTCTTTGAACACGTATTACGCGCACGTGGGAATATTAGATTTGGGATAGTTATTTAAACGGGGTTATAGGTTATGTTATGTGGACCCAAATCCCTTTAAGAGGCGGTCGTTTGATGTTTTATTTTGTAACAAAGATTTTAGTAAGTAGTTTCTATTTTTAAACTTAGTAGACATTTAAATAGAATTAAGTTTTTTTTCCTGTAAAGGAAATATTTTGTACGCCTTACGCTCGCAAGGCAGCGCATAGCTATACTCTCTATATTTAATACCATGTAATTATTGACTGGCCTGTTGGTCTAGTAGTTAGTGATCCTGACTGCTATGCCGGAGCTCGTGGGTTCGATTCCCACCCAGGACAAATGTTTGTGTGATAAGCACGATCTTATTTGTTCTGTGTCTGGGTGTAACTTATCTATAATATGTATGTATTTAGAAATATATAAGTATGTTTATCAACTGTTTAGTACCCATAACTCAAGCTGGTTCCGCCACTTTGACGTCAATATGGCAGGACCTCCTGGAAAACTCAAAGGCAGGTAATTCACACACGAAGACTTAGTACTACATTTCTACAAGTATATACTCGAATTTTCAATACAATTTTATTGTAAGAACTAAATAAAAGTTGCTGTCGCTGAATTCATATGAAAATCATTAGAACTCGTACAAAACAAATTGTAAAAACTGAGTACGTCCTAAGTACATGAACATAACTTTCATATTCACAACTTATGCATATCAAAAGTTATCAATCGTTCATCGTTTCATCGTATCATTTATAAATTGAATGGGCACATCTATGCAGAAATAAAACGCTGCTTGACAAGTTATATTCTAAAACCTTCCTCGTGAACTACTTTATTACCATTGGTGGAATCAGCGTCAAAATTGGTGCAGCAGTTTTTTAGTATACAGGGTGTTAGTGTAAACACCTTTGTCGTCGACTTAATAACCAATAAAATGTTAATCTGAATTTAAAAATAAATAAAAGTTATTTTCTTTCAAAAATGTAAGAAAGTTTCTGTTCGAAACCGTCCGTAAATTCATGGATGCTATGCGGAAAGGGCATTGACCTCCTGCAAAAATACAATACTCATAACCTGTGATGTAACTTTTCCTTCAATTTTTCTGGCTTAGTACAGGCAAAAATACCTACTTTGTGTTGCGTGACGAGTCCAAATGTAAGTTAAACTTAATAACAAAGAAAATGAGAGAGAAAAAACAACTGGGTAGGTATTTTTGGCGTATTTAAAAGTTAATCACATTTTTATCTAGTGAACTGGAACTAGGTACGTACCCTTTGAGTAGCCGCCAACATCGTTTTCCGGTTTGGCACAGGTTGTCCAGGGAATAACTCTGCGTACATTCTTCTAGCCTCGTTCAGGTTTTCACCAGCTGCGGCATAAAGCCGTACCATTTCGGTCCACTCTACGTTTGTGTACGACATAATTACTAATCTAAGAGTCTATAAATCTAACTACACACTTACAGCCTTACAAATAAACGTGGTATAAAGTTATACTTCGTCTTAAAAGCATATTAAGACTAGCCAAGGCTAATACGGGAAATAGAATTAGGTATCCGAGCAAAAAAAGCCCCGTTAAATACTACGCAGACCAAATCCCGGTCACAAGTAGTACCAACCTAGGTATGTACGTAAAATAAAAATTCCGCATAAATGTTCAATGTCGATACTAAATCGGATTTGGATCGGAATAGGTATCTGCGGCTGGCTTGAAAATTGTTACAATGCAGAACATGGACGCATGAACAATGAGATCTGAATCTCATTCAGTAAACTGAATTGTATCCACTAGTAAAGGTAGGTACGTACATTTTACAAAATATTTAGTTATTTAGACATGCATTTAGAGGCAGAGTGAGTACCTACTTAAGAAGGACGGCTCGCATTAGAATCAATTTAATTTTGTTCTATTGGCTACTAGCGGACGTCATGCACGCGGTTTCAACCGCGTAGTTACCGTTCCCATGGGAATACAGGATTTAAAAAGCGGCCAAGTGCGAGTCGGACTCGCTCACGAAAGGTTCCGTAGCCGGTTTACGATCTATGATGAATGTTAGAAACCTCAATAGCATTTAATATCATTTTTAATGACTTATACATAGATAGCCCACACGTAAAAAAAATGAGTTATAATTCTAAGTATGTAATTGGGGAACCCCCAAAATATGTTGTTTTTATTCTATTTTTATGAAAATTTTAAAACGGTTCACAGAATATAATTTACGTAAACCAAGTTTCAACAGTAGGTACAGTTCTTATAGATTTGGAAAAAAGTGGCCGTGACATACGGACGGACAGACAGACATATAGTGAGACTAAAACGACATGACATACCTGCTATTATTTTCTAAAGAGTGTATTAGTGTGCTAGATATCCGGGTTGCAGCATCACACCAAAAATAACATAACTTTGCTCATTATAACATACGTGGGAGTTTTAAATTTTAAGCCACCCATATGTTTGTTAGTAAAGTTTATACCCATATGCGTCTAAAATCGCAACGGCAGCTAACACAAAAGAGTAGATGAAGAAGAAGAACCTTGAAACGACTAAACCGATATAAACCAAACATAGCTGAGAACCACCGCCAGGAAATTGGTTTTCAAATTTTAAAACCGCATCAAAGTCTGTTTATCCGTTTTAGAGCTACAGTGGCACAGACAGACTCACACACACACACACACATACATACACACACACACATACACACACACACACACATACACACACACACACATACAGACAGACATCGACGTCAAACTTATAACATCCCTCTATTTACGTCGGGGGTTAAAAACTGCTCGATACGACATCTGCTGCCTTATTCCAAACCGTTCGATTGGTTTCCCTGTCGGTAAGGAACCGTATTCGACAATCTCATTTCCGAGCAGAGAACTGTCAAAAAAAAACGCTATTCACAGATCCGAACGTTACGTTTTTTATACGATTGATCATTGTATTTAGTATTTGATATCAATACACAAGCCTTGCAATTTGCTCATTGTCAAACAATAACACGTGACTTACTTGACTTAATGTCCTATGTCCCCTAGATGGGGCAGAGGGCGTCCACAGATATCTTCCATCGCGATCGGTCTTGATCTTCACGTTTCATCTGGTTCCGGGTCGATCCGATGCTCGCCGCTTCTGCCAAAACGGTGCGACGCCAGGTTTGTCGGGGACGGCCACGCTTCCTTTTCCCTTGGGGATAATAACACGTGCAAATACATAATTATACTTTGAATTTATGTAAATGCATCAATGTAATACCTATGGTTCATACAATTATGAAACTTCATTTACTTAAAAGTGCAGTGTTTTAAAGGTATATAACCTGGAAATATGAAAAACTTCTTCGTTTAATTTGCTCGGTATGGCTCCCGATAGCAAACAACTGTCGGGAAGATTCGAATAGGTATTAATATCGATTTTGAACTGTCAAAAAAAATCGGTTTCGGATTTGTGAATTGCGTTTGGATGACATCTTCGAAATCTTAGACGTTCGATTCGGTACGGAATCTAGTTGAATGGTTCTGAATAAGCCAGCTGAACTATTATGTAAGGAACCCTCGCGGGGCGAGTCCAACTCGCACTTGTCCGGTTTTTTATGCTTGGATGACAACACGGCTCCTTCTTGTGAATTTATTATTGACCCATACATTTGTGCTGCATACTATTGCGGGACTTCGTGATATTATTATAGTAGTGTCTTAATCTTCATTACAGAGCTCAAAGAAAGCCAGTAGTTTTACGTGGGGTTTGGGCCACTTGTTCAGAAGTTCTTGCGGTAAAATACACCTTTTGGCTATATTCTTAGTAGACAGCTAACTGCATGACTATAAATAGGATGTGGATGCGCTTGTGGATCTGAAATTCGAATATTCGCCAAACAGCTTCGAATGTAGGTACTTATGTACCAGCCATTGGCATAGTTTTCCACTTCATCATTTGGACGCTAAAAGTAGCTTGGTCAGATCCCTTATTGATTGACAAATTGATAATCAGAATATAGACAGATAGAATACTATATACTATGATAAATGTCAATATTTTATATGATCTTTATCTGATAGAGGTGTTTAAATGTTTGTGTATATTATAATAGTGTACCCATTTACTGTACTTCTGTCCGTTTGCAACCATTGCAATTGAGATATATTGCAATCCATATCATTTGAGAAATGATATGGATTTTATTAAGTTACATTTTTTCGTTTTAGTTGAAAAATAGTGTCAATGATAAAAACCTAAAAGAAGCAGGGATGAACAATATTTGGACACGTTCTTCGTTTTACATTAATTATCCTAAATAAAAAAGAAATTCACTCACGTTTGAAACAAAATGTTCTACATTCCTGCTTCTACGAGCCTTCTTTTTTCTAATGCTGTTACGAGTATAAAATGGAGTAAAGATAAATACATCTGCTTAGGTAGAAAACAACAAGTGACAAAGTAATACCACAGACTAGACAGGGCAATCGTGTGAGGGGCGAGACGTGGGAAGGCTGCTCCTGAACTGCGAACAAAACGATGTTCGTAGTTTTCCAGAGATCAAAGGCGTCGTCCTACTGTATTAATATTTATACTGTGGTAACACGTAGAAAGCACGGAGGGTGTTCTCCACACAACAAGTATAAACCGGTACCTACGCACTGACCCCTATTTGTAACCATCTTCCGACCTTTCGACTCCATAACATCACTGCTTGTAAATAACATACGAAACACTAAACTAGACGTGTCATGATGGCGGGCTGACATACCTATTATACGAAACAGACAAGCTATACATTTATACTGATATGTAGAATTTGTGAAGTTAGGATCGGTAGGTTAGCCGTGTAGATTCAGAAGCTTGGCTCTACATGAGATCTGATATCTTTTTCACAGGGCAAACCTTATGTATTCGTCTTGGCAACATTTAACAGGAAATGTTTTGGTGGGTTCTAACTTAGTGGATTTCGCTACCGCGCAACAAATAATGCTTGATGGCGTTACTGAGACACGGGATCAAATTTTCTTTATCTCTCTATGGTACCTAGGTATCTTCAATCTCTTTGGGTTTTTATACCACTATAATTTCGAATAAAACCCTAAGCGAAGTATATTTCGTAGACGAGGTATTTAGTTACAACTAAATAGTCCATAAAACGTTTCGTGTCGGTAGCTAATTGTTGAAATCTGGTATAATAATAATCTCAATTATACGAATACCTACCTACCACTAAGGATTTTCTCATACCTAAATTGTTGTTATTAAGATTAAATTCTTTCATAACTTAGTTATCATCATCATCCACAACCCGACTTTACCGACCGAAGTAGAAACGGATTTTATCTACAATTAATCGACCAAGTGATAGATTGTAGAAACATTTCTTTTGTTTTGAACAAATGAAAATAGAAGCAATGTGTAGATTCTACAGTCAACAATAGTCAACAATATCGAGCGTTATTTCTTCTATAATCGACAGAAATGCTTGTCGATTCTTACGCCGACATACCGGTTTCTACGTGATCATGCTACGCGTACCTCTCATTTCAGGTGCCAATTTCCACGTCTCAGTGCTAGTCTCATCCATGATATTCCCGCATTGGCAACTATTTCGTCCGGCTATCTCGACGCCGGACGACCAACACTTTTCCTTGCCGTTTCTTCAAAGACATTCAATACCTATAGGTAGACCGAACATCACGAACAAAATTTTCGTCCGAAAAAGTGTGTCCTGCTGGATACAAGTCTATGAGTTTTTTGTAGTACGCTCCGCTGCCGCTCCAATATTGATATATTATTCTAGATGGCGTTACAGAGACATGGGATCAGAGTTTTTCTATGACATTTCCTTGACATGCCCGCTCTATAGTTTTCTTTGCGTTTCTTGGACACAACTGGGTCACAACTTTACTCCACCGGTCATCACCGCGTCTAGCTAGGTGTCCTGCCCAACTCGATTTGAGTTCTATAACGCGATTCCCAATATCGATGAACTTTGAGCGTCTCCTGATTTCTGTATCGGGTTTGTAGGTAATCCCAAGCAATCTGTTTCGATGCTTGGAGCTCGGTTATTATATCTTTACAAAATACATTTATAGTACCAGCCTGTTACTGTCCCACTGCAGGGCAAAGGCCTCTTCTCATACAGAAAAGGCTCGAGCATTTATCACCACGCTTGCTCAAGGCGGATTGGCATTTCAAACTTATATCAACTATAATAAGTCCAGGTTTCCCCACGATGCTTTGCTTTACCGATGTCAATGATGTCTAAGATAAACTTAGAAAGTACATATGAATTGAAAAAGTCACATTGGTACCTGCCCGGATTTGAACCACAACCTCGTGTATGAGAGGTAGGCGTCTTAACCTCTGGGCTATCACGACATTAAAAATACATACAATAATACATGTTAAAATACATTTAACAATAAACATTTTTGTTGCAGGAGTTGGTTGACATAATGTTGAAGCGAATGGATCCCGACTTAGACGGGGTTATCAACTTCCAGGACTTCCACTCGACAGTTCTGAAGACCCCGTCGTTGCTGGAGAGTCTCGGCTACTGTCTACCAGAAAGACCAGCAGTCTTCGCCTTCATTGCGACCTGGTGTCCGATGTGGGGCAAAATGTGAAAAGTCTAAAACAAAGAATTGTCTTTACTGACAGATTCCGCTTTATACAATCGTTTGTAACAAAACTACTGATTATTTTTAGCACCATATTCTACAAGCTAACATACAAATTAAATAAGAATATAAAATTGAGTTTCGGTTTATTTTTGTCGAATAACCTACTTATAAAGATATAACATAAAATTGAGGACGTTAGAGGTAAAGAATAGGCTTCAAAGAGATATACAAGATAGCAAGACGAACCTTAATCAATAATATTGCTAAATAGAAAGATATTTCCCGGGGGAGACTACCACAATTTTAGTTAATAGCACTTTATATCGTATCTACTGAGTTCAAGGCTGCTAATCTTTTGCTACTGTGGATATAGTAATGACACTGTAGTATCTGTCTTTAATTAAAGATCAATTAAAGATCAATCTTATAGGTATTTTTAGGGTTCCGGGCCTCCAAAGGAAAAAACAGAACCCCTATAAGTTCACTTTGTTGTCCTCTAGTCTGTTTTTGTGTTGACAGTCTGTTTATCAAGAGCCTTTATTTCGGTCATGCGTGAAGGCATTAATTTTAAAATAAATCGCTCCCTCAGGTCTACGGCCCCGTAAAGTAGTGAAAAACTGAACTAATAAGTTTATGTGAAAAAATAATACGGCCGTTTATTCACCAAAAAACGCACATTATGACATATCAAGGGAAGCCCGTTTACCTAGAACTATGAAATTATGCAAGTAACATTTTTATAAACCACAAATACAAGAAAACTGTCAAAACTATAAAGTTGTAATTAATTTAACTTATTAGGAAAAGCTCCTGATAAATTAACACTTATATTGATCCTACATACGGAACCCTTGGTGGGCGAGTCCGACTCGCACTGGTCTGGTTTTTTAAACAAAGGCCTCCTAATGAGCTGTACAAAGCCAGGAACATCGACACCGACAGGCTCCCCCCTCGTTGGTATTGAGGTTAGGTCACCGATGTGACCGCTACCCAAGCGTAAAATACTAGGTCCGTCCCGTGTCACGAATATTGTGCGCCACTATACGTAGGTATAGCCTGTTTACAATGCCCAGTGAAACCATGGCTACGGAAATAAAAAAAATATAATACTATTATGATTTAGGACCTAAAAAATACTAAAAATAATAATACCAGCCTGTTAGCGTCTCACTGCAGAGCAAAGGCCTCTTCTCGTACAGAGAAGGCACGAACATTGATCACCACGCTTGCTCAAGGCGGATCGGCGATTTCAAACTTATAACAACTATCTCCAAGTCCAGGTTTCCACACGATGTTTTCCACCGATGACAATGATGTCTAAGATAAACTTAGAAAGTACCTAACATGAATTGATAAAGTCACGTTGATACTTGCCCGGATTTGAACCACAACCTCGTCGTAACCTCTGGATCAACATGATTTAGGTCCTAAAAAACACAGTATTTAAAAAAACTGGTTAGTTCTTATCAAATGCGACAGATTTAACTGTAGACATACACCGGTGCATCATAGCATTTACTTACTAACAAGCAATCATTAATATTATTACATAAACTGTATACGCATTTCTTTTGAGAATACCTAAGTACCCATAGAACTCAATATTGTCAATAAAAAAATCAACATTCCCAATATGGATTTTATTACTGTCTATTTATGATACTTACAGGCTTTCTAATTTAAGAGACAGGGTTAATTTTTTGTTAAATAGATTATTTTAGCCTCTTTAATAAAATATAGTAAAACCATCCCGCTCCCATTCGTTACACTTAAAATTGTTGTGTTCTTTTTTCCATAACTCTGTGGATAGACGTTT
The DNA here is from genome assembly GCA_921972225.1 of Euplexia lucipara. Taxonomy (NCBI): domain Eukaryota; kingdom Metazoa; phylum Arthropoda; class Insecta; order Lepidoptera; family Noctuidae; genus Euplexia; species Euplexia lucipara. The sequence continues at coordinate 2,610,516 of OV179142.1, read as the reverse complement.
CATTTACCTATTTCATAAACAATTTTTATATTGTGTCGAAAACTCATTCAAAAACTAACACAGCACAGCTAGAGACACTAGTTCCATTTAAAATACTGGGTATTCAGCTGCTTGAAATGGGCTAGGCAAATGACGATGAATTGAGCATGGATCTTTACCGAAATTCTTATGTACAGACAGCCAGCACATCAAGGATTCTTTTTTCAACTTTATTCAGGTCTTAATAAAGTTGAAAAAAGAAATCTGACACATTGGGGTAGCTTGATGTGCTGGCTCTGTATATTAATAGGCATCTGTAAGCAACATTGTTCGAAAACATGTCGATATCTATACTAACATTATTAAGAGGAAAGATTTGGTGTTTTTTTTTTTTTTTTTCGTATTGGCGAAATGTGGGTGTACTACTAAGTACACCTCTGCCTAGCCCTTCGGGGATTACAGGCGTGACGTTATGTGTGTGTGTGTGTGTGAAAGATTTGATTGTTTGTTTGTTTGTATTGAAGCTCCGCAACTACTGAAGCGATTTGAAAAATTCTTTCCCCGTTGGGAAGCTACACTATAGAATAGAATAGAAAAGAATACTCTTTTTATCCCACCATCTCGGAAAGAGTATTTTCATCCCACCATCTCGGAAAGAGTATTTTTATTCTTCAATATCTGAGTGGAAAAGCCGTTTTTATTTTCTAGCTAGAGGATAAAGTAAATTGAATTTAGAACATCGTGTGCACTAAGTTTGTGAATAAAAAAAACATTAAACCTATTTACTGCTACCTCTATGGTGCCGAATACATCATACAACTTTTTTTTAATTTGTTAAAAGTCAGACTCGGAACCTTCTTGGTGTTCTTTTTTCAATTTGCTTTGTACGCGGTTCTTTACGCGGCATTTTTTTACGTCATTGTTAAACCTTATATTAAAAACAAGAAACTTGACAACAAGTGAAAAAACTAAAATGAGTGATTCTAGCGACGAGGAAGTTTGTTTGACGCCAACAGAATTGACTGAAACTGTTAATAATGCGCAAATGAGCTTTCTCCCTCAACAATCACGCGAGAAGTATTTAAAACAGTACGATATGTTCAACACGTGGCGACTAGCAAAAGGAGCCAAAACTTTCTCAGAAAACGTTTTTTTTTTGCATTAAGTCTGGTTTTTGGATTTGGTGAAGATCTGGTGCTGATCTTCGGAGATATACAACGGAACTCTTCAAAAATAGACAGCAAATCTATCGTGATTGCTGGAATCGCTTGGATGGTTATTGTTTATACAACATCATGACGTATCATCAAGCCTGTATGCTCAGAGGGGTAGGCAGATGTGTTCAATGTACCTAGATTTCGACAGTTAGGTATGTTAAGTTTCATTTATTAGGGTTAGGTGGATAACCCTATTATAATGACATGTATTGTTAACTATTAACAATATAAAATGAATTCATGGCAAATGTTTGTACTTATGGGAACAACTAAAAATGGAAAAATAAAAAACTATTTTACAAAAAATAAAACTGGCTTTGGTACTTTTGTCTTATTCTTGATGGGCCACCGACTTCCGAATTTAGAGTTATTTTACACCGTTTAGTGTTATTTTTGAAGTCGGTTTTTATCCTTATATTCCCTGGTTTTTTAAAAGGTTTTTTAAAAGGTTTTCAGTTTGTAGGTAATCTAGTGTCAGGAACCATGTAATAATGTTCATTTTTGGCATTTTTTTTGGTTTGTAAATTGATATTTAGAATTTTGTTTATTTTATTGTAAATAGATGGGGCTAGATAAAGACTATGGTCGTCTAGCGGTTGCTGATTTACATCTAATTTGTTTACAAATATTAGGAATAGTGCGTCTTTGTAGAAAAGTTTGATTTAAAAGGGGTTATTACATGTTGTTTGATTGCCAGATTAAGGAGAAATAATTGTCTTACTGTCAGTGCTTTACACGATTCGTAAAGTTTTTTAGTAGGAAACCGGTATGGTTTGAACAACATCACTTTTAACAAAGCTCTTTGGGCTCTCTCGAGATGGATCAAATAGATAGAACTAAGGAATAAATAAAAGAAAAAAGTATCTATCCTGGAACGACATACTGATCTGCACCATTTTGCATCGCTAGTCACTAACAAACTATTTTCCTCGCGTAGGTATTTATTAATTGTTATCCCTTCTATTTACCTTATCTTTCATAATATTAATTAGGTACAAATTGTATGAAGAAATGTTTCGTTAAATGAAAAGCTGCCGCTGTCCAAAGTTTTGCTTCCAATACGTTTAAATTATTTACAAAGAAAATTATTCATCATACCTACGCCACCTTATCCAGTTGGCCCAAAAAAAATGTCTCCGTTGGTTTCGGAAGTCGGTGGCCAGTAAATGAACGAAAACCACCAAAGCCACAGACTTCCGATACTGGAGTTATTTTTCACCAGTTTTTTTTAAAAGTCGGTTTTTTTTTTTGGAAAAATGTTTCTACAATCTGTTACTTTGTCGATGTTTCCTTCGAGATACTACGGTGATCATGCTACGTGTTAGTCGTGCGTGACGTCACACACATAATGACAAGTTTGCTCAAGCCTCACTTGCCGTTGTATGACAATGAAATTTAACCACTCTCCGAGCTCCAAACAAGAAAAAAAATGGTTAAAAGCGCGACATGCATGCACCGTCAAATTAATGACATAACATTAATTTGACGGTTACTATTTTAGGAAAGTAATCACGTGTACATAGCGGGTAGAGTTTGTGCGGGCTTGTGAGAAAAGAACATTGTTTAAGTGTAAATTATATATTAATCAAGAGCTATTGTTTTGTTTAGAAGTATCAAAATGTCTGGCATAAATGGCCGTATTTTTTATTGCATTGACTTAGAAGTTTGCGTACCTCTTCTGTATTCAACACTTATATACACTATAGTGTACACTGTGTGACTCAAAACGTGTTTAGTTACACGGTTAGGTTAGTTACACGTCTTTAAGTAAAAGGGTCTTGGCCGACAGAAAAATGTACAGACGAACAACGAAGTGATCCTATACGGGTTTCGTTAATTTTTAGACAAGGAACCCCAACATGGGAATAATAAAATTGTAATTAAAGCTCAACGTGTTGGTGACAGTCCCATGGTTCTTGCAGGTGATAGAGGATGGATATCAATGTAAGCAAGCCCCCGTTTAAACGAGCACTTTTCTGACGTAGAGGTAAAAAACGCGCAGTGGATTTTTAACCCTCGGTTATATACCGAGCGGTGAAAATCCAGTACGCAGTAAAAATTTACGTGGGTTCAAAAAGCGTGCGGGTGGCAGCTTAAAACGTCTGTAACCACGTTAGTCGCAATTCGTCGTTTTTATCATAACCTCAGATACAGATACGGTTATTATATAATGTATAGGCATATCTCATAAGACACATCGTATCCAAACAATTACAATTTTATCGAACCCTTTAAAAATAAGGGCCTGTCTGACAGATTACGCACAGCCTAAACCACTGATCTAAAGGTCTTGTTTGCGGGGTATTTTTTAACCGACTTCAAAAAAAGGAGGAGGTTCTCAATTCGGTTGTATTTTTTTTTTATTTTTTTTTATTTTTTTTTTAGGGTTTGTTACCTCAGTACTCCGTTATTTATGGACCGATTGTCAAAATTCTTTTTTTGTTTGATAGGGTATATAGTAGCAGATTGGTCCCATTTGTTTCAAAACTCATATCTGATGAGGGATCTTTGAGGAATTGAGGGAACTCCTCAAAAAATATAGGCACACACGCACCGATTTTAACATTTTTAGTAACTAATCGAGCATTTTCATTTAGAAAGTATCATTTGGTGAAGAAAAACTGATGAAGAAGACAGGCAACGGAACTCTTCAACGCATAACAGCAAATTATTCGCGATTGCTATAGTCAGATGTCTATGCTGAGCTTTTGTATTCCCACAACATAACATTACGCCATTCTATTTTAAAAGGGGCCGGCAGAGATGTATAGATTAATGTTTAGAATTTTAGATAGAACTTCTTTAGCAATTGTTATCCAATTTCAATGATTCTTTCAAGTTTTGAAAGACTCTTTACACACAAAGAAACTAAAAATTACAAAATAAAAACTTTTTTCGGTGGCCAATAATGAACAAAACAAAACCACCAAAGCCACAGACTTCCGAAAATGGAGTTATTTTTCACCTGTTAGTTTTTTTTTAAGAAGTCGGTTGTTTTTTTTGTAAAAAAGTTTTGTATTGGTCGAGTTTTATATTATTATTATTATTTGTTAATCAGACAACAAAGAAGTTCATTATTTTAGTAACAATATAACAAGCCAATGTTAGTACTTAACAAAGACATTCAATACCTATAGACCGGACATCACGAAAATTTTTCGGACGAAAATTTTGTACTACAAAAAACTCATAGACTTGTATCCACAAGTCTATGAGTTTTTGTAGTATGCTCCGCTGCCGCTCCAATATTCATATATTATTCTAGATGGCGTTACTGAGACATGGGATCAAAGTTTTTCTATGACATTTCCTTGACATGCCCGCTCTATAGTATTTTAAATCTCTTTGGTACTTAATAACTAAAACAGATCGGGTGCGATTCTTTAGCGCCCACACTAGCGGGCTATCTGCCCGAGCGGCTATCGATTGCAGGATACTGTTGGGACTGCCACGAAGCCTGTGGAGTAACGAGGCAGATTTTTTACGCCACAACGCATCAAAACTGTCAGTGCGTGTGTTGGAAAACATTGTAGATGCACTACAGACGCGTGACAATATCCTGAACGCATTATTATTTATGAATGCGGAGACTATTATAAACCTTTTGGGTATTAGGTGAACCACGGGACTCTCGGGTACAGCGATGTGCATAACGCCCTAAAAATAACCATTTTAATTACTGAGAATCATACATGTACACCAATGTGTAAAATTTCTTTGATCTGTTTTCAACTTTATGTCAAACAGAATAAAGTTCTTATTAAATTGGGAAAATTTGACACATTGGGGTAACTTGATGTGTTGGCGTTTGCACATTGAGGAAACCTGCCTGCAATTTTTTTATCCTTTATAATATGATTAACAAATTGAAAACAGAAAAAAAAATAGTTAAAAAACAAACAGTTATATGAATCTTGTTATGCTTATAAAATGTAAATAATTTATTGTAAACTGATGTTCTCATTTTTGTAAAATCTAACCGAGACAAGAAAATACAATAAAAATGACGTGTGGCACTCGGAGACTGCCACGGTAAAGCTATTGCATATCATTTTTTATCAACTCCCCATTCCTCCCCTCCCCCACACCTCCCACACCCCTCCCCTCACCGCTCCCTCCCCTTCCCTCACCCCTCCCTTACTTTCCCCTCCCTTCCCCTCCTGTTCCCTGCCTCTTCCCCTCCCCCTCTCCGCTCCCTTCTCACCTCATCCTTTCCATTCCCCTTCCCCTCCCCCTCCTTCTCCACCCCCTCTCTCTTTCCTCCCTCCACTCCCCTCCACATTCCTCCCCTGCCCCTCCGACCCCACTCACAAACCCCCTTCCCTCTGTCACAATCTCCCCCTCCTCCCCTCCCCCTCCTAATGGTAATTGTTGGGAATAGCACCCAACAAACACGCATACGCCACGCACAGGCGCTGTGATCGTCCTACGCGTCATCAAGGTCGGCGAGTTAGCGGAGGTGCGGTGCGGCGAGACGGCGCGGGAGGCGGACACTCGCTTCCTCGGAGCCCACCGCGACGGACGACACTCAAACCATAACTTTCAAATTCATGTTTGTCCGAACCAACCTATGTAATAACCGCAATATAATCAGCATAATCTAAAATACAGTCCACTTTTATTTCTTCGCCATCACCACGAACTATCGTCGGAAACAGAAATGAACCCTCTTCTGCCGGTCGATTCAGTAAAAGTCCCGCCGTGAAAACTTGAATGAAGTGAACTGTCAATGTCTCGCATTATTAAGGAATGACAGCTCAATTTGCCCTCACTACTTCATACACACATACACACATTACACGCGGCATTACTACATTTTCACGCGGGGATTTGACTAGAATCGCACTGTTGGTCATTATTGCACACAATGCGTGTAATGAAGCATAATTCGTAATATGAATGTGTGAAAATCAAAATATGGTACTGTAACGCGTTATTCTAACAGTAATTATCGGTCTTTGAAAAATAAAATATATTGGACCTGTGAACCTCATTTTTATTAACGTATTTGTGGTTTAAATGGTTTATAAGCATTTGGCCAAAAGAGCAAAATGACAAGTGGGTTGCAAAATGTGCTCTGACCGAAGACATTCAGATAAGATAAGATAAGATAAGATTTATTTATTTAATGTAGGTAATGAATACATTAGGGGTTACAATATTTTTAGATCCTTATATATTCTGCCTCATGGCATGCAAAATTTTAGTAGCTTTAAATACTTACACATTAATTATTCTTAAACAATATAGGTACTATTAACTATTCTTATTATTTTATTTATTTAGAGGTACATAATTGTTGAATATATGACCATAGTTATTAAAGACTTTTCATTTAAGAAATATGATACAGAGTAATAGCATTTATTTACAAGTAATATTTTCAAGTAGGTACTTTTTAAATATTCTTAAAGGTTGCTCTTTAATATTTCCGATACGAGATACGAGGAGCCATACACATAACACTTTTCCTCAATAAATCAGTTTTATATTTACCAATGCATAACTTGTCTTCGTATTGGGTTCTTAAACTTGTAGTCCTATTTCTAGTATTTTTCAAAGTCGGGAATAAGTGATAATTTGTTTTTACAAAAATGGCTGTTTCCGATAGGTATATACAGGCAAGTAAAAGTTAGCAAATTATTTTTTTTAAATACACCTGTATTTAAAAAAAAAAAATTGCTAACTATACAGCTGTCGGTCACTTTAAGATCAAAAATACATCTAATACCTACAGCTTTTTTGCGCCTTAAGAATATTTTCTCTTTCACTGCAGTTGCCCCAGAATATTATACCAAACCTCAATACAGAAACAACTAGACTGTGATATGCTATCAATACTGTCTGTAAATTTACTTTTGTTGATAAATTAAGTATATAATGCGTATGCAGCCGAACTTAGTTTTTTGCACACGTCATCTGCTTGTATTTTCCAAGTCAGTTGGCTATCAATTGATATTCCTAGAAATTTAGTAACATTTACCTTATCTATTGTTTGTCCATTGTTGGCGACTGGCTGGAGCTTTGTTATATACCTTTTTTAATTATTTGTTTTTTTATGGTTTGTTCTTTTATAATTTTAAAAACTGTGACTTTTACTTTGTCTTGGTCTTGGGCTTGTGTGTCAACGTACTAGATTTGGTTTACATAGTTTTACTTACTAAAATAAAGCTACTTAATAATCGCCATCATTTCCTTTAATATCGTCAGTCATACAGTCCACAAGCTCACCAACATCCATTATGATTTATATTCATATTAAAATTTGTGTCTAGTATTCTTTGATAGAAATGCATTACTTTTGTCAATTGTCAAAATGTCATTCAATACTTAGGTACTTACTATAGACGGGACACAAATCTATGAGTTAAATTTAGTACGCTCTGCTGCCGCTCCAATATTGCTTTATTATTCTAGATGGCGTTACTGAGACATGGGATCAAAGTTTTTCTATGACATTTCCTCGCATGTCCTGTCTATATGATATTATTTTTAAACCTCGTTGATTTCTGACTCACTTGCAGTAGGAAAAAATATTTATGAAAAAAACAACCGACTTCTTGAAAAAAAACTAACAGGTGAAAAATAACTCCAGTTTCGGAAGTCTGTGGCTTTGGTGGTTTTGTTTTGTTCATTATTGGCCACCGACTTCCGAAACTGGAGTTATTTTTCATCTGTTAGTTTTTTTTTAAGAAGTCGGTTGTTTTTTTAGTAAAAAAAGTTTTTATTTTGTAATTTTTAGTTTCTTTGTATGTAAAGAAAGTCTTTCAAAACTTGAAAGAATCATTGAAATTGACTAACAATTGCTAAAGAAGTTCTATCTCTAAACATTAATCTGTACATCTCTGCCGGCCCCTTTTAAAATAGAATGGCGTAATGTTATGTTGTGGAAATACAAAAGCTCAGCATAGACATCTGACTATAGCAATTGCGAATGATTTGCTGTTATGCGTTGAAGAGTTCCGTTGCCTGTCTTCTTCATCAGTTTTTCTTCACCAAATGATACTTTCTAAATGAAAATGCTTGATTTGTTACTAAAAATGTTGAAATCGGTGCATGTGTGCCTATGTTTTTTGAGGGGTTCCCTCAATTCCTCGTAGATCCCTCATCAGATATGAGTTTTGATACAAATGGGACCAATCTGTTAAAATACCCTATCAAACAAAAAAAGAATTTTGAGAATCGGTCCATAAATGACGAAGTACTGAGGTAACAAACCCTAAAAAAAATAAAAAAAAATTATACAACCGAATTGAGAACCTCCGCCTTTTTTTGAAGTCGGTTAAAAATATGTGGTTGATTTTGTTCTCTGATTAAAAATGCTTATGCAAAAGCGTTTAAAATAGGAGACGAGTACAGTTTTTGTTAATAATTTGAAATGATGATCTATGTATTTGAAATAGGTACATATTTTTTTTCCTCTGCATTTGTGAGTCAGAACATAGTTGATGTGTTTAAGTAGAATTAACGACAAAGTGATCTTTTGTTATTCTGAGCTTTTGACTTTATGCGCTTTTGACGATCTGCTCTTTTGACAATTTGAAACCCACTTGTCATTTTACTCTTTTGACCATATTATGCTCCTAAACGGTTTAAATCATAAAGCAATAAGTAGTTTAATATAAACATACTGTGGAATGGAATGAAGTAGTAGGAAATCATATTTTAATCCTGACACTGAACGGTAAATTGAAAAAAAAAGGCAAGAAAATTTGAATTTTGCGAGCTACCCAGGCACATTCACCTTAAGCTAAAACTAGGAAGGCAACACAACATAAATTAATACTAAGGTGGAAAGAAGTTTGCAGAAACAACTAGTTGGTTAATAAAAAAGGTCTGTAAAGTCGGTTTTACGGACGATTTAGTTTTACGCAACAACGTCATAACAAAACATTCGCTTGCTCGTGCAGCGCTCTCGCACCGATCGTTACGTTACAATGAGCGTTGCGTTACAATGAGTCATCCTTTTTCGTGTGTTCAGCCGGCCTTCGTAGATTTATTAGACGTTGTTACGTCCAAGTTGAGTTTAAATAAAGTGTATGTGTACTTATGTACCTACACGCATTAGAAGTTGCACTTCTTTGGCGCTAAAATGGTTCTATTAGACATGAAACAAAGCGGACGTGTTTTTTGTTGTAATTTATTTAAGTAATTACGAATAATGTTATTGCAATAATTTGCGGTGTCAGTTTTATTGTGTGTAGTACTGTGTGTGACTAACAACTTTTTTCTTACGTTGGGAAAGATGAACTAGTTAAATTATTAACAATCAGCGTTTTTCGGTGTTAGTATGTCTAACCCAGGAGATAGCCCCTTCAGCACCAAGCCAATTGGTGCGATGAAGCCCCCCACCGACGCCATCGCCTGCCAATCTAAACCCGACTGTAGTATCAGTGCCACCAGCTGCTATGGAAACTGAAGTTATGTCTACACCGGAGCTTCAGAGATGGCTTGGGTACATTGACTCAAATTTGAACAAAATGTGCACGATTGTATCGGAGGGTAAAATGAATTCCGACCAAAAACTGCGTGTCACCAACCTCTGTCGAAAAGTAAACCATGGGACGTCTCATATAGCTATGCTGTACCAAGCTCTGAAGCAAAAGTATATTCAAGCGCACTCAACCGTCCACCACCTTCAGGTGCAGCAGAATATTGCGGATTTCCTGTGCCAGTTCAAAGAAGTCGTAGAAACAAAGATGAGTCGAAACGAATCAGAAAGTACTTCTTACGCTAACATGGTGAAGAAAGGCTCTGATAAATTTGTTCGCCCGGCAAATATTAGTTCAGTCGCTATATATCCCAGCGATAAAACTAAAACCAGTGACGATACCAGGTCGTTGGTACAAAAAAATATTTCGCCTGAGGAATTATAACTCCATGTCCGCGGCCTAAGGAAAATAAGAAACTTTACGGAGGCGTCATCATTAGGACGGATAACAAAGATGACATTGACAAACACAAACACTCTCAGATGCTGGTTTACTCGGGCCTAACATTTGAAGAACCATCCAAACGCCGTCTTAGGATTGCTGTCATTGGTGTACCCGTAACCCTGACTGAAAAAGAAGTATTTGATTGCATTTACGTCCAAAAGTTGACAGATAAATTTCCAAACATTGCCAAACTCGTGAGTCTTTCTTAGAAACTATAAAATTAAGTCATAAGTCAGGTAAAAAAGAACGTCCTACTTGCAATTATATATTGGAAGTTCTTGCTCATATCAGGAAAAATATGATGGAACAAGGCCGAATTTTTATTAATTGGACATCGTGTCCAGTCAGAGATTTCACTATCGTGACCAAATGTTTTAACTGTCAGCAATTCGGGCACGCAGCCAAATTCTGCAGAGATACGAGCTCTACTTGCAACGTCTGTGGTGAAACAGGACATGCTTTCAAGGAATGCACTAATAAGGACTCTCCACCGCAATGTGCAACCTGCAAGCGATTCAAAAGGAAATATGATCATCCAACTGGTGATGTAAATTGCCCAGCACGTAAATATGCAGAGGACAATTATATTAATTCTATTGACTATGAAGGCGCCTAGGAGCGCCACTAACTACATAGTTTAGTTGACCTCTACTTCTAATCAGTGATTTAGATGGATTTTCCGTGTCTGAAACTAAAACCTGTAATGTTGAGGATTGAGGAAAAACATGCAAAAACATAATTCATACATCCGAAATTTCAACAGTTTCCAAGTCTTGTTACAAAACCTTGATGTTAGCTGCGATATTATCATTTTAACTGATTGTTAGTTATCTAAGCAAACGGCTAATTTACCAACTCTGGACGGTTATAATCTTCACAAAAGCGATAATACATTCAACCAAAATGATGGCATCGTAATTTATATTAAAAATAATTTAAGAACCTCAGTAGTTGAACCACATTTTCTTAACTGCAACTGCTTAATAACTAAAATTATTCCCGATACTGCAATTATGGCTACTTATTAATAGAACTCCATCTCAAAGTACGGATGGATTTTTAGATTCACTGAACAGTAATTTAGAAAAAATGTCTTCGTTTAAAAATATCGTACTGGTAGGTGATATCGTCCCATTAGTAGAATAATGTTTTATCATCACATATGTCAAAAACGATATTATATTAAATTCGTCATTACAATAACGTAAGCTATCGACTGGTATTTTTTTTTAATTTTTTTAACCAGTATTTCAAAAGTTATAACGCCCGAATAAAGTTTCTTCTGCTGTGAGAGCCTAGAATAACGCTGCTTGATCACATAGCGCGATATTCTGTGTCCGGTTTCGGCGCGTTCGGCTCCGTGCGCTGTGTCGCATCATCACAAATCGCGTTATTCAACGTAGTGGACGCGAGTTGCGTTGGTGGCGATAAATATCGATATTAGCGATCAAAAGTGGAAGAATACCTTTTATTTTTTGTGTTAACCGAAGTTGTAGTTATTTCCCACAAAGACAGTATTTATAATCACATAAGACATTGTTTTATGAAGTTGCAAAAACATTTTAAATTTTAGTGTAACACGAAATAAATAGTTTATTTATAAGCTCTATAACACAAACTACACAATAAAGCTTGTCTAATTTATTTCCTTAACTTTGTGGTTTCTTATGCATGTAGAACATTTTACCACGAATAATTTTGTATTTTTTATGTCCGCATGTACACATGAAACATTATTCTATTAAACAAAATATTAAAGTTAGTATCGCAAGTGCAAATGCTACAATTTTCTACTAATTGTTTTATCGTAAGACATTATTCGAAATCTTAAAAGTCCTATAACATGGTTAAATATTATTTTATATGCACTGCCATTCTCAATAATTAATTATCAGTTTATACAAAATTAGGAAATCCTTTCAGGTTTAAAAAAATACTACTAACTATAGGTGATAAACATTAAGAACTAACTTAGTCAAAGGTGGTCTCAGAGTTAAATTAAACATGAATTTATATTATTACTACAAAAATTTGTTTAAAAAAATAGAATATGATTTACAGTTTTAATTCTGCCCCTTTGGGATGATAAGATTCATCAGACAATGTTCCTGCTCACGCTACTTATTATGCCGCACCAGCGGAACCGACGACTCTTTCTACGACTCACTCCATTGCAACTTGAATCTGCGTCGAGTTTCAAAGAATCACCTGCCATCTGCATAATTTTAATATCATCTTCATCAAGTAGGGTACCCACAAATGTCCTACACCGTATCCTGTATGGTGTGTGGTAGTGAATTTTGTCTATATGAACTGACACGCGCTGAAAATAAACATTACTAAACAGTCCACTGCAAAAGCGCCAGCTCAAATTCATACATGTCAGCCTAAGAAATATAAATAACATCGGCAGGAGGTATCACATGAATTTGGAAGCCTTCAACGAACATTCTTTAGAAGACGAACATAATGTTCCCGTTGTTCAATCTTGCCAACTCAGTCTGAGATTGAGAGAGTAGTGTGATTGTATATCCCGCTCCTTCTAATCTACGGTACAGACAAGTCTGTTTCTCATACAGATACACAAATAAAAAAAAACGAAAGTTCGCAATTATTGGGCAACAACATAAAAAGAAATTCAGTTCTAAATATTCTCTTCCTAACATTAGATAAAAAGTACCGGGCAAGCCTCGGCCATACATCATCTTTTCAGCCGAAAGACGTCCGTTACTGGACAAAGGCCTTCCCCAAGTGTCGCCACAACGACCGGTCTTGTGCGTCACGCATCTATCGGGTTTTCACGACCTTCACCAAGTCATCGGTCGACCTTGCAAGAGACCTTCAAGCACTGCGTCTTACAGTATGTGGCTGACACTCAAGAACTTTGCGGCCCCAACGACCATCTGTTCTGCGCGCAATGTGCCCACTGAAGCTTAGGCTGCCATACAATCTGTTCGCAAGAAAATGTTTTTGAACTAGAAGTTTAAGCGATAGAGCAGTTTTACAGGCTTGAGATAAATAGGCTAACAGCACCATTGTTGGAAATGATCACCGGGATCGCCATATTTAAATCACAGGAACGTCAGCGTGGACATGATTAACAGCGTTTGTAACCATCACGTGACAAATATAACAAACGATGGTTCGTGCGAGAAGGAAGTTCGCAGGAGAATTGGCATGGCTAAGAGCGTCATGTCCCAGCTTGACAAAATCTGGAGGAGTCGCAACATCTCCATAAAGACCACAACCAAACTGGTACGGACCGTGGTTTTCTGGATCTTCTCATATGGTGCTAAGACTTGGACGCTGAAAACTGCAGACCGCAAACGTATTGACGCTTTTGAGATGTGGTACTGGAGAAGGATGCTCCGAATCCCTCGGACAGCATTTTGCACCAACGTATCCATATTGCGAGAACTCAAAATCTCCTCGCGGTTGTCGTCCGAGTGTCTACGTAAGATTCTTTAATACTTCGGTCACATAGCAAGGAAAGACGGTGGTAATCTCGAAAGGCTCATCGTGACGGGCAAAGTGAATGGGAAAAGGCCTCGTGGACGCAGCCCAATACGTTGCCGTTGGTCCGACCAGATCCGCACCACTCTTGACTCTTCGGTATACGATGCCCTTCACACCGCCAGTGATAGAAGCAGATGGAGGAACATCGTGAAGAAAAAGGTGATAAAGCAGGGAGGTCACGACTCTCAGCATTGAGGAGTACGACGCAAGGAGAAGGAGGTAACCACGTTAGTGCCCATCGAATCTGACTAAATAAGAAGAAGGAGAACGTAATTGTATCTAAGGATAGGGGCGTGCTTTTTAGGGACTGTATTATGTAATTTTGACGTTCAAAAAGTGCTGATCCTCAGCCTATTAAGACAAAATAACTTTTGATTTCGATTTTTGAATTTAAGTGAGCAGCTGTTGTCTTTTTGATCGTGTATATGACAACTTGAAAAAAAAGATATCCATAAATTAGTTATCGATCAGTTATCGAAGTAGGTTCTAGTTCGATATCTGCGCTGAACAAAACAGAAATCGAATCAATTTCTTCTATTATGTATGAGTACGTTGCACAAAAGTAAAATTACACGTCGTTACTAAAATTATAGGGTATAAAATCAAGTTATATTCAATTAATAGATAGAAGAATTTCAAATAAGACATTGAAATAACCTTACGATTCCGTAAAATATTGTTTCATATGCAGATGTAACGCGATAACTTTTGTCGAATAACGTTCCATGTGTTCTTAAGACAGTACTTGAGCTATTTTCGTAGGCAGTATAACGTTACATATGCACATACGACGCACTATTTAAGCACAGGCATAGTTTTTAGGATAAATAATGATAAATACATAATCCGTACTGTATTCTTTATATACTGTTAAAATATAAAATGGCTAGTGTCTTTCATTAAAGAGTTATAAGCCAATATGTGCGCGCCAAACTTCTAATCGCTCTACTGAAAAGTTGGCATTTCGCAGATAAAACGTTATTCTTCTAATGGGACGAATATCAACATAAACATAGTTGCAGAAAAAATCGATACTCATTTACATAATTACCTTAATATTTGCTCATTTCATGGACTATTACCAGCTCATTATTTCCCAAGCGGCTCTTGTCTCGAACATATTATCTTTAATAAAAACCGGCCAAGAACGTGTCGGGCCACGCTCAGTGTAGGGTTCCGTAGTTTCCCGTCCGTCACAATAAGTGTTCAAAATGCTTGCATATACGATTATACTACAAACTTAGTCCAATAATTATTTTGTACAAGTTTTTGCCTTTTTTGTACAAAAACTGTTGTTTCCATCCAAGTTCAATATAATTTTCCTAGAAAGTCCTTATAAAATTCTACATTTCAGATTTTTTCATATTTTCTAAACTTATGGTTCAAAAGTTAGAGGGGGGGGGGGGGAACACTTTCACACATAATCGCTACAAAAGTAAAAAAACAATGTCCGGGGGACATTGTTTTTTACTTTTGTAGCGATTATTTGCGAAATCATTGACATTATCAAAAAATGATTTTTGTAAACCCCTATTCATTCTTAAATACCTTTCCAACAAGATATCACACGTTAGCGTTGAAATTAAAAAAAAAAAACAATTTATGATAAGGAAAAATACAGTTACCAAAGTACGAGTAGTACCCAGAAAGTATAGTAATATTAACCATGTATTACGCCCGGACATGTTCGCTGTAACAGACATAGAAATAAACTCCACCAAAAATCAAAAAGTGCACCGGATAATGATCTACTAACAACTACTTACAAACAATATAGGAATTTCTGTAATAATATATTGAGAAAGTTACAAAACCAATACGATAAAAGTCAACTACAAAAAGCGGAGAAAACAGCAAACTTATATGGAAATTCATAAAAACTAACACTTTTAGGTCAAAAAATCCCGAACCAGCACTTTGATCATTTATTGTCTGAACAGACCCCTACTGAAGCAGCAAATAAAGCCAACAACTTTTTCATTAACGTAGAAAAAATCCATTTCTTATCATAGTTGTTCTTCCTTTCAAACTCAAACTAAGTACCTACTTAATACATACGCAACACGAAACTCTTTTGTCTTATTAGATACAGATGTTAATGACATAGTAGGTAAAATACCTATTTTGTGTGTACAAGTGTCCTTTCATTCACCTGAATTAAAGGACACTTGTGCTCTAGGATGTGATGACATACCAAATTACATACTCAAAAGATTTAAATACCTTATTGCCCCTCCTTTGACTCACATTTTTCAACTGTGTTTAACAACTTTGGAAGTCTTATGCCTTCCAAAGGCCTCTGATTTGGCCCTTATGGGTCTCCCCACATTTATCGACGCGGAATCCGCCAACACCGGCCAAAAAAGCTTTTATGTCTACGTAATAAGGGTCTTACTGATACCATTCGCATCGGCTCGGCTTGGACGACAGTCGCAACGCCGGCCGACGGCGAAACGAGCGAAAGTTGAGTAGTGTGGTGATACGCACTCGGCTAAGGCCGATTCCGCGTCGATAAATGTGGGGATACCCTAACTCTGTAACTGGGTTTGTCACTTATTACACGAAATAATAATAATAATAATAATAATAATATATTTATTCAAAATTAAAATAGGTACAATATAATTACAAAAATCTTATTTAGAATTACAGAGGGATTCGAATGTTAGATGCCTGTACTAGGTTAGATAAACCTGTATCACAGGCGACAGGAGCTCATATTGATTGGTAGTACAAAAAAAGGGTTATTAACAATATTTAACATAATTAAAGATAATGACATTTAAGATATTATTCTATAACTAAAAACTATTTTCTTAAAAACTAAAACAGCTGTTTTATTTACTTGCAACTTGTGCCACTTATGATGTAGGTACTAGATATTTTACGTCAGCAAAACAAATAGGTAAAAGTGAAACGTCGTGTAAATCACAAACGGGGCTATATGTAGTTATTGTACAGCAAGTTTTGCAGCGAGCGACTAAATATACTTAGTACATCAACAAAAACTGGGGCTTGTAGCACAATACACTGTTAATGTAGAGTCAGCAACTGTCGTGTAAGTCAGGCCTTGAGCATGACGTTCTAAGTGCCCTCATAGTCAATGGAGTTTATATATCTAAACTCAGCCACTTTTCTAGCAGGGCACTCAGCATCTCCCGTCTTATGATTGCTGGGCTTTTTAAAACGTGAGCAAGTAGCACATTTCGGTGTGTCAGCTTTATTCTCACACACAGACAGCGAGTGTCCAGCTTCACCACAATGACCACACGTAGAATGGCCTTCTCTGCATGTTTTTGCTGCATGACCAAATTGTTGGCAATTGTAACATCTAGTTACCAAGGTAAAGTCCCTGACAGGACACGATGTCCAATTTATGTAAAGTCTTTCTTGCGAGATGATAGATTTGCGTATATTGGCCGGAACTTCAATTACGTAGTTGCAGGTCGAGGAAACCTTTTTACCAGATTTGTGGCTTAATTTGATGGAGGTCAAAAAGGATTCCATGGTCAAAGCTGGTAACATGTCTGCTACATTTTGTTCGAAGATGCACCTGAACACATCATTTACACTCATAGTATTCGGCACTCCTACAACTACAATCCGAGGTTTGCGCTTATTGGGTTCGTCGGCGGTGAGACCTGATGTTGAGAGCTGGACTGCACGTTTAACTTTATCAGACATAAGCATAGGTACAAATACTTTGCATGTTAATTGCAAGCTTTTTGTAAAATATGCAGAAGCCAGGACGTAAGTGTATCAAAAGTTCTCCACTAAATACTTATTGTGAATCCTGCTGTTTTTACTAATTCATATACCCATTACATGGATCACAAAGCCTGGCTGGCTCCCCAAATACTCTCAATATTTGAACAATTATAGGATTGCGGAACACTGAAACTGTATGTCAATATCTGCGAGTAGGTCAGATGTGCTTCTGACATAAATCAAATACGAATGTTCCTAGTACTCGTAGGTTTGTTGGTGCTTATTGTAACGGTACCCCGACGTTACGTAAAATTTCATGGCTATAGTGTTATTTTTAACTTTTTAAATGTTTTACTTTTTTGCGGTGGGGGCTTTTTAAATTTTTAATTTAATTTTTATTTTATTATTTTTAAACGCATTAATTTTGTTTTATAGAGTTTACAATTATGATATTTTTTTAGTGCATTGTATGAAGAGTCAAATGCTGGTTAAAACAAATCCAAACACGACATAATTATCTATTATTATTTTGTCAATAGTCTACCTACTGGTGTGTTGGATAGCCTGGCTGCAGCATCAGCTCACCCTGTTGCCATCAGGGCATTGTGTGCTGAATCAAATGCTGGTTGAAATGAATTCAAACACGACATATCTGCTATTATTTTATCAAGAGTCTACCTACTGGTGTGCTGGATAGCCTGGCTGCAGCATCAGCTCATCCAGGTGCCATCAGTGCATTGTGTGCAGAATCAAATGCAGGTTAAAACTAATCCAAACACGACATATCTGCTGTTATTTTCCCAAGAGTGGATTAGTCTGCTAGATATCCTGGCTGCACCAGACCAAATACACCATAATGTTGCTTAGTAATATTACACACATGGGTGTTTGAAGTTTTAAGCCACACATATGTTTGTATGTTAAGTTAATACCCATAGACGTCTAAAATAGCAACGGTAGCTAACACAAAAGAGCTGATAACCTTGAAACGGCTGAACCGATTTTGATGAATTATGTCTAAGAACCATCGCAAGAAACCCTGCTTTTAAATAAAAAAAAAAGCATCTAAATCGGTTTACCCGTTTGGGCGCTACGGTGCCACAGACAGACAGACAGACAGACAGACAGACACACACACAAAGCGGTCAAACTTATAAGTAAAAAACACACTCTTTTTGCGTCGGGTGTTAAAAATCGCCTATGTCGCCTATGATGAAATAGTTGTTAAAATGGCTCATATAGTTTCGGAGCCCTTTGAATGCAAACAAACAAACAATCTAATCCCTCCTCTTTAATACTTAAAAATTTTACATGAAAGTGTTAAAAAAGCGTTTTGCAAGTAAATGGCTTGAAACTAAGCAAAAACCAGGTAAGCCAACTTTTTCTAAAAGTTTTTCCCACTAGACGTTTCGTCTGTTCAGTCTTACTGAAAACTTAGGTATGAACCTACTACGTTTATTGCTTACATTATACGTATACCTGTTGCAACGTCACTTTACGTCAGTCGCCGGCCCGGCGTCAACAGGGAAGAACCGCGCACCCTTTGAAAACCAAACTATTATTATATTAAAATTTAGAGCATAACTCTATTAAAATTGAAATGGACTATTATTTATTGTTTACTTATAAATGCTAAATATACGGCTATAGTTATGTCAAAAACAATTTAATTTATGATTTTTTTTTTTCAAATAAAACCTTATGGCGCCCTTTGGCGCTCTTTTCCGCTATTGCGAAGGGAGGACGATGCAACGAGGGCTAATAAAACTATCGAAATATAATTCGCAGGCTGTTGAAATTTATCTTCAGACTAACCCACACGGCGAAACCTGATAATTGCCGATTAAATCCGCCTTCGATCAAAAGTTTTGGAGTTAAATCCTAACAAGAAAATCATAAAAAGCAAGTATTCTCTTTTTTATAATATTTGTTTTAAAAAAAGTAATACTTGACCTTAAAATACGAAAGAAAATCTGTTTAAGGCATATTATCACCTCCATGTACGTACAGAGGCCAATCAGGCTACCCCAATGTATCAAATTCCTTTGAGTATTTTCAACTTTATAGCAAACAGAATAAGTTTTGAGGTAGTAATTGATTTGTACCAACACATGTAAGACTGGCTAATTAAGACAACTGATCGATTACCATTTAGAAAGATAAAGAACTCTCTCATTCTAATTTCAGTCTTTTGTCAACAATATGAGTTATATCCATACATTTTTGAAAACTTTTGGCATAGATTGTCGCTGAGATTAGTTTTCACTAGGTTTTGAGCAATTTAATAACAGGATATCTTTAGATTCCACATTGTTCTTTGATAAACCAAGGATGTAGGTCACAGGGTCAAAGGTTGGTGACCTCAAATCAGTACCCTATTTCGTTGGTACCGTTGCCAGGTATCACCATCAGGTCTTTTATAGAGCTAGCATTATTTTCATGAAAGAATAATGTTTAGGAGCATAATATTATGGTCAAAAAAGCAGAATAATAAGTGGGTTGCTTCTGTGGGTGGTTTTTAAAAGCGCAGATCGTCAAAGCGCAGAATGTCAAAAGCGCAAGTCAATAGCTAAGAATGACAAAATTGTACTTTGTCGAAAACCCTACATAAACACGTCAACTGTGTTCTGACTCACTACCAGTAGGAAAAAAAAAAATGAAAAATATTTGTGCTTGGTTCATATCGTGGCTCTGATTAAAAATGCTGATACAAAAGCGTTTATAATAGGAGATAAACACTTGAACAGTACATACAGTTTTTGTTATTTTTTTGAGATTATGACATATTTGAAATACTTATTATTTTTTGGAAATTTTATTTTTGGTTCCGTAGTCCTCTAGGAACCCTTATAGTTTCACCATGTTTGTCAGTGTGTCTGTCCATCCATCCCCAGATAATCTCAGTGAGCGTTAGCACTAGAAAATCCGACTGCTAAAAATAATTAACTTTTGAAAACTAAAACCCGACTGCAGTATAATCACGTTCTAAAGAGTATGAAACAAGAAAATAAATCTATGTCGGGGTTCGAACACACGACTTACAACTCGTATGTCACGGTCCTTGCCACTAGCCCACTGATAAATATTTAATTCTTAGGTGTGCTACAATATCACATTGGGGATAGCCAGAAACGATATAATGTTTGCAGTAAATAAATGAATATACGAAACGAGTATTTTAAATTATCAATGGTGTGTATTGAAGTTACATCTGCCTCATGTGTCAATGTTAACACAGTTTCTGGTTATTGGTTTCAATATGAGTATAATTGTATTCAATCTATTCAGAACTAGGCGGTACATTCCACCGAATCACATAGTAAAGCATTCAGACGTATTAAAATTCATCTTATTGTCTAAACTCCACACGTGTATCGCATCTAAGTCTATCCTTCTTTTACAATAGCATTAGAAAGAAGTTAAAAAGGGTTATTTATAATGCACACTTTGTAACGAAAGTACAACCAAGCATATATATTACAAACGATAGACGTCGAGTTTATGATAATACTAGCTTTTGCCCGCGGTTTCGTCCGCGTGGATGTTTATTTGTTTATTTCATTTATTGCATCAAATATGGTAGGTACATACATGAAATTCTTATATATAACATTTAGTAACACACATTTGGCCAAGAATATATAGCATGCAATAGTACAAGTTTTTACACATTTAATATAACATTGATTAGGTGCAATTCTTATTTTAATTAATAATAGTGCTTTAAAGTATAAAATTTACAGGGACACTTTTGAAAGAACTCATCTATCGAATAAAAGCACTCTTGTAACAACCACTTCCGCAACGCAACACAAAACTTATTAAGGATAGTTGAGTAATTGACTTGGGCAAAGCATTGTAAACTAAAGGAGCCATATGAACGCAGCTCCGCCGAAATAGTTCTAGCTTTGGAATAGGCATTTTAAAATCTAAATGAGTAGGTTTCCTTTTATTAGCGTAATCTTTGCGTTCAAATAGTTCAAGATTGGACCTCACAAACCTAGCAACTTCGTAAATATAAATACATGGGCCCGTCAAAAGATTGTGTAACTTGAATATCGGCCTACATGAGTCAGACCACTGCATTTTGAATATTGCACGAACACACATATTTTGGGCAACAAAGATTTTCGCCATATCAGAAAAGTTTCCCCACACAACTATACCGTATCTTATTATTGAGCAGACGTATGCGTGATACACCATTATGGCGGTATGCAAAGATGTAATACTTTTAATTCTCTTTATGGCAAATACGAATTGGTTAATTCTTTTTGAAATTATTTCGATGTGATTCTTCCAAGTTAAATGCTCATCAAGTGTTAAACCCAGGTACTTAACATTATGTACCTGTACTATAGTGAAATAGTGAAATCGCCTGACACTATAGTGTCAGGCGATTTCATCACACATCTCATCACACTTGTTTTACATTAACGTAACATCACACCCTTAATCCCCGTAAGGTTAGCAGAGGTGTACCTGGTAGTACACCCACATTTCGCCAGTTATGTTTAAGTCCAATGTAAGGGATGAGCCATGTCCAGGCTGCTAGCTGCTATTGAGAAATTCCACAAAGAAAAACTCAACAACGTTTTGCCTGACTCGGGAGTTGAAACTGGGACCTCGAGTCGGCACTAGCGCTTCCGACCACCAGACCAACGAGGCTGTCTACTTGTTTACTTGCTCGTTATAACATTGTGGATATTTGCAAAGATTTTCAAATAGTGCGAGAGCCGGCTGCAAAAATACCTACCTCATCAGATACCCCAATAAGCTGTATTTAGATCGTTAACCGACACTTAAACACGTTAAAAAAATCAGGTCTGCCAGAGCCAATCCTGCCGGGTCATAGAAATAATTGATATTTTTTGACGTAATTTTTTAGTAAAAATTACCTCATAAGATACCCGAATGAAAGTGCTGGCAGCAGTTAACCATTGATTAGTTATGTAAAAAAAGTTGGTCTGCCATTGCGCACCCTGCCGGAAGTACTTGGCAGACCCCTTTGAATATTCTGACACACTAAACCTACCTCATCGAGTACCCGGATGGGACCAACGCTAAATAATAACCAAGATACCCCTGATAATGGATCAAAAGGTCTGCCAGGTCTAAGCTTGCCGAAACTTAGTGTTCAAAGCGTTTGAAGTTGATAGGGAGCATAATTTCACCTGTAGTGAAAATAACATTATTTTGTTTCTAAATTTATACAAATTATGAATATTAAATACTTTTATCAAAACATTGAATAAAACAACAAATGTAGAGATAATAGATGTATATTCAAAATTTAGCACAATCACTACGAGTTCAATAACATGCTTACAATTTATTTATGTAGGTACAACTAACAAAACTTAGTTTAAGTTGGCATTACAGTTACCTGAATTCTGTATTTATATGTGGGTTTAGGGAACTAAGTAGACTTCTGAGTGTAGAACCTGTTATTGCGTAAATCATCGTAGGAACAGCTAACGCCTAACCAAACTGACCACCCCCAGGATCTCTCAAAATCAAAGTTTAAACAATAATGGTTAGGTTGACTAGCCATTTACTGTCAATACCTGAGAAGGTACGATAACTATCTTAATTCAAAAATTACAAGCCATTAAATAACTTGCTACAATGATGGTGAAATGACAGCAAGAACTACACTTCTGGACACATCTATTGGCCCACCTTGTATTTTCAGTTTCATTTGGTCCTAGCTAAAATTTTATATTAGGTCGAGCAAAAAGTTTTTATGCAGTTTTGAACCTGGCACATTCACAATTTCATTCAATAGTCTTTTTTTGAATTTCGAACACAGAATTTAAAGAAACAAAAGACATTTTGGAGCCTGTTTGTTGATATCAAACAATCGAATACTAAGAAAACTTGGTTTTATTGGTTTACTTGGATTTAATTCTTAAAAAAGTGATTGATATCTTTGGTTTTGCAACAAACATTACTTATTCTTAACATTAAGGTGAGGGTCTATCAATAATCTATGGATACTTCACCTGAAGTCACCGCCCAAGCTGTGGCACTTATTCAGGCCGGACACAGCCAAAGAAACGTGAGTGCTAAACTTAATTTAAGTCGATCTGCGGTCCGAAATGTTTATTGGAGGTACCTAGAGACTGGCGGCTTTGTTCGTCGCCAAGGAAGGCCACGATCTCGGGTCACAACTGAAAGGCAGGATCGATTCATCGTGACGACCAGCTTGAGAAATCGTCACCTTACCTCCATTGAGATACAAAACCAACTTCGCGACTTCCACGGAGTATCTGTGAGCGCTCGAACTGTTCGGAGAAGGTTAAAAGAACGCGATATGGTACCACAAGCCAGCTAATGGGCCCAAACTAACGCGAGCCCACCGAACAGCGCGCCTTCATTTCGCACGCAGTCATTTAAATTGGACACAGCAAGATTGGAGCCGTGTACTCTTTTCTGATGAGTCTAAAATTGTGTTACATGGCAATGATGGAAGGAAGAAGGTCTATCGACGTAAGGGAGAGCGTTTCGCACAATGTTGCTTTGCAGAGAGGGTTGCTTATGGCGGTGGCTCATGGACTGTCTGGGGCGGTATATCCGCGAGCGGCAAAACTCAACTTGAGGTTGTTACAGGACCACGGCTGCCAACATTAAATGCTGAAAGGTACATTCGTGAGTGCTTAGAACCTCACGTGATACCATACGCGGACTATGTGGGCCCAAATTTCCTTTTTATGCATGATAATGCAAGAGCCCATGCGGCCGGCATCGTCAGGGAATATCTTCGGGATGTGAACTCACAGTTATGGACTGGCCAGCCAGAAGCCCAGACATGAACCCCATTGAGCACATGTGGGACGAGCTAAAAAGACGTGTTAGGGCTCGTCAGCCAGTTGCCCAGACGATGCAGGAGTTGAAAACTGCCATAGAAGAGGAATGGGAGATGATCCCTCAAAATTTCATAGAGCGGTTTGAAATAGATGGGAGTTGTGGGCTGTTATCCGAAAGTGAAATACCATGTAAATGAATATATTTAATTATTTTAATGAATCTAGAGAAAATCACACCTTTTGACATACATCTAAAAAAGCAACGAACAATAATATGACAGAAAAGACAAAAAAACAATTTTGAATTGAAATAATAAAGAAAAAGTATAAAAAACCAAAGAGTACGTAACATCCTGCCCCTCGTGCAGCACTGCACCAACAGTCTTGGGTAAAAGAAGCCTTATGTGGCAAGCTTTACAAGTTTTTTGAGGGGCCGGCGTAACGTTCCTCCGGCTGTCGCAACGTCCACCACCCTATTAACGCCGTCTTTTCCAGGGAAAACCTTCACTATACGGCCTCGTGGCCATGTCCCCCGTGGTAGCGATTCGTCGACGATAATAACCACGTCTCCTATCAAAAGGTCTTGACCACGATCTCCCTTAACCTGGGTTCGTGTTTGCATAGTCGGCAGCACTTCGCGCACCCAGCGGTTCCAAAAGTGATCCGATAACTTTAATGCTTTCTTCCATTCAGAGCGTCCAATCAGGTCACGGTCTTCCAATGTCGTTGGTAGGGTTTGATTCGAGGAAGACCCGATGAGAAAGTGGAACGGTGTCAACGTAGTTGGGTCATCTGCATCTGTGGACACATGCGAGAGTGGGCGAGAATTCACAATCGCCTCGGCTTCCGCTAACAACGTCAAGAATGTTTCTTCTTTGGGAAATCTTGCGTTCAGTGTAGCATTCAGCGCTACTTTCACCGTCCTGACGAGGCGTTCCCAGCATCCTCCAAAAGTAGGCGCTGCAGCTGGGATGAAACTCCACTTAATGCCTTTTGTGGCGGCAAAATCTTGTACGTCATTTGTATAAAATTCGCGTAGTATCCTGTTTGCGCCAACGAATGCGGTTCCATTATCCGAATATATAGTCTGCGGGATCCCGCGTCTGGCAAAGAAACGCCTGAGACCCATAATTGCAGAGTCTGCAGATAGGCTGTGTACCAGTTCTAAGTGGAGGGCCCTGGTCGTGAGGCACGTAAAAAGGGCCACATATCGCTTTTCATGGCGGCGTCCAACGGTTATGTTGACAGGACCAAAATAATCTACGCCAGTGAAAGTAAACGCTCGCTGGTGATGAGCTAGCCTTTGTGGTGGAAGATCGCCAGTGGTTGGATTTAGCGGCTGTCATTTCCGAATTCTGCAGAAGAGGCATTGGTTTGCTACAGCTCTGACCGTGTCGCGAAGTCTCAACAGCCAGAATCTTTGTCGTATCTCATTTATCACGGACTGATGATTTGCGTGACCTGCTAGGTGATGGTAATATTTTACCAATAATCGTGCGACTGGGTGGCGGCCGTCAAGTAGGATTGGGAAACGGGAGTCGGGATCGATGCCTTCTACGGCCTTTATCCTTCCAGCCAAACGCAAAAGTTTATCTTCTCCCAGAGCGGGCGATAGTTTGATGAGGCGGCTGCTTGGAGGAATTGGTTTATTGTTCAAAATGCAGTGAATTTCTTGCAAAAAACTATCTTGTTGAACCCGCTGCAATATGTGCCTTTCAGCGGCTTTTATTAGGTCGGCATTCAAGGGTGTAAGAGTGGTCGACGTTGGTGAAGAGTGGGAGCGGGGGTGAGCTATCCCACTGTTGGATTTAAAATTTCGAATGGTTGCCAAAATATTTCCAAAAACAGCCGCAGCTTGGTGTGCCCGGGCTGTGGCACGCAACAATCGTAGCCAGTCACTGAAGCGAGCTAACTGCGCCGTGACAGGAGTAGCTAAAGCTTCGTTTAGTGAAGTTAGTCCCACCAGCTCGTTCCGTTGACACTTAAGCTCTTCCCGAACTGGTGCGACGCTAAGTGGCTCCGTGGGCCAGTCCTCTGGGGACTTTAAAAGAAATGATGTGCCGCAAAACCATCTATGTGAAGGTTCCAAATGAATTGGGCGCAATCTGGTTGCATCATCAGCGACATTCAGATCTGTCGGTACCCATCGCCAGTCATTGACCGAAGAATTTTCTAAAATTTCACCTAGCCGATGGGCAACGAAAGGTCTAAACGCTCGCGCATCACTGCGTAACCATTGGAGGACAGTCATCGAATCAGTCCAGAAGAATGTACGCACTGACTTTTTTCGATGGCTCTCCTTAATGACAAGTGCTAATCGAGAAGCTATCAAAGCGGCTTGAAGTTCCAAACGTGGGATCGAAGTTGGTTTTAAGGGAGAGACTCTGGCTTTGCTTGCGATGATAGTGAGCTTGATGCTGCCGTCAGGGTATATCAAACGCCAATAGGCAACGCAGGCGTAAGCAAGCTCACTTGCATCTGCGAAGACGTGAAGTTCTCTGTGGGAAGGCTCGTAGCCTTTCGCATTTGCATACCAACGCGGAATCTTTAGCAAAGAGACTTTTGTCAGGTCTTGAAACCATTCAAACCACTTTGATGCTTCTGTTTGTGGGAGCTCCGTGTCCCAGTCGATATTAGATCTCCAGGTTTGTTGAAACAGTATCCGTCCTTTGACGACTATGGGACCTAATAAACCTAAAGGATCGTAAACGCGCATAACGTGTGATAGCACCTTGCGTTTTGTCAGTGAACTAGGGACTGTTTCAATTAAGCCGGTTCGAAAACCCAAAACATCGGCGGTAGGGTTCCATGCTATACCTAGGGCTCGGATATTGTTATTAGATTCGCCAAGATCAATTTCCAACGGTTGAGCAGCCCTAAGCTCTTTAGCGACAAGGTTTAGTGCCCCTGGCTCATTGGAAATCCATCCTCGCATCTCAAAGCAAGCAGCATTGTGCACGGTCACAATATCTGCCGCTAACTGGGCTGCTTCGTCAACGCTATCTTGTGAGTCGATGTAGTCGTCCATATAATGACTGAACAAAATAGCGTCCACGGCTCTTGGATGTGTATGTACGTGCTCTTGAGCATTTTTGTTTTTTATAAACTGTGCTATAAAAGGGCTGCAACAAGCACCGAAAATGACAGATGTCATCCTAAACTCCATTATGTCATGTGATTTATCAGGTCTCCACAGATACCGAAGAGCGTCTCTGTCCTGCTCTCTAACCCGAATTTGAGGAAACATCTCTTTTATATCCGCGGTTATTCCGATGCGACCCTCCCGGAAACGAAATAGAACCTTAAGTAGCGGCTGGAGTAGGTCAGGACCGGAGAGCAGTAAAGAATTCAGGCTGACACCTTCATTCCTGGCCGCTGCATCATGAACTGCCCTGACTTTCCGTTTTTGAGGGTGGTACACACCAAAATGTGGTAGATAAAGACGAAAGCCGCCAGATTTGCTGTCACGTAAGCCGTTAGGTTTGTTACCACAGTGTGTGTAGTATGTATCTAGAGCACATTCCTCTGCATAACCCTTCGTGATCATGTTGTCTATGAACGCATTGTACGCTTCAGCAAACTCGGACTCTTTAGCCATACGTCGTTCTAAACTTAAAAAACGTGTTAACGCCTGTGGGTAGCTATCTGGAACACGCTGTATGTCGTCGCGCCACGGCATGCCTACTTCAAACCGACCAGTAGGCAATCGTTTCGAAGTCGCTTCTAAAATGTCGACTGCGCGCTGGTCTTGTTTACTATGCAGAGTTTCCGTTTTAGTAATGCCTATAGAGTCAAGTTTATACTGTTCCTTTATCAATGATTCTAAATTGTCATCATTGTTTGTATCCATGTGCGTATGGTTAACGAACTCAATCAACTTCGTTTTGCTAGAAGCAACGCCGTATAAAGTCCAGCCTAAAGCTGTCAAACAGGCAACGGGTTCGTTCCTTCTACCAACTCGAACTTTGCGGTTGATTGACAAATGCCAATGTTCAGCTCCAATGAGGATAGTTGGAGTTGCGTCGTCGTATGTCAGAACGTCAACCAGATCGGACAAATGTGAAAAAGACTCTATCGTTTCACGTTTGACAGACTGCGGGCGCAAACACAAAGACTCCATAGACCGAGCATTTTTTACTAAAAATGTTTCCCGTGTGTGTCTACCTTTAATGAAAAAGTCTACATATGATATTGTGGTATTTCGCTCGAGACCACCTATGCCATTTACCGTTATGATCTGTTGTGGCCCGGTCGCTCCTATTAATTTGGCGATGCTGGAATCTATGATGGTTGCAGTGCTTCCGTCGTCAAGGAGCCCGTACACGTCGCAGGTTCCAGCAGGGCCCGAGACTGTAATTGGTATTATTTTTAAATAAGCACGAGGGCGAAGAGCTAAACTAGTATTTGGTTTTTGTGCACCTGTCGAGGTTGTAGACACAATCACGTTTTCACCGGTCGTTTCAGCAGCATTTGACGTAGGGTGTGTATTATGTTCAACAGTTATCGGGTGTGTAACAGTATCTGTGGCTTGCTCGTTAAGTGTATTGACGAGAGGCGGCGATGGCTGCCGGTGAAGAAGCGCGTTATGACGGAAAGGGCAGCCATCAACGCCACACGGATTCACTTTGCACGTTTTCCACAGGTGTGAACTAGCCTTTAAGCACCTATAGCAAACCTTCGCTTCACGCAACCACTGCCATCTATCGTCGATAGACAAAGATTTAAAATGTGTACACTCCTTAATGTTATGATCTTTTTTGCAAAATACACACACTCGTTTTATTGTAGACCCGGCTTTAGGAGTATGTTTTGACTTTATAACTGCATTGTGAACATTTTCACGCTTTATTGGTTTGTCAAAAGAAATATTGAGTTGCAGTTGTGTCGCACTAAACTCGGGTGACATACCAAAACGAATGTGTTGATCTAACTCTCGCTTTAAAAAGTCGGACAGAATTTCTAGTTTCGGGCGTCCTGTAGTGTCCTGTGACGCAAAATCTGTCCACCGAATTTTCATAGTAGAGTTAAGTTTCCCAAGAACAGCGTGGAACAACTCAGGTGAACTCAGATATTCTAAGTGGTTCAATAACTTTATTGTTGATATCGAATTACGTACCCGATTAGAAAGAATTCCGAGTTCTTTGAGATCGTTACCTAGGCGTGGAAGGTTTTTCAACGAATTAACCTCCCTGTAAACGATGAGCTCGGGGCGCGCGAAGTTATCTTCGAGGGCGCGCATGACTTCCTCCGGATCAGTCGTCGACATCAACAGCGCCGCCACGGCCTCACGCGCAGGCCCACGCAGCGCAATGTCAAGTCGGTTAATGTTATCTAGCGGAGAAAAATTAGCTTTTGTAACATTGTAGGTACGTTTGAACTGTAGCCAATGCAAAGTATTGCCGTGGAACTGAGGCAATTCCAGTTTCTTTACACCTGAGGCAGAGGCGAGAGCCTTTGCGGCGGCCGCGGTGTCAGCTACAGCTTGTAAAAGTGTGGCAGATTAGTCAAGCTCCGTGGAAAAGAGCGGGGGCGTACAGCCAACCGCCTCGGATGCTTTGGTGACATTCTGTAAGAGTTGTGTTTGTCTAATAAGAGGGTTAATAGGGAGTGCAGTTGTCCGTGTGGTCATCGGTTGGTGTACCGAGTGACCGGGGGGTGTGCCAGGAGAACCTTGGTCACATCCTACTGCAGTGACGTCTCTATCAACATAGCTGTCAGAATTGTGATTTTCTATCCATTTTTTAGTTCTATCTACGCTCACCCGTGTAGAGCTCAGATGGCTCGCGCGGCTTCCTACGCTTGTAGCATCGGCATCGATAGCCGCCAGCTCGGCTTGCAGCTCGCACTCCTCGACCTGTTGCTGTAACGCGGCGAGTTCACGTTCGCGTTCGCGCTCACGTTCGGCGAGTACATGGGCGGCGAGCTCCTGCTCGCGCTCCAGGCGGCGACGTAGGACGAGCGCTTCTGCCGCCGCTTTTTGTGCTTTCACAGTTGCTGACGAATGTGATGAGCGGCTTTGCGCGGTGTGTTCACTGCGTACGCTTTTGGTCGGCAAACCGGAGCTATGAGGCTGAGGAATAACTGTGCCGGGGCCGGGCTCAGCCGACATAATTTTGCTTTTGCAACGGGTGATCATACCTAACTACGTAGGTGAAAGCTAATGGAACGAAATGAATGTAAGTGGGTGATTATGTTGTGATGAAAAATAGGCACTGAAAACTAAACGAAGGACCAATGAAATAGATGGGAGTTGTGGGCTGTTATCCGAAAGTGAAATACCATGTAAATGAATATATTTAATTATTTTAATGAATCTAGAGAAAATCACACCTTTTGACATACATCTAAAAAAGCAACGAACAATAATATGACAGAAAAGACAAAAAAACAATTTTGAATTGAAATAATAAAGAAAAAGTATAAAAAACCAAAGAGTACGTAACACGGTTGATAAACTCAATGCCTAATCGTATGAGAGCTGCGGTAGATGCCCATGGAGGCAACACGCGTTATTAAATTAAACCTTTATTTGATAAAACATGTTTTTTATTCAAAAATCAATTGCCTTTAACAAGGCGCATATCCGACTAGTTAGGCGTAGCTCCATGTCGTATGGTATTCTAAATTCAAATTTAAAACAATAGGATCGAAAAAGATGGTAAAATGTATCAGGTTTAAAACTGCATCAACAGTTTTAGTTCAATCTAGCAATCATATTTCGGTAGGGGCCATCGAAACCTAAACTCTAAGGTGGGCCAATAGATGTGTCCAAAAGTGTATTTTAAAAAATATAAAGATGCAAAAAAAATGAAAATCAGTCAGATTGAACTGTACTAATGTAAATCAGTAAAAGTTTGTGCAAAAATAAAATTATAATGAATAAAAATCACTTTCATCACTTGAACTGTCATATGACTTATCAATATCGTCGTCCTCTGAATCATTAATAATAATAGACTCTACACTAGAGTAGTGTTGGGTCACCTTCATACCATAGAGGTTCTAGGCAATTGTTATTGAAATCCCACCCGTATTTTTTAGTATCTAATTTTATCCGTTTATTTGAACATGCGTTTTGCCACATAGCGTTTACGAAAGCCGTTCGCAATATTTTTTGTTTTATAACCTTTTTACATGGCGGCATTCTACATGAACTAAAATTCCTATTTTTTTCTACAAGGGATCTTTTAAATTTTTGCTTGCGTATGTTTTACTGAAGATGACGTATCTGGCAGCATTACAGATAGACATTGACAGATACTTCAGCTGTTTTTCACAATAAAGGTAAATCGAAACCTTTCCAGGTGTTAAAACAGAATCCCATCTACCAGGAAGTTTTCAATAAATAAGACGACAATTTTGTATACGAGAATGATACAGAAGTAGTTGATTTGATTCATAAGTTTAGTTGCGAAATGTATGGAAATAAAAACTTTACAAATACTAATGCTGCCAGATACGTTATCTTCAATAAAACATACGCAAGCAAAAAATTAAAAGGTCCTTTGTTGAAAAAAATGGGAATTATAGATCATGTAGAATGCCGCCATGTAAAAAGGTTATAAAACAAAAAATATTGCGAACGGCTTTCGTAATTCAAAAAATACGGGTGGGATTTCAATAACAATTGCCTAGAACCTCTATGGTATGAAGGTGACCCAACACTACTCTAGTGTAGAGTCTATTATAATTGATGATTCAGAGGACGACGATATTGATAAGTCATATGACAGTTCAAGTGATGAAAGTGATTTTTATTAATTATAATTTTTTTTTTGTACAAACTTTTACTGATTTACATTAGTACAGTTCAATCTGACTGATTTTCATTTTTTTTTTGCATCTTTATATTTTTAAAAATAGTTCTTGCTGTCATTTCACCATCATTGTAGCTAGTTATTTAATGGCTTGTAATTTTTGAATTAAGATAGTTATCGTACCTACTCAGGTATTGACAGTAAATGGCTAGTTAACCTAACCATTATTGTTTAAACTTTGATTTTGAGAGATCCTGGGGGTGGTCAGTTTGGTTAGGCGTTAGCTGTTCCTACGATGATTTACGCAATAACAGGTTCTACACTCAGAAGTCTACTTAGTTCCCTAAACCCACATATAAATACAGAATTCAGGTAACTGTAATGCCAACTTAAACTAAGTTTTGTTAGTTGTACCTACATAAATAAATTGTAAGCATGTTATTGAACTCGTAGTGATTGTGCTAAATTTTGAATATACATCTATTATCTCTACATTTGTTGTTTTATTCAATGTTTTGATAAAAGTATTTAATATTCATAATTTGTATAAATTTAGAAACAAAATAATGTTATTTTCACTACAGGTGAAATTATGCTCCCTATCAACTTCAAACGCTTTGAACACTAAGTTTCGGCAAGCTTAGACCTGGCAGACCTTTTGATCCATTATCAGGGGTATCTTGGTTATTATTTAGCGTTGGTCCCATCCGGGTACTCGATGAGGTAGGTTTAGTGTGTCAGAAGGGCATATTCAAAGGGGTCTGCCAAGTACTTCCGGCAGGGTGCGCAATGGCAGACCAACTTTTTTTTACATAACTAATCAATGGTTAACTGCTGCCAGCACTTTCATTCGGGTATCTTATGAGGTAATTTTTACTAAAAAATTACGTCAAAAAATATCAATTATTTCTATGACCCGGCAGGATTGGCTCTGGCAGACCTGATTTTTTTTACGTGTTTAAGTGTCGGTTAACGATCTAAATACAGCTTATTGGGGTATCTTATGAGGTAGGTATTTTTGCAGCCGGCTCTCGCACTAAAAGGGGATAAAAAATTGAAATAGGTAGTACTTAGGTACGGTAGTTTTTTTTATAATTGTGTGGCTCTCGTTTGACCACTATCTCACCTGTTGGTAGGCAATGATGTAGTCATCGGTGAGCTCACTTACCCAGAAGTAACCAATTCATTCTTGATATTTTTATACTTTTCGAAACCCTGATTGGTTCATCAAAAAACTAAAATAAATTTAATAATAGTGGTCAGCTGAGAAGTTTGGGTTCGTAAAAAAGGGAAGTAGCTCGAGCTATTTGCTCCCAAGTTATATTCCAACGGAATACGGATCTTTGAGCTTGCTCTGAGGTCGGATAATAACAAATACGCGCTATCGTGGTTAGTAATTAAGTAGGTACTATCCAACGTTAATGAAACATTACTTGCAGCCTTAGATCTTGAACGATAATGTCAATATAAAACATCCGGGATGTTGTTTATTTAATAATGTTGCTTCTTCATTTTGCAAGAAAGCGAGTAAGGAAAATTATAAAAATAATGTTGGACGTGAGTGCCATTTATGGTTTGTCTTTCATAACGTTAATAACATTGCACAAGTCTTTTTTCAACCGGGTTCTGAGAAAATATCAATAATAATATTCATAACTTTCACACACTATAATAATCCCAAACAAAGCAGAGCTTTTCCTATCATCAGTACTAGACAAGTGATAAATGTTTCAAATATAAAAAAATCCTCCGAAACGGCTTGACCAATTCTTGCAAGATTTTGTCTGTATACAGGGTGTTAGTGTGAACACCGTTATCCTTGAAACCAGTGGTTTGGTTTCACTTATAGAACGTAAATTCAATGAAATTTTTTTTTTTAATTTTTTAAGTAAAGTCTCAATTTTTCCTTTAAATTGTTTCACCCTATACAACGGCACGCAAGTACAGACAGAGTGGCGCCACGGGTAACTGCGCTTGATCAAACACCGTAAGCTGTGCGCCCGCGCCCGCACACACACCTCAGTCTGGCTATAGCCTCGCTATCGAGCGCACGTCGGTTTAGACACGTTTTTCGTAAACAAGTGGGTAGTTAGATAAAAATAAATATGTCGTACACAAACGTACAGTGGACGGAAATGGTACGGCTTTACGCCGTGGCTGGTGATAACCTGGCCGAGGCTCGCAGAATGTACGTAGATTTATTCGTGTAAAACGTGTGGAGTGGATCCCATTTTGAACATCTTTTGAGACTAATGTAAGTACTTAATTCAATCAGTGTAGATATTCAATCAGTGTAAATTTAACCAGTATTTTTTAATGAAACTGTAGATAAAAACCCTACCCAGTTGTTGTCTTTCTTTCATTTTCGTTGTTGTTAAATCTAACTTACATTTGGACCCGTCACGCAACAGAAGGTAGTAGGTATTTTTGCCTGTCCTAAGCCAGGAAAAGTATGAAGGAAAGTTACATCACAGGTTATGTGTATTGTGTTTTTATTGGAATATTGTGTAGGTAGTTAAAACGGACGGTCAGTGCAGCAGGTCAGCGCCCTTTACGCGTAGTATCCATGAATTTATGGACGGTGTCGGACAGAAATTTTCTTATATTTTTGAATGAAAATAACGTTTATTTATTTTTAAATTCAGATAAACATTGTTATAATTTTTTTTTTTTTTTATTTCTGTAAAACTTATTTATTTGAATCAAAAACTTAAAATAAATAAATAACTAAAACTAACAATAAATAACTACAAAGCGTCAAAAAATTCTTCTGCATCGCTGCCAGCTGGTAAAGTGCCCAAAAGACTGGCGGCATTGCCACGTTGAATGGCAATGCTTAGCCTCTGGCCAAAGTAGAGGCCAGCCCTTGGGTCACGGGAAGCGTCAACTAAACGTTTGCAGATGTCTTTGTAAAGAAGACGAGCACTCGGACCCCACGGCCCAAGAGTTTCAACCCCAAACGGCTCAAAAGTATAACTACCAACAAGGTTGCTATATTTCCGCCGCTTGTGGTTCTCAGCAGCCGCAGCAGCAGCGCCAGCACAGCATGTTGACCCAGGAAGATGGGATGGCGCAAGAGTATCGACACAAGTAGCGTCCCATACTAAAGGCCTACCCATCTTCCAAGGGAATAAAGACATACCGTCCGGTCTTTTGCCATCGTCGCGTGCCAAGCCATTGAGTTCTAAAATAGCTGGAACGCCGACGGAAACAAGAGCACGGCGGATGATGTCATTAATGTGTGCATGCCGTGCTATGCGACCCGCACTACGGCTGCATGATAAACCGTGATGTCCGAGGCTGTTGACAACTTCCCCACAGTGACAGCGATGAGGAGTAACACATGTAGCTCCTAGACGAAGGGAAACAGCAAGGCGGATAGTAGTGTCATCGAAAAGAGTGCCTATGTTCGACGACGGTAGTGCAAGAAGCCATAGTCCCGACTCCCATTCACCCACAGCGAGTAGGCGCGCACGCTCAACAGCAGTGGTAGAAGAGTCAATTAGGTACTTCTGCACCGCTCTGCAGAGCGGCTCATTCCACCGACTCTGGGAAAATGGGTTTTCAGGAAGTTCTGAATTCGGGCAATCGAGTTTCCAGGCATCCATAGCCTTGGTGAAGTACGGCACATCAAAATCAACCAGTGTGGTAGCTAAAATATTCCTGATTAATTTCTCAGTGCCGCAGATCGAGGATATAAATGCCGGTAAACAAATACTAGAAATTTTGCGGACGCCAAGGCCTCCCATTCGAATAGGAAGACTAGCTTGTGCCCAAGCTCGGTCGTCCAAGGCCACATTTAAAATTGAGGTTAAAGTATTTCTGATAATTTGGTCCATTTTGCCCAGAAGGTTGGTGTGCTTCCATAAATGGGAAGCACGAAGGAAGTATGTTAATTTAGGGCCGAAACAGCAGTATCGAATTATGGTGATGGCCGAATGCATGTTAATTTGGAACAAACGTTGCGAAACATCATTGAAATTTTGAATTTTTTCTTCAATAAAATTGTGGAATGAATTTTCGAATATTGGAGACCCAAGGAGACGAAGGGAACTTTTATCAACCTAATTAAGTCAACTACCTATGGTTTTAGTGATAACGGTGTCTACACTAACACCCTGTATTCCGCTTCTGTCACGTCCCATAACATGCCAACCTTTGGTCGTTTGTTGTCCATCTTTATATTCCAATCATACAATCATTTTGTTATTAACGCAACACGGCATGTGTTGCGTTAATAACCTCGAAATCAAAATCAAAATCAAAAGTCTTTATTCAAACTAGGCTGAGAATCAGCACTTTTTGAACGTCAAAAGAAATACATAAAGACAGTCCCCCAAAAACGGCCCACCCTTCGCCACTTCCTAGTGTTTTTGCTGGGAAGAAGAAGTGGCGGAACAAACTCCCCAGCAACACATCTGTCTGATTCGTTTGAAGAACTTAGGTATACAAAGAATCTATACAATGAAATGCTCAATAAATTATATAGCACTAATGTTTATACACATTGTAAAACATTACATTTCATAATGATTGTCACGTGTTAGCTAGCACACTCCAATACACCGAAATTAAGAAAAAAAAAGTAAATTCATATTAACATTGAAATCTAAACTCAAGCAAAACAACTACAAAACTGAAAAATAACAGCCTCCAGGTATAAAAGGCGTACCCGCTTACATGTGCAATGCTGGCTTATATTCATAAGGCTGTGAAACTAAATTTAAAATGATAATCTAGGACCATCGAAGTGAAACCAATAAGCAGTTAACTGTTTTAACAATAAAAAAAACCATTAGTAAGCAAGTCGACCAGTCACCACAAGCAGCACCCGTTCACAAGCATAACGCAAAGATCAGCCATAACCCTCCTCGCCATATTTGAGGGAAGGGGGCAACCCAATCCTCGACGCTACCGCAAGCAGCGACGTCTATGGGAGCATGACGAACTTGCTCTGGTTACTCAAAAATAAAGATAATTAAAGAACCGTCGAGGTCGCTAGTTCACCACATATTGCTATACAACTCATTACCTACTGTAAAGAGACTACCTCTTCCCTCGCCCCGTTTGCTCACAGTTCTAAAATATCCCGATACATTTGATTTGGTTATTAAAATCTAGTTACCTTAAATGTTTTGATACTATGTCGGCTGAACGTTAATCCGACATAATACTAAATGGTTACATCTTTAAAAGCCGCCAGCCCCCGCGTGATGCGGCAAAATCTGTAATTTGCTTTTGAAGTATAACAAAGTTGTGTAAATCTATCAATTCATTTAATTGATTCTCATGTCCATTAAGAGCTATGAAGTCGGAAGCCGATATGAGAAAGCGGAAGTCGTAACGCATAGCTGGATTTTATAATAGGTACGCGTTACGACTTCCAATTGACTACCACTAGAAAACCGCTTACCAAGTGCTAATTTAGAAAAATAAAGGTATTTTACTGGAACGGTAACGTGGTGTTAAGTGGTTTGCAGTTCTAGCGGTAACCTAGTCAATGCGATAAACACCTTGCAGCCGTCGTCGATACATACATAGGTAAATGTATGGCGGAAATAGAAAGTTACGCAAGACTACGGAGAGTGCGGCGCTGTACATTTTATGTACAGAAAGTTCACGTTTATAGAGTCTGGATTTGTACCCGATTGATGGCATTAGGCTTGCTATTACACAGGAGTTAAACGTAACTGGCGAAATGTGGGTACTACCAGGGTCACCTCTGCCTAAGCTTTCGGGGATTACAGGCGTGATTTTATGATTTAATATTATCCTTTATGTTAATGTTCCTTTTGTGCACACATGTGAAAGAAATTAAAAGCATTTTTTTGGCACAAAAGTTATAATTTCTAACTATTATCCATTGAACACTACCTTTTGAAATTCTAAATTCAGGAAGGGCAAATCGCTTTGCAAGGCTTACGAGACTAATCAAAAATTACCTATCCTGTCTTAGTCACAGTCCAGTATTAGAAGTATGTTCAAAATGTTATACAGCTGGTCGATTCAGTAAAAGTCACGCCGTGAAAACTTGAGTGAAGTAGACTATCAATGCCTACCATTAGTATGGAATGACAGCTCAATTCACTCGCTCTACGCTTACATTTTCAAGTGGCGGTTTGACCAGAATGACACTGCAAAGTGATTTGTTGGTGGGTGATTTTTTTAAGGTTTGGAGCTGGAGAAAACGAAATTTAAAAACCGGCCAAGAGCGTGTCGGGCCACGCTCAGTGTAGGGTTCCGTAGTTTCCCGTCCGTCACAATAGGTAAGTGTTCAAAATGCTTGCAAATACGATTATACTACAAACTTAGTCCAGAAATTATTTTGTACAACTTTTTGTCTTTTTTGTACAAAAACTGTTGTTTCCATTAAAGTTCTAAATAATTTTCCTAGAAAGTCCTTATAAAGTTCTACATTTCAGATTTTTTCATACTTTCTTAAATAAAGGTTCAAAAATTAGAGAGGGACACATTGTTTTTTACTTTTGTAGCGATTATTTCCGAAATTATTGGCATTAAAATGATTTTACTAAACCCTATTCATTTTTAAATACCTTTCCAACAATATATCACACGTTAGGGTTGAAATAAAAAAAAACACTTCCCGCTTTACACATAGGGGGGCCCATACATAAAACAGTTTTTTTCCAATTTATATTTTACCACTTTGTTGGCGTGATTGATACACATATTGGTACCAAATTTTAGCTTTCTAGTGCTAAGGGTCACAGAGATTAAGCGAGGACGGACGGACGGACGGACAGACAGACATGGCGAAACTATAAGGGTTCCTAGTTGACTACGGAACCCTAAAAAAAGACAAAGAAAACGTGATAAGTTATTTTGCGTTTCTAAACGTAACGCGTTAGCTAAAAAACAGATGTGCTCAAAACCATATTTCGAATACTCTCAAAAACAAAAGTTTTACGAATAAGTTACATTAACTTCGAAAATACGAGTACAAACAAAACATACAATTTGTAATTGAAACTTTACTCATAATTAGGGCCGGCTTTTGTTTTAATAGCGACCGGCCCTGTTCTCTTTGCTCAAATTAATCTTATCTTACTTGTGTTTTATACTTAACAGGTCTATATTAGGTTTCATAGTTTTTCAACGTTGCATTTATTATAACAATACTGTACGCACACGTTCAAATAACGATGCAATATAACAATGGCAACCCACCTAGTTACAACCTCTACGGCAAAATCGAATCTTGGGATTTTACAATAAATGCTGTTTGGATTTTCGAGTCCCAGATATTAAAAAAAAATCATAACGTTTGAGCTTCCCTTTGGACCACCAGTGCGAGTACCGCCACTCATCAGGTTTGGCCGCTGGTCCTTCCTCGCCACCGGTATCCTCTATGGAGCCTTCCACCAGAAAAGGCTGTCCAAGCGAGAGACCAAGCTCCGTGAGATCGAAGCCAAGGAGAAGGTTTTCGAAACGAAATCAAAAAGAAAATATCAAAAAAAAAAATCACAATAAGAAAACCTGTATGTTGAATTTTTATGGGACCACAAATTGCGACTATTTCACATCAAACTAACAAAAAAGAATCACGTAAATCGGATAATAAATTTCAGAGTAATCGGTGTATATGCTTATAAAATAAAAAATAAACCATCGTATTCATAACCTCCTCCTGAGGTCAGTAAAAAACAAAGACATTCAGTACCTATAGACCGGACATCACGAACAAAATTTTCGTCCGAAAAAGTGTGTCCTGCTGGATACAAGTCTATGAGTTTTTTGTAGTACGCTCCGCTGCCGCTCCAATATTCATATATTATTCTAGATGGCGTTACTGAGACATGGGATCAAAGTTTTTCTATGACATTTCCTTGACATGCCCGCTCTATAGTATTTTAAATCTCTTTGTTAAAAAAGCAAAGAACACTAGGGCCCTACATAATAGTTACATGATCATTAATAATTAATATATTAAGTTACACTTTTTTGTTATGGAAAATAATAATAAATAGATAAGTAATACACACATGGAATAAAAAGTTTTGTGGCTAAATTATAACAGTAAGTGAGGACTTTGTGGCTAAATTATACCAGCCGCTTGGATCAATCTACGGTTAAGCTACGGTTGACGAAGTCGGTCCGTGGATGGGTGACCATTTATTACGCACCAAGACTCCTCCGTGCCTCGGCAAACACGTTAAGCCGTTGGTCCCGGCTGTCATTTGTAGATCTTTGACAGTCGTTACTTGTGGTCAGAAGCCCGAGTATAGCAGGAGCCCGTGAACCCCAGACCTTCGTTATTTTATAAAAGCTGAAAGTTTGTCAGCGCATGCTCACAACAAAGGTAAGAACGATGCACCATTATGAAGTTTGAGTTGCCCTGGCTTTGGCAGATAAACGGTACTAAAGGTGTGGAAAATACCGATCTAACTTCGTCAAAAAAAAGTGCGAATTTTTTGGTAACCAACTCCCCAGTCACACGGCTGGGGAGTTTTTTTTGCTACTTTATCTTCCCAAAAACCACAAGGAAATGGTCAAGGGCAGGATTTTTATCTTTCATTTTTCACTCGGTTTTGATTTTTCACTCGCATTAAAATAGGTATATTTATTATATAACTAGCTGTACCCTGCCACGCTTCGCTGTGGCACATTGCGATTAAATGATTAAATAAAAAAGAGAAAATGACGTGTGGCACTCGGAGACTGCCACGGTAAAGCTATTGCATAGCATTTCCATCCCCCTCCCCTCACCCCTCCCTCACTTTCCCCTCCCCTC
The DNA here is from genome assembly GCA_921972225.1 of Euplexia lucipara. Taxonomy (NCBI): domain Eukaryota; kingdom Metazoa; phylum Arthropoda; class Insecta; order Lepidoptera; family Noctuidae; genus Euplexia; species Euplexia lucipara. The sequence goes on along the minus strand of OV179142.1, from coordinate 2,569,842 downwards.
TCATTTCACCCGTCCCCTACCCCTCCCCTCTCCTCCCCCTCTCATTCTCTCCTTCTCCACCCCTCCCTTTGTCCTGACCTCCCACCTCTCTCACTCCCCACCCCTCCCCCACTCTCCTACCCATCCCTCCCCCACTCTCCTACCCATCCCTCCCCCCACTCCCCTCCCGATCCCTCCAGCTGCCCTTGCCCCTCACTCTCCCTGTCCCTCCCTCCCCTCTCACAATCTCCGCCCCTCCCCCTCCCACAATCTCCTCCCTCCCCTCTCACGATCCCCACTCCAACTCCCCTCCCCCTCTCCTCCTCCCACTCCCCTCCCTCTTCCCTCTCCTCGTGATATTTCAAAAAGTCATTAAAAGTTCTGCTATGTCTATTAAAAAGCAAGGGTTGGTGATAAAAAAGTGCAAATTTAGAGTTTTATGTATTTTTTGATGCCACATAATAAAAAAATAAAAAGAATAAAAATTATCAAAAAAAAAAAAAACAAACATTGGGGTGAACACCCCTTATCATTTACAGGTTAGAAAAATAGATAGTAGTCGATTCTCAGGCTTACTGAATATGCATAAAAAATTTCAAGAGAATCGGTCAAGCCGTTTTGGAGGAGTATGGGAACGAACATTGTGACACGAGAATTTTATATATATGATATGTTCCGGAATATCCCAGTTTCATCCAAGTTCACTAATGTTCGTTCCGTTGCTTATTTTTTTAATAAATCTATCTCAGTATGGTTCCTTTTATTCTAGGTGCATCGTCCTCGCATATAATCTGATTAATAATTTAAACAAAGTATTGAAAACCTTTTTTAAAATAGTAAGTAGGTATGGAGTTTCTTACATATTCTTTTCCATACAAAACTACCTTTTGGAAGGGGCAACTAGAATCATTTTCTTATTTTTTTTTACTTTTAAGTAGGTCGTTCAAAAGTGCCTTTTAACGGTCTAATTGAATATGTGATTTGACTTTGACTTTGAGTTGCTTTATCATTGTTATTTTCAATTCAAAAAGCTTTAGTTTGTATTTGCTGTTTTACATTCGAGTAACCCTCTAGTCAATTCACTTGTTTGTTAACTCGACCCAGTGATGACCCTTATTCACTACTAACTAGATTCGTTTCCACATCGGCAATAAAGGTTTGTTCATTTCGTAATGCAATATGAATTTACGAAACTAAATTATACCATTTTTAGGCAGGTGTCCCACTGGCGTTTTACGAGCGTTGGAGTCTCTCCAACGTCTGCTCAGCGTCGACGCTGCGCAGACGCGACGTCGACGTCGTGAGTCTCTAGTGGCAAGTGTTAGCCTTGCGACCTCGCAACGTTAACGTCGCACCAACGCAAAGTTAACGTCGCGATTGTAGGCAACAGGTACAATCACGCCCTCCTGTTCTGTCCGTGTGGGTAAAAAGTTACAAAGTTTTAGTACAAAGTTCAAAGTTATAACAAGCCTCTCTTCTGGTGTCACTGAAACTCTAAGATTAGTGTCTTAATATTGTATGTCACTCTCACTTTGAATCTCTTCTAAAAGTTCTTCAATGTAGTATCCGGCATTCGCAAATAATATTTATAAAATCCCGACTCATTATTTTTGATATTATTCGAGTAGGTACAGTGTAAAATATTCACTTTATTGTGATCGATGGTCCATAAAGGGTTTGCCCATAATTGACGACGACTTTTTCTTTTTCTTTTACGTAATTTTCGTCGAAGTCGTCGTAGTAAAGCAGTAGTGTTTCCTCGTCAGAGTTCATTATGTTTTTGATTGTACACCTCAAATAGTATTGTGTGCGACGTCAACATAGCGTTAAGCGGACGTTAATGCTTCCCATGCGACGACATGACATCAATGTCGCGTCTGGGCAGCGCCCACGCTGCGTAGCGCCAACGCTGCGCAAACGTTGGAGATACGCCAACGCTAGTATAACGCCAGTGGGAATGAAAATCAAACACCAAAAAAAAAATCCAGATTACTGAGTACCATATTAAATTGATCGACATTTGAGCCCATCCTCTGTCCTACTCTAAAATAGTACACGCTGGAGTAGGAAGCAGATTGACTACTGTTAACAGTGTCCTAAAAAAATCAATCTTCTTCTTAGGGGGCCGAGTCACATCGGAATGGCGGACTTAATGGCTAAGGCATTAAGTCCGCCTTTGTACAGTTTTTCTTTTAATTGTGCATAAAGTTTTAATAAATAAATAAATAATAAATAAACGGCAGCGAAGCAGCCAGCAGTTTCAGTGTCATTTAATTTTAAACTTTATCTTGATTGCTATAAAACGTAGTATCGTTTGAGAAAATTGAATAAGTAGCGCGGCCACCCGCGGCTCCGTGAGCAAAAACGACTCCCGTGCAAAAACGTCTTAAACGATACTACGTTTTACAGTAATCAAGATAAAGTTTAAAATTATATGACACTGAAACTGCTGGCCGCTTCGCTGCCACTCTGAAGTGACTCGGCCTTATCGTGTGGTTAGTGACTGACTTGGCATCACATGCCGGCGAGAAGTATTTCTCAGGCTTGCCAATTTCCTCACAATGTTTTCCTTCACCGTATTTGAAGCAAGTGATAATATACAGGGTGGCAGGGACATCGACGCTCAAACGTCGTGAAAAGGTTGCACCTGATGCCATAAATGAAATTACGAAGGTCATTCATCTCGGAAATGGCTGGTTAAAAAAAATTTCATTTTTGAGTGCGCAATGTATTGCAAACAACGCGATCAAAACGCTCTGCGGAAGGCGCGCGCGCGTGTGCTACCTAACCTACACACACACATACGTCGACAGCGCGGCCCCACGCTACACCGCGCGCCGCCGCCGCCGCGCGCCTCTGCTGCCGGACGAACGTGAACGTACCTACGAAATATCGCCGAATGACAACATTGATAGTTACTTAACACATGAAATCTTGTTTAATTAGTCTCGATAACTGATGGTAGTTACTTAAAAAGAAATAAAACTAACAATACCTAAGCTTATTCTCACAAAATACCGATAGGTACCTACCGATGAGGATTGGTAACAAAAAAGATTCTTGATAAGAACTTAGCGATACAGTACATAATGTTCAATTAATTAACTTACCTACCTTTATCTCGCTCATTCCTAATGAGATAGGGTTCGAAGTGGTCGCTCGCAGATCTGAGCGCGGCGCAGAGTTTCTGCGTGGACACGGGGTAAAATAGTGGGATCCTGGACACACTCCTCACACAGCATCGCAAACACATTCACATTTCACAACGCGATCTCTCATTTCTGCTGCGGTATTGCACTCGGTCACAGGCACCTTATACTTGACGTAACCCCACATAAAAAAATCTAATGGGGTCAAGTCCTGTGAGCGAGCTGGCCATGGTTGCGGACCGAATCTTCCAATTGACGCTCTCAAACACACACACGCAAAGAGAAAATTACTTTTGATTTTAAAATCTACTACGTTATGATCACAAATTCGCGACAAACAACACGCCCGCTTGCGATCAACGAAATCTAGGAACTGACAAAAATCGGAGAAATGCAAAAGAAATGTAGGTTTACTAATTCTCTTTCAATTTGCCGCACTTTAATATTTATTATTTTTTCTTGTGCCTACCGGACACAGATCAACAACATGATAGAGTGTACAAACACATTAAGTTGTACCTAGTGACCTCCTCATGAAATTAATTGCGATAATGGATGTGTTTTTTTTATGAAACAATAAATTACATTGTTGAATTGCATTCAAAACTAAAATTAATGTTAATAACAAAAAATTGTCGAACAATTACGTGACTTTGACGTTTTTTTTAATCTTCTTTACGTAACACGACAAAGCTCAAAAGAAATTATTATCCTCCATAATGAATCTAAAATAAAAGTAGTAAATGCGGGTCATTCATTTATGTAGATGATTAAAATGCCTCAAGTGACGCGTCTGTTAGATTCTTTGGGATATATCGTACAGACTAGACCGCGCGCCGCCGGTGCGGCGGCGTCCTTAATGGCGCCTTTTCGCCGAAATGCCGACAATAGGATGTCGGCATTAGAAAGCGAAAGGCGAAGGCACCTACTATGCTAGTGTTGACCTCGCATATGAACTTTAGAAAAACAGCTGATCAGGTAGCCCTTTCGAGTTTTACTTTCATTGCTGGTTTAAGTGAAACAAGTGAATTTACTATTTTTTAATTAAAAATCTCATTGGAATAGGTAAAAATAATGTGTTTATACAGTTTACAGTAAAAAAAATTGCAGAAAAAAACGTAAAATTTAAGGAAAAACCGACGAAAAATTTCAACGCAGGGGGGTCCAGAATCATATACTGAATCCATGGTAAGCGGGTGTGCGTCGATGTCCCTGCCACCCTGTATATTATTATCTCACTTGCTTCAATACGCACATGAACTTCAGACCTAGGATTTGGCAATCCGCCGGTCACACCACTAGGCTATCACTGCTTTTTTTACGCAACTGCTACTGTTACTGCATGTTTTTTTTTTTTTTTTTTGATGTCAAAAACATGATAAAAACCACTTACATGTTGACACTGCAAGCTATTTGTAACGCGTTCTATTAGTATAGGATCCCGTTATAAACGACCTTCACCGAGCTGGTTAATAGATGAAACCAAATATGCAATTTAATATGCTAATAAATATATTATGTATGGGTTGTCTAAAAAATTTCAGTCCGGGATAAAAGTTTTCAGTCAGTGCAAGTCTGGTTAATGAATGAAAGTTAAATGAAAATTAAGATTTCAGACAAATTCCTTACCAATTGAAAATAGGTAAGTACTTATGGAATTTGTCCATTAACCAAACCGATGAACAATTTTTTTTTAATTGTTAATTTATCATATCCTGGACTGATTTTTTTTAGGCAACCCATATGCAATGTAGTTATTGACATTTATTAAATTTAATATAAAATAGGTTTCATTCATTAACCAGCTCGGTGAAGGTCGTTCTTAACGGGATCTTAGACTATATGGTGATACAGTTGGTTTTGCTATTGTTTTAACTATTACCTGTTTTTTTTTGTTTTATTTAACTTCCACAGTTCTAGTTTATCATTTTGTTACATTGTGTTCTGCAGATCTATGGATTTAATCCAACTCTGCACATGCAAGCTGGCACACCCTTTTTACCTGGAGGATTCTTATTAGTCAGTTGTTTTTGCTTGAGTTAAGTTAGTTTTATTGTCGGTAGCTATATGTATTACTGGTATTCTTATTTTGTAATTATAACTAATTGTACTGTGTAAATTCAAGTTCTTCTAACTTAACAGACAGATGTGTTGCTGGGGAGTTTGTTCCGCCACTTCTTCTTCCCAGCAAAAACACTAGGAAGTGGCGAAGGGTGGGCATTTTGGGGGGCTGTCTTCTGTAATTTCGACGTTCAAAAAGTGCTGATCCTCAGCCTAATTTGAATAAATGACTTTTGATTGATTTGATTTGAGTCATATCACAAATGCTATCATGAAACAATGTAAAGACGTTGCATGTTAATAATAATAATATAAATTTAAAAATGTAATTTATAAGATATTTAATTTTTAATACACGACATAATAATGTAATAATAAAATGTTTTATTGGCACAAAAGAGTTGATGTTAATGCGTTGACGTGCATGTTAATTTGAAAGAAACTCTAAGCCAAATGAACTGTGTGTTAAAGATAAAGATTTATTTATTTGTTTAAACATTGTATACATACAAAAGCATGCAAATTATGTTATTAAAATGTTTGAGTCCAATCAATTTATTTTATTTACTTTAATGTCATATAAGTACACGAGTAGAAAATAATAATTATTATTTATTTATTTATTTATTTCTTTATCTATTTATTTATCTATCTACTATTTATTTATTTAATTATCTATTTATTTATTTATTTATTTATTTAACGACTTTGGAAGACTTACAGCTAAATACAATGAAAATAAGTAACAGTAAGGTTATCGGACAGCCAATTACAAGTCTCCACGTCTAGAGCTTGTGTAGATAATAATGTGGAACAAAATATACGCACACACTGCCGCGTAATGACACAAAAAAAAAACAAAAAATGATGATGATGCTATCTAGCCGATTTCGGCCACAGCGACTGCATTCGCTGACTTTCCAATGATTGTCAAGAGCTTTGTTCTGCTGCTCTCTCGTGTGCTGCTCTTAAGTGGCTAGCATATCCTACTTTGGCCGAAAAGGTACGAGCACAAAGCGGACATGTCAGAACACCATTGATGATATTATAGGGTATAGCTTTAGGTTGCCTAGCTTTAAGGTCATCGCGCTTTTGATCCAATTGTGACCTCCGTTTTTCTTCAAATGTGTTAAGCATCATCCACTGTTTTTAACCTATGAAAAAGTTTGAGGATAAACACTTTTTTGCGGAAGTCACACTTGTATTAAAAATATCAAAGTCGAACTGTTTGCATACCTTGTTAAAATAGCTACTTATGTTACTTTTTTTTGTTTTCTCATAATAAAATAATTTCTTATTTGTACAGAATAAATAGGTATATTATATGAGAGTAGAAAATGTCAAAGTTGTTAAATGTTTCTCAAAATTACAAAATGCATGTCAACAATTACACGAAATGGGCCACAAACACACGTATCCCTTTGTTTTTACATAAAATGTATAATACATTACTCTTGGAATTTAATTACCAGTCTACCAGAATTAATGCTTTGTGAAATTGAGACGACGCATGTGCTTTATATGAATACGAGTAGTATGAGAAATGCCTAGAGCTTCATATTTATACAGACATATAAACACATATAGCTAGGTTGTCTCACAATAAGACTCAAAATGGAATGCAGAACTATTAAAGAACTTTGTGGTATTAAAAACGGCTTTGTATAGGAGTGAAAATCCGACGAGTACCAATTACTCCGATTGGATTTAGTACCTACTTGTTGGTGGAGTTCATCTAGCTGCTTTTTGAGCCTATCTTTTGTAACAGAAATGTTAAAAGTTCATTCAGATAGCCATGCTAATATTATGAATGGGAAAGTTACTCTGTTGTAACGGCTGAACGGTAGTAAAATTGTGCATGAAAATAGATAATAACTATCCTGGATAATGGAAATAGGCTATTTTTTGTCTCAAAAAATAATAATTATGAAGAAAACTCGTTTTTTCAAACATTTTCCAAATGCAATTATGCAACGCCATCTTTGATGACATGACAGACGGTGACAAATGTGTTCCCAGCCCACATTCGTCAAGTTTAATATTTGCAAGTCTTTAGCTAAAACTAAGAATACAACACAACAAAAATTGATTTTCACGTTACGTCCTACGTAGGCGGTTCAAAGCGAACGCGATTATGAAGCGGTGACACGCGAATTAAATGCGATGCGGTGCGACGTGGCGGCTATGTCCTACGTGCACGCGAAGAGTATCGCCCCGCACTGCCGCCACCTGCAACAAAAATACGAGGACACCGCATCGAGTTCGCGCGAAAATATCAATCCAACTGATCGCGTTCGCTTCATGTCGCGCCGCGCCGCATCGCACTTCACGTGCGTTTGGTCACGTAGGATTATACGTAGGCCACTTCAATAGGTTTCGACTGTTTGTTGTTTTTCTGCCGCGTCGCGCCGCTTCGCGTTCGATTCTCATCGCTCACGCAGGACATCGCGTTAAGAACATATTACACTATCTGATTTGTAGCATCCTAACTAGGAAATCGGAAGGAGTAATCGCATTTACGACAGATTGGATACAGATTGGACTCATAGGAAGTAACGACCGCTTGGTCGCTTAGGATAGGCGGAAAAAGCTAGTTTCTAAAAATTTAGCACCCGGAACACAATGTCAGCATTAATTTGCAGTTAATCCACTTACCGTGCTCAACTTAACGGGTTTTCTGGTTGGTTTAACTATAGCCAAAAATGGGCGGTGGTGAAAAATGTGCGGAAAAGTAGCAAAGATTTCTCACGACTGCACAGTTTACGTAGTAGAAGCAGCACCGAAAAAAGTCAGTTACATATCTGTATGTGACACGCTTGCTTCGCTGTGATCGAGCCTCAAAACCATTTGACGGGCTGGTCACTAGTTTCAAACAAGCGTATTTTAAAATTCCCGTCAGCTTTTGTGTGCCGACCTTTAGCGTTAACTCTTTTTTAGTTTCACACGATATCGAACTAGAGTAAACAAGGATTTTTTACCTATTTCGTTGGTTCGTTTATAGACACAAACAAACATTTTCACGCCTGTTATCCGCGAAGAGTTAAGTAGAGGCGACACTATAGGACACACATTTAGCCATTTTCGTTTAAGACTCATTGAATAGTGAGCGAAACTATTGCTATAAATAGAAAGAATTCAGCTTTGAGTTGACCTGTCCCATAAGACGGCATGCATGCTTCAGCCATCGTTAAGCTCCAACCTATTTCAGGGAGCTCGACGTAGTAGCATCACATGTCTTATGAGAGAAAGTGCTAAGTATGGCAGAACTAACGTTTCTTTAAACAACGAGTTTCATACATCATCCAATTACTTAACACAAAGCTTTAATCATGGAATGGCGAAATCCCAAATTAAAATGGTTGGAGACAAAAGCTTGAACAAATAAATTTATTCATGTTAAAAGCTTGGCGTGGAAATGTTACGAGTTTTCCGAAACAAGATACCCTATTAATTACTACCGGCAAACGAGATAATTTCTCTCTCAGCCTTCTGTCAAATTAACTCTTCTCTGTTGCCAAGCCAACAGTTCTGAATTCATCATTAATTCATTCCTCAGTGGCAGCGACCACCATTAAAAAAAACGTCCTGGTGGTAGTAGATTACCATACCAACTTCGCAATAGTGATATTCTCAAATTTATACACTATTCAGACTTCGCGAAGACAGTATCTTTTGGCCACTGACTTGAATTAACTTTAACAGATCTATTAAGCCAATTTAAGTCTTTGATTTTCTTACTATTGGATACCTATTTAAGAATAATGTGTCCACGGTTGTGACTGGAATTTGCCGTAGTAAATTATTTAATGGACAAAAAGAGCTTGGACCTCACACACGAATTTTAACTACAAATTTAACAAAACTATGACACATTTTAAACACCAAATAAACCAAAAAATATTGATAAACTACTCGTTTACCTGTGCACCAAAATTCAAAGCCTTGCAAACCTTTTTATGGTAAACATCTAATAAATATAAATATCAGATTTCAACTTAATTATCTTTTAATTGAGGTGCTGGTACCGAGCGCAATAATCTAAAAGCGTCATGTGTAAAATGCACGAGTAGCTCCGAAGCATTCCGAATCAAACGTCGAAGTTCTCTTTTATCATCAAACCCATTCGGGGAATACATTCGCGCCACTACGCAACTTACAAATATTAGAAGGTCACGTTTTATAAAAAATAATATTTGGGAAATACCGACCATTTTACCAAATAGTAAGTATTACGTAAAAGAGTGTAATAATAATGTCAGTCTGGCAGCCTGTGTCACCGTCTTACTGCAAAGCAGAGGCGTCTTCTCATACAGAGAAGGCACAAGTAAAAATTCTTGAGTTAGCGTATTTTAGTAGTTTATGTGACGCTTCCCTGTGTGAGGTACTTCCCGTAGCAACTGGGCCCGGTATGCACCTGTGTCACCCGAAGTGACAGGGACCCGTACCTCCTCAAGAGCCAGCGCTCGAACACCGGCCGGACGACCTTAATACTTAGTACGCTTAACAACCTGATTTGACCTTTAGGTCACATTTAAAACTCGGTAGTACGTTTCCCTCAGCTATTTTTGATAAACTTCAGAAGTATATTACGAGTACTACTTAGCTTTGCGAAAGCGTTGCATCTCAGACTTATATTAATAACAAGAAGAGATATCTTCACTCATCATCATCATCTGCCTAGCCTTTTCCCAACTATGTTGGGGTCGGCTTCCAGTTTAACCGGATGCAGCTGAATACCAGTGTTTTACATGGAGCGACTGCCTGTCTGACCTCCACAACCCAGTAACTGGGTAACATGATACCCCTTGGTTAAACTGGTTGTCAGACTTTCGGGCTTCTGACTACAAGTAACGACTGTCAAAGATCTACAAATGACAGCCGGGACCAACGGCTTAACGTGCTTTCCGAGGCACGGAGGAGTCTTGGTATGTAATAAATGGTCACCCATCCACGGACCGACCTCGTCAAGCGTAGCTTAACCTTCGATCGACCCATGCGGCTATTATAATTTAGCCACAAGCTTCTCGAAGAGATATCTTCACTGATGTCAGTAAATGTCACTGAGTCTCCACTGGATTTGAAGCCTCTTGCCCTGAAAGGGCACCACGATAAAAACTCTTAATATGATACATATCATTGACTTAAGCTGTTCCACAATCGAGGAAAGGCTTTTTCCATCTCGTTTATCAGTACTTTCCGCTAACTCTCACCAATTCTTAAGAAATACATCTAGGTTATCCCGCGTTCTCTTTTGTGGTCCACATCAATTAATTACGGGTCTAATGAGCTCGTTTAACATTCAAATTGTGCAGTCTTATCAACTGATAAGACTGCAGAATTTGACTAACACAGTCAACTATTCAAGATGACAGCTTCAAAATAAACCTAATCAAGTCGAGTTCTTCAACGATCGATACCTACACATGCCGCTGCGCTTTTACTTTTGTAAAATCCATTAGTCACTCCACAATATTTGATTCTAGTGTGACATTGACATTGACATTGACAGTGCTTTTTTAGAGCCAGAAAAAAGGCACCCGTGGACGTTTTCGAGGAAAATGACGTGGGACGTGCACTCAGAATTAGTTTGTCAAAGTAAATAACGTTGATAAAAAACTAGAAAAAACAAATAAATGTGAAACGGATAAAAACTGTACGCGAGTCCACATTCATTTGTTACCAAACACGGGAGATGTTTCCGTCTATTGTGACTTTCTACACATTTCAAACAAGCGAGAAACGGATTTATTTGAGGGAACTATATTTTCTATCACCAAAATTTATATTTGTCATCAAGTTGTATCACCTAATAAATAGATCTATCGCCACGAAATATTTTCGTTCTCAGATAAACAAAAATTGTTCCCAGCTATGAATTATCAAATTAAAAGCAGCGGCCGCCGAGCGCCAGATAAAATATCTTTAAGTTCTAATCTACCATGCATGCGTGCATTGCAAAAAAGGGGCATCTATTTGGTACTAGACCTTATATCTCAGGATTTTAGGTGATTTATTCTAGAACTGATTTTGCATTGTTTGGTGACTACATTTTGGTGACAGATCTACTATTTTGAGGACAAACCTATTATTTAAGAAACACAAAACTAATTAAATTGGTGATAGCTTAAATGATACCCTTTATTTGACTATCTATTAAAGGTATACGAGGTCATTTGTTTTAAACTTTTGGAAATAGTTCATGGGATTTATGACCTTTCTAGAAAACTTAATTCTGTTGGTATATCACGACAAAACAGTATCAATTAGAATCATAAAAAAATCGATAATCAGAGTGGCATACGAAACGTTTCGTACCATTACCATATTCCCAGCATTTTTTACAAAATAAAACATATGGTACCAATGTCATGTGAGGTTCTGAAGCCAATTATCGAGTTTCACAGCATGCATTATATAAAACTAGAAACTGGAGGAAAATGTAGCTAAATATTGTAGCAAAAAAAAACTGGTGGTTATAAAACTTTAACTAGAAAACTTATTTTAACATTAAAAATAGAGACTGCAAAAGATTATTATAACGAGTTTAACATATTATTTATATTAAAATATTATTTTGAATGTCACGTGCATCGTCATATAAAGACTATTTATGTTTAATACGGAGAATAGAGCGTACAAGAAATATCGTAACACATGTTCTTGGGATGCCTACTCGCAAACCTACCAACAACATTGTATGGCGCTACGAACTCTGCGGCTACGGCGTAGACCGCGTAGCGGTTACGCCTATAATACATAATATTTCTACTTATGAAATAATTTTAATTAATAAACTTTCATTGTAGTTTTACAAAATAAAACATAGATTTAAGATGTTTTTCGCCTTCGTATCGAATATACCCTTATAGGTTTAGGTTAGTACCCTTAAGAATATGGGTTTAAAAAAAAATATATTTTATTGTGTAATATATTATATATATACATATATATTTTTTAATTAAAAGCGGGCTAAACCAGTAACTGCAAAATTGACCTTGGTCTAGAATTCGCAAGGTCTTGGGTTTTTGAGTTATTGTGTTTTTTCCATCTCGAATTTCTCAGTATCATCCCGAGTCTGGATTCGAGCCCGATTGATTGATTGACGTAAAACATAATTGGCGATATGTGGATGTACCCCTGCTACAACTCTGTCTAACCTTTGGGGATAACAGGCGCGTTGATATGTTTTTTTTTGTGTTATAATCTATTTAAAAATTTCAACATCAGTTTGTTGCTTCAATGCATTGCACTTTGTACAATTCTATTTATTGTTGATATAAGGAGTGCGCCCACGACTTGCTGGCATTTCAGCGAGTGCTTCAAGTTCTCAAGGCCAGCCAATAGCACAATAGCTTCTTATAGAATGTTTCTCAGAAATCCTTAGCTGGTTTCTACATTTCCTAGAACCGTTATCTTGTTTCTACTTCAGTAATATGATAACATCGTTTTGCCGAATGATAACTAGTGCACGCTTGAGTTGATTATTTGTGAAGGTCGCGGGACTATTCATGCTTCGAGATTCCTGGTTTTATTTTTCTTTACTTTTCTATGCACTAAATATTAAAGTACGGAACGAGCGCAACTCTTCTGATTCATAATAGTTTGGCCGTGACGTAAATGTTTTAAAAATACATTCGCTCGCCCTTGATTTGCATTGAGTATGCAAATCTGACTACACTGAGAAGAAAAACCAAAAGAAAGTAAGAGTTCATAATCTCATTTAAAGTCCAGACATTGTCTTAGTCAAATCATATAAGGACCGTGCAGTTTAGTGCCTAAATCCTTTATTCAAATAAGGCTGGGATCGGCACATTGAGAAGGTCAACAAAAAAAAACAGTCTCGCAAAATGCCCACCCTTCCTAATTCCTAGTGTTTTTGCTGGTAGAAGAAGAAGCGGAACAAACTCCCCAGCAACAAATCTATCTAATTTATTTGAAGAACTTGAATCTGTACAATGAAGGTCGTAAACTATAGAAAATACTTCACCACCAGACTATTTTTATTTCATTGACTTTACCAAGTTTTCGCTTTGGTATGAAGCAATAATATTTAGTTAAAGATCCCTTCCTATTGAATTCTGAAGAAGGCGATAAGTATACCTATCTAAATGGTATGCGTTACTGCCTCAGCGCTTCCTTTGTAAATTCTATTTACGTTGACGATATTGCTGCGGATAAAATTCTTCATGTGATCATATTTTTCTAATAAACGTATATTTTTCAATATGAGGGCGATATGTAGTTGGAGAATTTTCATTAATCTTCGGTACCTATATTTTTAGGTATGGTATATATTTTGGTGGGTTAGAAAGGACCTTAATATTTAAGGGCATTGGTCATAATGATCTTGGAACTTAGCATCGCGCTCTCACTGGGAGCAACATAGCAAGAAATGTCGGAGTAGGTACTATATCTAGGACTAAAATACTACAGAACAGGGCAGTTTGAGAACGTAAATCAAATCAAATCAAATTAAAAGTCATTTATTCGAATTAGATTCACTAATTAGACTCATTTTTTGAACGTCAAAAACTACATAAGACAGTCCCCAAAACGCCCGCCCTTGGCCACTTCCTAGTGTTTTTGCTGGAAAGAAGAAGTGGTGGAACAAACTTACAGCAACACATCTGTCTGATATGTTAGAAGAACAGTTTAAACAGCATTGGTAATTAATAAACATATCTACTCATTTAAGTTAAATTAAAAATTTGCTTCATGATAGCTAGCACACACCAATATACAAGACAGTAGTAATAAGAATAGTAAGTGCCGACGTTGACAACTAAACTCAAGCAAAAAAAAATATAACTAACTGAATAAATATAAGCCTTCAAGTAAAAAGGGCGTGCCCGCTTACATGTACACAACTGGATTACATGAATAGGTCTACGACATTAAATAAAAAAAAATAAAAAAACATGATACGCTAGGACCATCGAAGCTAAATAAGAAATTAGTTACTAGTTAAACAATAACAAAAACCAAGGTCAGCAAGACGACCAGTCACCACAAGCAGCAGCGTAAATAAGTGGGTAGCCTTTCATGATAAAGATTATTTTATATTGTGTACACTTTGTACATAATTATATGGATAACTAAAACTTCTGAATTCTAAAACCTAAACACATTTGAGACTTTTAGAACAAAAATTGTTGAAAAATGGCCCAGAAATCAAAGCGCCTATCTGGGTTAAAACTCGGACAAATATCAATGTGACTTTTTTAATTTATGTGTACATTCTGGCCTGACTAGCCTGTTCGTCTAGTAGTTAGTGACCCTGACTGCTACTGAGTTCGTTGGTTCGATTCCCACCCAGGACAATTATTTGTATGTTGTGTACGACAATTTTTTCTGTGTCTGGGTGTAATTTATCTATAATATGTATGTATTTAAAAATATATAAGTATATTTATCAGCTGTTTACACTAGCTCTCAAGTTTAGCTAATGGCGTTGTGTGAAAAGTTGTGGAATATTTATTCTAAGTTTATCTTAGACCTAGGTGGAGGAAAACATCGTGGGGAAAGCTGGACTTATATAGGTTTGTAATCGCCAATCCACCCTGAGCGAGCGTGGCAATCAATACTTGTGAGTTCACTGTACGGTGATCAATGCTTTGGTACGTGATGCCTTCTCTGTATGAGAAGAGGCATTTGCCCTGCAGTGGGACTGCAACAGGCTGGTAATATTCTAGCCAACTCCATGAGTACTTATCTATGTATAAATCTTTTTGAGGTCGACTGTTACTGTAGCACTCCAGTTTAGTACGAGTATTTATTTAATTCATTGTTTTCTTGTTCAATGTACCGTAAAGGTAATAAAATTGACTATTTTCAGTACTCATGCACTGAGTCAATATGGAAACACGTGCTCGCTCGTTTATTAGAAATTGGTCGGTATAGGGTTACCCCGCAAATGGAGTTATGAGTTTTTTTTATTTTGATTGTAGTTCTTGTTTGTTTCTGGAGATTGATTCCGCCACTTCTTTTTCCCAGCAAACACTAGGATTCTTCCTAGTATTTGCTGTGAAGAGCGTGCTTTTCAGGGGATTGTTTTGTAATTTTGGCTTTCAAAAAGTGCTGATTTTCAGCCTATTTCTAATTTATATATATAATGCATATAGACTTTTTTTATTTTGATATAAAAAACTGAGTTAAGTAGGTACTATTGAGCTTTCTTATTTTAAATTAAAATCTGTGTACACAATAACTATATGTTACACAAACTGAAAAAGTTAACCAAACCAGACAATAAATAACTACGAAGCGTCGAAAATTTCATCCGAATTGCTGCCAGCTTGTATAGTGCCCATAAGTCTGGCAGCAACGCCACGTTGAATGGCAATGCTTAGCTCCTTTCCAAAGTAGAGACCAGCCATTGAGTCACGGAAAGCGTCAACTAAACGTTGGAGATGTCTTTGAAAAGAAAAAGAGCACTCACATTTATTTTGTTGGTCGTGATCACGATTTCTTCGAATAACGGTGCGGGGTTTGTTGATGGGACTAAGTAACGTGATACAAAAATGTTTACTCTTAACTATCTTTGTGTTTATAGTCAAGCAATAAATTATAGTATATATGGGTCATTCTTCTACACGATTCAGACACGTTTTTTAACCGGCATCACCTTAAAAAAATAGAAGTTGAAAAGTCAGCAAGCCACTTTTTTTTTGGGCAAACCTTTAAACCTCTCTTAGCTGGGTTATTGATTATTTTTCAATGATCTACATATTTAATATCATTAAAAAACAAAAACACCCCCATTCTTTGATTTTCGTGGAGTGTCCCAACCCCCATCTAGTTACTTAGTAAATTCTATATTTTAAACTAAACGGTACATGCTTATACCAAAAAAAGAACACTTAGCCCCAAGAAGCTGACAATGCTATGAAAAATTAGACCGTAGTTCTAAAAGAATTACATTATCCAAAAAAAATGTGTCTGTCCCGGGGTAGTTACTGATTTGCGTGGATCATTGTAAACTCACTTGTATACATCCCTAACTTCGGGACCCAATTTTGCATCATCCTAATTCATGTTACAACTAGACACGCTCCGATCGGTCGGGCAGAGTGCTTGTGTGACGATGCATCGAGTTTCACCGAAAAATTAAGTTAAGAACCTCGTGGCGTGGGCATGGTTTCTCAAAACTTTGATTTGCTTGGTACCATTTTCTCCTTTGTCTGTGAATTTATTTATTGAATAAATTATTGTAGCGAACAAATCTAAGGTAGGTAACGTAATTTATATTCAAAACACATTTTATTCATGCTTAAAAGGTTTTTATACATTTTTATATCAAAGGATTTGTTTTGATTTCCGTGGTCGTGATTTGCGTGGTTAACGTGGTACTTTCGACCCAAGCAAATCAATTATTGGCCATGGAAATGAAATAAATTTGAGTTTTGTAAGAGTATTTTATGATTATTTGGTTAAATGTAAATTCGTTTAAAATGTATTTAAAACTTATAAATGTTTGTAATGTCTTTAACAAATAATAAATAATGTTGACTGATTCTAATATAAATAAAAAGTTTAAAAAACGATTTTTGTAGTAGTACTTACCTATTATTTTACTAGATGAAGTATATTTTTTAGCTAGATGAGGGCCTAAAAGCTATTTCTTTTTCAAAAAGCCCATTAAACGACTAAGGCGATTCTCACACTGCCCCGCACGTTGCAGCGTAGCGCGTGGATGCGTGTTCTTCCGTTGCTTGTAAGTATCTCCGTTTGTATGGAAAACACGCACAGTCCAACACACAGAAAATGCATCCACGCGCGTTCATTTCAGTTCAGAGACACGCAACAAGCAGCGTAATGCGTGGCAGTGTGTTAACCGCCTTACTTGGAACTGCCTTCATTTATTTTGTGTACGCAATGTTTGCGAAAACAAATATATTTTTTTGTGTTACGTGATTTGGTATCAAAATAGTGATACCAAAAATAACGTCCCTGCATTATATATTTACGTAAACGAAATGTATTTATTATGATAGGACTTTTCAATTTCCGACAGTTATGCCACGTTCGAAGTATGGGCGGGTAATTTCAATGTGATGTCGTTAATATTGGTAGACTGCGGGCTCATTGTAGTGTAAGTAATGTTAATTAAAAATTGTGTCTTTCTTCCTCTATTTTGTACACAAAATGGGCTCGTTCAAAACTTTGTAACATAGGCGTAGACCGTTTTAAACATAACATTAATATGACTGTATGCATCGAAAAGTTAGGCAAAGATGTGTCTCTTGTACCTTTTGTAGATAAGCTTACGCACCATTTATTATACTTAAGGAATCATTAACAAGATCCTATTTAAAAACTAAGGCATATACTTAATATCGCCTTGCATTTACCAAACAGCCGTTGTTACTGAATAGGTACAAGATAAAATAAATAGATTACATTTTCTAACGTAAGTACAGACGCCATCAGATCAAGTTACCCCAATGTGTTAAATTTCTTTGATCGTTTTTCAACTTTATGGCGAACAGAATAAGGCTCATATTCAATTAGGAAAATTTGACACATTGGGGTAACTTGATGTGCTGGCGTCTGTACATTATTTTCGACATCGCTGATAGTCAAACCGTTCACGTTACGGTTAAATTAGCCCGTCAGTAAAGCCAGCAAGGTGGTGTGTGGTGAAAATTTGACACATTGGGGTAACTTGATGTGCTGAGCGTATGTACACACACCAGCACGTCAAGTTACCCTAATGTGTCAAATTTCTTTGATCGTTTTTCAACTTTATGTCAAACAAAATAAGGTTCATTTATTCAATTGGGAAATATTGTCATTTTTTACACAGCTCATTGAATCTACATATTTTATATTACAAAATTCTTTCAAGGACAGTCACTGTATTACGAAAGGTACCCAATACATGATAAATAATAATTATTATTTATTTTCCGGATTAATTGTATTGTACAGACGCCAGCACATCAAGTTACCCCAATGTGTCAAATTTTCCCAATTGAATACGAACCTATTTTGTTTGACATAAAGTCAAAAAATGATCAAAGAAATTTGACACATTGGGGTAACTTGATGTGCTGGCGCCTGTACATGTTATTGTTTTTATTTTTATAATTCTATGTTAATGGAAATAATGCAAATAATAATAATATAATACATTCATGTATTTAGACCCGTGCCGTTTAAATAAATAAATAAATAAATAAATAAATAAATAAATAAATAAATAAATAAATAAATAAATAAATAAATAAATAAATAAATAAATAAATAAATAAATAAATAAATAAATAAATAAATAAATAAATAAATAAATAAATAAATAAATAAATAAATAAATAAATAAATAAATAAATAAATAAATATGTAAATAAATAAATAATAATGATCTACGAGAAAGTAATAAAATTAAGTAAATATCCAAAGGCGACCAAATTAAATAATTTTATTAACATAAAGAGTTCTTTTTGTACTGACACCCAGTACGAAAAAACTCCACAGAAATGCAACCATAAAAATGTTGTACAACTGTATAACACGTTTAGCGATCACTCATAGTTTAGGAACTCACTCGCTAAGCCTTTTCCCAACTTTGTTAAAATCGGCTTCCAGTCTAACCGAACGCAGCTGAATACCTGTGTTTTAGATAGTTCTTCACATTTTAGGAACTAAATATATTTTATGTCTTTTGAAGGTATTCCATACTGCCGTGAGTAATTTTCTGTATGCATACTGATACTGCTGGCCTGCATCATCCCACTTCTGGGCAAAAGGCCTCTCTCCATGACTTCCAGTTTTTTCGATCCAGGGCTAAAGTGGTCGTCGTTTGTCCGGGTCATTTGATCTTCCTCGGCGTCAGCTGCGACGCCTTATAGCTGTGTTAGCACTCCACATGGTGGTTATTTTGGTCCACAGCTCATTGGACATACGACAGATTTGGTCAGCCCAGTCCCGTTTAAGTTTAGCGCATTTTCAAGCAACACCACTGATCTGTGTATACAATAATATTTTTTTTATCAAAAATCCAAAGTCATTAGAACAAAGCCTAAAGAGGTCTTGCTCGACAGGAGTCTATCAGTCTCTCAGCAAATAAAAAAAAAACCAAGCGCAGTTACTCCTCGAGTTCCGTACCTACCTAGCCCGTTAAGGACTTCATAAAAAAAACATTTTTTGTCTTCAGCTTCGTCATAACCAAATTTGTTTGTTTTTTTTTTATGCTGATTTTTAACAAGCAGAAACTCTGTACTAGTGACATTTTTCTAAATAAATTTATGAACTCACTTTGACAATTTTTTTTTTATTACTGGCTATGCCTTGAAATAATTTTATGTTATATATAATCGACATTGCTGCATGGGATTCACTCAGATCGATTCCTTTCATTGAAACACCTGATGACATTTTTTACGAAATTTTTGCCGATCGCAATTCCATTGGGCGCATAGGTTTTTTATTTTTTTCAATATTTTTTTTGGCAATGTATGTGGTTACCCACATTAGCAAACAAATAATGAATAAATTATGAATTATAGATGACATGACAGGAGTCAAACTTCGCAGTTCACTATCAGGCTTAGACTATATACCTCTAGACGTAGCCCAATTTACAGTGTCAAGTGTGGAAGTGAGACGCAATAATACAAAGTTCGTAGGAAAATTGAGACAAAGCATCGTATCTTCTGTCCCTTACGGCGTGCCGGATTTTTGCATGGCTAACTTTTGAATGTTAGCCAAACAAAGTGCTGTCACTGTCACGTATATTATTATGGTCGATTTAATTTAAGTTTTCGGATGGTTTTTGCAATTTTTGTAATAGTTAAAGTCATTTAATGAGAAATAGACTCCATTAGATAAGTGTTTAGTGTATGGTGAATGCGCTACGATGGGAGGATGCAGTATAATAGGCTGTAAAAGCCGCTCAGAAAAGGCCAATAACAAAATCTCTTTTCATTCGTAAGTATTCAATACTGTTTGTGTTATTGTATGATTATTGAATTTATACATTTGTGCGCTTTTATTGTCATGGCTTTCAGACCAAAATATGGAAGATTTCTTAAAGTAAACTTGATTTCTTAAATCACATAACCTAGGAATACTTACTTACAGTGTTGCTACACGTTTCAAATCTTTTCCCTTAACTGTCAGGCCTAATGTTCAAAAGGTAGGCATAATAATCAAATAAATCTATGGTGGCTAAACACACAAATTTGTGGGCGAACCGTTATTTTTAAGTTTAAGTGAACATGTGTACGAACGAACAGAGCCCTTTCGACAATCATTAAGTTTTACTCTTGAAGGCAATCGCGTAGGTACTTAAAGATATTTGGAAGTAAGAATTCATTTTATAAATAAATGTTAAGTATAAACAAAAAAATAGATATTTTCAAAATAAGTTGGTTTTGTCTAAAGGACAATAGTTATTATACAGCAATGTCAATGTCACACTGGATGTCAGCCATACCTCAATATATTTTAATGATAAATAACACGCGAAAAAATAATGTAGTGTTCTTCTAAAGAGTTACTTCTATGTACACACATCAAGCTTCACCTGGTAGTAGTGTATTTTATTTGTGAGAATCAAGGTAAGATTGAAAGTAGGTATTTTACGTGAAATTATATTTTCTCACACATGGATACTTCTACACTCTTATTACCACGTTGAATACGTAAATTATAATTTACAATAGTGCTAAAATTGGAACCCGCAGTTAAGTAGAATTTTGGTCGTATTTTGGGACTTTTTTAAGGAATAGCAACACTGAACTTTTATATTGCTGTCGCATGTGCGGCCACGCGGTAGCTCGATCTAGAGGTATATTATCTAAGCTATCAGGTGACAATTTGACATTGTCTTATGCTAAACCTAAGAAGGTAAGGTTGTCAATTTATACGTAGGTACCTACGTTCTGAAATTTATTTTGTTACTAAACTTAGAGGTTTTATGTAGCTTAAAAAAGTCTTATATTTCAGAAATCAATTTAGGTAATTAACAATGACGACAGAGACAAACTTTAATACTTCTTTGCAAATATACTGTTAAGACTTTAATTAAAGTAGACCGGGAAAACTATAAGTATAAAATTATATGTAACATGGAGGCAATAGTTCAGATTAAAATTATGAATTTAGTATTTTTTAAATCAATGCATTTTAGTGAGGTAGTTAGGTTAGGTAGTTAGGTTAGCTATAGGATAGGTATGGTCAGTTAGGTTAGGTTATATATACATGTTGTCATTTTAATTCTATCGAACACAAAATGTTTAAATAAGATCACAGTAGAGACTCGCTACATAAAAAGTAGTAGTAGTTATTATTGGTTTGGATCTATTTGTTGTCGTCTTATCAAACGTATGTATATCTAATATATAAAATTGACAAGAGTAATAAATTGACTCTAAGGCACAACGAAGTTTGCCGGGGCAGCTAGTATTTTATAATTAAATCTAAAATTGAAATTATACGACGAAAACTAAAGTTGCTTACAGTTAAAAAAAGTAATCTGTAGAAATCTCTTACTATTTTCTCACACTAGTAATAAAATCCTTCACACGTAATACAGTTCTCACACATCGACAACATTATGTAGGCAGGTACTTACTTATGTAAATGACGTGAGCTTTTATAAGACCGAAATTCCCCGTTGCGTAGGGTCGGGCATTATAATTTATTTTCATTTACATAGGATCTCCGACCAGCTTCTAATATAAGGTTATAAGACTGTTGTTTTACATTGGATGCTGTATTGAACTGATAGTTTTTTGGACTTCATTAAATCAATGGTTAAGGCGGTACAGACGCCAGCACGTCAAGTTACACCAATGTGTCAAATTTCTTTGATCGTATTTTAACTTTATGTCAAACATAATAAGGTTCATATTCAATTGGGAAAATTTGACACATTGGAGTAACTTGTTGTGCTGGCGTCTGTACATTAGAATGCGTAAGTACGACAATTTAGCATAAAAGACTACAAGAAGACCAGGCATGATGAATGGATTGTGTGAAAGAAAATATGGCTAGAAAGCAAATGACTTTTAAAATATTTTAAAATTTATTAATACTATAGTCTTAAGCGTATATTTTATCATCCTCCTTATGTGCAGGTAGCGGTACTGATCTTGGCCGCTTTATGTATATTTTATTTAGTGGTGGGGGTAAGTTCAAGCAATGCATTTACCACTCAAATTGAACAATGCGCAACACATCTCAGCGGTAAACATCCGTGCCGATAACTGTATATAGGGAGGATGATGAAATATACGCTAAATACTTATTAATTACTAATAAATTTTAAAATGTTTTATCTAAAAAGAAAAGAAACAAAGATGCATTTACTGGCATTACAGCAGAATAAATACACCTTAAAACAATAAAATACACAGAACATAAAGAATATTGATTATTTATTGGTATTGTTGGCTTGAAATAGAAGCAGAGTCCATAAATTCCGAGATATGTAACAATAGACAAAAAGCAGATAATGCCATTACAAAGGACCTTTGAGGATATACGCCTATGCCACTGAACCCCGGGCAGCGGTATTTTGTGACCGAACAGGGATACAGACAGCCTTTATTAGCTGGACACTATTGGAGAGTACTGTAAAGAGCAGGTAACACCGCGAGCTGGAACTAACTTAGTTCACGTTGCTACTGTAATAATGTGATGAGTCAAATCACACAACAAAGCAGACGCGGTCATCTAAAGATAGGGTCATCTGCTGCCTATTCCTTTTCTCAACTACGTTGATGAACAGTTTTTAGGGTTCCGTAGTCAACTAGGAACCCTTATAGTTTCGCCTGAAGTGAAGTAAAGTTTTTAAATTTCAACCCTAACGTGTGATATATTGTTGGAAAGGTATTTAAAAATGATTCATTGATTAATCATTTTTTGATAATGACAATAATTTCGGAAATAATAGCTCCAAAAGTAAACCCCACCCCCTTCTAACTTTTGAACCATAAGTTTAGAAAATATGAAACAAATCTGAAAAGTAGAACTTTATAAGGACTTTCTAGGAAAATTATTTTGAACTCGGATAGAAACAGTTTTGTACAAAAAAGACAAAAAGTTGTACAAAATAATTTCTGGACTAAGTTTGTAGTATAATCGTATATGCAAGCAGTTTGAACACATGTGACGGACGGGAAACTACGGAACCCTACATTGAGCGTGCCCCGACACGCTCTTGGCCGGTTTTTATATCTGTACATAGGTAGGTTCACATTTACACGTAATTTTTTTAGCTAGAAGGTGAGGTCGGCGTTTCACTATCTGACTGCTCTGAGAAGAAACCCCGAAAGAAACGCATAGCCTGTTTTAAAGTTCAGACATTACCTTGGTCAGATCATGTAAGAACCATGCAGATCAGTCTCTGAAATAGTCTTTTGAAGAAAGAACTACATCGGTGTAGTTCTTTCTTCAAAAGACTATTTATATAGGTATAAGAGGACCAGATCAGTCTGTGTAAGCATTTGTTATTAATTGTGAGCTCAACTCGAAACTTGAGGAGCTCCACGTGCTGACTAACAATACCAAAGAAAGAGCATTGGGGTTGGCATAGGCTTTTTGCTTTCCCGAGCACCTGCCTATCTGATCTCGACAATCCAGTGGCTGGGAGTTACATAGCGTATTTATTAAAAGTAAATCAATAACAAACAAAAATTAAACAATAAATAAATGGGAAATTATTAGCTTCTATCGTTTGAAGCAAAATTATTTGAATTTCGTAAAAGTCTGTTTTATAACGTTTGTTGATTTAGGCGATCAACACACACGGCACCGCGCACCGCCGCGTTAGGCGGTGAATCGGATCTCATGTCGCATTCGCCTCTAATAAATCCGTTGATGCCTTACACACGTACACCGCCCGACCGCGCGGTCGAGCGGGGCGCCTGACCTTCAGAACCGCCTCGGTGCGCGGTGCCATGTGTTAATCGCCTTAGCAGATGTATGGAGGCCAGCACAATAAGCTACCCCAATGTGTCAAATTTCTTTGATACTTTTACAACTTTCAAGGTTCAAGTTCAATTGAGAAAATTTGACGGTTTGGAGTTGCTTGATGTGCTGGCGTCTGTACGGTTTCGATGTATTATTTAGGACGGTCACTGCCACTAGTACCATGCATAAGCGTCAAAGCTGCGCGAGCTGAGCTAAGCTATGAGTTAGCTTAGCCGCGGTGTGACCTCAGCTTAGGCTGTGTATAGGCTGCTTTGGTGAACTCGAATACTATTATTCCACATTGACGTAGCGCTGCAGGTGTTCGGTTTCAAAATTCATTCTCGAATACATACAGAGATGTGTACTCGCCCGAGTAAACTAATCATGGATCTACTACGTCCCTAGCTGAATAACACCCGAACACCAAAGGTTTTCGTGATGAAAATATAATGGTAAAATATAACGGTTAAAAGATAAAGTTTAAAAGTGTTTGCAAGAACATAATTTACAGATATAATTATGAAATATCAGAATAACAATTAATCGACGATCGTACCTATTTCTTTTTTTTAATAACATTTTGCCTAGATAAGTTAACTGTATTTTTCTTTTTGAGAAGTTGTAGGCGATACTAGTAACTGCTTATCCTAAAAGGAATTCAAGTACCGTTTCTTTAATGCGATTATCACGCTGCATGTTGCGTGTCTCTGAACTGAATTGAACGCGTGTGGATGCATTTTCTGTGTGTTGGACTGTGCGTGTTTTCCATACAAACGGAGATACTTACAAGCAACGGAAGAACACGCATCCACGCGCTATGCTGCATCATGCAGCATACATGCATACATTGTATTGATGATGTAATTTGTTAAGTTTAATATAACACTGTTGTTATTATAGTAAGCATGTATGTACAAGGGTGGTTCATTGTTATTAAAAGAGCGTTTCTCCATCGCCATCAAACGTACAAGTTTGGCGAGTTTAGAAATAAGTTACACCACTGTATTTTGTAATGTTGTCTTTACATTGTGATTTTACTTACATTTTTGTGCATTGTTTAATCTGAAATTTTAAAGCATTCACCCTCCCTAGGTAGCTACATGCTCATTACTTGGAGGCAAAGCATACCTTTTGTCTTATATTATCATATTTATTATTTAAGTTTTTCTATATATTATGTTTGTTTACATTCGTAATGTCTGCTAGTGACAGGTCTAGTTTTATTTTTAATTTGTCTGGAGCTAGTTGTGGTCGTATATGTAAACCACATCGACCTCATTATTTTTCTTTTACTTTGCTTTGTATTGTGTTCTAAAACCTTTCAAAATTCAATCATCTGTCATTCTGTCCATTTACCTTGGAGCCAGGTGGAATTTGGCAGTCTTCGTTTGGATCTGAAAGGCTTAGCAAGTCATATTAGCTGCGAGTCTAATATTTATGGCCTCTCTGTCCTCCGGCCCTCTAACTGACGTCCTCCGCCTCCTCTGCAGAAGTCTGAAGCCTAACGTCCCTCGGCCATTACTAGAGCCGAGAGGACCACCTCTGACGGACTCCTTCTCCTGACGGCCTCCTCCTGAGCTGCTGAAGACTGAAGCCTAACGTCCCTCGACTACCCTACAGCAGAGAGTGACACCTTTGACGGCCTCCACCTCCTCTACTGAAGCCCGAAGCCTGATGCCCCTCAGCCACATCTACTGCTGAGAGAGGGCCACCTTTTCTTCATTTCATATTTCATCTTTCATTCATCAGTTTTCCTCTCTTCTTTACCCTAGCTCCACTAGGTAGGCTTGATATTAATAAATTCTTATTTATTCCCTCTAATCTTTTCCTACAACAGTGCTCTCCTCCTAGGTAGGTAAGTTCTGTTACGTTACAATTTAAATTTCATTAAATAAATAAAATTAAATTAAATGCGGGGCAGTGTGTTAATCGCCTAAGTTCTAAGACAGATAATACTACATACATACATAAACTGACGCGTTTTTCCCATGAGGGTAGGCAAAAACTACAGAGCGCCATATGCTACGATTCTTACATACTTCTTTTGCTTCGTTTACATTCATACATGTTGTCATACACACAGGCCCGCCGGTTGCGAGTACTACGCGCCTGACCTTTCTGAAGAACCTCACCAGTAAAGTCTATGTAAATACTACAGCTAATAATTATCTATAAATGGGCACAATTCGCTACCTTCGACCTCCGGGATTATCCTTTGTATTGCCGAGTATCTGTATAATCCAGTATACGTCGTCACTTCATAAAACACTATAGTTTAAATTATACGTGTTATTCTTTACATTCATATTAACCCTAGAAAGATAGTCTGCGTAAAATTGACGCATGCCTGTTCGTAATCTTGCTCTATCTCTCTAAATAGTGCGAATCCGTTGCTATGCGTATAGGACATCTCACTAGTCGCTACCCTATACTATATTGTAGTCTGTGCTAGTCGGTGGGACCTTTCGTGAGGCGCAGGCGTCACTGAGGTTAGTGTTACCGATTTTGAGATATGAAGACCCCTTGAGTCAAACTTCCGCATGATTATCTTTTACGTGACTTTTAAGATGTTAGGTTAAATGGTAGTTGTATTGTTTTTCAACTGATTTTACTTGTTATTTCATTTTGTTGTTAGAGTTATAAGTAAAACAGACTGATTTAAGTAAAAAAACGTGATTTATAATTAAAGAAACAAAAAAACCTCTTTTTGTTGATTTATAGAAGGCATTTTGTTATTTTGTCTATAAATAAATACATTTTATAACATTATAAGGGGTTTTGATTATTTCATAGGGATTTAAATAAATAATTACGTTTAGTTTATTCAAATAAACAATAACACTTGACGTGTTAACTAATAGAATTTGTAATGTGGCTGAAAATGAAATAAACTTGACAGTTGACAAACAGCTGAATTAATATACGCCATTTTCGTTCTATCCAAAAACTTTTTTGTAAATATAAAACCGACTTCAAAAAAAAACACTAAACGGTGTAAAATAACTCTCAATTCGGAATTCTGTGGCTTTGGTGTGTTTGTCTTACTCATGATGGGCCACCGACTTCCGAATTTAGAGTTATTTTACACCGTTTAGTGTTTTTTTTGAAATCGGTTTTATTTTTGCAAAAAAGTTTTTTATTTTTCCATTTTTAGTTGTTGCCATAAAAATATTTGCCATGAATTTATTTTATATTCTTAATTGTTAACAATACATGGCATGATAATAGGGTTTTCCACTAATCCCTAATAAATTAAAATTAACATACCTAACTGACGAAATCTAGGTATATTGTACCCACCTGCGTACCTCTCAGAGCATACAAGCGTGATGATACGTCATGATGTTGTATAAACAATAAACATCCAAGCGATTCCAGCAATCACGACAGATTTGCCGTCTATTTTTGAAGAGTTCCGTTGTATATCTCCGAAGATCAGCACCAGATCTTCACCAAATTAAAATGGGACTACCTCAGGAGTATACTCTTTCAAACAAAAAAAGAATTTTGAGAATCGGTCTACAAATGGGGGAGAAATCAGGTTACATACAAAAAAAAAAAAAATACATACACACGAACATAGAACCTCCTCCTTTTTTGAAAGTCGGTTAAAAAGAAATAGAATAGAAACAGAATTTGTAAAATGCAGGCATTGCCATATTACTAATTAAATTTCTATCATCGTAATCGATTAGCCGACAATAGAAAGAAAATGGCGTTTAAAGAATCAGCTGTTTGTCAACTGTCAAGTGTTAACTAGTAGAATTTGTAATGTGGCTGAAAATGAAATACACTTGACAATTGACAAACAGCTGAATTCATATACGCCATTTTCTTTCTATAAAAGAAATATAATAGAAATAGTATTTGTAATATGGCTAGGCCTGCTGGTATGCCTGACAGATATTTCTTAACGGCATGTGAGGCCAAGCCAGAGGCCCATTGGCGACCACCAGCACGCGTAGCACGATCACCATAGAAACGTGTATGTCGACAATAATATTGTAAGTAAAAAGGTGTAGATAGCATATAAGCGCTCAGGAAGCGACACGTTTAAATGTGGCTACCTAGCCACATTTGAACTCAACGTCGCGTCGCGCCGGCAACGAACGCGTGCCTGCGTTAGTGTACCGTTTTTGAAGACGAATGTTGTTTGGGTAACCTCTCTACACCTTTTTACTTATAATATCTTTGTATGTCGACGGGAGAATCTACACAGTGACAGATGGTAGAAAAAAAAAGAAGTTCCCTTCAGTTGATTAGTGAAGGGATTGTATAATTCCTTCTCTCCCCCTTCCTCCCCCTCTCTCCCTTCCCCCTCCCTCTCCCCCTTTCCTTCATATCTCTCTGTCCCCCTCCCCCTTTCCTTCATATCTCTCTGTCCCCCTCCCCCTCCCCTCCCCTTCTACCTTCCTCCCCCTTCTCCCCCTCCCACCTCCTCTCCTTCTCCCTCCCTCTCTCCCTCTCACATAATATTCATCTTGATATTACTAAGAATCAGAAATGTGAAATGGTCTTGGTACTTATTAGACACATACCAAGTCAAACGAACTCAATCACTTCAGTATAATGAAATGTTTATTAGAACATTATTATTTATCTGAATACCCCTCTGTAGAGGTCTGTTATTAGTTACAAACCCATTCATGAGCTACCTGAGAATGGCGTAGGTGGATTTTGTAAGCAATTTCTATTTATACACCAACCCCATTCTACATTGTACCACACGTAACTACGTGGTAATGACCTTTATTATCTAGTTTATGCTACAATAAAGTAAATGGTGATTTCATGAGGCAAAACAACAGATTTCCATAACATCAGTTCACTTTGTGAATAAAATATTCAAATTAATCCTTGCCACATCAAAGCGACGGTACAGTATTCAGTTTATTGAAATATAATAAGTACATAAATTGCGGTAGATGGTGTATCGTCTGTCATGTTGTAATATAAAAAAGGAACGCAGCTGGTAATTAGATTATAGTATTGAAAGATACTTGGTGCTCACATATTTACATATATTTAAACCTGCAGGCCTAGCCATATTACAAATTCTATTTCTATTATCGTAATCGGTAAGGCGGCTAAGGCGACAATAGAAAGAAAATAGCGTGAATGGAATCAGCTGTTTATCAACTGTCAAGTGTTAACGGATAGAATTTGGAATATGGCTGAAAATGAGATACACATGACAGTTGACAAGCAGCTGATTCCATATACGCCATTTTCTTTCTATAATAGAAATAGAATTTGTAATATGGCTAGGCCTGCTGGACAGTTCCATTGAAATCGATGCTGAGAAATTCCAAATCCATCACTCGGCCATAACAGAGAATCAAACCCAAAACTTCAGTTTTAATAGTGACACTTGCAACCACTAGACCAACAAGACTACTAAAGGGCAACATTAAACAATTAATCACACATTTCATACTTAATTAGGGAATATCAAGAAAAATAAATATTTATTTTGTTGAGAAACTTGAACAAGTACGTAGAATATTCTGGAATCGCTGCAAGGCGTTGCGACGACTTAAATCGTTTACGTAACTAGTGCTTGCTTTCCAATAAAACATTTTCAAGAAAATAACAAGCGGAATCTTGTTTCAAGGTTGCACACTTCTAGAATATTATAAGGAATGTGAACTTGTGAAGTCCAATTAGCAGGAACTCCATATTGGCGAGAATAATATTGATGTTGTACAATACTGAGCACCTGGCTTACTAAATGGAGAGGCAGAAGGTTCACTCCATGCAAGCAGCGAAACTTACGCACGCATTGAGCTTTGGCTCTCGTAAAATAATTACGTACAGCGAATGCACGCGTTTGTGTTACCACAGTGCCTGGCTTGAAAACTCGGAACCTTACATTAAAAATAAATGAATATTCCACAAATATCACACAACGACATCTAGACCAAACCAAGCAGAGCTTGTACGAGTACTATGAATATCTGATAAACATAGGAATGTAGATATTTGATAATCGTCAAAATGTATGTGCGCACATAACTTCCGAACAACTGACTAATTAGCTAATATTTCTTAGTTGTATATTTTGTGTTAGTTACTGAATGGGCAGGACAACGTCTGTTAGTGCCGCTAGTTATTAATAAGTTAAATTGTTATGATAAAATTACATTAAAATTACATTACACATTAATTACAGTCGTTACTGATAGTCAGAAGCCCGAAAATCTGACAACCAGCTGAACTAAGGGGTATCCTGTTACCCAGTAACTGGGTTGTGTAGGTCAGACCGGCGGTCGCTCCATGTAAAACACTGGTATGAGCTGCATCGGGTTATACTGGAAGCCGATCCTAACATAGTTGTAACATAGTTGTAGTTGTATTTTATTACTCGAATATCGTTGAAACTTTACAAACATTTGGTTCTGGACGTCTTAATATTTTACCTGCGCTATGTGGGTGTATTGCGCCCGTTTTTGACGTATATTGCGATACAGTTGGCCTTCTGAACGTAAATTATTATTATCTATATTGACCCTGAACATATTCACGTCAAAATAAAATTGTCTGATTTTATGCAGCATTTTCATTGAAAAAATATGAAAAAGGACTTTTATTCTAATGGAAACTTTTTAAAATACGTTATGCTTGTATTTTGATAACTTTTATGAAAGGCATATATTTTTTAACCATCAGGATTACGGAGTTGTTCGCAGAATCACTTGTAACAAGTATTATTTCAAAGCATGCTCTTTTTTTTTCGTGAGAAATCAATACTTTTTAACATTAGCGATCCTAAGCTTCAGGGTATAGTGGCATACGACCGCGACTATTCTATGAAAATCACAACGAATATGTATTAAATAAATTGTCTAATGTATACAATTAATCTAATTATATCATGATGGCCCAGATGTTAAGGCGCCTGCCTCTCATGCACGAGGTTGTTATTCAAATGTGGACAAGTACCAATGTGACTTTTTTAGTTTCTATGTTCTTTTTAAGTTTATCTCAGACGTCAGTGACATCGTGAGGAAACCTGGACTTATAGTTAAATAAGTTTGAAATCGCCAATCTGCCTTGAGCAAGCGTGGTGATCCATGCTCGTTCCTTCTTTGTATGAGAAGAGCCCTATATGCCCTTCAGTGGGACAATAACAGGCTGGTATTATTATTATTAATCAAAACGCCCAGTTGCTTTAATCTGTGACTTTTAAGTCAGTGATGTGAAATAAAAAAAAAACAATAAAGGCCGGGTCATGTATCCTTGGCCCAATTGCGACAAGCAACGCAGATCCATCAATACATGAGGTATTAACGTGTACTTAGATTAGAAACAGTGTTATCAACAATCTAATAGGCAATTTCGCTGCGGTCCTCTGCCGTACGATCACGCATGGTTCTTATGTTAATGGAGTCTTAGGATTAGGATTAGTGCAAAGCTTTTGCTTGAAGATACGCTAATTTATAGAATCTTCTGGCTTTTTGAGTGGTAGTGACTAACCGGATGAGCTTGTGGCTAAATTATAATAAATACTTAAATAAATATGCCACAACTTTCACACAACGCCATCTAGTCCAAAGCTTAGCAGAGCTTGTGTTATGGAAACTAAACAGCTGATAAACATACTTACATAATTCTAAATACATACGTATTAAAGAAAAATTACACCCAGACACAGAACGAATGATCGTGTTCATCACAAAAACATTTAACCTGGGTGGGAATCGAACCCACGACCTCCGGCATAGCAGTCAGGGCCACTGACTACTAGACCAACAGGCCAGATACTGACAGCCTCACGGGTCGATCGAAGGATAAGCTTAGCTTGACGAGGTTGGTCCGTAGATGGGTGATACATTATATACCAAGACTCACTGTGTCTTGGAAAGCACGTTAAGCCGTTGGTCCCGGCGGTCATTTGTAGATCCAATACAGTCTTTACCGATAGTCAGAAGCCCGAAAATCTGACAACCAGCTGAACTAAGGGGTATCCTGTTACCCAGTAACTGGGCTGTGTAGGTCAGATAGGCAGTCGCTTCATGGAAAATACTGGTATGAGCTGCATTGGGTTATACTGGAAGCCGACCCCAACATAGTTGAGTAAATGCTGGGCAGATAATAATTGACTAACCTTGTGTCAGAGATTAAATGGCGCCCGTGGACCTCTGAATTAGCATCACATGCCATCAAAAAATATCTCTCAGGCAAGCCGGTTTTCTCACGATGTTTTCCTTCACCGTTTTATGAAGCGAGTGATATTTTTTTAATACGCACATGAATCCGAAAATTCAAAGCTCGAGACCTTAGACTTGGTAAGCTACCGGTCTCTGCTCTAGACTATCACTGTTTGCGATTTTACACCTATTTATTTTTTAGCTCGGAAGTTCTGATCTCTATAAACAACTTTTACAATGAAACACCCTGAAATACAACAGTTTTATACATTTCTACTGGATAAATATTCAATTTTGTATGAAACAGCAAATATTGTTTTTTGATATTTCAGAATCAGTCTAATAGGAAAAGTTTTTGACAATGATCAGTTCTTCCTTGCAGCCGCGGTAAAACAACCACTGAATTTTCACCGTGTTTAATGGAACATACCTACTCTTTATTGTTCACTAAAAAGACATACAAACAATAACATTACGATACATACCTACTGGTGTACCAGGTAAAAGCCAGGTAAATAGCTATAGCTAGCGTAGGGAGGGGGTGTAGGAATAGCTTTTTGCTTAATTTCTTTTAATCAGTCTGTTTGTTTGTTCACTGACAGATTTTCTTAAATTTATTAGATAATAATTAAGAAGCACCTCAAATTATTAAAACCAAGAAATTGTAAACAAAATCCGATTCAAATAGGGAACAAAACCTCCAATATGAAGAAAAATCAACAGGTAAGATCGGAGGATACTGTTGTTTCAGTGGCGGTATGTACATATTCTCTCAGCGACGCATTGTTGTTTTCTAACATTCACGCGAGCGATGTAGCGGGCACAACTAGTTATATAAATAATATAATACACTTTTCTGTTAGCTAGATGGGTACACTACACAAAACACAGAAAATGTTTTCCACAAGTTAATTTACCCTCCAGCTCATTGGCCCTGTAACCCGGCCATTAATTTGGGATGTCTACGTTTATTAAAAAAAATAAAGTTTTGCGTTAAAAAATATATTTTATAAATAAAATAAAGATCACAACATCTCAATGTTAACATTTCCCGCTGACAAATGAAGCCTAATAAGCTGTACATCTGTCTATACATGAGGACAATATTTTTTGTCTAAACTTTTTATCTTGGCTTGTTTTTTTTTTGCTTTATGCCACTACCTCACCTGTATTCTGTCCGGTAACACAGAATTTAGTAAGGTGTTCTACTTAGCGGTAGAACGTTACGCATACGTAATGAAGATGGAGTCAGCCGTTGCCTCAGTGTACTGGTACGGCTAACTCGTCCGTCCGAGAAACAAAACTTAATACTTGCCTATTTCATTTTATGTGTGGGCGCTTTCAGATTTCACAATGTTGCCGCCTGTCTACCGATTTTTAATATATTGATTTAAAGGACTCAAAACCAATCATAGTGGTATTTGATGTAGGCCCCTACAGTCCAAATTGCTTATTTTTATATTATTTTATTTATAACTTCATAACAAAAAAAAACATTCTAAATGTTTATTTTAGGGTGTAAAAATCGTGTTTTTTTTTTAGGTTGTGTGATGTTTAATTCGGATTTTCTTTTGGAAAACGGTTGGAGTTGCGTATGGGGAAAAAGCGCAAGAAAGGTAGCCACGTCGAGGGCGAGGTGTGGCGCGGGGGTAGCGGAGGCAGCGGCGGCATTCGGCGCGCTCATTGTCGCACAGATCGGCTTCGAGGCATCACGCCCCAAGCCGCCCTCAACTCCGCGAACAGGCGCGCTCGTCGCGCCATGTAGTTATACCCAACAGTTAAAGAACAAGCTTCAAACTGTTGTCAACAATCACCAAAGTTGTTAAAAAATACTCCGGCGTCGGAGCTGACTCCCAGGAACCACAAACTTCTGGTAAGTATTTTATGATTTTTGGACCTCCCCGCGCCATTTTATTTCAGGACCTCTGCCACTTTAAGCTACAGGGTTCCTCGCGCCGCACACGGCCCATTCACACGTCGTAAGTACGCGAGTTCGTCAGCTACAGGTAAGTTGTGAATTAACTTCTGTTATTCTAGTTCCAGCAGGTCGCATTGGGGATCTTCGAAAACGGAAACACTTTTTACCAAAACGTAAGGTTCGTTTATTGCCGCTTAGCTAAAGAAAGAAATTTAAGAAAGGGCGTATTATACGTCACATTACTTCATAATATTTTATTTAAAAAATAATTTAAGCGTCTTTGAATATGTACGGAGTTGTGTATGTTTTTTATTTATAATATTATGTTTATTTTAAACGCACGTTTGTGATAAAAATTTATTCGGGGAACCGCGACGTCATAAAAATATTTTTTTATGAACTTATAATATAATTTAGTGTTCAGCATGTTTCGTACTTTTCAGTATAGTCGTTTTCCATAAAATTTTCTTACGTTTGCAAAATTTCTCAATGCCTCTCATATTTTATTATTACGCTGAGATGAAGTCAGTCGTTTCGACTAACGATACACGTTCGCCGCAAATTGTTTAAGCATAGTTTCTCGCGGAGTAATATACCATATATTTCTTTTGTCGAAAGTAAAGGCTATCTTTATTTTATTATTGTATGCTCATTAAAAGGTAGCGTTTTATATACCTCCATATTTCTTATCACGCAGTCTAATTAACGATTGCGTGGAAGAAATCGCGGCGGGAGATAAAGTCTAGAGATGGTTAAAATACTTAACAGCACTTTCAATAAGACAAGAACGCGATATTAAATACGAGGGTTACCAATTTAAATATCTTATTTAAAGTATGTCCTATTTTAAACTATATTAATATTTCCAGTACATTCTGAGTTAATTTAGGGTAGAATCTTTGACCGAAATCGATTAGAGTAAACGATACAACCACTACTCTGGCGGGCCGTAAAATTGGATTATTCCGATCTGTCCCCCCGCTTTGTCCCCTCAGGGGGACAGATCGGAAAAAAAAGTTTGATCTGTCCCCCTGTTAGCAATGAGGGGACAGTTCGAACTTTATTCACTGCTTAACGGTTTCATCTGTCCTCCTATCAAGTGATAGGGGGACAGATGAAACCTTTTTATTCCTGTTTGTCCCCCATAGAATTTAAATTAACTCTTAAAAGTAATGCTACATGTTATAAGCTTACTTTCAAGAATTAAATAAAAGATTTGTGGTTTGGATTATTAAAACGACCTGTATTTAAATAAATAATACATATTTCTTTTGTTTCTGTATCGATCAGTCGGTCTCATTAATCACGTAGTAGGTATTCCAGGTATAATAAGTAAAATAACAATCAGTCCTCTGATTTGACTTCATATTACAAATATTATTTTTTACTAACAATATGTTAGCTTTTAAATGAGAAAATGTTCCTAATAAGAAATAATACGTATTTAGACAAAAATTCAGCTTCTATTAAGTTAGGTAATTAATTCTGTATTATTCAGGAATGAAGTATAAAAATTCAAGCTTTGTCGTTTTCATTCCTGTAAGAGATACCAAAAAAAAAACTGTCTGTGCTCTGTATGTCAGTACTATATTTAATATCAAAACTTATTTTGCGGATAACAACTTAAACATTTATAAAATATGGTTGAAAATTACTTGCACTCTATTATTGTTTCCAAAAAAGCCGGCTCTTCCGGGAATTTACTAGGTGCAGATAAATAATAAGTTTCAAAACAAGCAAACAAATTTCTGTTCTCTCTCTCTCTTTCTTACTCATGGGGCCTAATGGGCTGCCGCAATGATGCGCATTACTAAGAGAAAAAGTGCAAAGCAGATTGCTCTCCGCCCATACATTGTTGAAAGAGATTGTTACAAGAGCATTGGAAAATTATGTATTGTATTCTCTATCATGAGTAAACTCCTACAGAATCTTATTTTTATAGCGGACTAGCTGCAGAATAGATATATTTCAAAAAAAGGTTCAGATTTTGAGGTTATAATTGAATCATAACAACGACTATTAGGTATGATTTGTCATTGAAAGTGATTTTTAAGAAACTGAAAGCCGATATCATAATACATTTAGCTATATTTAGTACCTACCTTGATAATTGGGGACCTATGCAGTTTATTTTCTTTTATAATAAAAAAGACAATTAATTATCGTATATTCCGATACTCTTTGATGCAAAAGGCCATTTCAGTCATTGTCTTTTACCATTTTTGAAGGTGAGACGTCAGTGTTAAATTCTTCGTAAAAATTAATTTAGGTGAAGTGTTTATTTTACTAAGTATGTAGTTTTCAAGCGAACTATTGCACAGTATCATTAAACTAAGTGGAAATTACAGACAGAGGTAACTTTAAGTTTATTATTACTTATAAGATTTCGTTTGTTACTAGGCTTTATGAAGTGAAATCAGAAGACTGATTGTAATATGTACAATACCTACTGTGATTTATCGGACTGTGACTGATTCTATCAATCAATAACAAAACAAAATATTCTAATCATTAGTATATTTTTTATTGTAATTATGTTGAATTAAGCCAAATCAGAAGACTGATTGTAATTGTATCTACTAAACGTACTGTCATTTATGGGACTGTGGCTGATTAATAGAAAAACAAAAAAAAATATTTGTAACTAATTTAAATACAGATGATTATAAACTTAAACCACTAGTCTTTAATTTAATGTAATGTTGCAGTATGTGTGGCATTACTTTTAAGAATTAACTTATTAAATTCTGTGGGGGACAAACAGGAATAAAAAGTTTCATCTGTCCCCCTGTCAGTGATGGGGGGACAGATAAAACTGTTAAGGAGTGAATAAAGTTCGAACTGTCCCCTCATTGCTAGGGGGGGGACAGATCAAACTTTTTTTTCCGATCTGTCCCCCTGAGGGGACAAAGCGGGGGGACAGATCGGAATAATCCGTAAAATTCAGGTGCTTTTACGGTACGGTGGCGAAAATTGCTCTTTAGCGTAAGTACTATCGGAGGCATAGGTACCTACTTTTGTACGTTTTTTCTACCTTTATGGTCTAGCACCTGTTTTAAAAGTCCGAGTCTAAGTATCAACTGTGTACTTAGATACTCGTGACTAATCAGAATATTTAGTCGGCTCAGCGATGCACGCAGAAGCTTTGCGAGAGTAGGCAGGTCAAAGGATCGATTTGTGAGGGCGTTCGGGGCTCCATGGTTACCCTCGTTATCTTACCTCCGAGTGACTGTTTTATTTTTTAAACTTTGAATCATATTTTCTTGTAATAATGTCAAGTTTGTTTTCGGATAGACAAGAAAAAGCCGACCAATATCTTACGTGACGTAATATTTTTGGATCAACATCTTAGAAAGGTTCTTGTAAATGTAATTTATATTTTAGTACGTACGTTATGCGCGGTGCTAATGGAAACACGCGTTACTTATTATTTAAAAGAAGAGAAGTTTCGATATTTCAATACAAACTAACCACGTCTTGTTACCTATTTTGTTAAGAACAAAAAAATATATATATTTTATAAATAGTAACTTTTATAGTGCGGAATAAATAAGATTTCGACATACTAATTAGAACTATAGTCAAGAGATACGACAGAATCTAATAGTGACTGATTTTAAAGAAAAGTATTATGTCATTATCGTCGTCATCTTTCTGCACTAAGCTCAACATATTGAAGTAGAAAATAGTAGGTTTTAAATCTCATAAAAATTAAATGAACAATAACAATTATAATATATGGAAATATTGGAGCTTGCTGATCATTAGAATCAATGTTTGATTGGTAGGTTTGTTACCAACATGGGTTCGGGATTTAGCACAATCAATAACTGTAATAGGGTCGCTCACTATCTCATGGGACATCATACCGACATAGACGAAAATATTTGTAACTATGGGTCGCATTCAACAAGTCCAAATAATTTGAAGGACATTTTAGTACTTTGCGGTATCGAAATGGTTGCGTTGATGACTCGAATTCAAGCAATACAATTTGAATCAAAAGAGTAAACAACATAATTTTTTTTTTTTATAAAGAAACCAAAAAGAGTTGATGCAAAAAAAGCACTTTAATAAAGAGTACAAACATTTATCATGTTTTTTTCACTGAGTTAAAAATATATTTACTTACAATGTTTTACTACGTAAATCCGGAGTAATATAGTTAAAAACTGAAACTGGCCGATTGAGTTGTACATTTTTTTTATGCCACCGAAATGACTGACGTCAATTAAAAAAAAATAAAGTAGTTAAGCGTTGACTAAAAATAACGTTTAATTAAAATAAAAAAAGAAAATAATAATTAATTTACTTACCTAAAATTGGATTTGAGGGATTGAGAGAGGTGTTATTTTTTGTCGTCAGTAAAATTTGAAGTACCTATCAATATTTTTAATTGCTTTTAAACTGTGGGTGGAGTAATAATAATATCTTTATAATGAATATTGGATACCTACTTTAATTTATTTTAAAAGCGTGTAGGTAGATTGTTGAGAATCGCTTCAACAAGTCTATTTGCAATCAAAATAATTGAACTCGCACGTTTACAAAAAAAGTCGATGAATATTTTATATTCGTTGAATAATTTAAAAAAATGAATGTATTTTGTTGTTGGGTAATGAAATGTACCAAATACTTTGGGATTCCTCGAATGAAGCCTTCCAATTGCATTGTTTCATCGTATTTACTTTTTATGCTCACTGTACTTTCTGGAATAACGTAACGATGCAGCGATGTAGCTATACATCGAGTTTCAGCTTGTTGATTGCTTTTGTGGAGCAAAATGTTTTGTTGAGGTGGTTCAGGTATGATGCTGGAGCCGAGATTGGTCAGCAGAGAATCCCATGATGACGTATTGTAATCCTATGATGCTTGGGCTCGTTAGACTCGTCTTGTAGAGTTCTTTGGTACTATGGCATTTCCAACATCTTTACGAAAACTTTGTGTTCATTTTGAAAGTTTTATTCGTGCATTTATTACTAGTTTTATCCACCTAGTCCTGAACTCCAGCGGAGCTTATTTTGCAGTAAAGTCACGACTCCTACGTGAATGAATAGGTGTGTTAGGTGCGTGGTAGGTTAAACGTATTACTAACATAAGATATGGTTGACTTGGTATTGAAACCATTTAGACTTTCGGTTAATTAAAAGTTATATTTATGACTTCTGTTATATTCTATGAATTAGTAAACAGGCATGTAGTCAACATATTTTATAAATATAGAAGAAGAACAAGTAAATTATACGTACATAAGTACATAAACTCATGCCTTTTTCCCATTATATTTTATAGTCTGTAATTCCCAACGGGTTTTGACATTTTTGCTTTGGGTCCATGTAATAGGCAAGCCTTTTGTCATTGACCAGATGCATACTCTGTGCTGCTATGGAGAAATTTTAGATGGATAAACCTAATATCGCTTTACACGACCTGGGAATCAAATCTAAGTCATGCTCGGCAGTAGCGCTGTCCACCACTTGTCTACATCAGCGAAGTAGTCAGAATCGTATTTATAATTTCTTGTTTATTTATTTGTTTATTCATTTTTAATTTTTTCACCATCTATTTACAAATAAAATACACATAACGTCACGCCTGTAATCCCCGAAGGGCTGGGCAGAGGTGTACCTGGTAGTACCTACACCCACATTTCGCCAGTTATGTTTAAGTCCCATGTAATAGGGGGCGAGCCTATTGCCATCAATCGGGCACAAATCCAGACTCCGGGCTGTTACTGAGAAATACCAGATGGAAAAACTCAATAACACTTTGCCCGACCCGGGGATCGAACCCGGGACCTCATGCTCAGCAGTAGCGGCTGCGACCAATAGACCAACGAGGCAGTCTCAAGGAGTCAGTCGAGGGAGTTTTATTTAAAAATAAAAGTCTACAATTCACTCAAAAATCAAATTCTATATATATATCTTGCGGCTGAGTCTTAATAGCCGCACGGGGCGATCCAAGGTTCGGCTGCTCTGGTCGAGGTTGTCCGTTAGATGGGTGACCATTTATTAAATAGCAAGACCCCACAGTGCTTCGGAAAGCCAGTTAAGCCGTTGGTTCTGACTATCATTGATTCATCATTTGACTGGCCTGTTGGTCTAGTAGTTAGTGACCCTGACTGCTATGCCGCAGGTCGTGGGTTCGATTCCCACCCAGGACAAATGTTTGTGTGATGAGCACGATCATTGTTCTGTGTCTGGGTGTAATTTATCTATAATTTGTATGTATTTAGAAATATATACGTATGTTTATCAGCTGTTTAGTACCCATAACACAAGCTCTTAGCTTAGCTTGGGACTAGATGGCGTTGTGTGAAAAAGTTGTGGAATATTTATATTTATATTTTTGACTATCTTGTAGGTAACGATTGGCATAGATCTACGAATGAGGCACGGAGGAGTCCTGACATGGTCACCCATCCACGTGCCAACTTCGTCAAGCGTACCTTTACCTTTGATCGAACCGTGCGGCTGTTGTTGTTGAGCCACAAGCTCCTTGCATTCTGCTGAGTACCTCCATTATATAAGGCTACGCGTCTTGGTAAGCCCACTTTTCCTATCACTGAACGCAATCATAGGACCTTTCTTCTTAAAATCATTTAATCTACAAAATTTCAAATAGGTCTCCACGACGCTTGACTAACTAAACATTTAGCATCATTGCCTACTATAATAAATAAATATAAATAATCATTTATTTTGTACAGATCATACAATCCAATTTGTTAGTAATACACAACTTAAACGCTAGTGTTAGTATTATGTATATATTTAGTTAGTATTATATATATATTTAGTTAGTATTATAAGAAACGCTAACAAAAATAAACAAAGTATTGAAAGTTCTAGCAATCGTGATCCTTAAGCCCTGAGATTAAAACATCAAGAATAATATTCCGGGATTTAGTGCTAATTGATCTAAGGGGATTTAAGAAAATTCACCTTTAAGACTATCCATGCTGGCCCAGAGGTTAAGACGCCTACCTCTCATGCACGTTGATGTGGTTCAAATCTGGGCTAGTGCCAACTTGACTTTTCCACAGTAACAGGCTGGTAGTAACGGTGAAAGAAATCACCGCGAGGAAACCTGGACTCATAGGTAGTTAATAATAGTTTAATATCGCCCCCCCGCCTTGAGGTATTCCTCGAAGCGCTACTATTTTGAGGCGCTACTAATGAGGCGCTCCTATTTATTCCTCGGAGCGCACCTTTTAGGAGCGCTCCCGTTAGCAATTAAAAATATTTGTTTTTTTTTCCTTGAAAAAAATATTTTTTTTTTTAATTTTCATGGGAGCGCTCCTAAAAGGTGCGCTTCGAGGAATAAAATAGGAGCGCCTCATTAGGAGCGCCTCGAAATAGTAGCGCTTCGAGGAATACCTCCCCGCCCTGAGCATGCGTGATGATCTCAAAGCTGAATGGATTATTTCTTCAAAAGGCTTTTCCGGATTTTGCCCTACATGGTTAGATTTACATAATTTAATAAAACTATCGATGACGGATCTTTAAAGTGATCATGAACCCTGAGTTTCTTTCGGCATTTTGTTCTCAGTGATCAGTCATTTGGAAATGCCGGCGTCACATGGTTTAAAAAATGACATCCCAAAGTTTCTGTGAAGATATTATTGTTTTGTTTTGAAGTTTGAAATCGCTACTCCGCCGTGAGCAAGCATGGTGATTAATGCTCGTACCTACTCTGTACGAGAAGAGGCCTTTGACCTGAGGTGGGACAGTAACAGGCTGGTATTATAATTAATAACCTATTATCCAATCTATGTTACTTACTTCCCTGAAGTTAACGTAAGTAAATAATAATGTGGCCTTCCAATTCCGATCTCTGGTGATGAAACATAAATAAAACATTGTTTGGTATTTTCGTTCTCGCATTGCGGCCTGAGGGGGTTATTTATATATAAAATGAGTGTTCATTGTAACAGTATCATACATAATTAACACGAAGCAAGTTATGACCTACTTTTGCCATATAAAGTAGGTTTCCCCTTTGGGACATAATTATAGTTAAGTTTTCAGAAAATGTAGACAGAAAATAAATAATAGCTACGTCTTTGTAACCAGGTGCTGATAATTTATGAATAACTAGCAGGCGTGTCGCGGTTTCACCCGCGTAGTTCCCGTTCCCATGGGAATACGGGGATAAAAAGTAGCCTATGTCACCCAGGGATAATGTAGCTTCGCAACGGTAAAAAAACAAATCGAATCGGAAACTAATCAATGCAAACAAACAAACAATCAAATTTTTCATCTTTATTATCTACACACATCAAAAGTGTCTAGGGATCAACATATATTTTTGCAATAACTTTTCTCCTGATTGATATTAATTAAAATTTTCTTTAAGGATTCATCAAATAAAGTGTTTTCGTTTGTCACAGTAACGATAAACCAAGTCACCTTTGCATTAATAAAGAAATTTGCCATTTTCCTAATAAAGGGATTTTTGACATTTGAACCACTAACATTAAAGTTCGAAAAAAAGACTGAAATAACAGTTTTCTTTAAAATTTTATTGGGTAACTTAAACAATTAATAATCCGTGTTTCTACCGCGAACACTAACAACACAAGAACATCGGTTTGGCATACTCAAAATGAGTTCATCCAAATCACGCTGTGGAATGGCCGCCCATGTTCGTTGCAACAACAAAAAAAGGTCTTCTTGCGACTGGATACCCTCCATATTCGGCAGAGCTCTTCTCTGTAGCATATCCCATGCATGCTCAATCGGGTTCAAGTCTGGCGACTGAGCAGGCCAGGGCAGGACATTGATGTTAGCTGCGGCGAGAGTCTGTCTTACAACTCTTGCGGTGTGCGGTCGTGCATTATCATGCATTAACTGAAATAAGGGACCGATTTGCACTTGTAGAGGAACGATGACGTCTGATACAATCGTCTCAGCATAAATTTGAGCGTTGAGGTTGCCTCTGATCCAAATCAACTCAGTTCTTCCGCCGATCCAAATACCCGCCCATACCATGATGGTTCCACCACTATAAGGATGGACTTCCTGGCAGGATTTTAATCGCTGTTGGCGTCCAGGGGTTCTCCAGTGTCGTATACGTCTTGTATCCGGTCTCATACCAAAACGAGACTCATTAGAAAAGCACACGAAACGCCATTGTTCTTCTGCCCAATTTCTGTGTTCAAGAGCCCATTGATAACGAATCCTACGATTGTGCATTGCTATAGGTGGTACCCGTAGCGGTCTTCGGGAATGAAGGTTCACTTCATGCAAGCGGTTTCTGACTGTTTGGTCGCTAATTAAGTTCCCTGAAGAGTGATGAAGCCTCACGAGTTGTAAGACAGACTCTCGCCGCAGCTAACATCAATGTCCTGCCCTGGCCTGCTCAGTCGCCAGACTTGAACCCGATTGAGCATGCATGGGATATGCTACAGAGAAGAGCTCTGCCGAATATGGAGGGTATCCAGTCGCAAGAAGACCTTTTTTTGTTGTTGCAACGAACATGGGCGGCCATTCCACAGCGTGATTTGAATGAACTCATTTTGAGTATGCCAAACCGATGTTCTTGTGTTGTTAGTGTTCGCGGTAGAAACACGGATTATTAATTGTTTAAGTTACCCAATAAAATTTTAAAGAAAACTGTTATTTCAGTCTTTTTTTCGAACTTTAATGTTAGTGGTTCAAATGTCAAAAATCCCTTTATTAGGAAAATGGCAAATTTCTTTATTAATGCAAAGGTGACTTGGTTTATCGTTACTGTGACAAACGAAAACACTTTATTTGATGAATCCTTAAAGAAAATTTTAATTAATATCAATCAGGAGAAAAGTTATTGCAAAAATATATGTTGATCCCTAGACACTTTTGATGTGTGTATATATTTATAAAAGTTATGTTGGTTTGTGTACGCTTCAAAAACTCAAAAAGTTCTGCATTGATAGAGATAAAATTTTAGCATGATATAGGTATAATCCTCATCAAGGATTGTTTTTATCTATTTTTTTTTTGTTTAACCATTCAATCACAATGTGCCACAGCGAAGATTATGTGAATTATATTCGTACATGACTACCATATATGAATGTAAGCAAAAGAAGTCTGTTGGAATCGTAACAGATGGCGTTCTGTAGATTCTGCCTACCCCGATGTGAAAAACAACCGTTTCGTTAGATTAATAGTAATCAAACGAAAAGTTTATTCAATTTTAACAACAAAATACTTACGTGAAAATTCAATCTAGCTAATAATTTTACCTAATTTACGTTCAGAACTTTT
The DNA here is from genome assembly GCA_921972225.1 of Euplexia lucipara. Lineage (NCBI taxonomy): Eukaryota > Metazoa > Arthropoda > Insecta > Lepidoptera > Noctuidae > Euplexia > Euplexia lucipara. The sequence goes on along the minus strand of OV179142.1, from coordinate 2,525,414 downwards.
TCCCTCGAGATTATTTTCTTACAAGACTAACTATACAATTTATTGTGAAATGTTACTTATACTTTTATTCACAAAGCATTCTTGTATGCAAGTCGAACTTGAATCGGCGCCGTTGCACGGGTAACAAGAATCTTTTGATCATTTATTCTATTTAGTTCCATTTGCGTATACTAATGCATTAAACTCTGAACAGTTGTGAAAGTATTGCATACAAGCTGATGCCCGCGACTTCATTTTCACAGGATTAGTACTTCGAGTAGCATATGTTCATTTCCAAGGTCCTATCTATCTTTAGACCAAAATTCATAGAAATTGTTTCTACGGTTTAGTCTATGGTAACAAATTAAATTGTTACTACCAAATGTGTATTAGAAATACAATATCATTTTAATTGTATTTTTGGCAAGATGCAGCTGTTGCGGGAGTTTTTGTAGGACTATTTAAGATAAATATTTCCGTGATACGTTGTATACGTGTAACTTAAGCGGTATTTGCGGCGCACACTAGAATAAGTATCGTTATATTTTGGACAATTCACAAAATATCTTTATTTATAAATATCTTTATATTTGTATAATTATAGCCTATGATGAATAATAAATCATAAATGATGATAACATCCATACAAACTTTTTCATTTAGGTATAATATTAGTAGGATTAAGCTCTGAATAGTTGTGAGAGTTTTGCATATAAATTACACCTACTGCAAAGTTACAAGGGTGCATGATCGTGAACGTCGGTTCAACGATTATGCCAGGTCAGTCTCCCGCTGTCTGCTGGCAGCGACGAACGTGCGATGCAGGGGTATGCACTTTTTTTCTGTACCAGCCAAATACGATCGACAAAAACTTATTTTCATCAACTGTTTTACGTTTCATCGTAATCATTGAGTCATGGATGTCTTGATTCTAATTTTTTTGGGTAAAAATTATATTTGGCCACACGGAAACCGTCAATCTGCCCAAAACAATTGACTGAAAACTCATTCGTTCGTACGTTTAGATGTTGTGTGTTAACCACTTTGCTTGCCCACGTATTTTTATCGTAGGTTGGTTCTTTTTTCGTAACAGTAAACATCATAAATTGCGGAAATGTTTCAACTGCTAGTCTCGTAGCCCAAGCGCTAAATATAGACGTTATTTCTAGGTTTATTTAATCTAGTGTAAAACCAATAATAAAAATATATTAAAACTGCCTATCACTAAAACTTCATTATAATTGTTTCTCTCGAGCTTAACTTGGGACTAAATGGCGTTGTAAGAAAAGTTATAGAATATTTCTTTATTTATTATACCTACTTTAATTATACAAAGAATTATTTCTACAATCTGTAACTTTATTGATTCCACCTTTCTACGGTGATTATGCCTATGTTTGCTATTTTTATATAAGACTTCATCGTTGACTTAGCTGTCGTAAAGGCTACCGCTAAACACGAGGACACGTATTAGATTTCCGGTTCAGGACAAGTGATATTTGTGTTTTCCGCCTCGATTTATTCTCAAAGAGTCTGTTGTCTGGGTTTGTGCAAGCCGGGTCCTGTTACACAGGACCCGGCTTGCCCTAATAAACATAACTAAGTAAGTAAATAAATAAAAACTTACATGTACATGTTTATTTATATAAGTAACTCGTGAAATGTAGGTACACCTCTGCCCAACCTTTTGAGAGATACAGGCGTGATGTTAAGTCAATTTATTTTATAACTTTAGACGTTCGGTCGCTAGTTAGGTTTTTCATTCGAAAGAGCCCATTCGCTCTAGTTCTTTTTAGTTACTATGGACGCTGACGGCGTTTTTACAAAGAATCTTTGATATTTTGCGCTCGCTTCAATATAATCCGGGTAAAACCTAGACGAGGTTAGGGTCGGATTTTTAGTTTTTTTTTATTCTGAGGTAACTGTTAAAATGAACAGTCGCTTTACAAATTCTTTTTCTATCAAGCGACGAGGGATAAATTCTTTCACCATTTGAAAATTTTAATATCATCGAGTAACATAAGCTTTATTCTATTTCGAAAGTACAAGGGGGAACATAACCTTTATTTTATTTTAAAAGTACAAGGGAGTATATAAGCTTTATTTTATTTCACATGTTAAAGTTGAGAACGTAAGCTTTATATTATTTAAAAAGTACAAGGAGGGAATATAACCTTTATTTTATTTCAAAAGTACAAGGGGGAAACATAAGCTTTATTTTATTTCAAAACCATAGGGGGTGGAGAGAGGATGATAAAAAATAAAGGGAAAATAATGAATTTCACGCTACTAATATTATAAAGAGGTAAAATTTGTAAGTTTGTAAGTTTGTAAATTTGTATGTAGGGGGTAATGTCTGGAACTCATAATCCAATTCTAAAATTTTTTGAACTGGCATAAAGCTACATTATTCCTGAGTGCTATAGGCTATAAATTGTTTTTATAACATGTATATTAACCGAGCTATCACAACTTTTGTCTAGCAAGTCGGAAAAAAATACCTCATAAAACAGAATTATTTGCGTGCGCTGCCTAAACAGTTGCTTAAAATTAAAAACAATGTATGGCTACCTGGTTCGTCTTAATTATTTCTACAAAAAAGTCCGCGATACCATATCTCTATCTTTTATATTTTAGCTTTTATACTTCTTTTATTGCATTAAAAAATAATTTTTTTGGGCATACTAACGTTTGGTTGATTATTTGAGCAACAAAATATTAATTCTTATGACAATAAATTATTTCAGTATCACAAGAACATCATACAGATAAGATTTGCCATTTACAGTATATCAATTGGCTATACAGTTTCGGAGATAATATAAAATTACTAAAACGCAAAATGCCCAGGCCCTAGCATAACTTTCATTGTGCAGACGTTTTACCTATTTGCCCATAGATGGCGTTCTGCAGTTACGTCATTTTTTTGAATCGCGGTGTTAAGACATTCCGTGGATTGATGACCCTCTCGAATTTTTATCCACTTTGTTGTTAGTTCGGAAGTTCTATATATTACATGTCTGTTGCTTATTGGTTTCGGTTGTTTCGTTCGTATGGTTGTTGTAGTACCTACCTACCGTAATCGAAAATATCGTAATTTCGTTGTTTTTAACCGACTTTCAAAAAAGGAGGAGGTTCTATGTTCGTGTGTATGTTTTTTTTTTTTTTTTTTTTTTTTTATGTATGTTACCTGATTTCTCCCCCATTTGTGGACCGATTTTCAAAATTATTTTTTTGTTTGAAAGAGTATACTCCTGAGGTGGTCCCATTTTAATTTGGTGAAGATCTGGTGCTGATCTTCGGAGATATACAACGGAACTCTTCAAAAATTGACGGCAAATCTGTCGTGATTGCTGGAATCGCTTGGATGTTTATTGTTTATACAACATCATGACGTATTATCACGCCTGTATGCTCTGAGGGGTAAGCAGGTGGGTACAATTTACCTAGATTTCGTCAGTTAGGTATGTTAATAATTTTAATTTACTAGGGATTAGTGGAAAACCTTATTATCATGACATGTATTGTTAACAATTAAGAATATAAAATAAATTCATGGCAAATATGTTTATGGCAACAACTAAAAATGGAAAAATAAAAAACTTTTTTGCAAAAAATAAAACCGACTTCAAAAAAAACACTAAACGGTGTAAAATAACTCTAAATTCGGAAGTCGGTGGCCCATCATGAGTTAGACAAACCCACCAAAGCCACAGATTTTTATCCACTTTGTTGTTAGTTCGGAAGTTCTATATATTACATGTCTGTTGCTTATTGGTTTCGGTTGTTTCGTTCGTATGGTTGTTGTAGTACCTACCTACCGTAATCGAAAATATCGTAATTTCGTTGTTTTGTATGTTCGTCTTCGTAGTTTCGTACTTCGTTCTATCGTAATAATCGATACGAGTTATTCGATATTACGATTGTTTAGTTTTGTAAAGGCAGACGGTGTTCGAGTCGCTCTCCCTTTGTTCATAATTGTTTTCAAGTCTGTGCGTAGTTTGTTGAGAGCATGCCTAAAAGGAAATCTGAAGAGCCGCTCGAGTACGCCGTACGGAAGAATCTGCCCCTGAAAATGAGCAGCGCCTCTCGAGAAATAGAGAAAATATTTCGCAAGCACGCGCTAGAGAATCTAGCTCCGAGCGCTCACAGCGCCTCGCTGGCCAAAATGTGAGGACGTCGCGGGCCCGTGCTCGAGAAACTAGCGCTGAACGTGCGCACCAGCATGTCTCTGAGACAAGGGATAGGGAGACTAGCGCTGAGCGCTCGCAGCGGCTTGGTAGGCAAAATGTCATAACATCGCAGGCCCGTGCTCGGGAATCTAGCGCTGAACGTGCGCACTTGCGCAGCGTCTATCTCATTTAAGGCAGCATGTCTCTGAAACAAGGGATATGGAGACTAGCGCTGAGCGCTCGCAGCGGCTCGCTAGGCAAAATGCCATAACATCGCAGGCCCGTGCTCAGGAATCTAGCACTGAACGTGCGCAGCGTCTATCTGATTTAAGGCAGCATGTCTCTGAAATAAGGGATACGGAGACTAGCGCTGAGCTCTCGCAGCGGCTCGCTAGGCAAAATGCCATAACATTCGGTAATCTTTAAGTTACTGATCTGATTCCAAAAAAAAATTTACTAATAAAATTAAATACAGTAATATCAGTCGAGTGTAATCTTATGTTAAAATAAGAAATTTTCCGCGGACGAAGTCGCGGGCAGAAGCTAGTATTAAATAAAATAGCACTAACGTTCACTAATGTCTATTTCTGTTATATTCAAATATGACAGGACAAATTAATAATTATAGGATTTCATTTTAAAAAATCAACGAAAAATTCGGAAAATGTTTGCAGGGGGTGGGACGTTATTACAGTGACGAGTGACGCTGACAGTGAAATAAAACCCATTTTTCTTTTATTACCATGTTTTTTATTGTCAGTCGAGTGTCAGTTTGTGTTATTATACCAACACCGGGTCGACAAAGCAGTTAAGTACGTTATTTTTAGTCTTAAACTAAACTCGTAAGGGAGTGGTTTACTCATCAATATTAATCACTTTTACAATGAGACGAACTCTGAAATCTGCTGTTTCACACGATAATATTTTGTCGAGTTACGTGTACATGACTTGACTGCCTCGTTGGTGGTTGCAAGCGCTAGTGCTGACCATAAAGTCCCGGGTTCGATCCCAGGGTCGGGCAAAGTGTCAATGAGTTTTTCCATCTGGAATTTCTCAGTAGCAGCCTGGAGACTGGATTTGTGCCCGATTGATGCCAACGGGCTAGATTTGCCAAAATTTTAGTTTTTAGTCCCACATTTAGATTACAAGAAAATAATTGACACATATTTTTAAGCTATTGCATAGCTTCTATCGCGGGCCTTGAGCGCGGGGACCGATACCAGAAATTCCGTAACGAAAAAACCTCACGTTCCCCACTCCGACGGGCAAGGAGGTGTGGCTTGAAGGCCGTGCATCGTCTAACGTCGTTTCAGTTCGGCAGACTTCGACACGGCGTTGTGTGCAATTAGACGTATTGTATAGACGTATTGGATAGTGGGGAGGGGAGGGGGAGGGGAGGGAGGGAGGGGGAGGGGATGGGGAGGGGGGAGATTGTGAGAGGGGACGGAGGGGCAGGGGAGGGAAGAGGCAGGGGACGGGAGGAGAAAGTGAGGGAGGGGTGAGAGGAGGGTCGGGGGAGGTGGGAGAGAGGGAGGGAGGGGGAGAGGGGGAGGGGAGGAATGGGGAGGGGGAGAGGAGAGGAATTGATAAAAATGCTATGCAATAGCTTTACCGCGGCCACACAGATCCAGCCGTCCCTTGCTGTCCTCTCCCAGCGACGCCCTAAGCCAAGGCTCGTACCCCGCAGGGGGTGCCCTTAGCGTAGTCGCTTAGTTTTTAAGTTTTTTATACTCTGGCTGGAGGTCTTAACTTTTTGCTTAAGATATCTCTACAGAGACGCCCGGTTAAGCTATACACGTCCTCTTCAAGGACACGATATGCGATACGCCCCTCAAATAAATAAATAAATAAAACTTTACCGCGGCAGTCTCCGAGTGCCACACGTCATTTTTTTTCTTTTTTTACGTATTAAAAAAAAACGGCGATACATCGAGTCAAAATGTCGCATGACGTCACTAGCCAGTACAATTTATACTAAATAATGACGTTACAAGCCCTCTCTCCTCAACTTTACTGCGCTTAATCTAAGCAGTTTTTAATCAATTTGAAAAATAAAAAACTAAGTATCGAATATTTTCTTGTAATCTAGATGAGCGACTAAAATCTAAAATTTTGTCAAATAGCCCATTGGCTCGCCCCCTATTACATGGTACTTTAACATAACTGGTGAAACGTGGGTGTACCACCAGGTTACACCCACATTTTGCGTGTCATATTACGTTTACATACATTTATGCAATAACAGTTTTGTTTTCGTTATTACAAACCGTTCGTTTCGTCCCATAGTAAAAGCTGTACATTATAATGAGTAGGTACAACAACCACTTTTCGTCTTTCGCATTTAAATACTAAAAATAATGTTGCATAGATTCTATCCTGCATTGAGTAAGAAAGAAGAAAGAAAGAAAATACGTTTATTGGCAACAGCTGGATACACGCACAGTAAAAACGCAATAACACAAAAAAAAAGAGACAAAAAATGGCATGTCTCACGGCTGCGCCAAAAGGTTCATTTCAGCGGTAATGCCAGACGGATGCTGAGATCCTGCCTGACGCTGATTTTCAAATGAACCTTTGGGACATGTGACGGATGAGTAACAATTATCATTATACTTCATAAATAAATAATATTTTACGTATATAAAATTAAATAGATAGAATGTAGCCTAAAAACCTGTTTAAGAAAAATAATAACCTATGGATGTATTATATTATATGTATAGTGTGCCGATAGTGTGTGTACTGTGTAGTGGGAAAGATTATGATCAACTTGAATCACGGTAGGTACATTACGCGTGTAGGCGCTTTATAACGAAAACGAGTTTTACTAATTAGGTTGTGTTGAGTCGATAACATAATAAATGCACTTTACCCGCAATTTAATCCGCTGCAAGCAGCCGAGCGCGACGGTCTATTTATTGTGCATACGGAGAAACTACTTAGTCATTTATAAACAGTCTGGAATTGACTCGATGTGGTGTTATACATATAAGTGCATCACACATCGGTGAGAGTGGCAGTGGAGTTATTAAGCGTAAAAGTATGCGCTAGACGGCGAAATAGTATGAGAAAAAATGTCGTTACGATGCAATAAGTACTTCGCAGTTCAAATATTCTACGGTCCCGTATATCTCGACATACATCGAAATGAAAAACATACTATGAACTGTTCATAGTTAACGAATAAGTGCGAGATTGAGAAGGTGGCGTCCCGACACCGTGCGTTCGAGTCGCATACCAGTAGGCCAGGACCAATGGGTAAGTTGATTTTTAAACCTGTTTTAGCAAAGCAGTTAATTGAGTTAAAAACGTATGATGTGACACTATTACTATTTATTACAGGCCTCACAAATCTGCAACAAAACACGGCGGTGCCGAGAATGCCGAGCACAAGCAGCACTGCAGTTCAAGAGAAGTACTGTAGGCATCTCATATAATAGAAACATTAGCTGTAACCATATCTAGTTTCCGTTGTGCATCTATCATATACTGCCGTAGACGTGTTCTAAACGTGTGAATAGTGCCCAGAACCCTTAATGGTGGCGGAATATTATTCCACACCTTAGATGCAGCGTATCGAAAACTACCCCTGAAAGCTGCCGTGCGATGAGCCTGTGTTAAAAGTTGTTGTGCACATAGCCTAGGCGCACATTCACGTTTACTAGCCATCCAACTAAGCTTGTCATATAAATACCTTGGCTTCTTAGACTTAATTATTCCAAATAGTAGGCATGCTAAGTGTAACTTTCGTCTTGACTTCATTTTAAGTATAAAGTGTTTATTAAGGAACGGGGTGACGTGACTTCTAGGGGGAACTGAATAACAAAAACGAGCACATGCGTTCTGGACCCTCTGTATTAGTCGATCAGTGCGAGCCAGCAAGCGAGGACCGTAAACAGTATCAGCATAGTTTAGTTTAGAAAGAACAAGGGTTTCGATTAGCTGTTCGCGAAGCTTTTCTGACAAATAAGGCCTCATTTTGTAAAGTAGCTTCAGACGATAGAAGCAGTTTTTCACGGAGTTAGCAATATGTTTCTCAAATCTAAGGCTGCTGTCCATCCATAAGCCAAGGTTTCGCGCCTCATTCACTCGGTCAATAAGCTCACCCTTTAATGTCAAATTAAGGTTTTCGGGTATTTTAGTCATTTTAGAGTAGGCAAGAATATACCTTATTGTGACGAAACAATGTTTACTTTACTATGCCTGCTTTCATAGCATGCACTGAATATATGTGCGGCTAGTTTGCAATGCCGAAAATAATAAATTATTTATACTTTAACCACTTTTTTCAAAGAAAGCGCTCGAATGATATTGTTTCCATTAAACCTTTCACGGTAACAATCTAATGTTACCCCTTTTATTATATTTGTTCAGCGCGGGTTGAACAATCCATGTCGTAATTACGGTGTGGTGTTGTCATTCTGCTGTACCTACTCGCTACTGGTGGGTACAAAATATTGCGGGCATAACGGCGTAAAAGGCCGTGTAAACAACATAACAAGCGTTGGCTACATACTAAATTATTCAGTCGCTCACTTGCCTATAAGAAACAAGCGTTATCCAATGGTGTAGGATACATGATAACAATTCGTAGAACTCTTTTATAAGTAAAACCCGACTACTTAACAATCTGCCAGTTTCGGATAACTGTCCGTACAAACAAGATCCTTGAACAAATAGAGTTATCGAAAAGTGAGTTATACATTTAACCTTTAAATCGTGTCAATTAGAGACACAATATTTCTATTTTGTCTATAATTGACACGATTTAAGAGGACACTGACACCGAGGACACCAGTGTCCTCTCGGGGTTTAATGAATTTAGCTCTTGTCAGACTACACTTTACTATTGTGATATATGGTATAGCAAATAAGGACCTAATGCTATACTATGTAGCATGGCGTTCACATTAAGCGCTGTAATCGCAAGCATTTTACTAGGTAAGGGAGGATAGCACATACAGCACAATATAGCACAGCGTGAACGGAGCACACGCTCAATTTTATAGCGTAAAATAAGCTAATAATATATCGTACAGTCTAGTGTGAACCTCCCTTATATTGTATGGTGCACGATATTCTTGTGCTATTTCCTATTTATTATATAAAAATGTCTTAAGTTTTTACTAGTGGAAGTTAAATATTGTTCAGTTGTAAGTATATTGAAGTAGGCATGTCTAAGTACTAAGTAGGCAACAGTTTTGTGGGGCGTAGTTTATAAATTACTTACCATCTTTCATCAAAGATAAATAAACAAAGAAATATATATATTAAAGCGTAGTCTGAAAATTGCTTTAGAACGGTGAGTGTTGTAACCAATAAAATGTTGATTAGTAGAATATGTCTAAAACACCTACGTTTATAGAGAGAAAAACTCAATATTCTATTTCCCCAGAATCGTACACGTGCAGAGCTTGAATTTTATTGTTCAAGGGTAACATGCATTGTTCTTGCAACACCTGTCTAATATCTTAACGAGAACGAACATAGTACAATGGCTTGTTAAATATTTTTTTAAGTCCTTAGTCTAAGAGGATGGCCAAAGTATTATTATTGTGTACCTCTTTGGCCATCCGTTCTAAGAGGATGTTCTAGTCTAAGAAGACTAGAACATCCTCTTAGAACAAAGAACCAACCTTAAAAGCCTGTCAACAGGTGTTTAAGGTTGGTTCTTTGTTATGACTTTAGTGAATAGTTGCTACTGCTGTTATTTTGTTGAGCCATTGTTTAAATGGTGACAATATCGGCCCGGTCGTAACGGCATCTAAAGAGATGTAGGTGACAGAATCTTTACTTCATAGTGAGACATCAAAATAAATACACAGATAGGTACCACACACTTAAAACAAAATAGATACATAATCATGTTAGGTAACAAACCCCTGAGACAAACAATATCTAATAAACAATTTAAGAAACTGATTAAATATGAATGCTATTCTCACGCCGCGAAAATGCTTATGCTTTTTAGAGTGTGGAGTAGGTATTTACCTAATCAGAAGTGCGTGAGCAGGCCCCGTCTGGGTCAAACGACCACTTGTAGAGCCTCCTTCGCGAAGCTCTCGTTGAGCCTTTAATATGACTCGGCACTTTACGCTGGTATACTCTGACAAAGATCTTGCAACGTGATTAAAATATAATGATATTTTGGTTTCGCAAAAACTTCAAACATGCCGTTCGGGACGATCAAAGATTTAGCTACTCTTGCCGAAGTTGGGACAAAAATGGGTGCCCATTTATTTCATGCCAAGGTCAAAGTCAAATCATTTACTACAAAAGACCCATAGTTCAATTCAATCATTTATTGCATCAAATATGGTTGGTACATGAAGTTCTTATAAAAAATATTTAGTAACACACATTTGCCCAATACTATATAGCATTTAATAGTACAAGTTTTTACATCCTTTAAACAGCCGCACAGGACGATCGAAGGTTTAGCTATGCTTGCCGAAGTCAGAACGAAGATGGGTGCCCATTCACTACATGTCTAGATCCTTTGTAGACAGTCCTGTAAGAGGAGTAGTAAGTCTGACAACCACTATAAAATAAACTTTTTTACAAAAAATAAAACCGACTTCAAAAATAACACTAAACGGTGTAAAAGTCGGTTTTATTTTTTGTAAAAAAGTTTTTTATTTTTCCATTTTTAGTTGTTCCCATACAAACATTTGCCATGAATTCATTTTATATTGTTAATTGTTAACAATACATGTCATTATAATAGGGTTATCCACCTAACCCTAATAAATGAAACTTAACATACCTAACTGTCGAAATCTAGGTATATTGAACACATCTGCCTACCCCTCTGAGCATACAGGCTTGATGATACGTCATGATGTTGTATAAACAATAAACATCCAAGCGATTCCAGCAATCACGATAGATTTGCCGTCTACTTTTGAAGAGTTCCGTTGTATATCTCCGAAGATCAGCACCAGATCTTCACTAAATTAAAATGGGACCACCTCAGGAGTCTACTCTTTCAAAAGAAAAAAGAATTTCGAGAATCGGTCCACAAATGGCGGAGAAATCAGGTAACATACATAAAAAAAAAAAAAAAAATACATACACACGAACATAGAACCTCCTCCTTTTTTGAAAGTCGGTTAAAAATGGGGTACCCTGTTACCTAATCAATGGCTTGTGGAGATCAGACTACCAGCCCCTCCATGTTAAACACACTGGATCACGCCGACCCTAACATTGTTAGGACAAGGTCAGCCATATGTCGGTTTAACAAAACTTAATTAATACGTTTTTTACTCTTTACTGCGTTGGTTAACCATTTTATAAAGCAATTTACGCAACACAGGAGTTTTCCCAACATTGTTACGTTTTTTCTGTTCTTTTATAATAATTATCTATTTCTCACTACAGGGCGTTAATAACTTTGTTAATAAACTTCATTTCAGTTCTTACAGGAAGCTTTTTCATGTTTATTATTGTAAAAGTAAATATAATAATGTTCTACGGAGAACAAAATTAAGGGAGTTATATGGCGGACTCAGTCTATATTTTACATTATAACGAATGATTATTATCATCATCTGCCTAGCCTTTTCCCAACTATGTTGGGGTCGGCTTCCAGTTTAACCGGATGCAGCTGAATACCAGTGTTTTACATGGAGCGACTGCCTGTCTGACCTCCACAACCCAGTAACTGGGTAACATGATACCCCTTGGTTAAACTGGTTGTCAGACTTTCGGGCTTCTGACTACAAGTAACGACTGTCAAAGATCTACAAATGACAGCCGGGACCAACGGCTTAACGTGCTTTCCGAGGCACGGAGGAGTCTTGGTATGTAATAAATGGTCACCCATCCACGGACCGACCTCGTCAAGCGTAGCTTAACCTTCGATCGACCCATGCGGCTGTTATAATTTAGCCACAAGCTCCTCATAACGAATGATTATTATACAGTAGGTATTATCTAACAGCGACTGCTATAAATTTTGGCCCATAAAGTATAATTTCAATAAGAACGAGGTATGAGTTAGGGTCAGACAGGTGGTCCCGACGGGTTCCCATTGGTTCGAATAGCATTTGAAGTCCTGTGTTAAAAGCACAACATGTTTGACGTACTGTTTTTCGCGCAATTATTGAAATTGTTTTAAGTTCTATAGACATAATACAATATTTGCTCTAATTTTCTTCACCATAACCTAAGTTCCCAGTTAATTTTGAAGCTATACTATTGGTAGTAGATGTTTCAACAGCATAATTTAAACATTATCACCTTTAAAATGAACAACACGTTTCAATTAGGGGCAAATAAATACCATAACATAACGTTACCAGACCTGAAAGCTTGAAAGAGCTTGGCAAAAGCGTTTGAAATTTAATAGAAATTTGGCTTGTTGTATTACATACAGACTAGCCTAGATAAATATCAATCTGATACGAATTCGCACTCCGGAATTTTACTAAGAAATTCCATATGAAAAAGTACAATAACGCGTTGCTCTGCCCGGGGATCAAACAAAGGAGCTTATGGTCTATAGTAGCGCCAGCGACTACTGGACCAACGAGGTAGTAAATTATGATGTAATAAAGCTCAAATTAATAGAAGAATAAGTAATTGCAAGCCATCCCTAATAAATAAGTTCTGGCCACAATCTTGCGGTGTTCACAAAGTTTCGTGTATTACAAGATGTAATTGAAAATACAATTTTATCTATGATTCTATAAGATATAACAAAACCGTATATTCCAAGGTTAAGGATCAGTTTTGCTTAGGAAGTAACGTAACTTTAATTTCTTATTTAATTTGCAACTGTCGAGATAACTCACAATAGACTATGTTATAAGATTCAATACATCACTAACGCAATGCAATATTTTCGGCCTTGCTCCGGTAATATTATATTTAACAAAATACCTACACTAATCAAAATCCTAATATTTAAAAGAAAATTAAGGTAGTAAGTAGGTCCCACCTTAATTATTAGAAATATATTCTATTTTTCATAATTGAAATGACTTTTTAAATAGTGCTGACATTAGTAGGGTCATTATTATATACTTATAATAACTCAAAGTTTAAAAATTTGTAGGTACGCCTATTTTGGTCAAAACATGTTAGGACATTTCTTTTATTTATGCTTTGTAAAGACATTCAATACCTATAGACCGGACATTACGATCAAAATTTTCGTCCGAAACTGGTGTCCTGCTTGGACACAAGTCTATGAGTTTTTATAGTACGCTCCGCTGCCGCTCCAATATTCATAATATTATTTTAGATGGCGTTACTGAGACATGGGTTCAAAGTTTTTACAATTACTAAACTATCTTTATCTTTACCTACATTGAATTGTGTAACCTTTTCTTATTCTTTTGAACTTAGATTCAACAATAAAGTGCACTTCAATTTGAATTTAATTAATAGTTATTGCTAGAAATACTTACATATCAAATGTTATTAGAGTAAGTGTGTAAAGTACCAAGTAAACTGTAGGTACAGAATTATTTTACAACAATTAATTTTAGAAACATGATTATCAAGTATGTAATCAATCCATCCAATCAATCCATTTGACTGGCCTGTTGGTCTAGTAGTTAGTGACCCTGACTGCTATGCCGGAGGTCGTGGGTTCGATTCCCACCCAGGACAAATGTTTGTGTGATGAGCACGATCATTTGTTCTGTGTCTGGGTGTAATTTATCTATAATAGGTATGTATGTATTTAGAAATATATAAGTATGTTTATCAGCTGTTTAGTACCCATAACACAAGCTCACAAGCTTAACTTGGGACTAAATGGCGTTGTGCGAAAAGTTATGGAATATTTATTTATTTATTATTTATCAATTTTAACAACATACCTACATAAATGTTTCTTTAATATTTTTCAAATTCATGACAGATAAATGTCTTCACAGACTTATAATTTGAGACGACAATTTGAAAAGTAAAAACGTTACACAACATAAATTGATTCTAAGGCGGAACGAAGTTTGCCACCGCAGCTATTTTTATATATAATCGATGGAATTGGTTTTATTTTATGTTTGTTATGAATTCGTGTTAAGGGTACTGGGTCAATGGAGCAACAGGTAAATTTATTGTATATAACGTTACCTCGCGACAGCACGTTTAATTTAAGTACAGAGCACATCAAGCTACCCCCAATTGTTAATTTTTCCCAATTTAACATGAACCTTATTTGGTTTGTTATAAAGTTAAAAATTGTCAAAGAAATTTGACAGATTGGGTGGCTTGATGTGTATTTTTTAAATGTTAATGTTATTGATACTCGTAAACTGTTCAGATTGTTTATACTGTTGATGATCAAATCTTACCCTATTGGTGACGTCACGAATACTACAATGACATAAAAACATCGTTATAATATTGACCACGACATTGTACAGAGGCCAGCAGCTGCACATCAAGTTTGATGTGTAGCTGCTGGCCTCTGTAAAACTGTCCTATAAATTTGACAGATTGGGGTAGTTACCCTAATCTGTCAAATTTATTTTACAGTTTTACAATTTTGTTACATACATACAGAATTAGGTTCATGTTAAATTGGAAAAAAATACTGTTCGGGTTGTGCTGGCGTCATAAATAAATCATAAATCATATTTATTTCTGTAACTAGTTTCATACAAAAACTTTTACAATTATTTCTAATTAGTAGGTGAGGTCTATGTTTCATTATCTGATTAATCGGAGAAGAAATACCGAAAGCAACTTAGAGGTCACAGTTTCTTTTAAAGTCCAGACATTATCTTAGTCAGATCATGTAAGAAACATGCAGATTAGAGTCTGAAATGGTATTTTTGAGTAAAGAACCACACGGGAGACCAGATCAGTCAGTGCAAGCATTTGTCAAAAATCGTGAGCTCATCTCGGAAATTGAGGAACTCCAAGACCATTATCTTATTGTCTTACCTTATCGTCGTCTATACAATAGACGAGAATAAATTAATATTAAACACACAACACTGGAACCATTTCCCAGTCGACAGAGAACGCCAAAAAGACCATCAACGAACTCATTTTCATTAGATCCCTACTGCGGACCCAGGGGTTAATGAAATAATTTTGTCCATTTATAACGTATGGAGACAATTTATAAAAGGACCCTCACACTTAGAAAATGGGAAGCTGTAAATTTAACGTTTCAAAATCACTTAGGTAAATAACAGTAGGTATTGTGCAAATCAGAAATCTTATTGTCTTTTTTTTTGTATGTCTATTTAAGCTAAGCTCTGAGTTTGATGAGACTTTCAGTGGCTGAGATAGCTAATGTTACGGAGTAGCTTAAGCAGTTTTTATTTGAAAAAATAGGGTCTGAGTTTTCGAACGCATTCAACCCTATAATTTCTAGGGTAAATTGATCTAAAAACAAATCGGCACCGACTATAAATTGTTAAATTATATGTTTCGAAGTTGCCGAAATAAATAGAATAATTCCGGATTCAACTTATAAGAGACAAGAAAACATTAAACTGCATTACATTTTACAAATTAATTATCAACATTATCTGCTTTTAAAACACTAAATGATACAACAGTTGATGCAAGTTGCCGACTTTATTTGAAATTGTCTACAAGACGTCTACTCGTGACTCTATTGTAGATACCTGATTACCCTGCACTTGACATACTGTGCATATTAAACAGCCGTCTGCGCCACAATTAGAGTCCAAATGATTGGAGTCGCTTGTGTATAATTAGCTCTTCATATCTAATTATATAAAGATCAAAGGTCGTCAGCAAACATGTACATAAAAGGTATCTATGTCTAGCAGATAGGTTTGTGGCAGTAGGGGCTTTTGGCTAAATAAATGAGCGACATGGGTCAATCGAAGGTAAAGCTGCGCTTGCCGAGGACATTTTGTGGATTGGCGGTCATGCTTTACATATCCTGTTAAGCCTTGAAAATCACGATAGCCATCTACCACCTTGAAATTACGAGCTGCAATTTTAGATTACAACGAGAGGTCGGAACCCCGATAGTCTGACAACGAGTCTAACCAATTGGATATCCATTACTGTTACCCAGTAACTGAGTTGTGGAAATCAGATTCATAATCGCTTCATGTAAATCACTGGTATTCAGCTAGATCAGGTTAAACTGGAAGTCGACCCTATATAGTTGGGAAAACGCTAGGCAGATATAATGATAAAATACTGATTTAAGACACGAGTACGTGCAAGTTCTTAAATCCACAAGTGAATTTATCTAGTCAAGTGAACTGAAAAAATCTGGGTCATGGTCGCGCCCGTATAAAAATAAATAGTTAATTGAATTCACGACGGCGGATTTCGATAGTGCATCATTGGCTAAATTGTTTTCAGAATTTATCACGCTCAAAAGCTTTCTGTAGGTACTTATACGAGTACTACGTCGTTATACAGGGAAGGGAAGTTGTCTTCCGTCGCGCGTTGTGGGAGCAACAAGTTCTTGTTATCTCACAAATCGGGGATGTGGGAGGCTGCGCGGGTGATTTATTCTATTTATACGCAGTTATATCCACTGATAACTTTTCTATGGAGATTTTCATTGTCTATGGAGTCATAAAACTAAACGCATTCCTTCCAAAACCTAAAAAAAAATGTTTATTAAACACGAACTAAATACTAACTAACTAACTTCGAAGTGTAGACAAAATCGTATTTATTTTTCATGCCGTAAGGTAAAATGTATCGGGACAAGAACCAAATATTCCAACCATGTATAGGTACCTACATTATCAGCAAATAACTGTTTTCTTTTTTCTTGCTTTTTATACATAAGAAATCATCTCAAATAATTTCATAAGTTGGCCAATTCATTTTCATGCGTCAGTTCGCACATGTGAACACAATATCATTTACTCGCTCGCTTACCGGTTAGCAATACAAACGGTTATTCAAAAAAAGTGTCCAACCAAATACCGGTAGACCACAATTATTTTCATTGCAAAAGTAAAAGTCTTTTGCTTCCAGCGCTCCCAGTTATTTCAATAAAACTATTTGGTAGCGCCGACAAACGGTTGGTTGCCCGCAGCAAATTGTCTGACTAGAAAAAGTAATTCAACATCCCTGTTATAACTAGTAGTGAGCCAAACTGAGGACCGTTTGGTTCACTCGGTTTTCTGTACGTAAGAATGAACTGTAAAAAAGGTAAATAAAATCGATTAGTAAGTGAAGCTAAGTTAAAAGGACCACACTAGATTGGGTTCTATTTGAATAACGCTGATTGAGCAATTGGTTTTCGTGGTATCGGTCGCGGGTTCCTGCTCAGTCTTCTTTTTTATGGGTAGAAAAGTGGCGGAAGTTGCTTAATGTAGGTGTACAGTGAGATTTTCTAATTCTACACCACACTGTATAGAAGAAATAACAGACGCGTAATGGTTGAAATAACGAGCGTGGAATATGTGGCTTATAATATGTGCTCATTAAACACATGTTTGGACTTTAAAAGACACTAATGAGCTCTGAGTTTCTTTCGGTGTCTCTTTTCGGAGAAGTCAGATCATGAAAAACCGACCTCATCTAGCAGAAAATAACGTGTTTTTACAGCTAAATAAATACCATTTTTTATATCATTTTTTATCATTTTAAATGCAAGAACTTTACCAATAAACATTACATAGGTGTAGTCTGAGTGAAACATGTGGTTATTTTTATATAAATAATGGCCAGATCATTGAAGATTCGCCAAAATTTACGACACAAGTGTGTTTATTGATTTTGTGACATGGCCCCGTTCGCGTAGGCCCGGAGATTTGGTTCCAGGGGACCGCACCCCGCCTTCTGCCCCTGCTTGCTGGCTCTAACCGATGCCTACAACAGTTTCATTTGCGACAGCGAGTTAATTTTTGTTTATTCGATTATTGTTACGAAGATTATAAAACATTTTTGTTTATGAAGTTATAGATTGTGTCTAACTTAAACTTGAAAGCTATTGTTTCACGTAAAATACTTGGAAGTGGTGAAGGGTGGGACGTTTTGGGTGATTATCTTGGTTTTAATTTGACGTTCAGTAAGTGCTGATTCTGAGCCTACTTTGAATAAAGAAAAAGTTTGTTTTTAAATTAATACGTAAACATCACGCCTATTTTTCCCCAACGGTTAGGTGTTTATTACACATTGTAGGTAAGTACCTACCTATATTACACACACCCACCCACCCATATTTTGCCAATCATGTTTAAAACTCATGTATATAACGGGCTGCGAGCCTGTAGCACTGGACACAAATACAGACTGAATTGAAACCGGCAATCGAATCTAAGACCTCATCCCGTGACACTCGTGACCAATGAAAGTCTTAGACTTAATACTACGTTTCTACTTCTTACTGTATTAATTCAATGTTCTCTTTCAAGCGTAATACAACAGATAAGCCAGTTAGACATGTGTAAATGCTTTAAGTAGTAATCTTAGCAAAACAATTTGACATTGGGTAAAATAAATTTTAACTAAATTTACACAACCCTTACCGTGATATTGCAAACATTGTAGGTACGTAGACCTGACTAACCACGTAGTTCATGTGTAAATAAATATAATTAATATGCCAAGGTTCTTGTTAGCG
This sequence comes from Euplexia lucipara, assembly GCA_921972225.1. Classification (NCBI taxonomy): domain Eukaryota; kingdom Metazoa; phylum Arthropoda; class Insecta; order Lepidoptera; family Noctuidae; genus Euplexia; species Euplexia lucipara. The sequence goes on along the minus strand of OV179142.1, from coordinate 2,506,721 downwards.
GGAAATTTCAAATAGAGGATGTGATAGATAGGTACCTAAACTCCATTATAATAGCATTAGGAAAAAGAGACTCGCAAAAGCAGAGATGCAGAACATTTTATTTTAAAGATACGTGAAAATTTAGAAGAATAAAAGTGAAACGAAGAACGTGTCCGTGTATTGGTCATCCCTTATTCTTTGAGGTTTGTATCGTTGACTCTGTAATTTTCAACTAAAATGAAATAATATGACTAAATGGAATCCACATTATTTCTTAAATTAAATTGTGGCAATAGTTACAAATAAGTTTAACAGCTGCTGTGCAAATAGATTATAATAAATTCGGTGTCTATCGTTATTGTAACACGCTGTACTGTCGTTACAAGTGTACCTTCATTAAAAATAACCTTTAGATCAACTTCTGTTTAATGCTATTTTAAATGGAGTATAATGAACGCGTGCGTAACGTGCCTATAGAGAATATGTGATAGATCTCATGTGACCTACAAATATTTTTACCATTATTCATTTACGCAAGCCCTTGTTAGTAAAAGTCGTGTCACCTATTAAACAAAAACCTACTACACATTAACCTTGCAAAGATAATGACCACTAAATAATTATTTTCGTACCTACCATAACGATGGTCATTTTTAATCTGTTAAAAACAGGGAAAGAAAATTGTACTGAATTTCATTCATCCTCTACAGGGAGAATGTAATTTAAATTTGGAATACATACCGAAATTTATACTGAACTACAGCTGTGTTTACACCATTGAGTTTGTATTTAGAGCATTATACAACTTTTTAAAAAAGGAATACGCATTTATTAGGCAGTTAGGATTATTAAATAAAATTACGAAAACCGTCAAGGCCGTATGAGCTTGATACCTTTGCGTTTCCGACAAAAAAATATTAGTCAAGGGATTTGCCACGTTTTTGTTTTCTTCAAATACGTTAAGTTTATTTTTATCACATCTATTCAAAAAGAGCTAGTTTATTCCTCGTAAACAGGGACCAAAATAGCTCATTAATCCCTAGGGACCAAAATTGATTTGAATTTGGAATGTGGATATTGTTAGTAAATGTTTCAATCAGCAAAGAGGTGAATCACAAACCATGCGGGAACAATGTATTGAATTTGTGACTGGCTGAAAAACTGCGAGCGCACCAAATTTAAAAACAGTTGATGAGAAATAAACAACGCGCGAAATTAAATGCATTCTGCTTGTTACGATACACTTCCATAATTGTTCAAATATATTATCAGCCTCTAATTATTTACATTTTATGTCTTTTGGTTCTGAATTTTACGTAAATAAATTCTTGTTCATAAGTTGCACTTACGTATTTTCTCATAGAGGGTGATAAAAAGTAGAGTGTCCACCTCGGGAGCAACACTATTTTAAGCTCGAGTGACATACTTTTAATCCCTTGCTGCGCTCAGGATTCTAGTTAAGAATCCGTCGCTCCGCTCGGGATTCTACTCTAGAATCCTTCGCTCCGCTCTGGATTAAAAAAAACACTCTCGCCTTTAAAATAGTTGTTTGCTCCCAGATAAACAATCTACTATTTACTTTTAATTGTCGTTATTTTTAATAAATGCTTGTCTGATTATTATTGTGTTAATTGTTTCGCAAATGGTACGGAAAGTAGAGTAATTTTCTCGGTGATAAAGCTGTCTTAGTTTTGGGAGAACTTAAATCCCAGGCTACACTCAGGACTCGTCTTAAATCCCTCGCTTCGCTCGTGATTTATGTTTTTATCATCCTTGCTACGGTCGGGAGTAAACCTCGAGTTCTTCGTTACGCTCGCGATTTAAATCGTCACACGCGACAGAAGACACTGCTTTTAACCCCTTGGTTAATAATCTACTATTATATCGCTGAAATATTTTAAGAACATTGAAATACCGTGCTTGTCTTTCCCAAAGGCTAAGGCAGAGACTTTGACAGGCCTATTGGTCTAGTAGTTAGTGCCCCTGACTGCTACGCCGGAGGTGTGGGTACGATTCCCACCCAGGACAAATGTTTGTGTGATAAGCACGATCATTTGTACTGTGTCTGGGTGTAATTTATCTATAACACGTATGTATTTAGAAATATATACGTAAGTTTATCAGCTGTTTAGTATCCATAACACAAGTCCTGCTAAGCTTGGGACTCGCTGTCGACACAGGATTTTAAAGCCAATTGCTGATTTCCTTACCACGGTTAAAGATGACACCAATATTTGCAGTCACTATGAAGAAATATCTCCGACTTATAGGTACTTGACACATATCACTTTGACGACATCGTCAGGACCGCTCTCAAAAGTAATTCTGTGACCCTTCTTCACATAACCTTGTAAACCCTGTTACTAGTATTCTGATATCATCATTATTTATGTATCTTATGACGTCGGTTTCCATCACGGACTATCAATAAACCAGCTGCTGGGCTATTGCGCATGTCCGTTGACGGTTCAAAGTGTTCAACTATCAACTGTCAAAAAGCTAGTTTCGTATTGGTTATCATTAGTGTGTGTCTTGGGTGACGTCGTGCGCAATCGCAGAAGCATGTGACGAAGCGCTCAGTACCCGGTCTGATAGTCACTGCAACTTGTAGTTCACTTAGCGTGCAGTACCTACCAATTTTTAGGGTTCCGTAGTCAACTAGGAACCCTTATAGTTTCGCCATGTCTGTCTGTCCGTCCGTCCTCGCTTAATCTCTGTGACCGTTAGCACTAGAAAGCTGAAATTTGGTACCAATATGTGTATCAATCACGCCAAAAAAGTGGTAAAATAAAAATTGGATTTTTTTTTTTATTAGTATAGCCTCCTTATATGTAAAGTGGAGAGTGTTTTTTTTTAATTTCAACTCTAACGTGTGATATATTGTTAGAAAGGTATTTAAAAATTAGTTCAAAAATTGTCACCAGTACGACGAATCTTCTTTCTAACGTCACTTTTCTTTCACGTAATGGTGTTTTACATTAATCATCGTGACTTTGTCGAATTATTTTGTATGAAAAAATAATAATAAAAAGGATGATTGAAACATAATTCACATGCCAGTTGATTCTTTGATATGGTCTCAATCATACCCTAGAGTTATGGGATATAAAAAAAACACGTTGTATACAAATCAAATATTAATAATTAAGTAGTCGTTTGTATCCGACTTAAGGCACAAAAGTGTCCACGTTTACGCTCTTGCTGTGCCCGCGACATTGTCTGGTTAGAATATTATGGGGTTATTTTGCACGGTGGCGCTCATTTCAAACGACTTACAAAAAAAGAGGTGCAATCAGGTAACATAAAAAAAAAAATACATACACACGAACATAGAACCTCCTCCTTTTTTTGAAGTCGGTTAAAAAAGAGGTGCTTCGCAATTCGTTTGTGCGTATTTTTGTCTTATGTGTGTTAAAACTCAGTCATTAGCCGGGTGGAAAGAGCGTAGGTACTTTCCGTGTCGTCCCATTTGAATTTCGTCGACAATGGTTTAGTAGTACGGTTGTAATATTAAAAAAAAAACCTGAAAATCATCCACATACACAAAAAACTAAAAATTGCTAATTCTCGAGAACGGCTAAAAGATTTTTTTCATCCCACCATCTCGGAAAGAGTATTTTTAATCTTCAATATCTAAGTGGAAAAGCCGTTTTTATTTTCTAGCTAGAGGATAAAGTAAATTGAATTAAGAACATCGTGTGCACTAAGTTTGTGAATTAAAAAAAACATTAAACCTATTTACTGCTACCTCTATGGTGCCGAATATATCATACAACTTTTTTTTAATTTGTTAAAAACTCAGACTCGGAACCTTCTTGGTGTTCTTTTTTCAATTTGCTTTGTACGCGTTTCTTTACGCGGCATTTTTTCACGTCATTGTTAAACCTTATAATAAAAACAAGAAACTTGAAAACAAGTGAAAAAATCTTTTTTGCAAAAAATAAAACCGACTTAAAAAAAACACTAGCCGGTGTAAAATAACTCTAAATTCGGAAGTCGGTGGCCCATCATGAATAAGACAAAACCACCAAAGCCACAGACTTCCTAATTTAGTGTTTTTTTTAAGTCGGTTTTATTTTTTGCAAAAAGATTTTTATTTTTTCATTTTTAGTTGTTCCCATACAAATATTTGCCATGAATTTATGTTTATATTGTTATTTGTTAACAATACATGTCATGGTAATAGGGTTATCTACTTATCCCTAATAAATGAAACTTAACATACCTAACTGTCGAAATCTAGGTATATTGTACACATCTGCATACTCCTCAGAGCATACAGGCGTGATGATACGTCATGATGTTGTATAAACAATAAATATCCAAGCGATTCCAGCAATCACGACAGATTTGCCGTCTATTTTTGAAGAGTTCCATTGTATATCTCCGAAGATCAGCACCAGATCTTCACCAAATTAAAATGGGACCACCTCGGGAGTATACTCTTTCAAATAAAAAAAGAATTTTGAGAATCGGTCCACAAATGGGGGAGAAATCGCGTAACAAACACACAAAAAAAAAAAAAAAACATACCGTCGAATTGAGAACCTCCTCCTTTTTTTGAAGTCGGTTAAAAACTAAAATGAGTGATTCTAGCGACGAGGAAGTTTGTTTGACGCCAACAGAATTGACTGAAACTGTTAATAATGCGCAAATGAGCTTTCTCCCTCAACAATCACGCGAGAAGTATTTAAAACAGTACGATACGTTCAACACGTGGCGACTAGCAAAAGGAGCCAAAACTTTCTCAGAAAACGTTTTTTTTTGCAATTAGTCATTTCCTCGCTGAGGTGGACTGAAAAGTTACGTGTTGCATTCGAGTGCAAAGATTTTTACCTCGTGCTCTTTTGATTCCCTCGCTAACGCTCAGGATTCTAATTTTGAATCACTCGCTGCGCTCGTGATTCAATTTTAGAATCCTTCGCTTGCTCGGTCATCAAAATTGAACACGCGGTTAATAAGCAACTTTGCACTCTTGTATAACAAATAACTATTATGGAACTTTCGTTATTAGAGAGCTGATATTGTACGGACCAACTAATGCTACTTGTCTTATGTGTTGTCTTGTGTGTCTATTGTGAATAAAAACACTTTTTACAAAAAATATCATACCATCTTAATCAAAAAACAGTAAAAGGTGAAGTTAATTCTAGATTCGGAAGTCGGTGGCAAATAATTAATGAAACACAAACTACTTGTACACACACACATCCCTACTTATAGTCTTGACCTTATCGAACCAAAATATTAGAACGCAGTAAACAATTGCATGTCATAATGAATAGCTTTTGAAACCTTTTTAGTCACCACTAAGAAACTGGTAATAGCAATGTTTTAGTTACTGAATTAGTCAAAATATTAATATGTCAAAACATCTCAAGAAGCGGGTATTTCCGTTTACGTGACAAACAGAAACATAATTTGGGACATCTAAATATGATTTGACGTTTCTCTCGTTTTGTGTCGCCACAACTTTGTATGAACGTCTACATAAGAAGTCGAAAAATCAAATTCATAATCCTAATTCATTACTGTGGTACCCGAACACTACAACGATGATCATCATTAGTAAGCGTTAAGTTCAACTTTATGTTGAAAAAGTGCACTCAAAAGCTCGAATTCATCGTTGATTATTATTCTGACAGGACTTTAATACAATGCCTTGGGGTTGGTTACCGTAGTGTTGTGACCGTAAAAAGCCATGTTTTAACCGAATGAAATCGATTTTATTATTAACCGTTGCTTTCACAAAAACCACATTTATTAATGAGATAAATTTGTACAACAAGTAACTTTAAGGCATAGGATTTTATAAGGTTGTTATGTTATGTTTTGAAATTTTTTTTTTGTATGCGATACGGATCAATACAGGAGACAGGTACATAATTATATTTTTATCTTGGTCTAGTCACGTACTTATTCGTATTTGGCCACGGCCTCGACTCACGAAATGTTTTGACGTCCGGAAGATATATTAATAATATCGCTTAATTGAATACAAATATAACATAGTTGATATGGTATCCGTCTGATTATTTTTAGCTTAATTATTTCGTAATAATTAGTTCCGAAAATTCCATAACTGTCCTACAGATGATATCCGGGATCAGAGTGATTAACGATTGTTTTTCGATGTATAAAACGGTCACCTATCGCGGATCGAACGCCATTACATAATTATCAAGACGCCTCCTCCTCCGTAATGCCGTTGCATTACGGGCTTCTCGAGGTACGACTGTCAAAGATCTTTTGTAGATCTTTGACAGTCGGTACGGGTCATTATCCGTCGTCGACTTTCGGGCATCTGATTAGATACCCGAAAGTCTGAAACCCAATTTTAATCATACAATATAAACTCTCGGTGTGGCACTCGGAGACTGCCGCGGTAAAGCTATTGCATAGCATTTTTATCAACTCCTCTCCTCTCCCCCTCCCCATTCCTCCCCTCCCCTCTCCCCCGCCCTCCCTCTTCCCCGCACCTCCCCCACCCCTCCCTCACTTTCCCCTCCCGTCCCCTGCCTCTTCCCTCCACCCCCCTCCACATCCCTCCCCTGCCCCTCCGTCCCCTCTCACAATACCCTCTTCCCTCTCTCACAATCTCCCCCCTCTCCCCTCCCCATTCCCTCCCCTTTCCCCTCCCCACTATCCAATACGTCTATACAATACGTCTAATCGCACACAACGCCGTGTCGAAGACTGCCGAACTGAAACGACGTTAGACGATGCACGGCCTTCAAGCCACACCTCCTTGCCCGTCGGAGTGGGGAGCGTGAGGTTTTTTCGTTACGGAATTTCTGGATTCGGTCCCCGCGCTCAAGGCCCGTGATAAAAGCTATGCATTAGCTTCAAAATATATTAAGAATTGGAAAATTAACAACATTATTTTTATGTCACTTCAAATCCAAAAAATATACCATGATTGAAAACCAAAAGGTATCGTGTTACCCAGTAACTGAGTTGTGGAAGTCAGACAGGTAGTCGCTGTTTGTAAAACACTGGAATTCAGCTGCATCCTTTAGGCCTAGACATATTACAAATTCTATTTCTATTATCGTACTCGATAAGGCAACAATAGAAAAAAAATGGCGTATAATTATGGAATCAGCTGTTTGTCAACTGTCAAGTGTTAACGAGTAGAATTTGTATTATTATGCCTGAAAATGAAATTCACTTGACAGTTGACAAATTGCTGATTCCATATACGCCATTTTCTTGCTATAATAGAAATAGAATAGAAATAGAATTTTGTAATATGGCTAGGGGTTCTCTGCCTTTTCGCCGAAAATTGTTTGCCAGATTTTCACTTGCCAACCAACGTTTCGCAATTTCTTATTATCTGAGGAAAATAAGGATGGGTTAAGACAAATTATAGGTGGCCGCAACTCTGTTACTCAAGGTAAGGCTGACGAACCTAAAATAGTAATTGTAAAGATGTGAAACGTGCCGGTGATGTACCTTTCAGAACAAGCTCGAGGCTAGAACATCCACGAAGTGCCACTGAACTAAAGCAAAAAAACGAAGGTATTAAAAACCGTCTCCGAAGTAATCTTATAAAGCCTTTTTACTATTTATACTTGGGTTTTTTCTTGCTTTTTTTAGGGTTCTGTAGCTCCAATGGAAATTAAATGAAACGTAGTTTATTTCTTATCGTTATAGTTGTAGATCTTGCTAAAAACTTTTAAAACTTAATGTCACCGGCGTTTCCAATATGACTTATCCCTGAGAAGAAATGCCGTTAGAAACTGAGGGGTCATGGTCTCTTTTAAAGTTCAGACATGAGATTATATTAATAATAAAATGCGAGTCTTACGCTACAGGGCAAAGTCTGGAGAAGCCTTTTAAAGAAAGAATCAACTCAGTTTTGAGTACATAAAATACTGAAAAAACGGAATCCTTGAGATCACTTTGTTGTTCGTCTGTTCGTCTGTCTGTAAGTCAAGACCCAAAGCTGTGATAAAATCAAACTTCTAAGTTACGTAACGTAAAAAATGATAGGGCTGTTTATTCAGCTAAAAAGCATATTTCTCAAGGGAATTAAAATTTATAGGGTACTTCCCTACTATGAAATTTGCCAAGAAACATCGACATAAACCGACAAGGAAACAGGAACAAAGAAAAACCTCGAAACTATACAATTGACAACATTTTAAAATTGAAATGACCCTAAAACAAAAATACCGTTTCTTCATTTTTGTATGCTGAGTCCAAATATATTTTTTATTTTTTTTATTGCTTAGTTTCTGAGAAAAAAAATGAAAAGCAAAAAACATGCGATGACGTCATTTATACCACAGCTTATACGGTGCAATGAGGTACCTTTGCGTAAGCAAGCTCATTTTTAAGATGAAAACCATAATGTCAAAAACGACATATCTAATGTCAAACAAGACATACCTAATGACAATGCATGACATTGACAACTGCTAAATGACAGTGACATCTAAGTATCAGTTTTTATGTTTTACGTGTCACAGTATAACAAAGGATGTATCGCCATCCACCGTATGAATGACGTTATTTGGTGCTTACGTCTTTTTATGAAAGTACGTTTTAATTCGAAAAACCAATAAATATGAGTCCTCTAGTTTTGGATTTACTTTTATATAAGTAATAAAACATGCAGGTTAAAATTTTTAAATGTTGTCAATAATTGTGATTTGCGCGATTCAATCCCCTAACTGTTTATAATGATCCTACATACGTAACGACTCGCAGTTGTCTGGTTTTTTAATCTGTCGTCATTCAAACAATGTCAACGTCCTGACAACATTATTAAAAAAAGAACAAGCCTAATAATGTTTATCTTAATGAGCATAATCCTACCACTCTTTGATTTCAGGATTTGTCTTTGTGTTCTTTGATAAAAAGGATTTAAAAAGGAGGCCACATTTACGTTATTTTACTGTATAAAATAGAATACTAACAGATAAATAACATGAGAAATCAAAATGATCAAAGAACGCTCAAAGCAATATATTTTTAGAAAGAAAAAAAGGACAGAAAATCATTTATTTGGACGCACAGAAACACATTCAAAACGAAAATTTACGTATAAAAAAATTAAAATTGCGTAAAGACTAAAGAAAATAAATACAAGTACTTAGTATAGTCAATATATTTTTCTATTACCCTTGGGATAGTGGCTGTGCTATTTATTAAGTTTACGTACCGATATATTTAGGAATTCGGTGTTTCGGGTTTAAATAATACCTGCCACTTTATTGGTAACTATATAGCGGACGTCATACGATTTTACCCGCGTAGTTCCCGTTCACGTGGGAATACAGAAATAAAAAGTATCCTATGTCACCCAGGGATAGTGTAACTTCTCAACTGTCAAAGAATTTTTGAAGTCGGTCTAGTACCTAGTATTTTAAGTTAATTCTTTACGTACAAAAGTACAAAATTTTTGCTCTTTCTAATATTATTATAGATAAATTGTTAAATATGTGTATTATTGGGACGAAGCGAGAGCAGGTGGTGCAGACCGTCCCAATAATACACTACTGTGGTACCTACCTCACCCAAAATAAATAATAATAATAATAAATGTTTATTTCTCCTCACAAATTTATAAGCTTGTTATAGGTTTTACAAAAAATGAGTTGGCACCTTCTCACAGCAATCTCTCCACCACCGCGCGCACACATTGGTCAAATCAAATAGCGCGCGCTTCTTAGGTCTCTTGTAAGTTGTAACATATTTCGTCCGTTCCTTTTCACGGAATCACGCTCCAAAACTGAGAGGAAAGACGTTACACATCCAAAATAGAATACAAACAAACTATTTGGCTTTATTATATTAGTAAGATTCATGCTTATCCATCTCGAAAGAAAACGAGTTTTACTTCAGCCAGTTTTGAAAATTGAACTTTAAACTGAGAAGTGTAAAGTACACAAACACTGACTTGACAACTGAAACGTTGTCAAATTTGTACTCGGAAATTCACGACAGTCGGAATGGAGTAAAAAAAACAATAACTAGCTCAGAGGTTTAAGCTTGAACTAAAGTTATATAAAAGACGTTGAATTAGTGTTTTGTAATTGTTTACAAATTTTGCGACGTTTCATGGAAAACACGAACTTCCCTGATCAGCAGGGCTATTACGGGTTGAACGACATTGATCAAGTCAGATATTCGTCAAATCGGTAATTCGTCAAATTTGATATTGGTCAACGCGGCAGTTCGTCTAATCGTCTGTTTGTCCAGTTATATAATTTGCCAAATACGCTATTGGTCAAGTCCATGTACAGTCGGTGAAAACATGCGTTTTGAATTCACATATAAGTTACTTGTAGGAACTTACAAAAGAAAAAGCCACCTGCTGTAGGTTCCTATTTACATCACTAAAATGTAGTAAATAGTAATAATAATAGGATTTCTCTAGACATGTGGTGTTGTGCAACTGAACGCCATCGTACCACCAACGCAGGCGAGGTCAAATTAACAACAAAAAAAATACAATTTGAGCGCCGCCAACATCATCAGTCTATCTGGCGCCGCACTGTGGTCTGGATTTTGAGTTTCATAAAGCTTCGTTTGCTTTTGTTGAAATTCGGGTTTCTTTTGGATGGAAATGGATTCCTTGACCATTATTATACTTAATTATGAAATATTGGATCATTGGAGTCAGTGTATCTATTTTTAAAACACTAAAGTTAAAAAAAAATGTCTGGAGCTGGTTAAAAATATCAAATATCTCCAAAACCGCGCGTTTGGCCAAAATATCCTCTCACACGGTTATACTTCTATTTATTTAAGATATTTTAGCATACTTCATATATTAAGTGCAGGTGCAGTTTTTTTTTTAAGTCAGAGAGTATTCTAATTTTTCATACTGTATTTTTAGAATGCATTTATCAGTAAGTGGGTAGTGCTGGTCCTAATAATGAAAAAAAATAATTAATTATATTTTTAAGACAGCCACTACCAACTAAAACAATTGTCACACTTGGAATATGAGTTCATAAATTATTAAAATTAAAATGACGTCGAATTGGTAATAAGCTGAGATTTGATAGGAAAGAACAAAGATATACCAGGTTTAATGCACGCATTGGTTAATTGATGTAAGTACTTACTTATTGTTTAATTCGTGTACTCTTTAGATAATTCTTGTACTCATTAGTTAATTTGTGTACGCAGTGAAGCTTTTCGTTTTGTCAAAGTTCCAACTGATGACGTTCAAGGTCCAGGATACATGAAACTCAGCTCTTCAATAACTAAAATTGGTGCATCTAATTCTACAACACAACTTTTCCAGTCAATATTTTGACTCTTGCCAAAACTGGCCAACCTTTATATTGTTTTTGAAGTCTTCGAAATTCGGACGCACTTGCTGCCATATCTTCATTGCAGCTCGTATAAATCTTTGCAAAACTCTCTTAGAATCAAACTGTCCTCTTCGGAAAAGGTGTGTGGAATCTGCGCCGCATCGACTCTAAAAACTTGTTGTTTTAAAATTAATCACACCTGGTTTTATCGATTTTTGTATGTTTTGTATGTTTGTTTGCATTGAATAGGCTTCGAAACCCTCCTGAACCTGCAGGTGACATAGGCTACTTTTTATCGTTGTATTCCCACGGGAACGGGAACTACGCGGGAGAAACCGCGTGACGTCTGTCAGTTGAGTTTATAAAGCTTTTCATTGTAATTAGTTTACTTATTTACCTGTTGAATTACATGTATTATAAATTATATGGAAAATCGGATAACAAGAGGCTCAGTTCCTAACGTTATTGTCATAGCTCCGGTGACGAACGAAATAAGAAAATGAAATTGAGCGTTACTCGATCTCATGTAAATTTTTCGGAAATACACATAAAACGACTAATCCGTTTGTTTAGATAGAGGCACAAAAGACGACCAAGTAACTCAAGACACAACACATACAACTCATATAACTCTAGGAGATACTTTCTTGCTGGGGTAACGCACACAGTGATGTTGGTTCTGTTGTTGCAATGAATGCACAATATTGATTTTGTAACCTGCAAAAAAAATCATGGTACCTATTTGTCATTTGACTGCCCCGTTCGTCTAGTAGTCGCAAGCGCTACTGCTGAACATGAGGTCCCGAGTTCGATCTCCAGGTCGGACAAAGTGATATTGAGTTTTTTCTATCCGGAATATCTCAGTTATAATAGTAATAATATCATCACTGAAAGGACGAATATTGCGAATAAACCTGCACGAATAAACGTCGCGCGGTGCGCGGTGATTGTTGATGCAACGTTCTCGCATGACGAGAACTTCGTGAAGGCAGAGAAAGATACACAAGTTAAGTATCTTGATCTGGCTCGCGAGGTTGTCGACATGTGGGATGTGGATACAGCAGTCATCGTGCCGATAATCGTGACGGCCAATGGCATAATGGACACGGCGATGGGCTACTATTGTTTATATTTTATAATGTTTTTTTTTATTTGTATTTACAAAGTATTTCAAAATAGTGTTTAGAAAATAATAATAATTATTTTTATTATAATATTCTACAATTTTCACACAACGCTATCTAGTCCCAAGTTAAACAGAGCTTAATGTGTTATGGGTACTAAACAACTGATAAACATACTCAATAACAGCCCGGATTCTAGATTTTTCCTCGGTTGATGGCAATAGGCTTGCCCCTTATTACATGGGCCTGTAACATAACTGGCGAAATATGGGTGTAATACAGGTACACCGCTGCCCAAACCTTCGGGGATTACAGGCGTGATATTATGTTATGTTATTTGCTATTACAAGTCTTTGTTGAACATAGTATTGATGGAGTACTTAGACTTATTACATATTTTTTTACTCTGATTTAACATGAGGAATTTTGAAAATCAGTTTTTACTCAGTCTGGCCATGAAACAAAATCTGATACAAAAATACATTAATTTCTATTTATCTCAACATATTCGATCATTCAGACGAACCTTTTGTGTATGAAATATAATCTGCGGTCCAGCCTCTACTAATACTGGCACAAGGGTGAAATTAAGGGCCTCACTATATTGTAATCTTCTTGATTATATTCGTAAAAAGGCTCTAACCCTCCACTCCGTTTATCTTGCGTATGAAATACGACGTACACTATCGTAAAATATAGTACCTAAATATGAAACGTTGTGAAGAGTGGATCATAACGAAATTGAGGTTAGATTACTCTTAAATGGTCGCACAAGTATATTTCTGTTAACTATGGAATACAATGATCTTATTAAAAACAATGCTAATCAACAAAAAAAATTGCCTTTTAAATCAATTAGTGTAGTAGACGCTGACGACTGTAACACAGTTCATACTAGAATAGTCGTCAACTTTATCTCATAAAAATATGTATTCTTTGTCATGATTTTATATTTTAGTTATATTGAAATCCTAAAATAAACTAGGTACTCCATTCTATAAATTTATAAGGTATTTTAACACAAATTTCAGAACTGTTCTTACATTTTGATGCATGGGTGCTTGAATTAATTTTAGACGTTTAACGACACACTTGTCGGATAACACTAATCTTATTGTTTCAGCTCCGAACTTAGCTGCAATTATGTACCTGCATTGGTAATAGATTTCACTAGTTATTTAGTTATTCTAACGTGCAGGTATTTTGCTGAAAGAGTTCCATCATTTCATCAAAAATAACCAGTTAAAAGGATTTAAAACGTTCGTTTGAAACCATTAATCCACTTCGTGTTTTCAAGGTGAACAAAAAGCTTTTAAAGTAAAATAAACCTTTCAAATGGTCCTGCCTATTTTTAGCAAAAAACGATATGTCTAGTATGATTTATAGGCAAAAACTGAATCACGTGTCACAAATAATGTAAATGTAGCCACTACATTTGATTTTGTGTTTGCTGACAGAATGCAACGTAAAATAAAAATAAAGGAAGGAATTTTGTTCTGGAAACCTTTTCATTTAAATTTAAACTTTCTTTGCTTACACAAAGTCGATATAGCAACATAAGTACCAATACAAGTCGTTTTGACGCCCAAAATATCGATTGACGTAATCTCGAGCCAGTTTAACAGGCGAGCCTTCTAAATCGGTTAGTGTCGTATACTGAGTATAGACAATATAACCACATCATCAAGACAGTTAACTTGCTAATTGAGTGTCGATAACTCGCTTACTAGCTGACTACCTTTTGTGTCTGTAACAAGCTTCAGATGAATTGTTCCCAGATGTGTCTGTAAGGCATTGAAATTTATTTCATTTGAATGTGAAATCATACATTTACTTGTGTACGTATAAAAGAGTAGGATACGCGCTCCTACTTTGTATTGTTATTTTCAGAAGGAACCTTGACAAAGAACTTAATCATTATGAGTTTATTATTTTTTGAAATGCATTGATGGCCTGACAGACAAGTAACCTTGTGTAAAATAACAATATTTGAAGGATTACGATGATTTACTTACTTCCAAAAATGTGTTTAATAATTAAATTGTAGTGTTATTTAATTTATAGCGTTGTTATGTACGGGATATTTTCCATCGCCGCGATGAGGAAGTAAACGCATGGATTAAAAAATATTTCAAGAAAAACGTGTTAAAAAACCTGTCTAAGCAGCTATTCAAATACTCTCTATTATATTTATTTTTTGAACAAGCTTTCCTAGAAATATTTTTAATTAATTGGTAATACCTACCTGATAGACGGTGAAAGCTTACTTTATACAAAATAAAAACTTTTTTACAAAAAAAAAACAACCGACTTCTTAAAAAAACACTAACAGGTGAAAAATAACTCCAGTTTCGGAAGTCTGTGGCTTTGGTGGTTTTATTTCGTTCATTATGGGCAATTTTTAGTTTCTTTTTTTTTTTATAAAGTCTTTCAAAACTTGTAAGAATCATTGAAATCTGTTAACAATTGCAAAAGAAGTTCTTTCTAAACATTAATCTGTACATCTCAGCCGGGCCCCTTTTAATAATAATAATAATAATAATAATAATAATAATAATAAACTTAAAAAAAAAAAATACAGGCGTAAAAAAACACAGGTTACAAATACACAAGTACAGGTTTAAAATATACAGGCGTAATGTTATGTTATGGAAATACATAAACCTTGCACAGACATGTGACTGTAGCAATCGCGAGTAATTTGCTGTTATGCGTTGAAGAGTTCCGTTGCCTGTCTTCTTCATCAGTTTTTCTTCACCAAATTATACTTGTTGAATGAAAATGCTTGATTTGTTACCAAAAATGTAAAAATCGGTACATGTGTACCTATATTATTTGAGGAGTTCCCTCAATTCCTGGAAGATCCCATCATCAGATCTAAGGTTTGATACAAATGAGACCAACCTGGTAGTATACCCTATCAAATAAAAAAAGAATTTTGAAAATCGGACCATAAATGGCGGAGTAATCACGTAACAAACACACAAAAAAAAACATACCGTCGAATTGATAACCTCCTCCTTTTTGGGAAGTCGGTTAAAAACCACTTACTTCAACAACATCTTGATGAAGAACGAGTTGAACGATCGTTTCGTACAAATGAGGAATAATTGATATATAACGTGATACATTAAAAATTAATAATATCCGGCCACAAAACTTTGTTTTCACATCAAATTGTTTTGTTTAAGGACAAATTTATTTCTCACTAGCTTCTGCCCGCGATTTCGTACGCGGATCCTGTTGCTTATGCCAGCGACAACGGGGTCGTCAAAATCGAAGATCTGAAACATCTGATGTCGAATTCTATAAGCCCGGGGCCGGGAAATCAATGGGATGCGCGAGACGATTCAAGATGTTCCAGATCATAGATATCCGTGTTCCAGATTTTTTATTTTTGTTGGTCAACAGGAAATGCCATCAGACTTAACAACTTTTGCTAAGACGCCATTTCTATTATGTATATGTTATATTGTCTCTGGGCTTTGGAGTTCCCCTACAGGTGCTCCAGATCTTCAAATTTAGTCTCACAGCAGAAAACACTCTTCACGTGGAATAGTTTTTGCAATGGCACCATTTTTATATCTCTTTCACTTTAGGTGTTCCATTTTCCAAAATAAATTATAGCCTATAATATGTTGCGTGACGTTCACGATCAGCGGTCAGTCGCGTATCTCCTTCCCCCACTTATCTCTAGAGTCGATGCGTATATACGCTGAAAACTCAAGCATCATGCTTTTTCCGTGAACGTCTCCAACTCGCGAGACAGTGCATGATGTTCACGATCAGCGGTCAGTCGCGCACATATTCTTCACTGGTCTCTAGAGACCTGGATGTAGATGCGTAAATACGCTGAGAATGCAGGCGTGCTTCGCGATCCCAAGAAGTTTCCACGGAGCGAGTTGCAGCCTCATGTTCTCGAACAGCATCAAGTCTCTCCTAACGCTCTTCGGTAGATTGTTGGGATCTTATGGTCTTTAATCATTTAGCACCTTTGGAACATTGGGAAAAATTTGACCTCTTTCTAGGCATGGTTATAGTTTTATTGTGATGATACCTGATCAATTAAAATCTAAGTGGCTGCTCCCCTGCGTTACCGGGTAAGCTACCGTGTAACGAAGATAAATGGAAAAGGAAATTAAACACTCAAATAACATAAGCCCGAAGGCATACGATAAAAAAATGAGAGTTTTAGCCAGTACAGTCTAATTTTTAACGATATACCATCGTCATCGAAAATCAGTCCTGAACTGTTCCCGCCTTCACCGCGTAGTACCTCCTACTTATGTTATTTTATAATTATGCAATGAAATTAGTGATAGTTTTAATTTCTATAACAAATGTTTCTGATCTTCGATTTTTATAAGTCAACAGGAAATGCCTATCAGACCGAACAACTTTTGCTAAGACGTCATTCCTATTTGAGTTATGGTGTATCTGGGCTCTTGGAGTTCCACAACAGGTGTTCCAGATCTTCGATTTTTATACGTCAACAGCGAGTGCTCATAAAGCTGAACAACTCTTGCTAAGACGTCATTCCAATATATGTTATAGTGTAGCTGGGCTCTTGAAGTTCCACATCAGGTGTTCCGGATCTTCAAATTTATTCTCTCAGCAGAAAATGCTCATAACGTGGAACATTTTTTGCTATGGAACCATTTTTGTATCGCCTATAGTTTAGCTGGTCTGTTGCGGTTCTGCATCAGGTGTTCCGGATCTTCAAATTTATTCTCTCAGCAGAAAATGCACATCACGTGGAACAATTTTTGCTATGGGACCATTTTTGTATCGCCTATAGTTTAGCTGGTCTGTTGCGGTTCTGCATCAGGTGTTCCGGATCTTCAAATTTATTCTCTCAGCAGAAAATGCTCATCACGTGGAACATTTTTTGCTATGGGACCATTTTTGTATCGCCTATAGTTTAGCTGGTCTGTTGCGGTTCTGCATCAGGTGTTCCGGATCTTCAAATTTATTCTCTCAGCAGAAAATGCTCATCACGTGGAACAATTTTTGCTATGGGACCATTTTTGTATCGCCTATAGTTTAGCTGGTCTGTTGCGGTTCTGCATCAGGTGTTCCGGATCTTCAAATTTCTTCTCTCAGCAGAAAATGCTCATCACGTGGAACAATTTTTGCTATGGGACCATTTTTGTATCGCCTATAGTTTAGCTGGTCTGTTGCGGTTCTGCATCAGGTGTTCCAGTTTCCAAGATAAATTATAGCCTATGTGTTGCCCAGACTTAATATCTATACAACAAAAAAAAATCATTCAAATCCATCCAGTAGTTCCGAAGATTAGCGTGTGCAAACAAACAGACAAACAGAGAAACAAACAGACAAACAGACAAACAGACAAACAGACAGACTTTTTTTTTTGGATTCGTGCTCTATTACTGTTTCTAAACCCCCCTCAATTATTATTTTTTAAATATATTCAATGTACAGACACAGTTTTTTTACAGTCTTATTAGAAAGAAAGAAAGAAAAGAAAGAAAAATATTTATTTGACATCAGTCATCAAAACACACATACACACAATAATTTATAAAACAATAGAAAATATACAATAGATATATAGATGGTTATTATATGTATAGATTATATGTATAGATAAGAATTGCATATTGATTCACTTACAATAAACAATATCTAAAACTAAGATTGAGGAATAAAGCGCACAGATGAAAGAACATAATAAAGAACAAAACAAAATAGCAAAAAATAGATGTTTTGTTTGATGAAAAATTTGAAGTCCGCGAACGAAACCAGAAGTTGTTTCAGAAGTAAGCAGCTGTGACGCATAGATAAACGACAGACAAAGTCGCGCCAAAGGGTTTCTTTTTCACCAACTTCAGAAGGACGTTACTTATAGATAAATAATATGAGTATTTATTGTTTTATGTGCGTACACCGATTACTCTGAGATTTATTATCTAATTTACGTGTTTTTTTTATGCGGAATAGTTGCCATTTTGTCCCATAAAACAATTAACAGTTTGAACCAGTAGTTTTCATAATATGAACATTTTTGATATCATCGAAATTTGTTTATTAATTTGATTGGCATATTAAAACAAATGGAAAAAATGAATCTAAAAGTTGCAAAATAAAAACTTTTTCACAAGAAAATCAACTTGCTTTGGTGGTTTTGTCTCTTTCATTATTGGCCGCCGAGTTCCGAAGCTAGAGTTATTTTACGCAGGTAACTGTTTTTATGAAGTCGGCTGTATTTTTTTTTAAACATTTTTTTTTTATTTTACCATGTTGTGTGGAACTATAAAAAGATAAAGCATAACTGCTAACTAACAACTTTCTGCAAACACAACAACTTTCAGAAGTTCTGGAAGGCGACGAAAAAATTAGAAGTTAAGCCTGATCTTCCCGTGAGTGTTGGTGGTGCTGATCAGCCTGAAGACATTGCCAATATGTTTATTGACCATTTTAAAGTGGACTCACCGCGGGGCTCACCGCCGCGAGTGCTCGATGACAGAAGCTGCCGTGATACTGATCTTGTTCGTTTTTCTGCCAAACAAGTTTCTAAAACAAATAATAATTAGTACAATGACAAGAGGAAAGTCCCCAGGTCATAACAGTCTGAGCATTGAGCATTTGCTGCACGCCGGTCCGCACATGTCAAGAGTTTTGGCTATGTTTTATTCCCTCTGTATGTGTCACTCATACCTTCCCCATGATCTCACGCGAACAATTGTAGTGCCGATTATTAAAAATAAAACTGGCTACGTGCTGACAAGTGTAACTATCGGCCTGTCTCCCTGGCTACGATTATCGCAAAGGTACTGGACAGTTAGCTGGACGCGCGTTTAGACTGCTTCTTAAACCTACACGATGCGCAATTTGGGTTCCGTAATGACCTGAGTACTAAAACTGCGATTCTGGGCCTCAAGCATATGGTACAATATTACACAAAACGTCGTACACCAGTGTAGGTATGCTTGTTTTCTAGATCTCTCACGTGCCTTCGACCTGGTCTCTTATGATATCATGTGGGAGAAACTACGAGAGAGAAAAGTTCCGGCTGAACTGTTGAGTATCCTCCAATTTTGGTACTACAACCAGATTAATAGTGTGAGGTGGGCCGATAAGTGCTCTGAGCCGTATAGTCTGGAGTGTGGTGAGACAGGGGGGGATAACATCCCCAAAGCTCTTTAACCTGTACATCTACGACCTGCTGGCTTATTCACAACCATTCGACTAGATTCCGTACCGAATCGAACGTCTAAGATGTCGAAGATGTCATCCAAACGCAATTCACAAATCCGAAACCGATTTTTTCGACAGTTCAAATTCGATAAGAAGACTTAAATCTTTCCGACAGCTGTTTGCTATCGGGAGCCATACCGAAAAAAATTTAAACGATTTATTTTGCATAAATCCAGGTTATTTCAGAGAAATATAAACACTGTAAACCTTTAAAACACTGCACTTTTAAGTATATGAAGTTTTATTATTGTATTGACCGTATTTCAATGATACTTTCGCATTTACATAAATTCAAAGTGTAATTATGTAGAACTACATAATTACACTTTGAATTACTTTATTCGTATAGTTGTAGGTACG
The DNA here is from genome assembly GCA_921972225.1 of Euplexia lucipara. Lineage (NCBI taxonomy): Eukaryota > Metazoa > Arthropoda > Insecta > Lepidoptera > Noctuidae > Euplexia > Euplexia lucipara. The sequence goes on along the minus strand of OV179142.1, from coordinate 2,486,764 downwards.
TGTTATTGTTTGACAATGAGCAAATAGCAAGATTTGTGTATTGATATCAAATACTTACAGTCATTTAGCCTTTTTTTTAGCAAAGTTATAATAAAAAGAAATCCATAGTTTTATTTCAAATAAAACCTTTTTCCGCATTGCCAGACTGGCAATGTTTAAAAAGTAAATAAAGTTTAAAAAGTAAAAAAGTCTGTCAAACTGGCAATGCCAGTTTGACAGACGGCTGTTTACAAAGCAAGTTAATTCGAAATAAAATTTGTTTGATTAATAATAAAATCATTTTGTACCGTTTGCTGTCTATTAAATTACTAGCTGTATATTTTATAATATTAAACGGATCGAAACATTCAAATAAACCATTTTATTTACTACTTTAAATTTTCTACCACGTTGATCTTTTTACTACCATTTTGTAGCGTTCCCCATAAATACAATGATCAATCGTATAGAAAAAAAACGTATCCGTTCGGATCTGTGAATAGCGTTTTGGCAGTTCTTCGGCTCGGAAATGAGATTGTCGAAAACGGTTCCTTACCGACACGGAAACCAATCGAACGGTTTAGAATAAGGCAGCTGATCGTTGAGCTCAGCAGTGAGAAAATCGGATGTCGCATTGATGACGTCACCGTCAATTATATTAGTTACGCTGACGATATGGTACTGCTGAGCCCAACAGTCAGGGCGCTCAAAGAACTACTCACGTGTTGTGACTGTGAGTCTTATGCTCACGGGCATGGTCTATACAATGTCGTAAAAAGCGAGTTCCTGGTCTTCAAGGCTGAAGGTGGCAAATGCCCAGAGTCCGTGCCCACAATAACCCTGAACGGTGCCGAACTTAAACGTGTCCATCAATTTAAGTACCTGGAGCATTACGTAACTGACTGCCTTGATGACCAGATGGATATTGAGCGTAGGGCGCTGATGGTCCGATGCAACATGCTGGCACGCAGGTTTGCACGGTTTAGTGAACAAGTTAACTCTCTTTAAAGCTTACTGTCAGGTGTTCTACACGTGCAGCCTGTGGACCAATTATACCCAGCGGGCCATCAACGCCCTACGAGTGCAATATAATAATGGTTTCAGGATGATGTTGGGGCTACCCCGTTTCTGCAGTGCATCTGCTATGTTCGCGCAGAGTCATGTTGATGTCTTTCATGCCATCAGAAGACAGAAATCAGCCTCATTGCTCTGTAGAGTGCGGGCGAGCTCCAACTTCATTCTGAAAATCATAGCTGGGAGATACGACTCTTGGATAATGCATAGCATTATGAAGAGATTTATCTCCCAGAGTAATCTTGTGGAAAAATAATAATAATTAAGCTTTACTAACATAAGTTATAAGATTTCTGTTTACTTACCCTCTAATGGATGATACCTGTCCGAAATAAAGGTTATTTTATTTATTTATTTATAACTGCTAGCCGTCGACGCCAAGCGAGCACATTGATTAACATAACAAAAGCCGATGGACTGTTGGAGAGTAAGCGTCACATGTGTGGGAGCCCGCACTTTGCCAGTTTTAGCGTGAAACGCTTTTATATTGATTAATGTAAAATGCAAGGTTGCAGTAATTTTTAACTCAAAAATCAAAAATCAAAAGTCTTCATTCAAACTAGGCTGAGTATCAGCACTTTTTGAACGTCAACAAAAATACATAAAGACAGTCCCCCAAAAACGGCCCACCCTTCGCCACTTCCTAGTGTTTTTTGCTGGGAAGAAGGAGTGGCGGAACAAACTCCCCAGCAACACATCTGTCTGATTCGTTTGAAGAACTAGGTATACAAAGAATCTGTACAATGAAATGCTCAATAAATAGCACTAAGGTTTATACACTTTGTAAAACATTACATTTTAGAATGATTGTCACGTGTTAGCTAGCACACTCCAATAAACCGAGATTTAAAAAAAAAGTAAATATAAATATTCATATCAATATTGAAATCTAAACTCAAGCAAAACAACTACAAAACCGAAAAATAACAGCCTCAACTTTTTTGAATATCACTATTTATTTATCATTGTAATTACGTGGACTCTGGTAGAGTTTCTGTCGATGTTTCCTCTCAAAGCACATACATAAAATCACGCCTTTTTCCCATGGGGGTAGGCAAGAACTACATTTCGCCATGTGCTACGATTCTTACATACCTACTAGTTTTGTTAACCGACTTCAAAAAAGGAGGAGGTTCATGTGTATGTATTTTTTTTTATGTATGTTACCTGATTTTTCCGCCATTTGTGGACCGATTCTCAAAATTCTTCTTTTACTTGAAAGAGTAGACTCCTGAGGTGGTCTCATTTTAATTTGGCGAAGATCTGATCCTGATCTTCGGAGATATACAATGGAACTCTTCAAAAATAGACGGCAAATCTGTCGTGATTGCTGGAATCACTTGGATGTTTATTGTTGCTGTATGCTCTGAGGGGTACGCAGATATGTACAATATAGGTATATTGTACATATCTGCATTGTATACCTAACTGTCAATCTAGGTAGATTGACAGTTAGGTATGTTAAGTTTCATTTATTAGGGATAGGTGGATAACCCTATTACCATATGACATGTATTGTTAACAATTAACAATATAACGTAACTTCATGGTTAATATTTTTTGGGAACAATATAAACGGAAAAATAAAAAACTTTTTTACTTAAAAAAAAAACACAAACAAAAAAACTTAAAGAAAAACACAAAAAAGTTGTGTTTTTTTTTGAAGTTGGTTTTATTTTTAGCAAAAAAGTTTTTTTCGTTTACATTCATACATGTTGTCATCACTCATACCGCTTGCGAGTACTACGCACCTGGCCTTGCTGATCAAATCACCACCATAAGGTTTAGGTTTATAGGGCAGGTGTCTGCAACTCTTCAAGCGCGTATTTTGCGTTCGGTAAGGACAATGAGTTCTAGGGCGTACCTCCCAGCGTTCCTCACTTACATCTGCCTTGTAAATACCTTTCATTTATCCTTTCAATGTGACCAAACCATTTAAGCAAACTTTTGATTTTAGTGTTTTTCCCCACAGACTAGTCACGGAAAAATCACCAGATAAAGAAACTTTTTTACAAAAAATACAACTGACAAAAAACCATTAACCGGTGTAAAATAACTGTAAATTAGGAAGTCTTTGGTGGTTTTGTCTCATTTATGATTGGCCACCGACTTCCGAATTTAGATTTATTTTACACCGGTTACTGATTTTTTTGAAGTCGGTTGTATTTTTTGTGAAAAAGTTGTCATTTTACAATTTTTAGTTTTATATTTTCATGAAGATGATTCATTATTTTCCATTTCTTTTAGTTTAACAATGAAACAAATAAACAGATTTCGATGAAATCAAAAAGAAAAATTCATGAACAAAAATGTTTATAAAATGTAAACTACCAAGCCAAACGATGTTAATTTTTTATGAGACCAAAATGCAACTATTCATCATCAAACTGAAAAAGAATCACATAAATTGGTACATAAATCTCAGCGGAATACATACAAAAAAAATGTTTAATAATAAATTATGTTTTTATAAAAATGGTCATAAAATGAAAACTACCCGGGTCAAAAAAAAAATATGGGACCAAAGTGCAACTATTCCGCATCGAACTAAAAAGAATCACGTAAATCGGATCATTAATCTCGGAGTAATCGGTGTACATACATAAAAAAAGTGGATAGTTACAAACGTTTAACATTGACAATGTAAAACCCGTGGTGTTTCAATCTGTGGTCCTTAATAGTACCTAACCCAGTTTTCCTGTAGGCAAATTGTATTAGGGCAACTTGAAATTACAATAAATGAAGTTAATGTAGGTCGAGTCGTTCCGTTTAATCTGTGACTTCAAAATGAGATCATTTAAGATACATTTTTACAGGATATAATATTTATTCTTGTTACAAACTTTAATCATTTATGCATTGCATATATCGATACGTCTGTCTGTACTAAAACTGCCTTCAGCCGTCGCCTTTTTGTTTTTCTTGGACCAAACCTGTAAAATGAACTTCGTAAAATATTATACTTACTAATAATCTGCAACTAAATCTGCACAATCTTATAAACATAGTACTAAACTGGCGCCTATGGAAGTCATACACCACAACCGAGGGTTTGTTGCAGGTGTTGGCATAGTCAACCACACTATCAGGTACATACACGCATAAAACACAAGTACGCACACACGCACGCTTCTACACTCACTCACACTCACACACATACATACACACACATCTTACTAATAAAAAAATTATAACATTTTTGTGTCCATTATTCTGTTTTTGTTCTATTTACTTTAATCTTGTTTTATGCTTACTTATGTGTCTTTTAAACAGGCTTAACCTAATAAAATTATATAATTGGTTTTGAGTTGTGGAAACCAGTAATACAGGTATTTATTACCTACCACAGGCACCAGTGATTCACACCTATGTGTACAATAGGGTATGTATTGTATTTTTTTTATATTTTAATTCACTGTTTACACTATTTTAACATAGTAAAAAAATATAAACATGTTTAAAAGTGCAGTACCTAATGAAGCTTAAAAAATATTTAAAATACAGAATAAATCTGAGCTGCTTACACGCCGCCATTTTCGCGCGCCATTTCGATTACGTCATTTACTATGATCCTATTACTATTACTTTGGGTGTTTTTGTTCTTCTAACCATTTAACCATGAAAAAAGCTCAGAAACCAGTTATGAGGTATTGCTTGTACCCCAATGCAAAAACATTATCAGATTATGCTTATACAAAACCACTTTCAGTCATTTTCTTAAATGTTTTAATATCCTCACTATGAACCTAAAATTACACTTGAACATTAAAATAATTCACAACATACACGGCAATAATTATGTTTTCCAATAAAAAGTTCATTCCAATACTTAATATATTATGGACTTACACATTGCAGGCGTAACTTGTTGTAGTAGTATTTGACGTCACGTTTCGTTATAACCAATGGTGATGCGTTTCACAATTTTTAGTTACGCACTTTAATTTTTAATTTTAAATAATTATGACGCTATCGAAAAGTAAAATAATGATTTAGTTCATATTTTCTGCCATTATTAAAGATTGGGAAAAAAATATTCGAACGAAATTTAAATTACATGCATATTTCCTATTGTTAATGTCAATAAATAATAAAAAAAGCCCGGACGCAAAAAGAGGGGTTTTATAAGTTTGACCGTTATATGTGTGTGTCTGTCTGTCTGTGTGTCTGACGGGTGATCCGATTTAGATGCGGTTTTTTTTTATTTCAAAGTAGGGTTTCTTGCAATGGTTCTTAGACATTGATCAAAATCAGTTCAGGCTTTTCAAGGTTATCGGCTCTTTTGTGTGAGTTACCGATGCGGTTTTAGACGTCTATATAATTATATACCTTTGCTTACAAACATATTTGTGGCTTAAAATTTAAAAGACCCAGGTGTGTTATATTAATAAGCAAGATTATGGTAATTATTAGCAGATAGGTCGTGTTTGGATTCGATAGCAGATATGTCGTGTTTGGATTCGTGTTAACCAGCATTTGACTCTACATACAAATGCACTGAAAAATTCTCATAACTGTAAACTCTATAAAACAAAATGTGTGCGTTTAAAATATTAAAATAAAAATTAAATTTAAATTAAAAAAAACCCCACCGCATTATCGCCGTTTGCGAGATATATATATATACTTTAATATTACAAGAAAGCACTTAATGTGGCATAAAAATGTCAAGGTTAAAAATAAACTAAGTGCTTACTATGTACTACTGCTATTACTAGTTTTTACCGGAAGAACATAATACCGAGAGATTTTGGTAAACATAAAATTGAAATGAAGTATATACGTGCCTCGAGTTTAGGATTTTTTTACGTAAAGACGCCTAAATAATAAGTTTCCAGGAAGAGGCAAAGTTGATAATATCTGCCTAGCTTTTTTCCAAAAAAAAAACATGTTCTGGCCTAACTGTGAAAGATGCAGCTAAATATTTATTTGGAGCATCCTATTATTAGGTAGTAGGTATTAGATTTGGATGGAAGTGATGTTACTAGGTCATAGGTATTGTCATGTTACTTTTGTTATTTTTAATCGCGTCTTCGCACTGTCATAGGATTTTAAGGCCCAGCTTTTAATAGTGTATTTAAACCTAAATCAAAGGTACGAATTTAAAAACAAATATAGGGTGACTGGTAATTAGTGACCGAAGCTTAAACACGTGATTGTATTCATGATTTCAATAAACTTCCCAAATCAACTTTTTTTTAAACACAATAACTTATAACACAATAAAAAACAAAATCGATGTTTGAAAACCCGCGCGCGCGCTTGTCATCGATAGCAGTAGGCGAATCAGCACGATCGATCAGCTGATAGATGATCCTCGGGATGGACAAAATCTACTAGTAGTAGCGTCACACGCTCCCTCGCCACCCCCACCGCTCCCGTTGAGCAATACTGACGTAATTCAATTAATTGAAAGTTAATGAGTATAAAAAATGTTTCTTTGGGAAAGTTATTCTTATTCATGAAGTACAATCACGTGTATAAGTATCGGTCACTAATTCCTAGTCACCCTATAGAATCGCAGAAAATGCATCATTATTCTTTGTGAAATAGGCGTCACTTGATCTAAGTTTTCTGATCCATTTATAATATTATATCTATATACAGGGTGTCTCATTCAAATGGGTCAGTATGGGAAAGTCTGAAACTATAAGACATACGAAGATCTGTTCTGAGGAACCATGTCATCTATACATATAATAAGACTGTAAAAAAACTGTGTCTGTACATTGAATATATTTAAAAAATAATAATTGAGGGGGGTTTAGAAACAGTAATAGAGCACGAATCCAAAAAAAAAGTCTGTCTGTTTGTCTGTTTGTCTGTTTGTCTGTTTGTTTGCACACGCTAATCTTCGGAACTACTGGACGGATTTGAATGATTTTTTTTTTGTTGTATATATATTAAGTCTGGTCAACACATAGGCTATAATTTATCTTGGAAACTGGAACACCTGATGCAGAACCGCAACAGACCAGCTAAACTATAGGCGATACAAAAATGGTCCCATAGCAAAAATTGTTCCACGTGATGAGCATTTTCTGCTGAGAGAATAAATTTGAAGATCCGGAACACCTGATGCAGAACCGCAACAGACCAGCTAAACTATAGGCGATACAAAAATGGTCCCATAGCAAAAAATGTTCCACGTGATGAGCATTTTCTGCTGAGAGAATAAATTTGAAGATCCGGAACACCTGATGCAGAACCGCAACAGACCAGCTAAACTATAGGAGATACAAAAATGGTACCATAGCAAAAATTGTTCCACGTGATAAGCATTTTCTGCTGAGAGAATAAATTTGAAGATCCGGAACATCTGATGCAGAACCGCAACAGACCATCTAAACTATAGGAGATACAAAAATGGTACCATAGCAAAAATTGATCCACGTTATGAGCATTTTCTGCTGAGAGAATAAATTTGAAGATCCGGAACACCTGATGTGGAACTTCAAGAGCCCAGCTACACCATAACTCAAATAAATAACGTCTTAGCAAAAGTTGTTCGGTCTGATAGGCATTTCCTGTTGACTTATAAAAATCATAGATCAGAAACATTTCAGTCTGGAAATTAAAACTATCACTAATTTCATTGCATAATTATAAAATAACATAAGTAGGAGGTACTACGCGGTGAAGGCGGGAACAGTTCAGGACTGATTTTCGATGACGATGGTATATCGTTGAAAATTAGACTCTACTGGCTAAAACTCCCATTTTTTTATCGTATGCCTTCGGGCTTATGTTATTTGAGTGTTTAATTTCCTTTTCCATTTATCTTCGTTACACGGTAGCTTACCCGGTAACGCAGGGGAGCAGCCACTTAGATTTTAATTGATCAGGTATCATCATCACAATAAAACTATAACCATGCCTAGAAAGAGGTCAAATCTTTCCCAATGTTCCAAAGGTGCTAAATGATTAAAGACCATAAGATCCCAACAATCTACCGAAGAGCGTTAGGAGAGACTTGATGCTGTTCGAGAACATGAGGCTGCAACTCGCTCCGTGGAAACTTCTTGGGATCGCGAAGCACGCCTGCATTCTCAGCGTATTTACGCATCTACATCCAGGTCTCTAGAGACCAGTGAAGAATATGTGCGCGACTGACCGCTGATCGTGAACATCATGCACTGTCTCGCGAGTTGGAGACGTTCACGGAAAAAGCATGACGCTTGAGTTTTCAGCGTATATACGCATCGACTCTAGAGATAAGTGGGGGAAGGAGATGCGCGACTGACCGCTGATCGTGAACGTCACGCAACATATAATAATAATAATTTATAATTATATAATTGGCTATAATTTATTTTGGAAAATGGAACACCTAAAGTGAAAGAGATATAAAAATGGTGCCATTGCAAAAACTATTCCACGTGAAGAGTGTTTTCTGCTGTGAGACTAAATTTGAAGATCTGGAGCACCTGTAGGGGAACTCCAAAGCCCAGAGACAATATAACATATACATAATAGAAATGGCGTCTTAGCAAAAGTTGTTAAGTCTGATGGCATTTCCTGTTGACCAACAAAAATAAAAAATCTGGAACATCTTGAATCGTCTCGCGCATCCCATTGATTTCCCGTCCCCGGGCTTATAGAATTCGACATCAGATGTTTCAGATCTTCGATTTTGACGACCCCGTTGTCGCTGGCATAAGCAACAGGATCCGCGTACGAAGTCGCGGGCAGAAGCTAGTCGATTTTAATAAAAAGAGAAACTGCATTCGTACTTTTTAAAAAACATCTGTACTCCGTTCGGGAATCGAATCCGGTTATTTTGAAAAAAAAAACCTACACTATTTCTATTTAGATATCGATTGTGTAGGTTTTAAGCAGTAAATGTCTATATGAAACATGATGTCTAAAATGAATAAAAAGCATTGTTTCCGCATACTTTAATTTACTTTAGTAGGTGCTCGAAGTGACCACCGCATTTTTTACATTGACTTTCTAATTTGGAGTTTAAGTTAGTGTTTTTGTTGAAGTCGGTTGTATTGTTTCTAAAAAAGTTTTTTGTCTATTAACAACAATAGAAAATTCGTTATCTTGAAAAAGAAACAAATGTTAATCTTTGATGACTTCTTAGACGGTAACAAATGTCTTCCCAGTTGATTGTCAGATGACCATTTGACATTTGAAAAGTCTTAATCTAACACGAAAAGGGTAACACTACCTACACCATAGACATAGAGAATGTACTGAGCAATACCCGCACAAAAGTGACCACTCCCTAGAAAAAGACAGAGGGACTGTGCGGCCAATTATGACTACTCATTTGTGGTCAATGGCCGATACAACAGTAAGACAATAGACAAAAATCTCCTGGAGATTTATCGGCAGATGGGGGGATAATACCTGTCTCTTTCTTTCCCTTTTAATTAGAATTCTAGAAAGAGACAACTATTAGCCGCATGTTCGCTTTATCTCTCTCTCATTTTCTTACCTGTATTTACTTCACAGCACGATAAAGAACACTGAGTCCATTCTCTATGTCTATGCAATACAATACGTATTAATTCTAAGGCAGATCAATGTTTGCCGGGGAGGCTAGTGATCATCTATTATAGGTATCATTCAGTATGTGAAGGACCTTGAAACGTCAATTAATATAAGTGGGGGTATTGCACAGAATGCTGTTGACTCAAATATCAGAATTCCTGAGTAAGGGCATTGAAAACCACTTTGCTTTGAAGTTCGGACATGCGCTCATATTTGCGTGCAGCTATATTTAGTGTGAACGTAGTTAATTTAACCGAAACTGACTTCCGAAACAATGGTTTATGAGGTATTGTGCTATTAATCGTTTTACTATTAAACTGCCTCATTGTGATGTCTGTTACGAGTTCCTGGATTAACTGACTTTCGGGGTTCTGACTACTTGTTACGACCGTCGAAAACAATAATAGTAACAAACGTAAATCAATAATTCCTTTATGAAGGTAAAATCATCATCATCTGTAGCCATTTTCCCAACTATGTTGGGGTCGGCTTCTAGTTTAACCAGATGCAGCTAAATATCAGTGTTTTACATGGAGCGACTGCCTGTCAGACCTCCACAACCCAGTAACTGGGTAACATGATATTCTTTGGTTAACTGGTTGTCAGACTTTCAGGCTTCTGACTACAAGTAACGACTATCAAAGATCTACTACTGAAATATGGGACCAACGGCTTAACGTGCTTTCCGAGGCATGGAGGAGTCTTGGTATGTAATAAATGACCATTTATTACATACCAAGACTCCTCCGTGCCTCGGAAAGCTTGACGAGGTCGGTCCGTGGATGGGTGACCACCCATCCACGTACCGACCTCGTCAAGCGTAACTTAACCTTCGATTGACCCATGCGGCTGTTATAATTTAGCCACAAGCTCCTCCTTGATTCCTTTAAGTAAAATAAATTACCATAAAAATGTACAAAAAAATATTTTAGTACATAAACCTATCTCCCGTGGGGTAGGCAGAAGCCACAAAGCGCAATCTGCTACGACTCCAACATATAATATTTTTGATTTTTTTTGCTTGGTTTACGTTCATACTTAATAGTCATACACATACACCGGTTTGCGGGTACTACGTACCTGATCTTTTTTTTAATATAAACCAAAATATTTTTGCAAAAAAAACAACCGATGTCTTAAAAAAAACTAACAGGTGAAAAATAACTCCAGTTTCGGAAGTCTGTGGCTTTGGTCGTTTTGTTTCGTTCATTATTGGCCACCGACTTCCGAAACTGGAGTTATTTTTCACCTGTTAGTTTTTTTTTAAGAAGTCGGTTGTTTTTTTTGTAAAAATGTTTTTATTTTGTAATTTTTAGTTTCTTTGTATGTAAAGAAAGTCTTTCAAAACTTGAAAGAATCATTGAAATTGGATAACAATTGCTAAAGAAGTTCTATCTAAACATTAATCTGTACATCTCTGCCGGCCCCATTTTAAAATAAATATAATAAATAAATCAGATGATATTTTCATTGTTAACAGGGGAATCAGCTTCCGAGCCGAGTTCACACGAACCAACATCTCTCGGTAAGAGAATTACCGTAGGGATGTCTGGTATCATAACCAAGATGAAAGCGGCGGGGGGGGCTCCGCAGCCGCGTGCGCAGCCGCTGGATGACAACCCCATCTCGCAGCATTTCGACGTGGGCATCGAGTCCAGCTCGGCGGGGCCTGGCCTCATCTGGCGGGTCCACGACGCCGTTCGGAAGATTGATGGCAAGGTAAGTGCAAGGGCTTAAAACTTATAGTATCAACGCATAGAAACCTAGTATGAGCGATAAAAGTGAAACAACTAAAACTGAGCCAAAAGCCGTGTCAGTGGATACTAAAAGTCACGTTCTGTCGAACACAGCTCGCGAGTAAACACATTCCGCCCACGCACAAAAAGTTAATAAAGTGGTCACACGATTTCGCCCGTGTTTTGCACTAAACGTGGATTCTATGAGTTATTAATATTCTAAGCCTTAAAACTTATTTGTCAATAAAATGTGAGTGGGTACTTACCAGTTTATACACGCGGATAGTATCACATTTTGTTTTAAATAAAACTCTGTCGTCACTGCACCCGTTTGCCACTATCGGAATTGAGCTCAATACCAGCGTCAGGTATTCTACCTGGCATATGCTGAGCTGGACTCTCATTAAGTGCGATGGATGTAACCGCGAAGGCCGCACCGCTTAGTAGTGATTAGGTTTAATAACTGAATTGTGTAATTGTTGGTGTGCTGAATATTATGATTTTATCTTTAAATCATGATACGTGGGTGCTTACGACAGGGCTGATCCACCAGTTTAAAGTTGCACAGCGAGCTATAGAAGGGGGCTATGCTCGGAGTTTCTTTGAAGGATAGAATTCGAAATGAATATATCCGACAGAGAACCAATGTCATCGACATAGCTCAAAGGATTAGCAAGCTGTAGTGGCAGCGTGTCGGCCATATCTCGCGAAGAACCGACTAACGCTGGGAGAAACGTAATTTTGAGTGGAGACCACGACTTGGCAAACGTAGCGTAGGACGTCCTCCGGCAAGGTGGGATGATGACCTGCGAAAAACTGCTGACAGATGGTGGAAGCGGCAAGCTGAAGACAAGGCACTTTGGTGCTCATTAGTCATTAGGTTGTCTGAAAAAATAATATATTATTATTATTAGGGCCTCCCTTTTACCTACTGGTTATACGTAAGCAAGTAGAATTGTAGTGAAACTTTAGCTAATTTAAGGGGGAACGTTTGCCCCAATGGTTGTGTCGACGTATGTCAACATCGTCAGTCATAGTTTTTCCTTTTTTTACTACCTATAACTAGAAAATGTTTGCACTGCACCTTTGCAAAAGTCTATATCTGAAAATAGATTTGCAACTCAATAAAACCTCCTTCACAAATGGAATTTTTGCGATGGAATCTTTGGAACTCACATCTGAGATGACAACTTGGTCGATTCTTAAAGAAGATATTACAGTTTTTTTTAGAATTTATCACAGCTTGCAAAGACTTACCGAGTCTTCTTGGTTGTCTAAACTTTTTATGAAACTTCTCGATATTTTTGTTAGTTGAAACACGTGTTGTGACTATACCTTTTCATATTTTTAATAGCACGTTTATGCATCTTGAATTGATGCAAAGAAACAAAGACAGGCTGTTTTTTTTTGTTATACTAATTAATCTAAATGATTTCTGCAAAATATTGTTATAATGTGTAGAAAAGTCTGCCTCTTTCGTATAATGGTCGTAAGCATTATCGTCGACCACTAGGTGGTTTGATTGCCGTGTCGTGCATATTGGCACTAGGTAGTAGAATAGGCCGGGCGACGGGGAGACCGTCTAATGAATATATGTATTGACGTTTAAAAATTGCTGTTCTTCAGCCTAATTTAAATAAATTATCATGTAACCTTTGATTTTGATATTGCCATCGGGTTTTCTGACTCACTCCTATTACAATTCAATTCTATTCATGGCAAATTTCATAACGATTCAATCAGCCGTTTAGCAGAAAAGTTGACAAACAAAAAGGTCATATTGAGGTACTTTCTCATTTATTATATTAATATGGAAGTAGTGATTGCTGTCGTCATTCAACTTTCACTAATACCAAAGGAGAAGTTAGTCCTCACTCTCTTAAACCCTACTAGTAGAAGTAAAGCTTGCTAGAACCTGAGGGTCAAACTCAGGTTAGGCACGTTCGTAAACTTAGGTTTTCTCCTAGCCCCGCAGCCTTCAGTAGGCGACCTAAACTCAGTGAGTTGTTCCTGTCACCCAGAAAAAAACAAAAATCACCACCAGCAGGCTGGTTTCGTGGTCACCTTTTACTTCACCCACACGAGGAAGAGTCAAAATCAAAATCAAAAGTTATTTATTCGTATAGGCTGAGGATCAGCACTTATTGAACGTCAAAATTACATACGACAAAGTCCACTCTTCGCCACTTCTTAGTGTTTTTACTCGGAAGAAGAAGTGGCGGTAAAAACTCCCCAGCAACAGGTCTGTATAATAAGTTACAAGAAATTGAATGTAAACAGTGATATTAATTAATCATTATAAATCAATAAAGCCTATTTCAATACTCGTTAAAGTGCTGGACCATCGAAATCCATGACCACCCAAATGTTCATGAATGAAATTGAACATTGTTTTTCATGTAGGTAAGTTCACGTACGAAATGCACTAAGTTTTGCACAACAGAGTATATACGTAGCTATAATAATGTGGTTACTCTCATAGAAACTTAGATAGTGTTGCTAGATTGTTGCTGTATGACCGAGTAACGGCGCACAGTAAGGTCATTGTTCTAATTTGCATTATAAGAGGGTCTGTTATGTAGCTTAGTCCGTTCTCTGTTTATGCAATAACATTTTATTAAGGGTTTCGAGCCAACTTTAAAAGAACACTATCTAAGTTTCTATGAGAGTAACCACATTATTATAGCTACGTATATACTCTGTTGTGCCAGACTTAGTGCATTTCGTACGCGAACTTACCTACATGAAAAACAATGTTCAATTTCATTCATGAACATTTGGGTGGTCATGGATTTCGATGGTCCAGCACTTTAACGAGTATTGAAATAGGCTTTATTATAAGTTTATAATGATTAATTAATATCACTGTTCACTTTCAATTTCTTGTAACTTATTATACAGAACTGTTGCTGGGGAGTTTTTACCGCCACTTCTTCTTCCGAGTAGAAACACTAAGAAGTGGCGAAGAGTGGACTTTGTCGTATGTAATTTTGACGTTCAATAAGTGCTGATCCTCAGCCTATACGAATAAATAACTTTTGATTTTGATTTTGACTCTTCCTCGTGTGGGTGAAGTAAAAGGTGACTACGAAACCAGCCCGCTGGTGGTGATTTTTGTTTTTTTCTGGGTGACAGGAACAACTCACTGAGTTTAGGTCGCCTACTGAAGGCTGCGGGGCTAGGAGAAAACCTAAGTTTACGAACGTGCCTAACCTGAGTTTGACCCTCAGGTTCTAGCAAGCTTTACTTCTACTAGTAGGGTTTAAGAGAGTGAGGACTAACTTCTCCTTTGGTATTAGTGAAAGTTGAATGACGACAGCAATCACTACTTCCATATTAATATAATAAATGAGAAAGTACCTCAATATGACCTGGGCAGATGTCACCATTTGCCCAGGTTTTTCCCAACTATGTATTGGTCGGCTTCCCTTTTAACCGGATGCAGCTGAATACTATAGTTTTACATGACACGACTGCCATCTGCATCATTAGTATATTAAGTGTTACTAACTGCTCATCCGTTGTATCGAGTATAAATATCGCAGCAGGATTAACATTAACCATTTAAAACTCAGAACTTAATGTATAACGTGAAATAAAGACAAAAGGTCAAACAGATACCTATTTAAAGTTTTGCTTCAAATGTCTCTATAGCAAAGTTTAAAAGACTTATAGCTTTTCAAAAGCTTATGTATGAGTGCATAAATCAGTTCGAGGACTCGCAGTAGTATCTGCAAAGTGAGAGTTTCGCTTGAACCTTTTGTGCGCGAATCCGATACAACAAAAGAACTTAGTGGAAGGTTGTTTTATTATTTGGACTTTATGTACTCGCACTGCAGTGGAACGTATCGTTCCACGTATTATGTAGCACTCTTGACCACTTAATGTTGTCAAATCAAATCAAATCAAAATATTTTTTTTTTGCGTTGAATATGTGTGCTCATACAATCTTATAGGATAGCATTCTTGATCTATACTAATAATAATTATAAAGAGGTAAAATTTGTTCGTATGTTTGTAAGTTTGTATGTAGGGGGAAATTTAAAAAAATATTGCACTGATGGAAAGCTACTCTGCCTCGTTGGTCTAGTGGTCGCAGCCGCTACTGCTGATCATGAGGTCCCAGGTTCGATCCCCGGGTCGGGCAAAGCGTTATTGAGTTTTTCCATCTGGTATTTCTCAGTAGCAGCCCGGAGTCAGGATTTGTGCCCGATCAATGGCAATAGGCTCGCCCCCTATTACATGGGACTTAAACATAACTGGCGAAATGTGGGTGTACTACCAGGTACACCTCTGCCTAGCCCTTCGGGGATTACAGGCGTGACGTTATGTTTATGTTTTATGTTTTGGAAAGCTACACTATTCCCAGATGATATAGGCTACTAATTATCTCTGTAATCCAACGGGAACAGGAACTACGCGGGTGAAATCGCGGGACGTCTGCTAGTATTAAATAAACATTTAGTCCAGCTTGTTCTACTCAGATAGATGTACAAATGAGTAATCTCTATCATATTTGATAAGAATTAGATACAAAAGTATGTCAAGCTAATTGTAATAAGTATTAGTTAAAAAAAATACCCAAGTAAATAAAAAAAAACATTCGTCAACTATTAAAATCTCAATAATTAAATACTTTAATTTAACTTCAAATTCAAATGTTTATTGCTCAATACAGACATATTCTTAAAGGGGAATGCCCACCGGTCATAGACACTTCGGCCACGGGTGCCCACATATAAAAGTATATGGAAATGATAGTATGCAATAAAAAGAATGAACTGGTTAAGGAATTGATTTAAAAAAAGTCCGGATTTTTAAGATATAAAGGTTTTATATTTTCACATATTACAGTTTTACAATAACGTATTTTATAACCTTATACATCATTTGTATCATAAACAATCAGCACATCATCAAGGAATTGAGCAGGAGGTAAAATATTAGTCTGATGCCGTGCCCAACCCAAATACCTACCATAATACCGTCATAACATGGGCACAGCATCCTACCGTTCGACGGCCGACAATACAACTGCAACAATACATTTTTATTGCACTTCTACCGGAATCATTGCTATTAGTTAACAAAATAACACAAATGCAAACGAATTCGACTTTTGGTAATTTAGTTGTGAATTTGTGATCACAGAGCATGTAAACACTTGTAATTTTACGTGACAGCTGACAGATTCGATGTTGCCACTTAACAGACGCATAATCGATATCGATTTTTCATTTGAATTTTAATTAAAGTCTATAAAGCGCTTTAAGTTCGTCTAGCCTAGTAAAATACATTTTCTTGTACTTATTTAAATTGTATATTAAATGTTTTATAGAAAGGATTAGAATAATTGCGCATTTTCGTTATGATCTAAAGAATTTATAGTAAATCAACTAGCAATTCACTTGTTTCATTATCATAACATCAGAATAAATTATAACACCATAAAAATCGATCGACAAACAGAGAATCGATTTTTTTTAACGTGATTAGTAATTGGCAACACTTTTATTTTTCTCCGTAACCTGCGGATTTGTCATTTATCATTTCGTTACTTTTTATTTGTGCAATATTTTTCCAATCTTCTTTGGATAAATGAATACCGCTATTTATAACCATAAAAACAGACGTATTTTTCTAACAAAAGCAAATTGTTGGGCGTTTCATGGCCGAAAATGGGCATTTCCCTTTCTAGATGTCATTCGAATGCGTAGTCAACAGTGTTGCACCAAGTTAGGCATGCGAAAAAAGAAAAAAAAAGAAAGAGATAAAGAGTATTTTATTCTATTCTATTCTATTCCATATACTATGTCACGAATTACAAAGAATAGCTGATACAATGTCAAGGCAACTAAAGAGACGGCTACAATGAGTCATCAACTTATCATCAATTTATCTATAAGATGTATGTATTTAGAAATATATAAGTATGTTTATCAGCTGTTTAGTGCCCATAACATAAGCTCTGCTTAGCTTGGGACTAGATGGCGTTGTGTGAAGGTTGTGGAATATTTATTTATTTTTTATTTTTTTAACTACATGCTACATAAATGAAATAAAATGATATTTCTGTAAGGTAGATCTTCCCAGATACTTTTACATGTCTTTTTTTCAAACCAAAGCAATACCAGTGACTGATCCTTGAGAAGAAACTTAGGGGTCTGACTTTTTCAAGTTCAGACATAAGATTGTATTAATTTATTATGCGAGTCTAACAATGCAGGGCTAAGTCTGGAAAAGCCTTCTGAAAAAAGAATCAATTCAGCTTTGAGTTGACCTGTCTCGACAGACGACATGCGAAAGTTTGTTTGTATTTGTTTGTGTTTGTACATACAAACACAAACAAATACGTGAAAGAGTAACAAACATACATATGTTTGTTACTCTTTCACGCAAAATCTACTAAATGAGTTTTAATGAAACTTTACCAGAATAAAGCTTATACATCAGAATAAAGCATATATAAAGATATTAAATGAAATGTTCAAAATATAACGATAAGTGCAAGTAATAAGTAAGCATCAGCTAGTGAGTCATAATTAATTATAAAATAAAACTAAATAATAATGGTACCTGCGCACCTTTTTTAGCCACTTTTATAGCCAATATAATAGTGGCTAACCTCTTTTAGCCACTATTATATTACCCACTATTTTTTAAAGCCATGTGAGGACAGTCGTAGTTCGTGTAGGTATTGGTTGTTGCATTTCATCTACATACTCGTACACTACCGTCGGCGTCGGTCGTCTGAAACTCGTTGCACACTAGATTGAGAGTTAAATAATTGAGTATTCGTAACACGTCACTACATGTTTAGAGTTTGTGCTCTCTCGTGTAGACACAGCCGCATAATTTAGCTTAGAAGCATTTAACTTAAAACTTTAGGTATTTAAAATAAATTGTGTCCAATAAAGTGTCTTCCTTTTCGTGTCTGTAAGTCCATTTTGGTAATAGATTTGGAGGCAATTTTTATTATCATTTATCGGATTTATTCCGTAGCTGTGGAAAATACTGTTATGTATCTTACATTAGCTGAAGAACTAGGTATTAAGTTGAAAAACGGTACTTAAAATAAAAGGTTGCCAGCTAAATGTTAACTACATATCCGTCTTCATCATCAGATCTTAGTTGTATTGTCGTCAAGATTCAACAGATTTGGTTGACACAGGTTAAAATTCAGTAGGAGAAATCATTCATCATTCATCAATCATTCATCAATCATTCCCATTTTTGTCATATTTATGAGTATTTTTGATGTTTCAAATTCAAATGGAAATGAGGATTTTGGGGTATCAACTATCCACTTAAAAAATAATCTTCAATGTATGCGTAGTCAAAATAAGAAAAAAAATGCGTCGCATTGAGAACCTTTTTCTTCGTCGGTTTAAACTACTGCATGTTGGCAACTTTATTATTATAAAAAGTTTTGTTTTTTTTAATTTCATTTATTTGTTGACATAACTAAAGATTTTTAGAAAATGGGAATGATAAAGCATCGGCATAAAAACATTCTAGCGGCTTTTTTCGAGTTTACTAGCTCAATAGTTGCTTGTCACTTATCCAACTTTCAGCTTGTAGACGGCAGGACACATGATGCCTTTTTTTATGCGGGAAGGCAAAAAATCTTCAATTAATGTAAGAAAAAAAGAATGTCTAAAATAAAAAAAAAATAAAAAAAAAAACAAAGCAAATGTCTGCTCACCAAGTATTATAAAGGCGAGCGAAGTTTAAGGCCACGTTTTCCTCACAAAAGAAATCCTAGGTATCACCTAGGATTTTATATATATTTTCATATTTTCCGTAACACAAACATGGACAGTATGTAGCCACTGATGATCGAGAAATAGCCATAAACAAAACAAAATTGGAAAACCGTGCCTTATATGAAATACATATCAGGGACGGATCACATTTACTTTCTAGGCAATACAAATAATTGTTTTCACTATTTTGCATAGCTTGGCTTATATCGGGTGACTATTCTATTTACGTAGGCTTTATTGGGTATAAAAAATATCAAATTAATCAAAAAGATTTTGCGGTGGTATTTGTTTTCAGGAAAACGTCAAAATTACTGTACAACAAAATCTTAACTCATTATAAAATTAAATCATTTAATAAAAAAAAAGGATTTGTATACTTAAAAAGACCTATCTATTAAGTATGCAGTTGTAGGCAGGAAGGCTGTTAAAATTGCGGCTGACCAGTAATTAAGTGTGCAGTTGTAGACAGGATGGAAGGCTTTTAAATTCGCGGGTTACCAGTTATTAAGTACGCAGTTGTAGGCAAGATGGAAGGTTGTTTAATTTGCGGGTTACAATTTTTCTTGTTTGTTTTTTGCAGTTTTTGCCGTTCAGTATAAGGCCACTATGTTGATCAAAATATGATTTGCAACAAGTACGAGTATGTGTCAAGAAAATGATTACAATTCAAATTATTAAGACAATTACTCTCTTAGTTCATAACATATTATGATCCCATTGTATAACTATTTCATAAAAAAACATACACAAAGTTAATTTAATCCGTGCAGGATTAAATTAACTTACAGAGTTTATATTGGTGATTTTAATTATTATAACTGAGATAAACTCTATTTATTACGGCGATAAAAAAATATTGAAAAAAATAAAATGATATTTTAATGAACATTATAACTTGACACTCGAAGGGAAATTGCAAAAACACAAAAAAAAAGAATTTTGCGGGCTGGCCTAGCGCATCCGCCTTTTATTTTTTGAGCGTAGTCCTTTCTTGAGTCGGGGGGTTGAAGATACACATGTTGCTTTAATAGCACCCCTCATTTTGCGTCAGAGTCACAAAGGGAATTGGTTCAGTTATTATTTCTGCTCGACGTACCTACGCCGAAAATGAAAAGCTTTTTGATTATTTTATGAAAAAAAAAGATAGGTACGTGTTGGGAAATCCGACGTGTAATAGCAATACACTCTTACTGTCTCTCGCATTAAATAAAGAGGGAATTTGATAGACTATATAGAATAGCTGATTCAAGTTAATCTACACTGTACTCCATTTACAATAGAACTAGACAAAAGTTAAATAAGATTATTTATAATGCACACTTTGTAATGAAAGTAAAATCAAGCATATTGAAATTACGTTAGACGCCGAATTTATTATAATAGGAGGGCTACCCTAATAAAATATTTTTTTCCAATTTTGATTTTACCACTTTGTCGGCGTGATTGATACACATATTGGTACCAAATTTCAGCTTTCTAGTGCTAACGGTCACAGAGATTAAGCGAGGACGGATGGACGGACAGACAGACATGGCGAAACTATAAGGGTTCCTAGTTGACTACGGAACCCTAAAAATGCACCCGGAAACAGTCGCTAGCGAAGTTATTGATTGGTATAAAGTGTGAACAAAGTTACGTTATCAAGATTACTGGTGAATTAGACGACAGCCAGTAGGTACCAAACTAAATATTTCGATGCATTTACTTTAGAGTCATAATCCATTTACTTTTTAAGTGAAACTTCATTAACGACGTACATGGGAGAAATTTTATAGAAAAAATTGTAACGTTTTTCTCTTACGGGCCATTTTTATTTTTAAGTAATATTTTTCCGTTACTCGCCATATTTATTTCCCTGGCTTTCATGGGTCACTAGCATGAGCAGTTGGTACTTTATATTTGGCCCAATGCCAAATGGAAAATCGGAAGAAAATTTTGATTGTTGCGTTATAATATTTGTATGTATATCTCATAATCAGAAGTTGGATGATAATTATTAATAGTTTTCTTCACCATTCATTGTTGCCGTATATAAGAGGAGGTGTCACTTCACTCCGTAGCAATAATGATAAAATACCGATGATTTTAAGTTTGTATTTTAATGTCAATTTTTCATCAGATAAATCTTTGAAGCTAGTTGAATTTTTGAAAGATAAATTCAAATTATCTATGAAAAACAGTCCTCAAACATCAACAACAAGATTCGACTATACAATTGATGGAGTTTTTACTCGGTTACTAAATTCCGTGGAAAGTAAACCATATATTTCATAATTTAGTTACCGTAAGCCATTAATCACAAAATTATATAATAACGATAACAATGATAGTAATAATTCTATTATAATTAATGAAATGCTATAATAATCTTAGTTGCAATAAGGTGAAATAATTGTATTATTGTAGGTACTCATGTCATTGATAATAAAAGATTTTTCATAAACTTTATCTGATTTATCTTTATTTAACCAATTTCTGTAGAGTTCTAGTAGATCATTTTTAGGAAAATGATGTCACAAAGAAGCTTCACTTCTTACGTGAGTACAGTACACTAATACACGCACAATTTAATTTTCAAAACAAAATTTGTATAAAACCCATAATAAAATAAAAAGAGCTTAAAAATATGGATAATAGTTTCAGATAATTAAGGATTAAAAATAAGTGACGTTAAATGATTTTAGTCTTGCGTATCTAAAACCTCATAATATAACCTGCTAATTAGCAACCAACGTGTTTGCTATTTTAGTGCGAAATTACTTTTCCAGGTACCAATTAGTGGGTCAATAATCAATATGTGATTAATAGTCGTTCATACATCTAGTCAAACACCGCCATCGTCTATAAGATCTAGCAGTAAAACTAATCAAATTTAAACACTATTACGGCCTTTTCCAAATATATTGGGGTCGGCTTCTAACTTATCTCCACAACCCAGTTACTGGGTAATAAGATACATACATAACATACATAACGTCACGCCTGTAATCCCCGAAGGGCTAGGCAGAGGTGTACCTACCTGGTAGTACACCCACATTTCGCCAGTTATGTTTAAGTCCCATGTAATAGGGGGCGAGCCTATTGCCATCAATCGGGCACAAATCCAGACTCCGGGCTGCTACTGAGAAATCCCAGATGGAAAAACTCAATAACACTTTGCCCGACCCGGGGATCGAACCCGGGACCTCATGCTCAGCAGTAGCGCTTGCGACCACTAGACCAACGAGGCAGTCAGAGTCGAGGTAATAAGATAGTCCTTACTTAAACAGGTTGACAGACTTTTGGTCTTCTTACTACCTGCAAAGATTGTCCAAGATCTGCAAATGACAGCCGAGAACAACGCCTTCACATGCTTTTCAAAGCGCGGAAAGATCCTTGAAATGTAATAAATGATCACTCATCCAAGGCAAAACTTTGTCTAGCGTATCTTCACCTTCAATCGGTCGTTAAGGTGAAATTATTTAGCCACAAACCCTCTCCCTCCTCCTCAAAAGTCAACCTGAATGTAGCAATCTGAATTTATTTACATGAGTACGAGGGAAACGTTAGAATATGTCGTTCACAGATAAAGATAGACCTAGATAAAGCAAGTATCACGATCTTTACGAAAACGTAGCGTGCCATTTTTTGACTGTACGCAATGTAATACAAATGTTTTGTATTTCTCAAATTTTACTATTACCAGGTATTACTGAGGGTATTAGATTAAAAAGAAATTGTTTTTTTTTTAATTAATTACGCATTTAAGGTGACTGGTTATTAGTGACCGATACTTAAACACGTGATTGTACTCATAACTACGAATAACTTTTCCAAAGAAACTTTTTTTGTATACTCATTAACTTTAAATTAATTTAATTACGTCAGTACTGCACAAAGGGAGCGCTGGGGGTGGCGGGAGAGCGTGTAAGTACGCTACTATTATTAGATTATGCCTTTCCCAAGGGCAAACTATCAGCTGATCGATCACTAGTGCGCGCGCGGGTATTTCAAAGAGTGTTTTTGTTATTTTTTTGTGTTTTAAATTATTGGGTATAAAAAAAGTTTCTTTGGGAAAGTATAGTGCAATCATGAATACAATCACGTGTTTAAGTATCGGTCACTAATTACCAGTCACCCTATACATATATTACGCGTACAAAATGACTTACCGATGGAAGGAAACGAAGTGCAAAAGTGGCACGTAAGCTAGGCACGCGAAGTAGTTGATTTTGCGTTATCTAGGTCTTTCTATATCTGTGACGTCGCTGCTTAAATTCAAAAGGGCCATAATGTCGAAAAGTCATTTTTCGTGTTTTTAAGATAAGTTTTTATTGATCTTTGTTAACCTGGACCGTAAACTACCTCTTGAACTACTGGTATACCCTAGCTGAAGAGGTAGAGTATTATTTCCGTACAGAATTTGCAACATAAACTTTAAGGAATATGTTTTAAATTGAATGGTCCTTTATACTCTGTATGTTTTTGGATACATTAATATTTTAATGCAGGAGAGTCTATCAAAAAACTTTTATATTATTTCGTAATATATACCATAGGATCTACATTTGAAGGCTATATTAGTTTAAAATGTGAATACTGGGTGTCTTTTTTGCACATAACAAGGAGGTGTCTCATTTTTATATGGGGCTCCGGCCATAACCTGTACCTTTTAGCGAAGCTGCGAAACTCCTAAATAGATGTTTTTTATGTAAAAAATAAAATTAACAATGTTTGACAATTGTTCTAAGAGCTATGGCAGCCATGACACGTTATAAAGATGACTTTACTCAACCTAAATTTAGGTTGATTTGAATTCGTTCAGATACACACTTAAACAATGGAGACTAAAGATTTTTGTAACGATGAAATTGTCACACTTAATTATGTTTACTCAAAATAAGTACAAGAGATAGTAATTTATTTTTAACACTACACACAGTTTTTAATTTTTTCCTACGTAACATTAATTTGATGCGACATGATTTAGAAACGTTCATTCAAATAAAGATAATTTATTTTTGCAAATATGTTTCCCCGATTTGTGTTACTTTTTCCTCTTTTTCGCTAATAGTATATTTGATGGCCAAAAATGAAAAATCTCCTCAAAAGAGATACGATTTTTACAATAAAAATATATTTGATTATTTAAATTTGTGGCCCTTTTGAATTTAAGTAGCGATGTATTATTAACTAGACTGGTTGGCATTTTCTTCATTGGTTTCTAAAAGAAAAATACTAGAAGCAGCTTTGGATTTAGCATGAGTAATTTATTTAACGTGCTAGGGAAAAAAATGAGTTATTGGGATAGGAATAGGGAGGAAAAAATTAAATTAAAAATTTAAAAAACCCCCATCGCAAAAAAGTAAAATATTTAAAAAGTTAAAAATAACACTTTAGCCATGAAATTTTACGTAACGTCGGGGTACCGCTTAAGTAAGGAATGTTCCTAGTACTTGTAGGTATGTAGGTACTTATTTTAACGGTACCCCGACGTTACGTAAAATTTCATGGCTAAAGTGTTATTTTTAACTTTTTAAATATTTTACTTTTTTGCGATGGGGGTTTTTTAAATTTTTAATTTAATTTTTATTTTAAAATTTTTAAACGCATTAATATTGTTTTGTAGAGTTTACAGTTATGAGAATTTTTCAGTGCATTGTATGTAGAGTCAAATGCTGGTTAAAACGAATCCAATCACGACATATCTGCTATTATTTTGTTAAGAGTCTACCTACTGGTATACTGGATAGCCTGGCTGCAGCATCAGCTCATTCTGTTGCCATCAGAACATTGTGTGCAGAATTAAATGCTGGTTAAAATGAATCCAAACACGACATATCTGCTATTATTTTTTTAAGAGTCTACCTACTGGAGTGCTGGATAGCCTGGCTGCGTCATCAGCTCATCCTGTTGCCATCAGTGCATTGTGTGTAGAATCAAATGCTGGTTAAAATGAATACAATCACGACATATCTGCTATTATTTTGTCTAGAGTCTACCTACTGGTGTGCAGAATAACCTGGCTGCAGCATCAGCTCACCCTGTTGCCATCAGTGCATTGTGTGCAAAATCAAATGCTGGTTAAAATGAATCCAAACACGGCATATCTGCTGTTATTTTCCCAAGAGTGTATTAGTCTGCTAGAATTCCTGGCTGCATCAGACCAAGTATACCATAATCTTGCTTATTAATATAACACACATGGGTGTTTGAAATTTTTAGCCACACATATGTTTGTAAGTAAAGTTAATACCTATAGACGTCTAAAATAGTATCGGTAGCTAACACAAAAGAGCTGATAACCTTGAAACGGCTGAACGAATTTTGATGAATTGTGTCTAAGAACCATCGCAAGAAACCCTGCTTTCAAATAAAAAAAACCGCATCTAAATCGGTTCACCCGTTTGGGCGCTACGGTGCCACAGACAGACAGACAGACAGACAGACAGACAGACAGACAGACAGACAGACACACACACATAGCGGTGAAACTTATAACACCCCTCTTTTTGCGTCGGGGGTTAAAAATAGGAACGCCATGACACATTTTTATGCTTCAACAATGTGTTTAATCTAAAATTCTCTCCATAGTTTGTGATTCTCTTAATACGACCGAGTATTTTCACCGACTTAGGTACATAAAAGAAGGAGGTTCTAAATTCGATTTTTTGTTTGTTTATCATTCTCTATCATTTATGGATCGAATAAAAAAGTTTTATTTTTGTTTGAGAGTATATTATGCTTCCCGTGTAGTCCCTTTTGAATTTTATCGTTTATTTACAAAAACGTACAATTAAACTTTTTGACAAAATAGTACCTAGAACTGTCTGAATAAAAAAAAACACTAAAAGGTGTTAAATTGTCTCTAGTTAATGTTTTGTAGTTGTCTAGTTTTGGAAGTCAGTGGCAAATAAGGAATGAAACAAAACCACTAAAGCAGAAAATTAAAGTTATTTTACACCTTTTATCCAATGGTGGTTTTTGGTGCAAATTATTTCGCTTCTATTTATTTCAATTTTATTTAATCCTATGCAAATCTATTTTAATTTTATTCAATTCCATTTTAGTTTAATTGTTTTATTTGTAATTATGTAAATATTACCATTTATAATATATTTAATGAGTTGTTACTAACTTTATGGACTTTGTCTCTAAGTTAAATTACTATTATTATTATCAAGTCGGTTATATTTTTACAAAACAGTTATTGTCTATTGAAAATGATGGTAATGCACCTAAATTATGGCCACAAAGGAGTTTCTGAGGTCTGAAATACGTTTTAATTTAAATTTCGTTAGACGACAGGCCATTCCTTATCCAATAATCCTCTAAAATCGTTTTGACCTCCAAAAATTAGCGCCATTTTTACTTAATGAACCTCTTTTGACATTCTTGTCTTTTTACGGTTCCAATATCAATGGTTACCAACGAAAGTCTACTAAGCCTTAACCGTCCGTACGTTTGTCTGTCCGTCCGTCGTGAACGTGAGCGAGAGATGACGTTGAATACTACTGTGTCATGAATAGCCTACAGGCTATTCATGAAATATTTCCATAAATTGCGTTAATTTTTGAGATATTAACAAACGCTTATAACTTTACTGTCTATGAATATTATTTATTGATCCTTTTACAAATATAATGAGAAGACCGTCTAGAATAAGCCCTTTAAGTATTTGTACTAACTAAAAATTAGTGGTATAAAGTACTTAATAATAAAAGTACATACATACATACATAAACTCACGCCTTTTTTCCCGTGGGGGTAGGCAGAAACTACAGAGCGCCATATGCTAAGATTCTTACATACTTCTTATGCTTCGTTTACATTCATACATGTTGTCATACACACACGCCGGTTGCGAGTACTACGCACCTGACCTTTCTGAAGAACCTCACCAATAAGGTCTATGTATGTCCTTCTAGGGCGTCCCCTCCCGGCGTTCCCCCTTACATCTGCCTTGTTACCTTTACCTTTCGTTAGTCGCCTATTTGCAAAATAAACATCATTTATCATTTATTACTCAGTAGTGCCTTTTCGGACCTCGACTGGCTGGTCACAACGCCATGTATAGCGCCATTCACTTTATTTCCTGCTTTCACTCTCCTTAAAAGTAATTAATTATAATGTTTATTTCCATCAAGATAGGTGCAAAAACTTCTTTATCTAATAACAATTTAAATCTTCCTTTAGTGTTTGTACGCTAACTCCTAAATTAGTTAAGCTTGTATTAAAGGAACTTATATTATACATATGTATATCTAAAAACGACTCATTTAAGCTGCTTAAGGACGCGTTTACAAATCTGACCAAAATTAACAGTTTTTCGGTACATTTTGCGGCAGAACTAAACTAAACTGAATCTAAAAAAAATTACCACAGACAGATTACTCCTTCATCTTCATTGTAAAACCTAGGTAAATAATATTGTAAAAAATCATTTCCGGTACCTCTTCACACAAAATTGTCGATTTTGTTTTGAGTTTAGGAACATTTTTCTTCTATTTAATACAGTAATGTGTTTATTTAAAAATATTTTATGTAAGGAGACAAAATCAACTCAAAAAGGTGGCAAAAAGAACTACCAAAATATTCCAATTAATGCCAGAAAAAAAATCAAATCGATTTTAGTTTTTCAACAAATTTTGCTAAATTGCGTGAACCTTAATAGCTTGAAGCTAAGGGTTATTTTACTGATCACTGTCGTGAGTTATTGCACAAAAGTTTGAAACAAAATATTAGTTTGCACTCGGCCACCGTCGTGAGTGGACGCTGTGTCGCTTGCAAGCAGCAACTCCTGTTAAATAAGATCGCTCTATACGAATACAAAGTATTTAACACACCAAATTGGATACTTTACGTGTTTTGTGCGCAATAAGACGCAATACCTAAAATTGAAGCGCGTCATTTCGTAGATACGTCCTTAAAGCTTAAATACAACGTCAAAATCGTACCAATTATAATGACAAAATATAATAGAAATATACTACCACAGTTATAATACAATAATTATACTAAACATCGTATTATATGGAGGAAGAGTGATTGTTATTATTATATGTTTGAGTTTCAGGAAAAATAATATTTATACTTAATACATGAAGATATTATGTTTTGTGAGTACCTACCTACGTCTTTCGTCTTTTCAAAGATAATAAGTAAAAAAAAGAAAAAAAAATGAATTAAGGTTGCATGAGATTTTCAACAGTCTTGAGTTATAGGTACATACATACTTACATACATAAACTCACGCCTTTTTCCCATGGGGGTAGGCAGAAACTACAGAGCGCCATATGCTACGATTCTTACATACCTACTTCTTTTGCTTCGTTTACATTCATACATGTTGTCATACAAACACGCCGGTTATGAGTCTTGAGTTATGTTCGGAAAATATAAACAATGTGCATAAAAAACTATAAAATTAACTAACTGTCTTGATTAATGGAAACGCCTAGTGTCCACATAACAAATTAGTTATCAGAGACATTAGCTAATCTAGAGAGAGTTTTAAATGTGAAGGTGTAAACAGGATAAAAGTAATAGAATGAATAATTGAATTAAACAAAAACTAAAAATACAAAAATAGTCTTTATTTCTTATGAGTTGCACCCGTAGGTTAGAAAATAAAATTATCTTACTACTGGTACGTTAGTGAACCTTCCTACCTTTGTGACTAAACTTGGGATTCGAACCATTACCTGAGTTTCTTTCGGCATTTCTTCTCAGTCACTCCAGAAATGCCAGTAGGTCACCGTTGTTGTGGTTTAAAAAAGAAATTGGCATATACCTGGAAAGATCGTATTACACAATTAGATATAATTTCATTTCAACAAAGGAGACTGAGTAATGATGGGCTCACCTCTTAATAGGAATAAGACACTCATAAATGGGTATGTTTATGTAGAATAAAACTTATTATTACGACTAAGGTCAAAAGTCAGTACTTTCGGAGTTATACTACTTATTATGGGTCTAGTTCATAATATCGACAATCACTACATCGATGGTCGCTGTATCGAAAACGCTTCATCGACGGGCTAATGTATCGATAGTACCCCAAATCGATGGTACGCTACATCGACAGTATCCTAAATCGGTGGTACGCTACATCGTTACTACACTAAAACGACGGTATGCTACATCGACAGTAGACCAAATCGATAGTACGCTGCATCGACTACCCGACCCGAGCCAAATTCCCTCAATTCTTCGAGGATCCCTACCAGATATGAGTTTTGATATAAATAAGACCAATCTGCTGGTATACATTATCCAATAAAAAAATAATTTTGAAAATCGGTCCATAAATGACGGAGTACTGAGGTAACAAACCCTAAAAAAAAACAACCGAATTGAAAACCTCCTCTTTTTTTTGAAGTAGGTTAAAAATACTGTGTTTTTTATTTAAATCTGGCTCGGGTCCGGTAGGCGATGCAGCGTACTATCGATTTGGTTTACTGTCGATGTAGCATACCGTCGTTTTAGTGTACTAACGATGTCGAGTACCAACGATTTAGGGTACTGTCGATGTAGCGTACCATCGATTTGGGGTACTATCGATACATTAGCCCTTCGATGGAACGCTTTCGATACAGCGACCATCGATGTAGTGATTGTCGATATTATGAACTAGACCCACTTATTATACCTACTACCATAAAAGTGATCGTAGTTTACTTCGTTATAAGATAAACTATGGCCAGACTCAAAACGGACGGCACCTATCTGCTTGCTCCTTACCTGCGCCCCCACCCTACCCGCTGACATCATGCTTCTTACTTTGGGTTCCTACTACATGAAGTTAGCAAAGTCATATTGCAGTGAACATCTTCGAGGTTTATACGTTATAGAAATATACAGACAAAACGATTTACATGATTTAATAGAATATAATATACCAGCAGAGAATGTGTGGTTGCTGCGTGGTAGGATACAGTCACGCCACGCAAGAGCAAGAATATACTTTTGCTATATATTAATTGACGAAACCAAGTTGGAAGAAACGCGATATCAAAATATTATTGCTCTTGCTTGACCGGACGGCGAACTATAGGAAGTTGCGCTCACACTATTTCTTTGATTTGGTACTAGGAGTTGGGAGACATCAACCATTCGTGGCCCCCGCGGGTTTTTTAAATGATGTAATTGTCGTTGATGTCCAAGACGAATAATAAATCTCTTTTGTGTTAAAGTGTACTTATTATTACTACCTATTTTACCTTATAAGTATCCATAAAGAATATGTTAGACTGACGACTTTAAGACGTCGTAACTCCGAAAGTGCTAACATTTGACCATAGTTATATTAGTAACTAACTAATGTTCCACTCAAAAAGCCCTATTCAACGGTATATCAGATGTTACTATTGAAGGGTGGGCCCAGATTCCATACATTCATTTCCCATTGTCCTTTCACACAAAAGTAGAGAATCGTACCTTCATGCTATTGCCTACTTGATGCTGTTGGGGCTGACCCGCTCATTGGAGCAACGAGGCAGATTTCTGTCATATTGTATTATGAAAGCCATCAACATGAAAATGGGTAAACATTTCAGAGGCACTCCAGAAACGGGGCTGCACCATCAAAATACTAAATCTGTCATTATATCGGACCCGCAGGGCTCTAATGATCCACTAATCAGACTGCAGCCTTCTAGAAATGGCAGAATACCTGCCAATAAGCGTTTTATCCTTGCTCCCCACAACTTTCATGCCAACTTGTTACATTGAACTGGAATTACCTTCCTAATTGTTGAATCCTATATTAAAAACAAATACCTAACAACTGTAATTGTAAGATTGCGAGTTATAGTGGGATCTTGTTATGGAGCAGATGGGTATAAACCCATTCACATGGCGCTAAGTGACACTCATTAAAGTGTAACGTGGAACAGCCGGAAAATCTTTTTCTTTAATAATAGTTTAACTAATCTATACTTTCAAAGGCCTTTGCGTAAATACTACTTAGCGGATTACACGTTCTGCACTTTTGTTTCAGAAATATTTTTAATAAAAACAATAATTTATGATGACTTAGAAATATCCAGCTTTCGAATTTACATATTACTGGACAAATTAGATCAATAAAATATTTCTCTACTTAATTCATTCACATATTATTTTAAAAACACTGAACACAATCGTCATTTCTAAATGAGCTTTTAATAAGCATAGCTATTACAACTAGCAATACTTATATCCCAATAAGTCATATTAATTTGAACACTGAAATACCGAATTTCATCAATGACTTTTGATATTTGACTGGTAGTATAATAATGATACAGTAAATAGAGAAGTAGTGAGCGAAAACAAAACGTTTGATCTTCACATTCATCAATTTCACTTTTACAATGCTGTTGAGCGTGTGCAACAATGGAGGACATTAACACAGGTAGACAGTTAGTTCAGAATACGAAGACGCCTCGACTACAGCAGCCCGCGCATCAAGTCCATACTCTGCTACTACAAGGAACATTTCTCTACAACAAAGCGAGCTCCCGCTTGCGGTTAGGCATCAGACCATTCGAACGTGTCCACATAAATTTTGCACAAATTGAAGCGTGATGGCGTAGAAAAAGGTTTTTCGGATACATTTCTACCGATTACAGAAGACGTAATGTTCGATATTGTAGACTAGAGTCGACTGAACAATCTACAGATTTCTTCTCACCATTCTTGACATTGTCGTGCTCAAAACAAAAGCAAACTGTCACTTTGACGATTCTTCTGTCGACAAAATTCATTTCAACGGTGATAGATCTTATTAGCTTGATTCTTCTTGTTTTTTTGCTATCTTGCATCCGGTCCATCCGTATGTTTTGGCCATTTTATAGGAGAAAAGTGTATTCTGTACACCGTTATATCACAGTCTAAAAACCTACAGTCATCCGACGAAGCCATCTAGACAGGGCAATCGTGCAGGGTGTGAGGGGTGAGACGCGGGAAAGCCGCTCCCGAACTGCGAACAAAACGATGATCATAGTTCGTGAGGTATTTATAATTCAGGGCTAACACGTGTAGACGTTGCAGGCATTTTTCCAGAGATCAAAGGCGTCGTCCTACTGTAATAATATTTATACTGTGGTTATAATAATATTACACAGCGTAAAAAAAATAAAGAAAACAGGGTGACCGTCCATTAGGTAAGTAGGTAGGTACCTACAGCTTAGCGCTCCCGGGGTATCCCGAGGTTGAAAAAAGAAAGATAAATAAAAGGCGTGTAAGTAATGTACTGAAATTGGACAGGTAAGTATATATTATTCCTCTCAAGGATTAATATCTTTTACATTCAACAACCGCGTGCCTGCCAACTTGGGAATGAATTTGTAAAGTTTTCTTCCGAATGTGTTTTTCTTCTTATTCATTTATTTAAGTACCTACTCTTTAAATATCTTGGCAGCTATAATAAAAACTTCAACACTTCTTACTTACTCGTACATGTTACCAGATTTTGTTATTAGACTTTTCGAAACACTGACATAATAAAATGTAAATATTTCTTAAGAAATTGCAAAATTGCTCTTATTTTAGACGAGGACGGCATTAATGTGCCTTCGGGTATCTTGGATGATGAAGTTTCAAAATGATTAATGCAATATAATGATTAGACAATGTTATAAGCTCTTAATACATCTAAAACTAAATTTGTACAAAAACGTTCATTGTGCGTAAGGTGCTGCTAAGGAGCGGAATTCCCTGCGATAGAATATACTCGGTGATTTTTAATCGTCTGACAAATTTTTACAAGGTGTTTTACCCATGAATAAGAACATCTTTTACTACTTTTACACCCTGTGAAAATTTGTCAGACGATTAAAAAATCACCGTGTATATACATATAATGTATTTATATTCAGTGCGTTTGAGAATAGGTCCTAAACTATTCATAAAAGAAGTCGGAGCGATGTTTACCGAGGTAGCTAGTCACCAATATGGTTAGTGTAAGTTCTTCTAGAGCGTTACCTTTCGGCGTTTTCCACTGACGCCCACATTGATGTATTTGAAACGACGTGAAACATTTATATAATACTAGTAGTGACATCGTAATATATCGTAACCGATGTTGTGAGTGGCTATAGTCGCGCTATTAACTAGAATGTAACTAAAAACGAGTCACTAATTACTGCGACATTTCTATTATTATCAACACTAAGTAAGGTACCTACTAAGTCTTTGAACTCGGTGAATGCAGTGGGCGGTGTGAGTTCACAACAACCTCTCATCATATTGATAAATTATCTAAAAAAACTATGTTAATAAAATTTTAAAAATTGAGTGATTTAGGGACCGCCCTTTCAATTTACTTCCGCGGCAAACCTCGTTCCGCCTAAAAAATTATATTTCTAGTTTTATTTCGTTTCTGAGACTAGGCAGGACATGTCTGCGGCTGCCGAACTGTGGGCTCAAGTAGCACAGATCTGGTACATTGAGACTGGAATATTGGGTCGCGGTAGACCACGAAAGAGATGGCGGGATGAATCGCGAAAGATAGAAGAAGTGGAGGGAGGCGTTTGCCCAGCATGCGTAGCATGAACACATTGAACACCGAAGAAACGGCCTTTGTCTACAAACGAATCGGCAAAGTGACAGATTATATAGACAGGAACCTCAATCTGTCAAATTTCTTTCAATAAACCGGCCTGCGTAGCATGAACACTTAATTTCTTTTCTTCCGAGACACGACAAAGACCGTTTCTTCGGTGATTATGCTACGCGTGCAGGAGTGGAACGAATGAGGCTAAAAAAAACTATCATCATATTTGGTAAGACTTCACAAGACTACAACAACTACTTAACTTCAACCGCACGTGATCAGACAGTTTAGCTCCTAACTACCTATCAACATCTAATCTAATTCTCAACGTATCGATAATAAAAGCTTAAATTTAGAAGTTGACACCCAATAACATTAATGAAAATCGTATAAAACATTCAGCAATAAAAAACACACTGTTTATTTATTTTGGTGAAACGTCAAACAGTGGCGACGTCTACTAATTAAATTCAAACACATTAGACATAATTACCAATATCAACATTAATTTTAGAGGAGCCGCAATAGTTGTACCTGGCTTAGAGAAGGATTTCTTATGTCTTTGTTGTTTTAATGAGCATGGTTATGACAACTAGCGACATACCCCAATAAATCATAAATACTTGTATTAATTTGAACACCAAAATACCGAATTACATCAATGACTTTTGATATTTAACTGGTAGTTTAGTAATGATACAGTATATAGAGAGGTAGTGAGCTGAAACAAACCGTTTGATCGTCACATTCACACTTTAACAATGCTGTTGAGTGTTAAGCGTACGGAACCGGTGTTATTTAGGTAGTAGATTTTCTTTCTTTCTTCTGGCTTATAGCTTTTTCACATAGCCTTTTTCAATCATCACTTCGTGTACTTAGACTTACGTCACGCCATCGTTTTCTCTGCCTTTCTGCATCTCTGGTCTTGACAACACTGACCTACCTGTCCTAATGCATTCTACACATAAAGGCCGTTCAATCGTAGTTCAGTTGAGTCATTGCCCATATTGACGATTTACGTTCTGACAACACGTATTCATACGTTTTCTCTCGATCTCTTTGTCTAACACTGAGCGTGTCACCTAAATGTAACGCCTAAATAAAAGCGGAATGTTTTTGAACTGCGTAGCAAAGCACAAATATTTTAGTAGGCATTCTTTTTTAGTAGTTTTAAGAAGTGCTACCTTTTTCAGGCGCTTCTGGCAATGTCCTTTAGAAGGGTAGGTTTTAGCTGGGTATTATAATACTAGGCTGTTACTGTTCTACTGCGGGACGAAAGCCTCATCTGATACAAAGTAGGCATGCTTGATCTAGGTGGATTGGTGAATTTAGACTTAAATTAACTATTGGTTCATAAATCCTCACGACACTCGCTGAAAGAAGTCAGTGTCAACCATGTCTAAGATGAACTTAGAAACTATACAAAAAATATAAAAGTCACATTGGTACTTGCCCGGATTGAAACCATAACCTCGCGCACGAGAGTAGGCAGTGGTAGGGTAGCTCATCATGACATTATCAAGTTATTGCTGAATAATAATTCTAAGTTTTTTTTTCAATTTCAACACAAGTCGAAACATGCACATATAGACAAATAAGTACCTCTAAAAGTAAAGTCTAAGGTCTACCCTTAGACTTTAATTTAAGAGGTAATTGTTTTGTGAAGTTTTCTTTCCATTTACCTTTACCCCGGTAGTTGCTCTAGCTAGCTTGGCAATTAGTAATTTACACTAAACCGCCGTTAAGTTCAAGAGTTTATTTGTAGAAATATCTAGTTTTCAGTTAATGTTTATGTTTGATTACCTGAGCCGGTATTTACGTATCGTTATGTATATATATCGACCCGGGCATTAGCGCTTGACGGAGTTTCAGTTACGACTTAATGTATGAAGTAGGTACCTAATTATATTTTATTATAGTGGCTTGTCTATCGGTCGTAAGGCCTACAGCTAAGCATGACGTCCTGGGTGTGATTCCCGGATCGAGCAAGGTGTTACTGTTTGTTTCCACCTGGAATTGTTCAGTAGTAGCTTCCAAGCTGCCACCGAAAAACTCCAGGTGGAAACAGTCAGAGACTCCAATCCAGATCCGAGTCTTATGATGGGTACTGGCTTACCTCAACAACATGGGCTTAAACATAACTCTTTTATTTTTAACCGACTTTCAAAAAAGGAGGAGGTTCTATGTTCGTGTGTATGTATTTTTTTTTTTTTTTTTTTTTTTTTTATGTATGTTACCTGATTTCTCCCCCATTTGTAGACCGATTCTCAAAATTCTTTTTTTGTTTGAAAGAGTATACTCCTGAGGTGGTCCCATTTTAATTTGGTGAAGATCTGGTGCTGATCTTCGGAGATATACAACGGAACTCTTCAAAAATAGACGGCAAATCTGTCGCGATTGCTGGAATCGCTTGGATGTTTATTGTTTATACAACATCATGACGTATCATCACGCCTGTATGCTCAGAGGGGTAGGCAGATGTGTTCAATATACCTAGATTTCGACAGTTAGGTATGTTAAGTTTCATTTATTAGGGTTAGGAGGATAATCCTATTATAATGACATGTATTGTTAACAATTAAGAATATAAAATAAATTCATGGCAAATATTTTTATGGCAACAACTAAAACAGGAAAAATAAAAAACTTTTTTGCAAAAAATAAAACCGACTTCAAAAAAAACACTAAACGGTGTAAAATAACTCTAAATTCGGAAGTCGGTGGCCCATCATGAGTAAGACAAACCCACCAAAGCCACAGAATTCCGAATTTAGAGTTATTTTACACCGTTTAGTGTTTTTTTTGAAGTCGGTTTTATTTTTTGCAAAAAAGTTTTTTATTTTTCCTGTTTTAGTTGTTGCCATAAAAATATTTGCCATGAATTTATTTTATATTCTTAATTGTTAACAATACATGTCATTATAATAGGATTATCCTCCTAACCCTAATAAATGAAACTTAACATACCTAACTGTCGAAATCTAGGTATATTGAACACATCTGCCTACCCCTCTGAGCATACAGGCGTGATGATACGTCATGATGTTGTATAAACAATAAACATCCAAGCGATTCCAGCAATCGCGACAGATTTGCCGTCTATTTTTGAAGAGTTCCGTTGTATATCTCCGAAGATCAGCACCAGATCTTCACCAAATTAAAATGGGACCACCTCAGGAGTATACTCTTTCAAACAAAAAAAGAATTTTGAGAATCGGTCTACAAATGGGGGAGAAATCAGGTAACATACATAAAAAAAAAAAAAAAAAAAAAAAAAATACATACACACGAACATAGAACCTCCTCCTTTTTTGAAAGTCGGTTAAAAATAAAAGAGTTATGTTTAAGCCCATGTTGTTGAGGTAAGCCAGTACCCATCATAAGACTCGGATCTGGATTGGAGTCTCTGACTGTTTCCACCTGGAGTTTTTCGGTGGCAGCTTGGAAGCTACTACTGAACAATTCCAGGTGGAAACAAACAGTAACACCTTGCTCGATCCGGGAATCACACCCAGGACGTCATGCTTAGCTGTAGGCCTTACGACCGATAGACAAGCCACTATAATAAAATATAATTAGGTACCTACTTCATACATTAAGTCGTAACTGAAACTCCGTCAAGCGCTAATGCCCGGGTCGATATATATACATAACGATACGTAAATACCGGCTCAGGTAATCAAACATAAACATTAACTGAAAACTAGATATTTCTACAAATAAACTCTTGAACTTAACGGCGGTTTAGTGTAAATTACTAATTGCCAAGCTAGCTAGAGCAACTACCGGGGTAAAGGTAAATGGAAAGAAAACTTCACAAAACAATTACCTCTTAAATTAAAGTCTAAGGGTAGACCTTAGACTTTACTTTTAGAGGTACTTATTTGTCTATATGTGCATGTTTCGACTTGTGTTGAAATTGAAAAAAAACTTAGAATTATTATTCAGCAATAACTTGATAATGTCATGATGAGCTACCCTACCACTGCCTACTCTCGTGCGCGAGGTTATGGTTTCAATCCGGGCAAGTACCAATGTGACTTTTATATTTTTTGTATAGTTTCTAAGTTCATCTTAGACATGGTTGACACTGACTTCTTTCAGCGAGTGTCGTGAGGATTTATGAACCAATAGTTAATTTAAGTCTAAATTCACCAATCCACCTAGATCAAGCATGCCTACTTTGTATCAGATGAGGCTTTCGTCCCGCAGTAGAACAGTAACAGCCTAGTATTATAATACCCAGCTAAAACCTACCCTTCTAAAGGACATTGCCAGAAGCGCCTGAAAAAGGTAGCACTTCTTAAAACTACTAAAAAAGAATGCCTACTAAAATATTTGTGCTTTGCTACGCAGTTCAAAAACATTCCGCTTTTATTTAGGCGTTACATTTAGGTGACACGCTCAGTGTTAGACAAAGAGATCGAGAGAAAACGTATGAATACGTGTTGTCAGAACGTAAATCGTCAATATGGGCAATGACTCAACTGAACTACGATTGAACGGCCTTTATGTGTAGAATGCATTAGGACAGGTAGGTCAGTGTTGTCAAGACCAGAGATGCAGAAAGGCAGAGAAAACGATGGCGTGACGTAAGTCTAAGTACACGAAGTGATGATTGAAAAAGGCTATGTGAAAAAGCTATAAGCCAGAAGAAAGAAAGAAAATCTACTACCTAAATAACACCGGTTCCGTACGCTTAACACTCAACAGCATTGTTAAAGTGTGAATGTGACGATCAAACGGTTTGTTTCAGCTCACTACCTCTCTATATACTGTATCATTACTAAACTACCAGTTAAATATCAAAAGTCATTGATGTAATTCGGTATTTTGGTGTTCAAATTAATACAAGTATTTATGATTTATTGGGGTATGTCGCTAGTTGTCATAACCATGCTCATTAAAACAACAAAGACATAAGAAATCCTTCTCTAAGCCAGGTACAACTATTGCGGCTCCTCTAAAATTAATGTTGATATTGGTAATTATGTCTAATGTGTTTGAATTTAATTAGTAGACGTCGCCACTGTTTGACGTTTCACCAAAATAAATAAACAGTGTGTTTTTTATTGCTGAATGTTTTATACGATTTTCATTAATGTTATTGGGTGTCAACTTCTAAATTTAAGCTTTTATTATCGATACGTTGAGAATTAGATTAGATGTTGATAGGTAGTTAGGAGCTAAACTGTCTGATCACGTGCGGTTGAAGTTAAGTAGTTGTTGTAGTCTTGTGAAGTCTTACCAAATATGATGATAGTTTTTTTTAGCCTCATTCGTTCCACTCCTGCACGCGTAGCATAATCACCGAAGAAACGGTCTTTGTCGTGTCTCGGAAGAAAAGAAATTAAGTGTTCATGCTACGCAGGCCGGTTTATTGAAAGAAATTTGACAGATTGAGGTTCCTGTCTATATAATCTGTCACTTTGCCGATTCGTTTGTAGACAAAGGCCGTTTCTTCGGTGTTCAATGTGTTCATGCTACGCATGCTGGGCAAACGCCTCCCTCCACTTCTTCTATCTTTCGCGATTCATCCCGCCATCTCTTTCGTGGTCTACCGCGACCCAATATTCCAGTCTCAATGTACCAGATCTGTGCTACTTGAGCCCACAGTTCGGCAGCCGCAGACATGTCCTGCCTAGTCTCAGAAACGAAATAAAACTAGAAATATAATTTTTTAGGCGGAACGAGGTTTGCCGCGGAAGTAAATTGAAAGGGCGGTCCCTAAATCACTCAATTTTTTAAATTTTATTAACATAGTTTTTTTAGATAATTTATCAATATGATGAGAGGTTGTTGTGAACTCACACCGCCCACTGCATTCACCGAGTTCAAAGACTTAGTAGGTACCTTACTTAGTGTTGATAATAATAGAAATGTCGCAGTAATTAGTGACTCGTTTTTAGTTACATTCTAGTTAATAGCGCGACTATAGCCACTCACAACATCGGTTACGATATATTACGATGTCACTACTAGTATTATATAAATGTTTCACGTCGTTTCAAATACATCAATGTGGGCGTCAGTGGAAAACGCCGAAAGGTAACGCTCTAGAAGAACTTACACTAACCATATTGGTGACTAGCTACCTCGGTAAACATCGCTCCGACTTCTTTTATGAATAGTTTAGGACCTATTCTCAAACGCACTGAATATAAATACATTATATGTATATACACGGTGATTTTTTAATCGTCTGACAAATTTTCACAGGGTGTAAAAGTAGTAAAAGATGTTCTTATTCATGGGTAAAACACCTTGTAAAAATTTGTCAGACGATTAAAAATCACCGAGTATATTCTATCGCAGGGAATTCCGCTCCTTAGCAGCACCTTACGCACAATGAACGTTTTTGTACAAATTTAGTTTTAGATGTATTAAGAGCTTATAACATTGTCTAATCATTATATTGCATTAATCATTTTGAAACTTCATCATCCAAGATACCCGAAGGCACATTAATGCCGTCCTCGTCTAAAATAAGAGCAATGCAAACGGTGTAAAATAACTCTAAATTCGGAATTCTGTGGCTTTGGTGGGTTTGTCTTACTCATGATGGGCCACCGACTTCCGAATTTAGAGTTATTTTACACCGTTTAGTGTTTTTTTTGAAGTCGGTTTTATTTTTTGCAAAAAAGTTTTTGTGTAATATTATTGTTTTTTTTTTGTGTTTAGTTTTTGTGTTTTGTTTTTACCTGTATCTATATATATAAAAGAAAGTCGTTTTAGTTACACCACTTTTAACTCAAGAACGGCTGGATCAATTTTAATGATTTTGGTCTTTTTGGATTTGTCTTTGTCCGGAATAGCATAATCTATACTTATAATAAATCTGTAGAAGTAAAATTTCTGTACATTGAAAATTCAAAAAAATAAATAGCAGGGGGTGTTACTAGACCGACACCGAACCCAAAAATATGATTAAAAAAATTTTTGTCTGTCTGTCTGTCTGTCTGTCTGTCTGTCTGTATGTTCAGGTATCACGCAAAAACTACCGGTCACGTAAGTTACGCAACAACTCTCAGGAATGCTCCCGGCTCCCGATAAATTGATAAATTAGATAAAACCACACGCGGCATACACAAAGTTTATTATTATCACTCAACAAAAATAAATAGTAATTAATTTGAAAACACAATTTACGCACACACACTAAGTAAAGTTGCTAATAACTTAAATGTTCCCATTTCACCGTAACTAAAACAAAATAATAATTCGACTAAATAACATGACACGCGCGCGAGCTCCGGAAGACGGCGGTGAGTGATCTGACAAAGGAACTAGGAAAGTAGGAAGGAAGGAAGTGTCGATCGATTTACGATCGACAGTTTATCGATACTTTTTTACACTTATTTTTATTTACTAGCAAAACAAGACATTAAAATACAAGATTATTTTAAAATTGGATTGTTTTAATATTCAAAAATATCAACAAATTGTTAATTGGATAAATTAAAACTTTATTTTTATTTTATTCTATTGCCAGAGGAAGAAAATAAACTTTTCAGACGAGTAACTAGATAGGTACGAAAAAGGTTTTTTAAAAAAATCGTTATTATTGACTTCTACTTTATTCATTTTATCTCTAAATCTACTAAAGTCTGTTTTTTAATCCCAGAGACTAAATTGACACATGCAAATGTCACACTTACAAATAATGTTGCCAGCTCTTTTGTTTAGTGTTGTACCTACGATACCGGTTTGTTGAATCGTAACTTTTTATATTTATTTTACGATTTAAAAACTGTACATTGAGAATTTTCTAGAAAGATTACTGGCTTTTGTTAGACAAACGTAACTGGTGACAAAAAGTGACTTTTTATAATTTTTGTCTGTTTGTCTGTATGTATGTCCGGGGTAAACTCAAAAAGCACTGCATGGATTTACTTCAGATTTTGTATGAATATTACTGAGAGGTCGGGTCAACACATAGGCTACATATTATCATGCTATCACCTACGGGGGAGGAGTGTGTGACAGCGTGTAATCTTAGGACGCATATTTAAATGTTGTTTTTGAGTAAGCCATGCTATTATCTAGCTTTACACTATAAAACTACGCTATTTAAATAACTTGGGTAGAACAACATAGTTTAATGAATGTTAGGAGTATAAAGGCAATTATCAAACAGCGCCATCTATTGAGATTTCATAAAAATCAAATCAAGTTACATGTTAACACTTTTTGGAATTAATAATAATTAGATCATGTTGGCGAGGTCAGTAGTTAGTTATTTTTATAATTCATAGATGGTGATGTGCAATTTCTCCATAAAAGTTGTATCGTATAGTTCGTTTTGACTAATTCAAGTTCCAACAAACCCTCAAAATCTTGAGCAGAGTTGAGGAAGACAATTTAAAAAAAATATGGTGTGAAGCAGGTATTACAAAAAAGTTGTGTTCATTGAAGATCATCAATTTCATGTTGTTAGTACAAAATAAACGTTGACTGTTAATACTTTTGTTCGGTATTTATCTGTGTGATTATTGCTCTCGAAACTCAAGGGTTTCTAAGATGCGCAGGTTAGTTTGATCTCACGAAACCGAGGCAAAGCGTGAACAAGGGCTAGGTGCTAACCGTGAGAGTAATGCACTAAGTTTTTCCGCAGAAACTCTCACGCAGCGCCAATTACGACTAGAATTAAACGAGTCCGCACTACTGCTTCTCAATATCAGGAATAGTGGGACAACGAGAAATGCATTTAGCTATCGACCGGGATCGTCATTCTTTGTCTCGCGCATTCGAACGGTTACACAGAGGTTGAGTCTTCAGAATATCCGCTCTGACACTGCTCGATT
Organism: Euplexia lucipara; assembly: GCA_921972225.1. Lineage (NCBI taxonomy): Eukaryota > Metazoa > Arthropoda > Insecta > Lepidoptera > Noctuidae > Euplexia > Euplexia lucipara. The sequence continues at coordinate 2,444,382 of OV179142.1, read as the reverse complement.
ACCTGAGAGCAGTCAGGAGCGTGGGATACGACTTGCGCGTGACCGAGAGCGTGATTCTTTATCTCGCGCTTCTAAAACGGATACAGAGAGAGAGCAGATATTAAGTCTTTAGCTTTTCCGCACTGAGACTGCTCGGTCCCTCGAGAATAGTCAGAAGCGCGATACACGCCAAGCAAGCAATCGCGAGCGCATTGATTTTGAAAGATCCAAAATATATAATTATAAACTGAACTACTGCGCTGCGTGTCTCTATTTTGTTTGCAATACTAGAGTAGGTAGTAGTATTTGAAGTAGTAGTAATAATTTAACTCGATTGGTATAATGTCCATACACAAAGTACAAGGTACTTTGATTGGTTGATCGAGTGGACCCGCACTTGCGTCGCGGTCGTCTATCTGTCTGTCTGTCTGTTCGCGATAGACTCAAACATGACTACGCTGGCATGGCTACGATGCTGTTTTCACCTATAGATAGAGTTTTTCTCAAGAAAGTTATTAGTTTATAATTTGTCAAGATTTTGTATACATTGGCAAAATGTAATAGGTAGTATTTATTGGAGGTAAAAAATAAGCCTTCTGGGAGCTGGGTGCAATAACCGACATCCATGAGGGCAAAGCCGCGAGCATCAGCTAGTTATAAATAAAAAACGATTCTACTTGATTTTACTAACGGCATTTTACGGTAGTGGCACATCACTATTTAAGAATTGCAAAAAACTGGTCACACATGAAATGTCATTTTAGTCTCCGTGATTAAAAAACAGACTGTAATTAGTATTTAATAAGAACATATTCAAACAAGAAACGCTTGTAGCTTTTCAAAGGTACAGTATAGTAATAATAGAATTATAATAACAGTACGATAATTCTAAAAACACCATGCTCTCACTATTTAAAGTTAAACAGATTTCTTTGTTTATCGATCATTAGTCGATATCAGGTGTACCTACTTCCCTAGTCGCCATGATAGTTCGCCGAATCAGCCAATGAAGAACGCCGCGCCGCGGGTCATGTGATGTTTAGAATGAGTTTAGGCAGATATTTTGCACGGAAGGGCAACGTTGCTTTAGGACAGTTCATTGAATCATTGACCTAGTACCTAGTTCGATTATACAAATGTTCAAATTTGATCAAAGTTAGAAATCCATTATTTGACCAAACTACTGGACCGATTTTGTTCATTTTTTCAAAATCGTCAGAAAAGGTGGTAACAAGTATGTGGTTTTATTTATTGTATATGAGTGGTATCAATACTGTATATACAAATAATATAAATGTATATTACTGATAATTAACTGGCGGAAAGTGAGTGTACTACAGGCCTTAACCTTTGGAGATTCAAGCGTGTTATTGCGTAATGTAATTATTGAATGGAGATGCGTGAACTTGACCGTGTGAACTGTATTGATTCCTACTATTCTGTAGTCATTATACGTATAACTTTCTCCGTATGCTCTATATAGCAATTTAATTGACCACACAATAAGAGTACTTCATCAACTACTTAGTAATTTACTGTTTGTCTACTTTTGGCCTGTTGCGGTCTTCCCGTCCGATTATAATTTAGGTATCTTCAAGGCAAGAATAAATAGGCTCTTAATATACAAGTATATACGCTTCACCATCATTCATTGCATCACTGCTTACCATCAAGTGGGATTGCAGTCAAGCACTAGATTATCATATAAAGAGTCCATAAGTAATCAACGCCCTCATTCACTATGAAGTTATTTTAAAGTGGCTTGATTCCCAGATTGGGCCGAGCGTCATTGCATTATTCCATCTGGAATTGCTCAGAAGCAGCGTGGAGTTTGGGTATGTGCCCAAGAAGGCAACAGGCTCACCCTCTATTGCATGAGATCCAAAATAATAGATGAAATGTGGATTTACTATAAGGTGGGCCCTGACTATGGTTCAAAGACAATCAATCTATGGTTCAAAAACTGGCCTGTTGGTCTAGTAGTTAGTGACCCTAACTGCTATGCCGGAGGTCGTGGGTTCGATTCCCAGCCAGGACAAATATGTGTGTGATGAGCACGATCATATGTTCTGTGTCTGGGTGTAATTTATCTATGTAATCTAAGTATGTTTATTAGCTGTTTAGTACCCATAACACAAGCTCTCAACTTAGGACTAAATGGTGTTGTGTGAAAAGTTGTGGAATATTTGTTTATTTATTATTAATCATCAAAATTTTTCATCTGATACTTGTGCCCTAATGGACACAAGTCGATGAGTCATAAAATAAAATTGCTATATTATGCTAGATGGTGTTACATGGAATCACAGTTTTTTAAGGCATTTCTGCGCATGTCTTCTCTATGGTAGGTATCCTTAATCTCTTTGCTATGGTGTGTCCTATTGGGAGTATAAAGGCGAGATGGAATAGAATAGAATATAATAGAATACTACTATTACTATTATTAAACTCAAACAAATAATTAGGTGTGGGGGGTTAGGGTGTGGGGTGTGGTTATTAATTTAGGTGTCTTCAAGGCTAGAGTGAATAGGCTCTTAATAGACTAGTGCGCTTCACCATCACTGATTGCATCACTGCTTACCACCAGGTGGGATTGCAGTCAAGCACTGGTTTATAATATTAAAAAAAAAAACAAAAACAAAACAACAAAATAGCATGGCATTTCAACAAAACTAATTTAAATTTGTTGCCTTTGAATATTTACTCACTTTTGTATCATACATCAATACATTAGATAGCTTTCGTGACACAGTGGCATTCCTTGGAAGAACTTCGTAATATGATTTGCTTCAATGAACTATGTTTGTTTGAAAATTTGTTTTATTTTGTATTAGGTTGTTGAGGCAGCCGTGAAGTTGGAGGAATGCAAGGTGATCGATAAGTTATGTTGAAGGATTTTCGTAAAGATTCGTTGCTGAAATAACCATATTGATATGGTCACAAAGCTCTGATACAGCTTAATATTTAATTATCAAAGTCAAAGTAAGCCCAGACGTAGCAAGGTTAGGCAGTGTAGTTAGGCGGTTGATGACGTACCCTAATAATTATAAATAGAAAATCTGTCAACAACACATAAATAAAATAAATAAATAATATTCCACACTTCTCCGTTTCCACACATGTAGAAACGGTTCATCAATAAGCATCACCGAGTGGCGTCGCGTGACTTCCACCACGTTTTTAATGACACAATGTTATGAGCGGACGTGCTGGTCAAAGCATTGTTATCGTCATTATATCTTTTCTGCTTGAACGTCGACTGGCATTAGACCCAACGTGCGTACTGACAGGTTAACAAACGATCGTCGCTGGTTTAATCACTCAACCGCTGAGCGTCCAGCGGTAGAAAGTACAGTCAGTGACTAAAGTTCTGCTGTATGGAAAGTGCCACATAATAGAGAAAGAAAGAGAAACTTTGTAACTTGAGGTTTTCAATTTTGTTGTATGTTTTTTTAAGGTTTCTTAGCTTTAAACTCGGTGTGCTGGAAAAATATACTTACTAACCCACGTCGTATGTAACAGGCACTACTTAATTTTGTTAAAACGAACAATAAATCTGTAGTTGAGAAAATGTTTGGCATATTTTTTTATTTAATGTATTAAATCAATCTACGTTATAACGAGTACGTCTAGTGCTAATTTTGACCTTGTTTCATGCGCAAAACTATTCACAAAAAAAAACGCCTAGTGTTTTACTGCCGAATTGTACTAAAAAGTTAAAAGAAAACTGTGGTAAAAAAAAGTAATTTTGTTAGTGTAGTAATTTTCTTCACTATCAAAACACCTACAAAATAATAAAACTTTGATCACCTCAAAAACTTAGTGATGTGGATTGGTACATTCTGACAATATTAAACACTATACTGATAGTTAATAAAATAAACATTTAAGTAATAAATAAATTATGTCAACCGGAGAGGAGGCAAAACTTTGAGTTTTCCTTGTGATAATACTAAACAGTTGGCTTAACTATAAAAATATATTTAAATCAAAACACTCGAAATCTTTTGTTGCTGTATACTGTTTCACCGACAGACTGTTTAAAATATCACAGTTGACGTTCAATTACAAAAGAGTTTGTCAAAAACATATAATTGAGAGAAATGTGGCTGTCGGGAGCACAGACAGCAATCATACTTAATCTTAACTAAAAACATCGTTCATTTGTACAAAGTTAACTGCCTCTAGGATTAGGAAGTAAATGGTGGGTTCTCAGTTTATACTGATTAACTTAGTCAATCTTTGTTGCAAAGTATCTACAAGTAGCACGAGAAACATTACTGGCTTTCGTAAAACTGCTTAAATTATACTTCTAACTACATACCTACCTAAAAACAAAACTGGAAACAAGAATTTAAGACAATGACCAGCACTTGGCAACCTTCAACGGGACTTGAGCATAATGCTGACGTTTATAATTGCGACAATGTAAGAAGTGCGATTTTGTGTGAGAGGACATAAAAATCGGTTGCTATAAAATCCGATTCTCGAGACTTCCCAATTTAAAATAGAAAGAGAAGGAATTGTCAAAGTTATATACATTTTTTAAAACTGAATATTGTTTCGATACGTCACTCTGTTTATAATATGATGATTTAACACAACAATATTGTAAGCATTTATCTCATTGTTAAACGTGATGTTTGTAAAAGTAACGATTTTAAAGAAAATCTATTTTATTCGGTAATAAATGGCATAATACGGTCCCAAACACTACGGTAACCAACGCATTACTTTGAAATAACGTTCTGTCGGAATATTAATCAACGATATTCATCGTTGAATAATATTCCGATAGAACATCTCAAGAAATTGAAAAAAATGAACTAATAAACTAATAATCATTTTTATTTAATTTTAAAATTCTTTACGCTTCCTAATGATGCTCCTCGTTATAGTGTATGAGTATCATAGAAACTAATTAGGATTATGAATTTAAATTTTCAATTTCTAATGCCGGCCACACACGTTACAGTATACTTGCGCAAGTCCAGACTGGCGCAAGTATACTGTAACGTATATTGGAAGATAATTGCACAAATTTCTGACTTGGACAAGTTCTTGAAAAAGTTCAAAATTTCAATTCCCAACTTGTGCAAACTTGCGTTTCTCTGCCATTGCGTCATCCATAGTAGCTCGCTGTATGTACGCACACTTGTACAAACACTGAAATGATATTTGTGCAAGCATGCTTGAGCCGTGTGTGGTCACCTTAACATGGACGTACATATACAGCTATTGTGACACAAAAAGACAGAAACGTCAAAACGTTCTGCTTTTGCTTTTAGTATTACTGTTTTGTGTAACCATGTACACGTGTGTTGTTACTCTATTCTATTCAACAGTTGATCGGGAAAGTACTTAGTACCTACCTAATACAAAAAAACTAATACAACGTTTTAATGCACAGGTATCAAGATTACATAAAAAGTCGAAATGACAATCTATTTAACATTAATTTTAAGACCAAATTTTAATAAGTATTTAAGGAACTTAAAATCTATGACAACTTAAAACATTCATTTGTAGATTGTCTGTGTTTGATAAAAACTACACTTCAATCATTCATAAATATGTATCTACTCAAAATTTGGTCGGTCTATAACATGATTTCAGTTGAGTAAATCGTGTCCGTGTAATAATATTACAAAAGCTATAAATTACTATACTCAGTTATGTCTACAACAAACATTCCGATATTCCTGACACATGACAAATTGACAACACAAATGCACGTGTGAATTTCGAATAGCAAATACGTATTCAATACGTAATATATACATGACTTAGAGCATGTCGACGAAAGCCAAACAATATGGCCCTAGCCAATGTGTACAAATATGAAAACCAATTACTAAACATGCAACCACCCTCACAATAAAGAAATCAATATTATAGTCACTCAAGACTATGATCGGTGTCAGTATTTTCTTTCTTATCTGGCAAATACAACATCGAACTTCGATGTCCTACATAATAACAATAATAATAGTCCTAAGTCAAAGTCCAGGATCCAAGAAACTTGGCTCTTCAATAACTGGAATTGGTGCAACCAATTCCACAACACAACGTGGCCAGTCAATATTAGACTCTAGCCAACCTTTATCATTCGTTTTGAAGGCTACAAAATTTAGACGCACGTGGCGTTGCCATCTCTTTATTGCAGCTTTTGTAAATCTTCGGAATAACTCTCTCAGAGTCAAACTGACACCAATGGTTGGAATAAGTGATCACTTATGTTATCACCACTTTTTTAAATACCAAATAAATCTAAGTCAGCAGCTAAACTCTCCATATTTTAATCTTTTAAAGTTACTGTTGTCAGGAAGGTAGCTCAAGACTAAATTTTCGTATTGACGTAGGACTATTTGTAGTATAATTTATACCAGTAGAGTAATTAACTAATGGTTGCTAACTACCCTACGTAAGATATCATGATACATAATTTACTAATATTTTTAAAGAACAAACTCCTCCTCCTTGCGTCGTATTCCTCAGTGATGAGGGTCGTGACCTCCCTTCGATATCACTTTCTCCCGTACGATCTTCCTCCATTTATTTCTGTCTCGGGCGGTGTGGAGGGCATTATGAAGCGTAGAGTTGAGCGCGGTGCGGATCTGGTCGGACCAACGTATTGGGCTGCGTCCACGAGGCCTTTTCCCGTCTACTTTGCCGGTCACGATCAGTTTCTCGAGGTTGCCACTGTCTTTCCTTGCAATGTGACCGAAGTATTCCAGGACTCTGCGTAAACATTCGGATGACAGCCGCGAGGAGATCTTGAGATCACGCAATATGGAGACGTTAGTCCGGAATGCTGTCCAGGGGATGCGGAGCATCTTCCTCCAGCACCACATCTCAAAGGCGTCAATGCGTTTACGGTCTGCAGCTTTCAGTGTCCAAGTCTCAGCGCCATAAGAAAAGATCGAGAAAACTAGAGTCCGTACCAGATTGGTTTTAGTTTTTACGGAAATGTTGCGATCTCTCCAAATTTTTCTAAGCTGGGACATGGCGCTCTTAGCCATGCCAATTCTCCTGCGTACTTCCTTCTCGCACGAACCATCGTTGCTGATGTTGGAACCCAGGTATATCGACGGGTAAAAGGCAAAAGGGGTCAAGCACCACAGATCATATTGTTCAGGAGAATAAAAACAAAGTTTTAAAAAAAAATATCTCTTTATTGCTTTATTGAATCACATTACAATCTTTAGAAAAGTTTACTAAAATACAATGTTCTTTAATAATTTTACATCAAAATAAGCCTGAGATCAATAGTTTCAAAGATAGATGTCGTTTGACTCCAGGTTTTTACCATATTTATCGCATTTGCGAGGGGTCAAGTAACAATATTTAATGTTAGAATATTTAGATTTTGGCCTAAGCTTCATGTTAATAAAGTAATATTTTATTTTATTTGGCACAACAGATCATAGAACTAATTCAGATTTTGGCTTAAGCTACCATATCTTAATACAGTATTATTTTATATTTGGCACATCAGGTAGGTAATAGAACTATGAATTATGTATTAATCTAAAACAATACAAGGAACAAAACTGAGATCCAAAAAACAGCAGTTACCTAACTGTTAGTACATACATCAGCATGTTATCACATTATTTGAGTAAATAAACCACAATAATTTGGTACTTAATTCTTAATAAAATAAAAAATCAACAATTATTATACAAAATAAACTACAATAATTTGGTAGGTACTTATCTCTTACTACAATAACAAAGTGAAAATCAAAAATTATTAACCAATCTCTTTTCTTACAATTATTATTAATGAGTATTTGCTTCTTCATCCTCTTCATCAGTTTCAATCTAATTCGTCCCTTTTCCCGTTTCGTAAGGCATTTTCACTCCAAAGTCACATAGTTTTTTTAGTTTGATGCGGACAAGTCCATGTATTTAGCTTTATTGATTAGTAATGGTTCCTTGTACAGACGCCAGCACATCAAGTTACTCCAATGTGTCAAATTTCTTTGATCGTTATTTAACTTTATATCATACAGAATAAGGTTCATATTCAATTGGGAAAATTTGACACATTGGGGTAACTTGACGTGCTGGCGTCTGTACAAAGCAGCAATTTTTTTTTCATATCCGGGAAAACTAATTTTATTTGAGTATTTTCTGAATCCACAGACATAGTATAGTCAAGCTAATTAACATACACACATAGCACCAAGACTTTTTTCCTGAAAGGGTAGGCAGAGGCGTAACACACACCCACTTATCATAAGCAAATTAAAAGCATGTAAAATACCTTTACATTGTTTAGGTCACTCTGTATTTCACTTTGATCTTATGTAATACTCGTAAATTGGTTTTCGTTAATGTGCGCTGGTTTAAGTTGATTGTCAGTCTGAAAAATTAATAATAACAGTATTTAATTAGGCTATTACCATCCCGTAGCTACTTTTTTTTTTATTACTGATATGCGTGCCGCTATCACACCTGATGGTAAGCGATGATGTGGTCGACGATGAAGCCCGCTTGCCTAGAAGCAACCTGTTCACTCTTGACTTGAAAACCCCTAGGTTGTAGCTATCAGGAAACACACCCCACTCGGCGACTGCCTTCAAGGACAAGTTCAAGCGCTCGACCATAGCTTCTCGGAGAGACTGGATCTGTGACCCACTAGCCCGTGCGTTAGACATGTAGCTCTCGACAACAGTGCTGTCGTCTGCATACCCAAAGGTACCGGGCTTAAGCAGTTCATTATTATGCAGCAAGAATAATGTTGCCGAGAGTACCGTCCCCTGAGGGACCCCAGCATTGATGTCTAACTGACCGGATGAGCAGCCATCAATTACAACTCGGATAGACCACTCAGGAAGTCAGCAATCCAGTCACATAGACCAGTGGACAGACCGAAAGAAGGAAGCTTACCAATGAGACTTTTGTGCCAGACCCTGTCAAAAGCCTTCGAGATATCGAGGGAGACGGCAAGCGCTTCCTCATGCTTCTCGATGGCCTTACTCCAGATGTGAATGGCATACGCTAGAAGATCCCCTGTAGACCGATTTCGACGAAAGCCGTATTGCCGATCACTGAGGATGTCATTAGCTTCTAGGTATGCCAGGAGCTTAGTGTTAAGCACCCGTTCCATACTCTAACAGAGGATGGACGTTACAGAGATGGGTCTGTAGTTAGCCGGGTCAGCTCGACTGCCCTTCTTGGGCACGGGTATCCTAAGAAACGTTAAATTTATTTTTTATAAAATAAATAAAACGAGGTTGAACTTACCGATGATAGTACAGGAATCACGTCATCTTGAATTTCATCGACCTCTCTATTGCTATCATTATAATCAAGTACGAGCAACAGTCTTTTTCGGTCTAAAATATGTCTCAATTTCACGTTTTCGGGAGTTGCAGACATGTTTTATAATTAAAATGTTAATCTGTGTTAAAAACTGCGATCGCGTTTCAAACACGCTTGAACTGGCTTTCACGCACGCAAAACATACACCCACTTGCAACGGCGCTGGCGCGCGTACTGAGTGAATCAAATGCAACGTAATGAAAATAAAATTATTTAAGAAAGGGGCCAAGCGCCAATTATGTTTAGTTGAAAATCAATAAATATTGGTGTAAGCGACGTTATAGTATTTCATTTTCTTATCAATAGTGTTAAGTGAAAAATGATTACTAAACAAATAAAAGGAATATGGATACAAACGACATATTTTTTTCTAATATTGTTTTTAAAATTATGCCAAATGACAAGGCGATACAAAAACGTAATATACAAAATGGTCCTTCAACCAAGCAAGGTAAAGTCGGTGTCGCTTGAGCACTTTTGGTAAGTATCGATTTGGCAATTCAGTACAAATAATTCTTTGGTGCAAGTGATTTTTTTTCATGCTAGAAAAACGATACTATGACCATTCGAAAGAGAAAAAATAGTGGAGTTGGGGTCAATAAAAAAGTTAAGATCGCAAAATGTGGCGCTTGACCCCTTTTGCCTTTTTACCGTCGATATAAAATTGTCCACTGTTTCTAGGCCCAACGCGCCAGTGAGTTCCAACTTCCCAGATCTATCCACCACCATGACCTTGGTCTTGGACCTGTTTATGGAAAGTCCCATCTCCTCGCTAATCCGCTCCATTTGGTCCAGAAGTGCGACCATTTCAGACTCGTTTGCTGCAAGAAGAGTTGTGTCATCGGCGTAACGTAAATTGGTGATTTTCACACCACCAACTGTTATGCCTCCCTCCCAATTCTCACAGGTACGTCTCACAATGTACTCTCCATAGGCGTTGAATAGAATGGGCGACAAAATGCAACCTTGCCGTACTCCTTGGCGGAATTTAAAGGGTTTTGAGAATGTTTTATCGACTCTTACGAGCCCCTGACTTGACTCATACAAGGTACGAAGTAGGGCGATGAGATGGTTTGGTACTCCAAGATCCTGCAGGACATTCCACAAACAACTCCAGCTGACACAGTCAAAAGCTTTACTGTAGTCGATGAAACACATGACCACTGGCGTATCAAACTCGTATGCCTTCTCAACGAGCTGCCTGACATTGAGAATCTGCTCTCGAGTGCCCCTGCCCTTCACGAAACCTGCTTGCTCCTGCGGAATTTGCCAGTCCAGGTAATAGCGGATGCGGTTGTTGAGAATATGGAGCAAGATTTTGCTGGCATGTACAATGAGGGACAAAGTTCGGTAGTTGCCGCAGCTCTTGGTTGACCCTTTCTTGTGCAGCGGAAGAATTACGGATTCCGACCAGTCCTGCGGCCATTCACCGTTTTGCCATATGTGTGAGCAGATTCGGAATAATGACTCTACACCCAAGTCACCCATAGCCCTAAGTACTTCTACTGTTATTTGGTCGCTTCCTGGCGCCTTCTGGGATTTGAGAGACTGTAGAGCAGCAGATATTTCAGAGCGCAGAATCATGGGTTCCAGTTCTAGATCCCTCCAGTCTGGGGTAGCTTCAGGCGTTGAATGGGGACCTGTATACAACTGCTCACAGTAGACACGCCATCTCTCGGCAATGCGATCGAGCTCGTGTAGTACAGTACCATCGCTGTCTTCAATGACCCATGACTTAGCTTTGAACTGCTTGGAAAGGACTCTAACTTTCTTAAAAAGGTCTGCAGTTTGCAGCTTATTGGAATGTCTTTCAATGTCGCTGCAAATGCCCACAATGAAGTTGTTCCTGTCGTGACGGCAACTGCTTTGGATGACTCTGCTAAGCTCGGAGTATTCAGCCATAATTGCACGATCCCGCAGACTTCTGGTTTTTAAGGCTTTCCTGCGCTGAATGAGCTCCCACGAGTGATCCGAGAGCCAGCATTGTTTCTTCTGCTCTGGCGGCTTCTTCACAAGAACCTGGTCCAACGCGTCGTTGATATGACCTTTCAGGTGTTTCCACAGTGTATCAGCATTTGCGTTTTCATGCGTTGGACAATCGTTCAGTTTCGCCTCTCTAAAGAACAAACACTGACTGCTAATTAATCCGCTAAACGTGTCGATTGGGAGAAGCTAATTAATTTAGAACAACAGTCAATATTTCTTAAGACTTAATACAAAAAACGAAATTACTGGGAATTTCTGTACTCAAAGACACAAATTAGCGTTTCGGATAATAGAATATTTTTAATGTAAACTAATGAGTACACGAATCAACTAATGAGTAAATAAATCAATTAACCAATGCACTCATTAAACCTGGTATATCTATGTTCAATCATGTTAGATCTAAACTTATTACCAATACGAAGTCATTTTTAACCGACTTTCAAAAAAGGAGGAGGTTCTATGTTCGTGTGTATGTATTTTTTTTTTTTTTTTTTTTTTTTTTTTTATGTATTTTACCTGATTTCTCCCCCATTTGTGGACCGATTCTCAAAATTCTTTTTTTATTTGAAAGAGTATCCTCCTGAGGTGGTCCCATTTTAATTTGGTGAAGATCTGATGCTGATCTTCGGAGATATACAACGGAACTCTTCAAAAATGAACGGCAAATCTGTCGTGATTGCTGGAATCGCTTGGATGTTTATTGTTTATACTACATCATGACGTATCATCACGCCTGTATGCTCTGAGGGGTACGCAGATGTGTACAATATACCTAGGTTTCGAGAGTTCACTTATTCCCTTATTATCCCTAATAAGTTTCACTTATTAGGGATTAGTGGAAAACCCTATTATGATGACATGTATTGTTAACAATTAACAATATAAAATAAATTCATGGCAAATGTTTTTATGGTAACAACTAAAAATGGAAAAATAAAAAACTTTTTTGCAAAAAATAAAACCGACTTCAAAAAAACACTAAACGGTGTAAAATAACTCTAAATTCGGAAGTCAGTGGCCCATCATGAGTAAGACAAACCCACCAAAGCCACAGACTTCCGAATTTAGAGTTATTTTACACCGTTTAGTGTTTTTTTGAAGTCGGTTTTATTTTTTGCAAAAAAGTTTTTAGTTTAAACAATTCTTGTGCCTATATTCCAAGCGTGACAATTGTTTTTGTTGGTAGCGGCTATCTTGAAAAAGTTATTTTATTTAGTTTTCAATGCCTATTCATAAAATTTATTCTGAAAGTACAAAAATTTAAAAAAATTAAACACCTCTCCGATTTAAAAAAAATTGCACCTATCCAGAATATATGAATTACGCCATTTTTTTTTTAAAAATAGAGGTACCACCAAGTATAAGTGTGTAATATGGCGGCTGTGCGCACGGTTTTAGAGATATTTGATATTTTTAACCAAGCTGCATACATTTTTTTTTCTATTGTGATTTAATAATAGATACACTGACTCCAATGATCCAATATTTCAAAGTGAATTTTATTAATGGTCAAGGAATCAGTTTCCAGCCAAAAAACTCGACTTTCAAGAAGAGCAAATTAACGTAGTTCTATGTATCTCAAAATCCGAACCATAGTACGCCATCTTGGACGAAATGACAGGTGACAAATTTCTTCACACTTCATTTTTAAGGCTATAATTTGAAGATTGTCAATTTATACGTACCTACGTTGCTTAGATAATATACCTCTAGATCGAGCCATCGCGTGGCCGCTCATGAGACAGCAATATAAAAGTTCAGTGTTGCTATTCGTTAAAAAAGTCCCAAAATACGACCAAAATTCTACTTAACTGCGGGTTCCAATTTTAGCACTATTATAAATTATAATTGACGTATTCAACGTGGTAATATGAGTGTTAGTAGAAGTATCAATGTGTGGGAAAATATCATTTCACCTAAAATACCTACTTTCCATCTTAACTTGATTCTCACAAATAATATACACTAGGTACTACCAAGTAAAGCTTGATGTGTGTACATAGAAGGAACTCTTTAAAAGAAAACAACATTATTTTTTCACGTTTTATGTATCATTAAAATATAGGACTTAGGTATGGCTGACATCCAGTGTGACATTGAATTGCTGTATAATAACTATTGTCCTATAAACAAAACCATCTTACTTATTATGAAAATTTCTGATTTCTAAATTCTAAATCTTTATTGTTACTTAACATTTATTTATAAAATGAATTCTTACTTCCAATTATCTATAAGTACCTACGCGATTGCTTTCAAGAGTAAAACTGAATGGTTGTCGAAAGGGCTCTGTTTGTTCGTAAGGGTTCGTTCGCCCACAAATTTGTGTGTGTTTAGCCACCATAGATTTATTTGATTATTATGCCTACCTTTTGGACATTAGGCCTGACAGTTGAGGGAAAAGATTTGAAACGTGTAGCAACACTGTAAGTAAGTATTCCTAGGTTATGTGACATAAGAAATCAAGTTTACTTTAAGAAATCTTCCATATTTTGGTCTGAAACCCATGACAATAAAAGCGCACAAATGTATAAATTCAATAATCATACTATAACACTAACAGTATTGAAAACTTGCGAATGAAAAGTGATTTCGTGAATATCCTTTTCTGTGCGGCTTTTACAGCCTATTATACTGCATCCTCCCATCGTAGAGCATACACCATACATTAAACACTTAACTAATGGAGTCCATTTCTCATTAAATTACTCAAACTATTACAACAATTGCAAAAACCATCCGAAAACTTAAATTAAATCGACCATAATAATATACGTGACAGTGACAGCACTTTGTTTGGCTAACATTCAAAAGTTAGCCATGCAAAAATACGGCACGCCGTAAGGGACAGAAGATACGATGCTTTGTCTCAATTTTCCTACGAACTTTGTATTAATGCGTCTCACTTCCACACTTCACACTGTAAATTGGGCTACGTCTAGAGGTATATTTATAGTCTAAGCTACGTTGTGAAATTTATTTCGTTACTAAACTTAGAAAGAGGTTTTATGTAGCATAAAAAAATCTTATATATTACAGAAATCAGTTTACATAATTAATAATGACGACAGAGACGAACTTTAGTAATTCTTTACAAAAAAATATAATTATACTGTTTGGACTTTAAAATAGACCGGGAAAACAAAATAATTTGTATATGAGCATAGAGGCACGCAGCGCAGTAGTTTAGTTTAAAATTAAAAATAATAGTATTTTTTAAATCAATGCATTTTAGTAAGGTAGTTAGGTTAGTTAGTTAGGTTAGCTATAGGATAGGTATGGTAAGTTAGGTTAGATGTTAGGTTATATATACATGTTGTAATTTTAATTCTATCGAACACAAAATGTTTAAGATCACAGTAGAGACTCGCTTAATAAAAAGTAGTAATAGTAATTATTTTTGGTTTGGATCTATTTGTTGTCATCTTATGAAATGTATGTATATTCCTATTAATAAAAATTAAATAAGACTAATAAATTGACTCTAAGGCGAAACGAAGTTTGCCGGGGCAGTTAGTTATTTATAAATTGAAAATTAAAACTGACTCAAACTCAAAATATGTAATAATCTAACACGCCACGTATTCTCGTTTTTTGGGCAGTAAATAATTTATTATTATATTTTTATAATTATTAGAAAATTGCAAGGAGAAGAATGGGCAAAAAACACCATACTAACTCTTTAAGCTAAACAGATCATGACATGGTATGGGTACGAAACAACTGACAAACATACTTATGTATTTCTTAATACACACATGGTATAGATAAATTACACCCAGACACAGAACAAATGGAGGGAATCGAACCCACGACCTCGGGCATAGCAGTCAGGGCCACTAAATACTAGACCATCTGGCCAGTATAGTCTTTTTAGTTTTGTAGCAATAAATTAAATGTTATGTGTCTAGACTTTTCGGAATGGCATGATTCTGAACAGCCGTTGGGTACAGGAAAGTATAAATGTTTGAAAAAAACCCACGGGTTTGTCTGAATAGTGCCAAGACAAACAAAACAAAGATTCACCGGCAGAAGCCGAATATATTTTATAATACCCAATTGTTCCTACCTGACTTCGTTGTTAAACAAATACTGTCAAATCGAAAACCGACCCGTACAGGTGTGTGGCACCCCTAACAGATTATAAAAAAGTCAGCATCTGACATTCTAATCCAATACGAACTGATTGCCTTTTCGATCACGAATAAATATGATACAAAAGTTTGAAAAAATGAAACAGAATTGGAACATTTTATTGAAAATGGACCGGCCGGCGGGCGGCCTCTAGTGAGTTTGGCTCACAGAATAAAGTTTTAAAATCTAAAAACTACATTGGGCAGTCTATTAGCCCGGATAGCCCGGCCACTGGTCTTCTTTGTTGTGAGTGTAACCTAGCCTGCAGTGCAATTCTGGTCAAATCACCGCGTGAAACTGTAGGCGTAGTGAGGACGGATTGAGCTGTCATTCCATACTCAGGCTAGGCATTGACAGATCACTTCACTCAAGTTTTCACAGCGTGACTTTTACTGAATCGTCCGGCTGGTGTCAGAGTTTCGTCACATACCGTGGAGAAGATAATGATCTATTAGGCATGCTGGTTCCTTCACCATTTTTGAAGCTATTGACAACAGACTATACAAAGACATTCAATACATAGTTTACTATTATTATAGACAGGAGGCAATATTTTCGTCCGAAACTTTTGTCTTAATGGACGCAAGTCTATGATTTGTTTTAGTACGCTTCACTGCCACTCCAATATTGATCGTATGCTAACTACTGTAGCAAAAGCAGATACATTATAAAATAAATTCAAAGTGCGGCTTTCCTTTTAACAAATCACTATCAGTATGACGTATAAAAATACGTTACAATATAATACGTGGAAGTCAGTTGTTTATTTAATTAGCTGGTACCTTTTTAATAGAATAGAATAGAATAGAATAGAATAGAATAGAATACTCTTTATTGTACACCATTAATACTTACAAATCATAATTTTAAGGGCTACAAGCGGTGATACAATGGGCGGCCTTATCGCTAAAAGCGATCTCTTACAGACAACCTCTTTAATAGTTTGTACATTATAATTTCAGCGGAGACTATTTTCTTGTTTCGTACTTTTTAGAGCGTGTTTTTGTAGTCGGGATTAAGTTTTTAAACTTTCTTTTTACCTATAAAGGTTTTCAATTCAACAAAACTTTTTAAGAGCCAGCGCGCACTTTCATTTAAATCCATACTGAATTCCAGAAAGATTATACTATACCCCGATTCAATTCCCAGTCTCATAAAATCTATGTTTTATGAATTCCTATATAAAAATAAAAGTGCTGTTTCAAATTTGGTAGAAATACGCTTGAGTTAATAAAAATAATACACAGTACCTTTTTTGCAATTTCAAGGTTCGTCTCATTGTAAAAGTTGGTCATAATGATGATTACAACAGCCCCTTAACGGGTTAAGTCTAAATTGACTTAGGCATGATTCATGTGAAATGTGAAATTAAACCTTTTAGTTTGTACCAAAGTTAGTCATTTAGACATTAATTAGATTTCGGTCACATGGCTTGTCCTAATAGAAATCTTAATACCAATAGGTACTGATAGTTTTCTTGTTAACAAATAACTTCATCCGAATGAACGCTCGCATTATCGGAATCCGCTAAAGCAATTTTCTGATTTATCTGACACCAGATGGAGCGAAAAAATACCTAAATACGAGTATACGATGGTTTTCATATTGTTCACAGGAATTTTAAAGGAAGCCATCCAATCATGGAACGCAATCATTTTCTCGGATATCTGTACCACGGACTACCACGTGTTGCCTGCAGCTGCATTCAATGTAATTGGGTCTATGTCAAGGTCAATACCAGCCCGATAATCCCCGATTGGATTGTAGGTTTTAGTTTTCAGCGGAATGTTTTTCTACGCTGTGTTTTTCAATTACTTAAATACTAAACACCTACTGTTCTGGGGGCACGGTAGTGCCCCCGGCAAGACGAGCCAAGCGAAGCGCAAGGGCACTACCTACCTTTTCTCGAAGTGTTTCGTCGTTTTTTTTAAACCCTCATAGAGTTGATTTCCGATGTACCAGAGAGTTCATATTCTCAGGATATGATGTCATTAATAGACTAATTAAACGTACTAAGTCTCAATTTAATAGCTCTAATACTTTAGATTTTATTAATATCTAAAACACACCGATTTCGTCACTGACTCACTGACACACTGATGATCATCAACATGTTTGGGTACTTCCTGAAGTGCTAGAGAGCTGAGATTTGGTATGTAATCTAAGTTAAGTATACAACCAACAAAAAAAATCAATAACTCATAACTTTCGCCCCCCATCCCCTAAAATGGGGGGGAGGTTGTATGAGATAATATAACCGCTTAAAAGCGAAATATCGACCTGATTTATCGCTTATGGTAATCAGTAAACCATCAAAGAAAAAAGGCAAAGACAGTCCCCAAAAACCGCCTCACTCTTCGCCACTTCCTAGCGTTTTTGCTGGGAAGGAGAAGTGGCGGATCAAACTCCCCAGCAACCGAAGCTAGCTCCCCAGAAAACCGGCACTACTGATGTGCAAGAAAACACCCCAAAAAAAATACTAAGAGACTGCCTAGCAACTTACAAAAATAACTGAAATCCCACCAAAATATTTCATGAAAAATGTTGCCAAAACGACCACATAAGGTTTGCCATGTGAAAAAGATATCAGATCTCAGGTAGAGCCAAACTTCTGAATCTACACGGCCTAACCTACCGACCCTAAGCTAGATGTTTCGTTACTTCAGAAACTAAATATTCGCAATACCTCCACGACCGGGAGCAAAACGGCGAAGCCTGCATGTCTTCGCCGTTTCGCTACTTTCGCTTTTACTGTTACGTAGAATTTGTGAAGTTGTTCGCCTACCGAACAACTTCACAAATTCTACGGTTAGGCCGTGTAAGTACCTAGATTGAGAATTTTGGCTCTAAGTACATGAGATCTGATATCTTTTTCACATGACAAACCTTCGGTCGTTTTGGCAACATTTTACATGAAATGTTTTGGTGGGTTTATTATTTTATCGGATTCATTCACATACTTTGACTATTTTGCATTTTCTACGAACGTTCAATTAATTAATAATCTCATCTGTGTGGCCGGTTTAACTGCGACGGTTTTAAATTCTGCCGAGTTTTCGACATCTAAAGTTTGCTTTCTACTTATTATTGGTCTTTACCGCCTGTCATGTGTCTATGGCCGATCTATATAGTCGGAAGCCCGAAAATTTGATGACTAGTTTGACCATCGTGTTACTCAGTGACTGGGCTGTGTAGGTCCGACAGGCAGTCCCTGCATGTACAGACGCCAGCACATCAAGTTACCCCAATGTGTCAAATTTTCCCAATTGAATATGAACCTTATCCTGTTTGACATAAAATTGAAAAACGATCAAACAAATTTGACACATTGGGGTAACTTGATGTGCTGGCGTCTGAACAACACTGGTATTCAGCTTTATCCGGTTAAACTGGAAGCCAACACCAACATAATTGGGAAAAGGCAGGGCAGATGATTACTCAGTTTAAAAAAATTATAAAGTACTTAAATGAAACCACATTTTAGAAACCATTCGTAAATGAAAAGAATACATACAACATGGTGCCGCTTACCCGCTGCGTGTAGAACAGCTCTTACAGCGTCTACATGTGTACAAATGACCCGATCCATCAAGTGTACCGTGAAATATCTGCACCGAGGCGTACCAGCAACGTTTTCCCGGAATCAGACACGATCTAGATCTGATTCCTGAACTGTGAAACAAGGTAAACCAGCAGTACCGGCTGGTTTACCTTGAACTTAGATGTACTGCTACCACAAAGTGACCTATTCGGAATCCGTATCCGTAATATATTCGGTTTTGAGTTCAATCATAATACTCTTAAAGATTGAGTTGAGTAATATTGACAGATACACACATACATGATAAATTATGATAAATGCCAATTTATATCTATTTCTGTAAGTAGGGTCAAACAAATACTTTTACATGTCATTTTTTAACTAGAAGGTGAGGTTGGTGTTTCTGTTGGAAATGTAACGCTGTCCTTTTATGATTCAAATGTTAAAGCTGGTGTCCTATGTATTTGTCACTCGGCAACTATTTTTCCCTTTACAATGACATGTATAATTTAATATTAATATATTAAATATTTCACTATTTCAACTGTGCTTATTCTATACTCTGCAATAAATTCAATAGTTTCACTATCTGACTACTCTGAGAAGAAACACAGATAGAAACTCAGAGGTCACAGTCTCTTATAAATTCCAGACATATTCTTTGTCAGATCTGTAATGGTCTTTCGAGGAAAGAACCACACAGATATGAGGGAACCAGATCAGCCAATGCATTTGTCAGAAATACTCCTTTAAGTGACAAATTTATTTAAAAATGTAATTGTGTTATCTTTATTCTGTTGCAAGTTTCTAGTAAAAAAGTCGTTGGTGAACCATCTAAATAAATAAATAAAAGAAATCGTGAGCTCAACTCGGAAGCAGCGACACGTCCATGTAACAGAGGTTTTCTAATTATGACTAGTATTACCTATGACTCTCCATTATCTATTTATGCTGACAATGTAGTGTATATATGTTTAGCTAGATCTAATTAGAATTTCTTCAACTTCTTCATAAGTCAGAGTTTTTAGCCATTCAGCTATAATACTTTTACACTTGTGCGACGACAAGGGATATATATAATGTAGTTCAACGTTTATTTTGTTGTATATATAGGATGACTGTGTTACATATTGGCGTTGGGCAAAGACCGTTCGTACTCCTGAGGTGTAAGCTACAATTTGTTTCCGTCTTCTATTTTGTGTATCTGGATCAAATGGTATTGTTTTATGCAAAGCTAAGTTTTCAAAATACATAATGTTCGAACTAATAGTAAATTACTAATTCTATAGAGATCAGTTGGTGGGAGCCTAAAAGGTTTAAAGTACATCACCTTGATGAGAGATCGCTGGGCTCTTTCAATGTCAAGAAATGTCCCCTTCGAAGACCCACCCCATACCGGGATGCAGTAAGTTATTATTGATTGAGCAAGGGCAATGTAGATTTTGTTAAGGACTTTTGGAGACATCAGGTGACGTAATGTTTTAAAGATCCAGATAAATTTCCTTACTCTTTTCATGAGTATCTCTGTATGTGGGTGCCACGACAATCTTTGATCAACAATTACGCCTTGATATTTGGTGGAACTCACTTGCTGAAGGTACGGACAGTCACAATGAATAGCGCAGCTATTTTCTCCCAAGTGCATTCTTACTCCGAATCCGGTTCCAGGCTGGGACCTTTTATTAGGAGAGAAGCAAATGAAGTTGCTTTTTGCGGTGTTGAGAGTTTAGAGATTATTTTTGAGCCGCCTAACAACTTCTGTGTGTCTAAAGTAGAAATTCTATTAGATTCTTAAATGAACTACTATATTCTAGTAAACTTCAGAAACTGGTAGACAGTTTAAAATGCCTATTAACACAACTACAGAGGTCTTAGATAATTGAGTGCGGTCAACTTGCTGTTTGTTTGCTGCGCTTTTTGAGCGGGAATCCTTTAGATATATATATATATGTATATATATTTATTATTATTATTATATACTAGCTTCTGCCCGCGACTTCGTACGCGGATCTTGTTGCTTATGCCAGCGACAACGGGGTCGTCAAAATCGAAGATCTGAAACGTCATGTCGAATTCTAAAAGCTCGGGGACGGGAAAACAATGAGATGCGCGAGACGATTCAAGACGTTCCAGATTTTTTATTTTTGTAGGTCAACAGGAAATGCCATCAGACTTAACAACTTTTGCTAAGACGCCATTTCTATAAATATATGGTATATGGTCGCTGGGCTTTGGAGTTCCACAACAGTTATGATCTTTAATCATTTAGCACCTTTGGAACATTGGGAAAGATTTGACCTCTTTCTAGGCGTGGTTATAGTTTTATTGTGAAGATACTTGATCAATTAAAATCTAAGTGGCTGCTCCCCTGCGTTATCGGGTAGACTACCGTGTCACGAAAATAAATCGAAAAGGAAATTAAACACTCAAATAACATAAGCCCGAAGGCATATTTATTCGATAAACTTCTTCACCGCGTGGAGGTAATCCCAGCTTATGTTATTTAACTATACAGTGAAATTAGTGATAGCTTTGATTTCCATGTCAAATGTTTCTGATCTTCGATTTTATAAGGGAAATGCCTATCAGACCGAACAACTTTTGCTAAGACGTCATTCCTATATGTGTTATGGTGTAGCTGGGCTCTTGGAGTTCCACAACAGGTGCTCCAGATCTTCAAATTTAGTCTCACAGCAGAAAACACTCTTCACGTGGAATAGTTTTTGCAATGGCACCATTTTTATATCTCTTTTACTTTAGGTGTTCCATTTTCCAAAATAAATTATAGCCTATATGTTGCGTGACATTCACGATCAGCGGTCAGTCGCGCATCTTCATCCCCCACTTATCTCTAGAGTCGAAGCGTATATACGCTGAAAACTCAAGCGTCATGCTCTTTCCGTGAACGTCTCCAACTCGCGAGACAGTGCATGATGTTCACGATCAGCGGTCAGTCGCGCACATATTCTTCACTGGTCTCTAGAGACCTGGATAAAGATGCGTAAATACGCTGAGAATGCAGGCGGGCTTCGCGATCCGAAGAAGTTTCCACGGAGTAAGTTGTAGCCTCATGTTCTCGAACGTCATCAAATCTATCCTAACGCTCTTCGGTAGATTGTTGGGATCTTTATGATCTTTAATCATTTAGCACTTTTGGAACATTGGGAAAGATTTGACCTCTATCTAGGCATGGTTATAGTTTTATTGTGAAGAGATACCTGATCAATTAAAATCTAAGTGGTTGCTCCCCTGCGTTACCGGGGAGACTACCGTGTCATGAAGATAAATCAAAATGGAAATTAAACACTCAAATAACATAAGCCCGAAGGCATATTTTTCGATAAAATTTAAAAAAAAATGGGAATTTTGGCCAATAGAGTCTAATTTTCAATGATATACCATCGTCATCGAAAATCAGTCCTGAACTGTTCCCGTCTTCAGCGCGTGGAGGTAATCCCAGCTTATGTTATTTAACTATACAGTGAAATTAGTGATAGCTTTGATTTCTATGTGAAATGTTTCTGATTTTCGATTTTATAAGTCAACAGGAAATGCCTATCTGACCGAACAACTTTTGCTAAGACGTCATTCCTATATGTGTTATGGTGTAGCTGGGCTCTTGGAGTTTCACAAAAGTGTTCCAGATCTTCGATTTTTATACGTCAATAGCGAGTGCTCATAAGGCTGAACCACTCTTGCTAAGACGTCATTCCTATATATGTTATAGTGTAGCTGGGCTCTTGAAGTTCCACATCAGGTGCTTCGGATCTTCAAATTTATTCTCTTAGCAGAAAATGCTCATCACGTTGAACAATTTTTGTTATGGTACTATTTTTGTATCTCCTATAGTTTAGCTGGTCTGTTGCGGTTCTGCATCAGGTGTTCCGGATCTTCAAATTTATTCTCTCAGCAAAAAATGCTCATCACATGGAACAATTTTTGCTATGGTACCATTTTTGTATCTCCTATAGTTTAGCTGGTCTGTTGCGGTTCTGATCAGGTGTTCCGGATCTTCAAATTTATTCTCTTAGCAAAAAATGCTCATCACGTGGAACAATTTTTGCTATGGTACCATTTTTGTATCTCCTATAGTTTAGCTGGTCTGTTGCGGTTCTGCATCAGGTGTTCCGGATCTTCAAATTTATTCCCTTAGCAAAAAATGCTCATCACGTGGAACAATTTTTGCTATGGTACCATTTTTGTATCTCCTATAGTTTAGCTGGTCTGTAGCGGTTCTGCATCAGGTTTTCCGGATCTTCAAATTTATTCTCTCAGCAAAAAATGCTCATCAAGTGGAACAATTTTTGCTATGGTACTATTTTTGTATCTCCTATAGTTTAGCTGGTCTGTAGCGGTTCTGCATCAGGTGTTCCGGATCTTCAAATTTATTCTCTCAGCAAAAAATGCTCATCAAGTGGAACAATTTTTGCTATGGTACCCTTTTTGTATCTCCTATAGTTTAGCTGGTCTGTTGCGGTTCTGCATCAGGTGTTCAAGTTTCCAAGATAAATTATAGCCTATAATTATGTTGCCCAGACTTAATATCTATACAACAAAAAAAAAATCATTCAAATCCGTCCAGTAGTTCCGAAGATTAGCGTGTGCAAACAAACAGACAAACAGACAAACAGACAGACTTTTTTTTTTTGATTCGTGCTCTATTACTGTTTCTAAACCCCCCTCAATTTTTTTTTTAAATATATTCAATGTACAGACACAGTTTTTTTACTGTCTTATTATATGTATAGATATATAATATATTTATAATAAACTCCAAAATATTATATTCCCTGCAGCGCGCGGGACAATAACAGGCTGGTATTAAGTGCCTTACCTCTGTGGGCAATCAGTAACAGGGCTGGTATATATTGATACTAAAATTTTGAAACGGCCTCCATCGCCTTTACTTTATGAAAATTTCTTTTTCAAAATTTACTTAGGCCGCATTTAATGCGGCCTAAGTAAACGAGAGGCTCAGACCAATAAGAAAGTATAGACAGAGCATTGCGCTCCTAAAAGTGTGGCACGTAAAATGAAGACGATTCGCAATATGAAGACGGCCGCTCGGTAGTCTGCCGCTAGCAAGCGAGAGCGCGTGACGTTATTTTGTTTTAATCATAATTACGAAATTATGCCGCCCCGCATTATAAACTGCTGCAAGAACAATTCCTGTTTCCAAAATAAAGCTTCTGGGATTATTTTTCACAAGAAAGTAACGTTTTTTCAAATGAAATCGTAAAAATATCAGAAATAATTTCTCGGAGCACGCCATTGTGTCGGTGTTGCAAGTTAAGAACATTATTTTTTCCCAAAAAACAAGGAAAATCGTAATGTTTTACGGACACTTCTCAGCATTTTTTTTTATAATTTTACTATTGGACACAGTCAAATATAATCAAATAATAGTATGTTTGATACGATATTTTTAGGTTCCCAGCTCATAAAGCGTGGAAAGAAAAATGGATTAAAACTATACGGGACAATCATGACCAACGATGTATGGAAATCCGTCTCAAGTTGAAACACAATAAGTCTTTTTTTTTATTATAGCCTACGCTTTATATACTATTAAATAATTATTTTAACATAAATACCCGAGTTTTAAAGCAAAAAAATATGGAGCTAATCTACAAATTATGTCTATGCTACTCGCAACTTATAATGACCGCAGATCACTCATGTAAGTACAAAACAACAAAGTCAGTTTAAAACAAAACAAGAGAACAGTTGCTAATTTAAATATAAAATGTTATATTCATGCTTTTTATGGCTTTACAGCGGCTTTGCAGAATCCCTATCTAAATCTTGTAAAAATGTGGAAATAATTTCTATATTAATTTCATTTTGTTTCATGCATCTTTGCTAGCCTGCTTTTGGTCATGATCCTTTAGTAAGTAAGTACATAAACATAGAGTCCCATCATATTGCGAAACAAGAAACTTTACTCAAAAGTTGTGACTCAAAACGTCAGACATTTAAAAAGCTGTCATGCCCCTTATACATAGTGTCTACATAAGAGGCATTAATAATTTCCCATATTCAGAAAATTAATTATTGTAATTAAACAAAAATATCTTTCATTCCATACAACCAAGATAAACACTATACTACATACATAATAATAAAACTTAACCAAAGTATATCTCGCACTTGGGAGTCGCAGCGCAACGCTTGCAACATTTTTCTCTAGCACACATGCGCAAATCTACGATGTCATACACCAAGTTACGCACACAACGCCAAAAGTAGTCCTCACTTTTTTAGTCGCGATTGTATACGACGGCTCCGTCTATACTTTTTTATTGGTCTGAGACGAGAGGTAGGTAGTTTAACTATCACACTTGTCTATTAAGGATGCATTACGGCGGTACATTGACGGCATTTGAATAGCCGGCAGAATGCCGAACTGCCGATGAGCGGAAGTCCTCACCGTCTACTTCAATTAATACGAGTATGCTGCCAGTTTGCAGTGAATTAAAAAGTATTTTATACTAGCTTGTGCCCGCGACATCATCTGCGCAGGATTAGTTCTTCGTGTAGTTTATTTTCTTGCCCAAGACATATATATCTTAGTAAATTATAGCCTATGCGTTATTCGGACGTATAAGCTTTATAATTGTAGTTTCATTAAAATCCATTCAGTAGCTTTTGCGTGAAAAAGTAAAAAGAATTCATTCACACTTTCGCATTTTTTATATTAATAGGAACAATTTTTTAAAGAGGTGTTATACAGAATTCCGGTCTTATTGTTGTCGACCATCGCAACTAACAGCATTCAGAGCACGGAGTTTCTTTTGTAATGAAAACGCAAACTCAAAAGTTACTGGGAAACATATCTTAATTAATATTTCAAACGAACACCAACGGGTTATGTGCATTTTAAGTTCCGCTATTCATTAACGTGACCTACATTAAGCTTCTAACACTAAAATTAACTTTGTTTAATGAAAAGATAAATTAGTAAAATGTAGCCTTGCTTTATTTCGTTAACGCTTAATAGTCAGCAAAACAAATGACGTTGAATATTTCTGGTAGAAATTAATATCAGACCGTCTTATTATAAAATTTCCGTAAGTACTAGGTTTAAACAGGTCTAGGTTTGTTACGGTCAAAGAGATTTAAAATACTATAGAGCGGGCATGTCAAGGAAATGTCAAAGTTTTTCTAAACTTTGATCCCATGTCTCAGTAACGCCATCTAGAATAATATATGAATATTGGAGCGGAAGTGGAGCGTACTACAAAAAACTCATAGACTAGTATCCAGCAGGACACACTTTTTCGGACGAAAATTTTGTTCGTGATGTCCGGTCTATAGGTATTGAATGTCTTTGAGTCTGACTGATAGATTGAGCCTGGGAGAGCAAACCGAAATTAGCGAACAAAGTCTCCGCATAAATTCAATAATCTATTGGAATTCAATGATATTTTAATTATAAGACAACAGAATAATTGAAATTACGTACTTATAGAATAAAAATTAACTCACTACCCAAATCTTATAATTAATTCAGCAAGCAAATGTTTGTTGTTTTACAACATATTTGAAGGTCAGTCGCAAATTCCTACCGTTTCATTGTTACCGTTTGTTGTGATTTCACAAATACCAACATTCAACCTTTACACGAGCTAATAAAAAGACACTTTTAATTAATCTGATGTATATAAATCAACAAATTGGTTTCGAAATGAAACCAGGTGTTTTACCGTCAAAAGTATCATAATATTCATTGCTTTTGTGTGAAATTGAAGCTTTGTGATACAAACTAGCAGCCTGTCCCGGCTTCGCACGGGTATTTTCAAAATTTCAAAATCAATGCTCATCGTGTTATAGATAACTCTCATTGAGAACTCCGTCGACAGCTTTTGAGTTCTCAATTGAAGTTGGACCGCGTACGTGACTGGTTCAATCTGTCTGTCTGACAGATCAACATCTCGGCGACAAACAATGTCAAAAACATGTCAAATATTTATGAAGGTATTTCACAAGTTTTTGACTTTAAGAATAGATTTTCGAAATGCCTTTTGATATTAAAATGTTGGGACGTTGTTCCAATTAACTGTGGTGTTGATATAACAATAAATTACAATTTAAGAATTGTAGACTAAATAGCCCGACTAATGTCTTTTACAAGCTGTATAAGTACTTCATTAATGGCATGAAAGCAAGATTTCCGAAACTAAATGGAACAATGAAAATCAAAGCTTTTGCTATTGTGTGCGCATTTTACAGCTCTTTTAGTTCTTGCACCTTGAAATTCATTTCTTAGAGAATTTTCATTCTATACAATGAACGTGTTTTTCGTTGTAAAACTTTTACTTAATTTTTGAGGTCAAGAGAAAAATGTACAGCCCTTTTTGTACAATAAACAATTTTAATATTAAGTCTAAATGAGAAAAAACGACTCTCTTTTATTGTTACTTGAATTAATACTAGTACTGACGCCAGCACATCAACCTGTCAAATTTTCCCAATTTAACATGTACCCTGAAGTGTTTAGAATAAAGTTGAAAACCTATCAAAGGAATTTGACACATTGGGGTAGGTTGATGTGCTGGCGTCGGTATGTACGGAAAATCAATACAACTGCAGTTTATTTCACACGTGTACTTTTACAAGCTTGTCATCAGAGTGGAAGCGACGTGTTAGTAGATAACCACTTTAAAATGTAAATCGTTCGAGTAAAATGAGTTATCGTTAGGTAGGAAATTTATAAGTAAGTACTATATTTACTGCACTTAATACAAACTACGCGTTACCAAGACTAGAGTCCCGGTTTCTCTTAAGTCTCGAGTTTTCGGGACTTTTTGTATGTTTTGTGGTCTCCGGTCTTGAGAGTTACGGGCTGAGACTCAATATATGGTTACTGTCGTTTTAAAGTCAATTGGAACTGTCAATAAAATAAAAGGAAGAAAATGTACCTGAAACACTTATTTAAAAATCTACTTTACAAAGCTTTAGACACAATAAAACCAACATTTGTTGAATATGAGTGTGTTTTCCTTGTCCGGTGACATTATTATAAAAACTAGAAACAGCCGAAAATATATATTACTTTATTCTGAGTAGTCTTGAGAACCCGTGATGTCTCGGGATTTAGATCTCGTGTCCCGGCAATTTGGCGGTTAAACACGCTTGTCTCGTCACCTCACTAGTCTAGGGTATACAATAGAATTGTTTGTCATTTGCACAGGTAACAGATGTTAAGTTTAAAAATATCCACAATTATACTAACTACCCTAAATCGCGTCACTTTGCGAGCTTTTTATCGCGTAGAAGCACAACGGGAGCGATGGAACGGATGGGACGCTCCCAGGAACAAAACGGCGAGATGTGAGGCCACACGATGTGACGCGGAACGACGCGATGTGACGCGAAGCGACGCACCTGCACGTACATGCTCGTGCTCGGCCTGTCTCGTGGTGTTTCGACAAGCGTGTACGGCTGCCATAAGAGTCTCGATACTTACCAACTCTAGCCAACACCAAACGAAAAGAATGTTAAAAGAATGTTCGTACCTATCTTTAGGGTTTTGTTACTGAATAAAAATGTGAACGACAACATTACTTTAAATCATTGTTTCGTCTCTTAAACTTAAATTTTGACCCACGAAGCGGTGACAATAAGTACTTAATAAAATGGTTTATAGCAAAATAAAGCTTGTGACATTCATTACATCGTACTACTTAACGTTCCAGGTGTACAATATTAATCTTCGCTTGAAGAGACAAGTGTCAATTTTCCTAGCAACATGATTATTTCAACCGAAGGACGTCCACTGCTGGGCATAGCCAGCCTGACTCGGCATGTGATGCCAAGCCTCTAAGCCCATGGGTGGCACCAGAATAACTTACCACACACTATAAGATGAAGTAAAAGGAAAGGTATAACGTTCAATGCGTTTTGAGCAAGTGTGGTGATCAATGCTCGAGCCTTCTCTGTATGAGAAGAGGCCTTTGCACTGTTGGGGCGGTAAGTAAATAGTCCGGTATTATCACAGCTTGTTTTATATCTCCCATAGGCAGGCAAAATTAATAGCTAATTGAGTATTGGAAGTTTCTGATGCGTAACCGATTAGGTAGTATTAACCCTGCACTATGATGGAGTAATTATGGAACAATTACGATCACAAATAGTTAAACTAACAACATAGTTAACAGTGGTAGCTTCATATTAACTACGATTGTGTAAAATGTTTGTAGCGTTAGCACCTGTATTAATACATAGACTTATTAAACATTTAGGTTTATTCTGCTAGTAAAATGAGTTGGTAGATTAATTCTTAAAGGACATCATTAATATTTTGCTCTTGAAAGGTTAGGTGCGAAGTTATTTAAAACTGAAAGTAAAGTAAGTATAGGTACAGATGTAAGAATCGTATCAGATGGCGTTCTTTAGATTCTGCCTACCACCATGAGCAAAATCCTTAAGTTTAATGTCCTATAATGTATATCCGCAAAAAACGCTAATGAATTAATGATAAATGTATTTATTTGCAAGAATATAGGTACATACATTATTTATTTATTTAAAAAACCTTAAACTATCATTACTGGGTTTACCCTAATGCGACAGCTAAGAACTTAAACTAATCAAATTTATAATACATTAAAACCTAAGTACATTACTTACAACAATACATAATTACAATAAAGTTTAAATTTAATATCCTTTTGCTTATAACATGATACAAATAGTAATACCTTTGCGAATTCACTGAAACAACATGTAAACACATCAATCTGAGTTTGAAGACTATTGATGGTGCGGTTTAAGTTAATTAATTTCTTATGATCTACGGGTTTTACTATATTCAAATTCTACATACAAATAGCATGCAGTAATACTTTCGAAATATCAATTACACACTTTGATTATTTACATTTTAGTAGGTACCTATAGGCCAAAAGCGATGGTCCAAAAAGAACCCAGAGTCGATTCAGACAAATTAGGTATCAGGTTCATATAATCGCTACTTATATTACTGTCCTATGATTATTATTATTAATATATTTCTGTTGAAAAAACTGATAAAAATAACTAGTTATTCATTATTAATATATTGCTGTTGCAAAAACTGGTAAAAATAACCAGTTATTCATGATTTTTCCAATATACTTTGTTAGCCTATAACTTTTATATCCCATGGATATGGGCATAATTTTTTCGGTGGGGTAAATTGTGCATTTTAATAAAGCTATTGATACCAGATTTGTCTAAATCGACTCTGGGTTTTTGGTCCATACATTTTTGGACCATCACCTTTACAAATGTAATATTTTGCTCTAGTCCTGAGATATATATATGCTTAAACTGATTTCAAAAAGTGTGGCATATAATTATATCCCGGTCTTACTCTATTGATTTCCACTAAGCAATTAATTTCGAGATAAATACCGCGACGCCGCGCCGATTGGAAATCTTAAATATTGTCTCTGACAATACCAATGCTCCTTATGAACTCCGTTATCTGTAATAGTATATAGTGATTGGATATCAGCCTTCAAGGTTAAGCGGATTTACTCAATCGATCGGGGAAGCTACTCGAACCCACGACGAAGGATTAACTTTATATGCACTAGGTTATAATATTATAGCTACTGATTTAGTTTATTTTTATAAAGTATAGATAATAAATATTGATAAAATCTTATTCTAGAACTGCCAGATAGTTTTACACAAATTTGTCCCGGTTTCGCTGTTAATTTTTTGTGGAACAACTAAGAAATAAGAAATTAAAAGCAAATGGAGATTAGTCAACCAGAAACGGCCAAGCCATATTTTTAAACATGATATACAGTGATAGTTATAATGATTGTTTGAGTTATATCTATTTCACTAAGAGTTTAATACTTTGGACTTGACACAGGTCGCATGGTCTATGAGGCTTTGAGTACAAATCGGAGTTCTCCTAAAAGCCTATATAGCTACTAGATATCTCATTACGTTTTAGGGACAGCATCATGAAATTGTGGCTACCTATTGACAACTAACTTTACATAAAATGTTTTTGGTGGGACTAAACTCAATTTTGTTAAGGAAGTTGATAGGTAGGTATAAAATATTGTATATTGATTTTCTCAAAAAATGAAGTCGGTAATCGAGATGAAAACTATCCTATTTTTATGTTTGTCTATTTTTTTTGTAAAAAAATCTTTTATAGAATTTGAAGAGTTTATCTCGGCGGAATATTATGTCGCGCGATCTTCTAATAAATCAAATTCTCGTGTCAATGTTTGTAATAAAGCTCCTCCAAAACGGCTTGAAAGATTCTTATGAAATATTGTGTGTTGATTATAATGATTAAAAACTAACAAATTTATACAAAAGCGGTACGAAGATTGCCAGGGCAGCTAGTATTATGTAGAAAGAAGATGAATTGGGTCCTACTATACATTATCATTCTCTTTTTTAATTTTCAGCGCGACCCTCGCATACTCAGCTTCGTCAGTCTAATCGGAATTTTAACACAAATGGTGATGTATAGAGTTAGGGGATTATTCATACAAGTAGGTTCCTGCACAAAGGTCGGGGTCGGGCCAATAACGTGAATTTTGATTAACCAGAATGTAAATTGGAAATTGTTAATCCCGTTGAGAACCCGTTGTTTACTGAGCCTCCACTCCAAAAATAAACAGTTGTTTACTTTCTAACTGTATCTATTCCTAGCACGAGATTCTGTTAAATTACTCTTATAAATAAGTATGGATGAAGCTTATTTTCATAATTATTGATACTTCTTTTACCATTATTTGGGATTGCAGTCAAGAACCTGTTTATAATATTTAAAAAAAAAATTAAAAAGTTTTCTTTCCAATTGGATTTTTCCGGGGTTCTTTTATCGGACAGTAAACACGATACTAACCTGGTTAAAAAGAGCCTTGCTTTAAATATTTTCTTTTAGATAAAGGATATTGCCCAAAACTTGGGAGCTCGTTCACGGCGGGGTTTGGTCGGTTGATACTGGATGGAGGCATTTGTTTGTAAATAAGCACACCAACAATTTAATTCAAAAGCATCAACAAAAGTCCCGTGTGAGTAAATCAATTACATGCATGCGCATCGTTTACAACCTAGAGATGCTTTTTGTTGTATATATTATATACAACAAATATATATATACATAATGGGTCTGCCCTTGACCTCAATCTTGTCCTGCGGTCAGAGATGAGGTCGACGATGGAACGTTACTTACTATCCTAGTTAGCATAGTAAGTAACGTACAAAATTATCTTTGAAATTGTGATTGTTATTATGAAAACTTATACCTACACTAGCTGCCCTGGACACTTTGTTCCACCTTAGAACCAATGAATCTTGTGTCTACCTTCTTTGTTTTAGCTCAAGACTTGTCAAATGT
Organism: Euplexia lucipara; assembly: GCA_921972225.1. Classification (NCBI taxonomy): domain Eukaryota; kingdom Metazoa; phylum Arthropoda; class Insecta; order Lepidoptera; family Noctuidae; genus Euplexia; species Euplexia lucipara. The sequence goes on along the minus strand of OV179142.1, from coordinate 2,412,047 downwards.
CAAATTGTCACATAATATTTAACTGGGAAGACAGTCACCTGCTGCGGCACTGCATTAGAAAAATGTTTAAGATAAGAAAACGATTTTTATTTCATATTACTTTTTGAGACAAAAGATAGTTAAAGGTTTATATGAGTACCAACTAAGTTTTTATGAGTGATTATTCTAACATAGAACGTTTCTGTCGTTCTCACTAAATATTCCTTCCACACTGTGATGCGTAATTAAGGATATAGTAAACCTAGTCCAGCGGAGGACTTCTACAACTAGATTACCATAGCAAAACATTATTTATTATTCGAAGTCTATGTTTTGAACAGGTGGGCGAGGTAAAGCGAAGAGTTGAGTAAGGGCTAATTTTTCAATAGACAGATATTTTATATCTGAAGAATAAAAATGGCGTTTCAACAAATTTTCTGTACAAGAGCTATCAAACTGCCATTTCTATTCTTTGGATAAAACTTATCTGATGATTGAAAAATCGACCCTAAATGTAGTTGTAAATAGTAAGTATTTATTACAGGTCAATGGTTGTCTTCCCACGTAAGTACAGGCTTACGAATAATAATAGCATTGAATTTATAAAATATAAACGGCAGTTAGTAGGTAGATGTTCATTTTATTAATAGAATGTCGGACAGGGGTAAGTGAGTCAGCTTTAATGGGTTGTGAAAAAGATTGAATATACTTTTCACTGCCCAGCTACGTATTTAGATCTGTCAATGTGGACTTGTACCTGTACTTACACATGACATCACGCATGTATTCCTTGATGGGTTAAGCAGTATCCTTGTAGTATACATTCATTTCTATTACCTATGCCTTGTGCCACTGACCGGGGGAAATTCATACTCCGGGCTGTTAGTGACAAATTCTTGGAACACCCAGTAAAATTTTTCGATATCGGGATCGGATCCGGGAATCAGATTCAGGACCTTTTTTCAGCAGTAATGCTTAAAACTACTAGAACAAAGGTGGTCAAATTGAATGGTTAAATGTAACAGCTGCGTAAAACGTTACCTTACTTACATTTCAATAACACAACTGGTTTTTTAAATGTATTTTAAGTAATGTGGGTTTCACAATACACATTACTAGTAGCTTGTTGACCCTTCCAACTAAGCTATTATATGCTTATATCTGCTTACCATCAAGTGGGATTGCAGTCAAGCACTGGATTATAATATTTTAAAAAAAAAACGTCAATAGTTCAATGGGTGGGGATCAAACCCACGACCTCTGGATCGCCAGGCCGATGCCTAAACCATTGGACTATTGCCGTTTAACTAAAGAGGAGGTTTGCAGACACCTTTTTCTTTCTGAAATTTATAACGGGACTTCATATTAATTATAAATGTACAACATAGGTACCAGCAAAGAAAGCACAAAGCGCAAGAAATAATAATTGTTAAACAATTTTATAACGTAATTGGCAACCAATTTTAATTCCATACATACTTTATAAAACGAAATTATTTCAATTGTGTCGATATTATGGTAAGTAATTTCCACGTCAATGCACACAATACGAGTTGTTATTTCTCGGAAACGTTAATAATTTAATTACAGCTATCATTTTCGCGAATATTTCCACGAAACTTACCTGCGACGCACAACCTTGGAATACATACTGTTACGTTATGTATTTCGTGGGTACTACATCAACTTTGTTAACAGAAGCGACGAGACTCTTATCAATTTTGTGTTGTATGAAACTTTATTACAGAGTTATAAGGTTGAGATTCCCCGGCAACCTTGTTCACGGTACCTCGCCGCTGTCTATACATCCCCTACAAGATTTAATAAAATCCTAATTTATCCAACGCCAATTTCAATTTCTAACTTTTGGATGTTGTCGCTTACCCATAAACATAGATCTGGGTCGGGGGGCTACTCTTAAAACTCTACTGATTACTTATCAGCATGATTGCCTTTTATCATATTTTCTCTTAAGTAAATAGTATTATTTAGGCTGGGTATAAATCAAAATTGTCAATCATAAATTTTGTTTAACTTACATTAAATAGTCAACCTGGCCAAAGGCAGGCTGCCTTTTCCCAAGTATGTTGGGGTCAGGTTTTCGTTTAACCGGAGGCAGGGTAACACGATACCCCTTGGTTAAACTGGTTGTCAGATTTTCTGTCTTTTGACTATCTGTAACGACTGTCATAGATCTACAAATGACAGCCGGGCCCAGCGACTTAACCTTCGATCAACCCGTGATGTTTAAACTTTATCGTTTGGCTCTTATTATTAAGCCACAAGCTCCAGACCAATGTATACAATTGACTAATTGACTGTTTTAGAGTTTCCAATGAGCCAAAAACACAAAATGATATCTGATGGAAAATTATGCAAAACTGTTTACTACTACTACTTACTACTTACTCATTAGCTACGCTTGCATAGGCGGTCCGCGGAAGGGTGATCTTTCATAACCTGCCAAGACTCCTCCGTTCGTTGGAAAGCACGGGTCACCATCCCGTTCCCGTCCCGTCAAAAATTGACATATGACAACTCATATTTCAATTTTTGACAGTCGTTACGAGTACCTTTACCTATAAATTACCGTTACCTATAAATAAAAAAATACCGTTACCTATAAATAAATAAATATTCCACAAGTTTCACACAACGCCATTTAATCCCAAATTAAGTTTGAGAGCTTGTGTTATGGGTACTAAATAGTGGATAAACATACTTATATATTTCTAAATACGTACATATTATAGATAAATTACACCCAGACACAGAACAAATGATCGTACTCATCACACAAACATTAAATGTTTGTTGACAAATTTTGTCCTGGGTGGGAATCAAACCCACGACCTCCGGCATAGAAGTCAAAAGTTAGAAACCGGTAAGTCTGGCAATCAGTCTTAATAAGAGGTATTATCGGATTTTCTTGTGTATAATAATATTATTATGTTACCCAGTTGCTGGGTTATTGAGGTTGGAAAGGCAGTCACTCCATGTAAAATACTGGTATTCCGCTGCATTCGGTTTGACTGAAAGCTAACCTAGGTATTGTTGAGAAAAGGTAACGCAGGTGATGACTTAATAATAATTATAGGGGAAATGCACTTTTGCTGAGGAATCTTTGGTCAACTGAGGCACATGAAACAAAAAAATGATAGGCATTAAGATTGGACATCACAGATAAAGAAACAAAGGCTGTTTTTCACATGATGGGACCACCGAATGGAAATGTTAGAATACAAAAACAATTAAATGTCATAAAAAAATCAGTTCTTGGTTCTTTGTACCTTTTTTGATTAGGAATAGTAATGTCTAAGTAACTAAATTAGTAAATCTTTAGTATTTATTACATCGCTGGAAATAAAAATAGCCAAAAATGGGCATTTCTCTTTAAAAATTCAAATTCACAAATCTTTATTGCATACCATAACAACAACCACACCACCACACCTACCACCACACCTTACCACCATACCTTTACAACTATTTCTAATTCTTTTTTAAATGTATTCCTATGTTAAACACCTAAAATACTTCCAACGTTTTTTCTCTTCTTCTCAGATACAATTAATTTTCTATCGCACGGAAAAATAGTTATTATTTTGTGCAACAAGGGAGCAAAGTCATTTTTTGCTGTGAGTGCTGATTTTGAATCCTGAGCAAGTGAAGGATTGAACGATTGAATCACGCGTAGCGAGTGATTTTAAAGTTGGATCCTGAGTGTGGCGAGGGATTCAAAGGCACGAGATGCAAAAAAACTTTGCTTATATTTGCAATAAATACTTATTTTCGAAAGGGCTGGTCTTTGTCTCTGTCAAGGCTGAATAAGGTACTTATTCCCGGCTTTCTGAAACCAAAAATTAAATTAAAAATTTAAAAAACCCCCACCGCAAAAAAGTAAAACATTTAAAAAGTTAAAAATAACACTTTAGCCATGAAATTTTACGTAACTTCGGGGTACCGCTTAAGTAAAGAATGTTCCTAGTACTTGTAGGTATGTAGGTACTTAAGTGGACAATCTTTACTTAAGCGGTACCCCGACGTTTCGTAAAATGTCATGCCTGAAGTGTTATTTTTAACTTTTTAAATGTTTTACTTTTTTGCGGTGGGGGTTTTTTAAATTTTTAATTTAATTTTTATTTTAAAATTTTTAAACGCATTAATTTTGTTTTATAGAGTTTACATTTATGAGAATTTTTCAGAGCAATGTATTTAGAGTCAAATGCTGGTTAAAACGAATCCAAACACGACATATCTGCTATTATTTAGTCAAGAGTCTACCTACTGGTGTGCTGGATAGCTTGGCTGCAGCATCAGCTCATCCTGTTGCCATCAGTGCATTGAGTTAAGAACCAAATGCTGGTTGAAATGAATCCAAACACGACATATCTGCTATTATTTTGTTAAGAGTCTACCTACTGGTGTGCTGGATAGCCTGGCTGCAGCATCAGCTCATCCTGTTGCCACCAAGGCATTGTGTGTAGAATCAAATGCTGGTTGAAATGAATCCAAACATGACATATCTGCTATTATTTTGTCAAGAATCTACCTACTGGTGTGCTGGATAGCCTGGCTGCAGCATCAGCTCACCCAGTTGCCATCAGTACATTGTGTGCAGAATCAAATGCAGGTTAAAATGAATCCAAACACGACATATCTGCTGTTATTTTCCCAAGAGTGTATTAGTCTGCTAGATATCCTGGCTGCATCAGACCAAATACACCATAATGTTGCCTATTAATATTACACTTATGGGTGTTTGAAATTTTAAGACACACATATGTTTGTAAGTAAAGTTAATACCCATAGACGTCTAAAATAGCAACGGTAGCTAACACAAAAGAGCTGATAAACTTGAAACGGCTGAACCGATTTTGATGAATTATGTCTAAGAACCATCGCAAGAAACCCTGCTTTCAAATAAAAAAAACCGCATCTAAATCGGTTCACCCGTTTGGGCGCTACGGTGCCACAGACAGACAGACAGACAGACAGACACACACACATAGCGGTGAAACTTATAACACCCCTCTTTTCGCGTCGGGGGTTAAAAATAAAAACTTACTATGTCTCACTCTGATTTCAGGCAGCAAAACCTACATGTTTGAGCTACTGATGTGAAAAGATATATATTCGTATCAAACAAATATGGCGAAAGGAATTGTGCGCGGAAATTAATGTTTCTGTCTAATTACGCCCTCGTAAACTTCAACGTGAAATTAAATATGTACTGAATCTGAATGTACGCCGTCTGGTGATAATTATGGGAAGAAACAATGATTTCAAACATATCACATCTAGATTAGTTATGTAAGACAGTTACTGGCGAAACGTGTGTAACACTGCCGTGCTAAGCTCAAAAGATGTACCTATCTTAAAAACAACGTAAAGTTGATTTTTATCATCGAAGAGCTCAAAGACAGAGACATCCAATAAACTAAACCAATTACCGGTATCTAATAATAAACGAATGAAAAAAACCATTATTAAAGTTCGATCTGTAAAGTAATAACACCCCTCTTTTTGCGTCTGGGATTAAAAAGATACTTAAGTACCATAATGATCATTTGTTCTGTTCTGGTTGTAATTTTTCTATAATATGTATGTATTTAGAAATATGTATATAAGTATGTATGAGCTATTTAGTACCCATAACACAAGCTCTCAAACTTAACTTGGGAATAAATGGCGTTGTGTGAAAAAGTTGTGGATTATTTATTTATTTATTTATATTTACAAAACTTCAATTTTCTCGAAACACATTAAAATTAAAGTGTCACAAGCACGTTTCAATACATTATTTTGGTCCAACGGAGTTTAGAACTAGACCGTCATCGTAATGACTAGGTTCTCAAGTTCCGATTTTGATTAAACTTTATCGTTTGGTTAATTTATTTCGGGTTTAGCGCGGTTTTGATGTTTCCATCCAAACTTTCTGTATTGGTAAAAGGTAAATTAGGTATGATAAAAATGTTAACTTCATTTCCACAAATTTATCGAGTTACGTTACTGATGACGAGAAAAAATCGAGCCATTATCGCCGACTTAGTGTAACCGACAAAAACCAAATTTTACAGGAGAAGGTTTTTGTTAAATTATTTTTGCTAATCATTCGGCTATTAATTCGGAAATTTAACATAAATAATTGTTTTTGAAACCACAGTGTTACAGTTATTTAAAATTTTTAAAAAGCAATAATTTTTAAGGCTTTTTTCGCGCTTACTATATTTTTAATGTCTCAAACTAAGTACTTCTTATGTGTGCGGGCGTTTGAGATAGCACTTGCGATAAAAATATTTTCATACAATAAATGGGTACCTACTTAATAAATTAAAAAATGGCAGCAACGCTTTAGTGTTTATCAAAGTTAAGTTACTTAGGTAGGTACCTTTCTATAAAAATAGAGGGATGTCTAATTCCACTGCAGACGCTATTCAGACCACTCTTATTATTATGGAGAAGCATCGGGCAAACCGCGCGAAGATCTACACCTTGTCTTTATTGATCTTGAAAAGGCGTTTGATCGAGTGCCTCGAAAACTGGTCTGGCAGGCCATGAGAGCAAAAGGTGTACCAAAATGCTATGTCTCCCTAGTACATGAACCTATTGCAGAACTTACTCAAGTGTGAGAAGTTTGGCTGTGCTAAGAAAAAGCTTCGAGGTCAAAGTGGGCGTCTATTAAGGATCAGCTCTGAGCCCACTTCTCTTCAACATCGTAATGGATTAATTAACAAAGGATATTCAGTCTCCTTTACCGTGGTGTATGTTGTACGCAGATGACATAGAGTCCTCATTTATAAAGATGCCGAACTACTCCAAAAAGTGCTCGAGAGGTGGCGATACACGCTGTGAAACAACGGTCTACGAATTAGGAGATGTAAAACTGAGTACTTGGAGTGCGCATTCAGTGGGAACACCAATAACTCCAACTGGAGTCATATCGATAAGAATCCACTGCTAAAGGTATCCCAATTCAAGTATCTTGGTGCGATGCTGACAGCCAACGGGAACATCGAGGCCGATGTTAACCACAGAATTAGCGTGGATGGCAGAGGTTTTATGTGTCACAAAAATGCCGATTAAAACCAAAAGCAAGATCTACAAGACAAGTCAGACCAACCATGACGTACAGTGCCGAATGCTGGGCTATAAAGAATGCCCACGAACAGAAAATGCACGTAAGCGAGATGAATATGCTAATGTGGGCGGCAGTTATATCTAGACTCGATCAAGTGCGAAATGAGCACTCAGAGGAAGTTTCAAGGTTTATATAGCGCTTATAGCAGAAACACTTACCAAAAGCCGCCTACGATGGTTCGGTCATCTCATGAAACGCCCTGAAGACAATGTCGTAAAACAGGCCCTGCCACTGCCAAATAATAGAAGAGGTAGAGGACGCCCACTAGCCACCTGGTGGTCCACAGTAGCCAAAGACTTAAAGCTTGCCCAAACAAATGTTTGACAGACTGTCCTGGCGCTGCAGGACGAGGGCAGCCGACCGCAAATAATGGGAAAGGGCTTGGACAAAGAAGAAAATAAATACTTGTTTTTTGTACAGTGATTTACTAATCACTCACTACACACCACTGTCACATCACTATTAACTTAATAAAACCTGGTTATATTACGTGATAACCAGGTAATTATAATTTAATACTGCATGCAGTGCAGAAAGGGAGTTATTACATCACAATCTTCCCTAGAATGAGCTCATAGCAACACGTTTTTTATGTGTTTTTCGTTCGGTCGCTTACGTTGCAATTCTCAGATTAATACGCCACTTAATTCACCATCGGCCATTGATAATGTTGGATACTCCAAAATATAGAAAACCGTGGTGCTTACGATAATATTAGCATTTGCTATAAATTTAATATCTGATTTATTTTGGCGGGAAAGACGACCAGCCACGGTCCGTTATGTTAAAACATGTGCGGGTCTAGCGACTCGAGCATGTATCAAAGCGAGCCGCTCGCACAACTATCCCGCGTACACAGTGGCGCGCGCGCGGGTTACTTGTGCATGTTGCTACTGACCACGAGCAAATAACTTGTGCGTACTGCTTGCGCAAGTAGCCCAAGTGTTTACTTGCTCCAGTTATTTGCATTATGTACAAGTACAAGCAAGTAATTTGAACAAGTAGCTTGCGCATTATACTCACGCGTGTAACCCGCATCTTTGCTTGCTCCAGCTACATGCACCGTGTAGAAGCACCCTTAGTGTGTTATAACAACGAAATCATCAAAAATGTCTTGCAAAAGTGTTTGTAGGAACTTAGGTTAAGTTCATACAAACACTTTTTAACTAGAAGGTGAGGTTGGTGTTTCTCTATCTGGCTACTCTGAGAAAAAACACAGAAAGAAACTCAGCGGCCACTCAGGGTCTCTAGTCCAGACATTATCTTGGTCAGATCATGTATGAACCATGCAGATTAGGTGTCTGAAATGGTATTTTGGGGAAAGAACTACACATGAAATGTGGGGACCAGATCAGTGCGAGTATTGATCAGTTATCGTGAGCTGAACTACGAGTATTAACCTGAGGAGCTCCACTGTAGTTACTACTATATTTCCGAATATTATTACTTCGTTTGTACTAGAAAATATAACTCTTAAACACGCGGTTATATCAGTTAAAAGCCAAACAAAAGATGTGCCGATAAAGATACCGAAACATTCTCGTGGACACGCCCAAATTTTTGTGTTGTATTGATCTTCCGAAGTTTCGCTTATAAACTGTTTATTCTGGTAAAAACAAGCATTGCTTAACTTTAGAACAAAATTGTTTAGGACCTAGACCAACTATACAGGTAGAGTGTTTAGATGGGTTTGCAACTGACGATGCATACTTAACTTGTTGCATACCTAGTAGACAAAGCCAAGAGAAGTTCTTGTAAAACGAAGATGTCGACCTTTGACTGCTTCGCTATTCCCGTGGTCGCAAGCTTTATTGTTTAGCATGAAGTCCTTGGTTCGAAGTCCAAGTCGGGCAAAAGTCATTGCGTTTTTACATCAGATTGCTCGGGAGTTTGTTCCGCCATTTCTTTTTTCCAGCAAAAACACTTAAAAGTGGCATAGAACGGGTTTTTGCAAGACCGTCTTATGTACAGACGCCAGCACATCAACCTACCCCAATGTGTCAAGTTTCTTTGATCGGTTTTCAACTTTATTCTAAACACAATAAGGTTCATGTTCTATTGAGAAAATTGTACAGTTTGGGGTAGGTTTGGGTTGTCTGTAACCTAATATAGACGTTCAAAAAGTGCTGATATTTAGCTTAATTAGAGTGTGTGTGTGATTTTGAGGAATTTTCCTTATTATATGGAACTCAAGTATAGCTTTGATCAAAGTAATACATTTTACGGATTTTCTGATCAATAAGGAAATATGTGGCAGCTAGCAGAATGTGGATAATTGTGGGTATCATATACACACGGCTACTTAACAAGATATACATTTCCATTATACATTAACCTCTTCATTGCACAGAATTCCTAAAAATGCGAGATCAGATTATACTGAAAATGTATAGCTTGACATATAGCCGTGTGTACCACAATTTATTTTGATGAATAAATTATAAATATTACCTACTAGCATCCCCGGCAATATTTGTATCTTCATAAAAAAATACTCTACGGCCTAATTTAGACCTATTGAACATATTATTGATGAGATTTTGGTCACAAACACTGTGACACGAGAATTTTGTAGTTTAGGTTATATTTTACTTACTTTAACTATTAAAAAAAAATATTGAAAAAGCACCTACTAAAATAAATTAGAGTATGTGCAAACAATTCATTTTATTCATTTTAGACATCAAGTTTCATACAGACAATTACTGCTTAAGACCTACACAATCGATATCTAAATAAAAATAGTGTAGGTTTTTTTTTCAAAATAACCGGGTTCGATTCCCGAACGGGGTACAGATGTTTTTTAAAATGTATGAATGTAGTTTTTCTTGTTATTAAAATCGATGATATGGTTCCTCAGAACATATCTTCGTATGTCTTATAGTTTCAGACTTTCCCATACTGACCAATTTGAATGAGACATCCTGTATATCAATCATCTTAAATTATGGCGAAGGCGTCAAAAATAAAGCTTTTTAAAGACATCAGTATTAAAGAAATTTCGAAAACATATTACATAACATCACGCCTGCTATCCCCGAAGGGTTAGGGAGTATTAGGCACAATACATTTTGCCAGTTATACTTAAGTCCCATGCCATAGGGGGCCAAGCCCACTGCCATCAATTGGGTACAAATCCAGACTCCGGGACGATACTGAGAAATTCCAGATAGAAAACTCAATAACGTTTTGCCCGTCTCGGGGATCGAACCCGGGACCTCATGCTCAGCAGTAGCGTTTGCCACCACTAGACGAACGAAGCAGCCTATACACACACACATACATTATACGGACACATACAGAACATATTACTAAGGTTTTCATAGTACAGATATTAAAGTCGTTATTTTTCTAGTGAAAATGTTTTACCAAATGGGGAATTGTATCATACGGTGGCTGGTTGGCCAATCGATTGTAATCGTAATCTATTTAGTATTTCCATTTGCGTAATACATGCAATTACTTTAACCAAAGAGATTTAAAAACTATAGAGGGGGCATGCGAAGAAATGTCATACAAAAACTGTGATCCCATCTCTCAGTAACGCCATCTAGCATTAAATAGCGATATTAGAACGGCAACGGCAAACTCAGGAATGAAATTGACTAAAATAATAATTCTGGTTGGTAGCCACCAAGCGAGTTATAGCCGAATTAAATTTTAGTGTTGTCAGATCAAAGGAAAATGCCGGAAAAATAAAAAATATTTCAAATCAGTTAAATAAATAATAATACTAATAATAATAATTTATTGTTCGTTAAAATACATTCAGTAGGTTACGTTCCTGAATCTCACACTAGGATTCCCTGTGTTGTGAGTTCCAGGCTCCCTCGTTCTGTTTACATTTGAACAAAAAAGTTTAAAAATAATCCAAATTTAAATATATTAAACATACTCGGACTTAGTATAAAAGTAAAATATAAGGAAAACATAAGTAGAAAATAGTAAATTACCTATGACGTGTGTGTGTGTGCGTGGGTGTGTGTGTGTGTGTGTGTGTGTGCGTGTGTGTGCGTGTGTGTGCGTGTGTGTGTGTGTGTGTGTGTGTAAGTGTGCGAGGTTGTGTGTGTGTTGTTTATGGAGATATGTGATTTATACAATAAAAATATATAAAATATATAAACATATTATTGTCAATGTACCAACCTATCAAAGTGAGATACGTGCATTATGACAGGATGTTTTCAGTTAAGTCATAGTCCAGTGTACGAAGCCATTTTGTAACCGTAATTTTACACATGGTTTGTGTTAGTTGCAGAATTTTGTGCCGGTCATTAAGTTTCGCATAAATGTGCGGTCCCATAAAACAATAGGATCTTCTGCCGATCGCTTTACGGCATCGAACCTTTTCCCATCGTACTCTTCGACTTGACCTGATACAGGTGCTTAGGGAGGATTTGTGAAATCTTAGAGTGACTGACAGGATGTAAAGTTGTCTGACTCTAAGAACTCCAACTTCGGCGTATAGCGCGTTAGTGGGGTACCGGAACGGTCGTCTATAAGCAACTTTAAGCAAGGCTCGCTGAGCCCTTTCAACCTTTATTAATGAAGTTTTGCCTGCAGCGCCCCATGCTATAATACAGTAGTTCAGCACTGATTGACACAGAGAGTAATAAACCATCTTCAGAACTGCGTCATCGGCAATCCTACCCAGTTGTTTAAAGATACGGAGCATCTTCCGAACCCTACCTCTTAGAGCACTCAGATGTGAGGACCATGACAAACGGTCGTCTACAAAAACTCCAAGATATTTAATCGTATCTGTGTGTTCAATACGTGGGCACGTACAGTTTTCTGGGCTGGAACAGGAGTGTAGCCGCAGACAAGCAACACAGTTAGGGGACGTGCGTTTTGAGATAGCAAAGTTTACTGCCTTCGTTTTGTCTACATTAAGCGTCAGGAGATTATGTTGTAGCCAGTTTGCAACAACTTTAATGCCGGTTTCCACTGCAACCCGAGTATCATCCCAAGTATCTCCATAAAATATGATTGCAGTGTCGTCCGCATACGTAAATATTTTAGCTTGAGGGATCTTCATGTCGCATAGTCCGTTTATATACATAATGAATAAGGTAGGTCCCAGTACGCTGCCCTGCGGTACACCAAAATGCACCGTGGTTGAGTCACTTGAGTACTCTCCTAATATGACTTTTTGAGTTCGATCATTAAGGTATGAGGCAAACCAGTCCAAAGCAACGCCACGTACTCCCAGAAGTGACATTTTTTTAATCAAGAGTTTCCTAGAAATTGTGTCAAATGCTTTGGCGAGGTCCAGAAAGATGCCAGTACATGCCTGTCCGTTACTAAGGTTGAGCGCTATGAAATCGGCTAAGTTGGTTGCTGCATCCTCCGTGGACCTACCAACCCTGAAACCGTATTGATTCTGCGATAACAATCTGTTCCTTTCCAGGTATGCGAGTAATCGCTTGTTCACAACTTTTTCAAGGATTTTTGAAAGAGCTGTCAGTAGTGAAATCGGACGATAATTTGAAGGAGCTTTGGGATCACCACCCTTAAATATCGGGCATATATTTGCAATTTTAGCACTGTCTGGTACTTTACCCGTAGTTAGGCTTAAGTTGCACAGGAAAGAAATTGGGCTTACTAGAGAATGTGCACATTGCCTCAGCAATTTGGTACTAATGCCATCATATCCTGTTGAAGACGTCGCTTTAAGATGGGAGATAATGGAAAAGATTTCTTCTTCATCAGTCGCAGCAAGAAAGAGGGAATTGGTGCTGGGGTTGACTGTACTGTATTGCTCAATGTTACGTGCTAATTCTGTTTCAGTCAAACCCAGCTGACAAAGTGTCTTTGCTGCGAGATTCTGACCGACAGTTGAGAAATAGTCGTTTACATTATTTAGTGTGGGCACAGGGTTTGCGGTGTCTGATAACAGATCCGACTTACCAGTTTTTTTATTATTGATGTTGCATATTTTTTTAATTTCGTGCCATAGTTTTTTACAGTCACCTTTTGTTTCTGTAAGAAGTTTACGGTCATTTTCAAGTTTCAGATTGGTTAATAAATTATTACAATAGTTACGATACTTTTTATATTCTTGTTGGAAGGCAAGGTTATCGCGATTTTCTTTTTTCTTTGAGTTAATGTGCATTAGATCACGTCGCCTAATGCACTTTAAGAGGTTTTTAGTTATCCATGGCTTGAGAATAACCTCTGAGCTACGGCAGACGTGGTTAGTAGTATGTTGTTTAATTTTAGTCGAGAGCGTATCAGCAAATTTTTGAAATGCAAAAGTAACATTAGTCTCTTCAAAAAGCCAATCCCAAGATTCGTTTTCAATATCTATTTTTAATTTAATGTAGTCGATTCGTGTCTGTAGTTTCTCAACCTTTACCCTAGGTAGTTCTTTGTGAACCCCTAAGATAACCGTCTCGTGATCTGTTATGCCAGTGTCACACACAATAATAGTGGCCGGCTTCTGAGTCCTAAGCATAGCATGGTCCAAACAGTTATTACCTCGCGTAGGCAGAGTGTGCCCTGGAAAAAACCCATAGTGGCCAGTTAAGTCCAGGTACTCAGCGGTGCGCCTGTCAGTGCAATCTGATTTAATATCAATGTTTAGATCTCCAACAATAGCACATGTGGCTGTCTTACACGACTCCAACAGTTTTGTCAAGGAATCGCAAAAGTTACTTATATTATAAAATGATGGAGATCGATAAATAGCAATGAGTGATAGATTGTTCCCGATATTGATAACCAAACAGTTCGCATCTTTGCAGGCTGGTTCCACGACAGAGACCTGTAGAATTGTTTTGGAGTACACAACTATACCATCGTTTTGGTTAATGAAGTTTTTTGAACAGTGATAATCGTAGTTATCAATTTCGGCACAGGTATACGTGTCATCAAGCCAACATTCTGTTAGAATAATTATATCAGGCAATAACTGCAACCGGTTCAAAAAAACAAGAAAATTATCGAAGTTCTTTTTGATACTGCGTATATTTTGAATTACTACCGAGTACTGACCTCCGATGTCACCCAAAAGCTGCCTACAATCATCTATACAATGAAGTTTCATGCTTGTTGTAAAGGCCGTTTTATCAATGTCATCAATCACTAGCGCAATATTAGCCATTAGAAAATATTGATTCATGTATATGACGCAATAAGTTGTATAGTAGGCAATGGGTAAAAACTCGGTGAGTTCGGTACTGATATAGAATAATAATTACGGTATCCGGTAAATAGTTTGTGTGTAAAAACATTGAGTTACATTTGAGGAAATGAGTGTGTAAATAAGTTAAGTGATAACAAGTGATTAAATTAGGTAAGTAATAAGTGTGTACAATAGTTGAATAATTAGTGTTTAAATAAGTTGAGTAATAGGTGTGTAAATCTAATAAGTACTGAGGCTTATTATGCGTTAGGAAGTGTGAGTGTAACTTATAGGGTACAGTTGTAAGATGTGTGTGTGAGTAAGGTTTGGAACATTTTCTAGATTTGTGAGTCTTGTGTGAGCACTTAGTCAAGAGGTTACTACTTATACAGTTTATAAAGAATTTTAAACACTTACGTTTAGACCTGAGATAATAAGATATAAACAAAAAATAACACGGGTAACTAGCAGATAAGTATAGTCTATACAGTCATTGGTTTATATCCAGTTGCAGATTGCGTAGAGTTTCCTCTGATTTGACTAGAACTTGTTTCGCACCTTCCACTTTTCGCAAGAAAATGTGGCCATTCGCCGTCCAGCAGAATTTGTAATTTTTATGTTTAGCAAATTCTCTAGCAGAATAAAATAATTTTCTGGAGCTAGCGGGAAGATAATCGGCAACGAATACTGGCCGTCGATCACCGGATAAACCAATACAATGAGTGTTCAGGTAATATTGTGTGTAGGTAATATTGGCCAATGTGATGACCAGGGTTCGGAGTGAACTGATTAATGAAAGAAGAACATAGGTGGTACATACAATTTAATCAATAAATTGATACGCGACCTAAAGAGAAACAAACACCTTAACTATTAGTTTCTATCAATACATTAGCCAAACAAATGAAAAAGCACAATTAATGTCTTGGAAAGAAATACAAAAATAAATGTAAGTTTCTATAATAGGTTGGCCAAACAAGTAAAACTTGCAAAAACATACAAAGGTATCGGCTAAAAAAACACAAAAAGAAATATATGCTGCCAGGTTTGAACCCGAGATCAGGAATCGTCAGTCTGAGCGCTATTCCCCGAGGTCAGCCGTGTTCTTATTTACCGTGGCGAATATGAAGATTTTATTCCGCAATAGATTAACGTGCCGTAATAAAATGTACAGATTGGATCTTCTGTAACCACAATATTATTATCCGCCTGAAGGACAATAAATAGGTATTAAAACTAAACAAATTAAGCCAGGCATAAAAAAAGAAACACATTTGTAACTGAAATTAAAAGAGGACCGTAATGAGAAAGTGATTATCGTCTTACCTTAGATACTAATTACAAAACTATTGACTTAGAAAATAAATCCAGTTTCATTATTATGCTTATAATAATTAATATGGTCTGCTCACTATTACGACCTTGTGTTTGGTTCAGCGCTGGCGCCGTATATTGTAGAAAATTATTAAAACTTCCTACTTAATAGCGCAGTATTCCTTACGTATGTTCTATTAAAAGATAAACCAAGAAAATATAGATTATGAATCTTATACGTATACGTTTATGATATATCTGAAGCAAGGTCGAAAATACGTAGATAAACGGATAAATCGTAAGTCTGGCAGTACCACGTGCCGTAAAGTAGAAAGTAGAAACTTGTGATAGGGATGTTACCATCTAGATTAAGGTATCGATAATATTAATAAAAGTTATAACATTTTTTTCACTTCAGTAGCTCAAACATGTAGGTTTTGCTGCCTGAAATCAGTGAGACCAAGTAACTTTTTAATTTTTGTTTTAGAGCCGCAAATATCTTAATCAGCCTCGGGTTAATCATACTATTTGAAACATTCACACTCTATCTCTTTCCCGCCATTAGAAAGAGAAAGAGAGAGAGAGAGAGAGACAAAGACCAGCCCTTTCGAAGTTCTGATTTTGAATTCGACCTCAAAGACAAACACGTTCGGAATTTCGTACTAACTAAAGAAATTTTGCAAAAAGATAATTATGTCTTGTAATGTAATTTATAGAATTAGATAAGATAAGATAAGATTTATTTATTTGCATAGAATGTAGGTAATGAATACAAGTGTTACAAATATTTTAGATCCTTATACATTCTGCCTCATGGCATGCAAAATTTTATTAGCTTTAAATACTTACATATTAATTTTATTATTAACTTATTACAGTTTTCTTAAACAATATACTATTAATTATTCTTATTATTTAATTTATCTAGAGGTACTTAATTGTTGAATATATGACCATAGTTATTAAAAAGACTTGTCATTTAAGAAATCTGATACAGAGTAATAGCATTTATTTACAAGTAATATTTTCAAGTACCTACTTTTTGAATATTATTAGAGGTTGCTCTTTAATATTTTTTGGTATATGGTTATAGATACGAGGAGCCATACACATAACACTTTTCCTCAATAGAGCAGTTTTATATTTACCAATGCATAACTTGTCTTCGTATTGGGTTCTTAAACTTGTAGTCCTATTTCTAGTATTTTTCAAAGTCGGGAATAAGTGATAATTTGTTTTAACAAAAATGGCTGTTTCCAATATATATAGGCAAGTAAAAGTTAGCAAATTATTTTTTTTTAAATACAGGTATACAGCTGTCGGTCACTTTAAGATCAAAAATACATCTAATACAGCGTTTTTGCGCCTTAAGAATATTTTCTCTTTCACTGCAGTTGCCCCAGAATATTATACCAAACCTCAATACAGAAACAACTAGACTGTGATATGCTATCAATACTGTCTGTAAATTTACTTTTTTTGATAAATTATATAATGCGTATGCAGCTGAACTTAGTTTTTTGCATACGTCATCTGCTTGAGTTTTCCAAGTCAGTTGGCTATCAATTGATATTCCTAGAAATTTAGTAACATTTACCTTATCTATTGTTTGTCCATTATAATTTATATTCATATTTGTGTCTGGTATTCTTTGATAGAAATGCATTACTTTTGTTTTGTCTAAATTTATAATTAAATTATTTTTATCCAGCCAATTCACGAATTTATCAAGCGTACTATTGATATTAGCTTCATAACTATCTTTATCGTCACATTTAATTATTAAAGTGCTGTCGTCAGCAAAAAGGACCATTGGGTTTGGTATTTGGCTTGGTAAATCGTTTACATACAGTAAAAATAATAAGGGGCCGAGGACGCTGCCCTGTGGGACACCGAATTTAATATTTCTGCTGGAGGAAGTGTACTTTTCTTCTCTTTTGGTTTTTATGCAAACTCGAGAAATTTCCGTAAATTGCTTTCGTCCTTTTAGATAAGTTGTAATAAGATTATGCACATTTCGCCGTATACCGTATGTATGAATTTTATTTAATAGGATATCATGATTTACGTAATCAAAAGCTTTTGATAGATCCGTGAATAAGGCACATATAGGTATTTTTTCATCAACACTTGGCATTATGATATTCAAAAAGTCGAAAATAGCCATATTAATGTTAGTGTTTTTTCTAAAACCTTTCTGCTCGTTGCACAAGATATTAAATTTAGTCAAAAAGGCGTACATTGTCGTGCGGTGTGACAACTTTATTGTTGTCAACAAGTAGCAATAGGTTATCAAACACGTTTTTCATTCCTAGGTTATTCAGTTTTCTATCATACTTAGAAAACATAGTAAAATCGTATAAAAGATCTAAATTGGAGTCTAACACCATGGCGTAATTATGACACTGCAAATCCAAATCAAGTAAGCTGTTAAAGGTTTCGATGCGCCAGTTAAACATTGTCGAATAATTACTTAATTTAAAAGTTGGTACGCACAATATTACATTTGTATGTTGAATCTTTTGCAATTCATTTCTAAGTGCTACTACAATCTCAACATAATTTTCTGTTCTTTTGAAGTCTTCTTCTCCTATTAAAACTATACAATAGTCGTCCATTGAAAAATCTTTAACTTTTTGATTCAAATTCCGAACAAGCTGTATGGTTCCAGACTTTGGTGTCACATAATGACATACTTGCGAATTTTGGAACGTTTCCTCGGCAATAGATAAAACATCATTATTATTATTAGAGCTAATGATGCAAATTTTGTTTTTTCGGATATTGATGTCTCTTATTTCTGTTTTTTCTTTTTGGACCGATGCATTTTGAGACGGTCCTGCACTCTCACATATTGGAGTTGTTTTTTGTTTTGAAGGCGTCGATGTAGACCGAATTTGTTCGGCTGTTTGGTTGTTTATTTGTTGACTTATTTGTTTAGAAGACTTTTGTTCTTATGAGAGCAACTACGCGGAGTTGACGGTCGCAAATTCTTTCTGGGAGTAATCTCGTTTGTAAGTTTAAATGTTGCTTTTTTAAGGACATCGTTTTTGGATGTCACTTCACTCAACCTTTTTTTCAGATCGCCGTTTTCTAAAGATAGATTATTAATTTCTTCGTGCGCAGAATTTAGTTTTGAGGTGAGATCTTCTATTTGTAATTTAAGTTGTTGTATTAGTAAAGTATTGTCGTCAGCTGATATATTCGGTAAACTACTGGTGCTGCCATCTATTGTTGTACTATTTGCATTCGCTCCATCAAACGATATTTGTGTTGTGGAGTGTCTTCGTTGTTTTCTAAACGTTATGTTCTCGAAGAAATTCATTTTAAGTCATATATCAGTATTAGAAAGAACTTAAAAATGGAAAAATAATTGTTCTTACTGGGTCTCGAACACGACTCAGAGTGTGTGTTCAATGCTCTAACCCAACACGCAATCCGTTCGACCACGCAGACATTAACTTTTGGGTCAAAATTACTGTTCTTTAAGCGAATAGCAACGCTTTCCGTTATTTATAATTTTAAATTGACGGTTGATTAAAATCGTTTTTATATTTTTGTTTTTTTTTATTAAAGTTAGTTTTAAACACTGAATTAGTTTATTATTGTTGTTGATATAGTTAAATTTCCACTGAATGTTGAATAATTGTCACTAGTTCACTATAATAAACACAGTTTCGCCCTTTTTTAATCAGCACTGAGCACTAGATCTTTAACTGTATGTAACTTTTTAAAACGTGAGAATTGTCACTAGATAACAATGTCACTTATTTATTATAGACCACTTTCACTAAATTGACTATCAGATAATGTCAATTACTGTTATGAATATTTTTAAAGAATTAAATACGACGGAGCTATTGTGTTGTTTGACAGGTGTCAGTTGAATTATTAACTTATTGTTGTATTTAAGCGAAAATAAGTATCTAATGCAAATAAAACTGATATTTAACCTGTAAATATTTATTTCTAGTTTCAATAATGTTACGTAATATATTTTGAGTACTTAATAAAATATCATGGGTGCTATTTCCAAACACGTCCTAATTTAAATAAAAGAGCGGGAATAAAATTTCTTGGCTCGCGAAGAGTTGAATAAGTTAAAAAATAGTAAAATAATCGTAAATATAAGTGAAACTAGCGACGAGAACAGTATTATAACACCGGAAGAGTTGAAACAACAAGTTATTAATGCAGAATTAAGTTTCCTACCTGAGAAATATCTGAAAGCATACCATGTCTTCAATGAATGGAGACTTACAAAGGGTGCAAGCAGTTTTTAGGAGACTGTGTTGCTATCTTATTTTTTAGATTTATCACAGACGAGGCGATCATCTGCAATGTGGAGTATTTACCCAATTTTTGAAAGCTACTTTAAAAATAAAACATAACGTGCATATTGAAACTTACGCAAAACTTGTATCTTTACTAAAATTAATGCATAGAAATAAGAACATAGAAAAAAATTCTAATGAAGCTCCGGACTGCAATTTTCTTGCCGCTAAAGTAAGTGGTGCCTATGAATCTTTGTTGTTAGTTATTAAAATTTGTGTGTAGACTGTTATTTATAAAAATACTTACTGCCTTCTACTAATTACATCAAAACCACGTCCTCCATCTAATATTTAATGTAACTCTGTGCAAACCATGAGAGAGCACTGGTATCCATAACACAAGTTAAATCTTACCTTGGGTACCAGAGTTCATTATACTTTTTACAAATTTGAGTTATATAAATTTAATAGATTATAATTATTATTAGTCTGTAAGTGGAACTGTACAATCTATCTGGAAATAAATATCTTTTATCTTTTAATTTTTTGAGGTGAAATGAATCCTAGTCTGGCTTAGCAATACTGTTAAAATATTTAATACGATATGTAAAAGATGATGAGAAATGTTAAATTATGCATATTAATTCACACAAAAAACCGTATCCAAGTCTCGTGTTCACAACAATTTTCTTTAGGAAACCTTAAATAACAGAAACCTATTTGAAATGTTCATACAGTATAATATTTTAATAAATTTAATTTAATATTGTAATATTTTGTTGAGTTATCTATTTATTACTATTTTGACATTTATCGATAACAGAATCGATGAACTTTATCCCATCTCTACAAAACAGTACTTTAGCTACTCAACACAAGAGGGCGTTAAATACAGAATTGCCAAATGTTCTAGAACAATCTATGAAAATGATTTAATTCTATTTACTAAATAAATACAAAGAATACCTACGAAAATAAAGCATAGCGACGTCCATTATTTTTGTCGTAACGGGATTTGCAATAACGTAAGGCGCAACCATGCATGTTTTCGTGGAAAATAATATTTTTCAACTTTCCACAAAGTTGACACAAATGCGTCTTGACAGGCAGATGTCCTACGTAAGACTATGTGTCATCTGTCCGTTCGGACAGAAGTTACGGATGAAAATTTTGTTCGTGATGTCCGGTCTATAGTTTATTGAATGTCTTTGACTTTAACTGATGCCCATTTCAATATAATATCAATAAATGACACTGGTTTGACAATCCATATCAATGATATAGAGAAAAGTAAAAAAACCGGACAAGTGCAAGTTGGACTCGTACACCGAGCGTTCCGTACGTGGATAAATAAATTAAAATACAATCGCGTTTGGTTTATGTAAGCCTTTAACATTTATTTTATTTTGTTTTTATGACTTGTTGTTATAGCGGCAACAGAAATACATAATAACTGCCAAGCTATTGCGGTTTTTGAGATACAGCCTGGTGCCAGACTGACGGACAGACAGCGAAGTCTTAGTAATAGGATCCCGTTTTTACCCTTTGGGTACGGAAACATAAAAACGAGTGTATTGTGACCTCATGACTGACGCAAAACTTTATTAATTGAATAATATGTGCGCGCGCACTGCTTTCTTTTCTTGCTCCTACAGTGTGATACAGACAATAGGCTGCACTGTGACTTAGATATGCGAACCGTAACTGGTTATGAAAAGAAAATGAGAGAGACAATGTGTGTTCGCACCTTGCCCCTACAGTAATATACGAAACGTAACTCTCTCTCTCTCTCTTTCTATCTTTACTTAGTTAGTCTCCCTCTCAATACCCGTTCGCCCGCCCGATCACACTTTTCGTAACGCTCTCGTCTTATTTACCAATTTAGTCCCCAAGTCAAAGAGTAAAGAAGTGTTACTTTTAACTTTAAGTTAATTTGGACGTTAAGCTAATTGTTTTAGGGTTCACAATTGGGAGGGTGAGCTCTTTAGCCAGTTACAAACAAAAGCGTAACGACGGAGCGCCGTCGCGCGTCGTCGAGAGTACAAATTTGAAACTCCGTAAAAACGAGTAAACATACTAAATCCAACACTAATTAAAATATCTTAGTGACTATTCATTGCAAGTATAAATGTAAAACGATGAAACAAATATGGCGTATTAATTATTTTGTGTCATTGCGCTAGGATTGCCTTTGGGAAGTAAATGTTTATATTAGTTAACTTGCGACTTAACTGGGTGCGCACGGTTTGCCAAAATTGTTTTATTGAAAGAAAAGTAAACTGCGTTTGTTGGCATTGCAGCAGAATAAATACTGTAATGCAAAAAGCCAGCATTATGTAAGATGAGAACACGGGAAATACCTACTACCTCACGCTGATTATCAGCTGCGAGTAACATCCGCAGGAATAACAAACACATATTAAGGGCACGCTTCCCGTTCCCGTGGGAATACAGGGATAAAAGGTAGCACTGTGTCACCCGGGGATAGTAAGGGTTCCCAAGGGTGAAATAATTTTTCAAATAGGTCCAGTAGTTTCGGAGCCTATTCAAAGCAATCAAACAAATTATATCAAATCTTTACCATTTAGAACACTATTGAAGAGCATGAGTTAAATGTAAAAGTTGATTTTATACTAAACCAGTATCCAAATTTCCCGACTGTTCCAGTAGAATTTCCAAAATTATTTTTTCATGCACACCTTTATCTACAATGATGACAGGCATCGCAAAAAATCAGTCCAATTGGTTGGGCCGTTCTCAAACTTGCAACAATAAAGTTCAAAGAATCCTTAGTACCTAAAAAGTTATAGATATGAATGTTCTAAAGTTAAGTACTATGTTTTAAACAGTTTTTTTTTTGTTTAAAACAACTTAAGCTCTCTAGATAACTAATTAACTATGGCTATAGCGCATAGCGGTTTAGTTCTCCATCTAAAACTCAGCGTAAACGCTAACTCATTGCAATGTCGAAACACGGCACATTTAATTTATTTAAAACACACACAACACATAGAAACATACACAAACTCACGCCTTTTTTGTTTCGCCATGTTTCATACAGACATTTACTGCTTAAGACCTACACAATCGATATCTAAATAGAAATAGTGTAGGTTTTTTTTTTCAAAATAACCGGGTTCGATTCCCGAACGGAGTACAGATGTTTTTTAAAATGTATGAATGCAGTTTTTCTTGTTATTAAAATCGATGACATGGTTCCTCAAAACAGATCTTCGCATGTCTTATAGTTTCAGACTTTCCCATACTGACCGATTTGAATGAGACACCCTGTATATAGATCGGACATGCGAGGAAATGTCGTAGAAAAACTTTGATCCCATGTCTCAAACACCAACACAGCAACAACCAACAACCAACATGAATACAATTGGTAATCTTTAACAAATTATTACACATTAATTTTATTATATTGTAGGTAACTCACGCATGGTTTTCGTTGTTGTTATATCCTACTAATATTACAAACGCGAAAGTTTGTGAGGATGGATGGATGGACGAATGTTTGTTATTGTTACTCTTTCACGTAAATACTCCTGAATGGATTTTAATTTAATTTGGTATGGAGTTGGCCGAGACCTTGGATTTATTAACGCATAGGCTTTTTATCCCTGTATTTCCACGGGAACGGGACCTACGCGGGTGAAACCGAGGGACGTCTGCTAGTACAAACATAAATGAGAAACGGTTAGGTCAAGCTGATAAATCTCATGCGCCCATTGTAAATACAAACACTAATTTCGTTTAAAACTTTTGTCCATCTGGGTATTAAATAAAAAAAAGCTACGGATAACGAAACTTTCCTTAGAAAACTAATAAAGTGTTTTCAAAAGACTTTTCTTTTTACCCCTTGATACTTGTATTGTCTTAAATAAAGGTTGCGCATTTTAAATGTCTGTGTTAAACCCACGGATGTAAAGCGGGCACAATGTTTTGAGTACTTGAGCCAGTTTTCACTATCTCTGGGCGGCACACTGTGACCTAAATAACAGCACTCTGTAGGATTTTGAACACTCCTACTCGTATCACTGACAGTTAAAAATACAACAGTTCTGCAATGTCTCGGCATAATTATTGTAATACTAGCTGACCCGGCAGACTTCGTACTGCCTAATTAAATTGCAATAAATTCCTGTCAAAATAATTTGTAATGTGACATTTTTTTGTTCCTACATATTTTATAGTCGGGGCAAAAAAACGTACTGAACAGAACCGTCACCCTGGTGATAGGGCGTTGTGAATAAGAAATATAATTAAATAAATCATATTAAGCATTTAAAAATAAGTAATCCCTTTATTGTTAATCATGTGAATCATAATTATTAGCAAAAATCAGTTTCATTTTCATTGTAGTGCTTTGTGATATACGATGTTTTTTGTTTGATTATCTGGCGCATATAGACAAACAAATCTGATGGTTTTCCAACACGGGCACAGGCAACATACAATAAAATTGACCATGTGAGAAACATGGGTTTTCCAGATTAATACCACAAACACTTAATGATTGCCCCTGGGACTTGTTTATGGTCATAGCAAAAGCAAGCCGAACTGGAAATTGTAGTCGTTTAGAGTCAAACGGCACATCATTCGGAATAATTGAGATGTGCGGTATGAGAACGTCTTCTCCTTTATACTTTCCTTTCAGTATAGTTGCTTCTATCACGTTGTTTAGTAATTTTTTATCGCTAACCGTGTGCCGTTGCAAAGACGCGGTTGGTTGATATTTCGCAACATTATAACTACCGATCCAACCTTTAATTGAAGATTGAGGTGGCAATCCTGGCAAATCCAGCGAGTTTAAAAATTCTGGTAGATAGTTCACTACATCATCTTGGTTAGTAGCCGAATCAACTGATTCATATATCCTCGACACGCCTGTAATTTGTTCTTGCATTTTTAAATTTAATTCATTTACATCTATGTTTTTTGCAGCCAATATAGCTCGTTCGCTCAACCAATCATGGTTCCTGTAATTTTGAGAAACATCTGGAAACACCTTCTGGATAAGTTCATCTTTTGATCGAGTTAACTGACAAAAACTTCGAGAAATGTTAATGCAGCCAGTCAACATGTCTATAGGAAATTTGCCACTACCAATGTCAATGAGTTGTTTAGAGAATATGTTTCCAGATTGGTCATTTTGCAATTTGACATGCATATTCTTGCTTAACTGAACTACTTTGACATGTTTCCACAATTGGAGGACTTCAGACATGCATTGAGTTCATCAGCTGGCATCATCAGTGATAGCCTAGTGGTGTGACCGGTGGATTGCCAATTCATAGGTCTCGAGTTCGAACCCAAGGCACGCACCTCTGACTTTTCGGATTCATGTGCGGATTGTATAATTATCACTTGCTTCAAAAACGGTGAAGGAAAACATCGTGAGGAAACCGGCATGCCTGAGAGATATAATATGTCTCGACGGCATGTGATGCCAAGTCAGAGGCCCATGGGCGGCATTAAAACTCTGACACCAGGTTAGTTACTAACCACACGATAAGAAGATCAGCTGGCAATGTTTGACGAAAATCTCTTTAGGGGTTTTCCGGCAACTATTCGAATTTTTCTCGCCGTAAAAACCATCTTTGAACTTCAACGAACAATAGAAAAAAGAATTGGCCAAATTTGTCCAGGCGTTGTTGAGTTACGCGCTTACCAACACATTTTGCGATTATTTTTTATAGATTAATAATTAATTGTATTCAATAATATTAGTTATTAATAAATAAATAATAAAGTTACTCAAGAATATATTTGATATGAGAGTTACACCGAGATAGTAAAAATGTTTAACTACTACGCTTGAAGCATAAACACTAATAAATAATAGCCGAAAACTGTAGAGGTAACATCCCTACTTCGTGCTGTTTACAGGGTAAGAAGTGACACCGGTAGACACATGGAGGGGATAACTTACCAAGTGATAATAATTGATGTTATCGAGCGGTATAGAAAATGATAAAATTATAAAAATGACTATTAAAAAGCAAGGGTTGGTGATAAAAAAGTGTCAATTTAGAGTTGTATGTATTTTTTGATGCCAAATAATAAAAAAATAAAAACTATCAAAAAAATAAAATATAAAAATTTGGGGTGAACACCCCTTATCACTTAGAGGTTAGAAAAATAAATAGTGGCCGATTCTCAGGCTTACTGAATATGCATAAAAAATTTCATGAGAATCGGTCAAGCCGTTTCGGAGGAGTATGGGAACGAACATTGTGACACGAAAATTTTATATATTAGAAAGAACATTATTAATATTATTTATATTACCTAACTATGCACGATCCACATAATTTACACAGTTCAACTTACCATCTTAAAGACAAATGCCTGCTGTTGAAATTCAATAAAAATTTGCACAATACACGTTATTGATTTGATGGTTTCCAATTTAAATGTTAGGAGACGAATAACTTATTTTTTTTACTTTTTTTTTCACAATTCCACAGTAAACACAATGCTTTTCAATATTTACTTTTTGCCTGACATTATGTCAGTTGTCAATTTGTCAATCATTCTGTCATTTACTTTTCTCTAATTTTGTGTCTTAGTTTTTCTTAGTGACTATGAAGGTTGCATCTGATTTATGTAATTTAATTTATTTTTATTAGCTCTAATAATGTAATTTATTGTTTTTTTCCTGAATTTTCTTTGCTATAAACCTCACGGAGCCCGAGACCTTTCCAACGAATGCAAAACCGTAGAAATCGGTTCGTGCGTTCTGGAGTTATATCGTCAGGAAGGAAAACCCGACTTATTTTTATATAGTAGATTTAGGTTACACCTAGCGCCGGTGAAAACTGGCTTAAGTACTCAATACATCGTACCCGCTTAAGCCTCGGCCACATACAGCGCATACTCGCTGCGAGTGCATTCGCTGCAAATAATGATCGCAGCGGGAACTCGCTGCCTGCCTGTCACACACAAAGAGTTCTACGGTCTTTTGGTGCGCAAATTTAAAATGTCGTCTGCTCGTCGCACCAGCGGAATGGCCATTCGCAGCGAGTCACACCCAGCAAATACTCGCGGTGAATGCGCATTCGCCGAGAGTAATGTTGAACATGCTCAATTTAAATCGCGGCAACAAAAGAAGCAGCTGATTAGAGCCACCCGGCACAGCCTCGCCTCCTGCGGCTAGTATTCTTTATAATTCTTAATATGGACTTGCGTTCACTACATTAACTCCATGGTATCGTAGGATGGCGGGTGAACCACTCGGTGACAACTCGCTGCTCGCATGCTTGCCTTGCTTTGACTGCACTTTGACTGGTTGACCACGCGACGTTTTACGGCCACTAGTCGACAACGATTGAACGCCGTGCGACGAGGTGGTGAGGAGTGGGTGATGGGTATCCTTAATGAGCTGTGACCTTGAATCTGTTCGCAATGAATAGCCTATCACATGCAGGTAATACTCACGACGAATAAGCATTTGCAGCGATTAATCGCTGTGTGTGACCGACGCTTTAGGTCCTACGTATTGAAGGCTTAAGGGCTCAACAATCTCAAGTTTCTTAGCCAATGAACAAAGTGAATTAAAGGAAGAGAGAATCTTCTATTAACATTTTAGATGTGTTTATGTGATTCCCTTTGTGGAGGATTCCTACTTCGTTATAACCTTATTTTGTTAAGAGCAGGTATAAACCGAAATTACTATTCAAACACACATAAACTCACGCCTTATGCCCATGGGAGTGCGCAGAAACTACAGAATGCCACCTGCTACGGTCCTTAGTTACCCTAGTTTACGTTCATACATTTGGTCATTCATGCCGTTGGCTAGTACTACGAATCTTAATTTTCTGAAGAAGGAAACCAGAGGTCAGTCAATGCGATTCTTACCTTTTGTAATGAAATAAACTAGTGTTTGGCTGCTATCCCTCCTGATGTAAATGGTGTGTGACTAAAATATACAAATTAAATATTATAAATTTACAAAGGTATTAGAAAAGAAAGATATCTTTCATAACACAAGAAAACTTGCTAGTAGTAAAGATAGAGTTACCATACAGTACACTTTTCAATTAGGTTAGCAAGTACATTTCAGAGTTTACCGTTATGCGTTGAGCGCGCGCCGTCTTCTTCACTTATGTACCTACACCTGGGCCTAAGCTGACCAGCAATGTTTCAACTTACGTTCTGAAGAAAATTTTCTTGCTTGGAAATACATCTGACGAGCTTTTGCGGGAAAATTGTCAGATATTATGTATATTCATAAAATTAGGATGAATCATTTTTAAATTAGTATCTGCCCCAGCAAACTTCGTTCTGCACTTAGGGGTATAAAAAATAGTCAGTAGCCGACTCTCAGACCTACTGAATATGCATATAAAATTTCATAAACATCGGTCAAGCTGTTTTGGACGAGTATGGTATCTAACATTGTGACACGAGAATTTTATATATAAGTTAATTCCGAAATTGTGGGCGTGATGGCCCAGAGGTAAATCTGGACAAGTACTAATGTGACTTTTCAATTCATATGTACTTGCTAAGTTTATCATTGACATCAGTGAAGGAAAACATCGTGAGGAAACCTGGACTTATAGTTAATATAAGTTTGGGTTCGTCAATCCGCTTTGAGTAATCGTGGTGATCAATACTCTATTAAGAGGCTCATGCCCTGCAGTGGGACAGTAACAGGCTGTTGTTATTATTGTTATTCATTCTAACATTAGTTTTAATACATGATAGACGGCTAGGAACAATCCTAAAAAAAAAAAAAAAAAAAATAAGTAAATTAAAAAAGTACCCAGATATACACAAGTATATCTGGGTACTTTTTTAATTTACTTATTTTTGGAATTATAACCAGGAAACGCTTTTAACTTACCACATTCTAGAAGCATAGATACGAGTAGCCTAGTGCTGTGACCGGCGAAATGCCAAGTCACAGGTCTCGAGTTCGAGCCCAAGACCTCTAACTTTTTGGATTCATGTGATTATTGTATAAATATCGCTTGCTTCAAAAACGGTGAAAGAAAACATCGTAAGGAAACCATTTCTCGACGGCACTTGATGTCAAGTCAGATACCCATGGGCGGGAAAAACATATTTTATTAGTTTCAAATAATTAACGAGCTCCAACGCCGAGCTCCTGGCTTATAACGAGCTACGGTGTACGGCACCGTAAACCAATCAAAAGACAATAATATACCTAACGCAAACTGCAGTGTAATTGAAAATGAAAATGAAACACCAATTAAAATCATGACACAACTTTGTTTAACATTGTGCGCACTCGAGCCGACAGCTTTACATTCGCTCAATTGGATCCGTTTTCGCTGACTTGCTATTGAGGTCACCGGAATACTGAGGTCGCTTCATCGATTAAAGAATCCTCTTCTGTTCCTTAATAAGGCCATCCTTGTACAAGTTCTTGTCTATCCCAGAATTGACCTGTGGTAATGACTATGTACAGAGGCCAGCAGATGAAGCTAACCCAATGAGTCAGATTTCTTTGATGGTTTTTAAACTTTATTACTAGTAGAAAAGGGTTTACGTTCAATTGGAAAAAAAAAACAGTTTCGGGAAACTTGCTGTGATGGCGTCTGTTGATTGCAGATTTCCTCAATCCATTTGACCAATTTCCAAATAACTGCTTCATGATAGCTAGCACACAACAATATACAAGACAGTAGCAAAAAGAAAAGTAAGTACCGACGTTGACACTAAAATCTTGCAAAAAAAAATATAACTAACTGAATAAATGAAAGCCTTCAAGTAAAAAGGGCGTGCCCGCTTACATGTGAAAAACTGGAATACATGACTAGGTCTACAACATTACATAAAAAATAAAAAACGATTCACAAAAAAATGATACAATAGGACCATCGAAACTAAATACACACACGAGTTCATGATAGATTAAAATTGTCTTTCAATTTCGTTATTCGGAATGATTTCGAAGCAATCGCAAGATCACATTGTACAACTATTGAAGAGAATGGTTTTAAAGGCAGAAGTAGTTTAAAATGTGAGTTGTGAAAATCTAAGAGACACCGATTTCTTACCTGTTGAATTTCTCCTGAACTGACAAGAGGAATTCAACAGGTAAGTTCAGTGAAGTGAAAATGTCTGCGTCAAAATGTTTTCTTTGTAATTTTTTTAGAAATATTGGAACCGTAAGTTTTAAAGATATATAAACTCAAATAGTTGTAAAAGTATATGCGGAGTTTGAAAAATATAAGATGCTAACCAGATATTGATTTTTAATTGATTATCATGTTCATCATCAAAAGCCCGAAT
The DNA here is from genome assembly GCA_921972225.1 of Euplexia lucipara. Lineage (NCBI taxonomy): Eukaryota > Metazoa > Arthropoda > Insecta > Lepidoptera > Noctuidae > Euplexia > Euplexia lucipara. Next base: position 2,381,935 of record OV179142.1, on the reverse strand, counting down.
TCACCCACTGCTAGGTATTATAGGCCTCTTACAATACTGGCGCAATGGCAACAATGTCGTTCGCCCATCTCGCCGCTGGACACCGCACACTTCTCTTGCAGTTTCTTTGACGCCAAATTATTGTAGCAAAATCTATTTAAGAATTCCCACTGATAGGTTGAGCCCCTTTTTATTTGCGTAAGAAAACTTTTTGCAAGGGCCTTTGCTGACCAACAATGTTTATATCTATGTTGGGAATCAAAAGTGCTTGCAAAGATTAACAACATTTGAGCTTTTGTGGAAATTCTGTATGTAGATTTACACACACACTGCTACATAATATATGTAGCTATTAATTTCCAGTATGAGCTGATCTTGTATTTTATATCATTTCCGTTATATGAAAAGGTCCGTTGCTAGAAATTAAACTTGAGCAAGCAGTGATAGCCTAGTGGTGTGACGGCGGATTGCCAAATCATAGGTCTAGAGTTCGAATCCAAGGCACGCATCTGACGTTTTGGATTCATATGAGAGTTGTGTAATTATCACATGCTTCAAAAACGGTGAAGGAAACCAGTGTGAGGAAACCGTTTACATTGATGCACATGACAGTAATAATATCGATAATTTTGCTGTTATTTAAATAAATAAATAAAATAAAATTCCAAAACTTGCGCACTACTCCATCCAGTCCGCAGCTAAGTAGAGCTTGTGTTATGGGTGCTAAACAACTGATAAACATGCTAAAATATATCTTAATACTCGTACCTACATACATATTATAGATACACACAGACACAGAATAAATGATCGTGCTCATCACACAAACATTTGTCCTGTGTAGGAATCGAACCCACGATATCCGGCATACCAGACAGTGTCACTAACTACTCTACTCTCTACCAACAGGCCAGTCGAAATAATTCGTTGATTCGGATATTAAGTATAAATCCTTAATATCCGAGTCTGCCACTGGTATAACAGTTCACAGGTATTATGTATCAACACTTGTAATCACATTTACCAGATCAAATTTTGATTCATTCTCAATATTTAGGATGTCAATTATTTCTACCTAAGTATTTTTTATTGTTTTTTAAGTTGAAAATTTTTCTGTTTCATGATGCAGTCTCGAATTTTGTTTTTCATTACTTCGTAGTATTGTTCCACTTTGTTTCGCATTCAGTCATATATTTTTACTGCTGAAATATATGACGGAATGTTATCTCGTTATTGTGCTGCACTTGATTTTTTTGTGGGCAGATATTCCATCTTTGAAATCATTCAAATTCAGTAGATAGTCTTTCTTCTTTGTCCTAGCTTCTTTGGGGTTCATTATTTGGGGTCGGCTCTTCTCGTTCTGCGGCGCCAGGACTAGGGGTTGTCAAATTATTTGTTTCGGCAGGCTTTTAACTAGGTTACCGTGGACCACCTGGTGGCTAGTGGGCGTCCTCTACTTCTCTTATTATTTGACAGTGCCAGGGCCTATTTCACAACATGGTCTTCAGGGCGTCACATGACATGATCGAACCATCGCAGGGGGCTTGCAATGTGTTTTTCTGCTATAAGCGCGACCTTGAAACTTCCTCTGACGTGCTCGTTTCGTCATGGCTGGTCTGACAGCGGTCTTGTAGATCTTGCCTTTGGCAAACCTTTGGCAATCTGCATTCTTGTGTCACATAAAACGCAACATAATAAATATAATAGAAAACATAAAATTGAATAGATAGTATGGTGATAAAATGGTGTTGGTAATAATGTGAAAAGGAATCGTTTGGTACATCCATATTGTAAATGTTTAATCGCTCCATTCCACGAGAAACTTCGGAAAATCCGTGTAAGTAAATCCCGTCAACTCCGCACCGACGCCGACGCGAAGTCGCTATAATAAGACTTCGTGACGCTTAAACACACTTAACTCAATATCACGCTTTTAAATAAAAATCTCTTCGTATAGGGCAAATCGTTAGGCAGTTTTTCCACTCCATCTTATAGGTATATTCGGAAAATGAAAAGGTCATTCATGTTGGCATTAATACCGAGTATCTAGTTAACCTTAAGTTAGATAACTTTTTTTACTGTATAAAATACGTACATCATTATATTTCAACATTTCACTTCAATATGTGCCAGCAAAGTTTGACGTTAGTATGTGAAATAATTAAAGTGAGTGGTTTATTGAACATAGTTGGAGACCATTAGTAAAATATTATTTTAACAAATTATTAATGTTTAACATGGTTATACAATCTAAAGCTTGAAAGGCACTTAACTTCATATTCAAAAAGAAACAATCATGCGATATAATTTAAAATAGCTTTTGTTTCGAGAGAAAGTCAAAATTATAATTAAATATTTCAATAAGTTTCTCCAAGTAATTCCAGAGTTTGATTAATTGTATCGGATACAAGTCGATGGTGGGTCGATTTTCGAGCCGATAAAATAGACCACCGCCTTAATAAACAGCAAGCTGTTAATAAAATAACAATCTGGAAACACTAATATTTATTGACAGAATGAGGATTTAGTATCGCGAGTAAATTCATAAGTACCGATTGTTTTGATGTATTGATATCGTAATTTATTCTGTTACACAATGTACGAGCTCTCACACACGAGCGTCTTGTTGCCAACGGCAGAGGCAATTGCTGACGTCGACAGGCCTCGGCGGCAGGTCAACTGACTCATATACTGAGAGAGCTCGGAAATGCTGCCGCTGATTTTTGAAGTTGGAACCTCAAAGGCCGCCGTCGACGCTTCAACGGCTGCCGCCTAAGCGTGTTACGTCTGCCGTTGGCAACATGCCGCGCGTTCATAAGAGCGCTAAAGTAACGGTGTCCTATTATATGGCGAGATCTTTGATAGATGTTACTAGTACTGAGAACCGCGGAAGTCTGACTACCAGTTTAATCATGTTTTCTAGGGTTCCGGTAGTAAAATAGGCATAAGGTTCAGTAATATAACTGGTATTTAGCTGGATCCAGTTAGACTTGAAGCCGACTTAAGAAAAGTTTTAGTACCAAAAGCACTTAAGAATAACCACGAAATAAGACGCACTTTACCTCTTCTTAAATGCCTTACAGATACCCCTTACTCACATTCACTCACATAAACACCCACCCACTAACATACACTCACGCTCATATACACATACACACACACTTACAACACTCTACACACTTACCTTTTCTTTGTTTTTGTTTTTAAGATTTTGTTTTATATTCCTTTCATAAAATTAGTAAATAATATCTCCGCATAAAATGTACATAGATTTCTATGATAAGGGAGAGGGCACTGGTTCTTGTAACACAGGTATTTCACCTAGCATGGGAGCCAGGGACTTCATTTTATTGTACCTATATTTTATGCCAATAAAGATATTATTATTGTTATTATTATTATTACTTCACACCAGACGTGAAGTGCTACAGTGTGGACACTGATTTTCATCTCAATTTTGAATATACGACACATTTTACGTCACTTACTTTTAAAAGTACCTATGTTTTTTTATCATTATCTGTGCTCTATTTTCTTGTCAAAAAGCTTCCACTGCGTGATCTTTGTGCGCACGACTGATTCTATTGAATATCGTGACACGCACCGCGGCATGATAACAGAAAAAAATACAAACGTGTGATTTTAGTCTCTTTATAAATCTCTTTGGATTTGTTATGAAAGTAAACTGATGCTCAACTTGGCAATAGACTCAGTTATTTTTAAAGAGACAATCTTCTTTTCCATTGATAAGTCCTGCGGAATTATTTTGATTCAGATTGAACGACACAGCGACCCAAAGTCTAAGGTAAATTATTTACTAATAAATACTATTGACCGTGAAACTTAATCAACGAAATAATTAAAATATATTAAAAAGAATCTATTCCTCTTTCAAAAAGTTGTATCCTATAAGAATAATGGACAACAAACTTCATACCTGCTGTTTTAAAATGGATGGTAGAACTTTTTTGGTAAATCATGTTTTTTGGTAATTATACTTATTTAGTGTTGGACCGTTTCCTATGTCCCTATTTGGTGAGGGCAGGGATGTCTTCAATAATGATTTTATTCTTTATTTTAACATAAACGTATAATAAGTAAAATTATAAAACGGTGTTTTGGAAGAACGCACATCGAAATTGAACGTATTTTCAAGTGAAGTGACGTTGGCCCGTTGACAGAAAAAATCTAGAAAAATGTTCTAGAAACATGTCACGATGTTGACGACGCAGAATGCTTCAGCTATTCGCCGCTTGGTGGCGTTGTGGATATACTGAACATTTAGCTAGATTGATTAATAGCTTTGTTAATCATACCCTCTGCATAACTTGCGCCGTTTCCAAGATTAAGATAATAAATTATATTATATTATGTATAAATAGATTTCACAATTTGTATAAATTAATGAGGTTAAACGAAATTGAGGTTGTAAACTTGTGCATATACACAAGTTTACAACCTCAATTTCGTCCGTGAAATGAAAGGGAAATCTTCATCAAAGAGTTCCAATTAAACAGGTTAGAGGTAGGGCTTGTTCAAACCATTTTGGCGGAACCATCTTCAGTTGTGGCTAAAAGAATGTGTATACTAGTTAATGCTTAACAGACTAAGATTTCCTTTGAAATGATAGCTTGGTTAAGGCATGTTGGCGTTGACGTATCCATTTGGATAAACACCCCGGTAAAACAATAAAGATTTATAAAAACAAACTTTGTTCGCTTGAAAGTCAATAATATCATATCGAACACAATACGGCATAATTATGGCATTACACGCAATTATATTATAAGTAAAAAGTAGTGTAGGTAGGTTATAAGCGCTCAGAAAGCGACACGTCAAAATGTGGCTAACTAGCCACACTTGACCAACGGACGCGTGCGTGCATTAGTGTGCCGTTTTTGAAAATCGAATGTTGTTTAGGTAACCTATCTACACCTTGTTACTTATAATATCATTGATTACACGTATATTAGGTAATCAATGCTTGCTTTTATTTACGATCTACCTGAATGCTGCTTGTTACCGTTATTTTTTTTTTCATTGAACGCCTATCTGACATCAAGTTACGCCAATGTGTCAAATTTTCCCGATTGAATTTGAACCTTATTCTGTTTGTCATTAAGTTGAAAAACGATCAAAGGAATTTAACACATAGGGGTAACTTGATGTGCTGGCGTCTGTACAATAGCATTTGACGGAAGTTAAAAAAGGTTATTTTAAATTCACACTTCTTTTTTATTATCTATATTTTTAGCAGCTGTCACACTTAGTTTTTTTTTTTTTTTTTTAGCGAAAAGTTACATTTCTCGATACACAGGTAAGGGAGCAAACACTTTTCGAATACAGAAATACAAGTTTTTAGTTGTAACCATTGCCACAATTTATTTTAAGAATTGATGTGGATTTCATTTAGTTATATTATTTCATATTAATTGAAAATTACATTGTCACTGATTTAAAATCTCATAGAAGCAGAGATAAACAATAAATGGGCACGTTCTTCGTTTCACTTTTATTCTTCTAAATTTAAAATAAAACAATATAAAGTATATAAATTGTTTTCACGTGTCTTTGAAATAAAATGTTCTGCATCTCTGCTTCTACAAGCCTCTTTTTTTAAAGCTGTTACAAATGGAGTATAGGTCCGTATTAGTCAAATTGGCTGTCAGACTTTCAGACCTCTGATTCCCGCCACCACGACTGTCAGTACCAGACTGTCAAACACCTACAAATAAATGGCAAACGGTTTAGCTTACTCTCCGAGACACAGATTTGTACTCGTGACACCTATCCTCGCACCAACCTCGATAGTTGACGTTAAGTTACGGTAACTTAACCTTTGGTCGATTACCGCATTTTAAAGCTATTTTTAGCTTAATTATTAGTTTACAATGGGCTATTTGAAAAAAAAATAGTTTTCAGTCCCTCATCTAGATTACAAGAAAACATTCGACACATATTTTTTTCTTTTTTCACGTTATTAAAAAATAACGGCGATACATCGAGTTAAAATGTCGTATGACGTCACTAGCCAGTACAGTCTGTACTAGATAATGACGTTACAAGCCCCCTCTTTTCAACTTTAATGCGCTTAATCTAAGCAGTTTTCCATCAATTACAAAAAGAAAAAAATACGTGTCCAATATTTTCTTGTAATCTAGATGACGGACTGAAAAATAAAATGTTGTCAAATACCCTATTATAAACAAAGATAATGTAAAAAAAAAAAATACATACACACGAACCTAGAACCTCCTCCTTTTTTGAAGTCGGTTAATGACGATTCTATTCGTTGTGCCAACCAATTGAAAGCGTTAGTAAGCCGTGCAATGTTGCCATTAAGTTCCCTATTTCATCGATAATTGTCGCTTAATTATGCCATTCAGCATTAAGAGGCTTGATTTGAATGATTGAAGCTCTGTTAATTATTACTTTTAATCTATTGCACTGATAGACATCAATGAAAGGGGTAAGTATGTTTTAGACTGTTTAAGGACGCGTTTACAAATCTGACCAAAATGAACAGTTTTTCGGAACATTTAGCGACAGAGCTAAACTAAACTGAATCTTAATAATAATTACAACAGACAGATTACTTCTTCATCTTCAAAAGGTCGCAATTTTTTATTGTAAAATCTAGGTAAATAATATTTTAAAAAATCATTTCCGGTACCTCATCACACAAAATTGTCGATTTCGTTTTGAGTTTAGGAACATTTTTCTTCTGTTTAATACAGTAAAGTGTTTATTTAAAAATATTTTATGTAAGGGGACACGATCAACTCAAAAAGGTGGCAGAAAGAACTACCAAAATATTCCAATTAATCCCAGAAAAAAAATCAAATCGATTTTACTTTTTCAACAAATTTTGCTAAATTGCGTGAACCTTAATGGCTTGAAGCTAAGGGTTATTTTACTGATCACTGTCGTGAGTTATTGCACAAAAGTTTGAAACCAAAAATATTAGTTTGCACTAGGCCACCGTCGTGTGTGTCGCTTGCTAGCAGCAACTCCTGTTGAATAAGATCGCTATACGAATACAAAATATTTGACATACCAAATTTGATACTTTACGTGTTTTGTGCGCTATAAGGTCTAGTAGTTAGTGACCCTGACTGCTATGTCGGAGGTCGTGAGTTCCATTCCCACCCAGGGTCAAACGTTTTTGTGATAAGCATTATCATTTGTTCTGTGTCTGGGTGAAATTTATCTATAACATAAATAAATAATAAATAAATAAATTAATATTCCACAACTTTTCACACAACGCCATTTAGTCCCAAGTTAAGCTTGAGAGCTCGTGTTATTGGTACTAAACAGCTGATAAACATACTCATATATTTCTAAATACATACATATTATAGATAAATTACACCCAGACACAGAACAAATGATCGTGCTCATCACACAAACATTTGTTCTGGGTGGGAATCGAACCCACGACCTCCGGCATAGCAGTCAGGGTCACTAATTACTAGACCAACAGGCCAGTCAATATAATATGTAAGTATTAAGAAATATATAAGTATGTTTATCAGCTGTTTAGTACCCATAACACAAGCTCTTAGCTTAGCTTGGGGCTAGATGGCGTTGTGTGAAAAGTTGTGAAATATTCATTATCTATTTTATTTATTGCAAGGTAGAATTACGGGTACAATACAATTTCGGTTTTGTTTCCAGAATTTAAACCGGGTTTAATCTGGATTGAATGAATTCACAGTAAATCGACAAAATATATTCACAGTATTTTTCCGGTTCATTGGTCAATTGTAAGCAAACGGTATGGGTGATTGCAACACGCTGGCCTTTAGTTATAGTAGTTGAAATGAAAAATATTTAACGATTCCCTTACCCCCGGTTGGTGTAACTGAAAAGACGTTTGTAGCGTTTGTAATAAGCGATGTAAGACTTTTACCCCGAAATTAGAACATATAGTAAGTGCTAAAAGTGTATTATTATTACATTCGAAAATCAATAACAGAATATCACAATCTAAAAACATTTGCAATATCTTCTGATTTGATATTTTTACGGCTGGTAGAGAAACCTAAGACATTTTATAGTTATACGACTTCCGTTTTGCTAAAGCTAACTGCAATGCCAAACTTTGATGAATTTATACAACATACGAACTTTTGATCCAAATACATTATATGAGAATGATTTGACATAAATGTTATACTACATACATGCATTTCAGTATTTAAATCTAAACATGTAATAATGCCACATTAATTCACGGTTTATTCCAAAAGAACTGAGAAACAATCAAAAAATGATGTGGGTCGTTATTAAGCCTTAAAAGGCAATGAATTCCGTAACAACATCGTAATCTGAAACAACCTGTAGAGTTTGGAGGGTTGAAATGGCCGGGCGGTGAGCGTGTAGATGGGTGGCGTAGCGCGTAGCCGGGTCGCGTAGTACGTAGCTACGAGGCTACGAGGCTACGGAGCGTAGCGGGCACGCGGTTCGAACGTGGTCGGAGCTACAAGTGTCTACGAGCCACCTTCGCTAAGAACTCGTCGGATGATACACTCTCCTTTGTTCTCGAATACAATGCTACTAATGAACTGTTTTATAAAATAATTGCTTTGAAGTTTTTGCTGGCAATTCTCGTGAATATTTTATTGAATCTGGTTATGCGTTGTGTACCTATCAGTTATTGAAATGTTAAAAAATTAGAGCAAAGGAGAAAAACGATGTAGAATCTGATTAATTATTGACTCCCGCCTTTCTATTATTAGCAATAGTGTTATATCGTGTTTATAAAAAGCATGCCATCACAAATTCTCAGAACAGTGAAATTAATCTAATCTCCTACTCGTTATATTGAGTTAACCTAAATCCACTACTACTTACTAGTAGATTTACACAATATTGGTTAATGACTAAAAGAAAGTGTTTTTAACAATCAAGTTATATGAAAAACCAAACCAAAACGCCTCAATTTCGTAAAATCGCTCTCACGCTCGAAAATCTAATATTTTGGCGTAACAAGCGAGTTTGGGTTCCATAGTAGGTGAAAATAAGGCCGACTACTCCCGAAAGTATCCGAAAGTGCCCGAAATTCCCCAACCCGCAAAGGCATCCCCCCACCCCATCGACCTCGGGGACATTTGGGGGTCGGCGTCGACCGAGTTGAGTATCTTGTGTCTATGTCTCCTGTTGATCTCGTACTGTGAACCGCTGTGATAATAAGCACATGCCGACACGTGCTTTTTGAGCCCACTAGACGTAGACTAATATAATTAAAATAGCTGTGCCCTGCGGCTTTGTTTGCGAAACGACAATGATTCATTTAAACAATATTACCCAAGTGGTGCTCGGAGTTTTTCTAAAGGATAGAATTCGAAACGAATGTATCCAACAAAGAACCAATATCATCGATATAGCTCAAAGGATTAGCAAGCTGTAGTGGCGGTGCGTCGGCCATATCTTGCGAAGAACCGACCAACAACTAGCACCTTCTTTGCACTAGAAACTTTACATATTGTTGTTTGTTAAAGTTACTAAGTTATTACCAATTGTAGGACCAACTTGTGGAAGCTTGTAAAACGTGTTCTTGAGTGGAGTTCTTGGCAAACGTATTGTTGGACGCCCTCCGGTTTGGGGGGACGACCTGCGGAAGACTGCTGGCAGATGCTGGATGCAACAAGCTGAAGACAAGGAGCTGTGCCACTCATTAGTGGGGGCTTATGTCAAATAGTGGACTATTGTTGGCTAACGATGATAAGTGGTGTGACCGTTGAACTACCAAGCTGTATAGGTCTTGAGTTCGAACCCCAGGCACACGTACACTTCTGACTTTTTGAGTTCGTGTTCCTAATGTAAGTATAATTATTACTTTCTTTAGAGCTGGTAAAAAAAAAACATCGTGCGAGATTTTTGACGGCATGTGAAACCAAACAGAGGCCCATGGTTGGCATAAAAATTGTAACACAATAAAAAGAAGCTCAAAAACATGTACCGTACCTCTATTAAAACGGGGTGCGTACCATTTGCCATAATAACAAAAGCTCTAACGATCACATGACCTAATTTCATTTAATATATTTTTTGTTTAGTATAAGGATGAAATTATATACAGAATTATGGATATAATTTCAGTTTACCAAATTTTACATGGTATAATATAAACATTTTCTATAATGCATTCGAACTAATATTTAGTTAGTATAATATACAAATTCTATAGTAACGTTTAATATAATTTTGAATCGTCTATGGTTGGCGAATCATGTGGGTTAGGTTAGGTTAGAACCATGACCATTAGCGCGCGAAGGCGAGCGAGCGAAGCGGGCATGCCGCGGCAGCGGCCGCCAAGCGCCAGATCCCTTCTATTGTTAGTGAATCATGTGGGTTAGGTTAGAACAGTATGATGTGTTCAGATGTTTACCTATTCACTACAGAATTTGGGCAGAAAGTGAGTAAATATGAAAATTAGGTCAACTGAACGTCCTTTAAAAAAGAGCAATATACTAATTGAAAATTATATGAAATTAACGTTATACTAAATGTTATTAGAGCAAAAGAAGTTTATATGAAATGTTTTAGATCACATGAAATTAGGTTATTTAGGTTCAAAGAATCTTTATTTCTCAAAAGAACATTATACAGTTCACTTAGATGAGACTTAACTTTTAACTTAAATTAACCGTCGTCTAATGACGAAGCATGCAGGTTTACTTAAAATATAATATAAAACTATAACAACAACGTTCGAGAATAACAAAGTAAACAAAAAAGTAGGTTGGATATAAAACAATTTAGTACAGCTGGCCAATTTGACACCAAGGTACCCTCATATTTGATAACTAACTAACTTTGTGAGGAACACGAACAACGATTAGGAAGCGAACTACTGTGTGAATGTGTTTGTGTGTGCTAGCATAGCGCGCGCACGCATGTTTATTTACTTTTATAGCATACTAGCAGACGTCACGCAGTTTCACCCGCGTAGTTTCCGTTCCCGTGGGAATACGGTGATAAAAAGTAGCCTATGTCCACCGGGAATAGTGTAGCTTTCCAACAGTACAATAATTCTTAAAATTGGATCATTAGTTCCGAAGATTACCCCCTACATACGAACTTACAAACTTACAAATTTTACCTCTTTATAATATTAGTATAGATTAGTATAGATGAAAATTATATCATGTGAACGTTATTTCAAGTGATAATATTATATCATCTGTTGTTATGGCATATATTACACACCCATTAAAACGGGAGGTACCTCCAACGTAATCTGGCGTATGCATTTTATTGACTATGGATTTTGTTTACTATTTCATTGGTAATATTTTGTTGCGCGGATCCCTTAAATTTATGTAAAAAATTTACCAAATTTCTCTTTTAAACATCTATCTACCGGTGAAAGTTCCGTTAAAATTAGTCCAGCTATTTTGGCAATCACCTATATTAATAAGATGGCAACCAATTTAAAGATTGGTTTTTGGTATAACAGCCGTACATTTCTTTGTTAAATTTGATTGATTATTCCTTAATTTATCTTTTTATTTCTGGATGATTAGAATCGCAACTACTATAACTAATTGTTACCTTCGCTTGCTGTGCTGTGTCACACTTTTCTGTCGTCTACTCAAACTGTCTTTAATTCTATATTCTGGGTCACCAAGATACAGGCTGTGCCTAGTTTGGGGCCCACGGCTACTTCTACTATTCTGCTGTTCTGTTAATGCTCTTTCTTAGTGTTTTCTTCTATGTATTTTCTCTAACTTGTGTGTGCCAATAAATTGATTTGATTTGATTTGACATAATATCATTAGTAAAAAGCTTATATTCTGTCATACATACAGATATTTAAATTTTATTCATTAAGGTAGATAAAGAGAATGCAGTAAGCCATTAAGCTGGACATCAAAGCAAATTCTATTAATAGATTGCCCGCATTAGTACCTCATATGTATGAGAATTGGATTACTGTAATAATAACCGTAGCTATTACACCGGATTAATTACTTAGTAGCAGTTATCCCGGCCAATGTATTGTCCTGAGCGAGACATTTAAAATAGATCGTGATAGATCGTATTCCAGCAAGATAAGGCGACAATAGAAAGAAAATGGCGTATATGGAATCAGCTGTTTGTCAACTGTCAAGTGTATTTTCATTTTCGCTCATATATTACAAATTCTACTCGTCAACACTTGACAGTTGACAAACAGCTGATTCCATGTACGCCATCTTCTTTCTATTGTCGCAATAGAATAGAAATAGAATTTGTAATATATGGCTAGGCCTGCAGTAGCATTAGGATTTCTTTTGACCCGTCGACATCTTTTAAATTAAATGCGTTATATGGCAAATCATGTGTTTGAATCTCACTAAAAAAAACGTAATACAAAACTATAACTACATTTTAAAAATTAAAACCCTTGAAGTGTAGGATTTAAAAAATAAAAAACGTTTCTTAAATTTATTTAATTAAAATGTATCAGATTTCTTAGAAACTAGTAAACTATACATCTAATAATAATGATATTAACACTAAAAATAGATAAACAATAAAAAAAATGCTTTTTGTCTTAAAACTATATAAATTATAAGTATGTTTTATATGTCGTTTAATTATTATCAATAATTGGTATTATCTCCTCTGCCTGTGACGTCAGTTTCAAGCCGGTTTGGCAAACTGAACATAAGGTTTCAAAGCCGATATTGGGGACATACTCATAAAAAGTAATTCCAATTTAAAAAGTGTGATACTTAGTATAAAAAACCCAGTCTATTATTTTGGCGCGTGTATTGCGATGGGATCATTTATTATTGGCATTCACTTGTCAACTAATTTAGGCAAAGAGTTATAATGGAAGTGTTCTAATGTGACACAGAGTGTTAATGTGTTAAACTACTTATATACAATTGGTAATTATAGTTTTTACGGCGCCTGAGGCGTGTCCTGGGAATAGGTACATAATGCCATAGTTGACTGTTCTGTTGATCTAGTAGTTAGTGACCCTGACTGCTATGCCGGAGGTTTTGGGTTCGATTCCCACCCAGGACAAATGTTTGTGTGATAAGCACGAGCATTTGTTCTGTGTCTGGGTTTAATTTATCTATAACATGTATGTATTTAGAAATATATAAGTATGTTTATCAGCTGTTTAGTACCCATAACATAAGCTCTCAAGCTTAGCTTGGGACTTAATGGCGTTGTGTGAAAAGTCGTGGAACATTTATTTTTTTATTTACCATCAGGTGAGATTGTAGTCAAGCACTAGTTTATAATATTAAAAAAAGATCAGGTACGTGGTACCACAAACAACAAAACGGTGTATATGCTAGCTATGCTGGTGTTGTATGCTAAGTTGTGAAATATTTATTTATTTATTTACTTAATTACAGGACTAAATATCATCTATCTTTGCGTTTTCGAAAATTTAGACTAGAAAGCAACCCGAACACAGTTGGGAAAGTAGACATAGTTGATGTGTTACATACAGATATAATAAAGTGAGGGCGAAGTGTAATGCCAATGGAATAAAGCCACTTAGGCTTCGCTTCTACTCGGATGGAAAGAACAACATCGCACACAGTGATTGTATGAGTTCTGTGAATGATCCTCGACCCTCAGCTATGAAAGTTCTGGTTGTTTTTTTTTATTTTCTTATACACATACCTAAATAAATTCACGCCTTATTCCCATGTGTGTAGGCACAAACTACAGAGCGCCATCTGCTACGATTCTGACATGCTTCTTTTGCTCCGTTTACATTCATCCATTCATACACACACATCAGTTGCGAACTAGTTTTTTTTTTTTTTTAATATTCCACAACTTTTCACACAACGGCCTTTAGTCCCAAGTTAAGCCTGTGAGCTTGTGTTATGGGTACTAAATAGCTGATAAACATACTTATATATTTCTAAATATTCTAAATACATACATATTATAGATAAATTCCACCCAGACACAGAACAAATGATCATGCTCATCACACAAACATTTGTCCTGGGTGGGAATCGAACCCACGACCTCCGGCATAGCAGTCAGGGTCACTAACTACTAGACCAACAGACCAGTCAACGTAGTTACACTTGTGGTTATGCTCCATTTGCTTTATTTAGCTAGCATTAGCTTTAATGGGAAAACTTCCTCATCATCTGCCTTGTCTTTTCCTTTCAGTGGTAGCTCTTAAAGGTAAAACATTGGCGAAAAATATTCTAACGACTAGAATTTTTAGTAGGAGAATAAATAACCAGCTACGTTAATTTTACGGGCAAAACGGGAAAAAAAAACATTTTTACTTTGTTTAACTACCAAATTTACCCAAAAAATCAAAATAACCTCGTTTTACCGGTATTTAAAAATGTACGGTTTTGGATTTTCCCTACTAGTCATCATCAAAGCCTTTTCCCAACTATGTTAGGGTCGGCTTCCAGTTTAACCTGGTACAGCTGAACACCAGTGTTTTACATGGAGCAACTGCCTGTCGGACCTCAGTCAGAAGCCCGAAAGTCTGACCACAAGTTTAACCAAGCTAAACCTGTGGTCAGACTTTCGGGCTTCTGACTTCCCGCAACGACTGTCAAAGATCTACAATTGACAGCCGGGACCAACGGCTTAACCTGCTTTCCGAGGCACGGAGGAGTCTTGGTATGTAATAAATGGTCACCCATCCGCGGACCAACCTCGTCAAGCGTAGCTTAACCTTCGTTCGACCCGTGAGACTGTTATTAACTTGAATGATGTAATAATGACATCGCAACACGTGGCAACGTGACATTGGCGGTTTGACGAGACATTCGAGAGAGCGAACACGTTAATGAGGTCTATTAGTACCTATATGTTAGGATCTGAGTTCCGTACGCCCCTAGCGATCGTTCGACGATTTTTACCTTTTGTACCCAGAAAAATATTTCATACGGAGGTAACCAAGCTTTTTATTGTTCGTTTATTACACCGTTTACGACTTCCAAGTGTAGTTTGGTTCTGTTTCCTTGTGATAATAGTCGACAATAGACGCCGTAACTTGTTATTGCAAACGTTTGATTGAAAACGATAAGTTGTTATAACAATCCCGTTTGAAGAGCTTGTCGACTCTTTGTTTTATTTATAGGTTGTATTAACTCGAGGAAATATTCAACGGTAACGTACACATAAATATAGGTATTATGTTCCAAGATTTCGATTTCTGAATTTATATTTAATAGGATTACGTTACAATGATAAAACATTATAAAATGATATTTAATTTTGGAAATAGGTTAATACTTACTGCTAGGTGAGAACCATGCAGATTAGTGTCTGAAATGGTCTTTCGAGGAAAGAACCACACAGACGTTGTTCGCAGGTGTGGTTTTTCCACGTAAAATGATTCCTTTGTGATTCTTCGTTATATATAATACCCTAAAAATAAAAAGCCCATTTTGATATCTTCAAATAGTATTTATCTGAAAAGCGTCAATTCTATGCGTAAGGTTTTGATGGATTAAGTTTAAGTGATCAAATTTCAATGTATGTATCTACCTAATTATCTTTTCTGCGATGTAGTACACGCCAGGAATCACTACGTGTTGCTGGGGAGCTTGTTCCGCCACTTCTTCTTCCTAAAATAACTCTAGCAAAGGGCGAAGGGCAGGCCTTTTGGGGGACTGTCTCAAGTAATTTTGACGTTCAAAAAGTGCTGATCCTCAGCCAAATTTGAATAAATGACTTTTGATTTTTAATCCCGATGAAGTTAAACTGTAAAAGCTCATTTTAATTTCTGAATTCCTGTGTGCAGGGACATGAACAATGAAAATAAGGAGTATAAGAATAATGGTGTTGTAACCAAGCAAGATGGCGTCGTTGAATTGAAAACAGAAATATAAAGGTAGTTTAACGACACAATATCTGCCGGTCTATTGCGTTGAATCCTCTCGTGGAAACTTCAGTGAAGTGAGGGCGACGTGAAACGTCAATGGAATGAAGCCACTTAGGTTTCACATCTATTTCAGATGAAAAGGACAACGTCGCAATATTGATAGGTAGCATGAATTGATTTCTATAAATGATTTTGGAAACTACCCTAAGCAATGAAATTTTTGGTCGTTTTATCCCTATTTTAAACGTTTCTTTCTGATGATAATTTTGCTTTAAAATTAATAGAACCATGAAAAGATCATCCTATATTTTACATATTCTTATGAAATTATCCCATAAACAGCAAAATTAGTCACCTTTTCTATTAAAATAATTCATAGTAATATTCTACGACTATTCACACAACGCCATCTAGTCCCAACCTAAGCAAAGCTTATACTACTATGCCTACTAGACAACTGCTAAACGTACTTTTATATTTCTAAATACGTACATATTCTTATTATAGATAAACTTACACCCAGGCACAGAACAAATGATCGTGCTCATCACCCACGCATTTTTCTTAGGTGGGGATCAAATCCACGACCTCCGGCATAGCAGTCCAGGCCACTAACCACTAGACCAACAGGCTAGTCAAATCATGATTTTGTACAAATTGTAATAAAATAAATGTTAGGTAAACATGGACATTGAGGGTAAACTGACGATAGCTATCAATGCGGGATCCAGGATGATGAAGAGAACTCATTGTGTGTTTGATCATCGTTCCACGCTGTATAGCTCGTACAAACCAAGAGGTTTTTGCACCCACGCCCAGCAGAAGCCGTCAAAATGCCGTAGGTACTTATTTCGTATCTAATAAAAATGAGCCTTTGCTTATCCCGAGGGAGAGTAACTGTCTACTAGAAATATTCTCACAATGATCAGCTAACAAATATGATCTCTTATCACGTTGTTTCAGGGTCGATTTTACCTTGATACTGTGACTATAAGCTCATACACGTCCATTGTCGAGGAGAAACGTTTCCATTGACCGCTTCGCTCCGATGAGCGTGAAGGAATATCGCGAGCGGTCTTTATTGCTTTTGAACTATGCTTTGTTGTTATTTTGGAAGCAGTTTGCCCGCCATAACACGTTTGTGATTTATATTAAGCTCAAACTACACTGGTCTGCATAACTAAGTATCCTACTTTTGAAATTAGAATTACTTTTTAATTACCTACACCAATGCCCAACATCGGCTGAAAAACCTCGTGTTGAGTTTGCCAAAGCGGCTGGAAGAAAAATCAAATAACATGTAAAACATACTTATAAAATATGTTTTACACTTAAATATGTTTTATACTTATAAAATATGTTGAGTTTTTTGACACAAAGCTTAATATAGCTATTTTAATTGTTTCATTTCATTTTTTAAGTTTGCTACGTAACTAATGTTTTGTTTACTAATTTAAAACAAAACTGATAAAATTTGCTACGACAAGTTTTTTTTTTATATTTAACCTCGAACTTCTATAGTTTAGAAACAAGTAATAAAAGTCTAGTACTAAGCGTTGCAAGCCACTGAAACAAAATCATTGAAATTAAACGAAAAATGCGCCAATTTACTAAACTACTTAACTCGCAAGATATGTCTACCCACAATACTTTCTTCTCCGTTCCTTTTAACAACGGGTCGACCCAAAAGAAAAAGCATTGACCTATTTCTCAAACCAAATCACATACGCTTTTTATCATCGAAATGAAAAATAAAATATACATTAGAGAGAATAGTAACTTCTTAATAATAATCTTTGAAACTCGATCTGTTGGGAGACTCAAATTAGAAACTCAAGTCACTATAATTTAAATGAGGGAATACGACAGTAATTGAGAAAGTAATGAATTCCCGACGATGATGAGCAAATTGATTCAGTTTATAAAGTTGGCAAAAGGCTCGTTTTCACCGACACTAGGAGACCTAAATAAAAACACGCTGTTGAATCACAAAGAGTTGGCAGATATTTCAAAAGTTATTTTTATGAGAAATGGAGCAAAATATGCATCTAATTTTCAACAGTAAAATGATGTTTGAAGTCTGAGTTAAAAAATGAGCTTTTATTTAAAAGTAGATCTAATGCACCGCCATTTCATTTCATCACATTGAGAATTCAAAAAGAAATCGATATTTTATGAAACACTATTATCCAGTCCTGCAGGGCTAACATGCGCGAGTCGACAAAATTTTGTCCACGCATTATCTCGTGCTGAGACGACATATGTCTGTTTGTCGATGGGAGCTAACATGGCGCCACTTATATCTCGTGTCGTTCTGTTAAAGAACTTATGTCGTACTGTCAAACCTGTTTTGTCGTCAGGCTCTAACATGCGCGCTATATGTAGTCGAATTTTGACATTTTCCTATGACAAGTTTCTCGTCGATGGTTTTCGTAGACGAGAAACCGCGAATAACTGAGAAAAACTGGAAAAAGGGGTAACAGTGTTCTGTGAAATTTATGAAACAATTTAAGTATAATGGCGGTGCCGTACTATAGTTTTCAATTAACTGTGTATGAGGAAAGGGAAGCAAGAAAAATACAGAGGAAGGTGATTCGACGTCGTTTATATACGAAGATCAAAAAAAGAAAACAAAACTATGTAAGTAGATTGTTTCTGGTAGATGCCAAATCCAATTTGGGCTTATTTTTTGGCCAAACTTACCACCTTCTACTGTTCAATAGACTTACGCGGTCCAAGCTCATCGAGGGCCGCTTTTACTCGTTCCCACTGCCGCTCATATTCAGCGGCACCCTGCGGAGTTTTAAAATCTCCTGCCGCAAAGTTTGCATGCTCATGCATATACTCACACAAATATTTAATTTGGCCTTTGGTACTGCGTATTCTGAAACATTACAGCTCAATTTTTAACTATCAATCTCTTTTTCAATAATTAAGGGCACTATTATTTTACAGTACACACAATGACAAGTAAACTTTCGTTCGTATTACGAATAATGTTTTACAGTAATGGCAGAACGTTGATACTTGCTGAATAGTGAACATTCAATAGGTATTGATTTACGTATAGCATGGTGTGTTTATTTTGTACATTACAGTTAGTACATTTCATCGAGATATATAATATAACATAATATTATGATTACATATCTTAAAACTCGTAGAAAATGCATCCTTCACACGGTTTGTTTTGGAAGTCACTAAAGCATAGTGAATAAAGAGTTGCTAATAAACTAATAAGCATCTCCGCCATCTGTGACGGGATTTTGATCTAGTACTTACAATCTCTTTGATGCCCAAGTCATCTTCTTTCTACAATCCAACAATTTTTCAAATAGTATTGAAAACTAACGCACCACAATCAAAACAAATTTTGAATTCACAAATATGGCAGCGTTCACGCAATTTCCACCTATATTGACCGAATGAAACCGGCGTTACTAAACTAGACTATGGTGTTTTTTCATGAAATGCCAACATCGGTTATCTCGCGTCGACAAGGCTAAGTCACGACGAGATATCTTCTCGAGCGTGGTGCGCATGTTAGGAAAAGTGACAAACGAATCGAGATCGACAAAGTTTGTCATCTCGTTTATGAGATATGTCGACTTGCGCATGTTAGCCCTGCTGGCCAGTCTCGTAACCCAACCGTTCAGACCCAAAAAAAAAAGAACGTCTATCTCTTTAAAAGTAACAAGAACTCACCGTTATAAAAGCTAATCACACCAGAGTGGTGAAAAAGGCCAATACAATAGATTTTTATGACACACACACACTTTTAACGTGCTCGTAACGATAAACGAGAGTGAATGTTCACTGCATCGATGTTATTTTAAGTTAAGTGCTACACGTGACGTTCATTGGGTAATTTTCCACTGTCCGGCACGGCGGCGGTAACTGCACGGCGGCGGTAACGGCACGGTGGCGGTAACGGCACGGGTCGGCGTCGGTAACGGCACGGTAAACGTTGGAAAATTGTATGCATTTTAAACCAGCGTCGCCGTCTCCGGAAAGTGCAAAAACGCGTGCTTAAATTATTCAAACAATTTTCAGTTATTTGAAAAAGCTGTCATGCTATGCACCGTTTAGCGGTATGCCTATAATTTGAGCTACTATTTTACATAGAAGAATTATTTTTTACTTTTGGTCCGTCCTTTATATAGGTCACCTGCCTGGCCTGTTCTTGTCAAAAAATGTGATAAACTAATATGTTGCAAATCGTTGGAAAACGAATTTCACTGCATACTATTCCAACGTTCCACCACTCGACAGCATATAGTTTGTTTCGCAATAGTAAAAGCTCGTGGCTAAACATTAACAAATACACAATTGTATTGGAGATTTAGCTACGCCTGCCGAGGTCGGTGTTTGGATGGGTAACTTTATGTTTTCCGTGCACCGAAGTAGTCTTGATATATTCAAGATCTGATTCTGGCTGTCATTTAAACATACCTATTTGACAGACGTTATCATTTTTGTCTGGCCTGTTGGTCTAGTAGTTAGTGATCCTGACTGCTATGCCGGAGGTCGTGAGTTCGATTCCCACCCACGACAAATGTTTGTGTGTTGAGCACGATCATTTGTTTCACCCGCGTTGTTCCCGTTCCTGTGGGAATACAGGGATAAAAAGTAGCCTATGTCACCCGGGGATAGTTTAGCTTCCGAACAGTGAAAGAATTTTCCAAATCGGTCCAGTAGTTTCGGAGCCTATTCAATGCAAACAAACAATCAAACATTTCCTTTTTATATATGTATTAGTATCGATAATTCAGATCCAAGAAAGTCTAACAAAGAGTTCATAAACGTATTTGCTCCATGTATAACACTGGTATTTAATTGCATACGATTAGACTGGGAGGAGACCCCAACATAGCTGACAAAAGGCTAGGGAGATGATAATAGTTATTTGTTATACAAGAGTGCAAAGTTGCTTTTTAACCGCGTGTTCAATTTTGATGACCGAGCAAGCGAAAGATTCTAAAATTGAACCACGAGCGCCGGGAGTGATTCAAAATTAGAATCCTGAGCGTTAGCGGGGGAGTCAAAAGAGCACGAGGTGAAAAATCTTTGCACTCGGGTGCAACACGTAACTATTTATTCCACCTCAACGAGGAAATGACTAAATGCAAAAAAAAACGTTTTCTGAGAAAGTTTTGGCTCCTTTTGCTAGTCGCCACGTGTTGAACATATCGTACTGTTTTAAATACTTCTCTCGTGATTGTTGAGGGAGAAAGCTCATTTGCGCATTATTAACAGTTTCAGTCAATTCTGTTGGCGTCAAACAAACTTCCTCGTCGCTAGAATCACTCTTTTTAGTTTTTTCACTTGTTTTCAAGTTTCTTGTTTTTAATATTAGAAGGTTTAACAATGACGTGAAAAAATGCCGCGTAAAGAACCGCGTACAAAGCTAATTAAAAAAAAGAACACCAAGAAGGTTCCGAGTCTGAGTTTTTAAAAAATTAAAAAAAAGTTGTATGATATATTCGGCGCCATAGAGGTAGCAGTAAATAGGTTTAATGTTTTTTTTTAACTCACAAACTTAGTGCACACGATGTTCTAAATTCAATTTACTTTATCCTCTAGAGAATAAAAACGGCTTTTCCACTCAGATATTGAAGATTAATAATACTCTTTCCGAGATGGTGGGATGAAAAACTTGTTTAGCATGGAGTACTTCCATTCTATTGTGAGAAAACAGCCATTAGTTTGCAGGCTATTGAGACTCAATGCAAACTATAGGGGAGCAGTGCAGAGCAGAGGATTTTTTCCAACTCGTCACCTAGCACCGTAGCACGTTCAGTGCAAAAAAAGTGTTTAAAGTAAGTACTCAACTAGCGAACCGCTGGCGCTTCGCACACACAGGTGTAACTTTCCGATATAACCGTGTTAAAATATCGAGATCTATGACACAAATATTATATATTTATTCTCCTGTAAATTGGTTTTTACAAACTCTTTTACTCGTTAATGAAGCGAAGTATATTTTTAAACCACTGCGGTTAGTGTTTCACTATCAGATTATTCTGAGAAGAAATACCTGAAGAAAATCAGAGTTTACGTTTTAAACTTTACTTAAACGTTTTTGTTTAAAAACACATACAAATAATGTTCCCGTCGTGATAGCCTAGTTAGTGCCAAATAGAAATGTTATTTTTTTCAATTCATAATTATTTTTTAGCATCTAGGCTTCCGAACTATACAAGATTCTAAAAAACTGGAAAACAGAAGCGTGAAATCGCGAAAAGTGGAAGGAGTGGAGGGTGGCCTTTGCCCGGGAGTGAGACAGAAAAGGCTACCAACTAAAAAAAACAGGTTTATCTTAGACACCATTAACATCGGTGAAGAAAAACAATATACGGATAGCTTTTTAATTATTGTTTTTCTAATCGTTTTATACACAGAACCTATAAAGGAGATTTTATAGTACAAATCTGACTCGCCCATCCGCCTTGAGCAAGCGTGATGATACACGCTCGCACGTTCTCTGTACAGGAAGAGGCTTTTGGCCTGCAGTGGGACAGTACGAAACTATTTTTAGAAAATAATTAGGTCAACTAAATAAACAGATTATGTAGAACTTGTAAGTAAGTATCCTATCAAAAGTTTGTTCTAAGTTTTTTATTGATCAAACTTATACTCACTTTGGCCACCGCTCTGAGCCAAAACTTATGCCTCATTTACGGAGACGCGGGGCGTCTCGCGTCGCGTGTGGCGTGGCGTCTCGCGGCGCGTCGGACGTTTTTTCTGTTTACGGTGGGGCGGCGCGTGAAGCGGCACGCATCATCGAAGCGAGACGGGAAGCGTGGCGGTGCCCACCGCGGCGCCCGCGGCGAATCGTCTTGCGTGTAGCGAAGCTTCCGCCTCGGACATAGCTTCATCGAGAATTGCCGCTGCGTGCGCCGCCGCGATAAACGCCGCGTGGGACGCGTCGGTGCCATCCGCGGGCTCGGCCGCAAAAAACGCCCTAATTCAAACAAACGCGTCTAAAATCGCTTCTCCGTAAACGCACTCATACAACGCCATATATTTGAATTCAGTGCGGGCCGCGCCGCTCAACGCAACGCGCGACGCCCCGCGTCTCCGTAAATGAGGCCTTAGACTTCCGCAGATTCTGGTGAGTCAGAACAACTGTCCTCATTTAATTACCATTCTTGTATGGTGGCAGAAATCAATTAGCATAACAAAGGAGATCGTTCGAGCCATTCTTTAATTAGCCTAACCAGTAACCAGGCCAAGCGCAGTTTAACCTCACAATCAGTGAATCATTTCGACTACATGCTACTGAATTCTATTGTGTTCCATTAATTTAACACCTGTAATAAAAGGTTGTAATAATTAATGTAATCCAAAAGACTCATTCATAAAATTGTTACAATGCTTGAATGTACGAAGCGTTCGTTCAGAATATTGTTCAATAAGTATTTTGTGAAAATAAATACTTTCGTTGGCAAATATTTGAATGGGTACTTGAAATATTATTATAACAAGCGGTTTAAGATGAGGCTCGTAGATTTACTTTTCTTTTTGCAATATTATTTTAGAAAATTGTAATTCTTTGTGATCTGAAAATGGAAAAATATTAAGCTCCTTAGAATACGTATTAAGTGTCATTATAATAATTCATTTCTCTTTAGGGAAATCGTAGGCGACAATAATAAACACTTGCTAAACATTGGGTATACAAAGAAGTTAACACACTTTTGGTAAATCAAACTGAGTCAAGGAAAACTTTTGGTGCCGTGTTCGGCTGTCATTTGTAGATCTCTGACAGACGTTACAGATAGTAGAAGTCTGAAAAATTTGACAACTAGTTTAACCAAGCTTTACCCAGTAACTGGGTTGTGGAGTTCCGACAGGCGGCCGCTCCATGTAAAACACTGTTATTCAGCTGCATCTGGTTAAACTAGAAGCCCACCTCACCATAGTTGGGAAGAGGCTAGGCAGAGGATGGTGTTGAGGTCAGCGTCCAGTGTAGCCTAATGCAGCTGAATACCAGTGTTTTACATGCAGCAACTGGCAGGCTCATTATATTGGATGTGCATCTGATGACGTTAAAGTCAAATGACAATTGTATTGAAATACCGCTTTTGCGCTTAATCACCAACAGACAATAGGGTATATACATGTATTTTTTATATTTTTAATTCACTGTTTACAACGTTTTAACACAGTAAAAAAATATAAACATATTTAAAAATGCAGTAATGAAGCTTAAAAAATATTTAAAATACAGAATAAAATTGAGATGTTTAAACGCCGCCATTTTCGCGCGCCATTTCGATTACGTCATTTACTATGATCCTATTACTATTACTTAGGGTGTTTTCGTTCTTCTAACCATTTCACTCCTCTTACGTGGAAGTTAAGTCAAAAGTCAAAGTCAAATATTTATTTGCAGACTAAGTGTACATTTTGGTGTTATTTTATAATGTAGGAACTTACAACTTAGCGGCCTTTTTCGGGCATAGCAAATTTGAGGGTTAGTAACATTCTTAAAACAGTTGAATAGTTATGTAGTCAATTTAACAATCATAAATTCAATAATAATCATTAACATTAAAATATAATTATAGGTACATACATTATTCATAAATTCTTGTTAACATTATTATTATTCATTTTTGTTATTATTATGCAGTAGTAGAGATCGAGGTCGAGATCGCCTTATTAATTTATTTTAAAATTAAAATTTGCAATAAAATATTAACAGAACTGTCGAAATGTGTGTGCACCAGGAACACCTCTGCCTAACCTTCACATATGATAATATGACTTCACATTTCCAATTCCGCTGATATGTCGACTTGTACGTGTTGGCTGACCTGCAGGTCTAGTGGTTATTGGCCTTAACTGCTATGCCAGAGGTCTTAAGTTCGATTCCCACTCAAAAGAAATATGTGTGTGTGAAGAACACGATCGTTTGCTCTGCGTCTGGGTGTAATTAATCTATTAAATGTACGTATTTAGAAATAGATAAAAATGTTCATCAGTTGTTTAGTACTCTTAGCACAAGCACTGCTTAGTTTTGGATGCTGTGTGAAAGTCAATAAAATTCCCGTGCCACAGCACTTCTCCGAAACGTCTCCTCGTTCTTATGAAATTTCGCGTGTTTATTCACTAAGTCTGAGAATAGATCGTTAAGTATTTTGTTTCTATGGCTATAGAAATTTATTTCTCAATAACAAATTTTAAAAAATCACTTACTTGAGAACATATTTAAACGTTAATTATACGTTTTTGAATGGAGGAATGAAGTTTGTCCGAGCAGTTAGTTATATTAAATTATAATGATATGAATACCATCGAATGAAATTGAAATGCAGCTAACAGACAAGCGTTTTTTGTTATAAATTTCAAAATATTCCGTGCGCACTCCGCCGCGCTCGGCTGCTTGCAGCTATTAAATTGCGGCTAAAGTGCATAGAATATCACTGCTTTAGTATAAATTGCAATGCAAGTCTTTAAATGAGATTCCGCTACGACGACTTACTGAGTGAGTGGGTTGTGATTTTCTATGTTTAACACATCATTTAAGTACCATTAACACATTCACTGAAATTACACTTTCTACTTTGATGGTACGAGTATCATTAGTTATTTAATATCTTTTTAATTCATTACTTTTTTTCTTTCTATTGTGTCTCTAATTGACACGATTGAAAGATTAAACAACAAAAAGGACATACATAGACCTTATTGGTGAGGTTCTTCAGAAAGTGCAGGTACGATATGTATGAATTTAAACGAAGCAAAAGAAGTAAATGTAATACGTAGCATATTGGCGCTCTGTAGTTTCTGCCTACCATGAGAAAAAGGCGTGAGTTCATGTATGTGTGTGTATTTAATATTTGTTTTAAACCATTTTTGTTGCAAAAGGAATGCATTCTTAAATTTTATCATTTCTCATTCTTGCTATCATCTACATTAATATTATAAGGAGGAAAAAATTGTGTGTGTGTATGTTTGTAATGAATATACGCAAAAACTACTCCGCTGATTTTGAAAATTATTTCACCATTGGAAAGCTACATTCACCCTGAGTAACATTGGTTATTTTTTAATTCTGAATCGCTACGGGAACCGGAACTACGAGGGTTAAACCACGTGACGTCTGCTAGTAGACAATAAATAAAGTTATGAACATAGTTTTGAGATTCACTAGAGCCAAGATTCTATTTTATTGTTTGTGAACGTTTCTAAACACCTTGTAAACGTACCGCCATTATCCTCCTGCCTTTGTCTCATTCATAAACCAATTTAGGTAATACGACCGCAAACTAATCGGAACTGTCTGTGCTGTTGGAAAACACCTGATTATTTGCTTAACTCAACGAGATTTATGATACTATAGCGTCGCCTTAGAGTGAAAACCTCGTACCTATGTGTAAAAAAAGTAACTTTTCAGGAGGAAGAAAAAACTGCGCGTCTAACTGATGATGCGAGTATTGACGAGGTTCTCATTTAATGCCAGAGTTGGCGCTATGAGTATCAAATGAACAAATTAGTCACATCAGCATGCGTAGCATGAACACATTGAACACCGAAGAAACGGCCTTTGTCTACAGACAAACCTGCCTGCGTAGCATGCACACTTCATTTCTTTTCTTCCGAGACACGACAAAGACCGTTTCTTCGGTGATCATGCTACGCGTGCTGGAGGTGCGTTGTGAGGTTTTCTTCCTAGAAACGCAATAAAATAAATTTGAGCAAAAATATATTCCCGAGGTTTTCAATCTAAGACGACGATAGAGGACATACGAAGAAATGTCATAGAAGAACTTCGATCCCATGTCTCATGACATGCAGCATACTAAACTAGACAAATCGACTTGTGTCCACTAGACACAAATATCGGTGAAGTGTATATGAAGTGTGAGTGTAAGTAAGCGGGTACCAGAAGAAATACCTACTAATCTAGAGTTATAATTATGCTGGTTGAGTTCGTCCCGAGATCTATCCGCGCCCCGCACATCTCCGTGTGGCGCACGGTCCCGTGGGAGTGGGGGGAGGGTTATACGTGACCTCGACGCGAACGCTTTGAAGCAGACGGCAACCGCGCTATAAGCGCGAGCACCCCCATGCTGTCCGGTTGCCGTTAGAAACCTTACCCATGTATGAGGGTTTGTTTTATGCTTCATCATTCGACTTAATAGATTAGAATTATTAGGAAAAAAATGGACTTGTCATTTCAAGTACCGTAATCGTGTCAATTAGAGAGACACAATAAAAATACAATGACAGCGCGGACACCGGTGTCCTCTTGAGGTTTAATGAATTAAATATGACAATGACTCGAAAACAATTCAATCGAATCGATTACAAAGCACCGGTGTTGAATACAAATAAAACTGTAAATTCTTTGGCAGTATTTAGCAAATTAAGTTATAATAACTGTACCCAAAACTATAAGAAAGTAGTAGTCGTTATCATTTCATGTGGCTAGTAAGTAACTTGGCGTAAAAGTTTTGATGCTGGCTGTGGAAATTTTATTTTTATTTTATTTATTAGGGAAAACAAACAGTAACACATTAAATATCACGCAAAACAATAAATTAGCAAAACAAAAAGTTTACAAATGTGAAACCAACAAAGTTCTCCACAGATAGTTACATGAGACGCTTTGGTTTGTCAATCGTTATTTTAGAAAAAGGAAAGTGAAAAATAATAAAAATAAATAAATGCAATTCGATAAATTCAAAGTTGGTAACAACAATTAAGCTGCATAAACTGGAAGCAAACAAAGAAACATAATAATAATAATAAAAAAACATAAAAAAAAACATTAATTGTGTTGATCTTTTAACATATCAAGTAACATTACTCTGAAATTTCTTTTCGGCATAGCAAAGAGATCTAATCGAATTGACTTCACATGCGTGCATGCATTAGAGAAATATTTCTCAGGCACAAATACCTTCACGATGTTTACCTCCACTGTTTTGGAAGCAAGTGATAATTATACAATACGCACGTGAATCTTAAAAGGCAGAGGTGGCCAGGGCAGAGTGATAGTCGTTTAAAAAGAAAAACAAAACAAAATTTGTTCGTTTCTGATTTTGAACAAAGATAACTTATTACGGTCTTCATTGTGATTGTGACAGCGGACCGGTATGTTCAAGACCATATAGATATAAGAAAGAAGGGTATATAACCTGTTTAGTGTCCGTTCTTTAAAAATTGCATGCGTTTCTGTGGGGACTAACAAGTAAGTTAAGTAAGTTTTTAAGCTTTATGTTTACAAAAAATGGATCTTGTGTCTGAAATTAAAATAAATAATTAAGTATAATAGATTTCTTAACCTAAATAGTCTGTAAGTAGAATTAAAGGTAGGATACACTTATACTACAGAATTTATTTCGATACCTCTCGATGTAAGTAGGTGATTCCATTTGACTGAATTTGCTTTGATGAATTCTACTGATATGCAACAAGCCAATAGGTTACTTGTGACTATAGTCGAATATGAACGTCGTAACTGGCAAGATTCAAGTGACTTGCATATTACCTTTATGCCACATCTTGCAGATTGGTTTCTATGTTAAAGCCGGCAAGAAAATTGATATTCGATTATGATTGAATTAAATCAGGATGGTTTGAACTTAAGGTTTGTTAGTCGAAGACCGTCATCGTACAAAGCAGCAATCTGCATGCAGTGATGGCCTAGTGGTGTGACCGGCGGATTGCCAAATCATGGGTCTCGAGTTCGAACCCAAGGCCTCTGACTTTTCAGATTCATGTGCGTATTTTATAATATTATTACTGGCCTAAAAACGGTGAAAGGAAACCGGCTTGAGAGATATTTCTTAAGGACATGTGATGCCAAGTCAGAGGCCCATAGATGGCATTAAAACTCTGATACCATGAGGTCAGTCACTAACCACACGATAAGAAACACAGTTGTGAAATAATGTAAATGCGACAAATACTTGTGGTATACAGAATGAGTTTTCAAAGCAAAAAGAAAACTCATCGCTAAAGGGCCGCCCATCAAAGCGTAAACAAGGTCAAACTAATACATCAGACAGATCCCGTAAAAATCAATGGCGTGAAGCTAAATACTTCAATATTATGCTCTGAAACGTATAACGTTTCTGGCAAATCACCTTAAACCTCATCAAAAAGCCATAAAACGTTACTCGGACAAAAATCCTGAGCTGCATCTGGCAGTTGTAAAACGTTCAGGTATTAAAAATGAAACATAAAAAAAACCTTTGAAATAGCATTACTTACGTAAAGATACCGGTGAAAACAGAAACGGTTGAAATGAATGTAAAATGGGTTTTTGAACGCCCATTTAATCAATTAATTTAACGAGAGCAAATACGGTCAGTTATACCTACGATAGCACACAAAATACAAGTAGCTACAGAATTAATAGTATCTGTCTTGGCTTCAAAAGATTGACGTATACTCATTTATTTCACTTGTTAGATAAAGAGACTGAACATAGTTAAATGCAGGCATCACTATCACTACATATTATAAAACAAAGCCTTCCGCCGTGACTGTCAGTCTGTCTGCCTGTTTGCGATAAACTCAAAACTACTGAACCGATTTTCTTCTTGTTTTCACCAATAAGAGAAGGTTTTCATTTAAAATTTGTCACGTTTTTGTATACATTGCCGAAAATAAAATGATATCTAATAGTGGCGTCGGAAAAAAATAATCTGCCTGGGAGCTGGTGCTATAACCGATATCCACGCGGGCAAACCCGCGGGCATCGTCGGCTAGTATTTTATAAATTAAACGTGACTAACTTAAACCGAAATTTAGTCGATTACGGAACACATCGTCTTGGAAACCAGTTCCCATCCACTTACGCAGAAGGTTTGCATCATCGGAAACCAGTTCAAAAATCACATTATTTTGAAGAAAACCAAAAACATGAATGCTTACCTTTAGACAGAGAAGACTTCAACTAGGATACGACTATAATTTCGTTAGTATAGTTAAAAATATTATGTAAAAAAAAAATCTGTTGATTTTAGCAACATATTAAAATTACAGTGTGTCATATCCGGAATATGGATTATTTGAGGTTTAGTTTCAATCCTCTTTTCACAATGAAAATGAATACTAAAGCTGCAACCTCCATTAGCCCAATTAAATATGATTTGTTAACTTTGAGGTTTGAGTTAGAACAGACTCACTAGCAATAGAATAAAAGTGGTATTACTGAGCTATTTATTTGTATTGTGATTCTATACGATAGCAGCTATTGACACTACGTTAAAAACTTTGAATTTTAGCATTGGTATGAACGGTCAAAGATTATGCGTGTGTAAAAAAGCAACGATATATTTTTGTTTCATTCGACGCAAGCTTGTTCGAGGTGTGCGCGCTATGTATTGTTAAATCGTTTTATACACACAGACGTAGAACGGCGCGTATCTCCCGGTTACAGCATTTTAATCTTAAGCGGGCCTATGAAATTCGGCCTTCAACTGTACATTATTAGATTAGCAACCAGTTTGATTTTGTCAGGACTCCAAGATTGTCCTATATAGAGGACTAGCATGATTTCAAGCATTCCTATCTTGAATATAATCTTCTAGTCTAATAAAATGCCTGTTAACCAAGTGTACTTTTAATATAAGTTTTAAATTATCTTTCATTAGTTTTAATATATCCTATGGTATTTTATTGCAACATTAAACACAGTACCCCATAAAAGATGTTTGTACTTTTGCTAATATAACGGAAGGTTCAGCTATTTTATCTTATCTATTCATGCTACGCGTGCAGAAACGTATCAATTGTAAGACTTAATTTTTAAACAATTTGTTAGCGAAATAGTCGACGCAAGATACAAAATATTTAATCAAAATAATTGTTAGTTGCAGAAGCCGCATCTGCTGGCATTGCCTCTTTTAATCTGAACGGTCTAACAATACAAAGGCCGCAACGGCTTCCAGTAGAGCACGGAAATTGTACCGAGTACACTTCCTTACCCAGACCAAGTACTAAAAGTTTTAAGAAGTTATTAAACCGATGCAGTTCTTTTAATTTTTGATGTAGTTTTCTCTGAAATTATCTCCGAACTACGTAAGAAGAATATTAAAGCGCTGCCTGATTTGTATTTTAGTTTTAATTTATGAAGTACAGACATCATGTGACCCCAAACTGTCATATTTTCCCAAATAAATAATAATAAAAATAATATTCTACAACGTACACGCAACTTAGTCCTAAGTTAAGCAAAGCTTGTGCTGTGAGTACTAGACAACTGATAAACAAACTTATATATTTCTAAATACATACATAAATTATATGTAGATAAACTTCAACCAGACAAAGAAACAAATGATCGTGCTAATTGCACAAATATTTGTCTTGGGTGGAAATCAAACCCACGGCCACTGGTATAGCAATTAGGGCCACTAATCACTGGCCCAACAGGCCAGTCAAATTTGAACATAAACCTTTTTATAATTTAATAATAAGTTTGCAATTATGTTGAAAAAACTATTAAAGAAATTCGACACAATGGGGTAGCTTGATGTGCTGGCCTCTGTACCTAAGGCATATGAGTTACGCCAATTTCTTCTTGAATAAAGTGTTAAAAATATCTTTTTAAACTTCGTTGAATACAAAATATCAAGTCAAGTTTATAATGGCCATAGAATTTATGTTTGTTTGAAAAATATTTATAAGGTAATTTCTCTATGAAACTACTGAAGTTACATTCATGAATTAAAATGCAATAGCTAGAAAATCTATTAAATTGCAAAGTACCTACCTAAATCATTTAGATTGATACATATTCAGTACATTGTGCTATTTACTATTAAGGTGGAAGTTGATTCAAATAAACTATTCTACAAAAATGTTTAAGTATGTTTTATTGACCATGTATTTCGAGGTTCAGGACGCTTTATCATTGCGTAAATTCATGCATATATCCACAGGCAGGTCTAGGCTTAGGCTATCTAGCTATAAAGTCCACATACATGCTTTACACAGCAACCGCATGATGTCATAGATCAACGTTCTTAGGGTGCTTCTACACGGCGCAAGTAGCTTGCGCATGCATCGTAAACTTATCCGTTTAAAAACATGTGAGTCACCCGTGCATTTAATACGCGTACTCTGTGGCGCGGGCGGGTCACTTGCGCAACCTAGCTCTTAACCACGAGCAAATAACTTGTGCGTACTGCTTGCACAAGTAGCCCAGGTCTTTACTTGCTCCAGTTATTTGCATTATGTACAAGTAGATACAAGAGAGTAACTTGAACAAGTAGCTTGCGCATATTACTCACGCGTGTAACCCGTATCTTTACGTGCTCCAGCTAAGTACATGCACCGTGTAGAAACACCCTTAGTAACGACACATGCGCCTATAGAACTCCTGAACTGCCTACCTACCATAAACTACACGTTATGTACTACACGTATGTACTACACTTTATGTACTATGTTAATAGGCTAGTTAACAAAATTTAAGAGGGCATCAGTTCTCATCTTGGTTACTCGAAAATTTAAGGCACATACTCGTATCTTTCCTTTTTTCACGTAATCAAACAAAATAACTGCGACACATCGAATCAAAATTTCGCAAGTTTTTTTTCATATCTTAAAAAAGTTTAAATGGTTGACTTTTTGTTGTTTGTTTGCAATTTTTATGATTCTACTTCGGTAATAAATATACACACATCAAAAGTATCTAGGGATCAACATATTTTTGCAATAACTTTTCTCCTGGTTGATATTAATTAAAATTTTCTTTAAGGATTCATCAAATAAAGTGTTTTCGTTTGTCACAGTAACGATAAACCAAGTCACCTTTGCATTAATAAAGAAATTTGCCATTTTCCTAATAAAGGGATTTTTGACATTTGAACCACTAACATTAAAGTTCGAAAAAAAGACTGAAATAACAGTTTTCTTTGAAATTTTATTGGGTAACTTAAACAATTAATAATCCGTGTTTCTACCGCGAACACTAACAACACAAGAACATCGGTTTGGCACACTCAAAATGAGTTCATCCAAATCACGCTGTGGAATAGCCGCCCATGTTCGTTGCAACAACAAAAAAAGGTCTTCTTGCGACTGGATACCCTCCATATTCGGCAGAGCTCTTCTCTGTAGCATATCGCATGCATGCTCAATCGGGTTCAAGTCTGGCGACTGAGCAGGCCAGGGCAGGACATTGATGTTAGCTGCGGCGAGAGTCTGTCTTACAACTCTTGCGGTGTGCGGTCGTGCATTATCATGCATTAACTGAAATAAGGGACCGATTTGCACTTGTAGAGGAACGATGACGTCTGATACAATCGTCTCAGCATAAATTTGAGCGTTGAGGTTGCCTCTGATCCAAATCAACTCAGTTCTTCCGCCGATCCAAATACCCGCCCATACCATGATGGTTCCACCACTATAAGGATGGACTTCCTGGCAGGATTTTAATCGCTGTTGGCGTCCAGGGGTTCTCCAGTGTCGTATACGTCTTGTATCCGGTCTCATACCAAAACGAGACTCATCAGAAAAGCACACGAAACGCCATTGTTCTTCTGCCCAATTTCTGTGTTCAAGAGCCCATTGATATCGAATCCTACGATTGTGCATTGCTATAGGTGGTACCCGTAGCGGTCTTCGGGAATGAAGGTTCACTTCATGCAAGCGGTTTCTGACTGTTTGGTCGCTAATTAAGTTCCCTGAAGAGTGATGAAGCCTCACGGCTAACATCATGGCGGTTATTGTTGGAGCTCTTCGAGTTAAGATTTGAATGTATCGGTCTTGTCTCCGTGTGGTGCAGCGATACCGTCCTCCATGACACTCAGCCACGGTACCAGTGCTTCGGTAACGTGTCCAAAGTCGACTGATAACACTCTGACTTGTATTCAGAGCTAAAGCCACAGTACGTTGCCGGGAACCAGCTTCTATCATTCCCACGGCTCTGAGCATTTCTTCCCTGCTTAAATGACGTCGCCGCTCCATAATAACGTTGGTTTTAATCAGTAGTAGGGAAACAGTAGCACTAATAATGTCTTCAATGCGTTGTATGTTTTTATAGGGAAAATATTGACAGCTGATTTTCATCTTTTACTCGAGTTTGATTCACAGTTCCTGATTCAAATTATGAAATGCACCAAAAAGGATCCATATAAATTTATAAAATCATAAATTTATTACAAAGCCACATCTCAATCTCAAGAAATCCGCATAAAAATGCTTGATCCCTAGACACTTTTGATGTGTGTATATAAATATATTCCACAACTTTTTCACACAACGCCATTTAGTTCCAAGTTAAGCTTGAGAACTTGTGTTATGGGTACTAAACAGCTGATAAACATACTTATATATCAACAAAAAACATTGTTAAATACATACATATTATAGATAAATTACACCCAGACACAGAACAAATGATCGTGCTCAACACACAGCAGCGTGTAGCAGTGATAGCCTAGTGGTGTGAGCGGCGGATTGCCAAATCACAGGTCTCGTGTTCAAACCCAGGGCACGCACCTCTGACTTTTCGGATTTATGTGCGTATTGTTAAATAATCACTTGCTTCAAAAACGGTGAAGGAAAACATCGTGAGGTAACCGGCATGCCTGAGAGACTATTCTCGACGGCATGTGATGCCAAGTCAGAGGCCTACGGGCGGCATTAAAACTTTGACACCAGGTTAGTTACTAACCACACGATAAGAAGAAGAACACACGAACATTTGTCCTGGGTGGGAATCGAACCCACGAACTTCATAGCAGTCAGGGGCACTAACTACTAGACCAACAGGCCAGTCAAATCAGGTAATGTATATTTCAAGCATTATAAGCAAAAACAACACAAGTTATACTACAACAACACATTAAATACAACACAAGCGCAACAACAACAAGCAATAAAAACAACAATCCAAACAACACAACAAGCAATACAAGCTATATCTACTCAACTATAACTATGTTATCAAAAATCAATTACGCGGGAAAAGCATTCACCTGAAAACTTAACTCCATTGCACCAAATACGAAGTTTATAAATATTCAGTAAATAAAAGAAATAATTTAATATTGCTTGTAATATTGCACGTTTCAGAGAAGTGAGCATAAAATATTTCAGCGATGGAATGATATAATGTTAGTGATACATTTTTCATTTGAGTTTACTTTAGATAAAAAAATATTGCCCAACTTTCACCTCTCGCTATCTAGTCCCAAGCAAGGCAGAACTTGTGTTGTGGGTACTAAACAGCTGATAAACATACTTATAATTTTTAAATATAATTATACATATTATTATAGATATTACACCTTGACACAGAACAAATTATCATGCTCTTCACACAAACATTTTTTCTGGGTGGGAATCGAACCCACGACCTCTGGCATTGTAGTCAGGCCCACTAACTACTTGACCATCAAACCAGTCAACTATGGCATTATGTACAGACGCCAGCACGTCAAGTTACCCCAATGTGTCAAATTTCTTTGATCGTTTTTCAACCTTATGTGTAACAGAATAAGGTTCGTATTCGATTGGGAAAATTTGACACATTGGGGTAACTTGATGTGCTGGCGTCTGTACCTATTCACAGGACACGCCTCAGACGCCGTTAAAAACTATTATTACCAATTTTATATAAGTAGTTTCAACACATTAAATTAGTTGATGGTACATAAGCCACATCACGCTTTCCGAATCCGTAAAATTTGGTTTTTAACTCTATTGCTGAATAATAAGGTTCATGTTTAGAAAACCTCACAGTTTGGTCTACGTGTAGCTTGATCCAAAACTCTCGCACGTATACATCGCACGCGTTCATCGCGATTTTTGTAGTCAATATATAAGATTGACAAAAATCGACATCAATTTCACTGGCCCGTAAAACTAAAGGCCTATTCAAACATGAGCGATATTCGCTGCCGCTGTGGGTAGAGGTACAGACGCCAACACATCCAGTTACCCCAATGTGTCAAATTTCTTTGATCATTTTTCAACTTTATGTAATCAGAATAAGGTTCATATTCAATTGGGAAAATTTGACACATTAGGGTAACTTGATATGCTGGCGTCTGTACATACCGCGCGGGTTTCTATCAGGTATTTAGTATCAATTTCGCTACCGTCTGCCACAGACAGTAATATTACCGCATACCCACTGGGTTTTCTCTGCCGCAGATGTTAGCGTATACCGCTTAGGTCTGAATAGGCCTTAAGTATCTCACTTTTAAAATTAGTTTTTTTTTTTGTTTTTATTGTTTTTTCATTTTTAAGCTAAAAATGATACTAACGTATTAGTTTACAAACAGTTTCAAAGTAGCTGATAAAAGTCTCCTTATAAAGTTTTTATTTTAAATCTTTAACTTCTATAGTTCTACTAAACTATAATTTTTTCGATATTAGACTCAGACGCTCCTCAGCTAGATTCATGCCATGTTTGATATAATGGCTGAGTTCTGCATTAATTTTGATCAACCAAAAATGTCAAATAATATTGTTTGAACAATATCGCAATACTATACACTGACGTTAAGCACACGATATTGTTGTCAATATGTATTTTCTTGCCATAGTTATTGTGGGTTAGCCTACAATCTGTGACATTTAAACGTAAGTCATGCTCATAAAAATATACGAATTATCCGCGTAATCGAGCGACGAGCAATTTCGCGATTTCACTTATTACTAGTTAGAACACAGTCTAGACGTAAACCTAAATAAGCCAAATTAGATGTAGACAAAGCTACTTCTGTTTCGGTTTTTCATATAAAACCTCATTTCTGTCTTCAACTTTGTATTTTCCGGATAAGGCTGCAGGCTACGGATGATTGATATTGTACATTATATTTTCTTCTTTCTCAATCCAAAATTGAAAGAAACAAATTAGAACTAGATTGGCTCGAGGTCAGAGGGATCTGAGCAGAAAGTAGGTATCTAGCTACCTACTTCTAGTAACTGAACTGAATTGAAATCTGTCACCAGCAGTTAAGGTCAGAAGGCGAGGCCTTGTGATCTCGTGTTAATGACGTGGCACAACATCAAATAATATTACAAAGTGATAAAGGTTATCAAATCAAAAAAATATTATTTTTTTCAGATAATTTAAAACCCAACTGGTGGTGACTTTTTCAATTCATAATGTACTTTCTAAGTTTATCTAAGACATCATTGACATCGGTGAAGGAAAAACATTGTGAGGAAACCTGGACTTTGAAATCGCCAATCCGTCTTGAGCAAGCGTGGTGATCAATGCTCGAGCCTTCTCTGTATGAGAAGAGGCCTTTGCCCTGCAGTGGGACAGTAACAGGCTGGTATTATTAATTTAAAATCCATAAAATCAAAATTAATGAAGATACTAGATACTTACATAACAAAAAATAACATTTATAGAATCAAATCAAAACGAATAAACAAATTTTATTTACAAAATTAACATAATTATTAAGTAATAAAATCAAATCAAAAATTAAAATTAATGTGAATTATACGAACTTAAACATTTACCAAAATTCATAAAACTATAGGTAAGTAGGTACTTACTAACATTATAAAGAGAAAAGATTCGTATTTTTTTATGAAACGAATAAACAAGATTCATACAGGACCGATTTCAATAATTCTTTCAGCGTTGGGAGGCCCGTATGACGTAGGCTACTTTTTATCCCTGTATTCCAACGGATACGGGAAACCGCGTGACTATCGCTAATAAGTAAATAAAATTGACTCAATAAAATAAAAATTCACAATCTAAATAACACTACATTAAATAATATAATAATAGGCTGACCGTACAAGAGCCGCGCCACTGCGGTCTCAATCTTTGCTCTCCCCGACTCATGCTCAAACCAACCAGTGCCGTTGAGCCTGTAGCTTTAAATTCGACCCCAAATAATGTCGATCCGATTCAGCCTGTCCCTAGCGACACCCTAAGCTGAGGTTTTTCCCCCACAGGACCCCCTGTGTGCCCTTAACGAGTACTAACTTAGCTCACGAAATTTTTTAATCTCTATTGATAATTTTTGTTTCAAACATTTATTTTTTTAATTTGTTTTTATTCATGGGTAGAACAACCTGAGTAAATTTGGCACGTAATAATAAAGTCACTCTGAAACTATATTTTAAGTCAATCACGGGGCTGACCAGTTAAGCCGACAACCTTCTAATCCTAAGTTGACCTGCAAAAAGCCAACATAAAAAACGATTAAGGTTATAAGCATACACCACAGTTACTATTGAGACAAGGAAATTGTATTCTCTTGGAGTCAGTGACAACAGCTTAAACCAAGACCAGAACAGTAGTTAAATTCCGTACGTAACTTGGCAAATTGAATTCTGACGCTCAGTGGCTGCCTAATTGCGTATCACACTTGAGTAACTGCAACGGCAGTGTCTTTTATTTTGAAAACTAGTTTTTCCCCGTGAATTATACCGCTTTTGGGGGCCCCCAATCGTAATCCGTAATCCGCTTCTAAGGCTTGTAGTGTGTTCTAACACATACTCATATCATTACCTACTTCAAAAAACGTCCTTTATTTTTTTATTTTATTATATTGTGTAGAAACAGTTGTTGAGAAAGGTACAGCCTCGGTGTTTCAGAGAAAATAATATAAAAATAATATAAAATATAATATAAATATTCAGGGAAAATAAATACTTTATGTTACGTATACCTACAGGATGTAAAAAGATTCTTAACGTAAACGAAAACTACATATTTTACCCATCACTTGGATCACTTGGAGTTTTTTCCTTATTCCTTAAGGAATATACTTGCTAATTCACTGGTACTGGAGATATTGAAAGACAAAGTGAGATTTTTGTTCGTCTTTTTATCAATTTTGTATTCCAATTATCATTAGTAAACTTTCTTCCGAACAGACAATATCAAAATTGACGATTTTTTAAGACAAATAGGTAACGCATTTTAAGCTACAAAAATGCAATAGATAAAACACAAGTGGGCGGTCGGTTCAACGACCAAGCGCGGATGGCCGCGGGCGGCCGTACGCTCAGCTGATCGAAAGTTATGTGCTTTTCATTGCGCGCAATAAAAAAAACTTACCTTTTTTAAAGAAGGAAAAATATAATATTTTTCAGCAATATAATTTTTGGTTAAAGTTACTTTATTACATGTACAGAATGTGTAGTTATCGGCTACCCTGTAACTTGCATTTATGCATTAAAGCTGTTGTTTCAACATAACACACAAAAATTTACCTATTTTTATTGATAAGATAATATAATAGTTTTTTTTACAAGTATCAAACCTTATCATCATAGCCACATTGACATAGTTCTTTTCAATAAAAATCGTTTGTTGTAGGAAAAACTTTAATTCTGTGATAGATAGCTACTTGTCTATCTACACCTATTTTTTAATTAACTAGGAGCTTTACCGTCCGTCGTTAGGTATTAGGCTAGCAGATTTTGTCTAATGAGTTTTTAGTCTGTGGCTTACGACAGTGAAGCTATGGAACGAGATGAGATAGGTAAATATAATATAGTCGTAACTAAAAGCTTGATTTTTAACTTATTGAACACTAGCTGCCCCGGCAAACTTCGTTTCGCCTTAGAATCAATTTATTAGTCTTATTCAGGTAACTCTACGATGCGGACAAAGCGTTTCGCCTCGTCGTTTGAGATCCGGCTACCAAAACAACAATGGCAGCGTCACACACTGGACAAATACACACGCTACACGATACACGTGCTTGCAGTTGAAAATCTTGCGTCGTGATTGGTATTGAAGTGTTCGAAGGTCGCCACTGTTCTCGTTGCCAATCCCCAGGAGTACTGCAGCGCGTGGAGTCTATTCTCACCGCGCCCTCCACGAGCAGCTATAATAGGTTTACTTATCACATTAGGTCCGTCACAGGCTAGGGATAGCCAACTCCGATGACTTTTTATTCTACCGTTATTTAATACCGATACGACGAAAAAGATGTTTAAAGGATTTGTAGGTTTATACGATAGTCTTGACTTTTGATATATTATATTATGATTTAGTAGGTCGTCGACGAAAAGGTTGCGGTATATTTATTTTGATAAGGTTTTAGTGGGGACTACGGCCTTTTCACGCATATGATGTGATTACTTTGATTAAAATAGTAATGTTTTTCCCGTGCAGTGGAAGTTATAGATAAGGTATTTTTATGACTTTAGGAACAGCCAGACTAAGCCACTAATATACTAATGGCAATGAGTCCCATCCGTTGCGTAACCCACATTCTGCAAAACCGTTATTAATCATATTTAGGGCAAAGGTATAATCAACACTACTTCGATGTAATCTTAAAGTGTAAGGAGTCAATTTGCTTTTCGACAATCTCAATACTCAATACTTTATTGCATTCCATAATGTGTACATAAATAGTTCGTATGATAAAAACATCGAATCAATTATGGACCCTGTCGGGCACAGCAAAGTTATTTATAGTAGGAGAAAGGATGAAGGCGATTTTTAATAAGAGAAATAATAATTAAAATTGTAACATTATAATAGTAATATTTGGTATTTATACTTTATTTACGCATTTATATATTTTATTGGTTGTTTTAGTTTACGTCCGATTCTCAGAACTACTGGGTATACACAAAATATTTCATAAGTATCGGTGATGTTTCGGAGGAGTTTTGTTACGCTGTGATACGTGAATTTTATATAATAATATATAGTTTTACACATCTGACTATGTAAAGCCCAAAACTTGACTAAGACAACATTTACCCAGTACAGTTTACTTGCACCCGAGTGGCCATGAGTTTCTAACTTTTTGTCAAGTACCCAAGGTGGGCAGGAAGTTGGACAAAATATTTCTTAGACATCACAGTAACAATCCGGACCGTAATAATAGTGCATAGGAAAGGTGAAACTAGTTCGCTAAAGGTGACGACGACGCCGATTCTCTTTGAACCGAAATAAGAGGATTGACATCTTTTTGTGATGGACAGTCCAAAAGACGGTGACAGTCTTAATCCGTCAAAAATACATCTGGCAGTCTCAATCCGTCAAAAATACGTCTGACAGACGCAATACGTCTAATTTCTCTGCCATATGTGCGGCATTTGAGATTTGGAAACGTTATTAGTTACTAGAATATTGGGCTTCTAATAAAAAATGATTTAGATATATCTAAACATTGGTCTTTCCGTTCTATAGTTAACTTTGCTAGAATTAGTTTGACCAAAACAGCCCTTCTATAACTATGTCTGCCTTCTTCCTGTTTCATAAGAGAGAAAGGGATGGAAATAGCCTAATTTTAGTTGGGCTAGTCAACGAAAGTATTGACACCTCTAAAAATTTTTGTTGACTCATTATAATCTAGGTCACTACTAAATAGCAATTAAGTTTTTATACATCCATCGAGAAATTTTATATAAGTTGTTCGAAACAAAATTGTTAGTGACTTTTGGGTTGGGTAAAACCTTTGATGTTAAAAGTATTTACATAAAAATGTTATGACGAAGCAAAAGAATTTATCGTAATTACTTAATTAATAATGCAGTTTATTGACTCTGTTTTTTAATGAGGGCACGGTCGGAACAGTGCAAACACTTATTCTGAAGTTTTTAATTAAGTAAATTTTTACCGTATAATTACGTTTTGCTGGTCGTACGAAAATAATTAAAATACCTTGACTGGCTTCAGTTATGGAAGTATTTAATTATTTCCAACTTAGTATCATAATTACGGTGGCGTAAACACAAGAAATTTACGGGGAATCAAATCAAAGATTTACATTTATAAATCAAATCAACTTTTAGTATTTTGATATTTAATTGTATTATTTTATTATGTAGTAAACGATTCCATATTACACTATACAAAAACTTAAAATAAATAAATAACTACGAAGCGTCAAAAAATTCTTCTGCATCGCTGACAGCTGGTAAAGTGCCCAAAAGACTGGCGGCATTGCCACGTTGAATGGCAATGCTTAGCCTCTGGCCAAAATAGAGGCCAGCCCTTGGGTCACGGTAAGCGATTATAAGCGAAAACTATTTGGTATTATTATAATTATTTAAGCGAAATCAACTTAGCCATAACATTAAAGCCAGGACAACGTGAGCACTAACCTATATACAGACGCCAGCACATCAATTACCCCAATGTGTCAAATTACTTTGAACCTTTTTCAACTTTATGTCAAACAAAATAAGGTTCATATTTAAAGGAGATTGCTCTCCGCCCATACATTGTTGGCCCTGGACCCAAAAGCATCGGAAAATTATGAATTGTATTCTCTATCATAAGTAAACTCCTATAGGATCTTATTTTTATAGCGGACTAGCTGCAGATAATCAATAATCGTTTAGTTAGTTATAATCACACACTTTTCTAAACGAACACTAGAAAACCCTGAAAAATGATCATGATGCAATAGGTTTTGATCACTTTATCATTATTCTAACTACCTACTTATGTAAAATCGAGTATGACCTCATTTATAAAGCATACATATGAGTTTTTTTTTTAAATACACTAATAGAAAAAAAAACACCAATACAATCGAGTGAATTTTTAATCGATTGATTGATGTTTTTGATTACAGTTTATTGGGCATCCCTAGTGACATTTGGCAAAGATGGCGGCTGGTAGATGTTATTAGGCGCTTGTAATACTATTAATTGTACATTTTGGCATACAGCTAGTCCGTGTTGCAGAAGTATTTGCAACTTACATAATAAAAAAGACAATTATTTACCGTATATTCCGATACTCTTTGAAGCACAGGGCCATTTCGGTCATTGTCTTTTAGGAGACACACATAACAAGCGATCACATTGATCATCGTATACTGGTAGGTATTTCTCGAATCGACAAAGTGACACATGGTAGAAATATTTCTGCTGACGATAGAAAAATAATGCTCGATATTGTAGACTATTTTATCGATTGCATTTTTTTCTCTTACTTTTTGACATTGTCGTGTTCAAAACTAAAAAAAATATGTTACCACAATCTGTCATTTTGTCGATCCTTCTGAAGACAAAAAATGTCTCTACGGTGCTCATGCTACGCGTGCAGTTACCGTTGTCAAAGTCAAAGTCAAATTGTTTATTTCCATTAGACCCATAACAGGCACTTTTGAACGTTATACCACAGTATAAATATTAATACAGTAGGACGACGCCTTTGATCTCTGGAAAAATGCTGACAACGTCTAGACGCATAAGCCCTGAATAATACCTCCCGAACTACGAACATCGTTTTGTTCGCAGTTCGGGAGCGGCCGTCCCGCGTCTCGCCCCTCACACCCCGCACGATTGCCCTGTCTAGACGGCTTCTTCGGACGACTGTAGGTTTTTAGGCTGTGGTTATACTTACAAATTAAGTAAATTAAGAGAATGGCTCTAGTTGCACATTTCAAATGGTATAACCGGGATTGTAATAATCCCCAAATGGTGTATCAGATGCCGACAAACTGTTCTGCAGTTTGGCAGACCTTTTGTATGTTCTTGTTGTACAGATATGAATAAAGAAAAAAAAATGTACTTATACGGAATTGTACACTCTTACTACCCCCTAAAGAGCTCAGTTCTTAAGTATGTGTGCACTTGTATCACACTTGTAGTGCACTTAGCTGATTGCGACTTACACTTTAAGCCTGACAAGTGAGAACGGAACTTACCAAGCCTATATTATAATTTGTTATGTATTATGTATAACTGTTTGGCCCGTCAAATGAATAAAATTGAAAGATCATAAAATGTACCAGTGCCAGTACTGTACTGCTTGTAAAACGTTTTGGGAACACCTTCATTATGCGTACAGCTAAGGAGTGGAATTCCCTGCCGAAGTCGGTGTTTCCCACAGATGTGTTTCCTAATAGCTACAATCTAGGGGTAAATAAGTCAAGAGTGAATAGGTTACTTCTAGGCAGGCGTGCTTCATATTAGACCACATGACGGTCAGTAACGGAACGAAATGGAGACGTCGTTTAGTTTCAGTAAATTGCAGTAAAGTAAAAATACACTTTTGAGTCTGAGATGGTCTTTTGAAGAAAATATCACAAAAAATAAGACGACCTGTCCAGTCAGTGCATTTATTAAGCAATTGTAGCTTGACTTAGAGCTTAGGAGGTTATCAGCTTGTCAATAGTACATTTGGATGGGCCTTAAACATGCCACGCTCTTTTTTGTAAAACGACTCGGTCGAATGATCTAAAATTATTACAATTCTTAATCAAGAAAAAGCCTTATTTTCTGTTGACATTTTCAA
This sequence comes from Euplexia lucipara, assembly GCA_921972225.1. Taxonomy (NCBI): domain Eukaryota; kingdom Metazoa; phylum Arthropoda; class Insecta; order Lepidoptera; family Noctuidae; genus Euplexia; species Euplexia lucipara. The sequence goes on along the minus strand of OV179142.1, from coordinate 2,337,950 downwards.
TTTGATGAATACTTCCAATATCAATATATTAAACAAATACTTAATACTCGTCTTCATCAATAGTAGTAAACACTTGGAGGTTTCTGAGGGTTGGTGCAAACTATCATTGTCCGAACCGTAAGTTGACGCGTAAATATTTTAATTTTTAAGACGTATTTTCGACTCTCGGTGACGTAAGACTAGCGTTGAAAATGCAACGGTCTTCAATTATTGTGTCGCTTAGATAGGGCATCAGAGGTCATAAGACAAACTCACGCATATGAGTAGTAGACCAGGGTCGATAATTTTTAAAACCAAAAAAAATAATTGTAGGATGAAACCCATTAGAAAAGGAGGGGAATATGATAAAAATGAAAGGAAAAATAAATTACGGGCGATCCGAGTTCGGGAAGTGGGAGGGGGGGGGGGCGGTTTAGGGGAAAAAATGGTTTATCTTGATTTCCGGCAAAACTACAAGTCCTATGGAAAAAAGTTAAACGGCATAGTTGTAGGTAATAAAAAGATCTACAACTTTTGTATTGACCATTTTTTCACATAACCTCAAAATTTAGGTGAAAAATTCAAATAACCAAGTTTTTGGTCTTTTATTTTTATCTTTAACAAAAATGTTTTTTTATTTACGAAATTTGGTGAAAACTTACCTTATTATGTCCCAAATACACTGTAATTTATTTGATGAAAAATATTTATTTTTTTGCCTTATTTTAACTTAATATCAAAAAAGCACCCTAATTTTCAATCGAAAATTCTCCCGTCAAAATATCAGCTTTTTCGAAAAAGTCTGAAAGCTTTTTGTTCGTTGAAATCTCTACTTTCTGAGGGTGTAAAAAAAATATACATTACCATAGTAAATATTCTCAGAAAATGCAAAAAATGAAAATAAAATCAAATTCCAAAATTTGTTTAAATCAGTACAATTTTAAGCTATTAATTAAAATTTACACTTTAATTACTCATTAAACGTAAGATTTCATGTTACATTGATAAACGACAAAAAAAAAACAAAAAAGAAACGTTCCGAAGATTAGCGTGTACAAACAAACAGAGAAACTTTTTTTTTTGGATTTTAATTTTATTTTAATGTTCATAAACGAAATAAATCAAAAAAGAAATCATTGATAAACGAAAAAAATTCAAATCGAAATAAACTACTGTATTTTAACAGACAATATAATAATAAGACAGTAAAAAAACTGTGTCTGTACATTGAAAAAATAATAATTGAGGGGGGTTTAGAAACAGTAATAGAGCACAAATCCAAAAAAAAAAGTTTGTCTGTTTGTTTGTACACGCTAATCTTCGGAACGTTTTTTTTTGTTTTTTTTTTCGTTTATCAATGTAACATGAAATCTTACGTTTAATGAGTAATTAAAGTGTAAATTTTAATTAATAGCTTAAAATTGTACTGATTAAAACAAATTTTGGAATTTGAGTTTGTTTTCATTTTTTGCATTTTCTGAGAATATTTACTATGGTAATGTATATTTTTTTACACCATCAGAAAGTAGAGATTTCAACGAACAAAGAGCTTTCAGACTTTTTCGAAAAAGCTGATATTTTGACGGGAGAATTTTCGATTGAAAATTAGGGTGCTTTTTTAATATTAAGTTAAAATAAGCCGAAAAATTAAATATTTTTCATCAAATAAATTACAGTGTATTTTGGACATAATAAGGTAAGTTTTCACCAAATTTCGTAAATAAAAAAACATTTTTGTAAAAGATAAAAATAAAAATCCAAAAACTTGGTTATTTGAATTTTTCACCTAAATTTTGAGGTTATGTGAAAAAATGGTCAATACAAAAGTTGTAGATCTTTTTATTACCTACAACTTTGCCATTTAACTTTTTTCCATAGGACTTGTAGTTTTGTCGGAAATGAAGGTAAACTATTTTTTACCCTTAAACCCCCCCTCCCTCCCACTTCCCGAACTCGGATCGCCCGTAATTTATTTTTCCTTTCATTTTTATCATATTCGCCTCCTTTTCTAATGGGTTTCATCCTACTATTATTTTATTTCACTTTTTATTATTTTTAAAGGCTTCTACCCTGGTCTATAGGTAAGATAAATAGAAGAATGGCATCAGGGCTATGAGCTGTAGTTTACATAGTTGGTAGGAGGATCTTAGGAACCCAAACTAATGTTCTATAAAACCCTTCAAACTCGCCACGTTATCACTTTACCTCGTTCAAATGCTGCTTACAATGTTCTCATGAATATCTTTCCCCCTTGTCCTCAGGAATGCTCTGTCTTCGTGTTCGACAAACGCATTGCGGATAGGCTCTGCAAGCCCAAGCGTAAGGAGACCGTGTTGGACAGCATCCGCTTCTGCATCAACACCCTCAAGAAGCAACGCCATCCGAGGATGCTGCAGATCCTTCACCAGATGGAGGAGGGCTCGACTACCATCGCCTTTGCGTCGGAGCCGATTCTTGCTAGCCTCCATAATATCTTGAATTGGCATGTAAGTACACCCTAAGCTTATCAATCAATCTTAGATCTTCAACAGCCATCAATTACCGCGGCGAAACAAATTACAGTAAACAGTAAAACACACAATGGCAGTAACTATAAACAAAACATCATATAATTAAAATAAAGTAAGTTTAGTCGATGAACCATCTAATAACAAAAATAAGTTTTTTCTTTTCCGTTTACCATTTAAAACCTTCTTTTTACTGACGGCAAAAAGTAATCTGGTATATTAATATAATAATATAATATAACTTTATTTCAAGCTAAAGTCTCATATTAATATCTATTACACTATCCACTATCTTCATCTGTCATCTGTATCTAACATTGAGTTTATTATAAATTTGATCTAGCTTCAGCCGAACAATCCTCATTGAATTGCCTTTCTTGATAATTCATGAACCGTCTGAACGTAATTCCAGACGGCCACAAATTATTATTCAGGAATAGGTCCATTTTCCTTTTGGCAACAAGGACTTTATTCGCGTTGTAGTCTTTTTCTCTTTTCATTCTTATCATTACTAAAGATACTGTTTCACCTGTATTTTTGTAAACATAGTTGGCAATGTCTTGTTTCGATACTCCTTTATGCCCGTTAGAAATAAACAAGGCAATCTTAGTATTTTATATCGGGTTCCGCTATACCGACACCTCCTTCAGTGTAAGTCTTATTCTTCAATCGCCTTTTTTTGTACAGTTATCCATTCACCGGGTTGAAATGATTGCTTGCATTCTTGCTTCTTTGCTTGTTTTCATATCTTGCATCACCCAAAGGTCAACTGATAGAAAAAAATGCCTGTGGCACTTTGTCCGCCCCCGTTTATAAGCGCGCTTGAAGTTATATATTAAGAAAATTTCCAAAGAGAAAGTATTTCATGTATTAAGTATCTCAGAGCCCGACTTGCCACGCAGTCATTAGTAACTTGAAAGGTCGTACAATAATGAATTCCCAGATTTTTAGTGTGCTTATTTTATTCGGTTTATGATTTATTCATTATTTTGATTTCAAAGAACTTATAACCAACATGGATAATTGAATAACCAGCGAGCCTCAGTAGAATTGGCAAGATTCATTCGCCCTAGTCAGTTCACCCTCCCGTGTAATTATACTTTCGTGGATTTTTTTCCTTGACCCATTAAAAACATTTAACTGCCTAGGCGTTATGGAAGCTCAAAATAAAACGTTTATTTCAAGTAAATGTCGGTGTGATCAACAAGTAAGTGGAACTTGTGGCTAGAAAATAACAGCCTCACGGGTCGATCGAAGGTTAAGCTTAGCTTAACGAGGTTGTCCCGTGGATGGGTGACCATTCATACATATCAACACTACGCCGTGCCTCTGAAAGCACGTAAAGCCACCGGTCCCAGCTGTCATTTGGCAGTCGTTACAGATAGTCAGAAGCCCGAAAGTCAGACAACCAGTTTAAGCAAGGTGTATCGTGTTATCCAGTTACTGGATTGTGGAAGTCCGACAGGCAGTCGTTCAAAAATACTGGTATTCAGCTGCATCTGGTTGAACTGGAAGCCGACCCCAACATAGTTGGGAAAGGGCTAGGCAGATAATGATGAACAATGCTCCTAAGTAAAACGGAATGAACGAGCTTTTAAATCTATATACACACATCAAAAGTGTCTAGGGATCAAGCATTTTTATGCGGATTTCTTGAGATTGAGATGTGGCTTTGTAATAAATTTATGATTTTATAAATTTATATGGATCCTTTTTGGTGCATTTCATAATTTGAATCAGGAACTGTGAATCAAATTCGAGTAAAAGATGAAAATCAGCTGTCAATATTTTCCCTATAAAAACATACAACGCATTGAAGACATTATTAGTGCTACTGTTTCCCTACTACTGATTAAAACCAACGTTATTATGGAACGGCGACGTCATTTAAGCAGGGAAGAAATGCTCAGAGCCGTGGGAATGATAGAAGCTGGTTCCCGGCAACGTACTGTGGCTTTAGCTCTGAATACAAGTCAGAGTGTTATCAGTCGACTTTAGACACGTTACCGAAGCACTGGTACCGTGGCTGAGCGCCATGGAGGACGGTATCGCTGCACCACACGGAGACAAGACCGATACATTCAAATCTTAACTCGAAGAGCTCCAACAATAACCGCCATGATGTTAGCCGTGAGGCTTCATCACTCTTCAGGGAACTTAATTAGCGACCAAACAGTCAGAAACCGCTTGCATGAAGTGAACCTTCATTCCCGAAGACCGCTACGGGTACCACCTATAGCAATGCACAATCGTAGGATTCGATATCAATGGGCTCTTGAACACAGAAATTGGGCAGAAGAACAATGGCGTTTCGTGTGCTTTTCTGATGAGTCTCGTTTTGGTATGAGACCGGATACAAGACGTATACGACACTGGAGAACCCCTGGACGCCAACAGCGATTAAAATCCTGCCAGGAAGTCCATCCTTATAGTGGTGGAACCATCATGGTATGGGCGGGTATTTGGATCGGCGGAAGAACTGAGTTGATTTGGATCAGAGGCAACCTCAACGCTCAAATTTATGCTGAGACGATTGTATCAGACGTCATCGTTCCTCTACAAGTGCAAATCGGTCCCTTATTTCAGTTAATGCATGATAATGCACGACCGCACACCGCAAGAGTTGTAAGACAGACTCTCGCCGCAGCTAACATCAATGTCCTGCCCTGGCCTGCTCAGTCACCAGACTTGAACCCGATTGAGCATGCATGGGATATGCTACAGAGGAGAGCTCTGCCGAATATGGAGGGTATCCAGTCGCAAGAAGACCTTTTTTTGTTGTTGCAACGAACATGGGCGGCCATTCCACAGCGTGATTTGGATGAACTCATTTTGAGTATGCCAAACCGATGTTCTTGTGTTGTTAGTGTTCGCGGTAGAAACTCGGATTATTAATTGTTTAAGTTACCCAATAAAATTTTAAAGAAAACTGTTATTTCGGTCTTTTTTTCGAACTTTAATGTTAGTGGTTCAAATGTCAAAAATCCCTTTATTAGGAAAATGGCAAATTTCTTTATTAATGCAAAGGTCACTTGGTTTATCGTTACTGTGACAAACGAAAACACTTTATTTGATGAATCCTTAAAGAAAATTTTAATTAATATCAATCAGGAGAAAAGTTATTGCAAAAATATATGTTGATCCCTAGACACTTTTGATGTGTGTATATAAAAGAAAGTCGTGTTAGTTACACCACTTATAACTCAAGAACGGCTGGATCAATTTGAATGATTTTGGTCTTTTTGGATTTGTCTTTGTCCGGAATAGCACATAGCATAATAATTAATAAAAAAACATGAAAATTCCTCGAAAAAATAAATATCAAGAATATTCGTTGTCTCAAACATTTTTCAAACGCAGCGCCATCTTGGATGACATGACAGGAGTCAAACTTCCCAGTTCATTAGCAGGTGACCATTTGACATTGACAAGTCTTAAGCTAAACCTAAGAAGGTAAGGTTGCCAATTTATAATACGCACCTACGTTCTGAAATTTATTTTGTTACTAAACTTAGAGGTTTTATGTAGCATAAAAAACTCTTATATTTCAGAAATCAATTTACGTAATTAGCAATGATGACAGAGACGAACTTTAATCATTCTTTGCAAATAGAACTTATTTTACTGTTTGGACTTTAATTAAAGTAGATAGGGAACTTTATAAATTATAATGTAACATAGAGGCACGCCGCGCAACAGTTCAGATTAAAATTATGAATTTAGTATTCTTCAAAGTCAAAAGTCAAAGTCAAAGTCAAATCATTTATTTCAATTAGGCCATTTAAAAGGCACTTTTGAACGTTAAACTTACAAGTTAAATACAATTTAATGATTCTAGTTGCCCCTTCCAAAAGGTAGTTTTGTATGGAGAAGAATGGGCAAGAAACTCCATACTTACTCTTTTAAAATAGTTTTTACAATATAAATGCATTTCAGTAAGGAAGTTAGGTTAGGTAGTTAGGTTAGCTATAGGGTAGGTATAGTAAGTTAGGTTAGGTTATAATTATACATACATGTTGTAATTTTAATTCTATCGAACACAAAAATGTTTAATTAAGATCACAGTAGAGACTCGCTACATAAAAAGTAGTAGTAGTTATTATTGGTTTGGATCTATTAGTTGTCATCCTATTAAACGTATGTATATCTAATATATAAAAAAAATGATAAGAGAAATAAATTGACTCTAGGGCACAACGAAGTTTGCCGGGGCAGCTATAGTAGCAAATAAAACATAGTTGTAACAATGACTCACTTAATACTTTCTTTATCTTACTTGTTGTACAATGGGTAAACGGTTGACTGCTGCAACTCATTTTCGGGGATTCTCTAGTAGTTCTAGAAGGGAAAAACGTGAAAATATTAAAAATACCTAGGAGAACATTCGTTTCGAGAGCAAGGTTCAAGCTACTGGTAGTTTGACCCGCTGTCTCTAAGTCCAAATGATTGTACTACGGACTACGTAACGGTACTCCATAATGCGCAAGTTTTTTTTTATTTTAATGCAAGTTCCAGCTGATGTATTCGGGCTTTTTTGTTATGTATAGTAGAATAAAAAAAAACACATCGATACATACATATTACATGATTTCGCATGCAATATTTATTTCTGTATAGATGTACCGTGCTACAATTTGTATCTAATTCTCGTGATAGGTGCTCAAATAGGAACACTAAGAAGCATTCTTGTTTGACCACCTATTTTAGGGCATCTATGCATTGAACACCAATCAATATAAAAATACGTTTGGTACTCGATGCGTAGGCGCCGGGAATACTTTTACAATAAAAATGTTGACTGATCTCCACAAACTTATTACTGGGTTCTCTACTGGGTAACGCGATACCTCTAAGTTCAGATGAACTTCAGGTCAGAAACCTGAAAGTCTGACAGCCCGTAACGACTGTCAAAGATCTACAAATACAAATGACAGCCGGGACCAACAACTTAATGAGCTTTCCGAGGTAGGTCTTGACATGAAAGTAATGGTCACCCATCGACGGAGCAACCCCGTCAAGCGTTGCTCAACCTTCGATCTAACTGTGAGTCTGTTATTTTTTAGCCACAAGCTCCTCGGACCTGCTGTTCAATTCGACTAGTGCTGCAGAATTATTTACGTCAGATTCAATTGTATTTTTAATAAAGTAAAGTGTGGTTCAGATAAAGTTTATTATTCATAAAGTCATCTGTAGATAATAATTAATGTTGCAGAGACAATGAGCAAACCACATGTGTGTAAATCGCAGATATTTTATTTATATCTGTCACGATTTCAACTCTTTACAACGCTCAAAACAGCTCAATGCAGATAGTTATTCAAATTTGAGGTATCATTAAATAATAATAACAATTATAATATCATTTATTTCACTCCTTGAGCTACATTGTATAATTCTGCCTTAATCTAGAACCTTTGTGAAAGTCTTAACTAGATTCGGGACCTGTAAGACATATCTCCAGGCTTACCCTATTAAACATAATCACATTTGCGGCATCTTTACACGAGTCATTATTATCTAAAAGACTTGTAACAAAATATTTTTATTTTTTGATAGAAACAGATTTTTTTGATAAAGAGGTAGAATAATGAATTTTTATGAAATATAATGTGAAGTGTAAGGTAAAGTGATATTTTTATTGGATTGTGTGTAGTGTGTAATGTAAATGTGTGTTTGTTCTTGAATATGTGCTTGTTTTTGGATATGTGTCCGTGTATAAATGTGCGTGTGTAAGTGTGGGTGTGTGTTTAAGTGAAATTAAATTTATTTTATGATTTGTAGAATACTTTCTGTGTCCTCATAGTCCAAATTAAGAAGCCAGTTTGTTACTGTACTCTTACATTTATATTTCGTACAAATGTAAGGTTTTATTCACTCTGTTCTAAACTTAAGGACCAAGGAAATTAAAGAACCTTTGAGTTAGCCTCAAATGAGTTGGGATGGATTGACAAACAGTATGCTATCGTCTCAGGGATTTAAACATTTCAGGGTTATTGGTTTTGCGCGAGTGGACTGTGAGCATTTAATTGAGAATAAACAATTTTCGAATGGAAAGAACCTTGCAGGTTTTATATAGTTATGAGGTAGGAAATTGATATGGAAAGGACCAGCCAACTTTAATGATCGCCCTGTAGTCAAGTTTTAGATCTAAGTATCATAAGCGTATTTGCTGACCCACCCCAGACAACAGTACAATACTGGGCAACTGACTGGCAGAGGACTAGAAAAACTTGACTCAGCACGTTTTTATCACCCACATGGCGGAGTTGCATAGAAATTAATTTAGGGAGCCGAGAGGTAAGTAGATCTATATGATTGAAAAATGACAAAGAGTCATCATGTAACAAAACTCGTAATATTTTAATATATTTCGTAATATTTTAATATTTAACTTTTTAAAGTTCCATTTAAGTGAAGCGGCAATAGCCTTATGGCTAATGCGTCAGCCTGGCCATCGCGATCTCGTGAGATCTATTCCCAGTTCCCACCCATTGCACTATGGACGTGAACCCACTCCAGATACAATTATATTTAACTTAGTTGAAGGGGTAAAGTTAGCTAAAAAAAAAGTTAACTCAAAATAATTTATTTACCAAACATAGGTAAAGTGGTAACTAGTATAAAAATTGGTTTTTGTTTATAAAAACTAATGCGTCATCATCATAATTTGACTAAAATTTACCTTATTTTACAAATTAACTGTGCATACCTTCATTTGCATTCGAGTATTTCAATGTCTAATTGTCTGTTCGATTGAAGCCGCTTGCGGGTAATTAGTTCGTGAGTTCGCCTCACTAAACTATTAACCGCGGGTGGCCAGTGGCTTGCGTTTGATGCTGATAACTACAGTAAGGCCGAGGTTTGTGTCAATGCAAAGTCAAAGTCAAATCGTTTATTTCAATTAGACCCATAACAGGCACTTTTGAACGTTATACTTACAAATTAAATAAATTAAGAGAATAAATGATTCTAGTTGCGCAATATACAGAATATCGTACCTCTGGTGACAGTTCAAAGTAATACAAAAACAAAAGCAGCTAACTAGTATTCGTATTGGCTTACGTCAGTGTTTATCTAGGATGACGTCATGCGCACAGTAGCCCGTCTGTTAGTCACCGTAACTTGAAGTCCACTTACGCCCGATATTAATATTCTATCTCAATCCAAATCCCGATCCTTTGTTTTTGACGGCTGCTTCTGATTGGACATCTTTAAGACTCGGATAGGCGAATTCGGTCGTTGATTGGTAACAGACAAAGATCGGGATCAAGATAGCAACCGAGATAGATTATTAATATCCAGCGTTAAAGTGCAGTACATTTTTTTTTGTAATTCCTTAGTTGTCATCAAAGTTTGATGCGCAACTGTGCAACTGAACGCCAGTTAGTTACTGGCAATGACAGCTACCATATGAATTTATTTACACATTTATATTTAAAAATGTAACTATGATCCGAAGTTGATTGACATAAATAAATAAATATTTTTATCTTTTGCTTTGCCATAGAGATGACTTCTGTCTCGCTTGTAATGGAAATTCGCAAAAAAAAGCACCTTCGCATTTAACTAAAATCAGGAATTATCGGGTAAATACATTTAAGGGGCCATCATTGCGATGCTATATTTTTGTGTGTACCGTTCACGAAAACACGCGTAAGGCTCGAGCGTAGTGATCGCTTAAACTGTTTTAATATTTTATATCTTAATTTGAGTTTCTAAGTAAATTAAGACGGTTGAGAAATAAATCTCCGAAATGTTTGTGTATACATATTTGTTTACTATGTTGGTACACATATTAAAGTACACAAGTTAAAAAATAGTACGAATATATAATAAACTGAAGATTAATATGTTACTTTTAAATTTTTTTTGATTTTGAATTTTTGTAGTAAAAATTAAAAAAGTGGTTCCCTCAAGTGCAAGTAGACTATGATAAATAATAATAATAAATGTTTATTTCGATAACTTAAGAATACGTTTACATTTGGTCTTCAGGGAATTTCCATTTAAGTAAGAAGAATACTTGTGTTAGGAAGTTCCGCTCTTCCAGTAGTTACAACTTGTATAAGCTATTGAATAGACATTCCATTACAGTAGATATTCGAAAATAAAGTGATATAAATCAAAAATATAAAGTAAAACTTAAACAAACAAACAAAATAATGATTAATTAAAGGCGCGCTGTAGTGTGAGGGTGTGTAGTGTGTAATGGTGTGTTTGTGTGTGTGTGTGAGTGAGTGTGAGCTGTGAGTGTATGTGTGATTAATGATAGTATATGGTATATAAATATCATTATGATATTTATATGGATATGTGTTAGTGAACAAAAAGTAGTCTCCATTAATAAAAACCGTTTAATTATTAATATGCATCTAAGAACAAATAGACTGGACTATATTCTTAATCATGTCATAAGTTTTTGTCTTTAGCCATTCAGTCAGAGCATTTTTGCAGTCTCGATACGAAAGTGGATAAATATTTAATTCCTTGTTTATAAAGTTATATAAGTGAGAAGATTGCCTAGCGTACTGTCTCTTAGCAAAAGTTGATTTAACAGGAACATTGGGGATCTATACTATATACTGGTGTAGGTAAGATTTTTTAATTTTCAAAATCTATTGTTTTTTCTTGTAACTAAATGATCAAACGTCAGTCTCGCGTCATTTTTTGGAATACATGTGGGTGAATTTTAGTGATTTTCCATGAATACGTAATTTATTTCCAAAATTTAATTCCTCAACATGCAAAGCAAGGAACTCGTCTTTTCAAATCACAAATAGGATTGTATAAATTCTTCTTCTCTTTCTCACAAATAATGATTACAGTTGATCAAAATCAGTCGATTTCCGACCCGGCCCCTTAATTAGGTACAAGTTAGTATAATCAATATTGAAGTAACACAAAAGGAGGTAAAGCAAAACCGAATGAAGAGGTAATAGGATAGAGTGAAAGGAGGAGCGAGTAATAACCCTTTTAGTCACGAAGTTTAAAAATACTGAATACATTACAGCTAAACCATTACATCACGCCTGAAATCATCGAAGGGCTAAGCTGAGGTACGTACCTATAGTGCCTTTTTATCCTGTTATTGTAATAGGGGGCGAGCCTATTACCAGAAAATGGGCACAAATCCAAACTCTACTGACATATTCCCGGACCTCATGTTCGACTGTACGATACATCGAGTCAAAATGTCGCATGATGTCACTAGTCAGTACCTACAGTTTACACTTGATAATGACAAACAAGCCCCCTCTCCTCAACTTGAATGCGCTTAATCTAAACAGTTTTCCATCAATTTGAAACATAAAAAAAAATCTTGTGAAACACCCAATTGTAAAAAAAACCTAATGATTTAACATTATTTCCCGATTGGTTAAGTACGGTTAAATATTTTTTGGTTGATCCTTGGGTTTCTTTTAATGATCGAACTCAAGACTTCGGGCTCAGCAGTTTTGCTTGCAAGCACCATCGCGACAGTTTTTCTTATTATTTTATAATATATTAGAGTGTTGCCAGATTTATTGGCAATGATATTACAAGTTTACGCGTAGTCCAATATTACGTAAATAAATGAGCTTGTGTTATGGGTACTAAACAATACAATGATAGCCGTACAATGATAGCCATACTCATGTAATATTTTTAAATACAAACTTATTTATTTATTTATTTATTAAGGTAAACGAACAGCTTCTGTATACAGCATTACATTAGAATAATAGTAAAAAGTATCAGACTTATACAGTCGCCAATAACAGGTTAACCAACATTCATGTGAGTGAAAAATGACAAATAATCAAATTAAAGTTAAAAAGGAAAACAAAATGAAATAAAAAAATAAATAATAATAATAAACATACATTTTATAGATAAAATATATCCAGACACAGAACAAATGATTGGCTTATCACACTACATTTGTCCCGGGTAGGAATCGAACTCATGACCTCCGACTTAGCAGTCAGAGCCACTAACGACTAGACCAACAGGCTAGTCTTCGATATAATTAGTCATATAGATTTACACCTAGACAGTACTTAACATCCGCACCTTATTATTAGTGGGCCCAATGTAATTAATTTATTTTGGGAAACCATACTCTCAACTTACTTTCCAAAGTAAATGATAAAAAACCATGATACGAGTTTTATAATGTTTGACTTGTATGAAAGATTCCTCGCTTATCAGTCTTCTGAACACAGTTTAGAACACGGGATTGCTTTTGAATCTCTCAGAGACTTTAACAAGATTGCTCGTGTAATTCTTTAGTTGTTCGATTTTATACGGGTTGAAAATTTCTATAAGTAAGTTTATACGGTGTGAATAAGAAGTCTCTATCCACAAATTTCTCATAAAATGAAGCTGGTGAATTTGTTTGAACGTATCTCGAACTACCTGTAAGATTTGGAATAAAACATTTTTATTTGACCATAATATAATCATCAATATCATTTTTAAGTATCAGCACTTTTTGTACGATAAAATTACCATAAGTACTTAATGAACATTCGAAAAATTCTACCACCCGCCACTTTCCAGTATTTTTGCTGGGGAGAAGAAGTGGCGGAACAAACTTACCAGCAACACATCTGTTTTATAAGTTAGAAGAACTTGAATTTAAATATTTGGCATTAAAAACCAAACAATTTGAGTTAAATTACTAGCAAACTCCAATATACATAATAATAGTAATATATATAGCTACCGAATTTGTACACTAAACTAAAAAGAAGCCAGGTATACATGTGCATTGTGCAGTGTGAGTTATATCCATAGGTCTGCGACACCATGCCACAAAATGATAACAAAACCAAGGCCAGCAGGACGACCAGTTACCACAAGCAACACCCGCTCGTGAACTGAACGGAAGTAAATATCAATAGTTTACATGGAGTGACTGCCTGTCTGACCTCCACAACTCAATAACTGAGTAACACAATACCCCTGGGTTAGACTGGTTACTTGTTAGACTTTTGGTTCTGACTACTCGTAAGGACTATCAAATATCAAATGACAGCCGGATCCAACAGCTTAACGTGCTTTCCGAGGCACGGAAGAGTCTTCATATGTAATGTTCACCCATCCACGGACTGACCTCGTCAAGCGTAGTTTAACCTTCAATCAACCGGTGGGGCTGTTATTATTTAGCCACAAGCTCGTCTAACCTAATGAGATGTTTCCGTGAAAAGAATAGAATAGAATAGAATATTTATTTGCCAGAAACATGGTATAAATACATAGGTGGTCACAATGATAAATAGCGCTAAAGACATGTCTGAGGCCTCATTTACGGAGACGCGGGGCGTCGCGCGTTGCGTTGAGCGGCGCGGCCCGCACTGAATTCAAATATATGGCGTTGTATGAGTGCGTTTACGGAGAAGCGATTTTAGACGCGTTTGTTTGAATTAGGGCGTTTTTTGCGGCCGAGCCCGCGGATGGCACCGACGCGTCCCACGCGGCGTTTATCGCGGCGGCGCATGCAGCGGCAATTCTCGATGAAGCTATGTCTATTAGAAATCGCCCAACACAGACGTAGTCACCGTCGCAATGGAATATGATATGCCCGCCGCGTGCTTTGCTACACGCTAGAGGATTCGCCGCGGGCGCCGCGGCGGGCACCGCCACGCTTCCCGTCTCGCTTCTCTATGAACATGGTCGTATATTGCTATAAGTTTGTGTTTACGCGTGCGATGAGAGCTCACCGTTTAAACGGCATGCAAAATTAAATTAAGTACTAACATAATCATAATCATTTTAAAAACACATTAATTATTCGATAAACACGATTCGATAACACATTAAAGTAGTTCCATTGTTCAAATCCGGTATTGATAAAGATCCTAATAACTATAGGCCAGTTTCGATCCTACCAGTTCTCAGTAAGGTGTTTGAAAAGTTAATGCTTAATCAAATGTTACGCCACTTTAACAAAAACTCCATTTTTCACGAACAGCAGTACGGTTTCACCAAAGGGCGCAGTACAACTGACGCCGGTGTCACCCTAATCAAGAATATTTTTAACGCCTGGGAGGAAGCACAAGATGCCATTGGAATCTTTTGCGACCTTTCGAAGGCTTTTGATTGCGTTAGCCACGAGACACTCTTGCTGAAACTTGATCACTATGGGATTAGAAATAAATCTCTTGATTTAATGAGATCCTACCTAAAAGAACGTCAGGTTAAAGTTCAGGTTAATGGCGTGAACTCATTAGGGTCTGAAATGATCATGGGTGTTCCCCAAGGTTCCATTCTAGGGCCGTTCCTCTTCTTAGTTTACATAAATGATTTGCCCCAATTAGTTCAGAACCAACCAAAGATGGTGTTATTTGCAGATGACACATCATTAATATTTAAAATTGACCGTCGGTCACAAAATCTTGACGGCGTAAATAATTCAATTATTCAGGTCCAAAACTGGTTTACTGTAAATAATTTGGTACTAAATGAAAAAAAAACGAAATGTATTAGATTTACGTTACCAAATGTTAGAAGTAGCGAATGTGATATCATATTGAATGGAGAAAAACTGGAATTTCTTAATCAAACAGTTTTCCTAGGAATAACACTAGATGAAAAATTACAATGGGGACCTCACTTAACATCTCTTGCAGGGCGGTTAAGCTCAGCTGCTTATGCGGTTAGAAAAATAAGACAGTTGACAGATGTACAAACCGCGCGTTTGGTATATTTTAGCTACTTCCACAGCATAATGTCTTATGGCATTTTACTGTGGGGTAGGGCTGCTGATATCGACTCCATTTTTATTTTGCAAAAGAGAGCTGTCAGAGCCATTTACGGTTTACCGAATCGCGAATCTCTTAGGGAACTTTTTAAGAAAATTAATATTATGACAGTGCCTTGTCAATTTATTTATGAAAATATAATGTATGTTAGAAAGAATCTGCATCTTTTTAGCAAAATAAGTGATAGGCATAATTTTAACACTAGAAATAAAGATAAAATAGCTCAACCAGCTTTCAGACTAGCCAAAGTACAATCATCTTTTATGGGGTACTGCGTTAAATGCTACAACAAAATACCTAATGATATATTAAAACTAAATCAAAGAAACTTTAAAACTTATGTTAAAAAAACACTTTGCAAACAGGCATATTATACATTAATGGATTATATTGAAGATAAAAATGCTTGGAAACATGCTGGTCCTGCTCCATAGGACAACTTAATGTCTGGACAGGAATGTTTGCTTTTTCTCTACATCACACATTGTAATTTGATTTTTTATTTTATTTTTATTTTAAGTATTAACTTCATGTTTATTACTTTTTTTAATAATCAACTTTGGATTAAATATAATGTAAATATGTGAGCACCATGTATCTTTCAATACGCTCATACAATTACCAGCCGCGTTGCTTATTTTATATCACCTATCTCAGGATAGCTGTTTTTTTTTTCTCATGGTACATACATCGTTCTCACTTATAATCTGATTATGTATACAAATATTGTAAAATCTATTTTAAAAGAGTAAGTATGGAGTTTCTTGCACATTCTTCTCCATACAAAACTACCTTTTGGAATGTGCAACTAGAATTATATTAATTTAATTTATTTGTAAGTATAACGTTCAAAAGTGCCTGTTTTCAGGCCTAATTGAAATAAATGATTTGACTTTGACTTTGATTCTTTATATTAATTTTAGACATTAGTTTAGTTATTATTTCACACATTATTACATACAAAACCTTTATAATGATATGAATAAAATTTAAGCAATACCTATTACAAAAGATTAAATTTAATACATGTCATGATGTCAAATATTCTGAAACCGAATAAAAACATTTGTCAATAAGCCACTTTTTTTAAAAAGTAATTAAATCATTTGTATTCTCCTTAGTTTGAACAAAAATCACGACAATTTGAAGTAAAAAGAACATCAGAAAAAATTTGGAAATAAGGGAAAATCGACAAACTTTTTAATCAAATATTTGGTCCACCAAAAAACAAACCAGCCAACCAAGCATCAAATATTTGGTTTGGTGCATGGGAGCTTCTCTCATCCTACAGAATTGAACGCGAACTACATTGATTTTACCCTTTTACTATACCATAGTAAAAGGGTAAAATCAATGTACCTAGTTCGCCTATCGAACCACCCTACCTAACCAACCAATGCAGTTAGTAGTTGTCGAGGTATTTTCAAAAATGAAACTTATTTATTATTTACTTAATAAAGTTCGTCCTTTTGCATTCGTAGAGTGAATAGAATAGAATAGAATACTCTTTATTGTACACCATAAAAATTTACAAATTTTAACTCAAAAAAAATAATCTGAATCTTTTATCTCATTAGTAATGGACTGTGCCAATTACTAAAGCATCAGTGTCTAGACTCTTATAAGCGACAGATTATACTCATTATATTGAATTGAAGTGATAGACCTACGTTGACCTCCAGGAGTAAGAAATAATTGTATTGTTCGATAAATGTTAGCTTAGAATTCATGGAAAATGCATTAAACGTTTACCCTACTTCTTAGCTGTCCTTCAGGCGGGCGTATGTGTGTCAAGCGGGTTGTATGTATTCGAATTCAAGCGATCGCTGATAAATAATAAATGTTAGCAGTATTATTAGGTACTATCATTAAGTCTAAAGGGTATGTGGTCAGATTTATGTACGAAATATTTAATACGTTTACAGCTTCTATATTTTATGCAGCATTTCCCGCGATTGGTTTTTCAGATTTTCCCAGTAGCAGACTAGCAAAATTTACATTCATACAGACAGAGAGAGATGTACCAAGAGAGATATTTTGAAGTTAAGTTCGATCCAAAGTTTACCCTCAGATATTTTGGTAACACGACACCTTAGGACATATTCCTAGCTTTAATTATACTCCGAACTTTGACACCCAGACGTACACACTACACACGCACACACACACACCCATACCACATAAGAGTAGCTGCACTATCTGTACTCTTCGTGATTATGTTTTTTGTAAGGTAAATGCAGCTATCCTGTTAAAACCAATTATAAAATCAATATTAATTATTTTGAGTGGTAATTGGTTTCACACCCAGTGTTCTATTTCGATATGTAAGTTTGGCTAAACTTGTTTATATTTATTATTTTAAATGCCCTAAAATATAATATTTTCGTATAAATAAAAAATGAATAAGAGAACAATTCGATTGTCAGTATTACCGACCCATAGAAACGGCTATTAACGATTTTTACGAAGATTACCGAGTGTACGAAAGTAGAAGAATTTAGGATTAATATTTTGTTTAGATGAAAACAAACTAATGTGGTGTTGTGAAGCAAGTTGTCCTTACTGTTCTTTTTTTAATTATTGTGCTTGTATTAAATAAAATGACAAGCACGGATCGAATTCACTACCTCTCGATTGTCAGACCGACCGACGCCTTAGCCATTGTGCTGTTGCTGTTATGTAACGTACGAGTATCCAGGTTAAACTAACATCCGAATTGAAATATTGCAAATTTAACTTTTGGGGACCTATCAACCCAGTCTAATAGACCAGTCTAACGGTAATTAAGATTTAATGTTTGTAAATGCACCTGTGACACAGGAGAGACCAGACACAATTATATTTAGTTAAGTTGGAAGGGAACAAGCCTACTAGCAGACCACATTTGCTAGTAATATTTTTTTTAAACAAAAATTATCTTTTGTTCGATCTTCTTGATTCCTATTCCTCAGGATCGGGTTATATCGGGTGGTAAGTGTAAAATGTGTTCAAGAGAAACGTTGAGCGCCATATTTGTTTCTACTACAGGAGCTAAAGGCGTAATACTGCATATTTGTCCTTTCTTTGCTTTCTACTACTAAAAAAGTAACTCAAGCAAGCAGTATTGGATTTATTTCGTTCAAAATCAAAGTCGCTTCTTCTGCGTAGTCAAACTGATTTGACCACAAGGTATAGTTTTTCCCTGTGGTCAAATCAGTTTTGTTATGGTTTTAAGAAAAGTACAGTTTTCAAAAATAAACATTATTATAATGTAATAAAATGCCAAAATATAAGCCCAATTTACAATTGATATGTATAAAGAAAAAAGGCGTCAGCGTAATTTGCCAAGAAAATGACCAATAAATAAATAAATATTCCACAACTCTTACACAACGCCATCTAGTCCCAAGCTAAGCAGAGCTTGTGTTATGGGTACTAAACAACTGATAAACATACTTATATATTTCTAAATACATACATATTATAGATAAATAACACCCTGACACAGAACAAATGATCGTGCTCATCACACAAACATTTGTCCTGGGTGGGAATCGAACCCACGACCTCTGGCATAGCAGTCAGGGTCACTAACTACTAGACCAACAGGCCAGTCAACCAATACTTTCTTTATGCAAAAATTGTAATTGGGATTTCATTATGAAATCGTCTCTGCTAGTATGCTCGATTCGGCGCGGGGGCGGTTCGTTGTCATCATCCTCCATTTTCAGCAATGTCGACAATAGACGAGCTATTATTTTCGGACGATGTTTTTTCATCTCGTGATTAGGTTGACCAACGGGATTTTTTTTTCCTCTTGGTCAAATCAGTTTGACAAAATAGTTTGACCTCGAGATAGCACCCATCAAAGTCATATAATTTATTTCAGTTGACCATACACATGTATGTTTTTCAAACATGCTAGTTGGCTCTTCTAGATGGTAGTTGTGTATGAAAAAATATGAACAAGAAACTTCATGTTCACTCTTTTCAAATAGTTTTTCACAATCTTTGTATGCACAATTACACATAATTGAAAATAATACCTTAGTTTCGCCAACTTTTTCCTTCAATAACGGTAAGATTAGAAACTTTATTAGTTCTTCTGCCGGCGTTTTTCGAACTATGATGGGGTGCTTTCCAAATGCAGCTAAATACCAGTGTTTTACTTGGAGCACACAACCCAGTTAATAATAATAATTGATTAAAGAACATGTAATTTACATTAATTATATTATTTATTTATTTAATACTTCAACACTAATGTACATACCACATAGGCGGACTTAATGCCATATTATGCTTAACAACAAAAAATAATTTTAGTTAATTAAATTTCTTTGTCATTTATTTTTAACAGTTACCGTTAGGTACAGTAACACGATAGTCGATAACCATTGGCTTAACTGGTTGTCAGACTTTCGGGCTTCTGACTTCTGCAACTACTGTCACAGATCTACAAATGAAAGCCGGATCCAACTTAACGGTCTTTCCGTAGTCTTGATATTGTGTAATGAATTTTCACCCATCCGCGGACCGACCTCGTCAAGCGTAGCTTAACCTTCGATCGACCGGGGTGCTTTTATTTAGCCACGACTCCTCTCCACAAGCTCAGGATCAGAAAATCGAATCTTCATTCAAATTAGGCTCATAAAAATGCATAAGACAAATACAAATTGATTTGACTGGCCTGTTGGTCTAGTAGTTAGTGACCCTGACTGCTATGCCGGAGGTTTGATTCCCACCCAGGACAAATGTTTGTGTGATGAGCACGATCATTTGTTCTGTGCCTGGGTGTAATTTATCTATAATATGTATGTATTTAGAAATATATAAGTATGTTTATCAGCTGTTTAGTACCCATAACACAAGCTCTCAAGCTTAACTTGGGACTAACAGTCCCCCAGAACGCCCACTCTTCACGACTTCCTAGTGTTTATGCTGAGAAGAAGAAGTGGCGGTACAAACTCCCCAGCAACAACTTTACTATAAAGCCTAATACGATAAATACGCTTCAAGTTGTGGGTAAACGCCCGTGCTTTGCAAATCGCTACTAAAGCACAAATCTCATCGCAAATCGTTTCATCAACAAATTGGTTGTTGGCGAGACTTTCCGTAAAGCTCTCCACTCCATGTCCATCGAAAATTCCAATCACTTGAATTGGATTTATCGTTGGAGTTCATTAGTTTGAAAGTTCCTACGACGTGGAGCATAGATAATAGAATGGTGTTCAACGTCTGACAAACTAGTTGGGACTCGGAACAAGTTTTGAGCTGCCTATCAATGAGCTACCTTGTACCCATCGACACGTGTCATTAAACAAAATTGTATGTTAACGACACTCGATCGACATTGTTTTTTTTTGTGTTAATTTTGTATTGCATTGTTTTTACACTAAACAAATATAATTAACTTGTATTTTTATCAAGTAATTAAACCTATCAATGTGTTAAGGGTTACCTACGAGTTTAATTGTTTTATAATTAACAAACTATAGCACATCAAATTGATCGTATGATTGTTGAAAATCGAGTCTTTTTGTCTTTAAGATGTATATCGCATTGCCGGGTGACATCACGTACATATTATAATTATTTCTATATTTATCATGGGTCTATAATAGAAGTTTTACAAAAATGTTATGCTACGAAATTGTTGTTATTGCTACGAAATCGTAGCCACTGCTACGTGATCGTGGCCACTGCTACATGATCGTAGCCACTGTTACTTGATTTAAGCCACTGCTACGAAATCGTATTGATTGCTACGAATCGCAGCATTTGCTACGCTAAACCACAGCCTAAAAACATACAGTCGTCCGACGAAGCTGTCTAGACTGGGCAATCGTGCGGGGTGTGAGGGGCGAGACGCGGGAATACCGCTCCCGCACTGCGAACAAACCGATGTTCGTAGTGCGGGAGGTATTATTCAAGTCTGACGCGTGTAGAAGTTGTCGGAATTTTTCCAGAGATCAAAGGCGTCGTCCTACTGTATTAATATTTATACTGTGGCTAAACGTAGCAACAATTTTGATTCACAACAAGCCCGTTTTTGCAGGAATGCAACATACCGCCTGGCGCCGCTCTGCCTGTGCAGCCGCATCCCATCACGTTGGGGCCGCCGAGCGCGCACCAGCAGATACTCACCGCCCCCACCGTACTCTCGCGGCACGCTAAGGAGTACTACTTCATGGATATCGAGCTGCGTTATGGATTGTTGCAGGTAAATAACTATTTGATGTGCTACTTAGGCACAGACTAATCGCAAAAAAGTTAAACTAAAGTTTACTAACAAGACAATGTATTTCCATAGTTGACAACATAACATAACATAACGTCACGCCTGTAATCCCCGAAGGGCTAGGCAGAGGTGTACCTGGTAGTACACCCACAATCCATAGTTGAGTGTTCTGAAAAAAAAACTAAATGGTTAGTGTAGCTTCACCCTGCTGAAATACTAATTTACTATTGAGTTTGTTTTTGACGCTACTGACTGTAGTAACGAAACGACTTAAGTGCCGACCGGCCCAGAGTTGTCTTCTTTTATGACACAGATTACGTATTTGCCTCGCAAGAGATAGGAGAGGGCACTCTATCTCACTTAGAGCACCGGTGCGACTCGGTATTCTTGCGAGAATAAAACTTTTTTCACGAAATAGACGGTATCTATTCTGCAACATAATCTTCTGAACTGTTTCCCAACCAAGTTTTAATCGCCTTCCAGTGACTGTCTTACAACCCAGTAACTGGCTAACACTTAACCTCTTGGCAAGATCTTGCGTATGGAATGCAATCCACACGAAACTATTAAATATTAATAACGCTACTCGCTTTTATGTGCTTTTACTGGGAAACGTTTATAAAGCACTAGCAGACGTCCCGCGGTTTCACCTAGGTAGGTCCCGTTCCCGTAGGAATACATGGATAAAAAGTAGCCTATGTGTTAATTTAGGGTGTCAGCTAACTCCATATCAAATTTTATGGTGCGCATCCCAACGTGTATGCTCAATTTGGTGCTGGAAGAAAGTTTTTGTGCGCAGGATGTGGTGTTCCGTCGCTTCCGCGGACGAATTCCACAAGAACGCACATACGAGTAATTTCGTGCTAGTGAAGTGATACTAACATAGTTTTATAAGATTTAACTAACAAAAGTGTTATTAGTATGTATTTTTAGATTAATGTATTTATCTATGGGTCTTTGTTACCTGAAATAAATGGTTTATTATTAATATTATTAAAATTCATTCAGTACTTTTTACGTGAAAGAGTAACAAACATCCATCCATCCATCCATTCTCACAAACTTACGCGTTTATAATATTAGTAGAAATTCCTAGATTCCTTTATAAATGCGAATATGATTTGTGAAGTTATTTGTCACTCTTCACGCAATAACTACTGAATGGATTTTAATAAAACTTTGCAATAATAAAGCTTATACATCAGAATAGGACTTAGGCTATAAATTATAAAAATATTATGTAAATTATTAAAAACATAAAGATAAGTGTCAAGTAAGTAGGTAAAAACTCTGTCATCTGCGAACTATTCTGGCGTGCGGTGCACGGAAATATGGAAATATTTATATTAAATAGCCCTATAAAAAAATCCGTGACAACATCCATCTATCTTTTAAGTATCTTATTCACGTTAATTTGGTGGGTTTTGCCTATAACCCACGTACGTGCAGTTTCTAACAACATTTCAGAAGTAGTTAGGGATAATCTCATTTTAATCAGCTGTATTAATCCGATTTAACACTGATTAATTAGTATTTTTCTGTTGACAAAAAAACTGGTAAGACCTAAACCTAAAGTCATTTTCACTGTATACGTGCAATAGGTGGGGATTGAACTCATGACACCTCGGCCAATAGCCAGGCCGACGCCTTAGCCATTGGGCTATTGCCGCTTATAATTAAGTGGCATATAAAAAGCAATTTAACCTTTCGCTAAGCTACAAGTGACAGACCATTATAGCATTGCGTTCATCAAAGCGACCAACTATTCTACTTTTGTATCCGACTGCATTTTAAAATTTTCAACTCGGCCCCCGTCCCACCGCCCCGCTGTATCATGCATTGATATATCGTGCATGAATTGTTTGCCGTATTTTTGCGCCGGTTTATGTACGTAAGCCCCTGATCTCTAGCACTCTCGCCGCAACCAATACCGGACAATGAGATGGATTGTATTTTCACGATATTTTTTGTGAATGAATAAAGAAATAGTTCGTCGAAATCCCAGAAGTATTTTGATAACGATTCCTGATTGCCTCTTTTCGAACATTCCATCCTGTACCTACAACGTTTTTGTTATCGTATGCTTGATTGGCATTCGTTCTGCAATTTTTTGAATGTAGGAGTGCCGTACTGTTGTGAATAACCCTTTACTCTAAAACACGGAAGGTAATCAAGCCGAAGTGAAGGGTTGGTTGGCTTTTTTTAGCCTTATTTGAATAAATGAATTGTGATTTTAATGTTTTAATTAATATTTTAAGCTAATTTTTAAGGCTGTTTGGACAAGTATAAAATGTGAATCTCTAATTCAACGCAATCAAAAAATAAATTTAATCAATCTCGCTTTTTAAAACCGTTTTTACCTTTTCCTATTATAGTCCTAGGGTTTACTACGACAGTTGATTGATTGACTTGTGATAGTGGAATAAGTTGGCGTGATAGAAAGACACAATGGCCCCGACTAATTTATTATTCAAACTACCGTTCACGACAGCCAGTTAACAAGTTAGCCTCGTTCTAAAAAACACAGAATTTCTTATGTATTGTTTTACCCGTTAGGTATCAATTTAACATTGACTTTGTTTCTCAAGGTTTTGTTGAACATACACGTAGAGACACGGAACGGCATAGAATTTTGAATAGACGGAAATACAGATTTTGTAAATACATTCATACATTAACTCACACCTATTTGCCATAGGGGTAGCCAGAAACTACAGAGCGCCATATGCTGTGATTCCTACATGTTCATTTTGCTTCGTTTACATTCATACATATTGTCATACACACACGCCGATTGCGAGTACTTACGCACCTGACCTTTCTGTAGAACCTCACCAATGAGGTCTATGTGTGTCCTTCTAGGGCGCCCCTCCCAGTGTTTCCACTTACATCTCGCTTTTCATTCATCCTTTCTATATTTTATTTATTCTATTCTTTGTGACTTTTAATGCAAAACGCTTATTCTTCTAATATATAAAAATAAGTCGGGTTTTCCTTCCTGACGCTATAACTCCAGAACGCACGAACCGATTTCCACGGTTTTGCATTCGGTGGAAAGGTCTCGGGCTCCGTGAGGTTTATAGCAAAGAAAATTCAGGAATAATTACAATAAATTACATTATTATAGCTAACATACTAATAAAAATAAATTAAATTACATAAATCAGATGCAACCTTCATAGTCACTATGAAAAACTAAGACAGAAAATTAGAGAAAAGTAAATGACAGATTGACAATTTTTTTTTTTCTGCAGATTGACAATTACTGACATAATTTTAGGCAAAAAGTAAATATTGAAAAGTATTGTGTTCACTGTGAAATTGTGAAAAAAAAAGTAAAAAAAATAAGTTATTCGTTTCCTAACATTTCCACTGGAAACCATCAAATCAATAACGTGTATTGTGCAATTTT
This sequence comes from Euplexia lucipara, assembly GCA_921972225.1. NCBI lineage: Eukaryota > Metazoa > Arthropoda > Insecta > Lepidoptera > Noctuidae > Euplexia > Euplexia lucipara. The sequence goes on along the minus strand of OV179142.1, from coordinate 2,313,086 downwards.
TTATTGAATTTCAACAGCAGGCATTTGTCTTTTAGGCGGTAAGTTGAACTGTGTAAATTATGTGGATCGCGCATAGGTAGGTAATAAAAATAATATTAATAATCTTCTTCGAAACGGCTTGACCGATTCTCATGAAATGTTTTATGCATGTTCAGTAAGCCTGAGAATCGGCTACTATCTATTTTATCTAACCTCTAAGTGATACCTAAGGGGTGTTCGCCCTAAATTTTTATTTTTTTTAAATATTTTTTTTTTTATTTTTTTATTATGTGGCATCAAAAAATACATACATCTCTAAATTTGCACTTTTTTATCACCAACCCTTGCTTTTTAATAGTCATTTTCATAATTTTATCATTTTCTATCCCGCTCGATAACATTAATTATTATCACTTGGTAAGTTATCCCCTCCATGTGTCTACCGGTGTCACTTCTCGCCCTGTAAACAGCACGGAGTAGAGATGTTACCTCTACTGTTTTCGGCTATTATTAGTGTTTATGCTTCACTCTCATATCAAATGTAGTCTCGAGTAACTTTATTATTTATTTATTAATCTATAATATAAAAATGAATTGCAAAATGTGTTGGTAAGCGCATAACTCAACAACGCCTGGACAAATTTGGCCAGTTCAAAGATGGTTTTTACGGTGAGAAAATTTCGAATAGTTGCCGGAAAACCCCTAAAACAGCCCTTTTCTTTTTCCCATACAAACGTTTTCTAACTACAATGAACTTTATTGCTATTGTATAAAGTTCATATTACATATACAAGCACTCACTGTTGTTTAAACAATGTAGGTATGTTCTTAACGTCAAAGGGTCAATTCGCACATTAAAAGATATACGGAGCAATGATAACCAATTTGGTGGTACAAAGATTTTATTAGCAGGAGATTTTCGTCAAACATTGCCAGCTGATGAACTCAATGCATTCTAAAGTCCTCCAATTGTGGAAACATGTCAAAGTACTTCATTTAAGCAAGAATATGCATGTCGAATTGCAAAATGACTAATCTGGAAACATATTCTCATATACAACTCATTGACATTGGTAGTGGCAAATTTCCTATAGACATGTTGACTGGCTGCATTAACATTTCTCAAAGTTTTTGTCAGTTAACTCGATCAAAAGATAAACTTATCCAGAAGGTGTTTTCAGATGTTTCTCAAAATTACAGGAACCATGATTGGTTGAGCGAACGAGCTATATTGGCTGCAAAAAACATAGATGTAAATGAATTAAATTTAAAAATGCAAGAACAAATTACAGGCGAATCGAGGATATATAATTCGGCTACTAACCAAGATGATGTAGTGAACTATCCACCATAATTTTTAAACTCGCTGGATTTGCCAGGATTGCCACCTCAATCTTCAATTAAAGGTTGGATCGGTAGTGCTGTTATAATGTTGCGAAATATCAACCAACCGCGTCTTTGCAACGGCACACGGTTAGCGATAATTTTTATTACTAAACAACGTGATAGAAGCAACTATACTGAAAGGAAAGTATAACGGAGAAGACGTTCTCATACCGCACATCTCAATTATTCCGAATGATGTGCCGTTTGACTTTAAACGACTACAGTTTCCAGTTCGGCTTGCTTTTGCTATGACCATAAACAAGTCCCAGGGGCAATCATTAAGTGTTTGTGGTATTAATCTGGAAAACCCATGTTTCTCACATGGTCAATTGTATGTTGCCTGTTCCCGTGTTGGAAAACCATCAGATTTGTTTGTCCATATGCGCCAGATAATCAAACAAAAAACATCGTATATCACAAAGCACTACAATGAAAATAAAACTGATTTTTGTTAATAATTATGATTCACATGATTAACAATAAAGGGATTACTTATTTTTAAATGCTTATATATGTTTTATTTAATTATATTTCTTATTCGCAACTGTTCTGTCCAGGAGATTTTTTGCCCCGACTATAAAATATGTAGGAACAAAAAAATGTCACATTACAAATCATTTTGACAGGAATTTATTGCAATTTAATTAGGCAGTACGAAGTCTGCCGGGTCAGCTAATTAGTTATAAGTTTTAACTGACAGCCAGCTCTCGGGGAGCGCCTGCGTCTTTTTCGTCACTGACCACAGACTATGTAAGCATAGTTTCATGCTCTGTGATTGTATTTCTAGTTGCTGGAACGTGGGAGATGTGTTGGAGAGTTAATTTTGTTTTTAATTTTATAAATCATCTGTTCATTGTTAGGTATATATTCTTTTGTTTTTTTATGTACGTATTTATTTCCATATATTTTTTGACTCTTAGTGGGCTATTTATGTACATACATCATTGTATTCATGGCATTACAGTAGGCCCTATCAGAATTAAAGCGCTGCAGTATTTTTTTTTTTTTAAATAGCGTGGCGTCGTGCTGTGCTAGGGTCCTTTTTGGCCTCGCACAGGTCTTTTAGTTATTCAATACTAGCTGCCCCGGCAAACTTCGTTGTGCCTTAGAGTCAATTTATTGCTCTTATTTTTTTTATATTAGATTTATACATACGTTCAATAAGACGACAACAAATAAATCCAAACCAATAATAACTACTATTACTTTTAAATTACAACATGTATATATAACCTAACCTAACTGACCATTCCTATCCTATAGCTAACCCAACTATCTAACCTAACTACCTTACTAAAATGCATTGATTTAAAAAATACTAAATTCATAATTTTAATCTGAACTATAGCCTCTATGTTACATACAATTTATGCCTATAGTTTTCCCGGTCTACTTTAATTAAAGTCCTAACAGTAAAATAAGTTCTATTTGCAAAGAATTACTAAAGTTCGTCTCTGTCATCATTGCTAATTACGTAAATTGATTTCTGAAATATAAGACTTTTTTATGCTACATAAAACCTCTAAGTTTAATAACAAAATAAATTTCAGAACGTAGGTGCGTATTATAAATTGACAACCTTACCTTCTTGGGTTTAGCTTAAGACTTGTCAATTTCAAATTGTCACCTGATAATGAACTGGGAAGTTTGACTCCTGTCATGTCATCCAAGATGGCGCTGCGTTTGAAAAATGTTTGAGACAACCGATATTCTTGATATTTATTTTTATGATGTCGAACGGGATAAAAAGTATCCTATGTCCTTCTCCTGGCTCTAAACTACCTCCCTGCCAATTTTCAGCTAAATCGGTTCAGCCGTTCTTGAGTTATAAGTGAAGTAACTAACACGATTTTCTTTTATATACGAGTATATAGATGTTAGATTTAGTGTATTAGTTTTGAACTGTTAAACTCCTGTGCGTATCCCAAATAAATATATATTATTTTCTTTTGTTTTCTTTCTTTCAACGTGACCAAACTATCTATGCAAACTCTTTACGATTTTTGTAAAGTAACTACATCTTCTTTTTAACCACAACATTGCTTGTAAATATTTGTACTGTAATGCCAGTGCTATCCTGAGGATACTACAAGATGCCTCGGGACTCCGGAAATATTACCACCTGGCACAAATTTATCCTTTGCCGTGACGCCTCGCCGGTTTGCCAATTATCTTAATTTTCTCTGACTTAAATATTAAAGTTGATAATATTATTGGACACGGTTTTTACCGACTACGGCCAAGACAAAGGAGGTTATGATTTTGACACACTACGTATGCATGTGTGTATGTTCATCTGTTCCTTCATAGCTCCTACACTCCTTATCGGACCTCAACAAATGAGGTATCGTTAAAATCGTCCATGTATTGAATTAATAATTAAGTATGCCTTTCAGATATTCACTGCGGTTCCATATTTGTTAATAAACGATATCGTCTTTCATACGTAAAATACGCGCTTTGACGTTGCGTTGCGGATACCAGCCCGGTTTCTTTTTTTTAAACAACATCGTCAGCTTCTTAACTTGTACGGGTAATATTTTTTAATGATAATTTAGTTTTTGATGGCAATAGGCTTGCCTCTATTACATGGGACTTAAACATAACTGGCGAAATGTGTGTGTACTTCCAGGTAAACCTCTGCCTAGCCCTTCAAGCATTACAGGCGTAATGTTATGTGTTGGAATGTTATGTCATGATCTTAACAGCAACCATGCAACGCCAATCTGATTTAGTATTTACATACATGCAGAAATGAGTCAAGGCTGAAAAAAACCTTAAACCAAGACAGATAAAAAGCCGATGAGCCAAAGCATGCAGGCAGATTTATTTATTTATTTAATACTTTTTTATTCATTAGCACACAAATGTACATAGGCGGACTTAATGCCTTAGGCATTTTCTACCAGTCAACCTTGAGTTCATGCAGAGACAAACAGATTAAAAAAGGGAGACAATATCGCTTCTAAGCCTACTACGTCTAACTAGTAATTAGAAGCTTTATTTTAGTATATGCTGACTAACATTTCGCTCGCGACTTTGTCCGCGTTTTTTTGTCCTTTAAACTTTGACATTCCCTTGTACTTGACTTTAATCGGCATGTAGTTTGAAAATAAAATATCACCGAGTAACAAGGTAACATGTTCCTAAGTGGCTTTCAAATGGTGGAAGAATTTTTAAAATCGCTGTGAGGTCGTTTAGGTGTGGTTTTTACAAAAAAACAAATAAATGGTTTCTCTTTGTAATTGGAGCTATATCTATGAACAGATTTCAATTTTGCGGTGAGCAATCGGATTGAATAGAATTTAGTAGATATTTATTGTAAAACACAAGTACTTACACATCAACTAGGTTATGTGTAAGGTCTTAAATTAACAGGTACATCTGCGTGTTCTGCCATTTATGGCGTACAAAATAATATGTATGGTGTTTTATGGGCTGTTTAGTATCCATAACACAAGCTCTCAAGCTTAACTTGGGACTAAAATGGCGTTGTGTGAAAAGTTGTGGAATATTTTATTTTTTTATTTTAAACCATAAAAGGTTTGAGTCTAGGTAAACAATAAACTTATTAAAATAATAGTTTAATACGAACGCTAATAAAAAATGGGAAAACAATAACAAACAAAACGAGAAAAAGTATATTTGATGGTCAAAATGACGTACCTAATTACAGGCATCTATAATTTAATTAAAAGTTTGAGATTTAGGTAGTATCATTTGGTATGAGATTTTCGACTGTATTTTAAACATAACGGTAGGCATTTGTCTAATAGTAGGTTTTGGGATGTTATTATAAATTTTTGGTGCTAAACATAAAACACTTTCACGCATCAATGCCGTGGTTGATGTTGGCACGCGTAATTGAATTGAGGTTTCAAACGTGTGTGTGTATACGATCAGCGGTTTAACCGGTTCGTTGATCCGTCAGTCAGTCATTCAGGACAAAGCATGTTGTATAGAAGAAGATAGAGGAGTTAAATGTTTTGATAGCTAAAGAAATTTATTAGCAGATGTTTAATGAATCGTCAAAGTACGGCAGTTGGTGTTATTATAAACTTTGAGGAAATATTTTGCGAGCTTTCCTATATTTTCTTCCAAGCAGAATATGTTAAGTACCTGTGCATAACGAGAGCTTACGATTTTTTTACCACAAATCATATTTAGTTTCCGAAACAGAAAATGCCGCTATCTTTGCGTTATGCTCGTGAACGGGTGCTGCGTGTGGTGACTGGTCGTCTTGCTGACCATGGTTTTGTTATTGTTTAACTAGTAACTCTTTTTTTATATTTAGCTTCGATGGTCCTAGTTTATCAGTTTGTGATTTAATGTCACAGATCTATTCATGTAATTTAGTTCTGCACTTGTCAGCGGGCACGCCCTTTTTATTTGTATGCTTCTTTTTACCTAGTTAGCTGTAAGATTTTGCTTGAGTTTAGTTGTCAATATCGGTACCTACTACTATTATGACTACTATCTTGTATATCGGTGAGTGCTAGCTAATATTATGAAGCAAATTATTTAATGTATTTTTAAATTACCAATGCTGTTTAAGGGGAGTTTATTCTGCCACTTCTTCTTCCCAGCAAAAACACTAGGAACTGATGAAGAGCGGGGGACTGACTTATGTAATTTTTGACGTTCAAAAAGTGCTGATCCTCAGCCTAGTTTGAATAAATGACTTTTGATTTTATTTGAGTACCTATATAAGCTACCCCAATGTGTCAAATATCTTTGATAGTTATTCACCTTTATTACAAACAGAATTAGGTTCAATTGGGAAAGTTTGAGGTAGCGTGATGTGCTGGCATCTGTACGTAAAATAAAACAAACATAACGATACCTATCATTTATAATTCAAAAACAGCTTTTAATTAATCTTTAAATACTTACTTGATATTAGCCAGATGTCAATAAAAAATGAACAACGTTATTTTCAAAGTAACGATATTTAAAATTTATTGGGAATCAAGTTCGAACATATGTTTGAGCCGTTGTTAGCGATACAATATCTCTCCCCCTACTCAAAGCTCCTATTGTTAGGTACCTGTTGTTACTGAAACGGATTTAGAGCGCAATCCCAAACTTTTTACGAGTTTATTTTCTAACAAACTGTATGATAGAAGTTTGTATGCTGCAATATTTGTCCGGCAAATGAAATTCATAGCATCCGGTCTGCGTTGTCGCCTACAAATAGCTTGTCTCCACAAATGTTTCAAGCTGTCAGCAAACCTATTTTCAACTGAATGTTGCTGTTGCTTCCTGTCGTGAAAGTTTGTGGTTTACACACTGTTTTTATAAACGCATCTGACAACTTTTAGACTAAAATATATACAAAACTGCGACATACAAACTCGACAGTAAAATGCGGACTGTATCTCTTTGCAAGAACTTTTATTTATTTTGGCCAAACGTTATTACATAAAATCAACTTAAAGAAGTCACCCAGTACTCTATCCGGGTATTCACCGTCTATGTCCGCAACTTCAGCAACTTTGCTGAGAATACTTTAAATTTATATAATATTCCTATCTGCTCTGTCGTTCGGATGGATACACTTATTATTTACGACACAGACATGTAAGTTTTTGAAAGTTAGCATATTTGGTAGATAATTAGAATGATTAGACTGACCTGTTGGTCTAGTAGTTAGTGGTCTTGACTGCTATTCTGGAGGTTGTGGGTTCGATTCTCACCTAGGACAAATGTGTTTGTGATAAGCACGATCATTTGTTCTGTGTCTGGGTTTAGTTTATTCGTAATATATATTATAATATATTATATATTTAGAAATATAATATAATAAAATATCATTGCAATATTAGTTCCATTTGCTCATCAATAATAATGAATGTATACCTGTAACACTCTCTGTCTCTAAGCGTTCAATAGATTTATTGCGTATTTTTGTTTTTGTTTCGTCTTGCACTTTTCTCGCATTTGTATTTTATATATATACATATATAATTATTATTATATTTTATCACTAAAGTCTTATTTGTTATTATTGTACACATATTCAGCATATATATCGGTACCTATTCATACACACAACTAGCTAATAACACAAAGTCACTAGCTGTTAGTTAGTAACTGTTTTACTTCCGTCACATCACCACCTCAGGGCCAGTTGAAAACCAGCGTCGGGCACTAGTTGCTCGGCATTTTGCTGAACTGGTCCTATTTGGCGCAGCCGTGAGATACACACTCTTTGTCGTGTTTAGTTCTTAGTTTTTTTATTATTATTTTATTACTTTGTTTTGTGCACCTAAGGCATGTGCCATATAAATATGTTTTCTTTCTTTTCTTTTCTTTAACATCAAATATAAACTTTTTTTCTTGTATGTTTAATACTATTTATATTATTTATTTATTTATTATAACTGTATGCACTAGTAAAAACACTGTACAAAGGCGGACTTAATGCCTTAGGCATTTTCTAACAGTCTACCTTAAGGTAATGCAGAGACCGAACATGGTAGGCGCAAGAAGGTTAGGTACAAAAACTAGAAAGTCAAATCAATAATATTGAGAATAAATACATACATACATATTATTTAAAATCCAAATACAAGCGTTGTCAAGAGAAAAAAAAGATGTATTACTGGAGTAATATTAATCTGCTAACTTAACTTCAAGATAAGTTTGCCAACTCCTTGTGAATGTACCTTCGTTTTAAATGTGAACAAACTGGATGGATGTGGCCATCCTGATGTTCAGAGGTAGCGCATTTCAAAGAAAAAGCATACCAGAGTAGTACCATAGTAGGGAACTTCATATTTTATAATTAATTTATTTAAATAAAAAAAAAATCTACATAAATAAATCTATTTATTTTGCAATGCCCTAGCGGGCAACTAAGTTAGAAGACCTACCTATTGTTAACATCAAGACTTGTATCTGTACTTACACTTAGTTCGCAATAAAGAATTTGAATTTAAACTATTCTTCCGTGCTAAACGCAAGAGCGGTATCTCAGGGAAAGTTAGTTTCGAAAAAAATTAAATTTTGTAAATATAATTTCTTATATTATATAAAGATTGATTGCACATTTTTAAGGGTTTTTCTCATACATTTTAAATAGGATACCGTTAATTGACTTAGTTTATTGGGTGTTTCTTCATAAAAGTTATCTGGTTATCTTCTTAGGGCTTGTCTTTACTGAAAATGAGACTTATATTCAAAAGTATCTTCACGCTGTACATTGACCCAGATTAGTACATACATACATAAACTCACGCCTTTTTCCCATGGGGGTAGGCAGAAACTACAGAGCGCCATATGCTACGATTCTTACATACTTCTTTTGCTTCGTTTACATTCATACATGTTGTCATACACACACACCCAGATTAGTCTTGATATTATATCCATTGTATTAGCATTCAGCTTAAAATAATATTATCCATTCCATTCCATATTTTTATATTTTTTTATATTTTTAAATTTGTGGAAAAAGGTGCTTGTGGCTAAATAATAACAGCTTCACGGGTCGCTGGAAGGTTAAGCTAGGCTTGACGAGGTACATCCGTGGATGGGTGACCATTAATTACATATTAAGACTCGTCCGTGCCTCAGAAATCACGTAAAGCCGTTGGTCCAGGCTGTCATTAGTGGTTACGCGAAGTCAGAAGCCCGAAAATCTGACAACCAGATTATTCAAGGGGTATCGTGTCACCCAGTTACTGGGTTGTGGAGGTCCGACAGGCAGTTGCTCTTTGTCAAGCGCAAACTAGAAGCAACTCCCGACATAGTAGGGAAAAGTTTAGGCAAAAGAAAGAAAGAAAAATGCGTTTATTGGCATCGCAACAGAAATACACCTTAAAACTATAAAATACAGGGATTATAATGCCAAAAGGGCCTCAGTTCAGCATAATGTAATTAATTCATTCATTCATAGGCAGATGATGAAATGTGAAAGTAACTCTGTCTATCTGTCGCTGAACGGATTTAGGTTAACTTGACGCACAGATGGACCTTGGGTTAGGTTATAAGCTACTGTTTACTACGATAGTATGTTCATTGTTCCCGTGGGATAATATCACAGAGGTTTATTTGACACGGACGTTGCCGCGACCAAAATCTAAGTATCAAATAATTGTTGTGTCCAAGCACACAAACCAGAGCCTGAACATTTTCCGCTACAGCGAGTTAAATAACTGAGCAAACATGACAAGTCGCTTTGCACACAAGCACTCAGATTTTCAAGCGCGATATGAATACCATTCATATTTCATTTCACCGGAATTCCCACCTAGCATTTGAAGTGGTAGCATTCAAATTAAATTACTTCAGAACTACATCTATTTTCACCTGCGCCTGAATACGTTTAATTTCCGGTGGCACGAATGTGAACATTTCAATTTAGAACCTTTTTTTTATTCACACTCGCATTTGACTTGAGAAAATGAGAATTGAGCTGTCTTTGATTGTCACTGACGGGTATCGATACCTATCTCGCACCGCCACTCAGGCTTCTTTATAGAAGGCCCGTGATTGTTATACGAGTTTTTATTACTATTTCGTTGATCTATCTGGGGACACGGCAGTGCCCTCGCCAAGACGAGCCAAGCGAAGCGCAACGGCACTACCTACCTTTTTTCGAAGTGTTTCGTCGTTTTTTAGTTAGTTTCCGATGTACCAGATTGTTCATATTCTCAGGATATGATGTCATTATTAGGGGTGCGTACCATTTGACTTAATAACAAAAGCTCTAACGATCACATGACCTAATTTCATTTGATATTTTTTTTTAGTATAACGATAAAATGATATAATGAATTATTATTGATATAATTTCAGTATACCTAATTTTATATGGTTTAATAAACATTTTCTATAATGCACATTTAAACTAATATTCAGTTAGTATAATATTCAAATTCTATAGTAAGGTTTTATATCATTTTCACCTCATATATACCTGCGCCAGATCCCTTCTATTTTTGGTGAATCATTTGGGTTAGATCAGGTTATAACAGTATGATGTTTTCTGATATTTACTTATTCACTACAGAATTTGGGCAGAAAATGAGTAATATGAAAATTAGGTCAACTGAACGTTTTATAAAAAGAGCAATATACTAATTGAAAATAATATGAGATGAACGGTATACTAAATGTTATTAGAGCAAAAGAAGTTTCCATGAAAAGTAATATTAAATCACATGAAATTAGGTTATTTGTTTTTAAAGCATAAGAAAATTATATCATGTGAACGTTATTTCAAGTGATAATATATTAGCTGTTCCAAACCATCAAAGAAAAAAGGCAACGACAGATAATTGGCTATGAAAACCGGCATTGATGATGTGCAAAAAATGCACCCAAAAAAAAAAGAAAAAAAATAAACACTAAAAAGACTGCTTAGCAACTTACAAAAAGAACAGAAACCCACCAAAATATTTTATTTAAAATGTTTCAAGATGACCACATAAGGTTTGCCCTGTTAAAAAGATCTCATGTAGAGCCAAGCTTTCGAATCTACACGGCCTAAGTCTACCGACCCTAACTTCACAAATTCTACATATCAGTAAAAATTTATGGCTTGGCTGTTTCGTTACTTACCTCAGAAACTAAATACTCGCATCACCTACACAACGGTAGCGAAACGGCAATGCCTGCGGCGAAGATTTTAATATAAGGTATTTTTGGAGACTGTTTTTAAATGAATTTGGAAGCCAATTATACATTTTCTCGCACATAGCTAAAGGTCCTGAATGAAACATAGATAGTTTTGAGCTTGGTAAGGCTAATTATTAGTGGTTCTTTTGGCGTCTAGCGCTGCGATGTTGTGGGCGAAGGTCCTTAGTGAGGGGGAAAAGCGACTGGAGTTTCCTTACAAATTTGCTTACTTCTAAAATACATATACCAGTTAGAGTAAGGACTTTGTATTTTCCAAAGAATGGCCTGCAGCTTTCCGTGTTATCTATATTGGCAAGAATTCGTTTACACTTCTTTTGCAAAAAAAAAGTCTATCTTTGTCAACACCATTTCCCCACACCACGATTCGATAATTTAGCCACGAATATGCGTAGGCATAGTATGCTTTTAGAGCAGTTTTAAAATCGGTAACTCTTTTAAGTTCCCCTAAAGCATATATAAAGCTAGCTAGTTTGTTCGCCAAAGTATCTTTATAGGCTTTCCAGTTTATATTGGTATCTATAGTCAAACCTTATAGTTTATGCATTGTAGCTTTGTGTTGTTGTATGAGTAGTTAATATCCAGTTTACGTTTTTGGTAAGGTCTAGATTGCATTAGCTTTGTTTTGTCAAAATTTAATTCTAACATATGATCTTTTATTCATGCTATTATTTTATTTTGGACAGCTTATCGTCTAGACTTAAATTTAGGTTACCTTGATTGGTGAAATTATAGAAATATCGTCAGCAAACAAAATACTTTGAGCGTCAATTTCTTTAGGGAGGTCATTTATATAAACTAGAAATAATAAACATCCCAAAAATCGCACTGATTGAGTCGAACCGTTACTCGTATCTAAATACGAGTATAGGACCGAATCAATCAGTGCGAATTCTACTGCTTTACTTGTAACCGGTTATTCAAAAGTAACACGGAAGGAAAAAATAGCTTGAAGGGTCGCCGTTCCCCGACCTTCATCCTTCACTTTTGCTTTGGTCGTAAGAAGCTCACGATTTCTGACAAATGCTTGCACTGAATGTCCTGGTCTCCTCATGTCTGTGTGGTTAATTCCTCAAAAAACTATTTCAGACACTAATCTGCATGGTTTTTATATAATCTGACCAAGATAATGTCTGGACTATGAAAGAGACTGTGACCTCTGAGTTTCTTTCGGTGTTCTCCTCAGAATAGTCAGATAGTGAAAAACCGATCTCACCTTCTAGTGAAAAAATGACACGTAAAAGTGTTTGTACGAACCTATTTACAGAAATTCATATAATTTGATTTGATTTGAGTATTATAGATCGGCACTGGCTGCCACGACCCGTCACGATTAAATATTATTCAATTCAACATTTTGTGTTGACATGCAAACATATTCATAAACCGCTAGGTCAATGATTACTTTAGCCGGTGACATTTTTGAACTCAGTAATGTAATATAAAAAAAACTAAAAAACATAATTTTTTTTGGTTGTCAATTAATACGTACAGCTTGGCAAAAAAGTGTAGAAACGGAACTAAATTTTTGTCTGTTGGCAACATTTCCAAAATAATGACATCTCATAATAAACAAAGTTCACGATTTCGTAAAATTTTAATTTCGACCACCAAACGTCGTTAATAAAGGTAAAAAGTGAAGAATAATGAATAAAACCATTCGGAGTGCTGGCAGGGAGGTTATTTATAAGGTGTACAGGCGATGTCTGGCGGAACATGAGGCCCAAACTATTCTATCTGAACTTCACAATGTTTACCAAAGAACCGCTGATAAGACAGGTATGTAAGAGTTTGTTTTGTTGATTTTAGTTGAATCAAGTGTTCATTGATGAATACAAAGCTATATTAATTTGCTTGTATAAGGAATAACTAGAAATTTGAAACAATAAATGTCGAGCACATAGGTTATGTTTACATTTTTTCTGCATTACTCTGGTATAGCGCGCTGAGATAAATTGATACTTTGGTGACTTGACTTTTATCTGAATGAAAATTTTATTTCTACGTAAATTATACTTTAAGTGCGATATCAAGGGAGATAATTATTTGTTTTAGCGTTTGCATTCGAAATGTAAAAGAAATGGTCGTGCCATAGTCTAAATCTATTATTTAATTCAGTGAAATCTGTTATCGTTCTAAGCAAAATCGTCCTGGAAGGAGATAAACAAAAGAGTATTTTCTACATCCGGCTCATTAACAGTATGTGATAAAAATGTTTTACTTTTAATATTGTTAGGGATAAATGAAATATTTCGTCTTTACAGGAAGCAGCTGAACGTGCATTCCAAGCTATTACCTATTAAGGAGGATTGGAAGAACTCGTGCTAACATGTAATAAATATAGAAAAGTATTACTGAAAAAAAAATAACTATGAACGAGGAAATAGAGCGATTAGTAATAAATCTAGAAGATGATTGCAGCATCACCTCTGAACCCGAACATGACTCAGATGAGTTTACGGCTTACGTGTTCGGGGTAGAATATTGACAGGAAGATTTACTTGAATAAAATATAGAAATTATGTTTTACAATGTAATGTTTTCCTTTTTTATAGTTCCTAAACAATGTTGTGAACTCAGGAGTATTTACCCAATTTGTTATTTTTAGGTAAGTAATCAGTTGCGTGTCGAGAACACGTCCTTGTTCAATTAATTACTGATTTAAAAATATGATACATAATTAGATTAATTTGTCTAAAAAACAGCTAAGTATCAAGACTAGGTTGGTACGCTATGCGGTTGCCACGGGTTGCCATACGAAGAGCACAGTGGCGCCTCCATTATTTTCTACTCTTTTTTGCCAAGCTGTACGCTCTGAACTTTACTTTGTTACTAAACTTAGAAAGAGGTTTTATGTAGCATTAGCCTTATATTTCAGAAATAAATCGTAAATAATTATGACGACAAGACGAACTTCAATAGTTCTTTGCAAAAAAATTGTATTCTGTTTGGAATTTAAAGTAGACCGGGAAAACAAAATAAATTGTATGTAACATAGAGCCACGCAGCGCAGAAGCGCAATCAACGAATTTCAGTAAGGTAGTTAGGTTAGGTTAACTATAGGATAGGTATGGTAAGTTAGGCCAGGATATATATACATGTTGTAATTCTATCGAACACAAAATGTATAAATCAGATCACAGTAGAGACTCGCTTAATAAAAAGTAGTTAGTTATTATTGGTTTGGATCTATTTGTGTGTATATTCAGTAGGTCTGAGGATAGGATGTAAACTAATAAAAACTAAACAAGACTAATAAATTGATTCTAAGACGAAACGAAGTTTGCCGGGGCATCTAGTATTCTATAAATTAGAAAGTAACTCCGTTTGTCTTTTTGTTTGTCGCCTTTTCACGATAAAACGGCTGACCGGATCGTAATGAAATTTCGCACGAAGATAGGCCATATCCTGGAAACAGACATAGGCTACCTTTTGTCTCGTGGATAAGGGTGGGCTTTTTGGGGGACTGTCTTATGTAATTTCGACGTTCAAAAAGTGCTGATCCTCAGCCTAATTTGAATAAATGACTTTTGATTTTGATTTTGATTTTGATTCTCAAAAATAATGTGATAATAATCGATTCTTTTAAGTAACATTTTTCAAATGCACGACACCAGATTAAACTTTACCGGGTAAAACAAACAAGAACTGTGTTTCAAATAATCATCAAGATGTTGTACTATTAATTGTTGAACCCACATCTCAATGCGTCTTTTTCTACCGTTTTTAAATGCTTGTGCGTGAAAAGCAAAATTTTAGACAGACTAAACATTATTTTTTGAATCCCATACCGTTTATTGCTTGAAATTGCTTGAATGAAATTTATTGAATTGCTAGTTAGTATAAATTAATCATAGATTGTTCTAAGTATTTTTATGCTGTGCATGCATCACATATTTATATCAACAAAAGTGTTGTAATTAAAGCATTGTAAAGTTTTTATTGTATTCTCTTTGTATTGTATTTACAGTTGTGTTGCATAGTTTTTTATACCTTTACCGGTTTAGTTTGTTAAAGTTTTATTTTAAGTGTATGTTGTGAACATTTTTAGATACCTACAGTCAATGATATTATAAGTAAAAAGGAGTCGATAGGTTACCTAAACAACATACGATCTTCAAAAACGGCACACTTAGCCACATTTTAACGTGTCGCTTGCTGAGCGCTTATTACCTTTCTACACTTTTTTACTTATAACATCATTACCTGCAGATATCAAAGTGTAGAACGTATCCATGTATTGTTCATCTCTGCTTTTTTGAGGTTTTTATCATTGACACTACAATTTTAAACTACAATTAAATAATGTAACTAAATTAAATCCACAACATTTCTTAAAATCGATTCTATTGTTGCTATTATAAATTCGGTATCTATCGTTATTGTAACATACTTAATTGTAATCTCGTTACATAGAGTGCATTCAAAATAACGTTTTTTAACTTCTGTCTAATGCAAATGGAGTACAGGTACTGGCAAAAATACATATTTTCTTTGCATTCAGCAATAAAAAAGGCAACATGTTGCCGCTATGAGGGTCGAATGTGTTTTATAATTGCTCGACTATTGTGTTTGTAAATGATACAGGTATGACATTTATTTTGTAAAAAAAATATCTCTTTCAATTTTTATTTTTAATGAAAATTTATGCAGAAATTTCTCTTCTTTTGCTGCTTCTTTTGAAGCCCAGACTGTATTATAAAATAAATAAATAAATATTCCACATTGATTCACACAACGCCATCTAATCCCAAGCTAAGCAGAGCTTGTGTTATGGATACTAAACAGCTAATAAACATACTTATACATATATTTCTAAATACATACATAGATAAATTACACCCAGACACCAGACACAAAACAAATGATCGTCCTCATCACACAAACATTCGTCCTGGGTGGGACTCGAACCCGAGACCTCCGGCATAGCAGTCAGGGGCACTAACTACTAGACCAACAGGCTGCGGTATTCATTATTTTCTTCTAACATCGTGGCATCGTGCAGACATAGGGGCCTTTTTGACCTTGCTCACGTCTTTTTTTTGTTGATTTGCTAGATTCAGTTTTTGTTGGTATATTTCCTATGCGCGCCCAAATAAACTGACGACTTTTTTTAACTTTTCTTATTCTAAGTTACAATCAACAAACGAAGCCCTGTAGGTATACCTACCGTATCAAATTTTATTGCTTGTAATTTAGGTACAATTGATATTTTATACCAGCTGAATTCCCCGAACCAATTTCCTTGTAAGGTTTTCTCGTTTGCTTTGTACAGAACTGTTATTTAAATCATTTGCATATCAAATTATGTAACACGAATCATGTTTAAATATTGAACGTAAGATCGAATTCTTGGTACAAAATAGTAGTCGCCTACGACTTGGTTGTTTAAGAATCAATTAGATCAAAACCAATGATATTATTATTTACCACGGTATCGTGCTGGCTCATTAACAATGACGCTTGACTCTCATATCCAAGGCTGTGGGTTTAAATCTTGGGTAATGCCAATGTAACTATTTTTGTTACTATTTTCATTCTATGAACAGACGCCTGCACATCAAGCTACCCCAAACTATGAATTTTTGCCAATTGAACATGAATCTTATTAAGTTTTCAATAAAGTTGAAAATCTTTCAAAAAATTTGACACATTGGGGTAGCTTCATGTATTGGCCTCTGTACTTTCTAATTTTATCTTACACATCAGAAAACATTGTGAGGAATCCCAGTTAACATAAGACCTACAGTTAACATAAGGTTGAAACCGCCAATTCACTTTGAGCAAACGTGCCTTCTCCTATACCTATAAGAAGTGGTATTTGCCCTGCGGTAAAATAACAGGCAGTTATTATTATATCGTATATTCTTTCAAATATCTTATAAATTATATTATATAAAAATAGCTTAGGGTGTCCTGTCTCTGGAGCCCTAACTCCAGAGACAAGAACCTCCTTACGAAACGGTTAGTATCAAGAAGTACTGCCTTCTGGATCAGGCTCTTGACCGAACCGTGCAACGAAAGCCTCGAAAAATGCTCAACGAGGCTCTTAGCCATAAGCTGCCACGGCTATCAGCACAATGACAGCCGTGTCCACATCCCACATATCGACAACCGCGTGTGCCAAGATGAGATATCTGGTTTGTTTCCCTTTCTCAGCTTTCACGAGGTTCTCGTCATGCGGGGTGGTAAATTGTCATTATTTTTGTTATGGTAAATTATTAATTATATATATAATTATTAATTATTCTCTTTGTCACCAGCTCATCGAGGCTCTGCACTACCTGCACTACAACACGCACGTGATACATCACAACGTGTGCCCGCAGGTCATCATCATCACGAAGAGAGGAATCTGGAAGCTCTTCGGATTCGAGTATTTCGGTACGTAGCTCTTTATTTTCAACTAGCAGACGTCACGCGGTTTCACCTACGTATTTCCCGTTCCCGTGGGAATACAGGAATATGAAGTACTACTAAGGAATACAAAGCCTATGTTACTAAGGGTGAATGTAGCTTTCCAATGGTGAAAGAATTTCTGAAATCGGCGTACAGTTTTTGAATTTATTCATTACAAACCTTCAGACACACTAAAATACAAAATTTTCTTATTTATAATATATGCGTAGATTGATCATAGATCGATCATATCTCAGTAGGCTAGTTGAATAAATTGTAGTTTTTAGTCCCTCATCTAGATCACTAGAAAATATTAGACCCTTTTTTTCCTTTTTTCACGTAATCAAACCATAACGGCGGTACATCGAGTCAAAATGTTGAATGACGTCATGTGTCCTACAGATATACTGGATTGTAACGTCACAAGCCCTCGCTCATTAACTTCAATGCGCTTAATTTAATTAATTTTCCATCAATTTGAAAAAGCAAAAAAAAAGTTGTGTATTGTTTTTTTATTAAGTATGTAACTGATGGAATAAATATAATGTTGATGTTAAATACATTGTCAACATGCCGATTCTGTGCTCATGTGTTACGCTCCATCGACTCACGCGTACACAACAAAATAACTTAAAACAAAGTGTTTTGTCTTCTAAAATCGTCATCGTTGTCCGCCATTTTATTGGCTATCCAATATGAAAAAAGGAAGTAAGTAAATTAAGCAGTACCTAAGTTAGAATTGAAGTAGAATCTAATGACCATATTACACAAAATCAGAATCGTGTCAAAAAAACAATTACAAGTACACAGGTAAACGAAATCTTAAGATTATGTATAACTATGTAAAATAAAAAAAAATGACATGTTCGTCTTTTACTCGTAAAATAAATAAAAATCTTTCATTCGGTTTAGTAACATACGTTAGTTAGGGTTATTAAACAGTTCGGAAAGACTTAGTTAGTCAGTTATGTAGTTTGATTGATATTGAAATAAGCCCATGTAGGTATTTACAATTGTAAGATAATTAATAATAATAATAATCATTTATAAAACAGATCATACAATCCAATTTGTTAGTAGTGAGTTTACAAATTAAGCACTAATGTTAGTTTGTTAAATTGAAAAAAGTAAATATTGACCACACTTACAATAAATGATAACTATGAAACGATTATTTAGTAGAAAAGTATTGCTAGTTTCAGTGAAAGAATAATTAATGCCATCAAAAAGATTGATATTTAAAATGAGACTTTGGTAACACCTAATCATTACATTGCTTTTTATAGTCACCCCTATCTATAACGCATTTTCGAAGGAAATTCAAGAAGGGAGCAAGAGAAGTTAATTTTCAATGTTTTTCTGTCCACTCAGAGCTAGCTGTTATAAAAAAATGACGTGTGGCACTCGGAGACTGCCGCGGTAAAGCTATTGCATAGCATTTTTATCAACTCCTCCCCATTCCTCCCCTCCCCCTCTCCCCCTCCCTCCCTCTCCCCCACACCTCCCCCGCCCCTCCTCTCACCCCTCCCTCACTTTCTCCTCCCGACCCCTGCCTCTTCCCTCCACCCCCCTCCACATCCCTCCCCTGCCCCTCCGTCCCCTCAAACTATACCCTCTTCCCTCTCTCACAATCTCCCCCTCCCCTCTTTTATTTTTTAACAAAACTGTATGCACAAGTAAAAGAACTGAATGTAGATACTCAAAAGTGCAGCCTCAGGCTCGATTTTGATGAAAATCATTGGATTTTATCAAATATTTAAAGCTAGTCAGGATTCTATCGTGTTGGTATTGGAAAAAAACACACTGTAATATTCACATTTCGGGGGCGTCAAAATTTTGAGATTTAAAAGTACTCAAAAGTGCCTCAGGCTCGATTTGGATGAAAACCATTTGATTGAAAACATATGGCATGAAAAGTGGAGCAGTTTAAAAAATACTAAAATTCCAGGTCTCTCTCTTGCAGCATCACTACGATAGTTTTGAGAGAGCTTTGTGAAATTCACTAAATGTCACGATCCCCGCATATTTAATGGGAAATTCGCCGTCGACAATTTAAACAATGAACCGCGATATTGACCAATGACACATTGACACATTGGGAACGGTAACTGTACTGTACGGTACTGATAAATTATTAGTATTAGAAAAACAGAAATGTGCATAATAGTTAAACCTAACTGATAATAATGAGTTCAGAACATAACCTATTAAAGTACCTATGACGTGCAGAAAAGTACATCAACCAGTACTGTACGGTGATGGAAGGTAATTTAATAACAATAACTCATAAAATTATTTCATAAAAATATGAAACCGTTTAAAAAGCGCCCCACTTTGCGGCATTTTACTTAACAGACGTTCAATAAAAATCATGGCAAACACCATCTAAGAATGAAAAAAAAGAATTCTGCCGCAGCCGCAATATGGAAGACTGTAGGTACGACAAAATCATGTCGTAAAGAAAATAATAATCTGTTGTTCTCTCTAGTGCGTTTTAGACTTAATTTTATTTTAAATAGGTTGCACTATGCACATTATAAGTCTTGTTAACACCTTCAACTAAGCTAAATAGGCTTGTGTCTGGAGTGGGTTTAAGATTTCTTGAGCGCCAGGCCCACACCTAAGCTATTAGGCAAGAGCCGCTTAAATTCAATATAACTAATACATATTATGTTGATAATTATGGATTTAGGTTTTTTTTTCAAATATTGCTTATTTTTATATTGCCCTGAATTTTAACTGAGCAGTTCGGATATGCTTAATGTAAGTGAATCTCAGTAATAATTGGCAACAAAGCTATAAATTTGACTCACAAAATTTATGCCAAATAGATGAAACTAGGTTTTGTAGATTCATTGTGTGTATAGCTAAGGAGTACAATTCCCTGTAATTTATGGTGTTTCCTGATAGCTACAACTTAGGGTTCTTTAAGTCAAGAGTGAATAGGTTACTTCTAGGCAAGCGTGCTTCACCGTCGCCCACATCATCGCTTACCATCAGGTGAGATAGTGGCCAAACGCGATTCGTCAGTAGACAAGAATCAACAATGCCTAGCATGGAGTGCGTACCTATTTTCTCCACTTTTGACAGTTCTTTTCGAAACATTTCCTGTCAACAAGTGTCAAACAGTCTACATCAAATGAGACCTAGACAAGCAATCTACATCTCTAGCAACTTGACAGTTGCTATAAACAGCATGTAAATTTCTTTCTCTTCGTACAAACGCTTGTCGACGAGTCGTCTCATGCTCGGTTAGAAGAAATGTCAAGTTGAACAGAAAGAAAATTGTCGTGTCTCGGAAGAAAAGAAATTAAGTGTTCATGCTACGCGGGCATGTGACGATCATTTTATTGTTTTGGTAGAAAGAATATCAGCCGGTCCATTCAGTAAAAGTCACGCCGTGAAAACTTGAGTGAAGTGGACTGTCAATGTCTAGCATTTGTTTGGAATAGCAACTTAATTCGCCTTCACTTCATCTACATTTAGGTAAAAAAAAAGAAAACTCATTTATTTGACGCAACACAGCACACGATAGTACCTATATTAATAAAAGTAAAAAGGAAAAGAGTTAAACTAAAAAAACATAACAAAGAATAATGAGCCCTGTGGCTGCGCCAATAGGAAAAATAATGAAATAAAATATTGTAATGAAATATGTTCGCATTGAATTTGTAGGTACCTAATTCACATGAGGAATCTTTATATTATCAATGGAAGTCCAAATTATAACAAATATGAAAGAAACTAATATTAATTAGAAACGAAGTTATTTTACACCTGCTAGTATTGTTGGTTCTATTTTTTTGTAAAAAGGTATTCTACTAGTGTTTTTTTTTAATTTATTCATTAAACCCCAATAGGACACCAGTGTCCACGCTGTCATTGTCTTTCTATTTTGTCTCTTACTGACACGATTGAAAGGTTAAGTAAATTGAAGAACGAAGTCGTTATAGAAAGAGCTAGTAAAGTTAGATACAATGACATACAGTATCAATACAAAATAAAAACCAAGTACTTTCTGAACCACACTGTATCCTACGCCACCCTATATATTCATTATTACTCTGCACAATGTTTAAAAACGATGCAGAAAAGACAATTTCACGGGTTACAACACCTCTTCATTTTCTCAATCTTATTCTGTCTGCTGGCCGTCTGTTCGCCACGGCACGGATCCAGCAGAATATCAGCGCCCGGTACATTTGCCTGGCACATGCTGAGCTGGACTCCCGTTTGGTGCAGCCTTGAGACGCACACCGCGCACTTTTTCACTTTTGATTTTGTATTGTGTGTTGGTTCGTCCGCCTTTTGTGTATACTAAATAAATGTTTTATTCTTCTATCTATCTATGCTATGTTATAAAATATGTGATGTCCTGCACAATTTTTGGGCTTCCGTACAGCAAAAGTAATCAAACGAAACCCATAATTTATGTAGAATCACTTTGTTTTCCGTCCGTCCGCCTGTCTGTCCCATGTCTTTTTATGGAGTCCAAATTAAAACCATATACTCAGGTTTACAGTCCCTTAGAGCTGTGAAAAACTTGACAAACTTCTAAGTTCACGCAAAAACTCGTTTATGCCTTTTATGCCACTAAAGACGTATATTTCGTCACTCTCGAGGGAAAGGAAATATATACTATAGGGCACTTTTCGTTGACCTTGAACTATGAAATTTGGCAAGTAATTTTGTCTTATACTACTAGGTATAATCCAGGGTTGAGGAGTTGTGGCTAAATGTATAACAGCGGCATGGGTCGATCGAAGGTTAAGCAACGCTTAACGGGGTCAGTCCGTGGATGGGTGACCATTTATTACTTAAGACACCTTTATTTAAGACTCTTCTGTGCCTCGCAATGCACGTTAAGCCGTTGGTCCCGGCTGTCAATTGTAGGTCTTTGACAGTCGTTACTTGTAGTCAGAAGCTCGAAAGTCTGTTCAACCAAGGGGTATCATGTGACCCAGTTACTGGGCTGTGGAGGTCAGAAAGGCAGTCGCTACATGTAAAACACTGGTATTCTGCTGGGTCCAGTTACTCAATACTCAATACTCAATACTTTATTGCGTTCCATAGTGTAACATTAGGTCTTATAAATAAAATTATAGCAGAATCACTATGGACCCTGTCGGGCACAGCAGAGGTAGTAGGAGAGAGGAAGAGGGCTTGGTATACAATTTCGGTAAATGGTAAATAATCAAGTATTTTTGTATAATTATAATTGTATAATATAAGTATTGTATATATTTAAACTAGGGGAAAAGGCTATGGTGATGACGACTAGGGTTAATCCGAAAACCATACATTTTTAAATACCGGTAAAACGAGGTTTCTTTGAATTTTTGGGTAAATTTGAAAGTTACACAGAGTAAAAATAATTTTCTTTCCCGTTTTTTTTTTTTCAGACAGCAATGATCCATTATGGTTAGTAACAATTGGAACTTATAAACTATGTTAGTAGGCACAAAAAACAATCATAAAATATAAATATCCATTATGGTTAGTAACAATTGCAACTTATAAACTATGTTAGTAGGCACAACATACAATCATAAAATATATATATATTACAAATTGAAATAGAATTGACTTAGTAACTAGGATTTATTAAACGCCACATTGGCATGTAGGCGTACCCAATGGCCGAGTATGGGACTGTCCCACCTGTCCGCTATAGTGCTCTGCCCGTATAATGTGTGCCCCAGTGTTTTGCCCGTAAAATTAACGTAGCTGATTATTTATTCTCCTACTAAGAATTCTAGTCGTTAGACTATTTTTCGCCAAAGTTTTACCTTTAAGAGCTACCACTGAAAGGACTAAAATTTTACTACAAAGCTAACCCTGAATTTCCGTCTCAAATGCATTTTAGATAGAGGTGACTTTGGAGAGAGAGCAACGTTTAATTGGGAGTGATCAAATAAATGGCTACATGGCATTTATTTAACGGCACAAACTTTTCTTTCCTCGTATAATGTAATACATTTTTATTAAAGAATCGTTACTTTGTTCAATCATTCATTTTATCGTCACTATGTCATTTCCTTGAATTTTTTTTACAATTGTAAAAAATACTTGTGTTTTAAAAGAAATATTAATCTATCTAACCTATCTCGTAATGGGAGGTTCTACATTTCAAAGTACACCCTTGTCCAGTGGGGTATCATATCATAAAGCTTAATCAGCAGGGGTAAAAACTGATTAAACAACTCAATCACATAAAATCTTTACAAACAACTCTAAATAAAAAAAAAACAAATAAAAAATTTAAAAAAAAACACAAAAAATACCTTTTTATTTTTTTATTTCTACGGAATACTCGGTGCACCAGTCCGACTCGCATTTAGCCGGTTTTTTAGTAATCCAAACTCTCTTTTCAATTTTTTTTCCTTTGAAAATGAAAATACAGTGTTATTCGAGGTACTATTTCGCATATTTGTTGTAAAAACATATTTCCGACCACGTTACGTTCTTTACCTTTTTCAGTATTTTTGGTACCGTTATTGCCCCCTTTTACAAAAAAGTTGTATTGAAACATTTGAAACAACATCCGATATGAATATTTTATTTTATTTTATATCTTTGCAAAAATGTTTCGAACGGGGAATTATGCACTTTCGTTGAAAGAATTGAACATTGAATAGAAAACTATAAACAATAAATAAATAAATATTCTATAACTTTCACACAACGCAATCTAGTCCCAGTAAGCAGAGCTTGTGTTATGAGGTCTAGACAACAGTTAAACATACTTATATTCCTTCTAAATATGATACAGAACAAATAACCATGCTTATCACACAAACATTTGTCTTGGGTGGGAATCGAACCCACGAACTCTGGAAAAGCAGTCAGGGCCACTGACCACTAGACCTGTAGACCAGTCAAAAATGCCATATAAATAATAATATTATAAATGATATTTATTTCTATAAATTGTTTTACAAACACATTTGCATGTCATTCTTTAACTAGTAGTTGAGGTAGGTGTTTTACTAGGTTACTACTCTGGGAAGAAACACCGATTGAATCTCAGAGGTTACAGTCTCTTATAAAGTCCAGACATTATCTTTCGGCTTTCCTGTTAGCCGCTGGTTACAGTAGATTTCAATAAAGACCATGTAATAATGCTTGAGTTACGCGAACTCGACGGGCGGGAAATAAGACTACTACGCGTAGCTAACATTTGTGGCAAAGAAAGTTTCTTAAACAGTGGGAGACATAGTGGGTGAAATGGGGGGGGCCTCAGTGCACTTATCATGACTGATCCCTTCAACCCCCCCAAATTTCCGCAACCACCTGTTTTATTCCCATTCCTTTAGTGATTTTCGATTCAAGTTCCAAGACGGTAATGGCGAGTTCCGTAATCTGAATTACCTGTTCCATCCTATCGAGAAATGTCGGGGTTTTCAAGGCTTCATATCAAATGTCTCGATTTTTCATTGTAAGAGGTTCTCTTTACATTTCTAGGTGTAGTCGTATTTTATTCTAATCAAATCTGACTAGCGGGGTAGTTTCATCATACGCTCAGTTTTACAATGCTTCTCGTTTTAGTTTTAGTATCTAAACGCATTGTGTTATGTATTTTATGTTCTATTGAACGAATACTCGTTATATATTTTGCAAGTAACCTCAATAGCATATATGAAGATAGTGATAGTAATTTTATTTTTTAAATGAATAAAAACTTCTGTATGTCTGTAGTTTAAATTAATGCAAACATTTTATCCCATTTTATGTTTGACTTCTATCTCACAATGAGTTTGTGCTACACGTTAAATGATTAATTTCAATGAATTAATTTATTTATTCAAAAACTACACTATTAGTTAGTATTTATTAAATGATATATATATAATTCACCCCCACAAGTCACCCCCTGTCATTTTATTCGTGTATTTATAAAGCATTGATGAAGCAGAGGCCATAGTCCTTCCATAGTACTAGGTAACCAGTTCACCTTATCCACCCCTAACCTATAGCCCAATACATTTGTTGCTTTAGTCTGCAATAGTCTTGCACTAGTCGTAGGTTTTCCTTGGGTGCATTTTCATAATGCATACAGGGAAAATCTGCGATTGGTACCTCACTGCATTAAAAACGATAAAGGGCCTCTGCGAGTTGGCTTAGGCCCCTCGTACGCCTTCCAAAGGTCCGAAGGGTTCCGAGAAATATAAGCGCATAAAAATAATAATAATAATATTCCACAACTATTCACACAACGCCATCTAGTACCAAGCTAAGCTGAGCTTGTGCTAGGAGTACTAGACAACTGATAAACATACATAAACATTTCTAAATACATACATATTATAGATAAATACTCGTAACACCCAGACACAGAACAAATGATCGTGCTCATCACACAAAAAAAAAATCCTGGGTGGGAATCGAACCCACGACCTCCGGCATGGCAGTCAGGGCCACCAACCAGTAAACCAACAGCCCAGTGTGAACTCTAGAAAGAACAGTAGGTATATTAATGTTACTTTACATAATTCAAACTGTTATGGGGAACATTTGAAGGCTTATTGTCGCACGCCACATGGGAAATTAGACACCAAAACATCGGCCGAACCTTTATAAAATATGGCGTCGATGTAAATTTAATAATTAATCAAAATTAAATTATGGAATGAAAGTAGTAGTATAAGAAAACGGATAATATGCCCGTGAAAACGTGTATATTTAATTAATCTAAAAATAAGTTTACACGTTACGCCATACTAACAGTTCATGTGTAAAGCTTTCAAATATTCATCTCAACGTAATAGGTACGTTGCCCTCGAATAATAGGCTAGTAATTTAAGTTTTTAGTCCCTCATCTAGATTACTAGAAAATATTAGACACTTAATTTTCATTTTTTCAGGTTATCAAAAAATAACGATAGGTACACCGACTCAAAATGTCGCACGAATTCGTACAGTTTATACTTAATAATGTCGTCACAAGCCCCCATTTCTTAATCTTAATGCGCAATGCGCTTAATCTAAGTAGTTTTTCATTAATTTGAAGAAGTAAAAAATATTTGTCTATTATTTTTTATTATTTAACTGTATGAATATCAAAATTCCATTTTTAGTCCATAACTAAAATGGAATTTCGATATTTATACACTGTCAACAGGCCTATTTACGACGTCCACGCGGGCGATTCTGTGAGCAAAAGCTAGTCTAAGATAAACTTATAAAGTAGGTACATATCAATTAAACAAGTCTAATTCGTACTTGCCCTTGTCTTAACATCTGGCCCTTCATGTT
The DNA here is from genome assembly GCA_921972225.1 of Euplexia lucipara. NCBI lineage: Eukaryota > Metazoa > Arthropoda > Insecta > Lepidoptera > Noctuidae > Euplexia > Euplexia lucipara. The sequence continues at coordinate 2,286,425 of OV179142.1, read as the reverse complement.
AATTACTACTGGACTACTGCTACATGTCTGTAGTATATACACCACTATTTTTTAATTTAGATTTTCTATTTTTTTTTTAAATGGGCTGTATCCGTACCTGATACTGATCATATTTGCGTAATAGAAAGTATAAAAACTAAATTCCATTTTTAAATATGCCACTATTTAGTTAAACTTAAATAACGAAAACAGCTGTTGGAGGCGAGGCATGTTTGAGCGAGATCACGCGAACGTGAGTGAGAGATGACGATTAATGAATACTACAGCTATGTCATGAATAGCCTACAGGCTATTCATGACATAGCTGTCACCCAAAGTCACCCAATTTATGGAAATAATGTACACATTATTTCCATAAATTGGGTGACTTTTTGGGATATAAACAAACGTTAATAACTCTGCTATTTAGGAACATTATTTATTGATACTTTACGAATATAATGAGAAGACCGTCTAGAATAAACCCTTTAAGTATTTGTACTAATTAAAAAATAGTGGTGTATACAATAAAACTATAAATCGAGATAAAACAAAGTCGGATTTGCTAAACACTTATAACTCAAAAACGGCTGGACCGATTTCATGGTTTTTGATTTATTAGTTTTATCTACGTCTTAAATAGCAGACTAACCATTGAAAACATTGAAAAGTTACTTATAAAGATGTAAAACTAAAGAAAAAAATATTCTGCAAAAGCAGCGCCATCTTTGGTGACATGACGGGTTTATATTTCTTCATAGTTCATAACAACGCGACAATTTGACATTTGATAAGTCTATATATATATAAAAGAAAGTCGTGTTAGTTACTTCACTTATAACTCAAGAACGGCTGAACCGATTTAGCTGAAAATTGGCAGGGAGGTAGTTTAGAGCCAGGAGAAGGACATAGGACTTTTTATCCCGTTCGACATCATAAAAATAAATATCAAGAATATCGGTTGTCTCAAACATTTTTCAAACGCAGCGCCATCTTGGATGACATGACAGGAGTCAAACTTCCCAGTTCATTATCAGGTGACAATTTGAAATTGACAAGTCTTAAGCTAAACCCAAGAAGGTAAGGTTGTCAATTTATAATACGCACCTACGTTCTGAAATTTATTTTGTTACTAAACTAAGAGGTTTTATGTAGCATAAAAAAGTGTTATATTTCAGAAATCAATTTACGTAACCAGCAATGATGACAGAGACGAACTTTAATAATTCTTTGCAAATAGAACTTATTTTACTGTTAGGACTTTATTTAAAGTAGACCGGGAAAACTATAGGCATAAATTATTGTATGTAACATAGAGGCAATAGTTCAGATTAAAATTATGAATTTAGTATTTTTTAGTAAGGTTAGATAGTTGGGTTAGCTATAGGATAGGTATGGTCAGTTAGGTTAGGTTACATATACATACATGTTGTAATTTAAAAGTAGTAGTAGTTATTATTGGTTTGGATCTATTTGTTGTCGTCTTATTAAACGTATGTATATCTAATATAAAAAAAATGATAAGAGCAATAAATTGACTCTAAGGCACAACGAAGTTTGCCGGGGCAGCTAGTTTTATGATAAAACTAAGGAAGCTAAGTAATTGATTCTAATTCAGAACTAAGTTTGCCGGGCCGCTAGTAAATTAATAAAGTAATGAATTCGATAAGCCTGGAGATAATTAGTCCCCGGAACGAAATCAATTTGGTGCAGACAGATTAACAAATTGTCGATTCCGGTAAAGGTCATTTGGCTGAATTCGTTCCTAGTCTAATTTTAAAACAGTTTTTGTCGCCCTTGTCCTATTCGGTGGACGCTTTTAGCAATCACATTATAGCCTGCTTTTAAACGGAGTATAGTTGAGTTAAGAGACTATTATGTAAACAATCAGATAACATTACGATACCTGCTCATTTCTTGTTTGATAGTGAAGTTTAAAAAACAACATTTTTTTTACTGAAACTCATAACAGAATGAATGAACGTCGGACGGATGGCTGTGTTGACGGTGTATGATAATCCAAATTATATTTATTCCATCATTTAGATAATAAAAAATAATAGACAAGTTTTTTTTTGCTTTTTCAAATTAATGGACTTAGATTAAGGGCGCTTCTACACTATTGAGGCACTAGCGCAGGTTGTATTCATGGTAAACTTTACCGTTTAAAAACATGTGCGGGTTTAGCGACTCGAACATGTACCAAAGCGAGCCGCTCGCGCAACTGACTTGCGTACTCTGTGGAGCGCGCGCGGGTCACTTGCGCATTTAGCTCTTGACCACGAGCAAACAACCTGTGCGTATTTCTCGCGCGATTAGCCCAGGTCTTTACTTGCTCCAGTTATTTGCATTATGTACAAGTACAAGCGAGTAACTTGAACAAGTAGCTTGCACATAATACTCACGCGTGTAACCCTCATCTTTACTTGCTCCCGCTACATGCACCCTAAGCACCCTAAGCGCATTAAAATTTGTGTAACGTCATAATTCAGTATAAACTGTACGAAATTGAGACGTCATGTGGCATTTTGACTTGATGTAGGTACTTATTGCTGTTAATTTTGAATTCTTGAAAAAAGGAAAATACCTAAGTATGTGTCCTATATTTTCTAGTAATCTAGACGAGGGACTAAAAACAAAATTTAGTCAACTACCCTTTTTCGTATGCAGCAGCTTTTTAGGTAGGCAGCAGTGTCGCACGTCACGGTGTGCGTGCGTTTCGACGTCCAGCAGTCGCGCTAGTCGTCACCACACACGAGACCCACACATGCCGATTTCCGATAGTTAGACAACTAGAAAAACGTCTTTGAATTCGACGAGGATGCAACGTCACCTTGTATGCCTTTTACATGCACTAAAAAGAACGACATTGTCTATACAGTGCAAAGAATTACATTTTTACCAACAAACCAATTTTTTTGTTGATCGTATATCTCCTTCTGCGCGAGTTCGGGTTGTAACAGTTTTGTACCGAGACTTGTTCAATGTTTCCTTTGTTTGTCGATAGCGACGTGTTTGCAAACTTCAAAGAGTATTCTTACCTTTTACATTTGAGTAAACACAAATAGGTATGTAATCATGTACCTTTCGATATGCACAGAAAATGCCGATATCCTGTCTGCAATGTTAGTTACTCTTTGTTTCGTAAAGTCAGGACCGTATTACCTAAAGATTTGGGCTGCGAGTCCCACGTATTATAATAGCTTTTTAGTGTCACTTTCTATAAATAAGTTAGAGTAAGTTTATGAACGAAGCTCTTTTCAGACTACGCTACACCATTGTAATATATTGTAGGTATAGAAAATGAGGTTGTAATGCTATACTATATAGTATGTGGTTCACATTACGCGATATAATTGCAAGCATTTATAGTTTATGGCAAGCTCAGCTGATCGCAATCTTTGAAGAGTGTGCACACGATCGTCAGAATGGATGTAATACTGGATAGTCTTGAAAGCTCATCGGGCTATGATGAAAATGCGGAATTCGACATTATCTTGCCATTAATGCTACAAAAGAAGAAAAATGCCGGGGTTAAGGGAGGAAATGTCAGTACATATAGCGCAATCTAACAGCATATAAAAAGCCAATAATGAAAGCAATGAAAGCCTAGTGCAGTGCCGGCGGATTGCCAAATTGTCTCGAGTTCGAACCCAAAGCACACACCACTGACTATTCGGATTCATGTGCGTATCGTATAATAATTATCACTTGCTTCAAAAACGGTGAAGGAAAACATCGTGAGGAAACCGGCATGCCTGAGAGACATTTCTCGAGGGCACGTGATGCCAAGTCAGAGGTCCATGGGCGGCATTAAAACTATCACACTAGGCTAGTCACTGACCACACGATAAGAAGAACCCAATAATATATAGTACAGTAAAGTGTGAACGTGGCCTTAATAATGTATGGTGAGCTATAATGTAGTGCTATATGCAATCCTACTATTATTATAAACGCGAAAGTTTGTAAGTATGGATAGATGGATGGATGGATGGATGTTTGTTACTCTTTCACGTAAAAACTACTGAATAGATTTTAATAAAATTTGGTATGGAGTTAGCTGACACCCTGGCTTAACACATAGGCTACTTTTTATCCCTGTATTCCCACGGGAACGGGACCTACGCGAGTGAAACCGCGGGACGTCTGATAGTTATTTTATAGCGTAGTCTGATAAGAGCTTAAGTTCTCAAAATTGCATTATCTAAAACTTACAAAAGAAGCCTTATAATCGAGATAAATGGTTCTACAAATATAAGAGCACTTAATTACTTATAAGGCAATATTTAACCGAATGTTAAGAGCTTAAGTTCTCAAAATTGCATTATCTAAAACTTACAAAAGAAGCCTTATAATCGAGATAAATGGTTCTACAAATATAAGAGCACTTAATTACTTATAAGGCAATATTTAACCGAATGTTGTCGCTAGTTCATAACATATTTTTTATTTCTTTTTATTTGAATTCCTTTTCACATTTCAGTATTTCAGCATCGTTATTGTGCTGTCATCAGGTTAACAACGCTCATTAAAATAAACAATATGCAACTTATATTTTTCTGTGAATTTAAAAATTCATTTACCTCATGCAAGTCTAATCGTAGTATCGTAGATTATATAATAGGACTCTTTTAAGCGTAGAATTTATGTGTCGAAAATATACAATAAGGACTGGAAGGTATTCTATAATTAATTTGTACACTTAAATTCAACACTGATTGCCTCATTGGTCCAGTGGTCACAAGTGCAAGACAGCTGAGCACGAGGTCCCAGGTTCAATCCATAGGTCGGGCAATAAGTCATTGATTTTTTCTCAGTACCAGCTCGGAGTTTTATATCCACACTAGCAGACGTCGCGTGGTTTCGCCCGCGTAGTTCCCGTTCCCGTAGGAATAGGTACAGGGATAAAAATTAGCCTATGTCAACCGGGAATTGTGTGGCTTCCCAACGGTGAAAGAATTTTTCGAATCAGTCCAGTAGTTTCGGAGCCTATTCAATGCAAACAAACAAACAATCAAAACTTTCTTCTTTATAATAATATTATACATTTTATATAAGTATAAGTATTGAGAATATTTGAAATTGTCATTTACATCGAGTTTTAACAAACTGTTTTATTTTTACAGAGCCCGTCCATCCACTAGATCCGACGGCGATGGTTCCTGTACCTCCATGGTCCATCAAGGTGGCGAAATTATCACAACCCAATCTGGATTATCTGGGTAAGTCTTATAACTCTATTAACCGGCGAACGGCGGTAGACAGCAGTGCCATCTGAATCATGGTATGTAAATATCACAATTTAAAAAAGGAGTTCTTATACTTCTTCACAAACAAACAAACAACCCACCGCGTTACCTCGTTTTAGCGGATTATTGAAATAAATAAAATATTTAAACAATAGTTTTATACTCAAACAGTTTACTGCTTTTGAAGTTATTCATACTGATTAGAAACATCAATCTATCAAGTGATTAAACAGAAACGTTTGTTTTATTTAAGTACACATTGTTGGTAGAGGTGGTATTTTATGCGATTCTTGTATTTTGCACTATTTGAAATATGATCAGATATTTAGACAAACCGTTTTTTACAGCTTGTTCAGCCGATTTTGACTTCTATTGCGTAGGTGGTATGACATATGGCAGCTGCAGTAAACAATTGGTATTTTATCCGCGATTTTGCTTATAATGCCATCCTTTTTAGTTCGGAATAGTAGTTAAATTCGATTGATCGGACTGTAAAACGGCTTGTTTAAATTAAATAAATTAATTATTTTTGTTGTTGGCTTATTTTAAATGGACTATACTCCTTTTACGGGGTAAACAAAATGGCTGTCAGTCTGGTTTAACTTTTATACACACACTAGCTGTACCCTGCCACGCTTCGCTGTGGCACATTGTGATTGAATGGTTAAAAAAAAAAGAGAAAATGACGTGTGGCACTCGGAGACTGCCGCGATAAAGCTATTGCATAGCATTTTTTATCAACTCATCCCCTCCCCTCTCACAATCTCCCCCTCCCCCTCTCACGATCCCGACTCCCCTCCCCCTCTCCCCCTCCCACTCTCCTCCCTATTCCCTCTCCTCGTGATATTTCAAAAATCATTAAAAGTGCTGCTATGACTATTAAAAAGCAAGGGTTGGTGATAAGAAAGTGCAAATTTAGAGTTGTATGTACTTTTTGATGCCACATAATAAAAAAATAAAAAAAATAAAAATTATCAAAAAAATAAAAAAAATAAAAATTTGGGGTGAACACCACTTATCACTTGCAGGTTTGAAAAATAGATAGTAGCCGATTCTCAGGCTTACTGAATATGCATAAAAAATTTCATGAGAATCAGTCAAGCCGTTTCGGAGGAGTATGGGAACGAACATTGTGACACGAGAATTTTATATATAAGATTTGCTTTTGTATGCGAATATTTTTTTATATCCAATATGCAGTAGGTACCCGGCCTGGCTTTCTGGAATTTCGGATACATTTTCATTTGGCGGCTCAGGTGGTTCAGAGCAAGAGCAATCGGCTTGTCGAACTAATATTTGTAGGTTTTTGGACGTCGCTAAGTATAATAAAAGTATAAGTAAATCTTTTGTTATTAAAACGTACAACGATTGTATAGGAAAATTGTCCCACATCACAGAATGTATTTCAATAGTTGGGCAATGATTAATTAAAGCGAAAAATAATTTTAAGTTGGTTGCACATTACTATAATTGTTGACCCCTCAACTAAGCTAAATATGCTTTTCTCTGGAGTGGGTTCACGTCAATAGTGTGATGGTTAGGGATCGAACCCTTCGCCCGCGCCACTCCAACGCCTTAACCAATAAAAACTAAACAAAACACACTTTGGGGCAGTCTTGGTATTGTTTAAAAACTTTTAGTAGCCTGCGTTACTTTTGTTTAAAACTGTCTCAAATTTGTGGTATTTTTATGGAGACGTTTTTTTTTTTGCTATAATTATGTATATTAAATGGGTCCACTCTTGACCTCAGTCTTGACAGAGATGAGGCCGACAATGGAAGAAGCTTACCCTAAAGATGCCTATTAACTCACGACCGAAACAGAATAAGAATGAAGACGGAAGTATTTAAAATGAAACCAGTTTACAAAGAAGTCTTCTATGACAACAAACTTCCCATTTATTATGTTGTGATACTGACTTTACCCCTGAGCAAAAGTAGAGAATGCATAAAATACCTTCTCAGAAGTTGTTAATCTGAGCCTGCAATGTTACTGTATTTACTAGTTTAACATTAAACCAACATTTTTATATAATTCGAACCGGTACGATATTCTTGTCAATGTCTACTTTCTCTGAAAATATTTTAAATTAAGTAATCAGTTTTAATTAAGTTCGTTTGGGAATAGCTTGTAGCCTATACAGGAGTTAATATAGGTATATATATGTGTTGTTGGTGGTTGCAAACGACAAGATATTTATAGTAAATCAAAGCACTGTCTTGTACTCATGTCATCCAACATGGAGCAGCCTTTGAAAAATGTTTAAGAAAACGCATTTTTTCATGAATTAACCATTGTTTTGTTAGACGAAAGATAGCCTATGTGCGTCTCCAGGATATGATCTAACTCCTTGTCATATTTTATTACGATCAGAAGTATGGATGAATAGTGAATTTGTTGAAATCAAACAATTGGAGAACAACTTAGATAGTTGTATGGTCAATTTTTACAATAATTGTACTTTGATAAAAACATATTATTATTTGTTACCTACGGTTGTGTTTGATTATAATACAAGCTAATACTGAGCTTTAAGTAGCAAACGAAATAAAATGAATTCAATTTCGTGCTAAAATGTTACCTTTAACAAAAATATTTATAATTATACCGTATCTTATTTGAGCCAAGTAAGTATATGTAATACTCTCGCTGTTTACAACGATCCCTTATGTAGACATGTTCTTTGTGTTACAGATATCTTTGAAACAAGTTTCGTCGACTTTGATTCATTAAGTAATTAATATAAGTACGAGCACTTATATTTAATCATGAAAACTTGTATGATCAAACAGAATGATTAGGTATATCTTTACATTGTGTAACTATGTCACGAAAGAGAGACATAATAAATTAATCTGTTCAAATATTACTCTCATTTTTCTGTAATTTGCGTGGAGTGGTGAAATACTATGCTGAAGAATTATTTATACCAATGCATAATTGTGATTACATGTCATCTGTGAAATTACTTAATTAATTACGATGTAAATAAATATGTGTCGAAGTATAATTAGTACTCACATAATTATGTCGATTTGACGGCACAGTTGACGTAGTGCTGAGCCAATGGCTGCTGCGCTGTGTGTCACGGTATTGATTCCCGCACCTTCCAAATATACAAGTACTTACCCCTAGGTCTAGCTGTTTATGTAGAAAAGTTAAATACAGTAATATCTTTAATTCAAAATATTTTCGGATATTGTGCTCGGCAAGGATATTTTTTAAAACACATGTTAATTTTTAAGTAGGTGCCTTCGGCTGTATCTTTTAATAAAAGTTTGGACTTCAAGTTTAATATTTTTTCTTTATCTAAAACAAGAACAAAAAATGATTACAAAACTTCTATATTATTTAAATAATATCCAAAAAAATGCCAAGTTGATATTTAAATGAAAGCAATATTTAACTTATTTTCTGTTTTTGGTAAAACTATTTCAAAACAAAAAACAATACTGAAATGAAATGTTTTTTTTAAATGATTGACTTACCGTCATCGCGTTATTTAAACTAATAAAGATGTTAAATACCAGTGATCTTTCAAAACTTCTTTTTGTATTTTAAAACCATTAACTACGGGCTAACTTTGAATTTATTAAATACTTCCAGCGAGTAAAATAAAATAGTATTAATATGAACAACTTTTGCTGTGGGGTTTAGATACCTATATACTAAAAAAAATACCTAAGTATTTACTGCCGCCTTTTAGCTTACAGGTGTGTGTTGTGGTAGCAGTTATTTTACATCATTTTGAACTTTTTTTGCCTTAAAAATAGACTTCTACGATGTATGCAGAGAGAAATGTGATTCTATATGAATTGGTCTGACATGCAACTATACTCTGCTACTTTTATTGTGTGGGGTAAAAACAGATTGTATAGTTTGAAGAGGTATCATTATTTTCGCTGATCAAGAGGTGGTGCAACCGGACCTTAAGAAAATGAAATTAAATATTATTTGCTTACTTTCTTGACACCTTTAATTGTCCCTGTGACTGATTGATAGAAGAATGGGCTGAAAGATACACAGGCTCATAGTATCTTTTAAAGACCAAACTCTTAATAAACTAGTGCGCTTCGCCATCATTGATTGCATCACTGCTTACCATCAGGTGGGATTGCAGTCAAGCACTAGTTTCAAATATTAAAAAAAATGAAAATAACTATAGAGATTGTATTAATATACATAATGTATAACGCGAGCCTTATGATGCAGGACAGTCAGGAAATGCGTTCTGAAGAGAGAACCAATTCAGTATTGAGTTGACCTGCCCCGACAGACGGTATACAGTAACTATTATGTTACTCAAACCTACAGTTAGTAAGGAAACTCACGGTTAGTAAGCAATACAATCTGTCAAAGATGGCCAATTACAAGTTTCTGCTTTCAAACATTATACCGACATTATAACATATACGACATATTCATTATAACATGATGCTAAGATGGTTTTGTCACGTAGAAAGAATGAAAGAAAGCCACACATAAGTAGAAACGCCGGGAACACCCTTGAAGGACATACAGTGCCACGGACATATAATTAGAAACACGGAGTCACTTGGTAGAGTTAGATACTTTAAGTGTTATTATTACAATAAATTAAAATATGCACTTGATACTCTTTTTAGAAACTAAGTGTAACTTGTGCCATAAAATTATTTTATAACACATTTGCTCGTAAAGGGTATCTTATTCCACTAATTTCAATATCGTAATGTATCTCATTACGTACTCGTGCGTTATATGCTCCGTCTAAAATGAACGGTACTTTTTTTTAATCTTAGCAAAGAGTTTTTATTTCAGAAAAGTGGTCAACATTTTATGAATAAAATTAAATTTAGGAGATACAATATAAAAAATAAACATTTCTTTCGTTAATTTAATTAAGCCTTAATTAGGTGACATTCTGACTGATTTCATAAATAAAAATAGGTAAACACGAGAGTTGTGCTGCAGCAACAAAATAAATATCGTGTATAATCATTTCCAACGAATATGGAGTTAAACAAATAATAACCGCTCACTGGGAGTGATTCGTAAATATGGTTTTGACGCCATTACACACAATAAACAGCTTTAAACTACAGATAATGTGCCTCGAAATGTTTAGTTAAGGAAAATCAGAATTCATGAAGACAGGTATTTGATACGTTTGGCTAAAACCTTTTCAATGTCCCAAATTATTAGAAAAGAACTATTTTCACAGGATGACCCTCAAAACGTGTCTTCAGGACTAATCCATAAGCGGTTAGTTGAAGGAAAAGAAGATGTTAAAATATTAATTTGGCTTGTTATAAGTACCTACCACTTTTTACCATAGCATCATATAAAAAACATTCTTGCCTTCGCTAAAGAATATGGCAGATGGACTGTACATCAATGGAAACAAGTTATATTTTCGGAAGAAACTTTAATACATTTGGTAAATTCCGACGGAAAACGATATGTGCGATGAGCCAACGAGCTAAGGGTTTGAACAACAATTACACCAAAAAGGCACTTAACTACGCACTGCGGTGGAAATCTGAAAAGTGGGAACGCTTTCGGGACATGGGGTTAAAATAATAATAATATGATACCAGACTGTTACTGTCCCACTGCAGAACAAAGGCCTGTTCTCAAACAGAGAAGGCTCGAGCATTGATCACCACGCTTGCTCAAGGCGGATTGGCGATTTCAAACTTACATTAACTATAAGTCCAGGTTTCCTCACGATGTTTTTCCTTCTCCGAAGTCAATATTATCTAAGATAAACTTAGAAAGTACATATGAATTGATGAAGTCACATTGGTACTTGCCCGGATTTGAACCACAACCTTGTGCATGAGAGGTAACCGCCTTAACCTCTGGGCCATCACGGCTCAAAGGGCTTAGTCTAGTCAAAAAGATTGATCGGCTAGATCAGTATCAATACAAAAGCCTCTTGGAAGCAACAATAATCCCTTATTCCGATGAAGTTTGCACGTAACATTAGCTTTCCAACACAATACTGCTCTAAAAATAGCGTAAAAGGGTTTCTCAGATAATAGTCAGTGACAATGTTAATACTCCGACTAATAATCCGGATTTAAATCCCATAGAAAATGTGTGGCTGATCGTCAAGAAAATAATGTCGAATATCATAACACTGACACCAACCGACGATACGACGCATTCGTTGAAGTTTAGAGAGCTTATTCCATTGGAAACTAGTGCAAGTTAAGTTAAGTTCATAGAATCAATGCTCTAAGCTGTAGGTACCTAATCAACAACAGAGGCTCTCCAACCAAGTATTAATAGGTTATAAACAGTTTACATTTCACAATTGTATTTATGCAAACTAATGAAGTTTTGTTAAAGTTATTAGTGTTGTTTTCTGGTGTTTCTAATTAGTTGTCCACCGCTAGTTCATTGTAGGTATTTTAATGCAATTTTAATAATAACAATATTGTAAAACTTTTGTTTTTGTTTCTTCAATTACTACTGATTGGTATTACTAAACTAATATAAGTATACCATTAAATAACAAAAACATCCATATTCATACTTAACAACCCTGTTTTACGCGGTAAAAAAGATTGAAAATGAAAATGAAAGTTAGGATGAAACGCAGGAAATTAGAATGGCTACTAACCGATTAGCTTTCAAAATGATGGTTCGTGAGCATATTCACAATAAAATGGCTGTAGTATCGTCACAGCGCTAATGTTTATCCTTTGTATGTTCACCATGTTCATGTGTTTAAATTTACTATGTATATATTTATCGTACTTATTTATTGTTTATGATATTTATAATATACGTATATTTATATATAAACGATTTATACTTCTATTTCCTATTTCTTACGGAATTGCACCTACCACTGTCTGTCTACTCTGCATGATCTAATGATTGACTGGTAGAAAATGACTAAGGCATTAAGTCCGCCTATGTACATTTTTGTGCTTGAAGTATCAAATAATAAATAAATAATAGGACTAATTGAAGGCCAGTGTTTCTAATTTATGACCACCACTGTGCATAGACCTTATTGGTGAGGTTCTTCACAAAGGTCAGGAGTGTAGTAGGTACTCGCAACCGGCGTGTGTGTATGACAGCATGTATGAATGTAAACGAAGCAAAAGAAGTATGTAAAAATCGTAGCAGATGGCGCTCTGTAGTTTCTGCCTACCCCAATGAGAAAAAGGTTTATGTATGTATGTATATCGTGTAATAGGAACGAGTTCATATTGTAATCCTGTACATAAAGGAATCAGTCGCATAATGCCTTTTGCAATGTTTTACGAATTCCACAGTAAAAGTTGTTAAAACGACAACTGTTATTGTTGTTGTATTAGTTTGTATAGTTCTTAAATTAACCTTTTAACCCAAAAAAAAATAATAAACTCAAAGTGTGCTTGTATTTTTAATAACAAAAACCAACCCTTTTATTAAAATGTTACGTCCTATTTTGCACGTTATTACTTTTTGTGCAACATGTGTATGTCTAACACTATTTCCTTTGCAGTGCACGGATTTTAACTTTATTTGTTTCAGGGATTTTTATGATACTGTCAGTATTTTTTCCAAAAACTTTAGCTATAACCTTTAGCTACTGTTCTAGGCTGTTGTGTTCCACTAATATCTGCACATTCGTGATTTGCTTAATGTTTAGCTCCTGAGGTGCAAACCGGCGGACAATGCAGCATTCTGTCTGATATGTTCTCTCTCGGACTAGTGATGTGCGCCGTCTTCAACAACGGCACGCCTCTTATACAAGCCAACAACAACCCAATGTTGTACATGAAGCAGATTGAGTTTGTGAGTATCGTTACAGTTTTTCTACTGGATTCTCGTCACGAGCGTCCAAAAAGCTTTTCTATTAGCCATCTGCGTGGTTATTAAATCTGGTATTTTTAGTAAATATACGCACAATATTGTGTTCAATCATATTACTGCAATTTTTTACCATGAACATCATGGGATTGATTAGTAGGTTAATAGTTGTTACTTTAGACAGGAAGGGCCTTCGATGGTTTCCTAAAGTCTCTAAATTGTGGTTTGGTCAAAGGTAACTAAGTATTTACTCGAATATAATGCTATCTCTGGTCAATAACATAACATTACGTGTTTTACCCCCAAAGTATTAGGTAGAGTTGTATCTGTAGTGCACCCACATTCCGCCAATTAAAGAAGAACGGTCACGTCCCATATAAAAAAAACCCAGACCCGACAGAAAAGTGACATATCTCAGTTTTTTTGTTATTTTTTATATAATCATATTATATAGTTTTTATATTCGAAATCAATGGCTAACACCAAAATATTGCCTTATGTTTTTGTTCAGGGTTTACACTAAAAAAATACAAAATGCCTACTTATCTACACAATTCGTAATGTATGTAACTAAATGACGATAAATAGTTATGGGATGTATCCAGGAGACTTGGAGATACAGCCGCATTATATAATTTTTGAACTCCTAGTACAACATTCAACTTAGGATTTTTTTTTTAAGGTGGTTTAAAATCATCTAATGACATCTCTCGCCCTTGGGTGGAGCGAGAGGGCGTGTCAGACTCTTACTGACTAAAAAATTCCACCCCGTTCCTTTTTGCCTCTTTACCGTTTTTAACCGACTTTCAAAAAAGGAGGAGGTTCTATGTTCGTGTGTATGTATTTTTTTTTTTTTTTATACATACACACAAATAACTTCCTATACGAACATTTTTTTTTTTAATACATCCCATAACTACTTACTTTTCTACGTCATTTAGTTACATACATTTACGAATTGTGTAGATACGTAGGCATTTTGTACTTTTTTAGTGTAAAGCCTGAACAAAAACAGAAGGCAATATTTTGGTGTTAGCCATTGATTTCGAATATAAAAACTATATAATATGATTATATAAATAATAACAAAAAAACTGAGGTATGTTACTTTTCTGTCGGGTCTGGGTTTTTTTTGCCTGTTCTTCTTTATAGGAGGTGAGCCGATCTCACGTCACTAGCTGTAACTATGTTTTTTAAACTAGTGAGTGGAAAGGTATTTTGTCACTAACCGGGAACTATAACGTTAGTCACTTTTTAATACTGTTGCTCAAAAAGTGGCGTATTGCAGGGACGTGTAGCGTTCGGGATGTGGGCTATTACATACTCGTGTTTTTTTTTTACCTTTCCCGAACTTGTGCGTTTTCTTTCCCAACTGTCAAAATAATGTCTATTAAAAAGAAAAACCAACCATGAAGTTTTTCTAAAAAAATCGTAGAAGTTTTTATGATTCATGCAAATACGAATATATTTCTAAAAAGAAGCTACTAATTTGTTTCAATATCAGATTTAATGATTTGATTGAATGCGTTGGGTTAGGTTTCATTTTAATTCATCACATTAAATTTTATTTTCATTTCATATCAATTAAAAAAATCTACTGAAGACTTGACTGTATGGGCATAGTTCCCTTTGCCTACCAGAATGGGTAAAGAAAAAAAAATATCTGCTTATATTCTACGGTTGGCGCCATTATTCAGAAATTTTCTTTGCGAGTTTTAGTTGTTTGTGTCACAAAATGATAATTCAGTCCATCAACTAGCAAACGCCATTGTATGACAAATATACATGAACAATCATACGAAATTAACAATAGTTTGTCTCAGACAGTAAATATGCAACCTAAAACTTCCCCAGTTAGTATAAAAAACTGTAGGTACCAATTTCAACAGCTCGGGTAGACATTTGTCGGAACTCTTTGCAATGACAACCTTTCCGCACTTGTAATGAAATATACTATTACGTAGTTGAAGCAATTAACAATTAATTAGCACAAAGTTAGAATAGAAAAAGCAAGCCGCCCGGCCCCGTCGCTAGCCAAACAACAGAACAACTAACCCCTAGCAACGGGGTTGCCAGATCTGTCGCCAACACCGTACCCTGCTTGTAATTTCCGCAATTTGGTACAGACTCTTCTCGAAATATTAATCATGACGGTAATCGCACCGTAACGCAAAAATCGTGGTAGTTTATGACATCAGTGTAGCCCGGGAAAGTTTGTCAAATATGGGCAACTATCGCGGAATGAGGGATCTTTTATTTTGGCACCCAGGACCTTGTCTCAAAACCTACTTATCAAAAGGTGTCCGCCACAAAAATGTATGTTATAGTAAATCACCTGGTCACCTCTATGACTCATGCGACTCGACCAATACGTCCCGCGGTCGTTTGCCACCACGTTTCAAACGTTAAGACGCGGACTAACTTTTTCGCGCCCCTGCCGTTACCGGTTTGAGTGTGGCGCGACAGTCCGCCCGCTAGTCCGTTGCCCACGCGCGTCACGTGCGAACGTGTTCCCATACCCGTGTGCCGCGCAACCGCTATTGTACCTGTGCTTCGAATATTGTTACGCGAAATACTACACTTCTGGACACATCTATTGGCCCACCTTGTATTTTCAGTTTCGTTTGGTCCTAGCTAAAATTTTATATAAGGTCGAGCAAAAAGTTTCTATGCAGTTTTGAACCTGGCACATTCACAATTTCATTCAATAGTCTTTTTTTGAATTTCGAACACAGAATTTAAAGAAACAAAAGACAATTTGGAGCCTGTTTGTTGATATCAAACAATCGAATACTAAGAAAACTTGGTTTGATTGGTTTACTTGGATTTAATTCTTAAAAAAGTGATTGATATCTTTGGTTTTGCAACAAACATTACTTATCCTTAACATTAAGGTGAGGTTCTATCAATAATCTATGGATACTTCACCTGAAGTCGCCTCCCAAGCTGTGGCACTTATTCAGGCCGGACACAGCCAAAGAAACGTGAGTGCTCAACTTAATTTGAGTCGATCTGCGGTCCGAAATGTTTATCGGAGGTACCTACAGACTGGCGGCTTTGTTCGTCGCCAAGGAAGGCCACGATCTCGGGTCACAACTGAAAGGCAGGATCGATTCATCGTGACGACCAGCTTAAGAAATCGTCACTTTACCTCCATTGAGATACAAAACCAACTTCGTGACTTCCACTGAGTATCTGTGAGCGCTCGAACTGTTCGGAGAAGGTTAAAAGAACGCGATATGGTACCACACAAGCCAGCTAATGGACCCAAACTAACGCGAGCCCACCGAACAGCGCGCCTTCATTTCGCACGCAGTCATTTAAATTGGACACAGCAAGATTGGAGCCGTGTCCTCTTTTCTGATGAGTCTAAAATTGTGTTACATGACAATAATGGAAGGAAGGAGGTCTACCGACGTAAGGGAGAGCGTTTCGCACAATGCTGCTTTAAAGAGAGGGTTGCTTATGGCGGTGGCTCATGGACTGTCTGGGGCGGTATATCCGCGAGCGGCAAAACTCAACTTGAGGTTGTTACAGGACCACGGCTGCCAACATTAAATGCTGCGAGGTACATTCGTGAGTGCTTAGAACCTCACGTGATACCATACGCGGACTATGTGGGCCCAAACTTCCTTTTTATGCATGATAATGCAAGAGCCCATGCGGCCGGCATCGTCAAGGAATATCTTCGGGATGTGAACATCACAGTTATAGACTGGCCAGCCAAAAGCCCAGACATGAACCCCATTGAACACATGTGGGACGTAAAAAGACGTGTTAGGGCTCGTCAGCCCGTTGCCCAGACGAAACAGGAGTTGAAAACTGCCATAGAAGAGGAATGGGAGATGATCCCTCAAAATTTCATAGAGCGGTTGATAAACTCTATGCCTAATCGTATGAGAGCTGTGGTAGATGCCCATGGAGGCAACACGCGTTATTAAATTAAACCTTTATTTGATAAAACATGTTTTTTATTCAAAAATCAATTGCCTTTAACAAGGCGCATATCCGACTTGTTAGGCGTAGCTCCATGTCGTATGGTATTCTGAATTCAAATTTAAAACAATATGATCGAAAAAGATGGTAAAATGTATCAGGTTTAAAACTGCATCAACAGTTTTTGTTCAATCTAGCAATCATATTTCGGTAGGGGCCATCGAAACCTAAACTCTAAGGTGGGCCAATAGATGTGTCCAGAAGTGTATTTAATTTAGTGTTGTTTATACAACCTACAGAATAAACTTTTACAACCATAAACCGACTGGTTTCCCTGAGACTTCCTAACCTCTCTCTCATAATGTAAATAGGTATTTATGACAGATACAGAGTGAAGGTTCTAAAAATCCGAGAATTAACCCGTTGTTCGAACGCTCTTGAAATTAGAATGCTTATATGCTGTGATCCGATACAGCCGTATTATGCGCTTGTTTTTAATGCTTGATTTTAAAACTGTCCCACGAACATTATAATACCTACCAACTTCTAGCGTTCTTCAACCTGGACAACATACTGGTATTCGGTCATATAAATAGATTGTTTATTATTATTGTTACTAGCCTATATTTTCTTACTGCAGGGCAAAGGCCTCCCTACTTTCTTTCCACTTCTCTCTGTCAATGGGTTTTTGGGACCAGTCCTTATCAAGGGAATCCAGCTCGTCCCGCCATCTTCGCCTTGGCCTACCGCGTATGTCTTTTGACATGTAAGGGAAGCCATTTAGTCGTGCATTTGGCCCACTGACAATAATTGTTTGTTTGGTATATCGGAAATATTAACCTACTCTGAGCCAGTCGGGTTTTTACCCGCTCACTCACTATCATTTCACGATCACTATCATTTTTAACCGACTTCAAATGTTACCTGATTTCTCCTCCATTTGTTGACCGATTCTTACCTGATTTCTCCTCCATTTGCGGACCGATTCTCAAAATTCTTTTTTTATTTGAAAGAGTATACTTCTGAGATGGTCCCATTTTAATTTGGTGAAGATCTGGTGCTGATCTTCGGAGATATACAATGGAACTCTTCAGAAATAAACGGCAAATCTGTCGTAATTGCTGGAATCGCTTGGATGTTTATTGTTTATACAACAACATGATGTATCATTACGCCTGTATGCTCTGAGGGAGATGTGTACAATATACCTAGATTTCGACAGTTAGGTGTGTTAATTTTCATTTATTAGGGATAAGTAGATAACCCTAATATCGTGACATGTATTGTTAACAATTAACAATATAAAATAAATTCTTGGCAAATATTTGTATGGGAACCACTAAAAATGGAAAAATAAAAAAAAAAAATACAAAAAATTAAACCGACTTCAAAAAACACCAAACGGTGTAAAATAACTCTAAATTCGGAAGTCGGTGGCCAATCATGAATTAGACAATACCACCAAAGCCACAGACTTCCTAATTTAGAGTTATTTTACACCGTTTAGTATTTTATTGAAACTCAGCTTGCACTGGGTACTGATACGTCGCGTCGGTAGTACGAAGAAAAAGGTGACCCCTTTTGAGAATAACTAGTTACCTACGTAGTTCAATGCCATTATTATACAACTATGTATTACTATGTAGGTAGGTCTCTTAACATAATATATCGAAGTCCAATTAGTGCTAGATGCCACGTGATGACACGTGTAGGCATCTCGCATTAATTGGACTTCGAGCAATATTGTGAGTTTGCTGAGTGGTCAATTAATGTCAATATTATGATTAATTGTTATATGATATGTATAGCTATTGGAGGGTAATGTGTGTGTATGTGGGTATGTCTGCTCCGTCGCACTTGCATTCTAGAGGCCAAACGTTTGTAATGATTCCTAAGTTTATCTATTTTTTCTAATATTGCGTGTGCGAGAGTGAGTAAAAAATCAAAATAACGATAGTAGGTAATTTATAAAATATGTAATAGCAAAAAAAGAGTAATAAATAATAATAATGGTCGACAACCAGACGCCATATTATTATTAAGAAAAGCTATAAAGTCGACGAACGACATAATATGTTACGGGGAGAATCATTAAATAGGATTTAGGCAAGGGTGAAAGGGAACCTACTTTGTGCAACTAGATTTTGCTAAGTCCCATGTAACAGGGAGCGATTCTATTGCCATCAGTGGGACACAAATCTATTGCTACTATTCAGACGATAGTAAAAGAAAAACTCAATAACGCTTTGCCCAAGCTTGGGATTCGAATGGGTACCTCCTATTACTTATTATCAGCTACTGCTATAGCCCTTGCGACCACAAGGTAGTCATTTATTTCTTATCCTAGCGGACCCGACAGACGTTGTCCTAGCCGCACGTTTGTTTCAAACCCGACCCCAACGCCATCTACTGGGTCTAATGGTGAATCGAAACTTTCCAGGGACCAACAAAATTACAACAAATAAAAAATATCCAATTTAAAAGTCAAATGCAGATAATTTATTTCAATTAGGCCATTTAAAAGGCGCTTTTGAACGTCAAACTTAAAAGTTGAATGAAATCAATGATTCTAGTTGCCCCTTCCAAAAGGTAGTTTCGTATGGAGACCTTGCAAAAGGTAGTTTTGTATTGAGAACAATGGGCAAGAAACTCAATACTTACTCTTTTAAAATATTCTTTATAATATTTTGTATAAAATGAAAATACATTATAATGTGAATACGATGTAGGCCAGCTTGGTGGATTCGTTAGGAAATTATGCGCGTACATACATTTATTTCCAGGTAGAATACGAGTGAACTAATTAGCATAATCATGGAACATTGTCCTCTCCGTTCATGAGCCCAATGTTGTTTGACGTTTGACCTTTAGAACTTTGATTCTCCTTATTATATTAATAATACCAGCCTGATACTCTCCCACTGCAGAGCAAAGGTCTCTCTCATATGGCGAAGGCACGAGCATTGATCATCACGTTTGCTCAAGGCAGATTGGCGGATTTTCAGACATTATATTAACAATAAATACAGGTTTCCTCACGATGGTTTCCTTCACCTATGTAAGATAAACTTAGAAAGTACATGTGAAAGTATCCTGACATATATTACATTATTTATTATGCTACATTGTCTATATAACTAAAAATTAATCACCGCAATGTATGTACGTACGTGCATTACTTCTAAACGCCTGCATCAAATTGGTTTTTTTTTTTGTGGACCTGGTATAGTTTAGATTCACAATTGGACCCGTAGCGCAACGATTGGGTGAAAACTAACGTTTGGGCTGGACAACATCT
The DNA here is from genome assembly GCA_921972225.1 of Euplexia lucipara. Taxonomy (NCBI): domain Eukaryota; kingdom Metazoa; phylum Arthropoda; class Insecta; order Lepidoptera; family Noctuidae; genus Euplexia; species Euplexia lucipara. The sequence goes on along the minus strand of OV179142.1, from coordinate 2,266,166 downwards.
GTCGGGTTCGCTAGTCTATAGGTACTAATAATAATATAAAGAGGAAATACTTGATTGCTTGTTAATTTGCATTAAATAGGCTCCGAAACTACTAGACCGATTTGAAAAATCATTTTAATAATGATAATAAGCTTTTATTTCACAAAAAAGTGCATAAGTAATTAATTTACAAGTGCTAAAATAAAAAAGTACACAAAAGTTTTAGCTTCTGAAACCGAACTAGGTGGAACCTGTTTTTCGGCTTAAAGCGCCAATCCCCTCGAGTTACTAATTAAAATTTTTAAATGCTAGCATTAGAAATATAAAAAGGAATGTTACTTAAATATAAAAATACGGCTAAGAGCTAACGGCAAGCACCTCTCTTTGTGTTAAGTGCTAGGGTGAATGGGTGAGTGTGTGGTATATTTATATTGTGAGTGTAAGTATGGCAATGTGACTTGTATGAGTGAAATAATGAGATACTGCGTGATGAATATGCATGTGTTTATTAGTTAAATATTTACAATTGAGAAGCTACACTATCCCCGGGTGATGTAGGTTACTTTTTATCCCTGTATTCGCACGGGAACGGGAACTACGCGCGTGAATCCACGTGACGTCTATATTAGTAGTATATATAAATAATTGTTATAGAGTTAGAATATTTGCCATCGTGATGCACCGTGAGTGCACCGGTCGTAACAGAGGCCATCGTCACTCGGTGCTCCATGCAACTGTCATGATTTATTATGACACACATTAAACAACTTGATTCGGTCATGATTCAACACTTTTCCATTAATTATTAATTGATTGGAGTGTCTTATCTGCTCCTACCTGTAACTTAACCCCTTGAACTTTAGTACTACAATTACTGGGTTCAGGGTTGGCTTAGGCGCTCAAATCAATAATGAAAGTGACATTTAGCAATACAATAAAAACTTTTTAACAAAAAAAAACAACCTACTTCTAAAATTTGACTTTGGTGGTTTTATTTCGTTCATTATTGGCTACCGACTTCCGAAACTGGAATTATTTTTCACCTGTTAGTGTTTTTTTAAGAAGTCGGTTGTTTTTTTTTTGTTAAAAAAAAAATATTTTGTTATTTTTAGTTTCTTTGTATGTAAAGAAAGTCTTTCAAAACTTGAAAGAATCATTGAAATCGGTTACAATTGCAAAAGAAGTTCTTAATAAACATTAATCTGTACATCTCTGCCGGGCCCCTTTTAAAATAGACAGGCGTAATGTTATGTTATGGAAATACATAAACCATGCGCAGACATGTGACTGTAGCTATTGCAAGTAATTTGCTGATAAGCGTTGAAGAGTTCCGTCGCCTGTCTTCCTCATCAGTTTTTCTTCACCAAATGATACTTGCTAAATGTAAATGCTTGATTTGTTACCAAAAATGTAAAAATCGGTACATGTTTTCCTATATTATTTGAGGAGTTCCCTCAATTCCTCGAGGATCCCTCATCAGATCTGAGGTTTAATACTAATGGGACCAACCTGGTAGTATACCCTATCAAATAAAAAAAGAATTTTGAAAATCGGTTCATAAATGGCGGAGTAATCGCGTAACAAACCCACAAAAAAAAACATGCCGTCGAATTGAGAACTTCCTCCTTTTTTTGAACTCGGTTAAAAAAACCAGCAAACAAAGCATACAAAGATACCTCTTTAGTAGTCGCAAGAGCTTCTATTGAGCAGGAGGCCCTGGGTTCGACTCGGGTCGGGCGCAGCGTTATTGATTTTACCATACGGATTTTTTTAGTATCAGTTCGGAGTCAGAATTGATGCAGGATTGAGGCTCCTTACAAGGGACTTAAACATAACTGGCGAAATGTGAGTGTACTTTGGTTATTGCTCAGCTTAGCCTTTTGGGGATAACGGGCGTAATGTTGGAATGGAATTTATTTGTAATGATGTGGTTTTACATAAATAGTATGGTGTTAATATATTTTTAAAGTTCTCTACACTCTACCATAACATAATGGTGTATAAATATTTCAGTGTCATTCTTAAATAACTGAGTACAATAATTAATTTTAAGATTTAACATGACGTGTGCATTATTATTATTATAGTTATTAGCTCAAATTAATTATAAATGTCATTTGATCATGTCATCTTGAATTTTTACAATTCGCCAATGTCGTAAAAGCAACCAACGTGTGAGCTTTTTCTTAAAAATGGGTAACGGAAATTCCTTAAATGAATCGTTCACTTGAATGGCGTGAACATATACATTTCTCCCGAATATTTGTAATCTTCCTTGAGGTACATTTAGTTCATGTTTATATTTATTTCTAGTTATGTATTAATATAGCTACGTTTCTGTAACCACTGATGTATTATGTCCTATTTCAAAATATGCATAGCTAGTTGTCTCTAAGTACTACATCGGGCTAAAACTGTTAGTACGTAATTAGTATTAATGTTTGTACTACAGATATTAATCCGGATAAAATAGTAAATATTATACTGTGTTTAAACTGTTTACACTATTCTATAAACACGAACACAGTTTGGTTTATTCTGGCTACACGGGTGTTTGTAGCCTGCAATAAACAAACATAATATTTATAATTACTATGCAAGCTGCACAAACCTCTGGCGGGTAACGCATGCCTCAACGAAACGATTGAAATGTAAATATGAGTTATAAATGCTATTGGCTTTAAGCTTAGGACGACTTTCAATGTACTTTACTCGTTTTACATGTCGTTAATATTTTACCGGCGATCAGGGATTTATTTAATGTAGGTAGAAAAAAGAAGTTTCAGAAAGAAGAGAACATTTTATTTTAAAGATAAGTGAAAACAGTTTTTATTCAAATTGTTTTATTTTAAATTTAGAAAGATAAAAGTTTAACGAAAAATGTGTCCCTGTATTGTTTGTTCATCCCTGCTTCTTTGAGGGTTTAATCATTAACCCTGTAATTTTCAATCAAAATAAAATAATATAACTAAATGTAATCCACATCATTTCTTAAAATAAATTGTTGCAATGGTTACTTTTAAGTGTGATAAATGCTGCGAATATTAGTTGCTTTTTGATATTAGTTCTGAAGCTTTTAAATTTAGTATAGGTTATCACGCCCAGCACCCAGACGGCTTATTTTTTTCGTCACTTCCAACAAATATAATTATATTTAAGCCAATTTATTAAAAAAACCTTAACTCATTGTACACTAAACCATTTTAAGAACTACTCTATCCATTGATGAAAACAACGTGAAAATCGGTACAGTGGTTTTTGAGTTTATCGCAAACATAGAGAGTGGCTTTAAAAAATGGAGTAATAATTGCCCTTTTGACCCACCTCGTACGTAACAAACTTTTTCTCTTATATTCCGAGTAAATCAGTAATGTCAATACCAGGGCCTAAGAACTATCTGTGACATTTCAATTAGCCGGTAAAATACTGGCCTCAATATTTTTCCTAAATAAAAGCTACATTTTTCTGTACAAGCTAAGATGAAATCTCTTTTCAACGTCGCCTTTAGTTCTTGTTTCAAACCGAACCAAAAATAATAAACATTGGTAGAGCGGCTATCTTTTACAATACCTGTCGGTAACGGGAGCCAGTAAGCTAATGGATTGCACCTTATCTCAACTGTTTTCTTCAAACGGTAAGCGATGTTGCGTTTAGGTAACTTCGATTGTATTTTTACTAATTAGAGTAGTGTTGCAACATACTAATTTAAAATTAAAAGCACGCTCAGTGGCCCTGACTGCTAAGCTGCGAGGCCGTGGTTCGATTCCCACCCAGGACAAATGTTTGTGTGATGAGCACAATCATTCGTTCGGTATCTGGGTGTAATTTTTCTATAATAAGTAACTTGAAAATTATAGGGCCAACGATAAAAACCTAAAAAAAGCAGGGATGAACTTTAACAATACATGGACATGTTCTTCGTTTCACTTTTATACTTCTAAATTTATATAAAATAAAATAATATAAAATAAAATAATTGCAATCAGAATTGTTACACTTATCTTTAAAAAATAATGTTCTACATTCCTCCATAAATGGAGTATACTAGTAAATAATGCGACAACTAAACAGAAAAGGTAATTCGGGTTAGTACTGGCAAACTTATTCAGAACCATTTAAGTCGATTCCATACCGAATCGAACGTCTAAGAAATCGAAGATGTCATCCAAACGCAATTCACAAATCCGAAACCGAATATTTTTGACAGTTCAAATTCGATAAGAAGACTCGAATCTTTCCTACAACTGTTTGCTATCGTGAGTCATACCGAACAAAATTTAAATGAAGAAACATACTTCCAGGTTATTTCAGAGAAATAAAAACACTAAACCTACCTAAACCTTTTAAACCCTGCACTTTTAAGTAAATTAAATTTTAATATTGTATTGACCGTATTTCATTGATGCATTCGCATTTACATAAATTCAATGTGTAATTATGTATTTGCACGTGTTATTGTTTGACAATGAGCAAGTAGCAATATTTGTGTATTGATATCAAATACTTACAGTCATTTTTCCTTTTTTAAGCAAAGTTAAATACACAGTTTTATTTAAAATAATAACTTTTTCCGCCTTGCCACTTTGACAGACGGCTGTTTACAAAGCAGGTTTATTTGAAATAAAGTTTGTTTGGTTAATAATAAAATCATTTTGTACCGTTTGCTGTCTATTTAGTTACTAGCTGTATATTCTATTATATAATTAATTTAATTCTATAATTAAATGGAACGAAATATTCAAATAAACCAATTTTACTACTTTAAATTTTCTACCACGCTGATCTACTTACTACCATTTTGTAGCGATCCCCATAAACACAATGATCAATCGGATAGAATCAAAACGTATCCGTTCGGATCTGTGAATAGCGTTTTGACAGTTCTTCGGATCGGAAATGAGATTGTCGAATACGGTTCCTTACCAACACGGAAACGAATCGAACAGTTTAGAATAAGGCAGCGGATCCGTGGTCGGCACATATTTTACGAAAGATGCGTCGTCGCTTATTATCGGTCGCGTAAATCCAGAACAGACAAATATGTATAAAATAAAACATTCAACCTTTCACACTCAACGGATGATGCATTAGTGCGTCGAGGTACGGACACATCAAGTTACCCCAATGTATCAAATTTTCCCAATTGCATATGAACCTTATTCTGTTTGACATTGAGTTGAAAAACGATCAACGAAATTTGCCACATTGCATCTGTATATTGTCGCATACGCTCTGCGCATATTCCGTCAGATATGTACTGATCCTTAAGATTGCAAAGAATTACGCTTAAAATATTATAAGAAAATATAAAGCGTAATTCTTTAGCTGAATTGATAGCTTGAGGGTTAGTCGGGATTTTTTTAACTATTCAAAGAACTCCAATGAACTCTACTTTCACTATAATGGTGGGCATTGTAGATGAAATTAATTAGTTGATACCTTTTGAACTAAGTATCACTTAATTTAGGTCGACTTAGAGTATTAGAAGTTCTGTTAATTACGCTTAAATGAGCTGCTTTATAGATTTTTTTGTAAAGTGAAATGAAATGGAGTTGAATTGAACAAGTGGGGTGATAGTAACCAGGTTGTTCACATTTAAAGTGGAGACACGCGAGCACATTCACATGGAGTTGGCAAACTTATCTCAAAGTTGAGTTAGCAGATTCGTTTTTCTCCATCAATATATCTTTATTTGTCTTGACTTCGTTGGTCTGTTTGTATTATTTTATTTGACTTTTAAGTTTGTGTTACCTTACGCCTACCATGTTCCGTCTGCATCACCATAAAGAAGATCGGTAGAAAATGCTTAAGGCCGCCTTTGTACAGTTTTATTTACTGGTGCATAAAGTTTTAATAGGTAAATGAATAAAAAGACGATATCATGTTATAAATTTAGTTATTTATTGAAACATAGAAGACGCACAGCTTAAAAACTGAATAAAAAGGAAATCATAGTCGACAGAAACCCGATTACAAGTCTTCGCGCTTCCTCGTAAAATTAGACTGATAAAATTTATATGTGAGCAAACCCCAAGAAAATCATTAAGAGTTCCAACTGTTAGGAACACAGGCCTTCTTGCTGTGGGTCCGTCGTTTCGTGGATATCACAATAATTGATCCCACAATACAGAAATACAACAAACACACAACAACAATACAATACAACAAAAAACAACAACACAATACAATACCTACACAACAATACAGTTAAAAAGGGCAGGATTAGGCAAGATTTTGATTTTGTAATCGGCCTAATAAAGTGTTTTGATAGAATAAAAATGTGTGCCCTATTAGATTAGTCCTGTTTATAAAATTATCTTGTCGTTGAAGACGAAGATTTTCTTCATTTTACAAATGGCATTAGAGTACGTGTTTTGTAAATTGATAATTTGAGCTTTGAAAATTGTATTTATATTTATTTTATTACATATTTTATTTTACTTATAACAACAAAATTTTTACATTTTGCAATGATTGTATTGGCTAAAAACAATCATTGAAACTATACTAAGTGTGACATGAATCTAAATGAGCGAGATGAAATAGAAATTATGAAACTATACCATATACAATTCGACATCACCACGCAGTGGTTGAGTGATCGGCTGTTGCACTACGTGCCACGGGATTGATTCCCGCATGGAACTAATATTTATATGACGTACAGCAGTCGTAGCACTATCACCGTAGAGACGGGTTTGCTTACGGAAGAATCGACAAAGTGGAAAATAGGAGAAACAAACATTTCTGTCGATTATCATCATCATCATCATCATAATTTCAGCCATAGGAAGTCCACTGCTGGACATAGGCCTCCCCTATAGATCTCCAATAAGACCGGTTGGAAGCGGCTCGCATCCAGCGCGTTCTGAGGTCGTCTGTCCACCTTGTGGGTGGACGTCCTACGCTGCGCTTGCCGATACGTGGCCTCCACTGTCGATTATGGGAGAAAATTATTCTCGATATTGTAAACTTTTGTCTACTGAAAAATCTACACATTTCTTCTTTTAATGGGCTTTGACAAAATTTATATTTTAGTCCGTCATCTAGATTACAAAAAAATATTCGACATGTATTTATTTCTTTTTCAAATCGATGGGAAACTGTTTAGATTAAGCGCGTTAAAATTGTGGAGAGGGAATTATGGGGCTAATAACGTCATTACATTAGTATAAACTGTACTGGCTAGTGACGTCATGCGACATTTTGACTCGATGAATCGCCGTTATTTTTTGATTACGTGAAAAAAGAAAAAATATGTGCCGAATATTTTCTTCTAATCTGGATATTACTCTGACACCAGGTTAGTTACTAACCACACGATAAGAAGAAGATCTGGATATTCCTTTCTTGTCACTGTCGTTCTCAAAACGAAAGAAATGTTTCTACAATCTGTCACTTTGTCGATTCTTCTGAAGACAAAATCCGTTTCTTCGGTGATCATGCTGCGCTTGTTCCGGGCCAAGCTGTTTATTGTGTTAAAATGTTTGTACACACACCAGAAAACATCCTTGTGTGGGCATTGGGCAACATAAATTATTTAAATCTACCATCGGACAACCCGGCGTACGGCGAGTGTCCACCCTTACATCGTTGGCACTCCCACGATTCGGACAAAGCGTTTCGCTTCGTCGTTTATACCGCTTCCATCGAAGGACTGGAACAACTTGCCTGCTGCGGTCTTCCCGTCCGATTATAATTTAGGTGTCTTCAAGGCTAGAGTGAATAGGCTCTTAATAAACTAGAGCGCTTCACCAGCACTGATCAGGTGGGATTGCAGTCAAGCACTGGTTTATAATATTATAAAAAAAAAACTTAACAAGAAAATTTATACGACTTGAAATTTTTCTTTGAGACTATGGTATCTTTCTTAACCAGTAAAACCGCTATCCATTTAGATCCATGTTGCACTATGCAGTCCGCATAATATGTGCTATGTGTGTTATAGCTGAACCAGCAGGTGACTCAAGTGCTGTCGAGGGTGCCGATACCGCTCCAGGAGGCTGTGCAGCGTCTTCTGACCAGGGACCCTCACCCTCGTCCAACTACTCAGCTGCTGCCTCTCATCAAGTACTTCAAGTAAGTTGAGTTACTCATACTGGCCAACAATCGATAGACTCCTGGTTAAGGCGTTGCCACCATGTACACGATTGTGGATTCAAATCTCAGAAATGACCGATTTGACTTATTCAACTAAATTGTATGTTCTTTATATTATTATTTTATAAATAAGTAATACTTCATATTATTTTACATAATTATTTCTTTTTAATCTGAGACACCTTTGACACTGTTGATGGAAAGCGTCGTAAGGAAACGAGGACTTATTAGTAATACATACATGCATAAACTCACGTCTCCTTCTTCCCATGGAGGTAGGCAGAAACTACAGAGCGCCATCTGCTACGATTGTTACATACTCATTCTCATTATTAAGGGGCCGTGCATAAAATTCGCTCGCTGGAGTTTAGGTAACATCATTGCGATGCAATATTTGTGTGTACGGTTCACGAACACACGCGTAAAGCTCGAGCGTAGTGATCGCTTAAACTGTTTTAATATTTTATACTTATCACATTTAGATTTTCTAATAGTCCGGTCTATTTAGACCAAAAAATGAGAGTGAAGTTACATAAAGTCCCAACAAGCTGAATTTCAGTGAGATTGTTCAAAACATAATTATAAACAATGTCTAGAAGTTCCCCATGATTCCCCTGTAAGGAAAAAAAATAATTCAAGGTCAAAGGTCAAAAAAATGAGTTTTTCGCGATTTTCAGCAAAACGGTAAGTTTTATCATAAAAGTACCTCAGACAAAAATTGTAGATCATAAAATTATCTATAAAAAATGTATCAATACTTTTTTTCTTACGAGCCACCGTTTCTGAGATATAACGATTCAAAAAGTTATAAAAGTTGTTATCGTCATAATATGCATGAGTACGCCACGTATATACATCTAGAGTTGTAATATTTTATATAATATATATACGTATGTATATATATATATACATATATAAACATACATACATATATGTGTCGGAGATGGCTTACGGTTGGGGTTGAATCTTCATCAAAAATCTAATTCACTCAAAATCAAAAGTCGTTTATTCACTTTAGGGTGAGGATCAGCACTTTTTGAATGTCGAAATTACATAAGACAGTCCCCCAAAAAGCCCACCCTTCGCCACTTCCTAGTGTTTTTGCTGGGAAGAAGAAGTGGCGGAACAAACTCCCCAGCAACACATCTGTCTGATAAGTTAACACATAGTCGAACATGATTATCACATCGTTATCGGTTACAAGCAGAAATGTTTCTTCAGGATAACTTAACCGTTACATTTTAACACTTTACAACGAAACGAATAACAGTTCCGGGACGTCTTAGCTCCACTGCGGTCGGGCACTGAATGTCGTCCTCGCTGCAGGCTTAAAACATCACGACTCTGTAGAAGTGCGCCATGGTGTCGGTTAGATCACGTGCTATCGCCTTTTGGCGCGTTTGCGATTCATTGTGTCCGTACTATTGACCGGATCCGACACGGCCATCCTGCGTTTCACACGTCCTCGTGTGTTAATCTGAAGCAAAAGAAAATACCACACAGTATCATTCACGCTCGGCCAGATCTGGCCTAAATAACTCTGACTCAATAAAAGTATCATGTCTTTGAACATTTTTATTCTAAATGCAAGAATGTAACTCCAAAATTCTGTAACACCATTGAAATTACAGAAACAAAACATAAGTGACTGACAATTGCTGCAAATTCTCTATGTACAACACATGTAAACAGTAAAAAAAATCCCTGTGACCATGAAATGCGACACACACTAAGTCAACTCTGTGACTACAAGTGTTCTATGGTAGTCATCCCTGTGACACCAAATTAACAGTCAGTCAACCCTGTGACCGAAGCGCAACACATGTGCGCACACACACACATGTCAACCCTGTGACCATGCGAACTCAATGATTCAGTCATCCCTGTGACTATCGCACACAAAATTAACAATAATTGAACTAATTAAGTACCTAGAGTACCCGCAGCAATGTCAGGTGAAGGTTCTCAAACGCCTTCAGTATCACATTTCGGTAAATCACAGTTGTCATTTAATTCAATAATTACTTTAGCTTCTAGCATTTTCCTAACCCCGGTGGAACATTGGTTTTAAGTTGAATAAAAAGAATTCCTGTCATTAATTAACGAGGTAATTATCTTATTGGTACTTTACATCATCCTCATCAAGTTGGTCACAGCGCACTGCGCACCACATTAGTCATTACAAAAGGTTCAACTACACGTTAAAAATATTAGAAAACTCAAAGCACAACTGACGCAATCACCGCGCTATCTCAGAAGAGACACAACCAGACCAGATAAACCAAAATACTTAAGCACTACGCGTGATGTTTGGCTACGCATAGCCCTCCTTCTAGTAACCTCCAGTTACCATCTTACTCATGGTTTCCACTGAAACCCGACCTCCGCCAGAGTTGACTGCCCACCACGTACTCACGGACTACATACCGATTTCTACTGAGCTACGGTTGCACGACAACCTCTGGTACGGTCTCATCCATCACGTAAGCTTAAAGATTTCATTTCCACAACTACTTTACTAAAATCTTGTCAGTTATACTCTGAGCATGTGCGTTAGAAATACAGTTACAGTAAGTCAAGTGAACTCGTCAACTACCGCAACCTAGACAATTAAATGACCATTGTTTGCGCGCAGCCTTACTAAATAAGCACCTTTATGACCTTGAACGGTCTCAAAATCAACAAGATCAGACTAAATCGACCGGAAATCTATTAAGTTTTGCATTTGCACGATTCAACCTCAGTTTTACGTTTGCCTAAAGTTATACCTCAAAAATCGAAACTCACTAATTCTCATTCTTCAGTTTAAATTAATAAACGACTTTATCAAGTATACACATGCTAGCAGCCACTAAAACATCCTAAGAACGTCACAAAACGCTAAGCAGGAATCTTATCCGTGGCCTGTGGCTTTTCACTAAGCCCCAACAAACCTCCAGTTTGTCACTATGCATTCTCATCAATGCCGAGTCCCACGGACTCTCATGGTCTCTACAAGACCCCGACCTCCGCCAGTGCCACTCGCAATACCGCGTATCCACGGACTACTTAAAGCAGATACCGATTTCTACTGGACTACGGCTACGAGGGGCTACTGGTACGATCTGACCAGCCGACCTAAGATTCCCCACTATCACTCGATTCAACCTTTTCTATTTTACTTAGAACTTGGCCCTCAGGCATCCGCCTTCCTTTCATGTGCATACTTGCAAAAACGTTATGAAAGATCCCTTATATTTGGGGCCTAGTTTAGTATGTTTCGTTATGTTACCTACAGTTCATTGCTAACTGAATTTCGATTAATGAGTCTTGCTAAAAACTACTATCATCTGTTTTGATCGCTGTAAGAATCGACTTAGGAACTATCAAAACACGTTGAACCTGTTTGTTGGCCCTAAGTGAACCAGTAACGTGTGTAAATCAATGTTACTAGAATGACAAAACCTTTTATTAACCGCCCTCATAGTACTACTAGCAGACTACCAGTATCGATAAACCGGAACAAACAAAGGAACTTATTTGGTTAATGCGTCTATTAATACGAAATGCATTCCCTTAAATCTTGTTTACCGCTCAATTTTCCAAACGCGTCACGTTGTAACGTTTATTTACTTACCGAGTTTCAATTGTCACGACTTCTATTGTTATCACGAAGTAACAAAATATGCCTACGTAAACAGACCCCAGGCAAAACGCTAAACAATACTTCGATCACATTATTGTCAATTTAACGCATTAAAATAGCCCTCTGCTAATTTAACTTCCAGTAGCCTATCTACGCGATGCTAAAAGAATATTCATGACGTTAAGTTCTCTTGACATACCCGCGGTGTCGACGCTGTTTAAAAAAAGAACATTTTTGTTTAGTAATAACTAACGAACATTTTGTCACGGTTGATTGTGTTAAGTACCCTGTTTAAAATATTTCGCGAACGATCATCACACCTATTTGAAATGATTTATTATCTTATTGTACGCGCTACCCGCATGTAAAATAAACTATTGGCACTATTTAAAACTTCGCAAATAATTCGTTCGGTACTAGGTCTATGTTTGTAGTACTATCTAGGTATGATTTTTACACAAACGTTCGCATTGACCTTCAAAATTGCGATTAGTACTGCTTGGAAAGAAAACATTTTGGTTCCAAATTCAAACAAAAATGACACGACTCACCGGATTGTTGTCTGCAAGTGGGTACCAGCTATTTCGCGCGCATTTGTAGGCCGCACTGCCGCCCGAGACGCGCTGCCAAGCCGCGCCACCGCCAGTCAAGTGGGAAGCAAGTTCTTTATGCCACTTCTGATGTCGGAGATGGCTTACGGTTGGGGTTGAATCTTCATCAAAAATCTAATTCACTCAAAATCAAAAGTCGTTTATTCACTTTAGGCTGAGGATCAGCACTTTTTGAATGTCGAAATTACATAAGACAGTCCCCCAAAAAGCCCACCCTTCGCCACTTCCTAGTGTTTTTGCTGGGAAGAAGAAGTGGCGGAACAAACTCCCCAGCAACACATCTGTCTGATAAGTTAACACATAGTCGAACATGATTATCACATCGTTATCGGTTACAAGCAGAAATGTTTCTTCAGGATAACTTAACCGTTACATTTTAACACTTTACAACGAAACGAATAACAGTTCCGGGACGTCTTAGCTCCACTGCGGTCGGGCACTGAATGTCGTCCTCGCTGCAGGCTTAAAACATCACGACTCTGTAGAAGTGCGCCATGGTGTCGGTTAGATCACGTGCTATCGCCTTTTGGCGCGTTTGCGATTCATTGTGTCCGTACTATTGACCGGATCCGACATATTATGTATTATATATTTAAATGTTTAAATATTTTTCTATCGGTCATTGTAACTTATACTTACAATATAAAATATACATAAGTTTTAACTACAAGAACATCAGGTAAAATGAAACCCAGTCCCTTAATCTTTAAGCCAGTGTAACCCTACAGACTGGAGTTGGAAGTTGGTCAACAATATATTAGAGCCAGTTCAAACTTTACTTCCACCTGCGCTGGAAAAACTGCTGAACACTATTTTTTGCAACTGCAAAAAGGGATGCAGTGCTAAATGTGGTTGCAAAAAAGTCGGACTGTCTTGTTCTTTGGCATGCAAAAATTGTCAAGGCCGGTCGTGCTCTAATATTGAATCACAAATAATATTTGATTGAAATATGGATTTGTTTGACTCCGACGAAGTATCATGCGATACATCGCTATTGACGCAATTTACTTGCATCCAAAATGAAGATGATGAAGAAGCAGGAGAAGAAGAACAAGAAGAAGATCAAGAAGAAGAACAAGAATTTGAAACATACGAATAAGACGAATAAACTTCAACACTTTTTTTTCATTTACATCGCTTTTATCTTTCCCAATCTTTGAAAATTTCCGTTATTTTGCAATAGTTTTACAAACAGGATCACAACTGACCCGTGGAGTAGGCCTACTGGGGAAACCACGTTAAAAAAAACGCGCTAAGTACACTACCTCATAGGTGGCGTGGAAATGTGCATATTATGACGATAACGACTTTTATAACTTTTTGAATCGTTATATCTCAGAAACGGTGGCTCGTAAGAAAAAAAGTATTGATACATTTTTTATAGATAATTTAATGATCTACAATTTTTGTCTAAGGTACTTTTATGATAAAACTTACCGTTTTGCTGAAAATCGCGAAAAACTCATTTTTTTTAGCTTTGACCTTGAATTATTTTTTTTCCTTACAGGGGAATCATGGGGAACTTCTAGACATTGTTTATAATTATGTTTTGAACAACTTCACAGAAATTCAGCTTGTTGGGACTTTATGTAACTTCGAATGTCTAAATAGACCGGACTATAAGTAAATTAAGACGGTTGAGAAATAAATCTCCGGAATTTTTGTGTATACATATTTGTTTACTATGTTGGTACACATGTTAAAGTACACAAGTTAAAAAATAGTACGAATATATAATAAACTGAAGATTAATAAGCTACTTTTAACATTTCTTAAAATTGATTCAAACAATAGAAAAAAAAATATTGATTAGTCTTGAAATTTCCAGAAAGTAACGACATTGTTTTTTTTCCGTATGTTGTAGTAAAAATTTAAAAAGTGGTTCCCTCACGTGCAAGTAGACTATATACTGGTGTTGGTAAGATTTTTTAATTTTCAAAATCTATTGGAGTTTCTTGTAACTAAATGATCAAACGTCAGTCTCGCGTCATTTTTTGGAATACATGTGGGTGAATTTTAGTGATTTTCCATGAATACGTAATTTATTTCCAAAATTTAATTCCTCAACATGCAAAGCAAGGAACTCGTCTTTTCAAATCACAAATAGGATTGTATAAATTCTTCTTCTCTTTCTCACAAATAATGATTACAGTTGATCAAAATCAGTCGATTTCAGGCACGGCCCCTTAATATAAGTCTGAAATCACGATTGCTGCATTACTCCAGCAAGCGTGGTGATAAGTTCGCGTGACATCTCTATTTGCAAAGAAGCCTATGCACAGCGGTGTAAAAATAATTTAATAAAAAAAAATTGCTAAATAATTAAACCAGCATTGGTCTAAGTGACGCCTGCTGAGTCTTCTCTCAGTGCACCCCCGTGCTTCGAAAAGCACTTTAAGTCATTGTTCTCAACAGTCATTTGTAGATCACCAACAGTCGTTACGAGTACTCAGTACCCTGAAAGTGGGACGACCAGTCTTACATATACAAATATCGTCTCTTTACACCGGGTCTCCACTGGGCTGTGGAGTCACTGTATGTGATTAGAATAGAAGCCTGAAACAAACTTCGTTGGTAAAAGACTGGTAAATGCAAATGATACACGCAAGCGTCAATATGACTCATCAACTTTTAAAATGGGAATATCACAAAGTAATACGTGTCACGTTGGTACAAAGTTAGCCAACGCTTTGAAAAGTAAACAAAAGTATAGTAAGTATATTATAAAGTCGAAAGCATTTTTTTTAACAAAAAAATACTTTCGACTTTATAAAACAAACACTAACAGACCGTGTAAAATAACACTAGTTTCTTAAGTCTGTGGCTTTGGCGGTTTTGTTTCGTTCATTATTGGCCACCGACCGATTGTAATATCAAAACATGGTATAAAAATATCCAACCACTAAACTGATATCGGTGGAGATCAGGAAGTATTTTATCCTCATAAACAAAAAAACTGTGTGTGTATATACACGCGTTAGAAGTTATAGGTACCTACTTTTTTTGGCGTAACAAAATGAAAATCTTTCTAAAAATGTTATCTTTCGCGATCTTACGTTTGTAGAAAAACCAACACCAGTACTTAATAGAAAGAAACTAAAACTTTGAATATAGCCAACTTCAAGGTGTCGGTTTTTCGTGACGGTGTGGGCGCGCATCGTAAAAGATTACTGTATCATTTTTCCCCAACGCTCCAAAAGCATTATGCCTTTAAAAATAATGTTTTAAATCGTTCCATTCCATAAACGATGGAGTCATGGGGTAACACACATAAAAAAATCGTACATTACAAGAAAACTTTGTACATTTTTGTACGTCAGTTGAAAACCCGGTCACGTTCTAAAACTCGACGCGTCATATAGACGCACGAGACTTAACAGTGATTTGTTATAACTAGCCTGTAGGTCAAAGGGTTTTTCTCATACTGAGAAGAGATGAGCATCAATCTAATCTAAATCTTACTTGGTGTAATATTGCAGCCAAGCCCTGACGCCTGGCGATTTCTGTCATACATTAATAAAATTATATGTCAAGTTTCCTCACGACCCTTAAATTTCACCTACTACATCACTTAGCCTTTCCTTAAATAATATAATTGCCATTCAACGTGACATTGCTGCCAGCTTATTTGGCGCTTTTTACGTTGCCAGCGATGCAAGCTAATTTTAGTATGCCCCTTTTCATAATTGATTTGACATTTGACATAAATATATTAGTGTTCAAGTCAAAACTATTTATATTACCATAACATACAGGGTGTAAAAACACCCTTAACGTAAACTAAAACTAAATATTCTACCCATCACTGGAATAGGTTTTTTCTTCTAGAACATACCTGGGAAATCACTGGTTTTGGAGATATTGAAGGTCAAAGTGAAATATTTTTTTTCGTATTTTTTTCAAAATCGTATTCCAAGTATCATTAGTAAACTTTCTTCCGAACTAACATTATTAAAATTATCGACTTTTCAAAACAAATTACGCGGCCGGCCGTACGCTCAGCTGATCGAAAGTTGCGTTGCGCTGTCGCGTCTTTCATTGCGTGCAATAAAAAGCATCTCTTTTATAAAAAAAATATATTTTCCCAGCAATGATTTTTGGTTAAAGTTACTGAATTATACGTAAAGAATGTGTAGTTATCGGCTATGTGTGATCGGTCTTTTTACACCCTGTATTTAGAAACAGAAACAAAATAATAAAAAACCCACTAAAGCGTCACAGTTCATCGTCAAAGCTGAGGAGTAGCTTCCTCCGCTGTCATTTGGAAATGTGCCCAGACAGTGGCATCTTTGCCACGTTGGATGACAATGCTAAAGCTCTATTCAGACTATGTTATAATATAATAGCATATAGTTCATAGCACAACAATATCGACACGTCCACACTAGACTGTAATATATATTATTGGCTTCCTATACGCTGTAAAGTTGAGCGTGTGCTCAGTTCATGCTGTTGTATATTGTTCTATATGTACTATATCCTCCCTCACCCAGTAAAATGCTTGCGAATATATCACGTAATCTGAAAACCCATGCTATATAGTATAGCAATAGGTCCTTATCTGCTATAGTACAAATCACAAAAGTATAGCGTAGTCGGAAAAGAGCTTAAATCTTTGTACTTTTTTTTTGTTTAGTTTTTTTTTGTTAATAATCTTAGATCGCTGTTTTTGTTATGCTTGTTTTATGTACCTAAGTTGTAAATTACAATTGTATTATTTTTCACCAGTATTCACACAATCAAAGGTGACGAGGAGCAAGCTATATCCGCACTCCAGCTAATGGATATGGTCCCTTCGAGAGACACTCAACAGAAGTCCCACTTCTATCGAGCTACTCTCATTGAGGCGTTGCCACACATACCGCCGGTAAGTTTTTTTTGCTCAGCGAAGTGGAAAAGGGATCTACGGTAAAATTGTTATGTTTTGACGTAAATTACGTGCTTTCTTTCAATGTGAATACACCGTGTCACGTTAGAGAGAGCTGTAGAAATCTTGCAAGAGTCACAACTTATATCTGACAATCCATGACCACAAATATTTTGCTAAGAGTGCATGACCAAGAAGAAGAGAATCTTAACTGATTTGGACTTGTTTTGCAAATAAAGGAATAAACGTATTACGTACTTGGACAGACAAAACATATATCTAGACACACTATTTTAAATAGAGCTCTTCTGTACAATTCATCCCGTGACAATTTAGATGATGTGAAAAGTTATCATATACCAGGGAATGTCAGTTCACTTCACCTAACTTTTCCAAATTGATTGTTACTGATTAGATACCTTTAGAATAAACACATTGTGTTTAATATTTCATAATAGGATTCTTGATAAACTACTCCGCGTAAATATTTACTATGGGGTAAATAATATAGCCAGAATGTTGCGGTCCTTACTTTTACCTCTGCAAAAATAAACTCTTGTAAAAATTTAGGTGAAGTGAAGGGGAATTGAGATTTAATTTTATACTAATGCTAGGCATATATATACGAGGTGACTTTTACTGAAACGACCGGCTAAAGCGAAATAATAAAATGAGTAGTCACATACCTAGTAAAGGATTAGTTAGAATTTCATTTCGGTACTTGTTAGTTGATATCAATACTAATATTATAAAGAGGAAAGATTTCATTGTTTGTCTGTTTGCATTGAAAAGCCTCCGAAAATACTGGACGGAACTCAAAAATCCTTTCACCGTTGGGAAGCTACACTATCCCCGGGTGACATAGGCTACTTTTTATCCCTGTATTCTCATGAGAATGGAACTACTGCTATTAGTATTATATGTTTTCACAGGTTTCCCTGAACAAATAGTTTGGACATGAAATATTTAGTACGCGCTGAGCTCATTTCTAGAGTTTCTGTATATTTAGAAGCAACCACTTGTTTAAAATAAACGGTGCGAGTGCTAATGTTCCTCATTAGTAGCCCACTGTTCTTGGTAATTAAGGTATATCAAAAATAACGTACGGGTCATAAAAAGATAGTCGTTGCGGACCAGTGTTAGAGGCCTGGTAGATCTGATATTTTCAATTCATAATGACGACGTCCATGCAATGGTTCGTAATAAAGTCGCATCACTGATACGTAGAACGCGGGTCAGTGACAATAGCATCCTGAAAACAGCGGCGGAGAGCCCTTATTTTCCTTTTCTGAGGCGCTATGTGGGGAGTATGGTTTGGTAGCATATTCCTGCTCTGTCGTTCTCTGCACATCGTGCTGCAGCCAAAAGCTGTTTTTTGTCTTTGTTTTGTGTATTACTAATACTAGTGATAAGGTATTTTACTAACAAATTGGATCATGCTATAGTCCAAACTAAATACATAAATAATTATGTACTTTCTAAGTGTACTTACAAATCAGTGACGTCGGTGAAATAAATTTGATATATCAACTTTTACGTTTGTTCTACTAAGTTTCATTTTTTGGGTCAAACCTACAACATGATTGCCAAACTACCTGAAAACTAAAAGCAAAATTGGCGTCCACCAAAAAATCGTTGGGTCAATGAACGCCAACAAGTCCCGGAGACACAATTCCAACAGTTTTGGATACTGCAGCAATTACACCATTTATCAAAAACGAACAGCGGAGTATAAATAGCAGCAAGTTACAAGATGGACAGAGACCAGCAAGTACCAGCAGGAATGGAATACTATCCATCTTTACACTCGCATTAAAATATGAAAACTAAAAGCTTGCTTTAAAAACATAAAGACGATCGAAAATATATTGCATATTGCCGTTCCATTCAGTAAAAATCACCCCGCAAAAACTAGAGTGAACTCTGTCAATGCCTCATATTAATTGAGACAGCTCATTTGACCTTCACTTCACTTACATTTTGACGAGGTAACATAGCGGATTAAAGTAGTAGGTACATATTAAGATTTAAAAAAAAAAAAATATTTTAGACATCACTAAGATTCGCTAAACAAATATGTAATAATTATTATAATAGTTTGATTACATACGCTAAAGAAAACATACGAGTAGTGCTGTGACCTTACAGTGAGTACAAAAAATAATTGGCTGTTTCAAACATTTTGGTTGATTATGTTACTCAACCAAAATGTTTGAAACAGCCGATTATTTAAAAAAAAAACGGCTGATGCATATAAAAGTTCGATACCTACCTAGGTATCGAACTTTTGTATGCATCAGCCGTTTTTTTTTCGTGATTTCCGAGTTGGTCCCATAGTCAAACTAGTTCATATTCATGGGTAGAACAACCTGTGAAAATTTGTCAGACGACTAAAAAAACACCGTGTATAATTGCAGCTATGCTTCATGAAGTGTTGTAATACTTCGTACCGAGAAATTGCAATTTATTTTTGTTATAACAAATAAATAAATTCTCTCTTGCACGTGAACTTGAAAACGTAATACTTGTTTCTTAGAAAATTGTTTACACAAGTAACATTATAGTCTTAATAGACAATGTTTCTCGCAGGTCTGTTCATAATTCTATTGTCAAGATCTTGTTCTGTGAAACCTTGACCTTGGCTTGCTCAGATCTTTTGTCAGACAATGAAGCTTACTTATAAGCACATTACCTCTCTGGCTCGATTTCATTGTATCTTAAGAAATAATGTTAAGAAACTTTCCAAGATGAACAGGTGTATTCACTTTCAAAGATTTGTTGTCGCCTTTTTTTAAGTAGCTATAATAATAACGCGCGCTTAGTAAGTCGGTAGGTCTTGATCTTGTCAGAAATGTGTAAATAACACTTGCGGCGTTTTTTAGTGTTGTTTCCATTTTAGCGAATGTATGTGAAAAATCGGCATTTCATTTTCAATAATAATTATATGCGTAATTTTGCATTCACGCTATTGATAAAGGACTCTTTACCCACAATGACGCAAAATTCCCTTCAGTTGAAATAACATAGTTCCAAACTATTTGTAACCGTTTGATGTCATACAAAGACTCGGTTTCTCTGAGGCTACCTAACGAACATATTATACAAACTAGTTTGATTATTTTTTAACTTAATAAATGTTAGTGGCTTATCAAATGACCTGACTTCAGGTCTGGCAACAATTAACAAAATTTTAAACAGTTTGGACAGAAGTTGACATTTCCAGAAAGGTGTCTGAATATAATAATATCAACTTATATTAAGTTAAGGTATTTTAAGTTTTTTTTAAGTTATAAAGTTGAA
The DNA here is from genome assembly GCA_921972225.1 of Euplexia lucipara. Classification (NCBI taxonomy): domain Eukaryota; kingdom Metazoa; phylum Arthropoda; class Insecta; order Lepidoptera; family Noctuidae; genus Euplexia; species Euplexia lucipara. The sequence continues at coordinate 2,245,684 of OV179142.1, read as the reverse complement.
ATAAGTTATATATTTTTTCATAAAATATACTGCTTAAATTAACATAACAAAACATCACGCCTGTAATCCCCGAAGGGTTAGGCAGTGGTGTACCTGAAGTACACCCACATTTCGCCAGTTATGTTAAAGATCCATGTAATAGGGGGTGAGCCTATTGCTATAATTTTGCTACTGAGAAATTCCAGATTGAAAAACTCATTAACACTTTGTCTGGCACGGGTATCGAACCCGGGGCCTCATGCTCAGCAGTAGCGCTTGCGAACACTAGACCAACGAGGCAGAGGAGGAGGATTGTTTAAATTATTCCAGGATAAAGTACTACTATGATAAAAGATACCTATGTCCTACTCGTGTGTTACACATTACACATCTATTTCTCACGTTTATGTTTATAGAGTAAGATTGGCCTTGCAGAAAACGGGTGTTCAAGAGTTTTAGATTACCTTTTCACATTTGTTTTATTCGTAAGTAATGTTGTATTTTAGAAACTCCGCTGGCAAACCCTGTGGCCGGCTCTTGATCAGGAGGTCAAAGCTGCGGAGCTGCTGGCTTCAGTTCTGCAGCCAGTCATGTGGCTGGTCAAGGAGTCAAACGAAGAGGAGTTCAATACCTACATCCTCCCAACAATCAAGTAAGAACACATACGATATTTATTGATATAGGTAGAACACATACGATATTTATTGATATAGGTAGAACACATACGATATTTATTGATATAGGTAGAACATATACGATATTTATTTATATAGGTAGAACACATGCGATATTTATTGATATAGGTAGAACACATACGATATTTATTGATATAGGTAGAACATATACGATATTTATTTATATAGGTAGAACACATACGATATTTATTTATATAGGTAGAACACATACGATATTTATTCATTTGGGTAGAACTTTAGCCTTGGATAGAAAAAAACTGGAAGGCATAGAGAGAGGCCTTTGCCCTGCAGTGGGATTATGTAGGCTATAGTAATAGTAGTAAAGAACACATACGATACTTATTCACGTATCATAGTTTCAGAACCCGTCTAACATCGACCCATTCGTTAGTCTTTGTAGTTTTGACGTTCAGAAAGTGCTGATACCCGAGCATCAAATTAGGCCATTTATTGTAATTAATTCAAATTAGCCCACCTAATTTGAATAAATGACGTTTCATTTTGATAATTGAAATGTAACCTTTGTTTGTTTCATAGTAATAGTAATTTTAATATTAATTTTCTAATACCATTAATATGATGTAGAAAGGGGTGCATTGAAGGGCGATGTTAGATGGAATCTGGTACGACTGTGGACTTATACAAGAACTACCTATAAGGCTGCTAATTCAATATTAAAGTGGTAAAAATCAAAGGAAATTTTCAAAAACAACCTACTACTTAATACTGATTTGATTACTTTTTATCTGGCGTACGATCTATTCTTACATGTGAAATTAGCTGTATCATTGATTAACTAATATAATGATTACTTAATTTTTGTAATAGAAAGTTTTTTAATAATCCAACCAATTTCCTTTCAGTTTTTTTAACAATTTTAAAGTATAGAACACAATTTAAAAAATATTATTTTTATTTAAAGAAATCGTAGTTGATCAGATCATAAGATATAAGTAAGATATAAGACATAAGTTCATATTGTAATCTAAGTCATTGTTGTCGTTTGTTTTTGTTTATGTGGAAACCACTCTTGCAATGGGGACATCATTTAAAGACCGTGAGTTTAAGTTTATTAATACATAAATAAATTTAATAGTTTGGGCGCTGCATGAACAGCACAAGGTTCTACTTCATTCAAGTATGGAAAATTCCATGACTTGTAAAACAAATCGCTGTACCAACCTGTACCAAAATGGAGACAGCAGAAGAGATGACATAGAAAATGTAACTCAGATTTATCCGTAAATGGACGATTTATTGGAACCATTACATTTCCCGAGCTAGACTGGCTTTTTCGGATCGGGTCTTTAGAGATTTCCGTTTCGATTTTATTCTCCTAGTGCAATTGCCTTCAATGTTGGTTAGAATTTCATAAAATACAAATCTTATATGTAAAACAGATCTTGTGACAAATCCATGTTTTTTTTAAGGGTGCTGTTGATTTCACCAAAAAGCATCCAAGCAACTGTCACCATTTTGGAGAACTTACATGAGATCATGAAAAAATGCTCACAGGCAGATATCGACACCAACATTTTGCCGATGCTGTACTATTCCTTGGACAGTCACACTTTCCAAATCCAGGTATGCTTTTATTCAACTTAGTTGATAGTGGGTTTTGAAATGTTGTAGTATTTGTTTGAATAATAACTGTACCTAATCATTTAATATTGACAGTCGGCCTCATTACTCGCCGCACAGAAAATTTGTGAGACACGTGAAGACAAGACAATTCACACCACAATTCTAAACAAAGCAAAGGGACTGCTTGAAAAGAATCAAAGTGATGTCAAGATCATCAGCCTGATCCTCTGTTTCTTCGAAAAGACCATTGTTAGATTCGACAGGAGCCACATCCTGGAGCAGGTGATTCCTACTCTGCTGGCTATGCGGCTCAGCGATCCCGATATCGTCAACCGTGTTGTTAGTGAGTATACTCCTGAATATACTAACCCTCACTCAATCGGTTTTAAACAAATAATAAACAGGTAATACTAGCTCCGCGGCATAGTTTTTGTCTAGCACAGCGATCTCTGGGCTTTTTTTGCGAATGCCTTATGCCAAGGCTAAATCCCATCATTATTTAATACCGAAGCGAATAATCACCATCATCATAATTTTATATCTTATATTATGTGTATGAGACGGATAAACATAATTATTACAGAACTCTACAAGAGTATGCTCATGGAAAGAAAATTTGGAGTAAACACCAATATGATGGCAACAAAAATGATTCCGTCGCTTGCTCCTCAAACTATAAACCCGGCGCTGAACGTCGACCAGTTCACTAATCTGATGGAGGTATATTTACAGAGAGCTACTATTTAGCTGTTCGTACTATAGCTTCGGTAACATCAATTAACACTATGTTTATGACAATGCACGTTCAGATCCTGTACGACATGTTGGAGAGCATCGACCGACAGCAGCGCTACAAGCTCAAGGTCGACAACCTCGCGCTGCCGAGCCCCGAGCGCCGGCACAAACTCCGCCACCAGATGTCCACAGATAATATGAACGCTCCACCGTTTAACATTCCTAATCTTAGAGTGGAGCGTAAAACTTCCTCCGCGGAGGACATGGCACGTAAAAACTCAATGAGTGGGCAACCGCCCACCGCAGCTAGTGCTAGCGGTAGTGTAGGCGGGTTCAAGAGTAAGCATGAGTTTTCAACGTGTAATGTAAAGACCCCGCCCAAACAGAACATTATCGAGAAAATTTGTACAGGCTCGGGGATTGGTCAGTGGTTCTTCGGCTCGAGCAATTCCACCAATAACGACAATAATTTCCTTCGCGTTTCTAACGCCTTTCCCAATCGCCGGCTGTCAGACAACACTCTGATGACGCCCAAGATCCGCATCGCACCATCGTGCGCCTCGTCTCCCGGAGGCACCCCCGGCGGCACCTCGGGCCTGCCCACTCGCCGCCACTCGAGCATCGGGCCGCAGGAGCGCCGCAGCTCAACCGTCAACTTGTCACCACCAACCGTAAGTTCCACATTTTCAAACTCTTTTGTTTGCACGCTTCTTTTGAACACAAGTCACTTTAATAGTATGTACTTACATAATTATGACCTACTTACACTATTAATCAATTCAATTTAGTAGCTTGGAACAGGTCTGCCAATAGTATAACGATGGTGGTGCTGGAGTAATGGTCCGTGGTAACGAGGGTAGTGACGGTGGTTATTTTGGCAGGGTCATCAGTACAGGGGACGAGGAGGCGGCTCAGGCTCGAGCCTGTCCGTGCCGTCAACGTCTCAATGCGTCGTAAGTGATGTGATCGTACACGTACGCCTGCATGGCTGCGTGTTCTCCCTGATCCCTATTGAATGTAAAACTGTCCAGCTTTACATTAATGTGGTTCTGTTATCTTCTGCGGTCGTGTCTTCTACCCACACAGACTGGGACAGATAGTATTCGATATTTCATCACATTATCATTTTGCATATGCACGTGGACCGGAACCTTTCACCGCATCGCATTAATGCTCCTAATAATCCTGCAAGACGCCCGAACAAACACCAAACTTCAAGAAATAATGAAGTGATGCATGCCCGTTACGGTTGCAGAGTTCGCGATGCATGAACGCCACTCCGCGTTGAATGTGTCGTTGAATGCTGGGAGGGTAGCTCCTCTCTCCTCTGGTGAATGCTACTGTATCCGTTCCGATCACTGTTCGGGTGTGTACCTGCAGACACGTCGATTCCATTGTCGCACCTTTCCAAATTAACCCGGTTGAACAATTTCAGGAAAAAAATACTATAAAGATATTTTAATATTTGTTACTCCGCGCTACCAATTGGCATTACAAATCGGTTTAAAGTACTACAAGAGTACTGCAAAAACAATGTTAATCCAACAGTTCAGCAGGTCACATAGGTTTTCTTATGTGTTGAATGTGTTTATGTGACGCAACGCTACGCAAGTAAGGTAATCATTTGTTCATTCATGTCAAGACTGAGCCATGTATTACGTATTCGCTGTCTCATTTACTGTTGCTATTTGTTCTTCTTCGCAGCTTGCACGGAGCATGATCGTGAGTATAATAATATGGTTCCATTCGACGGTTCGTTGCTGGCAGCCTTGCAGCACCAATCATGTTTTCAAACTGTTCTGATCATGTAATATATAGTCGTACCCTAAGATGTTGCCGTTACATTAATGTTAAATGTCTTACATAATTTAACACTTTATTATAAGCTTACAGCTTTTATATAATATTATCTGGCAACATCTACGTGCGAGTATTTTGCTGTAGAGTGACACTGACTCAATCACAAGAATTTCACATGCCCACCACGCTTTAAAACGCTAAATATTGACGTACGTATCTAATTACATCTAAGGCATGCTGTAGACGAATATATTTGTAAATTTCATGGTGCCAAGCCAAGAGTTAATCATTTCAATTGATTAATATTATAACAATTTACTTATAAAGCTGTTGATTTGTTTGTTTGGGTGGTTTAGCGGTGACATAAGTTTAAATAACAAAAGCTTAAGTGACAAAAACATGACAACACAGTACACATGGTAATTAATACCTACTACGAGTACATTGATTAGGATTAAAATGATTTATCATTAGAATGACTCAATTGACAATTGTATGATAAACAAAATTAAAATATAAAATACATAAAATACGATGACAGTTAAATTCCTACAATGTTACCGTCCTGGAGACGCGATTAAGATATTATGAAACTTAAAAGGCCAATACCTAAATAATATCATTTATTTACTTTTTAAAACTATTTTCATACAAAGATATTATATTTACATATTTACATACACATGATATTTAGTACATGGCACACACATGTTTTTGCGTCGAGGTAAAAAAAAGTTAAATTAGCCTGAATGATCAATGTACTCGTTCACATTAGGTGACATAATAGAACTAGAGACATTTAAAAAATCTCCTATATATAAGTAAATACACACACGCACTAAATTATTTTTGTCGGAATTGAACTAGATGGAAAAAAAATAAATCAAAACTACATATTGATCCTAGATCCAGTAATAATAGTCATCAACATGGGTGTACCCAGCGGGCACTTACCCCTTAATACTCAAGTACGTCTCCAAAAATATAAAATAAGATAAACTTAAGTGGTAATTGTATGTCTAGAGAAAAAATATTAGATAACATCTAAGCCGCATGTGCTTTCAGTTAGTGCCAGCGTGACAGGAAGGTAGAGACGTTGCTGTTCCATAGATAAACGATGGCTTCCAATTAAAGCTTGTGAAGTAAAGATGATAAATAAGGAAAGGAATCAGTAGGTCTTAAGCAATTACGATCAAAGTAAAATAATAAAAACTGATTTATCATCAAAATGTCATGAATCTACATTTCACAAATTCCGACCGCCAAGCCACCCATAAATTTCTTGTGAGTATTAACATATTTTTGCTGTGTAGGGTGGCTCCATGCCAAACACATCTTCGAGCGTACCGTTTCTGCTGACGTCATCAATGCAATCCATTCGCTCGCGCCGCCCATCGGCCTGCAGCTCGCAAGGCTCCGGACTGCTGCACCAGATCAGCAGTGGCATGGTAAGACACCTACCGAGCAGCAGTAGGCACCACTCGCACGCCTCGAACAACTGGAGCCTCCAGGGTGCCACCGCCGCCGGCTACAACGCGCTGCATCACACCGCCATGGCAGTTCGGAAATGCCCCTCACTCAATATTACCCTCACGCGTTAAATACCACGCGCACTGTACGGCCGGAGCGCGCACTAGTCGTAGGAGTCCTCGCGCGGCTCCGGAGCTTCGTGTCTCTTGTACCTGTAGCCCAGCGGCCCCAGCGACCTGGATCAGGCCGCCAGGCCGATCCCCGTCCGGCCTTTGATGTTTAGTAGTTTTACCATATTACATCGATGTTTCTTTAAGTATTAGGTATCATATTTAGTTTATTTGCAACTACTTTCTTAGAGATACCAACTTGTATGTGGTGTATGCTGTCTCTCAATATTGATTTTTGTTAGATTGTGAAAGTGTAATATGGGAAGAGTATTCAGAAGCGCGTGGACTCTCCACAAATATAAGGTCAGAAACGACGTCACTGATTTGATGAATATATCAACTCACTTATGTAAAATTAATGTCAGAGGTATGATGTGTGACAACCTGTGTAAGCTTTAATCAGTATAATGTGGACATATCACTTTGGGTGAGGAAACGAGGTTTGAAGATGTCCATTTGAAATAAAATTTAAGAGTTTATAAATAAAACTTATTATAACAGTATTGTTACCAAACTGATAGTATACAGCAAAATGTTGTATAGAGGTGCTGTGATATGGTATTGTTATATTTATTAGAAACTATAAACTACTTTAAAGTAGTAATAACTCTTTCTGTATTTGGCCGTTAACATTATTTATTATCACTTATATTGCATTTGAGGAATCGACGGCTATCAAAAGTAAGACGGTTATGTGCCAAATATAAAATGATGCATTGGGCCACTCAGTACTCATATATGTCGGCGGTTCGTTTTTGAGTTAGCTTGGAAGCTGAACTGCAACATTGTGACAGCGAGTGGCAGTACCGGACTGTGCGATGCTGGCGGCTGCCATGGCAGGAGCCGCTGCGGCCACTGCATCGCCTGTCCGATACTTCGTTAAGAAGGACGGTTTTGTAAACCATATTGAACCTATTCTGTAGGTAGGTACTCTGTCAAAACTGTAATGTTATACAAGCACAAGGTGCGGTAAGGATAATTAATTTGTATTATAACTTTTACCATCTATGTACTGATTTGAAACACAAAGGAAATACCTGCAGTTTCTGTGCTTGTTGACTAGGTATAGTGACTTAATAGTTCATTCAATAACCAATATCGAAAATGCTTGCCTCAGCCAGGAATTTAAATTTGGACTCGATGTAAACTCAATTCGGCGTATCGTCTACTAAATAGTATTTACTAATAAAAATCAACATTGTCTATAAAACTATAACAGAGCATGCGTAAAAGTTTTCCGCGTAACAAATTATTTCTTTTGAGAACCTCTACTGTTATACAGTCAGCATAATAAAGTGTGTAGGTACTTGGTGCCGATCACACTCACCTGTAGTAAACCCACCCTCTGTAAGCTTGAGTACATTTAGTTTGCTTTTCCGGCTTCTCGGTACGTGTTGTGTAGTGTTGAAGATTGTATGCTCCGTAGTCGGGTTCCATCTAGCTAGTGAGATTGGCGAGGCCGGCTCGCGTAGTGGTAGTGTCCCCAGTGGTAGCGTAGCGCCGGCGCCGGTGCGGTGGCGGCGCCTCCCTGCCGCAAACATTGATCTGGCACGCGCTTTGTTTTAATATTTCCTTTTATTATGGTTTCTTCCAGTACCAGCTGTTTTCCGGACGTACATAAAGAGAATTTGATATACGTTAGAGCCGCGTAGCGTAAACCGAGACCGGGTTGGCGCGCGGGTACCCTTGGCCCGCGCTTGCGTCGCCGCGCTCGCGCTCTGCGCCTGCGCCACTCGCCGCCCGCTTGCGCCTCGCCGCTGCACGCGCTCTTTTTACATGAGCTTCTATTTCTAATAGATTATTCGATCAAAATTACTAAATCATTTCCGTAGTTCAAGACACTAAATGAATGACACATTTACTATCATATTATTATCAATGTTATGCGTCGGCCTAACTAAGGATTAGCCGAAATCCTTCGGTAGCATCTTACAAAATATTTCAATGCATGCTGACTGTCAATACGCACTATTTTGGATCTAAGTACTACGAAATAACTTTAACAAAATTTTAGGAAACACACATTTCACTTGGTGAAACTGTTCTGCATTTCGTTTCTGTTTTCCCTGCACGTGATTAGCGTGCTCGCCTGAAACCTCAAAGAATTGCAAGTGCTCAAACATTGCACGTCTCATCTTACAGTTATGACCAAAATTTAAATATCATGTCTATATTTGGCACAGTTCATTGCACTTTAAAACAAACAGTACCGCTTAGACTATGTGCACATTTTATACACTCTTTTATTTTAATATTATTTGGACTCTTTATAGTTTGATTACATCTCAGATCGAGTACATACATGCTTGTATAAACCGATATAAAATACTGAAATCGATTATTTCTTAATCTACAGTAATAGTTATCATTTGGAGGCAACTTTAAAGTAACTATAAAAAATATTAATTTGTTTTGATAAATATTAATATTTTTTGCTGAGATTTCTTGTTTAACGTCAGAACGTTGACGTAAGTGAAGATAGAGTATTTGAGTGTGTATTATGCTCTATTAGTAAAGATAAGTAAATGAGATTTTTTGAAATGTGATAGTATTTCGTGAAAGTTCACCCGTTGGTCCAGTACTCTAAAAAGGTGCCAAATTATTTAAAAATAATATAAATGATCGCGATGTAAATGATTATTCAAGCGACGATCTTTAAATTTTAAATTCAATTATTTCTTCGGAAAAAAAATAATTTCAGTTTTAATATACGGTATACCGTGTGTAAACCTAGATATTGTAATTATTGCCAATAGAACAGTTGTCGCATCAACAAAGTTGTAAAATTCCGATGAATCAAAATTGAATATAAATATATTATTTGAATAAATTCTATAAATCGTAATGGGTTAACCCACTTTTCAATTTAAAAAAAAATGCGACTCAACAGTCCTTGAATTTTAATGATTGTATAGAGAGAGAAACGACTGGCACAAGACACAGAAAATACACCTCATTGAAGAAAATTAAAATTAACTCAACGACTACAGAGTGAAAATTAGTCACACAATTATATTATCTTCAAACAAAACTTGCATACCTTCAATTTTTTCAGCTTTGTCAACCAAAATTGTACTATATTTCTGTATTGCTTAGGTACATAAGCATAATTGTATCCAAGTTGAATGTAAATGACGCTATAGTGTAACATATACCAAACAATCAAACATAATATGTGTGCATAACGTTTCGGTGAATGTTAAGGTATGAAGACCTAGTTAGGTAACTATTAAGGATGTCCATAAAGTGAGAAGTAGATGATATTGTATATTATAAGATTTATCGTATTGTATTTATTGTAATAATATAATTATTCTAGTTTAATATAACTATTATTATTGTGTTGTGAACTTAATAACTTTATTCTTAAAACCTTTGCCTTCATTTTATTGATATAGTATTTAAATTAATATATAAATGATACATATTATTATAATATATGTTTAATATTATATATCGAGGGCTAGGTATGAGGTAGACACGACACGGCATACGGTCAGTAATTTTGCGATCGCGAGACAGTCGTAGTTACTATGAGTGACAGCGATGAACGATTCATATTCAAGAAACACAGCTAAATACTAGCAAGCGTCGATTTGATTTGTAATAACCTGAGTCGTATGTGATAACGTCAGTCGTTTTTCAAGACGAGTATGTTTGGCGGTTTTTGGAAAACCAATCTTTGAGATATAATAATGACTCAGCACTACATTTACTTTTTAGCTAAACATAAGGCGTTCGTATTTAGTGATTTGGCATCAATTAAGAATTTTCATTTTAGTATTGAACACAAAAAAATACATTTTCAATTAATTAACTTGCAAATTATAACATACCATAATCACGCAGTACCTAATAAATAAAGGTTAGGAAATTTCACAAATTTGATATTGTCAAATCAATTAAATGAATTTAAAGACACAGGAAAGAAAGAGATTGGCAAATTGATAAAGACGGTTAAGATAACATAAGAAATAGACCGATTAGGACATTCGTTTATGGTTGCGAATGTTTGACATAAACGTAAGCAGTGGACATTTACATAATTGTATTTTAGCTTTTCCTAGTAGTTAGATTATGTGTGCCGTCTCCGCCGTATTCGTTCGTGTGCACATTTGTTCAACTACCCTCTCCTTCATCAAGTCCTGCAGGTCAAGAATTAGTAAGGGTTGTGGCGTTTGCTCAGAGCTAGTATGTGATAACTATCATTTTCATGTGTGCCCTGATTCTATGATGATATTCATATCAACGTTCACTTTTTGAATTTTTCGATGTGATTCTATAAAGTAGATATTAAATACCTTATTGTATACCTTTTATGATATATAATTAATGTGTTTTATTAAATATTGTGCTACCTTGTGATCTTGTTCTAAAAAAAATTACTTCTAACTTCTTTAAACTTGACTGCTCTCTTCTAAGGCAAAGATAATTCGACAATACTTTTTTAAGATCTTTCATATTTTTCGATCGGCGCGAAACATTCTTGGTTAACTTTAAGGCATAGAGATATATGATATATATCGTGTTTGAGCTTATCTGATTGAATTATATGAATAGTTACGGAATTTCCTGATTCTACTCTTGTTGAAACGAAAAGACGATAAATGTTGCCTTAACCTTGTTAACTCTACTTTCGTCATGCCCCTGTAAACTCTCGCAGTACTGCGACGTACTAGCGTACCGGCGTACTGGCGTACTGGCGTACTGGCGTACTCGTACTTTTCTTTGGAATGTACATTTCTGAACAGATCACTTTCCCTTTCTGCCGTAACACGACATGTACCCCTTTTAGGGTCCCTTCCCATTTTGATGTACTTAGTGTTGGACGATGATCCATTCATATATCAATATTATATTAAAAATATACTTAATCTACATAATAAATATGAATGTTATTGTCGTGAATTGAAATGATATTGAAATGATATGATAGGGATAACCCTATATACTTACTAATATATTAAATAGATACAATGTTAGTAGAGCAGAACCCCCGTTACAAGTCCCGCATAATAAAATGGATGTTTTAAAGTATATCAATATATAACATATTCAATCTATACTAAATGTTTAAAATTAATCAAATGATGTTTAATGTTATAGTCGTCAGAGCCGCACTTAGTCATTTTGGATTGTATTCTTACGGTGTATTAGGTTACTGTCACTGTTTGTAGGTACTTTAGTTATTAGATCAATAAAGCTGTTGCTTAATATTATATCAGTGCAGTATTATGTATAAGAGTTAACTTGACAGTATTAATCTGTACGTTGCTTCATAGATTCGATAAAGAAGTACACTATCAACTATAAATGGAAACATTTCATCTGAATGGCGTTAAACGTCACTGATGATGTTCAATCACAGTGAACTCGGCCACTCGTAGTTACTTCGCAGTGTGGTCCGGTACGTGACAACGTTACCTCCTATAGACAGACTGTATAATTAGTGCATCTTATCTCATCTCTGAAGCAACGCGCATTTCCCTAACACACCGCTTCATATTATGTTTAAGTACGGATTCTTTAGCTCCTTGTGTTTTGTTTCCATTAGGAAAAAGTATTAAAATATGTATACGTGGCTCTTGTAGTAAATAAAATAATAATAAAATGCTGTCGTGGTTCGTTATTTTTACCCTCCCTTTTATGATGGTATAAAATAGTAAGTGCCGTCATAACGGCTATAATCACTATTGTGTATAGTACAATATATAAAACGTAGCTAACTACAAAGTAAAACTTGTGTCGAAGACAGATTCCTTCAGTCCTCAATTTCGGTTGACTGTTCGGAGTGTTACAATCATAACAACCATTTTAATTATATCTGACTTACAAAGGACCTACTATGAAATTAATATAAAAATAATATTATTATTATTTATCTAGGCATCTGAGGCTTATACAACGTGGCGCTACAATGGTGACATTAATTTAACACACGGGTAGGGCTAGTGGCCATTAACCACATAAATTATGATTGGTTAAAATAATTGGTAATTTGAACAAAAACATTTTTCAAACAAACTAAATAATAAAAAAGTGACTACAATTGGGATCACTCTGTGCAAAAATTCATTCATGAAATTACTTACCTAGATGCACGTTATTCGTTTACGTTTACTCAGAGCGGCAACGCGTCGCTTCGCGCGCTGGCAACCGCGCCTTGTACTCCTGCGATCCTTTGACGGCATTCTATCAAAGAATCCGTCCGACACAAAAGTACCTACCTACCTACAGCGGAGCTGTTTAGTCAAACACTTATCATATCACGCTCTCTTATTACTATGAGTTACCTATTACCACTATCATCACTAATCACTAGGTACTTTTATTTAATTGTCTTTATTTTAAATTTTCTTATTTTCAATGAGTCCACCTTGTTGACGAATACAAAGGGCCGAACGGCGTTTCATATTTTCCCGCACATTTGAAAATAAATTGTTACTTACAGCCATTCCTCTCAATTCGGATGTGTATTTGCCATCACAAATTCACAAATAATAACGTCCTTAATCGTAGAACACGTAGGTACTATGTAGATCGGAAAACTAACGAAAACAAAGCAAAGCGTCTTTATCGCAGTACTATAATCTATTTACTATTCTAATTACACAAAACTAAATAAATAAAACAATAAGTAAGCGTCTTTTTCGCGAAACATTCACAAAACAACGACGAAATTATGCGCACGACACGAGCGTAAAGATGTGTGTCAAGGTAACGGGTCCGGCTAGCACTAAGGATTCGGGTGCGGCGGGGGTGGAACTGTGGAAGGGAGAGAGCGCGCGCCGACAAAAGGATAGAGGTATTGCTTATTCGTTTCAATTTCTTTGACGCGATGTTATGATCCGTGACCCCGGCAAATGACCGCTGCACTATGATTATTTTTGTACAGGATGCTTATTTCTATATTTTTTTATTTTTTTAAATTAATCAGTAAATAATGACGTTTTATGGAAATAAAATTACTTCTTAAAACGAAACTGGGATAACGTATACGTGTGTTAAGTTAATGTCACCATTGTAGCGCCACGTTGTATAAACAAAATAAACAGTAGCTAAAATTTCTCCTTCATAAAGGTCTCAATGGTGGTCTCTCGACCCTCAGTACGAAATTGGTCTTAATTTTTATGTACTCCACGACCTCCTTTACCTTCGTGGAGTGATGCAGCCGTGACTGGTAGAGCTGCGTCGACGGAATAGCAGGACGCAGCAACATGTATGTCTATGTCATGTGTGTCTTTTCATTCCAATAACATTCACTCACACAAACATTCGCGCACGCACCCCTCGCACACCCCACCTATCACACATGCACTATCCCACACAATACTCACCTTCCACTACACGCACACCACGAACACCACACATACCCTCACACACAGTCATATGCACACTTCACAACTAAAGCAGAACACATAAACTATTGCAGCGGTAGGACGACACCGTTCATCAATTGCTTGTAAAAATAATAGTGTACAAGAGTTTTGAGGCTATTCACTGTTTCTCAAAATACAGGTTATAACCTAGTTTGAGAGGCAGGGTTTCAAAAAATTTGTACAGATTTTACAACATACTTACCTTAATAAGAACTGTATATTCTCAACCTACTATTTGTTGCTGTAATCATCTGTAAATTTTGATGAATAAATATTATTATTATTATTCCCAGGGACTAATAAACTGGCGTCCAGTTTCACACCAAACTTTTATGACAACAATTATTTTTTTTTAAGTATTTTTCGACTTTTAACATTCTGACAATCTTTGTGAAAAGGATCCAAAGTATCACTTAGTAATCATACCAATTCTGAGATAAAACTGTTTTTGGAGTCTATGAATATGTCGTGTTTTAATCGTAGAATGGACCACTTCATGATGTGGCTGATCATTTCATGAAATGGTTGTATTTCATGACATGGCCAGCTCAAACTCACCATTTCGTTTTTACATAAACGTTTAGCAATATCAATTAAGGTAGTTCTAGTAGTTTTGTTTCGTAACGATATTTCACTACTTATAAAAGAAAGGCTGTAAAAAACCCTTAACTTGGTCTACATAAACTTCATATTTTACCCATCACTAGGATATTTTTTTTCGTCTAATTCACTGGTTCTGGAGATATTAAAAGTCAAGTGAAAAAATTGTTTTTTGTCTTTTTTTCGAAATCGTATTCCAAGTGTCATTAGTAAACTTTCTGCCGAACAAATATTATCAAAATTATCGCCTTTTTAGAACAAATTACACATTTGAAGATACAAAAATGCAATAGATACTAAACGCAAGTGGGTGGTCGATCCAAGACCAAGCGAGAGTGGCTGCGGCTGGCCGGCCGGCTCAGCTGATTAAAAGCGCTTTCGCGCGATCGCGCTTTTCATGGCGCGCAATAAAATTCGTCGCTGTTTTAAAGATGGAAAAAAAAAGTTTTTCCCAGCAATTATATATACAGAATATGAAGTTATCGGCTCTGTGACCGATCTTTTTACACCCTGTATAATTTAATCTGGTATTGGTCAAAAGCAAGATCATATCAAATTAATCTAAATTAATGAAGTCCTTTTGAATTTGTAAATTAAAAGCTAATACAATCGATATTAGAGAATACCATTTATTTATTATTATGAACATTGCATAGTATGTAATTTCGAGTAACGGCGTAGCAATTTCGTAGTAGCATCCTTTCGTAGACTTGCCGTAGCACTTTCGTAGAAGTGGTTATGTAGCAGGTGAATGTTACCAAAAGAAGTAACAAATATATACAGTATATCTTTTTCAATCAGGTAATTTACTGACACATAGAACATGTCGTTGCCACACAGACTAGTCGGTGCCACACAGGCTCGTCATTGCCACACAGGCTACTCCTTGCCACACAGGCAAGTCGTTGCCACACTGGCTAGTCAATGCAACACAGACTAGTCGTTGACACACAGGCTAGTCGTTGACACACAGGCTAGTCATTGACACACAGGCCAGTCATTGCCACACAGGCTAGTCATTGCCACACAGTCTAGTTATTGCCACAAAAGCGAATGTTGCCATACAAGCTAGTCATATCCACACAGGCTAGTCATTGCCACACAGACTTGTCATTGTGACACAGGCTAGTCATTGCCATACACGCTAGTCATTGCCACACAGGCTAGTCATTGCCACACAGGCTAGTCGTTGCCACACAAGCGAGTGTTGCCACATTAGCTAGTCGTCGCCACACAGGCTAGTCGTTGACACACAAGCTAGTCATTGCCATATAAGGTAGTCGTTGCCACACAGGCTAGTCATAGCCACACAGGCCAGTCATTGCGACTCTGGCTAGTCATTGCCATACAGGCTAGTCGTTGCCACACATACCAGTCAAGGCTACGGCAAATTAAATCACTCACCAGCAACCGCACCGTCAACAGAATGTTCTGACTCTACACTGTTAGTTGGCATCTCCAGCCCAGCATTCAACTCTAAAGTCAAAGTCAAAGTCAAATCATTTATTTCAATTAGGCCTGAAAACAGGCACTTTTGAACGTTATACTTACAAATAAATTAAACTAATATGATTCTAGTTGCACATTCCATAAGGTAGTTTTGTATGGAGAAGAATGTGCAAGAAACTCCATACTTACTCTTTTAAAATAGATTTTACAATATTTGTATACATAATCAGATTACATGTGAGGACGATGTACCCTGAGAAAAAAATAAAATAAAACAGCTATCCTGAGATAGGTACAAGGTGATATAAAATAAGTAACGCGACTGGTAATTGTATGAGTGTATTTAAAGATACCTACATGGTGCTCACATATTTACTTAATATTTAAACCAAAGTTGATTATTAAACAAAAATAATAATCATGAAGTTAATACTTACATTAAAAATAATAAAAAAATAATAGAATAAAATAAATAATCATATTACAATGTGTGATGTAGAGAAAAGGCAAACATTCCTGTCCAGACATTAAGTTGTCCTATGGAGCAGGACCAGCATGTTTCCAAGCATTTTTATCATCAATATAATCCATTAATGTATAATCATGTGCATACCTATACGTTCGATTACAGTTTAACTAGTCAATTACCGCAATCCAGACACAATTAAATTACTATTGTTTGCGGACACCGGTGTCCACGCGGAGCCTAATGAGTTAACGCCCTCAGCAAATATCTGTCATCTCAGCCACTTAATAAGGCCCTTTACTTTTGGGGTCTAGTCTAGCTTGTTTCGTTTTGACTGCACAGCCAATAATGGCAATTCAATTTCGATTCATGAGTCCTGCCAAAAACGACCATCATCTGCTTCCACCACCTTAAGCATAGACTTTGGAACTACTACAACACACTCAAACTGCCCGTCTGCCCTGGTTGGTTAATGCGTCCATTAATACGAAATGCATTCCCTTCAATGTTGTTTCCCGCTCAAGTTTTCTGTCGCGTCACGTTGGTAACGTTTATTTACCTACCGTGTTTCAATTGTCACGACTTCTATTGTTATCACGAAGTAACAAAATATGCCCATGCAAACAGACCCCAGGCAAAACGCCAAACAATATTTCGATCGCATTATTGTCAATTTCACGCATTAAAATAGCCTAAAATAATCTGCTAATTTTACTTCAAGTAGCCTATCAGTCTATTAGATGATTTGTTAAAAGAACAGCTTTCTCAAAAGAGGACTGATAGGGACGCATGCCGTAAGCATGCAATAGTTCCTGCCTGGGTCTTTGACCGCACTACTTATTGCCTTTTGTCTAGGCTGGGTTTGTAAGTTCGCCTATAGATGAAACGGTTCGAATTTGAAGCCTAATTCTCAATTCACAAGAGGTACGTACCTCACCCGTGTGTGGTAAACCATTACCTGATAAAAGTATGGCAACATTCATAAAGTAAAGTTAACATAGGCACTCTGTGTACATACTCGCGGTATTGACACTTAACACAAAGAACTGGTTGAGTTAACTCACAATCCACACATTTTTGTTTAGAAATAACCAACGAACATTTTGTCACGGTTGATTGCGATACCCTGTTTAAAACATTTCTCGAACGATCATCACCATATTTGAAATTATTAGTTAACTTATTGTACGCGCTACCCGCATGTAAATTAAACTTGTTTGTTTGTTTGCATTGAATAGGCTCGAAAACTACTGCACCGATTTGAAAAATTCTCACACTCTATAGAGTTTCAACAATGTGTAATTATGTTATATTCATAATCAAAGTTAAGGTATTCTTGGTCTCATTCTGCAGCCAGGATATCTAGCACACTAATACACTCTTAAGAAAATAATAGCAAGTATATCGTGTTTAGATTCGTTTTAACCAGCATTTGATACTACATACAATCCATTAATGACAACAGGATGATCTGATGCGGTAGCCAGGATACCCAGCACACCAGTAGATACAATAACAGCAAATATGTCATGTTTGGATTCGTTTTAACCACATTTGGTTCGACACCCAATGCACTGATAGCAACAGGAGAGGCAAACAAAATTAATGCAAAATTATTATTTTTTAGATAAAAATAAAATGATTCATTGAAAAAAACCCCCACCGCAAAAATTAAAGCTCACATTTAAAAAGGTTAAAATAACACTTACCTATCGCGTAGCCGTGAAATTTTGTTTTTTTTTAATGTGAGTTTTACTTTTTGTGTTAGGGGTTTTGATAAATGTTTCATTTAATTTTTCATCCTCCTTATATTTTTCATTATAAATAAGAAATAATCGTCAGAAAGAATAAATAAAATATATTTTGAAATGCGCTCATCAAGCCCTTTCATATGACGACCTCCATAAAATAGTAATAGCATAACATAACATAACGTCACGCCTGAAATCCCCGAAGGGCTAAACAGAGGTTTACCTGGTAGTTCACCTACATATATTTTACCAGTTATGTTTAAGTCCCATGTAATGGGGGTTCAGCCTATGGCTATAAATTTGCTACTTACTGAAAAATTCCATATTGAAAAACTCATGAATACTTTGTCTGACCCGGGGATCGAACCCGGGACCTCATGCTCCGCAGTAGCGCTTGCGACCACTAGACCAATGAGGCAGTCAAAAAAAAATAGACCAGGCCAGATATAGATAGGTCAGTAAAAATATAGACCCCCTATTTTCTTTAGATTTAATTACAAATGTATAGTTTTTAGACATTTTCCTGTACGTGTGGTTCATAACGATGTTAGTTGCCAAATTTCATATAGTTCTAAGTCAACGGGAAGTACCCTATGAATTTTGGTTCTCTTGAGAGTAACGAAATATGTATTTTTAGCTGAATGAACGGCCGAACCTTTTTTTTTGTCAATTTACAAGTTTGAATTTTTCACGACTTCATAGGACCATACGTTTTCTCCTTAGAATGTGGCTTCATCACGTTCGCGATCCAACCTCAATCGAGTACTTAAAAACTGTCGACGGAGTTCTCAAAGACACCTTTCTATAACACGATGAGCTTTGATTTTGAAATTTTTGTTATATACCCGTGCGATGCCGGGACGGGCTGCTAGTTTCACATAAAAAAAAACGTATTCCACAAAATATTTACTCGGTGGTCGAAGTATTACTTGGAGACATATCATAGTCCTTCGTCTAATTTGGAGAGCATCCCGTCATTTCATAAGAGGAAATGACAATCGAAAATTTGGTTAGCATGCCCCTCTTCTGTTTAGCGAAACAGACCTGACAGAAAGCGCCATCCGGTAATCCGGACAAATGAGTGACGAACACACGGTTACACATCAAGCTATACCTACATTTCCAGCAGGAGCTGATCTCGTATTTTATAGAACATCCGCTGTCAGAGGTCAGTGGGGTTATTTCATCCGGTGCGCGGTCAGTAACCAACAGAATAAAATGTTACTAGGTATGGACTCTAACTCTGACAAAAAAAAACCCTATACATAAAGACACTTAGTTCTTTTGATAGGTGCATAGGTTATTGCTTATTGGTAATGTTCTTAAGAAAGATCAGGTGCATCTGATGTGCGTGTATGACCACATAATGAACACAAAAGAAGTAATATTCATTCAAATTGTGACTCTGTAGTTTTGCCTCCCCTTTTGGAAAAAGTCATGAAAGTGCGTGTCTCTCAATAAAATAAAAATAATAAATAAATTTTCCACAACTTTTAGCGAGCATGTCAAGGAAATGTCATAGAAAAACTTTGTTCCGATATTCCGATGTCTCAGTAACGCCTTCTAGAATAATATATGAGTATTGGAGCGGCAGCGGAGCGTACTAAAAAAATCTCATAGACTTGTGTACCCATAGACGAAAATTTTGTTTGTGATGTCCGGTCTATAGGTATTGAATGTCTTTGTTTGTACCTGTCTATGTTAATTGTAATAATTCAGCGCTCTTGCAGTGAACAAATATTTACATAAAACAACAATATCACGATTTCATTCAATGTCAAGATGGCCCAGATGTAATCTAAGACTCAATACTTAATGCTCAATACCATATGACGCCTTAGATGGCATAGATAGACATTCAATACGTACTGACTATAGACGGGGCATCACGAACATATTTTTTATCCTATACCTACTTACTTGTGTCCTAGTGGATACAAGTATATAAGTTTAATTTAGTACGGTCCGCTGCCGCTCCAATATTGCTACATTATTCTAGAATTCTAGATGGTTTTACTGAGACATGGGATTACAGTTTTTCTATGACATTTCCATGATATTTCTATGACATTTCTATGACATTTCCATGATATTTCTATGACATTTCTATGACATTTCTATGACATTTCTATGACATTTCTATGACATTTCTATGACATTTCTTCGCATGTCCTCTGTATAGTATCTTAAATCTCTTTGTTAATACTTACTCAATACATTTATTGTTTTCCGTATGACGTCTTCTTAGAACGTAACTTTATAAAAGAGAACTTAATGGACCCTGTAGGGCACATCGAAAGGGTAGGAAAGAAGAAGCCCTGCTTTATGAGAAACATTGAAAAATAATCAAAATTTGGAGATCATAAATATCTAAATTACTTTGTCTGTTACCTACTCGTATTACTGTTGTATTGGTTAAATTCCTTAAATTCTTTAAATTCTTTTTTTTTTCCATTTTATATTATTTTTATTTTTGACATTTTGATTCTTTTGACATTTTGATCCTTTGACATTTTGTTTTTGTTTTTTGACATTGTAATTGTAATAATAAAGATATTTGTAATAGTAATGCACATTTATTGAATGTCTTTGGTTCAAGAGTACCCTATAGAACTTTTTTATTACTAACTTTACGAATATAATTATAAACTACCTAGTAAAAAATAATTCCATGTTTGTTTTATTTCACAGTAGGTGTACCTTATGTAGAAGTATATTATAAGACAAACATAATAAAAACTTCAATTGGAGTTACAAGAAATATGGGAATTCTACCTTAATCTATATTTGTTTCATACCGTCATTATTTGACTTAACTTCATGCCCTTGGCGCTCAGAGCTCGATAAATTTACCAATTCTGATTAGAGATGTGGCCTATTTTCGATCTTATTTTATTAACATAGGAACAGTTAAATACGAACGAAAATCTAGAACATCTATTGAAGTCCGTGGCGTTGAAATGGTTAAATTTCACGAATAAAGGGGATGGAAAACATGGTGGGGGACTTTTGTTTAATTTAAAAAAAAAATGTTTCGTGTAATTAAATAATTATTATGTTCTATCGATTATTCCGATGGATTTTCTATAACATACTTTCTAGTAGGCCGAGCTGTTGTCTACACAACAGCTCGGCCTACTAGAAAGTACTTTAAACTAGTAAAGCTCCGTATTCATGGTAAACATTTGCTTAACAACAAAGTTGAATCAACGTGTTGCGGAGTTGCTGTCTTCATGTTGCTGGTAACACTGTGTGTTGCAGAGTTGTTAACAGCTCTCGCTCGATGTGTTGCGGTGTTTACGCTCATCAAGCGTGAACACCGCAACACGTTGATTCAACTTTGTGGCTAAACAAATGTTTACCATTAATACGGGGCATAATGATAAATGATAAAATGAACAAAAAAAACGTAACAATTTGGGACGAACAAAGACATTAAAATTACTATAGAGCGGATATGTCAAGGTAATGCCATAGAAAAACTTTGATCCTATGTAACGCCATCTAGAATAATATATGAATATTGGAGCGGCAGCGGCAAAAAAACTCATAGATTTGTGTCCACTAGGACACAAGTTTTGGATGATGTCCCGTCTATAGTCAACTAACTCGTAAGTATTGAATGTCTTTGGGGACCAATAATTTCAATGCTAGAGTTCAGAATCTTAATAATTTAGAGGACTTATGGTCTAACACAGATCATATTTGCGGCGATGTCCTTTTCACTCTGTAATACTAGTTTGGCTTGCTTGTAGCTGCGATGCTTGTTGCTCCGCAGTTCAATAAAATAATATTGAAACAATTTTAAACCCAATCATAAAAGCAAAAGATGTTGAAGTTAACTTGCACTGCCATCTGTTAGAAAGTTACGGTAACTAGGAAAATTTCTGTCTAGTGCCGTGGGAAAAAGGTGTGAGTATATGTGTGTGCTTGTATTTAATTTGCAATTACAAATCTTGTTTAACTTGATTAAGGACTTTAATATTTTTCAATAATTCGAATACAAAAATGGGGGCTCTGTGGCAGTATATTTTACAATGTCATAAGTTCAGAAACTTTCTAATAGATGGTGGTATAAGTAAACTTCTGAGCTACAGCAATTTCTCAAAAATTGGGGCTCTGCATTTCACAATGTTTCCCATTATAAGTTAAGGAACTTTGTAATAGATGGTAGTGCAAGTCAACTTCTGAGCTAAAGCAATCTGTGTGGCCTCCTCCTTCCTACTTCCTCCTCTTACGCTGGATATTAATAATCTATCTCGGTTGCTATCTTGATCCCGATCTTTGTCTGTAACCAATCAACGACCTAATTCGCCTATCCGAGTCTTAAAGATGTCCAATCAGAAGCAGCCGTCAAAAACAAAGGATTGGGATTTGGATTGAGATAGAATATTAATATCGGGCGTTAGTGTCTGGCGAATGAAACCGCCGCTCAGCGGAAAGATTTGGCAGTGAATTTTATTTTATAATAATATTCTGCAAAATCTATTCTATAAATAGTTATACCTAACAAATCTGTAGAAAAGTCGTTTTTGGACATTGAAAATATAAAAATGAAAAGTCGGTGGCCAATAATGAACGAAACAAAACCACCAAAGACCACCACAGACTTTCGAAACTGGAGTGTTTTTGTCACCGGTTAGTGTTTTTTTAAGAAGTCGGTTGGTTTTTTTTTGTGAAAAAGTACTTAATTTGCAATCTTTAGTTTTTTCGTATGTCAAGAAAGTCTTCCAAAACTTGAAAGAATCATTAAAATTGGTTAACAATTGCTGAAGAAGTTCTATCTAAACATTAATCTGCACATCTCTGCCGGGCCCCTTTTAAAATAGAAGGGCGTAATGTTATGTTATGGAAATACAAAAGCTCAGCATAGACATCTGACTATAGCAATCGCGAATAATTTGCTGTTATGCGTTGAACAGTTCCGTTGCCTGTCTTCTTTATTAGTTTTTCTTCACCAAATGATGGTTTCTAAATGATACTGCTTGATTTGTTACTAAAAATGTTAAAATCGGTGCGTGTGTACCTATATTTTTTGAGGAGTTCCCTCAATTCCTCGAGGATCCCTCATCAGATATGAGTTTTGATACAAATGGGACCAATCTGTATAGTATACCTCATCAAATAAAAAAAGATTTTTTGAAATCGGTCCTTAAATGACAGAGTAGGTAATGAGGTAACAAACCCTAAAAAAAACATACAACCGAATTGAGAACCTCCTCCTTTTTTTGAAGTCGGTTAAAATTGCCAGCAACAGAACTCATTGCCACCATTTTGAAATTTTTGTCTGTTTGTTTGTCAGTTTGTTTATTTCGAAGAGATTTAAAATGAATGTCTTTGGTTTATTTGTTTGAACACGCATCACGTAAAATGTACGAATCCAATGTAGACAACTTTTATTCGGAAATATTGTACGTAACTGGAGGTATTACTTACTTACTTAGTTTTTGTTTCATTGTAATAAATAATAAATAAATAAATATTCCACAACTTTTTCACACAGCGCCATTTAGTCCATGGGTCGCTCTCTAAACAGCTGATAAACATACTTATATATTTCTAAATACATACATATTATAGATAAATAACACCAACACAGAACAAATGATCGTGCTCATCACACAAATGGGTGGGAATCGAACCCACGACCTCCGGCATAGCAGTCAGGGTCACTAACTACTAGACTAACACGCCAGCCAAGGTTAATAGGTTCGCGCTATCAAAAGATATAACGAATTTAAAAGTGTTCATGAAGTAAAATCACTACGACACGCAATTAAGTAACTTGCAGCGCCATCTTAAGCCTAAAAATCCGAACTAATGTTGACAGTTGAACTCCATATTCGATAGATGGCGTTGTGCACAAGAAATCGGGTGTCCTTATTTTTAATTCGTAAAAAAATCATTCACTTGCTAAGGTTGTTGTTGATTTTCACTTGATAAATAAGTTATATTAGTTATGTATTTTCCTTGAATATGCCTTCCAGAAAAAAAACTAACCTTTCACTACGTAGTAGAATTGCGAAAGGATTGCGACTTAGTAGGTAGGTCTCAGCCTCTCAGGAATCAGAAGAAGATTGTTATTCCTTTTTGTTGAGTTCCAAACGCGGCGGCGGTTCCTTTGGTTAAACTTTGGTCTTATTTTGTATTTAGGTAAGGTCGAGTATTGAATAAAACAACCGTTATGTAGTCTAAGATCCCGCTATAGAACGACTTCAACCGAGCTGGTTAATGTAATGAATGAAACCTATTTTATATTCAATTTAATATCTCAATAGATATATTTCATATGAGTTGTCTAAAACAATTCGAATTTCTATTTTCGAACTATAGGAAGGTACCTACCTATATTTTTTTTAACTAGGTGCTTACATATATTTATTGAACTACATATAAATATGTAGAAATATTGATCGACAAATAGACTTCCTCCGCCTTGTCGAAACAATTTTTCGTAAAATACGCATGCAATGATCAAATTTCGATCGAAATCTTAACAGGTTGCGGCTCCGGTGACATAGTTTTTATTCCCAGGATTTCCATATTCCCAATAATTCCCCTTTTAGTTTTAAACGAGTTCAATTTCCGATATCTCTGTTACGCCATGACTATCAAAAAAGCCCAAACATTATCCGTTATCCGTGGACACCTCACTTTTAATTGTTTTTCTCATGGACAACTTTATGTTGTTCTATCACGTGTTAGCAACCCAGACAACCTTTATGTGTATGCTCCGGGTGATTCCAACGCTAACATAGTATACATATAGATGGCATTATCTTAACCAAGTGTCTCCAAGTCTATCATCATCTCCCTAGCCCCTTTTCCCAACTATGATGGGGTCGGCTTCCAGCCTAACTGGATTCAGCTGGATACCAGTGTTTTACGTGAAGCGAGTGCCTTTCAAACCTCCACAAACCAGTTACTGGGCGTGACCATATGGTTAGACTGGTCAGACTTTTCGGCTTCTGACTGCCTGTAACGGCTGTCAATATTCTACGAATGACAATCAGCTGGCTTATTCACAACCATTCGACTAGATTCCGTACCGAATCGAACGTCTAAGATGTCGAAGATGTCATCCAAACGCAATTCACAAATCCGAAAACGATTTTTTTCGACAGTTCAAATTCGATAAGAAGACTCAAATCTTTCCGACAGCTGTTTGCTATCGGGAGCCATACCGAACAACATTTAAACGATTTATTTCAGAGAAATATAAACACTGTAAACCTTTAAAACACTACACTTTTAAGTAAATGAAGTTTTATTATTGTATTGACCGTATTTCATTGATACTTTCGCATTTACATAAATTCAATGTGTAATTATGTAGAACTACATAATTACACTTTGAATTAGGTACTTTATTCGTATAGTTGTACGTGTTATTGTTTGACAATGAGCAAATAGCAAGATTTGTGTATTGATATCAAATACTTACAGTAATTTTTTAGCAAAGTTATAATAAAAAGAAATCCATAGTTTTATTTCAAATAAAAACTTTTTCCGCATTGCAAGACTGGCAATGCGGAAAAAGTTTAAAAAGTAAAAAAGTCTGTCAAACTGGCAATGCCAGTTTGACAGACGGCTGTTTACAAAGCAAGTTTGTTCGAAATAAAGTTTGTTTGATTAATAATAAAATCATTTTGTACCGTTTGCTGTCTATTAAATTACTAGCTGTATAATCTATAATTAAACGGATCGAAACATTCAAATAAACCAATTTTATTTACTACTTTAAATTTTCTACCACGCTGATCATTTACTACCATTTTGTAGCGTTCCCCATAAATACAATGATCAATCGTTTAGAAAAAAAAACGTATCCGTTCGGATCTGTGAATAGCGTTTTGGCAGTTCTTCGGCTCGGAAATGAGATTGTCGAAAACGGTTCCTTACCGACACGGAAACCAATCGAACGGTTTAGAATAAGGCAGCAGGACCAACGGCTTTACGTTCTTTCCGAGGCACGGGATGTCAGTGATGTCGTAGATAAACTTTAGAAAGTACTTAAGTATACATTTGTCTAGATATTTTTATGTTTTTTGAAATGAAACAACATTTTAGTTTTTTATTTATTAATTCCAGAAATTACTACACATGTAATCACCGATTAAGGATGCCTGTGCAGCTGGCGTTTGACGTTAAGTTGACGTGATTGTAACGAAACCAAAGCGTGTCGTCTGCGTTCGCGGCGTTAGCATTGCGTCAGCACGGCGTACAAAACGTTAGCGTCGGGTCAGCGTAGCGTCCACGGCGTTAGTGCCGCAGCACCGCGGTCGCGACATTCATAGCCTTAATGTCGCTTCAACACAGCGTTTGCGACATTCGATTTCGCTAAAAATTGACACGCGATTTTAAGTTTCATGTTATGAATTCATACAGTATTTACGGAGCTTTTAACTCCTCAAATGTCTTAAGTTACACAGTTCGACATAAGAAAAAACGCTCCAAGTGTCTTAAGTCGGACAGTTCCACTTAAGGGCTTGGTCAGGATCTTCCTTTTTCTGAAGGCCTACCTAAAGTTATTATCTTACTCGTAAAAGCGTCGACATTGTTGTAATGTGCGTGTACGGAGGTCGACACCCGAAAGGTTAAGTAAAGGAGAATTGTATTACAACATGCTTCAAGCTCGCGCGTGTATAAGGCCTTAGCATCGTGTAAAGTGTTAGTGTCGCGTCAACACAGCGTACAAAAATGACGAACGCCCACGCCAGAAGCGAAGACACCCTTCAACGGTACTATTATTTATGTATTTTATATTAGGTAGATATATTAAATGATTACTTCAAAAAATGAATGTAATAATGTAATGTAAATGTTACAACTGTAACAATGTAAAAATAATATCGATCTTTGTTACAATTTTCATGCAAAATCAATAATCGTGCTAAAAACTTTTAAAAAGTTCTTTAATAGCCCCACCGAAAAAACCATGATCAAAACACCGTTTTTACGAATAAATACTTTAAAATTTATTTACTATTGGCTTCATCCCACCAGATTCAATTTTACTTTTAAGTTAAATAAAATAAATTGTTATTGATTGAAGACGAATTACCGATGCTTCGTTACCTAATTTGTAACCGTCGAATACACGCTAAAAACTAGATAAATAGCAACATACTCGTTTAATACACTAGTCGTGTGCAACGCTTTTTATAACATTTCCATGTTTGTATAATAACATACGCGTGTCAAACACGTTCCAAGTGGTGGAGCGGACGTGCGTGCATCTCCGAATGTTTTCATCGACAAGCCAACCCAGTAACATCTTTTGTTAGTCGCTTTTCGGAAGATTATTAGACCTCCTGTATGCGCCGGACCGCCATTTAATTATCTAATACTTCAAGCACACACATGTACATAGGCGGACTAATGCCTTAGGCATTTTCTACCAGTCAACCTTTAGGTCATGCAGAGACAAACAGTGGCCATTCTACGTGCTGTACATACGAATCATGCTTCATTCGGTGGGGTTATCGAAATGTGAAACTTTATCGCCACAACTGTGTGGGTCAAAAACAACTACAAGAAAAATATATTCGTCGACACAACCCAAATTATAAATGTTTGTGAAGCCGTTCACACGGTGCTGCCACTGGTAAAAAGCTATTAATGCACATAGTTAGGTCAGAGACCCACTGGTCCTTCAGTTTAAAAAGTTGTTTACTACATATCTAGTACGAGGCTCGTAAAAGAAGACCGCACTTAGCATTTCCTAAAACTAGTTTAAAGGCATTTGATTGGTTGAAACTAGTTTAAAGTAATGCACTGAAGAGCTAGCTTCTGTAATACGGGTATCATACTACCAAGCGATCCAAATGATATACAATAAAATATTGTACAGATTGTCGCCACGTGAACGGCTAATGCTAATAAGCGAGTCCAGCTATAGAAAACCGTACGCAAACCTAGGAAGTATTTGGTGCCACTAAATACAGTGAAACACAACTATTAGCATTAACTAAGATTTACAGAATTTTAGATTTGGCATTATTTTCAGAAGAAACATGTTATTACAATTAAACTGTAGGCAATAGGGCCGATTTCCTTGTTGACAAGCTGACCATAGTATTGGCAATTGCCATCATTTTAATTTTTCCTAATATTATAAAGAGGAAAAGTATGATTGTTTGTTTGTTTGCATTGAATAGGCTCCGAACCTACTGGATCAATTTGGAAAAATTCTTTCACCGTTGGGAAGCTACACTATCCCCGGGTGACATAGGCTACTTTTTATTCTTGTATTCCCACGAGAACGGGAACTACGCAGGCCGTCTTTTTTCGAGTTGTCCGGATTTTTCGAACTTTAGTGTGGTTTAGTTTGTGAACAAGGAATGCAGCGTCAATATGGACTATCGATACGTGATTAAACACAGTTAAGTACCTACACATTTAAGAGTTCTTATTATAACAATAAACACCGATACTAACTCTTCACATAATATGGGTTTGGAAATAGGGAATATGCAAGAAATTCTAAACTTTTTCTTTATTTGATTATACATTTTATAGAAGTGAAGTAAACATTTGTGTTATTTAAAATGAATGACTAATTTTACCGTTTTCTTTTTTTTATATTGGGCTTTTTAAGACACGCAATGTAAACTTTGAAACGTGTCTCTGTAAACAACGTGAAAGTGCATATCTGTACTGTGTACATATTAATCTTAACAAACTTTATGTTAGTGCAATTCGAAGTTACAATATTCAATCAAAACTATGCATCGTAACGTTAATTCAACGTTATACAACCTTTCTAAATATTATTAATTCTACTGCCAAGTTACTAAATACGAAATACAGTCTTAGGATAACTTTTTACTGTAAGTGCAATTTCTGCTTGATTTTATTCAAGTTACTAGTGGACCCGACAGACGTCTTAGCCGAATGAGCAGATTTGTTATTTTACTTCACATCATGGCCGCGACAATACGGACGCAAAGTTTGAAATTCAATTAGAAAACTGTAACCCTTTAATAATAAACAGGGAGTAGTTATAGGGTTAGTAGGTTAAGGGTCAACCTCTATTCTCAAAAAGTTAGGGTATAACCAGAGGTCTTGATAACAGGAACAATCAGTAGTACTTGATTAACACTTTTATTACTTATCTTGGATTTGTAGAACTGTATTTTATTATTGACTTAGGTTAAGGTAAAATACGTGCATATTCCCTAACCACTGCAACTACGTACTAAGTGTAAACATTAATGTGTTTGTGTAATTATTATCAGAATAGACACAGAAATCTTTGAAAATAGGTCATTATTATGAACCCAGATTATATAAACATTTTACGTCTATGGTATAGTATGGTTACAATGATGATGATAATATTATACTTAATAAACACCAAGAATATCTGAAAAAAATTGATTAAGACTATTGAATATAATTAGTAAGTATTATAATAATACGCAGCTTCTACCTGTAGACATTAATGTTTAATGAATATAATCTTAATAAACCCAGAGATTATCTGTACTTATACATTTACGGAATTAAGTATATATGGGTAATTATTATTATAATAAACACTGACTAACTGTAGACATTCAGAAAAAATATGTATCCAAACCTAAATAAATAATGTCAGTAAAAGAGTATAGACTAATAAATATGAATATGTCTCACAAAAGTATTATAATAAAAGTTGTAGGTTGTATAATATGTATATACGGGTCATATCTACGTCAGATATCAATAATCTCTGAATCTTGTGGACATAGCCGCTCCGTGGCTATTGTGCATGTTAGATGTGCGTGGCAACTCACAGGGGTATCGCCCTGGGTAGCCCTCGTG
Organism: Euplexia lucipara; assembly: GCA_921972225.1. Lineage (NCBI taxonomy): Eukaryota > Metazoa > Arthropoda > Insecta > Lepidoptera > Noctuidae > Euplexia > Euplexia lucipara. Next base: position 2,215,798 of record OV179142.1, on the reverse strand, counting down.
TCACAAGGTCATTGATATTTGACGAAAACGTTAAATTATTATTAGAATAAACACACATAACTGTAGAAATCTACGGGATATAGTCAAGTATATTATGATTACTCGCTTACTTAGGCGATTGTTACATTCCTAACAATTTACTGTCACTACTTTAATCTGATTGATTACTTAAATCTTTATAACTATTTCGACTACAACATTAAGTGAAAAGTGAAACATTCCGAAAAACAATTCTACATTGTGTGTGTTGAAAGTATCAGTAGAGACCCGAACAATCGGACAAATTGCCGCCTAGATTTTTCTAAGCACATAAACTTCATACCTTTCCGTAAATATTTGTTTTCCTTACATTCTTTACTATAATTTCAGTGAAATATTTCAGTAACGTACATGATCTTTTTAAAAGATTTCGAGTGGAATTCATTTTTTATTGTTACTCTTTTTAAACTCAAAAATCATATACATGTAATTCATAAAGTACGGATGGTTGGGTTTCTACTGTACAATATTTATTTTTTCTATTATCTGTACGAATATATTAAACATTGAGAGACCACTTGAAACTATGAGCCCTAATTGCAAGCTGTAATAGAACACCGTAAACTATAAAGCGAAACTACAATTGTAGGAGCCTAATACATTGGCTTACAATACGATTCACTCCTCCTCCTGTGGCGGCGCGGGGCGCGGTTTCTCTTGAGGCTGCGGCACATTGTTTGTCCTGGAATAACAATACCATTCTTTAACTAACATGTTTAATGAGAGGGACAAGGGCCGATCGACGATTAAGCGACCTAAGTGACTTGCATGAATGGCTGACTATTCTTTAAAGATCCTGACTGAACACTAAGACTGAAAGCCGGTCCTAGCATAGTAGGGAAAAGACCTGCAGATGATTTTATGAAAGCGTTCATAATATTAACTAAAAGCATCGTTAAAATAATGAGTGTGTGTGTAGAATTAAAAAAGTACAATTTTTGTTCGATTACTTTGAAATTATTTGTAATTGTCAGCCAAAGAGCATTGAACCGTCTAGTTACAATTGGCGCAATACTGAAAAATATTAAGTTCGACAATTTAAGTTGATTCTAGTTGACCAAAATAAAATGTGATTATTAAGTCCCGCTCATGTGGAAAAAACTGTACAAAGGCGCATGTTCTAGACATTTATATTAAACTTAAAAAAACAGTCGGCGTGTGTGTATGACAACATGTATGAATGTAAACGAAGCGAAAGAAGTACGTATGTAAGAATCGTAGCATATGGCGGTGACTGTCAGAATAACTGGACCAAGCGAGATATGTCTTTAAGACAATGTGCACTATAATAATAACTGTAACTGTAACAATGTGTACTGTAATACCTATTTGCTACTATTAAGTACCTAAAGTGAATATTTGGTACCTTTGCACAAAGAAATATATCAATGAAATAAAGTGGCCAGCCACCCTGACGTCAGGTTGGCTGGCCACCTCCAAGTTCTAGTAGTTTTATAGTTATATTAACCGTGTTGTTCATGTTAATATTTACTACCTATTTGCTACTATAACACATATTTTTTACACAACTTTAAAAAGCTCCTCTAAAAAATAAAAAGTTCTTATAATCAAAGACATTAAAACGCCTGCACTAATATTAATAACGCCTTATTACGTAACATTGCTTATAATGTTTTTTCAGGCACTCTCTAAACTTACTTTAAAGCTTTCATAACTTTTGATAGGAGCTTCTGAAAGTAGTGTAAGTTGTATTAACCGCGTTGTTAATTAACATTGTAAATTAACAACGCGGTTAATACAACTCTAAAACTACGAGAACTTTGAAGTGGCCAGCCAACCTGACGTCAGGATGGCTGGCCACTTTATTTCTTTGATATAATTCTTTGTGTCAAGGTACCAAATATTTCACTTTGGGTACTAAATAGTAGCAAATAGGTATTAAATAGTGCACATGGTCTTTTGGACATATCTCACTTGGTCCAGTCATTCTGAAGGTCACCATATGGCGCTCTGTAGTTTCTGCCTACCCCCATGGGAAAAAAGCGTAAGTTTATGTATGTATGTGTATGTTAAAAAACAAAATCAATTGAACTAAAAATAAGTCGATGGAGAAAAACTAATCAACTATAGAGACTTTGAGACGAGTCTGCCGCTGGGGCGTGAGTACCCATATTTGAGCATTTTTTTTCTATTCTAAATAATTTCGTTTGTATTTCTGTCTTCTCCTCTCAACATTGAGCTCCCGATATAATACTATGTTTCTAGTAGGAAAACGCAAACGTAATTATAAATAATTTGCGTGAGCCTGGAGATCCGTCATAAATGTCTCGACTTAGATAGACTCCAGCTCTCACAAAGGACAGATTGTTACAATAACTACTCCGTTACTATGCACCCATTATATTAAAAAAATATCTTTAAGAATTGAAATGATACTTATTTCAGTACTTAAGTAGATTTTCGTAGAAAAAAATAACATGTTAACATATCTAACGTTAACATGTCATTTTTTTTCACTAAATGGCATTTCTAAAGTGACTGATCCCTGAGAAGAAATGCTGAAAGAAACTCAGGGGTCATGGTCTCTTTTAAAGTCTAGACATAAGATGGTATTCATTTATTATGCGAGTCTAACGATGCAGGGCAAAGTCAGGAAAAGCCTTCTGAAGAATTAATAATTAATCAATTCAGCTTTGAGTTGAACTGTCTCGACGGCAGACGCATGATTAACTAATTTCTTTTATAATGTTGGATTTTTGTTTAGTTACCTGCTCAAGTTAATAAAGCGCGCAGCGGACGCGTACCGCGTGGCGTCGTACTCGGTGGAGTGTGCGGCGCGCTCGCGTACGTAGTTGCGCATGTACTCGCGGAACGCCATGCGCATGGGCGCTGTGTCCTGTGCCTGCGCCTGCACTATGGCCGGCCGCTCGTTGGCAGCATCGCGCATAGTCTCTGTCAAATACAATACACAGTTTAGTTACTGCCCAAAAACCTTTTATCTATTAAGAAAGAACACAAAAACCTGTTAAATTTATTTCGGTCGGTGTTTTGAAGTCTGACAACACTTATCATAGGATGTCATTTTTCGAAACAGTCCGGATGATGTTACAAAAAATTTTGAACTAACACTCGTTAGATAATAAATTAAAATCTAAAAAAAAAATACTGAACATTAACTCACTCACATATGAACAACAAAACTACCCTCTATTCCCTCAAGTCCTAATAGGATTAAATGTGAGATTTAAGCTCCCTTCCTGCAACCCCTTGTATAGAATAGGAGATGCACATCTGTACTCAACTTTACAGATGATGACAACAAGTAATAAAAACTAAGTAATAGTACAGTAGAACATAGAAAATGACGTACTTAGTTTAGATTCCAAATTATATCATACTTCCTAGATTATCCGTAATTTACAATTCAGGTTATAAAGAAAAAGGTGTAGATTTGCAGTAACAATACTTGAAAGATGAGCTGGTTTAGCTTTGATTTCTAGGACACCCAGCATAAATCTCATCAATATTTATTGTAACAACATAAAAAAACCCCATCCCTGCTTCAAAGGTCTGGAAGATTTCAAATCAAAAGATTTGAAATCTTCTAATACTCGTGTATACAATTCTCGTGTCACAGCGTTTGGTATCAAACTTCTCTGAAACGGCTTGACCGATTCTTATAAAATTTTGGGTGTATGTCGAAAACTATATTTAAAAAAAAAAACAATGGTGGTAAAAAGTTTTCGGGGGCAGCTAGTAATATAGACAGAAAAAAATCCGATGTTTTAACAAAACCGAATAATCGAAGCTGTTCTTGAGGACTTGAAGAAAGCCAGTTTTATGTATCCATTAACCGGACTAATTATATAAACAAAATAAATAAATAAATATTCCACGACCTTTCACACAACGCATGTTTAGTACCCATAACACAGCTTGTGTTATGGGTACTAAACAGCTGATAAACAAATTATACTTGTTGAAATTTATTATCCGAAAATTTAACCTGTAAACATTGTATTTCATTTTTTTGTTAATGTTTTGTTTAAACTCACTCACACATGCTTAATAAGTTCATGAATAGTAATACAATTTAGAACATGTGAACAATGCCGTGATCAACAAATCGTCATGCAACATTAATCTTCAGAGTTGATAATTTATTGTAAAAGAAACTTGCGTGTAACTGTATATTTTCTCAAATACACATAAACATAAACATAACGTCACGCCTGTAATCCCCGAAGGGCTAGGCAGAGGTGAACCTACACCCACATTTCGCCAGTTATGTTTAAGTCCCATGTAATAGGGGGCGAGCCTATTGCCATCAATCGGGCACGAATCCAGACTCCGGGCTGCTACTGAGAAATCCCAGATGTAAAAACTCAATAACACTTTGCCCGACCCGGGGATCGAACCCGGGACCTCAAGCTCAGCAGTAGCGCTTGCGACCACTAGACCAACGAGGCAGTCATTTTCTCAAATAATGAAATAATAACAGTTATTCGACTTGTAACAGAAGCTGATTGTACGCACCTTCCATTAATCCATTGAGCGTGGTCGGTGGGCGAGTCTGGCGCAGACACCGGCGCTTGCGCGACGGCATTCCCGAGATGTAGGCATCGCTGTACGGTTCCTGCGGCTCCGCGCGTTGATTCTGTTGATCACGAGTGAATACTGGCACCCACTCCTCACCCCAGTGCTGCAGAATCATCAATGGAGGTACCTGCATAGCGCCCGGTACAACCAAACATTAAGCAGTGCATGTGCAACGCGAACTAATACAATGTGCTAATATTTCCGCCACTATTTCACTAACTATTATACTTTTTTTTACTTTCACGTTATATCATTCGACGATTACGCAAACACGTTATAACAGCTCCAAGTTCTTCCGACTTGAAGTAGGTGCCATTTATTTATTCAGTCAAATTTAAATACAGAAGCGATTTAAAATTCTAATTTGGTGAATTGAGCGCAAGTTACTACAGGAAGTATCTACACTTATACAGAGTGTTCACTTATCGAATTTACACTTTTTTAGAGAACACATACATAAACTCACGCTACTTTTTGGGGGCAGGCAGAAACCACAGAATGCCGTCTTTACGATCCTTACATAACACAGTAAGCAACAATATGAACCACTTCCACTCTGGGATCAAAACTCATCATCTGGCTAGCTTTTTCCTAAGCTTCCAGCCTGCGTAGCATGAACACCGAAGAAACGGTCTTTGTCGTGTCTCTGAAGAAAAGAAATTAAGTGTTCATGCTACGCAGGCAGGTGTATTGAAAGAAATTTGACAGATTGAGGTTCCTGTCTATATAATCTGTCACTTTGCCGATTCGTCTGTAGACAAAGGCCGTTTCTTCGGTGTTCAATGTGTTCATGCTACGCAGGCAGGCTGACAAGATATAGCAGAATATCAGTGTTTTAAATGGAGTAACTGCCTGTCTGCCCTAAACAACCCAACCAGTGGATAACACGATACCCTGAGTTAGAATGGTTGCTTTGCCACACTTTCAGAGTTCTGTCTCTTTGTCACGACTATCAAAGGTATAAAACAGCCATGGCTCCCGGTTTACAGTGCTTTCCGAGGCACGATGAAGACTTAATATGTAATTAATGGTCACCCATCCACGGAACAAACTCGCCAGGCTCAGCTTAACAATAAATCACCCAGTACCAGTTACGTATTAGCCCCTCATTTTTATACTCCATTCATATTTACCATTGGTGCATTTTGGGAACAACGGTAAAATATCTGCTGTTTTCAACAGAGCGATAACGACTTACGCTGGATATTAATAATCTATCTCGGTTGCTATCTTGATCCCGATCTTTGTCTGTAACCAATCAACGACCGAATTCGCCTATCCGAGTCTTAAAGATGTCCAATCAGAAGCAGCCGTCAAAAACAAAGGATCGGGATTTGGATTGAGATAGAATATTAATATCGGGCGTTAGAGCGTAACCACTTTTAATTATTTATTTTTCATTAATTCTCAAGATATAAAAGAAAACTATTTTTCAAAAGAAATACAACTTCATTTACCTTTTCTCGACAAACATAGCTACCGCGAATCGAACCAGCCTTTTTTTTAAATAAACTCATCAGTTCATTCTCCTAATATATTGGATTATTATTCAGGATTAATTTTGCCTTTTAGTAAAAAAAAAATCTTAAGGATTTAAAGTAGTGTAAGTACACAAAATACGCGCTTGGTCGTGAAGTTGCAGACACCTGCCCGACAAACCTAACCTTAAAGCAGTGTTCCAACAGGGTCCATTGATTTATTCCAACCTGTATACAGGGTGTCTCATTCAAATCGGTCAGTATGGGAAAGTCTGAAACTATAAGACATACGAAGATCTGTTCTGAGGAACCATGTCATCGATTTTAATAACAAGAAAAACTGCATTCATACATTTTAAAAAACATCTGTACTCCGTTCGGGAATCGAACCTGGTTATTTTCCTATACTGACCGATTCGAATGAGACACCCTGTATAACGACCTGAGCCTGGGGTTTATCCACTTTTTTGGTGTACCACTTACTGCTGTACTACAACGCACGCCAAAAGATGCAAATGACAGAATTTTATCTTCATGACTGATTTTTTTTTTTTTGTTGAATTTTGGTCAATTGACACAACACTTTTAAAGACACACACACATAGCGGTGAAACTTATAACACCCCTCTTTTTGCGTCGGGGGTTAAAAATTATAGCCGGTGTTATTCTGATGTATGTTAATCATCATTAAAATTCGTTGAGTCCTTATTGAGCGAAGAGTAACAAACATGCACGCAGCAATCTTGACAAAGATTGACATTTATAATAATAGTATGTGATTGAAGCTGAATTAATTGTAATATTGTAAGTGTAATCACCATAGCTAGAAGGACATACATAGACCTTATTGGTGAGGTTCTTCAGAAAGGTCAGGTGCATAGTATTCGTCACCGGCGTGTGTGTATGACAACATGTTTAAATGTAAACGAAGTTATAGAAGTATGTATGAATCGTAGTAGATGGCGCTCTGTAGTTTCTGGCTATCCCCAAAAAAGGGAAAAAGGCGTGACTTTTTGTATGCATGTAGAATTGTAGTGAAAGTTGTTTTTATGTATGAGTAGGTGATAGGATTGTCTGCCGTTCTGTAAAAGTTGTGCATAGTCGATAACCTGACATCCTGTATCTTACTTGGCTCGTCTTCGTTCGCAAGACTTGTGTTGAACTATAGTTGTTATTATAACTTAAACACTTACGAATCGTATGTTTTGGTCACTCGTGTTGCGCGTCGGAGTTGCCGGTTCACTCCTTTCCTTCGAGGCCCTAAATAACGAACACGTATTAATAACATGTCCACTGAAGTAATGTTTGCTGCTATCTACTAGTGAACCTTAATACATACAGTCACCCCTGCGGAAAACTAACTTTAATCGGCTTATAGTTTAGTTGTTTTTCATAAGGAAATATTGCCTGTTTAGATGCATAAAAGTAATAAAAAACGCTTGTTTTAGCTGGTGTCGTGGTTATGAATTAATGGGTTTTCGTTTATATTCTTTGTTTAATTATATACTATTATGTGTGATGTGTCAGCCACAAGCTTTAGTAAAAAGAAAGCGTAAATAACAACTTGTTAGCATATTTAGAAAGATAAGAGTGCATCGAGGCCTTTTGAGATTTAACAAAGAAAATGGCGATGTACGCCTTAAGAAATAATACCTAAGCTATCAGCCGATTAAACACGTTTGGTCTGAGGGGTACCTTAGAACTCACATAACACGACTGGGCGAAGTGACGGGCGATTGGGGGGCCGTGTTAGATGTCATGGTGTGAGGGGCGCGGGCGGAGGTGGCGCCCACCGACGTGGTGGGCTGGCTGGCGGCCGGCGCGGGCGCAGCTTGTGTCACCGACGCGGTGCTCGTCAGCGATGTCTCGTTAGCAGTGGAATTCGTCGACGATTGGTTGCCCGCTGGATCGTCACGCGCCGGAGGAACAGGCGACGACACTTCCATAGGAGTCGGTTCCTCCTCCTCCTCGTCGTCCTGTGTAGAAGGCTGCAATATCAGTAGAACTCACCACTTCCGGTTTCATGTATGCAGCTTTAGTGATATCTTACCGATGAGACGGAGACTCCGGGCCGGCGATGCAGATGCTGCTGAATGTGAGCGCAATGTGATCCCAACGTATTGATAATGGCGTTCAGATTCTCATTAGCAAGAATCAACACTACAGCTTGAATCGATTCATCGAAGTAGCGAATCCTCATATCCTGTGAAAACGATAGTTTAACTTCTTTAACTTTTGAACAAAGAATTTTCTTAAAGGACATTGTACCTAAAGTTTAAATTCAATGAACATCATTCAGAACGTTATTTCCTATTAAAATTCAAAATATCTTTCTCTTATCTTAACTTTGCATTTTTAAATAGTAGGTATATTAGAACAGAATAACAATACTTTTTTCGTACACCATAAAACGTATAAAAATAACTTAAGAGCTACCCAAGGTGTTCCAATGAACCGCTTATCGCTAAAACCATTTCTCACAGACGACTTTAAGATGGCCTTGATAGAAGCGACAAGCATATCCATGTATTTGTAGTCTATGACTGATGTTATTTAGAAGATATAATAAACAAAATCTTACCAAGAAATTCCTGTGAAGCAGTTGCAGGCCATCGAGGCCTTCAACGCACAAGTGGGAGATCAATGTGCAGAAATCAGTGTACAGCCGTGAGAAGATGGCGTAGAACCGCGCCGTATACATGTCACCCATGGACTCGGACATCACGGCGGAAATCAGCGCGGGGAAGCGGGCGCGGAACAGCGAGCGGATCGAGCAGTAGGCGACGAATTCATCGCGAAGAGGAGTAATGGTATCCTGTGCCGGTCACAAGTAAAATTATCTTTTATTCGGATCCATAGAACACAAAAGATTTATTAAATTTGCAAAACGTTGTCCTTAGTTTTAAACGTAATAGAGAAACCGCGCAAAATAATACAGTTTCTGAAAACTGCTTAGATTATGAGCATTAAAGTTGAGGAATGGGGGCTTGAAATGTCATTAGCTAGCATAAATTGTACTGGCTAGTGACGTCATGCGACATTTTAACTCGTTGTATTACCGTTATTTTTTGATTACGTGAAAAATAAAAAATACGTGTCGAATATTTTCTTGTAATCTAGATGAGGGACTAATAACTAAAATTTTAATAAATAGCCTATTTATACATGTTGTATTAAGACGCGTTTCTTCGTTGGTCTAGTGGTCGCAAGCGCTACTGCTGAGCATAAGGTCCCGGGTTCGAACCCAAGGTCGGCCAAAGTGTCATTAAGTTTCTTCATCTGGAATTTTTAAGTAGCAGCCCGGAGTTTGGATTTGTGACCGATTGATGACAATAGGCTCGCCCCCTATTACATGGGACTTACATATAACTGGCGAAATGTGGTTGTACCACTAGGTTAGGTTACACCTCTGCCACCTTGACTACAGGCGTGATTTAATGTTATTTAGACGGGCAACATACAATCTATTGTCTGTGTAACATACCATTTCTCCAATAAAGTCGCTGAATTCATTGACGAAGAAATCAGTAACTGTCACGTAGGAGTTCTCAGTATTGTTGGCGTCGGAGCGCGTTGTCAAGTTCTGTATGTAGTTGCGCAGCAGGATGCGCAGTTGTGTGAACTCGTGCGGGATCAGCACGGGCTCCCCGTTCATTGACTGCAGAGGCTCCGGTATGAACAAGTGACGAGCCTGTGAATATATTTAAACTTTTTAATATTGACCCCTACCTCCATTGTCAACCATTGTCGACCATTGTCTACCATTGTTACCATTTTTAACCATTGACGAACATTGTCGACTATTGTCAACCATTGTCAGCCAGTTTTAACCTTGCCGCCCAAAGTCGTTGCCCATCATAATGTCAGTGGTCAAAATGAAGAGAGTCAGCATGGTTAGGCGACAATGACAAAAATAGGAATTATATTCTAGTAGCGGCCCGCCGTGGCTTCACACAGGTGCAGCACCTTTTTATTTAGACAATTTCTAGCAATAATTATGACGTGACAAAAAAAACCCAATTCAGTACTTACTGTTGATATATTATTATGTACTTACAACAGTCAGCAGGAAAGCAGTGGACCATGACTCCCGAGACGGAGCGCTGGAGAGAAGACGCACGATAATAGCCATGTGCTCCTGGAAATACAACATATAATGAGTCTAATAGAGCTGAGTTACTTATCTATACTAATATCATAATTATATAAACTACTGGAGCCATTTGAAAAATTCTTTCACTGTTGGGAAACCACTTCCCCGGGTGACATAGGCCACTTTTTATCCCTGTATTCCAACGGGAACGGGAAAAACGCGGGTATCTAGTCCTAAATAAAGCAGATCTTGTACTATGAGTACTAGACATCTGACGAACATACTAGTATATTTCTAAATAAATACATATTGTTGATAAATTACACCCAGACACAGAATGAAATGATCGTGCTCATCACACAATTATTATATGTTAGATTTTGCATACACAACAGTTCGAAATAATATCCCCAGATCTTGAAGACATATTGTACATAATCATATTTATTGAACAAACATTCAAATTTATGTTAGAGGTCATTCATTAATTACGTAAGGGTCCCGTCCGAATGTTATATACTTATTGTTTCCGATCGGACAACATACCTTACTAACCGATTCATTCATATTAGATAGCAGTAAAAGACTATAACCTCAAACTGTGAGTTTTATTGTAATCGACATAGAGTTTTGGGCTTAGATTACTCTCTTTCATTTATTTCGGGGTTTATTAAGTGTGAGTGATTTCGTGAAAAGGGACGGATATGTGTAACAGGAAACGGGGAAGCGCGCGCTATTTGATTTCACCAATGAAGCGCGCGGTTTTGGAGAGATGGCTATGAAATAGCGCTAACCCATTTGAGGTTAGTAACACTCCATAGGGTTTTTATTTAGGCTTTTTATTTTATGATCGCGTATTTACACATCAAATGCCACTACTGTAAGGGTCTCTCGTTTTATTTACGAATGGTACTCACGTCATTGATGTGATGATTACGATGCATCAAATACTCGATGTGCTGCGCCGCCACTCGCTCGGCGCGGGCGCGCTCTTGAGCAACAATCTGTTGCTGCTGTTGTTCCCTACAAAACATCATTGAGTGACTATCATGATTACCGTTATAGAATGAATCCCTAATTTGGTATTATTTCATAACAACTTTGAATTTAACTTCAGTCACACTAGACTTGTACACAGGATTCAGCATCCCGTTAAAATTGTGCATTATTCAACTCTTCTTTCTCGAATAGACATTGTTGTAAGGCAGGGCGGCATTCACTTTTATCTCCGTTAAAGTCTCTTTAAAAAACAAGTTCTGTTCTTTATGAGAAGACACGTCGTCGTTTATATTCTTCCAATCCTCACATATGGTTCTCAATCATGTTTTTTTTTCTTTAAAGATTAAGTTAAAAATATAACGCTCTAATCAAATCAATTGATCGGATCGTGGGATTTCTAACCAGGCGGTCGATTCAATAATAGTCACGCCGTGAAAACTTGACTGAAGTGACCTGTCAATATGTAGCATTGTTATGGAATGACAGCTCAATCCGCCCTCACTACGCCTACATTTTCACGCGGTGATTTGACCAGAATCGCACTGCAGCTGTTCAAATGAATACTTGAGTGAAGTGAGGGTCACGACAGCTCAATTTTCCTTAACTGATGATAAGACAACTACTTCAGCAACTTTTTCAATTTTATTCATTTAATTTATATCGAGATTCTAGGACCTACTAATTATAACAATTTGTCGTTTGTTTCCGAGTTGTTCGACAACTGTCAAATTGGACCTTCTTATTGCATTTCAGGAGAAGAATTAGAAAATTTTATATAATTACCTGCGGCGTTGCAAACGACGGCGGGCATGTTGACTGTCGCACTGCAAAAATCTGTCGTAGATCAAGTGTGCCAGGGACACAGCCTGGGCGCGGGTCGTGGCTGTAGCACGACGAACGTGCAGGCTCGCTAGTGACAGACAAACGTGGATATTAACAGTCAAGAAAGTGATCTAATGGCAGAAGACAATCTTAAATTGGATTGCTACATCATTCTGCTGCTCTTAATGTTGGGACTTACGCCTCTTTGTGAAAGCGAGTGGTCCAGAGTCAACACGCGCGCGGTTATTGGGTTATTAATTCCTTTTGACTGCCACGGTTGGGTATAGTTGACGATTGAAAACGTGCCCAACATGCCACCGACGGGTAGTGCCGACAAGAAAACATGTTTTTTTTAGTACAATATAAATTAACTAAATGATTTTGGAATCCCTATTCTTTTTGTAGGTATTTGCGCTAAATTTGTGGCTTAGTGTGGGATCCCACGCCACGATGCGTTTACACTCTGGCGGTCAAAAGTTTAAAAAGTAATGTTTTATTTAGGGAAGCTCATAACAAAAGACTACTTACGTAGAGAATTCTGTGGGTTTGCCTCTGCCACCGTGGGTTGATGAACCGGTCCAGTAATGCCCAGAGCAGCCTGGGCGGCTTGTTGTGCGGCCTGGTCCGCAAGCTGCGCCGGGTGGGGAGCCCATACCGAGTTCGGCACACCCGCATTGGTCAATGCTTGATAAACTGGCGCCAGTGGAGTCGGCTGCGCAGGAATGTGCAAAGTGACACCTTCTACTCCGGGCACGAGCCCCTGGCGAATCACTGATGAGACGATGTTTTGAAGCAAGTCAGCGCTCGGTGGTCCGCCCCACGGCATCGGGGCGAGGTATACTGCAGGAACAAAGATTTCAATGTTGAAGTAAACATTACTGATCTCTCGGAAACTTATAGCTGTAAAAGACTCGTGTTCGACAATAGTTTGGATAAACAGAACGACAAATATGAATTTTAATAAAGTATGCTGAAGTAATTAAGACTGTTTACCTTCGCCCATGTTGGCAGCCTGCAGCTGAGCGGCAACGTTTGCACCACCGCTGGCGCTCACAAGGGTGCCGAGTCCGACGGCACCTCCGTGCGGTATCTCTTCCATGCTCATCACGACCTCTACTTGGCTGCCAGATTGGCTCAATCCTCTAAATAAGTTCTCAAAATCTACGACAAATACATACAAAATTAATACAATGAGTATGTTACAGTTGTAGTCGAGTAAGCAATATATCTACTAATTTATAATTTACTTAAATATATACCTTATAAAGTAATGAAGTTACCACTACGATTTAGACGTGTATCATAGGCCTCTATATATATAATTTCATTACTCTATCAAGATTGCGCGACATATAATCTAAGTGAGATCAGAGGCAGGTACGCGCAGTCACGGAGATGAGGTCCCCCTTATGACGAGACTCTTACCAAGCAGCACTTGACGCCTGTTGGCCTGGCCAGCGGCGCCGGCCGCCCCTTGCACGTGGAGCCCCGGCTCCTGAGCGGTGACCGCGACGGCGGCGTTGGTCAACCCGTTCAGCAGAGCATTCTCTAAGGGGAACGCGATGGGAACCCTCGTCTCTATCTCTACTTGATACGTGATGGGATCTGGCTGAATGTTTATATTGACAGTCGGTTGGGTAGTCCTACCGGCGTGAGAGATGGTCTGGCCGCCTCGAGTCGGTCTGGTCGGGCCAGAAGCGTTCGCAGATGTCTGCGTGGCTGAAGCCCTTGCGTTTTCAGTGCCAGCGATGGGCGCATTGGTGGGTTCTGGCTGCGGAGCAGGTGGCGCTGTTGGTACTGATGGTACTGAGGGCGCTGGCGGTGCAGATGGCACGGAGGGCGCTGAAGCCGCTGGAGGCGCTGAGGGCGCGGCAGGCGCTGAGGGCGCGGCAGGCCCTAAGGGTGCGGAGGGCGCTGAGGCTGCTGCGCGCGCTGAGGGCGCCTGTGGCCCTGCTGGTGCTGCTTGCGGTTGATGTCCTTGCGTTTGTGGTTGCTGTGGCGGCGAGCGCCGATTCGATTGAACCACATTGATATGTGCCTAACAAAAACAAACATATTTATAAAATACTACTATGCAACTGGCGAAATAATGTCGATGAATAGCTTAGCAGTTATGATACTTTCACAGAAGTAAGCACAGTGATGCGCGATTATCTCCGGACAAAGAAAATCACAGAAAGACAATGCAGCATTGATGATATCATAAACGTTACGGAATAGCGATACGAAGACTACGTCTACCAAGACGTTTTATGTAAATACGGACCTGCATTGGGATCGGGTGGCGTAACAGGGTTGCGTCAGATGTGAGACGCGGGTTGCGCTGCCCGACTTGGAAGTTGATGTCGCTGACGGCGTGGTAGGCGTGTGCAAAGCTGTGCATTATATCCGACACTATGTCCACGGTACGTTGTGCGGTGATACGCTCTTGTTCGCTGAATACAGGCGGCTTTAACAAAAAAACAGTATTCGTTTTAAGCAATTCAGTATCATATATAATTCAACGTTTAATGACGTCTTAGAAACGTTATTGGCTAAGTTGCGGAAGATGCCAGTTAAACATATTACAAGCTTCTTTATTTCTCTAATATAAATAATATAATACGACATGGTGACACAGAACTTTTGTTGGTATTTCGTCACAGTGGTTGGAACAGGGCGGTAAAATTAATAGTTTATATATAAATTTTGATTTATGCACTGAAAATATTACACTTTTTATAAAATGTATGTCATTTAAAAGCCTATTAAACATAACTTGCTCATTATAATTATCCATGGATCGTAATGATTTACTTGGATTTACTTTGAGCTCGACGGGTTGATTCGACGGGATAGGCAGAGAAATGTTTTTAGTACCCAAAAAGACATTCAATAACTTACTACAGACAAGACATCACGAACAACATTTTCAACCAAAACTTGTGTCATAGCAGACGCAAGTCGATGAGTCTAGTGTGCTCCGATGCCGCTCTAATATTGCTATATTATGCTAGATGAGACATGGGATCTCAGATTTTCTATGACATTTCTTTGCTTGTTACCTCAATAGTATCTTAAATCTCTTGGGTCCCATGTAATATGTATATGTAATATATTAATTAAATTTATAAATATTAATTTATATGGAATGTATTGTCATATTGTATAAGCTGTGGACGCCTTTAACGGACGTGGGACATACTTACACAGAATTGGATGTTTATATAATTTGTACCTGTACAAGATCTTGTAAATATGTCGTTGGTATTCCTTGTTTTAATAAAATAAATAAAATGAAATATGTAGGGTGAGCCTATTGCCATCGACCGAGCAGGAATTCAGTCTCCTACTACTGAAAGGGCTAAATAGCCAAGTAATCTAACAGCCCCTTCACGACCTTGCCGCTGTGAGCGGGCGGCTGCATAGCGCTCACTGCGGTAAGGTCGTGACCGGGTCGTTAAAGTCAAAGTACCAACCTCAGGATTGTTAGCAGCTCGAAGCATTCTGACGTAGTTGGCTCGGTAGGGGGCGAATTGAACTTGAAGTCCCTCCAGTTCATCAATCAATTGCCCAAGGTCACGGGGTCGGGAGTGACGAGCGCGCAATGCTCGAATGGCCCGGTAGCTCCTTTAGTGGGGAGGAAGTAACTCATTCAAATATATCATACAACATAATGAATCGACATACGTTGGATATTTTAATAATTTGTGTTAGTAACCCATACTTTTAATGATGTACAAAAAGACAAAACAATTTAATACAAATAGTTAACTTTAGGAACTACACAATGCGCATCCTTACAGTCCGGTCAATCCAGACCAAAAAATGAAAGTTAAGGTGCATAAATTTACAACAAGCTGAAAATCAGTAAAAAAAATTCAAGACCATTTATAAATAAAAAAATTAAGTTCCCCATCATTCCCGTATATGGAAAAAAAATACTCGAGGTCAAAGGTCACAAAAATGGATTTTAGATCAAATAAATTATCAATAAAATTGTTCAAAAGCACGACTGGCAGGAACAAGTGCATGGATTAAAGCGTACTGTGTTTGACATTGTGCAACCGTGTTAAAATATTATTATTATCGTGTCCCCAGTGTCAGTGAAAACGGGCAAGCCTGACTAACTTTAAGAGACGTGTCTACTAGCCAGATATACTTGTCAACAGAAAAGTTTGACCACCACATTTTATGGGTCACACTTCATTTTTATCAATAAATAAAAAACTTTTCTGTTGACAAGTATATCTGGCTAGTAGACACGTCTCTTAAAGTTAGTCAGGCTTGCCCGTTTTCACTGACACTGGGGACACGATAATAATAATATTTTAACACGGTTGCACAATGGGTCACCTGCATACTTTCTCTTCTTAACCCCCGACGTAGAGGGGTGTTATAAGTTTGACGTTGATTTCTGTCTGTCTGTCTGTCTGTCTGTCTGTCTGTCTGTCTGTGTGTGTGTGTGTGTGTCTGTCTGTGGCAGGGTTGGCATGATTAAAACAAGTTGTTTTAAAACACGTGTTTAAAACAGTTGGAAATAAAACTATGTTTTTTATTGAGTGTATTAAAATACAGTTTAGGAAGATTCCTAACTTGTGTGGTACCCCGACGTGACATAAAATTTCGTGGCTCAGGGATAGGAAAGTATTATTTTTAACTTTTTAAATGTGAGCTTTACATTTTTGCGTTGGGGGTTTTTAAATAATAATAACAATACCAGCCTGTTACTGTCCCACTTCAAGGCAAAGGCCTCTTATCATACAGAGAAGGCACGAGCGTTGATCACCACGCTTGCTCAAGGCGGATTGGCGATTTCAAACTTATACTAACTATAAGTACAGGTTTCCTCACGAAGTTTTCCTTCACACATTTTCATTAAATGTTTAATTAAATTTTTTGGTGATTAAGGCTAATGTTTTACTAAGATAAACAGTTATGATCCAGCCAAAGAGAGAATCTGTACGGAAAATCGTAGAGGAATTGTGCACGCAATTATGCTGGTTTGCCGATTATAGGTTCAGGCTAGAAGGGAGATCTTCGTGCATATTGATACCATGATATCTGTACCCATTTCTAGACACCATTGGAATTTTTCGTCGGTTTTACTCTTGGTCTTTTTCTGATGTAATTTATACATACATAAACTCACGGACAGAGCGCCATAAGCTATGATTCTTACATACTTCTTAAGCTTCGTTTGCATTCATACATGTTGTGCGCCGGTTGCGAGTACTGCGGACCTGACCTTTCTGAAGAACCTTACCAATAAGGTCTATGTATGTTCTTCTAGGGCGTAGGGGACGCCCTAGAAGGACCCGGCGTACCTTTTGTCGTTTTACATTCATTTTTTAACCCATTATGGCATAGCATGACATATCTGAGGTTTTTGTCACCTCATTTAAATTTGGCACACGTTTTTTTCTTCTTGCAACTCTTAAATCATAAACCTGAAATATCCTTTGACGTTTGGGAAGAATATTGGTGTCCAGCACTAAGTAACTGACGTAAAAGTCAGTTTGATTCCTAGCGGTCGTTATGAGGAGAGTGGACTCAATTTTCGGTTATTTTTGCATGGATGTTCACGATATATAGCTACGATAATTATTTTGCATACAAAAGGCATCTACTACAAGGCGTATAGGCAAAAAAAACTAGATTCGTATGAATTGTTGCAAATATTTTTGTTGCTGAAGTTATTAGCCATATATGGAATAGTATGCAGTCGCAGGAAAAACTGGGCCTCAAGTCTGCTATTACAATAGTGTCAGAACGGTCTATCATTGATTTCATAATTGTTGATTTTGACAGGTTTGGTAATCTACTAATAAAATGGCGTCATTATGATTTATTTATTTATTTTATTTATTTATTTATTTATTCTTCAACAAATTACATTTGTGTCGTGTTATGACTTTCCAATGATCGACCACTGTCACTGCATTGAAAGAAATGACATAAATGATAATCTCGTACATAATGACAAATGAATGACTTTCTAATAATCATTAAAAATACTAGAGCATTTTGTTTTTTGTAACAGATACAAACATGAAGTGGGTCAAGTTGGGGTCAAGCAACCCCTTTCGGCCGCATTGGGAACTAAGTTTCGCAACCAATTCAGTTTCATTAGAAGTTAAAATATTAAGAAAAATAAGCTACGCACAAAGCATAGTGTTTTTCTGCCCAATAATATAAGATGTATTGATTAGTCTGTTAGTTCACAAAAACGGTATAAAGTTTAAAAATGTTTACTTGTATTCCAAGACTAGCTTTCAACCAAATATAGTTTTCCAAAACAGAACGTGCCATCAGTTAAGTTAAGTTTTAATATTTATCTTTGACAATGAACTTATTCATCCTAACGTTGCATTACAAAAAAAAACTTTTATCATTTTTTATGCAAGATGCGTCCATAGCACCTTTTTATATAACAAATGAAGATAAATAATTTATTTATTTATTTATTTGGGACAAAAAACAGTTACACGTTACAATATTAATAGTTAGCTTAGGTCTAAAAGTTAACAAACGCATAACCCACACTATTGTCCACGGAATAACATCAATTTAAAAGAAATAAGGAAACGGACGTATACAGAAAGGGACAGTGATAAGAAAATAAAAATAAACAAAATACCGGCCGTTAAAAATAAAAACAGATAAACATCACTTGGCAGTAATATCACATTTGACTTCGAAAGCTAAACAGATAAAATATTATTAAGTTGCATTGTTTCAAATTTATCGTTACACATACATTTAACTGCTTCAGATTGAAACACACGAATAAATACTAAATATAAATGAAATCTGGCATAAATATATGAACAAATTTCGTAGTAGTTTTTCGAAAGCCATTTCTACCAACGGGTTTTATAATAATGGCAACACTAAAGTGTCATTATGACACAATTCTATTACGAGACCACTGACCCATCAATGATCGACCATTATGAATTAGCAGATTACGAACTTTTAGCAAAATGTCAATGGGATCGTGTTGATCAATATTTATAAAAATAGCAGACTTGTGGCCCTGTTTGGCAGATATAGGATTGTATGAAGACTGACAACAAAAATCATAAAACCAGATGTGGGATAGTATGCAATTATGAAAATTCTAAGAAAAAATATTTTCATAACATTTGAACGAAGCGGATACAATACTTTTTGGTATGTTTGGTTTGCTAAGGCTGGCTTGCTTGTTACACCTTATTGCTATATTATGCTACTGTTTACCCAATAGTTTGTATGCCGAGACGGAAACAAGTAAATTTAGTCAATATTCCAGATGGTAGTAAAGACGAAGTGGTGTCTGATGAAGATACAGAATGAAGAAATAATCGAGGACTTGACCCGTTATATATTTCGGAGTATTGGACTCGGATATATATAACGGGTCCAGTCCTCGATTAATTTAAGATATTGACGTAGTATTAGAGTTAGAATTAGAGGACCTAAGTGATCACCATTCAACAATTCGACAGGGTACTGGACGTAACAGGCAGACTTCTAAGAAGACATATAAAAAGGGCCTGTAAATGTGGCTTATTTAAAATATATGCTTTGATCATTTGATTCTTTGAAAGAAATAATATTAAACCATAAATTATAAATGAGCGTTTTTCTTATTTAATTTCATTCCTCCCAACACTTATGCAATATATCCCCAGCCTATCCTAGCAATCTTTGTATACCCCGTATGCTTTCTCAGGTCATATTTTTTTTAATTTACGCCTGCTACTTTTGCATACAATGACATATTTGGCAAACTTGATGATAAACCTACAGCTGCATGCAATGCCATATTGGGCGATGATAGTTTTTTAAAAATATTTCCAAAAGTAATAGGGACAGATTTTTTATGGTCTTAAGGTTATTGTACTACGCCATATTTTTTTCATATAATTAAAAAAATCCATGCAGTAAGGGGTAACGTGACCAAAACCATCTCCTCCTCCGCTGAGCTTCTGTCGGTGTTTCTCAGAGTAGTCAGATAGTGAAACACCGACCTCGACAAAAAGCCGACAAAAAGTACCTACATGTAAAAAAAGTGTTTGTATGAACCTATTTATAGAACTAACCATCATTAAATCATTCATTTAACACTGGGTGGTCGAGAATGACGTAGAGTACTATTGGTTTTCCGTGCCGACGATGACCCTGACAAGCGGTATTGTACTTGTACAGGAAGAAGTAATACGTGCTATTCGGCTGCGTTTTTCCCTCCGACGACGTGTCCCTAGTCTTTTCAAAATAATGTGAACTCACCTGCGTCGAGCATTCTGAGCACGTATTGCTGCATCAGTGGTCTCGTCACCATTTTCGTCAAGTAGTGGTTCGGGCTGCATTCAATCAAAGAAGAACAAGTTAAAAATATCTTAAATATTTTCAATTTGAAGTAAATAACATGATGTATATGAGATTAATGCCACACCAATACAATGATGATAAGTTATGTGTCTGCATCAGTATCTACTAGGCTGGTTGATGATTTGCAAAATGTTTATCAGTATATCAGATTACGAATAATTAATGACTGTAGGTAAATTATTTCTAGACACAACTTTGTACATGTTAATTTGGCAAAAAAAATCTACAGTTATATTTCTATTACCCCCAAATACGAAATAATAATAATAAATATTATATTAATATCAATAAAACATAGATCAAACATTATATCAACGAAGCCTTTTAATAAGCTCACTAAGGACTTTTGAAGGAGTAACACAACAAACGTATCCACTCAAGACAAACGCGCCATGACACGACGGCGAAATGATGCTATTATACAGGGTCAAATGGGCCATCATGGGACATGCGGACACCATGAGGTAACTTCAATGCACCCAGCACCTCATAGTGGGTGGGATTCACGTACAGAACTCATAGTACCAATATGTGCAACGATGTCACTTCTACTCTCCACTGTTATTGTTTTCATACCAGATTCTAAACCAAAACTGTCTGTAGTGAAATCAATCGAATTGGCATGGTTATTAAAACACCCTTTCCAATAAAAAAAAAATGATCAAAATCGGACTACTCCGCAAAAAGTTATGAATGGTCATTTAGAAAGAAAATACACGTCGACTTGTGACCTCCTCTCTGTCTTTTTCGTCGGTTAAAAAAAAATTCATCAATCGTTATATTTATCAAATGGAGCGGTTTCGTGAATACACATTATTTAAAACCGAACCGTTTTGAATGTCTACTGCAGGAACGTCAATTGTGAGCTAAGCTAAAGCTTCATTCTGCGAAATTAGTGATGAAAATGTAGATGAGTACATCTACATTTCAGAATCATCAAATGTGTACGTCTGCGCATTGAGCGACTGATTTCATTCTAGTGGTGGTTAGTATGGAGTTTCTTGCACATTCTTCTCCATATGAAACTACCTTTTGGAACGTGCAACTTGTTTCATTCTCTTAAACAAACATAACGCAAGGCCTGTAATCCCCATAGAGCTAGGTAGAAGTATACCTGGTAGTAGGTACACCCCCATTTCGCTAGTTATGTTTAATTCACATGTAATAGGGTGAGAGCTTATTGTCATCAATCGGGCACAGATGACTCCGGGCTGCTACTGAAAAATTCCAGATTGAAAAACTCAATAACACTTTGGCCGACCCGGGGAACGTACCCGGGATCTCATGCTCAACAGTAGTGCTTGCGACCACTACACCAACGAGGCAGTCATCTCATCATCATCAAGCATCATTCTTTTAATTTATTTAATTTGTAAGTCTGACGACAAAAGCGCTAGTTATGGGTCTAATTGAAATAAATCATTTCACTTTTTTTTACTTTGGTGAAATAAAAAATATATACCTAATAATTAGTTAGCTTGTATCAGGTGCCGCCCAGCACAAAAGTGACCACGTCTGTGCAGTGCCTAAGCCTCATTTATAGTAAGTATCGACCAGTCTGAATATAAATATAGAACGGATAGCCGCTACGTATAGAGGAGGATGATACAACTCGGCTTCAACAGTGCCACTAGGCCACACACGAGCCTAAGCGTCTTTCTTGGTCGATACAGAGCGATTACATCGATCGTATTCATTAAAAATTTACAAAGAACGTTATTCTAAGAACCATTGAATGTGAAATGCAAGTGTACGTTAGTTAAGTAAAGAATCTGGTGTGAAATTCGAATTTAGTTCTCTAGGGTCCATCGCCGTGTCACAGCTTTAATACACCAAAAATATCTATTTAATGAATAAAACTCATGACATGCTCCATTGCTCATACCGCTACAACAAAACAACAGTTTACCTCGTCGTGTTGCGTACCGGTTGCGGGTTCAGTATCCATTTGCTCAGTAGGATTTTCACCGCTTGCTGGTGAACTCCTATTTTCCTAAAGTAGGCACATTGACAACATAAACAACTATAAACGAAAATAACTCTATCTATGTATCATAATATAATAGAAATACATAATTATATATTTATAAGCTACTGATGCGTTTAGAAGATTCGATGTGTTTATAGTGATAGAATATGAACGACCAGTACTTAGGTGAATTTGGTAATTTAATATTTATTTTTAGTTACGTCTGCTCATCAAATCTTCAAAACGAATCACAGTTACTTGAAAATGTAACAAAATAAGAACATCAACATGCATAGAGGTCAGGACCTTTTCGAAAAATCATGCAACGTTCAAAAGGGTATATGTAGTTTTAAAACTTGGTAAACTAACATTTGAAAAATTTAATGTTTCATAAGACAATTTGTTAACCACTTAATGTTGTATTACTTTTGATTTAATTAGTCATCAAATTATTAATTTTGCTATATTAACTGATCGAAAGATTTTATGAATTATATTTTTGTGTAAGTAATAAAACTGAATAAGGTCTCACTAACAAGCAGTACACTGTCCAACTGTAGAAAAGAACTGACGCCAACAAATGTACAGTGTGGTTAATTTTCTCACATGAATCGATACAAGGTAATTATGCAACCAACGTTAGAAAAGGAGAAGGATAGAAAGGGAAATAAACACGATATACAGCCATTACTGCAAACACTATTAAAATTACTTTCGAATAATAAAAATACTGCACTACTAAACCTTATTTGCATGGTAAAAAGATGCATTACAATATTTTTTCTTATACTACAAGTCTTACCTCTCCTTCGAGATGTGCTCTAAGGGAAGCGAGCGATGATTTGATCTCAGCTATCATCCGTCGAATGAACTCGAGTCGGCCGGTGGTTGGCGACATCGTCACGGCTTGTTGCTCCATGATGTATTCAGAAGGCCCACCGAGCGCCTTGAATAGTAGGCGAAAATGCAGTTTAGGTTACGTTAAGTTTATCGGGCAGGTGTCCACAACGCAGAGTGATGGGAATAAACCTTATTCTATCCATCCTAATTCGTCGAAAAGAGCCAGAAGCGTGCAGAACAGCATAAACACGCCTCACACTTAATCACAAGAAGACTAGGAGTACTTTGAGGACTATTACCGACGTGCTTGATAGTAAACTAGTTTTTTTTTCAATTCTATTACTCCCCAGTGATAGAGTGAGAAAAACACCATTTAGTATCCACAGAATGTCAACAAATGGCCGATAACGTGAACCCACTCCATACACAATAATATTTAGAAAGGACTTCGTTGGAGGGGTCAACAAGACTACTAGTAATGGCAACCCACATTTTTAGGCAGTTTTTTTTTACTCCCTAGAAAGGAAAACCACCATTTATTATCCAAAGAATGTTCCAGTTCCAGTCGATGCACAACAGTGTACAACACTACACATTATGTTGACCATCACAGGGGATTAAAGTCAAACCCGAGAGCTCAATTCATTATAGTAAGAAGTCTTCTTCTGGATTTAACTTTGGAATAATTCTTGTAAATTGGGCATTCAGGCTAGCTGTCTATCTATAAGGTATTCCGCACTTGATCTCGGATTGGACCATTGTGCTTGAGCTATGGCGGCCGTTTCGTTGGGGTTACTGCAACCAGCCTAGGCTGGCTTTCCACCAGTACTGACTCAGGAACAGGATCAGTGTGTGATGGAAAATAGTACCAATGTAAAACAATAACGTTCTTAGGTCTTTTCATCGTTTACCTCTCGGCTTCGTAACAGAGTTGAGGTGGAAAACCAGCCTTAGGTTTTGGAATGATACGTTTTGCGTTAGGAGTCACCAGCGCCAGTTTTAACAAAAATCATTACCATGAGTCGTCTAATTTGCTGCTGCATATTAGGGGTTCCTTGTTCCCTGTCGGCTCCTGTATTCGATGATGGAGTGCTCGGAGTGCTCTGTCGAGGTTCAGACCCCGGAGGTGCACGCTGTACCAAATGCACAACCTTGCCATGGACATCTGAAAATAGACACATAACGAAGTTTTTCTTTTTAAACCGACTTATAAAAACTTGTGTATTACCTACATAATTACTCCGTCATTTGCGGACCGATTTTAAAAAATCTATTTTTGTTTGTGAAGGTATGCGTGTCATTTGAATTTTATTGACATCGGTTTAGTAATTTGGTTTTAATATCGAAAAAACCGGTAATTATAATATATATTTCATCCACCACGAAATATTAATAAACATTTTTACAACCAAATAAAATTAAGTAATCAACCTCATAAAAATACACGAACAGGTGTAAGTTAAATAAGTACACTACAGTTTCGGAAGTCGGTGGCCAATAATGAATGAAACAAAACCACCAAAGCTAAACTATAGTTATTTTACACCTGTACGTGTTGCATTCATATATCAATGCAATATAATATGAATGCAACACTTACAGGTGTAAAATAACTATAGTTTAGCTTACCTGCTATTTTCATGCATTCATTTATATCTAGATTTTAGAAGCCACCATGCCTGCATGCCTTGTGCTCAATGCATGATTGCGTGTTGTGTCAAGTTAATACGAGGGGAAGCCGTATGTTGCATGCTCCCCATAGTTTATCAGACATATTAGCATCTGAGTTATTATAGGTTTTCTATCTCAACTTATGTAGAGGCCGGAAACTAGACTTGAATTGTATTCAAAATATACAATAAAAAGGAAATATTTTCTTAATCAGGCCCATCACGCGGTCTCAAGGTTTGCCATGACGGGGACGATTTTCAATCGATCAATCAAAATCTTTATTGCGCATCATTGGTAGGTACATAATACAGATCTTGAAATTAGTAGATTGTGATCAGCTATGTCCCGCCATTGCACATACATTAGTTAAAAACTTGATGTTTAGACCATTGATCGCTTTAGGTGTTCTTGAAGATTTCTAAATAACTGGATTGACAAACCGTACCATAATCGGAGAGTTTCTTCTCGTCCTGTAGAACTCTGCCGCAGAATATGAGTCGCTGCAGGCCAGGCTCTATGCCCATCTGCTCCTTCACCTTTTCTTTAAGTTGTTCCACCGTGATCTGAAAAGATTTAAAATATTAAGTTGAACTAGATGATTCGACAACAGGTTCATCACGCAGGCACATATTTGTGAAGAATTGAAATGTAAAAGTACCTACTATTAAATAACGTCATATATTTCAGAAAGCTCTTTCGCTCATTTTGCCAGTTAATATATGAAGGAGGCTGAGCAGGGATTTTTACGCAAAGGTATAATTTAGTTACAAATTCAATAAAAAAACAACCTAGAAATACGATCTAAAAGTTAACGGTTGAGGTCAATGATATTATAAGTAAAAAGGTGTAGATAGGTTCAAACAACATTCGGTCTTCAAAAACGGCACGCACGCGTCCGATGACGGCGCGACGCGACACTGAGGTCAAGTGTAGCTAGTTAGCCACATTTTAGCGTGTCGCTTGCTGAGCGCTTATAATTCTATCTACACCTTTATATTTATAATATCATTGGTTGAAGTGGCTAAGACATAGACGAATAGAAAACATTTTTATGAAAGCTAGCTCACGTTTTGATAAACGTACGTACCCGTTCATCATTTGTTACACGCTTCTTTTAAATTTTTCTTCTTGTTATTATATATTATTTTTACTATATATATTGTTTGACAACAATAAATATAGTAAAAATAAAGTGGATTATTTTAAGAAGTAGATACAAAGTAAAGAATTGTGACATCTCTAACTCTCCAACCCCCATTGGCCTAGAAGTTTGTTACTCTTTATAAGAAACTGCGTCGATTGGCGCCAAAATACGAATGAGAATGGACGATTTATACAATATCTGTTAAGTTTTTGAGCAATTCCTGGCTTACTAGGTACTCAAAGAGTAAGACAATTCTCCTATGAATCTTTTCCTGATCACTCCATGCAAGATTGTACCGAAACCGCGCCAATTAATAATTTCTCAAAGACATGGGATATAGATGAGGTACCTACCTACCCCTACATAAATATCCAACCGGTATAGCATAGGTCCTTAAATACTACTTCCGTCCAACTTGGCTCAAGTCTCCTTTACTTGAAGACCACAATGATCTGCCTATCAGTGAAACGACATAAAGTGTGGAAACTACTTTGCATCTAAGAATAATTAAATTCTACCAAAATCAAAAAAAAAAAAAAACAAAATTAAAATTATTCAATAATTTTCGTTGTTTAAGCTTGAGATTAATTAGTTGTCAGAATGTAAACATTTGGTTTACTGAACACGCTAACGACTAACAACCTTAAATATTCTAGCCTGAGCATAATCAAACATGGCGCTATGAGGTTAACCACACGCGGGCTGCGCCGCGAGTCGTAGTAAAAAATGTATGCAGTATATTATTCAACACGATTCTTGTATCCAAATAACAATCTGTTCAACAATGAACAGTTTTTTTTTAATTCCAAATTAACAACAAAGATCCTATATACATTTGCTACAGGTATATTTGGCATTCACATTTTAATCATGTCGCGATGAATAGGTAAAGGCTCAAAATCTGAAGCACACCATTACCATACACATTCGTTTATACGAAATATAGCAAGCCAGACAGTCTTAATTAACCAGTCATTGATTTTTGGGGTTCCACCCTCGCAAATGCATATAGGTATTAGAATGTGGATGTAGGAACAAAGGCAGATGAGGGCGCCGCCGGCCGGGACAGACAGCTCGGCCGGGGACCTGGATCGATCGCGCGCAGCCTAGCGCACTCCTCGATATCTATCTATATCTACAATTATGCATCCAGATTCATAATTGAAACGGACGGCCGCGGAGATACGACCACGCCCGATCGCTACCCCAGCGTGGGGTGGTGGGCGGCGGCGGCGGCCGAAGCACTCGATCGCTATCCAGATGAACATGAATACAAAACAAATGCCTATAGCAAAACACGTAGCTCGCTATCGCACACGGCCGCAAATTCAGATACTATCTATCTGAACCTCTGACCCCATAAAAAACCAGAAGAGTAGTATTTTTTTGTGGTTTAGATAATGGTAACTGAAACGTAACAATACGACGAAAAAGACGTCTTAAAATATTTAATTTCAGGAATGTTCACACGGGTTCACATCAAGCTATATATTTCCAGTTTACTCTGACCGCGCATTGTATGGAAATCCTTTACAATGCGAGATCAGCTTATACTGGAAATGCATAACGTGTAGCCGTGTGCTATATCTGCTCAAAACAACAGAAAGATATCAGAAGTTTTATCTGTTTTAAAAATAGAACCCAGCTTAGAAACCTTATTAAAATTTGTTTAGATTTTAGTTTCCTCTGGGCTCAGTATGTTGCGAGTGTCTTTGAGAATGTTATCTTGTACCGTTTTGAATGTATCAAAAATTCACGAGAGCCTAGGCTGAGTTATGAAACATGGCGCAAGTCCCTGTCGTTAGCCAGGTTCGCCTGCATTTGATCAATAAATTAAACACGTAGGAAGGTGTAGCACATTTAGCCGGGCGTCTAGGTTCCGAGAATTGATGCATGCGCAGTACGATCGCAAAATCGATGCAATGGAGAGGTACGACGCGGCGACGCAGCCCAACCCCCTTGCATTGGGGTTCCGAGTTAATTAAAAATGTATTCGCTTTGTTTGCTTTATGTCCTGCTACAAAAAAGCTGGGTTACAATTTGCTGTCGCAAGCATAATTTTGTACGAGTTACAGTTATCACCACTAAGACTTTGTACAAGCCTATACCCGCTTTCACTGACCGATTCCTAAATTGTTGCCTAAATAGTATTGCATTTTTAAATAATAATTAGATTCAAAGTTTTGTAAAATATGGGCATCAAAGTAAATGTCAAATACCGTCTAAAAATATTCACAAATGATCTTAATTGAGTTGATGGTGTCCACGTGTTCAGTGGTAGAAATAACTGAGGTAATTAAAAATAAATCTTTTGATTACTATCATTAGCGTCATCGTTTAGTTGAAATAAGTTACTTGCAAGATTGGCAGATAAAATTGTGATTGACCATCAACATTGGTGGAATTGTGGCACAAGACAACCGGCCAATAAAGACATCAATTGACAAGGCGCCTGCCGTGTAGCGTGTTGTCTGGCCACTTGTATGCTACGCGAAAGCAAATTTGTTTGTTTGCTAAATCTTTCTAACAAAACTCAGATTCAGATTCAGATTAATTTAATTCATTTAGTGAACATAGGTGATTACAGGTATTTTTCAATATTTTAAGTTTTAATTGTACAAACTTCTGTCAACTTGAGGTTTCCATGTCATATCATTGTCAATATGCAATCCTAAAAACTTTATAGTGTTCGATTCTAGGACTGCGTCTCTTTTGAACCTGATTTGGTATTGTGTCGGTTTTCTGTGTCAAAGTTTAAAATCCATAATTTTAGTTTTAGTCAAATTAATTTTTAGATTGTTGGCATTCAACCATTCTAAAATAGACACCAGGTTAGTGTTTTGTCTAATTCAATTTCCTTAAAATTACCCTTGTCGAAAACAACAGTGCTATCATCTGCAAATAAGCACATCTGATGATTGGCTACATTAGGAAAGTTGTTTATATAGCAAATGAAAAGTAATGGATATAACACAGAACCCTGTGGAACACCATACGAAATTGTTCTAGTACTTGAGGAGTATATTGATTCAGTTTTGTCTTAATGTTGACTTGGCTGATCTGAGTAAGCTGTTGTCTACCTTCCAGATACCATTTTATGAGCCCAAGTACCTACATTACCTCTCATACCGTAGCTATAGAGCTTTTTTAATAGTATATTAAGGTCAACGTAATCAAAAGCGCGCGTCATGTCCATATACATTGCAGCAACCGGCTTTCTATTGTCCATGTCATGGTGAATCTTTTTAAGGAAATTGTACACTGCCATATTAATAGTCTTGTTTTGCCTAAATCCCATTTGTTCCTTACAAAAAACTTTTTTTTTTCAAAATAATTGATGAGTCTATTATAAATTACTTTCTCAACAATTTTTGAAAATATTGGAATTAACGCTACAGATTTAGTCATTCAAAAGTACTTTAAAAACTATTTGACTTTGACTTTATAAATATTCGTATTATTATTACTTAAGACAATGAGTAACATAGTGTAGAAATAGTGGTAGGATGTAATCCTATTTCAAAAAGTTTTTGAAATATTTTGATGTAAACAATTTTTTGCCGCCTTTATACACACGTGAATGAAATAATTGAAAACATCATAACTATTTTATGGATTTATTTACTAATCAGTAACTGTTACACATTTTAGTTAACTGGCTCGGGTCTATGTAGCTATTTTGCACCCGAATTATTTTTGATTTATGGCTAGTGAGTTTCTACCAGTCAACCGAGGATAGAGACAAGACAAGTGCATTTTTGTAGAATAGATTGGTGGTGGAAAGATCAAGTCATTTTACCATTCATAAAATGATAGAAAAGTTTTAATTAGGTGACTGCTACTAAAAAGTCTTGCCTTGAAAACAATTTGACACAAGTACCGCAGTAATGCATCCTCAACTTGTGAAGTTTGGCAAGAAGCCCAAATTTCACTAAATAAAGGTAAAGTTCCCAATATTGGTAAACTGTTTCTTGTTTCTTGTTGGTTTCTTGAGTGAACAGGTTGCTTCAAGGCAAGCGTGCTTCATCGTTGACCACATCATCGCTTACCATCAGGTGAGACAGTGGTCAAACACGTAACTATCAATAATAATAAAAAATACAAAAGATGAATGTGAAAATTCATCTGCGGCTTTGTTCATTTCATCTTTCAGTCCGAAAAGTGAAATTTAAATGGTCCAATCTTGATTCCACAAATTTTTATTGGTCCACCTTCCACTCATTTTTTTTTCATCCGCTATTATTAGTTTATCTTGCGACCCTAATTTATAAATTCATAGGCCATACAGAAATCGTGCACGCAGCTTTAAGGCGGAACCCTGAGCTCATGAGTCCTATTTGCACTTGTCTAGTTTTAGTGTTTGGTGGTGATTCAGTAACAGTTTGTTACTGTTCTAAAATAAATAGCCAATAGTTTCTTTCTTTAAAAGAATTAGCGGTATTGCACAGCTCATAATCGCGATGCTAAAGAGTACTTCAATGAAGTAAAAATTGACAGCTATGACCAACACTTGATTTGTTAACAACGA
The DNA here is from genome assembly GCA_921972225.1 of Euplexia lucipara. NCBI lineage: Eukaryota > Metazoa > Arthropoda > Insecta > Lepidoptera > Noctuidae > Euplexia > Euplexia lucipara. The sequence continues at coordinate 2,185,300 of OV179142.1, read as the reverse complement.
CTTACTATTATTTTAAACCTTTGTCTGTTGTCCATCGATGTGCTCAGGACCTTACGCTCAGCAAAAAAACATAGCGAATCCATAGTATTAATGTGTATGTTAGTGCACTTTATTGCTATCAGAGACGCAGATGGGAATAAAATACTTAGTCCAAAAATAAAAAATACAAAAAGTACAAAAATAACAAATATTATTGTGTAATGTTTATGTAAGTTCAAATACATGGGACCTTCGCTTTATCCATAAACAGTTATTAAATATATTATGCTGAAGAAGTTATTTTAAAAAGTCCACAAATATTTTCACCAATTCGTAAACACTAAACAGCAAGTGGCAGAGCAGCGCGCCGCGCTTTAAATAAAAAAAACGATAATAATAAAAATTAACACAAAACATTATAACTTAAAGAAACAGCAAAAACAAAACAAATAAAATGTTAACCACTCTTGAATTGTGCACATAGGTACCTAAAATATCTTAGATACTACAAATAGCCCTACATATAGTAGCAATATTTTTCAATGAGCCATATAATATAAATATACATTTACATATATTAACGAAATCTCCAAAACAGCTCTCACGATTTTCATAGAATTTAGTATGCAGGGGGTTTCAGGGCTGATAAATCAATCTAGCTAGGTTTGGTAGAAAATCCAGGTAGGTACAGCATTTTTTAGTTGATCTAGAATCCTAACTCCTATTAACAATTCAAAGTTATTGATGACAGCTACACTGTGGCAGTGGAAATTGTACCACCTTGTGATCTGTCTGATGAATTATTTTTTAGTCACTATCAACCATAAAATTGCAGGATAGCATTCACTCAACTGTCAGCAATGTATGTGTATTTGGTACAGACGCCAGCACATCAAGTTACCCCAATGTATCAAATTTCTTGATCTTTTTTCAACTTTATGTCAAATAGAATAAGGTGCATATTTAATTGGGATAATTTGACACATTGGGGTAACTTGATGTGCTGGCGTCTGTACATACTGTCAGTTAAAGTGGAAAGGAAACCAATCTGATATTTGATATAATAAAATTAATGTTTGCATACTTCTGTCAGACAGGACTGGTTGGTTCTTTACTTTGATAGATGTTATTTATTTTTTACATAATTATATTCAATAATGTTGTGTTTGGTGTATGACTAATAAAGTGAAATTAAGAAAACTAGATTGCGAATTGTAAACCTTACAATATCAGCTTGTTACTGTCCCATTTTTAAATCTTTTTGTCCCAAAAGCCTCTTCTCATACAGAAAAGGCACAAGCATCAATTACCACACTTGTTTAAGATGATAACTCCATATTTTTTTTTTTTTTTAATGCAATCTATCTGGCGATATTCAGCATTAGGTTGGTATTTGTAGTCTTAGGCTTGTGCAAAGCTGTTCATTAACAGTATCGCTTCATCATTATGCAATCTACTACTTTACAGTAATAGATCTTGTGGGTTTTTGCGTTTGAGTCTTCGTGGTATTTTCACTTCATTCATTAGATCCTTTGCAACTCTATAATGAACAATACTTTATTGCATACCATGTGTATATACAATAGATGGTTTGTTAAAACGTTGAATCAATCATGTACCAAAGTTAATTTGTAATAGATGATAAAGGCGATTTTTATTTAGAGAAAAAAAAAATAACATATCGGATTGGAGATTTCAACCTATAAGTCCAGGTTTCCTCACAATGTTTTTACTTCACCAATGTCAATGATGTCTAAGATAACGTAAAGAGTAAAAATAACATTGGTTCTTGCTCCAATTAGAACTCTAACTTTTGGGCCATATTATAGCCTTACTGATGAAAACATGTCTTATCTGTATTCTCTTTTATTTGGACAAACTTCACAAATAATACTGTAGTAACATACAAACATAAAATCAAGCATTTTTCCCATGGGAGTAGGCAGAAACTACAGAGTGCCATATGCTACGATTCTTATATACTTCTTTTGCTTCGTTTACATTCATACATGTTGTCATACACACACACTGGTTGCGAGTAAGGTCTATGTATGTCCTTCTAGGGAATCCCTTCTCGGTGTTCCCACTTACATATTCCTTGTAAATAGCTTTTGTTATTCGCCTTTCATTCATCCTTTCAATGTGACCAAATCATCTAAGCATACTGTAGTAACCATTTCATTAATGTAATGTCTGTATATAACTGTTACAATTATTTCATTTCCTTTTCATAACGAGTATTGTATGTTTTGCAATAGGACTACAATAAAGTTTTTGGACTAAAACAGGTCACTGCAAGCCTTAAGCCGTAGCAGTAAGAATGGAAGTCCTCTAATAATTCAAATGCTTTTACATTATCAATCATTACACTGTAAGGTTATTTGGTAGAATTATGGTAATTAATACAATGTTAGTACTATATTATAAGACAAAAACCTACACAAACAGTTTTTATATTTTGCTTTTTAGAGTACATTGTTTTGAGTTTAATTGGTTTGATGTTAGACCCCCAACTGTCTACATACAGTTATTTTTCTGGGTGTACCAGTCCACACACCTTCTGTCTATCAATGCCTAGGTAAAAAAAAGATGAAGGCTGTTCAAACGCTGGATCATTATTGACCGAAAGCACATAGTGTGTCCGGCCCACTATAACATTAGTTCACTAGCAGTGATGGCATTATCGGTTTATTTAGTACTAGCCGACGTCACTGGTTTCACCCGCATAGTTCCCGTTCCCGTGGGAAAACAGGGATAAAAAGTAGCCTATGTCGCCCGGGGATAGCGTACCTTCCCAACGGTAAAAGAATTTTTCATATTGGTCCAGTAGGTTCGGAGCCTAGATAATGCAAACAAACAAACAATCAATCTTTTTCTCCGTATAATATTAGTATAGATGTTTCTTTAAAGTAGATGTGTTGTTCTGTTATTTTCTTTCCTAAAATGCTCCTCTTTATCATATTCCAACATACTTTCAGTATACTTGTTTGTGATTAGGTAAGAAGGATAGATTCTTTAGATACATGGACAGTAACAGGATATTAACTAATCAGGTTCCGCGTGGACACCCGTGTCCGCAAACAATAGTAATTTAATTGTGTCTGGATTGCGGTAATTGACTAGTTAAGTTTTATATTTGTCTACCTTGTAGGTTTAGCAGTTTTTAACACTACTGCTTGGTGTGAGGTTGTGGGTTTGAACCCAGGTTCGGAAAATATTACTAAATATTAGTAATTTAACGGCTCCGCTATAGTGTTCAACAGCTTAACCTACAAAGCCATCAAGACCAAATTATTTATTATGATGTATTTAAGATCTCCAACAAAGGGTGGACCGCTGTAAATTAATAACAACATCACTAACTGGACAAATCAAATTTATAATATCTATCTACACCTAAGATCATTTATTTGATTAACCTGAAATTCTTGAGGCACAAATTTGTAGCAGCCAGATGATGTACGATCCAAACACTTAAAACTATATTGATTGCCCCGCCTGGGCGGCATGGCTCAGAGACAGTCTCTGCATGCTTATATGTTGATATTCATGAACTCCTAAATGATTAATACCAAACATATTGGTACCATGACACTGTAGAGAAAGCGGAACTTTGACTATGTACCCACAATTTTAGCTAGGTGAAGGCTTGCAGGGTGTGTGTGGTATGTGATAAAAAAGAAAAAATCGAGAGTCTGTTAAAAATATGATTTAAAACTTACCTCATCTTCGACTGAGAACCGGTGGTTATTGGAATCCAATGTTTTTATCGTAAACTCAATCATTTTTACGCGATATATGAACGCCCATGGATGGCAGATAATTTGACGCGTGCCTAAAACAACAAAAATCACGTTTTAAAATCATTTAACACTGTCCTCTTTCTTACTAAACATATTTCACTTTAATTATATCGATTACTCACGCCTATCACAATAAATTTTTCACGTAAATTGCTGACGATTGAAAATAATTTTTAATCGGATCGGACTATGCATTTGATGCCTGATGGTGACAGCAATCAAAAGGCAGAGTTGCCAGGTCACAATTTTCAGAAACGAAATAGAGTATAATAGCAAAAATTGCGTCCAATATACAATACAATATTGTAGCTTGCGACTTTGCGACAAAATGAAATTTTATGGAACTAGTTTGACCGAATTAATTGAATTTGACTGTTTGGTTGATATTGGCCATATATTGGCGGTAGCGTCATAAAAAAAGACCAAAACGTTTTGGGCATGGCATGCCAAGATGCTGAAACTAAGATCAACTAATAATTTATACAATACAGTTGGCAGACAAATGCTTATTTTGCTTATTATTTTTGTTATTTAATAATAAAAAAAAACTGTAGGTAACTTATTTTATATTTTAACTACTACACTAAATTGTCAATAAACTCTTGAAAAAAAACTTAGAATCGGTATGTGTGCTAATCGATACGAATAACTTGCGTAGAATTGAAAAGTTGTGATTGCTGAGAAAGCAACACTCATTAGCGCATTCATTTATATACGTCTTCGGAGAAATAGAACTCTAAAACAATTCTTTAGTAGAAAATAGTCGATTTAGGTATATCGAATCGAATAGATAAAGGTATATCGACTAAATTCTACTAAAAAATTGTTTTAGTGTTCTATGTCTCTGAAGACGTACTACTAATAAACACCTGTATAATTATTAAAATAGTTGTACCAAAAAACAAGTATTTATTGTTTTTATCCGAGTGTCTTTCTTGTATCGGCTAATCTTCAAAATAGTATTGAATGTCCGTTATGTCTTAGTTTCTATTGTTAGATTACTTGTGCGTGCCCATTTGCGTCTCAAAATCACTGAACTGATTATCCTGAAATTTTGCATACATAATAATTAAGTATATGGACAAAGGGTCGGGTACCCTGTTTGGCTTAGTCTAAAAAAAGTACTGTTCCCGAAGAAAATAACAATGACGCTCCTATGATGTTAATAGATGGCGCCCTGTGTCTTTTTAACTGATTGAATAAAATTAAATTTATATTAATACTAGCTGCCCCAGCAAACTTCGTTCCTCATTAAATAATATCAATTTATGTTAAGTGACCTTCTTAGTTTTAGCTAAAGACTTCTCTAATGTGAAACTGGATATTTAATGTGGACGGGGAACACATATCACATCAAAGATGGCACTACATTTGAAATATGTTTAACAAAACGAATTTTCGCCATTAACTATTATTATTTTTTACGACAAAGGATAGCCTATGTTGGTTTCCAGGTTATGATCTATCTTCATGACAAGTTTCATAACGATCTGGTAAACCCAAATCTCTTTGGGTAAACCGTTTCGTTGTGAAAAGCCGAAAGACAAACAGAGTTGGTTTCTCATTTAAAATAGGCAGTATGGATTAGGTACTTGCAGACACGCGCGAATCCATCGATGTGGGCACAGTGAGCATGCCCACAATTTAAGAGCAAAACGTTAATCTATACCAGGTTAACGTATCGTATCAATATTAAAAAAAAGCGGAAGGCGCAGTAGGTCTTTACGCCGTAGATTTTCCACTTGAACGTCTAATTATTACCATCGTAACAAGTAAATGATTGTATTCATATTGCCCCATAGTGTAGGGAGGTACCGTTTTAGCTGCCGGCTTTGGAGTGAGAAGTGAAGCAAAAATAAAAGTATGGAACACTCTAAAGTAGTTGACGTTTATGAAAACACCGCCTAAAATTTTGAACATCGCGGTCTCGAGATTTAAAGTTTTGAGTGTTTTGGTTAACGTAGGTATATTGGTTTTACTGTAAAATTTAAATACTCGAAATCGTTATAAATATTTTGTTGCACTACTTTTCAGACATTTAAATCTTAATAACTCGTTTCCGAACGTTTGCGGTATGAAGCCCATGCAGTAACGCTAGACCGTTCAGATTGAAGATTTCTATCTAGCAACCTTAGGGTATCTAGTTTTAAGTCCAATATTCAATAACACAGGTAGAATCTAGGGCGGGGTCAGGTATACTATATGCACTAGTTATGCATTTACGTTAATTAGCCACCCTCGGTAGCGGGGAATCAATCGGGCTCCAACCGTCTATCCGGTGCGTTGTATTTCGGTCGTGTTAATTAAAAACCACTAAATTTCATTTCAAGTGATATCGACTTCCTTCTTCTCCTTATTACTAATAATTTAAAAGTGTTTTTCGTAAGACGTGATCTTTCTAGAAATAAATCATGTCTTCGAAATCATCAACTCGAAGTGGATCTTCGGTGGAAGTGAACCCGACGCCAGGTGAAGGTATGGGAATTGATCAGATCTTATAACTATGCTTTAAAGCTAATATTATGTAACTATGCACAACTAAATTAATATTAAATAATATTATGTAGGCAGGTAATATGTAAAAATTAGATGCATTTACAACAGTATTTTGTGAACATTGCGAATTTCCCTTTCTTTTTATAAATTGTTAATGGAAAATGAGTTTTAAGAAGCTAATATAAATAGTGCTTGCAACTAGAAAATTGGGGCTACTAGGATAGCTGGACCCGGGAGAGGCATGGGGGGGGGGGTTGGCTTCCCCTCCCGTCTTACCTCCAGTCCAACGCCCAAAGTAATGCACTCTCAATAACGGTAGGTAGGTCCTTTTTAGACTCGTGCCTTGGTATTCATAGTAATCGAGTAGGCATAAGTTGAAATCAAATCTTTTTAATTACTAAACGCTTTCAAATTGAACAGATCTAGGTACGCAAGTATTGTATGGTTATGGATATCGGGGCCTCGAGGGGGTGGGTGAAGGGCGGGGCCGGTGACGCTGATCGATACAGCTAGACTAGCATCCCCCGCTTCTCTCCTGGTCCTACACCCTACAATTGGTTGGAGTACACATCCGCATTGCAGTGACGCAATGTATCTATGGTTACCTCGGTGCCTAGGGATATAAGTGTGCGCTGTGAGCCGTGCAAGGGGGCCGAAGCTGATTCGTTTCGCGTCGAATTATACGCGGGTGGTCAACGGAATGAATACACTTTCTGTCAATCTTTATTATACTAACCATCATATAGAGAGATGGTTTGTCTTGACGTACAGTTTACTTAAAATCATTCGAGATTAGGTTCGGATAAGCATTAATGTACTGTATAAACATGAAAATAATTGCCATCAACTGGAAACAAATCTAGATTCCGGGTAGGTACCAGTGGCGAAGTGTCCATAGAACTCGATTCCTATCGGCTTCCCTTTGGAGTTCTGGAAGAGCAACTCCACCCCTAAGTATATTGACTGACTAGCAGACGTTACGCGGTTTCACCCGCGTTGTTCCTGTTCCCGTGGGATTACAGGGATAAAAAGTAGCTATGTCATCCGGGAACAGTGTAGCTTTCCATCAGAGCAATTATTTTTAAAATTGGATCATAAGTTCCGAAGATTACCCCCTACATACAAACTTACAAACAAACAAACAAATTTTACCTCCTTATAATATTAGTATAGATTAGTAGGTATTAGTACCTATTAGTATTTTAGTAGGTATAGATGGCAGCCGGAATCGAGTATTGCCAAATATAAGGTATTAACACCAAATGTATAAAGGGTTGTTGGTAGACCGATGACTTCCAGAGAGACAGCAAATAGTTACACGAATACTAAGTTTTTTGTCGGGTTCCCTCTTAAGAAAATTGACCCCTCGCTACTTGTAGGTACTAAAACATTTCAAATGAAAAATCTGATTAAAGCCTCGCCCAACCCAGGGGTTGAACCCGGGATTGACGAGGTAGTAGTAGTAGTACATTTACTACCTATTTGGATGTTATAAATGAAGTAGCTGGGTAGGTATTCAAATATTTACAGATAGTAGGTAAGTATATGATAGGCAGGCCTGGGATCTTATGGATGTTGGCGCTTTGGCCAAAACATGTTCAGTGCACTTCGAAACATGATGATCGCCACGACCAAAGGCCTCAAAATTAAGACAGTTTAGTATTGAGCTACGGGGTTACACCTGAATGTTCTTCATAAGGTTATTAGTTGGAAGGGATCATCATAATTCATTAGGCTCTATGACAAAGGTACCTATGATTCAAGCGAAGCTAGAAGTGCCTTTGTGATAATTATCATCAACAGATCGTTTCTTGGCGCCCTGGGTGATAGACGGCTCTTGTGGGCTGATGGTCCGCCCCTAGAGCCGTCACTGGGTACACTAATATAATTCTTCCGCCACCCGTGCAGTTTAACCCTGACAAAGCATTGTTTCAAATGAAAAGGATCCCGTACAGCTATTGCATTTTTTTTTAATCTGGCAGGAGAAGTAATACTCATGGACTCTCCATCCAAAGGATTCACTCCAAGGATCATCACTTATTATTCTGTTCGTTTTTATTTTGTAAGTAGATAAAGAAATTTGGCAATGTGTCGTAATTAACAAGATCACATAACATCACGCCGATGTTCCGAATGGTATACTTACAGCCACATTTCGCCAGTTTTGTTTAAGTGCCATGTAATGAGACGAGCCTATAATTGCCATCAACCGGGCACATAACTATTAGACATCTGTGGAAAAATCCCAGAAGATAAAACCCAATTTCGCTCTGCCCAACCCGGGACTAGAACCCTTCAGGATCCATAGGACTACTAGCCTACCGTGAGGCAGACTTCACTCTTATCATATTTATTATATTATTTAGGCTAGTATATCCATAATGATGTACATGACATATTAAATAAATAAGTCAATATAAATTTAACGTAGGTACAGAGTCCAGCTCATCAAGCTACCCCGAAATGACAAATTTCTTTGATAGCTTCTCAATTTCATTTATCAAACAGAATAAGGTTCATATTCATTTTTTTTGTTACATTACGGTACGCTCACAGTACGTAGATGGCCCACATATAAGAATTGATTAAAAGTTAACTTCCTACCTTTGTCCCGGAGAAACAACGTGCCATAATCTTCAGCGAAATACCTGAAAAATCTTAAAGACAAAACTATTATAATCGTTCAGATACATTGTCACAATCAACCAGGGACCGCACTGGCCGATCCCTCAAGAGTCCGATGTCCATTTAACTTAACGTTATATTAGATATCGCCCTTCCACAGGTTCTTTAAACTAAACAGTTATTCTAATTAGGTATACATTTATGAACTAAGTACATTGGTTATTTCTAATAACTGTCTCTGGAACCCTGATCAGGCTAATAATTTCAAAAAGTGTTTTTTGAAATTGAATGAAATAGGATGCCGCATCCACTCACTCGATAAATCACTCTGGTCTACAGAGTCTACACCATCTGTTTGCTCATCACGTGTTTTGCTGCGTCAAGCTGTGCGCATGCTCTACTGTGCGGGACGGTCGGCTCGCGCCACTCGGCTCGCACTGCGCTCCGCATCGGCGTCACTGCGTCCGGCTGAGAACTTGCTCCGCGCTTCTGCGATTTTACTCGGCTCAGCAGCGAACTGCCTCCTCGCCGCTTCGATCTATCTGTGCTCGCTAGCGCCCGGATCCGACTCACCAGTGCCCGGGCTTTTCCTCGCACTCCGCAGAGCAGCTAAATTGTTGTGCTTAGGAGCAACCCGTCTCCGGTCAAATAGGTCGCCGCTCAGCAGAGCGATGCGTTCGACTGCAGTTTCACTCGCCCTGGCTGCAGCTTCCTACGAAGAAGGTCAGCTCCGGCCTCATTCAGCTCTGTTCCAACAGATTATTTTTATTAGTTTGTAGGGTTATGATTTCTCATGACGGGTTCTACTGCTTTGATTCAATGGATCGTATCTATACCTTTACGACGTCAATATGTTTTCAAATTTGGATCAGTAAGTGAATCAACACCGTAGAACGACTCATATTCATATCGGAGGCTAAACGAGTGTAATTTTGTGTGAGGTTGCATAATTAAAGATGCATTTGGTTGCACATAACAGTTCGTGATTTTGATTTTCGTACCAGCATAAAATATCGCTCGTTCGGTGTAACCCTAGTCGCTGTAATTTGTAGATCATCCTCTTAAATTGGATCATGCTTATCACTTTATAGATACCTATGTTGGGACCGAGTTGAGCTCAGGGTCTTTGTCCCAATTCAGTTCAGTCAGGTCGGCACAGCATGTTGTTTTTGCATTCATCTCTTTTAGCCGTCACAGTTAGCATGAGTACCTGTGCCTTTTTAGCCATGAAATCTTTCACTCGATCTTATTCATTGTAATAATTATGTGTAAGTATATCCTAACCTACATCCGTCCACATTCTTAACAACGTAAGTACTTAAATTATTTATTTGTTACACATCTAATGTTGAGGTATTAGATGTAGAACAATAATATATTATGCTAACGGCGGTATCCTTATGTTGTAATATGGCAATTAAATGATAAATTTAATATAATAGTATTATAATTAAACAAAACGAACGTTAACATTATAACATAATTTTAGTTTTATAAACTAAATGATCGGCACTCTGCATCCCATGACAAACGATATTAAATTAACATAACACTTATCCCAGTCACGGGCACTATTTAGTTCACTTTTGACCAACTCTTTCCTAATTCTTTTCATTCGTGTAACATCAGAGCAAACATCACCGTTCCTTGCTAATATAACAGCATCACCATTTTTGTTACCTACATTTTTTATACGATAATTTCATATCACATATCGCATATACATATATTATATCTTTTATCAAGTAGGTACTTAGACCACTACTCTAATTTCTTCTCACTAAGTAATAAAGTAGGCTTTTATAATTCTATTAGAGCCTGTCAGAATGAAATATGAGGCAAAACTTAATAAAGTCATTACCTACTTAATACGAAACATTCTCATTTCATTTTCTTCTTCTCATGCATTCGAGACCAGAGTTTGAAACCAAGCAAAAGAAAATCTAACACGAGATTTATTTTTGCCTAGCTTTGCCTGGATTAAGAGATCATTTACTAGTCATTGTAACAGTAGGCAAAGTAAGTTCAATGTCTAATTATTTTTTTATTTTCCCTAGCGGCGGTGGCATCAGCTACGCTATTCCGAGACAGGGACAAAACACGCTCCCGATCCTCACGTCATTTGACATCTCAAGATGACAGCACGCCAGACGACACGGCGCGTGAGGACAACGAGCGTGAGGAGGACCCCGGCGAGGGTACTTCTCGGGACGATAGCCGCGGAGAAGGATCCTCCAAGGGAGGATCATCGCGTAAAAGAGCTACGCGTAGATCTACGCGCCATCGTCGCAGTCGCTCCCAGCAGGATGAGAGTTCTCGTGATAGAAAATCTAGGCGCCGATCTTCGCGTAAATCCTCGCGCAAAGAGACAGAGCATGAAGATTCTTCTCAAGACAGCAGTTCGCGTTCACGTAGATCGAATCGCAAACGACGCAGCTCGCGTCGCAATTTGCACTTCAGCCACATCCTTATTAAGTACAATAAGTGCCGTAGACCCATTGACCATAACGACATGCCAGTGACCCGCACCAAGGATGAAGCTATGGATGTCGTGATTGGTATGTATTTAATAATTGTTTTAAACAAATTGAAGTCATGTAAAGTGTATTTTGAAAAGGAATGAAACGTTCCAACATCACAATTAAGTAGGTAGTGGGTTTGCCTTATAAAAGAGTAATTTGCACAACTTTTTTTATTTAATATCATCGCTCGTCTTTTCCCTACATATTTCAAAATGTGGGTGTAGCTATGCAAGAGAATACATTACCCTTCTTATAGAAATCGGAACTAAGTTAAATTGTTCACGAGCTCTTAAGTTTATCTTGAAATCGAAGCTTGAACTGCTAAATCCTGAAAATCAATGTAGGTATTGAACATTGTTGTAACTATCGAAATCCTTATCATAAACTGGCCTAGCCCGAGAATCGAATCCTAAAGTAGGATTCTCTGCAGTTACTTTTGATTTTCCTCAATTAACGATTGGACTTGCTAATTTTTTTCCGTATGCAAAATACGCTCTTGGACGTGGACAAAAACATTCAATACCTACTTACTATAGACGGGACATCCCGAAAAAAAATTTCATCCGATACCCGTGTCCTAGTGGATACAAATCTATGAGTTTAGTTTAGTACGCTCCGCTGCCGCTCCAATATTGCTATATTATTCTAGATGGCGTTACTGAGACATGGAATGACAGTTTTTCTATGACATTTCTTAGCATGTCCCCTCTATACAATCTTATATCTCTGTGGACGTGGAGTTGCGGTCACCTGCCCGATGAACCTAACTGAACCTACATTTTCTGCATTCCAGCTATTCACGAAGATATCTCAAAGGATCTTATAACCTTTGCGGACGCTGCGGTGTCCTTTTCTGATTGTTCGTCCGCCCGCCACCGAGGAGACCTGAGGACCCATATGGACAATGGACGTGTCAACAAGTCCTTCCAGGGCGCTGCTCTAGCTTTAGCTCCCGGTCAAGTAAGTAAAATCATCGAGTCCCATTCTGGATTCCACATCCTTCAACGCCGTAAGTGAACACTGGGATTGTCACATCGTAACCATGCCATATTACTATTGCAGAGGCCAAATATGATTGACTTGCATTCATTTTAAGTTTATATTAAAATACAATATTGCTTTGACCGGATTGCTTCAAGTATCTACTTAAACTGCTATGTAATATTTAGTTGATTTGGTAGGTTACTGTTTAAGAAATTAAATTATGTCGCCATTCAAACAAAGTCATACATATCTGAAAGGTATTTATAATTGACTCAATACAAATTGTATAACTAACTTATTTGGGTAAGTTATTATAAGCCTGTGTTGTCTACTGCTACTTATTAAGTATTTTCGTTTCGGAGTCTATCATGGGCAGTTCAGACTACGCCTAACAAATAATAAATAGCACTACAATATCGCTCAGCATACCTACGTCTCATAATTATGGAAATAAGGACACTTTCACACGACCCTATGCTATAAAGTAGTAAGTACCTACCTAATAATAAAACAATTTGCAACACACTTTAATCTTTTTTTTATTATTACTATTATTAATATTATATCAAAATGGTAACACGCAATAGCGTAGTCAGAACTGCTCTTAATTATATTTGATCAAATTTGTAAAATCATTAACCCTTTCCAGCTTATGACGGCCAGCAATATCATAATTAAGTTTAAATCTTATTTTGTTAGTGTACAGACGCCTTCACATCAACCAAGTAATACAATTCACTTAAAAAAAAAAAAAAAAAAAAAACAATTAAATCAGCAAAATTTTCCCAATCGAATATGAACTCTGCTTTTGTGATGAAACTGAAAAAAGATAAAACATATTTGACAGATTCTGGCAGCTTGATGTGCTAGCTTCTGTACACAAATTCATAAGAGCTAAGTACTATCAGGATCATTGCTTTGCTTAGAAATTTTACAAATTCAATGCGGGTTTGTGATCAATATCTGGTTACTCAGTTTTATTTTTAAATGTGCTGATATCAAAATATGGCACATGGCACTGAGGTTAGTGTATAACTTTCGTACTAGCCAATGAGCGCTCATAACGTTGCCCACTTTACCTACTATATAGGATAAGCGGGATTCTGTCAATGATCATGGAAATAGTTTGAATGAGAACTTAAATCTTTGGGAGCACTATGGTTTCTAGAATACCTATCTACTTAGGTAGGTAAGGTATCTATGTTATTTTCTTGTCATGATCTCAGCTTCATATTATTTTTGAAGTGATATTTAAGTTTAACCTAACCCACCTGTCCAGCTTTAAGACGACTCTTGTCTCAAAATTTAGCTTATTTACCTTAAGTCCTATGTTTTTTACCTACCATTTACGGTATATTTACCAACATACTTTTAAGATTATAACCAGGTTGGAAGCCATGCATGTGGTAAATATTTACATAACTTCGTTCCCATGTTTAAGAGCAAAAAACAGCTAAACGCCCTTTCTATAGGTTTAATGGAGACTTCTAGAATCTCAACGCTGTATGTAACCAACCTGGACATACACATACCTACTTATTTATAAGTAAGTGTCTAAATTTAATCACTGTCCTCAGACGCTATACCAGTCTTAGGACATTTTAAATTAAGTGATTTAGCCATGATTTAGCCTTCAGGGGTGTTTAAATAAAAAGTAGTAAAACCTAAAAAAAAACAGTAATTTTAATAAGTGGAATTTGTCAACACTTTAAGCTCTGCTTGTTAAGACCATTTAGCAGAGGTATAATATCAAAGGCAGTAGCCATCCGTACGTACTAAAAGACACATTCCCGGTACATACCTACTTACTCCTTTTACCTGCCGTTTCCGGTATATTTACTCACATAGCTATTAAGATTTGACAAGGGTTGGAAGCCATGCAAAGTAAATATTTACGAAACTACATACGTAAAAGCAAAAACAGCTAAACGCCCGTGCTGATAACTTCTTAAATCTAGAAGTTAAAAATGTGAAGCTCCCAACCTACTCGTATTAACTATAATATTATGTCTATTGTCTAAAGGCGCTATACTAGTCTAAAGACTTCTCAAATTGAGTGATTCTACCCTTCAAGGGTTTTAGGATAAGTAGTAGGTACTGTAGCGTAAAAAAAAAAAAAATTGTCTACACATTCTCTAACGTTTAATTTTGATCTAAAAATATACAAAAATTAAAAAATGTACAAAGTAAAAAATTGGCGATGTAAAAAAATATGTTTTTCAGTAAAAAGTTGCGAAATGATGAGGATTATTTTGAAACGAATAAAATTTGTGAATTTGCAAAATTAAGCCTAAAGGTGAGAAGGGGTTGCAACCGCTATCCGGCCCTAGGCGCGATTAAATTGTATCCGTGCTTAAAATCATAAAATATCAAAAACAACGGTTCATTCCGCGACCTTTCGACACGAATAGCAGATATTATAAAAATAATAATAAAAAAACTATTGATTAGGTACTTTGCTATTGCTACAATTTATAAAAGAAGATACGACCAAAATGTTGAGAAAACTTGACGTGGAGCGATGACACGACGTCCTTCAGGGTCTTCGCTCGTAAAATACGGAGTCACCCGCTTGCATGCACACGCTTCACGAACTCAGTCGGAATTAAGTCGCGGCGTAGAAATTACTCGGAACACCAGTCCGCTGATAAAAAGGTATTCCTTGAACCGATTCTGAGCGAATCTATGGTGAGAAAATAAAAGGAAATGAACACCATAATACTCAAAACAGAACCTTCCAAGCAGCTAAAATTTAAAATGTTTTAAATACATACCGGTTCTTTGTTAAAAACAGACAACTTGCACAGATTGCAGACAGTAAACAATATTGATTAGATTTATAATTTAGTTATTTCTTCATTAAAACAGAATAATATGCTTCTTCTCAGAAAAAATGACGCCAATTGACCAGAAAAATTTTCTCTGTCATCCAATGGAATGTTCATGCTTCCAAGTTTGAACCGAAATAAGAAAAAATTAGAAATGAGTTCGACTTACACAAAAAGGAAATAGTTTTTATTCAGCCGAATCAATTCAGCAGCGTGATAATGCTGCAATACCCCCTTTCTAAGAAAAAAAAGGACGTAAGTACGAGTGAGAAACAAGATAAAGCTGGAACAGGCAAAGACAACTGCAGGAATCATTTCTGAATCAAACGATATCGAAGTGCAACAGATACTGAATAAACACGATGGCTACCACATCTAAACGTTATCCGAGCGAACTCGCGATATCTCAATTACATCTATGGAGAATATGAAAGAAAATAACGAACTCATAAATCAAAATATAAATTATTCAATTAAAGTGAAACACTAACCTACCACATCTTAACAACTATGAAGAACAACAAGGGAACTATACATCTAAGAAAAGCTAGCCTGGCTTAACATAAGACTTAACTATTACCTAACGACAATAAGAAAAAAACCGGGGATCCCAATAAATAAATAACGTCAACAAGTAAAGTCCAACCTTAGTTATAGAAACGAAATACAAGTTGGACAAAAAAACAAAAAAACTAAGTTTGAGAAAGAAAACTTAAGTCAATTAAGTCAAAGAAGAATTCAAGACAAAGAACTCAAATCAAAAGAACTCAAATCAAAAAAACTCAAGTCAGAAAACTCAAGTCAGAATTCAAATTCAAATTGAATGTTAAATGACACGCCATTTGTGTTAAAATAAAAGAAATAAAAATAACCGAGTACACAGGTTGACACAACACAGAAATAAATAGATGTCATTATTAACAGATAATTTAAGAAGATTTTAACATAATCAAAAACTTATGCAAAGAAATATTCCCAGTAACCAAAGAGGAAAAAGGTTTAGAAAGCAAATGTTAATGTAAAATATGGAACAAAGAGAATTCAATTCAATTTATTTTAAGATATCTTTGATATGATATTGTCCGGAGTGGACTGAATCACAATCCTGTAGCAAATAGCTGGTCCTAGAAATGACTCTTATCACACGACACTTAATAAAACGTGGAGCAAGCTTCCCAGAGAAAAAATCATTTCCAGAAGACTTAGAAAAGTTCCTTCTCCATACAGTATCACCAATATTCAGAGTGATAGCTGATCGATTAGAATTATATGCACGAGAGTTACGGAGGAAAGCTAAAGAAAGATTATCAGCAACCTTTGCATAAACTTCGCTGAGAGAAGATAGGTTAGAAGCATGACGAGCCCGACTGTCTGCCAAATTAGAGCTTCGAGTCTGACTATATACACGACTGCTATCCATAAGGACCTCTCTACCAAACATAAGAAAGTTAGGCGTAAAGCCAGTAGCTAGATTAACACAAGAATTGAGGTAAAGCTTAACTTTAGGTAACATTTTAGCCCAACTTCTTTGGTTTTCACCAACCAAAATACCTAAACACGTAATAACACTTTGGTTGTATCGCTCAACCGTATTTGCTTGGGGTGTATAATATGGCGTAAAAGTAGGTGATTGAATATGGAAAGATCTGAGAAAATTAAGGAATTGATTACTACGAAAAACTGTAGCGTTGTCGCAAAGAATAGTACGCGGAACCCCAAAATTAAAGAAAATTTCAGACTCTAACGCTTTTATAACAGAAAGAGCGTCAATCCTTTTCAGAGAAACTAGCCAAACATACTTGGAAAAAACATCTACCATAGAAAGGATATATTTATAACCATAGTAAGCACAGGGCAACGGACCAATTATATCGATAGAAATCATCTGTAAGGGCAAGGAAACCTCTTTAGGGTAGCACATCTGACCGCGAGGTTGCGTGTTCGAAATTTTATAGGCTTTACAAACCTCACATTGACTTAACGTCGAAGTAACGTCACGGAACATATTTGGCCAGTAGAACAACTCCCTAAGCTTTAGATACGTTTTAGTAACACCGGGATGTATCGAAGGAAAACTATTGTGAATTTCCCAAATAGCGTCTGGAACCTTTTCAGCTGGTAACACTACGTGCCATGGTTCAGAAGTTAGAGGACAAGTAACAGGCATGCGTCTCATAAGGATACCGTTATTAATAGCGTATGCTGGGAACATTTGTGGCGTGTCTCGAGCACCTATATATACCTTCTTATACCAACGGTCATTAGTATGTTCAGGACCCTGGTCAAACGACACAGGATTTTCATACTCCTTAATAACTTGTTGAAGACAAGACTCTTGATCCGGCGATAGGATGTTACGAGGATGAATATAACGAACCTCACTAACAGAAGAAACTTGAGGGGAAGAGTGCTGAGCAGAAGGGATAAACATATTACCATCAATATTTTTATCAAAAGCCTGACTAAAAATAGACGTCAAACCGAATTTATTCCAAAATTCGATACCTAAAATAACAGAAGATGACATCGAACTTGCCACTAAAAACTCGTGAATAAAAGTTGTACCGTTAAATTTAACTGGAAGATATACAGAACCAAGAATATCAATCGGTGAATTATTAGCCGATATAACACGGGGACAAGCGTCTTTTGATGTCAAAGAAATACCAAGTTGCTGAATAAAATTATCGCTAACAAGCGAAATCTGAGCACCAGAGTCAAGCAATGCTATAACAACTCTACCACATAATAATACCTCAATAAACGGTCGGTTATCAAATGAATCTGAAGTAAACACTGGGGATACTGTAGGGAAAGAAGCGTATCGCCAGTGGTCTATGCATTTTTTTGGATTACATTTCGGACATTCTCTAGTAATAAATCCAGGAGTGCGACACTTAAAACAAATCATGCCTGTGATCTCTGGGCAAGAGCGGTAAGAATGACCAACTTTGTTACATTTTAAGCAAAGCTGAGACTGACTACAACTAGGACAAATCCGAGGCTTACTAGTTGTTGGTTGATGGGAAGTTTTGTTCGGCCTGGGTTTTGGTGAGTTAACAGCCTGAGAAGTCGACTGGTCGGCAACACAATCGAGACTGGCTACCGCCTTTGGAGGTTTTAGAAAGGACTCGAAATGAGTAACGGCTTCGATTAAATTATTGATGTCATGAAATTTTTGGATGGACAAGCAAGGAGTGTACTTTGGCAACATGTTGTGAGTGATGATCTGCAACAACTCTGATTCTTCAATAGGCTTGCTCAGTTTAGCATTTAAGTAAGAAACCTCGATAATGAATTCTCTTATTAGCTGTTCCGGTCTCTGCTTGAGGTTACGGACCTCCTGGTTTATCTTAAATTCAAAATCGGTCGTACCGAATGTCTTAAAAAAGGCTTCTTTGATCTCAAAGAAAGAAAGACCCGGACGACGGATTAACCTATAATATTGAAGTGCGACACCTGACAAGACTTCATGGAATCGCTTAATTAAGTAACAATCAGATAAATTATCGGCCTCCCTGCACTCTTCTAGACTCATGAAAAATTCACGTACGCAGGTCTTTCCATCGAAACTAATCTTCCACTTAGTAAGAGAGAACTGCCTGGTAAATTGTAGGCATTCATCAGATCTTATTGGAGAAGGAACGACACTTTGTGAGGAAGCGCGAGAAGCTCTTGGCGGTATAGGAGGTGGTGGTGGTCGCGAAATGATGGGACTACCACGACATGGAGTCTCACCAATAGGGAACCGCTCTTCTGACATGATGTAACTAGTATAAACCTAATAACGAATGAAAGAACAGACAAAAGACGATTGAATCCTAGCGAAAAAATAGGCACGGCATGTACAGCTGGACAAAAACAATCCAGGAACCAGCAGTCAGCGAACGCCAAGCTAGTAAACAAAGATATAGGCTAAATAACCGTTCATACTAAGCTTACCTTGAAAACCGAAGCCTAAAAATTCATACGTCACCAAATATACCCTACGGGTTCTAACTACCGCTAGCTAGGGATATTAAGTAAAACTCAGGAAACCTATCGTTATATTTGGTGCGATAAGTGGACAAAATAAAAGACGGTTATGTGTTATATAGTTCACAAAATTATTTTTCATTAAAGAAACATTACATTTCATGAAAAAAATATGTCAAGGAAAATAACAGCTTCACAGACTGATCTGTAGTGGTGGTATAAATCCTAGAATACCTTTCTTGAATGGAAAAATATCCGCGTCCTGAAACAAATAAGCTTAAGAATCATTAGCTCCCAGAGGGAGTGACCATCCTCAATGAGACAAAAAAAGATTTTATGTAGAATCATTTAAATTTCAAAGTTATTAGGTAAAAACACTTACTTTAAGTTCGGGCGCCAAATTTGTAGCGTAAAAAAAAAAAAAATTGTCTACACATTCTCTAACGTTTAATTTTGATCTAAAAATATACAAAAATTAAAAAATGTACAAAGTAAAAAATTGGCGATGTAAAAAAATATGTTTTTCAGTAAAAAGTTGCGAAATGATGAGGATTATTTTGAAACGAATAAAATTTGTGAATTTGCAAAATTAAGCCTAAAGGTGAGAAGGGGTTGCAACCGCTATCCGGCCCTAGGCGCGATTAAATTGTATCCGTGCTTAAAATCATAAAATATCAAAAACAACGGTTCATTCCGCGACCTTTCGACACGAATAGCAGATATTATAAAAATAATAATAAAAAAACTATTGATTAGGTACTTTGCTATTGCTACAATTTATAAAAGAAGATACGACCAAAATGTTGAGAAAACTTGACGTGGAGCGATGACACGACGTCCTTCAGGGTCTTCGCTCGTAAAATACGGAGTCACCCGCTTGCATGCACACGCTTCACGAACTCAGTCGGAATTAAGTCGCGGCGTAGAAATTACTCGGAACACCAGTCCGCTGATAAAAAGGTATTCCTTGAACCGATTCTGAGCGAATCTATGGTGAGAAAATAAAAGGAAATGAACACCATAATACTCAAAACAGAACCTTCCAAGCAGCTAAAATTTAAAATGTTTTAAATACATACCGGTTCTTTGTTAAAAACAGACAACTTGCACAGATTGCAGACAGTAAACAATATTGATTAGATTTATAATTTAGTTATTTCTTCATTAAAACAGAATAATATGCTTCTTCTCAGAAAAAATGACGCCAATTGACCAGAAAAATTTTCTCTGTCATCCAATGGAATGTTCATGCTTCCAAGTTTGAACCGAAATAAGAAAAAATTAGAAATGAGTTCGACTTACACAAAAAGGAAATAGTTTTTATTCAGCCGAATCAATTCAGCAGCGTGATAATGCTGCAGTACCTAGTAAAACCAAAAAAAAATATAAAAATGTTTAAAAAGAAAAAAAAACAAACATTTAACTTTAAGTATAAGATAAGAGTGGAATTTGTCCAATACTGCTTGATAAGACTCTGCTTGATAAGACCGTCAAGTAAAGGACAAAATCAAAGGGAGTACCTAGTCATACGCACTAAAAGATAACATTCCTGGGCCTACCTACTCCTGTAACATACCCTTTACGGTATATTTACTCGCATACTATTAAGATTTAAAACAGGTTGGGAACCATGCAAAGTAAATGTATAGTCAACAACACACTTATGTGTAAAAGCAAAAGACAAGCTATACGCCGCTACCAGAGACTTGCTGACGAGTTCTTGAATCTCGAAACCAACTAAGTGTAGGCTACCAACCTGATTAAGTAAATGTCTATTGTCTAAAGACGCTATACTAGTCCAAAGACTTCTCAAATGATTTTACCCTTGAAGGGTGTAAAGGTAATAAAAAAAACAGTAACTTTAAGTAATGAGACCGGCTTGATAAGAGCAAAATGCAAAGGTCAAGAATCAAAGGGAGTAGGTAAAGGATAACACTTCTGGTACCTACCCCTATTACCATTTATGGTATATTTACTCACATACCTAGCTATTAAGATTTAACACAGGTTAGAAGCCATGCAAAGTGAATATTCACGCAAAACTACATACCCATGTGTAAAAAGCAAACAACAGCAAAACGCCATTACTTCGGGCGTGCTGAAGACTTTTTAGATCTCAAAGTTAATTAAGTATGTGCATCTACTAACCTGTTTTTTTAACTAAATGTCTATTGTCTAAAGACGCTATACTAGTCCAAAGACTTCTAAAATTAAGTGATTCTATTTGGATAAGGAGTAGTGAAAAAAAAATGAAAAGTAAAGTTTATGAAAAGTAGTCAAACAAATGGTAAGATAAAAACTGGAATGATAAAAGAGTACATAACCTAACACGTGGAAATTGGAATGCAACCCTGCTCTTTAAGATCAAGCATGGAGAATCGTCAGAGGGCATAGCCTAGTCATATGCAAAGAGAAAACATTTCAGGTACCGACTTATTATTTCGAAAAAAAACCCAATAGTCTCTATTTTTGATTGCTTTTATGTTCAAAAATCTACAATTATATATAAAAACAAATACAGGGCGCATCTAGATGTATGAAATGACGAATTTGTTCCATATATGTACTGTAACCTACTTTGAATAAATTTCATTTTCAATAAAGCCTTTTTTTATTTATTCCAGTAGAATCCCGTTATACTTACCTACTTAAATATCCTGGTAATCCCATGTACCCTGACCTCAAGGCTGACCCGGATTGAAAGTGGTGGTGTGGTGTGTAACTTGTCATTTTCGTGAGCTTACTGACTTACAACCTAAGGTTAAATAATACCTACCTAGGTTACTTATCTTACCTAGGTTAGTAATGAACTAGGTACCTAGTATTTGCTCCGCGACTTTAACCGCGTGGTCATATCCTACAATGTACAAAGAGAGCGTCAAACACTTTGTATAGGTACGTCTCCTTTACTTACCATACATCAAAGCGAGTCCATAGAGTCCATCAGTGCATTGTGTTTAGAAATTCAGCCTGGAACAAAACGTGGTTTTACCTTCCAAAAAATCGACTAAGTAGGTACTACCTACTTACTATAGACTCGCTTTGAAGTATACTACTCGCTTTGTGTAGGTAAGTACCCTAGTACTTACCTACCTTTTTGCCATAGGTGCCATTATGGTACGGTAAGGTACCCTAAAACAAACGATAAATCCAAAACCTACACACTGAACAGAAATAATCAAAATAGGTTTCGCCCTCACCTTAAGGTATGTTTTCTCCGTCCAAGATAGAATCTGCTTCACCAACAACTTGGTAGGTACTGTTAATGTCAATTGACAACATTTCAAAATTGACATGACCCTAAAACAAAAATACCGTTTCTTCATTTTTGTATGCTGAGTTCAAATATATATTTTTTTAATTTTTTTATAGCTTAATTTCTGAGAAAAAAAATAAAAACCAAAAACCATGCGATGACGTCACTTATACGGTGGAATGAGCTGTTTACCTTTGCGAAAGCAAGCTCATTTTTAAGATGAAAACTATAATGTCAAACAAGACATTTCTGTCAAAAATTACGTATCTAATGTCAAAAAAACATATCTAATGTCAAAAATTACATAGCTAATGTCAAACAAGACATATCTAATGTCAATGTGTGACATTGACAACTGCTAAATGACAGTGACGTCTAAGAAACTGATTTTTTTTTTACGTATCACAGTAAAGCAAAGGAATTATCGCCATTCCACCGTATGAATGACGTCATTTGGCGCTTACGTCTTTTTAGAATGCACCGAATTTCAAAGTTAAAATTATGAATGAAAAGTACATAATTTCGAAAAACCAAAAAATATGGGTCCTCTAGTTTTGGATTTACTTTTAGATAACATAATAAAACATGGTGGTTAAAATTTTGAAATGTTGTCAATTATTAAATGGAACACTATAAAGAGTCAAATGAATAATTTTATTTGTGTTCATAATAAAGCAACTCCTCGGATGGCGGAGTGAATTCCCCATTGTGCCCAATATATTTTTCTAGCAACAAGACCATAGTGTTAGTAATGTAATCACAAACTATGTGTAAGAAACAAAAACAAAACAGGCTGTGACATCATTGCTGAAAACCTTTCAGCAATAATGTCACAGCCATTCGCAGCCATATCACAGTCATTGAGGATAGGCCCAGCTGAAACCTTACAGCAATGGTTCACAAACACACAGTCAAGCCTGCTCGCTATCATAGACGGGAATAACAGGATGCTGTTGGTGATGCCCTGCCGGTCGATTCCGTAAAAGTCACGCCGTGAAAACTTGAGTGAAGTGAACTGTATGACAGCTCAATTCGCCCTCACTACGCCTACATTTTACAGATACGAAGAACAGATATTCGGTAAAGTATAAAATTAAATTTAAAATCCCCCGCCGCAAAACAGTAAAACATTTAAAAAGTTAAAAATAACACTTGCCTATCGTTGAGCCATGAAATTTTACTTCACGTCGGGGTACCGCTTAAGTAAGGAATGTTCCTAGTACTTGAAGGTATGTAAGTACTTATTTTAATTGTAAGTAAAATTTCATGGCTCAACCATACGCAAGTGTTATTTTTAACTACACACATCAAAAGTGTCTAGGGATCAACATATATTTTTGCAATAACTTTTGTCCTGATTGATATTAATTAAAATTTTCTTTATGGATTCATCAAATAAAGTGTTTTCGTTTGTCACAGTAACGATAAACCAAGTCACCTTTGCATTAATAAAGAAATTTGCCATTTTCCTAATAAAGGGATTTTTGACATTTGAACCACTAACATTAAAGTTCGAAAAAAAGACTGAAATAACAGTTTTCTTTAAAATTTTATTGGGTAACTTAAACAATTAATAATCCGTGTTTCTACCGCGAACACTAACAACACAAGAACATCGGTTTGGCATACTCAAAATGAGTTCATCCAAATTACGCTGTGGAATGGCCGCCCATGTTCGTTGCAACAACAAAAAAAGGTCTTCTTGCGACTGGATACCCTCCATATTCGGCAGAGCTCTTCTCTGTAGCATATCCCATGCATGCTCAATCGGGTTCAAGTCTGGCGACTGAGCAGGCCAGGGCAGGACATTGATGTTAGCTGCGGCGAGAGTCTGTCTTACAACTCTTGCGGTGTGCGGTCGTGCATTATCATGCATTAACTGAAATAAGGGACCGATTTGCACTTGTAGAGGAACGATGACGTCTGATACAATCGTCTCAGCATAAATTTGAGCGTTGAGGTTGCCTCTGATCCAAATCAACTCAGTTCTTCCGCCGATCCAAATACCCGCCCATACCATGATGGTTCCACCACTATAAGGATGGACTTCCTGGCAGGATTTTAATCGCTGTTGGCGTCCAGGGGTTCTCCAGTGTCGTATACGTCTTGTATCCGGTCTCATACCAAAACGAGACTCATCAGAAAAGCACACGAAACGCCATTGTTCTTCTGCCCAATTTCTGTGTTCAAGAGCCCATTGATATCGAATCCTACGATTGTGCATTGCTATAGGTGGTACCCGTAGCGGTCTTCGGGAATGAAGGTTCACTTCATGCAAGCGGTTTCTGACTGTTTGGTCGCTAATTAAGTTCCCTGAAGAGTGATGAAGCCTCACGGCTAACATCATGGCGGTTATTGTTGGAGCTCTTCGAGTTAAGATTTGAATGTATCGGTCTTGTCTCCGTGTGGTGCAGCGATACCGTCCTCCATGGCGCTCAGCCACGGTACCAGTGCTTCGGTAACGTGTCCAAAGTCGACTGATAACACTCTGACTTGTATTCAGAGCTAAAGCCACAGTACGTTGCCGGGAACCAGTTTCTATCATTCCCACGGCTCTGAGCATTTCTTCCCTGCTTAAATGACGTCGCCGCTCCATAATAACGTTGGTTTTAATCAGTAGTAGGGAAACAGTAGCACTAATAATGTCTTCAATGCGTTGTATGTTTTTATAGGGAAAATATTGACAGCTGATTTTCATCTTTTACTCGAATTTGATTCACAGTTCCTGATTCAAATTATGAAATGCACCAAAAAGGATCCATATAAATTTATAAAATCATAAATTTATTACAAAGCCACATCTCAATCTCAAGAAATCCGCATAAAAATGCTTGATCCCTAGACACTTTTGATGTGTGTATTTAAATGTTTGACTTTATTTGCGGTGGGGGTTTTTTAAATTTTTAATTTAATTTTTATTTTAAAATTTTTAAACGCATTATTTTAGTTTTATAGAGTATACAGTTATGAGATTTTTTCAGTGCATTGTATGTAGAGTCAAATGCTGGTTAAAACGAATCCAAACACGACAAATCTGCTATTATTTTGTCAAGAGTCTACCTACTGGTGTGCTGGATAGCCTGGCTGCAGCATCAGCTCATCCTGTTGCCATCAGGGCATTGTGTACAGAATCAAATGCTGGTTGAAATAAATCCATACACGATATATCTGCTATTATTTTATCAAGAGTCTACCTACTGGTGTGCTGGATAGCCTGGCTGCAGCATCAGCTCATCCTGTTGCCATCAGGGCATTGTGTGCAGAATCAAATGCTGGTTAAAATGAATCCAAACACGACATATCTGCTGTTATTTTCCCAAGAGTGTATAAGTCCGCTAGATATCCTGGCTGCATCAGACCAAATACACCATAATGTTGCTTATTAATATTACACACATGGGTGTTTGAAATTTTAAGACACACATATATGTTTTTAAGTAAAGTTAATATCCATAGACGTCTAAAATAGCAACGGTAGCTAACACAAAAGAGCTGATAACCTTGAAACTGCTGAACCGATTTTGATGAATTATGTCTAAGAACCATCGCAAGAAACCCTGCTTTCAAATAAAAAAAACCGCATCTAAATCGGTTCACCCGGTTAGTAAAATTGATCAAAATAACAAGCTAGTATTTGTAGTAAATAATTAGAACTGTATGATTAAATTGACCATCACTAATTAAATGTACGAGTAGATGATAGCTATGGTGGGGCATCACACGACTCACTCATTGGAATGTGCACCCATTAAAATCACAATATTGGAAAATATAAATGAATATAGATAGTTGCGTTTGAAAATATCTAATAAAATGATCACACAAACTCCACATTACTACTATACTTAGGTACCTACGCCATTATTCGTATTACTAATTACTTTATCCAAGTTAAACGTTAAAAACTAAAAACACTTTTAAATACTACCTACCTAATTAGAACTCCTTGGGTTCTATCAATAAAGTTTGTTCAGATTTCAAAGCACGTTCGTTGCGTTCTTTACTCGTCATAATCATTTTACTTTTACGACGACACTAAGCAAACCTTTAATTTTTATTTTAAAGAATTATATAAATTACTATTACACTAATGAGTAGTAAAATTAGGCATAATGGCATATAATTTGACTCAAAAGCGCAATTCTATAATATATTTCTTGAAATTTTATACACAAATAAAACCGCTAAAATCATAACTACTAGGTTTCGGAACGCAATGCATAGGTTGGAGTAAAAGAGACAAACTTATGCAACAATTGCTTAAACAAATGTCTAGCGTCATCTCTTTCTCACACCGCTGACCACCGACAAATTAGCGATTCAGTTTAGGAACCTAAACTGGTTTGCATCGGAATTGAATGGCTAGCTAAAAGTTGAGGGTAGGCCTATTCATAGGCCCACCAAAACATTTCATGTAAAATGTTGCCAAGACGACTCCACGACGCGCGACGGTAGCGAAACGGCGAAGCCATACATTTTTACTGATATGTAGATAAGTAGGTAGAATTTGTGAAGTTAGGGTCGGTAGGTTAGGCCGTGTAGATTCAGAAGCTTGGCTCTACTTGAGATCTGATATCTTTTTCACAGGGCAAACCTTATGTGGTCGTCTAGGCAACATTTTACATGAAATGTTTTGGTGGAATGAAGTTTTGTGGTTACATTTTTGTAAACAGTAGGTCATAAACTCTGTTTTTTTTCAAAGGCGGAACACTAAGAGCTGGTTCACATTAGGTCGGACTGATAGTTTGTCGTTCACCGACTGCCGGGTGTTGCTGTTCACACTAGACGCCGCCGACCCGACCTAATGTGAATGTAACTGACGGTCGTTACGGTCGTTTTACTGCCCGGCCTGGGTCGTCACAATACAGTTGTGAGCTGGCTTTCGAATAGGATGGACGACGACGACGTTTTCATTGCAATGTGGTATTTAAATAAAATGCAGAAAAAAACGCCATGCCGCTAGTTTTAAACTTTTATTTTTGTACTGTTCACACGTTTTATTGCACAGTAAACTCCTGTCTTCCACAAGAGAAATCAAAACTTCCACATTAATTTCGCCCTCCATATTGAAACGTGTCTTCTCTGCATACACGTCGACGAAACTGCTTGCGCAAGTGCCGAGAGCGGGGTAAGGGCGGGTGGGAGGTTGGCTGGCGGGTATAACTTGCTAGTACCTACGCCAATATTATGTCCGATCCGACAGAAATCGTGGCTGGACGTATAATAGGTACGGTAATGCGTCGGCTCCGACAGTTTGATCGGGTCGCCCTAATGTGAACGGCGCTATTGACATACATACGCCAATATGGATCCGAAACTGTCGGACCGACAGTTTTACCGGCCCGACAAACGTGTCGGATCCATATTGGCGTAGGTATTTTTAAGGCATTAGGGCGACCCGACCAAACTGTCGGGCCGACACAATTACCGTACGTCCAGCCACGATTTCTGTCGGATCGGACATAATATTGGCGTACTAGCAAGTATGGCGCCGTTAACATTTGTCAGCGCGAAGCGTCGGCGACACCCGCCAGCCAACCTCCCACCCGCCCTTACCCCGCTCTCGGCACTTGCGCAAGCAGTTTCGTCGACGTGTATGCAGAGAAGACACGTTTGTACACTTATTAAAGTTTGAAAAGTTCCAACTTCATTTCGCTCGGCAATTATTGGATGCACCCAATATTTCCTTTTTCTTTTTTTCTGCCTTTTATTTAAATACCACATTGCAATGAAAACGTCGTCGTCGTCCATCCTGTTTTGTGACGACCCAGGCCGGGCAGTAAAACGACCGTAGGTACCGACAGTTATATTCACATTAGGTCGGGTCGGCGGCGTCTAGTGTGAACAGCAACACCCGGCAGTCGGTGAACGGCAAACTGTCGGTCCGACCTAATGTGAACCAGCTCTAATTTCAAAGTTGCATGTGCTTCTAGGTCGACCCCTGTCGGCTGTCACCCAGGACGTCGAGTCCGTAGAGGCGCCCTTCTCCAAACGGGTCCATATTGGCTCACCTAAAGTTCTTTACCCGAAATTGTTCTTCCTAATCATTTGTACCTAATCCGAATGATCACTCTTCCTAAAATTTTTCATCCTAAAGTTTTCATCCTAAAGTTTTCATTCATACTATTTGTTGTGCTACCGGCGATGTTCATAACACACATGATTCCGAAAATTGTAATTAATAATATCATTAATTCAGACCAATAAAAACGTATAGACAGAGCATTGCGCTCCTAAAAGTGTGGCACGAAATATGAAGACGATTCGCAATATGAAGACGGCCGCTCGGTAGTCTGCCGCTAGCAAGCGAGAGCGCGTGACGTTGTTTTGTTTTAATCATAACTACGAAATTATGCCGCCCCGCATCATAAACTGCTGCAAGAACAATTCCTGTTTCCAAAATAAAGCTTCTGGAATTATTTTTTACAAGAAAGTAACGTTTGTTTAAATAAAATCGTTAAAATATCAGAAATAATTTCTTGGAACACGCCATTGTGTCGGTGTTGCAAGTTAAGAACATTATTTTTTCCCAAAAAATAAGGAAAATCGTAATGTTTTACGGACACTTCACAGCATTTTTTTTTATAATTTTACTATTGGACACAGTCAAATATAATCAAATAATAGTATGTTTGATACGATATTTTTAGGTTCCCAGCTCATAAAACGTGGAAAGAAAAATGAATTAAAAATATACGGGACAACAGAAATAATAACGAGTGCCTCCCTTCAAAATTTAGTAGGATCCTGACCAACGAAGTATGGAAATCCGTCTCAAGTTGAAACAAAATCGAAGTCTTTTTTTTATTATAGACTACGTTTTATATACTATTATATAAAAGTATTCATTTTAACATAAATATCCGAGTTTTAAAGCAAACAAATATGGAGATAATCTACAAATTATGTCTATGCTACTCGCAACTCGTACATAAATATAAGGTTCCATCATGTTGCGAAACAAGAAACTTTACTCAAAAGTTATGACTCAAAACGTCAGACATTATAAAAAGGTGACACAACATAAGGGGCATTAATAATTTCACTTATTCAGAAAATTAATTATTGTAATTAAACAAAAATATCTTTCATTTCTTACAATCAAGATAAACACTATACTACATACCTACATAATAATAAAACTTAACCAAAGTATCTCTCGCACTTGGGAGTCGCAGCGCAACGCTTGCAACATTTTTCTCTAGCACACATGCGCAAATCTGCGATGTCATACAACAAGTTACGCACACAACGCCAAAAGTAGTCCTCACTTTTTTAGTCGCGATTGTTCACGACGGCTCCGTCTATACTTTTTTATTGGTCTGAGATCATTAATGTCAATATTATATTTAAACTACTGCTGTTTTTTATCATAACGCTTATAACCCTAAACATACTCGTAATTACCTAAGTACTTACCATAATATTTTCACTCATACCTACTCAGAAAGAAACATTTACCAAGTGTAATGAAAATAGTAGATTATTAACCAAGGGGATAAAGCAGTGTCTTCTGTCGCGGGTGACGATTTAAATCGCGAGCGTAACGAAAGACTCGAGATTTACTCCCGAGCGTAGCGAGGGTGTTAAAAACTTAAATCACGAGCGAAGCGAGGGAAAAAGTCGAGTCCTGAGTGTAGCGAGGGATTTAAGTTCACCCAAGACTAAGACAGCTTTATCACCGAGGAAAATACTCTACTTTTCGTACCATTTGCGAAAAATTAACATACTTAATAATAATATGAGATAAGCATTTATTAAAAATAATGACAATTAAAAGTAAACGTATTTTTAGAATATTAACTTATTAAAAATAAATTAAAATAAACTTAACGTTTATATATTTGAAGAAAACAAAAACGCGGCAAATTCCTAGATTAATATTTTTTTGTCGGAAAAGCAAAGGCATCAAGCTCATACGGCCTCGTCGGTTTTCGTAATTTTATTTAATTAATAATCATAACTGCATAATAAACGCGTAAGTATTCCTTTTTCAAAAAGATGTATAATGCTATAAATACAAACTCAATGGTGTAAACACAGATGTAGTTTACTCTAAATTTCGGTAAGTATTCCAAATTTAAATCACATTCTCTCCCTAGGGGATGAATGAAATCCAGTACAATTTTCTTTCCCTGTTTTTAACAGATTAAAAATGACTATTGTTATGTTCGCTTTTTGTGGCATAGAATGTCACTTTTTTGAGCAAGTGGTACGAAATAGTAGATTATTAACCAAGGGGATAAAGCAGTGTCTTCTGTCGCGGGTGACGATTTAAATTGCGAGCGTAACGAAGGACTCGAGGTTTACTCCCGAGCATAGCGAGGGTGTTAAAAACTTAAATCACGAGCGAAGCGAGGGATTTAAGACGAGTCCTGAGTGTAGCGAGGGATTTAAGTTCACCCAAGTCTAAGACAGCTTTATCACCGAGGAAAATACTCTACTTTTCGTACCATTTGCGAAAAAATTAACACAATAATAATATAAGATAAGCATTTATTAAAAATAAAGACAATTAAAAGTAAACGCATTTTTAGAACATTAACTTGTTTATAAAAATAAATTAAAATAAACATAACATCTAAATATTAAAGAAAACAAAAACGCGGCAAATTCCTAGATTAATACACACATCAAAAGTGTCTAGGGATCAACATATATTTTTGCAATAACTTTTCTCCTGATTGATATTAATTAAAATTTTCTTTAAGGATCCATCAAATAAAGTGTTTTGGTTTGTCACAGTAACGATAAACCAAGTCACCTTTGCATTAATAAAGAAATTTGCCGTTTTCCTAATAAAGGGATTTTTGACATTTGAACCACTAACATTAAAGTTCGAAAAAAAGACTGAAATAACAGTTTTCTTTAAAATTTTATTGGGTAACTTAAACAATTAATAATCCGTGTTTCTACCGCGAACACTAACAACACAAGAACATCGGTTTGGCATACTCAAAATGAGTTCATCCAAATCACGCTGTGGAATGGCCGCCCATGTTCGTTGCAACAACAAAAAAAGGTCTTCTTGCGACTGGATACCCTCCATATTCGGCAGAGCTCTTCTCTGTAGCATATCCCATGCATGCTCAATCGGGTTCAAGTCTGGCGACTGAGCAGGCCAGGGCAGGACATTGATGTTAGCTGCGGCGAGAGTCTGTCTTACAACTCGTGAGGCTTCATCACTCTTCAGGGAACTTAATTAGCGACCAAACAGTCAGAAACCGCTTGCATGAAGTGAACCTTCATTCCCGAAGACCGCTACGGGTACCACCTATAGCAATGCACAATCGTAGGATTCGATATCAATGGGCTCTTGAACACAGAAATTGGGCAGAAGAACAATGGCGTTTCGTGTGCTTTTCTGATGAGTCTCGTTTTGGTATGAGACCGGATACAAGACGTATACGACACTGGAGAACCCCTGGACGCCAACAGCGATTAAAATCCTGCCAGGAAGTCCATCCTTATAGTGGTGGAACCATCATGGTATGGGCGGGTATTTGGATCGGCGGAAGAACTGAGTTGATCTGGATCAGAGGCAACCTCAACGCTCAAATTTATGCTGAGACGATTGTATCAGACGTCATCGTTCCTCTACAAGTGCAAATCGGTCCCTTATTTCAGTTAATGCATGATAATGCACGACCGCACACCGCAAGAGTTGTAAGACAGACTCTCGCCGCAGCTAACATCAATGTCCTGCCCTGGCCTGCTCAGTCGCCAGACTTGAACCCGATTGAGCATGCATGGGATATGCTACAGAGAAGAGCTCTGCCGAATATGGAGGGTATCCAGTCGCAAGAAGACCTTTTTTTGTTGTTGCAACGAACATGGGCGGCCATTCCACAGCGTGATTTGGATGAACTCATTTTGAGTATGCCAAACCGATGTTCTTGTGTTGTTAGTGTTCGCGGTAGAAACACGGATTATTAATTGTTCAAGTTACCCAATAAAATTTTAAAGAAAACTGTTATTTCAGTCTTTTTTTCGAACTTTAATGTTAGTGGTTCAAATGTCAAAAATCCCTTTATTAGGAAAATGGCAAATTTCTTTATTAATGCAAAGGTGACTTGGTTTATCTTTACTGTGACAAACGAAAACACTTTATTTGATGAATCCTTAAAGAAAATTTTAATTAATATCAATCAGGAGAAAAGTTATTGCAAAAATATATGTTGATCACTAGACACTTTTGATGTGTGTATTTATTTGTCGGAAAAGCAAAGGCATCAAGCTCATACGGCGTCGTCGGTTTTCGTAATTTTATTTAATTAATAATCATAACTGCATATTAAATTCGTATTCCTTTTTCAAAAAGATGTATAATGCGTAAACAAACTCAATGGTGTAAACACAGATGTAGTTCAGTATACATTTCGGTAAGTATTCCAAATTTAAATCACATTCTCTCCCTAGGGGATGAATGAAATCCAGTACAATTTTCTTTCCCTGTTTTTAACAGATTAAAAATGACTATTGTTATGTTCGCTTTTTGTGGCATAGAATGTCACTTTTTTGAGCAAGTGGTACGAAAATGATATTTATAGTTATAATGTGAGATTATGAAGTTCAATGCTTCGGAATTATGAACATTATTTGGTTTTATGTTTCTTTGTGTAAGTATTATAACTTTTTTGTCAATGGGTGTACCTACTTACCTGAAATAAATGAATTTATTATTATTATTATTAAAGACAGAGTAGGTATAAGAATTGTGATTAGGATGAAAAATTTTAGGAAGAACAGTTCGGATTTCCCATGGATTTCCAATTATCGGAGTTGAAAATTTAGGTGAACTTTGGCGCTCCGTCTCCAAACCCATAATAGGAGGAGTATTATTATTTTTGGTAGCATTTATTGAGCAATGCTATCCTGGCAATGATTGGCAATAGGCTGGACTGCCCTTTTAGTCGACATTGCTGTGGCAGGCACGTTGCTGTGCCAACACGTGTTAGACATTTATAATATTTAATTTTTCAATTTTTAATTTTTAATTATTGTATTTATTTATTTCCATGGCTAATTAATTTATATATATTAATGAAATTGTATTTATTTATTTCCATGGCTAATTAATTTATATATATTAATGAAATTGTAATTTAATCATGTGTAACGGGTGTCTTAATTACCTGAATAAATGAATTTAATAATAAATTGGTTAATGGAGGTTGGTTCATTGGTTGACCACAACTGAGGCCTAGCACTGTAAGTATTCCACACCTTTACTGTGTCGCGAAGAATAATTGGTTACTGTGACGCAGCTACAGACTTGAGAAGTCTGTCGCCTGAACAGACCCAGGCCCGAGTCAGTGGTGTGCTAAACGTATCAGAGAACTTTAAGCAGCACTAGCCCATATGTTAACAATAAGACGTCGGCCTGGTGAACTACTCATGACGAGCTTAGGTCCGTAGTTGGAGGGGTTAACAAGACTTCTAGTAATGTGCAACACATAATGTTTGTGAGCTAAGAAAAAGAAAAAAAAGACTGGTCCAGAGTCCGGCCCCGACCGTCCAACCCGGGGTGGAGGATATCCATAAGAATTTCCACAGTAAAAAAACCTTTTACATGTAAATTTCACCGTTCTAAGTACTTATAGAAACAACACAGACGCTCGACAGCCTAGTTGTCAATTACCTACTTCGTAATGACATTACTGTCTGATTGATCAACTTAATCCAACGCAAAAGATATTGGTCGACGCCGTAATGAGTCTATGAAAACCTTTTCAAACCATATTTTTCTAACATGATTACCTTTTCATTATATTCGTAATAACATCGTCTGAGAACAAAATTGCAGTAGATTGGCTATAAACTCAATTAGGAGGGTAGTTCTGATATAAAAGGGAGTGGAAACCGGGTAGTTGCATCAGTTGGTGTTCAACTCTCTGGTCTTCAAGAAGTCTCGACTAGTTTTTCAAGTAAGTTTCGGTTTTTATATCGAAAAAATTTCAAGAAAACTTAACTTAAATTTCTGATTAAGATTTTGATGTATTATTTAAAATAAAATTATTTTTAATACTTTAATAAATTCAGAAACGTTTTGGAAAGCGTACCTACTTAGTTAAACTGGAAATTCGACCGTTTTCACTTTCGCATTTCTTTTCCAAATTATTTCTCCTTGCTTACTAAGTAGTAATG
This sequence comes from Euplexia lucipara, assembly GCA_921972225.1. Lineage (NCBI taxonomy): Eukaryota > Metazoa > Arthropoda > Insecta > Lepidoptera > Noctuidae > Euplexia > Euplexia lucipara. Next base: position 2,150,685 of record OV179142.1, on the reverse strand, counting down.
CGGGTCGCACATTTCTAGTAGGTAGTCCTGATAACCCCTCCAACTAAGCTAAATATGGTTGTGTCTGGAGTGGGTTCACATCAATAGTGCTATGGGCGGAGATCAAACCCACAACCTATCATCGCCAGGCCAACGCCTATAACCACTGGGCTATGGCCGCGTGCAAAATTTCTCGACGCGCGAAATGTTCAGAAAAACGATCCACCAAGTTTTCACTTAGCATAGGTACCTATAATTAGATTGATATATAATCATTTCTTTTTTTTCAGATCTTCATAAAAATGCGTTTCATTATCGCTCTGTGCTTCTTCGCCATCATCATGTGCATCCACAATGCCGAGGCCAATATCAGGAAGCCCCCTTTCAACGGTTCTATCTTCGGCAAGCGAAGTGTTGTTGGTAAGTAAGATATAGATACCAAAAATCAACCGTCCATTCGCTCAAGGCAGTTTGCACACCAAGTCAAAATGGCTTTGCACGATGTGTGTAAAATCTAACAATGTTTGTACTTTTATATCTTCTTCTTATCGCGAGGTTAGTGCCTAAACTAGTGTCAAGTCTTAATGTAGCCCATGGGCCTCTGACTTGGCATCACTTGCCACGAGAAATATCTCTCAGGCATGCCGGTTTCCTCACGATGTTTTCCTTCACCGTTTTTGAAGCAAGTGATAATCACATGAATCCGAAATGATTTTTCCTATGATTTGGCAATCCGCTGGTCACACCACTAGGCCATGGCTGCTTTAATACCACCAATGTACCTATGAAAAATAAATTATAACATTGTCGGCATCTGTGCTATATTTTATGTCGATAAAAGATTTTGATATTTTATGGGGATTACGAGAGTTGTTTACTTTTTGTTTGAATATGTTTCCGTCACTTCATACATCGATTATTTTATTTCATAATATTTCGTCTGTTTCAGAGTACGACACTACAGGCAAAGCTTTGTCGGCTCTGTGCGAGATCGCCGCCGAAACCTGCCAGGCTTGGTCCGAAACCTTAGAAAATAAATAATTTATGTATCATTCTACCAATAACAACCGTATAAAATGCAGCCTTTTGTTATGGAATATTAATCTTTACTATCTAGTCAATATTGTTGTGTAATCAAAAATATTTATAATACAGTAACGTTTCATCTTTAACTTGCTTTTCATTTTCCTGACGAACTTCTAATCGAGGATGACCTACACACACGCACATAATTCGGAAACACATATAATTTGTACGCACACACACGATACACACACCCCCACATCCCCACAACACACCTCATACACACATACGCACACACAAATTTTAAACCTTGTGCGCATACCTTACGTGTGTTAATAGTACCTACATTACGATATAAGTGCGGTAAGTCTTTAAAAGCTTGAAAGAATCATTGAAATCGGTTGACAATTGCAAAAAAGTTCTTTCTAAACATTAATCTGTAGGTATATCTCTGCCGGGCCCCTTTTAATATAGACAGGCATAATGTTATGTTATGGAAATACAAAAACTTTGTTAAAAAAAAAATTTGTTGTTGCGTTGAATGACATGAAAAGACGAATACTGTTTACTTACATGATTTTATATTCGTAACTCACTAAATAAAATCGAATAATCTTGTTATTATTTATGTATACAAAAATATTATCAAGAGTTTGTTTGTTTGCTTGAATGCGCTAATCTCAGGAGCTACTGGTTGGAATTGAAAAATTCTTTTACGTGTTGCATAGTCCAATTATTGAGAAAAGTTAAAGGCTATATAACATCACGCTACAGCCAAAAGGAGCTGAGCATAAATGAAAAATGTTTAAAAAACGGGATAAAATTTTCCTTTTTGAGAGCTTCCGTAGCGTGCGCTGCGTAAACCCTTTAAGTTACGCAAATGTCATGTACGATGGAATTGTTCCTCTTAAAAAGTCCTAAAAAAAAGTCCGCGACAGCATATGTCTATCAGCGACGGGTACCCCACAATAACTGCTTTTACCTTTAAAATTTTCGATTAAAAAGAGTGAATTTTTGCGAAGGTTATTTAACCCATATTGTATGAATCTATATCTAAATAAATTTGTTCGTTATAATGGAAATTTAACATAAAATATTTGTGCCCTTCAGTCTATATAGTTTAAATAAATATCTTAGAAGATATCACAATATGAAAATATCCGCGCGACAAAATAATTCTGTACCTTCAGTGAAAAGTGATATAAGTCAAAAATCATAGTTTTGAGTAATTTAAGGTTAAAGATTAAAAAAAATCTCGTTATTTTTCTAACGTTCTAAAATAAAAAACGATATGTGGTACGTGTAGATAATATTATAAAGATTATAAAGAGCTTGGTTTGAATATATTATTTTGCACGGAATTTAAGTAATTAGTAAAAATAGCCAGTTATATCACCGTACACTACAGTTTTCTTTGCTTATTTTTGTGTATTTAAATCTATAATGAAAGGAATTATTTTACACATTTAGTTACCGTTTTGTGTGAAATGTTATAAGGCTTGTGTTTTGGCATGTTTTGCCTGCAAATAGTTATTGTGAGAAAAAGTCGTAAAACTAATATGATCATTTTGATTATCAGCAACCTTTTTTCATTGTTTTATTTAAAATTCCTACGTAAATATTCAATTGTACCCCTTAACACCAATGTATTTTTCAAACTAGTAAGTGATTAATGCTACAAGCTAGAATTGATTGTGATACATTTTGTTTACATCGAAGTGTTTATTGATACAAGTAATAAGTATTTTCAAACGTTTTTGTCACAGAAAGGGTAAAACTATGTTAATATCATAATAAAATAATAACTAAATTAAAAAAATGTAAATGAAGCAAAAGAAATGTATAAGAATCGTAGCAGATGGCGCGTAGTTTCTGCCTACCATGCCATGGGAAACCATGGGAAAAAGGCGTGAGTGTATGTATGTATATACTAGTTTTTTATATTATGCAGAACAAACAACCACGTTTAATATTGCAAAAAAGTTGCCTTTTTTTAGCCACTAAAATTTATCTACCACAAAGTTCAATGTTCGACGGCTCACCACATTAATAACACGACCGTCAACACACATGTCGCTGGCAAAATAATCGAAACTAACTCAGTTGCTAGAGAAGAAAATAAATAAAAAGAAGATGTAGTAACAAAAATTGAAAAGAGTATGCTTAGATGGTTTGGTCACGATGAAAAGATGGATGAAGACGACTAACGAAAGGTATTAGTAGTATATACAAGGCAGATGTAAGTGGGAACACCGGGAGGGGACGCCCAAGAAGGACATACATAGACCTTATTGGTGAGGTTCTTCAGAAAGGTCAGGTGTGTAGTACTCGCAACCGGCGCGTGTGTATGACAACATGTATGAATGTAAACGAAGCAAGAGAAGTATGTAAGAATCGTAGCATATGGCGCTCTGTAGTTTCTGCCTACCCCCATGGGAAGAAGTTTATGTATGTATGTATGTATGTATGTAAACACAATAAAATTTACGACTGGCCTGTTGGTCTAGGGGTTAGTGGTCCTGACTGCTATGCTGGATATATATAGGTTTGATCCTCACCCAAGACACATGTTTATGTGATGAGCACGACCATTAATTCTGTGTTTCATGTATCTATAATATGTATGAATTTAGAAATGTATATGTAGTATTATCGGTTGTCTAGTACTCATAACACAAGCTCTGCAGGTTCTAGCCATATTACAAATTCAATTTCTATTATCGTAAAGGATGAGGCGACAATAGAAAGAAAATGGCGTATATGGAATCAGCTGTTTGTCAACTGTCAAGTGTTAACGAGTAGAATTTGTAATATGGCTGAAAATGAAATACACTTGACAGTTGACAAACAGCTGATTCCATATACGCCATTTTCTTTCTATTGTCGCCTCATCCTTTGACAAATAGAATAGAAATAGAATTTGTTATATGGCTAGACCTGCTGCTTAGTTTAGGACTAGATGGCGTTGTGTGAAAGTTGTGGAATATTTTATTTATTTGTATAAATCTTTAGATGATAACTTTTCTAAATAATATCTTACTATCACATTGTTGCAAATATGTCTAAAACTAGCCTACTGTTCAATATCTCCAACTAAATTCATGAACAATCCAAAAACAACCGTCAAACAGATAGAGACAATTCAAAAGCTCAATTAAATTATACCGGGACTGTCACATCATCTCCATAAGTGTCGGAACAAAACAAGCGAGGCTAATCCGGTGTGCAGAGATAATTAAAAATTATAGCTCAGGTAAGCTGTGATAACAGCAACTTGTACCTGCATTTTATGTCATTTGCTAAAGAAATTACTTAGCTGTGTAAAATTATAGTGAAAATTGTAAATCATATCGGTGAATTTGACAATATCGAACTTCTTGATGTTGGATATGTTGTCTGAGTTTAAAATTTTAAGAAGAACAAGGATTAATGTAACACTTTTCACTAGATATAGGATATAGGATTTCATTTGTATCACTTTGGATTAATTGAAGTAAAACCTTTCGGTTCGTGTAAGATGTGGTAACTCGAGTCGTATTAAAATACATTTCAGAAATATAAAGATCTGTTCGGAGCACTTTGGTATGAATCAAAAAGTATTATTTTACACAATAATTTCAATAAAAATTGCTTAGTTATATCAATGTACACAAAAAAAACTCTTTCATTTTTAATCGTATAACAACGGGGATAAGATAGAAATTAAGTTAATTTTTTTTTAATAAGTTTAATCAGAGAATATAAAAACCGATCTAGGTCGACATGTATCACTTTTCACTGAAGGTACAGAATTACGCGCGCGGCAGTCATTTGGTCCGTCCGGCTCTCGCGTTCCTATGTAGCTAGTGGGGATTCTGGCCTCTGGGAAATTCAAAATATTTATTGCACCATAATGTTTATAAGTACAAGGTGTTATTGAGAGAGATACCTATAGTAATTCTCACTTTAATATAACCTAAACTAATATTATAAAGAGGAAACATTCGATTTTTGTTTGTTACGATTTAAGGCGTGATATTATAGATACATATACAATTCACCCGATTGCGATGAAGACGTTGTTCAGTGCATACCCAGGATATTTTCTGGGTATGTAGGTAAGGTAGGTATGTTAATAATAAAACTAGTCTGTAATAAAAGTCCAACAATTCAATAACTTGTTTATTTAACAATTTTTTAGGTAGGTAGGTCTACATAAAAAAGGATAGAAGCTTTATACGAGTAGGTATATAATTATATAGTTAAAATCAGGCAGTCTGTTAAACTTTTTATCGTTTTATTTACCTACTTACCTAAAACCAAATGCTTCGTTAGCCACAATAAACTTGTAAAGGGCTCGGCCTATTTAAAAACGAAGTGTTGTTGTGTTATTATATCGAAATAAAAAAAAAACATTAGTTTATTGCACCCGTGTGTAACCACTTGTAATGACATCGAAATCAAATGACAAACACTTCACACTAAGAAAACGATATACAAAGCATCATATTAGAAAAAAAAACTGGTTATTTTTGTAATTAGCAGAAAAAACTACAAGGTTTATGTAGTTTTTAATAAAAATAAGAAAAAATACAATGATCGGCGAACCAGTGATAAACGTCACATAGATATGACAAAGATTACGCTCTACGAACCTAAACTAGTCGATTATCGATTTCCAAAGGCCGATGTAATTAAACTTCCCCAATCTGTCAAATTTTTCCTATCGAATATGAACCTTTTTCTTTTGTGATAAAGTTGAAAATCTATTACTTAAATAAATTTGACAGATTGGGGTAGGTTCAAATTCTTGATTTGTGGAGGGGGGTGTGAATATTTATAAATAAAAAATATCTTGTTGTAGCGCAAAATTTTCAAGAAAATAAACAGACTTAGGTAGGTAGTAAGGATAATGCTGACAGAATATTTGCGTGTGTAAAGTTGTATTCAACACTTTGGATGAAAATGCTTTATTTTTTCTGTTAACACTCTACTGTATGTACTTTTTGGAAATAAAAATATTATTATTTATTATTATTATTAATAATTGGCACCTCAAAAACCTATTATACGATCAAACTTTTGAGGAAAAAAGGATCCACCATCTTGGATTTTAAAATTTATGTCAGATTTGCAATCGGCACCCCCAAAAACCAATTGGACGATACCCATATCGAACATATGAGAAATAAAACGCATCCACCATCTTGGATTTGAAAATTAATGTCAGATCTGCAATCGGAACCCCCAAAAACCTATTAAACGATACCCATATCAAACATTTGAGAAAAAAACGCATCCGCCATCTTGGATTTGAAAATTATTGTCAGATTTGCAATCGGCACCCCCAAAAACCAATGAAACGATACCCATATCAAACATATGAGAAAAAAACGCATCCGCCATCTTGGATTTGAAAATTAATGTCAGATTGGCAATCAGCACCCCCAAAAACCAATTAAACGATACCCATATCAAACATATGAGAAAAAAACGCATCCGCCATCTTGGATTTGAAAATTAATGTCAGATTTGCAATCGGCACCCCCAAAAACCAATTGGACGATACCCATATCGAACATATGAGAAATAAAACGCATCCACCATCTTGGATTTGAAAATTAATGTCAGATCTGCAATCGGAACCCCCAAAAACCTATTAAACGATACCCATATCAAACATTTGAGAAAAAAACGCATCCGCCATCTTGGATTTGAAAATTAATGTCAGATTGGCAATCGGCACCCCCAAAAACCAATTAAACGATACCCATATCAAACATATGAGAAAAAAACGCATCCGCCATCTTGGATTTGAAAATTAATGTCAGATTTGCAATCGGCACCCCCAAAAACCAATTGGACGATACCCATATCGAACATATGAGAAATAAAACGCATCCACCATCTTGGATTTGAAAATTAATGTCAGATCTGCAATCGGAACCCCCAAAAACCTATTAAACGATACCCATATCAAACATTTGAGAAAAAAACGCATCCGCCATCTTGGATTTGAAAATTATTGTCAGATTTGCAATCGGCACCCCCAAAAACCAATGAAACGATACCCATATCAAACATATGAGAAAAAAAACGCATCCGCCATCTTGGATTTGAAAATTAATGTCAGATTGGCAATCAGCACCCCCAAAAACCAATTAAACGATACCCATATCAAACATTTGAGAAAAAAACGCATCCGCCATCTTGGATTTGAAAATTAATGTCAGATTGGCAATCGGCACCCCCAAAAACCAATTAAACGATACCCATATCAAACATATGAGAAAAAAAACGCATCCGCCATCTTGGATTTGAAAATTAATGTTAGATTTGCAATCGGCACCCCCAAAAACCAATTAAACGATACCCATATCAAACATATGAGAAAAAAACGCATCCGCCATCTTGGATTTGAAAATTAATGTCAGATTGGCAATCGGCCAAAAACCAATTAAACGATACCCATATCAAACATATGAGAAAAAAACGCATCCGCCATCTTGGATTTGAAAATTAATGTCAGATTGGCAATCGGCACCCCCAAAAACCAATTAAACGATACCCATATCAAACATATGAGAAAAAAACGCATCCGCCATCTTGGATTTGAAAATTAATGTCAGATTTGCAATCGGCATGCGGCACCCCCAAAAACCTAAAATCATACTCATATTGAATTATAAGAGAAAATTATATTGAAATACATACTTATGATCCTTACTTGTTTCATTTACTAAGAAACTCAAAAAACAAAAATTATGACTTACCTGATTTTATCTGGTGGCAGCACGTATGTGTACACAAAAGATCGCGATTTGTCGTTTTTGGTGCGTCGCTCCGCAATGAGACGTGACCACTCTCTGAGCTCTTGTGGGCGACTGAATTTTCGAGCGGTCTACGTTGCTTATAATACAACGTCCCGCGTCCATAGAAAATTTGTATGGCGGATTTGAGATGCTTTAAAAAAATAAATATACTAAAATAACCAGGTGACACTTTGAAAATCTAAAAGCATCGAATTGTAGAATAAACATTTGTGATTAATATGAATTTAACTCTGTAAAAAAAATCAACAGTTTAGTATCAAAATTCAACTAAACACCAACATGCCATTTTTAGATATTTGTCACAACTTTACGTAATTTTATTTATTTAACAAGAAAATATTCCTTTTTTTTGCTTCGGAATAATTGTAAACACATTCTTTGCGGTGTTCATAGCATTCCTTTTTGGTCAATTATTGTAATAGTATTGATCACATCAACTTAACCGTGCCGGCCGTTTTGGACTGTTTTGGTCGGTGCCGTCTTAACTTGGGACTAAATGGCGTTGTGTGAAAAAGTTGTGGAATTTTATTTATTTAGTTTGATATTTATTTTTGACACCGACTGAACCTAGGTATATCTTATCTAACACTTTTTAGCGTTTTTTCGGCGGTTATATTTTTTTGTAAAAGTTTTTGTTTTTAAATATTTTAGTTGAGGAAGTAAATTGACGTATATAACGGCTGTGAGGAGTTCCCTCTGCATTATCAGACCTAGGTACTCCAGGTCTCCATTATGTAGTTGTGTCACCTAAACTACATAATATCTGTGTTCCAAGTATCAACAGAGTCGGTTCGCAGGTGAAAATTCTGTAGGTGAAATATCAATCCCTCCTCATCCCTGTTTTTCTACCTTAGGATTGAATTTTTCTAATGGGACTAATTTTGGGGTACCTACCTTCCTATACCTTTTCCAATAAAAAAGAATTATCTAAATCAGACTACTCTGTTAAAAGTTATGCGGGGTCATACCTACATCGTCGGTTAAAAATATACGGTAGTTTCAACATGTCTCATACTCTTTAAAAATGTGCCTAGGATTTAGTTTCCAAAACCCTCAATCTTTTACCTATGTGAGGGAACTTTACAGTCCGAACTCGGTTATTTGACTTACACAGTCTGATTCAAACTTTAACAATTCTTTTGGAATGTAAAAGGGAATGTAAAATGTAAAAAATTGGAATGTAAAACATTAAATTCTTTAGTACCTTTAACACAAGCTCTTACTCGTAGCTTAGGACTAGATGGCGTTGTGTGAAAAGTTGTGGATTGTTTTTTTTTTAATGTTCACTTAATCCTAGTACAGACGCCAGCACATCAAGTTACCCCAATGTGTCAAATTTTCCTAATTGAATATGAACTTTATTCTGTTCGACATAAAGTTAAAAAACGATCAAAGAAATTTGACACATTGGGGTAACTTGATGTGCTGGCGTCTGTACATTTTCAAAGAGTTTTAACAAAGTGGCGATCAATCTGCGTTTGTCGCGCGTCCCGTATGCACGCACGCAACTACTTTAACCCCACCGCGTTAACTGCTCGCCATCGCTAGTGATGCTACGTGTCCAAGTCGATACATTATCGATGATCGATATTGTGGTTTCACCGAAATGGATAAATTCCTAGTGAGGTCGGAATCCACCGGCAACCTCAACTCTAAAAGACCTGGTGAAGACATATCCGGCCCATGGCAGTTTGCCAAACGTCCTGCGGTCGCGAGGAACTCGGAAAAGTTTGATGAAGCACGCAGATTACCTCTGCGCAATCAGTTCAAGGATCTCACTGTGGACGATAACAGTGAATCAGGTAAACACTTCAGAGACGCCTCAATTGGAGTGAAGAAAAACGGACATATCCCACCCATAATATTGGAGATACAGAAAAATTGGACGCATGAAACAATTAAAAACCTCATCTCACGTTACACCAACAAGTTTCATCTACAGTATAGAGCCAACAATAAAGTCTCAGTAAGTTGCCACTCAACAGAATCTCACCAGCTCGTGAAGGATGGTCTTCGCAAAGAAAATGCTGCCTTCCTAACTTACACACGCAAAGATGAGAAAGTCCCCAAAATGGTGATAAAAGGTTTACCATCCTACGTTCAAGATGACCTATCCGCCGAGCTTGAAAAACTAGGGTTTGCAGGAGCATCGGTCTCACAAATGAAGACTCACTCAGTAAGTACATTATCTTGTCCACCTTTCCTAGTAGTGCTCTCTGCTGGAACAGATATAGCAAAGTTTCGCAAAATTAAATATTTATTTAACTGCGTGGTTACAATTCAAAAATACAAACCCAATAATACTGCTGGGACTCAATGCTACAGATGCCAAAGTTTCGGACACGCTTCAAGAAATTGCAATATGCCTGCTAGGTGCGTTAAATGTACAGAACCTCATGCTACGAGTGAATGTACTAAAAAAGACCGTATTGAACCTGCACGCTGCTGTAATTGTGATCAGAACCACCCTGCCAACTTTCACAAATGTGCGACTCGTCTTGCCTACCTAAAAAGAGCCCAAGAAAGGCGTGAGAACCTATCCAGGCCTATTATTGCCGCGGCCCCATACGCGCCTGCTGCACCGCCTCCTATTTTACCACCCTCATCTGAAAAGCGTTCATATGCTACTACTGTCAAAACCAGTCATAATTCAGCCCCTAACGAGCAGTTGGATTTGTCGCCGGATGACCCTGTGACAAAAGAGATGTTGGAAATACTTATTTGTATTAAAAATCTTAAGCCACAATTTTGTGCCTGTGAATCTATGTTAGATAAGGTAATGTTAATTCTGACCCACCTTGGACCCTATGTCTAATAAAAATAATGAGTTGAGATTTTTATCTTGGAACTCCGATGGAGTTCGCTCAAAAATGCATGAATTACTTCAGTTAGCTGTATGTACCCTATCTATTGATATAATAGCCGTGTGTGAAACCAAACTTACGTGTAATACTCCCTTATTGACTCCAGGATTTAAATGCTACAGACAAGACAAGCACCACAATGGACGGGGTCAAGGTGTAGCCATTCTGGTCAATGAAAGATTTGAGGTTGAACCAGTCACTATTCCCAAAACTAGGCACATTGAGGCAGTTGCTATTTGTTTAAAAATTAGCGGGAAAAACCACATTTTTGTGTCAGCCTACCAATCCCCAAACTTGCAGCTCGACTGCAACGACATTGACATTTTGTTTTCCCTGGGGCCTCATGTTGTTATAATGGGGGACTTTAACGCAAATCACGGGTATTGGAATAGTAGTTATGTCAATACCCGTGGCAATGTGCTGTTTCGACACATGCTTAACCATGATTATGTGGTACATTACCCTGACTCACCAACTCAGGTCAACTATAGAGCCAATCTTACGCCTACAAATCCTGATTTGATCTTGGCCCTAAACGTAAATAGTATAGACGAGGTTCGTGCCCTACCTGCCCTTTCATCAAACCACTTTCCTATACATTTCACAGTCAATGGTCAATGTTCTCCCATACCTAAACCCAGACACTATCGCTATTGTGATGCTGACTGGGATAAATACCGGACCTTCCTTGACCAAAAGATTTCGCTAAGCCCAAAGGTGTTTAAATCCGAGTTGGAAATCAACTACGCTGTAACTTACCTTCAAGAGTGTCTTATTGCTGCCAGAGAAAAAAATATTCCCAGTAAAGTACATGTAAATACTAACACAAAACTACCTAATTACATCGCAAAAGGAACAAAATGTGCCCCTTCGTGAAAAACGACGATTACGATCAACTATTAATAAGTTACAACATTTAATTAATTCGGCCATAATAAAACATCAGGATAAAATATGGAACACTAAACTTTCTAAAGTAGACAACCCTAGTAACGATATTTGGCGACTTGTTAAATCACTTAAACCAAGGTCTGACTCAATACCTCCACTTAAAACACATGAGGGCACTTTGACAAACAACATCTCCGAACAATGTAATGCTCTAGCAGATGCTTTTGAGATGAACTTAAATCTCACTCGTAACTGGATAAGTGATAGTGTCGAGCAACCCGTTCAGTCAGCCATTAATTACTTAAATAATATAGTCATTGACAAACTACACCATGCTGTCCGGCCAACCGAAGTCTGGAAAGTTTTACGTAAACTAAAGACCAGAAAAGCTCCAGGCGATGACAGTATACACAATATTATGCTCAAAAATCTATCACAGAAAACTGTTGTGTTTATCACAAAAATATTCAACGGTTGTTTTAATTTGGGATATTTCCCCAACACATGGAAAACTGCAAAGGTTATCGCATTTAAGAAGCCTGGAAAAGACACCTCCTTGCCGGTTAGTTACAGGCCTATTAGCCTTCTTCCTGTTCTAGGTAAACTGTTTGAGGTCATGATTTATAATCGCTTACTACGTTGCTCTGACAATCTTGTTATGAACGAGCAATTTGGCTTTCGTTCTTCTTACTCTACGGTACAACAATTGGCTCGAGTATCTGAACACATTTCCTATCATCTCAATCTTAAACAGTCTACCGGTATGTTCCTCTTAGACATCGAATAAGCCTTCGATACCGTCTGGCACGAGGGCCTGTTATATAAACTTATCACTTACGGTATCCCAGTTGAACTTGTAAAACTCATTCAATCCTATCTAAATAACCGGCAGTTTGTGGTCCACATTGACTCTAACAGATCTTCACCCCGGACGGTATCAGCAGGAGTCCCTCAAGGTTCGGTGCTTGGTCCCTACCTCTTTATATTATTCGTAAGTGACGTTCCTGTGCAGATCCGTACTCACCTGGCCTGTTTTGCTGACGATACAGCATCGTACACAAGTGATGATGACATCGACATTATTATTAGTAGACTCCAGTTGTCATTAGAACTACTCCAATCTTATTTTCACAAATGGAAGCTGAAGTTGAACGAATCCAAGACTGAGGCCATACTTTTCACACGCCAACGTGCTACCCCAAAAAGAAAATTAGAAATCGCTGGGCAATTGATTCCATGGAGCAGTGAAGTTCGCTATCTTGGCGTTACATTAGACAAAAAGCTTAACTGGTCAAAGCATGTAAATAAATTACGCGTCAAAGGAGCTCAAGCACTCGGTTCTCTCAGTCCTATACTTAATCGAAAAAGCAAACTCAGCCCAAACACCAAACTTAGGTTGTACACCACTTTAATAAGACCTTGCATCACCTATTCGTGTCCTGTTTGGAGTAGCACGTGTAAGTCAAATTATAAATCGTTACAAATTATTCAAAATAAAGCAGTAAAAATTGCCTTTAATTCTCCGTTTAAAACTAACCTTAAAGTACTACAGAATAAAATTAAATTTCCTAGCATAACAAAATTCATCTTAAAATTAACTCGTAAATTTTACAACAAAAATAAATGTCATAATAATACATTGATTGCCAACATTGGTCAAACTACGTTGAAAGACTTACGACATATCGATAGATACGGTACATACAAGCTTCCCCATCACTATGTATTGTTTGCGCACACTACTGATAACGAGTTGTAGTTGGGCCCGACCGATGCGCCAACGCTCCCCCGCACTCACCTGTGTATGGTGAGCGCGGGGGAGCGTTGGCGCGGCAGCTCGTTAGCAGCTGGTGGCTATGCGCGATCACCTGAGCTACTGTCTACATCGGTAGCACTTACGCTGAGCGCGTATTGAATTAAGTTTTTTTTTTTTTTTTTTTTTTTTTTTTTTTTTTTTTTTTTTTTTTTTTTTTTACCGCTACCTCCTAATTTTAATATTGTTTATCTTTGTAAATGAAATTAGTACAATAATTTCATTAGTTAATGTAAGTTTAAATTACTAAATACTTACCTGTTGTAATAAGTTTGTAACTATCACTATTTTGTACTTATAAAGGTGATTCTAGCCTGTAAAAGTGTTAAATTTAATACCTTGTGTAACTGTATCTTATTTTTAAGTTCTACAGCTTGTATATGTTTTTAAGATCAATAAAGAATTTTGCTAAACAAACAAACAAACAAAGTGGCCCTCACACCACACGCACATGTTTCAACTACTCAATCCTCATTCAATAAGCCAGTGCCATTAATTACCTCAGAGTATTGATAATACAGCTTTACACGACCCGTTCAGAAGAAAAGCGATTGGTGGCTCCATCTGTTACTACAAACCTACAACTTTTCTGCTCTATTTATTTTTATTACCTATATTCAAGCGAGCCAAATTCATATTAAATTGGCTAAGAACTTTATTAAATACAATAATCAACAACAATGTTACAGTCATATTCTTATTAAGCTTTTAATTGCTTGATCTATCTTATATTTAAAATTCTCGTGTCACAATGTTCGTTCCCATACTCCTCCGAAACGGCTTGACCGATTCTCATGAAATTTTTTATGCATATTCAGTAAGCCTGAGAATCGGCTACTATCTATTTTTCTAACCTGTAAGTGATAAGAGGTGTTCACCCCAAATTTTTATTTTTTATTTTTTTGATAATTTTTTATTATTTTATTATGTGGCATCAAAAAATACATACAATCCTAAATTTGCACTTTTTTATCACCAACCCTTGCTTTTTAATAGTCATAGCAGAAGTTTTAATGACTTTTTGAAATATCACGAGGAGAGGGAAGAGGGAGGGGAGGGGGAGAGGGGGAGGGGAGTCGGAGTGGGGATCGTGGGAGGGGGAGGGTTGAGATTGTGAGAGGGGAGGGGGAGATTGTGGGGGGAGGGGGGGGAGATTGTGAGAGGGGAGGGAGGGGCAGGGGAGAGAGGGGAAGGGGAGGGGCAGGGGCAGCGGGAGGGATGGGGAGGGGAGTGGGACAGGGAGAGGAGAGTAGTCGGGACAAAGGGAGGGGGTGGAGTAGGAGGGAATGAGGGGAGGGGTAGGGGAAGGGAAAGGGGGATGGGAAGAGGCAGGAGCCGGGTGGGGGAGGGAGGGGAAAGTGAAGGAGGGGTGATGGGAGGGGCGTGGGAGGTGTGGGGGAGAGGGAGAGAGAGGGGGGAGGGGAGGGGGGAGAGGAGTTGATAAAAAATGCTATGCAATAGCTTTACCGCGGCAGTCTCCGAGTGCCACACGTCATTTTCTCTTTTTTTTTTTTAACCATTCAATCACAATGTGCCACAGCGAAGCGTGGCAGGGTACAGCTAGTCTTCTTATAAAAATAAATCGCTAAATGTGTTGCTTTAGTTGCTTAGCGCAAATCTCGAGAACAGCTGATTTCGCTAATTTTTTTATTAGAATATTCCTTGAATTACGAGGATGGTCTCTAACCGGGCGAAATATTAAAAAAAAAACACTTTTCTATACTCCCATACAAACGATTCGTAATAATACCTACTTACAAGTCAATTCGAACTATAATACCAAACCATAAAGTTAAATATCGTCGTTGCGACTTTAAGACCTCTTAGGTGATTAACACACTGCCCCGCATGATGCAGCGTAGCGCGTGGATGCGTGTTCTTCCGTTGCTTGTAAGTATCTCCGTTTGTATGGAAAACACGCACAGTCCAACACACAGAAAATGCATCCACGCGCGTTCAATTCAGTTCAGAGACACGCAACAAGCAGCGTGATGCGGGGCAGTGTGATGAGCGCCTTATGTGTCACTTTTGGCAAAACCACTTTTTTACGCCAGCCTTTTTCACATTTTGAAGCTCTATCGAATCCAAAAACACTCATGTGTATACGACGATTTAATCGTCATTTGTTTACCAATTTCAAGATCTACAATGTGTTTGCTAATAAAATGTTGGTGCTTAATAGTAGATTATTAACCAAGGGGATAAAGCAGTGTCTTCTGTCGCGGGTGACGATTTAAATCGCGAGCGTAACGAAGGACTCGAGGTTTACTCCCGAGCGTAGCGAGGGTGTTAAAAACTTAAATCACGAGCGAAGCGAGGGATTTAAGACGAGTCCTGAGTGTAGCGAGGGATTTAATTTCACCCAAGACTAAGACAGCTTTATCACCGAGGAAAATACTCTACATTTCGTACCATTTGCGAAAAAAATAACACAATAATAATATGAGATAAGCATTTATTAAAAATAATGACAATTAAAAGTAGACGTATTTTTAGAACATTAACTTATTTATAAAAATAAATTAAAATAAACTTAACGTTTAAATATTTGAAGAATGAAGCAAACAATCCGGTTGTTTGCTCCATGATTTGAAGAAAACAAAAACGCGGCAAATTCCTAGATTTATATTTTTTTGTCGGAAAAGCAAAGGCATTAAGCTCATACGGCCTCGTCGGTTTTCGTAATTTTATTTAATTATTATTCCTAGCTGCATAATAAACGCGTATTCCTTTTTCAAAAAGATGTATAATGCCATAAATACAAACTCAATGGTGTACGTGACACAGATGTAGTTCAGTATAAATTTCGGTAAGTTAGGTATTCCAAATTTAAATCACATTCTCTCCCTAGGGGATGAATGAAATCCAGTACAATTTTCTTTCCCTGTTTCTAACAGATTAAAAATGACTATTGTTATGTTCGCTTTTTGTGGCATAGAATGTCACTTTTTTGAGCAAGTGGTACGAAAAATATCTTATGTGTCAATGTACACATAGGTACGAGTTTTTAGCAATATGTCATACTCAGGGCCTTTAGGCAATTATTAGATCCAAATATCTTATGTGCATATTTTGGGGAACCTCCAAGGATGGAGACCTGTTCCAGCGGTTCCCTTATTACGCTAGAAGATTTGGGCTTAATATCTTCAGGATTGAATAATCAAGATGATGTTACGGAACATTTATTTAATCGAAGCATCAGCATGCTCCACCCTACTGAAGACAAGGGGGTCGAGTCTGCTATTGCAATCGTGTCTCAATGACCGGTCAATGATCGATTTTTGACGTATAACGTCAAACTTACTACACATTTCCCATACAAAAACTGACAAAGTTGTCAAATATTCGATCAATGACCGGTCATTGAGACACGATTGCAATAGCAGACTCGAGCCCCAGATTGACCGTATTGCGTCTGAAGATTACGTTACGAATGCTTCATCTGAAATTAGCATCAGCATACTCCATACCACTGAAAAACTGGATATTGCATCTGAATCGAAGCAAGTGCTATCCCTAATACCTATCTTTGAAAATTTGAGCGATAACAGTGATGATGATCCAGATTGGGTTCTAGTGATTTCGCGGCGTAGGGGGATTCTTTATCCGTAGCAGAGCCAGGTTGAAGAACATTTAGACATCAGTGAAAGTATCAGGTCAAGATCTGTACAAGATTTAAAGAGAAACAGAAATTTATTTTTAAAAAGACGGAGGATCTTACCCTCTCTGGATAATGAAGATAGTGATAGTGATGACAATGTTAGTGGGGTATCATTTCCCGGCAATATTGATAGTAATACCTCTGTATCTGTACAAAGACCTCTTCCATGCACGGTTAAACTGAATAAAGAAGTCCGCGTTGCCGGTAAATCGTACCTTGGGTATAAAAAGTTAGCTGACAAATGGACAGCGTACGTTGAGAAGCCTGAAAGAATTTTGAAACCACGTTGCTTACAAACGTGTGTAGCCCCGAAATTTATAAATTATTTACTTTGTGCTTTGAATTCGATGAAGAACGCGATCAGATACATAAACATTTTTGGAAGCTCAAGACTTGGCCCGAAAAGATGGCGTTTACCAAAGCATCAGCTGTGAGAAGGTGTATAAGACGACGACGTACATCTCAACAAAGGTCTACAAGCAAAAAGCAAAGTGGCCACGATATCTTCATCAATAAATTGGACGCAAAATGCACTATGGTTCGTTCGCGTTAAGAATGCAGTAAAAATGCAGTGCAACTGCAAGATAAAGGTGTATTCCACAGTGGTGTTAAGTTCAAACAAATTATATTTTAAAAGATTAAGTTTAATGAATTTATAAAAACTAATTTGAAAAGATTTGATTGGATAAGGGCCGGGCTAGGCCGTAGGATAATAATGACTTTACTGCATTCTTAACGCGAACGTACTATAGAGTAAGAGTATGTAAATTATTTTTCCTTAATGGACACTTTGCATTGGAGAAGACAGTTTTCGCCGCTGGACTAGAGAGGTTGATACTTTCGAAGAGAATATTGAGGAACAGACTGCAGAAAACACTGCATCAAGTTCAAATATTATTGCTAGGCCAGGAAGGAACGTTGAATAGACATAAACAAGACATGGCTGGATATTTTACCAAAAGTGCCGAGCCATTATTGTCGTTCTAGAGCTCAAAAAAAAAATGTTGCATCGACTTTTCGAGAGACGAAATATCAGCATTCACCATCATCGCAAAGATCAGTGCGACACGTGCTGTAGTTATAAAACATTTCCAAAGAAGAATATGACAGCCATATTGTGAAGAAAATTGAAGCACACGAAGCCAGAAAACTGCCGTAGCTAGAGCAAACGAAAAGGTTGTGGTTATAACAGTGGATGTTCAAAGTGTTTTGCTTGCCCCAAAGTTATTGGCTAGTGCATTGTACTACAAATTAAAGTTGCAATGCCATAACTTCACGGTTTATAACGTGCTATATAAAGACGTGACGATTTATTTTTGGCACGAAGCAGATAGTAATATCAAAACCTGCTACTTTCCACAGAGCGCGTTATCATTATTTCTGATGGATGCACACCAAAACCGGAACCGAATTTTGTCAAGTGCCCTAAGCTATTTGGCGCAAAGAAAGAAAATTTGTATGAAACAACTTTACCTGGAAAAGGGGCATACTATGATGAAGTGGATAGTGTTCACTCCACTATTGAGCACCTGTCGTGGTGGACATTAGAGGTCGTAAATATTTATCTGATGGATCCGTATTTTATAGGTTAAGACATGTCGATGAATGGCCCAAACTTCCACAGCGAAGAAATAACCAAAGAAATGGTCTGGTATCTCCGAGCCGATTGTACAGATCTCCGTTAAAAATTAGAGCAAGTTTAAAAATTTACAGGAACTGAAAACGGTAATACAATACAATACAATCTAATCCGGGTACTTAATGCATAATTATATGAGTAGCTGAGAAAATAATGGTACTTTGATTTTTATTTATATTCTATTTTTTTTATTCTACTGTAATCATATCCTAATTAGTATTTTCTGAGAAATATATATATATTTTTTTTTTTTTTACTAGATTTTTATTTTAATTTTTATAGGCATTTTTGTTCAAAAGCTCTGATGTGATACGAAAGCGCAACGAGAACCTCTTATGCGTTAACTGAAACTGTTTTTTTTTTTACTATCATACTACTTTTAATTTCAATTAACAATAGCAAAATAAAAAGCAAGAAATGATATGGGTGACACCTATATTTTTCGTTGTAGTTGGTTTCATTATATTTTTTTTAGTAGACGGTTTTTATCGATTTTCTCATAAAGTTGAATTTTACACATAAGAGGCCTTAAAGTCGCAACGACGATATGAAAAAAAAAAATGCTTGGAATATAATAAAAACAACGATTTTGCTTTCTCCAAAAAGATTAAAAATACTAGTGAGTATTGAGTGTATTTTGCTTTCCCTTACAAACTATTCCTACCTGTCAAATTTGTACTAGTGTTTAGGAGTGACATAAATCATGGTAATGGTTCATGTACTTAAAAGCTACTAATTTGTAGATGCATACGTGTACACGTAACACTTAATACCTTAATCTTGTGGCCCTTGGTATAATGGTCGATAGTAGCAATCTGTTCCGAGCCAACCCGCAAACAAAGAAAAGGCTGAAAAATATTTTGCGCAATTGCGCAATTTGTCCGCAAAATTTTGGCTACTAAACCGGCCATAATACCTACTGCAAGAAAGAAGCAAAAATGATTCCCCCCCCCCCCCCCCCCCCCTCCTATTATGATATTTTTTTACTTCGGCTCTACCTGTAACCAACGCTGCATTCTCCAAATTCGACTCTAGCTACGGCCCTGTCCCAACCATTTGCAAGCGGGCACTACTACAAGCCCACTGCCAACAAAACCGGTATGGAAGGCCACATTTTCCAGGATCTATTCATCCGCATGTCTGTCGGCTGGTAAAGTGCCTAAAATACTGGCGGCCTTGCCATGTTGAATGGCAATGCTTAGCATCTGGTCAATATCGAGGCACGCCCTTTGGGAAGCACTGATTAAGGTTTCGATATGTCGCAAAAAAATATTACAACAAAAACACAAAAAGCAAATCTGTATAATACTTTAATCTTACAAGGAATTAATTAGCACTTTATGTAGAACTTTACTTTTATGATCTGTACTGTAATATAAAATAAACGATTTAAATACACTTAAATATTAATCCAATAAATCGGCGTCATCCGACAGGTCCTGAAACAATAAATGTATATTATTAAATAGACACACTGAATATTTTAAAACTTGCATCGTGTTAATGGGGTTCACAAGACGTGGCATACAAGAAAATTAAAGCAACTACTTGCATCGTCTTAAAATAAATTAACAAAACTAAAACTATTTAACGTAGCAGCATTTTGATGAGGGGCTAAATCAACAGACATGCGTACAGACGCAGTTTGGAGTTAGCACCTCACGCAAAATATTACGTAGAATGCCAACATATTCGGCCTAAATTGTTATCAGAGTTACTCCTAATATTGTATGAAAGATCAAAAGAAAACTTAAACTTTCCGAGGCAGAGTGCTAACGTAATCGAACATTTCGAACGTGCTTCACTGGCTCTTGCATTCAGTATTCTTGCTTACGGTCTGCCTGAATCATTCCATTGCTAGGCAAAGACCTCTTCTCTTTGACATCTAGCTATTTCGCTTACCCTTCATTGCTTCTGCCTCTCAAGCTGTGTAACTTAGAATGTGTACAATGAGGTCCTAGGATGAGAGGCATTTAGATTTACCCCCTCGGATACATGCTTGGTCCAACCCTTATTATATGAAAATCTCTACAGTGCCCGAAAGTCGAAGGACAGACACACCATAATTGGAACTAAGTTTTTACCTAGTCATTTAACACCAAGATATTTCCATTGAGTCGTCATCTGTGTTTCAGTTGGTTTCATACTAACAGGTCCTTATTAGTATGAAACATCATGGCTATTATCTACTATATAAAAATAAGTCGGGTTTTCCTTCCTGACGATATAACTCCAGAACGCACGAACCGATTTCCACGGTTTTGCATTCGTTGGAAAGGTCTCGGGCTCCGTAAGGTTTATAGCAAAGAAAATTCAGGAAAAATAACAATAAATTACATTATTAGAGCTAATAAAAATAAATTAAATTACATAAATCAGATGCAACCTTCATAGTCACTAAGAAAAACTAAGACACAAAATTAGAGAAAAGTAAATGACAGAATGATTGACAACTGACATAATGTCAGGCAAAAAGTAAATATTGAAAAGCATTGTGTTTACTGTGGAATTGTGAAAAAAAAGTAAAAAAAGTAAGTTATTCGTCTCCTAACATTTAAATTGGAAACCATCAAATCAATAACGTGTATTGTGCAAATTTTTATTGAATTTCAACAGCAGGCATTTGTCTTTAAGGTGGTAAGTTGAACTGTGTAAATTATGTGGATCGTGCATAGTTAGGTAATAGAAATAATATTAATAATGTTCTTTCTAATATATAAAATTTTCGTGTCACAATGTTCGTTCACATACTCCGAAACGGCTTGACCGATTCTCATGAAATTTTTTATGCATATTCAGTAAGCCTGCGAATCGGCTACTATCTATTTTTCTAACCTCTAAGTGATAAGGGGTGTTCACCCAAAATTTATTTATTTTATTTTTTTGATATTTTTTATTAAGTGGCATCAAAAAATACATACAACTCTAAATTGACACTTTTTTATCACCAACCCTTGCTTTTTAATAGTCATTTTCATAATTTTATCATTTTCTATCCCGCTCGATAACATCAATTATTATCACTTGGTAAGTTATCCCCTCCATGTGTCTACCGGTGTCACTTCTTACCCTGTAAACAGCACGAAGTAGGGATGTTACCTCTACGGTTTTCGGCTGTTATTTATTAGTGTTTATGCTTCAAGCGTAGTACTTAAACATTTTTACTATCTCGGTGTAACTCTCATATCAAATATATTCTTGAGTAACTTTATTATTTATTTATTAATAACTAATATTATTTAATATAATTAATTATTAATCTATAAAAAATAATCGCAAAATGTGTTGGTAAGCGCGTAACTCAACAACGCCTGGACAAATTTGGCCAATTCTTTTTTCTATTGTTCGTTGAAGTTCAAAGATGGTTTTTACGGCGAGAAAAATTCGAATAGTTGCCGGAAAACCCCTAAAGAGATTTTCGTCAAACATTGCCAGCTGATGAACTCAATGCATGTCTGAAGTCCTCCAATTGTGGAAACATGTCAAAGTACTTAAGTTAAGCAAGAATATGCATGTCAAATTGCAAAATGACCAATCTGGAAACATATTCTCTAAACAACTCATTGACATTGGTAGTGGCAAATTTCCTATAGACATGTTGACTGGCTGCATTAACATTTCTTGAAGTTTTTGTCAGTTAACTCGATCAAAAGATGAACTTATCCAGAAGGTGTTTCCAGATGTTTCTCAAAATGACAGGAACCATGATTGGTTGAGCGAACGAGCTATATTGGCTGCAAAAAACATAATGTAAATGAATTAAATTTAAAAATGCAAGAACAAATTACAGGCGAATCGAGGATATATGAATCAGTTGATTCGGCTACTAACCAAGATGATGTAGCGAACTATCCACCAGAATTTTTAAACTCGCTGGATTTGCCAGGATTGCCACCTCAATCTTCAATTAAAGGTTGGATCGGTAGTTATAATGTTGCGAAATATCAACCAACCGCGTCTTTGCAACGGCACACGGTTAGCGATAAAAAAAATTACTAAACAACGTGATAGAAGCAACTATACTGAAAGGAAAGTATAAAGGAGAAGACGTTCTCATACCGCACATCTCAATTTATTATTCCGAATGATGTGCCGTTTGACTCTAAACGACTACAATTTCCAGTTCGGCTTGCTTTTGCTATGACCATAAACAAGTCCCAGGGGCAATCATTAAGTGTTTGTGGTATTAATCTGGAAAACCCATGTTTCTCACATGGTCAATTTTGTTGTATGTTGCCTGTGCCCGTGTTGGAAAACCATCAGATTTGTTTGTCTATATGCGCCAGATAATCAAACAAAAAACATCGTATATCACAAAGCACTACAATGAAAATAAAACTGATTTTTGCTAATAATTATGATTCACATGATTAACAATAAAGGGATTACTTATTTTTAAATGCTTAATATGATTTATTTAATTATATTTCTTATTCACAACGCCCTATCACCAGGGTGACGGTTCTGTTCAGTAGGTTTTTTTGCCCCGACTATAAAATATGTAGGAACAAAAAAATGTCACATTACAAATTATTTTGACAGGAATTTATTGCAATTTAATTAGGCAGTACGAAGTCTGCCGGGTCAGCTAGTATAATATAATAATATAAAGATGATGAATATTGCAATTAGACTTAAGAAATGTTTTGGACAGAGATCCTATATTTATTTATAAGATTTACTAAGAAGTGCTCTTGGCACTTTCACTTCGGTTTATTATTTATTAAAATTGTATGTACATAGGCTAGCGCATCGAGATATCTCAATGTGTCCAATTGTCTTGATAGTTTTTCAAACAGTATAATCATGTTCAAATGGGAAAATTTGACAGTTTGGGGGTAGCTCGATGTACTGGCGTCTGTTAAAGTCAAAACTTGTATGAAAGATGTGTCACATTTTGTATATTTATGATTAACGTCACAATTATCTTGATATTGACCCATCGACGTAATTTGTTATCATCATGATTTGCGCTTATTTTTCCATCAAATCTAATTCCATCAAACAGCTACCTACTCAACAAAACTACACGTAAACACAAAATAGTTTCTCAGTAAATATATTAAGATTCAATGTATCACACACATAGATAAGTATCAAAACTCTTAAAAAAAAATTATAGTTAAGTACAGTCAGCGGACAATAATATGGGTCATCAGATTTGGTAAACAATCGAGATTGTAAAGCGGTGGTGTCGCTCATATTTATGTCAGTTCAATGCCCAAAGGTCAAGGAAACCGTTCAAGGCCCACTTTGGAACTGTCCAAAAGCTGGTCAGGAAGTGGAAACTAAAAACTGAGATGCGTATGTGTGCGTTCAGGAGAACGGTCGCGTACGCATCTTATAAAACCGGTATTTTCTATGGACCAAAGCTGAATTGAGCTGAATATGTGTTGTTAGACTGTAAACCAGTAGTGACAATGTGAAAAATGAACTGATGAACCGTTATTGTTTAAAGTTAATACCTACTAACATTAGGTTAAGTCATATTACTACTAACACTAACATAATAATTATGGAACAATATTTTATCTGAAATAAATATTTTGAATTTAAAAAATAACTTAACGATTCTCCAAGCTGTAGCGTTTGTATAAAATCTGTTTTCTCACAGCAGTCAATATTGGTGACATTCCTTCTTTTATTCTATTTAAACGTTCAACTTAAATACACATGGAAAGCAATAAAGATATTGAGTATTGAGTAAATCCGACTTGTAATCGCCTTTCATTAACCTTCTCAACATTTTCAAACCATCTAAGGATCAGCATTTTTTGTCTTATTTTCTTAGTGATAACCCTCTTAATTAATTACTAACAGAAATCGTGTTTTTGCTTCTAATATAACCTCGAAATAAATAGGTATATAGTAACGTATTGAAATTATAATTTCAAAGTTATTTTATCATATTTTTTTAACGCTAATAAAAAGAATGAAATAAATTGGATCCCCTTAAAATACCAAGTTACCCTCGAAACACTACTAAATGCACCTTCAAAAGTAAATGAGGTAAATTACCGAGTAATCTATGTATTTACATACTGTCTACACAATGTTTGTTGATTGTTAGTAAGCCACGACGTGCCACATCTACGCGAGTCGCACGGCTGAGTCCCGCTGGTGGGCGCTACGTACCACACTGTCGGCCGTGCCGTCGAGAATGATGTCGTCGATCTCCCGCTCTAGCTCGTCCATGATGTCCAGCGAGTCGTTCCGCTTCTTGGGCGCGGAGACGTCCGGCGTCGTGCTGTCCGGTTTCACTGGCGAGGAACTCCTGTAATCACAGACATTTAAGATACTATAGAGCAGCTATACTCTAAGTGTGTTCCGCGGAACCCTAGGGTTCCGCTATAACTCTGTAGAGGTTCCTCAAGAATTAAGAAAAAAAATAATCTAAACACCTCTCTCTGGTCGAACGTTTTGACTCCGCGGCCGCGCGTAGGTATATTTATTTATTTATTTGTATTTGTATAAACATGTGTTACAATTGCTGGTACAATATCTCACAAGTTGGGTATCAACATGTATACTTGTATACTTGTGAGCGCGCAGTCCTTTTGATAAAAGCCGCCTCTGATTTAGACACTAACTTGTGAGCACGCAGTCCCTTTGATAAAAGCCGCCTCTGAATTAGACGCTATAGTTGTCAACAAGCGACTTTGGACTCTAACTTCAAAAAATAAAGTCGAGATTGTTTCCAACGAAATTTTTATATTTCTCTTTTTATTCTTGCTCTTTGTTTATCAAAGGCGACTCGAGTATTTTCCAGAATATTCGAGATCGAGTCTAGGACTAAGTGTAAAAGCGGTGATCGCGCGTCACGCCTCGTCAGTCAGTTGACGATTAGCGTTCGGAGCGATAAGTTCCTACCTACCTACTTACAAGCTTGCTAGCAAGAAACTAGTGTTCATTGTTCTACTACCTGCTGTATTCTGTTGTCTCAGTTTTATACATTTCTTCCTTGTACTAAACTTAGTCTCTTATACGCAGTAACGATTGTGCATTATTTAGACCCCACCATCCTGACTAACATTATTAATAAAGAAGAATGGAAGGTTGGCTTAGGTGTTAAACGCGTTGCAACAACATCTTCTAATGACGCTGAATGTTCAAAAGCAGTACGCGCGGAGAATATAGCAATCACCGATGCAGACGATGATGCCACGACGTCAAGCTCGACGGTTTCAAAGACGAAAAAAAGGATGTATGATGAATCATATATTTGTTTCGGTTTTGCTGATTCCAACGGCTCACCTCTCTGCATGCTATGTAGTAACCAGCTTCCTAATAGTTCCATGGCACCTGCCAAATTGCGCCGACATTTAGAAACTGTACACCCCGAGTCTAAAGACAAGGATAAATATTTTTTTGTTCGTTAGAAAGATCCGTTCTTGGAAAGTCAAAAAAATATGATGCATGTAACACAAACTATCAACGAAAAGACCACGGAGGCATCATATCTAGTTAGCTATCGCATTGCACAAGCAGGTGAAGTGCACACTATCCAAGAGAATTTAATAAAGCCATGTGTATTATACATAACAAAATGTATGCTCGATGAGAAATCTGCAAAGCATCTTTCTACTGTGTCGCTATCAAACGATAGCTACTGTTTCTCGGCGAATCCATGATCTGGGCAAGCTAAGTCAAACAAGAACTGGTTACACGTGTACAAAAACCACGATTCGCCTTGCAAATGGTTCGCCTTGAAAATCTTTCTGGATAACGTGAGATATCCATATGAAAGTACTTTCGAAGAAGACATGCTTATGTGTTCACCGCTGCTCACAAACACTACCGGGGAAGAAATTTTTAATAAAATAAATATACTTTTTGAAGAAAATTATCTCAGTTGGAACAATTGCATCGACATTTGTACAGATGGGGCCAAGGCGATGACAAGTAAAACAGCAGGAGCAGTGTCACGAATAAAAAATAACGCACCTAATGTAGTTCCAGCCATTGTATTCTGCATAGACAAGCACTTGCGATGAAGCAAATGCCGTCAAATCTAAAATTAGTTATGGATAAAGCGGTAAAAATAATTAATTTGATCAAATAACGACCACTACAATCCCGATTGTTCTCATTATTGTGTGAGATTATGGCAGCAAACATAAAACATTGCGGATCTATTCAGAAGTGCGATGGCTGTCTCGGGGTAAAACTTTAACAAGGCTATTTGAACTTAGAGCCGAGTTACAAATGTTTCTTTCAGCAGATACTTCTTTTAATTTGAAGAACCGTTAGTATGATAAAACTTGGTTGTTCCGATTGTCTTTTATGGCGGATATCTTTAAAAAACTGAACGAATTGAATTTATCATTGCAAGGCAAACCGACAAAGTGTTTCAGGCCTATAACAAAATAAATGCTTTCAAAAGAAAATTAGATTTTTGGATTATTTGTAAGAAAGAAATAGAAAGCTTTACGTCACTCAGTGAGTTTGTTAGCGATAACGACTTAGAAATGTTTCAAGGTGATGTGTTTGAAGAATTGGTATAATATCTCAGTTCGATGCGCGCATCTTTTGAAAGTAATTTCCCGAAGAACAGAACACAAACATGTGAGAGAGGTAGCTGACCAAGCAAGAAAATCACTAATAAAAATATGTTGATTAGTATCTACAATAAAGAGGTTTCAACAAAAAATGAAACTGAATATTCATGGATTCATAATCCTTTTTTACCCAACTTGGAAAAGCCCGAAAGTATGTCAAACGAGATTTATGAATCTCTTTTAGAAATGTCATCAGACACAAGTATGGAGTCACTGTTCAAAACGACGCCTCTCAACGATTTTTGGTGCAAAATCCGTGATGAATATCCAATGCTTGGCAAAATGGCTCTGAATATGTTCTCCCGTTCCCAACAACATATTTCTGCGAAACAGGATTCTCAACCTGTGCAGCCACGAAAACAAAATATCGCAATAGACTGGACGCCGAACCTGATATGAGACTTCAACTGTCTTCTACCAAACCTGATATCAACCAATTGATGAAAAATAAAAAACAGTTTCATACCTCCCATTAGTTAGATTTTTTCTTTTTTAATATCTTCTATTATTGTACTTGCCATGTGGTAAAGTAAGTAATAATTAGTAACTACATAAATAAAGAATACATTTTAAAAAACTATTGTTTTATTGTAGGGTGTAACGTAACAGAACTTACCTACCTAGGAGAAGAGCACTGTTGTAGGAAAAGATTAGAGGGAATAATTATAAGAATTTATTAATACCAGGCCTACCTAGTGGAGCTAGGGTAAAGAAGAGAGGAAAACTGATGAATGAAAGATGAAGGATGAAATGTAGAAGAGGTGGCCCTCTCTCAGCAGTAGTTGTGGCTGAGGGGCATCAGGCTTCGGTCTTCAGTAGAGGAGGCGGAGGCCGTCAAAGGTGTCTCTCTCTGCTGTAGAGTAGTCGAGGGACGTCGGGATTCAGTCTTCAGCAGCGGAGGAGGAGGCCGTCAGGAGGAGTCCATCAGAGGAGGAATCCGTCAGAGGTGGTCCTCTCGACTCTAGTAATGGCCGAGGGACGTCAGGCTTGAGTCTTCAGCAGCGGAGGAGGAGGCCGTCAGAGGTGGTCCTCTCGGCTCTAGTAATGGCTGAGGGACGTTAGGCTTCAGACTTCTGCAGAGGAGGCGGAGGACGTCAGTTTAGAGGGCCGGAGGACAGAGAGGCCATAAGTATTAGACTCGCAGCTAATATGACTTGCTAAGCCTTTCAGATCCAAACGAAGACTGCCAAATTCCACCTGGCTCCAAGGTAAATGGACAGAATGACAGATGATTGAATTTTAAAAGGTTTTAGAACACAATTCAATGCAAAGTAAAAGAAAAATAATGAGATCGATGTGGTTTACATATACGACCTACAACTAGCTCCAGACAAATTAAAAATAAAACTAGACCTGTCACTAACTGACATTACGAATGTAAACAAACATAATTTATAGAAAAACTTAAATAATAAATATGATAATCTAAGACAAAAAGGTATGCTTTGCCTCCAAGTAATGCATGTAGCTACCTAGGGAGGGTGAATGCTTTAAAATTTCAGGTTAAACAATGCACAAAAATGTAAGTAAAATCCATTGAATTAGAAAAGCTATGGAAACAGCATTGCACTCAAAAAGTGGCACCACGAATAGTACGTCTAAGTAGGCGGGGCTTTAAAAGTACGTCTTTTTTTAGAACTAGTCTACTGCGCACTCAGTGACGGAAGGTCGCATTGATCAAAGCGTTTGACGTTTCATTATTTGGATAAAAACATTGGTGGAATTATAAAAAAATGACTTCTTGTGTAGAAAAGTGGTGCAAAAAATGCAAAGAAAGGCGGAAAAGTGATACTGGAATAAGTTTCATTGGTGAGTAAAAAGAAATCCTTTTATTTACTGTTTTACCAGTTCTAACAAATATTTGAATGACATTGACACTATAACCAAAAAATAGGTTTATTTAGTCAGCCTAAAAATAGGCAATTCTAAATTGTGTCTGGGTTTTCCCTTATTGGCGAGTTATTAAGCGGTTAGAGTATAGCATTTAAATATTATGTATACTAATAAATACAAATGTGATTAAAACACTAACGAGTAATTTATTGTGGCCGGTGTTATGCAATAAGTGCTCGTAACCAGCCCAATTAGTTATTCTTTTTGGATTTTTGTTTTTTGTAAATAAGTAAATTTTATTTTTTGACAAACATAAGCTTGTGGGTTATTTTGAATACACGAACATTATATAAACAGTAATTACCGATTAATTGTCGTTGTAATATTTTCAGTTTTCCTAAAAATGAACTAAAGCGACTGTTGTGGATAAAAGCTGTTCGTTTAGAAAGAAGACAGGAAGATTGGGCACCAAATAGATTCAGTAAGGTGTGCTCCATACATTTTGATGCTCAAGACATGTATCTGTCGAGTAAGGGTAATCCCTTGTTGAATAAATCTGCAGTACCTATTTGCACGGTAAATAATTTTCATATCAAAGGTTTAATTTTAATTATTATTATTTTTGTGTCGTCATTAACCTTATTTTTGGTCTTTTTAGATGGTTCATAGAAGAAAGAACGGTTGCGTCCGCAGACAGAATAATGGTAATAAATTATGGTCATTAACTTCTGTTTAGATCAGAAAATAGTTTACGAAGTAAAGTAGTAGTAGATTTAACATTGTATTAAAGTTCAAGTCTATGGTAAGGCGTGTAATTCCAGTATACTTACCAGGTTATCATTAAATGTTTAAATAAAATTTTAACGTATCAATTTTAACCAGAAGAAGGACAAGACGGAGTATCAACAAATAATATTTCCGTGAATATTAAGGCTCACAAACATAAGCAAGTTAATTAATTTCGAGGAAGGTATTTTTTTATTGTAGTGACACGGTTCTCAAGTCACTATAAGTCATTTTTAGAACGAAGTTTGTACCAAAATATACCTATTTATTATTGAAAAAGAGTAACCATAAGAAGCGACTATTTAGAATGGGCTGTTGTCCGTTGAGCTTCACCTTTCTTACTAATTACTGTTAGAAATTTCAAAAATACCTACCTTGTTTTTTGTAAATTAAATTGAAATAAATGATTTTCACTTTCACTTATTGTTAACTCTCGTTTGAACTAACATTGCAACAAACCGCGATGAGTGGAAGGATGGAAGGGAAGCCTTTGCCCTGTAATGGGACACAACAGGCACATAATAATAATAATTATTATTGTTAAAATTCTTAATTTGTCAATAAATATATTTTTACTTTATCCGAATTTTATTTATCTTCATCGACCGCTTTAAAGTGATATCTTGAAAACTTCTAAACCAATTTTGATATATCTTGCATTTATACCTAATTACTCGTACCAATACCTGATTATGGAATTTTGGGATAGAAGGTGTCCTACGGTCTTATCCAGGTGATAACATATACATGTGCCTAGTAATATTTAGGTACATAGACTATATTTTTTTAAATTTAAAAGACGTGTTGATTTGCTAAATAAATAGTAATATTAATTAGTGAAATAAAAAAACAACAAATCTCCCCTGGTTAAACTATGGCGTAATATTATGGGGATATAGCACAGATGCACCAACACTTCACACTACATAGAAGACCTGCATACCCCATTTCCAAGAACATAAAATTTTAACACTTCCTTGTATATATATGTCGCCGCCAGAAAAGGCTGAGCGATGAGCTGACACCGATGGGGGTTTCGTGGTACAGAGTTCATAACGTAGAATAGCAATCTTTATTGCAGTAATAACCTCACTTAACAATCTTAATCACAAAACAACTCAAATCTAGGTAACTGACAGTTTCGTACTGGATGTGTGTCTTCGTCGGTGCCTCAAATCAATCTGAGCTCCGCCCAGCTCCCACGCACGAGCACGACTCTGTCCACGTGACATTACCGAAAACACATTCGCGCCATTTTCAAATGACAAGTAACGTCACGCTGGTCACCATAGACATATATCTTGGAATTGTGCAAATTTGTCAGAAACAATCAAAAACTGTTTACTACACGCGAACACATACAGACTCACTACACACTACGGCACAAAAATAGACTAAACATACCAAGCTCTAAGCTGAAAATACACTCCACAAGCACTTTAATAATGTCAATTAAAATAGTAGTAGAGATTAATATAAAATTTTTAAATATTTATAATAGCCCTCCTCGTAATTCTCCTAATTTTTATATTGTTATGCCCGACAGGGCCCACAATGATGCATATTATTATTATATCCTTACGTACCTACCACCTAAGTTCACATTGTGGAATGCAATAAATATATTGAGTATTGATTAAAAAGAAACAATAGTATAGAAGTATCAATATAATTTGTATGTATGTATTGTATACAGGATGAATTTTTAGTCACCGTCCAAATTTTGATATATTAATCTTTGGCAAAAATCATTGAATACGTGTTTTTTCTTTTAGTATCACTCAATACAAAAATATTGAGATATCACTTCACAAAGTTATCTATAAAAAGTTTATGTTTCTGGACACTGCCGCGCCGTGCGTACGCGCTAGGTGAAGCTACGCGAGCCGGGCCGCCCCGCGCGCCGCGCGCCGCCGCAATTCATTGATAACACAATACAAACAAAGTTGCAAATTTTCCCTTCATACTTTCACGGGCTTAGGACCGTCAATAAGCAAAAGGTTTGTGCTATGTTCACTATGATTAGAATCTAACCCTTAATTAATCAATTAAGTACGTATAAATAAAGTAAAAATCAATTATTTAGATAAGAACTTGAGACCTTAATAAAAGCTGAGCCAAAACGTTTTGCTATTAGGCGTATTTAAAAAAATTGAATCAACTTATGTACAAATAATTAAAAATTTAATCAAAATCATCAACAATCAAATTAACAGTACTTTAATAAATGTTCAAAATGCATACCGTTTCTCTCTAAACAGAGTCTTGCACGTTTTTGCACATTGTTTTTAATTTTATTGAGCACTACAGTGTCACTTTTAACTTCGTCGAATGCACGTACAATTTGCTGTTTTAATTGGTCTAGGTTTTGGGCTTCCTCCACATACACTCGTCGTTTTATTTCACCCCACAAAAAAAAGTCACATGGAGTAAGATCTGGCGACCGATCCAACGATCACCGTGTTCGATGTTTAAATAATTACGAACGGCGGCGGAGTAATGAGGCGGTGCACCGTCCTGTTGAAAATAAAAATCTCGATAGATTACCGGCACGTCATCCATGAAGTCAGCAATTACTGTGCGTAACATATCTAGGTACGTGCCCCCGGTCAACCGTCCCTCAATGAAATATGGCCCCAGTATTTTGTTGCCGACAATTCCAGCCCACACATTTGCACTGAACCGCACTTGGTGATACGTTTCTCGTATCATGTGGGGGTTTCGAAATGACCACCAATGTTCATTATGATGATTATACAGCCCCACTCGAGTAAACAAGGCCTCGTCAGTCCACAAAATGTTAACATCGGGGTGTGCAATCAGCCACTCACAGAAGGCTCGACGGGGAACTGCATCTGCGTCGTTCAAGGCCTGTGCCTTTTGAAAATGGTACGCGTGCAACCCGGCAGAATGGAGAAGTTTCCACACGGCATATTGGCTTACGCCGAAGCGCCGCGCTGCATCTCGCGTACTGGATCTAGGGCTCCGTTCAAAGAAATCGAAGATATCTTCTTCGATCTCCGCTGCGAGTCTCGGCCTGCCCCGTCCTTGAGCGTGTGTAGGTACTATAAATTGGCCATGGTCTAATAGCCTCTGATTTGCGGCCAAAATCGTTTGGCGATTTGGTAATGAAGGATTTATTTCTTGATTGCGAAGGCGAGGAATACTTTCGGTTTCCTACAGTCTCCGGGCACCGTTCAAGCTTTCACCACTCAGTATGTAGGATTGCACCATTTCGTAATACTCGCGGTAGGAATACGACGACATTGTAAATAAATTCACGATACGCACGGGGCGCCGTCGCGCCGGCGCCGGCGGGTTGCGCGGGAACGCCGGGAACACGGAAGTAAGCGCTTGCGTCGCGAAAGGGTGCGCGCGCGAGGCCGACTAACGATAGATGATAGATGTCATAAATGTGTCGCGCAGGTGTAGCGGGGTGGGGGTGAGCGGGGTGAGCGCTGCCTTTTTCATTGAATATTTGGGCGGCAAGTGTAGTATTATTAACGTTTAACTTGTGACCACGCAGAGCGGATAATTTTTTCGAGAAAATTATTTAACATGAAAATTTTATGTATCGATTTTTTTTCAAAAATGGACTTAGTGAATGATACCTAATGCCTAGAAAAAATTTGGACGGTGACTAAAAATTCATCCTGTATAGATAATTTACATTTATATTCTGTCGGAATTCATTAAAAAAGTCATTGTTAAATATACACAAATAATTTAATTTAGCTAAGTATCTACTGCATAACACCATCCACGCTCGGCTCGCTGTCATTTTGACTCCGCCCAGTGACCTTGATGCACCCAATCGCGCACTAGCTTCGTCTATTATAGTGTGTCAGTTGTTTGCGTAAATGGAACCAAAATTGAAGCGTTATTTGTATGAGAATTACGTTTCCATAGCTTTTCTAATTCAATGGTAAAATCACAATGTAAAGACAACATTACAAGGGTTGCATCAAGTATTTTGCTTCCCAAAAGGGTTCCGTCACCAAAAAAGTTTGAGATCCACTGCTATAGATATGCGAAGGAATGTCATAGAAAATCTTATTATAGTATGTTATTTTTTTTATTTTATTGTTTTATTCTAGGTACATCGTACTCACATTATAATGTACTTTCTATTGTATAAAAAATATTGTAAAAACTATTTTTAAAGGAGTTTCTTGCCCATTCTTCTCAATATCTTTATATTTTTATTGCTTTCCATATGTTTTTATTTATTTATCCAGTTGCCACATTTTGTAAGCATAAGTAATATAGTACAAATAATATAAGTCGCCAGTAACAGTCACAATACCCCCTGTGCTAGTTAATACTGTATTACAGTGGCGTATTATTTCTAATTTCCGTGACACTTAAAGTACCTAACAAACAAAAACTTAAAGCTTTATAGGCTCCTTTGGAAAGGAATAATAAATAATAGAGCAATGAAATTGCTATACTTACAAACTAATTTGGCTTCTCGTGAGCGTGAGCATATTTGATAGATATGTGTGTAAGTATTTATTTATTTATTTATAATGTTTGTATGTAATATGAATGTTTGTATGTGAGCATGAATGTTTGTATGTGAGTTTGTATCGAGTTTGCTATTTCAGAAATTTGAATGTGTCTTCAGCTTAGACTATATACCTCTAGACGTAGCCCAATTTACAGTGTGAAGTGTGGAAGTGAGACGCATTAATACAAAGTTCGTAGGAAAATTGAGACAAAGCATCGTATCTTCTGTCCCTTACGGCGTGCCGTATTTTTGCATGGCTAACTTTTGAATGTTAGCCAAACAAAGTGCTGTCACTGTCACGTATATTATAATGGTCGATTTAATTTAAGTTTTCGGATGGTTTTTGCAATTGTTGTAATAGTTTGAGTAATTTAATGAGAAATGGACTCCATTAGTTAAGTGTTTAATGTATGGTGTATGCTCTACGATGGGAGGATGCAGTATAATAGGCTGCAAAAGCCGCACAGAAAAGGATATTAACGAAATCACTTTTCATTCGAAAGTTTTCAATACTGTTATTGTTATAGTATGATTATTGAATTTATACATTTGTGCGCTTTTATTGTCACGAGTTTCAGACCAAAATATGGAAGATTTCTTAAAGTAAACTTGATTTCTTATATCACATAACCTAGAAATACTTACTTACAGTGTTGCTACAAGTTTCAAATCTTTTCCCTTAACTGTCAGGCCTAATGCATAATAATCAAATAAATCTATGGTGGCTAAACACATACAAATTTGTGGGCGAACCCTTACGAACTGTTATAACAAATTAGCTGATTTGGGAATTTGTATAATATATAAAACTGCTCGCCATGCAAGCAGCGGCAGTCAACCTACAAAATTCATTCTTACCACATATTTTTTCCGACTAATGTAATTTTGGTGTGTAATTTAAAATAAATTCAGTGTAGTAGTAAATACGTGTTTCAATTAAAGGACCCACGGAGCGCCATCCTAACAAATTGGTGTCAGAAGTGAGATATATAGGTGTAGGCGTCGCGATTCGTTGCCACTCGTCTGCACCATATTATTTGTTGGCTCCGTGGCTTAGCAGTCCTTTCGGTGAGTAGTCGACGATAAGCCTTGGGTTCCCCAAAAGCCTAAGCCCGCGCTACTGCATTCCACGTGATCGACGATCAGCCTCCGCTTTTAGCGTGAGCCCGCGTCACTCCGGAAACCTGCATTCCACGTGATCGACGATTAGCCTCCGCTATTCAGCGTGAGCCCGCGTCACCCTGAAACACCTCCTGCTACCCGTGATCGACGATAAGCCTCCGCTATTAAGCGAGAGCCCGCATCACCCCGGAATATCTCCTACTGCCTTGCGGTCGACGGTCAGTCTCCACTTCCGAGTGCAAGCTCGCATCACAAGAGGACCCTCCGTCGAGGTCTCGCTGACGACCTCCAATCGCACACCATCCATCATCCGTCATCACTTCATCAGCAACGTGGTCGCACCGCGTGCCTGCAGAACGCAACGTGTCGTGTCATCGACCTGCAATACGATTCGCTGAATCGCCAGGTCGCCACGTCGTGTCACGCCACACTACGTGTATGTGTCATCATCCTTCCAGAATGTTCGCGTGCACTGCTGCCATATCCCTATTACTGTGAGTTTTCCCTATCCATTTATCTAGTGAAAGTGATCAAGTTAATTACAGTGAAGTGATTTTTTTTCAAAATTTTCAAAATAATTTTAATATTTTTCTAGAACTCTTTTAAAGTAGATTTATTCCATTTTTTGTATACAATATTACTTTCATATTTTTCTTGTGTTTTGTGTTTCTGATGTTCTGTAGTGCTTTAATGCGATAACTATATCATCATTATTTTAATGCCTCTAAAAAAGGAGATTTCCGAAGAAATTGCGTCTTCATCTAATTCAGATTATTCAGAGGATAGTCCGCCACCAAAAATAAAAGAAAAAATGGCAGACAAAATCACGCTCTCTGTCCTCACAAAATTCATCAAACCCTTTAACGGGGACCGTGAGTCATTGCCCGCGTTTTTAACAAATTGCGAAAATGCAATTTCTCTAGCAACTACAGAACAGCAGAACGTTTTATGTAAATATGTCATCTCGCAATTGGAAGGTAAAGCCCAATTGGCTTGTTGCTTAAAACAATTCAATAGTTGGTCAGAAATTAAACAGTTCCTTAGAACCACTTTTGGAGAGAAAAAACATTCCACTCATTTACTATTAGATTTACAACAATGCAAACAGTTGCCTTCCGAAGACGTGATGCAATTTTCTATCCGCATTGAATCATGTTTAACACGACTACAAGCTGACATCCATTATAGCTGCCAAAATGATAAAGAACTTATAGGTCGTATAGCCGCAATGGAAGATTTGGCTCTTAATACGTTTTTGTTAGGGTTAAACTCTAATTTTTCCCATATTGTGCGGTGTAGAAATCCAAAGGCCTTGTCAGAATCTATCACAATAGCTATTGAAGAAGAAAAATTATATAATTTATCGAAACTATCTACTCGTCGTGATAAACAATGCACAATATGTAATAAGAGCGGCCATGTCGCTTCCGAGTGTTATAAAAATAAAAATAAGCTTTCTTCGCCTAAATTATATCACGTTAATACGGCTAATAATAACGAGCAAAATATTATTCATACTAATCAATATCATAACTCTAATTTTTATACAAATAAATTTTGTGCTTATTGTAAGAAACGTGGTCATTTAATAGGCGAATGTCGTAAACTTAAAGCAAAAGCCAATAACAGTAATTCGCCTACCGATCCACGTAACTCTACACTATCCAGTGCAACTGCACCGAGTTCAAGTAACGTGTCGAGCAATAATCGCTCTAATGTACATCATGTTGACACTTCTAATGAAAATGCTGGTTTAAACTAAATAGGGTTTCGGTTCCGTGTCTGCCGAAACCTAATGTTCACAATTTAATTGACACGAAAAACGTTTTTATTCAACCCTGTGTTCCTACATTATTTCCAACACAGGTTAGTGCTACTAAAGGTAATTTAAATCCTTCAAACTGTGTTACTAATTTTTCTCAAACACAGGTTAGTGCACATACAGAGACTTCCAAGTCTCTTAATAAAGATTTTAAATACAGTTCCTCATTTCTCGAAAATACGAATCTTTTACGTGAAAAAACATTTACCATTAACAACATTAATGACAGAGTTTCTTTACCTCACGTTTATTTGAAATCAAACTATAATGACAAGCCCTTGTGCTTTTTAATCGACACTGGATCTACAATTTGTATTATTAAACATTCCAGTTTGTTTAACAAACCAGTTTTGAGTCCTGAAATTATAAAACTTAAAGGCCTAAGCGATAACGATTCCTATTGCGAATCTATGGGGTCTATTAAAGTCAATTTTGAGTATCGCATTTCGTCAAAAAGTAAAATAATATTTGACTATTTGTTTCACGCGATTGATGATACGATCAATTTACACTACGATGGTATTATTGGTAGTGATTTTATACAACATTTTAAAATAGATATTCAATATTCAACCAACACCCTTAAGTTAGAAGGTTACGAAATACCTATTTGTTGTAGTAAACCATCATATAACATACCTCCGCGGTCAGAAATGGTCATCGAGTGTTCGGTCTCCAATTTATCAGAGATTGCTGATCTGAAAGAAGGTTTGATACTAGATCATAAAATCAGTGAAGGGGTATTCTTAGCTAACTGTATAGTTAACTTAAAGTCAAATAATAGAGTTAACGTTTCTGTTCTTAATACCACCGAAACTGAAGTCAAAATTGACAATTTTCAAGTTAAAGTAACTACATTTCAACTCCCACCTTCCAAATTAGACGATTCGGAAGAGGAACTCGTTCATCAATTTGATTCCTCAGTAATTGACCGATCTCAGAAAGTTATTGAGCAGATTAGGTGCTCCCATTTAAATCCGCAAGAAAAGAAAGCTTTGATGAACTGTCTTTCTAAATATACAGACATATTTCACCTCGATGGTGAATTTCTAACTTATACGAATGTGATCAAACATTCTATTAATACTAAAGACGCAGACCCTATCCACGTTAAGTCGTATCGTTTCCCTGAAATCCATAAAGATGAAGTTGAGAAACAAATCAAGAAAATGCTTGATCAGAATATTATTCGTCCCTCAACTTCTCCTTGGAATGCACCTGTATGGGTAGTCCCAAAGAAACTAGATGCTTCCGGTAAACAAAAATGGCGAATTGTCATTGACTATAGACGTCTGAATGATGTCACTGTTTCAGAGATTTATCCTCTCCCTCTCATTACTGACATATTAGACCAGTTAGGTCACTCAAAATATTTCAGTACACTCGATCTAGCATCAGGTTTTCATCAATTATTGTTGGACACAAAAGATACTGAAAAAACTGCGTTCAGTGTTACAACTAATAGCATTTCAGGCCAATTTGAATTTACTAGGATGCCTTTCGGACTAAAAAATGCCCCCTCTACATTTCAAAGAATGATGAACATTGTCCTTTCAGGATTACAAGGTCTTCACTGTTATATATATTTAGATGATTGTATCGTCTACTCCCATGACCTTGGATCTCATATTCAGAAGCTTGAAGCTGTTTTCTCCAAACTCAGAGAGGCAAACTTAAAATTACAGCCCGATAAATGCGAATTCTTGCGACGAGAAGTTGCTTACCTAGGACATGTTATCACAGATAACGGTGTCTCGCCTAATCCAGATAAAGTGAAGGCTATTTCTCAATTCCCCACACTGAAAACCCCCAAAGATGTAAAGTCTTTTCTTGGCCTAACGGGTTATTATCGTCGTTTCATCG
This sequence comes from Euplexia lucipara, assembly GCA_921972225.1. NCBI lineage: Eukaryota > Metazoa > Arthropoda > Insecta > Lepidoptera > Noctuidae > Euplexia > Euplexia lucipara. The sequence goes on along the minus strand of OV179142.1, from coordinate 2,111,509 downwards.
AGAATTTCTCTCATATAACAAAGCCGCTGACATCTTTATTAAAAAAAGATGTTAACTTCCACTGGTCTCATGAACAAGAGCAAGCTTTCAACACGCTTAAACAAAAGCTCATCTCCGCTCCCTTGTTGCAGTACCCAGATTTTTCACAGCCCTTTATTGTAACGACGGATTCCTCGAATTATGCCGTCGGAGCAGTTTTGTCCCAAGGTGAGATTGGCAAAGACAAGCCCATTTCATATGCCTCTCGGACTTTAAATAAACAAGAAGGGAACTATTCAACAACTGAAAAAGAGCTCCTTGCTATTATTTTTGCTGTTAACACATTCCGCCCCTATCTCTACGGTTATAAGTTTAAAATCGTAACAGATCATCGCCCTTTGACATGGTTATTTAATGCGAAAGATCCAGGTGGACGTTTACTAAGATGGCGACTAAAATTAGAAGAATACGACTACGAGATTATTTACAAGCCTGGTCGAGTAAATTCAAATGCAGATGCTTTATCTCGCTATCCAGTAAATTCAATTGTTCATTCCAATTTAAATAAAACTACCTATGAAGAATATACGAAAAAACAATTTACTAAAACCATCTCTAGTGATACGAAGATTGAAGAACACAATGCAAGTTTACATTTATCGAAACAAAATATAATTGCGTGTCCCGTTTCACTTGACTTCGACAACACTATGCCGCACTGCGAACAGCTGTTGTCAATGATACCAAATTCTGCTGAGTTGCAATCAGCTGAGCGTGAACTTGAAACCGTACAGTCGGTCGATGCAAATAATAAAACGATCTATTTCTTATTTACTAAAGTTCATCATTACGAAGAAACTTCTTACAAAACAATTTACAATCTATTACTAAAATTAAGGGATCAAATTATAACACACAAGGAAATTGAAGAGTTATCTGTTTCAGATTTTACAGAACCCTTCACTAAATTAGTTTATGTAAAAATATATAACATGATATCGTATATTTTCCACGGCACTAACATTAAAATTCATGTTTATAAAAACCAAATTCGATATCCAAATCCTGCTGAAGTCCCTAATATCCTTCAAGAAAACCACGGGACTACCGTAGCTGGTCACCCAGGTTTCAAAAGAATGTATAACAGGATTAAAACGTCGTACTATTGGAAAAGTATGCAATCTGACATTCAACGTTTTGTTAAAGATTGTAAACTCTGCCAAGTGAATAAACCATTGCGTAGTTCTAATAAGGCCCCCATGGTTATAACTTCATCAAGTACTAAACCATTCGAAAGATTAGCATTAGACATTGTAGGTCCTTTACCTGAAGCTGGTCTTCAGAAATTTAAATACATTTTAACTCTTCAAGATGATTTAACTAAATTCTCATCTGCATATCCTATGGTAACTTCTGCAACAGATGAAGTTGCACGTAGTCTAATTCATTTCATTTCTCTATTTGGGTTTCCAAAAACAATTCTTACCGATCAAGGTACATGTTTTACATCCGAATTGTTTCGGCAATTAACCGAGATCCTTAAAATAAAAAAAATATTTTCTTCCCCTTACCATCCTCAAACAAACGGTGCGCTAGAGCGTAGCCATGCAACACTTAAGGAATACCTTAAGTCTTTTGTCAATGACGATCACGATGACTGGCATTCCTATCTAGCAACCGCAATTTTGTCGTATAACACAACTCCACATTGTACTACTGAATTTACCCCTTATGAGTTATTATACGGGTACAAACCCACTATTCCCAGTAGTTTTCCTGAATCCTATAATAATGCCACTTACCACGAGTATATCCGCGCTTTACAGTATAGAATGAAATTCTCGCGAGAAAGAGCTTTGGAAAACATTAACAAAAGCAAAGAGCAATCAAAAAGGTATTACGATATTTCTGCTAATAAAGGAAAAAACTACAAAACTGGAGATATGGTGTATTTAAAACAGCATCATAGATTGCGTAAGGCTTTGTCCCCAATCTGGAAGGGACCCTATAAAATTATGAAGACGCACGGAAAAACGAATGTCACCCTATGTGTAAATAGAAAACGTATAAAATATCACGTTAATGAAATAAAACCAGCCTGAATAGATATATTTGTTTCAGATGTCTTGCGTGTCCAAACACTTTGCCAAGCCAATTAAAAAATCGACTTTAATATTATTGATGATGATTGCTGTAAAATTAAACTTGTAAATAGTAGTGCTCATATGCTTTCTCCATAACTTTAACTGACGTTGATTTAGAGTCCTTAAAATTAGCGTCACATAAACTAGACCATCTAGAAAATCAAATTCATGAAGCTGAAAATCAGTCTCACATAGTCAAATATGGGCAATACTATTCAACACTCACGATTATTGTTATTGTTGTTATTTTTTTGCTTTATTACATACAAAGTTTATTCAAAATGTTTTTATACTGGTAAATATACATTTTGTTGCAATCCTTTACATAATCAATGTTTAGAAAAAAAAACACTTGAGAACCCGAAAACTACCAAAATGACCTCAATCGAAATGACAGATTTCCAAAATGAATCTGAAGATTGCGACAAGAAGTCTATTAGAAGTCTACCTGAAATGGAACTTAATAAAAATAGAGTCGCTTTTAGAAATGTCGACAGAGCTTCATCTAGTCGAAATTTAAGTAATTATTAAATAAATAAAAAATCCTATTATTGATTTTCATTTCGGGACTTCCTTAAAAGTTTTTCCTTATATAAACTTATTTAAATGTGTCTTTGTTCTGTAAGTTAATAATAGCTTTGAATGTTTAAATTTACTGTTACCGTTATTTGTCTTTATTTATCCAATATTTCAATGTGTTTTTGCATTGTTCTTTTGTAATTAAATTATTTTTAAAGCTGTTAAATTTAATTAAATTTGTTTATACATATTTAAATGTGTTTTCCCTTGAACTTGTGTAATTTGAATATTTTGTTATGTCAAAATTTTCTCTTAACTTTAATTAAGTAGTACTCTTGTTACTTATTTGAATTGGTTTTCATTTATACTAATTTGTGTATAATTTTAACTATTTTTTCCATTAATTTTGTAATGTTTTAATTTACTCTAGTTGTACTTTTATTTTTGTGAAAATATTTACTCTACCATTCCCTTTCCGTTTGGAACAATTTTATTCTTGTATTTAAATTTTATCCTTCGCTTAATTTTTTATTATAAAGCTCCGTCTTAAGGGGGGAGATGTTATAACAAATTAGCTGATTTGGGAATTTGTATAATATATAAAACTGCTCGCCATGCAAGCAGCGGCAGTCAACCTACAAAATTCATTCTTACCACATATTTTTTCCGACTAATGCAATTTTGGTGTGTAATTTAAAATAAATTCAGTGTAGTAGTAAATACGTGTTTCAATTAAAGGACCCACGGAACGCCATCCTAACAGAACGAACAGAGCCCTTTCGACAATCATTAAGTTTTACTCTTGAAGGCAATCGCGTAGGTACTTATAGATATTTGGAAGTAAGAATGCATTTTATAAATAAATGTTAAGTAACAATAAATATTTGGAATAATTATTATACAGCAATTTCAATGTCACACTGGATGTCAGCCATACCTAAGTATATTTTAATGATACATAAAACGCGAAAAAATAATGTTGTTTTCTTTTAAAGAGTTCCTTCTATGTACACACATCAAGCTTCACTTGGTAGTACCTAGTGTATATTATTTGTGAGAATCAAGGTAAGATTGAAAGTAGGTATTTTACGTGAAATTATATTTTCCCACACATTGATACTTCTACACTCATATTACCACGTTGAATACGTAAATTATAATTTATAATAGTGCTAAAATTGGAACCTGCAGTTAAGTAGAATTTTGGTCGTATTTTGGGACTTTTTAAAGGAATAGCAACACTGAACTTTTATATTGCTGTCTCATGTGCGGCCACGCGGTGGCTCGATCTAGAGGTATATTATCTAAGGTCTTCAGTACTATTTTAATTTAAACTGAGTAAGTGTTTTCGTACTATATTTTTGAACATGTGTGAATTATATTTCCGAAGACCCAGAGTTTTATTAAACTTATTATTAATATACGGAGCAAGGAAGAAAAGAAATCGCTGGGCTAATTAAGTCCTATATATTGGTTGTTTGTAGACTTTGTAAGCTCTTCGTATAGCGTCTGGAAAATCCGGTGGTTTTTTTGTGTTGAGTATGTAAGATCTTCTCAATGTATAGTTGTCGAATGCTTAGAACAACACTTAGCTCATACAGTTCATCGGTCGGAAATCTATATTTTTTGAACAATATAGTTTTTAAAATGCCCTTTTGTGCTCTTTCGGCTTTGATGAGCAGAGTCTTAGCACATCCTTCTCAATACGAAACTACGTTTTGGAAGGGGCAACTAGAATTATTATATTTTATTTAACTTATAAGTTTAACGTTCAAAGGTGCCTGCCTAATTGAAATAAATGATTTGACTTTGACTTTGAAAAACTGTGATCCCATGTCACAGTAGCGCCATCTAGCATAATATGGCAACATTGGAGCGGCAGCGGAGCGCACTAGTGTCCACTAAGACACAAGTATCGGATGAACATTTTGTTCGTGAGGTCACGTCTATTGAGAACCTATTGTACTTCTTGGCCTGCAATGGACAATGTCCAGTTAGTCGTGTTGTGTAGCTGGTGCCCACGGATTTGTCTGCACATTATTAGGACTTCAAAATAGCAAGCAGATTGCAGAGTTTTTTCGTACTTTCTTTACACTTATCGTTATATTTTGGACAATTCATTTAATATCTTTATACATTTTAGCCTATGTGTTATTCTGATGTATAAGCTATATTATTGTAAAGTTTCATTAAAATCCATTCAGTAGTTTTTTTGCGTAAAAGAGTAACGAACATCCATTCAAGCTTTCGCATTTATAATATTAGTAGGATTCTATATCGCCTAAAGTTAGATAGATAGATTTATTTATTTGTGGAAACATGAAGTTCTACCATACATGAAGACATCATTACAACACGAGACCAGAAGATGGCAATCACATTTAAACTTTTAGCCTTCTGTAAGCCCCATAATTTTAAACAAAACATGGCATAAATATAGCCATTTTAAACAAAACGATCAATGTTTGTCGCACGAACTCTGGCCTGCATTACCTCATTTATGGAATCCTTGAAACCTAAGCAATGAGAGTCATGTTGTAAGTATAGTTAACCCTTTGACTTATGGAATATGTCAATTTGAACGATTTGAAATGGCATAAACAAACATTCGGCCTTTTTTAGTTTTCAAATATTCGCGTTCAGTATAAAAAACCACTCGGTTTGGATTGAACAGATGGTTAGGTCCATGTGTAGACTTGAACAAAAAAATCATAATAATAATTTAAATACCTAATTTCGCCGGAGATGAGTGCTTCTGGCACTGTGTCGCCAGCTGGCGTGGCTTGCGCAGTTGACGCTACTTGCGCATCCTGAAGAACCTTGAACCCTCTCTGCTCGGCCTCAGCCTTCTCGGTGACCAGGTTTCGGTCGAGATTGCAAGTCTTTGAGTTTTCAGGCAAGTTGGCAAGGATACAACTTTGCTCGTAACCGTGCTCGCGCTGAAAGCTCTCTAGGTCCAAGGATTGCTAAAATAAATGACATATCAGTGTTAAAATTATTTCTTGGTTGAGTGAACTTACAGTTAAAACTAAAACAGCTGATATACAAATGTTATTCTGACTGTGTATAATATAATATATTATACGTTATTTAACTACGTAAAATTTAGGAATACTAAAATATATTTTGCCAGGTTTGCGTCAGATCACATCCTAGCGTAAATAAACCACAAAAAGATTTTGCAATAACGTAACATTACGCCTGTAGCCCCTTAGGGCTAGGCAGAGGTGTACCTGTTAGTACACCTACCTTTCAACAGTTTTGTTTAAGTCCCATGGAATAGAAAGCGAACCTATTGCCATAAATCCGTCACAAATCGAGACTCCGGGTTGATACTGGAATTTCTCCATATGGAAAAACTTAATAACACCTTGCGCGACCCGGGGATCGAATCCGAAAGCTCATTCTCAGCAGTAGCGCTTGCGATCACTAGATCAACGAGGCCGTCAGATGATTTTGTAATAGTTACAGTCAATAGATTGTAACATACACACAGATTGATTTACCTTCCCAAGGCTATTTTAAAGTGATGTGTTTTATGTCAGAAAGGGCTTAAACGCTGCCTTATACACGACTATTTTTTTAATTAGTACAATAAAAAATTGGGCTGTATCCGTGCCTGTTACTAGTCATATTTGCGTAATCAAAAGTAGAAAAAAACTAAATTAAAATTTTAAATATCCCACTATTTAGTTAAACTTAAATAACGAAAACAGCTGTTGGAGGCGGGGCATGCTTGAGTGAGATAACGCGAACGTGAGCGAGAGATGACGATTAATGAATACTACTGTCATGAATAGCCTGTACAATATTTCCATAAATTGGGTGAATAACAAACGCTAATTAACTTTGCTGTTTATGAATATTATTTATTGATACTTTACAAATATAATGAGAAGACCGTCTAGAATAAGCCCTCTAAGTATTTGTACTAATTAAAAATTAGTGGCGTATACTACAGCTCTAAAGTGTATTAATATAAGATTTATTTACCGCGAACTCCGGGAACAAATTCTCGTACTGCTCGGGGTCCGCGAGCGACTGGCCCAGCTTCTTGTTGGTTGTGGAGGTGGACTCGCGCCACAGTTTCACCACCTCTGACATCTTCGATGGAATGTATGATCTGTAACCAATCATATGACACTAATACACTTCATTTAATAACCGAGCTATGCAGCTGTTTCTTAGTGGAAGATCTCCAGTATCTAATTCCAAGACATATTCACCTCTAACACACTCGCAAAACACACACTATGCGTGCGCCACTTAAAAACATAAATGTAATGATACATTTCTAAGTGAAGTCGGCCACGAGTGGTGAATCAGTTAGTAATCGAATAAGGTATACGTATATATAAATCTATCGTCCGAGAGCCTACGTAAGATTTTTCAATACTTCGGTCACATAGCAAGGGATTACGGTGGAAACCTCGATAGGCTCATCGTGACCGGCAAAGTGAATGGGAAAAGTACTCGTGGACGCAGCCCAATACGTTGGTCCAACCAGATACGCACCTCTTTTGATTCTTCAGATGAAGACACGACCCTCAGCATTGAGGAGTATGACGCAAGGAGGGGAGGAATATAAATCCAAAACAAATCTACTCTATCCTAAACAACAGTCGCGTTTCGTATTGTAACCATTATAAAATTGCTTGAGCGTTTGAAACCAGCCAGAACTAATATTCTTCCAGGCTGTATGCTTTAAGGTTCTTTTTAGCCTACAAACGCGACATAAAATACTCCACATGTGATGTTTCTACAGTGCTTAAGTAAAATGAATTCACGAAAATAATGAGTATTTACCATTGATATTGTCTATCTTTCTATAGGGTTTGGTTTCCGCATTTAGTCCCGAATTGGACCATTGTGCGTGTGTCAGTGAGCCATTGATCTTAACTTAATCTCAGCTAGTTGATAGTTAAGTTCCACTGTCAGCTTACCTGGCAAAGAATGCGGCTTCTGGCAGCTTGTTGCGCTGTATCAGCAGGTTGAGGCACGAGTCGAGATCGTTCAGCATGAAGTAGGCCACGAAAGAGATGTTTTCTGCCCCTTCTTCAGAAGACATCTGCGCCACGTTGCGGAGGAGGGCTTTGTCACCTGTCGACAATGTGCACAACTTGTAACCATTGCTTTGATAAAAAAGTATATAACTTGGCCGTGGATTGAACAGAGTGAAACTTCTTCAGGGTAAAAGTCAAGTTATTTATTTCAATAAGTCCAGTCCAGCAATTCTGACTTGAAGAATTCCTCTGCGTATACAATAATTATTACTTGCTTCAAAATCGGTTATGAAAAACATCGTGAGGAAACGGTATGCCTGAAATATATTTCTCGCAAGCGAAGCCAAGTCCAAATATTCTAACAACAATTTAGTTAGAACAAATTGAAAAAGAAGAAGTTCACAAAAAGATATACACGGCTACACGTCAAGCTGTATATTTCCAGTTTACTCTGACATCGCATTGTACGGAAAGTCTGTACAATGTGAGATCAGCTTATACTGGAAATGTACAGCTTGATGTATAGCCGTGTATATCTTTTTGTGAACTTCTTCGTGCGTGTAATATTGCATGTCAAACCGACAAGTTAATTAAAATAATATTAGTAGTTTTTCCTTCCAAAAAGTAGTTTCTTTTGGAGATGGGCTTTACTAGTGCCTCTGGAACCCGTCAATGATCAGGCAGAGAAGTGCTTGATATGTCAATAGTATAAAAAGGACAAGAAGCTCTCACCAGTACTAGAAGCGAACAACAGCAGTGCACTGTAGTCCTTGGCACTCTGATAGCAAGTCTTTGTAAGGTCTGTGTCGGCTGCAGCCGCCGCCGCAGCGCCCAAGCGCGACCACCTGGCTGAAGATGACCTGGACGGAGCGCCCTCAGCCACTGCCGCCTCTTCAGCCAACTGCTTGGCTCTCCGGAGCTCGCCCAGGGAGAGGGCCAGCTCGAACTGGTGCTCCGGTTCCGTGGATACCGCTAGAGCTTGTTGTTTGAAGCCCTGGAGGAGGAGGATTGCTCAATTCAATTACATGCGGTTAAGTAGAACACGAATATTTTGTTTGCGCACAATATAATGATGAACAATACTCGTTGGTCCAGATGAACAGGGTATGAACTAAAAAAGCGATTTGAAGTTTTCAAATCAATATTTATTTCCATTTCTATAAATTATAAATGGTTGATCTAACCTCCCCTTGCCTTTATATTTTTAAACTTAAACTTTTTTGCTGCCATATCATCATTTATCGAGTTTTCAGAAAGATATCATGTTTTTTAATAGGGAACGTATTTTTAACTGAAAATCTTGAGTTAATAATATCTAATACTCTGTTCATACAAATTAACTTACTGTTGTTTGTGGTATACAATATTATAAAATAAATACCTGACTGGACATAAGAGCACCGCAAAAATAACGAATCCGTGCATCAACTAGTTAGTTATATAATACTTTAAGCACAAAAATGTGCAGAAGTAGAGTCAGAGTATTCAGTTGGTTCCAGCTACCGTCTCCACCTACACACCATTCACTAGCTTCTCATAGTAAATAGAAGTGTTACGTACTTGTTTCTCTAGGAAGTGTGCGACCCTGGTGCGATGCTCCTGAGGAATGGTGGGCAGTACGCGGTCAGCCGTCTCGAAGTCTGCTCGCATCACGGCCGTCTGGTACTCCAGTACAGACAGCAGCAGTGAATACGACACAATGTTCAGCTCCTTGTCGTTTAGGTACAGTCTGGAAAAAAACTTTTGGTTAAACATTGCATACAGACAATATGAATATACCGTAAGTGAATATGACAAGGTTCTTATGTTTTACAACATAAAACCTGAATAATTTCTCCAACTTGTAAGTTTGACGTTCAAAAGTGCCTATTATGGGTCTAATTGAAATAAATTATTTGACTTCGACTTAAAAAGGAAATCTGACACTAATTAAATAAAGTAAACCTTAATTTGTCAGCTTACTAAATATTTAGTGGCGGGCTTAATATCTGATAAGAAGAAGTTTTTATTTGTTAGACAAAATAGTCAATAATTTCGACAGACAAACATTTAAAAAATTTATTCTAAGGTTGCTATATTCTACACCCTTAACACTTTTACAGTCCGTAGAGCAGTCACAATAATTGTACGGGTAAAATCTTTTCAATGCTGCAGGGTTAAGGGGATCAGTACCTGTTCTCCTTGGCAACGTATCCTAGAATATACATGGTGTGATCCAGGTGGGATATCGTGACGATCTCGCCGCCTACGTAATAGTTTATTCTGTTGACGGAGTTTGTGTAGATGAAGCAGTCGCCGACCCATAGTCCGGTCTTCACGATCTCGTTGACTCCACCTACAACCTGGTGAGGAAACAATAAATAATGAAATAGGATGATTAAATATTATTTATTTCTGTAAGTAGATTTCTCCAGATACTTTAAGATGTGGAGGGAGTGGAATTCCCTGTTTACATCGCGAGGTTCCACACGGGCAAAGTGCTTTGCCTAATCCGTTATTATGCACACAGCCAAGGAGTGGAATTCCCTGCCTGAATCAGTGTCCTTAAGTTCATATGACCCCAATCTGTTTAAATCGCGAGTTACTAGACTTCTTTTGGGTAAACTCGTTCCATCGTCGACCTCATCTCTGTCTTCAGGACAAGATTTTATCAAGATTTAAATCTGTTTATGAGCCCTCTGATTTTGACCCCGATAATTGGCAGCCACCCGAAAACTTTGCTCTTAACTCTGTATCTCTCCCGAATGTTTATCTTAGCAAGGATGAAGTTCAAATTGCGCTTAAAGCTTTAGACCAAACCAAAGGACCTGGTCCAGACGGCCTGACGCCCATTTTCTTTAAAAATACTGCCACTACCATCCACTTGCCACTACATATAATATATAATAAGTGTTTAACCGAAGGAGTTTTTCCCACTGTATGGAAGAGAGCTTTTGTTACACCTATATATAAGAGTGGAGATAAAACAGATATTAAAAACTATCGCCCCATTTCGATACTGTCCACTTTGTCAAAGCTTTTCGAGAGTCTTGTGCATAGCTCGCTATTTCCCTATCTGCGTAATCTTATCATTCCAGAACAGCACGGTTTTGTTAAATGTCGATCAACCACCACAAATCTTATGATTTTTACTAATTACCTATTTGAGAAGATGGACAACCGCATCCAAGTTGATGCAGTGTACACGGATTTTCGGAAGGCTTTCGACAAAGTGGACCATAAATTGCTTTTTAGACAAAATTGCCTTCAACGGCATCAGAGGTAGTTTGCTCAGGTGGTTAGCGTCTTATATATTTAACAGAACTCAAAAAGTTGTTATAAACGGTTACGAGTCAGACTATATTGTTGTGGAATCTGGTGTGCCCCAGGGATCCGTGTTGGGCCCACTCCTCTTTATTCTATTTATTAATGATATTAAATCCTGTTTTATTAACTCAGCCTTCCTAATGTACGCCGATGATATGAAAATTTATAAATCTTGTTTGAATATTCATGATTGCCTACTACTTCAAGAGGATCTCCATAGACTCTCTCAATATTGCCTAGATAACAAGTTACAACTCAGCTTACCTAAATGTAATTCTATATCATTTACCAAAAATAAAAATATAATAAATTTCATGTATACCCTGCATGGCATTGCCTTGAAAAAAGTTGAGTCCACACGAGACCTTGGAATATTGCTTGATTCGAAATTACACTTTGATGTTCATATTGATAATGTTGTTAGCAAGGTCTTTCGGATGTATGGTTTCGTCATGAGATCGTCTAAGGACTTTAAAAAAAAACTACTTTCTTATTTTTATACAAGACCCTGATTCGCTCCCAGTTAGAATATGCTGTTCCTATTTGGAGTCCTTTCTACGACAAATATTCACACAGACTTGAAATGGTTCAAAAAAAATTCCTACGTAACGTGCAGTATAAATTATATCACTCGAGAATTTCTTATTTAGAACTACTCAAACAGCACTCCCTGTTGAGTTTAGAGTCCAGACGTACGCTCCTCATGGCCATGATGCTGCATGGCATTTGTAATAATAAGTTTGATTGTAATGAACTTACAAATAAATTATGTTACGTAGTACCTAGAACTGTTATACGGCGGGAGGTGCGCGTTCCTCGTCTGTTTCACACTGTGAAGTGCAAAACAAACGCCGGTGAGCGGGCACCTCTCCGCCGCCTTGTAGTAACTTATAACACACACTTTACCGATTTAGATATTTTTGCATTTTCTCCTGCTAAATTTAGAAAAATGGCTATAGCTTTGCTTACCGACATCCTGTCATAAATTGCTTTTCTTTTTTCTTTTAATTCACAAATTAATATGAGACCGTCCGTCCTTTCCTCTTTTAGATATTTTTATTTGAATCCGTGGACAATAGTGTGGGTTATGCGTTTACTAAATGAATATAATTAGCTCCGATATTCAAATTGTAACGTGTAACTGTTTTTTGTCCCTAAATAAATAAATAAATAAATAAATAAGATTTAGGTCAAGTGTCAACCAATGGGTCGACTTTATATACAGGGTGTAAAAACCAAAAAATATTGCTGGGAAAATACTTTTTTTTCATCTTTAAAAAAGAGATGCATTTTATTGCATGCAATGAAAGACGCGACAACGCAACGCAACTTTCGATCAGCTGAGCGTACGGCCGGCCGCGGCCACTCGCGCTTGGTTGTTGACCCGACAGCCCGCTTGTGTTTAGTATCTATTGCACTTTTATAACTTCAAATGCGTTATTTGTTTTGAAAAATCGATAATTTTGATAATGTTTGTTCGGAAGAAAGTTTACTAATGATACTGGGAATACAATTTTGAAATAAATACGAAAACAAATATAGCACTTTGACCTTCAATATCTCTAAATGAGATGAAATCTAAATACCGAAAGAAATAATGGTTCATGTTTTTTTTTTTAATCCATACATAATATTGTATTAATGTAATGTGAAATGAACGTGTGTAAACGAAGCAGGGCAAACTCTAGAAAAGCCTTTTGAAGAAAGAACCAATTCAGCCATGAGTTGATCTGGCCCGGCAGACGTGGTATGTATGAACGAAGGGTTGGCGTTTTTGGGGAATGTCTTATGCTATTTTTTTTTTTACATTTTAGAAGTGCTGATTCTCAGCCTAGTTTGAATAAAGACTTTAGATTTTGATTATGCATCAGTCATCGTGTAGCTCAAACCTAATTTGGGGAGCTCAACAACCCGATGTTGCAATGTAGTTATCCAGTATCAACTCGCATTGGATCGGCACACAAGGATGACCAGTTAAAAACAGACAAAACTTATCAATACCTTTTATAAAGAGGGAAAAGTTGAGAAGGTGATATCAAGATCTTCTGAACCGAGTTTGAAAATCCTTTTACCTCATTATTTGTGATTTTTATTTTCAAAACTATGAGAGGATGGAGGTGATGTTAAAATACAAAATGCACGCGAGCGAAGTGCTAGTTTTCATAAATAGGTGATTTCGATTTTCGTAGTATATTGACTACATAAGCCTTTTAACAGAAACTATTGGACTAGGCCAATTTATTGAGCTGGAGATAAGAACTCGGCCTCAATTCGTAGCGTTATCGCAACTACGAGTCGTTATCGCGCACGCAACAGCGCTGAATAGAATTTAAACATTATTTTACATTATTCAATTTGATTACAAAATTGTGTGTTTTTTCCTGATGGTGAAGCGAATTTAGCTTTAACAACATTCTTTGCAAACTTGGTGTGTGTGTTATTTTAAACGTAGTGCTCTTATTAGGATATTTTATAAAAACTCTTTTTTTAAATTTATTTGATTGGTATACTTTTGGCTTTAATCACTTAGCCAGTGTGGAACCTCTATAAGGTATGGGTGATAACCTGCAGTACGGATTCCCGATTGAAGAAAGGAGATGGTAGAATGAGCAACTTATAACCAAACAGCCTGAATCAACGACCTGTAGGCATAAAAATTATCTCTACTAGCACGCATAGCACCGTAGAAACAGATTTTGTAGAAGAAATGTGTCGATTTTTCAGTCGACAATAATCTACAAATATGATATATATAATATATATCTATAATGTTTCTACCATCTGTCACTTTGTCGAGTCTTCTGTAGACAACAACGTTTTTACGGTGGTCATACTACGCGTGCAGGTCACTGTTACTGACAAACTGCATGATCCCACTGCCGGACAAAGGCCTGTTCCCAAGAGTCCCAGCTCGACCAGGTCCTGGTGTACCTCATCATCAGCCTAGCCTTTTCCTAACTATGTTGGGATCAGCTTCCAGTTAAACCGGATGCAGGTAAATACCAGTTACTACATGGAGCGACTGCCTGTATGTCCTCTACAACCCAGTTACTGGGTAACAAGATACCTCTTGGTTAAACTGGTGGTCAGACTTTCGGGCTTCTGACTACCCGAAACGACAGTCAAAGATCTACAATTGACAGCCAAGGCCAACGCCTTAACATGCTTTCACACCAAAATTGTCACCTATCCATAGCGTAGTTTAAACCTTCGATGGAGCCGTGACGCTGTTATTATTTAGCCACAAACTCCACAAGTATACCTAATCTATTTGATTAAAGATTTTAATTTAGTTACCTCAAATGCATCTTCAATGCCGTCTTCAGTGATATTCGAGTTGGTTTCGCGGGCGCGTGTCACCACGGCCGCGTTGTATTTGAGCACGTAATAAGAGTCATCTGTGGCGAGGCAGACCAGGTTTCCGCTCTCAGACCAGTACACGTGGCGCGGCTGGATCTCGATCCTGCACAGAATAACTGACTTGTAGGAGGTGGGACAGCCAGCGCACAGCTTTATGGATTCACTGTACACGAGCGAAGGTGGAATATATGATTGGAAACTCGATATTGTGTGTGAATTTTATTGTTAATAGCCATTCAAAAAAAGTTTGATTCACATCGTGCTGGATATTACATTCACTCACAATGCGAGTTTTAGTGACAAACCAAATTTAGTACAAATTCCCATAATTGGGAAATTTCAAACAGCTCACGTCATGTTGCGAGACACGACGAGCCACCATCGCTTCGCATAAATAGTGTATGCATAATGCTGTGCGCTTGTGTGCAAAAGTAAGCTAGAAATTCCGACAGAAACAATGTTTCTACAAATAAAACGTAGGTCTATGCAGTAGCAAGTACACCAAGTAAGCTTCGCAAATAAACATATTACAGGGAGTAATCGCACATTGTACAGGGCATAACATAAATCACGACCGTAATAAATGCTTCATGTATCTTATTTATCCGCGTTGCCAGTCTTTCTGTTGGACCAGTCGGCCTCTCAGTTCACTCATTCACTGTTTTTGAAAGTTAATTTTCTCCATATTTCTCCAAACTTACTTTTTCTTTACTCTGGGGTAAAAACTAAAGAGGAAATTAAATAATGGTGTGACCATTTGAGAAATATAACAGTATACTAGGATCATATTTGTGACAGAGGTTGCGTACGACAGAGATGCCTACCACCCAAATTTTGCTTACTACCCACTTGACAAGTAAGTAATTAGAACTTTGATTTCGAGAGTGCCAATTACCCTAAGGCATCTCCATCATTTTTGGTAACATACCAGTGGCGAGTTTACTGTACCAGTACTCATGTAATGTTATTAGTAAACTCGCGTACATCAAGATTTGCAATATCCTTCCTTTCAATTTTCTTATCTATCAGCAACAATTTAATTACAAATAAAATATTCTATAAAAACTTATTAACTAGGTGTACAATTAAAAAATACAACTTACACAATAATTACATTTAAACTGTTCATTACAAACAGTTGGAAAACATGATTGTGGTGAGTAATTATTTTCGCTAAGCTCTTGACGCTACGCTTAAAATTCCAAAGGCGTACTTATAGGAAATAGTATTTAGGTAAATCTTAAATAAATTCTTACATGATCTGACCAAGATAATCAAGTGTTTGTATGAATCAATTTACAACAATATATATCATTTATCATTTATTATTATAAGATTTACCCAAATGCAAAACTAAAATACATTATTTTTGATTTTGGTACATTATTTATCCTGTAAATACCATAATCGAATTCTGTAAATTTACCGAGAACTAAACTCATCTACTTCATTCATTATAACATTAGAAAAAAAATCGCTATAGTGCATTTGTTATTTCTGTATAAGCAAATCAAATCAAAACACATTTATTAAAATTAGGCTGATAATAATCAGTGCTTTTTGAATGTCAAAAATTACACAAAGCAGTCCCCCAAAACGCCCGCCCTTCATCAATTCCTATTGATTTTGCAGCAGTAAGTATTTAAGTTTTTTCGCTATTTGCATGTAAATTGAGACATTTAATTTGTATAGTAATCACAATCGATTTTCACGGTTAGTTTTATAATGCTACAATAAATGGAGTTAATATGGCTATTGTACTCCGATTGTGATAATAAATGATTAGCAATTTGTTTTGTGGTTAGTGATTGAGTGTAGCGACTCACATTGCAAAATGCATAGCAATAATATATCCAGTCGCATAGCTTGTATATTGGCAATAATAATGTTCTATTTGGATATAGCACAGTAACACTGACATGAGCATGACCCATAACGCGTTTAAATAAATAAATAAATCATTCACAACTTTCACATACCGCCATCTAGTCCCAAGCTAAGCAGAGCTTGTGTTATGGGTACTAAACAACTGATAAACATACTTATATATTTCTAAATACATACATATTCTTGATAAATTACACCCAGACACAGAACAAATGATTTAGAGGCTGTCCCATAGTTATCTGTGGTAGAGGCAAAGCTCAACAAAGCCAAACTTGATTTCAATATCCAGACATGTCACATTCAGGACAGGGTACTGTATTTAAATATATTCATATTGTTTCTAACTCGCAATAGCTGTAAGGTCTCTGCAGAAAGATTATAAAGCGCTAATGTTAAGACTAACACAAGTTCCATTTTTATATAGGAACATTAGTTATCATAGATGATCAAATGAAATGTTTCGTTATCTTTCCGATAAAAATATATTTGATTGATTCTTATATTATGAGATTACAACACAACATTTATGATTGGTACATATATTGCAACATTTAGTGTCTATATTGAATGGAAACTTACCGTCTGATCAGTTCCAGGTTCTCCCAGTCGTAGAAAGAGAATGCCACTCCACTGATTGACTTCACACCCAGCATGAAACCTCCGTAAATGCCTGGATTGAACACAATGTTCAAATTCAAATGTTAGTCTATACTAATAATTTTAAATATTAGATTTATTGTTTGTTTTTAAGGAGTTAATTAAAAAATCTGTTGAAACAATTTTTAAATTATTTAACCAGTGTAAAAGCTACATTATTAGCAAGTAACATAGCTACTAATAATACATTCTTCTTCAGACGAAATACCTTTGAGATGGGACAACTAGAATTGTTTATGTATTATAGTTTAGTTTTAAAGTCCCTATGAAATTGGATTGCTAAAAACTGAAAACAGAAACCTGCTGGACTCGAACGGAACAAATAAAAATAGAACCTTGGACCTACCTTCAGCTCCATATTCAGGCTTGAAGCTCTTTCGCTCTTTGAAGTTTTTGAACACTTTAATGGTACTAGAATTTTCAAGGGTCGCGTATTCCGAGCTATCGAACGCCCAGACGAACTCTTGCGCAGTGCCAAAGGCCTTGTTCCTGAGTGCCATCGCTGTGTAGATGATGTACTCGCCATCTCCGCAGACTACCACGAACCGACCATTGGGGTTATGTGCAATGGTTTGAGGGTAGATCTCACAGGAACCCATGTCTTTGGCCATTACCGGGACGCGTTCACCGTCTTTTATCTCTGTGCCTGGAAATTGAAAGGGGAAACGTTTGCAGATAAATAGGTTAGCTGTGATGTTGTGGTACAGTTCCTTGAAGTATTAAACAAACCAATAGGCAAGTGGACAACATTTTTGTTTTTAGTCCCTCATCTAGATTATTAGAAAATATTCGACACATTTTTTTTTAACGTAATCAAAAAACAACGATCGAATCAAAAAGCACAGTTTATACTGAACAATGACGTCACAAGCCCCCTCACCTCAATTTTAAAGCGCATAATCCAAATAGTTTTCCACAATTTGAAAAAGCAAAAATATACTTGTGTATTATTATTTATAATCTAACTGATTGACTAATTATATTTTGGTATTCATAATATAATTAGTCCATCATCATGATAACAAGTACCACGCATAGTTTAGTGTGTCGGAAAAGAAACCTTAACAGTGTTTGTGTATCATATTACAGGAGGCCAGCACAGTGATCGAACATGAATAATTTAAGTTACCTTCAGGCAGCGCCTTCAAGTTGACTTGCTGCATCTCGGAGTGCTTGGCCCATATGATCTTGCCTCCGTTGACGTCCATGGAGATGGCTGGCTCTTCGCGACCAACCTTGATCATGATTGTGCCTTCGTCGTAACTATTAACACAAACAAATACTGGATAATTATGGTGTGTAAACAGTACATTATACAAATAACATCGCGCCGGTTAGGTTAGGTAGAGGTTTCTTTTATTTATTTAAATATTTCACCCATGTTTGGACTAGTACAGAGGCCAGCATATCAAACTTCTTTAACGGTATTTCAACTTTATTCCAAAACAATAAGGTTCATGTTCCAATGGGAAACATGTCTCTACATTGTCACTAACTTACAGGGCACTAATCCATCCAGAGATTGAGATTAGGCTGTTCATGAAAACTGTAACTTTCTTTGTGAGAAGGCTGTTGCTACGATTATTATCAGTCGGAAACTTACCCGATGGCCACATTGTTGGAGCCATGCATCGAAGAGATGGTCCACACTCTCTCGAAGCCGTAGTTTAGGGAAGACTCTAGTCTGTAAGTACCGGCGTGCCATATCCTGATAGTGCCGTCCTCTGAGCCAGTCAGCAGGATTGGAAGCTCTGGGTGAAATGATACCGCTGACACGTTCTGAGTGTGACCTGTACATTATTGTAAAGGTTTAAATAAGATATTCACTGTAGTAGTTGTTGACCTGCCTCAAGTGACTTCACATTGAATGGACCTGTGTCTGTCATACCACGGATTCACACATTAGTAAAATCACCTTGAGGGTAACAGCATTTCACTGACAAGGGACAGCAAAGGATTTCCCTCAAACAAAGGCCTAACCATGCATCGCGTATTCTTAGACAGAACACAATATTCAAGGAGAAACAAATTACTAAATGGAAAGATTGCTTTTATTGTGGCAATTTTATTTAAATTGAAGATTGCAGCGTCGCTTTGTTAGCCAATTTTGCATCTCAGCCCCTAAATGCAGCAATTGAGAAAATTACAACGAACGACAAGATTGCGAGCAGTCTGAAGTGAATTGAATAGTCAATCCTGTGATCACAATCGCATAATAGGTTGAAGTTGATTGTGACCTGAACTCGTCTTGTTCAGCCAATTCTAGGATGGAATAAAGGCTGCAATGTGATCTCGAAAGAGTGTATAAGAGATTACAAGGGTACTGTCAAAGGCACACATAAGTCTACACAAATCGAAGTTTAAATTGTTACAAGAGAATACTGGAAAGTATAACACTTGCAAACACTGTCTAAAATTATGAGCTACTACTTACTTTCTAATGTCTGAACACATGTTTTGTTTTGGTAGTCCCATATTTTGACCAGGCGATCGTCGGCGCCACTGATAAGGTAAGGTTTATCTCCGCCGTGGTAGTAATCCACGCAGTTCACGCCCTTCTCGTGTCCTTCCAACGTGAAGTTCGAGATCGACGATCCAAGCTGCCATACCTGCATACGTTATGATGTTAAGAGCTGCAATTAACTTATCAATTCATCAAAGTTTTGTACTGAAGTGCCTGACCTAGATATAAGGTAGTTCTAGTAAGAATTTGTGTGTCCTAATTTATGTGTAAACAAATAATTTACCAGCATTTTCCTCGATAAAACCATGCATAAATAAACGCAAGTTGCATACTCAATGGACGAAACACAACATTGTTAGAAGTTGTTGATGAAAGTAGAACAGCTGTTGAGATAATTATTTTTAATGGGGCACATGCTTACTTTGACAGTGGTGTCGAGACTGGCGCTCGCGAATGTGTTGTTATCTTTGGGGTTGATAACGATCTGCATCACGTAGTGTGTGTGGCCCTCGAACACTTGCTGGCACGCCCAGTTGCGCTCCCAATTCCAAAGCTTGATCAGCAGATCATCTGGAAGATTGGTTCATTTGAAATGCAAAGCTAAACGAATACAAACCTAGTCAAGCGTAGCTTTATCTCGATCGACCCGTGAGGCCGTTATTTAGCCACAAGCCCTACGAAGTGCCGCCCTGATAGTATGGTATTGTATTGTATTTCGGGCAAGTGTCCGCAACTCCATGTCTTACCGCGTATTGCGCATACAGAAAAACAGGTTCACTGAATTCAAGACTATTTTATTGGCGAAATACGGGGTACCGCAAACAATATCTTGAGTACAACATACTACACAGAGAATGTGCACAAAACTATTGAGTATACATGAACCACAATGTGAATATATTGACCTATTCTCGCCTATTGATAGTGCTCCCTTTTATACTAGGAAGTACTTCTCTGTTATCCTACCATTTGTCAACACCGAAAATTGCTAAAATAGCGCAGACACAGACTGAGTTAGGATAAATTAACCCAAGAACAAACTATTTCTGGCACTTATCTTGTTTGGCATCAAATAACCTTATTGGTAGCAATAAATCAATGCATGTGACGTTGTTTTTATTTAACTTCATGCTGATAACAAAGATGTAGAATGTTTGTGTTTGGTGAATGCATTCACTTGTTTTTCTGAGTCTCTGAGGATTACTTACCGCTGCTGGTCAAAATGTATGGCTGTGTGGGGTGTATCGCGATGCACCTGACGTAGTCTGAGTGCGCCTCGAAGGCGTGCACTCTCTCCAGGGTGTTGTAGTTGAACACGCGGATCTGCATGTCATCGGAGCCTGTGATCACCCAGTTCTTACGCGGCACGAACTTGGCGGCACGCACCGGGAGGTCGCATACCTACACAAAGTCAAACTTCAATCATTTGTTTCCATTAAAACATTGTCCTTCACCACATGTGTTATGATGATGAGATCTCAATATTGATGTTGAAAGTTTTAGAAAAGCATTGGTGATGAGCATTTTTTTGCATAGTTTTGATCACTTAATTTCTTATGACAACTCAATGAGGATATTAGAAAATAAATAAATTGTTTTAGTAAAATTATTCATGCTTGTGAATAATATTCACAAGCATGAATAACTTTTGATCTCAAGACATTATGCAATTTCACTACTTGTACCAATTCCAAAGAACATCGGATAATAACAGCATGTTGTCATATTGAGAGCAGATTGATAACAATTTGTAAATATCCTGTTAATGTTATGAGACTGAAG
Source organism: Euplexia lucipara (assembly GCA_921972225.1). Taxonomy (NCBI): domain Eukaryota; kingdom Metazoa; phylum Arthropoda; class Insecta; order Lepidoptera; family Noctuidae; genus Euplexia; species Euplexia lucipara. Next base: position 2,090,408 of record OV179142.1, on the reverse strand, counting down.
AAATGATGTTGATTTGTTGACACCATACCATACCATCTTTTTGTTTTAACAGATGCTCATACAGGTTTGATATCTACTATCCTATTTTCTAGATCAATGTGGAACTGAGTTAGTAACAGGTTTCATTACCATCTTGGTAGATAAATATATTACGATGCTTTTATTCTTACCCCCGGTTTCTGAAAGCATAATATTCAACATATCAACTGGTATCCAATGTCAACACATCACACATGACTAGTTGGTATAGGTGTATAGGGTGAACCAGACAGACCACTAACAAGATTATTTCCTAATCAATTAGTTAGCCCCAATTGCAGAAAAGACTTGTAAATATGCACTATTTCAAAACTGGTAGTGCCTGGTGAAGTTTGGTAGAATTATCTTGGTCTGTTAAATCCCTAATGGCCATGGCAAGCCTAGGTACAAAACATTTGAATTTCAGTGCCTTGTGCTTAGTTCATGCATGCATGCAGACTACTATAAAACTAAACACTATGATTTGTGTATTATGAGTATAAGGGTTTTTAGATAATTATGTGGCTGTGAGACAATAAACTCAAAAATTAAACTGATAGAATGATAAAAAGAAAGAAACATTGCAGTGTGATGTGACGTGATCTGAATTTTGTCACATTAGTCTTATTTGTATGACCCACAAGGTTTTGTGTGCTCCGTTGAGTTGTGTGCGCATCTGTACAACTGTCATATTCACCTTCTGCTTTGTTTACATTCATACATCGACACACACATGGTTGTGAGTGCTGTACACTCGACCTTTGTGAAGAACATCAGTATTAGGTCAATGGAGGGCATGCTCTTCACTTTTTACATGAACCTCATAAATCCCGCTTGTTAGTCCGTACACTCATACTTATAACATTTATAGGTACTACATACAATAATAGTTTTATACAGTAAATACACAACTTATACTTTGTAGATATGATTTCTGTACTTTTTATGAATAATTTACACCAGTAGGTACATTAGCCAGAACTGAAAAAATATTTGTTGTACTTTAATTTTATTCCTAATCCAATTAAATCAGTAATCAGATGTACTGTAAGGGTTCTGTCTAAAAAATCATGAAAGTAATGAGAAATTAAGACTGAAGAGAAGATGATCTTATTAAGGATATTAAGGATGCCAAGCTGACCCTGGCTAGGATTCTATTAGACAAAAGAAATTGTATATTACCTCGAATCGTTTGATCTGTGAGTGTGTCTCATAGTTCCATATGTTCACATCGCCGTTGTAAAGGGAGCACAGCAGCCAGGGCTCCGTCGGGTGCTGGTCAACGCACTTGACGCGGTCCGACCTCGCTGTCAGCTTCCTCTTGATATCCAGGCGCAACGGCTTTAGGAACATAGCAACAGTACACGTTAGCGAACCCGTACAAAACACAACAAACACCTATTGCACGCGAATTACATCAACTCGAAGCCGACATTATACGAATGATGACACACTGCCGACAAATATACAACTACGTGGCGAAATTATGTCGGCACCGTGAAATACGCGCAAACACTCTGTTACGTTGCTTATTGCGAATTTAAAGTAGTTCTTACCATTTTTTATAGTTAAAACATGAAAATTTTAAATACAGGAACAGAGGAACTGCAGAAGTTTGACAGGGTGGGTGGACGTGTCACTATTGTTTTTTTCCTATGCCAACACGCTTTTGATTGGATACGCGTCTAATAGAACTTTTATCGGTAAATATCGGTTTTTACTACGTAACACTTTCAATATTATTTTAGATCATCGGATGAACATGGTCAACACAACACAAATATGTAATAAAAATACAAAGGATACATTATTACAATTGGCATTGGAACATTTATACCATTTAATCAGTGTATAAGGTCATCGTTTTTGCAAAAATCCCAAGTTACTCTTATTCTAGTGACAATCCTTCTTAGTTTTCTACAAAGACATTATTTTATTATTACTGTTTTCAATAATTCAGTTTTTGCATACTAGGGAGCTCGCTAAAAGTGAATTTTCCGATTGGCCTGCGACATAATATATATATTTACTAACGCAATAATTTCAGCTGTGTAAATAATTATGAATGAATACCTAATAAAATTGTCTGCCCAGAGCTGCCTACAAACTTCTGTCTTCCATCCAGACCGGAGGTCCAATGCGATACGTTATCCTATGCCATGTTCATATTAAAAAGACATACTTATTTATATAAATTCACGCCTATTTCTCATTGGGGTAAGCAGAAACTACAGAGCGCCATCTGCTACAGTTCTTAGAGGCAGCTTAGTTCTTTTTATATTGATCTTAGTTTCTGACTCATTGATAGTAGTTGCTTCTTTGATTCATCAGCCAAAATTATGGTAGCAGGGCTGGCAGGCCTTAGGGATGTTGCATGAAATTTTGAAGCACTTTACCTCAGATAGAGGCTTAAACTTCCCGCCCTGGGCGACAGTCCCGGTTGCCTAGTACTCCGGTTAGCACAAGTGGCTTGGATATTTTTGATATTAATAATAAATTAGATTTTTAATAAAATCTCATACTGCAGCCCTAGGGACAGTCCCGGTTGCCCGATATCCCTAAAGCCACATGTACTTAAAGCCAGTGCCATGCTTTTCAATAGTTACAACTCCACATGTATTTAAAATGCTATTCTATAGTTTATGAGGTGGAAATTGCAACGGGAACTGAAACAAGGGAGAGCGCCTTCATAGCAAAGAGCATCAGCCGCACCCCACTCCCCCCTTTTCACCCGCCCATGCGGGTTATCGAAGTACCCTTGGAACCTAACAGTACGTAATCATATTAGTTTCAAGGTCTGAGAATTAATTCGCTGCCGAATGGCAAGACATGCGAGGGCAAAATGTTGCTGTGGACACCATTTAAAAACAATTAGGTACCTACCTACTCATAATAAACGAGAACTTTTGAACGCATGTTAATTTGTTCTAGTTAAAAGGAAGAGGTTCGCATTTCGGTTGCATGGTTTCTTTTTCTGCTGTTTGAATGGTTTTTTAAATTATTATCTATTGATAGGTACGCGTTTAAATTGATCACAATCTCACCTGCACGCGTAGATTAATCACTGTAGAGACAAAAATCATACCTACATATTTATTTCTATGAATATAAAGGTTTAAAAATATTGTATGTGTTATTAGTTAGTTGTGTATATATTTAGTATGAGGGTAGAAAATGCAAAGACATTCAATACCTATAGACCGGAGATCACGAACAAAATTTTCATCGGAAACTTGTGTCCTGCTGGACACAAGTCTGAGTTTTTTTAGTACGCTCTGCTTCTGCTCTAATATTCATATATTATTCTAGATGGCGTTACTGAGACATCGATTAGTTTTTCCACAGAGTACAATAAACTAGTTTTTCTATGACATTCACTTACATGCGCGCATGTCCGCTATTTTAAAATCTCTTGGAAAAAAGTAGAGAGGATAATTCGATTATTTGGTCTGACAGAAGAGAAATGGTTCAATTAATACGGCCTTATCCAGATATACGTGCGAGTTTGATGCGTCATGCAATACATTGATCTTCAGCTAGAAGCTCTGTAAATACTTTAAGCAACATTCACAGCTTTGAACTCATTGAATCACGTGTCAATTCGTAGCGTATTCGTTCCTTCTGGACAAGAGCTAAGGCGTGAGATTGAAGGACATTGGCAGGACATTTGAACCAACAATCCCCTACTCTAATAGAGAAGGGGATTCTTGGGAGGAGAATGATTAAAAATAAAAGAAGGCTAATTATTTTAATAATTTTATATTATATTTTGACACGACTGCATTCAAAATTAAATACTGCTACAAGAGATAATTTAATAGAACTTAATTCTAGAAAAAAATACTTACAATAAAACTATTTTATTATTATTTTTACCAAGTGACAGTTGTCATGTTCAGTCAAATGAATTAATGAAAATATTAATTATGGCGAAAGCACCACCTAAGCCCGCGACTATTTGCAGCTGTTTTATTAGTCTTTATGGTAATACCAGAAGACGTCCCGCGGTTTCACCCGAGTTCCCGTTCCTGTGGAATACAGGGATAAAAAGTAGCCTATGTCACCCGAGGATAGTGTGGCTTCCCAACAGTGAAAGAATCCAAATCGGTCCAGTAGTTTCGGAGCCTATTCAATGCAAACAAACAATCAAACATTTCCTCTTTATATATTAGTATAGATGAAAGATCATGTAAGAGGAATTTTCTATTTTATTTGTCTCTATTTGTATAATACATTAATGTACCGTGTACGCCTTTTTCCCTGGTAGGCAAAAACTACAATTCTTTTGCTTCGTGTACACTTATAATTGTTGTCATACACAACCCAACACAACACCTGACCAGGAGATTAATTGCAAGTCTCCAGCAACCAACCCGCCTTGTCACGCGTGGTGAATATTGTTTATGCCTTCTCTATATGAGAAAAGATCTGCCCAGCATTAGGGCAGTAGCAGTGAACTACCGACTTATACATTAAATTTTTATTTCAATGAAATAAGTGGTAAGTTCACTCTTAAGGATAATTTAGTATGTATAATAAAGTCAGCCCCAAACATATTTGCACAATATTGTTATCATTTAATTCGTCAGTTCGGTTCTATACTAGTTTGTCATCAGTCTGTTTAAATAGGAGTTTAAAGTATTTTCACACCTGATTTGTCATTTCTTTGATTTTTTAAATAAATGTTGGTATAAAAAGTGTAAAATACAATGAGATTAAGATTATTATTATACGAAACATTCTATGAGTGGATAAAGTAGGTAAGTCTTACATTTCGCCAGTTGTCTATTTGAATAAACATGACCAAATTATTTTATAAAATAACAGCTAGAACCAAAAACAATAGTAATAACATATTTTTGAGGTTTAACTTGTACCTTTACTCAATAGAACTTGAATAACCCGGTAATTCCACATTTCTTTACTAAATATACATTGTCTAATAGTGATTAAATATATTTGTTATTCTTAATATAAACATAAAATATTATGTTCTAAAAAATAATGTTAACTCTAAAAATACAAAAAAAAAAAACTATTATCATGTAACAGAAAACATACATTTTATCTACGGGAATGTGTTTACATAACTGCTTATAAACTACTTTCCATTACTTTCATATCATTTACAGGTTTATTTTTTAACAACACCACAATAACAACGAATAATTTTATAATAATAGAAACCATTTACAAGTTTACATGTTGCTTCGAAATACATTCATTTATTAGAGGATACTCTCAACTATAAATTGAGAATAACGTTCCAGTAAATGTAAACGACGCCTCGTCAACTAAACCTCAATAACAGAAAAAAAAAGAAAATATTTGAAAGTATACGAGTTAATATGGTACCACCGTACCAAAATGTAAACAGGGTGACTTTAAATAAATGCGACAAAATGAAATGGGAGCTTCAGTTACAGTAACATAGTAATTACTGTTTTTTCTATCGTTAAAAAAAATACGTGATTATTGTTTTTTAATAGTCCATTGACGTTGTTATCTTCATTTAAGTACGAATTATCGGTATTCCATAAAAATAAATAGTATGCAAAATAATAAGTAAAACTAAAGTATCAAAAAATCTCGTCCGACTCATCGCAGTGCTCAATAATCATAGTCGAGTACTCATGTTATTAAACGTTGCCGTTCATAGCGGTCATTACCTAATTTTGCTTATTTTCTAGTAAAGTATCGCGCGACTTTAATTATTTTAACGTTTTTCGTAACACTGTTAAAAGTTAATTAATTTTACATTTGATATGTTCTAAATTTTCTTGACAACACATAGTATTGCATATTTAAATTTGTCGCATCTATTCAATTTCAGCCTGTACATAAAAAAAGTAAAATTCCTTGCCAGGGTCAATTCAAGAATAAAGACTTTCTTCAATAACTGTGATTAATAAGACACACAATATCCTTTCCTATTGTTATCGATCTTTATTTGAGTTCACCTCGTCGGAGCGGATATTGATTGGGACATTAATCTCAGACGTGGTTTAATCTCAATAGCTGAAATCTAAATATCCGTTATACCACATGGATAATAAAAGTTCGTACTGGCGTAGCTGGGCGGGCGTCACTTTTACAGACAGATAGATTTATAACCTATTTGTTATGTTATGATAGTATAGAAACACAAATAAAAACTTGCAATTAATATATACATAACTCCAGACTTCTTAAATATTATCACCAGTTTTGCTTTTAAAATAGAACGCTTTAATTTGTTCCGTAATTTCTGTTTTTCGTTTGTAATAATATATACAACTTCTCATAATTTTCTCTCTCGTGACCGGCCGACTGTCAATTCATATATCTCAAGGCACAAACCTATTTTTTTTTGGATTCATGCGTTTTTTTGTATAAAAACTAAAAATCACTGGCTTCAATAACGGTGAAAGAAATATCGTTAGGAAACTGGCTTGCCTGAGAGATGCTTCTCTACGGCATGTGAAGCCAAGTAGAGGCCCATGTGTGGCATAAAATACACTACTAGCCAATGATTAAATTTTATATTAAGAAAATGTACTTACGTATTATATAACCACACGAAAAAATAACTCAAATTTTAACCCCTCCCCCCCCCAATCTTTGGCTACGATCGCTGCTGACCAAAAGGCCTTATTTATTTAGTTTTGGAAAGTGTAGGCGCCCTTTCAGTTTGTACTAGCGACTTCATCGGGCTGATGGTAAATCTCTTTTACCCATCTGTCCCAGATCAGTAGGCAATCCCGACCTACTGATTTTTCCTTCATACAGGACAGGATTAAAACCGACTAAAATGCGATGCCTATATTTTCAACGAATCAGACATACACGTTGCTGGTGAGTTTGTTCCGCCACTTTTTTTTCCCAGCAAAAACACTAGGAAAGTACTGGTTCTGAGCTTAATTTGAATAAACTAGTTTTGATTTTGATCATTGAATAGTTCAAGTATATGTACTAAAGGAAAATCAAATAATACCATCATTGTATTAACATAAATATATCCCTGGTTTAACCAATATAATTAACTAATATCTGTGCCGATTCTCTCGCTCACTAATTGCACTTAAAATGTTGTTTTCCTTTCAGATAGAAACAAACTTAATACATTTTCTAATTGGAAAGAACTTGTCGAGTTGAGTAATACTTATTACGCATGCAGGTTTCACGGCTTAACTAATAAAGATAAAAAAAAAATATTTTGTCATAAAAGACGACGACATATTGGTAAAATCGTGTAATACTTTTTGTATGATATGTCCACTTGAAAGGTAATCTCGCTTGGAACGTTTTAGTTCTCTTGCAGTCTGTATTTTGTCTGTCAGTCAGGCAGACAGACTGGGTACCGAATTAAAGGTCAAAGCATTCTGAAATTTGGATTGTTTGAACTAATTTTGAATAACACAACTGAAATATAACTGAATGAAACTTTTCAAAGGAATTACACATTCATCCCGATTCATTGGAATTGTTAAAGGAAGAAACTTAATAGGACACAAAAAACTGACTGCAAAGTGAACTAAAAATTTCCCTGCACTGTATGTGAATAATCTTACGCTTTATTAAGTTCAGTTACGAGAAAGATCATCAACACAGTTTGTAAATAAGATAGTAACTTGTATATAAAAAAAATGTAGTAAAACGCGGATGTCGCTGCGAGCATCATTATTCGTCGGACGCATAATAGGGCAACTTAACATGATCGGCTTCGAACTCCAAATAAACAACCGCTGGGGTTTGACTGTTATTTGGTATATAGTAGACCATATAGGTTCATACTGCCACGAAGCGCTAATCAGCAATGAAGACTCAGTCTGGCCCCATCGGACGAGGTTAAAGATTACTTGAGATACATTTTATAGAGCATCGTGGAGCGACAAGTGCTTCGATCTTGTTCCATGAGGTAGATCATGTCGCGCAAGTTGATGCGCTTTAGGCGCGTGCGCAGCGCCATCTGGCTGCGGCCACTCTGTAACAACAAAACATTCTAGTTATGATTGTGTCTACTAGAGGCGTAAAGAGTACCGTTTTGAAGTTGACAAAGATTATTATTTTAGATCCTTTTCATTTAAAATAATAATTATAATAATCCGGAGCTACCATTTATAAGTAATATAATTTATACAGCAGTAAGACTTGTTAAATAACACTACTGCATACAAAATGGATAAAAATACGTACAGTTCCTGCAGGAATGCTGTGTCCAGGGTTGTTTGTTACGGAGTCTCCAGAACCACCAGGTAGGTCAAGCCTGGCCTTCTTGCGAGGCCCGATGGCCTGCAGCGCCGTCAAGTTGGCCTCACGCTGTCGCAGCTCCTCCAGCTCGGCTCGCTGCATTTCTTTGGCTTTAGCTTTCAGCTTGGCCTGCTCCGGGTCCTCGTTCTTGGACCTGGACTTGGCAGCTCTTAGAAGCATCTCCCTCTCTGAATCCTCGCGACGCTTCTTGTCAACACGGTCGAGCTCCTCTAGGAACTTGAGTTGGCCTTTCACGTCCTGTGTCGATTCATAGCGGCTGTCAGTCTGTGGGAAATGCAACATTTCATTTGTTTCTCTTGTTTGGAGGTGCCTAGCATAAATTATAGGAATACTGGGATTCATTGTTTCTTTGCCAAGACTATGTAAAGTTAATGTTGCCACTTTTATATGACAGAAAATAAACATAAAAAGGTACACGCGCACAATGGTTTACTTCTAGGACAAAGAAGACAAAATAAAAGTAGGTAAGGGCGTTTTTGAGGACAGAATCACAAAAAATTGAGATATTAAGCCAAGACTAGTTAGAAATAAAAAGTTTACTTTCAAAATCAGTCAATCAGTGTTCGCATAAATAAACAAAATGTAAGAAACAATTAAATTTTTCACTGCTTTGGGTTGTGTATTTATTCAGTTTTGGGTTTTTTTTTAATATCCATCTTATTTTACTATTCTTTTAAAGAGAAATGCCAATTTGTAGGCTTTTCCTATCTATATTCTAAAAATATTCAAATTTAGTAACTTAAATATAGTTATTACCAATTTGTAATGTGTACAAATAGGTATCAAAAACCAATTTTCTTATGACACTCATTTGTTTATTGCATTTTTATATTTCCGTTCGGTACTATCAAAGTAGTGATTTCCACTCTTAACAAAAATGTCCGCTTTCGTGTAAACAGCCGTTGTTTCCATCTGTGATGCTAATCATTCTTATCTGTGATGCAGATCCTTATGGTTTTCATTTGTTGGCCAAAGTTTCCTCAGCAAATGGATATTTCCTTTTTTATGGGTCCATTGGAATGTGCTGCATCTTGGTCAAATAACTTAGTGGCCGTTTTGGTATGTATTTTTGAATGATGATTCTTAGCCTATAGGTATTTTGAATAAGATTTCTAATTATGATTTTAAAAAGAATCCATTACAGCAACGTAAGTATATTTAGTATATAGGGCAGCGGTGCATAGTATTTATTTTTTGGGCCGCACAGCATTGAATCTGCATGTACTTACACGTAATTTTTTAACTAGTAAACGAGGATGGTGTTTCACTATCTTTGAGAAAAAACACCGAGAGAAACTGGTCGCAGTCTCTTTTAAGCCGCATATAAGTCGCAGTCAAGATACTATTATGAATTAATACACTTTACGTTTAAATATCTTTATCACTTTACCTTGATGACCATATCGATCCTGTGCTGCGCGATGGTAGCCAGCTTCTCCACGAGGGTCTTCAGTCGTTCTTGCACCGCGTGGCTCATGAGGTTAGCCAGTTCAGGGGAACACTCCTCTAAATTGTGCCTGGCTGTTATCGCTTTGAGCCGCGCCTGCATCAAACTCGTCGGTACAAGGAATTCGTCCCTGCATGACCTGCAAACAGATTAATCATTATTAAAAGCATAAGCAGCAAGAACTCAGAATACCATCAGTCAGAAACGGATAAAAACAACGAATGATACAAGAGTCTTACCTGATCTGCGTCCCAATCATTTCCGTGGAACCAAGGATCCTCTGAGATTCTTCTGCTAAGTTGACACCACCCATGGCAGCCACGTCGTTAATATCGTCGTCTCCTGCCATCTTGTCGTCAACAAATGGTTGGGAGAACTGTCCCGAAGACTTCTTTTCTTTGTCCTTGAGCAGGGACTTGCCGGGGGTGAGGACGGTGGAGAGCGAAGCAGCGGCGGCGGACGAGCGCGGGAAGTTGGCCTTGCTGTTCACTGTCATAGCCTTGCCCACCTTGTTGACGTTGATCTTCGTATGCAGAGGGATGTTCTGCAACACGGCTATCGTGCTGCCACTTTTCTGAGCCGGCTTCTAGTACAAGCGCATGTGATTACACAAATGTTTACAAGTCACAAACAAACCCCCAGTATAAATAAACGTGGAGTAAAGTTACTACCAGTATAACACAGATTACCCATACATTTTTTGAGGTTTAAGTTTGGAACACCTATACTCCGCGTTTATTAATAAGGGGGAAACTGTTTAGATACGCTCACCAAAAATGGATTACCTCTGGTCTAATCACAGTTATTTAACTTGTAAGTTGAGCGTGTTCGTATCCAAACAGGCGGTTACAGCGAGACCTACCTCCGTACTGACAAGACACATTCATGGAAATAAAGTAAGGAGCAGTGCTTGGGAAGAATTAATATTGAACACAAATATATTTACATACATACATCAAGGAACAAGTCGACACGAGAGAACTATAACATGATTTCATTCACATATATATCTTGGACACGAACTCCTCGGAGTTAATTCAGCTCAGGGTGTTCTTTCCACGTAGCCTTTTGGCAAGTCAGGGCTTGATTGCAGACTTTACCAGTTTTATGATCAGAGAATTTGATTTGAACAGTTCAGTAAAATCTCTAAAACTGCCCACAATTTGTGTGTGATTGGACATTACAAAGCTCTTGTAACATTGAGAAATTCTTATATTATTTACTTGGGATATAAAATAAGATATTTCATCGACTTTCATTATTATCATCTCGTGTCATAGTTTCTTGAAAATTTTCATGCGAATATGAATATTTAAGATGCATGCATTGATTAGTACAAAATATATAAAATGTATTTGATGGAAGTAACTTACTTCGATAGAGGGGTATTGCAAGTGCGAAGCGATAACAAAAATGCACGAGGCCCATCTACATAATATTAGTAACTTAACCTCATGTTGGATAAACTAAGCCCAGATACCTAATAATGTTAATTTTGAAGTCCTTTTCAAACAGAGTAAGTACTTTGGGTGGACACTACCCATTGTGGCAGCCTCATTCGTTTCTCTAATCCAATTATCGTCTTTGAACTTTCTAATTCGTAATTACTATTACTTCATCCAATATAATCAGTGGATCCACTGAACCCAGTGCTATGTTTTTTTAATTGTATGTGACATTGGCGAAAGTGTGGTATCTCTGTCACAAAAGCTATTAGTCACGAGTTGAAAAGCCACAATTAAACAACAACAAACCAGTGTGGTGATAGACCCTCACCTTATTTTATCAAGTGAGGTTGTTTATGAGACAAACTTTTACTATTTTTTAATAAAACATGATTTGTGCCCGATTGATGGATGGTAATAGGTTCGCCTCCTATTACATGGGACTTAAACATAACTGGCCAAATGTGGGTGTACCACTGATACTGCTTTGCCTAGCCCTTTGGGCATTACAGGCGTGATGTTATGTTAAAACAGTAAGTTATGCAATATTCATGTTAAAAATCATGTCTTATATGAGGCTTTTATTTTCTGATCTGTTCTTAGTCCCTATTATACTTAATAAATGAATACACATATATTTTTAACTAGAAACATTTTCCATCACAGGATTAAGCTGGGAACGACGGATGAAACGGAATGGATCTAGCGAACTATTGGTACGAAGACACGAAGCATGGGACACATACTACTTAGGGCTGCCATCTTAGTACTGGCTCCACAAGTCACCGTTCACGACGAAATAGACTTATAAAAGCACCTAAATCATGCTGCTCATGTGGACTAAACTGTAGCTGATTATTCAAGACACCTATAGAATAAATGAGACATAATTTAGCGACACATAATGACGCGGTTAGTGCCAATTATTATTGCGGAAGTTTGACTCGGTGGCAGATGGCAGCCCTTGGGTGGAGACAAACAAACCTGCGCAGACGTGGAGGTGGACGGCGCAGGTACAACGCTAAGCGACTTTGTGCTGGAGCTGACGAAGGGGCTCGACAGTGCCAGAGGTAACACCGGCGGCAGTAGAGGCGTCAAAGTGGGGCTCGAGCTATCCTCGTCGCGCTGACCCAACACCACCCAAATAACCCATTAGTTACACTCACACAAGACAGTACATCAATAACTAACCACCGTCACACTTCTTAGCTCTATGTCTATTTGATCTAGTGCCTTTTCCAATAACCTGTTCGTCTCCGAAGCCTAAGAGCATTAAAGTTCCAACGTCATTGCAACGTTTATCTCGTGTCAAGCTTGCAGCTGCACATAACGCAAGCGCGACTGACTTTACATTCTCATGTATATTGCATAAGAGACAGTCGTGGCAAGTTAAGGTAACATGGGAGTAAACTGAATAAAGTAATCAAATATAAAACGAACTAAAAATAAACAAGGCTGGGCAGAGTCAGTCCGTTAAGTGTACACGTACCGCATCTTGTATTATAGACAGTGATGAGTTTACTGATTTATTACTATTGGGCTCTCCCTATGTGTATTGGGCAATATCCATTAATTACGTAAGTAAAAAGAGAAATCTTAGGAGAGCAGAAAAATCTCACACTAGTAACATCTCAATAAAAAGAAGCGAAATTATTGCAACCATAACAACTTGTTAAACTTTATTATTTATTATGTCAACTTTTGAATTCAAAGATCGCATTATGGCTGCGTTGGTTCAGTGATGGGAAGCATTACTACTGAGCATGAGATCTGGGTTGGAATCTCGAGTAGAGCTGTGCAATTTGGTTTTTACATCTGAAATGTTGCCCGTGGTGAGTGTCAATAAGCTCTATCACTTTAACATGGAACTCAAATTAACTAGCTCTACCCAAAAAGTAACTAAGGGGTGTCCATTTAGCCCGCACACAACCAAGACTATGACCATTTACCAAGTATATGGGGGGGGGCACCTCAGGTAATTAAAGGATGTCGTTAGTATACATATAAAATGTAAAACAAGCATTAGCCAGGAAGGAAGAAGAGATCAGAGGTTTACGTAGAGTATTCTATTCTCTTTATCTAACCACGGGGTATTGTGGTACCCAGACGCTGGGCCATGGAAGTCAGATAGGCAGTGGTTTTGGTATTCAGTTGCTTCCGATTAGGCTGGAACTGGACCCCAACATATCTGAGTATTGGCTAGGCAGAAGAAGACGGGAATATCAAAAATAAGTAATTGTACCTGCCTTTGTAACACCTTTATCTGACATTATGCGAATAAATGAATATGAATAAGTTTTATAAAGCCCCAGCTACTTGACAGTCTCATTTAACTTTATAGTCATCACCTGAAAGGCTATAGTCACAGCAGTAGAAGTTTGATCCATCGCTTCTCATATTTAATATGTTGGTTTCATTACATTATTACTGTTTTTATCTTAAAACTCAAATAACGCAAGTTAGCATATATATAACTTGTGAATATTGTGATGATTCTATCATGCTCATGTAATTTTTGCACTGTTAACAAATGACACAGAACATTGAGCCATTTTCTGTTTTCTTGAATACCAGTGGCAGTGCAAACACAAAAAGATGAGTTACTATCAATTAAATTGTAGACAGTATTATCTATACTAATACATATTATACAGGGGAAGGATTTGATTGTTTGTTTACATTGAATAGGCTCCGAAACTACTGGACTGTTTTGAAAAATTCTATCAATGTTGAGAAGCTACACCGTCCCCGGGTAACATAGATAGGCTACTTTTTATTCCAGTATTCTTACAGGAACTGAGACTACGCAGGTGAAACCTCTTGACGTGTACTATTTTAAATATATGTTTATTATGTTGACAATCTATTTAGTATATTAAATTATCATGTCACAGTTTTTATATTAACACTCCTCCAAAACGGCTTCACAGATGATTCTTCATTATGAAATTTTGTGTGTATATTCAGTAGGCCTGAGAATAGGAGGTTAAATAATAAAAAAATACTTATAAATTTACCCTTTTGCAGAATGAAGTTACTGGGGCAGCTAGTATATTTATATTATTCTTTATACAATACGGTTAGGACCACCATAAGCAGACAGACCTGGCTATCTATTGATAATATAAAAATGTTATGTTGGTTTGTGTATGCTTCAAAAACTCAAAAAGTTCTGCACCGATCGAGCTGAAATTTTAGAATGATATATAATCCGCATCAAGGATTGTTTTTATCTCTATGTTTTTTTTTTCTTTTTTTTTGTTTTAACCATTCAATCAATGGTACCACGGCGAAGCGTGGCAGGGTACAGCTAGTACATTATAAAAAGCTAATAAAGAGGCCTACTATTCTACCGGTGTAATGTTATGAGTGTTTACCCCAGAATTATTAAAGATAATTAAAAACAGAGTAACACTGATGCACAAGGATTGGTTAGTAATCCAAAGAGAGAAAAAAAGTGTCTGATAGTAAAAGAAAGACAAAATATTGAAAAATTGAGAGCGAGTCAGACTCGCGCATTAATAACTGTGCTAGTTAGAGACATCTCATATTTCCTGTAATAGTTATGCATCCTTACATCTGCTGGATTTATCTATACTATATTATAATGAAGAACAATTTGATTGTTTATTTGTTTGTTTGCTTTGAATAGGCTCCAAAACTACAGAACCGATTTGAAACATTCTTCCACCGTTGGGAAGCTCCACTATCCTGGGTGAAAAAGGCTACTTTTAATCTCTGTATTACCACGGGAGCAGGCACTACGCAGGTGAAACCGCGTGACGTCTGCTAGTATTCGATGTTTCGCTTTGCAAAGATGGTCAATAAGAAGGAGGGCGAATGATGAATTCAAAAACTATGCAGCAATATTGAAAACATAATATGTTTATTATGCCTTATTTGACCTAGTAATCCCACCTTATAATTAAATAATGCCATTTGAATCTAAAATTCATTTAAATTGGGCAAATATTCTTTAACACTGTTGTCAAATTTCAAATCTGGATAATTAGTATTTGAAATAAGCAGCTGTGACATACAGACAGACGAATTTGATCCATTACTATTCCTCTTTTTGCTAAGTTAGTATGGAACCTCAAAAATGAATAGAATTAGAAGGTTGGTTAAAGAAAACTGAAAACAAAAAAGGTGTTAGTAAACATGAAACTAAGTAAAAGTAATCTTGAACATAATAAACTGAAATTAGTCTATGATACAAAATTGCAAAACTAATAAAAATCTAATCAAACTTTTACTTATGTTATTATTACTACAAGATTACTTTTTCCCTTGTAATCCTCATACCACATCACAATTCACACTACAGCTTCTTTAAACATAAACGTGGCAACATATTTATTTCAGCAGAAGGATGTTGCCGAGCTCTTGCCAGGCCAGTTTCATAATCTCAGCTCGCTGAATATAATGGTATGTATTTTTCATAAATGTGTTGCTACATTTAAACCCAAAAGCATTTATTTATTTACAGTTTTTTTTAAGAAGCTGCTTTATTCCAGTATAGAATTCCCATAATGCCCATGTTTTTTGTTAGTATGACCTAATAAATTGTCATATGTTTGCCAACACCCCGGTAACCTCCTAGATAATAATATGGTGTGTAACATACCATTTGCATGTTGGTACCGGAAGCAATGACTGGCTGGGCAAGCGACGGGATGGTTGAGAAAGCGATGTGAGGCGCAGGAGGGTTGATGCCTTCGATGACCAGTTCCTTGGTCACAAGAGACTGACGGAGTAGCGGCAGACTTTTCTATAAAAGAAAAAAAAACAATTCTTTAAAAAAAACTAAATGGCAGTGTAAGATTCCGATTTGGATTTCTACCCCAGGCAAGTTTACCTAACTGGTGAAATATAGACCTCTACCGACATATTATGTAAACAAATAAATGTATGTTTGTGTTATAAGGAATTCTTACTACCCTTGGCAAAAAAGCGTAATTATTATAGCGTAGTTCCAAAAGTGAAATCTAAAAAAATCTTTAGTAAACCTAAAGATTCACAATTTAATAGTTGGGCTTGTCCCTCTGCTTTGTTGCCAAGTATGTTGAAGCCCACCTAAGTATAAAATGTTGAAAGAGAACACTCAATATTCAAAGAATTACTGTATAATGTGTATTTACTGGCTATAAAGAAAGAAAAGTATACTTTCTATTCATAATGGAAATTCAACTAACCTTCAAGAAGCCGATAAGGCATGGCTGCGGGCTTGCATTGAGTAGCCGTTCCAGTCTGTCACAGAACTCTTCAGGCTCAACCAGTGCATCTATGAGCTCCTGGATCAGATTCCTCACATTCATCTCCACAGAAGGTGGCTCCTTGCTAGATAGGTCCAGAAGATTGGCCAAGAAGTTTCGGCATTTTTCCTTGGTGTTGTCTGATGGCTTCTATTGAGAAAAATAAAAATATTAATTATTAAGGCGATACTAATATTTTTACGATATTAACATTCTTAATTAAATTATTATATTGTTTTTAAATATATGGCATTTATGTTTATGACTTATCATTATTCATAATTTAAATTTATTGACTTCCACTTGGTGTGTTGTGTTTTGTTTATTTTATGTTTTTAATATTTTTATTTAAAATAGCTAATGCTATTGTGTGATTTAACTGTTGCAATAAAGGAATTGAATTGATATTTGCATTAGTTTAACTGGGTTATTTTCAGTCTTAGTCTCTTGAAGGGGCTATTTTGTGTGAAAGGTTGTTCCTCATCTTCCCATTCTAGCCACCCTAGGTTCTTCCAGAATGTTAGAAGCCTTCTCTCTCAAACAGCAAGGACTCTGAGAGATAGTGGGGAAAAGTTTAGTTGTGCCCGTTGTTCATGGTGTGGCGTTTCTTTTGCCTTCGTGCATTCTCCATTACACTCAGGGTAAAAATACAGGGAACAAGGGTTAGTTAAGGCTTCCAAGGTTTTTTTAAAATTTTTGATGAGGTTGCGGAGTCTTCCATCAGAACTGCATGCTTCATTTGGCCATCGCTCTTCCTCCATTTGGTAATGTGTCTCTCTTTGGTTTTTTAAGCACTGCTTATTTTAATTTGGGCTTTGGGTTTCTTCAAAAGTGGTTCCAGTCCATGAACTGACCTCTGATTCCCGCTTAGCCAATTCATCTGCTGCATTGTCGTCAAGAGAGTATTCATATTTGCGATGGATTTCGAGTAGGTTGAGGAAGTCCAGAATTAGTATGGCTTGGAGCACTGACTGATATGTCTTTTTTTATTATACAACCATTATTATAATAAATTTAATGTTTTTTATAAATTGTGTGTCCTGCTACATTTAGATATCCCCACAGACAGAGAACACAAAAGTACTTTTAATGTTTTCATTACGCTCACTCTGGTTCAACAATACAATAAGAAGATTTACCATTTCTATGAAATGTATGTAATATATTAGTCAAAGAACATAAATACATTATTTATGGTCCTTAGACATTGTGTCCACTAGCAGGCTGAAAACTTCTAGAAGTGTGAGTATTGATAATACTCTATGTAAAGGTAGCACCAGATGAAGCAACAAGGACTGCAAGTCTACTTGCTAAATAGTAGGCACACAACATGTTTTATTAAATAATTAAGTCTTTTTTGAAATTCCATATCACTTTTTCCAAGAATGCTACTTTAAAAAGAAATCTATACATTTTGATATATATTTACCTCAACCAATTCCATCATTGTAGAAAACATGGTACAAACTGATGAATTTTGACACTATTGGTACTAAATCTTCCACTTGGTAAACAAATTCATTTTGTACACACTCTTCATCTTGCGAGTCATGGCTTTCAAATCGATCAAGTCTTTTTGGCGCCTGCGTTATTCGATACACCTTTCGCAGTACAATTCTATAATTGACGTCGTAACTGGTTCGATTCTTTAACAACAGACCACAAAATTATGCAAACAACCTGTTACTTTCTACTACATTTCTTGCTTTGTAAAGAAAAAAAGATAAATGGTTTAATAGTCTGACTAATACACGTAATCAAAATAAAACAACGTAAACGAAAGCAATTATGAATGGCGTTATTACTACAATGAGGTGCGCAAAATGCACTTCAGAACGATATCATGGAGTGGCGACCGACCTCGACAGCAACCCGTGGGACGCATGCGCGCAGACCGTACATGAAGTAAACCAACGTGAGATGGCATTTTGTTTGTTTTGATGTGCACGTGCCGTATAACAACGTAAGTATTGGTCAAATACTTTGACTTATGGAGGACCATTGGTTAAATTTAACGACTAATAATGTTCAATTGCTTTTTATTAAAGGCGAGGATGGATGTTTATGTAATGTAATTAGGTAGGTATATGTTTTATCGGTCAAAATTCACCTGTTGTTTTGTTACGTGATTTTTCGCCGAATCCTACTAATATTATAAACGCGAAAGTTTGTGAGATGGATATATGGATGGATGTTTGTTACTCTTTCACGTAAAAACTAGGTACTGAATGGATTTGAATAAAATTTGGTATGGAGTTAGCTGACACCCTGGATTAACACATTGGCTTTTTATCCCTGTATTATCACGAGACCGGTTCTCGTGATAATACAGTGACCTACGCGGTTGAAACCGCGGGACGTCTGCTAGTTACTGATTATTACTTAAATAGGAAAGTACCTATAATAAAATTGACTTATTTCATTATAATAATCATAAAAAATGGAACCCAAATCGCAATCTAAGTAGATAGTAGGTACGACGTAAACGAAAGTAAACATCGACAGGTGTTTTAATTCACACACACGTCACTGGCGAACACGAGAGCAAATTTGCCAAAATGTGGCCATGACCCAGTTCTTTAAGGTACCTATTTATTTAGGGGTGACGCGGGCGTGACCGAGACGATCCGAGGTCTTTGACCTCCACCATCTGATCGGGATCACAACTTTTCACCGTCGTTCGTGTCAAGACTTACAAACGGAGTGATTTTAATAAAACAAGGGTTTTTAGCATATATTCTAATGCATTGCTTCGGTCGGAGGAACAGTTGCAATTGCAAGACTTGGTGACCGAGATGAATGAAGTAGGTATTGTATGCGATACATAGGTATATAATAAGACGAAAGTAGTGGTGTTTGAAAGAGACGAAAAAGTGTCAAACGTAGAGCAATAAATGAATTTGTATGTATGGGTAGTTCTTGAGTCTGTTTACAAGGGATGGGCAGATTGATGCTGAAGAGGAAAGGAGAGTAAACGCAGGAAATAAAGTGAATGACGCTATAGGTACATGGCGTTGTGAGTTTGTGACCAGCCAGTCGATGTCCGAAAAGGCATGACTGGCTATTTACAATGGTGTGCTGGTGCCTAAACAAATTAATAGAAGTGAATTTAAAGCGTAGGAAAAGAGACATGAAAGCAGAATAAATACTGTAGAAATACGTTCCCTGTGAATTATGTATGGTGTAACAATGAATGATTGATTGAGGAATTATGTGATAAAGCAACGTTGTGGGTTAAAAGAAGTAATGACATTAATTGAAAAGAGTATGCTAAGATGGTTTGGTCACGTTGAGAGAATGGATAAAAGCGCGGCGACAAGAGCGCGGCGGCGCGCTGCAACTGCTGGGTTCGAGCATCATAGTCTTGTAGGTACATTTAGTTTCAACCACATCGATAAATTGTTGATTGCTGATTAAAGCTGATAAAAGCTGATTTTCGTTCATGTCTGAGTAAAAACGCGTACGCATCATCACTAGTCGATTGATGTACCGATGCGCGGCCACAGCGCGGTTGTAGCACTGCAGTCCACACAGAGGCGGATTATCCTTAAGGCAAACTAGGCACGTGCCTAGGGGCGCGTAGATAGGCGCGCGAGCTCAGAATTTTTAAAATTGAAGAAAGTAAATAACATGTAGACCATTAGGTAGAGGTGCGGCCTGGCTAGCGCGGGGGCGGCAACTAGGCTTAGTTGTCGTCAGTCATTACGCCGCTAACGTGTACCGAGATTACGCTCGCTTGACGCGCTTTTATTGTTTACGTTTTCGCTGAGGTATTTTTGTTTAGTCCATTACCTTTTAAATTATTACTCGAAAGAATCAGAGAGTAAAAGTGAGTAAGGCCGGCAATACACGGACTGCTTGAAGCAGTCAGGGGCGACAGCGACAAGCTGCTGTGAACTGCAGAGTTCTATGGACGCACATTACATACACGAACCGCTAGAGCAGTTGCAACTGATTCGAGCGGTCACCAGCACGGTGAATTTTCAACGTGCTGTGCACCGTGTGTTGATGAGATACATTACGATACTGAATTTGGCGGAATAAGAGACCCTTTACGAGCAAATGTGTTAGGTATAGCCAAACCTTGATATCTTACAAAAATATTTTAGATATTTGAGTTGGGTAAAAGCTACTAAAGTTTATGTAGATGATCCGGTGCTTTGGATGTTAAGTCATCAGTCCCTGTCCTTGTCTCTGACGTTATACAAAACCATGTTAGAGGTTGATCAGGTTATCTATACAGTATACATATCTATGTATAATAAACCAGTAACCAAAAGAAAAACTGTACATTGAGAAATTCGAGAAAAAATAAGTGGCTTTTGTTAGAAAAACGTAACTGGTGACAAAGAGTGACTTTTTAGAATTTTTGTCTGTTTGTCTGTATGTATGTCCGGGGTAAACTAAAAAAGTACTGCATGGATTTACTTCAAATTTTGCATGAATATTACTAAGAGGTCGGGTCAACACATAGGCTACATAGGTATTAGCTATCCTATCACCTACGGGGGAGGAGCTGTGAATCTTTATTCTTCTTACTCATTCTGTGACAGCGTGTAATCTAAGGACGCACATTTAAATGTTATTCAACTAGTTCATTTACAGATAACAAAGTTATTTGGTTACCTACAATAATAGTATATTGATGTAAGTAGGTAATAACTGAACAATACCAAACCCCTGACCAGGTTTTAACCTAACGGTTTTGTACGCGCTAACAATAAAATGAGGCTATTTTTAACCGACTTCAAAAAAAGTAGGAGGTTCTCAATTCGTTTCATTTTTTTTTTAGGGTTTGTTACCTCGGTACTCCCGTCATTTATGGACCGATTTTCAAAATTCTTTTTTTATTTGATAGGGTATGCTAGCAGATTGGTGCCATTTGTATCAAAACTCATATCTGATGAGGGGTCCTTGAGGAATTGATGGAACTCCTCAAAAAATATAGGTACACACGCACTGATTTTACATTTTTAGTAACAAATCAAGCATTTTCATTCAGTATCATTTTGTGAAGAAGAACTGATGAAGAAGACTTGCCACGGAACTCTTCAACGCATAACAGCAAATTATTCGCGATTGCTATAGTCAGATGTCTATGCAGAGTTCTTGTATTTCCGTAACATAACATTACGCCCTTCCATTTTAAATGGGGCCCGGCAGATATGTACAGATTAATGTTTAGAAAGAACTTCTTTAGCAATTGTTATCAAATTTCAATGATTCTTTGAAGTTTTAAAAGACCTTCTTTACATACGAAGAAACTAAAAATTGCAAAATAAAAACTTTTTAACAAAAAAAAACAACCAACTTCTTAAAAAAACACTAACTGGTGAAAAATAACTCCAGTTTCGGAAGTCGGTGGCCAATTATGAACGAAACACACAAACCACACCAAAGCCACAGACTTCCAAAACTGGAGTTATTTTTCACCAGTTAGTGTTTTTTTAAGAAGTCGGTTGTTTTTTTTGTAAAAAACGTTTTTTTTTTACATAACACTTTTGTTCTTAAACATAATAAGTTATTCTATAACACTTTGGTTCAATGTGAATTATAAATTTGTTAGGATGTTATCATTTTTGTCGAGTCACTAAAATAATTACAGAACAACTAATTAGGTACAAAACTGAATTTGTCTAGATACTAGGAACTATAGTTATGTAGTCACTATTTTTTTTGTAATAGGTTACTCAATTGTTTGTTATTTGTTACCCAAAACGTTTTTCAGTGTGGTTGTATGTGTACGTGAGTTTAAATGATTGTTAACGCACCAAGGACATGGGAAATTCCTAGTGTGGGCCAACGTTGTTTTTTTTTATATATAAGAAAGAAATAGTAAGTTTAGTGTGGCTAAAGACGTAATGTAAAGTTGGTATAGTATACCTAGATAGGTTTAAGCCAAGATTATCAAAGTTTTTGAAACGTAGGCTATAGAGAGACACACAGTAATAAAAGATTAGGTCATAAAATACTTACAATATGGGTGGCGGAAGAAGGCTGTGGTTGCAGTGGCGGGGGTGTGGCAACCGCGACGTTGGACGCCGACGCCACCACGGGCGCCGCTACCGGCGGGGCAGGCATCAGCCCGGGCATGGGCCCCGGCGCCGCCATGCTCGTGGACACCGTCGCCACGCCAGGGTGCTGCGTTAACAGAGGCTGTACACTTAATACGCCACGACATATCACGACTACACATGCTAAGCAGGCCATCACGAATGCGCTAAGCGTTCATTCTCAAGCAGTGGCAGGGTAGTAAGGATTATGTATTTAGGATGTTTTAATGTTTGGCGCAAAACATTTGCTTATTTTTTAACTCACGTCGTTATGAAGGAGGTTTCGTTATTCGGTGTTATACTTTTCATATATTTACACTGCTTTCTCCGGGATGATAAGACTGATCAACGTGATCCTTGTTCTTTATGGTGGAGGAACCTTGCCCGGTGGTCCTATATACATATTACCAACTTCGCTTTAGTACCTTTTCTGTTTGTTTAATTGTTTTCAATTCACTTGTGAATATTACAAATCATTACCATAGATGGTAATGATTTTGCAATCTTCACATAATAAGTGGCATGTATTTGTGTGGGGCACTACTACTACAACACGCAAAATAAACTTGACTTAAAATAATCGACTTCGAAAACTTACAAAACTACTTCAAAGATCATAACATAATTATGTCACACGTTCCTAAAGTCGGAGGCAATTTAGCAAAACACAATAAACGAACCAACACCAAAGCTACTTTAAATAAAAAACCGGCCAAGAGCGTGTCGGGCCACGCTCAGTGTAGGGTTCCGTAGAATATGTAAACGAAGTTAAAAAAAATGCATGCATATACGATTATACTACAAACTTTGTCCAGAAATTATTTTGTACAACATTTTGTCTTTTTTGTACAAAAACTGTTTCCATCCAAGTTCAAAATAATTTTCCTAGAAAGTCCTCAGTTCTACTTTTCAGATTTTTTTCATATTTTCTAAACTTATGGTTCAAAAGTTAGAGGGGGGGACACACATTGTTTTTTACGTTTGGTGCGATTATTTCCGAAATTATTGACATTATCAAAAAACTATTTTTGCAAACCCCTATTCATTTTTAAATACCTTTCCAACAATATATCACACGTTAGGGTTGAAATTAAAAAAAAAACACTTCCTACTTTACATGTATATAGGGGGGCTACCCTAATAAAACATTGTTTTCCAATTTTTATTTTACCACTTTGTTGGCGTGATTGATACCCATATTGGTACCAAATTTCAGCTTTCTAGTGCTAACGGTCACAGAGATTAAGCGAGGACGGACGGACGGACAGACAGACATGGCAAAACTATAAGGGTTCCTAGTTCACAACGGAACCCTAAAAAATTACACTTTGTAGCCGTTTTTATAATTTTTTAACGTGGTTTTTTTTATAATTTAATTTATCATTGAAACGAAATAGCCAGAAAACCGCAATAATGAGAACAATATTAAAAGTATTCAGATTTAAAGTCAGTATAGCACCACTTCAAACAATATTGTCTATCTATCTAAAAGCGTTAAAAATAAATGGCCGCAGCAAATAACGCAAGCGAGCGAAAGTCAGGCTAGGATCGGTAGCGCTAGTCGCCCGGCTGTCATGTTTGCGCCTAACACTAGAACTAAAAGAGTTCATAGGTAATTAGTATTAGATTATACACATGAAGTGTTTCCAATTAGATTCTTACCTCGTTAAAAACCTTAGAGCATGCACCTCCACCACTATGTTATATGCATGATTGAGACTGAAACTGGACAAACAGATGCAAACACATCTCCTCTAATGGGAAGTGCAAAAGTGGGTGCTGAACATTGTCCAATTTGTACGAGCGCGGGGTGAGTAGCGGTGTGGCTGTGCCTACTTACTGCCGGCACTGTCGACAGCCGGATGGTCTGAGCCTGCGGCGCCGTGAGAGTGCTGGCCGCGGGGGCGGGGCCCACCCTCAGCAGCTGGTATTGACCATTCTCAGTCTTTAACAACAAATGACCCTGCTGCCCTGGTTGTAGACTCTGCAGAGTTTGCAGCGTTATCTAAAAATGATAGCCTAGTTTCAATTTTATTGAACTTATTCAAGCCAGGTCAAATCAAAAGTCTTTGATTAAATGTAAAAATTAGCTTTGCGTTCCAATAAACAAAAACTGAGAATATGAGTCTAAAGCAGGTCATTTGTTAGATATAACACATTTAGTGGATTTAGTTATTGACAATATTTTAAGTGTAATTTATTTATGAATTATAATACTGAGTGTGGGATTCACTGGAATTATAGGGTTAGCATGGTGGAAGCTAGTGTTTACCACAGTCATTACTAGATTATAGTTAAAGCCCATTTAGCACAGATAAAATACATGGCACATTTGGTACATTTAGATTGTTTTGTACACAGTCAAGCATTAGAAGCCAACATTCCATTGCTCAGCATCAATACAGGGTTCATGGAGTTATGGTTCACAGAGCTAATGGAACACTGGTGATTTCATATCAACGTCATACTATAACTTGAGTATCAAACATGCTTGCTTGAGTTTAAGTACTAAATGTAGGCACTTAAAGCACCTCAACATTCTCAACTGATAACATTTTAGGGCGAATGATTGTATTTACACTGAAATTTGGAACACATTAATTAATTAATCCCAAGCTTAAGGTTTTATTTGCTCATACCGCAACAACATTCAATTGAACTCTGCAAATTTACTTATTATTTACTAACACAAGTTTACAACCATGATTGTTTGGATTTTGGTGACTTTCATCCTATGATATTATTTTCTTCTAAATACATAATTATAAATAAAAAATACAAAAATATTCCATAACTTTTCACACAACGCCATTTAGTCCCAAGTTAAGCTTGAAAGCTTGTGTTATAGGTACTAAACAGCTGATAAACATTCTTATATATTTCTAAATACATATATATTATAGATAAATTACACCCAGACACAGAACAAATGATCAAGCTCATCACACAAACAGTTGTTCTGGGTGGGACCTCCGGCATAGTAGTCAGGGTCACCAGCTACTAAACCAACAGGCCAGTCACAAAAAAAAAATTTTCAATAAAAAAGATAAAAAAAATTAATTCAGTTTGTTACTAAATTGTAACTTTTCAAATTACTAAACTCATTCTAAGCTACTAATTTAAACTGTGGGTATATTTCTAACAAAAGTTTTAGTTGCTACCTTGTCTTCACTTTTTAGAGGCTTGTATTTTCAAAGATCAGTTAATTCAGTAAGTTTGATAAAAGTAAAAAAAAAAAAAAACAAAAAGTCTGCCTAAGACATGTCATTACTGATTCCATGGTTGTTCATATTGGGTGTAACTATATAATTATGTATGGATAATATATGCAAATAATTTTTACTCAATAACAATAATAATTAATTTTGCAGAGCACAAGTACATCAAGATAACTTGTAGTTAGAGTCAATGAAATAAGATAGCTGTAATAATAATCACTCAGATAATAATATAATTTTCATGTACAAAACATAACACAATTTAGTTAGATTTCAGACATGTAAATTTTGATATATTACATTTATATTTTGAATACAACAACTGTTTACATTTTATTTAGTTGATCATCATCATCATCATCATCGTCTGCCAAGCCTTTTGCGAACAGTTTTGAGATTGGTTTAGTTATTAATGAGTTATGTATTGTGTTCCAACTTTAATATTCAGGCCTTCATTTGTCAAATATCCAAGTTTTCAAACTCATTACTCAAGTTATAAATAATTCACATGCTTACTTCTAGTAATGAAAATATACATTATGATTATCCATGATGGTTGATTTACCTAAACAAATTTGAAAGCTACTTATAATGTTAGATGATGAGAAAATTTGTATTAAATTATTGCTTAAAATGTTCATTGACTCAACTATTGCAAACATGATTAATTGACCATACATGCAACATGAAATGAGTACTTAGTAAGTTATTCAGTGATAGTATGAGTGTACTAGTTCAGTTTAAAGGAGGATATCAATGATAGTGATGATGATAAAATGATCAGCAAAGAAGTTTTTACAGGTTTAGAACATTACAGGTCTTACAGATTGCTGATCATTTAAGTGAATATCAATTGAAAGTGAAGTATGCTAAGAGCCCAGAGTGACATTAATGTTGCTGCTTTATAGGCATCTGTATAAAAAGCATGTGGTACAGAACAGTGATAGTTAATAGTGCAAGTTGAGACTGACAGAACATTGCAACAGACATATAAACAAACCTGGTATAGCAGACGTGTCTATAATCTGTGACTCTTGGTACAGAACAGTTAACATCAATCAGTACTTACGGTGTGCGGAGGTTACACTCATCAAAACAATCAGAAGAGAGAGGGTCATAGGAGGTGACGTCAGATTCACATCCCACGGTCACAAGTGTGTTCCGTCAGCCTCAAAATGTCTGTACAAGAGTTACTGAATGAGCTTAGTTGTTAAAATGTGAAGATACTGAGCAAAATGTCTGTTTCCTTTGGACAGACTGAAACTTACTGGAGCAGTTGCTCTCGTACCAACAACTTGAGGCGTACCAATCACCACTCTGGGCGATACTGTTGCAACTGACTTCTGAGCAGCCACTGCGGGCGCTCCAGGTCTCATGTTTAATATTTGGACATTGGGGATGATAGTGGGCTGCGCGGAGCCTAAATTCTGTGTGGTCACTACAACGTTCTGCCCTCCAGGCTTGTTCAGTGTCATCACATTAGGTATTGAAGCAGGCATGCTAGAGTTCACAGTCATTGGGACAGTCACCATTCCAGGCTTCATACCCACTTGGCCAGTATTTGTGCCCTGCTTAATGACGAGAGGAGGCTGCATGGCGATAGCTTTGTTGCCCTGCTGTGGTAACACGCCGCCGGCGGAGACCGCGTGTAATATCTGGCTCTGCGACGGCTGTGCGATGACACCGCTTGTCAACGACTGTACAGGTAGTGTCACGCCGTGCGGGTTTCCCAGATGTTGCGCTTGCGTATAAATCACCTTCAATGTCTCATTAGTTAGAGGAGCACCACTACTCAAAGATAGAGACGTATATGTTGGTTGAGTTGATGCTTGCACATTATTAAAAGAGGCACTTGAGTTCGAAGAAACAATATTAGATTGAATGTTGTTTATTAGTCCACCAGCATTAATTTGGTCCGTAATAAATTTCTGTCCACTTATAATAGAGCCCGCGTTTGAAGTTAAATTACAATTTTGAGACGGAATAACATTCACGTAATTATTATGAGAGGATGCCGACGGAACGGACGTGACTAACTGATTTTCTAATGAGCCCACGATCGCGTTAACTGCGTTCTCATCGACGTTTGTGGACAAAGCTTGCTCTAAAAACTCGGCTGACGCCATTTTATACAAATCATCGGATGTAGTTAGCGCTGGGAAGAAACCGGACTAATCGGTAAAAGTCGGTTTATTGATTACTTTGTTTACATGATGTGTACTACCAAGTTGAAAAATCTAAAAAATATGGTATTGTCATTGAATAAATTAATTATAACAATATTTTATTGATTTATTTTGTTTTAAAATCTTAAAACAACAGGAGTAAAGATAAGAGCTAGAAAGTCTAGGAAACTAGAAATTAAATAAGTTGTACTACATTGTTGTCATTACTTTACTCTATGGTGGTACAAGTGCTGCATACATTTGACCAACGGGTTAACAGCCACTGGTGATAATAATTGGTAAGCATCCCAGTAGATGGCGTAATCGTTACTTAGCAAAACGCATTTTGGCA
Source organism: Euplexia lucipara (assembly GCA_921972225.1). Taxonomy (NCBI): domain Eukaryota; kingdom Metazoa; phylum Arthropoda; class Insecta; order Lepidoptera; family Noctuidae; genus Euplexia; species Euplexia lucipara. Next base: position 2,062,205 of record OV179142.1, on the reverse strand, counting down.
CGCACTTGCAAAATTCAGCTCTAATTGAAAGTGCTTTGTCTGAGCTTTAATCAAAAGCCGGTTCTAATACGTTAACGAGAAAATGTCTTTTCGCCTCGGTTGTTTCTGACCGATGGAAATATTTAAATATTTCAATGATTCAATCAATAACAAGTACTTAGGCATTTGCTTACCGGACTTAAATAATGCTAGAGCAATGCTTGCAAAAGTACGTTATGTCCAATATAATATGACATGTGTAAAGAGCCAGCACTTTATTTGCCTGTGTCACTTTGATGTCATTACGTGCAATCTGTGTTAAAATTTAAAAATAGCAAAGGGCAAAAACTTGAATTAATGCTAGAACAATGGTACTGCTCCCTCACAGTTAAAAGTGAGAAAAGTAGAAATAAGAAAAGCCGCCCACAGTTTTTATCGTTTTGTGGTGCAAAATCATGCACTGAACTCAATAAAATTAGAAGACCGCTTTTATTTGTGTATGAGACTTTGATTGGAATTTTAGCCTCGTTCGAACTAAAGTTAAGCGAAGCAAGCCTGCGACAGCACTTACTGGTAAAAAGCTATCACCAATTGCCCTGGAGTTCCTAACAGCAGTTTGAATGTCCGTGCTTTGGTGCTGATAGGAGGTTAAATGAGGTCAATTCCTTACGTGCTTTTACCATGCTGTGAGAGTACCTAAGTAGCAAAACTTGCTTGCATATGACAAAAAACGAGCCCATGAACGACGTAAATTAGATTAGCCACGCATCTATCCGTATGACAGTCGCAACCGGTTTGCTTATAATGCTGTGCCTTCTGTGAAGAAAATGATGGCCTACCCACCTGTAAAACAGGCCGGTTCGGCAAGCTTGACCCCAGGTCATGCAGAGTTGACTCCAGATCTGGAAAACTTGACTCCAAATCTAGCAGACCTGACGCTAGATAATTCTGGCTTGGCTTATGGTAGGGCTCTAATATCATATATGGTAGTAGATAGTTGTGAGAAGATATGCGCCCGGAGCTTGATAAACAGTGAGTCAGTGACGACTCCCAAACGATCTGCGGTGATTCTGCTGTCATCCCTGGTTCTCCAGTGTGCTGTGTATTTGCTGCTGTATCCATTTTCTTTTACTTTGGTGAGACAAAATCTGCAATTAAGTACCTAGTGATTAAATTCAGAATGGTTTACGAAATAAAATAAAATGATAGCCGTATTTATCTTAGATAATAGACTGTCGTAAAAAAATATAAATATAGGTAAGGTCAAGATGAAATTTTATTAAATTTTTAAATTTATGTTATAATTTTTGAATGCGTGCTCATATCTCTTCAATCGGGCTCATGTAATAGTACACATTCAAAGTCTAAGTCAAATCATTTATTTCAATTAGGCCATTTAAAAGTCACTTTTGAACGTTAGACTTACAAGTTTAAATAAAATATAATGATTCTAGTTCAAATTCAAATTCAAATTCATTTATTCATTTTTGTGAACACAGAGTATAATATTATGATGTTGTATAAAAAAAAATGTTGGCCCATACAGTGTTCCACCGAACGGCATACAAAATAGTGTCGTGCATATAATGTTATTAATAAGTAAGTGTTATTATTAATCATACCAAAAAAAAAAAAAAAAAAAAAATTAAAATAGAACAAGTTGTCATAATATTGCTAGGGTAATACAATGTCAGCTAAATTAAAATTAATGTACAAGTGTCAATTAGGAATAATAATGTCAGAATATATTATTATAATACACAACAATATAATAACAATCTACGAAACAATTACATTTCAATTATAATTTAAAATTTGTCATTAAGATATTCATCGACCGAATAATATACCTTGTCATTCAATAATTCAAAAAGCTGACGTATAAAATGATTCAAGTTATTTTTAGCGATATGTTCGGGTAATTTGTTATATAGCTTTGGAGCCATTGCATATATGCTTTTGTGTAGAAATTTGGTTCTTGTGTAGAGCAAGTGCAACTTATTCGAGCGTCGTTGACTTTCGACCGGTCTATAATAATGCATATTATTTTTTACAAAAATACAGGCTTCATAAATGTAAAGTGATGCCCCTTCCAAAAGGTAGTTTCGTTCATTATGATATAAGTGCGGTATGTTGATAGAAAGCAGAGGCTACGTATGTCATACGACGTTTCATAACATACCTACCTATTGTACTTCCAAGGGTAGAAATTAATAAAACTCGGACTGAAATTTTCAAATAAAAACAATAGAGCGAAAAGAAAAAGTGTGCAGAATAATTTTTACTTGTTCACAAATTAGTGATGCGCTCGCCACAACATTTTTTTTATTTTAAGTCAAAGGCACAAAAACAGCCACTAAAAGGTCCTTACTAATAAAGTAATTTTTCATTATTTTTTTGTTTTTCTTACAAAATGCTTGTAATTTATTGTAAAAATTAATAAATTAACGAATAAGAAATGACATGTTTATTTTTTACTTATGTTTTATTTCCCGAAGCTAATTTTATTCATATAATATTGACCACTTTTCTGAAATAAAAACTCTTTGCTAAGATTTAAAAAAAGTACAGTTCGTTTTAGTCTGAGCGTCTTGGTAATGTAAAACCATGCGTTTTACATTCACTTAGCGCACCATGCGTAATGAGATACATTACGATACTTACTGAATTTGGTGGATTATGAGACCCTTTACGAGCAAATGTGTTATAAGTAAAGTAAGTAATAAGTTTTTAGGCGTTACTATGGATCAATATATGAACTGGAAAACCCACTCCATTATTTACAAAAGCGAACGATGTCCATCCCCGGCTCCGGCGCAACCCTCAAAGACTCGTACAGCTTGGCAAAAAAAAGTGTGGTATAAATGAGGTCGCTAGTATCGCGCATGTGGCCACCCTGAATACTACGACTTAACAGGTTTGATACTTGTTATTTTTTTCCAAAGCTAAGTGGGTGGTTCTGTCTGTCGGATGCTACACAAATACCATTGAAGGCTTCAATGTCCAGTCACTCAGTCAGTCAGTCAGTCTTTGTCACTATTAATAGTGGGCAATGTACCTACAGCTTGGCAAAAAAGAGTAGAAAATAATGGAGGCACCACTGTGCTGTTCGTATGGCAACCCGTTGCAACCGAATAGCGTACTGACCTAATCTTGATACTTAGCAACTTTTTTTTAGACATAAAGTAACAATATATTCGTAACCTGTATAAGTATTATTTTTTTAAATCCGTAAGTAATTAGTAGTGGTTTCATTGAACAAGGACTTGTTCTCGACACGCAACTGATTACTTACCTAAAAATAAATATTTGGGTAAATACTCCTGAGTTTACATGGTTTAGGAATTATAAAAAAAATACAACCGACATTAAAAAACACTAACCGGTATAAAATAACTCTAAATTAGGAAGTCTGTGGCTTTGGTGGTTTTATCTCATTTATGATTGGCCACCGACTTCCGAATTTAGAGTTATTTTTATTTAACAATTTTTAGTTTTTATTTTTATATACCTAGCTAGATGATAAATTATTATCCATTTCTACAACACATATTTACATATTACAATCAAACAAATAAACACCAACTGTTCGCGATGAAATCAAAAAGTAAAATTCATGAACAAAAGTTTTCATAAAATGAAAACTACCAGACCAAACTATGTAATTTTTTTATGAGACCATAAAAAAACTAGTCCGCATCAACCTAAAAAAGAATCATGTAAATCGGTACATAAATCTCATGTACATACATACAAAAAAGTGTTCAAAAATAAATTGAATTTTCATAAAATTGTTCATAAAATGAAAACTACCTAGTCAAACTATGTTATATTTTTATGGGACCAAATGGCAGCTATTCCGCAACGAACTCAAAAAGAATCACGTAAATCGGATCATTAATCTCGGAGTAATCGGTGTACATGCATAAGAAAAAAAAAAAAAAAACGGTTAAAAATAAAACATCATATTGTTGAACCTAATTCTTTATTCCATATTTTAATCTAGTAAATCGTCCTCCAAATATTCCACCCTTACCACATCCATGTCATGGCTAGAGCTGGCCGCAAACTCATCTGAGTCATGTTCGGGTTCAGAGGTGCTGCTTCTATCATTTTCTAGATTTATGACTAATCGCTCAATTTTCTCGTTCATAGTTAGTTTTTTTTCCAGTAATCTTTTTCTATTTTTATTACATGTTAGCACGAGTTCTTCCAATCCTCTTCGGTAATAGCTTGGAATGCACGTTTAGCTGCTTCCTGTAAAGACGAAATATTTCATTTATGTCTAACAATATTAAAAGTAAAACATTTTTGTCACATACTGTTAATGTTGTTTATCTGCTTCCAGCACGATTTTTCTTAGAACGCTAACAGATATCCCTAAATTAAAATAATAGATTTAGATTTATTTTTTAGGCAATGACACGACAATTTCTTTTAAATTTCTAATGCAAACACTAGAACAAATAATTTTCTCCCTTGATATCCCATTTAAAGTATAATTTACGTAGAAATTAAATTTTAATTCAGTTAAAAGTCAAGTCACCAAAGTATCAATTTATCTCAGCGCGCTATACCAGAGTAATAAAAAATGCAAACATAACCTATGTGCACGACATTTATTGTTTCAAATTTCTAGTTATTCCATAAGCAAGGGAATTAATATAGCTTTGTATTCATCAATTAACACTTGATTCAACTAAAATCAACAAAACAAACTCTTACATACCTGTCTTATCTGCGTTTCTTTGGTAAACATTGTAAAGTTCAGAAAGAATTGTTTGGGCCTCATGTTTCGCCAGACATCGCCTGTACACCTTATAAATAACCTCCCTGCCAGCACTCCAAATGGTTTTATTCATTATTCTTCACTTTTTACGGTTATTAAGCAACGTTAGGTGGTCAAAATTAAAATTTTACGAAATCGTGAACTTTGTTTATTAAGAGATGTCATTATTTTGGAATTGTTGCCAACAGTCAAAAATTTAGTTCCGTTTCTACACTTTTTTGCCAAGCTGTAAATGGTTATAGCTTAGGGTTATAGTCACGTACTTTTTTTCGTAATTCTGCACGTAGGTCACAGCCGCCTCTCCCCCCCCCCCCAAATTCCCATTCAATCATGCCATCTTCATAACCGGCCTATTTTTCTTGAGCGGCTTTTGCAGCTCAACTTATGAGGTTGTATCACTACTTAACCTGATTTTCCTGTGAGTGCCTTAAAGTTAAGACCTCCAGCCAGGGTAAAAAAACTTAAAAACTAAGCGACTACACGCCTTACTTGCGTAAATATGTAAGAATCAGAAATATTTAGTTTCCACCCGGCCAAACCCCCCAGTGGGTGGAATGAAAAGGGTGATAACTGGGTTATAACCCACTACTGGGTTTTAACCCGGGCGATTGCTCCTCACTGCTTAGTGCTTTTATGTATCTGTCACAGCTTGTCACAGCATGACATTTTGTCATGTGTTTTGACGTTTAGTTGGTGTTTTTTTTTGTTTGTCAAGTTTACTCACTCACTGACAAGTTGAGTTGGTTCATACGCGTAATATAATAATGCATTTTCTGTGATTCTGTACCTACATATCTTGAATTGAAAAGAAAAGTTGAATCTCATTATAGTGTTATAAATGGAAACATTTTAGAATAACTCACTACCCGAGGATCTTACAATGTTTTTGTATTAGGTTAGTTTATGCACTTTCATTTTTTAACTGGACTATTACTAATATGCAGTGGTATTTGTAAGCTTTGTACATAAATCCTAATAGTGCTATTAATATACCTACTTCCCAGTAACACAGGATAGGTCTGAAGCTGTACACGTAACATTGTTTACATGATAATTACACAAGTGGTTGTAGTAAGTACCTCAACGCTTAGTGGCTGCTGGTATGGTATGTTATTGTGATTAGGGGGCGTTTGAAACTAACATTCAATGTTTACGTTTTACTCTTATTATAAGAAGTCATTAAAACCATATGGTTGCATATTTTTAGGGAATGTGGATCTAATAACTTCTGCCAATGTCTAAAAAATTGCAACTAACAATGAATTCTAAAATATTTGAACCATTGAACTTGGTTTACTGCAGTTCTAATCTATTAAATTTTACAATTTATTTCCATGGTAATCAGCAACCAGTTTCCAAAAGCAAACAAGGAACTTTAATAATACTTAGTATTCACATTGTCTGGTTTATAATGGAAAACAGAGCAAATATAAAAATTATTAAGGTGTCATGTAAAACGGCTCACTTCTAGGAATGAGGTAGTATTGGGAACACTTCTGTGAAGTAGTTTGTTTGAGAGAAGGGCTGAGCCGTGAATGTTAATATGAATACAATTATGTGGTTATTTGCTAAAACATTGTCATCACACAAGTTGATAATGATGATGACAATGATAACCTCATAATGCTCTTCATCAGATATAGTGTCAGTAGGCCGCTAAGGTCATTGTATGTTTAAAATAATCATATTAGTGGCATGGCAGCTTAATAACTTGCTTATCTAGACTTCAAAAGCATGTAACCTTAATAATCAAAATAACATGAGATAACTTACAAAAAACTGACAAGCATTATTTAATTTTAAACTAACTTATAAACTTAACAATATCAGCAAAATTAATAAATAATTTTCTTTCCTTTAATTTGTTTTTAGATACTTTAACTCTTCTAAACAGAGTATTTAGTTATTCCATAAGGTGGTCAAAACTTGCATTATTCAGAATACATTGACTAATTACTTACCTAATTTTAAACTGCTTTCTTTGGCTGATAGCCGCAGTCACAGAACAAATGGGAATAAATATAAACAAGTGTGCAGTGCGTGCCAATGTCCCTGTGACAGTGGACACAAGCTAGAGTTGTATTCCCCAGCTCCACTACACAGAGAATGGCACTATATTCAGGATTGTCAATACAAACAGATGTAGGTGTCTTCACTCAGTCAATCAAGCAGGATGTGCATAGTTATTCAGATTCACTTCTGAGATCTGGGGTGGGGTGCTAAATCAATTTTAAGTGGGAAATGCTTTGTTGCAATAACCTTTACACCGCTACTGATCCAATGCCCAGTTCACTTCTATACTCTTAAATTGAGTTGCATAACATGCTAATGGTTTTTTTGAAGAGTTTTGCTTTCAAAATTTACTTGTAAATTCATAAAGGCATAAATACTAGCAAAGTTACTAAGTGTAAACTTCAAATCATGGTAAGAGAATTGTACTTTGACCCAGATTATCAGGCTGTGCAGCCTTTTAGATACTACTTACCCTTGTGTTAACAAAGATCACATTTATAAATGTAGTTTAGCGGTTCCTAGAAATTTTGCAATAAGTGTGTGTCACAGGGCTGAATTTGATTAAAGAAACTGTTTTTAGATATTACGTCAATTTTTGTAGTTGCATGCGACTGCCGCTGCTCTAGGTTAGGCTGACTTCACGATTTTACGATGTGTAAGTGATTCACAGAGTGAGGTTTTAGAGCCTTTTCCACATCACCAGTAAGCTGACACTCCTAGACACTGGAACACTGTCTGCAGTGGAGGCAGGCGTTGTACTTGTAACATTCTGCCTTACGTGCCATACATGCCAGGATGTTAAAATGCTGAATTACCATCATTAATTTGTTAATGATGATAACAATTTATTGATGATATTTAAACCATGATCATAAATAACGGTTGTATGACCGATAAAACACGCCGCCACACCTGGTCCTATCGAATCCTTTCCAGCTACAGGTGTTATAGATGCAACCTCGAGGTACACGCCTATTACGAGGCTCGCCGCCGTCGCGTAGCAAGCGTAGGAAGTAATATCAGGTCATACATTATTACTTCGACGTTACTACAGAAATTGAAATCGTATCTAGTATCTAACGAGCTGTACGAGGTGTATAGTTCATGGCATGGTTTTAAATCAAATCAAATCAAATGTCATTTACTTATTCAAATTAAACTGAGTATCAATCAGCACTTTTTGAACGTCAGGAATTACATAAGACAGTTCCCCAAAATGCACGTCCTTCACCACTTTCTAGTGTTTTTCTGGGAAGAGGATGTGGCGGAACAAGCTCCCCAGCTAAATTAGCAGTAGCAGACAGAGGGCTCGGTAGTCTAGGGCGCGTCGGCAGTACTCACCGCGCTTACGTCACCCATGGAGGGACGTTTATGGCAAATGATGACACATTTAAAATATTGCCGCATTCCAGTCCAGCAGGGTGGAGCCTGTCTGTCAATCATCATTACGTATATTATTAATTAGAACGTATCATAGAACCTAATTTAAAAACCACTTCTCACTACACTCTCGTCGTATCATCTATTATAGCTTAGTTCAGATAAATATTTAAATAACAAAATACAATAACAAGGTGAAGCACAGAATATTCGTAATTAAATGTTATTAATACAATTCATTTGAAATATTTTATTTATTTATAACACTGAACTAACGTATTGTAATTATAATTTTACCTATACCTAATACAACATATCAGTTACGTTACGATGCATTTTTACTGCAATTCATCATTATAAATATTTCAGTGCAATACTTAGAAGTCAATAATTTGTGTATTGTATTCATTATTATTATTATTATTCTATTACGTATTTCTTTAAGGGTATTTGAGATTATAAAGCGCATGCTATTGTCATTTAATAGTGGTCCGGAGCGCGGCGTACCGTGTACGCGTATATGTATAGTGAGTCATCCGCTTCACACAATAGTGCCAATTTACTGCGGGATGAAGCACTAACTGGCATTAAATTATATGCAACTATCTAATAATATTGTTATAATTCTTTTGTGGAACGGTGTCTACTGAGAGCTGCACTTCCTCAGTGCATAACTAGGCGAGGATACAATAGGATCAAAGTCGTTGAAAAAAGTTACATGCTACGTACCACATATCTGCGCTTAAGCTTTAGGTTCCCCGACCTTGACTCCGACCCTCATGTCTAAATTAAAAAACATTACTACTATACAGGGAAATGTCTCTAAAGTCATGTTCTTTTATAAATAAAAGGATTAGTCCGTTTTCGTAAAATTATAATTTAAAGTTTCGTTTCCATATTTTCAGAAGATAAAAAAAAACCTTTCGCTTTTGCAGATGCTGTCATGGAGCGATTTCCTCTAAAGTCTACCGGCCCCAAAATGGGTACGACGTACCAGTCCGTCTACAAAAAGGTGCGTACATACATAATATTATTATCATTTATATCTTTAGATTATTATCCTAGGTGTTCCGGTAAACTTAGGGTCGCCTTTAAAAAAAAAATGTCAATGACCTAATCTCAGACCTACAGAATATACTTACTTAAAATTTCATAAGAATCGCTCAAGCCGTTTCGGAGGTTTAGTTACAAACACTGTGACAAGAGAATTTAGATTGAGAGCAATGGGTGCAGATCGAACTTACGACCTCTAGATGCCAAGGCTGAGGCCTGAGCTATTGGGGTATTGCCGCTTCCAAATTCTTAATAAAAACCGTCCCACCGAGTTTGGTGTGAAAAATAGCATTAATTGTTCCTTTATCTGTGAAGTCGATACTAATGCCTTTCATTTGTTTTACCCAAACGAATCACTTGTCCAACATTTCCGCAACAAATGGGCTTTTGACAGTTTGACATTTCCCTTCGTAGTTGATGTGCAGTCTAAATGCAATCCGACTGTCTAAAGCCTAGCCTAAACATGTATAATTTTTGTGGTAAAATGCATCGTCATCGTTGCATCGCCCTCCAGGCCTCCACACGTAAAGTTCGGTTTGCGGGAAACTGCACGCGCCGTTCCATCCCTCGCTCCAAACTGTACGTGTAGATGTGCGGGTCTAACAGTCCGATCTGGCATATCGACGTAAGCGCACATCTCACAGTTTTACGCGCGCATCACGTATAAACGTAAATTACAAAAATGGCGGTTTGGAACGTCGAAGCTATCACAGAGTTCATACGTTTGTTCCATGAACATCCGTGTCTCTGGAAGATAAAAAGTAAGGAGTAAGTATATAGCTCAGACCAATAAAAAAGTATAGACGGAGCCGTCGTGAACAATAGCGACTAAAAAAGTGAGGACAAGTTTTGGCGTTGTGTGCGTAACTTGGTGTATGACATCGTAGATTTGCGCATGTGTGCTAGAGAAAAATGTTGCAAGCGTTGCGCTGCGACTCCCAAGTGCGAGAGATACTTTGGTTAAGTTTTATTATTATGTATGTAGTATAGTGTTTATCTTGGTTGTATGAAATAAAAGATAATTTCGTTTAATTAAAATAATTTATTTTCTTAGTGAAATTATTAATGCCCCTTATGTTGTGTCATCTTTTTATCTGTCAGACGTTTTGAGTCACGACTTTTGAGTAGTTTCTTATTTCGCAATATCCAGAATTATGATTGGTTTTTAGACCAAAACATCACAAAAATGATATCAAACTCATAAATAGCTAAATAATTACTAATATAATAACCATAACGTACTGTATATAAATGGTTTTTTATCGTTCCAATAAGACAATATTTATTTTTGTGTTGCGTCTCACGTAGGTAGCAGTAGATGCAAAACTACTGTCAAGCCAGTTGACAGATTTCCAAACATCATTGGTCATGATCCTACTAAATTTTGAAGGGAGCCACTCGTTATTATTTCTGTTGTCCCGTATAGTTTAAATCCATTTTTATTTCCACGTTTTATGAGCTGGGAACCTAAAAATATCGTATCAAACATACTATTATTTGATTATATTTGACTGTGTCCAATAGTAAAATTATAAAAAAAATTGCTGTGAAGTGTCCGTAAAACATTTTCCTTATTTTTTGGGAAAAAATAATGTTCTTAACTTGCAACACCGACACAATGGCGTGTTCCGAGATATTATTTCTGATATTTTTACGATTTTATTTAAACAAACGTTACTTTCTTGTGAAAAATAATCCCAGAAGCTTTATTTTGGAAACAGGAATTGTTCTTGTAGCAGTTTATGATGCGGGGCGGCATAATTTCGTAATTGTGATTAAAACAAAACAAGGTCACGCGCTCTCGCTTGCTAGCGGCAGACTACCGAGCGGCCGTCTTCATATTGCGAATCGTCTTCATTACGTGCCTCACTTTTAGGAGCGCAATGCTCTGTCTATACTTTTTTATTGGTCTGAGGTATATAGTAACAGAAATATGAGAAACAAAGCATATGACGAGCTCGTTGAATTTTGCAAGTCAGTAGGTTTTGTGTCAGATGACCGCGAATTTGTCAGCAAAAAAATACAGAATTTACAACAAAAGACCAAGAACTACCAACCGTCGATCGTCCATTTTTCTTACTACTGCGTAAAAACTTTTAAAAGTTATAACGTTCCACGCGCCAGTCCAAACTGCAGTCCAATCGCTTGAAAATCAATTTACACGCACAGTTCGGAACGTTTGTCAGATTATGTAAGTTTCGTCGGCAATCCAAACCGTGAATGCATTTTTAATCGTAATTAGCACAACAGTTTGATCCGCAGTCCAAACTATACAGATCTAACTGCGGTTTGGAATGCAGTCCAAGATGCGCGGTCCGAACTTTACGTATGGAGGGACCTATTGAGTATATTAAAGAACCCGGACACTATTTACGATACTCTCGTATAAATTAAAAGTTGATAAACTTGAAAAAATGTGCCACGCAGGCACGGGTTTCTTGCTTGATTTTAATTTATGTAAAATTCCATATAACGACCATGATCCGATACCCAAATAGTCATTTTATTGATGTTAAATGTAAAGTTTTAAATTGCTACGTTATTGCTTAACAATTTAACCGTTTGCATATACTTAGGTGCCTACAGTAAATGTATTTTTTTCGGCGTTTTTTACTACTTGGGCATTAACCCAAGTCCAAAAAGCCCAAAAAGATAACAACCTCAACAATCTGTCACATTAGTGACAGATTGTTGAGGTTGTTATCTTTTTTCTAGTATTAAAATGAAATAAAATTATCTGATTCGTTCGTTTAACATCTAATAGGTAAAGTAATAATGGTGTAGCAAAACTCTGCAAGACTAGCAAGGTAATAAATAGAGCGCTATGTTATATCCGAAGGCGTTCTTTATTGCATACCATTATTTATTATTTAATAATTATAATTATATTCTAATTATAATGTCAATGTGTTTATAGCTGGTAGGGAAATATTATATTAGTTACAATTATGGATCCTGACGGGCACGGCATAGATCAGTAGGTGATAAGGAAGAGCACTGATGTGATAAATGTTATTATAAGATTGCTAATTAGTAAGTTAGCTTTTTTTATGAATAATTTCAATTTGGTAGGTACCTACTTGTAACTTTTTTTTATTCTTCTCTGCGAGATCCGTTGTAAACGGTTCACACAGCTTTCTTTGTAAAATAAAAAAAAATACAAAAAAAACCACCGACTTCATAAAAAAACACTAACAGGTCAAAAATAACTCCAGTTTCGTAACTCTGTGGCTTCGGTGGTTTTGTTTCGTTCATATTGGCCACCGACTTCCGAAACTGGAGTTATTTTTCACCTGTTAGTGTTTTTTTAAGAAGTCGGTTGTTTTTTTTGTAAAAAAGTTTTTTATTTTGCCATTTTTAGTTTATTCGAATGTAAAGAAGCCTTTCAAAACTTCAAAGACTCGTTGAAATCGGTTAACAATTGCTAAATAAGTTCTATCTAAACATTAATCTGTAGATCTCTACCGAGCTCCTTTTGAAATAGAAGGGCGTAATGTTATGTTATGAAAACAAAAAAACTCAGCATAAACATCTGACTAAAGTAATAGCGAATAATTTGATGTTAAGCGTTGAAGAGTTCCGTCGCCTGTCTTCTTCATCAGTTTTTCTTCACCAAATGATACTTTCTAAATAAAAATGCTTGATAACAAATCAAACGTAACTAAAAATGTTAAAATCGGTGCGTGTGTACCTATATTTTTTGAGGAGTTCCCTCAATTCCTCGAGGATCCCTCATCAGATCTGAGTTTTGATACAAATGGGAACAATCTGTTAGTATACCCTATCAAATAAAAAAGAATTTTGAAGATCGGTCCAAAAAAATATAAAATCGAATCCCCTGTAAGGAATGTTTGATGAGTAAAATAATTATCTTTATTGTAAACCATAAAAACTTACAAACAAATTTAACTCTTATGTCATGCCAAGGAAAACTTTTGATTAATATATTCCAGTTTACCTCTTTACGGCTAATCAAAGAGGAAAACTGGAAATGGTAACCTGAAACTAATCTTTTTGTTCCATTTGGTAAGTACCAAATTGTTTACCCCAAAGTACCAATTTTGGACCTCAAAAGTAGTTATTCAAGTAAAGAATTTGTGACTATCCGCGTCAGACTGTTTTAAAAATAATGACACCTATTTTGACTCTCGATATTTGAGGAATAAAATTATCAAATCATTTCAGACCCTATTGAGTTTTGCCGTTAAGTTGATCTTGAACATGTAAGATCTTTTTAATCATGTTGTATTCTTAATCCCATAGTGATCCAGTTTCAACAGTGTCTATGGTTTACGCAATCGAACGCCTTCGTTAGGTCGCAAAAGATTCCAATAGCATCTTGGTGCTTCCCCCCTGGCGCATAACGTAACTACTGTTGTGCACGAAAGAAGGAATTTTTATTATAGCGACTTATTAACATTTGATTGAGCATCAACTTTTTGTACACTCAGCTGAGGACTGGAAGAATTGAAACACACCAATTTATAGTTGTTGCTGTTGCTGAGCTCTTTTCATCACCTTAATTAAAAAATGGATCTATTTAATTGTTTCTGTGAGATCCGTTAAAAACTCCTCGATCTACACTGGTGTTAAAAATGAAAGCTAAATAAAACGCAATAAAATAGGTTTGAATACTCTTGGTCGCAAACCATAAGAACTTACAAATTATTTCAAAAGTTTCGGTATTAGATTTACAGACTTTTGCAGACATTCCCCTACGTTTATGTTCGCACATACTTTTTTGGAACTCCTATTGATGTCATCAAGAATTGTACCGAGAAATAGCCATGATTACTATATCGTTGACAAACCGGATGTAGGTGATGTACTCGCTATAAATGTGGATGCCTAACCCTTTCCAGTTATAGAATTACTGTAGTTCAGCTATAAATCATTTTGGAAAGAAAAATAACTTGTGCCTGCACGGACTTAGTTGCAGAACGATACTCCACGAACGCTAAGCACAGAGGCAAGTAATTTACTCCGGTTTTCTGTTCCTGTGCCTACCCCAGCTCAACGACTACCTGACTAATCACCAAAGATTATTGTGATCCCCAATATAGACAGTATTTAACATGGAGCTAAATACCAGTTCATTAAGCCCACCCCAAAATGGGCGGGAAAGATATAGTAGTCGTCCTTTCCTACCAGTAAACAATTGACTTTCTAAAGTTCCATAAATTGACCAAAATTCAACAAAATCTCAAATAGGTACATAATGTTGCAACTAGCCCAGTAATTCTTTGATTTCGGATCCTCGCTAAATAGCAGTATTGATGCCATTAGATCTCTGCCAGGGTTCGTTGTCCGGGGTGCGCACGCTGCAGGTGTGTAGCTGCAGCGCCGACAGTGAACTGTACTCTAAGGCTGGCCCTGCAAAGTGCATAATCCCTGCTTCACTTGCCGGATAACCCGTCTAAAATGCGTTTTCATGCAGGTAAAGGGAAAGCACCGTGCGGACAGCTCTTTAAAATCCGCCGCGTTCTCTATGGTAGCTCGCCGTAGTCGGCGCCCTAACGTTTTATCGATTTCCACCCCCGCCTATTTGAGTGGAGTTCGACTGTGCTGTGTGACTTCGCGAACGTTTGAAGTGCCGCTCCGCTCACATTCTCCTTTAAATAATATTGTTGTATACTGTTCCTCGCTTCTTTATTAACACCGCTTTATTAGTGTTAAATCATTGAAAGGATTGTTCGCAAAACAGCGTATGTAAGTAAAGCACATTATTATATCATTTTCTTTCTTCATGCAATATAAATTTAAAGATGGCATAGAAAGCTAGTTCATAAATTAACTAAGTAGGTAATTGAATCAAGTTTACTTACAGTAGTTAAAAATAAGATAAAATATTACTTAATTAAAAAAGATCTGTTTAAGTTTATAAAACCGCATGTCTAGAAGGAATTTTTATTCAATATTTAGCTACAGGGAAAATAAACCCGTAATGAGTTTAAGGTACTATAATAGTTTTCTAATTCTCAAGTTGATAACTGTACTTAATATGAATAGTAAAATTATAGTTTTTATTGCGGAATTGACAGACGCCATCATTTTTTGTCAGTACTTAGGTACTGCTCATGTTTGTATTGCCTGCTTAAATTTTATGAAATGTGAAAATGATTACTAGTTTATTCATTTGTAAATGAAAGTGTATTTACAATAATATTTTAGTAGCCCGTTGGAAATTAAATATTTATATTCTCGTCCGACATTTCCTATTTTACAGAAAGCATCGTTATATTTACCTCATTTCGCATGTACCTACGTACGGGTTATTTTCCTAATATAGGCAATATAATATTATATCAAGGATAAAATTATTATTTCACCCATGAATGGCGATATAGTAACAGCAAGAGAGAAAAATATTACATTTCTCGTTGTGTCTATTTCTGAATATACTTAAAAAGTATGTTTTTGATATCAAATATCGTCGTCGAAAAATGAGGTCGCAGACAAATATTTAAGTAGGTACCTATCAATAATTGCTCACCAGCACGCGTAGCATGATCACCGAAGAAACGGTCTTTGTCGTGTCTCGGAAGAAAAGAAATTAAGTGTTCATGCTACGCAGGCAGGTTTATTGAAAGAAATTTGACAGATTGAGGTTCCTGTCTATATAATCTGTCACTTTGCCGATTCGTCTGTAGACAAAGGCCGTTTCTTCGGTGTTCAATGTGTTCATGCTACGCATGCAGCACCACCTCTAGTGGAATACCAATGTAATAGAAAAGGTAAATAAGGTAAAAACAAACATGAATCTGGCAGATCATATCAAATCATATGTAAAAGTAGGCAGAAGGGCGCTTGTGCTGCTTCAATCGATATCGTTGGGGTTGAAATTCACGACTAGGGTAGGGGTTGCCGCTTGGCGGGCGTTTGTTGCAGATATTTTACTACATGCAATTTTTAATAGTACTTAAAACTTATTGTCCTCTGGCTAGACCAGCCCACACTTGCTACTTGCTAGACTATTGAATGGGAACATGTCTGGTTCTGTCAGGGTATAGGTAGCTAGATACGGTTACCACAAGTCACGTAGACACTCGCCAAGTACCTACATTCGTCGCTTGATGCGGAAGTTCAGCTCTTTTCGTGTCAGCCGCACATTGTAGTCTCACAATGTCCAGAGATGTTCCAATCAGTTCAAATTGGCACTATTGCAATAACCGTGTGCATCGCACAGTTCGCGGGCTGCCTCGAGCCGAGGGGTCGTTTCTAGTTCACTATCCACCAGCAAAATAGGCGGGAAAAATAAATATAGGCTGCTTCGTGCAGCCGGCAGCCGTACGGGACACGTTAGTATCAACATTATTCAGTTTTTAAATAGTAGATATCCCATCGAAATATTTAAAATATTTTTTTAACCTTTTATAAAAATAATAATTACTTAAATTTAATTCAAGTAACAAGACTCCTAGTGTTAGTAATGATTTAAACAAACTTAATTTTACGATTTAATACAAACCTTAGTAGTAATACCTCGTACTCTTATTGCTTAACCGCAATGTTAACGTGCACCGATGGCAACTATTTGTGATAATTTTTGTAACAATTAAATAGCGATTCAACATGTTAATTTTTTTATTCAAGCTATCATATGCTTGATGAGGTCGCTGTTTTCTTGCCAACTAAGTCACAAATAGTCTCTTTTAATTTCCAGAGGAACAATGAAGTATTTGTATTGTATAACGGGCCGGTGTCCGCAACTCCACGTCAAAGCGCGTATTTTGCGTGCGGGTGACTATTGAAGTATTAGATAACGATCATACCTACCTTGTAAGATATGTGATAGGTGTGATAACTATTCAGGTTAATGTTTAAGGCGGTCGCTTGGGAAAACGATTATTGGACGGACCTGTGCACTGTGCAGCTGTGCTGACACAAAGTTAGTTATCATGTAGCTCAACTCTGAATTCAAAAAGCTCAAAGATCAGATGAACAGTTCCAAATGAAAGACGTTACTTATAGGATTTTTCAAGAACTGAAAATCCTAACCTTACCAAGTATATACATTTTTGAAATATGTAAATTTGTGCGATGTCATCCAGAGCTGTACACTAGAAGGGAAGATATACAATCAAAATTCACACTACGACATAAAAACCGACTGAACATACCAACTTCACGATTGAAAATGCACTCCTCTAGTACTTTGGTAATGTCGATAAAATTATATAATAAGTTACCAGACAACTTGAAAAATGTTAATAAATTTAATATATTTACCAATAAATTAAAACTCTTTTTATTAAATAAAACGTACTATAGCATAGATGAATATCTAAATGATAAATAAGTATCTACTAAAACTCAATAAATTATTATCATAAATTATAGATCATTAAAATTGTATTATAAGATCATTATAAAATAATGATGACATTAGAACAATATATATATTTCAAATTAAATAGTCTAATGTAAAATAATTACTTTTCAATAGATTAATATTTTAATAATAACACAATAAAATAACATTATTTTTCTAAGTATATATATATTATACATATATTAAAATAAGTATATAATAAAATGAAATCATGTCATTATAACAAAAGAATACGGAAAAGAAATAGGTAGGTAGTTCCTAAAAATAATCGAATATAATATAATTACTTTAACATAGATTTGATTTTTTTAAATAGGAATATAATAAAATGAAATCATGACATTAAAACAAAAAAAAAAAAAAAAAAAAAAACAATACGGAAAAGAAATAGTAGGTAGTTACTAAAAATAAACGAATATAATTTAATAACTTTAACCTAGATTCAATTATTTAAATGAATACTCTTTATTGTACAAATGTACACCATACAAACTTACAAATAATAAATTTTAAAAATTTAATTAAATTATATTATTGCAATAAATTATAATTATAACGTATTAAATTTCTATAATGTAATAAAATAGGAATATATTGAAAAAAAAAAAAACTAAAACATTCAAACAAAGTAATATGTAAATAAAATAGGTAGGTACTTACTAATAATAATCTTATAAAATAAATACTAAGTGTTAATATATTTTAATTTTTATTAATACATCTTCAAATATTGAATCGTAACTCATAATTATATTCTAATCTAAAAAGCGCCCTTCCTCCTCTCTCCTAACAAACTATGCTGTGCTCGACAGGGTCCATAATTGATACTTACGAAATTGAACAACACCCTGTAACACATTATGGTATGCAATAAAGTATTGAGTATTGAGGATATGACCGCAGCCCGCATGAACTACCTATAATACTTAAACTGCCAGACAATCATGGAATCTATCCGTAATGGACCTACGTGGTCCTCACATTCACAATATTCTGATACATATACGAAAAACGGATGGCGACACTTTTAGCTTTTTAACTAACGTGAAGATCTAGGAACCTCGGAGATGGTTACTAGTGTTACCACCGTATGCTTACCGCTCGAGAGCTGTTTGCCTGATACTAATATACTCAAAAAACCGTATAAAATGGACAGAATCGATTAATCTTAAAAATCACACGTCACTAAACCACGTCTTTAGGGTTCCGTAGTCAACTAGGAACCCTTATAGTTTCGCCATGTCCGTCGGTCCGTCCGTCCTCGCTTAATCTCTGTGACCGTTAGCACTAGAAAACTGAAATTTGGTACCAATATGTGGATCAATCACGCCGACAAAGTGGTAAAATAAAAATTGGAAAAAAATGTTTTATTAGGGTAGCCCCCCTATATGTAAAGTGGGAAGTGTTTTTTTTTTAAATTTCAACCCTAACGTGTGATATATTGTTGGAAAGGTATTTAAAAATGTCTAGAGATTTACTAAAATCATTTTTTGAAAATGTCAATAATTTTGGAAATAATCGCTACAAAAGTAAAAAACAATGTGTCCTCTACCTTTTGAACCATAAGTTTAGAAAATACGAAAAAAATCTGAAATGTAGAACTTTATAAGGACTTTCTAGGAAAATTATTTTGAACTTGGATGGAAACAACAGTTTTTGTACAATAAAGACAAAAAGTTGTACAAAATAATTTCTGGACTAAGTTTGTAGTATAATGGTTTATGCAAGCATTCTTATTGTCACGGACGGGAAACTACGGAACCCTACACTGAGCGTGGCCCGACACGCTCTTGGCCGGTTTTTTTCAATATTAAGTCATTTTGCCATCGTATTGCTACATAGCACAGTAGGTTTATCCACTTTTACCTGCGGTTAATTTACTTCTTGTATTTAATTAACCGACTTCAAAAAGAAGGAAGTTCGACTGAACGTTTTTTTGTAAATTTGTTACCAGAACTCTGAATTTATGGAACGATTTGTAATTTTTTTTTGTGTGGTTTTGTAGTTTGGTTTTTATAACAAAATAACTGGAAAGAAAATTTAATGCATATAAACAAAAAACTAAAAATTGAAACCAAATTAATAAAAAAGCACTACAAAAATTAATCTCGTTTTGGAAGTCGGTAGTTTTGATGTTTTTTATGACGTTGCTTGTATTTTTTACGAAAAACACGTCGTATCCAAAATTCATAGCGACGCGCAAATAAAATTTAATAAAATATGAGTCAAAAATCGGTTTTCCAAGTATTTAATTTGTATCATAAACTGCGATAAAAACAAGCCTGTAACCTTTTGAACACGGTAAACTGTCCCGTTGTTAATAAAAAATATATCAGAGAAATTGAGAGAAGCGCCTTTTTAATCAAAGTTTTCTTATTCCTAATACAAAATTGTTACGATTCTCACATTGAAGAAACTTTACGGATCTGCATTCTGCATGCACATAGTAGGTAAGGACTGCCTCCGTAGAATCTCGTTCTTTTTTGGTTGGTCTAGTGAAGATGCTGATACAGAATGCAACAGTCGTTTGAGTATGAGCTAAAGAGATTTATTTAAGATACTATTGACAGGGCTTGCGAAGATATAGCATGGAAAAATTGTGATCCTATGTCTCAGTAACGCCATCTAGTATAATATAGCAATATTGGAGCGGCAGCGGAGCGAACTAAACTAGACTCATAGACTTGTAGTGTGTCCTCTAGGACTCAAGTAAGTATCGGATGAACATTTTGTTCGTGATGTCCCATCTATATGTGAGTTTTGAATGTCTTTTGTATGCGCGCAGTAAACCAAGTAAGGAAGACTCAGGGTCGAGAGTTGTTGAAACTATTTGTTGTGTTGTGTGTAACATTTGTAAGGTCCATTACCAAGACAGCAGAAGACTCCTAAGTCGCCTGGCGCCCTAGCGTAAGTTGGGAATAGACATGCGCACAAATAGTTGCCTATTCCCAGTTTATGCTCGGGTGACAGGGGTACAGACATCAGGGAAGGCGCAGGGAACCGGTCCGAAGACAGCAGAAGACTCCAAACTCTCATGGCGCCCTAGCGTTCGCTGGAAATGGACATGTATATGTTCAGTTGCCTATTTCCAGCTTATGCTCGGGTGGCAGGGGAAAAGTCATCAGGGAAGGCGTCTGCGAAGGAAACCAGTGCGAAGCCAACACTCAGGAGTGACAAGTAGCGTGCGCCTGGCGCCCTAGCGTTAGTTGGGAATGGACATGCACACGCTTAGTTGCCTATTTCCAGTTTATGCTTGGGTGGCAGGGGTACAGTCATCGGTGAAGGCGTAAGAGAAGCTTTTAGCAGCTGTACTGCGTGCTTCGGACGAGACTTTCTTTGATAGTAAATGATTTTTGTATTTGTTGTTTAACGAACTATGGTTTTGGCAACTCAGGCTGCATGAGCGACGAAAAGAGCTTTTAAATTTAAGCTCTCTCCCTCGAATTTTAAACGACAGCAGCATGCTCGTATTATGTATCTACTGATATATAAAATTCTCGTGTCACAGTGTTTGTAACAAACTGTTCTAAAACGGCTTCACCGATTCTTATGAATCTTGTGTTTTTATTCAATACATCTGAGAATAGGGCGTAAACTTATAAAAACTAATCCTATGAGTAAATCGATTCTAAGACGGAACAAAGTTTACCCAGGCAGCTTGGATTATTATATGATCCAACCAAAAGAACAGCGCTCAAACTATAGACAATCTAAGGCACCTTTGACTGTGATTATTTTGTGCATTAAGTACCTACTCACATTTGACAAAATACAATCTGTCAAAAAGATTAAAAAATAATAATATGGAATCTCTGTCATTAAGTTTTTTCTACTTGGTCAGGGTGCGAATACCATCAATGGGCGGGGCGTGCAGTCGGCGAACGAAGATGATATGGTAGACATCACGCCCGGCTTGCAGCAGGCAGCCTCGGGCAGCGTCACCACACCCACCAGCCACGGCACCTTCCAGCTCTACGAGCACGGCGGGAGAAACTCCAACGCAAGCGCCAACTGTGACTATCCGTTTATATTTTTACATTATTCACCAGTTCAGGATACTTGATCAAAATAATACTTTAGCCATTTTCTGCCGCTAACATAATAGGATTTTAAGCTTCTTCTGCTTCGAAGTACTACAGAGGAGCTACAATACGCGGTGTTCTGTGGGCGTCTAAAAATGATGAACTGCCTTTTACTATAAAAAATGATCTGGTGCTTCCAAACTATTTATTATTTCTTTTGTGACGATATAGTCATTAACAGTTTAAAGATTTCTGACAGTTTTCGGACATTAAACTACTGATACTTTTTATTAAAGGATCTGCAAGTAAGTAGTTTAATGTCCGTAATCTGTTTACGTATGACACAACAAATAAGTAGGTAGGTAAGATATCTTAAACACGAAGCTTTAGTTATAGTGCGAGAGCCGGCTGCAAAAGTACCTACCTCATCGGCTACCCCAATAAGCTGTATTTAGATCGTTAACCGACACTTAAACACGTAAAAAAAATCAGGTCTGCCAGAGCCAATCCTGCCGGGTCATAGAAATAATTGATATTTTTTGACGTAATTTTTTAGTAAAAATTACCTCATAAGATACCCGAATGAAAGTGCTGGCAGCAGTTAACCATTGATTAGTTATGTAAAAAAAAGTTGGTCTGCCATTGCGCAGCCTGCCGGAAGTACTTGGCAGACCCCTTTGAATATGCCCTCCTGACACACTAAACCTACCTCATCGAGTACCCGGATGGGACCAACGCTAAATAATAACCAAGATACCCCTGTTAATGGATCAAAAGGTCTGCCAGGTCTAAGCTTGCCGAAACTTAGTGTTCAAAGCGTTTGAAGTTGATAGGGAGCATAATTTCACCTGTAGTCAAAATAACATTATTTTGTTTCTAAATTTATACAACTTTATGAATATTAAATATTTTTTATCAAAACATTGAATAAAACAACAAGTGTAGAGATAAATAATATTGATAATTCAAAATTTAGCACAATCACTACGAGTTCAATAACATGCTTACAATTTATATACAACTATCAAAACTTAGTTTAAGTTGGCATTACAGTTACCTGAATTCTGTATTTATATGTGGGTTTAGGGAACTAAGTAGGCTTCTGAGTGTAGAACCTGTTATTGCGTAAATCATCGTAGGAACAGCTAACGCCTAACCAAACTGACCACCCCCTGGATCTCTCAAAATCCAAGTTTAAACAATAATGGTTAGGTTGACTAGCCATTTACTGTCAATACCTGAGTAGGTACCATAACTATCTTAATTCAAAAATTACAAGACATTAAATAACTAGCTACAATGATGGTGAAATGACAGCAAGAACTATTTTTAAAAATATAAAGATGCAAAAAAATTAAAATCAGTCAGATTGAACTGTACTAATGTAAATCAGTAAAAGTTTGTACAAAAATAAAATTATAACTTAACGTAGAATCACAAATTAATAAAAATCACTTTCATCACTTAACTGTCAAATGACTTATCAATATCGTCGTCCTCTGAATCATTAGTTATAACAGACTCTACACTGAGTGGTGTTGGCTCACCTTCATACCATAGAGGTTCTAGGCGATTGTTATTCAAATCCCACCCGTATTTTTTGGTATCTAATTTTATCCGTTTATTTGAACATGCGTTTTGCCACATAGCGTTTACGAAAGCCGTTCGCAATATTTTTTGTTTTATAACCTTTTTACATGGCGGCATTCTACATGAACTATAATTCCTATTTTTTTCAACAAGGGACCTTTTAATGTTTTGCTTGCGTATGTTTTATTAAAGACTAGCTTCTGCCCGCGACTTCGTACGCGGATCCTGTGGCTTATGCCAGCGACAACGGGGTCGTCAAAATCGAAGATCTGAAACGTCTGATGTCGAATTCTAAAAGCCCGGGACGGGAAATCAATGGGATGCGCGAGACCATTCAAGACGTTCCAGATTTTTTATTTTTGTTGGTCAACAGGAAATGCCATCAGACTTAACAAATTTTGCTAAGATGCCATTTCTATTATGTATATGTTATATTATCTCTGGGCTTTGGAGTTCCCCTACAGGTGCTCCAGATCTTCAAATTTAGTCTCACAGCAGAAAACACTCTTCACGTGGAATAGTTTTTGCAATGGCACCATTTTTATATCTCTTTTACTTTAGGTGTTCAATTTTCCAAAATAAATTATAGCCTATATGTTGCGTGACGTTCACGATCAGCGGTCAGTCGCGCATTTCCTTCCCCCACTTATCTCTAGAGTCAATGCGTATATACGCTGAAAACTCAAGCGTCATGCTTTTTCCGTGAACGTCTCCAACTCGCGAGACACTGCATGATGTTCACGATCAGCGGTTAGTCGCGCACATATTCTTCACTGGTGTCTAGAGACCTGAATGTAGATGCGTAAATACGCTGAGAATGCAGGCGTGCTTCGCAATCCCAAGAAGCTCCACGGAGCGAGTTGCAGCCTCATGTTTTCGTACAGCATCAAGTCTCTCCTAAAGTTCTTCGGTAGATTGTTGGGATCTTATGGTCTTTAATCATTTAGCACCTTTGGAACATTGGGAAAGATTTGACCTCTTTCTAGGCATGGTTATAGTTTTATTGTGCTGATACCTGATCAATTAAAATCTAAGTGGCTGCTCCCCTGCGTTACCGGGTAGGCAACCATGTAACGAAGATAAATGGAAAAGGAAATTAAACACTCAAATAACATAAGCCCGAAGGCACATTTATACGAAAAAAAAATGGGAGTTTTAGCCAGTAGAGTCTAATTTTCAACGATATTCCATCGTCATCGAAAATCAGCCCTGAACTGTTCCCGCCTTCACCGCGTAGAGGTACTTATGTTATTCTATAATTATGCAATGAAATTAGTGATAGCTTTAATTTCTGTATCAAATGTTTCTGATCTTCGATTTTTATAAGTCAACAGGAAATGCCTATCAGACTGAACAACTTTTGCTAAGACGTCATTCCTATGTGAGTTATGGTGTAGCTGGGCTCTTGGAGTTCCACAACAGGTGTTCTGGATCTTCAAATTTATTCTCTCAGCAGAAAATGCTGATCACGTGGAACAATTTTTGATATGGTACCATTTTTGTATCTCCTATGGTTTAGCTGGTCTGTTGCGGTTCTGCATCAGGTGTTCCGGATCTTCAAATTTATTCTCTCAGCAAAAAATGCTCATCACGTGGAACAATTTTTACTATGGTACCATTTTTGTATCTCCTATAGTTTAGCTGGTCTGTTGTGGTTCTGCATCAGGCGTTCCAGTTTCCAAGATAAATTATAGCCTATGTGTTGCCTAGACTTAATATCTATACAACAAAAAAAAATATTCAAATCCGTCCAGTAGCTCCGAAGATTAGCGTGTACAAACAAACAGACAAACAGACATACAGACATACAGACAAACAGACAGACTTTTTTTTTGGATTCGTGCTCTATTACTGTTTCTAAACCCCCCTCAATTATTATTTTTTAGATATATATTCAATGCACAGACACAGTCTTTTTACTGTCTTATTATATTTATTATATTATATTATATTATACTATTATATTATATTTATTATATTATATTATATAGATATAGATAACGTATCTGGCAGCATTAGTATTTGTAAAGTTTTTATTTCCATACATTTCTACTTAGGTATCATTCTCTTAAACAAAATTCTCGTCTTATTCATTGAAAACTTCCTGGTAGATGGGATTCTGTTTTAACACCTGGAAAGGTTTCGATTTACCTTTATTGTGAAAAACAGCGGTGTAATCACAACCAGTGTATGCATGAAATGCTGGTAAAGAACGACAGAACGTTTCACCTAGTGTTTTTGATGAATGGGTACAATTTAATAGCATTTGGATCTTTGGTTCTTGATAATCCGCCCGAAAGTAACCAAATATTTAGTTTCAGTGGGTGTGCGTGTGCTAAACCACCAACTAAAATATCTGTGTCAGATGCTAAAATGGATACTTTAGTCGCGTCTTTTTCTATATGCATGAAAAAGTATTCGAGTATCTGATTCTTCATGATCGCAAAAGTTTTGAGACCATCCTCAATTCCCAGCACGTTTGAAAAACTTTCCGAAATGATATTACAATAAATTTGCACCATAGAAGCTGATGAAATTCATTTAATATTTGATAGATACTTCAGCTGTT
The DNA here is from genome assembly GCA_921972225.1 of Euplexia lucipara. NCBI lineage: Eukaryota > Metazoa > Arthropoda > Insecta > Lepidoptera > Noctuidae > Euplexia > Euplexia lucipara. The sequence continues at coordinate 2,036,478 of OV179142.1, read as the reverse complement.
TTTCACAATAAAGGTAAATCTAAACCTTTCCAGGTGTTAAAACAGAATCCCATCTACCAGGAAGCTTTCAATAAATAAGACGAGAATTTTGTATACGAGAATGATACAGAAGTAGTTGATTTGATTCATAAGTTTAGTTGCGAAATGTATGGAAATAAAAACTTTACAAATACTAATGCTGCCAGATACGTTATCTTTATTATAACATACGCCAGCAAAAAATTAAAAGGTCCCTTGTTGAAAAAAATAGGAATTATAGTTCATGTAGAATGCCGCCATGTAAAAAGGTTATAAAACAAAAAATATTGCGAACGGCTTTCGTAAACGCTATGTGGCAAAACGCATGTTCAAATAAACGGATAAAATTAGATACCAAAAATAACGGGTGGGATTTGAATAACAATCGCCTAGAACCTCTATGGTATGAAGGTGAGCCAACACCACTCAGTGTAGAGTCTATTATAATTAATGATTCAGAGGACGACGATATTGATAAGTCATTTGACAGTTAAGTGATGAAAGTGATTTTTATTAATTTGAGATTCTACGTTAAGTTATAATTTTATTTTTGTACAAACTTTTACTGATTTACATTAGTACAGTTCAATCTGACTGATTTTAATTTTTTTGCATCTTTATATTTTTAAAAATAGTTCTTGCTGTCATTTCACCATCATTGTAGATAGTTATTTAATGGCTTGTAATTTTTGAATTAAGATAGTTATGGTACCTACTCAGGTATTGACAGTAAATGGCTAGTCAACCTAACCATTATTGTTTAAACTTGGATTTTGAGAGATCCAGGGGGTGGTCAGTTTGGTTAGGCGTTAGCTGTTCCTACGATGATTTACGCAATAACAGGTTCTACACTCAGAAGCCTACTTAGTTCCCTAAACCCACATATAAATACAGAATTCAGGTAACTGTAATGCCAACTTAAACTAAGTTTTGATAGTTGTATATAAATTGTAAGCATGTTATTGAACTCGTAGTGATTGTGCTAAATTTTGAATTATCAATATTATTTATCTCTACACTTGTTGTTTTATTCAATGTTTTGATAAAAAATATTTAATATTCATAAAGTTGTATAAATTTAGAAACAAAATAATGTTATTTTGACTACAGGTGAAATTATGCTCCCTATCAACTTCAAACGCTTTGAACACTAAGTTTCGGCAAGCTTAGACCTGGCAGACCTTTTGATCCATTAACACTACCAACCATTGGGACCAACGCTAAATAATAACCAAGATACCCCATCTTGGTTATTATTTAGCGTTGGTCCCATCCGGGTACTCGATGAGGTAGGTTTAGTGTGTCAGAAGGGCATATTCAAAGGGGTCTGCCAAGTACTTCCGGCAGGCTGCGCAATGGCAGACCAACTTTTTTTTACATAACTAATCAATGGTTAACTGCTGCCAGCACTTTCATTCGGGTATCTTATGAGGTAATTTTTACTAAAAAATTACGTCAAAAAATATCAATTATTTCTATGACCCGGCAGGATTGGCTCTGGCAGACCTGATTTTTTTACGTGTTTAAGTGTCGGTTAACGATCTAAATACAGCTTATTGGGGTAGCCGATGAGGTAGGTATTTTTGCAGCCGGCTCTCGCACTATTAAGCGTTTATTAATTTATTATTTATTTAAGGAGCATAAGTACTTAATATAATTTGTTCAATATTGAAGTAGATATGGGTGAGGAAGTAGATACATAGCTTAGGTGTTTTCTTAATGTGATTACCATTATTTTATTAGGTCGTCAGCTGCTCAAATGATGAAAATGTATTTAATAATGTTTTTTATTTTCAAGCCTACATCGCTCAATACTTCAGTTCGTCTGCGGGTAAGCTAATAAAATAGTCATTGCCTGTAAGCATTTGTCATAGACTAGTCGTAAGTTAGTTCATATGGTTAGTACATCATGGGCGTAGCCAGGGGAGGGTTTAACCCTCATCAATCAAAATTTTAGCTTATTTTATTACTTTTATATTGAATGTACTGGTAGGTTTCAGGATATAAATGATACATCCTGCTCTTCTTGAATTCGGACCCCTCCGCTATAATAATATTTACTACCCCCATGTGGTACAGGCATGCCTAGGCGATCAAAGGGCAAAAAAAATGTGTTAACATTTGAAACTCGAAGAATTGATAAAATAAGTATAAATATATAAATAGTATTGATGAACATATTTAATTAGACGTAACTAAGCTCAACATTGCATGTTTATACCTTACGAGACGGGATGCTGAAGTTCTGCAACGCGCGCCGTCTGAGAACACACAGACGTAGTCAGATGGCTTGCCAAACAGTGAATAAAACTTTTCATATCCTCCATTTGAAAGTTAAAAGATATTTCAAACTTCACGTTTCACTCCATAAGAAGAAATGGATAAAACGAGTAGCCCCGGTTGCTTGATTGTAGGTCGCTGCTGTCTTCGCCAGCGTTTCATAAGGATGCCATCATCCTAAAGTGTCCCGATAGCCTCCGCTGGATGGCCCTCCATGCATGACCACTATCGTAACAGAAGTTTTTCATCCTTCCGATTTTCTACTCGTCAAGCCTAGGCCGACACGACTGCTGACTTTATCAAACCCTTCTTAGCCAGCAAATATCTGAAAGTAGCCGCTCGGCGCTTCATGCGAATGTGAAGTTATTTTATCATCAAAATCGATAGTATATTTTTAATTATGCTGCGAATCAGCACTTTTTGAACTCTAAGATTTAAAGAAGGTGATCCTCCACAATGCCCGCACTTCCATCATCTAAACTACGTCGTAACCCAAGTGTTCGCTGTTTCCCATTTTAATGATATTACGCAGTTTCGCGGAAAATGGTAATGAAAAGCATTTTCATTTCGATATTTTAACTGAACGTTAAATATTTCAACCTCTAAGTACTTAGTAAGGTAAATACCAATTAATAAGGTAAATAACCATTCAACATATTTCGTGGAACCTCTGACGGTTTCCAGTAATTAGGTAGGTACGGATTTCGCGCTTCCAACTTTCCAGACCTATTAATTATTTTCATGATGTGGTGCGAAACACTACATGTTTCGCTGTAAACGAAACAGGATTGTAATATAATAACAACGATAAATGACTCATATTATTATTATTATGGATAAGCGATTTATCGAATGCTGTTCTATAAAAAGGTAAGATTAGATTAGGAGTTAGTAATGCCCAGTACTGTGTCGGAGCTCAAAGTAACTAGTGATTTATGTGATTTAGACGTGGACATGGAACCAGTAGAACTAGTGCCTGGGGACAAGGAACCCCTCCTCAACGTAGATTATGTAGGTAAAATAATATTGTTATACCTAACTATGAACTTATATTTCTACAGTAAATTCAGTTTCTAGTTATCGGTAAAGCGGTTATTATACCTATTATCAATAAGTATCTTGAAACAGCCACGCTCATATTGTATGCTTTTTCTAGGTACATACGTACCTAGTACCTACCTACCTAGAGATTTGCAATAATTATAACAATATTAATGTTCCCATATACATATATAGGTACCTAGGTACTTTCGTCATTAAAAGACTAATGGTAGGTGGTAACAATGTCCTAACTCTTTTCTATGAACCTGGTTTTTTTATCAAAAAAAACTAACACGTAGGTATCTATAGATGCGAGTCCCCATAAATCGATTCAACTTTTGGCCCTGAATATGTGAATAATATTGCATTTCGTAAAAGTTACATCGGTGAAATCGGTAAAGTGGTCGGCTACAACTCTAGAAGGCACGTGTTCGACGTCGCCGTGTCGTCATCAGCCGTCTCATTACCATCTCACTCAAGGCTGCGTTTTTTTCTCAATTATTTTCGCTTACAGCCTTAAAAATATTGAAAACTTTGGTATATTTTTAAATGTTCGACGATTATGGTTCACTTTAAAATGAGAGTTAGTCTTGTGAGTAACATGGAACTATACGTTTATTTTGAAATCGTCAGGTAACTTTTTATCGACGACAATATGATGGTTTGGCATTTTTTGTAACGAAAGTAGGTACCTACTTAACCTTGATAAGTTGTACTATAGTAAGTTTAATTAGAATTTAATTCGTTTGGCGTTTAAAGAACCGGTCCTAAGTGTTATTTAAATTATAGGTATAATAAAGCTATTGAAATTCGGACAAATTACCATCACCTTTTTATGAACTTTTGGTAATTTTTGTAGACCAATGCTGGCAACATTATGTCGTTGACATCTTAGATTTTGACGCATCAAAAAGCTGCGTCCGCGTCACCTGATTGTCGCATTATTGTTTTTTTTTTGTTTTAGATAATTAATTCACCTTTCCAATGCACTTCAGTATCGTAAATTACGAATAAGCAATACACACTGTGATACTAGTTTTATAATAGTTTAAGCTTGTACGTAATCTAAATGGTTGTAGAAGCATACAATCTAATGTATATTTCTATAGGATATTGTTGAAATTTGTGCACTATTGTTGCAGGGGACGCAGTGCTATTTTCCGGAATGTCAAGTAAGTTAACTGTTCTAAATTTTCTTAACACAACTGTTGGTCTGCATCTTTGTTCAGCTATTCTTTGAGTAGACACATGGCAGATACATGCAGTAGGTAATAGGCAGATCGTTGAATTTGATTTATTTGGGAGTATCTTGAAGTCACAAGAAACATACAACACAATAAAAGTAAGTGAGTAGGTATAGAGTTATGGTGTATTTGTCACTTGAAGAAGTACTCTGACCTACATAATGTGGTATTTTCTTTTTACCTGAATATTCACAAAAAGTGAAATAAAAACAAAAGATGTCAAAGAAAATATGCTATACTTAAACTTTTTATTAGTAAATAAAGCAGGTTTTTATTTCATGCATACAAAAGTTTATACAGTGTTTATATACACCATACTAAAACATAATGGTAATGGGTAAAACCATAAACCATACTACCGTAAAACCGTGGTTCCAATCTGAGCCTGATGTTGTTAGCAATGGGATTGCACCCTCTTACTTGGGTCTGCAATATAACTTATGAAATGTGCATTGCCACTTTTAGAGAATAAGATTCAGTCAGATGTGTAATATAAAGATAATTGTGTATTGAATATCCAAATATTTAGGAATTTGAATTTAAACAAAGATTGTTAATCATTCCACTTTAAATGCTGTATGGTATTTATAACATCTACTACTACTATAACTTGTGTAGTTGCAGGCATGTCACTTTTGGCAGTCAGTTTGTCACTAGTTTTAGAAATAAATTGTTAGTTTCATTGTGTGTACAATGGAATTTTAATAATAATTTCCATCGGACGAACTTGTGGCTTAATTATAACAGCCGCATGGGACCATCGAAGGTTAAGCTATGCTTGACGAGGTTGGTCCTTGAAGACTCCTCCATGCCTCAGAAAGCATGTTAATACGTTGGTCCCGGCTGTCATTTGTAGATCTTTGTCAGTTGTTACTTGTAGTCAGAAGCCTGAAAGTCCGACAACCAGGTTACCAAGGCATATCATGTTACCCAGTTACTGGGTTGTGGAGGTCTGACAGGCAGTTGCTTATGTAAAACACTGGTTTTCAGCTGCATCCAATTAAAATGTAAACCGACCCCAATATAGTTGGGAAAAGGCTAAGCAGGTAATGAATAATAATTTCCATCAGCAAAAAATAAAATTGTATGCAGACACGGCTCCAATTCTAGATATAATTTTCCAGTGTAAGCTAATCTAGTACTGTATAGGATTTCCATACAATGCAAAGTCAGCATAAACTGGAAATTTATTTATTAAAGGTAAACCAACAGCTTCTGTATACAGCATTACATTAGAATAATGGAAAAAAGTATCAGACTTATACAGTTCGATTTAAATTTATTCCTTGATGTGAAGCCATGCTAAAAGCCATACTAAAATTCAACAAAAATGAAGTATTCTCATTTTGTTGAGGGAACACTATTGTTGTACACTAATGACTTTATAACTTCTTCAGTCAATATTGACTAAATTAACATAAATAAAGAAATGTAAAAGAAACTATAAATGTCAAGTCACAATGATATTACCTTATCTACCATTGTTTGGCACACATTTTGTTTGTTCAACTGTCTGCAATTATTATTACATTAACTATGAATTCTCTTTTTAATGGAAAAATGTAAAAGATATCCACCAAGGAAAAACTTCGAAAAATCGAGATCTGGCGGGTATGATTATAATAATTTATGACTGCCCAAACTGTATTAGAAAATATACAACCTGAATCATCATTTTTTAAAACCAACAAAGACTTATAACATTTTGTTATCTGTCCTTTAATTCTTTGAAGGGTAAGCAGTAGCAAGTAGTAAAAAAAAAAGTAATAAAAACAGAAATAAATTAGTAGTAAGTTAGTAAGTTGTTGTTGTTGTTGTTTAGTAAGTTTAGTAGTAGTAATAAATTATCTTTTATCTTTTTTGTTCTTTTTTGTAGTGATTTACTTCTGGTTACCCTTTTAGAAATTAAGTTTTGGCAGTTCTATTATATTTACCATAGCTGAAACTATCATCATTAACATCTTAATTGTAACAATGTGCTTAGCGTTTTATAAAATTTAGTCTGTGTAGTTTCATATTTATCAGTTGTGGCTTCATTACACAATTCTATAATCTATAAAATTGAGTTAGATGACTCTTTGCCATGCAAATTACAATATGGTCGATGTCCGCAACTCACAAGTAATGTATTCATTTTTCTACCTATGTGATACAAATATTAATTTAATATGTTTTGTAAAAAGGCGACGATGACATCCCGGGGATCGGACAGTATGATGACTTTCACACCATTGACTGGCAGCGCGACATCGCCCGCGATCGCATGCGACACAGGTATATCGTGAAGAAGAGGCAGGACTCCATATGGGATCTCATCAAGGTGGGCATGGTTTAATCTATTCTAACATTATAAAGAGGAAAGTTTTTTTGTATGTAACATACAAAAAAAACTAATCTTTCCACTTTACAATAAAATTAACTGGTCCAATTTGAAAAATTCTTTAAATTTTTTGGAAGCTACACTATTTCCGGGTGCCATTGACTACTTTTTATCCCTGTTTTCCCATGGGAACGGGAACTACGTAGGTAAAACCGTGTGACGTTCGCTGGTGTATTATAAGCTAAACATGCATATTTTCACCTAGTTACTTGCATGTTGCAAGTTATTAAAATCATTGCTGATATGTGTCTCACCACTACACAGGGAGCTCACGACGCGTGGTCCGGATGGGTGTGCGTGCTACTGGTGGGCGTGTGCACGGGCATAGTTGCCGGTGTCATCGACATCGGTGCCTCATGGATGACTGACCTTAAGTTCGGCATCTGCCCGCAAGCCTTCTGGCTTAACCGGGAACAATGCTGCTGGTCCGACACTGATACTACCTTTGATACTGGAAACTGTTCGCAGGTGAGGATACTTTGTTTAATCTCTGCCCAATGTACCCTGAGTAACCAATTAAAAATACCTAAACGATTATATGCTTAACTCGTCTGTGTTTGTCAGTGGCTGACGTGGCCGCAAGTGCTGGGTGGTCAGCGTGAAGGCCCGGGAGCGTACATCATCAGCTACCTGTTCTACATCGTGTGGGCTCTCGTGTTCGCGGCACTTTCCGCCTCACTAGTCAGGATGTTCGCGCCGTATGCGTGTGGATCAGGTAAACTAACCAGTTACTAATACCACAGTATAAATATTAATACAGTAGGACGACGCCTTTGATCTCTGGCAAAATCCCGCACTACGAACATCGTTTTGTTCGCAGTGCGGGAGCGGCTTTCCCGCGTCTCGCCCCTCACACCCCGCACGATTGCCCTGTCTAGATGGCTTCGTCGGACAACTGTATGTTTTTAGACTGTGCTAATACCATGAGAAGACCACTCAGTTTTACAAGAATGACCACACTCGTGATACCAATTGGGATTCTGTAGACCACTTTAATAGCAAGTGGGAAGCTAGTTGGTTGTATTGTGAGAGTCAAATAAAATACTACGTATAATTTCTTCAATGTATTACTAAAATCACCCATCTTTCAGGTATCCCGGAGATCAAGACTATACTAAGCGGGTTTATCATCCGAGGCTACCTGGGCAAGTGGACGCTGATCATCAAGGTGGTCGGCCTAATACTTTCCGTGTCATCGGGTCTCTCGCTTGGCAAGGAAGGGCCTATGGTGCACATTGCAAGCTGTCTTGGTAAGTCCCTAAATGTCTACATTGAGCTTGAGAGATTTTAACATTGAAAATAAAGTTTCTTAGTGTTCCAATTAGTCTAAGATTAGTTGTGGTAGATTAGTTTAAGTATGTATGTTTAAAGATAGGAAATATTATTTAAATAAAACAACAACATTTTGAACAAATTCTGTTTTTCTAGGGAATATTCTGTCATACTTGTTTCCAAAGTACGGTCGCAACGAGGCGAAGAAGCGTGAGATTCTGTCGGCAGCGGCAGCTGCGGGCGTGTCTGTCGCCTTCGGAGCGCCCATCGGTGGAGTACTCTTCAGTTTAGAGGAGGTACACAATCCTCTAATACTTTTTCTATGTCACAGTTGCACATCACAACACTCATGTCGTGACGTCAACACGATGAAAAACCTAAAAGATTTATTTTATCGACGGCACAATAAGTGTCCCTCCCCTAAAGTATTGTGTTTATTAATTTCTTTCTTCATCGATATCGTGTAATATATTTTAGTGAAATACAAATGTAGTTTCTTACTATTGTGCCAAAACAAGGAAATAGTGTTGCAAATAGTTTTCTTCACTTTTTTGTTCGCGACGACCTTACTTTATTTAATGCTAGTGAAATTGTAAGCAAGCAACTTTAATGTTGTTGCTGAGTTATATAAACAAATCGCTCAGCTGTGCAATGTGAGAAATACTTTTTATTACTTAGATGATTCTTAAGACACAATGTACAATTTTAAAAGTAATAAATTCTTCACGACTATGTAAAAACCAGCTCGTGGGGACAACTCAGGCTTCTTGCATTTTCTTTTATTATGTATGTCACTCTCAAACATTTTAATTATTCTTAAATAACTAGACAAGCATACTATTTATAAAAAATAACCGGCGAAGTATAAGTTGGACGCTCACATTGAGAGTTTCGTTTCTTAAATTCTTAAATTACGTTTTATTGCGTCGGCATCATAAAAACTTTAACCTATATTATATCTTAGGAGGTAAGGGGAGGAGCGAGAAATTTCGAATGGAAATAATTATTAAGCTATGTGGGTGCGCGTAAACTTATATGAAAATTAAAGAACTTCGTATTATTTCTCATATTTTCGTGTCGAGAACGTGTCTGTCTTTGCATGCTTAGAAATGACATCGGTCGCTGTAACTAGGGCATCAATTGGTTTAGATTAGAAGATTTGTGAGCAACAACGCGCCGAGTTGATCGGCGCGTGGTGTCTATAGCAAGCGCATTCTGTTCATATGTTATTAAACGATATTAAATGAAACGAATGTTGTAAAAATAGTTGTTTTGAATCTAAGAGACATTATTTGATTTACTGTTTTAAATGAAATGAAAATTTGCATTCTGTTGATAACTTTTAGAGATTTTATATGATTAATCTCTTTACGTAGTAATCCTAATTTGAAATTTCGAAATCATGAAAAGTCGAATTGCGTAATTACAAAATATTTAGCACCCCACCTCAGGTAGGTATTAATCTTTATGATGTGCTAAAAAAACAAAGAAGGTAAGTAACAGCAAGGGAGCCTAGACGTCACGGACTTGTCGCCCTGGGGTCCGTTCCCCAGGGCGCTAAGTCCTCATTTCATGTTTATGGTGCCCCCCATCATGTGCTGCGGATTGCTTCCTTTTTTAAGCGTTTCTATTTCAGTTATTTATTTTTACCTAGTTTGGATTCTTTGTTTTACAGATATTGATAACTGTTACTCATCCGTCACTTGCTCCAAAAGGTGCATTTAAAAACCAGCGTCAGGCAACATCTTAGCATCTGTCTGGCATTACCGCTGAAATTAACCTTTGCCGCAGTCACGATTACTGACAAACGGTTACACTAACTGATCTGGTATTCTGGTCCCCTCATAACTGTGTGGTTCTTTCTCAAAAGACCACTTCAGACACTAATCTGCATGGTTCTTACATGATCTGACCAAGACAATGTCTGGACTTCAAAAGAGACTGTGACCTGTGAGTTTATTTCGGTGTTTCTTCTCAGTAGCCAGATAGTGAAACACCGACCTCACCTTCTAGTTAGAAAATTACATGTAAAATTGTTTGTATGAACCTATTTACAGAAATAAATATCATTTATAGCCGCGAGACGATGTAATTTTTGTTTTTTTATTTTTATTTTTATTTGTTTTGTCATGTTTTTACTGTGCGTGTTTCAATCTGTTGCCAATAAATGTCTTTTCTTTCTGTTCCTTACCAATGTTTATTCTCTGGCAGGTATCGTACTACTTCCCGCTGAAGACGCTGTGGCGCTCGTTCTTCTGCGCGCTCATCGCGGCCTTCATCCTGCGCTCCATCAACCCCTTCGGTAACGAGCACTCGGTGCTGTTCTTCGTGGAGTACAACAAGCCCTGGATCTTCTTCGAGCTCATCCCCTTTGTTGGCCTCGGCATCATAGGAGTAAGTAAATAAATCGTCGTCAGACATATATGTTATAGGTACACCTCTGCCTAACCCATAGACATAACAAATCAACACGCCAGTGTTCCCCAAAAACACAGGCGTGTTGTCATGTTACGATGTTATGTTTGTGTATTTTATGATCTCAAAGAAAATTTAACGAGTAGATCTCGGTCTGCTAAATATACTTTTTGCTCAGTATTTTTATCGTCAAGACGAAGATGTAAAATTTAGAGTGTGAGATACCTATTAAACTTTTAATGTTTTTTTGTAGTCTGTATTGATTTTTGTTTATAATGAATTTCTTATATATTTAAATAGTAGTTCGGTTTCCTGTTAATTTATTATATAAACCTTGGCTTACCTACTTATTTAAGGTATGAGCGAAAAGTAAGCCACCTCAATTCAGAAACAGGTTGAGTAATAGCCAATCATAATTATGTAGGTGGAAACAAAGGTGCACAGTGCATCCGGCTCTTTATCTTAACATCACTGATTACAATATGACTCGTGTCCAAAGTGTCGATGTATACAAACGACACTTTGGTTACATTCAACAAAGTAGGACGAGAAATTTAATAATCTTATTTTTTTTCTTAAATTCGCTGTTTGCGTTTGGTAACAATAAAGATAAGATAACAAGTAATTTATAAAGCTCCCGAAATCATATTTATTGCAAAGAAGAAGAATTCGCGGAATTACAACGATTTGCAGTAAATTTTAATTTTCGTAAGCTACATTGTAGAAAACAAATAAGGTACCTATTATTTCTTTTTTGGAAATATATTAACATTGTTATAACCTAAGAGTTGTCAACATTTCGGCAATTAACAAATTTAAGAAACAAAACAATGAAAAAAAAAAAGGAATTCTCAACCTATTTACCTCGCTCACTTAACATTGAGAAACTAAACGAAACTGCAGTATTTTCTGTCTTTAAACAAGCACCTATTAAAACGTACCCATACGAAGCTATACCTTGGAACTGGATTAGATTATTTTTCTTTCTTGTGTGACATGCAAGAGTGCCTTTTCATGATTAAATAAACGATAAGACTTTGACACAACTGTTCCGCAGGCCACTATTCAAGAGACTGTATTTCCTGCCTTATTTTACTAATATACAATCGTGATCTAGGGATGCATAGCAACGATCTTCATAAAGGCGAACATCTTCTGGTGCCGCTACCGCAAGTTCTCGAAGCTGGGCCAGTACCCCGTGACCGAGGTGCTGGTGGTGACGCTGGTCACGGCCATCATCGCGTACCCCAACCCTTACACGCGCATGAACACCAGCGAGCTGATCTATCTGCTGTTCAACCAGTGCGGCATCTCAAACTCGGATCCAGTGTGGTGAGTCCTCTCGTCATGCGTTGCGTCATTACGTTATATGGCTAAGAGTGAACCTTCATTAGACTCTTTGATGGTTAAATTAATAACCTTTAGCCCGTTAGACCAACTGAATGATATGCATATTAAGAAAACATATTTTAGCATAATTTTGAAATGTGATTGAGTTATTACACTGTGTGATGTGGTCTGTGTATATGGTGTATGTGAGTGCCATTGTATTCATGTTTTGATAAATGTATTAATTTTTCATTCCTCGTACTCGGAAAGTAGTGTATGTTTGATCCGAGTAGTGGGTGGATGATGCTACTTGTCACCTTAGGGCGGGAAAGACTCATAGTAATTGCTTCCCTCTCTAGAGTGCTTCGATCAATAATAGCACTAGATGTCGGGTCGGCGTCAAAAATCCGTCTCGGTAAATATAAGCTCAATAGAAACCGGGGTTGGTATTTTGTTTTGTTTGCTTGAAACACGGCCAATGTAAACACGTCCTACAATGCCGCAGTGTGTATTCAACAGTTGCAAAAATAATCCCCGAAAACGTAATTATTCGGCCGGAGTATTTTACTTTCAGTAAGGACATGAAGAATAAGTTATATTTTAAGCTATAATTTAACAAATAATATCAATATTTTAACAAAATTACCGATTTTAAACTACCGCTACAAATGTTTGACCAATGCTCGCCAACATTTGCACAAACTTTTGTTTAACTGAACAGCAGATGCATGGAGTAGATTTGTATTGTAATCATTTTAATAATTTGTTACTAATACTTAAAAATGTTGTTGGTTAAATTCTGTTAATGCTACTTTAGTTTTGTTTCGTTCATTATTGGCCACCGACTTTCGAAACTGGAGTTATTTTTCACCTGGCGGTGTTTTTTAAGAAGGTTTATTTTTTTGTAAAAAAGTTTTTGTTTCGCCATTTTTAGATTCTTCGTGTGTCAAGAAAGTCTTTCAAAACTTCAAAGAATCATTGAAATCGCTTAACAATATTGCTAAAGAAGTTCTATCTAAACATTAATCTATACATCTCTGCCGGGCCCCTTTTAAAATAGACAGGCGTAATGTTATGTTATGCAAATATAAGAACTCTGCATAGACATTTCACTGTAGCAATCGCGAACAATTTGCTGTTATGTCTTGAAGAGTTCCGTCGCCCGTCTTTTTCATCAGTTTTTTTTTCACAAAATGTTACTTTCTAAATGAAAATGCTTGATTTGTTACTAAAAATGTAAAAATCGGTACGTGTGTACCTATATTTTTTGAAGAGTTCCCTCAATTCCTCAAGGGCCTCTCATTAGATATGAGTTTTTATACAAATGGGACCAATCTGTTTATATACCCTATCAAATAAAAAAAGAATTTTGAAAATCGTCTTTAAATGACGGAGTACTGAGGTCACAAAACCTAAAAAAAAAATACAACCGAATTGATAACCTCCTCCTTTTTTAGAAGTCGGTTAAAATAATTTGATTTCATTCAATGATTTTTAACCAGCTGCTCCCCGTGGTTTAACCCGCGTAAACCAGGAGTAGTAAGTAGCCTTAGCCTAAGTGTTACTCCAGGATATAAAGCTACTTACATACTAAATTTCATCCAAATCTGTTCAGCCGTTTGAGCGTGAAGAAGAAAGAAGTAACAAACATACAAACACACACTCTCACACTCACACTCAGAAACTTTTGCCTTTATAATATTAATGTGAAAACTTCTAACTCGCATGCAAAAGTAAACGCATGAATTTTTTTTGTGGGTTGATTTGATTATAATGAGCCAACCCGCAGACAATTAATAGCAATGTCTTAATAAAATAACTATAAACAAACCTTCGCTCGCATAAGAAATATAAATGATTAATCTGCAACTCTACGTCTCAATTCGTACTGTGTTCTGAGCATTGAAATGTCATACCAAGAACTACGTCTAGTTCCAAAATAGAGTAAAGACGAAATTGTGAAAAAAACGTTTTTAACCTTATTTTATAGGCCTTAAGTATCATTTTAGAAAAAAATATTTTTGTACTTATTATAAAAATGGCTTTTATTTTTAAGTCAGATTTCAAATTTATTCCTTTTACTTTTCTCCGACGACAGAAGGACTTAGGCATAAATATTTTGCAATTGTAATTAAACTTTATACTTGAGTGTCAAGGTTTATAATGAACTGAACTTGATAATATTATAAAACATTTTTCTATATTCGTAGTAAGAAATGCAATTGTTTATGCGTGTCTAAACGTGGACACTTTTGCGAGGTATATTTGTTCCTGATCTTGTATCTAGTGCTATTATTGATCGAAGCTAGAGTGGGAATAAATTTTAAAAATAGAACTAAGTTTGGTTTGGGAGTCGGCTGCAAAAAATCCAATTAAGAACAAACATAATTACTTAAGGAAAAAAAATGCTGCGATCGTGTCAGTGTGTAAACAGCCAGTGTAAATTAAAAAAAAAACTAAGCCGGTCCGCCCGCGGCAGTGACGCGGTGTGTTTCATTATTTAAAATTTTAAATAGACTATTTATAATTTGGCGGGATACTAACTCTGTAAGCTGAAATATCTTATTCAAAATTAGTTGAAGTGTTCTGTTGAAGACAAGGCAAATATAGGTATCGAAAATCTCGCTTCGCTTCGGGCGTCTAAATACCTCGTATGGGAATTGATTCCTTTCGACCCTCGTGTAACAATCTACTATTTCGTTGACGTGATGTGGAATGTAGATTTATGTTTCGTTAGTGACTACAACCGCAACTTCACGGACGTGAACTCTGCGATCGAGAAGGCGGCGGCGGGCCCGGGTGTGTACCGCGCCATCTGGCTGCTGGTGCTGGCGCTCATTCTGAAACTCGTCATGACCATCTTCACCTTCGGCATCAAGGTGCCGTGCGGGCTCTTCATACCCAGCCTCGCGCTCGGAGCTATTGCGGGAAGGATTGTGGGCATCGGTAAGAAAAACTGTCATATATTTACTCCGAGAATAGACGTAACAATATTAAACTCAAATCACACAATTTGCAATAACCGATGATTGCGATAAAGATGTCCATTTGAAATGATGCGCTTACACGAGAAATTTGTCATTTGATTCCTAGCAGATGCTGATGACACCGACTAAATTGCTATAAAGTCAATGATTATGCACCCCTATTTTTTAATTAGTACAAAAAAAATTGGGCTGTATCCGTACCTGTTACTGATCATATAAGCGTAATCAAAAGTAAAAAAAAACGAAGTCCAATTTTTAAATATGCTACTATTTAGTTAAACTTAAATAACGAAAACAGCTGTTGGAGGCGGGGCATGCTTGAGCGAGATCACGCGAACGTGAGCGAGAGATGACGATTAATGAATACTACTGTCATGAATAGCCTGAACAATATTTCCATAAACTGGGTGACTGTTCGGGATATAAACAAACGCTAATAACTTTGCTGTTTATGAATATTATTAATGGACACTTTACACATATAATGAGAAGTCTGTCTAGAATAAATAAGCCCTTTAAGTATTTAGGTATACTAATTAAAAATTAGTGGTGCATATAGAAATAGGCAGGAATTTTTAGGAAGTGTTTAGTAAACAGGTGTATATGTATGTTCAGGTGTGGAACAACTGGCGTACAACTACCCGAAGGTGTGGCTGTTCTCGGGCGAGTGCTCCACCGGCGACGACTGCATCACGCCCGGCCTCTACGCCATGGTGGGCGCCGCCGCCGTGCTCGGCGGAGTCACGCGGATGACAGGTACGAAGTATTTCCGTATGCAGCTTAGCACCTACCAGCCAGTGGCGATTTTTGTTGCTCCAGCTAACTAGCTGGGGGTTTTTCGATTCTAAGTTCATCTATAGTACACACATTTATATCGGTCGATCACGACCTTATCAAATACTAATACCTATATAATGGCTTGAAAAACTACGATTATTATCCCAATTAGACCTTGATTCTAAAACTCAAAGTTTTACTCAATAAAGGCTCGTTACATAATGGGCTCAATACGCATTAGGGGCGATAAAGAACAACCTGCCCCAGAACTCTGTCTTACTTTGAACTTCTGAACTTTGTCTACTCGACACGGGCTCCCTAAAGAAAAATCCCCCCCTAAATAAATAATAATAATAAAGACTTACTGCCGCGCGAGGTAAAGCTGTTAGAAACTATAAGGCGAGGCTCCACCAAAGCGGAGACAAGAAGGGATGTGTTTTACAACTAATCAGCTTGCGTCATTTTGACCGCTCAGTTCTTGGCTTCAGCGCAATACAATATCGTATTGGTCAATTACGAGACATCTCCTTTCGTCTGCGCTTTGGTGGAGTCTCGCCCTTAAAGCCAGTTCACTCATCTCTGCTCCGTACGCAATAAAAAACCCTGAGACGCGGTGATATTTACCATTTTGGACTTTAAAATATCATATTAAACTAGCTGTACCCTGCCACGCTTCGCTGTGGCACATTGTGATAGAATGGTTAAAAAAAAAAAAAAAATAGTTAAAAACATTCCTTGATGCGGATTATACAAGGTGTTTTTATTGATATCCCATAATCCTAGGGGTATATTCTGTAGGTAAAAATAATACTAAAACTCCTAGAATGGTCCAAAAATGTATAGTTTCGGAGATATCATCAATCATAATTAAATTATCAGTTGTTTAGTACCCGTAACACAAGCTCTGCTTAGCTTGGGACTAGATGGCGTTGTGTGAATAGTCGTGGAATATTATTATTAAGTATTATTTTTATTACCTAGGTAGTTCAAAAATTGTCACCAGTACGACGAATCTTCTATTTAACGTCACTTTTCTTTCACGTACGGGTGTTTTACATTAATCATCGTGACTTTGTCGAATTATTTTGTACTAGCTTCTGCCCGCGACTTCGTACGCGGATCCTGTTGCTTATGCCAGCGACAACGGGGTCGTCAAAATCGAAGATCTGAAACGTCTGACGTCGAATTGTAAAAGCCCGGGGACGGCAAAACAATGGAATGCGCGAGACGATCCAAGACGTTCCAGATTTTTTATTTTTGTTGGTCAACAGGAAATACCATCAGACTTAACAACTTTTGCTAAGACGCCATTTTTATTATGTATATGCTATATTGTCGCTGGGCTTTAGAGTTCCACTACAGGTGCTCCAGATCTTCAAATTTAACTTCACAGCAGAAAACACTCTTCACGTGGAATAGTTTTAGCAATGGCACCATTTTTATATCTCTTTTACTTTAGGTGTTCCATTTTCCAAAATAAATAATAGCCTATATGTTGCGTGACGTTCACGCTCAGCGGTCAGTCGCGCATCTCCTTCCCCCACTTATCTCTAGAGTAGATGCGTATTTACGCTGAAAACTCAAGCGTCATGCTTTTTACGTGAACTCGCGAGACAGTGCATGATGTTCATGATCAGCGGTCAGTCATATATTCTTCACTGGTGTCTAGAGACCTGGATACCTGGTAGATGCGTAAATACGCTGAGAATGCAGGCGTGCTTCGCGATCCCAAGAAGTTTCCACGGCGCGAGTTGCAACCTCATGTTGTCGAACAGCATCAAGTCCCTCCTAACGCTCTTCGGTAGATTGTTGGGATCTTATGATCTTTAATCATTTAGCACTTTTGGAACATTGAGAAAGATTTGACCTCTTTCTAGGTATGGTTATAGTTTTATTGTGATGATACCTGATCAATTAAAATCTAAGTGGCTGCTCCCCAGCGTTACCGGGTAGGCAACCATGTAACAAAGATAAATAGAAAAGGAAATGAAACACTCAAATAACATAAGCCCGAAGGCATATTTATACTATAAAAAAAATGGAAGTTTTGGCCAGTAGAGTCTAATTTTCAATGATATACCATCGTCATCGAAAATCAGCCCTGAACTGTTCCCGCCTTCACCGCGTGGAGGTACTTATGTTATTTTATAAATATGCAATGAAATTAGTGATAGCTTTTTTTCTATATCAAATGTATCTGATCTTCGATTTTTATAAGTCAACAGGAAATGCCTATCAGACTGAACAACTTTTGCTAAGATGTCATTCCTATATGAGTTATGGTGTAGCTGGGCTTTTGGAGTTCCACAACAGGTGTTCCAGATCTTCGATATTTATACGTCAACAGCGAGTGCTCATAAGGCTGAACAACTCTTGCTAAGACGTCATTCCTATAAAAGTTATAGTGTAGCTGGGCACTTGAAGTTCCACATCAGGTGTTCCGGGTCTTCAAATTTATTGTCTCAGCAGAAAATGCTCATCACGTGGAACAATTTTTGCTATGGTACCATTTTTGTATCTCCTATAGTTTAGCTGGTCTGTTGCGGTTCTGCATCAGGTGTTCCGGATCTTCAAACTTATTCTCTCAGCAAAAAATGCTCATCACGTAGAACAATTTTTGCTATGGTACCATTTTTGTATCTCCTATAGTTTAGCTGGTCTGTTGCGGTTCTGCATCAGGTGTTCCGGATCTTCAAATTTATTCTCTCAGCAAAAAATGCTCATCACGTGGAACAATTTTTGCTATGGTACCATTTTTGTATCTCCTATAGTTTAGTTGGTCTGTTGCGGTTCTGCATCAGGTGTTCCAGTTTCCAGGATAAATTATAGCCTATGTGTTGCCCAGACTTAATATCTATACAACAAAAAAAAAATCATTCAAATCCGTCCAGTAGTTCCGAAGATTAGCGCGTGCAAACAAACAGACAAACAGACAAACAGACAGACTTTTTTTTTTGGATTCGTGCTCTATTACTGTTTCTAAACCCCCCTCAATTATTATTTTTTAAATATATTCAATGTACAGACACAGTTTTTTTACAGTCTTATTATATGTATAGATGATAGTAAAAAAAAAGATGATTGAAACATAATTCATATGCCAGTTGATTCTTTGATATGGTCTCAATCATACCCTAGAGTTATGGGATATAAAAAAAAACACGTTGTATATCATGCGATCGGTGCAGAACTTTTTGAGTTTTTGAAGCGTACATAAACAAAGCAACATAACATTTATATATATATATATATATATAGATGTATACAGAGTTCCCTGTTAAACACGTCCATAAGATGCTGCGAATAAAAGTGCTCGAACCACGACACCATTGAACTATAGGCGCAGTGGGTTTAAATAGAAGTATGATTCCAGTGTCCCTGGTGGTGATAATGTTCGAGCTGACGGGCGGTGTGCGCTACATCGTGCCCCTGATGGCGGCCGCCATGGCGAGCAAGTGGGTGGGCGACGCGCTGGGCCGGCAGGGCATCTACGACGCTCACATCGCGCTCAACGGCTACCCCTTCCTGGACAGCAAGGACGAGTTCCAGCACACCTCGCTCGCGGCGGATGTCATGCAGCCCAAGTGAGTACTACTTCATTACGACCTGAGCTAATGCTTACACTGGCAACTTACAAACCCCTATAGAATCTTGGAATTTCTGTTAATTGCTCAATATTTGACTATTCATTGTCTGAAAGAACATTTTAAGTTTGTCTAGCAAATATCTAATTACAATATATCTACTCAATGTTACACCGTTTTTTGTAAAATTACAATATACTTTTATTTGTCATTTAAAAAAAATCTTTAAAAGGATAATTATTGTACTGATCAGACAAGTTATACTAGGCACTAACTCTAAAAGTTAAAGTAAAAATATTACGTGTATTATATTACTTATGCGATGCGAAATTGTTATTAAAATGTTACAAACATTCAGCAGCACATTTAAATAAAAGCACTACGCGAAGAAATGCTTGCGAAGAAAATAATACCATCAACTTATCTTTCGTGATTGGGATCATTGTGTGCTTTTGGAAGCTCTCTAGCAATGGGAGTTGCACATTACTAGTATTCTTGTTAGCGTTATTTACAACAATAACTGATAAGAAAAATGTTAATTTCTGCGCTGAGTAAACATTAGTGATGCTTCTTATCGCATGGTAGTGACTAACCAGCACGCGTAGCATCACCACCGTACAAACGGATTTTGTCTACAAAGGAATCGTGTAGATTCTTCAGTCGACTCTACTCTACAAATATCAAGCATTATTTCTTCTATAATCGGCAAAAATGTGTCTATCTTCTGTCATTGTGTCGATTCTTTCGTCGACATACCAGTTTGTACTGTGATGACGCTACGCGTGCTGGTGGCAGAGTATGATTGCTGCCCATGACTGACTTAGCATCACGCGCCGTCGAGAAATATCTTTCAGGCATGGCCGGTTTCCTCGCGATATTTTCGATGATTTTTGGTGATACTGAAGCAACAGTTACGTCACCCGTACTGACGATAAACCTAAAATATCTAGGACCATATTAGTGCCAGTGCGAGTTGTGTTTACGCTAACGCGATCGAAACGTTCACCGCGTTTGTCTCTTTGATTGGTGAAAAGCTTGGAGCGGGCCAATCGGAGCGCCGAACGTCATGAACGTCTCAATCGCGTTAACGTAAAACAAACTCGCACTAGGCATTCAGAGAACCATACGAATATAATAGTAGCTGCTCGCGCTCGCTTCGCTCTCAACATTTTAATTTTTTGCCATTTTGCCACTTTATGCATTTGTTAGTTTTCTATGACATGTTTTTTTTCTAGTTTAACATTAGTTGGTGTTTATACTTCCTCGACAAATGACGTGACTTTATGCCAATTCCAATGATTTTAAAATTGTAAATAGCCATTTCGAAACAATACTAATTATCTTTTAGGATTTTTATTTAACATTGTGAATTGACGTTAACAAGATTGTATCAAGCATTTGTGCTCAGCACATACGAGTATTATACGAACATAAATGATGTGATAAACTGAACAGATTTGTTTCATATGTTATTTTCTAATACTTTTTGCGACGCCAAGCTGATAGTGCACCCAGCGATTACACTTGCGAAATTTGTATGCTTGCTTATATCATACTAGCAGACGTCACGCTGTTTTCCCCGCGTTGTTCCCGTTCCCGAGGGAATACAGGGATAAAAAGTAGCCTGTGTCACCCAGGGATAGTGTAGCATCTCAACAGTGAAAGAATTTTTCAAATCAGTCTAGTAGTTTCGGAAACTATCCAATGCAATCAAGCAAACAATAAAAAAAATCCTCTTTATCTGAGAGTTTTGTAGCTGTGCATGACATATTTTTTTGGTTTTCTCTATTACGCGGTGCTGCTTATTATTTTGCGACCGGATATTTTATCAAACAAAATTTGTACATTAAAAAAAAACTTTAAACAACTGTCTGTTGCCCGTTTAAATAAGTGAATTCTAATTTACTTTACCACCAAAAGGTGTTAAAACAAATATCCGCACAAAGTTTGGATCCCGAAAAACCACAAATAGACATTTGTAACGTCATTAGTTGAACTTATGGGTTCAAACGTATGACGTGAAATGGAATATAACGTGTTTATGTCGCTTGCATCAGACGAAACGAGACGCTGTCGGTGATCACGCAGGACTCGATGACGGTGGACGACGTGGAGACGCTGCTGAAGGAGACGGAGCACAACGGTTACCCGGTGGTGGTCTCCAAGGAGTCTCAGTACTTGGTCGGCTTTGTACTGCGCCGGGACCTCAACTTGGCCATAGGTAACAATGTCAACATCACTTTTCTGTCTTTACATCCGGCGGCGCATGTCGCGGCTACTGGTGGTGGCGCGCACCAGTCTGCGGGCGCATGCACCACTGACTCGCGCGCTAGGCCATCTTAACGCAGTAGCGGATACCATTGACCTATTCACCTGTACACTGGGTGAGTTCACAAGGGCTACGTACTGTGTAGCATAGTAGTACCTATAGGTATAGGTAAATAAGTTTATTTTTAACCGACGTCAAAAAAGGAGGAGGTTCTATGTTCGTGTGTATGTTTTTTTTTGTATGTTACCTGATTTCTCCCTTATTTGTGGACCGATTCCCAAAATTCTTTTTTTATTCGAAAGAGTATACTCCTGAGGTGGTCCCATTTTAATTTGGTGAAGATCTCTGGTGCTGATCTTCGGAGATATACAATGGAACTCTTCAAAAACAGACGACAAATCTGTCGTGATTGCTGGAATGGCTTGGATGTTTATTGGTCATACAACATCATGACGTATCATGACGCCTATATCCTCTGTAGGGTACGCAGATGTGTACAATGTACCTTGATTTCGACAGTTAGGTATGTTAAGTTTCATTTATTAGGGTTAAGTGGACAACCCTATTATCATGACATGTATTGTTAACATATAACAATATAAAATACATTCATGGCAAATATTTGTTAACTAAAAATGGAAACATAAAAAACTTTTTAACAAAAAAAAAAAACCGACTTATAAAAAAACACTAACCGGTATATAATAACTTTCAATTCGGAAGTCGGTGGCCCATCATGAATAAGACAAAACCACCAAAGCCACAGACTTCCTAATTTTGAGTTATTTTACACTGGTTAGTGTTTTTTTTAAGTCGATTTTATTTTTTAAGTTACTTTGCCGTGGCAATGATTTAATTTGTAGTGGCAAAGAAAACATGTTTTTGTGAATAAATAAATAAATATTTATAACATGTGGTAGCCTTCCCACTTCCCACATACCGCTTGCCGAAGTCCGTCTGGATAGGTGACCATCCATTTCAGTCCGATACCCCTCCGTGCCTCAGAAAGCAAGTTCAGCAGTCGGCCATGACACGCTTTTTTATTGACGTTAGTAATAGTAATAATTTTCGTCACACATAACATCCCTCCTCATAAGTGTCGTTACCTGCAGCGAACGCGCGCCGCACGATGGAGGGTATCACCGGGCAGACTGTTGTGATCTTCGCGGGCACGGGCAACCAGCCGATGTCGTCGCCGCCCTGTCTCATGCTGAACCGCATCCTGGACATGGCGCCCATCACCGTGACCGACCAGACGCCCATGGAGACCGTAGTGGACATGTTCCGCAAGCTCGGTCTTCGCCAGACGCTCGTCACGCACAACGGGTAGCTACCGCATTTATTCATTTTATGTCATTGTAATAGTATCATAATATATCTGGTTCTAGTACAGCACGTCGATTCTGTTCCTTCTCTCTACACAAAGTATTTTGATAGCTGCCAAATACATAGTACTTCTTAGATTGCCACAACTTTAGACAAGTTATCCATACATAGTGGCATACTTACGTGATTTAAAAACTTTTAGTTCGAGTTCATGCAATCCAAATATTGATTCGCAGGCGTCTCCTTGGCGTGATCACCAAGAAGGATGTGCTGCGCCATGTGAAGCAGATGGACAACGAGGACCCGAACTCCGTGCTGTTCAACTGAGCCTGCGCGCGCCTCGCGAGGCGACGTGCTCCATAGCCTGCACACTCTGCGTTCTACATCGCGTTTACGTTATGCAAGACTATCAACATTCGCGATTATAATATCGCGACGTGCACCTCCATGTGTGCTCTCCTAACTGCTGCAACCTACGATCTTACTATTGCAATTAATTCATAGTGTGTGATATCCCTAGTTCATAGTAATAAGTTCCGCAGGGAGTCCGTATATCTTGCATCACTCTAACGTCGCTTTATTAATGTAACATTGTTTGTGTAAAGAATATAATTATAACAGATGTATTCTGTAGTGTATAGTAAGCATGTAAGTGTCGCTATGGCAACTGGTTTGTATATTTTGCTGTAACTTTGCGTAGTATTCATCTAAGTATATTACAAATAGTCGAATTACCATTTGAGTAGAAATCAGGTGTATTGTGATTCTCAGCTATTTTAGTATGTAAACAAACAAAATATGTACCATCAATGTTCTTTTTATACAGAGTACTAATTGAATAACTATCACTATTTTGTAGAAATCTATTTTCAATGGCAATAGTTCTAGTTGAGCGCGCGAGCTACATAGCAACTTCGCAATCAACATTCAACTAAAGTGAATGGCACTCAGTATTTTTATTTTAAGATTTTTAGCAATCATTTTTATTTATTAGATTAATCAATTCAAATGTATAAATTTATATTATTTTTTTAATCGTTTTATCAAGGTTTTTAATGGTAAGCTATACATATTCGCTGTATGAATAATGAACAAAGATGTTAGATATTAATATATGAAATAATTTATTTTTGTTTTCAACTAATATGCTATTTTACATGAGTTTATATGTAAATAATGTATCACATATAAAGCATAATGTTTACCAACATCTCATTTTATGTAGAGTTATTGAATTGGATGTATTATTTTTATAGCATGCTATGTTTGTATATACGAGCACCCGACTCGCGCCTGACGAGAAGCAGAAGGTAGATGTGTCGCGCGTGCGCACGGCGTGCTCTCGGTCAGCACAGGCGGCGGCGGTCACTGTGGAGCGATCTGTTGTTCTGTCCACATAAGGGTAGCTCTGTTTTAGCCCACTTGTTGTGTATATATTGTACATAAATTTACTATGAACACGTCTGATAACATTCACTAAACAGCCTAACTCGACCGTCCCCGTATCAGCTGTGACCCACTCAATAAGCAGTAATCATATTAGTGAATGCTTCCGAGACTGACGAGTATAATATGGAGACGCATGTGCGAGCTGCGGCGGGACCTTTGACATTACTCTTGTACTTGACGTCATATTCATTTATACAAGGATGTGATTTATCTTAGAATACAACCTACTATTGGGCTGATGTTATTTATTACTATTGATATTAAATAAAGTATGCAATAACAAAACACTACGTAAATAAATCATGTTTTTAATAGATTGGTTAAACATTGTCTTCTGGTCTTTTAACTGCGAACTGAATAATGTGGCGATAGAGCGAACGATGAGCAGCTATCTCGTGTCCTTCAATATTTGAATATTGTACTGTTTATATGTATTTTTATAAAAAAGAACTGAGAATTTAAAATGATGAACTACGAAGTATTAGTAAATATTGTATAACTAACTTTACACGGAAGCATGTCGCCATTCGGTGCGCGCTTCTTTTTATATTATATTTTATAAATATTATGTATTACAGTTGCAATATTGAAATCACAAGTAATTTGCACGTCGGCCCTAGCTTTTATGCTAAGATTTGTTTTAAAGTTTCAATGATATAAAATGGGATTTTAAAATGTTATTTATTCTTCGTATGCTACCGACGTATTGACCATGGTATCATCAAACTATGTCTGTCTATATATATTATTATAGAATATTGTTATAATTCGTATTTTATTACTAAAAGGATGTTTGACATTTTTTTAAATATTTAAGGTGTTAATCTTAGAAATACACCAGAGGCGAGTCTAACACAGCATTAATCAATCAATTTCAATTGTGCAGCTTTTCTACATTACAGTATTTTTTACTTAGAACGAATATATAAGAACATTTAAAATAATGAACAAGTGACACAAACACCCTAATCAAAATAAAAGTCAAACACCATAATATGGTGTTTGACTTTTATTTGACTACATATTATGTAGTCATAAAATTTATTATTTATGAATATGATATATGTACACAAATTATAACTAAAAAGTATATATGCAGGTATTTCAAATAGAATTTTATCCTGTATAAAGTTGTCAGTTAGTTCAAAGGTAATCATTACAGTCGTTGTTGTTCCTACATTATGAAATCGTGAGTGTATTTATAGTAGTTGTTAAATTGTAAGGGCTTGTTAAGTGTGGTGGGATGCCACAGACTGAGCCTCCTGTGGTTCCACAATGAAAGGGTTTCTCAAAGTGAATGCGAACCCTGTGGGGTTCACCAGTTGATGGTGGAAATTTTACGGAAGGTCGCTTGCTGGCAAGGAAGCGCGAGCGACACTCGTGTATCATTAGTTTCATTGTTCCGCCTTAAATTGCGACAAGAAACAAGACCAATCGTAAAATAAAAAATCTTCATTATTTGTGGCACTTCTATGGTACAAGTCCAAGATGGGCTGCAAACCGTAACCCCAAACTCTACGGGTTTCTATGAATCTCTATGAAATAGATAATTACATTTTTATTTTTTAAATTTAATATTATTATTTTTTTTATAAAAATACCTTTTATACTTTATATTTCATTATAAAAAAAAAGAAAACGGGGTTCGCATTCGTGTAACTTTCATCTGTGCACCATGGGGCCGTAAGTTTGAGAAACCCTGAGTTAGGACATTCAGAAACACTGACACTCACAGTCTGAATGAACTAAAGGTGATCCAAATCTCCCGGAGATGCACGGTACACACTATGACTAGTTTGCAGTAACGCCTTCAAAATAATTTGATGATTTGTAGTGTAAGGCTTTTTATCCAGTTGAGTTATCGTTTCAGTACCCGATTAGGCAGTGATAGCCTAGTGGTGTGAGCGGCGGATTGCCAAATCACAGGTCTCGTGTTCGAACCCAAGGCACGCACCTCTGACTTTTCGGATTTATGTGCGTATTGTTAAAATTATCACTTGCTTTAAAAACGGTGAAGGAAAACATCGTGAGGAAACCGGCATGCCTGAGAGACTATTCTCAAGGGCATGTGATGCCAAGTCAGAGGCCCATGGGCGGCATTAAAACTCTGACACCAGGTTAGTTACTAACCACACGATAAGAAGAAGAAGAAGTACCCGATGGCGCCGGGCCGTATGGGGGTATACAGCTGTGAGATTTAGTTCACATGATACTATCATTAAAACATCAATAAAAGCTGGAGAATACCGTATAGATGTTATGGCATTGTTTATTTCGTAAAGAGGAGCATTGTTCCTGTTATTGCTAAAGTTTACTACAGCACCGCGATGAAAAGTTACAAAATATTAGTAGACATAGATGTAAGAAACACTGAGCCGCAGTCATTTGACAAACCACTCGTGATCAGTAAGGTTAGCACGTGGTGAGAACCCATCATAGATATTTGTTTCATGTCAGTTATGCAGTAAATGTCTGTATGAAACATGATATCTAAAATAAATAAAATTAAAAAAAAAAAAAAAAAAAAAAAAATTAAAGTATGTTAATTTATTTTAGTAGGTGCTCGAAGTGACCACCGCCTTTTTCAATACCGCCTCTGGCTTTAGACCGACATTTAAAACTAAACTGAAATCGGAGCATTGATACTTTCAGTTTTAGAAAAAGACAGAGATAGGCGGTGACAGTTAAGAAACATGTTAAAAATGTCAAATAAATTCTTCAATTTCGCCATGCTTTTGATCGATGCATTTATAATGGTGATCGTCAGGATGACTGTACCAAACTGCCTAGGCTGGCCACTTTATTTCTATGATATATTTCTTTATGCCAAGGTAGGAAATATTTTACTAGGTAGTAAATAGTAGCCAATAGGTATTAAATAGTGCACATGGTGTCAAGGACATAATGTCGTTTGGTCCAGTCATCCTGACGGTCACTTTAAAAAAACAACTGAAGTCAGTATGAAAACTCAAGTTTTATATTAACACTAGCAACCGTTTCACTCGCGTTGTTCCCGTTCCTGTTGGAATACAGGGATAAAAAGTAGCCTATGTCACCCGGGGATAGTGTAGCTTCCCAACAGTAAAACAATTTTCCAAATCGGTCCAGTAGTTTCGGAGCCTATTCAATGCAAACAAACAAACATTTCTTCTAATATTATATATTAGTATAGATGACAGCTCTTGTAAATGCCCGCGTCCTATTGGTATATTGAGAAAAAAAAACAAAAATAACCGAAATTACGTTTAGTTTAAAAATACGGGAATTGGCACCACTTTCACTAGAAATTAACGAATTTATGTTTTTACTGCTTTTAACTAAGTTCCCTTCAGGTTGATGTGTCGAAATTCACAGTGTCTTGTGTTTTTTTCAAATTAGCCGTTCAGTGTCAAGTTGTACGTTGAATAAAATATGATTCGCGAATCTGAGTTGTGGTCAATAAAATCAACAATACAACTCTATCACTGAATATAATCCCATTTAAAGGACTTTAATGAAATTGACAATCAATTGGATTATATGAACTTAAAGGGTTGTCTTAATAAGTTGACTGATTATAATCTGTAAACACACGTGTAACGGTCGCGAATCATATTCTGTTCAACATACAGCCGGATACTGAAGGACAAACGGCAAAAAAAACAAGAAAATTTGAGTTTCGCGGGCGGCCCTTACGCATCCGCCTAAAACACATCAATTTAAGGCTCCAGCACATTTGTAACACTCGACGCCATCCCACGCGGTTTTATTGGTCAAATCTGAAAAAGGTGCTTATAGTAACCAATGAGAACACCATATTGAAGTTTCGTGGCATGGCGTGTTATAAGTCTGTTGCTAGCCTTATTCACACAACGTAACGTGTCGACACGGGGGCGATGCTGTGGAATTGGCTGAGTAATTGACATGGACTTACATATGGGTAGATTGTACGAATTTTAATTAAGGGTTTGTTTTTTATAATAAAATAGTCGTTTTATACGTTTATAACTGGAGAGTCTCAACTAAACATGACAAGAGCCGCAGGCTGCCTCTAGACCCAGCGCGGTCTGTCAGAAGTAAATTATCGTGATCTCAACTGTGGACAGGAACAATAACACTTTGTTCATTATTATCGATGTAGTTATGTCCGTGACTACCGCCGGACCACGAACGCCAATCGCTTCCATATTTGGTCAATAGTTAGTGCTCAATTGGTACCCATTAGTACCCGAACAACAAAATTGGTACCTTAGCAGTTTACGAGAAAATCGACTTCGAAGGTGGTCCGGCGGTAGTCACGATCCATTCAGCAGGACCACCATAAGCGCCGAAGAAGCGGGCATTCTACAGCTATTATTCTAAGTATAAAAATAATTAGTACCCTTATATGTGATTCATTTTGTAAAAAAAAACAGAACTGAAACATTTGTATTTACCTAGAAATCAACGATGATAACTTCGTGCGCTCGTTCAGCAGGACCACAAATTTGAATGTTAATTCCAAGTTTCAGCACACAAGTTTCATGTGCACGAATGTACATCTCATATCAGCTCAATACCATTGACAATGACAACTTAATTTGGTCGGGTTATACGCGGAGATTTAGTATGGAAAAGTAATGAAAGCTAATTTCTCTTAAAATACAACATTTGGGAATCTAAATTTTTGCTCACTATAACTTCTTCATGGGTACAGTCGAGTTCATTAATATATTGGCACTGTCAAGGATTCAAAATATAGTGAGCGTTGGAAAGCTCAATAAATTCTATAGAACCTATAGATCAAAAATATGTTCTCATGTGAACGGTGCAATAATATATGCTGTGCATTGTGCAATAATATGTGATCATGAACAGTTCAATAATATGTGTACATGAACGGTTCAATAATACAGGGTGGCAGGGACATCGACGCGCAAACATCGTGAAAAGGTTGCACCTGATGCCATAAATGAAATTACGAAGGTCATTCCTCTCGGAAATGGCTGGTTAAAAAAAATGTCATTTTTGAGTGCGCAATGTATTGCAAACAACGCGATCAAAACGGTCTGCGGAAGGCGCGCGCGCGTGTGCTACCTAACCTACACACACACATACATAGTACGTCGACAGCGCGGCCCCCCGCTACACCGCGCGCCGCCGCCGCCGCGCGCCACTGCTGCCGGACGAACGTGAACGTACCTACGAAATATCGCCGAATGACAACATTGATAGTTACTTAACACATGAAATCTTGTTTAATTAGTCTCGATAACTGATGGTAGTTACATCAAAAGAAATAAAACTAACAATACCTAAGCTTATTCTCACAAAATAGCGATAGGTACCTACCGATGAGGATTGATAACAAAAAAGATTCTTGATAAGAACTTAGCGATACAGTACCTAATGTTCAATTAATTAACTTACCTACCTTTATCTCGCTCATTCCTAATGAGATAGGGTTCGAAGTGGTTGCTCGCAGATCCGAGCGCGGCGCAGAGTTTCTGCGTGGACACGGGGTAAAATAGTGGGATCCTGGACACACTCCTCACACAGCGTCGCAAACACATTCACATTTCACAACGCGATCTCTCATTTCTGCTGCGGTATTGCACTCGGTCACAGACACCTTATACTCGTACTTGACGTAACCCCACATAAAAAAATCTAATGGGGTCAAGTCCTGTGAGCGAGCTGGCCATGGTTGCGGACCGAATCTTCCAATTGACGCTCTCAAACACACACACACGCGCAAAGAGAAAATTACTTTTGATTTTAAAATCTACTACGTTATGATCACAAATTCGCGACAAACAACACGCCCGCTTGCGATCAACGAAATCTAGGAACTGACAAAAATCGGAGAAATGCAAAAGAAATGTAGGTTTACTAATCTTCTTTCAATTTGCCGCACTTTATTATTTATTCTGTACCTACAATGCCTACACCGGCACAGTCCAACAAAATGATAGAGTGTACAAACACATTTAGTGGTACCTAGTTAACTTCTCACGAAACTAATTGCGATAATGGATGAATTCAGTTTTTTTAAACAGTAAATTAGGTACATTGTTGAATTGCATTCAAAACTAAAATTAATGTTGAAAACAAAAAATTGACGAAAATTACGTGACTATCAATACGCGTCTACACGGTTTTTTTTTATCTTCTTTACGTAAATCGGCGAAACTCTAAAAAAATAATTATCCTCCGTAATGAATCTAAAATAAAAGTAGTAAATGGGGTCATTCATTTATGTAGATGATTAGTCCGAATTGGGATATCTCGTATAGCCTCTTTAAAATGCCGCCAAACGCACCGCAGCGGCGAGCCGTCTAGCGTGTTTTACCGACAAAGAGACGGCGCCACCACCGCGCAGCGCTTCGGTATCTTTGTCGGCTTTTAAAAGAGAATAGCGACCTACCTACATTGTAGTGTTGACCTCGCATTTGAACTTTAGAAAAACAGCTGATCAGGTAGCCCTTTCGAGTTTTATTTTCATTGCTGTTTTAAGTGAAACAAGTGAATTTACTATTTCTTAATTGAAAGTCTCATTGGGTTAGGTAAAAATAATGATTTTATACAGTTTACAGTAAAAAAAAATGCAGAAAAAAACGTAAAATTTAAGAAAAAGCCGACGAAAAATTTCAACGCAGGGGGGTCCAGAATCATGTACTGAATCCATGGTAAGCGTTTGTGCGTCGATGTCCCTGCCACCCTGTATATGCTGTGCATCAGGCAATAATATCACCCTTTTCAAAAATATAGTATTGGCTTTTATAATATCTGAGCAGGGTAAGCTTCTTAATTATCTCTACATGCATGGGAAAGTCAATTATTTGCACCAACAAATAAGATCTAGTTTACATTGTTACAGAAATGACAGTAGTTTCCATTGTTTTCATCGCGTTTGCGTTTGTTTTTAAAATGAGTGTTTTTCAATACCGTATGTTTTTCGTACAGCATGGCCATTTCATGTGTGCATACATAATTGTGAATCCTACAATGTTCAGATAATATGATCTTAATGTTATTCATATAATAATGTGCTTTTGGCTGTATACATAGAAAAACCAGTCACATATAAATGAATCTAAATCTTGACTATAATTTAATGATGCTTATAGTTGTCACAATATTATGTTTTTTTTACGGTCATATATTTTTGAAGCCTGAAAGGGCCAATATATTAATGAACTCGACTGTACTAACTTTTGTATCAATTTGGGAAGAAATCACAGAGTTTTTAATAGGGAAATCTTGAAATGGAAATTTAACACCGTGACTACCGCCACCCCACCAATGGCTTGGTATATCTCGTAAACTACTGAAGTACGCATTTGAATTT
The DNA here is from genome assembly GCA_921972225.1 of Euplexia lucipara. Lineage (NCBI taxonomy): Eukaryota > Metazoa > Arthropoda > Insecta > Lepidoptera > Noctuidae > Euplexia > Euplexia lucipara. The sequence continues at coordinate 2,004,798 of OV179142.1, read as the reverse complement.
TGGGTACTAATTTTATTTTCCAGGGTACTAACTTTCTATGTAGGTGTGAGGAAAGCGACAGGTTCCTGAAACTTGGAATTAACATTCAAATTTGTGGTCCTGCTGAACGAGCGCACGAAGTTATCATCGTTGATTTCTCGGTAAATACAAATGTTCCAGTTCTGTTTTTTTACGAAATGAATCACATTTATGGGTACTAATTATTTTTATACTTAGAATAACTGTAGAATGCCCCCTTTTTCGGCGCTCATGGTGGTCCTGATGAAGGGATCGTGACTACCGCCGGACCACCTTCGAAGTCGATTTTCTCGAAAACTGCTAAGGTACCAATTTTGTTGTTCGGGTACTAATGGGTACCAATTGAGCACTAACTATTGACCAAATATAGAAGCGATTGGCGTTCGTGGTCCGGCGGTAGTCACGGACATGATGTAGTTAGTTTGCTTTATATTGGAAATCGCTTCGAAACTACCCATGTTTTTACATAATCAATTCGGAGACTATATTTAAGGAAAATAGCACTTATTATACACTTCTGGACACATCTATGGCCCACCTTGTATTTTCAGTTTCGTTTGGTCCTAGCTAAAATTTTATATTAGGTCGAGCAAAAAGTTTTTATGCAGTTTTGAACCTGGCACATTCACAATTTCATTCAATAGGTAGTCTTTTTTTGAATTTCGAACACAGAATTTAAAGAAACAAAAGACAATTTGGAGCCTGTTTGTTGATATCAAACAATCGAATACTAAGAAAACTTGGTTTTATTGGTTTACTTGGATTTAATTCTTGAAAAAGTGATTGTTAACTTTGGTTTTGCAACAAACATTACTTATTCTTAACATTAAGGTGAGGTTCTAGCAATAATCTATGGATACTTCACCTGAAGTCGCCGCCCAAGCTGTGGCACTTATTCAGGTCGGACACAGCCAAAGAAACGTGATTGGTCAACTTAATTTAAGTCGATCTGCGGTCCGAAATGTTTATCGGAGGTACCTAGAGACTGGCGGCTTTGTTCGTCGCCAAAAAGGCCACGATCTCGGGTCACAACTGAAAGGCAGGATCGATTCATCGTGACGACCAGCTTGAGAAATCGTCACCTTACCTCCATTGAGATACAAAACCAACTTCGCGACTTCCACGGAGTATCTGTGAGCGCTCGAACTGTTCGGAGAAGGTTAACACTTTCACTGTCCACAAAGTAGTTCAACAATCAGCATGAGTCATACGTGACTCAGGGGACAGGGAAGTGGTTAAAAGAACGCGATATGGTACCACACAAGCCAGCTAATGGGCCCAAACTAACGCGAGCCCACCGAACAGCGCGCCTTCATTTCGCACGCAGTCATTTAAATTGGACACAGCAAGATTGGAGCCGTGTACTCTTTTCTGATGAGTCCAAAAATTGTGTTACATGGCAATGATGGAAGGAAGAAGGTCTACCGACGTAAGGGAGAGCGTTTCGCACAATGCTGCTTTGAAGAGAGGGTTGCTTATGGCGGTGGCTCATGGACTGTCTGGGGCGGTATATCCGCGAGCGGCAAAACTCAACTTGAGGTTGTTACAGGACCACGGCTGCCAACATTAAATGCTGAAAGGTACATTCGTGAGTGCTTAGAACCTCACGTGATACCATACGCGGACTATGTGGGCCCAAATTTCCTTTTTATGCATGATAATGCAAGAGCCAAAGACTTAAAGTTAAAGACTTAAAGAGTTAAAGACTGGCCAGCCAGAAGCCCAGACATGAACCCCATTGAGCACATGTGGGACGAGCTAAAAAGACGTGTTAGGGCTCGTCAGCCAGTTGCCCAGACGATGCAGGAGTTGAAAACTGCCATAGAAGAGGAATGGGAGATGATCCCTCAAAATTTCATAGAGCGGTTGATAAACTCTATGCCTAATCGTATGAGAGATGTGGTAGATGCCCATGGAGGCAACACGCGTTATTAAATTAAACCTATAATTGATAAAACATGTTTTTTATTCAAAAATCAATTGCCTTTTAACAAGGCGCATATCCGACTTGTTAGGCGTAGCTCCATGTCGTATGGTATTCTGAATTCAAATTTAAAACAATACGATCGAAAAAGATGGTAAAATGTATCAGGTTTAAAACTGCATCAACAGTTTTTGTTCAATCTAGCAATCATATTTCGGTAGGGGCCATTGAAACCTAAACTCTAAGGTGGGCCAATAGATGTGTCCAGAAGTGTATTAGAAGTTGACTGTACAATTTGTGTTTTCTTTAGAAGTGCGACAAATAAAGTTACAGATCTTTCAGTAACGCTTCAACGATTATATGAAATAAACGAATGAATAATAATTATGTAATTAGTTGATCCAAATGAGTACTTTATTATTTCTTCTATAAAAAGCAATAAATAACCTTATCCTAAAGGTAAAATATTGTCGCTTGTGACGTGGCAGAACTCAGACCAATAAAAAAGTATAGACAGAGCATTGCGCTCCTATAAGTGAGGCACGTAATATGAAGACGATTCGCAATATGAAGACGGCCGTCGGTAGTCTGCCGCTAGCAAGCGATTGCGCGTGACGTTGTTTTGTTGTAATCATAATTACGAAATTATGCCGCCCTGCATCATAAACTGTTGCAAGAACAATTCCTGTTTCTAAAAAAAGGCATCTCGGATTATTTTTCACAAGAAAGTAACGTTTTTTCTGTAAACATTAAATAAAATCGTAAAAATATCAGAAATAATTTCTCGAAACACGCCATTGTGTCGGTGTTGCAAGTTAAGAACATTATTTTTTCCCAAAAATAAAGAAAATCGCAATTTTTTACGGATACTTCACTGCAATTTGTTTATAATATTTTACTATTGGACACAGTCAAATATAATTAAATAATAGTATGTTTCATATGATATTTTTAGGTTCCCAGCGCATAAAACGTGGAAAGAAAAATTGGATTAAAACTATGGGGACAACAGCAATAATAACGAGTGGTTCCCTTCAAAATTTAGTAGGATCATGACCAACGATGTATGGAAATCCGTCTCAAGTTGAAACACAATAAGTCTTTTTTTATTATAGACTACGCTTTATATACTAATAGATAAAAGAATTCATTTTAACATAAATACCCGAGTTTTGAAGTAATCAAACAAATATGGAGATAATCTACAAATTATGTCTATGGTACTCGTTTACTTATAACTGACCACAGATCACTCAAGTAGGTACAAAACAACAATGATAATTTATTTATTTCATTTTTTTGCTTTTTATGGCTTTACAGCGGCTTTGCAGAATCCCTATCGGCCGGTCAGTCTGTCTGTCTGTCAACTGGCTTGACAGTAGTTTTGCATCTACTGCTACCTACGTAGAGACGAAACACAAAAATAAATATTGTCTTATTGGAACGATAAACAGTACGTTATGGTTATTTACATTAGTAATTATTTAGCTATTTATGAGTTTAATATCATTTTTGTGATGTTTTGGTCTAAAACCAAACAACTTACGTCACTCGTACAAATGAGGAGAACGAAACGTCAATCGTGACTTTCTATAGAAATGTTTCTAGCAATCGTTAATTGACTGTCTATCTTAAAATCATAATTCTGGATACGAACACAAAATTCCTGAAGTGAAAATCTTTTAAAAAAAGCAAATAATTTCCATGTTATTTTCATTTTATTTCATGCATCTTTGCTAGTCTGCTTTTGGTCATGATCCTTTAGTAAGTACATAAATATAAGGTTCCATCATATTGCGAAACAAGAAACTTTACTCAAAAGTTGTGACTCAAAACGTCAGATACAAAAAGATGACACAACATGGGGCATTAATAATTTCACTTATTAAGAAAATAAATTAATGTAATTAAACAAAATTATCTTTCATTTCATACAACCAATATAAACACTATACTGCATACATAATAATAAAACTTAACCAAAGTATCACTCGTACTTGGGAGTCGCAGCGCAACGCTTGCAACATTTTTCTCTAGCACACATGCGCAAATCTACGATGTCATACACCAAGTTACGTACACAAAGCCAAAACTAGTCCTCACTTTTTTTAGTCGATATTGTTTACGACGGCTCCGTCTAAACTTTTTTATTGGTCTGTGCGGCAGAAGTAAAAAACTATTTGACAAAAGTTTTACAACAAATAGTGCTGCGCATTACAGCACATCAATTTCGCATCGAATGTATTTCGAAACGTAATTAAATTATTGTTATGAAGAACAGCTGTAGGCATAGGTGCAATTCAGAACGATATGATTTTATTTTAAAATTGGCAACATTATTTAGGTTTATTACCTTTTGACCGCCAGAGCGTAAACGCATAGGCGTCCTGCCCACGCCAAGCCACAAATTCAGCGCAGAATTAAATAGCCCGTTTAACTACCAGTATCTATGTATTTTTTTTGTCAAAATTATTGCACAGCATAACAAAGGAAGAAGTCGCGATATTGTAAACGACGACAATATCGGACATATTCAGATGCAGTTGTTAAATGCAGAAATGGCGGTAGGCTACGAACTCGAGAAATTGCGCTGATTTTCCTTTTTTTTCTTTTAGAATGAATTGTTTTATGATCGTGTTAAAAGTAAAGAATAAATAAATTGGGTTAATAATTTTATTTTTTAAAGTAGGTAATTTTACGGTAGTAACACGGGCTATTTATTTTTAACTTGATAACAAATTGGCGATGCGCGCGCATCAGTTTTTTTTAAGTCAAAGGCACAAAAACAGCCACTATTACTAATAAACTATTTTTTTTTGTTTTGGTTACTATAGTTGTAATTTACTGTCAAAATTAATTAAATTAACGAATTAAATGTTTATTTTTTATATTTTTTCTCCCACAGTTAATTTTATTCATAAAATGCTGACATAAAAACTCTTTGCTAAGATTTAAAAATCGAACCGTTCATTTTAGTCGGAGCATCTTGCAAACCGTGCATTTTACATTAAACCATTACGCACTAGTGCGTCGTAACATGAGATAAAAAATTAAACTATTCTTTAAATGATTTTGAGGGGGGTATTTGTAAAGATTATCTTTATCTGGTACAATTCTAACTGCTGTTATTGAATTATCATTATTACAAGAAATTCTTGCTCATATCTTGATTGAGCAAGTGTCTTGCCATAGTTTTTTAATGTCAGATATTATGAAAACAAAATCTAAAATTGTATTAATTTATTTTATACAATAAATTTTACAATTGATTGGTTACGAATATTAGTACTTAATATCATTACAATGTATTAAGACCCTGTTTATGTTAGATAAACGCATTGGACTGACTGAATTAATAACTTGGTCTTAATTTAGGATCATTTTAGCAAGTCTATTACAAAATAAACCATTTTTTCAACAAATAATGTTATTAAAAGAAAGTGCAGTCCTTTTTCGCTAAGATCTAACACAAACAAAGTCCATCGCAGTTGAAATATAAAACTAAGAAATAAATATTGTCATTAACATTATTACAAAAGCAAACATATCACAAAACAACGATTAAAGAAAAAATATAAATATGCAGTTGATCAGGAACAATAGCGAGCTACAATGAGACGTGAGTTAACGTGACGAGTGGCGGGCAGCGGGCGGTCGCCCGGACTCCCGCGAGTTATTGTGCTGCCATACAATACTGGCTTATTTATTAGACCATAATATGATTATAAGAACACATGAGTAGAACACAAAGAACACGAAGCCCTGACAGTGTCGCGGGCGGCGGCCTTCGCCAGCTCGGAGCGGTCACCACCTCTTTCCTTCCAGAGCACATATTTAATTAATCTATCTGAGATCAGTTATATTGAAAACTTAGTACGTTAACTATTAGTATACCGATATTTTGAAGTTAGTGCGGTTTAATTAAATCCACTGCGCCGCCGGAAAATTGACAATATTCATTTAAAGTGATAAGGTAAAATATTTATAAATATAGTATAAACAGCAAAATATCATATGAGTTACAATAAGCTCTTAATAGTCCTGGGTACAAGTTGACCTGTATTTACATCAATCAAAGTGTCGGCTTGGCCTCACCTTGTATAATGATTAAATTCGTATATCTAATTTACACTACGTTGGTTACATGCTCGAGACAGGTATCATTGCAATTATTTATATAAAGAATGATATTCGTCATTTTTATTCATGTGTTTGTTATATTATACATTTCGTGATAAATACTAGTTATTATGAGTTTCTACAGATATTGTCATATAACACTGTTATTTATTGTTTACTGTGACTGTTATATGTAATGTACACTGAACATTGACATCAATTGTTAATCTTGTAGTGGCAACATGAGAATGATCAACACAAATGGCTACATTACAGTGAATATAGTCGATGTGGGTTACTTATCGCGAGCTTGTGTGGGAGTGCGGCGGCGGTGCGGGGTGCAAGATGTGAGGAGGGCGAGCGGTTGGTGGGGGGGGGGGGGGGGCATGAGAAAGTGTTCAGCCGTACTCCTGGCGCTGCAGCGCCACTGAAACCTTGTAGAGGCTCTCCATCATGAAGGACAGGTTCTGCGACAGCTCGTGCACCGGTCGCGTTATCGCCACCATGTCTACCGAATACGTAAATTGTAATAAATTGGACATTTGTACATACTTTGCGTTGCTATGCGTTACAATATTTGTGCTTGATATAACTAATAGTGGATCAAAATAAGATCGATTTTTTTACTTAAATATATTAAAAATGATGTCGAATACCTGGCTGCGCCTGAGCAAGTCCCTTGCAATAAACATGCAAGAGGGTCGTGACGTCATCTTCGGGCAGTTCGCCTCTCTCTAGGATACGCTCGGCGTTGCGCTCGCGCACCGAAGCTAGCGCCGTGCTCCATCTGTTACCAACCACAAATAGTCTGAAATATTACGAGTATAACGACAGAATATTACGCAGCCGTTCATGTTGTACGTCGAGGTGTACAAATTATTTGGAAACTTGTAGTACACTTATATTTCGCGTTTGTTAGTTGCAAAATAAACCCTTACTTTACTTACTCTCGTGAACAAATTCTAAAGGGTTCGAATTTATCTAAAAACATGCATTGCCAGCTCAATGTCTCTACCATGTTTATTTAGGATGCGACTGGTCGGAGCGAGTGCTATTGCTAGTCGATTATAACGTGGTAATTTAAGTTCCGAATTATGGCCAAATCTCGCTTTTGCGTAACATAAAATCTTTTAACGTTATCAAAAGTAAAGCGCAGTGCGGATATTGTGACTTACTTCTGCCTCTGTATAAGCTGCAGCAGACGCGCGTCGTCGTGCGGCGCAGGCGCATGCTCGGTCCACGAGTCAGTCACGCTCGCATTCAGCTGGTTGCGCACCGCGCACACCGCGCCGCTCATCTCTACGCCCTGGGACATATTAATGATTTATTTTGTAAACAAGTCATCAAATTCACTTTCGGACGCCATGTTTAGCGTCCTGAGTAGCTTGGAACTTACTCGTAGGACTAAGGCACTCATAGATATTAAATACTCTAATGATTTAGTAGATAACAATAGGGTTATTTGATACAAATGTATCATCGCCATATTCCATAGCATGCGCGACGTAATTAGTTAAATTTACAAAAATCTATCTAAAATTGTTCTATCTGTTTGTATCTATCTGAAATTGTTTTTATCAAACTGTATTAGTAAAAAAGTTCCCCACACACACACAGAGGGGAACATACATATTATAGATAAATTACACCCAGACACAGAACAAATGATCTTGCTTATCACACATACATTTGTCCTGGGTGGGAATCGAACCCACGACCTCCGGCATAGCAGTCAGGGTCACTAACTACTACACCAACAGGCCAGTCTAAAGCATGCCTATCTTTGAAGGTGAACTCACGATAACCATTTAGGTATATGCAAATGTGGTCTAGAACTGTACTCTATTTTCCGAAGTAATTTTACCCACTCAGTATTAATACCTATGGATGTTATTTAGATATTTAATTTAGACGAATATCTAAAGAAATATCATAAAATTAACATAACTAGAGTAACAAAATGACCTATTATTGTTTTACTGAAGGCCCGTTTTCACCAAGGTACGGGAAGTGTTTGGCCGGTGCTTTTATCACAGAGATATTTATTTATTTAGTACAGACGCCAGCACATCAAGTTACCCTAATGTGTCAAATTTTCCCAATTGAATATGAACCTTATGCTGTTTGACATAAAGTTGAAAAACGATCAAAGAAATTTGACACATTGGGGTAACTTGACGTGCTGGCGTCTGTACATGGAGTACTTACAGCTAACAAAAACACAACAAATAAGAAAGTAATAGTCACCAGAAAGCCAATTACAAGTCCTCGCGTGAGAACCTCCTCTTCCTCGATTTAAGAACAAAATTACAAAATTATTTTTACCCTAGAAAAATGGGGCGATCCTATTGCCATCAACCAGGCAGTAATCCAATCTAGCAAGAAAATTATGGGATAACCCAACATCACTTTGCCGACAATTCGGGAACCAAACGCAAAGACCAATAGATGCAATCATTCGTTCTGTGCGGTAATCGAACCCGTGACATGAAGTGCAGTACACAAACGCTAAGCTACTGCGCTATAAATGTCGATAATAATTTAAAAACAAGTTAAAATAAAATAGAACATTTTACTTTGTTTGCGGACTGCAATTCATTGTACATTTTAGATTTCATGATCTTTTCTATTTTTTACACCAAATGATTTGATGCGATTTTAGCGGTAATCCGCGAAATATTCTTGTATGTTTTGCGATTTGTTGATCAGTGTCAGGTTTAATGTTGACTTATATATTAATATTTTTGATGCCTTTCGATGAATAGAATGATTGTGAGTGTTTCTTTTTTTATTTTTTACCTGGTTCGTTTTTTCCTGGTTTGGAGAAAACTGTGAAAACACTTATTTCATTTTTTTTAAATTATTAAGTATATGAATATTCCCCTTAGGTAACATGTATAATTTATCTGAGTTAAATGTGTTTTTTTTTACCTTCACGGCCCATTTTTTTCCCACCATGTAGGTACGTGTAGGTATACACTACAGGCTAAAATGCGAGAAGACGCAAAAAGTCGCTGGCAGATAGTAATGCAGTTGTTTACCGATCTCAATGTTAAACAATGAGATTCCTTATTTCCGCAAGCACAATGCATACAAATGATATTTAAATAGTTCGAAACAAAACCTGCTAACTTAAGAAGCGGTGAAAGTAAAAAAACACGTGGAAGTGCCCACGCAGTTTTCTAGCGCATGGCACAATTATGAGGAAAAATATGTAAAATAATAAAAAACCTTCGTCGGTTGTAATAAGTCTTAATTTTGTATGAATAATACAAAATTAAAGACTTATTACTTATTTTATAGGAGAATCAAAAGGGGAATGAAGTGGATATAAATAATTACCTAGCGCAGTTTTTTTCCTAAGCATATTGAAAACTATTTAAGTTTAGGTTTTTAATTAGATGGAGCAACTTGCATGCATGATGGTAAAACGATTTTATCTACGAATTAAATTAAATGTTTCATAACCGACAAAGACTTGATTGATCCCACTCCTTTGTTTCGGGCCTGCGTCGTATAACAAGGTAGGTGCCGCTGAATAGTTTGGTTGTGTATGTATAGATGAGCTGTGACTGAATAACGTTCTGGAGTACACTTGGACGAGCAAACTTGAGAGATCCGAGATAAGCTGCTATAAGGCCTAAGTACACCGTAGTTGGTCTTCGAACTCGCTTGCGATTATTTGCGAACTGGAATTCTATTTGGACCGATGCATGGGTGATATCTCTAATTACGAAGCATACGGAGGTGGGCGTTGTTATCAGCTAGCGTGGGACCCGGTTCGTCTAACAGGTAGCGATGGCTGCGCGGTGGTGTGGGATAATATCTATTTATATACAACAAAAACTCTGCTTTTTGTTTCGTATGGCCCCAGAATGACACGAGAATCTGATTGTACTGACGTGCAGATATTATATAATATGTGTATATAGGTGAGATATGGAAGTGGAGTATCCAGGTATGCTTGAGCTTCCCCTACCCCTCCCCCCCACGGGTAATTATTTTTTTGGCGTGGGGGGAGAGTGCTATACGCATGCGGCCAAATATTGATCGACAGTTTCGTGTCTATATAATATGATACCGAGCGGCAACGCCGGCAGACGGACGCTCACACTCGACACTCGTGCTCGTGCATAGTGCAACAGTTCGTACCTTATTTTCTAAAGCGGCTGTGTATACGGCAACAATCATTTTGTTGTTCGTTTCCAACAATAACAGCAGTTGGAAGATCAGCCGGTACAAGGAGCGTGCGAGCTCTTCAGTGGCGCCGCGAGACAGCTCTAGGACCTGTGGACGTGATTGTAACTGTGAACAAAGAAGCTAAGTGAACAGTACTAACTGGACAGCCAAGATCATAGTCACCGAGGAAAATGACCTCATTTCTTGAAATTATGAGCACCGTGCAGATCGGTGTCTTTATAGCCTATATCCAGTACCAAGTCATCAAAGAAATTCGGCGCGGAAGACAAGACAGGCTCATTTTGTGCATATTTGTCGTAAATTATTACTATATGTGCAAGGTCCTAGGCGCCATTATATGGAGCTTGACGGAAGATGATAGTCAGTGACTTTAAGTGACTTCGAAATGTTAGTGTATCTGATCCTTATCGTTATAGTTGGACTGTGCGGATGCATTTTGTTACCTCTAGTGTGTTCTCTCGGCGGTCGAAATAGGTTTGCAAGTGTTCGTGCAGCTCTAAGGCGGCGTAACGCACGGCGTCTCGCACCCGCGGATGGTCGGCTGCCGTGGGTCCAACCCAGAGCAGTGGTGGCTCCTCTGCCCCTGCGCGCTCCAGCACCGCACCGAGCTCGCCGGCCAGCGCTGGCGCTGCCGCCGCCGCCGCCGCGCCCGCGCTGCCCGCTGCACCACCCGCTGCCGCCGCTGCCGCCGCCCCCGCCGAGCTCGCCGCGCTCGCCGCGCTCGCCGCGCTCGCCGCGCTCGCCGCGCTCGCCGCGCTCGCCGCGCCCTCCGCGCACAGTTGGAGCGTCTTGCAGGTTACCTCCTGAGGGACCGACACACCATGGCTGCAACTTACGACATCATTCGGATATTGTTCATAATGTTGATATTGAATCTTTATCCGGGATGTGTGTTTGTTTCAAATTCCAATGAATGTCCGAGTATAATCTTTAAATATTTTGAAATGTTTATAACTGTTGTAACAAAATGCGTTGCTCAAATAGCTTGTTTTTATATATTATATTCTACAACTTAACTTGCTTAAATATTTGTTCACTTAATTAATAACAATGATAAAATGAGCACTTTTAAATCTTTTGACAAATTATCTACGAACATAACAAATACATTAAATTTATTTCGCCTGTCTAGAAACCAGATAGAATATTAATTTCTTACATTTGTGCAGAATATAGAATATTTTTTTTAGATTTCATTCCTAATTCGGGAAACACCTTTTCTCAAGAATGTTGGTAATTAGTCAATTTGTGTACCACTTTAAAAAGTGTCGATTTAAAGCACTTCGCTTTCTCTGCATGCAACCATTTAAACTCTTTGTTGTTTAGTCATTTGATGGTAGATATAATTATGATGTGTCGATTTATTAAACAATTATATGTAATATAAAATTATCCATATATTATAATCATATTGTAACCTATTAAATGTTAGTTTCTGATTAAATTAAATGACTTAATGAACCAACTGTAAACTAACATTAACTAGTACCTATATCATATCAAAAAGAAAATAACAAAGAAATACTGGATATAATCAAGGACAGGAGATTGAGTATTCCTTTACATAGCTGTCCGAAAGCTTATCTATTAGTCTCCGGCAGCGATGCCATGATGAGAAGCAATGTTAGAAGCCATTTAATTAAAACAGTGCTAGCGTTAATAGACGTTAATATTCGATTAATGATACAAAATTCTATGGTGAAATCACATGTGAACACTAGAAACAATCACAATTTTAAAACATAACTAGACTAATAAAAGTTAATGTGTGGACATTTGTTATTTACGGATACTGTACTCGTACGTGTGTAAAGTAGTTAAAGTAATGAAATGCTTTTGAAAAAAAAAACGAATTTATTATTTGCGAATACTCTATGTACTTATGTTAAAATGTTTAAATCACGCATAATTATTTATAAAAATAAGAATATGTTATTTCCGGATAATGTACTCAGAATATAAATATGATTAAATACGCAACTGTAGCGTTGATCCATGTATCCAAGCATGTAATTAAATGTAATACTTTTTAAGAAATAAAGTTGTTTAAATCTCAATGATTTTATTTATAATACCTACTTACTTATACACTAGATATGAAAATAAAATCTAAAAACCAACTCTAAAATATGGCGTCAAAAAACTCATCCGCATCGCTGTCCACTGGAAGTGTACCCAAAAGACTAGCAGCATTGCCACGTTGTATGGCAATGCTTATTCTTTGACCAAGGTAAAAACCAGGCCTTGGGTCACGCAAAGTGTCAATTAAGAGTCTTGAAAGGTCTTTGTACAAGCTATGAGCACTCGGACCTCACGACCCGTCGACGAGTTTCAACCCCAAACGGCTCGAAAATATAATTCCCAACGAGGTTCTTATATTTCTGCCGCTTGAAATTGTCCGCAGCCGCAGCAGCAGCGCCAGCACAACACGAAGAACTAGGAAGATGGGATGGCGCAAGAGTATCGACACATAAAGCTGCGTAGCGTCCCACACTAACGGCCTACCATCTCCCATGGAAACAACGACATACCGTCTTGTCTCTTACCGTCGTCACATGCCAAACCATTGGGTTCTAATACAGCTGAAACGCCGACGGGGATATTCTGTGTCGTTAATATTTGCGTGCCGCGCTATGCGTCACCCGCTACGGCTGCATGATAAGCCGCGGTGTCCGAGGCTGTTGACAACTTTGCCACAGTGGCAGCGATGCGGAGAACAACAACGAGCGCCAAGACGCAGGCAGACAGCGAGCCGGAAAGTAGTATCTTTAAACAAGGTGCCAATGTTAGACGACGGTAGTGCATGAAGCCAGAGACCCGACTCCCACTCACAAAGCCAGCAGGCGCGCCCACTCTGCAGTTGTCGTAGAAGTGCCAATAAGATTTTTCTGAACTTGTCTGCAGAGCGGTTCATCCCATGGTGTCTGGGATGAAGGATAGTCGGGTAGATTTGAGTTCGGGTAAGTGAGTCTTCTGGCCTGTACAGCCTCGGTGAAGCACGGCACATCAACATTAATCAGTGTAGAAGCTAGAATATTCCTGATTAATTTATCAGTGCAGTGAACCGAGGATATAAAAGCTGGTAAACTAATACTGGAAGTTTTGCGGACGCTGAGGCCTCCCATACGGATGGGAAGAGTTGCTCGAGCCCAAGCTCGGTCGTCCATGGCCACAATACTTACATTTAAAATTAAATTAATTGTATGCTTGACAATTTGTTCCATTTTGTTCTAAAGGTGAGGGTGCTTCTTGGGCAGCAGGAAGGAAATAAGTGAATTTTGGGCCGAAACAGCAATAATGAATTAAAGTGATGGCCGAATGCATGTTAATTTGGAGCAATCTTTCCGAAACGTCATTAAAATTTAGGATTTTTTTTCAACATGATTTGGAAAATAAATATAAATAAATATTCCACAACTTTTTCCCACAACGCCTTCTAGTCCCAAGTTAAGCTAAGAGCTTGTGTTATGGTTATTAAACAGCTGATAAACATATTTATGTATTTCAAAATACATAAGTATTATAGATAAATTACACCCAGACACAGAACAAATGCTCGTGCTCATCACAGAAACATTTGCCCTGGGTGGGAATCGAACCCACGACCTCCGGCATAGCAGTCAGGGTCATTAACTGCTAGACCAACAGGCCAGTCAGTATTTAAGTCAATATTTAATATTTATTTATTTGGAAACGAATTCTCAAAGAGACGAAGAGGCCATAATTTTGATTTCCTGAAGTATTGCGTTAAATTTTGATATTGTAAGTAGTGTAAAAAATGTAAATTGTAAATTAAATCTAAATGTAATTGCATAAAGACTTGTTTTATTGTTCAATGTCTCTGTTCCGAAATAGATGGAGTTAAAAAATTTCACACCTAGAAGAGAAATGAAACAAAATGTGTGGCTTTATTTTCAGTGGAAGCCCGAAGTTAGGAATAGGCATACGATAACATAAACATAACTGGCGAAATGTAGGTGCACTCCTAGCCCTTGGCGAAATACTGACGTGATGTTTATTATGCAGAATTAAGTCTACAAAATTGGTTAACTCACTAATAAATGTATGTAGTATACGTGTTTATATATCAGATGAGGTTCGTTGAAACGGACACCGACACTTCTCTGGTGTTGTGAAGTCAGTAAGTACCTTGAGCACGGTGTGCAGGCGGTGCACGAGCGCCAGCGGCGGCAGCAGCGCGGCGTGGCGCAGCAGCGCCGCCACGGAGGCGCGCCACGCGTCGCGCAGCGCGCCCGGCACCGGCGTCACGTCGCCGCGCTCGCCGCGCTCGCCTGCGCACACTGTCTCGTTACACACCAAGCCAAAACCTTCAAGTTTGTGTTCTGCTCTTACATTCAATATAGTAATCCAAAACAAGGTTTAAATATGAGAACGAGCTATCGAGTTTGAACAAGCTACTTATAATGAAACCCGTCAAAAATGGTCGACCACATCATCGCTTGCTAAGAGATCCGAGCACATTACACTACTTATAGGTAATTATGAACTCACTTGTTGCTGATTGGGATTACATTTACTTTTGCTATTGTTACCGATCTCTATTTGATTACACCCCATCACTGATTTTAATAATATTGATATAAAAGAATTAGGTTTAAATTCTGTTCGTCTAAATATACCAAAACAGTGGTTTTGTCAAAACATTATACGCGCCATCATATGATTGTGGTCTAATTTTACAAGCTGATGAACTACGACCAGTCGATATAATTTATCCCAAACGTTTGATGTTAAAAGAAACTAAACTCAATCCAAGCAAGTACTTAGATGTTTAAACCAAACAATGTTCACAACGTACCATGAGGTATGTCACTTACCATCGTGCTCACCGCTGGAAGCACTAGAAAAAGAATGCGTGCGCGGGCGCAGCACCAGCTCGTGTGCAGCGCCTGCGTCGCCCTCACCCCGCGACCCGCTAGCACCGTCATCCCACCCACCTTCCTCATCCGAGGAGTCCTCATGAGTGCTCTGTGACAAAAGCTGCGTACAAAAAGAAAATGTAAATGCACAAATCGGTTATTCCTCGTCCATCCTCGATTTCCGTCCGCCGATTATCCTCCCCCCGACGCGCGCTCGTAACAATCCGTACCGCTGAGCCTGTAGCTTTAAACATGTCCCCTAATAGTATCGTTCCAATTCAGCCTATCTCTTTGCTGTTTTCGCCCAGCGACGCTTGAAACCAAGGTCCGTTCCCCACAGGACGTGCCCTTAACATGTAATCCTTTAATTGTTTAGTTCTTTTATGTCTGTAGTTCTTAATTTATAAACAACCAGAACAAGACTCAGTCAAGTAGTGGACATCCTCCTAGGATGAACTGCATGATGCTCCATAAAAAAAGCAGTTCTTCATACCAATAAACTTTCGAGAATAGGTGGCTCGTTTAGTTGTCAATGTATACGCCTTTATAATAAACTTCCTAGCCACAATCAATTTCCAATTAGTAAATCATATTTATTTCACAATATACACCCTACACAACAAATAATATTTTGAAACTAATGAAATCTTAGTTTCCATATCTGACATCCATGAGAAGAAACACCGACACTAATTGGCCATCTACCCAGAGGAACACTATTCAATTCGTCACATTTTGTCAAGCTGAAAATAACGTCTGAGGGCCCTGGAATCTCACTCTATTGTGAATAAGTAATTCTAAAGCCGTGGTCATTTTTATTTCATTATAATTAAATAGATCTGTAATAGAAAAGGTAACGAGGTCATGGATAATACGTGAATTTTCAGCACTTGCAATATGAAGGCTCTATTTTAGTGCCTTACCTTTCATGAGTTGAATGAATATAGCCCGAGTTGAGGCTACGTCCTGGTTTGTTATAAATGCCCCGACATATATTAAGTGCATCTCTCTGGTACACGATCTTCCTGGTGCACTGTACCTCCAGCTCGCACAAGGCTAATTGGAATCATTTTCCTATTTCAACGGCAGTTATTGTATTGGGGTGGTAAAACAATGATTTTGAATTACGTCCCATGAATTTATCCGTAAGAGAATTTGCGAAACTGAAGTGTGCACTGTGTGTGTGGGTTTGCAATGAGATGTAAGTTCGTAGAAGGCTGTTGTCGTGGCGATACTGACCGGCTTGCCGGCGGGTGCGCGCGCGAGCGGCGGCGGCGGGCTTCGCTGCACGGCCGCGCCGTCGTCGCGCTCCTCGCTGGGCAGGCGCCGGCGCACGCCCCAGTTGAAGTTGTCCGAGCTCTCGCCCTGCGCATATTTATCATCAAAGCGTATTTTACAATTTCAGATTACTTATTGAAAACTGAAACAAATTTATTACAACTTTCTTTGTATTTGAAATAAAAAAACGTAAAGGTGCTTACATATTATGTTACAAAACATGTTATGTTACATAACGTGTTATAATAACAAGCTATTTAACATGTTATCAATATGTAAATATTGATAGCATATTAAAGATCTAAAACTTATGTGTACTCTGCTCGTACAAACAACAATGTCATAGAACAATGTTATATTGCATTGTTATTCTAATGCAAACACTGTGGTGGATATAACACAAGTTACACAAAATGTTACTTTATCTGTTCGCACATCTACATAACTGTGACAAAAGAGGACCGGTACCGGTCTTTGTTTGTCTATTTTTGTTTGTGTTCTAAGATTGGAAGTTTGAAAAGAGAAGTTTTAGAAAAAGCCCAGCAGTGGGACAAGTGAATTACGAATTAATAGTTTGTAATTATACGGGTGGAAAGTCGGATTAACAAAGGTAAGCAATTTTCCCAGGAGCGGGACACGTTGAATGGTACTAGTTAGTTAGCTTGCAGGATGAGCTCACCTCGATACTCTCGCTCTCGTACTCTAGGAAGTCGAAGTCTTTGAACACCCCGAAGTGGTCAGTGGGATGGGCTCCCCCGGAGGGCTCGTTGCCCGGAGTGCCCGACACCTCCTCCAGCGACGACGCCATGGACGACTCTCGCTCCAGCAGCTCCGAACTTTGGCTGAATATCACCTGTAAAGGCGCCGCGATACATATGTTACAAACATCCACAGTAGGAGTGGAAAGGTGTTGCTTAGCTAAACATTGGTCGTTTTCATCTTAATGGTTTGCCTAGAGAAGTACTTATTACCAATTTTCGAGCTGATAGAACCAGGCAGTAAAATCCTCTCCTAAAATCCGATTACCTTCTACTTTAACTTCTGTTTTCAGACAAGATTTCTTGTAAGGGTAGAGTTCCTACTCTACCCTTACAAGAAGTAATGTTTACGTTTTTTATTATTTAGTAGATACTTGTGCAAGTTTTTGTAAAGATTCGGTTTTATAAACTCATATAAGTATAACATAGTACTAGCTGCCCGGCGAACTTTGTTCCACCTTTATTAGTGTTATTTAGTTTTTATTCGTTAACATCCTATTCTCAGACCTACTGATATACACACAAAATTTCATAAGGGTCGGTCAAGCCGTTTCGGAGGAGTGTTGTTACAAACACTGTCACACGATCATTTTATATATTAGAAAGACGGGAGTTATACTTTACCCCCTACAATACTATTAGCTTAGCAGCCCCTTTCCAAGAGTTGTTTTTTTTAACATTTATTATACATTAAACGAACACTGAACACGTATGTTGCAATATTTGGATCACTTAGAATGCTTGCTTACTTGCGAACATTGTTACTTTGTATAAAAAATAGCTGGGCGTTAAATATAATGATGCTTAAATACCTACATGTTTGTACTCATAAATGATTAGCATTATTTACGTTAAGTTCTCAGTTTTATAAAATAATGTGAAACAACTATTTAAATAAAAAGTCAATACTGAACAATGGGCTCATCTAGAGTGACACTGACACATGTACCTTCTTGACAAAGTTTATCTAAGTGCAAATACGATGCTCGTTTTCACCTAAATGGCTAATATGTTACACAAAGAGATGTTTGTGCTTCCACTTCCCTAGTATACTATCGTCGAAAGAAATATCTAAATTAAACTATTGAATAATGATTTTATATTTCAATAATCGTAACAATAATATTTCAACTACTTGTAAATAGATAAAACATAAACACTAACAACAATAACTTCATGTGGTCAAATCAAAAACAAGTGAATATTGTGCTCAGAGGCTCGCCCAAACGCTGATTCTGAGGCCACGCATCATCTCAGCAGCAAGGTCGGGTTTGGGCGACATATTTACAACATTATCAAGAGTGTTTTAAATGAAAATAGAGTATGAAACTACACATAACTGTATAGTGCATAAAAGCACTCCCACTAAAATCTGGGTTTAATGTCCTGTAATATGTGACAGTTTCATAAAGTACTATTTAAAATTATGTTAAAAAATTGATGACTTTTAAATGTACAGCTAAACAAATGCAGTTTCACTGTATTGCTGCTGTTAACAGAACTCTGTAGTTGCATACTTCCGACACATTTATGTTTTATACACAACTAGTGCTTATACAGTGCTGGCTTTAGTAGGTATATTTTGATAAAATAGATTAATCAACTGTGTATTATTTCTATTACAACTGTGCGGTTTTGCAGTGTTCTGTTTAATGAAATATAGTTGATGGTCTGTTGTTCGACGACAGATACCGAGTCGAGATACCGTCGAAGCGTCGCGTTGTATTGACGATATCAAAAGTCAAGTTAAGTTACCGCCGCGTTAGCGTCGCATCTGCGTAGCTTGTTCATCTGAGCTACGCGTGCTCTCGACGCGTCCAGTCTTTCACTTTCACAATTGCGCTTTATTATCAAAAGCATAGAGCCTAGATCCAAATTCACCAGCTACCTTCCAGATTGAATTCACACAAACATAATTTACTTATGTTTTGAGAATATTAAAGTAATGATATACACCTATCATACAATATGGTTGACATGAAAGGAAGCTTGAAGTGCAGCTTTAGCGAATGAACGTTCGAGATAGACATGAACACGTCATGAATTGTGGCCAAGCGAAGCAATACGATGGTTTAGTAAAATCGCCTAACGAAAACTATGATCATTTTTGAATGTTGACACATACACTTGGATATTGATATGGTTGTACGTGCTTTGGTGTCATTTTGGTGTTCAGTTTATGATGTGATATGGTTTGATCAATGTTTTCGCAAACAGACTATACAAGACCGTGGTGTTGCGCTCACTGCGGCACGGAGCGCCGGTGTGAGGCGGCAGCACTCGAGCACCTGTAGCATGCCGTGCAAGCGTTGCGACATAATATACATGTATGCGAGTTACCTTAGAACATAAAGTGGTAATTAAATCGTCCTAAACGCAGCGATGGATAGAAATCAAATATTCATTAGTTGTGTGGCTATACCCGCGGCCGGCCACTAGCCACATATATGTGTGCGGACACAGTCGGCTAGCACCCGACTCACAAGGTTGCATATAATAATTTTGAAAAATATACACGATTGTTAAAACAACAGACAAATTAGCCAGCCAATTAGTTTCCGGGTGCCTCGCCGACTTCCACCAATACTAATCACTGACGTGTGTATCGTACGGTCACATACGGTATAGTGTGCCAATAGGTTATGAACCTTACGTTCCTAGGAGCCGCATGCAGAGTGCACGTTACTTACAGATGGGCTCTTGGGCAGGCCGACGCGTTGTCCGCAGGTCGTCAGCAAGTTCACCAGGCATTCGCGGACTCGACTCTGTTCGTTGACAAATCATAAAGTTAAGCACACGGTAATTCATTTAGGCACGTGTGTCAATAATTCTTTAAGTTGAATTTTAGTGTCGAGATAACTTGAATGTAAACACGTAAAACAAATTATAGACAGTATAATGTAAATATACTGGAAATAAGTTCGGAACATGTTTTGAATTTCATTGGAAGGAATATCGTTTGTGATTTTTTTAATGTTTTCAATATTTTTTATTTATAACCCCACCGTTATTTATAGTCGTAAATGAATGAGTTAGAAATATTGTTTACATAATATTTTCATTTATATAATCTAAAAGTCGAATAGTATATAAAGATTAAATCGCAGATTTCTTAGAATAAATTTATTAGTGTTACATAAAAAGTAGCCTCGACACGTGAAAATTACGGCACCGCTTATGGTGGGCGTTGGTAACGTCCTACGCAATACCTTGACAAAGGAAGTTAAGTTGCCATAATATCTGCTTTGTTGGGAAGCTCCATGTTTGTATAACAGTTCTTCACATTTCTTTTGTGTAAACACATAAGAGTAAAGTTAGAGCAACAGGCAGTATACCTGCGACATCCAGGGCCGCTTCCAGCCCGAGGCCAGCGCGTCGGCGGGCGACAGCGACAGCGAGCGGCGCGGCGACATAGCGCTCTGCGGCTGCGTGGCGTTGCCGCCGCCGGACTCGGGGCCCACCACCGTGGACGCCGAGCCCGACTGAGACGTGGACGATCCTAAAAACCAAATAATTTGTATCAATTCCATCTACACTTCTTTATTTATTAAGTACAGTATATTAACGAAAGGTATTTATAAGGCAGAAGTAAGTGGAAACGCCGGGAGACGCGAGGCCTTATAAGGACATCCATAGACCTTATTGGTGTGGTTTTTCAGAAAGGTCAGGTTTGTAGTACATGCAACCGAACAGGCGTGTATGTTTGACAACATGTATTAATGTAAACGAAGCAAAAGAAGTATGTCAGTTTCTGCCTATCCCCATGGGAATGACGCGTGAGTTTATGTATGTACTTACGTGTTAAATACTATGCTGTACTGTACTGATGCTTACCATTTTTTTGACAATATTAAAATCTAAATCAAGAGTTATTAATTCGAATGTAACGTTTTTGAGATGTTTCTTTTCAATAAGCTCTTGCAAGAAAATTACATAACTGTGTACCTAGTTATATAATTATTATGTAATAAGCCGGGCGACCTTACCCCGCATGCCCCCGCACTACCCACGCGTTCCCCGGCGCCCTCGCCCCGCGCGCCCCGCCCGGGATGCGACCTGCTGACGCACTTGGTTGAGCTCTCCCCCTCCCTTCCCCGCGGCAGGGGGGGTGCAGGATGCTTCCCCCCCTGTACGGACGCGTTAGCTGGTCGTGACACTCACCCTTGTCGGGGGTGGCGGTCGATGCGTTCGACAGGGAGCTTGGCCCGGTGGCTGGCTGGCTCCCCGCTTTAGGAAGATACTTTCGTCCAATCACAGGTGTTTGCGATAAGTCAAACGTAAAGTCCATTGTCCGTCCGGGCAGTTCCTGGGGACACAAAGAATACGTAAGTTTTGAATAGATTTAAAAAAAAGAAGATGATCAATTTCCTATTTTTATTGAGTAAAATGGTTACATTATAAAGATTTCACGAAGTACGCAAAACAGTCAACATATATCTAAACGATACATGCAACGTAGACTGTTTAAAATAAACGAGGTAATAACAGAGCCCCTACTACTTTAATAGAAACTCGATTTACACGATAAACACTTTGACCATTCGTCAAAATACATGCGGTTTAAAATCGATTTTAATTAGCGTTATTAGTATGAATGGGCGCATGTCAGGACACCGCTAGACTCACCTTCTTGCCGTGCAGCTCGGTGTCGAGGATGGACGAGGCGTGGCTGTCCCAGTAAGGCGGCACCACCAGCGTCGAGCACCGCGTCACCACTAGCTTCAAGATTTTCATCGCTTCCTTGTAGTTATTGCTGTCTTGAATCTACGCGCAAAACACAAATTAAGAACTTTGACATGCAGCAGTTTTAATTTATATAAAACCAAGAGTGCTATCCAATAAAACTGTTTTATCACACATGTTCAATGCTAATGAAATATTTTGATTTGGTTTGATTTAACACTGTTACGTAAAATTCAATTTTGCGTATCGGTTAGTTGACTGTAATCTCGTAATTATCTCTGTTCTTCTTGCTTTTTACGTGTTTGTAAAAAGGAATTTACGATATAAAATACGCAAAAGTTTATTTCAGATCGACATCCTGTATCGAGTTGGTCAGTTATTTCACGTCGAGTTACATGACGGTGGTAGCGCTACGCGTGCTATCATATTCCTAGAATTCCACGAGTCTATTAATAGAGACGTACCTAAGAGACGTATCAATCATTGAAACTGTTGGCAGTATTGGCATATTTCCTTTATTCTTGTGTCATTATATACTTTCGTAGTTAAAAAACATCGCGCCTGTATACCCCGAAGGGTTAAGCTGAGATGTTTAACTCCTGTGTAATACATAGCTATGCTACTAACTAAGAACAAATCCAGTTCACATAATGCAGCCTCATGCTTAGAAGTTTAGTAAAAGCTTACCAAGCTTACCAAGCTTTCTGAAGCTCTCTAATTAGTTTTGGTTGGACAGCAGATTGCGTTGAATGATGTTAGAAATAGAAAACCGAAAGGAAACATAACAAAGAACAGTTTTCGAAAACCAGAACGCTCGTTGAGCAGCGACGTCAACAGATGGCGCTAGTAGGTTGTAGCGACCCAAGTTACGGACTAGTACGGGCATCGTTTTCAATGCAATGTTATTGTCTAGTGATTATCCTAGACCAAACATAAGATATTTTATAATGTTAGTGCCAACTACAACATCATTACAGATTTTGGGCTATTTAATATTAAACGTAATTCGTATAGAAGGAAATAAGCAAGGAAATAGTTGTCTTATGGTATTTTCTTTTCTTAATAAAGTGTTTTTTTGTGTAGGTATCTGGATAAAGAAATAACGTTAAATTTAGTGTGTTGTTGGTACATGTGGGAACGTACAGTGACGTCGATGAACTTGGCGACGGCTCGCAACAGGTCCGCGTTGACGGGCTGCGCGGCGGGCGCGTTGAGCTCCACGTAGTACAGCATACAGTGCAGGATCGACAGCACCGGCAGCTGCAGGTTCGCTGAGCCCTGCACACACCATGACGAAACAAGTAACGTACAGTTTTGCAGAAATAATCAACAGTGCACCATAATTTTAACGTGCAGGAATCGAACCCGCAACACACAGTGCAGCAGCCGATCAGCCAGGTATAGCCCCAACCGTGTCGTATATTAGCAAAAAGCAAATCGGAAATATAGATCTAAGGTAATCTTAAGCTCAGCGAATTAAACGATACGTCCATCTCATAGTCAACACAATGGAACGTCACCATCAGGACGCTCAAAGGTAATTGAAAGCCTAACAATGCCCTGTTCAATTTCGGCAGGCTCGGCAGTTAAGCTAAGGTATGCATTACAAGCCTAATTTTGTTTCGACGTCATACAGGTACAAAATGTCAAGGGTCGCGCTGGGAGCTCGGGCGGGATCAATACGATGCGGCATCCAGTTCCCAGAATTTTGCACGTGACCCAATTGTGCATCCCGTTCGCACTTACATCATGCGTCGCAGCTTGAACTTATGAACAAGACCCGCACACCATGCAGTAAATCACGTATCTCGTTCGCTCATACGGATTTTGTCGCGGCTCCAACTATGGAACAAAATCAATGCGAGCCCGTATCTATTCTCCTGTATGTTAATGTAGATGTTATCATTCGTTTAGATGTGTTGTTATGTTCAATCAAATATAAGTGGTACTAAAATTCATAGCAATCCGTCCGTGAAATTTGTGTTTATTCAGGTAGCTGTATAACGCTTCCTTATTATAAGGGCAGGCAGAAACTATACACATAGAGCCTCCGTTACGTTCATGTACATTTTACACGCATTCTAGGATATAATCTTTGTAATGGCATTGAAAAATAAAAAAAAGATCCTTGTAGCTTGGAGCTAAGTGAAAAATATAAATGATCTTTACCTATAATTCTTCTGTTTTAAATTTAATTATGTATTTGTGTTTCAGAGAAATCCTGGGTGGTTTACATTTGAGCGGCAGTAGATAGCGCTACGATGGGTAGGACAGCGTTTGCCAGGTCCACTATTTCATTTCGACAAATAATAATTAATTGACAAATTAATGCATTTCGGCGATTCAACTTAAATAAAAAAATGCAGTTTCTTGTCGTGTTGTATTTGTATTGGGCCCTGGATAGTTTATATTCACAATTGTACCCGGTAGATGGCGCTGCGATCGGGTTTGAAACTAACGTTTGGGCTGTACAACGTCTATCGGGGCTGCTAGTATTATACAAAGTAAAAAACAAAATGAAATAAATGTTGATGTTGAGGATGACGAGATATATAAGAAAATGAATGATATGTGTTGAATTGTTACATGTTAGATTTAGTTTTTGTAGTTAAAATTCCTGTGCGTGTCCCAAATAATGTATTTTCTTCCATTCTTTATAATAGAGCTCGCTGCTATTGTGTTTATGCCTAACAAGCCGACGTGAAATGATACTTCTCAAGCTTGTGAGCTCTGTAAGGATTATCTGGGACAGTCAAAGCGTCAACTTTGAAATAGTTTTATTCTTATTTTGCGATAGTTAATTTCTTGGCCGCCCGTTCGTAGACATGCGCACTCGTGCTCAGTGGCAGTATTGATCTTGCTCTATTAGTTCTGCTGGTGGAAGCTAGTTTTATTACCTGTGGGTATCTCGATATAATATGGAGGTCATGCAAGGACGTAGGGTGAGCGAGGAGGCCTCACGCTCAATATAAGACTAATTAAAGATAGTGGTAATGACGATGAACGTGGTGATGGTGATAATGATGATGAGACTTTAGGTCTTAAAAATTATTATAATATCAATTTTAAGGTGTTTCTTTTTTAAGAACATTAAGTCAAAGATGTGACATTTTACATGATCAAACAGAAGTGTTACCTTCTCCAAGACCTCGACGAGGAAGGCGAGCATCTGCTGCGAGAGATGTGAGTAGGTGTCCCACAGGTACTTGACCACGCACTTGGTCCACTGGAAGCTCTCCTTGCTGAAGGTGCGCCGCGAGTACAGAGTCATCACCGTGCCCAGGTTCTCCAGCTTCTTGCTCTTCTCCGCTGTGAACTGATAAGTGACTAGCTTCAGTTTAGGTTTAGTAACCTCTTAACCATAGTGTTGTTAGGGAGTTTTTTCCGCCACTTCTTCCCAGCAAAAACACTACGAAGTAGCGAGGGGCTGACTTTTTGGGGAACTCCCTTATGCAATTTTGACGTTCAACAAGTGTTGAACCACAGCCTAATTTGAAAAAAATAATTTTGAAAGAATCAAGTAAGAATCAAGCGTTGAAATAAAAAGGTAAGGCATAAAATATTTTTGGATTTACGGAATTACAAAGTATGAGCGTTGATGTTTCTGTACAATGCAATTGATTGGAAGATAAACAAAGGACTCAAAAAAACTGAATTGGCATAATGTTATTTAATTTGTTCAGAAAGCGTTATAAATATTCAATCTCGCGCGTGCACCTCCCCGGTACCATAAAATGATTGCTCACCTGTGCAATATGACAAGCTGCGCGCACGCAGAGCTCGTTGGCGTCTTCATAATGCAGCAACATGTAAGGTAGTAGCGCCACCACGGTCATGGGGAAAGCCACCGACTGCGTGGGGTCGATGACGGGCAGCTCCAGCAACGGGATCATGTCCACCAGCACGCCCACCACTGGTTCGTACGTGTTGGGGTGTGTGCAGCCCTGAACGTGTGTGTATCTCATTAGAATATAACTCAGGAGATTATTTGTAATTATCGGTTGTTTTAAAATATTATCCGACTTTAAAAAGGAGCGAACTTTATTATTATCAAGATTATTTGGTCTGATCGACATCAAATGAATTGGGATAAGAGTGTGAGGACGATGATGATATTTATAGCTGTAGATGCTCATAATGGTGGTGATGGTGTTGAAGGTGGTGGAGATGATAAGTAAGATGATGATGATAAGTAAGATGATGATGAAAGTGATGATGATAAAAGTGGTTTTGATGATAAGGAGGTGGTGATAATGATGGTGATGGTGATGGTTAAGGTGGTGATGATGATGGTGAAGGTGGTGATGATGATGAAAGTGATGATGATAAAAGTGGTTTTGATGATAAGGAGGTGGTGATTATGATGGTAATGGTTAAGGTGGTGATGATGATGGTGAAGGTGGTGATGATGATGGTGAAGGTGGTGATGGTGATGATGATAAAAGTGGTTTTGATGATAAGGAGATGGTGATAATGATGGTGATGATGATGGTGAAGGTGGTGATGACGATGATGGTGAGGTTACCTTGAGCAGCAGCGCGTGCAGCGAGGGCGAGGTGTGCGCCTGCGTGCGGTCGAGGCGCTCGCGCGCGTCGGGGCGGTCGAGCGGCAGGCGCGCCATGACACGCGCGAGCAGGCGCACGCCCAGCAGGAACTCGTGCTCGTAGTCCGACTCCAGCAGCGACGCGCCCACCCAGAACAACGTCGCCAGGATCGTCAGCTTGTCGTCCTGCAACAACGCAGTGGGGAGCTTGCACAAAAAGAATGTTATCGTTAGTACTTTATACATTTTAATACATGTTACAATTCTACGTTCTTATCTACAGAACTATAAGTATGATTTTCCGGTTATTGGTTACAAACCCATATTAAAAGTCATAGCATGTGAAGCATTTAGCGTTTAAAATCTTTTTAAGGAGCTACTGTTATGAGCTAAGCAATCAGTTAAAGAATATGTTAAAATATGTTGGCTAATAATTAAGATAAGTACCTGTGTGGCACTATCGCCGAGCAGTTTGAGGGACTGCGCTGAGCGTGACCGGCACAGGTTCGAACACACGCCCTTAGCGGCTTCGCTGCAAGGCCGAGCGCGTTCCACTGGATACACAGACAATAACATGCATGAATAGAGAGGCAAAGGAACTCCAATAGTGTTCCATCTTGTAAGTTGTCTTTCATTCATTTCGTCCGACACATCATCGCAATCAATGTCATTGAAACATTTATTTTTTGTCATTAGACAATAGTCTTTCAACAAACAGTATCCTAGACGTCCAAGCTAAAAAGTTAAACAAAGTAGATAAAAACACTGTCAAAGTCTAGTCTTGTGAGTACACTCATTTAGGGAATGCAATCTCGTACGAGATTTCCGCCTAGCGAGATCTCGCGAGACTCAAAACCCAGTCTCGCGAGATCTCGCAAATTACGGGATCTCGCGAGATTGGAAGAATCGCAATTAAAACATATGCAAATGCTTGTTTTAAGAACTAGTAATTGACATGATATGTAATTAAATAGAAACTGCGTTGCTTAGTTATAAAAATAATGTAAGTTTTATTTTAAAAATCAACAGAGTACTTATTATTTTGTCTCTAACTCTAATAACATTTGTTTATGTCTATAATTATTATACCTACTGTAGCTAATCAGTTCAAATTCTTACAATATTGGTAACAAAACAATAATTATCTATATTTAGGCAACGGCCAGGAATCAGTTCGCGCGCAGCCGCGCTATGACCTTGTCCAGAAGGAACGAAGTAGCTGCGAAATGACACGCGATTTTAAGTTCATTGATATGGATGTTGCATACCTTACTTACTGAGGTTCGTACTAAAGAGCAATGTATTACAGAACGCGTCAGACTCGCGCGCGTATCTGGATAGGGCCTTAGAAATACACGTCGTCACGCTGCATTTGTCGATCTCGTTATCTCGCGAGATCTCGTACGAAATTTGACGAGATCCAATCTCGTAAAATATGGCCGGGATCTCGCGAGATCGGGATCTCGGCGAGACGAGATTGCATTCCCTACACTCATTCAGATACGTTACATGCACCTGAAAGCGTCCATAACTAAAAAGTGTCAGCTCAAATGTACCAGAAATATCATGCGATATGTTTCAAGTCGCACTTCATGGTTAAAAACTTTAATTTATTTAATTTACATTCAATTCAGTTTACATTCAGACTGATAGGTAATGTTTTAATTGTAAGTTTCACATTACAAGTAGACTTGTTAATCCCTCCGACCAAGCTAAATATGCTTGTATCTCGAGTTTGTCCACGTCAATAGTGCAATGGGTGGGGATCGAACTCACGACCTCTCGACTGCCAGGCCGACGCATCAGCCATTGGGCTATTGCCGCTTAATTAAATAAAACACTCAATTCAACAATACTAAATAACAACACGCTATTCAAATATGAACGAAATACATCGTTTTATTAATCCCTGTCAAGCAGTGGAAGGCGTAGCACAGTGGTCTGAAAATCGAGCTCCATACTCATAGGAACTTAAAGTCAGGGATTTTAAAAAAAAAAATGTAATGTGTCTGGTAGACATCCCTTTATGTAATATTAACGTATGGAAGGTATTAGTAACTCCACGCGTGAGAAAAAAAATATTTCCGTTTTTTTTGTATGGGAGAAAACACTTAAAGTTACTTTATTTGAAACTGAGTGGAACTGAAGGGCTGGTGCTAACACGAGGTATTGTACCAACCACGGCGATCAAGATGACATCAAATTCATATACCTTTCGGTGCCGCTTTGCACGTAGCAAACTTTTAAATTTTCGAATTTTCGATAGGTGATTTTTCTATTCTTTGACATGGTCTGAGGCAGTTGACAATCGATTTACTTGTGCCATCGTTAGTTAATAGCGTACTAATGCCTTTTTTGATGAGAATACTTAAAAATGTCATTGATCAAGTACTTTTTTTTTAAATTGCATAATCAGCCATAATCACGGTGATTATGGCTGAGTTATAATTAGATACTAATATTACGAGCATGGATCAATGTAGACGTAGCAGGGCCAAATGAGCCTTAGTCACAAACAAAATCTATTATCTGTAATATCCTGCCCAATTAGAGAAAAACGATCGTTAATGAGGTAGTTGAATAAAAATAGGACGTTTAATTTTACTTTTATCAGAAGCTCTATGCACTTGTGCGCGCTAAGTTATTACGTTATATTTGTTATTGAGTTGTGATGCAAGGTTTTGGTACCAATTTGGACAATTTCGTTTTTGTGGCAAACAACAGTTGTTTTTCAAAGCCTAAAATGTTATTTGAAGATTTTGTAAATATTGTTGATTGGTCAGAAAAGGAAAAGAAAGGAATTCAGCCAATTCTGCCAGACTTAAGTGTGCTCGTTAAGGAACAAATGGATCTCGTGTAATCGCACGAGACGTACATTCATAAAAAAGTATGATACGTGGCTGCAAGAGGACATAAAATGACCTGAGCTCGTGAGGGATAAAACCCCTTCTGTAGTGTCAGAAGAACAGCAATCATGTTCTAGTTCTGACTACTCTATAAATGAGGATGCATCAACATCCTGTGGATCATAGACGTGCAGTGTTGGAACATCAACATCAGTTGTGAGTCCCAGAAAACCGTTTGTGGATCTAAGCCCGCTACAGAAGAGAAGGAGAGTGGAAGAGCTCCTAACGTACAGGACTGAAAGTCTTGCTCATGCAACTGGTTTAAAAGTACAAATCAAAAGTATTGCAGATAATATTATCAAACTAGTCTCGGAGCATCCTGACAAAGATAAAGGAATTGTCAAAGCCAAAGAAAACGATGCCAATGTATTCTTCTAAATATAAAGATTTATGTATTTTGACCTCATTGAAGCTTTCGAAGTGTATACCTTTATAATCTTGTGCAAAAGATGAAGGAATATCAGCCATCTTTCGAAGCGAAGAAGAACTGCTTTCCGCCAAAAGATGACTTAGAAGTCACGGAATTAGGGGTTAAAGTAAAACTCCAAGCAATTTTGGACAAAACCTTGGCTAGACTTGGAAAATTCGCAGAATCTCCGCTGGATGGTAAAGAATTGACACTAATATGCGATGGGTTTTGATGGTGCTTCAGGGCAACGTTTGTATAAACAAACAATGGCAGAAGATAATGATTCCAGCATTTTTATGTGTTTTTTCGCTTAGTTTGTGACAAAAAAAACATATGAAATAATCCCAAGCCATCTCCCACAATGTTGTGCAGACCAATATATTTTAAGTTTTTAAACGAAAACAACCTGAACATGGTTAAAGTGTTCTTCAACTACCTCATTAACGATCGTTTTTCTCTAATTGGGCAGGATATTACAGATAATAGATTTTGTTTGTGACTAAGGCTCATTTGGCCCTGCTACGTCTAAATTGATCAATGCTCATAATATTAGTATCTAATTATAACTCAGCCATAATCACCGTGATTATGGCTGATTATGCAATTTAAAAAAAAAGTACTTGATCAATGACATTTTTAAGTATTCTCAAAAAAAAGGCATTAGTACGCTATTAACTAACGATGGCACAAGTAAATCGATGGTCAACTGCCTCAGACCATGTCAAAGAATAGAAAAATCACCTATCGAAAATTCGAAAATTTAAAAGTTTGCTACGTGCAAAGCGGCACCGAAAGGTATATGAATTTGATGTCATCTTGATCGCCGTGGTTGGTACAATACCTCGTGTTAGCACCAGCCCTTCAGTTCCACTCAGTTTCAAATAAAGTAACTTTAAGTGTTTTCTCCCATACAAAAAAAACGGAAATATTTTTTTTCTCATGCGTGGAGTTACCTTCCATACGTTAATATTACATAAAGGGATGTCTACCAGACACATCAAATTTTTTTTTTTGAAATCCCTGACTTTAAGTTCCTATGAGTATGGAGCTCGATTTTCAGACCACTGTGTAGGTTACATCTGTACACGTAACTGCCTAATTGTTTGAGGAATCGAATAGGTCGAGAGTTCGATTACCCCAACAGGTAACTTTATCAGACACAACAGATATATTATGTAAGTTCAATAGCCACGTTACAGTGCCTGCAGGACACGTGTCGCACCCACACTAAACACGTGTATTACATAAAGCATCCCGCCTCCCCTCTCCCGAAA
This sequence comes from Euplexia lucipara, assembly GCA_921972225.1. Classification (NCBI taxonomy): domain Eukaryota; kingdom Metazoa; phylum Arthropoda; class Insecta; order Lepidoptera; family Noctuidae; genus Euplexia; species Euplexia lucipara. The sequence goes on along the minus strand of OV179142.1, from coordinate 1,973,806 downwards.
CTTATACTATGTATGGATCCTTACAGTCGTTAGGTTTTACCTAAACTATCATTTCGTGCGTAATATGTTTGGGAATTTTGTTAAGAATAGAAATTTTCATCATACTAATATTAATTTTATTTTGCTATCCTTTCACGACTTTCTCCTAGTTTCTATTAATTTATTCCTGAAAATTCATTAGCGTCAGTACAGACTTGTGTCAGAAGATAGGGTGTGTTGTAATCTTGGTTGCGGATTGGCAGTTAAATGCGCCATATTTGTATTTCTTCGAATTTTACCCTCTTTAGGAACGTCTAGTTCACCCATCTACCCCATTTCCCCGCTGCCTCTCGTATCGTTTTCAGGTGGTTGCACATGCACATTATATACTTATGTTCTCAAGTGGTCGCCGTGACACCTGCCGGTTGCTTTAGTAAAGGGAACCCCGTGAAAACTTGAGTGAAGTGAACTGTCAGTGTCTAGCATTAGTATGGAATGACAGCTCAATCCGCCTTCACTTCACCTATATTATCACGGTGTGATTTTAACAGAATCGGACTACTGATCCAGAGACTAGCGGTGGCACAGCATACGATAACTTTGACCGCACATTACGTAACAACTCTACCTTGCGCACCCGACAGAGAGAAACGACTAAGAGATTCTGCAAAAGCAGCATTAACTGGTAGGATGGTGTTGTAGCGACTACATTTAAACAGAATTATTAAAATAAATAACCAAAATCAAACAAGCAAAACAAGCCGAAGTACAGTAGCTATCACTACAATAAGCAGCTTGTTGTATGTAGAGCCGAGTCGTAATGCCCCAGTGTGTACCGAACGTCTCAAATCTCTTGGATGAGGTTGTGAGTTCAAGTCTGGGAAAGTATCTACTAGTTACCGACCGAAGATTCGGTTTTGTTTATTGTTGACAAAAAAAATTTGAATCGACCATAATTATTTTCGATTTTGGTCATAAACTTGCTAAAGCTGACTAACAATCTTTCGTCTGGCTGCCTAAGCTGAACGAAGTTCGTGAATAGTCGTGCGTCATTCGGCCCACCTCGTAGAGCTTGCAGAAAACGGGCCACGTTCGGCCAATTTCGGGGTGAATCGGGTCTGCTCGTGGTTATACTCTGATGCAATTTAGTTTTGAAGTTGTGAAGCAATGTAGTATATTTTTATGAGGCGGATAAACTAATGGGTGAGTGGTATTTGTTTCCACTTTTGTGTAAGTAATTATTCTTTTCGATAAACATTTTTTATGGAGAGATTGCTAGTAAGGGATCTTAACGTGAGTAGGTATTTATTTCAGAAATACATACAATATGGTTCCCGTTTAATGATAATAACATATGTTCATTATTTCAAAACCTATATTTGCTATAACCCTCTCGATCTCCCTAGGCTTCGGCTTTGTTTTCAGCTGAAAATAACATTAAACCAAGCTTCTTCAGATAAATTCACAATGAAACTCGATAGATGGCGCCGCGACCGCAAAGGACAACGTCTGTCCGGACGGCTGGTTTGAAATACCTCTGAAATACAGGAGTATTTGAGTCAAAGTCCTACTAGGAAGTAGGACTTGGTGAAATTTCGAGAATTATTGTCATTTTTTAAATAATGTAAGCTTTGTTTTACTTGTCACCGTCGTAGAAAAAAACAAGACACGTAGAATTCGGCGAGAGAAATCGTTGTAAGGAGTACCTATATTAGCATGCGGCGGTTTGTCGGCATTGGGCGGCGGCGCGTTGTTCTTGCGCAGGCAGTACGACACGGAGTAGCTGGTGCTGCGCGTGTGGTTGCTGACGCAGCCCACGCACACGCCCGGCGAGCGCTTGCCTGCGGACGCGCACACATCATGACAAACATGTTATAACAAGCCCTTGCCACTCCTGCTAACGGTTGAGGGCACAAAAAGTGAATGGGTTGAATACGCTAAGCGAAATTTTGGATCCTTTTTTAGTAAATTGGGCGCAAAGAAGGGTGCAAGATTTGGCTTAGTGCTTATGTGCAGGAGAAGTGCAGAAAACTATTTTTTTTATATCTACATTTATGTTAGAAATGTTTAAAATAAAATATATATTATTTTCGTAAATTTTAGACGTTTGTCAATTCTTCCAGCATCAAGTTTATAACGTAACCTTAGTGACTTTTTTAAATGTTAATTAATTTGCAGCAACTGCTTACGTGGTACGCATCAAGATGTGAAACATGTTGCGTAAGGTATAAAACACATTTGATTGTACAGAAACTTACCAGCTGTATACGGGCTCCCGTTGGTTGGTTGACCACCATCTTTGTTGTTCAGATTCGGCGTCGACTTGAAAATGTCCCTCATGTAATCAAGGGGTCTAAAGTTGGACTCCAGCGAGTCCACTGCAGCCTCCAGGGTCAGCAGCAGCTCGGTGACGTAGCCCTGCATGTCCTCGCCCTGTTCCGCCACCGTCTCCACCAGGCGGGACAGGATGTCGGACACCATGCGCCCGGTCATGGCCACGCCGATAAAGCGGAACACCTGTAATTGGGATGTTGGAAAATATTGTCGGTCGCTTCATTGCCGGAACATTTCCGAATTCACGTGTTTTGAAATAAGTATGCAGAATGGTAGGGAATTGAATATTTTTCCAAATTACTACCGGTTCAATTAAAATTTTAGTTGTAATAGACAGGACACCATTTATTCTGATAAAAAAAAATAGATTTCAGTAATTTTTTCTTTCTACTGAATAAAATTCAACGACGACTTATTCTCAGTAGCTATATTTGAACGTATATTTATCAGTTTGTCCTTATGTTACGCAACAACGGATCGACATTATTTTCGGGATTTCCGGCCAGACGGTTATTTTGGATCCCGTGAGTGGCACCGCGGCTAGAGCTAGTTGGATATATTTACCTGCAGCGACCTGCCTGCGTAATGTCGTGAGGGACAGGACAAGCCCAGCTGCAGCGCGGTCTGCGCCCAGCGCTCCGAGATGAGCGCGTGGGGCAGAGACTCGCGGAACACCCGCAGCACGTGGCGCAGCAGCGTTGCCATTTGCTGGCAGCTGCGCAGGGTCCATACTGGGCAAAATAATAAGAAAATCTTGAGGTGTTTTGTACCGAACACAAGTATGAGCATTTACTGATATCGATAAAATGTTATATAACCATCTGAGCTTCCGAAAATTATGAAGTTAAAAGTTAATGTGGTCTACCTTACTACAGTTATGTCCGTCAACTTTTACCTTTAGCAGTGATGTCTTCGTACTGCCACAGCGGCATGAGCATGGGGCGGTTAGCCAGGAAGTGCACGAGCGACTTGATGACGTCGGCGACCGGCAGCTCGGCCGCCTCGACCTCTGCCGGGACCGCGTCCGACGCCGGTGCATCTCCCTCCACCTCGCCCGTCACTATCACTGGTAGCGACGGGTAGTTGTCACATTCACCTAAAAGAAATATTTAAAAAAAATGTGTGCCGTCACGGGACGCCTGGCAGATGTGAAAACTCGAAATTATTTTCTATTGCACAAAATAAAAGATTACGAGAGAATCAGACATGGCATAATAAAAAGATAAAGCATTATAAATGTCTTCCATAAAATAATACATAATGATATCATATGATATGATCTTGATCGTGATGTAGTATAATGACTGTTTATTACATAAATATTCATTTTTATCACTTGATAACATGCACAAAGATTAAAAAAAAAATGAAATCACGACTACTCAATTAATAGCGTGGCGATGCGTCGCCACAGTCTGTATCGCCGCGCCATCAGCTTTACGCTCGCCTATAGATGTTTCACATCAAAACAATAAAGAGTAAAAGTGTCTTATACAACTTTCATAAGTTTACAATGAAGTGCATCTATCTAACCGGCTAGAACTATTGTCAGGGTTCCGACTTACCTTCCGGTGTAACTTGCGGGTCGGAGCTGAGCGAGCGCGCGTGAGAGCGAGGCGAGTGTCCACATTGCGGGTATTTGTCAAACGCTGCATCGGGCTCTGTGGATTTATTCAAATTATTCGTTTCTACATAGTTTGACCACGACACTTAAGTAGAAATTTAAGTTAAGGGCAAAAAATGGTTTATCTTGATTTCCGGCAAAACTACAAGTCCTATGAAAAAAAGTAAAATGGCAAAGTTGTAGGTAATAATATTTACAATTTTTTCGCATAACCTCAAAATTTAGGTGAAAAATTTAATTAACCAAGTTTTTGGGTTTTTATTTTTATCTTTTACAAAAATGTATTTTTATTTACGAAATTTGGTGAAAACTTACCTTATTATGTCCCAAATACACTGTAATTTATTTGATGTAAAATATTTATTTTTCGCCTTATTTTAATTTAATATCAAAAAAGCACCCTAATTTTCAATCGAAAATTTTCGCGGCAAAAAGCTTTTTCCAAAAAGTCTGGAGGCTTTTTGTTCGTTGAAATCTATACTTTCTGATGGTGTAAAAATGTTCTCAGAAAATGCAAAAACTGGAAAAAAACTCAAATTCGAAAATTTGTTTTAAAGCTATTAATTAAAATTTACACTTTATTTACCCAAAAAATTTTTTCGTTTATGAATAACATCAATCTACGTAAGATTTCATGTTATTCATAAACGAAAAAAAATGCAAATTGAAATATACTACTATAATTAACAAACAAATAAGTTAATAAAGTTAATATTTAATAAGACATCTACAATATTTTGAAAAAGTTGTAGGATTTTCTTTAAATAATATTTGTGGATGCCTATTTATTGCTGTTTTAAGATAATTTATATAAACCTGAGTGACCTACGGTAAAGACGAAGATGATGGTCTTGAAGATTTCGACGATCAACTAGAGTTGGAAAGGTTTGTCGAATCTAACGATGAAGAAATGCCTTCAAAGAGACAAAAACTAATGAATAACTGATTAGAATTTCAGATAAGGTTTATAAATAAATAATTTATAAATAACAAGATGAACGTTTTTGAAAAGAAATATAATGAATAATGTAATCAGAATTAAGTAGGTATCTAAATTCAATAGTACAGTAGTAATTGTAGTTTTCCGGAAATAAAGATAAACCATTTTTTATCCTTAAAAACCCACTTCCCTAACTCGGATCGACCGCAATTTATTTTTCCTTTCATTTTTGTCATATTCCTTTTCTAATGGGTTTCATCCTACTGTATTTTTTTTTGGTTTCAAAAATTATCGACCCTGGTCTATAACCCCACAAAAGCGAATTACACGTCACAACTACACGTCGCAAGCGTTTTTTTTTATGTTTACAATTAAACACAGCTAGATTCCACATCGCTAACAATATAAAAGAAAGTTTGTTGGAGATACAAATTGGTGCAGCTTTTGTTCCTATGGGTACAGAGAACTAAAGCTGCCCAACTTTGTGTCGGCAGTTTTACCAGTGAAGTTGTGTGGCACGAGCGGTAGTGTGGGCGGCGGCACGCCGAGCCCGAGCTGCGAGCTGCGGCTGGCTAGCAGCACGCGCGCCACCGTCAGGTGGTCGTGGTGCGCCGCCACCGCCACCAGCAGGTTCAGTAGCAGCTGGCGGCAGTGCTGGTGCACGATCCATCTGCACACACCCGCGAACTAGTGTTGGATCCACCAACCTCGGTATCATGGCAAAACTTACAATTGCTATAGAGAGGACATGCGAACAAATGTCATGGAAAAACTGTGGTCCCATGTGTCAGTAACGCCATCTAGAATAATATAGCAATATTGGAGCGGCAGCAGAGCGTACTAAATTTAACTCATAGACTTCCACTAGGACACAAGTAGGTAGTAATCGGATGAAAATGTTGTCTGTCTATAGTAAGTATTGAATGTCTAGAAGAAAACGTTTCTTTCGTACAAAACAGTCACTTCAACGTTGCATAAAGCTCGACTTCTTTTAGGTTCGCTTCAGGTATTGTCAGGCCCGATGTGCCGAGGCGACACGTTGACACTCAATGAGTGATCTGTTTACAGGATGCATTCATCAAGTCACCGTTAAGCTAACGTTGTTAGTGCATCACGGATAAGACTTAGTATCTAAGTTTATCTCCGCGGTCGCTATTGTTTTATCAACAACCCAATTTATTATATAGCACCACCACTTCTTCCAGAAAACTTAATCAGACACCAACTCAAAAAATAGGTCAATTCGAAGTAGCGATTGACGAATTTTTTGTCAATCGCTTCTTCTACAAAGTTGTCCGACTGGTGCTACATGCCGCGTGTTACCTGGTGTGGTCCATGCCCAAGAATACGATATGCAGCATGAGCGGCACGTGGATCGACCAGTCCAGCTCCACGCCGTCCAGCACCACGTCACACAGCAGCATCACCGCCACGTTACATCTGCATATACGTGCGCATTCGTACAGTCAACGCCAAAAAAAACGTAACGTAGAAAGCTGTTCAAAATGATGTCAACAAATGTGAAATAGTTATTTGTCCAACAAGAGAGCAAAGTAATTTTTTGCTGCGAGTGCTGTTTTTGAATCCTGAGTGTGGCGAGGGATTCAAAGGCACGAGATGCAAAAAACTTTTCTCTCGTGTAACACACATAACTTTTCACTTTAGCAGCAAGAACACTTTTTGAAACTAGAAATAAATATTTACAGGCTAAACATCAGTTTCATTTGCAGTAAATGCTTATTTTCATTTAAATACAACAATAAGTTGATAATTCAGTAAATTACATTAAAATACATAGGTAGGTAATTATGTTTTTGCAAATTTTTTTTAGTTAGTTTGAAATTCCGAACGTGTCTGTCTTTGAGGTCGAATTCAAAATCGGAACTTTTAAAGGGCTGGTCTTTTTCTCTCTCTCTTTCTAATGGCGGGAAGTAGAAAGAATGAGAATGTTTCAAATTGTATGATTAACCCAAGGCTGAATAAGAAACAAATTCGTCTGATTAAAAAATTAAAAAGTTACTTTGTCTCACTCAGTGAGCAAAATCGCATTTTGCTTACTGATTTCAGGCAGCAAAACCTACATGTTTAAGCTACTGAAGTGAAAATAAAATTATAACATATCTTAATAGGATAAATTCCTGTCAGAATGACAATTATTATTGTCGTGTAATATCTTTTATTCAACGAAGTGATCTAATCCTTAGATTATACTGAACAGTCTGCTCGTCTCGCTATCACTGACGCTCACTGTATCTACATCACCATTCAGTTCCAAACACTATAGCTCAAAATAATAATAGTGATAACTAATTTTTACCCGCGATTCGATGTGCTAGTAAAAGTCCCGTCGAAATTGGCACTAACGACAGACAGAAATATAAATTTCAAAGTTTTTTATATGCATACAAAATATACTTCAATTTTATGTCTTTTAATGTCCATATACCTACACGTACCCGTACATGTAGTCAAATATATATATAGGTATCTGATCAAAGGACGGCGTTGACAAAACGGATTCGAAAGCAGAGCAAAAAAATGCCATAAAAGCTCCCTTTGAAAAGTTCGACATGATTTTTTATTCTATTTCCGGAACAGTTTTTTCCATTTTCCGCTTACCGTGTAGGTACCTTATCAATTTGCGAAGAAGATACTATATTAGTATAGTGATATGTGATCGGGGATTACAGGCGTGGTGTTATGATACCTATGTGATGATATGTAAACGTACCGATGGAAGCCGGAGATGGGCTGGCTCGTATCAGGCAGGTACTCGGTGAGCAGCGCGAAGAAACCGCCGTACTCCGGCATGGGCAGCGGGCGCGGCTGCACGTCCATGCGCGCCTCCTGCGGCGTGGCCGGCGCGCTTCCCGCCAGCGGCAGCAGGCCCGGCTCGGGGCACAGGCCGGTCTGGGCAAGAACACGCCAATCAAGAGTGCACGAAGGTTGGAATGCCACACGGACTAACAACTCTTTGAAATTTTTTCTAAAGATGCATTTTAAACTTACCAAGAGTATAACGTTTTTTTGGCCCCACATGCGTATTTCTAAAAACAGTAGTTGTATTATAAAACGGAAACTTCAATTACTTACCGGTGTAGCATCCCCATCGGAAGGCGGAGGAGGCTCCTCATCCGCTGGTGGCGTGGAGCATGCCGGGGCCGACGCACGCTTGTCTTGAACGCGCGCATTCGGTGTCTCCGGCGCCTTAGCACCGCTGATGAACAACACTTGCACATGAACAAGGCTTATTCGAGATGATCAAAGAGGAGGAGAGGAGCTTGTGGCTAAAACTGGACGAAGTTGGTCCCTGGATGGGTGACAATTCATTACATATAACGGCTCCTTCGAGCCATGGCAAGCACACGAAGCCGTTGGTCCCGGCTGTCATTTGTGTGTCATGGCAATCGTTACAGATGCACAGAATCCCGAAAATCTAACTACCAGTTTGACCAAACGGTATCGTTTTACTCAATAATTGGGTTGTGGAGGTCCGACAGGCGATCCACGTAAAACCAACATAGTCGGGAAAAGGCTAGGCAGATGAGGATTCGAGATGAAGATCAAAATTATACAACCATAACTTAGGCTTATTAAAACGTCATAGTTCTAGACTTGTCAGTGGTTCACATCTCTAGTGTATGATTTTTATTATTTTCAGTTCTCAATTGATTGCTTCAATACCCGATAAAAATTAAATAACCAAACCATTGCCACGGAAAAGTTACGATTAATTTTTGGAACGAAGTTCCTTATCGCGCGTTGCGAAAGGGGGCTAGACGGGAAAAAGGGGGTCTAACTGTTGTAACAACACTTTTTGGTTGTGTTTCTCTGTTGTGTGTGTGCCAGTTGTTGGGAAAGGGAGGGTGGAGAGGGGAGGGAGAGGGGATGGAGAGGGGAGAGGGGATGGAGAGGGGAGAGGGGATGGAGAGGGGAGAGGGGATGGAGAGGGGAGAATAGTGGGCGGGGAGGAGGAGGGAGGTTAGAGGGGTAGTGAGAGGGGAGGGGGAGGGAGTGAAGGGGAGGGGGAGGGAGGTAAGGGAGAGGGGTGGGACGTGATGGGGAGGGCGTGGGAGGGAGAGGAGCGGAGCGGGAGGGGAGGGATGTTAGAGAGGGGGAGTGGGAGCGGTGGGGAGAGGAGAAGGTGGGAGGGAGGGGAGTGGGAGGGGACTGGCACTATTTCATCTTCGTCATGCTCCTGGCATTATCCATAATTACTTGACCAGCATAACTTCTTCTTCCATACAATCTTTATGCGCTTATGTTTATGTAATCTTGATAATCCCCTCTTTGCTAACTATCGCCCGAAATTAATAATCAATCCATAATCTAAGATATAAATCGATCGCAGATATGTACCGATCTGTGGATCGATCTTCAATCCTAGTGCCAATAACGAAAAAAGACATTCCTAGTTTTACTCAATCTACAGATATCGGGTAATCCATTCCCTCTTGGACATTTCATTTTATTCAAAACTTAATAATGTTTTTGTTTTACATTTATATGTCATTGGAAAATAACTTTACAAAAACAGGTTTTACGATTTATTGTGATAACAGTATAAGTCGAATCATCTATTTGCTATATAATTTCGAACGATATTCATCGAAATGTATAAGTTAAAAAAGGTGTATTGGGTAAAATGGAGCGTTACGATGGCACGCGTGTGAGTCTGTGGTGGCTTCAACTATCAAATTGTTCAAACTTCAACTGAACTTCATTTTCGAAATAAAATTTATTTTGTTAGTACCTAAAAGTAATCTTTATATAATATGAATTGACCTACCTATTTGAGAGGGTACCCTCCTCTATAATTTGGGCTCCCTTATCCAAGGATGAGACGAAGTCTTTGTTGGAGCTAATAGAAAAGACTACCGTACAATCATTTTATCCAAAACTACCAACGCCACCAACAACAAGAAGAAAACGAAGAATGGCTTCGATGAGCGCATAGATTTAATGCCACTTAGAGATGGGTAGTGGGTTAAAACCCAATCATTCCACCCGGGTTAAAACTGGGTTATAACCCAAATCACCCAGTTTTAACCCATAATCACCCATTTTACTGGGTGGAAATGCATATTGATATGTTTTTAATTGTGTTAAGTACTACTAGTAGCTACACGCACTACTAGCTTGTCTAAACTAAAAGCCTGCACACAAAATCAGGCACTTTTATTATTTACTTGAAAAAAAATCAACGAATTGACATCATCACTTGCATCAAAAACACAGAATTTTTTTCGACAATAAGTTGTTCCGTAATTAAGTGTATTGCATTTTATGGAGAACTAGTAACTTAGACTCTTTATTGGTTATTTTTTACGTAAATAACCTGTAGCAAGTTTGTCATGCTCCCGATGTTACTGCTTGCTGTAGCGTTGAAGGTCGGGGGCCAGCTTCCTTGAAATATGGCGAGGAGGGTAGTGGCTGATCTTTGCATTATGCTCGTGAACGGCTGCTGCTTGTGGTAACTGGTCGTCTGGCTGGCCTTGGTTTTGTTATTATTTTAACTATTAGCTTTTTATTGATTTATTTAACTTTGATGGTCCTAGATTATCATTTTGTGACATTGTGTTGCAGACTTATAGATATCAACCAACACTACACGTTTAAGCAGGCACGCTCTGTACACCGGGAGGTTATTTTTCAATAAGTTTACATTTGCTTAAGTTTAGGTAGGGTTAATGTCGGTAGCTATAAATTATTATTACTAGAATGCTGTATATTGGAGTATGCTAGCTAGCATCATAGTCTAAAAACATACAGTCGTCTGACGAAGCTGTCTAGACAGGGCAATCGTGCGGGGTGTGAGGGGCGAGACGCGGGAAAGCCGCTCCCGCACTGCGAACAAACCGATGTTCGTAGTGCGGGCGGTATTAGTCAAGTCTAACGCGTGTAGAAGTTCTCGGCGTTTTTCCAGAGATCAAAGGCGTCGTACTTAACTACTGTATTAATATTAATACTGTGCTAGCATGTAGTAAATATTTTAACGGGATTGATTTATAGTGATAACTAATTGTACTGATAAATTCAAGTTCTTCTAACTTATTAGACAAACGTGTTGCTGGGGAGTCTGTTAAGCCACTTCTTTTTCTTAGTGTTTTCGGTACTTTTAAAGCTGGTGTAAAAACTGCCTCATTGCGTATCGCAGGGCAATGTCAAAGTTTTACAAGCTTTTTATACCCTAACTATTTCCGCAAGTAAAGATGTTAAAACTTATTTTTATCATTGAATGCAGAGTAAATTGAACGTGAGCTACACAGTTTATATAAGTAATGTTTGGATGATCGTCGTTCATGAGACGGGAAACTTTCTGCATATTAATTGCATTATATCCGATCATTGTAGCAAACCTGCCTGATCTATATTAAGATAATACTTTTATATTTTTTTCACATATCTAATGACTTAAAAACCGATTTTCTCCCGTCTCAATACTTTAGATTAAGACGAGTTCTGGTTGTACGATCATTACATTTATTATTATTATTAATTCATTCGTACAATTTGACCAACCAAATAGCACAGCAAACATGTTAGTGATTTCTTGTCTTCTTTTAAATCGCAATACATTTCCCTATATGTTTTGTAAAAAAAAGTGGCAGAAATAGTTTTCTGGTAGGCCATTTGCACAATGGCTGAACTTTATCAAAAGTTGATATTAAAAAAGAGTGTGTTCTACGATCGAAATGGGTATTTCCGAGACGTAAGAAGCGTAACATTTAACTTTTTTTTTTAATTTACGTTCGTTGTCAGACTCACTGCCTTTTATTGACAAACTTTAACTGCTTGTAACTTGCAGTTTTCGGGGCCATTTTTGCAAATACTTAGTTATTTTGTTGCAAGTATAAGTATTGCGAAGCAATAGCTACAGCCAATATGTTTGCACTTTCTCGAAATGTTTCCATTTCAGTTGATTTTTTCGTCTGTTGCACTAAAACAAGTAGGTTAGCTCGATAAGTTACGTACACATAGCGCTAACAAAATAATTGGATAGGAAGTGTCTTAAATTAGACTGTACAGTTACCTTAATATCTGAGAAATAATTAAGCTTCGTAAATATTTATGAATAAAAATAATAAAATAAAATTAATTTATTTCAGATACAACCCATATTAAGAAAATACACACAATCATATAATAAAAACATCAATAATCACATCGATAAAACACATCAATAATATTAACCAAGTAGGTTTTACAGTAGTCACTTACGTGGGACACTGTATGTAACTTGTCTGTCACAGTATAGTTACGTATTTTTTTTTGTAATTTTGCGCCCCCCCCCCCCCACCACAGTCCTATTAAGTGATGTCACCTATCAAAACCGGCCCATTCTTATGTGGTTGTATCACTATTTAACCTGATTGTCCTGTAAGTGTCATAAAATTAAAACCTCCAGCCAGGGTTATTATTATTATCATTATTATTAAAAAGGTTAAAAACTAAGCGAATACACGCCCTACATGCGTAAATATTTAAGAATCAGAAATATTTAGTTTTCACCCGGCCAAACCACCCAGTGGGTGGAATGAAACGGGTGATAACTGGGTTATAACCCACTACTGGGTTTTTACCTGGGTGATTACCCATCTCTATAATGCCACTACCCTATTTCATCGTCGAACAACACAGCAACAGCGTTTAAAGTGGGAGAATGTGAAAAGGAACTCTCGTAAATGCAGCACTTTAATAAGAATGAACCGCATACACGTAAGTTGTTTTCAACATTCAGTAATTTTAATTCAATGTAAGAGACACATGCCTCCCGTGGGCACAGCCTCTCGCGGGAGGCCTGTGCACACGGCCCAATGCCAGTGAAAAACAAAAATACCTAATATTTTTTTATATTTTTGCAGACTGGTGGGGGAACATCAGAGTACGAGTAGGTATGTACATACCCCCTGATAATGTACTGGACCTGGACTGGTGTTGCTGAATTATTAGGGAGTACAGCCACTGGTTCTGTTGTTGGCATGTGAGTGCCTATTGCATTCCGCCTTTGTACAGTTTTTTACTTGTGCATAAACATGTTGATAAAATAAAAAATAAACCTTATTCACATAATATTGTTTTATTTGATTACATTAAATAAATATTTTTGTTTGGATGTCACGGTCAACCATATTTTGACTACCTATACTAGAGGTGGTGACAATTTCTAGTGTTAGTACATTCACAAGATACTATTAAAAATTACCTCGATGAGGTTACGCTGATGGCAGGCATAAATTCAGTTAACCTAAACCTAAAAGTAAACTCGGCGTCATCCAGAGTTTGCATGTAGTTCACCCTTCTGAGTCTTCGTGGACAAGCACGTTGTCTATCATCAGCGTCGCTGTCGGTAGGTCCCATTTATTCTATGGAACATGACGTAAAAGAACAAATTGAGAAAATATTGTCCCTATTTGTACTATAGAACAGTTTGTACTTTTTGTCTCAAATTGTTCTGTAGAACAAACTAAATTATTTTATTTTATTGCTTTTATTTTTCAAAATAAAAATATTATGTAGCGAGTAGTTTAATTTTTTTGATAGTGTACTGTACCTAGTATTAACGTCAGTGATTTATAATATCATTCGCTTCTTATATATCTCATCATCGAAGAATTTGGGAAAAGCGATTCCCATTTAGTTCTGTGCATTCACAGACAATTAAAAACAGGAGCATAGGCTAGTATGTAGTTCTATAGTACAAATAGAGACAATGTTTTCTCAATTTGTTCTATTACGTCATGTTCCATAGAACAAATGGGACCTACCGGTCGCTGTCAGTGTCCAAGTCGGATAATAGAGCAAGGACCTCCATATCACTATCGTCACTATCACTTGAAAATACAGAAAATGCCATAACTTGTTCTAAATCGTAATTAGTATCAACGATAGTACTTGCAATCCTCGGAATTTCTTGGATTGAACTCTGCGATTGTTTACACCGATCGAACCAAATGTCAAAGTGGACAGATTGGTTATTGGCAAGCAAAAACTGTCATTTCCGAACAGAGGCCAATCTTTTATTTGTGATCCGCCCTCCCATAGATGGATTGACTTCGAGGATAATAAAATCAATCTGCAGGTAGGTTATTGGCAAGCATTTCTCGAAAAATGGATTGGAATATCGATCTTAGATGGCAAAAATTGGATCAGGATTGATTATTAATATCGGGCGTTCGAGGATAATAAAATCAATCTGCAGGTAGGTTATTGGCAAGCATTTCTCGAAAAATGGATTGGAATATCGATCTTAGATGGCAAAAATTGGATCAGGATTGATTATTAATATCGGGCGTATATGATTTAAAAACAATCCATCCATCCAATCAGAGGCACCATTTAAGATTACAATAAATATCTTCCTTATTTCAGAACAAAACGTACAGACTAAAAGAATCTGAGTTAGCTATTAATACTGATCGTGGAAATAAATGCATTGAATAAAATCCACGTCCTAAACGTTCACGTTCTAACAGAAAAGGGAAATAGCGAGAATCGGCACAATGGAGGTCTCCGATTTTTAATCTGGGAAATAAAATCACGCTGTGTCCGCCTGCCCGGTGTCTTAATTGTTTATTATGGCTAAGCAGCATCAAATGTAGAGCTTCATCATTTTGTTCCATCGCATTCCCTCGTAAAGCTTTTGTCTGTTAATGCGCGGTTAGGTTGGGACAAGGTATCGAATTAAAAGTATCGATATTGTGTACATGAAAAGTCTTGCATAAAAAGTTACATTATCTTACTTTATCCCTGCTTTATATTTTTGCCACTTAAAGACAGAAAAAAAAAACACTTTTGAAATTAATAACCGTTACTTTTTTTACTTATGCTAAGAAAATTTACAGTAGGTACGAAACGAGGACCATTTGAGAATGTCATTGTCAAATGGGCCTTAAACAACGAACCATGATTATTTAGGGGTTTGCCGAAGTATCTTCTGTTCCCGTGACCCCCGCCGCAGATGTGATGCGGAACATCGGGATAGTTTTAGTCAGTAAGAGTCTGACAGACCCCTTCGTCATCCCCGTGCGCAGCACATCCATGAGTTTTCACCCCGCACAAAAAAAAGACTATGATTATCTTTACAGCGACACTGCTCTTCGGTTTAAAGAAATTTATTTCTCAAAAGAACATACATAGTTCACTTAAATATGAGAAACTTAGCAAAAAAAAAAAAACTTAAGTAGTAAGATACTTGTCGTTCGAACAATCGAGTGCAAAATTTAGGAAGTGGTATATTATTGTTGGTTGGCCAAATACAACTTTATCCTAATCTTCTCTTGCTCTTGTAATTAATTAAGTAATATCCGACTCAAATGATCTAGTTAACGAAAAAAATCCACACGGTAACGCTAATAGTACCTATATTATTCCGAACCTACCGGTACCGCTACCAACCGCTTTCCGTACCTATATTATATTTTTTTAGCGTTTACATACCTCAGAACTTCGTTATTTATGGACCGTTTTTTTTTATTTGGAATACTAGCAGATTCGTCCCATTTGTATCAAAACTCATATCTGATGAGGGATCCTCGAGGAATTGAGGGAACTCTTAAAAAAATATAGGTACACACGTACCGATTTTTACATTTTTAATAATAATAATAATAAAAGGCAGGGCAGCTTGTGGCGAGCAGTTGGGCAGTAGCGACCCCACGGACCCGACCTCCCGGGAGAAGTCTTGTTCCTCATCTCTGGCTTGCCTTTATTGGCCGGCTAGAGTGAGCACTGATGAGGAACGGAGCTCCTACCTCTTTCTTGCCTTAGTTGGCCGGCTAGAGTGGAGATTCGCAAGAGCAAACGTGCTCGGAGGAAGGAAGCATTCCAGTAAGGTGCTGGTAGGGATCTTGACCGTACTTCCGGGATTGTCCTGATAGCCGTGGAATGCCTCTCCACTCCTCAAGCACCTCAGGTTATGTTGCCCTCTTGTCGCTACGTCACTGTGTGCTAGCGGCCGTTCCAGAGGGCCCATTACTGCGTGTGCAAGTCACCCCCTGCCATTTTATTCGTGTATTTATAAAGCATTGATGAGGCAGGGGCCATAGTCCTTCCATAGTACTAGGTAACCAGTTCACCTTATCCACCCCTAACCTATAGCCCAATACATTTGTTGTTTTAGTCTACAATTGCATAATGCATACAGGGAAAATCTGCGATTGGTGCCTCACTGCATTAAAAACGACAAAGGGCCTCTGCGAGTTGGCTTAGGCTCCTCGTACGCCTTCCAAAGGTCCGGAACCCAAGAGTTCCGAGAAATATCAGCGCATAAAAAATAATAATAATAATACTTTATTTGCCAGAACGTAGGTGTAACAAATCAAGCATTTTCATTAAGAAAGTATCATTTTGTGAAGAAATACTGATGAAGAAGACATGCGATGGAACTCTTCAACGCATAAGTAACAGCAAATTATTCGCGATTGCTAGAGTCAGATGTCTATGCAGAATTCTTGTATTTCCAAAACATAACATTACGCCCTTCTATTTTGAAAGGGGCCAGATGATGGCCTGATGATGGGGATGTACAGATTGATGTTTAGAAAGAACTTCTTTAGCAATTGTTAACCCATTTCAATGATTCTTTGAAGTTTTAAAAGATCTTCTTTACATACAAAGAAACTAAAAACTTCTTACACAAAAAAACAATCGACTTCTTAAAAAAACACTAGCAGGTAAAAAATAACTCCAGTTTCGGAAGTCGGTGGCCAATAATGAACGAAACAAAACCGAAGTCGGTTGTTTTTTTGTGTCGCTATCACTTTGTATGCACGTCTAAGTAAAAAATCGAAAAATCAATCAAAACGATCCTAATTAATTACTACGGTACCCACCGACTATATAACGACGGGTATCATTAGTAAGCGTCAAGTTTAACTTTATGTTGAGAAAATGCACCCAAAAACACGAATTCATCTTGGATTATAATTATTATTCTGACAGCACGCGTAGCATGATCACCGAAGAAACGGTCTTTGTCGTGTCTCGGAAGAAAAGAAATTAAGTGTTCATGCTACGCAGGCAGGTTTATTGAAAGAAATTTGACAGATTGAGGTTCCTGTCTATATAATCTGTCACTTTGCCGATTCGTCTGTTTCTTCAAAGGCTGTTTCTTCGGTGTTCAATGTGTTCATGCTACGCATGCTGGACGTTATTGCAAATGTTATGTAGTTGCGTTGGTTACATAACGTAGTGTCGAAATCGTAATTTTTACGAATACCACATTAAAAAGTGAGATCTATTATTAACTAGCTGCCCCGGCAAACTTTGTTGTACCTTAGAGTCAATTTAATGTTCTTATCATTTTTTTTTACATGTCGTCTTATTAAACGTATGTATATCTAATACATACGTATAATAAGACGACAAAAAATAAATCCAAACCAATAATAACCACTACTACTTTTTATGTAGCGAGTCTCTACTGTGATCTTATTTAAACATTTTGTGTTCGATAGAATTAATATTACAACATGTATATATAACCTAACCTAACTGACCATACCTATCCTATAGCTAACCTAACTACCTGACCTAACTACCTTACTAAAATGCATTGATTTAAAAAATACTAAATTCATAATTTTAATCTGAACTATTGCCTCTATGTTACATACAATTTATACTTATAGTTTTCCCGGTCTACTTTAATTAAAGTCTTAACAGTAAAATAAGTTCTATTTGCAAAGAATTATTAAAGTTTGTCTCTGTCGTCATTGCTATTTACGTAAATTGATTTCTGAAATATAAGACTTTTTATGCTACATAAAACCTCTTAGTTTAGTAACAAAATAAATTTCAGAACGTAGGTACGTATAAATTGACAGCCTTACCTTCTTAGGTTTAGCTTAAGACTTGTCAATGTCAAATTGTCACCTGATAATGAACTGGGAAAGTTTGACGCCTGTCATGTCATCCAAGATGGCGCTGCAATTGAAAAATGTTTGAGACAACGAATATTCTTGATATTTATTTTTTCGAGGACTTTTCATATTTTTTATTAATTATTATGCTATTTCGGACAAAGACAAATCCAAAAAGACCAAAATCATTCAAATTGATCCAGCCGTTCTTGAGTTATAAATGGTGTAACTAACACGACTTTCTTTTTCATATATAGATTACAAACTCGAGCGTGCAATAAAACGATATTTTTCAAAAATGGGCTTTAAACAATCCAAATACAATGGTCGATTACGATCTCTTAATCATTTTATATCGATATGGCTCAAGTATCGGATTTTATAGCAACCGACTTTCTTCCCCGTCACTATTTCTTTTTTAAAACTGTAAAATGCACTTCTTAGATTGCCCACGACTTTAAATATAATTGGCACTGTGTGACGTTTTATTATAACTACTTTTTCATATTTCGTAATCAGCTTACTGTCATATACGCCATATACCTCACTATCCCAAGCTGGCTGTTAAATCATCGACAAAGCCTGAATACATGACTGTCAAATAAAAACAATAGTTGCCTAAGCTAATCCAGTTTAATCAAATCGTTAAAGAACATAGTTACACCTAAATACTTAAGCGCCCCGGAAAATGCTGACTTTAATAACGCCAGAGCTATTTCTAAACAAAGCTCATTTTATCAATCTCTATACCTTCAAAGTTTATTTCAGAATTCTAGATATTATAGACTGTCAAGCTACAATTTTTTTGCAAGGATAAAAGATATCAGACATTACGGACTAAAAAATCAGTTCGTAATTTATTTAATACTAGCACGCATCCCGTGCGAGGTCTGTCGAATCAATTAGCATCAGTGTATTTTAATTTAGCGCCCGAGCCAGTTAGTTCCACCTTCCTATGAATTCACGTAAACCGTAGGGAAAAATCTATGCAATCTTAAAGTAAACAAATTAACGAGGCAAGAGCTATTTCCAAAGATTAAGCAGCCTATCTTAAATAGGTTTGACTATGTTTCATTTAGCCATTCAGACAGACAAACAATAGGTGGAAATTAATTACAAAAGCATAGCTGTATAAAATTTAGAATGTCGGTTAATTTTAGCACCGAGAAAGTACGACGCAGCAGGTAGTAGCGTAATCAAAATAAAGCTCGAGGTCATGGCTCACTTGGCATAAATGTTTTATTATTATTATAACGTTAAATACTCTACTAATGAGCATGGGAAATATGATATACAGTTCATTAGAACTCCGAGAATAAGTGAAATATTAAACCCTTCCTAGCGTTCCGTGGTTAATAACATTGATTAATAATATTGTCAGTCTCTTAACTACTTAGTTAGTGGTAAAACCACTAACTTAGACAAGCAAAGCAAATGTCAAACTTAGTTAAATGCAAAGCTCTTTGTTTTCGACGCTCCGTTTTGTAGGCAATTAAACAATATATATCAAACTAAACGAAAATCAATCAGTGTTGCTGTTAAGGGCGCATTTCGTGATGCAAATCAATGACAGTGCTAGTTACAGCCTTTGAAATCTGGACGCATCAATGTCAGCGCAGGCTAAACTTTAGTTCCCGGCCAGCCGCCGTCCAGTGACGTCACGGCGTGCGTTTCGTGCTGCCGGTAAACTGCATTTGTAGTGGATTCGCATACGAAAAACGTTTTAAAGAGTCGCTCATTTAATTTTTCGTGTAATTTCGTGTGTATAAAAGACAATAAAGCGTGTCAAGTGGTTTTTAGTCATCGAAAATGCATATAAACTTGGTACGAGCGAACAAAGAGATTTACCAGCCGAATTGACCTGCGGCCGGCAGTGGATGTGAACTAGAGACAGGAGAGTATGAGTGAGTCGTTTTTTACATACTTCATCATCATCAACATCATCATCATGATCATCATCATCATCATAGTTAATAGACTAGCGATGATGTATGCGATTTAATTATCGCTAGACTTCGATAGATCAGCACGAGCTGATGATGCTACTTTAATTGATTGATCTAGTAGTTAAATCATTCCGTGAGAGGAAGCCGGCTTCCGCGAATAATACGTAATTTAATTATGTCTGGAATGCCGGTAGTTGACGAGTTAATGCATATTTGTACATACATACATAAACTCACGCCTTTCTCCCACGGGGGTAGGCATAAACTACAGAGCGCCATATGCTACGATTCTAACAGAGTTCTTTGCTTGATTTACATTCTTACACTCGGTCATACACACACGCCAGTACTTAATTTATACAAATAAATAAAATTGATGTAGGTAGGTAATGGATATTTAAGTACCTACATAAGTTAGTAGTAACATAACATAACATCACGGCAGTATTACTCGAAGGGTTAGGCAGATGTTACCTATAGTGCACTCACATTTCGTCAGTTAATTAAGTTTTAGTCTCATAATTTAAATAGTGGCGAGCATGTTGCTGCTACTGTTGAATTTTAAATAGAAAAACACAATAACATTATGCTCGACCCGGAATCGAATCCAAGACCTTGGATGAGTAGCTCAGGCTACTTTTATTTCAGAAAATATTAAGGGTTCGTGCTAATGAATAAAATTCATGAAATTAAAACGATAAAAAGATTAAGTAAATGATATATTATTATAAGTATTATACGTAAAAAGGGGAAAGTTAGCTGGTCTACTAATTTGTAAGCAACCTACAGTTGAACATGAAGTCGGCTCTCCTCGTACTGCGGCGCCAGGAGCAGGTCCTGGGTTGTCGAAATATTTCTTTGGGCGAACTTTAAGTCCTTGGCCAACGTAGACCATTCACGTGGCTAGTGGGCGTCCTCTAGTTCTGTTATGATTTGGCAATGCAAGGGCCTGTTTCACGACATTTAAGACACACCCATTGTTTTAGTAAATCCCTTTACCCCTTCGCCTGCAGTAACGAAGTTAGGTGCGTTGATGGCTGACCATTAATATCTAGACCCGTCCGTGGCTCGGAAAGCGCGTTAAGCCGCTGGTCCCGGCTTTCAATTATATTTCTATAAAATCGTTACTTATGAATAAGTTATCAGAAACTCGGTATCCTGTTACCCAGTTACTGTGTTGTGGAGGTCAGAGAGGCAGTCGCTCCATGTAAAACATTGGTACTCAGCCTCAAAAAAGAAGGAGGTTATATGGTCCATAACATCGTTGCATACGAAATGCTCAAAGTAGTTCATCATCATCATCTTCCTGTCCTTGTCTTATGTTAGTTGGTTTTTGTTCCATTCTTTTCGGTCACACTATCATTTACTCCTTTCTTCTTTTCGGTCACACTATCATTTACTCCTTTCTTCTTTTCGGTCACACTATCATTTACTCCTTTCTTCTTTTCGGTCACACTATCATTACTCCTTTCTTCTTGAAAGCATTCCTAATCTCACACAATCCATCCATCTTTTGATTGATGATGAATACCTACCTAGGTACGAACGCATACCCATGCTAAAAATAAAATGCTTTTTTAGGACAATTCGATTAACTAATCATTTTAAAAATGATTGTTTAATCAAACTAAGAAAGTATGCAATCCTTTAAACATGATTGACCTCAAAACCTCAACAAGATTGTTTAAGTTTATACTCGTATCTTTGGAAAAGTAATGCTTAATTAAATGTCACAGTCATTGTAACGTAATATCAGGATCCTTACGGGATTAACAGATTTTCAATAGCACGCACTAATTTTATCGAGTACAATTTCAATTTGACCGTTCTTTGGTGCACGAAATCCACAAATCTAACTTAATCAGAGATCAAAGGATAACTAATGAATTGCAGGTTATGCGTTCCACCGAGCCGTGTGCGAGCGCGCGGCGATACGACATGCCAGTGTCGAGCTTAATTCAATTAGGTTTAGCACGTCTATACAGCAAATAGCTGTTAATATACAGCTTTGATGGGGAATGACATTGATAGTTCGAAATTGAATGCAGTGGCTTGTTGGTCTTTCTTTGACTGGCCTGTTGGTCTAGTAGTTAGTGACCCTGACTGCTATACCGGAGGTCGTGGGTTCGATTCCCACCCAGGACAAATGTTTGTGTGATCAGCACGTTCATTTGTTCTGTGTCTGGGTGTAATTTATCTATAATACCTATGTATGTATTTAAAGATAATATATAAGTATGTTTATCAGCTGTTTAGTACCCATAACACAAGCTCTCAAGCTTAGCTTGGGACTAAATGGCGTTGTGTGAAAAGTTGTGCAATATTTATTTATTTATTTTATTTATTTAGTGGGTATTCAGTAAAATCACACCGTGAAATTGTATGTGAAGCGAACTGAACTGCCATTCGATTCTAATGCTAGCCTAGGGATTGACATTTCACATACATACTATATACATTCATACCATAGACTTACGCCTTTTTCCATGGAGGTGGGCAAAAACTACAGAGCGCCATATGCTACATCTCTTACGTACTTTTTTTGCTTCATTTACATTCATTCATGTTGTGATACACACACGCCGGTTGCGAGTACTACGCACCGGACCTTTCTCAAGAACCTCATCAATAAGGTCTATGTATGTCCATATTTATAATAATTTGCGTTAGTCGGCTCAGTAAGTTCCTTACAAAAACCCGTCTAACCGGTCGTTCTTTAAACCTAAGATTTTTTCATAGATTTACTGAGACACACCTGAGTTTTTATTAATCTGACTTTTACCGGTAGTAGTATCCCTGCGTTCGCAACATAAGCGAAGATAAAGAGAAAATCATCTCTTGCTAATCATCTCTAGGTATAGGTATGAATGCGTCGCAAGAGATTGGTGCGTGCACTGCCTGATGCAGAAATTCACAATAAAAAAGTGTGTTTCAACAGCACAGACACTAAAGCTTTACTAACTTTATCGTATTACAGTGCTGGCTGTCGAAACGGTTTTACCCTTGTTTTGTAGTGTGGGCGTGCATTCGAATATGCGGCTAATAACCTCTATTCACAGTCGACCTACAGAAAAGCCATTAACGTATCATTTAATCAAAGGATTGAATGCGCCATGCGATGTTACATGCAATCCCGCTGTATAAGCCGTTCGCGGAAGGATTACCGAGGAAATCAGAGAGAACGGATGGATAGGCGGCGTACACACGGCTCCGATATTTCCACATAAGTTTCATTTACGCAAGAGTTTTCTGTTGTGTCCTTCAAACAAATTTGTGTTTGAAAATATTGTGTGCGCAACACTTACTTACAGTTTCTATTAAAACTTTAGGAGAAAATCGCTTCGGAATCTTGGGTTAGTGAAAAGTAATTATGTTAGATGAATCGTATAAAACACAGCCATCCATGATACCGTGTGTAGTCTTTCTTTAGATATTCGTGGAATTGCGACACGTAAGGCGTCGTCCGGAGGATATGTGTAGGGGTAGGTGGAGAGTAAAGAGGGTGGTGCGAAACTTATCCCTCCCGTAGTTCCGTCCTTTCATTTAGACAGATAAACCTTTTATCTTTTTTTGTGTGAAGTTTATTGCGCCTTTGAGTATGGTGGATATGTACCGGATGAAGTTACGCCTTTAGTTAGTACCTACTAAGGTCGATGATATGGAGTTTGAAGTTTGCCATTAGATAACTATGAATAGCGCATGCATAGTTATTGCTTTTGCCACAGTAAAAGAGTCTGCGGTACTTACTTAGTATGTATTCAATAATATATTTATATTAGGGTTTAACCCCTAATTAAATATGAAATTGCAGATTGTACAGACGCCAGCACATCAAGTTACCCCAATGTGTCAAATTTTCCCAATTGAATATGAACCTTATTCTGTTTGACATAAAGTTGAAAAACGATCAAAGAAATTTGACACATTGGGGTAACTTGATGTGCTGGCGTCTGTACCTACCTTATGTAATTGCGAATACACACACGAATCGAACTTCGGTGACGAATGGTTTCTATTTGCAGTTTCTGTAGAGTTAAAACGGTTTCTTGTGCTGTATGAGGTCTCGTGTTATCATGAGCAATAATGGTGAACATCGATTCATAAGTCGGAGTTCGGCACAGTAGACATCTGCCGTTATAACATGACCAGATCGAAGAAAGCTATAGTGAATAACACCATGTTGAGACCACCAAACAGTTACCATTACCGTTTTATTGTCTAGCTTAGCTTGAGGACACTGTTGCGGCGTTACCTTTTCATCACATGTCACAATTCGATCCAATATTTCTTCATTTCTGTTTCGATTCAACAAGGCAACAAAAGTTTCAACATGCGTTTCTTTCTGCAGATCAGTCAAATCATGAGGCACCCATTTTTCATATTTTTTTATATTTTATTGATTTGACGCTTATAAGTCAATATTGTTGGTAAGGTAACGTTAAAACATGCCGTTAATTCCTGGGTAGTGAGGCTCGGATCGGCTTCCACTATATCTCTTTCAATTCATTGTTTTTCACTGTGTGGGCGGTCTTCCACGTGGTTCGTTCTTCAAATCGAACGAATTTAAACCAAAATCACACGGTTTCTTCACTAGCAGTCGCCTTTCCAATCGCATCATTGATATTGCGAGCTGTTTCTAAGTCATTAATTCTGCGTCGGAAGTCGTAGTCAAAATCATTCGAATTTTCGAAGTATCCATCTTTCTTGTCAAAGCTGAGTAAAAAAAAAACAACTGAAAATCGGTAATACCATGTTGCACATTTTTTAAAAGAAGAACTTGTGGAAAAAGTTTTACTCAAAAATTTCAAACCATGAAGGTTCTATATCAATTATTATTCGAAGTACCTATTACAATAAAACGGCAATTTCATACTTTAACACCCATAAAAATTAATTATTAATAACGTTATAACGGTGACGACATAACATCAGACGAACGTTTTCTATTAAGTTTGTATTTGCCCAAACATTATTTCTTTCAAATAAAACGATTGCCAATCATCTTTTATCATTTGCATAAATTGCATACATTATTTGAAATCGGTAAAGTGCTAGTTAACAACTAAATAAATAAAAATGAATCGTCGGAATGTTTGCGCATAACTTCCGAACGACTGCACCAAATTGAAATATTATTTTTGTTGTTTGTATTTGTGTTGGGGCCGGGCTAGTTCAGATTCAATTGGACCCGTTAGGTGGCGTAAGATCGGGTTCGGAACCATCGTTCGGGCAGGACAACGTGTCGGGTCCGCTAGTTTTTGTTGTTTGTATTTGTGTTGGGGCCGGGCTAGTTCAGATTCAATTGGACCCGTTAGGTGGCGTAAGATCGGGTTCGGAACCATCGTTCGGGCAGGACAACGTGTCGGGTCCGCTAGTTTTTTTAGATAGAAGTCAAAAGTCAGTAAATTCGGTATTCTAGATAAAAAACTTTTTTATAGATATACTATATGAAATTATGAGGCTACTCTTTATACTTAAGTGGTTTATAACGATTAAACAAAAATGATTATAATGCATTTGACACAAGAAATAGTACTTATTAGATATTGGAAACCTTTGAATGAGACCCATCATCATCTGACTAGTGTTGGATTTCGTATTCGTTCATAATTTTCATTGTAGGGTAGAAGTAAAAATGACTTGCAAAATGCGTCACTATCCTACCGCATCCCGTTCTTTTCCCACATCCTGGACTATCGCTGTCCTTGTCACCGCCGACGGTGACTGTGTGAAGACTCTCGTCCACTTGAACAAGAGTAGCGGTGCTAAGAACATGCTCCCTTATTAATTTATTCTTAACCTACGGTGGCGAATTGCCGCGAGTGCATAATTACGAACTATTGTCTAAAACACTACGGAAAGTGCGTGTTTATGTGGTGAAAGGCATCTGTACCGCCTTGAATCCAGCAAGGACTCGACCTCTCTGCTGACCGACGCGGAGGATAGATCATGGAGACGGCGAATTTACAGGTCAGTGGAGCTGCATGTTTCCTGCCAAATTCTTTTGTCACTTGTTCCAAAGCTCACAAGTTCGTCGTTCTTATTCGTGTCGCATTTGCAAGGTCAGACCTACTTATTTACGTAATTTTCAACCCCCGCAACAATACAGTCCATTAATCAAACCAAACAGCTCCCTGCGTCTGGGATAATCGCAAAATTTATATTTCCGCGCAAGTTTTTGGTGTAAGGCGCCACCAACTAGGTTTTTACCCACTATGTTGGGGTCGGCTTCCAGTCTTACCAAATGCAGCTTGACCAGTGTTTTACACGGAGCGTCTGCCTGCCTTCCCTTTACAACCCAGTTACTGTGTAAGACGGTACCCCTTGGTTCAACTGGCTATCGGGCTTCTGACTATCAGTAACGACTGTCCAAGATCTACAAATCACAGCCGGGTTTACGTGCTTTCTGAGGCACGGAGGTGTCATGATATGTAATGAATCACCCATCCACGGACCGACCTCGTCAAGCATTGCTTAACCTTCAATCGACCCACAAGGCTGGTATTATTTAGCCACAAGCTCGTTTGTATAAAACCCTGTGTTTTATAATAAAGTTCAAAAAGGAACCTTCAAATCTATTATCCAACACATACCTACATTTGTTGCGTGATTCCGTTATGATGTTCATAATAACGGAGTTGCGCAATAAAAGTCAATTCAACAATAAGGTTTAAGGCGAAGTAAAGGTCCACAAATAATTTACATACGCGGGCGGTACGCGCGAGGCTTCGAGATGTTTCTCGAATGTTCTACTAGCATGTAATCATTGTAGAGGCTGAAACTGTTAAGCAAGTTCTCAAATATGATAGCACGTGTTTGCATGATACAATAAAGAAGATATTGCGTTCATAATGTTTTTTGATAGTGTATGCTGCTAGCAAATCCATCGTAAAACTACCCTAAAATATGATACAACACTAAAATACCTGGCTTTAGCTGGATCTTCGCCGCTATGTCTCTTTGTGTGTATGGTGCCTTTCTCGACAGGCGCCAGCTCCCCAGTCCTGCCGGTGGCGTCCTTTTGGAAAAAGTTAGAAATAGATAAATGGATAATGTTAAAATTGTGTACAATTATGTTTCAAAAATAAACAGATGTTTGGCGCTGCGCCACCGGTATACATGGTGGACATCCCACCCATACGTAGGTAATAAACGTTTTAGGAACTCATTCATTGTGCGTACAGCTAAGGAGTGGAATTCCCTGCCGGAGTCAGTGTTTCCTGATAGCTACATCTTAGCGGTCTTTAAGTCAAGGGTGAATAGGTAACTTCTAGGCAAGCGTGCTTCATCAAACATTTTTTTAATGATGTGGCTACTGGGCGCCATTAGTCACTGGCAATGAAAAGATAACTAAAAATAGGAAAACGGACGGAAAACAGGTAACCCATGTACTTATATAGCTAGGTACTTCCCGTGAGTACAGTCGCGGGCAGAATAAATCGCATAGTCATAACAGATCTCAATTTTATTGGCTAAAGGTAGTCCTAATCAATTAATAGTCTGTAGTAACTTCGAAACAAGTTAGAAACTTGTAGGAGACGACCCGACATCGGGTTCCATATAAATTTCCCGCTAAATGCGAATAACAAGACGCCAAAGAAACCAAAAGGCTTGCATAAAGTTTTTTCTCTGTAACCTAGCATTTTACTTAAATGTGGTGTAACAACGAACTTGAAGTGAAGCTTTAGGCCCGGCGCCCACTGGCGGCATAGCACATTCTGTTCAACACTGATGGCACTCACATAACATTGATACGCCACAGCTCGCTTCGGCATCCTGCGGCGCGGTGTGGCATACCGTGGCATCCCGAAATATAGACGCTTAACTTTACAAAATAAGATCTTAAATCATTTGCGCGCACTAAAATCCCTTGACGTGCCGTGTCGCCAGTAGGCCGGGTCTTAAGGGCGGCCGTTCCAATGATTCACAATATAAATGTTATTGTGGCGGTTGTTACCTGTGAGCCGGTGCAGGGCCCGTCGCTGTGCCCGGAGGTGGCTTTGCGCATGGACGTGAGCCTGTAGAAGGGCGGAGTCTCCGTGCGCTCGATGAGGCAGTTGAGTGTCTCCACGGTCTGCAGCTCCGTCATCATCTCGTCCAGCAGCCTCTCCGGCCGCGACCTGGCGAGGTACAGCACGACGCGCTTTGCCTATGACATAAAACACCATTATTTTTGGCCTGCCCTTTCCCAATATTATTGGTGTTGGCGCAGAGAGTACCTACATAAGAATCTACACAGCTCGTGAGTAATTTTATTAACCGAACTCAACGTGTTAACGTGAAAAAGTTCTATCGTACGGACAAGGTCCTGACTACAGCATAAAGTTATTGTAGTCAAAAAATTATAACTATCATATAAAGTACATACAACAGTTTCCGTTTGATATGCTAAGAGAAAGTCAGCCAAAATAAACTTGCATGAATCTTCCCATAAAACAAAAATCGACTAATTACCAATCTTGAGACAAAGCTTGCAATGAACCTAAATATACATTTTGCGTCGTCATATATTTCTAAAAACATGGTTATTATAGATAAATTACACCAAGACACAGAACAAAAGATCGTGATCATCACACAAAAAATTGTCTTGGGTTTGAATAGAACCCACGAGGCATAGTAGTCAGGGCCACTAACCACTAAACCGACAGGCCAGCAAGTAAATAAAAGGTTTAGTTTTCCTTATTTATCTAACCATCATAATGAACAATGTGCCTCCTACACAAAAGCTTTGCCAGACAGCAGAACACGGTAGGAATCTAAATATATGTACGTAGCTGTTGTTGTGGATTAAAGCAAGACAATGACGCCGAAGCAGATTCATGTGAACTCCTAATTGGCATCCTTCAAGGAAGGGCGTGCTCTGAGCTCTTTTTTTACAATTCCTTACCATGCAGCTGCAATTTTTTATCAAGCAGTACAAATAATTCCAACGTGTCTAGACGACACATCGCTTGTTAGCAGCCGGATATTGCTAATACCCTTGACAAACGACTTCGTAAAGCCTTTATCGACGTCATATAAACGAATGAGGGGAGTTCGAAAGAAAATTAATTAACGATAATTGCGGGCGTACTTTCTCCTGTAAGGGAGATGAAAATAAAATATACTTAATTAAAATATGAGTCGCAAAGGTCGCTTGTAGGTATTTAAGTTAAACCGATTAGGTGGAGGTAGAGCTTATAAGAAACTCAAAAGACTGAGAATTATTATTTTATTCATGGACATGAGTGACAGGTCTGTGAAGCCACAACCGTTACGCAATTTAACTCGGGTTCTACGAATTCTGACTTCGTAATTACTTATTTAAGCGTTTTAATTTTTTATTGATGCCCCGATCGAATTGATGAAATTAGCCTGTTGAAGATGGGGGAGGGGGTACATTTATTATCATACAGAACCAAATAAAAGCTTGACTTAAAATAAATTCAAACACCTGGGTAAGACTGTCCAAAAATATAGGTTTTGGACGATACTATAAATTGAAATTTATATACAGTTGTTTTTGAAACAGTCGAATTATAATATGGTGTCTGAGAGAGCACATAGAGCCTTGTTGAAAGTCAGTTAGTTTAAGCCGAGGTATTATTCTACCTCCGAGCTATACAAGGATTGTGAGGTATTAACTGTTCGCAAACTCATAATTATGAGACAGCACCTTTTGGTCCGAAATAACAGTCAGAAAGAGAATGAAATCACAAGGAGGTATATTTGTGAATCTGTGCCGTTTAGAACATCATTTTCTCAAAGATTTTTCATGTTTCTTGCGCCAAGATTATTTAATATGGCCTGTAAGCAAATTGACCAGCTCTGTTTGACAAAAAGAAAATTTAAAGTGACCGCGTGGCTCTTGTCACTTTCATATGATGAAACAGAAAAGCTGTCATGTGTAACCGCTTAACTCTGGACCATGATAATAACTCTCCGCTCCTACTTATCACGCTCCACGCATCATCCACATTTCTACTTTCACTTCTATACCCTGATTTCTACTCGCTATCACGCCCTCACTGTGATCCATCCATAACCCTGCATGCACATACACACATACATACACACACACACACACACACACACACACACACACACACACACACACACACACACACACACACACACATACACACTCATTCACACACAGACACACACACACGCGCACACACAGGCGCACACACACACGCACGCACGCACACAGAGACACATACAAAAAGATACCGTTTAGATGTGTTAATGAAACTGGGTACCTATCTCTCTTTTTCATCTTTTTTCAAGTACTTAATCATAATCATTTTCTTTTTTTTTGTCATAAATTTTGTTAGTACTGTTTACGGGCGAAGTTGCTGGTCTCTATATTACAGTTTACACTACTTTAGGGGCCAGAGGGATGTCAATAAAATTAAATATGTTTTTAATATTATTTAATTCGTGAAATCTTGTACGACGAGTGACGGCATGAGTTAGTAACATTAACTTAATAAATTTCTCCTTGAACATATCAGTCAGTAAATATTACTTGGTCATGTAAGTATTAAACGCTTATATCTGATTTCGGACTAAAATGTAGTCTCCAAACTGCATTGCCGTGTATTCCTAACTTTACAAATAATTCGCAGTTGCGGTGCAGCATAACATGGCTTTGATTTCGAAGTACCAAAAGGGACGGAAAGTTGTAGGGAGTAATTTCACGCCCACAAGCTCACACGTTATGAAGCTAAGAGAAAATTGTAGACTGCGAGTTGAAGTTGAGAGGCCATGCTCGGAGAACTTTTACGAGTGTATGGTTGCTTTCGACCCGCGCTTCTGTATCAAGATTTTATAAAGACATGTTATGGAACACTTTTCCAAAGATCTATTTTAACGTAATACGTAGGTTTCTACGCGTGGGCGCTTAGTCTCAGTATCAAATCGATATTTCACCTCTCTTCATGGAAAAATAGCGAGCAAGACGCCCACCTTTAACTTTGCTTCACCTTCATGCTTGGAATATAGCCGATACTTTCTGTGGATAGATACAGCCCGCTGACAGACAGATTAATGGACGGACGAATGGACAGCGGAGGCTAATAGGGTTCTGTTTCAACCTTTGAAAAGCTGAGAAAAGCACGCTCATAGAAACACAAAGAGTTCAGAGAGCCGTTAAATAAGTCGCCATATGTAACTCCCAATGACCTAATCTACATGTAATGTGCTCGCTGTCCCAAAAGTTTGGGGACTGTTTATTCTCAGTACTACATGTACATAAGACCAGACTACTAACAAATAAAAAGACAAAAAAAATCTTTTAAACAAATAAAAATAACCGACTTCTTAAAAAAACACTAACTGTGAAAAATAGACAGTTTCGGAAGTCTGTGGCTTTGGTAGTTTTGTTTCGTTCATTATTGACCACCGACTTCCGAAACTGTTTTTATTCTGCAATTTTTAGTTACTTCGTATGTAAAGAAAGTCTTTCAAAACCCTCAAGTCTTTCTGTCTTTTATTTATTATTATTATTTATTATTATTAAAACTAGAAAGAATCATTGAAATCGGTTAACAATTGCAAAAGAAGTTCTTTCTAAACATTAATCTGTACATCTCTGCCGGCCCCTTTTAAATAGACAGGCGTAATGTTATGTTATGGAAATACACAAACTCTGCATAGACATCTGACTATAGCAATCGCGAATAATTTGCTGTTATGCGTTGTTGAAGAGTTCCGTTGCCTGTCTTCTTCATCAGTTTTTCTTCACCAAATGATACTTTCTAAACGAAAATGCTTGATTTGTTACTAAAAATGTAAAAATCGGTGCGTGTGTACCTATATGTTTTGAGGAATTCCTTCAAGTCCTTGAGTATCCCGCATCAGATATGAGTTTTGATACTAATGGGACCAATCTGTTAGTATACCTATCAAATAAAAAAAAAAATTGAAAGTCGGTTCATAAATGACGGAGTAATGAGGTAAAAAACCCTAAAAAAAATATACATACGAATTTTTTTTAAGTCGGTTAACAAAAGAGAAATAGGCTACACTCCAAATAAATAAACTGCAAGTGCGTCCTTTAGATTGCCACTCCAAAGCGAATGGTCTCTCGGTCAAACAACGCCGACCTTACGCGCATATCAATTTTTTGTAATCAGTAAAAGATGTGACGTCAAATGCCTGAGCAGATTTTCTTGGAAGTAAATATTAATACATTGGCTTGCCCATTAACCGTATCAAGTGACGGCAGAAAATTTACAAAGGTAAATCATTTATCTATACTAATATGATAAAGAGGAAAAGTTTGATTGTTTGTTTGTTTGCATTGAATAGGCTCCGAACCTACTAGACCGATTTGAAAAAATCTTTCACCGTTGGAAAGCTACACTATCCCCGGATGGCATAGGCTACATTTTATCCCCATGTTCCCACGGCAACGGGAACTACGCGGGTGAAACCGCGTGACGTCTGCTAGTTAAAATAATAAACATAGGTTAAAATAAAACTTCTTTGACATATCTTTTAATTTGTTCAACTTGTTACGTTTACATCATCACACCTTAACCCTTTTAAGTCTATGATTTCAATTATTTCCACACACACAACAGTGTCAAATATTATCAATAACAAAGCTCAGGTCTCAAGAATATGAAGAACCTACTTCAAGACCTATCAACGTCCCAACATAGTTTTAAATGTACACTCAGTCACTGATAAATTGATTGTAATAAGATGGTATTCTTTTTGTCACAACAAACAAATAACTTTATTCGTATTCTTAAACTCCACGTTAATGAGAAGTGGCTGTTCACTCTATAATATCAGAGATCATAGACATTCTAGTACTTTATACATTTGATTGTATCGGATAGCTTTGTGTCTCATGATATAATAGCGAGGGATCAGGTGCGGTACACAACAGCCTGCGAGGGGCAGCTAAGCCCCTTTACGTAAACCCTCCGAGGACGTGGTTCACTGTGACGCCACCTCGCTCGTCGCTACAATTATGTCCATGCGTTTCATGGTGGTTGACTTTGCAAAGTACATCAGACAATAACCTTGTTCTATCGGCACGAGAGAGCCTGTTTATTAATGAAAGATTGAAGGCTTTCCTTGAGTATTGGCAAACAGCTTCAGCTTAACAATTATATTTAGGTATCAGTTTGCGTTACGTCAGCAAGTCAGCGTAATACAATACGTTAGATAACATGACACTGGTTTGCCTTTGGGGCTAATGGCCGCAGTACCTGCTAATTAACTATTAGTGGTGTTTATATTAATTAGTGTTTCCCGGAAATGTTTACATCAAATCTTGGACGCTTCGTATTGTATTGCAAACAATAATTATCTCCTGATTCGTAGAAACATCTAATTAGGAACATCATATTATTATATTAATTTGGCCAAATCAATACAAGTGAGGTTTTCCTTGTGGTAACTGAAGTTATTTCATACAAAAGGTTTTTGCTAACACGTTACGTATAAGTTATCAATAAGCTTACACAATCACATGCATTAATTAAGTTTTCCACAAATCAATTAATTATCACCCAATGTTTGAGTACTTAGTATAAAATGCCTCTGTGCATTAGTGTGCTTCAAATATTGAATAAAAAAAATAAAAAAACATTATAAAAGCTAAATGGAGCCAGCATTTAACGCATTCATATTAATAACAGGTAGGTGGGAAGCTCTGGAAACACAAAACGTGAAATATTTTCGAGCAAGCTTTAGTGCAGCTCCGCATGGATGAATAAAAACAAACCAACACGTTGAGCTCTCAATAAAGTGCGCGATCCGGGGGCCGGGACCCACGTCCGCGCTCCGGGATTTTAATTTGTGAATTGGTTTGTAACATTTTCATATCGCTCTCTATTTTTTTTTTTGTAATATTTGTTTTATTATATTACCAGTGATAGCTTCGGCAGTGCAAGGTAGGTAGGATAACCGTACATTGGCGGTACAGTTCTAAATTCAAATTTGATATTGTTTATGTAAGCTGTATCTACCTGACGGTAGAAATAAGAATAAGGATACCTACATTTTATTTTGTCATTGTTTCTTAAAACTGTACACGTTCAATTTATCTCTAACATTCGTTTGTGCGGACGGTGATGCTTAAACTAGGTACGTAAGTACCTGTCTCTGTGATTGCGTAGTTTTTTTTTTTATTTTTTTAATAAGGACCTGCAACAAAGAATACACCTTACGTGCTATTTTATTAAGTATAGAACAAACATCTAAGTATGTAGTTAAAGTAAGTTCTGTTTTTTCCTATAACAAATAGATACTTTACCAATGATTCATACGAGCTTAAGTTATTTAAGTAACGAATAAAAATAAAATCCGAACCAACATATTCGATGGACCAGACGACAAAAGTTTTTTGATTCTGGGATGAAATTAGAATCGAGGGTGTTATCTCACCTACGTGTACGACGTCGTGTCCGTGTATGTATGAGGGATTAGGTACGGCTTATGAAGCCCACGACAAGTAACACGATAGTTTCTTCGTGCTACACAATTACTTCATCAATTAGTTGGATATGTTGAGGTATCACACGTAACGAGTAATTACATACATAACACTTGATCTAGGAGGAGGCTGGCAACACTGGTAGCCGGCTGTCAAAAATATGACCTCTTGATTTAATTTTTAGTTTAATTATTATAAAGTGTTTTATTTAAGCTAAATTAGTGTTAAGTAGTTAAAACTAAGTATTGTGTACCGTGTTCAGTAATTGTTCAGTGTTTTTTGTGGCGAAGACTTTGTAAACAAGGAATCTAAAACCGGCTGTCAACTCAACACCTCAACGGTGACGGATTTCAAAAATCTTATATCCCGGGGAGTATTTTTTTTTCATTTATGTTATTGTAGCTATTATTTACTAACTACAAACATCACGGAATACTGCTCAGGCCTCTGAGCCACGTCCATCACACATTGGCACGGTTTATGTCTCCTATTACTTGACTACTAGTGGAAGTAGAATCGATGACGAAAACTATCGCCCAGACAATTAACACTACACAATTTACTCCACAAAATAAGCTCTGTAAAAGATAATTGTAATTTTAAAACTTAACTTGTAATGTGTATCTTCTTCATGGAGGTAATTTTAATTTGTTGTAGCCTAAAACTTAGTATCTAAATAGAACAAAAACAGTGTTTTCCATAGTTAAATTTTCTATTAACTTTCTCATTTTATTCTAACTTATTGTACCTGTAGTTGCTATTTCTTAACAATCCATTCTTTGTACTGTAATTTAATTTTTTTTATTTTATTTTTCTCCTGTCTACCTCCTACTAAAAACTAAATTTTAGAACACCTTTTCTAGCACTGTTATTTAGCTGCAAACCTTCACACATTCCAGATTACTATCATTAAAGAAAATGATGACCCGCAGAGCAACTATAAAGGAGATGGAAGCTAAACTGAGAGCAACCTTAAAGGAGCTTGAATCTTCCAAAGCATTATGTGAACAGTTGCTCCAGGAGAGGGATGACAGTGAAGTGGAAGTGAAAAATATTGTGGACAAAAACAATTTCCTTAAAAATGAGCTGGCCGTGCTACATATTCAGCATATGGACCTAACCGACCAACACAGTAAATTACTAACCCAAGTGGCAACATTTCAAGAGTGTGGTGATACACATGAACTGGCTTTGAACCGCATTTATGAACTTGAACAAGAGTTATGTGATGCCCATAAGGCCCTGTCACACTCAGAATCTATGAAAGTCAGTGAACAGGTTGCTAACACCAATAACCTATTCAATAAGTTAGTAGGTAGTAGGTCTAAATCTGTGTGTGAGCCAGCTGTAACAATAGATTTGACTGGTGATGATACCTTACCATTATGTCCTATGATAATGAGCCATAAAAAAATAAAGAAATACATTAGAATAAGTAAAATTATTAAACGGTCACAGAGAAAAATAAAAAAACAACATCTCTTAAAGCTAAACCTCTCACTGAGAAAGGACCGTGTTGCGCTATCAAATACTTTAAAAACTTGTATTCTCCAGCTAGATGAATGTAGAGAGAAGTATGATAATGATACTCAGCGTCTCCAAAACGATTTGACATACAAGGAGTACCTGCTGAAGGATATTTTTGAAAAATATGAAACATCACAAGCACACTTGAGTGAGCGACTGTTTGAAGCTGGGGAACTTCTAGATCTGGTGAAGTACAATGCTGAAATGTACGAGTCACTGACCAAAAACCTGTCATGCAGCTGTACAAACAAAACATTACCTCCTCAGTTAAAACATGAAGTATCCTCACCAGTGTTGGCTCTTCCAGCAAAGTCATGTGTTATTACACAGAAAAATAAGTCCATTTTCTTCTGTGATGAATTAGGGTCAGGCTTTGGGAAAATATTACACAATTACCTTAGCCACAGCTTTACAAATCACAGTTACCATAACATAACTTTCAAACAAATAGTTCAAAACATAAAAAAATCTGAACTAGGCAGTTATTCTGTGTTGGTTTTATTATTAGGGAATAGTATGGGAATTACCAAAAAGGACATAGTGGATGGTGTGGGCTCCTTATTAAAGTTAAACATAGGGAAGTTGATGTTATGTGCTTTCCCTTATTCTGATACTTTGTCAGATAACGAAAACAGTCATATTTTTATGTTGAATAATACTATTCACACATTGACATGTTGTCATAGTGACAAATTATTGTATTTTGACACTAATAAGTTTGTTAGTGGTTTTAAATTATCTCAGAGATCTTTATCTCTGTCTGGTGAATGTCGACATTTGATTGCTATGTTGATAGCATATAATATTAATTTAGTTATAGATAATTATGTAACTAATTCTAGTATAAGTGACGATACTGTGTTGTCTAGTTACACTAACAACATAGAGATTGATTATTATAAGTCTTTAAGTTATACAAAGGAGGGTCCACATATATTACCAACATCATTGGAGGCCACTACCAGTCAGATAGAGTATTCTCTTCCTGCTGGGTCACATACTTTAGATTCCTCAACTGTAGTTATGACGGACACTCCGGATAATATTTTAAACTAGGATGTAAGACAACAGAAGTTAATAAGGCATCTTCTGGCAACTTAGCACACTATAAAAAACCCAGACAAAAGCTACATTCAATAAAATTATTTCATCAAAACATACAAGGTTGTTCTTCCAAATTATTAGAAATAGAAATGTTTTTAGAAAAAACTAAATTTGATATTGTTTGTTTAACAGAACATTGGTTAAAAAGTCATGAAGTAATGTCTATCAATTATGTAAATTATTGTGTAATTAGCCATTTTTGCCGGAAGGAATCATATGATTCACGGCGGGTCAATGATTTTAATTAAAAGTTCAATTAAAGCTAAAGAACGAAAAGACATTGTTGGTCTTTCGGTTGAACATTCTATTGAGTTGTCCTGTGTCGAGCTTGATAAGCATGTTGTAGTATGTGTTTACAGACCTCCGGGTTATCAGAATGTATCTGTATTTGAATCTGTAATGGAGGATGTGTTAAAAAGAATTAGTATTAGTAGTAAATCAATCATCGTATGTGGTGATTTCAATATTAACATATTAGAAAATAACTCAAACAGTGTTAGATTATTAAGTCTTTTTAAATCATTTAATCTGTCAAATGTGTTTATGGAACCAACTAGAGTTACAGCTTCTTCTGCCACTTGCATAGACAATATTTTTTGTGATTGTGATTACTTACATAAAGAAATTATAAATAAATTGCCATCTGATCACAGTGGACAAACAATTACGTTTTGTGCCTATATACCTATGCAAAAAATTCAAATAAGTTTTAGGCCAATTACATGTAAAAATTTAGAGAAATTAAATCATTCTTTGGTCAGTAAATTATGTGTTCATAACTTTAATAATATTTGTGACCCAAATGAGTTCTACGCAGAGTTCTTTACTTTATTAAAAACCCTATTCAATAACACTGTTCCTCTGAAAACTAAAAGTATTTACACTAAGTTCTTATTTAGTGATTGGGCGACTCCAGGTATTCGTAAAAGTAAGGAAAAACTTTTTGAACTGTATGGCCTAAAGCAATATGTGAATAACACAGACTTTCATCAGCATGTTGCGAAATATTCAAAAACTTTTAAAAGTGTGTGCAAACTTGCTAAAGCACTTTATATAAGCAATAAAATAAAATCAGCGGATGATAAAATAAAAACTACCTGGCAAATAATAAATAATGAAACAGGTAGGAAAAAGCAGCGGAATACTGAATTTAATCTAGAGACTGCACATGGCCCAATATACTCAGATGTAGAAATAGCTCAGGAGTTTGAAAACTTTTTTGTTAATATTCCAATTAAAACTACTGAAGCTTTAAACTCATCATCCGCGCTTTCTTTTGACTTACTTAGAGAGAATGTAAAGGCATGCCCACTAGAGTTCCAATTTCATTATACAAACCCCCAGGCAGTTATAAAAGCTTTTAAAGATCTTAAAATTAAATCAACAGAAGATCTTTGGGGAATGTCTGTAACAGTGTGTCGATCTATTATTGAAACGATTGCGCCTTATTTAGCTTCTATGTTTAACACCAGTGTAGACCAAGGAGTTTTCCCGGATCTCATGAAACAAAGCAAAGTAGTTCCATTGTTCAAATCCGGAATTGATAAAGATCCCAATAACTATAGGCCAGTTTCGATCCTACCAGTTCTCAGTAAGGTGTTTGAAAAGTTAATGCTTAATCAAATGTTACGCCACTTTAACAAAAACTCCATTTTTCACGAACAGCAGTACGGTTTCACCAAAGGGCGCAGTACAACTGACGCCGGTGTCACCCTAATCAAGAATATTTTTAACGCCTGGGAGGAAGCACAAGATGCCATTGGAATCTTTTGCGACCTTTCGAAGGCTTTTGATTGCGTTAACCACGAGACACTCTTGCTGAAACTTGATCACTATGGGATTAGAAATAAATCTCTTGATTTAATGAGATCTTACCTAAAAGGACGTCAGGTTAAAGTTCAGGTTAATGGCGTGAACTCATTAGGGTCCGAAATGATCATGGGTGTTCCCCAAGGTTCCATTCTAGGGCCGTTCCTCTTCTTAGTTTACATAAATGATTTGCCCCAATTAGTTCAGAACCAACCAAAGATGGTGTTATTTGCAGATGACACATCATTAATATTTAAAATAGACCGTCGGTCACAAAATCTTGACGGCGTAAATAATTCAATTATTCAGGTCCAAAATTGGTTTACTGTAAATAATTTGGTACTAAATGAGAAAAAAACGAAATGTATTAGATTTACGTTACCAAATGTTAGAAGTAGCGAATGTGATATCATATTGAATGGAGAAAAACTGGAATTTATTAATCAAACAGTTTTCCTAGGCATAACACTGGATGAAAAATTACAATGGGGACCTCACTTAACATCTCTTGCAGGGCGGTTAAGCTCAGCTGCTTATGCGGTTAGAAAAATAAGACAGTTGACAGATGTACAAACCGCGCGTTTGGTATATTTTAGCTACTTCCACAGCATAATGTCTTATGGCATTTTACTGTGGGGTAGGGCTGCTGATATCGAATCCATTTTTATTTTGCAAAAGAGAGCTGTCAGAGCCATTTACGGTTTACCGAATCGCGAATCTCTTAGGGAACTTTTTAAGAAAATTAATATTATGACAGTGCCTTGTCAATTTATTTATGAAAATATAATGTATGTTAGAAAGAATCTGCATCTTTTTAGCAAAATAAGTGATAGGCATAATTTTAACACTAGAAATAAAGATAAAATAGCTCAACCAGCTTTCAGACTAGCCAAAGTACAATCATCTTTTATGGGGTACTGCGTTAAATGCTACAACAAAATACCTAATGATATATTAAAACTAAATCAAAGAAACTTTAAAACTTATGTTAAAAAAACACTTTGCAAACAGGCTTATTATACATTAATGGATTATATTGAAGATAAAAATGCTTGGGAACATGCTGGTCCTGCTCCATAGGACAACTTAGTGTCTGGACAGGAATGTTTGCTTTTTGTCTACATCACACATTGTAATTTGATTTTTTATTTTATTTTTATTTTTATTTTAAGTATTAACTTCATGATTATTACTTTTTTTTTTAATAATCAACTTTGGATTAAATATTATGTAAATATGTGAGCACCATGTATCTTTCAATACGCTCATACTATTACCAGCCGCGTTGCTTATTTTATATCACCTATCACAGGATAGCTGTTTTTTTTTTCTCATGGTACATCGTCCTCACATATAACCTGATTATGTATATGTCGGCGTCAGCGATGGCTGAGCGATGAGCTGACACCGATGGGGGTTTTGTGGTACAGAGTTCATAACGTAGAATAGCAATCTTCATTGCAGTAATAACCTCACTTAACAATCTTAATCACAAAACAACTCAAGTCTAGGTAACTGACAGTTTCGTGCTGGATGTGTGTCTTGGTCGGTGTCTCAAATCAAACTGAGCTCTGCCCAGCTCCCACGCACCAGCACGACTCTGTCCACGTGACATTACCGAAAACACATTCGCGCCATTTTCAAATGACAAGTAACGTCACGCTGGTCACCATAGACTCTGTACTAAGTTAATCAACTTCACAACTTATTATTCAAGAATATCGTTTTCCACGACACGGCCATCATGACCATCACACGTCCTCGTGTCTACTAAAAATAAACACACACACACACACAGAACACGCATACGCACGCACGCTCGTATTGGTCACATACTTTAAAACACACGCACGCACGCATTTTTCACATACTTCAAAACTCGGTCATTCTAACCACAACTAAATTTCCAAGGGTGTATGTCAAACCTTGACACCTCTAATCGAAACAAATCCAGGCAGAATGAATCGTCACTAAGACCGATAACATTACTAGAACTGAAAGTGTACTAAGATAGTGCTATGCAAATGCACGACATACTAGGTATTACATAGACTTTCACATACCTCACAGGCTAAAGCTAACAGGTACCACAC
Organism: Euplexia lucipara; assembly: GCA_921972225.1. Classification (NCBI taxonomy): domain Eukaryota; kingdom Metazoa; phylum Arthropoda; class Insecta; order Lepidoptera; family Noctuidae; genus Euplexia; species Euplexia lucipara. The sequence continues at coordinate 1,933,147 of OV179142.1, read as the reverse complement.
AGGCTCACGAGTGCCACACATAGGTACTCACAGGTGCCACGCTGGCTTACTGGTGCCACGCAGGCTCACGGGTGCTACACAGGCTCACAAGTGCCACACAGGCTCACGGGTGCCACACAGGCTCGTCGTTGCCACACAGGCTCGTCGTTGCTACACAGGCTTGTCACTGCCACACAGGCTCATCACTGCCACACAGGCTCGTCACTGCCACACAGGCTCGTCACTGCCACACAGGCTCGTCACTGCCACACAGGCTAGTCGTTGCCACACAGGCAAGTCATTGCCACACAGGCTAGTCGTTGCCACACAGGCAAGTCATTGCCACACAGGCTAGTCATTGCCACACAGGCTAATCATCGCCACACAGGCTAGTCATCGCCACACAGGCTAGTCAATGCCACACAGGCCATCGGCTTGTGATCCAACCCCAGAAGCTAACCATCTCAGCCGCGTAAGTGCTACCCCTCGGAAAGGATATCCTGCGCATAAAAAGCAGACCACGCGCACCTCTTACATGCTCCGGCGCAACTGGATCGGTCACCAAACCCTCACACTTAATCCATAGAGTATACGTTAAGTAAGATGAAATGTATTCCAAAACTTTACAGATAATCATTACCTAGTAATGACTACTCAGTACTCACAATAACTAAACGAACTTTAACTAAGCCATTTTTAGAACTTAAACACGGAAAGTTCATAATTATCAAATTTCAAAAATAAACACACTACTCATGGCCCTGCCATAGCTATTGACAATTCGGTACTGCCACCCATATCGTTATCACCTCAGAGTCCGCGACCCTCAAGTCATTACATGACCGTACAAAATAGTCTCTTTCAAGGCCCAGGTCCCCGCTAGACCACAAGCCGCTCATCACGCCCTGAACGACAACGTATGCAGTTGCGATTGCATCTTATGGATGCGGATTTACCGGAAAGCCAACAAGCGTATCATAGGTCTGTTGAGGTTCTTTTGCCCTCAGAAACATTGTTTTCTTCTTCTAACTCGTTTGAACTTCACAGGTTGGCATCTTACGACTTGACTTTACAACATACTGGTCGCCCGCAAGCTTTTAAAAGAACCTTCACTTCGGGTCAAGCTTAGTTAAGCTAGGCTTTTCATTTTTAATGTAAACCAAGTTACTAACACTTAAGTTTCATTTTAGTAGGTACTATCAAAACGGAACTTAGAGAAACGTTTTTCATTACCATTGACCTAAGAAGTTTGATCTCTTTACACGGTAGTGGGAATTTACCCAAAGTACCTACTATCTAAATTTGACTGTCAATCGTCTACGGACAGACACACGAAACCATCACGCTTTTCGAGAAGAAGAAACAGGTTAGAAAAGCGGAAACTACGCTGTCGGATAGTCGTACGATACTATCTCTACTTCGCGAAGATCGAGTTGGTAAGGACAGCGATAAACAACACGAGTACGAGTTGGAACTTTTGTAAGTTACCAGAGTGAATGGTAAACCACCCATTAATCACGATTGTAATTCAGTTAATAGACGCTCACGACTATCTTGGACAGTCGTCTAGTCGGTGAAACATCAGTTTAAGTTTATTCAAATGAATTTGTGTCATTAATAAACAAGATAATAACCTATTGGTACTTCACATGTCTAAGCACAGTATTGAACTCCGCTAGTAACTACACTACCTTGTTTATCCTAGGTTCACAGCGCACTGCGCACTTGTAATTAGTAAAGGTCCGACCAATAAGTTACAACACAGTAACTCTAACAGTTCTGTTACTCTTTATCATCATTTATAAGCAATGCATACTCAACTCATGAAACTCATTAAAATCTGTGCACCAACACGAAGAGAATCGCACCAACGACTCTCAAAAATCTAACGCAATATGTGCTACAACACATGAAGCGCTTTGTGCACCAACACAGACAGAAATCGCACCAACGATTCCTTATAGACCCATCGCCACTTGTTACTCATGAGGTGCGGTCCGAAGCTTCAAGTACGAGTATACAAGCTATTAACCAAATGTGGTTTCACTACCACTGTGTCATTCAATTCTCAAGGAACTTGGTGATCGGGGCATTCATACTTGAATCTAATTTAGTTTGACTTCTGTCCTCATTTTTAATTAAAACACAATCATTAAGCTAATTTAAAAACCTGGTCCTAATATTGTGGTCAAACCGATTTCAAGCTTTGCTCAATTTAAATTTAGGCTAACAACCAGCTTTCTGATACCGTGGTGATATCAACAAGGTTTCCATACGATTTACAAAATAAAGGGAATAGCGCCGCACTTGCATCAGTTTGAATTTCAATCTCATTTAAATTAAGAGTTCATACTAAGAAAATAATCCACCAGGTATAGTCGGTAAAATTGAAATTATTTGTTATCTTATCTGTCAGTGTCCCAATTTCCAATTATATGGACCAAATTGTTTACTAGTCATCAATAAAAACAGTGAGGGTAAATTAAAAAAAACGAAAACCTATACGAAAAACCTATGAACCGCCTAACATGGTGAATGTTATCAAGAAAGGCAGTTTAACTAAGCTTCAGCTCACCTTTGCTATGATATCATAGCCTAGAAACTTTACATAACGCTTCATAAATGAACACTTCGAAATGTTCTAGGAAAATCCGGCTTTAGTCGGCGTTTATTATACACCCAGCAGCTTTTCAACCCTTGCTAAAGTAGCAGGTTTTAGAAACAGGGATTAACTAGGGCAAATAACAGTACCTATTACACATTTTTTTTTTTTTTTTTTTTTTGAACCGAGTACCTATCACACTACTTTCCTTTCGTCCGACTTAGTCTGTAAGGTTGACGTCAGAGGTTAACGTTAAGGTTTTGAAGCCTTTTTCTCGGTTCGGTTCGGTCTATTTACTTACTGAGTTTTAAATGTCACAACTTCGATCGCTGTTGTATAACAACGTAACAAAATATGGCTACGTAAACAGACCCCAGGCAAAACGCTAAACAATATCTCGATCGCATTATTGTCAATTTAACGCATTAAAATAGCCCTTTGCTAATTTAACTTCAAGTAGCCTATCTATTAGATGCTTTGTTCAAAGAATAGCTTTCTTAATAGGGGACTGACACGGACGCATGCCATAAGCATCCAATAGTTCCTGGACCTTTGACCCTACTTATTGCCTTTTGTCTAGGCTGGGTTTGTAAGCTTGCCTATAGACGATAAGGTTTGAGTTTGAAGTCTAATTCTCAATTCACAAGAGGTACTCAACCCCTGCACGACAAACCATTACCTAATTATAATTATGGCAATATTCATAACGTAAAGTAATCATAGGATCTCTGTACATACCCGCGGTATCGACACTTTTAAAACAAAGAACTGATTGGGTAAACACCCACAATCCACCACACATTTTTGTTTCGAAATAACGAACAAACATTTTGTTGATTGCGATACCCTCCTTAAAACATTTCTCGAACGATCATTACCATCACACACCTATTTGAAATGATTAATTATCTTATTGTACGCGCTACCCGCATGTAAAATAAACTATTGCCACTATTTAAAACTTCGTAAATAATTCGTTCGGTACTAGGTCTATGTTTGTAGGTATGTACTACTAGGTACTACCTAGGTATGCCCTTTACACAAACGTTCGCATTGACCTCTAAAATTGCGACTATAGTACAACTTAGCAAGACAACATCCGGTACCTACCGAAATCAAAACAAAAATTACACGACTCACCGGATTGTTGTTACTACCAGAAAATACCAGTTATTTCATGCACAACTGCACATCTGTAGTTGCGCCACGCTGCACCGCCGCGCTGCCGCCCGCGCGCCGCCGCGCTGCCAACCCGCGCTGCAGGAGCCTCGCATCTTGCACCTCGCATACTCTCTTGATGGAGCCCGATGTAGCAAGCAGGCTTCGATCACTGCATCTTGTTCTTCTGGTGCATCACGACGAAGATCTCATCACATCTCGGTGAAGCTCGCCAGTAAAGTTGGAAGCAATAAGTTCTTTATTCCACTTCTGATGTCGGCGTCAGCGATGGCTGAGCGATGAGCTGACACCGATGGGGGTTTTGTGGTACAGAGTTCATAACGTAGAATAGCAATCTTCATTGCAGTAATAACCTCACTTAACAATCTTAATCACAAAACAACTCAAGTCTAGGTAACTGACAGTTTCGTGCTGGATGTGTGTCTTGGTCGGTGTCTCAAATCAAACTGAGCTCTGCCCAGCTCCCACGCACCAGCACGACTCTGTCCACGTGACATTACCGAAAACACATTCGCGCCATTTTCAAATGACAAGTAACGTCACGCTGGTCACCATAGACTCTGTACTAAGTTAATCAACTTCACAACTTATTATTCAAGAATATCGTTTTCCACGACATATACAAATATTGTAAAATCTATTTTAAAAGAGTAAGTATGGAGTTTCTTGCACATTCTTCTCCATACAAAACTACCTTTTGGAATGTGCAACTAGAATCATATTAATTTAATTTATTTGTAAGTATAACGTTCAAAAGTGCCTTTTTTCAGGCCTAATTGAAATAAATGATTTGACTTTGACTTTGACTTTGACTTTGACTTTGACTAGTTACTACACTGACATTATGTCAAACCTCTCAGCTGCTGTTGCAATAAAAAACCATAGCTATATTTTTTTTTGTAACTTCTTTCACTTGAAACGTAAGTGGAAAAGCATTGTTTAACTTCTGTTAACTAGTCCAAATTTCAACAGTTAACCATTTTTTATGGATGAGCAAAGTCTTGCAACCGTGATTACAAGATTACACTAACAGGCAATACAGCTGCACTGTATTGCCAAACTCGTTCTGTATGAATTTCTTACGTCGTAGGCGCTTGGCTTCATATATTTGTTTGAAAAATTGAAAGGTTAATTAAATAGCTGCGTGTTTCTTCTTGAAAGCTTTATTACATTCTTGCAATATTACTTAAAGGTAAACCACCAAGGTACACCTTTAAAAATGTAATTACTTATGCACATTCCCAAGAAGCGGCGGGTCGCTGTACTTTAGCAGTATTTTCTTTTAAGAAAATACTTTTATTAAGTTTCGCTATAAATTGGTCGTTTATAAATTCTTGCTAGTTTATTATGAGTAACTCGAAGCGAGTGATACTCGTTTAATTTTAATAAGAGTATATTTTATTATACAGGCAAGTTCGAATGTTGCAGTCGGTATCGACCGCTATCCCCCACCCGCGCAGGGGTGGACGGGAGGACTTTCAAAGGGTTCTGTAATACTGTTATCAATCTGATACTAAATAGATACGTTCACAATATTGTGCAATATTGTGAACGTTCGAAGAGCTGTATTTTGAACAGTTTTAAAATGTTGGTTAGATGTGGCAGTGACTCACATAGGGTAGCAGCTCGTTGGGCGCCATGCCGGACACGATGATGAGGTACCGGATGATGACCTTCAGATTGTTGGGCCAGCACGCGCACAGCGTCGACCACAGCTCCTCGATCTCCTTGGGGTGTTTGTCCGAGAACTGTCAATGGAACAGTGTTAGTTTTTACAGAAATTATCATAAACAATTTGTAGAATAAGATTCTACTATAGGGATCGAAGATTGGTTACTCTATCAAACAAATAATTTTTGCTAAAGCTTCATATTTTATAAGACTGCTTTCGCATATTTTTGCGCATATTATACATTGCGTTTAGATCCGAAGTATACATTTTGGTGCAGGCCGAACGGCTTTACGTGCTTTGCGAAGCACGGTAGAGTCACACCACCAACTTCCAAACTCTGGCTACTACTGGGAAATTCCTAATGAAAAAGCCCAATATCACTTCGGTCGACCTTCATAGAAGTAATATAAGAAAGGCCGGTTATGTGATGTTACAGGTGGTTTACGAATTAGTTTGGTCGTTGTGGCGGTAGGCAGTGTGTATGTTTGGTCAGTGGAGCGGTTTGCGTAGGCGGCAAGGTTGCCCCCGGCGTGAGTGATGGGGCAAACAAAGGCGCGACTGCCGCAATCTCGCGGCGATACACCCTTTGCTCTAAATAGCAACAACCTCGCGCTACTAACTCACGTCAACATTGGTACTTCAAGGATTATAATAAGGCCACTAGGTAACTAGGCTAACTGCCTGGATTGTTTGTAACCTTGTCACATATAAATGCTCTAAGATCCTGGATTTTGTTCCTGGCTAGCGCTTTGTACATGGAACTTAAACATATCTAGTGATATGTTAGTGTATTATAGATACACCTCTGCCTAACCTCCTTTTGGTTTGTTTTACAAACGCTGGAATAGCTGGGGTCGTATTTTAATATCATGCATCTACGCTTCATGACCTGCAGGTAAAAAAATGATTTTAGAATTGGTCAGTTAATATTTATTTGGCGTTAAAATATTTTATCTGGTAACAAAAAAGTTCTATCGTTGTCAATGTCACCGTCACATTTCTACAACCCTACTAGGCTTTTACAATAAATGTTCAGTGAGGTTTGGTCTACAAAATGTATCAAAGTGTTTATCTCTTTTTTATCCCCGCTCACAACCGGTTGCCGTGTTATATGGTTTTGTTGCACATTCCAATTGAAATACTCCCTTACAAAAAACTACTTTTGAAGTTGTTATGGGTTTTAGGTATATTCTTTTGAAATAGTAATCAATAGGTTTGCACGGTTCATACTGCGCAGTGCTGATATGAAACATGCTTTTCAGAAAGTTTTTACGGATTAATACGGTGTACTGGGTTCGGAATGTCCCCGTGGCGGGTGCACGACGTGATTACAAACTCTGTGCAGGGAAAATACGGACATTCCAACAAGCTGTTTATTAAACATTTTTCATAATGACGCTGGAGTTTGTAAAGGACAGTGAATTTATTATCTACGGAATATACCCAAGCTCTCAATTTTCGCTACTTTATTGCATTCCATACTGTGTTACAAAGGTGTCATATAAAACAATGTCCTCGTATGATTAATGTCAGCAGACTGACTGTATTTTATTTGACTAAGTATGAGTATCTTCTTTGGTTGAGTAGACTATTTGGAGGACTACTTTGGGGCCTATTTAACAATTTTTAAAAGGAATTTATTTGTTTTCATTTTAGTCGTGCTTGCGGACACGTCAATAATTCGAGTTAACGTCCTTGTCGTTTTTAGACGTGTGTAGTGTGGTAAACTGAACTTCTATTGGAAATCAGTGGTTTTTATTATTAATAAGTTTATTTTATAAATAGTTAAGTCTAATACGAAAATAGCTATTAAAAACTAAGACACAAATGTATAAACTAAGAAGGAGGCAGCTTAAATAAATGACTTCCAAACTAGGTAAAAACCTATATCTTGGAAATCAGTGCTCTTCTGATAATAAAATAAAAATGATCATGAGGCATTATCTCTGATACAAATGATATTAGATCAGACAAAAATATACTATTACACCAAAAAAAAAATGCGATGATGTATAAAAATACCTAATAGGTACAAAAAATACTTATAAATACTGTGTAGGTACCGTTTTTGACAATTAATAAGAATGTAGGTGTAAATAGTAAGATGTGTTTGTGCATGTGAGTGTTTGTGTGTGTCCTCAAAGAGGCGTAATCCGGTAAGTAATTTCTATTTTGCAATATTTAGAGCAGCTTTCGTTTTGATATAATCAAGACTTAGGTTGTGTTGATTACACTCACCTTGGCAGTAATATAGAAGAGATTGTTGAGCACCATCTCGGTGGCTTCAGCCGAGCCCAGCCCCTCTCGCCGACCGCTGCGACCTGCTTCCGCGGCGTAGTACTGCGAATGAAAACATAATGTTATATAGGGTACACTCACGTTTAAATAGAACTGGGATGGACACCTCTGCCGCATGTCAGACGATCAGTGGGCCAAATGTAAGACCCAATGGGTTCCTTTACGCAAACGACATCGCGGTAGGACTAGGCAAAGATGGCGGGACGAGCTGGATCACTTCGTCGAGGTCGGCACGGTTATGAACACTTGACCCACTCGCCAATTGTGTCACGTGAGAGCGTGTACATCTCGCCTGCACTGTTGCACGTCAATCATTATTTGAATAATTGCAGCTTGTGTTACAAGGACCTAGCAATTCTTTTATTATAAATTCCATCAATCAATGGTCTCTTATGAAACAAGGCCTTTACAAACTTACTTCTTTCAGAATTACGTTAATCCTTTTAAGTATGTAAGAGTATTATACATAGACATAAACAGTTATATGCTCTGAAATACAAATACATACTTGAACTAAGATTTGTCAAACGTGTAACCAACACCATTTTCCAGATATTAACTAAAAAAAATAAGAATATAAGCATCAGTAAAGCCTAAGTATGTCGTATTATAAAACTGTTCGACTGAAAAAAATGATTGGTAAATAGTAACCAAAATTTGGCTACCAGTAGGCCCTAAACTAAGGACTTGCGAACTACTTGTTATCAGTAACAAAATGAGGTTCGTTTAACTGTGTTGTGTAACCTGCAGCCTAACTTTTTTCGTTTAATTTAACCTAACAATTTGTTTTCTTTTAATCTTACTAGATGTGTTGAAAATAACAATTCTATTTGTTAAAAAGTAGACAAGGGGTATTGCTGTAACTAATTAAAACGTTTTGTTTGAGATATCTGTACTATTTGCTTGCTGGTAACCAAACTGTTAAGTAAAATTTACTTTACAGTATGCTTACAGGTACTCAACTGATATTGGCTACTAATAACAAAACAGTTTTGTTAGTACCTATATAACAAAACAGTTTTGTTAATATATCAACTGATATTGGCTACTAATAACAAAGCAGTTTTGTTATTAGTAGCCAATATCAGTTGAGTAATTAGTAACAAAAATACAGAGTGTAAGAAATGGCTTGGTAAAAACTTTGCAGGCGCGATTAGCTATGAAACTGAACAACTTTTCCTAAGGAACATTAGACTGGAAACCGCCAAATCTTTCATTTGCGGTTTCCGATCATCTTTACCTTCGGGTTAGTTGTACAGTTTCATGACCTAATTACATCTGTAAAGTTTTTGCCAATCCATTTCTTACACCCTTTATTTTGGTTACTAATTACTTTACTGATATTTTTACTGTTTAGGTAGGTATAGGTACAGGGTGTAACAGAAATATTAAATAATACAGAATATGGAGAGAATGAATTAGTTTTTTTAAAGTATTTAAACAAATTAAACAAACCATCAATCTTTTTAACTAAACAAATCAACAACTCTTTTCTCAGTAACATATAATTAAAATACTTCTATGAACACCTTGAATTTTACTCAGTATGAAACTTAATAATATAATATCACAATTATTATATAATATTAATAACCAATAAATATTTAAATAGATACGGCCCATAATTTATTTGGGCTTACATAATTATTTTAGATTATGTTGTAGTTTGCAACAGATCACATAATATGAGTTTCCCACCCAAATTCTCTGCTCTTTAGAGTATTTAACATTAAACAATATTATCTAGCCTTATTACCTAATTGATTTTAAAAATCCTTCGCCGTTGACGGTAACAGTCTTATAATTAGTCCTTTTGCAGATATTTTTTGTTGTGGACTAAAGCTTGAAAACGGAATCAAGTAAACAAATGCGCTTTCCTTTCTAAAAACTTGCGTTATTGCATATGCCAGCTGATACAACCGTGAGCTGGTGATGCATTTTTCTGGATAATCCTTTAACTCGTTACTAATAATGATATTACAAAGTCGTCTCCAGGCTGAATTTTCCAAAAGGCCATTTTCTTGGTACTGAAGAAGAAGGCCTCTATCTTCATTGCAAGAGCTTAATAAATAATACAGCTCCTGAAAATAAATTAAATGTTTCATTATTTAAATAAAATATGATGCAAAAGTGAGATTTCCACTTACTACTCCACACCGAGGCTTCTCGCCTGATGTCTAGAATTTTTAAGAGCTTCCACTGTTCGGCCTCACATTATTTATGCAAAAAAAAAACATGTAAAATGTACTCACACAGTCCTTATTGGGGTCTCTTGTATAGTCATTTGAAAGAGAAGTCGATTGATCCTCCACTCGTTCATCATCTAACATAAGTCTGTATCTGAATCCTTCAATAGATATATTTGGTTTGTAGTATTTGTTAGTACTTCAGCCTGAAAATAAAGCATTACCGTGAACAAAGTAGGTAGAGGAGTATTTCAGTCAAGAGTAGAAAAAACAAAAGCAAATACTCACTGTATTTTTGTCAAACCAACAACTCGAACAACAACTATGTACCTACAGGTGCAAATAAACACAAAAACGGCGAGCCGCAGTCAGGTCGCCGCCGCCCGCGCCGTTTACATATTTTTCTGATAATTCAGACTAACATTAAATTATGAATATGTTAATTACATACCTTTAAATTTATCAATGTAAATTCCTAGACCCCAAGAGGTTATTCCTCAAGGTCTCTAGAATTGGTGTCGATGCCGTCTACCGGCTCGACCGCTGCCGCCGCCTGGTCAAAGTGACTCATATTTTGAAAAATCTTCCCACTTTGGCGTAATAGTTTTTTTACAAACACCATGAAAATTAAAATCTCACAAACCGTTTTGAATGCACGAAAAAAAATGGCAGGAAAACTGATGTTGTCTAGAGATGAAATCAATGAATTGTTATTAACAAAACTGGTTATTAAATACTTAACAAAAGATTTGTTCTTTGGTATTACGTGTGGAATAATTACTATTAAATATATTAATTTGGTAAAAAATAATCAAACACATTGATTAATATTAAGCACAAGGTTTAGGTGTGTGTAGAAATTGGTTTTGTTGCCACAACTGCGCTAGTTAGTCTATGTAAATTCAGTTGTTTGTAACAAAAATTAAGGTTACTACATACCAAATATAAACCTACAAAACTAGTTTTGGATCTATTACTGAACAGATTGTTTAAATATAACTAAAGTTTATTTCCCTACAACGAAACTTTCACATAACAAAACTAGTTTTGTTGATCATTTTTTTCAGAAGACTGCAAGCGAGTTGTGTTATAATAAACGCCGGTGGTACTTGTCAGACAGCAAATTGCTTTATTCGCTTTTCCTTCACGGTGATTACGTAGGTAATAAAAAACGATGGCCGACCTTGACTCCTTAGGTAAAGTAGAACGAATACTGATAATATAAATAGAACTCACCCTCTTAGCGCGGCGATGGCAGATAAAGATTTATTAGTTTCAAGTAATTTAATTACGTTTTGTGGATCGTATAAAGCTGCAGTGACAATATTCGCTACGCTCTCATGTGGTGTACTTAGGGTAGCCAGGTCGCCAAACGCTGGACTAATAGGCGGTCAAACCAGCCAGTTTGGCCGGACATTTGGGTAAAAACGCCGGACAGCCTGCACTATTGAGGATTTTGTCTCAGCATAAATATATCAGTAGTGTCTACGAAAAAAGAAATCCCGGACACGTAATCAAAAAGCCTGTGTCCAGCTTTATCCGGATGCCTGTCAAAACAAGGTGTACTCATGTGTACAGGCGACGGTATATACTCTGAAAAGTTATATACGAGGGAGACATCGCATATTGGTATACATCGTATTTATTGGTTTACCTTCGGCTTCGCCATGTTAATTAAATTGTATTCTGCGGCATAGATTCGACTTTTCCTCAAACAGATATAACGTACCGATACACTTCATCTTCCAAGTACCTACAAACTCCAGAAAGTAGCGAAGGCCTGGTGATAAGTGTCGCTTTTCAGCCTAATTTAAATAAATTGGTATTCATTTTGATATTTTATACTGTGCTGTATAGTAAATAGAAAGTATTTGAATTCAGCAGGCAGTGCACTTATACGCATCCGAGAAGTACCTATACATTAGCGCCCCCTCCAGGTGTTCGAACTCATCACAAGAGATTAGTGTGATGCGGCGACCAGGGCCCGATCTAGGTGTTCAGTCACGTTGGCCAAAATAATATTCGCCGTCTTTGGCACTTCTACTCTGCGCCTACAATATACTACGCTATTGTTGGAATTGTATAAAATTCACATAGGTAATATTATCTACTGGGCCTTCTGGTCAAGAAGGATGTATATTATGTATATTTTATATTTAAGCATTATATGCATATCTGTTCAAGAATTTCTTTCTATGTTTCACCAACAGCGAGATACAATGACAAATAGATAATACAAATAATTACTTCAATTTGCAAATCTGGTTCAGTGTTCTGAAATCCGGTTCACATGTTACCGGTTTTAATACTTAAAAAGCCAATATTTCGAAAATATTTAATAAGGTTGAAAGTTTCTAAACGCTGACGATAGATACCAAGTGGTAGAGATATCATAGTGATCTTAAGACCGTTTATGAGATTTTCAAAATCATTACTTTTCTCTTAACACAAAAAAAACACTATTTTAAGTACTCGTAGGAATAAAAATAGTATCTCTGGGCCTGCGTCGCCTGCAATAAAATGTATTACTATTATTAAAAAGTGTCGTTACAAATTTTGGTCTTAATTTTTTCCGTCTAGCCCCCTTTCGCAACGCGCGATAAGGGACTTTGTTCCAACTGTTTTATGATACTTAGATTGAAGGGGTAAGTAAAACAATCAGACCGATTTCGCTCCAGTACGCTATTTCCGAAATCCGGCCCAGCGGTGCCCTTAACTAGGCCACCCTTAATTTACTCTGATCTGAGCAATTTGCCGGCTTGCCCCTCACCCCTAGAACGGACTCTGGCACTAATATAATTAGATAGTTGTGGCCCGCGAGTGCGTATTAAATCAGTGAGGTTACGTCTAGCGCAAATAGGGAACGATCTCGTACAATACTATTCATCGTGTAGGTGCCTGCATGTAGCATGACCACCCTAGAAATGGATTTTGTCTACAGAACAATGGATACACTGACAGATTGTAGAAACATCTTAGTCTAAGATCCCGCGATAGAACGACCTTCACCGAGCTGGTTAACGAATGAAACCTATTTTATATTTTTAATATGTCAATAAATGTATTGCATATCGTATTATATCGTATCCGTTACTTGTTCAATTGTTTCGTGGACAAACCCGTTTCTACGGTGCTCATTCTACGGTTGGGGTTTTAGAAGAAACTTAAAAATGTCTCTACAAAATTTAATAGCTTCACATTTTCCGAGGAATGAGTTTGTGATATTACACTTTAAATTTACCGGACGCTGTAGTTTATAGCTTCAATCCATACGAGTAGTTGAGTTTGGTATTATAATGTAAGAAGCGAGCTTTTAATGCACAATGCTATAAAAGTACTCGTAACATTGAGATGCTAACATCATGGATGCATGTTATAAGCATGTTTTCCCTAATTTATAATATGTTGCTAACAATGCTTGCAGTGAGAATACCCCTACTACGGAATCCTAGTTGGATTTACCTACTCGTTAGCCAGTTCGCGGCAAACAACGATTATTGCCATAGACACGCTAAAAATAGAGTGTTTATAAGTGATTATGTTTAGTAGCGAAGTGTTACCTGTATGTAGGAGAGAGGGTTGGCAGGCGGCACGTTGGGGTCCACGAGCTCGATGTTGACCAGCCACGGAAGCAGGTACTGCAGCAGCAGCTGTCGGACCTCCGTGCGCGCAGTCTGGAATCTTGCCGTGATCTCTGCACAATACATAGGATACGCTATAGTACAAAAGCACATGGAGTCGTAGATCTTAAAAGTCTAACAACCCGTTCAACCAAGGGGTATCATACACGATACCCCACGAAAACCCAGTAACCAGCTATGTACAGTTACTGGATTGCCGAGGCCGCATAGGCAGTCACTTCATGTATAAAGTTTGTGTTCAGTTGCATTTAGTTGGACTGGAAAACGATACCAGCGAAGTCACGAAAAGGCTAGACAGGTGATGATGGCTCTAAATAGTACAGTAAACATAAGAAAAAAAAAACAAATATGGTGATATAAACGTCGGTCTTTTCGAAATAAGAGACGCAAACACCAACACTACACACATCACCATGGCGACGGCTCAGGACATCATCGTTTCCAATATCATCCTGCCCTCGTCCCAATTTATTGATTGCATGTCTTCTTCCATATTTTTTTTCAAACAGTACATCTATAATTATTTTGGACTTCCTCTGTTCATAACCGTGCGTGTACATTCAATTTTTTTCCCGAAATTGGGTATCCCGCCAGCGCCAATGTGTATCGGCTCAAAAGTAAAAGATCACGGAGAAGTGCCACGCGCCCCTATCTCCATAAACTAAACCAGCACAGTGTCATGATGTTAAAGCAATCGTTATCGAACCGTTAACAGTGAAAATAGGCTTACGTGTTAAAAGTAGAAGGGCTTTCACAAAAAGAATACCTAGAATCTGCACACAAATATATTTGGCAGCGCTCTAATAAATTGAAGCATCCGTCCGCACCGCCGCGCCGCCGGCCTCAGGTATTACGTTTCAGTACCAACATCCATACACACTTGTACATACACATGCACGCCACGCACAGGGGAGCGCTGAATCAATAATTTTAGGGCATTCGAGTCCACATAACACAAGGTATATATCGTAGTTGGCTATGTTTGGCGTAGTGAACAATTGTTTCTACTGCGAGTATTTAAGAGGATTTTTTTTTTGTATACACGGTTTATTACTCTTCGCCCATGATATTTGCGACGACTTCGACACCTATGACTTGTTAAATAGCTTTTCGTAATCTGTTGTTATCCATTAAAAAACGTCTAAATTCGGACTGCACTTTCGAACTAGTGGATGAACTTCTGTACATTATCAAAGGGTTTTCTTCGGCTTTACGATAGACGAGCAATTAGAACGTGAACGAGAACTTCGTAAAACATCTTTTGCGGGGAGGCTAAGCTGCTTGCGTGGTTATAAAGATGAACAACAAGAGACAGTGAACAGCCGGTCTATTGTGTAAAAACCTTTCCGCGGAAGTCAGGTCAGCGTTTATCATTTACGAGTATATGGGAAAACAGGACTTTCGCTTCACCTACATTTTTTTACTGTGGGTTAGGCTGCTGGACGTTAAATACATTTTTAATGTTAAAAAATTTGCTCTAGACTCATTTAGAACCTCTATATCCGACACACTCTGTCCTGCACTGGGACACCGGGTTAAAATTGGATTTTGAATACTTACCAGATGTTTACGTTACCTTCATTTACATTTGAGGTCAACTGTCCAAATGAAGTATTAGCATAGGTAACGCTGAACTATATTGATACATTCAAAATTGTATCTAGGCATAAACGAATTAAAGCTCAATACTGAACATTGATCCTCGTGTTTATAGTTCAGGTGCCGGGGGCAATGATGCGGGGAGGCGTGAGTTTTAATTACATGTCGGAGCAAGTACACTATACGAGTTTTCAATTTTTGACTTTCGTTTAAATTTTAATTGACTTCGCTCAAAATGGAGTTGTGGTATTTACACACTGAAATATCCGGTGGGTTTCGTCGAGTGGTGTACCTAATTAACACAAGCAATATTATAATTGTAGCGTGTAAATATTTTATTAGTACGGGAAACCATCAGCACTGTATAATTGCGCTCGCTAAAATATACACGGTTAGGAGAAGCGGTGGGCTAAATTGAGGGTCGTACACACGGCTACACATCAAGCTATGCATTTCCAGTATAATTTGATCTCGCATGATATAGAATTTCCGTACAATGCGAGGTCAGTGTAAACTAGAAATGTATGGTTTGATGTGTAGCCGTGTGTAAAAGAATGTTTTAAAGGACTACCACTGCTTGCCAGTTTAATCATTGACGCGACCAATTACATCTTACTCAAAAAGGCTAGACGTATGACGTTAATGGAATTGCCTACTGAAAGTGACATTCGTATACCTTACAGTGTGCATCCAGTCTGTATAACTGTAGTACTGTAGAAATCCTGTGGATTACTTTGCATTCAACCATATTTGGAATATACCCTTAAATAGCCCCTCTCTGCCTTGCCCACCCACAGCCACACTTGCGGCTCGTTGGCGAGTCGTAAGAAATTTTGTTCCAAAATTATACACAAAAATAATAGTCATTTAGTACTTAGTTAGCTAAAAGTCATGATGGCCCAGAGGTTAAGGCGCCTACCTCTCGCTCACGAGGTTGTCGTTAAAATCCGAGCAAATACCAATGTGACTTTTTCAATTCATTTATACTTTCTCACTTTATCAGACTTCGGTGAAGGAAAACATCTGAAGAAACCTGGACTTACAAATAAAATGAGTTTGAAATCGCCAATGCGCCTTAGGCAAGTGTGGTGATCAATGCTCGTGTCTTCTCTGTATGAGAAGAGGCCTTTGCCCTGAGTGGGACAGTAACAGACTGGTATTATTATTTATTCTTAAGAACGTTAAGTATTTGTTTTGTAAACTCTTCCCTTTCCACAAACAAGAACGACTATAAGACAGAAGAATTGGAGATTTTAATGTTGAATTACCGAAATTAGAGAAAACTTTTATTTTTGATACGTTTGGCAGAGCAAGCCGATTATCTTGTATGGCGGTGTGGGCGGGAAACGAGAAAACCAACAGAAATAGACATTTTTTTAAGCAGGAAAATGCTGAAATTATCGCGGGCATCAAGTTAGGCGTACAGGACGATATTATAACATTGAATTAGATTTTTAAACATTCCGTGCTTGCGAATGATAACTCACTCCTCACTCAGTAAATTTATTACTTTCGATGCCAATGCAGTGTCCACACTTGGAGGAGCACGGACGGGGCACAGTGTGATCAACGGTTAAGCTGCGCTTGTCGAACTCAAGTTATTATACCATATTTTATGTTTTTATCTGATCGTTGACACAGGTAGTAGAGGGCAGTAAAATAGTCACTCCATGTGAAACATAGGTTTTCAAACATATATGATGTGAGAGAGATTTGACCTCATGATTGGCCCTATCGATTGATGTTTGAAAGTACAGCCTACTTTTTTCAATTTCAGCCGGTCCGATTCTCGAATGCGACAAGCGAATTTAAAAAAAGTTTTACAAAAACACACACCATACTGCCCCACTACTCCAACACAACACTATCTTCAAACACTTTCAATTATTGAAGTAGAATGAGTTGTTTCGGATATTATAACCTCTTTCATCTATACTCAGAAAGTTAACGAGGTACTTGATAATTTTATCATTTCAAACCCGACAGACTTTGCCTCCGAACCCTCTTACCGGATCCACTAGAGAATCAAAACTATCCAGAACCCGGAGCCCAATACAAATGCAGCAAAAACCAAAAAGGAATTGCCAATTAGTTGCACTCGCTTTGTAGGGATGCGCGTACAAACATTTGTGGCAAATTGATTTTTATTTATTTGGATAGATAGATTTACACAGTGGAAATAGGTACGATATATTAGTATTATATTAGTATTATATTTTTTAACAAAGTTTCAAAAAATGATGATGTTCTTAATTTGGCGGCAATTCTTAACTCATTTTTATGTGTGTGTAACGACCGTTATTTAGGACCGGTTTGGAAAATGCTAGTTGTTTGAGAGGGAGGTGGGTACTTCCCGTGAATACTCATGTGAATTTCAACGAAGTCGGTTTAGTAGTTTGGTTGTAATCTATACTAATATTATAAAGAGTGTTTGCTTTTTGTGTTTGTTCATTAATGACCTGCTTGAGTGTTTTCGTTCCTCCGAACCTTTTCTATAAGCTGATGACTTAAAGTTTGCACGAGTAATAGAGTCAAAAAGAGACTGCGAACTTCTGCAGCACGATCTTAACCAAGTTATAAAATGGTGCCGCAATTACAAAATGCAACTGAATCCGAAGAAATGTTACCATGTTACATATACGCCGAAAATTAGTTGTACTCGCTCTTGGTCTTTGAAGTACTCTGTGTCAATACACAGAGTACTTCAAAGACAAAGAGCGAGTCCAAGAGGTCGAATCAATAAGGGATCTTGGAGTACATTTTGACAGGAAGGTGACTTTTGTGCCTCATATTGATTACATTATTAAAAAATCATTAAAAGGTTTTCGTAAAAGTAGCACCAAGATAATGTTATAGTTTCGTACGCAGTGTTATGGAATAATAATTGTAGTGTTGTGTGGAGATCTCACTATGCCACTCACATGTTGCATCTGGAAAAGGTTCAGAAACGTTTTGTGTGGCATGTAGCTTTCAGTGACGGGAAATCAAAGCGTCTGCCCTCTTATAAAGTCCGTCTGTGCCATTTTAAGATGCATTCGTTGTCTATGCGTAGAGATATAACCGATGTTTTGTTTCTTTACAAACTGTTGCGCAATAAGATCGACTGCCCCGGTTTACTGAAGCTTATTAGATTCCGTGCGCCTTCTAGATATCTTAAGAATAAGATAACACCCCTTTGCCCGCCATTTCGAAAGTCTGTGCTTGGTGCTAATTCTCCGATACCTAGATTGTGCACAATGATTAATGACCGCAGTGACTTAGTGGATGTACACTAATGTACAGTCACCACGACGCCGACGGTATAAATAAATTTCTACAAGGTTTCGTAAATAATTCCAATGGCGATTTAATTTAATAATGCTCTTAATTTTAACGTTTAATTTCAATTTTTATGTTTATTTTGTTTTTAATTCTAAGTTTAATTTTAATTCTAATTTTTTCTCCTTAAACACACATCTATTTAATTGTACATTTTCTTGCCTGGTTGGTCTACCTACCTCTCCCACCGTTTGCATTGAGTTTACTAAATAAAACTCATAGACTTGTGTCCACTCGGACACAAGTATCGTATGAAAATTTTGTTCGTGATGTCTCGTCTATTAATAGTAAGTATTGAATGTCTTTGGCTAGTGCCAAAATCAAAGGAAAAATAATACATTCGTAGCAAAAGAAAAGATTTTTTCAAAAAATTACAACCAACTGTATAAAAAAAAAACACTATAACCCGGTCCATTAAAGAAAGGAATCTTAAATGGCGGCGCTTATCATGTTCTCTCGCTTGCACACTAGTGCTGTCTATACTCACTCTCGCGCGTACCGTAGGCAAAAAAAAATCTTAGTCTTGATTTGCTTCCACGCTGTCTTGACGCGCTCAGTGATCCTTTTTCTTTGTTATAGTTTTCTGCTATTTTTCCGTTGTTACCTCTTTGTTATTGTTGTTCAGTTTTTTTTTATTGTTAAGTTTCGTTGTTTGTTCGTGTGGACTGTGCGAAATCAGTAATTATGTCTCCTCGAAAGCGAGGGACGATTATACGTAGTGATACACCAGTCAAATAGTGTATAATGTTACCAAGTATTTTGAAGAAGATAAAAAAAAGTAGGTACTGTTTCCAATGAAAACAACAATAACGTTCTAATGATAATAGACGGCGCCACGTGTCTTTAAAATTTTTAACTTTCACGCGGGCGAAACGGCTGGCAGAAACAAGCTTGAAATTAATACTACCCGGTCTAGTTTTTATTATTGTTAATTTAAAAAAACTTAACTGGAAATTGTATATGCTAACTGTACTATCTGTCAACGCAAGTACAAGCCGCCATTTAAGATTCCTTTCTTTAATGCATCGGCTTATAACAGGTGTAATAAATTAAACAGAACCTCCAAAGCCACACTACTTCCAGCCACGTTTACCTATGACGATAGCATCTATGCAATGAAAGATCTGGGAGTCACGTTTGACCACCGTCTAACTGTCCATGATCACATAGCATCAGTTGCAAAGGATTCATTGAAGCGATTGCGTTTTATACTGCTAAACGCTAAGGACTTTATCAACATCAGCGCTATCAAGTATTCTTAATGCACTTGTTCGCAGCAAGCTTGAGGCTAGTGCTTGTGTTTGGAACCCGCATGAAATAAAAAATATTCTGACCTTAGAGAAAGTTCAAAAAGCATATCTAAGGTACATGTACAAACGGATCTATCTATCCATTCATGTACCCAACGAACTTTCTTTTAGGCACTGTAGGTTATAATTCGTTAGAGGTAAGACGAAATAATGACCAGTTATAGTATGTGCAAAATTTTGCGAGGTAAAATTGATGCCCCTGAATTGCATAGTGAACTTTTCCAATTAGTTGCCCCGGTTAAATATTACCTATTATTATTAAATATTAAGAGGTTTGCTGTGACTCACAGGCGCACCGTCGCGCGTTGCCCGTGCCCAGGCTCCCATTCCGCGTGTACCAACTATCCGCGCTTAGGCTCTCTTGGACGCTAAACCTGACTGTGATATGCGCGGATAAAGGGACGACGATTTTGTCAGTATGTTTGGAGAATTGTGAGAAGAGCGTGTAAATGTTATGTTATTCTGTGTTTTTAACACAGAATAACATAACATTACAAACCGACAAGGTAAATACCTCGTTCGGATGCAAACAATCAAGTCAGTCAAGTTGAGCTGTCCGGTTTACCGACCTTATCGTTACGACATTGATTCGGAGCGAAACCTGAGCCGGATATCGAGCTTCCATTTAACGGAAATCATAAAAGGAAAACATCAGCTGGAACCTCGAGTTTTTACGTTTTATATTATGATTTCACTACTTTAAATAATGCAGACACGACGTATGTGTAAAATCTACAGCAGCCACCACCAGTAGAGATGGGTAGCAATCATTCCACCCGGGTTAAAACTGGGTTATAACCCACTACTGGGTTTTAACCTGGGTGATTACCCATCGCTAACCACCAGTTCGTTGACCCAGGATAGAATGGTGCAAAGAAGCAGTTGATATTATTTTATTTTTTTATTCATTTTGCTCTATTAGTATAATTGCTGTAAGGCGTTCTGATGCGAGGGTAAATAAATAAAGAAATAAGAAATAAGGAAATTACTTTTATAGGAATAAAAAATAAATTAAAGTAAATTTTAAGGCTTCTATTTAATTATGGTCCATAGGAACCGACCTTAATTAAATAGAAGCCTTCAAGTTTCGAAAACTAATGTCATAAAATAAATAATACTTTGTATCAAAAAGTAATTCAACTCGAACCAATTCGTTCAGGGTTAAAGTAATTAATTATTGAAATAAAAATTCTTTCATATTTCTACTTTTATGGTAAAAGACGTAATATCTACATTGCTTTACTGAAGCTTTAATTGGTAACACATCAAGGAAAACATTTAGTAATTTCTCTCATAAAAAAAAAACACGAAAATGTATGTGTCCGAATTTATTAGTAGGTGTTGAATCAGAGTATCTGGGTCCTGGGAGGATCTCACGGGTCGATCTCAAGTTAAGCTACGCTTGACGAGGAGGATAGATGACCATTCTTTAGATATCAAGACCTCTCCGTGCCTCGGGAAGTACGTTAAGCCGTAGGTCCCGGCTGTCATTTTATAGATCTTTGACAGTCGTTACAGATAGCCGGAAGCCCTCAACCTGACAACCAGTTTAACCAAAGGTATCTTGTTATCCAGTTATTGGGTTGTGGAGGTCAGACAAGCAGTCGCTCCATTTAATACACTAGTATTCAGCTGCATTCGGTTCAACTAAAAACCGACCTCAACATACTTAGTTGGGAAAATACTATTGCAGATGATGACCATGAATTTGGGTCAAATTTTGTTATATTATGTAGATCTAAGGTAGGGTAAGGTATCCGTATAGTGTAACACGACTAATGTGTACTGTTTAATTTCATCTCCTTTCAATATTGTAATGAATTTCACATACAACGACTAATTAGTCTAGTTAGCACTCAGGATACTGATGAAACCGAGCGCGGAATAATCCCATTAATGCTACACAGTAATACATTACGCAGATATTAAAATCCCGGATCGCGGTTTATCGTTTTAGCTGGCTGTCCCAGCCGCCACTGCCTGTTAGCACGTAACCACATCAATTTGGTGAAAGTCAATTAATTTATTTCAATTAGGACATTAAAAGGCACTTACAAGTTCTATCAAATATTGAAATGATTCTCGTTACCCCTTCCAAAGACTACTCGTGTTTATGTTTGGTAGCTCTCATACATCTACTGCTTTGGCCAAAAGTATTGCGCCAACAAACTTTTGCATGTGCGCCATAACTATTAATAGCAATAATGTTTTTTTTTAAACATTGTAGTTTTAAACCCACACTGTTAATGGCAATAAAAGTTGCCATAAAATTCGTCATAATATCCTTTGGTGTTTTGATTCCTAATATTGAGTGATATTCTTGCAATATGTCTAAAAGAAATGAACTCAAGAGTAGAAACCGTGTACAGATACAGATGAGATCTGCATACTTCGTTATTTTTGGTTTACAAAATGATATTCCAAAACACGTCACCTTTCCTATGTTTCTTTTTGCTGACGACAGCACGATAGTTGTAAGAGAACATAAAAATAGAAACTATCAATGTGACATCAAATACTCATTGCAATAATCAAAATAATTTGAAATTAAATTTAAGTAAAACTAAAATTATGTAGTTTAAACAAAGAGTAACTACTCCTGACATAAATATATCATTAAAAAATTTCTTGGTTTGACCATTGACTCTAAACTGACTTGGAACGAACATGCATCAATACTTATCAGAAAATTAAGCCTCTTTGCCTTTGCTGTACACAAGCTTAAAAAGTTGTGAATCAGGCAGCTGTTATAGCTGCATATTATGGTTTATATGTTGATTCCACATTGCGCTATGGTTTATATGTTGATTCCACATTGCGCTATGGTTTATATGTTGATTCCACATTGCGCTATGGGGCGTAATGGCGTATAGCTTTTTGGCGCAGCCGTGAGGCACACAGCACACAATGTGTACCTACTATTTTATAATATTTTCTATTGTTTCATAATTATTGTGTGTATGTGTTTTTGTTGTCTGATGTCAAATAAATATTTTTCTTTCTTTCTTTTTTATTTTTTGGGCAAATTCCTGCGAGAGTTCTAACATTTTTAGGGCACAGAAGAGGTGCATTAGATCGAAGTGTTATTTATAACCAACGGATAGTTGTCAACCACATTTTAAATCCCTTAGACTATTGACTTTACTTTGCCTTTACATATACGAAACCGCATTGTTCGTCAAGAAAAATAGTAAATTGTTAGAAACAGCTTAGCTTAGCTTTTTACTATTTCTTAACCATTATTTCGCGGATATTGGTGTGGATTACACGTTTACTTCGTTTTTAAATTCTACCTGTTATTTTTTAATTGAAATGTGTAACTGTTAAATGTTCCAATAAAGTTTCTGAGAAACGCCATAGATCGGCAAGACCAGAATAACGACACGAATTATGTCTAAGGGCCCCTTCAAATTAGCCGCAAAAAGCCGCGCGGTGGCAGCGCGGCTACAGCGCTGCCGCCGCGATTTGAAGGCGCACTAAGAGCCTCAAAAACAGCCATTATGCACAAAAATACACACATCAAAAGTGTCTAGGGATCAACATATATTTTTGCAATAACTTTTCTCCTGATTGATATTAATTAAAATTTTCTTTAAGGATTCATCAAATAAAGTGTTTTCGTTTGTCACAGTAACGATAAACCAAGTCACCTTTGCATTAATAAAGAAATTTGCCATTTTCCTAATAAAGGGATTTTTGACATTTGAACCACTAACATTAAAGTTCGAAAAAAAGACTGAAATAACAGTTTTCTTTAAAATTTTATTGGGTAACTTAAACAATTAATAATCCGTGTTTCTACCGCGAACACTAACAACACAAGAACATCGGTTTGGCATACTCAAAATGAGTTCATCCAAATCACGCTGTGGAATGGCCGCCCATGTTCGTTGCAACAACAAAAAAGGTCTTCTTGCGACTGGATACCCTCCATATTCGGCAGAGCTCTTCTCTGTAGCATATCCCATGCATGCTCAATCGGGTTCAAGTCTGGCGACTTTGCAGGCCAGGGCAGGACATTGATGTTAGCTGCGGCGAGAGTCTGTCTTACAACTCTTGCGGTGTGCGGTCGTGCATTATCATGCATTAACTGAAATAAGGGACCGATTTGCACTTGTAGAGGAACGATGACGTCTGATACAATCGTCTCAGCATAAATTTGAGCGTTGAGGTTGCCTCTGATCCAAATCAACTCAGTTCTTCCGCCGATCCAAATACCCGCCCATACCATGATGGTTCCACCACTATAAGGATGGACTTCCTGGCAGGATTTTAATCGCTGTTGGCGTCCAGGGGTTCTCCAGTGTCGTATACGTCTTGTATCCGGTCTCATACCAAAACGAGACTCATCAGAAAAGCACACGAAACGCCATTGTTCTTCTGCCCAATTTCTGTGTTCAAGAGCCCATTGATATCGAATCCTACGATTGTGCATTGCTATAGGTGGTACCCGTAGCGGTCTTCGGGAATGAAGGTTCACTTCATGCAAGCGGTTTCTGACTGTTTGGTCGCTAATTAAGTTCCCTGAAGAGTGATGAAGCCTCACGGCTAACATCATGGCGGTTATTGTTGGAGCTCTTCGAGTTAAGATTTGAATGTATCGGTCTTGTCTCCGTGTGGTGCAGCGATACCATCCTCCATGGCGTTAAGCCACGGTACCAGTGCTTCGGTAACGTGTCCAAAGTCGACTGATAACACTCTGACTTGTATTCAGAGCTAAAGCCACAGTACGTTGCCGGGAACCAGCTTCTATCATTCCCACGGCTCTGAGCATTTCTTCCCTGCTTAAATGACGTCGCCGCTCCATAATAACGTTGGTTTTAATCAGTAGTAGGGAAACAGTAGCACTAATAATGTCTTCAATGCGTTGTATGTTTTTATATGGAAAATATTGACAGCTGATTTTCATCTTTTACTCGAATTTGATTCACAGTTCCTGATTCAAATTATGAAATGCACCAAAAAGGATCCATATAATATATAATAAATTTATAAAATCATAAATTTATTACAAAGCCACATCTCAATCTCAAGAAATCCGCATAAAAATGCTTGATCCCTAGACACTTTTGATGTGTGTATATTAAATGAATAAGTTATTAAGGATTTGAACTTGACACAACTTAATCGGAAACTTAATGATTTTTTAACCGACTTTCAAAAAAGGAGGAGGTTCTATGTTCGTGTGTATGTATTTTTTTTTTTTTTTTTTATTTTTTTAATTGTATTTTACCTGATTTCTCCCCCAGTTTTGGACCGATTCTCAAAATTCTTTTTTTATTTGAAAGAGTATACTCCTGAGGTGGTCCCATTTTAATTTGGTGAAGATCTGGTGCTGATCTTCGGAGATATACAACGGAACTCTTCAAAAATAGACGGCAAATCTGTCGTGATTGCTGGAATCGCTTGGATGTTTATTGTTTATACAACATCATGACGTATCATCACGCCTGTATGCTCTGAGGGGTACGCAGATGTGTACTATATACCTAGATTTCGACAGTTGTTAATGTGAATGTTAATTTTCATTTATTAGGGATAAGTGGATAACCCTATTATCATGACATGTTTTATTAACAATTAACAATATAAAATAAATTCATGGCGCAAATATTTGTATGGGAACAACTAAAAATGGAAAAATAAAAACCTTTTTTGTTAAAAATATAACCGACTTCAAAAAAAACACTAAACGGTGTAAAATAACTTTAAATTCGGAAGTCGGTGGCCCATCATGAATAAGACAAAACCACCAAAGCCACAGACTTCCTAATTTAAAGTTATTTTACACCGTTTAGTGTTTTTTTTGAAGTCGGTTATATTTTTTTTAAAAGAAAATTGCTACTATACCATTGTCGAATTCCTTCTTGACAACATTCTTTAAATTGACAAATATTACATATTTATGCTTGAAAAATGGCTAATTTATTGTATTTTTAATATTTATAATAATAATTGGTTCATTTTAATTTGTTTCTTGATTTAAATCTTGACATTTTTGTTTTATTTATTTATAGTTATTTAATAAGGTACAACACCAATTACACTAAACTACGATAAAAACTTATAAAAACTAAATCGAAAATAAAAATCTTAAAACTAACATGGAACAGTAGACACTCCCTGGCATACTTACATGTCATACCTATAATGGTTTTGCATGTTATAGGCATCAATTTTATTTTTTTGATATTGTTAAATAGTGCACGCCTAATGGGCAGCTTTTTGAGCTAGCAGTTATCTAGAAGACCTGCTGTATCCCCAAAAAGCACACCAATAAATACTTTGACTTCGTATGTACTACGAGCGTGCTAATCGTCCCAGGTGGCTTTCATTTGCACCGCAGTTTTGGCTTGCCTTAGTCGTGCTAACAGTTTGCTGCTCCTCAGGCCGCGGGCCGCCTCGCCTCTTCGCGCCCAAGTGATATTGAAATTCCAAGGGTAGGTTAGAGCTAGGCAGACAAGTCTGCTTGCAGTCGGATTAACATCGATTCCTTTCTGTTTCTAAAACCTATTTTTTAGAACTTTCGTTATAATTCACATTGACCACAACTCACTAACAAGTTAGAGCTTATTTCATTTCTCTCCCGTCGATCTGTGCAATATGCTCGTCTCTGTAACCAGACACAAGGTATGCCTAAAGCAAACACTGCAGTTAGTAGTGACCGAGAAGACAGACGGTTTTCTTTTTTTTTTTGACATTGAGTTGGATTTTTGTCGTTGAAATTTAAATAGTTGGCGTGTATGGCACAATATCCAGTGATACGTCCAAATTTGGTGTTAGCTCTTCATGCAATTCGGTCTTGACTTGAGGAGCGCGTCTTTTCAGCCTTTTGAAGGTAGACTTTGGCTCTATGCTCATCAGCTCCCTAGCCAGGAGGTTTGGGTGGTGATTTAGTCTCTCCATATATTTAAGCAAGGAGTTATAAAAAAGTCCTTGACGGACTCTACTTTTAACTCTTTGTGGAGGCGCGTGTTGGTTATATACCATGGTGCACCAGTAATCATTCGCAAGGTCCCAGACTGGAACCGATGCAGAATCTCTATGTTAGATACGGATGCCGTTCCCCACAGCTGAATGCCGTAGGTCCAAATAGGCTTTAGGATGCTTTTATAGAGAAGAAGCTTGTTTTCGAGACTTAGTTGTGACTTACGACCCATTAGCCATTGCAGCTTATGGAGTTGCAAATTTAGTGCTTTTCTTTTCGTTTGGATGTGCTTTTTCCACGTTAGTCTGCGGTCCAGGTATACGCCCAGGTATCGTACGTCATCGGATTGTGGAATTTTTATTTGATTTAGCTCGATTTCGGGACATTTGTCACGCCGTAAAATAAAAGTAACGTGCACTGATTTAATTTCGTTGACCTTTATTCTCAAATCTTTAAGCCAACGAGACAGCTCGTCTAGGTTGATTTGTAGCTTGACAGATGCTCCCGTAGCTGTTTTATCAACTGCGAACACCGCCGTATCGTCTGCATATTATGTCCCTGTTAGAACATGTTCTGTATTCGGTAGATCGAATGTGTAAATTAGGTAGAAGATTGGGCCCATCACACTTCCCTGTGGGACCCCGGCCTTGATTTCATACAGTTTTGTCGCGCTGTCACCATGTCTGATGTAGAAATGTCTATCATGAAGGTAAGACTTTATAAAAAGATAATAATTCAGGGGTAAGTTCTTCAGGATTTTGAACAGCAGTCCATCGTGCCAAACGCGATCAAAGGCCTGTGAAACACCCAGAAAAGCTGCAGAGCAACACCACTTATTTTCAAACGTGTGAACCTGTTCAATTGTAGAGGTCAGGTTTCTTATTTGTGTCAGTTGACCAATATGTTGGTTCACCAGTGGTGGTAACTATTAATCTAAGAGATTGCACTGATTTTAGAGGTTGTCGACCTTTGGGAGTAATAACTCGGGCCCCCCAATCTTTATATTTTGCACTGAAGTCTCCTCCGGCTAAAAAATGACGTATTTTTTCTTTGATTAGTATAGCCGAACCACCATAAGCAGTACCATCGGGGTGCATAGTATGGTATATCTTGTATTTTGGAATGTTAAAAAATGTTTTCTTTGTAAAATGCGTTTCTGATACTAGGAGTATATCAACTTCGTGGGTCTCTATAAACATTTTAACCTCGAAGTAGTGTCGTGGTAAGCCGTTGGCATTCCAAAGCACTATTTTGAGCTGGTTGAATTTTTACTTATAAAAGTCGTTAAGTTAGTTAAAAGATTTGTCATCACACACATCTGGTTCATTATTTGTTTGATCATTTCTAGCAGCTCTTTCGTTTCATTGGTTTGACTTTGGTTGGATTCACCATTTGTAGGTTCAGATCCTTTTGGGGGGTTTTTAGGGTGTCTGCATAGGTTTTTTTGGAACTCTGTTTGTATATTTCTGTACGGATGGTTTCATTTTTGGGCTCGCTCATAATTTTTGCAGACATAAAGGCGGTTTGTTCATGCGGTTCGTAAGCTTTCTTGATTCTTAGAGGCGGTTACTTTTGCTTTTGCACATCTTTATAGACAGAGCATCCTTTGTAGTTCGTCGGGTGATTACCATTGCAAAGGACGCATTTAACGGAGTCTGAACGAGCTTTACGCAGACTTGGCTGAAGCATAATTTCCAGCACATTTTATACACTTTGGTGTGCGGTGGCAGTAAGATTTTGTGTGTCCATATTGCTGGCAGTTTGCACACTGAGAGATGTTGCGTACTGGTCTTTGTGGTTCAATTATTATGCGGTAATTCAAAAGACTTTTAATATCGTATTTTTTTTTGTTATTGGTTTTTGGTTCCAATTCCACTATAAACATATGTAGAGGTTTCTTAGTTACTTTCTGTTTTATGTTCCATATGTTGACAGTATTGTGTCTCATTTCTTTTAGGGCTTGGTGGGTGTCTTCTGTATCTGTTGATGGATGTATATATTTCAACACTACTTTATAAGAGCGCTCCTGCTTCGGTCGGTAAGTATAGAACTCTAACCTCCCCACCTCCCCTCCTCTAGCTTCCCCTCTAACTGCTTCACAATATCTTTGTAGAATTCGGATGTCTTGGCCTGGATTTTGACATTGTTGTCATTCAGAACTTTTATTTCATAATTACCGAGAGCGTGTTCGTCTAGTAGCTGTTTTAGTGGTTGTATGTTCTCAAATTTATCGACAAAAATGGGAGGGGGTTTTTTAGCATTATCTCTGTTAAGTTGATCAGTATCTGTGATCACTTCAACATCTAGTTCTTCAAATCTGTTTGATGTGCTTACAGGTTTACTAAGCCAATATGTATTAAGTTTGGTTTGCTTTTGCGCTTGTTCATTTTTGTGGTCAGGACTTTCTCTGCGTCTCTTTCCGCCCGTAACTTCAGACCACGACTTGGAGGTGTGGTCGGTGCAATTACCTGAATCTGTAGGGAGGAGAGACTCAGAACCGCTAGGCTTCTGTTCAGTAGTCTTATCTGTTTCCGGTGGTGTCTGGTTATCATAATCGTTCAGTAAACGATCATCACTCACTGAATGAGACCGTGGCCTATTTAAGAAAAGGCTTTTATGAAAAATTTGTTGCGTAAGCATTCTGCTATGAGTTTCACTTTTTTTATAATAATGTTTTTTAATTCATCCATATGTGTTCCCACGAGTAAGGTCGAAATATTTAAGTCGCTAGGAGGGTGACGCCTATTCCCCCTAGAAGCCTACTTCAACGGCGTTTGCCAGGTCCGCCGAGGTTGGTCGCTAGAAACTGGTCACCCACCAGCTATTCAGTCCTTGGCACGTATCCCACCGACTTAGGGTGATTTTTTATAGAGGTTTTCTACCTCCTGACACGGGCGATGAAGCTAATGCCCCCGATTCCATACAGAAAACCTAGGAGTTGCGGGTTGTGGAGGTCATTTACTACCTCCAACAAGAGCTTGCTTTTTAGGCAAGTTGAGTCAGTTATTTACCGCCGCCCGAGACTCAGCGTAACGACGGTTTTCGAGTCTTTAAAATAAATAAATATTTCACAACTTTTTCACACAACGCCATTTAGTCCCAAGTTAAGCTTGCGAGCTTGTGTTATGGGTACTAAACAGCTGATAAACATACTTATATATTTCTAAATACATACTTATTATAGATAAATTACACCCAGACACAGAACAAATGATCGTGCTCAACACACAAAGATTTGTCCTGGGTGGGAATCGAACCCACGACCTCTGGCATAGCAGTCAGGGTCACTAACTACTAGACCAACAGGCCAGTCAGTAAAATTAATGAATTAAACCCGCAGAGTCTTCAAACCACGCTGCCGAGTTTTTCCGCTACTAACTACTTGCCAGCTTTTGCAAGTAGATCGAACAGGAATATTTTTTTCTTGACAGAATTACTTGTGATTTTTGCGCATCTTTACACAACAACTTACAAACCCTTCATACCTGTACAATAAGGTATTATTGTTCAGGTATGAAGGATTTTTACCTGAAATATCCCTGTATGTGAAACACCAAAATTGCATATTGCGTCGGAGGGGTAGTGGTGGAAGCGACACAGTGTTGTTTTCCGATATCCATGAGGTTAAAATTGCGGGCACAGTGACTAATTACTAAAAAGCTTTTCCGGCTCCCCTAAAGGACTGTCCATTTGGCTTTAGTAACATCATAGCCTCAAATTTGTCGAAGCACTTCATAGGTATTTTTTTAAAAGGAATCCATTTAGCGTCGGGACTGTGCAGGAGATAAAAGGTGGGACGTACGCGGTATTGAAATGAAATAATAATTAACATAATTGGACTCGAACTTCAGTATATAAATATACTTCACAACGTCTGCGGTTTACGAGTATGATATAAAAATCAGAACAGATATTTTATTTATTTCCAAAGTGTTAGTAATATCGTAATTAGGCATTTAGTGCAGGGAAATGCAAACCGCATTGTTGTTGGGGAGCTTGAAGGAAAATAATAACTGCCGTTCGTTAAGCTATGCTGACGAGGTCGGTCCTCGGATGGGCGACTATTTATACACATATCAAGACTCCTCCGAGCCTCGGAAAACACGTTAACCCGTTAGTCCCGGATGCCATTTGCAGATCTTTGCCAGTCGTTCCGAGTAGTCAGAACTCTGAAAGTCTAACAACCAGTTTAACCAAGGGGTATCGTGTTTCCCAGGAACTGGGCTGTGGAGGTCAGACAGGCAGTCACTCCATGTGAAACACGAATAGCAGATTATAATAAGGAGGGTACTAGCTGAACAGTGTAGGTACATTTACGCCTGAAGGTTTGAGCGTGACGTAAGGAAGTGGGAAGGTTCCAAAGTTAAAAAGAAAATTATTTCTAGAGCGCGGTTGCGCGGTTTAACTGAACTACTGTACTTCAATTATAATTATGAATTTATTTATTATTTATTTTATTTCAAGCACACTAATGTACAAAGCGGACTTAACGCCGTTTAGTATTTTTTAAATCAATGCATTTCAGTAAGGTAGTTAGGTTAGCTATAGGATAGATAAATATGGTATGTTAGGTTATATACAATATGGAATGCAAAATAAATGAATATGAATATGAATATGAATATATACATGTTGTCATTTAAATTCTATTGAACACAAAATGTTTAACTAAGATCACATTAGAGACTCACTAATTAAAAAGTAGTAAATAGTAGTTATTATTGGTTTGGATCTATTTGTTGTCACAAAACTCCTCCGAAACGGCTAGACCGATTCTTATGAAATTTTGTATGTATATTCAATAGGGAATAGGATGTAAACTTATAAAAACTAAATAAGGCTAAATACATTTTTATGACACTTAAAAAAATATGTAATTAATTAATGTTGAAATTTCATAATTATACTGACATGACAAAACATACTTGACTTAAAAAAAAATCGCTTTCCTTTGCAATCTCGTACAATTACTTAATTTTATACAATCATTTTAATTATTATTTACGAAATACATTTTGACACTAATTAACTAAATTACTAATCAATCTTCTTATATATAAAATTCTCGTGTCACAGTGTTCGTTCCCATACTCCTCCGAAACGGCTTGACCGCTTCTCATGAAATTTTTTATGCATATTCAGTAAGCCTGAGAATCGGCGACTATCTATTTTTCTAACCTGTAAGTGAAAAGGGGTGTTCCCTCCAATTTTTTATTTTTTATTTTTTTTTATTTTGTGGCATCAAAACATACATACAACTCTGGAGGAGTTGATAAAAAATGCTCTGCAATAGCTTTACCGCGGCAGTCTCCGAGTGCCACACGTCATTTTCTCTTTTTTTTTTTTAACCATTCAATCACAATGTGCCACAGCAAAGCGTGGCAGGGTACAGCTAGTTTTAATATATTATTGTCACTTATCAATAGATTTTGTTTAATAGCTCTAACTTTGACATATTTATGCACCATTATTATGGTAGAATGTGACGGGATCAAAAGTACCCTACCACCACTATGTAACCACATTTCTTGTGAATAAATGATTATGATTATGATTGATTAAAGGCGGAACGAAGTTTGTCGGGGCAGCTTGTACACAATATAATATGGGTACTCAATAAATTGTTAGAAACTTCCAATCAATTAATAGAAATAGTACAAGAGTAGTCAATTTGAAATTACAATAAATCAATTCATTTACAATTACGGTTCTTTTTACTAATGTGATGAGCTGCCTATGCCCTAGACGCGCGGCGCTATATTAAAAACTCATATGCTCATGGTAGAGGTACCAAGGTACTTAGGATGCTAGGATCCTCCCATATGTTAATCAACCGCGCTCGAGTAATACCAAAAATCCCTCATTGGCGTCCCCTACTATGAACAATAAAAGTGGTTATTGACAGCTGATGATTAGGCCATCGAACCCGGGACCTCGTGCTCAGCAATAGAGCTTGCTACCAATACCTCAACGAGGCAGTCTCGAGGTTTTATTATTGCTGTAAATGTACAAATTAGAACCGTGAAATCATTAACTTTGTGTGTTGTGTTCATCATGAAACATTGCACCTATAGCGAACTTCTTCCGTCGGTGTTAAAAGTTACTTTTCAAAAAATCACTTTTGTTTACGTTATTGGAAGCTGAAATTTTAAGCGGAGTCTACCGTTGTTACAAGTGAGAAAATCTTCCTTTTTGTGCAGTTTCTGTTTCTGCAGCTGTTTGAGTGGAATGGGACGTCTGTACCTCAACTGTATCATTCCAGCCCAGCCTATCTGGTATTTAAAAGGTCCTTCGAGTAATACTTACTAAAAGACTTTATTTTCGTAGAAGAAACGAGTGCCGAAGTATGACTACAGTACTACTGCCGACTCGCGAGACCACAACAAGATATCGTGCTGCTGACTTCAGCCAGGTTCATCAAACGCACCACGCTGTACAACCCATTTCTACTGCATAGGTACGTAACCAAAGGTAAACATAACGATTTTTTATAAATAACATTCTCTCGTTTGAAAATACGGTCTAACTACAGTAAATTGACTTAAGATTTTTACGATAGTTTTCTCTTTACATTGTTTTCAATATTTTTTCCTTACAATATTCTGCGAAGGTTTATCTGCCTGACCATACATAGTCGCGATAATAAAGCCCCTAACTTGGAAAACTTTAAGGACATCTCTGAAATTGTATTTTGTTTAAAATATTATTTATGAACATAACAATATAATCATAACATTACGCTTGTCATTCCTAAAGGGTTAGACTGAGGTAATGAAAGGACGATGACCTTTTTTGTATGAGACCCGACCCCCTCCTTCCACAGATCTTTTGTATGTTTATTAGAAGTATGGTGATTCGAATCTATAAAAATCCATGGTGTTTAGAAACAAAATGAAACTAAAATATAGTTTTATTCACTTTGTCCATTTCGCTAGGCCCGTCCACCGCCTTGCAACAGAACTTTTGTAGGTACTTATGTGTTAGCAGAAAGAACTATATAATGACTAGCAACCAGTTTTAACTCCGAAATCGATGGGGATTATATATAAAATAAGAAATTGTTTCATTTACTTTTCAATTTCACTAGGCCCGAAGTCCCGAAGCCCGCTAAAAATCAAAAGTCTTTAATCAAACTTGGCTGAGAATCAGCACTTTTTGAACGTCAAAAAAAATACATTAAGACAAGCCCCCAAAAACGGCCCACCCTTCGCCACTTCCTAGTGTTTTTGCTGGGAAGAAGAAGTGGCGGAACCAACTCCCCAGCAACACATCTGTCTGATTCGTTTGAAGAACTAGGTATACAAAGAATCTATACAATGAAATGCTCAATAAATAGCACTAAGGTTTATACACTTTGTAAAACATTACATTTCAGAATGATTGTCACGTGTTAGCTAGCACACTCCAATATACCGAGATTAAAAAAAAAGTAAATATAAATATTCATATTAACAACAACTTTTGTGTGAGGGCAGGTTCATCAACAACCAGTATTAGCTCCAAAACCCACGTAGATTAAATATAAAATAAAAGAAATATCATAATAGGTCATGTAATAGTAGAATTGTCCATAACACGTTCGGTGAATATAACTCTTCCTATCATTTTCATGAAACCACTTCATTAATTTTCAGCGCAAAATATGTATTACCTGCATAAGTAACGGTTGAATAATTCAGTTTCATTTTAGCAAAATGCCATAATAGAATTTTCGATGCTGCAGAATATCGAGATTTTAATTAAGTACCTATGCAACGTTGTGAAGTGGTGAATTATAGTGTTACTTGTGAAGTGGTGAATTTAAGTGTTAAGTACCTAATAAATACATTTCGTCATCACACCTATATTGCCAGAGTGATATGCAGAGTTGAAAGTCTTCTCCATGTAAGTAGATTGAGCTTATTGCCGTCAACTGAGCACAAATCGAGACTCTGGGCTACTGAAAAATTTAAGACGAAAAATCTAATATCGATTATTACTTGAATGTAACTATATGCGATGACTACACTGTCCATTGTTGACTTGTCTTTCGAGTCGAGCTGACTTTTCGAAAAAATTTCAGTAAAAAAAATTACTGCATTGAATTATTATTGTTAATTGAAACAATTTCAGGTTTTAAAAAAACTCGTAAGTATTCAATGTTAGTGATGGATACTGAACAACTTCGTTAAGTGTGTAAAAAGTTTATGGTGAGAGATACTTAAATACCCTGTAGCCCTGTGGAGTTCAAAATAACGTAATAAAAGGTATACTCGTAAGTCCACGAATCACGTGGTTTTTTACTTGTTTATCTCAAGTACCTACTTAGCCAACGGAGTATAGACAATTATTTAAATTGCGAGGGTGCAGCGACGCAAGTGTAAATGTGAGTTAAACGAAAACGCGGAACGGTGGCATAAACAGTTCAATGCGTGCGCCGCCAGCTTAATTTAGTTATAAACTTATCAAAGGTTATGAAGAACAAAAAGGTGCGGAAAGTTGTTGGCGGAATTTTCACGACTGAAACGCACGTGTAAAGGCTTGAGAAGTCGGTTGAAGTTGAAAAGTCTTGCTCGGATTCCTACTATGAGAATGTGGCTGCATCGCGTAGTAAATTAAATACGCGCGCTTACCGACAAGTTGAGCAAAGTGAAACCATTATGAGCCAGTTTAGCTGTAGCTAGGTTCTGCACCGAAATAGTAAAGAAGAATCCTATAAGGTGCCTGTCTGTCATATTTGTTACTTCACGAACTACTGATCATTAAGACGACAGAGCCACCCTCTAGCAAGAAGAATTTCCAGTACAGTAAAAGTACTTCTGATGGAACTTTAATGAAATAATGCATCAAAATATTCAAGGATTTATGAACAACGATTTAGAAGTAGAATTATTTATGAATGTTAACAATATCTTATATATAAAATTCTCGTGTCACAATGTTCGTTCCCATACTCCTCCGAAACGGCTTGACCGATTCTCATGAAATTTTTTATGCATATTCAGTAAGCCTGAGAATCGGCTACTATCTATTTTTCTAACCTGTAAGTGATAAGGGGTGTTGACCCCAAATTTTTATTTATTATTTTTTTGATAATTTTTATTTTTTTTATTTCTTTATTATGTGGCATCAAAAAATACAAACAATTCTAAATTTGCACTTTTTTATCACCAACCCTGGCTTTTTAATAGTCATAGCAGAACTTTTAATGACTTTTTGAAATATCACGAGGAGAGGGAAGAGGGAGGGGAGTGGGAGGGGGAGGAGAGTTGGAGTGGGGATCGTGAGAGGGGGAGGAGGGAGATTGTGAGACGGGAGGGAGGGGCAGCGGGAGGGATGGGGAGGGGAGTGGGGGGAGGGATGGGTAGGGGAGTGGGAGAGGAGGGAGGTCAGGACAAAGGGAGGGGGTGGAGAAGGAGGGAATGAGAGGGGGAGGAGAGGGGAGGGGAAGGGTGTGGTGAGAGGGGAAGGGAAAGGGAGAGGGAAAGAGGCAGGAGCTGGGTGGGGGAGGGAGGGAAAAGTGAGGGAGGGGGGAGGGGAGGGGGAGAGGAGTTGATAAAAATTCATTTTCTCATAAAAGATAAGAGTCATTTTCTCTTTTTTTTGTTAACCATTAATCTTAATGTGCCACAGCAAAGCGTGGCAGGGTACAGCTAGTATAATATATATATATCCTTTGTGTCACAGAACATTGGCATAAAAGCCACCAGTTCATGTTTAATTTCAGTAATCACCAGATTGGCCGTTCGTTCAGCAGACCCAACGCTATACATGGTGGATCATCATTTTTTTTACTAAGAAAGCAGTTAAATCTTAAATACCGTAAAGATATTGTGAGCTTGTCTGTTGAGCAAACTGTGGAAATAAGTAGATTGTGTAGAATTGGAGCAGTTTATTGTGCACCGTGTGTTACGTATGTACCGACCTCCTTCAGGATTGTATTCATACAATAAAATGAAAACAGTCATGACTGTTTTGAAAAGGTTATGGATGAAGGAAGGTTTACACAAGATTTGTAACTTAAATGAGTTTATTATCGTTTGTGGTGATTTTAATGTTAATTTATTAGAAAATTCAGGTTTAAGTACAACAATAATAAGCCTGTTTCAGTCCTACAATCTTAAATTCTCTCAGTTTCTTTCAGTGTTTCTTTTCAGAGTAGTCAGATACTACGATCTCATCTACTAGTTAAAAAAATTACGTGTAAAAGTATTTGTAAAAACATATTTGCAGAAATAAATATCATTTCATAATCAGTAAATCTGTGAATCTCTGGCAAAGTAATATAAAAATATTAAAACTGTCATGTCGATGTGTCTGGCTTACACAGGTGCGGCTTCGATACTTTAAACCATCCTATATACGAGTAACGTCCAGAGTAACTACATATTATACGATTACATATGTACATGCATTTGCTCCCAGAAATTAAGAAAATTGCGACGAATAGATTTTGTATCTTATGTTTGTTTTTGACTAATTGTACGAAAGGTGAGAAGTGTTCTTATCAATGAATTTTTAATGTTAAAAACATTAAAAATATTAGTTAAACATTAATAATATTATTCCGACGTATCAGCCATAGGCAGATGTTTAATTCTCTATGAAAGCATGATATTGGCAGCAACTAAATGTAAGCATTTAGTTCTATTAAAGGACCGTGAGCAGAACGAAAACTATGCGAGCAAAGATCTCCCTGCCTCTCGACCGTACGGAAGGAAGTCTTTAGAAAGCTGTCAGCGGGCTGGGTGGAAAAGGGTATTATGGCGATCATGAGAGATTATTAAATTTTCGGTTCGCAGAGGATATTGTCCATTTTGCGTTTTCAGCTTGCGTGGCGACTCAGATGCTACACTATCTTCACACGGCTTAGAAGTCGAACTTTAGATGTTTTAAGTCTAAAAAAGTGAAAAAACAAACAAACATCCTCTCACCCCGAACGCATATACCGCCTCCGATACGTCGTGGGTAAAAACAAAGTTGATGACGAACAGTAGGTACCTATATATACATCGCAGGATCACAGTGGAAAATGGACAGTTTGAATACGTCGATGAGTATCGCTATCTTGGAGAAATCTCTCTCTCTCTGGGCCATGACAGATGTTTTAAGGGGAAGTTTTCCCTTGTCCTCACATTATGATTCTCAAACGTGTTCTGCAATTGTCCAGCTTCGTGGTCTTTAATTGACCAGCTGTATTAACCTTGTTTTATATCTAACCAACACTTTTACTTCGTAGATCTCGTACGCTGTTGTTATAGTTTTATATTTTAAGTAGGTACCTACATCTGCACGCTTCGCTTTGAAAATGATTTGGTTATGTTTAAAGTTCAATATCATTTAAGTGCACTGTATCAGGTGCTTATGAGAAATAAAGATCCTTTAAAACCGAATTGTTCAACAGTGTATTCACGCAAGAATTTTGCTTGAGGTAACTCTTTGTTAAGCCTTGAGAGTAGACCTCTGTTACTAAGCGGAACGAAGTATTCTGGGTCAGACTTAAAGCCGGGTCAGGAATACAATGATCCTGACCTTAAAAAAATACAAATGTTACTCGGAATGCGGTCATGCTGAAATGCAGTGGGACAAATCTTCTGCACGTTCGATTAATAAGCCAAACACACTGACTCAATGGATCTCTTTACAGGGCAAGGGGCATAGCGGAAGGTCGTGTGTGGATGGTGGGAAGAACTGGACTCTCCCAATGAAGCCTGGTCGCAAATAGCCCTAGACAGAGAGATGAAGAAAGCGAGTAAGAAGATTTTGGTTCTGCAGTAGGATAACGCAGGTTAGTAACAGGCGCGGTCGCGGCCAAACACATGGGAGGTTGCTCAGTGTCGGCTAGTGTCGTCATTTGTGCAATTTATTTAATTACCATGGCTCTCAAAACGGTCAAGGAAAATATTGTATGAAAATTCATTATTGAGACATTTACATTCACCAGCCGCTGTGGTAGAATAAGACTTATTCTCACTGATTAAGAGGCCTGTCGCATAGTGACTCCTAGCATAGGAACGTCATATGATGATTTCGAGTGTATCAAGTACTTATAAGATGACTTATGAATACGCAACAGAGACATGCATCACAGGACAACAAGACGTACGGCAAAACGTACCTAACTGCTACTTGGTGGACATCCCACCCATGGCATTTGTGCGCAGGTACAGTTGCCGTCACATATTTTGTAGCAGGCAAGGTGACCAAATACTTGTGAACAATTTAAAATGTCAATAAGTTCCATACACTACAAGTTACCATTAATATCTGAACATTCATTACTTCATTAATATCTGAGCATATGCTTATCAATAATTTCTGTACAAACAACTTACCAAAAATATCCGAACAACAAGGCAACAACAACGTCAAGTGTATCTACGCAGGCAAACACTGAGCTTACCTAATTCGTTACTGCCAAAAACGAGTATCGACTTGCCTGTCTGGTTTTACCTGGAAAGTTAACTGGTGATTTTATTGAGGTCAACGTGCTCTTTTCAAATTTTCACATTGTCCCGAGTTTTACCTCAAGGGCATAAATCACTATTGATTTTACCAAAAAAATTGTGAACAAATAAATTGAAGCATATATTCTCTAGTTTAATATTGTTCTAGGTATAAATACGATGGAAAGGTAATAAAAATTGTATAGAAAATCATTTGTAGATCAACTGATATAATTATAACGTTAATGTGAAACTATTGATAGAAAGTAGATCTTGGTTTTGTGATATAATTGAATATTATTGTAAACACTTTTTATTTGTGACAGCATAAGTAGATAAAATATTAGTATCGTGTGTAACCTTCTTCTGCATTTAATACGTCCTGTAAATTACCAACAAAAACGTTCTATAAAAGATTCCCAAACGTGACAGGGTCATCATAGTATTAGCAAAAGAGTTCCTATATTAGTATATTGTATTTACAGTAAAGTTGGAAGCACTTCCTACTGCAGTTTTTCCTCAAGTTCTCAGAAATCTAAGACTACCCCATCTGCGTAGACACACTTGACGTTGTAAGTGTTCAGATATTTTTGGTTAGTTCTTTGTATAGAAATTATTGACAAGCATCTGCTTAGATATTAACGAAGTAATGAAACTTGTAGTTCGAGTATATGGAACTTATTGTCTGTCAGTTCTCGGCAAGTCTCCAACGTCAACCACACCATCCATTACCAGCACCGTGGCATCAGATGCGATGTCAAACCCGATTAGTAATAACAAAATCATCGGGAGAAGCCGACACACAGGTTACATAAATGCGTTGTGCTGCGGTTGCGACGCGGCCAAATCCTGCATGGTCATCAGCTCATAGGCTCAGACAACTTTCAACCTTAGCTGCACGCAGTAAAGCTTACTATCGTTTTGATCTATTTCGCAGTTCACTCGATATTTCGTAGGTCTAGCTGAAAGCAATGTATGTTGCTATTTTAATTGCCTTTAAGTGGCTTTAGAGTGCGTTTCCGACTAAGCTGTAGGAGGATGCCGAGTGCTGTGCGAATGCATGGCGCTCAACACTGAACGAGGAAACTATGTTGTATACAAAACGAGCGACGCCGCTCCGCACACACACATTCCTTGCAAAGATTTCTCAGCTCACTTGTTTTGTATGTACTAGACCTAGTCAAAACTATGACCATTTCCAATAGAACAAAATCAAAATCAAAAGTCATTTATTCAAATTAGGCTGAGGATCAGCACTTTTTGAATGTCGAAATTACATAAGACAGTCCCCCAAAAAGCCCACCCTTCGCCACTTCCTAGTGTTTTTGCTTTGCACAAACATTCTTTGCTTTGCAGCCTCGCACAATCTTGTTGAACTTTTTCAAGTGTATGTTTGCGACACATATTTTCGAACTCAAAGACTCTCAGCCTAATTGGATTTTGATTTCTATCGTTCTTACTTTTACCAAAACTTCTTCTTATTAGGGTGTCGATAGCAACACTAAAGAAGGTTTAAAATAGAGCTAGAATTTGCCATATTGGTAAAAGGATTAGCCAATCGATGGAAGTCGATTAGCCATGGTGTGCTTGTCGAAGAGAACGTTGCTGGGGAGGCGCTTTTCATGTTCATGTCCTTATGTAATCTTCTGGCATTGGGCAGTATTGATCATAGTTGATCATTGATGCCATTAGGCATACACATGGCAAATAACTTTCCTATGTCTAATCTACATAAGTAAACATAAGTTTAACTGTCACAATAAGAGGTGAGATCCACTAAATTCGTTAGCTAGAATGCGAGGAGGTACGAATATATCAAACATACTCGCATCAGAACAAACGCTCACTAATGGGAACTTCCTAATTCACAGGCAACGGGGTCGAACGAGAGCGTCGGTTGGTGGGTGCACCTCGGGAGTCCGCGCTGCACTGAGCCGCGCAATCACTGGCGGATATTGTAATCATACCAATGATCTAGTTGTGTTGATGACTTCTACGAGATAGGCCTTGTGGTGCGACTGCATGCGTCCCGCATCAACGTATACAAATGTAAGTACCGGTGTACAGTCAGCATCAAACGTCGCTGAAAAATAATCACGTAAATCGGATCATAAGTCTCGGAGTAATACCGATTACTCCGAGACTTATGATCGGATTTACGTGATTATTTTCTATTTTCATGCGGAATTGTTGCTTTTTGGGCCAAAATAACATAATTTGGCCTGCTAGTTCATAACATAGATCAAAACCCCGATCTGATGATGCGAACCTCGAAGAATTGAGGGAACTCCTCAAATAATTTAGGTGTACACGTACCAATTTTTGCATTTTTAAACCCCGACGCAAAAAGAGGGGTGTTATAAGTTTGACCGCTATGTGTGTGTGTGTGTCTGTCTGTCTGTTTGTGGCACCGTAGCGTTAATCATGTACATAAAAGCGGGTCAGGGAAGCGGGTGTACCACCGGAGTTGACGGGCCTGTTTCAGTACTTGTACTCGAACCAATGTCATCAGGTACGGTGATGTAGTACTCTCTCTAAACCGTACAGTTTGGAGTGTGGGTCAAAATCACTTTATTCAAAGCCTTTTGTCAGTCTTTCTACACGGGCGGTCTGTGGGTGAATTGTACAATATAATAACGGTTTCCGGCTGCTGTTGGGGTTGCCTAGATACTGTAGTGCTTCGGGCATGTTTTCTGTGGCGCGGGTGGATGATTTCCACGCAATCATGAGGAAGAAGGCTGCCTCGTTGCTAAGCAGATCTAGGTCCAGATCTAACAGCATCCTAAAAGCCTTGGCTGACAAGCATGATGCGCCGGTGCTTAGTTTTAAATTTGATTAGTTTTAAATTTTACTAACCCGTCGTTGATAAGTTACTAACCATTGTTGTAGTCATTAAATAAAAATTATATTATATATATTATTATTATAAAAAACAAGAAACTAAAAGTAGCAAAATAAAAACTTTTTACATAAAACACAACCGACTTCATAAAAACACAAACCGGTGTAAAATAACTTTACATCACCGGTAGTCTATTGTGTTACTAAACTTAGAAAGAGGTTTTAAGCTGCATAAACAAGTCTTATATTTCAGGAATCAATTAACGTAATTAATAAATAATGACGACTGAGACGACCTTCAATAATTATTTGCAAATAGGTAGATATATAATACTATGTGGACTTTTAAGTAGACCAGGAAAACTAAGTAATATAGAAACACGCAACGCGGTAGTTCAGTTAAAAATTAAGTATTTTGTTTTTTTCCAAAATCAATGCATTACAGTAAGGTAGTTAGGTTAGGTAGTTAGGTTAGCTATAGGATAGGTATTGTAAGTTAGGTTAGGTTATATGTATAGGTATATGTTGTCGTTCTAATTCCATATATCACAAAGTGTTTAAATGAGAGAACATTAGAGACTCGCCGAATAAAAAGTCAAGTCTAATGTCCTAATATCGTCATGTATGGATTTACAGGTTACCTCTCTGAGATAATTAAACGGAAAACATCGATTTATCTGTACAGTCGAGTTCATTAATATATTGGCACTGTCAATGATTCAAAATATTGTGAGCGTTGGAAAGCTCAATAAATTCTATAGAACCTATAGATCAAAAATATGTCCTCATGTGAACCGTTCAATAATATATGCTGTGCATTGTGCAATAATATGTGATCATGAACAGTTCAATAATATGTGATCATGAACGGTTTAATAATATATGCTGTGCATTAGGCAAAAATATGCGATCACCCTTTTCAAAAATATAGTATTGGCTTTTATAATATCAGAGCAGGAAAAGCTTCTGAATTATCTCTACATGCATGGGAAAGTCAATTATTTGCTCGAACAAATAAGATCTAGTTTACATTGTTACAGAAATGACAGTAGTTTCCATTGTTTTAAGCGCGTTTGCGTTTGTTTTTTAAATGAGTGTCTTTCAATCGTTGAATGACATGTGCGTCAGTTATAATTTTATTAGAAAAACATTTAACATCATTTGAAGTTAATCTAGCCAGTGATAAATGATGTAGCAAACTCCTTGACCATGCAATTTTAAGATTCATCATTCAGAGTAAAATTATCTTTATAACGTAAGTAATAAGGTTGAATTTGAATTACATTTACTTGTTTAAATATTATTGTATTTATGTGTGCCAAAGAGATTTATAGTTTATTGAATGTCTTTGATGTGTGCATACATAATTGTGAATCCTACAATGTTCAGATAATATGATCTTAATGTTGTTCATATAATAATGTGCTTTTGGCTGTATACATGTTACTGAGAAAAACCAGTCACATATTAATGAATCTAAATCTTGACCACAATTTAATGATGCTTTAGTTGTCACAATGTTATGTTTTTTTTTGACGGTCATATATTTTTGAAGCCTGAAAGGGCCAATATATTAATGAACTCCACTGTACCGTGTGTAAGAGTTCTTATTAATGCTCGCAGGCAAGTAATACCAACTGTTATTTTTCCAGGTTAGTTCCTGAATAGTTTGATTTGAAGTTAAAATTCTATGAACGGATAAAAATAGCGTGCTTGCATAAAACGAAGAAGCTTAAGAAAACGTAAGAAAGTAAAAAAGGTTCAGCTGCAGATCAGAACAGATAAATGAAAGATTGCGAGTAAAGAAAAAAGTAACAATACATCGTGTGTTGCTATTCAGCCAAGGAATGCGCTGGCATGTTTCTTTTCTTTATACATACATAAACTCACGCCTTTCTCCCATGGGGGTAGGCAGAAACTACAGAGCGCCATATGCTACGATTCTTACATACTTCTTTTGCTTCGATTACATTCATACATGTTGTCATACAAACACGCCGCTTTTCTTTATAACAAGTATTTAATTTTTACTATGGGGAAACAAATCATAAGTAGGTACCTTTATTTGGTCGGTGTTCCCTAAACTAGATTGTGACCAATATAGAATTTGCATTCGCCGCACGCTTACGAGAAGTCATTATTTGAAAAAAGTTGTTAGTTAGTTGTTATATGCTTTCTGGACAGGTGAACGTAATAACCCAGGGGCTCCCAAACTTTTTTAGTTCGCAGGGCACTTAGAGGTTAAGTATTTCGTCTCGTCGCGGCACCTTTGCTAATTGAAATATATAACCGCAAACGCCCAAGTCTAACTTTCGAAGAATGTTAAACGGGAGCGACTTACGGCGCCCCTTTGACTCTCGCGCGGCTCACACTTTAGGAACCCCTGTAATAGTAGACGAAATGAGCCTTCGAGTATATGGATGTTACCTATGCGAGTATGTAATGAAATTAGGTATATCTGGTGGACATTTTAGAAATGAAAATATACTTATTTGGTGTTTTTTTAGTATAAATTATGCACTTACCTATGTTCAATGGTACTTAGTCATACCACCATTACTACCGTCTCTTTATTTTCTCGCAGCGTCGCTGTGGTCCGATTTAGAGGCAAATGAGACATTTTGGCTATAACCAGAGAATATAAACACGATGCCCTTGATACTGGGGACTTGCATAGGCGGTGGCCACCTACCGCCTCCTAGACTGTCCGTTGTTCGCCACGTCTTAGTGACATACAAATAGAACACTTCCCTATGCCATATTTGTTTTGATAAGTTGCAATTCTTGACAAAGGACATCGAGGGAGTTGCTTACCTGAGAACATGGGCATAGTGAGCTCTGGGTGAAGTTGCGACAGCTGGCGGGACAGGTACAGCTGCGAGCGGCAGTAGGTGGTGCACAGCAGCGCGTCCAGTGTGCCGCGACCTTTATCCGAACCTGCGCCAAAAAATATAACAACGTTACAACAATTATCTTAAATATTTTAGTTTCGTTCC
The DNA here is from genome assembly GCA_921972225.1 of Euplexia lucipara. Classification (NCBI taxonomy): domain Eukaryota; kingdom Metazoa; phylum Arthropoda; class Insecta; order Lepidoptera; family Noctuidae; genus Euplexia; species Euplexia lucipara. The sequence continues at coordinate 1,888,173 of OV179142.1, read as the reverse complement.
GAGCAACACATAATATCAATCACAATTAGAGAGGAGTATCCTCAGTAAGTATGTTCATTTGTTGCTGTGCAATTTACATTACTTAGAAAACGTAATTACAATAAAAAAAAAAACAATATCACTCGCAATCGGTTATGTGAACTTATTAAACATACAGATAATATTTTTGAATGGTGTATGTATGCTGGGTCTCATGTCTGCTATTTTTATAAATATTGTCATTCCAACACGATCTCATTGTCATTTTGCTAAAAGTTCGTAATCAATGTCGATCATTGATAGTCAGTGGTCTCGTAATAGCATTGTGTCATAATGACACTGTAGTGTAGCCATTATTATAAAACCCGTTGGTAGAAATGACTTTCGAAGGACTAAGGTAAACGGCCCAGTATCCGTAAAGTTTCGAACTTCACCGACTTTGCACGGCTACTATGCTTAAACTTGTAGATTTATAGAAACAATTTCTGCATGACCAGATAGATAATTTAATCTAATTTTCCGGAATTAATTTTATTTTGAAATAAATGCAAAAATCACTACACAATAACATACAATTTAGAAAAAGGGCCTAATGTACCAGTATCCGTTGGACTTGTACTATTAACCGTTATATTAACCCAAAACAGGGTGATTTTTACTGCAATTTTGAACTCTTTTGCGTGACGTTAAGGTTCACACAAATATGATTTATTAATTTCTGTATTTTAAACGAAAAGAGCAAAGGGTTAACTAATCGAAAGAACTAACATTATTTACTGTTCCAAAAAAAATATTATAGACAAATTATAAGTTTTTTGTTCAAATAATTTACAGTACTTACATAAGTAGTAAATTACTTTAGGTAATTGGAAGAAATTATTTGTAGTAATCATTGATATATAAAAACCCAAGATGCACAGTCTCGAACAAAAGTTACACTCGAAACTGTCACCAAACATTTGACAATTCTAAATAAGTGCTTAATCATACTATAAAAATACTTTTTGCAAATAGAACCTAACGCGGATTTTTTAAAGCTGATTTTACAAAGCAGTTTACAGTGCGGTATAGTGTGTGTGTATTTTACGACAGAAGATGTAGTGGAGACGAATATTTTTATACTTTTTGTTTTAATATGACGTTGAATTAGTTTTTGAAAGTTTGTTAAATTCTATTTTAAACACATACCGGGTAAAATGGGGTGAATACAAACAACATTTTCAGGAAGTTACTCACAAAAGTTAAAAGTTGTTTGTAATAAACGAGGACTGTAATGCTTTTAAACAATTGAAATAAATAGTTTCGACACCTTAATAATATCAAACAATAATAAACTAGCGTGAAAATCCTCCTCTAAGTTTTGTTTCTATTCACCCTTAAGTTTCTTATCACCCCGTTTTAAGGTATTTATACTTTTACCTGAGCGTAAATATGTTTTGGGCACGATATGTGTATAAATCAATGAAACAAATATTTACTGGCACAATATGATGTTAAAATTATAAAAAATTGTAAAGTTCGCTTTTTATAATTACTTTTCGATGTGAATCCAAAATTGATCCTATACTTATGGAAGTAGTAGGAGATTTGAATTCCTTCTTATTTTCCAAATCAAACATTGAACTAGTAGGGTAGACTTCAGTATTAGCACCATCGTCCAGTATTTCAATGTGTAAGCAACATCAAAATTATTAATATCTATCAGCATACCAAATAAAATTTTGTAATACTGCGGCACTAAGGTTCTGTCCGTTCTTCATCGTAGTAACTTACAATATAGAGGTCCTGTGCTGTCATACCTTGTAAAAAAATAGTTATTTTCATGAAACTAGAATGTATTGCTATTTACAAATTATATTTATTATTGGTAGAAAAGTGTAAAAATGATAAGTTACCGGGTACTGGTACACTGCCGGAAATACGTACTTTTAACTTACTACGATATTTGTTCATATATTTATGCCAGATTTGTTTTATATTTATTACTGCCCCGGCAAACTTCGTTGTGCCCTAGAGTCAATTTATTGCTCTTGTCAATTTTTTATATATTAGATATACATACGTTTAATAAGATGACAACTAATAGATCCAAACCAATAATAACTACTACTATTTTTTATGTAGCGAGTCCCTACTGTGGTCTTATTTAAACAATTTTGTGTTCGATAGAATTAAAATTACAACACGTATAATTATTACCTAACCTAACTTACCTTACCTATCCTATAGCTAACCTAACTACCTAATCTAACTTCCTTACTGAAATGCAATAATTTAAAGAATACTAAATTCATAATTTTAATCTGAACTATTGCGCTGCGTGCCTCTATGTTACATTACAATTTATTAAGTTTTCCCGGTCCACTTTAATTAAAGTCCAAACAGTAAAAAAAATGTATTTGCAAAGAATTATTAAAGTTGGTCTCTGTCGTCATTATTAATTACGTAAATTGATTTCTCAAATATATGACTTTTTTATGCTATATAAAACCTCTTTCTAAGTTTAGTAACAAAATAAATTTCAGAACGTAGGTAGGTACGTATAAATTGACAACCTTATCTTCTTAGTTTTAGCTTAAGACTTGTCAAATGTCAAATTGTCACCTGACTCCTGTCAGGCGTCATCCAAGATGGCGTTGCGTTTGATAAATGTTTGAGAAAACAAATATTCCTGATATTTTATTTTTTCGAAGACTTTTCATGTTTTTTATTAATTATTATCCTATTTCAGACAGAGACAAATCCAAAAATACCAAAATCATTTATATTGGTCCAGCCGTTCTTGAGTTATAAATGGTGTAACTAACACGACTTTCTTTTATATATAATATATAGATTTATTCTGAAGCAGTTGGTTAGTAGCAAAATCTTTAATGTATGTGTAACGATAAATTTGAAACTATGCAACTTGATAATACTTTATCTGTTAAGCTATCAAAGTCAAATGTGACATTACTGCCAAGTGATGTTTATCTGTTTTTATTTTTAACGGCCGGTATTTTGTTTATTATTTTCTTCATTTGCTATATAAAAAGGTGCTATGGACGCATCTTGCTTAATCAAAAATTATAACAGAATTTTATTTGGTAATGCAACGTTAGGATGAATAACTTCATCGTGAAAGACAAATATTAAAAGTTTAACTTCAGGCACGTTCTGTTTTGGAAAACTATATTTGGTTGAAAGTTGAAAGTCTTGGAATAAAAGTAAACATTTTAAAACTTTATACCGTTTTTGTGGACTAACAGACTAATCAATACATCTTATATTAGTAGGCAGAAAAACACTATGCTTTGCTCGATTTAACGAATTCTATAGTAAAATCATAGGCTGCTAATTTTGTAGCATATCTTTGCAGTCTGCTTTTTGCAGTTTGTGGCAAACCAAATTTTGGTCCAAAAATAAATGTCAGGGGTTTATGGTCCGTTTTTATTATAAAAGCACGACCATAAAGATATTGATGGTGTTTTATGACTCCACAAATTTTTGCGAGCGCCTCTTTATCTAGTTGACTATAGGCGCGCTCTGCCGAATTCAACGTTCGCGATGCAAAACATACCTATGAGGCGTTCATCGCAATTGGGATATCTATGTGACAAAACTCTTCCAATGCCGTAAGAACTATTATCTACGGCTAGCACTAATGAAAAATCAGGGTTATAATGTACCAATACTTTGCTACCTGAAATAGACTTTTTAACTTTATTAAAACTGTCGTTACAATCATTCGACCACACCCACTCTGCGTTTTTAGGCAACAATGTGTGTAGGGACTTAGCATAATAGTTCATCATTCCTAGAAAAGGCTTAAGGTGTGTTACATCTTTTGGCCATAGCGCCTCAACAATAGCCTTTATTTTGTTCTCATCTGGATGCAAACCGTGTTTGTGAATAACAAACCCAACATAAGTTATACTATCTTGCAAAAATACGCACTTATCTTATTTGATTCTCAAACCTACCTCACGCAAGCGACTCATTAAGGCTTTTAAATTACTAATATGCTCGCCATATGACGTCCCAGTCTGTACATGTTATATCGTCTACGAATACGGTTTACCGTTTCTTCCATAAATTTCTGAAACTTTTCAGGAATACAAGTAAGACCAAATGGTGTGCGATTGTACACAAAAGTTCCAACATGTATTGCTATAGCAATACATGCCTGAGATTCCTCCTCTAAAAATAATTTTTAATAAGCATGTGTCAAGTCAATTTTAGAAAACAGGTGAACAGTTTTCTAAAATTGACCTCACACATGCTCCACTCAGTGCTGTAAATTAATTCGCGGCAGAGGGTAGGGTTCGCGCATTAGTTTCGGGTTCACCGTGACCTTGTAGTCACCACATATTCTTATTTCACTATTCTTTTTAATTACGGGCATAATCGGTGTGTCATAATCTGAATAATCAAATTTCCGTATAGTACCCTCAGCCTCGAGTCGTTCAAACTCCCGCTGGACCGGTTTTCGTAACGCCAACGGTAATGACCTAGCTTTAATAAACACTGGATTTTTATCAACATTACATGAACATTACCTTCTGGTTCAATAACTGAAATGACATAGGAATACAAAGAAATGTCATTGTTAATCATAGGTAAGTCACAGAAGTTGTTATTATTATAATAATCTAAACTTATAACTGACTAGGAGACGTCACGCGGTTTCACCTGAGTATTTCCCGTTCCCGTGGGAATACAGGGATAAAAAGTAGCCTATGTCACCCAGGGATAGTGTAGCTTCCCAACAGTGTAAGAATATTCGAAATCTGTTTAGTACTTTCGGAGCCTATTCAATGCGACTTGTGTGGCCACACAAGTCGCACGAATAGTTTTTAAACCGACACACTTCCGGACGATCGCGATGGTTTCTGCCACACCTCCAACAAGTACGCGGTGAGCGCGATGCTACCACGCTCATCTCGGCAGACGAGTTGTCCCTTCTCGTAGTCCCACTTTCGAGCGGTCGAACCGCCCGCTTCGTCACCGACGCCACTTGATGCACTGCCTTAAAAACGCGCGTTCCAACCGCTGGCATGGTCACTCCTCCCGCGGCGTTCGCACCGCTGGTCTGCGAGTGTCGCTCGGCCGCTTCCAACGCTAACTCCAATTCCACGGCTTTTTTGTGGGTTATCGTTGGTTCCTCAAAAATACGAGATCTCATTTCATTACTAGCTAAACCTGATACGAATTGGTCGCGTAGATTTTCCTCTAGTGTAGTATTCAAGTTACATGTGCTGGCCAGGTGCTTGAGTGTTTGTAGATATTCACAGAGAGATTCACTCGTATTCTGACGTCTTTGTCTAAAAACTTTAACCAATTCAATGAACTTTTTGCTTTCTGGATGATGAGGTGCACATCACACATCAGTTCATATGTTGCTGCTCCGATCAACGTCACCAATGTTGCTACTTGTAACTTGGGTTTAATTTCGTTTAAGGTTTTGAATTGTTCCACGCGTCTGATATATAATACGACAGCCACTTTTTGCTAATTCTTCAATTTTCCCGATAGGCATTTTGTGAATCTGTACTTTAACGATCACAACCACTAAAATATTGATATATCCTCGTCGCCAGTTGTATTTTATAATTAATTAATTGTAGGAAGCGACTAATGATAGTACGATTAAGTGACAACTGGTTTATTTTGGTCTACCGACACATTGCATTTTTAACTATACCCTACAAATATCAGGAACAACTTTACTCGCACCATGAGCCTACAAGTGTACCGTGATAGTGGTTGGCCAAGTGCTATCCCGCTATATTCAGCCCTGTAGAAATGTCGAATTCCGAGAGCTCGGGGACGGGAAAACAACGGGATGCGCGAGACGATTCGAGATCACGAACATTCACCAGACCATTCTCTTCAGGAAGGAGACCTTCCCCAACTTTCAATAATACTTCCGAAAACTCTTGGGTATGTGAGCTACTAAGCTGGGCTCTCTTTTTTTATTTATCTCTATTTCTTCACGTTTCGCTCGATTGGAACTCAAGCGTAATTCTCTATCCGTGAATGCCCATCAGACCAAATAACTTTTGCTAAGACCTCATTCCTAATATGTGTTATAATGCAGCTGGGCTCTTGATGTTCGACAACAGGTGTTCCAGATCTTCAAATTGATTCTCTCAGCAGAAAATGCTCATCACGTGGAACAATTTTTGCTATGGTACCATTTTTGTGTCTCTTGTATAGCTGATCTGTTGCGGTTCTGCATCAGGTGTTCCAGTTTTCAAGATAAGCTATATGTTGCCCAGACTTAATACCTATATCACAAAGAAAACATCTTTGAAGTCCGTCCAGTAGTTCAGAAGATTAGCGTGTACAAACAAACAGACAAACATAAGTTTTTTTTAGGATTCGTGCTCATTACTGTTTTTAAACCTCCCTCAATTTTTTTTATTTTTTTTTAAATGTACACAGTTTTTTTACTGTGTTATTATATTTATATAGAAGATATAGATTATTATGTATAGATTAGGAAAAATTGGACTATGAGAGTGAGGGAAGGGGGAAAGCACCGGTTGTTGAGCACACTTGTAGGTAATATTCTCAGTAAAACGGATATCTTGCTGGCTCGGTTACACACCAGTAACTCTAGTCGGCGTACGCACGTGGCCCTGGCGACCACGTAACTCTGTCTCGTTTATTATGACACATTTTTATTAATTCCATTCCATAAATACAACAGCCATCGTTTATTTATACTAATAAAGTGATACGAATGTTATAAAGAGTCACCATATCCACTTGTTTAAAACCAAATTAAAAGCCTTTTTACTCGAAAAATGTCTGTACAATATATCGGATTTAATGTCACACAATAACGAATGATTTAAATAATTATATTTCGTTTTGCTTTTTGAATTTGGAATCTGTTGACTTTATTAAATCAGTTTCCGACATTTCTATTCAAACGTGTTTGGCAATAAATATCCAAAACGATTTGACATTTTATTTGTGACATTGTAGCATTTTATTTTAATCACTACAGAATGTCGAATAATATTATATTATAATAATAACTTATTTTTGTATGTCTGCATGTGTAAATATTCAACACAATGTTAATTGTTTCATCTTCTTCTTATATATAAAATTTTCGTGTCACAATGTTCGTTCCCATACTCCGCCGAAACGGCTTGACCGGTTCTCATGAATTTTTTTATGCATATTCAGTAAGCCTGAGAATCGGCTACGTACTATCTATTTTTCTAACCTCTATTTTTATTTTTGTGATAAATTTTTTTTTTTTATTGTTTTATTATGTGGCATCAAAAAATACATACAACTCTAAATTTGCACTTTTTTATCACCAACCCTTGCTTTTTAATAGTCATTTTCATAATTTTATCATTTTCATCCCGCTCGATAACATCAATTATTATCACTTGGTACGTTATCCCCTCCATGTGTCTACCGTTGTCACTTCTCACCCTGTAAACAGCACGGAGTAGGGATGTTACCTCTACAGTCTCGGCTATTATTAGTGTTTATGCTTCAAGCGTAGTAGTTAAACATTTTTACTATCTCAGTGTAACTCTTATATCAAATATATTCTCCAGTAACTTTATTATTTATTTATTAATCTATAATATAAAAATGAATCGCAAAATGTGTTGGTAAGCACATAACTCAACAACGCCTGGACAAATTTGGCCAATTCTTTTTTTTAAATGTTCGTTGAAGTTCAAAGATGGTTTTATCGGCGAGAAAAAATCGAATAATTAGCGGAAAACCCCTAAAACAGCCCTTTTCTTTTTCCCATACAAATGTTTTTTAACTAAAATGAGCTTTATTGCTAGTTCATATTGAATTACAAGCACTCACTGTTGTTTAAACAATGTAGGTATGTTCCTAACGTCAAAGATTCAATTTGCACATTAAAAGATATACGGAGCAATCATAACCAATTTGGTGGTGCAATGATTTTATTAGCAGGAGATTTTCGTCAAACATTGCCAGTGATTCCACGATCAACGCCAGCTGATGAACTCAATGCATGTCTAAAGTCCTCCAATTGTAGAAACATGTTTAAGTACTTCATTTAAGTAAGAATATGCATGTCGAATTGCAAAATGACCAATCTGGAAACATATTCTCTAAACAACTCATTGACATTGGTAGTGGCAAATTTCCTATAGACATGTTGACAGGCTGCATTTACATTTCTCGTAGTTTTTGTCAGTTAACTCGATCAAAAGATGAACTTATCCAGACGGTGTTTCCAGATGTTTTTCAAAATTACAGGAACCATGATTGGTTGAGCGAACGAGATATATTGGCTGCAAAAAACATAGATGTAAATGAATTAAATTTATAAATGCAAGAACAAATTACAGGCGAATCGAGGATATATAAATCAGTTGATTCGGCTACTAACCAAGATGATGTAGTGAACTATCCACCAAAATTTTTAAACTCGCTGGATTTGCCAGGATTGCCACCTCATAATCTTCAATTGAAGGTTGGATCTGTAGTTATAATGTTGCGAAATATCAACCAACCGCGTCTTTGCAACGGCACACGGTTAGCGATAAAAAAATACTAAAGAACGCGATAGAAGCAACTATACGGAAAGTTTAAAGGAGAAGACGTTCTCATACCGCACATCTCAATTATTCCGAATGATGTGCCGTTTGTTTCTAAACGACTACAGTTTCCAGTTCGGCTTGCTTTTGTTATGACCATAAACGAGTCCCAGGGGCAATCATTAAGTGTTTGTGGTATTAATCTGGAAAAAAAAAAAACGAAGAAAACAAAAACGCGGCAAATTCCTAGATTAATATTTTTTTGTCGGAAAAGCAAAGGCATCAAGCTCATACGGCCTCGTCGGTTTTCGTAATTTTATTTAATTAATAATCATAACTGCATAATAAACGCGTATTCCTTTTTCAAAAAGATGTATAATGCTATAAATACAAACTCAATGGTGTAAACACAGATTTTTTTTTTTTTTTTTTTTTTTTTTTTTTTTTATTTAATTCACAAAACTGATGTACAATCACAAAAGCAATAAAAAATTACAACACAATACTCATGATTGACACCTACTGGGAGTGAATCTAGCATGCATACTATGTGTAAGACAATTAAATAAAACTTACAAATTATGAACTTTTCCAACAATTATGAAAAAGTTTTGGGAAAGAAAAAAATTAATCTAAAAAATACCAAAAAAGAAACAAACAAATTATACAATTAAGACTCTAAATTTAGTCCTAACTGAGGCTACAGAACCTGCAAAGACATCTATTTCACTACGAAACGAATTCGCTACAGAAAGCATGCGGTAAATGGGTGAAGAATTACCGATATTAGTACGACTATGTGGCAGGACAAAAGTCCTTCGGTTAATTAAGCGGCTACTACTACGCGGGATGCTGAATTTCACTCTTTCTAAAAGCTCAGGAGAATCAATAATACCATTTAGTAGTTTAAATAAAAACATGAAATCTAGAGATTTCCTTCGTGCGCTCAAAGATTTAATTTTATAATGACTCAACCTAGAGTTATATGAGTTCAAACTACGGCATTTGTTATCCAAGAAACTTAAGTGGTATAGGAACCTTTTTTGAATTCGTTCAATCCGGTCAGAGTGCACTTGATAAAACGGATTCCACACTGTACTACAATACTCCAGAATACTTCGAATAACGCTGTTGTAAATGGAAATAGTCAGAAATGGTTCTTTAAAAATTTTCATTTCCCTGACGATGAAACCGGACAACTTAGATGCCTTACTAATAATATGGTCATAATGACTCCTAAAACTTAAACTACTATCTACTAAAACACCGAGGTCCCTAATAGTATCAACTTCTTGGAGCGGGCTGTTATTAATCGAGTAATTGTATTCACACGTTTTCCTTTTTCTGCTAAATTTGATAAAGTAACATTTGTTTTGATTTAATGACATTTTATTTTGCATGCACCAATTGTGTACGTTATTTAAATCTAGCTGAAGCTGCATAATATCGGATTCGTTGTATACAGCTCGATATATTTTTAAATCATCAGCATAAAGTTTATATTCCGAATTAAGTTTGCAACCCAAATCATTTATAAAAACTAAGAAAAATAGAGGCCCCAAGTGAGAACCCTGCGGCACCCCTGATGGTACGTAATACCTTTTGGATTTAAAACCCTTGAGATACACCAGTTGTGAGCGATTCTTTAAGTACGATTCGCACCAACGCAGCAACGACCCATGAATGCCCAAACTTTCCAATTTAGCAATTAGTAGGTCGTGGTCTACCAAATCGAAGGCTTTCTTAAAGTCGGTGTATATTGCATGAACTTCTTTGCCGTCATCTAATGCAGATGATACATATGAAACATACTCGACTAGATTAGACAGTGTCGATTTTTTGGGGCGAAAACCATGCTGGTTATCATCTAGCACACTTTTAAAGTGAGAAAACATTTTTTTCTGAACAAGTGATTCAATAATTTTACCACAAGCGGATAAAATGGACACTGGTCTGTAATTTGCAACATTATCAACACGACCCGATTTAAATATTGGTGTGATGTGCGCTGTTTTCCACTGATCAGGGAATACGCCTGATGCCAAAGAATAGTTGAACATAGTAGTCAGAGGATCAGCCAGGTTCGCTGCACATTTTCGAAGGAAGAGAGGAGGGATTGAGTCAGGCCCGGATCCTTTATCACAATCTAGGGAAGACAAGTAATCAAAAACTTCTCTCACTTCAAGTCCGCACCGACTGAAAGTGACATTGTTACAGGGAGTGAGTTCAACTGGCGTTGAAGTAGTGAGTGTGTTACTATCTACTCTATATATGGACCGAAAATGATCGGAAAACAAGTCACAGATTTCCTGACCACCCTTGGCAAAAGTAGTGTTATTCAAATTCATTTTGTTTGGAATATAATTGTTACTTATCTTTTTATTTTTTAAGTACCTCCAGACATACTTAGGATTGGTACGCAGATGTTCAGCTATATTCTTTTTAAAATTAGCATAACACGCCTTTATTAGCTCACTGCAACGCATTCTCAGGCATTCAAATGCAATTTTATCTCTGGGATTCCCATATTTTTTATATATATTGTGATATTTAGCTTTTTCTTTAATGACTTTTAGTAAAGCTCTACTGTACCACACAGGATAGCGTTCATCTCGTGGTTTTGTAATCGGAGTGTGCCGTATAATAATTGGCATAATAATATCGTAGAAATTTTGCAACATGTCGTTAATATTATTTATAGAATTCCATTCATCAGACCAAACAATTGTCGCTAATTCAGCATTGACCGCTTCATAATTACAGAGATAAAAGTTCAAGTATGGGATTTTATTTTGCACAAGAGGACTGCTATTATTAGATGTAAACGAAATCTCAAGCGCTGGGTGATAAGGATCAATTGGTATAAGCGGAGTTGAGGCCTGAGACACCAGTACTTTGTTGTTACTACTACTAAGAACTAAATCTAAAATACGGTTTGAAGCATTGAGTACTGTGTTGCATTGATGAAGATCATTGAAGGCTATCATGTCTAAAAACATGTGTTCTATATTACTACTGGATCCTTTTGGGACCAATAGACCAGAATCCGCAATATATTCCCAATAGATACTACCCATATTAAAATCACCGATTAGTAAATTAATAGAATTAGTTTTGCTTTTTTTATTAATTACTTCTGTAAAGTTTCGAAACTGTGCATCGATATAGTCTTGTTTGATTGGAGGTGGAATATAAACGGCACAAATATTAATTCTTAAGCCACTCTCACACTTGATTGTGATCCACAACTCCTCACAATGGGACTCCCAATTTAATCTCCGTGAGACCTCATATTTTTCCAAAGTTGCAACAAACACACCTCCACCATCCCTTTTTATAGTCGAGGATACCGTAGATGACCTATCGCGCCTGAAAACTCTGTAACGGTTATCTAAAAACTCATGGTCTAACACCGTGTCATTGAGCCAACTTTCAGTGCCGATAATGATGTCGTAATCAAAATTTAAAGCTGCAGTATAAAAATCCTCTGTCTTGGTTCGTAAGCCTCTTACATTTTGATAATAGATTTTAAACTTGAATTTAAATTATTATAACACTAATAAGCGTGCGAAATATGTGACTAATAAATTAATAAGTTACAAAGATTCTAAACATGCCAAATTTTTAACTAGAAGAGGTTTAGTCGTCACATCTTTCCTGACAAATATGCGACCATTCCGAACCCATACAAAGTTATATTTCTTTTCCTTAGCAGTGATTCTTGTCGCAGCATGTAGTTTTTTATTAGCCAGAGTCAGATTTTCAGTCACAAAAATCGGCTGCTTTACTCCACCAATGCCAATATGGCTGCTGTTCAACTTCTCCGCCTCATTCTTCTTATTAAAGTTTCTAACTGCAGCAAGTAGATTATCGCGAATACGAGGACTGGCTAACTTGACGACTATGCTACGTGGGCGATTTGTCTCTTCGTTCAATTTAGCAACTCTATGAAATGACTGGATTTCATTATCCTGGAGTTCATTTCCCACAACTCTACCGACCTGTTTTACAACCATTAACAGGTTTTCGGTTTTGTGTTCAGGAACGCACTGTATCTCGATATTGCTTTCACGTGCCAATTGATCAATTAGCTGCAATTTAGTCTCCAATTCCCTCACTTGAGCATTCATCGCGGCGTTATTCTTGAGGAGTTCGGAAATACAGTTATTATTTCGGGCATTTAATTCGACTTGCTCATCATGAGCGTCAGAAAGAAAAGATACTGTCTTCTTAAACTCGCCAAAGTCTTCGTACATTGTGGAAAATCTCAAGGTTAGGTCATTAACTTCCCTTTTGACTGTAGCAAGAGTGGATTCAAATTTTGCCAAGGAGGCTTGTTGACTATCAAACTTTTCATTCATTTCCTGCCGCAATTTACGAATTTCTATAAGTATTGTGTCTTGCAAATTGACCTCTGTGTCAACGCATGCCACTCGAGGTGCAACTGGTGGTGATTTCTCAGCTGGCGTAAGTCTCTGACCAAGTTTTTGGTTAGGCTTGTTTTGGCTATTAGACGGTCCCGATATAGAGGAATGCATAGCCGTTTCAGCTAATGGACCCGCTTGGTCAGTTTGTACAGTGTGACCTTTAGGATGGACTGGTGTATTACTGTTGTCCAATTTAGGACGGCCAGAGACGCAGATTGGACAAGTCCATTTAGACCTAGGTGTTGACGTTTCATCGTACTTAACGCATTCCAGATGGTACTGAAAGACACATTTGCTTAAACAGCATTTAATTCTCTTTTGTGTAACGAGAATTGTACTATTACAACCAGCGCAAATCATTACGGCAAAAAAAAAAGCAAAAGAAAATGCAAAAAGTTATTCTCGGCCTGGGATTTGATCTCACAAGCATTCACGTCTCAATCGTCACACATTGACCACCGCCACGGAGTTATTGAATTATCAAATGAAACAAAGGTATAGCCTCTTGATCGTAATACTTGTGATCGTGGTGACGTTAAGTTGATAAAGTTGTTTTTCGAAACACCCACTTTTATGTGAACTTGAACTTGCGAAGTCACTTTTTTTCAATGTTTAATTTATGTTTTTGCTAAACTACAGTCACTGATCACTCTGCAAACGATGTCATGTATGTCACATCCACTTGGCTTCAGCTTCCACACAATGTTTACGACATAGGTAAAGTTATTATAATATTAATATTTACTTGTTTACGGAACGGCAAAATGTAAGTGTTTACTAATTGACTACCTTCAAATGACAGATGTAGCTCAGTATAAATTTCGGTAAGTATTCTAAATTTAAATCACATTCTCTCCCTAGGGGATGAATGAAATCCAGTACAATTTTCTTTCCCTGTTTTTAACAGATTAAAAATGACTATTGTTATGTTCGCTTTTTGGGGCATAGAATGTCACTTTTTTGAGCAAGTGGTACGAAAAGAACATTTACATATCTCTTGCTCTGTAAGTACACCCTTACACCCCTGAATGCCGGGGTGTATGACTATCATTACAGCATAGGTTTTGGAATTTGAAAAAAGAACTGTCATACTCATACTGCACGAAGAATATTTTTAAAAAGTTATTTTTTTTTTCTCGGTATCGATTAATTACTCGAATCGGAATCTAGACAATTTATTTTATAAAGATTTTATTTTAAATATGGAACTATTTGTTTCCACATCGTATGTTAGATGGAATCGATTTAAAAATCAAACTGGCCAGCAAGATTTGACGCGCTTGCGTGCGTGAAAAAAAAAAGGCAGTCTACTAGTAGGCGCGAAAGCATCGCGAAAATAATTAATTTTAATTAAATACACATTTTTTTCTTCTTAATAAATGTTCATTGAAACCTGCTGTCTTGTTGTTTGTTACCTCACAATCGATATGTAAAGCAGAGTATTTATCTCGGGCGTAAGCATCAATTGCATACTCGGGTTAATTAGCGCCTTCGCTTCGCTCAGGCGCCAAAAACCTCGTATGCAATTGATGTCATACAGCCCTTGGTTAATAATCTACTATTACATATCTCTTGCTCTGTAAGTACACCCTTACACCCCTGAATGCCGGGGTGTATGACTATCATTACAGCATAGGTTTTGGAATTTGAAAAAAGAACTGTCATACTCATACTGCACGAAGAATATTTTTAAAAAGTTAATTTTTTTTTTCTCGGTATCGATTAATTACTCGAATCGGAATCTAGACAATTTATTTTATAAAGATTTTATTTTAAATATGGAACTATTTGTTTCCACATCGTATGTTAGATGGAATAGATTTAAAAATCAAACTGGCCAGCAAGATTTGACGCGCTTGCGTGCGTGAAAAAAAAAGGCAGTCTACTAGTAGGCGCGAAAGCATCGCGAAAATAATTAATTTTAATTAAATACACATTTTTTTTCTTCTTAATAAATGTTCATTGAAACCTGCTGTCTTGTTGTTTACTTACCTCACAATCGATATGTAAAGCAGAGTATTTATCTCGGGCGTAAGCATCAATTGCATACTCGGGTTAATTAGCGCCTTCGCTTCGCTCAGGCGCCAAAAACCTCGTATGCAATTGATGTCATACAGCCCTTGGTTAATAATCTACTATTCTTTTTTTAAATTGATAGATAGTTCACGGAGTAATCGGTAACCACATTATAAAAAGAAAAATAACATACAAACCAAAAAAAGTAACTTTTAGGTTTTTAAGACGGTGTCTCAGTTCCTCCTATGTATTCCGATTTCTCAGTGCAAATAATACAGTACTATGTTTGTAGGGGAACCGGGGCTTCATTTGACAGTAAACTACCTCAGAGTTACATATTAACAAGCGTGTTTTTGTACAGGTTGAAAGATCAGTGCCGCTAAGTGCGCCGCGCCGTGAGACCAAAATGTGAGGCTATTTTGGCCAGGTAAAAAACTTTATACTCTAAGCACTTTATTTTTTTGATCTACGTGCTGGTTAATGTAAATGATGCTAATGTAAATTATTTTGTAATTATACCAGTTTTTATTAAATTTGTATACACAGGAACATGGGGCTTAAACTTAAGAAATATTTTAATATATTGCAAATTTTTACGCCGAATTAGGTGAAAATGATTAAGAAATAAACCAGCCAAGTGCGCGTCTGACTCTCGCACCGAGGACACCGTACAAATTTGCAGGTCTGTATGTAAATGGAAGGTATTTTTTTTAAATACGATTTTTTATCGTCAATATAAGAATAAATCAGCTTTATGGCTTGTGCTAATAAAGCTCTTTTATATTATAGGTACCCCACCATGACAAGAAAGTAACTATCAGAATAACCGCCTATTCTCTTTCTCTGAATTCAGAATCACATTACATTCAATACGCCACGATTTATGTACGTATTTAAGCTCTGGCAACCCTGTAATTTCAAAAAGTTACGACAAGTAGTGAAGTTGTTGTTCGCTGAAAATATACCGCAACTCTCCGTTCATTGGTATAAAAATAAAAGATACACACCACCTATACCGTGAAATCGTGGTTGTTGTTAATATTATCATTGGTGAACCCGACATTTTTGCTAAAAACATGGTTTAGATGTTTCGTAACTGTCGCACAAAGTCGTTCTTTATGAATATAAATGTTACGTCACGAACATTAAACGGCTAAGCACAATTTCACCGTTGTTTAGACGCAATTCCTAGCCTACGTACCAATTTTCAAGCATCTAGGACATCTGGAAGTACATACGATATGGATGAGTGAGTCAGTCAATCATAAAACCGTCGACTTTCAGAAGTCAATGAAATACTCAATTGAAATTTAAACCTAGATACTTAATTGATACTTTGGTGTGTTTGATTAGTCTGTCGAGGAAACCTTATCCTACACATTTCGGTTTGTTCGCACTTGGTCTACCAAACAGTTTTACGGTAGAACAAATGGGATGTTATTTCTCAAATTATCTGAAAACTAGAATAATTTTTTTAAAGTAAATTTTTGTTCGACGTTTAAAAGTGCCTTATAGGGGCCTAATTGAAATAAATGGTTTGACTTTGACTTTGAATAGGTCTACGATATAAAGTGTAACAGAATAGTACAACTATATTGGGATTCTTTACTCCCATTTGTAATACTTGTTTTATTTCACAGTTCTACGGTAGAACTTATGGGAGTTTTCATTTTCAGTATTACCTACTACTTTTCAATTTATTCCCGAATAGTAGAACTAGTATAACTTTTTCTTACAAGTATTATCTAATGGTTTCAAATTTTAACAGTGTGTTTTTTTTTATGTGGTTTGTACTACCAGGTACACCTCTTTCCCAAAAGTCCTACTATTTTTGTAACACCGTAAATCGTAGAACTATTGAGAATAAAAAAAAAACATTAGTTCTACCGTAGAACTGTGTGGTAGAACAAGTGGGAACAAACGAAACATTTCAGCTTTTCAACATAATCCGGAGGACCGAAGATACGACGGGCGGCTTCGAGAACGGAGAGTTAGCACCCCGCTTCCTTTGGTAAGTCTTGGCGGGGAGAACCGTACTGCTTAGTGATCTTCTGTGATTACGAATCTTAACGTATCTCCAAATATGTACGACAATTGCCTTAAAACGGAACATGTTTGTTTTATTTTACACACCCCCCTACTACGCAAGGTAAGTAAACACTTACACATGGTAGAAATAAAATGTATCTGTTTTTAGTTGCTTTTATGATATAGGTACCTAAAGTTAGTTTTTTAATCGAAGATAGTGATTTGACAGTCTATCTACAAAAATATTTTACCAAGAATTTTCTCTACTTCTCTGAGACCGATTGCTTTTTTAAATACGTAAGACTACATTCTGAATTTGTTTTTACTATGTGGGTTAAATAAAATTAATTGGTAAATGAATAATAAATAAATTCAGTGTAATGGCAAGGATTCTTCCAAAGATGCAACAAAGCTCGGTGTTAATTAAATGTGGGTAACGCTCCATGCCACTCGAAAAAGAAGATCCTTGAAGCTCTTTCAGACTACGCTTTACTATTGTGATATATAGTATAGCAAGTAAGGACTTAATGCTCTACTATATAGCATGGCGTTCATATTACACGATATTAACGCAAGAATTAATAGTATATAGCCCAGCTTAGTTGACCGCGATCTTCGAAGAGTGTGCACACGATCGACATACTGGATTTAATACTGGACAGTCTTAATAGCTCATCGAGCAATGATGACAATGCGGATTTTGACACTATCTTGCCATAAATACTACGAAAGAAGAAAAATGCCGAGGGTGAGGAAGGATATTGCACACATAGCACAGCATGAAATGAGCACACGCTCAATTTTATAGCGAATAGTAAGCCAATAATATATAGTACATTCAAGTTTGAACGTGTCCATAATAATGTAAGGTGCACGATATTGTTGTGCTATGAACTTTATGCTATATGGTATTATATTATAGCATAGTCTGAAAAGAGCTTTAAGTTAAGGCGAAACCGAAGAGAATAAATAGCTACGAGCGTTATGCCACCGATGAGATGGTAATCAGGGGCTAAGACCCGATTTTACATTTGCCTTCATAATAGTACATTATGATATAAGTGCGGTAGGTTGATAATTACAGCCGAGGCAATATTGCTAGCATTGCTGTAATTACAAAGCGCACGTTGGTATGTCATACGACGTTTTATAACATATTTGCGAGGAAATAAATAAAACTCGGACTGGAATTTTCAAATAATAACAATACAGCGAAAAGAAAAAGCGCGGGGATTAATTTTAACTTGATAACAAATCGGCGCGCAATAGTTTCTTTTTTAAGTGAAAGGCATAAAACCAGCCAGTATTAATAATAAAGTAAATTAATTAATATTTATTTGTTTTGGATATTAATGGTTGTAATTTATTGTCAAAATTAATTAATTTAACGAATTAAATGTTGAATTTTTACATTTTATCTCCCAAGTTAATTTTATTCATAAATGTTGACCACTTTTCTGACATAAAAACTCTTTGTTAAGATTTTAAAAAAGGAACCGTTCGTTTTAAGTCGGAGCAAATTGCAAACCGTGCGTTTTACATTTCGATGAGATACATTACGATACTGAATTTGACGGAATAAGAGACCCTTTACGAGCAAATGTGTTATAAAATAATATACAGTGTGAGTCTTTATAAAGTGCTCATATCGAAATGAAGTAATCTAAGCTTGATTTTTTTCGACATGCAACGTAAAACAACCCTGGTACGAACAAAATGAGTGGGTATAAATTTAAAATTTATAAGTGGGCAATAAAACAAACTTTATAATGATAGGAAGCAACTAGGCGTCTTTACATAACAAAAATGTGGGGAAAACTATTTCTATTGTGTATAAATCAATTATTCATATTTTCTGTAATTGTGAAATTTCGCAAATAAACCTCTCCTTAACCTACCGTTTTTATTACCTCAAATTATTTACCATCGAAGTACCCGCCTAATGGTAAAACCAGCATGTTTGTAACTTTAAATGATAATTAAATAAAAAAAAATCTATAAATGGATTGGCATATAGGTATATTTTTTTTTGTTCAGGGACAATAAACAGCAGAGTAAAGATAACTCAGAACATTAACAATATTGCAGCCCACTACATTTTTCGCATATTTACAGCATTCATTATCCGCATTCATATTGCATAAACATGCAACATTTGAAATGTCAAATTATTACTCAGATTAAAAAACGAACTTTAGTTAGATTTGCACGTGATTACTACTGCGTGTAGGTAAATGAATATTAGGGGTTAAAGTATGAAATTGTCGATTTGTACTGAAAATTCGTGAATTTCGTTTTATTTTTAATGTAACATAATATATTTAATCAAAATAATGACCATTATTATCTATACATTGCTGCCATCTAATAAGAAGGTCATTTATGCCATTACTATAGAACTCTGGTAATCTAGATTCAACAAACTGTGTGAAAACATTTTGTACTGCTTCGTGAGAAGAAAAATCACGTAGAAAATTGTCAAAATCACGAAAAAATAGAAGTGGTTGGAGCAAGGTTTGACGAATACGGAGGATGACGAAAGGTTTCTAATTGCAGTTTCTGCAGAGTCAAAACGGTTTCTCGTGCTGTATGAGGTCTCGCGTTATCATGGAGCAATAATGGTGAAGATCGATTCATGAGTCGCGGCTGTTTCACTGCTAGTTTTGCTATCATTGTTCGGAGTTTGGCACAATAGACCTCTGCCGTTATTGCTTGACCAAATCAGAGAAAGCTATAGTGAATAACACCATGCTGAGACCACCAAACAGTTACCCTTACCTTTTTATTAGTAAGCTTTGCTTTAGGACATTTTTCGCTTACGATTTTTGTAAGGAATACAGTTTTCGTCACATGTCACAATTCGATCCAATATTCCTTCATTTCTGTATCGATTCAACAAGGCAACACAAGTTTCAAGATGTGTTTGCAAATGTGATTTGCAGTAATGCTTGGTAAGGTAACGTTAAACCATGCCTCTAATTCCTTGATAGTTAGGGTCGGATCGGCTTCTACCATGTCTTACAATTAATTGTAGTTTATGTTCCGCGTTCGGCGCAGAACTAACTCGTATTCAAAAAACACTAAAATTTTCAAAGTATCCATATTTCATGTCGAAGCTGAATAAAAAACAACTGAAAGTCGATAATCGAAAGTTGCAAATTTTTTAAAAGAAGAACGTCATGTGTACCATGTGAAAAAAGGTTTCACTCATAAATCTCAAACCATGGAGGTTCTATGTCAATTGGAAGTACCTATTAGAATAAAACGACAATTTCATAGTTTAACCCCTATTATTATGAAAATTTCTACGAACAGTTTTGCGTACGTAAGTAAGTATGTAGTATATAAAGTACCAAATGGCGGCCAACTACGCTGGCAGCGGGACTTACTAGCGAGTTTATTACTTAAATACTTCTCATCAGAAAAATCGAAACACTTCCGTTTTTATGGTTTCTGTCCTAATTTTACAGAAAAGAGTTTTTATTTTAAGAAAGATATCACATGATTGGTTAGCAGGCAGTTTGGCTATTACAGTGATGAGTGACAATTCTTAATTCAAAATAATAATTTAATTTGTTTGTCCTTTATATATAAATGAATTGATTTACTGTTTTAAGACAAATGTGTCTTTAAAGTTAAATGGTATATAGATGGTAAGACAGAGCTTGTCTTTGTGTCTGGGCCACGTCTGACCGCACTAAACAGTCATTGGCACATCGATCAGTCTCTAGACCCCCACGTGATCAACGCAGCCCTGGAACGCAAAGGGCATTAGGAGAAACACGGATGGGTTTTAGTCAGTAAGAGTCTGACACTCCCTTCCGCTTCACCCAGAGCGGGAGGAGTCATTTAAGACCCTCACGTGATGCCCTATGCACTTTTTATTGGCAACGTTTTCATATTTATGTATGACAATGCTCACACCACGAACGTCGTACGGGATTATGTTACCGAAATCGGTATCTCCATTATGGAATGGCCAGCAAGAAGCCCGGATATGAATCCGATTGAACATCCATGGGATGAGACGAATTCGTGCCAAGAGATCCTGCCCCAGAAACAATTAGCCTGCTGCAAAATGCCATCCAGTAGGAATGGAATGGAATGCCACAACATTCGTGACTCTGGGGAATACACGTTATTAAATAAAAGTTTCTTAGCTTTTTTTATTTTAGTGTGTTGTTTTATCAATTTCCTTCATGCTCAATACAGGGTTATGTTATGTTAAACAAAATACGATACCTATGAAAATTTAATTTGAATTTAGAACATTAACATTATAGGATTTGAAACTCTCATATTACTCACTATTAAACCAGATTTGACATAAATATATTTCTAAATATACACATTTTCCGATAATCCTTACAGAACACAAACTTGAAGGTGTTTCGATTTTTATTATGAGAAGTGTATGAACAACATGTACGAAGAAAAAAGAACTATAACGGATAACTCTTAAACAACTACCTAGTCAGAACAAAAAAAAAGTATGAATTCATTTATTTTCCACACTAATTGAAAACAGCACAGACACTTATAAAAAAAAAAGAAGTGGGCTGGAGCCTAGTTCAGCTTGTAGACTAGTCAGAAGTTAACGAAAATTCAATGGAATCAACTGATTAGACAAAAAGATTTTTTTAAATAAAAAAAACATTGTTTTAAATCAAGATCATTCTCCTTTTTTATAGTCGGTTAATTTTAAATGCCAATTTAATTGACAAGTTAATCTAGACCATTTCATTTTTACTTGTTAGTTAAATCCAATAAAACTGTAAGAATATAATAATATTGATTTCTTTAAACTTAAATAAAAATCCCAGTGTATTTTATGACATGCAAACCAAAATCTGGTAAATAAGACAGAAGCAGAAGTAGCCTCGGGCCCCAAACTAGGCACAGCCTGTATCTTAGTGGTCCAATGTCTGAAGTAAAGGTGGAGGCCAGAGTATCCCACGAAATTAAAATTTTCTTATGTTCTTTCAAATTTGTCGTTCAGTGTCTGGTTGAGTATAGATTAAATAAAATATGATTCGTGAGCGTACAAATATAGCTTAGGTACTTATCTGAGTTATAATAATTAAAATCACGAGTACAACCCTTTAAGTTAATTTAATCCTACTCAATGACTTTTTGATGAAATAGTCATTCGATTGAATTATACGAACTCAGAAGGATGTCTTAATGATTTAAATAACTATGATTATAATTATAAATGCATACGTGTTACAGTCGCAAATCATACTTTACATATCTCTTGCTCTGTAAGTACACCCTTACACCCCTGAATGCCGGGGTGTATGACTATCATTACAGCATAGGTTTTGGAATTTGAAAAAAGAACTGTCATACTCATACTGCACGAAGAATATTTTTAAAAAGTTATTTTTTTTTTCTCGGTATCGATTAATTACTCGAATCGGAATCTAGACAATTTATTTTATAAAGATTTTAATTAAATACACATTTTTTTCTTCTTAATAAATGTTCATTGAAACCTGCTGTCTTGTTGTTTACTTACCTCACAATCGATATGTAAAGCAGAGTATTTATCTCGGGCGTAAGCATCAATTGCATACTCGGGTTAATTAGCGCCTTCGCTTCGCTCAGGCGCCAAAAACCTCGTATGCAATTGATGTCATACAGCCCTTGGTTAATAATCTACTATTAATCAACCTACAACTTTACACTGAACGCCAAATTGCAAAAGAACACCAGCTAATTTCAATTTCGCGGGATACCTACTCTGGCGCATTCACCTATAGTTAGAATGGATTGGAAAGTTCAGTGTGATACAGCACACCAAGACACAAGTTAAAAGTAATCAATTATAATAATGACACTCAACCTGTTTTATTTTTGAATAAGTCTCCTATTCAAAAGTAAAACAGTGTAGGTGTCATTAATAAATACTTGGTGCCCGCGACTTAGCCCGCGCAGAATTTATTAGCACGACCGACTAGCTCGCAGAAGGCAGAATTTGTTCCTATAGTACTTACTTTACAGTCATCGTTATATTATGTTGGACAATTTTATTAAAATCCATTCAGTAGTTTTTACGTGATAGAGTAACAAACATATGTATGTCGCGTTTATAATATTAGTAGGATAGTAGGATATAGGAATTTCGTTATAAATCTCCCACGGCATAAAAAGACCTAATCAGTATATTTTTAAAAGAGCTTGAGTAGACAGCGCTTTTTATATCTAAAGGCAACATAACAAACAATATAACCGATTGATATTTAGGTAGATAGGTATATCATATGTGATTCTTTCAATTGTTATATTATAATTATTAATTATTATAGTAAGTAATTGAATGGTTTTTAACCGACATAAGTACAAAAACTAACCGAGACCCCTCCGGTCTCGGTTAGTTTTTTTTTCCTATTTATGTTATCTCATTAACCCGTCATATATAGACCAATTTAGAAAATTCTTCGTTTGTTTAAGAGAGTATAAGTAGGTACTCTTTGTGTGGTTCCATATGAATTTTATCGAAATCGGTTACGTAGTTTAGTTGTAATATCAAAATAACAAGAAATGAATCTTCTCTACATTAAATGTCAGTGGCCAATCAAGAATGACGCCAAAACACCAAAACCGCAGGCTTCGGAAACTAGAGATTATTTCAGTGTTGTTAGTTATGAAGTAAGTTGTATTTTTTTTTAAATATTTGGTGGGCAAGACAAACCAAATAAAAAGTTCTTTGGTCAGCATAATATGTTTTAGTTAGCCGTAAAAAAACGACCGTACCTGGTCGGCCACTCAATGAAGGATTTTCAGTAAATAAGTAAATAGGTATTTGGTTAGCTTAATTAATGTTCGAAATACCGAGTCCTAAAACAAAGATGTTTTTTTTTCATGTAATTAGGTCGGTACTTAAGTAAGTACTTACTATAATTATAGGATGTAAGTTTATGCATTTATATGGTTGGCAGCGGGCATCTAGAAGATAAGGAAGGCGGTATGGATTCACTGCTCTTCTTGGAAGACTTCAACGACTCTTTATTTGGTAAAACTGTGGTGTTGTAATAAAAACTACATGAAAAAAAACCCTGAAAACGGTTCATTAGTAAATATGTGAGTACTGCATTTATATATAAAGCGCCGTGAACAAACAGATAAGCTCGTTAATCCTAACTTGTTGAGCAAGCTTTAGTGGGAAGCGACAGCTAGGCGGCAAAAGGCGGTGGGAGGCATTGAGGAGCGCCCGCGACACGGTGCACCCAAGCAGGAGCTGGAATTTGGCACGGACTGCGCAACTGGGCCGGGTCACCCGGGTCCAGCCCCCAGGCTAGGGGTAGCCAACGGGCGCAGGGGCGGCCCCCGGGCCCTACCTTCGCGCTCCGAGCCTGCGCGAGCAGCGGGGGCTGCGCAGGCTGCGGGTGGCGGGCTGCATCCTCAGCGTCAGTTCTCTCGCTGCCGTCGGGCTAGTTACACGTTTCTTTACTTGCCGCGATGGCCGGCGACACCTACGTAACTCCGGCGCCGCCCGGGAATATAACTACAGTTTCAATTTTCGACTATGTGACTGAGGCTTTGGCAACAGCTTTGAACACTTATTATACGCCTTTGCTAGTATTACTTGGATGCATCGGAAATATCCTTAGTGTATATGTGTTTGTGAGAAGTAAGATGAGGTTGCAATCAACCTCTCTTTACCTGACCATACTGTCCGTATCGGACACGGTTTTCCTGCTTCAACTTCTGCCTCCGTGGCTGAACGCGATGCAAATAACCAGCCTGTTCTACACGAGTGGTTTTTGTGAAATCTTTGTGTACAGCACGTATTCCTCGTGCTGCTTGAGCGCGTGGGTGGTGGTCGCATTCACCATAGAACGATTCGTGGCCGTGTTATATCCGCTCCGAAGAAACAGTATGTGCACAGTCGCTAGAGCCAAAACCGTCATTGCCTTACTGGTGTTGGCGTCCATGATAGCTAATTTACCAGTCATCAAATATGCGTCGTCGTCGGCAAACGACTGCAATATTGATTTGGAATACATCGAGAGTGCGGAGCGCTTCAACCTGGCGGACACGGTGGTGTCGTTCACGCTGCCGTTGGGCATCATAGTGCTGCTGAACATCCGCATCATGTGCGGCGTGTGGAAGCGCGAGTGCGAACGGCGCGCGCTAGTGGTGCTGCAGGCGGCGTGCCCGGAGAACCTGTTCCAATCGACGCGCGTGCAGCCGCCACGCGCGCTGCCTCCGCTGCGCTCGCAGCACCGCGTCACCAGGATGCTGCTCATCGTGTCTACGGTTTTCGTGGTGTTAAATCTTCCTGCCTACACCATGCGACTGCTAGCTTATGCATACAATATGGTGAGTTTTTTTCTAAAAATAATTATTTCTGAGGTTTTCGTAAATATTAACAAGCAGCATGCTGAAAACCAGGATATTATAGATGCTAAGTACTTAGCTTTTTGATGAAGCATTATTGTAAAACTAGTACCTTTAGGTATACATTTCAGACCTTAAGTAAATACTTGCCGTGCCGGTGAGATTAAATATCGTGAACAATTTATTCATTAAAAAAGTTCACCTCACGGCTTTTATATCTACACTGTGTAAGTATTATATTAAAAAGGCTGCAAATTTATGCTAATTATCGCTTTATAAAGTTTAAGCCTAGTACATCTTATTATGGCTCTGATTGCACTAGCTATCGTCACAGAATTCTGCGATTATAAGTTTATGTTAAGTCTGTAAGATTATAATTTTGAATTTCATATTAATACTCAAACAACTTTATATGTACACATAGGTATTCACTAATACGAGTTAGGTACAAGAGATAAATTTTATAAAACTTTAAATTTATTTGATGATTTATGAAGCATTTTCCGAAATCATTATCATCAGCACAGCACTTACTAAGCATAAATAAACCAAGTAAGTCAAATTCAAAAACATGATTTAAGACAAGATTTCATTTCAGTTGATCTTTGGGTTTCGGAAAAATCGCAACTACATAATAGTGGAGATTTTTCATAAATGATCAATAATAAAAACTTAAAATAAGCAGGCATGAATATTACACGGCTAGTTGCCGCAACAAACTAATATCCTTATTTATGTATACTATATACTGTTTTTACAATGATAAATAGTATAATATCATCTCGTTACCTATTATATCAGCAGAGATGTTGAACCCGCGCCCGAAAACTATTACATACAAGACTATGGTTAGAATAGAAAATAATTTTTATTTTGCAGCACATTTTTTTTTTTATTTTGTACCAATATGCAAAAATTTAAAATTTTGGTGTTAGGTTATTATTTGTATATGAACTACCTACTGCTCTTAATTGGTGGATTTAATTATGATATGCATAGACTCAAGTAACATACGTAGACGATAACTGTAGGTCCTCAGGTCGTCATTTAGCGTAGGACTTTTTATGGCCGAAGCTTTAATATTTTTCTCACTAAGTAGGTACCAATATTAGTGTAATGTTTAAATTTGTGAGTAGGTAGGTAGGTACTTATATTAGCTGGTTCAATGTGTACGTACGCGTAATGTTGTAGTGTTCCGTCTCAGATATGTGGGAAAGTAGAGTAAAAGTATATATTTTCTCGTTTACGGGTCGTTAGTGACACGGGCGGGCTTTTTGGGGGACTGTATTATGAAATTTTGTAGTTCAAAAAGTGCTGATCCTCAGCCTAATTTGAATAAATGACTTTTAATTTTGATTTAACCAGATGTCAGAGTTTTATGCCGTCCATGGGCTTCTGACTGGGCATCACATGATGTCCTGGTGTCAATCCTCGGGTCAGGTTATTGAGTTTTTCCATTCTATCTAGAATTTCTCAGTTGCCCGATTGATGGCAATAGGCTCGCCCTTTATTATATGTTGTTATAGATTAGGTCCTAGCAACATAGCTTTGTGATATTTTGTTCTATTACGGTTTTGGTAATAATAGCTATTGCGTTAGAAATATTGATTTTGAATTACCTTTTTCTACTTGTTTTAGATAATACGATTCTCTTGCGATTTTATTTCTAGAAACGGAAAGAACTTGTCGACATGTTTCTTGATTGCATCGCAAATGTAACAACTACCCACTGTTTATCATGCGATGCGAATGTTGTGCTCATTGCCTGAGTTCCGGCGACCAGCACCAAAACTGATTTTGTCTACCGAAGACAACAAAGTCTCTCAACAAAGTGACAGATTGACTGGCATGTTGGTCTAGTAGTTAGTGACCCTGGTTGCTATGCCGGAGGTCGTGGGTTCGATTCCCACCCAGGACAAATGTTTGTGTGATGAGCACGATCATTTGTTTTGTGTTGGGGTGCAATTTATTTATAATATGTATGTGTTTAGAAATATATCAGTAGGTATGTTTATCAACTGTTTAGTACCCATAACACAAGCTCTTAGCTTAGCTTGGGATTAGTCCCAAGCTAAGCTAAGAGCTTGTTGAGCTTTTTGCTAAGAGTTGTGGAATATTTATTTATTTATTTAGTTAGATTGTAGAAACATTTATTTAGTTTTGAGCAAGACAATGTCTAGAATGAGGAGAAGAAATGTGTAGATTCTTCAGTCGACAATAGTCTACAATATCGAGCATTATATCTTCTATAATCGGCAGAAATGTTTCTACCATCTGTCAATTAGTCGATTGTTCCGTCCACATACGAATGTGTGCGGTGATCATGCTACACGCGCAGCTCCGAGAGTAGGTGTTAAGAATAAGGTTTATTATTCGTTTCCTTATCATTAGCTTGCCCAACAACTTTGACGTTAATTCTGTTTGCACTGCGATCGTCTCTGTTGTCTGCAACCCGCGCTTTTATTACTTCCTTTTACTTTCACGTACGTTCCAGTAATCTACACGCCTCTAACTAATACTAGTATCATTTAACTTTTGTTCGTGAGTGCTAGCGACTTAATAACGTATTCTTAGGCTTAATATACACCACCGAGAAATGGAATGGAAGCGACTTTTTGTAACTAACTTATTTAGGGATAAAAAACAACAGTACAAAACATGTTATCCGCTATATATTCTACCTAAATTTAAAATAATAGCACTTAATGCACTACCAGCACCATTATCCACTGATCACTTATGATTAATTATTATGCTACGTGAGTTACAATACAGCGATAAAGTTATATCATATAAGAACAAATTAAGATGCTCGTGTAAATTCGACAACAAGTACTTACTCTAAATTTGTTTGCGGAGAGGTTAAATATATTCTATGTTCTCAAAATTGTCGTTGTAAGAATCGACCAGTTGATGCAGAGGAGCGCGCGAGATCCAGCATTAGTGTGACATTAGATACTTGGCTGGTATTCGTAGCTAGTAAACGGTATGGACGCGCTCGTCTACGCACTACTGTTCTCGAAACCAGATAACACAGTTTATTCGATATATCAGAGCAATCATATTTGTTACCGTGTAGAAACTTTGGTCCAAGAAGCAGCCTCCTGGATTCTAAAGTCTATGTCAAAAACTAAAACTTTATGTCAATTAGACTTAATTTGAGCCAAAAATAAGGTCACGCGTGTTCCTGGAATCCTCGCGCATTCCTGAGAATTCCCCTCGCGATTTGCGCGTCTTTGCGCATCATGAGGTGTAAATTGAGCCTTAGTGTAGGTATTGTAATACTATGTAACAGTCACTTCCTTTATCTCAATGTATCGATTCGCAATGACAACACAAATCAAAGGAATAACAATAGACGGATTATCTAGTGTACCAGGGCTGGAGTCAAGCGGATTAGTTAGTGCAACAAAAGATGACGTATTTCAGTTAATTAACCTAAGACAACAAAAGCTAGTTTAACTCTAAACTCTCTTTAGCGACTTAATGTACAAAAGCAGTGCGAAGTTTAAGATTCAAATTGTATTGTTGAATACTAAAATATACATTATAAATATGTACGAGTATTATATTTGATATCAATACATAGGTATAACGAGGGTACGTTTTAATTTCGCGGAATGGCGGGGTTGAAGGGGTGCTCGCTTTCTATCTGTTCAAATAAGAATAGGAACGCCAATTACCTCGGCTGACAGAAGTCACTTGAAAAGTATGGTCTGCAACGAAACCTTACTCGCATTTTTTTTTTGTTTAGCGAGTCGCAGTTACTTAAAATGAAAACCGTCTTAAATTAAAAAGTCTTGTGAGTGCTTAGGTACGTTTAATTTATTATTCTGTTTGTTATGCGGTTGTTTGTTGTTATTTGTTTCTCGCTGACTGCTCGAAAATGAGTAAATAAGGCTCTGTTTTGCATGGGAGGGATCGAAAGATTATCGCCAATGAAGACAAATACTTTGAGAGCGAGAAACAGCACAATTTAGAAAATTTATCGTTTGTGTTTCGTAAATCATGTGGTTGAAATTAAACCGTTTAGCTTTCTGCACTCTTTTATATAGGTACCTAAACTTGGAAATGTCAAATTTCACACTCATGTCAAGTGTCATAATCTTTCGTCGTTTGACTGACACCATTAGAAACAGAGAGAGAGAGTTAGGAAGATTAACCCTCATCGAGGAGTAGGTAGTGGGAGAAAATACAAAGTATTTTATACCTATTTTACGGCATCAAGATTCAAGACATGTCAGAGTGAATTCATGTTACTTAGCTGATGCGTTACCATAAGCCGCTATCTAGTGTTAAACATCATAAAGTATAACTGTGTGGCTTAGGTGTTAAGATCAGCTGAGTTTTTTTATGGATTTCTTTAAATTTATAATATACAAAAGACAAATGAATTTGTATATCCACTTGGATATACAAATTCATTTGTCTTTTTTCAACACGCCTATGAAATGCACGTTTTCATAATGTCTCGGTTTACGACGGCGCAATGACGTTTTACTGGCGACTCGGAGTCGGCGTGCTGTAAGCGTGCGGTCGACGTGCTGTAAGCACATGGTCCGCTCGCTATCGGCACGCAGAATCAGAATCAGAATCAGAATCATTTATTCGTAAAAATAGGTGATAGTTACAGACAAGATCTTAAAAATTAGGTAGTGCGCTATGTTTTGCCAATTGACATACAAATCATTTGCAGAGAAAAAAAAAATTGTATTGAATTAAAATATAAATTGGTCATAATATGAATAACTTAAATGTCTATGTCATGAAGTTACAGAGATTCGTCATTAAGAAATTCACCTAGAGTATAATAACATTTTTCAAGAAGTAACCCATTAAGCAATTTTTTAAACTTCTGCACTGGCATACATTTTATTTCATCGGGTATTTTATTATAGATTTGTGGTGCAATCCCAAATAAGCTTTTTTTCATAAGAGAAGTTTTACATTTAACAAGGCACAGATCATTCTTATATTGAGCACGCATGGGTGTTTTCTTAACTGCACTTAATTTTTTGAATAAATGTGGATTCGTTTTCACAAATAATGCAATTTCTAGTATGAATAAAGCCGGTAGAGGTAATATTTTTAACTTTTTAAAATAAGGAATGCAACTACACACATCAAAAGTGTCTAGGGATCAACATATATTTTTTGCAATAACTTTTCTCCTGATTGATATTAATTAAAATTTTCTTTAAGGATTCATTAAATAAAGTGTTTTCGTTTGTCACAGTAACGATAAACCAAGTCACCTTTGCATTAATAAAGAAATTTGCCATTTTCCTAATAAAGGGATTTTTGACATTTGAACCACTAACATTAAAGTTCGAAAAAAAGACTGAAATAACAGTTTTCTTTAAAATTTTATTGGGTAACTTAAACAATTAATAATCCGTGTTTCTACCGCGAACACTAACAACACAAGAACATCGGTTTGGCATACTCAAAATGAGTTCATCCAAATCACGCTGTGGAATGGCCGCCCATGTTCGTTGCAACAACAAAAAAAGGTCTTCTTGCGACTGGATACCCTCCATATTCGGCAGAGCTCTTCTCTGTAGCATATCCCATGCATGCTCAATCGGGTTCAAGTCTGGCGACTGAGCAGGCCAGGGCAGGACATTGATGTTAGCTGCGGCGAGAGTCTGTCTTACAACTCTTGCGGTGTGCGGTCGTGCATTATCATGCATTAACTGAAATAAGGGACCGATTTGCACTTGTAGAGGAACGATGACGTCTGATACAATCGTCTCAGCATAAATTTGAGCGTTGAGGTTGCCTCTGATCCAAATCAACTCAGTTCTTCCGCCGATCCAAATACCCGCCCATACCATGATGGTTCCACCACTATAAGGATGGACTTCCTGGCAGGATTTTAATCGCTGTTGGCGTCCAGGGGTTCTCCAGTGTCGTATACGTCTTGTATCCGGTCTCATACCAAAACGAGACTCATCAGAAAAGCACACGAAACGCCATTGTTCTTCTGCCCAATTTCTGTATTCAAGAGCCCATTGATATCGAATCCTACGATTGTGCATTGCTATAGGTGGTACCCGTAGCGGTCTTCGGGAATGAAGGTTCACTTCATGCAAGCGGTTTCTGACTGTTTGGTCGCTAATTAAGTTCCCTGAAGAGTGATGAAGCCTCACGGCTAACATCATGGCGGTTATTGTTGGAGCTCTTCGAGTTAAGATTTGAATGTATCGGTCTTGTCTCCGTGTGGTGCAGCGATACCGTCCTCCATGGCGCTCAGCCACGGTACCAGTGCTTCGGTAACGTGTCCAAAGTCGACTGATAACACTCTGACTTGTATTCAGAGCTAAAGCCACAGTACGTTGCCGGGAACCAGCTTCTATCATTCCCACGGCTCTGAGCATTTCTTCCCTGCTTAAATGACGTCGCCGCTCCATAATAACGTTGGTTTTAATCAGTAGTAGGGAAACAGTAGCACTAATAATGTCTTCAATGCGTTGTATGTTTTTATAGGGAAAATATTGACAGCTGATTTTCATCTTTTACTCGAATTTGATTCACAGTTCCTGATTCAAATTATGAAATGCACCAAAAAGGATCCATATAAATTTATAAAATCATAAATTTATTACAAAGCCACATCTCAATCTCAAGAAATCCACATAAAAATGCTTGATCCCTAGACACTTTTGATGTGTGTATATACGCGGGCTGCGAGTCGAGTTATATGGTAGTGGCAAGCGCGCTAACTGCTCGCCGTTGGCTTTTTCACTTTGACATTGTGAAATATATTACACGACCCACGATTTAAGGCTCTAAATTGAATGACAAGTCAATTGCTGGTTTGGAGCGGTGCCGGTGCCGTGCCGGTATAATGTTGAATGACCTTTAGACTGAAAGGCGGCCTAATAACAAAACAACAATGAATATTGTATTTATATTTATTGTTGTTTAAAACATCGCAGCTAATGCTGGCTTTTTGGTCTAGCATGCACTTTTGAATGCATTTTTTTGGTTTTTGATAAAAAAATATATTATTATTTTGTTTTTGTTTTAGTATTTTTTTAATGTTGTAATATAAATACCTACTTTTCTTTCTTTGACGGAACACGGCTAGGTCAATAGACACAAAAACACATTTCTAACAGGAAAACCCAGTTTTTATCACCACGAATTAATGGGTGCGAGGCGAGCTATTCAATTTGATTTTAATAATAAATACGGCAAAAACGCTTCAACGCACGGAAATTTGTTCTGGTGTCTGCAAGTTCCGTATAGTAAGCAACATCAGATGTAATCTGTACTTACGCACTCAAATAACACGTAATAAACGGAAAGTTCGTATTCAGTCTGATTAACATTATTAAAATACAGGAGAGGCCAAAAGCCAAAAAAAATGCATAATCTGTGAGAAATTGGGCAACACAGGAAATAACTGGTGGTATTTCGGCCCTTTATAGAATTTTCTTTTTAAAAGTTCAATCTACACGTTAGTCTGTGGTTTGATTAATCTGGAAATCATAGCACGGTCACCTTGCGATAAAAGTGACGTGTAGCACATAGCAGAACTTCGCTATATCATTCTTAACATAGGCTTTCAGTCAATTTACTTTTTCTTTTTACGGGAATTACGATTTAAGCTTACCTTTAAAATTAAAAGGTTTTTTACTGTGCAATAGTTAGTCGGTTTCGAGCACCCTAGGGAGATAAGTATTAAGCGTAAGCATCTGTGCCAAATTCTCAAGTCCAGCCAGAGTAGTGTCGGTTGATTCAGTAAGTCAGCCTGTGTCCAACTGTGTTCAAATCAAAATGTTTCCATTAGTATGGAGTGACAGCTCTATCAGCCAGCACTTCCCCTACATTTACTCGCAGTGCACCGCTGCAGCTGGACTGAATGAACAGCATTGAATCTTCGCGTAACAGATTTAAGTTAAATGCACTCAAAAACACTGATTCCGATACAGGGCGTTATTACACTTCCGCTGGTATGCCGTTGTGTTGATTACCGTAGTTCTGTGACCGGTAAAAGCGAACTGATCCAGGTAGACGAACTTGACCTCCTTATGTCGTGCGTGACAACAGACACTTTATGGACTGTAGATGAATCTTAGTCAGAAAAGATTTCGTCTTCTTATCCATCTCCTCCATCTCTTCTCCGTTCTTTGCAGACTAACTAAGTGATTAACAGTTTGTTAGCCTTGGTATAGGTATACCAAGGCTATATGGTGACAAATAATATGATTTATTTTGCGAAGTTTTCCAGGGATTATCTATAACGACGTGGTTCCTCAAATAAAAAAAATCATTCGCTTTCGTAGCTCGCTGGGATTGGAGTAAAGTTAGCATTAATTGAGGTCGCATTTTGAAACAGTACTTGCGGTTAAGTTTTATTGTTTTTCCCGGGATAGCTTATTGCAGCTGACTGACAAGGC
Source organism: Euplexia lucipara (assembly GCA_921972225.1). NCBI lineage: Eukaryota > Metazoa > Arthropoda > Insecta > Lepidoptera > Noctuidae > Euplexia > Euplexia lucipara. The sequence goes on along the minus strand of OV179142.1, from coordinate 1,854,435 downwards.
TCTCTTTGTGAGAGACTGGATTTTATGTGGAGTTCTTTAAAATTATGTTATTTATTTATATAAATATCTAAAGGCAAAATAATTTCAATACTTCCATAGCTAGAGCAATAATACTAGTACGAAAATTAGCAGATACGAGCTTTCGAGCTCGGAGCGGACTACAAACTGACGTGCTTTCACCTTGGTTTCCAGGGCGGCACTGATTTGTTTTCAGACGTATGATCGAATATAAAACAGAAAACGGAACGGGGCACGCTCCATGCTAGAATGTATGGCAAACGGAAAACATTTTGCGCAAAAATATTAAGAATGTTATGACGTAAATTACTACTGTATGATTTTATTTAATTAAAAATTTAAAAGGGGTAACTTCATAATCATACACTTGTGTTATGAATGATCGAAAAGTATCTATAAACATAGCTTTAAATTTTAAGAAAAAGTGTAAATAGTAAGTGCCGATTTCGATGTAAATATGAAATATTGACATTGTTTCTAGCAGAAATTTTGGGATAATTTAGAAAATATCACACGGTGTCACTGGTGATAGTCTATTACGTATCTTATCTAATTTTTTGATAATATTTGGTGTGATAGATGTTTAGATAACTTGAAAACCGTAAACTCCTGTGCTGGAGTTTTGTAAATTCAATTCAATTCAATTCATTTAATTCAGATAAAATTACAACATAATATATTATAAATTATCCATATTTGGGGCGCTTAATTGATTAATTAATAATATTAAAATAGAAATAAACAAACACATACAATACAATACAAATAATAATAATATTACAATAATGGACACACAAAATCATGCACGCAGTACATGTTGACTGGTCCAGTACTTCATAAAGGTGCTGTCAGTGTCCATTCTCCCAGCAATGAGCTGCAAGAAGCTGTTGGGGCTGCTCCGCAAGCGGCGCATCAGGGACGCTATTCGCTTGCGATGTATCGCTGTAAAGCTATCGACTCGCGCGTCTGCAAACATACCTGATGCGCTACAAAAGCGAGGCAGCCCCACCAAAACCCTGAACGCGTTGTTGTATTGGACACGCAGGGCATTATAGGTCTTCTGCGTATGCTTCACCCATAGGCTGCACGCATAAAATGACTGACAGTAGGCCCTGAATAGACTTATTTTCACTTGCGCAGTGCAACGTGCAAACCTACGGGCCAGCATATTAGCTCTGACTGACAATGCCCTGCGTTCCCTCTCTACATCAACATCATCAGTGAGAGTTTCGGTGACCCAGTGGCCCAGGTATTTGAACTGTGACACTCTATTGAGAGCACTGCCATCCAATGAGATTTGCGGGACGGTGTCGTAACTCTTCGTCCCGGCTTTGAATATCATGATTTCACTCTTGCTCGTGTTATACCTGAGCCCATGGACCTCCGCATAACCCTCACACACCCTCACTAGACGCCTGAGGGCACTGATCGACGGGCTCAGCAGTACCATATCGTCGGCGTAGCTTATATTGTTACAAAAAACTCCATCAATTGAACAGCCTACTTGTGTACTGCTGAGCTCACGGACCAGCCGATCCACATACAGGTTAAAGAGTTTAGGTGAGGTCAGGCCACCCTGCCTCACCCCACACTGCAACCTATACGAGTCCGATAGTGACCCAGCCCATCTGACATTATTATACTGATTGCCATACCAATATTTAAGAAGCGATGTGAGTTCGCCAGGAAATTCAGTCTCACTCGATAACTTCTGCCACAGCCTGTCGTACAAAACCAGGTCGAATGCCCTCGATAAATCTAGAAAGCACGCATACACTGGTGTGTTCCTGCTGGTGTAATACTGGATAGTGTGCTTGAGACTCAATATTGCTGTTTCAGTAGACAGCCCGGATCGAAAACCAAACTGAGCGTCATGTAGTTTAAGATGCTTCTCTAAATGCTTATCAATCACACTATCCAATACCTTAGCTATCACAGTAGCGAGCGATATAGGTCTGTAGTTGCTCAAGCTAGACGCGTCCCCTGTCTTATTTTTCATAATAGGGACAACTAGCGTCCTCATCAACGCCTCAGGCAGATATGAGTGCCCCACGCAGAAGGTGAAGAGCATGGCGAGCACCCTTGGCAAGTGGTCCCCTGCATGTTGCAAATGCTCAATACTCAGTGAGTCATGGCCAGGAGATTTTCCTCTTTTCATGCCCTTCACCGCCTGCGCGACATCCTTATATGTAATCCGCACAATTTTATCCCCAACACGAGCCTCATGCGGTTCGGATACACTACCCCCAGAAACCAAAGGTGGAGGTACCTTGAAGTGCTCCTTAAATAGGTTGGCAATCAGGGGCGGTTCACTACTACCCTCCACGCTCACTGGAACGCCCGACCTAGGACTCAGCTTACCGGTTTCCTTCCAAAATTCGGTGAAATTCTTAGCTGTGTGCTGTGTCGCTAGAATATCCATTTTTATTTGCGACTCGTTGTTCTGACACCATTTTAACTTAGATTTAAATGTAGCGCGTGATCTACGCATGCCATCAAAAAGAGGACCGGAATTGGGCTTTCCATTAATTACCCAATCATGAAACCTAAGTCGAGCATCTTCATGAGCCGTTTTTACATGTCTATTCCACCCAGTAACATACATCTTTTTCTTTTGCACACTGCTTACTTTTCTTTTGACACAGTTCGACGCAGCATAGCTTAGACAATTTACTATTTCATTATACATTTTGTCTATTATATTCCTATGGTCTGAATTATTACAATAAATATCCGCACAATTTTTAAATTCCGGGGGAAAATCTACATCACGTAAGCTACGTGTACATAATTGCTTGTAATATTTTAACTGCGACAAAACCCTATCCCCCCACACAATACTGTTTTTCCCAGCCTTATTAGGGTTACCTTTAGGTTTTAGAGTATTTAAATCGCATGTCACCCTTAAAGGAAAATGGTCAGACCATGAGATATTATATTTAATGTCTATATTTTTAATTGACGGCCTCGCAGCCTCAGTCACAACAATATGATCTAACCATGACCTACTACCATGAACGTCACTAATGTACGTATATGAGTCCGATAAGTGTCCCAAAAAGTCAATATCCGCACACACCCAGCACTGCTCAGAACAAAAATACTGAAGCTCCTTACCGAAAGATGCACTCGGATGAGCATTAAAGTCGCCCAGTATGAAGACTGTTTCTATAGCACAACTGTCTATCACTGCACTAATCTCACCCAAGCAGTCTGTAAATTCAGACATATTTTCTGTACAGTCCGTCGGCATATAAACTGAGAACACTAGAAACTGCCGGTCGTCAAGCACTACTTTAATGGCAGTGAGCCGTACACTGTCACACTCCACTACCGACACGTACGGGTACACACTCTTGCGCCATAGGATAGCTACACCGCCATACGGCCTACCCCGTAGCATTCCCGTCGATGTATCAACCGCTGACTTGCCAGTATAAGCAAAATCCAGATCTACTTCTCCTAGATACGAGACGTCGTGGGGCAGGAGCCATGTTTCCTGTAATGCCACTATGTCAGCTGTTTGACATAACGATCTAACACAATCAATTGATCTTGTTACTTCTTCTTCTTATCGTGTGGTTAGTAACTAACCTGGTGTCAGAGTTTTAATGCCGCCCATGGGCCTCTAACTTGGCATCACATGCCGCCGAGAAATATCTCTCAGGCATGCCGGTTTCCTCACGATGTTTTCCTTCACCGTTTTTAAAGCAAGTGATAATTATACAATACGCACATAAATCCGAAAAGTCAGAGGTGCGTGCCTTGGGTTCGAACTCGAGACCTATGATTTGGCAATCCGCCGGTCACACCACTAGGCTATCAGTGCTTTTTATCTTGTTACTGACCGACAGTTAAAGCTGACAAACGTCGTATTATTTCGTTTCTTTTGTAGTTCGTATGCCATCGCTATTATTATATTCTATAAACCTTCTTACGGAGACGCCTTCCGGCCACAGACTACTCTCTAAGAATAGTGCAATTTTCGACTTTGGCACACACATTTTGTATGCATTATATTGACGCTGTATCCTCGCTTTAATTCTCTGCAAAGATACATTAACCTGCGTTTTATTTAATACATACGCCTGAATATCACTTTCCGAAGTACTTATGTCTACATTATTTAAAAACAATGGTATTCTAATATCAGCTGCTTTAAATTTTTCATTAGGGTTATTAAGGGCCTTGCCCTCGATTGTATTATGGCTATTCCTTAACCTGCGCCGCTGAACTAGTTTCCATTCCTCCGTCTGCTCTTTATCCTTCCATTGTCCATCCTTAGACACAATATGCGCAAATGACCTATTATTCGCTGGCGTCGAAGCCATCCGATGATTCATACACGCGCCCGATTGCGCACTGAGGCCTGCTCGCAGTTCAGTCGCAGGCGGGCTATCGCTGTTCGAAACCGCGGTACAATAATTGGCCTCCACGTGCCGCTCCTCATTAGCGCATCGCACCTGTGTGAGCGGGACAGCGCCATCATCGCAACGCGCGTGCGGCAGAGATGCCCGCACGCAAGTTTCGTCTTGTACTGCGCCCACCGCTGTGTCATGATTCACGGAACGTTCTTCAATGTGAGGTAGGCCCAACGGACCGCTGTCCATAATATAACAGCTGTTCGACAAACCGCCACCGCCACGATTTTTATTGACATTTATGCACTCATAATTATTAACTAGGGACGCTTGCTTAAGGTTTATGAGATCTAGTTTTACCTCCTGTAATTGATCCGAAGTTATATACGTGTCCTTTAATAATTTTAGGTCTTTCTGTATCACAAGTATATCCTTCAGTAATCTCGTTGCATCAATGTAATCGAATGGGACCGGCGGTAATTTTTGCAGTTCTCTGGCAACAAATATAGGAGTTTCTTCTGTAAAGACTAACCCCTTAAGTATTTACATTAAATCAAATCATGTGTATTTTAATAATAAGTTCAAAATGTCCACCACCGATTCGTAAACACAATTGAGCACGGCACCGCGAATTGTCTTTCAGTTTTATTAACACTAAGTTTGTGATTTCACAGTTTCGATTGCACTCATGATTTTGATTTTTAGTTCGTCTAAAGCTCAAGCTTCGGCGATCACCGAATACAATCAGCTTAGGCGTAAATACCGCGCCGATCTTTCAGAAATTAAACTGTCTAAAACGTCTCAAATAATGAATAATTAACGCGAATGGGCAATGCGAAAAACTGTTGCTACTGTACAAAAATCAGAACCGGAAAAAAAGAAAAGAAAGATTTGTAATAAAAATGTACTCCTAAAAAGAAAAAAAACTGTGTCAAATAAGAAAATCTAATAAAATAAATCAATATGCCCACGATTCTACAAAAAAATGTGAAATCCCGCCAAAAACATTCTGTAAAAAACTATCCAAGTATCAATGGAGCTGCTTGTTTATGTCTAAAAAGTAATGAAATCTAGACAAAGTCGTGCCAAGTCTAAGGTTCCTTACTGCGATTTCTTTATTATTGTAAAATGCTGCAATGCATATTATACTTGTTACTTTAAAGTTTAATGGAGATGTCCCAGTAATCACCTGAGTTTTTAGATTTAAGCGAGTTAAAAACGTTAAATACATCGCGTGGTGTGGCCTGTTCAAAACTAAATAAGCGACTACATTAAATTTTAAGCAAACAAGTATCTAAAAGGTTCTTAGCTTTAGACGGGGATGTACTTAAGGAGCGAGTCGTAGTTATTTTGGCATAAAAATCTATAATGCCTGAGCTAGCTCATCCGCTTTACTTACTAATTTGTGGTCGACTATAATTTCAAACTGATGTACTTGGCGGACTGATTTACCCACAGATATAGATAGACCTAGATAACGCAAGTATCACGATCTGTGTGAGAACTCAGCGTGCTATTCTTGACTGTACGCAAAATAATACGAAGGTTTTGTTTTTCTCAAATTTGGTATTACCAGGTACAACTGAAAGTATTAGATTAAAAATAATTGGTTATTAAATTAACGCATAATATTAATCACAAAATGACATAACGATGCAAGGAAACAGATTGCGAAAGTGGCCACTTACGATTTTTGTACGTAAGCTAGGCACACGAAGTGGCACCCGAAGTAGTTGCTCTTGCGTTATCTAGGTCTATATCTGTGGATTTACAAGTTTCATTGTTAATCATTTTCCAAGTAGTTTTTACTTTATTATTAGAATTTTTAATTGTGTCACTTAAAAACTTTGACTTAGCTAAAATGCAAAACTTTTTAAATAATTTTTAACATGTTCTACAAAGGGAGTATCCAACCTGTAACACATCGCCTCATGCAATGTTTGTTTCATACGTCACAAGCACAAACAATCCAGTAACATGTTGAAGCCATTGGCTATAATTAGTAAATGGACGTGTATGCAATCTGTAGTATCCACTAATCAATTGGCACAATGCCTGGATAATTGGAATTGACAACAAATTAATTAACAAATGAATGTGATAAAATATAAATTCAGACATTAATTAATTTGTACATTCTATAATATGTTATTCAAAAGTAAATATAATTTTGAATAAAATTGTTTTAAGGTTTCTTGCATAGACTTTTAAACATAGCTATCGCTGCGCAAAAAGAAAGAAACCTCAAATCGTACTTTTCAGATTGTCCCGACGGCCATTGACTTTAACCTCTTTTGAACAGTAGTTAGCACAACTATCTTGATTTTTGTGTGCAACGTAAAACAAAATTTAATTTAAAAATTATTTTTTTAAACTATCTGATAAGTTCGAAACCTGAAGAAGTTTGTAGGTTTTGTCCACATTTTTGAATAAATATAAAGTATTTATTCAAATAAATAAATTTATTTATTTATTTATACAAAAAACAAAAAAATATGTGTAGATTTTTTTTATGAATTATTTTTAGTATTTTCAGTGTTTAGGTCGCGAAAACAAAAATATTTTTTTTTTAAATAAAGTATGGGAAGTTGACATCTGGGTGTTCTACTCTTGCATTTGGAATGATATACATATCTATATATATAAAAGAAAGTCGTGTTAGTTACACCATTTATAACTCAAGAACGGCTGGATCTATTTGAATGGTTTTGGTCTTTTTGGATTTGTCTTTGTCAGGAATAGCATAATCTTATCTTATATATAAAATTCTCGTGTCACAATGTTCGTTCCCATACTCCTCCGAAACGGCTTGACCGATTCTCATGAATTTTTTTATGCATATTCATTAAGCCTGAGAATCGGCTACTATCTATTTTTCTAACCTGTAAGTGATAAGAGGTGTTCAGCCCAAATTTTTATTTTTTTGATAATTTTTATTTTTTATTTTTTTTTATTATGTGGCATCAAAAAATACATACTACTCTAAATTTGCACTTTTTATCACCAACCCTTGCTTTTTAATAGTCATAGCAGAACTTTTAATGAGTTTTTGAAATATCACGAGGAGATAGAGGTAGGGGAGTGGGAGGGGGAGAGGGGGAGGGGGAGATGGGGAGGGGTGTCAAAGTGGGGATCGTAAGAGGGGGAGGGGGGAGATTGTGAGAAGGGAGGGGGAGATTGTTTGAGCGGGAGGGGGGAGATTGTGAGAGGGGAGGGAGGGGAGGGTCATGGATGACGGGAGGGATGGGTAGCGGAATGGGGGGAGGGATGGGTAGGGGAGTGGGGGAGGGATGGGTAGGGGAGTGGGGGAGGGATGGGGAGAAGGAGAGGAGGGAGGTCAGGACAAAGGGAGGGGGGGGGGTGGAGAAGGAGGAAATGAGAGGGGGAGGAGAGGGGAGGGGTAGGGGAAGGGTAAGATGAGAGGGGAAGGGAAAGGGAAGGGGAAGAGGCAGGAGCCGGGTGGGGGAGGCAGGGGAAAGTAAGGGAAGGGTGAGGGGAGGGGGATGGAGGGGTAAGGGGAGGGGCGTGGGAGGTGTGGGGAGATGGAATGAGAGGGGGGAGGGGAGGGGGAGAGGAGTTGATAAAAAATGCTATGCAATAGATTTACCGCGGCAGTCTCCGAGTGCCACAAGTCATTTTCTCTTTTTTTTTTAACCATTCAATCACAACGTGCCACAGCGAAGCGTGGCAGGGTACAGCTAGTCTTATATATATAAAATTCTCGTGTCACAATGTTCGTTCCCATACTCCTCCGAAACGGCTTGACCGATTCTCATGAAATTTTTTATGCATATTCAGTAAGCCTGAGAATCGGCTACTATCTATTTTTCTAACCTGTAAGTGATAAGGGGTGTTCACCCCAAATTTTTTATTTTTATTTTTTTGATAATTTTTATTTTTTTATTATGTGGCATCAAAAAATACATACAACTCTAAATTTTCACTTTTTTATCACCATCCCTTGCTTTTTAATAGTCATAGCAGAACTTTTAATGACTTTTTGAAATATCACGAGGAGAGGGAAGAGAGAGGGGAGTGGGATGGGTAGAGGAGTGGGGGAGGGTTGGGGAGTGGAAGAGGTGAGAGGTCAGGACAAAGGGAGGGGGTGAAAAAGGAGGGAATGAGAGGGGGACGGAGTGGAAAGTGAGGGAGGGGTGAGGCGAGGGGCGTGGGAGGTGTGGGGGAGAGGGAGGGAGAGGGGGAGGGGAGGGGAAAGTGAGGGAGGGGTGAGGCGAGGGGCGTGGGAGGTGTGGGGGAGAGGGAGGGAGAGGGGGGAGGGGAGGGGGAGAGGAGTTGATAAAAAATGCTATGCAATAACTTGACCGCGGCAGTCCGAGTGCCACACGTCATTTTCTCATATTTTTTTAACCATTCAATCACAATGTGCCACAGCGAAGCGTGGCAGGGTACAGCTAGTAATTAATAAAAAACATGAAAAGTCCTCGAAAAAATAAATATCAAGAATATTCGTTGTCTCAAACATTTTTCAAACGCAGCGCCATCTTGGATGATATGACAGGAGTCAAACTTCCCAGTTCAATATCAGGTGACAATTTGACATGACAAGTCCTAAGCTAAACCTAAAAGGTAAGGTTGTCAATTTATACGTACCTACGTTCTGAAATAAATTTTGTTACTAAACTTAAAGGTTTTATGTAGCATAAAAAAGTCTTATATTTCAGAAATCAATTTACGTAATTAAAAATGACGACAGAGACGAACTTTAATTCTTTGCAAATATAACTTATTTTACTGTTAGGACTTTAATTAAAGTAGACCGGGAAAACTATAAGTATAAATTGTATGTAACATAGAGACAATAGTTCAGATTAAAATTATGAATTTAGTATTTTTTAGTAAGGTAGTTAGGTTAGATAGTTGGGTTAGCTATAGGATAGGTATGGTCAGTTAGGTTAGGTTATATATACATGTTGTAATTTAAATTCTATCGAACACAAAATGTTTAATTATGATCACAGTAGAGATTCGCTACATAAAAAGTAGTAGTAGATATTATTGGTTTGGATTTATTTGTTGTCGTCTTATTAAACGTATAACCTATATGTAACATAAAAAAAAATGATAAGAGCAGTAAATTGACTCTAAGGCACAACGAAGTTTGCCGGGGCAGCTAGTTTAGTATAAATCTTTAATAAAAAGCGAATGTCACTTTTTTTGGGCAAAAGAAACACTGTGCGGTATTAAAATGTAGCTCCATAACATAAAAATGTAGGGACATATGGTCAGTTATTAGAGAGTCCAAAACTATTGTGCTTGATCTTTTTAATTTAATATCAATATTAGTTAGTGTGGCTGTTGTTGGGTCTGCTGTGGTTGATAAAGTGTTAGACATAAAACGAAATCCATACTGCCGTTTGTAAAGAAAGTTATTGGAGATGAGATATTTGTCTAATCGCGAATAAATAACCCTCTCAAAGATTTTGGTCCGGCAGGAAGTACGGGGATAGGGCGATAATTGATCGCATTGGTTCCAACATTAGCGATTTTTAGAGCATCAGGAAATATTTTCTCAGCAAGGTGTTTATTAATGCAAGCTGTCAGTATGTCTAATATTAAGGCTTTTAAACACTTAATTATTTTAGTGGTTATCGCGCCAATCCCCACTCCAGTTTGGATTAAGACTAACGTTTATTTTTGTAATTTCATCCATCTGACATGCTGTAAAAGCAGTTGGTTGATTGTTATAATCTGTTGTCTGTGTTGTGATGTCTAAATTGTTTTTTTGCTGTGTTGTTACAAAAGCGTAAGGCAGTGTCGAGCCATTTTGTAAAGAAGACGTTGAAAGTCTGGCGCGTTCCACTTAAATCCCCTAGATCAGTCCCCCAACGACTTGAACAGCACTCAATGTTCCACTATGATTCCCTAGGCGATTATTTAAAACTCTAATTTCCTTTTGTATCTCCAATTAGGGAAAAGGTACATAAGAAGTACAGTAAAAAGAGGTACCTATGTGAAAACAATTGTGTCTAATCCGCAGTTATATTTATGCACATAAATAAGAAACCACATGAATTTAAAAGATCTTAGTATATGCATCAAAATAAAATCGATTACTCAGTTCCGATTAAAACTATTTTTGGCACACCGCTGCAGCGCTTTAGTCATTGAGCTATTGCCGGTTTTGAGGTTCGGGACCCTAATCAAACACGATTGTTTTTGTAGTCCAAAAAAACGAGCTGAAATAAACTAGTTAAGTACATTTTCACAAATTACTTTTGTGGTTTTTCAAACAACATCACTTGAGAGCAGCTCGACCGACTTAGTTGTTTTTTGTTATTGTCGTAATTGTCAGAACAAGGTTCGTTTGAAAGATCAGAATAAGGTTTTATTTGTTTGTTTTTGGTTAATTATAAATTATCTTTTCACTCTTAGCTTCATAAATCAACGAAAATTACTAACTTTAATCTCCTGCATTTGATGGTCTACCATAGTACAGTCGAGTTCATTAATATATTGGCACTGTCAAGGATTCAAAATATTGTGAGCGTTGGAAAGCTCAATAAATTCTATAGAACCTATAGATCAAAAATATGTCCTCATGTGAACGGTTCAATAATATATGCTGTGCATTGTGCAATAATATGTGATCATGAACAGTTCAATAATATGTGATCATGAACGGTTCAATAATATATGCTGTGCATTAGGCAAACATATGTGATCACCCTTTTCAAAAATATAGTATTGGCTTTTATAATATCTGAGCAGGAAAAGCTTCTTAATTATCTCTACATGCATGGGAAAGTCAATTATTTGCTCGAACAAATAAGATCTAGTTTACATTGTTACAGAAATGACAGTAGTTTCCATTGTTTTAAGCGTTTGCGTTTGTTTTTTAAATTAGTGTCTTTCAATCGTTGAATGACATGTGCGTCAGTTATAATTTTATTATAAAAACATTTAACATCATTTGAAGTTAATCTAGCCAGTGATAAATGATGTAGCAAACTCCTTGACCATGCAATTTTAAGATTCATCATTCAGAGTAAAATTATCTTTATAACGTAAGTAATAAGGTTGAATTTGAATTACATTTACTTGTTTAAATATTATTGTATTTATGTGTGCCAAAGAGATTTATAGTTTATTGAATGTCTTTGATGTGTGCATACATAATTGTGAATCCTACAATGTTCAGATAATATGATCTTAATGTTGTTCATATAATAATGTGCTTTTGGCTGTATACATGTTACTGAGAAAAACCAGTCACATATTAATGAATCTAAATCTTGACCACAATTTAATGATGCTTTAGTTGTCACAATGTTATGTTTTTTTTTGACGGTCATATATTTTTGAAGCCTGAAAGGGCCAATATATTAATGAACTCGACTGTACCTACGTGTTATTGGAAAAATTGTGGAGTCTCTCTTCCACAAACGCCATTTAAGAGAATTGAAGTTATTTTAGAAAAAACACTAGTAGGTACAATGGAAGCAGAATAAAAGGACAAAATGCTATCTCTAGATTTACAAAAGCACGCGTTTATTATTTAGGGATGAAAACTATTCCGCTATGACGTTTTAATTCAAGTGAGAATCAAGTGCAAGAGCATTGAATTTAATATTAAGTAAAAACCTCTGCGAGCGTAAAGCCAATATTAAATGAAGTGAGAGTTGAAGCGCATAGCAATGAAGTGATGCCCCGCAGAGTTATTCTTTCACAAACTTTCTAGCCTTCCAGCAAATTAGAAATGCAGCCATTTACAAAGGCTCATTTCAAATTACTTGCTAGGAACCAACTAGATTTGCAGCAAAATACCTACTTCCAGTTTACCATTATTTGTAGGAAGCTTCAAGGATTTAATTTAAAGAGATTGCAACGAAACCAATTACTGGCGAGCTCAGCGTGCTCTCGGCAATACTTTTCGGTCCGTGTAGCCAACATAGAAGCAGCCCTGCGACTGCCCGAATAGGTAGTACCTACGACATTATTCAACATGTAATAATATCGTCGTCCCAATTGTGTATCACGTTAGCGTCAACACGGTACTTAATTATTATAAATATCTAGAAACTCTGCAGTACAGAATGCCGCTGTACAAAGCACAGTTGTATGATTATGCGTCAATTAGCTCGGATACATATAGTTGTGTTTGCATGCCTAAAAGTGATGATAGTGAGATATAATAAACATTAAAGCTTTCGGCTGCAGTAATATCATCAAAACTCTATTTATTGTTTGAAGGTCTCTTTTGACGTTATGTTAAAACCCGGGACATGCTCACATGCCTCGTAGATTCGACGCAGGAAACATGAAATGAAAATAACAGAATAATTGGAAGCCCGATACGGAAATATGAAGTTTTGAAAAAAAAATACGTAAATGCTCGGCCATTGAACACAGGGCACGGCATGCGGATACATTATCATTTTTGTGCGCGAAGTTCTCTGAATTTATTATGTCGAAGTATTTTGTTTTTCATCCCAACAATTCATCTGGGTGTACATATGAAATGTTTCGTGGCTAAGTTATTGCTAATCAATGTGGAAGCTGAGCTATTGAATTTGAAAGTATCTACTGTGCTCCCAGTTATTTTGTATGGTGCATTTTACTAACTTGAGTAATTAACATCGTGTAGATACAAAAGCCTTTAGCGTTAAACCAGCGTAGTAGAAGAACTGCAGAAGCTTGACTTTCTATTTCATTGAATTAGAAACTCAACAGTGCAATAATAGTTAATCTTTATACGAACGTGCTTTTCTCTCTATCCAATCTTTTTTTCGCAATTGGGTCGCGTATCAAGTCGGCAAGTTAGTTCCTACTATGCGAAGACGAGATGCGTAGGTACAGTCGAGTTCATTAATATATTGGCACTGTCAAGGATTCAAAATATTGTGAGCGTTGGAAAGCTCAATAAATTCTATAGAACCTATAGATCAAAAATATGTCCTCATGTGAACCGTTCAATAATATATGCTGTGCATTGTGCAATAATATGTGATCATGAACAGTTCAATAATATGTGATCATGAACGGTTCAATAATATATGCTGTGCATTAGGCAAAAATATGTGATCACCCTTTTCAAAAATATAGTATTGGCTTTTATAATATCTGAGCAGGAAAAGCTTCTGAATTATCTCTACATGCATGGGAAAGTCAATTATTTGTTCGAACAAATAAGATCTAGTTTACATTGTTACAGAAATGACAGTAGTTTCCATTGTTTTAAGCGCGTTTGCGTTTGTTTTTTAAATGAGTGTCTTTCAATCGTTGAATGACATGTGCGTCAGTTATAATTTTATTAGAAAAACATTTAACATCATTTGAAGTTAATCTAGCCAGTGATAAATGATGTAGCAAACTCCTTGACCATGCAATTTTAAGATTCATCATTCAGAGTAAAATTATCTTTATAACGTAAGTAATAAGGTTGAATTTGAATTACATTTACTTGTTTAGATATTATTGTATTTATGTGTGCCAAAGAGATTTATAGTTTATTGAATGTCTTTGATGTGTGCATACATAATTGTGAATCCTACAATGTTCAGATAATATGATCTTAATGTTGTTCATATAATAATGTGCTTTTGGCTGTATACATGTTACTGAGAAAAACCAGTCACATATTAATGAATCTAAATCTTGACCACAATTTAATGATGCTTTAGTTGTCACAATGTTATGTTTTTTTTTGACGGTCATATATTTTTGAAGCCTGAAAGGGCCAATATATTAATGAACTCGACTGTACTCAAAAAATCTGGATGAATTTTTCGTTCGAATACTTCCGAATCATCAAAAGAGATGCGTTTTTTTAAGGGTTATAACAACTTGTGCGGGGAGTTTCAAAATAGTTATAGGTGTATTGTTGTAAACGGAACAAATCTAACAAAATAAAATTAAAAATAAATCGATATGTTTCGACCCGTTTCTGCACGAATCTCGATATAGACTAAAACTAAGTACGCCAAATGTCAATATTCTAAAAAGGGTTCACAAGTTTTCGTTTTTAATAACATGTAGTAAGAATGGCGTACGGTCTCTTGCTAGACTATACATTACTTTTAGATGAGGTTTGATTGAAATAAAAGAAGATAAGTACGAAAACACTATTGTATTGTCTGAAAGGTACTTAAAGTAAAATGAGCTTAATGAAGTGCAGGTGTGAAAACAAAGTGAGTGACGCGGCCCTTGTTGGCGGTAACGAGAACGCCTGGCTGACTTGATAGCCCAACGCGAACTGATGATTATTATGAGTAGAAATGAATGTGCGGCGTAAACTGCTGAATTGCAGAATGTGCGGTTGTACCATACAAAGGGCATCGTCTGGCCTAGAGACCGTTCGCTTTGAGAGAGGGGAATATCATGTTTATTTGCCTGTAGTGGAGTCTATTTCTCTTTTTTTTTTTCAATAAAGAGTACGGTTGGTACGGTCGGTTCGGTACGTGGGTTCGTGTTTCTATTCTATTTCTCTTTAGTTTTTGTACTAAATTTGTTCAAAGTCAAAGTCAAATCATTTAGGTATTTCAATTAGACCGTTAAAGGCACTTTTGTAGTACCTACGTAGTAAGTACTTAAAGATAAAAAAAATAGAATAGAAAGAAAATTGTTGTATTTGCCTCTTCAGAAAGGTAGTTTTATATGGAGAAGTATGGGCAAGAAGAATGATTGTAGTCGCGTTTTGATTGTGTAGATAATATGACGCTGAGAATAAACGGTTGTCGAACTTTTGGGACAACGGCCCTATTTATCTATTTCTATGAATGTGCTTTGCGCTGATTTGAACTGCAATCTTTGATAAGACGTTAATCAGTCCAATGAGATACTTTCGAGATGAATCTCGAAAACATCTCATTGGTAATTTTGAGACACGGTCACTTTGTCTTTATGAAGCCAATGGATGAATCCAAATTTATTGTTTTTCCCAGCAAGTGCAAGTTGCCCAGTAGGGTTAAATTAATAAAAAACACTTAAATATTTTTTTGGACGTTTTTAGTACCTCACCTCAGATTATTTATTATAATCCATCAAATTGGAGTATTTATTATTAGAAATTCGTAGGAGGTCTTGAGGTTATTGAAATCCTTGGGTAATGCTCTCACCGGGTGAACGTCCGCTCCAGAAATAAGAGCAGCCACCAATCGTTAACGAAGTTTTCCGCTGTGCCCGGAGTCTAGATTTGCCCGATTGATGGCCCCCTATCACATGGGACTTAAACATAGCTGGCGAAATGTGGGTGTGCAACCAAGTACACCTCTGCCTAACCCTTTGGGGATTACAGGCGTGAATTTAGGTTTTTGGAAGCAAGCCCATGAAAGATATACACAGTAAATGGTAATTTTGTCGTTCATTAACTTGCATGTGCGCTGTGGCAGTTAATCCGTTGCGAGTATGTCAAGCTCACTTAAGGCGCTTTGCACGTGGAACAACTATTGCAGCAACTGGCAATTAGCTTTTTACATATTATCAAATGGGATTGCGCACACATAGCAACTCGAGTAACTAGCAATTTGTAAAGGAACCTTTCAAAAAGTTGATAGTTGCTTCTTGTGCAAAGCGCTTAAATGTGTGACTCGTTTCGAAATATTTAAAAGTTGGTGTTAACCAGGCATCTCTCGAACCATGATAGCGAGACAATTGAAACTTTCACAAATAATTAACTTCTTTGACGCTATAACATCAAATACAAAAACAAAAGCCGGTTTTTTTGTATTGATCACGTTTTGAATTTTCACAGAGTTCAAGAGACTACACCGGGCGATGGGCGGCGCTGCAGCAGCTGGCCCTCATGTTTTTCCACACCAACTTCGGCATCAACTTCATCCTGTACTGCCTGTCGGGGCAGAACTTCCGGCGCGAGCTGTGCCAGTCCATCGCGTGCCTGCGCAACCGCACACATCGCAGCAACGACATGCGACTCGTCCGCCGCAACACAGGCTTACCTGGCAGTCTTAGCAGTAAGCATCATCTCACTTAATTGCTAGAGTGCTCTTATTATTATTTGTGAACACATGGACATGCTTTAAGGTTACTTTCTAAGATGTAGGTAGGTACACTCGGGTGAAGGTGGATAAATATAAATAAATATTCCACAACTTTTCACACAACGCTATTTAGTCCCAAGCTAAGCTTGAGATCTTGTGTTATGGGTACTAAATAGCTGAAAAACGTACTTACATATTTCTAAATACATACATATTATAGATAAAGATACTCGTATACTCGAACAATCTTTTCCAAACTTGACACCAACGCAACTCCCGCTTATAGAACTTCTGAGAATCTCAGTTAGTGGGTAGAAAGCACCCGGTAGGCCTATTTTGAGATTAATGACACAATTTTCGGCAGGTAATATTATTCATTTCAAAGACACAAGGTTTTATGATTTCCATGTACCTGAGTTTCGACTTGGATTAAAGTAGGTACCTGGTTCAACATTTACATACATTTTTATTCATCCAACGCTGCTTTTTAATTAAATTATTTTAGTTTTTCGATATTTGCGCTGCCATGTAATTGATACTAATGTAATTAACACCTTGACTGCGGGCGCTATCGACTACGCCAAGCCGCCCGTGCGGACGGCCGCACACCTGCTGCGAGAGCCGCACAGTCGTATCGAATGGTCGAAAACAATACGCCAGTGCGGATATAGCGCTGGGTGTGTTTTAATCCTCCAGTGCGGCAAAACACAGGCTATTGTGTTTTTTTAGTGGCAACCATAGTACAAAACTAGAACTAGAGACTAAAAGGATTCAATTAATGAACAATTTTTATCTCCGAATAGATAAAAAATAAAACATGTGAAAACGAGTTTGTAAAATTAGCAAACGTGTTTGTTTTTGGTTGTAATACTGTGCCTTTCGTCTTTTGTACGTAATTGTCTATTTATTGTCATTACGTATCATTATATTCATGGCCTATATAATTGGCCTCTATTCCTCGAAAGGTTAGGCAGGGAACCAATAGTATTGGTTATACAAACCGCGATGATAAGCATATATAGTTCACCCACCCCATCTCTTTTGTAGCCCCATTTTCAACACCCTCCACCACCCTCGTCACATTTACAACACATGTTCGTAACCAACTGGTTATATAAATATATAACAGAATAAATGCATCAAATTATTTCCGTAATAGTACAGAGTGGATTTTAATTAGTTAGCAACTGAAAAGGTCGCTTTGCTTGTGTTTACCACCAATATAACGTTACACGCTATTAATGCAATGATTTTTTGTATTTGTTCATTGAAACAAGCACACTACCATGTCTTTCAATAACTTTACAAAGGTGCAGCGAAACACAGTTTGCAGCAGACAAGCCGTCGCCACTCCAGCAACGTCACGTTTGCAGGTAATTAATTCCGCACGCTTCAGTGTGCTTGGACAGAGGGCTACCGTAGAGTAGATTAATGTTGTACCGTTATTGTTGAATTCACTTATGATCGGTTCAGTGCTGTAAATTTTCATTAACTTTGCAAGATCACACTTCAGTGGGTCCCGTATATATTATGTTGATGTTTGCACAACCAGAGGCACACGGCTTTTAATTAAACTCCGGAAATGATCGGCACATTGCTAGTAGCTACTAGCCCTGTGCCTTTATTGGGAATTATTGGAAACTTTGCAATTTTGAGTGCACTAATCTAACTTTAAAGCTCTTTTCAGACTACACTCTTTTTTTACTATTGTGATATATAGTATAGAGAATAGGGACCAATGCTATACTAAACAAGGTGTTGTTTTACTATTGTGATATATAGTATAGCGAATACGGACCAATGCTATACTAAACAAGGTGTTGTTTTACTATTGTGATATATAGTATAGCGAATACGGACCAATGCTATACTAAACAAGGTGTTGTTTTACTATTGTGATATATAGTATAGCGAATACGGACCAATGCTATACTAAACAAGGTGTTGTTTTACTATTGTGATATATAGTATAGCGAATACGGACCAATGCTATACTAAACAAGGTGTTGTTTTACTATTGTGATATATAGTATAGCGAATACGGACCAATGCTATACTAAACAAGGTGTTGTTTTACTATTGTGATATATAGTATAGCGAATACGGACCAATGCTATACTAAACAAGGTGTTGTTTTACTATTGTGATATATAGTATAGCGAATACGGACCAATGCTATACTAAACAAGGTGTTGTTTTACTATTGTGATATATAGTATAGCGAATACGGACCAATGCTATACTAAACAAGGTGTTGTTTTACTATTGTGATATATAGTATAGCGAATACGGACCAATGCTATACTAAACAAGGTGTTGTTTTACTATTGTGATATATAGTATAGCGAATACGGACCAATGCTATACTAAGGTCAGTCACTTCGTAGGCGCTGTGCCATACGGTCACTTTCGTTACCCCCACCTATTGCGTTCGGTCACTATTCCAGCGTATCTCAAATAATTTGCGACCAGTGTCTACAAGACCAAAACAAAACCAAATAAGTCATGAACTCGCACAAGTGTGGCGCCTGCGGGGAATCATTATCCGATGGAGCTCATTGCACAATATGTAACCGAGAACTACACTTTCACTGTGCCGGAATAACAGAGGCCGGATACCGGAAGCTGGGTGACAGAAAACTTACATGGCGTTGCAGCAAATGTAAAATAGCTGCCACTACTCAGCCTCTAGTGTCAGCTGCCACTACTCAACGCCCAGTGTCGCCAAGGGTAGAATCGGAGTCGGTTATCCTCAGTGAGATAAGAGCACTCGCTGAAAAACTAGCTCCTCTAGAATTTTTAAAAGAAGAGATCACTGCGCTTCGCTCGGAGTTTGCTGATCTGAAGTCATCATTAAGTGAAACAAATAAGGAGTTAAAGGACTTCAATGTCAAAATTAAAGACATGGAAGTGCGCCTTGTACATGTCGAGAAGGTCCAGGAACAGGTGGACATCCTTCAAGCCCGCCTAGATAAGTTAGAAGATGATAATAATGCCAAAGAGCAATGGACTCGATTGAACAATATCGAAATAAAGGGTCTTCCCCAAAACAACCACGAAAACCTCTTTGAAATCATCAGCAAAATTGGCGCTAAAATTGATTATCCCGTTTCCAAGGCCCAGATAAACTTTATAACTAGGGTGCCAACTCGTGAGAAAGATCATACGAAACCTATTATTGTGAGTTTCGTCAACCGTTACGCGAAGGAAGACTTCATTGCCGCTGCGAGACTACTTTCAAAGACTTCTCCTATAACAACTGGGCAAATAAACCTCCCTGGCAACCACCGTATTTACGTCAATGACCACCTGACACTACAGAACAAGGCATTGTTGTCCAAAGCTAAAAAAGCGGCTGCAGAAACGGATTTTCGCTACGTCTGGGTCAAGCATTCCAAAATACACGTGAGGAAGGCCGACACGTTTCCTATAATAGTTTTAAAATCCGAAAAAGACCTCATCAAAATAAAATAACACTGTTTCAATACCGATTTAAACCTATAAATGTAAACAAAATGTCTAAGTCTAGTCGTGCAAAACCAAACATAAAAAATAAGTTTGAGAACCGTATGCAGGTAAGTGCTACCAGCGTATTCCACCAATTATTGTGTCGCTCAATAGTGCTGTGTAAGTTTGTTTCTAAATGTCATTATCATACTCTTTGTTGTCGACCTACCGAATTAGTCCTTGTTGTCATTACATTACCGTGCAATTCTAATTACCTAACCAACGCAGTTGTGACTTACCGGGCCCGTGTCGTTTCTTTTGTTCCATATCGTAACCTTATATTTGCGCGTATTTCATTGTACCGTGTGTTGATACACTGTGCACTACAGTGCCTATTAAATTCCTACCAGTTTTTATCTTCTACCTTCATTATAATTTATTATTGTTGGCATTGTATGTCTTTGATCTTGGTAAACGATTTACTAAATTCACTACAAATTATTGATAATATTGTTGTTGTTAAGCCTAAAAATGATTAATATATATTACCAGAACGTAAGAGGTCTGCGCTCAAAAAGTAACAGTTTATATCGTAACGTTTGCTTGAATTCTTATGATGTTATAATATTTACGGAAACATGGTTAATGGATAGTATTAGTAACAGTGAGTTGTTTGATGGACGATATCTTGTCTGGAGGCGAGACCGGGATTACTGTCGAACAGCACAGACACGGGGAGGTGGAGTGTTAATCGCGGTAAGGAGTGATTTGACAGTCGTGGAAAGATGTGACTGGCGTACCTCCGCCGAGGATATATGGGTGTCCATCGTTTTGAAGCAATCTAGACCAGCGGTAAGTTACAACATTAATATTTGCGGTCTATACTTGTGCAAAGAAAACGTAGGTAACTCATACATAACTCAATTACAAAACTTCCACCGTAAACTTAACAACTTAGTGTCCGCCCACCCTTTAGATACATTTATAATAACTGGTGATTTTAACTTCGGCGGCGATGTTGAATGGCAACAGTCTGACGATAGTTCTGGATTATGTCCTGAGAATGTGTCCGTTCGATGTATTTTGGATTTCTTTGACACAATAAATGCGTGTAACTTGTCCCAGTTCAATGGTGAGCGTAACGTCAACGGTAGATTATTAGATCTTGTTTTCTCAAATAACGCATTAAAAGTGAATGATTGTGGTGACCCCCTTGCTGTGCCTGTTGATGTTCATCACAAACCGATAGTTATTAAAGCTGATTTCGTTGAAGTTCACAAACTCATTGAAAAGCCTAGCACAAAATTCATATTTCATCGAGGCGATTACCCTGCAATTACGTCTGCACTAGATCTTATTGACTGGAATTTGTTGTTGTCTGCTGGACCCCTAGACCAAGCCCTTAGCCTTTTCTATACCAAGCTATACGAGCTCAGGGACTTATACATTCCCGTTAAACCGCTTAAAAAATCGACACACCCCCCCTGGTACACTAGTGCTTTAATAAAAGTATTAAAAGAAAAACACAAATACCATATCAAATACAAAAATTACGGCAACTTATCCGACTACCACTCTTTTTCTCTCTTACGAAATCGAGCTAAAGATTTAGAAGCGGTTTGTTTTGACTCGTATATGAAAAAAATAGAATCCTCAATTGCCAAAAATCCTAAATGTTTCTGGTCATATATTAAAAGTAAAAGAAGCAGTAATACATTACCTAACGTATTACACTACATGGACTCGTCTGCGGACACAGGCGAGGGTATCACTGAGCTTTTTTCCTCTTACTTTCAGTCTACTTTCCAAGAACCTGTCTCAGAATCTGATGATCTAGATGTTAACATAGACATTAATTCTGCTAACTCGGTGAACCTAAGTACGGTGTGCGTGTGTCCGGAGACGGTCCTCAAGTTGCTTAAAGGTTTAGACCCATCTAAATCCGGTGGGCCGGATTTGATACCCCCAGTCTTCATAATTAATTGTGCAAAGAGCTTGCTGGCTCCAGTCTGTGTGCTGTTTGAGCGGTCGTTGAGAGAGGGTATCGTCCCAAAGATGTGGAAGTCGGCATTTATCACACCGATTTTTAAAAAAGGGAATAAATCTAGTATTGAAAACTACCGCCCCATTTCTAAATTATGTCTTTTCTCTAAAGTCCTGGAAAGAGTAGTACACACGGAGGTATACTCAGCCATGCAACGCCATTTTGGTGACGAACAACATGGTTTCCTCAAAAAACGGTCAACCGCCTCCAACTTGATACTATCCAATGAAATTATAACCACTGGAATGGAAGAACGATGTCAGGTCGACGCGATTTACACGGACTACAGCAAATGTTTTGACCGTATAGATCATCGGGTGCTTCTTAAGAAGCTGCTTTTCGCGGGGATTCACGGTGACCTTTACCGATGGTTTTCGTCATATATAGAAAATCGAACGCAAGCTGTGGTTTTACGTGGATACGCGTCTGGTTGGAAATCTGTCCCTTCAGGGGTGCCCCAGGGCTCAATATTAGGACCGTTATTGTTTACGATTTTTATTTTGGACATAAAACAATGCTTTGAAAACTCGCACATCCTTCTCTACGCAGATGACATGAAGGTCCTAAAGTCAATACGCACATTATCTGATGTCGAGCAACTGCAGTCAGATCTTGACAGATTTGCACAGTATTGTACAACTAACAAATTACAACTGAATGTGTCTAAATGTTTTCACGTAGTATTTACTCGCCAAAAATCTATCATCGGCCCTGGGTATTCATTGAATGGTACTTACATAAGTAAAGAACCCAGTATCAGAGATCTCGGTGTGGTACATGACAGCAAGCTACTTTTTGATGATCATATAGAAACAGTTGTCAACAAGGCGTTTAAAGCATTGGGCTTCATCATTAGAGCTTGTTCTAGCTTTAGTTCCCTTAAACCAATTAAAGTCCTATATTGTTCTCTAGTACGTAGCCACCTTGAGTACGTTTCTCAAGTATGGAACCCTCAATATGAGATCTACAAATCTCGTATTGAGTCTGTTCAGAAGAAATTTTTGCGTTACTTGGACTTTAGGGCCAGGCAATCCTCAGTCGACTATGAACACCGTTGTAAACGATATCATTTCTTACCGTTGGAAGTAAGACGTAATATTAGTGATATCAGTTTTTTAGTGAACATCGCAAATGGCTCGGTTGACTGTCCTGAACTACTTAGCAAAATTCTTCTTCGCACTAATATAAATAACCTAAGGAAACGGCCGATACTCCAAGTACCATACGCATCGACCAAGTACAGGCGCAACGCTTTCTGTATACGTAGTTCCATTGCCTTTAATAGTTTACCATCACATCTGGAAATTGATTTATTTTGCACTAGCGCACACAATATTAGGAAGATTTTAAATAGAGATTATTTTGGTGACAACCATAGATAGTTTTTCAAATCTGATTTTGCACGACTGGCCGTATTTAAAATATTGTTTTTTTTTTTTAGTTTATGTAGGCTAATATTATTATGAACTGTAAACAATCATATAATCGCTGCAATTTGGTCAACGCAAGTAACATATAATTATATAGATTTATACATGTGGAAGCTTGTTATTAGCAATTGTACCTGAATTTATGCATGATATTTAAATTGTTATTAGTCTGTAAGCTTTCTTTAAAATTAAATAAATAAATAAACTAAACAAGGTGTTGTTTTACTATTGTGATATATAGTATAGCGAATACGGACCAATGCTATACTAAACAAGGTGTTGTTTTACTATTGTGATATATAGTATAGCGAATACGGACCAATGCTATACTAAACAAGGTGTTGTTTTACTATTGTGATATATAGTATAGCGAATACGGACCAATGCTATACTAAACAAGGTGTTGTTTTACTATTGTGATATATAGTATAGCGAATACGGACCAATGCTATACTAAACAAGGTGTTGTTTTACTATTGTGATATATAGTATAGCGAATACGGACCAATGCTATACTAAACAAGGTGTTGTTTTACTATTGTGATATATAGTATAGCGAATACGGACCAATGCTATACTAAACAAGGTGTTGTTTTACTATTGTGATATATAGTATAGAGAATACGGACCAATGCTATACTAAACAAGGTGTTGTTTTACTATTGTGATATATAGTATAGCGAATACGGACCAATGCTATACTAAACAAGGTGTTGTTTTACTATTGTGATATATAGTATAGCGAATACGGACCAATGCTATACTAAACAAGGTGTTGTTTTGCATCCTCGTCAAATTTCAGGAGGGTGTCATAATAGTAGATTATTGCATCGAGCACAAAGTAATTTATTATTGCACCGAGTGCCTGATCAGCGAGGGGTCTAATCTAACAGGCACGAGGGCAATATAAATTACTTTAAGGCGAGGTGCATAATCTGCTTTTCTTTCAACTATTACCTATAGGAATAGTAGATAAAAGAAACTCATATCAAACAGTTAGAATAGAAGTTTAATTATTGAAATTAAAAGTTATACTTGAGCAATTATTAAACGTATGGTTAAGAGTTTGGTTGAGCAAATTTATATTTGTTTGTTCAACTTGGGACTGAATAATATTATCAGACAAGGTAGATTATCACATTTTATCGTTTCCAAAAATATTGTCAAGCAAAATTAACAAAGTTCCCGCCAAATCGTTTTTTAAGTTTCTTTCATTTTTAAATCAGAGTTAGCAGCAATGAATTTAAATCAGAGTTAGCAGTACTGATTTTTTTAAATTTGGAACAAGTAGGATAGAAACGAATAATACGTACGTAAAAAAGTAAGTATTGATATCGGCTGGCTGAATAGAGCTAATCCATTGAGATTGGCACCTTTTGGTGCGATTAAAAAATAAACTGTGCAATAGTGAAATTTCATACATTTTTTTTGCTCTAGAGCATTAAAGCCTCGCTTTGTACTGAGTTTTTAGTGTGATTGTGATGAAATTAAAGCATAGTTGGAAGAAAAATACATAAATAATCAATTGAAAGTACGTTAGCGGGCAATAACTAACAAGAGCTGCTTTTTTAATGTTGAAATTTAACAGTATTTCAGAATTAAACCCTTAATTCAATACAAATAAAACAGAATCACCCGACTTCGCACACAGCGACAATGCAGCTGTGTGCGTGAGTGTCGACGTCTTACCTACGAAAAACAAGCGCGCGCGACGAAGCAATGACCGCCATGACTGGAAACAATAATTTTAACTAATATTATTTCGAAAATCACCTACATTATGTTATAGCGTAGTCTGAAAGAGCTTAACGAAATAACTATCCTGAGCAAAGCCACACGACTGCGTTGCGTCGTCACAGCGCTGTGATTTCAATAGATCGTTGGGCGACGTTTTTATATGATGTTTGTAGGTATACGACGGATCGATAACGCTGTCGTCGCAACGCACCCGAGTGGCAACCCTCTACTGGTTGCATATTTTCCCTCCTTGTAATGTGAAACTATTGATATTTAGTGCTGAGTGTCTATTATTTTCAATTCCATTTTTTAAGTGTTGTAGTTGCTTGCGATCTTCCGCCGTTAGATATTCGTTAAATTGTGTTGTTAATTATTGTACACATTTTATTATACACGAACTACAATTAGCGTAACATATTGTCAAGAAAAATAGATTTAATTTTATTATTCAAATACCCTTTAACATCACTTTTACTTAATATTTTTTTCGGTAATTTGTTTACCCACTTTTTTTAACCTTTTAAGTAAAGTTAAAATAATAAATTTATTATAAAAATTAAAAAAAATGAATATGGTTTCCTCGCGTGTTTCCTTCAAGTATTAAAGTTTTTTCCGCCAATACTGAGAATGATGTAATATAGATGTTTCCTCAAATAGTCTCTGCAATTCTCAATTACGGCGATTCGTATTTAGCTCTTCATTTCAGAAGGTTCCACACCGCGTTCTATCGGATTCATATTCAGGTCGTGGTTCGATTCCCACCAAAGACAAATGTTTGTGGGACGAGCACGATCTTTTATGTGTATAGGTGTACTTAATCTATGTTATGTAAGTATTAATATAACTATAACATTCTCCTTAGCATCTATTATATACTTTGTATTCCGACATCTTGACATGAAAGAATTCTGCATTCGTCACTATATAAATTATATTTTCGTACCACTTGCTCAAAAAAGTGACATTCTATGCCACAAAAAGCGATCATAGCAAAAGTCATTTTTAATCTGTTAAAAACGGAAAGAAAATTTCTGAATTAAATTCAGAAATTTTCTTTCATCACCTCCAGGGGGAGAATGTGATTTAAATTTGGAATACTTACCGAAATTAATACTGAACTACATCTGTGTTTACACCATTGAGTTTGCATATAAAGCATTATACATGTTTTTGAAAAAGGAATACGCATTTAATATGCAGTTATGATTATTAAATAAAATTACGAAAACCGACGAGGTCGTATGAGCTCGATGCCTTTGCTTTTCCGGAAAAAAAATATTAGTCTAGGAATTCGCCGCGTTTTTGTTTTCTTCAAATACATAAAGGTTAAGTTTATTTTACTTTTAATTGTCATTATTTTTAATAAATGCTTATCTCATATAATTAGTGTGTTAATTTTTTCGCAAATGGTACGAAAAGTAGAGTATTTTCCTCGGTCAAAGTCTTGGGTGAACTTAAATCCCTTGCTACACTCAGGACCTGTCTTAAATCCCTCGCTTCGCTCGTGATTTTTTTAACACCTCGCTACGCTCGGGAGTAAAGCTCGAGTCCTTCGTTTCGCTCGCGATTTAACCTTTTCGCCGCCCACGTACACAGAACACAATGCCTCGCCGAGCGCCAAGCTATAAATGTATAACTAAATAATTATACAGTAAACAGTAGTGATGGGGATATCGTCATATCGATGAATAAGATTTGTACGCGTAAAGTTAAGATTGAAAGTTGATTTTACGAATATAAATAAAAACTGATTAAATATTTCCAGATTTGTTTTGTTTCACAATATCCTTAATAAGAAAAAACAGTATAAATTATGAGTATCAAAGAAAGTAATACGTAACTCAATTAGAACTATAAGGAATGGGGTACATCTCTATTTGTTTCATGATCTCATTCTTTAACTTCATATCAAGTTATTGGCACTGAGGGCACGTTGAATTCGATTCTGATCAGGGATGGGGTCTATGGTCTTTCTTTCTTCTATTTTGTCAACGTTTTTTACCGTAGGTATCTAAGTGGCAGAATTTTTAATTGTTTTTTAAGTGTTTTTTGAAATGGAAAGTAAGTATACCTACTTATATTTAAATTCTATCACCTAAATCTACTGTAATTACAGTGCATCTGGAGATACTGGACTGACCGAACATTTTACATACTTATTGAATTCCTACTCTTTGATGAATAAACATTATTATTATCATCCAGTTAGACATATCTCAGAATTATCTTCTGGTTCAATGTTCTCCACAAAATACTCCGAGTCCGATTCCACACCTTGCAAAATTTTAAGTTCGTCCGAATCAAATTCTTCACTCAGTTTTCTATTTAATTTTGTTATCAAGTGAAAGAAAGAAAGAAAGATGCGTGCGCGCGAATCCGATTTTGTGCTGCACTATGCCAAAGTGACCTTGACAGCCGCACGCCTATGACGTCACTGACCAACTTCTATAGTAGTTCGTGGCACTCGGTGGCGCACAGGGGCATAGACGACCAGTTGTTTTGTAGAGATGGGAAAATAACTATCGACAAGAATTTGTAACAACTTTATAATTACGTATCGGCATCTACCTGAAGGTCGAAATTCATCTACTATCCTTTGTAATGAAGTAGATAACTAAGTTCATATTTTATTGACCTCAAATTGTTTTCGATATTCGTAACTTTCTGTATTTATAAATATTTTAATGGTAAAATCAACCTTTCACGGCACATCACTGGCCAACTTGATATGAAGTGATTGGCATTCTGAGGAAAGTAACAAAATTCGGAGTTTCTGTTTTTGCCGATTTTAGGACAAACTAGGGCTTATTTTGTGTAGAAAAAACGGGGTAGTAGACAGTGCTATCTTAAATAATAAAATGAAACAAAGCTTTTAATCACAGTAAATTTATTTTAATAAGATAGTTAAAATGAACAACTTCTATAGAAATTGTGGCGTTGGTGGCACGAAAATCCCGAACTTCTATAGAAGTGCTTGGCGGTGAAAAGGTTGAATCGTCACCCGCGACAGAAGACACTGCTTTAACCCCTTTGTTAATAATCTACTATTTACCCGATTCGTCAATGGTCTAAAGTCAGTTCCGGAGAAAAAATTGACTTTCAGGTACCAAAGCGAACTATTGGAACAATCGTAGCAAGTAATTATCTGTGGCAAACACTGTAGCTATGCTGTGCGTAGCAAATTCCGTAGCATAGTTGTGCGTAGCAAATTTCGTAGCTTGTAGTTCATAACAAGTACCGTTACCGTAGCTTTGCTGTGCGTAGCGGACGCCACAACATTGACGTGTGTAGCAAATCTCGTAGCTTTGACTTGCGTAGCAAATACTGTAGCTTTGCAGTGCGTAGCAAACACCATATAAATGTTGTGCGTAGCAAAAACTGTTACTGTGTAGCTTTGCTGTGCGTAGGTAATGTCGTAGCATTGTCATGCGTAGCAAATGTTGTAGTATTGCTTCACATAGCAAATGTGTCTGTGCCTTTGTTGTGCTTTGCGAATCTGTTGCACGGGTAGGTATTCTATGCAAAAGATTTGAATCATACAACGTGTTTTTGTATCCTTTAACTCTAGGGTTATATTTTACAAGTAAAATTAATCCAAAACGTAGCCCCGAAATGAATAGTTTCAAAGATATCATACGAGATCGTTTTAATGCAAACCAATCATTCATATTTAAAGCTAGGAAAATGCGACGTCATTATGTAATGCATCGTCATTTGTGAACGGACGTACCGATCGCGCTTGTGCTCTAGTTAAGAGTATTTTGCAGACGCATCACATCACCGTCGTCGCGGTGTATGTACGTCGACCTATCGGGGCCTCCGCGATGACCCAGTTACAAGTGCGGAAATCATAATGAAGTGATTATTAAATTGTTTTAAGTGTCACTATTGCCTTAAAAGTAAATAATGGCTGCTAAACAGTCAATTAAAATTAAAACTGATCTGGAAAAGCAGTTGTACGACTGCTACATCCAGGAGAAAACCGACAGAGAAAATCTGCAACAAATGGTACGTCAACTAAACGGCCACATACAAACCTTGCAGGAACAGGTACAAGATCTCCAAGGTCAATTAAAAAGCCTAAAGGCACAAGAAAAATCAGAACCCAAAGAAAAACAGGTCAGTGAAACCATAACACCTGCTCAGCCTGCTAAAAGTGTCGTCGAGTACTGCACGGATGAGGATGAGCTCGCCAAAGAAACTGGGTGGATTAGGGCCAAGAACAGGAAGAAAAGGAAGTTAAACACCTCACTTACTCCACCACCATTGCAACAGTCTAGAGATAGCGCTCAGCAGCAGCAACTCAACAACCAAGAGAAGCCAATCACAAAAAAAAATTTAGCACCGCCTCCAATCGTAGTGGACGGTGTTAAGAATTACCAAACATTCTACTACTTTTTAACTGGATCTCAGCCAGTCGAAACATTCACCGCCAAAATGTTAAGCGGTAATAGCGTGAAAATAAATGCCAAAACTGAAGATTCCTACAGAGTTATTGCACGACGCTTGACTGAAAATAACTGTTTATGGCACTCATACGAGGATAAACAGACTAGGCCAATAAGAGTAGTAGCGAAAAAATTACATTCTTCCTGTCTACCGGATCGGATTAAAGATGATTTAATGTCACAAGGATTCCATGTAGAAAACGTAATCAACAAGTTAAGCTGGAGAACAAAATAATACCGCAGTGTAAGAGATGCCAGGCTTACGGTCATACCCAAAGGTATTGCTCAAAAGAGCCAAGGTGTGTCAAATGTACGGGTAAACACCTCACAGCTGATTGCAACAAACCTGCTCAAGAAAAACCTAAGTGTGTCCACTGCGGCTTACCTCACTCAGCCAACTACAGGGGGTGTTTAGTTGCTAAGGAGATGCAAATGTCAAAGAACAAGAACTCGAAAACGAACCCGCCTAGTAACCCTGCCGCTAAGCAAATTGTTACAAACAGCGGTAAGCTGACTACAAAACAAAACGCACATTTCGCACAGACAACCGCAATAACTGCAACTCCATCCAAAAGTGCATCTTACGCACAAACCGTAAAACCAAGCACACAACCATCAAATCTTGAGGACAAGCTCAACCAGATCCTGATGTGATCCGATATTCTCGAAATAGCCATTTTTGTAAAAACCAACCTGCATCTGTTTCCATCGTTAAACGAGACACGAAAGAGGACGAATTCTATGAGATCTCAGTATCAAAATTTATTGCACACAGGTAGCTATAACACCACACTGTTAAAGAAAAGCGTAATGTGTATGGCGCCAAAGGTATACAATAAGTTACCCAACATTGTTAAAGAACAGCCATTTAGAATATTCAAAAAACGACTTACCGACTTATTGCTACAAAAATGTTACTATTCTATATCAGATTTTTTGAATGATGATTTTTGATGCTTGTTTACATATTTTATCTGCACTGATAGGCTATGTGTGTAATGTTTTAAGTATGTACTTGTGTCTATATAAAAATATTTGTATGCCGAAAGGCAGAATGTACAAGGACTCTTGAACTTTGTGAACACCTTATTGTTATACCTACATTCAATACAAATAAAAACTTCTTATTCTTATTCTTATTCTTATTCTGTGTATATCATCATTTGACAAGAGACTAGAAAAATTAGAGACAAGCAATATAAAAATCAATCATGAATAACAAACTTAAGATAATGGCATGGAACTGTAATGGACTGCTGAAACATCAACCAGAGTTACAAGTAGTCCTAGACACAGAAAATATTGATGTGTGTTTGATCTCTGAAACGCACTTCACTAGACAGTCTTTTGTAAAGTTTACGGGCTATAAGGTTTATCACTCGCTGCACCCTAACAACACGGCCCGAGGAGGTAGCGCTGTTATTATTCGAGAAAATATCTGTCATTACGAAAAATGTAAATACGAAGAGCCAGACACGCAAGCTGTAGCGATATCAGTAAAAACAAATAAATTTGATGTTACAGTCGCGGCAGTATATTGTCCTCCAAAACACACCATAAACAAAGAGCAATATTTACACCTCTTTAGACTCCTTGGGCAGAGGTTTATATTAGGCGGTGACTTTAACGCCAAAAACATTAATTGGGGATCGAGACTAACTTCAACTAAGGGTAGACAACTACTAAGTGCAGTGAAAACTATGCAGTGTGAGGTTGTAAGTACTGGAAAACCTACGTACTGGCCAACTGACCCCCAGAAACTACCAGACCTTATCGACTTTTTCATTGTCAAAAAAATATCTACTAATTATCTGAGTGTGGCAGAAGGATACCACATGAATTCCGATCACTCTCCGATATTATTACAACTAAGTCATAAAATACTATTAAGAGAAAACCACTTAACGTTAGTAAATAAGTTTACAGACTGGAAAAGTTTTAGCTCAGATATGCAAAATATTATTGACCTAAAAACTTCAATAAAAAGCAAAGATCAGCTCGATTCTGAAGTAAACAAGTTTAATATCAATATTCAACAATGCGCATGGAATAACACACCTAAAAAATATAAAGGAAATACATACCCGAAGGAAATAACAGACCTATTGTATGAAAAAAGGACTCAACGAAAAAGATGGCAACAAACAAGATTCCCGCACGATAAAACTCTATTGAATAACCTAACTAAAAGACTGAAGAGAAAAATACAAACGTTTCAAGATGAGGCCCTCAATACTAACATACGCCAGTTAAGCAGCGACCACACAACGCAATACTCTCTTTGGAAAGTGACAAAGTCACTCAAGAGGCCAATCACTCCAATCCCTCCTATCAGAGACAGCACTGGAAAGTGGGCCATAACCAATAAGCAAAAAGCTCTCAGATTTGCGCAACACTTAGAAGAAACATTTCAACCAAATGACGGATCTGTAGACAACCTGCAGTTTGATAATATCCAGCAAGATCAAAAAATTAAGCTTGTGACTCCGAAAGAAGTCGCGAAGGAAATACAAATGACTAGCCTTAAAAAATCCCCAGGATATGACCTTATTACGGGAGTAATCCTAAAACATCTCCCGCGTAAAGCCATTGTTATGCTTACTAGGCTCATCAACGCTGCATTCTTGTTAAAGCATGTACCTGAGCCGTGGAAAGTTGCTGAAGTGATTATGATTGCAAAGCCCGGTAAACCACCCCATGAAGCATCATCATATAGGCCCATTTCCCTATTGCCTATACTATCAAAGCTATTTGAAAAAATGATTATAAAACGCTTAAAACCTATTATAGACGAGAGAAACTTGATCCCTGACCATCAGTTTGGTTTCAGAGAGCAACACTCAACAATAGACCAAGTACACAGAATTACCAACATCATCGAAAGAACGCTTGAAGACAAAAAGTCTGCTCCACGGTATTTTTAGATGTGGCACAAGCTTTTGATAGAGTTTGGCATAAGGGTTTGATCTACAAGATGAATCTAATGCTACCCAAAGACTTTGCTGATTTACTGCAATCATACATTACGGATAGGATGTTTCGTGTAAGACACGAGGATGCTTTTTCTGAGTTAAAAATGATTAAAGCTGGCGTGCCTCAAGGCAGTGTGCTGGGCCCAATCCTCTACCTGCTGTACACGTGTGATATACCAGAGCTGGATAATAATACTATTGCGACCTTTGCGGACGATACTGCCATTATGGCTATAGGGTCATGCCATACAGAAGCAACAGAAAAGGTACAAATAGCTGTAAATAAAGTTCATGACTGGGCACTTAAATGGAGAATCAAATTAAATGAATCCAAGTCACTCCACATTGATTTCACCAACAAAAATTGTGATTACCATCCAATCTTCATAAATGGTCAACAAGTGCCATACGCAAATACAGCCAAATACCTTGGTATAACGCTCGACGCGAAACTACGCTGGAAAGCGCACGTCAAAAAGAAAAGACAGGAACTCGACATACGCTTTAAAAATATGTATTGGTTGATTGGACGGGATTCCTGTCTATCGATACCCAATAAGATTTTACTATATAAGCATATCCTAATGCCAATATGGACATACGGCATCCAACTGTGGGGCTGTACTAAGCCAACGAACATCAAAATTATTCAATCATTCCAGAATAAGGTACTTAGGAGTATTGTTAATGCGCCCTGGTATATAAGAAATGACGACCTCCATCGTGACCTCAAAATGGAACCCGTCGCCAACATGATCCAAAAATTTGCTGAAGCTCATGAACACCGACTCCACCGACACGTGAACATCGAAGCAATTCAGCTATTAGACCAATCAAACATAGTGCGAAGGCTAAAACGGACAAAACCTTTCGAGTTAGTGTAGTGTAAATAGTGTATAAACAAAAGTGACAATGACACACATACAACACATGATCAAAGTGCTTATATCATCATAATATCAGACTCTAAGAAAGTGAAACGGACTTGTGTAAAGTACAATTAACACTATTCTAAGTTTAAAATAATTATCACGTATAAAAATAGGTTAGATTTAAATTGCTCATTAGTCTTGTAGGCTAGATTGTAATGAATTATTAAGAACCTAGTTCTTTATAATAAAAGATAAAAAAAAAAAAAATATGTAATGCGACGTATATTTAACGTAAGGGAGTTTTAGATTAATAACAGTGACTTAGTCGAATTATTTAGTTGGTTCTTTGATACGATCACATTCATATTCTACAAGTAGGGCAAGTTCTGCAAGTAATCATGGCGGTAATAACATTGTGTAATAGTAACAAATACATCATGATCTTATCACATTAGAACAGAGGCCAATTGTATCTAGCAATGCAATAAATCACTACTTTGCAAATATTGCGTCGCAATTAGCGAATAATCTACCTACGCCTCTTGCGATCTCTCACTCAAACTGCTCACTGTTCTTCGTTTGTTCTCATAGACATTGACCGTGAAGAAATTGCCAGTATAACCGAGAATCTGAAATCTGACCGCAGCACAGGATGGGATGGCATTTCCAACAGAGTTTTGAAACTTGTTAAAAAATACATAGCGTCACCAGTCACGGAAATGTTCAATAAATGTCTCAGGGAGGGAGTTTTTCCTGATGTACTTAAGCAATCTGTAGTCATCCCCATCCTATAGTGGGTGGTCGGAGAGACTTTGTCAATAGTTATCGACTAATTTCACTTCTACCGTCGATATCGAAAATCTTGGATAAGATTATTAATAAAATGCTGGCCAGTATAGCTTTAGACCAGGTAAATCGACGGACGATGCAGTACATCCCTTTACCGAATTCATTGCTATGAAATTGGGTGAGAAAAAGAGATAATAATAATAATGTTATTTATTCATTATAAAAGGCATTTTATAATTAATCAATAAAGTTATTATTATTATCTCTTGCGGAATTGCTTATTTATTTTTGTGGATCTGGCAAAGGCATTTGACACAGTCTCTCCTAATAATTTCATATTATAATTTAACTTAATTAATGACATAACTTGATTTTAATGTCATAATTTAATTTTAATTTAATTAATTTAAATTCTTCTTTGCATGAGTTTGTAAGAACTTCCTATCAGTGTAAAGTATACTCCAATGTTTTCGAGATAAGGAGACCAGGAACCTGCTGTACGTACAGGTCTTGCCTAGTATGGGCTCCTGTCTCCTGTTTCTTATAAATTGTATAAAAATTACTAACTATGGGAGAAAATAAATAAAATTTATTATTAATAGTAGTATACCCCGTATACTTTACTTTGAAAAGACAATTACCTACTCGTGTCGGCAGCGTCCGTAAGAAAAACTGATTGATTAACAAACAATACAATATGAACAACAAAGTCATAAAATACCGGTGGTTTTACAATAATGAACGCGTAGGCAGAATAAACGAAATGCATAGTTATCAGAAACCGTCATGTTTGACAAGTATTGGTACATTCTGGGTAATGATTAACGCATCGTCATCTGCGCAGCCTTTTCCCAATTATGTCGGTGTCGGTTTCCAGTGAGGCATTAATTAAAGCACTGAGTATTTTACGACACAACATACATGACTTGATGACAAATGATTTTCGTCCGGCGGTTTTTATTAACTAATTTTGTGGGTGACAAGCTATTGGTCTACGGGCATTGATTTAATGATAAATGATATTTATTACTGTGAATAGGTCCATACAAACACTGTTCTATATCATTTTTTAACAAGAAGGTGAGGTCGGTATTTCACTATCTGACTAGTCTAAGAAGTAACACCGAAAGAAACTCAGAGGTCACAGTCTCTTTTAAAGTCCAGACATTATCTTGGTCAGATTATGTAAGAACC
This sequence comes from Euplexia lucipara, assembly GCA_921972225.1. Lineage (NCBI taxonomy): Eukaryota > Metazoa > Arthropoda > Insecta > Lepidoptera > Noctuidae > Euplexia > Euplexia lucipara. The sequence continues at coordinate 1,819,166 of OV179142.1, read as the reverse complement.
AGATTAGTGTCTGAAATGGTATTTTGAGGAAAGAACCACATAAGATACTAGAACCAGAAATTTTACTCGGCGCTATCTTGGATTTTCAGTTTGACCTAATTATCGTAATCAGCAACCCCGAGAACCATGAAAACGACACCCATGATGGATAAACCATAAATTTTCCTCGGCGCCATCTTGGATTTTCATTTTGCCCTAATTTTCGTAATCAGCGACCCCGAAAACCATGAAAACGACACCTATTTTCACCTCAATTCCTCAAGGATCCCTCATCAGATGATGTTTGATACAAATGGGACCAATCTGTTAGTATACCCTGTCATATAAGAAAAGAATTTTGAAAATCGGTCCATAAATGACGGTGTACTTAGGTAACAAACCCTAAAAAAAAACAACCGAATTGAGAACCTCCTCTTTTTATTGAAGTCGGATATTTATGAATTGGTTATCTCGCAAACGTTATATACCTAAAACTTTGATCTACATTTGTGGTTTGGCTGGATAAATGACGAAACATAGCTTGGTGATTAGTATGTAATTGAGCTTAATGCATGTCGACGCATTCTGACTATGGTCTTGCTAGCCCGTAACGAGGTTAGGGTTGTCGGCATCGTGGATACAATTTGACAGGATAAACGCATTCATTAGAGCGAAATACTGTGTTTGTGAGTGGATTAACAGAAGTGTAGACTAGACGTAACATAATTGGGTTATTTATTATAAACTTAGCTGATTTATTATCATAGATGGGCCACTTGTTTGTAGCAAAGAGAATACAGTAGATTCCAAAACACACACAACGCCGCATAGTCCCACATAAGCAAAGCTTGTGCTATGAGTACTAGATAACTTTTGTTCATGCTCACACACTGGAGCCGAAATGGTCCCCTACAGTGCGGTTTCAGAGGAATTTCCTCCCGCGTACACTTGGATTGTGGAATGAGCTCCCTGCCGAGGTTTTCTCAGAGGGCTACAGTATGGAGTTCTTCAAAAGGGGAGTAAATAGGTTTTTAAAGGGTCGGCAACGCGCGTGTGGCGCCTCTGGTGTTGCAAGTGTCCATAGGCTACGGTAACTGCTTACCATCAGGCGGTCCGTAAGCTTGTTTGCCACCGTCGTGGTATAAAAAAATAAATAAATAAATAACTGACAAACATACTTATATGTTTCTAAATATTTACATATTATAGATAAATTACACCCAGGCACATAAAAAATATGATATGCGACTATAACCCTCCAGAGATGACAAAAAATACAAGAAAGTTAAATCTATGCACGTATAATATCAGATCACTAAGCACAACGGAGAAATTACTCGAACTAATAGAAGCTCTTGAAAACATCAACAACGACATCATTGGATTGGCCAAAGTACTACGCTTGGGAACAAAAATTATAGAAGATGAAGACCACATTATGTGCTTAACAGGGCAAAGTGCTGGTCAATATGGCGTAGGTTTCCTTATAAAAAAGAAGTTTAAGCATAAGTTAGAAAGTTATGTTGGAATAACAGAGAGAGTTTGCGCAATAAAACTGAAATTTGAAAATTACAATCTCACCTTGATACAAGTAGACGCTCCAACAGAAAGCGCCAGCGACGAAGATGTTGAAAAGTTTTAACGAGAAATACAAAAAGCTCACGATGTAGGTGGCAGGTAAACATATAATATGTATGATGACTTTAATTCAAAAATTGACCTACCAAGGAAGGCTGAATCATTGATCACCGGAAAACACGGATACGGTTCCACGAATAAAAGGAGTGAAAGATTGCTCTAGTACGCCTACGAACAGAAATTAGTCGTAATCAATACATTGTTCAAAAAAAGAAAGAAGAAAAAATGGGCATGGCTTTCACCAGACCGTAAAACGAGAAATGAAATTGATTTTATTTTATGTAATGACCCTAAAATATTCACAAACTACGAAACTATAACTACCATTTTCCCTTCCGACCACAAGATGCTTAGAGGCACCGTTGAATTAAAAGCAATGATCTAAATAAATTAAAAAACAAACGAAGAATGTTCAGGATTCCTATACTAAATGATGAGATCTGAGCTGGAGTTGCACGACATAGAGAACGAGAATTCCAGTGTTAACACCTTCTACGAGAAAATAGAAAATGTCATAAAACAATGCCTTCAAGGCAGCGAAAACGCAGAGAAAAGAAAATCAAAAATATTAACAGAAAGCACGCGAAACCTAATGAAACAAAGGAATCAAATATTACACAACACTTGACTAAACCACGAATAAAAGATAGAACTTACAAGATTATTTAAAACTACAAACAAAAAATAAAGAAAAATTACAAAGAACACAGAGAAGCTTTTTTCACAAAACATTTAAAAATATCTAGTAGCTTGAAGAAGGCATTCACAGAAAAACAATGGATTACATCACTAAACACCAAGACCACCACTAAACACCAAAGTCGTGCGGACGTTATCGATACAGCGACAGAATTTTATAGAGAGATATATAGCACCTCTGAAAAGTTGAATCAAGAAATTAAGGGAACTGTAGACTGCCAGAAGCTAACCAACTAAAAAAATTTAAGAATTTGAAATACTACTAATACAAAGCTCGAAGAACTAAAAGACGAAAAAACCCCAGGTACCGATTGCACAAATACACCCAATACAAAAACAGTAATTTTAGTGCCATTGACTCAACTGTTCAACCAAATTCTCATAGAAGAGAAGGTCCCACAGGCATGGGCTAAGTCTGAAATTATATTACTGTACGAGTACAAGAAAGGCGACCCAACAGACGTAGGAAACTGTCGCCCTATAAGCTTAATGCCAAGTTTGTACAAGCTCTTTGCGACCTGCTTACCAGAAAGAATTGATAACGACATTGAAGCCCACCAACTAACGGAACAAGCTTAGTTTAGAAAATCGTTCAGCACTACAGACCACAAACAAGTACTCGAACAAATAATTGCAAAGTACTACGAATAAAGAAGACCGCTATACTTATAAAAACGCTTTCGACTCGATATCACATACAAGTATTTGGAACGCTCCACAAAGTCAAAAGGTAAATGAAAAGTATAGTAGGATAATGAAATCTATATATATAAAAGAAAGTCGTGTTAGTTACACCACTTATAACTCAAGAACGGCTAGATCAATTTGAATGATTTTGGTCTTTTTGGATTTCTCTTTGTCCGGAATAGCATAACAATTAATAAAAAACATGAAAAGTCCTCGAAAAAATAAATATCAAGAACATTCGTTGTCTCAAACATTTTTCAAACGCAGCGCCATCTTGGATGACATGACAGGAGTCAAACTTCCCAGTTCATTATCAGGTGACAATTTGACATGACAAGTCTTAAGCTAAACTAAGAAGGTAAGGTTGTCAATTTATACGTACCTACGTTCTGAAATTTATTGAGTTACTAAACTTAGAGGTTTTATGTAGCATAAAAAAGTCTTATATTTCAGAAATCAATTTACGTAATTAACAATGACGACAGAGACAAACTTTAATAATTCTTTGCAAATAGAACTTATTCTACTGTTAAGACTTTAATTAAAGTAGACCGGGAAAACTATAAGTATAAATTGTATGTAACATAGAGGCAATAGTTCAGATTAAAATTATGAATTTAGTATTTTTTAAAACAATGCATTTTAGTAAGGTAGTTAGGTTAGGTAGTTAGGTTAGCTATAGGATAGGTATGGTCAGTTGGGTTAGGTTATATATACATGTTGTAATTTTAATTCTATCGAACACAAAACGTTTAAATAAGATCACAGTAGAGACTCGCTACATAAAAAGTAGTAGTAGTTATTATTGGTTTGGATCTATTAAAAGTCATCAGCTAGTTTACTTATATAATTACCATAATTTTCTACAATAATGTCATCTTTTATATAAAATTTATAATTTTGCATGTTTTAATCAGTTCATTATGGATTATTAATTAATTTAAATTATTATGCTACAGCAAATTGATGTATGAATACCTATTTCACGAATGTTATCACTAAAATTGAATTTCAAATACAAAAAAATTCAAATATCATTTTTAATTAATTAATTATTTTATATTATTTTCATTTTTGCATGTTTTATCAAATTAATTATGGATTATTAATTAATTTTAATTATTATGTTACAACAAATTGATATATTAATAACCTATTTTACGAATGTTACCACTAAAATTGAATTTCAAACACCAAAAATTTCAAATATCATATTTTTTGTGAATAACTCACAATATAAACTGTATTTCTCGCATGACTAGGAGTAAAAATATTACTGTATGCAATTTTAATTTTAAAAGCTAATGGAAGTAAAAGCCTTCTTTTATTTATTTATTTATTTTATTTATTACATAACAAATGATCGCGCTCATCACGGAAACATTTGCCTTGGGAGAAAATTGAACCCACAACCTCCAGCATAATAGTCAAGGCCACTAACCACTAGACCAACAGGCTAATTAATCAATAATTGACAACAAGTTACATGAACGGTAAATGTACAGTAAAATAAAAACCATACAAGAGCAAGTAGGACTCGCGGCCAATGACGTACGAGTACTTAATACATAGACGCGTCATGCAGAAAAATCACCGCATTCAAAAACAGCGACAAAATACTATCGATACCTTGACAGGTACTGAGACACACCAAGAAAGGAAAAAAATGGAATGTCACCCACGTAATTCGTGTTGTTAGAAAGAGATGAAAGTATTCATTTTGTTACTTTATCATTATAATATCACGTCCAGCCGTGGCACTGATTTGTACGCTCTAAATTGATGTCCGGTAATTATGTTGCTACTACAAAGCGGGGGACATATCAATAGTCTGAACTTCTCAATGTTACTGACTTGAGAAGTTGAGACTATAGATACGTCGTATATGATCGTAACTTTGTAGTTGTAGTTTCAAATGTCTTCGCTTATGTTGATATAATGCACGATCACGGTCAATTCTCAAACGGCAAAGGAAGTTTGTAATCGCAAAAAAAAAAAATATTTTGAGTGACAACTGACTTGCTAAAAACTAAGTACTAGTCAAGGATTTTTGTACTTTTCAATTACTTGCAGACAGACAAAGAAGTGATTCTCTAAGAATTGTGACGGAACCCTAAAAATGGCATGATCCAGTTTTGCCACTCAGAAAAAAAAAACATTTACTTGAAGGCAAAATAATTTGTTTGACAGGTACCTAAATAGATACTCGTGTTAGGCTTGGACCTACGAAGAGTAGCCATAGATTAGGAAACGTCATTATTCAAAGTGGGACTAAACGAATTACGTGAATATTGATCGCTGATTGTTTTTTAACCCCCGACGCAAAAAGAGGGGTGTTATAACACTCCTCTTTTGATTTGAGATTGACCGCTATGTGTGTGTGTCTGTCTGTCTGTCTATCTGTCTATGGCACCGTAGCGCCTAAGTCAAAGTCAAAGTCAAACCATTTATTTCAATTAGGCCCCTATAAGGCACTTTTGAACGTCGAACAAAAATTAACTTTAAAAATAATTCTAGTTGCCGCTTCTACGTGGTCTAAACGGGTGAACCGATTTTGATGCGGTTTTTTTTTATTTTAAAGCAGATATGTCGTGTTTGGATTCGTTTTAACCAGCATTTGACTCTACACACAATGCACTGAAAAGTTCTCATAACTAAACTGTATAAAACAAAATTAATACGTTTAAGCATTTTGAAATAAATTAAAAATTAAAAAAACCCCCACCGCAAAAAAGTAAAATATTTAAAAAGTTAAAAATAATACTTTCCTATCGTTGAGCCATGAAATTTTACGTAACGTCGGGCGTAAAATAAGTACTTACATACCTACGAGTACTAGGAACATTCCTTACTTAAGCGGTACCCCAACGTTTTGGGGAGATTGTTCCGCCACTTCTTCTTCCCAGCAAAAACACTAGGACGTGGCAAAGGGTGGGCCGTGTTTGGGGGACTGTCTTTATGTATTTTTTTAGGTTCAAAAAGTGCTGATTCTTAGCCTAGTTTGAATAAAGACTTTTCATTTTGATTTTGAAGTAAAATTTGATGGCTCAACGATAGGAAAGTATTATTTTTAACTTTTTAAATGTTTCACTTTTTTGCGGTGGGGGTTTTTATATTTTTTTATTTAATTTTATAGTTACTTATCAAGAGCACAAAATGTAGCATTGCATGAAGCTTAAACAACTAATAATTAGGTAAGAGTATTATCGAACAGTCTGCACGGCTGACTGTCCGTGCTGGCTGTGCGGGACGTTTGTCAGCAGGATGGGTGGGTTTTAATAGTTGTTTTTGTTGGCAGCGTCTTATGTGAGCGGAACCGAGCCCAGCACATCCACGGGGCCAGAGTATTTACAGGCACAAAGTCCTGTGCGACACCGATCCGAACCCTACATCGAGCGCTGGACCTTCGACAACAGCCGCACAACGCGCGCCGTAACGCAGGTCCTCGAGCATCCTCACACACTGCCACACGTGAGTTCCCATCGACTGAAGCGCGCACAACAGCACGCGCTTCCCGCCCCGAAAGAAATTGGCGACGTCTCTCCCGCTATCGCTGACTTTTACGAAGAAGGCCGCGCCGAGGAGGAGACTGCGAGGCCGTTTCCATACCTCCTCTTTCCATTGACGCGCATAATCGCTCCGAAGAAGAGAAGGTCAAGCTCGATGACTGATGGCACTCCTTCAAACTAGATGCGAGCAATTTTCGAGCAACTGGAATGTGAGTGGCACAGGCCAGAGTATGTTGGTCAAAAATTTTTTGCCGAACTATGCTACTTTAACTATTAAGAGTTAAATAAGTAACGGTGTCTTTCACAACAGTCTTCATCTTATGGAACTTAGACTCAACAAGCATCAACCGCGAGGACTGGCTGAAAAGGTGCCTTGCACACCCAAGCGAATAAAAGTGTAAAGTGCGTGTAAAGCTCCTATATAAAAGAGTCTTATAAAAGGCAGTAATAAAAGAGACTTCTTTAAAATTTCTGGTGACAAGGTACTCAGCATCTAATCGAGGCATATGAATAATTATGGTATATCATTATTGGGTTATATAAATAAGTATTCTAATAAACTTTAAAAAATGTAGCCATATTAATAAGATTAGCTGTGTAAAATTACTGTACAATGTATTGCTTGACAGTCTAACAGGAGTGCTAAGACGTTTCGTCAAGAAGCTAGCTCGTGAATGACGGTCATGCTTTATAATTTGTATTACGATTTCGACCATTTGTTATTAATTACCGAAATGACGACTACTTGGACAATGTTCTTTATTTTTATTATGTGTAAAATTATGATGACTTTTCATGGTATAATATCATGGTTTAAATGTATTACGATCCGTTAAACACAAATTGTTTCAGTAAAGCGGCGCAGCGGACAAAAACCATTTGTGCGTACGTGAATTGTAATTCGGCGAATCCTTTTCCTATATTCACAGAATTACTAATAGCCAGTGTCCGATTAAATTATTCAAACATTATCAGAATTACACCATCGATATTGATGATTGTCGAGATTCAGCGCGGGTGTATCTTCTAATTTAGGGAACCGATCACTTTTCCGATTTTTTAGCTCATTTCATTTTGCTGAAAACTATTGAGCGACGTCTTTTTTGCTATAATTATGCAATATTTGACATATTTTTAGATATTTGAAGTATTATACAGGGTGTAACAGAAAGGGTATATACATACAAACAGGGTGAATAGAGTATTTAATAACGAGTCTTTCCTCAAAATTTCAGCTCCTAACTAATAACTTTGAAACTTCACGATATTATTTAATATCGACAGTTTATTAAATGCAAAATCATAACAAACGTGTCACCGCACTATAAGGGTCATAATCCTGTCCGGCAAGGTTCAAGTATATCTATCTCGAGTTCTGCGCGCCTACTACAGACCTATAGGGCTCTGCCTAACCGACGAAAGCGCGACGGTGTAGGTGGGCTCAACTTTACAATTATGTACGTATATGTATAAAAATGTTGCCATGTCGTTTCTTATCACCAAGAGAATCCGTGCCCTTCGTATGTATATACCCTTTCCGTTACACCCTGTATATAGGTAGGTACTATTATATTATGCCCACACTAGTTAATTTTGAACCTTTAAGACGTTAACTAAATCCTGGCACCAGTCTTGTTTAGCAATTTGTGTAAGCTAAGGTGTTCATGAGTTTATGAAATATGAATATGTTCATCGACTTATGAGGCTGACTGTACCTATTATATTACAGAACCATGATTTTCAGATTTAGTTTTAATTTTATTCAAAGAGGTCAAGAGTAGACCCATTATAAATAAAGAAAAAACTTTTTTTATGTGCCATACACATAAAAAAATTAAAAAGAGGCTCCACACAGAAAGAACATTTTACGAAATTTCGGTCACAAATATATAGCCGGTTACTTGGTATCATTTTCAATATTAAAAAGTGCTTCTGCAGCGGCCGCCCAGCGCCATTTCTCTCCTGTTGCAAAGCAGGCATGCATGTAAGATAAGATTTATTTTGAGGTTTCTTTGTGAATAAAAAAAGTACATTATTGAAAATGAAAAATATACTTAGTTATCAAATTACATACATACACTCACGCCCTTTTCCCACGGCGGTAGGCAGAAACTACAGAGCGCCATATGCTACGGTTCTTACATATTTCTTTTGCTTCGTTTACATACATACATATTGCCATACTCTTGCCGGTTGCGAGTACTACGCACCTGACCTTTCTGAAGAACCTTACTAATAAAAACATACAGTCGTTCGACGAAGCCGTTTAGACAGGGCAATCGTGCGGGGTGTGAGGGGTGAGACGCGGGAAAGCCACTCCCGCACTGCGAACAAAATGATGTTCGTAGTGCGGGAGGTATTATTCAAGTCTACAGCGTGTAGAAGTTATCGGCATTTTTCCAGAGATCAAAGGCGTCGTCCTACTGTATTAATATTTATACTGTGCTAATAAGGTCTATATGTATGTAAGTAAATTAATATATGGATTAAAATATTATGACGCTTGATCGATTATGACTAATAGAATTAGTGAAAATAAAAAAAAATATGGTAATTAAAACGGTACTTAGGTATAATGAATGTTCGGAAACATAATACTTCGAACAAATGTTATTTCGGCTAAACGTAACGTCGGTGAAAAGTTTTCGACCAACTAAAACGTCGGAACAAAAATCGAATTGATAATTACAAACTGCCACTGCCACTGTATCAACTGATACAGTGGCAGACGTATCTTCGATGAAATAAAAGAAACAAAATGATAACAGTTGAAAAGTTTTAGGTCAAATTAAATTAGGTCAATTATTTTTTCATCGAGAAATTGCAGTCACATACCTACATAAGCTTATATTTTTGTTCATTTAGATGCTCAAAACTTTATGGCTGGTTAACAGTCAACTACTAAATTGAATAGACAAAACTATGTTAGTTCAGCTGCGCCTGCTTCTCAATTACTAAAGTTTAAAGTACGAATGTATTTGATGGTCGAGGTCAATTGGGAGGAGAAAAGTATAGGTAAATAAGTAATATAATAATTATATCAAAAACAAAAAAAAAACTATAAACTAGATTCGCTGCCTGCATCAGTGTCCCTGAGTTCATATGACCCTAATCTCTTTAAGTCGCGAGTTAATAGGCTTCTTTTGGGTAAGCTCGTTCCATCGTCGACCTGAAAACTCTCTGACCGCAGGACAAGATTGAGGTCAAGTGTAGACCCATCATACAAAAAAAAAAGATTATTTACAATTTCTTAATTAAATTAATATATTTTACATTTATAACTGTAACTGATAGGTTTAGGTTAACATGTAACTATTATAATTTTGCGTTAATAACATAAGTACATAACCAAACGTAATTTAAGATGTATGTGAAAAAAGTAGTCATAGAGGATACAGTACACAAACCTATAGACCAGACATCACGAACAAAATGTTCATCCGAAACTTGTGCCCTGCTAGACACAAGTCCATGAGCTTTTTTTAGTACGCTCCGCTGCCGCTCCAATATTCATATATTATTCTAGATAGCGTTACTGAGACATTGATGAGATCAAAGTTGTTCTATGACATTTCCTCGCATGTCTGCTCTAGTAGGTAGGTACAGTATTTTAAAACTATTTGCTTGTATTGTACCAATTCGTAGCTGTTAGCTAAAACAGATGCATATGTTGTTATTCTCTTTGTAATGTGTAATGTTTAATGTAGAACTACACGTGAAAACGTATATCCGCTCATTAAGCCGTCAGCAGTGATGCCAATTAAACCGTCTCGTGTTGCAGAATACTATGAGATTCCAATCAATAACGACTACGAGACAACAAAGGCTGAGTTCACAAAGGATAGAGAGCATGTCTGTATGTCTTATTTGTGCAGTGTTTGATTTGCTTGTGCTCCACCAGGCTAATTAGAACGATGATGCATTGTAGAGAGCACGAGGGATACTACTAGAATTCGAAAGTGAAACGAAACAATATTTGCTGAGGTATGTGAAAATGTATGATTTTCACATAGGTACCTCAGCAAATATTGTTCGTTACATATACTCAAGATTTTTTTTAGTCAGACACTACAGAGCGCCACCTGCTACGATTCTTAGATACTTCTTTTGCTTCGTTTTACATATTATTATGGTCATACACGCACGACGTATGCGAGTACTATGCAACTGACATTTCTGAAGAATATCACTAATACGGTCTGTGTATATTTCCACTTGCATCTGCCTCATAAATAACTATTTTAGACCCTCTCAGTTTTTTTTTTTCATTTGAGCGCGCTCTTTAAAAACAATTGAACAAACGCATTTACTTTCTTTTCTGCATCAGCATCAATTTTTCTATTTCTTATGAACAGACTCCCAATCCTCAAATATACAGTTTATATAAAAATTGGATAGTGTAAAATAATAGAACACCACAAATAATTGGAAAACTCGCGCGGTATAAAGCACCCGTATCTTGAAAATCTCTCATTCCAAGTAATGTAAAATAAAAAGCCTTAAAAGTTCAGTGCCGAACGAATGCCAGCGCCAAAAGCAAATTAAAAAACGAGGCAGCACGTACCTTGTTCACACGGGCATACTGATACGCAGCGGATTTTGTTCAGGCGAAACAGACACACACACTAACACACTGCATACATACAGATGTGCGATATTTTACAGTTTTCGCGAAAAATCTACGTGGACTCGTACCTTCTATTTTTTTTTCGTTTTGGTGAGCACAGCAGTGAAAGCTTTAATAAACTTGTCTTTTTTAGCTTATAATTCACTTAAATTTCTTTTAAATTTAGTCCATGATTCTCTTTTAACATTTGTCTCTTAAAACATGTAGTTCGAAACGTACTCACACATCGCTGGGCGGCGCAAATATTGTGAGAATTGTAGCGACGCCATTAATTTATACAATGTTCGCCGCGCGCCGCTCGGCGGTTCACGCTTCGATGCAGCCGCTGTCTGTTCCGAGGACCCCGGCTTTTTGAAATATTGACGCCACAAATCATTACATTTGTTAATCAGTGTATTTAACAACTTGGTTTGTTAGACTTGTTTGGCTTAGGGTAATACATTGGTCGTCAGCTTTCGTATCATGAACATAGTATGTGCTACTTATTCTTACGTTAAAACTGGAAAATTGCGTTAATATAAGTATGTTAATGTTAGCCCAGGCAGTACTAGTGTTAGTAGTCGTTACTAACAATACATTGCACCATACATTATAAACAGAAGACGGAATAAGATAGAGTTATGGAAGTACAGTCAGCCTCAAAAGTCGTTGACCATATCCATATTTCCAAAACTCATGAACACCTTAGCTTACACAATTTTTTTAGCCAGATTAGTGCCAGAATTGTATTAACATGTTATAAGTTCAGAATTAGCTGATCAACACTTTGTATGAATTAACTTAACGCTAAATTGTCAAAAGTAGCTGAACAATATAACGTCTAAAACATCTTAACACTATGCTTTAAAAATCTTTTTGTCGAAAACAAATGGTAAGCTATATAAATTGTCAGTAGCTGAAAGATATTACATCCACAACAACTTTACACTATGCGTAAACAATCGTTTTGGCTATGATATTGGACGTAATATTGTTAGGCTACTTTTGACAAGTTTGAGTTAATTCATGCAATATTGTTGAACTAATTTTGAACTTTTAAGATGTTCATTCAATTCTGGCACTAACCTTGTTAAGCAATTTGTGTAAGCTAAGGTGGCTTTTGGGGCTGACTGTACTTGCATCAAAATGTGGATATTAATAAGAATCTTCCCGGGATTTTAGTACATTTTATAAAGCTTTAAACGGGGAGTGCCCCGCTTTTCAACTTTTTTTTTTGTTGTTTTAAAACTACATAGGTATGTGGCAACAACGCGGTTGTGCATATTGGAGTTTTGCAACTTCAGACATCCGATGTCGTTGATGTAAGTTTGTCAACGTTACGCGTGCAGTGGTTTACATTGTGTAAAAGTGAAGAACTTTTGCATTTAAGATTGATTTTTTCTGCTCTTTAAAATTATTCTCGGGAATTGAGGCATTTTATTCTTTCGCTGTATGACCATAAATAACTCTACCTAATTCTGACCTCTGATTACAATCTTTTTAAATTACATTATTATCGAATAGTTAAATATTATGTTATTATATTTCTAGGCTTGCGTGAAGCAGGGGTAAAGCAAAACATTCTAAATTGGTTTGTGTTACGATATCTACCACTTGACCTGGTTTTCAGCAGCTTTGTCATTTCGCTTTCGTCAGTGACAGATCCTTATAAACGGCCGGTGTTGAACTTAGCCTTAACATTTACTAAGTAAGCCCCAGTACTAAATACTATCAAAACCGTTGCAAAAAAAAAACAACAGACATCACTCACAATTAAAAAAATTGACAATATGGCGTAGAAAAATAATTCAGGTTCAAGACACGTGTACTAATAGTAGATTATGCACCGAGGGGCTAAAGTTGTGTCTTATGTCACGGGCGTCATATTGAATCTCGAGCGCAATGAAGGATTCGGGATTTAACTCACGAGCAAAGCGAGGGAGTTAATACAAGAATCCTGAATGCAGCGAGGGATTCAAGCTAGCCCAAGGCAAAGACACCTTTAGCCCAGAGGAGGATACTCTACTTTTTACATCTACTGTGAGAAAATAATAGCCATAGTACGGAAAACAAAGTATTTATTAAATAAACAAACAGTAAGAATAACATATTTAGAACTAGTTAGTTATATGCACTTACATATTAATTGAAGTTAATGGTAACATTTGAGACATTAGTCCAGTTGTGCAAAGATAAAGTTAAGTTTTTATTTGGTACGTTTAATGATGATGTTGATGATGATTTTGTAGGAAATCGAGAATATCATTCACGTGTAGTAAGGGTATCGAGAATAGCTTTCCTCCCTTTGTTTGTTAGTACTTTACTGCCAATTTAGCTGAGCATGTGAGATTCCAAATTCAAATCACATTATTGACCAGCGGGTCATAATGAAATCCAGTACAACATTATTGACCGGCTGTGCCCCCGGTCACTAATGACTCACTTTAGGTTAAGGTTGCTTGACATATAATTTGACATTTTCGAGCAGGTGGTGTGAAAATAACTTAAAATCAAGATTCATCACCAGGGTTATGTATTGAACTCCTTAAGTGTAAGAATATTCATGGGCTTTCTTATTCGTAATATTCGGGTCGTCTCGATAGATCTGAGATTTCATTAACTTTAACAAACGAAATTGTAAAATAAAATTCATAATCCTTATTAATTACTATGATACCCATATGTTATCACGAGTATCACTATTAAGAACAAGGAACTTAGAATAACCATCATCATAGAAAAACCGCTTGAAAATAAGGAAGCCTGCACCACCGAGTTTTTAGATGTCGCGCAAGCTTTTAACAAAGTTTGGCTTGAAAAATAATGGCTTTCGGACCAGCCACGCACAGAGAAGCAGCAGCAAAAGTTCACAAGCTATGAACTAAGTTTACGTCTGGGCACAAAGATGGAAGATGAATGATGATGAAAAAAACTGAATGAGTCAAAGTCAAATGATATTGACATCTTATATTATTTTTTTTTTTATTATTTTTTTTTTATCTAGGCATAACCATCGACGCGTTGCGTTGGAAAGCGTATGTCAAAAACAAAAGACAGGAGCTCGATAAAAAAATTATAAGTATGTATTGGTTACTCGGAAGGAAATCCTGTCTAATTTCAATAATAAAATAACCCTATTTAAGCATATTTTGATGCCAATTTGGACGTATAGTATCCAACTTTGAGGGTGTATTAAAAAAAAACAACGTCAAATAATTAAAACAATCCAAAAGGTATTCAGGCACGCTGTCAATACACCTTGGCACATAATAAATGTCGATGAGGTCTGTGTCTATGAAGAATTCCATTTTAAGGTCGGGTCGACATTTCTTATGTACCAAGGTACATAAGAAATGTCGACCCGACCTTAAAATGGAATTCTATTAAAAAGTATTCAGGGCCTGAATACTTTTTGGATTATTTAGTCTACACACTATGTCTGTCTTGTCTAGACAAGACAGACATAGTGCGTAGGCTAAAAAGAAATAAACCTTTGAATAAGTGTACCTAGTGGAGAAAGTAAATAAATAACAGTAAAAATGTTGTGCTATCTATTATAACACATAAACATAGTGTTTTGACTCTAATAAAGTGCTACGGACTTCTCTAAAATGCTCAGTTGCATCCAAATCTCATATTTGGCAAAAAAAAAACAGTCCTTAAATTCTTTCTACATTTAAAATCAAAGGCTTAATAAAAATGAAAAATCCGATCGTATTCCGAATGTAAACAACAAACTACATCATGTTGCGAGTTTATTCAGACGCGCCACGCCGGCGTATCGAGAGCATGGAAATTTTAATTAAAACAGGCGTATCTAAATAAAAAACTTCAAATTCAGTTTCGATTCCACGAATTTTTATATTTGCACATTGTTGGTGTATTGTGTACATATCCTATGCCGTTATACTACTGTACGGGCGGTATTTTATATGCATTTGCACGCTGAGTTGTAATCAAGAGCGTACCCCAATATAGTTATCTTTAGTTTAAGTATGCGTAATTTAATTTAATAGTAAGGTATTTAGAAACGATTTGTGTAATGTAAACATTGAAGATTGCCATCGTACGAGTTCACGCGCTTTCTACACCTACGCCACATCGACGGCGGGTAGTGGTGCGCTGAAGTCGGCAGGACCTAGCTACGTCTAGGAAGGAAGTTCAAATTCAAACTCACATGTAACTTAGATGTAAATCGATGTAAGTTATATTGTACTACTGGATTAGGTTTCTGAATTCCTTTCAACAATGATCATAGCAACGTTAAATTTGTGGAGTAATCTAAGAAGTGTTTTTTGACGTTTCTCTGTTTTTGTTTCGCAACACAATAACTTTGTGTGTAGGTAAGTATATAAAAAATCGAAAAATCAAATTCATAATTCTAATTATTTACTATGGTACCCACACACTATAACTACGGGTATCATTAGCAAGCATTAAGTTTATCTTTATGTTGAAAAAAAGCACTCCAAACGCGAATTTATCTTTGATTAATATTCCGTCAGGACGTTATTGCATGTTACCTAAGTCGTTGCGTTGGTTACCGTAGTGTTGTAACCGTCAGAAGCCATTTTTTAACCGAATGAAATCCATTTTTAACCGACTTTCAAAAAAGGAGGAGGTTCTATGTTCGTGTGTATGTATTTTTTTTTTTTTTTTTTTTATGTATGTTACCTGATTTCTCCGCCATTTGTGGACCGATTCTCAAAATTCTTTTTTTATTTGAAAGAGTATACTCCTGAGGTGGTCCCATTTTAATTTGGTGAGGATCTGGTGCTGATCTTCGGAGATATACAACGGAACTCTTCAAAAATAAACAGCAAATCTGTCGTGATTGCTGGAATCGCTTGGATGTTTATTGTTTATACAACATAATGACGTGTCATCACGCCTGTATGCTCTGAGGGGTACGCAGGAGGGTACAATATACCTAGATTTCGTCAGTTAGGTATGTTAATTTTAATTTATTAGGGATTAGTGGAAAACCCTATTATGATGACATGTATTGTTAACAATTAACAATATAAAATAAATTCACGGCAAATATTTTTATGGTAACAACTAAAAATGGAAAAATAAAAAACTTTTTTGCAAAAAATAAAACCGACTTCAAAAAAAACACTAAACGATGTAAAATAACTCTAAATTCGGAAGTCGGTGGCCCATTATGAGTAAGACAAACCCACCAAAGCCACAGACTTCCGAATTTAGAGTTATTTTACACCGTTTAGTGTTTTTTTTGAAGTCGGTTTTATTTTTTAATTAAAATCGTTACTTTACGAATATCACATTTTAAAAATGAGATAAAAGTGTACAAAATAATTGTATGATATTATCAACATAACAAACTCGAGCGTGCAATAAAACAATATTCCTCAAAAATGAGTTTTAAGCAATGTTAATACAATTGTCGATTTCGATCTTTTCATTATTTTAAATCGATACTTACTTACCTGTCTCAAGAATCGGATTTTTTTGCAACTGATTTTTTTTTCACACTACACAAACTATTTTGATTGTTGTCAAATAGCACTTCTTAGATTGCCACAACTTTAACAGATTTCAATAGATGTCTACGATTCGCATGTACTGTAACCACCAATACCGCATAATCTAATTATAATATTAAATGTTAGCTGCATTATTTGATAAGTTTAGTTAATAGTCCGTGTGCTTTGAAAGAGTGTTCTCTAATCGTGTAAGGGTAGCAGACTTCACAACACAGATGAAGTACGCAGCTCGCAGGTACAAACATCCACACGTCAAGTTATAGATGTCCAGTTTACGTTGACCTCGCATTGTACGTAAATCCTATACTATGCTGGATCAGCTTATACTGGAAATGAATAGCTTGATGTGTAGATGTGTGTACCTGCGTAACGTAACTAAAGTATTTCTTGACGAATAACTAAGTTTAACATTGAGCTTTTGAATAATTACACTAAACAACCACGATAATTAGGTAGAAAGGCCAGTTCATCGAGCTACCTAATATGTCAAATTTCTTTAATAGTTTTTCACCTTTTTTCCAAATAGAGTAAGATTCAAGTTTAATTAAGGAAATTTGACAGTTTGGAGCAACTTGATGTGCTGGCTTCTGTACCTCCAGACTAACTGAGTTGTGAGGTATTGCGTATCATCATACCAAAGAAATATGAAATAGATAAAAAAAAATATCTTACCGCACACGGAAATTAGCCATAGTTTTAATTAAATAGTTAAGTACCCTTTTTTAAAATCTTGATGTTGTGGAATAAAACCAGAAAAACACAAAACAGTATTTTATTTATAAAAGGTTTGATTGTTCTTGAGTATCTTAGTAGTAGTCTTGTGGACTGTACAAAAGTAACTTCTGACTACAAGGAACACAGAAACGAATCTGGACTAAAGTGATACCTAACTGAACCGATCAGGCTAAATGTGTTGAAAACTAAACGAAATAAGAATATAAGCTCAAAGTGATTTAGTTCCAACCAATTTCTTTAAGTTGTTCCTAAGTACCAAAGTACGTGGCGTGGGTAGATTAAAGGACAGACAGGCGCGAGGAGGGCTATGTTGGAGAGACGTCTTTTGTTTAGCAGTGGACGTATTAACTAGAATTTGAGTTATTACTGAAATTCCATTTATTCTATACTAGCTGGTGCCTGCGACTTCGTCTGCGCAGGATTAGTACTTCGAGTAGTTTATTTTCATGCGTCTGATGATCCCGACCATAAAACGCGTGCTAGGGGGAAAAACTTCAAATACTGTCGATAACAAGAAAAGATTTGTTAAGTAAAATTTGCAAGAGAGCAGTGAGTACTGTTACCTATTTCTACCCGGCCGGCGCGTTCATCAATTTGTAAGGCTGTTCATTTGAGAGGTCGCTAACAATCATTCTAATCGACAAAATATTAAATGATTGAACTCTGCATACTTACTTGAATCCGACTGCTACGTTCATGTCTACCCTTAAGCTACACGAGCCCCCATAACACTTTACAGTACCTAAATCTACTAGCCGTGGTTCCAGTGAGACAGCTTCGTGTCTACATTACGAACATAAGTAAGTATTAAGGTGGGTAAATGTGATACAACGGATTTCTGAAGTTATCAAATGGCTAACGTCACGAAGGTCTCTTAGATAGTTAACTAGCTGTACCCGCGAAATTCATCCGTTTGAAATTTTATGAGCTTAATTTTTTTGTACAGATCTCTAATCCTAATATTTTTCTGAAATAAAAGCAGCCAAGTTTCTTCTTATAACATGAGCTATCTGACAGAAAAACTCCTGTTAAAATCTTGTAGATTACCCTCCAAAGAAACATACTGACTTTTTGGTAAACTGCCGTATCATAAACGGCAGTGTACCCGGTACTTTCACATGGATTTAAAACGCTATTATTTTAACATAACACTGACACTTTCATTATATTTGTTTGTAAAGATTGCATGGAATGGGTATAGATATAGATTAATCTATTCACTACAAGGAGACTAAATACTCTAGAATATCCATTAACAAAAAAAAAACCATTGTATGAGATACAATGGATCAATTTTGCTAATGGATATTCTGTTAACGTCAATAGAAAGTAACATGTAGAGGCCGGGTTATTGCCACATAGACATGCACTGATGCTGTCACTTGCGTAGGTAGGGTTACCGCAATACGTCTGTGTATGGTATTAATCAAAGGTCCTCCCAGTATTGAATTCACCGAAGGCAACTAACTAGCACAAAGAGAACTCGACTGCCTCGTTGCTCTAGTGCTGAGCATGAGGTTCGATCCCCGGGTCGGGCAAAGCGTTAGAGAGTTTTTTATCTGGAATTTCTTAGCTACAGCTAGGGGTTTGGTTTAGTGGCAAAGGGATCCATGTCATATTGGACTTGAGAATAACTGGCGAAATGTGGCTGAACTACAGATACACCTCTGCCTTACACTTCGGAAATTACAGTGATGTTAGATCTTAAATCTCAAATCTTTATTGCGTTCCATAATGTATGCAGGTAGCAGGTGTTTAAAATAGAAACAATTATGGACCCTGTTGGGCACAGCAACATTTCATAAAGAAGAGTATCCAGTAGGAGAGAGGAAGAGCGCTTTAAAAATAATATTTAAAATTAATATTGATAGATATATATTTTCGTCATTTATTTATATTACTTATACCCACAATATTGTATGTAAGGTTATCAATTCATGCAATTTATTACCTGGATTTTATTTTTCAAATCTATAATAAATTAAATTCAACACTCATGTGTCACATGTTATGTCACTCAGAGAAGACTGGAAGGATAAGTTAAGTGTGCGAAACGGACATTTCATATCTCCACAGCAACTGTATTAAAGGCTATTTATGAAGTAAGCATCCTGAGTAGGTACCTAGACTGTGCTATGACTTGATAAACCTAGTGTAAAGCATTGAGTGTCTGTTCGGTGCTTTTGTGATATCATGTAGATTTAGCTTGGAAAGTGTGTATCTATTTTAAAGTTATAATTTCATGGCGAACTAAATTGTTTGTAAAGACAAATATATTATATACATGGTTAACATGGGAATAGAGGAACATGGAGTGCTCTGTAGTCCCCTGGGGTACTGGCCTAGGGGATTTTAGTGGAACGTCCCAATATGATGGCGTGCAGGTTAAACCGTTGTACAGTCAACAGCAAAAGTAGATGATCAAAATCAGAAATTCAATACTAATGAACGGAGTTCACGCCAGAACTATGTGGCGTCGAAGTGATTCAAAAGTATGTGATTGTAAATTATACCAAACATTTACTACTAGTACAGCTGCCATATATTCGTGATCAATTTTGACTCCAAAAGTTATAAACTCAATTCGCATCAGAATTAAGAAGTGAAAAAAAAATCAAAACTAGTGAACAGCTAAAATCAAAAATTAAATGATGAAACTGGGGCCACGTAATCGTGAAGCAAATAATTCATCCATACGTATTTTTTTATTAACCCAGTAATTTAATTTGTTATGTTTAAAACAGTTGAATTTGATAAAAAAATTAATATTTAATATATGCCAAATTTCATCCAATTGAACCCCTAAAAAAGCACAATGTTCATTAATAAAAACTTATTTACAAAAAAAAACAACCCACTTCCAAAAAAACACTACAAAGTGAAAAATATTAAAGTTATTTTTCACTTTTATTGTTTTTTTGGAAGTAGGTTGTTTTTTTTGCAAAAATGTTTTTATTTTTCACTTTTAGTGGGTCAGTTTGTAATTTATTTAAGTATTTAAGTTACAATAGCCCAATGACAACTGCTCATCACCTCTTACAACATATTGCTTTTTTCGACACAGGGACGTTAATTGTTGAGGAGTTCTCCTAGTAAGATCCAGGAGAACTGGAGCTCCATGGTGAAGGCATCACCACCACTATGCATTTTGACAAGCTTAAATTACTTAGCAACTATATTAAAGTACCTAATCGAATCGCAACCCGTGAAATACTTAGGTATAATTGAGTAGTTCCGATGCCCATCTGTGGTCTTCATCATCAGTTCCACTTTAGCAAACGGTGCTTTCCGAGAGCGAATGCACGAGTTACTATACAAAATACCCAAATCACTATAGTACATAGGTGTGCCTATAAAATTTGAGGTTATCCCTCGATTTCCATAGGATCATCATCATCAGATTCTGACTTGGTGACAATGAGACCATAACGAGAGTATACCCTTTCAAACAAAAAAGAATTTTGCAAATCCGTCTATACATATATGACGAAGTTATGCCCAAACAAACATAAAAAATATATGTAAACAAATTAAATTACTGGGTTAATAAAGAAATACGTATGGATGAATTATTTGCTTCACGATTACGTGGCCTCAGTTTCATCATTTAATTTTTGATTTTAGCTGTTCACTAGTTTTGATTTTTTTTTCACTTCTTAGTTCTGATGCAAATTGAGTTTATGACTTTTGGAGTCAAAACTGATCACAAACATATGGCAGCTGTACTGGTAGTAAATGTTTGGCATAATTTACAATCACATACTTTTGAATCACTTCGACGCCACACAGTTCTGGCGCGAACTCCGTTCATTAGTATTGAATTTCTGATTTTGATCATCTACTTTTGCTGTTGACTGTACTAATCAGTTTAAAATAAATATTTTCAAAGCTTATTGTCAGGTAAATGTTTCAAAGGTATGTACACGGTAAGTATGTTGGTCAACTTTCCCAGAAGATCGCAGGAGCATCTAACATAATGATGACTTCTAGGTTTTCGAACTGACAACTTTGATGCGGTCATTCGACAAAAATATCGGCCTTAATATTTACGGTTACGGGACAGTGGCTTGACACGCTACCGCTAGATTTGGTATTCCTTTTTAAGTTTTGTTTGATCTGATCTGGACTCTATATTTATGCCCTAATTTACCAGGTTATAGCACTGATACGACTCGACACTTGCAGTTGGCAGACATGCCTAGCAGGCATATCTGTTAATTCGAGCACCAATTAGTCCACACGATGCCTGCCGAAATCAGTTCGCGCTTGGGGCGAGTAAATCCTATTAGGCAATTGATTGACGCCTACAATCAGCTGTCGAAGCAAAGCCCGATGCATTCCTCAAAAAGACTAGCCTAGCGCCAGACTGAGTCGAGCACCGAATGTTCCGTATTAACTTAAGAATTAATATTACCTGCTGAAGTTAAACTATACTATGCGAGAACCGAATATTAGCCTGACGAGAAGATAAGTAGGATTGAAGATCAGACTTAACTTTGTATCTCAAAATATTCCAATTGATTCTCGCAACTGATTGTTACTTCGTTATGGCAACACATGTCTTGTGATGTCAAGTTTATGTTCCATAATTGACAAACCTGATTTACAGGAAATAGCATCATTTATTTACGAGTAGGTACATACCTATGAAAATATTATTAATTAGGTACAGTCGAGTTCATTAATATATTGGCACTGTCAAGGATTCAAAATATTGTGAGCGTTGGAAAGCTCAATAAATTCTATAGAACTTATAGATCAAAAATATGTCCTCATGTGAACCGTTCAATAATATATGCTGTGCATTGTGCAATAATATGTGATCATGAACAGTTCAATAATATGTGATCATGAACGGTTCAATAATATATGCTGTGCATTAGGCAAAAATATGTGATCACCCTTTTCAAAAATATAGTATTGGCTTTTATAATATCTGAGCAGGAAAAGCTTCCTAATTATCTCTACATGCATGGGAAAGTCAATTATTTGCTCGAACAAATAAGATCTAGTTTACATTGTTACAGAAATGACAGTAGTTTCCATTGTTTTAAGCGCGTTTGCGTTTGTTTTTTAAATGAGTGTCTTTCAATCGTTGAATGACATGTGCGTCAGTTATAATTTTATTAGAAAAACATTTAACATCATTTGAAGTTAATCTAGCCAGTGATAAATGATGTAGCAAACTCCTTGACCATGCAATTTTAAGATTCATCATTCAGAGTAAAATTATCTTTATAACGTAAGTAATAAGGTTGAATTTGAATTACATTTACTTGTTTAGTTATTATTGTATTTATGTGTGCCAAAGAGATTTATAGTTTATTGAATGTCTTTGATGTGTGCATACATAATTGTGAATCCTACAATGTTCAGATAATATGATCTTAATGTTGTTCATATAATAATGTGCTTTTGGCTGTATACATGTTACTGAGAAAAACCAGTCACATATTAATGAATCTAAATCTTGACCACAATTTAATGATGCTTTAGTTGTCACAATGTTATGTTTTTTTTGACGGTCATATATTTTTGAAGCCTGAAAGGGCCAATATATTAATGAACTCGACTGTACATGATGGCCATATTTTTTTAATATGGCTTTATTGCTCGATGGTTTTAGAGTTCCAAGGAGTACCAACTAAGTACGTAGGTTCACTTTCACCCACGTATTTAATTATAATTTCCATTTGACATCAATTCGTTACACGTTTCTGAGCAATAATCTTTTAAGGCTTCCGATTTTTTCCTTTGAAGGAAAGGTTAATTAAAGTCTCTTTAAACGACTCTCGATTGAGGAAATGTTGAGAACATCGCAGTCGTTTTTTTTTCATTAACTTATGATTCATCCCAAACCTTTCTAAGTTTTCATTATTCAATACTAGCAGACGTCCCGAGATTTCAACCACGTAGGTCACAGGACCTTATTGATTGATTATTCTCACGGGAACAGTCCCGTGAGAATGTAGGGATAAAAGTAGCTTATGTGTTATTCCAGGGTGTCAGCTAACTGCATACCTACCATAATTTTATTAAAACCCATTCAGTAGTTTTTACGTGATAGATTAACAAACATCCTCACAAACTTTTGCGTTTATAGTAGAATAGATTCAAACGCCATATTATACATATTAAATTTTGCTTTAGAACAGAACATCATAAGTCGTAAGAGCAGAGTTTTCTACTTATCCAAATATAGCAAGATAAAAAGTTTACACACGGTCATAACACTATCATTCAAAAAGTACCTAAGTAGCTAGTACCTACTTGAATACATTCAACAACAAAAGTTAATTATGTTCAATGAGTATTATATAAGAAACCATTGATTGAGTAATAACATAATAACATTTTTGGGGCGATGGTACCTACTGTTAAGTGGTTTGTTTTATATATTGGTTGTGTAATTTGTTATACATTCAGGTACTTTGTTATAAATCGCCCCATATTAAAGATACTTTTACATGAAGAGTAGTAGTGACCACACGGAGACGATTTTTAAATTGGGATCTTATTTTGGTTATGTTTATTTATTGGAAAACAAACTGCAATTTCTTGTATATTTATTTTAGAAAATGTGAGTAGTTTTAGGGAACTAAACACTAGGATAACTGGCGGTGGTTTTTAAGAAAAACATTGTTCGGATACAACGTTCCTGAGCTTTAAACACTTGTTTACTAAGTACGGTGCCCGAAGATACACCAAATTTTACTATCCTATTATCAGAAAAAAAATGCTTCTTCTTTGGAAACATACCACTAGTCCACTAATTACAAGGTATTGTATACGGGTTAAGGTAGGACTTGATGAGGATTAGTGCATTTCCTCTAATACCGTAGATGCTTACTATATTGAAAAGAGATTTCTATTTATTATCAGTATAAATCGCGTACTTCAGTACATTGTACACAACTGACAATAATATCGTCGTTCACGTCTATCAGATCAATATGTACGTGCACGGCTAGCTACTCGTATAAATGGTTTTGTGTGGAATTGACTGTTAGTGAGTTTTGACCACACCTGTCGCCGCTGGCGTATTTTCAATTGTTGCGGTGGGTTCACCCGAGCGCCGACTATCTAGTAGGTACCTATACTCGCAGTCGAGTGCGTAAACTAATTACAAATCGTTAGTCTAAAAATCTTTATAGGAATTTAAGCTTTAGTTACGAGTAAAACTTGCCTAATGATTTTTGTTCACATTGTGACATAAAAAATACAAATGTCGGATATATTCAAAAGTTATTAACGATATTGAGACAGCTTTTATCTTTAGCACACCCTCAGGGGTGTGCTGGGGCGTTATCCATCAGATGGAATACCTACCGCTTTAAAAAAATCAGTTTTTTTAAAGCGGTAGGTATTCCGTCTGATGGATCATAGTCATTTGTTCCTTATTTTAGTTGTGGGAGCAATGTTTGGCAGCGCAATATTAAAACAGTATAGGAGCAAATCAATAACGAACGCAATAGACAGACCGACATCTGAAACAATGTTCCGGACATGATATTTATGCACCGCTGACGTAACAAGCCGCATGGTAACACAATATACCATTGGGAATACTGCTACGGACGTCGATAGATTACGTATTTAATCTCATCTCTCAATTTATTTTTTTAAATGTAATTTTAATCTATTTTATTCTTCTATTTTTAATTAATATAATATGTTCAATTTTATTTCTTATTTTTATAATTTTAATCTTTAATTGTTTTTCTATTCTAGTTTAATTGATGTTTTCTAATATTAAATGCATGTAAACTTTGTAAATTTTAATTTTGTTATCATTATATTTCTATTATAATTTTTATTATTGATTATACAAGTGCTGTGCACATTTATAAGTAACAGGAATTCACCGCGAAGCTGTTGAAATAGAATATATTTAATGTAATTAATTATCTAGTGAATAAGTCGTTGGTGTGTAAATAAATAACTAATAATAATAATATTCATCATAGGATGGTCCGATTGATACCGGTGCAGGCTACCGCAGACAATTTATTGGTGACGTCGTCGGCGTAGGTACGACGTAATATTGTCGTCCTACATTCCATTTTGTAGACGAGTAAGATTTCTAAAGACTCAACTCGATATTTGCTGCTTCAGTAAGCTCAGGATAACTTCCAGCAGTATTATAGAAACAGCTCTACATTAACCATTTCTCTGAATCTTTTCCAGATAATATTCTGAAGCAATTATTCCACGTAAATTGTGGGCTGGAAGCTCTTTAAGTAATATAAAACGATTTTCGATTTTCAAGAATAATTCTATCTACTTTCAATAATACTATGATTCGTCAAAACTTTGTATACATGTATGATATAATTATCATCTGGAGGGAAAGTACTCAAAACACTGGAGATAGCAAATTAACCCAAATGATTACATTGCTTTATTTATAAAGAAAACCAATCTGCATTTAAAGACTTTCAAAACATCGCTAAATAATATTATTTTTTAATAAAATCATTAGGTAAGTAATATTTTTATTTGCATTTGACCACCATCTCATTTGATGGTAAGCGATGGTGTGTTATGTGTGTGAGTTGTTGAAGATTTCAATTTGCACGTGTTTGTTGCGGTTGTGTTGGTTCAGTGTGGACTTTATAAGTTGATCACTAGGCTTCCAACCAGAGATCATCATCAATCATAAGACTTAATTGATTGATGCTAAAGGAGTACCGGCTGTTACTTTTTAAAGTTTATTTTTTTCGGTTCCCAAGTGCGGTAAGCGAACTTTTGGAAATATTTGTTGCACATTTGTTTTTTCTAAGAAAAAGGAATGTTTCTTTTAAGTAAATTTTGCTTAGTACTTAGAGTAATTTCCCTTCAGCTGGTAGGTTTCAAAATTTTACTCTGTGGTAGTATCGACCGAGTATTTGGAATGCGTTGGCTGGACTGTACCCATCAGTACAGTATCAGAGTTGTCATTAATTTGATTAAGAGGTCTATGTAATGCCGGCAGTAGACTATGATAGTTAGTGATAATCTTTTTGCTACATTACAAAGAGAGTTATAGTGAGTTTAAATTATTAGTAACGTTGCGGCCTAATTATTAGTAATGTGAATACTTACTTACGAGTACCTCTGTGTAATACTTGTGCGACGACATAGACATCCAATTCTTCGATGAATTTTTCCTTCACTTATTCGTTTTTAAAAATCAAGGTATCTTTTCCGTGTACCTAAGTTATTAAAATAATGAAATGTTTGCGGGTGATAAAAAAATAAAGCGAAAATAAAATGAATACATTGAAAATTAAAAACACTTTCTGTTCAAATAATTATTTATTTTTCTTCAAAGACAAAAGGTATCTTAACCTACTAACGAAATTAATTTAAATATAAGTAGTTATTTATGTTTTTATGTTATTGGCTTGCATTAGACATTATAAAACATGATATTGTGTGCCTATATCACTGACAAGTAAGGCAATTGACATACTGTTTGCCAACAGTGTGTCAATTGCCTTACTTGCACACACATTACTTAGTGCTATAGACGATTTATGTCATGGCAGGGTTAACTAGGATGTATTGTTGAAACAAAGACATTTAACAATGTAACATATAGCCGCTTCTTGTTTAGGATAGGAAGTGATGTTATAACAGAACTGACAGGGTTCTTTTAATGATAATAAATAAATATTCCAATCTTGTGGAATATTTATTTATTACAACTGTTTTATTGAGAAAACACATGCAGTACTTTCTGCGATATGATGGTTCTGCTTTTCAATTATTATGGACAAGAAATTTATGCCTAAACATGATCCGTACTAACAAAATTATGAGTTTCGAATTTATGATTTATTTATTTATAGTTAATTAAAACGGCACAGGTCCAATTACATTAATTAACATAGAATTATAAATATTAAAATTAAATAAGCATTCAAATAACATACAATTCAAAAATTAAATTGAAAGATTTACAATTCGTGGATAAAATTATTAATAATTATTTGATTAAATGGTTAAATGAATTAAATACATCACAAACTAACAACTAACATGTAACAGTGGACACCCTCGCATATTGTCTCTCACAGAACACCAGACAAGCACGCATTATTTTCTTCCATTCATCAGCAAACACATCACATTCAGGGTCGGCAGTCAGGAGGGCGTTTAGCATCCTTAGGGTTCGACATACTGGGGATTTGGCCCTAGCAACAGATCTACAAAGCGGTAGTGCGAACAGATTATGACGGCGGCTTTGACGGTGCCCAAGGTATTTGTCGGGCACAAATAGGCGGCAGAAAAGTTCGTGGAGCTCAGGGCAGTCAATACGACCGCTTAGGGTTTTACAAGCAATCGTGAGCTGGTCAAAACCCCTTCTTACCTCTAACGAATTAAAGCCCAATACCCCTAAGAGATAATTCGTTGGGTACATGAAAGGAAAGAAATGGTACAGCCTTTGATACAAAAATCTCAGGAAGGTTTTCTGAACTTTTTCAAGCATCAGTGTCTGAGACGCAGTGTGCGGATGCCAGACACAGGCGCTGGACTCGAGTTTACTCCGAACCAAAGTGGTGTATAAAAGTTTAATAATACTGGGATTGCGAAAGTCACGAGCGTTCCTCAAGAGAAATCCCAAATGCCTGAAGGATTCCTTTGCAAGGTCAGACACGTGGTCTCTAAATGTCAGACTGCGGTCGAAAGTCACTCCTAAGTCCTTAACGCTGGTGACACGAGTGATCACTGTACCCCCAAACTAAAATTGTATTTTATTGGTCTCAACCCTCGACCATAAGTCATAACGCTGCATTTACTAATATTAAACAACAACTTGTTCGCAATGCTCCACTCATAGACGGTTTCGACATCTTTTTGTAGGAGTTCGCAATCCACCTCTGTTCTGATCTGCGCAGCTAGTTTTAGATCGTCGGCATATAGTAGACATTTAGCGAATTGAATCTTACAGATTAGGTCATTGATCATGATCAGAAACAGGGGCGGCCCTAATACGGATCCTTGACTCACGCCCGAGCGAGTGTAATAGGGTTTTAACTCAAAGCAGCCATGCCGGACAAACTGTTTGCGATCCCGTAGGTAATCGGCGAAGAATTTAAGAAGGCCGGATTAGAAGCCCGTAGCCGCTAACTTTGCCAAAAGCACATCGTTGTCCACTTTGTCGAACGCCTTCCGGAAGTCAAAATACAGAGTGTCGACCTGCCCACCGGATTCTAGGCTACTGGATATGAAGTCAACATGAATCAGCAGGTTTGAGTTCACGGAGCGACCAGGTCGAAAACCATGTTGGGCATCAGAAAGATACTTATTGGTTTGTTTACAGATAACAGTGTGAAGTATATGTTCAAAGACCTTTGCAATGGTTGATAGAATAGCGATGGGTCTGTGTTCCTCGACAGATGTCTTGTCACTAGTTTTAGGGATGGGAGTAACACGTGAAGTCTTCCAAATGATAAGTGAGTGTACGCCAAACAACTTTCTGCGAAATGAAGATTATGCTATGCGTTGTTATGCAAAATAATAATATAACGAAGGATCTGCTTTAAAAAGTAGACCGTAGGAAGTCTGTGCGTAAGTTCATTAGAGCGAGCGTGACGTGTGCAAAACGCAAAGCTTATCTGCGTACACAGTAGGTGAGTGGCAGCAGAGCAATAAATAGCTAGGTACCTCTTAGGGGAAAAATAACAATTTTCCAGACATTAGATGATCACAAAAGGTACGACAACGACTCGTCTATGCGTAATTCGGACATTAAAATAATATAGGTACATGTACGGATACTCGAGCTGTGGTTGTGGATCTTCTTAAATGTTAACTGGGCAGCTGGAGTATCTGTGCATTTAGGCGTTTCATTCGTCTGTGTGAGCAGACGGCGCACTAAAAATACAAGGGGATGTACCTACCCTTACAGTTACAATTACATATACCTATAACAAAACTTTATGATGTAAGTAGTACTTAATGTTATTTTAACTAAGAGCTGTATTCACGAGAACACTGCCGACAAACTGTCCTGCAGTTTGGCAGAAGATTTGTATTGTAAAGGTTGGTACTGAGACACGGATATTGAACGAGGACGTAGGAATCTACTTACGTCAGACAACGCCTTATTAGACGTTACCTACTAATGTAGTGAAGACATTTATTTGTTTACCTACTCAAACAAACTCAACATGGTTGAGAATAAAGTTTTCTAGTATCTTAATGAAAATACGCAACTGCGTAGGCAGCTGCTAGGCAACTGCTGCTCTACTATGTTGAGTTCGGTTTTCATTCTAACACCCTATTAGATTGAAAGCCGAACTGTACCGACTCATGTCAAGCAGCTGAATACTACTTTACATGGAGCAGCTGACCATCTGGCCTACACAATCTAGTAACTGGGCACCTTTACGACTGTCATAAATTTACAAATGGTGGCTGGGATCAGTGATTTACAAACACACTGCACCCCAATAATAAATGCTGTAAGTCGCTTTCAGCCCAAAGCCTGGCAAACGAAACCGTTTAAGTAATTACTGTAAGATGTTATAATTTGATTTGATGTAGGTACAAGATGCGAGGTTTGAATACGTGTTTCCCTATAATAGTATTACATAATAGCTCAGGCTTAGCAAATCGAACCACGAGGAATTTTTTTCGGTTGTGTAGGAGTCAAATGAAAAAATATTACATAATATAAAATAATGTACACGTGGAAAATTTTATTACGTAACCAAAAATACAAGGTAATAAGATGTTAAACGTCTTTATGATAACAGGCTTACATCTATTGCGAAATGTGAAGAGACGTGAGCTTCACGTTTTAGTCGTGATGTTTGAACTGTGTCTGTTTATTATTATTAGCTGGTAAACGGCGTGGCCGCAGGTCTATGGTACAATCAGTATCAACTTAGCTATTAAACAGCTAATTTTGCTAAGCCACCTCGAGGTCAAAGTTACCACCGACGTGCGGCCTACTGTACGTCCGACATCAGTTCATGATGGGAAATGTAAATGTACCCCTCGAAAATCCCTGTCAAGAATATACAAATACAGACAGTCTTGATACACATAATTACGAGTTTCATAAAAAAAATACTTGGAGACGGAGTAAACTTGTAGAGCTAGACAGTAAGATTTCGCCTTTGCAAAAAAAACACGTTAATTTTTCATACAGATTATATTCTAGTTCATAAACTTCCATCATTTGCCAGGTTTTTATTAATGATATATGAATTAATTATGATTTATAATTAATTCATATATCATTAAAAATGCAGACCAGCTTTAAACTTCAAATTACAGAGGGAAGTAATGCACGCTTCGGCAGCGCATGCAACCAACTACAGTAAAGTTATTTATAATACATATCGTTTAGTTTACAGTATAATGCATGGGAAAGGTATTACAATATCATGTTTTATACAATGCCACTTGAAAACCAGGTACCAGTTAAACCCTACCCTAGTTGATACCTAGCTATACTTTATTCTCTCGAGGTAGGTTAAGTCTGTTGGCTTACGCGCCGAGGGTTTTATGTCTATATCTATAATTTCAGCATCTGTTACACAGTAACCTTCACAACTTGGGTATATTATGGTAACTTACCATTCTTACCTTAATATAACTTACCTCTGACAGCTTGGAGAACACCACACAGCTCACCGGCGTTTTAGCTAACTCGTGCATAACCCAAGTTCGGATTTGAGACGTAAGTTCACACAGTATATACAGCACAAATGAACATACGTAGGTACTTTAAACTCTAAGATAACATACGATGAGTCTTAGAACACTGCAGATGCTAAAAAGTCTAAGTTTTTAGTGCACCAGATGGAATGCTCCTTGTATACAGTGGAAATGTAAAAAAAACTTAACAGTTAGATCTAAATGGAGATGTTGATCTAACACAAAGAGAACGAAAATCAAACGTTCCATATTCTATACCATTCCGGTGTCCAGCAGGTATTAGTCGGTCGTACACATACTATGAAGACAATTCATACATTTTAAATGTATCGTCGGTAAACAATACAGAAGCACTTATGAAAAGTCGAAGATTTTAATAAATACGGGAAAACTAAAGTTTTAAACAATGTAGGTACCGATAGCTGTTTGTTTAGTAAGAAATAGGAGGCAGCTAGTCTATACAGTACCCGGCGATAAATATTGCACATCGACCTTTGGAAAGAGACAATCGGCTAATTTCGGCTTCGTAGAGCGTTATCTCTGCCGCACGAAATACAAACAGTCCGATATCTATTAGGAGCTGTTAAAACAGTTATGATTTGCTTCTTTTGATAATTATTTTTATTCTTTGCTTTAGGTTGGGGTAAAATAAAATAAAAAAAACATGTTCACATTATGTTTACGTATTTAATTTAATTATTTTGAAAAATTACAGCTGTAGTGTACATAATAAACACCATTACACCTATTGTTAGACTGAGATATTGTAATAAAAATAATAATAATTATAATTCTAATTCTCAATTACTTCCATTTCACTATCTGTGCTCTCAAAGATGTCAATATCACTGTCACTGTCAGCCGTATTTATCACTAGTCTATCAGTGTAATTGTCTAAACCGTGTTGAATGCTTCTATATTCATTCTCACATTTGATTGCATGATCGCAAACCTTTTTCCACTCTTCAGCCGATCATGTTTACTTTTTCAGTCAATAATGTTTTTACTACAGTTAAATTCATACCCACATTTCTAGAGGCTACATAGCCTTTCAGTTGAGACCATATATTTTCAATTGAATTAAAATCCGGATGATATGGTGGCAATCGCAACACAGTGTGCCCATGTTCGGCTAGTACCTTGTCCACGGAAAACTCTGTATACCTCTCCTTGTGCTGACATAAAATAATAGCGTATCTGGGTTTTTGTTAATTTTGGATCAACTGGAATTTCGTGTCTGTTTAACCAGATGATCATTTCCTGTT
The DNA here is from genome assembly GCA_921972225.1 of Euplexia lucipara. Lineage (NCBI taxonomy): Eukaryota > Metazoa > Arthropoda > Insecta > Lepidoptera > Noctuidae > Euplexia > Euplexia lucipara. Next base: position 1,786,882 of record OV179142.1, on the reverse strand, counting down.
TAATGGTGTTTGAGTTGGGGGGTCTTTCAACATATTTGTTGTGATAGGGTGCGTTGTCGATAACTAGAACAGAATCACTGGGTATATTTGGGATTAATTGATTAACCAGCCATTTTTCGTAGTTATCGTTATTCATTTAACGGTGATAGTCACCTGTAGTGTCCGTTGATTTATACGTTAAAAATGCACCGGGAACAAAGCCTTTTTCATTTCCCGCATGAACTATTATCAAACGTTGACCTTTTGAAATTGGCTTTTTTACTTCTTTTTTCTTATCATCACTCCAAGATTTCCCTTTAGTGTGGGATGTACGTATGTAAGACTCATCCATGTAGACGATTCTTTCCTGATTCACGAAATTTGCGTATTTTATCGAGGTATTCCAATCGTTTGAGACTTACATCGTGCTTTTCCATTAGAACTTTTCGATTATCTTCCATTTTAGTGAACCGAAATCCCATCTCGTAAAGTATTTTTCTCAACGTCTTTTCAGACCCATTGTAATTAATAGCTTCAGATAATTTACCTTTTAATGATTTTGTTGTTGGCAGTTCATTAAATCGTAAGTGAAAATAATACACCATTCTTCGAACAACACCATAATCAAAATCGTCCATATCCGAACAAAAGTGCTTTTTTGGTCTCCCTTTTTTTGGGGTGCTGAACTTAATTTCAGTAGAACGTGTTTCAGTACTGACTTCATTTAATATATTGTTCAAAGTTCTTCTTGAAATTCCAGTGGCATTTGCAACTCTCTTTTGAACCTTCTTAAAATAACAACTTACATTTTCATCTTCATTTTTTTTTTAATCTTTCAGCTTCGGTTACAAAATATTTATAAACATTGTAGATAATTTCGCGTGACTGACCTCGTAAAGGTTTCCCTCTTTTTCCTGAAGATGCCATAGTACAACTTTAAATTATTTAAATTTGGGAGTGTTAACAACTCTAAAATATATTTTGAACTGGAAGCGACCGCACTCTATCGCACTTGAACAACGACTGACAAAACGTCACATAGATAGTGTGCGACTGAGATAACGCTCTAGGAAACCGAAATTAGCCAATTGTCTCTTTCCAAAGTCGATGTGCAATATTTATCGCCGGGTACTGTACTTAATTGTTAAACCGCACTTCAGTGGTAACAAAACCCGTGTAAGCTTGCCTCGGTTTCTATTGAAACCCCGTAGGTACTGCGCCAGGCAGGCTCAAGGTTGCAGGTATGGTCGAACAAGGCTTTTAAATAATTAAAAATATTTTTCTGATAAATCTGTAAACTTTATACTATCTCGGTATTAAACGCGGCGAGTGATTCGCAAATCGGCTTAGACGGGTTCATTTAAGTGAACAGATAATACTAACTCGACTCGACGGCAACGATGTAGCTATAAATAATATACCTACTTATTAATAATAATGAATTTATTTGCGTTTTGTTTATTCAGAGTGTAGTTCTCTCTATCTGGCTTAATACCTTAAATGATAAATGATATTTATTTTTGTAAATAGGTTTTTACAAACACTTTTACACGTCGCCTTTTTACACGTCATCTTTCATTACTCTATTAATTCTCATCTTAGGGATGTCGGAATCGATAATCCGTAACAGAGCAATCGCAATAGGCATGAGGACAGTATATGAATATCAAAATACAATTATTACATCAGTTAGATTATAAAAAATAAACCACAAGTATATTTTGCTTTTCATATTGCTTGTGACGTTATTATTCAGTATAAATTGTATAGGATAGTGACGAAATGCGACATTTTGACTCGATGAATCGCCGTTATTTTTTCATTACGTGAAAAAGGAAAAAAAAATGTGTCAAACTTTTTCTAGTAATCTAGATGAGGGACTAAAACCTAAAATTTAGTCCGCTAGCCTTTTTTTATATACCACGACGGTGGCAAACAAGCTTGCGACCCGCCTGATGGTAAGCGGTTACCGTAGCCTGTGGACACTTGCGACACCAGGGGCACCAAACACGCGTTGCCGACCCTTTAAAAACCTATTTTATTATTCACACTGTTGATATTGAATGTATATTGACATGTATTTTAACTTTGAAAGTATATTATATATATATATGTATATATATATATTTGTCTTATTGTGAATGTAAGGACTACGTGGCATCTTTTTTTTTTTCATTTTTAGATTATCTTTTCTAAATCTTTTTAAGTTCTTTTATTTATTTTTTTTACATTTTGTCTGGCAGTTCGAGTTCTTTATAAAAAAAATAAATAATAAAAATCTTTTACTTCAGACTAATTTACAAGTCTTTATGGGAACAACCCAAATGTTATTTATTTGGTATTGTTCGTCGGCACGTGGAGCTCCTCACGTTCCGAGTTGAGCTCACGATTACTGACAAATGCTTGCACTGACTGATCTGGTCCCCTCATTCTGTGTGGTTCTTTCCTCAAAAGACCATCTCAGCCACTAATCTGCATGGATCTTACATGATTTGACTAAGATAATGTCTGAACTTTAAAAGACACTGTAAGCTCCGATTTTCTTTCGGTGTTTCTTCTCAGAGTAGTCAGATAGTGAAATTCCGATCTCATTTACTAAAAAAGGTAAGTGTTTGTAAAAACCTATTTACAAAATAAATATCATTAATCATTTATTTACACCCCTACTGACTTTCCATAAGTGCCCGATAATCGTTTAAGTGTCTAATATAATTTCTTTCGAGTTGTTTTCTTGTATTGCAAGCTGGGGTATGGACTTACCGTCGTCGTCGGCAGTCAGCGGCCCCACGGTGCCGAAGAACCTTTTGTCCAGCAACTGCAGCAGCTGCAGCGCGCTCTCGTGCACGGGCGCACGAGGGCAGCCCGTGCACATCAGCGTGACGTTGATGATGGCCGTGTAGTGGTCGCACGGGTACTCCCTGACAGAAATACTTGTATGAGAAACAACATTTCTTTTTTCATATTATGATTCCATAAGTATGAATTTTGGATAGCTTGATTGATACGACAGATTCTGTTGTGACTTAAGGGGGATGTCTGCAAAATTTGAATTTTCTTGTGTTCTTTGCAATTTAGTGCCGTTCAGTGTCAGGCTGTATGTTTATTAATTAATTAATTTACTTATTTAGTACATGGAGGACTAAATGAATAATAATCATTTGTTGAACAAAACATGATTTGCGTCCGTAACACGTATGTGTTTCCAGAATTATAATCATTCAAATAATTAAGACAATCCTCTAAGAAGGTACGGTACATATAATTCCATTGAATGATTATTTCATGCAAAAGTTATTAAACGGGATTTAAATTAACTTAGAGGATTGTATTTAATTGGTGCTTTTACATTTTTATAACTGATATAAACCATATGTGTGACGATCGCTGATTATATTTCAATCAACATACAACCTGACACTAAACGGAAAATATCAAAAAACACAAGAAAATTTGAATTTCGTGATTTTTCCTGGCACATCCACCTTAAGGCTAAACCATTATTAATATAAGTACACAAAGAATACTTAAAGCTTGCCAACACAATTATTTTTCCCTAGCTTCTCACAAAAATAGCACAAATGATCACTACGTAACATTATTAATCAGCCATGATGTCCTCACATACTCGGACCCCTCGGTAAGGAGTGGGCTGTAATCCGCTACGCTCACAGCTCGGAGATAAATACACGTCGATTTCAAATAAAAACATCGCTGGAACATGGAACTTTCCCTTCCATGATATTTTAACTTCAAACTGCTCGTTTTTGTTTTGTGAATTGTATAGTTTAACGGATAATTAAATTAATAGTTCCCAATTTATTCGTTGCTGATTGTTTACGCTAATTAACTGTATAATGATAGGAATATTTTGAACACTGATTAATTTAATGCTATATGTTTGGTAAGTATCAAAAATAATGCATCTCTATGATTGGCAACAAAATTAATTAACCGTAAAATGCAGGGAATATTTCGAACGCTGTTGAATTTATTGTGGAATGTTTAGTAACCAAAATAAAGTATTTCTATTATTGGCAAAACTATTAATTTACCGTCAAAAGCAGGGAATATTTCGAACACTGTTGAATTTTTATGTAAAATGTTTAGTAACTAAAATAATGGACCTCTTTTATTTGTAACATTATTGAATCAGACACACTAGCAGCCAAGATGAAAAAGTCTTTTCAGATATTGCCGTCAACTATAAACATTTTAAGCTTTAGCTGAGATTTACCTCATAGAGATTAGGAATTTAATTTTGAGAAGTTTATTTTCTGTAGGATGTAATTAAGCTTATCACTATATAAATGTGCAAAAGATTTAGGTGAGGTGAGGTGAGGCACAGTAAGCACTTAGCTCGTATTTTTAATATTTTACTGAGGGTGAGGATTTTACTGATCAATCTTAAACCTTTCTTTATTGGATGTGCCAGGGTAGCCAGCAAAATTCGTATTTTCGTGTCAGGTGTTGAACAAAATATGATTTGCGACCGAAATTTTCTTTCGCCAGTTATTAGGTAGGTTTACTTAGGTAATTATTTTCCTTTAGTCTCTTTAGAAACAAAATTACAACCGCCGTTAGTCACGTAAGCTACGGCTCTACGACCTTTGTAGTGTTCGTCAGGTCGGTGTGCTCCTAAGTTTTGAGTAAAGCTTAAAGTAAAGCTGCACGAATACTGACTTGACTGGTCTACTCGGATCTCTCTGCTTATCGCCTCACAAGACACTATTGTATGGAACTCATTTGAACGATTTGACCAACATAATGTCTTGTATTAAATAAAATATCGGTTTTCTATCATATTAATCAAGCTACCCTGAAAATGTGTTTAATAAAAAGCTAAAATACTAAAGGTTCAAATTAGGCAAAAATAATACTTTAATCTAATAATATCATAGAGTAGGTATATAAAATAATAATAAGGTATATTAAATAATACTTTAATGAAATATTAACACAGAGATAATATTGTCTCTATGTTAATATTTCATTAAAGTATTATTTTCAACATGAATATACAACATCAACTATCCGAGTATACTCATAAAATGGCGAGCTGGCAGAGCCAGGACATTAATCAAAGCTTCTACAACAACACGAGTACGCAGATTACAGACATGCACGGTATTCATCACAGGTGATACAGCTACCTCTATCAATTCTACGTACCGTGCGTGCGAGCCACGTCGGACGCCGCCGGGGATTATTAAACTAGCGCACAAAGGGTCGAAAATTCATCGAACGTCAGAGCACGGATTTGATGGTGGATTTGAGGCTTGCTCGCACATTCCATTAGTGCTTCTCGTTTGTATATTGGCTATGTTGAATTTACACGTTAACCCCGACAAAGCCCAAAATACGGGCCTTCATCTACCTATCAAACACTAAAACGCATTTGCAATGCAGGAAGTAATGTAGGTGTGTTATATTTATTACCGGTCGCTCTGGGCTCGAATTCCGACCTTTCTGCACTCGTAAACTTTTGCAAGTGATGTTTTTTTCTAATATGATCTGCAGTTTTCACTTCACACATTTGTAAAATACCTAATAATAATATAATTAATACATAAGATGTAAGGCATGAAGAGAAAAAAAACTCATATGCTCCTGAACTACTGAACGGCTAGACCTTTTTTAATCAGATTTTTTGCGTGTTTCCCTGGACGGTTTAAAATGTCTGTCGGATTTCAGTATATTTAAACCTGAACCCCGCCCTTTTAAGAAGACAGGCGTGCCATAACGTTATGTTCAATTGTTTTTAATGTGTATTGTTCTGAATGAGCAATCATATTTTTGAGATTGATGATTTATAAAAGCAGATTTAATTACAAATTGATTTGACAGGTTAAAAATTGAATTATTTCGGGCAACTATCACGACATTTTAATTTAAATACGCAGAGCTAATTGTAATCAGTGAAACGTCGAATGAGGAAATGATGGCCCTCTGCGCCAGATTTGGTCCGAAATTGAATTACACTCCAACAGCACATTGATCTCATGACGGCATGACGCTACGCCGCCATGGCAATGACGCGTCTCACGCAATTCTCTTTATTGGCAATTACTTGCTAGCTCGGCGTCGCTCCATCGGCATTGTATGTACCCGCGCAGCGAAGAGAGTAATCCTATCAATGTCGAACCTACGTTAAAGAACAATAAAATTGTACGTTTTAGAGTTATACAAAAACTACAATGACGTTACGAGTATGAGATTTATACGCAAAGTATTATACAAATATGGAATGGAAAAAATAAGATAAGTACGATTTCGATACATGATGAAAATATGGTATACACTCTTACCGCACTGCACACGCAGACAATTTTATTTCGATTTATTAATTCTGTTTTCTCTAGAAGTCAAATACTAACAACTAACATTTTCAACTAAGATAAGGTTGTTTTACTATAAACCCGAAGACCTAACTAGTGATTCCGAGTAAAAACAATATTAATAGTAGTTTTTTTTTATTTATTGAATCATTCATGTCAAATTAAAGAGATTTCTACAAAACAGACAACTGCCCGCAATAAAATAACATTAAACTAGCGCACCTAACAGACTATGTCTCCCGAACGTTGGTTTCGAACATCATCGCAGCGCCATCTATCGAGTTTAACTGTGAATCTAAACTACCCAGGGCCCAATACAATTAGAATGAAAAAAATATAAATATATTCAATTTGGCGCAGTCGTCCGAAAATTATGCGTGTACAATGTGTGTGAACAAATTTCGTCAATAAAATACATGGGGGTTGAACTCATCCAACTGATTTGCGGAGCGATTAATTAATGTCTCAAAGCCAGCCAACAGTTAATAACAGTGGTATAATTCTCTTAGTTTAGGATTTGAGAGACGATAAGTGAACAGAAACATTTCAGTGTAATGCCTACGGCGTAGGCCTGCCGTAGCACCCGCCGCCGCGCCGTAGCACGGTGCTACATATTAATTCGTAATGGGATCTGGCTCGCTTGATTAAGCGGCACTAATAGGTACACAAGGCACAACGTCGACAGTGTCAGATGCAATTGCACGCGGTTCAAACACACATAGACAGTCCGACAATTGCATTAATTAATTCATGAGAGTGTATGTAGATAGGTAAATTTTATCTTGATTATAATATGGTTAAATTATCTACTGTTTTTTGCCTACCCCAAAGTAAAAATGATTTCTTTCAGAAATCTGTGGTTTTACTGTTTAGTTTGTTTTAATTCACCGACTTTCGAAACTACAGTAATAACTATAGTTTACTTATTGTGTTCTTTTTAAAGACGGTTATAATTAATATTAATTTTCTTTTTAACTTATGAAGAATTTTACAAACAGTCTAAAAACACGATTAAAAGAACAAGTTTTAGTAAAAGTCTATCCGCGAAACTATGTAATTATAAGTATCTACTTACAATGTCGTAATAAAAAATGATACCATTGATATAGTAGTATTTTAAAGATTTTGTTGAGTAAAATGTCTTATGTAATTTCGATGTTCAAAAAGTGTTAGTGCATGGCCTAATTTGAATAAATGCCTTCGTAAATGCGGGTTGTAGTTTAAATAATACTACAGGATAATACTGAAAATAAACCTATACATATTTCAAGTAACACACGGTACACAAGAATGTTTACGAAAAAAAAAGATAGTAGCAGGAAAAAATAATTACTAAGTTCAACTAACACTACAATGGTAATGCACAGAGACAGTTAGCTTAATAAGCCAACGCATAATCATTGATAGATTCATAGTCAGTATCGCAATGTACTTATCACACAGTAAAAGATAATTACGGTGAGAAATGTTCACAAGGATTGGTTTCGCAAAGGAAATCCTATTTCCCAACGTAACGACGAAACTAGTTCTTCGTTTTTTTTTTTCACGAAAGTCTTGTAGTCTTTCTTGTTCAGTTAAATTAATCAATTACGTAAGTGTACCTACTAATACTTACGAGAATAGAGTTCTGTACTGAAGTCAATTTAATTAACAAGAATTCATGACATTATTTTAAGCCTCATTTGAAATGGTACAGTCAGCCTCAACTCGCTTTTGACAATTCAGCGTTAAGTTAATTCATGCAAAGTGTTGTCCAGCTAATTTTGAACTTTTAAGATGTTAATTTAATTCTGGCACTAGTATTGTTAAGCAATTTGTGTAAGCTAAGGTGTTCATGAGTTTATGAAATATGGATATGGGCATCGACTTATGAGGCTGACTGTACATACTGAACCAATAATATGTGTGAAGTTCAATTGAGACAGACACTGCAGAACACAACAGAAGCTTTTATTTTGATGTCTAGTGTCCGAATAATAACTGGATTTTGTAAGAAGAACGTTTATTGACACATAATTAACATAAAACATAGGACTTTTAACAGGTCTATTATATAGCAAGTATTTTAAGGTTCTAAGTAGGTATTTTAAACTTGCAAATTAAATAAACATAGATGATAGACTTTAATTTTCCTAGCAAACATTACGGGAAAATAAAACGATTTTGTGGGTGTAATAACTTCTAACAATAACCAACCTCGGTTACTTTGTTGGTTGTTCACGAAGCGTTCGGAGTCTTACTCGCTCTTTGTATTGGGTTGTGTTCGTAACAGTCTATTAATCCGTTACAGTGCGCAAAAATAAATAAATCGTGGCTTCATGCACTTACTCATCGAATAATTTTATCCATTAAATGGCAATTAGTGAGCCCAACTCAATTTGACTAGCCTGTTGGTCTAGTAGTTAGTGACCCTGACTGCTATGCCGGAAGTCGTGGGTTCGATTTCCACCCAGGACAAATGTTTGTGTGTTGAGCATGATCATTTGTTCTGTGTCTGGGTGTTATTTATATATGTATCTAGAAATATATAAGTGTGTTTATTAGCTGTTTAGTACCCATAACACAAGCTCTCATACTTAACTTGAGACTAAAAGGCCTTGTGTGAAAAAGTTGAGGAATATTTATTTATTTAATTACAATTTGCTGACCGGCGGAATCATTAGCAAAATACCCGGATTTAAATGATCGAACATTCGAGGTACTACACGCCTGTAATTAACCAAGGGGATTATAAATTTCCTATTATTAATTTGCAAACAGTTTAATTTTAATTTTAACACGTACACACGGCTACAGATCAAGTTTACGTTGATTCTTCGGAAATCTTTTTCAAATCGAAATCAGCTTATACTAGAAATGTATAGCTTGACGTGTCGCCGTAAACGTACATGTTTAGCAATTTGGTTTTCGTTGCGACTGTAGTAAAGCAAATGTAACGGTGCTGGATAGACAGAATTACTTATTTATGATGTTATTTTGCTAGTGTCCCAAAATTATTAAATTTAATAACTTTGAAGCGGTGCTGGTTGGAGACAGCAAACCAATAAGCGGATTTCCGACTGCAGAGATATACATTTACCAATTGCAATTAGTGAAGTGTTCAGAGAAATGGCAGAACCGCTTATGTTAATTGACCACGAGTCTATTACATTTCAGCTGCCTGCAGCACAAACATTAATTTAATTACTGAAATCATTCCGGACTGCAAATACATAAATACCTACAACAAAATTGTTTGCGATGGACGGCTGCGTTCAGGAACTCCATTAATGAAATTTTGAATACGAACCGCAACGTCTGTGAATTTTCAATTTCCTAGTAAAATGTCAAAGCAAAATGGTTTTGTTAGTGATAAACTAAATTGAGGTTTTGGGAATACAAAACTAAAGCAGTGGAAATTATTATGGATCTCGACAGTTATTATTTCCCAGACTTCTCTTGCTTGCAATGAAATGCAGATATTTAAGTTAATTTTGTTACGCAGAAAGAGGTCTAATGGTGTACTTTATTATATATAATAGTACTAGTTACTATTATTGTTAGGTAACCTGAGTTTGTTTGTTACTTTTCGACACTTTCACTGTTAAAAAGCTTTCAATGAGATTTGCACACAGTTTAGAACGAAAGATACTTTTGCGTCCCGGAAAAACGTTCCCTTTGATAACTGCCTGCACACAAGCGGGCGAAGCAAGCAAAACAAGGCAATTTGTAGGAAACCCGTTTTAAAGTGCAGCAGCCACTAAAGTGAACCAATAATTGGATAAACAACGGTTGCTAAAAAACAGAGTGGTTGCAGTGCATTTGTGTAATGTATTTAAGCACTGCATTAAAATTCATCGAAGCATCTTTAGAGGTTCAGTATTATTAAAAAACGGTTTTTTTATAACTTTGTTCCATCTTGTGTTGCGCAGCCATTTCACTCGGAGGCTCTGGGCACTAAATAGAATAAAGGAAAGAAAGTGCACTCCAGGCACTGCTAAACAACGGTGAATTGAAATTATACAATAATATAACGGATGGCACTCTTCCTTTAGGTACTTATGTATTTTATAAAGTGCTATGCCTTACCTATTTCTATTATCCTTTTCATAACTTAATTAATATTCCTGTACGTACAAGGTGTAAAGAACGACAGGATACACAGTTCAGTGTACACGATTTTAAACGCTCCGCGTTGAGAATTTTCGTTAGCTTTTCCCTAATTATGAACTTTCATTCTGATTTTGTTTTTTACTTTCTACCATAACCCTATATATATTATTAAAAACACAACGTATGTTGTATAATAAATCTATTTGCATAAATTAATAAATTTAAGCAGCAATAGCCCGATGGCTAAGACCTCGGACTGGCGATCGAGAGGTACGACTTCGAAACCCACCTAGTGCAGTATTGACGTAAACCCACTCCAGGCACAAGCATTTTATAATTATTTAGTTGGAGGGGTTAACAAGACTATCTACTAGTAATGTGTAACCTACATTGTTCTCCTAGTTTCTTGTACCCCCATGGGACAAAAGCGTGAGGTTTGTTATGAATGAATGTGTAGGTAACCTTGCTCTTTGAAAGGATTTCGTAACTTTTTGTTTGACACTTCTAGAATTATACGGGTTACGGTTTTAAACATTTATTTTTTCAACAATCACTCTCTCAAAGAAAATAGAAAATATATTAGAGGTAAGAAAGAGTATGTTATAGAGTAACTATCCAACCGTCAGTTGCGCTCACTAAATATATTAGAGGTAAGATAGAGTATGTTATAGAGTAACTATCCAACCGTCAGTTGCGCTCACTAAATATATTAGAGGTAAGATAGAGTATGTTATAGAGTAACTATCCAACCGTCAGTTGCGCTCACTAAATATATTAGAGGTAAGAAAGAGTATGTTATAGAGTAACTATCCAACCGTCAGTTGCGCTCACTAAATATATTAGAGGTAAGAAAGAGTATGTTATAGAGTAACTATCCAACCGTCAGTTGCGCTCACTAAATATATTAGAGGTAAGAAAGAGTATGTTATAGAGTAACTATCCAACCGTCAGTTGCGCTCACTAAATATATTAGAGGTAAGAAAGAGTATGTTATAGAGTGCTATAACATACTCATTCTCACTCTATATCATACATATATATTTAGTGAGCGCAACTGACGGTTGGATAGTTACTCTATAACATACTCTATCTTACCTCTAATATATTTAGTGAGCGCAACTGACGGTTGGATAGTTACTCTATAACATACTCTATCTTACCTCTAATATATTTAGTGAGCGCAACTGACGGTTGGATAGTTACTCTATAACATACTCTTTCTTACCTCTAATATATTTAGTGAGCGCAACTGACGGTTGGATAGTTACTCTATAACATACTCTTTCTTACCTCTAATATATTTAGTGAGCGCAACTGACGGTTGGATAGTTACTCTATAACATACTCTTTCTTACCTCTAATATATTTAGTGAGCGCAACTGACGGTTGGATAGTTACTCTATAACATACTCTTTCTTACCTCTAATATATTTAGTGAGCGCAACTGACGGTTGGATAGTTACTCTATAACATACTCTTTCATACCTCCAATATATTTAGTGAGCGCAACTGACGGTTGGATAGTTACTCTATAACATACTCTTTCTTACCTCTAATATATTTAGTGAGCGCAACTGACGGTTGGATAGCCACTCTATAACATACTCTTTCTTACCTGTAATATATATTTAGTGAGCGCAACTGACGGTTGGATAGCCACTCTATAACATACTCTTTCTTACCTCTAATATATTTAGTGAGCGCAACTGACGGTTGGATAGCCACTCTATAACATACTCTTTCTTACCTCTAATATATTTAGTAAGCGCAACTGACGGTTGGATAGTTACTCTATAACATACTCTTTCTTACCTCTAATATAAATAAATAAATAAATAAATAAATATACACACATCAAAAGTGTCTAGGGATCAACATATATTTTTGCAATAACTTTTCTCCTGATTGATATTAATTAAAATTTTCTTTAAGGATTCATCAAATAAAGTGTTTTCGTTTGTCACAGTAACGATAAACCAAGTCACCTTTGCATTAATAAAGAAATTTGCCATTTTCCTAATAAAGGGATTTTTGACACTTGAACCACTAACATTAAAGTTCGAAAAAAAGACTGAAATAACAGTTTTCTTTAAAATTTTATTGGGTAACTTAAACAATTAATAATCCGTGTTTCTACCGCGAACACTAACAACACAAGAACATCGGTTTGGCATACTCAAAATGAGTTCATCCAAATCACGCTGTGGAATGGCCGCCCATGTTCGTTGCAACAACAAAAAAAGGTCTTCTTGCGACTGGATACCCTCCATATTCGGCAGAGCTCTTCTCTGTTGCATATCCCATGCATGCTCAATCGGGTTCAAGTCTGGCGACTGAGCAGGCCAGGGCAGGACATTGATGTTAGCTGCGGCGAGTGTCTGTTTTACAACTCTTGCGGTGTGCGGTCGTGCATTATCATGCATTAACTGAAATAAGGGACCGATTTGCACTTGTAGAGGAACGATGACGTCTGATACAATCGTCTCAGCATAAATTTGAGCGTTGAGGTTGCCTCTGATCCAAATCAACTCAGTTCTTCCGCCGATCCAAATACCCGCCCATACCATGATGGTTCCACCACTATAAGGATGGACTTCCTGGCAGGATTTTAATCGCTGTTGGCGTCCAGGGGTTCTCCAGTGTCGTATACGTCTTGTATCCGGTCTCATACCAAAACGAGACTCATCAGAAAAGCACACGAAACGCCATTGTTCTTCTGCCCAATTTCTGTGTTCAAGAGCCCATTGATATCGAATCCTACGATTGTGCATTGCTATAGGTGGTACCCGTAGCGGTCTTCGGGAATGAAGGTTTACTTCATGCAAGCGGTTTCTGACTGTTTGGTCGCTAATTAAGTTCCCTGAAGAGTGATGAAGCCTCACGGCTAACATCATGGCGGTTATTGTTGGAGCTCTTCGAGTTAAGATTTGAATGTATCGGTCTTGTCTCCGTGTGGTGCAGCGATACCGTCCTCCATGGCGCTCAGCCACGGTACCAGTGCTTCGGTAACGTGTCCAAAGTCGACTGATAACACTCTGACTTGTATTCAGAGCTAAAGCCACAGTACGTTGCCGGGAACCAGCTTCTATCATTCCCACGGCTCTGAGCATTTCTTCCCTGCTTAAATGACGTCGCCGCTCCATAATAACGTTGGTTTTAATCAGTAGTAGGGAAACAGTAGCACTAATAATGTCTTCAATGCGTTGTATGTTTTTATAGGGAAAATATTGACAGCTGATTTTCATCTTTTACTCGAATTTGATTCACAGTTCCTGATTCAAATTATGAAATGCACCAAAAAGGATCCATATAAATTTATAAAATCATAAATTTATTACAAAGCCACATCTCAATCTCAAGAAATCCGCATAAAAATGCTTGATCCCTAGACACTTTTGATGTGTGTATTTAGTGAGCGCAACTGACGGTTGGATAGTTACTCTATAACATACTCTTTCTTACCTCTAATATATTTAGTGAGCGCAACTGACGGTTGGATAGTTACTCTATAACATACTCTTTCTTACCTCTAATATATTTAGTGAGCGCAACTGACGGTTGGATAGTTACTCTATAACATACTCTTTCTTACCTCTAATATATTTAGTTAACGCAACTGACGGTTGGATAGTTACTCTATAACATACTCTTTCTTACCTCTAATATATTTAGTGAGCGCAACTGACGGTTGGATAGTTACTCTATAACATACTCTTTCTTACCTCTAATATATTTAGTGAGCGCAACTGACGGTTGGATAGTTACTCTATAACATACTCTTTCTTACCTCTAATATATTTAGTGAGCGCAACTGACGGTTGGATAGTTACTCTATAACATACTCTTTCTTACCTCTAATATATTTAGTGAGCGCAACTGACGGTTGGATAGTTACTCTATAGCATACTCTTTCTTACCTCTAATATATTTAGTGAGCGCAACTGACGGTTGGATAGCCACTCTATAACATACTCTTTCTTACCTCTAATATATTTAGTGAGCGCAACTGACGGTTGGATAGCCACTCTATAACATACTCTTTCTTACCTCTAATATATTTAGTGAGCGCAACTGACGGTTGGATAGTTACTCTATAACATACTCTTTCTTACCTCTAATATATTTAGTGAGCGCAACTGACGGTTGGATAGTTACTCTATAACATACTCTTTCTTACCTCTAATATATTTAGTGAGCGCAACTGACGGTTGGATAGTTACTCTATAACATACTCTTTCTTACCTCTAATATATTTAGTGAGCGCAACTGACGGTTGGATAGTTACTCTATAACATACTCTTTCTTACCTCTAATATATTTAGTGAGCGCAACTGACGGTTGGATAGTTACTCTATAACATACTCTTATAGCCACTGCTCTACTACTCTACTGCTCTCTACTCTTATGCCATCCAACCGTCAGTTGAGCTCACTAAATACAAACAAACTTGAGAGGTGTCAAGGGACACCCGGATGGAACGAAGTAAATAGTCAGTATGTATTATTTGTTATGTACAAAAAACGTGTATACGAAAACGAAAATAACTGGCTTGCTTTGTGTGTGTGTGTGTGTGTGTGTGTGTGTGTGTGTGTGTGTGTGTGTGTGTGTGTGTGTGTGTGAGAGAGAGAGAGAGCGAGAGAAAGAGAGATAGAAAGAGAGATAGATAGAGAGAGAGAGAGAGAGAGCGAGAGAAAGAGAGATAGATAGAGAGAGAGAGAGCGAGAGAAAGAGAGATAGATAGAGAGAGAGAGAGAGATGGAGAGAGAGAGATGGAGAGAGAGGGAGAGGGAGAGAGAGAGAGAGAGAGAGAGAGAGATTCTCGTTTTTACGTAACACGACAAACATCTAAAAACATTATTATCCTCCATAATTAATCTAAAATAAAAGTAGTAAAAGGGTCATTGTCTCATGTGGCGCGTCTGTTACATACATTGGGATATATCGCTCGCAGCCAACAAAGGGACGGTGGACGTCGCGCCGCGCTGCGGTCTCTTTGTCGGCGTTTAAAAGCAAATAGCGACAGTACATGTTAGTGTTGACCTCGCATATGAACTTTAGAAAAACAGCTGATCAGGTAGCCCTTTCGAGTTTTATTTTCATTGCTGTTTTAAGTGAAACAAGTGAATTTACTATTTCTTAATTAAAAATCTCATTGGGTTAGGTAAAAATAATGATTTTATAAATAATGATTTTATACAGTTTACAGTGAAAAAAATAGTAGAAAAAAAACGTAAAATTTAAGATACAGCCGACGAAAACTTTCAACGCAGGGGGGTCCAGAATCATGTACTGAATCCATGGTAAGCGGTTGTGCGTCGATGTCCCTGCCACCCTGTATATTGATAGACAGTTTTATATCGACTGTCTCAATTTTTTCCAGGCAAACATAAACGCAACTAAAGGTTCGCTCTTCGGTTCTTTTTTCGCTTCGCGGAAAAAGATTATTGCGCTTCGAGGAATACAAGAACTCAACAAGTTTTATTTAACCCTTAAAATTTTGCAGACTGACCCGTACAGTTGCTATTATTTAGCCACAAATCCACCTTAAATTAAGAGCTAGTGAATTTAAATTAATAGTTGGTTGACATTCAATTTCTTACAGTTTAAAAATAATGTGTTTTTCTCTGTAGGTAACCTTTCAACCCATCAGCCTAACTTGATTTTCCCAACCAAGTTAAAGTCGACTTCCAGTCTATAGTAACCGGTTGCAGCCGAATACCAGTGTTTGGCATAAAGCAACTGCCTACCTAGCCGTCACAACCCAGTTTTAGGCAATGTTTAACTGACTTTTGCGGTTCTTACAAATCCACAAATGATAGCTGGAATTAACGGCTTAACGTGCTTTCCGAGGCACCGATGGGTCTTGCAGTGTAGTAAATGGTCACCCATTCACGACGAACTCGATCGGCTGTTACTATTTTGCCACGCACCCTTCCTTTTGTACTAAAAGTACGAAGGAACAAAAAATATGTTTCTGAGATATTAAGGGAAAATTTCTGTCACATCCGTGAAAATAATTCCGCTTTCAAAGCCTTTGATACGTTCGAACTTGCTGTGCGCGTGAAATATTCATTCCAACTACGAAACTCCCCATTTTTGCGTGGTCCGACGCGCGGCCTGTATTGGCAACACGGTACGATGTGTTCTGAGCTAACAATATTCTATTAAACTCACTAAAATATTGCCCGAGGAAAAGCCTTGAAGGTGTTATTCGTTCACTCCAAGTAATTCGCGCTATTTTTGGCCGCCAATATCACATTTCATAACATGTTAGATAACATCACGCCTGTATTCTTCCACGATGACAACAGGTATATTTTAGTACCTACGCCCACATATTGCCCATTATACAAACCTATTTCAGCTGTGAGATCACACGAAATAAATAAATTACACATACTTGTGTGTAGTAACACTGTTAGGGGAAAAAAGGAATCACACGAACATTTCGCTTAAAACATTCAACTGGGCGGAAGTATGTAATAACCATATTCATAAGGCGGGGTTTGCGAGGGTTGCTTTGCGAGGGGGACATAATAAAAGCGTCTACTAAGCCGCTATCTGCTAATCCTATAGCTGCTTATCTCATGTAACGCTAAGTACTTAGATATAGCTGCATGCATGCAGCTTTAATACTGAACATTTCGCACGTCAAACACAGTGTGTTAATTGACATTGGATACTATTGATTAGTACATATATCGTTACTTCATTCGCGAGATTTACATGAGCTGAAACTGACATATATAGTACGTACGTACCTACTGTCGGCTACTGTGCATGAAATTTGTATCAAAATATTCCTAACAAGAACTCTAAAACCAAAATTCGTTTCAGACATTCACAGTGAAATAGGATTTTCAAATCCTCCGTAACCCAACTAGTTTTGATTGACAGCTGCAGGGCGTAACTTGTTTTTTTCCTACGGTATAGTTTCATACTCGGTCCGGTTCCATCGACTCGATGCTCGATTAAAACAGACTGTGAAGTTTTGGGTAGTGGTGGCTAGCTTGTATAGTGTGTAGGTACCTATAGTAGGCACATTTTGTGAATAAAGTGCATTTTTTATTCATTCCCGATAGTAAACTTAGATTATGTCCACAGAGAACGTAATTCTAGTAACGCCTAATTCGGATATAATATATCCGACAAGCATTGTTGTGTCCAGTTTGCAGGACTCGTAACGTAATTATACAACAAAAGAACACTCTTGATTTTTCTAATTTAATTATTTGGTTCTAATATACACACATCAAAAGTGTCTAGGGATCAACATATATTTTTGCAATAACTTTTCTCCTGATTGATATTAATTAAAATTTTCTTTAAGGATTCATCAAATAAAGTGTTTTCGTTTGTCACAGTAACGATAAACCAAGTCACCTTTGCATTAATAAAGAAATTTGCCATTTTCCTAATAAAGGGATTTTTGACATTTGAACCACTAACATTAAAGTTCGAAAAAAAGACTGAAATAACAGTTTTCTTTAAAATTTTATAGGGTAACTTAAACAATTAATAATCCGTGTTTCTACCACGAACACTAACAACACAAGAACATCGGTTTGGCATACTCAAAATGAGTTCATCCAAATCACGCTGTGGAATGGCCGCCCATGTTCGTTGCAACAACAAAAAAAGGTCTTCTTGCGACTGGATACCCTCCATATTCGGCAGAGCTCTTCTCTGTAGCATATCCCATGCATGCTCAATCGGGTTCAAGTCTGGCGACTGAGCAGGCCAGGGCAGGACATTGATGTTAGCTGCGGCGAGTGTCTGTTTTACAACTCTTGCGGTGTGCGGTCGTGCATTATCATGCATTAACTGAAATAAGGGACCGATTTGCACTTGTAGAGGAACGATGACGTCTGATACAATCGTCTCAGCATAAATTTGAGCGTTGAGGTTGCCTCTGATCCAAATCAACTCAGTTCTTCCGCCGATCCAAATACCCGCCCATACCATGATGGTTCCACCACTATAAGGATGAACTTCCTGGCAGGATTTTAATCGCTGTTGGCGTCCAAAGGTTCTCCAGTGTCGTATACGTCTTGTATCCGGTCTCATACCAAAACGAGACTCATCAGAAAAGCACACGAAACGCCATTGTTCTTCTGCCCAATTTCTGTGTTCAAGAGCCCATTGATATCGAATCCTACGATTATGCATTGCTATAGGTGGTACCCGTAGCGGTCTTCGGGAATGAAGGTTCACTTCATGCAAGCGGTTTCTGACTGTTTGGTCGCTAATTAAGTTCCCTGAAGAGTGATGAAGCCTCACGAGTTGTAAGACAGACTCTCGCCGCAGCTAACATCAATGTCCTGCCCTGGCCTGCTCAGTCGCCAGACTTGAACCCGATTGAGCATGCATGGGATATGCTACAGAGAAGAGCTCTGCCGAATATGGAGGGTATCCAGTCGCAAGAAGACCTTTTTTTGTTGTTGCAACGAACATGGGCGGCCATTCCACAGCGTGATTTGGATGAACTCATTTTGAGTATGCCAAACCGATGTTCTTGTGTTGTTAGTGTTCGCGGTAGAAACACGGATTATTAATTGTTAAAGTTACCCTATAAAATTTTAAAGAAAACTGTTATTTCAGTCTTTTTTTCGAACTTTAATGTTAGTGGTTCAAATGTCAAAAATCCCTTTATTAGGAAAATGGCAAATTTCTTTATTAATGCAAAGGTGACTTGGTTTATCGTTACTGTGACAAACGAAAACACTTTATTTGATGAATCCTTAAAGAAAATTTTAATTAATATCAATCAGGAGAAAAGTTATTGCAAAAATATATGTTGATCCCTAGACACTTTTGATGTGTGTATTAAGGTTGGGGAAAAAGTTTTTCCCATTAGAGTATGTATGAACTTGTAATAAAATCTCTTTGGCTATAACTATTTGTATCTGGCTGGTTTTGGTATCATTGAAAGTTTAAATTTTAAAGAACATAATTTCTAATTCAAATAAGGAAAATGTGTGATTTTCATTTGTTTTTCGTACTGTCAAGATGAGTGAATCTAATGAAGAAATTCGAAACATTTTAAAATTTTACTACAAATAACCGGCCAAGAGTATGTCGGGCCAAGCTCAGTGTAGGGTTCCGTAGTTTCCCGTCCGTCACAATAAGTGTTCAAAATGCTTGTATATACGATTATACTACAAACTTAGTCCAGAAATTATTTTGTACAACTTTTTGTCTTTTTTGTACAAAAACTGTTGTTTCCATCTATAGTACGTTCGCGTTCAGAATGCAGTAAAGTTATCATTATCCGTCGGCCTTGCTCCGCCCCCTAACTAATCAAATCTTTTCAAATTCATTTTTATAAATTCATTAAACTTAATCTTTTAAAATACAATTTTTTGAATTTAACACCACTGTGGAATACACCTTTATCTTGCCGTTGCACTGCATTTTTAACGCGAACAAACTATAAGTTCAAAATGATTTTCCTAGAAAGTCCTTATAAAGTTCTACATTTCAGATTTTTCTAAACTATTGGTTCAAAAGTTAGAGGGGGGGGGGGGGGGGGCATTTGTTTTTTACTTTTGGAGCGATTATTTCCGAAATTATTAACATTATTAAAAAATGATTTGAGTAAACCCCTATTCATTTTTAAATACCTTACGAACAATATATCACACGTTAGGGTTGAAATTGAAAAAAAACACTTCCCACTTTAGATATTTTACCACTTTGTCGGCGTGATTGATACACATATTGGTACCAAATTTCAGCTTACTAGTGCTAACGGTCACAGAGATTAAGCGAGGACGGACAGACGGACGCACAGGCAGACATGGCGAAACTATAAGGGTTCCTAGTTGACTACGGAACCCTAAAAAGGTAAAATAGCAACGCAAGCCGCGAAAAAAATTTGCGATGTTTATGAGCCTAGTGCAGTGTCTGTGAGAGTAGCACAAATTTGGTTTAGGCGTTTTCAATCCGAAAACTTTGATGTTAAATATACAAATACAAATACAAAATACAAAATAATCGATATTTGGGTACCTCACGAGCTCACTGAATGAAGCTGATAACAGGTGATGAAAAGTGGATCACGTACGATACGACAAGAACGCGCGAAAAAGGTCGTGGTCAAAGGCGAAACCGGGTTAACTCGCAACAAGGCGATGCTGTGTGTGTGTGGTGGGTTGGAAGGGCATTATTCACTATGAGCTGTTACCACCAGGCAGGACTATCGATACTCGATACTGAACTCTACTGCGAACAACTGGTGAGATTAAAGCAAGAAGTGTAGAGAAAGCGGTCGGAATTAATCAACAGAAGTGGTTTTTCATCCTAACATGGATAACGCTAGACCTCACACATCTTTAGCCACTCAGCAAAAATTAAGAGAGTTTGGTTGGGAGGTGTTAATGCATCCGCCGTATAGTCCTGACCTTGCACCTTCAGATTTCCACCTGTGTCGGTATCTTCAGAATTCTTTAGGCAGTGTCAGGTTAACATCACGAGAGGACTGCCAAAACACTTGTCGCGGTATTTTGATCAGAAGTCCCAAAATTTCTATAGCAATGGGATCATGTCCCTACCTACAAGATGGCAAAAAGTTGTCGAACAAAATGGTATCTACATACTTTAGTTAAATGTAAATTAACTATATTAAAAAATGTTTTGAATTTTCTTAAAAAATGCGAAGAAATTTTTTCCCCAACCAATAATTTTCTTAAAAAGATGCTCTTTTACAGCAAAGTACCATCCCACAACCACGGTAACTGATTAAAAAACGCAGTTAAAAGGTTAATTGGTCCGGAGAAAATTTATTCCTAAAGCACTTGTTGTGATTCGTTCTCTCGAAACGTCGTTACTGCCTCATTGAGGAAACTTCCAACTTTTATAATAAAAACCCTCAGAAGTAAAAAACTTTGCTTTGAAGTCAAACCAACCTTTTGCTATGAAGACAGTAAAATTTGCCTTCGGTCGTGAAGACTTTGCTAGGTTACGGTAGGCGTTACTAAATTATATTTAACTAATTTATTTAATTATTTATTAAAACTTTTTGCACTAGTAAAATAAACAGTACAAAGGCGGACTTAATGCATTAGGCATTTTCTACCAGTCTACCTTAGGGTGATGCAGAGACAGAACATGGTAGGCGCAAGAAACTTGAAAGATACATAAATTATTATTTATAATAAAAGAGGGAGGGAGAGGGGAGTCGGAGTGGGGAGGTAGGAGATTGTGAGAGGGGAGGGGGAGATTGTGAGAGGGGTGGGAGGGGAGGGGCAGGGGAAGAGGAGAGGAAGGGGAGGGATGGGGAGTGGGAGAGGAGGCAGGGTAGGAAAAGGGAGAGGTGGAGAAGAAGACTTTTTGAAATATCACGAGGAGAGGGGAGGCGAGTAGGAGACGGGGAGGGGAAAGGGGAGGTGAGAGTGGAGGGGAAAGGGGAGAGGAAGATGCGTGAGCCGGGAGGGGGAGGGAGGGGGAGAGGAGTTGACTTTACCGCGGCAGTCTCCGAGAGCCACACGTCATTTCCTCTTTTTTTTTAACCATTAAATCACAATGTGCCACAGCGAAGCGTGACAGGGTACAGCTAGTATTATATAAAATCCAGAGATAACTAGGTCAAGAGAAAAAAAAAATATTTTTAGGTTCAAGTGTAGCGTTTTCAACTAGATAACTTTTCAAGCCGACAATACATGTTGGTTATAACTCGCCGAGCGAAAGCGAGTGCAGGCGAGTGCTAGCGTTTATACGGGTTGTTTGGCGTGCCTCGCCACCACTCAGGAACGCCCGCTATAAATCATTTCATTTCGGAAAATTGACGGCTTTCCTGCACAAACAAAGGTTGCTCGCCTGCACTCGCGAAGTACGACCAACACGTGGATGGCTCTATACAACCTCGTAAACATTGGCAGTGCTAGTGTGCTCTTTGGAACTTGATCAACATGCATACCGTAGCACTCGCCACTCGCAATTTGCCCACGCTCGCGTCGGCTTTACGTTGATAATTATATGTCAGCCGGGGCAATTGCGTCATATAAATGGGGTCCATCTATTTGGCAGAATCTTGATACTCTGAATTTTATTTGGCATAACACACTTGGCATAATCTTCTTTAATCGAATATGTTTAAGGCATAAAAACTATTTAGCATAACTATTGATTGGCAGAATGTTTACATGTCCGAATTTGCAACGGCATACTTTTAACATGGCAGAACTTTATTTGGCATAATTACGATTGCCATATTTAATATTACACATAGTTTCGTTTAGCATAATGTTTATTTAGAGGGATGTTGAGGTGATATTTGAGGAGCCGGTATTTTTTTTGCTTGAATTTCATTTTACCGAAACTTTACCAATGACCGACATCCTTTTTGCTATATACATTACTTGTCATACATTACAAAATAGTATCATAAAAAGTCAATGTTATGCTAAAAAATTTAGTGTCAGAAACGAATCGCCGCAAAACTGACTTTACGTAGTCTTGTCTGCCCTACCCCTAAAGTCTAGTTTAAACGCGTAGGCGCGGAAAGGGGTGGTGAGCGTTGAAACTATCTGCGACGATAAGCCCACGTGGGGCCGCCCAAACCCCGCAGCGCCGGAACCGTGACAGCTGCATGTTGCATGCCAGCTTGCAAACTATGCGTATTTTTTTTTTTTTTGCATCAAAAACCACAACTGTTTTATTGAGAAAATTCATGTGGACACGAAATTTATGCTTAAAGATGATTCGAACTAACAAAATTAAGAGTTTCGAATTTATGATAAGTGTGTGTATGCCAAACAACTTTCTGCGGAATGAAGATAATGCTATGCGTTGTTATGCAAAATAATATTATGACGAAAAAAATTCTGCTTTAAAAGGTAGACCCCATATTTATACCCTTGTCTTTTATAAAAGAAAATATATTATTTTATATGTTGTGTAGGAACATTTTGTAAAAACATGGATTCCTAAAGATTTTAATTACCCACCACGCGCAGTACCTCTTGACGAAACACACGTTATTTTCAATACGGCCGATATGTTAAATTTGTGAGGAACAACGCCATTTATTGAAAGTATACGTTATGATTTTATTCAAAATAAACAAAACTAGATGGCAGGAGACGTTGGTTTTCAAACAGATTTTAAATTATTTCGATTAGGCGCAATAGCCCTAAAGACGCAAATGCCCCGGTGACTTTACCTACCTTTATATTTTTTGTAGTTCAGAGTGTGTCGAATATTTGCGTCAATGAGTCGCGCAATTACGTAAACAAACCTACGTATGACAAAGAATAGTCCTTGACGGAACAGAGCTACGATGTTAAGGGATCGATTCTCGGGTAGGGAATCGAACAGTGCTAGAATTAGTAGCAATAAGCTCGCCTCCTGGTTTAGTCGGTGTGCATTTATCTTCACCTCTCATTCATAAATCTGTTTGTAGTCATCTCAATGGTGACATCACTGTCTATTATATAGGACTTTTAACATAACGGCGATGTGGGTGTACTGTAGGTAGGTTAACTATTCCGGGAATACAGGCGTGAGGATGTTAGGTAGACATATTATATAATAGACTAGCATTAATAGCCCGCAACTTCGTCCGTGAGGATTTCAAACTTTAACATAGTTAAGTACTTACCCTCTTAGTTTTGAAAATAAACTATGTATTTTTTTTTAAATGTTTATTAATCAACAACAAGTTACAAACATAACAATCGGTTTACATACCAGCACAAACCATCGCGGGTTTAACAGCGGAAATTATGTCAGAAGCGACAAACTCGGTGTCAAAACATATTTTTCGGCGAATAACAAACAATACATACCAAGGTCAATCCATTAATCAAGAAGACACTTTCTATGTCGTACTCGTAATACGATCTAAAAAGTATCTCCATCAGGGGGCTTAGATAAAATAACATCGCTTCCTAGCGAAACGATATCTAAATTCGTCATCGTCTCTGAGATATCGATAAACATTTCCAATATTATAACACTATTGTCGCGATCGTTGTGTTGAATTGTTTATTCGTTAAAACCTGAAATATTGGTTATGGTATCGAAAATTTAGCTGTCAGTGTCAGTCAAGAAGTTCAAATCGGATCAAACCCGCGAGTTATTGTTGTTTTCAAATTTTAATAATAAGAATAAGTGAGTGTTGAGTTTAATCGTTTTCAAGTTATAATAAAAACAATATTATATGTGAATAGAGTGTTCATTTAGATCGACTTCAAAACTTAATGATATTCAGAATAGAGTCGTTGTTATTAGAAACTGATGTTCAAACGATGATGGAGTAATCCATTTTCATTTTTAGTTATAAAACATGGAATCAAGAGTGCGAGTAAGTCACGAATATTTTTTTTGTCAACGCTGCTTAAGTATAATGGAAACGTAGGTAAGTAAATCCAAGTTGTATTCATGAGTATGTAATGTAAACAATGACGCGATCTTGTCAGTGAAATACTTATATCGAATATTTTGTTTGTTTATGTTACAGTCACGGTGAGCTGGCGAGGCCTCTTGCTGGATCACAAGACCGGGTACGGTCAGACCGACTATGGACTGAACTTACCAACATATTGAATGCTGTTGGTGGTGGTGTCAGCAAGACTACAGACAAGTGGAAAACAGTAAGGACCTAATGAACATTTTTGGAAAGACTGGTATGATGGAAGAGTGGCTAGCAATCTTAGCTATTTTCCCAAGGGTTTTGGACAAGTGGACTCACCCTTGCGATTATGAAGGTTGGCTTGTAATCACTTCTCTGTTATTACTAGACTGGGGATTTCTGATAATTATGATGATGATAATTAATCTCTGACACCCTTAGTACAAGCGATTTTTTGGTGACCAATGGCCATATGAGAAGATGCGCCGCATGTTTATTTATTTTTAAATTTATTTCAAAAGTACTTACCAATTTTTTGGCTTTTTCATCTCATTTACACTTATAAAATACTTATAACTATGACTGTTTTTTATTTAATACAGTTGTGGCTAGATTGGAAGTCCCAAACAAAAAAAAGGCATTGACTGGTATTAGCAGATTGATTTAAGAAAACATTTTCAACAAACAAAGAAATACCTTCTTTGTTTAGTTCAAGTTTTTAGCTCATTAGTAAACGTCGCTCAAGAAAATAGTAAAAAGAAGCCTTTCTGACCCGTGGAACACCAAAGCAGTTCACCTAGGTGTTGCAAGGCACACTTTCTGTACCCTTGGTTCATCTGTTTAATAGACAGTGTGTCACACACATTGGCATTTATTTAGTTTTACATATCTCTTGCTCTGTAAGTACACCCTTACACCCCTGAATGGGTGTATGACTATCATTACAGCATAGGTTTTGGAATTTGAAAAAAGAACTGTCATACTCATACTGCACGAAGAATATTTTTAAAAAGTTAATTTTTTTTTTCTCGGTATCGATTAATTACTCGAATCGGAATCTAGACAATTTATTTTATAAAGATTTTATTTTAAATATGGAACTATTTGTTTCCACATCGTATGTTAGATGGAATCGATTTAAAAATCAAACTGGCCAGCAAGATTTGACGCGCTTGCGTGCGTGAAAAAAAAAGGCAGTCTACTAGTAGGCGCGAAAGCATCGCGAAAATAATTAATTGAAACCTGCTGTCTTGTTGTTTACTTACCTCACAATCGATATGTAAAGCAGAGTATTTATCTCGGGCGTAAGCATCAATTGCATACTCGGGTTAATTAGCGCCTTCGCTTCGCTCAGGCGCCAAAAACCTCGTATGCAATTGATGTCATACAGCCCTTGGTTAATAATCTACTATTATTTCAATAAAAGTTAATTGAGATTTATTATACACTAGTTTGTTATCCATTAGATCTAGTTTGCATGTTGCATTATGGCCTATTGAGGTGAGGCTTGTCTTGTGCCCAGCAGTTGACGTATTAGGCTGAATAATATAATTACATATTATGATTTTTTTTTTTATCTTTTATTATAAAGAACTAGGTTCTTAATAATTCATTACAATCTAGCCTACAAGACTAATGAGCAATTTAAATCTAACCTATTTTTACACGTGATAATTATTTTAAACTTAGAATAGTGTTAATTGTACTTTACACAAGTCCGTTTCACTTTCTTAGAGTCTGATATTATGATTATATAAGCACTTTGATCATGTGTTGTATGTGTGTCATTGTCACTTTTGTTTATACACTTTTTACACTACACTAACTCGAAAGGTTTTGTCCGTTTTAGCCTTCGCACTATGTTTGATTGGTCTAACAGCTGAATTGCTTCGATGTTCACGTGTCGGTGGAGTCGGTGTTCATGAGCTTCAGCAAATTTTTGGATCATGTTGGCGACGGGTTCCATTTTGAGGTCACGATGGAGGTCGTCATTTCTTATATACCAGGGCGCATTAACAATACTCCTAAGTACCTTATTCTGGAATGATTGAATAATTTTGATGTTCGTTGGCTTAGTACAGCCCCACAGTTGGATGCCGTATGTCCATATTGGCATTAGAATATGCTTATATAGTAAAATCTTATTGGGTATCGATAGACAGGAATCCCGTCCAATCAACCAATACATATTTTTAAAGCGTATGTCGAGTTCCTGTCTTTTCTTTTTGACGTGCGCTTTCCAGCGTAGTTTCGCGTCGAGCGTTATACCAAGGTATTTGGCTGTATTTGCGTATGGCACTTGTTGACCATTTATGAAGATTGGATGGTAATCACAATTTTTGTTGGTGAAATCAATGTGGAGTGACTTGGATTCATTTAATTTGATTCTCCATTTAAGTGCCCAGTCATGAACTTTATTCACAGCTGTTTGTACCTTTTCTGTTGCTTCTGTATGGCATGACCCTATAGCCATAATGGCAGTATCGTCCGCAAAGGTCGCAATAGTATTATTATCCAGCTCTGGTATATCACACGTGTACAGCAGGTAGAGGATTGGGCCCAGCACACTGCCTTGAGGCACGCCAGCTTTAATCATTTTTAACTCAGAAAAAGCATCCTCGTGTCTTACACGAAACATCCTATCCGTAATGTATGATTGCAGTAAATCAGCAAAATCTTTGGGTAGCATTAGATTCATCTTGTAGATCAAACCCTTATGCCAAACTCTATCAAAAGCTTGTGCCACATCTAAAAATACCGTGGAGCAGACTTTTTTGTCTTCAAGCGTTCTTTCGATGATGTTGGTAATTCTGTGTACTTGGTCTATTGTTGAGTGTTGCTCTCTGAAACCAAACTGATGGTCAGGGATCAAGTTTCTCTCGTCTATAATAGGTTTCAAGCGTTTTAAAATCATTTTTTCAAATAGCTTTGATAGTATAGGCAATAGGGAAATGGGCCTATAAGATGATGCTTCATGGGGTGGTTTACCGGGCTTTGCAATCATAATCACTTCAGCAACTTTCCATGGCTCAGGTACATGCTTTAACAAGAATGCAGCGTTGATGAGCCTAGTAAGCATAACAATGGCTTTACGCGGGAGATGTTTTAGGATTTCTCCCGTAATAAGGTCATATCCTGGGGATTTTTTAAGGCTAGTCATTTGTATTTCCTTCGCGACTTCTTTCGGAGTCACAAGCTTAATTTTTTGATCTTGTTGGATATTATCAAACTGCAGGTTGTCTACAGATCCGTCATTTGGTTGAAATGTTTCTTCTAAGTGTTGCGCAAATCTGAGAGCTTTTTGCTTATTGGTTATGGCCCACTTCCCAGTGCTATTAGTACATATTATGATTAGTAGAGATACTAATAAGGTTAAAATTTTATACTGAGAGTTTATCAAGTGACTGAATAAAAGTATTAAAATATTAAATAGTTATTTTATTTCACCGATATTTTATACCCTACTAACTAAGCGATTGCGTATAGCCCTACCTCGGATTAACTCCTTTTAATAACAATACAATACTGTACGATAATAATAATATTACTGTGATATTGTTCCAATAACAACAACGTTTTGACATTCGTTTCCTTATCTTTTTTGGCGATCACGATCGAGGTGAAGGCAAACACTAAAAGCGCTGCTTGTCTACGCATTTGTATGCGATAAATACGATAGCGATTCGTTACTTTATGGTTTCGTAACGAATTATAGATAGGTAACATTATTGTCTAGCAACTTGCGACAACGATGTCGACTGACCACGTGACTTAACGCGGCTTATGTCAATCCTATACGTTTTAGTTTTTTCTAACTTCGTTATCGTTTTTAAATTGTTACTTTCTCCAAGCGCCCTGAACTCTTGAACAATTCTTTGCATTTATTTCCTTAAAGATGTCTAGGGGTAAATCGTTTACATAATACGGTAGCATGCATTCCCACGTCCGTGTCCCGTAAACATTATTAGACTTAGGTACGACAAATGAAGGTAGGTAAATCAAACTACGCCACGACTGTAACCTTTCGTATTTACGAATATTGCTTAAATTATGGTACTTTTCACTTATAACACGTAAGCGTACCTTATCGAAGACAATTACAATTTGACAGCGTTCAAATAAGCCCGAGTTATTTATTATCTTGAAATGTATGTTTTATTTTTGTGGGGACGATAGTTTTTGAAATGCGTAACTGCAGTTTGTAAATGTGCTCGATAAATGTGGCTTTGGTACCTACATGAATTTTCCAAAACGGGCCAGTAGATCCAGAGATTACCCCTACAACCTCACAAGCTTTACCTCTTTAATTATGAAAGTATAGATGTTATTAAAGTATTGATTACATACTTAGGTATCTTTTTATTTTAAATATAATAATTAATAAGACCTAACATTACGGTCCATATTTTAAATTATAATTTCCCAGCAGTCAGAACAGTAGGAATACCCACGTACATTTTGCAAAACAACGCCGTGACGTCCCGGATCGAATAAATAATAATAATACTTATTCAGTAATTAAAAGGTATAATTTAGTACAATTTTGCTGAAATCTAAATTATATTTCTAAGACGTGCCAGAACTAGGTAATCCTATGTTTTAGGCAAGAAGAACTAATATGGTCTTTTGAAATTAATAAAAAAATAAAATGTTAACAATCGACTTATTATTTTATGCTAGGAACTTTTATTACTTCTAGATTTAAATTTTAATAAATTATTATCATAAGTTTAAATTCCATATTTGTATTTACTTTAACATTTTAAACAAATTCTCCGTTTCATCATAGGACATACTTTGGAGAGCATCCTTGGGGATCCTCTTACAATTTCTAAAGTTCAGAGAATAAATGTGTGTTTTTAAGTTGACTCTATTATAGAAGAAAGGTAATGTAACAAAATCATGTTTTGTTGAATTTTGTGGACAAACTACAGGTAATACATATACTTCTTTACGTCTTCTTATGATAGGTAAAGCTGTATGTTGTTCTAAAACAATTCCCATAATAAATAACTGTCGGACCTTTAATACTTCACAAGATTTGTACAAAAGTTTAGTAGCAAAAAGTAAAGGGCGGAATCTAGATACTTTGAGAATAGCCCTCGAGCTCTCTCAATGGTTAATAACAGTGTTTTACCCGCTCCACCCCATGTTGTAATACAGTAAGGGTCCTTCTACACAGTGCAAGTAGCTTGCGCATATTGAGGCACTTGCACAGGTTGTATGCATCGTAAACTTTACTGATTAAAAACATGTGCGAAAGCGTGCCACCGGCGCAACTAACCCGCGTAGTCTGTGGCGCGCGCGGATCACTTGCGCATGTAGCTTTTGACCACGAGCAAATAACTTGTACGTACTGCTTGCGCAATTAGCCCAGGCCTTTACTTGCTCCACTTGTCTGAACAAATAGATTGCGCATATTACTCACGCGTGTAACCTGCATCTTTACCTCATTATAGAATCTAGTTACTTAAGAAATGAACGAGGTAGCACGTGATGCATGCATGCATGATTATTAACATGAAGCTTACACGGAACGCAACATGATGTGAAAATGATTATGTACTTATATGGTGAATATAATATATCTACTGCGCTCGTCAGCGCAGTTTCAATCCATCCGTGTACAACAATAGTACCTACCGAATATAAAACAAAGAGACGGTTCCAATATTAAAAGCATAATGAGATATTTCGTGAGCTTTCAATATTGGTAAATTTCCGTTTTGATTAAAATATTAAGGACGCTTTCACATTTTTCAACAAATATATCTGTTTTTTCGGGTACCATTATGAGACACTAGCAATCATAACTGTGATGATGTCATGGTATCAAGTAAAAGACAATTTATTCATCTTCACGTTGGCTTAAAAAAAATATATGGTCATACAACGTTTTCATATAAATACGATTTTATTGCAATAATCGTAGAAAATTACAAAAAATGGCGTCTGAATAGGTGCGTTTAGTAAAATTCAGGGTACTTTTTTAACTTCAAAATTATAAGAAAATACAGCTTATATACTCTTCTAAACAGAAAGCTAATTATTTTGAACCTTAACACATAACTTTACGAGTTATGACCAAAATAAGAACACTCGCAAAATTTCTTCATACAAAAATCATTCAACCCACAACTCCAAGCGTCATTCCGCGCTCAGACGAGCTCGTGGGGTGGGTGTGTGATACACCCACCCCACGAGCTCGTCTTTTTTGGAGAAAATAAATACGTTGAAAGTGGTGCCGATTTTTATACTGCGACTGCAAACACGTTGATACTTTTTCGGAGCGAAATAAAAGTAAGTACGAGTACCTACCATACTTATTTTCAGAATTGAATTATTATTATTATTATTAACCGACTTCGAAAAAAGGAGGAGGTTCTCAATTCGGTTGGTTTTTTTATTTGATAGGGTATACTAACAGATTGGTCCTATTTGTATCAAAACTCATATCTGATGAGGGATCCTCGAGGAATTGAGGGAACTCCTCAAAAAATACAGATATACACGCACCGATTTTAACATTTTTAGTACCTAACAAATCAATCAAGCATTTTCATATAGAAAGTATTATTTGGTAAAGAAAAAGTGATGAAGAAGACAGGCAACGGAACTCTTCAACGCATAACAGCAAATTATTCGCGATTGCTATGGCAGATGTCTATGCTGAGCTTTTGTATTTCCATAACATAACATTACGCCCTTCTTTTTTAAAAGGGGCCCGGCAGAGATGTACAGATTAATGTTTAGATAGAACTTATTTAGCAATTGTTAACCAATTTCAATGATTATTTTACGTTTTGAAAGACTCTTTACATACGAAGAAACTAAAAATTGCAAAAGGAAGTCGGTGGCCAATAATGAACGAAACAAAACCACCAAAGCCACAGACTTCCGAAAATGGAGTAATTTCTTTCTTGTTAGTGTTTTTAAGAAGTCGGTTGTTTTTTTTTAGTGATAAAGATTGAAACTAAAATTTATAATTTTATAATTTTTAACCACTTTAATCAAATAATTTGATATGATAGTAGTTTTTGGCGGTTTTGGTTACGAATATGTCACTCTTTTTATTTAAGATGGCGGATGTTATTTTTTTTTCTTTGTCATGGTTGTCAATTGTAACGGTATAAGAGGTGGTAAAGACGTATATGTCATTTATTTTTTGGGGTTCTTTCGTAGACGGAGTAGTGATTCTCCCTCTACGGGCTACGTAGTCAGCAAGGAAGGTCTGTCCGTCTGTTAGTCCCCAGCGAAACTTAGAGACTCATACATTGAAATGGATAATCGACATTTAGCATGTATTTTGGCTTAGCTATGTTACTGTCTTTATTTTGGACTCACAGTTTGACAGTAAAGCGTCAGTGAAAACAATAATGCTGAGCCAAAACACGTGATAATTAACATTTATTTATCTTTACCTAAGGAAATAATAGAAAGTTATAACTTCGCATGTAGGTATTCAGGGTAGCAATTAGGTTATCACAATTATTGAAACCACGAATTCCATACACATTAGGTATTTTATCATAAAGGTACTTACATAAGAAATCATTTTAAAATATAGGTACAATATTATAGCCGTGGGAGATTTTTTTCCATTTTAATATTTCGCAATATCATGTAGGTATAGCATAAATTCAATCAGCTGCCCAATAAAAGTAGGTCGAAGTCCCGTGGTCGGTGAAGATACCTGGTTCAAAACTACAAACGTTGCAATCTCTAATTACCTACAAGCACTTAACTATCATTGTATATAAATATTATAACAAGAAACGTAAACAATTTAAGCGAAAAATGTCCTTATGGCTAATACTTGAAGGTGTTTTAGTGCCAAATTAAAAGATGAAAAGGGACCGCATGGGAGGTTAAAAACAAATATATTTTAACTGTTTACTCCCAGAACTAGTTGACCCTCGATACGCCCGGTCTATGAATCTTAGAGACCACAGCTCACACACAAAACGTATACTAACGGAAAAAAAATGTTTCAAATCATATCTTCAGTCTTTTACTGTTTTTTTTTTTATTTTGTTATACTTTATATTACTTAAGTTTTTGTTTTCAACATAAACACTATATCCAGGTCACAATCCCATAGTCATCCAATGACAGAATTTTGTCATGAACCGCGAAAACCTTTATGAACACTAAGTCAAAACTAATTTCAATCCAAAATTATAATAATAAAGTAATACAGGTGGTAAGGTTTGGAAAGGATAGTAGGTATTTAAAGAAATCAACGGTCGTTATTTCTCGTCGCGATATGGTACGTACTATTTTTTTATTTACGGCCAGCGTTTGAAATTGGGTAAGTAGGTACTAACGTATTGTACTGTAATCACTGATACTAATAAAACACAAACTTGACTCAATCAATACTAGACAAAATATAATAGTGCCTTCAAGTATCAAGATATGTTAGGTACGGTTATAAAATTGAGCGAACAATGAATTCCATGTGTGCCTGCGCGTAATGTTGATTTGTTCTAGGACGTGTGGACGAGTGTCTAGGATACCTAAAATTGAGCAAGTGAAAAATGTGAAAGCGTCCTTAAGAACAAAGAATATGTTAGAGGTATTATATTGAATATTACAACAACGTACAATGAGGCACGCCGCGACTACCAAATGCTTAATTAACGAATGTTACCTACAAAAATAATTAAATAAAGCTTTATCGAAATGAAAGGAAAAACAGAAAACTCAGCGTTCATTTTAAAAATTCGATAAACAAAAGACTGAAATACCGGATGTTGTGTTCACTAGGAATCACTTGTTAGGGATAAAAATGTGTTTACGTCGAGCTCCGACATAAGGTGACTGTAGTTTCTAAACCTTAGTTATCATAATTGTAATCAAAACTTGACTTCTTAAAGAAAGGAAGAGATGTGATGTACTAATAAACGTATCACACGACTGAATGGTAGCGCCGCGGAGAGTCCCGATCTAGCCCTGGAGGCGGCGAGAAGTTCCCGTTGAGTCGTAGTGTGCTTACTGATAATTTGGTTGTTTAACTATAAACCCGAATCCCTAACAAGTGATTCCTAGTGAACACAACACCGGACATGTTCTTACCGCCTGTAAAAAGAAAATGGTAAGTATTATTATACTTACCATATTCTTTATCATAGCTGTTTACCTATTGGTAAACGGAATAGAAGCCTAAGTACCCCTAACCTAAAATACTACTTACGTCACCTGAAAATAATATTGAGAAAATGATAGGTAAAGGAGGACCTTGTAGCTTAGTAATAGCAGCCTCACGGGTCAATCAAGGGTAACCTAACCTATTCTGGACGAGGTCATTCCAAGAATGTGTGATCATTCACAACATATCAAGACTCCTCCGTGCCATGGAAAGCACGTAAAACCGTTAGTCCCGGGCTGTCATTTAAAGATTTTTGACAGTCGTTACGGGTACTCAAAAGCCTGAAGGTTTACCCAGTAACTGTGTTGTGGGGGTCAGTCAGGCAATCGCTCCATATCCAACACTGGTATTCAGCTGCTCCCCGAACGAAGTTGGGAAAAGGCAAAAGGCAGACGATGATGATGATGCAAGAATCAAAAACTAAATGTCTGTGCGAGAAGAATATAATCAGACAGGTACCTACTTATATAATTACTATAGACTATAGACTCACCAGAAATAATGACAGATCCTGAACAAGACCTACTGCACTTCTGGGATATTACAAAAGTCTTATTAGCGTATTTACATTGAGCATACCCATAAGATCGGACAAACAACCAAAACCGAAATCGGCCATGTTTGATTGAAGTACCTAAGTACCGAATGAGAAAAAAACTGCGTAATCTTTGATAGAAAAGAGCCGATATTTCCAATAAACCGGAAAACTATCTAACTCAGAATTTTTAAACAAAATAGGTACAGAATAATATTGCTGGGAAAAATGTAACAAGTTGAAATCCGAAATAATTGTTTATTGAAGGTAAACTTGTTAATTAACAAGAAACAATATCACACCGTCAAGCCTTAAACGAAAACAAGCATAATAACGGTATTCATAGACGAAGCGGAGAAAAGAGGGAAGTCGATAAGTAAATTACAAAACCAACCAATTTCCTCAAAAAAACTTTCATAAGTAAAAGTTCTGGAATTTAGTAAACGAACTGAGCAAAATAAACCCCAATACGGTTAAATATAATATCTATTTACAAAATACTAGAACTCAAAGCTTTTTGTTTCGTTAGCAAGAAGTCCAGTCGCCCAGTCGGTAGGAAGGCAAGAAGCCAGTCAGTACCTACACAAAGCCTTGTTTCAGTGACTTACTAAAATCGCATAAAATCATACAAAGTTCAAGAACGAAAGTCACAGAATATCCGAACTCGAATAAGAGAACTATCTCTTTATGTAGGTACTAAATGAATGTCTTCCTCAAGCAATTCATAATAAATTAATCCTTCGAGGAAGGCATTTTCCCTGATCTACTAAAAAAGGCTTTAATAAAACCTTTGTTAACGAAAAGCTCAACAATATTTTTAGCACTTTTGTTCGCAACTATATTTGTAAACTTATTCAAATCTACTTTTCTTTGTGCTACCTTATTATTGTCAGTGGAAACTTTTAATTAGCCTTCTTTCATTATCTGTCAACTATCTGTATCCTAGCCGTAAGTTTTCAGAAATAAAATAAATCAATAACTATGAAATTTTGTTATGAGCTAAATCAGCTAACTAATGAAAAGCATTACGCACATTGCGTACTGTGCAACCATCTTCGTTTTAATTTATTATAATATTCAAATTGAATAACGAACATATATTGAATGGTGCATCTTATGTATCTTAAATATAGAACCACTTAATTACAATGGTTCATTAAGTGTCATTTATCTCCACATTATCTTCAAGCAAACCTACTAGCGCCTACTCATATCAGGTAACGAAATCAATAATCCACAGAGTAGTGAAACTACAGAGGGTTAAATATTTCACAGAGTACCTAATGAAATTTTCCGTGAAGCTATAAAGGAAAAATGTTTCTGCAGTCACAAGTCTGTTCCTTATTTTACCATGTTTTAAATAAACAGTAATCAATACTTATTGTGTGAATCAAAGAAAATTCAGGAATATGTCGGTACTCCGAATTCCAATAGCCTACAAATTTTGACCCTTAAGTCTCTATTGAATGTTGCTCATTACGATGTTTTTCAAGATAAAAATGTAACAGTTTTTATGAGATTCCGCCGTAACAACCCACGCGGGATTTGTCCTAAATTGCTCACATATTAAAAGATACATGTATCCATAAGTACCTACACCCACAAATAGTCCAGTACAGTCGTACTCGTTACAAAACGTGTAAGGACACGTTTGGAACGGAACCACGTTCTAAAAGTCTTTGTTGTAGCCTCAGACCAATAAAAAATTGGTCTGAGGTTGTAGCGATGAATAAATAAAAACCGCGCAACAATTAATTTGTCGGTGGGATTAGCGCTCGTATTATGAGAAATGGCAACAGAAACAATAATAAAAATGTATACTTTAAATTATTTACGCACAGCTACGATGGTTACTTAGTTACCGGTGAATTCTAGAAATTGTCACACCACAATTAACTTCTGGACAAAACTTCTAGCGCCATCTATGATTGAAAAAAGTAAACACAATAAATGAGAACCACATTATTCTCTCACATTGCCAAATCTTGCTAAACTCATCCATCGGCAAAGAATATGATACTCGTATAATAAGAAGGATTGGGCCTGTACCTTCATTATATAACCTTGACAACCCACGTTAAACCTCTAGACAAACTCCTAGCGCCATCAATGATTTAAGAAAAGAAAATGAATCATGTTGAACTGCGTCACTCGTTACCTACGCACGGCTACACAAGTACACATCAAGATATTAATTTCAAGTAAACTATATTATACCTCTAGTTAAAGGACCTAATGTTTTAATATTTATGTACCTACATCCATTATTTCAATAAACAGTTTCAATTTCAATTTCAGTTTATGTTGACACCTCGCATTGTACAGAAATCTTATACAATGCAAGACCAGCTTATACTGGAAATGTGTAGCTTTATGTGTATTACAGTACACACGGCGTACATTCTAGAAACTTGACACACGCTAAACCCCTCGACGAAACTCCTAGCGCCATCTATGATATTCGACCAGTAAACATTAAATCCGAAGTACTGGACTATTCTCTCACTTAGCTAAATTCGCCTAAACAGGATGCTAATCTCAACAATCAGCAAAAATATGATATGCTTACCTAATGAGATTGATTTGGCAAGAACATTCTAGAAACATGACGCACACTAAACCTCCAGATAAAACTCCTAGCGCCATCTATGATGTGACTCAAGTAAACATTAATTCGAACAGGACTATTCGCACACTTACCTGAATTTGCCTAAACTGGATACTAATCTCAACAATCAGCAAAAAATATGATATGCTTATCTAATGAGATTGATTTGGCAAGACATTCTAGAATCATGACACACAATACCTCCTGATGAAACTCCTAGCGCCATCTATGATGAGACTCAAGTAAACATTAATTCGAACTGGACTATTCGCACACTTACCTGAATTTGCCTAAACTGGATGCTAATCTCAACAATCAGCAAAAAATATGATATGTTTACCTAATGAGATTGATTTGGCAAGAACATTCTAGAAACATGACACACATTACCTCCAGATGAAACTCCTAGCGCCATCTATGATGTGACTCAAGTAAACATTAATTCGAACTGGACTATTCTCACACTTAGCTGAATTTGCCTTAACTGGATGCTAACCTCGACAATTAAAAAACAAAGATTATGATATAATAAGATTGATTTTGGCTTATGTTTAACACCTTCAAAATCGGAACACGGACTGCCTATGAAGCACGAGACAGCGCCATCTATGTTCCGCGGTACAGCATGATTCAAACTGCATTATTCTTACACTTAACCATATCTGGCTATACTAGACACTAACCGCAACATTAGACAAAAAATAACATATTATTATTATGTTATTTTTTGTAAAGTAGGTTATAGCCCAAATCAATCTCATTATATTATAATGAGATTGATTTGGGCTATAACCTACTTTACAAACTCATTCCGTAATTATTGGTGTGCAGACCGACCATATAGTACAAGGCGACGCCATCTGTATTCTGAAATATGCATCAAAATACGGCACCATTCCTCCGACACCTCGGTGAATAATTACTAAAATCCGGTAGATGGCGTGAATCGCCATGTTCATACCAACGATGGCAAGTTCAAGAATAAAAGACTTTGATAAATGGAACCCGGAAATTACAAAATTTAATATTAAACTCTTTTCGATATTGAAAAATATTTTAAATTATCGTTAATAATATCGTATAATCATTTAAAATATCCAAAAAGCTTTTCAAACAAAGAGATTTAAGATATTATAGAGAGGACATGCCAAGAAATGTCAACGAAAAACTGTGATCCCATGTCTCAGTAACGCCATCTAGCATAATATAGCAATATTAGAGCGGTAGCGGAGCGCACTAGTGTCTACTTTAGTACGCTCCGCTGCCGCTCGGTAAGTCTTCAGCGGATGTGTTTTGTTCGTGATTCCATGTCTATAGTAAGTATTGAATGTCTTTGTTCTCTTATAATACTTAGAAATTCGACTAATTCGTAACAATACTGATGGAATCGAAATAATTTAAATCAGGAACGACACTGATAGCAAGGCTGTTTAGTAAGGGATTATAACTTATGCAAATGTCATGGTAAAAGCATTTTAATCAGCCATTTCATTTTCATTAAATTTAAAATTACTGGCAATATATACTAAGAGATATCCTGATTATTTAAAAGGTTTTCACGGTACGGTATTAGGTACAGTGTGCCTGCACGGTACAGTACTCATGCTTTCCAGTGTTATTACACTTTTGTTTGACAAGTTGGTTAACTAGGATTTGTTATTGCTCTTGAAGTCTATTTCAATGTTTTGCCTATTACGAACGCACTTACCTGTAGTTGCCTCGCTAAATGATGTCTGACGCAGATGGTGCCAGCTGAATGAATAATGACGTGCTCTTCTAAAATCTCAAGACGTCCATCGAACAGATCTTCACAGCTTTTACTAAATACATGACTCATAGCTCAAACGTTTAAACAGAAACCAGCTTGGCTACGCTTACTTGACGTGACATGCTTAACTTACCTTGCGCTGAATATGGTGGCGAGTGCCATGTAACACCCGTCAGCGACGCGGGAGGAGCCCGTGAAGCAGGTGTCCACGGTCCAGTCCAGCAGCGGACCGATGTCGGGGTTGCAATCCAAGAGAAGGACTATGGTCTCACGGGCCAACTCAAATATCTGTGAGAATTAAGAAAAGGTGATTGTTGCAAGACATAAATTTAAAAGTAGGTATGATAAAAACTCTAGATTCGGAAGTCTGAGGATTTGGTAGTTTTGTTAAAAGTATAATAAAAAACTCTAGATTCGGAAGTCTGAGGATTTGGTGGTTTTGTTAAAAGTATAATAAAAAAACTCTAGATTCGGAAGTCTGAGGATTTGGTGAGATTTTGTACACTTTACTTTCTTGAAGTTTAGGTAAATATTCTCTATTTATTCCGATCTCCGTTTATACACAACGGAAAAAATAACGGCAACGGGACAAAAAACGGGACGGGGGTTAAACGGGGTTAAAGCAACGGGATATGTTGTAGTATTTTCAACTGTAATATCGTTCTAAATGAATCGTTAACGTTCAGCGTTCTTTCTTGCTAGCCACAAAGTTAAATGAAAGAGATACTGTATAAACTAACTAGGGTAATTTCAATTGGAAACAAACTGCATTCCCGCCATTCCAGTTAAAATATTTTGTACATGGTCAACATCAAATTATCATACCTTATCATTAGTAGAGGAGAGCATCTCGCTCAGCCACGGATAGAGCGAACCATCCTCAGCCAGCGCCGAGGGGGCGAAGCACGGGCCGCAGCACACCACGGCACTCATGGCCTACAGATGACACCAACAACACAAACACATTTGAGAACACTTCGCGCATTCTGACACGATATACACTTTTAGATACTGGATAGTTTAAAATCGAGCGTCGGTCATCAGTGCGCGCCACCGCACCCTACCGCACCAACAAAGTACAATGTAGTCAGTGCAGAGTACCACGGCGCCCCCCGCTCCACCTCACGGTGGGCGCACTCCCACAACCCCCACGATCACACACGAGCGCCCGCCGCAGCCAAACTGCAGTAGCAACAAGTCGCCGGGTGTGTCGCCTCATATTTATCAACAAACACTTATCTTGGCTTGCCCCCATCGGCGCACCGTTCATGTACACCAATAAGTCACAAATAAACAAACGACAATCATTGTTTTTAACGTATACGCCTCGTCAAATATCAACTTATACCCTTGTCTAAATTAAGTCTATTATTTTTACGCTTAACGGTAGAGCATGTTGCTAAATAATTATAGCCGACCGGGTCGATCGAAGGTTAACCTTCGCTTGACGAGGTCGGTCGTGGATGGGTGACCATTTACTACAATCATATCAAGACTCCTCCGTGCTTTGGAAAGGACGTAAAGCCGTTGGTCCCGGCTGTCATTTCGCGGCTGTTTTTATTTTGTCGTATTTTTTTATAATTGTTACGAGTAGCCAGAAACCCGAAAGTTTGACAAACAGTTTCAGTCAAACTTAAGTACAGTACACACATTCGCACGAAGCGCTTTGCCTTTTCCTCATTGTGCGCACAGCCAAGGAGTGGAATTCACTGCCTCCATCAGTGTTCCCGAGTTCATATATGACCCCAATCTGTTTAAGTCGCGAGTTAATAGGCTTATTTTGGGTAAGCTCGTTCCATCGTCGACCTCATCTCTGACCGCAGGACAAGATTGAGGTCAAGAGTAGACCCATTATATATATAAAAAAGTAGCTGGGTAATATATTAC
The DNA here is from genome assembly GCA_921972225.1 of Euplexia lucipara. Lineage (NCBI taxonomy): Eukaryota > Metazoa > Arthropoda > Insecta > Lepidoptera > Noctuidae > Euplexia > Euplexia lucipara. Next base: position 1,746,174 of record OV179142.1, on the reverse strand, counting down.
CCAGTTACTGGGTTGTGAAAGTAAGACAGGCAGTCGATCCATGTAAAATACTGGTATTTAGCTGCATCTGTTTAAACTGGAAGCCGACCCTAAAATTATTAGTGGCAGGGGAGCCCAAGCGGGGATTTCAGGATTTACTCAAGCGCGGCAGATTAATATACAGGGCAATACCTTGTACCCGGTTAAGTACCCCCAAATATGTGCCTCATATATAAGGCCGCCCATCAAGGTTAAAGGACCAGAAGAGTAAAAAAATTGATCATCAGAAATTCTCGAGCGCGTCAGATTAAGGTATTTCACTAATCTGACAATTTGAGAGTGACGTAAAGAAAGGGAAGGGAAAAACGTCATCTCGATATTCTAGTGTGGCTATTTTTTTATTTTGAAGGAAATAATTCAAGATAACGAAAAATATATAATCTGACAATTTACATAAGCCGAATTAAAAAAAAATCGTCTATAAAGTTTAATGCGTGCAGCTACGTGATGCCTATGCCTATATACCCCTCTCCACACTTTTATTCATCTCTCACTCTTTCTCTATCTATTATTTTCCCACTCCGTCCCCTTTCTGGCTTCTGTTGCCATGACGCCATCACAGCTGATCACACAGACTCATTCGCGGCACGATATTATTGTGAACCAGAAGAGGAAGATGATTCTACTGATGAAGATGCTGATTACCTAATTAATCAATTAATATTAAAAAAAAATATAGTTTATTATTAGAATCATTTTCTTATAAATACAAGTATTCTACTTAAAAGCATACACACTCTTTAATTTGCACGCTATTTTCTGAGCTTTTCAATTAATTAAGTTCAATGATTTAAAAACTAAGATAAAGTTTTCTTTTATGTCAGATTAGGCGAATCCCTCCAGATAATCGATAGATTATGAGAAAACACTTCTAGGACATTAATATGAACCATATATATCTTCATCTGACGGGCTTGAGTATTTCAAATTGGCGATTTTTTTTGCACATTATAATAATGACAGTAAGTTTGCATCACATCGTAATCCTCAGTTTATTGAATGGGAGCTTCTTTTTAGGTTTACTTAACACCCCCTTAGAAAATCTGACGCACTCGATTAACTTTTTTTATTTTTTTTCACGTACAACCACACCCATCATGAAAACGATCAGATTAACTCTATTTGAACGTCAAAATTACATAAGACAGACCTCCAAAAAGCCCGCCCTTCGCTACTTCCTAGTGTTAGTGGTTTTGCTAGAAAGAAGAACTAGCAGAACAAACTCCCCAGCGACATGTTTGTCTGATAAGTTAGCAGAACTTGAATTGATACAGTTGGTCACAAGAGAGCAAGTAAATGTTTCGAGGCTGCGGTCACACATACCCTGAGCGCGGAGAGGTTGAGGCGCTCATCATTTTCGTGCTGCGGCGGCTGCGACACGAGCGTGCCCAGGTGGCGCACCAGCGGACCGCACCAACCCGAGAACAGCGAGAACAAGCTGCGGAGGAGCTCCTTTTTCATCAGAGACCCGTACTTTTCCACTGGAGGGTAATAAAACAACGTCTGATTAATCGCTGTGTACATTTTATTTATTTTTATCAGGACTATGGAAGACTCACAACTAAATACAATAGTAATATGTAACAGTTCGGTTATCTGGCAGCCAAATATAACTCTTCACGTTTAGAGCTTGTGTACTCGTGCAGGATAGAAGTACTGTGGAACAAAATATGCGCACATACTGCCAAGTAATGATACACAAAAAAATAATAACAAAAAATAACTCGGTATTATTATTATTATTATTTATTTATTTTTGTATTTGAATTATAAGGATTCAAAAACAATAACGATAATTTAAGACACAGTTTAAATATATTAGAAAATACATAAAAATAATTTGAGATAGTTTCATGAATCTCTCTAGAAGTATTTCTGACATGCCAATAAATTTTTCGCCATTTATACGCAAACAAACAGCTTATTGGATAAAATTCAAGTATACTAGACAACGCAGTAGAGATAATTATCAATTATGCTAGAAAACACGCATTTGGTGTAGGCAAATTAACTACTGACGGACGTCATTTACACAGTAAACTCATTATCACAGTAGACTGATAATGAGTTTGACAAACTGACAGCAAGTCTGTCTCTCTGTGGGGTAGAGTTTTATGACGTTGGGACGTAGACAGTAGTACTTACGTGGGAAGCTTTTGATGAGTTCAGTGACGAAGTCGGCGAAGGTGATGCGCTGCTCGCGCGCGGCCGGTGCGTCCTTTTCCGCCTCCACTTCCAGGCACTGCCGCACTCCGTCCAAGTACTCTGTGAGCGTCGAGTGTAAGCTTCCACTCTCTAACGCAAACGCACTGTGAACAAACATGCAAAAACACATGTATTCGTCAAAAGTAATAAAGACAAAAATATACAACGCCAAATTGTTTGTCCTCAGTTCCTCACATATATGCAATGTTTTTAAAATTACAGACCACACTTGCCGAAATTACATATCGTGAAGCATTTAGGCGAAAACGCACGTAATTTGAAAAGGTATACAACTGGCCTCATTTAAAGTAAGTTTTTGATTTAATTTAAAACACATATTCATTATTTTTACACTGCGCCCAATAGGAAATATGCATGTAATTTAAATTTGGTTCGAATAAATTGTTTCCGAATCTTGAATGGCGGAAAATATGAACTAAATCATTATTTTACTTTTCAATAGCGTCATAATTATTTAAAATTTAAAATAAAAGTGCGAATTAAGCGAGGGAAATTCAAATTTGTGAAACGCATCACCATTGGTTATAACGTATTATATAGTGAGGTTATAAAATACATTTAAGATAATGACTGAAGAAAGTGGTTTTGTAAAAGCACAATCTGATAATGTTTTTGCATTCGAGTACTAGCAATACCTATAAACTGGTTTTTGAGCTTTTTTCATTGTGAAATGGTTAGAAGAACGACAACACCCAAAGTAATAGGATAATAGTAAATGACGTCATCGAAATGGCGCGCGAAAATGGCGTCTATTGAACAGCTCAAATTTATTCTGTACTTTAAACATTTTTTTAAGCTTCATTACTCAATTTTTAACCATGTCCATATTTTTTTACTAGGTTCGATCGTTGTAAACAGTGAATTAAAAATATAAAAAATACATGCATATACCCTATTCAATTATCTGTCTGAACATATAGGACGTGATTTTTTGACAGAATATCAACCACACAATCAAGGTCACCTCTTGTAAATAATTGAAGTTTAAGTTTAGATGTTGTAACCCATAACGCTTATGAAACTTAGCCAGGTTATTTTACTTAGCCCTTTGTAAACGACTAAAGGCACAGTGCTCACCTGTTTGCGAAAGTTTTCTTCTGGGCGATGAGCAGCAGCATCTTGTTGAGATTCAGCCGGAGTGCGTCGCGGCGGCGGCGCCGGCGCATGTTCTCTTGTTTGCGGTCTACCGCTTCTCGGAGCAGCGGAAGTAACTCTTCCATTAAATCCCTGTGTATAATGTTACAGAGAGGTCAAAATTCGCCATTACCATTTCAGTTGGCGGCACGTCAACAGCAACGAAACTGGAATAAGCTGGCTCAGTAGTCTATTAAAACAGCGTATTATGCTAGGCGACCTCGAGGTATCAACAATGGAGATATGGAATGAAAAGGGGAGCCTGAAGTTCAATTATGACGTACAACGATACAGAACGGACATAAAGTAAGGCCAAAAAAGAGTATTCATTTCGTTCTGCAAGTGTACAGACGCCTGTATTGTTTGAAACCAATGAAGGAACGTCTGTCCCTAAAAGAGCATCACGTATATGGATATCACTAGCAGACGTCCCGCGGTTTCACCCGCGTATGTCCCGTTCCCGTGGGAATACAGGGATAAAAAGTAGTGTAAGTGTAAATCCGGGGTGTCAGCTAAGTCCATACTAAATTATATTAAAAACGATTCAATCGTTTTTACGTGAAAGAGTAACAAACATCGATCCATCTATCTATATTCACAAACTTACGCGTTTATAATATTTGTAAGAGGTAGGATAATATTACTTGAGTGCATCTGGGTTGATGTTGCCGCAGGCGGCCACAGCAGCGTCCCGCACCTCGGGCACCTCGCAGCGCGCCAGCGGCACGGCCAGCTTGTGCAGCGAGCCAGGCGACGCCGCCGCGCCGCGTGCCTCTCCGCCGCTGCGCTCGCTCAGCGAGTCGGGGGATGAACTACGTCAACGCACACTTGTTACCGACACATCGACACACAAAACATAGCTTGCATTTAACCAGAGCCAATTAATACTTTAAACTTTATCGTGAACTTATGTTTTGACAATTACTTTAGCGTTTACGTTTAAATTAGGATTTAATCGATTGAAAGAGACAACAAATAAATTAAAGGTCAAACGTGCCAAATTGATTTTCACTTGCAAATCTGTATACAATCTTAAACATAAACAGAGAACACATATCTTACAACAAAACAGTTAAGCTTACCTAACTACATCTATAACTAATAAAAGCAAGTATAAATAATATTGGATCGACAATATAAGCGTTATCAACATAAAATAATAAGGACGTCACCAACAAAGCGCTGCAAATGCCAACAACATAATGAGACACGCGTTTGTACATCATTCTATCGTCGTTCTGTTACCACGAGCGAGCTCCCGCCCTCCGGCACATTTGCTTGCAAGTGCGCGTGCGTATGAGGCGAGCAAACATTCTACCATTCAATGAGGGCGAGTCGACGTCATCACAATGTAATGCAAGAAGTGACAGTGACAACAACAGATAATGAATTCGAGAGACGTATATATAATAGAAAATGAATCAAAACAATCACGCGCACGTTACAAGCAAATGTCACAAACTCGATGATTTTATGAATTAGTTATTTATACCCGATGATTGATTGTGATACTCACACGATTATGACCCAGTCTCCTATGGATTTAGAACATAAAATAATGAATCTAATTATTACTTCTATAGAAGTATTTAGCTCAATTGCTGCTCAATTCTCAATTCTTTATTGCGTACCATAATGTGTTTACAGACGGTAGGGAAATATTATATTAGTTGCAATAAAATTATAGGCCCTGTCGGGCACAACATAGGTCGGTAATAGCTGATAGGAGGAAGAGCACTGGTGCGAACATAGTATTTTACGATATATAATTAGTAATTTAGACTCTTTTATTAATCAGAATTATTCTGATTATGATTATTTTCACAGATTGTTTAAGTACTTTTATTTATTTAGAAAATTATTTAATAACTGCTAGTTCTACTCATTCAATAAACCGTCTGAATCCTACTATTTGGGAACCAAGGCGTATTGTCATAGGTGGACATAGACATGCCAATGATGTAACTACACATCAAAACTTGTCGAGTTTTCGCGTCACTGAGGGCGGTACAGCTTGTACTGATGTGTGGGTACTCGTATACCAATGAGTAGAGCTGTCGCACATCCGTGATGAAGAGATTTTGTGATGCATGGCAATCAACGAAATACTCACTTTCATTCAATACGCGTAGAAACACACATTAGAGGAAACAAAATAATTGAACAATTATTATAGTTGTTGCAATTTAACGAAACTTATTAAAAAATAGTTTTACTTTAAAATTATTGTGCAGTAATCGCTTCATCACAAATAAGGACCACCGTTACGTCTAGTAGTATAGCAGTAACACAAACGAAACGGAGATTGGAACGATTTGCAATCCAAAGTACGACGTAAAGTAAAAACGAAAGTATTTTAAAGCATTTTGTTTTAAATTTATGCGACAGGTAAATTTAGGTAAGTGCGAAATCAGCATGACTAATCTTTAGGTCGTTCCAATTACCGTTACGTTTACGTGTAAGTTCGTGCTAGGCACACATGAGAATAATACGTCGGGACATATACATCCATAGCCACAATAATGTTACCCCCACAGTGTCTCCGGACACGCCGAGAGGAAGAGCGCACTATCGGGGCAGAAACAAAGTAGAATCAAATAAAAGAAAACCGCGCCGGCGCATGGCAGTCCGTCAGGGACCGCGGGGACTACTGCTGGCTCTCTCCGCGCTCCCTACGTACAGGCCAGCACAAAGAGTTCAAACTGTTTACCAAACTCAATACTCATACCTTCGATCAATAATAGCACTAGATGTCGGGTCGGCGTCAAAAATCCGTCTCGGTAAATATAAGCTCAATAGAAACCGGGGTTGGTATTTTGTTTTGTTTGCTTGAAACACGGCCAATGTAAACACGTCCCACAATGCCGCAGCGTGTATTCAACAGTTGCAAAAATAATCCCTGTAAACGTAATTATTCGGCCGGAGTATTTTACTTTCAGTAAGGACATGAAGAATAAGTTATATTGTAAGCTATAATTTAACAAATAATATCAATTTTTTAACAAAATTACCGATTTTAAACCACCGCTACAAATGTTTGACCAATGCTCGCCAACATTTGCACAAACTTTTGTTTAACTGAACAGCAGATGCATGGAGTAGATTTGTATTGTAATCATTTTAATAATTTGTTACTAATACTTAAAAATTTGTTGGTTAAATTCGGTTAATGCTACTTTAGTTTTGTTTCGTTTATTATTGGCCACCGTGTTTTTTTAAGAAGGTTTATTTTTTGTAAAAAAGTTTTTGTTTCGCCATTTTTAGTTTCTTCGTGTGTCAAGAAAGTCTTTCAAAACTTCAAAGAATCATTGAAATCGCTTAACAATATTGCTAAAGAAGTTCTATCTAAACATTAATCTGTACATCTCTGCCGGGCCCCTTTTAAAATAGACAGGCGTAATGTTATGTTATGCAAATATAAGAACTCTGCATAGACATCTCACTGTAGCAATCGCGAACAATTTGCTTCTTCTTCTTATCGTGTGGTTAGTAACTAACCTGGTGTCAGAGTTTTAATGCCGCCCATGGGCCTCTGACTTGGCATCACATGCCCTCGAGAAATATCTCTCAGGCATGCCGGTTTCCTCACGATGTTTTCAACACAATTTGCTGTTATGTCTTGAATAGTTCCGTCGCCTGTCTTTTTCATCAGTTTTTTTTCACAAAACGTTACTTTCAAAATGAAAATGCTTGATTTGTTACTAAAAATGTAAAAATCGGTACGTGTGTACCTATATTTTTTGAAGAGTTCCCTCAATTCCTCAAGGGCCCCTCATTAGATATGATTTTTTATACAAATGGGACCAATCTGTTTATATACCCTATCAATTAAAAAAATAATTTTGAAAATCGTCTTTAAATGACGGAGTAGGTACCTACTGAGGTCACAAAACCTAAAAAAAATTACAACCGATTTGATAACCTCCTCCTTTTTTAGAAGTCGGTTAAAATAATTTGATTTCATTCAATGATTTTTAACCAGCTGCTCCCCGTGGTTTAACCCGCGTACACCAGGAGTAGTTAAAAGTAGCCTTAGCCTATGTGTTAATCCAGGATATAAGCTACTTACATACTAAATTTCATCCAAATCTGTTCAGCCGTTTGAGCGTGAAAAAGTAACAAACATACAAACACACACTCTCACACTCACACTCAGAAACTTTTGCCTTTATAATATTAATGTGAAAACTTCTAAATCGCATGCAAAAGTAGACGCATTAATTTTTGTGGGTTGATTTGATTATAATGAGCCGACCCGCAGACAATTAATAGCAATGTCTTAATAAAATAACTATTGTACTAATTTAGGCCTACTACTTTTTTAAAATGGGTCAAATGTAATTATTTGCTACCATTATAAAACAAACCTTCGCTCGCATAAGAAATATAAATGATTATTCTGCAACTCAGCGTCTCAATTCTTACTGTGTTCTGAGCATTGAAATGTCATACCAAGAACTAGGTCTAGTTCCAAAATAGAGTAAAGACGAAATTGTGAACAAAACGTTTGTAACCTTATTTTCTAGGCCTTAAGTTTCATTTTAGAAAAAATATTTTTGTACTTATTATAAAAATGGCTTTTATTTTTAAGTCACATTTCAAATTTATTCCTTTTACTTTTCTCCGACGACAGAAGGACTTAGGCATAAATATTTTGCAATTGTAATTAAACTTTATGCTTGAGTGTCAAGGTTTATAATGAACTGAACTTGATAATATTATAAAACATTTTCTATATTCGTAGTAAGAAAATGCTGTAAATTGTTCTGAAAATTGTTTATGCGTGTCTAAACGTGGACACTTTTGCGAGGTATTTTTGTTCCTGATCTTGTATCTAGTGCTATTAGTGATCGAAGACTCATACAGGAGAAACGCGAAAACGGAAAACACGTAAGGAATCATTGAAAGCCTTGTACTGAAAAGGGATACAGCAAAATAATTAAGTATGAACATTCATGTGGACAGCTTAGTAGGTATGCACTAATATTAACACTTATAATAAATTGAAAAAATCCCACCATTATCTTTCATTCGTTTTCAAGAATTCAGCAAATTGGAAACTATCCTCATCAGTAACGAACGCCCCGGCTAAATACACAATGCGCAAGTAAGCTTTATCATAGCTGCCAAAGACAAGAAAAAACATTATGTCAGGCATACAGAATATTATAGGCTCGGCGGAAATATTCCGGCGAGATGCTTAGAGTTTTTTGTCCAATTGTAATATAGCGAGCTGACAGGGCCGTTTCAGACGAAAGGAAATATTGTAACCCATTTTTCCTCATGATGCTACAAAGTAAGGGACTCTCAACACTCCGTTTCATAAATACAGACGGAATGACCCTGTATTCGTAAATACAGACGGTATTTACGAAACGAAGTGTTGAGAAAACTTAGTTCCCCTTTTACGAGCATATTGCGCAAATGAAGCAGCTTGCAAGAGCCACACATTTAGCTTAATTAAAATTTATATAGAGAAGAGCAGAAAGCTAGAACTGCCGAATGTTTCATCTTGTGCACTTATTAGCGTTAGTGTACAAGACACTACACTGCACAATGTATTCAGAGATTTCCTTTAAATTAAAAAAATATATATATTATTGACTTACGCTCTGAATTAGTTAAGTTAGATCATCCTTGTCTATATAAGAAATTGTATATTGCAGACGGTTGTGGCAAGGAATCGTTAAGTAAGATCTAGGAAATTAAATATCAGTATTTAGTTTCCTAGATCTTACTTAACGATTCCTCAGGTCGTCTTTGCAAGAGTTTTCTGTGACAGCCACGCGTACCGCTAGGATGCGGATACTCTTTCTTAAACACATCTCTAGTTTGGTATAATTAACAAGTGTGAATAATCTAAATATTACAACGCTTAGGAAAACTTTGGATGAGTCAAATTAGGCATAGTTAAAGTTTATAAGAAGAACTGCAAAAAATGAACACGGTCGAACTTCGTTCACTAGGTGGCTCTTGATGACGTTTGTCACCTTTCTCTAATAGAACCGCCTTATGAGCTCATGGCAATCGTAGCTTTATACCAATATAAGAAACAATGAGGAAAGCTTATACGGTCCACTAGAAGACTACTAGCACTGATAAAATCACGAATCGATTATAGTCCGGTCGAACAAGACATTTCAAATAACAAAAACTCCGACCGAACAAGATTCTGTGAAAAAGATATCAGATCTCATGTAGATCATAGGTTCTGAATCTACACGGCTTAACTCTACTAACTTCACAAATTCTAAATAATTCTTCGCTGTTTCGCTCCCGTCGTGGAGGTGATGCGAATATTTAGTTTCTAAAGTAAGTAACGAAAGAGCCAAGCCATAAAACTTTACTAATATGTAGAATTTCCGAAGTTAGTAGAGTTAAGCCGTGTAGTGGCTCTACATGAGATCTGATATCTTTTTCACAGGGCAAACCTTATGTGGTCGTCTTGGCAACATTTTTCATGAAAAGTTTTTGGTGGGGTTCTTTTTGTAAGTTGCTAGGCAGTCTTTTTAGAGTTTATTTTTTCTTCTTTTTTGGGTGTATTTCTTGCACATCAGCAGTAACGGTTTCCATAGTCCATTCTCTGTCTTTGCCTTTTTTCTTTGATGGTTTACTGATTACCATAAGCGATAAATCAGTGAGATATTACGCTCTTAAGCGATTATAATTATCTCATACAAACTCCCCCCCCCCCCCCACTCCCTTTTTAGGTGATGGGGGGCGAAAGTTATAAGTTTATGATTTTTTTGTTGGCAAATTTCAGCCTTCTAGCACTTCAGGAAGTAGCCCAACATTTTGATGATCAACAGTGTGTCAGTGACGAAATCGGTGAATTTTGGATATAAATAAAATCTTAAGTTTTAGAGCTATTCAATTGAGACTTTGTATGTTTAATAAGTCTATTATTGACATCATATCCTGAGAATATGAACTACCTGGTACCTGGTACATCGGATACCAACTCTATGAGGGTTCAAAAAAACGACGAAACACTTCGAGAAAAGGAAGGTAGTGCCGTTGCGCTTCGCTTGGCTCGTCTTGGCGGGGGCACGACCTTGCCCCTAGATAACCGAACATTTTGACCTCTGGGTAACAATATACGCACACATGAGATCGATGGGAACTTTTGACACTTTATTTCTACTGGTGTACCCAAGGCCTCTAGAAAAAGCTCTGTCGGAGTTTTTGTTATTTGATCTCTATTTTTATGTCGTATTTGACAGACCATAAACTGTGCATAGAATTATTAAACCGAAAGTTTCTATAAAGTTCTACTTGATCCATCTACTATTAAACGCATCTACACTGGTATGGTAACATGCGCCGCAGAAAGTCCTAGCACAATATCCAAGCTGTGTCAAATGTAAATATTGCCTAAACATAAAAATAACTTGTCCGTAACGTAAGTATCTCTATAGCTAAGCGCTACATCAACACGATTTGTTCCGGTCCTTGCAAGCAATCTTTAACTTGTATCTAACTAATCGTATCCTTCGGCCATTACATTATGAGTCAGTATTAACATGTCGTCAATTACAAACATAGAACAGAAGGCTACTCTTAGATACGCATGTATGTGGTGACTGTGAGGTGTGCGTCGCGGACGTGACCATCGAGTTACTGCACAAACACATACCCGTGCGCCGCCACGCGCGGCCACGAGGAACACATCGTATGGAATGCGCTAGCTGTGCTTGGCGTGATTGATGAGCAATGAGATCTACAGTGACCTTCGAGTATGGTACATAACCGGAAAGGTCACTGCACTGATAAACCCACCATGAGGAAATGGCGTGTGTCGATTCCACCCTTAATATTGTAAAACGCTCGAGTGAGATAACTGAGATAAGTATGCAACTTAAAAAGTAATTCAGCGGAAGTCGCACAGAGCTGTGGCCTTAAACAGTGTGAGAAGAGTCGGGCCCGCTGGCAGGAAGTACAGTGAACTGAGAGATGGAACCGACACAACTAAATAATGATCAAAATCGAATGCGACGTGCACATAGCGAGCGTCAATGGCCACCTCGTTCGTTTGTGTTGTCTGTGCGCGCGCGCATAGCTCAAGGGCAGCGTGAAGAAGCCGCCGGGCGCGTTGAGGCTCTCGCTGGACGAACTCAGCGCGGCCAGGCCGACCCAGCCCTCCGCCTCAGTGCTACTGGACAGACACACGCCGGTACTCCCCTGCACTAGTGGCCGAGCGTGCTCCTGGTGCACGCTCCGGCCACCACGCTCACGCGCCTACAAGCCACCCCACCGGCTTGCAATGTATGCATTCATCGACTACTTACAAATAACTATCGAGTGAAACTTTTGGTTGATCTACAGATAAAACAATTAACTTTACAATTATTTTATAAGTTTTGATCCCAATTTCTAAATAAACCTTAAGTTTGTAACCAGGTAAACTTGTAATTGTGTAATTCTAGATCAGTTAACACAGGGTGCATTTTGTAATGCTATTAAAAAAAACTATAATTACAATAGGTGGTGGAGAGAGGAAATCGTGAACATACTGGATAATGTGAGTACTGAACACGTACTGTCGGTTTCTTATTTAGAATTGCGTACACTACGTCGCGCTCTTAGACCCTCATTAATAAACCATTCTCAATAGAAAACACCATTCAATTTTCTTCTGTTGATTGATAGTCGTCGTTTCAAACAGGTACACTGGTATATTAATATAGGATTTGAGAACATCGACTTTAATAATTAAAGTCGGCAGGCATAATGTAATACAATATTGTACACAATAGATAACTACAAATTATTGTTAATTAAATATACTAAGTGTTATGTCGGGATATTCACATGCGGATTCAGTGGTTGTCTTGGGCGGTAGGCTCTGAGGGAGCGTCCGACACTTTTGTGACATATTCGGGAGCGCTGCACGCGCATGTGCGACGTATACCATCGTTTAGTAAGCTGACATCGCCGAGTAACAGCGCGAACAAACAGTAAGTTTAATAAAAAAAAATAAACAAATACAAATACAATTAAAACAAAATAAACAAATACTTGATGACTATGTTACCTAAGCAGATTTACTTGATTATATAAGTTTTAAGAAATACAACTAACCTAACTAAAAACAAGAGAATATCTTTACGGCGTTTTATCAAAGTCAACAAGTAGGTCTACATGCATCAGCAGGCCGAGTTACAACCTTACAATAGTTGGTGACTTTTTCGAATAAAAATCGTACGTTTCAGTCAGAGAGCCGTTCTGTGCAGCCGGACAACCGCTTTAAAATCAAGTTGTTACTTCTCGGGAAACATGTGCGATAGAAAGGATATTTACATTATTTCTTTCTACCATAGATTTTAAGTTATAAAAGTAGTATTTATCATTTCGATATCTAAAGGAATAAAAACAGTCGTTATAGAAATGTTGTGAATCGGCGTGCTGAACCGGAAACAAATCAGATTGCAACACATCGGCGATGCCAGCTACGGAACTAAACAACATTAATATATAAAATTTAGACAGACTAAATCTAATATTTGCACATATACATAAACCGTACGTTACATAATACTTATATAGAATTTACTGCCAATCAATAATGGAAATTTTGAAAATAAATTTGAAACATATCAAGCCAATTTGCTAATTAATAATAACGACAAATGTGTTTTTTTATACGACAAATGTCTTTAAAGTGCCGAGACTCACTGCCGTACGAATATTACTTTCCTTACAAAATTCAGAGGTCAAACTAAAAATTCAGAAATGAATCTAACTCGTCCTGCAATGTTCTCAGCACTAAAGAAGTTTTCGTTTAGATCTAGGTGGCTTTGAGGTGGTGGTGTCGCATACGTACCTCAAGCTGAGGTCAGGACTGGCGCAGCGGATCACGGGGCTAGGGACAGCCGGCACTACCAGGTAGGCCATCGTCATATAGTACTTCCAGACCTGCGCGAACAAAACCGACATAAACATCAACTTCGTGACTGATACCTTGCAGATGTCCCACATATTCGCACGAAGCGCTATGCCTCGGCGTTTATTATGCGCACAGCCAAGGAGTGCAATTCCCAGCCTGCATTGGTGTTCTTAAGTCAGTGGCGAAGCGTCCGTACAAATCGATTCCTGTCGGCTCTTGCAGGTTCGGAAGAGCAATTCCACCGCTATTGAATAATAGCAACCAGACTTGTATTGTCAAGTATGCTATAGGTATTTACACCAAAGGTTTGATGGTAGGCAGACCGATAATTTATAGAGAGATAACAAGTAGTGATATGAATACTAAGTTTTTTTTTATTGGCTTACCTCTTAATATAATTGACCCCTCGCCACTGTCTCAAGTTCAAATGACCCCAATCTGTTTAATTCGCGAGTTAATAGGTTTCTTTTGGGTAAGGTCGTTCCATCGTCGACCTCATCTCTGTCTCAGGACATGAGTAGACCCATTCAATATAAAAAAAAATCTGTTTAATCGCGACACTGACCTGCATATAGCCGTCTCGCTCTTTTTCTGGCTTCCTGGGCAGGGCTGGCCCGCGTGAGAGCAGCGAAGCCCGGTTGTCATTCACAGGCCTGAAATGTTACATTGTTCATTAAATTCTTCGATTAGATAGTGTCTTTATTTGCTATGTTTCACACAGCACCAATGCCGTGGCAATGTTTATGACGGGATTTGTAGTATACTTACGCTGGTTCGATGATGGTGAACAGAGCGTGTATGCGAGCGTGCAGCACGGGCCACGCCTGCAGGATGGTGGAAGGACAGCGCGCGGGCACTCGGCTGCGCTCCAGCAAGCCAAACAGCACCACCTGGAGCACATTGCCATCATTTATAATTAAAATAACTTGACTTGAATCATTCTTTGAGAGATACAAACCGACCAAGAGCGAGTCACGCTTGAAAAACTAGAACACCTGACTACAGTGAGCATATTTCAGAGTGTTCTACATCTGACGTCGTGTAATTAACCCCCACTTTTTTTATTTCTTTTAAAAGCTTACTAACAACGTGGGTTGTCCACTACTTGTAATCTTGTTAATCCCTCTAACTAAAACCCCCAACGCAAAACCGTTAAATATTTAAAAAGTTAAAAATAACACTTTTGCCATGAAATTTTACTTCACGTCGGGGTACCGCTTAAGTAAGGAACGTTCCTAGTACTTGTAGGTATGTAGGTAGGTACTTATTGTAACGGTACCCCGACCTTACGTAAAATTTCATGGCTAAAGTGTTATTTTTAACTTTTTAAATATTTAACGGTTTTGCGTTGGGGGTTTTTTAAATTTTTAATTTAATTTTTATTTTAAAATTTTTAAACACATTAATTTTGTTTTATAGAGTATACAGTTATGAGAATTTTTCAGTGCATTGTATGTAGAGTCAAATGCTGGTTAAAACAAACCCAAACACGACATATCTGCTATTATTTTGTCAAGAGTCTACCTACTGGTGTGCTGTATAGCCAGGCTGCAGCATCAGCTCAACCTGTTGCCATCAGGGCATTGTGTGCAGAATCAAATGCTGGTTAAAATGAATCCAAACACGACATATTTGCTATTATTTTGCCAAGAGTCTACCTACTGGTGTACTGGATAGCCTGGCTACAGCATCAGCTCATCTTGTTGCTATCAGTGCATTGTGTGCAGAATCAAATGCTGGTTAAAATGAATCCAAACACGACATATCAGCTGTTATTTTCCCAAGAGTGTATTAGTCTGCTAGATATCCTAGCTGCGTCAGACTAAATACACCATAATGTTGCTTATTAATATTACACACATGGGTGTTTGAAATTTTAAGACACACATATGTTTTTAAGTAAAGTTAATACCCATAGACGTCTAAAATAGCAACGGTAGCTAACACAAAAGAGCTGACAACCTGAAAACGGCTGAACCGATTTTGATGAATTATATCTAAGAACCATCGCAAGAAACCCTACTTTCAAATAAAAAAAACCGCATCAAAATCGGTTCACCCGTTTGGGCGCTACGGTGCCACAGACAGACAGACAGACAGACAGACAGACAGACAGACAGACAGACAGACAGACAGACAGACAGACAGACTGACAGACAGACAGACACACACACATAGCGGTGAAACTTATAACACCCCTCTTTTTGCGTCGGGGGTTAAAAATAAATAATCTTGTGTCTGAAGTGGATTCACGTCAATAGAGCAATGGGTGGGGATCGAACTCACGCCATTTTGATCGCCAGTCAAACGCCATAAAATAAAATTATAATAAATAAATAAGTCAAAACTTTTACACAACGCCATCTAGTCCAAATCATTTGACTCTAGCGAAGCAGACTGGACACACCTGAAAAGGGGGATTCTGCTCACGGCAAAAGAGAGTACGGCACTTCACAAAACTGTCAATAAAAAAGAAGAATGGATAGGCCGACATTCGTGGGATCTGAACGAAGAGAGACGAGAGCTAAAAAGCGCTGGCTTAAGTTCTCCCAGCGATCGCGAACGCTACAACCTATTACACAAGGAGGTGCAAAAAGAACTTGTACATGTTCTAGAAAGATGGAGAAGTTACTGTTATGAACTGTATCGGGATGAAAAGGGACAACTAACGGAACGAAGATGGGATGAACACCCGGAGGAGCCCCCCATTTTGCTTTCTGAAGTGCAAGATGCCATTCAGAAGCTTAAACACAAAGCGGTTGGCCCTGATGGAGTGTCGGCTGCAATGCTTCAACACCTTGGCGCAGACGGTACTAAGTTCATACATCAGATATGCAACAAGATCTGGAAAACTGGCCAATGGCCAGAAGACTGGACCTTATCTGCAGTCGTACCACTTCACAAAAAGGATCCACTAGAAAATGTGAAAACTATCGCACACTGTCACTGATGTCTCACGCTAGTAAAATCATGCTCCGTATCATGAACATCAGGCTATCAGCATTTACAGACCACCAGATACCCAATGAACAATCAGGTTTTGTCGCTGGAAAAGGAACTAGGGAACAAATATTGTACGTACGCCTGCTCATTGAGAAATGCAGAGAGTTCAACAAATCGTTGGTCTTGTGCTTCATTGACTACGCCAAAGCATTTGACTGCGTGCAGTGGAGTACCATGTTGGATGTGCTTGTGGAGATGGGAGTCCCCTTGCACCTCATTTTCCTTGTGCAGAATCTATACCTTGACGGCACTAGCTTTGTGAAATTAGAAGACCATCAGTCGAAGTCCTTTCACACTGAACGAGGCGTGCGCCAGGGCTGTATTCTTTCGCCTAAATTATTCAACCTGTACGGCGAATAAATAATGACAAAGCGCTTGAGGACTGGGGCGGAGGTGTATCAGTAGGTGGCCTACGCATCACTAACCTCAGATATGCTGATGACACGACTATAGTTGCATCGAGTGAAGTAGAAATGGCAACTCTGCTGAAGAAAATAGAAGGTGAGAGCGCCAAACTCGGTCTTAAGATCAACCATTCGAAAACCAAGATCATGGTGGTGGACCGAGCGCAACTTCTACCAAAAACCGATGCACTCAACAGCTACGAAAAAGTCAGTCAATTTGTGTACCTGGGGTCTATGATCACAAATGAGGGCAACTGTAAAGATGAAATACGCCGAAGGGCCGGGATGGCCAAAAGTGCTATGGCGAATCTGGACAAAATCTGGAAGAACCGCGGTATTCGCCGGAAAACCAAAGTGCGGCTCGTTCGTGCCTTGGTATTTTCCAGTTTACTGTACGGCGCAGAAACCAGGTGCTGCAAGAGCAACGATTGCAAAAAGATCGATGCTTTCGAAATGTGGTGTTGGAGAAGGTTGCTCAGAATTCCATGGCTATGAGAACCAACGAATCCATACTGCAGGAGCTTAACATCACGACGAGGCTCTCAGCAATCTGCCAAAAAGGCCCTTCGCTTCTTCGGACAAATCATGCGGTCTTCTAAGCATAGTCTGGAGAAGCACATCATAGTGGGTCAGATGGAGGGAAGACGAGCCAGGGGCAGAGCACCCTCAAGATGGATGGATGCCATCACGAAAACTGTGGGGCCGGACATCCAGACAGCAGTCCACAGCTGCAACCGCAGCGAATGGAGAGCTCGCTGTTGTGGTCGCGATCCTCAGCATTGAGGGACCGAGGAAGAAGAAGAAGATCTAGTCCGAAGCTAAGCAGAACTTGTTTTATGGGTAGGTACCAAACAACTGATAAACATACTTATTTATTTCTAAATAAATACATATTATAGACTAGCTTCTGCCCGCGACTTCGTACGCGGATCCTGTTGCTTATGCCAGTAACAACGGGGTCATCAAAATCGAAGATCTGAAACATTTGATGTCGAATTCTATAAGCCCGGGGACGGGAAATTAATGGGATGCGCGAGACGATTCAAGATGTTCCAGATTTTTTATTTTTGTTGCTCAACAGGAAATGCCATCAGACTTAACAACTTTTGCTAAGACGCCATTTCTATTATGTATATGTTATATTGTCTCTGGGCTTTGGAGTTCCCCTACAGGTGCTCCAGGTCTTCAAATTTAGTCTCACAGCAGAAAACACTCTTCACGTGGAATAGTTTTTGCAATGGCACCATTTTTATATCTCTTTCACTATAGGTGTTCCATTTTCCAAAATAAATTATAGCCTATAATATGTTGCGTGACGTTCACGATCAGCGGTCAGTCGCGCATCTCCTTCCCCCACTTATCTCTAGAGTCGATGCGTATATACGCTGAAAACTCAAGCGTCATGCTTTTTCCGTGAACATCTCCAACTCGCGAGACAGTGCATGATGTTCACTATCAGCGGTCAGTCGCGCACATATTCTTCACTGGTCTCTAGAGACCAGCAGGGCTAACATGCGCAAGTCGACAATATTTTGTCGACGCATTATCTCGTGCTGAGACGACATATGTCTGTTTGTCGATGGGAGCTAACATGGCGCCACTTATATCTCGTGTCGTTCTGATAAGAACTTATGTCGTACTGTCAAACCTGTTTTTGTCGTCAGGCTCTAACATGCGCGCTATATTTAGTCGAATTTTGACATTTTCCTATGACAAGTTTCTCGTCGATGGTTTTCGTAGACGAGAAACCGCGAATAACTGAGAAAAAACTGGAAAAAGGGGTAACAGTGTTCTGTGAAATTTATGAAACAATTTAAGTATAATGGCGGTGCCGTACTATAATTATCAATTAACTGTGGATGAGGAAAGGGAAGCAAGAAAAATACAGAGGTAGGTGATTCGACGTCGTTTATATACGAAGATCAAAAAAAGAAAACAAAACTATGTAAGTAGATTGTTTCTGGTAGATGCCAATTCCAAATTGGGCTTATTTTTTGACTGAACTTACCACCTTCTACTGTTCAATAGACTTAGGCGGTCCAAGCTCATCGAGGGCCGCTTTTACTCGTTCCCACTGCCGCTCATATTCAGCTTCACCCTGCGGAGTTTTAAAATCTCCTGCCGCAAAGTTTGCATGCTCATGCATATATTCACACAAATATTTAATTTGGCCTTTTGTACTGCGTATTCTGAAACATTACAGTTCAATTTGTAACTATCAATCTCTTTTTCAATTATTAAGGGCACTATTATTTTACAGTACACACAATAACAAGTAAACTTTCGTTCGTATTACGAATAATGTTTTACAGTAATGGCAGAACGTTGATACTTGCTGAATAGTGAACATTCAATAGGTATTGATTTACATATAGCATAGTGTGTTTATTTTGTACTTTACAGTTAGTAGGTACATATCATCGAGATATCTAATATATATAACATAACATTATGATTACATATCTTAAAACTCGTAGAAAATGCATCCTTCACACGGTTTGTTTTGGAAGTCACTAAAGCACATTGAATAAAGAGTTGCTAATAAACTAATAAGCATCTCCGCCATCTGTGACGGGATTTTGATCTAATACTTACAATCTCTTTGATGCCAAAGCCATCTTCTTTCTGCAATCCAACAATTTTTCAAATAGTATTGAAAACTAACGCACCACAATCAAAACAAATTTTGAATTGACAAAATGTCAAAGAGACAATTTTAAGGCCGCGTTCACAAATATGGCAGCGTTCACGCAATTTCCACCTATATTAACCGAATGAAACCGGCGTTACTAAACTAGACTATGGTGTATTTTCATGAAATGCCAACATCGGTTATCTCGCGTCGACAAGGCGAAGTCACGACGAGATATCTTCTCGAGCGTGGTGCGCATGTTACGAAAAGTGACAAACGAATCGAGATCGACAAAGTTTGTCATCTCGTTTATGAGATATGTCGACTTGCGCATGTTAGCCCTGCTGGATGTAGATGCGTAAATACGCTGAGAATGCAGGCGTGCTTCGCGATCCCAAGAAGTTTCCACGGAGCGAGTTGCAGCCTCATGTTCTCGAACAGCATCAAGTCTCTCCTAACGCTCTTCGGTAGATTGTTGGGATCTTATGGTCTTTAATCATTTAGCACCTTTGGAACATTGGGAAAAATTTGACCTCTTTCTAGGCATGGTTATAGTTTTATTGTGATGATACCTGATCAATTAAAATCTAAGTGGCTGCTCCCCTGCGTTACCGGGTAAGCTACCGCGTAACGAAGATAAATGGAAAAGGAAATTAAACACTCAAATAACATAAGCCCGAAGGCATACAATAAAAAAAATGGGAGTTTTAGCCAGTAGAGTCTAATTTTCAACGATATACCATCGTCATCGAAAATCAGTCCTGAACTGTTCCCGCCTTCACCGCGTAGTACCTCCTACTTATGTTATTTTATAATTATGCAATGAAATTAGTGATAGTTTTAATTTCTATATCAAATGTTTCTGATCTTCGATTTTTATAAGTCAACAGGAAATGCCTATCAGACCGAACAACTTTTGCTAAGACGTCATTCCTATTTGAGTTATGGTGTAGCTGGGCTCTTGGAGTTCCACAACAGGTGTTCCAGATCTTCGATTTTTATACGTCAACAGCGAGTGCTCATAAGGCTGAACAACTCTTGCTAAGACGTCATTCCAATATATGTTATAGTGTAGCTGGGCTCTTGAAGTTCTACATCAGGTGTTCCGGATCTTCAAATTTATTCTCTCATTAGAAAATGCTCATAACGTGGAACAATTTTTGCTATGGTACCATTTTTGTATCTCCTATAGTTTAGATGGTCTGTTGCGGTTCTGCATCAGGTGTTCCGGATCTTCAAATTTATTCTCTCAGCAGAAAATGCTCATCACGTGGAACAATTTTTGCTATGGGACCATTTTTGTATCTCCTATAGTTTAGCTGGTCTGTTGCGGTTCTGCATCAGGTGTTCCGGATCTTTAAATTTATTCTCTCAGCAGAAAATGCTCATCACGTGGAACAATTTTTGCTATGGGACCATTTTTGTATCGCCTATAGTTTAGCTGGTCTGTTGCGGTTCTGCATCAGGTGTTCCGGATCTTCAAATTTATTCTCTCAGCAGAAAATGCTCATCACGTGGAACAATTTTTGCTATGGGACCATTTTTGTATCGCCTATAGTTTAGCTGGTCTGTTGCGGTTCTGCATCAGGTGTTCCAGTTTCCAAGATAAATTATAGCCTATGTGTTGACCAGTATTAATATCTATACAACAAAAAAAAACATTCAAATCCGTCCAGTAGTTCCGAAGATTAGCGTGTGCAAACAAACAGACAAACAGACAAACAGACAGACTTTTTTTTTGGATTCGTGCTCTATTACTGTTTCTAAACCCCCCTCAATTATTATTTTTTAAATATATTCAATGTACAGACACAGTTTTTTTACAGTCTTATTATATGTATAGATAAATTACACCCAAACACAGAACAAATGAACAATTGGGCTATCGCCGCTTTATTCAAATTCATTTTCCAATATTTATGTTAATAACAAACAATATTTGGTTGACTCTCTGTGTCTGCGTTATTGAAATATTGAAATTCCGAGGATACATAGAACTTGAGACAAAAATCTGAACATCCAGAAAAAACTGACTTTATAAAGATTCCGTAATTCTTAAGTCTGGTAACTCTCCTAATAAACACTAGGACTTCGCGACGCACATCCACGTAGATTTTGTTTTTGTTCCCTTCAAACTCTATAACATCTACTCAGCAGTTAATAAGTCAGCTATTTAGTAAATCAGGAAGAGGGGTTTATTTGTTTACCTCCCACGGGTCAGCGCCGTTGGATGAGCTACCGCTCCAACTGTTTCTGCTTGAAGTCTCATCGTGTTGAATACCTGCAAACAAGTCAACAAATCAGCCAGTCATTGCTACGATCCTTACATGGAGAACATCACCATTAAGGTCAATTTGTCCTTCTAGGGCATCTCATGCTGGCGTTTACACTTACAAATAACTACCTTTCGTTAGTCGCCTTTCATCAAAACTCTGAAAGAGACCAAAACGCATTTTGTTTTCGTTGTTCTGGTTGTTCAGTTAAATAAATCCCTATGACAGTCATAAATAATGTGACTATGACGATTACAACTCTTTCAACTTTTTGAATCGTTATATCTCAAAAAAGTGGGTCTTAGGGAAAAAAGTATTTAGACATTTTTTATTGACAATGTGATCTACAATGTTAGTGTGAGCAATTTTTTGATAAAACTTACCCTTTTGCGGAAAATCGTGCCTAATTTGGTGACTTCTGACCCCCGAGTGATTTTTTATCCAGGTGCCAGATCGATGAGGACTTTTTAGATTTAATATAAGATTGTATTTTGAACAATCCTACCATTTTTCATCCGGGTGCGAATTTTTTTGTAACTCTATTTCTACTTTTTGGACTAACCTGATCGCATTAAAAAGCAGTTATTGTGAGTTATCCGTTGGAGATAGGAACAAGCTGCCGCGGATTTTTGTTTAGATATTGATATATTTTTATATTGTAGTACTTTGTTTTGTTTTATCATCAATAATTTTCGCAGCGCATGCGATGAAACACTTTATATGACATTGTGACATATAAAGTGTCCGTGAGTTACATTATTGAAGTTTTAGTAGATTCCTATTTAAAAAAGAAAACTTTTTTTATTCACCTAATAGGTTACAAATAAACAGTAGAGATGTTATGTTATAATTGTTATAGTTTTGTTTATCATGTATTGGTACATAATATCGTTGTTTAACACGTAACAGATTCACTCTGATTAACTGTATTAACGGACTGTAAAAAATTATTTAATATAGCCTATGTTACCCGGGAAAAGTGTAGCTTCCCTACGGTAAACGAAATATTAAAACCAGTAGTCGTTTAGGAGCCTATTAAATGCAAACAAGCAATTAAATCTTTCCTCTTTGTTATATTAGTATGGACAACGGAGATGAAAACAAACTGACCGGCTGTCCAGATGGCATGACTTCTCTCAGCGAGCCACACGAGGTCGATCTGTCCTGCCGTGAGTATGGCGCTCTTCTCGGCGGGCGGCAGCAGCGGCAAGCACTTCTCCGCGAAGAACGCCGTATGTGCATCCGCAGCATCGATCAGTGCAGGCTCGTCGCGGGTCAGTTGCAACTTCTCCAGCAGGTATTTGGCCTCCCTGGATAATTAGAGCAGTCGTTACAATTCACAAAAGCATTTTAAATTATTCCAATGACCTTATTTCAATGACATAATAAAATAATGAATAAAAAAGTTTATTTCATCTACACAAATTATGTCAAGTTAGTTTAGAACATTGCACACATACAGTTGACAATAAAAAATCGTTAACCAATATCTACGTAGATGAAAGTTCCTATACCCATTTGCTCTAGCTTCGGGGCAGCATCGTCTAGACGCTGCCTAATGAAAGCAGATCAATAAACAATCAACTTTTGTTTAACTATTATTTTCCTAAGGCTAATCGTAAGCTAATTGTTTATGGTATATTACGTCAAGTTTGATGCCCGTCGGTTGGTTGGTAAGTAATGACTCAGCAATACGCAAACTCGGCCAATCGGTGTCATCGGCGTTGGTGTTTTTAGTGTCAGGTGAAAAGTAGTTTTGGCTGGGTAAGAGCTCAATTTCTACGCATTATATTTACATATTTCCTAGTGCCAGTATAAATAATCAAAGTGCGAACTTCAAAATAAACAACAACGGCATCGAAAATTATGAATTGGTATTAAACACAATTTTAACACTGTTGCACGTCGTAAATCATTTAGTCATTTACATCACGAAAATGAATTGTATTTGGAAATGTATGTATACGTATGTTTATCAGTTGTCTAGTACTCATAGCACGAGCTTTGCTTAGTTTGGGACTTGATGGCGTTGTGTAAAATTTTTGGAATTATTATTTATCACGTAGAAGTAATTGCGGTGTACTTTTGCATATATAACAATCAAAGGAAAAATATTGAAGTAATTATTAGTTCAAATCACTGTTTATATTAAACAAAACAACGTCTGGTAAAATAGTTAGCAACTAGCATTGAACAACTGCACGTATGTTCTCAAGATCAATGACATTCTTCGCCACCAACCTCTACACTATGCAATCTTTTCACTACCGTTCATCTTGACCAAACCAAATGAAGTTCATGTAATTTATTTTCCTGTCCTTTCCATTATCAAACTATGCTTACCATCTCTATGTGTACTACACTTTCAGAGAACAAATTAACGATCCCAAACAAGAAGCGTCAGCTGTATGTTGTTAAGTCAGAAATAGGGAATATGCATGTAATTTAAATATGGTTCGAATATTTTTTTCCGAAGCTTTAATGGCAAAAAATATGAACTAAATCATTATTTTACTTTTAAATAGCGTCATAATTATTTATAATTAAAAATAAAAGTGCGAATTAAGCGCGGGAAATTCAAATTTGTGAAACGCATCACCATTGGTTATAACGAAAAGTGACGTCAAATACTACGACAACAACTCAACGTCTACAAACATACAATGTGTTAGTATTACATTAAGTATTGGAATGGACTTTTTATTGGAAAACATAATTATTGCCGTGTGTGTTGTGAGCTAATTTAATGTTCAACTGTAATTTTAGCTTCATAGTGAGGTTATAAAACATTTAAGAAAAATGACTGAATGTGGTTTTGTAAAAGCACCATCTGATAATGTTTATTGCATTCGGGTACAAGCAATACCGGTAAACTGGTTTTTGAGATTTTTTCATGGTGAAATGGTTAGAAGAACGAAAACACCCAAAGTAATAGTAATAGGATCATAGTATTTGACGTAATCGAAATGGCGCGCGAAAATGGCGGCGTTTAAACAGCTCAAATTTATTCTGTATTTTAAATATTTTTTTTGAGCTTCATTACTGCATTTTTAAATATGTTTATATTTTTTACTGTGTTAAAACGTTGTAAACAGTGAATTAAAAATATAAAAAAAATACATTCATATACCCTATTACTGACTGCAACAGCAGGGAAAGGTTGTCGGTATGTTCATTGTTCAATTAATTTGCCAGTGACTATACCTAAGCACATGCACGGCGAGGCGGCGCGGGTAGGCCTTGCACTGGCACAGCATGACCAGGCCGAGTGCCTCCGCGCCTCGGATCACCGACGCCAGTGGTTCCTGTTTCGTCGGTACGCTGACAGCAGTCGGCTCGCCATTTTTCCAGCTCGTCAGTAGCTGCAATAGCATGCGGAGGCCATTCTCCACCAGTTGCGGCGATGTATCCTGTGCGAACAGAGTCGGATGACATGGTTTTTAAGTCTGGTAATAGAGGCAAGTAATAAACATGTACATGTGATCTACTGAAATTGCTTCCTAACCTGCACTTCCTTAGCTAGAAACTGCGTGAATCCTGCGAGCACATCCTGCCGCCATTCAGGGAAGTCCACGATAAGGGTCTGCAAGCTTTGGAAGGAGAGGCCTCGTAGTTCTTCATCCATGTGGACTGTCAGCCGGCTGAGGAGGTCCACCAGTTCGCTGGAACTCATACCTTCGGGAATCAATCTGCAAAACGGAATCAGTTAGTTTTTCATGTTCTAAAATTTAATGAAGAACGAATAACGAAAACTCAGCGGTCACTATGAATAGCTTGCTATGTTACCGAGGTATAGCAGCAACACAAGTTCTAAACAGGTCAATCCTAGGTTTCCTCTCTCCCGTGTTGATTTCCTGTTCCTTGGTCACGTTTTGCGTGTTGGTGAGCATCAGCGGCCGGCCGTAGTGAGCGTCCAGCGCACGCAGTATCTCCACCAGCACGCGGCGCACGTACGGGAAGTAGGGGCTCATGCCGATGGAGCGCGCCGTCTCGTCCGTCAGCATCTTGTTCAAGAACGTCTTCTTAACCCGCAGGGTGTTCCCGGACGGCAGCGTCCCAGAAGTCCGCGGCATCGGAGGCTCTCCTTCCTTCTGTTGTAAACTATCAGCCACGACCAAGAAGGCCCGAAGACCAATAGACATCCTCTCCGGAGTCAGGATAATCTTGATAGGCCTTCCTACCATGAGGAGGTCGAATACAATTTCTCGCATGGCAAAGTCGAGTCGCTCCTGTGCGATGAACTGTATGATTTTGACGAAGATGTTGAGCGGCATGTCGCGCGGCACCACGCCCTTCGAGCCCTTGGGGAACAGCGAGTTGACGATGCTCTGCAGTCGCGACTGAGTTGCAGAGTTACTCTCGCATTTGATCCTGATCATGTACACCCATAAGAGTCGATATAGGGATTCTGTAAAAACAAATATCAATTCAACTCCTCAGACAATAAAGTATTTACATCGTGGTTTATGTGCAACAAGAAAACATATAGTATCTTACCTAAAGCGACTCTGCACATCTTGGGGTCTCTGTTCTTGAGATGCGATAGACACATAGCTAAGAAGCAATGCCAGTTGGCGAGAAAGAACTGCTTCTGCGAAACGCACAGCAGGCACGTGACGAGCGGAAATAGTGCCAGTCGGTGCTTGGACTTAGTGCTGGCGTCCAGCGTGTGGCTGTACAACATCTCTACGAAGTTCTTGAGGCACGGCACATTTACCTCATTCTTGACGGTCTGCAGGAAAATAACAAAAAGAGATATTAATATTTAAAAGAGTATGTTATCCTACTAAAAAAAGGTATTCGTAACATCCACACTCGGCCGGTTATGGTTGAACCCGAAGTCTAGATTTTTAACTCCAGACATCGGCTGGTTTTGAAAAAAATCCTGAAGGAAACATTTAATGACATTGTGCGTGACCTGGAAAAGTGTTTATGCGCAAAACTGCTGGTAAAAGTTAGTGGGGAATTAATTTCGGAAACTTACAGCTGCAACCGGCACCAGGATCTCAACGAAGAGTCCAGCTAAAGCGTGTCTGATATCCTTGTCTTTGACTTCGAGGAAGTACTGCGCGCACTCCTGGAGGAACTGGAACGACGCCTCAAACTCCTCGATGGGCACCATTTTGACGCGGAAGAACTTCATGCCCATCAGCAGGGAGATGATGCTTTGTGTCGTGTGGGGGGAAGGCTCGCGACTCTTTAGCTCCTGGTAACAAGGAAATACAAATAGGAAAATTATTTCGGTACGACACCGAGAGAACAAAATGTTTTATACTAAGGACAGGCAGGACCACCGTGATAAGTAACCCACGGACGAACCGCGTCAAGCGAACCTTCGATCGACTCGTGCAGCTGGTTTTTTGAGCCATAGGTTTAAGCTTTCATGTAAAAGTGTGTTTGTATGAACCTATTTACAGAAATAAATATAATTTACAAAGAAATTTAAAAATTATAGAGGGCGCGTGCGAAGTAATGTCATACTAAAAATGTGATCCCATCTCTCAGTAACGCCATCTAGCATTAAATAGCGATATTAGAACGGCAACGGCAAAACACGAATGAAATTGATAAAAATAATAATTCTGCTATCGCTCGCTTTCGTGGAAAATAATATTTTTTGATTTTTGTCTTGACAGGCAGACGTCCTACACAAGACTATGTGACATCTGTCCGTTCGGACAGAAGTTACGGATGAAAATGTTGTTCGTGATATCCCGTCTATAGTTTATTGAATGTCTTTGATAATTTATCATTTATTCTATGCTTTTTGGACAATTTACGACTATTGTTAATTAGTTTTTAACATGATGATGGCCAATGGAAAGATTTTACATAGGGAATCGTCTATTAGATTCACATCATCACAATACCACCTCACCTTTAGTTCAGCTGTAAAGCGCTTCCTGACCGAGGCGAACCGGGACTGCGCAAGCACGGCCACCACTTCCGCGTACAGGTCCGCTATCAGGTGCACGTTGGCGGCGTTGGGGTTCGACTGCAGCCTGGAGACAAACATGAACTCGTTATTATGCTTTTAACGGTAGCCAAAGTGGAGCAGGAGCGGTCTCATCTACTGGAATAGAACACTGGATGGTATTGTTTACATAACTACAAGTAATTCAGTGCTATGTTAATATAATAACATGGCGTCTAAATTACCCGCAGAGGTGTACCTATAGTATATCCCCATTTCGCCTCAAGTATCATGTAATAAATAATAAATAAATATTCCACAACTTTTCACACAACGCCATTTAGTCCCAAGTTAAGCTTAAGACCTTGTGTTATGGGTACTAAACTGATATGCACAGCTGATAAACATACTTAAATGTTTCTAAATACATACATATTATAGATAAATAACACCCAGACACAGAACAAATGATCGTGCTCATCACACAAACATTTGTTCTGGGTGGGAATCGAACCCAAGACCTCCAGCATGGCAGTCAGGATCACTAACTACTAGACCAACAGGCAAGTCAAGTAATAGTGGGCAAACTACCAACAGGGTACAATTCCAGACTCTAGGCTGCTACTAAGCCATTCCAGATGGAACAACCAAACAACACTGACCAAACCAAGGACCTCATTCTCAGCAGTACTGCTGGGGACCACTGATCCAATGAGACAAACAATGTTTAACTACAGATTTTATATTGACAACACAACACGTTTAGTACATACTACTATGCGAAATATAATAATTTGTGCAAGGAGTAATTATTATTCAAATGTCAAAAGAATTTAGTATATCTTATATATAAAATTCTCGTGTCACAATGTTCGTTCCCATACTCCTCCGAAACGGCTGGACCGACTCTCATGAAATTTTTTATGCATATTCAGTAAGCCTGAGAATCGGCTACTATCTATTTTTCAAACCTCTAAGTGATAAGGGGTGTTCACCCCAATTTTTTTTTTTTTTTTTTGATAATTTTTATTTTTTTATTATGTGGCATCAAAAAATACATACAACTCTAAATTTGCACTTTTTTATCACCAACCCTTACTTTTTAATAGTCATAGCAGAACTTTTAATGACTTTGAAATATCACGAGGAGAGGGAAGAGGGAGGGGAGTGGGAGGGTGAGAGGGAGGGGAGGGGTAGGGGAAAGGTGAGGTGAGAGGGGAAGGGAAAGGGGGAGGGGAAGAGGCAGGAGCCGGGTGGGGGGGAGAGGGGAAAGTAAGGGAAGGGTGAGGGGAGGGGGATGGAGGGGTAAGGGGAGGGGCGTGGGAGGTGTGGGGAGAGGGAGGGAAAGGGGGGAGGGGAGGGAGAGGGGGGAGGGGAGGGGAGGGGAGTTGATAAAAAATGCTATGCAATAGATTTATCGCGGCAGTCTCCGAGTGCCACACGTCATTTTCTCTTTTTTTTTAACCATTCAATCACAATGTGCCACAGCGAAGCGTGGCAGGGTACAGCTAGTACCTATATAATAATGACCCATAATCTGAATGCATGAGTATAGAGAATCTAAAGGATTGCTCGATGAGCTGACACTGTACTAGTACTCTTTACTTTGGCGCCATATACCGACAAACATTTTGTAATATTGAGATGAACCTTTATACTGTATATTTTTCCTTTTTTTTTATTAATGACTAATTTATGTTATGAACTTATGACCAATGTGGAATCTATTATTATTAATTTCATTTTTTTTCCTAGCATTACCATTATTCCCTTTTTATTATTGTGTTACATTTATAGTCAAAAATACCTACTGTACCTAATGTTCGACACAAATGTAATTTTGTTGAAGAATAAATAAATAAAAATAAAAAATACAACAATATATAAATTAAACTTTAAGCCCTTTAAAATTGTAAAGAGGCGAATCATCCACAAGGTCGGATGAGTCGTCGCGTAGTTAATATTAATGTAGTCATAGCGGCCAAGTAAACATGAAGGCGGAGTTTTTTCCACAAAATTCGTGCCGAAATATTCAGCCGTTGGAGAGAAAATTTACATTTTAGACATTGATATATAAAAACCCAAGATACACAATCAGCGTCTCAAAATAGTCCGCATGAAATGAGCAAAATTGTGTGCTCTTTCCAAACAGTCTCGCGTTGCCCGTGTCATTGAACGGTCTTCATAAATGTCAAAATGTCATAAATGTCAAAATCCGTTGACAAATTGTCAATTGTCAAGAACGTTAAAAAACATGGGATATCGTATTTTGGGTGAGTAAAAGTGTTTATTTTTAAGTTTTTGTTGTTTTTATGACTTAATATACAACGGAAAATTTGATTTTGATTTAATTTGTCTTTAAATTCACTCATCAATCCAAGTATAATACGGCAAACTTTAATGGGCGCATTGTCAGAGTAGGAAATTAGGAATGATGCATAACAGCCTCTTTCTATTTTAGTCGCATAATACACATGATCCTGTTCTAAATAATGGAGTCGTTTTTTTTATTAAGCATGTTTATTTTTCTTTATAATAAATTAATAAGTCTGAAATTATGTGTTAAAGTTTTTAACAAATATTTATATGTTATCTATTACCACGGAATAGAAAAAACAGTGGAAGTGCCACGCAGCTATCGCGCGTGTGTCACAATTATGCGGAGCTCCGCAACACCGGCTCAGTCGCGATTAGCTACTTGCTGTGATAGGACGTCCCGAACGTAACGAAAAATATTACAAACATGCCTTATTGTGCAATTTTTACATGCAAAAACGATAGCAGGACAAAAAATGTATCTTGCGGCGGTGTATCGTATCACCGGTAAGTATAAAACTATGATATATTTCAATATAATTGTTTTTATTGACAAAACCATATTTATTACTTTGTTGCGAACTAAAAACTACCTTATGTCCATTGTTCAAAGTCTAAATCAACTTGCTCGCTGTCTTGAATATCATCGTATACATTCTAGAAAATTCGACGCTACTCGATTAGGGATGGGACACATTCAAATAGTTCGGTATCGATAAAATAATAAAATGTGTATTTATATAGTGAAACGTTATACGTTACCATGACATATTATGTACTCGTTGTCGTTCTTCTCAATTAATTGAATTATATGGTTTGAGTTTGAGTATTTATATTCTGACAAATAAACCAATCATTCATTCATAGCTGGACGTAGGCCTCAAAAAGAACTAATACTAATAAAGTATGTAAATATTTCAGTTTTCCCAAAGATCCTTTTACCAAGGAGAAATGGATTGAAGCTACGGGAAGACAGAACCGGGTGCCGTCAAAATCAAGTACAATCTGTTCAGAGCATTTTGATGAAAACAATTTACAAACTTCAAAAAAAGGCTACAGATTTTTAAAAGATAACGCAATTCCTATTCATAAAATTTTAATTTTTCAAGTATGTGTAATTTGTTACCTATAAATTATTACTTATTTGAGCCTGTCCTTATGTTTAACTACCGTTTAATATATTATTTTACAGGATCAAAATGATTCTAAAAAATGTGAGCCAGGACCCTCCAGGAAACGGCTCCAGGAAACGCCACCATTGCCTAGCTTAATTTCAGTAACACCAACAAAAAAGGCCCGTACAGTTATAGACCCTGAGTTAACTATCAGCCCCACGTTATCAACTCCAAGAAAAAAAAAATAAGGAAACAAAATCTAAAAATTAAACTCTTACAAACTCGGAATCGTAGATTAAAAAGAAAAATCAAGAATATGGAAGAACTTCTAAAATCATTAGAAGATAAATTTGCCATGAAAAGTGAAGATCTTGTTAGCTTAAAAAACACAAATTTAAAGGTTAGCTATTATTATTTTTATTACCTCGATTTCCGACCTGACTCGTCAACACTAAGCAATGCGCAAAGGGATAAACACTAAATGAACAGTGTTTATCCCTTGGCGCACTCACGGAATTTTTCTATTTCGTGGGCGCACTCTAAGCTCAGCATAAGCTTCCATGAGAACCATAAAGTTAAAATGACGAAATTATATACGAGCTCAATTCTGTAAGGGCCCTAGTCAAATAAATTGTTTGTTAATAAAGTGTTTTCTTGTAGGTTAATGAATTGATTACTCGCATGACTGGAAACAAACCTGAAGTACGAAAGTATTCACCAGCACTTCGGAGTTTTGCATTAACCTTAAACTATTATTCGCCTCGAGCTTATGATTACGTGCGAAGAACTTTTAACACTTGTTTACCTCATCCACGAACTTTAAAAAAGTGGTACTCAAAAGTGGGTGGAGATCCCGGTTTTACCAGTGAATGCTTTACTGCTTTAAAACGTAAAGCAGCTTCATTGAACCATAAAATTATAGCTACATTAGTCATAGACGAAATGAACATTCGACGTCGAATTGAATGGGATGGAAGTAAGCTACATGGGTATGTAGATATGGGTACAGGTTTAGATGGGGATCATTTATCGGAGGCGAAAGAAGCTTTGGTTTTTTTAATTACTGCTATTAACCAACACTTTAAAGTCCCCGTAGCTTATTTTCTTGTCGATGGTATTACCGGCTTGCAACGCGCCGAACTAGTTAAAAAATGCTTGGAAATGAGTCATGACGCTGGCGTTAAAATAGTAGCATTGACGTTTGATGGATGCGCAGCCAATATTTCTATGGCTGGACATTTAGGTTGTTCTTTTTCAACGAGTAATATGAAATTTGAGCATCCCGTGACCAAAGATCTTATTGTTGCTGTACTTGACCCGTGCCACATGTTAAAATTATTGAGAAACTCATTTGAAAATTACAAAACGTTTATTGACAAAGATGGTAACAAAATCTTGTGGCAGTATCTAGTAGATTTAAATAGCTTACAAAAACAGGAAACTTTTCATTTAGCAAATAAAATAAAAGATCGACATATCAACTTTAAAAATGAAAGGATGAAAGTAAAATTGGCTTCGCAACTTTTTAGCCTTAGTGTGGCAGAAGCAATCAAATTTTGCAGAGAAGATTTGGCAATAGAAAAATTTAAATATAGTGAGCCTACCGAAAACTTTTTAAAACTAGTTAACAATATTTTTGACATTTTTAATTCAAGAAATTTACATTTTTATGGTTTTAAAAAAGCATTAAATAATAATAATGCTTCTCAATTTTTTGATTATTTAAACAAAGCTGCAGTTTATATAAATAATTTGAAACGTGAGGATGGCACACTTTTAATAAATAGTCCACGAAAAGTTGGTTATTTGGGTTTCCTGGGTTGCATAGAAGCAATAAAATATTTATTTGCTGCTTTAATACAGACAAAGATATTGATTTATTTACCCTTCTATAAACTTAGTCAGGCTTACATAGAATTATTTTTTTGTAATATAAGGGCGCATGGTGGATCGAATAACAATCCCACGACTAGGCAGTTCGTATCTGCATATAAAAAAATGTTGGTGCACGTGGAACTGAAAGACACAGATAGAGGAAATTGTTCGGCATTGGAACAAATCTCAATTTTAAACTGTTCATCGGCGGTAGAAAGAATTAATCTAAGTTCAGTGCGACAAGACTTAAACAGGGAAGATGATCAAAAGGAGGATGAATACTTAGATGAAATTGATCTGCATCTGTCCGATTTCAGCAAGCAAACGATAGCTCACATTGCTGGATACATAACAAAACAATGAATTAAAAAAATCAAGTGTGATATATGCGTTAGTGCTCTAGTAACAGAAAAAAATCAGTCACTACATAGATTTATAATAGCGAAGGATAAAGGAGGATTGTTGTACCCATTAGAGGATGTCATTAAGATATGCCAGACTTCAGAGATATTTTTAAAAGACTGTCACATAATATTTAAAAAAGACGTTCTCATGTCTAAAATAATGCGCCAATTTATTGGGACGTCTATATTCCAAAAAATTATTTATCACCAGTTAGGAGAATTTCCCACATCGAATCACATTACGGATTTAATGAAAGCCATTGCGGAAAAGTATGTTAATATCCGCATGCATCACTTGTTAAAATTAAATATAAAACAGTCAAAACGACAGTTATTAAACAAATATGTTTTATTTCAAGGGCAATAAATATTTAAAATTCACTATTTATCGTTTCATTTTACCTTTTATACTAATCGGACTTTGGTCCATTACATAATATAAAAGATTTTAATTATTACATTATACAAACATCGACATTAAATTATCGATATCTTGTCCTGTATTCCGTGTCCTCATCCCTAGCCGAGTAGAAAAATAGATAACAGGTGCATACGAATATGACATCTGTTTCAATGACGATAGCGTACTAAATAGAGTAAATCAGTTACAGCGCCCTCTAGGGTTGAGGAGCTGAACTAGTTATGGATTGCTCGAATTTGGTTGTTAGATGGAAAAATGATCTTTATTGATTTTGACATGTAAAATAAAAACAAAATTCAGTAGTTGTAATAAGACTTAATTTTGAACAACACTAAATAAACTTTTCGCCAAAGTTGCATTTATAGTTAGTAGCCAATTATATCATCGTTTTCTGTGTATTGAAATGTTTATTTTAATTTGCAATTGTATGAGTTTGGCGACACTGGTTCCCGTACTAAAGAAGTCTAAGGGCACTTCCACTGTTTTTTCTATTCCGTGTCTATTACAGTGTAGTTTTTAATCCAATCTCCTAAGAAAACAAGCCGTCAATTTGTCGATTTTATTTCAAAAGGAGAATTGTAATTTGTGCCCCAAAGTGTACAGAGATCATTGTATTACAAATACTTATAATAAAATAAGATCCGAATTTTCGAAAATAACTAACATTCCATACCAGACGTGGAAAAAAACTCACAATAAAAAGTATCTTTCTTTTTATTTCACTTGAAAGTACCCTTAACATTGCCATATAATATTAACAAAGAGCAAAACAGGGAAAAACTATCTTAACACATACCTGGCCTATAATGTTAAATATTTGTAAGTTAGCGTAACTTAAAATGTAATACAT
This sequence comes from Euplexia lucipara, assembly GCA_921972225.1. Lineage (NCBI taxonomy): Eukaryota > Metazoa > Arthropoda > Insecta > Lepidoptera > Noctuidae > Euplexia > Euplexia lucipara. The sequence continues at coordinate 1,711,682 of OV179142.1, read as the reverse complement.
TATTATTACATATCTCTTGCTCTGTAAGTACACCCTTACACCCCTGAATGCCGGGGTGTATGACTATCATTACAGCATAGGTTTTGGAATTTGAAAAAAGAACTGTCATACTCATACTGCACGAAGAATATTTTTAAAAAGTTATTTTTTTTTTCTCGGTATCGATTAATTACTCGAATCGGAATCTAGACAATTTATTTTATAAAGATTTTATTTTAAATATGGAACTATTTGTTTCCACATCGTATGTTAGATGGAATCGATTTAAAAATCAAACTGGCCAGCAACATTTGACGCGCTTGCGTGCGTGAAAAAAAAAGGCAGTCTACTAGTATGCGCGAAAGCATCGCGAAAATAATTAATTTTAATTAAATACACATTTTTTTCTTCTTAATAAATGCTCATTGAAACCTGCTGTCTTGTTGTTTACTTACCTCACAATCGATATGTAAAGCAGAGTATTTATCTCGGGCGTAAGCATCAATTGCATACTCGGGTTAATTAGCGCCTTCGCTTCGCTCAGGCGCCAAAAACCTCGTATGCAATTGATGTCATACAGCCCTTGGTTAATAATCTACTATTAGTGTTTTATGTTTTCTTATCTATAAATCGAACTGTAATATTGTTAGATTAATAGTTTAAAATAATCTGAGCATTCCTATCTAACATTATTTTACTTTTGTTTTGGCATCACTCAAGTCTTCGATCAAACCGCAAACGTCAATTAATGTCATTATGTCACAATATATTCGTTTTAACTTAAAATATTGCGTCCGCAGTTTGTTTTGTGTTAAATCATAATAAGTTTCAGTTACTATACATATTTTATAGTGTCATTAGCCCCACGCGAGTGCTCCACTAATTGTATATTGCGTACATAACACTTCATTACTAGCGTGTGCTAACTGTGGTATCACAATAATAGATAACGTATTAGGAGACATGTAATATCATCATTACCTCCAAATATGACTGTTCTTTTATCGGAGTGGATAGCTTTAGAGGTAAGTTCTAGTTTATTTAAGTCCTATATACCTACAACATTAAATGATCGAATGAACTTACTTTGTTTTATAAATTCTACAAATGATACTAACCAAAATAGATTTACTTTAAAAAAAAACTCTCCCAGTGCTTTATAACGAATACACTGTGTATATTAAATGCCTGGCACAGATATCTAAACATGTTTATACCTTAATGTTTACAATAAACTTAAAAATACTTTAGCCGGTAGGTACAAAAACGGTTTCTTAAAACCTTTATAACTTTTGTCCACGACTGCTGAGCAATATGCGCCTTTTATACTTTTGTTGTAGAAGATCTTTACTATTAAATTACGTAGATTTCATTTATGTACAGCCTGGGGCACAGGTTAATACAATTTTTGGCATTGTCTTTTATATTTTAGTTTACTTCGTGACCCAATACAATGTGGACAATGGGCATCAATCGTCAGCCAACAAAGGCGTGAAGATTTTTTTAAGCCGAATAATCAAGCGTTATAGGTTCAGAACATTTTTGGATAAAAATATGTAGGTATGTTACTACAAAAAGCATAAAACGTCACGGCTGTTACTGTACTGGTAAGTAACTTTCTTTAACCACAAAATAGCATTTGCCAAACTAATATCGTACCTTCATTCAAATAATTATTTTTTTACAACTAGAATCATATTAATTTAATTTATTTGTAAGTATAACGTTCAAAAGTGCCTGTTTTCAGGCCTAATTGATATAAATGATTTGACTTTGACTTTGACATATACACCACACACAGGACCTCGATATTGTAAATTACTACGATGAAGAACGGACAGAATCTTAGTACCGCAGTATCACAAAATATCTTTTGGTATGCTGATAGATATTTATAGTTTTGATGTTGCTTACAGATTGAAATACTACTGAATAATAATACTGAAGTATACCCTTCTAGTTCAACGTTAGATTTGGAAAATAAGAAGGAATTCAAATCTCCTACTACTTCCATAAGTATAGGTTCAACTTTTGATTCACCTCGAAAAGTAATTATAAAAAGCGAACTTCACAAATGCATATCATTTTAACATATTACAATGTACCAGTAAATATTTGTTTCATTGATCCTGCCCAAAACATATTTACGCTCAGATAAAAGTATAAATATGTGTTTAAAATACAATTTAACAAACTTTCAAAAACTAATACAATGTCATATAAAAATAAAAAGTATAAAAAATTCGTCTCCACTCCATCTTCTGTCGTAAAATACACACACACTTCACCGCACTGTACACCGCATTGTAAAATCAACTTTAAACAATTGGCGTTAGATTGAATTTGCAAAAATATTTTTATAGTATGATATAAGTACTAATTTAGAATTGTCAAATGTTTGGTGACAGTTTAGAGTGTGTTTTGTTCGAGACTGTGCATCTTGGGTTTTTATATGTCAATGATTTTAGGTTAAAAAGGACCTATTTTCCAAACTGAAGGAAAGTTTATTAAAAATTGAAACGTATGCAATGGGTTTGTGACGTCGTTGAAGTTTAACATAATTATACTTTAAAATGGGAAAAAAGAGTCTCAGATTACAAAATATAAATCTGCTTTTATTTCAAGAACCATACTTGAGTGCTGATCTACTCACCCTTCCTTATAATTAAACCTTTTGAAGGCGACATTTTCAATGTACTGCACTAGGTCCTCGTGGCCTGGGTGGAAGGGCAGCTGCTTCAGCACCTCGATGAGCGCCAGGCAGAACAGAAACTCCACGGCCAGGTCGCGCCGCTCCGCCTGCAGCTCCTCGCAGCTGCGCTCCACGGTCTCTGTGCCCGCGCCGCTGCCAGACACGATGTAGATTATACTGCTGACAAACAAATACTGTTACAATACTTGTTTTATATTGATAACAACGTAACTGCAAACTGCTTTTCATATTTTCCTCCAGCATATTTCTATTCCAAGATTGGCCCTAGGAAAGAAATTTGACACCTGTCATGTCAAATAAGATGGCGCTGCATAAGTTATTATCCGATTTCGAACAAAGACAAATCCAAGAACACAAAAATCCAAATTAAAGCAGTGTTTAATGCTGATGAACATGCAGTTGAAATAATATCCATTATGCGGCTCGAAAACCAGCCTTTATCAACGAACGTGTTTTCGGCTTTTTTTATTTTTGTTCTCATTTAAAAATAGCGTAGAGGCTAACATACTTGTATTGGATATAGTCTGTAACAAAATAAGTTATAATGAGATAAAAAAGTTTCTTTTTATTTAAGAGGTAAGTACTTTAGAAGACCTAACCTAGCATTCTTATTCTAGGTCCAATTCAAAATGATAATATTACTCTTATCACTATACTTTGTATCCCGGTTAATATAAAACAGACCACGGGAGCGAATTACGGGGAACAGCAAGTTTACAAAAAAATGTTTCACAGACTGACATACTAGCGCATAGCAAAATCTACTAAGACTCTAGCAATGTCAAAATTTTATAGAGTGAGGAAAAATCTTGTAACTTGGCATAAATAATCCAGGTAAAAGTATGCCATATTCATTTATCAAAACATTCCTTAACAATAGGTAGTTTTCTTTTTGGTTACTTGGATACAAATGTAATGCAAACAACGCAAACGTTTTTAAATATCCTTCCGGGTAATAAAATCTTATTCCTATAAGTTCAAACTTGCAAAATAATTAGATAAGTAATTAATATAGTAATCATTGTTTTTTGAAAAAGTGATATATACTCCATTATAACAGCATTAGAAAAAAGACGCTTGTTGAAGCAGGATTACTGAACATTTTATTTTAAAGAAAAGTTAAAAAAAAATGTTTTGTTCTAAATTTTAGATTAATAAAATGTATACGAAGAATGTTCCATGTATTGTTCATACCCGGCTAATTTTAGATTAATAAAATGTATACGAAGAATGTTCCATGTATTGTTCATACCCGGCTAATTTTAGATTAATAAAATGTATACGAAGAATGTTCCATGTATTGTTCATACCCGGCTAATTTTAGGTTTTTATCATTGACACTGTAGTTTTTAACTAAAATGAAATAATGTAACTTAATGAAATCCTTATCATTACTTAAAATCAATTGTTGAAATGGTACCACTAAGTGAAGCTGCAGTGAAAATATATTACAATAAATTCGGCGTCTATAATAATTTTAACATGCTTATTTTACTTTCGTTAAATGTATAAAGTGTGCATGAAAATAACCTTTTTAAACTTCTGTTTAAAGCTATTGCTATTGACTAGATGGAGTATAGGCATACATCCCTCACCTTTTGTTTCTTAAGTCCTGGTGTGGTTTCTTAGCTTGTTCACTGAGTTGTGGCGAGTCTGCCATCTGCCGCTCTAGCCATCCAAAAAGAGCACGTAGTAAGGACGGTAGACAGTGTTCAGCGACAGTTCCAAAGGCCTGGAGTACCTGGTCTAGTTGAGGGTCTTCACCGCGCTGCAAAGTTTTGGCCAGTGGCTTTTCCTGTAGATTTATAATAAAGATGTATTTAATGTTACATTCAGAGTCAAATACTAATATTTTTAGGTTAAGTGGACTGTATATAGGAGTGGAATTACATTTTATAAAATAATAAAAAGGCACTTTTAGACCTTACACATTTGCCATTTGCAAAAGTAAAAAAAATCGCGCTATTGTACATACATAAGCTCAAGCCTTTTTCCCATGGGAGTAGGCAGAAACTACAGAGCGCCATATGCTACGATTCTTACATACTTACTTCTGTTGCTTCGTTTACATTCATACATGTTGTCAATCTTTCCATCCCTTCACTGTACAGACTTCTCAGATATCCAAAGTTATTCATTCGCGCTATTATAGAGTATTTAATTTATATTTTCTTGTTATAGTGGCAATTGCATATCTCCAATTCTAGTCTAGTTTCTTATCTATACGTGAGGATTTGTAATGGAATTGGTGACTATGGCTTATTTTTATTTTTGCTTGTTTTTATTAGCAGTAAGTCCACTATATACTAAATGAATACATTTGAACTGTCTACCTATTACTTGCTGCTTAAATCTTTCTACGGCTACGGCTTAAATCTTTTTTTTAACTATATTTTTATTAGTTTTTTTACGATTAAACAGATATGGAAAGATTATTATTATATTAATGGTATCTAAACACGTTAACGGGCAGAACACCTATCGCTGTTGTCCCAGCATGAAATAATACAGCACTATGCCTCCCGATGACGAAGTTTTGACTTGTTTACAATCAGTACAACTTGAAGCACTTTATTTTTAATAAAAATGCTCTGCCTTGGTAGTGTCACCACAGATATCTGTGGTGACACTACCAAGGCAGAGCTTTTGAACGTTTTACTGTCATATTGTAAAGTTTAAAAACAAACACAGCAAATGTGTGTCCTACGCACATATGTATGTTTAAAAATTTGTAGTGACACACACTAGAATCATTATATATTTTATTTAACTTGTAAGTTATCATTCTAAAATGCCTTAAAAAAAGATAAAGATACTGGGCTGGTATCCGCAACTCCACGTCAAAACGCGTATTTTGCTTAGGGGCTATATAATCTACCACGCGAGCCCAGTGCGAATTGGTAGATGTCACATGTCTTCGAATTTTGATTCTAAGACATGCCGGTTTACTCACGATGTTTTCCTTCACCGTTTTTGAGAGCACTGGTGATGAAATAAATAACACAAAATAATGCGCCTGCCTGGGTTCGTACCCAAGACTTACTGTACGTAAGTCGGGGCCGCCACCACTGGGCCACCGCTGCTCTTCAAAAGTGCCTTTTAAATGGCCTAATTTAAATAAATGATTTGACTTTGACGTTGAACCAGTGAGGGAATACTGTCCATCGATGTGTTAATAACTGTAGTTATAGTGTTTACAGACCAGTGGCTCAGCCATGACGGCCTCCATCTTCCTCTCGGCCTGAACGGTGAACTCGGTGAACAGCAGCCTCATCACGAACTCGCCCGGTCGGAGGTCAGAGTCGGCCGGGGCCACCGGGCCTTTGTGGCCGCCCCACGGAAGCATCGAGCCTGTAGCAACAAAGGACATTATGATAATATTTTACTTTAAGTTTGCACCTTAATTCTCTATTATCTCTATTATTTTCCTGTTCAGTCAAAAATATAATTTAAATCTATATATATAAAAGAAAGTCGTGTTAGTTACTTCACTTATAACTCAAGAACGGCTGAACCGATTTAGCTGAAAATTGGCAGGGAGGTAGTTTAGAGCCAGGAGAAGGACATAGGATGCTTTTTATCCCGTTCGACATCATAAAAATAAATATCAAGAATATCGGTTGTCTCAAACATTTTTCAAACGCAGCGCCATCTTGGATGACATGACAGGAGTCAAACTTCCCAGTTCATTATCAGGCTTAGATAATATACCTCTAGATCGAGCTACCGCGTGGCCGCACATGCGACAGCAATATAAAAGTTTAGTGTTGCTATTCCTTAAAAAAGTCCCAAAATACGACCAAAATTCTACTTAACTGCGGGTTCCAATTTTAGCACTATTGTAAATTATAATTTACGTATTCAACGTGGTAATAAGAGTGTAGAAGTATCCTTGTGTGAGAAAATATAATTTCACGTAAAATACCTACTTTCAATCTTACCTTGATTCTCACAAATAAAATACACTACTACCAGGTGAAGCTTGATGTGTGTACATAGAAGTAACTCTTTAGAAGAACACTACATTATTTTTTCGCGTGTTATTCATCATTAAAATATATTGAGGTATGGCTGACATCCAGTGTGACATTGACATTGCTGTATAATAACTATTGTCCTTTAGACAAAACCAACTTATTTTGAAAATATCTAATTTTTTGTTTATACTTAACATTTATTTATAAAATGAATTCTTACTTCCAAATATCTTTAAGTACCTACGCGATTGCCTTCAAGAGTAAAACTTAATGATTGTCGAAAGGGCTCTGTTCGTTCGTACACATGTTCACTTAAACTTAAAAATAAGGGTTCGCCCACAAATTTGTGTGTTTAGCCACCATAGATTTATTTGATTATTATGCCTACCTTTTGAACATTAGGCCTGACAGATAAGGGAAAAGATTTGAAACGTGTAGCAACACTGTAAGTAAGTATTCCTAGGTTATGTGATATAAGAAATCAAGTTTATTTTAAGAAATCTTCCATATTTTGGTCTGAAAGCCATGACAATAAAAGCGCACAAATGTATAAATTCAATAATCATACAATAACACAAACAGTATTGAATACTTACGAATGAAAAGAGATTTTGTTATTGGCCTTTTCTGAGCGGCTTTTACAGCCTATTATACTGCATCCTCCCATCGTAGCGCATTCACCATACACTAAACACTTATCTAATAGAGTCTATTTCTCATTAAATGACTTAAACTATTACAAAAATTGCAAAAACCATCCAAAAACTTAAATTAAATCGAGCATAATTATATACGTGACAGTGACAGCACTTTGTTTGGCTAACATTCAAAAGTTAGCCATGCAAAAATCCGGCACGCCGTAAGGGACAGAAGATACGATGCTTTGTCTCAATTTTCCTACGAACTTTGTATTATTGCGTCTCACTTCCACACTTGACACTGTAAATTGGGCTACGTCTAGAGGTATATAGTCTAAGTTATCAGGTGACAATTTGAAATTGACAAGTCTTAAGCTAAACCCAAGTAGGTGAGGTTGTCAATTTATAATACGCACCTACGTTCTGAAATTTATTTTGTTACTAAACTTAGAGGTTTTACGTAGCATAAAAAAGTCTTATATTTCAGAAATCAATTTACGTAACTAGCAATGATGACAGAGACGAACTTTAATAATTCTTTGCAAATAGAACTTATTTTACTGTTAGGACTTTAATTAAAGTAGACCGGGAAAACTATAGGCATAAATTATTGTATGTAACATAGAGGCAATAGTTCAGATTAAAATTATGAATTTAGTATTTTTTAGTAAGGTAGTTAGGTTAGATAGTTGGGTTAGCTATAGGATAGGTATGGTCAGTTAGGTTAGGGTATATATACATGTTGTAATTTAAAAGTAGTAGTATTTATTATTGGTTTGGATTTATTTGTTGTCGTCTTTTTCAACGTATGTATATCTAATATAAAAAAAAAAATAGAAGCAATAAATTGACTCTAAGGCACAACGAAGTTTGCCGGGGCAACTAGTTTATTATTAAAAAAGAGAGATTATCCTACTAATATTGTAAATGCGAAAGTTTGTATTTGATGTTTGTTACTCTTTCACGCCAAAACTACGGAATAGATTTTAATGAAACTGTACAAGAATATAGCTTATACATCAGAATAACACATAGGCTATAATATTATAAAGTACCTACTTATTGAATGAAATTGTCCAAAATATAGCGATAAGTGTAAAGTAAGTAAGAAAAAAATCTGCCATCTGCGAGCTACTCTGGCATGCTAATCCTGCGCAGACGCAGTCGCGGACACCAGCTTATAATAAGGAATTGTCAGCTATAATATTGCACTGATCTAAAATTTCTTAAAAATAGGTATTAGTGGAATTTAATACACACATAAAGTCATCAGTCAGTCATAAAGTCGTCTTTATCTCATAGGGGAAGGCAGAAAAAAAAGCACGACACAAGCTACGATCCTTACATAAAATAAGAACATCTTTTTCGTTTTGTCCATAGTGTCAACTAAGAGAGCCCTGTCACCCATAACACAAGTTGAATCTTAGCTTGGGTGGCAGTGACTTTAACATTGTACAAACTTACAATTTATAAGATAAAAACTATCTACGTTTCTTTACTTAGTGGCAAACAAATTGTAATACTGGAAATAAAGATTATATTAAGTTTATTATTTATCTGTTAACCGACCTCTGGAGGCGACGTACGCAGCGACGCCTACGCCTACGGTGGTGCCAACGGACCGCCAGTCCGTGACGACCGGCATCGGTTTCTCGAGCACTGAGCCAGCCAGCTCAGTGCTAGGGTCACTGAACAAAGCGCTGGCCTCGGCGTCGTGGCGCGCTTCCGAGCGCACGCTGCCTTCCGACTCCGCCTCGCTCGACACCATGGACGACGGAGCCTCCTCCGTGCCCGAAGCTGCCATTATGTAACCAAGTTTTACAAGAATTATTTTCATTACACATTAACAATTTCAATTGGGTTAGTTGTAAGACATTTCGGCTGGAAGTACGAGTTCTGAAAATAAATAACAAAACTGTTTCCTTATTGCAAATGTGTGTGTGTGGGCAAGTTGATATTATTTTTATATGTGTCCTACTAAATGGTACGAGTATATGAACCATGGCATTGTTATAAGTTTACAAACGTTCAAACAACAGAAAGAAGCTCGCTATTTATTGATTGGTGACCTGAATGTGACCTAGTTTAGGAAGGTGGGGGCTAAAGTCTGCTTACTCAGTAGTCTGGTCAAGGTAAACTTTAAGTCTAAATTAACATTGGAAGAGGTAAAATGTTGATTGATAGAAAGTTACACTATTTTACTTAGGTATATTTTAAATAGCACCTAATAAAATAGACATGTCAGTTAAGTACTTTTGAATTTAATAAGCTAACACTCGGTTACTAGAACGAGTCTATCGACGCATTGAAAACTCGGCGCTAGTCAAATGAACTAATTGACTATTAAATTCATTCGTTAATCACAGTTTACGCGCGGTTTATCACATGTCACATTAATTTTAATAATTTTCGTTTCAGTAGTTTATACAATAAGTGTTACCGCAAATGAAACAAAAGATATTAACTGTTTTTTAATACAGTGCCTTATTCAATTATCTGTTATGATTTTCTTTGGGGCAACTTAGGACTGAACAAAAAATGAATTAGTATACATTATATATTATTCAAGGTAAAATAAAACAAAGATGGTGAAAATATCCTTGTGCGTCAATCAAATCAACAACTGACTGATGTTTTCAAAGATTATTGACATCAAAAGAATTACATTGTTAGACCTATATATTGTATGAGGATGAGACTAACACAAAGTAGACCATGGTACCAGTGATACTACAAGCAATAGATTGGTTAAACCGGGGAAAAGTTTTTTACACTGTTGTATGTAGGCACTTATGTAATAATTGTATGTTTACATTGATATGTTGCAGATTGATAGTTTTAATGTTTATGCTCTTACAAAAACGTATTACTTAAAGTAGCAAATAACTTGTTCATTAACTTACAACTATTTGTCAAAATTAAATCATTTGTTTCAATAAGCAATCTTGCTGTATGGTAGACTTTACTTTATTATAGTTTATGAATCTGACAATGTATTTCTTTATTTTTAAATGTGCCTTATATTATTACTTTGCTTATCTGTATAAATCTTACTTAGTATGGGATAAAATAAATAAAATATGTTATAGGTATTATTTATATTATATTATTATTATATAATATTTTATCCCAATGGTAATTCATCATATCTTTTGCTGAGCCTTTTTCTTGGTTATCAGACTTTTGGGGTTCTAGCTACTTGAAACTACTACTGTCAAAAACCAGCAAATGACAGCGAGGACCAACTAAATTAACATGATCTTGATAAAGTCACATATCCACAGACCAGCAATCATAGCTTGATCTTCGATCGACCCATTCCACCTGTCCGAATGCTAGAAATTGATTGAACCCACCTGACACATCTTCAGCATGTCCTTCTGATGGGACGGTGCTCAGTGAGTCTGATTCTTCTGAAGGCATCATTTTGATTATTTTCTTGTGCCACTGTCCTATATCACTACAAACAAAGGAAGTTGTGTTACCAAACATTTAGTGTTAAGTAAGTCATAAACATAGTGTTGTGAATAAAGCAGCATAAATTGTTTATTACCTTCTTGTCTTTCTATGTTGAATCAATCATCTTCTCTCTTCATTCCTAAAACAAAACACTTTGTTGTTGTATCTTTTATGACAATTTGCTAAGGAAAAGAGAAGAAATTCATACACACTAAATAGGTATTTAATTATATTCACCATTTATAATTTTACATAGGTAGGTACCGCACTAAATATTTTATGAATCCTTTGATCTTTAGCATAACAAATGATTGCATAGAAGTTCTACATAGCAAATGGATATTGAAATTCTAGTTTTGAAAACAGTAATGCAATGCATGAAAATGAGACAGTTGCAGTAGCAAGCAAAAGCACAAAATTATATTACGCATACAACTACTGTTTGAAGACTTTAATGAAGTGTAAGGAAACATAGGTAATAAGTCATTCATTATTGAAGGAAAACAATATTTTTCTGGTTTTAACATTGATTGTAGTCAGACAATGAGCTGTCTGATAAGTAAAATAATGTACAGACGCCAGCACAACAAGTTACCCCAATGTGTCAATTTTTCCCAATTGAATTTGAACCTTATTCTGTTTGACATAAAGTTGAAAAACGATCAAAGAAATTTGACACATTGGGGTAACTTGATGTGCTGGCGTCTGTACAAAGCAAACTCTTTGATTTACTAAATTCAATCCCAATTTAATCAAACTAAACTAAACATTAGGCACTTGTATACCTAATTGGTAAGTGATTTAAAATCACCACAATTGGGATAGAATGCCATCAATATCAAATTCTGTAGAGGCAATTAATGTATTGTTTACTCTCCCAATCCCAAATAAGCAAACACAACCAATCCTGAACTTAATACTGAAATAATAATATGTGCTTCATATGATATAAGTAACACTTTATTGGATCTGTTTACATTTAAATATACTCCCAGCAGACAACATCATCATCTGAATACAATTACTTTATTACTTTCAATGAGACAATCGCTTTGCAGTCAATAGCATTGCATTGGAGCAATGTACTTGGATGTAATATTATACTATGTGGTCTAGTTATAATGAGGCCTGGAAGCTACTGAGATAAACTATGTGCATACATACTTACATAGTTGTATACCTACAGTTAACACATGCAGATAAGGATGCCTGTAATGGTGACTACAAAATGATTGTACACACAAAATATAATTGTAACATACCTCACAAATCTAAGCCAACAGCAAACTTTATTTATTTACTTCTACATAGGTTACAAATAATATTTTGTGCTGTATTCTAATCCCACATGGCTTTACTTATTTAACAGATAAATTAATGATAAACTAACCAACTTTAGGGGTAAAATGTTATAACTGGAGTAAAAATACCATGTTAGGTTTTTTTTTATATTAATCCAATAAGTACCTATGTAGAATAGAGAATCTATTCTAATAGGTACTTATTATATATTCAACTGTATTGATTGGAATTTAACTATGAACTGTATCACACTGAATAGATATTGATTGAGTTGAAACTTTTTGAAACTAAGTACCAAATTGCCAACATAAAGTATGTGTGAATACAGTCTTCTGTACAAGCATAAAAGTGCAATATTTGTTGTTGCATGAAGACATGAGTTACTTCTGATATAAACAAAGATAGGAAACATACTAACAGTCACTTCCACCCAGATTTAGAAAGCTTTACTGGTTCCAAACATTATATCTTGAATTGTATATTAACACACTGTAGGCTGCAGGCACTACAGGCTTACTGATTAAATGCATTCAAATAACAGTTAATAATAGCTTGATAAGCTCACAATACACCTACTTACAGGACTTCTATCAAATGAAGAGCAGTGCAGAAAAACAAGTAGATAAAAAGGTTGGAATATTTATGTGAAATATTGTGTCTACATCTGCACTAAGGAAACAACAAAACAAATAATCAGCCAAATAACCCCTGGCAGTTGTCGCATACCAATCGATATATATATATAACAGAAATTGAACTGCTAAACAATGACTAACACTGTTTGTGATGACACAACAGGCAAAGTTACATTCAACAGTATTCACTAAATCATGAATATATTGAGGAAGGTCCGTTTAAAAGGTATACAAACCATGTAGATTTTTGAGTAGTACGTCTAGTTTGAATTAAAAATCGCGTCTACTCAAAGCAAACAAGGCAAATTAGAGTCCAAATTACCTTTGAGCCGCAAAGAGTCGAAAATAACAGTTACAACGCTCGTACGAAATGCACCGATGTTATCTGTTGTCACTGAATAGATTGTCCTTATTACCAAAAGTATATTGAAAACAGTAATCCGATAAAAATCTATCCTCAATCACTCAATCACGCAGAAATGCTGTAAGCAAAGAAGACAAGCAAATTTTATCCAAACGTCAAATGGTGTTGCCATTTCTCAAAAATAATAAGACAAGACACTAAAAACACCATTCATTCGGGGTTTTATTCGAGACAGCGTGCTGTGCTGCTTGCTTTCATTGTTCATTTAATTTCACGGTAGTTTTAATAAATCAGAAATATTAACACAAAAATGTTACCTAGCCGCTGTTTAACAATTTTATTTAGCTTTAAAATGACACAAATTTGGCAAAAAAGAGTAGAAAATAATGGAGGCGCCACTGTGCTGTTCGTATGGCAACCCGTTGCAACCGAATAGCGTACTGACCTAATCTTGATACTTAGTAACTTTTTTTTAGACATTAAGTAACAATATATTCGTAACCTCTATAAGTATTATTTTTTTAAATCAGTAAGTAATTAGTAGTAGTTTCATTGAACAAGGACGTGTTCTCGGCAGGCAACTGATTACTTAACTTAAAATAAATATTTGGGTAAATACTCCTAAGTTTACAACATTGTTTAGGAATTATAAAAATAAAACATCATATTGTTTGACCTAATTCTTTATTCCATATTTTAAACTAGTAAATCGTCCTCCAAATGTTCCACCCTGACCACATCCATGTCATGGCTAGAGCTGGCCGCAAACTCATCTGAGTCATATTCGGGTTCAGAGATGCTGATTCTATCATTTTCTAGATTTATGACTAATCGCTCTATTTCCTCGTTCATAGTTAGTTTTATTCCCAGTAATCCTGTTCTATTTTTATTACATATTTGCACGAGTTCTTCCAATCCTCTTCGGTAATAGCTTGGAATGCACGTTTAGCTGCTTCCTGTAAAGACGAAATATTTCATTAATGTCTAAGAATATCAAAAGTAAAACATTTTTTCACATAGGTACTGTTAATAAGCCGGATGTAGAAAATACCCTTTTGTTTATCTACTTTCAGCACGATTTTTCTTAGAACGCTAACAGATTTCCCTAAATTAAATAATAGATTTTGTTTTATTTTTTAGACTATGACACGATAGTTTATTTTACATTTCTAATGCAAACGATAAAACAAACAATTCTATACCTTGAGATCACACTTAAAGTATAAGTTATGTAGAAATTGAATTTTCAATCACTTAAAAATCAAGTCACCAAAGTATCAATTAATCTCGGCGCGCTATACCAGAGTAATGCAGAAAAAATGTAAACATAACCTATGTGCTCGACATTTATTGTTTCAAATTTCTAGTTATTCCTTATGCAAGCAAATTAATATAGCTTTGTATTCATCAAGTAACACTTGATTTACCTATAATCAACAAAACAAACTCTTACATACCTGTATTATAAGCGGATCTTTAGAAAATATTCTTAAGTTCAGAAAGAATAGTTTGGGCCTCATGTTCCGCCAGACATCGCCCGTACACCTTATAAATAACCTCCCTGCCAGCACTCCGAATGGTTTTATTCATTTTTATTCACTTTTCACTTATATCAATTAACGTTTGGTGGTCGAAATTAAAATTTTACGAAATCGTGAACTTTGTTTATTATGAGATGTCATTATTTTGTAAATGTTGCCAACAGACAAAAATTTAGTTCCGTTTCTACACTTTTTTGCCAAGCTGTAACTATAACTGTTCGTTACTCTGTAAATTATTTGTATTTTTTCTCTTCTTATACCTACTTATTATTTAAGTCTATTCAAATAGTCTTGTATGGTATATATATTTATGTAAATAGTACACCACAAACTGCATACTCATCTTTTCTCCTCCACTACAGACCACCTTTTTAGTAAAAAGGTTGTCCGAAAAAGTTTTTAGGGACTTGAGTCCTTAAAAAGGTTGTCTGTAAGACATCGCTTTTTGCGATAAGGCCGCCCATTGTATCACCGTTTGTAGCCCTTATATTTATAATTTGTAACTTTTTATGGTGTACATTTAAAGAGTAGGTACAGCTTGGCAGAAAAGAGTGTGGAATAAATGAGGTCGCTAGTATCGCGCATGTGGCCACCCTGAATACTACGACTTAACAGGTTTGATACTTGTTATTTTTAACCGACTTCAAAAAAAGGAGGAGGTTCTATGTTCCTGTGTATGTATTTTCTTTTTTTTTTTAGTACCTATTTAATCCCAAAGCTACGTGGGTGGTTCTGTCAGTCGGATGCTACGCAAACACCATGGAAGGCTTCAATGTCCAGTATTAACACTAATAATTGTGGGCAAATGTGTACCACAACATGTAAAAAATTATACGAAGCAAAAGAAGTATGTAAGAATCATAGCATATGGCGGTCTGTAGTTTCTGCCTACCAGCGTGGGAAAGTGGCGTGAGTTAATTTACCTATGTATGTTATAATGGGCACTGAAGCCTTGCTCGAAAGTGGTGCATTAGGTATCCACAGACAGATATAATCATGCCCTCGACAGCAGTCTAACCGTAAGATTGATAGGAATTAACGACAATAGTTTGTTAAGTTTGTTTACAGGGATAATGAAAGAACACGTTTTTTTTTCAAGTTTTATTTTATTACCAAAAATTTAATCAGACGAATCGAACACACTACCATCAAATATTCGATCCTGGAAAAGCTCACATGTTGGCTAGAGCTTCCTGCAACTTCTGAAACACTAGTATTTTCTAATTCTGATAAATCACTGCTACAGTCATCGGTGAGATTTATTACTGTCATGATATTATTTTTCTATTTTCATTACATACTTAATCCTTGCATGAATTTTTGCAATCTTATTTATGTTCGCAAATGCTTTTTCAGCAGCCACCTATAAAACAAAAAATAATCATAAACAATGGTTCTAACATAGCAACTTTAAATATGCACATATAAACTAGGCTACATACCTTTATATCAATGGATCCAACATTGACTGAAGCAATTTAATGTTTTGCAATTCCCCATATTAATTCAATTGGATTCACGTCACGATGATAAGGTGGTAGCTTTCTTCGGGCGACCTTTGAAATGTTTTCCCGGTGTTGAAAAAATAGCTTATTTTTTACCTTCCTTAAAAAAAAATCTTACTTTGTTGACAGATTTACCTAAAACAAAAAAAAAAAAGATACGGTACTTTATTATTAATTCCCTATTCTTTATCTTCAAGTATCAAATATGGGTATAGAGGCTCTCCAAACTACAAAACATAACCTTAAATTTCAATTTCTGTAAACAAGACAAATAGTTACTTAAATCTGTATATCAACAAAACTACGCATTGAATACATTTAGAAAAACTTATTTAGTGTACAATGATTTAGATAGTAGTTAGATACCTGTACTAGCGGCAGTTCTTCGATAAACATTCCCGATATCGGACAAAACTTTTCCCGCTTCAGTTTTGGCCAAACCTCACAAAAAGATGTGGTAAATCACTGCTCTGATACAACTACGAATGGTTTTATTAATTTTTAATCGTTAATTTTGCAACGAAACTTAATAACTTTGTCAAATCTATGAAAAACGATGAGGATTTACGATTTTACGCGCTTTTGACACATGATGTACTAGCAGTGGACAAATAAAACAATGTTGCCACAATCATCCATTTTTAACCGACTTCAAAAAAGGAGGAGGTTCTCAATTCGACGGATGTTTTTTTTGTTTTTTTTTGTGTGTTTGTTACGCGATTTCTCTCCCATTTGTAGACCTATTCTCAAAATTCTTTTTTTATTTGAAAGAGTATACTCCCGAGGTGGTCCCATTTTAATTTGGTGAAGATCTGGTGCTGATCTTCGGAGATATACAATGGAACTCTTCAAAAATAGACGGCAAATTTGTCGTGATTACTGGAATCACTTGGATATTTATTGTTTATACAACATCATGACGAATCATCACGCCTGTATACTCTGAGGGGTACGCAAATGTGTACAATATACCTAGATTTCGACAGTTAGGTA
Source organism: Euplexia lucipara (assembly GCA_921972225.1). Classification (NCBI taxonomy): domain Eukaryota; kingdom Metazoa; phylum Arthropoda; class Insecta; order Lepidoptera; family Noctuidae; genus Euplexia; species Euplexia lucipara. The sequence goes on along the minus strand of OV179142.1, from coordinate 1,694,576 downwards.
TGTTAAGTTTCATTTATTAGGGAAAAGTGGATAACCCCATTACCATGACATGTATTGTTAACAAATAACAATATAAAAATAAATTCATGGCAAATATTTGTATGGGAAGAACTAAAAATGGAAAAATAAAAATCTATTTTGCAAAAAATAAAACCGACTTAAAAAAAACTAACCGGTGTAAAATAACTCAATTCGGAAGTCGGTGGCCCATCATGAATAAGGCAAAACCATTCAAGCCACAGACTTCCTAATTGAGTTATTTTACACCGGTTAGTTTTTTTTAAGTCGGTTTTATTTTTTTTAGTTTCAACTGTCACCGCGTCAGACTCTTTTTTGCCAAGCTGTATGTACATTGCTGTTTTTCAAATCCGCGAGAACGAAGTCACGGGCACGATTATAACGATTTGCGTTATTATATGGTAGTCATATGTATGACCGACAAACTATTTGTAATAAGGGCTTTTAACAATGACAAGAAAAAAGACATTATCGGCTGACAATTTTAAATTCTCTGCTTTTTTGTGACATTTACATAAGATCCAGTGGACGCTAGTCTCTAACGTTTACAAAAAAATAACACGTGTTTTATTTGAATATGTATTTACAGCAGAAAGCTTTGCGCTACTTACTTCCTATGAATAAAATCAATATTGTATTTTGCAAGTTAAAATACTAACAGTGCGATAATGAGAGTCAAATAACAAGCAGCGCCATCTGTTCATAACTTTGCATTTTCGTTTTCTAATAATATATTTCGTTTTCATTTTTGAATTATAATTGACAACATTTCAAAATTGACATGACCCTAAAACAAAAATACCGTATCTTCATTTTTATATGCTGAGTTCAAATATATTTTTTTTATTTTTTGTTTGTTGCTTAGTTTCTGAGAAAAACAATAAAAACCCAAAAACATGCGCTGACGTCACTTAAACGGTGGAATGAGGTAGTTTTGCGTACCTTTGCGTAAGCAAGCTAATTTTTAAGATAAAACCATAATGTCAAACATGAATATCTAATGACAAACAAGACATCTAATGTCAAACATGACATATATAATGTCAAACAAGTCATATCTAATGTCAATGTATGACATTGACAACTGCTAAATGACAGTGACATCTACGTAACAGCTTTTTTACCTTTTTAACAGTGCTTTACTGTGATACGTCTAAGGTAAGGATGTATCGCCATTCCACCGTATGAATGACGTCATTTGGCGCTTACGTCTTTTTAGAATGCACTGAAAAGTACAGACGCCAGCACATCCAATTACCCCAATGTGTCAAATTTTCCCACTTGAATATGAACTTTATTCTGTTTGACATAAAGTTAAATAAAGATCAAAGAAATTTGACACATTGGGGTAACTTGATGTGCTGGCGTCTGTACATAATTTTGATAAACCAAAAAATATGGGTCGTCTAGTTTTGGATTTACTTTTATTTAACGAATTATAATAATATGCAGGTTAAAATTTTGAAAGTTAGTCAATTCTACGTCGAATGACTACTTATTATTTTGGTACAAAAGTGACGATCCGTGTTTTGAATGATATTGTATATTTTGATTTAACTTTTGAAAAAAATAAGTTATTACATGGAATAGGTATCTAAAGAGTCATTAAGAACATTACCTACCTGGTACGATAATGGTAATATTATTGTACCAAAAAAAAAATGTAGGTAGAAACCCATTGGAAAAGGAAGCGAATATAGGTACAATACATAGGTACACTTAACAAAAATGAAAGGAAAAATAGGTAATTAACGGGCGATCTAAGTTTGGAAAGCGGAACGGACCTTATGTGCTCGCGAAGAACAAAAAAATAATTAGAAATTCCGCAGTGTTACCAGCAAAGTAGGTTTTTTTTATCTATATCTATAGGTACCTACTTATAATAAATCCGAAGAAGTAAAAATTCTGTACCTAAGTACATTAAGAATATCAAAAAAAAACCTAAAATTTTTTTTTTGTCTGTCTGTGTGTCTGTCTGTATGTTCAGGCATCACGCAAAAACTACCGGTTGGATTACGATGAAACTTGGTATAACTATTCTTTAATAGGTACCCTGGGCACCAGACTGGGTACTTTTCATCCCGGAAAAGTATACCTACCTACACAATTAAAAACAAACTTAATTTTCGGTTCGATCCTTAGACCCGATTAATGAACCAACCGTAAATACCTAAGTTTTTCGTAGGTTATGACACCCGCAGTGGAGCGCTGTAGGTACACGGCAAAGATACTATAACAATTATTTATCTTAATATAGGTACAATATAGCTCCCCATACAATTCAATGGACTATCACGTCTATTCACACTATACTTACGAAGATTATGAATAATACTTATTATAAAACTAGAAAAGTCTATTCTGCAATGTACACAGAATATATTAGGTATATTCAATATTAATACTGGAGGATGATTGGTGATCGATACTGATGCCAAAAATGCAATCAGTAAATTTTTCGTCTGTCTGTCTATAATTCTATATGTGCATGCATAGTTCAAAAACAACTAAAGAGATTTTAACCAAACTTGGTACGATTGTAATCAATGCGCCTGGGCAGGTTGATCTTAGTCTCAGTTGTTTTTAACCAACTTCAAAAAAAGGAGGAGGTTCTCAATTCAGTATGGCTTTTTTTCATTTTTTTAGCGTTTGGTACCTCAGTACCTACCTACTCCCTGATTTATGCAGCGATTTTCAAAATTCTTTTTTAATTATATTGGGTACCATACTAACAGATTGGTCCCATTTGTATCAAAACTATATCTGATGAGGGATCCTCGAGGAATTGAACTTCTCAAAAATATAGGCACGCACCGATTTTAACATTTTTAGTACTTAACAAATCAGACACTTTCCTTTAGAAAGTATCATTTTGTTGAAGAAAACCTGATGAAGAAGACAGGTAACGGAACTCTTCAACGCATAACAGCAAAATATTCGCGATTGCATGTCTATACTGAGCTTTGGTATTTCCATGTCAAAACATTAAGCCCTTCCATTTTAAAAGGGGCCCAGCTGAGATGTACAGATTAATGTTTGGAAACAACTTCTTTTGCAATTGATGATTCTTTCAAGTTTTAAAACACTTTCTTTAGGTACTAAGAAGAAACTGAAAGAGCAAAATAAAAACTTTTTACAAAAAAACAAACACCGGTCAGTTGTACGCCGCTTTTTAGTAGTAGTTCCAGAAATCTTTATGCATACCTACATACCGGAAGGGTAAAACTTTGAATATGTAATAAAACTCTTGCTTTAATAATCAGAATTTGTTTATTTTTATATGTACTACTTTACTAACATTCTCCATGTTCCGAGCCCAATGTCCAGATCGTCGGCCGCTAGAAACATAGACTATAGACTATAGTGCTATCGACAATATTGATGGCATAGATAATACAGCATCTCCCTTTTTTACAAGTTAAACAAAAAAAATATCTTTACAAAATTATTTAGTTTTATGACAAACTATTCACACACATAATCATCTAGATGTTTAGGCCTACTTACAAATCGTCTAGGTCTGGCTACACTATTGCTTTCAGATCCGATTTCTTCCGGACTACTAACATTGGAATGGTATTGTTCCTCCAAGTCTGTGGAATTGCCTTCTATCGGATCTGAAAGAGCAGTAGGAGCCTTACAATAATCTTCCCAAGAAATAACATTATCATTTGAAACATACCCTCCTTCCGCTGGTAAAATATTTGTGTTAGGTGCCAACTTTATATGCCATCTATTTCTCCTAAAGTTTCCTCTTTCTGTTTTCACCATATATGATCGCGGTTCTTTGCATTTAAATATAAATGTGCCGTATATCTTCAGATCAGTAAGCCATACCCTATCATTTACCTCCAATTCTGGCAAGTCTTTTGCTCTATGTCTCTTATTATAATAACTTATCTCCATAGGTTTCTTTAATAAATGCTTTTGTTTCAATTCTTGACTCAGGACTACAGGTTTGTTAAGTTTGCTTGGTATTATAGGAAGATTATCTCTGAGTTTCCGGTTAAACATTAATTCTGCTGGACTGTAACCTGTTTTCGAGGGTGTGTTTCTATAAACTAGTAATTCCAGGTAAATATCATCATTTTTAGTAAGAAGATTTTTTGCAATCTTTACTGCAGATTCTGCTAGGCCATTACTTTGAGCATAATATGGACTACTAGTAATTGATTTGAATCCATATTCCTTTGCAAAATAATTGAATTTTGTTTTAAATTGTGTACCACAATCAGAGCGCACTACTTATGGGATACCATATCTAGAAAACATTTCCTTGCATTTAATTATTATACTATCTTCAGTCAAATCATGCAACTTAAAAACTTCTAAATATCTAGAGTAGTAATCCATTGCTACTAGATACCAATGGTTTAAATATTTAAACAAGTCAATACCTATTTTCTGCCAAGGTCTATCTGGAGGTGGATCTAATACCATGGTTTCTTTATGATTTTGTGAAGTTTCTATGCATTTTGAGCAGGTCTTTACTTTTTCCTCAATTTGTTTTGATAACCCTAACCACCAAACCGACTGTTTTGCTCGTTCCCTACATCTTGAGATCCCTAAATGACCTTCATGAATTTTGTTTAATATTTCTTTATGCATTTTTTCTGGTATGACTATCCTTGAATTAAGTAAAAGAAGATCTTCTTCAACTGAGAAACTGTCTCTGTACTGATAATATGGTTGAAATATACCTAATAGATGTTTAGCAGGCCAACCATGAGCAGTAAATTGTTTTAATTGATTGCAGATGTTACAACATTTTTGCTCTGACATAATTTTGTTTAACAAATCATCGGGTACAGTTTCACTAATAAGTGCATTTAAATTAAATTGTAAATCGTTTCCACTATTTGAACTAGGAGACAAAGGCAGTGGTCGCCTGGACAGAGCATCTGCAACCACTAATTCTTTGCCTGGAATATACTTAATTTTATAATCAAAACGGGTTAATTTTAATCTGAGTCTTAAAAGTCGTGGACTAAGGTCATCAAACTGTTTAGTGTGTAATATTTGCAGTAATGGTTTATGGTCTGTTTCAATTGTAACTGAAATTCCTATTATATAATCCCTAAATTTTTCAGCCGCCCATGTAAGTGCCAAACATTCCTTTTCAATTTGTGCATAATGCTTTTCTGCTTCTGTTAGGGTTCTACTAGCATACATGACTACTGATTTTTGCCCTTTTTTATCTTCTTGCAGCAGAACGGCTCCTAATCCAAATGAACTACTATCTGCTGAAACAATTATATTTAAACTGGGGTCAAAATGTGCTAAGGTGGGAGCTATTTGGAGATTGTCTTTTATAGACTGAAATGCTTGTATTTGAGGGTGCCCCCAGATAAACATTCGATCTTCTTTTAAAAGTTCATGCAATGGCGCAAGTATGTGAGATTTGTTAGGTATATACCTACCTACAAAATTAACCATGCCTAAAAACTGAAGTAGCTCTTTTTTATTGGATGGACTTTTAAACTCACTGATGGCTGTAATTCTATCTGGATCTACTTTAACTCCCTCCTGGTTAATTATGTGCCCTAAGTAACAAACTTCTTTGACCCCAAATACACATTTACTTTTATTTATTGTTATGCCTTCCCTATGCAGTCTTTTCAATACTTCTCTGAGCATTTGGTTATGAGATTCCTTACTCGGTTGGAAAACTAAAATATCATCCATATGTATCGCTACATTCAGGTCACTAAATAGATTTGAGAACTTCATGCTAAAATATTCAGGAGCGCAATTAAGTCCAAAGGGAAGACGGTTGTATATGTATCTACCAAATGGTGTTATAATAGTAGTCAGTTTTCTAGACTCCTCATCAAGGCAAATTTGATGAAATCCGGAAGTAGCATCAATTTTAGAAAAATATTTTGCTTCCTTTAACCTACTTAAAGTATTTTGCACCTTTGGAATTGGAAAAACTGGCCTTAAAATATTTTTATTAACTTGGGTATAGTCTCCACAAATTCGAAGTTTGTCATTCCTGTAAACTACCACAATGAATGAAACAAAATCTGTAGGTTCCTCAATTTGACTAATAATACCTAATCTTTGCAATCTGTCTAATTCCTCCTTTACTTTGGGTAACAAAGGAATTGATACACTACGAGGCGTTGCTTGCACATATGGCTTTGGATTGCTAACCAACTTTATGTGAAACTTATCTTTAAAAACCCCTAATTCGTTGAAAATGCTGGGGAACTCTTCTTCCACTAACACGTTTGAGCATGACTCACTGTTCCGACATGATATTGAAATGGCACAAACTTTTAATATCTCCATACTATCAATTGATGGCCTACCCAATATAGCTGAACTAAGATCCTTAATAACATAAACTTTACCTTCATAAATCCTGTCTTTGTACTGTAATTTTAGTTGTACTGTCCCTAAAACTTGCAATCTGGTCCCATCTGGCCCTTTTATGCAATCTAAAGATTTCACCAGCGGAAGTTTGGCCTTGACTGCTACATGTTGTGGTATGGCACTTATATCTGCTCCTGTATCAATTAGAAAATCCACTTTATCAACAAATTTTTCAGAATGAAATATGCTAACATTTACCACATACTTGCCACTATGTACCATACAAACCTCATAATCTTTTGCTTCATCATTAATTATTTTTACCATCTTTGACCGACACATATTTGCAAAGTGACCCATTCGTTTACATTTATGGCACACAGCTTTTGCCGCTGGACATTTTTCTCGCGGATGCCGCTCTTTTCCACAGAACCAGCAGTTTCCTGTAGGTTTTCTTTTCTCCATTTTCATTATTTCTGTTGTTGCAGCACTTGCAGCCCTCATTTTCTTTGTTTCTTCACTTTGAATTTCAGCTTGTTTGCCCATTTGTATGGCTTCTTCTAGTGTTAAATTCGGTTTTAGTAGCATTCTGTCACTTTGGATTTTGTCTTCCATGCCTACTACAATTCTGTCGCGTATAAGATCAGATTTGATTGCCCCATATTCACAATGCTCTGCCAACTTGTGCACTTCTGTAACAAAGTCATCAAATCTTTCCCCATGTAGTTGAACTCTGGCGTTGAATTTAAAACGCTCATATATTACGTTTCGTTTAGGCGCGAAAAAATCATCAAACTTTTTCACTAGATTTCCATAATTTTCTTCGGCACCGAATTGCACAATTATATCCTCGGCCTTTTCTCCCATGCAGTATATGAGGCAGTTTATTTTGTCCTGGTCTGCCTTTTTATCATACCCCGCTAAGCTCATGAAGCGTTCAAAACGAGTTTTGTATTTCGGCCATTCGTTTGGAATGAAATTGAAGGGGCCCAGAGTAGATACCTTTACACCACCCAGACTGTCTGATGTCTTTGTATCTTCGTTAACCATTTTGTATTTTTACCGCTGCCACCATGTAATAAAACTCTTGCTTTATTAATCAGAATTTGTTTATTTTTATATGTACTACTTTACTAACATTCTCCATGTTCCGAGCCCAATGTCCAGATCGTCGGCCGCTAGAAACATAGACTATAGACTATAGTGCTATCGACAATATTGATGGCATAGATAATACAACAGAATAGGTATATATCCGGATGCTTTAAGCTTAAATTATTACGTTTAAATCAACGCACAGCCCAAACCGCTGGTATTAGAGACCTGGAACTTGAAGGGGCGTTCATTGTGAAGAGTAAGTATCCACTAAGAAACGATTTTTGGAAATTCAACCCTTAAAGAGAAAAAATAGGGGACGAATAAATTTCGACAACCACGCGGGCAAAACCGCGGGCAAAAGCTAGTTAGGAATAATATCGTGATAACCTAGCGGTTAAGGCCTTCCCTCCTGTTCCCCTTCTCATGTAGGTACGAGGTTGTAGGTCCGAATCCAGGCTTGTACAAATGCGACTTTTTTAATTTTTAATGTTTGTCTTAGACAAAGAGATTGAAGAAACTTACTTCGTTGTAAACTTGGCTTCGTTGACAGCTGTCAAACGATAAACATCTCACTGATTAATTTAATTAAGGATTAATGTATTTTTCTATCAATATTCCCTGAAATTCATTAATTACACTTGAAATGAGTGCATGTAACAGTGACAGTGTTATCTAGGCTTAATCATCTAACTTCTTTGGATAAGACGCTGTCAGGGTGAGAGTGACTTCAACAGTGACTTCAACAGTGATTAAGGACCAGCATCAGCAATAACACCCTAAAATCAGGTTGGCTATAAATTACACTACACAATAAGTTGACAGTACGCCATACAACAGGGCTCTCCACCAAAGATCAACAAAAATAACACAATAATCAGCGGTTGAAAATTCAAAGACAGAGTTTTATCAACGTAAACAAAGAACATATGTGACTCATTCGTACAACCAATCACCAATCAGCTCACTAATTGGACAGCAAAATCTTCGTCCAGAAACATAACTTGCTACTTGAATAGCGGTCTTTTGAGATTGCGTTCTATTACTCACAGCAAAAAAAAAAAAAAAACTAAATAATATTTAGATATGGAGGAATATAGTAATATTACGTACCGTCAAGTTCACCGTACCAGTTCATTGAACGATATCACCACAGACAGTTCGGTGCTTTTCGATACGACTATGATGAGTTTACCTAACACATCATTAAATTCAAGTCAAACTGACCTGAATGATAAAATTAAAAAATTAACTGACGATTTATTAATAGCACACCAGGAAATTGAAAATCTCAACTCAGAAAACTTTCGACTAAAATCAGATGTACAAAAATATCTGAAAGTCATAGACACCTATAAAAGATTAAGCACGGATAACAAAAATGATACACCACGAACTGCTCAGAAACAGAAACACAACCAAAACCAAAAAACCGGTACAACGCCAGCTACAAAAAACAAACACACGATGACATCACCAACTGCACATACCGTTGAAACTACCGACACATCGAAAAAAACAAAAAAAGTTACGACTACCCTCCGACATGAACAAACCAACAAAAATACTGAACCGTGTTTGGAAACAGATAATTCTGTTGTTAACAAAACCAACACGAAAACTGAGATTTACCCTATACAACACCATTATAAAAACAAATTGTGTATTTTAAGTGCTAATAAACAAAACAGGATCCTTTCCATAGTAGAAGAAACTTTTATGAAACAATTTGAATTTTGTCACTATGTCACAACAGATGGAGCTACATGCGATATTCTGCGGGGAATAAACACAAAACTTAAGGATTACACGATGAGTGATTACTGTGTGATTTTAATTGGTGAACAAGACTTTAAAATAGCCAAAAATTACTCTGAACTGATATCAGACATAAGAAAGACTCTTAGTGAATTAACTCATACCAATATTATAGTTTGTTTACCGACATATAAATTCAACATGAGCTCAAATATGTATAATTGGCGAGTCATGAACTTTAACCATTCTCTGTTTCAAGATATCTGGACACACAAATATGCACATGTATTTGATTCAAATGCCAATCTTGATTATGACTATAATACATTCTTCAGGCAGTCGGGCCAACTAAATAATTTTGGGTTCCGTTCCATTTTTGTTAATCTTCTAGCATTCATTAATGGCATTCAATGTATCAATATTTATAATAATACGACTGTAACCACTCCCCTTATAACATTAACGTCTCACAATCCCACACACGTATTAGAAACAGAAAAACAGTTTTTTCGTCACTAAAAGCCTTTGCGTGATGCATCAAAATATAGCGGGGCTTCTAAATAAGGCTGACGCTCTAAATGTCTGTCTAGATGAATTGTCAGGAATGGACAGTAGTGTAGACGTATTGTGTGTTACCGAGCACTTCATAATGTCAGGGTACGAAAGTCATTTAAATATCCCCAATTACTCATTAGCATCATTCTTCTGCAGGAAAGAAAGTAAACGAGGTGGGGCTTGTATACTGATAAGAAATGGGCATCAATGGAAAGAAGTCCCACATATAACTGGGGAGTCTATAACTGGTGTAGTAGAATGTTGTGGTGTGGAGCTCACACAATACAATATAATTATTTTATGTGTCTACAGAGTACCTAAACTAAATAACCTTAATGTATTTTACGATAAAATAGGAAAAATTTTGCAAAAAATATGTAAAAAAAACTATGAGCACATAATAATGGCAGGTGATTTTAACATTGATATTATGAAGAAAAATAATGTTGTATTGGATTTTGAATGTCTGTTACTAAATTTCAATCTTAAGTTAGCGATAAAGCAACCTACTAGAATTCATAGCAAAACTTGTATTGACAATTTTGCACATAATTTTGGAGCCAAATGTAAAACGGACGTTATTGAATTTGCGCTCTCAGACCACACAGCACAAATAATAAAGTGCCCGGTTAAAAAAACGTGTATCTTAAAATACTGGCGTAGAAAACGAAGGGACTTCAACGTAGAGAATTTGATTAAGTTTAAGGACTGCTTAAAACATTTAACTTTTTCGGAAATATATGAAACTGAAGACCCAAATATCGCTTTTGACATATTTTTTGACAATTTTAAACTATTTTATGACCTTTGCTTTCCGTATAAGCTGACAACGATAAATGTAATTAAAAAACCGAAATGGATCTCACATGGCATTAAATTATGCAGCAAAAAGAAACGCCAATTGCTCTGGCATTACAGATTGAAACCAAATATGACAAATAAAAACATGTTTAAATCATATACAGAAAAGTTTAAAAAAGTTATGAGATTGACTCGACAGGCTCAAAACAATTATTCAATTAAAACTGCAACAAATAAATCTAAAATGACATGGAACATAATAAATAAGTCAAAACCGTTTTTACCTAAAGAATCCATTACCTATATAAATGTCGATGGCAAAATAGTAAATGACCCTCTAGAAATAGCCAACGCATTTAACAACTATTTCATAGATAAAATTCAACCAACTCAAGGTTCGGGAGGCAAAGCAACAGCAAATATTATAAGACAGAAAGACTCAATCTTTGTTGCACCCAGTATACCAGTAGATATATTGAACATAATTAAGTCTTTAAAGGCCACGAATAGCACAGGTCACGATGGTATTGCTACAAAGGTTGTAAAACATGTTTCTGATACCATTTGTACCCATCTGAGCTACCTAATAAATTTGTGCATCAGTTCAGGTGTATATCCGGATTCCCTAAAACTCAGTAAAGTGAAACCATTGTTTAAAAAAAAAAATAAGGAACACATGACTAACTACAGACCAATTGCCTTAATTCCTATAATGTCCAAAATTTTTGAAAAATACTTATATAGCAAACTGTACTCATACCTTGAAAACAAACATATATTTAGTAAAGAGCAAAAGGGGTTTAGACAAAATATGTCGACCAGTATGGCCATTTATGACTTTTTATTTACCGTTATGACGAATATAGACAGGAGAATCCCGGTGTGTGCGATATACTGTGACATGACGCAAGCATTTGACTACGTTGACCATAGGATTTTACTACAGAAATTAGAAGCTTACGGCATAAGGGGAAACATACTAAACCTAATTCAGTCATACCTCACTAATAGAAAACAATACACAGAAATAGAGAGAATTAATGTTAAGACAAAGAAGGAAGAAATTTATATATCAAACGAACGCACACCTACATACGGTGTTCCTCAAGGCAGTGTACTCGGAGTTTTATTATTTATTATATATATCAATGACATGCCTAGTGCTATTGACCACCCCATGACTCTCTTTGCCGATGATAGCACTATGACAATAACATGTAAAAATAAAGACATATATGAAAGTGACATTAATGAATCTTTGACATCAATAATATCGTGGTTAAACAGGAACAACTTACAAATAAATCTAGACAAGACGACTATAATGCATTTTAGGCAACGAACCCAGGCTATATGTGACGTGAACGCAGTTTACCAGGACACTGTAATTAATAAAGTTGACGACACAAAATTTCTTGGAATAATTATTGACTCTAAATTAAACTGGAAGGCACACATCGAATATTTATGTAAACGGCTGAGCTCCTCTGCATACGCCTTATATAAACTGGCCTATGAGTTAAACGCAGACGCTTTAGTAACAGCCTACCATGGTCTAGTGGCATCGTTATTGCGCTATGGTATTCTTTTTTGGGGGAATTCCACGGATAAAGATATAGCGTTTAAGGCCCAAAAGAGATGCATTCGTGCGATGTTCAAATTAAAGTCGACCGACAGCTGTGTGCCATTATTTAAAAAAAATAAATTGTTAACTCTGCCATCTCTGTATATTTTTGAAACTGCGGTATTTGTTAGGGTAAACCAAATTTTATTTCCACGATTAGGTGACACCTTCCCCCGTAACAGACGTGATAATAATCAACTGTGTTTGCATTCGTCAAAAACTGCTTTAATGGGTAAAAGCGTTTTCTGTATGGCTCCTAAAATTTATAATAAAATACCTCAATCATATAAAACATTGCCAGTAAATCTATTTAAAAAAAAGTTTCGAGATTTATTAACAGACAAGTGTTATTATAATATATATGACTTTTTGAATGACAGTATTTGACATTTTGTATTCTTAATATAGGTATTTTATTTTATTTCTTATTTTGTACATTAACTGACATTTATTATTTCTATTCAATTTGTGTGACTTCTACTGACTTGTTTATTTTGTACTTACTATAATTTGTTTTCTGTTTGTTGTAAATTTTATAAATTTGTACGCCTTACAGGTGAAACATGTGCGAAATATTTTTTTTTTAAATGTAACATCCTGCATGCTTAATTAGCATGTATACACATGTTTATACAAATAAAATTATCTTTATCTTTAAAAAAAAAAAAAAAAAAAAAAAAAAACTAATTTTAGACATCATTGACATCGGTGAAGGAAAACAAGTGTAAGGAAACCCTACCTATCAGCCTTTGGCCCGCAGTAGAACAATAACAGTGGTGTTACTATTATGATTTCTTATCATCACCGTCAATATAAACGCACTGGTGAAAAACTTTTGCCATGCAATACCTATTTAAGACGAGAAGATTATAGGTACCTACCTAACGAACCTTTTGAATGCGATACAACGATTGACCTCTTTCTCGAAGTTGGATCTACCCAAAGACATTTAATACTATAATAATATAATAGACGTGCGTGGCATCACGAATACAAAATTTTCATCGGATACTGTGTCTTAAAGGACACAAGTCAATTCTGTGGCCCTAGTGAAAAAGGATCTAAGTCCAAAAATGCAACTTTACAGGAGAGCCAAAAAACACTCCGCGCGCTTCAAATTGCGTGTTCGACCTCGTGTGACATTTAAACCGCTTCTAAATGAAATACATGTGATATTTTTTATAGGTAAACGATTTATGCTCTTCATTATTATTGAGTTATTTTTTATGTAAAGTTAATAGTTTTTAAGATAGTGACTTATACTAACCGCAAAATGAATTCCTTGAGGGTATAAAGTAAGTTATACCCCTTCTCCCTTAAATTAAATGATAATTCAAACAAGTGAAAAGGGATACGCATTTGGAATGTTTTTTATGATGACCAAGAACTGCAAAGAAAACTTAATACTTTACTATATGAAAAACATGCGTTTTACTATGATCTGTAATTCAACGTTAACAAAATTTGAAAATTCTCAAAAAAAAATATCTTATCGCCTTTTTCACAAAGATGTTATACGTGGTGTAGGGTACATTATGACTTGTACAAACTATTTTATGCAACTTATATCCATTATTTAAATAAAAATAGAACAAAAAATGTTTATAACACAATTTTTACTAAAAAAAAATGTTATATAGTTTCTTGCATAATTTGAAAATACAAATACAATTTTAAGAGAAACTCACATCTTAATCTGCATAAAAATCCCAAATGGAGTACAAAAAAAGAACAAAATTATTATCCTGAAAATATTTAAGTAACTTTTAGTAAAGAATTAAAAAGGGTTTTTCACACAATTTTCTTCAATAAGACAATCCACTTCATCCATCATTTCCAGCTCTTTATAAACAAAACCAATCATGCGGTTAATTCGCCCTCTACCAGCCATTCTAAAAAGGAAATAATTCATTTAAGTAATTTTGAACAGAAACTAATAATTACAATTAGTACCGTAGAGATTTCCATAGGAAAACTTAGTAGGAAGTTACGGTAAATTTTAATAAAACAGGCATCTTAAATGTGTAGGCTTCCAGGTAAACGAAACAGAAAAAAAATGCATGTTATGTTACTAAACTATGTATACGTTACGAACAATAATAACTTTATATCAAAAATGAAAACTAAAGCCAAATAAAAACGAAGCAATCTGAAGATTAGGTAGGTATGTTCTTTAAATCTTCAAATTGCATGGTTTTTATGTGATAAGAGTACATAATATACCTATCAGAAAAAATAAAAGGCAGAATTAAGTATTACAAAGATTAATTAAAATTAAAATTAATCAGGAACATTTTAGCTACCACACTGGTTGATTTTGATGTGCCGTACCTACTTCACCGAGGCTATGGATGTATGGAAACTCGCTTGCCCGAATTCAGAACTTCCCGAAAACCCATTTTCCCAGAGTCAGTGGGATGAGCCACTCTGCAGAGCGGTGCAGAAGTACCTAATTGACTCTTCTACCACTGCTACTGAGCGTGCGCGCCTACTCGCTGTGGGTGAATGGGAGTCGGGACTATGGCTTCTTGCACTACCGTCGTCGAACATAGGCACTCTTTTCGATGACACTACTTTCCGCCTCGCTGTTTCCCTTCGTCTAGGAGCTACATGTGTTTCTCCTCATCGCTGTCACTGTGGGGAAGTTGTCAACAGCCTCGGACATCACGGTTTATCATGCAGCCGTAGTGCGGGTCGCATAGCACGGCATGCACACATTAATGACATCATCCAACGTGCTCTTGTTTCCGTCGGCGTTCCAGCTGTTTTAGAACCCAATGGCTTGGCACGCGACAATGGCAAAAGACCGGACGGTATGTCTTTATTCCCTTGGAAGATGGGTAGGCCTTTAGTATGGGACGCTACTTGTGTCGATACTCTTGCGCCATCCCATCTTCCTGGGTCAACATGCTGTGCTGGCTCTGCTGTTGTGGCTGCTGAGAACCTCAAGCGGCGGAAATATAGCAACCTTGTTGGTAGTTATACTTTCGAGCCGTTTGGGGTTGAAACTCTTGGGCCGTGGGATCCGGGTGCTCGTCTTCTTTACAAAGACATCTGCAAACGTTTAGTTGACGCTTCCCGTGACCCAAGGGCTGGCCTCTACTTTGGCCAGAGGCTAAGCATTGCCATTCAACGTGGCAATGCCGCCAGTCTTTTGGGCACTTTACCAGCTGGCAGCGATGCAGAAGAATTTTTTGACGCTTTGTAGTTATTTATTGTTAGTTTTAGTTATTTACTTATTTTAAGTTTTTGTTATGATTAAATGTTAAGTTTTAGACAATAATTTAAAAGTATTACAAAGTATCTGGGTTTAAGATTCTAATTAGAACAAAATTGTGAAAGACGATTTTCAAGTTACGTAAGGTACGTAAGCATTTAATAACTATACCTAATCATACATCACACTGAACAGTAAGTAACCAACTTTATAAACTTTCATTAACTTGACTCGACTAAAATCAATGTAGTTGGAATATAATTAGTGTCTAATTCGTTTTTAAGTAATAGATACGTATTGTATAGCTAAAACAAACATCATTGAATAAGAAATGCAAGAGAGTTATGTTCCATAACACATTATTGTTTGTAGTTATTAGGTGTAAAAAGGTACGATTAGACTAAAACCTATTATAGCATACAATCAACTTCGAAATAAGTTACAAAAATAGGTGTAATAGGATCTAACTTACTCGCGTAATTTTCGGTGTTTCTGCAGCGCGTCGACACAGGCTCCGCTCAGACCAGTGCGCGAGCAATTGAAGAGACGCGGGCGCGTATGCACTCTCACCCACCCGCACCATTCCCCGCATCGACTAGTTATATATCCGTACTCACGTAAAATGAAAGCAATTCGTAGGATATAATTATAATTGTATCAAATTATATTTATCAATTTCACAATATCATATGTGAATAGTGATCTCAACCGAGTTATTTTTTATTTTTTCCCTTTATTTTGGTGAAAACGGATTTATGTCTAGTAATATCATTACTCACTAAACCATTTTTAAGGATCAAGTGTTGTTGTATTGATAAACACCACTTGTTATATGAAATTATTATTTGTTAAATGAAAACGTGTGTAATGTATGTTAATTTAGATTAAAAAACACGAACAATTATTTTTATTTTTCCGTTTAAAATAATACAAAAGTACTTGAAACCAGTACCAGTACAGTTTTTTTTGGTGTCAGTTGGACCCTTTTACACAAAGTAACTTTCTTATTTTTAGAGATAGCTTAGATCTGTCTTCACCAAACGATAGAGCATTTTTTTCTGATCACTTTGGTGCACTTAACTCATTTTCGACAAAATTGGACTTATACCCTTTTTCACTAGGGCCACAGATTAGTCTACTTTACTAAGCTCTAATATTGCTATAATAGGCTAGATGGCGTTACTGAGACATGGGATCATAGTTTTTAACACCCGCGCCCCGACGCTTATAGAGGGGAGTTGTATTAGTATTTATTCATTAATCAGACAACTTTCGGTCCACACTATTGGGTAGTATTCACTTAAAACTATGTTAGTTTAGAATTAAAATTAAAACTTACAACACAACATCAAAACATTTTGTGTTAGCGGGCTCCATTCGACATTAGGTACATTCGTGATATTGTGGTCAATGAATAAAATAACATTCTCAATAAAATAAAATTGTGATCAGATTAAATTGAAATATTAAATGACTATAAGTAATTGAAATTGTCAAATAATTAAATTGAAGTAAAATAATTGAAAATAAAAAAAATCAAGCATGTCCCATGCATGTCACAGTTAAATTACGTTGACTAAGTTATAATTACTAATAATCTATTAATTTAATTATTAGCTATGTATTTACTACCTGTTCCAAGTTCTTAATATGGGTGAATGAAAAGCCAGCCAGTGCTGCGTGAAAGGCCCATCTAACCTAATAGTTATAAGTATGACGTCGATGTCCGTCTGTTTGTGTGTGTGTTTGTGTCTGTCTGTGACATCGTAGCTCTCAAACAGATGGACTGATTTCTATGCGGTTTTTTTCATTTGAAACCGAGCAAGATTATAGTATTCTTGGTCTGATGCTGCAGCCAGGATATCTAGCACACAAAAACACTCATGAGAAAATAATACCAGGTACTTATGTCTCGATTAGATTCGTTTTAACCAGCATTTGTTTCTACATACCTAGAATGCACTGATGTCAACAGGACGAGCCCATGATGTCCAGCCTTCAGCCTATCTTTCTTATACTACACCATCTGGTGCAGCACCAAACATTTTCGGTAAATGAACGCCACCCTTCCTCGTACCTACATCTGAGCTGGCAAAATGTTTCAGTCATTTATTTCCTTGTGTGTTTACCTTTTTTGGTGCGGGGTTGATTATCCTCCTGGATGTCCTCAGCCTCGGGGAGGGAGAAGGGGTCAGACACTTACTGACTGTAAACCACGCCGGCGGCGTTTCGTCTCACCGCGCCTGCGCTGGGGGCACGGCAACAAAAGATAATTTCACAACATTTTGTGATACTTAACTATGTTAAAATTTATTGACTTTATTTTAAGGATTGCAGGTGCTCAAGAAAACGAATAAACATAATAGGAGACTGGAACAAAATAATCAAAAAATCTAGACTGGATGGAAAACTCGATCGAATCCGATCGAACCCAGGACTCCGACTTCACGCTCTAAAGTACCTACCTACAGCCTGCGTGCGACTACTACACCATTATTCTATAAATATCCCTCGAACTATTGACATAAACGAAAAGGTCACTTAAAACATCATAATATCAAAAAAAAAGTTAATTCCAAAATCTTCAATTACCTAAGTAGGTACTTGATTAATGACTGTATTCAATACCTATGTAAGTTGTTGAGCAACGTGTTACGGCTCCAAATCGTTCCCGTACCCAAGCTATACAAATGACTTTGCACTATCATAATCACCTTAACATTCAGCTGACAGGAACTATAGCGACAAGAAAATTACGCGCATTATGACCTTTTATGTAATTATTATAAAGTCTATGTTTAGAGCACATTTTAATACAGAATTCAAAGTTACCTGACTAGTTCGTAGACTTCGTAGTCAACAACAGTTTGGTGGACGACGTCGCGTCGGCCGGTCGTGCGAGCACGCTCTGTGTGAGTACAATAGTAGAAGCCATACGAGCTCCCCAGCCGCAGCCCATTGACGCACACGCCACAGGAAATATTGACCGACGCGCTTAATTGACAAATCGACCCTTTTAGACTATTGAACACAAAAGTTGTAACGTCGTCCAAGATTATTATGGTGCAACCGGTTCAAGCGTACCCGGTAGAGACGCATAGCTTCTTGGAGGTAGAGTGGTTAAGGCAGAGACTTAATTAATTCACTTTTGTTTTAGAAAATGTCGAAGAAAGTTCTGGAGTCGAAGCCAAAGCCGAGCGCGAGCGCCAGCCCTGCTGACAATGTGTCGGAGACCACCCCGCTGATAGACAAGAAGGTGAGTTTTACTTTATTAAACCTTACAAAAGTTTGTTTGGAGAGACACTAAAACGGTGCAAGTAAAGGGCCTACAGCGGCAGTTGAAGGGCACAACGTATGTCTCAATATTATTAATGTCAAAGGTAGCTCATTCCAAGTGGGTTACAATTTCAAACGTTTCTTGTTTACCCTAAATCACAATCTCTGTTTACTGGTTTAGCCTCTCCGCGAAGGTAGTAAATTCATCATAACAACTTCAAATATTCACAGGCACCTGCATTTCGCAACGATCTCTAGTAAATACACAAACAGACAGGTAAAACTAGAGCTGCCACTAAGTTAACAACTGCTATCTTAAGTCAATATAATATAAAATATAATGAACAGTTGCATCTATTCCTGAAGCGTGCTCATTTATAAAGAAAATGTTCGCGTATGCCTATACTATAGAGAAGGGCTTGAAATATCATAGCACCATTCGTTTTTAATCTATTCATGCACAAAGTGTTTGTCTGTAGAGATATTGTCGTGTTTACCAACAAGCTGCACTTTACCGACAACATAAAACGTTTATTGATCTCCGTTAAGATCATCATCTTCAATCATTGGATGTTCCCTACATGCTATGACCGCAATTTATCCACTTAACCATCACAATGTTCTGGGATGGTTATTCGAGCATTATCTATCCAAGCCGAGTCGTGCGGCTGTGCGTCAAAGGTGATATACCCAGCGCATGTGATTACTCAATGCTGCCGTGAGTTATGTCCAAATAAATGCTAACCCTGATAAACTCGTTTGTTTACCATACTCAGCCAGATACTTAAATTCACAATAGAATTTATTCGAAATGTTAATTGGGACTGCGATGATAAGTGGCAGGTGACCAAACAGACTAGAATTTAGTTTTATGCTAGCTTATTGACATTTACACCAAGGATGATCCCACGTATATCAAATAACAGATTTCTAATCCATACTATTATAATATTGCTTTATGATCTAAGCTGGGGACATATTATAACGTACTTTAATTCGACATAGTGATCTGTCTTCATCGGTCGGTACCTACGAGCAAAGAAACCGTTATGATAAAAACACTCTCGCGTCGAATTTTATAGAATCAATTTACCCACACAAGCCGGTCTTTCTGCTCACTATTCAACAGTCATTAATGTATATCAGTAGGTATTGCGCAATATTATATACTGTTTTGGAAGACTGAGTTACAATAACGACTGGTTGTTCTTCATCCTGCTGTTTGCTACTTATATAATCTATTATCTTCTTAATATTCACCAGTCGTCGATTAATGGTTAAAATTTTGTTTCCCTTGTTCTAAAAAAATATTTTAACAAAGTACATCTTCACTACATCTGCGTGCGCGGAATAAGTATTCTTAAAAAAAGGATCTGAAAGCTTATAGGTCTTAAGTAGTTAAATTATCTTGTCTGGAGACTGAGGGAACTCATAATCAATCAATGAGCCTGAAAATTTTCAAGTGTTGGAATGCATCTCAATTTTAAGTGTGGTATGGTGACATAAGCCCCTTTTTCATTGTCCCATCTCTATTCTAGCCTTCCTCTTTTCTTTTTACCATCTCCAGGGTACCAGTCATCCATGTTAGCTATGTAGCTTAATGAATAGGTAATTAATACTAGGTAGGTACGTAATTAATGTACAAATGATGACCACTTAGTCTTTCAATTTCAATTCCACTTAGTCTTAAATCTTTAAGAGACGTCTTCAGAACGGAGAGCTTCCGGACACTAACTGGTATTTATATAATCGAATTAAGTTTAGGATTTCTTAAAAATAATATGTAATATTTTAATTTTAAATCAAATTCTAAAAGAAACATTCGAAAACAATATAAATATGACATTAATTTACCAGTTATTAACAATATGATGTATTATTAAAGTACCTATGTTACTGCTACCACCGGCTATTAAACAGTTGAATGGAAATGCATTTAAAAATAAATTGAAAAAAATGTTAATTGAAAATGTATTTTATAATCTTTATGAAGTTTTTGATAATGAATAATATTTGAAAATGTACCTAATAACTTATAATCTATAATTGTCTAATACTATTGTTGGATGTCCGACTTGGGTAGACTGTTGAATCCAAAAATGTCAGTTATGCAATAAATTTATCTTTATCTTTAGTTCGGATCAGCAACGTACGAGTACCTTAACGTGATGAATGTGATGATTGAAGTAGGTACAAAACTATGGTGTTCTGAAGCAATGGTCAATTCTAAAGTATCTTTATGACATACCACGTACCTATTTTAGCTACGGGTGACAAAAATGTCAGAAAGTACAACATAAAATTTGTAGCCTCTGTATCTCAGTGCCCGAAGTGCGAGTAGTTTTTACGTTAACGCGATCGAAACGTTCACCGCGTTTGGCTCTCTGATTGGTTAAAAGCCTAGAGCTGGCCAATCGGAGCACCGAACGTCATGAAAGTGTCGATCGCGTTAACGTAAAACAAACTCGCACGTAGGGCACTGATCTTTAATTTTTTTTTAAATAAACAACGCTAACTACATAATCCTCCGCCAGGGCGATGACGACGAGAGCCGCCAAGGTCTGTCGATGGAGCAGACGGCCATCCTGATTGCCGGCGAGATGGCTGGTAGCGGGGTGCTAGCCCTGCCTAAAGCCCTGACTAAGACAGGTTAGTGCCTGATGCCATACGTTTACTTAGAAGATGTAAGGCCTCGTGTTTGCCAAGCGTTAAATGTTTGCTTGCGTGCTTGTCTTCATAATTATTATTATTTATATAGAACGACGTTCTGGATAAGACCATAGGTTTAGTAGAGTTTCCTATCCCCGTACTTATGTAGGTGAGTACTTACTTACTTGTTATTAAGACCCAGCCCAGCTTTATGATTGATGTTTGTATTTTAAGCATTTTATCAATTTCTGAAAAGAAACAACAGATAGGGCTTTTACTGGGTAGGTATACAATGTCTCAGGAAATTACCAACTTTAATATGTATTAGTTGTATTACCTAAACATACGTATACCTACATGCGATCTATATATTATTTATTTGTGTGAAGCCCAGATGTTTAATACCTACTAAGATTATGCTGCCAAGCGAATATGATTATGATTTTATTTATGTTGTCTCGTTTATAAATTCAGTGTTATACCAAGTTTTCAAATACGTAGAAAACTAGTACAATTTGCTTAGAGACATAGATTAATTTCTTCACTGTTAGCACCAACGTGTGTGATTGTACATGTACAATGTACAGTGATCTATCAACGAATACAATACCTACCTACTTGAACAATTTACCCGTCATGATAAAAACCTTTCTACACATCCCTACCACTGTCTCACCACTGCAGAAATACCACACAAGATGAACAAGATGAAGCAGTTACAGTAGGTATAGGAAATCGTTGTCGTGGTTTACATTTTGCAAGCGTCTAATAGATCCGCTTAAAATGACTATTAAAACCAGCGTACTGGGTGCCTCAATGCAATGTCGTTCAGTTGTGATGCTACGTACAATATAAATATTAAAGAATGTTATTAGGTATAAGTATTAGTATACCAGCAAAAACACTAGGAAGTGGCGAAGGGTGGGCCGTTTTTGGGAGACTGTCTTTATGTATTTTTTTGACGTTCAAAAAGTGCTGATTCTCAGCCTAGTTTGAATAAAGACTTTTGATTTTGATTTTGATTTTGATTCCATTCTGGCAAATCGATGCTACGTATAATATAAATATTATATACTACTACTACTACGTATAATATAAATATAAATATTAAAGAATGTTATTAGGTATATGTATTCCATTCTGGCAAATCTCTATCTTACATGATATATTGATGATGTTGATGTTTACGTTATGTTATTTTTCTGAGAATCACCTTGCATTCCATTCAAGTTTGTATCACTCCGAGGTTCGGGAGTCGAACTCTCATACATGAGGCAGTAAATTCATTTTTAACGATTCAACTAAACGTGTTTATGCGAGATTGTGTTTCGTAACTATCTCAGATTTTCCATAGATTCATGGAATAATACAAGAATATTTATTTTGATTTTCTCTTGTTGGGACCTATGTTGGGACGGATTCTACGGCAGTCTCATTTATTACTCAGCTGCGCTGGCAAACTCCGTTCCGTCCTTTTATAAAAAAAACAAGTGTGCATCCGACGGGCTGCGAGCGAATCCGACCGGCTGCGAGCGATTCCGACCGGCTGCGAGTGCATCGGACTTTACTTTTAGGTCGCTTCCAGCCGGTCTATGTGAAATAGTTGGTGGCTCCGCTCCGACCAACTCCAAGCACATACGATCCGGTCTGTGTGAAAAGAAAAATGCGCGCCGAAGCTCTCCGAGCCGGTCTGTGTGAACGGACCCGAATGCTTAAAAATTATTACCTCTCTCATAACACGTCTTCTTAACATAACAGTTCGTTACTCTTTAAATGATTAGTATTTATGTATTGTATTTATTTTATTGTTTTTTACTTTCTTTTTTCTTATTTATGCTTATTTTATACATCTATTGAGATAGTCATGTATGTTATATATTTATGTAAATAGTACACCACAAATTGCCTATTGTTTATTTTTTACCTACCCCGGCCCCCCATAGGAAAAAGGCCTGAGTTTTTGTATGTACTTATGTATGTTAATTGCCTACTCATCTTTAACTCCACTATCAAGTTCATCCAAAGGCTGTCTGTAAAAGATCGCTTTTAGCGATAAGGCCGCCCATTGTAACACCCTATGTACCCCTTTAAGTTATAATTTGTAAGTTTTTATGGTGTGCAATAAAGAGTATTCTATTCTATTCTATGGTAAGTAACAATCACTGTGACTCGAGAATTTTATAATATTAGATATATCGATAGCCTGACCATCTTCCACAACCGTTTCCGGGTAAAATTATACCCCTAGCTTAGACAGGTTATCAGTCTACAGGGCTTCTGACTACCCATAAAGGCAGTTAAGTCTATGATTAACTAATGACAACCGGGACCAACGAAATGACGGGTCTCGGTATGTAATTAATTGATGGTACAATATTACACAAAGAAAAGTATGTTAGATAAGTACACCATTTATTGTTGTGTTTTTCATGATGGCGGTTGTGTGGTTTTAATAAAACAAAAACTTTTTGTTGGATTTAGTATTTCACACTAATTCAAGGCTTATGTTTATTTTTATATACACAGGTACCTAATTAGTGACCCGGAACATGTCAGCCGCATCAGCCAAATCAATAAATAATAAATCTGTTTGGTGCAAACACAGATGTGTAGTATTCACGTTACAATAACTACTTATGATTTGCATACAAGCATCGTTATTTAGTGACGTTATGTATTTTTAAAATATCCAATTATAATATTTATCGGATCTTCTATATGCAACTGAAAATATTCCATTTGAAAACAATAGGCACAAAATGTTGTTTTGTTATGTTTTATTATTATTTGTATTGATTTTATTTAAATTGATAATTAATTTAAGTAATTATATGTCACGACAAAAACGAGAAATAATCATTATATTATTTAGATAACTAAATTTTTACCGAAATTACCAAACAAAACATTTAAAAATAATTAAACGGCTCACATCGATCGATATCCTACCTATAACGTCTGCGCAGTTCTAAAGCACATCGATATGGTAATGCGCAGGAGTTGCGTCCGGCTAACGATCGCCGTGTTATCAAAACCACTCAGATCATCTGATAAGAATTAAGAAATCATTATATTTATACAAACACGAATAGATGGTAATTTGCAAGGGAAATCTGATACAGATCGCTAGCCTTTAATATTTAAATTGTCAGATTTCCATTATCAGATATCCTTTGGCAATTATTTTGATATGAAAGATAAGGTTAACACAAGACGCAATCAACGAATAGACATAATAAACTACTTACCTCAAACAAGTCTTGTTCGTTGTTCTGTTAGTAGTATATTTCACGGAGTCTCACTACTTGAAGTCATAATGTGTTATGTTCGAGTTTTCAACAGACTTTTTTTCATCCTTGTAATCAAACTGTTTTCGTAATCCCAATAAAATAATATATTAATCATTAAAAGCTTGTAATGTTACACACGTCAATTTTTATAAAATAAATTCAACTTGAAAAGACAATTTCTGGTTTTATATCGACCTTGGCAGATATTATTTATTTCATATTTATTTAAATTTTATTTTGGAGTTTTGGACAGCTCCTGAGATACGGTACCTACGGTATAAGACTGCATTTAATATCTTAACAATGCAAATTTAATGTAAAATCATAGCAAGATTTGTAAGCAGTTCAAGGCCTTGTTGATATTTAACTGATATTTGATCAACTCACGAAATCTTATATAATTATGTAATCAACTAGATAGATACTTATCTTTTATTTGTTTATAGTTAATTCAGTTACCACCCGTCGTCGTATTTGTCACGCATAGGCATACGCGATATTTTATCAAATCTCTGACTTTAACATAATATGTTAAAGTCAGAGATATTACTTATTATATTACCATTATTATATTACCATTATTATTATTATTATATTACCATATTATGGTACAATAAAAAAATGCTTAAAAAATAAATTAGGTAGGTACTTCAACAAGTTTACACTTTATTTAAGTGTAAAATTGTTAAAGTAATTTATTTTTTAAGATATTAATCATGGCATAATAACTTTGGTTAAAAAATAACAATTAAGTGGTTTTTTTATGTTTTTAATATCATACAAAATAATTATAAAAATATTAGCAATAAGAGAGCTAAGTCTTTTTTCGCTGCGAGTGCTGATTTTGAATCCTGAGTGTGGCGAGGGATTCAAAGGCACGAGATGCAAAAAACTTTGCTCTCGTCTAACACACATAACTTTTCACCTCAGCAGCGAGAACACTTTTTGAAACTAGAAATAAATGTTTACAGGTTAAATATCAGTTTTATTTGCAGTAAATACCTACTTATTTTCATTTAAATCCAACAACGAGTTAATAATTCAATAAATTACATTAAAATACATAGGTGCTAATTATGTTTTTGCAAAATTTCTTTAGTTAGCACGAAATACCGAACGTGTTTGTCTTTGGGGTCAAATTCGAAATTGGAACTTCGAAAGGGCTGGTCTTTGTCTCTCTCTCTTTCTAATGGCGGGAAAGAGATAGAATGTGAATGTTTCGAATTGTGTGATTAACCCTAGGCTGAATAAGATACTTATTCGCGGCTTTCTGGAAACAAAAATTAAAAAGTTATTTTTTTTATCAGAAAGCCGCGATTAATTATCTTATTCAGCCTTGGCATTCGAAACATGCACACTCTATTTCTTTCTCTCGCGTGATTGTTGAGGGAGAAAGCTCATTTGCGCATTAATAACAGTTTCAGTCAATTCTGTTGGCGTCAAACAAACTTCCTTGTCGCTAGAATCACTCATTTTAGTTTTTTCTCTTGTTTTCAAGTTTCATGTTTTTAATGGTTTAACAATGACGTGAAAAAATGCCGCGTAAAGAACCGCGTACAAAGCAAATTGAACAAAGAACACCAAGAAGGTTCCGAGTCTGAGTTTTTAACAAATTAAAAAAAAGTTGTATGTTATGTTCGGCACCATAGAGGTAGCAGTAAATAGGTTTAATGTTTCTTTTAATTCACAAACTTAGTGCACACGATGTTCTAAATTCAATTTACTTTATCCTCTAGAGAATAAAAACGGCTTTTCCACTCAGATATTGAAGATTAAAAATACTCTTTCCGAGATGGTGGGATGAAAATAACTATTAAATATAAATTAAGTAAAAAAAACAAAACCCGACAGCATGTAAACCAAAAAAGTAAATAATCAAATAAGGCTGATCATGTTTAGAATAAATAATTACATCTGTTAAGTGTCACACTGCATGACCGAAAGGATACGCATACAGATACTTTGCTGTTTTCACCAACTTATTTTGAAAATAATCCCACCGAACAGTTGATCGAGTTTTGTATGGAGAGTTGATTTTTTAGGGTTCCGTAGTCAACTAGGATCCCTTATAGTTTCGCCATGTCTGTCTGTCCGTCCATCCGTCCGCCCTCGCTTAATCTCTGTGACCGTTGGCACTAGAAAGCTGAAATTTGGTATCAATATGTGTATCAATCACGCCAACAAAGTGTATGTATGTAAAGTGGGAAGTGTTTTTTTTTTATTTCAAACCTAACGTGTGATATATTGTTGGAAAGGGATTTAAAAATTAATAGGGGTTTACTAAAATCATTTTTTGATAATGTCAATAATTTCGGAAATAATCACTCCAAAAGCAAAAAACAATGTATCCCCGCCCCCCTCTAACTTTTGAACCATAAGTTTAGAATTTATATGAAAAAAAAGCAGAAAAGTAGAACTTTATAAGGACTTTCTAGAAAAAATTTTATTACTATTATTTTTGGATTTGTCTTTGTCTGGAATAGGATAATAATTTAATAAAAAACATGAAAAGTCTTTGAAAAAATAAAATATCAAGAATATTCGTTTTCTCAAACATTTTTCAAACGCAACGCCATCTTGGATGACGCATGACAGGAGTCAAACTTCTCAGTTCATTATCAGGTGACAATTTGACATTTGACAAGTCTTAAGCTAAGAAAAAACTAAGAAGGTAAGGTTGTCAATTTATACGTACCTACGTTCTGAAATTCATTTTGTTACTAAACTTAGAAAGAGGTTTTATTTAGCATAAAAAAGTCACATATTTAAGAAATCAATTAACCTAATTAAAAATGACGATAGAGACGAACTTTAATAATTCTTTGCAAATAGAAAATTTTTACTGTTTGGACTTTAACTAAAGTAGACCGGGAAAACTTTATAAATTGTAATGTAACAAAGAGGCACGCAGCGCAATAATTCAGATTAAAATTATGAATTTAGTATTCTATAAATTAATTGCATTTCAGTAAGGAAGTTAGGTTAGGTAGTTAGGATAACTATAGGATAGGTATGGTAAGTTAGGTTAGGTTATAATTATACATGTTGTAATTTTAATTATATCGAACACAAAAATGTTTAAATAGGATCACAGTAGAGACTCGCTACATAAAAAGTATTAGTATAGTTATTATTGGTTTGGATCTATAAGTTGTCATCTAAATAAACGTATGTATATCTAATACCTATATAAAAAAATTGATAAGAGCAATAAATTGACTCTAGGGCACAACGAAGTTTGCCGGGGCAGCTAGTATTGTTATATTTAAAGCCTTTTTCACTCAGGATATTGAATAGCACGCTGTGCTCGTGAAGCTCAATTGACGAAACTACGAAATACCACCCGATAGGTGCCTAAAATTAACTTTTAACTTTCAATATTACAATTTGATATCGTATCTTCCCGCATACCTACAGCCTACTCAAGCTCGACTATTATGCTAACGAGAAGTTATAAAATTATTAACTCATTAATATTTAGAGACACTCAACTGGACTGTGAACAATTTAGATACAATAACAAATAAGTACTGTAGATTTGTAGACGTAGCTGGCGGCCTTCGAACTACTGAATATAGTGTTTCAACTTGACAGCAGTTTGTGGTGGCGGTGGGCACAGGCCTTCACCTTGTGGTCGCGTTGCCTGCAGACGGAGCCCACCGATACCACGGTCCGGAGATTAACTGGTCCAATTATCAAACCGGTTTTTGTGTTTTTTTTCATCGTTCGACCAATACGTTGTAATAATTAGACATTTTGTTGGTTTGTTACCATCTGACCTTGTCTTAATAACAATTTATTATAACAAATACCTTAAGGGAGTGCTTGTCACGTGAGGTCTTGGCTTTTATGCTATGAAGTAAAAGTGTTAATACATAACTTGCGTAGAAACCGTAAGTAGAAAAACTTATAAGCTCGTTACAAATATTTGTGAAACATTACAGCCGTAAAACCGCTTAATACTAAGTACTACCTATATTTATATACCTGTACGTAAAAACTAAATAGGTACATTTAGTCATTTATTAATTTAGGATGTCAAACAAAGGATATACCTACACAGATACTTACATGGAACAAGAAAATATTGACGACAAAAGTATTATGCAGGTGTACCTACTCCTTTACTTACAGGAGACCACAGCATGTATAATAAAATGTATAACTAAGCTAACGGTAACGACAAATAATCAGAATTAAATTTAAAACATATTAGGGCATAAAATTAATAAAACAAAATAAAATAACATTAAATAAACAAAGTCACAGTAGAAGCAATAGTGAAATATAATCAAAATCGAAAAATAATAATAAAAATAATCAAAAATAATAAATGAGATTGAACACAAACTTATTATAATTAACAATTAGATATTCTTTTTGAGGCACTTTTTTATAATTTGAGAGAGAATTACAGATGTCAGCATTGGTGGTCTTAGACAAAGAGTTATACAGGGTGTCTCATTCAAATCGGTCAGTATGGGAAAGTCTGAAACTATAAGACATACAAAGATCTGTTCTGAGGAACCATGTCATCGATTTTAATAACAAGAAGAACTGCATTCATTTATTTAAAAAAACCATCTGTACTCCGTTCGGGAATCGAACCCGGTTATTTTGAGCACCTACTAAAATAAATTAAAGTATGTGGAAACAATGCATTTTATTCATTTTAGACATCATGTTCATACAGACATTTACTGCTTAAGACCTACACAATCGATATCTAAATAGTGTAGGTTTTTTTTTTCAAAAAAAACCGGGTTCGATTCCCGAACGGAGTATAGATGTTTTTTAAAATGTATGGATGCAGTTTTTCTGGGGGCTTTGTGGGATCATACAGGAGGGATTTGTGTTTCCTTAAGATGAGATGGAGTAGGTAAAGTTTTCTTACAGTTAGAAGGTCTGAGGTTAGGAAAAGGCTTTGGGTAGGGAACCTGCATTAACAGTGCCACAGCCAATAACACATCCTGGTCCCTTAGGCCCAGATTGTAGAAATAACAAAAACTTTACCAATAGTCAAAAAATCAAACCAGTAACAACATTGTTGCAGGATGGGTAGGTGTACCGCTGATCATCCTGGTATGCTTGGTGGCTGCATTCAGCGGCAAGCGACTGGGCGACTGCTGGTCCATCCTTGAGGCGCGGGACCCCGAGATGCGGACCCGCAAAAGGAACCCTTACGCCATCATCGTGGAACAGGCGCTCGGAAAGGGCTGGAGGTAAGGAAACTTCTTTGACTTAGAATTTTGTTGTACGCCACCCCGAATGTAAAATTTTGCGAATAAAACGTGAACCTTATTCTATTTGTGATAAACTTTAAAACTATTCAGGAAATTCGGCATTTTGGGGTAGCTTAATGTGCTGGCCACTACAGTTACAGTTTAAGACTAACATGAGAAATTAAAAACATATGCGTCCTCTGCCAAAAAATACTTTTAATATCCTGTACAAAGCCAAAGGAATCTTCACAATTTGAAAGCCTTATATTCCATGTATTCACATCTGTAATTATTTGTTCAAGTTTATAATCAAGGAAGTATTTTTTCCTCAACCAACCATGGCATGGCATGTCTTTCAACCAAACATGGCCGGCTGCGTCAAGTTTCAGGCAACTTAAACACGCTGACTAACTGAAGGACTCTATGGCAGTTTAAAAATATTCCTACAAATGGTTTATCTCAATAAAATTGCTTGAGATTTTATGTCTCAGAATACTAAAGCATATTCCTCACACCTCCAGCGTGATAGTATCGATGGCGATGATTGTGACTCTGTTTGGCGCCTCCGTGGTGTACCTTCTCCTGGCAGCGCAGATCATCGAAGCAGTCCTAATGTCCCTGGTGCCCGCACTCACCATTTGTACCTGGTACCTCATCGTCGTTGGCGCCATGACACCTCTGCTATTCCTCGGAACGCCCAAGGATTTCCAGTAAGTACTAAGTAGTGTTATAAAAGAATCAGATGGAAGTCAAGTGAGAGAGATTAAATACACTACCTTTTTAGGCTGAAGGAGTATGGCAGTCTTGTTAACCAACTTGTGCAGAGAGTATGAAGTACCTACTAGAGATGCTTAAAAAGATTGTTTGTTTTTATTAAGATTAAGGTCCTATTGCTATGGAGAATATGTGATCTAATAGGGAATATGCCAGTCATGACGATTGACAATATTGCAGTTAAAAATAATTTGGTGTTAAAATGAAAATGTACTATTTACCAAGTGTTTTTTACATTTATGTATACAATTAACGTATTAGCTTGTTATTGTCTCACATAACACGGATGTTTAAAAGACGTACACTAAGAAGTGATTGATATGGGATCTTTTTCTTTACCGATGTCAAACATTTCTAAGCTGAAGCTAGGAAGTACACAATGAATTGAAAAAAGGCACTATGATATTTGTCCACTGAACTATCAGAAAACCTTAGGTACATCTTACGAGTACTTGTTACTTTTTTTTACAAATCATAACCCGGGCCGGACGACGCGTTTCGAGATCTTAATATTGTGGTGCACGATATAACAAAATACTGATGAAGTCCTGTAACAAGTCTACCTCAATTAATTATTGGAAATAATATTTAATTTATTGAAAGATGCTTGATATAGTAGTGACCGTAGTGGATGTGCGAATTTTATGGCGTTCATGACGATCTTTAAATATTGTACGTTTTCTGATCTTCTAGTCTAATGGGTCTCCTGGCGTTCGGCTCGTCTCTCGTCGCTTGCATCTTATACTTCATCGAGATGATGAACGAGGCCACTCCTTTCACGTTCCGCTACGGCATCCACGGCTTCATGGACTTCTTCCTTGCTACCGGCACCTTCATGTTCGCCTTCGGAGGAGCGTCTACATTCCCTACCATTCAAAATGATATGGTTGACAAGAGCAAGTTCGGAAAGAGCCTGCAGTACGGGTTTTTTGGTAAGTTTCCATTTAAGAAAAAAATTAGTTCTAGTTTTTGTCATATCATCCTTCCTATAATTAACATTCTTCCTATAATTAACTATGCTGTTAGTATTGTTCCACGGAGGTTCATTTTCCAGTACAATATTATCTCAAATCATATATGTACGTTTCTGTCACTTTTAGCTGTGCTGATTCTATACCTGATGGTGGCAATCGGTGGCTACGCGGTGTACGGCGAGCGAGTGCTGCCCAACGTGGCCCTGTCCATGTCTGCCACCCCTCTAACCCTGGCAGCCAACGTGCTCATGGCTGTCCACTTGCTGTCTGCCTTCATAATCATCATCAACCCCGTCTGCCAGGAAGTTGAGGAGCTCTACAATGTGCCTAGAGGTTAGTAGACGTACAGTCACGAGCAATAATATATACACATTGGTCACATTTTCTAAAATATCTTATCTTCTACCATTCAAGAAATATGTGTACAATATTTACTTCTTAATTATCTAACCATCAAGTTGTGTCAAAACTGGGTAAACATTGGTTTCACAGTAATTTAAACGAAACAAAATCAGTAAAAAGTTCACACTTCCAATGTAATTTTTAACTATCCATGACAATTCCTATAACATGTATACATGAAATACGATTTTTTTCGTGTTATAGGAATTGTCATTGATACATTATAATGATATTGAAAGTGTATACCTACTTTTTCCGGTTTTTGTTAAGTTTATTACTGTAATAATTTATTACAGTTTTATTAACCCTCGACGCAAAAACAGTGGTGTTTTAAGATTTACCGCTGTCTGTGTGTGTTATACCGCTATGGTTGGTGTGGTTGGTTGGTTGGTTGTATGGTTTTCGGGGTCGCTGATAACAAAAATGAAGTCAAAATCAACCAAGACGGCGACGAAGAAATTTTTTGGTTTTTCCGTCATGGGTGTCATTTTCATGGTTTTCGGGGCCGCTGAATACGAAAATGAGGTCAAAATAAAATCGAAGATGACGCCGAAGAAAATTTTTCGTGTTTCCGTCATGTGTGTCGTTTTCATGGTTTTCGGGGCCGCTGCTTACGAAAATAAGGTCAAAATTAAAATCTAAGATGGCGCTGACGAAAATTTTTGGGTTTTCCATCATGGGTGTCGTTTTCATAGTTTTCGGGGTCACTGATTACGAAAATTAGGTTAATATGAAAATCCAAAATGGCGCCGATCAAAACTTTAGGTTTTTTCATCATTTGTTTCGTTTTCATGGTTTTTGAGGACACTGATTACATAATCATAATCATAATCATTTATTTAAATCTTATTTTTTTTTTTTTTATTATTTTGGTTTTCCGTCATGGGTATCGTTTCATGGTTTTCGGGGTCGTTGATTACGAAAATTAGGTTGAAATGAAATTCTTATTAATTACGTAACTAAAAGTTAATATTATTTTTTGGTTATCTATTGTTTACGAAAATTTGATAAAAATGTGTAGTTAACTTTGACACAATTTCTGTGACCCTAGTGAAAAGGGGTAGGTAAGTATAAGTCCAATTTTGTCGAAAATGAGTTATGTGTACCAAAGTGATCAGAAAAAAATGCTCTATCGTTTGGTGAAGACAGATCTAAGCTATCTCTAAAAATAAGAAAGTTACTTTGTGTAAAAGGGTCCAACTGACACCAAAAAAAACTGTAAAAGTCGGTTTTCTGATCACTTTGGTATACTTAACTCATTTTCGACAAAATTGGACTTATACCCCTTTTCACTAGGGCCACAGATTTAACGTTTACATGATTTTTGAACACAGTTAGCATACTCATTTTTGCGATTTAAGTAATGTTGATTACATGAATTACAATTATAAGGGCGTTTCTATGTTATTACTCGTGACTGTACCAGTATGTTGCGTAAAACCTACGTTTCTAAACAGATTTTACTTGAAAACTATTATTAATTCGTAATAATATTCCAAAGGTTAGCAACGCGATCTGATGTTTTGCTACACTAAGCATCAGATCGCATTAGTTTCTTGTTAATATATAGTCGGCTATCGTTATCCACAATCTTCAAACTGGAATAGAACTGTTGTGTTTGTTTAACTTGATATGATGTTTGTTCTTTTGTTTTTTTATGATGTAGTAGTTAAAAAAAAACTTTCCTTTTAATATCACAAGTTTTTGGCTCTCAGACTCTACGGGCTGGCGCATGACGGCACGCGTGTCTATCATGCTGGGCATCCTGTTCATCGGTGAGAGCATCCCGCGGTTCTACACGCTGCTCGCGCTTATCGGCGCTACCACAATTGCGCTGCTTACCTACATCCTGCCTTCCGTTTGCTACTTGAAGCTCATCAGCCAGCCCGTCCCGGAGGGTCAGACACCCATGTGAGTACTTCGAAACTTTAACATTTGTTAAGATGTATGATGTGTTTTATACTTTCGGTTGAAAGTTCTAATAAATTATCTTCAGTAAAAGTCATCTGATGATTACTTATCACCTATTCATCAGTGTACAGGGAATGGGTTTTCATTTCTAACGAAGGTTACTCCCACCCTTTAATTTGCTTCAACGTACCTAAAATTGATGCTATACTCGTACGTTATAAATCACTTTTGACAAAACCTGTAGAGACAAAGGACGGAAACTTTTAAATGTTTGTACGGAATAATATCAAAGAGCATTGTTCGTAAAATTCCGATGACGCTGCAGTAAGCCATTATTTAATGGAAGCAATTTATTAATCATCGTTTAAATTTTTACCATCATTACTAGTTAACGAGCAAAACTATTTGATTTGTAACACTGTGTATAATGTTAATGAGGTAACGCGCTATCTTTTGAATATTTTGTAATTGGTATCAATTCATGATAGGTAGGTATTCTCTTTTATTCATCTCCATATCTAAGAAAGATTACCTAGAAAGCTTTAGAAAGGAAGATAGTGGAGGGGACTGGTATTATTAGACATCGGAGTTTATAGGTATGGCGGTTTTTTAATATATATACCTATTTAAAATGTATTTCACAATGATCATAGGTTAAGAGTTTCCAATATTTGTAACCAATGAATATTGTTCTCAGTGAGGCTCCCGGCTGGAGGAAGATGGTGTGTTACGAGGTGATAGCGCTGGGCGTTGTCGGCTGCATCGCGGCCTCCATCAGTGCCATCGGTGCTATCTTTAGCACCTCCATGGCTACGCCTTGTTACTTGTGATAGAACACAACACTCACTCAGCTCAAAGGCCCGAGCAGTTCTCTACGTCAATTGCGAAAACAATTTATGGCCTGAATTTATACTTCACCTATCTAATAAACGTCATGTACATTTCACAATATGTTCGGTTTTTATACATTTTAATCTCAAAATCTAATCTTGAATAAGCTAAATTTAGATTGGTTAACCAATGCTGGCTTGAGTTGAATACCTACCCCACCTGATGTGATTGTGCCAGATCACACCGTTCATCAGCCATTCTTTAGGGCGTTGGACGGTTACTCTCACCCGGTTACCCTGGAACTTGTCTGATCAGAAGGCCAATTCCCGTCATTAAAAACGTTCAAACCTAGTCGCAACCTCATCTCAGCGACAATCTAGAGTCAAAAACTTGTCATAAATGTAGGGAAATTAGACGTATTTTTGACAGACTGAGATGATAGAATTGGAACGTTCGCAAAAATACGGGAATTACCCTTCTGACCAAGGGTGTGCACTTCTAACATTTTAGTTAAAACATTGTTACAACCTACTAACTCAATTATGAGCATAAGGTCTAGAAAATTCAAACATAGAAGATAATAAATAACCATGTTAATAGATTTAGTTTAAACGTGTTTTATATTGATAAGTCTTTATGATATTTACGCCATAGATTAGAGTACATCATACGTTTTGCACATCTTCTACTTATTAATTTGTATGCGAATTAACATAAGTCGAGATTGTAGTAGGTAGTTTTGTAGCTTGTTCGTTCACTGTTTCTCTTATTAAACTATTTTTAACTTGTTAAGCAGGTTACTCAGTCATTTCATCAAATCACATTCCCTAGTGCACTTAAAGCTGCACGCATTCGTACCGACTCGCATTTAATGACACAGCGCACCATTATGAGCAACAGAGTAGGTTTACATACGTAACAATATACTCCTAACTGCTCGCAGGTGTTCCAATTTACACCAATGAAGAAGCCACAGTCTACCTGTATTACTTAATTATGTTAATTAATTGTACCTTTCAGAACCCCGGTTTGACTTGTAACTTGTTACGCTTCAGAATGCAACAAATTGTCATAATCCAAATAAACGGTTTAAGTTAAGTTTAACGTGTTGTTTTATTTTATAGTTGTGGTTCCATCCAAGGTTAGAGTTGTTGGTGATCGTATTGTATCATTTGTTATCTCAGTTTATAACGTAATAAATGATATTGTCCAAGCACATAATGATGTGCTTGTGGCGCTTTTCTTACGGTAGGTATGAAATCATAGCAAGTATTCGTGACCTAATCTATCAAGAATTTCATGATGATAACATTGATTATATTGTTACTCATCTTAAAAGAATCTATCTCAGCTCCTAAAAGTTTAGTTTTGTTAATATTAAATTTTAGCCAGAATGTGCTACCTAAGGGCAATATTGACCCAGGTCACTGTTGTTGTTCAGTTTAACAGAACAGCTAATGTTTTCGAAGCTACCAAGATTCTTGTCAGCCTCTGATAAACAAGAGCTATAGCAGTTATGTACCTACTATGTAATATCACGTACCTACACAGAGATACATACACCGCGACCCCCAGCAGGGTGTCGTCATACTGATAGCTGTTATCTCCCGTGGACACATTGTCAAAGACATCTGTGTCACTCGCCACCGGGATGTGCATATCTTAGGCGACGCGCGGCAAAACTCAGATACTGACTGTAAGTCACTGTACCATATCAACTGGCGGGTTAATTGTGGAAATAATTACAAACTAGGTAAATTAACAAATCAAATCAAATCAAATCAAAATAATTTATTCACGTAATATGGGCACATAGATCGTATATAAATGTATAAATGTTGGATCCTCATATTGACCATAGCTGGTATGTGATTTTTTTTTATTTGTAAGGCTAAGGTAGGTAATCTTTAGTAGCGTGAAAGCATTTATTGACAAGCCAGGTGTACCTATATTTTACATAGGGTACTTAACAATTTCTTTTAGAGATCAGTTTTAGCTACCTACTTATGTTGGGTTCGGCTTCCTCAGCTTCCAGTCTCACCGGATGAAGCTGAACACCTACCAGTGTTTAACACATAGCGATTGACTATCTGTTCGTCCCAACCCGGAAACTAGACCTTAGGCTGGACTGGTTACCAGTCGATTTTTGAGGATAACAACGTAACGATTGGCAAAGAACTACTAATTACAACCGAGATCCATGGCAAATGCTTTATGAAGCACGGAGACATCGTGTTATGTAATATGGTCACTCGTCTACGAGGCAAGCGTTGCTTAACCTTTGATCCGGCTGTTATTATTTAGTCACAAGATGCTAAAAAATATAATCAATAATGTACCTATTCAAATAAAAGGCTATCTTGACGAATTCGGTTCAGTATGGGCAGAGGTTTTGTTGCGCTTCGGGCATGTTAGCTATGGTACGAATTGTTGACTTACATGTCTTTCTCCAATAAAGTGGTGGCCATGCTCCTCTGCAGAATAATGCCAGTAACTTCAACAGCATCTTGATCGGGCTTCACATGTCTATTATAGTTTTTATTATGGGTAGGTATACAAGTATCTTCTTCACATGTTATAACCTGATTCATATGCATTACAGCAATGTATGCAACATTTTGCAAAATATTGATAACTATTTTAACCTACTTACTAAAAAGAAAAAGGTTGTCAACAACAAAAAAAACATAATTACCACTATGGTATGTTTTTTTTTCTAAAAAGAAAATAGGTATAAAAATACGAATACTAGGTACGGGAAGTTCAGCTCCACTTAGGCATTTAATAACATTAGATTCTTACTAGGATACTAAAATTATTTGTAGTCTGAAACAAATCACATCATTATAGGTAATGATAAAATGATAAAGGATACTTATTTCTGCAAAATAGCAAACACTTTTACGTGTATTTTTTTATCTAGAAGGTGAAGTCGGTAAACCTTTGATAGGGAATGCAACTTGTGTCCATGCTCTAGCGCCATCCGTATTTTCTTAGATTG
The DNA here is from genome assembly GCA_921972225.1 of Euplexia lucipara. Lineage (NCBI taxonomy): Eukaryota > Metazoa > Arthropoda > Insecta > Lepidoptera > Noctuidae > Euplexia > Euplexia lucipara. Next base: position 1,656,860 of record OV179142.1, on the reverse strand, counting down.
GCGTGACGTACGGTTGCTGTTGATGCTGTTGATCTTAACTGGTTAAAATATTACTCACGGGTCGTGGGGTCCAAGTGCTCATCTCTTTTTCAAAGAGATCTTGAAACTCTTGGTTGGGGCTTCCGAGACCAATGATAGCCCTCTATCTTGGCCAGAGACTAGAATTGCCATTCAACGTGGCAATGAAGCCGGTATTTTGAGATCTCTATCAATTGAGAGTAATAGGGACTTTTTTACCCTCCAAATTGATACTCAAAGCTTTTCTCACAACATGATACTTATTTCTTTTCATCACCATCACCGACAACCGATTTCCACACAACTTATTTGAAAGCATGCTTAAGTTATATTAAAATGGGGGTTGGTTGGATATTTACCTGTGTGATCATAAAAATACACAAAAGACAAGCGTTCGCATCGGTCACACACTTCCCGTACCTACTTACCTTAGTGCAAGCCCTTAACATGCAGGTAGGTACCTGAAATAAAACCTCGAAAGTTTTGAATTCATATAGCAATTCATGATATGCCTATTTATTTCATTGTCACTGTATAACAACAACGTAATTATACTCTCAGAAGTGCAAGCCACCTCAAATCTTCACATTTACTGACAGACTTATATACAGACAATCGACGATAGTGACATCACTTTTGAGTGCTATTGCACTACAAAACAAAAAAAAAAGCGCAGAAGGATCACAACGTGAAGTTTATTAGAAACTAGCAGCCCCGGCAAACTTCGTTGTGCCTTAGAGTCAATTTATTGCTCTTATTTTTTTTTTATATTAGATATACATACGTTCAATAAGACGACAACAAATAAATCCAAACCAATAATAACTACTACTACTTTTAAATTACAACATGTATAATAATGTATATATAACCTAACCTAACTGACCATACCTATCCTATAGCTAACCCAACTGTACGAGTCATGCATCGTACATGGCACGCGCGCATTGCATACATCAGCACTTTTCCGTCACCTTGCACAAACTATAGTGTAAGGTGACAGTACATAATCAGCATTCATAATCAACGGTACTCATTACAAATCATCAACTATACGTTCATATAGCATTAGTTACTTGATAGTTAAAACTACTCAATAAATCAGATCTTCTTTGGCTATCAGTGACTTATCATTTCAAACGTATCTACAACTTCTACATGGTGTGTGCGACCCATTCAGCAGCGCACACAACATTTTGGTCCTTCGAGCCTAAGAGAAAACCGATAAGTGTTCCGAGTGTCTTTGTGCGGCAGTAACTTACATAGGCTGGTATACCACAAGCAGCATATAACCAGTTCTACAGAAGAAGCTCCTGTACAGGTGTATCGGAGTACGAAGATCATTTTCTACCAGTGCAGCAAGTACAAGAGATCGTCGAGAGTCATCAAAATCATAGCCAGAAGCGGGTGATTCCAGGTGTTTATCGTTCATTCATTCATCATGGAGGGAGTAATTGAAACCCAATATCAAATCATGGAAGCAATGCAAAAACTTCTGATCAATTTCAAAAAAGAAGGAGCTACTCGCAAAACACGAGAAAGTGTACAGAGAAAGGTAGACCTTCTTGATAAATATTGGGTAGAATTCCAAAACAACCATGAGAAGCTCCGCGCAGGTGAAGACCCTTCGCATAAATACTTTGCGCAAGATACCTATGAGCAGACTAAACAATTTTATAAAAGCACTAGGGAATTTTTTGTCAAGTATTCAACTCAAGAACAGAATCCAGCTTCACCCGTATTAAAGCCGTCAGTATTTACATTTGATCCAGCTCCGTCGACATCGGAGTTAAAGCTCGTTCAAGAGCAAGGCGCAGGTGGAGCTGAGCACGGAAGTCATTCGCCCCTATCAATAAGGGTACCCGAGCCCACGGGAGCCGCAAATAACAACCAAGCAGAGGAGATGTTACGCAAACAAAGAAGTAACTTCAAAGCTTTCCAAAGAACCACATCAAACATCAACGTGGACCTCCTCAAAGAAAATTGGCAGTTCGAAGACGCGTTAAAGGTACTAGAGTCAAGGTGGAAAGCAGTTGACTCACTTTATTGGGACCTTGACAGCTTAACTGCCGAAGCCGACGTGCAATATGAGATGTCTTACAATACGTGCGAACTCATTTATAACCAAATGAAAGCAACCATCAACTCAAAATTGTGGTCAGTCACTCACCGAGAGAAGTCGACGCCGAAGATCGAAATTCCAACCTTTGGTGGAAACTACGAAAACTGGACTACATTCAAGGACTTATTTGTTGAGACCATTCATTCCAGCCCGTCTCTTTCTAACGCGCAGAGGATGCAATTTCTCAAAAGTAAGGTAAAAGGTGAAGCCGAGAAACTCATCCAACATTTATCAATAAGCTCGGAAAATTATGAGACTGCATGGGAAATTCTCAACCACAGATACAACAACAGAAAGCTGATCTTCACGTCCCATATCAACTCATTGCTCGGGGTGCCAACCACTCAACATTTATCTGCAGCATCGGTTAAAAAACTTCACGACACGACGAAAGAATGTATAAATGCAATCAAGAACCTCGGTCTAGACACATCAACGTGGGGCCCATTATTAGTACACTTACTGTCACAAAAGTTGGATACCGTGACTCACAACGACTATTTGGAAGCATTGGCAGACCCACGCGAGCTACCTAACATAGCAGATTTTCTCAATTTCCTAGAGGGAAAATTCGTGTCATGGGAATCATCTCGTCGCAAGCCAGAAACAGCGAAAACATCTCAATCAGAACCTACACAGACAAACAAGAAGTTTCATTCATACAAAGCATTTAGTGCGAATCAGAACAAACATGATAATTATAAATCAAATTCATTGACAAAAGACAGTGAAATTACATTAAACTGTCCACATTGCAATCAACAGCATAAATTGTTTTCGTGCAAAACATTTCTCGAATTACAGCCTGACGCAAAACGGAAAGCAGTTGCAAAATACAATTTATGCAAAAATTGTCTAAGTGCACATATGCAAAAAGGATGTTTGTCAAGAAAAAGATGCCGAGTGTGCAATTCAGACCATAATACATTGCTTCACGACGCTTACGCAAAAGGTGGTGGGCAGACATCAAACAGTAATTCAGTGCAGCAAACGACTACCACCACTGATGGCAAGAAAACAACAAGCAGCAACAGCAATCATGTCTCGCAAGAAGATGTATCAGAAACTCTGCTGACCACAGCATTAATCAAAGTCCAAGCATATGACGGGTCTCTGATAATATTACGAGCGCTCCTAGATCAGGGTTCACAAACATCTCTGATAACGGAAAAAGCAGCACAGAAGCTACGACTACCGCGTGGCCGATGCAAAGGTGTCATATTCGGGGTCGGAGCGAAAGAAAACAATTGCAAAGGTGTCATACGAATCACGTGCAGTGCCATTCACGGTGATTATACATTTGACACAGATGTTTTTATTATGCGAAATTTGATAAACAATTTGCCTAATAAAACGTTCCAAAAACCAAAATCATGGGCATTTATAGAAAATATCGCATTGGCTGATCCAGAGTTTAATGAGAGTCGTCCTATAGATATTTTACTCGGGGCTGAGATATACTCAAACATAATCCAGGAAGGTATCATCAGGCACGAAAAGTCACAACCAGTCGCACAGCAAACACGGTTGGGCTGGATATTATGCGGAAACGTGCAAACAACCTTTCAATGCAACGTTGTCATAAATAACATAGACGATATTAAACAATTTTGGACAGTAGAGGACATAGCTGAAAGCTCGGGAATGTCACAGGATGATCTGGATTGCTTGCAGCACTACAAGAACACAACAACTCGCGACAAAGAAGGTCGTTACATTGTTGAGATACCGTTCGACCCAAACTTTCAGGAAAAGCTAGGAGCTACGAAACCCATGGCTTTGGCACAATTCAGGCAACTGGAAAGAAAATTTGGCAAACAGCCCCAATTAGCAGAAGCGTACAAGCAGTTCATTCATGAATATCAAGCACTGAATCAAATGGTCGAGTGTACAAGTAACGTGATACCGACTTGTTATCTACCTCACCACTGTGTTCAACGCGCCGGTTCAGCAACTACAGCATTAAGAGTAGTATTCAACGCATCGGCGAAAACATCCACGGGCTACACTTTGAACGACCTCATGAAGCGTGGCCCGAATTTACAGCAAGACCTCATGTCATTAATCTTGCGATGGAGGCAATATCAGTTCGCTTATACGGCGGATATAGAAAAAATGTATCGACAGATACTTTGCAACACTGAACATCAACCCTATCAGAAGATACTATGGAGGACCTGTCCTGACCAACGTTTACGTGAATATCAACTCACAACAGTCACTTATGGCATGAAAGCAGCCCCATTCTTAGCCATGATGACTTTGAAACAGTTGGCAGCTGATGAAGGCCACAAGTATCAGCACAGCAGGGCAGCACAAGCGTTGCAAGAGGAATTCTACATGGACGACCTTGTAAGTGGAAGCTTCACGTTGTCATCAGCCAAACAACTGCAAGGCGATTTGGTCCAGTTACTACAGTCGGGAGGTTTCAATTTACGTAAATGGTCGGCTAACAGCGAAGAATTACTTCAAACCGTCGCCAGAGCGTCCTCAAATCAATCATCATTCGATTTCAAGCAAGCAGAATCAACAAAGACGCTCGGGTTGAAATGGAACCCCAATGAAGACACATTCTCGTTCGAGCTAAAAATCGGCGAAACAAAGTCAACAGAAAAACATACAAAACGCTCATTACTATCAGATATTTCAAAGATATTTGATCCACTCGGTTGGTTAGCTCCGATTACAACAAAATTAAAACTTTTATTCAAACAAGTTTGGTTGGCCAACATGCAATGGGACGACCAGCTTCCGGTTGCAATAAGCACCGAGTGGGAAAAAGTCAAAGCAGAGCTACAAAACATTGACCAGCTTAAAATTCGAAGATGGTATCAGACAGGAGAGCAAGACACAATTCAACTACACGGCTTCTGCGACGCATCGTTAACAGCATATGCATGTGTCGTGTATTGTAAAGTTGATACTAACATTACACTCGTCGCTGCAAAAACAAGACTTGTGCCAGAAAATAAAAAGCTCACTTTACCACGTCTGGAGCTGAGTGGGGCGCACAACACTCGTGCGAAGAATACTGCAAGCCCTCAACGGACGTAAAATCAAAATTTATGGTTGGTGTGACTCCACCGCAGTGCTCGGTTGGATTCAAGGCAACATCAACCGCTGGACACCATTCGTAGCGAACAGAGTCAAACAAATCAGAGACGTCATACCATCAGATAATTGGCATTACATAAAATCAGCCGACAACCCAGCTGATTGTGCCAGCCGTGGCATTACAACAGAGCAATTGAAACAACATAATCTGTGGTGGAACGGACCGCAATTTCTCCCAGGATCCGATGAGGCATCAGTAGCGGAGAAGAGCATCTACGTTACGGATGAAGAGGAGAGAAAATCAAAACAAAGCAACGCCACAACAAGTCAGACACAAAATGATGATGTTATAGATTGCATACTACATAGAAACAGCAATTTGACACGCGCCGTGCGCGTGTTGGCTTGGGTATTACGTATCACACGATGTCACAGCGAGCACACTGCCTACTTGAATGGAAAGGAATTAGACACCGCAAAACATATGTTTATAAAATATGTACAAGGAACGCAATATTCAGAAGAAATTAGTAAGCTGCGAAAACAGGAGCAAGTTCATAACAAAAGTAAAACTTTGTGCCTTAACCCGTTTTTGGACAAGGATGGCCTTTTGAGAGTGGGAGGCAGACTCAAACATGCGAATATTGACGAAGACATGAAGCATCCATTGATCTTACCACACAGCAGCCACTTTACTGACTTAATTATCGACCCAGCCCACCGCCGCACGTTTCATGCGGGGGCTCGGAGGACGCTCGCCAGTATCAGACAAAACTACTGGATAATAGGTGGAAACAGAGCTGTAAAGAAGCGCTTACATTCATGCATTACGTGTAAGAAGCATAAAGCTGTTATACCAAAACAACTGATGGGGGACTTACCTGAATCTCGGAGCAATCCTTCTCGTCCGTTTCAGCACACCGGCGTTGATTTCACGGGATACGTCGACGTGAAACTCAATAAAGGGCGAGGAGTCAAGACAAGTAAAGGATACATCACGGTGTTCGTGTGCATGGTGACCAAAGCTGTGCACCTCGAACTCGTATCAGACCTGAGCTCATCTGCGTTCTTAGCTGCTCTGAAACTCATGGCTTCACGTCGGGGAAAGCCACATCATATCTACAGCGACAATGGCACCAATTTTGTTGGAGCTAATAAAGCACTGCAGCAAGGATCATCAGAACTGCTCAACACATTCAACGAAGAGTTTTATACAGAGATTAATGAGTTGGGAATACAGTGGCATTTTAATGCTCCCGCCTGGCCAAGTGCAGGAGGCCTATGGGAAGCAGCGGTAAAAAGTCTGAAACATCATCTTCGACGTGTTGTTGGCGAGCAAAAACTCACTTTCGAAGAATACAGCACTTTACTTGCTCAACTCGAAGCATGTCTCAACAGTCGGCCGCTGTGCGCACTTACAGAGGACCCAGATGACTTGAATTATTTAACTCCATCACACTTTTTGAGCAGCGGCCCCGTGCTGACTATCTTAGACACTGAACAAGATGAAAGGACAAGATGGAAGCGGACACAGAACATTTTCCAAGACATTTGGAAAAGGTGGCAAACCGAGTATCTTGCAACACTCGCAACAAGGAGTAAATGGTAGAGACCTCACAAGAACGTTCAAGTAAACGACGTGGTCATCATTCACGAGCCTAACCTCCCCGCGGGAAGATGGGCTCTAGGCAGAGTCACTGAGGTACATCCCGGTAGCGATGGCTTGGTCAGGGTTGTTACCCTAAAAACACAAAACGGGTACCTCAAGCGCCCAGTGATTAAACTGGCAGTGCTGGTATCCAACCAGACAGATCACCAATCGCTACCCGAGCAGACAGGGAAAATGCCAGACTGCCAAAATATAACAAAGAACAAACAATCAAAACAAAAACCGAAGTCTAATCTGATAGCAACTATCTTTACACTGCTTCTCTTCATAACATCCATATTTGGCCACGAACAGTCAACATCCTCATATAGTTTGACAAAAATACACAAAGCACTCTATTTCGATCGAATCTCAAACATGCAGTTCATTCGAGACGAGTGGAAACTCATCGTGTACTACGACATGAACCCTTACTGGGACGGTTTGGCAACCTGCGACAAATATCTCAAACAAATAAACGGCGTATGTGAGAGAGAAATAGATAAGACATTATGTGACATCATCCTACTGCAACTACGTCATTCCCATGACGAACTGAAGTACTACAATGGAATGTTACTGAGCCAGCATTTTGAAGAACGCACACGACAGCGGCGAGGCCTCATCGATGGTGTGGGCTACGTCGCTAACAGTTTATTTGGAGTTCTGGATCAACGTTTCGCCGACCAATACAAGCAAGATATTGCTCTTATAAAAGGAAACGAGAATCACTTAGCACTCTTGTGGAAAAACCAGACCTCAGTCGTAGAAGCAGAATACAACTTACTCAAGAGAACTGAAGAGACAATCAATAGGCAACACAAAGCCATTAATCAACATCTAAACAACCTGACGAAGGCAAACAATATGTTGAACAGAAATTTGCAAGAACAAGAAGTAAAGAGCGAGCTAGCACTGTCCACCATCATAGCTACAAATATGCTCACGAAGCTAAAATCCATACAAGATACAATTATCGACACAATCACAGATATTCATCATGGAATGTTTAGCGTCCATTTACTTACGCCGAAGCAATTACGGGACCAACTCAGCATAATCTCAGGACAATTATCGCGAGAGTTATCGTTACCAATAGACAACATACAGACAAAACTACCAAAAATATACCACCTTCTGAAGGTCCAAACAAGGGTAACACAGCAGTACCTCATATTTGAAATCAGAATACCACTGGTCAATAGAGAGAGCTATGACCTATACCAACTCATTTCAATACCACAACAACATGATAACACAACGGTCGCCGTCGTGCCAATATCAGATTACATCGCAATCAACTTACGCAAAGACACCTATCTGGCTATGACGGTGAGAGACATACAACAATGTGTCCATTACGATGAATCTACGCGCCTCTGCCACTCCCGAAAACCCATTTTCCAATTTAAGTCAGAAGACAGCATGTGTATCAAAGATAAAGGTACAAACAGATGTCTCACAAACACAGCAGCATGCCGTAATAATTGGATGGAATTGAACAAAATAAATACTTACCTTTATTATTGTTGCGGACAGTGCACACTTCGAGTCATATGCGAGCATCAGATTACCGCAATACAAATCGCTAAAGCCGGGGTCATAGTACTGGATTCAGATTGCGTAATAAAAGGCGAAGACTTTACCGCTTTGTCACACAAACTGGGAAACTCAAAGTTTAAAACTGCGGTTGACCTGAAATCACAACAAATCGCACCCATCAACCATATCTTCAACGTCACCTTGCCACAGCTTGAACTCAACGGCACCGATCACGAAACTGCATTGCGGCACATCAAGGAACAGATCGACCAGTTGAAAACAGAAAACGCCTTGAACACAGAGATTTCAAGCCACGATATACATCAATATTCAGCAATTTATGTGTTGATGACTGGCGCGGTACTAGCAGTAGCAGTTTATCTGTGTCGGCGGATATATCGTCGTCGGCAGAGAAGCACCAACTTACAGTCGGACTTCGGGATTCAGCCTCCGGCGCCCCCTGTGCGTACACAGAACGAGGCGCCCTTCGTCGCTCCGACGCCATGCACTAGGGACTCGAGACAACCAGAAGAGGCCGTGGAATTAAGGAACTTTTCGAGCCTACTTAACAGCATCAAACGCCACAAGAGGACACCTGCATTCACCAAACCGGTGTCTGGTGATAGTGACTAAGTCCAGTTATAGTTAAGCATAGATTTAAGTCATGAGTTGTAACTTGGGTGAAATTAATAAGTTTATCATTTAAGCACTTTGTAACTCACTCTCATCATACACTAGCATCTCTGTCGCCCGGGAATATGTACGAGTCATGCATCGTACATGGCACGCGCGCATTTCATACATCAGCACTTTTCCGTCACCTTGCACAAACTATAGTGTAAGGTGACAGTACATAATCAGCATTCATAATCAACGGTACTCATTACAAATCATCAACTATACGTTCATATAGCATTAGTTACTTGATAGTTAAAACTACTCAATAAATCAGATCTTCTTTGGCTATCAGTGACTTATCATTTCAAACGTATCTACAACTTCTACATGGTGTGTGCGACCCATTCAGCAGCGCACACAACACCAACTATCTAACCTAACTACCTTACTAAAATGCATTGATTTAAAAAATACTAAATTCCTAATTTTAATCTGAACTATAGCCTCTATGTTACATACAATTTATGCCTATAGTTTTCCCGGTCTACTTTAATTAAAGTCCTAACAGTAAAATAAGTTCTATTTGCAAAGAATTATTAAATTTCGTCTCTGTCATCATTGCTAGTTACGTAAATTGATTTCTGAAATATAAGACTTTTTTATGCTACATAAAACCTCTAAGTTTAGTAACAAAATAAATTTCAGAACGTAGGTGCGTATTATAAATTGACAACCTTACCTTCTTGGGTTTAGCTTAAGACTTGTCAATTTCAAATTGTCACCTGATAATGAACTGGGAAGTTTGACTCCTGTCATGTCATCCAAGATGGCGCTGCGTTTGAAAAATGTTTGAGACAACCGATATTCTTGATATTTATTTTTATGATGCCGAACGGGATAAAAAGTATCCTATGTCCTTCTCCTGGCTCTAAACTACCTCCCTGCCAATTTTCAGCTAAATCGGTTCAGCCGTTCTTGAGTTATAAGTGAAGTAACTAACACGACTTTCTTTTATATACCTATATAGATAGTTGGCATTTACCGTGTGAATCTGTCTGACAGTCCGTTACATGCCAGTCACTGAATCCAAATGTAAAAAAAAGTTTTTTTTTAATGTTATTTATTTGGGAAAATAAACGGTTAAATATTGCAATATATAATGGAACTAAAAACCAAAAAAGGAATACAGATGCAGTTATACAAAAAGGAACGGCGTGCGATATAAGTAGGTAAAATACAGAGTACTTATGATTAATTAAAGATAAAACCAAACTGAAACTTATACAAGGGTCAATCTCCAAAATGGGCGTATTCGTGTGATCGCTCTGGTGCTTTTCAGATAATTGATATTTAATGGTAATTATGCATCTCATCTATATCTATATACTTATAATAAATCTGTAGAAGTAAAATTTCTGTACATTGAAAATATAAAAAAAATAAATAGCAGGGGTGTTACTAGACCGACACCGAACCCAAAAATATGATTAAAAAAATTGTTGTCTGTCTGTCTGTCTGTCTGTATGTTCAGGTATCACGCAAAAACTACCGGTTCGATTACGATAAAACTTGGTATACTTATTCTTTAGCTTCCTGGGCACCACACTGGGTACTTTTTATCCCGGAAAAATATGTACAATAAAAAACAAACTTAATTTTGCGGTTCGATCCCTAGACCCTACTACTGTACCAACCGCAAATAATAAGTTTGTCGTAGGTTACGTCACCCGCAGTGGAGTTCACCAAGGGGCGCTGCATACGGCTAAGATATTATTATATTTTATCTTAAGATACAATATCGCTCGCCATGCAATTCAATGGACTATCACACACTACGAAGATAATTATGTACATTAAACATATTTTCAAAATTAATATTGGAGGAAGATTGGTGATCGATACTGATGCCAAAAATGCAATCAGTAAATGTTTTGTCTGTCTGTCTGTATGTATGTGCACGCATAGTTCAAAAACTATTATAGGTATTTTAACCAAACTTGGTACGGTTGTAATCAATACGCCTGGGCAGGTTGATCTTAGTTTCAGTTGTACGGCGCTCTTTCCCGGGTCAGTAGTTCAAGAAATCTTTATGCATACATACCGGAAGGATCAACTTTGAAAGTATTCTATCCGGAAGTATTATGCTAAAATTATTACGTTTATAATATATCAACGCACAGCCCAAACCGCTGGTATTAGGGACATGAAACTTGAAGGAGTGTTCTTAGTGAAGAGTAAGTACCTATCCAATAAAAAACGATTTTTGGAAATTCAACCCTTAAAGGGAAAACATAGGGGACGGAAGTTCGACATCCACGCGGGCGAAGCCGCGGGCAAAAGCTAGTTAAAAATAATGATATTCAAGTAGTAGGTACATTTTTACTATTGGGCTTCAATTTACACAAACGGTTATGGAAATATATATGTTCAAAAAATTTCACGGCCAGCGCAATCATAATTGGTGCCAGAGTGATCCTAAATGGAGAAATTAGTGAAACTAGAAAAAAATATAAAATATTATTTATTTAGCCATTTTAAGTCATGTTCAGTGTAGGTACGTTTAACAAGATTATTATATGTAAGAGAAATGTATTATTTTAGAAAAAGGTCAAGGCATTTAACAGTCTTAGGTACATATTAAAAATACGGAATATTTTGTACAAAATAATTGCTGAAATAACAAATTAACATTATTATAAAAATCAACTTTTGGCTTAGTTTCATTTATTTGGACTTAATTAAATCACTTCCAGGTAAATGTGACAAAATTAAAAGCCTTTTTAAATCCACCATTATTACATACAGTTTTTTATAGTTATGAAATGATTTAGACTCATTAAATATTAGTTTTTAAAAAGTTATTAAAGAAAACTAACGTTTATAACGAACAAAATAAAATTCTTGAAAATAAACAATTTATAAACGTAACTATTTGTAATCATAATACTTTATAAAGTTATGACTAAAATAACAGTCTTTAAAGATTATCTAAGAAATTTGGAATGATCACATTTTCCTTAACATGATATATCTTTAGTGGTAAGTGAAGAAATGAAAAAGAAGAACGCAAAGTAAAATGCAATTCAGATGGTCAGATCAGATTAAAGTATTGTTTGCAAATTCTAATGATACAAATTTTAACACAAAGTAAAAAAAATACAATTTCTTTAAGGCTTAGTTGATCAACAAACTAAACAAATAAGGTTTATTGGAAGCTCAGAAAATTGAATAGTCATTGGAATCGAGTGCTTGAATCTTCCGCTGCAGCAACCTTTGTCAAGGTGTTATCGTTTTCCAGCGAAGATAAAACTACCTCGGAAATACTTGGAGTACCTAATTAAATTTTCATAGTCAATAGATTAGTCACTCATTGGTAGTGCCCTGAGCTTTTTTCCTTTGGTAGCACTCTTTTGACTTGACTTTACAAGTCATTGTCCGTCTTAGATATGGATCATATTTTGTCTTGGCCATTCTACGACGCTCAGCCAATTTCTTCCTAAGACGTATTTCTTCAATAGATGATTTATTTCGAGGGACGATTTCAATCTGCAACATATGACAAATAGTTGCCATTCAATTTTAGAGAGGAGAAAGGGTTACAGTTGTGGTTAGCTAAATGCCATTATAATAATATCATCAATACCATCAAATACCAAGACTCCTCCGTGTCTCGGAAAGAACAAAGCAGTTGGTCCCGGCTGCCATTTGTAGATCTTCGACAGTCGTTACTTGTAGTCAGAAGCCCGAAAGTCTTCTCGTCTTCTTAACCAGTTTAACCAAGGGGTATTATGTTGCCCAGTTACTGGGTTGTGGCGATCCGACAGAAAGTCGCTCCATGTAAAACACTGGTATTCAGCTGCATCCTGTTAAACTGGAAGCCGACCCCAACATTGTTGGGAAAAGGCAGGCAGGTGATGATATTGTTAACCCCCGACGCAAAAAGAACGGTGTCATAAGTTTGACCGCTATGTGTATGTGTGTGTGTGTCTGTCTGTCTGTCTATCTGTGGCACTGTAGCGCTTAAACGGGTGAACCGATTTAGATGCAGTTTTTTTTTATTTGAAAGCAAGCAGGTTTCTTGCAATGGTTTTTACATGATTCATCAAAATCGGTTCAGCTTTTTCATTGTTATCAGCTCTTTTGTGTTAACTGCCGTTGCGATTTTATTCGCCTATGGGTATTAACTTTACTTACAAACGGTGTGACTTGAAATTTAAAAATGGAAGTTTATAAATGTTGAAATCGTATCGTTGAGCCATGTAATATTATGTCACGTCGGGGTACCGCTAAAACTTATAGCGTACAAAATTTAAGCGTAGGCACGTTCTGGAAATTATTTTGTTATTAAATTAGAAAAAAAATTGTTAGCTGCATGAAAAAGGTTTAAATACATATTTTAGAAATCAATTTACGTAATTAATAATGACTACAGAGACGAGTTCGATCATTCTTTGCTATTTGTCCCCAAGCGTCCGCGCTGTCATTGTCTTTCTATTGTCTCTCCAACGAATGAAAGGTTAAAGGTAGACCGGGATAGTAAATTGTTTGTAACAAAGAGAGATGCGCGGCAGTAGTTTAGTTTAAAATGATGTATGTTGTATCTCTCAAAATCAATTAATTTCAGTGAGGTCATCAACCATTTATCCTATAGCTAACCTAACTAAGGTTAGCTATAAAATAATTAATGGTTAGTTAGTTTAGGTTATATATAATATAAGTTGTCATTCTAATTTTATCTAACACCTAATGTTTAAATAATAGCACATTAGACACTCGCTAAATTAAACGAGTAGTAGTTATTATTGTTTTAGAATTTTTGTATCTATTTGCTGTGATATTTGATAACACAGGTTCAGAGTGGTCAATGGAACTTCTGTATGATCCTGTAGAGTATTAAAGTCGATAGTGTTGTACGTCAGCGCGCGCGCCGCCCCACACTATAGCACCACGCGCCGACCTGCGCATACGCTCCACGTCTCTCTTCAACGCCGTCTTTGGTAAGCTTTATTGTAACTAAACTTTACAGGTATTTTTCAGGTGTTATTAAATCATTTATAGACATCTCTTTTTTATTTGCGTACGTCTTGGTGACTTGGGCTTTTGCCAATTCTGATTAGTTGACCGAAGTTTTTCAGTAATCTTAATATTTAGAATACTTAATACCTACCATTAATCATTGCTAACCATTAATTGTATACATCAATTGAAACCTCGGACCCTTCGGACCCGCTACAAACATGACGGGTATTACTTACATCTCACCCGCAGACTTGCGATACAATTTCATCCAGGTGTCTATCACTTTCTTTCTGTTCTGTACAGGCAAGTAATAATAATTTGTGTGTTTCTAGGAAATTGTTAAAAGCATGGTGTTGTGCAGCGTTTTCCGCGTTACGTCACGAATTACCCGCAGCGGAGTAGCCGCGCAGTGCTGCGGACGCGCACTCTACGGCACAGAACAGAAAGGTAACCGCAATAACTACCCTTCAATCAATCACTAATTGTGTCACATGTACAAGGCCGCCCATTGTAACACCTTAAGTACCCCTTAAAGTTATTATTTGTAAGTTTTTATGGTGTACAATAAAGAGTATTCTATTATATTCTATTCTATTCTACAATACACCTGAAGTCCTGAACCAATGGTACGGTAACTCGATTGCTCCCCAAAGCCATGTAAGAATCCATTTTACTTCGCTGAGATCATAAACATTTCGCAGCGCATCGTACATCGTTCTTTTAACTAAACAGTTACTTTCTGGCTGCTTCATTAACAGTCGATTTAGTTTAAAAGTGTGTATGGTGATAAGACTGCTGTTGATCTGTATCAACAAATCGTTTAAAGTCTTGCTTAATGATATTGACCTTCACTTACCGTCATTAGGCTAAGGACTCCATGCGAGACAAAGCTCTAGAACCTTTTTAGGATAAATTAAATATCATTAGAGCTTATATACAGCTTAATTATTGACTATCTAGTACATTTTTGTTTAAATTATCAACACATGTTTAGTTTCTGAGGGATTTAAGACCACGACCTCATTTTAGTAACTGATTGTCCGCTCATTCAAAAAGTTCCAATAAATAGTTAATAAGCATCTGTTATCAGCTGTGTCGGGGAGATTACGCAACGTCGCGCGTCGCCTTGGCACTATCTCACCCTATTATGTGTCTTGTAATATACGCGGCTCGTTGCGAAACTATTTCACTATTTCTAAATAGATCCCTGTTCACCCTGCTCCCTAGATTACGTCCATACGGACTAGACTTTTGCCAAACTTATACAAAAAAAAAGTATTCTCATTCTGAAGTTCAAACTGGCTGTACCTTTCTCGAGGCTCATGAACAAAGTATAATTATTAGTATGTGCTTTCGATAATTATTTATTTTGTTTTAGTATTACATTATATATTATTTAACATACGGAGACAAATGCTTCCAGCGCCCTGGCGAATACCTACATCTTTTGTTTTATTTAATTAATGGTTTCGATTGATGATTGCGAATGTCTGATTAATGTTTTACAACTAAGTGATTACTGAAAGCTGTGCTAATTATAACGTACCTACCATTTAGGGACTTCATTTCATGTTCTCTGACTTTCGAGAGAATATATTCATTTTTGGAGACCAGGTTTCTATTATTTAAAGTAAAGTGATTTCAATAGCAACGCTTTGCACAGACTCCATATAAAAATTCAAGTATCCAATACTAAGTGTTAATAAATATACCTACTTAGCGATAAAGTGAAATAAGTGGATTTAGCAATGATCAACCGAAGAGTCAAATTACATTTGTTAAAGTTGTAGCGCATAGCTAGCTTTGTAGGCATTTCATTTTCAAGTTATTTTTAATAAAACACATGATTGTTAAAAGCTGTGCTGTGCTCCGAAGCACAACGGATAACGTCTGTACAGATCTATGAAAATAGTTACGGGTAGTCAGGGCCCGATAGTCTGACATCCAGTTTAATCAAGGTGTATTGTGTTACCAGTCAGGGTTGTGGAGGTCAGGTAGAGTCGCTCCATGTTAAACACTTCTATTTAGCTGCACCCGGTTAGGCTGAAAGTACCCTAACACCGTTGAAAAACGCTGGACAGATTAACATTGTTTACATTTATGGAAACTAAGTTGTAAAGGATACAAATAGAATAAGGACATAAATATTTTGGGAAAAATAGTTACTGAGCTTTTGCTAAGCTCTTGGCACCTACGTCTTGTTTATCTTATTTTCTTAATACTTAATCAGTGACAATCTAACAATTCTTTTCTTTTTTATTTTAAACCTACCATACCCTTACGTACCATGTTAAAACACTTCCACCGTGTAATTCACGTGTGTTTACGACATAAGCATATCGAATTGTGAATGTTTAATAATCTATATTAGTATCTACTTATATTTAAAAATGTAACTACAGAGGGGATAACACTCGTAATGATGAAAATTAATTTATCTAAAACAAGTTAGGTGTTGAAAAAAAAAGTACTAAAAGCGTTAAAACCGCTCGGAGACTGGATTGTTGCCCGGTTGATAGCAATAGTCTCGCCCCAGGTAGGTATTTAAACATAACTGACTAACCCTTATGGAATACTTATATTATAATAGGATCCAAGAATCTAAATAGCTGTACTTCTTATGTACAGACGCCAGCACAATTTCTTTGATCGTTTTTCAACTTAATGACAAACACAATAAGGTTCATATTCAATTGGAAAAATTTGACACATTGGGGTAACTTGATGTGCTGGCGTCCGTACCTTGTCCTTATTGGGGATTCAAAAGGAAATTAGAGTTTTATATAATCCTCTAGGTGATTTTAGTGGAACGTTCCCTTATAGCTTGCTAAATATAAGGCCAATTTTTTAAACGCCAGAACTCTTTTAAACGAGGATGAATAGTGGCATGGCAGCTTTTTTACAAACCAAAAATGTATTCATGTAACAAAGCACATACCTATATGAATATATAGGTAAGTCTTGCTGATCTGCAGTCTTGGTTATGCTACTATTTACTTAGCGCGTTTTAAATTAACCAATTAAAAAAAAAACTTTTTCGCAAAAAATAAAACCGACTTAAAAAAACACTAACCGGTGTAAAATAACTCTAAACTAGGAAGTCTAGAATTGTAGACACAATTAAATAATCTATAGTTCGCGGGAGCCGGCTTCCGCTCAGGGCCTTATAAATAAAAAAAAAAAATTATATCAACCAAAGCAAGCAAGAAAATTCGTTGCTATAAGTTATTCTGTACATCAAAGAAATAAAAATAGACACGTGCTTACTGTTAACAAAAACTTGCCAACAGTAATCGATGAATCGAATATATTCGGCGAAAAATAAAACCGACTTAAAAAAAAAACTTTTTTGCAAAAAATAAAACCGACTTAAAAAAACACTAACCGGTGTAATATAACTCTAAACTAGGAAGTCTGTGGCTTTGGTGGTTTTGTCTTATTCATGATGGGCCACCGACTTCCGAATTTAGAGTTATTTTACACCCATACAAATATTTGCCATAAATTAATTTTACATTGTTAATTGTTAATAATACATGTCATGGTAATAGGGTTATCTACTTATCCCTATAAAATGAAACTTAACATACCTAACGGTCGAAACTTAGGTATATTGAACACATCTGCGTACCCCTCAGAGCTTACAGGCGTGATGAAACGTCCTGAAGTTGTATAAACAATAAACATCCAAGCGATTCCAGCAATCACGACAGATTTGCCGTCTATTTTTGAAGAGTTCCATTCTATATCTCCGAAGATCAGCACCAGATCTTCACCAAATTAAAATGGAACCACCTCAGGAGTTTACTCTTTCAAATAAAAAAAGAATTTTGAGAATCGGTCCACAAATGGCGGAGAAATCAGGAAACATAGGTACATAAAAAAAAAAAAATACATACACACGAACATAGAACCTCCTCCTTTTTTTGAAGTCGGTTAAAAAAACAAAGCAGGCGTATCAGTTCTGTAAAAACGTATCCTTTATTTACCTTTTATATTTAGTCCATCCAATACAACTAAACTAAGTCCTGCAATTTCATTTTCTCACAAAATCGGTTATGCACTACTTAGTACGTTTTTTAACAAAATAAAAACAATGCAATGTTTTGTTTCCAGATCGGTTTTATACAAAGAAACACGAGTGGGTGTCGGTTAGCGACAACGTCGGGACCGTGGGCATCTCCAGCTACGCACAGGTCTGTACCTCAATCACCTCTTTCACCAGCGTACCCTTAATATAAGCATCTTGAGACAACATTCGTTGTTGGGGTTCACTTGGTTATCCAAACCACCAAGGATAATCTTTCCACGGAACTGAGTCCTGCGTTCGAACCTCCCTTACGTATACTTGGTCACCTAATATCAGCCTGTTACTGTCCCAATACCTCTTCTCATACAGAGAAGGCGCATTGATTACCACGCTTGCTGAAGGCAGATTGGCGATTTCAAACTTATATGAAATATATGTCCAGGTTTCCTCACGATGTTTTTCCCCTTCACTGACGTCAATGATGTCTAAGATCATACTTACATATGAATTGAAAAAGTCACATTGGTACTTACCCGAATTCAAACAACAACCTCGTACATGAAAGGTAGGCGCCTTAACCACTGGACCATTATGACTTCTTTACCTAACTTTTGCATAATATACATACTTACATAAGCAATTAAGCTCACGGCTTTTTTTCTACGGGGTAGACAGAAACTGTAGATCGCCACCTGCTACATCATACATCATACATACATACGTTCATACATCTGGATGCACTATGCACATGTACCAACACCTATCTACCAATAATCTAGAACGTATAGGGTTGGTGTTCAATCAGTTTTACAGTCGGTTCGGAAAAATAACTCAATGCTCATAGCTTCAAGTAACCAGCAGACTAAATCATTTCTTTTGGAAGGATTTCATTGACTTACAGTTTGTAGACCCCCGGTTTCATCACTTAACATTTGGCGCAAAACTATATTACTAATAGCTTTAAACGTGAGGTTTAGATTATGCACCACTCTACACCGGTTATATCTGTAGTATAAAGGTCAGGTCCACACATCAGCTGCGCAAGATTCGCGGAGTGTTGATGCCGTGTTCTGTCACTCCGATACAATTCCGCAGTTTAGGTACTCATTAATATTGTTATCAATATTATCCGTTCACATTAATTCGTATCCCTCTTGGTAACCTATCGAGTGAGTAATAAATAAGCTCTAATAAATTAACGTTCGATTGTTGGGCAAGTTACGACGCACAAAAAATGCGCAAGAAGAAACCAACCAGTCACTATAAGCAATAACAGAACGACGTTTAAAAAGTTAAAATATATTTAATTATTTTAGAGTAAACAGACCATAACGACTTCCTTTGCCGATCTAAACACAGGTATTAAACCACGCCACTGTAAGGTTTTCAATGATCACTCATTGAAACCCTAATCCCTAAATTGATCCTGATTTTAGTCTGTTTTTTGGGTTCCTTATATGTGAGGACAAAATCAAGCAATGCCCACATTACTTTGTTCAAGATTCCGTTGCACCGAATGTCTGTTGTTTAAGATGGGCACAATACAATCAATCTTATTTGCACCATCATCGAAGATGGCTAAAAAGTAGTGCCGCCTAGTGGCAGTTCTTCGTGAATACTCCTCTTCTGTGGTTGATTTACTAGTATGATGTTTAATGGATTATTCGAAAACTATAAATATACATTTAAAACAATGTAAAAAGATACGATGGGGCTCATGGGGCTGACATTTCTCTCGGTTTAAACCCCGAAATAAAACAGATTAAAAAAAAAGTGTAAGACACTGGGTCGACTTAGCTAGCTGCTTGCTTTTTCAAAATACGACTAATTAACCGACTTTCAAAAAAGGAGGAGGTTCTATGTTCGTGTGTATGTATTTTTTTTTTATGTATGTTACCTGATTTCTCCCCCATTTGTGTACCGATTCTCAAAATTCTTTTTTTATTTAAAAGAGTATACTCCCAAGGTGGTCCCATTTTAATTTGGTGAAGATCTGGTGCTGATCTTCGGAGATATACAACGGAACTCTTCAAAAATAGACGGCAAATCCGTCGTGATTGCTGGAATCGCTTGGATGTTTATTGTTTATACAACATCATGACGTATCATCACGCCTGTATGCTCTGAGGGGTACGCAGATGTGTACAGTATACCTAGATTTCGACAGTTAGGTATGTTAATTTTCATTTATTAGGGATAAGTGGATAACCCTATTTATCATAACATGTAATGTTAACAATTGACAATAAGTAGGTATAAAATAAATTCATGTTTTAATCAATTCATTCATCAATATTTGTATGGAAACAACTAAAAATGGAAAAATAAAAAACTTTTTTGCAAAAAATAAAACCGACTTCAAAAAAAGCACTAAACGGTGAAAAATAACTCTAAATTAGGAAATCGGTGGCCCATCATGAATAAGACAATCGGTTTTATTTTTTGCAAAAAAGTTTTTTACTATAACATTTCTTCTTTATTGTATTCCAGCCAGCGTGAAAAGTGGCAAAAAAACATTTTGTCACTTGATTTTCTCATGGCGAGAAGTCGATGTGTAGAAAAAGCTAATCATTGTTATAAAATTGGAACAGCAATAACAGTTTTGTTTCATTTGACTTAAATAAAATTAAACCAACCAACCAACTTAATTAAAATTAATAAATTTTAAGTAAGTTGGTTAAAGTTATCGAGTTAAAAAAACCAGAATCACTATTCTGGTTTATTTAGTGATTCCACCTGCTGGTAAGCGATGTTTGTTCGCCCGGACCAACATATTTTTCAGTAACATGATGGCCAATTAGCCATATCTATTTCTATTGAACGCCATACCTCTGCTAACACACTAGTTTTAAATTAGTAAGGAGGAAATCAGAAAAAATATAAATAAATAGGAACCTACTGCTGATGTAATCACCATCCAGACCCCCAAGTGCCAATGTATAATGCCCCCGAATATTTAATAAATAGTTGGCATTTTTGTGTGTATGCGCTCTAGGATGCGCTGGGCGAGGTGGTGTACGTGCAGTTACCGGAGGTGGGCAAGGTCATCGCAGCGGGGGACGAATCTGGAGCCCTAGAGAGCGTGAAGGCAGCTAGTGAAGTTTACAGCCCTGTCTCCGGCACGGTCAGTACCTTTCAAATTATGTTATCATAATTTATAATCATACAGTCTAAAAAATTACGAAAATCTTTACTAGAGATAGCTTAAACTAAGACGTTTGCTCATCGGACATTACCTATTCTAGTTGTATAGGTGCGTAGAAACGCTTACTGCAGTCGTTTTATCTTTAAGGAAGTACAAAATACGGCAAGCCAAATATGCTACCGAAACAGAATATGAGTACAATACCCGTTGTCCATAGCAAGTCTTATTAATGTTTAATGGTGTCGTAAGAACACATAGGTACAGAATGCCACTATCTATAATGAACTGTTAAAAATATGGTTATGTAACCGGTCGTGCAATCAAACTCTTGGTATCCCTAGGATCCTTAATTAAAATATTTAATCTTTGTGTTACATTTCATGCTGAATAATTCATCATAATAATTTCGTCCTAATACAAATTCCAGGTCACAGACACAAATAAAGAAGTAGAATCAAAACCTGCGTTGATCAACAAGTCGTGTTACGAGCAGGGTTGGCTGTTCCGGGTGAAGCTGGCGAAACCCGAGGAACTGCAGCAGCTCATGGACCAAGCCGCCTACGACAAGTTCCTCGAGGAGCACTGACCCTTAAGCTTAGATATAGAACCGTATTTATATTGTTGTTGTTGTATTCCTTTGTTACCGATAAGCTACGTATTCAAGGGAAAATGAAGTTGTTTCCCGCAACATTAATCATACGGACAGTTGCGCGACTTTTGTGTCCCTAGGCTACGGCGCTTTGTCTGATCTGATTCGTTACTCTACTATAATTTAATACCTATTAAATAATTATGTTCACATGCAAAGATAGAACCTTGGATTGGACTAAATCAAGTTCAGATTATTATGGTTGTTGCCGATTTCTAGACATGAAGTGCTCGCGTTCCCTGGTTTTCCCAGGCGAGTGCTGCAATCAGCAGCGCCTCGCTCCTACTGAGTGATCACCATGTTGATGTTCTGTGTGAGATGAGTGGGGAACGTTCTCTTGTAATGTTTTGCAATAATTAAAGATTTTCTTTTGCTTGTTTTTCGTTTTGTTTACTCGTACTTGTAACTTTAGCGGTAAAAAACGATTGATTACATGAAGTTTCAAAAGATTATGCCAATACTCTAACTTCGTGATTGTTAACAAAAATGTGTTTTGTTTGGGCCTACAGGTTAGGTTCGCTCATATAAGGTTCGCTCAAGTTAGGTTTTCTCAGGTTTTGGGGGTTGCAGGTTCTTCTGTTCCCGTGACCTCTGGCTCAAGTGTCAGATGAAACACGGGGTAGTTTCTAGTCAGTAACAGTCTGACAGACCCCTCCGCCCATCCCGGGGCGGACATCCATGAGTATTTTCCACTCCGCACAAAAAAATGAAAGGTTCGCTTAGGTTAAATTAGCGGATTTTCTTTTTTTCCAATGGAAACATGTGTCTACACTGATCTACTAACAAGTGGGCCAGTCAGGGCTTATTCCCGGCTAAATTATTATCTAAGTATCTATATATATAAAAGAAAGTCGTGTTAGTTACTTCACTTATAACTCAAGAACGGCTGAACCGATTTAGCTTTTTGAAAATTGGCAGGGAGGTAGTTTAGAGCCAGGAGAAGGACATAGGATACTTTTTATCCCGTTCGACATCATAAAAATAAATATCAAGAATATCGGTTGTCTCAAACATTTTTCAAACGCAGCGCCATCTTGGATGACATGACAGGAGTCAAACTTCCCAGTTCATTATCAGGTGACAATTTGAAATTGACAAGTCTTAAGCTAAACCCAAGAAGGTAAGGTTGTCAATTTATAATACGCACCTACGTTCTGAAATTTATTTTGTTATTAAACTTAGAGGTTTTATGTAGCATAAAAAAGTCTTATATTTCAGAAATCAATTTACGTAATTAGCAATGATGACAGAGACGAACTTTAGTAATTCTTTGCAAATAGAACTTATTTTACTGTTAGGACTTTAATTAAAGTAGACCGGGAAAACTATAGGCATAAATTGTATGTAACATAGAGGCTATAGTTCCGATTAAAATTATGAATTTAGTATTTTTTAAATCAATGCATTTTAGTAAGGTAGTTAGGTTAGATAGTTGGGTTAGCTATAGGATAGGTATGGTCAGTTAGGTTAGGTTATATATACATGTTGTAATTTAAAAGTAGTAGTAGTTATTATTGGTTTGGATTTATTTGTTGTCGTCTTATTGAACGTATGTATAAATGTATATCTAATATAAAAAAAAAAAATAAGAGCAATAAATTGACTCTAAGGCACAACGAAGTTTGCCGGGGCAGCTAGTATTATATAAAATCTGTCAAAGCACAAATTTGCCGATTGCGAATTCGGCCCTAAATAATGAACAAGACATTCAGTATTGTTGTTGTTAAATGATCAAGCTTGTACTTTATATAATGTACTCATATATGGAATATAACGAGGGAGTTTTAGGGAAAATATTACGTGCCTAATTATACTTCTTGAAGGTTTATATACTAGATAATCTTATACATTTCATGGATATCTTGTATGCCAGACGAGAGTACTTTTATTATCTTTAACATTGACTGTACCGAGTGTAACGACTAGTGACGAAAAAAAGCGAGTGTATATTTTTAATTTTTCACCTGATTTGTTGAGGTAAATTATTTTAGAAATCTGTGAATGCTGTTTAGTTTCTTTATAAAAAGTGGTTTCTATTCAGGGCCCATGATTTTTTTCTATCCTGCATACCTACTTATAAGATATTGCAGTAAGTAACTTTAAGATGACCAAACCGTTATCACTCCCAAAGACTTTCAATACTATAATTTTTGAGCCGATACTTTTGTGTCTTACCTAGTGGACTGTGTGGACACAAGTCGATTAGTCTAGTTTGTACGCTCCACTGCTGATATAATTATATACGAGTAGGTACTAGTTGCGTTACTGGCCAGGGATCACAGTTTTTTTCTATGTAATTTCTTCGCATGATCTCTCTATCTGTATTATCTTATTGTTTCTTAAATATAGTACCTATTTTAATGATTTTTTAATAGCTTCTTAAATTATAGTGTTGCCACAACTATTTTTCTTCAATTTAAGCGTGGCTAAAGTTGGTAAGTACATATTCGTTGACTACTGCATTCAATAATAACAAAACTAATGTTTTAACGAAAGTTATTATTACAAGTAAAATCGAATCGTAAAATAGACACTAGCAAAAGAGTAAAAGGTACTCAAGTAATTGGTGGGTTCACTTGAGCGCCGCGGCTCCAGATATGATCTCGATGAGTTCTCTGGTGATGACGGCCTGCCGCGTCCTGTTGAACAGCAGCGTCAGCTTCCTGATCATCTCGGCAGCGTTGTTGGTGGCGTTGTCCATGGCCGCCATGCGCGCCGACTGCTCCGACGCCGCGCACTCCTTCAGCGCGTAGTACAGCAGCGCCGCCAGCGTCCACTCCGTGTAACTTTCCAGCGTATCTTGGTCCACGTCATCAAAAGCAATCATATTTGGCGCGTTCTATAAGTGAAATATGTTTTTTTTTTATTGAAAAAAAGCTTACTGGCAATGTGGGTTGCACATTACTAGTCGTCTAGTTAACCCCTTCAACTAAGCTAAATGAGCTTGTGTCTGGAGCAGGTTTAAGCCAATAGTGCAATGGGTAGGGATCGAACTTACGATCTCTCGATCACCAGTCCAACGCCTTAGCCATTGGGTAATGGGCTGTTTCCACTTTAAATATTTAATGAAGCATTACATGTAACAAATTAAGAAAAAAAGTAGTTGAAGTGCGACAATATGAAAATTAAAAGTACAATCGTCGTATAAAGATACCTCGCCTAATGTATAGATCGCTGTGTAAATTCAGTAGAACCTATAATATCGTCATTCATTTCGTTTCATTTTGAAAACGTAGGTGAAATGAAGGTACATTGACCTGTCATTCCATACTAATCCTAATGCTGAGGATTGAGAGTTCACTTAAGTTTTCAAGAGGCGATTTTAACAGCATCGTACAGCAGTTTTGTGCCAATGTCACAGATTAAGACTGTCACAGTTTATACTACATACAACTAAATAGGTATGTTTCATAGCAAGCCGTAAGATCCTTGCTCTGATGTATATTATTTTGTAAGACGGGGCCTGCTAGGAATTTGTCCCTAGACACTTTGGCCCTGGAACGCAAAGGGCATTAGGAGGAACACGGATGCGTTTGCGTTGCGCATTTATTCTTAGCGGGAGGAGTCATTTGATGATTTCCTATCCTTAAAACTTACTTCTATCCTGGTCTTGTTGAAGATAGGCATGACCGTGAGCTCGTACTTGACGGGAGAAAAGTACTTGTTGTAGAAGATCTCGCCGAGGTCGTACGAGAAGCCCGCCTCCGTGATGACGGCCGCCATGAGCGATGCGTCGACGAACGCCGGCGCCAGTCGTCCCACCTGACACATCACGAACCTTCGATCAGTAATAAGTCACAAACACACAACTATAATCTAGAACATAGTTGAGGCATAAATGACAATACATAGTCAGTGACACTATCCTTGTGGCACTGACGATGACGGTTTTGAGGCGGTATAGATGAGCTTATTGCGTCAGTTTCATCGTAATTCGAGAAAATGTCCGCAAGAGCTTTGCAACTATTACTGTCAGGTCTAAAAGGTTCCTTTAACACTTGTAGGTTCTATATAAAATAGGTCTTGATAAAATATGCCTAAAAACTAAATTAAGTATTATATTACCCGAGGAGCTCTACATTGTCCGCAGCATTGTGATTGATCAAGTTTTTAACGTTTAATTGTTTATTTAATACTAGCTTCTGCCCGCGACTTCGTACGCGGATCCTGTTGTTTATGTCAGCGACAACGGGGTCGTCAAAATCGAAGATCTGCTGGCTTATTCACAACCATTCGACTAGATTCCGCACCGAATCGAACGGCTAAGATGTCGAAGATGTCATCCAAACGCAATTCACAAATCCGAAACCGATTTTTTTTGACAAGCCAAATTCGATAAGAAGACTCAAATCTTTCCGACAGCTGTTTGCTATCGGGAGCCATACCAAGCAAAATTTAAACGATTTAATTTTCATGAATCCAGGTTATTTCAGAGAAATATAAACACTGTAAACCTTTAAAATACTGCACTTTTAAGTAAGTGAAGTTTTATTATTGTATTGACCGTATTTCATTGATACTTTCGCATTTACTCATATTCAAAGTGTAATTATGTAGAACTACAAAATTACCTACACTTTGAATTACTTTATTCGTAAATACACACATCAAAAGTGTCTAGGGATCAACATATATTCTTGCAATAACTTTTCTCCTGATTGATATTAATTAAAATTTTCTTTAAGGATTCATCAAATAAAGTGTTTTCGTTTGTCACAGTAACGATAAACCAAGTCACCTTTGCATTAATAAAGAAATTTGCCATTTTCCTAATAAAGGGATTTTTGACATTTGAACCACTAACATTAAAGTTCGAAAAAAAGACTGAAATAACAGTTTTCTTTAAAATTTTATTGGGTAACTTAAACAATTAATAATCCGTGTTTCTACCGCGAACACTAACAACACAAGAACATCGGTTTGGCATACTCAAAATGAGTTCATCCAAATCACGCTGTGGAATGGCCGCCCATGTTCGTTGCAACAACAAAAAAAGGTCTTCTTGCGACTGGACACCCTCCATATTTGGCAGAGCTCTTCTCTGTAGCATATCCCATGCATGCTCAATCGGGTTCAAGTCTGGCGACTGAGCAGGCCAGGGCAGGACATTGATGTTAGCTGCGGCGAGAGTCTGTCTTACAACTCTTGCGGTGTGCGGTCGTGCATTATCATGCATTAACTGAAATAAGGGACCGATTTGCACTTGTAGAGGAACGATGACGTCTGATACAATCGTCTCAGCATAAATTTGAGCGTTGAGGTTGCCTCTGATCCAAATCAACTCAGTTCTTCCGCCGATCCAAATACCCGCCCATACCATGATGGTTCCACCACTATAAGGATGGACTTCCTGGCAGGATTTTAATCGCTGTTGGCATCCAGGGGTTTTCCAGTGTCGTATACGTCTTGTATCCGGTCTCATACCAAAACGAGACTTATCAGAAAAGCACACGAAACGCCATTGTTCTTCTGCCCAATTTCTGTGTTCAAGAGCCCATTGATATCGAATCCTACGATTGTACATTGCTATAGGTGGTACCCGTAGCGGTCTTCGGGAATGAAGGTTCACTTCATGCAAGCGGTTTCTGACTGTTTGGTCGCTAATTAAGTTCCCTGAAGAGTGATGAAGCCTCACGGCTAACATCATGGCGGTTATTGTTGGAGCTCTTCGAGTTAAGATTTGAATGTATCGGTCTTGTCTCCGTGTGGTGCAGCGATACCGTCCTCCATGGCGCTCAGCCACGGTACCAGTGCTTCGGTAACGTGTCCAAAGTCGACTGATAACACTCTGACTTGTATTCAGAGCTAAAGCCACAGTACGTTGCCCTGAACCAGCTTCTATCATTCCCACGGCTCTGAGCATTTCTTCCCTGCTTAAATGACGTCGCCGCTCCATAATAACGTTGGTTTTAATCAGTAGTAGGGAAACAGTAGCACTAATAATGTCTTCAATGCGTTGTATGTTTTTATAGGGAAAATATTGACAGCTGATTTTCATCTTTTACTCGAATTTGATTCACAGTTCCTGATTCAAATTATGAAATGCACCAAAAAGGATCCATATAAATTTATAAAATCATAAATTTATTACAAAGCCACATCTCAATCTCAAGAAATCCGCATAAAAATGCTTGATCCCTAGACACTTTTGATGTGTGTAGTTGTACATGTAATTGTTTGACAATGAGCAAATAGCAAGATTTGTGTATTGATATCAAATACTTACAGTCATTTAGCCTTTTTTAAGCAAAGTTATAATAAAAAAAATAATCCATAGTTTTATTTCAAATAAAAACTTTTTCCGCATTGCCAGACTGGCAATGTTTAAAAAGTAAAAAAAGTTTAAAAAGTAAAAAAGTCTGTCAAACTGGCAATGCCAATTTGACAGACGGCTGTTTACAAAGCAAGTTTATTTGAAATAAAGTTTGTTTGATTAAGTTTATTTGCTTAATAAAATCATTTTGTACGTTTGCTGTCTATTAAATTACTAGCTGTATATTCTATAATTAAACGGATCGAAACATTCAAATAAACCAATTTTATTTACTACTTTAAATTTTCTACCACGGTGATCTTTTTACTACCATTTTGTAGCGTTCCCCATAAATACAATGATCAATCGTATAGAAAAAAAAACGTATCCGTTCGGATCTGTGAATAGCGTTTTGGCAGTTCTTCGGCTCGGAAATGAGATAGTCGAAAACGGTTCCTTACCGACACGGAAACCAATCGAACGGTTTAGAATAAGGCAGCTGAAACGTCTGATGTCGAATTCTAAAAGCCCGGGGACGGGAAAACAATGGGATGCGCGAGACGATTCAAGACGTTCCAGATTTTTTATTTTTGTTGGTCAACAGGAAATGCCATCAGGCTTAACAACTTTTGCTAAGACGCCATTTCTATTTTATATTGTCGCTGGGCTTTGGAGTTCCACTACAGGTGCTCCAGATCTTCAAATTTAGTCTCACAGCAGAAAACACTCTTCACGTGGAATAGTTTTTGCAATGGCACCATTTTTATATCTCTTTTACTTTAGGTGTTCCATTTTCCAAAATAAATTATAGCTTATATGTTGCGTGACGTACACGATCAGCGGTCAGTCACGCACATATTTTTCACTGGTGTCTAGAGACCTGGATACCTGGTAGATGCGTAAATACGCTGAGAATGCAGGCGTGCTTCGCGATCCCAAGAAGTTTCCGCGGAGCGAGTTGCAGCCTCATGTTCTCGAACAGCATCAAGTGTCTCCTAACGCTCTTCGGTAGATTGTTGGGATCTTATTATCTTTAATCATTTAGCACCTTTAGAACATTGGGAAAGATTTGACCTCTTTCTAGGCATGGTTATAGTTTTATTGTGATGATATCTGATCAATTAAAATCTAAGTGGCTGCTCCCCTGCGTTACCGGGTAGGCAACCATGTAACGAAAATAAATGGAAAAGGAAATTAAACACTCAAATAACATAAGCCAGAAGGCATATTTATACGAACAAAAAAAAGGGGTTTTGGCCAGTAGAGTCTAATTTTCAATGATATACCATCGTCATCGAAAATCAGTCCTGACCTGTTCTCGCCTTCACCGCGTGGAGGTACTTATGTTATTTTATAATTATGCAATGAAATTAGTGATAGCTTTAATTTCTATGCCAAATGTTTCTGATCTTCGATTTTTATGAGTCAACAGGAAATGCCTATCAGACCGAACAACTTTTGCTAAGACGTCATTCCTATGTGAGTTATGGTGTAGCTGGGCTCTTGGAGTTCCACAACAGGTGTTCCAGATCTTCGATTTTTATACGTCCACAGCGAGTACTCATAAGGCTGAACAACTCTTGCTAAGACGTCATTCCTATATATGTTATAGTGTAGCTGGGCTCTTGAAGTTCCTCATCAGGTGTTCCGGATCTTCAAATTTATTCTCTCAGCAGAAAATGCTCATCACGTGGAACAATTTTTGCTGTGGTACCATTTTTGTATCTCCTATAGTTTAGCTGGTCTGTTGCGGTTCTGCATCAGGTGTTCCGGATCTTCAAAGGAGACGTTCAATAAATTTATGGGGCTTGGGCTAAAAATAATTAAAAAATTGAACAGCATTCTGACTTATAATACAGGCTAAAAGTGCATAATTTTTTTGATTTTTTCGTGTAGGTATTAAAAAAGTTTTATCGCTACTCCGTTTTTTTTAAAAGTTAGTTGAAAAAATTTTAGCTTGTATCACTATAAAAAATAATAACATGATAACCAAAGAGTAGTATGCTTTGGCATATGGGTTATTTAAACGTCAAACGTCAAGTTGACAAATGTCAATCTGTCATGAACGGATTTGACCTTTTAATGGCACGTTTTGATATTGCATTATGATATTAATAAGTATTTTTATCTTAATTGCATGAAGCTGCAGCTTCAGTTTTAATAAAAAGTCAAAGTTTTTAGTAGAAATTACCATTTAAGACACATTTGAAAAGCTATATTTCATAGAAACTAATAAAAAAATTCAATGTGCGTTTTGTTTTTCTAAGATATTTTTCAGTTTTTTACAAAAACAGAGGACTGAAAAAATCTTATTTAGTCATGATCGAATAGCTTATTAAAATAGCTTTCTAACAAGGTATATTATCACATTGGTGTTCAAATATCTTCGGAATAATAGCCCATATTTGACCGTCTCCTTTATTCTCTCAGCAAAAAATGCTCATCTCGTGGAACAATTTTTGCTATGGTACCATTTTTGTATCTCCGTTTAGCTGGTCTGTTGCGGTTCTGCATCAGGTGTTCCGGATCTTTAAATTTATTCTCTCAGCAAAAAATGCTCATCACGTGGAACAATTTTTGCTATGGTACCATTTTTGTATCTCCTATAGTTTAGCTAGTCTGTTGCGGTTCTGCATCAGGTGTTCCAGTTTCCAAGATAAATTATAGCCTTTGTGTTGCCCAGACTTAATATCTATACAAAAAAAAAAACATTCAAATTCGTCCAGTAGTTCCGAAGATTAGCGTGTACAAACAAACAGACAAACAGATAGCCTTTTTTTGCATTCGTGCTCTATTATAATATTTATTTATTTATTTATTTATTGTTTCTAAACCCCCCTCAATTATTATTTTTATTAAATATATTTAATATTTAATGTACAGACACAGTTGTTTTACTGTCTTATTATATGTATAGATCTAATTCAAACATACAAATGAGTGCCTTAGGCACTAACGAACGAACGAACGAAGTAAGTAACTAAGTAAGTAAGTAAATTTTATTTGTATAGACATGGTATACATTGCATGCAATATTTAAAATAGTTCTAACATGTTTAGCCGCATTTCGTGGCGTACAAATTGGTAGGACGAACTTCACACGGGGTTTCGATTCTACTCCACCAGTTTAATTGCGCAAGCGCTCAAATGTTGTAAGTGTTCTTAGATAGATATGTAACGGTTGGTAAATATGCGACCACTTATTAAAAAGGGATGGGGAAGTTTAGCAAAAACTGCAACCTTTCTAGTATCTATCACGACCATCCCGCCAGGAGTGTACGAATATGTAGAAATGTGGTGCGGAATTATTGCCTGTACGTGGTAAGTTACTGTGACAATAGGCTTGTGTAGTGGGAGGACACTGGTACGCACATCTTTGACGCTGACGAGCATGTGGCGCGCGTAGGTACGGCGCAGGATGAGTCGGGACTTGTCCCCGATGCACACCAGCTTGTGATTGTCGCCGTCGGCTGCGCGGACCTGGAACTGCCCCCTGATGCGACGGGCCACGCCGCTGTGCACGCCGCCGCAGAGACCTGAGGCAGGACACAAGTTATGGAAGGACCTCTGTTATAAGCTACGAGCGTACAAGTTTCAGACGCGTGTGATGATAACCCAACAATTCTTCTCAAAACTGGTCTTGTGCTTCAATATCCTCAATAAAAAGCTCATCAAATGATTTTGTAAATATTATTACTTATTAATTTAGAAAATTACATTTTAGTCTTGTTGGATCATTTCATCTTTTGTCATAACTGTGTTCCATTCGATTAACTTGCAAGTTTGTAAGTATATAAAAGCTTCGGCACGTGTTATGCGCATTAGTGGCGGCCGTGCATTGGAGAGCGTCCAGCTGCACGTGCTACGGCTCGCGCGCGGTGTCTATCACTCTCAGAGGCCAAAGATGAAGCAGACGGATTTACCAGATAAGCGGTTAGTGCTCAGTCACTCCCCTGTAATAACTTGGTGTTATTTGATGACTCTGATAATGTAGGCTTGAGATCTGTAATGCTTTTCTGCAAAATCTCTCCGTGAATACGTAAGTGAAGTGAAGGCGAAATGTGTTGTTACCTCATACTAATTCTGGATTGAAAGTTCACTTTGCAAATTGATGTGAAGCGCTCGAGGTTCAACCAGAACGTGAAAATGCTAATACTTACCGAAAGACAAGTTACAAGTCTATCGAACGTAAGCAACGTTCGATAAACTCGTAACTTCATTCCTCGTAAAGTCAAATGAACTTGGGAACACCGATGCAAGCAGGGAATTATACTCCTTGGCTGTGTGCATAATAACGGATGAGGCAAAGCGCTTCGTGCGAATATGAGGAACAGCTACAAGGTATGGGTGATGACGGCTGAACCAACTGAGACGAGTTTGTAACTAGCAACTAGATAGCTTTTTAAGACGACTCCTAACTGAGTCAAAACCATAGATTGTTAAATTCTGCGGGTGCAAAGTTGTGGGCAACAGCCAGCGAATAAACCTTTAAGGCATTTCCAACATTTTCCATACCGCGATTGCGCAAAAAAATTAAAAAATACGTTACCTATCTAATATAAAAAAATCAGTCACAGTATTTGTTACTAAACCCATCCAAAACTGCAAGATCGATTCCTTTGAAAGTTTGTGTGTATATTCAGTAAGTCTGAGAATAAGACGTAAACTAATAACCAAATTTTAAAGTAATATGATTGTATGGCGGAACAAAGTTTCCCAGGGCAGCTAGTATCTATGCTTTGTCTTGAATCACTGACAGACGGTTTGTCGCACACACGCACAGGCAAAACCGCTTATTTATGGTAGACACTTCAAACTTAGAGGGTGTCTTCTTTGTATGACGTAAGCATCCGATAAGAAGTTATTTGTCGATATTCTACCCCTAACGGGGTGAGAAACGAGGGTGAAGTTTGTGACCATGTAGCTCCTTGGTCCAATCTACTTCAAATTTTGGATTCTTATTCATTCTTTATTAGAATTGATGGAAGATGCGTATACAATTTTATTTGAACTCATCGCCTAACGGGTTTGGCAAGGAGTAGAAAGGGATAAAGTGTTTGTTAGAAAACTCCTTCTAAACGGGATGTCAGTCATGCCGTTTAGAATGAGTCTTCCATCAATTCTATTAAACAATGAATATTAGTACTTATGCAAAATTTGAAGTAGATTAGACCAAAGAATCACATTGTCACAAAGTGATAGTGTTGGACGAAAACTCATTCTAAACGGCATGACTGATTCTATATTTTTGCGTGTCTATATTTAGTGGGTCTGAGAATAGGACATACTTAAACTAATTAAAACTAAAAAAAATTATTCTAAGGTGGAACAAAGTTTGCCAGGCAGCAAGAATCAACGAAGAATAATTATATAAATAATTATTATCTCGGGTTGCGAGTTCCTAGTTAGTGCGTGACATGATCACAGGTGCGCCGGTTATTGCGTTCTAATTCTAACACTCCCAACTTCAATAATTGACATAAGTTATAATATTATTTTGATAATATTTTTTTATTTTTTAGATGTCGCCCGTCACTTGTTCTCATACTTAATTAATCAACTTAATAAAGTTTGTTTCAGAAGTTTTAGGTACAGTTATATTCATTGAGTGAATGAAAATTCGTTTTCATGTATGCTCCAATTCAGGTGGTATTGTAATTTTATAACAAAAAGATATTATAAGATTGTATTATTATTAAAAGTAGACCATGTACCTATTGTACACTATAACGTTAGTATGTAACTCAGTGGCTCCGAGTTTGTGAGGTGTCAGTACACAGACAAAAATAATTTTAGTTTCTGAACTTGGTTGGAAGTTATAAATATACAAAACAAACTAAACTAAAGCCTTTTATAACTTAAAGACTAGAATTATAAAAACGCTACGGTTTATTGCCAGTCTGCGTGGCATACATGATGTACCCACCTACGACACATTAACAACCTCAAACATGTTTTTTCGTTAGTTGTTGAATTCAGACATCCTACATCGTGAAAAAAAGAGTTGCCAACTTTAATAGTCTGTGAGGGTAAACAATACTTGGTGACATTGATAAGAGACGCCGTAATTTGATCGCAGCCATCCAAACAAAACATTTTAGAACCAGAACAGTTTTTAACAAAACTTCAGCATCGTATTGACAATTGCAAATGGGACTTCCAACTACGCAAATAATGTGGCGAAGGTATTTGGGCATACTCGTCGGTCGATGCGCCGTGATCTGTAGATAACCCCGCCAGCGCCGAACTGTGCGTAGGTACCTATCTTGGAGCTGCGCGCGCGCACGCCGCCGTGCGACGCCGCCCGCCGGCGCGCTTCGCGCTACGCCTTATCACTCACTTGTTTTTTCTTATGCTCCAATTTGGGTGGTATTGACATTTATTAGAAAATGACGCTTTTAGATTGTGTTATCATTGAACAATCTAGGAGGGGATCTTCAGTAACCATTTGCACATCATAATGTGTTTCTGTTAGCTACTTATGATGAAGTAGGCATGTCTGGGTACTAACGGTAACCAACTACTCGTAATGCAATATGAGTTGCATATTTGAAACAAGGCCAATAAGTTGCAGCGGAACATTGTTCAAAGAAAAGGTTATCATATTTAAGACTCTTGACCATTTTTATAGGCCAATAATAAATATGTAGGTCGTCACACTTGCTAAGCTTTTTCTGAAACTACATGTAAGCAAGGTAACGTAATGCGACGTAACCTTCCAGCAAAACAACAGATAGCGTCACCAATGACGCATCAATTTCGCAGCTTCCGAAAAATAAACATGGATAAATTTTACAATGTCGATATTAAAACTGTACCGTCGAGTAATCTCCGAACAATGTCGCTATTACCTTTTGCAATACCTACAGGTAATATTTCCATCATATTCGTTCACTTATCTTCAAAATATAACAATAGGTACTTTGGTTGCTGTTGTACATCTTAGTTTACCTCTATCAGAAGTCATGGCGATATAAATTCGTTTCAGGTTCTTCTCTTTCTCTTTATCTTCGGGCTTGAGTTCAGGCTCGGGCGGTGCGCCTTCTTTCTTCTTCGCTCCCTTCTCTGCACTGGGCTTGACGTCCACCGCTCCCTTCACGAGCTGTGACATCTCATAGAACTTGCGCGGTCCGTAGCCGAAAGGTCGAGCCGCTTGCAAGTCGCGCTCTGCTTTCGTGAACCTGGGGTGCAGGTCACAACCACAAATACTCTAAGTATGTTTGTCATGTTCATTTTCGGGCTACGTTACGCCTATAGCTAAGAGGGTCTAAAGCTCTATCTTTGTAAAATCAACGACGAGTTGTTTACTTATTTTGTGTCAACTGCCGATTTTTGTTAGTCGACAATCTTAGAAGTTTTGCTACGCGTGGCACACTTTGCATTACTGCTCGCATATATATGGGATGTGACACCTTGGCATTAGATACATTTTGCTACTTATTCGCCTGCCTATTCAAAGTTCATCCCAAATGGGTACAAGAGTAGGAAAACGTTACTTGCTGGCTGAAACCATCTTCATGGTCTTGGTGATCTTCTGAATGTTTTTAATCGACTTGAGTCGTAACTGAACCTGTTTCAAAATCACCATCGTTAATAACTTTTACTGTACAATATATTATAATTACACACTTTTCTAATATTATTAAAGCAGTCAGGCTCATATTAAACTAATGTCAATATAAGTAAATGTCAATTTCGCCGCGTTACTATTCATAAAATATATAGGTTTCTGTGCCAAGATCAATCAATACTTTTCAATCAACAAAACTTTTTGGTCGACCTACAGGTTTATTGACATATTACATTTTATTTATCATTAATTTAAACTTGGTGGTTGCGTGAAACAGGTTTAACCAAGGTACCTTGTCGTTCCACAAAAGTATCGTAAGCAGAATATACGCTTTTATGGTAATAAGTAGCGGTATTTTATTTCATTTGGTTAATATTATATCGAAGTATTTCTGCAGCCTTGCGGAAACGGAAATGCGCAGCAGTTCCGTTGTAATATTCTGCGTGCCTCTGAGTGCGCAAAAAGAAGTCATTTTATATATAACTCGTTTGTAGAATGAATTTTTAGTTAATAACATTCGAACCTGTGCTGCGTGAGCGCAGGTCTAGTGTGGACACTACAATATTATTAAAAGGTATGATAGTTTTCAACTACTTACTGACTTAAGATATTAATTCAAGATCTCGTTATGGAGAAATTACCGTCTACCGGCAGGTAAAGCCCCTTCGAAAAGGCCTACTTTTGATTGATTTATCAATTGGCTATTTGACACAATTTAAGATTTTAGTCCTTCATCTAGATTACAAGAAAGTATTCGACTCATATTTCTTCTTTTTCACGTAATCAAAAAATGATGGCGATACATTGAGTCAAAATGTGACATGACGTCAATACTATGAACTATTATTACGATTCAATTGACGACCTAAAATGAACTGCTTTGCAATTTCATACTAAGACGTCATTAAAACGATCCGGTTTAGGTTGACGCCAAATCAAGTCGGCACTTGAATCGCAAGCTGTTTTA
The DNA here is from genome assembly GCA_921972225.1 of Euplexia lucipara. Lineage (NCBI taxonomy): Eukaryota > Metazoa > Arthropoda > Insecta > Lepidoptera > Noctuidae > Euplexia > Euplexia lucipara. Next base: position 1,620,225 of record OV179142.1, on the reverse strand, counting down.
GTTAGTTCATTTTTCGTACCATGAGGTGACATTTGAAGCTAAATTGGTTCGCATAGTGTCAAAAATAGCGATCCAAAAAAAGTTTCTAGTTTCGTGGCGTAAACTGAATCGTTTTGTCATAAACTTTGAAAAAATGTGGAAAAATACGTACCAAATTCAAGGTATTTCAGTTAAATATGTGTTTCTTACGCAACAATGTAAAATGTACGCCATTATTCGTATTACTAATTACTTCCAAGTTAAACGTTAAAAACTAAAAACTCTTTTGAGTACTACTACCTAATTAGAACTCCTTGGGTTCTATCAAAAAAGTTTGTATATATTTCAAAACGCGTGTGTTGCGTTCTAAACTCGTCATAATCATTTTACTTTTACGACGACACTAAGCAAACCTTTAATTTTTATTTTAAAGAATTATTTAAATTACTATTACATTAATGAGTAGTAAAATTGGGCTTAATGGTATATAATTTGACTCATAAGCGCAATTTTAAAATATATTTGTTGAAATTTTATACACAAATAAAACCGCTAAAATCATAACTACTAGGTTTCGGAACGCAACGCATAGGTTGGAGTAAAAGAGACAAACTTATCCAACAATTGCTTAGATAATATAGGTACCTCTAGATCGAGCTACCGCGTGGCCGCACATGCGACAGCAATATAAAAGTTCAGTGTTGCTATTCCTTAAAAAAGTCCCAAAATACCACCAAAATTCTACTTAACTGAGGGTTCCAATTTTAGCACTATTGTAAATTATAATTTACGTATTCAACGTGGTAATAAGAGTGTAGAAGTATCCATGTGTGAGAAAATATAATTTCACGTAAAATACCTACTTTCAATCTTACCTTGATTCTCACAAATAAAATACACTACTACCAGGTGAAGCTTGATGTGTGTACATAGAAGTAACTTTTTAGAAGAACACTACATTATTTTTTCGCGTGTTATTTATCATTAAAATATATTGAGGTATGGCTGACATCCAGTGTGACATTGACATTGCTGTATAATAACTATTGTCCTTTAGACAAAACCAACTTATTTTGAAAATATCTAATTTTTTGTTTATACTTAATGTTACTGATCGTAGCTACATTAACTAAAACGCGCTGGTTTAGGAAACCACAGTTTATTTTACAAAACATTCACAATCGTGTAAACCAAAAGAGTCACAAGTCTAGCTACTGTCAGTCATATTATTATTAGAATTTAGAATACAAATTAAATGTTCCAAAAAGGTGATAATAAAAAAAAAAGATAATAAAAAGGTGGTAATATCGGTGGTGTGCCAATAAGTTCGGTTCGTAACACTTAACATTTATTTATAAAATGAATTCTTACTTCCAAATATCTTTAAGTACCTACGCGATTGCCTTCAAGAGTAAAACTTAATGATTGTCGAAAGGGCTCTGTTCGTTCGTACACATGTTCACTTAAACTTAAAAATAAGGGTTCGCCCACAAATTTGTGTATTTAGCCACTATAGATTTATTTGATTATTATGCCTACCTTTTGAACATTAGGCCTGACAGTTAAGGGAAAAGATTTGAAACGTGTAGCAACACTGTAAGTAAGTATTCCTAGGTTATGTGATATAAGAAATCAAGTTTATTTTAAGAAATCTTCCATATTTTGGTCTGAAAGCCATGACAATAAAAGCGCACAAATGTATAAATTCAATAATCATACAATAACACAAACAGTATTGAATACTTACGAATGAAAAGAGATTTTGTTATTGGCCTTTTCTGAGCGGCTTTTACAGCCTATTATACTGCATCCTCCCATCGTAGCGCATTCACCATCCACTAAACACTTATCTAATGGAGTCTATTTCTCATTAAATGACTTAAACTATTACACAAATTGCAAAAACCATCCGAAAACTTAAATTAAATCGAGCATAATAATATACGTGACAGTGACAGCACTTTGTTTGGCTAACATTCAAAAGTTAGCCATGCAAAAATCCGGCACGCCGTAAGGGACAGAAGATACGATGCTTTGTCTCAATTTTCCTACGAACTTTGTATTATTGCGTCTCACTTCCACACTTGACACTGTAAATTGGGCTACGTCTAGAGGTATATAGTCTAAGAACAATTGTCTAGCGTCATCTCTTTCTCACACCGCGAACCACCGACAAATTTCGTTATTTCATTCCTCCATGAGCGAATCAAACGCCACTCAGTTATAGGCACTTCATGGTATGAATATTAGCGAATCAGTTTAGGAACCTAAACTGGTTTGCATCGGAATTGAATGGCTAACTAAAAGTTGATGGTAGGCCCAGCAGTTTATACTAGTTATCATGTTGTGTCTTAGATAATATAAGTCTAAGTGTTGTGTAAATAATATATTAACTGTCATGTATAATATGTAATATGTAAATATATAAAAATCTTTTAATTGTGTTTCTTAAACACAATTTGTATTTGTATGTTTTAAATTTTAATAATCAATTTAAGACTACAATAAATTCATGATGAAGTACTGGTATCGTAAATCGTTGTCAGATACTTTTCGTCAGTTGGGATTTAAAAAAAAAAAAAAACTATGGACTTGAAACTCGGCTCTTACAAAATAACATAAACATTGAATGAAAATTACTTGGACTTGACCGAAGGTTTTGTGAATCTTAAACATGGATTTTATTGAAATAAACTTTAAACGGAATAACTTAACATGGAAAATAAGAAACTGATGAATTTACCTGGATTTGATTACTTATGGATAAATACTAATGATTTCAACTGGAATTACTTACCTAAGGATAAATATGAATTGAACTGGATCTACCATTCAAGAAAAATGTTAACTGATGACTAGGCAGCATGGTCTCAGACCTTAGCCTGTTCCGTCAGGAACAAATATTAAAAGAAATTATACTAGTTAGTTTGACGTTACAAGCCCCCTCTCCTCAACTATAAAGCACTTAATCTAAGCAGTTTTCCATCAATTTGTAACATAAAAAAATGTGTATCGAATATTTTCTTATCAGTAATCTAGATGAGGGACTAAAAACTTAAATTTTGTCAAATAGTCCATAGTTGTTAGCACCTGCTTGAGTTTATGTTGATAGGCAGGTACTAAGAGTATTTATTGGAGCTTTCTGGTAAAGGTTTTTTTAGTAGGTATTCCGACGTATACAGGAAAACCTAACACGTAAAGGCTCCTATACGTGTTACGTTCTTCTTATCAGGCTGTCACTTTAAATTGCAATTTCGCTCAGATCACGAAAAATGCCTATTTCTTTCGAGATAAGAGCAAAACAGCAATTTGAATTTCGATTATTGGAACATACAGTTTGCTAAATAAAGTTGTTTTTCTACTGTAATTACCGCAGTAACGTCGTGGATTTCTGCCCTACTACACGAGAATTAGAATTAGAGACTCAATCCTAAATTTGCAAGCCAGACTCGAAAGCGCTGATTGATTTTAAATACATTTTTTCGAGGTTAGGCTCTTTACTGTCAATTTCTATAAAATAAACTGTTACCACAGTCTAAAAACCTACAGTCGTCCGACGAAGCCGTCTAGACCGGGCAATCGTGCGGGGTGTGAGGGGCGAGACGCGGGAAAGCCGCTCCCGCACTGTGAACAAAACGATGTTCGTGGTGCGGGAGGTATTATTCAGGGCTAACGCGTGTTTGTGTTATATTAATTTATTTAAAATGGTGAAAGATTGCAAGTCTTCACCATTTATAAATAAAGATTTAATATATTATTATACATTTTTTTGTTAACTTTTATTTTTATCCTAATATAATTGTGTTCAAATAAAAGCCATCCTTTTTGAAATCCAAGATGGTCGACGTTTTTTTTTTATAACTTGTTATGGGTGTTAATTTTGAGTATAATGGGGGTGCCTGTTACGAAAAAGCCATTCTTTTTTAAATCCAAGATGGCGGATGTAATTTTTTTATAATTTGATATGGGTGTCACTTTTGAGTATAATTAGGGTGCTTGTTACGAAAAAACCATCTTTTTTTAAATCCAAGATGGCGGACGTCTTTTTTTTATAATTATAGATTACCCTTTCGGTTACATCTTGCACAATATACTTATCTATAAATTTGTTATTTAGGTATATCAATATTTCAGATGTAAATTATGGGTAGAAGCTTGTAGAACCGACGCTCTTACCAACAGAGCTACCGAGGTTCTTACCTACAAGTGTCAAATTCTTCAATCCATGTCCGCAGTTCATAAATCTCTTTGTACCTATACGCCTCACTGCATTTTTAATTGTCATACTCAAATTCTTAATATAAATATGCAGTAAAGAGCAAGTTTAAAATTATTTACATTCTTGTATTAAGTTATAATATTGTTTTAATAATATTGCTAACCATGTTGATCTGCAATAAATAAATAATTTCATAAATATTGCTTACTTGTGACAACCCTGGCATCCATACGCCCGTTGCGAGATTGTTTAGACGTTGTCGGCATTTTCCTACTGTATTAATATTTATACTGTGCTGTAACTATGCGAAGTCACCAAAAACATTTTCATATAGTAGGTATCTTAAATCTTTTTGGAAGTCATGAACACGGCGGCGGCGGCTTAAATAATCGGTGAACTGGATTTTATGGGTAGGAATTAGACTAGATAACAGAGTGAATTAAAAGACTTTATACAGCCTGACCGCGGGGGTAGCTTTCTCAGAATCTTCCAAGCCAAGCAATAAGATTGGGTTCAGATAGTTGTTTCAGTCATAAATCATTGTTATATCAGCACCAATGTTATCATGCCAGCTCGCTGTCACTGGTATTTACTAAACTGAAACTTCTAAAAGAAGGTCATAACCTGTCGTAAATATTAGAGGTTATCATACAAATCCACGTATACGTGGGGAATTTACTTGACATAAACAAAATAAAGCAACAAGTCAGTCTTCATTTTCCTTGTTCGTTATAGTTTCTATACATGAAAATTTGTGTTACCTAGAGCTAATTTTATAATGATAATGTATTTTTTCGAGTTTCTGAGTACCTATTTAATTTCCTACTTAGGTATTTCTTAGAAACCAGTACACCACTGACGCGTCTCTAAGAAGACCACTAAGAGGAAGTCTGTACATCTATTATATAAAATTGACACGGCTTCACCGAGTCTTATGATATTTTGTGTCTATATTCAGTAGGTCTGAGATTATTATTTAATTTATGTCTTAACATGAACTAAATAAAACCAATAAATTGATTCTAAGGCTGAATAATGTTTACTGGGGCAGTTAGTTTTATTATAGCATAATTATTAAAATAAATCAGGAACCACCAATCCGCTTCAAGCACGCGTAGTGGCTCCTTCTCTGTATAAGAAGAGACATTTGCTAGTGCGACGGTATCTATCTAACAAGTTTGAGTAAATAAAACGTTTAATTCATTGATGTTTAAGTTTGTTTAATAGATCTTTTCATCACACTTCAACATCAAAGTCAAAGTCAAAGTCAAAGTCAAATCATTTTTTTCATTTTGGCCATTTAAAAGGCACTTTTGAACGTTAAACTTACAAGTTAAATAAACATAATGATTCTAGTTGCCCCTTCCAAAAGGTAGTTTCGTATGGAGAAGAATGGGCAAGAAACTCCATACTTACTCTTTTAAAATACTTTTTACAATATTTTGTATACGATGTACCTAGAATAAACAAATATATAAAAAAATAACATACTATACTAAGATAGATTAAGCATTTTAGTAGTACATAATTATGTGGATAGATACATGGTACCTACTCTCACATTTACAAATATTGAAATCACGAATTACTGTTTAACAAATCAAGAATATATTAAATAAATAATAATAATAAAAAACACAGCAGAACAGCGTGAGTGTTGAGAGAAAATAAAAAGAAAGTTAAATCATTAGAAATGTCACAAGTTTGATTTTGTCAAGTTCCTAGGTTTCCCTATGGAACGGGACCAGCATGTTGCTAAGCATTATTATCTTGAATATAATCCTCTAATTTGTAATATGCCTGTTTAAAAGTGTACTTTTGATACAAGTTTTAAATTTTCTTTAATTTATTATTATTATTATTATTATTATTATTTATTATGAGCCTGTGGTGTCCCACTGCAGGGCAAAGGCCTCCCTTCCATTCTTCCACTCCTTCCTGTCTTCAGCCACTTTTGGCCAATCCTTCAGAAAGGAGTCCAACTCGTCACGCCATCTCCTTCTGGGCCTACCGCGTCTTTTTTAATTTACTTTTAATATATCAAGAGGTATTTTATTGTAACATTTAACTCAGTACCGTCCCCATGAAAGATGTCTGTACCTACTTTAGCTAAAGTAGGTACAGACATCTTTTACTTTACAAAGTGTACTTTTGATACAAGTTTTAAATTTTCTTTAATTTACTTTTAATATATCAAGATGTATTTTATTGTAACATTTAACATAGTACCCCATGAAAGATGTCTGTACTTTAGCTAATGTGAAAAAAGGTTGAGCTATTTTATCTTTATTTCTAGTGTTAAAATTATGCCTATCACTTATTTTACTAAAAATGAGAGGGTTTTTTCTTACATGCATAATATTTTCGTAAATGAATAATTATCTTACATAATTACCTTAAAGATTCTCGACGCGGTAGGTTACAAATAGCTCTGACAGCTCTCTTTAGTAGAATAAAAATGGAATCAATGTCAGCAACCCGAACCCACAGTAACATGCCCTACGACATTATGCTGTGAAAGTAGCTGAAATAGGCCAAACGCGCGGTTTCTACGTCTGTCAACTGTCTAATCTTTCTAACCGCAAAAGCAGCTGTGCTTAGCCGCCCCGCAAGAAATGTTATATGTCGTCCCCATTGTAACTTCTCGTCTAGCGTAATGCCTAGGAAAACGGTTTCATTAATATATTCCAGTTTTCCTCCATTCAACATGATGTCGCATTCGCTACTTCTAGCGTACGGTAACGTAAATCTAATACATTTGCCAGGCAGTTTTTATTTTATCATCCGCTGATTTTATTTTATTGCTAATATAAAGTTATGTAGAAACTTTACGAACACGTTTGAAAAATTTTCAATATTTAGCAACATGCTGATGTAAGTTTGTATTATTGACATGTTTCCTTAGGCCATAAAGTTCAAAAAGTGTTTGTCTGCTTTTACGAATACCTGGAGTTGCCCAATCACTGAAGAAGAACTTAGGGTATATTAATAAAGTAAAAAACTTAGCGTAAAACTCATTTGGGTCATAAATATTACTAAAGCTCTGACCTAATGCACCAGCTCAAGAGTTATTTAATTTCTCTTAATTTTTACATGTAATTGGCCTAAACCTTATTTGAGTTTTTTTGTAAAGGTATGAAGGCGCAAAACGTTATTGTTTTACCACTGTGGTCGGATGGCAATTTATTTACTACTAGCTTTTGCCCGCGGCTTCGCCTGCGTGGATGTCGAACGTCTGTCCTATTTTTTTCTCTTTAGGGGTTGAATTTCCAAAAATCGTTTCTTAGTGGACACTTACTCTTCACAAAGAACACCCGCTCCAGTTTCATGTCTCTAAGACCAGCGGAGGCATTGCAAAAAGAACATACTACGTTCATATCACCGATTTTCGAATATGATCTGTAATCAATAGTGACAGTATAAGTGAACCCACTTTTATATTTGTTGGCCCACGGTAGTAGATTTGTAGGTTCATCTAAATCCTCTGCATGTGCATCTTAGTTATCAAAAATATGTCTTAATCTATACCTACGCGGAAAGCCTGGCTTCACGCTGCTCGTCCGTTTCCTGCGATCGAATATTATCAATTCGTCGTCTTTCATTTGATAAACTTATTGTTTGTTCATCTTGTCTCAAAGAATTGTTATATTCGCGGCCTGACTCCAGTCGTCGGTCATGATCATGAGTCTTCAAGTGATCGATTTATGGCAAGGTGTATCCTTTCAACTGCCAGACGGTCATGTTATTGAGTATACAATGTTTCGGACTCTCGAGACAAAACGTGCCTTCCACGGTCAGCTGTAAGTCTTAACTCACGCTCAGTATATGTTTCGGACTCTCGAGACAAAACGTGCCTCTCGCGGTCAGCTGTAAGTCTTAACTCACGCTCAATATATGTTTCGGACTCTCGAGACAAAACGTGCCTTTCGCGGTCAGCTGTAAGTCTTAACTCACGCTCTGTGTACGTTTCGGACTCTCGAGACAAAACGTGCCTTTCGCGGTCAGCTGAAAGTCTTATCTCACGCTCTGTGTACGTTTCGGACTCTCGAGGCAAAACGTGCCTTTCGCGGTCAGCTGTAAGTCTTAACTCACGCTCTGTGTACGTTTCGGACTCTCGAGATGCCTTTCGCGGTCACATGTAAGTCGTAATTCTCGTTAAGTAGAGGTTTCAGATTCTCGAGATAGAATATGCCGTTCTCGATCAGCTGTAAGCCTTAAATGTCGCTCGGTGAATGTTTCCGACTCTCGGAATAAAACATGCATTTTACGGTCAACTGTAAGACGTAGCTCTTGTTGAGAAAAGGTTTCAGATGCTCGTGATGCTCTTCTTTCCCTATCAGAAGTTAATCGCATCTCTCTCTCAGAAGTGCTTTCATGTGCTCGTGCAGTTGCGTTATTAACTCTCATAGAGTTTAAACTATGTGCTCTTTACTCTGACGATTCCTGAGAACGCGCATCTCTCATTCTTTTGGCTTTATCGAATTTCGAAATAAAGAAGACCGTTTTCTAGGTGGCATCGTACCTACTTGAATTCAAATAAAAAATAACAGAAGCAACAGTTTATTTCCTAATTCAAAAATACGCTAATCGTCTAAAAACTTGAATCGACTAATATCTTAACTAACTTAACTTTTAAATAACTAAAAACACTTAGGTACCATATAGGTACTTCTATCTTAAATATAAACAAAAAAAAGTATGAATTACCTATGGAATAAAAAAAAACAAACTAATTTTATTACATATCTAATACATACCTATTTAAAACGAATACTTATCTCAAAACTACGTACCTACTCAATTTAAAATCTAAAAAAACAAATAAGGAATAATAATCGAAATTTCCTACGGAATTAATAATTACCTATAGGTATTTACTAAAAACTACTTCAAAATAATATCTAAAAACTACTATAATTTAAATCTAATCTAATGAAAAGGGCGAATAAATTAATAAAAGTTGTGCCTATTGAATAAGAACGAATAATGCTTGGCATGTCCCTTCGCATCCACCTTAGACTATAAGGTATATTATCTAAGGCACCCACAGTCAAATAAGTGACGTTTTGGCGCGTGAGCCGCTTCGCGCGTTAAACAAAAATCAACCGTATAGCATACGTGTCTACCATACTGGCGCGGCGAGATTCGGAAGTTAAAGGTTTAAGTTCATCTATATCTTGTGTGTTGATAAACCGATGTCTATATTTTTTATTTTATTAAATAGTTAAATAGTATAAAAGTGTACGTTATTATTTAATTTACTTTGAAGAAATGCTTAACGATTAAACGTGTTATTGTGGCTAAATTATAAGATATAGATAAATGTTACTAAGAACTTTTTTGTTGATATTTTGAAGATCAACATCTTTGTAATACATACTTTTTGTGTATGATCAACGTATGCGAGGATAGGAGCTCGAAAGCGCATTTTCATCCGACTTGCTTCGAATTTATCGTCACTGCTCGGCTCCTATGTGTCTTAGAATTATGTTATATAGCCTATAACCTGCCCAGGAGTATGGATTACAATCGTACTAAGTTTGGTTAAAATCCCTTTAGTAGTTTTTGACCTATGCGTGCACATACAGACAGACAGACAGACAGACAGACAGACAGACAGACAAAAAATTTACTGATTGCATTTTTGGCATCAGTATCGGTCACCGATCATCCTCCAATATTAATTTTGAATATATTTTCAATGTACAGAATTGACTTCTCTACAGATTTATTATACCTAAGTATAGATATAGATAATTCTTTATGGACATAATCACAATTACAAAAAATATTATCTATACAAGTGGCAGACGAAGCTGTCACACGAGTTGGCTCCATAAACACATTACAGAGATCAAATGATTTAAAAAGACTTAATAATATAATACTATTTTAATTACATTCTAATAAATTAATATCGAAATCGCCACAAATAATAATTGATTTATTCTTAGTACAAACTTTACAAACACATCTTCGATTACAGAATCAAACACAGGTAGATTTGATTACCTGGATAGATTTTGATAAATACACAATACAACTTTACATGCCTATCTAGCATCATTGAATTAAACGTTTTATATTATAATAAAATTATACTATTATTTAATAAACAGATAACTTATCTAGAACGCGCCTCTGACATCTGGAAGAGCGCAAATTATTTTGATACTATTGCTCTTTATCAATGAAGTTTTACCTAACGCTGGCACTGACAGTCACCTAAACTATGATCAACCATTCAATGCACACCCTTCACTAGAATACTACTACAAGTCTCCATTGAGATGCTTGCAAAATTACATCATACAAAAAATCAATGTTATACCTACCTACACACTCCACTGGAAATACCAGTGCCTTCAGATACTTAGTAGACTTGTCGCTGTTTTTTCCTCAAACAGCAATGTTTTTGCTAGCATAACAGGTAGTACAAGTCTAGTATCAAGAGCCGGCAAAAACAAAAACAACACGTTGGACAATAGTATTACCGGATAGTTGATCCAATAAATAATAACGTAAGCAATGGTGACGTAGTGCAAAGTACTGCGAACATGTGTGAGACAAGGCTGACCTTCGTGTGTACACCAATAAATTGCTGTGAGGTTGTAAATAACAAAAAAGCCCCAAACGCAACACCGCGGCCATATTGCATAGACGGACTTTTTATCTAACACGTTGAGCTGCTAAGCAGACTGTGCTCTGGCAGGTTGGATGTGGTATTCTACTATACGCCTTTTCCTATTATATCTTAAAATTCCGTGACAAACATACGCTCAAGACGCAACGAAGGATCAAAATAATAAAGACGCAACATAAGGCAAGGGCATTTAAAATTTGTACTTGATCCCACGCTTAGATTACTTTCTGCCTGATATGATTTACAGATATCTCGGGAATAATAAAAAAAAGACAGTAAGACATTGCAGAAAAATACAAAACAATCTTTTTATCATTTTAACAAATTTTTGAGTACTTCTTAATAAAAAATTAATTATGTAATTATAACTAGGCTCAAGGCTTGATGTAAAACCGCTCAGAAATATACAAATTTTGCTTATTGTCGCTGACGTCACCTTGTATCGGTGCGGAAATTATTTATTACCATATCCACGGGCGGCGCACAGTCGGCGGTGCGTATCGTGACGTCACGCGCGCCTCATAAAAGCTGCGCGCGCGCCCCTCGCGTTTGTTTACACGCACAGCGTTAGCGTCGCCTCCAGTGCTGCCCAAGTTCCTAGCTGCATCATGATGAGCATACGATCGGACAAGGAGGAGGTGAAGCTCTCCTCGTCACCCCCCGATAAGGTTAGTGATGAAATATCACATCATTTTGAAAAAGACTATGTTTTTTTTTATATAATTGTTCGAAAGCATTAATTTAAAAGAGTGTTTTATAAAATACCCGGTTATTTTATAGGTATGTGTTCTAAGAAGCGCATGATTCATAAATGTTATCTCAATGGAATGCAAGCTTGCGAAATTAAACTGAAATTTCATTAATTAATTATTTGTAACTGTTTGTTTATTTGTGCAGTAATCTGTGGACTGTTAACGCAGTAGACGCTTTGCTTCGGCGAAATAATTTATGTAAATGTTCGGCCGGTCGGCAATGTCGGTACAAGCATTAGGTCTCAACGGAGGTCCCTTAGTGGCGAATTCATGTTAGTTTAAATTTAACAGTATTTATGTTATTGAAATTTGTTCAGTTCAACTGTAAACGAACACTTCAATTAAATTATAAATATCCACTTTTGTACTATTAAGAAATACAAGTAGTTTGAATTTTGTTATTGGGTACGATTTATTATTATTAAGTTATCAATATTCACAGGTAGAGGAATGAATGGAGGACAAACAAAATAAAATGTAGGTACCCAATTAGGTAGGTGTTAAATATCGTCGCTTTGACAAGCATCGCAATAAGTAAATATTTTGGAACACTTGGCAAAAAAGGGTAAAATCATTTATTTTTACTAGATCTTCTTGAAGGTCACATTTACGTACAAGTTAAATAAAAACATACTATCGAATCGAGAACCTCCTCCTTTTTTGAAGTCAGTTAAAAATAAGAAAATATGCCTTTTATAAAAGTTAGCTCCGTGAGAGAAGAATAGGATTTACAATAGCTACTTTGTATAGGTACATCAATCAGATTGTATGCTATTTATCAGAATTAAAAAAAAACATTACTTAGAGGTTAAAGTGGTGTTTATTCTGAAAAGCTAGAAGAAAAGTGAAAGAGTAAAGTAGAAGAGTAATTCTCGAAAGAATTTTATTATAGACAGAACTGCAAAATAAAATCGATGCATGAGAAAGAGGTCATCGGGAGCTGATGTTATCGGATGTCACTAAATTATGATAAGTTAACCACCTAAAACTACTAACTGTACTAAGTAATAACTTTCTGGTATTAGATTTGAAGGTATCTACATCTCTAATAACCGAGATTAGAGCCAATATGCTAGAGTTATTCACTCTTAAAAAACTAGTGCGCTTCACCATCATTGATAGCATTACTGCTTTCCATGAGGGATTGCAGTGAAGCACTAGTTTATAATATTTAAAAAACATGTGTTTCAAAAGCTCTTGTACTGGTTGCTACAGTGTTAATAACACCGAAGGAAAGGGTTTTTTATTATAGTATTATCTAAATTTACCCGCGCTCCCAAGGCACGTTGGCATGTTAGTTTCCGACCCTCATCAACATTAATACGGGTTATACCAAAACCCTATCAAAACATATTTATTAGCGTTAAAAACTTTAACTTTTTGCATATTTTCAAACCCATAGATATTCGTGATCAAACCACTAGATTATACAAACATTATAAGATTTTTTTTACTCCCATTGCCAAATTGTCTAAATGATATCAAATACAATTAATTTATAAATAAAACTAAATTCAACACAATTAAAAACCAATTAATTTGATTTTTATTTTTGGTCTTGTCATAAAGAACAAATTACTTAGAATTACTATACCTAACATTACTTAGGTACCTATACCATAAATCAAATCGCTACGATGCTGGCATCGCGAGATTTAAAAGTGATCTAATGAGGGTCATTTCTGTTAAGGTCAAAATAAAATTTTGACATTAGACCAGTCCTATTCTTTTATAAAAAAACTGTGATACTCGTATTATCTACTAACTGCATATATTCAAGCCCTTCCAACTTATCATAGATGTGAAACTAGGGAGTTAGTTTTGCCACTTATTACAGTGAAACCTTAAGACAGTCGTGGTGAAAAATGCGGACGTTTTGGAGGGACTGTCTTAATATTATTAACGTTCATTATTACTACTTCTAATTCGGAATACACCTTCAATATTTTAACAGGTGAGCCTAACAAAATCTTCGATACCTTAAAATTGTTTGACCCGTCACAATAATCATTTAAAAATAGCCGAGTTCAGTAGATACATCTTACGAGGACAGTTGCAAAAAACTCATTGAAATGCATTTCAATTAACTAATCGTACTTTCAAGACTTAATTAATGAATTACATTTTATGACTTGATTTAATCGTGAAACCGTTCTTACTTGACTAGCGAGATTTTCTTAAAGTAAGTAAAGCAGTGAGTAGTAAAGTAGTGTAAGTTATAAAGGTTTAAGGTATGGTACCTTTATAACTTACAAGCATTGACCTCTAACCATCAGTGCTGTTCGGTAAAGTCTTCCTGTAAGAATATAATTGAAGTAAAAGTAACCTATCATTCCATTCTTCACGCTCACTTCATCTAACTGTTCTCAGGGAGAGTTTTATAGAATGGGTCGACTACTAGGTACAAGGGAAAGAAAAAAACTTATTTTCCATCGTTTAACTATACTCCATTTAATAGCATTAGAAAAAAAAGGCTCGTAGAAGCAGGAATGCAGAACATTTTAGTTTAAAGATAAGTGAAAACAATTTTCATTCAAATTGTTTTAAGAAAAATATCAGTGAAGCGAAGTACGTGTCCACATATTGTTCATCCCTTCTTCTTTGAGGTTTTTATCATTGACACTGCAATTTTCAACTAAAATGAAATAATATAACGAAATGAAATCAACATCATCTTTTTAACTTCTGTTTTATATCTACTATTTTAAAAGGAGTAGATATAACTAGTTCTATTTTTAGTACAAAGTTATATGCAAGAATAAAGAGCTAGGTAGTCACAATGTTTATTACTAAAGTCTAGTACACACTCTGTTTTATATTAGGTATGTATATCTAAGTACTTGGACTTGTATGTTACTCTCCTGAAAAGAGAAAAAATATAAGCTCATGGCACCAAGTTTTTCAAATAATTTCCCGAATGCACAATAGTAACACTGAAAAGAAAATCAATCGATGTTTATTGTCAATCAACTACTCTTCTAATAGTAAGCTTTTGCGAAGCCAAGTTACACCAACCTTACTTACCCCACCTCGAGCTATTTTTTCAAAAAGTTGGTTTAACAATTATGATATAATGAAGCCAAGGCAAGTTCTTAAACAAGTTACAACGGCTAGTTTCTAATAATTTGAAGTAGTTTGACCACAAGATAATTATCGATTGTAGGCTAACAATTACCCGTTATAAATTGCTTCGTAATTTATAGTACTACCAATTGTCTGATCCTTAGTTTAGCAACACTCAAGTATCGCATATTTGTGCAGCAGAATGTGTGTACTTACATTATTTGATTGTAATGAATAAATAACATGTTACATAAGAACAACACATGATTGATCTATTTGCGTCGATATCTGTTGATATCTTCGACGGTAGATACAACAACAACACATTTTATGTTGTTTGTTTATGACTGGAGCATGTGACAGTGCGCAGCTATTGATATGATAACTTTGTTGTTGTCATGAATGCGTAGCAATAGAATGTAGAGAATAGGCTCTGCCTCTCTGTGGGTGTCTTTTCATTACATACTGAGACCCCTCCGTATATCGACCAAACCAAAACCGTTGGCTTTGGTTGCTAAATAGTCGTTAAGCCTAAGTCAGTCAGTAGCCTATAAGACTTTACCATATCGTATTACCCAAAAACTGTGATCGCTCCTCGCAAAATACATCATTCAGCTACATCGGGTTAGACTGAATGCTGTTCGCAACAAAGTAGACCAGACTATCCATGTTCGAAATGGTTAATTTCAGCATCTCTGATGTTAGTAGGTAACCTAGCACAATGTGACGTGACGTCTCTTAAACTTTTACAAGATTTTTAACTTTAACATTTTCGTTTCATCCTAGTAACTGTCGTGTTGGTCGAAATCGGTGCCAAGCGCAACTGCTTACTTACTTCGCGTTTATGACAAGCTTTGTAAGTTTATCGCACCATGTCATTGCAGTGATGGTGCGTGTGTGTCTCCTATGTGTGAATAAATCATCGCGTGAAAATATTAATACAAGCGAAGTAGAGGTTGAATCGAGCTGATATTCCATGCTAACTTACTCTAGAACATGCATAATAATGTAGGTATTGACAGTTCAATTCACTCAAGTTCCATTGACTTTTAGTGTAGGTACTTATTGACTGGCAGTTGCGAATTCGAAGTGATCCCTAATTAATTACCTCCCTTGTCATCTGTGTTTTTGTAATTCTTTAGTAAAACATGCCGAAGTAAATTGGTAAACTACTACGTATTGTTGGTAATTATTACATAAGCAATTCAGTTACGAAGTGAACTCATAGTTCGCGATAATTTAATCAATTTTCTTCATTTCGGCAAAACACTGTCGTCATAAGTCGCACATAAACGTCGGGTTATCTCTTAACTAATAATTGTTTATACTTATTGTTTAAACCAATGGCAATAGTAATAATAAAAAAACTCGATAAGATATATATTTTTTTAATTTGCAATTCAATTTTATTATAATTAAAACAAAGATAGTTTCGTTTTCATTTAAAAACTTTACGACGCGTTTTATTATTTGCTCTACGGGATAATTAGAACTCAGCCATTAAAATAGGAATATAATAACTGTGCCGGCGAAGAAACGAAGTTTGAGTTAATGCACTAAGATAGAATGACTTACACTTTTTGTGCATGGGTAATAAAACTGTATTTCAAAACAAACTGTTAATAGATAACTAGCTCATCCGATGTGTTAATCGTAAGCAGTAGAGTCTGGTAATACATATCGGATTATCGGTATCATGATGCGCCGGCGCGCGGCGCGGTGCGCACATGCAGCCTCTGATATGTTCGGCTGCAGACGCTGACGTTCGGAGCGTGTCGCGCCGCGTACGTGACGGTCTCAGGCCAGAGACCCAGCCGACTCAGCCGACCCGGGGTTATCGCACTAATTCCACACAACCTGGATGTGGCTAAATGGGCCGCCCGCCGGTTATCAGGCCCAATGGACCTCTCTATGACGCAAACATGACAGTTCTAGTGTTTATTACTCGACTGTTATCTCTAGCTACGGAATGTCTTACATACAAACACTAAACTTCTTATTGGGATGTGTCTGTTGATTGATCTTTATTTAGATCTAAACTATTCTAATTAACTAAAGGAAGCTCTGTTCCATGGAGGCTACATCCCTCGCATTATAGCCGAAGACCAATTAGTTTTTAATCGTTCGTCGTATTGGATAGTAATACTCAGAGACTAGTTAGAAAATAGTTTAGAAAATAATAATAATAAAATACCAGAATCTTACTGCAAGTCAAAGGTTCCTCATGCAGACAATGCACGAGCTTTGTTCGCCACGCTTGCTCTTATTAAATTATATTAGTTTTAAAAACTGTCACATAACATAATTATAGTAAGCTGCTCTCGTATCGATTCCAATAGTACAACATTGTCTTAACATTTTTCAGCCAAAACTGATGGAGGGTGGAAACTACATTCGCGAGGGTCGCGACTCGAGCAAGTCCACCTGGCTGCTATTTTCCCCGGCTACTCCCGACGAAGCTGGTGCCCTCGCCAAGTTCTTGAGCGTGTTCTCCTCTTATGGAGTTAATCTCATGCATATCGAGTCCCGCTCTTCAGCCAGAAGACCCGGCTATGAGTTCATGGTGGAGTGTGAGCATGGAGCAGGAGACTTTGGAGCTGCTCTCGATGAGCTGAAGAATAATGTCGGCTACTTAAACATCATATCTAGGAATTATAAGGATAACAGATGTAAGTTTCAAATGTGAAAGCCATGACAAGTTCCTAATCGGTTCGATGGTGGCCATATATTTACCTAAAATTTTTAAAAAACAAATTCGCTACATTTTCTTATCTTTATCTCTTGCCGCAAAAAAATATAAAGCTCACATTTTTACCAACGAGAACATAGTTCGATAAATCTGACATGTCATGTATGGAATTGGCAAAAGCTTTCGAAATGCTGTACTCTAAATTATTATATCCGAATTTCGTTTCATTAATATTTTAGAGAGGTAAAGATTTAGAGTTTTTGACGTTGTGGGGAGTAATTTCTGGGCCTACTGAATCTATTTAAAAAACTTTTTTTATAAAGCCACATTATTTGTGTAATCTAATTACTTAATTAATTTAATTTCCATCTATTTATTTTGGCATGCATGCATACATCATTTAGGCCCCCTTATTCTGCATATTTATGAATGAAACATACCTAACGATTTACATTAATTTTATATTTCATTCCCCACAGATGCAGTACCGTGGTTCCCGCGTCGTATTCGCGACCTGGATAGGTTTGCAAACCAGATCCTGTCTTACGGAGCGGAGTTGGACTCGGACCACCCCGGATTCACTGACCCCGAGTACCGAGCCCGTCGCAAGTACTTCGCAGATATCGCCTACAACTACAAGTACGGCCAGCCCCTGCCTCATGTGGACTACACCAAGGAAGAAATCTCCACCTGGGGAGCTGTCTTCAGTAAGCTAACTGAGCTGTACCCCACCCACGCCTGCAAGGAGCACAATCACGTCTTTCCGCTGCTTATCGAAAATTGCGGTTACAGGGAAGATAATATTCCGCAGTTGGAAGATGTGTCTAACTTCCTAAAAGGTGAGCTGATGTTTTCTGCTGAACAATTGACTTGTAAATATTTTTTGTCTTCGAAATTAAATTCCGAAAATACTAAGTGCTTTGACTTATTAAATTTCACTGTATTTCAGACTGCACGGGCTTCACTCTTCGGCCAGTAGCTGGTCTGCTCTCTTCCCGCGACTTCCTCGCCGGGCTGGCGTTCCGCGTGTTCCACAGCACGCAGTACATCAGGCACCACTCCCGGCCCCTGTACACACCAGAGCCAGACGTGTGCCACGAGCTGCTGGGTCATGCTCCTCTGTTTGCTGACCCCGCTTTCGCCCAGTTCTCGCAGGAAATCGGACTTGCCTCCCTCGGAGCGCCTGATGATTACATTGAGAAACTTGCTACCGTGAGTACTTACAGTCGGATTTTTAAAAAGTTATTTCATGGTATACTATGGCCATAAAAGTGAGCTATTCTGACCTATTTCTAACTAAAATGTCTCTGTTCCAGTGCTTCTGGTTCACCGTCGAGTTTGGTTTGTGCCGGCAAGAGGGCAAGTTGAAGGCGTTTGGTGCAGGTCTCCTGTCTTCGTTCGGAGAGCTGCAGTACTGCCTCTCTGACAAGCCCGAGTTGCGCGAGTTCGACCCTGACACCACCGGCGACACCAAGTACCCTATCACCGAGTACCAGCCCGTATACTTCGTCGCCAATAGCTTTGAGGATGCTAAGGAGAGGATGATGTGAGTTTAAATTTTTTTGGTTCTTGGCTAAACATTTAAATTGAGAGCATCGTTCAAATGTTTCAAAATTACTTTTTGGCGTCGAATTAGCACCTTGCTGAGATATCGATTTAATATAAGATTGAAATAGTCAAAACACATTTAAAAGCACATACTTTGTCAGTTTAATTTCATTCATTTCATTTATTTATTCATGAACAAGTAATTTGTATCTGAATTTAAACACAAAAATTACACAACAGTTGATCATTACAATTACACTGAAAAAGTAAGTTAAAAGTACTTTAGGCCTAGTTCAGCTGCAGGTGGGTTGAAAGACCGCAGTGGTTCTGCAAAAGAAAGCTACTAGTCTGTTCTAGATAATATTAACTTTATCAAATTTCAGAAAATTCGCACAGAGGATCCCCCGTGACTTTGGCGTCAGATACAACCCTTATACGCAGAGCGTTGATATCCTGGACTCGCAGCGACAGATGAAGGACCTGCTGCGAGAGGTGCACCAGGAGATGAACTTGCTCCTCAATGCCATGGACAAGTTATAGACATGATAACTGCGGGTATAGGAAATCCATTTCTGAGGACACACGACGGACTATCCTCGATGTACTGCCAGCTTCTTAACTTTTGTATAGTAAATTGCAGTACTTCGAGACTGCTTGATTGCATCTCATTTGATGTGTGTCTATAAGAAATGGAGCTCTGTGCCTTCTGTTCGCTATAGACCTCACATACCTCCAAGTATTGTGGGAACAAATGACAGCTCTAGGTTCTACAAGGTTATACGGTATTGTGGTTTGGCTGGACCAACTCCCACATTCTAAAGGATTCTGATATTCCAATAAGTTATAATAATAGATGGTAATTATACCGATTATAAATCTTTACTCAATGTTAGGTAAATGACAAAGTATTTTTTCGAATTCAATTCAAACTGCGTTTTAAAAAGTACCTATTTGTTAACGATTATGATTGTTTAGTTCCTAGAATAAGCAAAGTTTATCAAAATAACTTCTTTGTTATGTTATAAATATTTTAAGTTTAGTAAAATGTGTGTTTTCCTATGAAAATGCAGTGATGTTTCACTCTTATTCAAACTTAAAAAAAACAAAAACTTAAAAAAAGAAAAAAATATCGTGTGTACACGATAATTTTTTTTAGATGTTCGTTTTAAAACAATTCAAGGAAATGTTGTACAAAATGTACGTTTTTGTGTTGTAAATAACTATGATATTTTAATCCCATTTTCTGATAAGTTAATCGTTTAGTTAGTTATAGTTGAAATAAATAAATTGTTAATTAATATTAAGCCTTTTACTTACTAGCTTCTGTCTTTTATATAAGTATAATATGCGGCTATCAGTAATAAATAGTATCTTCTATAATTGTACCTACTTACTACCAATAGACGTCTAACACTTTTGGGGGCACAGGCATGTGCCAATATCCGTGGGCATGGTATTTTATGTAACAGGGATAAGTAGTTACTCTCTGAATATTGAACCCTACATGTGCCAGAACGTAGATCTACGCGAGACACAATTGCTTTTTAATTGTTTCTATAATTACGGTATACGAGTGGTTAAGCTATGACTGTAAAAGGATGCATAATAATTTGAACAGCATTTAACCAACATAATATATTTAAAAATTTGTACAGAATAAACTTAAGTACCTAGTACTTGTAGCAACTACTTAGTTACACTAAAATGACAAGATGACGCACTACATGTCACTTAACATCTACATCATAAGTTAATATATCCTACAGTGAGTGGAAACACACAGGCGAGCGGGCTGCGCCATCTCCGCAGGATACTGTCGCAAAACCGCAAGGCTGATGTGTGTCCACGTTTTATTTACAATAATTAATTACAAAAGTGTTATTTACAATAGTGAATAAAATTTAATAATATTCGCGATAGTTACTACAACAATGTAATTGACAGACATTACACAAACTGGAATGAGATTATTGTGTCCTCCACTTTTTACAGTTCATGTCAAAATTAAATAATAAATTATGAATTTCATAACGATATAGCCCATTTTTAAGCTATAAGTAGCAAATTAGTTTTTTAATATTTCTCTCTCTGGATCATTTGTTGGCAGGTATGTGAGTTATATACCAACGTCCTAAAACACGGTGCTGCAGTACAAGTATACATGTTTGATGCAACAATGAAGAGTAATTCTGCCATCTAACGTTTCTAGCATATTGCGAGCAGGCGGCTCAATGATAATGTACTAAATATGATTTAAAAGGACTTCTGACAATTCTCTTACTGACATTTAGGGCAAAGACGAAATGTGGCTAGTTGATTAAAATAATATTTATGAATGAATGACTTAGCATACCTACAAGTACGAGTACACACTCTCAAGTTCTATTGCTTTCTTCACATTTTTAAGAATCTATCTTACAATTATTACAATTTGGCACTTAACTATAGTATTTCTAAAGATGTATAAAATTACATAGTTTATATAAAGGTTATATTTAATTTAAAGTGCATGAGAAATGTGAATAAACCGAGAACAGTTACGAAAGAGAACGTATCACAGTTACTAGAAATAAATAAATAAATGTCGCTTTTTACAATAAATAATTATGTCGTCTACATAGAAATGTATAAGTTATGGTTTCGTTAAAATTATAAAGTTAAACACTACTTTATTATTCGGCTTTACCAGTTATTACAATAGATGACATCTTAACGTAAAAGATTTTATGTGGCGCAAGAATTTACAAGTCTCACGTGATATTATCCAATTGATTTTTTTTTACAATTTATGATAACACTAATTAATCGCATTTACACAAATAAAAGTTCAGTGGGGCGAGCCGAACTTGCCTCAACTGTCCGTTGCAGCAGTGCACTAGCATTCGTAACACAAGACAAACGTGTTGTTTTACAAACATGCCAAATAACCTACATTCCCGATTGGTGTAGAACATGGCAAAAACTAGCAATAGGTATATTAGATTTATAAGATCATTCCTTAAGATGTAGTGTGATATGGCGAGTCTGTGTAGGATGCGCGTGCGGCTGCTCTCGATCCGTGGCGGCGTGTGTTTCAACGATCACACTTCGCTCTGCATGCAATGGATCGACGAGTCTTCAGACAGTTCATCCATTGAGGAATCCGTGAAAGACGTTCCATCTGGAAAACACCAATTAATATAATTACTTTCTCAAGTCTACTAAGTACCAAAAAGTTAGATGCAGAAGAAAGAGTCTTCAGCAAATGCCAGCAAAAATATCTATACTGTCTGAATACGTTGTGTCATTTTGATGTACTAGTAACATTGATTCCTAGTTTGCGGCTCTCAAGATTCCTAATTCAACATTTCGCAAGCAATGGGACATGGCTGGACGACGCAAGCACTTCTCAGACAGATAACTTTCAATGCTGTGCTCTGCTCTATACATCTAAAGACTAATTAATATAAGGGGGAATGCAGCATTTTTACTGGTCAGAGTATTAAAATATACCAGAAAGTGATGAGGTACATCAACATGCCGTCTCAGCAATGCTCAATCTCCCTATTGGTGGAGAACCACTGGACCACCACGTAACGACATTTTTAGTAACCGAAAACCATAATTATTTTGAGCAACACTGTGTTTAGTGTGCCGTGACATACGGGGCTAAAACATAAACATTCTATAAAAAAGAAAAAAAACTCTAAGTACAAGGTGGCTCACTGCGACGTGGGCGTCACTCATATATATTTGATATAGGTAGGTAGGTACCTACCTAAGAATCCGAATGACCCAGATATTGGAAAAGTGGTGTATTCCCTGATAAGTTTCCGAGATTTGGTAAAGGAAGAAGGATGTCGGCAGAACAACCGGCAGACGTATGGAATGGTGCATGACATTTAGACGAACGCAGGTAAGACCTGGTTATGACTTGAAGGATTAGCACTAGAAGAACAAGGTTATCTGACCAACAAAAATGATAAGGAAAAAAAAAAGAAAGAGTGTTTATTTGTAACTTAAGGCAAATACATAACATTTTACTTCTGCCAAACTACAGAGCAGTTTGGAAATGGCGGTGTGTAATATGTCTTACTGTATCACGATATCAATAACATTTTGCTGTTATCAACTATTATGATTGCTACCTATTGTTGTAATATATGTAAACGCAAGCAATAATAGCTTTTTTAGAATAATGGCCAGCAAAAAAGATGTTTTCTTTTGCTTAGAACGGAACCATAATAATTGGATTACAGTCTAGACGATAAATAGATTTTTTATTGCCTACTGTTTATTACAGTGCATAGGTAATAAGCTCACACTAGGCGCAAACTGTTCTTTGTGCTTTTGTTAATTTATTGACGTGATTCTTACAATATCATGAAATTAGAAATCATAACAAGAGCTCAGAGACCACACCGTGTCTTGATGCAGTAGTGGTGTTGTCCTTACCTATCGGCACGAAAGGTGGTTTGTTCTGGAAGGAGTAGGTGAGGTGCAGGTTGATGGGGCGGCCAAACCCCGCCGGATCCGCGTCACGGGATACCACTGTGTAACACATGAGATAGGGTAAACACATGAAGACAACATCAGTTAGTTTTTGCAGAGCACACTTCGCTAGGCAATACGATTAGAAATTTAAAATTTCGCCAAAGGTCCTTGTATAAGCAGTGCTGATAGTTTAGTATTACTGTAGGGAAAATGTGCTTCTTTACCAACATATTTAGTTGCGGAACTGAGAATGAAGTTGCCTCCTTACTTTACATCATGGATCTCAAAGTAAAAACACATCTCCCCTACCTACCATAAACCTTGCCATGGGTATACTAACATTGGCTTTGCTTGCCCTTGCCGGTGTGCTGGTGCTTCTTCTGCCTGGCGCGACTGTTCTGGAACCACACCTGCGTCACCCGTTTGCTGAGGCCAGTGACTTGTGCGATGCGCTCCAGGTCCTGGCCATCCGGGTTGGAGTCCAGCTGAAAGTTGGCCTGTAGCACCTGCAGCTGCTCCTCCGTGAAGGTCGTGCGCACGCGCTTCGCTTTGCTCTTGTGGTAACCTTCTGAGTCGCACCCGTCTGTGGTTCACATCGTTTTTGCACATATTGGATTTGTTAGTCTACTTACTAAAAGAGGTCGAGATTATACTTAGAGTTTATGAACAAAGAATAAAGTTATAGTTAGTTATTTAATAAGAATGTTTTTAGAAAGAACGCAATAAAAATATTACGTTGAACTTAAAATTGTTCGGGGTGAAACAAGACTAACTAAATTCACTAAAAACCAGCTCACCATCAGACGAAATTGATCCTCCATCTAGCGTTTCAAGATAATGCGGCTTGCAGAGCACCCGGTCTTCGTGTAGCGCGAACTGCTCGCCGGTGGACAGCTGGCGGCCGCAGGCGTCGCAGGCGAAGCAGGCCAGGTGGTACACCTGCTCGCGCGCCTTGCGGACCCAGTCCGAAGACGAGATGCCACGGCAGCATTTCGAGCACTTGGCGCCGAAACTCCTGCGCAAACACACATGTCACGCTGGCGGTCAAACACACACGTAACGCTGGTGGACGAATAATGATCACTGGCCAACACGACACAAACAAACACGAAGATGACACCGACAGTGGACAACGCTGTCGCGCACCTATGATATATGAAGACAGAACAATTATTACACAAAATAAGATACATGACTACAAGCTGTTATTTCCAACGAGGACCGAACATGCATGAGGATCAAAGGAACATAATTTATCGTTCGACAGCTATTATCCTTGCGAGTTTTATATTGGAAATTACTGACTATTATTTATTTCTCAAAAAAAACTCTGTAATTGCTAAAATGTTTTAGTGACCTTTCGGATTGAGAATTTTAATTAACACCACCAATTAAACTGTAGGCTATCAGATATGTCCCTGGTTGACTTCATATGGATTTGGCAAAAAGATGAAAGTTTCTGAACTATGAAAATAATCAAAAGAATGGTAAATGGTTGCGTTGCACATAGAAAACTTTCCACTCTACGAGTTTGGTATAAAGTGTAGCAGAGCGTGCATCACTGCACAACTTACGGGTTTCTTTTGCAAAGCTCATCAAACGATGGTGTTTTAAAACAAAAAAAAACAGTGATTATCTCTGCAAAATGTTTTTAATCGTTGCTCATGCTTCAAAAGGTGATCCTAAATGGATTTTTTTTATCTTGAACCAATTGATACACGTCAGCGGGACCTTGTCGGTGTCATTGAAGAATCAACAATTATAAAAAATTCGCAAAGCACACACAGCTCTTAGCACAAAAAGCGTTCGCGCAGCAAATGTAATGTTCTCGCTGAGCGCCACAAGCAAAACACTGCGCTGCACCCGCGCCGGCGCCGCGTGTGCATGCTATTAAAAAATAAATGAATGAGAGATTACGTGAGCACGGCAAAAGGCCACCGCGTATGCGCAGTGCCCCACTACCATTATAGTATTCAAGTTGTTGCAATTTTTATTGCTAACGACCATGTCGACAATATAGTGGCGAGCCTACACTTCAGCAGGCGCTCTCTAGCCTTCGACTGCTGAGGTGCCTGCAGAAAGTAGGCCGGACTTAGCAAGCAGCCGGCCCTATGTGTGGTCCTAGCGCTACACTGGTGAGGTTCAACTGAGGTCTTATTTATGCCCAATATAGTTTATGGGTCATTATTGTTTGTACTTTAATAATTGTTTAAAGTTATCTCATGGGAATGTTTTACGAGCGGCCTGACATTACAGCGCATGAGCAGTGGGGAGGGCTCGGCGTGCTGTGCGAGCGCGCAAGGTGCGCGGCACCTTGTTTATTTCTGAGTGACATTTATTATCAATTTCATTAAAAGTTTAAATACCTATTAACATACTACTCGCTACCGTTCTTTGCTAGACAAACCTGCAAACGAGTGGGTTCTTACATTAATTCTCGATTTACTACAAAACAATTATCCAAACTCACCTTCTTGTCGAAACCAAGTATCTATTGTTCGGTTTGTGTTTGTGGATGCCTTCCCAGGCTGATTGAGCAACAGCAAACATTACAAATCAGATCCGCCTTCACCGAGTTAGATACACACATAACTTACTCCATAACTATCAAAATAAGGTAATCTCAGTATGTATAGTAAATAAGCATACGATTAGGTTTGTTTTTCTAGTAAGATTGGTGCGTGATAGTTGTACTCGTATATATAAACTGTAAAACCCGAGCAAATGCGATTCAGAAGTTTAATGAAGTACATGCGGAAGTCGTGTGCCTCTGGATGGAATGAGCTCTGACCGGAAAGCAGGGTTTAGTGTGAGATCTCTCACCAGGTCAGGACATGAAAGACAATATGGCAGACTTCACGAGATGCCGTTGGAATATTAATAAACGCTCACATAAAAAGTTATGTTGGGGAGTTATATGATAAAATACTTGTTTTTTTTTCAACACATAACTTAACATCACGCCTGTAATCCCCGAATGGTTAGGCAGAGGTGTACTTGTAGTACTCTCACTTTTCGTCAGTAATGTTAAAGTCCCATGTAATAGGGGGCGAGCCTATTGCCATCAGTCGGGCAGAAATCCAGACTCCGGGTTGCTACTGAGAACTTAATAACACTTTGCCCGACACGGGGATCCAACCCGGGACGTCTCTGCTAAGTAACAACGCTGAGACATAGATAATAATAAAGAAAAGGGGCATAAATGTTTTAAATGTAACGAATTTGGACGCATTTCTACTCAATGCATTCGGTCAGTGACTGAAAAGACCCATGATCGAGAGCTGAGACGACGAAGACGTGTAAATTAGATTCAGACGAGAAATAAAGAAAAAGTAACGCAATCCGAAGCTTATAATTAATTCCATTGAGCAAATCCCACAACTTTTTGACCACTTGGCCAAAGAGGTAGTGTTCTTTCAGTATTATTTTGTTTGTAGTTAGTTTCAGTGCAGTGCTTTAGATTTAATATTGTTGGAATAAACAGTTTGTAAGTATTATGTTGAATTACTTTTATGTACAGACGCCAGCACATCAACCTACCCCAAATTTCTTTGATAGGTTTTCAACTTTATTCTGAACAAGATAAGGTTTATGTTCAATTGGGAAAGTTCTTCTTACTTGGAGAGCTATATTACCCTGCACGATTCAGAATTCGGTTTCCAACGCGGATTGTTAACAGAGAGTTCCAGTCTTAAATACCTACACTGTTCGATACTACACAGATAGGAAAACGCCGGTTTACGCCTGCTTTCTTGACCTCTCTAAAGCATTGACCTTGTGCTGTACGATATGCTTTGGAGAAAGTTGAGGGACAGGAACGTACCGATGGAAGTGGTAGACATCCTGAAGTTCTGGTATGCTAACCAAATAAACCACGTCAAATGGTCCAGTACTCTCTCGGACTCGTACAGGTTAGAGTGTGGTGTGCGGCAGAGCGGCTCTTCAACCTGTACGTAAATGACTTACTGGTAGAGCTTAGCAGCATGCATGTCGGATGCAGGGTAGGTGGTGTAAGTGTGAACAACATAAGCTATGCAGACGATATGGTGTTGCTGGGCCCTATTGCTCGGTTTATGGGAGAGTTGCTAAAGTGTTGTTGGGTTTACGCGGCTAGACATGGTTTGTTATATAACGTTATGAAATGTAAATAAATGGTCTTTAAGGCCTCCGGTTAAATGACCTGAAAGTATACCGGCCATTGCGTTAACAGCTCGAGACTATTTAGGGTAGATTCTTATAAGTACTTCGGTCACTTCCTTACCGCCGACCTTAAAGCCAATGCATCTAGACATTGAAAGGAACGCAGGGCGTTATCGGTCCGAGGAAATATGCTGGCGCGCAGAATTTTCCGTTGTAGGGTAGATGTCAAAATCATTATTTTTAAGCTAAGTCTTTACACGGGAAATCTGTGGGTCGCTTATGCCAATAGAGCGATGAACACTGCGAGACCAGTATAATAATATTATAAGCATGCTGTTGCGAAGGCCTCGTATCTG
The DNA here is from genome assembly GCA_921972225.1 of Euplexia lucipara. NCBI lineage: Eukaryota > Metazoa > Arthropoda > Insecta > Lepidoptera > Noctuidae > Euplexia > Euplexia lucipara. Next base: position 1,592,363 of record OV179142.1, on the reverse strand, counting down.
CAGTGCTTCAGATATATTTGTGCAGAATCGAACCAATGGTTTTCATGAAGACTGCATCTCTACTAAGTAGAGTACGAGAAACTAACAACAGCATCCTCCAAATGTTAGGGGAGTACATTTTCACTTTACCTACATTTCACTTTACCTCCATTTTCACTTTACCTACATTTTCACTTTACCTACGTTTCACTTTACCTACATTTTCACTTTACCTACATTTCACTTGACTTACCTACATTCACTTTACTTACCTACATTTCACTTTACCTACATTTCACTTTACTTACCTACATTTCACTTTACCTACATTTTCATTTTCACATTTTCATTATTACAGAATCGTAGTGATGATCACTGGGTAGGTAAATCCTTCAACGATTAACTGTCAAACAGATAGTTTCGTTTTGGGTCATGCTGTGTATGGTGTGCACCTATCTAGGATGACGTCATGCGCACTCGTAGAGATGAGAAGAAGCGCACAGTACCCCGTCCGATGGTCACCTAAAGTTGAATTCACTTCAAGTGCAATACCAATATTTTGTAAATTCCTAATTATCTTGAAAGGTCGGTGTGCAACTACACGCCAGTTAGTCACTGGCAATAATAATATAGCCAATAGATCTGCAATATGCTAGTTCCAGACCAGAGAGGAAACAGTGAAAACCTTCTGTTTATGGAAGTAACAAACTGGCACGTGTTATCAGCGCGAGCGCCGCGGCTCCGGCTCCCGACTCCGGTCCCGAGCCCTCATTAAGATTCGCGAACCCTTCATATTTAATTAATTAAATAAACGCATGCAACACACCATTAACACGCTATCATATCACTTAACGCGAACATTAAAATGGTCTTGTTTGTTTTTTATACTTTTGGTGGTTGGAGCCGCGCCAGGCCGCCTGACGGCCTGACGGGCCGGCCCAGCTCCCGCGGCACTCCCGACGAATTCATTACTCCTAATGTGGTAATGAAGCTGTCATTTACCACACATGTATTTAAAATGCTTTATTTCAAATGAAACCTTGTTCGCAAGGATTTGCTTTTTATGTTACAGTTCAAGTCATTAAAACTAGAAGTCATTTAGAGATCGACAATGACGTCTGATCGTAATATGGGAATCCATCGATCCGATTTTTTATTGACAACTTTTATTATAATGTACGGTCATAAAAAAATAATTTTAATCCACTTGCCACTAGTTTTCAACCAGTATACGTCTCTTTAATACCTATTGATATTTTTTAAGTGTCAAGATCTCCAATCATAGTATAAATGCAAGCAGAACAATAAAATGTTTTGATTAATATAAATTACTTCAGTTTTATTAGACATCGTTATCTGCACAAGGTTTTTTAATTATTAGTTAGTACAATTAAATAAAAAAATAAAGGTGTATTCCGTGATTGGTCCTTAGAGTCGGGATTAGTGAGAGTCATTTGGACGGAATACAATTGCGCACCAAAGTCTTATTTAAAGGGAAATGTAATTTGTAACAAATGTTGTCAAGCAGTTAATCTTTCGCTTCTTTAAATACTAAATGTTTAATGTGCGTAAGTCCACTTAACACTAATCAAGAGTAAATAATAAGTGTATGCAAAAGGAACCTGGGTTAATTAATTAAGAATTTATTGAAGCTTATAAATGATTTAAAGTTAATAAGTTTTTAATAGGCGTTTACAGGTGAGCAATCAGATTAACTCTATGCTTGAATGGCGCACTTCGCAGACGTATTATTAGATAATAACTGAAGGCATAAAACGAACTCCATTACCATATAAAAATATATTAGTTGCATTAAGGACGGGTGCACACAGGCACAGAGCGTGTCGCGACGCTGCGCACATGGCTGCGCGGACGCTATCGATAACACAGCTGTACACAAAGTGCAAAATCGCGTGTTACACGTATATTAATTCAGTCAGTCCCGTCTCTTATCGGCGCTATCCACACCAATATTCCAAAAGCACGATTTGCATTTCAAAACGTAGCGTCTCCGGACAGAAGCACCGTTTCTCCAGCGCTATCACCGCTTATTAACATTTTGTCGTCGGCTGAATCAATTAACTGCGGCCCTCGCATAATAATTAACTAAGTGACAGATTAACAAGTTTTAACACTCGGCGATAATGAAGATGTCGCGTACCCGAGCCAGATAAGCGCGTTCACTATTCATGGGGATCGGGAGGTCTGAGCCATGCGCCGCTATCTGATTTACAGTGTAAACCGTTCGGTATTTCTGTTTATTAAACGAATGACCAAATCCGTGTGTCCCGAAGGCGTTTGACAAAATCGGGTGCGTGAGATGCGCGGGCGCCGCGCGTTCCGCCCGCGGCTCGCTCGTAAATCCTCGCTCGTTGATTGCTTTCCGCGCGCGCGCCGCTCCCCTGCCACCCTCACATTTTAATATCCATTCAGCATCGCGTCCCTCCATCCTCCTCCGTGCTCCGATGCATGATTTAACTTATTTGTTTTAGATACAACACCACGCGAGATATATCGCGGCATTATTCCACAGTTTGTTTTAACAATTTGGAGTCACTGTTAACCGCCGCGGGCGACACCGTGAGCAATGGCCACGCCGCGATACAATGCGCCACTAATAACCTAACCTTCGTGAGTTTCCACGACTGATTTGTTACTATAACATTTTTAATTACTTTGCTTTTATAAGAGTTAATGACACATAAATTTTTCTGTGATCACTAACGCGATCGGTGAGTGCCCACGTAGGAGGCGCAGCCATTACTTTACTACGAGTCGCCGACGGGTGAGCTCGCGACTATCTTTTAAGAAATATGTCGAACGATTTTAGTTTGTGAACAAGTTGAGGCACATTATTGTCGTAAGCTAAGTCTATTTAAATAGGAAACAAGTCAGAGAGAATAATTACTGTAAATCCAGTAACAACAGCGATTTCCTACGATGTTAAGGTCTGTTTGCACTAACGCGCATCGCCGCGTTCGCGCTGGTCTACTACTGTGTTGCCATGATTGATGATTGATAATTACGTCTATTTGACGTTTAGCGTGTCTTCGCTCTCATACACCCAGACTCATAGACTAGACCCTCGTCTGTTTCTCTTATTATCAGAATAAGGGGTGATAATAAGAGAAACAGACGAGGGTCTAGTCTAGAGTTGAAATTCCTTTTCATTGATTAAATTCGACGGCCGTCCAAAATCGGAACGGAAAACGATTATCGATAAACCGAACCGTATGATATTATGCCTGCCGAAACCAAGAACCTTAAAACTTTAGTTCTTGGTTGAAAAAAGGAAAAGTAAGCATGTTATAGCAACATATGCAAAATATTCAATCAACGGTCAGCCAGGCAATCGTGTTTAACTTACGAGCGAAACTCAAGTATCGATATACCTATTCGAATTATGATAACGACTGGCCGAATCGAGTTGCCATTGTTTATTCTCAATGGATCGATCTAAGGCTGGGCTTATTTATGCGCCTAGAGATTAATTAAAGCCAAGAGTGGACATGGTGCATTTACATAAGACACGGCGCGCGCATTTGCGGCGGGCGAAGTGTGGGCGGAACATCGCGTGCGCCCGCGCCGCTCGCCGTACCGCTGATATGTGACTCGCGGATATGAAATTGAGATCATTATGCGTGCCCAATACTGTGGTGACATTTGCTATCAGTTGTTTCTGATAACATAAACGCTTGAGCCCAAACACTTTTTCTAGTCCTTGCAACGAGATATTATTTTTTATGATATTGACATCTTTAGCGAGATATGTACTTGACCATGGTTTCATGAGTTTAAGGCATATCTAATAGATTGATTATTGGGATTACATGGGCCATAAACAGTGCGCGAAGTGTTAATGTTCGTGCGACATCGTTTCCAAGAGAGGCGACGAAGCTGGCAATGTTACAATAGGCCTCGCGAAATATTTATTATACATTATATTGGCCGTGTGTATAGTTCTGCAACTGGCATCAAACATCCTAGTCAAAACAAACGCTCGCGCAGTAAGGAAGATCGCGCGTCGCCTGCGCGCGCGCCGCTACCAGATAAAAAGACGCGCTAAATAAACAATGAACAGATTATACATCAAGGAAAGCAATCACCGAAGTGGCCGGCGGCGAGCGCCGGGCTCCGTTGGCAGCATCGCTCGTTATACGCGCCACAACACACAAATATTATTTAAACTGTGACACGGCTCACATTTTAACGAGCACCCGAATGTATCGTCTTTTTTACTTTTGCAACATTATTCGCTCGGCTGCGGGCTAATGGGAAACTTAAATTGGTTGTTTGCTCTATACTTTATCCTATTTTTGTCTTTGTTGTAAGCAGGTTTAGGTCGGTTATTACTTCATGTTAAATCATGCTCACATCTGTGTAAGTCGTCTCATCTTTGGTATTAACATATTGTCTGTTTATTTAACACATTGGCCTACTTTACCTTTAGTTCTAGTCTGGTTTGGCATGGAAACAGCTATCAATCAAACATACAAAGAATCTAATCATGCCAATACCCGCGCTGATGATTACACAATGTCATTGAGTGTCGGCGTCTCTGCTCGGTGCCTAATGTCAAGGCGCGCAGTGATCATTTGTGTTCTACAGCGCAGGCGCACGCCATTTTGTAGCTAAATCAACAGACTATCCACGCTATTAGTGGAATTAAGTTAAACTTATGTTTCACATAAAGTACTTAATACCTTTTTTTTTTTTTTTTTTTTTATTACTGATAGGCACGCGTTTGACCACTATCTCACCTGATGGTAAGCGATGATGTGGTCGACGATGAAGCACGCTTGCCTAGAAGCAACCTGTTCACTCTTGACTTGAAGACCCCTAGGTTGTAGCTATCAGGAAACACCGACACCGGCAGGGAATTCCACTCTTTGGCTGTTCGCACAATGAATGTGTTTCCATAACGTTTAGTACGTATGGTTGGGATATCTACCATCTACCATGTACCTACGCACAGTAAAGGTTGAATGTCGCTGCCGACTGTTGTATACGAACTCATTATAAAACACAACGATAAGAACGCATGGTAAAATAAAATAAGTAAATAAATAATAATAATAAACCCGCAGGGCAGCTTGTGGCGAGCTGTTGGGCAGTAGCGACCTCACGGACCTGATCTCCCGGGAGAAGTTTTGTTCCTCATCTCTAGCTTGCCTTAATTGGCCGGCCAGAGTGAACTCTGATGAGAAACGGAGCTCCCACCTCTTTCTTGCCTTAGCTGGCCAGCTATATATAGTGGAGATTTGCAAGGGCAAATGTGCTCGGAGGTAGGAAGCATTCCAGTAAGGTGCTGGTAGGAATCTTGGCCGTACTTCCGGGGGATTATCCTGATAGCCATGGAATGCCGCTCCACTCCTTTAGCACCTCAGGACAGGTTGCGCTCTTGTCGCTTCGTCACTTTGTGCTAGCGGCCGTTTTAGAGGGCCCATTATTGAGTGTGCAAGTCACCCCCTGCCATTTAATCCGTGTATATGTAATATCATTGGTAAGGCAGGGGCCATAGTCCTTCATAGTTTTAAGTATTCAGTCCATTTAAGCCACCCTCGCCAATAGTCCAGTACTTTTGTAACCATAGTCTTTAATAGTCTTGCACCAGTCAAGTCAGTTACGTTTTCCTTGGGTGCACTTGTGTAGTGCATACAGGGAAAATCTGCGGTTAGTGTCTCATTTCATTAAAGACGACAATGGGCCACTGCGAGTTGGCTTCGGCCCCTTGTGCGCCTTTCAAAGGACCGGAACCCAAAGGTTCCGAGAGCGAAAAGCAAATGAATAATAATAATACACTTAATTTAATCAAAATTACAGTACTAAGGTAAAATAAAATACAAAAATCCTAATGATAATTTCCAAAGGGATTCGAATGTTAGCTGCTTGTACTAGGTTAGTTAAACCTGTACCAAGCTCATTCAGACCCAAAACTTTTACTCAACGCTAACTACATCCAACTAAGCAAAGCTTGTGCTATGGCTACAGTAGTAGTGAGTAGTAGACAACTGATATATTTCTAAGTGCTAATTACTTATTCGAACCCACGACCATCGAACCATCAAACTCACGACTTCCGGCATAGCAGTCAGGCCCATTAACTAGGTACTCGACAAAGGTAACAGCGCCATTATAAAAACGCCTTGTGATTTTTATTTCAGCGCTGTCACATAGGAATATCGCAAAAAAAATACTATTAAGTAAATAATTTAACAAATACAACATTTTTTTTATAAATAATAATTTTAGTAGTTAAAGTTTAAGCGCTCGCTGTTACAATCTTAGTGCAATATGTGACCGATTACTATTAGAACATGATAGGTACTTTCCTCAAAAAGTTCGTGCTTGAGGTACCTACTGCCGGTCGGTTCAGTTCGTGCTTGAGGTACCTACTGCCGGTCGGTTCAGTTCGTGCTTGAGGTACCTACTGCCGGTCGGTTCAGTTCGTGCTTGAGGTACCTACTGCCGGTCGGTTCAGTTCGTGGTTGAGGTACCTACTGCCGGTCGGTTCAGTTCGTGCTTGAGGTACCTACTGCCGGTCGGTTCAGTTCGTGCTTGAGGTACCTACTGCCGGTCGGTTCAGTTCGTGCTTGAGGTACCTACTGCCGGTCGGTTCAGTTCGTGGTTGAGGTACCTACTGCCGGTCGGTTCAGTTCGTGCTTGAGGTACCTACTGCCGGTCGGTTCAGTTCGTGCTTGAGGTACCTACTGCCGGTCGGTTCAGTTCGTGCTTGAGGTACCTACTGCCGGTCTGTTCAGTTCGTGCTTGAGGTACCTACTGCCGGTCGGTTCAGTTCGTGGTTGAGGTACCTACTGCCGGTCGGTTCAGTTCGTGCTTGAGGTACCTACTGCCGGTCGGTTCAGTTCGTGCTTGAGGTACCTACTGCCGGTCGGTTCAGTTCGTGCTTGAGGTACCTACTGCCGGTCGGTTCAGTTAGAGTTACTCCGTGAAAACTAAAATCAAGTTCACGGTCAATGCCTGCTATCAGCATTGAATGACAGCACAATTCGGCTTTATTTCACCTACCTCATTTGTACCTCTAGTAGTATCTAGCAACGGAAGTGGCAGGAAACAAGTGGCAGGTACGAAAGAAAATAAGGTTTTATGAATTTCGTAGATTTACAAATAATTAAACCTGTTTGAACGCCCTCATGATAACATATTAAACACATTTTATTTGTTATTATCTGCTGTTTTGCATTTTATTAGTAGGTTTTTGAACAACCAGCACCTTCTTTGCACTAGAAACTTTTAATACTATTGTTTGTCACTAAGTTATTACCTATTGTAGGACTAAAATCTGGTTCTTCTGTCATTACTTACTTGTGGAAGCTTTTAGTTAGCAATTTATTTATCTACTATTGTCATTATGTTGATATTAGTCTGTAACCTTCGCAAAATTGTAAAAATAAATAAAAATAAATAATTATTTGTGTTAACTATTATCTCCAATTATAGTCGCAATTTATTTATTTTATTTATTTATTTATTAATATTTGTACAGTATATAGGTGGAGCTACTCAAGCTCTGAGTTGACCGACATGGTCAACTCATAATTGTGTGATTCTTTCCTCAAAAGCCCATTTCAGACACTAATCTGCATGGTTTTTACATCATTTGTGCAAGGTAAAGCCCGGACTTTAAAAGAGACTGTGACCTCTGAGTTTCTTTCGGAGTTTCTTCTCAGAGTAGTCAGATAGTTTAACACAGACCTCACGTACTAGATAATGAATGACATGTAAAAGTGTTTGAATGCACCTATTTACAGAAATAAATATCATTTATAATTAAGTAAAAAATACTAAATAAATAAATCAAAACTTTTCAAAGTTATGTTTTCAAAGTTAAAAGACAGTGTAACTAATTCAGGAGGGATGTGTTCGTTGAGACATGACCGCAGATAACACATGCGATGGTTTTTACAAACACCTTAGATCAGTTATACATACTATACTTATAAAGTTACAAATATTATACTTTTTTACCCCTAAACCTAAACTGATATAATCAAACAATTTTGAAGATAGGTTGCCGGAGATTTGGAGAAGTACAAAGACTACTCCTCATTACAGATATGGTACTACATTTTTATATAATTGTCAACTAATCTAACCTTTCTTGATAAATATTGATTGTCAATTTTACAGTAACATACATTCAAGGACACACGTCTGCGTCCTTGAGTGCTACACACCCTCTACGACTGCGTAGACCCGCGCGTAGCACCGTCTACGAAACATGCGTCTGAACTTTCTTTCAAATTGACTTTTTTATTACCCTATATTATCCCACTTCTGGCCTAAAGTTTCGTTTTTACTTTCCAAATTAGGTATCTTTATTGGCCATACAGTTAGGGAGGAGTCCAAAACGCCACGCAAGCTTTTCTTAGTAAAAGCTGCCCAGTTGAGTTTAGAGTACCGTATATTAAGCTTTCCACACAAACATTTGTCGCAAACGCCTCAACCATTCAACAATTTAATTTCACATGGCTCAACTGAATTTTTAACTTTTAACTTTAATTGATTAGTTAGAATCTTGTTAGAATGATATTCTGTTAGAATAGTATAGGAATAGTGTTGGTGTTGCTAGTTAGTAGTTACAAAATTGGGTTGTCTAGAAAAATAATCCATTGCATTCGTTCAAGGAAACTCAAAGTCATTATTGCAAAGTTGGCGGTTTATTGTAACGCTTTCATACATCTTCTGCTGAAGAAAATAACAAATATAGAGATAAAATAGAAGTAGCGTCACTGCACTGTGGGCAACTGCTGCCGACACCAGCTTTGAATAAGTAGATAAGTCTGTCAAGGAAATATATCGTACCTACTTATATATCGTTTATACCTAAAGTATAAACAGGGTAGGGTCTTACGAAAGCTTCTGGATTTTTCAATTATCTTCATCGCATACTCATCGCCCACTCGATATAATAATACAGGGTGTCTCATTGAAACGAGCACCTACTAAAGTAAATTAAAGTATGTGGAAACAATGCATTTTATTCATTTTAGACATCATGTTTCATACAGACATTTACTGCTTAAAACCTACACAATCGATATCTAAATAGAAATAGTGTAGGTTTTTTTTTTCAAAATAACCGGGTCGATTCCCGAAGGGAGTACCTACCTACAAATGTTTTTTAAAATGTATGAATGCAGTTTTTCTTGTTATTAAAATCGATGGTTCCTCAGAACAGATCTTCGTATGTCTTATAGTTTCAGACTTTCCCATACTGACCGATTTGAATGAGACCATTTCGATTACGTCATTTACTATAATCCTATTACTACCTATTACTTAGGGTGTTTTCGTTCTTCTAACCATTTCACCATGAAAAAAGCTCAAAAACCAGTTTACAGGTATTGCTTGTACCCGAATGCAAAAAACATTGTCAGATTGTGCTTTTACAAAACCACTTTCAGTCATTTTTCTTAAATCTATATACCGGGTAAAACGGGGTGAATAGGAACTCAAGGGTCAATAGAAACAACATTTTGAGGAGGATTTTCACATAAGTTAAACGTTGTTTGTTACACACGAGGACTGTAACGCTTTTAAATAATTGTGATAAATAGTTTCGACACCTTGTTAGTATGAAACAATATTAAATTAGCGTAAAAATCCTCCTCAAAGTTTTGTTTCTATTCACCCTTGAGTTTCTATCCACCCCGTTTTACGGTATATAAAAGAAAGTCGTGTTAGTTACTTCACTTATAACTCAAGAACGGCTGAACCGATTTAGCTGAAAATTGGCATTGAGGTAGTTTAGAGCCAGGAGAAGGACATAGGATACTTTTTATCCCGTTCGACATCATAAAAATAAATATCAAGAATATCGGTTGTCTCAAACATTTTTCAAACGCAGCGCCATCTTGGATGACATGACAGGAGTCAAACTTCCCAGTTCATTATCAGGTGACAATTTGAAATTGACAAGTCTTAAGCTAAACCCAAGAAGGTAAGGTTGTCAATTTATAATACGCACCTACGTTCTGAAATTTATTTTGTTACTAAACTTAGAGGTTTTATGTAGCATAAAAAAGTCTTATATTTCAGAAATCAATTTACGTAACTAGCAATGATGACAGAGACGAACTTTAATAATTCTTTGCAAATAGAACTTATTTTACTGTTAGGACTTTAATTAAAGTAGACCGGGAAAACTATAGGCATAAATTATTGTATGTAACATAGAGGCAATAGTTCAGATTAAAATTATGAATTTAGAATTTTTTAGTAAGGTAGTTAGGTTAGATAGTTGGGTTAGCTATAGGATAGGTATGGTCAGTTAGGTTAGGGTATATATACATGTTGTAATTTAAAAGTAGTAGTAGTTATTAGTGGTTTGGATTTATTTGTTGTCGTCTTATTCAACGTATGTATATCTAATATAAAAAAAAAATAAGAGCAATGAATTGACTCTAAGGCACAACGAAGTTTGCCGGGGCAGCTAGTGTTAAATAACCTCACTATGAAGCTAAAATTATACTTGAACATTAAATTAGTTCACAACACGGCAATAATTATGTTTTCCAATAAAAAAGTCCATTCCAATACTCAATGTCATTCTTTACACATTGATTTTTTGTAGACGTTGAGTTGTTGTCGTAGTATTTGACGTCAATTTTCGTTATAACCAATGGTGATGCGTTTCACAAATTTGAATTTCCCGCGCTTAATTCGCACTTTTATTTTTAATTTTAAATAATTATGACGCTATTAAAAAGTAAAACAATGATTTAGTTCATATTTTCTGCTATTAAAGATTCGGAAAAAAAATATTCGAACCATATTTAAATTACATGCATATTCCCTATTGTATTATTTGTACTTGTTTGAATATTTTTAATTTACATTCACGTAAACAGTGCAGTGAAGAAAGTACTTAAGACACCAATATACATTAAAACATCAAACAATTGTCAACATGTTGATCAAGACTTATCTTGGTCAACATGTTATGGCTATTTGATCAAATTTTAGTTTTTAGTCCCACATCTAGACAACAAGAAAATATTAGACACATTTTTTCTTTTTCAAATTGATGGAAAACTGCTTAGATTAAGCGCATTAAAGTTGAGGAGTGGGGGCTTGTAACGTCATTAGCTAGCAAAAACTGTACTGACTAGTGACGTCATGCGACATTTTGACTCGATCTATCGCCCTTATTTTTTGATTACGTGAAAAAAGAAAAAATACGTGTCGTTTATTTTCTTGTAATCTAGATGAGGGACAAAAACTAAAATGTTATTGAATAGCCCATTGTTTCGAATGGCATAAGTAAGCGGTTACGATTGTCAGTCAAAAGATTACCGTCTCGGTCGCTTTATCTATAAAAGAATCTACTACCATCGCACATGAGTCTCACTTTAATTTTAAGTGTTTACTGCCCTAGTTAGTAGGTAAGCACAATTTACGTATAGCTTACTTTGTGTATTCATTTCTTACTAGCTTCGTTACGATTAAAAACGCAACAACATTTATTTTGGGTTGTCTTATTAAATATTGCCAAACATTCTACTGACATTTTTGTTATAGCAAACAAAGCCGAAGTCGACTTTTCTGCGAATGTCTAAAGTGAATGAAAAAGCAAGACAGTGTGTGTAAAAAAACAGTAGGTTCATTTTGATACAATTGAACTTAATATAGATCTTCATGGGTCAATAAGTAGATAGTATCCTAACATTAATTTATAGCATACTTAGGCTTCCTATCGGAAGAATGGTTTAAAAAAGTCTTTTCAATACTCGAAGCATGCTGATATCGGTATTGGCGATATTTTTATGGCTGATTTAACAAAACTTTTTAAATTTCGCGCTTTGAAAATGTAATATAAACGCGCGTGTTGTCTCGTCTACTTTGTTTTTGAAACAAATACCTCATCAATGTTAATTTTAATTACTAAAACTATTAACTAATCTCAACCTGTCTATAGTTTCAAATGGTTTTATTTAGTTTGTCCTGTTAGGTATTTGTTCTTTTTATATTATTAAATGACGGTCAAACTATAACATCAAATGGTTCGGATATTTGTGATCTCTTTGGCTTTATAGGTTTGCACTTTATGCAAGCAAGAAAAATAAATTGTTTGACATATACACGATTGTGAATATGAACAATGTTTACAAATATGTATGACAAGCATAAAAATACATGCACATGTTCTAAATATAAAATCTTCTGTTCAAATATTATTCAGGAGTACCTACTCAGAAACAAGTTATTTAGGTCAAAATAATGAATGGCTGAGATAATTATTAGAGTTTTAATCATATAATAATTTTATAAAAATTCCACTGTAATATATAATTGTCGCATATTTTTTAGCTTTATTTGGTAGAAAGTTTTAAACTTTCTTATTCAGCGCTGCATTAGTTAACTGATTCGATTTTTCAGACAGTTAATAGATTGTTCTACCCATGCACAAGACACATTCTGCATAGTAAGTGTCGCTCTGTATCTGTGTGCAAATTTAAGTATTGTCACGTCGATTGCGAGCCAGTCGATCCGCCATTCGAGTGAGGCGATGAGGGTTGATCACAGTAAGATACTCATATTGTTTCATATAAACAGATTTATTTTTTGGTTATGATAAGGACTTACGGCTAATAAAATCAAACAAAAAAAGAAATCATAGTCACCAGAAAGCCAATTTCAAATCTTCTCGTAAAGACCTATGATAATTTTGGAAATTTCGTTCGCAATATAAAATATGACTAAAATAATAGAGATAAATAAATTGAAACAAATAAAGTAACCTACCTCTACTTGAAAATTTTGTGGCTTAATGTCAAGATTTTTGTAATAGAAACAAGGTTTGTATATCTGAACGTGTTTCAGATCTGGACATCGACTCTATTCATCCTTTTTCAGTTTTTAAATCATTGTTTTATCAATTTACACTACCTACATTTTACTAAGCTATTTAAATATTTTGGTTCCTTTAGATTTCCACGATTTGTAGACTGATTTGAAAGATTTTTTTTTTCGGACAGTCAGTCACACTACGAGTATTACAATTGCACCATAAAAGAGTCAACTGTTAGCGCCCTGGAAAAGCGATACAACTAGCTCGAAAGAGTGCAAAAAGGCGGTTGAGTTTCAACCATTCGTAATAGCATTGTGTTTATCCAAACGTCATCTTTAACTTTACATACCTATACTAAAATCTAGAAAAAGTTAACTAAATCAAACAATAAATAATTATAAAATAATGGTTACCTATTTATGGTGTATATAGATTGTAAGAACAAAAACAAAATGTCCCTAAATAAACAGCCTGATTTTTGGAACCGATTAAAACTCCAATTTAAATGTGATGTTAAACTTGCGTATGAGGATGATAAAAAAATCATTACGATGCAAGTTCGCCTAGGTATCTGTTTGTCTGCCACAACTATTTAACTGATCCGAAAAAAATCTTGGATAATAATAATAATAATAATAATAATAATACTTTATTTGCCAGAACGTAGGTGTACAAAGTTGTGATCTTAACATAAAGTGGCCGTTTACATTCTACCATTATACCTGGTGTGCAAATTTTTAATTGTAGAATAATTTAATTGTAGATACTACATGTCAGATACCATGCATTAATTGAAATTTTGAATGTCCTTAAATAATTTTTTTAACATGTCAAGATAAAAATAATAATTCTAGGTAGTAAGCAAATGTCAAATTAAAAATAATAATAATAATAAACTAAAAATACAATAATCAGAATTGACATTATTTGCTTTGTTCGACATGTGACACAAATTCATTGACTGTGTAAAAACAGTTTTCTTTAAGCCACTGAATCAACTTTTTTTTGAACATAAGCAAAGGAAGTTCTTTAAAAGCATTTGGTAATTTATTGTAAACCGTAATAGCCATAATAAATGAGTTTCTTTTATATAAATCGAGCTTGCATTGTGGCAAGCAGAGCCTATGTTTATCTCTAGAGGCAACATTCCTTTTGGTTACATCACTATGCTTAGTAAAATTTTCAGGATGTTGCCGTACTAATAGGCACAATTCTTTAATATACATGCATGCTAACGGTAAAATGTTGTATTTTTTAAATAGTGGCTTACAGCTATCCATGTTCCCAGCTCCACAGATTGCACGCACACATTTTTTTTGTACCATAAACGCTTTATTGACATCCACCGAATTACCCCACAACAAGAGACCATATAAGAGTACTGAAGAAACGTATCCGTGATATGCGGCAAGAGCCGCTTCAGTTGAAACCGTGGCTCTTAATCTTCTAAGTGCATAAATAAATCTATCTAATTTGTCACAAACATAGTAGACATGGTTTTTCCAGTTGCAATATTGATCCAATTGTATGCCCAGAAATGAAGTACTTACTACTTGTTCTATGGAAATGTTATTATATTTAATAGTCAGCGTTAATGGGTTTCTCCTGTATGTTTGAAATTGGACCATTTTCGTTTTCTCCATATTAATTTGAAGGTTATTGGAGTTCAACCAGTGTATTATGTTTTTAATGGCCTCGTTAATCTCATACTCATATGTGTCGACTCTTTTACACTTCACGACAAGGGTAGTGTCATCAGCAAATAAAATCACTGTTTGGCGAGTGATATTTGGGAGGTCATTGATATAAAGAAGGAATAAAAAAGGCCCCAAGACACTGCCCTGCGGCACTCCGAAATTATTTTGTTGATATTCACTTCTGTGTGACACCTTTTTACCATTATGGATTCTGAAAATTTCTACACATTGCTGTCGATTATTTAAATAGTTTCTTAACCAATCGTTCGCTGTTCCTCTTATTCCGTATTTTTCTAACTTGTGTAACAGCAATTCGTGAATACCGACAAGCATAATATACTTATTTGTAGCATCCTACTTAAACTTTAAAGAAGAGGTCTAGGTAGGTATGGTAACTAGATCAAAATAATCTAGGTATGTATATTGAAGTTAGATTTTTAAGGGCGGATGTTTTGAAGGACTTTCTTAAATACCTAATTTTTGACGCTCAAAAAGTGCTGATCCTTAGCCTATTTTGAATAAATGACTTTTGATTTGATTTTAGATATCAATTGGTGATTCCATAGCCAATCTGCTGCGGTCTTCCCGTCCAAATTAATAGTTTAGGTGTCTTTAAGACTAGAGTCAATAGGCTCTTAGTGAACTAGTGCACTTCACCATCAATGATTGCATAACTGCCTACCATCAGGTGAGATCGCAGTGAAGCACTAGTTTACCTATATCATAAAAAAACAAGAACAAGCTGAAAATGATGTCAGAACGTTTCTGTAATTTTCATATTCTTCGGATTAATCTACTTGGCTTGTTTCTCAATACAATCAAGTGCATCAAGCTGGTAGTTTGGCTGATCCATACTAAAGATGAGAGCGTACTCCATGCACGAAAGAACTTGCGCTTGATTTAGGTTTCGCAGTTGTTGCCAATAAATCTTATTTCTTTCTTCCTTTCTTTCTTTCTTTCTTTCTTTCTTTCTTTCTTTCTTTCTTTCTTTCTTTCTTTCTTTCTTTGTTCCGGCGTGAATAATAATATCTCACTTTTGCAAAAACACCTAGCTTTTTTGCAGCCATCAGTGTCTGCAGTAAAGCTTTTTTTTTCGAAACGGTGCTTGTCTGATTCCAGTAGTGCAACATAGTAGATAATAAATTACTCTATAAACATGGAGTAACTTCATAACCATAAAATATTCATAACGACAAAAATAAAAGTGTGCGATATCCCCACCCAAATCAAAGATTGAGTTCGCGAAAGAACTAAGTGAACTACTTAAATGCCAATATAGAACTATCTCCGCCACCTCATAACGAATCAACGTACCTGCTTGAAAATGATAGCTGTCAGTAAGTGGTTTGAGTTGAGTTTGACAAATCGCTTTTTGATTACGGGTGGAAAAATTTAATAATACACTCGTGACAAAAATCTCAAAAACGGTAAACTAAGTATTTCTGACAGTTAGGATGTAAAGGAAAACATCGGCACTTTTATAATACCGTGTGTTTAGTAACGTTCTTGTTATTGATATTAATTTAGTTTAACTCTTTCAGTCAGAATTAGCTTTCAGCAACTATTTTAGTAAAACGTGTGGTATATTGTAAATAAGTCATACAACATGAATAAAAAAGGGTTTCACAGACATCTAGAAAGTAGCCTCTCAGTTGTAATGACAAGAAGAAGCATGAATTCAATATAGAATGAAAGAAGGAACGTCGCGGTCGTGTGAACTGTTATGTACATGTGTGTTTTCTAAGCGTTAAGAGATGAAATATCGCCTGAGGCTGCATATCTCCCTATAGTAGAAGGTATATGCAATTTAAAAGGCCTCAAACCTTGCACTTCCACGGGATGTGGACTCTCGTAACCAATGATCGTGAGTGATGCATCCGGGCTACAGTTAGTACTGTGCGGACCCTCCTATCTAGGACGTCGAGGTCAGTCTGTGTTCAGTTGAGTGGGTATGCCGAAGAGCTCATATAACCATCGTGGCCCAACTGTTGAAGACCTTATTTCCGTCTGCCAAAACCCTACTTATTTATTTATTTTGTAGATATTCTGCTTCTTTTCGTTAGGGAAAAGTTATGAGACTAAATTTTTATGATGCGCGCGCACACCATAATGATAAACCACCGACCTTTTGGAAATAAACAAAACGTGACAGCAAAATGTACGTGAGTTCACATTGACACTAAAATGCAAAGTTGGGGATGGAGGAAGGCAGCTGCCCCCATGTGGTTTTAATATAATTAAACAAAACTGCAAAAACTTATAGCTATTATTAAAATCTATCTGAGGTAGCATGCTCATAAGCTGAGCTGCCCCAATAGCTGGGCACGCCCATGTTTGTCAGCACAAAAACGCACTACTGATGGCGCTACTAAATACACATATGGTGCAAATTGTTGTGGGCAAAGAGTTTAATATCATCCAGGCTCATTATATTACTTCAACTCAAAACCCCAATCCTTCAGTATTATGCTAGAGAGAGACGTTCCTACATACAAGGTTATCGTGACTCAAATAGAGAGAAATGTCAAATCGTACTCTTTAGATTGTCCTAGGTTTATATAATATATCCGACGGTAGTTAGTGTAAAGGTTCAAAGAATAGCTCTAGGACCTATGTATTTCTCGTATTAATTTATGTTTAAATGTCTGAAAAGTCACATTACTGTGTGTATATTACCTATATTCCGTCCACTAGGTGAAACGGTTTTAACAGTAGGTACAGTGATTGCAGCAACGTAACATTTCAATCGTCGATTCAATCATTGACACTCATTTGCTAAAAAAAGTTTTTGGTTTCTATCCATGTTTGCATTATTATCTATACTAATATTATAAAGAGGTAAAATTTGTAAGTTTGTATGTTTGTAAGTTTGTATGTAGGGGGTAATCTTCGGAACTAATGATCCAATTTTAAAAATTATTATACTGGTGGAAAGCTACATTATTCCCGGTGGACATAGGCTACTTTTTATCCCCGTATTCCCACGGGAACGGAAACTGCGCGGGTGAAACTGTTCCCACGGGAACGGAAACTGCGCGGGTGAAACTGGTGAAACGGTTTTAACAGTAGGTACAGTGATTGCAGCAACGTAACATTTCAATCGTCGATTCAATCATTGACACTCATTTGCTAAAAAAAGTTTTTGGTTTCTATCCATGTTTGCATTATTATTAAATATAAAAATAATATTAATTAGCTACTTTAATTTTTGCTGGTTTGAAATTAAAAAAAAATGCTTAAAGAGATCTTTTAGTTTCCGTATCCCGCCAAATTAATCTAACAGCTTCACTTTTGCTGCAAGTAGGTACATTTATAATGTAACTTATCTATATTTAAAATGATTATTTTTGATACATTCATTTTAAGGGATTACATTCGATCCCACCACTAAGTACAATAAAATGTAACTACATAATACGCTTTAGAATAGTTATATTAGTTGTTGCAAAAATTATTACTCACAAGTTCGTAAGGTTTGTAAGAAGTATATTATGATAGAAGACTAGCAGACGTCCCGCGGTTTCACTGGTCCCGTTTCCGTGGGAATACAGGGATAAAAAGCAGCCTATGTGTTAATCCAGGTTCTCGGCTAACTCCATACCAAATTTTATTAAAATCCATTCAGTATAGTTTTTACGTGAAAGAGTTACAAACATCCACACAAACTTTTGCGTTTATAATATTAGTAGGATGATCAGCCGCTTATTAATACCATATGTATAGTATCTCGTAGGTCTATTGCCTATAGGTATGCATGCGTGCATTTAAGGAGATAATAAAGTTTAACTACTTTGTGTTACACTTGCCTATGCCTACGCCTGCATGAAATCTAGTTTGTGCATCTGTAAAATCAGAACACAAACAGATGAATACTCAATATCACCCTTTGAAAAACAGTTGAAAAGTTACATTGATAAGTAATCGTTTTGGGCGGTTGATGGCTAACTGAAGACCACCCCAAGTCCTGAGCGTGATGAGAGCTAAGATCGTTGACAACAAACGCGGCACCGCCTGCGCCTGCGTCAACATGCGCGGCCCAGAGGTTCCGATTAAAATATATGGTTCCACGTCGCACCCAGTTATCACAATCAAAATAAATGACAAATGAAAACTACAGTGTTGCAAGTCACGACCCGCTCGCTGTATTTTTTCATCGCTGGCAACATTCCCCGTCGCCGCTTTGTTGTTCCACACTCGTCCGACGGATTTTCAATAAAACCACTCTTAGGGACATCGGCCTCTTTTTTCTATTTTGACTTGAGAGAATATGTTCTCACGCACCTGTTACCCTTTCCATTTCTAACTCATGAGTACTTGTATTACTTGTTACTTTCTGTGACTGTGGCTGACACGTCTGTCTTAGAAATTTAAAAAAAAACTGTCTCTTCGTGTTTCATGATGGGATTTACTAGGAGAACACTTGATTTTTATAACAGTTATCCTTATTATTTAGATTCGATTCATCCCTCAGTACTTAGGTATTCTAAATTAATATCAAACATACGCAATTCAAATTCTTGTTTTGTATTCACCGGCTGCAAACAATTACAATTAAAAATAAGAAAAGGTATCGATTTCGTGTGTCGATAGCCGATGTATGTCGGATGATGACGATGAGGGCGCATGCGTGGTGATGCGTGGTGGTGCGTCATCGTGCGCCCGCGCCGCACACAGCGCGGGTCACAGGTCGCCAGCACACCAGACCGCCTACCCTGCGCGCATTCCTTCATGCATGCCGCTGGCAACCCGGCCGGCTGCGGATCACCTCGCCACAATACCACAAGGCGCAGGCGCACGTCTCCACCGCATTTCGCCGCGCAGCCTCTTTACGAATGACTCGGATAATGATGACTTCGTATATTTCTAATACGTCGAAGGTTAATTGGACGTAGGCAGTGTATTGTAAAAGAATTAACTCGCAGCCCGACTAAACGATTCTTGTATGCACGAAGTTTTTTTCCCCTCTTTCATAAACAATTTTATAGAAATCATTTTATCAATTTTCATTTCATGGCGAAATCAATTCCGCACGACGCAAAACATTTTACCTAAACGGCTCAATTATAAGATGAGAGAGTGCGGCGGTGACTCTGCGTTTGCTTGATGCGGGACTTATTGGTGGATTGTAATGGATTTGGGGCTAAACAGTATGGGGATAGGCCCAAACGTCCACTACTATCTAATAATGACTAAATATTCGAAGGTGACTTGGGGTGTCAAGACAAACTAACCATTTTGAGTAAATTCAATGAAAGAACTATTATATATAGTTATGTATTCTTTGCTTAGCTTAATTCTTTTACTAACCGATTTTTGCTATGTAGGTACCTAATGGGTGAAAAAATGTAAGTACTACTTTTGAAACCGCTTTTTACTTCCATAGTTCTCGTTGCTGGTATATTGAAAGGACTGCGCCAAATTATACATAAGTATATAACTATGTCGGCAATATAAAGAAAAGTGTAACTTTTATCGTCCGTGCACGACATGGATGAATCAAACACAATACTGGAATTTCTCACGATCGATAACGTATCCCACGCCGTACTAGATAAACAGCACAAAATTCAACAAGCTTTATATTAAACTAACAATTGATTCGATGGACCACTTCACTCCTCATTTTTGGCTGTGTTTTGGGAATATCAGGATGGCAGATATGTACCTACTGCGGTTTGAATATTTTTCTTAAACATTCAACGTCAAAGTTTTATTCATATTTACATTCAAATATCAACCAATGGTTCAACTTCAAGCCTTTATTGAATAAGTAGTGTTTATTTTAGAGACACCACCATTTTGCCAATATTACGTAGCGGGTATCTCCTACTAAGAAATGGTTTGGGTCTTTCAGATTTACGGGATTTTCCCTGCACATGTCAAAGTCAAAGTCAAATCATTTATCGTCAAACTTAAAAGTTAATTAGATTAAGAAAATGATTCTAGTTTCGAACTACAAAAGGTAGTTTCGTATTCAAAATAATAGGCAAAAACTCCATACCCTTTAATAATTATAATATATACATAGTAATACCAGCCAGTTACTGTCCCACTGCAGGGCAAAAGGCCTCTTCACATAGGTACAGAGTAGGCTCGAGCATTGATCACCACGCTTGCTCAAGGCGGATTGGCGATTTCAAACTTATATTAACTACTAGCTTCGGCCCGCGACAACGGGGTCGTCAAAATTGAAGATCTGAAACGTCTTATGTCGAATTCTAAAAGCCCGGGGGCGGGAAAACAATGAGATGCGCGAGACGATTCAAGACGTTCCAGATTTTTTATTTTTGTTGGTCAACAGGAAATGCCATCAGACTTAACAAATTTTGCTAAGACGCCATTTCTATAAATATATGTTATATTGTCGCTGGGCTTTAGAGTTCCACTACAGGTGCTCCAGATCTTCAAATTTAGTCTCACAGCAGAAAACACTCTTCACGTGGAATGAACCTGGACTTATAGTCACGATGTTTTCCTTCACCGATCTCAATAATGTCTAAAGCCGGGTCCAGACATGTATAATTTGCCCGATCCGATCACCGTATCCGTATCGTCGACGCGTATCATGATCGCATATGTGGACGGGTAATGATACGCGTATCATGATACGCGATCTCAATACGCCATTATGATACGGCCCGTCCCATGTCGTGTCGGTTTTTGTCCGATCATCAAAGGTGATACAGATACGGACGTGGGTCCGGTGGTGATTGTGAAGATACGGATACGGAGCAAATCGGAGACTTCCACAACTTGATACGGGGCTTGATACAATACGCAGAAACGGATACGGTGATAGGATCGGGCAAATGATACATGTCTGGACCCGCCTTAAGATAAACTTATAAAGAAAAAAATATCTACTTTACTATTTTAAAATAGGTTTTACAATACTTTTTAAGAAATAATCTGAAAATGATCACTTGGACTTTTCTCCAATTATTACCGGTGAAAGAATATCACTTTGTCTTAACCTTCCCTATAATAAGAGGGTTGTCAAATTACGGAGCCCTATTCAGTGCTAAATCTGTTTTTAGACGCGTAAGTATTTTTACATTAACCTCCAACCACAAATGGGTTTTACCACGACGGAAACAAGTTTGTGTTTAACATAAAATGCTGTGTATTTAATTTTTAATTGCTAATTGATTGATAAGTATTGCCGTAAAAAAAAAACAATACATCCTCAAACGTACCTAAGCAGTAAGACTCGACGTAGTCTGTAGCCAGCAAGTTTCTCTTCACATACATTAACAGAGACAGCTTTATATTCTGTTTAATTTAAACTAAATGATATTGTATAAAAAGCAGCAAACGGGTTAATTAAAACCAATATCATTAACATGTAGGCCGGGCGGCACTATAAACGTAGGCCGGCACCGAACCTGGGACCTTTATTGAAATGAGGAGAAGAGACATGTGTCCCTAGACCACACACTACGCGGTTTATAGTCCTCACTCCATCATGGTGGAACAACTCCCGCTGGGGCGCCATGTGCAGGGTTTCTTACGTTTATAAGTGAGCACTAACCTGACTTGACATTATTTATTTACAGTCATGTCGAAAGAGGTCGTAAACCTATTGAATTTTGATGACGGATTAATTACAGAAACAATATCTACTATTTCGAAATAAATGCAATTTTAAAACGCTATTTAGTTGTGTAACCACCATGTGCCAATGGTAGCCGTATACTTGTCCCATTTAGAACTGAACCCAAAAGTGGCAGATATCTTTTTAAAAGTACAATTATCGAGAAAATTGAGGTTAATTGAATTATGTCACTGAAGTGGGACTTTCGCAAACCGCAAGTTTGTGATATTTACGTTTGCCGAACATGACCCAATTTTTTGCACTTTAACTGAATGTTAGTTAATATAAGAAATTGTCTAAGTTGATCAGGCCTCATATGTATCACATTCACAAATAAATATCCACAGTGTTCCGCTGGTGGGCGCGGCCGGGTGCGGCGCGGGCGCGGCGGACGCGACTACATCAAAAATCAAATCTACTTCCCATTTGTCGTCTATAAAGATACTACGATGTTCAATCGTTTCTCGTTTATTAAGAGTTTTATTAACATATTTATTGACTGATAATAAAAACGTTGATTTATTGTTTCGTGTCTTTATAAAGATTCCATTGAACTGGTGGAAAGCATATTCAATTCAACAAAGTATTTATGGGCGGATTGATTTTAAAATCATTTAATAATACATAAATCTTTGATTTGTATTAAATATGAAACTGTAAATATCTGGCATTTGCATGCTATATAAGGCAGAATGTACAAGGATCCTGTTATATTATTTAAGAACTTATTTTTATGCGCCTGTAGCCTACATAAAAATCTTAGCAAATAAAGGCCTATTCTATTCGATTTTATGCAAAAAAGAACGTTGACGGGCTTTGGGAGGAGTTCAGGAGTTCAGACCATCGCCTGAAGCCAGGGTTACATGAGGCTAACTTTTAGATTAGGATCGATAAAAAGGCCCAATAAATAGTGTCGAATAGGGCTCTATTTTTTAGCTACTGGCGCTCCACTTCGATCACCTACAAGCCTGACTTGTGTGGCCGACCACACAGGTCAGGCTTGTAGGTGATCGAAGTGGAGCGCTAGTAGGAATCGGACTCAATCTAGATACCTATTTCCGAAAATAGGTATCTAGATTGAGTCCGATTACTTATTTTACCGACACTGCAATTGTACCTACTGGCTTGAAATGTCATTGTAGAAACGGCTTTAGCATATTGTGCTAAGCTAGCAAAGTCAACCAAAATGTTACTTGTTTGCCTACCAGTTTAAAAAACTAGACTCGTGTTATCCTGGCATCTTGCAGTTTAACGGGTTCAACACTTGAAAGGATTAATGTATTCTTTCATCACATTGTTGATGATAAAACTTAGTCATTCTTATTGACCGTGTCACTGTAATTTTGGCTCTGTCTCTGCCTAATATAATAATAATAATAATTCCACAACTTTTACACGACGCCATCTAGTCCCAAGATAAGCAGAGCTTGTGTTATGGGTACTTAACGGCTGATAAACATACTTATATATTTATAAATACATACATAGTATAGATAAATTACACCCAGACACAGAACAAATGATCGTGCTCTTCACACAAACTTTTGTCCTGTGTGGGAATCGAACCCACGACCTCCGGCATAGCAGTCAGGGGCACTAACTACTAGACCAATTTAACTGGCCAGTCAAGTGTAGAGCCTGAAAGTAAGATGCGCAAAGCTACCAGCACCCGTGTGTCACTCACTTGGCATAGTCCTGCTTGCAGTAGACCTGGCGGTCGCGCAGAAAGCACGAAGGGTGGCGGTCCAACTGCACGGCGCACACGCAGCAGCGCAGGCAGGCCGTGTGCCACGCGCCGCCACCCACCTCCAGCAGGAAGCGGTCCGCGATCGGCTCGCCGCACGCGCAGCAGGTGCGGTGCTCCGTCTGAAACACACGAATGAGCTACTATACCCACAATCCAATATCTAAGCTTGCTTTATTTTAAGCTCAATAAATTTATTGAGTTATCACATCACTATTTAGGTTAGGTACGGTTACCCGAAAACGTCCGGGTCTGGACAACCACCCCTCAGCATCGCCACTTGGACCCCTACACAGTACCTTACACCCCACAGATTCCAGAGAGTTTAGGTGAGCTAGGTCGAGCCTAGGATTAGCCGATTCCTTCTCAATTCAGTATCTGTTATACTTTTGAATGGACTACGATCAGCTAGCCCTAAAGAACATTTAAACAGATTTTTAAAGATTAAAGAACTCCTAGATTTCTCTTTCACCAGCACCATTCTTTCGCTAATAAATATACATTTGCTCACTGAGGACAATTTGGAAAGTGTACATTTTACCTTATTGATCAACCCATCTGCGTAATAACCCTAACAAATTTTGTTGTGTATCTCTATTGCTTGTAAACAACAACACAAAATTATCACAATAATATTGCCCAACAATTCTTAAACGTCCCTTCGAGGATTTAACAAGTAAACAATAGTCGTGACTGTAATAACAATGCTACACTTACTGCCACCCCGCATTGACACAGAAATAATTGAATGTTTTAAAATTGAGTTACGTGGCGACATGTGCGCCGGCGCCACGCCCCCATCGTCGCATAATTTAATGCTGCTCGAGCACCGCGCCCTGTGGCACTGCGACACTGTGATACTCCGGCACTCCGGCACTGTGGCACTGCGGCACTGCGGCACTGTGGCACTACGGCAAAGTGGCACTGTGGCACTGCGGCACTGTGTACTCTTGTGACGACATGGTCTAACAGGAACGTAACTTTCTTTAGTTCATGTAGTGCAATTTGGCGCCATGGAATATGGACTTGTATCAGCGAGTTCGAAATGTGTGCTTGCTACATTAATGCTGCATTATGGCGGACGCACAGAACTTATGTTTGCATTATACATATATGCATTATCAATGCATACCTACCACCAAAAAATATTGCTGGTGAACAGATCCTGAATCAACCCAGTTAGAAAATGGAAAGAAAGAAGACCTGTGCCCTGCAGTAAGAAAATTCAGAATAGGAATAATACATTTAAAAAAATAATTCTTGGTTGATTTGATTCCGCCATCACCTTTCTACCATTTGCATGGTTGGCACTTTCATGATTCGGACAAAGTCTGCTGCGGTTTTCTCGTCCGATTAAAATTTAAGTTCCTTCAAGGCTAGAGTGATTAGGCTCTAATAAACTAGTGCGCTTCACCATCACTGATTGCATCACTGCTTACCATCATTTGGGATTGCAGTCAAGCACTGGCTTATAATATTAAAAAAAGGACTGAACCTATAGAACCATATTTTACTACGATATTACAGTGCTGAGCTGGAAAAGTTTAGTTCAGTGGACAACCGCACACACTGTGCAGGGTCCACCTAATTATTCCAGAACAAAAGAAAACATTGTTAGTTTTTAAAACCCAGCGCACTTTCTTCCCAGCAAAAACACTAGGACGTGGCGAAGGGTGGGCCGTTTTTGGGGGACTGTATTTATGAATTTTTTGACGTTCAAAAAGTGCTGATTCTCAGCCTAGTTTGAATAAAGACTTTTGATTTTGATTTTTTTGATTTTGATATGATACTGGACGGTCACCTATTCCAAGGACAGGCCTCGACAGGCCTAGTCACAAATGCCTAAATATTTGCTAATGAAGTATAGGTTTGACATTAAGGTTTGACAGCAAAGCTTAAATTATATGAACAGCTACATAATTTAATGAAATGAAATGGAATGATGAAATGAAATGATATTTATTTTTGTAAGTAGATCTTCCCAGATACTCTTACATGTCATGTTTTTTAGGAGCTAGTGCCAGGTTTCAGATGTTTCTTATACAAAAATAATGAAACAATCATAATTACAGCAGACTATGTAGTTAGTAGGGCTTCTAATACCGTGATTACATGAGCACTTTTGTATTTCCTGTCGATGACTGCTTGTTTTTGTCTAAATTGTTCCATCACATTTATTCAGTTCAAATGTATCAATAATGTTATGTCGGTACTTAATTTGCGCAAATGTTATTTGGTCAACTTCCCTGTCTATAACCTCAGACATTTCCTACACGGTAAGCCCTTCGGAAACCTGTGTATGTCTTTGAAGGAGAGATGCAGTTAACATAGTAATTTCAATGATAGGTACTGTAACTATTTCTGGTTCAGTTTTTAATTGAGCAACAAAACTTCCCACTTGGAAAGTACCTACACACATCAAAAGTGTCTAGGGATCAACATATATTTTTGCAATAACTTTTCTCCTGATTGATATTAATTAAAATTTTCTTTAAGGATTCATCAAATAAAGTGTTTTCGTTTGTCACAGTAACGATAAACCAAGTCACCTTTGCATTAATAAAGAAATTTGCCATTTTCCTAATAAAGGGATTTTTGACATTTGAACCACTAACATTAAAGTTCGAAAAAAAGACTGAAATAACAGTTTTCTTTAAAATTTTATTGGGTAACTTAAACAATTAATAATCCGTGTTTCTACCGCGAACACTAACAACACAAGAACATCGGTTTGGCATACTCAAAATGAGTTCATCCAAATCACGCTGTGGAATGGCCGCCCATGTTCGTTGCAACAACAAAAAAAGGTCTTCTTGCGACTGGATACCCTCCATATTCGGCAGAGCTCTTCTCTGTAGCATATCCCATGCATGCTCAATCGGGTTCAAGTCTGGCGACTGAGCAGGCCAGCGCAGGACATTGATGTTAGCTGCGGCGAGAGTCTGTCTTACAACTCTTGCGGTGTGCGGTCGTGCATTATCATGCATTAACTGAAATAAGGGACCGATTTGCACTTGTAGAGGAACGATGACGTCTGATACAATCGTCTCAGCATAAATTTGAGCGTTGAGGTTGCCTCTGATCCAAATCAACTCAGTTCTTCCGCCGATCCAAATACCCGCCCATACCATGATGGTTCCACCACTATAAGGATGGACTTCCTGGCAGGATTTTAATCGCTGTTGGCATCCAGGGGTTCTCCAGTGTCGTATACGTCTTGTATCCGGTCTCATACCAAAACGAGACTCATCAGAAAAGCACACGAAACGCCATTGTTCTTCTGCCCAATTTCTGTGTTAAAGAGCCCATTGATATCGAATCCTACGATTGTGCATTGCTATAGGTGGTACCCGTAGCGGTCTTCGGGAATGAAGGTTCACTTCATGCAAGCGGTTTCTGACTGTTTGGTCGCTAATTAAGTTCCCTGAAGAGTGATGAAGCCTCACGGCTAACATCATGGCGGTTATTGTGGGAGCTCTTCGAGTTAAGATTTGAATGTATCGGTCTTGTCTCCGTGTGGTGCAGCGATACCGTCCTCCATGGCGTTCAGCCACGGTACCAGTGCTTCGGTAACGTGTCCAAAGTCGACTGATAACACTCTGACTTGTATTCAGAGCTAAAGCCACAGTACGTTGCCGGGAACCAGCTTCTATCATTCCCACGGCTCTGAGCATTTCTTCCCTGCTTAAATGACGTCGCCGCTCCATAATAACGTTGGTTTTAATCAGTAGTAGGGAAACAGTAGCACTAATAATGTCTTCAATGCGTTGTATGTTTTTATAGGGAAAATATTGACAGCTGATTTTCATCTTTTACTCGAATTTGATTCACAGTTCCTGATTCAAATTATGAAATGCACCAAAAAGGATCCATATAAATTTATAAAATCATAAATTTATTACAAAGCCACATCTCAATCTCAAGAAATCCGCATAAAAATGCTTGATCCCTAGACACTTTTGATGTGTGTATTTATGCTTGGTATGAGTATGACTAATTCCCTAGTCGATTGGTATCTAATTATACCTACCTACCAATCGACTAGGAAAAGCTTGTGGAATTTGCTTATGTGTCCAGCGGTTACCTGTTAACGCGAAATAAAATATTACAAAACTCAGTAACATGCGTGTTACTGAGTTTTGTAATGTTTTATTTATAACCTATAATATAACGAATCACACGTCCCCAACAACTAATGCTTCATCCGAAACATAAACCGAAAAGGTTCAAACACTTATGCAATAGCTCTCATATCAAAATAAACAGCCCATTCAAAGTTATACCATAAATCTGACACTCGACTTTACAACCATGGTATATTGACACCCCTGCGGTTATGATAGACGCGGCACTGTCGCCGCAGCGCAGCCGGCTCCCGGCCGAGTCGTGAAGCAGCGAACAATGCGCCAACTGCATCGGCGTTTAGCGACCCCAGCATACGTCCGCACATATGTACCGCGCCCTGGACTCCCTCGGGCCTTCGCGGTTCCCGCTGCCTAACAATAGCCTACCACCTATCAAATCTACGAAACAAATTTTTTGAGGGCCCCATTGACGCCGCGTATAATAGATCCCCGGTGGCCGCATTGTCGCCGCACTGACTTTAGCTGACTGATATCCACTTTTTATGTCAGTTTTTGTGGAGATCCCAAAGCAAGCTAGCTACTTGTGTATAATGACGATGTTTGATTGCATTTAACGCGTCATTTACGAGGGTTTGTTTGTTCGGCCTTTTGCTTGAAATTATGTAAATGAGATGTTCCGTTTTGTCGCCCGGAGTTGGAGATGTGGACGTGGTGTGCTGGAGGAGCAGGAGCTCGACCGGATTGTTTCTAATGTTACGAAATGGCGCACATTTATAACCGTCATTGATACTTGAGAAAGGTTGACAAAGGGTCAACGACGGTTGTGGCAAACAAAGCGGACTCATACGAACTTCATGAATTGAATAGAGTTAGACAGCATGAGAAGCGTCCCAAAAGCGCTTTGTGTTGCGATGTAGCGCGGAGCGGGCGTGATGCGCAATGCAATCACTTATAGAGACATGCGATAACTTTACACGGATATTATGGTCTCGGATACTATACCTACACTTTATTGAACGTTTCGCAAAAAACGAATTATATATTTTTGGGCTAACACACCGCACTTCAAATCAAGAAAACCTGAATAATAGCGAAAGCTTAAATAAGGATAAGGTTTCAACCAGTGTAAGTAAACGCTTACAACTTATAAATGTCAATTCTGTCTGGCAAACCCTAAACCTTAAATAGTTTCATTTCTCTAATCTATTGTTGACATATCTAATGTTGGTAGCACAAATCGAATTGGTTCACGTATCATTTACAATAACTTACATCTGTATGAGGCGATCAACCCAACACAACAATAATGCGAAACGTATGAACAGCGAATATAATAGTTTACCACAATAGTGACTTTATAATCCGCAAGTATAACATAATGCGGTGTTCCCGGGTGACGGGCGTGACAGCGTGCGGCGTGACGGCGGCGGACACCCGCCTTGTGCCCAAACTGTCCTGCCATTGTCCCGCTTCCGACTATTATCCAGGAATGAGAGGCCTAAAGGTGGCATCACGGCGCCTGCCTACGCTATTGTTACAGGCTTACGTTTGCAAATCCGATTTATATTTGAATATAATTGACTTTCGGCCTCGTATCAGGTACCGAGAGCGTGTATCTTATTGTGTTCGGCTGATCTCAATGGCATTTTTATCAGCTGAACATGATAAATGTGTTTGGGAGATTAAGTGTTGTGGGTGGGTGCGCTCGCACGTCCGCGGCGCGGGCGCATGGGCGCGCTCAGCTATTTAAACATTTGAGATGTGTTCCGTGAGGAGTTCGGCGGCCTATGGTCTAGACCCAACGCCCGCCTTAGATCGAGCTTTAGAGTCTACAGTCCAAACTAGTCGATCAATGACATTTTAGCAACTGGAGCAGATAAACGGAAACAGTAACGAGATGTAAGAATTTGAAATTGAATTTGCAAATCCCTTCACAATACGCGACAAATGAGATACAAACCCGTCGTAATACTTTACATAACAGTGCGCAATCCTGACGCCTAGCGCCTGTTACATTGAAATTCTTCCGTTGGCTCATCTTATATTCAAAGAGGAAACCATTTCCGCTGCTTGGGACAAATCACGCGGAAATTGAAGGCGATTTATTCAAAATATTTGTAGCAACAACTCTTTGTGCGAGGCTGAAAGTCCCCCGGCTTCGATACTTTTGTTGTTTGTTTTTGGTTCACGCATCGCGAGGGATCCCGGTTTCCTAAACTTTTTTCATCGATCATCGAGAGTCAAAGCTCAAAAGTGTGTTCAAAAACCAACTGGCTAACAAAAAATCATTGAAAATAAATGATGTGTGCACGTCAGCGATGCGAGAGGTATCTCCGAGATATCTGGTGGGCGCACAAAGCGTCGGCAAGAATGGCGCAGCGGGGGCCGCGGTCCCATAATGGAGAGAGTTTCACACCATTCAAGTATCGCCCTCGAGTTTTTTCTCTGTGACGGGGGTCACATGGACCATCCGTCTTGCCAGACAGCCACCAGGAATATACACAGTATGCAAATGTAAACGTGTCGTTATCCGTGCGACTATCTCGACGAGAGCGAAGCTTCCGTGAAACGAGCCTTCCGCCACGAATTAGCATTGATCCGTTTAACACAGTCTTGGAACTTTGCGAAGCGAGGATGTCGCTGCAGACGGGGCCGACGCCGTCGGGAGTTTACTGTCGCACTGCGATGTCAAGTCTACATAGACCGTAATGCATTGTTTTAAGGCTTGTAGTCGCTCCGTGCGGCTGTAGAGGCGCCGACAGCGGGGCGGGGCTGGGCGGGGCGACGTGCGCCGTTACACGCCGGCTGACGTCATGATACTCCGCTGCCTAGCGCGTGCAGGATGCGCGAGTGTGCGTGCTGCAATGTGTGCACTGTGACGTCAGCAGTGCAAGCATCGACAACAAAGTCAAGCACCATTCACAAAGTGCGACCAAAGTTTATGTTCAAACTCACTGTTTTGGTGTTTTTATTTTATGATGCGGGCATTTTTTATATCCCTATTTGACTTTCAATGACAGGCAACTAGGTACCGAGTCAGAACGGGTCTTAGAACAACGAAATAACAAAGTTATGATAACATGCCTGCACCAATCAGGCAAAGTATATATGTGCCTACCTACTTATCTAAAGTGTGCAGTTACGAATCTGAAGCACTTTAAAAGCTCTTTTTACCAAAATAACTTGAAATTGTTGGCATGAATTCTCCCAATTAGTTTAGTCAAGCTTTTACTAAAACGGACACAGCCTATATTTTAAAAATCAAATTATAATCAACGTTCTCTGCACAAACTAACTCAAGTCAAGACTCAGACAATGTGATTCTTAAGGTTCGAGTTTTCTGAATTTTCATTTTATGGGATTTTTTTGGTAAATAATATAAATTGAATAGGTAGTTGGCTGTAACACTTGTGATTCGTATCGTGAGTGAAGAGCTGTGCGACGGATGGCGTGTCGTGTTAACAGCCGTCGCGGCGACGTCATAACGCTGTAATGACTCGTGGAACGCGCATAAAATCAACGGCGCCAACCAGCCCGCCAGCGCCCGCGCCCGCGCCTGCGCCGCCGCCACCGCCACGGCTATTACAGCGACCAACGTTCCCACATACCTCAATCAGAGTTACGAAACGTCGCTGCCACGAGCCTCGCCAATGGCGGCCTATCACAACATATTAAGTAATAAACAGTCCATAAAAGCAGCACACACAGCACTCGGCGGGCGCACAGCGTACGGCGCTAATTACAAACAATTAGACGCCATGTTGCCGCCCCGCCGCGCCCCGCTCCTCACCCGCCGAGCCGGCGCGCGCGCACCTCGTTATTACCCTATTTATTGCATATTGGAAACAAAAAAACAGATCTTTCAAACGGCGATCATAGTTTGGACGTCCGACTTAATTTCCTGAGCTCGTTTGCGCTCGAGCTGTTCCCTCGCCTCGCTGCCTTGCTGCCTCCCTGCCTCGCTGCCTCCCTGCCTCGCTGCCTTGCCGTGAGCTTCACGTCAACCGTTCCACTTTATTATGATCTCATCAAATTTTATTTATGCGCCGATGTGATCGAATCGATTCGTCTTTTCTCTCAGGCGTTTTAATTAGTTTTTTGTGTTATTATGAAAACGTCCAACTGCCCCGTTTAGTGTAGTAGTGTGGCCAAGTGGCCATAGGACTGGTTTGATGTCCTTACGATCGAACCGTTCTAAATATTTTTTTGTAGATCAGAAAGTTACGAGGCATATAATATTAAAACCTACAAGCTAGGATTACGCACGAACTTTGTAAAAGTAACAGATGTCTGAACAAACCTGTTTGCCCATACATATTAGTCATTACTCATTTAATAAATAATTTTGTTACTTTATTCGAGTAGGCACAAGAAATCAATGGAGTGGACTCTCATCACTGGCATAATTTTTGTACTAAGCAGGTCATTTTATTCCTGAACGACTCTTGCTCTCTACCTATTGTAAAATATTGATTTCTATCTTTATCGGTTAAAAATACTATTTTATAATCTTTCAGTCTGCATGGTTTTGCGTATAATAAGCAATTGACAATTGACTGTTATAATTTAGCCACAAGCTCCTCACGTAAACACTGTGCAGGTATAAACCGTAGGCATGGAACAAACCATGGAATAGTTCATGGGTTCTCCTCTTGTGACGTCACTCACCACTACAGTCTACAATGGATTACTCAGTATGCGTTATTAGTGAATGGTAAGTACACGTAAAAGCAAGTTCTGTTTGGAAAATATGTTCAGGTGACGTAATGTTTTTGCTAAGTCAATCATAGATCGTAGCGGTTCTACGGTTGACGTAAGTTGTGCTACAATTCGGCTTTTAGACTACGAACGCTACGATAAAGCTGTTTGTCTACGAGGCTACGACTGTTATGACGACAAATTGCAAACATTAGCATGTGGCGTGCCAACTTTCGCAATGTGTACTGCACAGCTGCAGCTGCAGGAGTTGTCGATGGCGGCTAGAAGCAGTAACGCGTTGCAGCGCTCACCGCGGCTGGGCCGAACACGGCGCAGGCGCAGCGCTCGCCGCTCGGTGCCGGCACATTATAACTGTCATATAACTCACGAGGTAATAGGAGCGGCGAGCCTTGTGCCAACTATTAAATACTATTCACATTTTACGATAATGCCCAACAAACTCTTATTGACGTATAAATTCCGAGCTTTTTTTTTCTCTCCTCGGAACGACCGAAGGCGCCAGTTGTTTCTCGATATTAATAATGCTATGCTAGTTCTGTTTTTCGGGTTTAATTACGTCCAGGCCGGTGATAGTCGGCGATTCGACGCCGGCTCTGATGGTCGGCTCGAATGAGTGGAAAGTAGTAAATTAAACGGTCGGCGAGCCCCTTTTAATATTCATAGCGTTATCAAACAAAATTTTAAACTAATTAAAAGTTTTGTTAATAATTCTGTGGTTATGAACGCGAGTGCCCGAGGCGACGGCGACTGGTTCGATTTGTTTGCATTCTGGTGCGCGACAGGAAATTGCTTATGTGAAGCGCCCGCGCAGCCGCCGTGCGCCGCACTATATTACTCTCTCGTTGTCTTTACTTGTTAAGGCTTGGTGCCAGGTCGCCGAACCTCATTTGTTTTTCGAATTCTCACAAAATATTTTTGTGTTCAAAGATGGTTCGCCATCCATCCAATCGAATGTTTTTTTGTTGGAAAATAACACTCGTAATATTTTAGAAACTAAAGTTACCGTATTATATTTAAGCGTGAACAGTAAGAAATTGATCAATATGGAGTCTATTATGTTCAAGTTAAGTCAGTTACAAGAATGGCGAGTTTATTGCTGGGGTCCGCAGATGTAAAGGTTTTTTCATCTAGAAGGCTCTGGCGCACCAGTAGCGTGCGCCCGCGCAGTGTTCACACCGACGCCGACGCCGACGTCCGATCCAAACACTGATAACAGCAGTGTGACACCGTCACACTTCACTAGCACTGCGCAGCGCTGCGCAACACCCTGAAATAGTGTTGTGCTGCTAATTTGCGCTTTCCAGATCGTGTTTGGTTTTAAATTAATGAGACGTTTCATTCGCGTGAAGCACATTTCTTTAATCATACCGCCGTTGACATTTATGATACAATTAAGTGGTGGCGCTATCTTAATGGATATGCAGTTTAAGTAAGGAAAACAATTTTAATGCTAAAATGCCACTGGTAATGTGGTTTGCAGAATCTGATCATTTATTGGTAATGACATGAGTGTATTAGCGTCGGAGTGGAGAGGGGACAGTGTTTGTCAGGATAGGAGTCTGTGGGTCTGTGGTGTCGGCGCGCCGCTGCGGGGTGCCGGCCCGCGCGCCGTCCTGTAGCACCTGCCGTCGCTTGAGGTCTGCACTGACGTCATTATTTGTAACAGTAACTGTTACCACCTTTATTATTGCCATTAACACTATTAAATTCTCATTTGTCTGATCCCAAAACAACGACTTTGACCGATATTTAGCTTTTGCTTGCAAGCAAGTCCGGTCCTACGATTCACAGTAGAATAACAACACTCAGTGAAGTCGAGTAAGAAAGACTTATTTTAGTTCGCTTCTCATTTATTTATTTTATGTTCAAAGTATTTTTCCCACATTTTTCCCAATCCAGAGTATCATAGTCATTCTTTCAAGTCTGGATAGCAGGGACTGATGTCATACAAGACATCCTGCAGAAGTTTGGGTACCTACAATAAATGTTAACAAAGATAAAGGTTTTATTATCTATAAAAGACAGAAAAGTTAGATGTGTGATCAATTTTTTACAGCAGGTATCCAGCTGTGTACGGTTAATTGAATAAAAAAAGCTTCAAGCAGGTACGTTCGATTACAAGTCTCCTTGTAGTCGATCGTCAACATGTTGGCGCTAGTTACGAGCGCTTCTCACGGCTTGTATGTCGAGAACACATTTTGTTAACAGTCTTTAACCGTTTAGTGTTTTTTCCTTATGCATAACGTTGTACAATGTACCTAATGCCAGCCGAGTGATGTTGGTTGGACACGCGAGGTCACTCCTCTACACATTGTAGTGTGAACGAATTTTGATGGCCGGCGCCATTTTCGGCGTGAAGTCTTAACAAAGGTTCTTTAGCAATTAAATTAACATAAAAGTTACGTATGAGTAAGATAATAAATAAGATTTTTTATTATTGTAATGTATAAGATTTCATCTTTGTTTTAGCATTAAGTACTGCGTAGGAAATAAGTTTTACGCGTCCGTTATAAGATCGCCGCAGTATCGGCAGTTGATATATTTAAAGAGCCTTAGAAATGTCTTAATCTTTTAGTGTCCGGTACTTCATAATGTCCACAAATCCGTTATTTTCAGAAAACATAAAAACGTCTTAATCAATATTTTGGATTACAATAGTCATGCTACTAATACATCAACCTCACTATGGTCAAGATCCCAAGCGCTACGAGACGAGCTTCTCATCGTTGAAACAAGCAAAACTCTTAAAAAAAATACTAAAGCCTTCCATAAAAGTATGGTCATTACAAAGATTAACATAATTATTACAAAGCGTGAAGATGCCCACGGTACAGCGATGGTATCTTGCGCGCGGGTGCGCCGCGCGAGCGTCGCCGACGACACTGCGCCTGCGCGTAACTTATTAATTGTGTTAGTTCCCATAATTAAGTCATCATCGGGACCGAACTTTTAACTTTTTTCTTTATTATCAACTTCATAAACTCTCTCGTTCTCTACAAATTCGAATCGAATAAATTGGTGAAGATATTCTTTTTTTTTAATTGCTCATACGGCCTTTATTTAGTATGTGTTCAATAAAATCCAGTATTTATTGTAGCCGATCGGTTTGTTTAGCGGCACTGACTAGCCGCAGCCGTGCAACTCACAATATTGCTATTGAAGATATGTTTGTACAGAACCGAATAAGGGGACTAATCTTTTATATCTCCAGGATCTCTTGGTTAAGAATGGTGTAGGTGCTTTAATAACGTTTCTTAATAATTTTTCAATCAAGCTATAGGCACCTATGTATAGGTGGCGGTGCAGTTTGAATAACGCACTGTAAAGACGCGCCGGTTTTAATCTTTTTTGTTGTTTTATTATCTATACTTATAATAAATCTGTAGAAGTAAAATTTCTGTACATTGAAAATATCAAAAAAATAAATAGCAGGGGGTGTTACTAGACCGACAGCGAACCCAAAAATATGATTAAAAAAATTTTTGTCTGTCTGTCTGTCTGTCTGTCTGTCTGTCTGTCTGTCTGTATGTTCAGGTATCACGCAAAAACTACCGGTTCGATTACAATGAAACTTGGTATACTTATTCTTTAATATGCTGGGCACAACACTGGGTACTTTTTATCCCGGAAAAGTATACAATAAAAAACAAACTTAATTTTGCGGTTCGACCCCTAGACCCGACTACTGTACCAACTGCAAATAATAAGTTTGTCGTAGGTTACGTCACCCGCAGTGGGGTTCACCAAGGGGCGCTGCACACGGCTAAGATATTATAATATTTTATCTTAAGATACAATATCGCTCGCCATAGAGTTCAATGGACTATCACACACTACGAAGATAATTATGTACATTGCATATATATTCAAAATTAATATTGGAGGATGTTTGGTGATCGATACTGATGCCAAAAATGCAATCAGTAAATGTTTTGTCCGTCTGTCTGTCTGTATGTGCACGCATAATTCAATAACTATTATAGGGATTGGGATTGACTTGGTACGGTTGTAATCAATACGCCTGGGTAGGTTGATCTTAGTCTCAGTTGTTTTACACATGGTCAGTTGTACGGCGCTCTTTCCCGGGTCAGTAGTTCCAGAAATCTTTATGCATACGTACTGGAAGGATCAACTTTGAAAGTAGTCTATCTGGAAGTAAAATTATTACGTTTATATATCAACGCACAGCCCAAACCGCTGGTATTAGAGACATGAAACTTGAAGGGGACTTCTTAGTTAAGAATAAGTATCCACTAAAACACGATTTTTGGAAATTCAACCCTTAATGGGAAAACATAGGAGGCGGAAGTTCGACATCCACGCGGGCGAAGCCGCGGGCAAAAGCTAGTTGATAATATTTGAATGGAAGCCATCACTATGTTAGTCGACCTAGCGAAAGGTCAATCTCTACTCAAATGCGAAACAATGTCACACACTATTTACATAACCGCGGCATTGTCTTTGTGAGGGTGAGCTGAAGTAGAACAATGCGTGACGTGTCAAATAGAGAAATAACGCGAATTAATATGAGCTGACATGTTTGCGCAGCGCTGTTTGAGCGCCGCCATTATGTGCGCTTCTATACTGAAAGTAATTTACACAAGTGACTCGCGCGCACCACAAACAGTCGCGCGCCCACCATAACTGTTACTACTAATTTAATTCTTATTTTCAAACACATAGGGTGCTGAATTGATTGAAGCCGGTGTGACGTGTCTCGTCGTAATATAGATGTCAGGGGACGTTCAAGCGTAAGTTTGCCTTTCACACGTGTTCTCTCAGAATAACCTACATTCCTTCACCTCCTCTTATTTACCTTATGAATAACAGAAACAATAACATTTTATACCTACATTGATTTAAAGTCCCACGAACCCGACGGTAACAAATAGTACATTCTATCTAATCGATCTTAATTGAGGACCTAAACGGTTTTAAAGATGTCGTTGGCAATTAATGTTGGCTTTCCCCATGACTTCATTTAATAAGTCTTACTAAACAAAAATTGTTTCTCACAGACTTGAACTCAGGACCTAGAAAGTAAATCTATATTATTTCTGTAAAGAAGATGTGTCAAGAAATTTCATTAAACCTAAGCGAAAATGGCGAATTACACTCAAAAATAAAAATATAAAACAAAATAAATGTGACACATCATATGTGTTGAGATGTCATTGGGGTCTATTAATGTTAATAGCCTCAATTTGTATAATACAGAAAAAAAACTCGAAACTGGAATAGAGACGTCGGACTCGCCGCTCATTTGAAAAACTAATCTCAGTGGCCAATAAATATCGCATTTTGTATTTATGTATTACGAAATGTTCGCTGAATATTTTAATAAATCAAAATTTACTCCAAACCGATACATTATAACTGTTTAATATAACAAGTTACAAGTAGTTAAGCGCGCAAAACAAGCATAACGTTACGTTATTAGAACTAATACTCACACTGAACACTAATACTAAAGTCACGATATAGAGCAAGTTCAGACAGATACCAGTAGCTTTACATCATTATCATGAATAAATCCACAAAGTTAAACATCAATATCAGAAACTGACTATCCTACCTTAATTTCGTCAAATATGTCATGTCAAGTGAAGACATAAGTTAGCGCCCGCTGTAATCAACAAAAACAAAAAGATTGGTGATCATACCCTGTTAGTTTTAATAACTCCTAGTACTTACTAAGTTTATAACAATATTAAAATATCTAAAAAGCAAACACAAGAGGCAATATAAATACACGTGGACGTTAATATAAGGTGTGCGAGTCGGCTCCGGACAGACACAAATTGATAAATTACACTAAGTTGAACATTGTTAATCCCAACGAAATGAGCACTTACGGCGGGATTACACCTCGGAGCACCCCAGCGATGACATTAGCCGGCGCGGTGCGGCGCGAGCGGAGCGGGGCTAATAGAGCGGAGCGGGCGCGGTACGGCGCGGGCGCACGTGATTCATGGCGCGCATTGTGCGCCGCGCGCCGAACGCATTTGTAACCACCGCAGTGATATACAACGCCTTTATTTAACTCCCATAATAAGTTTATAATGAAAAATGTTATTCTGTAACTGTTAATGCCGCTGTTATAACTCCTCTATTGGTAATGCTCTTGATAAAGTAACGCGTCCTTTTCATTCGTATACGACTAATCTTTTTAAGATTCATTTCAGTGAGATAAAATATGAATATAACCTCTGTTAGGAATAATTCGAGCTTTGATCCACGCCGAGACTTTCTGTGCTGCCTACGGAATCAAAGTGATATTCGAACCTTACAATAAGTACTAAGGAACTAATAACCGGATTCCCATATCATCATTTTTATTTATATTATGAACTGGAACACCAACTATTGATATGATTGATGTACCTATTTGTGATGTACCTACCTATATTTGTTAGGAAGGAAATTTCATTCGCTCAGATATTCATCAATATATATATGTATCAATCTATCTAACTAAAAGGGAAACACCGTAGCTGTTAGAGCTTAATTTACATTGTATCATAATGCGAACCTACTAAGTACTTATTGTATTTAAGTGACAACTGCCCCCAATTATTAATTAATTTAATTAAAGTATATCTGTTTTAATATTTCTTCTGAAATTCAGTTCTAGTTGGTCGAGGTTGCATTGGTGTAGATGTGTTTAGTTCTACCAGATATTTGTATTGTAACATGTTTCATTGCTGCTTCTTCTTATTCTGTACCTGCAGTCTCAAATAATTGTACCTACGTGAACCCGAAAGCTTTTTCTGTAGATCGCGAGTGGAACTGGTCCTCAGTCGTCAAAAGTACTTACAGCATAATCAGGAGTATTGAGTAAGTCGCGTGATGGCGTATGCGCATGGTTCTTGTTATTACCTACTATTGCCCGCGACTCCCGCGCCCCCTGCACTATTAAAATATTTCAACATTTTTTTTTTGTTATTTCAGCAGACGTCACTTTTTATTTCTTTTAAAAAGGACACATGGTTAGATTTAATAAAATATATGTTTAAGACAAAATGTAAAAAATAATAAATATTAATATAAATGAAACAACTGAAAACATGCGTTTTTAAATTATTAACAAGTCTTGGTTAAATCATGCAAAAAAATAATCAGGGAGTAACTAGAAAATAATGTTTCAATTGAAATAATTTTTAATACATTTAACAATATTAATATCTTATGGTTACTCTGTAATATCTACTTAATGAGAAGTAAAGACTGATTGATGGTTAGTATTAATAAAAAAAAAATACATATCGATCACTGAACGCGTGCGCATGGCGGCTGGCCACCACCGGCCACTCGGCTGTACATCATATGAACAAAAAGGTTAGCGTTATTGTTACCTAAATACGGAGAACCTGGCACCTCGGCTCTCGGACCCTTCGGACCCGAGCCCGCACTTTTATTGCCACTACTAACGATTACCACTCGATTATTGCCACGATTGGCTCGGCTTTGTGCAACTCAACGATGTTCCACACATTTGACCAATGTTGAATTTAGATTATAGGTTAAACTAAATTCAACAATATAAACTTTATACCACCCCATACCATATTAGTTTTTAGTTAACAAGCGTGTCCGGAGTCGGTTAATAAATCTAAATCCATATTTTTTTTTTATTTAATCATTCTTTGGTCGTGGTTCTTTTGGTGTGTATCATTCTTTTCAAGAAGTTGGTCGTTTGAAAGTGAACCCGCGGTTGAAATATTTGAAGTTTTCACTCAATAACGTGGACAATCAAAACAGTTTTTGTATCGGAATCCTAGTGAGCCGAATAGAGAGCAACTATTAACACAACAAGAGACATCATCTCGCGTCTGTTTGATGAAATATTAATAGGGTTGAATTCCTGGCGGCCGCACCATACCGCACCATACCGCATAACCGCACCGAGCCGTCGATATTAATCATCGCAGCCCATATTGTTGTATTGATAGATCAGCCACGTGCAGGCACTAACGAATGCGCCCGCGCCGCGCCCGCGGTGCGGCGGAGGTGTTAAATGTTTACAAGGTTAGAGGTGCCGCCATCTGTCACTGTCCAAACAAACCACTTCGCGGACAAACAATAACATCTCTTCATTCTTTTGTTCGTGCCCCCGCAGCACCGAGCCTCCTCCAGCACCTCCTTCGATACGTTACACATCACACATTATAATATTATTAAACATTACAACTATTGACATAAAGCTAGCTGGACGTCCATGCCGTCGCGCGACGAGAAGCTCGGCGACACTATCGCCGGATAACGATAACGTATTCGCTGTAAAGATGCAGCTCTCGTGCATAAGTGGCGATAGGCTGCTAACTTATGATAAGATACTAGTATTATAATATCTCGCATTTCTTACAGCCGCACACCATAAGCTGTGTGCACTTATCTTAAATCTCAGACTGCCAGATCGATACGAATACATTAGTCGATGTAATCCTACCGAAGCGAAGAGTTGTTAGCTGACGCACCTATGAGGGCGGTCCTCCTGTCCTTCAGGTGTAAACAAAGGCCGTTTCATCTATATAATATTGTCTGTTAGTTTTTGTTTAGTCAAATAATTTAAACAAATGCCTTGCGCGGGCGCATGCGACGACGACGACGGCGCGCGAGAGTGGGCGTACTCTAACTATTGCTTTGTTTTCTGTCCACTTCTCAGACTATTATTAGAGCAATTAATTTTTAAAATAAATCTGTCGACTAAGATTAGTAACTCTAGTAGGGTTTGCCCAACGGCTGTTTGTATCGTGGAATCGAATGACAATGAAAAACGGATCGATTAATTGTTAAACTCTTGGATATAAGTATGTATACTATAAGATGTACTCATATACAATTTTGAATGTAAAGTGGTACAGTAGAGGTAAAAGATCATTTTTTGAAATAGATAGAAGTAACTCATGTTTAGCATAAGAAATTATGGGACAGCCTAGCCGTACCGGTAGGCTGATGAATATTGTGAAATAGGTAGGTACCACAGTTTTGCTTATTCAGGAGTGCTAAGTTCTCAGTCATACAATAAGGTGGTCCTTGGGAGCATCTTGATAAGTGTGTATAGTGGAGCCATAACTGCCACGTACTGAAGTTTTGTCATGCCTTTTAACGCAAGAAGAATATTGATAGCAGAAGAAGAAGATTAGAAGTTACCTCAGGTACTAGGTAGGTACGTACTTAGCTGCTCAAAGCACACAAGATTGGAAAGCACAAAATAAAAAGGTCAGTCAAATGTGAGCCCGATCGGGTTTAAGTAAATAAAAATAATACACTTCGCTTCGAATAAAAAAAAATCAAACAGAACGAAATGTGTGGAGTCATCGTCTCCACATACCACGGGGCAGCTGTTGGTTATTAGTAAAGATTTAACAATTTTATTACTTAGAAGGATTGTTGTGCACATGGTCAAGCAATTTTCTTTTTTCATTTTTTCTTTTGCCTCAAAAAAGGTGCAGTCGTCTCTAGGGCATAACTTTTTATTGAGAAATAATACAGAACATACACACACATCTTCGTAGTTATCATTTTGACACAGTAAAAGTTTGAAACGGTTACATCAACGATCAACACGGAATAGAACTAACCATATTTTTTGTAACAATTCAAACTTGGCACAAACCAGTCATTGAATGTCGGCGTTTCGCAATAACCCGCGAATGCTATCTGAGTATTTGCAAACATCATTCACACGAAAACAATTACGTAACCGCTATCTATTGCAGATTAACGATCACTCATGTTGATAGACGAAAGCCTTTGTAATGGATGCTGTGCGCCGGCGCAGGGCGTGACGCGGCCCACACCGTGCGATCAGCAGATAATGAAATTAGTTTAATTACAGCGACCATGCACTCTTCACAACATACTTACATATATTACTTTTGTGCATTCAGTTTGTACAAGTGAGAATATCGAGCAGTGATATAAAACTTTTGTTGGTAGGTAGTTGTAGAGTTAGACGCATTGACTTACTAATTATAAGATTAACGTCATCTTATTTGATATTTAGATGCTAATTTCCTAGAAAATATCCGTAGGTATAACCGAACTACTCGAATGTCGAACAAACGGCAGGTGGCAGCATTCGATAATAAAAGGAGTGTGCCTTATTCCTTGCAGAATATTATTCAAGAAAAAAATACATAAAGTTTAGGAGAACAACAAACTATGTTTTGAAAACCTAAACTTGCAGACCGTGCAACATTTATGTATAATACGCTTAAAAGTATTCCAATATAAAATTGACGACAAAAAATAATATTAATATTTTACGAATCAAAGTTTTTGCTTTTCTTACGAGACGTCATGTTTTTTACGGCGAGGTGTTTGTGACCTTTAAGAGGACAATTGATTAGTGAGGTCTGACGTGCCCCTCGAGCCCTCGTATCAACGCATCGAGAGTCTTCTTATTAAAATATAAGCTTGCTTTGAGACATGCGCTCTATAGTTCCCGCGGGTTCCGTAATATTGAGAATCAGACAATCCTTCACTAAACTGAGTCATACATTATTAGTTATTACAAGTATCTTTTTAACAGCACCATGTGTGTCAGTTCATCAGTTAATTCAAGGACATCCTTCAACTATACTATAATGTTGTCTACCTATAAACAATCCAATCTTAGATTGGATATTTCATTTAGATGTTTGTTTTATACTACAGAATGTCTGTCGCCGGATGCTGCACAATCTGCATTTATATTACAAGAGAAACTTCTGTAAGCTATATAATCCTACTTTCTACAATCGGCGCAGTTTCTGGTTAATGCGAGTGCGAGCGCGCATAAAATATGTCGTTTATTTGCCGGCGCAGGCGCAGGAGGACTAGTCTAGCTAGACAGAGGTAACGTTCCCAAGTATTTCTCACTGCCAATGAATAATGCGATTGTCCAAGTTAAGAACGCCGGAGATATTAGTATGAAGGAGATGGAGTTTGTTGCCTCGTTTGAATTTATGACACAGTAACAGAATCAAAAGATTATTTATGGATTATTTTGGTGATTGATACGGATCCACAAGTTATTAAAGGGTTTTTTAGTCGGTTACCAACTTGATGCATTGAATCTGATTTCTTTCAGACTGAATGGCTTTCTCAGTATGTTCACGGATCCCGAGTGTCAGTGGAGCAAGAATCTCTCACGTCATGGCGACACAAAGCGACGACGGCCCCCTGCTCCAGCGCCTTGTTTGTTGAACAAACAGCCCCGCCTCGCCCCGCCTCGCCTCGCCTGGCTTCGCGTGGCCTCGCCTCGCTTCACCTGTCACTTATGTTCACACATAAAGAGCCTCACAGTAGCTCATCCCCGCGATAATATCAGCGCCCGCGCCACTCTCTGTTTATTGTCTGTATCACGAACGATCTCCGCAACTGTTTTTTATTTACACCAATTTGAATGTCACTTTCTTTTTCAGTAATTTGTGTGAATGTTAGTTTGCAACACTTTTGTACTGATGAAGGCGGCGCGTTTGTGTCGTTTTTTTTAATGTTTTTCGATTGTCTTTATGGCACACTAAAAACTTAATTGGATGTGTTTTTTTAAATTAAACAAGTTCGTTGATGGCGCTAGAAGTTCAGGCGGTGTCGGTGATTAGCGTGTCACATTCCTCGTGGACGGATGGCATGCAGGCACCGCGGTTAGGTTGGGACGCGAGCTCGGCATAGTGCGCGCCCGCAGCGCGGCTCGCGAACAAGACATTGGCGGTTGTGTTGAGCGCTGATACATTCGGATCATTAATATCCGCATTGAGGCAGTGGCAGCGCCGCGGGGCTC
Source organism: Euplexia lucipara (assembly GCA_921972225.1). NCBI lineage: Eukaryota > Metazoa > Arthropoda > Insecta > Lepidoptera > Noctuidae > Euplexia > Euplexia lucipara. The sequence goes on along the minus strand of OV179142.1, from coordinate 1,547,961 downwards.
CGCGCCCGCCTTAAATAACATATTAGTCTCCAAAGCGGCCGCCGCCATATTTCTCTATATATCGTATAAGTTTTTCGGTAAATCGGATCGTAACGAATCGCCGACGACAGTGGAGGCCGCACGATTTATCGCGTGCACCCGATTCTACAGTAATCGGATTCGACGGTCGCGGCGGGATTACCGGCCCTTGTCTCTGCATGATGCATGGCTCCCGGACTGCGGACGCCTAACGCACGCCCTTACAACCGTGCGCGACACACCAAATACTTATTACAGCCAGTTACATTTATTTTCTATAGCTTTTAACCTTTTGTTGGCGCTCGTTTACATGATAAGTCCGATACTTATAAGCTCTACGTTTGTACGCAATCAATCAATATTGAATTCTGAAAGCAGACAGTTTACATGTTTGGAGCATATTTAGGCTCTTTAAGTGCACAGCGAAAACGCTATATGTTGTATCTCAGTAGGTATTATTTGATCCTTAAATCTGCAATATCATGCAACTATCCCTACTAGTCCGAAAAGATCAAGATGACGTAACCTGTGGTATTCAAAGTAGACCTCTTCACAGTATTTTGCCGTTAAGAATCAAAAAAGATCATAAGTCTATTTACTCAATAAACCACACTTTGAAATCAACGTACCGTTGGATATACGCCAAATAACAAGCATCTTCTACTGTAGCACACAAAGGAAGGATCGGTGCAAGTTATTACCTTACCAAAAATATTAGACAAGAGTTAGAAAAAAATGAGTTGTTTTATTCTGTTTTTTTTCAAGTCTTTAGCAAAACTTAACATTTAAATAGGTAGATGACGCTGTTATACATTTCTATACTAGTATAGAATCCCGTTAAGAAAGACCTTCTCCGAGCTGGTTAATGGACGAAACCTATTTTATATGTAATTTAATATGCCCGTAAATATGTTACATATGGGTTGTCTAAAAAATTTCAGTCCAGGACATTTTTTTTTTATTATTTCACCGGTTTGGTTAATAGACAAATTCCTTACCAATCGAAAGTACGAAGTCCATAGAATATGCAAACGTTAGGTTGTTTATTTTTTTCCCGTTACAACTACATAATAACATACAGGATACAAGTACCTACCTTGCACCGGTCTGGTTAATGAATGAAAGTTACATGAAAATTAAGACTTCAGACAAATTCTATTCTAATTCAATAATAATCGAAATTGTTACCTATGGAATTTGTTCATTAACCAAACCGTTGTTTTTTTTTTCACTATTTTTTTTATTTATAATAATCACATATCCTGGACTGATTTCATATGCATATAAATTTAATATAAAATAGATTTCATTCATTAACGAGCTCGGTGAAGGTCGTTCTTAATGGGATCTTAGACTATATCCTAATCAATACCTAATCAATAATGCTCTGTTCTATTTGCAACGCGCTTGTAGAGTCGACGCTAACTTACAAGATTAGTAAAAGTCAACTTCTGGTTGCATATAAATACTGCAGCATTATACAAACTACATATTATTTGTATAATGCTTTAACAATTATTTTAAAAAACATCGACATTTTAAATGAAAAAAAAATACGGATAGGTACTACAATACCCACACACTACAGTAGAAATACAAGAAATTCTTTGAATCAGTGAAATAAATCATTATTATATTACATTAGAAGATTACATTCATATCAGCATAAAACTCATGCTCAAATATGACTTAACATGCTCTTTCGTGTAAGAATAATATAATTTATGCAAATAAAATTATAGTGCTAAATTATGAAAAAGTAGATAATGTGGGGTTATGATGGAGAGTCTGTGCGGCCACTTACTCATACAGGACATATGTATGAAGTTATTTATGAAGTGTAATTAGAGGTGCACCGCGCAGATAGTGCCACTACTGCACTAGAGTGGCTCGTTGATGTCTTTTGAACGTGCGATGTGGCCAGCGTTACACATAGAAGTTTTAAAAACCAAATCACGTTTTATAAATCTCTAAAGAGTAATATTAAAGAGGTACCAATAATTGTTTCTATTTTCGCAAACATAATAGATATGTTTTTGTTGTTGCAATACCCTTGACCTGAAAATAAGTGCAATTTAACACAAAATCTCTTGGATCGAGATGTAAAAATCAAGGAAAACCAATTACTTGTATTGTTCGTGGGTTTAGAAACCTTGTATCGATGTACAAATCAATCGTTTTTATCGATAACTTTACCGAACACTATATAATATTTTAAAAATAATCATTTTTTTTCTCACTGCTAAGGTTTATTATGACTAAAAATAAAAGTGTTATCAAAGGTTTCCAATTCATGCATTAATTAAAGTCATAAACTGTACATTAATAGCTTTACCGCAAATGTTATACTAGAATGAGTGCCTATATAACTGTAATAGAAACTGAGAGGCGCTTGTTTTATTCTTTTTTTAAGTATTTTCTATGAGAAGAAAAACTAATCACGAGCGGTGCGCCGCGCGTTTTATGTCTGACAATAATTATATTGTAAATATTTTTCAATTAGTTATAGTCAATGGCTATTAAATTGGTCTTAATGACACGGAATCATTATAAGGAAGATATTGAACTCAGCATACATCAAACTGGCTGGCATAAAGTTCTATAGTCAGTATGAAATCATAATTAGCGGCGCCTGCGCCACTTCACGCCAGATTGAGAGTATAAGTAATGCTCTTGGTACAAATACTAATTGTATATAAGATAGTCTGATGCACTGGGTGCATTTGACAGTGTGCAAGTTTCATGAAAATTTTAATATTTCCTTGACTACTTAAATACTACTTATTAGCGTAACAAATTTATGCATCTTAAAACAAAACCAACCAACCGCCTTTTTTATTTTAAACCAATTGTAGGTACAGTATGTTTAAATATGAATGAAAGTATCTGTACCGGGTTAAAGAAATCATATAAAATATAAGTTAATATTAGGTACCTACCTACTTAATATTAACAATGACTTATTACAAACATTCTTTGTTCAACTTGTCTAACTAAATACCTAATCTTCATAGGTACAACCCAAAGATCTTTAATAATAAACAATAGGCAATTGGTGTTAAATAATGTTTATTAATACGTCAGTAAATTGTTAACTAAGCGTTCGACGGCGGGTTCTACGGCGATTTGCAGAAAACTTTGGGCCTACGGCTGCGAACCGATGCGCAAAGCTTAATCGTAGTCTCAATACTGTGGTATCAACTGCCAATTTAATAGCAATTGTATCCAAGTAATAAATGTATTCTTGTTTACTAGGATAAAACAATGTGTATACCTTGTAATAGTAGAACAATTTAAAGAGTTTAAAAATGTTTACTTACTCTCAGATTTTACAACGATTTTTTTCATTCTTGGTAAAACATCTGCCATTTTTATAAATGTGAAATAATCTTGTAACAGTCTGTATAATGCGATTCAATCTGTAAGATTCTATTTGATGCCCTATATAATTGGTTTACTGTTGTTTTGTTTGTTTATTATAAGTATGTATCTGTAAGTATCTATTTACCTAATTTGTGTATTCTACATAATTTATATTATTAGTATTCATTGTTATGTCTTTCCTGGGGCGTTACTTATATGTTGTTCCTTGTGTTATAATGAGCAAAATAAACATAAAGCTTTAATGATAAGCTTATAACGTTAGGTATTTGTCTGATATTAATAAGAAATATGCTCTGATAATCTGTTCACGACAGGATAGTTTAGAAAATACGTTTTTGTATTTATTACTGGTAAGAAGATATTGGTAATGATAAGATATGATATTGATAAGTGAAAACTTGTAATTGGCCTTATTCTGTATATTCCTGCTGACTATTTGAATCTATTAGGTGCCCGTTTTCCTAAAAGTAACCTAATAAATAAAATAAAATGAATACATGGACATACCTACATATAACATACACATCACAGGGACGTATCTAGAAGATGAGGTCACCATTATTCATTCAAGAGTCCTTTACAGAGGAAACAGCAAAGATTCAAGTGGTTCCAATACAGTCCACTTAATAACACATCCATACAAGTAGCAGTTGTTAGTTTGAAACAGTATCGAGGTCGAAGCGACTCACCTTCATCTCCAGCTTGACAGCCAACACTTTGATCGTTATTATATGCTGCAGCTCACAAAACAACACATCAGCATGTGCACCCCGTCATTGAACTGTCAGCACATGTCGCACAGCGCACGACAGCGGGTGCGCGCGCGCCCGGCCTCCGCGAGACTGGAGCACGACGCGAGCGCGCGAGAAGGCGGCGCCCCGGCACGTCGCGCGCGCGTTCCCATTGGCCCGCAGCGCGCCTGCCGCGCCCAGCACGCAGCCACCTCCACGCCCTGCACTACCATGCCTCCCCCCTTGTCCCCCATCGCTCACTATGTAAAGGTGTTCGATGGCTTCGTGAAAAAATGCTCCCCACAGAATTAATAGTAGGTACGCGTAGGTCCAGTTGAATATCGCGAACCGGCTCTTTGCGTGACGTATCGGATTTCAATTACGAGTTCCTGATTGAAAACTACGGCCATCAATATTTCCGACTTTTTATTACTTTTTAAGTGAACTTAATACTTACAGGGGAATGTTGCAAATTGAAGTTAATCGCTGATATACTACTCGTAGAGTCCTGCGTGCCGCGACCGGCGGCGCCCGCGCCGACCTCGGACAACGTTGTTAACATTTATAGCCATCTTATGGCGGCTCCACACAAAGCCCGTCTGCCTATCGAGGAATTTGTAAATTATACATGGTTTAAGTATATTTTATTGAAAGAACGTCTAAACCAGTCAATCAGAACTGAACGGGCAATACTCATTCGGATAAATTCAGGGATCATAAAAAAAGCTCCATCAAATATTTGTGAGGGTTCCAAATCACCGGAGTGTAAAATGCACTCAATCAGATTGATTTGCCTACTTACAGAATGGTATGAATAACAGTATTCTTACACCGTGCCCATATTTTAAAAGTGGCATTAATAATAATTACAAGCCCCTGTGAATCTATTCAGAAACTTGTGGCTTCATAATATCTAACAGTTGCATGGGTCTAAGGTTCTTTGCTGAGGTCGTTCAGTGGATGGGTGACCTATTATACCTACATTTCGAGACCCATCATGACTCACATAAAGCCTTCGACGTTGCAGATCTTTAATAGTTGTTAGTACGAGTACCTACCTACCTAGCTGAGTAGGTACTAAAGTCTAACGACGGTCTTAGGTATTAAGTAAGGGCTTTCAGAGTTTTGTCTCATCACTCATCAGGTCAACTAGAAAGCCGACGCCGACACAGTCGGGTAAATATATGACGACCAGTTATAAGTAAGCATTCTGATTAACGCATCAACAGTAAGTAGGACTGCCCCTTGTGAAAAATATTTTTTAAACAATAAGCAGGTATATGGTAGGTATAATAGGAATCTGCAGAACTAAATAACTGATTAAAAAGACACAAAAAATAAAATTCAGGTAAATTAACAAACTTCTACAAGATGTAACTAAGTACCTAATCATATCTACAAATATACATTCATCAAATAAATCTAAATTCAACAATAATATACATATAATTACGAATAATACATATTTAATAAGCAAATTAACAAATTTAAATTCTACTAAAACACTTCAACAAATACCTAATACATCTTAATTATATTCTTACTGCACACAAATAAGCATATTTTTAATACAATTAAATAAGAAAATAATAGATATTAATATATATAAATAGAATAAGTTAATAAATGGTAATATAATATACTAGGATATAAAACATTTTAAACTAGGACTAAGTAACTAGGAACTAGGATATAAAAAATTAATAAAGCGCTCTTCCTCTCTACATATTTACAAAATTTGCTGTTCCCGACAGGGTCCATAATTGTTTCTATCTTTTATAATACCACCTTTGTACATTATGGATTTAGCAATAAACGATTTGATTTGATTTTTTGATTTGACACAGAGGTCTCCTTTTAAGTATGAAAGATACCTGTGCAAGGAGACTTCGATCTTGTAAAACTATAAACAGTAATAATTTAGGAGTGTAAGTTAAGAATATAAAGCAAACTAGGTACCTACCTAAGTATAGAAAACAATTTTATTAACAAAATAATACTTAAATAATACGTTGTTCAATTTAACAAGACGATGAAGGTTATCCAGATCGTTAGTTTTGTTATATAACTCAGTGTCTGGAACGCAGTTTCTCAAAATTAATTTGTGACAAATAACCAAGCACTCATTGATCGCTAATGTGTGTAATTGGTTGAACGGATTATCAGCGGCCTATCATATCACGCATCAAACTTTGAAACAAATAAATAACTAAGTATCTGTTAAAACTGTAACAAAACTGTGAATACACAGCACATGCAACTTAAAGAGTTCTTACAAGCAAATTTTAATGCCTAAGTATCGAATGAAAAGATGGTACTTAGGTATAACTGTTATTTCAATCCCATCCTTTTAATACAACTTATGCAGTTATGCAGTTTAGACGCAGAGATTATCCAACCGCTCTGCTCTACTCTGAGTCAAAGGTCCTAACGGTGCGTCAACTGTTCATTCTGCGTGCTGTTCTACGCCGTCACTCTTTGCTTCCTCTTGACGACAAAATTTTTAGGAAACGCAAAGGTCATCCAGTCTGCAATGCTACCCGTTGTCGTACTTCATTCGCGGGCCACCACTTCGGCGTACTCAGTGTTAGAATTTATAATAAAATCCATCGTCTTCTCCATATAATAAAATTATATCCTCTCACTAGAAGTACATTGACGACCAAACTTACCAATTGGCTCCAGGACTTATCTTACGATAGTACTGAACGGGTCCTTATAATCAACTGATAGTCCTGAAAGTTATAATATACCTTCTACAACTATTCTCTATAATACCAACATCTACGCGTACAGCAATCAAACACCACACAAACGCACACACACATATACACACACATACTTCACTTGCATCTAATACACACCCTTATACTACTTACCTCCCACAACACTGAACTTGTCGCAACTAAAGGTGTATTGCTCTAGTACGACCTGACATTGTTTTTCCGGGTGGGGACCTGGTGTCCTATATTACAGGCTACTAGCCTAGCTTTGGCACCAGTCTCCCACAATATTGGAGTTCAATAATTATAATTACTAACAGACCATTTACATACTCATAATATAACATCACAGCTGTTATCCCCGAAGGGTTAGGTAGAAGTGCAACAGTAGTACCTACGAGTACCTAAACCCACATTTCGCCAGTTACGTTTTTATGTCCCATGTAATATGGGGCGAGTCCATTGCCATCAATCGGGCACAAATCTAAACTCCGGGCTGATACAAAGAAATTCCTGTTGGAAAAACCTTAAAAACGCTTTGCCAAACCCAGGGATGAAACCCGGGACAACGCGCTCATCAGTAGCGCTAGCGACCACTAGACCAATGAGGCAGTCAAATAAAGACATTTGGTGGATAATAATTGAACAATTCACTCCGAGCAAGACTTAAATGATAAATGATATTTATTTCTGTAAGTAAATAGGTTCATTCAAACACTTTTACATGTCATTTAATTAGAACATGAGGTCGTTATTTCTCTATCTGACTACTCTGAGAAGAAACACCGAAAGGAACTCAGAAGTCACAGTCTAAAGTCCAGACATTATCTTGGTCAGATTAAGTAAGAACCATGCAGATTTGTGTCTGATAGTGGTCTTTTGAGGAACTTTTTGAGGAACGAACCACACAATATTAGTGGACCAGACCAGTCAGTGCAAGCATTTGTCAGCTATCGTGAGCTCAACTCGGAACTCGGGGAGCTCTACGTCGTCGATGACGTAAAGATTCCTCCCGCACCTTATCTATCTCACCTGTCAATAGAGAAATCAGACCAAGCTTTTTTAGATTTGCTTCGATTTCTCCGTCTTTAATGAAGTCAGCTCAAACGCCTGTTATTAAAATTTTAATCCAATTAGTACCAGGTTCGGTACAATTTGAATAATAAAAAAAAACAAATTAATGCATTTAGAATGGCGTGATCCTTTCGAAGCAGTAGGTACCTACAAAACTTTGTGTGGGAAATTTTCATCCCGAAATTCATGTCATCATCTGCCTGGCTTTTCCCAACTATGTTGGGGTCGGCTTCCAGTTTAACCGGAAGCAGCTGAATACCAGTGTCCTTCATGGAGTGACTTCCTGCTTGACCTCCACAACCCAGTAACTGGGTAATAAGATACCCCTTGGTTATACTGGTTGTCAGATTTTCGGGCTCCTAACTATCTGTAACGACTGTCATAGATCAAAACCAGGATCATGTAAACATTGATATAATAGCAATACTTACAAATTTAGTGCACCAATTTCATATGTAGTTCAATAGTCTCTCTGCCGTTGGCATCTCGTCGAGTGTGTGCTAAGTAGATAATGTGTGGGATTAGTGCGAGTCGCGCAGTCGCGGCGCAATCAGCGCTCTTGTGCCACCCAGGGCCTTGCCGCGCAGTTTGCGACCCGCACACCACGGAGCAAAAGGACCAGTAATCGCTACTCCCGAAAAGATCTACACAGAGAAGCTAAATAAAAGCAATAAGTATCTACTTAGTTCTGGTCAGCAAAATTAGGAAATGGTGAAGGGTGGGGTTTTTGGGGAACTGTCCTATGCAATTTTCGACGTTGAAAAAGAACTGATCCGCAGCTTAATTTAAATAAATGAATTTTGATTTTGATTGAAACTATCATTTGTAAGCTTGTATCACAGTTGTGTAGTTTACCAGCTTTCCACCGAATATGAATTTCCATTAGATCCAATAGGGTATATGCAAGTATTATTTTTCATATTTTTAATTCACTGTTTACAACGTTTTAAAATAGTAAAAAAATATAAACAATTAAACATATTTAAAAATTGCTGTAATGAAGCTTAAAAAAATATTTAAAAAACAGAATTTTGTGCTGTTTAAACGCCGCCATTTTCGCGCGCCATTTCGATTACGTCAAATACTATGATCCTATTACTATTTGTTTGGGTGTTTTCGTTCTTCTAACCATTTCACCATGAAAAAAGCTCAAAAAGCAGATTACCGGTATTGCTTGTACCCGAATGCAATAAACATTATCAGATGGTGCTTTTACAAAACCGCTTTCAGTCATTTTTCTTAAACGTTTTATAACCTCACTATGAAGCTAAAATTAGACTTGAACATTAGTTCACAACACACACGGCAATAATTATGTTTTCCAATAAAAAGTCTATTCCAATACTTAATGTCATACTTACACATTGTATGTTTTGTAGGCGTTGAGTTGTTGTCGTGGTATTTTGACGTCAAGTTTCGTTATAACCAATGGTGACGCGTTTCACAAATTTGAATTTCCCGCGCTTATTTCGCACTTTTATTTTTAATTTTAAATAATTATGACGCTATTAAAAAGTAAAATAATGATTTAGTTCATATTTTCTGCCATTAAAGATTCGGAAAAAAAATATTCGAACCATATTTAAATTACATGCATATTCCCTATTGATTATGTTATTAAATCAAACGACTCTTTTCAAAAATATGTTACTCGTACTTTAAAGGCAAAATGGCCGGTTCACACGAAAAATGGCAAAAAGACTGTAGTACCTATTTTCTTTCTGGTTTATTTTTTTCCGGGTTTGATCCCCGGGTCGGTCAGTGTCATTAAATTTTTCCAACTGAAATTTCTCAGTAACGTAACAGCAAGGAATCTGAAATCGTGCCTAACCCTTCGGGAATTAGGTATAGGCGTGATGTTGTGTTATTTTTTCAAAATTACGAGAACATTAAAAATGTGGGCCTTCGGCATTTTCCTTATGCGTTTCTGTCATGTGGCAGTGTGTCGCCTGCTTTGAGTCCGTCATTAAACGATTATCGAGTCGGTGATGAGTGCCGAGTGTCGAGTGCGCCGAGAGTCCTCCGGATGCGAGCGAAGTCCCCCAACGACACATTTAATACGAAAATTACTAAACTGAGCTCTCCAGTATCACTCTCGTACTATGAACAGTTTAAAAACAGTGCTTGTATATTTTCACACAGGAAAATCTTGTAGGAATAGGAACCTGCCTTTCCCAAATGGTAGGTGCGTTGGCCGGCTTCCAGTCTAACTGGGCATCATAATACCCCTTGTAAGACTTTCAGGCTTCAGACTACCTATAACAATTATTTAAATAACAGAGACTAATAGTTTGACGTGCCTACCATGGCACTGAGGGGTCCCACTATGTAAACAACGGTCATCAATCTACGGACCGATCTCATCAAAGTGTAGCTTCACAGATCGACTCTTGCGGCTATTTTTAGAGCTCCGTACCCAGAAAGTACTAACGGGGGTTCCGTTGAAATTCAAATTCGAATGATCGTTAGCTCCCTTTGAGTTCGAAATCCTCAAAATCATAGCCAACTTCTGCTGTAAGTCCGTTACCGTGTGTTATGTCTTGCAAACTGTAATAGATAAGTTGTTCAGATTAACACAAAGTGTGTAAATCTGTGGCAGTAACAAAAAATTGGTTGCCTGTAAAGTCGGTATACGGGCGAAAGTTTTACGTGACAACGACTTTGAGTGGTAAAATAATTTATGTCTGTCTCTCTCGCTCTTAGGCGGGCTAACCATGCCCGAGTGGAAGGGACGCGTGCCTCTCACTCGCTCTCATTGTGAGCGCATAACGTGAGCGGAGCGTAACGCAGTTTCTTGAAGTGTCACCCGGCAAACCAATTTATAAGACGTTGTCACGTCAAAAAACATTAATCAATGAATATTGAAGGGAGCACCGAAAAATAACACGTCCTTTGTAGAAGAACCCCTATACGAGAAGCGAGTTTTCTTGGCATTTCGTTTCGGCCACGCGACTACGTTACTACGCTTCGACGACATTATAAAGGAATCGATATCTGACAAATTATATAGTAGCCAAGAGTAGTAAATCCCAGAATCAAATTACCCCCAGATGGTTGACATTATCTACAAATAGTAAGTTCTAAGAAAATCATGTAAGTAGTACCTACTTCTACATGAGTAAAATTGCTCGTACCTTCTATTTTTTAACCGACTTCAAAAAAAGGACCTGATTTCTCCGCCATTTGTGAACCGATTCTCGAAATTCTTTTTTTGTTTGAAAGAATAGACTCCTGAGGTGGTCCCATTTTAATTTGGTGAAGATCTGGTGCTGATCTTCGGAGATATACAACGGAACTCTTCAAAAATAGACGGCAAATCTATCGTGATTGCTGGAATCGCTTGGATGTTAATTGTTTATACAACATCATGACGTATCATCAAGCCTGTATGCTCAGAGGTGTAGGCAGATGAGTTCAATATACCTAGATTTCGACAACTAGGTATGTTAAGTTTCATTAATTAGGGTTAGGTGGATAATCCTATTATAATGACATGTATTGTTAACAATTAACAATATAAAATTAATTCATGGCAAATGTTTGTATGGGAACAACTAAAAATGAAAAATAAAAAACTTTTTTACAAAAAATAAAACCGACTTCAAAAATAACACTAAACGGTGTAAAATAACTCTAAATTCGGAAGTCGGTGGCCCATCAAGAATAAGACAAAAGTACCAAAGCCACAGACTTCCTAATTTAGAGTTATTTTACACCGTTTAGTGTTATTTTTGAAGTCGGTTTTATTTTTTGTAAAAAAGTTTTTTATTACTTGCTTCATTTACGAAAAGATACTTGTTATGAATGAGGCTAAATAAGTATTAACTGCCGCACGTCGATCAAACTTTAAGTTATGCTTGCCGAGATCGGTCCATGGATGGGTGACCATCCATTGTACGTATACCACGTGTGTCTCGAGAGCGTGAAGAACGTGAAGAACGAAGAGTAGGCAATTGGTCCCAGCTGTCAATCATAGATCTTTAGAAGTCATACAACACAACAGTCATAGAAATTAATGTAGTTTGTTATTGTCATATTAGTTCTAATCGGTAAGTCATTTAAATTTACCTATGTAGGTATCGTATTTGATATATTAGCATTTTATTTGATGCGGTTGCCTATGTGTGTAACAGAAGAAGTTGTTCCTTTCAAGATAGTTATCCTGTTATCCTACCCTTAGAAAAAAGTAAAAAAAAAACTTATCCATAGGTCGCTGGTTCAGATCCGGCTCGAAGGACCTTATGTTGTTGTACCTTCAGGATCTGTAGGCTAGTTCACTTGAGGATGAAGAATTCCTTGGATAGAAAATACTTCTTGATAGGACTTTAATTTATTTTTATTTGTACATTAACAGGGTAATAAATTGCAGGTGTGGCTGCTGACGCCACCGTACGAGACCGACTAAAAAAACATAAGAAACCGTCATAGACAACTTTCTACAATCAATGTTGCCCGACATAAAACTTAATAGGTATCTGTGTTGGGATATCAACAGCCAATTTCAGAGTAAGCTTGATCCAATATCCACCTTGTGCCAGTCTTGGCGATGGTGTTCTCTTGTTTTGATGAAATCATCGCGTACATCAACAGCAACTACGGCTGTGTTTGACGAATACTAAGTAATTGGTTTGTGTTTGATTGCTACCTCAGCCACCGTGTGACGCGTCTGATCACCTAAACCGACCAGAAGTGACATCTATTGGTAAACACGGGCTTCACACAGTGGACACACAGAGGCCAATATTGCAATATTGCTTTATTAGTATTATTAGTCATCACTTATTGTAGTATGACTGGAGACAATTAATTTAAACCTTTCGATACCAAATCGGATATTTTTTAAATATCGAAGTTTATAAAATTATTTTTAATTATCGTGTTGTTAATTAAACATGCTGATGAAAGCCGTATTATTTCCCAGACTCAGAGGACCGCGCTGCTCACTGTTCAGTGAACAGAAAACGTAGAGGAGTGCAGTGAATACTAAGCAGAAATTATCTCAATAAAATATTCTGTGAACTTGTTACAATTCCGTATTCCACCCGGGACCGGACCGGCAATTATCCGGCTTTCAGCGCGATATCCGGGGGCCGCATCCGGCGACTGGCGCACTTTTAATTTGACACTTGCGCTTTTTTTTCTCGTCAGCGGAAGGATCCGTTCCGATGTTAGTCGGGTGAGGAGCGCGGAATATCAATATGATTGGTGCTATTATCAAACTGAAATATCTTTTTTGTGAAAGGGAGAATATTTCTAATGTTTGAAAAACATGGCACATAAAGGATTATATCTGGTAAGATGCCACTGTTAAGGATCAGAAAGTACATTATGTCAATACTACAATCTCTGTAGTTTCTGCCTACCTCCATGTATATCATTTGAAAAAAACACTGTCCGGTCCGAAAATCTAACAAGATACTAACAAGTTAGTTCTAATTAGTTACTAGTCGGCGACTGGAATCAAATATGAAATTGAACTTTAAAACCTTTCAATTGTGTCAAATGAAATAAGTACCTAACTGAAACTTCTCTAAAAATTATCAAGTTTAAATAAAAATAGTATTTCAAGATACCTACCATCTTTTTTTTAACTTTCGAGTTAGAATAACGTTATAAACAAAAAAACTTAAAAAAAAAAACAACCGACTTCTTAAAAAAAAACTCAGAATTCTCTCGGAAGTCTGTGTTTCGGTGGTTTTGTTTTGTTCATTATTGGCCACCGACTTCCGAAGCTGGAGTTATTTTTCACCTGTTAGTTTTTTTTTTAAGATGTCGGTTGTTTTTTTTTTAAGTTTTTAATTTGTAATTTTTAGTTTCTTTGTATGTAAAAAAAGTCTTTCAGAACTTGAAAGAATCTTTGAAATTGGATAACAATTGCTAAAGAAGTTCTATCTAAACATCTGTACATCTCTGCCGGGCCCCTTTTAAATTAGAACGGCGTAAAGTTATGTTATGGAAATACAAAAGCTCAGCATAGACATCTGACTATAGCAATTGCGAATAATTTGCTGTTATGCGTTGAAGAGTTCCGTTGCCTGTCTTTTTCATCAGTCTTTCTTACCAAATGATACTTTCTAAATGAAAATGCTTGATTTGTTACTTAAAATGTTAAAATCGATACGTGTCTACTTATATTTTTTGAGGAGTTCCCTCAATTCCTCAAAGATCCAAATGGGACCAATCTCTTAGTATACCCTATGAAATAAAAAAAGAATTTTGAAAATCGGTCCATAAATGACGGAGTACGGAGGTAACAAACCCAAAAAAAAATATAAATGAATTGAGAACGTCCTCCTTTTTTAAAGTCGGTTAAAAATACAAACGGTGCAGCGGTGGTTATGGTCAGAACATAACTAGAAACAGGGATTTAATCAGTTTCCATTATAAAACTAACCACCATTGTTATGCCGGCGCCACCTGCGCAGGAGTATCTCCTACAGTTAATTGTTGTCGCGTCGTAGTGAACACTTAAACTACGAAAACCGTCCTTAATTTTTGGACATAAAGGCGCCGCAACGTACGTTTAACTGTGACCGTGGACATGCAGTTGACAGTACGAGATCGTAATCTACCATCTACCCTATGCGAGACGAGGCGAACAAATGATGATCACGCCAATTAGGTATTTTTCATACTGTCGCTAAACTCGCAGCAGTCGCAGGTGTATTTGTAATAATACGTTGTGATATGAATCTACACGACGTTGTTACGGTTGAGTACTAAAACATAATTGATTGGTGTCTTTTCAACAGTCGTTAAGTTAAAACTATCATGACTGACTTAATTTTGTTTATTGCAGGTCGGTTGAGAAAAGTTTCCTTCTTAAAACGTTTTGATTTCGGATTTAAGTAGTAGGTAGGCACCTATACCTACGCCTAAGGTTCAGTCTTGAGTTTCGAGCTTACACCAGCGGAATGTGCCATACGTTCACTTTTCATCATCTGCTTAGCCTTTTCCCAAGTATGTTCGGGTTGGTTTCCAGTTTAACAGGGTGCAGCTGAATACCACTGTTTTACATGGAGCAACTGTCTGTCTGACCTCCACAACCCAGTTACTGGGTCACATGATACCCCTAAGTTAAACTGGATGTGATTTTTGGACTTCTGACTATCTTTAACGATACAGTCGTTAAAGATAGAAGTCCAAAAATCACATCTACAAATGACAGCCGGGACCAATGAGTTTACGTGCTTTTGGAAACTCGATATGTAAGGAATGGTCACCCATCCACGGGCCTACCTCGTCAAACGTAGTTTAACCTTCGATCAACCCTGAGGCTGATATTATTAGCCAAAAGCTCCTGCGCGCATACGTTCACTTGGATAAATACAAATAAACAAATCCTTTTTACTTTATAATTCAATGTTGAATTCAAAAGGGTCGGTGCTCGATGCAATGTTTGCCTGCAAGTGTAGCTACGCCGCACCGCGCAAACATGCGACAGTTTGCGCCAGAGATTACTCCCCTGCGTCAAATGGTGACGCGCACACCAAAACAAAGATGGATTCAATTATAACTGTGAGTATATTTGCACTTTAGTTTATGTTTCGGAGATCTCTTCTCCCCGGGGAGAGGCGGCAATCGGAAGGCTACTGCCAGTTAGACATAACTTGCGACATCTGGGTGAACTACACACCTGCAAAGTGGTACCTACACCTGTGTTTATCCCTTCGGAGACTACAGGCGTGATGTCATGTGCTACTGCCAGTTGCAACATAAGTGAAGTGCTAACAACTCACATCCAGATTATGTTCAGACTTAACTGTTGCTCAGTTAAAGTTATATTCTGGCGCTACGAGGTAAATTACGAACGATTACAATAGTATAACTTCGAAAAATGAATAGGTCAAAAGGACTGGCAGAATTGATTGGCACTTGGTAGACAAAGCCGGCTTGTGAAGCCGGTGCCGCGAGCATTAACGACGTTTAACAGCACAGCGTGGGGTCAGTAGTCAGCTGCAAACTGCCCTATTTAAATGTTATTACACTTTTATATATCGTCTTTTTTTGGTCCTGAGGTTTCCGAAAGACAAATTTCTGTGAGAGTAATATGTATTCGAGAATAGATGAAAACTAATCACACAATGTCTATCAATAACTATTTGACATTGAGCTGATCTAGTGTAGAAGGTACTGAGTTTCAGCTACAGTGCGAGCCAGTTTAAATACTGCTTGTATTACCACTGGCTACGACGATATTAAGAGATTATTGTTTAAAAAAACTTAACACCATATGTACGTTTTATTTGTCATCTCTCTAGCATTTAGTGCAATATATACATGTCGTGTGGCTGTAGTTTAATGAATAATCAAGATTTAAATAAAAATTAAAGGTAGGTACCTACCTAAAAAATAGAAATCAGAGGTAAAAGGAAGATAAATGGATAGCCCGCTCTAATCTAGAATGCCAAAGTAGGAGCCAAGTTCGTGTCGGTTTCCTACTGACGATGACATTTGGCGCATCAAATTGCACCGTTTGATCAGCCCTTTGTGCGCCTTAAGACTATTAGGACAACGAGATTACACGGGAGGCGCGCGCGCAGCCGACCGGAGCAATGCGATTACATCGCGCCAACCCCCCGCCGCCCCCGCACTCCCGGCCTACCCCGAGACACAGCAACCCCTATTTTTTGATCTGTAACTGGATTTCGTCCGCAGAACGATTGAGGAGCGCTAAAATGTGTGGTCGCCGAGACCCTTACAAACAACCGAGTTTGGAATTTGGATTCGTTCAAAAGCTTTGACAATTTGATATTTTAACGGCACAGTTTCTATGAAAACCGAATACTTGAAAAGCATTGGTAATTTTAGCTACCGGAATAGTCACCACCTCTGTCAACTAACAAAACAATGGGGGTATCAATTCTGTGGCCCTAGTGAAAAGGAGTATAAGTCCAATTTTGTCGAAAATGAGTTAAGTGTACCAAAGTGATCAGAAAACCGACTTTTACAGTTTTTTTTGGTGTCAGTTGGACCCTTTTACACAAAGTAACTTTCTTATTTTTAGATATAGCTTAGATCTGTCTTCACCAAACGATAGAGCATTTTTTTCTGATCACTTTGGTACACTTAACTCATTTTCGACAAAATTGGACTTATACCCTTTTTCACTAGGGCCACAAAATTTATTATAGTTTTGTTAAATATGTTGATCTTAATTTATTTAGTGTTAAAAAGAATTCTTGTAGGTACATTCAACATATGGAAAGTTCGAGTAGGTATAATTTGCGTGCTATTGTTATTGTATCCCCCTCCTAAATAACTGCCACGTAGGTACATCTTATGAGATTTTGCCGAATTTTATGCAAATACGAGTATAATATTTATTTATTTAAAGAACCAACCATACAAACTCATGCATCGTAACAAAAAATATGCAACATTTTAGAGCACAGTAGCAGACTTTTAATTGTTCTTAAAAGGCAAGCTGTATTCGTTATCGTGTCAACAATAGGGTCTGTTTTCCCTTGAGGCTGGGGCGTGAATGTGATAGTCCCTCAGGACTTGTTAGTGTGTTACTAGCAGTTTGTGACAATCGCCGCGTTATTGTTTCTAATATGAGATCCCACAGGACCACTGACTGCTCCTCCATGGAGGTCTTCCAATCACTTGTTTGCAGCTTTCCTCAAAATAAAGAGGTTGAGAAAATAGATTGATGTGGTGTCCAGTGTTTTTCGTTTCCTCCTTTTTTCTTTTATTTATAGTTAGTCACTTGTTAAGTACATTTTCAAATCTACACCAATCAAAACTTTATTAAATCCCAATACACAATATACCTAGTTACATAATGGGTACCTACACATCTATACTAATATTATAAAGAGAAATGTTTGATTGTTTGTTTGCATTGAATAGGCTCTTTCTATATTAACAACTTTCTTTTAATCCTACAATAATAAAGTGAAATTAGGTTGTAAATGATGGAATATCATTTAAAACCTAGTTTCACTTTAATAGTAGGTAACAGAACATTTTGTCTGTCAAGAGATAAACCAAAAGTACATTGTTTTTATTCTTTTAAAATAAAGGAATAATTACAATGCGAGATCAGCTCATAATCAAGTTGGATGCTGATTTCGGTCATCGTCTGATTGAGTAAGACAAACCTTGTAATATGTTACATACATATTCCTATTTATTCAGTGAATGAATTAATTATTTAAAATGCCGTGGTCGTGTGTACGAGTGCCGGGTCCTACTTACTACAAAAACCAAACATTCAATTTGATAGAAATTCCTTTGATAAACGGTAAAAAATGCACATTTACAGCATTTCAATGAAACTTTTACGTTAGTAGTGCTAAACCACCAGAAGTCTTCAATAGAACTAAATAAACACACCTATTACAGACTCAATAAGACGATGATCACGCAGAACTAAACCTGTTCCATACTTTTTAGTTTATTTCATTCGTTCCTGCATAGATTAAATGTTATGTCAAGTAATAATTTTCTTTTAATCATAATTATTATTTTTTCCGCTGCCCGGTTTACAGTTTAAACTATTATTTCATGAACGCCTCTAATCAGTCATTTAGGTAAATACGATTTCTTTTGCATGCTGAGGGTTTTAAAGCATAGGAAGATAAATGATAAATGATGGATGATATTAATTTTTGTAAATATATATTTACAAAAATAAATATCATCCATCATCAGCTCTTTTACATGTCATTTTTTAACTAGAAGGCGAAGTTGGTATTTCACTATTTATCAAAATGAACGAAACAAAACCACCGAAGCCACAGACTTCCGAAACTGGAGTTATTGTGTTTTTTTAAGAAGTCGGTGTTTTTTTTTGTAAAAAAGTTTATTTCCGATTATGTTTGAACCATGGAGATTTTTGTCTGAAATGGTCTTTTGAGGAAGGAACCACACAGATATGAGTGGACCAGATCAGTCAACTTGATTTAATTCAAGTTAATTCCCGGCCGTCGAGCTTCCCCTTGGGCAACATAATCAATGAGTGACAAAATAGTAATGTCGCACACATATTAGCGGCACACTTCTCCCATTTGCGCATTACGTCACAGGGTTGCGCCCGCGCCGCTGACTCGCGTGAGACCACACTCGACTACAGTATCGTATGCACTTCATTGACCACCAATAGATTCCACACAAACTTTTAATACCACCAAATTGTACGGAATTGCACCTTATCTAAAGCAGCATAGTGCCTACTACATGTGAAGAGTTTCTAGTGGTTGTTTTAGATCATTGATTCTTTGCCGATTCTGCGTGAGACTTGACTTGTAAAATTTTATGCAAAGGGTGAATCGCAAAGTCAGTTATATAAGTTAAGACACCATGAAAATTATGCTTAGCGAAGCCCGTGAGG
The DNA here is from genome assembly GCA_921972225.1 of Euplexia lucipara. NCBI lineage: Eukaryota > Metazoa > Arthropoda > Insecta > Lepidoptera > Noctuidae > Euplexia > Euplexia lucipara. Next base: position 1,528,693 of record OV179142.1, on the reverse strand, counting down.
CCAGGCAGCAGTCGGGGGACGTGGAAGTATCTTCTGTTCCCGTGACCATCGGCTCGGGTGCGAGACGAAACACCAGGGCGGTTATTAGTCAGTAAGAGTCTGACACACCCGTCCCCTGATCAGAGGAAATCCATCAGGATTTTCCACCCCGAATCAAAAAAGACTCTAAATTTAATAAAAACATGACAATAATAACAATAATACAGTCACTGTTTCAGTGCACTTCATTCAAAGTAAGCATGAGCATTGACCGCCACGCTTGCTCACGGTGGATTGGTGATTTCATAAGTCTAACTACTTATAAGTCTAGGTTTCCTCACGGTGCGGATTTTTTCTTTAGCGATGCCAATGATGTCTAAGTTAAAAAATACGGGCTTTACCAAGAACACTCCACATTAGTTTTTTAACTATTTCATGCAGTATCTATCTCGTCAAGAACTCTAAATTGAATTTGCAGCATCCAAACCAAAGTCTTCCACGTAATTCCATCTCGTGTATCGATCATACAAACTTATTCGTGTCACGTCTCCGCCGTCTGTGATACTGGCATAAACATTGGGAAAAACGCTACAGTTTCAGCGACCAGAGGGGGAGGGGTGGGGGGAGGGGGGAGGTTCGCGGGGCTGACGGAGGGGGCTCGAGATTAGATTACCTGCCCCCGTGGGCTGCAAACACTTCGTTACCGGCGCGCGGCGTAACGAACTCGCTACCAGGCAACTTGCACACCCGGCCGGAATTTATTATGGACTAGTTTTGATTCTGGTTTGGTATAGAACGGACTGGCAACTGTCCACCGCCAGAAGTTTGTGGCCTCACCGGGGAAGGTCGCCGCCACCGATTGCCCGCGTCTACTATGATTACTGGTGTAATTGACCACAGCACTTCTGCAACACTCAGTGTAACGTGACATTCTACTGATTTGAACAGACCCGACTGTTCCTAAATTTCGTTCAATAAGCATACATAAACGTTTTAGTAGATACTAAACTGACTGGTTGACTGGTAGAAAATGCCTATGGCATTAAGTCCGCCTTTGTACATTTTTTTTTTTTTTTGTGCTTGAAGTATTAAATAAATAAATAAATACTATGCCAGACGCACCAATAACAAACTTCTCCTGTGTCGTAGGTATATATGTTTCTCTAATGTTGTAAACACTTAACATAAACGGAATCTACGATTACCCCCTTAATATTTATCATTCTGAGAGAAGTCTGTGCCGCAGACGGCGAGGAGAGGCACCAGGAGTGTAGCTGGTTTATCAGAATCCTCGGCTGTCCGACGTGTGTCTCATCTCTATACTTACTTCAAGTTTACTTTCTCTAATGCCTACTAGACAAAGTACTTAGAATTTGATTAAAGTTATGTCTAGTTTCCTAAAATTTGTGCAACTCGAGTCAACAAACTTAGAACTAATATAATCCTGGCCATGCTTGTGTCACTGACCAAATAACAACAGCAAAATAACCTTCATTGAGATGAATAGGCTATATTATCCATCGACCCAGGCTCTAATTCATATCGCAAATAGCTTATTGATTGAGCCCATTAATTTACTACTGAGAGATTCAATAAAGCGTAAGGCTACAAGCTATAATGATGACAAATAAACGGACGTCGCCAGGAGCTACGATATGTACGTCTATGAGCAGCTCCAACAAATATATTGTAACGGTGCGGAGCGATCGGAGCGACTTCCCCCGCGCCCCCTACCCGCCCCCTAAACTGAATACATTTGAATAACACAGCGCGTAATGAAGCGCCACCGCGCCACCTCGAGCGCTGATGAGCGGGAATCGAACCCCGGACCTAACTAAACAATTGTCATTCATTCAGCCGAGAGCCAATTCTGTAATCCTTTTGAATAATAATTCCTTTTGGTATTCCGTGCGCCAATCATGGCGTGGCAGCGAGCCCTGTGCGGGCGCACCAGTAGCTGCGTAGCATTAACATAAATCCTTTGGCTTTCATTACGCCGATCATTATTTTTCGCTGATTGCAACTTGTGTGCGACTAGCACAGGAATATAGCTTAGAGGAGACCTCAGTTTAGTTTATTTATTCATTGATTCAACATCACTTTTGTTGCAAGAATTTTCCTTCGATATTGGCAGTAATTATAAATACCATTATTTTTTTTTTATACCCTGTTAAACTCCTCAATGGCTACAAAATCTTTCCATGGGGCTTTCCATCTATCACAACAATTTTTATTTAAGTATTTATTTATCTAGAAAACCAACAGCAATACATATAATGTATAACAAATAAATATAAAACAGTTTAGTAAAGCTAATAATAGGTTTCCCTGTTTAACTTAATTTGTGTATGCCATTCGAACGGACTTTAAACAATATGCAAATATAAAGTAAAAAGACATCATTATAAGAGTTTAAGCGTACGTCAGTAATAAATTTAGTACCTATACTTAGTTTTTAAGTAGACATCGATAATATTCTGCTAAGATGAGTCGTCCAGCCTCCTGTTGGAGATGGTCAGACGTCACCAGGGTGAGGGATGAGGGGGAGTGCTGGTGTTTACACACGGCGCGATTTATTCGGCTGGCGTCGTAAATAACGCGGCCCAGCGCCGACAGATATATGGAGCCTCGTATTTATTGCTATTTGTTCGCGAGTACGGTCAGCATAAGTAACACTGACGAGGACGGATAAACCCAAGCAGTGAAGCCGTTGCTAGGAGTTGGCTGCACGTGTAACAGCTAATAACTGTACAGTGCCCTAAGTGCGAGTTGTTTTTACGTTAACACGATCGAAACATTCACCGCATTTGGCTCTCTGATTGGTTAAAAGCTTGGAGCGGGCCAATCGGAGCGCCAAACGTCATGAACGTGTCGATCGCGTTAACGTAAAACAAACTCGCACTAGGCACTCTGGTATCTGACCGGTCTAGTCTTGGAGGGCTAGTTGTTGCACCCAGCTCTTGTCAAAGCCTGAGTTTGACTGATTTTAAGGCAGAGAATAGGCAAAAGATATAATAATATTTATAATATAATCTACAACTTCATACAACGCCATCTAGTCCCAAACTAAGCAGAGCTTGTTCTCTTAGTACTAGACAACTGATAAACATACTTATATCCGTGCTTATATTATATTTATTTCTAAAATCCAATTGACATAATGTAAAATGACATGACAGATTAGACATACCGCCCCCTATGGACAACTTGTGACAACTTGTCCATAAACCAACAATAACATTAAGTACCGAAAACATAACAATATTTTACATTAACAAAACAATTAACAACAATTTATAACTCCATGACCTCACTTTTAATAAAAGTACATTTAGAACAATGATAATAACAAAAATCATCAACAGTAAAAGTTAGTTAAACAATTTCTAAAACATAAGCAAATTAGGTACGTAAAATGCGGCATAAGAATACATAACATAAAACGGTTTCATCACATCTCTCTTTAAAATAAAAAATACATCTAGGATTGGCATCAACAAATACAAACAATAATACACGACATAACAACAAAGACATAACAACTAAATTCATCCGTATAACCACTTAACCGGAAGAAGACAGTCATCCTTCACCAGAACAACGTCCCCAATCTTAGATCCCGTTATGAGATCCACCATTTGTACCTATGCTGCTACAAAGCGTTTTGAACGCTGCAAGAAAACTTCGACCTGTCATGTTGCTTGAATGATCTTGAGCAATCAAAAAGTTAGTAAAGGCTTGATAATTGGATGCTTCATATTTTCACTATAAGTGACTCTAGGCAATCGACCATCTACTCTCAAGAAATCGACCTCGTCGTTGTCGATCAATGCATTCAACAAGGTAAGTCTAATAGATTTAATAGATTTGTTTAATTTACAATACTTTTTTACAGATACGATGTCATCACTTCAATTACTAAATTGATAGAGTTTCACTCATGTACCTAAGTAAAACTTAATAAATTTCGTTTTATTCCCTTTAGAATATAATATCAGTAAAAACCCTCTACAATAAACGATCACTCTTACTAATCTATTTGACTTTAAACACCTATTTAAAATACTATCATCAGTTTCCTTATTTACATGACACTTAATTTGAGTTTTCCTTTCTTCTAACGTAGTTTCCCCGATTTTACCTTGATTGTAATCTACTTTTGTATTTTTAACCAATCAGGTCCCTTTTTCCAGAATAACCCTAATATTTTAGAAATAGCGTCCGATTTTAATCCTAAACTCCCTTGAACTAGTGATTTGTGTTCTTCAATGAACGCTACTAATTCCTTATTATTACAGACCCATTTCTGCAACTGAAAACCACCACGGCCGAGCATCTCTGCCATTTGTTTACGAATCTCTGAACTTTCTTTGACAGAGTGACATCCATTCATGGGGTCATCGGAGTACTGGGCTTTGAATTTGGGCTTCCTGGCAAATCTCCTCTCTAAAGCCAAAACACGCTTTAGAGCTATTTGTTGTGACTCATATTTGCAATTCGGATCACGTGACTCAAATGGCAAATTTACAATTAAACGACCAAACTCATCGCTGTTGGTCCTGGCCAGAAATATCTCCTCGCGTTTCTTTTCCTCTGGGGTGAGATAGATCTTTTGTTTATTTGACTCGAATTCAAACTCCCTAGTCTTTTCTAGGAGTTAATTCTCATTTGCATGAATTGAGTGACTTGAATGCAAACATAAAACTAAATTGTGACATGTCTCGCTATGGTTGATTTTTTCTATAATATGACCAGACAAGATCCAACCAAGCCTAGTATTTTGGGCTACTGGGACACCTGGTGGACCTCTGATAATTCCCTCTAACAATATCTGGCCATATACTTCTGCTCCAAGTAGCAGATCGACCTTGTTTGTGGTATGATACAAAGGATCTGCTAATGCCATAGACGAGATTGAAGAAAACGTCCCTGTCACCTTCTTTGTCGGTAAATCAGAAGTTACTTTATTTAAGACATATGCCTTAACCCTAATGCTAAATGAAGGATCGACGCGTGAATGGACTCTTAAGAGTACCATTGAATTAATGGCTACCGACTGACCCTGATCACCGCCTATCCCTGAACTAAACCCTTAGCTGTTCCTATTTTTTAAACCCAAAAGTTGGACTGCAGACTCCGATATGAACGAAGCCTGAGATCCCTGGTCTAGCAGAGACCTTAGTGCATAGCAGCGCCCTTTTGAGGTTCAACTAAAACTATAGCTGTAGCTAATAGTATTTGACTACAACCTTTTGAGAAACAACTAACAATATTACTGGAATTACTCTGGATTGTATCTGATGTTACAGTAGAAACGCTACTGTCCACAACATTCTCGTTTTTGTCAGTATCGCAAACTGATTTGGAGACTTCATTAACATGAATAAGACTGTGATGCTTTCTATGACATAACTGGCATCTTGAGGATTGGCGACATGAATACACGGAGTGATTTATACCTAAACAGTTGAAGCATAACCTATGTGTTTGGACGAACTCACGACGCTTATTTACATCTAGTTGTGAAAACTTCTCACAATTAGCAATTTTGTGACCTTCTTGACATAAGGAACAAGAAACTGACGACACATGATGTGATTTAACTGTATAATTACGATTTGAGGGATTTTCATTTGTATTTTTAATCTTACGCTGATCTTTACTATCTAAAAACTCCAACGCTCTGAATCGCTGCTCAAGGAATGACTGAAACTGCTTAAACGTAGGTAACTCATCTGAGGAATCACTAGATTTTATTTCCCATTGCTTACGTGATTCGCTGTCTAATTTTGAAATTAAACCATAAACTATAAAAAAGTCAGAGTTATCTACATTTATACCTAAGTTTCTAAGAGCATGTAAACATTCATTTGACGTATCCAATAATTCTTTAAGAGCGCTAGAAGATTCTGAAACAATATTTTTCTGACAAATAAATCGGTTCATAATACAGTTAGCTAAATACTTCTTATTGTTATATCTACTCTCTGATTGTGACCAACAAGTAGTATAATTGTCACTAGTTATAGATATATGACGTAACAGACCTTCAGCTTCTCCAGATAAGTGTGTCTTTAAATAATGCAGTTTCTGAACGTTGTCCAAAAGCTTATTATTGTGAACAAGAGACTGAAATAAATCTCGGAAACTTATCCATTCTGAATAATTGCTATTTCTATGGTTTAAACTTTGGTATTTCTATGGTTGTTAACTTAACAGACACTTCATAAGAACCGTTTGATGATCTTTCAGAAACTACCTTATTACTACTATCAGACTTACAAATTTTCTTTAATGCTTCTTTTAAATCAGTTTTGTAGTCCATGTACAGTTCTTCTGTAACTTTATACACCCTTTTAACATTATACTCGCTATTATCAAACTCAGCAGCTTTAACAGTAGACAAAATCTTTAAATGAGTATCAGAAAACGTAGACCAACTGGCTTCTAAACTTTCCAATCTGGTCTCTATGTAAGAAGTAGATATGCGTTCCTTTGGTGACTTCTTATAGTTAGACTTAGCTTTATTAATAGAAGTATGCAGGTTGAATTGAATGTTACTCAAAGCTTCCATTTTTCGATATCAACAATAAACTCTTCTTCAAAACTGAATGAACTTCGGAGGTGATATATAATAAGTCCCAAAATTTGCGTAAAATTTTACAAGTCTTTTCACAAATTGCACACCGATCAGATTTTGGGCATAGGTTCCCCGTCGTTCACTTTTTATGGAAACTATTCTAAGTCCTAGCACGCTTCAAATTCACTAAGTCCACACCTTCTAAATAATAGAGTCTATTTTCACTTACAAATTGCTTCACTCACTCACTTATTACACGAGAAGGGCAATAGGAGCCGCTCCCCTGCACTGCAGCCACCGCTCACGTCAACTCGGTACACCGGGCCTCCACACTCCTTGCACCAGCTCGTTCCGCCGCGCACCGTAGTTGCCACCGCAAGCCGCCTTACTGCCTCAGGTTGAACTGCTGCTTTTCCTCCAACTAGCTACTTTCTCCGCTTCAGACTTGTCACATCAATCCTTTTATCCGGCTCGAAGGACCATATGTTCAAGTCGTTAAAACTGTTTCCCGTAATAAATAAAACGACTACTTTCCAGAGTAAGACAATTTAATATACAAGTACCGGCCGGGGTCATGATTCGTAAGAAAATCTTGACACCGCGATTCAGTATGGTGACGTCATGGTATAACGTCATCTGTTGGTTGATAATGATACTAACTTAGTTCAAAAATTCCAATTGACATAATGTAAAATGACATGACAGATTAGACACCCATATACAGAACAAATCATCGTGCTCATCATACAAACATTTGTCCTGAGTGGGAATCGAACCCACGACCTCCGGCTTATCAGTCAAGGCCACGAACTACTGGATCAACAGGCCAACAGGTCAGTCAAAGAACCCAATAGGTTTATGTATAATTGCGATAAACCCCAATAGAAAACAATGTGAAAACTCAACGTAAGTAGTTCTACAGAAAATATATGATTATTGATTATGTAAATGTAAATATATACGTAAGATGTTACTGCTTGCGATAGCGTCGAGGGTCGGGTTACCACCTTCCCTCTAATATGGCGAGTTAAGTTAGTTTTAATGTCGGTAGCTATATATTACTGGTATTCTGTATATTGAGTATGTTAGTTAAGATGTAGTGAATAACTTATTTTAATTATTTTGTAATTACAACTAATTGTACTGTGTAAATTCAAGTTCTTCTAACTTTTCAGACAGGTCTGTTGCTGGGGAGTTTGTTCCGCCACTTCTTCTTCCCAGAAAAACACTAGGAAGTGGCGAAGGGTGGGTTTTTTGGGGGACTGTCTTATGTAATTTCGACGTTCAAAAAGTGCCGATCCTCAGCCTAATTTGAATAAATGACTTTTGATTTGATTTGATTTTAAGCTACGAAGTTTTATTCTTTCAGCACACTCAATCTAAATGACTTGGTGTTGCACAAGGTTCTGTTTGGCGGACGGTACCGCACAGCCTACACGCACCCTTTCTGAATGAGAAGGTTTGTTCGCGCGGCAGCTCCGTCCGGCGCATTAAACCACTTCATTGTAATACTTAGATATTTAGTAGTTGTACAGCGAATAAATTACCCTCATAATGAAACCCAGTTTTTTCAACAACATCCGACAACATTTTAAGCTGTTATCACGGCCGGGCGGCTGAGTTATGGCCGCGGAACGGATCGCAGCCCACCGTCGCGCTTGTTGCAGTATTCCCGTAATCAAATTTTGATTTACTGCGGCCTGAGTTATTAAAATCCTTTTAGTTCTGCCCGGGGTCGGGCCGCCATTCGGAACTCTATATGCGGTGTCACAATGTAACGTAATTGAAAAACAGTTCGGGATACGCAGCGCTATCGAGGATGTAAATCAAGGTGGGCTTACGTTCCTAAAATTGGTATGCGGTTGTAAATCGTGCGCAGGAGTGGCGCGGCGAAGTCGCTGGCAGCTTGCGGGAGGGCGCGGGCGTCAGATCGCGATCAGCTAAATCATGCTTAATGGTAACGAAGCGTAGCGGGCGCGTGCGCGTGCGCTCGACCACGTCAGACCTCGCAGGACACGCCGGGCCAGCCGACACCATGCCGCACACACTAAATTGTCACGTGTCACCAATAAGCGAGCGCAATACTGCGACCTACCCACAATCCCACATACATATCCCACTTTTAGCTTCAAACAATCTTTTTGTAACATTCGCATTGATCATGACTATTAACCTTTTACTTTAGCGACTCTTTGACACTACTTAAGAGTTATAGAGCTATATCATTCTACTGAAAGCAACAATCAGCTGCTAGCGGCTGTCTGGAGTAGTGTCACTGGTCATTGTCCGCAGGTCGTCAGCGGCCGTCGCGGAGACGTAGTGTTGCGATAGTGATCCGAGAGCCCTGACATTGAGCTGCGAGGCGCGCGGTAACAGTCCGGTAATATCGCGGGTAATATCGCCGGCAATGCGGCAATAACTATAAATACCAAATATTGTGAACTACGGTTTACATCGGTGTTAGTCACATTACAATATTAGAGTTATTTCAACTATGTAGTCAAATGTAAAATTTGATACATTGGTTATTCAGAAATGTAAAATGTTCGTAAGTGCGTTATCGATGTCTCATAGACGCCTTACACAGCAAAGATTTTATTAAGACAACTCTAAAATCAACTTAATTATATTGAAATAAAGTTGATTTTATACAAACTTTATATTATTCTCTATTTAGTCATGTCGTAGCACTCACGTAGTCTAGTGGTAGCAGCTCGTAGGCAGGATGTAGCAGTTCGTAGACGTGTCGTAGCTGTCTCGTAGGCAACTCGTAACTGTCTTGTAAGCAAGTCGTAGATATCCCGTAGGCAAGTCGTAGCAGTCTTGTTGGTCAGTCATGGATGTCTCGCAGGTAAGTCGTAGCAGTCTAGCAGGCAAGTCGTGACAGGTACGCGTCTATCGAAGTAGTTCGTAAGGCAGGTCGTAGCGGTCTCGTAGGCAGTTCAAAAATGGTCCGTAGCCAAGTCGTAGCAGTCCCACAGGAAGGTTGAAGCTGACTTACAAGCAAATTGTAGAAGTCGTAGATGTCTCGTAGACAAGTCGTAGCTGCCTCGTAGGCAAAGTAGCCAGCTCGTGATGCGTCTGTAACATGTAAATCCATACTAATAAAAAAAAAATACTACCTCTCCGGACATGCGAGGAAATGTCACAGAAAAACTTTGATCCCTTGTCTCAGTAACGCCATCTAGAATAAAATAGCAATATTGGAGCGGCAGCGGAGCGAACTAAACAGAACTCATAGACTTGTGTCCACTACGATACAAGTATCGGGTGAAAATTTTGTTCGTGTTGTCCCGCCTGTGTAAGTATTGAATATCTTTGATACTAATGTTATGAATAAAAATGTAACACTGCTTTTCTGTTTGAGCTTTGCACGACTAAACCGCTGAAAGGATCGTAATGAAAATGACAAGGAGATGGGCTATCTTTTGTCCATTAAAAACAATGAAAAATACGAGGAAAATAATTAAGAATAATTAAGAATACATATTTTCTTAATCATTTTTCAAATGCAGCGTCTTGGATGACCTGATAGGTGACGAATTTCTTGCCAGTCCATTTGACAAGTCTAAAATGAAGAAGGTAACACAATATAAATTGTTTCTAAGGTGGAACAAACTTCAGCGGGACAGCTAATATATTTGTTTAATTAATTATTTTGGTTACCCACACTTTTTGGTTAACTAAACAAACGTCGATAGTTTACGAATATTTCACATGTAACTCTCAATTTTGGTACACTTAAGTCAATGTTTACAAAAGTGTAAATAATGTTGCCATTCCTCCTATAATTTTGACGTTCGCACAATAACAAGGTGCATTTGAAAACAAACGTCGCAATCAAGTAATAAATTGCGTTAGTTGTTACCGACCAAAACGCGGGGCCGAGAGTTGAGGCCGAGCGCGAGGGGAGCAAGGAGGCCTATTTATCGAATTAGGACTGTGTAATCACCGCTCATAGTACTACGCAGCAATTGTGATGAACTGCGACCAAACTACTTGATACTTCAAACGAACTACTACAAGTGTGATAGAAAAAACAAAGTTCTCAGCCGCGTCAGTCTGTCTGTATGTTCCCGATAAACTCAAAAACAACTGCACCAATTTCTATTCTGGTTCATCAATAGATAAATTGTTTCTTGAGGAAGGTTTTAATGTGTAATTTATCTAGTTTTTGTATACATTGGGTAAAATATAATGATATTTGTTGTAGACGTCGGAATAAAATGAGGTGGGCGCTATAACAGACATCCACACGGGCGAAGCTGCAAGCATTAGCTAGTTGATTATCAAGCACAAACAGTTATTACCAGTTCATCGTTTAACTGTTATGAATATGAAGTGTTGGTCACGTGTTAAAATAGTTAAAAACAGTATAAAATTAACTCGAAAAAGAAAAAACCCCCCGAGTTTTAATTTCATTTCATGTGTGTGCCTAAAAAGTGTGCCATTGGTGCGTGATATAAATAAATGAAACGCTCGCCGAGATTTATTATAAGTTATTTTGCCTCGACTTCAAGTATTTAGTCAATAAAAATAAAAACTATCAAAACTTCCTCCCCCGTATTATATTGCAAAGGGTGAACATAATAGAGTGAAGTGACGCGTGCCACATGTAATAACAAGTGCACGGAAACGGCAAGAGGCAACCCTGACATGCTCCCCAATCTTCCTCGCGCTGGATCCACTGCTGACTCCATCACATCGTACCAAACCTTATGATCATCCAAATTATAATAAAAACAATAGTCATTGAACATACAAAGCTAACTGTTACTACTAGAAGCTAAGTACTAGTGCCTTGCAGCCACGGATAACATAGTTTTAGACCTGTTTCACAATCAATAGCAACGAATTGGTTCACACGAGCGTAATAAGTTTAGCTCGAAGGGTTCATATGAATATTACTACTCTCATACACTTTCACAATAAAAACTATAATCTAACCACAGACAGGTCAATCAGCGCTCATCCAACGCGCCGAACATCATAAAACCCTATAAACCACTGATTAACATATTGATTGTTAACAAACGTACGATCAAAGTAGAATATAAAACATTAGAAAACTTCAAATCCGTATTAATGGACCTGCAACAGGTAAACATACCTTTTTTGGAAGGAACACAAGGAAATGTTAATATAGTGCGATACAAATAGATGTGTTTTGATGTCTGTTTCCTGGGAGGACAATAGGCGGATAATTCCCCGCGCGGAGGGAGAGCTCCCCGTGGCCTCACAACATTTGTAACTGCAAACAGTGGCATGCGGGCGCGGGCGGCAGACGGGAATAAAAACACTAAATCCCGCCACCCTTCGGATTCAACCACGCTTTGAACTTACAGCGCATATTTTATGCAAATCCCATGTTTTTGGAACGGGCAAAGATGTTACTTAAACGAAGTTGTGATCTAAGATCAAACTTCTGCTAGCCGGCAGATTTAGGCTTCGTAATACGAGGCAAAACAAGGATTTGACGACTTATTAGAGTTACAATTTATTGTGGGCTAGCTTTTGCCCGCGGCACCGGCCGCGTGGTTGTCGACAAATATCCGACGGGAACGTACTCACGGAATTAACCTATAGGTTAATTCAGGTTATACACTATCTGTGTGTCAAATACGAGTATCGTCTAAATACGTTCAGCCGTTTTTGACCAAATCTGATCATACAATCCAAACAAACGACTCGAGCATTATTGTTTGACTTTGTTACTATTTTGTTTAGTTTTGTTCATGGCTGTCCTCCACTTCGTGTGATATTTGAGTAATAGTAATAGTGTAAAGAAATATACTTACTGTAAAGGAACAGTATCTAACTAAATACCGTCCTTTACAGTATTTCTTTGAATAAAATGTTTTTCACTTATTCGGACACCAAAACAACCAGGCCGGTGAAAATGAACTTAGATTTAGCTTCGCGAAATAAACTTTCATAAGACCTGCAATCTTGATAAAAGTCAATCAGAAGGTCATTTGAATTCAATGGTATACGATCCTACAGGTTTTGTATTGAAGTTGCTAATTCGCAAAAATCTAGGATTTAAGTAAAAATAACGTGAGTTAGACCGGTGTGCATCGCATTCGAGGCTAGTACCGTATAAATACATTAAATTTCATCCCTCTTTAACCCTTTATGGGTAAACTTTTCAAAACCGCAGTGACAAAAATAAATTAATTTTCAATCGTCAGCCTAAAAACAAAATTTGAAGATCCTAACTTCAAAACTGACGGCCTTTCGTATACAATTCCATACCCTGTTTACCCTTTTAGGGATAGAATTCACCAAAATCCTTTCTTTGAGGATAGTTACCTACTCTTCACAATGAATATACCTTCCAAGTTCCATATCTCTAGGATAGTTGGTTTGGGCTGTGTGTATATATAATATATGTCACCCAGACAGTCTGTGACTCACTCACAGACTGTCTGGGTGACATATATTATATCATCAGTAAGTTTACCATTTTTATACATAGGCAAATATGTCACCTTTTCACCAACTTTAAGCAGAGCAAATTGATGAGGTTCAAACAGATCTTAAACTTTAAATAACTAATTTACTGTTTAAACACATCATAGCGAAGTTCAAACACTGTCTGGATGATCATGCAACTTAGTAATAAATTGATGCAATGCAATTACTGTTCTTATTACTGCGGTTCCCCAAATTCGAAACCTAAAACGAGTAAATGTAAAATGATTTATTGAATTACAAGCACTTGTGAATAAATCCTACATCTGTCTAAAAATGTTAAAAAAGTACACATAAAAGGATAAAAGAACCCCACAGAGGTCATAAGCTCATTAGCTGCTGCTGATCAAGAGCTTCACACTGCACAATAAAATTGTAACAGCTCCCTTTGACTATGGGCCCAATGATTGTCACAACATTGATCTTCAAAGTACTTTTGGGCGTAGCAATAATTGTGTTAAAAAGGTAGGCGTATGTTGAGGAAGGAAGCGGTCGACGCTCGTGCGCGTGCCGCCTATTGTCTTGTCGCGCGTCACGCGTCACGCGTCGCACGTGCGTGCCGGCCCTAATCGCGCTCGCTCAAAGCGGCTTCCGCACCCAAATTGATAACTAATCAGCTTATGCTCACTGCAACCGCTACTTTGTTGGAGAAAGTTTAGCGTCTTTGGCTGTCATTAGTCAAAGTAGAGGTAAACTGTTCATCTTAAATTAAACTAGTGACTCGCCCCAGCTTAGTACGCGTGCAAATATTGTTTTATTGTGATTATTTAATTATTCAAAAGAACCATCTAAATAACCTTCTTTTTCAGTGGATTTTCCAAAAATATTATTTTATGTAATGGTTTTCTGACAATAAAAATACTCTATATTTGTTTAACAACAATTAACAATCAATCAATCAGTTGGGGATAGCTGGTTTATACCTAATTCTGTTCCAAGGTTTGACCCACACTTATTAATTTACATGACAAGGCGAACATGTTTTGTTTTAGTTATGACCGGGTATTCAAAAGCCAATTCGGTCCATACATTTTTCACAAAGAAATAGGTACTAGCTTGATAGGTCGCCGTTACCTACTGAAATCGGTAGGGAGGACCTAATGATCATTAGAGATATTTATCCTGTATAATAGTCCAATCAATTAGTAGAACAATGAACTTATGAACCACATTGTTAATATTTTGAGTTTTTAGCTGGTTTGATTCCTGGTTTGTTATGCTTATCGAGAAATGTGTTATTGCCGGTTATTGCAAATAAATTCCTTTTAAAAAAATACATGTTTTCTTAATCTATCTTAAGAATTTAAAGTGGTTTCCTGCATGTAATCGATCAACCAAGTCAATCAGATTGGCCGTTCTCAGGTGATGAGTCGTCAAGCATCAAATATGCGCCAATTGATTTTCTATAATAAGATAATTCGTAATTACTGCTTTAGGTATTGTTCATTATAAGTAATTACATTACTAGAAAGTTATCTGTGTAAAGTGAATAAATGTAAAATGATTCACACTAGAGCGGCTGAGTACAACTAGATCGCATGAACTGTTTTAAAGAGATTACATTTCCTAACATCGCTATTACCGGTGCCGCATGCTGGTAGAGATAGCCTTGCTTACATCAAACAAGCGCAAAGAAGTTTTGGAACATTACATTGCCAATTATGTTCATGTAAATACAGTACCTATCTATACCTACTCTATTTGATATACTTATATAAAAGAAAGTCGTGTTAGTTACACCATTTATAACTCAAGAACGATTTTGGTCTTTTTGGATTTGTCTTTGTCCGGAATAGGATAATAATTAATAAAAAACATAAAAGTCCTCGAAAAAAAAATTATCAAGAATATTCGTTATCTCAAACATTTTTTAAACGCAGCGCCATCTTGGATGACATGACAGGAGACAAACTTCCCAGTTTATTATCGGTGACAATTTGACATTGACAAGTCCTAAGCTAAACAGAAGTTAAGGTTGTCAATTTATACGTACCTACGTTCTGAAATTTATTTTGTTACTAAACTTAGATGTTTTATGTAGCTTAAAAAAGTCTTATATTTCAGAAATCAATTTACGTAATTAACAATGACGACAGAGACGAACATTAATAATTCTTTGTAAAAAGAACTTATTTTACTGTTAGGACTTTCATCAAAGTAGACTGGGAAAACTATATAAATTGTATGTAAAACAAATAGAGGCACGCAGCGGAATAGTTCAGATTAAAATTATGAATTTAGTATTTTTCAAATTAATGCATTTCAGTAAGGTAGTTAGGTTAGGTAGTTAGGTTAGCTATAGGATAAGTATGGTAAGTTAGGTTAGGTTATATATACCATGTTGTAATTTTAATTCTATTGAACAGAAAATGTTTACATAAGATCACAGTAGAGACTTGCAATTGAGGCCTGTTTGGTTACGGAAAACGCTTAGACTAATAAAAAGCATTAGTATTCGTATGTGAAGTAACTAACCCTAAATCTAATATGAATGATTAGCTTAAAAAAACTTAAAAGGTGTTGATTTAATACAGGTACCTAAACCTTAGTGTATTATACGACTTTCTGTACATTTAAGCCAAAACCTTGAACATATAAGTCTAAAATAGCTGCATTGTGTCCTTAACGTCTATAATTGGAGAAGAGGTAGGTTTCAGAGGTGAACCCTCCCAGCGAGGAATTTCGACCTCTGGCCCGACCAGCGACCAGCGCGGTGCCGGTGACCACCACCAAGTCTTACAGCTTTGGATGAGGTACATTATACATTGCTAACATTCGGTAACGTAGTTTTTAAGTACAACGTACCTTATAAAATATTACAATTATGACAGTTTTGCTTCTAAAAACATATAATTAAAATGGTAATTGGTAAGATGTTTGAGTCATCAAATACTTGCCAGTTACTATTTTAATATGTTTTCTTAGCGTGTAGATGTCAAACATATTTAGACACTAAATTTCTGAATTCTGACGCAGTCATTTCGTCCTCACGTGTGCAGGTAGCAGGGTGCACCGCAAGATAAAAGAATGATCCGCGGAGAGGTACCGCATAGGCACTGACTATCTGCGAAACCCCACTTTTCTTTGCTGCGGCCGACTTAGGAAAAATAATTTTAAAACTGAAGAAAAATAATAAGGTTTTACCAAAGTTTTACCAATGTTGTAATAGGAGTACAAAAAAATGGTTTCTATCCACAGTAGATTTTTTCAAGTCATGTATTGTTTTGCATCTCGCTATATACCTATCTATGATCAAACATTACCGTCACGTCAATTACAAAGCAGTTTGCCTTATCCAAACAGTGCGGTTGGTGCGGGGCTCGGCGGGCACGCGGCGAGCGCTGAGCCGGTGTCCACTCGACCCACTAACAGATATTGACGGGCATCAAAGCAGCGCGTCACAGCCTCTCCATATATCATTCGTCGCCAGACACAACGATACGGCACAGGTTAGTCAAGCATAGAGGTGGTCTCTGACGTCATTCATTTGAAAGTCTAAACAACTGTCGTGTTTCAGCATCCAATGAAAAAGAAAGCAACTATAAAAATAATGAAATTGTCAGTAAGGTAAACTCCTACGACATCATCAGTCTCTTCAAGATTGTCTGAAAGTCAAAGACATTCAATACCTATAGACCGGACATCACGAACAAAATTTTCGTCCGAAAAAGTGTGTTCGGCTGGATACAAGTCTATGAGTTTTTTGTAGTACGCTCCGCTGCGACATGCGTTACTGAGACATGGGATCAAAGTTTTTCTATGACATTTCCTTGACATGCCCGCTCTATAGTATTTTAAATCTCTTTGCTGAAAGTGCTATGAACAAACTTACGAATCCAAAATTCCGGTCTTAGATCATACAAGCAAAACCTGTTAATCAACTGGAGGTTCCGCATGTAACATGATAATATTTACCTTATAGGTGCTGACCTAAAACAGTACCTACTGATGTCTCTAAATCGATTACTAATCTACACATTTGATCGAAGCTAGTGGTCGCCGATTGTTATGAGGACCACCGCGCCTCTGCAAGTCACTCCGTCTCGAGCCGTGAAACTCACACTATAGCCGCACTTAAAACTTACACATTAAAGACTACATTGCAATGTGTTAGCGCTGTGATTGTGTACAACGCAGGTTTCAACAAAACAACAAGTCAGTATCGATATCTGTCGATTTTGATTTCGGTAATCGTACAGCGCAGAGGTGAGCAATGTGAGCATGCCTCACTCGTATTGTGTGGACTTCTAAACGGTATAATACCTACTATCTACGTATCTAACTGATAAATTGATTCTGTGAATACTATCGATGCATCTGTGTTTCTTCTACTTACACGTGCGTCAAACAAGTACTTTTCACAATATTGACAAATGCTTAAAATACATTTTTGTCACTCAATAAAAACCAAATTTATAAAATCGAAGTCAAAACTCATCATTATTTACCAAAGAGATTTAAAATAGTTATTTACGAATTAAAAGATACCTACCTACATAGTTTACACTTACTATTTAAACCTCAAAAGCGCCCACAGCGCGGGTCCACTATTTAGTATTTTTGTTGGGGTCACAATTTATAAATGCATTTTATGCATTTTTATTTCTTCTAGTTTTCTCTTATTGGGAATTTTTATTTGGTATTGTTGTTTACTCAGTTACTGAAAAGGTACTAGTTGTCGGACTTTCCGGATTATGTACCTAACCGATAACGTCGCCGGTTGAAGCTACGGTCACACCGTGGTAGCACAGAAGAGTCCCAGTATATAAAGGATGACCGCTCATCATCGGCTTGACCTCGGAAAACTTATTCTTCAATCGACCCCGCGGCATATATTATTTAGCCACGTACTGAATTATAATAAAACTTTAAAACGTAAACAAGAAATCTCTAAAACCATAGATATCCGTGTCTAAAACGTAAACTGTAGTGTAAGTACAAGACCAAAGTAGGTACCTACGTGATCTTATACTTCCGTGGGAAATATCGTAATAGTATGTGGACTTCATCGATGTCAAAACAAATGTGGTATTTTGTAAATCAGTTTATTTATTGATATATCGAGTGGTTATGATGTGATTAAATTACCTACGTCTGTACCTATTAAATTATTGATTCACGTCATATACCAGGCTGATTTATGACGAACTTCAACTCGAGGAAGATCGCTAATGAGATCTATAACAGCACACATGAAATTTGTGATTTATGACTGGACGGTTAAATTGAACCTGTACCTACCTACATGGGCTGTATGTGTTATTCAATGTGACACATTTGCGATTTAATGTAGGCTAGGTAATTATCCAGGTAAGATGTATGTATTAATAATGTACTAGACTTGTGTGGAACAGGGTACACCTATCTATATTTTTATATATAAAAATGTTATGTTGGTTTGTGTACGCTTCATAAACTCAAAAAGTTCTGCACTGATCGAGCTGAAATTTTAGCATGATATATAATCCGCACCAAGGATTGTTTTATCTACTTATTTTCTTTTGTTTTTTCTTTTTTTAACCATTTAATCACAATGTGCTACAGCGAATAGCACAGCTAGCTAGTGTATTAAGTAGCTACTATAATAAAGTAAAATAAATGTGAGGCGAACCCTGGCAATAGCCGGGATTAACGCCAGGTGGAAGAGAAGATAATAAAGTAAAATTAAAATTGTTAATATGTACCTACCTAGTAGTTAGTGACACTCTTAAA
Source organism: Euplexia lucipara (assembly GCA_921972225.1). Lineage (NCBI taxonomy): Eukaryota > Metazoa > Arthropoda > Insecta > Lepidoptera > Noctuidae > Euplexia > Euplexia lucipara. Next base: position 1,509,948 of record OV179142.1, on the reverse strand, counting down.
TATGCCATAATTTTGAATACATATATAATAGTTGCTATTTGCATCCAAAACCCTTACACCCCCCATCCCCCGCAATGTTAGGATCTATCAAAGACTACAAAAATTGGCTTTAAATATCTACTTTTAGTCCAGTGAGCGAAAACCGTTTAAAATATTCATCACGCCTTGTTTCACTGGACGTAGACATTTTGTGAAAAATATAATTTCATTGGAGACCAATGGATGAAATGTTGTAATCTGAAATATTTCAAGTCAGCTTTTTACCTACCTACGTAGGTAGTGGTAGTGCCAACAATAAAATTTATTCACCAAGATATAGCAAATAAAGCATAAAGCTAAGGAGTGAAACTCCCTGCCGGAGACGGTGTTTCCTGATAGCTATAACCTAGGGGTTATTAAGTCAAGTGAATAAGTTACTTCTAGGCAGGCGTGCTTCATCGTCGACCACATCATCGCTTACCATCAAGTGAAATAGTGATCAAACGCGAGCCTATCAAAAAAAAAAAAAAATTAACGTTTCGTGATGTTTAGGCTACACTAAAGTATCCACATGTTAGCTGGGATTGCAAATATTTAGTTCGTAGGAAGCCTCAGTGAGACCAGGAGCTTTTGCTCCGTCTAGTAACGGTAATCATTGGCAGGAGGCGTGGTCGCGATCAGATTGCAACCCCCCGCTCTCCACATCCCCCGCCCGCGTCTGTTATTTGCATAGTTAACGAGCACCCCCTCCCCCAGCCCCGCGAACCCTCGCCGGCGAGAGAGCTGCTGGCCTCGGGTGCTCGGGTGCTGGGGGTGCTTAGCAACCTACCTTCATGTACTTTTATAATATACCTGCGTTTAAAAATACTGCATAGTTCAACAAATAAATACAACTGAAATACCTACTTACATATTTTCTGCGTAACAAAAATAAGCAGCTACAAGGCGTCGCGGCAGACCATGAAGAAGATGGCGGGAGAACCTTGACGAATTAAACGACCAGTGGCACGCTTTAGCCGTGGATCATAAAAACTGGAAGTTATGGGGACCTTTGCCCAGCAGTGGGATGATGCAGGCTAGCAGTATCTGTAACTAAAATAAGAAAAATGAAGCTTTATTTTGTTGGCAAGCTTTATGTCCATGCACATAAAACAAGAACAATACTAACATGATTCAAATTACAAAGTCTTTTGTGAGTAGTGGAAATTCTCTAGTAGGTAGGTACCCACGCAGTAGTGCCTGCAGTACGAATTACTCGACCAAGAGAATAGGTACCTACTGTCATTATTATTTACTTTTGTTAAGTTTTACAGTACCTATGGGAAGTTAATTATTTCTGAGATATGTTGAAATTAAACTTTGTGTAACGAACTAGAAGAGAGGTGACTACACTTACCTAATATTAATAATCCATAACTTTCACACAAAGCATGCTTGTGCTATGAGTGCTACACAACTGGTAAACTTATTTATATATTTTGATTACCATACCATATCTATACTAATATTATAAAGAGGAAATGTTTGATTGTTTGTTTGCAATGAATAGGCTCCGAAACTACTGGACCGATTTAAAAAATTCTTTCACCGTTGGGAAGCTACACTATCCCCGGGTGACATAGGCTACGCGGACCTACGCGGGTGAAACCGCGGGATGTCTGCTAGTTATAGATAAATACACCCAGACACAGAACAAACGATCGTGCTCACACAAAAACATTTGTTTTGGGTGGGAATCGAACCCGCGCCCTCCAGGGCCACTAACCACGAGCTATATACCAACAGGCCAGTCACTTACTAAGATGGCATGAAATAATGATGTATATCAAACACACATAAAATCAAAATCAAAAGTCTTTATTCTAACTAAGGCTTAGAATTTGGACTTTTTGAACGTCAAAAAAATACATGAGACAGTCCCCCAAAAACGCCCGCCCTTTGCCACTTCCTAGTGTATAAACGAAACATAAATTACGACTATTAACATACCTATTATATATGAATTGAAAATTATTTTAAGATGTTCGTTTATTGTTAACCTATTTTTAAAGAACCTTCTTTGTTTGACTCTGCAAGTTTTTATCCGATTATTTCTCGGTCTCGGTTAGTGTGACCACGCTCCCTCTCCATATAACCTATGCTAATTTACTTAAAACCTTAAATACTTTTCGCAGAAAAGTTATACCTACATAAAATATAGTCTACCTACCTCACACACCTATATTACCTTGTTTTCTTTAGGTACCCGTAAAACTTCGGAAAGAAAAGAATTATTTTTCATTTTTCCAGGTCGTTATTCGATATCTAATAAGTAGATACTTAATTACAAATTTTGTCATCATAAGGTTAATACAAAAAATCAGCATAATAATTAACTTAAAGTAACTAGCTGCCCCAGAAAACATGGTCGCACCTTTTAAAAAATGTATATGTAGGTAATAGTTAACAACCTATTCTAAGACATAGAGAATAAACACAAAATTTCATAAACTGTCAGGATCAAATCGTTTCGGAGGAGACACGAGAATTTTAAATGTTAGAAGATATTAGAAGTCGTTTTAGTAGTCTTGGTCCGTTAATTTAGACAAGTGTGACGCGTTATTAGATTTTTCTACTAGAAATCTTCTTAGCAGTCAGGATTGGTAGCCATTTCATAGCAGGTGACTCGCTTCATAATTTCATATAGGTAGGTACTTATTATTTTAAGGAACTTCAGCATCGTGCTAATTCAACTAGGTAAGTAATCCCTTCTGCGCAAATGATTCCAATTGATTAGGTATTATATATGTTGTTGGTCATAAAATAAGATTTATTAAATAAGTTTCCCATTAAATATCTTTACTTCATATTAATATTTAAATTACTTAATGCACTTACTACCTTCACTCAGTTGGACGGGCAGATCGGTCGGTCAAGAAGCTATCCCATAATGCTGTGCAGAGTGTTACCTACAATCATTTGAAAGCCAGAAAGCCGGCGCAGGACGGTTGCATGAAGTTGCAGCAAACCGGCCCGATGCACTACTACAACGCCAGGGCAGCTGCGAAGACACGCTTCAGAAGGATTGTTGTACACTTAGTATTACTCACGCCGAACGTTCAAAAAGCATGTCGTTAGTACCTAATTATACCTAGGAACACGTATCATCATGATTGTTGTTTAAGGTACCTAAGTACCTACCTACCTAGATAGTTTCTTGTTAAAAAATATTTTTTTGACTGTGTAAAAACTGTCGTGTAAATACTTACCTAGTCATTTTCTGAACCATTTTTATTGATATCATGATTAGGTAGGTACCTACCTACCTACTTTTTGTAAGAGAAGTTAGATGGCATCTCAGACCAATAAAATTGGTCTGAGGATGGCATTTGTTTTTATTAATTGTTCTAATCCAGTGAAGTCAAATGATTAATGCAATTAATAATTACTGTAGTTTGGTTTTTACCAACGCTGAAATTAGAAAAGGGTACCTAAGTATGGTAATTCTGAAAGTGACTTAAAGTTATGGGCATGGAATGTGACGAAAGTAAAAACGGTAGAATGCGCTGTGTAAAAGATGCTTGAAGTTGATTTTGGAGATGATCAATCAATTTGGAATGACCGAAAAGCATTTTGCTTATCAAACTCATGACCACGGACAATACAGCGAGTGTTGAAGCGTTGCCAACCAATAAACGGAAGCATAACAGGCAGCAGCGAATTTCTCTAACGACACCTATTGGTAAGAAACATAATTTAATATTAATTTTGACAGTTTTACATGCATTCTCTGTGAGTGGCGCCACCCGTAGATTAGAGGTTTTAGAACTACTCAAATTATCCTGTCATTCACCTTACAATCGTGAAAGAACACTGGGTAGCAGTTACTATGGTGTTACGCCGGGTGCCGTGAGATGTCGCTTGTGACACGATAATTAATTATTTACTACTAGGGGAGACCAGGTATAAAAGTAACACGGGATGTACGTAACAAATGAGTTTCTGTGCGAATTATATTGGCTGCACTGACGGCTGTATCACTGTTGTGCGCCATTTTGAACCCCTCCCACACCTCAGTTGCACTCACGGCGCTGTGCTGTCAGGCGGAGTACGTAGCGAGTCGGTGCCGCAAAAATACCTTCAAAGTAAGTTCTGACCTTTTTTTTCAACTGTTTTTGTTTTTATTACGATAGGTCTAAGCTCGCTTTTCAAGTGTCAGTAACGTAGCTTAACTATTCATATATCTATTTTGGCAATGGAAACGGTATCTTTGTAAAGCTTGTTTTGGGTTATAGGCATGTGTTTGTCATATTCGGTAAAATTTTAAGATAGGGATGAAAGTAACAACTTGTTACTTTCAACCCGATTATGGGCTTGATATCTCTAAGTATAGTTTTATTGGGTTTTTATATTTTAAAGCAACACAGATTTATTTTCTTATTGTAGAATGCCTAATATTTACATAAAAGGACGACCAATAGAGGTTTAATTACTGCAGAAATTATGGATTTGGCAGCAGAAAAAGTACTTCTTAAAAAGTACCATTTCGAGACGCTGCGGCCTGCGAGTTCATATCAGCTGTGCCATGTAACTTTATTTAACTAGATATGTGCAAAAGAAGAAGAAAATGCTAGAAGAAGGTTCAACAAGTCTTCCAAATGTAGGCTTACGTTTCGAAAAGAAGAGTTTTTACTGAGGAGGAAGAAAAATACTAGCAGAGTATTTACTCCATTGTTCTTAAATAAATATTGCGCGCCATATCATCGTTTGTCTGACTAAGATCACATTTTCAAATAAGTATGTAATGTTGATTATTTTAGAAAATTTCATATATTTGCTAGAAATGTAAAATTTTATTTCAGTATTGTGACAGTATCTAAAACCTAAAAGACTGATTAATAATAAACATGTTGTTTATGATAGTAACTTTGACCTTTTTTACAATGTTACAAGTAATGTTGATTGTTTTAGAAGATTTCTGTGTTTGCCAGAATTATTGAATTTTGTTTCAGTATTGTGACACTATGTAAAACCTAAAAGGCTGATTATTATTAAAATATGTTAATTATGTAAGTAACTTTTATTTATTTTTATAATGTTACAACCATCCCCTTACATTGTTACAACCAACCCTAGGGGTAGGGATGGTTGTAACAAATTTCAGTTTCTTTATTTATTAGTTTTTTCCAAAATCTGTAGCATCTGTTGCATATAAGCTGACGTTAAAATATAGCTGAAAGACTAAGCTATCGTGTGTACTAATTAGAATTTTGATATTCTTAAAGCTCTGTGAGATATAACGAAAAACATGCAAATTGTTACGTTCATCCCTGGTCTCCCCTACTGTACATTATAAAATTACGCCTCTAACACGTCGCATATTATAGTGTGAGAATATTATGTTAAAATTCCTTTAGGAATAGTTGAAATTCGAGTTCTTTCTAACAAAAGAAACGTAATCAATCAATCAGGTGGAACTAAACTTAGAAAATATCATGGAAAATATTACTTTCAAAAAATGGCAACGTTACCAATATTTTAAAACCTTAGACTATAATACCTATAGACGTAGCCCAATTTACAGTGTGAAGTGTGGATTGAGACGCATTAATACAAAGTTCGTAGGAAAATTGAGACAAAGCATCGTATCTTCTGTCCCTTACGGCGTGCCGTATTTTTGCATGGCTAACTTTTGAATGTTAGCCAAACAAAGTGCTGTCACTGTCACGTATATTTTTATGGTCGATTTAATCTAAGTTTTCGGATGGTTTTTGCAATTGTTGTAATAGTTTGAGTAATTTAATGAGGAATGGACTCCATTAGTTAAGTGTTTAATGTATGGTGTATGCTTTACGATGGGAGGATGCAGTATAATAGGCTGTAAAAGCCGCACAGAAGAGGATATTAACGAAATCACTTTTCATTCGAAAGTTTTCAATACTGTTAGTGTTAAAGTATGATTATTGAATTTATACATTTGTGCGCTTTTATTTTCATGGGTTTCAGACCAAAATATGGAAGATTTCTTAAAGTAAACTGGATTTCTTATATCACATAACCTAGAAATACTTACTTACAGTGGGTGTCGCTATATGTTTCAAATCTTTTCCCTTAACTGTCAGAAGGTAGGCATAATCGTTTGTTCCCAACGAGTCACACTGTAACCTGTAACAGTGTGACTCGTTGGGATTTTTTTTCCCAACCAGTCACACTGTTACTCGTTGGGAAAACTTTTTAAAGTTCGTTCCCATCGAGTCACACTGTTAAGTACTCGATGGGGCAACTTTTGGGACTGGTTACCCGGAACGCAACTGTTTAGATTAGGTTAATTTCTCCTTTAAAAATGGGTAGGTTAGGTTAGGTTAAAACTGTGATCTCCTACGCACGAGCCGAGCGAGCGAAGCGAGCGGTGCCGCGGTAGCGGCCGGCGAGTGCCAGAAACGACTTACCAATGTGAGTAAATTATAAATGATGATAAATATATCATTTATCTTCATTTATTATTTACCTACATTGTTTAATTTTTTGCCCCATCGAGTAACAGTGTGAAAGGTTGGGAGAACAATTTAAAAAAAAATCCCAACCAGTCACACTGTATCACGTTACGGTGTGACTCGTTGGGAGCGAACTTTAAAAAGTTTTCCCAACGAGTAACAGTGTGACTGGTTGGGAAAAAAAATCCCAACGAGTCACACTGTTACAGGTTACAGTGTGACTCGTTGGGAACAAATCGGCATAATAATCAAATAAATCTATGGTGGCTAAACACACACAAATTTGTGGGCGAACCCTTACGAACGAACAGAGCCCTTTCGACAATCATTAAGTTTTACTCTTGAAGGCAATCGCGTAGGTACTTATAGATATTTAGAAGTAAGAATTCATTTTATAAATATATGATATGTAACAATAAAGATTTAAAATTTAGACATCAGAAATTTTCATAATAAGATGGTTTTGTTTAAATTAATTAGTTTAAACAATAATTATTATACATACAGCAATTTCAATGTCACACTGGATGTCAGCCATACCTAAGTATATTTTAATGATACATAAAACGCGAAAAAATAATGTTGTTTTCTTTTAAAGAGTTCCTTCTATGTACACACATCAAGCTTCACTTGATAGTACCTAGTGTATGTTATTATTGTGAGAATCAAGGTAAGATTGAAAGTAGGTATTTTACGTGAAATGATATTTTCCCAGACATTGATACTTCTACACTCGATCTAGGTATATTATCTAAGTTTAAAACCTTAGATAATATACCTCTAGATAAAGCCACCGCGTGGCCGCACATGCGACAGCAATATAAAAGTTCAGTGTTGCTATTCCTTAAAAAAGTCCCAAAATACGACCAAAATTCTACTTAACTGCGGGTTCCAATTTTAGCACTATTGTAAATTATAATTTACGTATTTAACGTGGTAATAAGAGTGTAGAAGTATCCATGTGTGAGAAAATATAATTTTACGTAAAATACCTACTTTCAATCTTACCTTGATTCTCACAAATAAAATACACTACTACCAGGTGAAGCTTCATGTGTGTACATAGAAGTAACTCTTTAGAAGAACACAACATTATATTTTCGCGTGTTATTTATCATTAAAATATATTGAGGTATGGCTGACATCCAGTGTGACATTGACATTGCTGTATAATAACTATTGTCCTTTAGACAAAACCAACTTATTTTGAAAATATCTAATTTTTTGTTTATACTTAACATTTATTTATAAAATGAATTCTTACTTCCAAATATCTATAAGTACCTACGCGATTGCCTTCAAGAGTAAAACTTAATGATTGTCGAAAGGGCTCTGTTCGGTCGTACACATGTTCACTTAAACTTAAAAATAAGGGTTCGCCCACAAATTTGTGTGTTTAGCCACCAATGCCACCATAGATTTATTTGATTATTATGCCTACCTTTTGAACATTAGGCCTGACAGTTAAGGGAAAAGATTTGAAACGTGTAGCAACACTGTAAGTAAGTATTCCTAGGTTATGTGATATAAGAAATCAAGTTTATTTTAAGAAATCTTCCATACTTTGGTCTGAAAGCCATGACAATAAAAGCGCACAAATGTATAAATTCAATAATCATGCTATAACACTAACAGTATTGAAAACTTTCGAATGAAAAGTGATTTCGTTAATATCCTTTTCTGTGCGGCTTTTACAGCCTATTATACTGCATCCTCCCATCGTAGAGCATACACAATACATTAAACACTTCAATAATGGAGTCCATTTCTCATTAAATTACTCAAACTATTACAACAATTGCAAAAACCATCCGAAAACTTAAATTAAATCGAGGACAATAATATACGTGACAGTGACAGCACTTTGTTTGGTTAACATTCAAAAGTTCATACTGTAAATTGGGCTACGTCTAGAGGTATATAGTCACACCTTAGACGAGGTATATTATCTAAGAGTCACACTGACTGCATTTATTACTTGCCACGTAAAAAATAAAACGTCACCGAACTTATTTAGGATTACAAAATAAACAGTTATTGTGTGCCCTTAATAATCACCAGCCAGTCACTTTAAACTACTAAAAATATTGTTTTGTAATAATTGCTGTCTTTTAGTAAACTGAATTAATGCAAGTGCTAGGAATTTATGCAACTGGTGGCGATCCATAACTCTTATTTAGTCTATAGTAACTCGTAACTGTATCTATGGTTAATACTCCAGTCATTTCATCTATGGTCATTTCATTCTGAAAATCTGAAGTTCATTACACTCATTCAATACGGACTATTCGTTCATTCTTTAAAAAGCAACAAGGGAGAACAAGGGTGATCCATAGATCTTACTCAACTCAACTGTGCATTCATTGGACTTTTGTGTGTGTATTTGTGAATTAGTGGTGTTCAAAGTTGCTATATGGCAATCACTTGCTTAATGCTTAATGCTATATATGTTAAGCAAGCTTTTTAAAATGCTTTATTAAAGCATGCTTTTTTATACGCGTAGGTACTTGACTTAAAGCAAGCGCGGTTTCTGAAAGCATGCTTTAAAATAATATTACATCGCGTTTATGAATTACGATAAAACAGAACCGTTAAAAATACAATGAACTTTCCTTCATACTTGCCAGGCTTAGGACTGTCTATAATTGAATAAATATTATTAAGAAATAAAATCAGACATTTTCGTCAAAAAATTACAAAACACCAAAATCACACAACAACAACACATTACCTCACTCAATCAATCGCCCTTACTTACACAATTATAGGTTTATAATTAATCAATATTGCGGGTCCTATCACTGAATTTATTTACACTAAAAAAGTACAAAACAAAATAGCATTTAAGCATCTAAGTATTGTATTTACGTGAGCCGCCCGAGATCGCAAATTCGCACGCGGTGCGCATCTAGCATGCGACAACTGTCCGCCCCGCCCGGTCCCCTGCTTATTCTGCTTATTGCGTTTCACGCGACGGACAGTGCGATGTAAAAGCATTAAGCAAATAGCAACTTGTGAAAGGCACGATAGCATTTGCTTTATGTTATGTGTATTAAGCACGGTGCTTTATTTTGCTTTATGCTATATTAACCACCACTATTGTGAATGTATGTGTACGTCAGTGTGTGTGTAAATGTGTGTAATACTGTGGTAAGTGTGGTATGATGATCCATCCGTGCCGTTGCCGTACTACGTCTTGTGCAACGACTGTTCACGCCCAACGAAGTTAAACGTAAATAATAAAAAATAGTAACTATGAGAATATGCTGATAGTGTATTGACATTTTTAGTTAGCTTTATCTTTTCGTTGTTACTTAAACGCGGAGGATGTCTGTGAGTGCTAGCGCCGAGAACCTGTCAACGGACGCACAAGTGAGTTTAGCGTAATAAGTTACTAACACTCGCTTATTTATTTTATAATACTATGTGAATTGAACTAGGCTTAATGTTTGACGTTGTGACTGAACGCCGCTTTGAAAACGGCTTGTTTTCCCGTTAATCTAATTGAGTAATGAGTCAATATGAAAGGGAACTTAGTACGGAAATTGTGACCCATAAATGTGGACATCCGCATGCGACGTAGTATTCTCGCCCCCAGGTAGTGTACGCGATGAGCACTACACCTTCACCACTCGTTAAAATAGGTACAGTGCTATCGGCTGCTTATTATAAAGCATAAGTTTAACACAAAGAAAAACTTTGTTGAAAGTTTTCAAAACTTTTTGTGCTTTAGTAAAATGCCTTTAAACTTTTTTGAAGTACTAATATAAATTACAAATTGATGATGTTTATGTCGTATAACGTTTCTTGGCACTAAATTAAACATATGTTTGAATAACCTAATCATGGGCCTGATTTTGTGTCAGGGCTAAAAATATCAATAACAACAATAAAATTCTTATTTTAAAATTATCTTAATGCAATCTTTAGTGAACAAATTACTGTACAAGTAAGCAATTCATCTAAACTAGCCACCATGGACAAATGAAATTTTCCTACAAGATGTTTAGCACATTTTAATGAGCAGTGTATTTGTACCTAAATTCTTTAATAAGTCAAAACCAAGGCTGCACTTTGGTTGAACGTCAGTATTCAGTTATTGTGCCAGTTGAGCTTCATTATTATATCTTGTTTCTTTGTTTCACAGACAGAGAGTGCATCATGTGATCTTGTGTCCTAAAGAATTATTTAAATGGTGATCTATTTCTTTATCTCTTAAACTTGTCACATTTTTAAAAAATAGGAGTCTGTTGCTGCTGCTATTGTTGTTGTTGTTGCTGTCTTGTTGTGTGTGTGTTGTTTCTTATAAATAGTTATTTTCTGCAGGTAGCCAACTAACATTGTTCATCGACAGTTTACATAGCCAATAAATTCTTAAATTAATATTTATAACTATCATAACTGTAGATAACAATGAAGAATAGTGCTAAAAATTGTCTTATCAATTCGCAATCAATCAATCATTTATTATTTGTAAAACATGTATAGTATAGGTAAAACGGGGTGAATAGAAACACAACTTTGAGGAGGATTTTTACACCAGTTTAATATTATTTGATACTAACAAGGTGTCAAAACCATTTATCTCAATTATTTAAAAGCATTACAGTCCTCGTTTATAACAAACAACTTTTAACTTACGAGAATAACTTCCTCAAAGTTTTGTTCCTATTCACCTTTGAGTTTCTATTCACCCAATTTTACCCTGTAACAGAAAAATATAGGTCCTGTCTTAAAAGTAAATACAGTGTGCTATGTTTTGTCTATGGTAAGACATACAAATATGAGTAGTTTTAAAGTTTGCAGTAAAACTAAAAAAAAAACAAAAAATGACTAAAGATTCAATAGGTACCTACTTAAATATTAAAGAAAGAGAAAAAAATATTTTTAATTAAGGCATCAAAATTGCTTACTCCGCTCCACTATACCTACTTCTAATCCATAATGCAAAAATTGATAACAGAATCTGCAATTAGCATAATGCAATAAAAAGCACTCACTTCAATAACCAGTGACCCCGATCATAGAGCTGACTTGTTAATTGGCTGAAGTTAACGAGTCACAGTGGATTAAATAATATTTCTATGTCAAATCGAGTATTAATCATCATTTTTAATGAGTCACAGAATCAGAACTGTTTACATGCTGTTGTTAGGTACATATTTATTCAGATTATTTGATGAAACTGTACTTAATGAGAGTGACACATACTTGTTTTCTGCACAACTAAGACAATTATTGTGGTAATGCAACAATGCTTTAACAAACTACTACCAAAGACTTAACTTATAAATCAATATGTTAAATTACATAATGTTGCCTCACTAAGGTGAACATAAATTAAAAGGATCAAAAGTCAAGAATGGCCACCTCACCACCTACACTCGATGAACTTATTAGTAATAATTATGCCCTAATTGTCTACAGAGTTGCGATGGCGGTTCTATGTGCCTGGAGCTGGCACTGGAGGGAGAACGGCTTTGCAAGGCCGGGGACTGTCGGGCTGGCGTGGCCTTCTTCCAGGCTGCCATCCAGGCCGGGACTGACGACCTCAGAACACTAAGCGCAATATACAGCCAACTAGGCAATGCTTACTTTTATCTTGGAGACTACAATATGGCTATGCAGTATCATAAGCATGACTTAACTTTAGCTAGGTAAGGATTATGACACCATTTTTAAAGTAAGGAAATAACAAAATCAGTTAATCAAATTATTTCAGATACAGTTTAACAACAAATGACGTATAGGTAACAATAAATTAATAATATCGATGGTAATGTCAAATAAATAAATGGAATTATAATAAACACAAAATATTTGAGGATAGTTAATTTGTTCATGATCTCAAAATTTAAATAATTCTTCTAAATGTACACATTGTTTGTATTACAATGAAATGATCACGTTAAGCAAGACTTCCTCTCCTACCATTTTTGCTGTGCCCTACAGGGTCCATAATGATCTCATTTATATACCTACCATAATTTGATAACCCAGTTACTGAAAGCTTTATTTCGTTGTGTTGCAGGACAATGAATGACAAATTAGGAGAAGCAAAAGCTTCAGGAAACTTAGGGAACACATTAAAAGTGATGGGCAAGTTTGCGGAGGCGATTCAATGCTGCAAGCGGCACCTGGAAATATCCCGGGCACTCGGGGACAAGCTGAGTGAGGGACGCGCGCTCTACAACCTGGGCAACGTGTACCACGCGCAGGGCAAGCAGCTGGGCCGCGTCGGGCAGAACGATCCGGGGCACTTCCCGCAAGAAGTGCGCGAGTGCCTCTTGCAAGCCGTCGCCTATTATGAGTAAGTACAGCTCTTGTACAGTGGACCGCACGTTGGTAGCAACACATCGACCTTAGGCTGGCCGTGCAAAGCAATTACGACGAATGTGTGCTATATACTATTAACTTCTGATATTCTATCTGTTTTTGGCTACTGAAGTTTATACAAACAGGTGTACTATAATAATGAAACTGAAAGATATTGGACATTATATTGATACACTTCATCTACAGTATCATGACTTTCTGTGAGTACTGAATTAACTAGGTACATATAGTAGCAAGCATGAACCACTTAAATTGCTTCCACGAGGTGCAATAGCTATTATTAGATATTGATAGCCACAATTTTTATGTTATTGACCATCACGTTTGCATCACCTCATTTAAAACTAAGTGACAGTATGTGACAGTATAACCAGTGGGTACAATGTACTTATGATTTTATAATATTTCTAACAGATATTTAAAGCGCAGTTCCATGTAATATAAAATCTGAAATCTTTACTAAGATAAAGTAAGATTGAGTTTAGAATAATTTCAAAGTACTTGACATTACATAAATATAAAGTACAAAGCGACTGTTAACTTTCATTATTTAAACAAGAATTAATTGTAACTTAGAATTTTAGTAATCAGCTTATAACCTTCCCGTTGCTGGGACGGGCCTCTTCTCTGTTAGAGCTGGTTCACATTAGGTCGGATCGACAGTTTTTCCGGCCCGACAAAGGTGTCGTATCCATATTGGCGAATGTATGTCAATAGCGCCGTTCACATTAGGGCGACCCGACCAAACTGTCCGAGCCGACACAATTACCGTACGTCCAGCCACGATTTCTGTCGGATCGGCCATAATATTGGCGTACTAGCAAGTATGGCGCCGTTCACATTTGTCGTTGCGAAGCGGCGGTAACACCCGCCTGCCAACCTCCCACCCGCCCTTACCCCGCTCTCGGCACTTGCACAAGCAGTTTCGTCGACGTGTATGCAGAGAAGACACGTTTCAATATGGAGGGCGAAATTAATGTAGAAGTTTTGATTTTGTCTTGTGGAAGACAGGAGTTTAAAGTAATTATAATAAAACTTTAGCTCGTCACTTCTTTTTGCTTATTAAAGTTTGAAAAGTTCCAACTTCATTTCGCTCGGCAATTATTGGATGCACCCAATATTTCCTTTTTCTTTTTTTCTGCCTTTTATTTAAATACCACATTGCAATGAAAACGTCGTCGTCGTCCATCCTATACGAAAGCCAACTCACAACTGTTTCGTGACGACCCAGGCCGGGCAGTAAAACGACCGTACCGACAGTTATATTCACATTAGGTCGGGTCGGCGGCGTCTAGTGTGAACAGCAACACCCGGCAGTCGGTGAACGGCAAACTGTCGGTCCGACCTAATGTGAACTAGCTCTTAGAGGGAGTGGGCCACGCGGGCCCAGCACGAGTTGGCTGAGTACAGGTTGCCTCAAACCATTAAAATGCACGCTGCCGATCAGTTAGATTTGTACACAATATATTTTAATTAATACGATAAATCGACGCCCACACACTTCCCACGCTTACGTGTAGTTTAACTATTTTGTTATTCATATAATCAATATAACATCAGTACATATGTATTTCTAGTTCTAAACATAGAACTCACCGCCTATATTGGATGAAACTAATAACTATTACTCCTCAGAGAGAATCTTGAGCTGATGCGTAGCCTGGGCGACCGGCAGGCCATGGGTCGCGCATGCGGGAACCTGGGCAACACGTGCTACCTGCTTGGAGACTTCGCGCGCGCCATACGCTACCACACGGAGCGGCTGCAGATTGCGCGCGAGTTCGGGGACAAGGCGGCCGAGCGGCGCGCCAACAGCAACCTCGGCAACTCACACATATTTCTGGGGCAGTTCGAAAACGCGGCTGAACATTACAAGTACGTACCACCAATGACTACGTCGGTACATACTTTATGAGTAAGTTTAGAAATGACCATGAAACTTCTTAACTTTCTGTAGTTTTATACCATGAAGCTAAAGTTAGCATTCCTTCTAAATATACTGTAATCGTAAAATATTCATCGTCACAGCGAATTTAGGAAGTTTAACAGGCCTGACATTAGCTTACTAGTATAGTATATAGTTGTCTTGCAATGGCTGCGTGTCTATATCATGTACTCCAATTCTGCGCGTTCCTTGCCAAATGCAACAAGTAGAGAATAATTAGAGAGTTGTGAGTCTGCTCGGAATGCTATTAGCATGCCGTTTTTCGCACTTAGCGTAGACTGTAGAGAAACTATTTAGTGATTCTTAGAAACTAATGTTTATTCCAACAAATCGTAAGAAAGCTGTGCGCTAAATTTAAATACGTTGATGTTTCCGCAGTGGTGGGTTACTATGTAATGTGTTAGTGTTCATGCACATTATGCACGAGAATGCTGCCCGGCGAGGTCGCTAGACACGGCACGGCCCTCATACCCACCGACCTAACTGAACTGAATTCACAAAATCTATACTAATATATTGTAATGCGAAAATGTCTCTCTCTGTTGATTTGTTTTTTTTTACGTTTTAGTTAATAGACGCAAAAATTCTTAAATCTGACATAAAGATAACTTTACCTGACTTTTACGAAGCTAACTTTGAGGTGCGTTTAATAATGCTTACCTACCAAATGGATTCATAAATTAAGAACTAAAATAATACCTACTTAGTTTTTTTATTGTAGGTGTACTACTGGTACCTACGCCTCGGCCTAACCCTTCGGGGATAACAGGCGTGATGTTATGTTATGTTAACTAAAATTTAGCATGGTGTTATTATCTTTGAAAAAAACAGGTACACTTTGCGGACAACGTCACGGGCGAAGCGCTAGCTGTACATGTAAAATGAATAGCATAATCCTACTCTGTTATTTAGATTAGTTGTTACTGTTATGCATTATTGCGCTGCTCGCACGAAATATATCTAGCACAGTTTACGTAAACAATAGAAACTAGTTTTTAAAAGATATATTGTTGCTAAGTAATAAAGTGTCGCAATGGTGGCCCCTCGCTAAGGTCAAGCACTAGGTGGTCGACTTTTTCAATTCATAATATAAGTATGTTCTTAGACATCACTGACATCAGTGAAGTGAAATGTCGTGAAGAAACTTAGACTTAATAATACAATAAAACCTATTGTTTACCCTAATTTATACAGGGTGTCTCATTCAAATGGGTCAGTATGGGAAAGTCTGAAACTATAAGACATACGAAGATCTGTTCTGAGGAACCATGTCATCGATTTTAATAAAAAGAGAAACTGCATTCATACTTTTTAAAAAACATCTGTACTCCGTTTGGGAATCGAACCCGGTTATTTTGAAAAAAAAACCTACACTATATCTATTTAGATATCGATTGTATAGGTCTTAAGCAGTAAATGTCTGTATGAAACATGATGTCTAAAATGAATAAAATGCATTGTTTCCACATACTTTAATTTACTTTAGTAGGTGCTCGAAGTGACCACCGCCTTTTTTAATACCGCCTCTGGACTATTTTTTGTGGGTTTACGTTAAGGATGAAGTGTACAAAACAAGCTATGACACCGTTGTAGACCTAAAAGTAGCCGTAGAGACAATTTTAACGCATGCCTTCTGTAGAGGCTTTTTACCCAACCATGAGGATGTAACGTAACATGCTAGTATTGTTAATATGTACTTTACGTGGTGGTATGTATAGTAATGTTTATCACTATCACTACATATTATAAAACAAAGTCCTCGGCCGTGTCTGTCTGTCTGTCTGTTCGCGATAAACTCAAAAACTGCTGCGCCAATTTTCATGCTGTTATACTTTCTAAGCACAATCATAAAATGATAATGTTCGTAACGTGTAGCCAAACACTGCGCTTTGTTTCACATTATCGGAACAGGAAAATTGGTTTTAAGTAATCACGTCTTCAGAACCCTTCGAGCTTTGGCTGACTGGTTTGACTTAATAGAGGCTAAAAACATGCCAAGTATTCGGCTCCAAAGACTTGACCTAAATTACTGTCGACCCCACTTTTAAATACTACCACGATTGTTAAAAAGCTGCTAAAAATGTGTTATGAGTTGGGTGTCACCGCGACGCGTAGATATGTCGCGTTGTTTACTAAGCCACGCGCCGCTCTTGTTGCAATGTAGTCTTTATTCTTAATATTTTATTTTATCAAACTCCTGCAGGATTTGAAATAGGTAGATACCTCCTGCTTGATGTTATAATTGTAGTTAGCTGTATAAATACTTGTACTTGTAAGCTTGCGCATGCTCATATTGCAATTGTCTTGAACTGCACTGCTTTGTTGGGTGTTTTATTTATTAAGAGCTAAGGCGTGTAATAAAAAAAAAATACATATGCTAATGTACCTTTTTTGTGTGATAGGTCCCTTCATGTTTTACAAATGTTTGTGCATGAACTGAAGTAGTGTATATATCTAATAAGGTTTCGATATGGTTTGACTATTCGCTCCATCAATTCTCGCAGAACACTTAAAGTTTTAGACATTCTTAAATTATGTTTCTGTAATTAAAGTGACTGACTTATTAAGAATTGATGTACGTTTGTAATCAATGATATAATGAAAAGGTTGTTTAACTTAGAAGGAGCGTCTTTATTATCGAGAGTTGTATCTGTGTGTCACTTTAACGGCTGGGTGCTACAGTTGCGCGGTGTGCATATTTCCAGACGCACCTTGTCCCTGGCGGAGGAGCTGGGCGACGCTGCGGTGGAGGCTCAGGCATGCTACTCTTTGGGCAACACGTACACACTGCTGCGCGAGTACCGCGCGGCCGAGCAGTACCACTCGCGCCACCTGCTGGCAGCGCGCAAACTGCAAGACCGCGTGGGCGAGGGCCGCGCCGCCTGGTCGCTGGGCAACGCGCACGCCGCGCTCGGCAACCACGAGAAGGCACTCTACTTCGCCAACGAACACTACAACATATCCAAAGAAGTAAGTAGTCAACCAAAGAGATTCAAAACTTACTATAGACATGGACATCAGGAACTAAATTTTCATCCAATACTTATGTCCAAGTGGACACAAGTCTATGCGTGTAATTTCGTACGCTCCGCTTCCGCTCTGATGGCGTTACTAAAAAATGGGATCAAACTATTGCTATGACATTTCCTCGCATGTCCTAACAAAATAACGAGATGATGATGTAAAATTGAATTATCTACAAAAGTAACGTACAGAGTATCAGTTGACCTAAATATCGGAACTTAACAATAATAATTATTTATTTATTTGCCACAAACACGGTACGAGGTTGTAAAATTAAGTTTAAAACAGTTCTTCATGTCTCGCTGACACAGCAGCATGCAAAATAAGATTGAAATCAATTGAAATGTGAAAAAGAAAAGTTGACATTACAAGATATTCAAATGTTGCCAAAAGAAAATATACTACAAATTATAGATTCATCCTATCACCAAAAATTTAGCAATAACTTAAATAATTATTTATTCCTGTATTTTGATGCCAGTCCAATCGAAAAGAATTTACAGGAACATTTTACAAAAAAAATCGTTAATTGAATAAAAACATTCCCGCAGCAACCATTTACGTACAATTTTTTTTAAAGTAGAAATCGTATATAGGGTAATCGCTTTTGGTAAAACGTTATGAATTAGGGAAGCCATGTAGATACAGCTCTTTCGAAAGTGTTCCAGTTTAGGGACAGGTATGTCATAATCTAAATGGTGCAGCTTTTCGCCTATTTGTGCTATCCCTTCGTTCGAACAGTGCAACATTAGATCTTAAAAACTTAGCAACTTCAAAATAAACCATTATAGCGGTCTCCCTCGACGTAACATTTTTGACCTTTCTCAACGCAAACACAAATTGGTTGATTTTCTTGCATAGTATCTCAATATGACTTTTCCATGTTACGTGCTCATCAAGTGTTACCCCTAGGAACCTTGTATTATGTACCTGTTTTACGCTTATGTCATTATGTGAAACGTGTATATGGACAGGTTTACTTATACATGTTTTAAAGTGAAGTACGTTAGTTTTCGTCGTGTTCATTTTAAGTTTATTAATATCTAACCAATTTATAATGTTATTCAGTGTATCATTAATTATATTATCAAAATTTTGTTGATCTTTACATTTAATAATAATTGAGGTGTCATCAGCAAATGGGACACATTGATGTTTTATAGATGTAAGTAAGTCATTTATGTAAAGAAGGAACATAACGGGCCCAGAATACTTCCTTGAGGGACACCACAATGGTGAATTCTTGGCTCAGAATCGAAGTTTACCATAATATTCACTAGTTGGTTTAACTTTGCTTTTCTTGTTATTTGCGTTCTGTCATACAAGAACGACTGAAACCATTTTAAAGCTGGACCCCTTATTCCGTACCTCCCCATTTATTCCAATAATCTGTCATGGTGAATGAGATCAAAAGCTTTACTTTCATTTATAAAAATAAAGCACAGGAAGGAATTTTATTCTTGAGGTTAGTCATGATCTCTTTTACTCAGGTTTAAATTGCTAACTTTGTTGATTTATTTTGCCTAAATCCATATTGTTGACTGACTAAAATGTTATATTTATCAAGGAACCTTAGCGACCGGTAAATGATTTTTTCAATTATTTTTGTAATTGGGAGTGAGCGCTATTGGTCTGTAATTGTCAATGTTGAATTGGGAGCCTTTTTTGTGTAATGGTTTAGTTAATGACAACTTCAATCTGTCTTATTCATTATATAAGTACAGTCTCACAGGGTAATTTGATAATTCGATAACCGTGATTTCAAAATTCCAACTCCAGCAGTAAAATCCACTTATGCACAAAGACTCTCACATTTTCTGCAACTTCGTACCTACAATTCAGTAATCAAATATTGCAATATAAGAAACTTCACTCGAACACAAATTAAGAAAAAACTAACTCCCTGGCTTTTAAATCTTACATTTGATGAAACTGAAAATATAATTCAAGTTTAAATTACATTTTAATCACCTTCTCGCCTTATACTCACCCTTACACACAATAATTTTAATACACTATACATTCTCGTCTCTCTTATTTACGTATACATTTGCATCATCATCTTAGCACAGCGTTTATACACTTCATTTTGTTTGAATATTATTTTTATTACACTTTTATTGCATAAATTATTATTATTGTTATTTACGAAACTTGTTCCCAAGATACAGGCTTGCCTAGTTTGGGGCCAAAGTTAAAATTATGTACAACAATAAATTATTACTGTTATTATTTACCCATACAATCTATTGCTATCTGTCTAACATTTCATTTCATCATTTTTCTTTTTTTTTTAACCCCCGACGCAAAAAAAAGGGTGTTATAAGTGTTATAAGAGAGTTGTCCAACTCGGGACTCTTAAACGAATGCACGAACGCATGTCAGTCCTGCAAGCCCTAAATATTGCTTGCAGGACTGACATGCTGTCCGACAGCATGCGGATCGAATGGTCCTGTACCTTCCTTGCTGTGATAGCTGTGGCCGCCAATGAGATGCCCAAGCACTCGGCCTGGAAGACCGTGTTGTGGGCCCCCAGCGGTGTAGCTATGTGTATGTTGAAATCCTCCGAGAAGATACCAGCACCTGTACCAGTACCTGTCTTGGATCCATCCGTGAAGATTCGCAGCTCTGTAGAGCGTAACCGCTCACACCTGTGATCCTCGTGAAGTTGAATTTTGTATTTTTTATCAAACATGAATTGCTTGGGAATACGGTCGTTTATGGCTTTAGTCATGGGGAGTTCAGTATTGAGCTCTTCCAATAACCTGGTGTGCTGCGTCTCTTACTTACTCCAAAGGTTTAGTGTATTGAGGCGTACTGCCGCCATCGTCGCTTCTTGTTTTATGAATAGATGAAGCGGCGGAAGTCCCAACATGGCTTCGAGTGCTGCGGTCGGAGTAGTCCTCATGCAACCTGTGATAGCCATACAAGCTAACCTCTGTGTTTGTTGTAATTTGTTTGAGGCTGTGACAAGGTTAGTTCGGGGCCACCAGACCACGGCCCCGTAGGCTATCATCGGCCGGGTAACCGTATTGTATAGCCAGAGTATGATTTTAGGGGATAGGCCCCACTTCTTACCTATCATTTTCCTGCACTGCCAGAAGGTGATACAGGCCCTGTTTAGTTTATTGTCTAAATGATTACTCCAGTTTAACTTACTGTCAAGGATGACCCCTAGGTACTTGACTTCGGTGGCCAACTGTAGTTCTGTATTAAAAAGTTTGGGTAGGCAAAAAGGGCCTAGAGCTCGCTTATGGGTAAACATGACTAGTTCAGTTTTTGTGGGGTTCACTGACAGGTCAAATTCTCTACACCATCGTTCTACAATTCGTAGCGCTTGTTGGGTAAGGTTGCAAATCGTCCCAGTCACCTTCCCCGACACGAGGATTGCAACGTCGTCTGCGTAACCTATGGGATAGTAGTGATTAGCATTGAGTTTATGAATTAGATCGTTTGTTACCAAGTTCCATAGAAGAGGGGATAACACCCCTCCCTGGGGACAGCCTCTAGCTATCGTGGGCGAGTGCTGCTCTCCTTCAAGGTGAACCACTCGCCTACTCAGCATGTTTGTAATCCAGCTTGTTAGTACCTGACCTCTCCGTGTTTGGAGAGAGCCGTGCTTATGCTGGAGAAGTTTGTTTTGTCGAAGGCTCCTTCGATGTCAATGAACGTGCCCAGGCAGGTACCCTTGTGCTGAATCGCTTCTTCTATGCGGGTGACCACCAAGTGAAGTGTGGATTCTGTTGACTTACCTGAGCTGTATGCATGTTGGTTACCGTGCAGTGGTATGTTTTTCAACGCCATCCCTTAACTCTCTATCGCACAGTCTCTCCAGGGTTTTTAATAGGAAGAAGGTCAGGCTGATACTGTACCTACCTAAATGTAGTCTGATAAACAATATGGAAAAGATATTTATTCTATATCGATGGCAAGACAAGCCGTGAGTGTCACGCAACTCCTCACGTTACCCGCCAATTCAGTGTTGCCTTTCTGCACACGTAGCATGACCACCGTAGAGTCGGGTGTCGCTGTCCACGGAAGAATAGGGTATATGCATGTGTCATTTTATATTTTTAGTTCACTGTTACAAGACCACTTTCAGTCATCATCTGCCTAGCCTTTTCCCAACTATGTTGGGGTCGGCTTCCAGTTTAACCGGATGCAGCTGAATACCAGTGTTTTACATGGAGCGACTGCCTGTCTGACCTCCACAACCCAGTAACTGGGTAACATGATACCCCTTGGTTAAACTGGTTGTCAGACTTTCGGGCTTCTGACTACAAGTAACGACTGTCAAAGATCTACAAATGACAGCCGGGACCAACGGCTTAACGTGCTTTCCGAGGCACGGAGGAGTCTTGGTATGTAATAAATGGTCACCCATCCACGGACCGACCTCGTCAAGCGTAGCTTAACCTTCGATCGACCCATGCGGCTGTTATAATTTAGCCACAAGCTCCTCAAGACCACTTTCAGTCATTTTCTTTAATGTTTTATAATTTCACTATGAAGCTAAAATTACACTTGAACATTAAATGAATTCACAACTCACACGGCAATAATTATGTTTTCCAATAAAAAGTCCATTCCAATACTTAATATCATACTTACACATTGTATGTTTTGTAGGCGTAACCTATTGTAGAAGCCTAAGAAGGTAAGGTTGTCAATTTATACTTAAGTACCTACGTTCTGAAATTTATTTTGTTACTAAACTTAGAGGTTTTAAGTAGCATAAAAAAGTCTTATATTTCAGAAATCAATTTACGTAATTAACAATGACGACAGAGACAAATTTTAATAATTCTTTGCAAATAGAACTTATTCTACTGTTAAGACTTTAATTAAAGTAGACCGAGAAAACTATAAGTATAAGTTGTATGTAACATAGAGGCTATAGTTCAGATTAAAATTATGAATTTAGTATTTTTTGAATCAATGCATTTTAGTAAGGTAGTTAGGTTAGGTAGTTAGGTTAGCTATAGGATAGGTATGGTCAGTTAGGTTAGGTTACGAGTATATATACATGTTGTAATTTTAATTTTAGTGAACACAAAATGTTTAAATAAGATCACAGTAGAGACTCGCTACATATAAAGTATTAGTTGTTATTATTGGTTTGGATCCATTTGTTGTCGTCTTATTAAACGTATGTATATCTAATATAAAAAAAAATGATAAGAGCAATAAATTGACTGTAAGGCACAACGAAGTTTGCCGGGGCAGCTAGTAATATTATATCCTAGTATGTATTTAGAAATATAAAAGTATGTTAATCAGTTGTCTAGTACTCATTGCACAAGCTCTGCTTAGTTTGAGACTAGATGGCGGTGTGTGAAAGTTGTCGAATATATTAAATGGAGTCTCGTGTAATTCATCCGTAACCATTCATTAAGTTTTTTTAATTAAACACGGGCTGGGTTGGACGTCGAGTTTAGTCCATGACCCTCTAACGTTAGGACGTTAGAAGGTCATGGACTAAACTCGACTGGCTGGCAGGAGCCAACTTTTTAAGTTTTTTTCCGCAAGCAATAGGTAAGTAAATAACCATAAAAACATATTTACAGTTTTTTTTAAGTTTTTGATTTGGGATTTTTAGTTTCTTCGCATTTAGATGATTTAATATTTTCCATTTGTTTTTATTATATTGCAACCACAGGGGAAGTATACACTCTCAAACAAAAAAAAAATTAAGAAGGTAACAAACCCTCCGAAAAGCAATCAAATTTAGACACTCTTTTTTGAAGTCGATTGAATACTTGGTATAGGAAGTACACAAGGCTGTGTGGTACTGGAGTATCATATGAAGCTATAAAAAGTTTTAGATCATAAGTAAACGTCTCACAGTGGTGTCTTTGTGGCAGTACCAACTTATTTATAATTAACTTGTCTTCCATAGCCCCGGTACATGGTGTATTCTTCTTATCGTGTGGTTAGTAACTAACCTGGTGTCAGAGTTTTAATGCCGCCCATGGGCCTCTGACTTGGCATCACATGCCCTCGAGAATAGTCTCTCAAGCATGCCGGTTTCCTCACGATGTTTTCCTTCACCGTTTTTAAAGCAAGTGATAATTTAACAATACGCACATAAATCCGAAAAGTCAGAGGTGCGCGCCTTGGGTTCGAACACGAGACCTGTGATTTGGCAATCCGCCGCTCACACCACTAGGCTATCACTGCCTATGGTGTATTAAAAGTAACTTATTTAATGGCGTATTAAATAAGTAACTGTGCTGTGATAAATAAATAAAAAATAAATTTCATGTCTAAACTTGTTAAATTATGGTAATTTCAATAGGTTTAGAATTTTATCTTTTGCTTATGAGCTGGTCTCACCATGGAAATGAATACCTACCTGATGCAATAGCTTGAACGACTTATTTTATGTGTTTTTATCACACATAAAAATAAAACAAAGTGTGATTTTACAAGATCCTAACAAATAGTATTTAAGCGCTATTTTTATGTAACTTTTATATAGTTCCATGAAGGCATCTTTGATAAGTATAGAAGTTGAACAGATTTTACATATTTAGTTTCAACTTTACTTTACTTTTAACCGTTTTCCTGTTTCCTACTTCTCAAATCTATATTAGCTGTACGTCCAACTTTGATAATATACAGTATATTTTTAAGCATGGGAGAAGTTTTCAGAGGGCTGTTTTACCCATGAATATGTTTATGAACAACTTTTACTTTGGGACTAACTTGGATTATCACGGAAATCAAATCTACTATTTCATACATTTTAGTCGAGTAGGTATCAAATTTTTGTATGCAACAGCTGATTGTAAAAGTTGTTCATTCTCCCATGAATATGAACAACTCTGTGAAAAATTTACCTTGTGTGTTGGTGGTGGATTTGACTAATTATTGTCAAAAAAGTAAAAAAATTACTGTAACCTCTCCTTAATCCGTTGGTGTCATAATAGTACAGTATCTAGGTGACCGAGTTATGCGGTATTTTTTATATACATTTTTACCATTCCCAGCTAGATCGCCTTATGGTTCCAGAATCCCTATACTGAATTTCAAGAAAATCATTTTAGCCATTTCCAATACAGATTACTGTTGTAAAATTCGGTTAGCTTAGTGTGCTGTAAATATGTCTTGCTCACTGAGATCCTTTTCTTTTAACAAAACAATCACTTCATAACTTTGTTGAACGTTCACATCTCTTTTATTTTCTTTTATAAATTACACATTATTCTTTACAAAACATAGCAGATCCAAATCTCAAAAATGACTGCTGTGTTTTTCCTTTCTAATACAAACTCCGAAACATCCCAAACATACTTTAAAACCGCCTTACTTTTAAACACCATAAACTAAAACCAGCCAGTATTATCATAGACATCAAATTCTATTAAGCTATGAATGTATCAACAATTACTACAACCTCGGCAAAAATAATCCCGTGTTTTAAAAAAAAATAGTTTATTACCTGTTCTCTGACCTACTAAATATACACAGAAAATCTCATAATATTCGGTAGGAGTTTGTAACGTTGTTGTTGTTTTTTTTTTTTTAGCAAACACTTTTACACAATTTTATACATTAACTAGCTGTACCCTGCCACGCTTCGCTGTGGCATGTTGTGATTGAATGGTTAAATAAAAAAAAAAATTACGTGTGGCACTCGGAGACTGCCGCGGTAAAGCTATTGCATAGCATTTTTTATCACTTCCTCTCCTCTCTCCCTCGCCCTCCCCATCCCTCCCCTCCCCATCTCCCCCTTTCTGCCCTCCCTCCTCTCTCACTATCTCCCCCCTCCCCCACCCTCCCACTAACCTCCCCTTTTATCCACCCCCTCTCCCCATACCACTCCCCTCCTCCCTCCCTCTCCTCGTGATATTTCAAAAAGTCATTAAAAGTTCTGCTATTCATCGATAGATGGCAAAACTAAAAACTAAAAACTTTTTTACAAAAAAAAAAACAACCGACTTCTTAAAAAAAAACTAACAGGTGAAAAATAACTCCAGTTTCGGAAGTCTGTGGCTTTGGTGGTTTTGTTTTGTTCATTATTGGCCACCGACTTCCGAAACTGGAGTTATTTTTCACCTGTTAGTTTTTTTTTAAGAAGTCGGTTGTTTTTTTTTGTAAAAAAGTTTTTATTTTGTAATTTTTAGTTTCTTTGTATGTAAAGAAAGTCTTTCAAAACTTGAAAGAATCATTGAAATTGGATAACAATTGCTAAAGAAGTTCTATCTCTAAACATTAATCTGTACATCTTTGCCGGCCCCTTTTAAAATAGAATGGCGTAATGTTATGTTGTGGAAATACAAAAGCTCAGCATAATCTGACTATAGCAATGGCGAATAATTTGCTGTTATGCGTCGAAGAGTTCCGTTGCCTGTCTTCTTCATCAGTTTTTCTTCACCAAATGATACTTTCTAAATGAAAATGCTTGATTTGTTACTAAAAATGTTGAAATCGGTGCATGTGTGCCTATATTTTTTGAGGAGTTCCCTCAATTCCTCGAAGATCCCTCATCACGTATGAGTTTTGATACAAATGGGACCAATCTGTTAGTATACCCAATCAAACAAAAAAAAAAATTGAAAATCGGTCCATAAATGACGGAGTACTGAGGTAACAAACCCTAAAAAAAAAAATATACAACCGAATTGAGAACCTCCTCCTTTTTTTGAAGTCGGTTAAAAAGTATCACCTCGTGCCTGTGTTAGGTTATTTTCGTTACGGAATTTCTGTATTCGGTTTCCACGCTCAAGGCCCACGATAGAAGCTATGCAATAACTTAAAAAATATGTAAGAACCATCCTTGATGCGGATTATATACTTATCTTGCTAAAATTTAAGCTCGATTGGTGCATAACTTTTTGAGTTTTTGAAGCGTACACAAACCAACATAACATTTTTATATAATTATTATTGATGTAATCGAGCGTAGAGATGAGCAGCAGCTGTAGCAAGATGTAGCAGACGTCACGTGGTTTCACCCGCGTAGTTCCCGTTCCCTTGGGAATACGGGGATAAAAAGTAGCCTATATTACTCAGGGAGAATGTAGCTTTCCAATGGTGAAAGAATTTTTGAAATCGGCACAGTATATTTTGAGTTTATTCATTACAAGCATACACACACATTTTTTTTCTGATTATAACATGAGTGTTGATTAATATATATACAAGAATTGCTCGTTTAACGTTATTAGGTCGTCGTTTTCTCATAAATAATGTGTTTATATTGCAAAAAGTATACAAAATATTGCACAAAACAATTTCAAAACAATATGGAGTTTCTTGTCCATTCTTCTTCATACGACACTACCACGATCAGGACACTACCTTTTGGAAAGGGCAACTAGAATCATTTTAACTTGTAAGTTTGACGTTCAAGAGTGCCTTTTAAATGGCCTCTTTGAAATAAATTATTTGACTTTGACTAAAAAAAAAACTACTAGTAGGTACTTTGACTATATGCGATTTAAACGTAACTGTTATCTCGGAAAAGAAAGTTCTTGGTACTAATATTTTTATAATATATTTACTGTTTCAGCTACTACTTCACTCTGTGTTTAAAGAATAAACGCATGTTTTTGAACAACAATCAAGTATCTACGGAGCATAACACCATAGATTAGAGCTGGTTCACATTAGGTCGTACCGACAGTTTTTCCGGCCCGACAAACGTGTCGGATCCATATTGGCGTATGTATGTCAATAGCGCCGTTCACATTAGGGCGACCCGACCAAACTGTCGGAGCCGACACAATTACCGTACGTCCAGCCACGATTTCTGTCGGATCGGCCATAATATTGGCGTACTAGCAAGTATGGCGCCGTTCACATTTGTCGGTGCAAAGCGGCGGTACCTAACACCCGCCTGCCAACCTCCCACCCGCCCTTACCCCGTTCTCGGCCCTTGCGCAAGCAGTTTCGTCGCCGTGTATGCAGAGAAGACACGTTTATACACTTATTAAAGTTTGAAAAGTTCCAACTTCATTTCGCTCGGGAATTATTGGATGCACCCAATATTTCCTTTTTCTTTTTTTCTGCCTTTTATTTAAATACCACATTGCAATGAAAACGTCGTCGTCGTCCATCCTATACGAAAGCCAACTCACAACTGTTTGTGACGACCCAGGCCGGGCAGTAAAACGAGCGTACCGACATTTATATTCACATTAGGTCGGGTCGGCGGCGTCTAGTGTGAACAGCAACACCCGGCAGTCGGTGAACGGCAAACTGTCGGTCCGACCTTTATTCTACGTAGTATAGAAAGAAGTTTCCGACTGCCTACTTGTTAAGGCACTTACCTCTCCTGCACGAGATTTCGGGTTCAAATCCTTGCTTGTATCAATATGATGTTATTCATTCATATGCACTTTCTTTCTTATCTTAGACATCGTTGACATCGTGAAAGAATCTAGACTTATAGACATTATAAATTTGAAATCCTCAATTCGCCTTAAGAGGCCGTGCATGAAATCGACTCATTTTGATCAATTGTAATTGTAATTTGAGAAGACGAAGTTCCTTGTTTTGCAAGTTGAGGAATAAAATTTTGGAAATAAATTAAGTATTTATGGATTATCACTAAAATTCACCACAAGTTTTCCAAAAAATGACGCGAGACTGACGTTTGATCATTTAGTTACCTGAAACAACAATAGATTTTGCATATTAACAAAATCTTACCAACATCAGTAGGTATATAGTCTACTTGCACGTACGTGAACGACTTTTTTAATTTTTACTACAACATATGGAACAATAAAATTTCAAAGTCGTTACTCTCCGAAAATTTCAAGATTAATCAGTATTTTTTTTCTATTCTTTGAATCACTTTTAAGAAGTTTTTAACCATTTTTTTTTATATAGGTACTATATAATCTTTTTGTAAATATTAGGAAATGTAAGCCGTATTTTACTATATTATCGATCGCGCGAAACCGATCCCGTCAGTAGCGAACGGGCCTTCTTAATTTTATGCATGGTCTCTTAAGCAAGCGTGGTGATTAATACCCGTCTCTGTATGAGAAGAGGCTTTAGACTAGCAGTGGGTCAGTAACAGGCTGGTATTATTAATAGAAAATATATCGGGAACAGGGTCCATGCTAGGCTAGTAGGTACAATACGCGCCCACCCCAAGAGTATTACTTTGTGGGTGAACCATTGTTCCTACGCCCTATGGAGAGCCAGCCTCCTCATGTGTTGCTCGAGGCTCTGAGCTGTTATTCCATTAGCACAACAGTCCAGAGACATACAATATAAGATAACGTCGCGAGCTGGTCAAGTATTTTATTTTATCCGATCCGATAGACGTTGTCCTGCTTTAACTCTGGTTTTTTTCTAGAACTCTTTCGCAGCACTTCTTCACCTTATGTTAAAAGCCAAATCCTTTATTTCAATAAGACCGTTATTAGGCTCTTTTGAACGTCATTCTTAACCGTTTAAGCGCTTGACTAAATATTATTTACCGTGCCCCTAGCGCGCCGGGCCAAAATTGCTACAAATCAATAAAATAATACCTACAGTAAATAACGAGAAACAATCGTTGTATCGATTTTTAGTTTTTATTACATAAATAATATCTCAATTCGATAATGGTTTTAGTTGTACAGACGCCAGCACATCAAGTTACCCCAATGTGTCAAATTTCTTTGATCGTTTTTCAACTTTATGCCAAACAGAATAAGGTTCATATTCAATTGGGAAAATTTGACACAAAGTTGAGAAACGATCAAAGAAATTTAACACATTGGGGTAACTTGACGTCTGTACCACACAGTCAGTATTATGAAAAGTTCTCTTGCGCAGAAATACAAAACGCGCGGTAGGGGCACAAAAATATGTGTCATATTTATGCGACACAAGCGGTTAAAGTTAAAAGTTAAAAAATAAGAAATTGAGTCTAGTTGCCTCTTCCAAACGTTACTTTTATATGGAGAAGAATGGGCAAGAACACCTAACAACTGTAATTGTGTGTTTAAACTCAAGACCCACACAAAAAATATATGTCGGAGATTGCTTACGTTTGGGGTTGAATCTTCATCAAAAACCAAATTCACTCAAAATCAAAAGTCATTTATTCACTTTAGGCTGAGGATCAGCACTTTTTTGAATGTCGAAATTACATAAGACAGTCCCCCAAAAAGCCCACCCTTCGCCACTTCCTAGTGTTTTTGCTGGGAAGAAGAAGTGGCGGAACAAACTCCCCAGCAACACATCTGTCTGATAAGTTAACACATCGTCGAACATGATTATCACGGCGTTATGGGTTACAAGCAGAAACGTTTCTTCAGGATAACTTCACCGTTACATTTTAACACTTTACAACGAAACGAATGACAGTTCCGGGGCGTCTTAGCTCCACTGCGGTCGGGCACTGAATGTCGTCCTCGCTGCAGGCTTAAAACATCACGACTCTGTAGAAGCGCGCTACGGTGTCGGTAGATCACGTGCTATCGCCTTTTGGCGCGCTTGCGATTCGTTGTATCCGTACTATTGACCGGATCCGACATATATAATCGTTCCAGATGCTTAAGAAGGCATCAGTAACACACACATAGGTACACAATAATTATATATAACTACGCAGACGGGGCTACCTAACCACTTGTAGTTCTAAATAGTCTTTCGATCTAGTCACAATAAAAATAAAATAACAATGAGTCCAGCCGTTAAGGAGAACTTCAGTGATATAAGTACTGTACCTGTCTAAGATATTTAATGAAAAGGAAACATCATCATCAGCCTATGTCAGGGTCAGCTTTCCGTCTAACGGGGTACAGCTAAATAACAGTGTTAGACTGCTTGTCAGACTTTCGGGCTCTGACAACCCCTAACGATTGTCAAATACCTACAAATGACAGCCACGGAAGCACGGAGGTGACATGATATCAATAAATGGTTACCAATCCACGAACCGACCACAGAAAACGTAGCTTAACCTTCGATTGACCCGTGCGGTTGTTATTAGTTAGTCCACCAGTTACCAAAAGCCCCTTGAAAAGTAACAATAATTTAAATCAAAGAGCTTTGGTATGTCGCAGAAAATTGAAATATCTAACATGCGAGAATTTACATTTTGTTAGTCAGTAACAAAGAATTATCATCTGTTTTCATCTTATTTGAATTTAAGCTAAGATTAGCTATTCATAGAGGAAAAATAATAAAATAAGAAACGTAGCACGAGGCGGAAGTATGGTATCTCTTGAATTTGGAAATAAGGTTATCTAAATTCATTTGAGATTTTTTTTTATTAAAAATTTAAACAATAATTTCAAACATCAAAGTATGTTCGATTTAATTAGCGTGATATCCATCAGTTTGATAACGCGTATAATTCATACAAAGATAACATCTACTTTCTCGAGCATCAAACTGTAATCACTTCATCGCATGTTGTTCAAAACAGCTTTTCACTATGTTTTTTGCAATGAACTATGGATTTTGTTAGCTTTGAAATAACGTTAAAAATAATTAATTTAAATATTTTATATAATTTTGGACGTCTAAATGAAAAGAAAGTATTACAAAAAGATAAAATATTTACCAGTCCCACTTCGTTTGCGTCTTTCCCATAGAAATCTAAATAATAGGAGAAGTGGCAAGGGGGCGTGTCGGCGTCTCCGCGACGTGCTCAATTGATCACGTCTTAGGCAAATCGCGATCGTGACATTTTATAGCAATGCCGTGTTGTTCAGTGTTCTTTTATAAAAACCGAAGCACAAATCAAAACTACGTAAATCGCGGAATTACTTATTACATGTAAGTTCACGTATTTTACTATATTTGTCTATATAATCATGAAAAACAACAAAACGTAAAATATTTCTTGCTTTTACTATGTTATTTTTGTTTTCAAATATCACAGCGACTGTACTATTTTTGCAATGAATACATTGCTCCGTAACTACTACCTAAGTTTGTCGCTAAGTGGCTGGACGAGCAATGTAAAAATCACACAACGATACTTCATTGCGCGGATGCATCGCGTAGTACGGCCGCTGCTTCGTGCGACGAGTTAGTGATGTGCTTGTGCAGATGCATTATCGTAGACTATCGACAATGTCGATTGAAGGATGAAATATTGCTATTATAGTATTTCGATTCCTCAACCGTTTTCCCGGTTGGAAGATCGATGTCCAATAATGTTTTTTTATGTATTTTTATTGTTTTACAGCATAGTGGAGAACTTACTTTATTATGGTTTTGTATTTTACTTCCATCAAAACTTAGAATGAGTTATAGTAATCGGCATGATTCAAATAATAGTGACCTATAATCAACATATTCAAGCTTTTTATTTGTTATGCATAGAATTTCTTTAATTTTTTTAACAATTCGGATATTAATTAAATTTAAGATTACACTATTTAACAAAAACTGCCACACCTATTGGGATGGCAGTTTTTGTTAAATAGTACTTGTGCAGCACTTGATGCTTTGATGTTATTACATCAAAGCATCAAGTGCTGCACAAGTACCTCCACTTACAGGTCAGTGAGTAAACTCCATAGTCGGGTTCAACAATACCTACTGTTTCAATAGTTTATATGACAGCCTATATCAACGTAACCGTTTTAATTTACTTAATAATATAAATTGTTTATTTTTATTATAATATTATATTCTGGACATTATTTTGTATTTATTATAATTTCAGGACCCCAAAAAATAATTTTGTACAATCATAAATAGAAGATTCGATAACATTCCGATTTAGTCAATCACTAGCGTATATGTAAAATAAATTGCTTTTGCACAGCACAACGATAGCGACCGTTGTTTTTGTGTGCGTAAGTTGTATGGTGCATGGTAAATACACGCTGTGTAATAATAATAATAATAAGTTTATTGACACAAAAATATGTGTCTGACAGCATAAGGTTTATAATTGATTGTGTAGTACGTTCTGTTTTAAGAAATGCGGGTGTGTGCGCGACTGCGTATCTATTGCTTTTACTGAACTGCATGAGTAGCAGTTGCCGTGTGGTAGGGGCAAAGTGGAGACACATGGTTCCGATACATTTTCGTCTAACGGGCAGATCTCCTTCTTTATTATATCTATGGTCTTTCCCTTCTCCCCCTCTCAGTCTAGAATTTAAAATAGAGCCTACTACTTACTACTAACACTCGAAAAATGTGGCTTTCTATTGGGAAATCATTTTCAATCGGTTCTGTAGATCCAGACATTACCCACAGACAAACGTCACGAGTATTATTAGTATGGATGCTTATTATTATAATTATATAGTA
Organism: Euplexia lucipara; assembly: GCA_921972225.1. Lineage (NCBI taxonomy): Eukaryota > Metazoa > Arthropoda > Insecta > Lepidoptera > Noctuidae > Euplexia > Euplexia lucipara. The sequence continues at coordinate 1,476,966 of OV179142.1, read as the reverse complement.
AGTAACGATTTATAATAAGCACCTCTCTTTTTTTACCCGCCTGGCCCCAGCGACAGCATGTAAACAGATTTTCATTGTCCGAGTGAGGTACCTGAGAATCCTGCGAGACCTGCCAGTCTTCGACACATGCAGTTTTCATATATACCTTCTATCGTCACAGGAACTTAACTAGCCTGTTGGGATAGTAGTTATTGGCCCTGACTGCTATGACGGAGGCCGTGGCCTCGATTCCCACCGAAAACATATGTTTGTATGACGTAATCGATCATTTGTTCTGTGTCTGGGTGTTATTATATTTAGAAATTTAAGTGTGTTTCACAGACAACTGGTCTAGTACTCATAGCACAAGCTCTGTTTAGTTTAGGACTAGACGACGTTGAGAAAAAGTAGCTGATTTTTTTTTATTATCCTCGTACCCGCCTTGTTGGCTCGTTCTACATATGGGACAAGGGCGCAAGTCAGGGCTCAGGGCTGACCAGTCTAGTGTGGTAATCCCGACATCTTCCAGGTACTGTCTAGTCGTCATGCAGCATGTAGCAGCGGGCATTATCGAGCAGGAAATGTTCGCCAATAAACCTGGTGTGAGGAGCACATACCCTAGCAAAAGCGGGTGACGTATCTTTCTGCAATTAGCCCCTTTTCTCGAGTTCCACTAGGTGCGAATATCAGCTCAGTTTTTGCTTAGAAAACATCTCCACCCACATCATATTGGTCCACCTCCGTATGCCGCTGTCTTCAGAAAATAACATCATGCAAATTGCTTTCCCGGTCTCCTATACACTCTTCGTTGACGGTCGCTACCATACAGACACAACCTCGTTTCATCGTTTAGTTCGAGAACAGCAATTCTATTCTGTGAAAACTGGCCCGTGAACATGAAGGTGGACAGCTTGAAGTGCACTGTCAATGCCTAGCAGTAGTATTAATGCTAGGCATTGACAGTGCACTTCAAGCAAGTTTTCACTCACCATGGCACTTAGTATTTTATCTTATTTAAATAGTAGTAGAGTAAATGATAATGAACGACGAGGAAAATAACGCGATATACACAAAGTGACCGGTTTTTCCTTAAAATTATTTAGGGAAAAATAATATAATATACTTAATTTGGTCGTTGAAAAAGTCGATATATCCTGTCATGCACGAGGTTATGGGTTTAAATTTGGGTAAATATTTTTTATTATCAACTACAATCGCGAACAATATACTGGAATATATTCATCGCGCGTTGCTTTAAAAAAAATGTGTTTTGACAATTTCTTTAAAATAAACTATGGACATCAAAATAAAAATCTCTATATCAATATTATTATGCAATGTTTCATTCTATGTGTAGAACGGAAAAACTAACGACTTCAATTTTGAAAACAAAACAACAGTTCCAAACCGCCACCTTTGCCAGTTATAATTTGTAAGTTTTTATTGTGTACAATAAAGAGTATTCTATTCTTTTCTGTTCGGTAGTCCTGATGATAGCCGGTCAGGTAGACCTTTCAGGTAGATATTCTAATCTTATTGTGTTTTTTGTTATTTGCTAGTTGTTTGTTAAGTGTGTTGTATGTTGATTAAAATATGATTCGCGACCTTAATCCAGAAAGGGTTGCCTCACTGTACTATCGATATAAATCTGCAGTAGTAGCAGTAATAGGCTAGTAGTACGACCGGTTCAGTGCCACGTCATAGGTCTCGAATTCGAACCCAAGACTCGCTACGCTGACATTTCGGATAATATAACTTGCTTTAGAAACGGTGAAGAAAAACATCAATGTTTTTCTTTACCGTTTTGTCTCTCAGGCATTCCGATATCTGAGAGATATTTCTCGACGGCTTGTGAAGCCATGTCAGATAGTCACGGGCGGCATAAAAACTCTGATATCAGGTTAGTCACTATAGCCACATGACAAGAAGAAGAAACCTTGACAGCTTTATCTGAGCCACTACTTCCTACCTATCCATACTTGTATAGCTTACTGGTATACAAGAGGTTTAGGGAGTCGGCAACTTAGCCGGAAAAAAGATCTAGAAGACAGTGTTGTACTTCCGTGAGAGATAACCGATTCGTTCGTTCGTTTTGAATGATGATGAAAGATGAAAGTGGCAACTATAAAATAATTGAGAGCAGCAAGCTGCGGTAACATGAAGAAGTGTTTTTGACGGATTTCTTAAACTAAAGATCCCGAATAGAGTTCACTTAATCAGACCAACCTACTACATTAGAAACAACCTCAATTTTTTATGTATCATGAGAGTGACCGTGCACTGTGTAGATGGGACGCTACTCTTTAACAGCAGATTCTGTACAAAAAATCTGTCTAAAGAAATTAGATTTACAACAAAGTTTTTACAGCGTGAATCTCGCCAATTCCTGTGCATCCGTATTAAGGAAAATAGACTGATTGCGGCAAGTATCTTACAATACTTGCGCAGTTATTTTCAGTTTTTTGAAAAGAAGGTTCATGCATAAATCTATTTCCCCAGTGTAGAAGCAGAGAGAGCTTTTACTTTTGTAACAAAAATAGGTTCTCACTGTCTGAAACGACATTAATTCATTAAACCCCGAGAGGACACCGGTGTCCGCCTGTCATTGTCTTTCTATTGTGTCTCTAATTACCTCAGTTGAAAGATTAAACGCCCTTTGTTTTCTACGTGGTTGGGTACAAAACTGACGACGTCACTACAAAAATGATAAAAACTGTAGGTAACAAATGATTTTTTTTATTTTTTTTTATTTTCCGTTTGTTTTTTAAAGTAGGTAGGTACTTGATTAAAATATCTTATTTTGACTTTCTAATTACATAGACTATAAGTACTATAAGACTATATCCTTGTTTTGAAATAGTCTCGAAAGTCTCGTTTTTCCCGGGAATTTCGAGACCACATCGAGTCTCGTTTTTTTTTTCCCGGGACTCAGTAATACATCGAGACTGAAAGCCCTAGTGGCTATAGTGACTAACCTGATATCAGAGTTTTTATGCCGCCCGTGACTATCTGACATGGCTTCACAAGCCGTCGAGAAATATCTCTCAGATATCGGAATGCCTGAGAGACAAAACGGTAAAGAAAAACATTGATGTTTTTCTTCACCGTTTCTAAAGCAAGTTATATTATCCGAAATGTCAGCGTAGCGAGTCTTGGGTTCGAATTCGAGACCTATGACGTGGCACTGAACCATAGCCTATTACTGCTAATACTGCAGATTTATATCGATAGTACAGTGAGGCAACCCTTTCTGGATTAAGGTGGCGAATCATATTTTAATCAACATACAACACACTTAACAAACAACTAGCAAATAACAAAAAACACAATAAGATTAGAATATCTACCTGAAAGGTCTACCTGACCGGCTATCATCAGGACTACCGAACAGAAAAGAATAGAATACTCTTTATTGTACACAATAAAAACTTACAAATTATAACTGGCAAAGGTGGCGGTTTGGAACGGTTGTTTTGTTTTCAAAATTGAAGTCGTTAGTTTTTCCGTTCTACACATAGAATGAAACATTGCATAATAATATTGATATAGAGATTTTTATTTTGATGTCCATAGTTTATTTTAAAGAAATTGTCAAAACACATTTTTTTTTAAAGCAACGCGCGATGAATATATTCCAGTATATTGTTCGCGATTGTAGTTGATAATAAAAAATATTTACCCAAATTTAAACCCATAACCTCGTGCATGACAGGATATATCGACTTTTTCAACGACCAAATTAAGTATAATATATTATTTTTCCCTAAATAATTTTAAGGAAAAACCGGTCACTTTGTGTATATCGCGTTATTTTCCTCGTCGTTCATTATCATTTACTCTATTGTTTTCCCAATTATTTTTCCTGGGTGCATTATTTATATATTTCAGAACTTTATCGTTTAAGCACAAATGTATACTTAGGTGGATTAAGAAAACAAAGAAATAAAGATAAGACAAAAACTTCTGAAAATGCCAGTTATACAATAAAAACTGTAGAAAGTCAAGCGAATCCCATTTTTTGACAAAATAATAGTAAGTACTCATTCAAGTTTCGACGCACTACACCCTCAATAATGATTATTTTGAAGACACCAGTGGCATTCCTAACACGTAGGCCTGCTATGAACAAATGGTAATTAGAAAGTATACTTGTATTTAACTCTCTCGCTCCCTCTCAGTGAAACTTAGACGAAAAAGACGTAAATACTCGTCCTGTTGGCTGTCGTTTTCGTCTAAGTAAATAAGATAAAATACTAAGTGCCATGGTGAGTTTTTGCATAAGTTCCAGTTTGTTTTATTTATCTATTTAAATATTCATAATCACCTACATTCGCTTAATAACGGAAACCGAATTCATAACGATATTTGCTGTGCATTATTGTTTTTCTTTATCAATTCATTTCTACCTCCTGCACACGCGTTGTACTTGCTCCCTCCCGACAGCGACGCACTGTCTAGGACTCCGGTGGCAATCGATTTTGACGCAATGTCAAAATACACATATATGCTTGCACCAATCATAAAGCCGGACCTCAGCCGCCGACCGGTACTACGCACTTCATCAAGTTAAGTACTTACTCACTGGCGTAGAACTTCAATGGTGTTAGACAATAGGTTCGTTTAGCTGAGCATGTGAAGGCTAGCTACAAATTAGTCGGCGCCGGTTTCTAAGATTTGAAAGTCTGTATTACTTGCCCAATATTAAATCAAAATTGAACACGCAGCTAAGGGACTTGTGAAGTTAGAAACAATATAAAATTATGATAAATCGCATATAACTTTTTACAGTGTGGCTTGATTTCGATGGTACTGTTTTAGGGTACTGGTAATGTGGGTAAGAGGTTTGCACATTACCTATAGTGTTCTTAACCCCTCCAAATAATCTATATATTGTTCTGTCCGGAGTGGGTTCGCGTCAATAGTGCAATGGTGGGGATCGAACTCAAGACCTCACGATCGCCAGGCCGACGCCTGAGCATTGGGCTATTGACATTTAAATAATAGATTTGCTTTGCGTTTTGCTGTTTTGTATCAGGGACTGAAATCGGTTACGGTTAAAGGTTAAATACCTCAAAAACATACCGGAACTGGTTAAAAAGGGTTGAGCTATACCGATAACTTTATAAATAAACATTGGACTTAACCGTTATTTAACCTTTACACGATAATCGTAGCTATTAAAATAAGGACAGGTATCCTATCAAAGTAAGGATTAATTATCTATACAGAGCTCATTACGAAAAATCCGAATAATTTTCCAAAAATCTTTCATACTCCGTTTTTAATTAGTGCGGCTGGATTGTGATTGTGACAAAACATGCGAGAAATGGGGATCGGTCTCGTTGGAGGTTCAGAAGTACCGCTACCGATACATTTTTAAAGGTTAAGGGTACTTCTATTCCAACTTCCAACCTTAAAATTCCGCTTCTATAAAAATAAACGCTATTGAAATATTTAGGTAAACCTTATTTAAAGGTATGACGTCATATTTAAATTTCATAGTCGGAAGCAAAATAAATATCAAACATTACACTAAGTTTCATTACAGTTAAGGACTTCCGAATCTATAGTTACATCTTTTAGTGTTATTTAGTCGGTTGTAAGAAGCGTTGCGAAGCGGAGCATTGAGGCGCTGGTCTACCTATTTATATGAATGTTTGACGAGATATATGGGGGATATATGGGATACCAAGAAGTGAAGTTCAGTAACCTAGCTTATTATATTATACAGTCATGATAAGCTCAGTTCAGATGACTCCACGCATGCGCCATGCGTGGAGTCAACTGAACTGACCAAAGCCAGTTTAACATTGGCGCGGTGGCTAATGTCAAAATGACGTATCTAATGTCAAACATGACATATCTAATGTCAAACATGACATATCTAATGTCAATGTGCAACATTAACAACTGCTAAATGACATTGACATCTAAGTAACAGTTTTTTTTACGTAATCACAGTAAAGCAAAGGATGTATCGCCATTCCACCGTATGAATGACGTCATTTGGCGCTTATGTCTTTTTAGAATGCAACGAATTTTAAAGTTAAAATTATGAATAAAAAGTAAATAATTTCCAAAAAAATCAAAAAATATGGGTCCTCTAGTTTTGGATTTATTTTTATATAACATAATAAAACATGCAGATTAAAATTTTGAAATGTTGTCAATTGTCGGCTGGTCGTCTGGCCCTATAACAAGCCTTGTCTACCTGTCCCCTCAGCAATGTTTGGCGCTATAGTGCCACTGAGACAGATGCAAGAAAAACTTGTCTATTTTAAAGATTTCGCCACTTCGATAGTTAGTTAAAGTTATATTAACTTATATTTATGTATATTCCTGTTACATAAACAATGTAAATTTAATATTTTAAAAAAAACTTTTTTGCAAAAAATAAAACCGACTTCAAAAAAAACACTAAACGGTGTAAAATAACTCTAAATTCGGAATTCTGTGGCTTTGGTGGGTTTGTCTTACTCATAATGGGCCACCGACTTCCGAATTTAGAGTTATTTTACACCGTTTAGTGTTTTTTTTGAAGTCGGTTTTATTTTTTGCAAAAAAGTTTTTTATTTTTCCATTTTTAGTTGTTGCCATAAAAATATTTGCCATGAATTTATTTTATATTCTTAATTGTTAGCAATACATGTCATGATAATAGGGTTTTCCACTAATCCCTAATCAATTAAAATTAACATACCTAACTGACGAAATCTAGGTACATTGTACCCACCTGCGTACCCCTCAGAGCATACAGGCGTGATGATACGTCATGATGTTGTATAAACAATAACCACCCAAGCGATTCCAGCAATCACGACAGATTTGCCGTCTATTTTTGAAGAGTTCCGTTGTATATCTCCGAAAATCAGCACCAGATCTTCACCAAATTAAAATGGGACCACCTCAGGAGTCTACTCTTTCAAACAAAAAAAGAATTTCGAGAATCGGTCCACAAATGGCGGAGAAATCAGGTAACATACATAAAAAAAAAAAAAAAAAAAAAAAAAAAAAAAAAAAAAAAAAAATACATACACACGAACATAGAACCTCCTCCTTTTTTGAAAGTCGGTTAAAAATCTCGAAACCAATTTCTAAAAAGTTACATTTAAAAATGTTTTCGTGTAGGCTCACCAAAACAGGGGTCCTAGTCGTACCTACTTGTCTTGTCATTTTATTGTAACTATTAAATTCGAGATACTTTATTAAATACGTGCATTACCACGCATCGCCGCCGCGCCGCCCGCACGCAGTTGCGGTAGCCGTCCGGTAATCATAGTCCAGTCCATACGTCGACAACAAACTGCGACTTTGAACTGAGAATTTTTTAAATAAACAAATAAATATTCCACTTTTTTTTTCACACAACGCCATTTAGTCCCAAGTTAAGCTTGAGAGCTTGTGTTATGGGTACTAAACAGCTGATAAACATAGGTACTTATATATTTCTAAATACATACATATTATAGATAAATTACACCCAGACACAGAACAAATGATCGTGCTCACACACAAACATTTGTCCTGGGTGGGAATCGAACCCACGACCTCCGGCATAGCAGTCAGGGTCACTAACTACTAGACCAACAGGCCAGTCAAAACCAACAGGCCAGTCAGTCGCTGTTTTGTTTAGATAGTCTAGAGAGCTGCGCCATTATTATATTGTGTCCGTGTGTACTTTGATGATGGACTAAGCCCCTATCCCGGACGTCTGACCCGCGCGTCGCGGATCGCGTTGGACTAGGTGCTTTGTGTAGCGATGATTTCCAGAGGGTGCAAGCACACCTGTTGATTTGAATGTCGTTAAGCTTTCACATGCCTTTCAATTAGTCTGATTAAAATCACTCAATTTAAATTTGATGTAGATTCGATTTATGGATAGTTTTGTATTTTTTTTTTGATAGCTACTCTTACATCGCCTAATACTCGTTATAATAAATAATAATTATGACGATGATTGATAATGATAATGTGAATTACTCGTAACACACAAGTTGATTTCCTGATTTAATAAATAATCTAATTTTCTTTTAAAGATCATACATAATTTTGGTGAGATCGTGTAAAGAAGTCCATGTAGTGTCTGAATTTGAGGAAAAAATCATATAGGAGTAGTAGTAAACTTACGTAAGAAACGATTCTTACATAAGTACTAGGTACTATGTGATTTTTTAGGCAGAAACGATGACGCAGCAAGTGACGTTCTAGCGTTTCTGCCTATCCCCAAGGAAAAAGGCGTGTGTTTGTGTATGTACGAGTATGTATTGTGTAACTCGATTCGAAACGTCACATTAAGTACAAGTCTGCATACTTCTAGATTTTCAATGTAGGACAGAATTGTATTGTATAGTATGAGGGTATTGTTGGCTCTTTATACGACCCGCACCTGCCAGTATCAATTCATATAAATAGATTTAATTATTTATTTACTTAAAATTAAATAACGTTCTGTTGTGTGCAGCTCGGTGACGTGCTGGGCATGGCGACAGCTCAGATGAACATCGGTGATCTTCGTAAGGTGCTCAAGTTGCCAGCGGAAGCCGAGTCGCCCCCCGCACCCCCCTCTGACGACGACTCGGCCCCCCGGACGCCCTTCAACGCGCTGCGAGTACGTAGACAAAGCATGGAACAGCTATCGTTAATACAGGTATATCTTATTTATCTTCAACATATAATTCTTTTGTACGTGTGTTTGTCACCTAACTCGTCCTAAATGGCTGGACCGATTTAGAAGAAATTTTGTGGACCAACAATTGGACCAGGTAGGTGGCGCTGCTGTCGGTATTGACAGAAACTGTTAAGTTCATTCCACAGGTCCAACCAGTCGTGACCCAGAAGTGCTAAACTGTATGACATTGTGAAAATGTAGGTGAAGCAAAGGCGAATTGAGCTGTCAGTCCGTACAAAGTAAAACTCAAGTGGTCACGTGGTTATTTAGACTGATCGACCTGATGACAACTACTTTTAAATTCAATGTTCGTTGCGTCAAAATATTGCTGAGAATATAGAATTTAGAAAATTAAGGGAAAAGGCTTAGCCGCTCACTCACCCGACTCCACTTGTGTTTGAACTGAGAAGAAGTCATGTGAAGGCACGGTTGACGCAGTGGTTGAGCGACTAACCGTTGCGCTCCGTGTCTCAAATTTGATTATCGCACGGCACGGTACACATAATTGTATGTACGTAACTAGGTATATGAGATTAAACGCATCCACGATACAAGCGAAGTTTGTAATGTGGGGCAACATTTTATAATTAAAATAAAATTGGTGTCTTTTATTGGTGGAGTAAGTACATACACTTCAAGATCAATACATGCAATTAAAAACTTTCCTGAGACGTTTTATTTTACCCTCAAGTGTATTAAAGTTACGATAAAAAGGTTACAGGTTAATAATTATAATAGTTCCTATACGAGTAAATCCCTTTTGGTTAAAAATCTAAATCGTAAAAACCTACGCTGCTGTATGAAAAGAAAATGTTAAGTAAAAACGTGGGCAAAGTCGCAGAGACAACTTCATGTAATTGAGCTAAATTTTCTTTTGACGTTCAATACACCCACCACATTCGAAGATGTTGCTCTTACACCACTGCCTACCTTCCAACGGATGTCTTTGAAATAGCTCTCGAAATGTTATGATAACTGAACACTATGCTGCCAGAGACCAGAAATTATACAATATGTTTGATTACAACCGTTCACCAACTTAACATAAAAATCACGCCAGTTATCCCCGAAAGGTAAGGCATAGGTATACCAGCATTACACATGTTGCCGTCAATCGGGCACAAACCGCACTATAGGTTGATACCGAGAAAATCTCAATAACACACTGTTAAGTCATCACGAATCATATGTCACTAATTAATGATATTTGAGATAAATATTTTAGCGCTAGCTTTACCTATGTCGAATTATTATTAGGAATAAGTAAAGACAAAGAAGTACTCGGGTGTTTGCCCGGGTCGGTTGAAAGGTTAAAGGTTTTGGTGGACCAAAATTCGTGGAAACGTCGACAGAGAATGTTCTCGAAGGATAAAATACGCCTCCTGGAAAGCTTAATTATTAATACTGGATCAATATCACGGTATCCTGCGCAATACCACTTCATACAGCCACGCGCAGCAGCTAGAGTTCAGCGCCAGTGCAAGCTTAAGTTGCACTGTAAAAAGTTGATCAAATTTCAACCTTACCTCTGTACAATTAAGGACTTCGGCACGCGCGTTCCACCTCTTCAGTATTCAGGTCAGCACTGGTAAGGGACGCAGAGGGCGGAGGAAGCCATTCGCCCCCCAGTCTAGCACTTCAATCCGGAGCGTAAGTTTAGGCGGTCGTGTCAGTGAATATTCCCAATAGTTAACTGTTGCATAACCGAACCTACCTTCAGTCATGGGGTGTGTCTGCACTAAGGTTGAGCAAGAGGTACCTACTTGATTCAAATTGATTTAAACTTGTGGCACCGTGCCCTTTGTTTTATATATTAATAGCATTCTTGTCCATAGATAACACCGAATTCGAAGAAAACTGATCCGGACGTTTACGTTGCTCCGAAGAAGATCGAGCGCACCGAGTCGGAAGACAACCCGGAGTCGTTCTTCGACCTGCTGCTGCGGTGCCAGTCGGGCCGCATGGACGAGCAGCGCGCCACGCTCAACAGCAACAAGGAGAACCGCCCCCGGCCTGCCACCAACAAGGCGATCGTCTCCATCACCGTGCCCAACAAGTAAGTACACTCACCTCCCCCAGTGACCTAGTTCCGAGTTCTTTAGTGCCGTGATGCAGTGTGTTAACCAGACCCATCCCGTAGTTACATTTATATGTAGGTCAAACTGCATCTGTGTACTCAACAATTACCTGGTCAGGAGCTTGTTTGCGTCGAGAGCATACCGGACTACGAATATGTTGTGTACCACACTATACTACATGTTTATTTTCAAATCATCACAAACTAATCATAGTTACACAACATCACGCCTGTAATCCCCGAAGGGTAAGGCAGAGGTGTACCTGTAATACGAGTAGAACCGCCACTTTCGCCAGTTATGTTTAAGGGCCGAGTTACACCGGGATGGCAGCGAAGCGGCGTGCTGTTTCAGAGTCAAATAATTTTAAACTTTATTGTCATTACTATAAAACATAGTATCGATTGAGAAAATGCCATTCCGGTGTGACTCGGCCCCAGTCCCATGTTATAAGGGCCGAACCTATTGCCATCAACCGGGCACAAATCCAGACTTGGTCTGCTGCTGAGAAATTCCAGATGGAAAAAGTCAATAACACTTTGCCCGACCCGGGGATCGAAACCGGACCCTCATGGTCAGCAGTAGTGCTTGGGACCACTTAACCAACGAGGCCAAAATGGTTCCCATTCGTTCCCACTGCCAATATATATGTAATAAACCACCTTATCCCCACATTTATTTCCATTCATCACTTTAAAACAAATTACATTGAAAACGCAAAAACAAAAATCCACACCCTCCCAACAAGTACTTTCATTTTGTATCTGACTACTGTACTGTTTATTACACGGAACAATTTGATTCATTTTCCTACCGAGATGTACGTCAGACGAGTGTTGTTTGAGTCACAGAAATTCATTTGTGCAAACATGACAACAGCAGTTCGATTTTAGTCAAATCACCGCGTAAAAATGTAGGCGTAGTGAGGGCGAATTGAGCTGTCATTCCATACCAATGCTAGGCATTGACAGGTCACTTCACTCAAGTTTTCACGGCGTGACTTTTACTGAATCCACCGGCAGTACACAAACGAGTTTCGTTAACTCAAACACGAATCGCTGCATTTCAACGAGTTTGAACGTGACCAGTCAAATAGATTCGGAGTAAATTAAAAAGAGAAAAACTGTGACAAACAGGCTGGTAAACAAAAAGACGAGTGATCCTAGAAGGGTAGCGTTGGACCATTTGCATAAAAAGACCAATGTAAGTATGGAATGCGTGTGGAAGGCTCCATTGTCCGCAGTTCCGCACTAACGTTGTGCGCCCGGTGCACTTGCTCCGGCCAGAAGCACTGACACTTCCAGGGCATTTCACAGGTTTCGCGGCGCCACCTCGCTGTGTGAGGGCTTATCGACCTCCAGGATAACGTAGGTTTTCTGAACTGCTACAGACCGCCCACTTAACAGCTTTAAGTTCCAACGACTATTTTTAAAGCTATGAAGTCGTTTAGACTCTAGACTAACGTTTAATTCGCTTGTGAGACTATTCCATGAACTGAACGAGTTCCAAATGAATATCATCGAGAAATTCGTACAGACGCCAGCACATCAAGTTACTCCAATGTGTCAAATTTTCCCAATTGAATATGAACCTTATTCTGTTTGACATAAAGGTGAAAAACGATCAAAGAAATTTGACACATTGGGGTAACTTGATGTGCTGGCGTCTGTACAATTAATATCAATAGCAAAAACGAAAGTATCAATTATAAAATCTGTATCGATTAAATATAACTCTCGTTTTAAACGAACACATTTAAGCCTTTAGTTCGGACTCAATGAACCGTGCTGCTCTAGCCCCTTCATGATTAAGAGACTCGATTAATTTATTTTATATTGAACGTTATGAAATGCAATATCTGATTTACCTTAATCTGTTTTTCAACGAAGTCCTTCGACGAATATGCAGAGAGAATATTTTGTTCAATCTCTAATTAAACAAGCGCAATATGACGTATTTAATTAAACCAAACTAATTTAATAACTTTTTTTGTAAAAACCAGTTTAGCTTAGGCTTATTGCGATCAACGACCATGAGTACGAAGGCTGATTATAATCTGATACTGGCTTCTACCATAAAACAAAGTTCTTAAAAGTACAAAGCAGTAGCACACGTTGATAATGTAGCAGAAATTGGATAAGCAGTTCCGGAAATTATTCTCTACAAAGGCAGGCAAACAAAGTGTTACCTCTGTTCTGACCGAAGACTGAAGAAACTGAAGAATAGCCGACCAGCATACGGGGAATCTGTGGGTCAGTCACACCAAAAGATCGCTGGATGTCCTGCGCATCCAGTATAACAACATATTCAGGATGATGTTGGGGCTGCCTCGCTTCTGCAGTGCATCGGGGATGTTTGCGCTGTATCGAACTGATGGCTTTCATGCCGTCATTCGTAAAAAAACTGTATCCCTAGTCTGCAGAATGCGTGGCAGCTGCAACGGAATTCTGAAGACCGTTGCGGATAGGATATCTTCACTGATGTGAAGATCCTTTATTAAGCGGGTAATTTAATTTTAATTTAATTTAATTCAATTTTATTCAATTTAATTTAATTCAATCTAATTTAATTCAATTTAATTTAATTTAATTCTTAAGTTTAATGGTCATTTGTTTTAATTATTGATTTTAATGTTTATTTGCATGATTTTAGTGTTAATTTTAATTTATTTCTAATTCTGGTACATGATATTTTATTTGTTATTTATGATGTTCTGTTACTCAATTTTATTTTATTTACTTTGTTTCTTAATTTCAAATCGGCTGTATGGATCTAGTTATCTGAAATAAATAAATTTTATTTTTTATTTTATAAAATCTTGTAATTATTATTAGGTGCGTAAATCTTTTTAGTCTCCTATAATACGATCTTGTAAAAAATCTAAGCTTTGTTCACACAAAAGAATAATCCAATTATTATGAGGTCACGCCTGCAATGGCGGTGCTGCAAAATGCATTAGCTGCACAAGCATCACGGTTGGGCTCACGCGGGCTCCCGGACGGCCCCTGCAGCGTGCTGCTGGCGTCGTCGCGCCGTTCTCTTGACCGAATTCATTATCAAGCTAACGCGAACGGACACTCGTCTCTTATCTCAGTATGATCTTCATATCTGCTCGGAAACACCACTCACTGATATACTGTTTCCAACTGCGCGCGCCTCTCGCTGCCTTCGCCACAGATGACGACACGGTGTTTTTGCGTGTTACTCATTTAGATACAATATCTTTTGACATAAAGCCTATTTTCATACTCTTTGTCTCATCTTTATATCGCGCGGACTGAAGTGTCGGCGGAGAATATTTCAAGTTTCATTTAATTTTCTAGACTTGTATCATGAAGGCATATGACGAAGATTTCAAGGGGTGTGTACTTAACTTATTAAAAAATTCGTTAATAAGTGTACAGACGCCATTTCTTTGATCGTTTTTCAACTTTATGTCAAACAGAATAAGATTCATATTCAATTGGGAAAATTTGACACATTGGGGTAACTTGATGTGCTGGCGTCTGTACATTGTTGTGTCAAAGGTCACAAAAAATTGCACGGATAGCATTTACGGTGAAATTTAAGGGTTTTAAGCGGAGCTGAAGTACAAACGGTAGTAAGTATTTTCCTTTAAATTTATGCCAAGAATAAATGTGATCGCGACTTATGTGAAGTCGTAATCCAAGAGTAGTTTAAAATGATCAATAAACGTATCCAAAAAAACAAATTGAGATTTTAAACTAAATGTAAAAACGTAGAAGTTATAAAGTCAACATTTATTTCGATTAGACGGTTCAAAGGCACTATTGAACGTTAAAATATAATAAACCATTTATTTCAGGTAACAAAGACCCATAGATAAATACCTTAACGTAAAAATACATACTAATAACACTTTTGTTAGTAAAATCTTATAAAACTATGTTATTATCACTTCACTAGCACGAAATTATGTGCGTTCTTGTGGAATTTGTCCGCGGAAGCGACGGAACACCATGACATATAGCTGCACTAGCTAAGACCGGCCTTGTTTACAGCAACTTGGCTTATGAATTGATATGCCAGGAAATGTACTCCTATTAGTAGGCTTCACGGATATCTATCAATGTAAAATCAACGTAAAAAAACGGAATTGCGCTGGCTCAAAATCTGCGTACACCTACACCTGCGATCGAATTAATTTTGCATTGTTTATTGATAAGGTCATTCAAACAAATATGGCACCACAAGCGACGCTAACTACACCCACACGTCTTGGTATAGTTAGCGTCTCTATTAGAACTACTTTATGTTATGTAGCGCCACATATTATTATGGTCTCGTCCGGTGAGCTCTACTATAGATAACAAAAATATTCCATATAAATAATTATACACACAATGTTAGTGTTGAATTTTTATCTATTCATTTCATTCTTGTCATAAATAAAGATTTTTATCATGTATAGGTATCAGGATCTCATCTTTTCGTTACAATTGCTGTGACGTCAGATTTAAGTAAAAAAGTTATTTGATGACTGTATATTTGTAACCTCTGACCATAAACAACACCCCCATGTTGTTTTCATTAACGTCGGGACAGCGTCATTTAAAACGACGCAGCCTTGTTAATTAGAAAACATACGTGCATATTCGTGTTATCAAGTTCCTAGTAACAAGTGTTTTATCTTCCATATTGTTCTGTCAAATACTGTATTAGATTATATGAGTGACTGGCTTTTTATTGTGACAGGTCTAGCGAAAATATGCTAGAAATGATAAGCACTCTGCAATCCGACCGGATAGACTCGCAACGCGCCGAACTGCGCCCTCCCTCGCAGCGGGCGCCGAGCGCGGAGCCTGCGCCGGGCACCTCGCTGCCGGGGCTGCGCCCTCAGCATACCACCCGCACCAAGCCGGAGGAGGACTTCCTCGAAATGATCGCCCGCGTCCAGGTAATATACCAGGTTTTTGTGTTCAATTTACACATGTCAATACACGTATAGACAATTAAATACTTATTTCATATGTACATATATAGACACAATTATAAAATGGCACATTTTACAGGGATCGCGGCTTGAAGACCAGCGCTCAGAACTACCCATCGTTACCGTTCACACGAACCCGCGCCCACAGAAGAAAGCGGTGCCGCGTGGCGAACAACAGCAACCGATGCGCCCCCGCAACGATCAATCGCAGCAGATGCGCCCGCGCAACGATGAACAGCAGCAGGTGCGCCCCCGCAACAATGAGATGCACCGTGCGCGCCCCCGCAACGATGATGTACAGCAGACGCGCCCCCGCAACAATAATCTGCAGGAAGTGCGCTCGCGCAACAATGATGTGCAACAAGAGCGCCCACGCAACGAGGAAATGCAGCTGGCGCGTTGTAATGAAGAGCAGCAACGCTCTTCCGGAACTGACACTGACGATGACTTCTTTGTTTTCCTCATGCGTGCCCAAAGGGGCAGGATGGAGGATCAGAGAGCCGCGGTAAACAAAAAAACCGTTTCAACTGTAACGACAACATTTCAATAAAATCTGGTTGTTTTGATTAATTTGATTGTTCTGGTTGTTCCAGATCCCTGCCAGGGAAGCACGCCCTGCCATACGCGACTCCGCCGCTAAGCAGTGAGTCGCGCCGTGGTAGTCTCCGCGTTGTGTCCCGCTGTTCCCCGCTGTCCCCCGCTGTCCCCCGTCGTCTGCGCCCTATAGCGATACGATGTCATCTTATTATTAATTTATCGGTAGTTGTACATAATATATTTCAAGCGGTTTTATTATGTTCGCTTTGTGGCCTAAATTACACGAGAATTACTCTTTAACCATAGTATTGCATATTAAATTAATAATAAAATCAAAATTACACATGTACTATGTTGTAACTGTTTTAGAAAGCTAAAAGATAATATGGTCTAATATGTTTTGGTAAAGTATTCCGGCCTGTTTAATTGAATACATAGCATTACGTGTGAATGTATTGGTGGTGCATTAGTGAGGCTTTTAAGGTATTCGGTTGCTACAAGTGCCTGACATATTTGTCGTTTTGTTATTTGTAACTTAGATTTATTCTCTATTATAATTTACTCATGAATTTAATTACTAAGTTTTGATAAATGAATCTATATGAGCTTCGATTTCTAAGTTATTTTAGTATTTAAATTAGAAATCTATAATCTTTAGGTATTTTCGGCTTTATTCTATAATTGGCAATAACTTGAATTTAAAATTTACAAAGAGTATAGTTTGTAATAGTAAAGATAAGTGACGTGTTATTGCGATTATTATGCAAGTATCCGCTCTTATGCGTACGTCTGTTCAGTTTATATTGCTGTACATCGTATCGCTCGCCCCTCTACTGCCTAACAAGTCACAGTACAGCAGTGGTACCGCTTCACCCCCTACTTCGTTACCTGACCATTTCAATTGGAATTGACAAGTTAATTCAGTAATGTATTTAAAAAATTAACCAAAAACATAAATTTTTAATTAGTTTTACGTTAAATATTCATTCCAAATGCATTTATTGTGTTCAAGTTATGTAAAGTACTCTCTTTCAACAAATGCTCGTGGATTTTTGATGTTTTTGTCTTGTTGAGTAATTATTGTTTATAGTAACGGTTTATCTTTACAGAATTGACATACTATTGACTGGCCGTTACTTTATTACGATTCCAATACAACTGCTAAAAATCTAAGTGTATCCCTAAATTCAGCATGAATATCCAAAATATTATTGTGTTCCGACAAGCTCTCGATGTTAAAAAAGTGTTCATTGTGTACAAACATCACAAGTGTTTCGGAATGTTATGTTTTTTTTTACAAATAATGTAATACAATTTTGTAAGTCAACAAATTTTAGCTAGAATTTCGAATTTCAGGATCTCCAAAGTTTTTTTAAACGAACAGTTTCGAATAGTTATATCGTTAAATTTATATTTAATAAAAATTAATATAAGATTGTGATTAATAAGGCCAATAAACGCCAAACTGCACATTGAACTGACATTCTAGTTTTATTTTTACCCGATAATGGTATGTCAAATAAGAAAAAGAAAACGATGGCAGATAGTAATCATTAGTTCATTAAAAACACATACATATATTGTATTTAAAACTAGCTGAAGCCCGCGGCTTCGCCCGCATGGATGTCGGTTATCGCGCCCAGCTCCCAGAAGACTTATTTTTCACCTCCAACAAATATCATTATATTTTTGCCAATGTACAGACGCCAGCACGTCAAGTTACCCCGATGTGTCAAATTTCTATGATTGTTTTTCAACTTTAAGTCAAACTATGAATAAGGTTCATATTCAATTGGGAAAATTTGACACATTGGGGTAACTTGATGTGCTGGCGTCTGTACATTGGCAAAAATATAATGATATTTGTTGGAGGTGAAAAATAAGTCTTCTGGGAGCTGGGCGCGACACACAAACTTGACAAATTATACACTATTAATTTCCTTGAAAAAAAACTATCTTCAGGTGAAAACAGCACTGGCGTAGTCATGTTTGAGTTTATCGCGAACAGACAAGACACACAGACGACCGCGACACAAGTGCGGGTCCACTCGATCGACCAGTCAAAGTAGTACTTTATGTATGGATGTTATACCAATCGAGTTAAATTATTACCTCCTACTACTAGTACTAATACTAACCTACTCTAGTATTGTATGCAACATAGAGACACGCAGCGCAGTAGTTTAGTGATGTATTTTGTATCTTTCAAAATCAATGCATTGCAGTAAGGTAGTTAGGTTAGCTATAGGATAGGTATGGTAAGTTAGGTTAGGTTATATGTATACCTATATACTAAATGGATACCTCTAATGTGTAATATTAACTTTGCGCCCCCGTTTTACCCCCATAGAGGGTGAATTATCAAAAATCCTTTCTTAGTGCTCCTACGTTATATAAGGAAGCCCTTTGCAAAATTTCAACGTTAATAACCACTATAGTTTAGGCCCTGCGTTGATATGTCTATAAGTCAGTCAGTTTCTCCTTTTTTATACCATAATATAGATGAGGATAAAATGCGAAGATTGCGACGTACATGATCTAGATCAATTTGGGCCACACGCTGTTCGACTGACTGACTTGCCCGAATTTCCTGAATCCGCTCACGTTCTTGCGTGGAATGAACTCGAATGTCGTGATATTGTCTTTGCCGGGCAAGGGCGTTGCGTTGCTCGCGCTGCTTGTCTGTCTCCAAAGACCGAGCTAGAGCATGCTGTAAGCGGTCTGCACTAAGGCGCATCTCATCCTCTTCAGGATTCTCAAGTAATCGAGATGTGGCAGTGCGAATACGCTGGAAGCTTAAACGCGAGTCTCCCTGCGTGTACCTAAGTCTCCGAAGCGCGAGATACTGTGTGGCGCTCGCGATCTCTTGCTTGGCATGTCTTGCGCATCGACTGTTCTCGAGCGACTGAGCAGTCTCAGTGCGGCAAAATTGTTAATACTTAATCTCTGCTCTCTCTCTGTATCCGTTTCGGAAACGCGAGATAAAGATTGACGCGCCAGTCGTATCCCACGCTCCTGACTGCTCTCAAGTGATCGAGCAGTCTCAGAGCGGATATTCTGAAGACTCAACCTCTGATCCCTCTGTGTAACCGTTTCGGATGCGCGAGACAAAGAATGACGATCCCGGTCGATAGCTAAACGCATTTCTCGTTGTTCCACACTTTCCTAAGATTGAGAAGCAGTAGTGCGGACTCGTTTAAATTCTAGTCGCTGCGTGCTAGTTTCTGCGGACAAACTTAGTGCATTACGCTCACGGTTAGCACCTAGCCGTTGTTCACGCTCGGCGTCGGTTTCGAGAGATCGAACTAACCTGCGCATCTTAGAAACCCTTGAGTTTCGAGACAGATTTGATCTTTTTCTAAACAGCATAGCCAAAATAATCAATGAACCGAGTAATCGATAAGTACTTAAGTACGTAAGAATTGCTATAAGATAAGTAGAAAAAATATTATTATTCGCTGGAAAATTAAACACATCAACCAACACAGACAACAAAGTTAACCCCCGTTTCTATTGGATGAGAGCGGCACATCGGCACCTATAACATACCTAACATCACTTTTTGGGAGCGAAACCACAGCGCGATCTAACTCGACGCCAGCGTCATCTAGTTAGGAAACGGAAACTATCTATTATGCGTTTCAAATGAGAATAGGAATGACTTTGCGCCATGTTGTGACGTCATAGCTGTCAATTCGAATAAATTGGGTAAGATCAGCAAAACAAGGTTTTTTCTAAATATAATTTATTTACGAATTACGAACAAATAATTTTCTAAATTATTGTACTGTCAAAGTATTCGTTTACATTAATCTCTCGAGCCCTCCCATGCAAAACAACGCCTTGTTCACATATTTTCGAGCTGTATGGGAGATGAAAACAAAAACAAATATCAACAATAACAACAAACAACCGTGTAACAAACATAATTAATAAATAAAACGTAAGCACTCCAAAAGACAAAATCATTTAAGACGTTTTTTCATTTTGAATAACTTCGACTCAGTAAATTCGATATGTAAAGTAAAAATTAACCTACGCTGATTCCAAAACCATTTGGAGATTTTAGGGTCTTAAGCCTTATTTTTTTATTTTTAGCTCTCTATATCACAAGATTGTCATTATTTTCACAATAATACTTGTAACCATTTGACTTTCATTTGACCTCTATATGACGTCATAAAGTAGCCTGAACAGACTACTTCCTTCGTGTGTTTCAAGATAAATTAAAAAAAACTGTTGTTAGTCTACAGATGGGCAATCCACCGGGTCTAAACCCGGTGCTTTGATAAAAACCCGATAAACTCCCGCAAGCACCCATAAACACCCAGAAAATTGGGTGTAGGTATATTTGATTTGATGAAATTAAATTAGTGATGTTAAAAAATATGTTTTAAAAGTGATTTTCATTCATTTTATTTTTTTGTAGGCAACATAAAATAAAATGGTACGAGATAAAAACGAAATTTCTACTATTTCAACTTTTGAATAGCTTATTTTAAGTTGTAGCGTGTAATTAGCGTTGAAGACTCGAGTGTAAGCGTGTTAGTTGTCATGTTCATCATTTGTAAGTTGATTTACATGATACCCCTTAGCTTCCTGTAAATACTTTTAAAGATTTCGAGCCATTACCGCCGACTTAGTGTAACCGACAAAAACCTACAGGAGAAGGTTTTTATTAAATATTTTTGATAATAATTGCGCTATTAAAGTGAAATTTAACATACAATAATTATTTTTGAACCTCATGTGTTACAGTTAAAATTAAAAAAAAAAGATAGGTTTCGAGGCTTTTTGGCGCTCACAATATTTTTGCTGTCTAAAACTAAGTACTTTTTATGTGTCCGGGCGTTTAAGATAACACTTGCGATAAAAAAATCTGGTAAAAGTTTTATCGCAAGCGACATTAAGCAATTTTTACTATGTAAATATGAATCAATTTTATTTTCATACAAGAAATGGATACCTACTTAATAAATTAAAAATAAATATGAAATATATAACGTAACCGCCGAAGGGCTAGGCAGTGGTATATATATAGAGGTATATAATTATGTTATACCTGGTAGTAGGTACACCCATATTTCACCAGTTATGTTAATAAACTAATTTACAAAATACAATTAAAAATAAATAACATTGCCAACAGGCACGACACAACATTACCTAAACGGCTATGTTGTTTTCTGCAGGGCAGAGGTAGATACCTACTTACACATCAGTTCAGTTATTTACCATTGTTACTAATACCAAAATACTAACTAAAGCTATGGATCTTTGTTATCTGCAAATAAAACTTTTATTATTATTATTATTTAAAAAAACTTACACAAAAAAACAAGTAGGTAACAGATTAGATAAACAATAAAAGGAGAACCGACTTATCCCTAAAGTTCAGTGGCAGTAACCCTTTAGTGTTTAACAACGTTAAGCACGAAAGCCACGTATTCACTCAGGCAAGACTGCGAACACTCGTTAAATAAAAATTAGTAGCCTTTGGTTATCTATTCACTAACTAAAATAATCACCATAATTAGATACATAACTTTGCCGGCGTTGACATTTTGGAGAATAATTGTAATAAGTAACTAGTCACTTGTTTTTTGCCTGGAAAAATTAGGATGCACAGGTTTAGATTGGCTTGCGAGGCTGTTCAACACCCACCATTTTATCTTCATACCCTATACCAGAGGCGTGGCGTTAAAGTTACTAAGTACCTTTCGATAAAATAAAAGGGATCTCAGTATCTGTGGTCACTAGAAGTTGACGTAACTCAAAATCTGAGAAAGAGTACTTTACAACTGCCTTTTCAAACACGTTGTCAAATCTGCAAACCAATATGGCTTCACACCATCCAAATCCACTGGAAACGCTATCCAGGCCACTCAAATTATCCTGGAGAAACATTGGGCAAACCGCGACGATTTTGTCTTTATTGATCTTTAAAAAGGCGTTTGATCGAAGGCCTCCGAAACTGGTGTGCCAGGCCATGAGAGCACAAGGTGTACCAGAATGCTATGCCTCCCTAGTGCAGGACTTGTACTGCAGAAGTTGCATAAGTGTGAGAAGCTTGGTCGGGCTAAGCAAAAGCTTCGAGGTCAAAGCGAGCGTCCATCAAGGATCAGCTCTGAGATTACTTAACAAAGGATATTCAGTCTCCTTTTCCGTGGCGTACGCATGTTGTACGCAGGTGAAATTTTAATAGTCTTCATTCATAAAGATGCCGAACTACTCCAAAGAACGCTCGAGCGGTGGCGATACACGCTGGAAAACAACGGTCTATGACTCAGCAGTAATAAAACTGAGTACTTGGAGTGCGCATTCAGTGGAAATACCAACAACTCTCATATCGATGGGAATCCACTGCCAAAGGTACCCCAATTGAAGTATTTGGTGCGATGCTGACTGCCGTCGGGAACCCACAGAATTAGCGTGGGATGGCATGGCAGAGTGGAGTGCTTTGACGGGGGTTCTTCAAGATCTACAAGACAGCAGTCAGACCAGCCATAACTAGAGTCGATAAAGTGCGAAACGAGCACATCAGAGGAAGTTTCAAGCGCCTATAGCAGAAAAACGGCTTTCAGTGAAAAGCTGCCTAAGATCGTTTGTTCATGTCTTGAGACGTATAATAAGAGAGGAAGAGGACGCCCACTAACCACCTGATGGTCCATAGTAGCCAAGGACTCAAAGCTTGCCGAAACAAATGTATTTACAACCCAGGACATACTGTCCTGGCGCCGCAGAACGAGGAGAGCCGACCCCAATTAATGGGAAAGGGCTAGGACAAAGAAGAAAAGAACTACTTGTTTTTTGTACAGTGATTTACTCACAACTCGGTCACACTTATGATAACAAGTAGGTCGCTTACGTTGCCATTCTCAGATTATTACGCAACTTACGATAATATTGGTAATGTCGGATACTCTAAAAAATAGAAAACCGTGGTGCTAACGATAAAATTAGCGTTTGCTATAACTTAAGTTTCTTAATTATTTTGGCAAAAATGTCGACGAGACATGGTCCGTTGTAGTTTAAAATGTAGTTTGCAATGAAAAATGCCGTTTAGGTAAAAATGTCGCTTACGATAAGTCGGCGGTAATGGCTCAATTTGTTTGAACATTCAGTTAGGTGAAGAAAATGAAAACATAAAAGAGAGTTTTATAGACCAACTTAATGAGAGCTATGATGAAAATGAAACCGAAATTTAGAGTTCTATAGACCCGATAATGTTGGATGACTACAACGAACCTACACCTTCAACGTCAGGGGAAGCCAGACAGCCTTTACATTTTGTCGTCTGTAACAATGATAATGGAGAGTCCGATAGTGATTGATTGTTAACTAGGCCATTTGTTTTTGATTAGCACAAAAAAAAAAATTCTTGCATTATTTTATTTCACCTAATTATGTATAATTCAGTAAAAGAATAATAATTAAAAACTAAATGTCATTTATATATAAAAATCATTTACACCCGAAATTTGAGTGGAAATCGGGTGTTTATCCCAAAACACCGGGTTAAAACCCACCTGGGTTTAAACCCGGGTGGGTGGATTGCCCATCTATATGTTAGTCTGAAAATCGTATCTGTCAAGTGTAGAGATGGGTCGAGGGCAAAAACATGTATGGACAGATTGGGCATAAACTTGGCATTTTGGGCATAAACGAGTTTACGCTCAAATAAATGCTTGAACAAATAACTTTATTTCGTAAAAATAAAGCAGGAAATTAACTTAAAATGAAATTGTATGTCAGTATTTTGTAAATTCAAAATTAAATTAAATTATTTTTACCCTTACTAATATTATAAACGCGAAAGTTTGTAAGTAAGGATGGATGTATGTATGGATGTTTGTTACTCTTTCACGAAGACTTCTGAATTGATTGTACTGAAACTTCACAATAATATAGCTATATCAAAATAGCACATAGGCTATAATTTATAAAGTTAGTGTGTGAAGTTTCCAAAACATGACGATACGTAAGAGTCAAGGAAGTTGGAAAAAAATCTGCTATTTTCGAGCTATTCTGTCTGGCGTACGCTGACAAAACGGTTAGATTTACACGTATGTAAGTTATGGAAAGTTTAACAGTTCTACAAAAAAACCCATGACCGCACAAATCTTTATTCTATGTGTAACCCTCTTTTCAGGCTACATTCTAATATCCTATTAAATAAATTATTTCTGTAAATAGGTTCATACATACACTTACATGTTATTTTTTTTTAAATAACTAGAAGGTGAGGTCGGTGTTTCACTATGTGACTACGCTGAGATGAGAAGAAACACCGAAAGAAACAGGCACAACACCATAAATCATTATGGACACGATAATGTGCTTCAGCTTTTGGGCCCAGCATAATTATGTGCAGTGTAGTATTAATATTGGTTTAAGAACTAGTGTAATTCAATGTTCTTTCGCAGTCTTCAAACTTTCTACATTAGAAGTTTCCAGAATAGTTGTTGTAAAGCAAATAGCAATTTTGAAAATATATTTTTGAAGGGCATATAAACTTTACTGATGCTATAATTATCATCCTCGAGTTTAAAAATAACTTATATGATTAGTTCCATGACCAACACAACCAAGAAATTATTCACAACAAAGCAATTTCTACAGGATTAGAACCAATTTCCTAAGATTCTTGCAAAATATTAGGTATATCCAATATGTTTTTGAAAATTAATTTAATTGTAAACTCAAATTAGAAGAAATTGTTTTAAAAGTTTTTGCCCAGTCAAAAGGAATTTATTTGGCGTTTACGGGCATTTATCGGGCGTTTATTTTATGCGCCCAATTTGCCAGGGCATAAACCCATCTCTAGTCTAGTGTCTACTGTTGACAATGTCAAGTTTGAAGTTATCTATTAGTGTTTTTTGTATGTACTGAAACGTGGCAAAGACTTATTCGGTCTACGAAATGACGTCATCACGAATAATACTTTAAAATTTAATTAAAAAAAAACTGTTACTTGGAAAAAAAAAAGCTTCAAATTAGTGGCTTAAAATTAAATGTTTTACGAAATAAAAATATAAAAAAAATACCTGAAGAATACTTTACATACCGAAGGTTTCGTTGCAGGCTGTACCTACTTTTTAAGCCACATTTGACAGATAGAGTTCATTGACGTTCCTATTCTTATTCGAAACGCATAGTACAGATGCCAGCACGTATAGTTACCCCAATGTGTCAAATTTCTTTGATCGTTTTTCAACTTTATGGCAAACAGAATAAGGTTCAAATTCAATTGGCAAAATTTGACACATTGGGGTAACTTGATGTGCTGGCGTCTGTACATCTGGGGGCACGAAAGTGCACCCGCCAAGACGAGCCAAGCGAAGCGCAAGGGTGCTACCTACCTTTTCGCGAAGTGTTTCGTCGTTTTTTTGAACCCTCATAGAGTTGGTTTCCGATGTTCATATTCTCAGGATATGATGTCATTAATAGACTAATTAAACATACAAAGTCTCAATTGAATAGCTCTAATACTTAAGATTTTATTGATATCTAAATTACACCGATTTTGTCACAGACACACTGACACACTAATGATCATCAAAATAACAAATATCAAGACAGCTCCGCCAATATACCTGATATTTACCTCTCAAAAGAAGTTATACATCGTGCTGTCAAATCATTGGACCCTTCTAAGGGAGCTGGCCCCGATGGTCTTCCACCTGCCTTTTTTATAAAAACTACCGATAGAATGTGTGCTGTGTTGTACTTGATTTTCAATAAATGTCTACGGGAAGGTGTCTTTCCTGTCGTGCGGAAGCGAGCATTTGTTACGCCCGTTTATAAAAGTGGAGACAAAGAGAATATCGAGAATTACCGTCCTATATCTATTACTTATTTCCACCTTGTCGAAGCTTTTCGAGAGACTTGTACACAGCGCTCTTAATCCTCAATAACATGGCCTTATTATACCCGAACAACATGGATTCGTTAAACGGCGTTCGACAACTACCTACTAATTTAATGATTTTCACTAACTTTCTTTTTGAAAATATGGATAGAAGAGTCCAGGTAGACGCTGTGTATACTGACTTTCGGAAAGCTTTTGACAAGGTGGATCATACAATTCTTTTAGAAAAGCTTGCCTATAACGGTATTCGTGGCAATTTAATTCGATGGTTTATATCATATATTTATAACAGGACACAAAAGGTCGTTATTAACGGATTTGAATCTGAGATTGTAACTGTCATAACTGGGGTCCCTCAACGCTCTATTTTGGGCCCCTTGCTTTTTATCATGTTTATAAACGACATAAAACATTGTTTTGTTACTTAATTCATATTTCTTGATGTATGCGAATTACATAAAAAATTACAGAGCCTGCCAAAAAAATGATGACTGCCTACTGCTCCAAGCTCCAAGGAGACCTTTACAGACTTGATACCTACTGTCAAGAAAACAAACTCTTTCTTAGCCTTCCGAAATGTCATAGTATTTCTTTTACTAAAAATAAAAACAAACTTAATTAAACGTATACATTGAGTAGTCATCATCTCAATGTAGTAGAATCCGTTCGCGACCTTGGTGTGACAATTGATTCGCGTTTACACTTTGACTTGCATATTGAGAGTATGATAAATTAAGCCTTTCAAATGTATGGTTTCGTTATGAGATCCTCGAGAGACTTCGTGCGACCCTCTACTTTTTTGCTATTATACATATAAAACATTGATAAGATCTCAATTAGAATACCTACGCGATTCCGATATGGAATCCCATTTACCTCAAATATAACATAAAGTTGGAATGGTTGGTTGGTTATGATTATGATTATTAGTGCAGAAGAAGTTTTTACGTAGGTACTGTAAACTATAAATGTTTTCATTCGAGGATTCCTTACACACAATTACTACAGCAGTATAACGTTATAAGTTTAGAATCTAGGCGTTTACTTTTAGTGGCCATGATGCTACATGGTTTGTGTAACAATAA
The DNA here is from genome assembly GCA_921972225.1 of Euplexia lucipara. NCBI lineage: Eukaryota > Metazoa > Arthropoda > Insecta > Lepidoptera > Noctuidae > Euplexia > Euplexia lucipara. The sequence goes on along the minus strand of OV179142.1, from coordinate 1,449,797 downwards.
ATTTGACTGTATTGATATTACAAATAAGTTACGCTTTACAGTACCTACCTAGCTGTTATCAGACGAGCAGCCCGCGTGCCCCGGTAATTCCACGTGGATTCATGCAGGACTAACGCTGGGGCGCGAGTGCCTATTCGTCAACTTGTGGAAACCTATAACACACACTTCATGGACGTAAATATCTGCTCTCTTTCCAGTAAAAAAATTAAAACACTGGCCATAAACATTCTTTCATCACAATCTTAACCTATAATTATTATTTAACATATTTAGATGTAATAAAATAATATTGCTACATTTCCGTTCGTTACTTGTTATATTAAACCGTGGACATTAGTGTGGGTTATATGTTTACTTATCTGTGTAACAACTCATTATTTTTAAGCCTAACATGTAACTGTTTATGTCCCTAATAAATAAAATAAAATAAAATAAAATGTTTGGGTACTTCCTGAAGTGCTAGAAAACTGAAATTTGGTATGTAATCTAAGTTTAGTATACAACCAACAAAAAAATCATAAACTCATAACTTTCGCCCCCCATCCCCTAAAATGGGGGGGGGGGGGGGGGGGGGTGGAAGTTAGTATGAAATAATACCTATAACCGCTTCAGAGCGAAATATCGCCCTGATTTATCGCTTATGGTAATCAGCAAAGACATTCTAGTCTTTTAAATCTCTTTGGTAATCAGTAAACCATCAAAGAAAAAAGGCAAAGACAGAGAATGGGCTATGAAAACCGGTACTGCAGATGTGCAGGAAATACACCCAAAAAAAATTACTTATAGACTGCCTACCTAGCAACTTATACAATGTTTTGGTGGAATATTATTTACTTACCCAAATTAAATTACTTATGAATAAAACTAAGTGGTCGTTAATTTAACAGACAACGAGGTACCTACATTATTTTTGCATAAAAAATGGTAACTGCAACAAGGAACAAAAGTAAGAATTATATACTAAATCAATTACCTACAACAAATGTGCTTGGTAAGTTAAAACTTAAAACCAAAACTTTGACTTGACTTTATGATAGTGTAGCTTGTTGTAGGTACCTACCACCAATCAATCTGTTTAATAATATTGGTGTGAAACTCTCCATAATAATTAAAATAATTTTACGATTTTTCTAAAACAATACTATGGGATTTGAACTCGCACCATTTAGTGCGGTAAACGGTCGCTCATATAATCTATATACATATAATAAAACAGTAAAAAAACTGTGTCTGTACATTGAATATATTTAAAAAATAATAATTGAGGGGGTTTTAGAAACAGTAATAGAGCACGAATCCAAAAAAAAAGTCTGTCTGTTTGTCTGTTTGTTTGTACACGCTAATCTTTGGAACTACTGGACGGATTTGAATGTTTTTTTTTTGTTGTATAGATACTAAGTCTGGGCAACACATAGGCTATAATTCATCTTGAAAACTGGAACACCTGATGCAGAACCGCAACAGACCAGCTAAACTATAGGAGATAGAAAAATGGTACCATAGCAAAAATTGATCCACGTGATGAGCATTTTTTGCTGAGAGAATAAATTTGAAGATCCGGAACACCTGATACAGAACCGCAACAAACCAGCTAAACTATAGGAGATACAAAAATGGTACCATAGCACACATCCGCAGCTTTAACGCACATCCGCAGGAACTGTTTTTCGCGGATTTAATGAGTTACTGCAGTGAGAATCAGTTGTCATGTGTTGATGTTGTTAGGCTGGGGTTGACGTCGAATACGTACACGTATGTCAGTGACTGTAACGGGGCTAGGCGATGGCTCGATCATTGTATTTGTACAGAATCGTCGCTGAAGACTGTTTATAGTGTTAGCGTTAAGTATGATGTTATGTGGTCGGATCACTACCCGTTGTTGATCGAATGTGATCTTAATATTATTAGACCGAAAGTAAAGCAGAGTATATCCATCGATAACTTAATTATACTCGTCTTTGTTTCATTCTCAATGAGGTTTGTTTACTAGTAGTAGTGGACTCTATATCACATAATTTCACAGCGTAAAACTGAACGCCTCCTCCCGTGTTACGCGCACCTGTTAGTTGTCTGTCAAATATCTTCATTAAGTTCACAGCAAATGATTGGTTTTACAACTTGGGGTCCATGCTTAAAATTGTATTGAAATAGCATGTATTGTTTGGGTCGGGTGGGACTCTTCTCATTTTCGAATGAAACAAAGACTTCGTATAATTACCGTCGAACTTCACTTACAGGTAAGTTCGTTTGACTATTCAATTATACTCGTCTTTGTTTCATTCTCAATGAGGTTTGTTTACTAGTAGATGTTTAAAGACAAGTTGTAAAAGCAATCAATAATTATTAAAGAATTTAAAATAACAATGAGTTATTTAAAATCTTTCAAAAGAATCAAAATAAAAAACACAACATCGAATTACAATTCAAATAGCATCATACTTGTCATAACTAAAATAGAAAATGTCTATTTATTAATATTTCCATTTGGAAATTTAGGAAGGAATGGTTGACCCTTCCGTTCACGTGGATAACTTATAATAAAGTCGATATTAAAAAACCCCCTTACCAGCTGAAGTTTTTATATAATGCATTGTCGAAAAAACGCGCTAATGTTAAGTTCACTCTCTCTTCCATATCCCTGGTAATCCAACGGCTGATACTGGAGCTCACAATTCAGTGTTTTCGTTACTTACAATGTTTAAGTACCTACTGTTTTGTAAAACAGTTAACAAAAAACGAAAAAAAAAAATTGTCCATCTCCTAATTTATTGTTATTGCATCATCATATCCATTGTAGTAGATATAATAAAATTTTCTTAAAATCTGTAAAATAAAATAAAGTTTGGCTATTTGGTTATTACAGTTTTAATTAACTTATTAATCTTGATAAATTTTAATAAGCTTATGGATTTCAATTATGATTACTGATGTCAAATTGGATCACTCTATATTTATAGGTAATGGAGATTGTTATCAAATAACCTTCTTGGTAACAAAGTATAAATCACCATGTTAAAATATAATTAAGTTAACATGAAAAAACATCCCAAGTATATCTAGGTTTAAGATGTCTTATTATGAAGCCATTAATAATCTTTTCATTTTATCATTTTATGCGGTCCTGTTAACAAGGCTAGACCGGATCAAATATACCTAAACCAAACTTTCATAGGAAAAAACTCCTTCCTGGAAGTCTTTTTATGATATTGAACAGCATGAGTCATGGTAGGCTTAGTAATGCTACAAATTACAGTTTTAAGCCAAAACGCACTGGAATTAAATCAATATTCAACGTAATGAATTTTCAACTGCTTGTTCACACTCCAAACATGTACAAATGTTTACATGACAATATTCTTCAAGTTGTTTGTAAGAGATCACTTATATTAAGAGTAATAAATCAGCACATTGTAAACACCCCATTTTAAAGTTATTTAGGTGGATTATCAAGAGTATACTATACTTTTAAAAATCAAATAAAGCAAAATAAAATCATTTTATTTTGTATAATTAACGTTACGGTCCAATATGGACTACTTTTCGGTCTGTTATATCTATTCTTGGTGTTTATTTTAATTTCCTGTGAAGGACGTGTAACAATCTAGAATGATAGTGCCAATGAAATAATTAAAGGGTTAAAATGTCTCAGGGACCTGTATCAACAATCTCTGAAATATGGAGAACCATGGTTTGAGTGATCAACAGATGAAGTACAAAAAGTACCTTGTGCTTTGTCTTTAATTATCATTTTTATAGTTTTGAATACAAAGAGAGTGGAGAGAGATCATAAAACTTAATTCTTATGATTGAGACCAATGCAAAAAGAAAGCATGTACTTTGGCACTTTTGTGTTGATCTGGGAAGCAGACAAATTAATTGGTGTACCACCAAATAAATATATAATCTTTTGACAATTTGTATTACTTATTAGTCATTTTGTAATGTTTACTTCTCTTCTAGATTCCAAATCAGATATTAATTAAAATTGAGTCATGTAGAAACCAAAAACAAAAAACCCTTTGGTTTTTAATCACACCACTGCCAATTATTTCTAGTAATGGTATATAGATAGGAAGGATATTGAACTCCTCCCAATCAATTGTATGATATTGTAGTCATATAATCCATTCTCAATCAGATTTCACTATCTGTTGGGTGTCCTGCAAGGCATTACAGACTAAGTAGGCAGCAATTGAATCTAAAATATAATTTGAAGCTTTAGCTTAATTTTCAGTCCATTGCTTAAATGCCTCCGAAAACCATAACCTCTTGGAAATTACCTTCTGGAAAAAGTATTTGTAAATAAATAAATATTCCCCAACTTCCACACAACGCCACTTAGTTCCAAACTAAGCAGAGTTTGCGTTATGGGTACTAAACAGCTGATAAAAATACTTATATATATGCTGATAAATACATACATATTAGGGATAAATTATACCCAGACACAGAACAAATGATTGTGCTCATCACTAAAAACACTATCCTGGGTGGGAATCAAACCCACAACCTCTAGCACAGCAGTCAGGGTCACCAACCACTAGACCAACAGGCCAGTCAAAAAATAAAATAAAGTTTCTAACTTTAAAATATTCTTTACTCTGACTATGTTTATGAACTACCATTCAAGGTCTTGTTTAAACATACAGTATTCAGGGTAGTATCTATTCCATAATCATTTATTCTCATTATTAACTTATTAATTAAAAGACAAGATATTCAATAGATGTCATGCTAGTGGATGTAAAATTTCCATTCATGTGGACGTGGAATTTAACTATAGTTGACTTGACATGATTTTTCTCTACAAACTTATAACAGTTATTTAGTTTGTTAGTTATGAATCTTGTTTTTCCTTGTTTATCTGTAGTTAACTGAATTATTTCTTAGCAGAAATTCTGAATAAACAAGCAAATATATTATAGCCTCTCTATTTGGTAAGCATCTTTCATCTTTCTTGTAAATGTTGATCATATATAACCCAAAAAACATAAAACAATATTAATTGTTGCCATTTCCTTAGAAGAAGAGTATATAAAGTTTAATATGTATAAATATTGACCAGGCAATAAGCCTGTTTAAAAAACTACCTCTATCAGAAAATCACTTTTCTGATAAATATCACTTATTGTGCGGTAGACTTTCCATTTCAAATGTTCTGTTTTAACAAAAGTCTTCAACTTCTTTAATTATTTATAAATTAATGAAAAGTTTCCAATGGGCTTTTTTACCAATAAAAGACTGGTAAACTCAGCTTGAGTAGTCTGACCAATTTCTATTGCTCAGAAAGTATTTATAATTACAGATATTATCTGAAAAGATTCCACTTTGGAGAGTTTTTCTTTCAATGAAAAGTAACTTTGGTGTAGTTTAGTATGAAATAAAGTTGTAAAGTAGTTACAATCTTAACAAAAATAATAACCACAATAGTAGTGATGATTAGTTATCAATCACATAAATTAATTTTTAAAATGCCCACCTGTGGGTGTATTTTGTAGCGCTGATGAATCCTCCGGTCTTCTCATGTTCACTCAACCACTGGTGTCTCAGACGATGCCTCCCCCCCCCCCCCCCCATTTTTGGAGCGAGGTTGGTTCCACCAGTTTAAAGCTGCTTTTTTTTTTTGGGAAGTATTGGGTCTTCACCAAATAAGTATGTTTCTGACTCAGAATAAGGCAGAGACTCTTGATGTCTTTATGACTGTTACTAGCAGGGAAAATATGCCCCTCTATATGTATACATATATATCATACCTTAAAGTATCACTCAAATTTGTTACATTTCATGCTCTGGAGTGTCTAGATGCATTTGAAGGTCTAAGTTAATACAAGGCAGGACGATGACGCCCTGATGTTGTCTTTATCTTCTCTATACTTATTAAATAACATATTTTGTTGAGCTTCTTAGTAAGTATTAGATACCTGGGTAATCTCTTTTGGTAAATCTTTTCCTGATTTCTCCAGTTGAGAATCCACAGCTAGCATTTTGTGAATCTGATCATCTTATGTCTTTTCCAAAGGTACCTGTAATTCTTCAATCATTCCAATTTACCAACAAGAATCTGCATAATACAACTTTGTTTGAAGATTTTCTATGAACTCCGGAGAAACATTTTTTGTTTTTTCCATTCATTTTAGATGAATAATTGTTCTAAAGAATTTATTACAGTGTCTGGAGAAAACAGTCCATGCTGTAAAGGCAACAAACATTGTACCATATAACCATGTAAGTTCCCGCAGAACTTCCCTTGAAGGTTATAAGAAAAAAGTCAACCACGTGTGTCCCTAAAGAACACCCCACAGATTGCTTAAATCGCAACAAAGCCATTGTAACCACGTGCGCTCCCGCAGAACGCCCCACAGGTTCTAGGCAAGTTGCTCACTGTATAGCCATTTTTCATCACAAATGCGTTTCCTAACGCTCCACAGGTTGGGCTTTTCACTGCCAATATTGCCATTGTTGACCACGTACGTTCCCGCAGAACGTCCCACAGGTCAGGCATGCACTTGCATGTTGCAAGCACGTTAGCACGTGCATAACGCGAAAAACAAAAAGCGCACCCTGTTTTCATATTCACTAGCGATAATGCGCACACAGGGTCTTAATTTGCTATAGTCATAATAAGGCAAGTTCTTGAATCAGTTTACTGATGGAACAGTTACAGAAAACAGCATAAAAGCGGCCATTTTTGAAATTTTCTTACCTTCTTCGTGACTTGAACCATTTTAGTTTTAGCATTAAATACATCTCTCAGTCGTTTTGATATTCTAATTTTATCTAGTGAATTCCTTTTTCCCATATTTATCCTATTTGGAACAGTATTTTCACAACACAACACAAAACACTAAAAAATATAGGAAAAAGATGACGCCATTATGTGACATAAAAAACCAATGAAGATATTTGACAGACAACTAACAGGTGCGCGTAACACGGGAGGAGGCGTTCAGTTTTACGCTGTGAAATTATGTGATACCGTCGAACTTCACTTACAGGTAAGTTCGTTTGACTATTCAATTGTGTGGGGTGAAAAAAGCTTAGATGCTATTCACGTATATGGGCAAGAATGTCGTCGGCGATTGCGAAGTATTGGCTTCCCTCGCGTATTTTCCAATTGTTCTGATCGCATGTGTAGTGATGTTGACCATCATTTAGTTATCGATTGCCTGTATCGGGATGTGGTATCCGCTCTAAGGGAGGCTGCTATTATTAGCAGGGAGACACGAGTAAGTGCTAGGAGACCGAAGCGCGTGGTGGGTTGGAATAAGCACGTCAGCGGGGCTCACTCGTACGCTAGGCTTAGGTTTCGTGAGTGGCATGACTGTGGCAAGCCTACGTCTGGTGTGATTTATGAGGAAATGTGTAAGTCTCGTAAGGTTTTCAAATCCAGACTAAGGTGGTGCCAGAATCACCAAGACCAAATACAGATGGACATTCTTGCTGATGTGCACTCGAAAAAAGACTTTCGGGCCTTCTGGAAGGGTACTAAAAAGCACAACCTTAGGCCTGGTTTATCGGTGAGTGTCGATGGCGTGTCTGCTGAAAGGGATATTGCCAATATTTTTAAATCTCAATTTTGTGTCGAGCCAAGCAGTATTCCGCCCTCTGAGGTGGTCGATGCTAAGTCACATGGTACGATCCTAGAACCACAAGTTAAATTCACGGCTGCGGAAATAGCTAAAACCATTGAATGTATGACCAGGGGAAAATCTCCTGGACATGACGGGCTTAGCATCGAGCACCTACAGCATGCAGGGCCCCACCTTCCACGTGTTTTGGCCATGCTGTTTACTTTCTGTCTTCGCCATTCGTATTTGCCGGACGAGCTGATGAGGACGGTAGTAGTACCAATTGTGAAAAATAAAACAGGTGACATTTCAGATAAAAACAATTATAGACCGATTTCTTTAGCGACAGTCATTGCGAAGGTGTTTGACAGCATGCTTAATGCTCAGTTAAACAACACGATAACTTTGCACAATAACCAGTTTGGGTTCAGACCCAAACTGTCCACAGATAGTGCTATACTGAGTTTGAAGCATGCTGTCAGGTATTACACAGATCGAAACACGCCTGTATATGCCTGCTTTCTCGATCTCTCCAGGGCATTTGACTTGGTTTCATACAAAGTGCTGTGGAAGAAGTTGCTCGATAGGCAAGTGGCGCCTGAAGTTGTTAGAATTTTCCAGCACTGGTACGGAAACCAGGTCAATAATGTTAAGTGGTCGGGAGCTCTATCGGACTCGTACATGTTGGAGTGCGGGGTGAGGCAGGGTGGATTAAGCTCACCAACGCTCTTCAATCTGTATATAGATGAACTTATTGCCGGGCTCAGCAGTCGCCATGTTGGATGCCATGTTGATGATGTTTGCTTTAACAACATCAGTTACGCGGATGATATGGTGCTGCTGAGCGCGTCAGTAGGGGGAATCAGAGAGCTAATAGGCATTTGCGAAACATACGCCCATACACATGGCCTAAAATATAATGTTAAAAAAAGCGAGCTATTAGTTTTCAAGGCAGGTTCCAAATGTCCGGTTGAGGTTCCACCAGTAAAACTGTGTGGGGTGCCCTTGGAGCGGGTACATACTTTTAGGTATCTGGGCCATATTGTGACGTCTGACCTGAAAGACGACGCCGATATTGAGCGAGAAAGGAGGGCGCTGTCGGTGAGGGCGAATATGATTGCCCGAAGGTTTGCTCGTTGCTCCAAGGATGTAAAGCTCACCTTGTTTCGAGCCTATTGCACATCTTTTTATACGAGTAGCCTGTGGGTGTCATATTTGCAGAAATCCTACAGCGCTCTCCGCGTTCTCTATAATAACGCGCTGAGGGCGCTGCTGCGGCTGCCTCGCTTCTGCAGCGCGTCGGGAATGTTTGCGAGCGTCCGCATTGACTGCTTTTATACTACCATGCGTAAGAGGGCAACCTCGATGGCGGTCAGAGTGCGGGGCAGCGGTAACAGTCTTCTTAGCGTTGTTGCCAGTAGGTTAGACGGGCCTTTCATGCAGCACTGGGTGACTTTACATTCACCCATATTTAGAGCTTGGGGCAGGTAGGAAATAATAATAATATATAATAATAATATACATATTAATAGATTAGAGTTATTTTAATTATTTTGATTTTTGTTTTTGATTTCGATTTTTAATTTCCGTTTATGTTTTAATACTAATTTTGATTGTGATATTGATTAATTTTATTTATTTTAATTTGAATTTGAATTTTATTTGGTATGGATTTTATTATCTGAATAAAGAAATATTATAATATTATAATATAATAGCAAAAATTGTTCCACGTGATGAGCATTTTCTGCTGAGAGAATAAATTTGAAGATCCGGAACACCTGATGTGGAACTTCAAGAGCCCAGCTACACTATAACATAGGTATATAAGAATGACGCCTTAGCAAGAGTTGTTCTGCCTTATGAGCACTCGCTGTTGACGTATAAAAATCGAAGATCTGGAACACCTGTTGTGGAACTCCAAGAGCCCAGCTTCACCATAACTCACATAGGAATGACGTCTTAGCAAAAGTTGTTCGGTCTGATAGGCATTTCCTGTTGACTTATAAAAATCGAAGATCAGAAACATTTGATTTAGAAATTAAAGCTATCACTAATTTCATTGCATAATTATAAAATAACATAAGTACCTCCACGCGATGAACGCGGGAACAGTTCAGGACTGATTTTCGATGACGATGGTATATCATAGAAAATTAGACTCTACTGGCCAAAACTGCCATTTCTTTTTTATCGTATAAACATGCCTTCGGGCTTATGTTATTTGAATGTTTAATTTCATTTTCCATTTATCTTCGTTACACGGTAGCCTACCCGGTAACGCAGGGGAGCAGCCACTTAGATTTTAATTGATCAGGTATCTTCACAATTAAACTATAACCATGCCTAGAAAGAGGTCAAATCTTTCCCAGCGTTCCAAAGGTGCTAAATGATTAAAGATCATAAGATCCCAACAATCGAGAACATGACGCTCCGTGGAAACTTCTTGGGATCGCGAAGCACGCCTGCATTCTCAGCGTATTTACGCATCTATATCCAGGTCTCTAGACATCAGTGAAGAATATGTGCGCGACTGACCGCTGATCGTAAACATCATGCACTGTCTCGCGAGTTGGAGACGTTCACGGAAAAAGCATGACGCTTGAGTTTTCAGCGTATATACGCATCGATTCTAGAGATAAGTGGGGGATGGAGATGTGCGACTGACCGCTGATCGTGAACGTCACGCAACATATAGGCTATAATTTATTTTGGAAAATGGAACACCTAAAGTAAAAGAGATATAAAAATGGTGCCATTGCAAAAACTATTCCACGTGAAGAGTGTTTTCTGCTGTGAGACTAAATTTGAAGATCTGGAGCACCTGTAGTGGAACTCCAAAGCCCAGCGACAATATAACATATACATAATAGAAATGGCGTCTTAGCAAAAGTTGTGAAGTCTGATGGCATTTCCTGTTGACCAACAAAAATAAGAAATCTGGAACGTTTGAATTAGGGCTTGCAATCCGGATATCCGGATATCCGTATTATCCGGATATCCGCCGATTTTAAAATCCGGATTTTACTTGCATGACAATCCGGTTTTTTCGGATATTACGGATAGTTCTATTTCACTTTGAAATATTAAATAAAAAGCTGTCATCTGTAATGAGCATTACTGTTATTACGTTATTTATTATTTCAATATAGTTAATATATTGTAGTTAACTCTCGCTTTTGTTTTTTTACTTCCCAAATCATACATAAATACATAAACGCACGCCTTTTTTCATGAGGGTAGGTTGAAATGAGAAAGTACAGAGTGCCATGTGCTACGATTCTGACATAATTCTTTTGCTTCGTTTACATTCATACATGCTGTCATACACATCATAATATTGAGTCAATTTAGTGGCAGAGATTATAATTAATTCCAACATTCTATATACATAGCCAAAGTACAGGCTTTGCTTAGCTCTGCTTGGCTACAGATGGACACTCCACACCAATTAGACCGACCTAACTTAGCTTGTACAAATATTATGCCTGAGTTTTCTTTTAACAAACATTATTATTAAAATTAATGACCACTGGCGAACTTTATCAATCAATCAATTCATTTATTAAATCAAACAAATGACACACATCCATACTGCACGCATTTTCAAGATTGTGTTGTATTTTACGGCACGCACGGTAAAAGAAGACTGGACCAGAGTTTCAAAATCAATCGCTATAGTGGCATTTACAAAACCTCTCACATTTTTATTAAGAACAAAAAAACTTCCAACGAATCTGTGAGACTAGCGATTATTAAAATTATATCCACGTTTAACACACAACAACCAAATCAAACAGTCATAACTTCTACGGACAATACACGATATAAAGAAGGTTGCTCTTCTTCAACTGAAAACGTATCAATCAAAACATATTCAAGTTTCTTCATGACACACATAATATATCTGAGGTCATCAAAAAACTTGAATCTTTAGGCCCATGCATACCACTAATTTCTACGGAAAATTGTTCTCAGTGGAGGCTATACGGTTATGGAATGCTTTGCCTGTGTCAGGGAGACAAGATCAAACATTAGCATCATTTAAAAATATATTATTATCTTTCTTCTTTCAACACCAGGGACGCGTTGCCGACCCTTTAAAAACCTATCTACTCCCCTTTTGAAGAACCCCATACTGTAGCCCTCTGAGAAAACCTCGGCAGGGAGCTCATTCCACAATCCAAGTGTACGCAACAGCTGTAATAGATGGTTAACAACTAAATAAGCAACGCATAGCCAATTACAGGTAGAAACAAAGTATGTTACAGAAATCTTAGGATTACTAACAAGCACGGTAATAACAGAAAAAAAAATAGAAAAAAATACAAAAAGCACTCACATTATAATGTTTTATACAGGTCGATTGGATTGCGATGTTATGATTTGTAATAAATGTAAGATCTCATGTTTAATTAGAATTGTTAGTATGAGAAAAGTACATTCGATTGTATAGTGCGATATCGGTGTTTTAAAGCAAAATTTTAGAAAGTTAACAATTTTGTAATTGTTACTTGAAATATTGGTATAGTTTAATATTTCTTGTCATTTTGCCTGAGAGACTAATTAGAACGTGTTAAAAAAGCTTATTAATTTAATTTATAATAAAAACAAAAAAATATCCGTATTATCCGAAATATCCGGATAATCCGGATAGCAATTTTTTAAAATTCGTATTATCCGGATAGTAAAAACGAACGGATATTGCAAGCCCTAGTTTGAATCGTCTCGCGCATCCCATTGTTTTCCGTCACCGGGCTTTTAGAATTCGACATCCGACAATTCAGATCTTCGATTTTGACGACCCCATTGTCGCTGGCATAAGCAACAGGATCCGCGTACGAAGTCGCGGGCAGAAGCTAGTACCTAATAAATGAGAACCTCATTGAGAATGTGTTGATCGACGGTCCCTGGCTACTAAGCAATTGTTTGTCACGACTTGACACTACAGTTGCCAAATGAAGGCATTTCGACAACTTTGTGAGCCAAGTCTAGATTCTTAATTTGCTTAACTTTATCGATTTTTTATCCGAGGTTTACATGTCAGAAGTTTAGAACCTCCTAATACTTACTGGCTGCATAATCCAGTGATAATGAAGGCCGTAAGTAGGTACATTGTCTTATACTACCATTTTAGAGATCTGGGTTGGGCACATAACTTTGGCGCGACTCCTCCAGATTCCACAAGAGAATAATTTTGGAGCGACATGTAGGTATTGCAGAAGTTGCACATGTGTGAGAAGCTTGGCCGGGCTAAGCAAAAGCTTCGAGGTCAAAGTAGGTCATCATGACTCAACTCTGAGCCCACTTCTCCTCAATATGGTAATGGAGTACTTAACAAATGGTATTTAGTCTCCCTCATCATGGTGTATGTTGTACGCAGGTTACATAGTCTAAATAGATAAAGATGCCCCAAGGTTCTATTCTAGGTCCATTCCTCTTTTTAGTTTACATTAACGATTTACCTCAATTAATTCAGAATGAACCGAAGATGGTGCTGTTTGGACGGTCACAAAACCTTGATGACGTTAATAATTCAATTCTGCAGGTCCCTAATTGGTTTACAGTAAATAACTTGGTACTTAACGAAAAAAAAACCAAATGTATCAGATTTATTTTACCAAATGTTAGAAGTAGCGAATGTGACATCATATTGAATGGGGAAAAACTGGAATTTATTAATCAAACGGTTTTCCTAGGCATTACGCTAGATGAGAAATTACAATGGGGACCTCACTTAACATCACTTGCAGGACGGTTAAGCTCAGCCGCTTTTGCGGTTAGAAAAATAAGCCAGTTGACAGATGTAGAAACCGCGCGTTTGGTATATTTTAGCTATTTTCACAGCATTATGTCTTATGGTAGGTATTTTACTGTGGGGTCGGGCTGCCCGGCTGCTGACATTGAATCTATCTTTATTTTACAAAAGAGAGCTGTCAGAGCCATTTATAATCTACCGAGTCGCGAATCTCTTAGGGAACTTTTTAAGAAAATTAATATTATGACAGTGCCATGTCAATTTATTTATGAAAATATAATGTATGTTAGGAAAAATCCTCATCTTTTCAGCAAAATTAGTGATAGACATAATTTTAACACAAGAAATAAAGATAAAATAGCGCAACCAGCTTTCAGACTAGCCAAAGTACAAACATCTTTTTTGGGGTATTGTGTCAAATGTTACAACAAAATACCTCGTGATGTATTGTATTAGAATTAAATGAAAGGAAATTTAAAACTTATATTAAAAGTACACTCTGTAAACAAGCTTATTATAAATTAGAGGATTAAATTGAAGATAAAAATACTTGGAAACATGCTGGTCCTGCTCCATAGGACATAGGAGGTTTGACAAAATCAAAATGGCTGTTAGAGTACTTAAATTTTTGTTTGTTTGCTTTTTTCTCTGAACTCACACACTGATCTGCTGTTTGTTTTTAACTTTATTCATTTGTTTATATAATGAGTATCTCCTTTAATAACATTCTACAGTGTATTGTGTATTTTTGTTAATATGTGAGTACAATGTATCTATCAACATAATATCTTTTTATCGAGTCCATTGCTTATTTTTTATATACCTATCTCAGTATAGCTCTTATTACTCTAGGTGCATCGTCCTCACATAAAATCTGATTGTTGTATACGAAGTATTGTAATCCTATTTTAAAAGAGTAAGTATGGAGTTTCTTGCACATTCTTCTCCATACGGAACTACCATTTGGAATGTGCAACTAGAATCATTCTCTTAATTTATTTTATTTTGTAAGTTAACTTTCAAAAGCGCCTGTTATGGGTCTAATTGAAATAAACGATTTGACTTTGACTTTGACTTTGCCGATGACTCCAAAGAACCCTCGATAAGTGGCGATATACGCTGGAAAACAAAAGTCACCGAATCAGAAAAAGTAAAACGGAGTACATAAAGTGCGCATTTAGTGGAAACACCAACAACTACAACTCGATCCATATCGATGGGAATCCACTGCCAATGGTACCCCGATTCAAGTATCTTGGTGCGATGCTGACAGCCGGGAACAACTAGTCCAATGTTTCCTACCCACAGAATTAGCGTGAGATGGCAGAGGTGGAGGCCTTTGACGGGTGTTTTATGTGACACTAGAATGCTGATTAAAACCAAAGGCAAGATCCACAAGACCGCAGTCAGACCAGCCATGACATACGGTGAATGCTGTGCTGGGCTATAAAAAAAGCCCATAAACAGAAAATACAGCGAGATGAAGATGCTAAGGTGGACGGCAGGTGTAACTAGACTCGATAAAGTGCAAAACGAGCACGTCAGAGGAAGTTTCAAGGTCGCGCCTATAGCAAAAAAACTCACTGAAAGCCGCCTATGATGGGTCGGTCATGTCATGTGACACCTTGAAGACCATCTCGTGAAACAGGCTCTGGCTTTGTCAAAAAATAAGAGAAGTAGAGGACGCCCACTAGCCACCTGGCGGTCCACGGCCTACCCAAACAAATATTTCGACAACCCAGGACACTGTCTTAGCGCCGCAGAACGAGGAGAGCCGACCCCAAATAATGCGAAAAGACAAAAAAGAAGAACAAAAACTTGCCTTAAAGTTGAATTCGTCGGGTCACACTGGAATTATAATATTCTTCGATATAATGTTGGTATAATGTTAGACTGCAGAGCCTATTCTAGACGGACCTTTTTATTAACCCCCGACGCAAAAAGAGGGGTGTTATAAGTTTCACCGCTATGTGTGTGTGTCTGTCTGTCTGTCTGTCTGTCTGTGGCACCGTAGCGACCAAACGGGAGCACCGATTTAGATGCGGTTTTTTTTATTTGAAAGCAGGGCTTCTTGCGATGGTTCTTAGGCATAATTCATCAAAATAGGTTCAGCCGTTTCAAGGTTATCAGCTCTTTTGTTTTAGCTACCGTTGCTATTTTAGACGCCTATGGGTATTAATTTTACTTCCAAACATATGTGTGTCTTAAAATTTCAAAGACCCATGTGTGTAATATTAATAAGCAACATTATGGTGTATTTGGTCTGATGCAGCCAGGATATCTAGCAGACTAATACACTCTTGGGAAAATTACAGCAGATATGTCGTGTTTGGATTCATTTTAACCAGCATTTGATTCTGCACATAATGCACTGGCGGCAACAAGATGAGTTGATGCTGCAACCAGGCTATTCAGCACACCAGTAGGTAGACTCTTGGCAAAATAGTAGCAGATATATCGTGTTTGGATTCATTTTAACCAACATTAGATTCTACACACAATGCCTTGATGGCAACAGGATGAGCTGATGCTGCAGCCAGGCTATCCAGCACACTAGTAGGTAGACTCTTGGCAAAATAGTAGCAGATATATCGTGTTTGGATTCATTTTAACCAACATTTGATTCTGCACACAATGCCTTGATGGCAACAGGATGAGCTGATGCTGCAGCCAGGCCATCCAGCGCACCAGTAGGTAGACTCTTGACAAAATAATAGCAGATATGTCGTGTTTGAATTCATTTCAACCAGCATTTGATTCTAAACAAAATGCACTGATGACAACAGGATGAGCTGATGCTGCAGCCAGGCTATCCAGCACACCAGTAGGTAGACTCTTGACAAAATAATTGCAGATATGTCGTGTTTGGATTCATTGCAAAAACCAGCATTTGATTCTGCACACAATGCCCTGATGGCAACAGAATGAGCTGATGCTGCAGCCAGGCCATCCAGCGCACCAGTAGGTAGGCTCTTGACAAAATAATAGCAGATATGTCGTGTTTGGATTCGTTTTAACCAGCATTTGACTCTACATACAATGCACTGGAAAATTCTCATAACTGTAAACTCCATCAAACAAAATTAATGCGTTTAAAAAAAATAAAATAAAAATTAAATAAAAAAATAAAAAAACCCCCACCGCAAAGAAGTAAAACGTTTAAAAAGTTAAAAATAACACTTTAGCCATGAAATTTTACGTAACGTCGGGGTACCGTTAAAATAAGGAACATTCCTTACTAGGTAGGTTAGGTACCCCAACGTGAAGTAAAATTTCAAATTGGCAGCGGGAAAAGCTCAGCAAGTTCTCATCATTGAATTTATTGCGAAAATCTTGATCGTTTTGAATATTTAGTGATGAGCGCAATTCTTCATATTATTATTGTTTGTAAACTTCAGCAATATTTTTCCTTCAAATGTACAAAGGAATATTTTGGCTGACGGGCCACTGCCATAGTACTTCGTTTCGAGCCGTACCTACTTACTATTTAACCGACTATATTTTTTATTAACTGACTTGACTATAAGTAATGAATAGTGATTGTAATGTTATTTCATTAGACTTGCCCTTAATACCTACTATTTTTCTTTTACCTCGGAATTTCATTTACGATGAAATTATTATTATTATGCGCTGATATTTCTCGGAACCCTTGGGTTCCGGACCTTTGGAAGGCGTACGAGGAGCCTAAGCCAACTCGCAGAGGCCCTTTGTCGTTTTTAATGCAGTGAGGCACCAATCGCAGATTTTCCCTGTATGCATTATGCAAGTGCACCCAAGGAAAACCTACGACTAGTGCAGGACTATTGTAGACTAAAACAACAAATATATTGGGCTATAGGTTAGGGGTGGATAAGAAGAACTGGTTACCTAGTACTGTGGAAGGACTATGGCCCCTGCCTCATCAATGCTTTATAATACACGAATAAAATGGCAGGGGGTGACTTGCACACTCAGTAATGGGCCCTCTGAAACGGCCGCTAGCACACAGTGACGTAGCGACAAGAGGGCAACATAACCTGAGGTGCTTGAGGAGTGGAGAGGCATTCCACGGCTATCAGGACAATCCCGGAAGTACGGTCAAGATCCCTACCAGCACCTTACTGGAATGCTTCCTTCCTCCGAGCACGTTTGCTCTTGCGAATCTCCACTCTAGCCGGCCAACTAAGGCAAGAAAGAGGTGGGAGCTCCGTTCCTCGTCATAGTTCACTCTAATAAATTATTATTATTATTATTATTTTCATTAGCTTTTATTTCTCGGAACCCTTGGGTTCCGGACCTTTGGAAGGCGTACGAGGGGCCGAAGCCAACTCGCAGAGGCCTATTGCCGTCTTTAATGAAATGAGGCACCAACCGCAGATTTTCCCTGTATGCACTACACAAGTGCACCTAAGGAAAACCTACGACTGGTGTAAGACTTTTGCAGACTATGAAAACAAAAGTACTGGACTATAGGTTAGGGTGTCTAAAATGGACTGGATATCTAAAACTATGAAGGACTATGGCCCCTGCCTTACCAATCTTTTATATACAGGGATTAAATGGCAGGGGGTGACTTACACACTCAATAATGGGCCCTCTGAAACGGCCGCTAGCACATAGTGACGTAGCGACAAGAGAGCAACATAACCTGAGATGCTTGAGGAGTGGAGAGGCATTCCACGGCTATCAGGACAATCCCGGAAGTACGGTCAAGATCCCTACCAGCACCTTACTGGAATGCTTCCTTCCTCCGAGCACGTTTGCTCTTGCGAATCTCCACTCTGGCCGGCCAATAAAGGCAAGTCAGAGGTGAGGAACAAGAACTCTCCCGGGAGATCAGGTCCGTGGGGTCGCTACTGCCCAACAGCTCGCCACAAGCTGCCTTGCGGGGTTATTATTATTATTATTATTATGAGCCTGTGGTGTCCCACTGCAGGGCAAAGGCCTCCCTTCCATTCTTCCACTCCTTCCTGTCTTCAGCCACTTTTGGCCAATCCTTCAGAAAGGAAAACGATGAAATAATGTGCAATAATAACAGTTACTGAGAATATTCATTCATTTGGTTATATTATGAACATTAATACGAAAGTAAAACGGAATACTGATAGTGGGCTATAATTAGCATGTTTTAAATACTGCTCAGACATAAGATAACCAATAATCGAATGCACTCGATATTTACGTTCAATCTGGTTTAATTTTCCCAATGGATTTTAGAGCTGGAGAAATAACAATAAGGGCAGGTTACCGAAGCAAATATGCACTAACAGAGAAACTTAAGTACTAAGAATTGTCCCTCACTCAATCCATTATTTAAGTTAGGTATCGCTTTGTGCATTCAGCATTCAATTTGAGTACATTAACAGAATGTAAACAAAATAAGCAGTATTTTGGAAACATAACATAACATCACGCCTGATATCCCCGAATGGTTAGGCAGAGGTGTAGGTACCAGTAGTACAGGTACACTCACATTCCATCAGTTATGTTTTAAGTCCCATGTAATTAGGGGACGAGCCTACTTGCCGTCAATCGGGCACAAATCCAGACTCCGAGCTGATACTGCAGCGTCGAGTCCTGGGACGCGATGGTGTCCTTCTGCGAAACAGTCATCTCGCAAAAGATGGCTGGGAAAGGGAGAGGGAGATTACCTCCACTCACCCTGGCGGCAGCAGGCGCACCGGGCGCAGGCGGAGGGCGGACCACGCCCTCTTCCAGGCCCCCACGTACATGAACCCGAGGTGGCGGCGCGTCGTGTTCACGCGCGCCCCTCTTAGACGTCAGACGCCAGACGCCAGTCGCTGACTAGGCAAGGCACGCGGGGCCGGCACCAGTCGGGGGTCGCGGAAGTATCTTCTGTTCCCGTGACCCCCGGCGCAGGTGTGAGAAGGAACACGGGGTGGTTTTTAGTCAGTAAGAGTCTGACAGACCCCTCCACCTCCCCGGGCGGGGGACATCCATGAGGATGGTAAGGTTAGGCTATATGTATGTACTAAAATACCTCTTATTTCTTTTTGCCCCCTAAGGGATTGAATTCACAAAAGTTTAATAACCCTAATACTTACTTCATTTTATCGAAATATCTTTGAAAATCAGAGAAGCTTTCACACTAACTTTGCGCTCCCCTTTTACCCCCCTTTAAGAATGATTTACGAAAAAATATTTGTTACGTGTTTCATGACTTTCAATGAAAACCTTCATACTGAATTTCATTGGAACAATTTCAAAAACGACAAAGTTTTATACAAGTACTTACTTTGCACCCACGTTTTACCCCCTTAGGGGATGATTTTCGAAATGTATCGCGCTCCTGATTGTTCTCGAAGGACCGAGCAGTCTCAGAGCGAATATTCTGAATATTCAACCTCTGATCCCTCTCTGTAAACTTTTCGGATGCGTGAGACGACCCCGATGACGATCCCGGTCGATAGCTAAACGCATTTCTTGTTGTTTCACACTTTCATTTTTGAGGGGTGGAAAATCCTCATGGATGTCCCCCGCCCGGGGAGGTGGAGGGGTCTGTCAGACTCTTACTGACTAAAAACCACCCCGTGTTCCTTCTCACACCTGCGCCGGGGGTCACGAGAACGGAAGATACTTCCGCGACCCCCGACTGGTGCCGGCCCCGAGGGCCTCGCCAAGTCAGCGAGGGGAGTGAGGTGTTGAACTCCCCTCGCGACGTCTAAGAGGGGCGCGCGCGAACACGACGCTCCGCCACCTCGGGTCCATGTACGTGGGGGCGGCGGACATCCCCGCGTCCGTCGCCCTGGACCCATTCAGGGGGGCTAGAAGAGGGCGTTGTCCGCCCTCCGCCTGCGCCCGGTGCGTCTGCTGCGGGCAGGGTGAGTGGAGGTGATCTCCCTCTCCCTTTCCGCAGCCTCCTTCTGCGAGATGACCGTTTCGCAGAAGGATATCACCGCGTCCCAGGACTCGACGCTGCCGACCATCCTCTCGACCACGGCCGGCAGCGACAGGTCACTGCCTACTCCAGAGACGAGGGCACGGCGCGGCTCCTCCCAAGCGGCACACTCTGCCAGCGTATGCCGCGCGTCATAGTTCTAACCTAACCTAACCTAACCTAATGGATCCCTTCCACATCGTTTTTACGACAAACGGTTAGTCGGAGACAAAAAACACCAAGATACTTTTAGCCTTAAATTTAGGTGTTTTATACGATAGAATCGAGAAAATGAACGATGAGCAAAAATAACACTTTTTTGGCTAATTTTTTTAAGTCCTTGCTCCGTAGTGCCCCTTAGGCTACACTCCAACCAAAAATAATAATTATTCGCAGGAAAATTAAACACTTCAACCAACACAAACAACAAAGGTATCCCCCGTTTATATAGGATGAGAGCGTCACATCGGCACCTATAACATCACTTTTTGGGAACGAAATAGCGCGATCTAACTCGACGCCAATGCAGCCATCCAGTTAGAAAACGGAAACTACATATTATTTACCCAAATTAAATTAGGAATAAAACTAAATTGTCGTTAATTTAACAGACAAAGTAACTACATTATTTTTGAATTTAAAAAAATATGTTAATCGCAGCAAGGAACAAAACTACGAATTGTAAACTTAAATCAATTACCAATTACAACAAATTTTAATGTGCTTGGTAAGTAAAAACTTAGACTGACTTGATTTCATGATAGTGTAGCTTGTTGTACCACCTATCAATCTGTTTAGTAATATTGGTGTGAAACTCTCCATACAATTAGATAGGACATGTATATAGTTCTCAGATTTTATAACAGTATCGTAAATAACGCATAAACTAAAAAAAATAATGAGATTTTTCTAAAACAGTATTATAAGATTTAACCTCGCACCATTTAGTGTGGTAAACGGTCGCTTGACCTCTCCGCTAAATTCCCCGTTGACATATTGTTGAACAGCTGTTCCCCTGCAATTTATAATTCAATTTAATCTATCCAATAGTTTTCGCGTGAAGCGTACCTACCATACACACAGACAAACAGACAAACATTCTAAAAAGTCTTTTTTGTCATTAGTTACGTTTTTCTAACAAATCCCCCTTATTTTTTAACCGACTTCAAAAAAAGAGGAGGTTCTCAATTCGGTTGTATGTTTTTTTTTTTTTCTTTAGGGTTTGTTACCTCAGTACTCCGTCATTTATGGACCGATTTTCAAAATTCTTCTGTTATTTGAAAAGGTATACGAACAGATTGGTCCCATTTGTATCAAAACTCATATCTAATGAGGGATCCTCGAGGAATTGAGGGAACTCCTCAAAAAATATAGGTACACACGCACCGATTTTAACATTTTCAGTAACAAATCAAGCATTTTCATTTGGAAAGTATCATTTGGTGAAGAAAAACTGATGAAGAAGACCGGCAACGGAACTCTTCAACGCATAACAGCAAATTATTCGCAATTGCTATACTCAGATGTCTATGCTGAGCTTTTGTATTTCCATAACATAACATTACGCCTGTCTATTTTAAAAGAGGCCCGGCAGAGATGTACAGGTTAATGTTTAGAAAGAACGACTTTTGCAATTGTTCACCGATTTCAATGATTCTTTCAAGTTTTGAAAAACATTCTTTACATCGTTCGAAGTCGGTGGCCAATAATGAACGAAAACCACCAAAGCCACAGACTTCCGAAACTGGAGTTATTTTTCACCTGTTAGTGTTTTTTTAAGAAGTCGGTTGTTTTTTTTGTAAAAAAGTTTTTTAGAAAATTCTCGATGTACCTACAGTTTTTCTTGCGTTACCTACTGTTTTATTATATTTATACTATAGATTAATTTGTTATTACTGTAATGTGTACCTATTTCTAACAATACACTGTCACTTTGCATAAGTAAATATAATCCGATATTTATTTTTAATTTATTTTTTTATTTTAGCTAAAGGTATGTTTGTGTAACGCGCGGATCGCTTCTTGCCACAACAAAGATCTAAACGCATCTTCTATTATCATGGCATGCACGCTTTGTTCTCGCCCCGCCGGTCGCGCTCGCCCCGCGTCCCTCTTCGACCCCGCGCGCACCCTGCGAACGCCACGAGGCGCGATATGTATACAGATACACGTTAATTTTACTTAAACTTCCAGTCATGTATTTCTTATTTTTATTAGGTGCGAATATAGTACCTATATTTAGAATACATCATGTATAAAAAAACGACTACAATAATTTGCCCCGAAGTACAATTTACAAATATTGTAAGATGCTGGTTTCCAAGGGGTGCAAAAGGGTGCAAATTTAACTGGGTCTTTATGATGCTTTAAAAAGCACCAACAGACAAAATTTCCCATAAGCCGCAAATCAAAAATATTAAATTATTAATGTTTCATACACCTCACACTTTTTTCGTAACCAGTAATTATACACCAAAGGGGTATCTACATATTTGCATAGGTACCTACTTAGCACAATTAGTTACTAATGAAATTTCAAAATTTTGGGACTTTCAAGTTTTTGCCTAATATTAAACGATGTTCCGTAAATAATAGGAATGGTGCAAACTCAGAGAAAACTTATTTTCATGTCTTCTAATGATTCCACAAAAAATTACAACTACACGAATTACCTACGTCCAATCTTTTTGCTAATTTGACTGTACTCTAGGACGTTTAAGTGTAACCAAATAACAAAGTTTTAGTACTATGCTAAGTTTATAAACTGTTTTAAAGTAGTAATTACGAAACGCGCTCCGTTTGACGTTTGTTTGAAGTAAACTTCACAAACTTCCATGTATGTGTGCGTGTGTATGCATTACGTACGACAGCTAACAAGTGTTTTTTCTATCATTTCGTGTGTCAGTTTATATTATATAAATTTTTTATTAGTGCTTTTGTATTGGTGTTTCAAAGTTTAGCCTATTAAAACTCTATATAAAACTTTTTGGACATAATGGTGCTACTTTCTGGAAGTTATTGATAGTTGTGTGTTAATAATTCAACGAATTAATAAGTTCTTGAAGTTTCCATGCTTTTTAACAAGGAATGGCAGATTTTCCCAGCGAGTCTAAAACTTCACAGTGTGACCAGTGAGTACTTAAACATAATTCTGATGTTTACTTTACCCTGCACACTAGTTGCATCGGACATTCCTGACCATCACACCATTTTTTAAACACACGATTTCAGGAAATGTTTTTATAACAGAGATTTGCACTAAACTCATTGAATTAGCTTCACATAATATTTTTACTAACTTTAATCAATTCGCCCTTGAAACTTATACAAAGTTAACTTTTAAATGAAAATTTACAACTACATCTACAGCAGTTTACTTACTAAATCCCAAAAGAATGGGACGGGTATGAAGTAACTTTGTTTATCATAACAAAAATTTGTCTATCTATTTCTTCAATATGACCTCATGATACTGGTATGCATATATATTACAGCTATAGACTTGCGTTAGGCAATGTTCCACCTATGAACACGGTCATGTAGATGAGATGAGAGATGAGAAATAATACTTATTATAGCTCAACAAATTACAAACACAGTTATTATGAGTAGATGGATAAATTTAAATTTTATTCAATAAATATGATTTAAAATATTTCATTTGTTTCTCTTCTATGTGCTAATCGTTAATTATAGACAAATGGTTAATCTTGTGTCAATGCTGGAATAGAGACTAACTATATAGTCTGGACAGCTAGTAACTCTCATAGAGAAAGCGAGAGAGATAAAGTTTGTAGGTACATAAACAAAACAATTATCAGTTGTCTTGAACTGTTGTTTATTTATTTATTTATTTCGGAGGATCTCCAACAAAGAATACACAAATATAATTAAAATAGCATTACAAAAGATTCTCTTAAGTGTGCTCCTTCAATTATAGGAGACCACAGCATGCACATTTATAACTGGGTAAATCAAAAAACGATTAAAATAAAATATTAAAAGACAAAAATAATGGACAAAATTAACAAAATGAATGAGCTATTAAAAATATGGAAATAAAGATTGAAAAAAATACAAAAATACAAAACAAATACATTTAAGATTCTGCGGTGGATAAAATATTTTTGTATTTTGAAATGGGAAGGGTTATGTCCAGGTTACAAGCCTTTGACAATTCATTGTATTGCCTACAGAGTCTAGGGAAGGCGGCAAAATGTCCAAGATCAGTTTTAGATCCAGAGACATGAAATGGATTGTACCTCGTTTTCCGCGGCAGACAAGATGGCGCGTTAATTTGCAATTTATCAAGTAGTTCGCTGCAGTCTGTGACTCCATTGAATACTTTGTGCAGTAGCGCCAAGTCTGCCGTTTTCCTTCTGTCTACAAGTGAGGCAATTTTGTAGTGCCCTATTCTGTCTTTGTAGCTGATTACTTTTCTAGCCTATCGATCTTTGTAACATAGATGATAAAGAAACCGTCTTTGGACATTTTCTAGGTGTTTAATTTATATGTCGTAGTGAGGATTCTAAACTTGACTGCTATATTCGAGTATTGGCCGAACCAGTGTATTAAATAATTTTATTCTGGTTGAAGCTGTTTTAAAATCTTTACTGTTACATAAGATAAATCCAAGGATTTTGAATCCCTTGGATGTTGTGTTTAGGATGTGTTTGTCAAATTTGAATTGCTTATCTAGTGTAACTCCTAAGTCGCGTATTTCCTCTACTTGTTGTAGTTTTTGATGACTGATCGTGTAGTTGTTAGGTGATCGTGTAGTTGTTAGGTTGTTGATGTGTGTGTACAAACATTATCTCTACATAACACTGAAGATGGGGAAAAAAGTTTAGGATAAGTATTATTATTTTTACCCTTGGGTTCCGGACCTTTGGAAGGCGTACGAGGAGCCGAAGCCAACTCGCAGAGGCCCTTTGACGTTTTCAAAGAATTGAGGCACCAATCGCAGATTTTCCCTTTATGCACTAGACAAGTGCACCCAAGGAAAACCTGGGTAGCTAAAATGGACTGAATACCTAGAACTATGAAAGACTATGGTCCCTGCCTTATCAATGTTACATATACACAGATTAAATGACAGGGGGTGACTTGCACACTAAATAATGGGCCCTCTAAAACGGCCACTAGCACATAGTGACGTAGCGACAAGAGGGCAACATGTCCTGAGGTGCTAAAGGAGTGGAGCGGCATTCCACGGCTATCAGGATAATCCCGGAAGTACGGTCAAGATCCCTACCAGCACCTTACTGGAATGCTTCCTTCCTCCGAGCACGTTTGCTCTTGCGAATCTCCACTCTAGCCGGCCAACTAAGGCAAGAAAGAGGTGGGAGCTCCGTTCCTCGTCAGAGTTCACTCTGGCCGGCCAATCAAGGCAAGCCAGAGATGAGGAACAATACATCTCCCAGGATCAGGTCCTCGGGGTCGCTACTGCCCAACAGCTCGCCACAAGCTGCCCTGCGGGGAGTATTATTATTATTGTCATTGGTGCCAATCAAAAACTTTAACAATGAAATTATAACTTTAAACAAAACAGACCTATCTGTTTGACATTATTGTACCTACATAATGACTAAATCAACACTTTCAATTACTTTTCCAAAATATGAAAATAAACATGTGGTTTTAGAAAAATAATTTAAATAAAAATACTTAACACATCTTTTGCCATGTAGTTTGTATAATATTACAAATTATTACTTATTTTTATCATTTTCAATTATAAATATAAATTATTTATATTTGATCATATTATTTATGTATCTACTTATTTCTAGTATTTACCTTAATGAGTTTACTGATTATAAACTGACCCCTTTATCGCATTCCACAAATTTTATAACCATTGTTTGCTGCGGTGTGCAGTAGGTAGGTACTTCTCGGCGAATATGCATACAGAAATACGGAATGCATGTCAGGACGTTTTTGTATTGCTCCTGAAACACTCCAAGTATCCTGTTTGACTATTGGCTAGGTTAGGTTAGGTTTAACGGGCAGGTGTCCGCAACACCACGACAAAGCGCGTATTTTAAGTAGTTTGTGCATATGTGCGTACTACGTTTTGTGGTTGCATAGTTAATAGCGTTAATTTATTTATTTATTTATTTATTTATTTAATACTTCAAGCACACAAATGTACATAGGCGGACTTAATGCCTTAGGCATTCTCTACCAGTCAACCTTTAGGTCATGCAGAGACAAACAGTGGTAGGTGCAATTCCGTAAGAAATTTCAAGAGAAGTAAACATAGTTTATTTATACATATGTAAACAATAAATATAATAAATATGATAAATATCATAAAATATAATAGGTACAATATAATACAATAAATATATACAAAAAAAAAAACTTAAACACATGAACATGATAATCATACCAAGGGAAAACATTAGCGCTGTGACGAAACTACAGCCGTTTTTTTGTGAATGTGCTCACGAACCTAATAATAATAATAACGTCGTTAATTCAACGAGTATTACAATTATTATAAGTAGGTGTCTGTCAATCGTTACATGACATATAGTTATATCCTTAGTCACAACACGCTATACCTAGTTTGATCAGCTCAATTGCCTCGCGCACTAGGAATGATTGTGTTTCATATATCAATCTATTGGCGCCGCCGCCGCTCGGGTAAATGGGCCACTCACCAGTTAGTGCGATGTGCACTATTGTGATCACATTATCACTAAAATCATTATTTGTGACCTGTGGGCCCCCCTATTCGTATGTCAACTTGAATCGGTCTTTAAACCTTTACCGCCTAAAACATTAGTTTTTCGTAAAATAAGATGATGAGATGTAACGTACCTAAGATGTGGATTAGGTGCGACAACAATGACTTGACTTTGGACATTATAATAATAATAATACCAGCCTGTTACTGTCCCACTGCAGGGCAAAGGCCTCTTCTCATACAGAGAAGGCTTGAGCATTGATCACCACGCTTGCTCAGGGCGGATTGGCGATTTCAAACTAATATTAACTACAAGTCCAGGTTTCCTTACGATGTTTTCCTTCACCGATGTCAATGATGTCTAAGATAAACTTAAAAAGTACCTATGAATTGAAAAAGTCACATTGGTACTTGCCCGGATTTGAACCACAACCTCGTGCATGAGAGGTAGGCGCCTTAACCTCTGGGCCATCACGAACACTTTGGACATTATCAAAACAAAACAAAATAAAACTTTACGTACTTATGCGAACACAATATATTATTAATTGTCGACAAACACACTCTCACTAATGTGCACCGTAGATTTTTAATTGACTGAAACTATTGACTTACTAATTAACTATCCAATCAATTATATCTGGGGGCACGGGAGTGCCCCCGCCAAGACGAGCCAAGTGAAGCGCAAGGGCACTACCTACCTTTTCTCGAAGTGTTTCGTCGCTGACACACTGACACACTGATGATCATCAAAATGTTTGGGTACTTACTGAAGTGCTAGAAAGCTGAAATTTGGTATGTAATCTAAATTTAGAATACAACCAAAAAAAAAATTCTTAAACTCTTAACTTTCGCCTCCCATCCCCTAAAATGGAGGGTTGAAGTTAGTATCAGATAATATAACCGCTTAAGAGTGAAATATCGCCCTGATTTATCGCTTATGGTAATCAGTAAACCATCAAAGAAAAAAGGCAAAGACAAAGAATGGACTAAGAAAACCGGCATTACTGATGTGTAAGAAATACACCCAAAAAAATACTATAAATGACAACATTTTACATAAAACGTTTTGGTGGGATTTCAGATCTTTTTGTAAGTAGCTTGGCTGTTTCTTTACTTACTTCAGAAACTAAATATTCGCATCACCTCCACTACGGTACCGAAACGGCGAAGCCATACATTTATACTGATTATGTAGAATTTGTGAAGTTAGGGTCGGTAGGTTAGGCCCTGTAGATTTAGAAGCTTGGCTCTACATGAGATCTTTTTCACAGGGAAAGAAAGAAAGAAAAATATTATTTGACATCAGTCATCAAAACACACATACACAAAATAATGAACAGGGCAAACCTTATGTGGTCGTCTTGGCAACATTTTACATTAAATGTTTTCGTGGGGTAACGTATGCATAGAAGCTGGTTGGAACAATTACTCAAACATCAAAAGATTTGATTGACACAGACTTGCGGGGGCGCCAGACGGGGGGCCCGCGGGAAGAGGTGGTTTGTGATTGGCTGATCGCAATTCCGGTACATTCGAATTGCCGAAGGCACTAGCGGGCAGCGAGTGGACAAGCGGGAGCGGGGTTATGACTCTAGGTCGGACTATATGTCAACTTAAAACGTGCGAATTTTCAAATTAGTCTAGTAAACTTTTTTTGGTGTGGTTTTTGGTGACGTGAAAGTGAGACGTGATTTGTGATGCCCTAAGGACGGATTTTTTTTGTGCTTCTTCTGGTGCCCCCCCAGACGTGATGCCCTAGGCAATTGGTTAATTTGATTAAGGGTTAATCCGTGACTGGTTCGACATCTGTCTCTCTCCTACTTGACTGAGCGATGCGTCCGCGTGGACAGCTGCTATACAATAATGAAAAAGATGGAGTTGTGGGGTTGTAATCCGTAAGTGAAATAGGTAGTCTTAGCTTAGTAAATGAATAAGTATATTTTACTATTTTAATGGATGTAAACAAAACTCACACCTTTTGACAGAAAGTTACAAAGAATAACCAAAAAGAAACAATTTTAATTTGACATATTAAATAAAAAGTATTAAAATTCAATTTTATTACATTAATTGTAAAACAATTGCTCAAAGCACATTCATACTTGTAAAAACTATGCAGGTAGGGAAATTGTAAAAAAAAATTGACATAGTTGTATGTATGCGTACAAATAAATGTAACTTGATCAATTCAATTGTGATTTTCATTTACTTCCTTCTCAATATCCATACAAAATATCTATCAAACAAATAAAATTAATATTTCCTTTTGAAAAATGATACCATTCCATCAGTATTTTCTTATGACGTTGTCACGCAATCAACACAAAACATGTTTACAACAATTTAATTCTGCCTAACTGCTTAACAGTTTGTCTGCAGTTGTTCTCTTTAACAATATTTATAAGATTTTACAAACGTATGTATGCTTGTTACTAAACTACTTATATCTAACTTAACTAAAAACTACCAGTACCAACCTCTACCAAAGAAAAAGTCTAAATCCACTTAATAAGATGGATCGTGAATTGTATTAAGAAGCCTAAATCAGTGAGGTTATTTTCGGCACGAGCGGTAGGAGACCCAATGTTTAGCAACGGTTCTTAAAGGTCAGTAGTAAGTCTTGTTTGTTCATCGTTCATGGAAGAGTTTATATATATACATAACTAGTTATTTGTATAAAAGTATGCAAAAACGCCAACGATCGTAGGTACTATTAAATAGCCCTTGTTCTAATATACCTAAGCGATAACCTTAACTGAACCGAATGTGAATTTCGCCAAACACAAATAAAAGCCTCGCCTAAATTGTCGCGTAAATGGGCTCCACAAATGCCTCTGTACGGAACCCTTCCTGTTCGAGTCCAACTCGCACTTATTTTTGTATCTGTAGATGTAAGCAATCCACCTTTTTCATTTACGATGTTTTTAACCCCCGACGCAAAAAGAGGGGTGTTATAAGTTTGACCGCTATGTGTATGTCTCTGTCTGTCTGTGGCACCGTAGCGCCTAAACGGGTGAACCGATTTAGATGCGTTTTTTTTATTTGAAAGCAGGCTTTCTTGCGATGGTTCTTAGACATAATTCATCAAAATCGGTTCAGCCGTTTCAAGGTTATCAGCTCTTTTGTGTTAGCTACCGTTGCTATTTTAGACGTCTATGGGTATTAACTTTACTTACAAAAATATGTGTCTTAAAATTTCATACACCCATGTGTGTAGTGTGTACCTAATATTAATAAGCAACATCATGGTGTATTTGGTCTGATGCAGCCAGGATATCTAGCAGACTAATACACTCTTGGGAAAATAACAGGAGATATGTCGTGTTTGGATTCATTTCAACCAGCATTTGATTCTAAACACAATGCACTGATGGCAACAGGATGAGCTGATGCTGCAGCCAGGCTATCCAGCACACCAGTAGGTAGACTCTTGACAAAATAATAGCAGATATGTCGTGTTTGGATTCATTTGAACCAGCATTTGATTCTAAACACAATGCACTGATGGCAACAGGATGAGCTGATGCTGCAGCCAGGCTATCCAGCACACCAGTAGGTAGACTCTTGACAAAGAATAGCAGATATGTTGTGTTTGGATTCATTTTAACCAGCATTTGACTCTAAATACAATGCTCTAAAAAACAAAATTAATGCTTTTAAAATCAAAATTAAATTAAAAATTTAAAAAACCCCCACCGCAAAAAAAGTAAAACATTTAAAAAGTTAAAAATAACAGTTTAGCACTGAAATTTTACATAAAATAAATAAATAAATAAATAAATAAATATTCCACAACTTTTCACACAACGCCATCTAGTCCCAAGCTAAGCTAACAGCTTGTGTTATGGGTACTAAACATAACGTCGGGATACCGTTAAAATAAGTACCTACCTACATACCTACAAGTACTAGGAACATTCCTTACTTAAGCGGTACCCCGTGAAGTAAAATTTCATGGCTAAACTGTTATTTTTAACTTTTTAAATGTTTTACTTTTTTGCGGTGGGGTTTTTTTTTGCTAATAGAATCTAAAAGATTACCATTGTCCACCATTGTCACAATACGGCGGATTTCGGCAGTAGTTATCATTTGCAAGGACCCTCGAGGTCACTAAGACTCCACTGTTGTTAAGATTGTAATAATTAATTATGATTAACATAGGTAAGTAGGTACCTAATATTTATGACATAACTATGGAGACCGTCAAGACTAATATCTGGTAACCTGTATGACAGCTTCGATTAAGATAATAATGTGGTATTAGAGAATTAATTGGTTGGGAGTAGTGGCATTGGTCGATAATAAAAAGTAATCAGACTTATTGGTTTAGTAGTATATTACCGACTTAACGAGCGGCAAGCCGGCAAGGTTAGCCTGACATAATAATCCCGCAAGTAGCGAGTTTAATCGAATGACAAGACACACATTTGATTTTTATATACCTTCTTACTATTATATTACTAATTTTAAGGTTTCATACCCAAGGGTGGTCTACCCAGCTGCCTGGTAGCGGGCTGTATCTTAGAAATTGTAACTGTGACACATTCAATTTAAAAATTCTACTATATTATAAATGCAAAAGTTTGTATGTATGTTTATTACTCTTTCACGCAAAAGTCCTGAACGGATTTTAATGAAACTTTATAATAATAATATAGCTATACATCAGAATAACACATAGGCTATAATTTATTAAGATATAGGTACTTAGGTACCTATATGATCTTGGGCAAGAAAATAAACTACTCGAAGTACTAATCCCACGCAGACGAAGTCGCGGGCACCAAGCTAATTAAGTTACATGTATGTTTAAAATCAAGTTAATTGAAAAGGTCATATTATTTAACCATGTAGGATGCTACGGAACCCTGCAAAATAGGTGTTATTTTTAACCCCCGACGCAAAAAGAGGGGTGTTATAGTTTGACCGCTAGGTGTGTGTGTCTGTCTGTCTTTCTGTGGCACCGTAGCGCTTAAACGCGTGAACCGATTTCGATGCGGTTTTTTTATTTGAAAGCAGGGTCTCTTGCAATGGTTCTTAGCCATGATTCACCAAAATCGGTTTAGTCATTTTAAGGTTATCAGCTCTTTTGTGTAAGCTACCGTTGCGATTTTAGACGTCTATGGGTATTAAACAGAGTCAAACAGGCGTCCACCGTCGTCCACAAAACCACGTAGCGTAAGCGGATCACAAGCTCCGGCACGTCGCGTGTCAACTCTGCTACAGCTAGGCGATGTCGACCGCTGGTGACGGCTTGGGGGCACTAGTTCAATCATTTTGATTCCGAACGTTAAGTACCGAAGCGACGTAGGCTAGGGTACGGAAAACCGCAAGCGTGGGAACTACTGACAAGTCGACCACACACCGGACCGCGGTTCGTTGGCTTGTTCCGAGGCGAGGCGATTACGTTAGGATTCCGATTAGTGTGCGTTGCAGTAGGGAGTTTCATACAAACAATACTGAACGGCTTGAGTTCATACGGTGACGATCCCTTTCCGAGTTGATACGTGTGCTTCGACCTTTATGCCGCCTTAGTTGACGCTTCCTTATAGAACGTATAAAGTGTTCCGACTGAGTCCTTCCGTAAGATCTCCGTGAAATGACAAGATTAACGTCCCCTATCCATGCCCCTTTTCCTTCAGGTGATTATGGGGCGAGGTTTCATGTGCGCACTGCGCGAGTGGCGCAGCTTCTTGCGTTATTCATGAATCCGCCCCGAACACCTGTTACTTTGGTACTTGTGCGTGAGGATTAGAAGAAAGTGGGGACCGACACCGAATCACCGTTGTATTGCTAAATAGTTATTAAAACGTGTCAAAAGGATTAGAAGGGCTAGGTTATCAGAAACACAGAACAATATATGTTTCTATTCTGTAGCCCATTAGGGTAGAAAATAAAATACTAGCTTGTCTATCACTGCATTAAACATAACTTGAATTTAAATTAAAAACCCCCCAACACGTAAAAAAATTATAAAAAAACAACCGACTTCTTAAAAAACACTAACAGTTGAAAAATAACTCCAGTTTCGGAAGTCTGTGGCTTTGGTGGTTTTATTTCGTTCATTATTGGCCACCGACTTCAGAAACTGGAGTTATTTTTCAACTGTTAGTGTTTTTTAAGAAGTCGGTTGTTTTTTTTTGAAAAAAAGTTTTTATTTTGCAATTTTTAGTTTCTTCGTTTGTAAAGAAAGTCTTTCAAAACTTAAAAGAATCATTGAAATCTGTTAACAATTGCAAAATAAGTTCTTTCTAAACATTAATCTGTACATGTCTGCCGGGTCCCTTTTAAAATAGACAGGCGTAATGTTATGTTATGGAAATACATAAACCATGCACAGACATGTGACTCCTAGAAAAAAAAAAAAAAAAAAAAATCGCTAGTAATGTGCTGTTATGCGTTGAAGAGTTCCGTTGCCTATCTTCTTCATCAGTTTTTCTTCACCAAATGATGCTTGCCAAATTAAAATGCTTGATTTGTTACCAAAAATGTAAAAATCGGTACATGTGTACCTATATTATTTGAGGAGTTCCCTCAATTCCTCGAGGATCCCATCATCAGATCTAAGGTTTGATACAAATGGGACCAACCTGGTAGTATACCCTATCAAATAAAAAAAGAATTTTGAACATCGGACCATAAATGGCGGAGTAATCGCGTAACAAGAACACAAAAAAAAAAAAAAAGAAAAAAAAAACATACCGTCGAATTGATAACCTCCTCCTTTTTGGGAAGTCGGTTAAAAATATAGAATACATACATATGGAAAGCAATAAAGATATTGATTATTGAGTACTCATATACTTAATTGGGTTCTCCTGTTCAAAGCTCAATCAACAAATATCATCTGTGATTTGAATCATCCTAGGCTGTGAATGCACACCTTATCTACTCGCCTTGTGCTGTTGTTTTCAGATAAGGTGTGTGATTAAGTTTATGTCGTCACCGCCTTCTGCCTGACGACGTCCCGCGACGTCAGTGATTAGATAGTGTAACTATGCGGATCTTACGAGTGAGTACGATGACGGATAACCCCCAACGCCAAAAAGTAAAGCTCACTATTAAAAAGCTAAAAATAACATTTTCCTATTGTTGAGCCATGTAATTTTATGTCGCATCGGGGTACCGCTTAAGTAAGGAATCTTCCTAGTAGTTATGTACTTATGTTAGCGGTACCCCGACGTGACATAAAGTTATTTGGCCACTAATAATGAGCTGGGAAGAAATTTGTAACCTGTCATGTCATCCAAGATGGTGCTGCGTTGAGAAAACTGATTAAAGAAAAATATTCTTCAAATTATTTTTTCGAGGTCTTTTCATGTTTTATATTTGTTATTTTGTCCTGTTCCGGTCGAAGAAAAATCCTTAAACACAAAAATAATTCGCGTGGCTAGACTAACTGATTTTACCACTGAGTTAAGAATTATTTTCCGATTTCTTACGAAGAAGTCCATACACCTTGATACACACATGTTATCCCCGAAGGGTTTGGCAGCGGTGTAGTGTTGGTACCATAGAATTCTAAAAAATAGTATATTTATGGTAGGTACCTACCAGTAGTAGGTACACCCACATTTTGCCAGTTATGTTGAAAACCAAGTAATAGGGGGCGAGCCTATTGCCATCAATTGGGCACAAATCCAGAATCCGGGCTGATACTGAGAAATTTCAGATAGAAAAACATAATAACACTCTGCCCGACTCGGGGATCGAAAGCGGTACCTCGTTCTCAGCAGTAAGTACCACTAGACCAACAAGGCCTTCAAACCACACCTTAATATCAATCTTACTTAAATGTAATTTATTCTTCATTTTAAAACTTTTCTTTAATTACTCATTTATTTAGTTTATATTTATTTTCTTTTAAGTATACCTAGTTATTATGTGCTGTGCATGCTCATGTGGTCTCCTATTAAGGGGGAGCACACAGAAGGGAATCGGTTTGTTATGGTGTACCTAATGTATTTTATTTGTATATCGTTTGTTGGAGATCCTTCTAAATAAATGAAAACAAAGTTATCAAAAGAGAGTAAGTAACGTCAAATCCGTCTTCTTAAGTTGTTCCGAATATAGTTTTGTATGAGACGCGTACAAGTTCGTTCAGTGAACGGACACACGCTCCAGTGTGCGTAGTCCTCAAGTCTAAACCAGCGATTCGCCCCTGCTTTGCACCGGTGTAATAGTATGTTAAAACATTGACATATCTGTTTTCATCGCCATGTCCAAGTTAAATGTTAATTCAAATGTATGTATTCGTTACACTTTAGTATAATGTTGTAGTACTCGGTGTTGTATGTATGAACATGTTGTCTTATTATGTACTGCTTACAAATTTTGCATACGCAGTAGTTGATGCATTATGCGCATAAAGTTTGCGGAATAAACATTCTGAATTATGGTAAATCAATCGCATCATATGCATTGTACCTATAGTTAAAATATCTACACATCGACAGACACGGTTATTGTCTTTATTTTACGATAATATGGATAATAATTATACCCGAAGTTAGGTGGAATGTATAACAAGTGTTGGGGCTTGGGGGATGGAGCTGGGATCTTTAACACAGGTTGCTAAGCGACCTAGCCCTATTTAGACCAAAAACCAAAAAGCTATGAATTTTGTATTGTGCAATCTCTGTAATCCTATTCTAAGGTTTATTGTACAGAGTATTTAGTAGTAAAATATTAGTTTTTAGTCCCTCATCTAGAAAACAAGAAAATATTCGACACATATGTTTTCTTTTTTTCACGTACTTAATAAAAAAATAACGGCGATAGGTACATCGGGTCAAAATGTCGCATGACGTCACTAGCCAGTACAGTTTATACTAGATAATGACGTTACAAGCCCTCTCTCCTCAACTTTAATGCGCTTAATCAGTTAAGCAATAAATATTTAATAGTTAATAGTTCGCTTAAGCAGTTTTCCATCAATTTGTAAAAGAAAAAAAATATTGTGTACTAGCTTTTGCCCGCGGCATTGCCCGCGTGGATGTCGATCTTCCATCCCCTATGTTTTCCCTTTAAGGGTTGAATTTCCAAAATCGTTTTTTGTGGGTACTTACTCTTCACTAAGAACACCCCTTCAAGTTTCATGTCTCTAATACCAGCGGTTTGGGCTGTGATAAACGTAATAATTTTAGCATAATACTTCCGGATAGACTATTTTCAAAGTCCTTCCGGTATGTATGCATAAAGATTTCTGGAACTACTGACCCGGGAAAGAGCGCCGTACAACTGACCATGTGTAAAACCACTGAGACTAGATCAACCTGCCCAGGCGTATTAATTACAACCGTACCAAGTTTGGTTAAAATCCCAATACTTAATAGTTTTTGTTTGAACGATGCGTGCACAATTGCACATACAGACAGACAGACAGACAGACGCAACATTTACTGATTGCGTTTTTGGCATCAGTATCGATCACCAATCATCCTCCAATATTAATTTTGAATATACATATATTCAATGTACATAATTATCTGCGTAAGTAGTGTGTGATAATAGTCCATTGAATTTTATGGCGAACTATATTGTATCTTAAGATAAAATAGTATAGTATCTTAGCCGTGTGCAGCGCCCCTTGGTGAACTCCACTGCGGGTGACGTAACCTACGACAAACTTATTATTTGCGGTTGGTACAGTAGTCGGGTCTAGGGATCGAACCGCAAAATTAAGTTTGTTTTTTATTGTATACTTTTCCGAGATAAAAAGTACCCAGTGTGGTGCCCAGGATATTAAAGAATAAGTATACCAAGTTTCATCGTAATCCAACCGGTAGTTTTTGCGTGATACCTGAACATACAGACAGACAGACAGACGGACAAAAATAATTGTAATCACATTTTTGGGTTCGGTGTCGGTCTAGTAACACCCCCTGCTATTTATTTTTTTGATATTTTCAATGTACAGAAATTTTACTTCTACAGATTTATTATAAGTAGTAGTAGATAGAATTTTTTTATAATCTAACTGATAGAGTAACTATATTTTGATGTTCATATTTTGCCAAATAATTATACTTATACATATACTTATACAGATGATGGTGTTGTTTTTTGGATTTTCGAGGGTTATGCTTCGCTTGCCGATGCGGTCCGCGGATGGGTGACCATTAATGTCGAATGCGAGGATTCCTCCGTGTCTCGAAATAGCACGTTTAGCTTTTGGTACGATTCTGTAAAATACTCGCGTGAAAATGTAGGTGAATTGAAAGCGACAGTTCACTTCACTCCCTTTTTAAGTCTGCCAACCAGGCGTTAGGTAAAGTTATGAGCTTTGTGATTTATTTCATAAATCTAAACTAATAAAATTCTAAACTTTTGAAATTGAACACATTGTTGTTGTGAATAGCTTATCATCAAAATTACACTTGGCAATTTTGGTTTTAGCCGCTGTTGTTATGCGAATAGGATATGAAAATCACTTTTAGGGCTCCGTACCTCCAAATGAAAAACGGGACCCTTAAAATATCCCTTTGTTGTCCGTCTGTCTGTCAGTCTGTCAAGACCCTTTATTTCGGGTACGAGTACTCTACCCGTACCCGTACTCTACGTACCCGTACTCTACCCGTAGTATACGGTTACGGGTACGTAGTAGTAAACCGTATACTCAAGTCTACGGTCCCATGAAGCTGTCAAAAAATCAAACTTCTAAGTTTACGTGAAAAAAAGATACGGCAAAAATGCATATTTCGACACTCTAAAGGGAATCAAAATTCATTGATCTAGAACTATGAAATTTAAAATTATACATTCGTAACTGAACCTTAAAAAAATAGGGGGTTAAACTTTTTTAGGGGGCCGAAATTTAAAATTAAAGCTTTTAGTTGGATATCATATGTTAAATGGGGTAACATAATAATATGAAATGGCTTGCGGTTAAACCGTTCGAGAGTGAAAGAGTAACAAACCCATACAAACTTAAGTAAGATTAGATGTAATAAAATGGGGACTATATTTCTAGTCACTTAAATTTATATATTTGTCATCAAGTGGTGTCACCTAATAAATAGATCTATCGCCATGAAATATTTTCGTTCTCAGATAAACAAAAAGTGTGCCGAGGTATGAATGATCATATTAATCATGACAGAATCATTATTTCTATGTTACCCATTGATATAATAACAAGAAAAAAGTAAATCATTAATTTCTGTTCTTAACAATTGTATTGGGCTAGATAAATCTCGTGTTTTTGACCGTTTAGAGTAAAGGAATCATGAAAAAAGGTAGACTTCACAATTATGTACTGCCGGTTGATTCAGTATAAATCTGACAATCCCTTGCTGATGCTAAGAATTGACAGTTCACTTCACTTAAGTTTCATACTAATGAGCACTATGAGCTGAACTTGCCATCATTTTAATCCCACTACCTTCAACCTTGAATACTCCAAACAAAAAGATTTGAGAAAAATATTTTTCCTTACATCATAATCTGATACAATATCCATTGCAGTTTTAATTTTCCCGCTTAGTTTAGCCGTGTCATCGCCTTCTTCTCCTTTCATGGAACCTAGCACCAGTTCATCACAGTCGAGGAAATCATTGTCAAAGTTATCACAACTGAGCATGATGTCAGTGATTTTTAACCCCCGACGCAAAAAGAGGGGTGTTATAAGTTTCACCGCTATGTGTGTGTGTCTGTCTGTCTGTCTGTCTGTCTGTCTGTCTGTCTGTCTGTCTGTCTGTCTGTGGCACCGTAGCGCCCAAACGGGTGAACCGATTTAGATGCGGTTTTTTTTATTTGAAAGCAGGGTTTCTTGCGATGGTTCTTAGACATAATTCATCAAAATCGGTTCAGCCGTTTCAAGATTATCAGCTCTTTTGAGTTAGCTACCGTTGCTATTTTAGACGTCTATGGGTATTAACTTTACTTACAAACATATGTGTGTCTTAAAATTTCAAACACCCATGTGTGTAATATTAATAAGCAACATTATGGTGTATTTGGTCTGATGCAGCCAGGATATCTAGCAGACTAATACACTCTTGGGAAAATAACAGCAGATATGTCGTGTTTGGATTCATT
The DNA here is from genome assembly GCA_921972225.1 of Euplexia lucipara. Lineage (NCBI taxonomy): Eukaryota > Metazoa > Arthropoda > Insecta > Lepidoptera > Noctuidae > Euplexia > Euplexia lucipara. Next base: position 1,410,855 of record OV179142.1, on the reverse strand, counting down.
TTAACCTGCATTTGATTCTGCACACAATGCACTGATGGCAACTGGATGAGCTGATGCTGCAGCCAGGCTATCCAACACACCAGTAGGTAGACTCTTGACAAAATAATAGCAGATATGTCGTGTTTGGATTCATTTCAACCAGCATTTGATTCAAAACACAATGCACTGATGGCAACTGGATGAGCTGATGCTGCAGCCAGGCTATCCAGCACACCAGTAGGTAGACTCTTGACAAAATAATAGCAGATATGTTGTGTTTGGATTCGTTTTAACCAGCATTTGACTCTACATACAATGCACTGAAAAAATCTCTTAACTGTAAACTCTATAAAACAAAATTAATTGCGTTTCAAAATATTAAAATAAAAATTAAATTAAAAATTTAAAAAACCCCCATCGCAAAAAAGTAAAACATTTAAAAAGTTAAAAATAACACTTTAGCCATGAAATTTTGCGTAACGTCGGGGTACCGTTTAAATAAGTACCTACATACCTACAAGTATTAGGAACATTCCTTACTTAAGCGGTACCCCGACGTGAAGTAAAATTTCATGGCTAAAGTGTTATTTTTAACTTTTTAAATGTTTTACTTTTTTGCGATGGGGGTTTTTTAAATTTTTTGGTACGTAGAACACCTGTGGAATAATAGAGAATAAAAGTCTGACCGTTCTGTCTAAGGCTACTTTAATATTCATTGATTTGACCTGAGATAAATGTCTAACATTAAGATGGCAGTTTTACTAGCACATGTTTTGCCTTCACAATGCTATAAATGGAGTACAGTTGACTGAGAAGAAAAGTCGAAACAAACTCAAGGATCATCGTCTCTTGCTAAGTCGAAACATAAAATTATTATCAAAAAGTACATACAAAGTAGCAACGCATCTTGTTATCGCTTTGGCTATCTGTCTGCAAACGACACCGCGCCAATGCTTGTCAGTGACGTCTCTCGCTAGTCCTAAGCACCTACATACCAAGTGCTCGATAGTGTGACTTGACTATCACCATGCAAATGTAACTAAGTACCTACTGCAATTTGATGACGAAGCCAATCTACACTTTTTGTCGTATCGTATCATAGTTTCTTTTTGTGCCAAGTGTTTTATTTTTTGAATAATTATTCGGTTTTGTATGATACTAAATATTTTCTTCCAGGTGTGAATTGAAAAAGTGAGTACCTACTTTACGTCATACGAAAAATTTCACTACGGTTAAACAAAAAAAAAATAAACCACTACTTTCCGGTAAAAAAAATCAGATGACTTTTTTATCCGTAGTGCAATCTTTTTTATTATTTTCCTGTCGGTTGATGTCCGTTGTCATGTACCTTCAAAAGAGTTAATAGAAAGGCAGGGGTGAATAGGAACAAACACTTTAGCTCGATAACTACCAAAATTTCAGACTCAATTAAGGGCATGTAAGATCGTGCACTCGCTGTCCTTGCAGTTTTTAACCGACTTCAAAAAAAGGAGGAGGTTCTATGTTCGTGTGTATGTATTTTTTTTTTTTTTTTTTTATGTATGTTACCTGATTTCTCCGCCATTTGTGGACCGATTCTCGAAATTCTTTTTATGTTTGAAAAAGTAGACTTCTGAGGTGATCCTATTTTAATTTGGTGAAGATCTGGTGCTGATCTTCGGAGATATACAACGGAACTCTTCAAAAATAGACGGCAAATCTATCGTGATTGCTGGAATCGCTTGGATGTTTATTGTTTATACAACATCATGACGTATCATCAAGCCTGTATGCTCAGAGGGGTAGGCAGATGTGTTCAATATACCTAGATTTCGACAGTTAGGTATGTTAAGTTTCATTTATTAGGGTTAGGTGGATAACCCTATTATAATGACATGTATTGTTAACAATTAACAATATAAAATGAATTCATGGCAAATGTTTGTATGGGAACAACTAAAAATGGAAAAATAAAAAACTTTTTTACAAAAAATAAAACCGACTTCAAAAATAACACTAAACGGCGTAAAATAACTCTAAATTCGGAAGTCGGTGGCCCATCAAGAATAAGACAAAAGTACCAAAGCCACAGACTTCCTAATTTAGAGTTATTTTACGCCGTTTAGTGTTATTTTTGAAGTCGGTTTTATTTTTTGTATAAAAGTTTTTTTCTATAACATGTCCCAAAAAACTGTGGTCTATTTCGAAGAAAATGAACTATTATTTTAGGTAGATTAGGAGGACCACTAATTTTTTACGTTTTTCCGAGTTATTCGATTTTCCAGGAAAGTTGTGACAAAGACCTAAATAAAAAGTAATTTTTACATGAATCTATCATTTCTTATAATCAACAAATATACTTTTTAACAAAAATAACACAAAACATATAAGTATTAATTAGCGGTCGAAAACGTCTGCTTGAGTAGAAAATGTCTCTTACAGTAGAAAACGTTAGCTTGATTAGAAAACTGATATTTAAAATATTTATTTTCATTAAAATTAAGTCAGGATTATTCAAGTTTCTATAACTTGATCAAAAGCCACGTCTAAAATTGGTAAAATTGGTCATACATCTTGAGGAAAGCAACACTTAACTTCTCCTTTTCTCTCATTTCTTCTCTCTTTTTTAACCGACTTCAAAAAAGGAGGAGGTTCTATGTTCGTGTGTATGTTTTTTTTTATGTATGTTACCTGATTTATCCCCCATTTGTGGACCGATTCTCAAAACTATTTTTTTTATTTGATAGAGTATACTCCTGAGGTGGTCCCATTTTAATTTGGTGAAAATCTGGTACTGATCTTCGGAGATATATAATGGAACTCTTTGAAAATAGACGGCAAATCTGTCGTGATTGCTGGAATCGCTTGTTTATATGATATTAAATGTTTATTATTTATGCAACATAATGACGTATCGTCACGCCTGTTTGCTCTGAGGGGTACGCAGATGTGTACAATATACCTAGATTTCAACAGTAAGGTATGTTAAGTTTAATTTATTAGGGACTAGCTGCCCGGCAAACTTCGTTGTGTCTTAGAGTCAATTTATTGCTCTTATCATTTTTTTTATATTAGATATACATACGTTTAATAAGACGACAACAAATAGATCCAAACCAATAATAACTACTACTACTTTTTATGTAGCGAGTCTCTACTGTGATCTTATTTAAACATTTTGTGTTCGATAGAATTAAAATTACAACATGTATATATAACCCAACCTAACTGACCATACCTATCCTATAGCTAACCTAACTACCTAACCTAACTACCTTACTAAAATGCATTGATTTTAAAAATACTAAATTAGTAATTTTAAACTGAATTATTGCCTCTATGTTACATACAATTTATACCTATAGTTTTCCCGGTCTACTTTAATTAAAGTCCTAACAGTAAAATAAGTTATTAAAGAAATAAGTTAGCAAAGAATTATTAAAGTTCGTCTATGTCGTCATTTTTAATTACGTAAATTGATTTCTGAAATATAAGACTTTTTTATGCTACATAAAACCTCTAAGTTTAGTAACAAAATAAATTTCAGAACGTAGGTACGTATAAATTGACGACCTTACCTTCTTAGGTTTAGCTTAAGACATGTCAATGTCAAATGGTCACCTGTTAATGAACTGGGAATTTTGACTCCTGTCATGTCATCCAAGATGGCGCTGCGTTTGAAAAATATTTGAGTCAACGAATATTCTTGATATTTATTTTTTCGAGGAAGTTTCATGTTTTTTAGTAATTATTATCCTATTCCGGAGAAAGACAAATCCAAAAAGACCAAAATCATTCAAATTGATCTAGCCGATCTTGAGTTATAAATGGTGTAACTAACACGACTTTCTTTTATATATACAGGGTGTCTCATTCAAATCGGTCAGTATGGAAAAGTCTGAAACTATAAGACATACGAAGATCTGTTCTGAGGAACCATGTCATCTATTTTAATAACAAGAAAAACTGCATTCATACATTTTAAATAACAACTGTACTCGGTTATTTTGAAAAAAAAAACCTGCACTATTTCTATTTAGATATCGATTGTGTAGGTCTTAAGCAGTAAATTTCTGTATGATACATGATGTCTAAAATGAATAAATTGCATTGTTTCCACATACTTTAATTTATTTTAGTACTTAGGTTCTCGATGTAACCACCGCCTTTTTTGAAAAAGGCACACAAACAATACCTACATAAAAACAATACTCAATACTCGAATTCACATTAAAGATGACACTCTGAAACTAAACTGAAAACCGTGTCGCCGCCGCCGCCGCATTCGACAAGGTTGTAAACTTTACAACAATTGTGGTTCTTTTCATTAAAAAAAATCGTTTGTTAACATTACAAACATTACAGTTTTTTTTTATTATCGGTTTACATTTTTGGCAAAGGACTGTATTAAAATTCTGGGGACAACGTTTACAGGACTTTACTAAATAAATAAAATACGTAATCAGACCTTTTGTTGCGAAAATAATATAAAATAATTATTTTTCTTTATGATTTTAATTGCCAAATGTAAGTAGTTTCAATATTTCTTCGTAAATCTCACTTTTAGGTAAAAAATCGGTGATGGGGACAGACTGTGATTTTAGAGCTTCTATCATGTCTAGAAAAAAAAACTTTAAATAGTTATGGTTTTAAAATCAATGGGCCCGTAAAGTTTCGGGGTTAAACTTTTATTTGGAGTGGTTTATTATTTCATAATTAAATTACGTTTTGAAAAAATGGGTCAGGACAGCCGATTACGAGCTTACTGAGAATCACCCTTAAATATCTTATTGTTCGCGAAATCCGGCTTCCGCTCGGGGCCTGATAAATTGAGGATTTTCACGTGAGTTCATTATTACCTAAGCATCTGTCAATAAAATAGTGTCATAATTAATATATTTTCACGTGAGTTCATTATTACCTAAGCATCTGTCAATAAAATAGTGTCATAATTAATATATTTTCACGTGAGTTCATTATTACCTAAGCATCTGTCAATAAAATAGTGTCATAATTATTCATTTTAAATCTTCTTATCGTGTGGTTAGGGACTAACCTGGTGTCAAAGTTTTAATGCCGCCCTTGGGGGTCTAACTTGGCATCACGTGCCCTCGAGAAATGTCTCTGAGGCATGCCGGTTTCCTCAGGATGTTTTCCTTCACCGTGTTTGAAGCAAGTGATACGCATATGAATCCGAAAAGTTAGAGGTGCGTTAATTTTAAATAAGAAGACTTCTTGTGTGTAACCAACAGTGCTATTATAAGCCACGTGAAAATTCCCTACAAAGTTTTGTTACTACATATTTACCCTTGCTGCCTACTCACCCCGTTGGACTGTACCTACTCAATTCAGTCAATATTAACAAAGGCACCTTTTTATTTTTTCGAAGCCGTGTTTTAGTTCCTGTCTTCGTCTTGATATTGAATCACTCGAATGGTTAACTGAGCAGCATATTGGCAAACTTATACCTTTATAGGCATAGTCTCTTGAAAGTTTCCATCGCCCCCTCGCTGTCAGTTAATATTGTCGATAGCTAGACCACCCAACCCCTGCATCATTCACGTATTCATTGAAATGCTCGTGTTAATGAATGGGTTTGACATGCGTTACCGTTATGTTGCTATCAAATTATCTAGTCTTGGCTCCCAACATTTGTAGGAGTTTCTTTTTTCTAGCAGGGGTCAGAAAGTTTGAGTAAAATAAACTGTTCATCAAAAAATTTGATTAAAGTTTTCGTTAAAAAGGAGTTTTTGCTAACACGAGATTGGAATTAACTTTTACACCAACAATAACTTTAACATTTGGGCATTTCGTCAAATCGATCGGACATGTATCGGGGTTGGTCCCCGATACATGTCCGATTGATTTGACGAAATGTTTAGGAGTTGGTTGGCACCAATTACTATATTACAGAGTTCTGGATACGGGATATCATATAGCTGGTGGAGTCCAATTTTGCTAATTAGCCCTGTGTTGCGGTGTATAAATGTGTATATCCCAGCTTGGAATAGTTTGGATAAATTTTAACACTATTCATGAATTAGGCGCAGAGAAATATGTAAGTTTAACACAAATCTCACAAGCTACACAATAAGTCCCCATCGAGTAGAATATAAAATTTATGTAAAAAATGAAAAAAAAACGACAAACACAGACATGATGAATATTGTTTACTGGTTGGCTACGTTCCGCTCAAGGACTTCACTAACCATTTTTATGAACACTACTTCAGTCGTATGTAAAAATGGATCAATCTGAATTATTGTAAGCGCGTCTCATAAATCTAGAAGGTTTACCAATTCTGTATATTTCCACGTCGCCGCGTCGTCGGTCGAATTGTTGACGGTTTTCGTATGTTTGAATAAATTCATCATTGACTTGGATGGTACCTATGCGTCCAGGGTGACCTGCGCTGGCGTCGCTCGCTAGCGTGCGTGGCGGCGAACGGCGACACGTGTGTCGAATGCAGGTCAATTTATTCATGTTTGCGTATTTGCAGATGTTAGGTGCCAAGGAGTAAACTGGTTTATCCGGCAATCTCAGTTTGTATATAAGTGATTATATTGAGTTCGAACCGAGAGCCGACCGAAACACGACGAAAATTTTTAAATTTTCGAGTTTTCGATAGTTGAAGTTTCAAATCTTTAACATGCTCTAAGGCAGTTGACCATCGATTTACTTGTAGAATTGTTAGTTAACAGCCTACTTATGTCTTTTTTGATGAGAATAATTAAAAATGTCACTGATCAAATACATTTTTTTTTAAATTGCATAATCAGCAGCACGGTGATTATGGCCTAGTTATAATTAGATACTAATGGTGTGAGCATTGACCAATTAAGATATAGCAGGGCCATTGAATTAGAAACTAATTCAATGAGCAGGGCCAAATGAGCCTTAGTTACAAACAAAACCTATCACCTCTAATATCCTACCTAATAAGAGAAAAACTAACGTTTAGTTGTATAAAATAGGACGTTTGATTTTACTTTTATCAGTAGCTCTATGCACTTGTACGCGCTTATTAGACCAGTGCCGAAGCCTTCAAAAATGGTAAAAAATGAAAAAAAAATATAGTAGGATCTCAACAAATTTAGGAATTAGAGTTTTTTTCCATTTTTTGCATTTTTTGAGAATATTTACTATGTTAATGTATATTTTTTTTTACACCATCAGAAAGTAGAGATTTCAACAAACAAAAAGCTTTCAGACTTTTTGGAAAAAGCTGATATCTTGACGGGAGAATTTTCGATTGAAAATTAGGGTGCTTAGGTGCGTAAGTTTTCACCAAATTTTGTAAATAAAAAAACATTATTGTAAAAGATAAAAATAAAAAACCAAAAACTTGGTTGTTTGAATTTTTCACTTAAATTTTGAGGTTATGTGAAAAAATTGTCAATACAAAAGTTGTAGATCTTTTTATTACCAACAACTTTGCCATTTAACTTTTTTCCATAGGACTTGTAGTTTTGCCGGAAATCAAATTAAACAATTTTTTACCCTTAAACCCGTATTCGCAAATGAATAAATAAGGAGGGGAATATGATAAAAATGAAAGGAAAAATAAATTACGGTCGATCCGAGGTCGGGAAGTGGGAGGGAGGGGCCCTCCCACTTCCCGACCTTTTTTATCATATTCCCCTCCTTATTTATTCATTTGCGAATACGGGTACAAAAGAAAAAGGTCTTATAACTATAGTCATCCTACTGTAATGTTTTTTGGTTTCAAAAATCATCGACCCTGGTCTATATGTATTACGTTATATTGTTATTGTGTTGTGATGGAAGGTTTTGGTACCAATTTGAATATTTTCGTTTTTGTGGCAAACAGCAGTTGTTTTACAAAGCCTAAAATATTATTTAAAGTTTTGAAAATATGTTGATTGGTCAGAAAATGAAAAGAAAGAATTAAGACAATACTGTCAGACTGATATGTGCTCGTTAAGGAACAAATGGATCTCGTGTAGAGATGGGTCGAGGGCAAAAACATTTATGGACAGATTGGGCATAAACTTGGCATATTGGGCATAAATGAGTTTACGCCGGAATAAATGTCCGATCACTGGGCGCAAAAACGAATAACTTTATTTCGTAAAAATAAAGCAGGAAATTAACTTAAAATGAAATTGAATTAATAAATTCAAAATTAAATTACAATATTTTAACCCTTACTAATATTATAAACGCGAAAGTTTGTAAGTAAGAATGGATGTATGATGTTTGTTACTCTTTCACGCAGACTTCTGAATTGATTGTACTGAAACTTTACAATAATATATGGGGGCACGGGAGTGGAGAGGAGGAACCTACCTTTTCCTTTTCTCGAAGTGTTTCGTTGTTTTTTTTAACCCTCATAGAGTTGGTTTCCGATGTACCAGAGAGTTCATGTTCTCAGGATGTGATGTCAATAATAGACTAATTAAATAATACTTTAGATTTTATTGATATCTAAAATACACCGATTTCGTCACTGACACACTGATGATCATCAAAATGTTTGAGTACTTCCTGAAGTGCTAGAGAGCTGAAATTTGGTATGTAGGTAATCTAAGTTTAGTATACAACCAACAAAAAAATTCAACTAATAACTTACGCCCCCCATCCCCTAAAATGGGGGGGGGGGGGGGGGGGGAGTTTGTATGAGATAATATAACCTTATGGTAATCGCTTATGTAAATCGCTTATGGTAATCAGTAAACCATCAACGTAGCTCCGTTGAGTAGGCTATATAGTATACAGTCACTGTGCTGTGTCCTGCAGGACTATTGCGTAGCTCCGTTGAGTAGGCTATATAGTATACAGTCACTGTGCTGTGTCCTGCAGGACTATTGCGTAGCTCCGTTAAGTAGGCTATGTAGTATACAGTCATTGTGCTGTGTCCTGCAGGACTATTGCGTAGCTCCGTTGAGTAGGCTATGTAGTATACAGTCATTGTGCTGTGTCCTGCAGGACTATTGCGTAGCTCCGTTGAGTAGGCTATGTAGTATACAGTCATTGTGCTGTGTCCTGCAGGACTATTGCGTAGCTCCGTTAAGTAGGCTATGTAGTATACAGTCATTGTGCTGTGTCCTGCAGGACTATTGCGTAGCTCCGTTAAGTAGGCTATGTAGTATACAGTCATTGTGCTGTGTCCTGCAGGACTATTGCGTAGCTTCGTTCAGTAGGCTATGTAGTATACAGTCATTGTGCTGTGTCCTGCAGGACTATTGCGTAGCTCCGTTGAGTAGGCTATGTAGTATACAGTCATTGTGCTGTGTCCTGCAGGACTATTGCGTAGCTCCGTTGAGTAGGCTATATAGTATACAGTCACTGTGCTGTGTCCTGCAGGACTATTGCGTAGCTCCGTTAAGTAGGCTATGTAGTATACAGTCATTGTGCTGTGTCCTGCAGGACTATTGCGTAGCTCCGTTGAGTAGGCTATGTAGTATACAGTCATTGTGCTGTGTCCTGCAGGACTATTGCGTAGCTCCGTTGAGTAGGCTATATAGTATACAGTCACTGTGCTGTGTCCTGCAGGACTATTGCGTAGCTCCGTTAAGTAGGCTATGTAGTATACAGTCATTGTGCTGTGTCCTGCAGGACTATTGCGTAGCTCCGTTGAGTAGGCTATGTAGTATACAGTCATTGTGCTGTGTCCTGCAGGACTATTGCGTAGCTCCGTTAAGTAGGCTATGTAGTATACAGTCATTGTGCTGTGTCCTGCAGGACTATTGCGTAGCTCCGTTAAGTAGGCTATGTAGTATACAGTCATTGTGCTGTGTCCTGCAGGACTATTGCGTAGCTCCGTTGAGTAGGCTATGTAGTATACAGTCATTGTGCTGTGTCCTGCAGGACTATTGCGTAGCTCCGTTGAGTAGGCTATATAGTATACAGTCACTGTGCTGTGTCCTGCAGGACTATTGCGTAGCTCCGTTAAGTAGGCTATGTAGTATACAGTCATTGTGCTGTGTCCTGCAGGACTATTGCGTAGCTCCGTTGAGTAGGCTATGTAGTATACAGTCATTGTGCTGTGTCCTGCAGGACTATTGCGTAGCTCCGTTGAGTAGGCTATGTAGTATACAGTCATTGTGTTGTGTCCTGCAGGACTATTGCGTAGCTCCGTTAAGTAGGCTATGTAGTATACAGTCATTGTGCTGTGTCCTGCAGGACTATTGCGTAGCTCCGTTGAGTAGGCTATGTAGTATACAGTCATTGTGCTGTGTCCTGCAGGACTATTGCGTAGCTCCGTTGAGTAGGCTATGTAGTATACAGTCATTGTGCTGTGTCCTGCAGGACTATTGCGTAGCTCCGTTAAGTAGGCTATGTAGTATACAGTCATTGTGCTGTGTCCTGCAGGACTATTGCGTAGCTCCGTTGAGTAGGCTATGTAGTATACAGTCATTGTGCTGTGTCCTGCAGGACTATTGCGTAGCTCCGTTGAGTAGGCTATGTAGTATACAGTCATTGTGCTGTGTCCTGCAGGACTATTGCGTAGCTCCGTTAAGTAGGCTATGTAGTATACAGTCATTGTGCTGTGTCCTGCAGGACTATTGCGTAGCTCCGTTGAGTAGGCTATGTAGTATACAGTCATTGTGCTGTGTCCTGCAGGACTATTGCGTAGCTCCGTTAAGTAGGCTATGTAGTATACAGTCATTGTGCTGTGTCCTGCAGGACTATTGCGTAGCTCCGTTAAGTAGGCTATGTAGTATACAGTCATTGTGCTGTGTCCTGCAGGACTATTGCGTAGCTCCGTTGAGTAGGCTATGTAGTATACAGTCATTGTGCTGTGTCCTGCAGGACTATTGCGTAGCTCCGTTGAGTAGGCTATATAGTATACAGTCACTGTGCTGTGTCCTGCAGGACTATTGCGTAGCTCCGTTAAGTAGGCTATGTAGTATACAGTCATTGTGCTGTGTCCTGCAGGACTATTGCGTAGCTCCGTTGAGTAGGCTATGTAGTATACAGTCATTGTGCTGTGTCCTGCAGGACTATTGCGTAGCTCCGTTGAGTAGGCTATGTAGTATACAGTCATTGTGTTGTGTCCTGCAGGACTATTGCGTAGCTCCGTTAAGTAGGCTATGTAGTATACAGTCATTGTGCTGTGTCCTGCAGGACTATTGCGTAGCTCCGTTGAGTAGGCTATGTAGTATACAGTCATTGTGCTGTGTCCTGCAGGACTATTGCGTAGCTCCGTTGAGTAGGCTATGTAGTATACAGTCATTGTGCTGTGTCCTGCAGGACTATTGCGTAGCTCCGTTGAGTAGGCTATGTAGTATACAGTCATTGTGCTGTGTCCTGCAGGACTATTGCGTAGCTCCGTTAAGTAGGCTATGTAGTATACAGTCATTGTGCTGTGTCCTGCAGGACTATTGCGTAGCTCCGTTGAGTAGGCTATATAGTATACAGTCACTGTGCTGTGTCCTGCAGGACTATTGCGTAGCTCCGTTAAGTAGGCTATGTAGTATACAGTCATTGTGCTGTGTCCTGCAGGACTATTGCGTAGCTCCGTTGAGTAGGCTATGTAGTATACAGTCATTGTGCTGTGTCCTGCAGGACTATTGCGTAGCTCCGTTGAGTAGGCTATGTAGTATACAGTCATTGTGCTGTGTCCTGCAGGACTATTGCGTAGCTCCGTTGAGTAGGCTATACAGGGTGTCTCATTCAAATGGGTCAGTATGGGAAAGTCTGAAACTATAAGACATTGGTACGAAGATCTGTTCTGAGGAACCATGTCATCGATTTTAATAACAAGAAAAACTGCATTCATACGTTTTAAAAAACATCTGTACTCCGTTCGGGAATCGAACCCATTATTTTGAAAAAAAAAACCTACACTATTTCTATTTAGATATCGATTGTGTAGGTCTTAAGCAGTAAATGTCTGTATGAAACATGATGTCTAAAATTAATAAAATGCATTGTTTCCACATACTTTTATTTATTTTAGTATAAGGTGCTAGAAGTGACCACGTTTACAATATTACTACAATAGTACGATGTTTTTTAAAATCAAAGTAAGTGTCAATCAAAGTGTTTATTAAAGTATGAATGCAGTTTTTCTTGTTATTAAAATCGATGACATGGTTCCTCAGAACAGTTCTTCGTATGTCTTATAGTTTCAGACTTTCCCATACTGACCCATTTGAATGAGACCCCCTGTATAGTATACAGTCATTGTGCTGTGTCCTGCAGGACTATTGCGTAGCTCCGTTGACAGTTCATAGAGATGAAGTGTTTAACGATTAACTGTCAAACAGCTTGTTTCGTATTGGCTATTATCAGTGTCTATCTAGGATGACCTCATGCGTACTCGCAGAGATGTGACGAAGCGCACAGTACGCCGTCTGGTAGTCACCGTAACTTTAAGTCCACTTAAAGTGCAATAACATGTGTTTGTAAATTCTCAGTTGTCAATGGAAATGAAAAGAGAGCCAATAGCCCTGCAGAGCGAAGTCTGAAACTTGCCACAATGTCCTGACTTCCCATATCGCGTTCCTCAAACCACGGGACTCGAGGCAACGTATACCTATACATTGTACAGTTCTGTACCAAATTCGCTTAGTAATCCAAGGTGTTTTTTTTGCACTCGCACAGCGATCTGTATAGGCGTGTTGTGACAGTCATGTGCCTACTTCAAACCCTCTCGTTTACCGTGAGTCGGCCAGTTAACGAGTTTAATCGCCCGCTAACGAGCCCAAACGGACCGCGCGCCAACCGTGGGATTACCCCTAAATAGCTCACTGATAGCATTAGGTACGTAACAGAACAAAACAACACCGCTTTTGTTAATAAGTAATAGCGAAAGACTAAGTAATTAACGCCATCGCCATAAGTAAGTACTTAGTGCCCACTAAGTACTTACTTTTACGTTTTGCGTTATACGGCTTTCGCTACTTGTTGAATAAATATTTACGGATAATGTCATATCGATGTATCAGGATATCGAAAGGACGAGTTTCGAGTACTTTTATTATAAGTAAGTATAATAATATATATTATTAAAACACAATTTTCGCCCGACTACGCCGACACTAAAATGAAAGGTTAAGGTTTTGATCGCGATGAACGTATCTCTCATGTGTGTATGATGTTCATCTGTTCCCTCATACCTTCTAAACTGCTTATCATAATTAGACAAATTAGTTATCCTTAGAAGCATCTTGTTCGTCCTCTGGTTATTGGCTGTGTGACACTCTACAGGACATGAAGTAATGAACTTAAAAAAATGTGCTAATGACGTGTTGGCTATCAACAGAAAAGGCTTAACAGGTTCACAGTCCAAGCCAAATCAAAAGATATGACCCCCAAGTCCAAGTAGGTTTTTGTGATATTTGTTTTAGTTTCGGTCTCAGGGGATATTTGATATATAAGCGTTGATATATAAGCCAAAGAAACTTTTTTTTGTATACACAATAACTTATAACACATTAAAACAGCAAAATCGCTGTTTGAAATTCCCGCGCACGCGCCTGTAATCGATCACAGTAGGCACGAATCGGCACGATCTATCAGCTGATAGTCTGTATACCTCGGGAAGTGGAAGGATATGCTATAGTACCTCGGGAAGGGCAAAATCTACTACTACCGCTCCGTGTGCAGCACTGACGTAATTGAATTAATTGAAATTGAATGAGTTTAAAAAAAAAGTTTCTTTGGAAAAGTTTATTGAAATTATGAATACTAACGTGTTTAAGTATCGGTCACTAACTACCCGTCACTCTATATACTAATACTTTCCTTGAGAAAACTCTATCTTCAGGAGAAAACAGCATTGGAGTAGTCATGTTTGAGTTTATCGCAAACAGACAGACATACAGACGACCGCGACGCTGGTGCGGATCCACTCGATCAACCAGGCAAAGTGTACCTTACTCATGTATGGATGTTATACCAATCGAGTTAAATATTTACCTCTTACTACCTACTAGGTAGTACCTTATTCAAAAACTACTACCTACTCTAGAATTGTATGCAACATAGAGACACGCAGCGCTGTAGTTCAATTTATAATGATGTATTTTGTTTATTGCAAAATCAATGCATTGCAGTAAAGTAGTTAGGTTAGGTAGTTAGGTTAGCTATAGGATAGGTGTGGTAAGTTAGGTTAGGTTATATGGGTAGATGAGAGGCATTTTTTTTCGTGTCGGGCTGGATACACCCACTTTAAAATCGAAAAACGTTTTTAAAATATTTTTTAATATACAGTTTGGTGACTAATCTACATGGAACAAGACTAATAAATTATGAATAAGTTTATTTTAAAGATTTAAAAAAAATTCTTAAACCCTAAAATTCTGATCGCTCTGGGTTGACCCGACTCCCGATTGAATGAATAAAATATTCTTTAACTTTTTAATAAGAAGGTTCATATGATTACATAACAAATAATTAATCTTCATATTAACAATACTTTTGCCACAATTTGAATTTGAAATCGTGACCGGGCATTTTATCTCATCGCTCTGCGCTGAGGTAAAACATCGCGCTCATCCCTAGTTACGCGTTATAGACACTCTATTCCCCTCCCGCGGGGTAACCCTGGCAGTAGTCTAACCGCCGAGGAGGAAACCTGTGTGCCACGAACCAGCACTCCAACATTAAGGTAAGTTTATGATTGCTCTGGATTTGGTTCTCGAATTTTATGATTGCTATGGCACGTTATTTAAATTAAATAGTAAGCTTATGAAAGTGTCTGTTATGTTAATTAAGTGATCGTTATAATGTTTTTTATGAGGCGTAATCATAACTTTCTACTCCTTTTAAATTCGGCTATATTTTTATTTTGTGACTTTTTCTGATCGCTATGGCTGTGATTGCTCTGTCCAAAAAGAATAGAGCAATCATATTTTGCATTAATTGTACGTTATAAATCTATTGTAAGTAGTAGTAACAATGCCAAACGATGAACTATACATATGACCTTTAATTTACAACCATTTCTGTGGGGTTTCTTTAGGTAACCTAATCCCATACTCTGATATTTACGTATTTTACCTTGATGATATTTTTGTAATGGCATTCAACTAACCACAACTGTAACCCTTTCTTCTCTAAAATTTAATAGCAGCTATTTTTGCAGGTTGAAATCATGCCTCGAAATAAATTATCTACGAGTATTGGAGAAAAACGTCAAAGAAGAAATTGGCTGAGCGTCGTAGAATGGCCAAGATAAATAAATAAATAAATATGAGAGTTACCACAGGCAAAAAGCTCGGGGCACGGTACTACCAATGAGTAACATATCTATTGACTATGAAAATTTAATTAGGTACTCCAAGTATTTCCGATGTAGTTTTATCTTCGTTGGAAAACAATAACACCTTGACAAAGGTTGTTGCAGCAGAAGATTTACCCGACTCTGACTCCGAGTACTATTCAATTAACTGAGCTTAAAATAAACCTTAATTTTTAGTTTCCTGATCAACTAAGCCTTATAAAAATTGTATTTTTTTACTTTGTGTTAAAATTTGTATCATTATAATTTGCAAACGATAATTTAATCTGATCTGACCATCTGAATTGCATTTTACTTTGTGTTCTTCTTTTTAATTCTTCACTTTCCACTAAAGATATACCTAGTTAAGGAAGATGTGATCATTACAAATCACTTACATATCTTGTAAAGACTGTTATTTTAGTCATGATTCTAAGTTGTATTAAGTATTATGATTATAAATAGTTACGTTTATAAATTGTTCATTTTTAAGAATTTTATTTTGTTCTTTGTAAACACTAGTTTTCTTTAATAACTTTTTAAAACTGATATTGATTGAGTCTAAATCATTTAATAACTTTAAAAGACTGTATGTAATATTGGTGGATTTCAAAAGGTTTTTAATGTTGTCTCATTTACCTAGAAGTGATTTAATTAAGTCCAAATAAATGAAACTAAACCAAAAGTTGATCTTTATAATTTTGTTATTTAATTTTTAATATGGAAGTTCTTATGACTGATAATATGCCTTGACCTTTTTATAAAATAATACATTTCTCTTACATATAATAATCTTGTTACACGTACACTGAACATGACTTAAAACGGGTAAATAAATAATATTGTATCATTATAATTTATTTTCGTTTCACTAATTTCACCATTTATGATCGCTCTGGCACTAATTATGATTGCTCGAGTCGCGAAATTTTTTGAACTTAAATATTTCCATAACCGTTTGTGTAAATTGCAGGCCATTAATAAAAATGTACTATTTGAATATCATTATTTTTAATGAGATACATATACCATTATATATCAATATCTGAAAAGCACCAGAGCGATCACACGAATACGCCCGTTTTGGAGATTGACCCATATGTATATATACTATACTAGCAGCCGTCCCGTGGTTTATTAGGTTCCGTTACCGTGGGAATACAGGGATAAAAAGCCTATGTGTTAATCCAAGGTGACAGCTAACTCCATACCAAATTTTATTAAAATCCATTCAGTCTTTTTTACGTGAAAGAGTAACAAACATCCATCCATCCATCCATCCATCCATCCACCCATCCACCCATCCATCCATCCATCCATCCATCCATCCATCCATCCATCCATCCATCCATCCATCCATCCATCCATCCAGCCATCCATCCAGCCATCCATCCATCCATCTATCTATCGATCTATCCATATTCACAAACTTTCGCGTTTATAATATTAGTAGGATAGATGAGGATGTATTGCGAAGATTGCGAATTTGCGACGTATACGGTCTAGATCAATTTGGGCCACACGCTGTTCGACTGACTGACTTGCCCTGAATCCGCTCACGTTCTTGCGTGGAATGTCCAGACACGCATGTCGTGATATTGTCTTTGCCGAGCAAGAGCGTTGCGCGGCTCGTCTGTCTCCAAAGACCGAACTAGAGCATGCCGTGAGCGGTGTGCACTAAGGCGCATCTCATGCTCTTCAGGATTCTCAAGTAATCAAGATGTGGCAGTGCGAATACGCTGGGAGCTTAACTCCTTGACTGCGGGACTCACATACGCTGTGTTATCGCCGCCGGAACGCCAGTGCGGCTCGCGCACACCCGGTTGTGATTTCATATTTTCCCATATAGACCAGTGCCGTAGCCTTCAAAAATGGTAAAAAATGAAAAAAAATTACTGTAGGATGAAACCCATTAGAAAAGAAGGGGAATGTGATAAAAATGAAAGGAACAATAAATTACGGTCGATCCGAGTTCGGGAAGTGGAAGGGAGGGGGTTTAAGGGTAAAAATGGTTAATCTTGATTTCCGGCAAAACTACAAGTCCTATGGAAAAAAGTTAAATGGCAAAGTTGTAGGTAATAAAAAGATCTACAAATTTTGCATTGACAATTTTTTCACATAACCTTAAAATTTAGGTAACAAATTCAAATAACCAAGTTCTTGGTTTTTTATTTCTATCTTCTACAAAAATGTGATTTTATTTACGAAATTTGGTGAAAACTTATCTTATTATGTCCCAATTACACTGTAATTTATTTGATGAAAAATATTTATTTTTTCGCCTTATTTTAACTTAATATCAAAAAGCACCCTAATTTTCAATCGAAAATTCTCTCGTCAAAATATCAGCTTTTACCAAAAAGTCTGAAAGCTTTTTGTTCCTTGAAATCTCTACTTTCTGATGGTGTAAAAAAAATGTACATTAAGTACCATAATAAATATTCTCAGAAAATGCAAAATATGGAAAAAATACTCAAATTCCAAAATTTGTTTTAATCAGTACAATTTTGAGCACTTTTTTCCCACTTCCCGAACTCGGATCGACCATAATTTATTTTTCCTCTCATTTTTATCATATTCCCCTCCTTTTCTAATGGGTTTCATCCTACTGTATTTTTTTTTGGTTTAAAAAATTATCGACCCTGGTCTAATACGGCTGTGCGGCAAATCACGCCCAGCGTGTAAAATTTAATTATGCCGCGAGTGCGGTTCTCGCAACTGCTGTGAGTTTTCACGCCTGTTTAGACGTTTGATAATTTCAAGTTTCAAGTCAATGAGAATTTATTATTTAAAATATAGAACCAGTAAGGGTTTCACTAGAATTTCTTATAAAATTACAAAAATCATAAAGTTGAAAATTGTATAATTAAGCTTTTTATGACCGTTATGCCAGGTGTCCACAAAGGATCCTAAACCCTAATGCGTTAGGGCTTAAATTGATATTCGCAATGTTGTTTTATTTCACTTTAGCAATTAAGATGTCTTGTTTTATTTCACTTTAGCAATTAAGATGTCTTGTTTTATTTCACTTTAGCAATTAAGATGTCAGGTGTTCACAAAGGATTTTAAACCCTATTGTGTTAGTTTGAGGGTTCTATTGTGTAAAATGGTAATTTTCGAAGTAACTTGTTACATTTGTAAAAAAACACAAAAGCCTGTGTTTGCCGCACTGGAGAATTAAAACACACCTAGCGCTATATCCGTACTGGCGTATTGTTTTCGACCATCCGGTACGACTGAGCAGCTCTCGCAGCAGGTGTGCGGCCGTCCGCACTGGCGCTGGCGGCTTGGCGTAGGCGATAGCACCCGCAGTCAAGGTGTTAAACGCGACTCTCCCTGCGTGTAAGTCTTCGAAGCGCGAAATACTGCGTGGCGCTCGCGATCGCTTGCTTGGCGTGTATTGCGCTCCTGACTGTTTTTGAGGGACCGAGCAGTCTCAGTGCGGAAAAGTTGAATACTTAATCTCTGCTCTCTCTCTGTATCCGTTTTGAAAATGCGAGATAAAGAATGAAGCTCTCGGTTACGCGCAAGTCGTATCCCACGCTCCTGACTGCTCTCAAGTGATCCAGCAGTCTCAGAGCGAATATTCTGAAGACTCAACCTCTGATCCCTCTGTGTAACCGTTTCGGATGCGCCAGACAAAGAATAAATAATAATAAATAAATAAAATAACTTCCTTCTTAATCCGATACTTACGATATGCAAATCAATGAATCGAGTAACCGAATAAGTACGTAAGAATTGCTATTAGGTAGGTAAGTAGAAAAATAATTATTTTTCGCTGGAAAATTAAACACATCAACCAACACAGACAACAAAGGTAACCCCCGTTTCTATTGCAGGAGAGCGGCAGATCGGCACCTATAACATGCCTTTTGGGAACGAAACCACAGCGCGATCTAACTCGACGCCAACGTCATCAGGTTAGAAAACGGAAACTACATTTATTTACCCAAATTAAATCATGAATAAAACTAAATTGTCGTTAATTTAACAGACAACTACATTATTTTTGCATTAAAAAAAATGGTAACAGCAGCAAGGAACAAAACTAAGAATTATATAAGTACTAAATCAATTACTTATTTATTTATTTATTTATTTAGTACATGGAGGACTTACCTACAGCTAATAAAAACAAAAAAAAAAAGAAACCATAGTCACCAGAAAGCCAATTACAAATCCTCACGTATAGTGATAAGTTAGGTAAATGTTTAAATGGTGTGAGCACAATACAAAAACACCTTATTCATTACTTATTCGATTTTTTTAAAGAAATTACCTTTATAAATAAAAACAAAAACAATCAAAGTAGCAGCTACACGAAAAATTTGAGGCTTAAGCACCTTCTGGCCGAATTCACACTTACTCTGAAAGGATCCAAATCGTACTCCTTACACATATCATTAAAATGTCTGCCTAATTACCTACAACAACTGTGCTTGGTTAGTTAAAACTTAAAACCAAAACTTTGACTTGACTTTATGATAGTGTAGCTTGTTGTAGGTACCATAATCAATCTGTTTAGTAATATGTTGAAACTCTCCATACAATTAGATAGGACATGTAAAGTTTTCAGATTTGATAAGAGTATCGTTCCTAATGCACGTAAAAAATGCAAAAAAAAAACATTTTCTAGTAGGTACAATTCTATGGGATTTAAACTCGCACCATTTAGTGAGATAAACGGTCGCCTGACCTTACCGCTAAATCCTTAATATCTCCTAAATAAAAATAGCGTGATTATTAGGTTCCCAGAATTAAAACTTTATTAACTAAATAACATGTCAAAGTGACAAAGTGTTATTGAGTTTTTCCATCTAGAATTTCTCAGTAGCAGCCCGGAGTCTGGACGTGTGCCCGATTGATGGCAATAGGCTCGCCCCCTATTACATGGGACTCAAACATAACTAGCAAAATGTGGGTGTGCTACTAGGTATCTACCTACACCTCTGCCTAGCCCTTCGGTGATTACAGGCGTGACGTTATGTTATGTTACATGTCATTTTGTGCATTAATTTAAGAACAAGAACCTTTTAAAAACAATATTGCTTACCTCCCATAACATACGTCGTGATAATAATGTCAACAACAACAATTCAATTCATTTATTCATGTAACAATTCACATGTATTCGCATGTTCAATGTAGCCTAAAGCCCTCCTTGGTTTACAAAGAACATTTTTGCTGAATTTCAATTCAATCTATCCAGTACAAAAACGTTACAGCAGTTACGTTTTTCTAACAAAAGCCACTTATCTTTAAATTCACAATGCACCTACAGTTTTTCTTTCGTTACTGTTTTAACGTTTAGATTAATAATATTTTAAATATTTGTGGTGATAGATACATTAATTCTTACCTATCATAGGTATAATGTACCTTACGTAGGAAGTAATATCGGGAATTACTGGACCAATAACAAAAAAAAAATGTTTACTGATAGAAAGCTACACTATCGTTGAGTTCGTGCTGGATAGGCCACGGAAGCGAAGCCGCGCGAAAGACCTTGTGTTGCCATACAACATAAGCTATTGTAATGTAATCACACATTATGGACATTCTGGAACATAGCCTGTCTGCGTATATAGTTCGTAGCTACTACGGCGCATTCTCTAAATCATTCTGTATGAATCGTTTAGAGGTGTTATTGTGAATGAGGGTTTTCGATATTTTTTCTGCCACCAGATGCCGCTTTGTACGC